>CM075649.1:128417289-138417289 GCA_037953625.1 Crotalaria pallida | reverse complement strand
CACCCATCCACAAGGCCCTCTTTTTCTCTCTGCAACTTCGATCTCCAAAGCCCCCTCATTTGCATGTTCGAATCAAGGCTCTCTTTTTTTTTTTGGTTGTATTGTTGTTGATTCAAGAAATTTTGGAATTGAGGTAAATATTAAACTCAAAATTTTTCAATCTCTGAGATTGTTGTAATTTGATTTGGGTTTTTTTATTGTTGTTGAGTTGGGATTTATTGTAACAATTAACTTGAATTTGTTGATTCAAGAACTTTTCTCCATTCTGTTCTGGATTATTTTCGTCTAGTTGTTGTTTTAATTTTTTTGATCTTGATTAACTATTGAGGATTTGGATTGTTGTTGACGATGATATGTTTCTGTTGGTGTTTCTCTCTCTCTATCCTTCTTTCTCATTTTTATTATTAAAATAATTGGACCCTCTGCCACGAACGTGTTGTGAAATAGAGCACGGTGGTGAGAAAGGAACAAACGTCCTTCTCCTCCACCGGCAACGAACGTGATGAACCGTTCGTGAGCACACTAACGAACTGCATAAAGAGACCGCTGAAGATGCTCTAATTCTCTCATTTTAGTACCGACGAGATTATTAAAAAAAGGCTTATTTAACATTTTAGTCCCTGAACTTAGGTGTTCTTTTGGAATTGGTCCTTAAACTTTTTTCGATGTTTTGGGTCCCTGAACTTTGTTTAATTTTTGGAAATGGTCTTTTCGTCACTTAAGTGATGATATAGCTAACGACAAGTCATGTTACTTTCACAATATCGACGAGTGATGTGTTATGTAGCGGCAAGGGAGATTACATGATTTTTTTATTAAAAAATAATTTCTTTTAAAATTTATTAAAAGATTCGAATTTCTTTAAAAGATAAATTTTTTAATTATTTTTATTAAATTTGATTTTTTTTAATTTAGGAAATTCACGTGGCATCATCTGGCACGTTAGCTATCAATGTGACGAAGGTAACGTGACATATCCTCGGTCATATCACCACTTAAGTGATGAAATGATCATTTCCAAAATTTGAACAAAGTTTAAGGACTCAAAGCATCGAAAAAATGTTAAGGACCAATTCCAAAAGAGCACTTAAGTTTAGGGACTAAAAATTTAAATAAGTATAAAAAAAATACAAGAATAAAGATAGAAAAGCAATAATTGACATGTTCTTGATTTGTAGGCTCGACTATATTTTTTGACCAATATCTTATTTCGAATATTCAATTTTATCTTTTAATTAATAAACTATTCGGTTAGATCTTTTATGTTTTGAAAATTTTTCAATTGGGTTTTTCTATCAACATCCTTATGAATGTATCGGATTCAAAGTTTTTCTCATCAAAGTTTGTTTTTTTTTTTTGTTTATGAAATCCATAATCTTCATTTTCTTCCTCTCAGCACTTTTAATCGAAAATCAATCCTTAAATCTTCAAACTTATAACCAAATTGAAACTTGAAAAAATTATAAAAGATTAAATCAAACTTGTAAAAAAATAAAGGACCAAAAGGATCAATTTGAATTTTTTTTATTTTCATATATAAATGGAGGGCCAAAAGGAGGCATAAACTAATTAAAGGACCAAATTAAAAATTTGATATACCATATATAAAAATCAAAAGTATAATTGAATCAAATCTTTAAAAACAGAAAAATTTACTAATGGAAACCCTAGCACAGCAAGGTTTAGGAGAAACACATGACAAGCCGTCTTTGGAAGAGGATGATCAGAAGAATAGGAGTAACAAAAAGATCAAGCCGAATGATGGGAAGGTAGGGAACGAGTTTGAGATGGTGGATCAGCAGATTGCTCTTAACACAACCTTTCCTAAGCCTTCCTACTGTGAAGTTGCAATGAATATGGAAGGATATCAGCCTAGTCCTAAAGAAATAATTCAAATGGTGAGTGAAGACTTATGTCCTACGTGGATTGAGGAGGAGAAAGCGTTAGACAATTGTGATGAGATGGACAGCAAACCCAAAATTGATGTTTCATTAGAAGAGTATGAGGAGTGGTGTAGGCCATGGAAGAAATCATTGATTGTGAATCTGGTTGGTCGTAAAGTTTCTTTTAGTTTCATGGTTAATAGAATTCAAAAGGGTATCTTGTCTTATAAAAAGGAAGTGCTTATTTCTTGGCTTCCTCCTCCTGTTGGGTTTATGAAGCTGAATGTTGATGGTTCTGTTAGAAGAAATTTGCATGTGGCTGCGTGTGGTGGTTTGATTCGTGATGGAGCAGGTAAATTTATTTATGGTTTCCTGTGTAATTTCGACTCATGTACGTCAGTTAAGGCAGAACTTTGGGGGTTATTATGGGGTTTACGGCTGGCTAAACAGCTCAATATTGCTGCTCTGGAGGTGGATATGGATTCGCAGGTAGCTATTTGTTTGGTGCAAAGACATTGTGCTGCTACCCATCACTGTTTTCCAGTTGTTCGAGAGATTCGTCAATTGCTTAAATTGCAATGGTCGGTAACCATGAATCATGTGTATCGTGAAGCAAATAGGTGTGCTGATGTTATGGCTAATTTGAGTTATTCTGTTGATAGGGGGTGTCACTATATTCCTCATTGTCCTTCTGCTTTATTTTCTATTATATGTGAAGACGCTTATGGGATTGCTTTTCCCCGTTTTATTTAATTTAATTCTTTTTGGGCGTTAGCCCCGTTGATGATAAAAAAAAAATCTTTAAAAACTGATGAAAAATTACTCAAATATTATAAAGCCAATGGAGCAATAGAGATAAGATATGTTTTAAATTTTGGTTCATGATTATCCGTGAGAGATCTTGAATAATAATTTTGGAGGGGCTATTAGTCACTAGCTAAAATGATGGGAAATTTTATTTGCATCCAGGTTTTGCTGATTGTACCCGAGTTTTTAATTTTTTTATAAAATTTTTTGAATTTGACCTTAGCATTTTTTTTTGTACATTCGGAAAAATCTTCTCATTAGAAGGCCTTTTCGATTGGAAGGTCTTTTTCATTGGAAGGCCTTTCTTTCCATATGTACAAAAAAAATATGTGTGGGCCTAATGTGACAATATGTTCCAAAATAAATAATACATTCGCAAAGATCTTCCGATCGCAAAGACCTTCCTTATATACCACAAAAACAGGAAGAAAAAAAGGCATTTTTAAATTTCCAATATATATATAAATGAATTAAGCCACAATTTTAATGCAGCTATTGAATTATTAAAAAAAAATTGGTTAAAATAGTGGATAGAATAAAATAGTGTGCATTAATTATAAATTCCAGGTTTAAAAGTTATAATGCATTGAATTGAATAATTGAATTTTCCACTTGCCACTTTATATGTAATTTTTAATGAAGATGATCCTAATCCCTTATTTTCTAACCATGTCTGAATGAAACCTAGTTAAAGTGTCAGCTATTGATAACTACACATTGCTAATAAGATTAAAGAAGAAAAAAATTTTCTAAAAACTTTGGGGAGTTGTATCTCTCCATTGTCTACAAAGTTATCCCCTTGAAAACGAATTTGGGTCCTCTCCGGTTGGAGAGTGAGACTCGACTCTCCTTTTCTTCATGGTACCAAAATTTTTGAAGGACTGAGATATTACCAGCTCATTAAACTTTTTACCTTTAAATTCATATTTTGTCTTCATTTCCTATCTTGAATCTCACCTCTCACACCTTCAATATGCAACCATCCAACCCCCGACATCAATGCTGTTGGAAACCAACAAGCGGCCTAACAATCTACTAGAGGGGGGTGAATAGTAGTTTGAAGCAATGGTACCAATTTTTCGGATTAATTGAAAGTTGTTGATTTATGCTTGCTGGTTTTATGAAAATGCTGAGTTAATGCCGAGCAGATGCTGATAATCGATTGTCTAAGCCGACAATAGATTATCCGAGCTTCTACACACAGAAACCGGTTTTTGCCGAGTGAATTTAGCGAGCACAAATAAACAAACAGAGGTCAGTTTTGCCGACTAAGATGCTCGGAAATAATCAAACACAACACAGAGCAAATAAGCAGAAAGCAGTAAAGAAAGAGACACAGGAAATTTTATACTGATTCACTCTCACCCACTTGAGAGCTACGTCCAGTCCCCCCCTAAAACCTTTAGGGAGCTTTTACTCAAAATCAATTTAAATGGTTACAAGAGAACCTCTCTAAACCTATCCCTTCAAGAGCGTACCAAGCCCTTGAAATCTACCCCAAATAAATTGATGGCTGAAGAACCTCTTCAGCACTTTACAAAACCGAAGCTTCTTGAAACCTTCAAGAGCAACTTCGTTCAACACGGTTACATAGATGATTGTAAGAGTATGGCTCCAACTCGAAAAACTCAACAGAGTATGATTTTGAAAGTTAGTGTATCAGTTGAGTAACCGATTAAGAAAGGGATTTCACAGAGAAGGATGAAACTTAGATTTTGAATGTGAAAGTTTTGATTCTCTGTGTTCTAAGAAAATGTTGTTGTTACTGTTGGTGTGCCTTGGTTTTCTTTCTTGTTCGTCTGTTTTGTCTGGAGAAAGAAAGCTTATGCTTTTATACTCAACCCAGCACCCAACAAAGGAAAGATATTTTGTGACACAAGCTGTCCTTGCAACGGATATTCCAGATATTATCCATTTTGTTGCAACGTTCTTATCCACGTATGTCATTTCCAAAGAATGATTCCAAATGCTTCTAATGACAGCAACAAGCAGAGACACGTATTGTCCTTTCTGAATATAATCCCCTTTTTCAAATTTGAAATTCAAGTTTGGCGGCGTCGTGACAACTGAATGGTTGAAGACGATGAACAGTATCCGAGCTTGTCTTCGGTTCGAGCTAGGGAACTTGATTTCTTATGCAGCAGAGAGCTAAGACAGAACTGAGCTTGAACCGGGCTGAAGATCTGAGCTTGATGATGCTTGCACTGAAAAAGATCTGAGCTTACTTATGCAGCAAGGGTCCGAGCTTTTGCCGATCTTCTCACTTAAGCTTGTACTGAATATTTGAGATCCAAGCTCTAGCCGAGATATATACTTGATCTTGAGTTGACCCTTGAAGTTCGAGCTTTAGTCGAGCTTTGCATATTATCTTAAGTTTGACTCTGAGCCGATCTCTTGGTCGAGCTTTCCATTTGAGCTTGAGTTCAACTTTGTCAACTGAGCTTAGGCTGAGCTCAACTTCGGTCGAGCTGATTATGTAAGATTTTACTTGACTGTACCAAAGGCCGAGTTGATGGTTTGTCGAGCTGATGATATAACATGTTACTCGTTCGACAAAAACTTCTGACAAGTTGAAACTTCACTAATTTACTCGGAGACCGAACTTAACTTCGGACTAGGCTGCACTTTCAACTACATAGGCTGATCATCTTCGAGCTTGCATCTGAGCTTCTGACCTGCTGCTGGTTCAATACATTTCTTCAAAACAACTGCTGAACATCTTCCAAACATCTTCTGAGCATCTTCCGAGCTTCTAAGCTTTTGTTTGACCTTGATATCTTGGCTTGTGCTACATGTTCGACGGAGCAAATTCTGAACGTCTTCCGAACTTGCACCTGAGCAACTGCCGAGCTTGTTCTTGATCTTGACTCGATACTTATGTCCGAGCATATTTCGAGCTTGAACCTGAACTGCTGACTTGCTACAGGTAGCCGCGCATGTACCGAGCTGACTAATCAAAGACCAAAATCAACACACGGAACTGGTTCATTTGCCGAGCTTCATAACATACGCTGATTCATTTGAATTTATCAAAGCCTTGGCCGAGAACCGAGCTATTTGTATTCATCAAAATCTCTTTTGATTCAACAATCTCCCCCTTTTTGATGATGACAAATGCCTGTTGATTTTTGTGCGCTCCGTCTGAATATATTCTTCGGAAATTTCTCGGAGAGCTGAAGAGATGCTCGGAAAACACTCCCCCTGAGTATATGCTCGAAAAACTGAACATCTGAAACAACAAAAACAACAAACGCCTTTCTCCCCCTTTTGGCATGATCAAAAAGGAGCCAAAGAATTAAGCACATTTGCCAAAAGAGAGTGAAAAACAAATATTCGAACACCTTTCTCCCCCTTTTTCCTATACGATCTCGGAACAAGATATCTTCTCCCCCTAGAAATAGCTGAGGAGAAGCTTTGCAGGAGTTAAACAAAAATTCGAACACATAAAAGGATCACGAACAGACTCATATTGAAAGAAGATTTTCGATTTTGGTGACTGTTTAAAATACTGAAAAACCCTTGGCTTATACTGGATTCGTCCAAAATGTCGAGCTCTGTTCGAATACGATAAAAAGTTTCCCTCGGCAGAGGCTTTGTAAACACGTCGGCTAATTGTTTATCAGTGCTAACAAATTCTATTACACAGTCACCTTTTTGAACATGATCTCGTAACAAGTGATGTCTTATTTCAATGTGTTTTGTTCGTGAATGATACATTGGATTCTTAGTTAGATTGATTGCACTTGTATTGTCACATTTGATAGGAATGTGATCCAATTGCAAGCCAAAGTCGGAGAGTTTCCGTTTCATCCAAAGAATTTGAGCACAGCAACTTACGGCTACAATGTACTCGACCTCTGCGGTTGAAAGAGCAACACAAGCTTGCTTTTTAGAAAACCAAGACACTAGTGAACTTCCCAAAAGATGACAAGTTCCACTAGCGCTTTTTCGATCAAGCTTGCATCCCGCAAAATCTGAGTTCGAATACCCAATCAAACTAAGGTTGGCATCCTTAGGATACCACAAACCAGTGTTCTCGGTTCCTTTTCAGTATTTAAAGATCCGTTTAACAGCCGACAAATGAGATTCTTTTGGGTCGGCTTGAAACCGAGCACACATGCAGACTCCGAACATAATGTCAGGCCGAGATACAGTTAAATATAGAAGACTTCCTATCATACCTCTATATTTACTTACATCTACCGGCTTACCTGACTCATCCTTTTCAAGGTAGCATGAAGTGCTCATCGGGGTTGCAACACTCTTGCAGTTCTCCATCCCGAATCTCTTTATGAGCTCCTTGCAGTACTTGCCTTGATGCACAAAGATGCCTCCTTTGACTTGTTTCACTTGCAGTCCGAGGAAAAATGTAAGCTCACCCATCATTGACATCTCAAACTCACCCTTCATAAGATCTGAAAACTTCTTGCATAAAGACATATTAGTAGCACCGAATATTATATCATCAACATACACTTGTACTAATAATATGTCCTTTTTCGATTACGTATAAACAGTGTAGTGTCAACTTTCCCTCTTTCAAAGCCTTGTTCTAAAAGAAAGGAACTTAATCGATCATACTAAGCTCGAGGAGCTTGTTTCAATCAGTAAAGTGCCTTTTTAAGTTTGTAAACATGATTTGGAAATTCATGGCTTTCAAATCCAGGAGGTTGTTTCACATACACTTCTTCATTTATAAATCCATTCAAAAATGCACTTTTGACATCCATTTGATACAGAGTAAAATTCATTAAAGATGCAAAAGCGAGCAAGATCCGAATTGCTTCAAGCCGAGCAACCGGAGCAAAGGTCTCATCGTAATCATACCCTCCTCTTGGTTGTAGCCTTGAGCAACCAGCCTTGACTTGTTTCTTATGATTACCCCTGATTCATCCATTTTATTTCGAAAAATCCATTTAGTGCCGATTATGGTATGATCATCGAGCCGAGGAACTAAATCCCAAACATCATTTCTGATGAACTGATTTAATTCCTCTTGCATAGCCATAGCCCAATGTTCATCCTCAATCGCAACACTAACAGAATCAGGTTCAATCTGAGAAACGAAAGAAACAAAATTACAGAAGTTTTGAATTGACCGCCGAGTAAAAACTCCTTTCGAGATGTCTCCGATCACATTTTCTATCTGATGATTCTTGTTCGATTTCCAGGTCGGAGGTAGGTTGGACTGAGTTCTGCTCGGAGAGAGCTCGTCTCTCTGTGCTTTGATTTCAGCTGTTGATGCAGGATCATTCTTTTGAGCTCCAGATTCAGTTGTGCTCGGATTGAGATCGGCACTTGAATTTTCCAAGTTTCCTGCACAACTCACGGTGTCTCCTTTGGGAGACTCATCAAATACCACATGGATAGACTCTTCCATAGTGGAAGTTCTTTTATTAAACACTCTAAAAGCTTTACTGTGAGTAGAATAACCTAAGAAAATCCCTTCATCTGCTTTTGAATCAAATTTTCGAAGATGTTCTTTGCCATTATTTAAAATGAATACTTTGCATCCAAAATCATGAAGATGAGATATGTTCGGTTTTCTACCCTTGTAAAGTTCATAGGGTGTTTTCTTTAAAATTGGTCGGGTCAGAATGCGGTTCATCACGTAGCATGTCGTGTTAACTGCATCAGCCCATAAATAATGCGGTAAATGATATTCATTCAACATGGTTCGAGCAAGCTCTTCAAGAACTCGATTTTTCCGTTCAACAACTCCGTTTTGCTCGGGAGTTATTGGAGCTGAATACTGATGTTCAATGCCGAGCTTAGAACAGAATTTGTCAAATTTGTAGTTCTCGAACTCGCCACCATGGTCTGTTCGGATTACAACAACTTTTTGATTGACTTGGTTTTGGACTCGTTTGACATGATCCTTAAATCGTTGATAAGTATCACTTTTTGATGCTAAAAATAAAGTCCATGTAAATCTAGAGAAGTCATCAACAATCACTAAAGCATAATAATTACCACCAAAGCTTTTTACCTGTGACGGTCCGAACAAGTCCATATGAAATAACTCTAATGGCCTTGTCGTGGACACCACTGGTTCGGAAGGAAAGTTATTTTTATTTTTAGTCGGTTTGCATGTTTTACAAGCAGTGCAAACACCTTCAAGTTCAAATTTCAGCTTTGGTAAACCAATTACTAAGTTTTTGCATTGTAGTTTCTTCAATTGATTTAAATTTATATGTGCTGTCCTACGGTGCCATAACCAAGTATCACCTTCTTTGCTGACCGAGCAAGAGGACACCAAAGAAGTGATTTCATTTAAGTCAACCAAATAGGTATTGTTACTTCTTTTACCAACAAATTTAATAGATTTGTCCTTGTCACTTTTAATAATACAATGAGTGGAGGTAAAAACAACATGATTACCGATATCACATAGTTGACTAATGCTTAAAAGGTTATGCTCTAGTCCTTGTACAAGTAAAATATTATCGATAATCAAGTTGGAGGAATTCCCTATTTTATCTTCACCCAAGATTTTACCTCGGTTGTTATCTCCATAAGTGACATAGCCCTTTTCTTTATATGAAAGTTCAGTGAAGTACTCCTCGTCCCCAGTCATGTGCTTCGAGCAGACACTGTCCAGATACCACCGATTTTCCCTTGCTCGAAAGCACACCTGCAACACAAACATATCACTTGTTTGTTTCGGGTACCCAAATTGTTTTGGGTCCCTGGGGGTTAGCATGTGAGTCTTTTCTTTTGACTATCCAAACATAAGAGCCCTTGGTCACACCATAACGCCGAATTTTGCATTCATTTGGCGTGTGTCCATGAATGCCACAGTAAGTACAGATCGACATTTTAGAGTGATTGACTTTTGAAAATGAGCCGACCTTCTTAACAGTTTTCTTTTTGGAACGAGTGTAACCAAGATCTGATTTGTTCAAATAGTTCCTTTGTTCGGCAAGAATTCGGTCGAACATCTTATCATTCTTTGAAAAAGTTGCACAGTTAGTTTTCAAATCTTTAATTTCGTTTTGGTACTTGATTCAAATTTCACAATTTTGATTCTTCAATTCATTGATAGTATGTTCTAAAGATTCATTACTGCATTTTAATTGATCAATGCATTTTTCTAATTCAAGAACTTGCTCTTTATGGTTTAGAATATTCTTTTTTTTTTTCAATTTAGTATAACTTTTAGCAAGTTTCTTGAATTCAGATTGCATTTCAATATATGCAGCATACGGTTCATTATAATCATCAAACTCAGAATCATTATCAGAATCAGTATCAGTATCGGAAGCTACCTCAGAGTCATGCTCGAAAGTTGTTCGACTCTGTGATGCTTCCTCATGATTTCTGCCCATTAAGCACAAGGTTGGATTTTCCTCGTCATCGTCCGAGCTTGATTCGAACATATCACATTCTTGCTCGGTTGTTTTTCGGCTTGGAGATGCGTGTACAGCTTGGCACAGATTTGCCTCCTCTTCATCATCTGATGAACTGGTGTCTGAGGTTTCATTGTCTTCAGGTGCATCCCAGACTATTAAGCTCTCTTCGGTTTGTGCTCTTTCCCTTTCTTTCTTTCGACACTACCTTTCTTTTGAAGCTTGGGACAGTATACTCGGATGTGCCCTGGTTCACCACACTCGTGACATTTTATTCTTTCTTTCAAGCTCTTGTGGTGTTGGTCGTCTCTGACTTCTTTTCCTCGGTTTCTGAAGTTCCTTTTGTTTTTGAAAAATTTCCCGAACTTCTTCACCATGAGGCCGAAGCTTTCTTCGTCCATGTCCGAGCTTGAGTCACTGTCCGAGGATTCATTGCTTGCTTTTGATTGCTTGGCAGAGGCCTTGAGAGAGATCCCCTTTTTCTTTCTGTCTGAATCCTCATGCATTGATAGTTTGTCGAGCTCCATCTCGTGCTCTTGCAATTTTACGAACAGGGTGGCAATGTCCAGTGAGTCCAAATCTTTCAATTCCATGATTGTTGTGACTTTGAGCTGTCATTCCCTACTTAAGCATCTTAAGACTTTGTTAATAATTTCAGAGTTTAAGAAAGTCTTTCCTAATGCAATTAAATGATTAATAATATGAGTGAATCTCTTTTGCATGTCACTAGTCGATTCATTCGGGAGCATGCGAAAGAGTTCATATTCATGCATCAGAGTGTTTAGTCGAGCTCGTCTGACCTCGTTGGTTCCTTCATGAGTGAGTTGTAGAGTGTCCCACATTTGCTTAGCATTTCTGCAGTGTGAGACACGGAAAAATTCATCGTATGACAAAGCCGAGGTGATGATTTTTTTAGCTTTTAAATCATAAGATACTTTCTTCTTGTCATCATCATCCCAGCTTGCCTTCGGAATTTCTACAACATCTTCTCTTATCCTTCTTCTCGGAATAAAAGGATCATTTTCAACAGCATCCCAAATATCGATATCAATTGCTTCTATAAAGATTTTCATTCTGGCTTTCCAGTAAGCGTAACCATCACCATTAAATAGTGATGGTCGGTTTATTGATGAGCCTTCCCCTCCAAATGGATTGTTAGACACCATTTGGTTTCTTTTGGATCTTTTTTGAAAAAGCTGTTAAGCTCGACCTTTCGACCGAGCTCTGATACCACTTGTTGGTTTCCAACAAGTGGCCTAACAATCTACTAGAGGGGGGTGAATAGTAGTTTGAAGCAATAGTACCAATTTTTGGGATTAATTGAAAGTTGTTGATTTATGCTTGCTGGTTTTATGAAAATGCCGAGTTAATGCCGAGCAAATGCTGATAATCGATTGTCTAAGCCAACAATAGATTATCCGAGCTTCTACACACAAAAAGCGGTTTTTGCGGAGTGAACTTAGCGAGCACAAATAAACGAACAGAGGTCGATTTTGCCGAATAATATGCTCGGAAATAATCAAACACAGCACAAAACAAATAAGCAGAAAGCAGTAAAGAAAGAGACACAGTAAATTTTTATTGGTTCACTCTCACCCACTTGAGAGCTACGTCCAGTCCCCCCCTAAAACCTTTAGGGAGCTTTTACTCAAAATCAATTTAAATGGTTACACAAGGATTTACAAGAGAACCTCTCTATACCTATCCCTTCAAGAGCGTACCAAGCCCTTGAAATCTACCCCAAATAAATTGATGGTTGAAGAACCTCTTCAGCACTTTACAACACCGAAGCTTCTTGAAACCTTCAAGAGCAACTTCGTTCAACACGGTTACAGAGATGATTGTAAGAGTATGGCCCCAACTCGAAAAACTCAACAGTGTATGATTTTGAAAGTTAGTGTATCAGTTGAGTAATCGATTAAGAAAGGGATTTTTACTGAGAAGGATGAAACTTAGATTTCGAATGTGAAAGTTTTGTTTCTCTGTGTTCTAAGAAAATGTTGTTGCTGCTGTTGGTGTGCCTTGGTTTTCTTTCTTGTTCGTCTGTTTTGTCTGGAGAAAGAAAGCTTATGCTTTTATACTCAACCCAGCACCCAACAAAGGAAAGATATTTTGTGACACAAGCTGTCCTTGCAACGGATATTCCAGATATTATCCATTTTGTTTCAACGTTCTTATCCACGTATGTCCTTTCCAAAGAATGATTCCAGATGCTTCTAATGACAGCAACAAGCAGAGACACGTATTGTCCTTTCTGAATATAATCCCCTTTTTCAAATTTGAAATTCAAGTTTGGCGGCGTCGTGACAACTGAATGGTTGAAGACGATGAACAGTATCCGATCTTGTCTTCGGTTCGAGCTAGGAAACTTGATTTCTTATGCAGCAGAGAGCTAAGAAAGAACTGAGCTTGAACCGGGCTGAAGATCTGAGCTTGATGATGCTTGCACTGAAAAAGATCTGAGCTTACTTATGCAGCAAGGGTCCGAGCTTTGTGCGACATCCTCACTTTAATTAGTTAATTTTTAGGTTTTAATAAAATTGGTGATTTAAAATTTCTTTTTTTTTAAAACTTAAATACTTGTAAAAATCCTTAGGAAGAATCCGACAGAGTTTCCTCTGTTTATCGGACTTTCCAAAGTTTTCTTCTAATTAAACCTGTCAAACCAAAATTATTTAAAAACATAAAACACAAAAATATTACAAACAACTTAAATGATCCTACGCCCGATTAGAACTAGTCTCAGGGCATAAAACTATTACATATTCAGTTTTACAAAATAACAGTCCACTCAAAACAAAATATATATATATCCCACGTAGTGGAACATAAATCTGCTCGGCCATGACCCATGTAAACTCCGCTTCTGTACCTGTAAAAGTATAGCAAGAAGGGTAGCATTACACATGACTTAGGAAGATAAATTCTAAAAGAGGACATAGCAAATAACTAAGCCTACATTATTATGCATCTTCCTTATTCAAAAATGTTCATATATAATTAAGTTCTTATAATTTTTCTCTTATTTTTACATTCTTTTAATATACATTTCTTCACTTATTTTTTTCATTCCATTAATATACATTTATTCATAAAGCTTGCATATAATTTATTTCTTCTAATTCTTTTAATCTTTGGTTTTCCTTTCTTTCTTTCATTTTTATTAGCATACTTGTACATGAAGATTCATGTGCTTGCTTTCTTTTAATTCCATTCTTTATTTCATTTTACAGTATTCATTATGTAGTCCAACCTCAGCCAGCCGTACGGTACTGAGCGCCGACTAATTCTTTTAATGCCGATACGCCTCGTCAGGATCGCATCGGACTTTTATCTTGTCTTTTGCTTTACTAGCAAAATAATAATTCCATTAGGTATTCTTGCTGCACTATTGGTTAGGATGGTATCTTCACCCAATAGGACTTCTTCTCACTCAGGACTTCTTGACCCATAAGACCTTTCCCTCGTTAGGGCCTTTTCTTTATTTTCTTTTCTTCACTCATTTTCATATATTCTCAATTATTCATGATTCATGCTTATATTTGGTGCTGCAGCTATTAATCGTCGCGTAGGATCCACGTAACCTAACGAGCCTTTGATCTTATGGGGATTTTTCCTGAGCGAGGTTTGTACCTATTGGGGCTAATTCGGGCCTACTTTGCTAGTAGGACCCTGTCCTAACCGTGTGCACCTAATGGGTGTGGATCCCAATACGCGATTAATAGCTGCAGACCCCTTTTGCTTTTCTTTTACTTTACATTACATTTCCATTTCAGAAATAACACATATACATGATTTGTATTATAGCATTTCGTTTATGTTTGCATCATATCTTTGATCTGTATTTTCATTTATGTCTTATCATGTGACTTGTTATCATTTTCTTTATCTTCACTTAAAGGTGTTAGCATACAAAACTAACATTCACAACATTTGTACATTCACAATCATTTTCCCAATATAAACCCCTTACCCCTTACTTATCTTTTCGATTAATTAATTGATTACTATTCTTGTTTAACTATCTTTATTAATTTCCCACACATACCCAATATTCTGATTCTTTCATTAGCTTGTGATACCTCTAATCTTACTAAGTCCTAGGTTCATTTTTAAGACCCATTATGTCACATATAAGCATTCAAGCATAACAACACAATTCACTTACACATAGCATTACAAACAATTTGGCGGGTTTATTTTATTTATTCACCTACTCGATTTATTACCTTTATTTCCCTATAGTTTCCTCATTCATTATCCGTTCATTTAACATTTCCATACTAAATTCACACATTACAAGCATCATCATATACTACATATATTCGCAATTTATCTAATGAGTTCATTTCCTTTATTCCTAAGCTTTGTTTATTGTTTATTGAAATTACCCTATTGTATATTATTCTAACTAATCTTTTCTATTCTCAGCTACCACTATAGCATCCTAGAATTTACTCTCTAAGTAAAGGTAATGTGAACAACCCTTCTTACCTCTTTGAAGAGCAAGAACCAAAATGGGGGTTTTGAGGGAGCATCCTCACCAAGCTCTAATCCATGCCTCTTAGCTTCCTATTCCTTGCCCTTAATCCCTTCCTAAGCTTCCTTGCATGATTAGAAAACCCTATGCCTCCGATTACACAAATTGGGGTTTGATAGGGAATTGGAATTTCATGAGAAAGAGGAAGTAATATGTGTTTTTGGAGAGGAAATTCATGAGGAATTGATTTGGAAGTGATTTGTGGCACTAATCTTTTGATAACTATGAGTAATTATGGGGATTGGAAGGATTTAGGGTTTTGAATTGGGAATTTGGGGATTTGAGGGATTGAGAATGAAATTGGGGTTTTTGTTGATAGAGAATCATGGGGATTTGATGGGGAATGATTATGGGATGTTAATTTGATTTGATTTGGTGTTATTTTAACATTGGAGAGGGATTGGGGGTGAAAACCCTAGAGAGAAGCCGGAGAAAAGAAGAGTGAGAAAGTGATTTTTGGGGTTAAAATGACCCCAACTCGTGCTTTTATTTTTTGCTGATCTGATAAAAACACTCGAGTCTTTTCCAAATCACTCGAGTGAATTCATGAAAATTACTCGAGTCTTTTCTAAAAGACTCGAGTGAATCTGAGGGTTTTGCCTTTCCCTGATTCAGGATCTGTAAAACACTCGAGTCTTTTCACAAAGACTCGAGTCTTTTACAAAACACTCGAGTCTTTTCCAAAAGACTCCAGTGTTTTGCCCAGTACCCCATTTATTCATTTTCCTATTTTCCTCCTATTTTCTTCCTGCTTCAATTCGAGATAACTTCTTCGTTACCCGTTGGATCTTGCTCAAATTTGAAAGCAAGCTTCCTAAAAATCATACCTTCATATCCAACGGTGGAAATTGTGTTTTGAGTCCTAAATCTTTTATTTTGAATTTCCTAACGTCGGGTGTTTATAACACCGAAAAATCGATTTTTAACACTCGTTTGGGTCTTCTTTAAATTTGCTTCTCGATGCCAATGCTCCTAGACTCCTATATGGCACTCAAAGTATTCCTAATCCATCATTTTAAATCCCTTATATGATAATCCTCACTTCCAAATCTTACTATTATCCTAATTATTATTAGAATAAAAATTCGGGATGTTACACTTTGGCTGAGCTTCTCACTTAAGGTTGTACTGAATGTTTGAGATCCGAGCTCTAGCCGAGATATATACTTGATCTTGAGTTGACCCTTGAAGTTCGAGCTTTGGCCGTGCTTTGCATGTTATCTTAAGTTTGACTCTGAGCCAAGCTCTTGGCCGAGCTTTGCATTTGAGCTTGAGTTCAACTTTGTCAACCGAGCTTAGGCCGAGCTCAACTTCGGTCGAGCTGATTATGTAAGATTTTACTTGACTGTACCAAAGGCCGAGCTGATGGTTTGCCGAGCTGATGATATAACATGTTACTCGTTCAACAAAAACTTCTGACAAGTTGAAACTTCACTAATTTACTCGGAGACCGAGCTTAACTTCGGACTAGGCTGCACTTTCAACTACATTGGCTGATCATCTTCGAGCTTGCATCTGAGCTTCTGACTTGCTGTTGGCTCAACTACATTTCTTCAAAACAACTGTTGAGCATCTTCCAAACATCTTCTGAGCATCTTCCGAGCTTCTGAGCTTTTGTTTGACCATGATATCTTGGCTTGTGCTACATGTTCGACTGAGCAAATTCTGAACGTCTTCCGAACTTGCACCTGAGCAACTATCGAGCTTGTTCTTGATCTTGACTCGATACTTATGTCCGAGCATATTTCGAGCTTGAACCTGAACTACTGACTTGCTACAGGTAGCCGAGCATGTACCGAGCTGATTAATCAAAGACCGAAATCAACACACGGAACTGGTTCATTTGCCGAGCTTCTTAACATACGCTGATTAATTTGACTTCATCAAAGCCTTGGTCGAGAACCGAGCTATTTGTCTTCATCAAAATCTCTTTGATTCAACAAATTTTGACGCCGAGCTATGTGTGTGATCAAAGCTTCTCCTTTGAGGAACCCTTTGCTAGAAATAGGGATCAGAATACGCAGCGAAAAAAAAAATGAAATCCCCTATTTCCAGAACAGGATCCATGCGAGAGAGCATGATTCGAGATAGAAAAACGTTTACCTCTTGATGCAAAGAGGAGAACGACGTTGTTCAGATTGTCCACGAACAATCCACGTCAATCACGAGCGCAGCAAGGTAGTCACGCCTCTATTGGTATCCACACGAACAGGTTCCCAATTGGAGTCACGTCTCTCTTCTCAGTGCTAGCGGAGAAGAGAGAGATTCAGTGTATCACTCACTCTCTCTGATACGGACGGCTAGGGTTGCCGTTCTGTGTCTCACACGTACCAAAACCCTAAGGCTAATACTATTATTTATTTATAATAGTATTAGGCCAGCGGGCTGGGCTTGGCAGCACATATCAGAATGCGTCGCACGATCATACTGTGCATCGCACGGACGTAAGTTTTATAAAAAATACAACTATTGTATTTTTTTATCAAATGTGATATCTCCAATCTATCTGTTCTTAGTGTGTGACCCTATAGGTTCCTGTAACGTTGGCAGTAAAGTTAAAATCTCATTTTAAGTTTACAAGCAATGAGCGGTATCTAGCAACACGTCATTGCTACCCAAGTGACAGGAATGTCTATGATCTTACATAACCTTAGTGTGACCAATGATCATGTGTAAATTTAATCCATTCATCCAAATATCTTAGTTACACTCATGGCATGGAAGGTGTCGCCCATGTACAGTGTAACCTATGGTTTCTTGATCCCTGAGTAGACGCGTCTAAACAAGTCTCGTCAATATCTCATATTGACTGTCTTGAGTATGGCTATACATTTCACCATCTCACTCAGTCAAGGGGCCCAGAGATATAATTCCTATTGACAAGGAAGGACAAATCCCATCTACGTCATTCACATCCCTCTACATGATTTGTCATATACCCGACTGCAACCGTTATGATCACCTGGTTAAAGATGACGTTTGATTGCGTGAAAGCACATAATTCCTCATGTTGGGAACCGTAGCGACTTCAGGTCGAAGGACCATGTACACCATTGTCACTATGAGAATCGCTTATGACACTCACTTAATAATCCATGTAGCATTCTCATGGCGGGTCAATCCAATACACATTTGTCCCAATGTGTACTTATGTGAAGACTTGATATCCCGTATCCATGATCGGTGAGATACAGTCATCAGTCTGTCACATACTAGTCTCGATGTATTATAGTTGTCCTTATTAACTGTAATACTCGACTAGGGAATCTTTAAGGATAATTGTCAATCAATAAGATCTCACTATCAAGTCATGTACTTGATATTCTTATGATATTGAACTTATAATCCTAAGGACTTTATTACATCTATTTTAATTAAACAATTAAAGCATAAATATAATAAATAAAATGTCTCATTATTATTAATAGTAATAATCCATAAACATGAAATAAGTACAAATAAAAGAGAAAATACGATTGTCACTAGGGCACTCTCCAACACCCTTGTGTGCATTGTCTTGTGTTATTGTCTGGTGATATAATTCAAGACATTACAATTGATATCAACAATCGCTTTCGATCAGGGACGGAGGATAACAGGAGCAGGTGGGAGCTCACCTGAGAATCCCACCTGCTCCCCCTAAAAATTTAAACAACGTATATTTTTTAATGTTGATACCTAGCATGGCATGCCCACTTGCCTTGGTGGTTATGCTCTACGTCTCTTCCTAGAGAAATGCAGGCTCTAAGTGTTGTCTTAAGCAGCATATAATTTTTAATTTTTGATTATTTCTTTCCTTTAAAATCATTGAATATTTCATATTGAAGATACCAGTATCACTAGGCCATTCAATTTCATGCAATGAGTTGTGCAAAATACTTTATTTAATATCATGCATTCTTCAAACTTTGGTTCCCCTGCAATTGTTCTCAAGCTCCTTTCGATGGTGGGCTAGTTTTGGTTACTATTGGCATAAGGGTAATGGATAATCAACCTAAAGTATAAAGTGAAATTAGAAAACGATATATTTAATTCTTCAAACTGATTTTGTTTTTTAAAAAAAAAGATTAACTTTACATTCTTAAAGTTGCTTATATATTATTCTTATGGCGTTAAACTAGTTCTATAACAAGGGTTTGGTATTCAAAATTAATTTTTAATAAATTGAACACATCATATTTTAGGTAAAATTATTATTTTTAGTTTCTTAAACATTATTTCTTCGGTTTGGATTATAAGAATAAAAAAATACTTCTTTTAATTCAAAATATAAGAAAAAGTAATTAACCTTCTTAAATTTTGTTTTATTCTCAATGCTATTTTTCTAATATATTAATAGAAAATGGTTATCTAATTTAATTTAATTTTTGTTTCATTCCTAATACTACTTTCCTAAAATGCCTCTATTTTTTTTATAAATTTGAAAAAAATTAAATATAAATAATTAACTTCTTTAATAAATATAAAAATTATTTTTTTATATTTCATACCGGAGGTAATACCTTCAATATTTGGTATTAAAATTTTTAAGGATTTTCTTAACCTCAATCCTAAAAACCTAAAAAATGATAAGTTTTATAGAGAAACGTTGTTTTGAAAAAAAATCAAAAAAATTTATATTTATTTTTTCAATAAAAGATATTCAATTATAGGTTCTTACTAGTTTAGATTACTCATGCGAAGCACGGGAATGAACTAATATATATTAGATCACATCCTATTATATATGATAATTATTTCAAACTAAAAATTCAATAGACAATTTTAACTGAATTACATAATTTTATTTATGAGAATTGTTAATAATTAAATTGAATCAATCGAATTTGCATTTACAAAAATTTCTCGGTAAATTACATGGATAGTGTAGTTCTCCTCAATTTCTTCTTGATTTTCTAAGAGTATTCTCAATCCTACTTTACTCCTGACCCTTGATAGTGCCACATACAATTGTCTTTAAATGAAAACTAGCCTCGGTAGATATAAACCAACTGTAGACAGCGTTTGACCTTGGGACTTGTTAATTGTCATAGCGAAGGATAAAACTACTATAAACTGTATTTTTTGAAACTAAATTGGAAGTGTTTCATTATATGGGAACCACTGTCATTTTAGGTATATGTACTAATTCATCAACTTTGTTTCCAATTAAGATAAGACATTGAAGTACATGATTTCCCATTCTTCTTATTTGCATCCTAGTTCCATTACTTAGACCATTTGATTGGTCCACATTCCTCAGTAACATGACTGCAACTCCTTCTTTCAATGTTAATTTATGTGGTGGTAGTTCAGAACAGTTTATTCCAGTCAAAATTTCAGAGATTGCATCTAGTTCGGATTCCATAGTACTTTCATCCGTGCAGATTGAATTTGAACTGAAATATATTTTTTCTTCTCTTGGAACTTCTGTCATTATATATTCATTAACTTTTGCAACAACCTCCAATGTAGGTTTAAGAATAGTCCTTTTCTTGAAGTAACTCGTGTCTTGTAAATTTTGCAAAAGTTGTGGGTATGAAAATTCTATTAATTCATCCAAAGTTTTGTCTAATTTTTTTAATCAACATTTCAACTAGAATTGGATCTTCTGGTTCACCATTTGTTAATTCTCCATCAGCACGTCCATCTCCTATTTTCAATAACCAGTCACTGAAATCCTTCAACTCATTAACATTTAAGTTAGATGAACCAATTGTCAATCTCATGTTTTTAGTGAGCTGAAGAACTTGGCAATGTTCCCACAAGTGTGATGAATTAATTGTTGCTTGTATAATGTCTTCTCTTGAACCCTTAGGGATGAGAGACAATATTTGTCGGAAGTCTCCACCCAACACTAAAACATTTCCTCCAAAGGATTTTTCTGGATTAAAAGATGGTGAATAGCACAACACATTTTTCAAGCATCTATCTAATGATTCATAACAATATTTGCTAACCATCGGTGCTTCATCCCATATGATTAGTTTTGCCTTATTCAGGAGCTTTGCACGAGGACTTCCTTGTATGATGTTACAAGTTGAATCCTCATTGATAATCAACGGAATCTTGAACCTTGAGTGTGTTGTTCTTCCATTTGGTGGAACTGTGGAAGCAACGAAGCAATTCCACTTGAAGCAACATTGAGGACAATGTCACCCTTCGATCTCACAACTGCGGACAATGTATTCCATACCAAAGTTTATCTTGTTCCTCCATAACCATATAGAAAGAAGAAACCCTCATTGTTGGAATAAATAGCTTCCATTATTTTATCATAGCCTTCTTTTTGTTCATCAGTAATGGTCTGTAGCAGATTATTCAATAGGTCGGCTAAAGTTCGCCGATCAAAATTCAATTTCTCGGCAATTAGCCTTTCCTGAACATTTGTCAACACATCTTCTGAAGGAAATGACATATGCTTGGATAATCTCTAAGTATCCTTCCATTGGATTGTAACATTTCTTCAATATCACCAAGGGCAATATTTTGTATTTGATCGTTGTCCAAACTCAAACCTGCATATAATGGTTGAAGAACAAAATTTTAAAAATTAGCATTTTTGAATATGTTGTATTTGCCACTGTTATAACATATGTAATTTAGAATAAATTATTGATTGATTATGAGTTTGATATTTTCATATCTTTGTAATCCACAGTTCTTCTTTGCCTATTGAGAATATCCTTAGAAAAATGTGCCCAACACCTATCTCAAACATATTTTGGTTTAGACATGTTATTTGATATCAACAATATCACAAATAGTTTCCTCGTGTAATGGGTTGAAGCCCAGTCGCTTGCTTCATTGATCGCATTTATAAACTCTTTATCATCATATAATAACGTAGTGCCCTCAATCGTTCTTATGTCCTTGAAGCTCGTAGCACCCTTTTGAATATTCAATAAAAGCCTAAGATAATAGTCTTCGGTATTTGCAAGTGGAATATGAGAAAGTCGACAAATCGTGAATTCCTCTTCCCTTAGAGACCCATTGGAGCAATTTTCTTTTCAAACAAATTTTGTAGGGAAATCTTTGAATGTTATGTTATGTGCCTGTGGATATTTTTTGTTTGTTTCCATCCACTCCAACAACATTGTGGTCTTATATTCTACTACTCAAAAACATTTTGAATATCTTCGTGATCTTTGTAGACTATTGGTTGTTGATATGGAAGGTGATATGCTAACCTAATGACTACAGGCTCTTTATATTGAATATCAAATCCAAACAATCTCCATGCTACTTCACATGCTGAGATATACATGTAATTATAATAATTTAAAGTCTTTCAAAACCTTAAATTTGTTAAACGTAACAAAATTGGTTATTGAACTCTTAAGGAATGAAACATTATCTTTAAAGATATTTACCTACATTCATAGTAATTACGTATTTCATCAACCACTCTATTTGTAGAGTTCGATCCTTATGCACATATTTAAAAAAGATATTTGATAGCACTTGTCTGGCAAGTATACTCAATATTGATATGACAATCATATTTCAAAAGAAGGTTTGAATTGTACGACACAATGTATGTGTCGTCCAAAACACAATATTTTTCTGTATAGTACGAGCATCTTCTCTTCTTCTATAGTTGGGGAATCCTACATTGTTGATAATTGTTCTTGCTCTAAAATTCTTTTGGATATTTTTTTGAGCACCTATGGTTTTTCATGCATGGAGATTTCATGTTTAAATGACCGCATGGGTCACGTACCATGTATTTTTTAACCACATCATAAAGTTTTGGATGCCTTTGTCTATCTGGAATCTCTACAGAAATGAACTTATCGATATCATCTGCTGACTGTGGTTTGAAGGCTGGATGCATGAATAGAAGAATATGTGCAAGAGGTAAGCCTCTTTTCTGAAATTCAACTATACGAACATAAGGAAAATAATAATAAAAGTTGTTATTGAATAATTTTATTTATTTAATTATAAAATCATAAATTGATAATGATAAATTAATTTAGATTTGAAAACTTACACCCAACTATTTTTATGAACACACATCCCTCTTTCAATTCACGTATCAATTGATCAAGTTTTATTTTTAACACCCTACATAATATAACTAGCCTATTCTCAGCATTAAATCCCTTACTTGTAACAAATCTTTTTATCTCCTTTCATTCTGGGTTGCATGTCATTGTGATAAAAAAAACTTGGATATCCCGCATACTTGCATATGGCAAATGTATCCTTACAATTGTTGAACATTTGTCGTGGTCAACCTGTGAATGAACTTGGCAATATGATTCCTTTCCCTGTAGCTGTAGCACCGGTCTCTCTATGCACCAAACATTCGTGTAACCCTTTATATTGATCCACCCTCAACCTCAGCTGATTTTTTTTGGAAGTAACCTAGTCTCTCAAACTCCACCATAGTATAAGAATCAACCAAGAACTGTTGGAACAACCTTCTTGATTGCAAAATTAGTTGGGATTCACAAAGTCTATCTTGTATTCTATAAGAAAATCCTCTCGCATGCTTATTTTTTCCCTTTTCTTTCTTTTAGTTTGGCTTGATAAATCAGATGGTGAAATATTTGCCTAAATCTATCTTCTCAATATGAAAAAAGTAATGGATATTGTAGACCAAGGTATGAAGGGTGGTTGACATCTATCCTTTGAAGGTGCTTTGATTGTGTTTCTAGAAGAATGTCTCTCTCTCGGCTAGCGATCCATCTATATCTCCAACAATAAGAGTAACAACTTCTGAAGCTGTAGGCAAATTATAGCTCCTTCCATCCTTATATCTTTTTGTAATCAATCTTAGTTTGACATCCGCAAATTGACCTTACTTGTATCTATCTCTAGCATAGCGAAATGATTTGGCCAATTCATTATTCTCATCCAAAATGTACTCCAGACTTGTAACAATTTGGATCTCTACTTCTTTCATATCTCCCGTTGACCTATACCAAATACTCTATTATATTAACATATTTTAATTTAATTGTTGAAAGGTGCTATTTAAAAATATATGTAAAATCAATTAATTTAAAACGTATATATTATATAGCTAATGTGAATAATAAATATAGGTTAAAGATTACCTAATTGCATTTATTCGATTCTCCACTTCATTGTCTGTGTCGTAAATATACAACTGAGCAAATTTTGGTTTGTTAATTTTTGGAGGGATCAAATTACCGATGGAGTGGTAATTCTGACCACTAAGAACAAATATAGGAGGACGTCTTCCATTGTTGATTTGGTGGTTAACCTTTCCGGCCATGAAGGTAAAACAAAACATTGCATCAAAGGTCACTCGCTCCATTTCTTATTATCTGTCCCTTTTTTTGAAAGATTTTTTGTTTCTTTTTATTTGTCCTTTTGTTGTTTTCATGTGTGCCCCTATTTGATATGTCTTGGTTTATGTAAGTAGTGGAGAAAAATTAATGATTATAGAAAAAGAAAGGGTATAGTGGGAAAAAACATAATTAATATATTGGAAATCTAAGTAATGATTAAATTTCTTAAAGGATGTGTTTTGTTGGAAATAAGACAGATAAATAGAATCGGAAGGAGTAATAAATTGAACACACCATATTTTAGGTAAAATTACCATTTTTAGTTTCTTAAAGATTACTCCATTCGGTTTGGAATATAAAAATAAACAAGTACTTCTTTTAGTTCAAAATATAAAAAAAAAGTAATTAACCTTCTTAAATTTTGTTTTATTCTTAATGTTATTTTTCTAAAAGATTAATAGAAAATGGTTATCTTATTTAATTTAATTTTTGTTTTATTCTCAATACCACTTTCCTTAAATATCTCTATTTTTTTATAAATTTGAAAAAATTAAATACAATCAACTAATTTTTTTTATAAAATATTTTAATAAATATAATGTTTTTTTTATATTTCATACTGGCGGTAATATCTTATAGCCAATACTGTCAATATTTGGTTTTAAAATTTTTAAGAATTTTCTTAACCTCAATCCTAAAAATCTAAAAAAGAATAAGTTTTTACGGAGAAAAGTTGTTTTGAAAAAAATCAAAAAGTTTATATTTATTTTCCAATAAAATATAATCACCTATATTACCTTTGTTCTTAAATATAAGACATTTTTGATACTTTTATTTTATCCTTATTCATAAGATTATATACCAATTTTTAATGACCATTGATTACTTTTCTTTTTCTTTCACAAACACCCCTATTTATTTAGCAAATTTTTTTTTGGTGTACACCAAGGGTATCCCCCAGCCAACAGCCGAAGACTAATCCCCTCCGAGGCGTATTTAGCACATTTTAAATTCCCAATAATATTAATATGGGTAATTTTGGAAATACATATCAAAAATTCAAATTTTCAATGTAATTAATTAAATTAATCAATTTTCTTAATGAATGTAAAATCTTACAAAAGAGTCATATATTTATAGACAGAGGGAGTAGGTTCTTATGGTGAGGTTAGAAATATCCAATTCTCAAAAAGAAAATGAGTTTTGCTAACAAGTGCCTAAAGACACTTGTTACGATTATTAGAAAATGAAATTTAATCATAAGTTCATCTTTCGATAATATAAAAACATACATTTTCCAACATCATTTAATTACATTTAGATGTTTAACCATTGTTCGAAAAGCACTTGTTAACATTTTAAAACTCCCTCCGACTTGAATTATAATCAAATGTAACTACTTTTACTTTTATTAAGGAGTTGGTTTATTGTACTCACTCTGGTCCCTCATATAAGCATCATTTGACCAATTTCACTCCCTTTAAGAAAGTTAGTTAATATTATTAGTAGTATTGAAAATGTAAATATTTGATATACTTTTTCAAAAGTACCCCTATAATTATTATTGGAAATCTAAAAAGTGTTGAGTAAATAAGGCTGTTTGTGGAAAAGAAGTAATTAATGCAATTGAAAATTGGAAATGAGGCTTATATTAAGGACAAAAAAAAAGTCTTCAAAAGGGGCTTATATATAGGACTGGAGGGAGTATTTAATTTTCTCAAGGCTTAAATGCACTTTTGGTCCCCCAACTTTTAATTTGGTTATTTTGGTCCCCCAATTTACGATTTGTAGCGATTTTGATCCCTCCGTCAATTCCACCGTTAACTGTGCTGACGTGGCGTACCAAAGGGACACGTGTCAGCAGCTTAATTGCATTTTTGGTCCCCCAATTTTTTCAATTTGGTGATTTTGGTCCCCCAACTTTTCAATTTGGCGATTTTGGTCCCCCAGTTTACAATTTGTAGTGATTTTAGTCCCTCCGTCAATTCCATTGTTAACGGTGCTGACGTGACGTACCAGAGGGACACGTGTCAGCAGCTTATGGCCCTATATTTATTTATTAAAAATAATAATAATAATAATAATAATAAAATATATTTAAAAATTAAAAAAAAAATATAACCCACGAGTCTCACTGAGATCGCAGCGAAGAGCAGAGAGTGTTTGTCTACTATTGTGATCGCGATGAATCCTGGTGCGGATCGATCGCTTCTATGAGTTCGCTTGCCACAACTGGAGCGTCACGACGCGGTGGTTCTTGCATAGATCGTGAGTTCACTCGAACGATGAAGGGTATGATCGCGAGTTCGCGAGTTTATTATTATTATTATTATTATTTTTAATAAATAAATATAGGGCCATAAGCTGCGGACACGTGTCCCTCTGGTACGTTACGTCAGCACCATTAACGGTGAAATTGACGGAGGAACCAAAATCGCCAAATTGAGAAAATTGGGGGATCAAAAGTGCAATTAAGCTGCTGACACGTGTCCCTCTGGTACGCCACGTCAGCACCGTTAACGGTGGAATTGACGGAGGGACCAAAATCGCTACAAATCGTAATTTGGAGACCAAAATCGCCAAATTAAAAGTTGGGGGACCAAAATCGCCAAATTAAAAAAATTGGGAGACCTAAAATACAATTAAGCCTATTTTAAATAAAAAAAATACTATGTCTTTTTGTTTCTTATGATTCGAGCGTATCGAAGGATATTTTGACGAGTATAGACACGTGTCCACATCTCCTTGACAAATTTATGAAACGTAATAAAGAAGGGTGGCAGACATACAGACACGAGTCATAGGACAAATACTAAATTCACATAAATGAATTAATCTCATTAACCAAGACACACCTTCCGAATTTAATTGGGTGTGAACTTGTGATCATTATTCGATGTGGAGAGATATCTAAGTCTGTGCCTCTGACCAATAATTAAAACGTATTTTATTTACATTTACTCTATTTACCAATAATAATTTTTTTTTAAATATAAACAAAATTAACCAACTTTCTTAAATTTTATTTCATTCCGAATGTCACTTTCAAAAAAACATCCCTAAAATATTGTTATCATATTTAATTTTTTGTTTAATTTCCAATGCAACTTTCCTTAAATACTTCTATTCTTTTATAAATTTGAGAAAATTAAATATAAAAACTAATCTCCTTAATAAGCGTAAAATTAGTTGGGTTTGCTTATAATTCGAGTCGGAGGGAATACTCTGTCCGTCTTAAAATGTGGTTAAAAAATTCAAAAGTAAAAAATTAAGGAAACTTCCATTTAATGGTATGTTTAACTTATCAATCAATTATCAAACAATTAATAATTTAATGCATTTTGTTTGGATCAACCAATCACAATTCAAAGTTTACAATTTCTAAATTTTTCATTAATTGTTTTAACTATAGTTTGGGACAAAAAATGTAACCATTTTTTACCATCCTTATGGAATGGAGGGAGTAGTATTTTCCGAAAACAAATAAATAATTTAGGGTTTTGCTAACAAGTGCCCTTAGGGCACTTGTTAAGGATACCAACAGTGGAAAAAATTTAAAAGTCCAAGGTATTTACTTTCTCGAGAATCCAAAAAAATGCATTTTCCCATAACTTTTAATCACATTTAGTTTCTTAACAAGTGCCCTAAGGACACTCTTTAACATTTTTCAATAATTTAAGGTAAATGTTAACAAGTGTTTTTAAAGTTAAATATTATGAAAGTGAAATTAATGGATACGTATTGATGGTCTAAAGTTTTTTACACCATCAGTCTATCATCCACCATTCGTTTATATTACTTTAATCTAAAAGTCAACAATCATACACGGATGAATGGTGGATGACACACTGATGATGTAAAAAATCTTTACACTGTCGGTGCATTCTCCATTTTCTCTATGAAAATATATAAAAAAGTGTGATTTTTTATATTTTTGTGATATAAGTAAAAATAATACTCCCTCCGGATCGAATTATAAGCAAAACCAACTAATTTTACACTTATTAAGGAGGTTAGTTGATTGTATTTAATTTTCTCAAATTTATAAAAGAATAGAAGTATTTTAAGAAAGTTGCATTGAGAATGAAACAAAAATTAAATAAGATAACAATTTTTTAGGGATGTTTTTGGAAAGTGGCTTTGGGAATGAAATTAAATTTTAGAAAATTGGTTAATTTTGCTTATATTTTAAACCAAAAGAGATATATTTTTTTTGCTTATATTTCAAGCCGGTGGGAGTATTCACTTATAATTAATTTTTTAACACTAATAATTTTAACAAATATATTTAGAACATCGGTTAATACCATAACTTAATAACTTAACGATAAAATAAAAAGTTCGGCCATACTGTATTTCAAAATTTCAAATGTTTCGAACAATTATAAGGGTCGACCCACTCAACCGAAGAAAACGCGTCATCTTTTGGCTTTTCTTTATTCCTCCATCCTCACCCTCCTCTCTTTTCTTTTCCGCCCCATTCATTCCCCTTTGGTTCATACTTTTCCTCTATTTAAATACAACCCATCACTCACTCACTCACTCACGTTACTTCTAACTATCCCCCTCACACAAACACACACTCACTCCAATGGCCATGAAACTATTTTGCACCATGCTCCTCTTCTTCTTCCTCCTCTTCCCACTTACCCTCTCTTCCCAACATAACCAAAACGCCAACATCTCACTCTCATTCACTCTAACTCCCCTCCCTCTCCCCACCAACACCTCCTCCAAACTCCTCTCCACCTCTCTCTTCTTCTCCAAAAAACCACCTTCCCCTTCTTCTTCTTCTTCTCCTTCCTCTTACAACTTCAAGTCATCATTCAAATACTCAATGGCCCTTATAGTCTCTCTTCCTATAGGCACCCCACCCCAGCTCCAACAAATGATCCTTGACACTGGCAGCCAACTCTCTTGGATCCAATGCCACAAAAAAACACGACAACCTCCTCCCACTCCTACTCCCTCTTTCGACCCTTCTCTCTCCTCCACCTTCTCCGTCCTCCCTTGCACCCACCCTGTCTGCAAGCCCCAAATTCCCGATTTTACCCTCCCCACCTCCTGCGACCAGAACCGCCTCTGCCACTACTCCTACTTCTACGCCGACGGCACCTACGCCGAGGGCAATCTCGTCAGAGAGAAATTCACCTTCTCTCCTTCCGTCATCACCCCTCCTCTCATCCTCGGTTGCGCCACGGAGTCCAGCGACGAGAGGGGCATTTTGGGAATGAACCTCGGACGGTTATCTTTTTCTTCCCAAGCTAAAATAACTAAATTCTCTTACTGTGTCCCCACCAGAAGAACCCGACCCGGGCCCACACCAACCGGGTCGTTTATTCTCGGCAACAACCCGAGCTCTGCCGGGTTCAAATATGTCCAGATGTTGACTTTTCGCGATAGTCAACGCATGCCAAATCTTGATCCCTTGGCTTACACGGTCGCATTGCAAGGGATAAGAATTGGCGGGAAGAAATTGAATATCTCTCCAGCGGTTTTCAAACCGGACGCTGGCGGGTCGGGTCAAACCATGGTTGACTCCGGATCCGAGTTCACTTACCTCGTTAACGAGGCTTATGAGAAGGTGCGGGAGGAGGTAGTTAGAATTGTGGGGCCCAGGATGAAGAAGGGGTACGTGTACGGTGACGTGGCGGACATGTGTTTCGATCGCGGTGACGTGGTTGAGATCGGACGGTTGATAGGGGGCATGGTGTTTGAGTTCGAGAAAGGAGCGGAGATCGTGGTTCCTAAAGAGAGGGTTCTTGCTGACGTGGGAGGTGGGGTCCACTGCGTGGCGATTGGGAGTTCGGAGAAATTGGGTGCGGCGAGTAACATTGTGGGGAATTATCATCAGCAGAATTATTGGGTGGAGTTTGATTTGGCCAATAGGAGAGTGGGTTTCGGTAGAGCTGTGTGTAGCGGATTGGGTAAGTAGGAGTGCTGAGTTGTCGTGTGGTCCATGTGGAGTGATAATGAAGAAGATGGAAATTTCATCGGACGGTTGTGGAGTTAGGATGTTAAAGCGATGTTGCACTGTACCAACCTCCATGATGCAACACATGGGCAAACCGTAAACGTCTAATCTTTTTGGACCAACACGCTAAGATGTGGGGCTTCTTTGGATCTTTCGAAAGACGATGAATGCTTAAAGCTCTTAAGTAATCATGTGATGCATGTACACCCTTTAGTTAGAGTTTAGAACGAGACTGGTGTAAATATGAGGATGAGGATTATATATATATATATATATATATATATTATCAATATCATTTTTTTTATGGAATATTAATATTAAGATATGTGAAGTTCTCCTTGTATATTTTTTCCCCATTAGATCATAAGTATTATTCATCAATCGAAAATTATGCTCTGATGATATAAAAAGTACTACTATTATAGTACAAAACTAAACTTTTCGTGGACGAAGTTTTACTATTCGGATTTGAACTTGAGATTTATTGTTAAGTTTTTTGTTTGGTATAGTTTGTGCAAAGATCATGTCTTCTCGATTTTAACTAGTGGCGTTGATTTTTTGCATTGGAGTTAAAAATTAGTACTATGTTTTGCAAAGTGGATACAGATAATAGTAGTATTAATAGTCATGCGAGTTGGGTTTCGAGAGCTTACCAGGATGTTTTCGAACTCAAGGAGAGTTTATAAAACATTCTCACGTCGTTGTACTAATGTGTATAATAACAGTAATACTCACCTTTCAATAGAATAGAAAAACCGTTTCTAAAATTATACTTTCTCCGTTCTTATTTCAAACAAAACATATCCTTTAAGAAATCTAATCATTATTCAGATTTTTAATATATTAATTATGTTTTTTTTCCACTTATACTCTTTCTCTCTATATAATCATTAATTTTTCTCTACTACTTACATAAACCAAGACATATTAAATAGGGCTGCAAAAATGTAAAATATCATTTATTACACTCTTAAAATCCTCAATACGACAGATAAAAAGAAACAAAAAATCCTTCCAAAAAATAACAGATAAGATAATAAGAAATGGAGAGAGTACTAATGTGCATTATAATTTGTTCTACAGAATATGTGAAAAAATGTGTCTTTATATATGTGAATGTGTTTTTTTTTTAAAAAAAAATTATATTTGTGAATATGTATACTCCATTGTTGATTAATTTGGCTTAGCAGATTGTGTTGGAAACCAACAAGCGGGCTTAGCAATTATTAGAGGGGGGGTGAATAGTAATCTGAATGCAACAGTGACTAATTTTCGAATGCAATTAAGTATAATTGATCACGTGCAGATTTTTCAGAAACAGAGCAAGAACACTCGAGTGTTTTTAAGACTACTCGAGTAAAATTACAAGAACACTCGAGTCTTCTTAAGAATACTCGAGTAAATCGTGCAGTTAGCAGAAAAACAGTTTCTGAATTATATGCACTTTAATCAATATGAATTAATCCAGTCCATGGCAGATTAATAATAGAGTAGAAAGCAATTAAATAAAGCTATAACAACTTGAAAATCACTTAATTGCTGCAGAATTACTATTCTAATTAATAACCCCCTTTTGAGCAACTTAGGTTTGATTTTTGCTTGAAGTTAAAGAAAGCTATAAAAGATCAACACCAACAATTTTATACTGGTTCACTCTCTATTTAGAGAGCTAGTCCAGTCCCCCTAAGAACCTTAGGAGTGTCTACTAAAATCAAATTGTTAGAAATATTACAAAGGGTATTGAGATGCCTCACTCAACCTATCCTTTCCAAGAGTGTACCAAACTCTTGAATTTCTACCCCAATTTGATGTTGGTGATGAAGACTCCTTCTTCTTCAAACTCCTTGAAACCTTCAAGAGCTCCACCAAAGCTAAGAACCTCTTAGCCCTTGCTTGAGAACCTCCCAAGTCTTGAATGAACCTAAGACCCACTTAGGTACACTTGGTTACCAACCAAGATTTTTAGAACAAGAAGTGTTTGTGTATGTGGAGAAATCCAACAAATGATTTCCACTACAATTAAGCACAACTCTAACTCTTAGTACAAATAATAATGATGAATGAATAGATTGAGTTAGAGTAAATTTTCACTTGAGAGAGAGAGTCATGAAAATGAATGTTTAGCACAATAGACTTTAATGTTCTGGTCTTTTTTTTCAATAGCATTCATTTCTGATATATGGAAGAGGAAATGAGAGAGTAAGAGTAATTCTTTTCTCCCATTTTTGCCCTCTTCCAACGGTTAAAAAATTTGCTGTCAGAGTCAAAATACTCGAGTATTTTTGAGACTACTCGAGTCTTTTGCCCATCTTTCAATAGAAATGCCCATGTATTGAACTAACGGTCAAATCTCTGATTTGAGGCTGAAATACTCGAGTATTCTGGGAAGTACTCGAGTGTTTTGATACTCGAGTAACTTTCAGATTACTCGAGTGTCTTTATACTCGATTATTTTTGTGCTTACTCGAGTGTTTTGCCCAGAGATGATAAAAATCAAGTTTTTCAACAATTTATTTCAATTCTCTCCTCAAGGAATAATTTTATGTAACCCCAATCTTTTTCATGCATTTAAAATTATTTATCCTAAGGATGAGATTACTTCCTAAGCTACCCACTCTCAATAAAATAAATAAAATTACATTTAAAGTAAAATTGAGAATGACTAGCTAAGTGATGCACTTGATCTTCTTGAGTTGATGAGCTTGAATTCTTCCTTTAAATCCATGATCTAATTATATTGTCATCATCAAAATAAATCCACCTCATTGGAGACTTGATTCTACAATCTCCCCCTTTTTGATGATGACAAAATAATTAAACCGTTCCTTCATTTTTGAGAGCTCCCCCTCAATATAGGAACCTATAAACCTGTCAATCCAGAGAATTCCAAGCACAGCATAATATCATAGTAATCATAGTCAAGTGCACAATATGCAATTGGTATCAGAGCGAGAGCAAAAATAATATCAGAGTAAAAAAAATGTGCTTGCTCTTCTCATGCCTCTTTTCTCCCCCTTTTTGTCATAATAAAAAAGATATCATTTGGAAACGGAGGAGACAAGAAGGATACCAATAACGAAAACTCCCCCTAAATAATAGCAAGATAAAATAAATATGACTATCGGAGAACATAACGCATGCGAAAACCAATGAAAATCATAACATAAAGCAAGAGTCATCACAGCATAAAACAACATAAAGACCAAATCCCAGTCTGAAATAAAAAAAGTAAACATCACAAAAATGGATAGAGACCCACACAGGGGTAACAAAGTGCAAACTACCTCCCAACGACATAATGAAAAAAAAACTAAAAACCATGAAATACATGCCATAAAACAGAAAACATCGAAAATAGTGTGCAATGTCCACAAGTCTCAGAACATGTCCGGTGCAGGGGGGTCCTGCGGAGGAAAGAAGCGTCGAACCGAGCATTCATCTGAACCAAATGCTGGTCCAACCGCGAGTAAAGCATAGCGGACCGAACTCCCATCTGTGACTCAAGGCGGCTAATGCTGTCCTGCTGCTCCGCCATCCGATGCTCAAAACTATCAATACGGCTGTCAAACTGATCAAAGCGAGCATCGAAGTGAGTCTGATATGTCCCAAATGCAGGATTGCCAAAATCAATATTATCAACCGGATCATCTGCACCACCACCGGCACCACCACCATCAGCCTGATCAAACTGAGCCTGCTCCTCAGCCAACTGCTCAGCATCTACTCCTTGCTGAGCTGCAGCACGCTCAGCGGCCTCCTGAGCCTCCATGGCTGCCACCTCATCCATCCAGTACCACCTCCCACCACGCTTCCTCATCTTCATTTGACGAAGCAGCCCATCATGAAGCGCATGCAACTCCACAGGAGGATCAAAGGACTCCCCACCGACAGGAATAGGCACATTGAAGTGCTGGAGGAGTATACTCACATGCATCGGATAAGGCAAGTTTTGGGTGGCTTTAGAGCTCCCCGCTTTGACCATCCGAGCAAGAACAATCGCAGCCCAATTCAGCATATTATCATTAAGAATGGCATCAGTGAGTTGAAGCTCTAATTTGGTGGGCTTTGAGTAATTTGGAGAGGTTTGGGGCAAGAGTATATGACAAACTATATGATGAAGTATGCAGTTTGATGTGGTCATATGCACAGCTTTCTTCTCGTGTCCGTCATAAACACGATCGGGACGAAGCAGGTTTCTAAAAATATCATCAGTGTCAGTATTGAAATTGTTCTGCCCCGTTCGTGTTATGCCAAAAACGGTCTCTAAATCCCTAGGCCTAATCTGAAAATGGGTGCCTTCTACACTGGTTTCATAGGTAGTCCTATCTATCTCCTTAAAATTTGCATAAAATTGTCGCACAAGCCTAAGATAAATAGGACCATGAAAAGAGATAAATTGCATAAGGTGCTGATCTCTAAGCTTTCGAACAAATGTAAAGCCATTACCCTCAAGGAATTCCTCGGTGGTCCAGCTTTGCACACTGTATGCATGAGTCACAAACAATGCCTCCCTCCTAGCACACTCATTTGGAGAGAAGAATTCCACTTCTTCCTCTGAAGATGATGAAGGAGGAGGAGTGGGCTCCCTCCTTTTCTTCCTTGGACGTAAGGCAGCACGAGAAGTAGACATTTGCACACAAATTGAAAGAAAAATTGAAGAATTGTGAATTTGGGGGAGTTAGGGTTTGAAAAGGGATTTTCGGATTTGAGGGTGAAAAATAGAGATTTGAAGTGAAATAAGTGAAGAATAATGATGAGAAGATGATTTGGAGTTGAAATCTGTGAAAAATTTGAGTTAAAATCGTGTTTTTGATGATGGAGGGTGAGAGAACTCGAGTGAAGAGAGAGGGGGTTCGTGAAAAGTGAGGGGCTGAAACGCTGCTGCTGGCCTTAAACTTGTCGCATTACTCGAGTGTTTTTAAAAACACTCGAGTGTTCTAAGCCTGATACTCGAGTATTGGTGAAAGTACTCGAGTAAAAAGCCCAGTCCAGAAAGTTGGAAGTTACTGGACTGAAATTCACGCGAGTAAAATTTGAAAGACTCGAGTAAAAACGAAATTACTTGAGTAAAATTTAAAACACTCGAGTGAAAGCATCAGACATGGCCAAAAACTTTTTCAATTTTCAAATGATTTAATTTTGGAATTAAAATACTCGAGTAAAAATAAAAATACTCGAGTAAATTTGACAGACAGACAGTTTTAACAGCATTTTGAACACAATTTCACAAATCCAACATATTTATCATCAACGCAGATTTTGAATTAAAATCACTCACAATCAAAATCATATATTTCACAGTATCTCAAGGTCCAATTGTTCATCAAATACCAATACACATGAAATGAGACATACTTGGTGATTTTTCACAAACACAAATCAATTAGCTAATGCTTGACTCATCTAAAATTCCAAGTTCTTCTCTTATATGATAAAAGGTATCTCTTGGCAATGGTTTTGTAAAAATGTCCGCTAATTGGTTTGTGGTACTTACAAATTCAATAGAGCAATCACCCTTTTGTACATGATCCCTTAGGAAATGATGTCTAATTTCAATGTGTTTAGTCCTTGAGTGATACACCGGATTCTTAGTTAAGTTGATTGCACTCGTGTTATCGCATTTAATAGGAATATTTTCAAGTTTCAAACCAAAATCCAATAATTGTTGTTTCATCCACAAGAGTTGAGCACAACAACTACCGGCGGCGATATATTCCGCTTCGGCGGTGGAAAGAGCAACACAAGCCTGCTTTTTAGAAAACCATGACACTAGTGAACTTCCCAATAAATGGCAAGTACCACTAGTGCTTTTGCGATCAAGCTTGCATCCCGCAAAGTCGGAATCCGAATAACCAACCAAACTAAGACTAGTATCACTAGGGTACCATAATCCGGTGTTAATTGTTCCTTTAAGATATTTAAAAATATGTTTGACCGCGGATAGGTGTGATTCCTTAGGATTAGCTTGAAAACGGGCACACATGCATACACTAAACATAATGTCCGGTCTAGATGCGGTAAGATATAGAAGACTACCTATCATGCCTCTATATTTACTAACATCAACCGGTGTACCTTCTTCATCCTTGTCTAGGTAGCGTGATGTGCTCATGGGAGTGTAAGCTTCTTTGCATTTGTCCATTCCGAATTTTCCAAGGAGCTCCTTGCAATATTTTCCTTGATGCACAAAAATCCCCTCCTTGACTTGCTTGATTTGAAGTCCTAGGAAGAACTTGAGCTCCCTTATCATGGACATTTCAAATTCATTTTTCATCAAATTAGAGAACTTGCTACACAAGGACACGTTAGTGGCACCAAAGATAATATCATCTACATATATTTGCACTAACAAAATGTCCTTTTTGGTTTTATAGATGAATAGGGTATTATCAACCTTTCCTCTTTGAAAGTCATTTTCTAATAAAAAGGTACTTAATCGATCATACCAAGATCTAGGAGCTTGTTTTAATCCATAAAGTGCCTTTTTCAATTTATAAACATGGTTTGGAAATTCATGACTTTCAAAACCGGGTGGTTGCTTAACATACACTTCTTCATTTATGAAACCATTCAAGAAAGCACTCTTGACATCCATTTGATAAAGAGTAAATTTCATAATTGATGCAAAGGCAAGCAAGATTCAGATTGCCTCAAGGCATGCAACCGGAGCAAAGGTCTCATCATAATCAACACCTTCCTCTTGGTTGTACCCTTGGGCAACAAGTCTCGCTTTGTTTCTTATAATCAAACCGGATTCATCAAGTTTATTTCTATAAATCCATTTTAAACCAATTATGGTATGATCATCGGGTATAGGCACTAATTCCCAAACATCATTTCTAAAAAATTGATTTAGTTCTTCTTGCATGGCCATAGCCCAATGTTCATCCAAAATTGCTTCCTTAATTGAATTTGGTTCGATTTGAGAAACAAAGGAAACAAAATGACAAATATTTTGAATTGTCCTACGAGTTAATACTCCCTTTGAAAGGTCTCCTATGACATTGTCAATAGGGTGAGCTTTCACCGTTTTCCAAGCCGGATCAAGATCATTTTTAACTTCTCCTTCATCTTTTAAAATCTCCTTCCCTTTTTCCTCTTTTGAAAACTCAAAACCTTCATCACAACCATCACTTAAAACACCATCTTCTTTCGAAGACTCATTAAAAACCACATGAATAGATTCTTCAATAGTCATATTTCTTTTATTAAAAATTCTATATGCTTTACTATGTGAAGAATAACCCAAAAATATTCCCTCATCGGATTTGGAGTCAAATTTTCCAAGTTGATCTTTTCTATTGTTTAAAACATAAACTTTGCATCCAAAAACATGAAAATGGGATATATTTGGTTTTCTTCCTTTGTAAAGCTCATAGGGGGTTTTCTTGAGCATGGGCCTAATTAGAATTCTATTCATGACATAGCAAGCCGTATTAACGGCATCGGCCCAAAAATAATGAGGTACTTGAGAATCATTTAGCATGGTTCTTGCAAGTTCCTCTAACACCCTATTTTTCCGCTCTACCACTCCATTTTGTTCCGGAGTTCTTGGTGCGGAATATTGGTGTTCAATACCATGTTTATCACAAAATCTATCAAACTTGTAGTTTTCAAATTCACCACCATGGTCGGTTCTAATAGTAATTACTTTTTGGTTTACTTGGTTTTGCACAAGTTTAACATGGCGTTTAAAAGATTTGTAGGTCTCACTCTTTGCACTTAAGAATAGAGTCTGTTAGTTCCATGATGAACATGATGAATGTTTTGATAATGACAAAGTGTTTTTGAACAAGCTACAAGTGTTGATCAAGTTTCAAGCTCAACAAGCAACAACAAACATCAAATGAAGAAGAGAGAAAGCAAGCTCATGAAGACCTAAGTTTGAGTGTATTTGTATTTCTTTTATATTTTGCCTCTCAAGCTTCATAGGTTTTTTTATTTGGGTAGATTATTATAGAGGGTAGTGAATCTCATTCATAAGTCATGATTAAATCATAATTTGAGTTTTCACTTAACCTAGAATCAATAGGTGGCTTAAAGGTTTTAAAGGAAAGGTTGGTTTTTGAGAAAACAAGTTTTGAACATGTACAGTACCAACTTAATCGATTAAGTGATAACTTAATCGAGTACTACTCGAGTACAAGACTTGCTTAATCGATTAAGTACTGCTGAACTGATTTTTAAAATACGTTTTTCACTTCTCAAAATCAGTTTTCAAGTGCTACAACTTTTGGGTATTCTTTATAAAACCTTTTCCTATTATTTGTGATTAATTAGAATCATTTCATACAAGTTTTACAAAGAATCAAGCCACTCTATTCTCTCTCATTTTCAAAGATCAAAGCTTTTATATTTTCATATTCTTTGATCAAGAACCTTTGAATCTCTTATGGTGAATTGTCATAACTCTTGATTGAGATTCATAGGATTGTTTTGTGTTTTCTATTGTGTTGTAATCTTTGCAAGAAGGCAAGCCACTACAACAAACAAGAAGTCTTGGTGTGTCGATTTTATCATCAAGCAAGTGCATTCTTATTGAAGAAGAAGAAGAAGTCTTGGTTGTGAATCAAGCAAGTGAAGCCTTGGTGTGTGGATTATCATCAAGCAATTGAAGACTTGTTGTGTCGATTATCAACAAGGGGTAGAGGTTAGATTAGAGAGAAGATCAATAGGATTACAAGGCAAGGGTGTCGGTTATCTCTTGTAAGCTAGCAAGAAGGGAGTCTTGTGAGGCAATCACTTGTAATTTGAGAACTCTAATTCCTCATAGTGAAGAATCTCTCTTGGTTGAAGAGGGGACTGGATGTAGCTTTCAAGTGGATGAAAGTGAACCAGGATAAATCACTGTGTCGTATCTCTAAAACTCTTACTCTTTATATTCAAGTCATTTGATTGCGTTCTTGGTTGAAAACCTAGAAAGATTGATTTTCATAATTGATTGAATTGAATCTTTAATTGTTCAAATTGATAAAGGGAAAATCATTTTCATAACTAGGTTAATCAATAAGAATATAGGTGTTAATCATTTCCGCTGAATCTCTGATCTTGCATGTGAATTGATTGATTTTCGTATTCGAATGAAAATTGATTTTTCTGTTTTCTGTCATATTTAATCGATTAAGTTCAAGCTTAATCGAGTACTACTCGAGTACACGACTTGCTTAATCGATTAAGTACTGTAGAATTTGTAAAAATCATTTGTTTTGATTGTTTAGATTTGTTTCGTTAGAAAATCTTTCAAGGTAGCTTCAACACCTATTCAACCCCCCCTTCTAGGTGTATTCCTAGGGTTCCTAAGTCTCTCCAACCACCAATTGCGATTTCCTCAGAGTCCATGTAAATCTAGAAAAGTCATCAACAATCACCAAGCCATAGTAGTTCCCACCAAAGCTTTTTACTTGAGAAGGTCCAAACAAGTCCATATGAAGCATTTCTAATGGTCTTGTTGTGGACACATCATTTTTAGAACCAAAATGATTTTTGGTGTGTTTGCACTTCTTACAAGGAGTGCAATCACCTTCAATTTTAAAATCTAGCTTTGGTAATCCAACTACTAAGTCTTTTGATTGTAGTTTCTTTAATTGATTTACATTAATGTGAGCGGTCCTACGGTGCCATAACCAAGTGTCACTCTCTTTGCTAACTAGACAAGTAGAAACCAAAGAGGTGATATTGTTCAATTCAACCAAGTAAGTATTATTAGACCTTTTGCCAACAAATTTGATAGTTTCATCTTTGTCACTTTTTATGAGACATTGGGTAGAGGTAAATAATACATGGTTACCAATATCACATAGTTGACTAATGCTCAAAAGATTGTGTTCTAATCCTTGAACATAAAGTACATTATCAATAACCAAGTTGGAGGAATTACCGACTTTACCAATCCCAAGAATTTTGCCTTTGTTGTCTCCATAAGTGACATATCCACCTTCTTGAGGAGTAAGCTCTATGAAGTTCCGCTTATCTCCCGTCATGTGCCTTGAACATCCACTATCAAGATACCACGGTTTCTTTTCGGTTCTAAGGCACACCTACAAAACAAAATCATTTGCTCATTTTGGGTACCCAAATTATGTTGGGTCCCTTTGGGTTAGCTTTGGATGTTGCTTCCTTCTTAATCCAAACATAAGTGCCCTTTTTAATTTCAAAATTCTTAATAAGGCACCTATTGTTTGTATGTCCAAATTTTCCAAAATAAAAGCAAGTTGGTTTCTTTGTAAAATCAACTTTAGAGATTGAACCAACCACTTTATTGTTTCTTTTCTTATGGACATATCCTAAACCGGTTTTGTTTGAATTATGTCTTTGTGAACTAAGTAACCGATCTAGGTTCCTATCACTATTGGAGAGTGTGTTGAGTTTATTTTTCAATTCTTCAACTTCATTTTCAAGTTCACCACACTTCTCACAATGAGTGATAGTTTCCTTAGGATTTGCACAATCACAAACATGACTAGAGCTAGCAAGTTCTAAGGATGCATTTTGGAGTTTCAAATCATTTATGTATTTTTCCAATTAATTGATTTCTTTTTGATACTCCAAAATTTTCTTTCCTTTTTCCTTGTTAACCTTAGCTAGTTTTTCAAATTGTGTTAACATTTCATTATACTCATTGAGCAAATCATCATAAGGAATAGAGGAAGAGGAAAAGCTAGAACTTTGAGATGATACCTCATCCTCAATTTCACCATTGGCACTTGAGGCTTCATTGTTGCTTCTAGCCATGAGACATAGATTTGCAACTTCATCATCCGAGCTACTTGATGATGAGTTTGCTTCCTTCTCCGGTGCATCCCACACAATGTAAGCTCTCTTGCCTTTCCCATCTTGGGTCTTCTTTTCACTCTTTCTCAAGTATGTAGGACATTTCATCCTTATATGTCCAATGCCTCCACATTCATGACACTTCACTACATCACTTGAAGTCTTGTTCTTTGATTTTTGCTCCTTGGGTCTTCTATCTCTTGATGATGAGCCACTCTTCTTACCCTTGAGGAATTTATTGAATCTTTTCGCAAATAATCCAATTTCCTCCTCATTGAGTGCATGATCGGAGTTCTCACTTGTAGAGTCATCTTCAACCTCTTTTACAACTTTGGTTGAGGCCTTGAGAGAGATGCTCTTTTTCTTTTTGTCCGACTCCTCATGTGAGCTAAGTCTTGATAGATCAATCTCATGTTCCTTGAGCTTCCCAAACAAGGTTGCCAAGTCCATAGTGTTCAAATCCTTGGACTCCTTGATGGCGGTGACCTTTGGTTGCCATTTTCTATCAAGGCATCTCAAAATTTTGTGAGTAGTTTCACCATCACGAAATTGCTTTCCTAGAGAAATCAAGTGACTAATGATATGTGAAAACCTCTTTTGTAAGTCATCAATAGATTCATTCGGGAACATGTGAAATAATTCATATTCATGTGTTAAAGAATTTAATCTAGCATTTCTTACTTCACTTGTTCCTTCATGTGTGACTTCCAAAGTGTCCCACATCTCCTTAGCCGACTTGCATTGAGAAACTCGATAAAATTCATCATGGGATAAAGCGGAAAAGATGATGTTTTTAGCTTTTAAATCAAAGGATACTTTCTTTTTATCATCATCATTCCAACTTTTCCTAGGAACTTCAATGACTTCCCCATTTATCATATGTCTAGGAATATATGGACCATCCTCTATTGCATCCCAAATATCGGTGTCTACTGCTTCAATAAAAACTCTCATCCGAACCTTCCAATAAGCATACCCTTCACCATTAAAGAATGGAGGGCGGTTTATTGAAGAGGATCCTTCTTGATAATTGCTAGAGCCCATAGTTTCCAAAGGATCTTTTCGAAAAAGCTTTTACGCTCGATCTTTCGACCGAGCTCTGATACCACTTGTTGGAAACCAACAAGCGGGCTTAGCAATTACTAGAGGGGGGTGAATAGTAATCTGAATGCAACAGTGACTAATTTTCGAATGCAATTAAGTATAATTGATCACATGCAGATTTTTCAGAAACAGAGCAAGAACACTCGAGTGTTTTTAAGACTACTCGAGTAAAATTACAAGAACACTCGAGTCTTCTTAAGAATACTCGAGTAAATCGTGCAGTTAGCAGAAAAACAGTTTCTGAATTATATGCACTTTAATCGATATGAATTAATCCAGTCCAGGGCAGATTAATAATAGAGTAGAAAGCAATTAAATAAAGCTATAACAACTTGAAAATCACTTAATTGCTGCGGAATTACTACTCTAATTAATAACCCCCTTTTGAGCAACTTAGGTTTGGTTTTTGCTTGAAGTTAAAGAAAGCTATAAAAGATCAACACCAACAATTTTATACTGGTTCACTCTCTATTTAGAGAGCTAGTCCAGTCCCCCTAAGAACCTTAGGAGTGTCTACTAAAATCAAATTGTTAGAAATATTGCAAAGGGTATTGAGATGCCTCACTCAACCTATCCCTTCCAAGAGTGTACCAAACTCTTGAATTTCTACCCCAATTTGATGTTGGTGATGAAGACTCCTTCTTCTTCAAGCTCCTTGAAACCTTCAAGAGCTCCACCAAAGCTAAGAACCTCTTAGCCCTTGCTTGAGAACCTCCCAAGTCTTGAATGAACCTAAGACCCACTTAGGTACACTTGGTTTCCAACCAAGATTTTTAGAACAAGAAGTGTTTGTGTATGTGGAGAAATCCAACAAATGATTTCCACTACAATTAAGCACAACTCTAACTCTTAGTACAAATAATAATGATGAATGAATAGATTGAGTTAGAGTAAATTTTCACTTGAGAGAGAGAATCATGAAAATGAATGTTTAGCACAATAGACTTTAATGTTCTGGTCTTTTTTTTCAATAGCATTCATTTCTGATATATGGAAGAGGAAATGAGAGAGTAAGAGTAATTCTTTTCTCCCATTTTTGCCCTCTTCCAACGGTTAAAAAATTTGCTGTCAGAGTCAAAATACTCGAGTATTTTTGAGACTACTCGAGTCTTTTGCCCATCTTTCAATAGAAATGCCCATGTATTGAACTAACGGTCAAATCTCTGATTTGAGGCTGAAATACTCGAGTATTCTGGGAAGTACTCGAGTGTTTTGATACTCGAGTAACTTTCAGATTACTCGAGTGTCTTTATACTCGAGTATTTTTGTGCTTACTCGAGTGTTTTGCCCAAAGATGATAAAATCAAGTTTTTCAACAATTTATTTCAATTCTCTCCTCAAGGAATAATTTTATGTAACCCCAACCTTTTTCATGCATTTAAAATTATTTATCCTAAGGATGAGATTACTTCCTAAGCTACCCACTCTCAATAAAATAAATAAAATTACATTTAAAGTAAAATTGAGAATGACTAGCTAAGTGATGCACTTGATCTTCTTGACTTGATGAGCTTGAATTCTTCCTTTAAATCCATGATCTAATTATATTGTCATCATCAAAATAAATCCACCTCATTGGAGACTTGATTCTACAGATTGATCTTATATGAAATTCTATCATTAATAAAGAGCTCAAATGAAATTGAGTTATATTAGTATGTTTTATGGGTTTATGTCTTTATGATAATTAATGAAAATACTTACAAATAACATACTCATTTCGATCTTATTTTTAAGTTATTTTTTTAAAAAAATTTCAGCCTATTTACAAGTTGGGTGATTGTTCTATACTCCGGGTGGAGTTTTGTCATGATGCTCCGACCGTTTTTTTATATTTTTTTTTAATTTTGATGTATTTGGTAATTTAAAAATATGTTTTGAATTTTTTGTTTTTCTAAAACGTACATGTTTTTGTTATTTTGGTTTGATTTTTTTTAATATATGTTTTCAGATAAAGGTAAAAGAATTATATTGAGTAAATCTGCATTAAAAATTTACATATTTTAATAAATCTGTATTAAAAGATGTATTAAAAAATTAATTTGAGTAAATCTGCATTATAACAAGAAATAAAAAAAAAAAACTACCCAGTGCATGATAAACCGGAGTAGGATCATATTCTCCTTACAAGTTACTACTCCCTTTGATCTTATTTATCGGATATATTTATCCATATCACACAGATCAAGGAAGTTAGTTAAGTTTCTTGAAACTTTAAACAAATACATTAATATTAGAATTTTAAGTTCTTATCTTGTATTGAGAATTTTATAATGCATTATTTCACATTAAATGGATAAAGGGGAAATAAAAGAAAATAGCAATAAATGCTTCCTAGAAAATGCAAAATGCCTTATAAATATGACCAAAAAATTCTTCTAGAATGTGCCATATAAATAGGATCGGAGAGAGTACTTACTAAATAAATTTGGAATAACATTTTAGGGTTTTCAAATTTACATGTTCAATCTTAGGAGTAAGTCACAAGCAACCATTTAAAGCTCATAAATAAAAATTTAAATTTTTTACTCCTTCCATTTTTATTTATCTGGCTTATTTCAAACAAAATGTCATTTAAGAAATTTAATCATTACTCAAATTTTCAATACATTAATTAGCTTTTTTTTCCACTATACCCTTTCTTTCTCTATAATCATTAATTTTTCTCCACTACTTATATAGACCAAGACATATTAAATAAGGGCAAACATGAATACTAACATTTATTACACTATTAAAATCCTCAATACGGCATATAAAAAGAAACAAAAAATCTCTAAAAAAACAAATATTAAGGAACAGAATGAGTAGTAATTAAATGAAAAAACAAATACACCTTTACCATTTTACAATTTGTATATGTTTTTATTTTGGTTTAAATTTTAGTTGTAAAAGTTTCACATTATTTTTTTTTTAATTATGAATTTTTATTTCACATTCCCAATTTTTACATACGCTCTTAGTCAATTTTCGGTGTAGAAATTTAAAGTTATATTTTTATATTAATACTAGTAAAAAATAAAGTTACATTAGAACTCTAAATCCTATCATTTGATTCATCAAAGACATATTTTTAAAGTTTATTTATCATACGTATGCAATGTATTGTTTTTTCTTCTTACAAGGAGTAATAAAACATTTTGTTCCAAACTACAGTAAAATTAAAGTAATGAATAAAAATTTATAAAATTAATTATTTAAAAATTTATGATATATTAAACAAATTATTAATTTTTTTAAAAAACTTTTTTGATTTTTCAATTTTCTATCAAGTACTATAAGTATGTGAAGGAGATAACAACAAGGAAATTTCTAAAATGCAATCAAAAATTGAATGGTTGCTATGCAATCCATTCTTAAACCAATAAAATCTTGTCATCTAAGACATGTATGTCACATCATTACTTAAATTAGTCAAAATTAAGTTTTGCAAATTAAGTGAAGATGAGTTCTGAGTTTAAGAATTTTTTTTATATAAAAAAAATTAAAATTTATAATTTGTCTAAAAGTACAAAAGGACTAAATTACAATAATCTAGTTTTTATGTTGGACTAAATCACAAAACTTAATTTTGACTAATTTAAGTAATGATGTGGCATACATGTCTTAGATAACAAAGGTTTATTGGTTTAACAATGGATTGCATAACAACCATTCAATTTTTGATTGCACGGTACTAACACCCTAAAAAGAAATCCATAATTTTATTACTACTATGAAACAAACGCTTATTGAACAACGTGTGGGCATATAGAATAGAACGACTCAAAACTGGAAAAAAGCAAAAGTCTTCCGGGGAAGGATGGAGACGGAGAAAGTCACGTCACAATCACATATACAGGAGCCACTACTAAGGCACTAAGCCAGCTGGCTGGTGGCACATACTTCACTTTCAGGTTTCACCCCATTCTCGAGAAAGTGCAAAGCCAACGCCATCTCACCCTAAATGTATTGTAACTATAGGCAATTAAATTTACAGCTATATCTAAGTTGGAATTGGGCCATAGTGCATTGCTCTGCACGCCCTTCGAATCTCATTTTCCGCGGAAAAGAAACTAAAAAAATCAATCAACAAAGTCCAATAACACAGGTCGATAAATACAGTAATTTAATTTTTTTTAACCAGATTTTTTTTTTTAGAATAACCAGATTTATGGATAAAGAATGCTTTTTTTTTTCAAATTTTTTTTAAACCTAAGTCAAGAACCCAAAATAAATACTCTTATTACTCCTATTATTTTCAATATAAATTATATGTTCTCGTGAATTCTTGTCCTCATTTCAAGAAAACCATTTTTTTTTTTATTTTGAAACGAAATTCACTTAATAATTATCACACCTCAAAAGCATTATTCTAGTTATTTTTATATATAAGAAAATTTTGATAGATTTCATATTCATTGAAAAATTGGTTAATTTAGTTAATACTATTGAAATTGTGAACATTTGATGTGTTTGTGAAAATAAAAACTGTTATGTAAATAAGGGTGTTTGTGAAAATAAGTAGTAATTAATTGTCATTGAAAATTTATATAAAATCTTATAAATAAAAACAAAATAAAAATTTCAAAATACTATCATATACTTCATCCGGTCCTATTTATAAGACCCTTTTGGGGTTTTTATTTTGGTCCTATTTATAAGATCCTTTTTCAATTTTCAATAGCATTTAATTACTTTTTTTCACTAACACCCCTATAAAGTCAACACTTTTTAGAGTTCCAATAATAATTATAGGGGTAGTTTTGAAAAAGTATATCAAATTTCACATTTCCAATGCCACTAACAAATTTATTCACTCTCTTTGGTGGGAGTGAAAAACCCCAAAAGGGTCTTATAAATAGGACCGGAGGGAGTAATTATGAACCAATACAGTAATAGTAATTATTACACTTTTAGTTTAAAAATAGTTATTTAACGTGTGATATGCTAAGAATGGATTAATTTGTATTAGGAATTAGTTTATTTTTAAATTTTGCATTAATAAAATTAGTTCCTAATGCAAACTTACACATTTTAAATTTCAAAACAAATATTCAAGGATACACACCTTATGTTTTTAAAAATGTTCATATTTAAGTGTTGTAGAGTTATAAATAAATATCAATTTTTCAGTTGTTTGGGTGTTTTTGTTTGGGGGAGGCATGTTTATTGTTGCAGTTTTCAGATCTGATGGGCTCCCTTGTCTTTTAAAGTAATTAGAAATAAGTTATTGTTCGTGACAGTTCTTTCTTTGCAGACTTCTTACTCGGCTTCTGCCCAGCGAATCTCTCTTCACATATTTGAGATTCATTGTCGCCAAAAAGTGTTTACTTCCAGTATTGATAAGATTGTTGTCTTGAAAATTAAGGTTGTTGAATCTCTTGTTTGAGACCGCTTTAGGAAGAGGTTGATGACGCATGTCCGTTCTTGAAAGATTGATACAGATTACTTTTTTTTCTTAATGATGTTTGTGTGAAATCTATGTATTTTGTTTTAATATTGCTGATTTTGATTGTACTATATTTTCTTCTTAAATACTCCCTCCGTTCTATATTATCTGTCACTTTAGCATTTTTAACTTGTTCCAAATTATTTGTCGCTTTAGGAATTCGATGATGTATTAGTTGATTTTTTCCACCTTTAACCTTGCATTTAATGTGTTGAACTATGTGAAATGGGTTATAATTAATGTGCTTTGAGGGTATTATAGTAAAGTTATTTAATAATTCTCTTGAAAATTGAAATATTAAATGACTTTCTTAATCTGTATGAAATTGCTAAAGTGACAGTTAAATTGGAACGGAGGGAGTAAATTACATATTTCCCCGTAAAAAAAAAAGGATTTAGAACAGGTGGGAGCACTTGCTCCCCGGAAATTTTACGTTTTAAGTGTATCTATCTATATATATATATATATATATATATATATAATTTAACGATGTTAAATACTAATTGTGTTGAGTGGCTCCGTGGCATGGCACATGAAACATAAGATTTGTGGTCTTTCATGTTCAAAGAGTTTGAGTCTCAGTTCATGCTACTCTTGCTTCATTTATATTTTTTTAAAAAAAAGTGTTACATTGTGAAATTATTTAATATAAAGATTTAAAATTTGATCCATAATTTCTTTCAAGGTCCTCCAAGCTCCAGCAATTGATCATGTACACAGGAAGTACACCCCTAACTTTCAGCCAAAATCCGTCATTGAGTGTTATGTTTAAGTATTCAAAAGTATAATAATTATTATTTTTTATATCTATTCATATTCAATAAGATCTTAACTAATAATAAGTACTTCCTCCTTCTTTTATTATAGGACATCATTTTGGTAGATTTGATATTTTCTTATAAGTCGTTTTAGAATATTTAGGTAGCATTAAAAAGTTGATTCCAAATAAACCATTCATAATTATATAGTAGGGGTGACAGGGTAACAATTACAATAGAGAAAGAAATGAATAGAATTGTAAAGTTTTAAATAGAAGTAACTTTGTAATGACAATATATTTTTTGATAAATTTAAAAGTAATAATTACTTTTATTAATTTACGTGAATTAAATAAAAATGCCTTACTATAATAAGGGACAGAGGGAGTAGTTTAAAAAAAAAAAATTACATAAAGAGAGAAATGGCACACTTCCTCTAGCTTACTATATAAGAAAAATAACTAAAAATCGCTTATTAAAAACTATAAGAAGGTTAGTTGATTATATTTAATTTTATTAAAAGTATTAAATTCGCCCATGTTTTTTGAGTTAATTACAAAAATATACTAATATAAAATTTCAATTTTTTTATTTACTATTTTAACTTTAATTTAAATTTTTTATACTCCAAAATTTTTTTCGCTAATGGGAGTATTTTGGAAGGGGGGACTGGGGAGTACGTTGGAAATTAAAAACAAGTTTTTCTTTTTGAACTCCTTTGTTTACTCATCGGCTCCCATTTTTTCCGCCTTGTTTTTCCGCCTTATACAAGGCGGTAGTGCATTTTTCCGCCTTATACAAGGCGGTAGTGTTAATTATCAATTTTTTTCGCCTCTTTCTAGGCAGAAAAATGGTAATTTTGCATGTCCGCTTTGTATAAGGAGGAAAAAATATGATAATTTTACACTACCGCCTTGTATAAGGCGGAAAAATGTACTTCCACCTTGTATAAGGCGGAAAAAAATGGAGACCAATGAATAAACAAAGGGGTTAAAAAAAAAAACTCTTAAAAACTCTATTCCAAACAGAAACACTGCCGTCTTCTTTGAAAAAACATGGTGAAAAACACTGCCGTCTTTTTTGGAAAATTCAAATTTCATAAGGTGAAAATGAATAAAGAAACAGGCAATGAAAAGGGGAAAGGGAGGAGGGTGATTTTGTTTTCATGGGCCAATTACGTTAAGGGAATGGTCCCAACCATGTCCTCGTGTTTCTAAAATCATAAATGGTATATTATAAAAAAAAAATCATAAATGGTATTCCCCCATCCTATTTATAAAACATACTTAACCATATCACACGAACCAAAGAAGTTGGTTAGTTTTATGAATTCTATGAGAATATATTGTAACATTACAATTTTATCCTCTCAACTTTTTTTGGAAAATTCACACTCATTAATGAACAACAAAAAACGCATCATAGTCAAAGCATTTAATAAGGGCAAAAAAGAAAAAAAGCAATCAATGATGCATAAAAAATATAAAACGTCTTATAATTAGGACCAAAGAAACCTTCTAGAATATGTCATATAATAAGGACCGGAGGGAGTATATTGATCAATGAATGAAGAAAGATACTCCCTCCCTATTTTGAGGTTTTTCGATCCACCAAGGAAAGTGAATAAATTTGTTAGTAGTATTGGAAATGTGAAAATTTGATATATTTTTTCAAAACTAGACTTATAATTATTATTGAAACTCTAAAAAGTGTTGACTTTATAGAGGTGTTTGAGGAAAGAAGTAATTACTCCCTCCGTTTCACTTTAAGTGTCGTTTTGGACTTTTGCACATAGATTAAGAAAGTGTTGATTATGATGATTATTGTAAGTTTTATGTGTATTTTGTCAAAAATACCCTTATTTAATATTTTTATTTTGTCAATGCATCATTACTAGTATTACAAATTTCAAAACTAAAACAATATTAAATGTAAGGGTAAATAAAGAAAAACAGTATTAAATGTTGCCTAGATTTGGTAGAAAGACACTTATTTTGAAACAAAATTTTGATGTTAAAAAGACACTTAAAGTGAAACGGAGGGAGTAAATGCTATTGAAAATTGAAAATGAGTCTTATAAATAGAATCAAAACAAAAACCCCAAAAGAGTCTTACAAATAGGACCGGAGGCAGTATTTGTTGGAAAACTACACTCGGTGGTTGAAACAAATAGGAACACTAGGAGAACACCTAGAAGGGGGGGTTGAATAGGTGTTATAGAAACTTTGAAAGATTTTCGCAAGAAACAAATCTAAACGATTAAAACCAATGAAAATCAATCAATTAACCAATATTATATGATCAGAGATTAAGCGGAAACAATCAACACCAATATTCTTATTGATTCACCTAGGTTATGAAAATGATTTTCCCCAAATTAATTTGAACAATAAAGATTCAATTTAATCAATTATGAAAAATCACTTTTTCTAGGTTTTCAATCAAGAACACAATTAAAGACTTGAATTGTAAAGAGTAGAGAGTTTAGAGATACGACACAGTGATTTATCCTGGTTCACTTTCATCCACTTGAAAGCTACTCCAGTCCCCTCTTCAACCAAGAGAGATTCTTCACTATGAGGAATTAGAGTTTCTCAAATTACAAGTAAATGCCTCACAAGACTTCCAATGAAACTTGCTTGATTCACAAAATCAAGGCTTCCAATGTTGTAGAATGTTTGCCTCTTGCAATGATTACAACTCAAATGAAAAACAATAACAATCCTATGAATCTCTTTCAAAAGCTATGAAATATCAACATGAGAGATTCAAGGTTCTTGATCAAAGAATATAAAAATGAGAGCTTTGATCTTGAGAGAGTGAGAGAGAATAGTGTGGCTTTGATTCTTTGTAAAATTGTGTATCAAAATGATTCTAGTTGATTCTCGTTGATAGAAATGATTAGGAAAAGGTTTATATAGAATACCCAAAAGTTAGAGCACTTAGAATGGCTTTTGAGAAGTGAAAAACGTATTTAAAAAACCATATCTGATCAAGTTACTCGAGTGAAATGAGTGTTACTCGAGTAAACCGAAAGCAAGATAATTTTCACTCGAGTGAGACCAAAAATACTCGAGTAAAGGTGCAGATAATCGATTATCAAAAGTTTGTTAATCAATTATCAGTTCAAAATACACTGTTAATCGATTATTAACATTAAAAATCACTTAAAACTTATTTTCTCAAAAACTAAACCTTTTCTTTCAAACCTTTAAGCCACCTATTGATTTTAGGCAAAGTGAATACTCAAAATATGATATAATCATGCATTCAAAAGAGATTCACTACCCTCTAATAAACTCTACCCAAACTCATAAACTAAAAGACTTGTGAGGCAAAAGATAAAACAATAAAACATAAACTACCAAACTAAGTCTTCATGAGTTGGTTCTCTCTTCATAACTTGATGTTTGTTGTTGCTTGTTGAGCTTGAACTTGATCAACACATTTGTAGCTTGTTCAAAACCTTTTGGCATTTATCAAAACATTCTTCATGGATCTTACAGTATTAATGTTTTTTCTTTTTCCAAAATTATCCTTATACTCCCTCCGGTCTTGTATATAAGTAATAAAAACTACTCCCTTTGTCCCTAATTATAAGACCCTTTTGACACTTTTATTTTGTCCCTATTTATAAAACCTCATATCAATTTTCAATGACCATTAATTACTTTTTTCCACAAACACCCCTATTTATTTAACAAGTTTTAGATTCCCAATAATATTAATAGGGTTAATTTTGAAAATACACATCAAAAGTTCACATTTCCAATGCAATCAACTTTCTTAATGGACGTGAAATCTTCCAAAAGGGTCTTATAATTAGGGACGGAGGAAGTATATTTATATTTATTAAGAAAGTTAGTTAAGTGTATTTAATTTTCTCGAATTCGTAAACAAATAGACTACTTTTAGGAAACATGCATTGAGAATGAAACAAAAATTAAATGATACAAACCACTTTATTGAGGTATTTTAGGAATGATTGATGAGCATTATATTTCCCATTATTCATAACCTTATTTTGCTCTCATTGATGATTTTTGGTGCCTACTTGACATTGTTTAGAATGATTTAGTATTTTAGACTTTATTAGACTATTATTCCGGATTTTATTTAATTTGGATTATTTAGCCTAATTTAATTTATTATTATTTTCAAGTCATATTTGGCACAAGGGCTTTTTGGGCATTTTGGGAGTGAGGATTTAATTTTGGAAGAGAAAATATATGATGAAGTGAAGATTGTAATCTATCTTTAGGATTATTTGAGATTTAGTTTATATCTTTTAAGATTTAAATTTTATCTATAGGATATTTTTAGATTTAATTTAGAGATTAGCTTTCCTTAGGATTTGGCCCATGATTTAGGCCCGTTTTGAGATTTAAAAGCCAAAATTCGTGTAACCTAGCAGCCACACCTTCCATTCCACGTTTCTCTCTCTCTCTCTCTCTCTCTCTCTCTCTCTCTCTATAGAGAAGGGTTAGTTTTGCTCTCCAAACTTGTGGTGGCTGCTAGGGTTTTTCTCTCTTCCCTTTTCTACACGTTTTTGGTATTTTTCATCATGGAAGACTAAACTCTTAGGTTAAATCCCTTTGGTAATGTATCACATACTCTTGAGGTTTTGTTCTTAATGCTATTTCGTTTTTATTCACTATTTTCATGCTTATTGATATGTTATGGTTCGCTTAGTTCCATTCTATAGAGATAATCCATGTGTATGAATGCTTAATTTATGCAAACTCGTAAAAACTCCATGCTTTGGCTTTCAATGCTTAATCAGAGGTTAGGGTTTTGGGGTGAGAATTGAATTTTCGCTTAGTATTTAGTTCTCACGAGTTGGACAGTGAAGAGGGAAGAAATTGATCTTTTGGTGACCGATGATAGAGTTGTGAATGGGAGCCAAAGGGGTTTATCCGCTTTTCGTTACTGTTAACTTCGTTTTTATTTAATTCTGTTTTGATTTCAATTATTCTATATTCAATACAAAACCCCCCTTTTTCTATGCATATTATGTGTTCGACCTTTTGCTTGATAAGATATTCCTTGGGAGACGACCTAGGAGTCACTTCCTAGTTCTATATTTAAACTGTTTTTTATTTGTATTGGGTACGGCCTCGATCAATGATTATATTCGAAATAGAAAATTAGTTAGTTTTTCTTATATTTAAAACCACTAATGAAATATATATTTGAGACCGGAGGGAGTAAGTATTGTTGGAGGAGTGTTGAGTAAACAAAGGTATGTTGTGGGATGTTATCTAACCTGTATCTGTCAAACCAGCTTGTTGATGTAGGATGGTGGTGATAAGACCTCAGTTAGACGACTCAGTCAGCCGAGTCAATGAATTTGAGTGTGTGTTTGTGTGGAAGATTAGTTGACATACCTTGATATCTTACCTGCCTTTATTGGCATAGTGATAGGTGTAGAGTGTATAGCCGATTAATGACGAATCCAGGATTCCCGCCAATAACAACCTTTATGATGACAATTTCATCCGATAAATGCCCATTATATCTTCTTAACAGATAACTTGCTTACTGAAAGTCTAGTGCTCTTTTTTCACGAATATTCGGATATCTGATCTTTTTAGGAGTAGGACCTCACAACCCATGAGTATAATGACTATGAAACCACTAACACGTGAAGTTGGTGTTGACCTGTGGAATTGGTGTCCATCGGGGTATCTGAAACGCCCCACAAAAGTAAACTACTATTTTATAGACCATTTTATTAAAAATAGTATAAATTATAATAACGAACATAAACTTGGAAAAGTACTACCTTTATTTACATTCTTTTCAAAAATATTTACAATACTACTCTAATTTACATAATTTGGTCATAGAGGAATTAAACTAACTCCCTCTGATACCCAGACATATAATTACTAAATACTAAAACTAACTTATGATTATTTATTTACAAAACACTACACTACTAACATGCTATATATATATCACCAAAGATGCTCGCTCAACAGGATTCGCTACTCATGTTCCTCAGCCATCCCTCCACCTATTGCTCATGGCGTTCTTCACCACCTCATCATCTCCATCACTAGGATTCTCTATAGGGTCTTCCTCTTCCTCCTCGCTCTCGTCATCCGAGGGGACCCTGGATTCGGGATGTACTCCGGGACTGGAGCAAAGTTCACCCTTCATTTAGGCATTGGAGTGGGGGGTTTCTCAGGTACCACACGAGTATTGGAAGCTTGGAAAGGATTCCGACGGAGTCTCGATTCATTTCTCATAGGTGGTGGTAGAGTAGGATGACAATAAACATAGGTAGGCGGAACATGTTGAGTAAGTATCATTGGGACTCTCATTCTTCATGGGCGCATCCTCGCTCTAGGGTTAGGGTGACGAAGAATGATCTCTACATCTCCTTCAAACGTAGCACGAAGCCCATCATGCTCCCAAAATCCCCTATTAAGTGGATGGACTTCCAGACATATCATATTCCTCGTCCCTCGACATTACGGTCACCTAACATACAAGTAAGGGTAGGGAGTAAGTCATTGTTATATCGCTATATAGATGCACAATTAATTGTATTAAAAGTTCACAAACACATTTAGATCAGATAGCAAGACATAATGCATGAGCATACCCAATTTTTACACAACATGATCATACATTTATAAGTGTGGAATGATGTATGAAACATGTTTGATCTTTTCTCCTTTGTATCCAATACTTGTCTCTTCTTCAATATAATTATCTCTCTTAATAAGGGAAAAGTAACTGAGAGTTAACGTCTTGCACCAATGTATGTCATTACACAATTCACATCGTTTAATCCACATAGGACCATGGTCATACCAAGAACTGTCCCCCATAAGTCAAAATATGTCTAAGAGGTCAATAGAATGAACAACAGTTATGCATAATTATCCCAGGCGAAATCAGCCTATCATAGGACCATTCCACCCATAATAATTCCCAGCAGTTATTCGGCAAATCACTGCCATAAACCTAATCCCTATATTATTTTCAATTCAGATTAGTATAATCTTTCATGTGTCTTTTCTCCTTACATATCTTAACACCTTTAACACCATGCATGAACGCACATACATTTCTTTTATTTTAATTTAATCAAGCACATTCATCATGATCAATTTTAAAAAACAATTAAGTTTAAATAATAATTATTTAATTGTATAAAATTAATATGTATATCTAAAGTAAGAATTTAAATAAAATTTTTCTCCATAACCGATATGGCCTCTCGATAGCGGTTACGATATCAGTCTGGACTCTTGAAATTTGGGATTTACATATCAAAACTTTATATAATCAAAATCCAACTTTTCTACGGTCATAATGAACTGAAAACTAAAGCTCAATTGGCAGATAATCATATTGAATTTCATTGAACACATAAAAGGACAAATCATTCATTTCATGCAATTTACATAGAAAAACTCAGAATCAATCCATAACTAACATATTAATAATTTATAATCTATTTAGCTTTAGTTCTAATAGAGTTAAAGGATGTTTAATCTGAACATATTCTAAAATCACTTTTTTCATGCAAAATCACTTATAACATGCCATAATTTAAAGATTTAGTTTAAACTTCAATTCCAGATTATTTGTAGTTTATCTATAAGTAATAAAACATGCTCAACTCAGTATTATCATAGGACAAGCCTCTAAGCTTTATGTCCAATTCATTTTGCATAACATGATTCCCTTAAGCTAAAGAAGCTCTTTCTACACTTCTAATCAATTAATTAACATCCTAACAATATAATTAACTTCTCCCTGACCTCAAGTTACAGGTCTAATTCTTAGAGAATTTCTACATAATCCAACTCTAGGTACAACCACACCAGAAACTGAGACAGGTTTGCCAAGCCAAGTTCATCAGGGAATTTCGGTGAGAATATACCACCAAAATGGACAAGTAAGGGTTAGAATCAATCGTGGGCTATCCCAAGTTGATGATAGAAACATATTTGAATGAAAAAGATGGAATTTCCTTACCAAACTTTCGCTCGGAAGACAACCTCACCAATTTGAAATTGCTATATTCTTAGCCTCTAATTCCCGCTACTTCTCAAGCTTCTAATGTGCGTTTTGTGTATAATTGCTCAAGGCAAGCAATGTGTGTAACATCCCAAACTTAATTTTTAGTGTAGCTTATGTTGTGATAGCCTTAGGGTAGAAGCAATAATGATATAAGTTAGAAAATTGGCCAATTAGACATGTAAATTTAGGTTTAAAACATAGAACTTTGGGGAATTTAGAATAACAAGATTGTTAGCTCAAAATACAAATTCCACCGTTGGATATGAATTATGGTGGGGGAGGAAGCTTGCTTTAAAATTTGGGGAAGATCCAACGGGTAGCGAAGAAGATATGGCCTTTCAAAGTACTGAATAATGCAAAATTCTACAGGTTAATCGATTAACCTAGTGGTTAATCGATTAGTGCCTGAATATGGGGAAAAAAATTAATCGATTAACCTACTGGCTAATCGATTAAGGCCAGAAGGTGTGCAAAAAATTAATCGATTAAGGCTACTATTGATGTTTGGCCAAAATACAAGGGGTTAATCGATTAACTGAGCTGTTAATCGATTAACACGGGTAGCTGATAAAAAAAATAAAGGTTGACCACACGTTTCTCTCATATAGTTCGACCCCTCTTCCTCTTTATCCTCTAGGGCACAACTTCTTCCCACTTCAATTTATCAAGATTCAAGGGTGTGGCACCCATTTCCATCATTTAATCTCCTTCCCTCTTGCTCCAAGTAAGTACTCAAGCCCTTGATTTCTTCTCTCCCTCTCTAATTCGAATTCTCTCTCCTCCCTCTCATGGAGGTTTTCATTTCTAAGCATAGAGCCTTCACTTTTCCATGGGGCTTGGCTTGAGAATCATGGAATGAGCAATAATTTTCTTTTCATGGCTTTATAATAGGTTCTATCACCTCTTGTGGATTTTGAGCTCTTTGGTGGGCAAACTCAAGCATAGGGCCCTTGGAATCTCCTTATCCTTAAGTGCTTGAGGTAAGGGGGTGGGTATTGGCTTGTCTTAGGGATGGGTATCCAATTAGTTATATTGATTTATTAGGAGTTGTTTGAATTAGGAGAATAGTTAGAGAACCCTAGGATAAAAATAAGAATATTAACGGGATTGTGCATAATAAAGTAAATTGGAATTCAAATAAATTGTTGAGAATGTGCTATGTATCATAGATGCTATATGTGAATGCTTTATTAATTGTGCCCTAATTGTTAATAATGAACTTTTGTGACATGAGGAAATGAATGGTAAATTGTATTGTGCAATTAGTTAATAATTATGAAAAGAGCAAATGAATGGTAAAAAATGGAAGTAAAAAGGGACTAAGGATGTATGCAGATCATCTGACATGTGGTTGCATACATCGTAAATAAACTGAGGATGTATGCAGATCATCTGACCTGTGGTTGCATACATCGTAAATAAATTGTGGGTGTATGCAGATCATCTGACCTATGGTTGCATACATCGGAAATAAATGGTGGGTGTATGCAGATCATCTGACCTGTGGTTGCATACATCATAAATAAGTTGAGGCGTGTATGCAGATCATCTGACCTGTGGTTGCATACATTGCAAATTAATGTGGGGTGTATGCAGATCTCTGACCTGCGGTTGCATACACTGAATTGTGTAGACCTCTGCCTTGAGGTTACACACTGTAGAAAATGAATAATGAAAGGAAATAAAAATGGAAAAAAATAATGAATCGGAAAATGAGACTTAAAAAGGGAAAGATGTAAATGGAATTGAAATTGAGAAAATGGGATATCTTAGAATGATTAAATGTATGAAATGTGATAATGTGAATTGTGTGAATTATATGATATTTGTGTTTGGCCTAGTGGGTTGATATGTCTATTTGAAAACTGCATTTCTATTTCATGTGCAATGCTCACTCCCTTAACATTTTTCAGGTTCGGAACTTGAGCTAGCACAGCCCCTGGCCGAGCAGGAGTGCTCTCCCTCACAGGGAGAGTAGGGTTATTATTGGGATTAGGATTTTATTGGACCTAAGCCTCCTTATTTATTTTGATGTATATATGATATATATATATTGGGAGAGGCTTAGGATATTATATGTGGCATGGTTGTTTGCTGAGTATCATGCTAGTTGTACTTAGTATATTTTCTGCTATTACTCTGATAACTGATACAGGATGTTATATTTTACGCCCATGGGGCTTTTATATGATGTATGTATGAGATGAAGCCCTGCTGGCTACTGGTTATATAATTGATGATGTTATTCACAGGTTAAACTTTGGAAAAGTTCGAAAAACAAACAAAATTCCGTCCGTTTGACGGTGGATTTTAATTAATTAAAAAGGAATTTTTAAGTACGCAAATTTAACATATGGGTATTTAAGGGTATTTTAGCTAAGGTGTTACAATGTGTACTTCGTGTATATGTGTATCAGCTTCGAACAAGCCTTTGATATGAATGAAATGACTGAATTGAGTGCCTATTTATAGGGGAGGAAGAAGAAAGGTGAAGGAAGGTAAAATCTTTGGGGATTCATTGAGATTTTGCCACCTTTGCCTCAGTGAATCACCCCCGCCGCCTCCTCATCGTTTTACCAAGTAAGAGGTGGCAATGGACAAGTGAATTTGAGAATTCTCCACCATTTTCGTGTTGAAAGCTCTCAAGTTAGTGTTGCAGAACCCAGTATAACTGGTTATCGGGCCTCCATAACCAGTTATGCCCTTTAAAAATTCAAAAATTCAAAATATTATATTTTTTTCATTTCCCTTCTAAATATTATATTTTCAAAATTTCAAAATTACAAAAATACCCTTGTGTACTCAAAATAATTTTTTTTAAATACTTTTTATTTTCATTAATTAATTTTCAAATTTATTTATTTTACAATAGTAGAAATTAATTTTAAGCATGTGTTATATCCGTTGACCCGTGAAGTTAATGTCCATTGGCTCCGTTAAACCGTCAAACCGGTAAGCATGTGACATAGGATTTTAAAACCCTTTACCGTGGGTTAAGCGATAGGCCGGTATTATGAGGCGAGGCCCTAGAACCAGCTTCCTGAAGCCACACGATCGACTTTTGGAGGTTAAGCCTGGTTGGTCCAAAACAGCCGCTAAACCGTTAAACTAACGTATGCACTTGGAGCCTTGAAGCCATTTGCTTATGGGCCATTAACATGATGAGTAGTTAATATGACGAGTCGTTGAACCATTGTAAACGTGTTCACAACCATTGTAAACGTGTTCACGTTACCGGTCCATAGCAGTGGTCCCCAAGCAAAGGCTGGTTCTTGAAAAAAGCCTTGATTTTGTTGTTTTGTTGTTTTGTTCACATACCACTCACAATAAGTCTATTGTGGTGTTGCGATGTTTTCTAGCGGTTGCTAGGATTAAGTTCTTGGCTGGGGTTCCCCCATCTAATTCCTTCTAATTACAACTCAAAACCTTTATTTTTACATGAATAACTCTATCTTAGCCAATGGGGTACTTTTGCGCTGACCGAGTTACTTTATACAACAAGGACGGTGTCATAAATTTTGTACATGGATGATATATGTTGTGCGGATCATCGCTCCCTGATGATGGTATAAAATATGATATATTTCATTGATTTTATCCCCTCTTTATCTTAGTGTTTGCTTGTTTTTTGTAACACCCCGATTTGCCCACTTGAAAAATATACTGTTTTAATTCCAAAAGGTAGTGGAAATGTGGGCCAATTTTTTTTTTTTAACATAAACATGTAACGTGGTTGAGTAGCATGAGTATGAGAACCACTAAGTTTTTCAAAGTCCTTTCGTAATTAAAAAAGTGTTCCCATATCTCATACTGAAGTTCAAGTTCCAAACTGGAGTGTCACAAGGCACTACACTTTGCAACTTGATTCTTCTCAACTCAATTGTCATAGCCCATTAAAATAAATTTTTTTCCACAAAAGTTTGGGGTTACATCATGGCATTGCAATGAAACTAAGTAAATACAGGGAATACAAAATACTTCAGGGAAAATGAAAGGACTACCACCAGGCCCATTGAACTGAATACGAAAGTCCACGGGATAATGCCTCGCTAGGGTCGACCTCGATTACGTCCGCCTCCGAGTAGCTACGTCCTTGTCCAATTCTTCTGATTCCTCAGCCTCGGGGTCAATGTGTGCAGACAAAAGCATCGGGTATCCATCCTGACAGTCAGCTGACCCACCGATCTCGGTGTATTCACGCCCCTTTCGGTCTTCCTTCGTCTCGAATGTCGAATGCGAACTTGATAGGATCCATAGACTAAGGGAATAGACATCGAAACAACAAGCATACAGAACAGAAGACGAGAGAGAGTAAGTATTCCCAAGCATGTTATGCCAACGATGTGGGATTACAATAGGTAAGATATTAAGAAATAACAAAACATATAAGCAAACCACACATACAAGCAATCATATTCAAACCTCTACTTTACTCCATCCATTACTTTTCTTTTCTCAAAATTTTACATATCCACAGAACTTCCGTCAATCGCTTCCGCTGCGAACTCTGATTCCAACATCCATCTCATCCTCTTTTCCAAGCTGTCTCTTAAGAATTATTTCTTAACGATACCAGTTATCTTTTCTTAATTAAGTTTTATGAATTCGTATCCGTCAATGATGCGGGGGATTTAATCATCATTGAGGAGGGTCGCTTTCAAAGTTAGCACACACGTCTACATCTCCTCGGTCATCCACCCAACCTAGTCGGAAGCAAACAGGAGTACAGGACCTTTACCACGCGGGCACGACAGCCGTCACAACACAAATGGTCCCAGACCAGGAGGATCTCGTCCTCAAATCAATTCAATAATATCAATAATCAAGGCTCACTGTCTCGCAGTGGCAAAGACAATGCCCCGTTCCAGTCCATCTCACTGTTCTCGATTTGCAATCTAGGGGGCGACAGTATATTTCTAGGGAGCTCGCAGAACTTGCCACGGTATTAGACCCAGTCCCCACCACGTTAGTGCGCCACTTGTGGAGTTCGTTCTGCCTAGAAACATACTCTAGACTTCTTGACGTTTCACCGTCATCATCCTCCCCTAATGCAATCTCCTCCTAAGTATCCGCAGATACCAATGGTTCCTTCCTCTCCACTACTTCGCACTCTCATACCTCACCGCGTATGTTAATGTCTTTTAAAAGTCTTTTATCTTTTTAAATTAGTCCTAATGGTCGGCCCATCCTTCGTGCATCCCTTCAATGAGTCCCGACCGCTATCTTTGCACAATCTTTCTCATCAGAGCACAGAGCTGGGATCACATTAACCACTTGCATCTCATTCCACAGTTTCCTTTAACAATCTCCTTTCAACTCCCTTTTCTCAAAATCTCATTTCATAACTTTCGCAAAATACCATTTCGTAAACTTTTTCATAAAATTGCTTCTCATAAATTCTCTCCAAATCTCTCTCCACAAACTCTCTTAAAAATCTCTTTTTCAAAAACTCTTTGAAAATTTCTTTTCACCCACTTTTTCCAAAACCTCCGTTCACAAATCTTTTCAAAACATTTCTTTTCACAATCCTTTTCCAAAATCTCTTCTAAAAAATTCTTATTTTCAAAAACCTTTCTTTTTTTAAAAAAAAAAAATAAAACTTCATTTCAAAAACTTTTCGAAAACTTATTGTTTCAATAAGCACCAGCGGAGGAGCAAGCTCAACTCAACACCAGTCTCATTTCAACAATATCACCAAGGCACCGTGCTCTTTCTAAATCCCATCTCATTCCACAACTCAGCATCACTTTCCCTAGCTCTGGCTCATCCACATCATATTCATCAATTCTTACTCATCAGCGATTACAACTTCCACAACATCTCAACATCTTTTTCAAGTTTCTCTCACATTTCCTTTATTCCTTTTATTCATTATTATTCACATTATTTTCAATCTCATCATGCATACTAAATTCATCAAATAAACGAATAAACAACACACTAGCATTCAGATATCATCATATAAACTTATTATCTAATTTCATGTGGTCTTTGTCTCCTTCACACGAGTGGCCACACAATCAAACAATTGCCACCGTGTTACTGACTCAGAACCACTAAGTTTCGACTTTTGAGATGGTCGAAACGCTTAATATGTTACCTAAATACCACGGTGTTTGGGGAACTTCTCTCTCACCTCAACCGATGACGATTTTCAGTACGCTCCTTGGTTTCCATTGTGACGTTCGTAACTGCTTCCCGATCGTTACCGGCACTCAAATATTTTCCTCTTATTAAAATCATTCTTATTCAATTATCTTGAAAATAAAGCAACGTTACAAAACTTTTTATTTGAAAACAAAGTATTTGCTTCCTCTTAACACTTTTGAAATCAATTTGGGTTTTAAACTCACATGTAAAACATTCATTTAAAAACACGTTTGGAAACTTAAAACTTAAAATACCTTTAAATTAAAACCATGTATTTTAATTATCAAATGAAAATATTTTCAAAACAAGACTTTTCAATAAATCAAGTCACTGTATTCACTTAATTTCTTTCAAAAACCGAATTAAGTCAAGGAAAAATAGCAACAAGGGTTAAATCAAAACATTTTGCAAATATCAACATTCAAATCATTTTCAAACACACATATTGAACATGTTAAATCATTTATAATTCATGCATATAAGACAAAAATCAAACACATGCACCTAATTTCTATGCATGGCCGAATCCCTTCTATATAAGATAAGACTATATTCACAATTTTAAACACACATACAAAACATGCACATATGGAACATAATAATTTAAACACAACTTCCTACTTTAAACATTGCATTCGAAAGTAATCATTAAAAGAAAAGGAATATCTTCAATTAAATTCATGTTAACATCTTTCAAATCAATTAGTTTTATCCCTAAATTATTATGCAAATGCAAATCAATTTATTTCTTTTATTTTTTGCTCAAACCGAATGTAGCATGAGAAAAAAAATAACTCAAAAAGATTATCACATACCAAATTCACTCATTTAATCAAAGCTAAACTCAACCATAACACACAAAGGAAAATGAAAATGACTTGAATAGATGGATTCCCAAAAATCGAATGAGATATAGGAAAATAATTCAAACTCATAATAATATACTTACACACCAAATCAATCTTATTCACTCAAAGTTAACTCAAACAACACACAAGAAAATAAAATGGTTTGAATGAAATTTGTTCCAAAACCGAATGGAACACAAAAGTCACTTTCAAGTCTTAAATCAAAAAATTAGATTTTCATATGCTTGAAATTCATAGATCTATCACATAAACAAACTTTGATATTCATAAAGACAAAACCGTGAGCTTCATACAAAACTCATCAAACTTTAAATTTATTTTAAATAAATTTATCACAATAAAATCAAAGATCATATCAAAAATCTTTAGATCACATAAATTTCAACATGCATGCAACTAGAATAAAGATCAAACATAATTCCCTATTTTCCTAGGTTTGGCCGAATGACAAAAATGCACAAAGATAAAATCTTGGGTTCTATTTTCACATGAAAAAAACTTTAAAACTCATAGATCATATCATGCAAACTTTTTAAACATCATTTTCTTTTTCCAAGCACCAACCGAATCATCATCACCATCATCACACACACAAAATCTTGGTTTAGAAAATCCTTTTTGTACCAAAAATCATTTGTTATCATAATTTACTCCTTGAAATCGTGACATGCATCAAAAGAAAACCAAAGCTTTACACTTAAAATTCACATGCAAACTCAAACCTCATGCTTTTGCAAAGATCTATCATAGACCAAGACATGCAAGAAAGATTAAAGCAAATACACAAGCTTAAACACAAATCTCAAATAAAACCGTGAAGAAGAAAATGTACAAATTAAAGATCAAAGCTTTCAAACATAAATATTCAAGATCAAGCTATAGAAATTACATGCAAGACATTTAAACTTCAAGATCTTAAGAAAAATAACACATGCATCACAAAATCAAATTTTAAACAAAGTCCTTTACAACACAAAAATTATTACATCAAAATTTCCTTAAATAACTACCTCAAATCAATCCCTCTAACTAAATCTTCAAATCCTTCAAGCTTCAAATCCTCATCTCCTTCTCCTATGGTTGCCTCGGCCTCTCCTTCTTAGGGTTGTTGGGTTGGTTTTCTTTTTTGGTCTTTGAAGAAGGAAGTGATTAAAGAAAGAAATCAAGGGTATTTGGGTTGGGAGTTTGGGGTTTTCATTCTTATTTTTCCTTCTCCTCTCTCGGCCATTCTCTCTTTGCTAAGGGTCTCAAGAGCTTTTGTTGCTCTTGGACTAGAGTGTTTGTGTTGGTGTGAGAAAGGGAAATGAATGAAGGAAATGGGAAATGAACTAGAACCAACACACACACACACACGGTTTTATAGGCAAAGTCAAGGGGGTGTAATTTTCCTCTTCTAGCCTCGGTCCAAGGTGCAAGCCTAAGGGCAAGTTGGTCCACTCCTAAAGTTGCATGGGGGTCTTTTTCGTGGGGAACAAGGTGGGAAGAAAAGTCTCTCTTAGGCTTCATGAGTCACACACCCTAGGTTTCCACTTGTTTTCCTTTCAAATTTTCTATTTAATTTTTCACTTTCTTAATGAATAAGGAAATCACTCTTCACTTGGTCCTCTCATGGCCGAACAAGGCACACACACATGCACATCATACACATGCAATTCTTTTTCATGTTATCATAACAACACATAGAATTAAGTTATGGAATCATGAATGTATTAACACATATTCAATCATTCCTATACACACATGCATACAACACTTTGGCACTTCATGTTTTCTACTCAAGCACACGGCACACACATACATACATCATACATGCATCATGCAATTCATACATTTCAAATTTATCATTCAATTTTATTTCTTAAGATAAGAAAACACACATTCACATTTTAAAATTCCAAAGATGCAACTTTAAAGAAAAATCAATTTGCTTCATCAATTTATTTTCAAAATAAGTTTATCTTTAAGATAAACCTCATTTTCACACAAATCCAAGACTTTTAAAGGAATCATTTATTAAAAACCTCAAATCAATGAAAAAAAGAAAATTCGTTTCTTTGAGAAATCTCAAGTAACAAAATTATAATTTGGTTTTCATGAAATCAACTTCAAATAAAAATCATTTGCTAAAACATTTTTCTGAAAATCTTTCTTAAATTCTCAAAAATTCTTTTTAAATAAAACCTCATTGATCTATTTGGGTCCAGAAGATGCAGGATGTTACATTTTTAACGGCTTTTTGTGTTAGAGAGGATTTGTGTACATATTGCTGATCATTGTATTCCTTTAGAATTTGCTTTTCTTGCTGATTTTTGAAATAATTAACATGCTTTTGATGTGATGGTTATGTATAAAGAATTTTAGTTGATTTCTCTAACTTGTGGATACATTCTGAAATTGGATGGGGTAGCTTTCTGATTTGATTTTTATTTTGTTTGGGACATACAAAATGCTAAGTTTGGAGAGTGATGATGGTCTAAAATATGATACATTTAATTGATTTATCCCCTCTTTAACTTAGTGTTTGTTTGTTTTGTGTTAGTTTCGTAGCTTTTGTGTGTTTAATTTTGCTTAATAAACTCCATCACCTAATGGATGTTTTGGCTTATTTCATGTATTTTTGGGCAAAGATTAAAGTATAAATGAGTTTGAAGCATTCTAGGTTGAAAAGAGCCATGTAAATGCATAAAAAAGGCGAAAAAGTTGAGTTTTGGGCTAGATGGGGCCCCCAGGCGCAGAAAAATAGCATGAATTGGTGCCAAGGCGTAGTCCTTGGACGCCCAAACGCAAGCCTGTTTGACAGCACACCAGTTTTACGTGTTTTTCTTGACTTTTGGCATTCTTTTCCTATAAAATTTGCCCCAAACACCTAAAAATTCATTCCACACATCTAGAAACATAGGAGAGTTAGGAGTAGAGTGGGAGAACTCATCAAGGAGAGATCCCAACCTCAAGAGGAAAGGAATTCCGCACGAGGAATGAATCGATGGCTGTCAGCATGGTGGTTGTTCTTCTCTTTTTCTTCTTCTTTTCCGTTTCTATGATTAGTTAAATCTTTTGATAGTGATGTGGTGGATTTGGATTATGAATATTAGATTTATAATGTTTGATTATGAATGAATTTTTATTTTTGTTAATTGTTTGATTATGTTCTTCATGGATTTGCATAGAAGTAACTAATCTATGATTTGGGATTCAATTCCTCAATTGGGAAATTAGATATTGAATTAGCTCTTTAATCAAACATTATAATTTCACAACTCGTAGGAATACCTTTGAGAAATTATACAACATTTGTGATTCCAATATTTTTAATCAAACGATTATTAGTTGAGGGTGAGTCCACAAAAACGGACCTCACTGTGGTGCTGATTTGAACCGGTCATCTACATATAGGATGGATGTGGCATTCATAAGGTTAGACGAATGATATGCCCGTCCTTGATAAAACAGGTTGAACATCCATCTTTTACAACAGATGGAGCATCAACCCCTAAGACTTGAATTTTCAACCAAATATGAGAAAAGAGTTTACGAGCATTATATAACAGAGGTATTTTTGGAAGGACAATACAACAATTTTAAATTCCCGAATGTGAGTAACAAAGTTATGAGTGTTAACAAAAATTCATTTATCCGTCCTTGATAAATGAATTTATTACTCGCTTTGTATCACAAAGATAATAAAAATTTGCAAATGTTTTTGTTCCCAATCAAAGTTTCAATAATAAATAAAAATTTATAAATTGCAAATTTTGAATTGTGATTATTTGGTGAATCAATAATGCATTAAATTAATTATTTTATAATTGGTTGGTATATTAGATAAAACATTAAATGCATGTCTCCTTAATATTGTTAGCTTTTCAATGATTTACTATCTTTGTGGGATGGATGAAATAGTATCATATACTAGTATGTACTTTTTTCGTTGCTAAATATAACATCTTTTTGAAAATTTTATTTATAAGGTCCTTTACCAATTCCTAATGACAAATAACTAATTCTTTTCGTAAATGCTTTTATTTACTCAACACTTTTTAGAGTTCCAATAATATTTATAAGAGTAGTTTTGGAAAAGCATATCAAATGTTTACATTTCTGATGCCACTAACTAAATTAATCAACATTTTTAATGATTGTAAATTCTACCAAAATGATCGTATATTTAATTTAAGGACCGAGGGAGTATTAAATAATTATTAATAAGTAAAGTATTACTTTGTATGTTCCAATTTATATGTCATTTTAAGAGCTTCATACGGTTTAAAAAAGTTATTTAATGGGTCAAATTTCAAGAGAAGTACTCTTTCCGTTCCATATCTTTTTACCTTTTAGGCTTTTTTCCATTCCATATCTTTTGTTTTTTTACGATTCCAATGCATAAATATATTTTTATTTCCAACTTTAACCCTTCATTCAATCATTTCTCTTACTCATCATTACTTCTATTTTTATCATATCTCTCATCTCTAAACCACTATACATTAATTAATAGACACACTTACTAATAAAAAATAAATAATACTACAATTTTCAATAAGGATTAAATATGGACATTTTAGACAAAGTACATATAAAACTTACAATAATAAATACTTTCTTAATCTGTGTATCATGCTTAAAAGACCAAAAGATATGGAATGGAGGGAGTATAAGACAACTTTACTATACCATCTTTACATTACATTAATTATCACACATTTCACATATTTCAAAATGTTTAAAAACAATGTTAAAGTTGAAAAAACAATTAATTTACGAACCATTAAATTCCTAAAACAATAAATAATTTGGAATAAATTAAAATTACTAAAATGACAAATAAATTGGAACAGAGGGAGTACTTAATCTGTCCTAAAAAGATGGCAATTTTGGAAAAGTAAATACGTTTTTAATGTTTTGTTTAAAACAAATCAACCAATCATACACCATGTAATTTAATGCATTCTTTATTGGTACCCAATCATACATTATTATATATAATTTTCAAGCATTTTTATTTACTACATTACCCTTAGGAAAATATCCTTTTATTTATTATTGTGACTTTGTTTTGGGACAATTATTTTAGTAATTTTTTTATCATCTTTATGGGACACAGAAGTATTTTATGACATATGTCACTTTTTTTTAGTGATTTTTTATCATCTTTATGGGACACAGAAGTATTTTGTAACATATGTCACTTTTTTTTAATGTAGGTTGATTTTGTAAATTAATATATCATTTTTATTTTAATATTATATGTACCATATGCGTTGGTTAAACAAATCTTAAATAGTAAGATTTTATGGTTAAGTGATACAATATGTTTAATGAAAAAAAATGATTATTTAATTTTTCAATACAACTTTGCTTTTAGTGTCCACTTATCTTATGCATGAGTGTATAAGATTATTTTCATAGGTCCTTTTTATAAGTAAACTTAACTATATTATAAAGAAAAAGAAGGGCAATTTCATTTCTTAAAAGTTTAAAAAGACATTTTAACATTGTAATTTTATTTACTTAACTTGTATTGAAAATTTTACAAATATATTATTTTATATTAATGAACAAATGATAAATAAAAAAATAAATACTTTCTAAAATGTACAAAATAATTTATAAATAACATCAAAATTTATTCCAAAAAGTGACTTATAAATAACATAGGAGAACCAGTGGAGGCTGGCACAAGTGGAAGGGGTTTGTGTCCCTTAAGCATGTGGTCGCGGGTTCGAGTCGTACCCGAGACGCATGTGAATGGAGCAAACCTTACTGGGAGCATCGCCCCCGAAAGGGCCCGACCGTGGTGCGAGGGATTAGTCACCCAGTTGCGCAGGTGGATACCCTGGTTCATCCAAAAAAAATAACATAGGAGAGAATTGAAAATATATTACATAGATGTATTGGTGCAATCCAAGCCAGCTTTGCATGCAGATTTTTCTGAGTTTTTCATCATGCCTTGGGTGTTTTGTACTATATGTTCCTTGCTTCATTGCTTTAGGCTTTAGCCTTTAGTTGGTAGTACTTGCTTGGGCCAGCCAGACCAGACCCAGACAAATGAAAATGATAGGGAAAAAACTTTGCTTTAGTCGGTACGTACACGGAATCAAAGATATTTTTTGATGGAAATTACTTTTCGGTCCATGACTGACTTTTTCACCCTTATTTCAAATTTTTATGGATCAAAATACCCTTAACAGTGTTAACATTTTCGGTTCTATGAAACCGGAAAAGTCTTTCCGATTTCGCTGAACCGAAATTAATTTAAACACTATTACGGTTTTGCTGAACCGAAAATATAATTTCAACTTCGTAGTACCGAAAATATAGATTACAAAAAGTTAACCTGTGTAGATGTGAACACCAATAGCAATGAGAAAGATAATGATGAGGCCAAAGTAAATAATGGCATGAACAAGTAAGAAACAAGAATAGAAGCCCCACTAGTTTGCATGTTCACAAACTCAACCACTCTTTTCCTCTCCCTGGAATCTGAAACAGGAGCCGAGGACTCAAGAGTCAAGAGCACAAACAGCACCACCGCTATTACCACTGGGAAGGAAGAGGCTAGAAGTAGCGAGTGAAATGGATGAGACATGTCACGTTTTTTGGTTTTGAAGTTTGAGGTGGGCATGCAATATTTCTGGTTTTGTAGTATCGGAAATATACGGTACGAAGTGGGAATCATATTTTCGGTTCAGCAAAACCGTAATAGTGTTTAAATTGATTCCGATTTAACAAAACCGGAAAGACTTTTTCGGTTTTATAGAACCGGAAATGTTAACACTGTTAAGGGTGTTTTGGTTCATGAAAATTTGAAATAGGGCCAAAAAAATCAGTCATAGGAGCCAAAAAGCAATTTCCTTTTTGATAGGAATAATGGCGGTTAGTTGTTACTACATTTTTCAGATCCTGTCTTGCCAACTGCAAGCCATTAATTTGAAAGTAAAATGGTTAGCTGCGTGAAACGTACCTTAATTCATGTCGCTATTTATTTTAGTTCAATGAGAAACTCATGAGGGGAGGTAGGAATGGGGACTGGGTGAAGCTTAACCAATTGAACTACCAGTAGAGGACATTTAATGTTATTAATTTAAATCCAAATAAAATACTACTAAAACTATACGGAGTATCTTTTATTTTTTCGATGAAAGAAAATAATTTAGGAGGGGAAAACTATCCTATTTTAAATTAAGGACAAAGTATTGATTACGTGAAGATTTAAGCCATATACTAATGGAGAGATTTTTTTTGCGCAATAAAAAGATTTTATACTATGCAATTACCAGAAGGAAAAATTGATTAGGTAAGTCAATCCAATATTAAAAAAAGACTAATTAAACCAACGTGGATTGGTCAAGGTAGTTCACTTGGTCCTTTAATCAACTGGTCTCGAGTTCGAGTTTTGGGTACGGAGCAACCCCGTTGGGAGACCCCTACCGTTTAGTGCGAGCTCAGTTGGGTCGGATTGGATGAGTCAGATTTTGGATAAACGAAAACCGGGTACCGTTGGTGTAAAAAAAAAAAAAAAAAAAGACTAATTAAGGTGGCGTATAGAACAATGAATGTTTTAATACATACTTCCCGAAATCTCAGTTGAGAATATGAGATTATTATGTTTGGAAGAAGAATTTAAAAAAATACAGAAGAAAATAATAATCCTAGTAATACTGTATGAAATTGTGAAGGTGAGAATGTAGGATTTGATCCCACCTTTTTAAATGAGAACGTTGGATATTTATGACTATATAATTTTAGCATTAAATAACTTTCATATCCTCTTTGTAACATTTTATTTTTTTAAGTTTAATTATAATTTTTTCCTTTATTTTATTTTTCAGATTTAATTTGGGCTTTACTTATTTTTGTCATTTATTTAAAAAAAAAATCAATTTGATCCCTTAGTTATAGCAGTGTTAGTTTTATCGAAATATTCATTCGTATTATCAAAAACTGAAAATTGTTGTCAAAATCTGGAAAAATTTCAGGCCAACACCTGACGAAGACTAGGAATAGCGGTGTTGCTTCACCAATAGGGAAGCAAGCTGTAACATCCCTTATTTTTATAAAAAGATTAAATAACTATTTTAATATTGAAAATTATTTTAAAGGAAGTATTTTAGAAAGATGAACACTTAGGATTTCCCCTTCCCCCAGGTCATGGGTTCTAGTCCCAGACCTCCAATGTAAACAAAAAAAGAAAGATGAACAAAAAGAAAAATATTTTCTTGGAAATACAATAGTTGTAGCAAGTAGGGGTGTAAGTGATCCGGTCCGAGACCGCGAGACCGCTCGGATCGGACCGGATCAGACCGAAAAATGCAGTCCGGTCTGGTCTCACGGTCCGGTCTGGTCCCAAAAAGCTTAGACCATACTTGAACGGTCCGGTCCACGGTCTTAGAAATTCTTAGACCGTTGGGACCGGACTGGACCGATAGGCTTAATAATTAAAAAAAAATACATATATTAACTACTCACTAACCCTAATCAGCCCTCTCACACAGGTACAACCTCACTCAGTCACTCTAACATGCCTTCGCCTCTCTCTCTCTCTCACAGCCGGTTCAAACTCTCACTCCATCATGCAACCCCAAGCCGCCGCCGCTTTTCCCCTTCCCTCCATCACTCGCCGCCGCCCTTCCTATTCCCTCCATCACTCGCCGCCCTCCGTTCTCCCTTCGGTTCTCTTTCTATCGTCATGCGCCGCCGCTTCGTTCTCTCTCTCTCTCATCATGCTCGCTGCCGCTTCGTTCTCTCTCTCATGCTCGCCGCCGCTTCTTCGTTCTCTCTCTCTCATGCTCGCCGCCGCTTCTTCGCTCGCCGATGCTTCTTCGCTCGCCGCCGCTTCTTCGTTCTCTCTCTCTCATGCTCGCTGCCGCCACCATGCGTTCCTCATCGCCGCCGCCACCTAGGTTTTTTCTCTGTGCTGCTCTGTGTTGTGTTCAATTAGGTTTCTTCTGGGTTCAATTAGGTTTTTTATGGGTTCAATTCGGTTTTAGCCTTGGTTTAGTATAGCATTTTAAATTTTAATTTAATGGTCTAAATAGACCGAACCGGACCGAATCGGTCCAGACCGATACGGTCCGGTCTGGTCTTTATACATAAAACACATCAAGACCGGACCGGATCGGACCATGTTAATTTGATTGGTCCGGTCTCCAATGTCCGTCAAATACCGGACCGGACCGGACCGTTACACCCCTAGTAGCAAGAATGGCTTAAATAGAATAATTAAAAAAATGATATTTTTGTGAAATGTTATACAAAGATCGGACAATATCTCCTTTGTTAACCGTTGGATCTTGCTCATATTTTTAGACAAGGTTCCTAACCTTTTTATCTTAACATCCAACGGTGGAAATGTTATTTTGAGAAGTAAATATTTTTAAATTAATTTTTCAGTGCAACAGTGTATTATATTTAAATTTATGAATTTTTAGCAGTGACTAACCGTTTAGTAGAACCAGTAACCGGTTAGTGCGTCTGCATCTGCAGAAAATTAAGTCGATTTAGCTTGAAATTTCGAGGTAAAAACGTGGTTCCACTCCCCTTAAGCCACATATCACCTATAAACGTCCCAAGACAAGTATGTGGACGAGTTTCAAGCTTTGGGATGAAGTGATTTGCCTCATTTTGAATCAAGAACCTATTATTAAAGCCAAATATCTCAGTTTTCGGGTGAGTTCTTCATCACTTTTGTTCTCCCTCTCTAAGTGGTATAGGCACCCCACTCAGTTCATTTTCGATACGCAATACGTCACTTTTTCAATATTATTATTATTACAAGATTCTACTCCCTCCGGTCTTATTTATAAAACCCTTTTGGAGTTTTTCACTCCCACAAAAAAAAGTGGATAAATTTGTTAGTAACATTGGAAATGTGAAAATTTGATATACCTTTTCAAAACTACCCCTATAATTATTATTGAAACTCTAAAAAATGTTGACTTTATAGGGGTGTTTGTGGAAAGAAGTAATTAAATGCTATTGAAAATTGAAAAAGAATCTTATAAATAGGACCAAAAGAAAAACCCCAAAATGGTCTTATAAATACCGGAAGGAGTACTCTTTAACATGAACATGATACATGGTTTGGTAAATTCGCTATCTAAAACATTTATAAATTCAGTACCTAGTACATTGAGTTAATAAGAGAACCAGCATATAAATACAAGTTTTAATTATGTCACAAGTTCCTGAAGTTTGAGGTACTTTTGTGAGATACCCTTATTCTTTTTTTTTTTCAATGTCGGACTCCCCGAAATTACTTCTGGATTTGTCATATACCTCTATTACTAATTCTGACCAATTTTGTACTACCAATTCTGATCAATTTTGTTGACATGTAACATCGGAACCCAGCCCAGACGCAGGAGGTTAAACACCTGGCGCCCCGTGAGCGAAAATCCTTTTTTAAAAAAATTTAAAAAACTAAAAAACTTAATATTTTATATTTTTAGTTAAATAAAAAAAGAAAAAAGAGAATTGAAGAGAGAGGTCGTCTTCACCCGTGTGATATCACTTTACACCACATGACCAACCTCCTGCATCTGACTAGGATTTTGATGTTACATGTCATCAAAATTGACCAAAATTGGTAGTAGGGGTATATGACAAACTCAGAAATAACTTCGGGGAGTCAAACATTGAAAAAAAAAGTACAAGAATATCTGACAAAACCAATTCTGATATAAATATTTCTCTTAGCCGTCATGAATGACACTAAACCAATTCTGATTAAACTAGAAAAGTGCAGCTATCTTGGCTGGATAACTGAAATAACTAAATAACCAACTATAACTGTTAGTTGTATCTATACTCCCATGACCCATCAATACCCTTTTTCCTAATAACTAACTGCTGCTTTGATTTTCTACCTGCAGAAGGGAGTCAAGCTTCACAGATGACACAAATATTAGTAGTCATGACACCAACTAAATTTTATTGTATACTAGTATTTTAACACAAATATTGCTAAAGTAATATCAATACATATTAATATGTGTCAGCGGTATACACGACAATTCCCCAAATAAATAGAGGAACATAACAAAAATGTCAAGCATTTCTAGTGTTTGATTTATTTATATAATTTTTTTTTTTGTTACAATTAGAATTTATGTTTATTCTTATATTAAAACTTCACTTACTAATTAGCTATCACAATGATCTCATTTGAACAGAATAAAAATTGCTACTATGGTCTACCAAAATCTTCAGCCTGCGTGTATCCACACTCTGCTGAACCTATGTCCACACTCCACAGTATCATCATCCTTCAAAGTCAATACTCAATGAAGTTATTTGGCTTTCCAATTTTAATGTTCTGCTCTGCAAGGAATCCTGTTATGGCATTCTTCTGCCAGCCCTTGAAACTCCTGAAACGAAGTTGTAGTTTAGGATAAGCAATAACTTTTTGACCAACTAAATTGTAATTTGATCAAGAGATAGACATTAACTTTGAGTGAAAAAGAAAAGCATCAAGTCCTGTCTGCAATGGCATAGCCAGGATTCGCATTCTTGGTACAGCTAAAATCAATCAGTTAAAAAAATTAAAAAAAAAAATATTAAAAATATGTTATACTAGATATAATACTTGAATTTCTAAATTTTCAACATTTACTAATAGCATGGCTGCTTCCTTTTTTTTTCATACAAAAACATAAGCTGAAAAAAGAGACAGTAAAAAAGACACCGAAAGTACTTGTAGAAACATCACTTTCTAGCATTCAAGGACAAGTAAAAAACGTAACATGCTACAAATGAAAGACCCACTAAGATGCAGCATACCCAATACGAATAATTATGATCCCCTCTTGGAATGATACACGATCTCAAGAAAATACAGTGTTTTTTCCTTTCCTTTTTCTCCTTGTGCAAAAACTTATCCTCCTAGGCTCATTTTGAATTTGGGCAAGTCCTGTCAGAATTCTTCAGTTGACATTAACTTAGCATAAAGTGTTAACTTGGTGGGAAGAAAACTACTACGAATCAAAACCAATGACTAAATCTGTCAGGCTGATGGGACAACATATGAGAATCGCTAATAATTTTGAAACTTGGCGACCATTCGAAGTTTTGAATTTCGGCTACTCCACTCACTTCAACGAGATTAGATGATTATTAATTTGGACTTGGCAAACATTGGGTGAAACCACCCAATTACGTTCACTAGGAACTCATTTGTTCCCTCTGACATTTTCATTAGTGTGAAGGGGACCTTTAATATTCGCACGTAAGACTTCCTAAGGATCCACTTCGGAGAAGAACTAGGCGGGGCGAGGAGTTTGGAAGAAAGAATGGAAAAGGATTTATAACTGTTTCCCATTGTCCATATCTATAGAAGGTCCTTCCTACTCTTTTTCTTTACAATCTATTATTGACAAAGCACTGCAAGAGAGCGTAACTGGAAAGACATAAACAAACAAATAGTGGTCTAAGCTCTTCAAAGCATAGCCTTGCAGATGATATATTTTATGAACTTCCTAGCACTCAACCATGAAACAGCTAAATTCAGTTCACATTTTGCAAGCAAATAGCTTGCTGATTTCAAAAGGATTAATGCTCAGTGAACTCACTTGTGATCAAGATGTGCTATAATTTCACCACCAGGAAAAGCAGATCTAGTGGCCTCATATGCTGCTTTTATAGACTCTCTCCAAGTTCCACCAATCTCCACATTTGTTTCGCCTTTTGACTGGCTTATATCTTCCATTGGCAGTGAATATCCAGAAAGTAGGTGACCCACCCAAACATCATCTTTCCTAGATTGCAAGAGCGAAGTATGTTTATCCATGTATCATTTAAGCAAAACATGAATAAATGACAGGATAAAATGCAACTCCAAAGTTCCAAGGTCACCTTCAGGTAACGGATATAGCACGAGATCAATTTTGAGAAAACATAAAAAGTTTAAAGTGCTTTAAGTATTAAAGGTTGTTTAATTACACACTGAAGAAGTTCAATGCAGTACAGGTTAAAAAGCATTTTCATACTCATAAAACTTGAATATAAGTATCTTCTTGTCAAAATGCTTTAGTAGAAGTTAATTCCCAAAAGTCTCAAGATGACTCATCAGACAAGGCTCAAGTTGTGAATATAAAAAAAGTCAAGAATTATCAAAAATGCAACGGAAACTTCACTATCATGCAGTTTAACACCCAAGCTTTTCATTAGGACAATTTACCCTCATACTCTATCTGAATGTGCAATTTACACCATTTCATCATATTCCATTAAAGTTCATAATGGAATTGATATCTAATGTAAATTGTAACATTCGAAAAGTTGAAGGAGATAAATTGCTACATTTCGTTACAAGATTTAATAATACTGTAACAGAAGTGTTGATGTGCATATTAACAGCACGTTTGGTTACATGTCAAAATGGACAAAAATCACATTCAGGAGGTAGAAAACGTACAAGGTGCAACTGCCAGCGTTGCACCAACCTGCGTTTAAAAAGAAAAACGCTGAAGCAAATATGCACTAAATAGATAAGAAATCTCAAAAGGAAAACAGTACATAGTCCAAAGGGAGATTGCACGAGTAAAGTTAAAGGGGTCTTCAAAATTGCCCAAAAGTTAAAGTGGTTGAGACTTGAGAATAACTGAGTTTAAATTAATTTAGTTCATTCATGATTCTAGCAATTCTCTGACATAATCATAAAATCTATAATTATAAAGAGAAGGTAGTTAATGGGCAACAAATGCTTACAATACTACATCCATATGCCGAGGTGCATAATGTCCACCACCTATACCAAGAAGGACTTTCTTCTTATCATTTTCCCTACAAGAGCATGAGATTTAGATTCAGGTCAGAAAAACTCCACCAACTGTAAAGGGAAGCTCACATAGCCAAAAGGAAAAAACCTAATATTTTTCAAAAAATTAAATCATATAATCATGCAATATCAACATCAAAACAAGTTAAAAGATGCCAGGAAGAGATTCTACAGTCCACCGAATCGAAAGTGGAAAATATATCATGGGAAAACAATAGATTAAACATGTTTGCCATCCTATGAAACAGATTGGGTGCAATGGTATCCATAAAGCTGTTTGCAAGATGGGAATACCTTATGTAAATACCAAATACAAAACAAGTGTTCTAACAAGCATCATTATATTTATTGACCTTCTTAGCTTGATCACTTTACCTGCTCCAGTTTCCTAAATCTGTCCCTCCTCCAAGTCCAAGTCCTTCCCAGACTAACTGTAAGAACCCATACAATATCATTTGAGCAAACAAAATAAAATATTACTAACCAGCTGCAAATCTAATGCATTTATCTTGGAATAGATAGTTATAGGAATAATTTCTTTTCCAAGAGTTTTGTAAAAGAATGTTATAAATCGGGAACATTCAATATATTGAGGCAAAGGTTATAAAAAAGTACAGAAGTTCACCCAACCTTAGCCATAACTTGAGCAGCATCCTGCCTCTTCCAGTAGTCTTCAGTACTACCTACACAGTATAGAAAATCAGTATCAGTACCAAGTTCAAATTATAGCTAACAGCTATCTTTGTAATTTGAGAATAAAGTTTAGCAACCACAAACTACTTCAAAAAAAGGTAAAAGGATGAAAGACCAAAGGTGATGGATGGATGCAGACACAAGAGATAAGGCCGTAAAAGAACAATACAAAAGTGTCGAAATTGGACAAAAAAGAATGGTAATCCTTAGTTCAAACATAAGATTCATGTAGGCTGTAGCCAACACAGAAAGAGATATCAGAGCGCCACTGAGAGGGTTGAGTGAAAAAGAACCGAAGAATAGAGGGACCGCTCGGAAATTCCCAATACAATCCCATTAAGATTAATGCAAAATCTAACAAATATATATGACAACCCCAAGTGCTAGTCTAATACTTATATAAAGTATTAAAAGAAGATAAGATTGCTGAATTGCAAGCTTCATTGTATTGCTCTTTTCACATACAATTTCTTGTTTCCCACGGAAAACTTAGAAAAGATGGAATGTTCTTTGTGAAAAACTTGTACACGGAGGAAGATGAATATGAATTGAGAAAGAGATCAAACATAATAAAGACTCATTAATCTGATAACCAAATAATGGTCACTGCAGAGACTTAACTCCATTTTTCATAGTACTTGATTGAAATGCTACAAATTGACTATGCAGTGTGCTTATAATATATGATATGATTATGATATACCAAATCCATAGATATGTCAAAATAAAGCTAGGAAAAAGGAAAAAGCACTCACCAATCTCTAGAAACATGGTTGGCTTATTTGTTATTGGACCATGATGAGTAGCCTCCAAAGTAATCTAAATTGAGTAAATAGATCAAAATCTAACAAGACATGTATTTAAAGGTATGTTGAATCCAAAGCAGAAGTGCTTAAGACATAACTAGCAAAACTAAGGCTAATAATTTAATAGCAAAGTTTCTTGATCACTCATTTATAACCACACCACAACAATGGTCAACAGCAACAACAACAACAACAACATCAACCAAGTGTTTTCGCACTAGGTAGGGTTGCCTATATGGATCAAACCATTTAAAGCTAAATCCTTTATAATAGCTTTGATTATAATTTTTCTTGGTCTCCCGTACTTCTAACTATTTGGCTACCCTCTATCTGATCTACTCTCTGTTGGGGTTACTATAGGTCTTCTCCACATACGCCCAAACCACCTAAGGTGATATTCTACTATCTATAGGTCTTCTCCACATATTTGTTTAGATCATCACATGGATGAAAAATTAGAGAGGAGGAGAAATCATTACACAAGAAACAACATATAAAGGTAAGAAAAGAAAGTTGGTCCAAACTCAAAATTAAATAAAAAGAAGAAACCTCGAATTCAGGAACCAGATTATGAGCCTGAGCCATTTGTCTCAAACGTCGAAGCCAAGGCCCCATCCGAGGATTTGGCAGTGCTGCCCATCCAGGTTTTCCACCTTGAGGTGTAGCATCACCTTCACGCAAATGAGGAACTCCTGCACACACATTCCAATCATTAGCACACCCAGGGACAAACTTACAGGGGCAAGCATGGATTCTGACTTCTCTCTTCAATATATATTGTAATTTTTTATTTTTTTTTTATATAAAAAGACGTTGCCATAAATATTTTCTTTAAACACACATACATACAACACAAAAATTTAGATGCTTTTTATTGTTGCCTATGATGCTATTTTCTGATTAGAACAAATCATGCACATGATATATTTTCATAGATAAACTGTCACATGTTATATTATTATTGAAAAACAACATAAATGCCTAGAGAAGATGATCACCTATTTTGTAAAGTTTCTGGATGAACAAAACTTAGTGATGCATGCTTGTGGTGTTGTTTTCCAATAAGAACATAATAACATATGCAACAACTCATTAGCACTAACAACACCCAAGTCTTGTCCATTCTGATTTATTACACACTATTATCTTCTCATTAGTTACTCCCTCTGTTCCTAAATATAAGCCCTTCAAGTGGACTTGCGCATGGAGTATTAGAGAACAACACCACAAGCACCTAGAAAATAACATTAAGTTCTGTCCTTTCTAATTCGTCCCTTGACACACACGCCCATTTAACTTGACAAATTCACAAGTGGCCCCGAAAAAAAAATAGGCTAATTACCAATAGGGTGAACAGTGAGGGCTGGTTTGTTAGAAGCAGCAGTGTGCTTGCTGAAGAAGATGACCTCATCAACAACCTCACCAGTGACCTCCTCCCACCTCTTGTCCAAGTCATCCTCCACCACAATACTCTTCCCATGCAGCAACACCCTCACCCCTTCATTCACAAAGCTCTTCATATCATCCTAATTGATTCACCCCAACCCAATCCAACACACAAAATAATAATGAGAATCAAAATATCAGGAAAAAAAATGCAAAATTTTAAAAATTTAAAAATATGCTTAAATACGTTTAATAACCGAAAAGTTGATTTGATTTTGATTTTAGTCCTAAAACTTTTTTATTGACCGATTTTGGTCCTGATTATGGCGCGACATAAGTAATGGCATGCACTAAAACTTTCTTATCGACCGATTTTGGTCCTGGTTAATATTAGTGCATGTCGCTAGTTAAGTGATGACATGACTAACACCATCATTACCATGTCTGTCGCGGTCTGTTGTATTCCGCACACGTCATTACTTAACTGGGGACTTGCACAAAAACCAATTTTTGCAACATTTAAAGACCAAATTCAGTAAAAAAAATAATTAAGGACTAAAACCAAAAGAGTAAAACATCAATTTGATTCTACAAAGATACATTTGTTGTCAGGTTAAAAAATGATCACCAAATAAAATTTTACGGAAAGTGTTAATCATTAGGCTTATTTATGGTTTTAGTCCTTGAAAGTTGGGGGTGTTTTGATTTTGGTCTCTGGAAGTTTTTTTTGACCTTGACTCATCCTTAATTGTTTTAAAAATTTGGTTTTACTCCCTGCCGTTAAGAAAAATTCGTTAATTGCTGATGTAGTCAACGAAACACCACATCAGCATACACATGTGAAAGTATTGCATGTCACCGGTAGGATGACGTGAATGATCTGGACCCGCAGGAGCAAAAGGGCCATAGCCCAATCCACAAACACATTTTGGTTGGGCTATGGCCCTTTTGCTCCTGCGGGTTCGGATCATCCATGTCATCCTACCATGACATTCCATACTTGCATACGTGTTTGTGGATTGGGCTATGGCCCTTTTGTTTCTGCGGGTCCGGATTATTCACGTCATCTTATCGGTTGCAATACTTGCACACGTGTATGCTGATGATGTGACGTTCCGTTACCCACGTCAATAGTTAACGATTTTTCTTAACAACAAGGACTAAAACCAAATTTTTAAAACAATTAAGGATGAGCCAAGGTAAAAAAACAGGACCAAAATAAAAACACTCTCAACTTTCAGGGACTAAATACATAAATAAGCCTAATCATTATAACCATTTTGTTTATAGGACTAATAGCATGTTTAGTTCTGGCCCACAAAATCAATTCTGGCCCCAAAATCATGTTGGAGCAGAAGAAATTATTAGTAGCGCCAGAATTAATTCTGAGCTAACTCACCGTAGAAGAATTAATTATTAGTAGCGATCAGCGTATATTTGAAGGACCAATATGACGTTTTACTTTAAAAAAAAAAAAAAGAAAGAAAGAGTAGGGACCAAAAAACATAATTAAAAGTATGAAAGTTACCTGGAAATGGGGTCCGGGATGCCAGCCGGGCATGGCCAAGAGGGCATTGGCTGGGTTGATAGAAGCCGGGTCGGAGGTGGTTGCAACAAGAAGTGAAACCATCATTGATGATTGGTCGTTTAGGTTGTGTTGTTTGAGTTTGTTTATTTGATGAGGTGAAGGTGAAGGTGAAGGTGGGTTTATTAGGGGAATTGGGGATGAAGAAGAAGATGAAGAATTTATGAGGGAGATAATGGAGAGTGGTTTTGATGAAGAAGGCAGCACACGGTAAAGGTTTAGGTGGTAGTGGTACACTGGAAGGGGAAAGCAGGGGTGCTTGGCGGCTTGTTGGCAGGAACAACGAATGCTACCAACTAACATGTTCTGTTACTCCAACACTGCATTTCCCTTCCAATACTTTTTTTTTCTTTTCTTTTCTTATTTGTGGTTTTAGTTTGTGAGAGTTGAGAGTGTTGACTTTAGTCATGCAAGTGTTTTTGACCTTGATTCACCTTTAATTGTTTTGAAATTTTGATTTTACTCCGAGTCGTTAGGAAAAATCTGTTAACTGTTGACATGACTAACGGAACGATATATCCAGCATACATTACATGTGTGTAAGTAGTGCATGTCATCGGTAGGATGACGTGGATGATCCAGACCCGTAGAAGTAAAAGGGTCAAAGCCTAACACAAATATATTTGTGGTTTGGGCTTTGGCCCTTTTGCTCCTGCGAGCCCAGATCATCGACGTCATCATACTGATAATATGCAGTACTTGCACACGTGTATGCTGATATATCGTTTTGTAAGTCATATTAGCGGTTAACATATTTTTCCTAACGACAGGGACTCAAACCAAATTTTTAAAACAATAAAGGATGAGTCAAGGTCAAAAAAACTTATAGGGACCAAAACTAAAATAGCCCAAACTTTGAGGGACTAAAGATATAAATAAGTTTTTTTTTTAATAATTTTTTTGAGAACTGACCGTTACTTTGATCCTCAAAAGACGCTTTTGGCTAAAAAACACTAAATATATTTGTTGTTTGAGTACACTATGTGTTAATTTAATAATTGAGCTTTAGTAAGTCACATATATTAACTTAATGAATTTCCAAATATTAAAGCTCATTAATGAACTTATTTGTTGTTTGCATTTAAATATTTTTTCATCAATAAGTAATAAATAAAAATATTTATACATTATTTTTTTCTAAATTATCATCTATGCTAGAAGTTTTTAAAATGATTTATTTTAAAAAAAATCATAAATTTTAATTTCACTAAATTTTATCTTAAATATTAATTTATGATGATGTAAATCAATTAAATTTTTTTTATTGAAATATCTCTGATGTAGGAAATGTAAATCAAAGTAACTAGGATTATCATGAGTTTTGAGGGTGTAAATTAAATAATTTACCTATACCAAAGTTATTTTGCCATTGTGTATAGTATGATTTATTTTTTTTATTTTCAGTGTATTGGATTATTAAATCTACACTCAAAAAATGATTTTAGAATATGTTATTGAAAAAATAATCAAATTTCGACATATATTTCATAGGTTCTTTAGATTATTTTTTGAAACAAGTGTAATTTTCTTATTTTACCCTTACCACTCAAATACAAATAACTAACTTCATACCTTTTTTTTTAATTTACTCATAAAAATAATCTTCTTTACATCATCTAAATAAAATAGATTAACTTAAATTCATCTTCAGCTATATATCCAAATATACACAGATTATACTTTTAACAGGTTATAAGCTTAATAGATTATAGTTACAGATAAAAATAATCATAATATAATTTTTTTAGCTATATCAAACACACATTTAAATGACGATTCATGTATCATTCACATGACAAGTTAATTTAGTAAACCATGACCTCTAGTGTGAACTCATGTGAAGTCTCGACATTCCAAAATTAGGGATGCTAACGGGGCGGGTTTGGGGCGGGTTTTGCCAATACTAACGCTGCATCCATTAAGAGCAAGACAGATTCGAGTGCGGTTTAAGGAGAGCGGATATGAAAATGTGAAACCCAAACTCATTCTATCGAGTTCGAGGAAACCCGCGGGTAATCCATCCAATTATTTGTTAAAATTATTTTTTATTATATTAAAAAAAAATCATATATAACATACATTATAATTCAAAATAGAAAATAATAATAAACGTGAAATTTTAAAAATATCTAAATCTTGATGATTAAATCATGGTTTTTGACAAATATATTAGTTTGACTTCACCATTTAACTATTATTATAATAAAAAATATTTAATTTATATATTAGGGTTGGTTTGGGAGCAGGGGCCAAGCAAGTACTTACAATCTCAAACTCGCTCCACCCCCATTTTTTTTAATGCAGATTTTGGTTTCGAGTTTTTCCAAACCCAATTAAAGTGGCTTTTTCCCATCTAAATCGGATCGATTTCGAACGGGCACTCGTGGATGTGGGTTTTATTGCCATCTCTATCCAAAATCATGATTGTTAGATGCAATCATCATCAATCTACACCGTATAATTTTCAATGCATTTTAATTTTATATATTAACTATAATATGTGAATATCAATATTTATGAATAATGTTATTAACGAGTAAATTTATTTCTACAAAAGATGTAAGGGTGATTCTGTAAAAAAAAATAAAAAATCTGTTATACTAGTAATATGTTAATTTGTTTCAACTGAAAAATCACTTTTCCCATATTATATTTTTTAATTATCTATGTTATAAGTTTTTTTATAATTATTTATTTTTTTTATAAAATCATAAATTTTTATAATTAACATATTTCTACAAATTACATAAGGACATTTTTGTCTACAATATAATATGCTATACTATGTCAATTTGTTCAAATTGAAAAATCACCTTTTGCATCTTACATTTTTAATTATCTATGCTATAAGTTTTTTTTAATAATTATTTATTTCAAAAAAATTATAAATTTTTGTAATTAACATATATTTACAAAACACATAAGGGTATTTTTTGTTGGAAACCAACAAGCGGGCTAAGCAAATACTAGAGGGGGGGGTGAATAGTATTTTGAAGCACTAATACCAAATATTTCGATTGATAATTGAAGAATGGAGCTAAGACTGAATTTTCTGGAATCAGACACAAAAGACTCGAGTCTTTTGTGAAATACTCGAGTTTTTCAGTGATGAACAACTCGAGTCTTTTCTGAAATACTCGAGTTTTTCCTATCAGATAGCAGAAAAACCAGAAACGAAAATTCAGCAATTTAACTCAAATCAATTCAATAATAAACAGGAACTTATCCAACAGAATAGCAAGCAATCTAAATAACTTTTAAACACAAAGATTCCTTGAACTTGCTACCTAATTGTATAAATCCTAATTGATTGAAATGACTTAAGTCTATTGAGCTAGAAAGTAGATTAAAAGCAATAAACCAACACTCAAGCAATTTTATCCTGGTTCACTCCAACAATGAGCTACATCCAGTCCTCCTAATCACTTAGGAGTTTCTACTAATAATCAAATTGTTAGAAATTACAAAGGATTACTTGAGAATGGCCTCACTCAACCTAACCCTTTCAAGAGTGTACCAAACTCTTGATTTCTACCCCAATTTGATTCCGGTGATAGAAGAACTCTTCACAAAGCTTCCTTGAACTCCCTTCAAGAAACTCCACCGGGCTAGGAACTTCCTAGTCTTGTGCTTGAGAACCTCTCAAGACTTCCAACACCCTAAGCCACTTAGGGTTTGCTTGGGAACAATCCAAGACTTTGAATAATCAAGCTTTTTGTATGTGTATTACTAATCTCACAATGGATTAGCACAAATAAGCACAGCTCAATATAAGAATTGAGGCCTAAAAACTCAACTTGGAATAAAATGACAATATGAGTGAGAAGTTGAGCTTTTTGGGAATTAACACTTGAGAAGAGGAAATTATGAAAGCTTGTGATCAATAATGTGTTGTTGTCTTGTTTGTTCTTGCACAAATTCAAAGAGCAATTTTACAATAAGGTTCAGAATCCTCTCTTGGGGTTGGATGAGACTCAAATGCCCTCAATTGAGTTTTTGAGTCTCTCCAACGTTCATTTTTGCTGACTGGACAAAAATACTCGAGTCTTTTGGTAAATACTCGAGTCTTTTTGGTCGGTCACGAGTGAATTGGTGCACGAACAAGACAAATGGTCATAATTGCTGACCTGGCACAAATACTCGAGTTTTTCTACAAATACTCGAGTGTATACTCGAGTCTTTTTCAAAATACTCGAGTATTTTGATCAGATATGGGAAAAATTATTTTTCAATTTTATTTTTCCTCTCAAGTATTAATTTTTGGTCAATCTCAACTTAATAAACATATAAAAATTTATTCCTAGAAGAGACTAACTATTTCTACCCACTCTCAACCACTCTCAACATAAATTAGAAATTTACAATTAATATTTGATTGAGAATGATTGGGCACTTGTCTTCTTTTCTTGACTTCTTGTTGATGTTGATGTTGCAATATCTTCAAGGCATGATTTGTTAATTATTTTGTCATCATCAAAACATAATCCACATAATTAGGAGCATTGAATTCACAATCTCCCCCTTTTTGGTGATGACAAAATAATTAACACTTGATCCATTTGTTAAGCTTGATCCACTTGGAGATGCAACTCCCCCTCACTATATGATACTTTTCACCTATCTAAAAATTCAGCTTGAGCAAGATGTTATGACAATTTAATTTTAGCACCAAGCCTATGGTATTAGAGAATTTAACAATTATCAGAGTATATACCATAATTAGAGATTTTAGGTGCAACAATATCAAGACAAGACAAGTGTAATATCTCTCCCCCTTTTTGTCATACGCCAAAAAGATGTAACAATTTAGAAAAAGATCAAGGGAGGAGAGGTGCATAATCGGAAAACCCCATAACCAACTATGCAAAAAAAATAGACTTAATAATAAATATAAAGAGCCCCCCTGAAGCGTTGCACAAACATCATAATGAAAACCAAATTCATTAACATAAAAACATCATAAAAGGTCCAAATCAAAGGTGCAATAATAAACCCAAAGTCGCAAAACACCAAGTTCTCAAAGTACAGAAAATGCAACAAGATCAACATGATGAAAACATAATGAAAACTAAAATAGAAAATCCATAAGCAGCAGCATCAAAACATGGAAGGAGCTGGATCATCTGGAGGAGGATAAAATCGAGAGAAGGCCGCCATCAGCTCATCAAACCGGCGGTGCATCTCCCCTGACTGCTGGTCCAGGCGGGCATTAATTTGGGCCGAGTGCTGATCCAAATGAGAATAAAACATGGCAGACTCTGCACTCATCCTAGTGTCTAAGCTAACAAAATCATCACGCTGGCTGTCCAAAGCATGCACAAGGGAGTCCATTCTCCCATCTAAAGTGTCCAGACGTGTGATCACATTCTCTCTCCAGCCCGAGTTGTCAAACCCAGATTGAGATCCAGCGAAGTCATCAAAGTTAATCTGATCAATAGGATCCCCTTCTTCAGCCTGGGCAAATGCAGCAGCTTCCTCTTCCATCTGATGGGAATCCATCCCTTGTTGAGCTGCCACATTTGCAACTCTCTCTAGCTCAGCAATATCATATCGGTACAAGTATTGGCCAGAGGGTTCATGGAATGCCATGTCCTGGTGACTCAAGGTGCCTTTGTTGAGGCAATGCTGGTTCACATGAAGAGTCTTTTTCTCTTCATTGCGTGGGATAGGCACCTTGAAGTAACTCAACAGATAACAAACATGCATGGCATAGGGCAGGGTTTTTGGGTGTTTAGACTTAGCAGCAAGGAGCATTCTATCCAAAATTATGCGACTCCAGTTCAGCTTCTCATTGTTCAGGATGGCACTAAGAAGCCTAAGTTCATTGTTTGTGGGTTTGGCATAATTGGGTGAGGTTTGAGGCACTAATTGATGACAAACAATATAATGCAACACCCTAGATTGGACAGTCATATATGAGGAATGCTTAACTCCTTCGGTCCATACACGACCGGGGCGCAAACAACTTTGAAAAATGCCGTCCGCATCGGCCTTTAGAGAATTGTCCCCGTGACGTGTTGTCCCAAAAGCAACAAAAAGGTCCTTAGCGCTAATTTTGAATCGAACACCCTCAACCATTGTTTCTATGACATTGTCCTTTAGCCTAAGGTTTGCATAGAATGTTCTAACTAACCTAGGATATATAGGTCCATGAAATTCCAGAAATTGAATCAGTTTCTGATATCTAAGGTTAGTAACAAAATGGAAACCCTTACTCTCAAGGAAAGTACTATTGATCCATGTGATTACTCCGAATTCTCTGGTGGCAAAGCCTTCCATCCTTTCCAAGCGTTCATCCTCTTGATAGTAGTCGGAAATTTCCTCCTCGGAAGATGAGTCAGCAATCCTTACTCTCTTTCCTTTGCCAGATGAAGAAGCCATAGATGAAATGATGGGAAAATTGGAGTTTTTGAAATTAGGGTTTTAAAAGGGGGTGACGGATTTGAGGTCGAAAAGAGGTGAAATTTGTTGAAATAAAGGTAGAAAAGTGATTAGAGGATGTAAAACTAGTAAGATTTGGCAAAAATTTGAGTAAAAACGGAGTTTTGAGGAGAGAGATAGGAGAAAACCGAGAGAGAAGAGAAAGGGGTTCGTGAAACTCGAGTTTGTGGGGGCTGGAGTATATATAAACTGGCCAAAATACTCGAGTATATTCAACAATACTCGAGTTGTTCGTTGAAAAATACTCGAGTGTTTGAGAATATACTCGACTCGTTCATGACTCAGCCCAGATTTCCCCAGAAAACTCGAGTAAAAACGTAAAAACTCGAGTTTGGTCCGAAAGTTCAAATTTCAGGGAAAACGCAAAATACTCGAGTTTTTGGAAAATACTCGAGTTTGGTCTGAAAGTTCAAAAATTGGGGGTTTCGAAAGACTCGAGTGTTTTAAAAAAACACTCGAGTATTTTATTAAAGACTCGAGTGTTTTGAGAAACACTCGAGTATTTTTATCAGACCCTGATTAAAAACTTTTTCAATTTAAAACTGATTTAATTTTGAATTAAAATACTCGAGGGGTTTTGGAAAAACTCGAGTATTTTGACAGAACAGAAAGTAAAAACTCAGTTTTAAAAGACCAAACACAAATCAAACACAAATGCTTCACTACCAACTTGGAATACAGTACAGAATCACACACAATTAACATATACAATTTCAAATATCATCAAGGACAATTTAACTAAGAATCAATAACACATTAGAGTAAGACTAATATGGTGATTTTCCAAAAATGACACACAATGCAATTAGCCTATATTAGCTTCATCTAAAATACCAAGTTCTCTCCTAATATGATAAAAGGTGTCCCTTGGTAGAGGTTTTGTAAAAATGTCGGCTAATTGATTTGTGGTACTAACAAATTCAATTGTGCAATCACCCTTTTGTACATGATCTCTTAAAAAATGATGTCTTATTTCAATGTGTTTAGTTCTTGAGTGATACACCGGATTCTTAGTCAAATTGATTGCACTCGTGTTATCGCATCTAATCGGAATATTTTCAAGTTTCAAACCAAAATCCGATAATTGTTGTTTCATCCATAACAGTTGAGCACAACAACTACCGGTTGCGATATATTCCGCTTCGGCGGTAGAAAGAGCGACACAAGCTTGCTTTTTAGAAAACCATGACACCAATGAACTTCCCAAGAAATGGCAAGTACCACTGGTGCTTTTGCGATCAAGCTTGCATCCGGCGAAGTCGGAATCCGAGTAACCAACTAAACAAAGATTGGCATCAGCAGGATACCATAAACCAGTGTTAATTGTTCCTTTTAGATACTTAAATATATGTTTAACTGCGGATAGGTGAGATTCTTTAGGATTAGCTTGAAATCTAGCACACATGCATACACTAAACATAATATCCGGTCTAGATGCAGTGAGATATAGGAGACTACCTATCATACCCCTATACTTACTAACATCAACCGGTGTACCTTGTTCATCCTTGTCTAGGTAGCATGATGTGCTCATTGGAGTGTAGGCTTCCTTGCACTTGTCCAATCCGAATTTCTCAAGGAGCTCTTTGCAATATTTCCCTTGATGCACAAATATCCCCTCCTTGACTTGCTTTATTTGTAAGCCTAGGAAGAACTTGAGTTCTCCCATCATTGACATTTCAAATTCCTTTTTCATCAAATTTGAAAACTTTCTACAAAGAGACACGTTAGTAGCACCGAAAATGATATCATCAACATAGATTTGTACTAACAAAATGTTATCCTTGGTTTTATAAATAAATAATGTATTATCAACCTTCCCTCTTTGAAACTTGTTTTCTAATAGAAAGGAACTCAATCAATCATACCAAGCTCTAGGAGCTTGTTTCAATCCATAGAGTGCCTTTTTCAATTTATAAACATGGTTTGGAAATTCACTATTTTCAAAACCGGGGGGTTGTTTGACATACACTTCTTCATTTATAAACCCATTCAAGAAAGCACTTTTAACATCCATTTGATATAAAGTGAATTTTATGATTGAAGCATAAGCAAGTAAAATTCGGATTGCTTCAAGACGTGCAACCGGAGCAAAGGTCTCATCATAATCGATACCTTCCTCTTGGTTGTACCCTTGAGCTACTAGTCTAGCTTTGTTTCTTATAATCAACCCGGATTCATCAAGTTTGTTTCTATAAATCCATTTAGTACCAATTATGGTATGATCATCGGGTTTAGGGACTAGATCCCAAACTTCATTTCTTTCAAATTGGTTTAATTCTTCTTGCATAGCAAGAACCCAATGATCATCCTCAATGGCCTTTTTAATTGAATCGGGTTCAATTTGAGAAACAAATGAGACATAGTGGCAAATGTTTTGAATAGACCTACGAGTAAGTACTCCCTTTGACATATCTCCTATGACTTTGTCTATAGGATGAGCCTTGACCGATTTCCAAGTTGGAGGAAGTTCTTCCCTTACTTCTCCTTCATCAACTTTTGAATTCTCTCTCTCTTTTTCTTCTTTTGAAATGACAATGCCATCTTCACTAGCATCACATAAAACACTATCTTCTTTTGAAGACTCATTAAAAACCACATGAATTGATTCCTCAATAGTTAAAGTTCTTTTATTGAAAATTCTATAAGCTTTACTATGAGAAGAATAGCCTAAAAATATGCCTTCATCGGATTTGGAATCAAACTTGCCAATGTGTTCTTTTCCATTATTTAAAACAAAAACTTGGCATCCGAAGACATGAAAATGAGATATATTTGGCTTTCTTCCCTTGTAAAGTTCATAGGGGGTTTTATCCAAAGAGGGCCTTATCAAAATACGATTTAAAACATAACAAGCCGTATTGACGGCATCGGCCCAAAAATATTGAGGCACTTGAGAATCATTTAACATGGTTCTAGCAAGTTCCTCTAGCACCCTATTTTTCCGCTATACCACTCCGTTTTGTTCCGGAGTCCTTGGTGCGGAGAATTGATGCTCAATACCATTTTTAGCACAAAATCTATCAAATTTGTGGTTTTCGAATTCACCACCATGATCGGTTCGAATAATAATTACTTTTTGATTTACTTGGTTTTGCAAAAGTTTGACATGATGTTTAAAAGATTTGTAGGTCTCACTCTTAGTAGTTAAAAATAAAGTCCAAGTAAACCTAGAGAAGTCATCAACAATCACCAATGCATAATAGTTGCCACCAAAGCTTTTTACTTGTGATGGTCCAAACAAGTCCATATGAAGCATTTCTAATGGACTTGATGTGGACATCACCATTTTTGATCCAAAGGTGTTTTTCGTTTGTTTACATTTCTTGCAAGGAGAACAAACACCTTCAATAGAAAAATTTAGCTTTGGTAAACCAACTACTAGATCTTTAGATTGTATTTTCTTCAATTGGTTTACATTAATATGAGCGGTCCTACGATGCCATAACCAAGTGTCATTTTCTTTGCTCACTAAACAAGTAGAGACCAAAGAAGTGACTTTGTTCAAATCAACTAAGTAAGTATTATTTGACCTTCTACCAACAAATTTGATTGATTCATCTTTGTCACTTTTAATGAGGCAATGGGTAGAGGTAAAAACTACATGATTACCAACATCACATAATTGGCTTATGCTCAAGAGATTATGTTCTAATCCTTGAACATAGAGCACATTATCAATAATCAAGTTTGAAGAGTTTCCGATTTTACCAATACCAAGGATTTTGCCTTTGTTGTTGTCCCCATAAGTGACATAACCCTTTTCCTTTGGAGTAAGCTCAATGAAGTGCCGCTTATCTCCCGTCATGTGCTTCGAACATCCACTATCAAGATACCACAATTGTTTTCCCGTTCAAAGACACACCTACAAAATGAAATCACTTGTTCACTTTGGGTACCCAAACAATGTTGGGTCCCTTAGGGTTAGTGTTGGGACTTTCTCCCTTCTTAATCCACATATAAGTGCCCTTTTTCATTTCAAACTTCTTAATGTGGCACTCAATGTTGATATGTCCAACTTTTCCACAATAAGTACAAGTTGGTCTCTTTGATGAATTTTTCTTAGAAAATGTTCCAACCACCTTGTACTTTTTGTCCTTTTTATGAACATATCCTAAACCGGTTTTGTTGTGATTATGTCTTTGAGAGTTCAACAACGGTTGAGGTTTCTATCACTATGTGAGATTGTGAGTTTGTTTTCAACTCTTTCACTTCTTTTTCAAGATCATCACATCTCTCACATGAAGTGATAATTTCCTCATGATTTGCACAATCACTTTGATGACTAGAATTAATAAGTTCCAAGGATTCATTTTGAAGTTTCAACTCATTTATAGATTTTTGCAATTCATCAATTTCATGTTGAAACTCCAAAATTTTCTTTCCTTTTTCCTTATTAATTTTAGCAAGCCTTTTAAATTGAATTAACATTTCATTGTAAGCTTCTTGCAAATCATCATATGAAATGGAGTTTGAAGATGAACAAGAAGAGCTAGAGGTTACCTCATCATCACTTTCACTCATGCCATGATTAGCTCTTGATGAGGACTCATGATTGTTCTTGGCCATGAGACAAAGGTTTGCATTTTCATCACCGGAGCTACTTGAAGATGATTCATTGCTCTTTTCCGGTGCATCCCAAACAATGTATGCACGCTTCCCTTTGGTCTCTTGGGTCTTCTTGTCATTCTTCTTCAAGAATGTGGCACATTCCATTCTTATGTGACCAATCCCTCCACATTCATGACACTTAACTCCATCATTGGTACTCTTTTCTCTTTGTTTGGAGTCTTTGGTTCTCTTAAAATTGGATGAAGATCCACCTTTCTTCCCTTTGAAAAATTTGTTGAATCTTTTCACAAACATCCCAAATTCTTCTTGATTTGGTTCACCATCGGAATCTCCACTTGTAGAGCATTCTTCAACTTCTTTTGTAGCTTTAGTTGAAGCTTTGAGTGCTATGCCCTTTTTCTTTTTGTCCGATTCCTCATGCATCCCAAGTCTTGTAAGCTCCATCTCATGCTCTTGGAGTTTGCCAAACAAAGTGGCTAAGTCCATGCTATTTATGTCTCTAGATTCCTTGATGGCGGTTACCTTGGGTTGCCAACTCCTATCAAGACATCTTAGAATTTTGTTAGTAGTTTCACCATTGCGAAATACTTTTCCCAAGGAAATCAAATGATTAACAATGTGAGAGAATCGCCTTTGCAAGTCACTAATGGTTTCATTTGGCAACATGTGGAACAATTCATATTCGTGAGTTAGAGAATTCAATCTTGCATCTCTAACCTCACTTGTTCCCTCATGTGTGACTTGCAAAGTATCCCACATTTCTTTTGCCGATTTACATTGGGAAACTCTATAAAATTCATCATGGGATAAGGCCGAAAAGATGATGTTTTTAGCTTTTAAATCAAATGAAACTTTTCTCTTTTCATCATCATTCCAACTACTCCTTGGAATTTCAACAATTTCATCATTTATTTTCTTTTTGGGAATGAAAGGACCATTTTCAATTGCATCCCAAATATCCATATCAATTGCTTCAATAAAAACTTTCATGCGAGTTTTCCAATAAACATATCCTTCACCATTAAATAGTGGAGGACGGTTTATTGAAGCTCCTTCTCCACCAAAGTTATTGCTAGAGCCCATTTAGTTTCCAAAAGGATCTTTTTCGAAAAAGTTGTTACACTCGATCTTTCGACCGAGCTCTGATACCACTTGTTGGAAACCAACAAGCGGGCTAAGCAAATACTAGAGGGGGGGGTGAATAGTATTTTGAAGCACTAATACCAAATATTTCGATTGATAATTGAAGAATGGAGCTAAGACTGAATTTTCTGGAATCAGACACAAAAGACTCGAGTCTTTTGTGAAATACTCGAGTTTTTCAGTGATGAACAACTCGAGTCTTTTCTGAAATACTCGAGTTTTTCCTATCAGATAGCAGAAAAACCAGAAACGAAAATTCAGCAATTTAACTCAAATCAATTCAATAATAAACAGGAACTTATCCAACAGAATAGCAAGCAATCTAAATAACTTTTAAACACAAAGATTCCTTGAACTTGCTACCTAATTGTATAAATCCTAATTGATTGAAATGACTTAAGTCTATTGAGCTAGAAAGTAGATTAAAAGCAATAAACCAACACTCAAGCAATTTTATCCTGGTTCACTCCAACAATGAGCTACATCCAGTCCTCCTAATCACTTAGGAGTTTCTACTAATAATCAAATTGTTAGAAATTACAAAGGATTGCTTGAGAATGGCCTCACTCAACCTAACCCTTTCAAGAGTGTACCAAACTCTTGATTTCTACCCCAATTTGATTCCGGTGATAGAAGAACTCTTCACAAGGCTTCCTTGAACTCCCTTCAAGAAACTCCACCGGGCTAGGAACTTCCTAGTCTTGTGCTTGAGAACCTCTCAAGACTTCCAACACCCTAAGCCACTTAGGGTTTGCTTGGGAACAATCCAAGACTTTGAATAATCAAGCTTTTTGTATGTGTATTACTAATCTCACAATGGATTAGCACAAATAAGCACAGCTCAATATAAGAATTGAGGCCTAAAAACTCAACTTGGAATAAAATGACAATATGAGTGAGAAGTTGAGCTTTTTGGGAATTAACACTTGAGAAGAGGAAATTATGAAAGCTTGTGATCAATAATGTGTTGTTGTCTTGTTTGTTCTTGCACAAATTCAAAGAGCAATTTTACAATAAGGTTCAGAATCCTCTCTTGGGGTTGGATGAGACTCAAATGCCCTCAATTGAGTTTTTGAGTCTCTCCAACGTTCATTTTTGCTGACTGGACAAAAATACTCGAGTCTTTTGGTAAATACTCGAGTCTTTTTGGTCGGTCACGAGTGAATTGGTGCACGAACAAGACTAACGGTCATAATTGCTGACCTGGCACAAATACTCGAGTTTTTCTACAAATACTCGAGTGTATACTCGAGTCTTTTTCAAAATACTCGAGTATTTTGATCAAATATGGGAAAAATTATTTTTCAATTTTATTTTTCCTCTCAAGTATTAATTTTTGGTCAATCTCAACTTAATAAACATATAAAAATTTATTCCTAGAAGAGACTAACTATTTCTACCCACTCTCAACCACTCTCAACATAAATTAGAAATTTACAATTAATATTTGATTGAGAATGATTGGGCACTTGTCTTCTTTTCTTGACTTCTTGTTGATGTTGATGTTGCAATATCTTCAAGGCATGATTTGTTAATTATTTTGTCATCATCAAAACATAATCCACATAATTAGGAGCATTGAATTCACATTTTTGTCTACAATAATATGTTATACTATGTTAATTTGTTCCAACTAAAAATCATCTTTCTTATATTGCACTATTTTTTAATTATCTATGTTATATGTTTTTTTATAATTATTTAATTTTAAAAAGTGATAAATTTTTATAATTAACATATTTCTATAAAACATATAAAGGTATTTTTTTTACAATAATCTGTAATATTATGTTAATTTTTTTCAAATGAAAAATCATCTTTGTCATATTATATTTTTTAATTATCTATGTTATAAGTTTTTTATAATTATTAATTTTTTAAAAACCATAAATCCCAATTTCGTTAAATTATAGTGTATTTGAATAAAAAATAGTAAAGAAAATTATTATTTTTTAAATTTATGATATAATTAAAAAAAAAGTAAAGGTTTCTAAAATCTTTAAAGATTACAATAATGAATAATGAATTATCATTTCAAAAATAAAAGATAACAATAATGAATAATGAATCATCATCTCAAAAAATAAAAGATTACAACAGTGAATGATGGGTAACTTGTTATACCTGTCATAATAGGTAAATAAAGATGTGTATCCACCAAAACAAAATCCAGTGTAACTTAGCTTTCACCTCGAAAGATACATACATCGATCACAAATTTAGTTTTAAAAGATTTTTTACATCAATTTAATTCCTAAAGATTAACATGGCTTCACATTGATCATTTTAGAGACTTATTTGATGATCATATGAATCTTTTCGGGACAAAAACTTATCCTACTTAATATATCGTGTTGATATTACGAGGACTAAATTGATGACTAGTGTATCTTTAGGGAATCTGTAGGGTTAACCAATAATAAATCCTACCGCTACAGGATAAGCATAAGCTCTCTAGTACAGGATAAGGGTGAATAACTCATCCTTTCTATCTTCTAAGAGCCACGTCAGCCCTACTGGGCCGAACAGGCCCATAAGGCATCACAACACAACTTCCCCTATAAGTATCGCCATGCTATAGGGGCTAAGGTATGTTCTCTCATCCCTACTCTCGAGAACTACGTGTGGCTTGATCCCCTTATCACTGGGGGTACGTAGGACCGGGGTCACCCTCGTCAGCTGCAACAACCACCAAAACACATCGTGGTGGATCTATTTCTCAGATCCACTACATTGGGCCGTCTGTGGGAATCGATAAACTTCGATTCCCATCCACAATTAAAAAAAAAAATAAAAGTAGGCAACGAGGTGCTGCTGATGCGGTTTATGAAGGAGCCAATCTTCATCTTCTTCGATACAGCACCTAGGCTGAGGAGCGGTGCGGCGGTGGCGTTCTTCCTCTTTACCGCTGCTACTTCGGGGAACGGAGGGCGGTGCGACGTGCTTGACCCGAGGCGATTCCGACACGGTGAGACCGACATGTCTCCTCTCCTCTCGTCACGCACCGAAACCAAACGCACCGCCTCCTTCTAGCGCCACCGTCAACGATGTGTGGTAAGGAAAAGCTACAACCAAAGGACGCCGCCACAAGGCTGTTATGCCCACCGTTGCGCGGAGCGACCCGGCGAATTCACGAGCCATCGGCGCCGTTTCTCCCTCCTTCCACCGCATCGCTCTCTATCTCTCTTTCCTAGTCGTCATTCCTCTCTCCACCAACACGTAAAGAACCGCCGCCACACCGGGTTCGAACTCGAAGTCACGGTACCATCAATCACGCCCTCATTCCCTGGGAACGGTGGCGAGAACCTGTTTGCTGCCTCTGTTTGCTGTAGATTCATGCTCGGCAGATTCGCCGCCTCTGTTTGCTGTAGCCACCGTCACCACACCGTTGCGGTTGGGCTCTTCCAAGGCGAGGTGCTTGCGCCGCCACCTCATCTTGCTGCTCCAAGCTCACCGCCGCCGGTGTGCACAAGCCGCATCAACATGCAGCATACAGCAGCACAGATGCTGCATTAGGGTTTCAGCCCTAATGGGCATTGGCCCAAACCGCCAAAAAAAAAAGGGCCTCAGCAGGCCCAAACCAAAAAAAAAAGAAAAGAAAAGGGCCTCAGCAGGCCCAAACCAAAAAAAAAGAAAAGAAAAGAAAAAGAAAAGGGCCTCAACCAAAAAAAAAAAGAAAATAAAGAAAAGGACTATCAACACTCATTCGGCCCAACTGGACAAATTCTTGACAAGGCATTCTTAGGGATATCAACAACTTTACGAGCCCAACAGCAGCAAGCTACTCCTGCATCAGGGAAGCTATTTCATTTAAAATCAAATTCTTATGCATACCAACGTTTTTATTTTTATTTGATTATATCTTATATTGTCATCGGCTGATAATTCTTCTAATTTTTAATAATTGCACAAATATTTTATTGACTCACATGACTATTAGTTAACAGCAAAAATATTACAATTTTTCTAATTAAAGTCATTACATGTCTATTGTTATCTATTATTGTTGTTATAAACTTGAACGACAACCGCTAAATTATTTTCTATGCACATATGCGAGGTACATGGACAAATAATTATATTAATAGGCCCGAGCTGCTAAATAACCCATTTCGAGATCCCCATTAATGGACATAATTTTTCGCTCTATTTGGAATCTAGTGGTGATCGCGAGAACCCCCGCGCCGAGTTCTCCTCTTGAAGCTTGTGCTCCGAGCGAAGAGCGAGGACCCCCGCGCCGAGTTCCTCTCTTGAAGCTCGTGTTCCGAGCATAGAGAAAATCATATTTAAGGAAAACAGAGGTCAGCCCTCAATGTTCAACAAAGTCCATTTGGAAAGGAATGACAGAAGACTTCAATCCAACATTCTTTAATCCGACATCCCTCAATCTGGCATTTCTCACCACACTGAATCAAGGAAGGAATTCTCATTCCTGTATTATTTTCCTATTTACTTGGCATTTTACGTGATTACTTTACACACATGCTTATATTAATTTACCTGATGCAGTGCTTTTGACATGTGCTTTTAATGCTTATTCCTTATAATCTCATTACATGCCACTAATTATTTGATATTCTCTAATTATGATTTTTTGTATACATGCTGATACGTGGCATATTGTTAGCCAAATTTCTTTGCTGCTGATTGTTTTTAAATGTCTGTCTTTCCTGTCGTGATAGGATAATAATATTTTATATACATTGTCTTTCGAATGACATTAGGCAGTTTCCGACAATTGTGCATTGTCGTTTTTCATGGATAAACTTTCATCATTTGATTTGTTGTCATTACATGCTCTGACATATTGTTAAATGTCATTCATTACAATTATTGCGCGTGATATATTTATAATCATGCTTCTTTTCGTAGACAATCATCTATGATTTACGAGGTTATTAACCTCAATAATTGTCATTATTATGTTTATTACGTGTGATATTATTAAAATCATACTACCTCTATACTGATATTATACATCGTGTCTTTGCCAATAATTGTTATTATCGTTATATAATTGTTATAAATTGTTAAATAACGACGATTACCAATTATTAATTTTGTTTACACATGCGAGGTACGATTATGGTGGCCCATTTCTCTAAAAGGCCTATTTCGAGCTTCCGACCGCCAAAGATATCCTCAAATTAATCGGTGCTAGACTACTCAGTCACGATGGGCATCTAATATTATAGCGCCTTTAACAGGGTTCAGCAAAATCTCATGATGACATGGCTGTCTCCTCTATTACACATGCTTACTGTGACCATTTCAATTTATCATGACCTCAACGTCACTACTCGGATTCCCGCTTCAAATAACACGACCAAAGCCTACAACATCCTCGTACCCTCTGCCACGACACCCTTGCCTTTTACGGTCACTTAGAGTCAAAGACGATCGTTGTCAAGATCCCTCCTCGGGATCTCGGCCTTGCTCACACAAGTGCTACACAATGACTTGTCCATAACGGCATACAGGGTTTTTGGTAGGAAGAGGATGAAGAGTACTAGGCAACCGCCCATTCCAACAATAAAAGAGGAAACGCCTCACTGCCAAGAGGGTGTCGGGCATATCAACATTCAGAAATGGTCTAAACACGAGGACTGACAGGGAAGGATCTTTCTCATTACCCCATTAATATTATTTCAATTTTATGGTTTAACTGTCATATTCATTACTATTGAATCACTTACCACATGACATGTGTTATCTTAGATAATAATCGTAATTAACAGTGAATTAATTCATACTTTGCTAATTAATGTCATTACATATCATCTATTACTTGATATTCTAATCGTTATTTTTATACATCATAAAAAGGTACAAACATAACGATCGGATCTGCCGAGCATGATGACCTATGATTAATTCGAGTCCGAGTATGACGACCCAACTTAATTCAAGTCCTTCACACCGGTTGCCGATCAATTTTTCCTTGGTTTGCGCACCATCGCGACCTTACCTATTTGGTAGAACGATCCACAGTGCCAACACCCAGTGATCTAAGTCGGATCCCAGCATCTCCGAGGAACCACACAATGCTAATTCCACACCCACAACTCGCAAATATTCAGCCTTCGCTCAGCGTTCGCCTACACAGATCTGAATCCGATAGTCTCTCAAAGAGGCTTGGATGAACACGATCTAATTGGCGGAAAACGACTATCACACCTTAAAGGACTTCTTAACTCGGCACAAGCCTCCTCAGGCTTTAGCGAGTAAGGGGGTTGGTTATGCAATGGAGTAAAGGTTTGCTTCAAATTTATTATTATGATCGATCAGCTTGCCTTCGCCCTAATTACTCGGATTCAAGAGAGGTTCAACAATTGAAGTTGACTAAACAGTTACGACAAGGGAAACGGTCGTCCTTGGCTTCTCTACCTGTTCTTGCTTCCTCGGCTTCATTCTTTCCCTTCTCGGCATCCTCGGCCGCTTCATCAGCTCGATAAACTTTCGATGACTTCCACTCGAGTGACCTTATTCGGCCATGAAGCTTACTGCTCGGCGGGTAGAATGGAAATCCGAGAAGACCTGTAAAGCCCTGAGCAGCAGATGCTCCGGTTATATTTGGGTGCCTTCGCACCACATCTTTAGAACCTCTCACCGAGCTTTCGGACCTATACCGAGTCCGAGGCCCACTTTGATCCCGAGCGTTTCACAGACCTTATAAACTCGACACAAGCCTTTTCAGGCTTTACCGAGTAGGGGACTAGTATGTGATGAGGCGTATACATCGTGACATTGGCCGACCTTGAATACTGGTATTATGTGATGCATAAGTTACTCGAGATCAAATGTCGTGCCAAAGAGGACCACCATGTCCCATGAGGCACCAAATTGATCATTTGCCGTCCTCATTAAGGACATATGTTAAACTCACTCACTTCGGATCATGTTCTTACGCACTTGCCCACGATCTCGGTTAGCCGGCCAGATCGGCGAGGCTACAAGTGAAAACGAGGATTGCGACCCGATAGCTTGGCTTAGCCTCTCGGCTCAAAGCCTCTCGGCTCATATCTGGCCCAATACATCGCGGATCGAGGAATACACCTCGGCTAAGGTTGTCATTCCGACAAGCAATCCCTCGTAAACGTTACGGTCCAATTGGTGATAATCTTGGCACACTTCGAACTCATAACAGTTTGAGTCGTGCCAGCATACATTGGCACAAGCCTTTCGGCTTTCACCATGACAAGCGCATAAAAGGATGTCTCCTTAAAAACATCGTGACTTTAAAAACAATAGTCCAATTCGACTTTGAACTCAGTACATGACGATACATGGCTAAGGGCCTTGACTGCGAACAGTCTTATACGTCCTAATCAACCATCCACGACACTCCTCCGAATAAAAAGTTATCAGCCGCAAACAATGTTTTGTGTCACCACAAACTCTCAGAACCTCGCCACAGACTTTCAAAGTCTTACGAGCTGGGGGGCTTGTAGGGTCTACCAACCATATACGGACCCGAGTCTCACCAAAGGGTTCCTCTAAGGGCATTTTACTCGGTTTACCTATCATAAAAGTTCTTCGCTCGGACTCATGGACTCCGAGCATACCAAAGGGTCAAGCTCGGACTTGATGGAACCGAGCTTTATGATCGGTCCCCAATCTATCAAGCTCAGGCTCACCGAGGCTTCTTATCCCTTCCGCGAATCTCTCCTAGATTCTCGCAACAGCCTAGACATGAGATCTTCAGCTGATCCTAACCAGATTCTCAGAGCATAATCCTCCGATATTATCTCACAGAATCCTGGTTCAGCACAGCTCTGATACAGGGCCCAAACGGCCCATATCAGCCTCCTCCAAACCCTATAAATAGCTCATCACAGCTAGGGTTTCAGGTATGTTCCCACAGAAGCTCAGCACAGGCTTTTCAAGCCTATACGAGCTTGGGGGGCTTGTAGGGTTAACCAATAATAAATCCTACCGCTACAGGATAAGCATAAGCTCTCTAGTAAAGGATAAGGGTGAATAACTCATCCTTCCTATCTTCTAAGAGCCACGTCAGCCCTACTGGGCCGAACAGGCCCATAAGGCATCACAACACAACTTCCCCTATAAGTATCGCCATGCTATAGGGGCTAAGGTATGTTCTCTCATCCCTACTCTCGAGAACTATGTGTGGCTTGATCCCTTTATCACTGGGGGTACGTAGGACCGGGGTCACCCTCGTCAGCTGCAACAACCACCAAAACACATCGTGGTGGATCTATTTCTCAGATCCACTAATATATCGTGTTGATATTACGAGGACTAAATTGATGACTAGTGTATCTTTAGGGAATCAAAATGACTATCAACTCATTTTTTAAAAGTTAAACTCATCTTTAGATTTTTAAAGTTATTTTCATTTTTCAATTTTGTCCTATAAATTATTTTCAAAATTTTAATGAGCAAATGAGTAGCTCTTTTTTAACATTATCTGATTGTGGCTTTATGAGTTTCTTTCCCACATTTATGGAACCTTTTGGGAAGCTCAAGGACATGGTGAAGGATATGCAGTTTCTCCTAAGCAACATTGAAGAAGAAGCAGCCACAAGGTGTATCGGAGAAGAAGGCGGCATAGAAGAGAGTAAGAGTGATGGGTGTCTAGTAAAAATTAGGTATTTTTTAAAAGTTAAGTATCAAGGTTTATAACATGTTGGTGTGTATAGCTTTTTCTGCATGTAATTAAAATTTCTCTATATCTATGCTTCTGTTCTTCAAATCAATAACAAATAATTTAACTTTCTTTTACATAAAAGGAAAATGCTAAACAACATCGTGTTATGCACATGGATGGTTTTACTTTATTCTCTCCATCCAAACTGAAACTTTAAAACATAGTTACATGGTAAGTGGTACTGGTTCCGGTGCACGGTAGGTGGTTCGTATCGGTTCGTCACTTTTTACAAGACTTTTTTTATAGCGAACCTGGTACGTGGTACGTCGGACCCGGTATGTGATACGTAGGTTAAATGAGTGAACCATGTAACTAAGCTTTAAAAAAGCTAGCCCACATATATGATACCGTAATTGTCCCAAGATCGACACATTATGCATGTAGCCAACAATAGTGATTTTTAACTTAATTGTTAGTTAGAGTTTGTGTTTGTTTTGGGAAATTCGCTATCGATTGTTAAGGTGGTTTCATCTCAAAACCAATTGGAAATGAGAGGAGTAGTCCAATAGGTATTTAAACCATGCCATATATTATGATGCAGGCGATGTAGGACTTCCAACACGCCCCCTCCAACGAAGCCTGCCGGACCAGACAAAGGGTATCTATTGACCCATAACAAAGGGCAACTTTTGGCCCATAACAACCGGAAAGAAGTTGGGCTCTGGCTCTGATACCATGTTAAGGTTCCATCTCAAAACCAATTGGCAATGAGAGCAGTAGCCCAATATGTATTTAAACCATGCCATATATTATGAGGCAGGCGATGTAGGACTTCCAACATCGATTATCGATAATTTTGGCGGGAAAAGCGAATCTGATAAATGCTGCAACAATTGAAGATGCAGAATCACGAACAACTGAGATTGTGAAGCGTGGCAGAACTTTTTCAATGAAGAAGCTCTGATACCATGTAGAAATGGTAATCAGATGAATTGAGCAACTGCTCAAGCTTTGTGAAGCTGAGCCATAATCAAATAAGAGAGAGAGAGAGAGCTGACAGAAGAATGAAAATGCTCAACTAACTACAATGTACAAGTACAATGGCTTGAGCTATTTATAGCTCATGATTGGTGATCCAAGTAATGCTAGATCACAGCCGCATAATCTATCTAAATCAAAGGGTCAAAATTACACAAAACAAATACAAACTCTAACTAACAATTAAGTTAAAAATATTGTTGCTGAACCAGAGCTGAACTAGAGTAACTTCTGCTGCAAGTTACTGAAAGTATGTCAATACCCACCCCTAACCGTATGTGCAAAAATTATGCTGTGGGGCGTACTAGACAAAATTTTGATTTTTTTTGTTATACACAAGTCAGCGTATGTGAAAAAAAAAATATACGTAAAGCAAATATATTAATACTTCAAGGAGTCAATACGTATGTGTAATTTTAAAATTTATATGCTATCCCTCAACGTACAAAAAATTAATGTATAAATATATATATATATATATATATATATAAGGATATTTTGAGAAAAAATTATTTCTTAGAGGTCAAGTATCAAATAGGGAATAAAAAAACTAGATCCCACTCTTTTTGCCAAACTCTGATGATCAGGACTTTAGTGCACTTTATGAATCTAATAGTAGTATTCCTATGAAGCATTTTTCATGCTACAAGGAGGTGGATTGATGAATAATTGATTTATTTCAAAAGGTGTTAGTATAATCAATTTTATTTGAGAGAAGAAACATCCAACACTACCTTGATATCCCTTTTTTTTCTTACCAATAAATTTTAGATAAATCAGTTTTCAGGGTTTATTGAGATGAGGATTAGTATCATCTATATGAGTATTTATAGAGGTGTTTATATAGTATTATTTACCAATAAAATTTTTACATCGACAATAAAATTTGAACTCACGATCCGATGAACTATGAATCAAATCCTTATCAATTGGATCAATCTTTGTTGACCCTTGATATACACATCAAATTATGAATATTTTATTTAATATTTCATGTATATATCTCAATCTGTCACTTACAATTTTTTTTTCCTTTCGTATAGATGCATCTCAAAAAATACATTAAAAAGAAGAAAAAAAACATCAAATTATGCTATTTAATTGAACATAAAACATTGCTCATATGCCCTCCGTAGCATAGGTGGTTGTTATGTAAGCACACTCATCAGCACTCAGCAGTCCCAGATATCACATGACTGGGTCCAAAAGGACCCTTTGACAAGCTATCATTCAACCAAACTCATTTAATTACTCCAACTCCTGTGACTCTTCTCTATTATCCTGGAAATTAAAGCCTTCCATATCTAGAATGAACATTTTAATTTCTCAAATGTTGCACAGAACATACATAAAATTTAACAAAAATTAACATAGTAATATACCAATATATAATATGCTTAGCTCAAATTTCTTATGAGGTTATCAACAAAATTATTCAATAACATTGAGCATATGCATTCAGATATGTGCAAATAACCAAACCAAAACCAACTATTGTTGTAAAACAAAAAGATTAGGATCAGAAAGCACCATTAATTTAATTTGCCTTCAGTAGACCCTTGGCTAGTTTAACTACAGCTACATGCTTTGCTGATAACCTATCACCCCTTAAAGCAGTGCCATGATCCACCACATCATCCCTTCTGCCACACACAACAGCATGCCTTGGCCAAAAAAACCCTTTAGTACTGATCCTCTTCTTTTTCTTCATATTTCTACCACTATTATCCAAAGTAGAGTTGTTGTTGCTATTACCAACTTTGTTGTTGTGACCACCAGACTCTATAATAAGCCTATCCAATTGCCTTGAAATGCTTTGTATTTCGTATGTGTCAAGAAGAGGTTTCTTTGTGTGAATTGAGGGTCCATGATCTTCCTTTGCTTCCTTTTCCATTCTAATTGCTTCTAGCTTGTAACGCGAAGGCCTAGGTGCGCGTCGAGTTCTTCTAGCATCAAACTCGCTCATAGCCTTTCCTTCTGACCCTGAACCATGTTGGTACCATGCCCATGCAGCTGCTTTCACAAGGGCTAGTTCATCGGTCGCGTCCCGTGGCTTCTTTCTCTCCTTGAGAGGGTTTAGAAAGAAGAGCTTGGACAACATGATATAACTTCTTTTTGATAACTATGTGGTGAGAATTTTGTGTTATTATTATTGGAAGTTTATGTTCCACGTAGTGCAGTATGAAAAATCAGTTTCTTTCTTTCTTTCTCAATGTGGTTGAGAGTTTCACATGTCAAGAATTCTTTTGAGATTTTCATTTTGGTCCTGTTTATAATCTCTTATTTAAATTTTCAATAGCATTTAATTACTTTTTTTCCACAAATATTCTTATTTACTCGACACTTTTTAGAATCTCAATAATAATTATAGGGATAATTTTGAAAAACTGTATCAAATTTTCACATTTCCAATGTCACTAACAAATTTAACTATCTTTCTTAATAAAAGTAAAAAATTATAAAAAAATCTTACATATAGGATCGAAGAAAGTATACATGACTTTAATGAGGTGGTTGTTGTTTGGATGGGCTGCAAGTGTGCAACACCATGGTGTTGTCAGAATTTAATAAGATCATTTAATTTTTGAAATGCATATTGGGATCCACAGGGGAGCTTGAAAGATATGTGGCAGTTTTGGCTCCTATGAATGCTACTTTGTTTTAGGCTATGTATTGTTCTGACTTGTCTACAACAGGAAAGGATTATTCTTCTAAAACCAGTCATTTTCAGCCAACACTTTTTGAAAGGGTTAGAGTCATGAATCACTACAAATTGAGTTGTATCTTATCCTACCCTCTTCCTTTTGAGGTGTGTTGTTTAAAAAATAAAAAATAAAAAATAAAAGTTCATAATCAGCAATCAGCATTGCATTTTTGGTCTCATTGTAATCTTTCTTTTGGTGATTGAAGAGAGATGGCTCCCACCCTTCTGAATGTAACATCTCACTTCTTATGGTATGATTACAATCAAACCAACTTTAGAGACAACAGAGCCATTTTTACCTTTCTGTAAAGGCCTTCTTCTGTCTTCCTCTTATATCCCTTTCACTATGGGCAACCAAGCATGATGATAGTAAAGTCCTTATCTTACACTTCAAAAATATTACTAATATTTAATATTTTAATATTCTCTCCTGAAAAAAAGTCTAATCTTATTATTTTAGGTCACAAAAAATATTGTTAATTACTAACATTCTCCCCGAGAATGGGAAATGCCTCATCTTATTGCTTTATGGTCCCAAAATTATTGAACCAAATGGTTAACATTGTTTAGGCCACCTCTGTTTTTCAAAATTGAAATTTAAGACTAAATTTAAAAATGTATGGAAGCAAAATATGTATAATTAAAGGCATAACATTGAGTAGAGAAATTCAATATCAAAGTAACTTAATTATAGGTTCCATTTTTATACAAGTGAATCAATCTATTCAAACTGCAGGGTTCAAAAATTGTTAATAATTGAAAGAATTTCACAACAGGTTGTATATAAAACCCCTGTATCAGATGTACATTTCTTCTTGAGGCAATTGAGCTCCGTATCAAAGCTTGGTTTATTTATAACTGTTGTGTAAAAATTACACCTTCAAGATGTTTGATTCAGCTTCAGGAAATCTTTTTGATAGCTTCTTCATCAAGTTTACTACCAAGCAAGTTTTGAGCTCGCTTTAAACATGAAAGATACTCGTTCTTTATTTCAGGGGACTCGGCAATTGACTTTTCATGTACAAACTGCAAAGATAGAGTAAAAGTTGTGATAAATTTTCAAATTCCCAATGGAAAGAGATGCACGGATGATGTTTTGTATTTACTTTCGAATTCTGCATGGTACAATTAGCTAAGGCAAAATCATTTGCATTATCTTGACAAAATCCAAATCCAATCAGTATAATATCTGAAAAGTATGATGCAGTCCTACAAAAATTAGTCAGCGCTATGCGGAAGCACAGGTAGGGATGCACATAAGTCTGGGTGACCTGAGCAACCCGAGCAATCCAAACCAATCTAACCCATGATTAATGGGTTGGTTCGAAGAAAATTTCACAGACCGAATCTATATGGTTCATGAGTATGACTTTTACCCGAACCGACCCATGGACCCAAACAAAAAAACGACATCATTTTTTAACGAGTATTCAAATTAAACTAAAGTTGGTAAGTGCCAGTGTCTAAGTCAGTAAGTCACGTGAAATCTAGAAACCTAACTAGCAGTCTGCTTATCCAGACCACTTCTCCACAGCATGCCTCCGCCATCCTTTTCTACACAACATGTCTCCATCGTTCACTTCGTCTTGTGTTTAGTCACTTGTAGTCAACTCTCATAAAAAGGAGAAGTTCGTCACCTTTAAAGTGAAAAACTCCTATTGAAACCCAAACCATGGCATTACTAGACATAAAACCGTTCCAGGTAAAACCCCAGCAGAATTGTTTTGCAGAACAGAGAGAAGAAAACTCTACTTGACAGAGCTCATTGTATGCTTTCAAATTTTGGGTTATGGCATCAACATGGTTTTCGGGTTGAGGCAACATCTATTGTGTGCTACTGGGTTAACTGTTCTCAAAACATGTCACTTGACTTGAAAATTTGAAATTTGGTTAGGTCAAGTTGAATTGCAAGTTTCCAACTCCTAATGTTGATGTTCCATCTTTCCCCACTAATGAATCTAGCATTGATGATCACGTTGTTGATCATTATCGTGATCGAGATGATAGTGCAACTTCTCGGGTCCAGTTGTAATAAGATGATTATTCTATTGTCTGCGTCTCTGCGATAGACCAAGAAGATAGATTAAAGACCACCTAGATACGTTGATGATGATAATTTAACTACTTATACATCTACCAGTCTAGCACAATATCCTCATCTATACCACATTGAGCTTATGCTCTCCTAGGCTTTCTACCGTCCAATATTTAATGCCATGAAGCATTGCAGGTCTTAGCAACTTGCAGCCCTAGATATTGTTTGGGATACTAATACTCTTCTCGCATCACTTAAGTGCTCAGCCCATGGGTATTTTAGAGGTGTATCTTTGTCAGAATGCAAAGGGATTGACAATTTGACATGCTTTGTTACATTTTTTTTGCTTAGACATGCTTTGTTACATCCATGGTTCTGTAACTTGGGTTTTAGCAATATCTTCTTTCTTTCTTTTTTTGTGATGATAGCTTATCCTCTTCTTATATGCATTTTATTCTCATCTATCTTTTATCTTAAATAAATAAATAAAGCATCGTGAACCTTAAAGTTGTGCGGTAAAATTTCCTTTTGCAATCTAAATCCCAATTTTCTTATTTTTTATTAATTAATCATCCACCCATTTCTAAAACTAGAAGACAGGCATACGAGAAAGGTAAAAGCAAATATAAGAGATAATATAATAAGTTAAACAACTGGAAAGAGAATTCAATTATCACCCACTAGAGCAGCAAGAATCTACCACCAAAAAAAAAATAAAAAATACCCTATTATGTACAGTTATTCCACGGAAATTAATAAGATGCCAATAATTCACAAGGATCCTGCAATAGATCAGAGTATGCAAAGTTCCCAAGAAAAATTAGTATGTAACTAGCTAATATTTACCTTCTTGTAAACAGAAATGCATTGAAGAAGAGCCTCTTGAGCCTCAAGGTTAATATTCCCTTCCTGCTTGGAAAAAGAACACCAATGTTAAGATTTTTAGAGCAAGTACAAATGTTAGCTTTGCAACTATTTTCTTTCCATTAGGCATTGGGCCTGCCTGATTGTACTACCAAGGTTTATAATCTAACCTGACTCTCCTGCAATTCTTGCATAGCTAGCTCAACCGATGACAAGGTACTGAGTGATTGCAACTGTATAAGTTACATTTTTATATTAATAAACAAGCAGATTTTAAATTTTTAATTATAGCAGAGCACAAATGAAAATTACATCATATATTAATAATAGGCATGCATAAGAAAGAGGAATAAGGAAAATAAAAATACAAAACTGACCAATATAGTCAGTGCTGCTTGGCCTTCCTTTCTAAAATCTCCAGGTGCGCTGTATTTCTTCGACCTATCTTTTTGTTTCAATAACTTATCTAAACTTCGACGTGAAATCCTAAGATGAAACAAGAACCAACCAACAACAAATATGTAAGAATGCATGCACAAGAAGGGTAAATTATACCCCTTTTTATCTTTTTTTAAAAATGACCAATGACTTGTAAGGAGATCAAAGGGAATTTTCACATGCTAGAAGAGCATTTTCAAGTAAAATAGGGAACAATATTCTTGCTGGATGCTACAACTAACTTTATTACAGTGGACGATCTATTTCTCTTATTTCTTTTTATTTATTTCTGCTGACATACATCTATATTAAAAGAGAAGAGATAGAGAATTAACACAAACACAGAATCAAAGAAAATCACCAATCACTTTGGATTTTCTTTCTTTATTTACTTTTAAAAAAAATCATTTTGCAGTTTGGAAAGACACCAAACAAGAGCAAGGCAGAACTAAAATTAAGTAATATTGGGAGGAAATTAAAGTACAAAAGTTTAACTTCATCAGTTATAGTTCAATAAGTGCCATCAGGTTGCAGCATAATAAGTTTTTGCCAAAAAATTAACAGAAGTAGGTTCAAGGAGATTGTACACCAGAATGTATTTAGTCCTTGTTGACATAGTATGGGTTAGGCAGGGAAGGAAAAAGAGAGAGAAGAAAAACTCTAAATAATAGAACCATAGATTAATAAATTAATGGTTAATGATATAATACAAAAGACATATCCAATCCTCGTACTAATACTAGATTCTTAATCCTAATTAAATGAGAAACTATAATAAATAGGAAATGAATCATATGAGATCATCTAAGATACTCTAAAATATTATAAGATGCTATGAAGGCATCATAGTGGATAAGGTGTGGAAGAAGGATGTGGTGGAGGTGAAGCGAGTTGGGGATAGGATCATAGCTCTTAAGTTGGTAGCTGGAAGAGATACTTTCAACGTGATTAGTGCTTATGCACCTCAGACAGGGTTGGAAGATCATCTTAAGGTGCAATTTTGGGAGGAGCTGGAAGAGGTAATCCAAGGAATACCTATGGGAGAAAAGATCTTCTTAGGGGGAGATCTCAATGGCCATGTGGGAAGTGACCCTTGTGGATTTGAAGGACTCCATGGAGGCCATGGCATAGGGATAGCAAATGGGGAAGGTAAAACCATTCTCGATTTCTCCTCAGCTTTCGATCTAACAATAGCCAATACTTGTTTTAAAAAGCGGGAGGAACACCTTATCACATATAGGAGTGGGTCAACGCGCTCTCAAATTGATTTCTTCCTTATGAGGAAACCAGACAGAAAGCTTTGCATGGATTGCAAAGTTATACCTGGAGAGAGCTTGACTACCCAACACCGAGTCTTGGTTATGGATGTAAGGGTTAAGAGAAGGATGGAAAGAAAAATACAAGAAAAGGTTCCAAGAATCAGGTGGTGGAAATTGAAGGGGGAAAAACGATTCCAACAAAGGGTCTTAGAGGAAGGACGTTGGAATGGAGAAGGAAGCGCAAATGAAATGTGGGAGGTTATGGCCAAAGGGATTAGGAAGATTGCAAAGGAGACACGTGAATCAAGAGGTTATGGACCAAAGGGCAAGGAATCATGGTGGTGGGATGCAAGGGTGCAAGATAAGGTAAAGGAGAAAAAGGAATGCTTCAAAACTTGGTCCTTGAATAGAAATGCAGAGAGTTGGGATAAATATAAAGCAGCTAGGCAAGAGACCAAGAAAGCGGTGAGCGAAGCAAGAGGTAGAGCGTTTGATGGGCTATACCAATCTCTAGGCACTAAGGAAGGGGAAAGAAATATTTATAGGATTGCTAAACTTAGGGAAAGGAGGACGAGAGACCTAGATCAAGTGAGGTGCATTAAGGATGGAGATGGCAAAGTCTTGGTCGCAGATTTGGATGTAAAAGAAAGATGGAAGAGTTACTTTCACAACCTTTTCAATGAAGGTCATGAAAGTTCACATCATGATCAGATAGTCACTAGAGAAGGGGATCAAAATCATACCTTTTACCGTAGAATTAGGGAGACTGAGGTAAAAGAGGCATTGAGAAGGATGGATAATGGTAAAGCGGTTGGTCCGGATAGTATCCCCATTGAGGTATGGAAAACCTTGGGAGAGAGGGGCATCAGTTGGCTCACCAAGTTGTTTAATGAGATCTTAAGATCCAAGAAGATGCCGGACGAGTGGAGGAGGAGCACTTTAATCCCTATCTTCAAGAACAAAGGTGACATACAGGATTGTGCGAATTATAGAGGGATTAAGCTTATGAGTCATACCATGAAACTTTGGGAAAGGGTGATAGAGCGAAGATTGAGACAGGAGACTCATGTTACTGAGAATCAATTTGGCTTCATGCCGGGGAGATCAACTATGGAGGCAATATACTTACTGCGCCGGTTGATGGAGGAATACCGGAGGCAACAAAAGGATCTGCATATGGTTTTTATTGATCTGGAGAAAGCTTATGATAGAGTGCCTAGAGAGGTACTATGGAGGGCTCTCGAGAAGAAAGGGGTGCGTGTTGCCTATATTAGAGCCATTAAGGATATGTATGACGGGGTCAAGACGAGCGTGAGGACACAAAGTGGGATTTCAGAGGATTTTCCCATCTCGATAGGTCTACACCAAGGGTCAAGTTTGAGCCCCTACCTCTTTACATTGGTCTTGGATGTGCTTACGGAACATGTCCAAGAACCAGTGCCCAAATGCATGCTCTTTGCGGATGATATTGTGCTTATTGGGGATACTAGAGAGGAAATAAATGGGAAGATTGAAATGTGGAGACAAGCTTTAGAAGGGTCTGGATTCCGGATAAGTCGAAGCAAGACAGAGTATATGGAGTGTAATTTTAGCAAGAGGCACGTGGGCCTTACTCGGGAGGTGAAGGTTGGAGAGCATGTCTTAGCACAAGTCCCGAAGTTTAAGTATCTTGGTTCTATCTTACAGCAGGATGCAGAAATAGAAGGGGATGTAAATCATAGGATTCAAGCAGGGTGGATGAAATGGAGGAGTGCCTCGGGCGTGTTATGTGATAAGAAGGTACCACTTAAACTTAAAGGAAGGTTCTACCGCACTGCTGTAAGACCGGCGATGTTATATGGGACAGAGTGTTGGGCGGCAAAGGGCACACAAGAGAATAAACTTCATGTTGCAGAGATGAGGATGTTGCGGTGAATGAGTGGGCATACCAGACAAGATCGGATTAGAAATGAGTATATTCGAGAAAAAGTTGGGGTTGCTCCTATTGTTGAAAAAATGGTTGAATCTCGTCTTAGGTGGTTTGGGCATGTGTGGAGGAGACCGGTGGAAGCCCCGGTTAGGAGGGTAGACCAAATGGAGGGTACTACAAGGGCTAGAGGAAGAGGAAGACCTAGAAAAACTATAGGCGAAACAATTGAGAAGGATATGGCAATCAATGCCTTATCAAAAGACATGATTTATGATAGGCCTTTATGGCGTCGTTTGATCCATGTAGCCGACCCCACCTAGTGGAACAAAGGCTTAGTTGTTGTTGTTGTATTATAAGATGCTATGAAGATATTATCAGGTACTTTGTGTGTGTTCTTTCAGTCCTCATTTATCCCAATTGCTCCTTGTATTTAATAAATGCCAAAAGGTACAAGCATTGACGTATTCTCATTTTCAAGTGAGGTCATTTTAGAGTAATAATATATAGGCTTATAAAATCAATCTACAAATAAGCCAACACCACAAGAAAGTGACATATGTCATTTGTTAACCAATCAATAATAAGCAAGTGACACATGTCACTTTCTTTAAGGTGTAAGCCTATTTGTAGGTTGATTTTGTAGGCCTATCTATCATTTCTGTTTTAATTATCTGCATGGCATTCCTTAATATATGTCATGTTAAATAAGGAATAAAGAAAAATATCTTTCTTTCTACTAAAGAACTAAGTGTGAAAATGTTTTTCCTTTCCTAAAGTGAATTGACCAAATCTGAATGCTGCACATGAAAAAAATTTGGCATTTGTATGTATCATATCAAATTCCACCTGTCCATAAGCTTACACACAAAAAAGACACTACGGAAAAGGACATTAACATGAAAAATGCAACTTTAACAAAGAAAGGATAATTGGCATTGGAAATAAATGTAATAATTTGCTTCAGCTTTGATATTTAAAAGTAATCGTGAAAGAATTAGGCATGTCAAACTAATAGTAACCTTATGGAGTCATGCAAATGATCCTTTGCCATATCAAGCTCAGCTTTAGCTCTAGAAACATCTGACTTTATATGTTGGCTGCAATCAAGCATTGCAACCCTTGCTAAATGAAGTAGATTTGCACCAATCTGGTCATGGTTACAGAACAAAAAGCTCATGATTTATCTGTACCACACAATTATCTTTCCTCTGGTAAATAAATCAAAGCCAGCATACATCACAAGCATAGAAGCAATAAGAACAGTATTTTTGTGTAAATGTCGTTTAGTGAAAGTTGAAATGTTAGGAGATTGGAACTACCAAAATCCCTGTCAACGAACAACTAACCTGGATGTGATCACCAGGAAGTAAGGCTTTCCGGGCATTAAGACATCTGAATGAAAAAATGAGGTTTCATTTGTTTTCATAGAATAATAGTTATTCCAAGATTTTAATAAATCAATAAAATAATTACTTTTCAAGAAGCTCTTTTGAATCTTTTAAATTGCCAGATGCTTGCAGTGTCAGTGCCAAAGATTCAGCTGCAATAACTGTGTCCAAGGAATTCCATCCCTGCATTATACCAAATACATCATTTTTTTACGATGCAACAGATTGTGTGAAATGACTGTTCTTGCAACATTTTCTTATCTCAATGTAATTGAGTGAGATGATCAGTAACTAATTCTAAATGAAAAGGCACTAAGTAGCAAATGGAAAAGAAGATCAGAAATTGCCTGCCAAGGGACACTTTATAGTATCCATTTGTCACTAGCCTGGCCAGTCATAATACTTGCATGATTGTCAAGTAATAGTAGTAGTTCTACTAAATATCAAATCATGATTGTTTCCTACAAAATCCAATGCCTAAATTGTTCAGGAAATAGTCATTTTTTATTATCAAAATAATGTCATTTGATTTTGATAAACAAATTTGAAATTTTAGAAGTTAAAAGTTAAATTCTGTTGATATTTGTAAGAATAACTTAGACTTTAGTTGTTATTCAGCAAGTATAGAAATAGCATGCTATGACAGGTAAAATTAAGAACAGAAAATAATCATGCACAACCACCTTACCCAAAGACCTACTCAATGCATCAATGCAGCGAGAATAAGAAACAGGATAAAATATAAACATGCTTAAGCTGTTTCTAATCGCTAAACCCCTAAACCATGACGTAGGCATCAAATTAACAATGATAGAAAAAGTAGCAAATAAGAAGCATTAGCAACCATGGATTCACCTGAATGCAATAAATAAGAAATCAAAATATCCAAGTGTCCATCTCATGTTCGTGCAATCATAAAAAGTTTCTTCCACTTACTCACTTTTTGCCAATAAAATCAACTTACCAATTATTTTGACAGATTTATAAATTATGCATGCATTGTCTTAACAAATAAAGTAAATTTGAAGGCAAAAAATTAGAAGTTCACTAAAAAGAACCTTTGACAATTCCATGATATGCAGTATCTTTCTCTGGACCATCTCTGCTTCAGTGAGACGATGTGATTTAAAATACATCTGAAAACATATAGCAAAAACTTAGCATCATTCAGAAAGTTGACCTGGCATGTAATAACCAGAAAGTTGGAAGAAGCCAACCTTGAAGGGTGGACATTATACAGACTTATCTTACCTAATGCTGAAATTCTTAAACCATGAAAAACATGGGAGGGAATCAAACTCCTTACCACTTGGTAAGAGGCTATAATACAATGCCAAGGACCAACTCTTCAAAAAGTTTAAGTTGCTAGGTGGAGATCCGAGGAGTGTTTTTTATTTATCTAATATTTAGTTTTGTATTTGTTGAATGTTAGACCCAATATGTTAGAGGTGGGAAATGGGAAAGGGGTAGGAGTGTAATTTTGTATCTTGCCCATGTGGCAAGTTGGTTTGGCTGAGAATATAAAGGAGAGAGAGTGAGGGGAATAGGTAGGCAATTATTTTGGTTAAGGGTTGGGGCCATTTGGCTAGGGAGGAAGCAAACCCTCTAAGTTTGCAGGTCTGGTTCCTAACATTGAACTAGAATATTTTAGGTGGGAAAGGAAAAGAAAGAATAGACACAAGTGGTTTGAATTGCTTCAGTGATTTGACAGTCAGTCAGCATATTGATATTTATCTTCATGAAGGAATAAATAGAACTTGCATTAACAAGAAGCATTGTGCTATTTCCTAGGAGGGTCCAATGCTACATTAATTGCATGGTATCATTCAATAGCATCTGACCACTTATATGGACAATTACTTCACCTCTCAAATATACTAGGATTGTATGACTAAGGTTATGGCTCTGCCTCCTTGTCAATTGGTAGAAAGATAAACGGTAAACTTGCATCCTAATCACCAAATTTATTTATTTATTTTTAAATAAAACTAAAAATTCTCTTTATTCTATTTAAAATATCATATGCTTTATCAAAAAAGTTTCAAGAAATGGAGTAAAAGAAACCTGCGAGAGGTATCGAAGTCTTCTAATGCATACAACTGACTCCCCTTCACCACCTTCCTAAACAGGTAAACAAATTGGGTTAAAAACAAGAAAATCCATAATCACCTAATCCTACTACTGCAGGGGAAATTTAAGTTAGAGAAAAGCTGCACCTCTAGCATCCTTATAGAGTCCTGAATGATGGCCTCAGCATCCTTTTCTTTTCCTTGAAGATACAGCACCTGAACATATAATTCCAGTTAGATTCAAGGAAGTGTCATAGATATAAAAATAAAATAAAAAAGTTACCAATGACACAATTATATTTACACCAAATCCCCAAGAAAAGCCATAATAGTAAGACCAAAAAGACTCCTGAAGAACTCTTCTATTTAAGAGAAATTACATAGGTAGTGCCCTTAAATCTCAAATATTTTTTTTGACTAAACTATCACTTTAGTCCCTCACTTTGCAAGGTTTTTCACTTTAGTCCCTGACTTTTCAATAATTCCTCTTTAGTCCCTCACTTTGAAAAAAGTTACTCACGTTAGTCCCTGACAATTTTCTCTATTCATAAACATTAACGTCTTACACTCGTAGCCATTAAATAACATATACACATGTGGTCGTCAACATCTTACACATGATGCTGAATTCAAAAGACAAAAATTGGAGGAAGAAGAGGCTAAGGCAGTAAGGCCGCTGAAGAGACAGCTAAGGCAGAGCTGCAAATGAGCTGCAAATAAGGCAGCTGTTGAAGCTCTGACAGCTGAAGAAAATACAGCAGCTGATGAATCTATGGCAGCAGCACAACAACTAGACGTCATATAAGTTATTTAACGGCTACATGTATAAGATGTTAAGGTTCATGAACGGAGAAAGTTGTCAGGGACTAACGTGAGTAGCTTTTTTCAAAGTGAGGGACTAAAGAGGAATTATTGAAAAATCAGGGACTAAAGTGAAAGCTCCATACAAAGTGAAGGACTAAAGTGACAGTTTAGTGATTTTTTTTTTATCACTATCAAGCTATTCGGGAAGAGGGTGAGCCACTGAGCCTTAGAGTAACGGTAAAGTCGTTGCCTTATGAGAAGTCATCGGTTCAAATTATGGAAACAACCTCTCCCGCTTGTAGGACAGCATACATCTACCCTTCCCCAGACCCCACTAGGTGGTAGCCTCATGCGTTGATCTACCCTTTTTTATCAAGTTATCCCGGAGGATTGCTTCACCACAGACCAAACAAATATAACGATTCAGGGTTTCTTCAGGCATTACATTAACTCATACCTATTTGGTTTTGTAAAAGAAGTTTGCTAAAAGAATACGAAGGAAAACCAGAGCATAAAAATCCTTTTACGTCTAAAACAATATATAGCAAGAATTTAACCTAAGCATCGATAATTTATATGAATGTCAAGCTTGATGCACAAAACTCCCCATTTAGCTTTACGACAGGAGGAAATAAGAATACATATTACAAGCTGTAACCAGCTTCAGCCAATCCGCCAAAAATTTAAAAAAAAAATATATATATAGAAACTTTGTCTACCACCCACGTTTTCATTCAGATTTTTGGGAAATGGTTGTGCCTTCAAGTCTTAGTTATGGTAAGAATAGTTGTATGTGACTTTCATGCAGCATACTCCATCTATCAGTCACTGTTTCTATGTTCAACTCATTTTAATATTTCAATCACTTGGTGAAGTTCAAAATCCGGTAATTTTCACAATTTTCACATTTAGCTACTCCTTGCCCGCACTAGTTTATATTGTAGTATTTTTGAAGTATAAATTTGAGGTTTTTGTTTTATCAAGTCATGATTTAATGAGTCAAGACAATGGGTGATAAATTTTGATTTACAAATGTCAAATCCATATAAAATTTTGTAGTGAGCTTAACATAATTGACTTATCCAAATGCAGCCATTAGTGATCTACCACAATGAGCTTTTAGTTTCCTACCCCATGAACACCCTCTTCTAATCTAGATTTTTTGTCTCTAAAGACAGTACTAGACTTTTTTTTATTAAACAATAAACCAGAATAAGAGTACAGTGAAAGGGAAAGGGAAAATAATTACCACTCCTAAATGATACATTGTATCTGCACATTCTGAATGGCCATATCCCAGAACACGCCTTTTTATCTGAATAAATAGTCATATGACATTCTAAAATCAAGACAACATAGATCCCCTATCATAGAATGATGTTAAGATGTAAAATGAATTGCAAAGTTGTTACAATATACGAGGAGGAGAATATAACTGTTTCAAGATCAGAAGAAAATAACTGTCTTTCCCTGAGCATAATAGGTCCATACCTTCAAAGCACGCTGTGAAAACAATAGCAAAGTAAAGGAGAAAAGGTGGTCAGTAGAACTGAAATAAAATAAAAGAATAGACCAACAACAATATGAAACCATGTCAGTTCCACAAAAAGATTAGATGTGAAAAAATAGGAGAGGGAATAACCATAAATGTCCAAAGTCCAACACATACATATCAACTATCAAAATCCTAAAATGATGAAATTTGGTTCCACTACTATAAAAATGCAAAATTTGCCATGGATGAATGATCAAAAGATATTATACCAAAAAAATGATGAGAAGCAGGAAGATTTGAAAATCTAGTCAATGCAAATATTCATCACAATCATTATCAGTAACCTAAGTAGTATTGGAACCTTTTGGATCTAACTTCAAAAGATTGCCAAATGTCTAGGCAACTGGAAGAGAGCTTTCTTATCTTTAGGTTGCTTAAAAGGTTAAGAAGATTTTAAGGGATTTTCTTTAGCCACAAGTAGGAGCAAAGAGAATGGACCACTTGGTCACTTGTACAGTTTTCTGTAGGCTGAAAAAAGTGGGAGGCTTAGATCTTGTCAATTTGGTTTGAAAAACATTGCTATGGTTGGAAACAGCAATGGCATTTTGCTCAAGAAATACCAAATTATAAAGAGTTCTTGAAGATGGTAAAACTTGTGGGTTTAATTGCTATAATTGAAATTAAAGGGGTTTATATGAAAATGAGGTAAAGTTGACAGGGATTGATTAGAACAGATAGAATAAAACTATCCTCTATAATAGATGGATAACAAAGTTAGCGAACATGTCACCAAGCGAGTGAAACTAGACAAGTTACCTCATAGCTAAGGCGAGCTTTTTCCAACTTCCGCTGTCCAAGGTAGAACTGCCCCAGGTTGTGAGCAGCAGTCCCAACCCTGCATGATCATAGTTTAAAACTAAAGCCATTAGGTCCATTGGGACTCATCATATAAGGCAACACCGATACAAACAAACATATATAAGCTTTAGATTTAAAATTTGACCTACTGGCTTATCAAAAAAATAAATTAATAAAAACAAATTGACCTACTGTCAATGTATATAATTCTGGTATAGAAAAAGACATATTTTTTACAGATAAAAGAGGGGAAATCAATTTCGTTAGAAATAAATTTCATCTGACCCACTGCCAGTGTAACTTTTTACACTATCAATGAATGTCACAGTTGGAAATGATAGATACAAAGCAAGCTCATGGGATAAGGAAATCAGAAGTAACAAATTTGAAGAGCTGCTCCACCATCCATGCAGCTTGATGCAGCATATTCATTTACTTCAAATGATGAGATTAAGATGTAAAATTTCAGTACATCTCTGTTCATTTCTCCTTTTTAAAATTCTGTTTTCCCAAAACAGTGGTCCGTGCAAGCTCTGTATTATTATTTTTACTCATTTATTTCATGAGCATTCTTGGTTCCTAGTGATGTTCTGCTTATACAAATAAAATTAGATGAAGCGTTATCCATGATGGTTGCACAGTAATTGCAGCCTACCGTATATCATCAGGTCCAAAAGATTCCTCTAATATGTTAATAGCCTCCAAATACAGGGGTTCTGCTTTGTCAAATGCCCTTTTGACCCTGTACAACTCTGCCTGAAATGACAATAATAGAAATAGTTGGGATGTGTAAGAATAGAGCCGTTTACTTTCTCGACTAATGTAAACAATAGGGAAAAGTTCCACATCATCTCTTTTAAGGCAGTTCCATCAATTCAATGTGAGACCACAACAGGATGGGAAGCAAATGATCATGGTCTTGCATAACCAACCAATCTGACTACTTAAAAACAAAACACAACTACACAAGACAATTAACATTGGGAGAAGCTGAAATTTTTTCACTAAACTATTACCATCACTGTCACCGAATTATTCAAGATTTTGCCATTGTAAGTTATGCATCAAATGCAAATATGATAAACTGTCTTGGCATATGAACAATTCTGCCTATAACAACTAAGATGGATTGACCAATATATCAAACCAGAAATTCAACTACTTCTGAAATAATTCAAAATCTCAAGGGGGTGGAGGGGGTAAAAAGATATATCAAAGGCAGCTAAGAACTAGAAGATATGAAGATTACAAATGAAAATTAAAAAATAAAAATAAAAATAATAAAATAGAGAGAGGGGGGTGCCATCAACTTAATAAGTGTCTCCAAGAACTAGAACATTGTGTTAATGACATCTATGATGGTTGCTTTAATGGAGTATCATGTCTGATACGCAGAAAGTTTTGAAAGGTACATTGATTCATAAGCCACATTGGTTCTTTTTCCATTTAATTTATTCAAGTAGACGGTAACCTAGTCCTCTCCTAGTTGTAGTTTTCATTTTATCTCTCCAATCAAACTTCTTTATCAAAACTGAAATAGAAAGATATAACAGTCTCCAAGGAAAAATCTCAGACTTATTGTACAGTTCTTGTTACAATTAACATAAAGACAATTTATCATGTGCAGCTAAACTGACCAGATTGTTGCATGCAGATGCAACATGTGCATCCCTCTCACCAAAACCCTCTTTAGCTTCTTGTACAGCAGAAAGGAAGAGCTTTTCAGCTTCATCTAGTTTTCCCTGGCAGGAAATGGACAGACAATAGATATTGGAGTTTTCTTAGAGGGGGAAAATTTGAAGTAAATAGAATGTAAAAACAAAGAAACAGGAAGAAACTGCTTACCTGTAGGAAAAACTCCCTCGCTTTATCGGTGAAGACTCTCCATTTTGCTGTATGTATATTTGATACTACAGAACCATCCTCAACTTTACTTAATCCAATTAAGTCATCCCCACTGTCATTAACAGAAGATGCTCTATTTGTTGCATCTTCTGCAAACACAGTGTTGGCACTAATTCCAAGAATCATTGCTGCACAAAAATCACAGTAGCCACTTTAAAGTTTAAACTATGCGAGAATAATGTTTAATCAACTTCCAACAATGATGGTGAGTAATATACCGTTAAATATGAATTCCAAGGTATTAAGTTTTCAACAAATCATCATTGAATTAAAACTCTTATGAGGCAGGCCATGCCAATAAAACTTTATGTTATACAATAAGCTTAATGTACAACATGATTTACAAAATATAAGGAAACTAAAAAACAATTTATTTGCTTCTCAAATAACCATTTGATTTTATGTTTGTCAGTATTCGATTCATCTAAAATTTGCATGAATTATCAACTTTCTAATATCTCATGATCCAAAAGTTGGAAGAATAAAAATCAAATTTTTAAGAAGTGCTTCAAGTTGTGGCTTTAAATAAAAAAAATTTTAAAAAAAAAAAAGAGTAAACTTTATCAAGGATCTGGCATGAAAAAGTAGAATTAATAACTATCAAGTAGAAGCTCTGCAGTCTTAACCAAGTCTCCCATGGATCTCCATTACAAAATGAACAAAGATTCAACTTTATTATCTGCAATTCACTTGGAAGAGCTCTCTCCATTTAAAATAAAAAAAAAAATTTAAAAAAAAAAACATAATTTATAATTCCTTTTTAGGTGCAGGAAAAGATAGGATCATAATGTGGAATATTGATAGCAGAAAAATTACAGAGTAGCAGTATATAACAATACAATAGTGTAAAAAAAAACATACCAAGATGTCCAGATAAGAGAATCCACAGAGAAGGAACCCTATGATTTATCCTCCAACCATTTGGCCCAGTTTGATAGCAACTGTAAAGTTTGACTCTTCCTGGAATAACATAAATAAAATAAAAACAATAAGAAAGAAAGTAAGAACAAGTGAATAACAATAAAAGTATTGTAATACAAGAGAGATATTGTTATTGGTATGGGTACCAGAAAATGAGAAGGGAGAGGGATGTGTGGTTAGTGCAGATGAAGGGAAGGTGCGGGAAGCAGGAAAGCGAAGTTTTTTTAGTGAATTAGAAGCTGCCACACGCAGAAACATGTCTGTGTTCTTGGGAGAGAAGGGGGTAGCGTACGTAGCTGGGTGCTGCAGAGTTCAGAAGGAGATAGTTGTTGGCCTTGTGGGTTTAACATTCAAGGTTTTACATCCTTTCAAGTTTTAGCTTGGTTGTTGCACAAGTTAAAGGGTACTAATCCAGCCTCCATTTTTTTATGGGTTTATTCGGAAATTTTTTCCATGGGGTTCATTTAAAAGAGTTATCGGGTGTATTAAAAAATATTTCGCTAAACCCCATAAAAAAATACGAAGAGTACAGGTCCGCGTAAGACAGTCCAGTGTCCGCGTAAGACAGTCCAGTTGGTGGCTGCATGGACACTTAGGATTACCCCCTCCCCCAGGTCATGGGTTCTAGTCCTAAACCTCCCATGTAAACCAAAAAAAAATATGAAGAGTAGAGACTAAACTACGGGGATCGAGAACTAAAGCTCGAGGTTAAGTGCACCAAACTCCCTAAGGTCTACGCAAATGGATGTTTTTCTTTTTGTTGGGCTTCTGCCCTTGTCTTAGTATCTTGGGATTGGTGTCACCAAAACGGGTTAGCCTGTCGACCAATAGATTGACGGGTTTTGGTTTTCGAAAACCGACCGAAGCTATCAGACTTTGGACCATCTCGCTTGTATCACATAAAAGCCGAGAAGGTATTTCAATATCATATTAAAAATTTTATGCACCTGATCAATGGAGGTTGCCACAAGTGGAAAGGGCTTGTGCCCCTTAAGCATGTGGTCGTGGGTTCGAGTCGTGCCCGAGGCGCATGTGAATGGAGCAAGCTTTATTGGGAGCATCGCCCCCGAAAGGGCCTAATCGTGGTGCGAGGGATTAGTCACCCAGTTGCGCGGGTGGGTACCCTGGTTCATCCAAAAAAAAATTTTATGCACCTGACTTTAGGGTTGAAAATACAAAAATACCCTTATATTAAAAAAAAAACCACCCCACCCCTTCCAACCTTTTCTCACCCCGTACCCCATTGACACCCAATCTTTTTTCTTCTCTTCTCCTTCCAACCGCGACCACCACCCACTTATGTTAATGGACATGATGGACCTCGGATCGTGAGCCCAGTTAACAACTAAAACTTAAAATTTTCAGTGATTTAGATTGTGACTTGAGTCATGACCCATACTTTAATTTGAAATTTTTGGAGGGTCATGACATGGTCACGACCCAAGAAAAAATGCATGGTCGCGAGTCTTGTTCTCGACCCTAACATTTTTTTCCAAAAATTAATATTTACAGATCCTCCATCCTATCCAAAGAATCATATATCAAAAAGAGCACAAGATTTATCTTGCATTACATCAAATAAAAGCGGGCATTTGGTGGTGGGGTATTTTTAAGAATAAACATTTTGGATAGTGAACAACTTCACAACCCAAACTTAAAATATGAAGTTGTTGAAGCCGTGACTCAAGAAAAAATGTGGATCGTGAGTCTGGTTTTCAACCATGCAATTTAATGAGATTTTTTATTAATGAGATTTTTTACTTTGCTTTTTTATTCCCCTCTCGCTTCGTAACCATTGTTGTGAATTTTCTTTTGTATTAAGGACAAAATCAGTATAAATGCAAATCAAATTATCATATAGGAAAGGTCAATATCATTTTTTAACTAGAGAATGTGTCTATCTCATTGTGAAAGACAAAACTTAGTAATGCTAACTACAATATCACATCATCATCATCAAGTGACATGTTCATGCATCACTTAAGTTAAATTTATTAAATAGCTACTCTCTCTATCCTATAAAGATGTTAAAAAATTGCAAAAGTCAAAAAATTAAAGAAACATGTATTTAATGGTTTATTTAACATATCAACCAATTATCAAACAGTTAATTTAATGCATTTTGCATTGATCAGCCAATCATATTTAAAGTTTGCAATTTCTAAGTTTTTCATTGATTGTTTTAACTTTAATTTAATAAAAACAAAATATTTTGGGCTTCTTTACCATCCTCGTGGGACGGAGGGAATATATGTTTATGAGTCTCGCTAACAAGTGTCCTAAAGGAATTTGTTAAGGATACTAAAAGTGGAAAAAAAAATTCATAAGTTCAAGGTATTTATTCTCTCTCGAATCCAAAAAAGTGTATTTTCCATAATTTTTAACCACATTTAATATCTTAACAAATGCCCTAAAGGCACTTTTTAGCATTTTCTTATGTTTATTGTGTTCCAAAAGTGCCCGTGTAGCCCTTCATTTATTACCAAACATCAATTCTTTCAAAATATAGATTTTTGAGTTTAGATATGTTGGATCATGAGAGTTTATCCATGAGTTTTAGATTCCAAATCTCATAAAATTGGAATTGGTCTTTATTTGAAGTGTAAAAAATTCAAAATACTCCTAACTTCTTTCTCACACTTTGAGTTTCTCCTCCATGCCCCCATGCTTTTTCTCTTCTCTTCCTGGCTCTCTCTCCTTTGGGGTCTGGATATTAAATCCTACTAGAATCAATTAATTAAATTTAGATCTTATTGTATCATAAGCACGATTGAACCCGCAATATGTTCATATCTGATTATTTTTCTGACAATGTAGGGTTGCAAATATTTTTCGATCGGGGTTTGTCAAAAATCAAATTCAAGCATTTTTAAAACTAGAAATCATTATAGTGGTGTAAGTTGTTGGAAAACTAGACTCGGTAGGTGAAATAACTAGGAACACTAGGAGAACACCTAGAAGGGGGGGTTGAATAGGTGTTATAGAAACTTTGAAAGATTTTCGCAAGAAACAAATCTAAACGATTAAAACCAATGAAAATCAATCAATTAACAAATATTATATCAGAGATTAAGCGGAAACAATCAACACCAATATTCTTATTGATTCACCTAGGTTATGAAAATGATTTTCCCTTTATCAATTTTGCACAATAAAAATTCAATTCAATCAAATATAGAAAAATCACTTTTTCTAGGTTTTCAATCAAGAACACAATTTAAAGACTTGAATTGTAAAGAGTTTAGAGTTTAGAGATACGACACAGTGATTTATCCTGGTTCACTTTCATCCGCTTGAAAGCTACATCCAGTCCCCTCTTCAACCAAGAGAGATTCTTCACTATGAGGAATTAGAGTTTCTCAAATTACAAGTAAATGCCTCACAAGACTTCCTTCTTGCTAGCCTACAAGAGATACCACACCCTTGCCTTGTAACCCTATTGATATCTAATCTAACCTCTTCTCTTGCTTGCCGATACCCCACAACAAGTCTTCCAATTGCTTGCTTCACTCACAAGACTTCCAATTGCTTGTTCTTCAACAAGGCTTCCAAGTACTTGATGAAATGCCTCACCAAGGCTTCCAAATAACTTTGCTTTATTCCACAAAATCAAGGCTTCCAATGTTGTAGAATGTTTACCTCTTGCAATGATTACAACTCAAATGAAAACAAAATAACAATCCTATGAATCTCTTTCAAAAGCTATGAAAAGATCAACATGAGAGATTCAAGGTTCTTGATCAAAGAATATGAAAATGAGAGATTTGATCTTGAGAGAGTGAGAGAGAAAAGTGTGGCTTTGATTCTTTGTAAAATTGTGTATCAAAATGATTCTAGTTGATAGAAATGATTAGGAAAAGGTTTATATAGAATACCCAAAAGTTGGAGCAACTTAGAATAGCTTTTGAGAAGTGAAAAACGTATTTAAAACAGTTACAGACCCTGTTTACTCGAGTAAAATAAGTATTAATCGAGTAATACGAAAGCTCCATAAATTTCACTCGAGCGAAAAAGGTTTTACTCGAGTAAAAGTGAAGATAATCGATTATCAAAAGTTTGTTAATCGATTATCAGTTCAAAATACACTGTTAATCAATTATCAAAATCTGTTAATCGATTATTAACATTAAAAATCACTTAAAACTTGTTTTCTCAAAAACTAAACCTTTTCTTTCAAACATTTAAGCCACCTATTGATTTTAGGCAAAGTGAATACTCAAAATATGATATAATCATGCATTCAAAAGAGATTCACTACCCTCTAATGACTCTACCCAAACTCATAACCTAAAAGACTTGTGAGGCGAAAGATAAAACAATAAAACACAAACTACCAAACTAAGTCTTCATGAGTTGGCTCTCTCTTCTTCACTTGATGTTTGTTGTTGCTTGTTGAGCTTGAACTTGATCAATACATTGAAGCTTGTTCAAAACCTTTTGTAGCTTGTTCAAAACCTTTTGGCATTTATCAAAACATTCTTCATGGATCTTACAATCTCCCCCTTTTTGAAAATGACAAACATGTTTTGAAATCGTTTGAAGTTCATTGAAGTTGTTGATGCTTGAACCATTTGATCACTTGGTGAGACTCTTGCTCCCCTCAATTAATGCTTTTGACATTTGAAATCCAATTGAGTAAGCTTGATTCTCTCCCTATCTTCAACAACTTTGCTCAACCTACATATAAACAACAAAACAACCTTTCTCCAAACAATTGTTTCAAAACATCATATTTCTCCCCCTTTGGCATTATCAAAAAATATATATACCAATTGTAACTAAACAAATACCAATTGAAATAAGATCTAAGCCAAAATAGAAGAAATATAACCAAAGCATGATAATCATCTAATGATTACTCAATGATACCAATTGAATTAACTAAACATTTAGAAAAGTAATACCAATTGAGAAAACTATGAGCAATATCTAACAATATCAATTGTAGATACCAATTGTATAATATCAAATGTTACCAATTTGTAGGATTTTCTTCTTGATACCAATTGAAGTATAAAATGAATGAATATCACATGAAAGTCCTTTTGCTCTTCAATCATACCTACAAAAACAATCATGCTTTGCTTTTTGGTATCCAAATGGTTTTGGATCCATTTTTGTTAGTGTAGGGACTCTCACCCTTTTTCATCCAAACAAAATCTCCTTTAGGTATACCATGCACTTTAATATAACACACATTTGAAGTATGTCCATGAGTACCACAATAGAAACATGTTGGTGCATTTGAAAAATCAACCTTTGAAAAATCAACAACATTTCTATGAGATTTACTCTTAGCATTAGTATAACCCAAACCAAACTTGTTTGAATTTTCTCTTTGAAAATTTAACAATGTTCGCAATCTAATATCACCATTTGAGAAACTTGCAAGCTTATTTTTCAAAATAGCATTTTCATCTTTGAGCAACTTGCAATTCTCACAATCAACCACAATATTCACTCTACTAGCACAATCACAAGAAGAACTAGCATATATAAGATCAAGAGTTTCATTTTCAAGATTAAGCTCATCAACTTGTTTTTGAAGTTCTAAAATCTTTTGTTGATGTTCCTCAATGAGCTTCTTCCTATCAATATTTTTCTTAGCTAATTTCTTGAGATGTTCATGCATTTCTTCATAAGCATTATATAACATTTCATAATTTGAAGAAATTTCGGATTTAGTAAGACTTACATCGCTTTCGTCACTTTGCTCACTTGATTCATCATTTGAGCTTTCCTCTTCATGTACTTGAGCTATCAAGTTGAGACAAGCGGCATGTTCATCATCCGAAAAACTACTAGTTGTGCTTTTCTTGTCTTGTTCATCATCACTATTCCAAACTATGTATGCCCTTTTGTGTTTTGCATTTTTCTTCTCTTTCTCCTTCTTCTTGAGATACTTAGAGCATGAGTACTTGAGATGACCGGGTTTTCCACATTCATGGCAAACTACACCTTCTTTTGAAGTCTTGGTCTTGTAGTGTGGGGGATCCTTCTCTTTACTTTTGTCCTTGTTCAACCTTCCTTTTCTCCTTAGAATTTTATTGAACTTTCTTAGTAGAAGCTTCATCTCCTCTTCATCAATATCTGAATCGGAATCTTCATTATCATCATCATCAGAACTCTCTTCCTTTTGATATGACCTTTGAGCTTTAAGAGCAATTCCTTTTCTTTCTCCATACTTGACCGATTCTTCATGCTTATGCAAACGTTGAAGCTCCATTTCATGTTCTTGTAACTTTCCAAAAAGTGTTGCTAAGTCCATTGTGTCCAAGTCCTTTGATTCAACAATTGCGGTAACCTTGGGTTGCCATTTCCTACTTAGACATCTTAAAACTTTGTTAACAAGTTCACAATTCACGAAAGTTTTACCAAGAGCAATGAGATGATTAACAATATGAGTAAAACGTTTTTGCATAAAACATATAGATTCATTAGGCAACATACGAAACAATTCATATTCATGCATCAAAGAATTTAATCTAGCACGCCTAACTTCACTAGTGCCTTCATGTGTGACTTGCAAGGTGTCCCACATATCTTTGGCATCTTTACATTGGGAGACTCTAAAGAACTCATCATAAGATAGAGCGGAGGTGATGATATTTTTTGCTTTTAAATCATATTGAATTTTTCTTTTATCATCATCGGTCCACTTATCTTTGGGAGTTAGTGTAAGCACACCTTCTACATCTTTTGAGGGAATATAAGGACCAATTTCAATGGCTTCCCAAATGTTCACATCTATAGCTTCTATAAAGATTCTCATCCTAATTTTCCAATAACCATAACCCTCTCCACCAAACATAGGAGGGCGATTAATCGAAGCACCTTCACCACCAAAAAGATTCGTAGAACCCATTGTAGTTTCCTTAGGATCTTTAACGAAAAAGCTCTATGCTCGTGTCTTTCGACCGAGCTCTGATACCACTTGTTGGAAAACTAGACTCGGTAGGTGAAATAACTAGGAACACTAGGAGAACACCTAGAAGGGGGGGTTGAATAGGTGTTATAGAAACTTTGAAAGATTTTCGCAAGAAACAAATCTAAACGATTAAAACCAATGAAAATCAATCAATTAACAAATATTATATCAGAGATTAAGCGGAAACAATCAACACCAATATTCTTATTGATTCACCTAGGTTATGAAAATGATTTTCCCTTTATCAATTTTGCACAATAAAAATTCAATTCAATCAAATATAGAAAAATCACTTTTTCTAGGTTTTCAATCAAGAACACAATTTAAAGACTTGAATTGTAAAGAGTTTAGAGTTTAGAGATACGACACAGTGATTTATCCTGGTTCACTTTCATCCGCTTGAAAGCTACATCCAGTCCCCTCTTCAACCAAGAGAGATTCTTCACTATGAGGAATTAGAGTTTCTCAAATTACAAGTAAATGCCTCACAAGACTTCCTTCTTGCTAGCCTACAAGAGATACCACACCCTTGCCTTGTAACCCTATTGATATCTAATCTAACCTCTTCTCTTGCTTGCCGATACCCCACAACAAGTCTTCCAATTGCTTGCTTCACTCACAAGACTTCCAATTGCTTGTTCTTCAACAAGGCTTCCAAGTGCTTGATGAAATGCCTCACCAAGGCTTCCAAATAACTTTGCTTGATTCCACAAAATCAAGGCTTCCAATGTTGTAGAATGTTTGTCTCTTGCAATGATTACAACTCAAATGAAAACAAAATAACAATCCTATGAATCTCTTTCAAAAGCTATGAAAAGATCAACATGAGAGATTCAAGGTTCTTGATCAAAGAATATGAAAATGAGAGATTTGATCTTGAGAGAGTGAGAGAGAAAAGTGTGGCTTTGATTCTTTGTAAAATTGTGTATCAAAATGATTCTAGTTGATAGAAATGATTAGGAAAAGGTTTATATAGAATACCCAAAAGTTGGAGCAACTTAGAATAGCTTTTGAGAAGTGAAAAACGTATTTAAAACAGTTACAGACCCTGTTTACTCGAGTAAAATAAGTATTAATCGAGTAATACGAAAGCTCCATAAATTTCACTCGAGCGAAAAAGGTTTTACTCGAGTAAAAGTGAAGATAATCGATTATCAAAAGTTTGTTAATCGATTATCAGTTCAAAATACACTGTTAATCAATTATCAAAATCTGTTAATCGATTATTAACATTAAAAATCACTTAAAACTTGTTTTCTCAAAAACTAAACCTTTTCTTTCAAACATTTAAGCCACCTATTGATTTTAGGCAAAGTGAATACTCAAAATATGATATAATCATGCATTCAAAAGAGATTCACTACCCTCTAATGACTCTACCCAAACTCATAACCTAAAAGACTTGTGAGGCGAAAGATAAAACAATAAAACACAAACTACCAAACTAAGTCTTCATGAGTTGGCTCTCTCTTCTTCACTTGATGTTTGTTGTTGCTTGTTGAGCTTGAACTTGATCAACACATTGAAGCTTGTTCAAAACCTTTTGTAGCTTGTTCAAAACCTTTTGGCATTTATCAAAACATTCTTCATGGATCTTACATAAGTAATTTGGAAGATGATGATTTAAATTCCTCTAATTTTTATTTCATTCCTCTAGCTGTATTCTAGATTTTATTTTAGTTTAATTTATGCGAACAAGAAGGAGAACATGATGGGGGACAACCCTTGTTTGTGTGTGGGAGGGAGGGAGACACGATGAGACGGTGACGCTCGATGCGAGGACAACATGTTTGGGGTGTGGTGGCATACCAATGGTATCTGTAACCAAGATGTGGTGGAGCTTCGAGAAAAAAAATATGTAGAAGAGGATGAGGAGGAAGAAAACATGTTAATGGAGTTAGAGAGTTTTTTTTTAATAATTAATTAAAAATTAATTTAATTTAATTCTAAAATCTCAATCGTTGATTTATCACTTGCCACGTGTTTGCATCTTAACCATAATTGAAAGTCTAGTCCCTTGAGGGACTAGAGAGGATCTGTACTCCTTCAAAATATATGGTTTATTTTTTGGTGAATGCTTCCATGCCTTCTAGCTAGTGAGGGAAGACATCAATGTCAATCCAATTGGACCAATCATAGGTTGACATTTGTGTCATTTTTACATAATCATCATCTTATGTGTTATATTTAAGGATTAATTTGCAAAAATGTTAAACTTGAAACTTAATCATGGTTAAAAATAAAAAATTAAAACAAAAAATTTAAAATTAAAACTATGTTAATCCTAATCTAACAAGTTCACAACCCTAACAAGTTCATTTGCTGTTGTTGTAGTATGCGAAAGAGAGAGCTCGTGTCACCGTCGTCGCTCCAGCCGTCGCGAGAGAAGAAGCCCCGTCGTCCCAGCCCCGTGGTCCCATCCCACCGTCCCAGCCCCGTGGTCCCAGCCCGCCGTCCCATCCCCACCGTCCCCATCTCTTCCTTCCAGTTCCTTTAATTTCCCTTTGCTACATTTGCTGGTCCCCTTCATCTCACCGTCTCCACCATCATCTGTTCGAGGGCTTCATGAGAAAAGATTTTTATTTTTTATTTTTTAAAATTAATTTTTTTGGTTAACTATGGTTGAATTAAAATTTTTTAAAAAATTGCAAAATAATCCTTACTATATATAACAGCTAAGCAAACACTTCATATGCCAACTAGATTTAAAAATCATACATATCCTATTCTAATTAGTACATGTGTAGATGGCATGAGTGTCATTTAAAATATCTTTTAGCCTCTTTTGATATGTACTACATAGGTCCATAAATTGTGCTAGAAGAGCTGAAGAGGGATTAATGTGATCTTGATACCATAACGTTTCGTTACACACGAGGATAAAAGAAAATGACTGTGGAAAAAGAAAAAGAAAACGTTAGTTTTTTATTTAAATAAAAAAAAGTTCAAAATACAAAACCTAAGGTTTAAAATTCAAAACTCTTTAAATTTTTCGGGATCTTGAATTTTCAAGTCTTAAGAATGGGTTACACCCACCTAGAGATTAATTAAGTTTTGTCAATGTCAATATTTTTTCAAGGGTCTATGCAAATATTATACTCCCTCCGCCCATAATTATAAGGTCTTCTTGGACGTTTTTACGTTCACCAATATTGTTGAATTATATATTAAAATTGATATGTTCTTCCAAAAATATACCCTTCTATCAATTATTAGAACGTAATAAATTTTTTCATTTTTCAATAATTAATTTAATTACTAGATACTTCATCATCTATATTTAATGTAGTGAATCAATTTCCAAATCATTTATTTATACCATTAAACAAGCTCCATTTCATATTCCAATACAATTTTATTTATTTATTCTCACAAAAACTTATACCACAATGATTAGATGTAAGACTAATTTCGAACAAAATTACAAGAAAATCTTATATTTAGGACAAATTTTTTTATCCAAAAGGATCTTATAATTAAGGACAGAAAAAATATAATTAATAATTATTGATTATTGATCATGGAAATAACGGAATAGTCTAAAAAAGTGGATTACACCCACCTAGAAATTAATTAAGTTTTATCCCTATCATAAGTTTTGTCAATGCCAATTTTTTTTAAGGGTCTATGCACAGAGAAAATACCAACGAGGCTTGGTTCAGTTGGCGTAAGGCCCCAACTGAAATCTTGGGAATGAGACACGGGTGCTAGTAGCCCCGGGTTCGATTCCCACTAAAAACATCTCGCTGGGAGAGCCAGCCACGCAGCTCGCTCCGGATTAGTCTCAAGGGCTCCCTGGTATTAAGGGTGCTCTTGGGGATACCGGTGGTTCCGCAAGAAATACGGACAAAAAAAAAAACCTTAATTTTTTCTTGTTCAATAATTATGAATAACACACTTAAAAAAACTTAAAATAATTTATAATCACGGGTTTGTTTGGCAAAACTAATTTATGTAAGCTTGTAATTTGTATATGTAAGTTTGTAATAAGTTTGTAACTTGTATATGTAAACTTGTATATTCGACAAAATTAACTTTTGAAAAAATTGAAAATTATTAAATGATTGAAAAGAACATGCAACATTATATTATTTATTATTTTAATTTAATATCTATTTATTAAATAAATAGTTAATTAATAAAGTATAAAAATTATTTAATTATAATTAACTAGCTCTTACCCCGTGATAATTTAATTTTTTTATATTAAATATTTTAAATTAAAGATTATTATTATTTTATTATAAAGTAAAGATTATTATTAAACAACAACCAAAAATAATTGTATAAAAAGGTAGGAGTTCAAACCAAAACCTACACTTAAAAAAATTAATCTAAATGATCTTTTTTCTTAACAGCAAACAAAGAAAAATTTATTAACATAAAGATTAACCGAACATCATAAAACACCCAAAGACCCTACCTTTTATGAAGGGTTTTGTACTTCCTCATAGAACCCTAATCTAAATGATCTTGTTGATAAATTTTGTACTTCCTCATATGAATAAAAATGTAACACTATTTATCTCATATATTTCTTATTTATTTTATGGATAAATAGACATTTTTATATATGATTATCGACTTTATTATAATAAATCAAAATTAAATTAGAATTAAACATTCCGATCATTTTTGTTTGATGATATTATGAGATAAATCTTATATTTATATGATGGATGATGTAGTTTTTTTTCTACAATTAGTGTTTTTTTAAATATGATTATCACATTTATTCTTATTAATCATAATTAATTTTTTTTAATCTTTTTCATCGCTTATTTTATCTCAAGTTTATAATAAGATTGAATCCTAAATATCTTGATGATGTCATCTATTAGTGTGCAATTGGGTACTTGTCATTGGAGTTTAGGAATAGAAAAATATACACATGAGGAAGACTTAAATTAATATAAATCATGAAGAGTAAATTTTAGTAGCGGTGTGAGTGATTAAATATAAATTTAATTTATCAACATAATTTTTAGTTTTCTTCGCAATTGATATTTAAAATTATTAATTCATCTTGGATTAATGGTCCATATCATATGATAAAAAAATAGAAAGATAATATTGTTAAAAACTTTTGGTTTGTTATTAATAGTTTTATTTTCTTGCCATAATAAAAAATCAAAAAATATTTAAATCAAGCATAAAATCAAATCCTATTTTTATATAGGATGATTTTTATCTATTACAATTTTCCTTCCTATTATTATATAGTAGGATTACATTTTCTTTGTTATTAATAGTTTTAATTAACTTGTCAAAATAAAAAACAATAAAACAAAAAATATTTACATCAAGTATAAAATTAAATCATATTTTTATATAGGATGATTTTTATCTATTACAATAGACAAAATATATTATAAAAGAAAAATAAAATCATATTATTATATTGTTTCAATCATAAATAAAGTCTTCCTAAATTAAAGTTTGAATCTCTCAAGAAGATGAAACAGTAGGACTAGGTATATTAGCCACTGTCACACACCATCTTCCACTATTTGTGTGTGATTAAAGAGGCTATTGGTGCGGATAACAATAAATAATCATCTTCCTTAGTAGTTTATGATGATAGCAAATACTCATCTTCCTTAATAGTTTATGATAGCCAACCTGAAACAATGCAACATTATATTTTGATGCACTCTGTTGTCACCCGCAATTGAAGAATCAATCACTGAAAAAATTGGTTGAACATTATTTACTTTGCCGGAGAAACTTAAGAATCAAATAATATAAATTAAAATGAGCGAGAATTAGAAAAATTTAATGACTAAAAAAAATTGAAGGCAAATATAATTGTGAGATTGTTGTTTACTTGAATATCCATAAGTTTGTAAGCCAATTCACAAAAATGCTAAAATATTGTTGAGGAACCATCCAATCATATTGCGTACTATATATAATGATTTGGAAAACTTGTAAAATTAAGGATAATCGTTTCACAGATAAGATTAAATAAATTTTAAAACTAAAGATAATGATTTCACCATAGAAGATTAAATAAATTTTGAAACTAAGGATAATGATTTCACCATAGAAGCCTCATCTCTTTAGGTTTATCTTTTTGAGGATAATGATTATTTTGTTAACAAACTGAGGATAATGATTTCACATACAGATAATTTATTTAATTTCAAATTATAATTTTGATTAGAAATAATGTTATTTACCTACAAATGCTCTGGTGCGAATATTCTTTGAGCGGACAAACGTGATGCCTCGAAAAGGGATCTTTTTATATAAGTATAGTAGATTAAATTTGTTTCTTTTATTTATTTATTAAATATGAAATTAATTAATTAATTAATTATAACAAAATTATTAAATCATAATTAATAATTAGTTAAATAAACAATTAATTAAAAAATAAATTGCCACCATGGTAGGTAAATAATCTTGAAATTTTTTTAGGGTATAATTGATAATTATTGAAAACTATTTTAATTTCTCAAGTAATTTTCTAATTTTCTAAAAATTACTAACTTCCAAAAGTTAGTAAAACTTGTTCATCTTTTAAAAAGTTATTATAGCCTTTTTTTTAATTAGTGTTCATCGAATAAAACTAGTGACTTATTGAACAAATCCAAAAAACTCCTATCTATAAACGTTGAACAGAGTCGTAGTCTTAGTATACAAATTTACAATCCTCAACTTTAAGTCCGTTGACTTGGTTACTGTATCAACAACGAATAAATAGATTAATTAAACACTTAAATAATGAAATACTTGCCTTTATAAAGAATCTGAATTTCGAATGCATGATCTGCTACATTGAAATGTTCAACGAATCTTTAACTAACAATTCTTTATTTGGTAAAGCAACAAATACTAAAATCTACACATTTCGTATAATATTGGTATTATTATTATTAACTCACAACCAAACATTACAATTATTCAATAGGAAAGCAAGAGAATGAAATCGAAAGCAATACAAACTAGCCTTGGTAGTTGGCACCAACAAACAAACAAGGCCATAATAACCACGATAACATCAACAAACTATACCAAACTAACCTTAGAAAAGTTAAATAAACAATGACCAAATCCTAAGCTGAAAAACAATTGATCCCTCAGACAAAGGAAGGTGAAGCAACAACAATGACTTTCAAAGGCATGTGATCTTGGTGGTTGTAGCTTATGGCTTCCAGAGAATGGTGGTTTCAGCAATCATGGAAGTGACCACATATGGGTCCATGTTAGAGGCTGGCCTCCTGTCCTCAAAATATCCCTTCCCTGCTTTCTCTGTGTCCCTTCCAACTCTAACCGAAGCACCACGGTTTGCAACTCCCTGGATGGTCCAATAACAAAAAAACTTAGAAGTTGGTCTAAAGCATTAAGAAAAAAATTACTAAAACACTTAATCTTCATATATAAAGGTTACATCTATCACATGAAAATTGTTCAAATAATTAAGTTGGTCATTTTCTTGGGCGGAAATAAGGCTAATTACTTAGTGCACGATGAAATGAAAATGAGTTACTTTTTTATCCAACGACTTGTTTTATTGTTCTGACATATCTATCGAACGCTATTAAATATTTAAAAAATTGAAACTAATCCAAATTAAAATGAAATCAAATCAAATAGTACTAAAAGTTGTAATGTGATGGTTATCAAGGTTACCCATAAGAAGGTGTTGATGTCAGCTGTCTCATGCTTTCCGGTCAAACGACGCTCATTGCCTTCACCATAAGCAGCAATATGCTCCTTGTGCCTCTTGCTCAACTTGTCAATTGCTTGCTTGATGACTTCATAGCCACCATCATTCCTCATTGACTTGGTGCTGCAAAATTATTTATATATGTCAATTATGAAACCAAAGAGAAATTTTGTTTAATTTAATCCTTTCATTTAAGTCACAAATATTACCTGTAATTTGTGTGAGCACCAGCACCATTCCAATCACCCTGGTTTTTCCATAAAAAAATTTACATGAGTCCCAACCAATTCCATTAAAAATTAAAATATTTGGTCTCATGTATAGAGGGTAAAAAATTCAAACCTTAATTGGCTTAGGGTCAAAGGAAACCACAGCACCAGCAATCTCAGTGATCCTCTGTTAACACAGAAATAAATAAATTAACTACAACAAATTTAGAGCAAAAATTTATTGGTCTTTTCATTGAAAAGATAAAAAATTGACAACCGGGTGGATAGTGACAATAAGAGTAGCCATGTGCTACCTACCTCCAAAATGTAACGAGCAACCCAAATCTGATCACCAGCAGAGATGCCAACAGTGGGACCAACTTGGAATTCCCACTAAATGCCATAAACAATAGATTTAATTAAATGGTAACAAAAGTAGAAAAACAACAAGTACTTAATACTACTAATTTTTAAATTAGAAAAAAAAATGAAAAATTAAGGGTAAATGTCATAGTAGTAAAACTTACTTGACCAGGCATCACTTCCGCATTGATTCCACTAATATTGATGCCAGCATAAAGACAGGCTTTGTAATGTGAGTCAACAATGTCACGACCAAAAGCCTTGTCAGCACCAAGGCCACAATAGTATGGTCCCTATCAACCAAATAGAATCACAACACATGTGAGCAATTAAATAATGGGTTTGTAGTTGGGAATAGTATGTAAGGTGACTTTTCCCGGGTTTGTATGGGTAAAGTATAAGTAAATGGCCACATTGATAATGTAAATAAGTAATTGGCCAATTAAAATCACAGTCTAGTCCATAAGTGTAAAAACACAATGAAATTGGTCTTTTTTTATCAGTTAAAATGACCTATGAAAAGGGTCAATATAATTAAAATTTTACATTTTCAAAGACAAAGATAAATGTTGCTTAGACTTAGTTTTCACCTGGGGTCCAGGAAAACCACCAATAGGCCACCCAAGGGGCCACTGGGTATCTTTCTGCAACAATGTGTATTCCTGCTCAATACCATACCTAATCACAGCAAACCATGTGTCAATAGTTAAGTCAGTACAAAATAGAGGTAGTAAAATGTTACGATAATGTTATCTGTACAACTTAGTTAACAATCTTCCATTTTTGAAAAAGAAAGATTAATATGAAATTTTTTTATAAAAAAAAGTTGCTAACAAAGTTGTAAAACCAAATTTTACAGAAAAATCTTAATTGCAAAGGGTATTATAAAATGATGTAATGAAGAAAGGATGAATTTGTACCAAGGTTCCTCAGCAATAACATCAGGATTGCTGAAAATCTTGGCAGCAGCATGTCTCTTGTTGGTGGCAATGGGTTCTCCGGCAGGAGTGTAAGCATCACACATAACCTAAAGTCAAATTCAATTGAAAAACAAAAATAAGATTACACCAATTAGGAACAAGTTCAAGTGTTCAACTACACAAACTAGGGAAAACCAACTAGACCCAAAGAAAAAAAAACTCACAAGGATGTTGTTACCCCTTCTGAATGGGTCCTTGAAAATAGCTTGAGGACTGTATAAAAACCAAACCCAAAATAAGTTTTATAAAATGGAGAAAAATATGATCAAATATTCAAGTGGAGTTAACAATTTTCACCAAATAGAAAAAGGCTTACTATATGATCACTTCACTATCTTCTCCAGGGGCTTGACCTGTGCTGGAACCATCATAATTCCACTTTGGCAACTTTGAAGGGTCACTAACTGGTCCTGGTAGAGTCTATAACCAAAAATTATTTTTTATTTGCATTAGTAAAATAGAAAGCAAACAAAAAATTGCACTTTTATCTCTTTTTTTATTTTTTTAAAGAAATGTTTATTACCCTTGCTTTGCTCCTCAGGTCCAATCCTGATCCACCAATCCTACAATAACAATGAAAATGATAGCAGGACCATTAGAGTATATATATCAAAAGGAGCAATTTTGATAAAATCAGATTAGGTGGAAGAAGTTAATGCCATTTGGGACTCTTCATACCAATTAGTTGGAGTTTGAGTGAAAACCAAGCAAGCAAACAATCAAGGGAAAAAGGCTAATTCTTTTCCGGAATTACAGCAATCAAACAAGCAAATAAATCATAACGAATAAATAATAGGCTACTATATATATATATATATATATATATATATATATATATATATATATATATTATAGAGGAGGGATCCGTTTACACCATTTTGAATTACACCAACTCTTTCACCGCACATAAAAAGCTTTAAAAAGTTATGAGCGGTGTAAGAGTTGGTGTAATTCAACATGATGTAAACGGATCCCTCCTCTATATTATAATAACCAAAACAAAAGACAGTCAAAGCAGGGAAAAAACAACTTTTCCTCTTGTTATACTCAAGTAAATGTATATAGAACAAAACATGTTAATGTATTTGTCATGGAGGTAGACTTTTTTTCCTTTAAAAACGTTTTTTCCACGAATATAAGATCATTTTGCAATTTTATTTTTGTACTATTTATTTATAAATTTTTTCAATAACAGAGTTCCTAAATGGATAGTTTTTAAAAAAAAATATATCAAATGTTCACATTTCCAACATCCCTAACTAAATTTATCAACTTTGTTAGTAGTACCAAAAGAATCCTATAAGAGTCAATTTTGTTATCACACAAGGCAATCATGTTTGAGACAAAAACATTAAATAAGTCTTTTTAGCCTGATTTTTTGAGATTAATGGAAATCCAAAATAATTTTAGATACCAGACGAAAAATAAAAAAAAGTCAATGAATATATTTGGTCATAGAAAATTAAAACAATAATCAAAACTTCCTTTATTTCTTTTTAGAGGGTATGGATCAAAAACAAGGATGCAGGAAAAAAAAAAGAAGTAGAGCAGAGAATGATGGATCAAATGAGAGAAGGTGAAAAATGAAACACACCCATGATGTATAAAACGTCACAGCACACGTAATATCAAAGGACAAAGAAGGAAAGAACCAGTTAAGTGAGGATTTTAATTGTTGTTAGTACGTACGGAACAACAAAAAAAACAAAGTAGTAAAAAATGAAAAGAAAGAGAGAATCAGCATGTCATGGGATTGTGTTGGAGAGAGTGAGGGAGGCAGAGACAAACCATATGTACTCAGCGATGATCTTATCGGTGGATTCTGAGAGATTAAGGTTGATGAGATCTGAGAGCAGAGACATGATTATGAAGGAACACTCTTTCTCTCTTCTCTCTTCTCTCTTCTCTCTCTTTACCTTGTTTGTTCGTTGAATCTGAGGAGGATTCTAAAGTATAACGTGATCATAGCTATGCCTATGGTTGGCCCTTTTATAGTGCCCTTCGGTCTTCACTACCTATCCCTGGAATTTCACCTTTAAAAAAAATTAAAAAAAGATAAACTTTATCAACGGTGACTGCTTTAGTATGATAAGATTTTGAGGATTAAAAAAGATTCTGCTAAAAATAACGAGACACTATTTGTGATTATTAAAAATAGCCATATATAAAGTTAACCTAACTAAAAATATCTTATAATATATAAATTACAAAAATACTAACAAGTGTCCTTTTTGTTAAGGAACTATTTAAGTATTTGTAGTGAGAAAGTATTGAAAAATGTTCTCGTAAGTCAACCTAATTGGTAGCTGCAGGGACACCTAGTTAGCTTAGGCCCCCAGGTCCTGGATTCTATTCCCAAATACCTCCTTTATAATAAAAAAAGAAAGTATTGAAAAATGAAATTTTTATATTTTCGGAAGAAGAAGAAATAGGAACTTGCATTAACAATGCATTTCGTTTCATTCTCAATGCTATTTTATTAAACATTTTTATTTTTTTTATAAATTTGAAATAATTAAATATAATAAACTAGTTTTTTAATAAGTATGAAATTATTTTTTTCATATATTTCAAACCGATGGGAATACTTATTAAAAAAACATCAAAAAGAAATTTTTCCTTAGAAAAATCATATTAGTAAGATTTATCTATTTATTAAATAGAGCATTTACTACCAACGAGCTGTTGGTGCAGTGGTGCCAGGGGCTGCACTTGGTAGAGCGAACCACGGTTTGATCCCCCGCAACAACGTTGGGAGAGGAATAAAACCTTAACCCCGGGACCCCCCTCGAACTGGATTAGTCGGCCCAGTGGGCCGGATACCAGGGTGCAAACCAAAAAAAAAAAAATAGAGCATTTACCAATAATAATTTATTTCTTTTCATTACGTAATGAATGTCCTAAGACACTCATTAGCTTTATCAATATAAATTTAGTAAAAAAAAATTGGTTAATTCCTTAAATATATTACTACAAGGCTAAAAATTAAATAGTCATTTCCTAAAAATCACACTCACCTAGAAAAGAACTAGTTTCTCCCCATAAGGGATTACGGTTGGTTAACAATTAAAAAAAAGGTTGGTTTTTACACTAGTTCTCTCTACATAAAGTTTTTTTTTTTAAACCTCCTAAAAAAACAAAAAAAGAATTTGGTCTTATATATAAGATTTTTTTAATATTTTTATTTTGGTTCTATTTTTAAGATATCATTTCAATTTTCAATAACATATAATTACTTCTTTTCATTAACATCATTTTTAACTCAACATTTTTAAAAATCTCAATAATAATGATAAGGATAATTTTTAAAAAAACATATCAAATTTTTATATTTTCAATACCATCAATAAATTTAATTACATTCCTTTATAAAAATAAAAAAAATTCTAAAATGATGTTAAATGTAATTATGGAATGCCTACAAGCTAGCGAGAAGATTAGTCACTGCGATCGACGATGGACACTCCGGTCATGAAAAAAAAAATGTAATTATGGAATGGAGGGGAGTAATCGGTAAGCATGTTGCAAATATGTGTTCGGATTTTGGAAGAATCTGAATATGTGGGGTTCGTGTTGTGAGTCAATGGTCATCGTTCACCGGGTAACTTATGTGCCGGTTTTGGTCTAATAAAATTGGAATTTATTGATTTGCTTAATTACGAAAAATGAATAACAGTTGTCGAAGAGAAAAGGAAATACTACCTGATTCTAGATTTTTTTTCTTAACCGTAGATTCTTATTTTTAGGTATAATTGGATTGATTAGTTTTGTTTAGCAATGATTGAGAGACCTATATAAAGATACTTACTCATAAGCCTACACATTAGAATCTTGACATTTGTCATTTAATTTCTTTTATTTAATTATTTTTAATTTGAAAATAACAAGTGTCATAATCTTATGTGTATGTTTGTAGGCTTGTAGGTCTCATTTTTCTTTTTTTAATAGATAATACGAATCTCAAGGATATTAATGTAAGAAATAAGAAATACATTAAAAATTTAAGGGTTTGGTTGTTTTGAGAAAATATTTTTCTATTTTCATTTTCTGAAAATCATTTTTATTTCCATTTTTTAAAATTTTAAAAGTATGTTTATTAGTATAAAATTTAGTATTTTCCTTTTCAAATTATCTTCTTTTTTCACCCCTTTCTAGCTCATTTTAGCCTACTAACCGCGACATAAACCTTGTTTACAAAGATAAGAATCTTTGACACCAGCTGCATAACATTAAAGAATTTTTAACCATATCGTGGTTTTGCTTATTCCGTTAGTTCACGTTAATAATTATTAACTGCTATTAATGTTATACATTAATGTGACTCACATTTTCTATATTGGGGACCAATTTAAAATTTTGAAAATATAAAGACTAAATTAATCGATATCCACAAAGTCAGAAACCAAGATGACATTTACTCATCTTATATCTTATATAATCCAAAAAATTTATTTAATTTAGGATGCCCCAATGCAGTTATTCTTTTGTATTATATAAAAAATATAACGGATTTATTCGAGAAAACTAACTTATAGTTGTAAGGTTATAGATATGATTGTGAAACTAGCTCTAAGTTTTGATATTGTAGCTAAAATCTCATAGCTATGTATTCCCTCCGGTTCGAATTATAAGCAACAAAAAACATACTTCTTTTGGTTTAAAATAAAAGCAAAATTAACTAACTTTATTAAATTTTGTTTCATTCCTAATGTTATTTTCCTAAAACATTTCTAAAAAATTGTAATCTTAATTAATTTTTGTTTCATTCCCAATACTACTTTCCTAAAATACCTCTATTTTTTTTATAAATTTGATAAAAATAAATATCATCAACTAACCTCCTTAATAAGCGTAAAAGTGGTTGGATTTGCTTATAATTCGAGTCGGAGGAAATATCTAGCTAATTGAACTAAATTTTTTTAAACAAAACTAATTGTGGAATTAGCTGAAATTTGTTAAATAATTAAAAAGGACGTATAATATTGTATTTATATTATAGTTTACCATTTATTTATTACTCAATTAATTAAGTACTTATTTATTATTTAATTAGTTATTTATTACTTAAGGAATTAATTATTTGTTTACTATTTAATAAGTAATTTATTTATTATTTAGCTTGTTTGTTGCTGAAATTTATGAGTTTGTTGGTTTGCTGAAATTCATTTAGTTTGTTGGTTTGCTTAAATTTATTAATTTTTTGGTTTGGTTTTGTTGATATTCATTTAGTTCTATTGGACTCCATGTGCCGCACATTGTGTGGACTTGATGCTAGAAGACATTGGAAACCTTGAAAGAGTCAAAAGGGCAATACAATCTGGTTTTGGTTTGGTAAGTTTTATCTACAACCACACATTGACATTGAACACAATGAGAAAATTCACTAAGAAAACATAATTGGTTAAAGTTGGAGTGCAAAATTTGCTACCAACTTTCTCACATTGCAAAGGTTGAATGAACAAAAAGGAAACCTTGGGAAGATGTTTTGTTCTTATGAGTGGAAGAATTCTAAGATAGCCAACGACCATATGGGAAAAAGGGCATTTGATATTGTAATGTCATCCTTTTTTTGGAGTGATGTACTCTATTGTCTCAAAGCCGTAATACTCGCAATTTCCTCACTTATTTTTATAAAATAGAAATTTATTTAGTACTATCTCCGTCCCTAAATATAGGACCCCTTTGGGAGATTTCACGTTTATTAAGAAAGTTGACTAATTTAATTAATTGTTTTGGAAATGTGAATTTTTTATATGTATTTTCAAACTTACCCCTATTAATATTATTGGGAATCTAAAAAGTGTTAAATAAATAGCGATGTTTGTGGAAAAAAGTAAATAATGATCATTGAAAATTGGTATGAGGCCTTATAAATAGAGACAAAATAAAAGTGTCAAAAGGGTCTTATAATTAGGGATGGAGGGAGTATTTGATTTCTTAAACAAAATTTAATTTTCATAATTCAATTGAGTTAGTATTTTGATTTAATTTTCACGAATTCAGAAAATTCTGAATTTTGTGTTTTTAATTTTATAAAAAATAGAAAATCGTGGGAGTATATTTATTTTATTTAAATTAGATTTTTATTTTTTACTTCCTTTAAAGTAGAGAGGAAAAATTTAATTTCTCTCTCTAATAAAGTGTCACGGCCAAACCCTAGATGGGGAAGAAAAATGTTAAGTTTACCCTACGAGTTAAGTGAGAAAGTATATTTTAGAGCCTAAATTCAAATTTCAAAAGTGTCTTAATTATTTTGTCTTCTCAAGAATCCACTTTAGACAAAGCATTAATTACCCACTAAATTATGTCTCACACTAAACCAACATACTATTAAACCTACAACTACCAAAAATTGCAAATAAGCCCCATGACTTTTGAGAAATTCGAACTCCCATTTTAGGCAAGAAACCCCAACCTAACCCACTATTATAAATACCCACCCCATGCCTCATTCTTACACTATTGCACATTCCTAAGCCGAAGACCAAAAAAAAATAAATAGAAGGAGCTAGAGATAGGGAGAGAGGCCGTGGAAGGAGGAGGAAGGAAAAAGCTTGGTTTTTCTTGCTCATTTTTGTTCTTCCATATAGGTATCAAGCTTCTTACTTATTTTCCTTTTTCTTTTTCTTCTTATTTTCGATTTCTATCATGCTTTCAAAGAGGGTTTATGTTGTTTGATGACTAAGAGCTCTTGCATGTATATTTTTATGATTCCTCTTGATTTTCTAAGCTTGATTTTGTATGGATTGGAAGTTAAAAAAAAATCACTATACCACAAATGAGTTTTAACAACACACATTTTACAGCACTTGTGTTAAAGATGCTGTAAAAAACCTATTTAGACATAAGGTGTGTTGTAGGATTACACTTTCAACAACATTTACTTAAGAGAATGCTGTAAAAATTATTTTAAAAAATGGTAACACTTATTAGACTGCACTTGGTTAAGTAAATGCTTTTGATTGTATGATACTAAATTTTTTCTTCTCCCGCGCAGATATATTTAGAACGCTGTTGTTATTCCAATTTGAATTTTTTTATTTTTTATTTTATAAAATTATTTTTTATACTCTCCCTACTCTATCTCCCTCCATCTCTTCACCTTCTACACACTACTCTTCTATCGAGCCCCAATTCCATTCTTTGAGACCCAATCCCAAACCACCGCACGTCTTTTCATCGAACAGCTGCACGATCGCCGTCAGCCGTCCGCGGCCAGCCCAAGCTCCATAGCGACTTCCTCAGTCAGCCCTTCACCCGAGCCCTCGACCACCGAATCGTCACTCACCATTGTTGCTCTGAACCATTGTTCTCATCCCCCACTCACCATTGTTCTCACCTCCTCCCACGACACCGAGCCACCACCGCAACATCGAACGACTTCCTTGTCACACCTGTGAGTTGTAGCAACCTGTTTATCTTGTTTTTGGTTTCAATTTTGCTTTCCAATTTTAGGGTTTCAGTTTTTTGCGTTTAGTTTCTTTTTTTGTACGGGGTTATTGCTCACTGAAATAGATGGTTATTGCTGTTATTGCTTCTTCCTTGTGTTATAGTTATTGCTCACGGAATCAGTTTCACTTTTGGAACATTGAATATGTATTATAGCTTCTTCCTTGTGTTATAGCTTCTTCCTTGCGTTTATTTTGATTTTCGGTGATTTTGCTTGTGTGTTGTTTTTTGGGATTTTAGATTCTTATTGCTTGAATGAGTCTGATTGATTTTGCTCTACATTAGATTTTAGATTTTAGCATATCATTCTAGCTCCAGCTTTTTCTTTTAGCTCTTTTTAACTGATTTTGGGGATTAAAGTGGCTTGTTGCATTCAGGAACTGAAGTGATCTTTGTTGAACTGAAGTGGCTTGTATGCATTTTATAGCTTGTGTACTTGCATTAGTCAGCAGTAGGAATCATGAAAAAACTTAATGGTTGGAAGAATTAAATTATTCTTGAATAATTACATTTCCACTCTATTGACAAAATCCTAGATTTGTGTAGTTTAATGAAGAAAAATGTCTCTGGACTTATAGTAGCAGTGTTGGTTAGATATAAGATATGTTGTTTCCAGAGGAGTATATGCTTTTCTATAGAAACTATAGGCTGCCTGAAGTGGTTGCCTCGAGGAGGTTGAGCTGATGTGGCAAGTTTGTTGCCTTATTGAGATTGGGTTGTCAATTTGAGTTTCTTATGGGGTTTCTTTCAATGGTTCTATACAGCTACTGATGATTGTGGATTTAAAGCCTTCCCTTCACTTGGGCTCAAAGCATATGAAAACAGGTATGTTGTCCCAAATCCTTAATTCAAGTAAAATTTATTTGTCTTCAAAGGAAAATGTACATAAATCTAATAGGAGTATTTAGTCCAACCTTTACTTATGTGCAGGTTCTATTTTGATTTCTCAGCAATCTATACTAGCAAAGCTTGATAAACCAGATAAAGCCCTATGCTTCACTAGTGGAATGGCCGCTTTAAATGTTGTGGCCCATCCTGTTAGCACTAGTGCTTTTTCTTTCTTCATTGTGATAATATGCATGTGATATTTTTTCATTATTGTTAGTTATCTGAATTTAGATTAAATTTGGCATCAAGTACTTATAAGGTCGTGGATTAGTTTTATATTGTGGAGATTGTTTTGATTGCAACTATGATTCAAGTTGATGTGTTGAGGAAACAATATATGTATGTGTATTTACTTTTGTTTTCATTATTTTTATCCAGTTATCAACATGTATAAGTCACATATCCTGTTATTAAAATAAAAATTGATAATGAAATGTTGAAGGCGAAAGATTTGAACTCTGCTCTAGTTTCTCAGTTTTTCTAGAGTACATTTAGTTTGTCTTGTTTATTTCTAATCTCAATGTGATGTTTTGCTTACGGGAATGGTTCGTTTCAGATAGAAAGGGATGCTTATGCCTTAAGTTCTTGCGTGTGGGGCTGAAGACCAATGAAGAAAGAACCAGTGCATTGGATACATAGTAGAGCATGTGTTGCAGCTCCTTATTTTGGCCCAAAGGTACCAAGAGCGCTCTTGGTTCATAATAACTTACTTTCGTAATTTATCATAGTTACTGCAAATTTTTGATGACTTAGCTTATATTGATTTGTTATAGTGTTGAATCTGTTTGGGCCTTTTGGTATTTAAAGGTTCAAGGGGAAGGCTTGTGCTTTTGTATGGGACATTTTTAGTTCTAGTAGTAGTGGCCTAGTGGGCAGAAATGATCATGATTACAACTTTCATTTGTGTCTTACCTGAGAACGTATGACCCATTTTGTATAACCAATCTTGCTGAGTTTGATACTAATGTTATTCTTTGGTTCCTCAAGCATATGCATATTCTATACAATTGGTTACTATTTTGTTATTAATTAAATTTCTTTCTAATTTAGTTATTTTGATTATTAACTAAATTTAGGTGCATAACATAAGGAAATCACTGATTTTTTGGCTGCCTTTTGTTGTTGTTGTTATTGTTGTTGTTGTTGTTGTTGCAGTTATCTTCTGTTTGGAAGTACAAAAGGAAGTTGAGAGAGCAGAAACCTTGTCCAAATTTGACTACTTTGAATCAAGAACATTTTGGTATGCACATAGATAACATGGTATTCCATTCATTCATATAAGTTAGCGTCATGTGGATTTATTTTAATATTGATATCTGGATGACATGGTCAAGGCGCAATTTATTTTTAAGTTGGCATCATACTGTTGCCTCTATCTCCAGGTTAAGCCAAATGTTCAATATGCTGTCATTCTTACATTGTTTAATTTGATTGCTAATAACAGATTGAATATTTAATCTGTTCAATATTTCAGTGGCTCTTAATTTTTAGTGTTTAGTTTTCAATATTCAGAGTGGTGTTGAAAATGGTGGACTATCCTGGGGCTTTAAAGGTATGTGCCAATTTTGTGAAAAGCAACCTGGTTTCTGGAGATTTACATGTTTCTCTGTTTGTCTAAATTATATGATCATGATTACAAACACCTTATTATAGTTCTTTTGATACGTATATTGTTTATATATTGTTAAGTGATGCACATTGGGTTTCTGATATTTATGGAGGTGTTGATCAAGTATTGCAAAAGGTGAGTTGGTTTTATGTGGGAATTGAACTTCAAAAGAAATTATTTCTTATGGATATTGCCATCATTAGAAATGAAGCGTAACTCTAAACACGTATAATTTTCACTGGCCAGCCCTTCAATTTTTGTTTATGCTTTATAATAGCAGAATTGTTAGTTGTCGTGTGACGCATTGGACAATATTGGGGATGCTTTTGATATTTTAACTATTTTTATTAGTAGTCTCCTTTTAATTTGATCAACGATGTTGTATTAGAGATATTTATCAATATTAATAAAAAAAATCCTTTCAATTATATTGTTTTAGTACTTCTTGCTAGATTTTTATTTTAATAATTTTTCTTGAATTTATTTAAATAATTCATGCAATAAAAAGTTTAAATATGAGGAAAAATAATTTTAAAAATAAAAAAATTATATATATATATATATTTACAACGCTTACTTAAGCAAGTGCAGTAGAAAATAGTTACTAAATTCACATTTACAGCATTTATTTAAGCAAGTGCAGTAGAAAATAAATGAATTTACAGCACTTGCTTAAACAAATGCTGTAGGAAATTGCCACTAATTTAACATTTACAGCGCTTATTTAGGCAAATGCAGTAAAAAGTATACGAATTTACAGCGCTTCTCGCATATAAGCGCTGTAAACTAGGCGTATCAGCTTAGCGAAAATGGGCATTCTACAGCATTTGTGAAGCGCTGTTGTTTCAGGTACCACTTTCAACTGCACTCGATTCTACAACACTTCGCAAATGCTGTTACTTGTTGTTTTCAAACGCTGTTGTTTCACTTTTCTGTTGTAGTGAATGGACATGCAACCATGTTTGGGAGCTCACGGTTTTACCCCCTTTTTGTGTTCAAATAATTTTTGTTTCACTTATTTGTGTTAAGAATGAATAAATATGAGATGACTAACGTTGTTCATGAAGTATATGTGTTTGTGTGTTGGTTTGATTTGTGAAAATCTCCTAATTTCCCTCATGCATGTCACAGCCTAGGGCTAGAAAAGAGGGAAATGATTTTGTCTTTTAATGCATGTCAATGACTTGTTAATATTTGTTAATTTCTTGATGTATTTTTCGGTTCCCATATGAAAATAAATTATTGAATGAATTTTGTCTCGATTTATTGACTTTGGGTGCTATACGGTTTTGATTAGGGAGTATATGCATGTGTTAGTTGATATAGAAACTTTGTGCTCCTTGATGATGAGATTCGACCAAACATGAGAAAATGGATAAATGATTTTTGTTTCATGAAAATAAAATTGTATATAAGTGCTTTGAAATGGTTAAGTTGATTAAAGTGTTTGGAACTTGTGGTTAATGACTTATTTTCTTTGTTCAATTTGGTCCCTATGCGTTTAATTAGGTAGACATGAAAATTAAATTGTTTTGAAAAAAATTTTGTGTTATGTAATTGATTAGAGTTAGTTAAATGATTGTATGCTTGATTTTAATTGAAAAAGTATTTGTTTGAATGTTTTAGGAAGTGTTAGAAAATTTATGGATTTGGGTTTACACTACTAGAAAAAAGACTTTTAAAATCGGAGTTTTAAACTCGGTCACTGTAAAACCGAGTTAAAAAAAACGTGGTGACAATTTTGTAAATAAAATTCTACTTTTAAACTCGGTTGTGAGTTTAACCGAGTTAGAAAGTATTTTTTAACTCGGTTGTTAAAAGGACCAAGTTAAAAAATAATTTCTAGATTTAAATAAAATAAATAAATAAAACTTTTAAACTCGGCTCTTTTACAAATGAGTTAGAAAATACTTTTTAACTCGGGCGTTTTAGTGACCGAGTTAAAAAGTTTGGACTTTTAAACTTGGCAATTTTACAAACGAGTTAGAAGGTACTTTTTAACTCGATCATTTTAGTGACCGAGTTAAAAAGTCTTTCCCTGAAACAAAACCACTAACAAACCTTAGTAGTCTTTCTTCTTTGTTTCACTCTGTGTTCTTCATCTTCATTTCACCCTTCGTTTCCACCGTCGTCTCCTCTCACCACGGTTCTCTCTCCGATTCGTCTTGCCTCTGGTTCATCTTATTCGTTCGTCTTCGTTCTTCTCCTTGCGCCACCAAGGTTTGTTTCTCTCCCTCTTTTCTCCTTTCTCTCTCTCATCTTCGTTCTCTCCTCCCCAATGGCTGGAAACGCTGTTGCCGAGTCCATCGTCGTCATCGTCATCGTGGTGCCATCGCCGCTCTCTCCTCTCCACCGCCGCTCTCTCCTCTTCCCTGAAGCGCGACCACCGCTCTCTCTTCTTCCCTAAAGCATGACCGCCGCTTTCACCGCCACTGCTCACTCCCTTCTTCAACTCCTTCATGCCTTTTTTTGGCAGTTGCCACCACCGTGTGTATGTAAGTTCCCAATTTTATTTTAGTTGAAATTCTAATCCTTTCTCCACATATGCAAACATGAGAGCCCTATGTTCTCTACTTTACTTTTCTCATGTTAAAAATCACCTGTTAAATGAAGTTGATCATAATTTAGCCAATAAGGAAATAAAATTATTTGTGGGACATGGAATGCCTGTTTTAATTTATACAAAAGCATTAAGAAATTTTTCTAAGATGGTATGGTTTCATTCAATAATTTGATTCAATAATTTTTCTAAGTGTAGTTTTCAACATCACTGTTTTCTACATCACAGCTGCAACCGAGTTTAAAAGTCCAAAACAACCGAGTTTAAAAGTGTTTTTTTAGTAGTGTTACTTTGAAACATAATTCGGCCATAGCATGTTTAGAAGGGTAAGAGTTCAATTTTGTTAAATGTTAATTGCTATGTGAACCATGTATGGATTATATGAAAATAAAATCAAAGAGTTAGTTGTTGTTGTGTATGTTTTAGTTAAGTGTTCGGTTTAGGACCAAGTTGGTTTATTTTAAAGTGTTACTTGAGTACTTGGTTTGTTATGTGTGCTTGCTTAAATTGATTGAATTATGAAAGAACATGTGTTGTTTGGTTATAAGAATTGATTTGTTAAAGTATTATTTGTCGTTTATATGTTTAAGTGATGTTTGAGGAATGCTAGTTACGTAACTTGCTTTGTGAGAAATTTATAGCTTTTGAAATTAATTGATTTTAAGTTAGATTGGTTTGATTTGATTGAAATTATTAAGTATTTTTAGTGGCTGCCCAAACTTTATTTTTAGTGTTAGAGTTTGAATTATAAAGTGTTTTAGTGTTTGTTTTGTGTTAAAGCGTAATATGAAGTAAAAAGGTACTTTTATGGTGTTTTCGGGTTTGTTAAAAAGTGATTTCTTGGACTTAATCCTTTTCTGTCCAGAATTTATATAATTTGTTTTTCAATTTTAAAAATGTGTTTGATTGGTTTAAAGTTAAGTCTCAAGTGGTATTTGAGTTAGGAAAAAGTTGGATTGAAAAAGTTGAATTTTTCAGTGTTTTCATGTTCGAATAGGTTGCTGTCCAAGGCGGACCAGCAGCTAATTATTTAGTTTAAAATTTGTTTGTTGATTATTTTCAAAGTGTTTTGATGTATTTATGTTGCTGCTTTACTTTGGAATAAATTGAGGAAAAGAATTGTGTTTTTGGTTTTGCCCGAAAGGATTTAATCTAAGTTTCGGAATTTTTCAAGAACAATTATAAGTATTTTATTTGGGATTTTATATTAATGAGTTATGTTTAACGTGAGGAATTAAAGGTATCACTCTCGATCGTGGAAGGGAGAGTCAAAGCTTTGTGGATCCTTTAGGAGTCTATGCTTTCAATCAAGGTGAGAATAATGGCTTATCTGGAATGTATGCCATGATAGTTTGATTTTATTTTCGATTGTTTTATATCGGAACTGTGATCGGAAAAGTCAAGTAGTCTGAGGGCAATCTGTTTGTTTGTTTGGCTCCTCATACGAAAGGCTAAGATCACTACACTGCTTCTGTGATGACGTCTGTTTTGTTTATGAATGATGTGATAGCATGATTATACAACGCATGTTCATGCATGATACTTGTTCTATTTCATTCTGAATAATGTGAGCATGCATATGATTTGAAAGGTTTCTATAAGGTTCTGATTTTGAGGAAATGTCTAAGTAAAGAAACGAAGAAAGAAAGTAAAGTCTTGCAAGAATGAAAGGAATATGTAAGATTATGGGTTGTTGTGAATGCTCTGAGTTGTGAAAGATGGATCTCCCTGATGTGCACGACTATGGTTACGCGCTTTCCAGGTTGAGTATGTGTTGGCCACGTGAGTTGTATTGTCGTGGTTTCTAACCTTGGTTTGTTGAGAAAGTTGACATTGGGGAAAAGTAATGTGAATGATTTTTAATTAGAGGTCGAGGTTCACTGAAGGGATGAACGAGAGTGAATCGACCAAACCTTAGGGTTAATAAAATACTAAAAGACTTTATTTAACCCGACGAGATGAGTGTGAAGTAGTGGAGAGGAAGATACCCTGTTTATCTGCCGATACGCAGGTGTGCAATTGTGATAGGGGTGGGTGATGACGGTGACTCGTCAAGACACCTAGAGTGCTTTTCTAGGCGGAACTAGTCTACATGTGATCGGGGAATAATACCTAGGGGATTGTAACGTGTTCTGCACCGCAAACTAAAAAAGTACTGTCGCCCCCTTGATCAAATTCAAAACGGTGAGAGAGAACCTGAATGAGGCTGACTGTCGAATGGTTATTGGGCCCCAATTGAAATGATGAATAACGTGAAATGTGATTATGATTATGATGATGATTTCTCGACAGTTCGACCTGTGTGGGTTAAGGTTCTTGTACGTCCCGTTTGCTTCTGATTAGGCTTGGGAGGATGTGGAGGAGATGTAGACGTGTGTGTTGACTAAGTACCCCTTCTGTCTCAATGATGTCTTAAATTCCCCAACATCATTGATGAAATCGGATTCGATAAAACTTAATAAAAATATGAAGAGAAAGTTAATTGTTATAATGGCTCAAAGTGTGGAAATGTAATAGTGAAAGTCAAAGTTATGCTAAGCTGTAATTATTTAGCTGATGATGATGATGATCATGCATTCATACATTCCTATGTGCATCTGTGTTGTTATTTATTTTCTAGTTGAGATATGTTTGTGGTCCGCCTGCTTTGTCGACGTCCATAAAAGCTTATTCTTTCTCCTGTCTCATTGTTTCTCTTCGTTCTTCGTGGATGACGCAACAGGCAGATGATGTACTGCATAGAGATCTAAATGTGGCCCCTAGCAGGGGGAGTGTGGGAAGCCACCCGTGACGGATGGGTCTGGAGAGGCCCTACTCGGTTGGTGATCAGAGACCCGGTGCATAGGTTGAGAAGAGCAAGGATTGATCTGCATATTGCTAACATCACTCTGAGAGACTACATGGATGGTGGATCTCGGACTTACCATGCACGACGTGCAGAGCTCGCACTGACTGCTGTGGTAGAGCTTGAGGAAGATGAGGAGATTGAGCCTAGGGATGAGGAGGAGGAGCCCACGGCTGAGCCGGATCGGGAGCATGTTCCAGAGGAGGACTCTGACTCTGATTCCGATCTAGCGAGCGAGTGGTCCGTAGGAGGTGTCTCTTAAATGTTGTTGCTGTTAGGTGTTTTGTTTTGCCTTAGTAGTGGGTCTTGTCTGACTGAGGAAGCCTAACTCTAGATTACTGATGATATATTTACTCTGATGTTTTGATGTATTTTGGGACTACATGTCCATAACTCTTTTTTATTCCTGCTTACAACTACTTTCTAACTGATGTAATTATGTGGCACTCATGGGATTTTATCAGATGATGTTTATCAAATGAAAAAGTAAGTATTTTGACGTGTGATTAGGTGGATGTCAGTAACAGCTCGATTTTGTGAATGACGGATGGCGATGATACTTCCTTTGAAAATAAACAAACAACATTACGCTTTTTGTAAATGAATGAGTAATAACAATAAACTTTTTGTAAATAAATAAACCATGTACATAAATGTTTTTTTTTTAAAAAAATCACTCTCATTTTTACTACCTTTCAATATAATAAATTGAATATTTTTGATAAACAAAATCGGGGTGTAACATTTGTTGGTATCAGAGCTATGTTTATTCTCAGTGGCCTTAAGCATAGCCTTATATGCTTGCCTTGTGTGATCTCTGATGGTGAGGTAGTGTGTGCGTGTGTGTGAGTCCTAAGTCCTTGTGTTTATCTGCAGGAGTAGATGGCTCGTGGGCGACCTCGTGGTTCTGGACAAGGGGATGCTAGTGGGACAGCTAATGTTCTCAATCCTGCAGCTTTGATGGCTCTGATGGCTGTTGTGATGACTGGGGTGAATGATAACCTGCAAGCTCTGCATCAACAAGCTCAACAGAATATCAACAATCAGAATCAGCCTCAGAACGTGGAATCGCAAGGAATTCGGGGATTGGATGAGTTCTGTCGTCGCAATCCGAAGGAGTTTGTTGGAGGTTTTGCGCCGGATGTGGCTCGTGGATGGATTGAGAATCTGGAAAGAATTTTTGAAGGAATGGGACAATGAGATGATGCCCAGAAGGTAGCTTATGCTGGGTATATGCTGACGAAGGAGGCTTCGGCTTGGTGGAGGAACACTAAGCAAGTTATGGTGAATGTTGGAGAAGAGATCAATTGGGAATCTCTTAGGGGAAAGTTTCTGGAAAGGTACTTTCCTGAAGATGTGAGGACTGAGAAGGAGATTGAATTTCTCAAGCTAGTGCAAGGAAACTTGTCATTGGGGAGTACGCGGCTAAATTTGAGGATTTAGCTCAGTACGTGCCTCGGTATGCTAATGGAGGGAATGAAAGGTCTAAGTGTGTGAAGTTCCGAGATGGTTTAAGGGCTGAGATCAAGTTGGCTTTTTCGCACTTGGAAATCAATGAGTTGAGAGGTTACTATAGGATTTTATCAATGCATTGAGAGTTTGTGTGCTAATGAAGTTGATAAAGCTACCAAGGAGTTGGATTCTTATAGAAGATCAAGTGAAACCTTTGGCTTGAATGCAGCCACAAGACAAAGAGATACTTTGGCACTTGGTAAGTGAATGCAAAAATTGTCTTATATATTATATATTCTTTTCTTGTAAAATCATGATGCTAATTAGTATTTTATTAAGTTGTAGCGGAGTGGTGGAAGAATTATGGAACACATGTTCCAAATTTGAGGAAAGTTGCAATGAAGGTGTTGAACTTAACTTGTAGCTCATTAGGATGTGAGTGTAACTGCATTACTTTTGAGCAAGTAAGTAATCATGTATTGAGTAAATGTTAAATTATTTCACTTTACAAAATGTGAAACTAATGTTATATATATATATATATTCATTCAAAGAAGAGGAGCAAACTTGAGCATTAGAAGTTGCAAGATTTAGTTTTTGTCAAATACAACCAAACACTTAAGGAAGGCTTCATCAGTGAACACTTTGGAAGTATATACCGAACTTTGGAAATATAGTTCGGTCTGGTCTCGTGGTCCAATCCAATCTCAAATTTTTTAGACCCATTGTTATATGGTCTGGTCCACGGTCTCACTATTTTTGAGACCATTAAAACCAGACAGGACAATTAGTTAAAACCTAAATAGCACTTACTTGAAACTTGGTACTTATGGGACTTAAATCCTACCTGTACTTTTTGTGTGTCAAACAATGTATGCAAACAAAATTCTGGTGTGAGTGATTGAGATATATATAGAGAGAGCCTAGCTCAACATACATATAGTATATAGCTTTAATCATCAATTAATGTCCTTCCCTCCTGCTTTTGCTAGTAGATATTGTAGTTAGGGATGTAATGGTCCGGTTTGGTCCTAGATAGATATTAGGGATCTAATCAATTAAATTAATATGGCCCGGTCTACTTCGGTCCATATATTTTTTTATGTACAAAGATCATATTGGATTAATGGTCCGATCCGGTTTATTTAGCTCATAAGCAATCATAAAAAATTATTAATATGAAATTGCTATAAAACATCATGGAGTCATATCAATAATCAATGGTAAAAAAAGTGAGGAACCATGAGGGATAAAGCAGACCTGTAGCCTGGATGGAAATTATCACCCCGTTTAGATACACAATGTACCTTGGATACTTCAGAAAAGTGGAGGGAACAATGCTGAGAACATGGTGGAATTTTTTTTTTTTAAAATTAATCGGTCCGGTTCGGTCTTAACGGTCTACAAGATAATTAGACCATGGAATGGACCATATAACAATGGTTTAAAAAAATTTGATATCGGACCGGATCAAGAGACCGGATTGGATTATATTTTTTGATCCGGTCTGGTTCGATCCGAACGGTCTCGCGGTCTGAGATTGGATCGCTTACACCCCTAATTGTAGTGATCAATAATCAATAACTAATACTCCATCCGTCCCACAAGGATGGTTAAAAAATTCAAAAGTAAAAAAATTAAGGAGACATACATTTAATGGTTTGTCTAACACATTAACCAATTATCAAACAACTAATTAAATGCATTTTGCTTGGATCAACCAATCATTATTCAAAATTTAAAATTTTTAAACTTTTCATTAATTATTTTAACTATAATTTGGGATAAAAAAAATTAGTTATTTTTTACCATCCTTGTTAGACGGAGGGAGTACTATACTATGTTCATAATTTAACACCGAACAGTGAACACTTTGGAAGTATATACTAAACTTTGGAATTCAGTATATACTATGTTCAAAGTATGTTATAACTTATAATTTAAGACCTTACACTCTTACGGTATTATGTTCAGTATAGGTTACATAATTCATTTTAAATGGCATCAACATTTTACTGAATATATTGATTACTTCCTCCGTTTCATACGTAGTGTGTTTTAAGATTATGCACGAGTTTTAAGATTATGCACGAGTTTTAAGAAATGATTAAATGATATAAGAATTTGGTGTATTTCGACTATAATGGCCCCATAAAATCATTATTGAAGAGTAAGAAAGATATTAGAAGTGAAAAAGATAGTGTAATAAATAGGGGTGTGTTGGAAAAAATATCATTAATTATGTATTGAGTTTTGTAAAAGAACAATACATATGAAACATGAGACAAAAACTCTATAAACATTACGTATGAAACACAGGGAGTATTAATTATGAATGTGTTTTTAATTTGGTGTGTTTTAGTATCTTTGAATATTTATATATGTAGGATATAAATTATTTTTTTCTTTATTGTAGCGATCATCCCACTACCTGTTATGACATTTTTTGAGTTAACCACTCTCCGCAATGAACTATCTAGGCACAAACAGTGTGGGAAAAAATAACACTAATACATGGATAGCATGCAATTCCTTATTTATATATTCGCAAATGCTAACAAGTGTCATTGGTATACTTATTAAGTAGCTAAATGTATAGATAAGCATTGAAAAATGCATTTTTTAGATTCTCGACATAGAGTAATATACATTGATAATTGTTTTTCTAAGTATAAAAACCCTAACAAATATCCTTAGCAACACCCTTATATATTTATTTATGTTCATTGTGTGCAAGCATGGGACAAAACTACACTAGGATATATATCATTACGCAGAAACCGCCCCATGAACAAGATTCTGTGTATTATTGTGAAACATACAGTAGCCGTCACATATGTTGTTAACGAGCTAAAAACACAAAGCTGGCCATTGCTTAGTTATTATAGCACGAGATGCCCTGCCACACATTTTAGGCCCCTCTTACAAGAGAAAAGCTAATCTACAAGGTAGAAAACCTTGTCATCCACTACAACAATTCGTCCTTCTAATAACATCCAAGAACAAAAAGTTAGAATTGACAATCATCATTCAAGAGATAAATGAATTGAGTATTTATAAATATCTTGATAAATTTATAATTTAAATCGTTTGCAAATATTTTTCACAAACATATACAGCGGAAAAGTAAATAATTATGAAAACGATTACACGCGAACCTCAACTAATAATAAATTGTAAACGTTGGTGCGCGTTTTTGTGTTGCGCAACAAACAATGAATAACAGTAAAAATAAACACAACAAAAATATAAAAGAGTTTAAGGATAGAGGAAATGCAAATCGAGGATTCATCATGGTTCATCCTCTCTGGTGAGTCCCACGTACACGTTGGGTGTCGGAAAGGCCTACGGTCAGTCTCTAAGCAACGTGCTTATTAGGATTTGATGTTATTAATCATTAGGAAGTTTCGAATCCCAGTACACCTAGAGCGTCCTACACACTACTCGATTCGACCTTTCGTTAGGGACCTCAGTCTCACAAGGGTTCCTCACCCTAATACACGGAGGATGTCACACCTTCACATTAGGAAAGCCTCTTCCTAAATCCTGGTATAGCCTAACAACTAGGTGTCCCACCGTTCGTAAATGACCTCTACCCAAAACTAACAGGATGACTCACCCAATTACACACCCAATTACACAGATAAGAATAAGAATGGAGTAACAATAGAGAAGCACTCTAATTAGTGCAAATATTACAACTAGAAGCCTTATAACAATAATGATACGACATACTCAATATTTTGTTATTTCAATGGAGAAGAGGAAGAACCAACTCTTAGAGAAAAATAGAGAATTTTGAATTTTGAAGAGAAATAGTTGTTTTGAAAATAGGAGAATAAGAGATTTTAATAAGAAATCCGTTCAAGTAAACATGGAAACAATCTAAGCAATTATTATAATTGATCCAGCGACGTTTTTCTGATTTTCAAACAAAGTAACCGATTATCCTATAAAGTAATCAATTACAAATAGTCAAGTAATTGATTCCTTGCTCTCTAGTTAATATATGATGCAACAAAAGTAATCGATTCATCCTCACTGTAATTGATTTCTTTTGACAAAAGTAATTGATTACATGATCGTAGGTAATCAATTCGCTGCTCTCTGGAAAACGTATATACAACAAAAATAATCGATTCATTCTTTCCGGTAATATATTACTTTAATACAAGTAATCGATTATCTAGTGAAGTAATTGAGTAATCGATTACGTAAGCTTATATTTGTGAAAAATGATTTTCTCTTTCCAAATACTAAGAATATGAATTAAATACTGTGTTGGCATACTTAATTAATTGCTTGATTGAATAGGTTTAAAAAAGTTTATCAAATAATTATTCTTCACATGTAATATCTTTAAAAAGTTCTTCATCACATTATCGTAGTTTTGAAAAACACCTTGACTATTAGTACACATTGTTTTACATGATTATTCTAAGACGGGATGATACTTGATTTTCATTGATTCTTTCTTGAAGCTCAGGTTATCATCATCAAAATAAAGGAGCAAAATACTTGCAACTCAATACATACAAAAGCCATCCGGTGACTGGTGCTTTTAATAAACTGATTGGATATTGATCAAGATATTTATATTTTTTAAGGCTTTTTTTTTTTTTTTATATAAATCAAGGGCATCCTCTAATCCTGTAGGAAAGGAATCTCTTTAAGGGATATGTGCACTTGACTATTCATCACAGCAAATATTGCTCACAGTAATCCAACATTTAACGTTTGACCGATCATGATATCTGAGAATTCAAAAAAATCTAACACAAAAGATGACTTTTATCTTTATTATTATTATTTTTTTAAATCTCTAAATGATGAGAATAACAAAACTTTCGAATTTCAACTCTTCCCAATTTTATTTTTAAAACATTTTTCAACAACGAGACTTAAGGAGCTAAATGCAAAAACAGCTAATAAACAAGGGTATATATCAATTCGAGGTTGTTGTTCTAGATTAATCGGAGTTTTTGGGTTCAAATCACTAGAAGGTCAGTGGTGTTTAAGGAAAGTTTTGCTATCTATAATGATTCTTGATCCATATTGCCTTTCAAAACCTGCAACTATCTTCAAACTAGGATGATTCTTTAATACTTCCTTTTTAAGCTTTTTAATTCCATTCTCCATTTTCTCATCATTGTTGATAGATTAATTAAAATATTTGAGGGTCGAAATTGAAAAGAAAAAAAATAAAATGACAAATTTGCCTTATAGTTCTAATTAACCATAACCTATCATTATCTTCGTCGACAAATTTGCAAGTATAATGATTGCCACCATTGTTGCCACCTCCATCCACCACCTTAAACTACGGTGACCGCTATCGTTGCTGCCATTTCCACCCATCACCTTAAACATGTTGGTTTTTGAATATGAAAGTCATGGGGTTGGATTTGATAGTGAGAGAAATGCTGGTGGGGGGAAAGTAGCGAGGGTTGAAGGGGCGGGTGTCAATGCTAGTGAAATAGTGACAACGAAGTGTGATGATGAATTAGTTGGTATGAACACAATTACAGTAGGAAAACAAGATGAAGGCTGAAGATGAGGAAAAAAAATATCACGTACAAAATAAAGAGGCATATCAAAATAAGTTAAAAATTAAAGGGGATCATTGAAAAACTTCCCTGAACATTCAAAAGAATGTATCGAGTTTAGTATAAATTGCATGTGGTAAATGGAGGATACTTGTACTTTGGAAAAATAAAATAAAACAAAAACAACTTTTTCTTTCAAAATTGCGAAACCAACATTTTAAATTTTTTTTTAGATGAAAAACCAACATTTCATTTTGCTTTGCAATTAAAGACCACACTTTTTTCTCTTTTGAATAGGGGTACTGAAAACTAATTAAATACAACTATGCAATCTCGATCTTTCCTTGTAGTATAAAAACCTGTCCCAATGGAGCCTCCATATTAAAAGTTAGGATATACTAAAATTCTATGCTGCCACATGTGATGCAAGTTACACTTTGTAACTGTATCAACAATTTTCTCATTCTCTATTCATTTATCAGTTTGTACTTTCTCCCAAATCTATCATCCTCCCTGAATCTGAAAGGGGCTGAAGAAATCCTTCTACTTGGATCTACTCTGACCATTGAAATACGGATTATTCAAATGTAAATTTTTTTTATTTCTTTATTAACATGGGTGGGGATCCGGTAAAAAACAAAGAGTTTAAAGAATTAGTTTAAAGTATTAACACCGGGAAAAGAAAATAACAGAGACATAGAGAGACAGAGAGGCACAAGAGAACCAGGGGAAAACAAAAACAGAGAGAAATATGAAGAAGAAAAAAATACAGACCAAAGAAGAAGAGATACACGGATAAAAGCAAAAAAATGGGAACTTATGCTTCTAGGTTTGGATAGCTTGAAGCACAAAAAGGACAGAAAAGAAATGTGTCATCAATGTTAAAAACGATGGAAACCGAGGGAACGGTCTTAACAATCTACTAGAGGGGGTGAATAGTAGATGGAAGCGATAATACCAATTTTTCGTGATGTATTAAAATCGATCGAATAAAGCTAGTTGATCAGAGTAAAAAATCCCGACTTTGAGCCGAGCAGTTCTTGATAACCAGTTTCTGGACCGAGCACTGATTATCCGAGCTGCACACTCAAAGGATCAGGTTTGTTGCGGAAAATTACTAGCACAGTCCGAGCGTTAAGTTAGAGCTAAAGCAGTTCGATCAAATGCCCAGAAAGTAAATGAAAGCAGTAAAGAAAATGAGACACCGAGATTTATCCTGGTTCACTCACCAACACGGTGAGCTACGTCCAGTCCCACTTAAAACCTTTAGGGAGCTTTAATAAAATCAAATAGATAGAGATTACACGGGATCAATTAACCCACCAAGAGAGTACCAAACTCTTGGCTTCTACCTACTGATACAAAATGCCGAGCACAGCGTCGGACTTTCACAGTCTTGAAACCTTCAAGACACCTTGAAACCTTCAAGGATTTTCACCAAAGAACCTCCTAAGACTTCAATCGCCAAAGAACCTCTTGAACGAACTTGGAAACCTTCCAAGATTTTCACCGTGCTTGAGAGCAAATCAAGACTTAAAGAAATGGTTGAGTGAAGATGATGGCTCCAACCCGAAACTCAAGTGTATAAGATTCTGAAGGTTTAATGAACAAAATAGTTTTCGGTTGAGTGTTTGAGAAAGGGTTTTTGAGAATGTAGAGAACGATTTGAGGCTTGGTATATGAGTATGAAAGATTTGAACTCAAACTCTCAAGGTTCTCTTTTCTGCGGTCCAAGCACTTGTAAAACAGAGAGTGAATATGAAAGTGTTTAGCTTTTTGTTTTCTGTTCTTTGTTTTCTTTCTCTATAAGTTCGTGTCTTCTCTCTACTTTGGAGAAGCTAAGACTCTCCTTTTATAGTGGGGTACCAACGTATGAGGTAGGAAAGAAAGGAAAGATTATTTTGGAATATATGCCTTGATGCTTCAACGGATAAACAGAACATTTTCTGCCATTTATCTGTAAGTTCTGCTTTGTCTGTGCTTTATCAGACCAGTCCAAAATTGTCCCTTTCTAGTTTTGAAATTTGAAGCTTGATGACTGTTGGACGCCGTTGAGATGAGGACAAAACTGCTAGCCACGCATAATACTGATACGTAATTAATGAGGTGCATGCGGGTTGTACTTGCTGCAGGTTGAAGATGATGAACAGTGTTGCATAGCCTGACGATAGTTCGAGCTTGGCATCTTGTTTTAGCTTGACATCTTTTCGAGCATGGGAACTTTGAGAGGTAAAATCGATTTTTCCCTTGCTGAGCTGATCCCTCGGGCCGACTGATAGACTCTGAGCGATGGCTCGGATTGATCACTTCCGAGTTCGTCTGAGCTTAAGATAATTAACTCCGACTTCATTTACAACAGTCCGATCCACTTATCCTTCCGAGCTAGATGTCGAGAGCACCGAGCGTGTCTTCGGAATTTTGACTTCTTTGTTATTCTGGTCGGATTCACTTTGTTTCCGTCGGTGGCCGAGATCATACTTCACACTGAACTTGTTCATTTGTCATTTATTTGTCGTCATCAAAATCTTTGATTCAACAATCTCCCCCTTTTTGATGATGACAAATGCTTGTTGATTTTGTACGAATGTGTGAAGATCTTGATCGGTTTTTCTGAATGTAAGATTGAGAAGATACTCCCCCTGAACATCAGGTCTTCAGAAACCGAGCCATACAACTATCTTTCTCCATTACACAACATTGTTCCTTTCTTTTCCTCGATACCAATTGTTAAGTAATTAATTTCCTTGATACCATTTTGTTGATACATTTCTCCCATCTGAAAAACAACAAAAAAAAAACAACAACTACCTTTCTCCCCCTTTTGGCATGATAAAAAAGGAGCCGAAATATTAAGCGCATTTGCCAAAGGAGTATAGTAAATAGTTAATTGAAAGTTGGAAATATATATGCCTGATACCAATTGTTGAAAAAAAATCAACAATCTCCCTCTGAACATAATGTAAAAATTCGAATTTACTTCAGAAAGGGAATAGGGAATTTTATATGCGGCCAAGCTATCCGCGTAAACAATCTTTCTCCTCCGAAAAGAATATGAAGGATGATGAGGAGAGGTACAATCTTTTGAAAGATTTTGACGTAGAGGAAATCCGAGTGGTTTGACATTAACATAAGACAATGAATTTTGGTGACTGAAAAACACTGACCGAGCAGTTAGCTTATACTGAATTCGTCCATTATGCCGAGTTCTCTTACGATACGAAAATGAGTGTCTCTCGGCAAGGGTTTTGTAAAAATGTCGGCTAACTGATTTTCAGTGCTTACAAATTCAATAACATAATCACCTTTTTGAACATGATCTCTCAGAAAATGATGTCTTATTTCAATGTGTTTTGTCCGAGAGTGATACACGGGATTCTTAGTTAGGTTGATTGCACTTGTGTTGTCACATTTGATAGGAATGTGATTCAATTTTAGACTGAAATCAGACAGTTGTTGCTTCATCCAAAGAAGCTGAGCGCAACAACTTCCGGCAGCTATGTATTCGGCTTCTGCGGTGGAAAGAGCAACACAAACCTGCTTTTTAGAAAACCAAGACACTAGAGAACTTCCCAGAAGATGACAAGTTCCACTAGTGCTTTTTCGATCAAGCTTGCATCCCGCAAAATCCAAATCGGAATATCCGACCAAACTAAGACTTGTATCACTTGGATAAAACAGACCAGTGTTCTCGGTTCCTTTTAAATATTTAAAAATTCTCTTAACGACAGTAAGATGTGATTCTTTTGGATTAGCTTGAAACCGTGCACACATACAGACGCTAAACATAATATTAGGTCGAGATGCAGTTAAATATAGAAGACTTTCTATCATACCTCTATATTTACTTACATCTACGGATTTACCTGATTCATCCTTGTCGAGGTAGCAGGAGGTACTCATCGGTGTTGCAGCAGTCTTGCAATTTTCCATGCCAAATTTCCTCAGAAGCTCTTTACAATATTTTGTTTGATGTACAAAGATGCCTCTGTCGGCTTGCTTAATTTGAAGACCGAGGAAGAATGTAAGTTCTCCCATCATCGACATCTCGAATTCACCTTTCATTAGTGCTGAAAATTTCTTACACAAAGACATATTAGTAGTACCGAAGATTATGTCGTCAACATAGATTTTTACTAATAAAATATCTTCGTTAGATTTTAAAATGAATAAAGTAGTGTCAACCTTCCCTCTTTCAAATCCTTGTTCTAAAAGAAAAGAGCTTAGCCGATCATACCAAGCTCTCGGAGCTTGTTTCAGACCGTACAGAGCCTTTTTAAGTTTGTAAACGTGATTTGGAAATTCGTGACTTAAAAAACCATCAGGTTGTTTCACATACACTTCTTCATTTATAAATCCATTTAAGAAAGCACTTTTGACATCCATTTGATGTAGAGTGAATTTCATGATAGATGCAAAAGCAAGCAAGATTCGGATTGCTTCAAGCCGAGCAACCGGAGCAAAGGTCTCGTCATAATCGATACCTTCCTCTTGGTTGTAGCCTTGAGCAACTAATCTCGCTTTGTTTCTTATAATTACTCCTGATTCATCCATTTTATTTCTAAAAATCCATTTCGTGCCGATTATAGAATGATCATCAGGATGAGGAACTAATTCCCAAACATCATTTCTGATGAACTGGTTCAGTTCGTCTTGCATAGCAATGGCCCAATGTTCATCCTCAATCTCTTTACTAACAGACTCAGGTTCAATTTGAGAAACAAAAGAGACGAAATTGCAAAAATTTTGAATTGACCGACGAGTTAGAACTTCCTTAGATATATCTCTGAGCACATTCTCGATTGGATGGTTCTTGTTTGTTTTCCAAGCAGGAGGGAGGTCGTCCCTCAGAGCTTCGATTGCAGCGTCGTCTTGATGATACCCATTGTTAAAAGTGTTGTCTTGACGAGCTTCTTTTTCAACTAAGATTGGGTCATCATCATTTTGCTCGTCTTTTGACTTTTCTTTGATTCCTGCACTTTTTACACAACTCAAGGTGTCCCCTCTTGGAGACTCATCAAATACCACATGTATAGATTCTTTCATAGTGGAAGTGCGTTTATTGAACACTCGGTAGGCCTTACTCCGAGCAAAATAGCCCAGAAATATACCTTCATCAGCTTTTGAATCAAATTTTCCAAGATGATCTTTTCCATTATTTAAAATAAAAACTTTACATCCAAAAGCATGAAAATATGATATATTGGGCTTTCTACCCTTGTAAAGCTCATAGGGCGTTTTCTTTAAGATTGGTCGAGTAAGAACTCGGTTCAAAACATGACAAGCAGTGTTAACTGTGTCCGCCCAAAAATAATGAGGAATTTGAGATTCATTCAGCATAGTCCGAGCAAGTTCCTCAAGTACTCGGTTTTTCCGTTCCACGACTCCGTTTTGCTCGGGAGTCCAAGGAGCTGAAAATTGATGCTCAATGCCGAACTTAGAACAAAACTTATCAAATTTGTGATTCTCGAACTCGCCGCCATGGTCTGTTCGGATAACAACAACTTTTTGGTTAACTTGGTTTTGAATTCGTTTGACTAGCTCTTTAAAACTTTGAAAAGTTTCACTTTTTGCAGTTAAAAATAAAGTCCAAGTAAATCAAGAAAAGTCATCAACAATCACTAGGGCATAAAAGTTACCCCCAAAGCTTTTTACTTGAGATGGTCCGAACAGGTCCATATGAAGCATTTCTAATGGCCTTGTTGTGGATACCATCTTTTTGGATGAAAATTTATTTTTGGTCTGTTTACACTTCTTACAGGAAGTGCAAACACCTTCTATATCAAATTTTAGCTTTGGCAGTCCGACCACTAGGTCTTTGGATTGAAGTTTCTTTAACTGATTTACATTTATGTGAGCAGTCCGACGATGCCATAACCAAGTATCATTCTTTCGGCATGTAGAGACCAGAGAGGAAATTTCATTTAAATCTACCAAATAAGTATTGTTTGACCTTTTTCCCACAAATTTGATTGAATTGTCTTTGTCACTTTTAATTAGACAGTGAGTGGAGGTAAAAACAACATGATTACCGATATCACAAAGTTGGCTTATACTCAAAAGATTGTGTTCCAATCCTTGAACGAATAAAACATTTTCGATAATCAAGTTGGAAGAATTTCCAATTTTACCTTCACCCAAAATTTTACCTTTGTTGTTGTCTCCATAAGTGACGTATCCTTTCTCGGTTGGAGTAAGCTCGATGAAGTGCTGCTTATCTCCAGTCATGTGCTTCGAGCATCCGCTATCCAGATACCATCGTGTTTCCCTTGCTCGATAGCACACCTACAAAACGTGTTACTTGTTCATCTTGGGTACCCAAAGCGTTTTGGGTCCCTGTCGGTTAGTGCTGCGATTTACTCCCTTAACAATCCAAACAAAAGAGCCATCGGCTACACCATAGTATCGGATCTTGCATTCATTAGGTGTATGTCCAAGCATGCCATAGTAAGAGCACGTCGGCTTTTTAGCATGTTTAAAATTTGAGAACGAGCCGATTTTACAAAAAGTTTTCTTTTTGGCATTCTTGTAGCCGAGACCAGTTTTGTTTGAACTGCTTCTCTGTTGAGCAAGTAATCGGTCCAACATGCTATCACTTTGTGAGAAAGTTGCATAAGTGGTTTTCAAATTTTTAATTTCTTTTTCATACTTAATGCAATCTTCACACTTTTGATCTTTCAGAGAAGTGATAGTGGATTCTAAGGAATCATTGCTTCACTTTAAAATTTCAATGCGTTTTTCAAGTTCGAGAACTTGCTCTTTATAATTTAAAATATTTTTTTCAACTTAGCATAGCTCTTAGCGATTTTTTCGAACTCGAATTGCATTTCAGTGTAGGCAGTATATAATTCCTGATAATCATCAAGTTCGGACTCAGTATTAGATTCGGTATCCGAGTATACCTCATTTTCATGTGTAGTTGAGTCGAACGCCGAGCTAGGTGAAGCTTTTTCATCATGTCTTCCCCTTAGGCACAAAATCTTGCTTTCATGCTCGGTTGAGGATCCAAGTCTTCTCATTAAGCACAAGTGGTTGATTTCATCTTTGGTGGTGCTGAGGTTCGAGCTTGTTGAGGCTTCCTCAGTGCATCTACCCATTAAGCACAAATTAGCTGTTTCTTCATCGTCCGAGGAGCTTGACACAAATGATTCATTCTGCTCGGATGCATCCCAGACGATGTAAGCTCTCTTTGATTTGGGGTTCTTGTCTTTCTTCTTCTCGGTACTGCTTCTTCTCTGCAACCTGGGACAATTTGGTTTGATATGTCCAAATTCACCACATTCATGGCAACGACTTTGTATTTTGAGCTCGTGCCTAGATTTTTAAAGTTTCTTCTGTTTTTGAAGAATTTTTCGAACTTCCTGACTACGAGGCCGAGGGTTTCGTCATTCATGTCTGAGCTAGAGTCGCTGTCCGAGGAGACTTTGGTCGACTTAGCTGAGGCCTTGAGTGAGATCCCTTTCTTCTTTTTGTCGGATTCTTCATGCATGGTTAGTCTTCTGAGCTCCATCTCGTGCTCCTGCAATTTGCCGAACAAAGTTGCTATGTCCATGGTATCTAGATCTTTTGATTCCATGATGGCAGTAACCTTCGGTTGCCATTCTCTGCTAAGACATCTCAAAACTTTGTTAATAACCTCGGCATTTTGAAAAGTTTTGCCGAGAGCAATAAGATGGTTTATAATATGAATAAATCGTTTCTGCATGTCATTTACAGATTCGCTCGGCAGCATACGAAATAACTCATACTCATGCATCAAAGTGTTTAATCGAGCTCGTCTAACTTCACTTGTCCCTTCGTGAGTCAGTTGTAGAATATCCCACATTTGTTTAGCATTTTTACAGTGAGATACTCGGAAAAATTCATCATAGGACAGGGCCGAGGTGATGATGTTTTTAGCTTTTAAATCGTAAGAAACTTTTCTTTTATCATCATCATCCCAACTTGTCCTTGGAATTTCTACAACATCATCTCTGATTTTCCTTCTCGGAATATGAGGGCCGTTTTCAATCGCATCCCAAACATCAATATCAATTGCTTCTATGAAAATTTTCATTCGAGCTTTCCAATAAGCATAACCATCACCATTGAATAGTGGTGGTCTGTATATTGAAGAGCCTTCACCTCCGAATGGATTGTTAGAGCCCATGGTTTCCTAGGACCTTTTTCGAAAAGCGGTTAAGCTCGATCTTTCGACCAAACTCTGATACCAATTGTTAAAAACAATGGAAACGGAGGGAACGGTCTTAACAATCTACTAGAGGGGGGTGAATAGTAGATGGAAGTGATAATACCAATTTTTCGTGATGTATTAAAATAGGTCGAATAAAGCTAGTTGATCAGAGTAAAAAATCCCGACTTTGAGCCGAGCAGTTCTTGATAACCAGTTTCTAGACCGAACACTGATTATCCGAGCTGCACACTCAAAGGATCAGGTTTGTTGTGGAAAATTACTAGCACAGTCCGAGCATTAAGTTAGAGCTAAAGCAGTTCGATCAAATGCCCAGAAAGTAAATGAAAGCAGTAAAGAAAATGAGACACCGAGATTTATCCTGGTTCACTCACCAACACGGTGAGCTACGTCCAGTCCCACTTAAAACCTTTAAGGAGCTTTAATAAAATCAAATAGATAGAGATTACACGGGATCAATTAACCCACCAAGAGAGTACCAAACTCTTGGCTTCTACCTACTGATACAAAATGCCGAGCACAGCGTCGGACTTTCACAGTCTTGAAACCTTCAAGACACCTTGAAACCTTCAAGGATTTTCACCAAAGGACCTCCTTGGATTTTTGCTCAGGAACCTCCTAAGACTTCAATCGCCAAGAACCTCTTGAACGAACTTGGAAACCTTCCAAGATTTTCACCGTGCTTGAGAGCAACTCAAGACTTAAAGAAATGGTTGAGTGAAGATGATGGCTCCAACCCGAAACTCAAGTGTATAAGATTTTGAAGGTTTAATGAACAAAAGAGTTTTCGGTTGAGTGTTTGAGAATGTAGAGAACGATTTGAGGCTTGGTATATGAGTATGAAAGATTTGAACACAAACTCTCAAGGTTCTCTTTTCTGCGGTCCAAGCACTTGTAAAACAGAGAGTGAATATGAAAGTGTTTAGCTTTTTGTTCTCTGCTCTTTGTTTTCTTTCTCTATAAGTTCGTGTCTTCTCTCTACTTTGGAGAAGCTAAGACTCTCCTTTTATAGTGGGGTACCAACGTATAAGGTAGGAAAGAAAGGAAAGATTATTTTGGAATATGCCTTGATGCTCCAACGGATAAACATAACATTTTCTGCCATTTATTTGTAAGTTCTGCTTTGTCTGTGCTTTATCAGACCAGTCCAAAACTGTCCCTTTCTAGTTTTGAAATTTGAAGCTTGATGACAGTTGGGCGCCGTTGAGATGAGGACAAAACTGCCAGCCACGCATATTACTGATACGTAATTAATGAGGTGCATGCGGGTTGTACTTGCTGCAGGTTGAAGATGATGAACAGTGTTGCCGAGCCTGACGACAGTTCGAGCTTGGCATCTTGTTTTAGCTTGACATCTTTTCGAGCATGGGAACTTTGAGAGGTAAAATCGATTTTTCCCTTGCTGAGCTGATCCCTCGGGCCGACTGATAGACTCTGAGCGATGGCTCGGATTGATCACTTCCGAGTTCGTCTGAGCTTAAGATAATTAACTCCGACTTCATTTACAACGGTCCGATCCACTTATCCTTCCGAGCTAGATGTCGAGAGCACCGAGCGTGTCTTCGGAATTTTGACTTCTTTGTTATTCTGGTCGGATTCACTTTGTTTCCGTCGGTGGCCGAAATCATACTTCACGCTGAACTTGTTCATTTGTCATTTATTTGTCGTCATCAAAATCTTTGATTCAACAATCAATTCCATTATTCATCTCAATTAGGTTTCTTTTTTTTTTAATCCATTTAATTTAGTTTGTCATTTACATCTCTGTTTATCCTCAATTTGAATATAAACTGCAAATGATAGATTACTCAATGATTTATGGATATGATTTGATTCTTGTGATAAGGGTGCATCTTGCAATCTCTGTTCATCATGATCTTAATTTGCTAGAAAAAAATAAATCTGCATTTTTGAGTTTCAGCATGAGAACTTTGTTTCATCATCATCATTCATTATTATTATTATTATATAGGGAATAAATGTGTTTTTGAGGCATAAAGTGTCAGGTTTTTTTTGTTTTGTATCAATCAATTATTTCTTATGTGTGGATAACAATTAGGAGTTTGAAGCAACAATTCCTATGAGGTGTCATACTGTGTACAACTCACGACACTAGATGGATTAGTCTTTGCATGCCAAGTGAGTACAAGATACCACTCAAGGTCTAAGATTTTTATTTTTATTTATTTTTTTTTAATTTAAAAAAGAGAGTTTATGTCTCATGCCTTTCTTTTCTTTTCTTTTCTTTTCTTTTCTTTTGTTATTTATTTATTTTAAAAACATATTCATTATGACTGGTATTTATTTCTTGTTTTGTTGTTTTTTTCCTTTTTTCCTTTGGTAGGTACATGTTCTTTTTTTTTCTTAATGATATTGCCCTCCTATTCATATATTAGTGTTTTGTAGTTATCTAATCAATTGATAGAAAATATTTATTTTCTTTGATGGGTGTTTTGTAGGTTATAGGTGGTTGTAAGTAGTATATGAATATGGGCTATACTTCCTATTACTATAAAAAAATAGTGGTTACATTAAAGAGCAAAAGGTCTATGGTTCTGGATGGTATTAGTAAAGGAAATCTATAAAATTTATGAGCAAGTTTACCTTCTCTGATTCATAATCATGTGCAGGTTTGATTTTAGTATGAATAGTTGAAGTATTAAAAATAAACAATATTATATGTTTTAAATTAATATTGGATAAATAATTTTATCTAGTTCACTTAATTTAATTTAATTTAAGTACACATACCATTATTTATACATGTTACATATAGTTATATATATATACACATTTATTTATTTAATGTTGATATTGTATTTCTGAAATTAAAATAAAAAAATAAATGTAGGAGATTGACATTATAAGACAATAAAAAATGAGACATTATATATTGATAGTATGATTTCACAAACTTAATCATTTGACTTTCATCAAATAATTTTTTCTTTACAAATTAGTATGATACTAATTCAATTCGAATGCAAAAAATAATTTATAACGTCTCATCTACTTAAATTATCCAATAATAATTAGCTAACAATAAGCAAACAAACAAACACCCCGTGCAATGAAGGGGCTAAAAATCCATTTTCTAATGACTAAGCTGTCACTTTAGTCCCTCACTTTGTAAGATTTTTCACTTTCGTCCCTAACTTTTCAATAATTTTTCTTTAGTCCCTCACTTTGAAAAAAGTTACTCACATTAGTCCATGTCAAATTTATCTATTCATAGGCGTTAACGTCTTACACACGTAGTCGTTAAATAACATATACACACGTGATCGTTAACATCTTACACATGATACTGAATTCAAAAGACAAAATTGGAAGAAGAAGAAGAAGCTACGACAATAAGACCGCTGAAGAGGCACCTAAGACAACTGCAGATAAGACAACTGCTGAAGCTCTGACAGCAACAAATCTGTGGCAGCATCACAACAACTAGACGTCGTATAAGTTATTTAACGGCCACATGTGTAAAATGTTAAGGTCTATGAACGGAGAAAGTTGTTAGAGACTAACATGAGTAGCTTTTTTCAAAATGATGGACTAAAATGAAAGTTTCTTACAAAGTGAGGGACTAAAGTGATAGTTTAGTCGTTTTGTAATAAAAGATAACCGGTGGTTGACAGACGTACACTTGACACTTAAAAACCGTTGGCAGCAGCACGAACTACAGTAGAGTTCGTATCTTAAAACCACCTGGACTTGCTGAAGTCGACATTTTGTTAAAGTTGTTGTGGTCGCGAATCTAACGGTTCATGTCACTCTCATTTTATTTTTAATTTTTCTTTTATCTTAAAATTAAAAACTTCAATGGTTAAGATTGCTTGCAGTGTGAATGCAGCAGATCCAAATTCATAACCCTGCTGCTGTGTGCTATACTGTTATTATGCTCATGGTGTCATTCTCAATGTTGACATAATATATATATATATAGCTGAGTTTTCTTTGTATCTAGAAAACAGTGCGCAACTTAGTTAAAACTTAAAACGACATTTTATTTGGTGCCTAAAAAAATGTACTATTACAAAACACTGAAACAGTACGAACTGTGTGAATTGAAGACGTGAAGCCAAATATTAGACTAGAGAGGTATTCTTGACTATTATGGTTCGTGCCGTTTTTTTTTTTGGTAATTTGTAGTGTATACTAATATATTAACAGATTATACATAAATGATGACGACGAGTTGAAATGAAATGTGAAGGTTCACGTCGTGCAAAAAAAAAAAAAGATTTGAAGTCATTTGAACTATTAGCCAACCAATCGTTCTCACTCATTTGTTTTCTAATGTTAACGAAATTGGATTATATTTAAGTTGTATGTTTGTCTTTCTCATCCTTTCACCATCACTTTCGTCACGAATTGCTATGATATGCAAACATGCTTCACAAATTAAAATAAATTATAACTTGTGATGAAAGAGTAATTCATCAAAATTTGTGGTGCACTCAAATGAAAAAAAAATTACGAATGGATCCAGAGCAAGTTTTATGCTGTGTAAATGTGAATTTAAGATTTACCCTCAGAACTATTAAAGGGGCCGGGATTTGGTACCGCATCCTAACAAAAAAAATACTACACTTTATCATCAAAGAGAAAAAATTTGTACAGATGAACCAATGTGGGTTGGTCAAGTGATAACTCATTTGGTCCCTTAACCAACTGGTCTCGAGTTCGAGCCTTGGGTATGGAGCAACCTCATGGAAAGATTCCTACCGCTTAGTGCGAGCTCACCGGAGTACAATAATCTTTCTTTCAAGTCACTAGTGCAAAAACTACTTTTAACATCAGGATTTAAGACAAGTTATTTAAAAACCCATCTCAAATCCCTGATTTCCATTGGTGATTGTGAATCCCAACATTATTAAATGTCCTGCTATTATGAACATCAACCCAACCAAAATCTTGCTAAAGTATGATGAAAACAAACACCAAAATGTAAACCAAAAAAATTTAAAAAGTAAAAAAAAAAAAAAAACAAACACCAAAATCTTGTCAGAGAGCCGACCAAGCACAATGCTACCCAAAATCGGTCAAAAACAAAAAACATAACAACCACAAATCATTATATTTTCGGTCTAGACGAACAATCGATTCTTTTTGTTAGTGGTATAATGATCCGATTCCATTCGGTCTTTGAGAGATATTAGGGACCGGACCAATTAAGTTAATATGGTCCGATCCGGTCCAGACATTTTTTATGTTCAAAATCAGACCAGATCGGACCATTTATAAATGATCCGATCCGGTAAGATCTATTTAGCTTTTTTTTTTCCTGCTTTATTCAAGCCAAAATAGGCCTTTATGGCGTCGTTTGATCCATGTAGCCGACCCCACTTAGTGGGACAAAGGCTTAGTTGTTGTTGTTGTTGTTGTATTCAAGCCAAAATAGGGAGGGAAAAAAAACAAGATAATCAGCCATGTTCTCCAAAATTATCAACAGGATAGTAATCTATTTGAAAAGAAAGCCTCAAGATAAGAAATCTTATTTCATCACTTTTTTAATGTGATAGCGTCTATTTCTTCACAACTTGAAGACTTCAATGCTCTAGATGGAAGACATATTTTGTAAGCCTCTGAAATTTACTAGGATGTAGCTTCTGCTTTGTTACAATAGGTTGCTTCTTCACTGTAACCATCTGAGAGACATGATCCACGATCCAACCTCGCTGTAGTAGATATGCAATTCCACTATTTTTTTTATTTATTTTTTTATAAATTACCGGTCCGGTCCGGTCCAAACGATCTCAAAATTTATGGGATCGTGGACTGGACCATAAAAGAACGGTCTAAGAATTTTGGGATCGGACCGGTCCACGAGACCAATCGGATCATATTTTTCGGTTAGGTTCGGTTCAATCCCACTGATCTCGCAGTTCGGGACCGGATCGCTTACACCTCTAGTTTCTGCTTCTGTTTTATGCTGGTTTCGAACCCAATACCTTGAAGGTTGGAAGTCATGTTCCAAACCAACAAGACACTTAGGGAAAGCAGCTAATACTACTACTTGATAGAAATTGAGAGAGGCCTAAGAAATGAAATATTTGAAATAAATGAGCTAAAGAATAAATAAGAACCAACACATCTTGATTTAAAACCTTAAAGCATTACATTTATGAGTCCATCTTGTCTCCATGGTGCTTTCCCTCCCCTCTGTCAGGATCAGATAAGGTTGTTATCTAAAAGTGTCTGCAACGAAGAAATCAAGAAGGCTATTTTTGCGATGGGTGGGTTGAAAGCCCCTGGTAAGGATGGGTTCCAGGCTATTTTCTACCAATCGCATTGGGACATAGTTGGACCTGCTCTGTGCAACTTGATTAAAGATATATTCCTGCAGCCTCATAAGGTACGCGATATTAATGATACCCTTATTACTTAAATTCCTAAAATTGATCTACCTACTTCGGTTAAGCATTTTCGCCCTATTAGCTTATGTAATGTCTCTTATAAAGTTATTTCTAAAATTATTGCCTCAAGATTAAGAGATATTATGGACCATGTCATAAGTCCTTCTCAATGTAGTTTTGTTCCTGGGCGTAATGGGAGTGATAACATTATTATTGCCCAAAAAGTTATTCACAGCATGAGATCCAAAAAAAGGTAAAAAAAGGTTTTATGGCCATTAAAATTGATCTTGAAAAAGCATATGATAAGTTGAAAAGGGATTTTGTGATTGACACCTTGAAAGATGTTGGAATTCCTAATGTGCTTATTAATATTATCCATCATTGTATCTCCTCTGTTTCTATGAACATTCTTTGGAATGGTAAGGTGCTTGACCCCATTATTCCTACGAATGGTGTTAGACAAGGGGACCCTATTTCCTCTTACCTCTTTGTTTTATGCATGGAAAAGCTATCTCAGCTTATCAATGTTGCTATAACTCATAAATTTTGGAAGCCTATTAAGCTCTCCAGAGAAGGGCCTTTGATTTCTCACTTAGCTTTTGCAGATGATCGTTTCCTTTTTGCTGAGGTAAGCAAGAATCAAATTGATTGCATTACCAATTGTCTTGACTTATTCTGTGAAAGTTCTGGTAACAAAGTTAGTAGGGAAAAAACAAGGGTTTTCTTTTCTAAGAACGTTAATGGCAATGTTAGACAACAAATTTGTGATGCTTGTGGTTTTCAAAGGACTGATGACCTTGGTAAGTATTTGGGTATTCCCTTATTACATAAACGGGTGTCTCAGAATATTTACAGGTTTGTTACGGACAAAGTTAACCAACGCCTTAGCACCTAGAAAGCTAAAACTCTCTCTCTATTGCTGGCAGACTTACTCTCAGTCAATATGTTTTAAGTGCCTTACCTTCTTATATCATGCAAACTAATCTTATTCATAAGCAGGTTTGTGATGATTTGGATAAGCTCACGAGATCCTTTTTATGGGGTGACTGTGCTCAATCCCGCAGAATGCATCTTGTTAATTGGAACGATATTTGTCGTCCCAAACTCCATGGAGGCCTTGGCTTAATTACGACATACGAGATACATTAACAAGGCGTACATGATAAAGCTTAGATGAGGGTTAATTGTGGATAAAGACTCCCTTTGGGCCAGGGTTGTGAGAAGTAAATATAAATGTGGGAATCATATAATGCCGAAGGTGAAGAGGAAAAAATGAATCTTTAATCTGGAAAGGGATTAGAATAGGGTGGGATCTTCTTCAAGAGAATTTAATTTGGCGTCCTGGTAATGGTAGGAATGTGAATTTTTGGATCGACAAGTGGCTTCCTGGTCATGGGCATCTTAAAGATGTGGTTGTCCCTGTTATTGATGATGATGAAGCTAGAATCACCCTTAATAACTTTGTCGACTCTAATGGGAATTGGAACCTAACAATGTTGGATCAATACCTTCCTGCTGATGCTAGGGACAAAATTACTGCTACTATCCCGCCAAATCCAGATGGACCTGATGATTCTATTGCTTGGAGGTTAACCAATGATGGTTGGTTTTCCATTAGGTCAGCGTATGAAAGTGTCACCAATCTGATTCCTAGTAACAACTAGAACTTTTACAATCTTATTTGGAGCTGGCAAGGCCCACAGTGGATCAAGTGCCTTTTATGGAAAATAGCCTCCAATGCTATTATGTGTAATGTGGAGCGAAGGTGTAGACATATTGTTGCGGATGAAAAATGTCCTCTTTGTCAAAATGATCCTGAATCTATTTTCCATGTGTTTAGAGATTGTATCCATGCTAGAATTATCTGGAATCATTGAATTCCGGTGTCTAAGGCGATCGAATTCTATGATGCCAGAACAATTCGTGAATGGTTACTTCTTAATTTATCTAATACTTATTGGTTTCCTTGTGACTCTTGGCAGGTTATTTTTGGAACTGCTATTGACAACCTTTGGTCCCGTCTCAATAGAGTCATTTTTTATGGGAAGCAGTTTTCGAGGGTGGGGAGCATTAAGCAAATCAATTCAGTTGTGGAGATGAACCTGCAAGCCTTCAAAGGACCCTCCACATCCATGGCTTTACCCTCCAATCCCAAAGACTTTCATATTAAATGGAGTAGACCTCCTCACGGCTGGGTTAAAATAAACACTAATGACTCTGTCATTCAGCAACCAAGAATGGCTTCCTATGGGGGTGTTATAAGAGATCATGACGGCAGATTCATTGTCGCCTTTGCTGGAAAACTTGGATTCTGCTTAATTACTCATGTTGAACTTTGGGCTATTTGGCATGAAGTGCAACTAGCATTGAACAAAGGTCTTCATTATGCTATAATTGAATCTGACTCTCAAACGGCGATTCGCTTCTTGGACTTTGGAGTTAGAAAGACTCATCCTGCTTACTCTCTTGTCTGCTCTATCTGTAACCTTATGGTTGATGGCAACTTCATTTGCGTTCATACGTGCAGGGAAGCCAACTTTGTGGCGGACGCATGTTCTAAGCAGGGGCACTCTCTTGATGTGCAAGGAACTGTATATGAGGAGCCTCCTAGTTTTTTGGCTATTTCCTTGTTTGCCGATTGTAGTGGTACCCCTATATTGAGGGGCTTGTAGGTTGCTGTTTGTTTTCTTATTATCTTGTCTCACAAAAAAAAATCTACTTACAAGGATTTTAAATTACCCATAATTGTGTTAGTTTGAATATACCCTTCATACTCTTATTAATAAAAAATTTCTTATACAAAAAAAAAACCCATAATTAAGAAATGTAAGACTTGCTCCAACATTGCCTAATCAACTCTTTGAAAATGCAAAAAATAATAGATAAATTAAAGCTTTTAAAATAGTGAACCATAATTATTATTTAAGGATTTTGATCTTATAAGGAGTTTGGATTCAAAGTTTGGTAACAATGTTTTCTCACCCCTTCCATTAAAAAAAGATATAAAAATATTTGCTAATAAAAAAATTATAAGGAGTTTAGATTTTTGATGTCATACTCCCAAATAATCTTTTAATCTCTCACCCGATCCATTAAAAATTTCAACTTAGTTTGCACCCTTTTTCTATCATGTTTGGGAAATGATGCATTGAATGTAATAATGGAATTACAATATGAAAGGAGTATTAATTAATATATAAAGGATCTCTATAATTTAGATAATAATTCATTGAACTTTTTTTTATGAATGAAGTTTGAAAAAGATGAGTCAACTAATTGGGCAACATCATCAAGTTCTTGCAAATTTTACTACCAAATGTGTTTTTTAGTTGTTAGTTGATAATTATATATAGTATGTGACGTTAGGACTAGACACAGCAATGCAAATATATGATATATCGTTAAATCATTTACAACTATATTGTATTTCGAATGTCAAACAGCAATGTGACCTCATTCACTTGCATTGGAATAACTTGCATTAGAGATGATTCAGCATTCAACAAATTTTTGTCCTTTGAAGACACCCAAATAACATTATTACTCAAAAGAAGCCAATGCAAGCTAACATTTTTTCTTTTCAAATTCGATTTGGTATCCTTACCCTCAAGGTCAAGATGGTGGCAAGCTAAGGTAGTAAAGCCTTTTCAAGATGACAGTCCAGTGTTTTGAACCCTTATCTTGTGGATGAAGTTGTATCAAGATCCTTTTTTTTTTAAATGTCAAAATAGTATTTTAATTAGCGCAAATTTGAGATATTTATGTTAGAATTATATTTGTGTTTTTAGTTCATGATTAAAAGACCTAAAAGTGTAAAGTAATTATAAATGTTGAAAAACTATAAAATTAACTCTTAATTTGTCAAAGTTATTATTTTCTAAATTGATTTTACAATTTTAATTCATTAATCATATTAAATAAAATTTCCCTTTTTGAATAGTATCTTCACGGTTTCTAGAACATCCATTTCTCTGATAGGGGGTTATTCTCTAAAACTTGCTTATTAAAAGGATTACAAGGAGTACTCAATTCATAAACATTGTTAGTGCCTGAATGACTTTAACCTTTGGTGAGTTATTTGAGTGTGCATGATAACAGACGAGAAAAGTCAAACAAGAAAGAAGAAAGACTAGTTTAAGGAGAGACATGCTCGAAACAAGGTGAATTTTGTGAAGGGTGGGAATAGACCAGGCCGGATTATGAGGCTTATGATTTAACTCATTTAAGGTCCGACTCGATACAATTTGTTTAATTAATAGAAAAAAAAAGTGACGTTTAAGCTTCTTAAAAAGGTTATATATTTAAATAGATTGTGCTTGAGTTTTATAAAAAGGCTTAAATATCAAAATGGTCTCCGTAAATATTAACTTTTTTGAAATTGGTTTATGCAAATTTATTTTTTTGCTTTGATCCCTACATTTACAAAACATTCGTTATGATTTTGGTCTCTCCTATTAAATGTGGATGGAAAATGCTAAAAACGTAATGTGTTACATTCTATGACCAATTAAGAATGATATTCTTGTATTAATTTTCAATGGCAAAATGACAACTTCCGTTAAATAAGAGAACCATATCAAAAGTCATCATAGTAGAGGGACCAAAACCTATCAAATCTAATAACAGAGGGAGCAAAACAAACTACCAAAATAATTACGAGGACAAAAATTTAAGAGGAGGGACAAAAACCAAAATGTTTTGTTAATGCAAAGGCCAAAACTAAAAAAAAATTACAGAGACCAATTTCAAAAGAGTCAATATATACAAGGACCATTTTGATATTTAAGCCATATAAAAGTTTATTAGACTCATTGAGCCCACTTATTTAACATTATAAATATTTTATATAGTACACTTTATTATATCTTTAAATTATAAGTATTATTTTAATATTTATATTATCATATTTAATAATAATCCAGTTTGGTTTTTAGTAATTTGAGGCATGATGCCTATGACATTTATGAATGGTTTTGTTTGGTTGGTTTTAATTTGAGGTCCGAGGAAGTTTAGGTTTGTGTATGATTTTATTTATTTTTTTGGTATATTTTGAAGTATAGTGTCGTTTACATTTTTTCTTTATTCTTTTTCATTTCATATAATTTGAGGGCATGAGGTCTTTTTATATTTGTATTTAAATGTGAAGGCTTTATTGAATAGTAGTCTTTTTAATGGGCTTTTGGGTCAGACCAACCCTTGAAATAAGTCGAGCTTAGGCTTAAAATTTGGCCTATGATGTACCAATTGGTCAGCCTTGGACCCTGAGTTTGGAACACAACCATACGGGTGCAAGTGGTTTGGGATCAAACCGCGAGGCAGGTGAGATTGAACCGAATTGAACTGAAAAAATAGGTTCGATCTGATCTCATGGTTCGACCTGGTCTCAATTTTAGTCAGACCCATGACCAACGGTCCGATCCACAATCTCACAATTTCTTAGACCGTGTAGACCAGACCGGACCAATTATTATTATTTTTCATTCTCACCTGAAAGACACAATAACGCAACAGTGACTACAAACAAACATAATTGGTTCTTTGACCTTCACAATCACTTTACTTCCCTTCACCTAACATCCACTCTCAAATTAAGTTACTACACACCCTCTTCGCCTCTGCTCAGCCTCACTCATCATTAGTCTTCTCTCACCCTCGCTAGCCATAACCCATGCTCGGATTCAGCACTGCAGCGTGAGGGTGAACACGAGTTCACTTAGCCCATTGCCCATTTCCCTTCACCCAACACGGTGGAAGCAGCGACGTAGTGGACAATGAGCCTCACTAGCCCCGATTGCACCAACACACTCCACCTTCTCCAACCTGCACCGTACCACCAAGCTTTTAAACCACTTCATCTGCCTCCTTTGCCTCTCCAAGAAGGTCTACGATTTCACTACCTCTGCCTCCGTTGAACTAGAAAAACTCAATCTTGTCAAGGTTTGGAAGCTCTACTCCGAGATCTTAACCCTATGCAACGAATACGACCTCGTCGACCTCGATGTCGTCGACAATGAGCTCAATTGGGTTAAGGAAACACGGGATTGGTTAAGGAACAATGCGGTGAAGGTTCTAGAAAGAAGTGATTTTTTGTTGATAATTTGCGTGACCCATTTTTTGCAGGGTCCTTACTCTTACCATATAGACTGTTAGACCGGATTGAACCAGATTGTTCATGTTTAGTCGGGTCCGGTTCGGAATTTGTGACTGAAATGTATCTACACCAAACCATTCTAATTTGAATGGTCCAATCTTTAATCTCCCTCAAAGACCTTATCGGACCAGATCGTCACACCTCTAAACATGGGCCAACCCTGTTTTTGTCAAGGCTGGGCTCGACCTGGAATATTACTGCACTGACAAAATAAAATGAAGATAATGGAAGAAGACATCAAATCATACAGTCAAGCCACTACAAGACTATGCAGAAAAACAACAAAGACAAAAAGCTTCGGGGCATAATGACTCATCAAGAAAAACTCTAGAAGAGAAAGTTAAAGTCAAAGCGACTTGCCTACCTATATCTTAAAGGACATCAAATCTAACTAAAGCCAATATTTGACCAAGAGAAGATAATTAGAAGAGACATTAAAAAGATGAAAGAAGAACAATATAACTGAAGCAATCAGGGATGACAATTTAATGCTGACAACGAGGATCCCTGCGGGGACTGCCCCAATCGCGGCCTCAAAGTCGGGGATTTTTTCCCCATGGGATATGTCCCCCCGAACTCGCGAGGTCCTTGTCCCTGTGTAATTACACATAAATCCTTAAATATTTATATTTAATAGATTTAATGTTAGGTTCTTATGTAATTTCCAATCTATATATTATTATTATAATAATAATAATAATAAAACACAACATATCTGTTTTGCTGCCTCTGCATATGCTCTATGCCGAATTAGAAATAAGAAAACCCTAGGACTCCCTTCTCCTTCTTCAAGTTCTGTTCTTCATTCCTTCTCGCGCCTTCACCCAGCGGCCATCGTCACTCGTGCTGTTGTGCACTCGCCCTCGCCTGAGTTGTTTCCTTCGCACCTGTTTTGGTTTCACTGTTTTATATTTAATATGTTTGGGTTTCTTGCGGGGATCTGTAACGACCTGATTTTCTTAACTATGTTAATGTATGTATTTTCTTATGGGAAATTATCACATGGGTTGGTTTTGATATTGTTGTTATGCATGTGGTTTTGTAAGCTTTTGATTGGAATCTATAAGGTATTCGAGTGCCTGGATCGCAAGAACTTGAGTACGTCTTACGTATCGTGAGTGTGATAGAGTGTTTAGTTAATGAATGCTAAGTGTAGGGGAGTGCTTGAGATGTTAGAAAGTGTTAGATGCAGAAAGTTTCATTAAAATCGTGTGTTATGGGGTTTATGCGATAAGTTAGGCTTGTGAGGCGTTGAATATTGCTCAAACATTTGACCACGCCTCGAATATTAAAAGTTGTAGATCAAGGAACTAGAGGGTTGTCTTAAATCCTGTAAGAAAGAACAAGAGTTTATTGGGGAGATTCATTTAAAAGAACATTCGACTTTCATGCTTATGTGTTCGACGTTAGGAAAATAAGATTTTATAATTTGAAATGTATGTTGATGATATATGTGTTTGAATTAGTGTTAGGAAGGGTTAGAAGTCCTTAAATCGAGATAAAAATGCGAAAGTCGGGGTTTCGGGGTGAGCGGGTGCGCCCAGACGCAGTAGGGCACAATTTGTCGTTGCCACAAACGCGCCAGCGCCCAGGCGTGGAGCATCGGGCGCCCAGGCGCAGCGCGCCATCCCTTCCGCACCAGATCAGACGCACCAGGCGCGCCCAGGCGCGCAAGACTCCAACCGCACCAGAATTTTTGCGACCGCACCAGAATTTTCTAGAACGGGTGGGACCAATTTGATGCGCCCAGGCGCATCTAGAGCGTGCCCAGGACCTATAAAAGTGCACCAGACCGCATCAGACCCAGGAAATGGCGCACCAACTCCACACCAGCCCACACCAACACGCACCAGAAGCCAATTTTCTTGCACCAAAACTTGTTTTCATGCACCCACAAGCTAAGACACACTCAAATGCAACCCCAACATTATAGATTTACAACAACAACCACCTTCCTACCAACTCTACCCCTTGATTTCCTGTTTTCTCCATAAAACCCTATCTCAATCTCATTCTCCCTCCTTCAAATGGCACCAATTCCTCCATGTCTTTGGGAATTGCCATCAACCAAGCCAAAGGGGAAGTGTTTTGGAAACTAAATCCTATGTCCAAGAGCTATGGGTATCAAAGCTCAAAGAGAGGCTCCCTCTAAATCTCTCTCTCCAACACCAATCTCCAATCTTAAAAAGGAACCTTAAAGGGATGAAAATCTAAGGAAGCCAAGGGAGGATTGAAAGGCTTAGGACTCAAACCAAGTCTCCCTCTCCTCATTCAAGGTAAGGAGGAAATATTTCCTATTATTCAAGCCTTAGAATTAATGAAATTATAATAGGAACTAGGAAGGAATAAGGAATTAAGATTTAAGCCACACTAAAGTGTTATATGATTAAGGAATTAGAGATTCAAGTTGAATATGTTATTGTTGTTTATGGAATAGTATAGGACAGAGATACTCCTGAGAGTATTGACTATTTATAAAGGTAGGAAGTGAAGAACCCTAGGCAGACGATTTAATTTGTTACACTGAGACACCCCTGAGGGTATTGATTGGTTGATGTTGATTGTTGTGAATGATTGTTGGTGTGTGTTATGATTGTTAAGTGTAAATTAGTATTGATGTGTTTTGTTAACTATGATAGTCAAGTGGAATGTGAAAAATAATTCATCCATCATATAGAATGAATATATGATTTGGCTACGAGTTCATAGAAGATGTTAAGCTAGTGATTAATAATAAGATAGATGGTAAATGCATATTAAGTAGTAACATTGTTTCTAACTTAACTGGTTAGTTGAATTCAATAACCGGTTAAGATTCAACCATGATAATTAAGGCTAAGGACATTTCAGTGAATTAATGTATTAGATGTGCATATTCTAAATATGGTTTCAACCTTTCCGATTTCTATTATTGTTTCTTTTAATTCTTTGGCTGGAATTATAGAGAAATGTCTCACTCCTTGTGGTTTAACATTTTTAGGTAAATCTGGGTCGAGCGAGGAACCAGAGATTCACAACGGTGAAGGCAATTGAAAAGGATTTCCTCTACTTAATGTTCTAATGTCATGTTGTAAATCCCAATGTATTATCAAGATTGTAATTTATACTTTTGTACTTCATTGAAAATAAATAAACTTTTTACAACGCTTTAAACCATTTCTCTTTGAAAATATAAGTTGGGATGTTACAGGATCTGTTGGGTGATGGGGAACGAGGATGGGGATCCCTTGGGGGGTGGGGGGAAGAGGGACTCGAAAATCGGGAATGAGGGAGTACTCCCCACCTATTCCCTGCCCCGTTACCATCCCTAGAAACAACTCTAAAGAATCTTTGTCACTTCTATATACCTAAACACAGTCACAAAACTACAATAATCAATCTACTTGAACCAACTGAAGTAATCACAAAATAAGTTGATGCATTTAACTAAATCAGAAAAGTGACCAAGAGAAGACAACTGAATGATGGCTTATGAAAATTTCAAGATTTGAGTTGCTTTGGTCAAAACAGAAGAATACATATACTTTAAATAATCTATCTATTTATTTTATTTAACCTATTTGTTTTAGGTCATGTATATGTCTAAATAAAAACTTTATGGACTGAAGAATTGTTATGAATAACTAATATTTTAGTGCACACGAAGGAGTAGGAAATATATAAATCTCAGAGGTTAAAAGTTAGGATATTTTCCTCTATTTGCAACGTTTGTATTGTACAAAAATTGACCTATTTTTGCCTCCAAATTCGGAAAAATCATGGCAAGGAATGCCAATTAATGAAGACAAGGACACAGGAAGGGCACAAGACTACACAAAGAGGCAAGTGCATGAATATCAAAGCAAGCGCTGCAAAAGTCATATCCAGAATAGCATAATAAAGCACAAGAACTATCTAATCCTATAAATAAGACATTGCATTACTATGACCAACTGGGATAGAACCCATGAAGAAAAAGACAAGACTTTGAGATGGAAGGAAGAATATAAAGAGAATCTAGTTCCATCACAGTTCTAGATCTACAACTTTCACATCTAGAAGGAGTAAAAGTCAAGTCAAGCTCGATAAAAAGATCGACAATTTATCTGTTATATATGCTTGTCTTTATGGTGTTCCGTTTGAACTCAAAACTTATTGCACACATGAATGTAAAACCTGTGCAACTAGATGTGCAAATAATGTTTTAGAGCCGAAGTGTCTAAGAGGATTGAGAGTTAAACATTTTCCAAATGGTTACTTATTGCAAATGGTTGACTATACATAAAACATGAACATTCCTACTATATTTGTATGTGCATAGTTAAACACGGCTCTTCAATTTCTAGGTTTTTGTGTCAGGGTCATCAACTGGCCTTACAACTTGCCGGTAGTGAGACGGATTCACGACCCTCCTCCTTTTCTCTTGGATTATGTTTTCTAATGTTTAATTCATTAGTTATTTTGTATATTATTGTTGTAGCTTTGCACACGATGAGGTGTTCACTAATAGAGATGAATTGATTCTTTGGGTTTAAGGTGTTGGAAGAGAACAAAAATTTGTGATTGTTATCTATTAGTTAGACAAAGGTGGTAGGACATATAAGAGAAGAGAAATGATTTTTTTGGTGGCTTGTGAAAGGAGTAGAAATTATAGGAAAAGAACAAAAGGTGTGGTGATTGCCCTTAGAATTTACAAAAACTTGTTGAGACACAAACATGTATAGGTGAATTAACTATCAAACCCACATGGGTTAATTTATTTAAACAAATCTCACATTATCGTATTCAAATTTAGTGAAATTGGAATTTATAATTTGTTGGTTTGTTTGGTTTTTAATCTAACGATAAGAAAAATATATAAGAGATAATCGAAGTTGAAATAAGAATAAAACAACTAGGGTTTCCTTGGCAATAATAACAATTTACTTCAATTATGAAAGAATTCCTACTATGTTAACAACTAGAGTTAATAGTCAATTTGGTCCTCGAAAGATATTGGTCATCAATATAATCCCTGAAAGATTTTTGGCATCAATTTAGTCCCTCGAAGATCAAGATGACATCACGTAATGTAAATTTTGGTCCCCGAAAGATTCATATGGGCATCAAATAAGTCCCTAAAAGGACCATTACGGTGCCATGTTAATCTTTAGGGGGACTAAACTGATGTAAAAATCTTTTGAGGACTAAATTGATGACCAATGTAACTTTTGGGGACCACGGTAACTATTAACTCTAACAACTATTGCAGAGGCAGTAATAACTCAATTATGTAAGGCACTTACTTTGTACTGTAAATTTAGAACACCTTAACCCATTATGCGAATCCTAAATTTACAATTGTTTGATTTAGAGCACTGGAATCACAAATGTTATATAATTTTCAAAAGTATTCCTACGAGTCGTGAAATTGTAAAGTTAGATTAGAGAAACTAATCCAATCCCTAATTTCCCAATTGAAGGATTTAATCCCCAAATCATATATTAGCTACTTCTATGAATATCACGAGGAACATAATCAAACAATTATCATAAACAACAATTTATTCAAATTCAAAATGTAAATAACATGTTATAAGCCAATTACACCATATCCCTAATAAAAGATTTAGCTAGTCATAGAATTCAAATTAGACAGAGATAAGAGAAAAGCAACTCCATGGGAGACATAGAGATGCATCACAAGGTCATTTTCCTCTCTAGAATTCCTTCATTTGAGATTTGGACCATCAACACTCCCCTAGACTTAGCTTTTTTCATGTCCCAGGAAAAATAAAAACCAATTCAGACAGTCACCCCAACCAATTTTTGAACATATTTACAAGTCGGAGAAATCAACCAAACTTCTTTACAAATAATCTTCACATCAAGAGTCTGTTAATTCCTTCAAAAATCAGCAAGAGAAACAAATTCTAAAACAATAGAATGATCATCAAAATGTACACACAACCATCTCAATGACTCAAGTGTTTGGCTCAAGTATTTACACTTCATTCATCTAATGAACACAACACTACCATAAGCTTGCCAAAGTTCTCATTCTCCATGACAATGATCACAAACATGCGCAAATCAAAAGGACTTTTCTAGGTTATAAAGTAAGGGAAGGAAATAAAAGTGTTTAGGGACTATTGAACCTTGGCTTGTTTGAGTCTTGTTGAGTCTCGTTTGTAATCATCAGAACCTTGTAACTTTGACTCCTTTAAGTCCATGGGATGTTGACTTCTAACAATGATAAAACTCCTTAGATCTTTCAATTTGGAAGGAAGTTTTCTTTGGAGGATAGCATTATACTCATTTGTCAGCATCACAATTTCATCCTCCTACATTTTCCTCTTTTTGTTTAGCAGCTCCTTCATGAATTTGGCATAGGAGGGGATTTGTTATAAAGGTTCGACAAATGGTATATTGATATGAAGCTTTTTGAACACCTTTATGAACTTAGAGAATTGCTTTTCCTTATCTTGCTTCTTTAATCTTTGAAGGGAAGGGACCTTAGGTTTTGAATTTTCATTTTGGTCCTTCTTCACCATTGGTTTGTTGGTTTACTCATATTGCACATTAGAGGCAAGTGACGTGTTGACTCCTCTTTTTCTTTTTCTTGCTACTTAATGGTTAAGTCAACGAGCACCTGCTCTTTCTTATTGGGAATCTCCTCAAGTCTCTTTCCACTTCTCAAGATATTGGTCTTTCATTGCTCCTTAGGGTTAGGAACAATGTCACTAGGGAATGTCCCCAATCGCCTTTCTGAAATCTGCGTTGAGAGTTGGCCCATTTGTTCAACCGAATTTCTGATGCTTTCTCCTTAGTTTTTGAAGTTAGAAGTAGTCTCCTTTATTAAATTATTTGTTGATTGAGCAATACTGGAGGTCTGTTGAGCAAGCTTTTCAATGGCTACCTCCCAAGGTGCTTGTGTCTTCTCTTACGGAGGTTTGTGGTGCTAGGCTCTTCCATGACAAGTTGGGGTGGTTCCTAAACCCTGGATTATAGTTGTTGGAGCATGAAATGCTCCTTTGAGTTCCTCCCACAAAATTAACCTGTTCTTCACACCTGCAATCACAGACTCATAGACACACTCACCATTGATGTGGCTACCTCCACAAAAATCACTGGTTTGCATTAATGCATTGGAATTGGAGGGAGAAACAATACTTACAAAGATACCCACTTGAACTTGACCCATTTGTTTTGTGAGTGCGGTAATTTGTTGTTGCATTTCCTTGTTTTGAGTTAAGAAGGATTGCACATCTTAAAATTCGAGCATCCCTTTCCTTTTTGTTGTCATCCTCTTAGTGAAAGTATAACTACTGTTGTTAGCCATTTTCTCAATCAATTCTTTCACCTCTGTAGGAGTCTTGCTCTTCAATAAACCATTTGATGTTGCATCAAGCACGCCCTTATTAGACATCTCTAAGCCATTATAGCACAATCGGATTTGCTTCCAATCTGGCAAGAAGTGTGTCGGGCACCTCTTCAGCAACTCCTATAATCATTCATAAGCTTCATGTAGGGACTCTTCATCTTGTTGGACAAAGGCCTTGATTTCTTGCCTTAGTCTTGCTTGCTTGGCTAAAGAAAAATGCTTGTGTATGAACTTTAGTACCAAGCCATCCCATGTAGTTATACTCTCATGTGGTTGAGATATGAGCCAACTCCTTGCTTTGTCTTTGAGGGAGAGTGGGAGTAACCTCATTCTAGTTGCTTCATCAGTTGTACCTTGGATTTTGAAGAAATCCAAGATACTCAAAAATTTGGCAATGTGATCATTTGGGTCCTAATGTGGGCTTCTCTAAACAACTCCTGCGGGATCAAGGTTATGTATGTAGGCTTGATCTCAAAATTCTTGGCTGTCACAGTAGGCCGAACAATGCTAGTGGTGCATGTGTTCGGATTGATAATAGTATAGCCCGCAAGAGTCTTGTCTGGTCCATTAGCCGTCATTGCTTCTCTTTGTCTTTGTTGTTGTGCTTTCTTCCTTAGTCTTCTTGCCATGCGCTCAATCTCAGTATCAAACAACAAATCTTCAGGATTACCTGTACTACGCAATTGCATACACAAGAGAGACACTAGAAAATAAAGTTTAGATTAAATAAAAATATTCACAAGTATTCACAAAAATTTCATAAGTAACCACATATAAGTACCGTTAAAATGCTATAACAAAATTGATCCCCAACAACATTGCCATAAACTTAATGAGACACCGGCAAGTATACTGGGCCATACAAGTAATAAAGTGGTAAATTGAGTGTCGAACCTATAGGGATTAATTTATTTCAGCAACTCTCACCTTACTGTAGTTAGACTTAGTAAAATTGGAATTTATAGTTTGTTGGTTTATTTGGTTTTTAAACTAATAATAAGAAAAATAAAAAAGCGATAATCAAGGTTGAAATAATGATAAAAAGGGTTAGTGATATGGTTTTCTTGACATTAACAGTAATTTACTTCAATTACGAATAGAATTCTTATTATGTTAACAATCATTCCAGAGGTAGTAAGAACTCAATTTCATAAGGCACTAACTTTGTACTACTCGTATAAATTTAGAATATCTTAATCTCTTAAGCGAATCCTAAATTTTACAATCGTTTGATTTAGAACACTGGAATCACAAATGTTATATAATTTCTTAAAAATATTCCTACAAGTTGTGAAATTATAAAGTTTGATTAGAGGGACTAATTAAATCCTTAATTTCCCAATTGAAGGATTGAATTATCAAATCATTTATTATCTACTTCTATGAATATCATAAATAACATAATCTAACAATTAACATAAATAAGAATTTATTCAAAATCAAATTGTAAATCACGTGTTATAATCCAATTACACCATATCGCTAATAAAAGATTTAGCTAGATATAGAATTCAAAATAGAGAAAGGTAAGTGTCCATTTGACACACGGAATTGAAATGGCAATTTGGAATTGTAACTTAAAATAACAACAGATAAAATCAATGAAATTGTAACTTAAAAACCATTATAAACATATAAATACTAAGTTAAAGAGGGGATTAAATTAATGAAGTATAACATTATTTGGACCATTAACAATGCATGAGATCTTGGTAATGGCGAATGGCAAAGGCTTTTGGTAAAGTGTGGGGTGTATAATCACAAGCCATACTAAAGCCTGGAAGGTCATCCTTATCTTGATAGGCATTGTTGCATTTTGCTATATGGAGGCAAAAGAGGTTCTAACTTCACATGGGTACTAGAGCGACTTTTAACTTGATTGAACGCAATGATAATGTGCCTCAGATTATAGTGAGTGATAAAGAAGATGCTCTAATTAATTCCATATCTATAGTATCTCCAAAATCTACTCACTTGCTTTGTAAGTTTCACATTTCAAAGTACATGTTGTCTAAAGTGAGAAAGTCCGTGTGTGATACGAAGAATGTGAAACCGATCATGGATGTATGGAAAGCAGTTGTAGAATCTCAAGACTTGAACGAGTATAAAGATTGCCTCAAAGGGTTTAGTTATGGTTGTGGGTTAATAAATTTTTATTATGTGCAGCGTGTTTATGTAGAACGCATAAAGGTGAAATTTGTCTATGTTTGGGTGAACCAATTGATGCATCTTGGTAACATCACTTCCAACAGGTGAGCTACTAATTCCAATATAATTTATTGTGCCAATTTCATCACCACACATATATATCTTTCTTTTTTTTTAGTAGTGATTGATGTCAAATAGTCAAGGAGATTTGTGCACTTGCTTCGAAGCAATGAAAAAGATGCTAAAATGTCATCACACAAATATTAAAGTGTCATTTGAGAAGAGTGTGATTATGGATCATTAGGAGAACAATGATTTTTACAAGGAGTTGCGTTACATTGTTTCACATAATGTGTTGACATATATTCGGGAGATCATGAAAGGTCTTTGTCAAGTAGGTAAGGTGAGCATAACATGTGAATGCAGAATCAAAATGATTCATGGTATACCTTGTGAACGTGAACTTGCAAAATATAATAAAAAAGTAAGTGAATATCCATTTGAATGTTGTTCACGTTCATTGACAACGTTTGACATTTATTGAAAAAGGTGTTGAGTTCTTTTCCACTAAAAGAATTTGATCTACAACCATATGTGGCAGAGATCTTGTATCAAGTAAGAACATTAGATGCACTTGATTTGGTTGAAAAAAGTAGATATTTTCAAAGGTTGCACGAGTATGCGAATTCAATAATGACTTTCATGTTGCCACCCAAGTATAAAGTGAAGACAAAAGGAGGTGTGATGGGAAGTAGAAAAGAGGTAGCACATGAAAAATCTATGAAATGTGAACCATCTCACTAACAACATGATGTTGTGAAGTTTCTTCTCAATCTAAGGGATTCCGATCTACAAAGGGGTCTCAGGCTAAAGGATCAACAACTAAGGGGTCTTAATCAAACATGTAACCAAAAGAAAGCACTCTAAAGGAACCTCCTCTAAAAATCAATATATCTCAAACTTGGCAAAATTTATTACCAGCTTCGCCTGATGTGCTACACCAATTTATTCATAAAATTGTTGATGTTGAAGGTGATGGAAATTGTGCTACTGTGCCTTATCGCTATATAGATATAGTACACAAGATAACTATACGACGATCTAGTTAGAACTTATCAAGGAGATGACGATCAATAGAGCGTTGTATCTTGATATATTAGGACAGGACTGGTGTTGTATCCTCGGAGAAATGGTTCGATGTTATGAACATGGGACGTGCATATACTAATTTGTACAATGTCGAACTAGTTATCATCTCCAAAATAACGAGTGCATGTCAAACATTCTTACGACATCTTTGAAAGCAAGGGACAAGAAACTTTGAGTACTTAGACATGTTAACGATGTGCATCGGGTCTTGGTAAATGTAAGTTCAGTAGATATAATTGATAATGTCTTTTGAATTCAATGCCAATTATTAATTTCTCTTGAATTCCCTCGTGGATTCATTGGAGAGAAGGTTCATCATTGCCTCCCATATTCTTAGGATGACGAAGAAGTGCAAGTAAAGCATAGGTTACGTGGAAGGATCATTTTCATGAACCCCTTCAGTTATTCATACCATTCTTGTCCGTGTCTTACAAGAAACAAGATGAGCCTATTAATCTAGACAAAGATGGGTGATATGAACAGCTACAGCCCATAATGATTCAGGCCCACATAGCATTGAAACTTTTAACCTCCCGCTCAAATTCAAACACTCAAACACACAACGTTCCAGTTTTCAATTCACAATTCACAATTCACAATTCACAATTCAGATAGATCCTCTCCTTCACTCTCCCTTCTCTACCCAAAAGCGATGGACGACGCTAACACCACCGACCAAGAAAACCAATTGACGCAGAAAATCGCATCGATCCTCGACGATGCTCGAACCTCTTACGCCACTCACAACCGAAAGCTAAAGGAACTCTCCCTTCTCAGATCCAAATCACATTCCATTTCCCTATTCTTCTCCGCCTTCTCCAAAACCCTAACTCCTCTCTTCGACTTCCACCGGCGCCTCGCATCCGCCGACCGCGTCGTCTGCTTCGTCTCCGCCTTCGCTGCTGGCCGTGACCCTGCGAACTCCTCCGCCTCCGATGAGTTCCTCGAGCTTTTCCTCAAGTTTCTGCTTGTTGCTTCTGTGGCTGCGAATAAGACTGCTAGGTTCCGTGCCTGCCAGATCGTCTCTGAGGTAATGGATTCGTCGAATTTTGAATGTTTTCTCGTTCTTGTTAGTAAAATGTGAATTCGTAGTTTACATTTCCACAAAAGTTGGAAATTCTATTCACTTTTTCCTGTTTATGGTTTGATTGTTATTCGAAAGTTGGAGATGCAATTAATTCTCTTCATTTTGTGGTTTTTAAAGTTTCAATTTGTGAGTCTCGGCTCAATGGTAAGGTTTCTGCTTAGTTACTACGAGGTCAAAGGTTCAAATCCTGGAGACGGTTTCTCCACTTTGCATTGTGAGGCTATTAGAATTGTTTTCTCGTTCTTGTTAGTAAAATATGAATTCGTAGTTTAAATTTCCGCAAAAGTTGGAAATTCTATTAACTCTTTCCTATTCATGGTTTGATTGTTATTCGAAAGCTGGAGACGCAATTAATTCTCTTCAATTTGTGGTTTTTAAAGTTTCAATTTGTGAGTCTTGGCTCAATGGTAAGGTTTCTGCTTAGGTACTACGAGGTCATAGGTTCAAATCCCGGAGACAAATCCCGGAGACAGTCTCTCCACTCTGCGTTGTGAGGCTATTATAATTGTTTTCTTGTTCTTGTTAGTAAAATGTGAATTCGTAGTTTACATTTCCACAAAAGATGGAAATTCTATTAACTTTTTCCTATTTATGGTTTGATTGTTATTTGAAAGTCGGAGATGCAATTAATTCTCTTCAATTTGTGGTTTTTAAAGTTTCAATTTGAGTCTCGGTTCAATGGTAAGGTTTCTAGAAATTCTATTAACTTTTTCCTATTTATGGTTTGATTGTTATTCGAAAGTCGGAGATGCAATTAATTCTCTTCAATTTGTGGTTTTTAAAGTTTCAATTTGTGAGTCTCGGCTCAATGGTAAGGTTTCTGGAAATTCTATTAACTTTTTCCTATTTATGGTTTGATTGTTATTCGAAAGTCGGAGATGCAATTAATTCTCTTCAATTTGTGGTTTTTAAAGTTTCAATTTGTGAGTCTCAACTCAATGGTAAGGTTTCTCGAAAGTCGGAGATGCAATTAATTCTCTTCAATTTGTGGTTTTTAAAGTTTCAATTTGTGAGTCTCGGCTCAATGGTAAGGTTTCTGCTTAGTTACTACAAGGTTATAGGTGGAGTGTTATCGAAATCGTACGATTCGCGATTCGAATAGTACGATTCACGATTCGAATCGTACGATGCGATTCGATACGATTCGTATGTAAAACGAAACGCATCATTGCTATGAATTGAGAACGGCCTATAATCGACAAATAAAGGAATCGTACGATTCGAATGAATGGCCTAGAATCGACGAATAATGTTCGAATCGTACGATTCATTTCCAAATCGTGAATCGCATGAAGAAAACGATTCCGGAAGAGGGGGTGCGAAACGGGTTTCTTGACAGCAAGTGGGTAAAACCCGACCTGGCCGATTTAAACCTAACGTTTCAAGGTTTTTTTTCAGCCCCACCTTGGTCAGAACAACAAATCATGAATGACATTAAATGCATATTGATTGAAAACGGTTTCAATGGCTGCTGATTGCAATTTCATGGGATGCATTCTTCAATTATAATAATGTAAAGGAATATAGGATAAGAATAAGAAACATGCAGCCAGTCTCTCCTCATTCAAATTTGATTTCCTAGACAATTATAGCTAATTACTTGCATAGGTAAAATTTATAATTGATTGATTGTTTCCTATTTAAACCTAATAATGGCTGATGATTTCTTCAATCAGTTTTCATTCCCTTTTTTCTCTATTCCTTTCCCAGAAACGTGCAGCCACTGCAGCCACTCCCTCCTCTCTGCTCTTTCATTTTGCACATGCACTGCTTATGCTAAATAGATGAGAGCAGTGACACTGACACTGCTTAATGCTTATGATATATGAATTTTGGGATGTTTTTTCTTAATATATAATGCACATAAGTATAATATATCATTCAATTGCTATATTATAAGTTATTTTTTACTATGTTCATGAATCTTACGATTCGATACGATTTACGATTTATGATTCAAAATTTGGCCTAGCGATTCACGATTTGAATTGCGATTTGATAACACTGGAAAAGATATTTAGTTTGCCTGAAAACTAAGCAAATCCGATTGCTACTTGTTCATTTGTTTTGATTTTATTGAGATTTGGTGATTTGCAGATTATATTGCGGCTTCCAGATGATGCAGAAGTGAGCAATGAGGTATGGGATGAGGTGATAGAATGCATGAAGTTAAGGGTAGGAGACAAAATCCCTTTGGTGCGTACTTTGGCAGTTAGGGCGCTTTCTCGTTTTGTGAATGACACTGTGAATAGTGACATACTTGCTTTGTTCCTTGAGATGCTCCCTTTGGAGCAGAATGCGGTGAGTGTACTAAACATATATTTTTTCATGCCTATATCATTTCTTTTGTTTTTGTCTGTAGGGTTTTAATATTTTTTTAAAGTCCCTTGCATGTGGTCTTAAGTTTGATCTCTCGACTCATGTTTATGGAAAAAATACTGTTGGGAGTGTTCTATTTAGGCACCTCTCCGTACCTTTTGAGAATAGTCTCTCACCTATTGGATGAGGATAGTCTTGAAAATAAAAAATGGAATTAGTTAAGATACAAATACAAGTGCATCCAAGGAATTATTAGCATGGCTTATTTCAGAGACTTAGCCTGCACCTTTTAGTTATTTGGTACACTGATACTAATGCACGGTTACTCTAAATGTTCCTTATTTGTCAGCCAAAAACCATATATTGGTATGTTAATATGACCCTCCTTTTAAATACAGATATAGTTATGGAGACTGGACTTAATATTGTCTTTTACTGGCTCACGCAAATATCTTCAATCTTCATGAATCATTTTGTGATCACTCGTACATCTTATTGCTATATATGTAATTATATACGAAGAGAAGCAGTTTTCTTGTTATTAATTTTGGAAAAGTTTGCAGGATGTTCGTAAGATGATTGTGTTGTCGTTGCCTCCTTCTAGTGCAACCTCTCAAGTTATCATTGATTGTACAATGGATGTGAGTGAATCTGTACGCAAAGCAGCATACCGTGTTCTAGCTAACAAATTTCCTCTTCAAAGCTTAAGGTAAAGTGCGGTATAGTTAAAGAATAATAATTTTTCTTGTATCCTCCCACCATGTGCTCCTATAAATTTGAGCTCCCACCCCCTTTGCGAAAAAAGGAGTTTTAGAGAAGTTAAGAGTGTCAAACATAGTGAAGAAACTTATTTTGGTAACATAATCTATTCGAAGTTTCGAACAACTTCAAGTCTTTTTTGTAAACTACCGTATAAAAGTGATTTTCTTAGACAACCCAAACAAAAGATTATCATCAAATTGCTTTTCAACTTCAACTAACATATCCTAATTTAAAACTGATTTTATTATAATCGATTAAAACATTTATCCGTTATTGAAATAATCTATCTTTGGCAGCTATCCAATCACACACTTAGAGACTAGAGTGTTGTATGCTGTATGGTGCCCAGTTGTAAATCATTTAAATAGTAAAAGCAGAGGGAAGTTGGATTATAAATCTTGGATAATATGATAATCACTCTCTTGGTTTTCTCATTAATCGTTACAGCTTCTAATTAATTCTCTCAAGTGAACTTAAGATTTAGAGGATCTTTATTTTTTTCTTCAATTATAAAATGAACATTATTTCCTATCTCCTTCGTGCTTATGACCTGGCGTCTTCTGTAACTATTTATCTGTTGTTAGTACTTTTATCATAGTACATTGTATTTGGTGTTGTTTTGTTGTGTGTGTCCAGTGTCTCTCTCTCTGGTTATTTGAAATTATTTAGTGTTATTGTGTCCTATAATTACAGTTTCAAAGGGAGGACAATTGAACATCCTACCGTTACGATTGCAACCTTCTGAAAATATTCTGTATTGATTTATGAGTACCCTTTTCTAACCTATTCTCTTTCATTATCCTGGTTTCTGCAGTATTAAGCTCAGGACAGTCATTCTTCACAGAGGACTTGCTGACCGATCTGTTGCTGTCTCAAAGGAATGCTTCAAACTATTGAAAGATGAGTGGTTCATGAAGAGCTGCAACGGTGATCCTTTAGAACTTCTCAAGTATCTTGATGTTGAAACCTATGAATCTGTGGGCGAGTCTGTCATGGAAACACTTTTAGAAGCTGATTTGGTAAAACTGCAGAATGGTGCAAGTATCCGGCACTATTTATCATTAAATGGTGGCACAATAGAAGGTTAGCTAAGCTTATTATTGTTCAAATTATGCTATTTGTTTTGTCATTCAGTGTTGTTACATTATGCTTGTTTCTATCTGACAAAGACAAATTTACAATTCAAGATTGATAGCTTATGTTGGTTGTGATGGTAATTACGTAACTAAATTGTTGTTATGTAACATAGGATTATTTTATAGCCTTGACTGCGTCTGTACAGAAATGGTTAGGGGGATAAAATGTATTGACTGCATCTGTACCACTGACTGTTTCCTATTACATTTTATTGTTTGTTATATTTGTTTCAGAGGACTCGGAGCATTGCCATCCAAGCATTCAGCTGATGGAAGCCGAGGCTGCCCTTTATTGGAGAACTGTATGCAAGCATTTGCAGTCAGCAGCACATGTGAGTTGAGAGGGATATATCCATTTTACTTAAGTCTTTACCTTTATAAGTGTAGCCCGGGAAAGGACTGGAGGCATGTTTTATCTCATTTGTGTTGTAGATATGATATGTGGAATCTCAATCTAACTTCAGATGCCATGCCAACATACCCTTGCTATTTTGCCACAATCTTCTGAAATACTAATTGGAAGGTTCTCCTGATCTCTGCAAGTTAGCCTTTATGCTATATTGCCTCTGAGATGATAATGAAGACTTCTTTAGATTGGGACCTCTTCTATTTCCAATCCTATAATGAATTTATTGAACAAGACCTGAAAATTGCAAAGTTACAGTTGGTTTTTAAGCACATGGTGGTGTTCTTTAAAATGGACAGTATGTCCGTTTTGAAAATTACTGGTATTAATCAATGTGCGAAAGAATCAAGAATTCTACATATTATAATTTCACAGGATTATGTGTTACCGTCCTCTTTTTTATTTGCTCAACTCAGTCTTTATCATTCCGTATCATGGTATGCTTTGCAGGAATATCTTACATTTTTCTTGCTTTCTGGAAGAGAAAAGAACAAGTTGCTGACACTCGCAATAATAAAGCTCTTTACATATAACTTACACTTATTGATGCATATAACTTACTGGTAGCTAATGTTTGCTATTTCAAAATTATGAGATCAGAATGCCTTTCTGTGCTTCAAAGTTTGGCTTGTTTTGTCTCTTGTTTATTTTCTTCATTTTGGAAAATAATTATGAGCACAACTACTAGGGCTTCCCTTTTTTTTAGCAAATGACTAAGGATATATGATTTGTGCCTCAATAGGCCAAAGGCTCTGATGCTGCAGCTACAATGGGCACTGAAGCAGAAGTATATGCAGCAGAAGCATCGGATAAAAATGATCTTCTAGAAAAAATTCTTCCAGCAACAGTTGATGATTATATAGAGTTGGTCAGAGCTCATATCAATGCAGGTAAGTCTGTCTTTTTGTCTGGTTGAGGCTATACACCTAACTCTTTAGTACAAACATAAGTTGTCTCATCTAATCTCTGCAGGATCAAATCATCGCTTTGCATGCCGGCAGCTGCTATTGCTTGGTGTTATGTTTGATTTTTCTGATGCCACAAATAGAAAGGCTGCTAGTGCATTTCTGCATGAGCTGATGTGCAAACCACCAGAGCATGAAGTTGATAATGAAGGGAATGTGGTTATCATTGGAGATGGGTTAAGTTTTGGTGGAGACGATGATTGGGCTGAAGCAGTAGCCAGGTTGGCCAGGAAAGTCCATGCTACCCCTGGTGGATTTGAAGAAGTTATTCTTGCAATTATAGAAGAGCTGGCTCAACCTTGCAGGGAGAGAACTGCAGATTATATGCAGTGGATTCACACCCTTTCCCTTACTGGCCTTCTGCTGAAAAATGCCAAGTCATTGCGCTATCTTCAGGGCAAGGCTATTGAACCAGAAGAACTACTCCAATCTTTACTACTTCCTGGGGTAATAAAATTGTTGCATGTCTAACTATTGTTTTAAGTTAACCATATTTCTTGATCAATAAGCCTGCTACAAGTATACTATAAGTATTCTAAAATAAATTTATTAACCAATCCATAATTGGAGAAACTTCCTTTCATTTTTGCCATTCCAATTCTTTAGTTCTGTTATGCTGACTGAACTATAATAATAATATTAAATGTTGATTTAAAGTTTACTTGGTTGTATATCTAGGAAATGATGCATGAGCTATACACCTTTATACTATAATATATACATTTCATGTGTTGCTGGAAGGTATTAACTTTCCAATGAAAAATGTCTTGCTATCTTGAAAATTATTTGAGGGCCAATTCAGTCTGCACTGGTAGATCTTGTTTGAGGGCATCGGTTACTACCTATTAACTGGTTTGGACAATGGTGTGCAGGCTAAACATGCTGACTTGAATGTGCAAAGGATTGCTGTCAGATGCCTAGGCCTTTTTGGCCTTTTGGAGAGGAAACCAAGTGCTGAACTTTTGAAACAACTACAGATTTCATATTTTAAAGGGCCCCATCCAATTAGTATAGAGGCCTGTAAAGCATTGATTGATCTTGGGATGTGGCATGATCCTCAAGAAGTTGACAGGGTGTTAAAGCACAATGTTTCATGCCAAATCAACTGTAACAAGACGAGTTTTAGTCCTGTGAACTTTTCTGATTCAGATGGGGATTCAAATGTTGGACTGCTTGATCTCTTATATGGTGGCTATGAAAAAGATGATTGGGCTAGTCCATTAACTAGCAATGAAGATGAGTGTGTTCGTGCTGTTCTTGGAGAGGGGTTTGCAAAAATTCTTCTCCTAAGTGAAAACTATCCAAGCATACCGGCTTCTTTGCACCCCGTGCTTTTATCCAAGCTTATTTACATGTACTTCAGTGATGTGTCTGAACATCTGCAAAGGTGGTTTCTGTTCATCAATTTTCCTCCTAATCTATAAACTAGTCTTGCCCTATACTAGATTACTGGTAGCTAATTGAGATGGACTCTTTCACTCTTTGTCTAGGTTGAAGCAATGCTTATCTGTCTTTTTTGAGCACTACTCGTGTCTCTCAGCCAATCATAAGGCAAGTATCATTTATATCATGTTTTCTGTTCTTACATTACTCTTCCTCCCTAGTCTTTTACTTATTTGAATTCCATATCCAACAACCTAACTATTTTATTCCTTTAAATGCAGAGGTGCATATCCAAGACTTTCATTCCAGCAATGCGTTCAATGTGGCCAGGAATTTTTGGCAATCCGGGAGGTTCTCCTTTTATGGTGTCTCAGATGCGTAAGCGTGCTGTTCAAGCTTCACGTTTTATGTTGCAGATGATGCAGGTTCCTTTATATGTTAAAGAGACTCAACAAGAGAGTGAACGTTCTAGTACTGAACTTCCAGAAGTCATAGATAGTAGTGCTGAAGTTCCATTTGAGTTCGGTGAGGAGGGGCTTGCACTACGGATAGCGATTGAGGTAACAATCCGCAACTTTGTATTAAAATTTAGTGAAATTTGCACATAATACAGTGAGGATGTGCCTTAGTATGAATTTGTATTTGGTAGTGGTAGTCCATATAATGCGACTTCATTTCTGACATCTAGTTAGTTCTGTGTGAAACTTCGAATGAAGGCTCGTGTAAGCTACAAATAATTAGCATGAGAATGAGATAGATCAAACTTATAACAAGTAGCGATGGTTTTAACGTGACCATTGATGCTTGGCATTCACTTGCCACCAATACTGAGCTGGTGGATGTGGGATGTCACACGGACATAAATGGCTTGCATGAATTTCATATCAGATGGCTGGGGGTAAAAGTATATTGCATGATTCAAATTTAATTAATGGGTGTTCCTTGTTCTTTTTAAGTTTCGCCTCTAACCCTCTACTTACTTTGTTCAGGTAGCAAGCTTTCACTCGAAGAAGACAGCTGCTGAAAAGGCATACGTGTCAGCATTATGCAGAACACTCGTGTTGCTTCATTTTCGGTTATCAGAAGAACAGGCAATAAAGTTCATGAGGAAGCTTTTAATACGTGTGCTTGAATGTGTATCTTCGGAGAAGGATCTTGTAAAAGAATTGAAGCGCATGGCTGAACATCTTATGACAGTAGATAGGCAACCAGATCAGGAATTGTTGCAAGATGAAGTTAATCTCATTTTAGGTAATGCTTTATTTTTCTCTTGGAAAATGTCTAAAATGATAAATGCCTAGGCATTGGTTCCTTTTTTGTCATTTGACAAAATCTCAAATGGTGATTGGGCTTTGTAATGACTCTAGTTGTTAACATTATTGTTATTAGTTGAATATCTAATCCAACCTAGGGCGTCGTTCTTGGCAATTTTATTCTTTTTCTGGATCAGCCCAGAAAATCTTTTTTTGGTGCTAACCAGTTTGTTCCCCACGTTATTTATTGAAGGGAAATTGGAACTTGACGTCAACCTGGATTTGGATGGTTCTGTTGCAATGCCGCCACAAACACCTGCTGCACCTCCAACCAAACCTGCACGTGCTAGGAGAAGGGTAAGGATTGAGGAAGATAGTTCTGATGAAGATAGTTCACCAGCTTCTGTTGTTCCTACCACCCTTCATACCGTAAGAAGTCGCTCACAGAGAGCAAGCAAGACTGCAGCATTGAGCAAGATGTCTGTACGTAGATCACTCAAAATTGAAGATACAATCGAAGACAAAGAGGAAGAAGAGGAAGAAGACTCGGATGTAACATCTGAAGATTCTGATGAATCCGTTCAGTACAGTTAAATGTATAGTTAGCAAGATACTTCTAGTGGTCATTGCTTGTTATTACACACATCTTATGTTGTAATGTTTGGTTACTTATATTGCAGGTTTTGTACTGAAGAGTGTACCAGTTTGCTTTTGCCCTTAAGTTTTAGGGTACTAGAATTCTTGTTTGTACTAGTTACTAGTAGCTCTGTTGTTCATCTGAATCATTATTGTATGATATCAGATGTTAATTTGTAGTTGGATGTTAGAAGAATACACTTGTCTCAAGTGATTTCTTGAGCATATCATTTACAACTTTTTTATATATATTTATAATTTTAACTCCATAAAAACTTTGCTTGATATACTAGTAATGCCCTTTCTTGTTAATCTAGATGAGTGTACAATGTTGCTACCTTTATGTGCATCAGTCCTTAATATATCAGTTGGCAATTATGATCCAATTTTTCTGATTGTCTGATAAATAGTAAATGTGGGCCCTTTCAAGCATAATCTGCTGCCGTTGCCATGATGACTCCCTTTTCCAGTAACTATGCTTTAAAAATTGTTCTAGAGGATGAAAGGAGTTCAGTTTGAAGCTATATACTGTACTAGTTTCTTAGGGGAAGAAGGAAGCAAAGTTAGCCTGAGGAATAGTCAATAAAGGTAGAAGACAATTTTTGCTGGAATGATTAGAATGTGGCCCAATTGTCCAAAGGGTGTAAGATACTATGATGAGTGTAATGAACATACTAAATCTCATTGAATTAGTCCCCAAATTCCGTTTTTAGTCCCCAGCCTCTTTTTTTTTTCGGATGGGGTTCAGTCAGAATATTTTTCAATACCTCTGAGTCGGAAAAATGCATTTTCAACTTTAAAAAGGAATTTTTTTAATAAGAAAGTAATCGGAAAAATACATTTTCTAACTCGGGGGTATCGAAAAAGATTCCGACTGAACCCCATCGAAAAAAGGGGGTTGGGAACTAAAAACGGAATTTGGAGACTAATCTTCAATCTCATTAGGTCAAACGTTCAAGGGAAATTAGGTCGTTCTATTTTTATTATTATTATTTTTTTTTATAAATTTTTGATGATCAGATCATTCTAATATATAGTGCCTTATCCAATTCTGGACACTTACACATTCGTGTCTCCAATTTCGAGGGCAAGACACTTCGTCGACTAGCAGAAGTGTAGAGCAAGTTAACTCTTTGAGAAATATTGGAGTTAGTCCTACCTTACTAAACCAAAACTCAATAAAACGTTCACTAATCACATCACCAAAGAAGAAATTGAGATCTTGATTTTTTCTATTATCGGGAACTTCTTCACGATTGAGTAATTTTTTTTAATAATCTTGACATAAGTTATAAGTTAGATCACAACTAAACCTAATTATAAGATAGCATAAATATAATACGAGATAACAAAAATATTTCTCATTTTTTTTAAAATAGTACAAATCACCAAAGGTCCAAAGCCGAGGAATAAACATGTGATAGAAGGAAAGAATTTACTACACGAACATGATACATGTGATGGGTTGTATACGTCGAAGAAGAAGTCAAGCTATTGATCATGATACTTCGCCTGTTTCATATCTAATTTAATTTAAGGCTATGTATAAAATTTAAGAAATGATTAAATAATGGAAAATTTTTGGATATTTGGATTAAGATTTTTTAAATTTATGCATTTAGTGTACAAGATAAGTTAGTATAATAAGCAAATTTGTATTGAAAAACTAAATATTATTTCTTGATTCAATAAACATATCTTAGTTATAAGGTTTGTTTATCTTATATATCTTATGCATAAGTTAAAAATATCATTTTGATTATAGTTCTTTTTTTATTTTTGTTAAAAATATCATTTTGATTATAGTTCTTTTTTTATTTTTGTGTAATCATTATTAAAGATAGAGAAACAAATTGAAGGTGAATTATTTTTAAAAAAAAAAACAGTATAATTGCAAACAAACAATAATATATATCAAACAAGATTTAAAAAAAAAAATTAAACTACATTACACTTTACATATGAAACGGATGAGTACTATTCATTGTATTGTTAGGTTAAAGCATATGACATTGTACTAAAAGAGACCATGTTACTGATTATTGTGGCATACAATAATCGGAGGAAAGAAAATCGGTCGTTTATTTAAATCCAAGTATGGGATCCAAGAAAAATAATCTTCAATTATTTGATAAAATTTATGACACTTCACCAGCATCCAAATTCTAATTTAATGCAAGCTGAATTGTGAATGGACCGAAATAAAACACCCATGCTCAATGATGTATGCACTTGCCTCTTGCAGTGGTCCCATATTTAATGTCACAGTCGTTGTTACAATATATATCAAGGACAAGTAACCAAAAGAAAGATATGTCCAGCCCCTCCCACAACTCTAAACTACTAAGAAAAAGAGAAAAGGAGCATGTTCACAATCTTAATAACTTAGATTTCTTTACAAGGTTGCAGAAGTTGGCCAAACAAATCCTTAAAAGGCCTTGTGAGTTGTGACCAAGGCTTACTAGTGGAGTGGTAGATGTCATGGAGAGCACAACATCCAAATGCCATAAAGAGGGAGGGGAAGCTTTGCCATTCCAACCATTTCTTTGTGGACATCATGCCCATCATTGGGGACATCATTTCAAAAAAAAATACAAAATTTATCTATATAAAAAGAAAATGAAAAAGGCAAATTATTAAACAAATAAATGAAAGAAATTGAGGTCTCTCTCTGTTTCTTAGTTATATATATATATATATATATATATATATATATATTTAAATGGACATTATCCTTTAATTATTTTAACTGCGGGAGCGGGCATTGACCTCTACCCAAGTATTTAAAAATGGGACAATTAGCCTCTATTACAATTCGTGATCCCCATGGTTTGCTCCTTCGATTTATTTTTTCCTAGATCACTTAAGTAAATATTCCTTCTGTCCCTAATTATAAGGCTCCTCTGCGAGATTTCACATTCATTAAGAAAGTTATTAATTTAGTTATTTGTATTGGAAATGTGAACTTTTGATGTGTATTTTCAAAATTATCCTTATTAATATTATTGGAAATCTAAAAAGTGTTAAATAAATATGGGTATTTGTGGAAAAAAGTAATTAATGATCAATGAAAATTGGTATAGAGTCTTATAAATAGGGACAAAATAAAAGTGTCAAGAAGGTCTTATAATTAGGGACAGAGGGAGTAATAAATAATGAGTTAATTGTCACTTTGGTCCCTGAAATTACATACCGCTTTCATTTTCGTCCCTCAAATTACGAAAATAGCTTTGAGGTCCCTGGATTTGTAAAAACATGTGCACGTTAGTCTCTGAAGTTAACCTCCGTCAACGTCCGTTAACTGAAGCGTGACATGCACTTTAAATAATTCAATATAGTCCATGTAATCACTTTAAATAATTCACTATAATCCCTGTAATAATTTTAAGTTATTCATTATAGACCCTGGAACTATACAATTTATTCACTTTAGTCCATATATATGTATAGTTCAAATTCCAGATTAACTCAAACAATCAGTAAAGAATTAACTAAAACGATTAAGGGGTATGCAATACCTTCTGCATATCTGAGATGAAGTTTCATCCTTACTCTCTTAAAGACAATGTTTAAGTAATTAAAAGTGTAAAGACAATATTGAAAACTGTGTACCAAAAACAAAATATTGAAAACCTTCAAAATTTACTCTTAATATATTAAATATATAATTTCAGGGACGTAGGTTTTACATTTTTGGTTGCATAAATATTATCTTTGGTGCAATGAAGAGAAAAACTCAAACAGTGTTAATAAAATTAAAAATAAAAACTCAAACAGAACGGCACAATTTGAAAAACATACAAAAACGATGTTGTACATAGTAAAACAACATTTTGGTTCATGAAATTGACTTTGGATTGGTTGATCCTTCATATTGTAAAAGCAATTTGGCTCCTCATTTTTCATATTGTCAATTAATATAGTTGTTGAGGAAAAAATTAAGATTTTTTCAGCACCAAATTGATTGATGATGAAATGCAAAGTTAAGGGTCAATTTGACATTTTCCTTAAGTCTAAGTGTATGTTTAGATCTCATGCAAATGCAGGTTTGTGCCTCCCAAACGGATTTGAGCATTTTGAAATTGTGTTTGGTAAAAATTTTCAAAAGGTGATTTCCCTTTCCAAACTTGATTCCGGTTGAAGCTAAATTTTCTAAATGATGGAACTTCATATCAGATATGCAGATATGTAGAAGGTATTCCATACCCCTTAATCTTTTTGGTTAATTTTTTACTGATTGTTTAAGTTGATCTGGAATTTGAACTATACTGATATAGGGACTAAAGTGAATAAATTGTATAGTTTCAGGGACTATAATGAATAACTTAAAATTATTACAGGGACTATAGTGAATTATTTAAAGTGATTACATGGACTATAGTGAATTATTTAAAGTGCATTTCACGCCTCCGTTAACGGACGTTGACGGAGGTTAATTTTAGGGACTAACGTGCACACGTTTTTACAAATCTAGGGACCTCAAAGCTATTTTCGTAATTTGATGGACGGAAGTGAAAGCGGTATGTAATTTCAGGGATCAAAATCACAATTAACTCAATAAATAATACTATACAAAACTGAGATCAATTAAGCAATAGTTTCAAAATCAAAAGGTTACATACATCTAGAATAGTGTTATTTAACATCTAACTTATCTTATATACAATTCTATTATTTTTACATATAATATAAAACAAGTTCAATATTAAATTTGAATGTTAATTACATATTACTATCATGTAACATAAACACAAAAGACAAAACCAACAACAAAGGATTAAAGGAGGAAAGCAATATCACTGTCCCCGATGAAGGAATTTTCTTTTTTCCTTTTTATAAATAAAAAGTTTATGGAGATATTATCTAGTTCCGAGGCTCAAAAGATCCATTGATACATACATCTACTTCATATTTAATTAACATAAATAAAAAGTTTAGGGAATTACTTTTTTAACCCACCCCATTACTTAGTTAACCCTTTTTTTTTTAAGACTCTATTAACCTTACAATAATATAAACTACCCAAAATACCCTTCCTTCTCTTATATATAGAAATCTATATTTTTTTCTATTCTCTACAACAACCTCTTCCAATATTCATCAACCCAAAACCTGTTTTCTCTTCCACTTTTTTCACTTGCAATTAATTAATAAACATTCATTAAGATGTAATTCTATGATCATAAACTTGATTCATTATGCTTATTTTTGTATCATTATGGGTTTGAAGTGGTTAATATTAAACAAACAATATACATGCCCTTGTTTTTTTTATAGGAAATTAGAAAAATCGTGGTTCTGCGGGTGTTATTTTTCTGGAAAAATAACACCCTCGCTGGGGTGCAGCGAGAGAACAAATTCATGCTCTCGCTGGGGTGCAGCGAGAGCATGAATTTGTTCTCTCGCTACACCAGAAAAATAACACCCTCGCTGGGGTGCAGCGAGAGAACTTGCGAGGGATATTTTTTTAAAAAAAAAAATTTGTTTTTGTCTGCTTTGCTTCTTTGGCTTCAGTTGCTGGCTTGCTATGATGTTCTTCTTCTTCTCTCTTCTCTGCTTTGGTTTTTCTCTGTTTTTCTTCTTCTTCTTGAAAATTGTGTTGAATGTGAGAAGGTGTGTGAGAGATTTGAATTTGAAATTTAAACATGAGTGAAAGAAGGGAGGGATAAGGATGGAATAAAAAAAGGGTATTTTGGGATTATTGAAAATTTTTAAGGTTATTATGAAATTTTCATTCAAATAAGTGGGTTAACTAAGTAAAAGGGGGTAAAAAAGTAGGGCCCAAAGTTTATGGAGTACTTAAGAAAGTTGATTAGCAATAATGTAAACAATTATCGAAAAAGGATTTTTGAAATTATGTTGCCGCCATATTTAATTTTGAAGACAATGTGGACCACAGGCCTTAAATTTATCGTGGAGGAGGTTGGAGACCTAAATTAAAAAAGTATTATAGATAATATTGGCCTCATGAAATATAATTTTTTTAAAAATGCTAACAAGTGCCCTTAGGGCATTTGTTAAGCAACAAAGTATAGTAAATAAGTATTGGAAAATGTAGCTTTTGGGGTTTTCGAGAGAGAAGATGATATAAACTTAATGCATTTTTTTTACTTTTAGAAACCTTAACAAGTGTCCTTAGAACATTTGTTAGCAAAACCCAATTTTTCTAAGGTTATCTGTCTGTGATATATCAACAGCTTAACATGACTTCATCCACAAATCATCGAACATATGCTGCAACCTTCAAGTCAGGCATGAAATCTAGCATACACATGGGATGTTATAACAGTAGCAGCTTGGTGTGCCGTTGACTTTGTATACATGTACTAACTAGAAGCATTGATTCTTTATAAATTTTTATGATTGTCTAGGAACTCATTAATTGCATAGAGCTTTTATAATGGTGCTGTCTCACGGGAAATTATAGAGGCATTCTGTCAATGTTATTTTATGGGTTTTTTTTAACATGTGACTTATGGCACATTTTAACTTAATTAAATTAGCCAATAAATTTTTATATATATAGAGAGATCATCAGATCCGTGGGTCGAACCCCTGATATCATGCTTAAGAAACCAATTACCTGCCGACTGTGATGGGCTTTGTTGGTTGCCAATAAATTTATATTGATAATTTGTATATTTACAAAATATATGTTTAATAATTTCAAATTAAAATTTACTATACTTTTTGGTATAAATTAAAATGTGTCTTTGGCACCTATTAAAAAAAAGTTCTTATTGCATTTACTACAAATAATACATTGAGACCTTTTTTAAAAAAAATGGCAAATGAATGGGGGCTTAAAAGAAAATTGGCAATTGTTAACATGACTTTTTTTCCCCCAAATTGGAGGATTCTGTTGTGCATTAGTATAATACCACTACTTACAATTTCTCTAATCCTGGGGGCGTGATCGTTTTCTATTAGGACATTTTGCTTTGGCTAGCTTTTTCCTTTTAAATTTCCTAATTCAACTATGAAGCGTAGAACATAGATTAGGGTTGTGTTAAATTTTTCTAGTCCAACAATAGAATCTTCCAAATTATTAAAAGAAAGTCATTCTAAACAACTGTTTCGTGTATGTGTATATTTTCCTCATTTTTACTTTTAAGCTCCCATTCATTTGCCATTATGAAAGAACGGTCTCAAAGCATTTGGTAAATGCCATAATAATAAGAACTATTTGAACTTGCCCACCCACCCTTTGCTTTAATTATGAAGCAATAGAAAGCAAGTTAAAGTTTGAAAGCAAATTAATAGGTAACTTGGGAACAATATAGGTGACTTCACACCCTACTTAAAAAAGAAAATGGTGGAATCCACCTACATGCACTATGATGAAGCATTTTCATACAGATTTATCAATATATTCTACTTACACTATGATGAAGCAAATGCATCTACATCAGGTTGGTTAAAGATGTGCGTGTTGCGGAGATCTTGAAATTCTCAATACGAGTCAAGAATAACATGCTTCTTCTTACTCCCTCCTTTCGTATTTAGTATATTTTAAGATTATATACCAGTTTTAAGAAATGATTAAATGATTTAATAAATTGGAACAAATAATTTTTTTAGAAACAAACAAGGTTCAACACAGTAAGGAGATGACCGAATTCCTTAGCATGATGTTAGGGCTTTGATCCGTGCCATAAGTATGAAAAAGCTTTGTTAGTAGAGGCAAATTTACTTCGATAATCTCTAATTAAGTCTCGACTGGAAAATACCCTTATTAATGCCAAAAAAAAGAATTTTTCTATAAATCGATTTGTAAGTAGGATAAAATAAAAGAGTAATAATTAGTTTGAGTAATTTTTTAAAATTAAATCCATCTAGATATAGAAGAAAACTTTTACTATTTCAAGAGCCTTTTGATTATATATATTTTATAATCAACAGGAATTATTTGGATTATCATTTTAGTCTTTTAGGCAACAAAAGAAAAAATAGTAAAAATTAAATTGGAAACCCCATCTACTTTTTACTTAAGATAGTATATGCTAGGTATGGAGGTTAATAATAGATGTCAGAATAAATTTTTTGTATTTTATTTTACTTAACCGCTTATAACTTGATCTCTAGGCATTTGTTTACCTTTCGGTGCGTATGTACATATATAGCACCGGTCATAGCCTCACAGGAATACTGTCATTTTAATTTTAAGGGACATTATGTTGATGTTATGAGACTTTTAGATCATTAAGATTATACTGGAGTTGGTTTAGCCGCTCTTTGAATAATATAGTTCAAATTAAACCATCTTAATTGTCTTGGGGGTACATACTACCTCCGTCCCTAAATATAAAGCCCTCTTGATACTTTTATTTTGTTCCTATTCATAAAGTCTCATACCAATTTTCAATGATTATTAATTACTTTTTTCCACAAACACCCCTATTTATTTAACACTTTTTAGATTCTCAATAATATTAATAGGAGTAATTTTGAAATTACATATCAAAAGTTCACATTTCCAATATAATTAACTAAATCATTTCACTTTCTTAATGGACGTGAAAACCCAAAAAGGCTTTATATTTAGGGATGGAGGGAGTATCATTTTTGAAGGGCTTCTCTATTTGTAGTTGTATGTGTTGGATTGAAGTACTTCTAGTTCTTTTTTCTATAAAATTATTATCTGATTAAGAAAAGAGTGGAGGGACACTTTGGTTCCTCAAGTTTTTCGACAGGGACATTTTAGTCCCTCAAGAAATTTAATTCATTCTTAGTCCCCAAAGTTTTCCAAAAGTGACAATTTAGTCCCTGTCCAATTTCTGTTAGCCACTTCGTTGAGGGACTAAATTGGTACTTTTAAAAAACATGAGGGACTAAAAATGAATTAAATTTCTTGAGGGACTAAAGTGTCTCTATTGAAAAACTTGAGGGACCAAAGTGTCCCTTCACTCTTAAAAAAAAAATACCAGTCTGACGTGTTGTGAAATAAAAGAAGCACATCTTCTAAGTTAAAACAACTTTAAAACATCTAATTTGATACTATTACTACTCCCTTCGAAAAAAAATTTGATACTATTACATATATAATTATTTTAATTTATATTTCCTTTTTATTTTCGTCATATATAAGCATTTTATAAATCTATAAAATTAAAGGTCACTTAAAAGAGAAAGGAAGATTATATAATATCCCTAATTTAATATTGGATCTTTTTCATGTGTGTCCTATGACACCTGTTAAGGATGATATTTAAAAAAAAAATTATTTAAGAAATTAATTTGTCTAATACCTTAAGCTATGACATTTAAATTTTTTTCCCATAAATTCATATTATATAAAATATCTTTAATATGTGTCCTTGAACAGAAATTAGAAATTCAGTTAAAAAAAAAATAATAGAAATTCAAAAGCATTAGGTAAAAATATAAATGTTTTTGTGGATGAGTTTGTCATGTGAAGTACAGTATACATGGAGCGTAAAGATATAACGATGTTAGGTACGTCGATACAAACATCAAAATCATCAACAACAAAAAGTCGGTAATGGAAATTGGTTGGAATATATATAATTTTTGAACTTTGAACATATGGATCATATCAAAGATCCTATGTTAGGTTATAGGGATAACATAATTCATGTATGCCTACCACACTTCCTTCAACTAACTGAAAGGTGTCCAGAGTGGGTTCATAGATCAGCTGAGGAAACAACAGTAAATAAAACAGTTTTGCTGACTAGTTGCAAAACATTACAACAATGGAAAATACTATTAGCTGAAGATTCTGCTTTCTTAATTGTAATTAAGTATGCAGTCAAATGAATTAATCACAACAGGGAATCTTGTAATTCATGCATGAGAGCTAGCATTATTCTCGAGCAGACCAACATTGAAGGTTTTAAAAATACTAATAAATTCCTTTTATTAAGTTCTTCTAGACATGAACTACTATAGTATTAGTAGTATTTCTTTCGATCATATAAAATTATACTGGTTGAATATATTAAAATGAATAATGGACACTACAAACTATGAGATAAGTTAAAATAGTGTAATCATACTCATCAAGTTATCAAATTAACGGCGAAGTGGTTAATTTCGGTGGGACTCTGGGATCAATGTCAATGATCAACTTTATCATACGTGAACTTCAATTGCCTTTTTTATTTTTTATTATTGGTTGCCCACTCGGTTCTCTATGTACTACTAGGTACATCCGGATTCGACTCGAGTCGCGTGTTTGACTATGACAGGTGAGTCTCCCAACATGAATTTTCTGTATTCACAAGGACTCGAACTCGAAACCTTGCTTAAGCGAAACCGAGCCGCTTACCACTCGTCCAAACTCATGTTATAATTTTTTTATTTCTTTTGTATGAAAGCACTTCGAGAACATTAAACAAGTGTAAACAAAAAACATAAAACTGGACAAAAAATTCAAATATTACAGACGTGACGCCGTCCAGTTCACCTATAGTATATTATTTTAGTGCCGGAAAATTTCCCTAATTTAGATCCCCAATTCAATTTTTTATAAATTTCTCTAATTCATTTTTTCCACCATTAAATCATTTTAAATTATCTCAAATATGAATTACTAAAATTATCCAATAATTAAAATTTGTGAAGTTGAAAAATATTGCTAATTAGTTAAAAGATTCAAATCCAAAATTTCCAAAACTAAAGGAAAATTATCATTAAAAATATAAATCCAGCATTTTATGATTTACTTAACAAGTTATTTCCAACAAAAAATTATCACTTTTATCATCATAAACAATGCTAACTCAAAAGCATTATTTAACATTCCCATTTAAAAATAAATACTCTACAAAGTTTCAAAAAAAAAAATAAATAAATACTCTACATTATTGTTTACTTTATACTAAAAGCTAAGAGGTGCTTTCTTGAACGAACTACAGTAGTACTACAAAACAAACCATGCATGAGTTACACAAATGACTTACACACATATGACAATAATAATGACGTTGAAAGTTACAAACTGGAATCTTATTGGTGAAAGAGTTGCGTTTGGGATTGCATAATTTGCTTGGAATGTGGGCGCATATGTGGATGAAGATGCATGCATGCACGGTTGCTTTTAGTAATTTGATAGAAAAATGTTTTTCCCTTTTTCTAACCTATGCACCTAATATATAGATTAAATAAGTCTTAGAAAATATCATAAAAAATATCAACGTGGGGTTGGTCAAGTGGTAGCTCACTTGGTTCCTTAACCAACTAGTCTCGAGTTCGAGCCTTGGGTATGGAGCAACCCCCGCTGGGAGACCCCTACCGCTTAGTGCAAGCTCAGTTGGGTCGGATCGGATGAGTCAGATTCTGGGTAAACCAAATCCGGATACCGGTTGGTGTACACCAAAAAAAAATATCATAAAAATTTATGAAAAACTGATATGTTTAATGAATTAAAAAAAAAAGTTTCAGTTTTCCACACATGTTTACTATTATTGCTTATTTATTCTATGTACTTGTTGGATAGGTTAAAAACAATCAATAATTTTTTAATAGTTGGTATGTAAGGGTATTTCATTGTATTTAATTGTAAGATTTTGACATATTATTATTTTGTTTTAAAATTCAACTTCAAATATTTTATATCTTTTTTTTTGTTAAAATATTTTATATCTTTTATCATAGTAGTTAATAAGATTTATTAAACTCATAAAACTCTAACCTACATATGCATAAGCATTACATTATCATTTAACTTTTAAAGCACAAATTCATTGAAACAATGATAAACATGTATTTTTAAAAATCATTTTCAGAAATTATTTTTTCTATTGTATTAATATTTAATTTTTTATTTCCTAATATTTTTTTTTGTATTGGATTACTATTCATAAATTCAAGTTATGATAATTGCAATAAAAAGATCATAGGCAATTAAAAAAATTTAAAAAAAAAACCAATCCAAAATTTAACCTTCATATATATAGGCATTCAAATAAAAAGGTAAATAAGTTTTTTTTTTTAAAAAAAGAAAGAAATATGTGAATAAAAAATTAGTATAGTGTTATGTTCCCATATATTTTTTTTTCATTTTATATATAGTTAAAAAATACATTCATTAATTATCAAAAAAAAAAATACATTCATTATTAATTATTTTATTTACGTTTATATTACTTTCATTATTATTGTCATTATTAAATAAGGAGATATAAAGGAGTGATATAAGGAAAAAAGTGAATAAAGAAAAAATTGAGTTTTTAGTTTTAATTTAAGACTCTTTACTAGATTTTGAAAATAAACAAATTATATAAAAAAGTCGTGTTAAAAATTCTTTGTATGTAAAACTATGTCGAGGATGCCCTAAATATATATAAACGTTGGGTAAAAATATGACTATGTGAATATGATTTACATTTTGCGTTAGTTCCTTCAACACCCAATGGATCGGACTTGAGATACTAAGGCGAAGGGGAGGAAAAAAATTAAAAGGCTGTTAACTGGAAGTTAAAATCGACAAAAGGGCAAGAATGTCGGATGTATAAGTGACGTTGACGGAAGTGTACTTAAACATATTTCGTTTAAAAGTGACTTCGAAGGAAGTGAACGTATAACTCGACAAAGGGTCGATTTCGACAAAAGGATGTGTGTCGATAACATAAGTGATGTCGAAGGAGGTGTACTTAAGTCTCACGACTTAAAAGTGACTTCGAAGGACGTGTACGTGTGTCGATAGAAGGAAGAGGCGGAAATAGAGGTCTGTCTCGAAGGAATAATGGCTCAAGAAAAGAGGAAGTCAGAGCAGTCATGTCAACATTGGAAACGGTAGAGTAATTATGAAGGCATTTAATGCTTCCCATGGCTATAAATTCCCCACCTCAGAAACTGGAAAAGCCATGAGAGAGTATGGAGAAATGCAAGGAATGCCTTCACGAATTCTGGAAAGAAGAAAAGAGATTCAAATCCCACGTAGCATGAGTTTATGAAAGATCAAACATGTGGGATTGAGGTGTTCAGGAGTTGAAGAGGAAATGGGGGAATCTTCGCTCTGAATACCTTCCTTATCCTCATGAATGGTGAAAGACCACACATGTGGGATTACATAGGATCCATTTCTTATGTATCAGATCAATGCAAGAAACTCCGAATTGGAGGAAGCATTGAACTTGATAAATAAGCCTTGGTGGAACCTTTGTAATCCCCATAGGCCAAGGTTTGTGCACTGCTAGGGCCGAATATGGTCGTCTTTCCTATTAAAGAGGTAAAGGAAAAAGACCTCTGATGGCATTCTACTAGAAATGTTGGAGGCATGTATTTTGATTGAATGGTGGTGAAACATCAATTAATCAAAGTACATGTCACCAATATCAATCGAATGCATCTGAGGCCGACAATAGGCCGGAAAGCGATCCTGACAGATGGCCTGTTTGTCGAAAGGGACTTGATGTCAGTGGGCATCCCAGAACTAAGAGGCAGGAGCACAACAACGTCAATACTTCGGGCAACAAAGAGACTTAGACAAGGCTAGTTATAATCTGCTATTGGGAAGAGACTGGATTCACGCTGTGGGGGCCGTTCCTTCGACGACCCATCAAAAATTGGTTCTATGGAATCAAGAAAACAAGGTGGAAGTTATTGCTGCAGATGATAGTCCATGCTACATGCAGCAAATGCACGTGGACTTCAAAGTTTACAATCCAAGTATCAAGCCCATTCAACTTGATGTCGAACATTTTCAAAAACCCATAGTGGACAAGTGTTTAATGGAGAATTATGGGATTTCGATTGTCGAAATGAATAAGGCCGTCGAGCAGCAGCCTTCGACCAGTAATAATGGTTGATCGACGGTTAGAAAGGCTGTCGGCCTATGTGGTCGACAGGATGCAATGCACCATCCAGACAGGTGCATTCCAGGATTGCATTGTAGATGACAGCCCTTTGGGATTCGAAAGAGGATGGACGGATGAAGAATCACGATTCATCAGTGAAGATCCCAGAGATGAAATAAATTTGGGAACGGTTTAAAAGCCGAAACCCATTTATGTGAGTTCATTGCTGGAGAAGGAGTTCCGACAAAAGCTCATTAACCTCATCATAAATAACAAGGACTGCTTTGCTTGGGAGTATGAAGATATGCCAGGTCTCGACGAGAACTAGTTGAACATAGGCTGACTTTACGGCCTGATCACAAACCAATCAAATAGGCGGTTCGACGTTTTGCACCTGATGTAGTCCTCAAAATCAAAGAAGAAATAGAAAGACTGCTGAAAGCAAAGTTTATCAGAACGGCGAGGTATGTCGAATGGATGACAAATATAGTACCTGTCATAAAGAAGAACGGAAAAATGCGACTTTGTGTCGATTTCAGGGATCTAAATTTTGCCACACCAAAAGACGAATATCCTATGCCGATAGCAGATATGTTGGTAGACTCAGCGTCTTGCCATGAGGTAATGAGTTTATTAGATGCTTTTCAGGATACAATCAGATTTTTATTGCTGAGGTCGACGTGTCGAAGACTGCGTTCAAATGTCTGGGTGCTATTGGAACCTTTGAATGGGTGATGATGCCATTTGAACTCAAGAACGCAGGGGCCACGTATCAAAGAGCAATGAATTTGATTTTCCACGACATGATTGGCAAGTTCTTGGATGTGTATATTGACGACGTGGTGATCAAATCGAAGACCCAAGAAGAGCATTTGGAAAGCCTGGAAAAGGCATTTAGCAGAATGAGGCAGCACAATTTAAAGATGAATCCAATCAAATGCACTTTTGGAGTCACCGCTAGCCAGTTTTTGGGGTTTCTTGTCCACAGAAATGGCATAGAAGTTGACAAGAACAAAGCCAAAGCAATCATAGAAGCATCTCCTCCGACCAACAAGAAAGAGGTCCAGTCGTTTCTTGGCAAGGTGAATTATTTGAGAAGATTCATATCAAACTTGTCGGGAAGGACTAGAGCCTTTGCGCCTCTTGTAAGGCTAAAACAAGAAGAAGATTTTAATTGGGGACCGGAACAACAAGCGGCTTTTGATGATTTGAAGCTGTATCTGTCAACGCCACCAGTAATGATGCCGCCTCAACCAGGTTTCCCTTTAAAATTGTATATATCAGCTTCTGATTACACCATAGGTAGCATGTTAGCCCAGGAAAATGAAAATGGTGTAGAGAGAGCTATATTTTATTTAAGTAGAGTGTTGAATGATGCCGAAACACGGTATAGTGCTATAGAGAAATTGTGCTTAGCACTCTATTTTTCTTGTACAAAGCTTAAACATTATATGAAAAGTTTTCATGTTTTAGTTTTGTCAAAGTCTGACGTTATTAAATACATGCTATCCAAGCCAATTATCCATGGCAGGATCGGCAAGTGGACATTAGCGTTAACAGAATTTTCACTTCAGTATATACCATTAAAAGTCGTCAAAGGCCAAGTGGTAGCCGACTTTTTGGCAGATCACCCATGTGTAGACGTGGCTTTATCTGTCGGCTTAAGGCCTTGGACGATGTATTTTGATGGATCGTCGCATAGAAAAGGGGAGGGAGTTGGAATCTAGGGAGTTGGAATCTTGCTCGTGTCCCCCGACGGAATCCCTACAGAGTTCATGTTTAATCTCAAATACTAATGTTCAAATAATGAAGCTGAATATGAGGCCATCTTAATTGGCCTTGAAATTTTAATTTTCCTAAAGGCAAAAAACGTGGCTATAAAGGGAGATTCTCAGTTAGTTATTAAACAATTGGTTAGTGAGTATACATGTTTAAGTCCAAAGTTGGCCAAATATTGCAATATGGCACAAAAGATGATGTGCCAATTTGACGATGTTTCGGTTGGACACATATACCGGTGTCACAATCAAAAGGCCAATCATTTGGCCCAAATTGCATCCAGATACTGTGTATCAAAAAAGGTCTTAAACAACGTGACTCGGATCGAAGAGTTATTATATCCTCCTCACGAAAGAGAAGTTATGGTAAATGCATTAGCATCCAGTGACGATTGGAGAAAACCCATAGCCGATTACTTGACAAATCCATCTTCTAATGTCGAGCGGAGTTTGAAGCTGAAAGCTACCAAGTTTACGTTACTCGGAGGAGATTTGTATCACAAATCAGTTGATGGTAATTTGGAGGTGTGTCTTGACAAAGAAGATGCTTTCATAGCCTTGGCAGAGGTTCACGAAGGAATATGTGGAGCACATCAAGCTGGAGAAAAGATGAAATGGCTCCTCCGAAGACAAAGGGTTTTTTGGCCTACTCTAGTATCGGATTGCATGAACTTTGAGAAATCGTGCGAAGAATGCCAAAAACATGGCTACATTCAGAATGTCCCAGCAGGTGAGTTGCATTCAATTATCAAGCCTTGGCCTTTCAGAGGATGGGCACTAGATGTTATTGGAGAAATCATTCCACATTCTTCAAAAGGCCATACAAGGATCTTGGTAGGTGTTGATTACTTTACCAAATGGGTGGAGGCTATACCTTTGGTAAAGGTCGAACAAGAACAAGTGATTGATTTTATTGAAGACCATATTGTCTGTCGATTTGGGATTCCCGAGACCATAACTACTGATCAAGCGTCTATTTTCTTGGGAAGCAAATTGAAAGGATATCTGGCATCAAGAAGAATCAAATTATTGACTTCAACGCCTTATTACGCTCAAGCCAATGGTCAAGCGGAAGCAGCCAACAAGTGGATTATCCACATTATCAAGAAACAGATCGAAGGGAAACCACGAAACTGGCATGAAGCTTTGACGCCAACATTGTGGGCTATCCGAAATTCTCCAAATGAAGCAACATGCACGACTCCTTACAAGTTAACATATGGCCATGAGACCATGTTGCCAGTCGAAATAAACTTGGAATCGGTACGATTTCAAAGGCAACATGAAATGCCTGTGAATGATTACTGGAATTCCATGTTTGACGAATTGAACGAGGTGCATGACGAAAGACTTTCGGCGTTAGAAAATATTATGCGACAAAAGGAAAGAATTGCTAGATATTACGACGCCAGAGTTAAATTTAAATCATTTTTACCGGGTGAACTAGTATGGAAAGTAATCTTACCCATCGACAAGCGTTCTAATGAATATGGCAAGTGGTCACCAAAGTGGGAAGGACCATTTCAAGTGTTAAAGGCCTTTTCGGGCAACGCATACGAATTAGTCGAAGTCGAGTCGGGGAAAAAGATTAAAGCAATCAACGGCAAGTATTTGAAAAGATATAAGCCGACAATGACTGAAGTAAACATGCATTAAATCAAATTGCAAATCCATACAACGAAATCAAAGTGCAGAAAACAAATAATACAAGAAGGAAAACAAAAGTTCATCCGAACAAATTACTAAAAGATCGCCATTCCCTGGCGAAAGCATCTCGACGTCGGAGTCCAGCCCTGTATTCTTGCAAATGTGTAGTAAGTGCCTCCGCAATCTGCTGGTAAGGAGCCACCAAGGCGACAACTTTGGCAGCCAACTCTTGTTGTGTAGTCTTGGCAGCATCCACGTACTGGGTCATCTCTAATTGATCTTGCTCTTGACGGGCCAGCTCATCTTTCAATTCCTGAATCTTGGCTCCATTCTCTTCCAACCGCCGGAATGTTTGATTAACCTTAGAAGAACAATCGGCATCCTCTCGCTCCGAATCCATAACTTTGGCCTCCAACTCATGTTGATTTGTTTTGACATCTTCATAAACTTTGATGTCTTGCAAGATCTTCGGACCTTCAGTAGTCAAATTGTTTACAAATCGTTGTAGGTTGGCCAATTTGGATTCGACATCTTCTGGAACAGAGTGTTGCAAAAGTGAATCAATGGTATAAGACAAGAGTTCAACAGTCGCAGAATCGGCCAACAATTGATCAAAGGGCCGACAACAGATGTTCTTCAAAGTCACCATCATCCGATCTGTAGCCGATTCAGTGTCCCTTAAAGGAGAATTCATGGCTTCTTCAACAGAACGTGCTTTAGCCATCAATTCCCGAAGAGTAGAAAAGGCATTGGAGTGGGACACTTGAAGCGAAGAGGCCATGGTACTAGATGAAGGATTGAAAGAAGGAACTTCAACAGAAGGAACGGCAATGGAAGCAGATGTGAAAGGAATCGATAAACTGCCGTCAAAACCTTCAAAGTGGACTGAGTTGTTGGGGATCTAGGAAAACAAGAAAAGAGAATTTGGTGAGGTCGCTTTAATGCTGCATAAAGGGCGAATAAGTAAATTCATAGTTACCTCAAAGGAAGGGCCGCATGCAGTGTTGGTCTCAGGTCCCACGACAGCAACAAGAGAATCCACAACTTGAGTGTCAATGGGATCAAGAGGCTGAGTGTCGACAACCTCTTGGTTAGAGTCCTGGACGACAATTTCAATTGCGGCTGACGATGAAGTATCATCAAGGCATCTCTGCATATAAGCCTCAATAGTGTTAAGTCTGTCGGCTTGTTCTGGAGAAACTTCAGCATGAGGATCATCAGATGACAAGTCATCCATAATCATCTGTCGACGAACAGGACGCCTTTGTAGATAAAAGCTGGTGTCTTCGACATCATCTTCTTTATCAAACGGATTAAGTCCAGGAGTCGGAAGGAATTCACCAGCCTGAGGGTCGTGATGAAAAACATCGACAACTAAAGCCGCATTGCCCTGTGTTCTTTGAGTGTTAACATGAGAAGACGGTTCTCTGATGACGATTCCTTTGGCTTTCGGACAGGAATGCTCCTGAGTTTTAGCCGCGGGATTCGAAGTAGGACGAATGGGAGGAGCCGACGTAGCAGTAGAAGATTGAAGTTTGCTTGAAAGAGGACGTATCAAAGAGCTATCAGTCCTTTTAGGATCCGCTTGAGGGTTACTCGACGGATGCTCCGTTCGTCCCTTGTGTTGCATTTTGGCCTCAATGAAATCATCAATGACATTAGACTGGCGCCGTTTTTTGGATTTCTTTGGTGATCAAGGATCACCACCTTTCTTCTTCTACGCGTTAGCCTTAATTACCGCAGTATAATCAATGATGTTCGGTTTGGCCACTGCAAGGAAAACGACAAATTAGAAGGTAGGAAGTGAGAAAGAAGTCTAAATGAAAGAAGATAAGTATTCATACCAGACTTGTCGGCCGCCAAATCCGTCGGAGTTCTAGCACTCATTCTTTCGACAATGGTGTCATAATCCAGGTGGTACGTGTTGAAATAAGATTTCCACCAATGAACAAAGTTCGGACTGGCCAGGAAACAAGGAGTAAAACCGACAAGATTAAAACGGATGGTGGAAGCAAGGTTCTTCGACACGAACCTATTCAACACAGTTTTCCAAGGAGATTTATAATCTGTCAACTGGCCATGGTGGAATTCATGTGATACAAACGGGAGCATGGGAGCAGGCAATCCTTGACAAAGACCAAACTGCCTTGACACACAGTTGGGATAGTACAAAAAGACTTCCTTGTCTTCGTAGGCAGATGAGTCAGGCAAACCACTGAACAAAATTCTTTGACTCAAATAATGTCCCCAAAGGACATCATTCAACTGCCTCTCTTCGACATTCGAACCAGGAAAAGGAATACGGAACCAGTCAGGTCCCATAGCTCTATCAGCAAAAGGAGAAAAATCAATGTCCTCTGACGACATGGAGATGTTAGCAAAAATCTTCATAAAATGAAGAAAACTGTTGGTGCGAGACGAAAGTGCAGGAACGTCATAGTTCGCCATCAAGCAACCATAGTTAAACTGGAAACGACAAACACTGTCGATGGTGAAGGTCAAGTGACGTTTCAGAATGGCATTCAGCCACAAATGCAAAAGCCAAGTGGGGCCTCCGACGTTAGCCACCAGTTGATCATTAAGTCTAACAGTGTCGGAAACATGGCTAATAGTCGAATACAACTTCGCCATAAGAAGTTGACTCAAGGACACTTTTCTTTCCTCAGGCAAGATTGTGGCTAAGGACACCAAAGACTTGTTAATCTGTCGGGATTTGGTACAAAATACAAAGGCGCTAAGCCAAACCGTCAGAAACTCAACATGCTCATTGGCACTAACTGTCGGACAGTCTTTATAAACATCCCACCGTGCTTCAACGTAGTTGGTAAAGGGGTAAGACCCACCACTTATGGGCATAACATTGTCAGGCTTGCTCTCTACGGTTAAGAGTTCTCCGTTAGGACGAAGACTAGTCAAAGTGGCAACGTCAAAAAGTGTCGGAGTCATCATGTCGTAACAGAAGTGGAAGCAGCTGGTCCGGCGACACCAAAAGTAACATGCAGCGCCGAAAAGCCCAACATCATAGCGCAAACCGAAGGTTGTCAGAATCAGAATGTCTTCAAAACCAGCCCTCCTCCACGACTTGCTCTTTTGAGGCCTTAACCTTTCAAGCCAGTCCAAAAATTTAGGGAATGGCTTTACATTTCGCAAAACCCGGCGAGAATGCTCTTTGTCAAAGTGACGAGTGTATACAGGGTTAAGAGTGGCTAGAGGACGAATCTCATCAGGGTTGGAAAGAGGAAAGTTAGTACTCATAACAGGGTCTTGAGCCTCTGATGGAGTCATTAATGGGCCCAAGAAAGCAGGAGATGGGTTGACGGGTTCACCATCGACAGGAATGAAAGAAGTCACGGGAATAATCAAGCTGCGCTCATGGTACTTGACATTCAAATCGATTTCAGGATCAAGAACTCCTTGAAGGGCCATGTTTGAAGAAGAGTTTTAAAAAAGGAAAAGGGGTTTAGGTCAAAGAAGAAAGAGATGCAGTAGCAAGCAAGAAAATATGAAAGGGGGATAATGATAAGTGATCAAGTTCAAATAAGAAGTGAAAAGACGTGTAAGACCAACGCAATGGTCCAATAAGAAGCGTCAGTTTGAAAGGATAAACTCGCCGTTTCAGAATCCTAATGATGAAAGGACAGTTCAGAAAAATACAACTTTTGGCATCCTCCGAAAATATGCGTCGAATACCAAAACTTGGGGGGCCTCTGTTAACTGGAAGTTAAAATCGACAAAAAGGCAAGAATGTCGGAAGTATAAGTGACGTCGACGGAAGTGTACTTAAACATATTTCGTTTAAAAGTGACTTTGAAGGAAGTGAAAGTACGACTCGACAAAGGGTCGATTTCGACAAAAGGATGTGTGTCGATAACATAAGTGATGTCGAAGGAGGTGTACTTAAGTCTCACGACTTAAAAGTGACTTCGAAGGACGTGTACGTGTGTCGATAGAAGGAAGAGGCGGAAATAGAGGTCTGTGTCGAAGGAATAATGGCGCAAGAAAAGAGGAAGTCAGAGCAGTCATGTCAACATTGGAAACGGTAGAGTAATTATGAAGGCATTTAATGCTTCTCATGGCTATAAATCCCCCACCTCAGAAACTGGAAAAGCCATGAGAGAGTATGGAGAAATGCAAGGAAAGCCTTCGCGAATTCTGGAAAGAAGAAAAGAGATTCAAATCCCACGTAGCATGAGTTTATGAAAGATCAAACATGTGGGATTGAGGTGTTCAGGAGTTGAAGAGGAAATGGGGGAATCTTCGCTCCGAATACCTTCCTTATCCTCATGAATGGTGAAAGATCAAACATGTGGGATTACATAGGATCCATTTCTTATGTCTCAGATCAATGCAAGAAACTCCGAATTGGAGGAAGCATTGAACTTGATAAATAAGCCTTGGTGGAACCTTTGTAATCCCCATAGGCCAAGGTTTGTGCCCTGCTAGGGCCGGATATGGCCGTCTTTCCTATTAAAGAGGTAAAGGAAAAAGACCTCTGATGGCATTCTACTAGAAATGTTGGAGGCATGTCTTTTGATTGAATGGTGGTGAAACATCAATTAATCAAAGTACATGTCACCAATATCAATCGAATGCATATGAGGCCGACAATAGGCCGGAAAGCGATCCCGACAGATGGCCTGTTTGTCGAAAGGGACTTGATGTCGGTGGGCATCCCAGAACCAAGAGGCAGGAGCACAACAACGTCAATGCTTCGAGCAACAAAGAGACTTAGACAAGAGTCAAATGATTGCGATCGAAGAAGAGTACTTGCCGAAGGGATCTCAGCAAAGATGTCATCATGAGGCCCGACAGAAGTATCCACTAAGCCCAAACCACGACGTGGGCAGTTACATCGTGGGGGATAGTGTAGTGGGTAGTTAATTAGATCGTGGGTTTTGCAGTTATGCAGAACGTGCGAGTTTGCTTTGTAAATAGTTTTGTGGATTCATATACCTATAAATAAGTAGTTCTTAGGTTGTAATCGGGGTCGGTTGCTAGGTTGACACACATAGGCCAAAATCCTAGACATCTCACCAGAGCAGATAAACGGAGAAATGCCATTGTAAAGAACCTCAGTCTTCCACCCCTTTTAAATTCAATGCAATCTTTATGCTTTCCAATTTACTCTTCCCTGCACTTTTAATTTGCTGCAATTTACATTCACGCAAATTTACATTCCACGCTATTTACTTTACTGCAAAGTTTAATCGCTTTCCTTTTAATTCCTCGCCGCATCGTGTTCTTGGTGTCGGTTCTTTATTTTCAAATCGCATCTTTACGCTTTCCAACTCGGATATCACAAAATACCAAAAAATACGGTCAAGTTCCTTTGCAAGATTACCACATAACCTGTCGTTACTCACACCCCATCCATCACCGTCAATTCGGTAGGCGTTGGACGAAAATCCCACAAACAAAGGCACAATTCCTTCATGTTAATATTTCCTCCGGTCTTATATATAAGACCTTTTTAGGATTTTTTACTCACATCAAGGAAAGTGGTTAAATTTGTTAGTGGCATTGGAAATGTGAAAATTTGATATGCTTTTTCAAAACTACCCCTATAATTATTATTGGAACTTTAGAAAGTGTTGACTTAATTATTATTTAAAAGAGAAAAAATATCAAATATTATCATTTCTAATACCACTAATAATTTAATTAATTTTTTTAATTTATGTATGAAAGTTCACCATATATACTTATATTCAAAGTCCGAATGAGTACATACAACTTATCACAATTTGTTTCCTTCACATACAGCCATATGGTTTTTAAGATATCAGCCATAGTTTTTGAGGAAATCGATACATTTTTGCAAAACTTTCTGTGGGCTTTGTTAAAACGAAGCTGAAAAAGGTTCACCTAGTATTACATAAATTTAACTATTTTTTGGAAATGGAAGCAGTGTTTGTTTCTGAACATCGTCGTCAATTGAATCAGCAGATGTCAGGGACCAATTACCAAACTAAATTTTGGTAGCTTGAAAAGTACTAATTCATAAATTATTTACGATTGGCTGCACCAAATTAGCTGGGCATGCATCCTGGGGCAGTAAGATTTATTACTCTTTCCGTCTCTTGATATAAAATCTTTTCGAATCGAACAAAAATTGATTAATTTTAGGCTTATTTATGGTTTTAGTTCTTGAAAGTTGAGAGTGTTTTAATTTTGGTCTCGTAAGTTTTTTTTACCTTGACTCATCCTTAATAGTTTTGAAATTTTGGTTTTAGTCCGAGTCGTTAGGAAAAATCAGTTAACTGCTGATGTGTTAACGGAACTCTATATCAGTATACATGTGTGCAAGTGCTGCATGTCATCGGTTGGATGACATGGATGATCCATACACGTAGAAGCAAAAGGGCCAAAGGCTAACCCAAATGTGTTTGTGGTTTGGACTTTGGCCCTTTTGCTCCTGTGAGTCCAGATCATCGATGTCATCCTACTGGTGACATACAGTACTTGCACACGTGTATGCTGATGTATCGTTTCGTAAGTCATATTAGCGGTTAACAGATTTTTCCTAACGGTAGAGACTAAAACCAAATTTTCAAACCAAATAACGATGAGTCAAGGTCAAAAAAACTTATAGGGACCAAAACCAAAATAGCCTCAACTTTCAAGGACTAAAGACATAAATAAGCCTTAATTTTATATGTGGTATTGAAAATGTAAATACTTTTTCCATTCTTATATACATAAAACTCTTTTAATAGATTTCACGTCCATTAAAAAAGTTAGTTAATTTGGTATTAGAAATGTAACAATTTGATATGTATTTTCAAAACTATTCCTACTAATATTACTGGGACATGATAATTGATCACAACAGATAAATTGATTGGGATGATAATGTCTCCCGAGAATCTTGCAATCTTAACTACCTGATTCTCTCGATCTCACTTAAGTAAACCATGGTCACTCATACATTCCTATATAAGCACAGCTTAGATCGCCAGGTATGAACAACTTAACTCAAAACACAACAAACACAAAATATTGACATAGGCTACCACATTTTTCAGTGGGGACGAGCCGTCAATGTCATACATCAAAACCAGTCTTAGTCTTCATTTTGGAAACTTTGACTGGGACATGTCAGATACCCCAAACACATCATTGGCGATCACAATGAGAACTGATAATCTAAAAAATGTTAAGTAAATAATAAAGATATTTGTAAAAAGAATTAACTAATTGTTATTGAAAATTGATATGTAGCAAACCAAAACATGAGTTTTACCTTTTTTTCTATATATAAAAAAAAAACTATGCTTAATTAAGGAATTCAAAAGAGCAAAGCTAATCTTGCAAAAATCATACATAAGTATTTAACAAATTAGGAGGCAATTTTTTTTTAATAATGACTTTACACTTTTCGATTTTTTTAATACTTACGTTGTGATTTTCCTTAATGTTTGAAATTACATATGATATTGTAACTTCAACCAAATATTTATTTATTTTTTTTAAACTAGGTGGTGTTTGGGCTTCACATTTTTTTATGGTCTAACTAATGCACTTCGGATCCACGAACTGTGTGAGTCTTTGATTCAACAGTATGGATCTTCTTTATGAATTGTTGCCTCACTGGGACTCAAACATTTGATCTTGAAGTCTCTAAGCGCCCAGCCAGTTTCCACTAGGGTAATCCACTTGGGTAAAAATATTTAGTTCTTAAGGCTTTTTTAATTGATAATACACTAATTTATATTCGACACTACTTTTAAACACAACATATTTCTCTATATTCTTAATAATATATTCGATGCTAATATATTCTTTCACTTTGAGGCATTGCATAATGAAAAATTGTTTAACATTATCATTGTTCAACTTGTTATTTTGAGTGTTCAATTTTAGAATTTCAACAAGTATGAGGGCAATTCTAATCCGTTATAAAAACAAAAAAAAAAACTTTACGTAAAATTTCATACTTGGAAGATTTTCTTATAAGTTATGTTGGATCTGTATGTAATGAGTATGGGTATGGGTATACAGGTACCCGTTGGACATGTGAATAGATGTTAAAATTGCTATCCATGTAGGTATAAGAACGGGCATGTGGGTGCCACTATGCCACAAAGGAGTTTTAACAACATACATTTATTTTCAAATAACAACATACATTTCACAACATTTATGTTTAAAATGTTGTTAATATATTGTTCATGTGTAGGTAGTGAATCAGGATTGTATTTTCAATAGCATTTGTTTAAGTAAATGTTGTATAATGCCTTTGAAAAAATTGTATCACTTAATTTACAGCACTTCTTTAGACAAGTGCCGTTGAATGAATGGTCCGAAATTTGCAACCCGCGCGCGCAAATAAGCTTAAACGTTGTAGTTTTGGTGTTTTGGATTTTTTTAAATTATTTTTTAATAAAAAAAACCCAAATCCCTTTGTCTTTTGGTTTCCTTCCCTGGTTCCCTTCTCTTCTACTCATCGCTACTCATTAGCCACCCTCCACACTCCACACTACTCATCAGCCACAGTACACACTCCGTCCATCACCGTCATCAGCCACGCTTCTCCGATCTCTCACCTCCATCCTCAGCCACGCTTCTCTTCTCTTCTCCGGTCTCTCACCTCCGTCACTTGCAAACCCACTCCATCGGTCCCTAAACCCTCTCTCACCTCCATCAATCCCTAAACCCTCTCTCACCTCCGTTGGCCCCTAAACCCTCCTTTACATCTTCGTACTCAGCACCTCCCTCGACTGTTGAACCATCACGATAAGCCACCATTGTTGCTCTGAACGTCGTTCCACACCGAAGCACTCTCCATCTCACATTCTCACCACAAAACTGAGCTGCCACCTCTCCCACACCGAACCACCACCTTGTCTCACTGATTAGTTGTTGTCCTCACACCATTCATTTTGTTTTCTATAATGCGTTTTCAATTTTTCAATCTAATGTTCGTGTATGAGCAATTCTGTTTTGTATTTCTCACAGTCTACTATGTATAGTCTACTTTTGAATGTTAAAACTTTGTACTTTGTTGAGCAATGAAGAAGAGTCTGACAAAGTATGTGAAAAAAAATGTTTATCCCAAAAATAATTTTAGTTAAAGCTTTAGGAATTTCATTATGCATGCATTTCTAGAAAGAGTAATTTGAGATGAGGAGGTTTAAAAAAGTGTATTCCCCTAAGGTTTTATTGCCTTATATATATATATATATATATATATATAGTGATTTTCAATTTTATTCAGAAACCTCTTATTAAAAACATCAATCTCGTTAACCTTAAGCAAAAACAAATTAATTTTCTCAAAGAAGAATGAAATCTTCAATCCTTACTCACACTTCACCATAGTCTATATTGATGATGTTCTTATCTTTTCCCAATCTATAGAGCAGCACTTCAAACATATCAATATTTTCGTTCATATTATAAAGAGAAGTGGCCTTGCTATTTCCAAACCCAAAATCCAACTCTTCCAAACTAAGATCCGTTTTCTGGGTCATGAAATTCATCTGGGAACCATTGTTCCTATTAAAAGAGCCATAGAGTTCGGCAATAAGTTCCCAAACCAGATCCTTGATAAGAATCAGCTGCAAAGATTTCTTGGCTGTCTAAATTATGTAGCTGACTTCATTCCCCAGTTAAGCAATACCATTAAACCACTCCATGAACGTCTAAAGAAGACCCCTCCTCCTTGGACAGATATCCACACCAATATTGTTAAAAGCCTTAAGGCTCAAATACGGGAACTTCCTTGTCTTTATCTTCCTAACCCCCAAGCCTTTAAAATTGTTGAGACCGATGCCTCAGACATAGGTTATGGTGGCATTCTCAAACAGCAGGTTTCAGGAAAAGAACAGATTATTGCATTCGCATCTAAGCATTGGAATCCTGCACAACAGAATTACTCAACTGTCAAAAAAGAAGTTTTATCAATTGTTTTATGCATTTCAAAATTTCAATCTGATTTACTCAACCAGAAATTCTTGGTTCGTGTAGATTGCAAATCTGCTAAAGAAATTTTACAAAAGGATGTAAAAAATTTGGCTTCTAAACAAATTTTTGCCAGATGGCAAGCTATTTTAAGTGTTTTTGATTTTGACATTGAGTATCTCAAAGGAGAAGGTTATGGTCCCCCTTTTAATTCTGTCTATTTTTAATTTTTTCCCCTTCTCCCTCACCAGATCATCCTTCGCGGTTATGCCAGAAGGTTCTGGTTCCTTTTAATTATTTATAGTTTCCAGATCTTCTTCACGGCTATGCTGGAAGGTTCTGGTCCTCTTTAATTTATTTATTATATCGTTCATCTGCATCATCATCGCACATAGAATAGTCCTGCTATTCCCTACTTTCCTTTTCCGTTTTTAATCTTCCTCTCCCCCCTGGTTCCGGACCCTCCCTCAACAATATCCCAATCAACTATCCATCTCCAAGGCCTCGATACCTCCACTTCCATACCTTTACCCATATATCAAAAACGAGAAGAAGATCAAAAAACTATTCAGTCGCCAACATACTCCTCCATGAATGATGAGTATGATGAGATTAATAATATTGAAAAGGTTTTTGTGATCAACAAAGAAATAATCAAAAAAGATTTCTACTCTGATGACAATGTCGCTCAAAGAAACTGGTTTTTTACTCATTTTAGAGAAAAACGTAATCAAATCCAAAATGAGTTTTACAATTTTCTTGGACGAGTTGAACAAAACATATATTTCTTTGATTGGTTCCAAGCTTATGCTATTGTGAATAAGATTGATTATCCTTTCAAAAGGCAATTGTCTTCAAAAGAAAAGGTTACAAATGTTATCAGTAGCTGGCAACTTAAAGATGGCACCACTCTCCAGTCTGAATTACCTCCAAATAGGCAATACCAGCTCAACACTAAGACTGGAACTAGTCTAGCCATAGCTGCCCCATTCAAATCAAAAGATGAATCTGACCCAGTCAATCCTAAAGATATCAAAGATTTGATGGAACAATCCAACTACACCAATAAGTAGATGTCAATGATTGCCAAAAAGTCTTCATCAGCAAAGGGTTTTATATTATCAGTGTGCTCAGGGGTTTGGGCATCTCCTATCTGTTCAATAATAACATCTTGAAGATTTTGATGGTTTTCTAATTGATCAAGTCTTTCACTAATGTTGAGGTTCTTTAATTCTCTAACCTCTCTCTTAAGATTGGCTATTTCGGTATGGAGGTCTTGGATAGTAGAGGGTTTTTTCCACTCGTTCTCAAGCCTTTTAAAGGCTTCAGTAACATCAAATTTGGTGCTATGAACTTCTTGTTTGTGGCTATCAGTGTTGACAGACCTAAGTTTCTCTATGAAGAGTTTCCTTAAGTTGTTCTATAACAGACTGTTCTAAGTTTAGGGAATTAATCTTGGTTTTGAGCCTACAATATCTGGCAATATGTCCAGGCTTGCCACAATTGTAACAACCGGAGTATTTCCCTTGGTTCTTGGGTTGATCGGGTTTCTTATGCTTGGGCGGATAATTTGTCCTTTTATGATGAGGCTCATTTTTATGTTTGGCTTTAGGTCTCATATGGTGTTTGTACTTAGAGGGATGGTTGTTTGGATTTCTTGTTTTGGGGCACTAATTTGTATCTCTTGTTTTGGGAGACTAGTTTGTGGTTTAAGAACTTTGGTGGGTTCATAAACTTGATCTTCAATCCTTACTCACACTTCACCATAGTCTATATTGATGATGTTCTTATCTTTTCCCAATCTATAGAGCAGCACTTCAAACATATCAATATTTTCGTTCATATTATAAAGAGAAGTGGCCTTGCTATTTCCAAACCCAAAATCCAACTCTTCCAAACTAAGATCCGTTTTCTGGGTCATGAAATTCATCTGGGAACCATTGTTCCTATTAAAAGAGCCATAGAGTTCGGCAATAAGTTCCCAAACCAGATCCTTGATAAGAATCAGCTGCAAAGATTTCTTGGCTGTCTAAATTATGTAGCTGACTTCATTCCCCAGTTAAGCAATACCATTAAACCACTCCATGAACGTCTAAAGAAGACCCCTCCTCCTTGGACAGATATCCACACCAATATTGTTAAAAGCCTTAAGGCTCAAATACGGGAACTTCCTTGTCGAAGTGCTGCTCTATAGATTGGGAAAAGATAAGAACATCATCAATATAGACTATGGTGAAGTGTGAGTAAGGATTGAAGATTTCATTCATAATATTCTGGAATTCAGATGGGGCATTTTTAAGACCAAATGGCATAACATTCCATTCATATTGGCCAAAAGGGACGGTGAAGGAAGTTTTATAACGGTCGCTCTCCTTGACCTGAATCTGCCAGAATCCAGATTTTAAGTCAAATTTGGAGAAGATTTTTGCAGAATGTAATCTTCCAAGGAGGTCTTTTTTATTAGGGATAGGGTACCTAATCCATTGGAGGACATCATTAAGGGGCTTGTAATTGATGACTAGACGGGGTGTTCCACGTTCAATCTCAGCTTGTTTATTGACATAAAAAGCTGCACAAGACCAAGGACTCTTACTTTTCCTGATAAGTCCTTTCTGTAGAAGGTCATTAATCTCCTTTTGACAGATTTGGAGCATTTGATCATTCATTTGGATAGGCCTGGCTTTGGTAGGGATAAGCTTTTCTTTAAAGTCTTTATCATAGGGGAGATCAACAATATGCTTCTTTCGTTCCCAGAAGGCATTAGGGAGATCAGAGCATACAGTATTGTGGATATGATCAAGGAGAGATTGGATTCTTTTCAGAACACCTGAATTATTGAGCTGGATATTTACATTTTCAAATGAGACTTCTTCTTTGAGAAAATTAATTTGTTTTTGCTTAAGGTTAACGAGATTGATGTTTTTAATAAGAGGTTTCTGAATAAAATTGAAAATCACTGGTTTTCCCAAATATTCAGTAGTGATACCTTCTTTAGAGATTTGAAGAGGGAAGAGTGACCTAATAAAGGGCGTACCCAAAATGACCTCATTTTTCAAATTTTTAACAAGGAGAAAAGGGGTTTCAACACGTAAACCTTGGTGATCGATAATAGCATTTGAAAGTTTGAAATTGATTTTAAGTTTGGATCCACTAGCAGTACTAAGCTGCTCTACCATCTTCATAAAAACGAGTTTCCAGAGGTAAGATAAATAATATGATCTACACAATATTTTAGGTCATGAAAAACTCTTTTTTTTTTTTTTTTTTGCCCATCATCAGTTCAACTATAGCCACCGACAGTTAGATGTTATTCCTGGTAATCGCAGCATCATCTGAGCTTTATTGCCTCCTTTAGGACTTATGACTCTTGCTACCTATGCACAGGAATAACACGAAACTTATTCGTGCTTCCAGTTGAGTGACGAATCTTATTTATCTCCATATACAGAAAAATTAAAATGACCTTTAATATTATGTTACCATATTGTAGATCTTACCCCTAGCCAAACGTTCCTACTTATATATATATATATATATATATATATATATATTACAGTACCTGATAAATAAATTTTAGCTTGGTTAAATTCAACAGATGATTCAGCAGTGGTCATCCAATTTAGGATTTAGGGAAAATATAGAATATGATAGAGGACTTCTTTTGTAGCGGACAAGATGGAATTCAAAATATTCCCTATGTCTTTGGCTTTTACCTCAATATGCAAGAATATGATCGAGTTTCGTATTCTCAAGCATGTGTTTCAATGTGTTTTGCTGATACTGGATGTTTCACTTTCACTTAGAATGACTGGTAGAGATTGTAGAGAATCTACAATCAGACTTATTTGATTGAAAAGTGCAACTGTACATTGATAGAAATTATGTTTAAAGTTTTAGTTTTTTGTTTTTATAATATTTGGTGATTGACTTATTGTGTTATTGACTCGTTTCATTCTTAAATTGAAGCAATTATCTGCATCCATGTGGTAGTGTTTCTGTTTTAGCATAGTGACTTGTATCTTCTACAAGTCTTGCAGAAGTACCTAGGCTGAGTGAGGTTGTAGTTGTTGTAGTAGCAGAACTTGGTGTGAGTTGAATCACACCTTGGGCACTTGAGTGCTTGGTCTTGTGGTGGCCTTTGTCAAGTCATCAAGGAGAGAAGCAGCTCTTGCATATTGCTAGCTGTTTTACTTAGGAAAAACCAAATGTTTACTTAGGAAGGACTGATAAGATAAACTGAGGAAGAGAAACAGCTCTTGCATATTGTTAGTTGGTCCAAGTCCTAAAAATATGATCCAAATGGTAAATGACTTGGTATATCAAACAACAAAATTGTTGTCACTTCAATATTTTGACTTCCTAAGCCCGTAGTTCTACTAATGTTACTGCAGCTCCCTGAAAATGTTTTCGTAGTTAGGAACATAGGAATGAGCAAAACAGAACATGCATCCATCTGTGAATTACTTCAAGAGCGGTCAGATTTCTTGGGGAGTTTGACTTCCAATGTAGCTTTTGCATCTCTTCCTTCAATGGAATTTGCTCCTCTTTTCCTTGTATTCTATTTGCTTATTTGTTAATATTATAAGTAGCTAGGTTTTTATTTTTTATTTTTTTTTACAGATTTAATGGAACTTGATGTTTATCATGTAATTTGATTCCTAATTTGAATGAAACTCTTATCACATTAATTAATTGATTGTATGTTTAATGTTTTTTTCTTCGAATTTGGCCTACTCTTGATATGATTTTGGATTCTTCCTTTAATTGGAAAATTGGAAAAAATAACATTCAATCAATCAATTATCACTATTTTCAGCATTAAAATTCGTGCTGATACTTATACGTCACTAATTTAATTACTATGTTTTGATGCAGAAATTGAAGCGACGTATATTTAATTTTGAGAGTTGTTTGCATCCCTTTACAAAAGAAAAATTGCCTCGTCTCCTATTACTTTCAGGTATTTTCTTTTATTTCATCCTTTACTTCTATCATAAGACATGCATGCATTATTTTATTTTACATATGAATTTACCTTTGTTTCTTGTTTAAGAACTACTTTGATGTATTTTTTTTTCGCACAATATACAAGTTGTTCTTGAATTTTTTAGATCAGGAAAGTAATTGTTATTAATTTGACAAAGGCAAGTAGACATCAATCTCTTTGAGTCCAAAGTAATTGTTATTAATTTTTTAGATCAGCAAAGTATGAATCAAGAATGGATGTTTGCTAATCGATTAACGGATGAATATAACGAAGGAGTGAAGGAGTTCATTAGGTTTGCGGTTGAGCATGCTGAAGATCCTAGTAGAATCATATGCCCTTGCTTACAATGTTGTTATTCAAGAAAAGTTAGTCCGACTGAGTTAAAAACTCACTTAGTGTGCTATGGAATTGATCAGAGTTATACATGTTGGACAAGGCATGGTGAGACAAGAGAAGAGTTTGGTGATTTAAAGGATGATGTGGGATATGCTTTGAATGACACCGACACAAATTCATACAATGGTGATCGCTTTGATGAGATGGCAGCTGTGCTTGAAGAAGATCTTCGTGATTGTCCCGAGATGTTTGAGAGGCTGATGAACGATGCAGAGAAACCATTGTATGATGGTTGCACCCAATTCAATAAATTGTCAGCATGTTGAAGTTATATAAGTTGAAATCAGCAAACAGATGGACTGATAAGAGCTTTACAGATTTACTTACGCTTTTGAAGGATATGTTGTCGAAGGATAATGAGCTTCCTACTCGAACGTATGAGGCTAAACAAGTGATACGCTCTATTGGGATGGGCTATAAGAAGATACATGCATGTTGAAATGATTATATTTTATTCTGGAAAGAATATGAATCATTAACGGTGTGTCCTAAATGTAATGAATCGCGATATAAGAAAGAAGATTCAACTCCAGCGAAGGTGCTATGGTATTTCTCCATAAAAGAGAGATTTAGGCGCATGTACAACAGTGCAATAGATTCAAAGAACTTGACATGACATGCTGATGAAAGGATTAAAGATGGAAAGCTTCGACACCCTGCAGATTCTCCTCAGTGGAGGAAGATTGATCATGAATACGCTGATTTTGCTCAAGATGCAAGAAATTTACGCCTTGCATTATCCACTGATGGAATTAACCCGCATGGTGTTCAAAGCAGCTCCCACAGTACATGGCCAGTGATGTTGGTTATTTATAACCTCCCTCCTTGGTTATACATGAAGCGTAAGTATATGATGTTATCTATGTTAATTTCTGGTCCCAAACAACCAGGAAATGACATAGACGTATATATGGCTCCTTTAATTGAAGACCTGAAGCAAATGTGGGAGACGGGTATAGAGGTCTATGATGAATACAGGAGAGAAAGTTTCAATTTTAGGGCTATGTTGTTCGGCACAATTAGTGATTTCCCAGCATATGGTAATTTGTCGGGATATAGTACAAAAGGACAGTGTGCATACCCTATATGTGAAGATAATACACATTGGATGCGGTTGGAAAATTATAAGAAGAATGTCTTCCTTGGGCATCACAGATTTTTGCCTCCGAGTCATCGTTATCGGCGACGGAGAAAAGCATTCAACAGGAAGCGTGAAGATGGTAAGGTTCCTTTGCCATTGACTGGTGAACAGTTGTTTGAAAAGTTGAAGAGTAGTTTGAGCAATAATTTTGGCAAACCTTTTGCTGGAGAACTTGTCACGAATGGGTGGAAGAAAAGGTCAATTTTCTTCGAACTACCATATTGGAAAGAATTATATGTAAGGCATTTTCTTGATGTGATGCATATTAAAAAAATATATTTGATAGCCTCATTGGTACGTTACTCAACATGGTAGGTAAGACCAAAGATGACCTCAATGCAAGGTTGGACTTGCTTAAATTAGGAATAAGAACAGAATTGAGACCGATAAAGAGGGGAAAACGTACATATCTACCTCCTGCTTGTTATACATTGTCAAGAAAGGAGAAAATTAAATTTTGTAAGAATCTTCATGGAGTCAAAGTTCCAGAGGGGTACTCATCAAACATTAAGAACCTTGTATTGGTGAAGGACCTCAAGTTAAAGGGTCTTAAGTCTCATGATTGCCATGTTCTCATGGAGAATTTGGTACCAATTTGTATCCGCTCCATTTTGCCTAAAAAAGTGAGACGGACCATAACTAAACTATGTCTCTTCTTCAAGGCAATTTGTAGCAAAGTGATTGACCCTGGAAAATTACCAAAAATGCAAACAGAGATTATTTTGACTTTGTGTGAGCTTGAGATATATTTGTAACATCCTCAATTTTAATTTTCAAGTATAAGTATTATGAAAATCAACTTAGGATTTAAAGAGTGTAGATTTTAATTAAGTTAAGAGGAATTTAGGGGTATTTTTTATCTTATGACACCCTAATTTAGGAAATTATAAATATAACGTCCAAGTATTTAAATACAATTTCCACCGTTGGATGTTAAGTTTACGGCATTCGTAAAGGCGAAGAAAAAGAAAAGAAGTGAAAAATTAATTGAATTAATCAATTAGTCTTAAGACTAATGGATTAGTGTTGGTGTCAAAAAAAAAAGAAGAAGGGGACGGAGTCTGGTGCATGTGGCACCGTTTTGACCACAAAATGGGTGGCTTTCTTAAGAAGCCACCACTCCACTACCTCATAATTTTTCCCTTCATGCAAGAATCAGGAGGCATCACACTTCACTTCCCTCATTCCATAATGTTCGTTTCTCTCTGGGGGTTCCAAGGCAACATCATCAGTACCCTTCCTTTGATCATCAAATCACCACAAAACTCATCACACTCAACATTAGCAAGCAAATAATGAGTTAAACTCACTTCCCCTCTCCCTTTAAACGTCACGTCTCTCCCTCTCTTCTATTCTCTTGGAATTTCTCAAACCCTCATCAATGGAGAACTCTCTACTTTATGCCTTCTAAAATAAGAGCAAGTCAAGAGCAACCAACTTCCATCATATAATACTCATAATAGGGTTATTTATCAACATTGGATATTGGCACTTCTAAGGTGGCAAGCAAGAGTAAGGAAGTTCAAGGTTCCTAGGTTCTAGAGCTCAAATCAAGTTTTTTCTTTATTTCTCATTTTGAGGTAAGGAGTGAGTATTACCTTAATTTAGGGATGAGTTTCTAGTATGTATATAATACTTGCTAAGAACTAAGTGTTAGTAGGGCATAAAACCATAGGGTAGCTAGTGAACATGAGTAATGATTAGAGAATGAAAATAAAGGAATTTAATTAATTATGGTGTTGTGTATATGTGAATTGTTATGAATATGTGCATGTTTGAACTTAAGTGTATATTTGGGAAATTGTTGGTGATGAGGATAAGTAGTTTAATGATGTTTTTATGGCAATATGATTAAATGAATAGTTGATTATGTTATGGCAATATGATTAAATGAATAATTGATTATGGAAATAAATGAATGGGATTAGTGTTGATAATGCTTAGAAAATGAATTGATTAAGAGTTAGGAAAAAGGGGAGTGATTGTTAGAGAGGGATTTATGAATGAATGAATGAAGGAAAACTTAATTATGCGAAGGTCATATTGACCCAGCGCGATAATGATATTTAATAAATGCGAAGGTTGTATGTACCCAGTGCGATATGCGAAGGTCATATTTACCCAGCGCGATAATAAAACTTAATAATGCGAAGGTTGTATGTACCCAGCGCGATATGCGAAGGTCATATTTACCCAGCACGATAATAAAATTAATAATGCGAAGGTCATATTGACCCAGCGCGATAATAAAACTTAATAATGCGAAAGTTGTATGTACCCAGCGCGATATGCGAAGGTCATATTTACCCAGCGCGATAATAAAATTAATAATGCGAAGGTCATATTGACCCAGCGCGATAATAAAACTTAATAGTGCGAAGGTCATATTTACCCAGCGCGATAATAAAACTTAATAATGCGAAGGTCATGTCGACCCAGCGCGATCATTTATACATAATAATGCGAGGTCGACATCGACCAGATGCGATAAAAGGCTAAAACAAAGGGGAATAGAGTAGACTCATAGCCTGGTAAATTAGAGAATAAGAATTTGTTGATTAGGGAAAAACTGAAGTAAAAAGAGACTATGGAACTATTGGTATTGTTTGTGCTATTGTTTCCAGGTGTGAATGACTATATGAACTATTTGAACTATATGTGTTTGGCTTGGTCGGTTATTATGTCATATCAGAAACTGCTATTCCTACTTTATGTGTAGTGCTCACCTCCTTACCATTTTTCAGGTAATGAGCTGGAGCATGCACCAGTAATGGCCGAGCAGGATTACTCACCCTTATAGGGAGAGTAGGGGTATATTAGGAGGGCATAGCAATGTCCTGGGCCTTTGTTTTGATGATGATGTGATTATCTTGTTTTGATGTACATGTGTAAATAGTTTTAGACAGGCTCAGGACAACTTCTTGGTCAAAGGAGTATTTGGGGAAAAGAACCATTTCCACAACTTGTTTTGATGCTGCATACTCTGAAAACTGATATACTAATAATGTGATATATATGCTGATAGCCCTGCTGGCTTTATCTGTGATATATGAATGTGTTTCTCAGGTTGCAGAAAAATTATAATATTTTGGAAAGTCCGAAAAACAAACAAAACTCCGTCCGTTTGACGGGAGATTTTTAATATTTAAAACGAAATTTTAAATTCACTATTTTAATAAAGGGTAATTAAGGGTAGGAAAGTGTAGGTGTTACAGTATTTCCCACCTTCTTTCTTTGACATAATGGTTCATTTAATTGTTCATCTGGTTAGAGAGACACAACTATGTGGACCTGCATATGTGAGATGGATGTACCCATTTGAGCGTTATATGAAGATATTAAAAGGTTATGTGAAAAATCATTCACGGCCAGAGGGTTGTATTGCTGAACAGTACATTGTTCAAGAAGCTATGGAATTTTGTACCGAATACATGTCCAATGCTGATTCCATAGGGCTTCCTAAGTCTCGTCATGCAGGAAGAACACAAGGAGAAGGGATTATCGGAAATGAGATTTTGACTGTACCAAGGACAGAATTGGATCAAGCACACTTATATGTTTTACACAATGAAGATGAGGTTGAGCCATATGTTGAAAAACACAAGGAGATACTTAGGAGTTCAAACCCATGTAGGAATGAAAATTGGATAACCAGATAGCACAATTGGTGTTTTATAAAATGGTTAAGAGATCACATTATTGAGGAGTTGAATATAAATCCTGATTCTGTTTCTGAAAGATTGAGATGGTTAGCCAATGGTCCAAGTATACATGTCTTATCTTACACTGGTTTCTAATTAATGGGTACACATTTTATACGAAAGAACAAGCTGACCAGAGTACAATGCAGAACAGTGATGTGACTCTTGTTGCTGAAGCCATGCATGTGTCAAGTGCCAATGATAGAAATCCAATATATGTGAATATGTCATACTTTGGGGTTATTGAACGCATCTGGGAATTGGATTATAGCAAGTTTCGTGTGCCTGTATTTGGTTGTAAGTGGGTTGATAACAATAATGGCTTTCAAATTGATGATTTAGGGTTCATTCAGGTGGATCTTAACAGAGAAGGGTATAAAGATGAGCCTTTTATTTTAGCATCTCAAGCTCTACAAGTTTTCTATGTCACTGATCCTGCTGATATGAAATGGTCCATTGTTCTTTTGAGTAACAAAATAAATGCCAACAACATAGATGATCAAGACCATGAAGACACTGATGTTGAGGATGATCCTTTCTTTGGGACATCACAGTTACATGAGAGTGATCCTGCTAATGATGATGATCTATATTTGAGAGATGATCATGATGAGGGAATTTTCATCAATCCACAAAGTTCTTTCTAATAAGAAAAAGACAAGTCTAAATCAGACAAAGAAAAGGAAAAGGAAAAGATCAAGTTAAACATGTATGATTTTTTTAAAGTAATTTAGCTTATCGCATTTTATTTATTTTGTATTTATAACTATATCTTATTGTGCATTAATATTTTACTTGTGTTTTAATATTTTATTGTGCATTAATATTTTGCTAAGCTTGTGTTCTACTTTGGTTGCAGGTGATGGCATCTCCTAATGGTGAAGATCCTCCTTTGACATCTCCTAATGGTGAAGTTCCTCCTAACACTACAACAAATAAGCGTTCCCGTGGGCTGACCGCTATGAAGAAGGTTATTCGTGCAAGAAGCAAAAATGTTAAATTAAATGTAAGGCACATTTTTATCTGTATTAATTGATTCCTTTTATCTTTATTAATATCTTACACTCTATCCCCCTATACTTACACTGTCATATTTATGTTAGGTTGAATGGAATGTAAAAGGCCAACCAAAGAACAAAAGGGGGGGCAACACATTGGTGAGCTATATTGGGGTGATTGTTCGACAAATGGTGTCAATTACTTATGACAATTGGAATGATAAATCTTTGGCTGGTTTGAAGGATAATATTTGGCAGGATATAATAGTAAGAATTACTTACTCTAGCCCTTATTGAAGTTTCTTATGCAAACATGTTCATTTTGAGACTTTGTTTATCTTTTGCAGTTAGCTTATTATGTTGATGAGACACGTAAGGAATATATTCTTAAGTATGCTGGCAAGAGTCATAGACAATTCAGAACTACTATGGGAAAATATGTAAGAGATGCTAATGGAAATATCAACCTCAAACCTCCAAAAAAATATGAAAATATCATAAGGGAGGCTGATTGGCTAGTGTTTGTCAAGAAACGTACAGAAGATAATTCTTTCTTGGTAAAGTCACATATTAGTAAAGTATAATAATTGTCCGTATTTTTGTATAAATGAGTAAAAGTATGTATTCATATGATTACTATTTGTCTAAGCAGAAACTAAGTGAAGAAAATCGTAAGAGAGCATCAAAATGTCCTTATCCTTATAGAAAATCAAGGGCAGGGTATAGAGGAGTTGAGGAAGATATTGTAAGTATAAATATGTACATAGATATACGTAATGCAGAAGATTATGGTAAGTATGAATTTTAATCCTTTTTTTTCTCCTCTATCATTGTATAGCTTGATCTTCCCGAGACAAATCCAAATGTTACATCGGTAGATCTAGAAATTTTGTGGGTGGATGCCCGCAAGAATAAGGCATGTATTATTGACATTCCAAATGTTCAAGAAGTGGCAAACCGATGTGTAAGTGATATATTATTTCATGTTTATGCTTATTGAATATTTGTTGATAATAATATGTTGATGAACATTTTTCATGCTTATGTGTGTTAGGTGGCCCTAAAGCAACAATCTGCTTTAGAGGGGGAGATACAAGAGAATGGCAGGATAGACATACTTGATAAAGCACTAAATCTCCCTGATTATCCCGGTCGTCTTAGGGGTGCAAGATTTGGAGTGTGCAAAACAGACTACTTTCCCCCTCAAAAGCGCGCTAAGAAATCTAATGTGGAAAATATGAAAGAAGCATTGAAGAGCCTTCTCCAAAGGGTTAATGACTTGGAAAATAAGAATCAGGAGAAGGCTACTGAGAGACAACATGATTTACCTTGTCCTGGTCCCAGCATCAAAGATAGTTGCACAGTCGCAACTCACAACATACCTGAGGTAATTGCTTGTTTGTTAATTGATTAAAATAGAGGTTTGCCAATTCTTTATTTATCAAATTTTCTTTTAGGGCATCACCACCTGCAAGTTATATTTGGATAGCCCAATGAAGCGCTTGGTTGGTATTGGTAAAGTGCACAACCTTCCTGGTGCTATGCTACACAATACCCCACTACCCCCTAACCATGTGAAGGTTGGAATAGATATTGCAATAGAAGGCGATGCTCAATTATCAGTACCTCTTGAGGACACATATATAATACAAGAGGCAATAGGTACTTTTGTTGCATGGCCAATCCACCTTGTTGTTGTAGATAATAAGGTATAACAATGTGGTTTTATGTAATACATTCCTTATGATTATTTTAAATTAGTTGATCTATAATTGACTGAGTTAGTAACTTCAAAAATTCAGGTACCTGAAGAATCTAAGGGGAAGGACAAAGAGTCGCAACAAACAAAGGTGTCTGTCACGAGCCCGACAAAGGACAAAAAGAAATATCCTCTTTAGGTATCAAAAAAATCCAAAGTGCAAGTCAAACAACCTATTCCTACAAACAACCTTCAGGTTCAGGAAATCTCCAAGAAGAGCAAGTTTTGCAATCTTCTTAAAATCCATGTAGAATCCATGGGGGATGGTGCTGAAATGAATATAAGCATGCCAAAGGTTATTTTTGGATATGAGACAGAAGAATTCCTTAGTTTAAATGAAGTCAATGAAATTGTTGAGCATGCATGGTTAAGTTCATCTGTTATTTGCTTATATATCAGGTACTTTATGTTTCCTATTTTTTGTTCTGATTCATAAATATATATGTTTCTTTATTATTATTTTTTCTAAGCATGAATATATATCTTTCAAGGTTCTTGCATCAACATTTGGTTAAAGGCAAAAGGTCGGTCATATTCTTGTCCCTATAAAAAACATCTCATGTAATAGAAAACAAGAGTGATCTCCAGATGTCGGTTGAGAGAAATCTTATTCCACACCAAAAGAGAGAGATTCAAATGCAATATATAGCTGATACTCTTGGGAACAATAAGGACAAAGAATTTTTTCTTGCACCTTATATTGTTGGGTGAGCTACTTGTTTTAGTGAATATATTTTATGATAATGAATTCTATAAATGTGATATGTTTAGAATTTGCTAACCAGCTAAACAATTCTTGTAGGAATCATTGGGTGTTGATTGTCATTAATCGCACAGGAAAACAAATATATTATTTGGATTCTCTGCCAGGAAGTGATCTGAACCAATACCCTGTTATGAAGAAATTCTTCACTGTGTAAGTATTTGTTATTTGTGTATGCGTGAAGATTTAAAATATGTACTTATAGTTTAGTGAATTTTACGTTGTTATTAGAGGTTTATAAATTTACCGGGCACAAAATCAATCCACAACTACTTCAAAGACCATAAAATGGATCCGGTTAAAGGTATTAGCAAAACTTCAAGCAAATATTTATAATTAAAATGTTTCAGAATTTTTATTTTTTTTTAATTTTTGTTTTATAGTGCCCCTGCCAAGAAAACTCCATTGATTGCGGCTATTATGTCATGTACTTCATGAGGGAGGTCATTGATCAATGTCAAAACAAAAGGATCACGACTTCATTATGTTGTTTCCAATGCTTGAAATATACCGATGATATGCTTACTAGACTCAAGGAAGAGTGGGCTCGTTATGTCTTGAATATTATATAATTAGTAAGTTATGATAAATATGTTTTGTACTTGGATGATGCATGTTTTAGATATGAAGTCTCTTAAGCATTCTTGAAATGATAGTTTTTTTCTTTCTTGATGGTTGAAAAGGATTGAAAGAGATATTTGATAGTGTCTGTTGTGAAGTAGTTCAATTGAAATTTTTCTTACTGGATTCACCATCATTTTATTTGAGAAAATGTTGGGTTTTGGCTTAGTATTTGATATGATACATGGTAATTGCTTGTGACAGGTATGGTGATATTGCTTGTACGTACTGCTTATGCATTTAATTTGATTTGATGTTTCATTTACATCTAGGTTTGTGACTTGTCCTTCTAGTTCCTTAATTTTACTTTAAGACACTCCATGCTTCTTATTGAGGGTTGAAACTTCTCTGTCTCTATCCCCGTGTCACTAGCTATTCTACATGTTTCAGCTGCTGCTTTAGACCGGAAAGTTTCCCTAGCTTGTTACAGCTTTAGTATACTAGGCTCTTTTCATGTTATTTTGTTTGTTGTAGTAGTAATGTTTTAGTTGTAGCATGATTTCTTATTTTATTTTTGGTTTTAATAATTTATACTTGTTTATTTTTGTTTTTCATATATGCAGAGGCGAAGGAATATGGTTTAATTAAAGAACAATCAGTAGCAACAAGATAAAAGGATGCAGTAGAAGGAGCAATATATTTCACTTTTTGTTTATGTTATATAATAGTAGAATTGTTAGTTATCGTGAGACGAATTGGATAATATAGGGGATGCTTTTGATATTTCAACTATTTTCATTAGTACTCTGCTTAAAAACCCTTTCAATTATATTGTTTTACTACTTCTTGTTATTGAATTAGATTTTTATTTATATATTTTATCTCAAATTTATTTAAATAATATATGCAATAGTAAGTTTATATATGAGGAGTAATAATTTTAAAAATAAATAAAAAAGTAAATTTGTAGCACTTCTTTAAACTAGTGCAATAAAAAATAATTAAATATGAAAAAATAAATAAATTAAAAAATTAAAAATAAATTTACAACACTTCTCTAAAAAATAAGAAATAAAAAATAAATTTACAGCACTTCTCTAAGCAAGTGCTGTAGAATAGACCCACTAATTCAGAATTTAAAGCGCTTATTAAAGCAAGTGCTTTAGAAAAAGCGCGCATTTAATATGTCGTTTTTCCCAGCCCACATGCCCGCATATAACGGCGCTTCTGAAGCGCCTTTGTTACTGTACCCTCTTTCTATTGCGCTCAAATTTAAAGCGTCATGCAAGCGCTGTAAATTAGCATTTCTGGTGCAGTGTGCATTTTAAAAATGTGGGTATGAGAACGGATACTTTAGTACCCTACCAAAACCATAGCCATTACCATTTCTAATTAGAGCATCGACTTTTTTTTAGGATCTTATGAGGAGTTTTAAACTGAATCTTTTAATTTATAGGAAAGATTATGGGAGGATCATGTTGCACAATCATAAGAGTTGGAGAATAAAAATCGAGAAAAAAATAGAATGATGAAAATCAAATGTGGAAAAAGATAAAAGGGACTATTATAGATCAGAATAATGCATTTATTATGACCGGATCACGCATAAAAGGTCATCATATAGACAACATTAGTAGATATCAAATAACTGAAAATCTGTGCCCGAGTCCGACACGATCGGCCTTACACTCGACTATCAATGGACATCTAGGACCACATAAATCACACGTATTATGGCTCATAATAATATTCAAGCACCATTATTTCTTATAGCCGTTACTCTGACATTAGTTATGTAACGACCACAATGCTATAACAGCCATAAACAGCCCATAACAACTCATCATGATCGGCACCTTATAAATGTCAGGTAATGTGCCAAGGTATGATCCAACTTTCAACTCTCATTTTACACACGACACACACAACATCCCGAATAGCATGATTCGACTGGCGGAATTCTTTGACCGAGAACCCATTACCATAATCATATGTAAACAAACTGACTTACCGGTGTATGTGAGATAACACCTCACAGCAGGGACGAAAATTCCATTTTTTGCCAAGTTTAAGATTTTTTTTTATGGATTTTCTTTATCTTAACCCTAAGGATAAAAGACGAGAACCTAAAAAATGATAGTTTTTATAGGATAGTGTTACACCGAAAGAATCAAAATATTTTATATTTATTTTTCCCATAAAAGATGTTTACTTTTGGATTCTAATCCTCAACCTTAAGAAAATTCTTGTAACGTCCCTGACTGCCACATGGATTGGTGATTGTCCCCATGGACCAACACAGGCCTTTGCAACATGTTTTGTCTTCACTTACACGTTTCCTGGGGAAACTTCCCAAAGGCAATCCATCTCATCATTACTCCAAGCCAAACATGCTTAACCATGTAGTTTTTAAGTAATGGGGTACTGTGTATGTATGAGTGGGCACACCACTTCGCATAGGTTAAGACTCTCAAGATTGTTTGGAAGTGGGAATCGTGTGATTGTTGAACCTTCGTGGTGGGGCTGGATGCAACTACCATCATATATGATAGCAAGAGTGTGATTATCTCACTACTAAATATTTTTCTCTGGGAGTGTTTCTGTATACTTTATGCTTCGTGTATCAGCTGTAAATCATGTTGGAATTGTGTGTATTGGATGTTTGTTCAGCCCCTGTTGGATATGTGTCATACCTTTAAGTTATTAAAATGACATTTTATTCTATTTAAAGCAAATAATATTAAACTTTATTTTTTCATGCCCAATCAAATACATGAAAAAAATAAATCTATATCAAATATATGTTTTTTAAATATATATATATATATATATATAATATTAGAAACTCACCATGTATTAGCAAAATACCATACATACTATAATGAAAATATGTCAGCAAGTATCCAAAATCCACAAACAATTGATTTCGTGCATTGCACGAACTTGAAACTAGTGAGTTATATGTAGCCCAAAAAAACGGATATAGTACCACGTGTAGTGATACAAAATTGCCTAAAACCAGTGACATTGGATGTGGGACCTACTTGGTTGGACATAGACGTCCCAAATGCAGGACCTAGCGAATGGCCCCATACGACACGTGAGAATGACGTGTCACGTGAATGCCTATGTGGCTGTCAAAATCCGTTCGCAGGGTGGGTGGGTTTCCTCCTTCCATTCATCACACATTCACAACAGATTCTATTTAGAAATCCCTCCTATGTTCTATCCTTAACTTTTTTTTTTCTTTTATGGATGTCATTCATATTTTTTAAAAAAATATTAATTATTGTAAATTTTATATATATATATATATATTTTTTTTTTAAAGTTCCTTTTTAATTTTATTTTTTTAAAATTATAGTATTATTTTTATTAAAAATATGTTTATTATTATTTAATGTATAATAATTTAAAAACTATATAAAATATAAAAGTATAATTAATGAAGAGTTAAAAAAATGATTGAATTAACTTGTTTATTAAAATATGATTATCCAATACAATAAATACATAAATTAAAAAATCTGTATATATGTATGTATATAAATTCCTATAAATTTATGATGGGAAGAAAATACTGCTGTCCAGTGTTTTATCTAGGAACGGTGACTATATAACGTTTTCCTTTACTAGAAGTTGTTATCACGTCAGTTGTTTTTTTTTTCTTTTCCTTGTAAAGTATCCTGAATTTCTTTTCCTGTGTACTTTACACTATTTAATTAAATGCTTGATAGGGATTGATGCAGTTTTTCTAGAGGATTTTTCTTTGATTGTTGCATTAACAAATATCACCAATAATAAATAAATAAATTTATGACACATCACGAATATAATCACTAATAAATAATGGATTTGCTTAACCTCAGTAAGAGGTTAAAAAATAGAAAAAAAATATTAGAAACATAAATTTACTAAGTTACAAGTTTTGAATGTTTAAATTTTCAATACAAAAATGCTTTATAAAACCTCTTATTATCAACCTTAAGGGGTGAGATTAAGAAAACCCTTAAATAAATAAACTTATGAAAAAAATTATAGCACATCAAGAAAAATACAGATATTCTTTATTACTCCATCCGTTTCAGAAAGTTTGACCTTTTAGCCTTTTTTTTCTTGTTTTACAATATTTTCAATACACAAACATATTCTTTTTTCCAATTTTAACCTTTCATTCAATCATTTCTCGTACTCCTCGTTAATTCTACTTTTATCATCTCTCTCATCTCTAAACCACTATACATTAATTAATGGACATACTTACTAATAAAAATTAAATACTACTACAATTTTCAATAAAGATTAAATAAGGGTATTTTGGATAAATTATACAAAAATTAACGGCTAAATTACTCATTTGGTCACTTACCTTATTTTTTTATTTCAATTTGGTCTTTTACCTTTATTTGGTGTCAATTTGGTCCCTTATGTTTCAAATCGTTAACACCGTTAATCCCAACCGTTAGTATATTTTTGTTGATTTGAAATCGTCTTCCTTCTACTTGATACTAGTGAATAGCTAAACTCCAACTCACGTTTTTGTTTCTTCAGTTTGTGCCCTTGCAAAGCAAACGTTTCACTCCAAAAGGATGTGAGTGAGTATCTGAAACACTCTCCCTCCATCCCTTAAGGAAAAAGGTGAAACATAGGCTCCAAAACGACAACGTTTTGGGCCACAAATTACGTGGACAAAGAGAAGGACACATATTCACATCCACATGTATAATTAATGGTCATATAGGATTAAAATTGGCAACATTAATAGCACTAACGGTTGAGACTAATAATGTTAACGATTTGAAAAGTAAGGGACCAAATTGATACCAAATAAAGGTAAACGACCAAATTGAAATAAAAAAATAAGGTAAGGGACCAAATGAGCCATTTAGCCAAAATTAACACTTTTTTAATTTGTGTGCCTAGTCCTAAAAGGCTAAACTTTCTGAAACGGAGGGAGTAATTAATTAAAAATAAGTAAAAATACTATTTTATGACATATGTCACTTAGCAACAAGACCTAATATAGTTGATAGATGATTGTTTCTTAACTATTATGTTAGGGGTTCGGTTTATGCCTTATCGAAAAAGATTAATCTTATCGATCAGAGAATATCCTTGGTGTACACAAAAAAATTACACATATCACTTTCTTCGTAATAATTTTGAGTATCTATATATAAGTCTTTCGCTTAAAAAATTAGTAATTCTATGTTAAAAAGTGATATATTTAATTTTAGGCCTATTTATGCTTTTGGTCTCTAAAAGTTCAGCTTGTTTTGGTTTTAGTTCCTATAAGTTATTTTGACCGGGATTGGTCCTTAATTTTTCAAATATTTTGGTTTTGATTCACTCCATTATGAAAAAACTGTTATTTGCTGACGTAGCTAGCGAAACACCATATCAACAGACACGTAGTGTGAGAAGACCCCAAATAAGTGATATGACATGGATGATACAGATCCATAGACACAAAATAGTCCTATATGCAAAATGGTTTCATACGCAGAATTTTGTGTTTATGGACTTGAATCATCCATTTCACAATACTTATTTGGCGCTATCTCACACCACATAGCTGTTGGTGTGGGTTTCCATTAACCACGTCAAAAAATAATTGATTTTTTCTAACATATTGGACCAAAACCAAAATATTTGAAAAATTAAGGACCAATCACGGTCAAAATAACTTTTGAAGACTAAAACAAAACACGATGAACCTTTAGGAACTAAAACCATAAATAAGCCTTAATTTTAATTTTATAGTATTTTATTAATTATTCAGATGACTACATAAATAATTTATGTAAAATTTAATAATTAATATTTATAAAAAAATTTAAAAAAACGTAATTTTATGAGTTTATTCGATATACAAAAATATTTAAGTAGACATGAATTGTGACTTTTTTAATTTATTATCCATTAAATCAAAATATTAATTCAAATTGAATTGCTTTTTTTTTTATGTACTTCTTTTTTTTAAACTAACAAATTGAATTGAATTGCTTTGGTGGGATATAGTTCATAGAATCTTGATTTATATATATATATATATATATATATATATATATATATATAATATATTATAAATAACGAATGGAACGTAGTGTTTTAAGTCGTTTTTAAATGATTTTTAAATGTGGATTAAATAGTTCATTAATGTTAAAATGTCATAAAAAATCGTTTTTACTCTCTTAACCAATGCCTTAAGCGCTACACTCTTTAGCATTTTACTATTTTCTTTAAACATACTTTTGATTTATGAAAGTTTAACGGAATTTGTTTTTAATCCCTATAATTTTTCGGGGTTTTTTTAATAAGAATTTAAAAATGGTTAAGTTTCATAAAAATGATGTATTTAGAAGAGATAAAATCTTGTATTTTTTTTTAAATTGTTTAATTAAAAGTGCTTATCCTCGACATTAAGACTGAAGTTAAAAAAAAATCCTAACTTTTTTTTTTAATTAAAATCATTAGGTATAAAAAAATTTAATTTTAGTTCATGTAGAGAATGTGTCAAAAATGATGACCTTTAACTTTCAAAGAAGGATTTTGAATAACACATCTTTAAATTGTTAGCAATTTTTTTTTTAAATACCACCATAATTTATTTTTTTTACATCAGCCTTACATTATTAAACCCATATTAAAAGAGGTTTTTCACATCAGTTTTTTTATGATACATGTTAAAAGTCATCAATTATTTACAAAAGTATCACGGTATTGTTTTTCATATGGGTTTTTTAATAACCCTCGTAAATTCTAGTTGTTAAATATTATTTTTGTAGTAGTGTTAGAAGTATAAAAATAACTTAATTATGTCATAAACCCCTCAAGTTTGAAGTACTTTTATCAGATACCTTTATTCTTATTTTTTTTTCAATGTCTGATTTCCCGAAATTACTTCTGGGTTTGTCATATACCTCTATTAGACCAATTTTGTTGATATGTAACATCGAAATCGAAATCCTGGTCAAACACAGGAGGTTAGGCATGTGAACTAAAACTAGAGATGAAGTTGTAACATAATTAAGCGTATAACTATCAATGTATTGTTACGGTTATATGCCTTATAGTATCCGCTATAGTTTACGTCAATACATACAATATAGATAAAACTTCTGACATCATGTTTAAGGAAAATCAACAATATATACTAACCGTGCTAACCTTTATTCATACCTCATTATAATCTAAATGTTGTCTAGTTTAAGTTAATTACGAAAATTATCAAAATTAAATTGGATATTTAATCCAAACATATATCTCCTCTCAAAAAATTTATTTTAGTTCAAATACATGATTGTATTAACATCAAAATCGATCACATAAGCAATTAGTATAACAAGGGATACATGATTGTAAAAGAGGCTAAATATAAAACATCGAGAACTAATGTACATAGATTTTCAATACAAATTTTTTTTTTAATGAATTCCTTAACCAATGTCCTTTGGATGAAAAAATATTACTAAAATAAAAATAAGGTGTGCAGTGAAAAAATAAAAAGAAAATAGTTTCTCTCTCCTGAAAAGGCACTTACAATGTTTCGCTAACAACCAATTGGCATTATTAAAAGGGTCCCCTTCCTCACTTCCGGTTGTGCTATCCACTAAACACAATTCCCCTTCCTTCTTTCCTTCCTTCTTCTCTTCTCTTCTACACTCTTTTTTCTTCTTTGTTCCTTATCTCTTTCTCTGTTTCAAATTGCCATACAAAAGACTGAAAACGAAAATGGTTGCTTTGGTTTCCCAGGAGAGTGTTGTGGCATTGGTTTCTCGTACTGGCAGAGAGTTGCAACGTTACAGAAAAGGTCGTCGCCAAGTTGTGGGGTTAGTTAGTTTACTCTTATTTAACCCTCTCCACTTTTCTTTAATTATTATGGGAAACTAGTTTCTCCTTCAAAATTCTTCTTATCCTTTTTTTTTCTTTCAATACCCACCTAGAAACAAAAAAAAAAGTGGTGTTTTTTAATTTCTTAAGGCTTTTTTCTTTCGTGGGTAAGTTTTATTTTCCCATGTTGAGAAGATAAACAGTTAAAGGTCTTCAATTTTAATTTTGTTGAGGCACTAATAGTGTGTAAGAATGAGGTAACGGGTTCGAATCCTGAAAACAGTATCTCCACTTGGGGGGATAAAATTGCGTACATCTATCTTTCTCGGACCTTATTAGGTGGGTGCCTCGTGCACTGGGCTGCACTTTAACAGTGTGTAAGAATATTGAAGAGGATGGAAAATGTAGAAAGTGTGTATTAAGATTTTGAACACTGCTTGATTGTGGATTTGGATTCTCTACCTTTGAATTTGTGGTGACTTTTGATGGAAAACACGAGTAGAGAACTCAATTGACTAAGATTAATCTTGCGAACAATTAACCAATCATATAACGGATTGTTAAGTAGTAATAACTAAAATTCGGATTGGGTCAATTGAGTTCAAGATTAGTAGGTCAATCGCGTTTCGGATTGGTCGAAACTCATCAAAGTCCAAAGGTAAAGAATACAAATCCAATGAATTATGGGTTAAAGACAATAAAGGAGTTAATTGGTCAATTCTGATAGCATTGATTTTCATATTTCAATGGTTGTTACTTGTTACTGATACTTATTTTCCCAATTGTGCAGATGCATACCATACAGATATAAAATTGGGGAGAAAACTTCCATGGACGGTGATGAATTGGAAGTTCTTGTTATTAGTTCTCAGAATAAAAAAGGCAAAGGGATGCTATTTCCAAAGGTACATGCATACATATACTATTAGTCAATAATCAACACCCATACTATGTTGCACATTATTTCAATTTATTTTATTCAACTTTGTTCATGAGTTTAATTTTCTGGTTGACCAATTATCAGGGAGGCTGGGAATTAGATGAATCTAAGAAGGAGGCAGCTATGCGAGAGACCATAGAAGAAGCAGGAGTTCGAGGCATTGTTGGGGTAAGCCATTTCCTCAAGATATATATCATTGGACTTGAGTGAATAGAAGTATAAAAACTTTGGATTTAATTGTGACATATTAGGAAAATAACTTTAACATGAAATTAAACTCTAAAACCTTTAGCTACTACTAAGTCAAAATTCTTTTTCCTTTGGTTGCTGCAGGGTAAATTGGGTAAATGGAGCTTCAAGAGTAAGACCCATGATACTTTCTATGAAGGCTACATGTTCCCTCTACTTGTTCAAGAGCAGTTAGAGTTCTGGCCAGAGAAGAATGTTCGTGAAAGAGAATGGGTAAGTAATTAAGCTCTTCAAAATCGATGAACAGATCGGATGTTAAAGCATTTTAAATTGAGGCTTTTTTTTTATTATTATTATTTCTATGAAAAATTACTGAGATATTCTTTGATATTTTTTGTTTTGGGGTGTAGATGAGTGTCACTGAAGCAAGGGAAGCTTGCCAGCACTGGTGGATGAAAGAAGCTCTAGACAGACTAGTAAACCGTCTCTCCGGTCAAAAACTTGGTCGTGAGAAACAAGTTCTAAGCTCTTTAAACTGCATAGGAGATGCCAGATCTGCCTTGTAAATAGGGTTACTTCTTGGAGGCCTGGAGGGTATGGTAAAGCTCAAAGTTATTGAGTTTCTACTTTCTAGGACGGCATGAACTGTGGAAAAGAGTAGGATCCAGATATTTGAGCCAAATCATAGTATCACAGTATATATAAATAAATAATAGTAGTACTAATAGATGGACATAGGTGTTGGCAATTCCCTCTCTCTTTTTGTTTTCCTAAGAAGGTTCTTCTAATTGGGAAAACTATATAATATTTTTGTGGGAATTCACTGCATCTGTATTGCTTAGACTTGAAGAAATCCATTAGTAAGAAGCATATTGCTTTTTTTCTGAAGCAACAGAGGTAGTCTTGAATGATCCATGTTCTGTATGTATAACCCTGCCTGTGTTAAGGGGGGACAAACCTTTGTTGGAAGAAAAATGAAAAGCTGCAATTTTTTGTTCCCTTATTTGATATGTGATGTGATCATAAGGATTTTGAAGTTCACTACCCTTTCTGGAAAAGGTGGTTTTTGTTTGTCTAGCATGAACAAAGTTGTAGGACTAAGTTCAATGATGTTTTAGTCTTTGAAGTAGAACTTATCTGAGGTTTGGTTTTTCTTGGACTAATGTAATGTCTAAACTAGAAGAAGAATCAATCGTTTAGGAATACTTAATATATAAACATAAATGATAAAGATTAAATTCAAATCAATGAAATGTATAGGAAGAGAGTATAGGAACTGGTATCTGAACAAGAAAGATCAAAATCTAAATTAATGAAAATATAGAGATGAATATTATTTTTTACTTTGATATAAAATTAAAAATCGTATAAATATTAATATAATTTTATATGCTTAATATGTAATTTAAATTATGTGAGACATGGCTTAAATTTCTGTTTCTTCATTCTAAGTGCTGCATAAGGAAACAAAAGGAACAGGGAAAGTGTGACTGATCCATGATTCATGAATCAATTAATTAAGCTTATATTGCGGCCTATGAAGAAATATGATCCAAGTATCCAACCATTATTGTTGGTTGTTTCCACTCCACACACAATGGCAAGTATTATGAATGCATGAATGGGACAATATAACAACTACGACGGACAACTAATAATAATTCTTTTTATATATTATGGTCACATGTTGAAGAAAAAATATACAAGTTTTGATTTTTGGGCCTCAAGTCCGAGTTTTTGGTCCAATTTTATATTTTCAATGATTAAAAGGATCAGAGTTTTAATTCATTCCGCTTACGGGGTCACGAAAAACTCTTCCATCTCAAGCTTGATTGAAGGGTTTTCCATCTCACACTTGATGGAAGGGTTTTCCATCAAGCTTAAGACAGAAGAGTTAAAATTATGCTTTCCATCAAACTCTTCCGTCTCAAGTTTGATGAAAAACCCTTTCATCAAGTGTGAGATGGAAAACCCTCCATCAAGTGTGAGATGAAAAGATAAAAAGTATACCCCATCAAATCTTAAAGCACTCTATCAAACCCAAATCTTTCTTTACACAACATTAAGTTCCCAAATTTATGCAATGGGTGTTGTCCCTTAATGTTATTGTTGGTTGTTGTTTTTGTTTTTGCTTGATTTTAGTTATGCCCCATGTTGATTATTTTGTTTGCCATGTTTTAGCTTTTTCGTCTTTCAAAGTATTGGAAAACATAATTTTAACTCTTTCATCTCATACTTAAAGGCTCAACCCATTCCGATGATCTCTCCATCTCGAAAAACATTAATTTTGGGCTGAAGACATCATTGGTTAACACCAATAATAATAATAATAATAATAATAATAATAATAATAAAGCAATATTGAGAAGTCGGTTTGAGACAATAATCAAGGATCTAGCTGAAATATGTAATTTTTCTTTTATTTTAGCTAGACAATAATCCTAGGTCTAAACATAATTTTAACTCTTTCAGCTAGATCCTTGATTATTGTCTCAAACCGACTTCTCAATATTGCTTTATTATTATTATTATTATTATTATTATTATTATTATTATTATTATTATTATTATTGGTGTTAACCAATGATGTCTTCAGCCCAAAATTAATGTTTTTCGAGATGGAGAGATCATCGGAATGGGTTGAGCCTTTCCAAACAAAGCATTTTCCATATCCATACCCATAATAGGAATCGAATCCTTGACATCATGCTTGAAAAACTCAATTATCTGTTTTTGTTAGTTTCTCGATATTACTTTTGTTTTTTGGTTTTTGATATTTTCAATTCTTAGGATTGCAACTTAACTCTAGCTCTTTCACTTCCTTAACTTTTTAATGCCTTTTTACACTCCCCCCTTCTTCGTGTGTGTATATAAAGGTACACGGTATATACCACTCAAAAAGCCATTGTGAAAATAATAATAGTAACAATTTGAACCCATTGTTTGATTCATACACAATTTGGTTTGAACATGAAGCACGATAAATTGTGACTCCGGTACTAAAAAATGAAGCATGAAGCCATGAACTCATTGTTTTGTGACCATTATGGATTGAAGCAGAGGGAAGTGGAATGGTATTTAAGCAAATTTTATTGTTTAAATTGGTATATTTATAATAGAGTGGAGTGGGATATGATGGACAAAAACACCATTTTTTCATCCCTCTCAAATTAGGGTATGAGTAATGGAACCAAACAATGAAGTACTAACTTTATCTTATTTTTCTCCACCTTACTCCACTCTATCCTATTTTATTCCGTTCCGTTCCACTCGCAATAATATATCCAAATATAACCTCAATGATGACACATACACTAGAGGAGTACCTTGCATAACACATAGCCAAGAACATGTGACATTTCCTCCAAATGGTCCACATCGATCTTATTCATGGGCCGAATTTCACAATGGGCCTAATTCGCGGGGTGTGGTACTATCTGCTACTGAATATATGAAATAATGGATTGCATGACTTTGCGGTCTTTGCCTTTACATATTTTATTATTTTTTTTTTGTGGGAGGATGACAAAGCAAAGGTCGTCCTAAGGATAAAAATTGAAGGCGAAGGCTTCCATACCTTTTAGTGGTGAAAATTATCAATATCACTTCATTTAAATTAATTATACGATAACATGAGTGTTAACGTAACACAATCAGCATCTAATTGTCAAGTGACATGTCATGTAATAAGGATTTTTTTGCAAAATTTCAAAACTTTTAACTCATTTAACATTTAACCATAGTTGTAATTACAAAGGTGATTGCTTCAAAACCCTTTAGTGTGTAAAGGGTTTAGTACCCTCTTCCTCTCATCCAATCAAAACAAGGCAATTAGCTTAAGTTGCCAAGTCAAAAACACTTTATGCAGTTTGCAACTAAACCCAAATAACCAAAAGTAGTATTGAACTAGTATTTTTGAGGAAGGGTTTATGGACAAAGAGGCAAGCTATTTTCTGTTCCGCCATTGTTATTGAATGTTAAGGTTTTGTTGCGAGGAAAGAAAAAGACTAGTGAAGAAGAAGTTGGTAGATCTCTTGAACTTGCAAATCACATAAACTTAAAACACATGCTTTTGATGTGACAATTTAAGCCAATTGCCTTATTATGATTGGATGTGAGGAAGAGGGTATCAAACCCTCTGTATATTAAAGGGTTGGGAAGGAAAAACCAATTACAAATTAATAAAAATTTGAACTGAAGCATTAAGAAGGAGAACTCTAAGAAACAATGAAACTTAATGCCTTTGGAAGTCATCTTTGAAGCCTGAAAATCAATTCAAGTGTCACAATTATTGAAAAGTCATGCAGTCCATAATTCAGTAGGCACAAGATGTTTCACCCAATTGGCAAATACAATAACTAGGTATGAACAATTGATATTCATTAATAGAGGCAGGACAAATTTTAGACAGATTTGAATGGTTAATCAAAAGTTTAGCAAAATTTATTGAGTTTAGGTATTACTCTGATGGAGACGGTGGAGAGCCTCGGTGGTGGAGATGGTGATTCGATAGAGGGTCACTCGGGTGGGGTGAGTTAGCTTTTGATTTTAGGTTCAAATGAAGAGTTGAACTAGGTTTTGATATTTTTTAAATTTGAGATTTTTAATTGAAAATTAAATTTGTAATTATAATTATGATTAAATCTTATAGAGTTAAAGTTTTAAAATTTACAAAATAATATTTAATAGAAGACATGTAATTTGACACCTCATACAACAATTAAGTGCTGACTTTGTTTAGTTATCACACATGTCGCACTGTGGTTGGTATGTTTGAAAATGATACTGATACCTTTTAAAATTTAAATGATACCAAAGCAAAACCAAAAATTGAAAGAATCAAAAGGTCACTAAGAAAATGGATCTGAGTCATCCTCCATATAGAATGAGTTTTAAAAATAAGGAAAATTGTTTCTTTGATCTTTAAGTTATTTATTTGTTTCAAATTGGTATCTCAAATTCTTTCTTTTTTAAAGTTGTCTCCTAAGTTTACTTTTCTTAATGCGATTGGTTCTTTCGTCAATTCTTCCGCCTCCAGTCATGTTTTTTGACGAAACTCCATTTTTCTATCAATATCTTCTAGCGAAACTCTCTGTCAAACTCCATTTTTCCTGCAAATCTCGTTTAGTTTGAACTTAACACATTACCTCCTCCCAACTCTCCCTTCAGCGATGATGGAGGAGAATGGTGGCGAGATATGGACATGGCAGAATAATGGTAGTAAGATTAGTGGTCCAATTTAAATTTTGTTGGATGAGAATATGTGAAGAAGAAAAAAAAATAGAGTTTTATCACTATAAAAAAATGAATTTTGGCTAGAAATAACGTAGGAAAAGATAATGGTGTCAGGAAATATCGATGGAAAAATTGAGTTTCGTTAGATAAGATAACTAGAGACGAAAAAAATTAATGAAAAAAACCCTTCATGCTAACAAAAGTAAACTTAAAAATCACTTTTAAACAAATTTTTTTTTAGAAATCACTTTAAAATAAATAACTTAAGAAGATCAAAGAAGCAATTTTACCTTTAAAATATGTTTCTATATCCGTCTCATGTAATCATGTTTTATTTATTTGTTCTTCTGTCCCAATTTATGAGTTAGAAGTTTTTGAATTTTATTCTTGGGCCCTGGTGGGCATTGTTGTGGGCTGGCATATGATCTCATGTTGATGACAAGGACAACATATGAGCCAGCTGCATGTGTGCAGAGACAAGAGTTGAGAGACCAAGACAAAGCACCATATACATTTTTGATGATAAAAAATGAAAGTTACATCTTCCACTCCCATCTTTGTGACTTCATACATGCAGCATGGTGGTGGCTACTCCGTCAGTCCCGCAAGTTAACTAGTTTAAAATTATGCACATGGATATCTAAGAAAATACTTTTCGGCTTACGATATAAGCAAATTTTACTACTTTCACTAGGGGTGTAAGTGGTCCGGTCCGAGATCGAGAGACCGCTCGAACCGAACCGGACCGGTCAAAAAATGCAGTCTGGTCCGGTCTCACGGTCCGGTCCGGTCCCGAAAAGTTCAGACCGTTCTTGAACGGTCCGGTCCACGGTCTCAGTGTTTTTGAGACCGCTCAGACCGGACCGGACCGCATACATTAAAACCTAAAAATCTAAGACATAGACATCTGTATCAGATCCACATGCCAAAGCACACAGCCACAGCCACAGCACACAGCCACAACCACAAAGCACACAGCCACAGCCACGAAGCACGTCTCTCTCTCCTTCTCACGACCCTCTCACAGGCCACAAAGCACGTCGCTCTCGCTGCCGCCGTTGCCATCGCGCTCTCTCTGCCGTCGTTTCGCTGTCTCGCCTGCTGTCGCCGTTTGCCGTCTCGCTCGCTGCTGCCGCCGTTCGCTGTCTCGCTCGCTGCTGCCTTTTGCTCGATCGTCGCAGTCCGGTTCTCCCTCCTCCGATTCGTTCTCTCTCTCCCTCCTCCATGCGCCGCCGCCGCTGGTTCCTCTAGCACTCTCTCTTCTGTCAGTTTAATTTGATTTTTATCAATTGATTTTGCCCCAATTGAATTTGCCCTAGATTTATTGATTTTGCCCTTTGTGTTCAATTAGGTTTTGTTGCCTTAATTAATTTCCAGCATTTTAAATTTTAATTTAATGGTCTAAATAGACCGGACCGGACTGGACCGCAGTGGTCCGGACCGATGCGGTCCGGTCCGGTCTTTATACCTAAAACACATTGAGACCGGACCGGACCGGACCATGATAATTTGATTGGTCTGGTCTCCAATGTCCGTCAAAGACCGGATCGGACCGGACCGTTACACCCCTAACTTTCACATTTATTAAGAAGATTAGTTGATTGTATTTAATTTTCTCAAATTTATAAAAAATAAAGGTCTTTTAGGAAAGTAGTTTGGGGATGAAACAAAAATTAAATGAGAAACAATTTTCTAGGTATATTTTAAGAAAATAACATTGGGGATAAAATAAAATGTAAGAAGATTAGTTACTTTTGCTTATATATTTTAAACCAAATAAAATGTGTTTTTTGTTGCTTATATTTTAAGTCGGATGGATTAATTATGTTACAAGTCCCTGAAGTTTGGGATATTTTTGCTACATACTTATTTTTTTCAATGTCTGGCTCCCCGAAGTTATTTCTGAATTTGTCATATATCTCTGTTACTAATTCCGACCAATTGTGCTGATATGTAACATCAAAATCCTGGTCAGACGCAAGTGGTTAGGCACGTGGTGTCACGTGAGTGAAGATTTTTTAAAAAAATAATTAAAATCCTAAAAAATTTAACATTTTTATTTTTTTAGTTAAAGAAAAAAATTTAAAAAAAAGGATTGAAGAGAGAGAACGTCTTCGCCTGTGTGATATCACACGACACCACATGACCAACCTCTTGCGTCTGACTAGGATTTCGATGTTACATGTCAGCAAAATTGGCCAAAATTGATAATAAGAATATATAACCAATGTAAAAGTAATTTTGGGGAGTCAGTAAAAAAAAAATATGGTGCCGCAATGATAAAGGTATATTACATGTTTACGAATAAATGAAAGTTCAACTCCCGGTAAAAATTTTAGTTGGGATGACAAGTTTAATCACGCTCAATGGATTAATTCTCAACCTTGTAATCACGGACGGAGCTCGCAAAGATTTTAATATGTAAAGTACCAAGAGTAATAAACGTATAACTTATTAAAAAAAAGAAAAAGAAAATTTAACTACCATGAACATGTTATGGGAACAAAGTTGATACATTACTAACATTATCAAATACTCCCTATATCACGATCGAATATATTACTCAGCCAGCTGGGGTCTGAGGACTCCTCGAGTGGCCACACTCTGCCACATCGTCCGCTGCTCAGGGCAGCTACGGACATCAAGTCCTCATATCCATCCGAGAAGAAAGGTAACAAGGAAGTCCCCATGCTCGCCATACACCAAGTATCATTGTCACTGACCAGTATCTTTGGAAACCTCCCGCCGAAGAGACAAATACGAAGCCGACATAGGCCGACACATGTACCGACACCAGATGACGCCCGATATCGTCTCCTTGCCTGCAAGGGAACTAACAACATCAGATTTGGTATTCATCTCTCTCATCGACAACTTACTTTAATCCATTCATTCTCTTCGGATCATGTTCCTAAGCACTTGCCCATGATCTCACGGTTGTCCGGCCAGATCGGCAAGGCCACAGGTGTAAACGAGGATTTCTATCCGATAACTCGATCATCAGTCGAGTACATCGCGTATCGAGGAATATTCCTCGGCTAAGGCCGCCATTCCAACAACATCCCCGATGAACATAACGATCCAATTTATGATACCACTCTCGGCGCACCTCGATGAGAGAGGTGTAAAAATCTCCTATTGGGTTACTCTTTTAGTGTCATTATCCAAGCACGAAGAACGCTATCGACCATCCTCAATACTCTTCCGAATAAAAGGCCTCAACTTGCAAACAATCTTCTACATCATCACTAACCTTTGGAAAAGGACATCGGATCAGACCAAGGACATCAGATCAGACCAGCAACTCGGCACAGAGTCTCTTCGACTCTTCCGGAGCTGGGGGGCTTATGTGATGAACTAGACTTAAGAGCCTACCAACAGGCCCAGCCCAACTACGCTAGGGTTACCCACAATACACCTAACAGGTAATCCCCTATAAGAACCACCATGTTATGGGGGCTAAGGTATGTTCTCTCATCCTTACTCTCAAGAACTACGTGTGGCTTAATTCCCTTTTCACTGGGGATACGTAGGACCGGGATCACTCTCGCCAGCTACAACAACCCCGACTCCGCCAGCTACAACAACCCATCAAACACATTGTGGTGTTTCATCAATATTGGAACACTACAAATATATATTTTCATTTTCTAAATTTTGCTGACGTAAATTTCATCTTGTAATTACTCCTTCCGTTTTACAATATAATATAAGTTTTTTTAGGAAGAAAATTGTGTTAGTTTCATAATACAAGTCTTTTTTACATTATCAATGCAATATTATTTTATGATTTTTACGATTTTACCCATAATTATCATAGAGATTAGAGATACTCCCCCGTTCCATTTTGTTTGGTCTTTTCATATCTTTTGTTCTTTTACAATTCCAATACATAAACATATTTTTCTTTTTAACTTTAACCCTTCATTCAATCATTTCTCTTACTCCTCATTAATTCTACTTACATCATCTCTCGCATCTCTAAACCACTATACATTAATTAATGGACACACTTACTAATAAAAAAAATTAAATATTACTGCAATTTTCAATAAGGATTAAATAGAGGCATTTTTTTACAAAGTACACATAAAACTTACAATAATCAACACTTTCTTAATCTGTGTGCTCATACCTAAAAGACCAAACAAAATGGAACGGATGGAGTAATAAGTTAAGAATTAATTATAGAGTGATAGTAAAGAGAAAAAAGGTACATAAGTACAAAAATTAAAGGCTTAAATATCAAAATAGTCCCTGTAAATATTGACTCATTTGAAATTGGTTCCTGCTAAAAAAATTGATTTTGGTCCTTGCATTTAGAAAACGTTTTGATTTTTGTCCCTCATGTTAAATTTTGGTCCCCATATTTATATTGGTAGTTTGTTTTAGTCCCTCTTTTATTAGATTTCATAGGTAGTGGTCTCTCTATTGTTATACTTTTTGAATTGTTTCTCTTATATAATGGAAGTTGTCTTTTTACCATTGAGAATTAATGCAAGAATATAATCCTTAATTGGTCGTCATAGAATGTAATACATCGCGTTTTCGGTATTTTTCATCCACATTTAACAAGAGATATAAAAACCAAAACGTTTTGTAAATGCAAGGACATCGGATCAGACCAGCAACTCGGCACAGAGTCTCTTCGACTCTTCCCGAGCTGGGGGGCTTATGGGATGAACTAGACTTAAGAGCCTACCAACAGGCCCAGCCCAACTACGCTAGGGTTACCCACAACACACCTAACAGGTAATCCCCTATAAGAACCACCATGTTATAGGGGCTAAGGTATGTTCTCTCATCCCTACTCTCAAGAACTACGTGTGACTTGATTCCCTTTTCACTGGGGATACGTAGGACCGGGATCACTCTCGCCATAAATGAACGGAGAAAATGAACGATGCAAGACAACGGAGTAAAGGGGTCGTATGTGACTGTTACGACCATAAAGTCGTAACACTCATTTACGACTTGTTAAAAATCTTAGGTCGTAACACCTGTTTACGACCCGTGTTAAAACTTAGTTTTTATAATGTCGTAAGGGGGTGCTACGACCTTCAGATCGTAAGTACCTCTTACGACCCGTATTAAAAGTTGTTTTTTTTAAAAGGACATAATAGGTATATTTTATACATATGGGGTGGCATCCATAGACACGGGTGGCAAAATAAAAACCCGGAGACAAGAGTTGCATTGAGAGACCAAGAAAAAATGAAAGTTTCATCTTCCACTCCCATCTTTGCGACTTCATACATGCAGCATGGTGGTGGCTACTCCCTCAGTCCCGCAAGTTAACTAGTTTAAAATTATGCACATGGATATCTAAGAAATACACCTTTCGGCTTACAATATAAGCAAATTTAACTACTTTTACACTTATTAAGAAGACCATAATTGATAGTAGGGGTATATAACAAATCTAGAAGTAACTTTGGGGAGTCAATCATTGCAAAAAAATAGAATAAGGGTATCTGACAAATGTACCCCAAACTTTAATTTAGGAACTTATAACATATTAAGTCATTAAATAATATAAGAATTTGGTAGTATATTTTGGCTAAAATACCTTTATTTAATAATTGAAAAAAGAATAATAAATGTATGAATATATATATATATATATATATATTAAATAAATATGGAAAAATGATTAAAAAAATATGATAAATAACAATATACTTAAAAATAGTATTATAAATAAGTATTGAATTTTTAAAATTACATAATATATGAAATAAGATAAAAAACCTAAAACTACATATCTTATGGTATCAAAAGAGTACAAAGCATGTATACGCCATAGGCAACAACAATGTGACGGAAGGGAAGAATCAAAAGAAGAAGAAGCCATAGTAACTTATGTCTTGTTTCGAATGAGGCCAAAAATACATCAACGAATTAAATTCTACTAAATAACTTTCTTAAATGTGTAGTCTGATCTTTTGGAGTGTTTAGATTTAATCCAAATATGTGGGAATTAGTAAGTCACATGTGGTTGAAAAGTTCAATATCAATGAATATTTGATTAATTAAAAGTGCATATAAATGAAAGTAGGTATGACAATGGGTCGGGTTTGGAGTGAGTTTTGACAATATCAACTCTGCACCCATCAAGAGCGGGGCGGATTCAAGTGCGGATTTAAAGATATCGGATATGAAAAAGTGAAACCCAAACACATCCTCATCGAGTTTGGGGAAACTCGCAGGTAACCCATCCAATTATTTTTTTAAAGTTATTTTTTATTATATTAAACAAAAATCACATATAAAATACATTATAATTCCAATAATATATAATAATAAACGAAAATTTTTAAAAATATCTAAATATACTAGTTTGACTAAATATATTTAGTTAAAACCTTAAGAATTAAAGCATGGTTTTAACTAAATATATTAATTTGACTTTACCATTTAACTATAATTATAATGAAAATTATTTAAATTTTATATCATATCGGGTTTAGGAGCGGTGGTGGGTACTTAAAATACCAGACCTGCCCCACCCCATCTTTTATAAAGTGGATTTCGGTTTCGGATTTCTCCAAACTCAATCAGAGTAGGTTTTTCCCACCAAAATAGGGTCAGTTTTAAGCGAGTACCTGCGGGTATGTGTTTTATTGTCATCCCTAAATGAAAGGTTCCATAAACATTAATATATTAAGGTTGTTTAGAGTTAAAACACCTAGATGATTATCTGTTTAACTCATTGCCTTCTCTCCGAACACATAAAAAAAAAAACAGAGAACGAATATACATTTTTTTTTAAAAAAATTTTATTTAAAGGAAATGGATATCCACTTATTATTAGGAGAGGGTGAGGTTTGATGACCTCCTGTACCTTTGACCAGGATTCCGATGTTACATGTCAGCAAAATTGACCAGAATTAGAATTGGTAATAGGGGTATATGACAAACCCAGAAGTAACTTCAGGGAGTCCGACATTAAAAAAAAAAAAGAATAAGTATATCTGACAAGAGTACCCCAAACTTCAAGAACTTGCGACATAATTAAGTATCTTATCATTATTTCTAGTGATGATATACGCTCATCTGATTTTTATCATTGTCCCTTTTCCTATGGTAAGGCGTGGAGGGGAGACTTGTGAGTGTGAGCCTTAGCCTAAATAGACTCAAACTTTTAAGTACATGGGTTTTTAAATATTGTTTTAGAAAGAAGAAATTCCATATTAGTAGTTGATCATCATCATTGTAACATAATTGACTCTCATGTTGCATACATTATAGTAGGGGACCTATTTTGAGTTTCTATGTTAGTGGTTGAAGATCATTGGGGGACCATTTTGTAAATATATAATTGACGAAATTCAATGGACATGGTGAAAAAGGCAGGTAAAATCCTTTTGCGATTTTGCTGAAACCACAAAATAAATTTTCCCGTGACTTTCCTTTAGGCCATTTGAGGACCACTACGTTTTTCTCTCTATCAAACTCTCAATAGAAAGATTGTATAACTTCATTCCATGATTTGATACCAACTAGCTGTTCAATTATCTTTGGTGATGAGGTAAGTACTAGTCAAGGTTTTGAATATGAGTCGCTAGGTGCAATCATAACATGATGTTACCATGTTAAGATTTATGGAGTTTTCAAAATCATATATATTGTGAGTGTAATTGTGATCATTTAAACTTTTTTTTTTTTTAATAATAGTCCACAATTTGATAAATAGAATATAACCGCAATCACAACCACGATCACGATCACATGCTAAAACTTTGCTAATAGCTCTTGCACACCAAACATACGAGGCTATTTAGCTGATGAAATAAAATTTCCTATACACTAGAATATAATGAACTATTCTTCTCTTGGGTATCCTAATAAGAAAGCGAGGACGAGATTGAAGATGGTAAGTGTAGTAGTGCGATGTCACAGTTGTACTTTAGTGTCTTCATTCGAAAAAAGGTAATTGTGTGCATAATAGGGAAAAGTGTTAAAGCCCTTTTCTTTCTGACTATGCGAGGTTTACTTTACAATTAATCCATGAATTAATATATTCTAAAGTCACTAATAAATCAAGAAGATGATGTGGGTGTTCTTTATTGGTAATTTGGTATGTCTCTCGCTGTGCACTTTTTCAGAGGCCCTAAATTCCATACATGCCCATGCATGTATGTCATTGCGAACGTTCGGGTATTAATAAATTAGATTTAGCGTTAGATTTTAGAAATTGATTTTGGTGCATACGTTTTTGGTAATAGTGAACCGACTTCATGGTTGGCTCTCCTGCTTTTCGAGCTCAACTTTTCTTTCAAGTAATCTAAGTTGAGCAATGATTTTTTTTTTTTTAAAAAATAGTTGAGTAACGATATTCATTTGTTAACTTGGTGGGTTCAAATATATGGGATTTTATATATTAATCAATGTTTTGAGAATATTGGTTATGTTTCAAAAAAGAAAAATATGTACTGTCAAACTAAAACATACCACTCCGGCCACTTTAATAAATAATAACTTCACAATTTTTTCATAAAATATTTCTCATTTTAACCAAAACTTTTTTAAAGTGCTGGTTAACATTCTCCCAAATAAATAAATAAATATATATATATACACACACCGTACGTATGTATGCAACACATGTTAGATTATGTGTTTTATTGTTTTATTACCATAAAAAAATAAAGTAAAAATGATGAGCAGATTTTTTCTTCTTAAGAAAATTATGTAAACATATTGTAATATATAAATATCATCCGCAAATTATATGTTTTACAAACTTACGTTTACAAATTATGATTTAATTCAATCTATGCTATTCCTCATTTAGAGCAGCTTTGCTTAAGGGTGCTTAGTACGCTTCTCTTTCCCAATGGATGGAGTATATTCAACTGAATATGTTTAGAAGTCTTTTTTTTTCCTCGTATAAAAAAGTTCCGCCGTTAGTATTGCGATTTGGAAAAGGTTATTTGTACATAAATAACTACAACGATTAAGGATCCCTGAATAGATTAAAAACAATTAGGTTTTATTTGTGACGTGACTTCTCTAAAGCGTGTTTACCTTTAAAGTAAACCAAAAAAAACTAGAGGTATCCTATACATAATTTATTTAGTGAATTAAGATATGCATGCATTGACAAGTTAGTGTAGTTCACATAATCATGTATCAAATTTTAAGGTTTGAGAATTAAAGATTTTGAATTTAATCTTGAACGCTACCGGATTTAATTTTTCTTCCTTTATCCTCTCTAAAAAATAAAATAGATATTCGAATATAATTGGTTACCGTGTTCATTTAATTTGCGTTGATATCTAAGAGACCAAAATTGATATATCTTCTAATATATTCTCATCAACGACAATATCTAATATATATACATATATATATATATATATATATATATATATATATGTAGCCATGCATGTAGGGTAATTACATCACTTTATGTCTCATTCTATTTTGATTAGTAAAAAAATATAAAATTATTAAATTTTTAATTCAAATTTTATTTTTATGACAAGATTATGAGAGATGAAATGACACATATTTTGAGATATGAAATATGATGGTGTTAATTAAATCTTGAGGAGATAATCTATAAAAGAAAAAGAAGTATATTTCTTGGATTCTTAACATAAAAAAGTTGTTACTTTAATTTGGATTAATTATCAACAAAAAGAAGCAAGAATCATTATCAAGCCATGAAACTAAGAGCAGAAAAAGAAAATAAAGTGTTTGAAATCAACCCCACATGGCCATTGGTAGTAACTTGTAAATTATGAACAGAAACTTTTTCTCATTTCTCATTTTCTATTCTATGATCTTATCACCGCATGCATGCATGACATGCACATGCTATATATGAAATGGAATATTTGGTTATTCAAAAAGAAACTAAATCAAACACCAAACACAGTCACTCCTTCATTACCATTCAAATTCAAAACCCATACATGCATATTATTAGAAGAAGCTAAGCACATGCATATGAGCTCAGCTTGCTCACTCTCCAAAACCTAACCTAACGTACCTTCTCTCTCTGTGTCAGCATAATGGCCTTCCTTTCTTCCTTCACCTTCATTCTTCTCTCTCTCTCCATACTCCCTTCCCTCTCACACTCCTCAAAACCCTCCACTGACTCATTCATCTACATCGGTTGCACGCAACAACGCTACACCCCAGGCTCCTCCTACGAGCAAAACATCAACTCACTCCTCACCTCCCTAACCAACTCAGCCACCTACTCCTCCTACAACCACTTCTCCATCGCCGGAGGCGCCACCTCCCGCGATGTCGTCCAAGGCCTCTACCAATGTCGTGGCGACCTCGCCATGCAGGACTGCGCCTCCTGCGTCGCCGACGCGGTCACCCGGGTCGGCGACCTCAGCCCGCAGGCATGCGGAGGCGCAGTCCAGCTGGAAGGATGCTTCGTCAAGTACGACAACGCTTCCTTCCTCGGGGTGGAGGACAAGACGGTGGTGCTGAAAAGGTGCGGGGCGTCGTCGGCGGTGGACGGTACGGGGCAGAGGGATGCGGTTCTGGCAGCGTTGGCGGGTTCGGGTGGGGCGTTTCGGGTTGGCGGGTCGGGTCAGGTGAAGGGAATGGCGCAGTGCAGTGGGGACTTGAGTTTTGCACAGTGTCAGGATTGTGTGGCGGAGGCAATCAGACGGCTGAGGAGTGATTGTGGCGCGGCTGATTATGGGGACATGTTCTTGGGAAAGTGTTATGCAAGGTACTCTGCTAATGGAGCTCATGCTTACTCCAAGTCCCATGGTAAGATGAAATTATTTTTCCCTCCGGTCTTCCACCAATGAAGCTAGTAAAACTTGTTAGTGATATTGGAAAAATGAAAATTTAATATATTTTTTTAAAATTATTCCAATAATTATTTTTTGGATTCTAAAATGTGTTGAGTTAATAAAGGTGTTTGTGGAGAAGTAATTAAAACCATTGAAAATTGAAATAAAATCTTATAAATAAGATCAAATAAAAATCCAAAAAGATTATATATAGAACTGGAGAGAGTAGTTGATCCCGGACCAATATTCCAGGATCGATACCAACCATTGAAAATTTATTTTTTTAAAGAATATATAAATGAATAATAAATTGTGATGATTTAAGTCCTGGATTATCTAATAATTACTCATTGGTTAGACTCAAAATTTTCAAATTTTTTTTGTTTTTGGTCTGTATTTTTTGACCAGTACCATAGGTGTCCCAATTAGAGCACCTTTAATACCAAGAAACACTTAAGATTAATCCTGCACGAGGTCGCATTTATATGCTTCTCCTAGCTGGGTGTGTTAACCGGGAATCGAACATGAGACTAAGAAGTCTCAGACCCCATTCTCAAGATTTCAAGTTGTCACGCGGATTCAAAATTTTTACTCTCTCCGTTACCTTGATTATGTTGTTTTAGATTTTTTAGGGTTGTGTTAATGAGTGTACTTTTTAAGGAATAAAAACAGAGTAACTTATTATTGAAAAACAGAATTTAACATTTTTCGATATACAAAACACATTATTTTCCTTTGCAAAACTACATCTTTTGTCTTCTTAAATAATGCCTTAAGGACATTATCAGATTCTTATATTATTTAATATATTTTTTTATAATCTATATGCATTATTTAGACTACTTAAGACAAGAAATTGATGCACCAATAAACTAAGCCATGATTTTAAAAGTTTGTTTCCACCCAATTTTTTTTGGTTTGTTTTCCCTTTCTTGATTTGCATAACTTGGCTATTCTATGAATATCTTCATCACTACACATGAATCCGTTAGCCATGGCCTATTTGGACATCACGTGAATATTCTAGTTAATTTTGCTCTGCTTTGCTTTTTTGGTCAAAAAAGATTTGCAAACCATTTGACAGTTTTTCTCACCAACAATAAAGAAGATCGGAGCAACACTTTGCTTTATTGAGAAATTATTAGCAATTCATTTCCTTTATTTTAATGTCGACTCTTGTTTAAAAGGTAAATCGGGCAATGGAGGAGGTGAGAAGACATTTGCGATAATTATTGGATTATTAGCCGGTATAGCTATTCTTATCATTTTCCTGGCTTTCTTGAAGAGGATTTGTGAAGGACAAGGTAAACAAGTATTTGATGGATGTGTGTTGATAATTTAAAAAAAAAATATTTATATTATTGGTACATCATTTTATCATTTAAGTACATTATTTTTACTTAAGAGTTAATAATTAATTATTAACTCATGTGTGATAAATAATTTGTTGTATATACATATTTCATGCATTCGGATGTCCATTAACATATTCCTTTATTGCTTTTATCTTTTCTCATGCAGGTAAATAAATTAATTTAAGATTTTCAAACTCAACGACTTGACTGATCACTACTCCTGCTCTCGGTCTTCTCCACTGATTTGCTTTTGGAATCTCTTTTGCTTCTCTTTTCCTCTTCAAAGTGTCTTCTCTCTTTTTTCCCTTCTCTTTATCTTTGCCCTTTATTATTATTATTATTTTTTTCTTTCTGTAAAATTCAATTAAGAAAATGGACTTCGACGAGGATATCATCATAAGAGAAAAGAATGCACGATGGGCTATTCATTTGAATGCAAAAGGCAAAGAGGAACAAAGAAAGCAAAAAGATTCCGTTTTTTGTCAATCCTCCATTCCTCCCCACTAGACAAAGTTGTGTAGTCTCGTCCCCTTGGAAAGAAATAATTATATTATTCATGTTCTTTAAAACTTTAATAATATTATTCCACCAAAAAAAAAAACTTTAATAATATTAGTAATTAATATCCTTTTTCCGCTTGTGTATCATCAGTATATGCTCCCGCCTCCCGTGAACTTTTGGGTCTATAATGTGCAAATAATAGAATTTTCATGTGTTTTCGACTGGAAAAAGGGAAGGGGATTCGATGTGGGTGTGCCAATTGGTCAATTCGGACGAACACGAGTCGGAATGGTGATGAAATGAAAGATTAATCGATTGCGGGGATCGAACTAGATACGTGGTAATCTTGTGACACACTCGGGATATTTTTGGTCTTTTCTGGGGTTTATCTTGACGGGAAGGTAAACGTGCTTGGGAATCGTAAATCAACGAGTAAGGTAAATTGACGGGAATGTAAAAGGAAAGGCAGTAAATGCACGAATTAAAAATGCGAGAATTTAAATGTGCGATGAAAACGTAAAGGCAAAATTTAAAGGTGCTGGAAAGTAAAGTGCTCGAATCGTAAAGGAAAGGAAAAGACAAAAGATTGCATTGAACTTGTAAAAAGTGCAGGAATGTAAGGTGGTTATTACAAAGACATTTTTTCCGTCAATCTGCTTGCGGTGAGATGTGTAGGATGATTACCGATGTGCCAACCCCGATTACAAACAAACAGTTACATATTTATAGTCCTAGGAATTAACTACCCTTACACTACGTTATTGGGCACGATCTGCATAGCCACAGCAGCCATGTTCTAATTACCTACCCACTAAGTAACTACCCACGATGCAGTTTCTTCGTGTGTTTCCCATTTGTCACGTGTCTTCGGTAGTCTTCCAACAGGATTTCTTCGACAAGCATCTTCCCACAACTGAAATTATACGACTTAAAACTCTTGGGATTTTCAACAAGTCCTTTAGTAGCTTTATCGAAGTGACATTCTCCTGCCTGTTGGGCTTCTAGGATCCCTGTCGGCACCAAGCTCCTTCGACAGGGTGTCGGCCTCTATTGAATTAATCCCCCCAGTCGATATCAGAGACATGACTACTGATTTGGCTATATTTCGGCCACCAACCTAACCAGAGGACATGTCGACGAAATCTCCTGAGGGATTATCCTTAGAGGACTTTTCTTTTCCCTCGTTGAATGGAAAGATACTCAAAGCCTTACCTGTGAAAAGGTTTCAACTTTGAGCTACGGAAGACTACTAGGCACCACACAGGCTCATGTTTCAGCTGGAATGTGCCCTTCTATCCAGGCTTTTTACACCAGCTTGAAAAACAAGAGGTGATCCCTATTTAATCTCACGTGTTTAATCTTTCACCATCAACGGGTAAAAGTGGTGATTCGGGACAAAGATTTTGACAGTGTTCCTCCCTCTTCCGAATCTCTTCAATCTCACATGTTTAATCTCTATGTGATTCTTCTTCTCTTTTCTTTCGAACAGTTTTTCTTCTTTCTAGAAATCATAAAGTTGATCCATCATTTCTTCCATTTACACACTCTTGGCTCTATAAACGTTGGAAGTAACGTACTTATAGCCATGAGGAAGTGTAATAAATGCTGATGTGACTGTTTCCGTATTCCATATGAAGTTTCATCATCTCTCATTATCACTATGACCTCCTTAATTTTCACGTTAATGCCATTTCGACACCGGCCTCAGTACAAAACTTCCGTTTGTCGACATACGTACATGTCCTTCGAAGTCACCTTTAAGCGTTTTTTTTTTGCCTAAGTACACTTCTGTCGACATCACTTATATTGTCAACCCTGTCGATACACGTCCACATCCTTCGAAGTCACTTTTAAGCAACTCGCCTAAGTACACTTCCATCGACGTCACTTATGCGTTCGGCATTTTCCCTTGTCGATTTTTGACTTCTAGTCAACAAAGGCCCCCCAAGTTTTGACATTCGGTGCATCTTTTCGGAGGATGTCAAAAGTTGTACCCTTTTGTGAAACGTTCTTGGGATTCGGGATTTGGGCTAGCGATGTGAAAAGGTAAGGCCCACGTGTAGAGCTGTCAAAACGGGCCTGCGGGCCGGGTTCGGGCCGGCCCGCTTCGGGTTCGGGCCAAAAAGCCCGGTTATAAATTAAGTACCCTAGTATAAAACCCAAACCCGCCCTAAGCGGGCTTCGGGCCGGGTGCGGGCCGGCCCGCATCACCTTTTTTTTTTTTACAATTCAACCACTTCAAAAAAAATATATATTTATTTTTCAAAAAAATTAATGAATAAATTTCCTTTATTTTTTACACATTTTTTAGAGGATATGTTTGATTTTCTATTCTTACATAAATTAAAATGTATGTATAACTCATATAGGACAATTAATGTTGTGCTTTGATTTGTTCAGGTGCATTTTTGATATGTGAATATTGATAAAAATTAAGGGAATTTTATTATAAGTGTTTTTTTACACGTATAAAATAAAAAAAAATGTGATTTTTTTCTGGGCCGCCGGGCCGGCCCGAACCCAAGAACCCGGACCCGAACCGGGCCGGGCTAAATAGCCCGGGTTGAATAAGTAGGCCATATTGAGGAGCCCGAGCCCTACGATTTTTCGGGCTTTTTGGCCCGGTCCGGCTGGCCCGGCCCATTTTGACAGCTCTACCCACGTGGCCTTTTTTCACGACGCCTTTTCGCGAACCATGGCAGTGGTTCAAAGTGTCTTTTCAGACATTATTTAAACTCAAGTCACTTGTCACTATTTCACTATTTCGTTTCCTTGAGCCTCACTGCACTTCTTCTTCTTTGCCCTAAACCCCTTTTCTACCTTGTGATTTTTGTTCTTAACTCAAACATCAGATATGGCTGCCATCATGAGAATTTCCGATCCTGAAATTGACCTTAGTATTACCCACAAGGCCACAACGTATGAAGTCTTATGATCCCTGTTACTTCCTTCGTCCCTGAAGATGGAAAACCTGTAAACCCTTGGCCTTACTTCCTTGGTCCATTGCTCACAAGGGAAGAGGCTAAAAATCCTAACATTGCTGATTACATTCCCCTGTCCAGTCCAAACGAAACTCGCCCCTTGGTCACTCTTGACTCAATCAATACGACCCATTTTGAAAAAGACCAAGCATATAGGGTTTTTCGTAGTGTCAAATCGATTTCCCATTTTGACGACTGGTACTTAAGGCTGAAGGTATTCAAAAAGGCCTCTTGGATAAAAGCTGGTTTCTACGACTTACTGCGTTTAACCATTTTGGGTTTGAGAACCCACGAAAGCCTTTTTGCAGCCGCTTGCTATTTCTGGTGTCGTCGAACAAATTATTTCCATTTTCGTTATAGCATGATGACTCCAACCCTTTTTGATGTTGTTGCTTTAACAAGTCTTCGTCTTGATGGTGAATTGTTGGCCATCGAAAGTAAGCCTTCCAAAGTGGTCCATATTGGCAGTGGCCCTTATACTTTCAACGCTTTCATCGATTCCCGATGGAAGAAATATGAGAACCGTGACGAAGTCAGCGATGAAGAACATGTCGAATTTTTGACGGTAGGGCTTAGGGCCTTGTTTTCTGCCCAAATCTTGACAAGTCACTAAATCCTTGGTGACCTTAGCCACCATACTGCATGAAGAAAGACCAGTGGCCCTAAGTCACCTTCTTTTGGCCAAACTTTATTCAATGATTGGCCAAATAACTAATGTCGTCAGATTGAATGACCACCTCCTATCAAACGTAGGAGGGCCTATCTGGTTGCTTCAATTGTGGCTGAATGCGGTCTTTCAACGTCACCTTCATTATTCGAGCAACAGTATGTGTTCAGACCGCTTCAATTATGTTTGTGTAATGGTGAACTTTTCTATGCCTTCACTTTCTCACACCATCAACCCATTCCTTCACTTCATGTGAATTTTGGATTATGTTTCCCTCTCTTCCAAGAACATTGTCTTCGCCTCCTTCGTCAACAGAGTGTACGTGCCTAATTGGTTTCGAACCCCTTACCCTGGGAATGGTCCTGAGGACAAAAGACTGATTGATGCCCTTTGGGGTCATTGCCTTAGCCAACGAATCCTCTTACGTGGTCTGCCAAGTTCGTCAAGTTTGGAGGATAAAGAAGTTTTCTTGTATTTCCCTAACTATGTGACTAGGCAATTTGGACTCTGCCAAGGACTTCCAGCCCCCATGCGAAAAAATGCTTCCTTCGAGTTCCATCATGGTCACTTGATGGATTTCAAATCTGGCTGGGACGAAATGTTGAACAAGTTCATCTCTAGAAATGCAGATTCCATGTCGAGATTCAGCCTTGTTCCATTCGCTCCATGTTTCCTGGCGAGTCCTAGTTTTGTGGCGTGGTGGGAGGCTTACCATGATAAGTATCATGTTGATTTCCACACCATTGTCAAAAGAATACGCACCAAGACTCCTGAGGATATAAGAGTCGAAAATCCAGGTATCTCGACACACTTGAAATCTCGTCATTTTGCACTTTCTTGTTCTTGTTTGTGACCTTGTCTTCATTTTGTGCACAGATGTTGTTCCTACCTGCATTGACTATGGGGCCATCATCAAAGCAAATGCCTCAACGAAGAAAGGTGGTGGATCCTCTTCAAGGCCTTTGTCACCAAAGAAGTCTAAAAAGAGGCGCTATCAATCTGCTTTGGAGTCTTTTGTAGGTTCCAAGGATAAAGGAAAAGGACATGCTAAAGAACTGTCGAAGAAACGCCCACGTGAGGCAGCATCTGAACAAACTGACAGTTCCCTTCTTCTTCCTCTTTATCATAAGGCTAAGCTTTCCATTGCCACTTCGGCTCCTGCCACAGCTGTTAAACAAGACTCTCATCCTAAATCAAAGGGAATAATTATTCGGGAACCACCGCTTCATGTCAACGTTGTTGAGGAAACACAAGATGACCTGTTCGACGTTGTCGAAGCCCGTTACTCTAATCATGCTGGACTATACCTTAACACTCCCCAGTCTAACCCCTTTGAAGAGGAAAATGATGATAAAGATGTTTCAGGTTTCCAGTTGCAACATCGCTCTTCCAAATGTCATATAGTGGCACAAAATGTCTATGGGAATTAAAAAATGTTAGACATATTCCCGAGTTGGCAAAGAATTTAATCTCAGTAGGCCAGTTGGCCAGTGAAGGCTATACAAAAGTCTTCCATGAAGATCATTGGAAAATTTCGAAGGGTGTAATGACAATTGCTAGTGGTAGAAAGAATGATACTCTTTACAAGACAGCTGAAGCATGTCATTTGATTGAAGTTGCAACAAATGAAAATCCTAATCTATGGTACCAAAGGTTAGGCCATATGAGTGAGAAAGGGATGAAGATCATGCACTCAAAGGATAAACTACCAAGTCTTCGGTCAAGAGAAATTGACATGTGTGAAGATTGAATACTTGGAAACCAGAAACGAGTTAGCTTTCAGACAAGTGGAAAAACCCCAAAGAAGGAAAGACTAGAGCTAGTTGACTCTGATGTTTGGGGACCAACGACTGTTCCATCTATTAGTGGGAAACAATACTTCGTTACTTTTATTGATGATCACTCTAGGAAGGTATGAGTGTATTTTTTGAAACATAAATCTAAAGTATTTGAGACTTTCAAGATTTGGAAAGCCATGGTAGAAAATGAAACAGGGTTGAAAATAAAAAAAGCCTAAAACGGATAATGGTGGTGAATATGAAGACACCAAATTTAATAAGTTTTGCTATGAGCACGGGATCATAATCGATACGACTGTGCCAGATATGCCTCAACACAATGGTGTGGCAAAGCATATGAATCGAACGTTGACGGAAAGAGCCAGAAGCTTGTGTTTGCAGTCAGGCTTACCAAAGCAGTTCTGGGCAGAAGCAATCAACACAACAACTTACTTAATCAACTAAGGTCCATCTGTTCCATTGGAACACAAAATACCAGAAGAGGTATGGAGTAGAAAAGAGGTAAAACTCTCACATCTTAGAGTTTTCGGTTGTGTATTATATGTGCACATTAGTTGTCAAGGCAGAAATAAGTTTGATCCTAAATCGAAGAAGTGCCCTTTCATCGGTTATGGAGAAGATGAGTTTGGCTACAGATTATAGGATAATGAAAACAAAAAGATGATTCGTAGTAGAGATGTAATCTTCAATGAAAGAGTGATGTACAAGGACAAGGATAACACATGCAATAACAATTCAGAATAGAGTAGGCCAGTGTATGCAGAGGTGGATGATGTCCCAGAAACTCTTGAAATCGAGACTCCTCAGCCAGAGTAATCAATTGAAAATAATGATGATGAAAAACTTGATACACCAGATCTTTATATTCTAGCTCCTGTTTTGCGATGGTCCTCTCGACCTCATGTGCCTAACAAAAAATATCTTAATTATATATTATTAACTAATGAAGGGGAGCCTGAAAACTTCGAGGAAGCAAGTCAGACAACAGACGCTAATAAGTGGGAGCTTGCCATGAAAAATGAAATGAAGTCTTTAATATCGAATCAGACATCGGAACTAGTAGAGTTGCCTACTGGGAAAAAGGTACTTCACAACAAATGGGTGTATCGAGTGAAGGAAGATCATGATGGATCCAAGAGATACAAAGCCCGACTAGTTGTTAAAGGATTTCAACAAAAAGGAGTTGATTACACTGAAATCTTTGCTCCATTTGTAAAGCTCAATACTATAAGATCTGTTTTAAGTATTGTTGCCAGTGAAGGACTGTACCTTGAGCAACTAGAAGTGAAAACTGCATTTCTTCATGGAGACTTAGATGAGAAGATTTACATGCATCAACGACCTGAAGGTTTCTTAGAAGAAAGGAAAAAGAACATGATGTGCATATTAAAGAAAAGCTTGTATAGTTTGAAACTAGCTCCAAGACAATGGTACAAGAAGTTTGAAAGCTTCATGTACAAGGAAGGTTTCCAGAAGTGTAATGCCGACCATTGTCGTTTCTTCAAGAGATATATAAGTCCGGTTATATCATTTTGCTACTTTATGTTGATGATATGTTAGTAGCTGGTTTAGATATGAACAAGATTAGAAGCTTGAAGCAACAATTGTCAAGAGAATTTGATATGGAGGATTTAGGTCCAACAAAAAGGATCCTTGGAATGCAAATCACGAGAGATAAGCAACAAGGAATTAAGCAATAATCTCAGGCATAGTACATTAACTGTGTTTTGCAAAGATTCAACATGAGCAACGCTAAAGCAGTTAACACACCTTTGGATAGCCATTTTCGTCTGTATGAAGATCAATCCCCTAATATGGAGAAAGAAAAGGAGTTAATGGCTAAGATTTCGTATGCTTCAACTTTTGGAAGTTTGATGTACGCGATGGTCTATACAAGGCTAGACATTGGTCATGCAATGAGAGTTGTTAGCAGGATTATGTCAAATCCAGGTAAAGCTCATTGGGGAGCAGTTAAATGGATTTTGAGGTATTTACGAGGCACTACAGAGAAGTGTTTGTACTTTAGTAGAGGAGAGTTAAAAGTACAAGGTTACGTAAATGGAGACTTTGACGGTGAAGTAGATCATTGAAGAAGTACCACTGGTTACATTTTCAATATTGGTACTACAATTGTTAGTTGGATGTCACAGGTACAGAAGATTATTGCTTTATCCACTACAGAGGCTAAGTATGTAGTAGTAACAGAAGCCAGTAAAGAATTGATATGGCTTCAAGGACTGTTAACAGAGTTGGGATTCATTCAAGAAAAGAGTGTTTTGCACAGTGACAGTCAGAGTGCGATACATATGGAGACCGACAAAGAATTCAACATTTCATTCTATGGCAAAACACATTGGTCTTCGTTATCACTTGATTAGATCTTTGCTTGAAGATGAGGTGCTAATATTGAGAAATATTTTTGGAAGCAAGAACCCTGCAGATATGTTAACAAAAGTTGTGACCATTGAAAAATTGAAGTTGTGTTCAACTTCTGTTGACATTGAAAATAATACTACTGCATTGATCGAAGTGTGAAATTAAAATCAGTCTTCAAGTGGGAGATTTTTGGAATTGGTCAAATCAATAAAAATATGTGCATTCTCTGTTGAGAGAAAATTAAGGAAACATATTCCTTAGTTTCGTAAAAGTAGGAAACCAATAATATTATAGAAACCTTAAAGATAAGAAAACAAAATGAACGGAGGACAACACTTACATGCACTTATAAATACATGTTTTGTATTTCTTTCTAATTCATTCTTACAGTGCGAGAGAAAAAGAGAGGGAGAAAAAAATATATGAAAGAATAATATTTTATTTTCTCAAAAATATTTAGTTTGTGAGTTAAGTGTTTGTAAACACTTTGTATTTTCTCATTTTACTGTTAATATATCTTCAGCACAATTAAAAGAGCTTTATTGTCATTATTATTATTCCGCATTTATAATTGTTTATCACAAATCTAATTAAGAGAAATTTTGCATAATTTCTCAACAAATGTATCAATAAAAGAAAAAAAAAAACCTAGCTAGACGTACTCAAGAAGAAATCGAGAATGTGCAGTATGTTAAAAGGAGGAATTCAACAAATTCTGGAAATACTATCAACAAAATAATAGTTGTATCAAAAACACAACAAAGATTGGATAAAAGACGAGTAGCATACATGCTCCCTACTGTCTCCATCTACTCCAAGGAAATGAAAAAAGAAATATACAACAATACAAGTAAAAAGATGAGAGGGAGAGACACTATATAAGTGGTATTAGAAACAGTTCCTAACAGTAATCAATTTCGATGGTTTAAATTTTTTTTTTAAGATAAAAATTTTATTCCAAAAAGGCAAGAAGTTTAATCTATACTTCAGCCAAAAGATTATGAAGTTCAGTCAATGAAAATTAAAGGTAATTAATCCTCAAACCCCAAATTTATCCCCCAAATCCCATTTTTTTCATAATATCAATAATACCCTCTTTTTAAACCCCATTATGCTCCCTCCTTCTTTCACAAACCCCACACCGGCCCCACCCTCTTCTTCTTCCTTCTTCACTTTCAACTCCCTCTTCTCACTGCCATTTCCACTGCCGTCGCCTCCACCGTCTCCGCCGCCATCGCCTCTTCTTTGTGGGTTTTTGTTTTGTTTTCCTTTTTTCTTTTGTTTTTGTTTTTGTTTTTGTTTATTTGATGTAGGAGGGTTTGGTTTAGGTTTTATTTTTTGTTTTTAGGGTTTTGTTCTTTTTCATTACTGCAGTTTTAGGGTTTATTTTTATTGTTGTTGTGTTGTTTTTCGAATTCGCCATTGCTGTGTTGAAGGTATGCAGTCGCTGCAACTTTCCGAAACGGGTGTGTCGGAATTTTTTTAAAAAAAAATTTAACAAATATTTCCGACATACACCGACACTGGTGTGTCGGAATTTTTTCCAGTAACGTAAAAAAATGGCTCTCTGGTTAATTCCGACGAACCAGTGTCGGAAATTAAAAATTTCAACACATGGTTCTCAGAATATTTTTTAAAAAATTTAACAAATTTTTTCGACATACCCATGTCAAAATTTTAACAAAATTTTGACACTGGTGTGATTCCGACACTGGTGTGTTGGAATTTTTCCAGTAAAGTAAAGAAAACGCACATTAAAAATTGATGTGTGTTAGACTAGATTATTTTTTATGTTAGACTAAATTGCAAAAATCAATTTTGACTACTTTAAGCAATGACATGGCATACATGTATTAGGTGACAAATTCTTATTAGTTTAACAAAGGCTTGCATAGCAACCATTCAAATTTAGATTGCATGTTAGTAATTCTCTAATTTTTACTATCCCATTGCTTTAATTTTGATGTTTCTAGCCCAAAATTAAAGAACCATTTCCTTAGCTCTCTTTGCTAATAACAACAAAAAGGACAATCATACAACTCAGCTAAAAACTATTAGTGTGCTATTTTAGACTACTAAAAAAATACATTGCCACTAGCTAATGCTGCTTAATATGAATAAACATATTAAAAAGAGGAAAAAAATAGAAAACGGTAGTGGAAGAAATCGATTATGCAATTTTTAAAATTAGGGATGTAACGGTCCAATCCCGTTTTTGATAGATATTAGAGACTAGACCAATCAAATTAACATGGTTCGGTTTTATTCGATCTATTTTATGTTAAAGACCGATCAGGATCGGACCGAACATAAATGATTTGATTCATTCCCTTTAACAAATTTAATTAAAATTTAAAATAGTGATTACTGACATTAAAAAAGAATAGTTAACACATTTAGTATATTTAATGTCCGACAGACCGACACCTTCATAGATTTAATGTTTAGTTCAATTTTCAAAACATTATATAAAACCTTCACACTTTTTTATTTTTTTTATACATATTTTCTCTTATCCTTTTCAAAATACCTTTTTTGGAGTTTCATTTTGATAGTATTTATGAAATCTCATTCTAATTTCTAATAGCGTTAATTACTTTTTTCTTTGATACACATATTTACTCAACATTTTTAAAGTTCTAATAATAAATAAAGATAATTTTAAAATTTTACATCAAATATTAATATTTTCAATGTTACCAACAAAATTAATTAACTTATTTACTTGACATAAATTGTCCTAAGATGATTTTATAATAAAACAATGGAAAGTATTTTTTTTTCTTCTGTTAACTAAATGAAGCAACAAAACCCATAATTACTTATAATGTCAGTTTTTCGATTTCTACCGTATTGAAAGAGGTAATATCTACTTCGATAATCTCTTTACTTAAAAAAAAAATATCTGTCTCTGCAATTAAAAAAACACTTTAATTAAAAAAAAAAAACCTATAGATTCACCGTGTGAGTAAAGAATTACTTCCTCTATTTTAATGGTATTAATAATTTATCTTCCACGCAGACATACCTATTTACTCAATAAATTTTTGAGTCTTATAAATAAGGTTTAATTATCTAACGTGTCCCTGAAATTTGGGTTACTTTTGTCAGATATCCTTATATTTTTTTTTTCAATGTCTGACTCCCTCTTCTGGATTTATCATATACCCCTACTAACAATTATGACCAATTTCGATGACATTTAACATCAGAATCCTAGTCCAACGCAAGAGATTGGTAATCTAGTGTCGCGTGATGTCACATGGGCGAAGACAACCTCTCTCTTCAATTCTTTTTTTTTATTTAACTAAAAATATAAAAATATTAAGTTTTTTACTTTTTTAAATTAAAAAAAAAAGATTTTCGCCCACGGGACACCAAGTGTTTAATCTCCTGCGTCTGATCAGGATTCCGATGTTACATATCAACAAAATTGGTCAGAATTAGTAGTAGGGGTATATGACAAATTCAGAAGTTACATATCAACAAAACTGACCAGAGTTAGTAGTAGGGGTATATGACAAACCCAGAAGTAACTTCGGGGAGTCAGACATTGAAAAAAAATAATAAGGGTATCTGAAAAAAGTACCACAAACTTCAGAGACCTAGGACATAATAATTAAGCCTATAAATAATGATAAGAGTAATTTTGAAAAAGATATTAAATATTTACATTTTCAATCATATTAATAATATTAACTAATTTTCTTAAATGATGTATTTTTTAGTCAAAAAGTATCTTTTATATACTCCCTTAGTCCAAAATGTTGATAAGTTAACAAAAATAAAAAATCACGTTTTTAATATATTCTTTCTCAAATTAACCAATTAACAAAATAAATATTTAATGTATGTTTCTTTAATTAATTAATCGCAAAATATAATATAAAATTTCAATGTTTTTAATTTGTAACAATGTTTTAAAATATTTTTCAGTAACAATTTAAGATTGATAGTAGTATACACCCATATATGACCGGCACTAGTAATATCTTTCTAAGAGTATGAGGTAGGGGCGTTTTTATTCAAACCGATAAAAATAAAATTGCAAATCGATAAAAAAATGGAAAACGAAAAAAGTCGAATTTGTTTAGATATTTTTGGACTGATTATTGAAAAATCGATTGATTTTGGATTTTAGTTTTAAGAATCGATTTAGATCGAATTAGACCGTTAATTATAAATATATATACATAAAAACACACTAGATTAAACTTAACACTTATACACACTACATATGTGAACAATTTTTTCTTTGAAACCCGAACACACCTTAGCTTGAGGGCCCCTGATTTACCATGTCATTAGAAAAAAAGATTTGAGATTTGACATATAAAAAGAAAACCCTAAACCCTCTTCCTCCTTCGTTTATCTCGCTAACTCTCTCTCTCTCTCTCACTCACTCATTTCCATCACACACACACGGTGGGTTTATGCAAATATTTTTCTCTCACCATAGCTCGGGAAATTGAACTAGTTTTGTTACTCCATTCCATTTGACAGGAACAGGATTTTCCAAGAAATTATCCATGGCTTACAGACGCTGCCTCTCCATGAGAGGGAACCTAAATCGGAAATGCCACCCCTCTTTCAGCTTTGTTATGCATAGCAGCGACGACGATCAGCCGGGCATCAGTAGCACAAGTTTTATCCAAACAAGGTCCTTTGGCAGCTCTCTGAACGGATCATCATCCGTGGGATTCGGTACCTCTTCTCGTCGCGCCGATCGAATGCTTTCCAACCGATTCCTTTCTCCGTGCTCTGGATATGGTTTCTGCCGATATATGTCCACGGTCGATCAGGGATCGGATAAGATTGACATCATGACTGATGTAGCAGAGGTGCTTTCTGACACGGCTATGGAAGCTGCTGTTGCTTCTCAGGCTGCTGTTGCTCCCGTTGTTAATGAAGTTGCGATTGCTGCTGCTGATTCGTTTTTACCTGTCAAGTTATTGCAGTACGCGATCGATGGGGTGCATTGCTACACTGGGTTAAACTGGTGAGTTTATGCTCGTCCTATCTCTCTTTACCTTCGAATCGAGCTATTAAATAGTTATTACTACTAAAGTTTAGCAATCAGCCTGAATTCGGTGTTTAATTCCAAATAGTTCTGAATTGGCACTCATGCATGTCAAGCTGTAATTGGTGGTATGCTATACTTTACAAGTTTGTGGGTGTGAAGTGTGAACTATAACATTCTTTTTGTCGTTGTATTGTTTAGCCTAATATTAATTTTTATGATTGTCTGTTTGGATGAAGAATACTCTGTTATGGGAGACCGGTGTTACGTTATCGTGTATATGTCTTTCATGATGAATGTATATATTATAGGTTGTTCTTGTATCTTAAAATGTAGAATGTCATTTTAGATGGGAATGCATTTTATTCATTGCATACGATATCTGAATCGGAATCTCAGCTCCTTTCATGATGTTTCAAAGTTTAGTTGGGATTTAAGGTTTTGAAACTATGCGAACAAGATTGTACTTGTGCTCTGATAAATATTCTGTTTCTAGAGTCTTTGTAAGGCAGTGGAGGGAGGGAATACACAACGTGATCATGTAGCAGAGGGTAGTGAGAAGTATGAGTGGATTCGGTTAGAAGGGAGGGTTGATAGAGGTTTACGCAGAATTCTGTACAAAGGGAGTTTACTGGCTGTGGGCGGTCTAGGGATGGGATTCTCTGAGAGTCTCTCTACTTTCCATTTCTTTCTTTTCTGGTCTGTTGTTATCCTAAGAATTCCGGAATTTTTGTGTTGTACCTTTAAGGAACTAGACAACCAGTCTCCACCTTTCTCTACGGCTAATATAAGTTCCTAACAAATTGGTATCAAAGCTCCCAATCCTGGGAGATTTGGGCAGTTCAAAAAAGGATGAACTAGGCCACTAGGGATGGTGGGGGATTGAAGGGATGACCAAGGAGCGCCACCAGGGCATGAAGAATGTAGAAGAGATATTGGTGGAGTTATTACATTGAAGAAGGTTTGAACAGCAAATAGGTCAATGCTGGAATGAGGAAATGAGTCTGTGAGGCAAGGTTGGTGGTAGAGCAATTTGGGGGAACTGATTCAAATAACCTAACAGACGATCCAAAGTGAGGGTTGGAGCCTTTCATGATTTTCGGCGAGATCCCTATGTTTTCTGTTGAGGATGAATACGGGCAGGATAAAAATGTGGAGCAACCTTTTCCGTTTCATTGTCGTGGGTGACAACAAGAAGCTTCAGGCGGTTGTTGCTGCCCTGGAGGGTAACATATTGAACATTTGCCAATGGTGGGAGTTTAGAAAGCCACGCGCAACCTGGCTGTCATTTAAAACTGCCTTGGTCTAACAGATTTCAGTCAGGGAAGGAGACGAGGCTGGTGCAGACAAAAATGATGGACGAGCACCTAGAGCATAGAGACGAGTGCTGTCAACTGCATTCTGTGGGGAGGGACCACTGTTCCACCGCGTCCCACTGAACAAGGAGCCATTCAACGCACCATGGAGGAAAGGCTTGAAGGAAATTGTGTGAAAGGAATTGATGGAAGGGTGAAACCAACACATTGAAAAGCAAGATTTTAGATCAGAGAAGGCAGAAATGCAAAATAGAGACTCTCAGAGAGAATCCCAACCATGGGAACTGCCAACCCCCACCCCTAACCCACCTTAAAAATTCTGTTAACTCTCTCTAACTTCCTGTCTCACATATATCCTGTCCTCCACTAATAGAATACACTCACATTTCTCTCTCCCACATGCCACAAGTCCAGGTAGGTAATTAGAATATATTTCAAATGCATTTTCTCTCCTCTACCTTTTACTTTATTTATCCTTGCATGGACTCTAGTAATAAGATTTGTAGTATATGATACACATTCTGGAATTTGATTCTCCTATGGCAAGTTTGTTCATAGTTCATCAACGAATTGGTGGAGCATAGATTTTGAAAGGAACCTATTCTCACCTTATTCTGCTTTGTTTCAGGTGGGCAGCCATAGTTCTAACAACCCTCATAATTCGAAGTGCAACAGTTCCTCTCTTAATAAATCAACTTAAGGCCACTTCTAAGCTTACGGTATGTTGTGCTTGCTTGTAGTAAACTCAATTTTGTCTTTGTATCTTTCTAAGATAAAGTAATGGCAATGAGGCTTTTTGTTCTTTCCTCTCTTTTGTTCTGATTGGAGTAGACTCAGTTTAAACAATTGGAGGGGACTATTTCCCCTCCATTTCCTTTCTCCTCTCTCAATTAAGATCTCCCTAACATTGGTTGGAGAATTCCCTCATGTTCCTGCTCTTTCCCCTATTTTATTTTCCCTCTTTTCAGAAAGGGCCTTATGCTTGCTGTAGTTTTTATGCCTATGATGAACATCTATATTATGAATTTTTGATCTGTCTAAATGTGTATTGCAGCTAATGAGGCCTAAGATGGAGGCAATAAGGGAAAAGATGCAAGATCAGGTATTATATGTCATGAAGTCATTTTTTATTGGCTAGTGATAGTGGATGTAGTGCTACACTATTATGTTGATTTGCAGATGTGTTATGCTAGTGAGGACTCACAAGTTTTATTGCCTTGTTTCTGAATGTTTTAGTTTGAATCAACAAATATTCTGACGATTTGAGTTTGTTCACCTGTTAGGTATCTGACCTGGTGATTTATGTCTTGGGTAAAACTTTGGGGATCAAAATAAACAACTCCGAATGAGTGTGACTAGATTTTATAACCATCTTATAGCCACCCCTATAATCGATGTATCAACCAGCTGCCAAAAGATGATATTCTCGTGACCAACGTTATCACCACTATTGCCGCTAAAACTACTCCACTGCCACCATTGTCTCTATGTCCCTATTTCTGTTGCCACTACCTTTGCCAACACTGTGTTTACCATAAACACCTTTAACACCATTACAACACCACAGTTGGCACCGTCACCACCACCGTTGTAGCCTCTCCCACAACCACCACTGTCAACACGATCACCTTCACGTCCATCACCAACACCAACACCACCTACACTTCAATCATAAGATTATAGCATGATTTTATATCAAATAAATATAAGTATCTTGTAAACATACATTATTTATTTTCTGTTCTGTATAACAAAATTGGTGACCACCGACCATAATCATTCTACTTCTATTTGCATTTCTACACAACATGGAACATGCACCTTGGTTGCCAGATTTGAATTCCTTGACCTTGTGCCTGTTGGCATACCTGGAATGTGGTCTAATAATCTTCTCTTTTTTGACTCAATTTGAAGGCCCTCGTCTTTGTCTCTTGTTTTGAACTTTCTTATGTATGCTGTAGAATGATCTATTAGAATCAACTTTTTGTCTGATCACTATGGCATTCATTTCAGGCTATGGATCCTGCAGCTGTTGCTGAAGGTCAGAAGGAATTCAAGAAGCTATTTAATGAGTAAGTGGCTTCTTTGTTTCCTTGTAAAGGATATCCTTGACACGATTTTCATGGTCTCTTTCACTCTGTAGCTACTAAGAGCATGCTTGTTAAAGCTAATTTTACCACATTTTAGTTGTTTTGCTTCATAAAAATGTTTTTATGTCCGGTGAAGAGCATAAACTTTAAAAAAGGTTTTTTATTTTGAAAAAAAAAAATCCACATCTTAATTCAGTTGTTAAATGCTTTTTCTCGATTAATTTTCACCCACCAAAATCTGTTCCCAACATACCCCTCCTCAACATACCTCTTCATCAAATATTATTAATGTAAACAAATAACTTCATACCTGTATTTGTAATTTACTATTGAAAAGCTATGTTTTTTACACAATCGTAATGAAAATGATTATCTTAAAATCATTTTTCAACAGAAATAAACAGATTCAGCTTATAATCGTTTATAGTCATAATCTAATTTTTTGCAACCATATCAAATACGCACTAATGGTAATGTTTGGTCCTCCCAATCTTATGTAGTAACTACATTTAGTGGTATAATGTATGAATGGAGCAATCTTTGCGGTGACTTGTTATTCCCGTAACTAAAATCAGTAAACAATCAGTGTTCTGTGTTAGGCTGTTAGCTCTTGTGGACTGTTGTTACCGCCTGACGTGCTTCTTCTATGTTCATTAAATAGAAAATCTTGCATCTCAAGACTTGCAGATGAAATTGATTTTTAAACTTGCTTTGCTTAGATGTTTAATCATTGAATATGTTTGCTAGAAGACTGGTTGCTATTAATATTTCGGATCTTTGACATAACTAACCTGTGTCCGTGGCTCTCAGGAACTCAGTTTAATCAAACTTTATGGATCTTTTGTTTCACTAAATGCCATTTTCTCTCTGCGGTTTTCATATGCAGATATGGCGTGAGTCCATTTACGCCATTGAAAGGGCTCTTTATTCAAGGTCCTATCTTTATCAGTTTTTTCCTTGCGGTGAGCTAACTTTCAATTTACTTTTCTCCCTAATTGTATGAGTTTAAGGAACCTTTATATTTTTATAGCTATTCACATTCTTTTTCAATGATAGATAAACAATATGGCTGAAAAGGTGCCATCATTTAAGCAAGGTGGAGCCTATTGGTTTCTTGATCTCACAACTCCAGATGCTTTATATGTTCTTCCAGTTTTGACTGCATTATCATTCTTAATAACAGTTGAGGTGAGCATTTTCTTTTCAAAAGCCTTTTTTTCAACTTTGAACTTTCATTTCTCTTTTTAGAGTAATCCTGAGTTCTTCTCTGAATGTTTGTTTCTCTTACTTTTCTTGTTGAATCTTGTCCCACCAATCTGCTATAAAACCAGCCACTTCTTAAGATATGAAATCATAGTTTTAAATTGAGTTGGCATGAGCGGTGTTATCTGTTTTATTTTGGTTCCAGTTTCGATGAATTGATTTCACATTGTTCTTCAGTGTAATATGCAAGAAGGCTTGGAAGGAAATCCTGTGGCTGGCACCATGAAAAATGTCTCTAGGGGTCTTGCTGTTCTCACAGTTCCTTTTACAATGGGATTTCCAAAGGTAAACTTTCCTTGCCTAGCTTTTTTGTACATTCCGAAATCTAGGGTTTTAGATAGGAGAGGAAGAAAAGAGAGAAAGGGAGACTTTCAACTTCTCTTAGATTGATGTGGTGTGTATTGATGTGATGATACGAAACACAAAGCTCTAACACCTCTTTGTATTATGAATTAGATTAAGTACTAGGAGTAGGTGTCTTAAGCTCTAACAAATAACTTCTTTAAGATAAGATAAGATTACTAAAACTAAATAACTTATTCTAAATTATTATACATCTTTCTTTTGCTGGAGGATATTTTGTAGATATTCTATAGTAATATTGTGATTAAATGCTAAATTGAAAGGTATCTTATGCATTGCAAACTTTTATGGAATCTCTGTTTTTTCCTCCTCATGTATTCTAGGAAATTTTTAATATATTTTATCTGTAATGTCTGATTGCACGTTGGCCTCATTAATTGGTAAAAATATTAGCATATAGCTGATTGAGAAAGAAAATGAGTGCTTTTCTGCTTGCCTATTCTTCTTCCAAATATCATATTGTTTGCTTTTGTTTGTCATTTTATGTACTTTGAACTTCTGTTTGTTTATAATTCTGCAGGCTATATTTAAAGTATTTCTTATCCTCTACTTATAATATTCTCCCTTCTATTCTAATAATATTTGCTTTTTTCATCCAAAATTATGCAGGCTATATTTTGTTACTGGGTTACGTCAAACTTGTTTTCACTTGTGTATGGACTTGGTAAGGCGTTTTAAATTTTTCTTCTGCAATATTACTTTATCTTTTTCATTAATTCACCACTTAAATAGGCATTAATTTGGAATTGTTTTCATGAAATACATTTTGTTTGGGGCATTGGTTCCACCATGGAATTCAAGATTGCATTAAGGGTAGAAATCCATGCCTCGGTCATTTTGATATTCTCTCAAGTGTGCCGTTACCTATCCACGATGATCCAAAACCCTCCTAGATGAACTAACAATCTTGCGATGCTAATTTTACTGGTGAACAACATATTGACCAATTTGAATGCCTCTGACAAAATTATTCACATCGTAACTGATTGCTGCATACTTAGTAGTCAGTTCCTCTCCATTGAAAACCTACTTTCTTTATAAACTACACTAAAAAATAGCACAATCCCAATCAATATATGACTCTAAGCAAAATTGTTACCATCTGATTAATCATCAGTTTTTGTTTTATCCTCATGCTCAGCCTCTGGACAATTATAATAGCAGTCCCCTCATCTCGTGCTAATACTTTTTTATTCAGTTTCCTAATTTAGGTCATGTGGCTTAAATTATGTTTGATATTGGCTGGACTTAACTAGAGTACTAGAGTTATTCAACAACGAACATGATTGGTTGTAGGCTTGGTAGTAGAGTTATTCATTTTTAGGGTGAGTCTCGGTGTTACGTTACGGTTGCTGCCTTGTGACTTGGAGGTCACATTTCACCTCCTAGAAAAAGCCTCTCTGCTTATGGGGGCCAAGGTTGTATGTATCATCATCCTCAGACCTGCCAGCTGGGAACCTTAAGTGCTAGGTCACTCGCTCTGTTCATAGGCATGTAAGACCTAAGTTTGAAGCTGGGTTTCTTGTATGCATTAAGAGATCATGGTTTCCATTTTCAAACTTTTGTTATTTGCTTTAGATTTTTTTTAATTTTTTTATTACTAATACGTATATGTTCTTTTTTTTTTTTTCAAATTTTGCAGTGCTTAAAGTTCCTGGTGTGAAGAAATCTTTGGGTCTTCCTGATATGCCCCCTGTAGCACCTACAAGTTCTCCACAATCTCCCTTTTCTATATTTCCAGCACTGAAACGAGCAGCACCTACGACAAATGGCTCAAGCTCATTGCCAAATGAACCATCAAAGCATACAGATAAAAAGATACCTTCTTCTTCTGTTATCAGTCAAAGGCTTAGAAGTTTAGAGAAACAAGTGAAAGGAAGAAAGAAAAACAACAAGAAGTGAGGACATCATCTAGTTTACCCTGCAAACATGTTGAGATATGTTATATTCCATTTATTATCCTCGGATGAGGTGAAAATTAGAGGAATAAAGTTTTTTGGTTTTCAAAAAATGTGTGATTGGTAGTAAATTTTTGATGAGGGACTAGGAAGTTCATATTCAACGTGAACTCCACGCTCGATTAACCAGTGTTCAAATTATCTTTTGTATAACTTGGTGTTATAAAACGGGAGAGCTTTATAATTTCATTTTTCTTTAGTCTTAAATTCATTTTTTATTTCGTGCTAATGGATATAATCTTTAGAAAGAGTTCAAACGGGAAATTATCAATTATAAGAAGTAACGAAATGTGTTCATTTATTTAAGGTTTAAAAGAGGTATGACTATTAAAACTCTTATTAACTTATGAATTTATTCTGGGGCACTTTTTTTCTCCTTTTTTAATGTTCATTTATTAGTGACCAAAAAAGTATAAACTAGGGTTGAGCAAGACCCAATCAGTTTCGACCCAAATCTAATTTTGATGGATTTAGAATACAAAAAAGGCAAATATTAACAAGTGTCCTTGGTGTACTTGTTAAGAAGCTAAATGTAGTAAATAACCATTGAAAAATGCATTTTTTTAGATTCTCAAGACACGGAGTAATGTGTATTGATGATTGTTTTTCTAAGTATAGGAACCTTAACAATTAGCAAGACCCTACAAAAAACAGATCTAACATAATCTAATTTTGACGGATTTAGGATACAGAAAATAGACCTAACATAATTTTGGGTCAAGTTCGGTTTATAATACGAATTACCCCAACCCGTCTAAATGTCTCGCATCATTTCAATATATATTCCAAAATATATATATATATAGGTTTAAATACCAAAATGGTCCCTATAAATATTGATCTCTTTGAAATTAAAGTGTAAGGACTAATTTCAAAGAGGTCAACATTTATAAGAAACCATTTTGGTATACAACAACAACAACAACTAAGCCTTTGTCCCACTAGGTGGGGTCGGTTACATGGATCAAACGACGCCATAAACCTGCCTATGTGGTGTATGCTGCATAGGTGGAATCCTGCCTATGCGGTGTATGCTGCATAGCCGGTCCTAAGCCCGGATAAAAGGTGAAGGTTGTGTTAGGCCTCGACAGCCAACGTAAAATTTTTGTCAAATCTATGATATGGATCAATGAAGAAACCATTTTGGTATATAAGCCTAAAATTAAGAAGTAAAAATTAATATATGTGCAAACTATATTTAGGTATTAATTTTTACTTCTTTAATTTTATGATTTAGCTATACATAATTTTAAATTTGTTTATTATATTAATATATTAAGTCAAGATCGGATCAAATTAATATTCAAGCAAATTATCCATACTAGTTTTCGGGTCGAGTTTGGGTTTAGTCAAACCTGTTTCAAACTAGACCCACGCTCACCTCTATTCTCAACATTGCTTTGTAACGAAAAAATATACTTTCATAAAATTATGTATAGCTAAATCATAAAGAAGGAAATTTAAAATGATTATGGGATGATGTGGCATAAAGGAAAAAAAAAATAAAGAAGAATGAGGCATAAATATAAATGTAAGAAAAAAATAGGAACGATATAAGGGTTGTTCTGTATGTATTTGTGTAAGTCATGCCATCAATGAAACGTGATCAATATCTTGATTTTGATTATATTTTACTTATTATGTGTGAACATTTTAATATTTTTTATGTGTGTTGATAATGTAAAGGTTTTTTATACCGTCAGTATATCATTTATGATTCATATATTACCAATGGTTCACTTTTAAGTAAAAGTAAAGCATATTGATGATGAATGATGCATTGGCAGTGTAAAATACTTTACACCTTCGATGCATATATATTACACTTTTTAAAAAATCTATAATGTGGAATGAAGGAGTATATTTAAACTCATAGTCGATGTTACGATCGATGGACGTTGACACTAAGTCATCAATAGCTTGGCGACACCTACTAGCTTCACGACTTCTCTAGTGAATCCGGAGAGTTGTCCGAGGTAAGGCTAAAGTCTATCCTCATCCAAGTGTAGTCCTTTGAAAGTTCGGAAGAACATGATGTCGGTCGAGTTTCCTTGGTCTACAAAGACTTTGTGAACATTTATATTAGCTATGACCACTGTAATAAGGAGGGGGTCATCACGAGCTCTTATAATTTTACTGTAATCTTCCTCCGAAAAAGTGATGACAAGATCTTTGTTCTCAGGGTTGGCCGACTTAGAACTGACTTGCATCACAGTTTACATGTATTTCAGTTGTGCGGACTTGGAGGCACCTTTTGCAATAAACCCTCCACAAATGACCATGAAGTCTTCTCGATTGTGATCCTTACCATTTCCTCCCTTATCCTACTCCTTGCTTTTCTTTTCTCTTGGTACTTCGTTGTTTGAATCCTCATCCCTAGTGGCTTTTCTTTGGTTGGGGGTTTTTCTCAGGTTAGCGAGTATTCATCTAGTCTTTCCCTGTTTGCCAAATCTTGAAGAACGTCTCTGATCTGGAAACATTCCTCAGTAGTGTGGTCGTTGTTGTTATGCCATTTGCACATTTTGTGCCTGACTTCATCTCGGACTACCTTTTGTGGTTTTGACCTCCGAAATCCTTGCAGCTCGATGTTCATTATTTGTTTCATAATCTGCACCTTTGGGACGTTGAATTCTGAGTAACTTGCAAACCTGGGTTTGTATCTTCTCTCTCTTCAGCGTCCCTCATCGTTGTTTCCTTCCTTTCTCTAGTGGCTTTCCTCTCGACTTCCTTTTTTCTGGTCCGGGTCTTGGACGATCTTTGGATGAGATGTTTTGTTCCCTCATGTACCTTCTGAAGTCTTCCTGTTCGGGTGAAGACCTTGAATGAACAGGTGTAGAGCCACCGAGAGCGGCAAATTGACAATCTGGTTTTTCTCCTTGATGAATCTTGATATGAAATCTCGCAGGCTTTCATTCTACGCTTGGGTTACTTCGAAGAAGAAATGAATCATTTTGGCTTCATTGAAACGGGATAGCGATCTTGGATCGAGTTCGTCTTCCGTGTGGTGTTGTAGGCTCCTCTGGTGACGGTGTGGGGTGGACAGGTGCCATTGAGGCTTCCACACCATCTTGTGGATCGTTTTCATTCTGGCGCTCCTCGGCATTTGGTCCCGCCGGAGGGGGGTTTCATCCTGCCGGAAGGGGGGTTGGCTCCCCCCAGGGTATTTTGTTGCACGGGAGGCGGGTTTGACTACTCTCATTGGTTATCTTGACCAGGAGGCGGGTTATTTCCCTGATCACCCGTCCTTGGTTGTTTGTTTGTTGAAGGATTGACGAGCATTGGATTGTTGTCTCCCATCATGATCGTGTGTTTCGTGGGATTAGTAATTTATGGTTCCCACAAACAGCGCTAATGTTTTGTCCAAATCGGACGGACGTCCCTAATCTAGGACAAAGGTCCCTTGTGAAAGATATTTAGTCTAAAAACTCTATGCTATCAGTCCTACATACCCGTTTGAACTATGGTTTTGGGGATCAAGACTATGCAGTTCTATCAGGCATGTCGAAATCGTGCATCAAGGGTGGAGAGTGAGATTGATCATGGCTGCCCTTAAGAGTAACAAGTGTTATGCCCCTTACTCTTGGGGAGGTCTGTATGGTCAAAACTCTCTTTCTAGGATTAGGCCTTCTACGAAGGGTAGCAAGCTTCAAGGGTTGATGAACCTTCGAGGTGGGGTTGATCACAACTGCCACCTTCTTCTTCTAAGGCAACAAGAGAATGGTCTTGCCACTTCTGGGATTGCTGTCGGGAGAGTGATGGAGACGTTCTCTATCAAGGATGAAACGTTGTATCTTTGTGGCTATATAAGATGTATAGGGCAGAGGATTTGCACTATGAGTATGAGTGTTTCTCTATGTATTGAGGGAATACTTGGTTGTCTCATACCATTTCATGGGACGAGTATTTATAGGATCGGGGAGGTTTCCTAGTTTGATATATTCTCTTGAAGAATTTTCTATATCTGAGAGGGATCTTCGTGTGATTTTATCGTTTTGAGAGATAAACGATGATCTTCTATTATCTTTGATAATTTGGAGATAATCGGGTTCTAATCCCTTATAAAATGTTCTAATCTTTTGGAGATTGAATTCTGCGAATAAGTCTCGTGGCCTTATTCGTTGTCGGAGCTTCATTCGAGCTCTTCAAGGGTCTTCCGAGCTTGAGGTCCTTAATTAGGGATGATTCGAGGTTGAACCATCTCATCGAGGTCCTTCCAAAGGTCATAATAGGTCTTCTAGGGTCTTTTCATAGGGCAAGTGTCCTTAGCTTGTGACAGGACCGAAACATGCTCTTTTACCGCTTTCGGCTAATCAACCCACTATCCATGTACTTCTGGCCCAACAAGATCAATCATCTTTCTATTCCCACTCAAAATTGGATGTATTTGATTTGATTTTGTTTTTGTTTTTGAAGGTTTCTTTACTTAATGGGGATTGTTACAAGGTTAATCGAAAAAAGATACCATAACACGACAGCGTCAAAGCCATTATGAGTTTTGTAATGGGTCAAAATACACTAGCCAAGACAAGCCTATAAAGCTGATATAAGGTCGCCTTGATTCTTGCCCACCATAATTATAATTGACTAGTATCAACTAATGACCCAACAGAATATACTCCCATACTTCCTCCTCGAGGTGGGAATCTTGGAAAGGAACTTAATGGCTCATCATGCCTATAACACCACACCATCAATAAGGCGGAATACTCTTCATACTCCTTTGTTCTTATTTGCCTACATCTCTCTGTAAGTACAACGCTTATAATAAGGGTCACGTAAGCTAAATAGACTCAAAACAATACACATCAACATATGTTGAATACCCTCAAATATACTCCCTAAACCTTTCTCGCTAGAACTATGTGTGTCTTGATTCTCTTTTCACTAGTGATACGTAGGAATGAGGTCACCCTATCATGTGCAACAATACAAAAAACACATTGTGTGGTGTATCCGATAACCAATCGGCCATTGTGTCCATTCGACACTTGGACATCGAAAAATTGGTACTCTTCAAGGTCTATCATCACTTAATTTTTAGGTTTTTTATTACAAGGAAAAAAAATTCATGTCACCCATGTTAACATATATACCTTATTTATCATGTGCGGGTGTAAATATACCTTCGTGAATAAGATAACGAAAAAAGAAAACATTTTGATTCTTTATCCTTCCTCTTTTATGACCTCATAGAAGAATTAAAAAATAAAGGTCAAACTACGTATTTGGTCCTTTACCTTATTTTTCAATTTTCAAATTGGTCCCTTACGTTTTTTTGTTATCATATTGGTCCCTCGTGTTTCTTTTCACTATCAATTTGGTCTGTGAATCACTGTTCATGCTATGTGGAAGAATAAGATACGCACACGTGTCATTTCTCTCTCCACATTGCAAATGTGGACCAATAAGATGTTGACACGTAGGATGAACAGTGACTTAGGGACCAATTTGATAGCAAAAAGAAACATGAGGGACTAATATGATACCAAAAAACTTAACGGACCAATTTGAAATTGAAAAATAAGATAAGGAACTAAATACGTAATTTAGTCAAAAATAAAATAAAATTCTTCCATGACCTTACTCGCATAAGTTACTTCATGTAGAGCAGATTTCAAAAAGGGAGTGTGAAATTTTTTACTCTCATATTAAAAGATCATATTCCTAAGAAACTCATCATCCCACCCAGCATAATTATTGAATCTAAACATATATGAATACGAAAAAAAAATGATATAGGTCTACAAATCAGCTAACATCATAATAAAGTAACATGTAACACTTGTTAACTAATTATTGGTAAGCAAATAAAGTATCACATTTTGACACATATCACTTTCATTGTAAATTAATTTGTAGAATGATTTCATAAATTATATATAATTATTCATTAGGAAAATAAATGATTATGTCGTATGAAATAAGTTACAGTAAAAAAGATAACATGCTGGCTAAATAAATAATACTAGTCTTTTGGGTTACAATAATACTAGTCTTATATATCTAATTAAAAATGAATTTTTAATTCTGAACAATAAACTTAACCTAAGTATACTTTTAAAAAAAAAAAAAAAAACTTAACTTACGTTACTTTAGTAATAAAAATTTAGTCCCTTAAAAAAAGTAATAAAAATTTAGGCTTAATTGCATTTCTGTCTCTCAATTTGATTAATTTAGCAAATTTAGTCCCCTGATATTAATTTGGCCAATTTGTCTCTCAATTTTTAATTTGGTCCATATGTCAAAATGCCTACTAACTATATGGACGTGGCTAATGCCTGGACAGGTCAACACGTGATTGGTCATCATCTAACATTCTAACCCCAATCCCTTCTTCTCTCCCTCCCTCAGTCACGATTTCTTCTCCCTCTTTTACTCACTCTCTGATGCTTTCAAGTTTCTTCAACCTCACGGCCACAGCACCACCATAGACCCTCATTGCCACCACCATGAGTCGCGGTAACAAAGTCCGCCACGAAACCACCGTCTCTCCTTTTCACCACATCCGAGAACCCACTTGCACTATCTCAATCTTGAACCTAGATCGGCACGAATTGCATGCGGTTTCCTTCTAGTTCAAATGCAGATCCGAGGCAAACACCTCCACCATCAGAAATTGAGATAAAATTGGATGCCACTTTGGCTGGGTGGTTGGTGAGGGAGGGGGAAGGTTTGACTGGCTAAGGAAGAAGACTGCTTTTTCTTCTTTATTTATTTATTTTTTTTAATTTTTGGCAAAATTCATGTTTTGATCCTCTAATTTTTTTTTTTACAATTTCATCTTTTAATTTTTTTTTCAATATATTTCGTCCTAAATTTTTTTTTTCCAAATGTATTCTAAAATCCATTTTTTGCATGGTAACATTTTAAAAAGTAATGAATGATTCGTTTTTTTCTTTCTAAACTTAATGAAACCAAAATAATGAAATTTGGTTGAAAATTCAAAAAGTTAAAAGGACGAAATTGAAAGAAACTTATAAAACGAAATTGAAAGAAACAAAGTTAGGGATAGAGGGAACAAAAAGTTATAAGACGAAATTGAAAGAAAAAAATTTAAAGGATGAAACTGAAAAACGAAAATAATCTAGAGGCCAAAACATAGGTTTTGTCTTTATTTGTTTACTATTTTATTTTTAAATTAAATTAAGTAAAAGAAATTTTAGAGATGACCAATCACATGCTGACATTTGTCCAACCATTAGCCACGTCAACGCCACAATGATTTTTTATTTTTTTAATAATTTCTCAGGTATATATCCACCGACGAGAGCATGATGATTAATCCTTCAGGTATTATTTGTTTCTTTCGGAGATAACCCTCCCAACTGAAATTATTTACATTCACAAGAGTTGGGAATTGAACCCCTAACCACTTGCTTAATTAACACAGCCCCACATCAAGTATGCCAACCTCAATCACTGCCATAGTGAACATTTTGATAAAAAGACTAAATTGACTATAAATTAAAAATTGAAAAACTAAATTGACTAAATAAAAAAAATTAAATTGACTAAATTAATTAAAATGAGAAAACAAAACTGCAATTAAGCCGAAAATTTAAAACCTTCGTAATAAGGTCATGGTAATAAAAGAGAGGGCTAAATTGCTCATTTAGTCCCTTACTTTATTTTTTGATTTCAATTTGGTCCCTTACCTTAATTTGGTGTCAATTTGGCCCCTTACGTTTTAAATCGTTAACACCTTTGGTCCCAACCATTAGTATTCTTTGTTGATTAGAAATTGTCTTCCTTCTACTCGATACTAGTGAATAGCTAAGCTCCGACCCACGTTTTTATCTCTTCAGTCTGTGCCCTAGAAGAGGAAACGTTTCCCTCTAAAAGGTTGTAAATGAGTTTTTGAAACATTCTTCCTCCCTCCCTTGAGAAGAAGGTGAAGGTAGACTCCAAAACAACAACGTTTTGGGCCACAAATTATGTGGACACAGAGAGGGACACATATTCACACCACATGTATAATTAATGGCCACGTAGGATTAAAATTGACAACGTTAATAGCAACTGACGGTTGGGACTAACGGCGTTAACGATTTGAAACGTAAGGGACCAAATTGACACCAAATAAACGTAAAGGACCAAATTGAAATAAAAAATAAGATAAAAGACCAAATGAGCAGTTTAGCCTAAAAGAGAGCTACTCACCGGAGTTATTTCCTTACGTTTTAAATGAAGATATCATATTTTGACTTTTAAGGTAAAATTGGATAGTGTGTGTCCAAATCTATGATGGTCTTGTATACTTGTTTCTACGCGTATGCTGGTGCTTAATCATTACATTGCTAAATCAACTCCAATGACATGACATGGAAGAGAATAATAAGTCGAAGAATTGAAACAACAACAAACGAGAAAAAATAGACACGTATTTTTTTGGTAAAAGAAATATATTATTTTCTTAACCTCAACAATAAAATGGATAAACATCTTAATCTTAATCTAGATATATTTTTCTGAAAAAATAAAAATATAAAATTTTATCTATTCTAAATACATTATTTTTTTTTGAAAAATTTAACTATTTTTTTATTCTTATCCTTAGCTCTTTAGATTAAGCAAACCCATATATTAAATATAACATATTGTTATTTAAGTTTTTAACATACACACATACATTGACACTACAATTTATATTTTCTTCGTAAATGGAAGTTGGCTCAGTTGACATTGTAAAACTAACTGAGATTCTAGAAATGAGATCCGAGTGGTAGTAGTTCCGGGTTTGATTCCTAAAAAAAATCACTCTGTTGAGAGAGATACCTTCATGATATCGAAGCGAATTAATCTCAAAAACCCCTGTTAATAATAGTGGATTCTTGGAGATATAGTAGACTCGAAAAAGCATGAAAGAAAAAGTTTATATTTCCCTCAATAAAATTATATGTCAATTGGTCTCACATTTTTGTTTCTCTCATGGTCTAAGGGATTGCAAACTAGATTCGGGTTGTAAGTCGCATCATCATGTTTTGAAGTCTATCACGCCTTTAACTTTGTGTTTATCAAATTTTTGTTATGGAATGTCTAAAGCTCAAGAAGTATGACTTTATATAAAAACATCTTTCTGGACCCAAATAGATAAAGAAAGCATGTCTTTGCAAGGATGACTTTATATAAAAACATGGTTTATTTAGGTTTTTAGTCCCTGAACTTATATGCTCTTTTGGAATTAGTCCTTGATCTTTTTTTTCGTTGTTTTGGGTCCCTAAACTTTTTCAATTTTTGGAAAAGGACCTTGTTGTTGCTTAAGTGATTATATGACCAATGAAATGTCACGTCACTTGTCCGAGATCGAAGAATGAAGTGCTATGTAGCGTTTTGTAACACCACATGATTTTTTTTTATTAAATTTTTTTTTTCAAAATTATTAAAGGATTTTATTTTCTTTTTTTTAAAAAAAATACAATTTTTAATTATTTTTAATAAATTTGAATTTTTTTAAATCTTTAATATTCAGGTGGCATCATCTAGTATGTTATCTATCGATACTGCGAAGGTTATGTAGCATTTCATCGATCATATCATCACTTAAGCAACAACAAGGTCATTTTCCAAAAATTGAAAAACTTTAGGGACCCAAACCAACAAAAAAAAAAGATCAAGGACTAATTTCAAAAGAGCACCTAAGTTCAGGGACTAAAAACTTAAATAAGCCTAAAAACATTTCTTATGGTATACTTTTTTGTCCCTATATATAACTTTTTTTGGAGATTTCACGTTCATTAAGAAAATTGATTAATTTAGTTAATAATATAGGAAATTTGAATATTTGATATGTATTTTCAAAATTATATATATTAATATTATTGAGAATCTAAAAAATGTTAAGTAAACAAGGGTGTTTGTGGAAAGAAGTAATTAATAATCATTAAAATTGATAATAAATAAAAATAAAATAAAAGTGTCAAAAAGTTTTATATTTAGGAATAAAGGAAGTACTATTATTCAATATATTTAAACATAGGATTCATCACGATTTAAATTTCCAAATTTCTCATCAATAAAACACTCTTATTGGAGTCCGTGTAAGATAACCCAGTTGGTGGTTGCAAGGACACTTAAGATTTTCCCCTCCCCCAGATCATGGGTTCTAGTCTCAGACCTCCCATGTAAAAAAAAAAAAAACACTCTTATTGGAGTCTACAATTGAAGAAGTTAATATACGTTCGTACTCTTTTTTATCATCAATTTCACAATGTGAACACTTATGTTATATGTATAAAAGGTGCTAAGAGACCCACCACTCATCATTGGTGATAATAGACTATAACCCCAAACAAATTTCATTTACAATGTCAAATATAATAGAGTACAATCCCAACTTTGATAAGAATATCAGCTAATCAATGATTATTCTCTACCCGGAATTTTAAAATTAAGTTTCTTAAAAAAAATACGTATAAAAAGCTTGTGGTGCAAATTGCATACTTGTATCCAACATAGTCACACTCTAATAAAGGAAATGTTTAAAAAAAAAGTCCTTTTTTAACATGAAAAATAGAAGATTTAATTTGGTGCTGTGTTCCCAAATGGTTTTGGGATTTTATTTATATTAAACTATTGCTAATTTTGGCGGAGCTTTGAGTTAGTGGAGTATCTCACGCTTCAAACCCAAGCAAAGGAGGTTGATGAGGTGGCGCTTTCAGACCAAGACGTAGCACGTGTGGGCCATGTTGCTTCCCTGAAACCCACGTGTCATCGATCCCTAAACTAATAAATCAGAAAAATACAAAGCAAGAAAACCAAATTGAATGAAATAGATCGATAACAAGGAAAAGAAAATAGATAACCAAAATTAGAAAAAATAAATAAATGAGAAAATGAGATAGTGGGGTTTGAGGACTTGGGAGATTTTATATAAATAAGTAGGTGGTGGTGCTCTATCCTATCTTGTAACGTGCATATTCATTAGTCTCTCTGTATATCATCAATTTGAACCCCTCTAGTGTTTGAGGTATCATTTCCATTAGACTTTGCTAAACAAAATGGGAAGACAACCTTGTTGTGACAAAGTTGGGTTGAAGAAGGGTCCATGGACTGCAGAGGAGGATAAGAAGCTTATCAACTTCATCCTCACTAATGGTCAATGTTGCTGGAGAGCTGTCCCTAAGTTAGCAGGTTTCCTTTCATTGCACTCATTTCATTTCCTTCAGTAAAGTTGAAGAAATGGTTTTGTTAGAAGTGAAATGCTTCTTCACAAATTTGGCTATGATGAAAATCTTTAATTGGTTCCACAAGAAAAATTTTGGAATTTATATTACCGGTCACATTTTATTTTTTTTAAAGCTAGTTTCAAACTACTTGTTTTCAGATAAGCTGTTCGAAATTTATGCTATTTTAGATAAGTTATCTAATATAAATAATTTTGGAATGCTTCTAAACATGTTTAATCATTTTCATTTTCAATAAGCAAGAAATATTAGAGTTTACATATGTTCCTTTTATTTTATTGTTTGGGTGTTAATTTATCTGCAGCCTTATTAAGTGCTTCAAGTTTATTATTTGCATTTTTTTACTTCAAATGCTCAGCAAAAGTAATCACTTTAATGATTTTAAACTATACAATTTTGAACTTTTCAAAAACAAAAAACTTAAACAAATTTTGTTGTGATTTCATGCAGGGCTGTTAAGGTGTGGGAAAAGTTGCAGGCTGAGGTGGACAAACTATCTGAGGCCAGACCTCAAAAGAGGACTTCTATCAGAAGATGAGGAGAAAATGGTCATTGATCTCCATGCTCAACTTGGCAATAGGTTTCTTTCCCTATTCACCCTCTTCCTATGTTTCCCTTAATTGTTCTGCATGCTTTCCTTGCTGAACCTTTTTTTACTTATTAAATAACTAATAGTGCTATATATTTTAATAATGTATTATTAGACACTTAGACTGGGTTGGGAATCAGAAAATGATTTAAAATTAAACAAAGGTAAAGATTTCTTAATGACAGCACTGCCACTAACTTAATCATATTCATCATTTCTATAATACATTCCCATCAAGTTGTACTTTGTTTATTCATCTTAAAAGAGAAGACATGGTCCTTACTCCTTAGTCCTTACCACACTCCGGCAAAAAGAAGAAGACGTATAAAAATTGTAGACAAAGTCTTCTCTATCTTTTCTGTTGTTTTTTTCTTAGTTTTTTTTTTGGTTTATTTATGGTTTTAGTCCCTAAAAGTTGGGGGTGTTTTAATTTTGGTCCTTAGAAGTTTTTTTGATTTTGACTCATCCTTAATTGTTTTAAAATTTTGGTTTTAGTCCATGTCGTTATGAAAAATCTGTTATTTGCAAATGTGGCTGACGAAACTCCACATCAACGTATATTGTGATTTGTGTGTCACAGGTATGATGACATGGATGATGTGGATATATATGAGCAAAAGGCCAAAGCCCAATCCACAAACACATTTGGGTTCGGCTTTGGCCCTTTTGCTCCTGCAGATCCGGATCATCCACGTCATCCTACCGGTGACACACAATACTTGCACACGTGTATGCTGATATGAAGTTTCGTTAGCCACATTCGCAAATAACAGATTTTTGCTAACGGCATGGACTAAAACCAAATTTTTAAAACAATTAAATATGAATCAAGGTCAAAAAAATTTCTAGAGACCATGACAAAACACCCCTAATTTTTAGGGACTAAAACATAAATAACAAACCTTTTTTTTCATATAAAACAAGGAACAGTTAATGATTGCAGTTCTTTAAAGTTGACTGCATATGGAATCATTAATATAGAAAAGTGAATGAAGGCAAACTTTGTCTTGTGGCCAATTTTTAGTGATTTTGTAACTTTCATGACATTTAAGATATACTTTCCAGTAGTTGTAAAGTCATTTTCCTTTGCAAATGTTCAAATTAAAGTACCATTCAGCGTGGACCATATGATGTAAATTTTTTTTCTTAAAGAAATAATAATCTCTATTACTTTTTTGATTATTACTGATATCTTTTTTTCTTCTCTTCCTTATTATTATTATTTTTTTTTTACAGATGGTCAAAGATTGCTTCTCACCTCCCTGGTAGAACTGATAATGAGATCAAGAACCATTGGAATACTCACATAAAGAAAAAGCTCAAGAAAATGGGAATTGACCCTATTACCCACAAGCCACTCTCTAATGCAACAACTGAGCAAACTCAAACTCAAAACCAACCAGATCAACAACTAGAACAAGAACAACAGCAACCATTGCAAGAACAACATCAAAAACAACCTCTGCCTGTTGATCAGGACCCCAAATTTGAACCTGATGAGTGTGACCATAATAAAGAGCCAGAGATTTCATTTGAGTCATCAACTATAACTGAAGCTAAAGAAGAAGACAAAACTATAACATCACTATTTGATTCAATGGAGATAATGAAAGAGTTCTGCATAGATGAAGTTCCAATAATAGAATCCAATGAGATTCCAGTTCCATGTGCTCCGACCACTTCATCTACCAGTACATCATCATCATCTTATTCTACTTCAAATTCACCAAACTTCCTTGAAGACTTGTTGCTACCAGATTTTGAGTGGTCTCATAGTTACAATGAAAATAATGATGACAATAATATTAATAGCAACAATAGCAGCAGCTTGGCCATGTGGGGTGATGAATTTATTAGCAGTTGGGATTTGCTGATAAATGATAATGATGATGTTGACACAAAGCAAATGTTTGATTCTTCTCTAGCTCAATGCTCAAGTATGATTATTGATTCAGAATCTTGGCCATATGGGTTGTTTTGATTTGAAATATTTTTTTTCTTTCAGCTTTTTGATTAAGGTTTACTTGTAATAATGTTCTTTTAATTAGATTGTTGAAATAAGATAGAAATCAAATGATGAAAAATAATCCCCACTCTTGTTTAATTTGATTTTATCACTAAGGGGGAAAATATGTACATATATGGTAGTGCAAACGTGTTGGTTTGCTATTCATGACATTCTTACTTGGTTATGCAGGAAAATTTTAGTACTTGTTATTATCATGTGGTTATTGAAATGTTATTTCATTTATGAAGTTTTCATTCTACTGTATGTTAGTATGTAATTGGCTAACCTTAAAAATGTGATGAGAATATGAACTATTGATCTTAGCTTAAAACATTTGTCAAAATGTTAAAGAAAACATACTGAAAATGCAATTTTTTATTTTACTGAGACTTATGTTTTTTTTCTAAATCAAGAAATTTTTTTTTATCAACTGAGATCAGTACAATTAGAGTGGTGTTGTGTGTTTGATCCTTAAATTTTACGAATGTAATGAATTTTAGTTGGAAGGATTATCCCGGAATAGACCCAACTATACCCAAGATTTTGTCATATACTTGCATAAGTAGATACCTGAAATAAAAAATATTAACAAATTTTAACAAATATTTTAAACACTATTAAAAGTAAATGCGTTTTTTTAAAGATTATTAATTAATTCGAAATCACTATATTATTTGTAATCTCAACGCATAGTAATATGATTCATAATAAAAATGATCAATCCTTCATTTTGTATACCTTATTTTTAACTATACTCTACTATATGACAAATTATTATTCATAAGGACTAAGAATGAGATGATGGCATGAAAGCAACAAACTAATAATTTCTTGCCTCTTCACTTACCTTTGTGCCAAAGCTAACCATAAATTTTTATTTTTTTTAAATGAGCTATGTTATTTGTGTGTGTGTCTATATATATATATATATATATATATATATATATATATAAAGTTATATCTATCTCTAAGTTATATTTTATTATTTAAACGTACACGCATCACAATTCTTGGGAACATAGGGTAGCTAGAGCTTCAACAAATATTTGTCACTGATATTTTTTGGATAATGTTATTTTCATACTTTTTTATTATATATAAAAAGTAAATGGACGAAAGAGAGAAAAAAAAAAGTGATTGATGTATAAAAAAGAAAAAAATTAAGTGTAAATAAAAATGTCGGAGAAAAATATAAAAAAGAGAAAATGGTCTATTTGGTACCCCAAAGATACGTCTGACATCCATTTAGTTCTCGAAAGATTTTGGGAATCAATTTAGTCCCCAAAGATCAGAATGGTATCTCGTTAGTCCCTCCGCCCATAAATCCGTTAGTCAACCTATTTAGTGCCACGTGTCACATTCTCATTGCTTATTTCTGGTGCACATATTTAGACACGAATCATAGGATTATTCCCTCATAAAATCTCAATCGTTACTTATATCTGACGGTCCAAAATTAAAAATGAAAAATAAAATAATAAAACTATATTTAGTATTATTAAAAATTCGAAAAAATATTAAAAAATTCAGAAAAAATTATTAAAAATTCGTAAAAATATTTTTTTTAAAAAAATACTGAATTTTTTTATATTTTAAAAATTAATAAAAAATTCATAAAATAATAAAAAATTCAGAAAATTAAAAAAAAATCTGTAAAATATTTTTTAAAAAATAATGATTTTTTTTTATATTTTAAAAATTAATAAAAAATCATAAAATAATAAAAAAAATCAAAATTTTTTTTAAAAATCTGTAAAATATTTTTAAAAAAACTAATGAATTTTTTTATATTTTAAAAATTAATAAAAATTCAGAAACAAATAAAAAAATAAATAAAATTTTAGAAAACATCAGTAAAATATTTTTTTTGAATATTTTGAAAATAATAAAAAAATTTAAATATATTTTTAAATCGGTAACATGCGAATATTTTTTTAAATATTTTTGAAAATATTAAAAAATTCATTAATATATTTTTAAAAAATCGGTAAATATTTTATAAAAAAATCTGAAAATTTATTTTTATTTTCAAAATTTTATAAACTAAATCTGCTTTTAAAAATTTTAAAATAGTTAAATGGTTTTCAAAAACTTTTCTTATTTTTTTTATTATTTCTCTGAATTTTTAATAATATTTTACAAAAATTTTAATATTTTTTAGAATTTTTTTAATTATTTTTATGAATTTTCTATTACTTTTTAGATTATAATAAACGAAAAAATAAATTTTCAGATTTGTTTAAAAATATATTTATGTATTTTTATTATTTTTATAAATTTTTAAAAAATATATTTGCATGTTTTCTAAAATTGTTTTGACTTTTTCATTTTCAGTATTTTATAAATATTTAAAAAAAGGAAGGACACTTTTTCATAATTTTTTAAAAATATTTTACAGATTTTAAAAAATTTTCTGAATTTTTTTTATTATTTTCTTAATTTTGTATTAATTTTTAAAAATAAAAATTTAAATATATTTTTAAAAAATATTTTACAGATTTTTTAAAAATTTTCTAAAGTTTTTTTATTATTTTATGAATTTTTTATTAATTTTTGAAATATAAAAAAATTATTGTTAATTTAAAAAAATATTTTACCGATTTTTAAAAAATTTTATGAATTTTTTATTAGTTCTGAATTTTTTATTAATTTTTAAAATATAAAAAAAATTCAGTATTTTTTAAAAAATATTTTGTAGATTTTTTAAAAATTTTCTGACTTTTTTTATTATTTTATGAATATTTTATAATTTTTAAAATATAAAAAAATTTCAGTATATTTTTAAAAAATATTTTACAGATTTTTTTAATTTTCTCGATTTTTTTTATTATTTTATGAATTTTTTATTAATTTTTTAAATATAAAAAAAATTCAGTATTTTTTAAAAAATATTTTTCCGAATTTTAAATAATATTTTTCTGAATTTTTTAATATTTTTTTGAACTTTTAATAATATTAAATATAGTTTTATTATTTTATTTTTCATTTTTAAATTTGGACCGTTAGATATAAGTAACAGTTGAGATTTTATGAAGGAATAATCTTGTGGTTCGTGTCTAAATATGTGCACCGGAAATAACCAATGAGAATGTGACACGTGGCACTAAAAATGTTGACTAACGGATTTATGGGCGGAAGGACTAACGGGATGTCATTCTGATCTTTCGGGAACTAAATTGATTCCCAAAATCTTTCGAGGACTAAATGGATGCCAGGTGTATTTTTGGGGACCAAATAGACCATTTTCTCTATAAAAAAAGAGCTATACTCTATTATGGCATCACATAAGAAATGCATATTCAGCGGCGTTAAATCTCGGGGTCAGCTGTCCCACCCATTAGAGGTGCCTACAAGCCAGCGAGGAGATTAGTCACTGCGGTCGGCGGTGGACACTCCGGTCATGGACAAAAAAAACATAAGAAATGCATATTGAATTCCACTTACCGTACCATCTTTTGTAAAATAATATGAGCCCTAGTGTCCTCCCTCTAACATTTTTACATTTAATATTGAAGATTGAATTTATTGCAAACTAAAGAGAAGGAAAAACTTATAACCACTCCTGTTAAACAATGCGGCCATTAATTATATAATCTGATTAATAAATTAGTGTGTGGAATTAGAATTGCAGTTTAAAATTGTAATTCTAATTCCAGTTTTGACAATTGAAATTGTGATTTTATATTTGAATTGTATAAAGAATCAGAATGTAAAATTGGAATTTCAAATTCAATTTATTAGTTTATTATTTCGGCATAAGTTGTAAAATTCAAAAAATTAAATTAATTATGTTTCATTGCTTGTGTCTCGTGTCATTATCATCATTTGTGTGTGTTGTCACAACAACCTTTTGTGTGCGTTGTGCTTTGTTATGGATATATTGTGGTGGTTTGCTACCAGGAATCATATATTTTAGTGATTATGGATAATAGAGGGGATGAGAATTGAGAGTCATGAAAATGAAAAGGTTTTTAGAGTGGAGAAGAGGAGAAGATGAAATATTGGGTGGACTAGAGGCGACCAAAAAGCCCGACCCAATCTGGCCCGCCCGCATAAACCTGACAAATAGACAAGTTGAAACTCTCGAAATACGACTCAGATAGTTCTCGGGCCTTGTTGGCTCGTTTTAGTAAAACTAGAACCTACCAGGCTCCGGACCTACAATAATATCACCTAAAACCCTTGCACGAACTAGTTAAAAAGGTGGCTTGCTGTGATGTCCTAGACGGTGAGGTCCTCCAAGAGTTAGGGAAGAAGACCTTCAAAGGAGCCTCTGTCTAGAGTTTCTGTGTGATGTTTGGTGGGAGTCCTCAAGTGGCTAAGGAGAAAGCCAAGAAGCAACCCTAATCACTGGTGTGTGAGGGTGGCAATTAGGGTTAGAGGACGTACCTGAGCCCCATGTAGTACGAAGCTACTTATAGGGGGGAGCTGGTTGCCCTAATGGGCTTGCTTTAGGCCCAAGTAGGGCCAGCCTGTACTAAGCTATGAGTGGGTGAGCTGTCCTTGTGGATAAGGTGATGAGCTGTCCTTGTGGATAAGGTGAGACACGTCATCCTGTCCTTGGTGTCGGACTCTGGGAGGTGTCGGATAGGGAAGTCGGACCTGGGTAGGAGTATGAGGTCGGCCCGTATCTGGTATCTGTTCGGCCGTTGAGCCTTGAGCTCGGCCCAGCACACAGAGGGCTTCTTATAGGACCGTGAGGCCTTAGGCAAGGGGTCTGAGGACCTCGGCTAGGCCGAGTCCACCACATAAGCCCCCCAGCTCGGTCAAGGCTATCTGAGCCTTGTTCCGAGGTCTTGGTTTAGGTCCTTTTCCCAAATCCACCACATAAGAGCCGAGTTCACCACATAAGCCCCCCAGCTCGGTCAAGGCTATTTGTGCCTTGTTCCGAGGTTCTAGGAAGTTCGGACGATGGGTTGTCAAGAGCTGGATCCAGTTGTCCTTGATGTCCTTTCACTGTGACGTGGCGGGTTAGACAACTGTCTTCTCGTCTGCTCCGAAGTGACGCTTGCTTTTTCCAGATCTGACATGCGTCAGAAGTCACGTCCTTCGAAGCGTCGCCATCATTGCGACGTTGCTCGAGGTCCGTGATTTCAGGTACTAAGCGCCACGTGTCCCGGTACGTGTGGCTGCATGCTGGGTTGGGCCTTTTAGGCCAGGCCCATAGTTCGAAAGTGGAGGGAAAACGGTTTCTCTTCTCCTGTTTTTGACAAAACTGTTTCTCTTTGACTCTCCAAACAGTTACTCTTCCTCTCTCTCGCACGAATTCCTTCCCTTCTCAACCCGATTTTCTTCCTCTCTGCATTCGAAGCCATTCTTTGCTCTTCATTCGAAACTGCTTCCTGAAACTGTCCTTCCCTTTCAACAGGAGATCAGTGGCAGTTGCGAGTCTTACTCTCTTTCCAGTTCATCCCTCACGTTTGTATTCTCAAGGTACTTACTCACTTCATCTTCTTCATTTTTGTTTCTCCTTTCTTCTGTACTAATTTGCATGGGAGGGATTTAGGACTTTTGGGTTTTATATTTATACGGTCTTGTTCCTATGGAGATGGGTGGTTTTCTCTGGTTATCGGGGTTTTGGGTTTGCGATTTTGGGGGATAAACTTTGGGGCTGTTAGTGTGTCTGGATTTGGGGTTTTTGGGATTTGGGGTGCTTTTTGATTCGTGTTTTTGTGTTGGTTTTTCAGAAAACCAAAGAAGTGGATTGGGGAAATATGAGTAGGGAGTGGTTTAGGAAATGGGCAGGGGCAGTTTTCCTGTCATCAAGCAGTAGTGAGGAGGAGTTCTTGAGGTTGATCCCGTTGAGGTCATCCATCCTCGGGATTGGGAGGAGAAGAGATAGTGGATACGGTAATCCGCCTGGGCCGAGTTTGTTGACGGTAGGGAGTGTGCCGACTTCGAGAGGATGGAGAGAGAGAGAGGACGTATGAACGGGGGGTATCTGTGGTAGAGGGGAGATGCTCGCCTCTCGGAACAACTCCGAGGGGGTTTTCTGGGGGGTTATTTTTTGTAACCCGTAAGACTAACGCCGAGCTCCCTTATTCTTTCACAGGTACCATGCCGCCAAGAAAGTGCGTAAGCCGACCTGAACTTTATCCTGCACCCTCCGACGCCGATAAATTCAGTGGGTCGACGTGGAGCCGAAGGGAGTGCAATCTAGTTTAGATTCCGAGGATAAGCTCACCGGAGTGAAGAGAGCTGTACTACCCTGTTCGGGAGATGCCGCTGGTACTTCTTATGAAGTTCTCCCTTGTTCGGCGAATGACAGAATATGCACTAAAACTGATGACAACTCCTTTTTTTATGCCGATTTGATCCATAACCTCGGCGTGACCTTGCCGTTCACCGACCTGGAGATGAGGGTTCTGAAAGAGCTCGGACTGGCTCCTTCGCAACTTCATCCCAACACCTGGTCGTTCCTGAGGGCGTTTCAAAAGTATTGCGGGGCCAAAAGGTTGGTATGCACAGTTCGGCTCTTTCTGTGGATGTACTACCCGTTCGTTAGTAACAAAGACGGGGTTACTGGTCGACTTTGGGTATCGGCCAAAGCCCGAGCTCGCTGTGGGCTGTTCGGAATGTTTACGGAATCTTGGAAGCATTTTAAGCCCAGATTCTTCAAGTACAAGTTCGTGGGTACTAGTCGACCTTGGTTCCGGGACGAGACGGGTCCGAGGTTTCCCTTGTAGTGGACCCCGGAGTTCTTCGACCGCCACCTCGGTATGCCGCAAAGGTGGTCGGGCGCCACTCATGATGCCGACGAGGCCGTCACAGTCCACCATTTCCAAACTGAATATCAGGCTCGAAAATTCCAACTTGATGTTGGAGTTTTCATGAAGTGTTCTGACAACGAAGTCTTAGCCAAAATTGGTAGTTAACCTTGCTCTTTTACTCTTGTAATTTTCTTTTAATTCTCTTATTGATTTTTCTTTATCTTTTTGTTTGTAGAGGATTATTGGTCAGCCATGTCGTCTAAGGCACTGAAGGCTGCGTTGGGCCGCAAAAGAAAGAGGCCGGAGAGTACTTCCAATGAGGCTGTGACCGCTGATACAACATCGACCGACTCTGCTCCTCCACACCCAACTCCACCTGCGGCGATCATTGCCCCACCTCCTCCTCAATCTCCGACTCCAAGTACCGAGCTTGTCACTACTGCCGGTACCCCAAGGCCGGCGACCCCCAGTACTAGGGCCTCGGTCAAAGAGGCTCTTGTAAAGATGTCGGGAGCCGAGTGGAAGAAGATGGCCGAAGGGTTGGCCTATCACTTGAAGAGGTCAACAAACATTTTCAATGTGTTGGCCGAAGTTGCGGATGACGTTGCGGAAGGCGTGTCGCCTGCCAAGAAGAGGGTCCGATCTGATATGGCAGCTGAGGTGGCTGAGCTGAAGAATAGTAAAAACACTGCCGAGCAAAAGTTGGCCGAGTTAGAAGAGAAGCACCGTCAGCAGATGGAGGAGCTTCAGAAAGGTCATGAGGAGGCTTTGGCCCATGCAAGAGCGGATGCTAGGGAGGCTGGTCGGCAGGAAAGCCTGGCCGAGGTGGAGAAGGTGAGGACATTGCTGAAGAGAAGAGCCGCTCAAGCTCTTAAACACAAGGTAGCCGCATCTGAGTCGGACTTCAATCTAGAGAAGGCGGCGAGTAAAATTTTTACCAGTGCGATAGAGCAAATTCTTCACCTGAACCAAGGGCTCCGAATTCGGTATGTCGGCGCCTCTGCTGGGTTCGGGGTGGAGGACGGGAAGATGGTCGATTATGACAAGGATGGGCTCGAGGTTGACCTTGACCAGCCCGAGGAGAATCTGCCCGATCCTTTGGTGGAGAAACCGGATGAGGAGTTCAACCCAAGCTCTGTTGTCCTGTCCGATGTTGAAGACGAAGCAACATAAGTCCCTTATGCTGGGCAGCTTGCGATTTGTCAATGTTTTTTGTAACATGTTTGACAATGTTGGATTGTATTTTGCTTTGCTTATTGTGTACAACATTTTATTTTTGTGCAAGTTCTTTCTAGTTTTAACTTGTTGCATGCTGTTATATTTATGCAAGTTTTTATTCTAACTTGTTGCATACGTACTATGTCCGAGATCGGAGTTATGCAAGCCTTTTCTTTAACTTGTTGCACGAATGCGAGTTTTACTTTACCAACTCGTTGCATGTTTACTCGTTCGTCCTCGGATCCGAACTGCGATCAGTTAGGTAGTCACCAAGAAAGCTTTAACAAGAATGCAAGTGTTTGAGACTTGTTGCATTTTAGATAACCTAAACACGACTGTTTTTGAAAATACAAGTACTGTTTTCACTTGTTGTATTCGGGATTGATTATAGCTAAAACTGTCATGCTAGGAGCGTTTGATCATATCAATAATGAGACCAAGCTCGGCCGAGTCAGTAAGTGTAGTAATCTTATAAGCTTTCCTCAGAAAAGAGGTACTGTATATAAGTGCATACGGTAGGGATCTCGGATCTACCCGCCTTAGCCGAGGTGGGTGTCCTCGTCCCCGATGTAAAAGAGGATGCTGAGTGAAGCTATGTGGAAACATTTCACAGCAACCTGTTCTTTATCGGGGGTCCCTTGTACACTGTGCATATGAGCCGATCTCCTTTACAAGACGTTGGCTGTGCATAGCGCCATGCAACATTTAGGTGGATAATGCTAAATGAGAAGCTAGTACGTACGTATATAAAACTGTAGCACTTGAGTAATGGGCAAGTTTGTACTTTTTCATTAATTATAAACATGAGTACATTGCCTATGAATTAAAAAAGTGGGTATATCCCCAAGTGGAAAATAAGAGCATGATTAGGGGAAGTAAGTGTAAAATGTTAACAGAAATAAAGATAGAACTTAAACTTTTAGCTGGGGTCGCTGATAACATCTGAGGTAAACCTAGATGAAGTAGGTTCTCAGTTTTGCAACGTTCCAAGAATTTTTGAGCTCGGCTCCTTCAAGAGTTTCTAGTCTGTATGCCCCAGAGTGTGTTTTCGAAACGACTCTGTAGGGGCCTTCCCAATTTTGAGCAAATTTCTCATCTCTTCGGTTTTTAAGACCGATGTCAGCTCTCCTGAGAACGAGATCTTCGACCTCGAAAGACCTGGGTTGTACCGTTTTGTTATACTGCTTGGCTTGCCTTTCCTTTGCTTTCTTTTCCTGAGCAGAGGCGGCGTCCCGGATCTCTTCGGCCAGTATCAAGTTTTCTTTGATCAAATTTTCATTTTCTTCCTCGGGTCTGTCCCTCATTCGGAAGGTATGAATCCTTCGTTCGATGGGGATGACCGCTTCACAACCATAGGTGAGTCTGAAGGGGGTCTCTCCGGTTGAGGACTGAACCGTGGTCCTGATTGACCAGAGGACCACGGGTAGCAGATCGGCCCATGCTCCTTTGGCCTGCGTAATTCTCTTCTTGAGGCCATCAACGATAGCTCGGTTGGCGGCCTCGGCTTGGCCATTAGTCTGGGGGTGCTCTACCGAAGAAAATCGATGAGAGATCCCGAGATTCTCAGCCAATATCTGGAAGTTGTTGGCAGCGAACTGGCTACTATTGTCGGTGATTAATGTGAGTGGAAGGCCAAAACGGGAGATGACTTGTTTCATAAAAAATTTCTGGATCCTTGCCGAAGTGATAGTTGCTAATGGCTCAGCCTCAATCCATTTGGTGAAGTAGTCTATTGCTACCACGATGAATTTTAGCTGGCCTGGAGCCGTTGGGAACTGTCCCACAATGTCCATTCCCCACATGCTGAAAGGCCAGGGGGAAGCTAGAGAGTGGAGCTCCTCAGAGGGTTTCTGATAAACATCGCTGAAGAATTGGCATTGAGGACATCGTCGAACATGGTCAATGGAATCAGTAACTAAGGTCGGCCAGAAATATCCGGCCCCTAGTATCTTCCTTGCCAAGGATTTACCTCCGACGTGGTGGCTCCCCATTCCTTCGTGAACCTCGTTCAAGGTTTCTTGAGCTTCCTCGGAGGTAAGACATCGGAGGAGTGGGGAAAACATTCCTCTTCTATAAAGGACTCCATCCATAATGACATACTCAGCCGCCTTTCTCTTAAGTTTCTTTGCTTCCTTTTGATCGGCAGGGAGTATTCCATGTTCAAGGTATGCCCTTATCGGATGCATCCAGTTCGGCAGTACTGAAATGGCCATTACTACACTTGGGGTCGAGATTTGTTCTTGAATGAGGCTTTTATTGTTCCCTCCGCCTTTCGTGCTTGCCAACTTGGAAAGCACATCGGCTCGGGAGTTTGAACTGCGGGGGATATGGGTGATGGAAAATTTTGCAAAATCAAGAGCCAGAGATTTAACTTTATCGAGGTATTTCTGCAGGATGGGTTCTTTCGCTTGGTAGTCTCCAACGACTTGGGAAACCACCAACTGGGAGTCGCTCATAATTTGGACTTCAGTTGCACCGAGCTCCTTAGCCATGCGGAGGCCGGCAATGACTGCTTCGTACTCGGCCTGATTGTTCGAGGTTAAAAACTCGAATTTCAGGGAGTATTCGATGCTGAGTCCTTCCACATTTTCCAGAATAACACCAGCTCCTGCACCCTTTTGATTGCTCGAACCATCATCATATATCACCCAAGTATCCGAGCTAGAGCTTTGGTGGGGCTCTGTGAACTCGGACACAAAATCTGCCAATACTTGTGACTTGATTGCCTTCCTCGGTTCGTAGGAGATGTTGAACTCGGACAGTTCGATTGCCCAAGCCATCATTCTCCCGGCGAGGTCGGGCTTTTGCAGAACTTGTTTAATGGGTTGGGCGGTTCTTACGACAATAGGGTGGCTTTGGAAATATTGTCGTAGCCGTCGTGCAGCCAGGATGAGACAAAATGCGAATTTCTCAATCTTAGAATACCGAAGCTCGGGACCTTGCGAAGCTCGGCTTATGAAATAAACGGGGAACTCAATTCGGCCCTCGTCTCGGACCAACACCGAGCTGAGGGCGGAATCTCCTACGGAAAGATAAATGAAAAGATTCTCCCCCTCCCAAGGGCTGGAGAGAACTGGAGGGGAAGAGAGATATTCCTTAAGCGCAAGGAACGAGGCTTCACAGTTCTGATCCCAGTTAAAAGTTGTACCTTTTTTCAAGAGTTGGTACCAAGGTAAGGCCTTCTTAGCAGCTTGAGGAAGGAATCTAGACAGTGTCGCCATCCTGCCAGTTAATTGTTGCACCCCTCTGAGGTCGACAGGACTCTTCATTTCTAATATAGCTCGACATTTGTAGGGGTTTGCTTCGACTCCCCTCTCGGATAGCATGAATCCGAGGAAGGCACCACCGGGGACCCCGAAGGTACACTTCTCCGGATTTAACCTCATCCTATGTGCTCTTACCCTCTCAAGAACCATGGTCAGGTCTCGGACATGGTCTTCCTTTTTCTTGCTCTTTGTAATCATGTCATCGATATAGACCTCCATGGTGGTACCAATGATCCCATCAAAGACTTTGTTCATCATCCTTTGATAGGTTGCTCCAGCATTCTTTAGGCCGAAAGGCATGACAGTGTAGCAATAAGTTGCCTTTCCGGTCGTGAATGTGGTCTTGTCTTGATCAGGGGGATACATAGGGATCTGATTGTATCCCGAATATGCATCAGTGAACGACAACAACTGGTAGCCTGCCGAACTATCGACGAGCTGGTTAATAATCGGCAGCGGATACTGGTCCTTTGGACAGGCTTTATTGAGGTCGGTGTAATCCACACACATCCTCCAACTGTCGTTTGCCTTTTTAACCAAAACAGTGTTTGCAACCCATTCGGCGTATGGCACTTCTTTTATGAATCCGGCTTCAAGCAACTTGAACACCTTTTCCTGGATGACTTTTGCTTTCTCAGTCCCAACCCGTCTCATCTTCTGTGCTACCGGCCTTGCCTTCGGATCTACACTGAGCTTGTCACAGATGAAGTTCGGGTCGATCCCCGGCATATCGGCCGAGGTCCAAGCAAAAAAATCCAAATTAGCTCGTAACAGTTCGATAATCTCACCCTGGATCTCCTTAGGGAGGTCGACACCCACTTTGACAGTTCTGTCGGGGTTAGAGGGGTCAATTTGAACTGCCAACCACTCTCCTTGAGGAGAAGGCCTAAGGTCATCCTGCTCGGCCCGAACATCCAGTTCCGCCAATAGGATCTTCCCTTTGGCCAATGTTGGACCAGTGAGCTCCTCTTGCTTCTTTTTAATTTCCCGTAGACTCACGTTGTAGCAGAGTCGGGCTCTCACCTGGTCGGCTTTGACTGTGACGATCTTGTCATCGGAACCGACGAATTTCATTGCTAAGTGAACTGTTGAGACCACTGCTCCAAAATCCTGTAAGCAGGTTCGTCCCAGTATCACGTTGTAGGGGAATTTGGAATCAATGACTAAAAACTTGATGATCTCCGTTCGGGCCGAAGGCTGCTTGCCTAAGGTCACCGGGAGATGGATGGCTCCTAGGGGGCGAATTGCCTCGCCCGTGAAGCTGATAAGGTTGCCTTCAAATTCCACGAGGTCGGTTGTCCTCAGCTTCAGCTCTTTAAAAGTGTGAAGAAAAAGAATATCGGCCGAGCTTCCCTGATCGATGAAGACTCGGGCGACTTCGAAGTTACAAATCATCGCCGCGATCACCATTGGATCATTGTGATCTGAGATGATGCCTATCATATCCTGGTCAGAAAAGTAGATGGGGATGTTCCGAGGTGGTTTCTTACAGATAGGCTTGTGGCGAACCGCTAGTACTTGATTGACGTACTTTCTCCTTTCCGACCTCTTCTCGCCGCCACCGGCAAAACCCCCCGAGATAGTTTCCACTCGGAGATTTTCCGGTGACTTAATCAAATCTTGTACAACAAAATTTTCTGTTTGTTGTTGGAGCTCATTAGGGGCTGGAGCTTGAACAATAGCTCGTTCAGCAAAACGCCGCACGAGAAACCGTTGAAGGTTTGTACTGACTTGGCTTTGGTGTTCTATGGTCTTCGTTTGGTGTCTCATCAAGGCAAAAATCTCTGTTGCGCGAGGACGTAAAGACGGTGGAGGTGGTGGCGGGGGAGGAGGTGGAGGTGGTGGAGACCTTACTGTCCTGTTGGCCCCAAGGAGCAATCGCAAGTCCTCAGTTGACGGGACCCTCCCTGGGCGCCCCCTCCTCCTCTTCTGAACTGGTTGTGTCTCAGACATGGTAGAATTTCTGGGAATGAAGTTTATCTTCCCCACAGACGGCGCCAATGTGATGTCCTAGACGGTGGGGTCCTCCAAGGGTTAGGGAAGAAGACCTTCAAAGGAGCCTCTGTCTAGGGTTTCTGTGTGATGTTTGGTGGGAGTCCTCAAGTGGCTAAGGAGAAAGCCAAGAAGCAACCCTAATCACTGGTGTGTGAGGATGGCAATTAGGATTAGAGGACGTACCTGAGCCCCATGTAGTACGGAGCTACTTATAGGGGGGAGCTGGTTGCCCTAATGGGCTTGCTTTAGGCCCAAGTAGGGTTAGCCTGTACTGAGCTATGAGTGGGTGAGCTGTCCTTGGGGATAAGGTGATGAGCTGTCCTTGTGGATAAGGTGAGGCACGTCATCCTGTCCTTGGTGTCGGACTCTGGGAGGTGTCGGACAGGGAAGTCGGACCTGGGTAGGAGTATGAGGTCGGCCCGTATCTGGTATCTGTTCGGCCGTTGAGCCTTGAGCTCGGCCCAGCACACAGAGGGCTTCTTATAGGGCCGTGAGGCCTTAGGCAAGGGGTCTGAGGACCTCGGCTAGGCCGAGTCCACCACACTTGCTACCATGTTTAGCTAGATGATTTTTAACTCAAATTTCATATGGGTCTTTTTGGTACAGCCCAATCATGGCCCAAGCACGAACTCGACCGGGTAACCCGAATTACCATCTTTTATGGTGAACCGGTGGATAAGGATGACAATTAAACTCACATCTGCATGTACCAGCTCGACCTCGACCTAATTTTGGTGGGAAAACCCCGCACTGATTGGGTTTCAGAAAACCTGAAATCGAAAATCACTTTAAAAAGTACTCACCCTACCCCCACTTATAATAATATTTAAATGATGAAGTCAAACTAACATATATTTGGCTAAAACCATGATTTAATTCTTAAGTTCTTATATATTTTTAAAATTTGGCGTTTATTATTATATATTATTTGAATTATAATGTATTTCATATATGATTTTTTTTAAAACAATGAAAGATAATTTTAAAAAATAATTAAAAATAATTGGATCGGTTACCAGCGGGTTCCCCCCAAACCCGACGGGGATGGGCTTGGGTTTCACTTTTGTATATTTGCTCTCCTTAAACTCGCACTCGAAACCGCCCCGCTCTTAATGGGTGTGGGGTTTGGACTGACGAAACCTGCCTTAAACTTGATCCGTTGTCATTCCTACTTGTGGAGATGTATTATATTTTGTTTTTACACTCACAATACTCAATTCTATAATGTATGGAATTGTGATTACGAGGCTTAGGGTTGAAAATTGAATTTTTGTGCATTAATTAATTTTTTCCAACTTTAATTTTGTTTTTAAATGTTTTGAAATATATAAAGTGTGTCATAATTAATGTAATATAAGGATAATATAGTAAGATTATATTATTTTTCTCTTAAAAATTGAAATATTAAATAACCTTAATCCATATGAAATTCCTAAAAAAAAAAAAGGAAACATTAAATTGTACACTACAAGCCATAGAATAACTTTAATTTTTTCTCTTTAATACTACTGTAACAAACAAAGAAAGGAAACTTTAATTTTTCTCTTAAATTGTACGCTAGAAGCCATAGAATAACCTCTTGACCAATTTATGATGACTCGACTATATGAGCTGCTATATATTTATTTGAAATAAATAAAATATGTGTGCCGCTACCTACATATCCTTACTTTCATTTTCTAGTTTATTTAAGTTTTCATATCTTGAACTTAAATGTTTTTTTGAAATTGGTTTTTAAACATTTTTTCAATATTTTGGGTTCTTGAATCTTGTTCAAATTTTTGAAAGTAACTTTTCATCACTTAATGATATATGATTGACGACATGTCACGTCACCCTCACTATATCAATAGGAAATATGTCACGTGATATTATGTGAATTTTTTAAATTAAAAAATTAAATTTATTAAAAATAATTAATAATCGTAATTTAAAAAAATCGAACCTTTTTAATAATTTTTAAAAATTTTGATTTTTTTAATTAAAAAATCATGTGGTGACACATGGCACTGAATAGCACATCACCTATTGATATTGCAAAAAGGATGTCGTATGTAACTGACGAAAATACCGTCTCTAAAAATTTGCGTAAAGTTCATAAACTCAAAACATAAAAAAAAAAAAAGTTCGTGTAAGATAGCCCAGTTAGTGGCTGCAGGGACACTTAGGATTTCCCCCTCCCCCAAATCATGGGTTCTAGTCTCAGACCTCCCATGTAAATAAAAAAAAAAACATAAAAAAAAATTTAAAACTTAATTTAAAAAAATCACCTAAATTCAAGAATTATAAACGTAAATAAGCCTCCTTTTTATTATGCATAGTTGCATTCGATATCCTCCTGGCCGGCGAGCCATTGTCATTTGGAAAGCAAGGTCAACCTGCTGCATTTTTTTTTACCAGGTAGTATCTAGATTTCACTTTTTGTGGCCCAACTAATCCATCCCAATATTTGAAATTGAGCGAATCTTTGACTCTATTGTACAGATCTCCTCAGGGATTTTTGCCTCAGGCAGGAGTCGAACATTTGATTCCGCACTCGCTCAGCACCCCAGCCAGTTAACCACTAGAGTCAACCCTCTTGGGTTGCTGCATGTTTATGAACACCTCTATTTCATATACATAAACACCTTTATTTATTTAATATTTTTTAAATTTCCAATATTATTAATAGAAGTAGTTTTGAAAATACATATCAAATATTCACATTTTCAATATCATCAATTTAATTAACTAACTTTCTTAATAGTCATAAAACTACCAAAAATGTCTTATCAACGTATTATAAAATAGGAGAAGTTGAGGGCATTTTTGTCATTTTCATTTTCCCTCCTTCATCCTTGCTTTTCCCTCCAAATTTGTTTGTCCGTGCATCGCACGGGAATAAATATTTATCTTAAGTTATTTTTAGTAAATATTTATTAGTACAATTTGGATTACACATAAATATAAAAATTACCCGCAAACATACAATTTGCATTTCGATATTATTACAATTTGCACGGGTTATTAATGATCTTTTCAAAAGGAAATAATTTGAATCAAATATTGACATAAAAAATATATAATGTCTAAACGACCCATCATATGATAATTAACCAGCACAAAAAAAACGAATATAATGTTGTAATTTCATAAATTCTAATACAAACAAGTCATAATATAGGCAAATTGGTATTAAACATTTAAACAGAGCATCATTATGAATAATAAATTTTGGGTACAACGGAAAAAACGGATATATAAATATTAAAGATGAGCTATAATTTGGTATAATGATTTAATTTAATACAATCAAATATTTACTCAGTCATGAATTCAAATTTAAAAAAATCCAAAAATTTATACAATATGTTGCAATTTAAATTGTGAAAAATAATGATGCGTTATTTTATACTTTAGACAATATACTTATTTACAATTATGAAGTTCTAATACAAGCAAGTAATTTGAAAGTTCGAATCTTATAAACACGAATTAATTAAAAGTGTGAAAACATGTCTTATATTTTGGGACAGATGTAATAATAATAATGATGATGATGATGATGATGATGTCTTTTTTTTTGTTTACACCAACCGGTACCTGGATCTGGTTTACCCAGAATCCGACTCATCCGGTCCGACCCAACTGAGCTCGCACTAAGCGGTAGGGGTCTTCCAGCGGGGGTTGCTCCATACCCAAGGCTCGAACTCGAGACCAGTTGGTTAAGGGACCAAGTGAGCTACCACTTGACCAACCCCACGTTGGTATGATGATGATGATGATATATATGGTAAAAAAAATAGTTGCATTTGGACTTGCAAAACGAATTACTAACAAAATGCATTTGGAATGATGAATTAAATAAAACAAAAATCAAAATGAGTTGGATTTTTTTTAATATAAGAAATTATGTTGTTAATTAAAATTAGAAATCGCATAGTTGATACATTATTAGTTAATTTTTATTAATGAAAAAGTTGGTAGCTGAAACTAGATTCAAAGGTTAATGTTTATGACTATTCATTTCTAAATACATGTAAATCATTTTTATAAAAAGTTTTTATTAACTTATTATTTTAAAAGACATATTTCCAAAATCTATAATCAATTTTTTTTTTAAAAGAAAAATTAAACCCGTGCGATGCACGGGTAAAATTACTAGTATATAAAAACGGAGGAAGTAATAATTAATTAATTTTAGTTGCTCTAGATTTTACTCACAATTCCGCACATTGTTTGATCAAGTATCATTCCTCTTGAATTTAATTATATATTGTGACCAAACGAGGAGCATTTGCTAAAACTTAAAATTACACTCACCCTTATTATTATAAATTGTTTTTACATACTTTATATAAATTAAAAAAATATAGTTGGAGATAGTTAATATTCTTAATTTCATAAGAAAAAATATATATGTTTTTTAAATTTGCCTCTATTTAAACCTTATTCATCTTTTTTTCCTATTTTAATTTCATCACTTTAATTAGCCGATCGAATCTAAGAAGTTGAAATATTTTCACATTTCCTAAGACAAACTCATTGGAATATGAGAATGTAAAGTGATGAAATAATGAAGGACATACTTGGAATAAATCTTTTAATACTACCTAGTTATTCTAAAATAATTCTTAGAAAAGATAAGAAAACTACCAAAAAAATGTCTTAGAATAAGGGACGGAGGGAGTACTAAAAATGAAAAATTAATTATAAGTCAACATTATTAGTTTTATCGAAAATCCAAAAACAATGACATTTTTCAATATTTTTTCATCACATTTGGTTATTTAATTTGTTCAATTTCTTTTATAAGTAAAAGAATATTAATCCAATAAAGGGGTTTACATAAAGATTATTGTGTACATGAATTCCACCTTCTAACAATGCTCGTAAATATTTGTCATTATTTTATTATCTTACAATAATGAAAATTTAGAAAATAAAATGCATGTGATGTGATATAAGGTTTTAGAATTTTGCAAATGTTAAAGAGTGTTACTAGAATATATGTTAATAAGTTAAATGTGATTAAAAATCACGAGAAAATGTATTTTTTAAGATTTTCGAGAGAAAAAATAACTTAAATTTATGAAATATTTTCACTTCTAGTATTCTTAACAAGTGCAATAAATTAAATACCTTAAATTTTTTTTTTTTTTATAAAAAATTGATTAAGCAATACACTACTAATGTATGTAGCTCATTCTGAATCGTTTTGATGAGATAAGGACTTAATGTGGCGATTACCTACTAGCTCTTTTTAATGGATGATATATATTTGGGATCCACCGTTGTGAGAATGTGAGTTGTGTCAAACACAGTCTAAAGTTGTAATTATGGTTATAGTAACTAATAAGTCAGTGAACGAAATTATAGTAATAATAACATTCTATGGTGATCTATGAATTGACCTTAAAGACAGCTTTTGAAGTGATTTGATTCAATAAACATACCTTGTAAACCAATCACAATCGCTAAATCATGTTTCATAAGAGATAATACATGTGATGGTAAGAAACTTTATAAGAACCAATAATCTTGCTCCGACAAAAACTGTTGAGTATCGTCATTATATTCTCCCAAGCTTAGACGTATATCAGTTTAATTTATACATACATTCATCGTTTTTGTTTTAATACTATATAATTACATAACATTACCTTTTACACCGAGACACTACGATTTTGATACATTATATACAAAGGCATTAAGGCAAGGTGATGAGTGATGATATTCTTAATTTTGATGACATACACCCTGCAGTATCCAAACTATTTAACTTTAGTCATTCATACACATAAATATTCAATTTTATAAACTATCACACTTCTTGTTCAAAATCTAAACTAGAAGATTATTAATTCCCAAATTCCATTTGTTTTTTACTAAACCTTATCAGAATTTTTTCTGACACTCTCAATCAAAAAGTATATTTAATCCAAACTTCACTCGAAGTAAGTGGGCCTATATGAACCTCATCGAGAAATTCAGATCACCACCTCTAACTTCACCCGTTTAATTAGTCCAAAATTCCGGGAATTAAATTATCCCACGAAATCTTTTTTAAGGGATTAAGTTGCCTTATGAATGAAAACTTCAGGGACTATTTATTAACTTTATTTTTTCAAGAACGAAATTGTTTAATAAACAAAATTTTCAAGGACTTTTTTGAAACTTTATTTTTTTAGAGATTAAACATGACCACGTAAAAAATTTATGGACCAATTTGAGTATTTAATCTTTATTTTATCCCAGCATACAAGAAAAAGTGATGAGTAGAAGAGGGAAAAAGGAGAAAAAAAAAACATCGATATATATTGTTAAGGTTCGATCTCAAAATCAATTAGTAATAAAAGGAGTAGTCCAACATGTATTTTAACCATACCATATGAGGCAGGCAGTGTGGGACTTTCAACGTATATAACGTGAGTAAAATTTAATCAGAAAATCAGATGGCAATCTTCAAAAGTATTTAGTATCACTAAAATTACTAATTAAATCTCTTGAGCTGCTCATACTTCTAGATCTTTTATCCATCGGGTTGGGCCCGTTAAACTTGTGAAATTATTGATAGAGATGTTGGTAATTAAATGTTTGATTTTTAAAAAAATATTTTGATGAGAAGAAACACTCTTATGATCTTGAAGCACATTAATCTCAAGCGGATTAGTTTCAAGGGATTAAATGTAAAAAAAAGTAACATATTTATAGTAATTAAATATTTATTTAAACAATTTTATTATACAGATTTATTTTAGACGATGGATTACACTTTGTAATATTTACTCTTCCCTTGAGTTAGAATATCATATTTTCCTCTCCAATCTGCTCCCCTAGTCTTGAAATGTTTTTTTCTTATTTAAAAAAAAAAAAGCTCCCCTCACTTTAAGGAGTCAAATATGTTTATCAGAATGACAGAATTATTCAAAAAAGGCACAGGGCGCATTTGATGACAGAGATATTTGGGACTTTATATAGACAAAGTTTAAGGAGGATTTTAGTTCCAGTGTTAGTTTTCATCAAACCTTATTTTTTAGATTTAGATTTTTTTTTACTGAATTTTATTGGATTTTTTTTTTTGTATTTCAAGTAAAAAAAAATGTATTTTTTAATCTTAAAAATATATTTTCTAACCTTTGGTCATGATTGGAACAACTCAAAAAATCCCTAATATAATTTACGGAGAAAATGATCGACCTATGCTCTTGTTTGTATTGGTTGTTCAGGTAATGATATTTTTCGTTTACCTAAAAGAAAATCATCTACCTAAATTTGCAACTGGCCATCTTTCAAACATGACTCGGTCAGGATTTTATGTGATATTAGTTGGCTTACCTAGAACCAAAACATTCACCTTAGTTAATAGGGACCAAAAATGCCTAAGATTTTTCTATTGGCTTTTTTACACCTAATAAACTTACCTATTTATCCAGCAAACTGAGACAGCTAACCAACAAAATTTTTAAGAACTATTTTAAAACTTTATTTTTTTGAGGAACCAAATTTAACCGTGCAAAAAATTTTAGGGATCACTATACTTTACGTTTTTGGTCTAAGGGTATGTTCGATAAAATTAATTTATAGCTGTGAACTTGTAACTTGTAGCGACAAACTTGTAGTTGTGAAGTTAACTAAGAGCTTTGAGCTTGTAGTTGTTTAACTGACTGTTTAAAATAGTACTGTTCGACAAAACTAGCTTTTGAAGTAGCTAAAAGTTATTAAATGACCGAAAAGGACATGCAACATCATACTATTTATATTTTAGCATTTTAATTTTATTTATTTTGTTCTTTATTTATTGTAAATAAATATTTAATTAATTAAGTATAAAATTATTAAATTATAATTAATTAAATTTGTTTTTTTCTTTCTTTATTAATTATGTTGTTAATTAATTAATTAATTATAAAAAAATTATTTAAATTATAGTAATTAATAATTAATTATATACACAATTAATTAGAAGTTATATTGTCACCAGGGTAAATAAATAATTTGGAAAATTTTTAGATGGTATAATTGGTATATGAATTATTGAAAATTAGTTTTGCCCCTTGAAAGCTAAGTAGCTTTCTAAAGATTAACTTTCAAAAATTACAAACCCTTTTTTAAAAAAACAATCAACTCTTTACAATTTATGTTCATCGAATGAAACTAATAACTTATTGATTGAATTTAAAAACTTTTAATTAGCTAAAAACTCCTAATTAAGCACACAGAAAAGAGGAAAAAAGAAAAGAAAAACTAACATGTGTGTCGGTGCGACGCATAAGGCGCCAACAATAACAAATAGACAGTTAGTCATTTCGCTCCTTTTTTACGCTGAATGCACAGTTAGGAACTTAAAGTATGGTCCAATAAATAATTTACATGTGTAAAAGGAGGGTCCATATCATCTATGCCTATCATAACATCAACATAAACACAAGCAAATACGGACAAAATGGAGAGGCATGGGACCAAAAGAAAATGGGAATATATTGAGAAACTGACTAAGTGGATGAAGCTAAGGCACTAGGCAGGTTTGGCATGGTTTATTTGGTACAGGGAAGACGGTATGCTTTTCTAAGAAAAAAGGGGTGATTGTGATTAAAGTTTACGTGTTCAGTTTTAATTCAAGGAGGAGAAGAGGATGAAGATTAGTGGTGTGGGTCACTTTGTTTTGAGCGCGTTCTTTTCACTATGTATGTTTTGCAAGAAATAAGGAATAAGACAATTTTATAAGTTAAATATGATATTATAAGTCAATTATTTAACTAGCATATTTGATAAAAAAAAATAAGTTTGTATTTTTTTTGTAAGTACATAAGTTTGTGATTCTGTTTAATTAAACAGAATATCTATAAATAAAAAAAACTTGGGTTTATAAGCTTTGATTTCTTAAGCCAGTTGAAGTTACTAGAAAACTATCAATGTCGTGGAAAATTTATTGCCTTAAAAACAAGATTATTGCTAAATAACCATAGTGTAACTGTATGTATTATCGGTCTTTTCTCAAAATTAGCACAACAGCTCATGAACTCGTGCACTGGGGACTGAGAACTTGAAATCTCACAAAGATAAAAGTTTAGTTGTTCATAAAAGAATAGAAAGAAGAAAGATTTCGTTTTTCGTGTGTTCCTTTTACTGACCAAGGTGGCCTTTTATAGCCATAACCATTGCCACTGCAACATCCATGAACTTATGTCTCATTATTTGTTATCAAACCCAAAAAACCGTTTAAACCATTAAACTGTGTTCATGAACCAAAAAGGTCAAATAATGGAGCCATAAATCTGCAACGACTAATAGCATATAAACGTGCAAAAATATAAAAAAGATGTTTGGCCTGTGATCTTTCCAGAAAGGGAACTTGTATACCCTACACCCCATTCAAACAACGGCTTACATGCGCGCGCGTGGTTATTGGGCTCAACAAGAAGACTACTAGAAAAACCCAATTAGATATTTGCTAGTGGAAAGGGAATGATAAACATAAATGCTAAATGTTAACTAAGAATGAGCAATATGGGACTAAATGTTTTCATGGGAATGCCATTATGTTGGAAACCAACAAGCGGGCTAAACAAATACTAGAGTGGGGGGGGGGGTGAATAGTAATTTGAAGCACTAATACCAAATAATTCGAATGATAATTGAAGAATGGAGCTAAGACCGAATTTTCTGGAATCAGACACGAAATACTCGAGTCTTTTGTGAAATACTCGATTTTTTCAGTGATGAACAACTCGAGTCTTTCTAAATATACTCGAGTTTTTCTTGACAGATAGCAGTAAAACCAGAAACGAAAATCCAGCAATTTTACTCAAATCAATTCAATACTAAACAGGAACTTATCCAACAGATTAGCAAGCAATCTAAATAAACTTTTAACACCAATATTCCTTGAACTTGCTACCTAATTGTATAAATCCTAATAGATTGAAATGACTTAAGTTGATTGAGCTAGAAAGTAGAATAAAAGCAATAAACCAACACTCAAGCAATTTTATCCTGGTTCACTCCAACAATGAGCTACATCCAGTCCTCCTAATCACTTAGGAGTTTCTACTAATAATCAAATTGTTAGAAATTACAAAGGATTGCTTGAGAATGGCCTCACTCAACCTAACCCTTCAAGAGTGTACCAAACTCTTGATTTCTACCCCAATTTGATTCCGGTGATTGAAGAACTCTTCACAAAGCTTCCTTGAACTCCCTTCAAGAAACTCCACCGGGCTAGGAACCTCCTAGTCTTGTGCTTGAGAACCTCTCAAGACTCCAACACCCTAAGCCACTTAGGGTTTGCTTGGGAACAATCCAAGACTTCGAATAATCAAGCTTTTTGTATGTGTATTACTAATCTCACAATGGATTAGCACAAATAAGCACAGCTCAATGTATGAATTGAGGTCTAAAACTCAACTTGGAATAAAATGACAATATGAGTGAGAAGTTGAGTTTTTTTTTTTGGGAATTAACACTTGAGAAGAGGAAATTAAGAAAGCTTGAATCAATATGATCTTGTTGTCTTGTTTGTTCTTGCACAAATTCAAAGAGAAATTTTACAATAAGGTTCTGAAATGCTCTCTTGGGTTGGATGAGACTCAAATGCCCTCAATCTAGTTTTTGAGTCTCTCCAACGTTCATTTTTGCTGACTGGACAAAAATACTCGAGTCTTTTGGTAAATACTCGAATCTTTTTGGTCGGTCACGAGTGAATTGGTGCACGAACGAGACTAACGGTCATATTTGCTGACCTGGCACAAATACTCGAGTGTTTTACAAAATACTCGAGTATATACTCGAGTCTTTCTCAAAATACTCGAGTATTTTGATCAGACATGAGAAAAATTAATTTTCAATTTATTTTTCCTCTCAAGTATTAATTTTAGTTAATCTCAACTTAATAATCATATAAAAATTTATTCCTAGAAGAGACTAACTATTTCTACCCACTCTCAACATAAATTAGAAATTTACAATTAATATTTGATTGAGAATGATTGGGCACTTGTCTTCTTTTCTTAACTTGTTGTTGTTGTGAATGTTGCAATGTCTTCAAGACTTGATTTGTTAATTACTTTGTCATCATCAAAATATAATCACCATAATTAGGAGCATTGAATTTACAATCTCCCCCTTTTTGGTGATGACAAAATAATTAACACTTGTACCATTTGTTGAGCTTGAACCCACTTGAAGATGCAACTCCCCCTCACTATATGATACTTTTCACCTATCTAAAAATTCAGCTTGTGCAAGAGGTTATGACAATTTAATTTTAGCACCAAGCCTATGGTATTAGAGTATTCAACAATTATCAGAGTATATACCATAATTAAAGAAATTTAGGTGCAACAAAATCAAGACAAGTGTACAACAAGTGTATAACATTTCTCCCCCTTTTTGTCATACGCCAAAAAGATGTAACAACTTAGAAAAAGATCAAGGGAGGAGAGGTGCATAATTGGAAAACCCCATAACCAACTATGCAAAAAATAGACGTAATAATAAAAATAAAGAGCTCCTCCTGAAGCTTTTCACAAACACCATAATGAAAACCAAATTCATTAACATAATAACATCATAAAAGGTCCAAATCAAAGGTGCAATAATAAACCCAAAGTCGCAAAACACCAAGTTCTCAAAATACAGAAAATGTAACAAAGACCAACATGATAAAAACAGAATGAAAACTAAGATAGACGGCAAAGGTCAACATCATCAAAACATCGAAGGAGCTGGATCATCTGGAGGAGGATAAAATCGAGAGAAGGCCGCCATCATCTCATCAAACCGGCGGTTTATCTGCTCTGACTGCTGGTCCAGGCGGGAATTAAGCTGGGCCGAGTGCTGATCCAAATGAGAATAAAACATGGCAGACTCTGCACTCATCCTAGTGTCCAGGCTAACAAAATCATCACGCTGGGCGTCCATAGCATGCACAAGAGAGTCCATCCTCCCATCTAAAGTGTCCAGCCGTGTGATAACATTGTCTCTCCAGCCCAAGTTATCAAACCCAGATTGAGATCCAGTAAAGTCATCAAAATTAATCTGATTCTCAATAGGGTCCCCTCCTTCAGCCTGTGCAAATGCTGCAGCTTCCTCTTCCATCTGATGGGCATCCACCCCTTGTCGAGCTGCAACATTCGCAACCCTCTCCAACTCAGCTATGTCAGATCTGTACAGGTATTGGCCAGAGGGTTCATGAAACGCCATGTCTTGATGACTCAAGGTGCCTTTGTTGAGGCAGTGTTGGTTAACATGAAGAGTCTTTTCCTCTTCATTCCGTGGGATAGGCACCTTGAAGTAACTCAACAAGAAACACACATGCATGACATAAGGTAAGGTTTTCAGGTGTTTAGATTTTGCAGCAAGTAGCATTCGATCCAAAATTATGCGAGACCAATTTAGCTTCTCATTGTTCAGGATGGCACTAAGAAGCCTAAGTTCATTGTTTGTGGGCTTAGCATAATTGGGTGAGGTTTGAGGCACTAACTGATGGCAGACTATATAGTGCAACACCCTAGTTTGGGCAGTCATAAATGAGGAATGCTTAACTCCTTCGGACCATACACGACCGGGGCGCAAACAACTTTGAAAAATTCCGTCCGCATCTGCCTTTAAAGAATTGTCCCCGTGTCGGGTAGTCCCAAAAGCAACAAAAAGGTCCTTAGCGCTAATTTTGAATCTAACACCCTCAACCATGGATTCTATGACATCATTATGTAGCCTAAGGTTCGCATAAAAGGTTCTAACTAACCTAGGATAGATAGGGCCATTAAATTCCAGAAATTGAATAAGTTTTTGATACCTAAGGTTAGTAACAAATGAGAAACCCTTACTTTCAAGGAATGCACTGTTGATCCATGTGATAACTCCGAACTCTCTGGTGGCAAAGCCTTCCAACCGTTCCAAGCATTCATCTTCTTGATAGAACTCCGGAATTTCCTCCTCGGAAGATGATTCGGCAATCCTTACTCTCTTTCCTTTACCATATGATGAAGCCATAGAGGAATTGATGTGAAAATTGAAGTTTTGGAAAGTTAGGGTTTGAAAAGGGGGTGACGGATTTGAGGTTGAAAAGTGTTGAAATTCGTTGAAATAATGGTAGAAAAGTGATTAGAGGATATAAAACTAGTAAGATTTGGCAAAAATTTGAGTAAAAACGGAGTTTTGAGGAGAGAGATATGAGAAAATCGAGAGAGAAGAGAAAGGGGTCGCAGAAACTCGAGTCTGGAAGGCTGAGAGTATATATAAACGTTCCAAAATACTCGAGTATATTCAAAAATACTCGAGTTGTTCTTTAGGATATACTCGAGTTTTTGAAAATATACTCGAGTCGTTCATGACTCAGCCTAGATTTCTCAGAAAACTCGAGTAAAAACAGAAAAACTCGAGTTTGGTCCGAAAGTTCAAATTTCAGGAAAACGCAAAATACTCGAGTTTTTGGAAAATACTCGAGTTTGGTCTGAAAGTTCAAAAATTGGGGGTTTCGAAAGACTCGAGTGTTTTGAAAAACACTCGAGTATTTTTATCAGACCCTGATTAAAAACTTTTTCAATTTAAAACTGATTTAATTTTGAATTAATATACTCGAGTGTTTTTGGAAAAACTCGAGTATTTTGACAGAACAGAAAGTAAAAACTCAGTTTTAAAAGACCAAACACAAATGCTTCACTACCAACTTGGAATACAGTACAGAATCACACACAATTAACACATACAATTTTAAATATCATCAAGGACAATTTAACTAAGAATCAATAACACATTAGAGTAAGACTAATATGGTGATTTTCCAAAAATGACACACAATGCAATTAGCCTATATTAGCTTCATCTAAAATACCAAGTTCTCTCCTAATATGATAAAAGGTGTCCCTTGGTAGAGGTTTTGTAAAAATGTCGGCTAATTGATTTGTGGTACTAACAAATTCAATTGTGCAATCACCCTTTTGTACATGATCTCTTAAAAAGTGATGTCTTATTTCAATGTGTTTAGTTCTTGAGTGATACACCGGATTCTTAGTCAAATTGATTGCACTCGTGTTATCGCATCTAATCGGAATATTTTCAAGTTTCAAACCAAAATCCGATAATTGTTGTTTCATCCATAACAGTTGAGCACAACAACTACCGGCTGCGATATATTCCGCTTCGGCGGTAGAAAGAGCGACACAAGCTTGCTTTTTAGAAAACCATGACACCAATGAACTTCCCAAGAAATGGCAAGTGCCACTGGTGCTTTTGCGATCAAGCTTGCATCCCGTGAAGTCGGAATCCGAGTAACCAACTAAACTAAGATTGGCATCAGCAGGATACCATAAACCAGTGTTAATTGTTCCTTTTAGATACTTGAATATATGTTTAACTGCGGATAGGTGAGATTCTTTAGGATTAGCTTGAAATCTAGCACACATGCATGCACTAAACATAATATCCGGTCTAGATGCAGTGAGATATAAGAGACTACCTATCATTCCCCTATACTTACTAACATCAACCGGTGTACCTTGTTCATCCTTGTCTAGATAGCATGATGTGCTCATTGGAGTGTGGGCTTCCTTGCACTTGTCCAATCCGAATTTCTCAAGGAGCTCTTTGCAATATTTCCCTTGATGCACAAATATTCCCTCCTTGACTTGCTTTATTTGTAAGCCTAGGAAGAACTTGAGTTCTCCCATCATTGACATTTCAAATTCCTTTTTCATCAAATTTGAGAACTTTCTACAAAGAGACACGTTAGTAGCACCGAAAATGATATCATCAACATAAATTTGTACTAACAATATGTCATCTTTGGTTTTATAAATAAATAGTGTATTATCAACCTTCCCTCTTTGAAACTTGTTTTCTAATAGAAAGGAACTCAATCGATCATACCAAGCTCTAGGAGCTTGTTTCAATCCATAGAGTGCCTTTTTCAATTTATAAACGTGGTTTGGAAATTCACTATTTTCAAAACCGGGGGGTTGTTTGACATACACTTCTTCATTTATAAACCCATTCAAGAAAGCACTTTTAACATCCATTTGATATAAAGTGAATTTCATGATTGAAGCAAAAACAAGTAAAATTCGGATAGCTTCAAGACGTGCAACCGGAGAAAAGGTCTCATCATAATCGATGCCTTCCTCTTGGTTGTACCCTTGAGCTACTAGTCTAGCTTTGTTTCTTATAATCAACCCGGATTCATCAAGTTTGTTTCTATAAATCCATTTAGTACCAATTATGGTATGATCATCGGGTTTAGGGACTAGATCCCAAACTTCATTTCTTTCAAATTGGTTTAATTCTTCTTGCATAGCAAGAACCCAATGATCATCCTCAATGGCCTTTTTAATTGAATCGGGTTCAATTTGAGAAACAAAAGAGACATAGTGGCAAATGTTTTGAATAGGCCTACGAGTAAGTACTCCCTTTGACATATCTCCTATGACATTGTCTATAGGATGAGCCTTGACCGATTTCCAAGTTGGAGGAAGTTCTTCCCTTACTTCTCCTTCATCAACTTTTGATTTCTCTCTCTCTTTTTCTTCTTTTGAAAAATCAATGCCATCTTCACTAGCATCACATAAAACACTATCTTCTTTCGAAGACTCATTAAAAACCACATGAATTGATTCCTCAATAGTTAAAGTTCTTTTATTGAAAATTCTATAAGCTTTACTATGAGAAGAATAGCCTAAAAATATGCCTTCATCGGATTTGGAATCAAACTTGCCAAGGTGTTCTTTTCCATTATTTAAAACAAAAACTTGGCATCCGAAGACATGAAAATGAGATATATTTGGCTTTCTTCCCTTGTAAAGTTCATAGGGGGTTTTATCCAAAGAGGGCCTTATCAAAATACGATTTAAAACATAACAAGCCGTATTGACGGCATCGGCCCAAAAATATTGAGGTACTTGAGAATCATTTAACATGGTTCTAGCAAGTTCCTCTAGCACCCTATTTTTACGCTCTACCACTCCGTTTTGTTCCGGAGTTCTTGGTGCGGAGAATTGGTGCTCAATACCATTTTTAGCACAAAATCTATCAAATTTGTGGTTTTCGAATTCACCACCATGATCGGTACGAATAATAATTACTTTTTGATTTACTTGGTTTTGCAAAAGCTTGACATGATGTTTAAAAGATTTGTAGGTCTCACTCTTAGTAGTTAAAAATAAAGTCCAAGTAAACCTAGAGAAGTCATCAACAATCACCAATGCATAATAGTTGCCACCAAAGCTTTTTACTTGTGATGGTCCAAACAAGTCCATATGAAGCATTTCTAATGGCTTTGATGTGGACATCACCAATTTTGATCCAAAGGTGTTTTTGGTTTGTTTACATTTCTTGCAAGGAGAACAAACACCTTCAATAGAAAAATTTAGCTTTGGTAAACCAACTACTAGATCTTTAGATTGTATTTTCTTCAATTGGTTTACATTTATATGAGCGGTCCTACGATGCCATAACCAAGTGTCATTTTCTTTGCTCACTAAACAAGTAGATACCAAAGAAGTGACTTTGTTCAAATCAACTAAGTAAGTATTATTTGACCTTCTACCAACAAATTTGATTGATTCATCTTTGTCACTTTTAATGAGGCAATGGGTAGAGGTAAAAACTACATGATTACCAATATCACATAATTGGCTTATGCTCAAGAGATTATGTTCTAATCCTTGAACATAGAGCACATTATCAATAATCAAGTTTGAAGAGTTTCTGATTTTACCAATACCAAGGATTTTGCCTTTGTTGTTGTCCCCATAAGTGACATAACCCTTTTCCTTTGGAGTAAGCTCAATGAAGTGCCGCTTATCTCCCGTCATGTGCTTCGAACAACCACTATCAAGATACCACAATTGTTTTCCCGTTCGAAGGCACACCTACAAAATGAAATCACTTGTTCACTTTGGGTACCCAAACAATGTTGGGTCCCTTAGGGTTAGTGTTGGGACTTTCTCCCTTATTAATCCACATATAAGTGCCCTTTTTCATTTCAAACTTTTTAATATGGCACTCAATGTTGATATGTCCAACTTTTCCACAATAAGTTGGTTTGCACAATCACTTTGATGACTAGAATTAATAAGTTCCAAGGATTCATTTTGAAGTTTCAACTCACTTATAGATTTTTGCAATTCATCAATTTCTTGTTGAAACTCCAAAATTTTCTTTCCTTTTTCCTTATTGATTTTAGCAAGCCTTCTAAATTGAATTAACATTTCATTGTAGGCTTCTTGCAAATCATCATAGGAAATGGAGTTTGAAGAGGAACAAGAAGAGCTAGAGGTTACCTCATCATCACTTTCACCCATGTCATGATTAGCTCTTGATGAGGACTCATGATTGTTCTTGGCCATGAGACAAAGGTTTGCATTTTCATCACCGGAACTACTTGAAGATGATTCATTGCTCTTCTCCGGTGCATCCCAAACAATGTATGCACACTTCCCTTTGGTCTCTCGGTTCTTCTTGTCATTCTTCTTCAAGAATGTGGCACATTCCATTCTAATGTGACCAACCCCACCACATTCATGACACTTAACTCCATCATTGGTACTCTTTTCTCTTTGTTTGGAGTCTTTGGTTCTCTTGAATTTGGATGAAGAGCCACCTTTCTTCCCTTTGAAAAATTTGTTGAACCTTTTCACAAACATCCCGAATTCTTCTTGATTTGGTTCACCATCGGAATCTTCACTTGTAGAGCATTCTTCAACTTCTTTTGTAGCTTTAGTTGAAGCTTTGAGTGCTATGCCCTTTTTCTTTTTGTCCGATTCCTCATGCATCCCAAGTCTTGTAAGTTCCATCTCATGCTCTTGGAGTTTGCCAAACAAAGTGGCTAAGTCCATGCTATTTATGTCTCTTGATTCCTTGATGGCGGTTACCTTGGGTTGCCAACTCCTATCAAGACATCTTAGAATTTTGTTAGTAGTTTCACCATTGCGAAATACTTTTCCCAAGGAAATCAAATGATTGACTATGTGTGAGAATCGCTTTTGCAAGTCACTAATGGTTTCATTTGGCAACATATGGAACAATTCATATTCGTGAGTTAGAGAATTTAATCTTGCATCTCTAACCTCACTTGTTCCCTCATGTGTGACTTGCAAAGTATCCCACATTTCTTTTGCCGATTTACATTGGGAAACTCTATAAAATTCATCATGGGATAGAGCCGAAAAGATGATGTTTTTAGCTTTTAAATAAAATGAGACTTTTCTCTTTTCATCATCATTCCAACTACTCCTTGGAATTTCAACAATTTCATCATTTATTTTCTTTTTGGGAATGAAAGGACCATTTTCAATTGCATCCCAAATATCCATATCAATTGCTTCAATAAAAACTTTCATGCGAGTTTTCCAATAAACATATCCTTCACCATTAAATAGTGAAGGACGGTTTATTGAAGCTCCTTCTCCATCAAAGTTATTGCTAGAGCCCATTTAGTTTCCAAAAGGATCTTTTTCGAAAAAGTTGTTACACTCGATCTTCCGACCGAGCTCTTATACCACTTGTTGGAAACCAACAAGCGGGCTAAGCAAATACTAGAGGGGGGTGAATAGTAATTTGAAGCACTAATACCAAATAATTCGAATGATAATTGAAGAATGGAGCTAAGACTGAATTTTCTGGAATCAGACATGAAATACTCGAGTCTTTTGTGAAATACTCGAGTTTTTCAGTGATGAACAACTCGAGTCTTTCTAAATATACTCGAGTTTTTCTTGACAGATAGCAGCAAAACCAGAAACAAAATCCAGCAATTTTACTCAAATCAATTCAATACTAAACAGGAACTTATCCAACAGATTAGCAAGCAATCTAAATAAACTTTTAACACCAATATTCCTTGAACTTGCTACCTAATTGTATAAATCCTAATAGATTGAAATGACTTAAGTTGATTGAGCTAGAAAGTAGAATAAAAGCAATAAACCAACACTCAAGCAATTTTATCCTGGTTCACTCCAACAATGAGCTACATCCAGTCCTCCTAATCACTTAGGAGTTTCTACTAATAATCAAATTGTTAGAAATTACAAAGGATTGCTTGAGAATGGCCTCACTCAACCTAACCCTTCAAGAGTGTACCAAACTCTTGATTTCTACCCCAATTTGATTCCGGTGATTGAAGAACTCTTCACAAAGCTTCCTTGAACTCCCTTCAAGAAACTCCACCGGGCTAGGAACCTCCTAGTCTTGTGCTTGAGAACCTCTCAAGACTCCAACACCCTAAGCAACTTAGGGTTTGCTTGGGAACAATCCAAGACTTTGAATAATCAAGCTTTTTGTATGTGTATTACTAATCTCACAATGGATTAGCACAAATAAGCACAGCTCAATGTATGAATTGAGGCCTAAAACTCAACTTGGAATAAAATGACAATATGAGTGAGAAGTTGAGCTTTTTTTTGGGAATTAACACTTGAGAAGAGGAAATTAAGAAAGCTTGAATCAATATGATCTTGTTGTCTTGTTTGTTCTTGCACAAATTCAAAGAGAAATTTTACAATAAGGTTCTGAAATGCTCTCTTGGGTTGGATGAGACTCAAATGCCCTCAATCTAGTTTTTGAGTCTCTCCAACGTTCATTTTTGCTGACTGGACAAAAATACTCGAGTCTTTTTGGTCGGTCACGAGTGAATTGGTGCACGAACGAGACTAACGGTCATATTTGCTGACCTGGCACAAATACTCGAGTGTTTTACAAAATACTCGAGTATATACTCGAGTCTTTCTCAAAATACTCGAGTATTTTGATCAGACATGAGAAAAATTAATTTTCAATTTTATTTTTCCTCTCAAGTATTAATTTTAGTTAATCTCAACTTAATAATCATATAAAAATTTATTCCTAGAAGAGACTAACTATTTCTACCCACTCTCAACATAAATTAGAAATTTACAATTAATATTTGATTGAGAATGATTGGGCACTTGTCTTCTTTTCTTGACTTGTTGTTGTTGTGAATGTTGCAATGTCTTCAAGACTTGATTTGTTAATTACTTTGTCATCATCAAAATATAATCACCATAATTAGGAGCATTGAATTTACACATTATTCCAACAATCCTCCACTAATGACAGTCACAGAAATAGATAGGAAATGATGAGCAACCTTTGGTTTTTTCTTTATGCTTAAGTTTTAATATCCATAATATTTGAATTAACACATAGTGATGTTAGGCAACAACTATATCTTATAAAATGGAGTTCTCTTGGTCTTCATAGAATTTTACTAGTCGAGACCCCCACAACAGGCATTAACCTTGAACAATTTGTGAGATTCCGCATAAAATTATAACAATAGTTTTTGTTATCGACTTTTAAACCTCTAGCTAGTACACCTTGAGAACTATAAGAGTGTCTTACAAAAATTATGTATATATCGACTTTCAAAGCAACTTCCTTACACATGGGTTATGTATCTATTACATTCAACATTACCATATGCCATAGGGATGAACATGTAATGCATAAGAATACTCATGTGGCTTCGTTTGATCATCAAAAGGGTATCCACCACATTTTGGTATCTTTTTTTCTTTCTATCTTAGAAATCGATTCTATTAATATTAATTCTAAGAATCACATTAGATTCTCTTAAGTTTTTCATTTCAAACTTTGAGAACAAAAACTTTTTTGTTTCATTTTCACATCTATATGCGTTCGAAAAATCAGCATATCATCTACATATAAGCATATTATAACACATTCAAAATTAAACATCTTTGCGTATAGATATCTATAAGAAGTATTAACATAAAAATCATATTCCAATAAAGCATTGTTAAATTTCTCATACCATTGCTCAGGTGATTGCTTCATGGCATACAAAAAAAATTTTAGCTTGCAAACCAAAATTTTCTTTCCAAGCAAGACACAACGTAACCTTCAGGTTGTTCTATATAAATTGCTTCATGAAAATCACCATTTAGAAAGATTGTTTTTACATCCATTTAATGTATAATCAGATTTTGTATAGCAGCTAAAGCAATTAAAGCACACAGAATTGAAAATCTAGTAATAGATGAAAAAAATATCAAAATAATCTACACCTTTCTTCTGTGTAAAAACTCTAATCACCAGTCTTGCCTTGAACTTTTCAATGAAGTCATCAGGTCTCATTTTTCTTTTAAAAATCCATTTGCAACCATTAGGTTTACAACCCTTTGGCAAATCCACCAATTCCCATGTATGATTACTCATAATTGATTCTATTTCACTTTTTATAACATCTTTCTAGAAACTAGATTGATTTTATAGATGTTTATTCATGGTTTTTGGATCTTGACTCATCCTTAATTGTTTTGAAATTTTGGTTTTAGTCCATGTCGTTAGGAAAAATTCATTAATTGCTGATGTGGTTAACGGAACGCCACATCAGCATACATGTGTGCAAATGTTGCATGTCATCGGTAGGATGACGTGAATGATCCAGACCCGCAGGAGTAAAAGGGCCAAGGCCCAATCAAAATGTTTTGTGGATTGGGCTATGACCCTTTTGCTCCTGCGGGTCCGAATCATCTACGTCATTCTACCAATGACATTCCATACTTGCACACGTGTATGTTGATATGACGTTTCGTTAGCCAGGTCAGTAGTTAACGGATTTTTCTTAACAACAAGACTAAAACCAAATTTTCAAAACAATTAAGGATGAGTCAAGGTCAAAAAAACTTCTAGGGACCAAAACAAAAACACTCCCAACTTTCAGGGACTAAAGACATAAATAAGCCTTTTATAGCCTCAGCATAAGTTTTGGAATCTTCTTTTAAGATGTAAGTATAAACAATTTCTTCAGACAAAGATCCACATCAATATTTTCAATCAAGAATTTATGATTAGGTAAAAGCCTTTCCACATTTCATAGGGTATTTTATCTAAAGTTTTGTGAGGTACTTTATTCAAAACATAGCATGTTGTTAAAACAAATTCACCCCAGATATTATCAGGCAAATAAGAGGAAAGTAACATAGCATTCATCATATTTTTTAAAGTTCTGTTTTTCCTTTCAACAATGTTATTCTGTTATGGGGTATAAGGGGCAAAGAATTAGTGAATTATGCAATTTTTCTCACAGAAATATCTAAGACTATTTGTATTGTATTCTCCTCCTCTATTAGTTCTAAGTCTCTTAATTTGTCGATCTAACTGATATTCCACTTCTGCCTTATATTTCAAAAACATATACTCAACCTCATCTTTTGATCTTAAAATGTGGATTTTTGTGTACCTTGAGAAATTGTCTAAAAAATGATAAAATATCTTTTTTCACCTTGACTTACCAAACTTTTAAAATTTGCCAAATTGGAGTGCACTAATTCTAAAAGTTCAGTTTGTCTAGATAAAATTTACAAAATGAAACGATATCTTAAAGTATTTAACCTTTGCATATACAAGTAGACATTTGGAATTTTTTCTTTCAGATAAAATGAGCAGTAAACACATATTTCTCAATTTTTAAAAGAATCAAAATACAAATGTCCTAATATACTATGCCAAAGATCAGAAGACACAGGGAAATAAGCTGAAGTGGAACCAATATTATTAATATCAAAAGAGTTGAGTACAAATAGTCCACCATTCAGATACCACTTTCTCACAAAAACATTATTTTTGGTTATTACAATTCTATTAGCATCAAGAACCATTTTAAAAACCAGTATTACTAAGCAGAGCACCATAAACTAAATTCCTACATATGGAAGGCACATAAAGCACATTATTGTTCAAAGGTGAAGACTTTCTAGAAGTTAATTTTAGTAGCTAGGGTTTTCCCTTTATCACATACTCCAACAATACCAGAATTATCCATGTAGACAAAATAGCCATCTGTTGCTTCCTCAAATTTTTGGAACAATTCTTTGTTCGCACATATGTGTCTCGTTGCTCCAGTGTCAAGGACCCATTCAGTAACATTGCTTACCGGATTCACTTCCTCAACAACAGTAGCAATTGGTTCATCATTTTAAGCCAGGTTTGCTTGAGGATGTGATTGATGTGATGCCTGTCTTGAATTGTTGTTATTGTTGTTTTTCGTTTTCTTTCGCGCCTTACAAAGCCTTGTGACCAGGCTTTTGGTAGAACCAACATAAAAATTCTGTTTTTTATGGATTGCATTATTTGGTTTAAGGACATGATTGTTTCCTTTTTACTCTGCTTGTTGTTTTGACCTTTATGTTTTCTCTGTTTCTGATTCTTGAACCTGTTCTTTAAAGAACCAACAATAGACTCAACAAGATTAACATTATATAAGTTTGAATCATTTTGATACATATCCTTGACACAATTTGCCTTTTCTGTTCTCATTTGGTTGATCAGTTCTTGTAGATTGAAATCCTTCTTTTTGTACTTGAGGTGGTTTTAGAAGTCACTCCATGAAGGTGGGAATTTTCTAGTAGAACATTCGCTTGTAAAATTTCACACATCTTCCTTCCTTCATTATATTGAGGACATCAGCCACCAGATTCTCATACTCATGCACTGGTTCCATTATTGGTTTGTCGTCCACCATTTGAAACTGTTGTCACTTGTCAGTGACATGTTTCCTTTCCCTAGCATCATCATTAGCTCCTTACTTTTTCTCCAACGTCTCCTAGATTAACTTGGTTGACTTATCAGTCACAAATAAGTCAAACATATTGGTAGACATGTTGCTCAATATATGACCATGAATCGATTTGTTATATTTGTTGTAATTGTCTAGTGCCTAAGTGACTTCTATAGTGGTTGGATGTTCGGTCTCAAGGATAACAAGAGGGAGGGTCAGTGAACAGAACAAAATAAACCTCCAATTACTCGAAGAAGGTGGTAAGTTTATGAGACCAGAGCGTTTAATTCATCCCATCAAGTGGTTCGATTTTGGTGATGTTGGGCAGATTGGCTTTGTTGAATAAAGCAGCCATCATATCAATAGAAAATCTTACTTTTAAATTGATAGAAATAATGTTGATGATAGTTGTGTCGCGGAAAAAATCACTGCCATAAAATCAAAATTGTCGGATAGCCATAGTGTAACTACATTACCGATCTTACTCTCATGGTTAGCACAACAGCTCACGAACCCGTGCACTTGGGACAGAGAACTCAAAATCTCATAAAGAGGAAAGGTTGCTCAGAAAAGAATAGAAAAAAGGGGGATCGGATTACGTTTTCAGTGTGTTCCTTTGACTGACCAAGGTGGCCTTTTATAGCCACAATCATGCCACTGCAACAACCATTAACTTATTATGGCTCATTAATTGTATGTCATCAAAACCAAAAAATTGTTTAAGCCATTAAATTGTATTCATTGACCAGAAACGGTCAAATAATGGAACCATAAATATGCAACGAGTAATTACAAAACAACGTGCAAAAAAATATGAAAAGAAGTTTGGCCAATGACCTTCTAAAAAGAGGACTTGTACACCGTACACCCACGCCCTACACCGCTCAAATGGCAGCGCGCGTGCTATTATTGGGCTCAATAAGACCACTACAAAAAATCAATTAGATATTTGCTGGTGAAAGGGAATGATTATATATAAATGTTAAATGTTAACTAAGAATGAGCAATATGAGACTAGATAATTTTACGGGAATGCCATTATTATTCCAACAAAAGTGCATTATGATTTACAAATTTCTTACTTATTGAATGTATTTGGCAATACATGAGAGGAGATTATAAGTCTATCAACATGTTTATTTGATATATAAATAAAATAAAAAAAGCTTATAGATGTCAGGTTAGAAGGATTTTTCAGTAAATCTTGTTGTTTATAAGCTTTGATTTGAAAATTTTCTTAAACTTAAGGAGACTTATGTTTTATAATATGCTGATTTATAAAATTTGCATCACTTTATTTTTTAACTAGTTTCATCAAACATGCTTTCAACTTACTTTTCATGGCCTCTGGCTTTTTAACCTTTACCTGATTTCCATTAGCTTTTTACCGTAATTCTATATTTATCAGCTAGTTGATCAACCAATAATCTTACTACAAACACTCTAAATTTATCAAGAAGCCTTCACTTTATAGTCTTGTTAACACAACAAATACAATCTAACTCACAACAATATCAAAACTTGGATGCACAAACAAAGCCAATGCTCGAGTGCTTGATGACTAGCAAGTTATTAACTATTTCAACTCCTCTCGTAGATTGCATTACACTGCAGTTAGTTAAAGTGACTTGTATAACAGTCACTAAAAGCATGTTGATCGCAAGTTAGTTTAGCGTAGCTAAGTATTAGTGGAGGCTGGCACATATAAATGGGGTCCATGTCTTTTAAGTATGTGTTCACAGGTTCGATCCTTGACTCATGCAAATGAAGAGTGTCTTGCTGGGAGCGCCACCTTCGAAAGGATCCAATCGATATGCGAACGAATTAATCAATCAATTGCACGGGTGTATACCATGGATTCACCCAAAAATATTTATATTAGGTTAGCTAAGTTAATCATTAGCTATATAAGCCTCATAATTAGTGCTTGTAAGATTAAGAAAAGAGAAAACGGGTAATGCACCGACAATGTAAAGTTTTTTACACCATCAGTACATCATCCACCATTCATCCATTTATGGTTGTTAACTTTTAAATTAAAGTAATACTAATAAATAATGATGGATGATGGAATGATATTTTACACCATTCTTAAGAAAAACACTTCATTCATTTTTCTAATGCAAGTTCTATTCCAATTATTACAACATTCTCTCAAATTCTCATTATAAGCTTCACTTGCAACCGTTTTTCTTCAAGCTTCAACCATGGTGAAACCTAGTTTCACTAGTCTCTAGCTTGTCAACATTCAATCAAGTTTAGAGCGCTTCGGCTAACTTTTCGGCCAATAGCGTTAAACATACCTTATGGGGCAATAATGTGGCACAAAAAGTGCACAAATAAAATGAATAGAAATAGGTTTAAGGTAAGACCCACAAGTGACCCTTTCGGTTGGGGGCTGGCGGTGCAGCCTGGTGTGTCAACGCGAATGAATTCCATTGGAGGATTTAGTGGATGCTGGGACCCTCATGCCCAACTCGATGCCACCAAAGTATATATAGTGTTTAGAGGGTATACTCTATCTGGCATCCATTTCATCATTATTTCTAAATGATTCAATGATCCAATGAGTGCATCTTAACAAGCTTTGATGTTCAAATTCCTTAACCTTAAAATATACTAGCTCCTACCACTGCTCTTATGGTATAATATATTTTTTTTTTATCACTTTCATGCGTTACATGTTTGGTTATAATGCTAGGTGTCCCGATTACTCAAGATTCGGGATGCATTATTTCCTTACATATGTTTTTGTTTTTTTTAATAATCACGTGGTCCAAATTTTATGATTTTTAAATCGATACATGAAACATGACTTGAGAATTCGTAATGCTTTGGTCATTCACAATGTCACATTGTCACATATATTTCCTTTTATAATCAGAGGAGTGGAGCTTGCAAATTTAACGTGGTACTTACTCTCATTCAAATGAAACCTCCTCCAAATGATGAATGACTTAAGCAACATGCTAGCTTGACGCAATAATTATTGTCTTATTTGTTTGGTTGGAATGACATTTTGGTATCTTCTTTTTCTTTCTATCTTATAAACCTCATCAACATATTATAAAATAGGAAAAGTTGATGGCATTTTTGTCATTTTCATTTTCCCTCCTTCATCCTTGTTTTTCCCTCCAAATTTGTTTGTCCGTGCATCGCACGGGAATAAATATTTATCTTAAGTTATTTATAGTAAATTTTTATTAGTACAATTTGGATTACACATAAATATAAAAATTACCCGCAAACATACAATTTGCATTTCGATATTATTACAATTTGCACGGGTTATTGACATAAAAAATATATAATGCCTAAACGACCCGTCATATGATAATTAACCAGCAAAAAAAACGAATATAATGTTGTAATTTCAGAAATTCTAATACAAACAAGTCATAATATAATGTTTATGACTATTCATTTCTAAATACATGTAAATCATTTTTATAAAAAGTTTATATTAACTTATTATTTAAAAAGACATATTTCCAAAATCTATAATCAATTTTTTAAAAAAAAAAAATTAACCCGTGCGATGCATGGGTAAAATTACTAGTAATAATAATTAAAATGAAAAATGAAAAAAAAATTGTCATGCTTTGTTGTTTCGAAAATTGGAATTCCAAGTTAAAGAAAGTGCAGAAAGGGAAGTTTAATTTAGGAACCAAATTTAGGGACATACTAACAAGAAATCCAAAATTGAATGGTTGCTATGCAACCTTTTCTTAAACCAATAAGAATTTGCCACCTATGCTATGTCATTATTTGAAGTAGTTAAAATTAGTCTTTTACAATTTAGTCCATCATAAAAAGTAAATTAAAAATTTAGTCCTTTGTAGCTATAGAAAAAAAATTAAAGTTGTTTGTATAATTTGTCTATAGGTACAAAGGACTAAATTTTTAATTTACTTTTTATGTTGGACTAAATTGCAAAAAACTAATTTTAACTACTTCAAATAATGACATGACATATGTGGCAACTATTTCTTTTTGGTTTAAGAAAAGGTTGCATAACAACCATCCAATTTTGGATTGTATGATAGAAATATACTCAAATTTATAAGGAACTTGGATTTCCTAATTTGTATTTGGATAAAACCGCCATTGTCATGGAATCCTTTGGTCCACACCCACTTATACTAGACGCGTATATGTGAATGTGATTTTTTTTTACACCAACCGATCGGTACCCGAATCTAGTTTATTCAGAATCCGACTCATTCGGTGCGACTCAACTGAGCTTGCACTAAGCGATAAGGGTCTCCCAACGGACATTGCTCTATATCCAAAGCTTGAACTCGAGACCAGTTGGTTAAGGAACCAAGTGAGCTATCAGTTGACCAATGTTATTTACGAATATGTGTGTTGAGCACATGAAATTGAAGGTTTGAACTGCTGATGGGTCCAAAAGGTGGACTAATAAACAGGTTCAGTTTTTAGGGCTGTTTGCCAACGCAGCAGGGACTTTAACCAAAAAAAAAAAGTCAACATTTTAGAGAGGATCGATTCTTTTAAGGGAGTTACTATCATGCAATCCAAAATTGGATGGTTGTTATGCAACTTTTTCTTAAATCTAGTTAAAATTAGGTTTTTGCAATTTAGTCCAACATAAAAAGTAAATTAAAAATTTAATCTTTTGTACCTATAGACAAATTATAACTTTTAATTTAAAAAAAAAATTAAAAGTAGTTAAAATTAGTCACTTATGTAAAAAGGCTTAATGCAAGTGACTAAATTTAAAATTAAAAGTTAAAATTTGTCTATAGGTACAAAGGACTAAATTTTTAATTTACTTTTTATGTTGGACTAAATTGCAAAAAACTAATTTTAACTATTTCAAATAATGACATGGCATAGGTGTCAACTTCTTATTGGTTTAAGAAAAGGTTGCATAGCAACCATCCAATTTTGGATTGCATGATAGAAATACCCTTCTTTTAAATCCAAGAAAAGTAAAATGATAAAAAGGGGGAAAAGGAGAGAGTATAATTATTTGTATATCCATCACTTTAGACGATGACTAAAATGATGAATATTCAGAAATCCTTTCCACATTTAATTATCTATATGTCAATGCCACACATCCAGTGTTATACAAAAGTTGTAGTACTAATTCTTATCTTCCTCGGCCACATTATGGCTTCTACGTTGTTCTGAGAGGTGCCAATTTAGGTGTGGCACTTTGATTTGGAGCACGGGGCTAGGCACTAGAATATTAGGGCCAGACATTATGTTTTGGAGGGTACCCATTCATGATCTGTTCCAATTTAATAAATACATCTGTAATTGCAGCAATATACAGATAACCCCACTTTGGACCAGACATTTTCATTTGGCTTTGCATTTTAGTCTTTGATATTATCAATTTAAATTTGCTTTTTAAGTTGCTTTCCACAAATTTTGGACACGTTAATATTTTGAAAGAGTTGCACTCAAAATGTTTAGTGTCTTTCTGGGAAGACTATTGGCTAGTTTTGCTCTAACAATAGTTACATCCTCTATTTATAAGATAATGACTTTCTCCTATTTTTAAAATATTTCATGACATTAATTACTTTCTTTTTTACGAATATTTTTATTTAGTCAATGTTTTTTAAATTATCAATGCTAATTATAAGAGTAATTTTGAAAAAATATATCAAATATTACTATTTTCAATACTACTAATAATATTAACTAACTTTATTTCTTAATGCTTATATTTAGAGACGATTGGAGTAATAAAGAATTCGTTAACGACATGCTCAGCAAATCACTTATTCATATATTCCCCAAAGTTTTATATACATTGTAGATATATATGAATTAAAAAAATAATAAATGATGTAAGAATTTAGGGTATTTTGACTATAATATCTCATGTAATCATTAGTGAAGTGAGGGAAAAATATTCACTACAACAAAAAACAGTTCTGAAACCAGTTGATTGAAGCTAGTTTCGTGCGGAACCGGTCTCATAATGGAAAATTATTAAAACGAGACTGGTTGTTCTTGATTTGGGTCTATTATATGATGTTTTTGGGCTTAATTTCACTTCCTTTTGCTTTGGTTTTGGCTTGTTTCTCTTGTAAATATAGATATTTTGTATTAGTTTTAGGAATTTTTAGTTTATTAGAATCCTTTGAACGTTTTGATCCGTTTTGGGTATGTTTCAGGTGTTTCGGAGTTTTATTTGGAGAAAATATTATTGGAGTTAAGAAGAGCATAAGAAGACCTTGAAAATGACACAAGAATGGAGAGAAACGGAGTCAGAAGTTTCCTGGCACGCCCAGGCACAGGAATGGCGCACCCAGGCGCGCATGCAGCGGTGATTTATGGGTGATCAGAGATAGCGCGCCCAGGCGTGCTGGTCCCTGCGCCCAGGCGCGCGGTGTACGAGAAAGTCCAATTGGGCCTAATTCTGAGCAGTTTTGAAGGATTTTGATAAGATTAGACTTTTATCTCTTTATATTAGGATTAATATTAGGTTTAGAAAAAAGGAAAAAAGAGAGCAGCAATAATCAGTCATGAGTAGTCATTAGGATTCAACAGATAGTTTTAGAAAGGAGATTTACACAGTTTTGCGAGCATTCGAAGGAGGAATCCGGAGAAGATTGAAGATTTGAAGCACATATCTGTGGTAATTTAGGAATAAATATCATAGTTATTTGTTTTCTTCTTCTCTTTCATTATGTGTAACTAAACCTTTTGTGTTAGGAACATGGTGGATTTGTATTTGTAATTTATTTTTATGAATTGATGTTTTTCAGTTTTAAATCAAGTGTTTGATTGTGTTTTTATTGTTATGCATGGAAGTAGCTAATCTATGTTTTGGATTTTCTAGATCTGAATTGGAAAATTAGGATTTAGAAAAGGTCATGCAATTAAACAACATAATTATTCAATTAGTAGGAATACTATTGAATTCTTATGTACTTTTCATAAATTCACTGTTCTTAATTAAGGTTATTCAATGGATTAAATTTCTAAGGAATTAGGATTTAATAAATTGAATAATAAACAGTAATTTCATAAGAGGAATCTAGGAATTACTATTTTCTGGATTTGTTCTTGATTTGAATGAAAAATATTGATTTATAATAAATAAACGAATATACAATGAAACTAAGTTCCTAACCAAGTTTTTCCATTTAATTTCTCTTTTATTTTATTTTCAGCATATAATTTTTCTTTTTAATTTAATTATGAATTTTATCTTTTAATAGATTTTATTCTAGATTTTACCTTAGGTAGAGATAGATTGAACAATTCTGAGTCCCTGTGGATACGATATCTGGTCTTAACCGACTATATTACTTTGCGATCTAGTATACTTGCTAGAGAGTGAACAGTTCTTTATAACCAGTCTAAGTATATATTATTTAAAACCGATTCCGTGTTTAACCAGTCTCATAATATTTAGATACAATAAAAAGAGTGGTTGTTTAATTGAACCAGACTCTTTTTAACAAAATTGAACCAGACTCTTTCTAGATTCGCTTCTTCAAAATACCCTTCAGACCTTCGACCCCTCTCTCATCCCTTGTCTTCGATCCCATTCTCATCTCTCTCATCCTCTTTCTTCTTCAAACCCAACCCTCACTAACCCTTGTCCAAATCGAGCTTCTCCGTCCAAATCGAACTAGCCACCACGCTCAGGAACAAAGCAAGTCTAAAGATCCCCTATCATTTAAAGAAAGAGCAAAAGATTACAAATCTCATTTTTTATTTTCAAACTCCTTCAAAATTACCCTTACTTTCTTCTTACCTCAAACACAAACACTTTCTTCGTCACCACCCCACCACCATCACCCCAAAAATTCTCCCATCCCCCCCCCCCTCTCTCTCTCTCTCTCTCTCTCTCAAACTCTCAATCTCCCTTTCTCTCTTTCTCCCTCACTCGTGATTTCCTTACCTTCGATATTGTAATTAGCTTTCAAAGTTGGTTCAAGTTAAAGAGCTGTTATAGTAAACATCACTACACCAAACATTGGAATACTATTCTCTTCCTTAGCTTATCATCCGTTTCATTTATGATATGATATGTGAATGTGAAATTTATTAAAAATGTTCTTTTAGTTATAAGAATACTCAACCTTCGGTTGTTGTTGTAAATCGCGAAGGAGAAAGAGAGAAAGGGAGATCGAGGGTTTGGGAATTAGAATTTTTCATTCTCTTGTGGTGGTGGTGAGGAAGAAAGTATCTAAGGTTTGATGTTTGAAGAATGTAAGAATAATTTTAAAAAAAAATTAAATGGGATTTGAGAATAAAAATGAAGTTTGTAATCATTTACTCTAAAGAAAATTGCTAAACGAATTGGGCCTGGAATATGCTCATAACGATATATCTCAACTCTTATGGACCAAACAATGTTGAGGAGTTTGACAAGTTCATTGAACAATTAAACAGTTTAGATTGTTGAAACCTGAAAGTTAAACATTTTGACAAACAAAAAAAGTGTGAAGTTTGATATATCTCTTATCATATGGACTTAATTACGTTTATCGTGGCCATGTAAACACTTTCAGCACTATCTAACCTCGATCTGACATCAGAGTTCAACTTAATTTGGGCTAGAGTGGACCTATATTCTTCAACTTCTATGAGAAAACTTTTTATCACCCCACAACATATTTATGCTATCTCACAAAAACAAAAATTATGGTTGAGTAATATCACAACCATTTTTTCTACAATCGTTACTTTACTTGATTGTATAAATTTTTTTAGTAATCGTAATCTAATCGTCAATAAAATGACAATCGAAACAAAAATTAAATATTGACTTAATTACGTTACGAGCTAGATGAAAAAAAATGTTCTTGCTTCTATTGGAATGTATGTTGGGCCATGATTGTCACTATAGTTCCACCATAATCACCGATCAGTTCAGCAAAATGGCCCAATTAAAATGATGTAATAAGAAAATTAAATTATACTAAAAAAATGTGAAGATAAAAGTTTGATAGAATAAAAGCACAAAGAAACTTTGGATGATGACTAATTCTCAACACATGAGATGATGAGAACATAAACTCTCAGTCAAAATTTTGATGATATTCTCCATGTTGAAAGCTGCCTTAAATAGGGAAACCTTGAAGTCCCTTTTCTGATCTACTTTCTTTGTATTGCTGGTGAATTTCAGCTATTGTTACAAGTGTTATACTCTCTTTGATTTTTAATATAAGACTCTTTTAACAACTTTTTTTATCCTATATATTGCCTAAGACTTTATTCTAATTTTCAATAATAATATTTAATTAATTCTTTCTATAATTGTCTCTATTTAATCAATATTTTTTGAAATCCTAATAATAATTATAAAAATACATTAAAAAATATATTAAATATTTATATTTTCAATATCACTAGCAAAACTAAATAGTTTCGTTAAATGGACATGAAATAATTGCCTCATATGGTTTTATCATATACTCTTTTTGGTCCTATTTATAAATCATATTTAATCATATCACACATATCAAGGAGGATAATTATATTTCTTGAAACTTTGAAAAGGTACTTAAACATTACAATATTACCTTATTTACTTGCATTGAAAATTTTACAAATGTAATGTTTCACATTAATAAACAAAGAGCAAATAAGAGAAAAAAAATAATAAATGTCTTCAAGAAAATACAAAATAACTTATAAATAGAATTAAAGAATAATTCTAAAATATGACTTATAAATAAAATCGAAAAAAATAGTAATTAAGTATAAAAGGAAGTACCGTAACAAGTCTATATTAACATTATTGCTCTTTTACTTGTTTATGAATTATGAATAACCTTAAAACTTGCTTATGAAATGTTTTGCCTTGTTACTCAATTCTGAACAACCTCCAAACTTGCTTTGAAATTTATTGAAGTGCTAAAGTGTTTTTGACATTTCTTTTCACAATTTTGTTGTTAGAACCGAGCCGGACATGAAATCGAAAAAAGTTTCGTATAGGATTTAACCGTATTAACCGTTTAAAACGAAATGTAGGACCAATATTATCATATATATTAAAAAAAGGAAAAGAGTATAGACATCCCTTAAACATTTTGCCTTTTGCAAATAGTCACCACAAACTATTTTTTCTATACAATTACTCCTTAAACTTTAACATTTAGCAAAATTAATACTTTCATTGACTCAAAGTTAAAAATATAATCTCAACCATTGAATCATTATATTTTATTTTTTAATTTTAATACTATTCATTTAACATTCTTTTCAAAAATTGAGAAAATGTCGCGATATGCAAAAATTGATGCAGCACAAGTTGAGAAGAAAAGAACATTGTTTGTTTCTTTTTTATTACAGAGAAGATATTTTAGACTAAGGATAAATGAATATTATTAAAATTAAAAAATAAATTATAAAGATCTAGTGGTTGAGATTACAACAAATTGAATGATCGAGTGTTTTTATCGTTAAGTTTTAACTTTGAGTTAATGGAAGTATTAATTTTACCAAATGTTAAAGTTTAAGGAGTAATTGTGTAGAAAAGATAGTTTATGATGTCTATTTGCAAAAGGCAAATAGTTTAAGGGGCGTGTATACTTTTTTCCCTTAAAAAAATAAATCCTTAATAACTGTGAACGAAATATCACTGTGAACAACTATGAGTGAGATATCAGGGCCCAAATAAATAACTGTGAACCAATCTACTCCTTAATTGTTTGACATTTAGTCCCCAAACCCTAATTTTTTTAATTCCCTTAATACTCCTACATTCATCCCTTTCCAATTCTCAAACCCCAAACCTCATTCACTCTCTTTCTCTCCCCATTCACTCTCGCTTCACCATCCTCCACCACCGCCACTACCCTGCCTTCTCCTTCCTATCTTTCCTATCTTTTAGGGTTTTTTTTTAATTTTTTAGGGTATGTGTTTAATAGGTTGTTTCATGTTAGGTTTTCGTATTTTTAGTAGTTGTGGGTCCTTTTTTTTCATTTGTTATGCTTTAATGGTTCTCATTTATTTTCTTTTTCGTTCTCATTCGTTTTTTTTCTGGTACTGTAAAATTCTAACGATCCAATGTCGGAATTTTGATTTCTAACACGGGGTATCGAAAATTTGTGTGAAGAAGAAGCTGCTGTAATGGAAAAAATTAATATTTTCTGACATGATTCTGTCGGAAAACACTTTTGGAAAAATTTAATAAAATTTTGACACCCCCGTGTCGGAATTTTACAGTACCAGAAAAAAACAGAAAGACAAGAGATTTACCTTCAACAGCACATATGGAATGTCCACTGTACGTTCTTGTGAGCGTGTTTTGGGGATAAAAGTGTTTTGGGGTTTGGAAAAAGGTGAATGTGGAAGATGAGGGGTTTGGGATTTGGGTGGAAAGGTGGAAGATTCTGGGGTTTTGGGGTTTAGGTTCAATGGGGTTTGGGGTGGGAAGGTGGAAAGTCATTTTTGACTTTTCGGGATTAAAATGAGGTTTGGGGATGATAGCCTCCTCAGGAGAGACCATGGTGACTCAAATACATTTCTAAGACAAATAAGCTAAAGATTGGAGAATTTAAGGGATTGCCCTTAAAGGTGCCCTTTTAGAGGACACATACCCTTAATAAAAACACTTGTCCCATGAAATAAAGGTCATTCATGGAACATCACGAGGGTGAACGAAATTGGAAAGAGGAAAAGAAAGAATGAAGTTGATTGAATGCAATTAAGTGGACTTTAAAACACTACTTGGTTGAACGTTACAAAACCATTAATAGTCTTAATTTAACTTTAATGTTTTGTAACCACAACCATTAAGTAAGGTTTTCCATAAGAGAATGGTGAATTTAAATACTTCCACTAAGCATCAATCATCACTCAAATTCGTGCAAAGGAAGAAGAATAAAGTGAGGGAAGGTTTCCATCATTCATGGAGCCATCAAGCCATGGAGGTTACAAAATTGAATTACAAGATCAATAAGGCAATCATTGTGCACGGCCTAGCATGAAAAAAGGGAAGGAGTTACACTTCCAAATCATCATATGCATTGAGAAGCCATAATCATCATCAATAGGCAATGATATGTCGTGTGGTCACATTTGGATTTTAATTCTCATTAGTTAGGCTGTCAATACCCATCATGGCTGGACTAATAGTGATATACGTGTATAAGAAGAGATGAGGCAGCCATGATAGCATTTGTAAACTCTATATAATGTAATCAATTTCATGAATGAAAATGAGGTTGAATGTTTTGTGCAAAAACTCGTGTGGCTTTGGCCATTTGTAAGAGAGTGTTTCTCTTTGGAAAAACTTCTTTTGAGTGAGATGCCTTAGAGTTGTTCTTCATGACTTGGTTGATCCAAAAGGGGACTCATTGGTGTGATGCTTGTGAATGCAACCATAGGCTTATCATTCTTCTTAGAATGTGGCGCCTCCTTTCTATCTTTTGTTTTCTTAATTTGTTTCTTCTTTGAGTCTTGAGTTTGTGCAACTTGTTATAAATTCGTCCATGGGTTTGGGTTTCTATTTCAAGTTTTATGTTTTGTTTGAGGGAAGAATTGTTTTCCTTGAGTCTTTTTCTCAATTTGGTTTAGACAAGTTTTGGTTGCATCAATCTTAATTCAAAAACCTTGTTGATGATCATAAGATTTCCTTCATCAACTCTTAAAAAGATAAAAGAATTAAACCATGAATTATAAGAATTGTTGCCTTAAGGCATGATTTAATGAAAACTGAATTCATTTTTGTGTTTGAGTCTAGGATCATTTGATCTTTACCTTAGAGAAATATTTGGAACCCATGATCTCATTTCTTAGGTGTATCAGGGGATAAAGTGGGGTGTTTGGGGACTAAATGACTAATTGTTTTACTATTAGCCCAAGTAAAATAAAAAGGTTCCTATCCGTTTCTTTTTCCCTTAATCTCATCTTCGTTTTTCTTTTCTTTTTTTCTTTCCTATTAGTTAAAACTATATGATGAACAATGGGTAATAAACAACTTAAAGTAAAACACTATAAAGTATAAACAAACATCACTGGTTCGAAGAGAGTGGGTGACGAGAGGCAGCTTGCGGTGAGGTGACAGTGGCTTGCGGCGAGATGAATGATGACTGCACGTTGAAAACGATGGTGGCTTACGGTTTCGCTTTTGCACTTTTCGCTCCTCTCTGTCTCCTCTTTCTTCTCTGTTATTCGCCTCACTTCTCTATGAGAGTGAGTCTTTTAGTTTTACGTTTTCCCTTTTTAGCTTTTAGGTTTTCAACTTTTGTTTTTGGTACCATTATGGTTGAACCAGGACCCGGTTTCCCGATTTAATCCAATTCAACCCGGTCTGACCATTTTGTCCAACGGTTTTTTCCGGCCCCATTTTTAAAACGGCTAAGAGCAAATAAAAAATTGGGAATGTGACTGGTCAACGATCTGACCGGTCCGACCGCCCAATCCGGTCCGGATTTAATAACATTGTTGAAAATGAAATAATTATTTAAGATGAAAAAAGTATCTTTAAAAGAAACTTATAAAACAAAAAATTCTTCAAAAAGACTTGCATTTAAAATTGTTGGGAGCGATTCAATAATCCATGCCATGAGAATAACATTCATCGGACTGTAATATGTTAATGTTTCATCTCAAAACCAATTGGCGATGAGAGGAGTAGCCCAGCAGATATTTAAACCATGTCATATATTATGAGGTATGCGATGTGGTGTGGGACTTCCAACACGCCCCCTCCAACGAAGCCTGTCGGACCAGGCAAAGGGTATATATTGACCCACAACAAATGGCAACTCTTGGCTCATAACAACTGGAAAGAAGTTGGGCTCTGACTCTGATACCATATTAAGGTTTCATCTCAAAACCAATTGGCAATGAGAGGAGTAGTCCAACAGGTATTTAAATCATGTCATATATTATGAGGCAGACGATGTGGGACTTCCAACATAATACACGATGGTTGTTGGATTATTTATCTCCTTGCATAATGAAAGTCTCCTAAAATCCTAATAATGAAATAAAGAACGTCTTGTTGTCACTATGTGAAAACTCCTCTACATAATCTAAATAATATAAATTTATTTTAAATCTCAAACACTATGTATTATTTTCTCCATCCAATAAGTTATTTAGTTTTGGTCATTTTATCTTATCTCATAAATTATTATATCTTAGCTTTAAAAACTCAACGTGTAATTATATTTTTTTTATTATATCCTTATTTATCACACTATATTTTTCTTTTTTCTTTTTGTTTTTTGTTGTACATCAACCGTTACCCGGATATGATTTACCCAGAACCCGACTCATCTGGTCCGACCCAACTGAGCTCGCACTAAGCGGTAGGGGTCTCCCAGGTAGGGATGGGCATGGGTACCCACGGGCACGGGTAGTGCATACCCATGCCCATACCCGCGGGTATTTACGGGTATTTATACGGGTAACGGGTACCCGCGGGTATCCAGGGGTTTTAAATTTTTATTATATAATTATATATTTTATAATAATCATTATACATAAAAATAATTATAAGATGAATAATTACATACATATGATAAATGTTTATCATTATAATTTCATCTTTAAAATTCAATATGAAATATAAAGACTAAACTATCACTTTAGTCCCTCACTTTGTAAGGAGCTTTCATTTTAGTCCCTGATTTTTCAATAATTCCTTTTTAGTCCCTCACTTTGAAAAAAGTTACTCACATTAGTCCCTGACAACGTTTTCCGTTTATAGACGTTAACGTCGCCGTTAATTTATAATATCGTATTTCATTTTAGTCCCTAACTTAAAATTTCTAATTCACTTTAGTCCCTCAGTATATCGTGTTTCATTTTAGTCCCTAACTTAAAAATTTTAATTCACTTTAGTCCCTCACTATAATAACAATGATGTTTCTTTCTCTTTTCTCTTGTAGTGTGACTACCTTAAAAATATTGATTGTTCTTCTTACTATTCGGTAAACTAACTTTATAGTTTATATAAGCACTGACTCCAAGCTTTGCACCTGAAGACATCAATAGGAAAGTTTCTTTCGGATGAGCACTTAAGAATACATTATTTCATTATCCATATAACTAGTATATTTTTCCTCTAAACTCTTTAATGTTTTAGTTTTCTTTTTTTTTATAAGCTCTTTAGTGTTTTAGTTATCTATCCATGTGTGAACTAACCGGAATCCTACGGACAACAAGTTAAGATATATGAAGGGTCTTCCATAATACAAAGCAGCGCCTCTGTTTGATAGGCTTGTGTTTAACAATGTATTCCATATCCACTTTACACTTATGAAATTTGCACATAGTTTGATTTCAAAACTAAAACATTGTTGTAACAAAAAAAAAACTAAAACATTGTTTGTATTGATAGACAAAACAAGCACTAGGTGAACGAGTTCGTATCTTGCTATCAAGAATTGGTCCTTTGCCTAGGCACGTGGAGAAATTTTTTAGGATAACTAGTGGATCTACATTATCACAAAGATATGGTATGACGTTTGAATATCAAACTAAACAAATTGGGGGAGTTTACAACATTTTGGTAATGACTCTTAAACACAAAACTCAATAGAATATTTTTGAATCAAAACTATTGATACCTTCAGATGCAAATCTTGGAGTCAATGCTTATATAAACTATAAAGTTAGTTTACAGAATAGCAAGAAGAACATACAGTCAATATTTTTATGCTAGTCACACTACAAGAGAAAAACGAAAGAAACATAATTGTTATTATAGTGAGGGACTAAAGTGAATTAAAATTTTTAAGTCAGGGACTAAAATGAAACATGATATAATGAGGGACTAAAGTGAATTAAAAATTTTAAGTTAGGGACTAAAATGAAATACGATATTATAAATTAACTGCGACATTAACGTCTATAAACGGAAAACGTTATCAGAGACTAACGTGAGTAACTTTTTTCAAAGTGAGGGACTAAAAAGGAATTATTGAAAAGTCAGGGACTAAAATGAAAGCTTCTTACAAATTTATATGTTCTCAAAGTAATAAATATATATATATATATATATATATGTATAATATTTATCAGTAAAATATTATTTTATATGCGGGTACCAGTGGGGCGGGTATCATAATACTCATCCCTACCCGCAAGAGAATAGTGCAGGTACCCGTTGCAGGTACCCGCAGCCATGGGTATTTTGCCCATCCCTACTCCCAGCGGGGGTTGCTCCATACCCAAGGATCAAACTCGAGACTAGTTGGTTAAGAAACTAAGTGAGCTACCACTCGACCAACCCACGTTGGTACACTTTCCATGTGGAAAAGAAAAAGTAGCACCGAAAACCAACACAACCAGAACCAGAAATCTCGTTCAATCCATAAATACGTGTTATCCCATCTCCAACGGAGACCACTCAACCCCTGCGACTTTTCAACTACCTTCTGATATGTTGGTGAAGTTTTTTTTTTTCAGTATTCTCTATTTCTAAGATTCTACTTTTTTGGCAAAAGGTGTAAGCAAGTCGACATTTGCGTCGATGGTTACTCCTGTGGAAGTGCCGGCAGGTGATAACTATGGATCATCTGTACCTTCCGTTGCATTAGAGGTGGTGGAACTAATCCGACACGCCATACCATACCGATGTTGGCTCCATACATGCGCTGTTGTCTATTTCGAGGGGGAACCGGCCATCTTTGAGATCCGGGTTTATAACCACTCAAGGTTTACTAAACCGAAACCCCCTTTAACCCCAGCCTATTGAATAAGAAGCAGGGATGCCCTTTAACCCCCTTTACCTGAAGTAGCTCTGATCCCTTTTAACCATACAATTATTCCTCTCTCTTTTCAATTCTCTTCCTATATATTATTCATATTTAATGTATTTATTCTCTTTCATAATGCAACATTGAAAGATGTAACTTTCCTGCAATCTCATCGTGTATATGAAATAGGTATCATATGAACATAATTTGTGTGTTTAATTGTAGGTATCGACAATGTTTAATATATGACATCTTAATCCAAACATATCAAATTTTTCTAATATATTATTTACTGTTATAAACAATTCATATTTATCCAATTAGTGGATGACTATCTATTGGATTGAGTTTATCTCTATTGGCTTGAGTTTATCCTTCTTTGTGTTTATCTTTAGTTGAAACCACTTCATATCAGGGTTTCCTATCTCGCCATAAATAGGACTCACCTATGATGTAAAATGTACACTGAATATATTATAATATATTGTTTCCTCTCTTCTTCTCTTCTTCCTTATTTTCATATGTTTCATAACATGTTATCAGCACGATCGTTCTTTGCTCCAAAAGATGTTGAAGCTAAAAGGTGTTGAAGCTAATTCATCAAAAGTAAGGTAAATTTTTTTTATTAATGTTTTATTTTCTCTTCTTTTGACATATAATATATTGATTCCGAAGTATGGAAAAAAAAAAGAAGAAGACACGCCGATCGATCTACATTTAGAAAAAAAAAAGAAGAAAGAAGAAGATGCAAATCATGTGATACTGATGTATTCACCGGATACATACTAATACGTGCTACAAGTAGTAGTATATGCCATACTGATGTAATATATAATATAACATACTGATATATTCACATGTGATACGTGTTACTGTTGTATGGCATGTTCCAGAATTATGATGTAGGTTTGAACTTAAAATACTTGTCAATATTCAGCCGTGAAAAAAAAGGCATAGAATGATAAAGTACTTATTAAAAGTCGTGAAGAAAAATACTTGTCAAAAGTACTTGTTAATATTCAGCTGTGAAAAAAAAATGCTGTAGAATGATAAAGAAATCTCAGCTGGAAAAAAAAAATGTTGTAGCCAAGTAGTAGTATATAACATAACAAATTTTACAATGATAAAACAATACTCATTCCCTCAATGTCTGAACTTAAAAAGCCATAGTCAGTCACAACAATGACATATGCAGTGGATTCATGAATTATCCTGTAACAATTAAGATGCGAAAAAAAAAGATACATCACGTATGAGAACCTTGCAAATAATATTTTTGGATGTTATCTAATTTATTTATTGTGAATAATATTTTTGGATGTTATCTAATTTATTTATTTTCCTTATTTATTATAGAATCAATATGTCAAACCTTGCAAATCTTGAATTTTTTGCCCTTGATATCACTGACAAGAATTATTTGTCATGGGTTTTAGATGCTGAAATTCATTTAGATGCAAAAGGTCTTGGAGAGACCATAAAAGAGGGTAATAAGGCATCTAACCAAGATAAGGCTAAGGCTATGATTTTCTTACGCCATCACCTTCATGAAGGGTTGAAAACAGAATATCTCACTGTTAAAGATCCACTTCTTCTTTGGAATAACATAAAAGAGCGCTATGATCATCAAAAAACTGTAATTTTGCTTAAGGCCCATTATGATTGGATGCATTTGCGCTTACAAGATTTCAAAACTATAAGTGAGTATAACTCGGTCATGTTCAGAATTACATCTCAAATGGAATTATGTGGAGAAAAAAATCACTGATTCTGATATGTTAGAAAAAACATTATCCACATTTCATGCAAAACAATTGCTCCTACAACAACAATATCGTGAAAAAGGTTTCAAGAAATACTCTCAATTAATTTCATGTCTTCTTGTGGCTGAACAAAATAATGAGTTGTTACTAAAAAATGATGAATCTCATGCAACGGGCACTGCTCCATTCCCTGAAGCGAATGTAGCAACACACAACCACAATTCCCATGCACAAACTCGTGGTCGTGGTCGTGGTCAAGGTAGTTATCGTGGTCGTGGATATGGTTATAGTGGATATGGACCCAGTCGTGGTCGTGGATGTAAACAAGGTAGACATAATCGTGGTGGTTATTCGAAACACACATGGAAAAGGGGTGAAAATACTGAAAAAGGAAAAGGTGCTCAAATTAGCAAAAATGATGAATACAAATGTGATCATTGTGGTATCAAAGGCCATTGGGCTCGTGTATGTCGTACACCTGAACATCTTGTCAAGCCTTACCAAGAATCAATTAAGAAAAAAGGGAAAATATAGAAACAAATTTTGCTTTTGAAGAAGACAATCCTGATTACAACCATATGAATACCACCTCTCTAGATGTTTCAGATTTCTTTACTGATCCAAATGAAAATTTTGATTTTCTATCTGGAGATGGAACTGCCAAAATTTAATTAGATGTTATTGGTTTTAGAATATTTTTTTAATGTTTTTAGTCTTCTGTTGTTTTTCCTTTTTCAAATAAAGTATTTAGGTTTAGAATGAGTTTCCTTTTCTCTGATGAAGTAATAAAGTTTTTATTTTCAAGTATTATCATTTCATTTTTAAGAATTCATATTAATTATCTATTTTCTTTGTATCGTAGTAAGAATGAGTATTCCTTTACATGCTTCATTGGTTGGCTACAACTTTAATCATAAAGAAATGTGTCTTGCCGATGGTGGAACAACTCACACAATTCTCAACGATAAAAAATATTTCTCCTACCTAATAATGCAAGAAGCAAACGTTAATACAATATCTGGTAGTATAAATATAATTGAAGGCTCCGGAAGAGCAAATATAATACTACCTGGAGGAACAAAATTGTGTATCAATAATGCATTACTCTCTACTAAGTCTCAAAGAAACTTATTAAGTTTCAAGGATATTCGCCAAAATGGATATCACATACAGACAACGAATGAAGGAGGTATTGAATTCCTTTATATCACAAAAGTTATTTCAAATAAGAAATGCATAGTAGAAAAGTTGCCTACTTTTTCCTCTGGTTTGTACTACACATACATTAGAACAATTGAGATACATCACGTCGCAAACCAAAAGTTTGCGGATAATAATAAGTTCATTGTTTGGCATGACCGGTTAGGCCATCCCGGATCTATTATGATGCGAAAAATAATTCAAAATTCTTGTGAACACCAAATGAAGAACCAAAAGATTCTTCAAACTAATTGTCTTTCATGTGTTGCTTGTTACCAAGGGAAGTTGATCATTCGACCATCACCTGGAAAAATTGAGTATGAATCACTAACATTTTTGGAACGTATAAAAGGTGATATATGTGGGCCAATAGACCCATCATGTGGACCATTTAGATATTTCATGTTTTTAATTGATGCATCAACTAAATGGTCACATGTATGTTTATTATCAACTCGTAACCATGCATTTGCGAGATTACTTGCTCAACTAATTAGACGTAGAGCACATTTTCCTGATTATCCAATTAAGAAAATACGCCTTGACAATACTGGTGAATTTACGTCCCAAACTTTTAATGATTTTTGCATGTCTATTGGCATTGATGTTGAACATCCCATAGCACATGTTCATACACAAAATGGACTTGCGGAAACACTTATTAAACGACTACAAATAATTGCAAGGTCATTACTTATGAGATCAAAACTTCCAATAACTGCTTGGGGACATGCAATTTTGCATGCTGCAGCACTAATTCGGATCAGGCCAACAAGTTTTAACAAATCATCCCCTTTACAAATGGTTTTTGGTCAGGAACCTAATATTTCCCATCTAAGAATTTTCGGATGTGCGGTATATGTTCCTATTGCTCCACCACAACGCACTAAGCTGGGACCTCAAAGAAGGTTGGGAATATATGTTGGATATGAAACTTCATCCATATAAGAAAATATCTCGAACCAACAACGGGAAATTTATTCACGGCTCGATTTGCCGATTGTCGTTTTGATGAATCTGTTTTCCCAACATTAGGGGGAGAAAATAAGCAGCCGGAAAAAGAAATTATTTGGAAAGAATTATCATTATCTTATCTTGATCCTCGTACAAAACAATGTGAACATGACGTTCAAAAGATAATTCATTTGCAAAATTAGCTAACCAATTGCCAGATGCATTCACTGACCTAAAAACAGTGACTAAGTCACATATTCCAGCTGCTAATGCTCCAATAAAAATTGATGTCCCTGTTGGACAAAATACAATTGCAAATGAGTTTGAGGCACGTCTAAAGCGTGGCAGACCCGTCGGTTCCAAAAATAAAAATCCTTGAAAACGAAAAGGAGCTAAGAATAAAGATGGTCAATTCGAGGATATGGTGACTCTTGAAGAGCCTTCAGACATAATTAATAGTTCAATTCCAGAAGAAACTCAGGTACTTGAAAATTATGAAAACAAAGAGATCTCAATAAATTATGTCATGAATGGAGTTCAATGGAATCGAAATGAAATCGACGTCGACGATATTTTTGCATATAATATAGCGCTTGAAATTATAAATGATGAGGATCATGAACCAAAGTCTATTAAGTAATGTAGACAAAGAAATGATTGGCCAAAATGGAAAGACGCAATTGAGGCAGAATTGAATTCGCTTGATAAGCGACAAGTATTTGGACCTGTAATTCGTACACCTAAAGGCGAAAAGCCAGTTGGATACAAATGGATTTTTGTGCGAAAGCGAATGAGAAAGGAGAAATTATGAGATATAAAGCAAGATTGGTTGCCCAAGGTTTTCGCAAAGACCTGACATTGATTTTGAGGAGACATATTCTCCTGTGGTGGATGCAAGTACTTTTCAATACTTAATTAGTCTGGCAGTACGTGAAGGGCTCGTTAATGGATGTCGTTACAGCCTATCTATATGGCTCTCTTGAAAATGACATTTATACGAAACTTCCTGAAGGATTTAATTTACCTGAAATATATAATTAAAATTCTCGAGAAGGTTACTCAATTAACAGCAAATGATATATCTGGACGCATGTGGTATAATCGCTTAAGTGAATATTTAATCAAGGAAGGATATAAAAATGACCCAATTTGTCCATGTATTTTTTTGAAAAGGTGTGGCAAGGAATTTGCTATAATTGTTGTTTATATTGATGATTTGAATATTAATGGAACTCCTAACGAGCTTCCAAAAGCTGTAAATTGTTTGAAGAAAGAATTTGAGATGAAGGATTTGGGAAGAACAAAGTTTTGTCTTGGTTTACAAATGGAATATTTAAATAATGGAATTTTGGTACATCAAGAAACTTATACTGCAAAGGTTCTTAAGCGATTCTACATGGATAAATCACATCCATTATGTAGTCTGATGGTTGTAAGGTCACTTGATGTGAATAAAGATCCTTTTAGACCTAAAGAAGAAGATGAAGAACTACTTGGTCCTAAAGTACCATATCTTAGTGTGATTGGGGCATTAATGTATCTTTCTAGTCACACAAGACCTGATATATCATTTGCTGTTAATTTATTGGCAAGACATAGTTCTTCGCCTACAAGAAGACACTGGAATGGAGTTAAACATATACTTCGCTACCTTAAAGGTACAATGGATATGGGTTTGTTTTACTCAAATATGACTAAATCAAATCTTATCGGTTATGTCAATGCAGGTTATCTATCTGACCCTCATAATGGTTGATCGCAAACCGGTTATGTATTTACATGCGGTGACACAGCTATTTCATGGCGATCTATGAAACAAACGATTACTGCCACTTCGTCTAATCATGCGGAAATTTTAGCGTTACATGAGGCAAGTCGAGAATGTGTTTGACTAAGATCTGTAATTCAACACATACAACAAAATTGTGGTATATTATTTGGAACAATGAATCCGACCATACTATATGAAGATAATGCTGCATGTATTGCCCAATTGAAAGAAGGATACATTAAAGGAGATAGAACAAAACATATTTCACCAAAAAAAATTTATGCTCATGACCTACAGAAAAATGGTGACATAAGTGTTCAACAAGTTCGTTCAAGCGAGAATTTAGCAGATCTTTTTACAAAGTCTTTATCAACTACAACATTCCAGCAACTAATACAGAAGATTGATCTTCGTCGTTTCAAAGATATTTGTTCACATGGGGGAGCAATAAATACGCACTGCACTCTTTTTCCCTTAGCCACGGTTTTATGCCATTGGGTTTTCCTGGTGAGGTTTTTAATGAGGCAGTATTCATTTGCGTATCAAAATTATGTACTCTTTTTCTTTCATTAAGTTTCATAGTTTTTTTGTTAGTAAAGTTTTTAATGAGGCATATTTTTGTAATAGTCATCCAAGGGGGAGTGTTATAAACAATTCATATTTATCCAATTAGTGGATGACTATCTATTGGATTGAGTTTATCTCTATTGGCTTGAGTTTATCCTTCTTTGTGTTTATCTTTAGTTGAAACCACTTCATATCAGGGTTTCCTATCTCCCTATAAATAGGGCTCACCTATGATGTAAAATGTACACTGAATATATTATAATATATTGTTTCCTCTCTTCTTCCTTATTTTCATACGTTTCATAACATTTACTTATTTCTTAATTTATGTTTACATTTTTAATATTATTAATTATTAATAATATTAACTTTTTTTTAAAAAAAAACTAATTTTTTAAGTATATATTTTTAGGCAAACAATTCATATAAAACATAAAGAAGTAAATATTAATCACATATAAGAACTAATATTGATAGGGTATAATCTATACTGCTTCCTCCGTCCCTAAATATAAAGCTCTCTTAACACTTTTATTTTGTTTTTATTTATAAAGCCTCATATCAATTTTCAATGATCATTAATCACTTTTTTCCACAAACACTCCTATTTATTTAACACTTTTTAGATTCCCAATAATATTAATAGTGGTAATTTTGAAATTACATATGAAAAGTTCACATTTCCAATACAATTAATTAAATTATTCCACTTTCTTAATGGACGTAAAATCCTCCAAAGAAGCTTTATCTTTAGGAACGGAGGGAGTATATAATAACACATGAGTATCTCACATGCGGAAACATCCATTGGTAAATGCTCGTGGGCCCAGGAGTAGTACGCGAGAACTATTACTTCTTTCTTTCTTTTTTTTAAGGGAAGTACTACTTCTCAAATCTTTTATACTTTAATAAAAGTACTTATTTTTTTGTTATATACTTCCTGACACAGATAATGATCCAAATAAATAAAATATAAAACAAAGGTGCTTCTACCATGCACTGGTTTTTAGTGCTCCGACTTTTTTTTTTTATTTTTTTTAATAAATCTAATATATTAAAAAAATATATGTTTTGAGTTTTCTGTGTTTTTTTATGTACATGTTTTTGTTATTCGAATTTGAATTTTTTTTATTATATGCTTCCTGACACAGGTAATGGTCCAAACAAGTAAAATATAAAACAATGGTGCTTCTACTATGCACCGGTTTTTGGTGCTTGAACTCTTTTTTTTTTATTTTAATAAATATAATATATTAAAAAATTATGCTTTGGGTTTTTTCTGTGTTTTTTTATGTACATATTTTTGTTATTTGGATTTGAATTTTTTTAGACTTATTTAACATTTTAGTCCCTGAACATAGATGCTCTTTTGAAATTGGTCCTTAAACTTTTTTTTCGTTGCTTTAGGTCCCTGAACTTTGTTTAATTTTTGGAAATGGTCATTTCGTCACTTAAGTGATGATATAGTCGACGATATGTCACTCAACTCTCATGGTATCGACAAGTGACGTGTTATGTAGAGCCACGAGACACATCATTGTTTTTTTATTGAAAAAGTAATTTATTTTAAAATTTATTAAAAGATTCGATTTTCTTTTAAAAAAAATATACAATTTTTAATTATTTTTAATAAATTTGAATTTTTTTTAATTTAAAAAATTGATGTATCATCATATAGGACGTTACCTATCGATTTGGCAAAAGTGACGTGACGTATTCTCAATCATATCACTACTTAAGCGACGAAAGGACCATTTTAAAAAATTAAACAAAGTTTAGGGACCTAAAACATCCAAAAAAAGTTTAAGAACCAATTTCAAAAGAGCACCTAAGTTCAGGGACTAAAATATTAAATAAGCCTTTTTTTTATTATATGCTTCCAGACACAGGTAATGGTTTAAACAAGTAAAATATAAAATAAGGATGCTTCTATTATGCACCGGTTTTTGGTGCTCCGACTCTTTTTTTATTTTATTTTTTTAATAAATCAAATATATTTAAAAAAAAATATGGTTTGAGTTTTCTGTGTTCTTTTATGTATATGTTTTTGTTATTTGGATTTGAATTTTTTTTTATTATATGCTTCCTGACACAAGTAATGGTTCAAACAAGTAAAATATAAAACAAGGATGTTTCTACCATGCACTGGTTTTTGGTGCTCCGGCTCTTTTTTTATTTTTTTATTTTAATAAATAGAATATATTTAAAAAAATATGCTTTGTGTTTTCTGTGTTCTTTTTATGTACATGTTTTTGTTATTTGAATTTGAATTTTTTTTATTATATGATCCTGAGACAGGTAATGGTCCAAACAAGTAAAATATAAAAATAAGGGTGCTTCTACCATGGTTTTTGGTGTTCCTGCTCTTTTTTTTATTTTTTTTATTTTAATAAATTTAATATATTAAAAAAATTCTTTAACTAATATTAATTGCAACTTTATGAAATGTTTTATCAATTTTGTATTTCTCCCGTGCATCGGTTGTTGTCTAGTTTTTATAATTTATTGATAATTGTGTAATTCCATAATGTTAATAATAGCGAGAGAAACATGTAAATGATAGGAGAAAAGGGTATATTTTTCTGGTTTAATTATATGTCCAATTTTTTATTATTAGAGTGATTTTGTTACAGGTTTTTGTTCCTTTTTTTCCTTATGTTTGATTTTTTTAAAGTTACTTCTAGGTTTGTTATTTATCGTCATCACTAATTTCGAACAAATTTTGCTGACATGTCACATCAAAATTCTAGTTAGTTGCAGGAGGTTAGCCACGTGATGTCATGTGGGCGAAGATCCTTTTTTAAATTGAAAAAACTAAAATATTTGTATATTTTTATATTTTTACTTTAAAAAAATAGAAAAGAAAGATTGGAGAGAGAGGTCATATTCACCCACGTGTGGCATCACGTGACACCATATTGCTAAACTCTTGTTGTAGGGTCTGCCGACCATATACGGACCCGAGTCTTACCAAAGGGATTATATAAGGGCTCTTTCCTCGGTTTACTTAGCAGGAAAGTCCTTCGCTCGGAATCATGGACTCCGAGCATACTAAAGGGTCAGGCTCGGACTTGATGGAACCGAGCCTCACCATCGGTCCCCAATCCATCAGGCTCGGGACTCTAGGACCGAGACATATCGTCAGTTTGTGGATAAGCTCAGACTCACCGAGGCTTCTTATCTCTTCCGCAAATCTCTCCTAGATTCTCGCAACAGCCTAGACATGAGTTCTTTAGCTGATCCTAACCAGATTCTAAGAACATAATCCTCCGATATTATCTCACAGTATCCTGGTTCAGCACAGCTCTGATACAGGGCCCAAACGGCCCATATCAGCCTCCTCCAAACCCTATAAATAGCTCATCACAGCTAGGGTTTCAGGTAAGTACTCTCATCCCTAAGTTGACACTCTGCACACACACGTTGACTAGGGAGACCCTGCTTTTCCCAACTGGAACTGCAGAAATACCACAAGTCACATATTAACACTTGATCCTCTCTTGGGCTCCTGGTTACCATAATCTTGAGCACTTAGAGGGTTAAGGACATCTAGTGTTCAAGGACACTACATTGGCGCTGTCTGTGGGGAACGAATAACTAGTATTCCCACATCCACTGTTCTTATGGCAAACGATAAGGCTGATCAAGGAGATCTCCGCCGTCGCCTCCGTGGGAGGCCACCCAAGAACGGGGGAAACGTTAGGGACAGGATCGCCCCAGGAAGACCAACTGAGGGCGATCAGGCTGATGTTCCTCCAGTTCCACCAGTTCCTCCAGGTGGGTCAGGCGCAGGCCACGGTTCCTCCGATTACTCAGGCACAAGCCACCGTCACTCCTCGCATGGAAGGCGGCGGAGGGCGATCCAACCCTCGTACTGTTCCAGATGGCCATGTTTCAGAATGGCATGATACTGCAGATTCTGGACCACATCAATCTCGGAGGGCCCCTGCTGGATCATGAACTGGGGAGGATCGGCGAGTTGAGCGTTCCGCTCATCGTGATCATTCCCGAGGCGAGCGATCTGACAGGGAGATACCTCACTTGACAAGGGGTCGTTTTGGAACGCTTCAAGGTGGTCAACGTTCTGAAACAGAGGGCAGGTCTTACATGACTACCTCTTCGGCCCGAAGAAGAGAAGAATCAATTATGGAAATTCTGAGGACTCAGACCTCCCTTATTGAAAAACAAAATCAGGCTATTGCTGCTCTTCAGCAGTAGAGCATGGCAAGAACTGCCGAGCAAGGCCCTAACGTGGCTCTCGGCAACCCGAGTAACCTTCCTCCCCTACCCCTCAATTTGAATAGGGTTCCTGAGCGTGTTGTTGGGGAACCTCATCCTGGACATCCTTTCACTGTTGAAATTATGGCATTTCAAACCCCGCAGACTTATGTGGGCCATCAAAATATCCCTCGGTACACCGGGACGACTGATCCGATGGACCACATTGCGGCTTACGAGTCTTCCATGATGTTTTATGGAGGAGGGGATTTCATGAAGTGCCGTGTTTTTTCAATGACCTTGGGCTCGGCACCTTTGAGGTGGTTTAGTTCCCTGCCTGCTAATTCAATTCACTCTTGGACCGAGCTTAGAAGAGCATTCTTAAACAGATACACGACCAGTATGTCACAGCCGAAGTCAGATCATTCACTAGCTGGAGTCGCCCAGAGGCCTGACGAGTCTCTACGCGACTACCTAACTCGGTACCAACAAGAGGCTAGTGGCATATCAGGATTGCAATCTGGAGTATCTGTCCTCTTGCTCACTCAAGGCTTGTGAGATGGAGATTTCAAGGATTGTTTGATTGGAGAACCACCCAAGGATATGGCCGAACTTAGGGAAAGGTCGAGGAAGTTTGTTAATCTGGAAGAATTTCATAGGATTAGTATCGCGGCACGGGGTAAAGAAGAACGTCAAGAGCAGCGCCCTCGTCAAAACGATCCTCGCCAAAACGATCGTTTTCGAGATAGCAGGGGGAGGAAGGACAAAAGAGAAAGAGGTGAAAAACTGCCTCCAAAAGGCAAATACGATGAGTATGCCCAGCTCACAGTCCCGAGGAGTCAAATCCTTCGTGAGACTATGCATACCGAGATGCGCAATATCACTCGGCCTCCGGCTCTGCGAAGAGCTGCTCAAAAGGACAAGACGAAGTATTGTGATCATCATGGCGGATGGGGGCATACCACTGATCAGTGTACTATGCTAAAGGACTTGATTGAAGAAATGGTAAGGGATGGAAAGCTTCAACAATACATTGGCGAAGCATTGCGGAAAAGAGCTAAAAGAAAAAGTCACTCCCCACCAAGATCCGAGCAGAAACAAAGGAACAGAAGCCCCTCACCACCCGCAGGTGGAGCCTCTACCCCACTATCCGAGCAGGATAAAGGTAGAGAGACTTTTTTGATTAACACCATTGCCGGAGGGTTTGCAGGTGGAGGGGAAAAGAGAGGTGATCGAAAGAAGTATGTAGGGCAAGTCCTTTCAGTGGCAAGCCGACCAATCCACAAACCCAGAAAGAAGAACATCGTCATCAGCTTTAGTGACGAGGATTTTGCTGATATTATCCAAGACCACAATGATCCAATGGTTGTTACAGCCAGGCTCGGTAATTACGAAGTGAAGAGGATTCTCGTTGATCAGGGGAGTTCGGCTGACATTATGTTCTTGGATCTGTTCGAGGCCTTGAGATTGAAAAGATCTGACCTAACTCCGTTCGAGGGAAGTTTGATTGGCTTTACTGGTCATTCTATTGTTCCTCTAGGGCATATCCACCTCCCAGTCACTACGGGGGACCAACCATCTGCTCGAACTGAGATAGTGAAGTTTTTGGTCGTCTAGGCTCCGTCAGCCTACAACGCTATCCTCGGCCGAACTGCACTCCAGTCCTTTGGTGCCGTTGTATCAACTGTCCATCTAGCTATGAAGTTTCCAGGATCCGATGATAAGGTGGTAACGGTACGTTCCGAACAAGAGTTGGCTCGGAAGTGTTATAATATCAGCCTGGGCAAACTGAAGCTTGAAGATGAAAAGATTATGCAAGAACCTCTCAACAAGGGAAGTGTCAACTTGGCAGATATTGACGTAAGGGAGGAGGACGAAACTAGGCCAACCCCTCAAGGGGACTTCAAGAAGGTAATCTTGGGTTCCGATCCATCCCGTTGTGTCAAGATTGGCGTGGGTCTTGCTGAAGAAGTTGAGAGAGAACTGACAGAACTGCTCGTAGAAAACAAAGACCTATTTGCTTGGACCTCGGCAGACATGTCAGGAATCGATCCCAATTTCATTTGTCATAAATTAAGCGTGTACCCTGGTGCCAAGCCAGTTTGTCAGAAGAAAAGGCAGGTCGGAACCGAGAAGGCTCAAGCAACAGAAGAAAAGGTTGCCGAGCTACTTGAAGCAGGGTTCATCAGGGAAGTGATGTATACCGATTGGTTGGCTAATCCAGTACTGGTTAAGAAATCCAAATGAAAGTGGAGAATGTGCGTGGATTATACAGACTTGAACAAGGTCTGCCCTAAGGACCAATACCCACTTCCCTGCATAGACAAATTAGTAGATAGCTCGGCAGGATATCAGAGACTATCTTTCATGGACGCCTATTCGGGTTACAATCAGATCCCGATGTATCCTCCAGATCAGGTGAAGACTTCATTCGTCACCGAAAATGCTACATATTGTTACAACGTCATGCCCTTCGGACTTAAGAACGTTGGGGTGACTTATCAGCGGATGATGAATAAGGTGTTCGGCCCACTTATTGGGCCAAGAATGGAGGTATACATCGACGATATGATTGCTAAGAGTTTGAAGGAAGAAGACCATGCTAAGGATTTGAAGATCATTCTCGGCAGGATTCGGCAATTCGATATGAGGTTGAATCCGGAGAAGTGTACCTTTGGGGTGCCTGCTGGGTCATTCCTCGGGTTCATGCTTACTGAACGAGGGATCGAGGCAAATCTAGAGAAGTGCCGAGCCATCCTCGAGATGAAGAGTCCCTCTGACATCAAGGGTGTACAACAACTGGCAGGTCGGGTAGCGGCTCTTTCCAGATTTTTGTCCCAGTCAGCTCGGAAGGCTCTACCGTGGTACCAACTGCTGAAGAAAGAAAAGGAAAAGACATTTGAATGGAACGAGGCATGCGAAAAGGCCTTCATTGACCTTAAGTAGTATCTGGCGTCTCCCCCAATCTTATCTAGTCCTGTAACGGGAGAAATTCTTTTCCTTTATCTTTCAGTGGGTGATTCGGTCGTCAGCTCAGTTCTGGTCCGGGAAGAATCAGGCAAAGAATCACCTGTTTATTTTGTCAGCCGAGCGTTACAAGGACCAGAGTTAAGGTACCAGAAGGTGGAAAAACTGGCTTTTTGTTTGGTTATCATGGCCAAAAGACTGCGTCAATACTTCCAGAGCCACCACATCACGGTCAGAACAGCTCAACCGGTCCGCCAGATTCTCCAAAAACCCGACTTGGCAGGCAGAATGGTGACTTGGGCCATTGAACTTTCCGAGTTCGACATCACTTTCGAACCTAGGAAGGCAATGAAGTCCTAGGTCTTAGCTGATTTTCTCACCGAGTTCACTGAGCCATTGACGAGCTCAAACTTGGACTGGAGCATTTATGTCGATGGGTCAAGCAACAAGCTCGGAGCAGGTGCTGGAATAATCCTGGAGAATTCCGAGGGTGTTACCTTGGAATACTCTTTGAAGTTCGGGTTTCCTACTTCAAATAATCAGGAAAAATATGAAGCTGTAATGGCTGGCCTAAGGATGGCAAAAGAAGTGGGGGCCCGATAAGTGAAGATTTTCAGCGATTCTCAATTGGTGGTTTCGCAAGTTAAAGGTGATTATCAAGCTAAGGAACCCATCCTCCAAAAGTATCTGGAGAAGGTGAAGTTCCTATCTTCGGAGTTCGCTAAGGTCGAATTCTGCCACATCCCAAGGGAAAGCAATGGCCGAGCGGACATTCTTTCTAAACTTGCTTCAACCAAAGGCCCCGGGAATAACAAAATGTTGATCCAAGAAATGGTGCACGGACCTAGAGTTGTCCTCTCCGTTTCAGTTGATCCAAGTTGGACTGCTCCGATCACAAGTTACTTGGAACAAGGAGTTTTGCCAACTGATCCAATTGAGACCAAAAAACTCGTCAGGAAAGCATCACAATTTGCCCGGGTTGATGGAATACTGTTCTGCCGAGGGGTCAGTGGCCCCATGCTCAGATGTTTAGATCCCGCTGAAGCAAGACAGACGATGGAAGAGGTTCACGGGGGTATCGAAAGTCATCATATTGGAGGGAAATCATTGGCCAAGAAGATTCTAAGGGCAGGATACTACTGGCCGACCCTGCAGCAAGATGCGATCAATCATGTAAAGAGATGCGAAAAATGTCAGTTCCACAGCGATGTCTACCAGAAGCCGGCCGAGGAACTCCATTTACTTTCATCTCCCTATCCCTTCTACCAATGGGGAATGGATTTGATTGGCCAGTTCCCCACCGCACCAGGACAACTAAAGTGGGTGATAGTGGCCATTGATTATTTTACCTAGTGGATTGAAGCCGAGCCTCTGGCAACTATCTCGTCGGCAAAGGTTCAGAAATTCTTTGAGAGACAGGTGATAGCTCGATTTGGAGTACCCCAAGTTTTGGTAACGGACAACGGAACTCAGTTTGCTGCGAAGGCATTCCAAGACTTGGTCAATGCTTTAAACATTGAGCACTACTTTTCCTCGGTCGAGCATCCTCAGACCAATGGACAAGTAGAATCAGTGAACTGATCTATCATCCAGGGGATCAAGAAAAGGCTCGTTGGTGCAAAAGGAAATTGGATAGAGAATTTGCATGAAGTGCTTTGGTCATACCGCACCACCATACAGACTTCAACAGGAGAAACTCCTTATCGGCTTACTTATGGTTGCGATGCAGTCATCCCGATAGAAAGAATCATCCCTTCATTCCGAGCTATACAGCAACCGAACCCCCTCAACAACACTTTACTGTGTGAGGACCTCGTTCTATCGGAGGAAGTCAAAGATTTAGCTGCCGAACGTGAAAGACACGCCAAGCTTATGCAAGCGAAAGGGTATAATCGCTCGGTAGTACCCAGAGAGTTCGAGGTAGGCGACCTCGTCCTAAGAAGAGCTGACATTGGTCTCAAGAATGCTAAGGACGGGAAACTGGCTCAGAACTGGGAAGGGCCATACCGAGTAGCTTCCAAAACAGGAACGAGAGCCTACAAGCTCGAAACTCTCTCGGGTGCTCTCATCAACAACACATGGAACGTGGCAAAGCTTAGATCATATTTCAGTTAGAGTTTTTTGGAGGCAGTTTCTATTCTATTTTTAATTGTTTTTGTTTCATTATTACCTCTGTTCTGTTAGGACTGTTTATTTTTCATGATGGTGTACGCTCGGTGGAACTCCGGGCCCATTGTATTTACTGCTTTGAATAAATAAAAGTTCAGTTATTGAATTCATTGTATTTACGTACTTTTCCTCATAACCGACTAGCCACCGTTTATGACGCGAACGATTATAAACAGCTCAAACAAGAGCTTATAACTCGTCAAGTACCTTAAAAAGATTCCCGATTCAAACATGATTTGTTTTAAAAATCATTTATACATCGCGGATAGAGGAACCCACCTCGGCTAAAGTGCTGGAGTTCCGAGGTCTTGACACTTGAATTCTTAACAAAAAGAACAAAAAGAAGCATAAAATAATATCGGATATTATAAATATTCAAAACCAGTCACAGCAAAGAGATTCAAACCCATCTATTGGGGGCAAAAAAAAAGCTACTCTATGTCAGACAGTACGACGCTATCAGGGTCGAACTTATCCTCTTCTTCCTCCTTGCCCTCGGCATCCTCGCCCTCGGCTTCTTCTTCCTCGGAGTCCTCGGCAAAATGGTCAGGTAGATCATTGCTGCCCATGTCAATTGGAAGCCCATTCTCGCCCACAATCTGACCCTTCTTGGTTGAAAAGTTGGGGTCAGCGCCCTTTGTTACAAGGCCAGGGTTCAGGATGCGGAGTTGCTCGGCTGTATTAAGGAATGAATCTTCAACTGCGTGATCCCAGTTGTACAGATTCTCCTTGGCTGCTTTCTTATGCTTAAGAGCTTTCGCTCTCATCTTGTCCAAAGAAGCTCGGAGCCCAGTAGCCTCATCCCTAGCATATTCAAGTTGCTCCTGAGCAACAGCAGCATCCTCCTTAGCCTTTCTCAGGATTTCCTCGGATTGCCTCATATTTTCCTCGACCTCTTGAAGAGTTTTTTCAGCCGTTTCCATATCAGCTTCGGCCTTAGCCTTGGCGCCTTCAGCTTCCTGCAGTCTTTCATTCTCGGCAGCCAGTGCCTGAAGTTTTCTCTCAAATCCTTCCACTTGAAGCTGCAAGTAGTCTTCCCGAGCGGCAGCATCATTTCTCTTCTTCTTTTCTTCGGGAGCCACCCAGCATGAACGTCGTCACCACGCCGACCGAGGTAGTGAAGAATGCTCGCACCCCGCAGGAGACTCCTCACCAAGGCCGAGCAGTTATTTTCCCAAGTATCGGGGGTCCAACCATTTATCAATTGTGCATCCTCAGGAGGAAAGACAGTCGTGTTAAGGGTATCAGAAATCCTCTTAGCCCATACCGTCTTGGAAGCAATGTCACCCGCGCCCTCGGCAATGTGAACCCCCCTGTGGGACTTACTTAGATTGAGCCAATCTCCGGTTGTCCCCTTTCCTGTATCTGTCCGAGGTTTCTTGGGTGGACGCTCGGGGGTACCCTGATCACTCGGCTGAGCCTCCGAGTTAATTATTTGCTCTACGCCTTCAACGGCCGAAATCACTTTGGCAGGGACAGCTTGAGGAGGAACGGTTGGATTACTCTTTGGCACTGGCTCGGAAGACGGACTTTTTGATGAGGAGCTCGAGCCGGCCTTCATAGCAGCTAGCTGAGTCATCCTGGCCGATGCAGCAGCACTCTTCTTAGCCTTTGAAGCTTTCTTCCCCATTTTTTCTGCAACAAGGAAATATGCGTTATACCGAGCAACAAAAAAAAAGTATATACCAAGTTCGGCTTTCACTTCAGCCTGTGTTCTCTTCAACAAGATTTGCTTTGTATCAACTTGACCCTTATCTTGAAGATACTCCCAAACTCGGTCACATAACCGCCTCTCGGCTTTCGTTAAGTCGGCCTTATAATCAAATTGATACAGGGAGGCCCCTCGGTTATAAATGCCATTAGACCAACTCAGAGGGAATCGAGGCACGACCTTAATTTCCCCTTCTTCCTCCACTTGTTCCATAAACCAGCACACTTCCGCTCCAGTGTATTCGTATTGGAAGAAGAGCGGTTTGAAGGACTTCCAAGAGTCAGTAACTTTGGCAAAAAGGGCATGCTCCCTTCGAGCCTTCAAAGACACCCAAAGTCCTTTTGAGTCGCCAAACTTGTTTACTTGGGGGGGCATACAACCAGAAAAAGGATCGTAACGTTGCCACTAGACCTTCGGCGTCGCAAAACTGTTGAAATGCCCTGACAAAGGCCCACCCGCTTGGATGTAGCTGACTCGGGGCTATACCTAAGTGCTTTAGAACTTCTATCTCAAAGGTGGAAAAGGGCATGCGGATTCCGACCTTGGTCACTATTTCCTCGTAAAAGTAAAAGAGTTGTCGATTTTCCGGTACTTGGAAGCATATCCGGTCGTCTATGCTCGCAGGCCTTAATACAAATTCTGATGCGTTCCCATTTTCACTCGGAGGCGTTAGAAGCGGACGAAGGTGGTTCAAGCTGTTAGTCGTTAGCAATGAAGGCCTCATTCCAAGTACTTCCCGATCGAAGACTCCATCGTACTGCGCGTGGTTGGGAGGTAAAGGATATTCTTCGGGATGAGTCTCACATCTGCGCTCCACCATATTTGGGGAAAAAGTAAAAGGTTCGGCGTTAGCATTTTTTATAGCAGATCTTTTAAACCTAAAACTAAGGCCGAACCTTGGACTTCTTTCCCCCTCCCTCTTAGGATTTCCCAAAGACTCCCCCCTCGTAAATCGCTCGGGACTAGTCCTAACCTGAGCTCGGCGCTCGGCGAACCTGTAAGCCAACAGCCACCTACCATCCTCTACTGGGTCAGAAGGGTATTCTGTTGACAAGGGGTTTACCTCAATTGGCTCGTTTACCCTTTCGCTGAAAGGGGGGACAGGAAGATCTCCTACTGCGTCATTACCAGTGTTACCAGAATCAGAGCTAATCTCTATGGGAACAAAATCAACATCAACATCCCCAGAATCCCCAGTACTAGAACTAGAATCGCTGGAAGGCTCCTCTCCTAATCTTCTACAGAGATCATGGTAAATCTTCTTCCAATCTCTCCAACTCCCCATAGTTATTAAATCCAAACCCTCTATACTATCTACCTAGAACAAATACCCTAAAATCCCTGCAAAACCCAGAGAAACCAGAACCCTCTCAAAAAGAAGAAAAAATGGAATCGAAAATGAGTTATTAAAGTTAGAAGAAGAGGAAGAGGTTACCTGTTTTTGATGGTTGAACTCTGGAAGAAGTTGATGGCAGTGGGTGATCGTGGGAGAACTGAAGAAAGTAGAAAGAAAAAAAAAGGTGCAGGGAGTAAGTGAGAAAAAGAGTTGAGAAAAAGAGTTTATGGAGTATTTCTGGAGCAGCCAGTGGAGAGTGTTTGATTTTTTGGGGAATCAGAAATGAAGGAAGTGTAGGAAGAGGGAATGAAGGAGTTGAATAACCCTCAACCCTCAAAACCTTTTGGTTTCCTTCCAACGCACGTGTGGGCCGAAAGCCCATTAACCCACTCAACCACTCCCAGGATGAGACGTGGCAGTTACTAACGACACTTTTTCAAATTTAAAAATTTACAATGATGTGGCACGACTCTCCAAGACACGCGCCGTACCTAGGGAACCCAAAACATCACCTCGAACAGGCTACAGGGTTAAAGCTGGAGACAGTTGTCAAACAGTCCCGAACTAAGACATCCGAAAAGGTCAACCCTAGACACTTGTTACCTCGTCACAGACTTTCCAAAGTCTTACGAGCTGGGGGGCTTGTAGGGTCTGCCGACCATATACGGACCCGAGTCTTACCAAAGGTATTCTCTAAGGGCTCTTTCCTCGGTTTACTTAGCAGGAAAGTCCTTCGCTCGGACTCATGGACTCCAAGCATACTAAAGGGTCAGGCTCGGACTTGATGGAACCGAGCCTTACCATCGGTTCCTAATCCATCAGGCTCGGGACTCTAGGACCGAGACATATCGTCGGTTTGTGGATAAGCTCAGACTCACCGAGGCTTCTTATCCCTTCCGCAAATCTCTCCTAGATTCTCGCAACAGCCTAGACATGAGATCTTTAGCTGATCCTAACCAGATTCTAAGAGCATAATCCTCCGATATTATCTCACAGTATCCTGGTTCAGCACAGCTCTGATACAGGGCCCAAACGGCCCATATCAGCCTCCTCCAAACCCTATAAATAGCTCATCACAGCTAGGGTTTCAGGTAAGTACTCTCATCCCTAAGTTGACACTCTGCACACACACGTTGACTAGGGAGACCCTGCTTTTCCCAACTGGAACTACAGAAATACCACAAGTCACATATTAACACTTGATCCTCTCTTGGGCTCCTGGTTACCATGATCTTGAGCACTTAGAGGGTTAAGGACATCTAGTGTTCAAGGACACTACACTTGTGTTTGGCTAAAATTTTAGTGTGACATTTCAACAAAATTCTTTCGAAATTGGTAGTAGAGGTATGTGGCGAACCTATAAATAATTTTGAGGAGTCAGACATTGAAAAAAAAGAGTTTGTGACAAAACAATCCTAAAGTTCAAAGACTGGAAACATAGTTAAGTCATATTTTTTTGTCTCTTTCAAATTATTCATTCTGATTTTTATTATATGTCATATTTAACTATATTACATAAATTAAGGGAGTAATTATATGTCTTGAAACTTTTCAAAATTATCCCAATAAGTATTATTTGAACTCTAAAAGTGTTGAGCAAATAAGAATATTTGCAAAAAGAAATAATTAGTTGTCATTGAAAATTGGTGGAATGTCTTATAAATCGAATCAACATAAAAATTTCAAAATAGTCTTATATTTAGAGAAGAAAGGAGTACAATTTTAACTTTTTAACTTTTACTGAAAATTTCACAAATGAATTCTTTGGCATTAATGAACAAAATGCAAATAAAAAAAAAATTAATAAGAGCCTCATAAAAATTCCAATGTGACTTTATAAGTAAAATCGAATGAGACTGATAAATATGACTAAATTGTCATTTTGACCGTTGAATTTGCACAAATATTCACTTTGGTCCCTAAAATTAAAGAAATTGTTTTTTATTCCCTCAATTTATAAATTATTACTCATTTTAGTCCCTCAATTATGTCGTTGTTTATGTCCGTTAAAGGCGAACTGATGTGACCCGTTAAATCACCAGAACAATGTCATTTAGGCAAAAACGTGATTTTGGCTTTAAAATATATTAAAAATTAATGCAAAATAAATAAAAAAAAGGATCCCTTAGACGTTGCACCAATACGGGTACGGTACCGGATACGGGTACAGTACCGGGTACGGGGTACGACATTTTCTAAAAAACTAGGGTACGGGTACGACAATATAAATTCAAATTTTATAAATAAATATATATAAACAAGGTGCAAATAAACGATTTTTGCATTGAAATAACATATAAGTATCGTAAAATTAGAGGTTGATACTTAAAATAAGTCAAGGTATAAGGTCGAAAGATTAATTATAACATTAAAATATAAACTTTAAGACAAAAATTATATTATCGGGACGATCCACACCTAAAATATACTTTAACATACCAGTTACAAGTACCCTTAGTACGATACGTGTACCGATACCTAAAGTGTACCGGGTACGGGTACGTCACTAGTTTAGGAGTACCCATGTTTCATAGCATATATTTCTATTTCTTCACTAACATTAAGCCACAATTTTTGGAATAGTTACCGGCCAAAAATACCTTTTAATAACAAAATTACTAATCAACATCAATGATTATCCTTCAATCACCTCCACAACTTAACAACCGTAAATCTAATCCTTCAACCAACTCTCTCATTTCCTCCCCACACCTTATCCTTCTCACCCTCAACCCAAATTATCTTTAATTATTAGAGTCACTATCGATTCCCCTTATTCACTGCGATCATTATCGATTTTCCATCAGTCTTAACTGCATTGATTCTGCTTTCTCAAGCTTGTCCCTAAAAATTATTGCCCAAAACAACCCATGCATTAGAATATGGTTGTTGTCGTTGTTATCTCTAGAAGATAACTCGGCATAGCCATATAAGTGAATTTGTTCTCCTTTGTGTTTCAGTATGTTCTGAGTTTGTTTTGATTTGCTTAACTCGATTTGATTTGTTTTGGAATCATCCCTGACTTCGTTCTTTGCCTTTCATTTATTCTGGGTTTATTTTAGTTCTCATCTATGTATAGGTTTGTTTTAAGTTTGTTCAGGTTAACTTGATTCAGTGTCAATTCATCAAAACCGATCCTCTATATTTTCGTTGCCCAAAACAAAGTTGTTTTAGCCATTTAACTGACCACGTCAACTTGTCGTTAATGAATATAAACGATAACATAATCGAGGGATTAAAGTGAGTAATAATTTATAAATTGAGGGGCTAAAAAACAATTTCTTTGGTTTTGGAATCAAAATGAATATTGAATGTAAATTTAGGGATCAAACTTCAAAGTACTCCCTCCGATCCTATTTATAAGACTCTTTTGGAGTTTTTCACTTTTACCAAGGAATGATTAGATTTGTAAGTGACATTAGAAATGTGAAAATTTAATATACTTTTTCAAAATTACCCTAATAATTATTATTGAAAATCTAAAAAATGTTGACTTAATAGAAGTGTTTATGGCGTGAGGTTGGTCAAGTGGTACCTCAAAAAGGGGGCATTGTTGTAAATTGTGGCACAAGAGCTTGTGCTTTTTTCCTATTTTTCATTCATAGGAGACCTAGCTACTACTCCATTCTCTTGCGTTGTGCTTGCTTTCTGGAACCTCGCTTCTGCCCCTTGTTTGAAGCATAACTATAAACTCTAACTCTAACTATGACTGACACAGAAGACGCTGTACGACGTCGTAACGCGGTCACCGAGTATCGAAAGAAACTCCTTCAGCACAAGGAATTGGAATCCAGAGTCCGATCCGGTTTCTCTCTTCCTTTCACCTTCCTCTCAACATTATTCCATTTTCTCCTTATTTTATTAACCTCTAGATTCTGCCCTTGTTTTAAAATTGCACTAATTCTAGAAATTCTCGTTTTAGGGTTTGTGTTATTGGGTTTTTGTAACCCTTTTTTAATTTTTCGGATTGATTAGGTTTAGTTTTTCAGGGAAAAGTCCAATAATACTCGTGAACTTAGCATGGTTTACGATTTAGAAAGTCTTGTAATTTCAAAATTGTGCAAAAGAGGGACTTTGAACTTTGGTTCAGGTGCAAAATAGTCCTTTTTTTCGAAAATATCATTGAACTTTGCATGATGTGTAATTAAGTTTCTGAACTTCAAAACGTGTGTAAAAAGAATCATACTTTGGATGTGACATTTTCCATTCAATTTTATTGTTTTAGACGATCAATGACTATTTTGCACGAGCCAAGGTTGATGTAAGGTTCCGCATTCGATCCTTGAATTCATGTGCATGATAGAAATACTATCGGGAGGGATTTCCCTTGAATTCATGCGCCTGACTGTACCCTGAGAGATTAGTTTTTTGGTGGGGGAGAGGATAGTCTGGTAAACCAAAGCAAATGCTCAGTGACCTTTTTGCTCATTTAAATCGCACGTCTTGCTATGGTCAGCGGGTGTTTTTGGACCTTTCCCTCATTTATATAAGTTTGGAGAAAATCTGTGGTTTCGATGTTTTGAGATGTGGTTTTGTTAATTTTACTTTTGGAAATTAGGGTAAGGTTATTAACAAGATCTATTTGCATATCAAGATCACTTTGAAGTCTCACTGAGATTCTTGTGTTGAAATAAGTTAATTCCTGATTGCGTAAAGAAATCTTGATTCGGTTCTTAGTTAGAGAAGAATAGACAATGCACTATACTGCTCACCAATCAAAAACGGAGATGCTTTAATCAGTTGCTTGAGCTTCTGATTTTATGATATCCATAAGTTTCATTATGTTGTTTCCCTATTATAGTCTCTTTTAGTTTTTAAATCTAACTATGGATGATGGACTTGAATCCTTATGGGCGAGAATGATGACTTTGGATTTAAAACTGTAATTGCAGTGAGGGAGAATTTGCGAGCTTCAAAGAAAGAGTTCAATAAAACAGAAGATGATTTGAAGTCACTTCAAAGTGTTGGGCAAATCATTGGCGAGGTTCTCAGGCCTCGTGACAATGAACACTGTAATGATTCTTTCCTTTTAATTTCATATTTGAATGATTTCTGTTCTTCATCTTCATTGTTCTTATCATTGCTATATCTATATTTAGGTTGTCTCTTCCAGGCAGTTGGATCACCAGTATGATGTATTATTATATATTTATATGGTGTGATTGAGATTATTTGGGTTAACTTTTTTTTCTGACTTTATCCCTGAGAATCTTTATTGCTTCCTATGAATATAAAACATGCGTGCCTTGCCCATTTTTGTCATTTTTTTAATAATTCAATTCTCTGAGCTAGCTAACCAATAAATAATCTTCGATGTTTTCTTGATTGATTTGAACTGAAGAGTAAGTCAATGGTTATAGATTTTATTTGTTCTTGTTATCTCAGTGATTGTCAAAGCAAGCAGTGGTCCCAGATATGTAGTTGGCTGCCGCAGCAAAGTGGATAAGGAAAAACTGACCTCTGGGACACGAGTTGTTCTTGATATGACAACGCTTACCATTATGCGTGCTCTTCCACGAGAAGTAAGTGATCAGAGTTTATTCTGTTCATATATTTATTTGAAGAATGTGCTTGCGTCTTTATGTGCTATCTAATATGATTATTTCTGAAAATATCAGCTATTTTTTCATGTGTGCTTGGTCACTATTGATTATTATGCTAGGTTGATCCAGTAGTTTACAACATGCTGCATGAAGATCCAGGTAATGTCAGTTACTCTGCTGTTGGTGGTTTATCCGATCAGATTAGGGAATTGCGGGAATCCATTGAATTACCCCTAATGAATCCCGAGCTCTTTCTTCGAGTTGGAATTAAACCTCCTAAGGTGATTACCCTTTCACTGCACTGTCTAGTTGCTGACCTCTATTCATATAAGTCTGCTTTTTTAGCAGCATTGTGATCTAAAGCTCTACATTTTTTGTGGGAGAGTTTTTATGAGCCGTGCTTTTGAATTTTGCATCTGATCAACATCTTAGCTTTCGTCTTTCAGGGTGTTCTTCTTTATGGCCCCCCTGGTACTGGTAAAACGTTGTTAGCTAGGGCAATTGCCAGTAATATTGATGCTAACTTCTTAAAGGTCAGATTATGTTTCTTTTTTCAACTGTGTTTTGGTTTTTCCTTCATCGTACAACATAGTTTACCTTCCCTTCACTTTGACGTAGGTTGTTTCGAGTGCCATAATTGATAAGTACATCGGAGAAAGTGCCAGGTTGATACGAGAAATGTTTGGGTATGCACGTGATCACCAGGTGAGATTCTTTTGTTCAGTCTTCTTCCTTTAGGTTTATCATACAGATTGAAAGTAGTTCTAAATCTCCTATTTGATTGTTTAGCCTTGCATCATTTTTATGGATGAGATTGATGCCATTGGTGGTCGTCGTTTTAGTGAGGGAACAAGTGCAGATCGTGAAATTCAAAGAACACTGATGGAGTTGCTTAATCAACTTGATGGGTTTGATCAGCTTGGGAAGGTTTGTTTTACTTCACTATCCCATTTAACTTGATGTAAAAAGGCCATCACACTTGATTTTTCTAAACACATGATCCCTTGTAGCAAATTCCAAGGAACTTAATTATACTTTTGTTTTTCGTTTTATTTATTTATGTGGTGGTCGTCGGGGTAAGCTTGTAGATTGTATGCAATTCAAATTAACTTGTCTTTCTTGTTGACGTTTGTAATGTTTACTGATATCTTGATCTTGAACTTTCAAGATGCAATTGCGTAGTTACAAAACACTTGCTTCCTTGACAAGTTATATGAGCTCTATTCTACCTTTTTATATGAGCACACTGGTGTTTAGCCGGTATATCAAATGCAACCGATATATCTTACATTTGCTGATGGCGACTTTTACTTAATTGTCATATTTTGAATTTTCTAATGTCATGAACTTCAGAAAATGCAATTGCAAAGTGTATTGTGTATAGTAATGTTCACAAATGAATTGTATACTCCCATCAGTAATGTTCTCATTGATGTACTATGGATATGATGGTTGGGTTTTCGCTGCAAATGACTGTAGAAGAAAACTCTAATGGTGAATTGATAATGGCATTACTGTTTCATTATTGTTTAGGTTAAAATGATAATGGCAACAAACCGGCCTGATGTTCTTGACCCTGCTCTCTTGCGTCCTGGGAGATTGGATAGGAAAATAGAAATTCCATTGCCAAATGAACAATCAAGGACGGAAATTTTGAAGATCCATGCTGCTGGGATCGCTAAGCATGGTGAAATAGACTATGAAGCTGTTGTGAAGCTTGCAGAGGTGAGCCCAGTATCTTCTTTCTCGAAAACCCCAAAAGCTACGTTTGCCAATACTTATTTACTATATTTGGTGGCTTAACTAGTGCTTGCCATTTATTAATAACCAATAATTGATGCATGATGTGTAATGTATTATTGTTTGTTGCAAATTGCTTAGGGATTCAATGGGGCCGATCTTCGAAATGTGTGCACTGAAGCTGGAATGTCAGCAATTCGTGCAGAGCGTGACTATGTGATCCACGAAGATTTTATGAAGGTGAGCTCTTTGCTTTTAAAGTAGTAATTTTTTCTGTGTAAAGATCCATTAAAAAGTTTCTACCTCAACACGATTATAATTCTGATTTCTTACGTTTTTGTTCCAGGCGGTTAGGAAGCTGAATGAGGCAAAGAAACTTGAATCCAGTGCACATTACAGTGCTGATTTTGGAAAGGAGTAGATTGCAAAAATCTTTCAGTAGACATGGATATCTTTGCAGCAGTTCATCTTTTGAGCCAAACATACAACATGCAATTTGGTCAGCTAATGATCCCTTTGGGCCGCGCTACGACGTTTGTATTATCTTAATTTTGAAGTTGGATGGATAACTTATCTACCCACAGAGGAATGTTCAATTAAATTGTTTGCCCAAACGTGTATTTTTTTCTTATAAGAAAAAAAATTAGAAATGTGGCTCATAATAATTCATACTAGCGTTTTGGCATCTGCATTTCGATTTGCCTTTTCTTTGGGGGGGTTGGATAAAGATATTGTTTTTGGGCTTAAGGTAATGAGAACATATCCAACCAATGTGTGCAAATTCTTTTTTTTTTTTTTTTGGTATGCAATGTGTGCAAATTCTAATTGATCAAGAAAATACATTTTCAAATAAGTTTAGAAAACCCAAAAAAGTTGCTTTCTCAAAGAGTATGCACAGAAGTTGCTTTCTCAAAGAGTATGATTCACTACAACCCACCACTCTCTACACTAATGATCCTTGATAGCCTTGGTGATAGAGGCAAATCTGTGGAAAGTTGAACTAGTGCCGTTAACAATGGTGACCGCTTCAAGAGTCACAATGACACCCTGTACCTCTGACCGACATCCCGGGCATGACTTAAACAATGTTAATTGCATGTAATTTGCCATGCATGATGGTGGAGCTACCAATATAATAGCATAATCCTGAAAGCCAAACATCATGCTCAAACTGAATGAGACCACCAAAACCAGCGTAACCCTCAGGGATAGTGAGCTTCCAAATCCATCTCCAATCCATGGTACAAGTGAGTTGCGTAGAGCGAAGGAAGTGATAGTAACCAGAGCTCACTGTATAAACTCTTGGTCTCACTCCCCTAAACAAGCATGTTATCAACCCCTGTAGTAGCCGCTAGAGGAACTGAAAGAATGGCATCACGAATATGGTTCAACAAAGCAGTCTGAATTCTATCTAAATACCAACCCGTATCATCAAAAACATCATTATCCCGCAACAATAAGTCATCAATTTGTTCAAAAGGGACCTGATCACAAAGCTTGCCACAAGAATCCCACTAGTCACACCAAAAAGAGGTATCTCCACTTCCCACACGAACAATATATCCATCCTTCAACAAGGACATAGCCTGCATGACGGATCATCAAGAAATAGAGTCACCATTCCTAGATTCCACGTTAAATAAGTGGTCAAAACCCACATATTTATGCTGAAGAATTTTGACCAACAAGGCAACAACTTATGAGGAGAATGAAGCATCATCCCCCAAACAAGCTTACCAAACACTGCGGTATTGAAATCTCTAGTTTTTCGAACACTTAGACAACCTAAGGACTTCGGGAGAGCCACCGAATTCCACTTGAGGAGATTGAAGCCTCTGCCACTATGATTATAGCCCCGAACAAAAATTGTTGGAATTAATGGCATTCACATTATAAACCTTAGTTCCACGTTGGCCAATTTGTGAAGATCTTAAACCTTTATATTTTATTCGGGTTGTAGATTACAAACCCCACCTTATATCCCAAACCCCAATTTTAAAAGTGAAATTACTATAATGCCTTAATTAAAAAAAAAAAAAAAACTAGAATACAAACCCCTCTTTTTATCCCCAAAACCCTTTTCACCTTCCTAAAATTATCCATAAACCCCAAACCCCTTCTTTCATATATCCTATTATAGAAACTTTCTACTCCTTATTTTCTCAAAAAAAAAAAAAAAAAAAAACCCTCTTCCTCTCCCTTTTATCACTCAACCTCTCTCTCCTTTCTCCAATTTTGGCAACCACTTTCATCAACATCGAGTTTTTGGTGCATCACTGGAGTAGTGTTCATGTTGGCGATTGCGTTGCCACTAATGTACATTAAAAAAAAAAATGGACGTACGTTTTCCGACTGTCCAGTCTCGGAAAACCAAATTCCGACTCAGGACTCTCGGAAATCATGCTTAATTTCCGACCCACGTATCTCGAAAAATATAATTTGACTTTATTGTGCATATGATTTCCGAGAGTCTCGAGTTGGAATTTGGTTTTCCGAGATTGGACAATCGGAAAACGTACGTCCAGTTTAAAAAAAAAAAAGTACTTTAGTGGCAACGCAATCACCAACACGAACACTACTCCAGTGATGCACCAAAAACTCGATGTTGATGAAAGTGGATGCCAAAAAACTATTACTTTTGGAGAAGGGGAGAGAGAGGTTGAGTGATAAAAGGGAGAGGAAGAGGTTTTTTTTTTTTTTTTTAATAAAATAAGGAGTATGAAATTTCTATAATAGGATATATGAAAAAAGGGGTTTGGGGTTTATGGATAATTTTAGGAAGGTAAAAAGGGTTTTGGGGTTTGGAGATAAAAAAAAGGGGTTTATATTCTAGTTTTTTTTTTAAAATTAAGACATTATGGTAATTTCACTTTTAAAATTGGAGTTTGGGGATATAAGGTGAGGTTTGTAATCTACAACTCATTTTATTCTTCTCTACACCCTTACAAATAAATTATTGGGCTTTGGTAATGGATTTGTTGGGTCCAATATATGCGCGCAGGTAAGGCCACTGGCCAAACTTTTTTTTAATTTACCATGTTTTTAAAACTTGGCCGTTGCAATTTTTATGGACCTTTATTTCTGCAGTTTAAGTTAGGCCATGATGACATTTTATTGGCCATAAATTTCTTGTCTGGTGGGTGACTGAACCTCTGTGCTAACCTTGGGAGCAAGAATCGTTGTGTATTGTTACACCTAGGATATCCGGAAATCTTGTTTTTAAGGCAGTGAATTATACCACGACACTACCATCATCAAACTATTTTTCCAACAAAAATAGCATCACACACACTAGAAAGGGAGGAAAAAATTCTGCATAGTATAGTTAGGGATAGAGCACACATCACAGAATCAGCAAGAGCCAACCTACCTGGCTTATTCAACATGTTGCACTTCTAGCCAGCTAGTCTAGTGTTCAGCTTCTCAATAATAAATGCAAAATGATGCTTCATAACTCTCCCATCAATAACAGGAAAATCCAAATATTTGCCAAGACTCCTAGTGAATGGAATTGAAGATATACTAGCTAGGAAACTTGTCACACTTCCGACGAGAAACATTCTTGGAACAAAAAGCCACTGATTTATCTAGATTAATTTTGAGGCCAGAAGCCTTACAAAAGTCATGCATAGCTGAAGTAACCAAACGCACCTGAGAGGCTTTAGCTTTGACAAATAATAAGCAGTCATTCGCATGGGGAGCCACTTTCCAGAAGAAACCTTATCAGAACTAAGCATTGCCAACTTTTTCCATACAAAGAAAACAAACATATACGGAGAGAGCGGATCTCCTTGACGGAGACCACGGGTGAGGGAAAAGCTCTCAAGTCTACTACCATTCCAAACCAACGATAAAGTAGTAGAACAAACATAATGCATGATCAAAGCAACCATCCGAGGAGGAAACCCCAAGTCAATGAGAGTCAACGGAACAAAATTCCAGTTTACCTTATCATAGGTCTTTTTGGGAAATTATTACTGTTGAATGTATTATTAATTAATTAAAAATATAAATATTTAATGAAATCAACGTGTGAATGTGTCTGAGACCAATACAATAATTCCTCCTTTTCCATGCCCATTTTAAAGACTAACAACCCAACCTTGCATGTCTTCTTATGCATGTTACAAATTACCTCCTGCGTAAGGGAATTGCTTTTTGCCCCCTTTTCGACTTTTTGGCCCCCATTTCATATTTTCGTAGACCAAAATATTTTTAAGGGTGTTAACATTTCCACTTCTATAAAACTGGAAAAGTCTTTTCGGTATAGCTGAACCGGAAGAAATTAAAAAATCCTTCCGGTTTTGATGAACCGGAAGCACTATTCCGATATTTCTAGCTTAATATGCAGACGAGAATCACTTCCGGTTCTGCAAAATCGAAATAAGCCGGAAAGATTCCGACTCATTTTTATATTGTAACTGGACCTCACAAACCGGAAAGGGGTCTAAATTTTTTCCGGTTTTGCTTAACCGAAATGCTTCCGATTTTACTTAAACGAATTTATTCCGGATTGGCTTAACCGAAACTCTTTCCGGTTCGGTTACGTCGGAAAGATTCCGACTCGTTTTTATATTGTAACTGGACCTCACAAACCGAAAAGGGGTCTAAATATGTTCCGGTTTTTCTTAACCGAAATGTTTCCGGTTTTACTTAAACGAATTTATTTCGGTTTGGCTTAACCGAAACTCTTTCCGGTTCGGTTAAGTCGAAAAGATTCTGACAACTATTTGTATTGAAACTTTATCAAACAAAACCGAAAAAGGGGTCTAAATTTATTCCGATTCAGTGAAACCGGAAAGATTTCGGTTTGGTATTACCGAAAATTTTAACAAACTTAAGGGTATTTTGGTCCAGAAAAATTATAAATGAAGGCCAAAAAGTCATATGTGGGGTCCAAAAAGCAATTTCCCCTGCGCAATAATAGCATAATTTGAAGTTCCCCTTCCCTTCCCTGTAGGGGTGAGCAAAGGAGGGGTTGTAACGGGTTTGGCTCGGTCGCCACCCGACCCATAAATTTTAATACGGTCAATTTTTAAACCTGTACCCGTTCTAAACCTGAAAAAACCCAAACATATTTGGGTTTAAATAAGAAGGGACGAGATGAGGACGGGTCCGGGTTGGTCCAGGACAAGAATCTCAAGCCTAAAGGTGTGATCAAAGTAAAACAAGTCATTACAAGATACTAAGTAGATAGTATTGGCAATTAGGGCGGGTGGACGAGCATGCTCACCCATTATAATATTTAAGGCCAAAAATTCAGGCCCTACCTGCTTTAAATGCGAGCAGGGCGATCATGCCGGTGGCCCATATTCAAATATTTTTTTAAAAGAAATTCTAAAATTAAAAAATAAAGCAGTCACAACCCAAAAAAACACAGCCACCATCCCAAAAAAAAAAAAAAAACAACCATAGCCCCAAACATAGATCATTCGGATCTTGATTTTACAATATCTATATCCCAAAAAAAATCTTGAATACCAATAATCCTAAATAATCAATTAAAGGATGTAAAAAGATATTAGAAGTAGGAGAAAAAAGAAATACTTGACTGATATTAGAGGATTTTTTAAGTTTATTTTTTTAATAGTCAAAGTGAGTTATAAAAACTAAAAAAATTTAGTTTTTATTTTATTTTTTTTAAATTCTACTCGCAGGCCACCCACTCCCGCTCGAAAAAAGCTATTTGCACAACCTTGCATACCTCCTCACCCACCACATTCCAGTAAGATTTTAAAGAAGATAGACTGGAACTCAACAGGACCCAAGAACTTATAAGAACCCATACTAGCAAGAGCCTTTCGAACCTCAACAGCCGAAACATGCATAGTAAGAGTATGACAAGCCTCAAGAGACAACTTAGGAACCGGACTCACCACCATGGAAGTAGGATCACAACTATAGTTGAAAGCAAATAAATCTTTGAAGAAGGACAAGGCTTCCCTTTGGAGAATTGCACTATCACCACACCACATATACCTCCAACTAAAAGACCACTAATGTGATTTCTTCTACAGATAATAGTCTGGGTATGTAAGTTTTTTGTATTTCTATCTCTAAATTTTACCCATTGCTTATGAGACTTCTGGTACCAAAGAATCACTTCCTGATGAAGCAAAACATCAAGATCAACTTGGAGCATTTTCTCAAGCCTAAACAGACACTTGGGATTGTCAAGTTTCTAACTCTCATTGGACACCCTAGATACGCACTTGAAGCCATCGCTTGAATCCAACGCTTCCTTCGAAAAATGTTTCCACAAGTATGTTTATTGAAATAAATGGAGTCATCCCTCACTAAACTCAGCTTAGTGACCACATCAAATTCATTACTATTCCAAGCATTCTTCACAACATCAAAGTAAGAAGGATGAGACATTCAGGTAGCTTGAAACTAGAAAGGTCTAATTCCCTTCTCCTGTCGAACATCACCAGACTTTAATAGGATGGGGTGATGATTAGAATAAACCCTGCAAAGATGCTCCATCGTTGCATTTTTTAAAGATGTCCCCTAGTTATCATCCACAACACCACGATCTAATCTCTTCGGCACCATGTGAACTCCTTGGACATTATGGACCCACATAAACCAACCACCAATGGACTTGAGATCAATGAGATTACAGCTCGATAACATGTCAGCATAGCAAGCATCCCTATTAGAATGAAAGTTCCCTCCTTACAGTTCCAAAGGAGCAAGAATTTCATTAATATCTCCAAACAAAAGCCAAGAAACTATGATCAATCTGTGTGGGAGAACTAATTTATCCCATGATTGAGCTCTTAAGGAAGGAGTTGGACTAGCATACACATCAGTAAAGACTCATTTCTTATCACCTTTGGCCACCTCAACAGTAATGGCCTGGAAACAACTATTGATAATACGAAAAGAAAAATCAGTAATAGATGTTAACACCCAAATACCACCTAAATGACCTTTACTTTCATCAATAGCAACAAGCATGAAGCCTAATCTCTGCCAAAAAAGATGCACCTCATCAAACAGAATGTGAGTTTCATAAATCGTAAAAATCTTTGGACTTAATATAGAAACCAAAACCCTAGGAACACACTTAGCCTTCTTATTGGCTGCACCCCTGATGTTTAAGGAGATAAAGGACATATTATCGAACTCTATAATGAGAAACATGAAAAGGATTCAGACAAAACCTACAACCACAGGGATAAGGATATTATAGTCAAAAATACTATATTTCATAGGGATATTTAATTCTATATTTTCATCTCCAATATATTTCTCTATCTCTTTAATAATGATTACATAGGAATATTATAATAAAAAAACTCCAAACTCTTCATATAATCATTTCTTAAAACTCACCACACTATATTTGCAACGGGGGAAGTATAAGTCTTTCTATAATAGCAATGCAACATTAATTATTGTTTTACAATTTCACATTTAATTTAATGTAAAGAGATAATCATGAATAGAGAATTAATGATAAAAAGATAACAAAGGATGAAAAAGAAAAAAGTTCAAAAATTTAATACTCCATCTGGTCTTATTTATAGATTAATTTTAGAAGAATTTTTCGATCCTATTTATAAGTCACTTTATTTTTTTTTAAAAGAAACATTTATTGCTTTTTTCTTATTTACCCTTGATTTATTAATGTGAAACAATACATTGCGAAATTTCTAATAGGGGTGTAAGTGGTCCGGTCCTAGACCGCGAGACCGACTAGACCGGACCGGACCGAAAAATATGGTCTGGTCTGGTCTCATGGTCAGGTCCGGTCTCAAATATTTGGGACCATTCTATTATGGTCCGGTCCATGGTCTTTGAATTTTTCTGACCATTCAGACCGGACCGGACCTATTATATTTATATATATAAAAAAGGAATAAAAACCTGCGCCCAGCCCAGCCCAAAACCCGTTATACTACATTACTACTTGTGAAACCCTAAGTAAAAACTAGAAGCCTCACACTTTCTCACCCACGACAGTCTCTCACTCACACGTTGCAGCAGCAGCCCCTCACACAGCCACCGGCTCCATTCGCCTCTCACTGTCGGCGCCATTATCTCTTTGTCATTTCTCTTCTTCCACTCGTCGTCTCGTCATTTCTCTTCTTCAAACTCTCCCTCACGGCCTCGCCCCTGCCTCGCCACCGCCACCACCACGGCTTCTCTGCCTTCTCGAATCGCCACTGCCATGGCTTCTCACATCACCCCCGCTTCGCCGCCGCCACAGCTTCTCCGCCTTCTCGAATCGCCTCACCATCGCCACGGTTCTGATTTTGCTCTTGTTGATTTATTTTTAGGTTGATTTTGCCCTTGTTGTTTAGTTGATTTTTTCCTCTATGACTGTTCATTTCTAATTTTTCTATTCATTACTAAAACTGTCAAAGTGCATTAGATTTTGAAAATTTTCTAATTATGAAGTCCTTAAATAGAATCTGTGTTTTATGTACATTTTCATTAGGTTCTGATAATTATTTTCATTAGAATCTGTACATGCAAAGAATTTGTACAAGTGTTTTTTTTTTTCATTTGAATACTATGTTGTATAAGTTTTATATATTATGGCACTCCAGCATTTGCATCAAAAATTTATTATTATGGTCTAAATAGACCGGACCGGATCGGACCAAAACGGTGATGAGGTTGTATATAGAACACTTCTAGATCGGACCGGACTGGACCACGTTAATTTAATCGGTTCGGTTCCTAAAGTCTATTAAAGACCAGATCGGACAAGACCGGACCGTTGCACCCCTAATTTTTAATGCAAATTAAGGTGATAAAATTGTAATGTTAAATTATCTTTTTAAAGTTTTAAGAAATATAATTACTCTCGGTGATTCGTGTAATATGATTAACTATGATTTATAAATAAAAAAAATAAAAAAAAATATCAATTTCATTCCTTAATCTATGTGTCATGTCCTTAAAAACTGTACTCTCTCCATTCCCTATTAACTGTCATCTTTTTGAGAAATTTTTTCCTCTTTATTTGCTATTTTGAGAATTTCAAGAATGTAATAAATATTATTTTTTTTATGTTTACCCATATTAATTAGGTATTGGTTTATATAAGTAGTGAAAAAAACTAATGATACTTCCTCCGTTCCATTTTGTTTGGTCTTTTAGACTTTTTTCCATTTCATATCTTTTATCCTATTACAATTCCAATGCATAAATATGTTTTTTTTTGTCAATTTTAGCCTTTCATTCAATCATTTCGTTCACTCCTCATTAATTATACTTTTATCTTCTCTCATTTCTAAACTACTATACATTAATTAATGAACATATTTTTTAATAAAATTTAAATGCTTCTACAATTTTAAATAAGAATGAAATAGAGATATTCTAGACAAAATGTACATAAAACTTATAATAATCAACACATTTTTAATTTGTATATTCAGACCTAAAATGCCAAATAAAATGAAATGATTTTATTTAAAATACATAAGATAAATAAGAAGGAGTCACAAAAGTGATGGAGTAATAAACAAAGGGTAGGTGTGAAATTCAATAGGGCGGGTAAAAGTACGTAAATATGACCGTTGTTGGCCCCTGCCTCCTGCTCGCTGCTGGTCTTTTCGGTGTCATCAAGGATAGTGTGACCCACATTCCGTTCCCTATGTGCCTTTTGCTTTTACTAACTTTTTATGATTTCGAAATGAGATTTTTTTAAAGGAAGAAGTCAAAAACGTTAGTAATTCAAGTTGAAAAACTACAAACTTCATTTTTAATATTCTAAATGCCTCATTTCCTAAATTAATTTTATATTTTTATTTTTTAAAATAATACTGTATGGATAATGTATAACAAATAACTAAACTGCCACTTTAATTCCTCACTTTGTAAGGAATTTTTACTTTAGTCCATGACTTTTCAATAATTTCTCTTTAGCCTTTCACTTTGAACAAAACTACTCACGTTAATCCCCGACAACTTTCTCCGTTCATAGACATTAACGTCTTACACACGTGGCTGTTAAATAACTTATACGATGTTTGGTTGTTGTGCTACTGTCACAGATTCATCAGCTGTTGTATTTTTTGCAGCTGTCACAGCTTCAACAGCTGCCTTATTTTTAGCTTCTGCAGCTGCCTTAGCTGTCTCTTCAGCAGCCCTAGCCTCTTCTTCCTCCAATTTCTATCTTTAGAATTTAGTATCATGTGTAAGATGTTAACTGCCACGTGTGTATGAGTTATTTAAAGGCCATGCGTGTTCGTTAGACGTTAACATCTATGAACGGAGAAAGTTATCAGGGACTAACGTGAGTAGGTTTTTTCAAAGCGAGGGATTAAAGATGAATTATTGAAAAGTCAGGGACTAAAGCGAAAGCACCTTACAAAATGATGGATTAAAATGACAGTTTAGTCAAATTATTTTACTCTTTCCGTTCTTTTTTTGAGAAAATCTTTTTCCTTTTTATATATCCCTTTGAGGATTTTAAAATTGTAATAAATGTTATTTTTTATCTTTACCCCTATTCAATAAGTCTTAGTTTACGTAAGTTGTGAAAATAAAAAATTAATGATTATAGAAAGAAAAATAATATAGTAAAAAAAAACACAATTAATATATTGAATATATGACAAAAAATAGAAATGGATGAAGTATTTAAAATATGGCATTAGCATATACTTCCTCCATCTTTAAATAAATAAGCAATTGGAGTGGCAGCATGCAGATTAAAAGAATTAATTAATATTGCTATGATTTTTGAAATTGATAATATTTGATATATATTTTCAAAATTATCAATATAATTATTACTCCATATAAATTTTTAAAACGTATTGAAAAGAAGTAATTAATATAATTAAAAATTGAATTATATACTTATAAAAGTATCAATACAATACCACTAATTAGTGCTTATATTTAAGAAAAAAAGAATATTTAATTTAAGAATCTTAATAAGGTTCTTAGATATGGAAAAAAAATAATCAAAAATCCATATTGCTTCCACTCGCGAAAACATGAAAAGTATATTTTCCAATGATTTCTCACTGTATTTATTTTCTTAATAAGTACTCTTAAAACACTTGTTAGGATTTACCTGATATTATTTAGTATGGGTTTGCTTAACAACCCTTAGGGCTAAGAATAAAGAATCAAAAATAGTAAAGGGACATTAGGAAATGTTGATAGTCCAAAACATGATATATTTCCATGATTTTGTTATCCCCTCCTCTTTATCTTAATTTTTGTTTGTTTCTAATGGTTTTTATGATAGTTTAGTAACTTTTCATAGTTTAGTGTTTTAAAATAAAACTTTATCACATAATGGATGTTTTGCCATGTTTTCAGGTGTTTTGAGAATTGGATTGAAGTATGATTAAGTTGGAGGCATTATAGTATGAAAGGGGCCATGAAAATGTATAAAAGAAGAGAAAAGGTCGAATTTTGGTTCAAACGAGCCCCCCAGGAGCATGACAGGTGATGCCCAAGCGCACATAAATAGCAAGGTTGGGTGCCCAGGCCTAGGAACCATGCGCTCAGGTGCAAGCCTCTTTGACAGCATAAGATTTTTTGCATTTTCTATTGTCTTTTTGCCCTCCTTCTTTATATAACTCGTTTTTTTATAACTAAAAACATATCCTAGTCATATTCTAACATCAAAAGGACTTACATAAATGGGGAAAACATCAAGGAAGATCTCAACCTCAAAGGAAGGAATTCCAAGCGAGGGAGGCTTCGTGGTGCTACTCCATCACTGTCATGAAGTTTCTGTCTTTCTTCTCTATGTGTATATCTATATCAATGTCTAGTTAAATCCTTTGTTAGGGATGTGGTGAACTAGATTGTAATTATTATGTGATTTACAATTGAGATTATGAATTAATTCCTATCTGGAATTGTTGACAACATAATTGGAATGATATTCATAATCGGTGTAAATCACTATTGCCTGCGATGAAATCATGTTCTTAACACTTTTATCCATTCCAATCTCAATCATTTTACACTTTTCTTTTAAAATCGACAATCTTTATAATTCAATTTCATTTGTTTAATTTCGATAAGGTGATAATTTTCATAACACTAATCCCTGTGGATTTGATAATCTATTTACCACTTTATTACTTGTACGACCCGGTATACTTGTCGATGTTCCAATAGGAAACTAAGTTTATTATATTTCATATATTATATATTTAATCTTTCAATGCAAATTTACTTTCTTTAATATCTTTTCCTCAACTCTAGGGTTGTGAGCCTAGGATTAAGAAAATCCATTATTTATTGGAAAGGCATTTTACATATATTAATAGTCCTTCTTGTCTTTAAATATAAGTTCATTTTGGCTAAAATGAAAAAATAAACTACTCTTCTTTTAATTTTAATGATATTAATTATTCCATATGTCTTTATATATAAGTAAGGAAAATAAGAGGGTTATTTGTCCTTTTTTATAAGTATTTGGTTAAATTTCCAATGATATTGACTTCTTTTTCACAAACACCCTTATTTGATCAACACTTTTTAGATTCTCAATAATAATTATAGGAATAATTTTGAAAAAGTATATCAAAGGTTATCAATTCCAATATCACTAACTGTATTAATTAATAACCGCGTGAAAAACCACCTCAAATGCTTATATCTAAAGACAAAAAAAGTTTTTTTTTCTACATAACATATTTGCGCGGCACATTTTATTTATTTTTGCTAAATCCCTCTTCCTGATGAGGGACAGTTTATTTATCTTTGTATGATTTTGAAATTAACATAAGATTTTATTAATTATTTTATCTACTTTTATTTATCTGTTCTACTTTAAAAAAATACATCTTTTAAAAAATGCAATAAATACTTTGGGGTAAAAAACCTTGAGAGTTTCAATTTAGCTTTGTTGGCTAAATGGAGGTGGAGGCTTATGGTAAATCAAGGTTCTTCTAAGATATTGAAAACTCGATGAATTGAAAAAAACAATGGTTGAATCTGGAATAAGAAGAAGTAGAATCGAAGAAGAAGAAGAAGAAGAAGAAAGGAAATGTAGAGAGAAAGCTAAACTGAATATTCTGGATTGTTATTACTCAAATGATAAAGTGATTATTACAATCTATTTATAGCAAGCTAATTCTAACTAACCAAGTCAGTAACTAACTAACTAATCTAGTTGTCAATCTAACTAACTTACACCCTGAATAGATACATTGAACCTAGACCTATATTGTACAAGCTGAACCTGTTACTTGCTATACAAGTAACTTATATTCTTCTTCTGGTTTAATACCCCCCCCCCCCCCCGCAAGCTGGAGATGCATACAAATCAAGCAATCCCAGCTTGAGACCATAGCCAATGAAATGTTTAGGACTAAGGGCTTTGGTAAAGATGTCTGCAAGTTGAAGATCCGTGGGTATAGGCAGCAATTTAATGAGACTAGAAGTAGATTTCTCACACACAATGTGACAATCAATCTCGATCTGTTTGGTCCTCTCATGAAAAACTGGGTTGGCAGCAATATAGAGAGCAGCCTGATTATCACAATACAGTGCAGCAGGTCCAGAAATAGCAATCTGAAAATCTTGAAGCAAATAAGTAAGCCACTGAATTTCATGGACTGCATAAGCCATTGATCTATATTCAGCCTCACAGGAGCTACGAGAGACTGTCTTTTGCCGCTTAGATTTCCATGAAATTAAGGAATTGCCAAGATACATGCAGTAGCCACTAATAGAGCGTCTGGTATCAGGGCATGAGGCCCAATCACTGTCACAATATCCCTTCAAAGTAGCTGTTGAATTGGCTGGAAAGAACAAACCAAGAGAAGGACAACCTTTGAGGAATTTAAGTATTCGAAGAGCAGCATTGAAATGAGAATCAGTGGGCATATGCATAAACTGAGCTAGGTGTTGTACAACAAAAGTAATATCAGGCCTGGTATTGGTGAGATATAGCAATCTCCCAATAAGTCTTCTGAAACTAGATGGATCAGACAAAACAGCTCCTGATGTAGCACTAAGATGAATATTGCAATCAATTGGAGTGCTAACTGGTTTGCAACCTAGAAGTCCAGCATCATTGATCAATTCTAAGGCATATTTCCTCTGATTCATAACAATGCCTTTCTGATTTCGAGCAACCTCAAAACCCATAAAAAAATCCGACTTCACCCAAATCCTTGATTTTAAAAGTGGAATCAAGAGAGTGCTTTATTGAGATGATAGCATCTAGATCATTTCCTGTGATCAAAATGTCGTCTACATAAACCAATAAGGCAGTAAAGCTTGATGAAGAGGACTTGATGAACAAGGAATGATCATGGAGGGACTGAACATAACCAGCAGAAATCAGAAATGAAGATAGCCTTGCAAACCATTGTCTGCTGGCTTGTTTGAGGCCATATAAAGACCTTTGCAGCTTACAAACTTGATGTGGTTTAGCCACTGATGGAGATAAACCAAGTGGAAGCTTCATGTAGACCTCTTCCTCTAAATCTCCATGAAGAAAGGCATTATTCACATCTAATTGTTGTAAGTGCCAATTCTGCATAGAAGCTAAGGCAATTAAGATTCTAACAGTGGACATTTTAGCTACTGGACTAAATGTATCAAGGTAATCAACACCTTCTTTTTTAGTATAGCCCTTAGCAACCAATCTTGCCTTATGCCTTTCAATTGTACCATTTGCCTTCCTTTTGATTTTGTAAACCCATTTATATCCTATAGGCTCCTTTACTTGAGGTAGATCAGTGATAACCCATGTGTTGTTCAATTCTAGTGCTGCCAATTCAGCTTGCATTGCTTCAATCCAACATTGATGCTTACAAGCTTCTGCATATGATGTGGGCTCAGTATCAGTGGAAATGGAGAGGATATAATGTTTATAAGAGGCAGAGACCTTATCAAAATTAAGGTACTTGTCAATTGAATGTGGAAGAGAGCTATGAGGAAGAATACTGTCAGTGAGCAAATAGCAGTGATAATCCTTTAAGTATGGAGGAGGTTGTGAAGGTCTAGTGGACTGTCTGATGGGATTTGGTTGTGGATTGGCTAATAGGTTTGATGAATCTGGATTGGGAGAAGTATGTGAAGAGGAGAAAGAAACTGGTCCTGAAGAATCATTTCCAGAGTCTTTGTCCAAAGTTGGTCTTGAAGTGTCAGTGCCAGATATGTAAGAAGGAGAGATTGGTGTTTGCTGAGAAGAGAAGAAAGTTGGTCCTGATAACTCATTTCCAAAATTCTTGTCCAATTCTGGTCCTGACATGTCAGTGCCAGAGGCTGGTATATGAAAAAGATCAATGTAATCAGTGGGAAAAGATGTGTAGGGTGGTAAGGTTAAAGCATTGGGTGGAGAAGGAGACTGTGAAGACTTATAAGGAAACACATGCTCATAGAATACCACATTTCTACTGACAGATAGCTCTCTTGAAGATGCATTTAGATGCTCTAGGATCCAGTTTGCATCTGTGAACTGCAATGGTGCTAGCATAACAAAGTGAGCCAAATACTCTGAGTGAAGTGTAATCTGGAACAACATTAAACAATTTTAAATGAGGGGAGTCATTGTTGAGAAGGGGTGTAGGAAGCATATTGATAATATGTACTGCATGGCCAACTGCATAATTCCAATAAATTCTGGGAATTTGACTTTGAATCATGAGGGCTCTTGTCACATTCAAGATGTGTTGGTGCTTCCTTTCCACCAAACCATTTTGCTGAGGAGTGTAAGGACATGAGGTTTGATGAACAATCCCCTTTGATTGATAAAACTTAGTCATTGTAAATTATGTGCCATTGTCAGATCGAATTACTTTAATATTCTTCTGAAACTGTGTACTGATCAGGGCAACAAAATTCTGCACAAGACTTGAAGTTTCTGATTTATTTTTCATCATGTAAATCCAACAATATCTAGAGTAATCATCCACTATGGTGAGAAAGTATCTATGTCCATGCACAGAGGGAGTAGAGAAAGGACCCCAGATATCAATGTGCACAAGATCAAAACAAGACTGACTAAATGTACTACTAGATGGAAAAGGTAATTTTTTCTGTTTTGAGAAATGACACACATCACAAATTGCTGAATTATGACTAACAACAGAAGGACAGAAATGCTTAATGGTTTGAATACAAGTATGAGATGGATGTGCTAATCTGAAATGCCACAGATCATGCACCTTATTTACAGAACATACAAAATTCAGTGAATTATAACTAGAAATTGGATCTACTCTGAGAATGTATAATCCTCCAACAACTTTAGCTGTACCAATCCTCCTCAATGTACTCAAGTCCTGTATGAGACATTGTGAGGAACTAAAAGTCAGAAAACATGACATAGAAGCAGTAAGTTTAGTGATAGAAATCAGGTTCAGGGAAAAACTTGGAATGTAGAGAACATCAGTTATGAGAAAATTCTGTGAAAGACAGATTGAACCTGAAAAATCAGCTACTACCCTAGAACCATTGGGCAATTTGATATGTATTGGTTTGATTCTATGGAAAGAACTGAAATATTGTAGTGAGCAACAAATGTGATCTGTTGCTCCACTGTCTAGGATCCAATCACTACTAACACAAATTGTGTTACCTGCTTGTGCATTATTCATAGAACTAACTGCAGAAGGTTGGTTTCCCACTGCACTGATCTGATTAACTGCAGAACTCTGAGTTGAACTCTGTTGTTGACCTTTCATTGCTTGCTGCATCATGTTCATAAGTCCAGTGTATTGTTCTTTTGTAAAGCCATAAAAGTTTTCCTTATCTGGACCTTTCTCTTCAATATCTGGTTCATCATTCTCTTCATCATCTTCATTAGAAGTCTCAGCCATATTGGCATATCCCTGAGTAGGTTTTGATGACTTCCAATTTGTAGGAAAGCCATGTTTCCTGTAACAAATATCAATGGTATGTCCTATTCTACCACAGTATGTACACTCCTTACTGTGATAGTTAGAACTAGATGAAAAATTTCCCTTTCCAATAATTCCTTTTCCTCCATTACCATTGTTCTGACCTCTATTTGTGTTATATTTATTGCCAATGTTTCTATTGTATACTGCAACAATTGTTTTGTTTTCTCCATTGTTGCCATAGATCTGGCACTCTTGTTGAGTTACTAATGCAAACGCTCTACTTAGTTCAGGAACAGGATCCATCATTAACAGCTGAGTTTTCACATTATCGAATACATCATTGAGTCCTCTTACAAAACGAATTACTCTATCTTCTTTTAGTCGTGTATCAACCTTGATTAATGCATCACAAGCACATCTAATAGTGCAATTGCAAACAGGCATAGGTTTGAAATTATCCAATTCATCCCATAGAATTTTCAATTGAGTGTAATAGGTAGTGACAGAAGCATCACCTTGTTTCATTGCTGCGATTTGTTCCTGAATATTAGCAATTCGAATAAGATCTCCACGCGAGAAACGAGTCTTCAACTCTTTCCAAATATCACTTGCTTTGTCAATGTAGAGAATACTCTGAGCTATTTGAGGTGAGACTGATCGCACAATCCACGCAGTCACCATGTTGTTTGAACGCTCCCATGCTCTGAATAGAGGATCTTCTCTTGCTGGTGCTTGTATAGTTCCATCAACAAAATCCAATTTGTTCTTGGAACTCAAACTGATTCGCATAGAACGACTCCATTGATGATAATTGTCTCCATTAAGAGGTGGAGATACTAACACTGCACCTGGATTCTCAGAAGGATGCAGATAGAACACTGATCCTGGATTCTGCGTAACATCACTGATTTGATGATTTTCGCTGAAAACGGAACTGGAAGACATGATCAAATTGATGCGCAGCAGAGCTCACGATTTGAGCTCTGATACCATCTAAGATATTGAAAACTCGATGAATTGATTCAACAATGGTTGAATCTGGAATAAGAAGAAGTAGAATCGAAGAAGAAGAAAGGAAATGTAGAGAGAAAGCTAAACTGAATATTCTGGATTGTTATTACTCAAATGATAAAGTGATTATTACAATCTATTTATAGCAAGCTAATTCTAACTAACCAAGTCAGTAACTAACTAACTAATCTAGCTGTCAATCTAACTAACTTACACCCTGAATAGATACATTGAACCTAGACCTATATTGTACAAGCTGAACCTGTTACTTGCTATGCAAGTAACTTATATTCTTCTTCTGGTTTAATAGTTCTCTTTGGTGGAGAATTCTTAAAGACCACTATGGTGCATTGGCCAAACTTCTCTTGTTAACTGTTCATGAGATAATTGGTAAAATAACTCCTTATGGTGGCGTGATTTATACTCTTTGGGCGGAACATCTTCTTATGAAGATTGGTTCAAATTATGTATTATGCAGAGGCTAGGGAATATGGATGCAATAAAGTTTTAGGAAGACAAGTAGTGCGATAATCATCGTTCCTCTTTTTGACTTGTTTCCTAGATCACATTCTATTATTGTGGCCAGAGGTAAATTCATCTCCGAAGTTGGTGCTTGGAAAAATAGGGTGTGAGTTTGACAAATTCCTTGGAGAATGGGGCTATTTGTTTGGGAACAAGACCTAGAAAAGGATCTCTTAACCCTGTTGCAAGCTAAGCCGCTATGATTAGCCTAGATAGGAATGACTCTTGGTGTTGGGCGTTTGATCCAGCATGTGGGTATGTTGCTAAAACAATAGTTTCCTCTTCAATCAATGTCAACAGCATCAGTTGAAAGTGCCAGAGAATTTAATTGATAATGGATGGACAAATATTTTGTGGAAGATTAAAGCCCCTTCAAAGGTCATAGCTTTCACCTGACATGCTCTTATTGTATATGTCGATTGTGTTTTTTGTATTGTGCATGAAACAATTCACATTTGTTCTACTCTTGCCATATTGTGTCTTCTTTATGGGATTCCTTCTATGCATGGCTTGGGGAGCAGCGTCCAAACTCAATTTCTCTGGCTGATTTCTTGTCCATGCATAGATGAGCTTTCACTGGGAAGGCACCTCAAAGGTATGGTTTAGCTCTTTGGTCGTTGATTATGTGGACAATATGGAAGGTACACAACAAAATTGATTTTATATATGCAAATACTTTTGATGCAATCGGTATATATTCGAGTTATTATTAAAGTAACATTATGCCAATGGTTTGGGGTTTTTTTTAGGGTTATCTATCTCTTTTCATAATGGTGCATTAACCCTCTCTTCTATATAAATAATTTGGCTCTTGTTTTGTTGGTCGAGTATGACTAGTACACCAACGAGGTGTGACACATTTGGCTCGGGATTTTGGTCTTGGTCCGCAAGGACACGAGTTCGAATCCCACCTCGGCGGTATGAGCCTGTCACTCCTTCGGGAGTGGTTGTTCTCCTCCGGGCAGTTTGCAGGCTATAACCTGGAGGCGAAGTTGCCCATCAGAGTCGTTAATGTGCGGCAATGACGATGAGATTTCCCTCGTAAACCAAAAAAGTATGACTAGTACTAGTGCTGGCAATTCGGGCGGGTATTGCCCATGCCCATCAAAAGCCCGCTTTTTTTGCGGGCATGCCCGCCCGCCCATTATAATATTTTGGGTTGAAAATTCATGCCCTGTCCGCCCGTCCATTATAATATTTCGGGTTGAAAATTCATGCCCTGCTCGCCCTAAATGCGGGCAGGGCATGCCCATGGGCGGCCCATTTAAATAAAAAAAATCATATATTTTTTTTAACATAAAAAAAATCATATATTCTATCTTCAAAATTCATAAAATGTAGACTAAGATTGCACAACATATAAATGTTCACACTCAAAATTCATAAAAACATAATAATAAAGTTTGATACCCGACAAAAGATGTTGGGCGGCTCCTAATTGTGCAGCTCCTAATTTTTCTTTTTTAAAAAAACTAAATAATGGGCGGCCCGTGGACGGCCCACCGCCCGCCCAATGATGCCCGACAAAAGAAATAGGCATGGCGGGCTGGGCCTATTCGAAAATTGGGCTAAAAAATGATGCCCTGGCCACAAAAAAATGTAGGGCGGGCGGGTGGGGCCCATGGGCATCCGCCCTAATTGTCAACACTAACTAGTACTCATGATTAATGAATTCTTTTGCTTATAAAAAAAATGAAAAACTATTAGTTAATGATTGATCTATAAGTGACATATATCACATTAATTTAGTTAAGATGATATTAGGTTGATTTTGTGAAGAGAATATATGATAGCTTCTATTATTATTTAATATTCCATTTGTTTCTATACGTATGTCACGTTCTAGAAAAATTATTTGTTCCTATTGTAAAGTCAAATCTCTGATTAAGGTGGATTAATTTTGATGATGACAATGTAATTAAATTATGGACTTAATTTGAAGAATGCAAGCTCAACAATAAAGAAGATCAAGTGCTTAGTTTAATTATTCATTCTCATTTATTCTTATTGTATTTTATTTTATTTATGAGAGTGGGTAGTTTAGGTTTTTATTCTCACATAAGGTCAAATAATAATCATACATGAAAGGTTGAGATTAAAACCAATCACACTTGAGAAGAGAATTGAAAACAATGTTAGAAAACTTAATTTTTCCAACATTGACCAATTCACTCGAGTGATTCTCAATTCACTCGAGTGATTTATGAATTTTCAGTAATATAGCCGTTGGATAAAGTAAAAAGGAACACTATCAGAGTTGACCAAAAACACTCGAGTGTTTCCAAAAAGACTCGAGTGATTTAGGTCTGACAGCAAATTTTTTAAACGTTAGAAGAGGACAAAAAGGGGGAATAACTTGGTTTTTCCTTCCCTTTTGTCCCCTCACTTATATTCTGAATAGTGGCCATTATCCAACAAGAACAAGCTTACACTCTTTCATTGATTCTCTCTCTCTCAAGTGTTAAAATCATTTTCTCTCTCTAAACTCAACCAAGCATTCATCTTTATTATTTGTCTTAGTGAGTTAAGAGAGTGTGTTTCATTTGTAAGAGAATTATTTGTTGTAAAATTCTCAAACACTCAAACACTTTAGCTTGTTTAGAAAATCTTGGAGAGGTATCCAAGTACTTGGTGAGGTATCCAAGTTCTCAAGTCTTGGGAGATTCTCAAGCACAAAGACTAAGAGGATTCTTAGCTTGGTGGGCTCTTGGAGGTTCCAATGAGCTTAAGAAGAAGGGACTCTTCATCACCAAATCAAGTTGGGGTAGAAATTTCAAGAGTTTGGTACACTCTTGAAAAGGGTTAGGATTGAGTGAGGAATCTCAATTTATCCTTGTAATTTCTAACAATTTGATTACTAGTAGAAACTCCTAAGTTGATTAGGGGGACTGGATTAGCACTCTATATTGAGTGTGAACCAGGATAAAATTGGTGTTGTCTCTCTCTTTTATAGCTTTCTTAGTTTTCAAGTAAAACCAAACCCTAAGTTCTCTAGAAAGGGGCTTTTATAATTCTAGTAGCAATTGGTTGCAATTAACTTGTTTTCAACTTGTTTTAACTTAGTTTAATTGCTTTCTACTTTGATTTATATCTGCCCTGGATTAGTCTTTAAGAAATTGAATCATTTTGCTAAATTTCTCTGAAACTGCTCCTTTCTGTTCGGCATAAAACACTCGAGTGTTTTTCAATTCACTCGAGTATTTAGTGGACTTTCACTCGAGTATTTAGTGGACTTTCACTCGAGTAAATTGCCCAGTTTCAGAAAAACAAGCTTTTGATCGATTATCTTTTAATTGCACCGAAAATTAGTCATTGTTGTTTCCATATTACTATTCACCCCCCTCTAGTAATTGCTAAGCCCGCTTGTTGGTTTCCAACACCTATATGTAAGACACTTTATATTTCTAGGAGATATTTAATTTTTCTCTAGAATAACCTATTAAATGAGTATTCTAATTAACTACAAAATATTTATTATCAATTCCCCATAAAAAAAAGTAATGCAAATAAAATGGGTAAGAGTGTAAAATTGATAAATTAAAAAAAATAGAAATTAATTATCTTATTTGATATGTTTATTTCGGTTAAGTGTGATTTATAAAGTGTGACCTATAAATATGAATAAAGGGAGTATTACTTATAATAAACTCTCCTTAAATTTATCATTTATTTTTAAGTTATTAATATTTTTTAAATAAGTTTAAAAAATATGTAACTTACTCATAGACTATTATAAAATTAAGGGTTTACTTAATTTCAGTCCTGAGGATAAAAGATAAAAACTAATATAATATAATTAGTTAATAGTTATATTTCCAAGAATTAAAATAATTTTATTTAGGTTCCAAAATAAAATAAAATATCATTCACTTCTTTAGTTCATATTTATCTGTTTTTTAAAGGAAAAAAAATTGGTTTTTTATATAGTTGTTTTTTTAAAATTCAAAATGTATTGATAACTAGTTTGCCATTTTTGCTTTTATATGAGAAATTGAAAAATAGTTAATAAATTAATATTAATAATGGAAGAAATAATTTGTAAAATATTAATGATAGTCGATAAAAATATACTGCTTCTTTCTTCCTTTATTATAGAGCATCATTTTAGTAGATTTAGTGTCACTTTTTATAAGTCGTTTTAGAATATCTAATTAGCATTAAAAAGTTTATTCCAAATACACCCTTCATAATTACATAGGGCTACAATAAAGAGAGAAATAAATAGAGTTGTAAAATTTGGTAACTTTGGAATGACAATATATTTTGTTATAAATTTGAGGATAACAATTACTTTTCTGAATCTGCGTGAATTGGGTAAAAGTGACTTATAATAAATGATAGAGAGATAAAATTTAACAATACTCCCTCCGATCCTATTTATAATGCATATTCTAGAAGAATCATTTGGTCCTATTTATAAGACATTTTGCATTTTTTAGGAAACATTTATTGTTATTTTCTCTTATTTCTCCTTTATTCATTAATGTAAAATAATACATTATGAAATTCTCTATACAAGATAAGAGGGTATAATTGTAATGTTACAGTTTTTTTTTAAAGTTTCAAGAAACTTAATTACCTTTCTTGATCCGTGTGATACGGATAAATATCCCTATAAATAGGACTAGAGGGAATAATGTTATTTGGACATCTATATTTTAAATTTAAGTCCAATACCTACTGTTTTAGACAAAGTTGTCAAACTCGCGAGTTAACTCGTAAACTCGTACGAGTTTACGATCCTACCCATAGAATCGAGTCAACTCGCATGCAAAATCGCTTCCCACTAAACTCGGGCAAACTCGGGTAAACTTGGGTAAACTCGAGTAAACTCGTGCAAATTCGGGTAAACAGCAATGGCCTTACAGATATTTGAATTTTCTCGAGCTTTTACTTCTCAAAACAAAATTTCCACCATTGGATGTCAAGACAAACGAGTTAGGAAGCGTATATAAAAATTTGAGCACGATCCAACGGTTAACAAAGAGGATACTGATCAATCTTTGAACGATATTTTCACTAAAATAACATTATAACTACTGTTGTTAAGTTAGTTTGCTAATATTATTTATTGGGTTCTTATATGCTATAGCAACATTTAAATATTTATGTTTAATTTTTAGAGTAAAAACTATGAAATGGAAGCTATGAAAGTTATCTGGACTCGACTCGTAACGAGTCGAGTTCACGAGTCGAGTTTACCTTGACCTCACGAGTTTACGTAAACTTGCGAGTTTGACAACCTTGGTTTTAGATAAAGAATGTTGAATCTTTCGATTTATATTTCTTTTTATTTTTTATCTTTTCATCTAAAATAATAGATGTTAGACTTAAATATATATATATATATATATATATATATATATATATAAATAATATTATTGAAAATGTAAAAGAAGAAACAAAATTAAGATTTTATACGAGTTAGTAGTAGTACATGAGAGAGTAGTATATTTGAGTAGCTCCTCCTTGCCTTGTCTGCTATCAGTGTGTTGTTGGTTACAGTGAAACTCTAGACATAGATGGTTCCTTAGCTCTTTGGATTTTTGTGACAGCCTTTGCCATCTTAATCTTAATCTTCCCAAGTTGCCCCCTCTCCTTCCCTTCATTGTTTCCTTCTGTCTCTTTCTCATACACTACACCTTAACCCCACTTTCCTCTCTTCATTTTATGCTTCACTTGGTCTCTCTCTCCTTCTCTCTCTGAGTGTTGAGTTTTTACCAGATTTCTTAGAGAGATAGAAACTATGGCTGTGCATTTTCTTCTGCTTCTTCTTGCAATGTCTGTTGTTGCAGCTGATGAAGGTGAGTAAGCAGCTTTAGTTAATTAGTTCATTATCTTCTTAGCTGCACTTTTTCAACTTTTAAAGTTACTTGCTTTCAGAATGGAAATCTTCCATTCTTAACATGGTTCTTTTTTTACTTTGCATTGTTCAGTGTGCACTGAAAAACTACTTTTATTTGAACTGCATGGATTCATTCCACTTAAGCCTTTGCTTTCTTTCTTCCTCACCTTCCTCCACAAGAGGGTTTTATATGATTCTTTGCTTTTAAGAGTATCCTTTGAGATTTATGGCCTAGTTGGTTAGCTCGGTGGAGTGAAATTTACAATGTATCAATGCATAGGTCAAAACCTTCCATTTTCACTGCCTAAGTAAGTAGCACATTTTGCCTGTGAGTCTCAAAGATCAAAGGTTTGAACTTTGAAGGGAACATGCTATGACTAGGTTAGGTAGAGTTATTAATCAGTCTATTGTTCTTGTTTTCCCATTTTTCTTTTATGTTGGTCTTCAAAGCAAGCATTTTTTTTTTACATGTTTATTTTGATTGAGAGCAGAAGTTCTGATGAGCAAACAATATGTGCAAACTAAAATGGAAAAAAGAGAGAGAGAAGGTAGCTTATTGGTTGATCCTCTTGAATGCTAATGCAGTCCACCTATTGAATTCAGATACATTCATTGAATGGGGTATAGATCTGTTGGAGTATTTGACAATCCATTCTATCATATATAGCCTTTCCCCTCACATTTAGATATATCCATGTGTAGCACTTTATGGTAGAAAAGTTATTTTGAAAAAAAAAATAAGTGACATGGTAAAACTCTCTTCAAGTGAATGCAAAGACCTAAGATCAAATTTTGGGATTTAAGATTTCCCATAACAGCTATTTATGGTGAAAGAAATTATTTTGAAAAAAAAAAAAGGTTTCACTTTTAGTGAATCATCTACATTCTTGTTAAAATTTTGCAGGTTAAGTCTTCAAAAGAAACCATGTTTTCATTTACTATATTTTACACAAGCATGTTACAGGACAGGACAACATAATACAAATTTGAGAAAGATTCTGCTTGCATATGATTCCAAACTAACTTTGTTTTATTTGACTAGTTGACTGGTAAGCAATTGAGTTATTAGAGTAGGAGACTTACGTTTATTGAAACTTTGTTTGTTCCTTGCAGAACCTTTCATTGGAGTGAATATTGGAACCGATCTCTCGGATATGCCTCACCCTACTCAAGTAGTAGCACTACTTAAAGCTCAGAAAATTCAACATGTTCGGTTGTATGATGCTGACGAAGCTATGCTTGTTGCTCTTGCAAAGACAGGAATACAAGTTGCTGTGTCTGTCCCTAATGAAGAGATCCTAGCAATTGGTCAATCAAATTCCACAGCTGCGAACTGGGTTTCTCGTAATGTGGTAGCACATTATCCAGCCACTAACATCACAGCTATTTGTGTTGGTTCTGAGGTCGTAAGTTCCCTCCCTAATGCAGCAAAAGTGCTTGTCAATGCTCTTAAGCACATTCATTCAGCCCTTGTAGCATCCAATCTCGATCGCCAAATCAAAGTTTCAACATCCCTTTCATCTTCCATCATCCTTGATTCATTTCCACCTTCCCAAGCTTTCTTTAATCGCTCGCTGAATCCAGTCCTGGTCCCAATGCTTGATTTCTTGCAATCCACTGGCTCTTATCTCATGCTCAACATATACCCTTACTATGATTACATGCAGTCAAATGGTGCAATTTCATTGGAATATGCGCTCTTTAAACCTCTCCCTCCAAACAAAGAAGCTGTCGATTCGAACACTCTTCTTCATTACTCCAATGTGTTTGATGCTGTGGTTGATGCAGCTTACTTTGCCATGTCTTTTCTAAATTACACCAACATTCCAATAGTAGTGACTGAGACAGGGTGGCCCTCAAAAGGTGACTCTAATGAGCCTGATGCAACATTAGACAATGCCAATAGTTACAACAGCAATTTGATCAAGCATGTGCTTAACACAACTGGAACTCCGAAATATCCCGGAATTGCCGTTAGTACTTACATTTACGAGCTCTACAACGAGGATATGAAGCAAGGGCCATTGTCAGAGAAAAACTGGGGATTGTTTGATGCAAATGGAGCACCTATATACATTTTACACTTGACAGGATCGGGTGCAGTGTTAGCAAATGATACCACCAATCAAACATACTGCATCGCAAAGGATGGTGCTGATCCGAAGATGCTCCAGGCTGGAATAGATTGGGCATGTGGTGCTGGCAAGGTGGATTGCTCTCCATTGCTTCAGGGAGAACCATGCTACGAACCAGACAATGTGATTGCACATGCAAATTATGCTTTTGACACTTACTATCATCAGATGGGAAAGTCTCCCGAATCATGCAACTTCAATGAAATGGCTACAATCTCCACTTCCGATCCAAGTAAGTTATCATTTCCTTTAGAATTCTAATTATCCGGTAGGCCATAATACTTCGAAATGGTTGTCATGACTCATACCAGTATCCAATATATATCATATAGAATACTTCGATACTTTCTAGATACTTTTCATTCGAGCATCTTTCAATTATTTCATAATTTTTTCAAATCAACATATAACTATGTCCCGTATGGCCGTATCCATATCCATGCTTCCTATTGCTCTAGCAATTTTGTAATTCTAATGACATTTCTAGTATAAATAACAACATTTTGAATGATTGCAGGTCATGGTTCCTGTAAATTCCCAGGAAGGTAAGACATTATTAGCCGCTTGCCTCTGCTTCATTTCATTAACCGTGTGTTTTGTGCTATGGTTTTTGTTTACTCGGGATTGAACTAATTGATTTTTTAATTTGTGCAGTCTTGGCAGCAACGGCACCTTCTCTAACATCACATCAGCACCACTAAACTCGAGGAATTCATATTCTTCTGCCTGCAATCTCCACAGAAGCCTTCTGATGGTGATAGGATTGCTAGTATGGGGAGTGGTTTATCTGTGACGTTATAAATGTTAGAACATGGCGTTACTCTTTCAAAAAATTAATGGTAGATGATCGTGTTAGGAACTAGTTTTGGTTGCATTGTTTCTAATTGGTATGTTGTACAAAGGGCAGCTAATATTTTGGACTGAATTAGGCTTCAATTGAATGATCATTATTCGTTTCGATTAGATTCATTTTGCTGAACACATTGTGGGATGCTCAATGATGATTGTTTAGCTCTAACCACACCGCAGGGAGCCCTGCCCGGGATGAGGCTTCAAGAATCTTTCCTCAAAGCCTTTCCTCCTTCAAGAATCTTTGCCAAATGATTTCATTTCTCTTTATTTTCTCTTTCCAATCACTTTTTCTTCATGCAAACAAAGGCTTAGAGATTGTGAGAAGGCTCTGTCAAGCACTTGAAGTAGGTTTGGCAATGGAAGGAACCTACCCATTGGACATTCAAATGCTAGAAGGCTCTGTTTCGCCCCTTAACTCTCTTACTATCTCATTACTAAGCTACTAGTACAACATTACCGTCCTAAGCTCACCCCTAATAATTATTACTATTATTGGTTGTTGTTGCTTGTTTGTACCATAGCAAGAATAGAATTTTTGACTTGGAACAAACAAACAAGTCAAAAATTCAAGTGGCGCTGCATGTGCACAGCCATTAACTCTTATGCACCTGGGTTACCGGCAACTAACAGCATTCCAGGTAACCAGTTCATATCCTCGTCATCCAATCCGTTCTAATGTGCACAGCCATTCATGGAGGGATGAGTATACAAACTCATCCACTTCGATGAGTATTGAAAGCGGCTCTTTTAAAACGCTAACATAACATGTAAAATATAGAACGGAGGGTGTACATGTTTATAAAATGGGTCCGTATAATTTTCTCGTTAATGGATGAGTACAGATATTCATTGGCTGAATCTATGGTCAATGTGTTTTTAAGATATTGGACGACTGAGATTGATGGATGGTAGCATGATGTATGTATACATCTGGTTAAGTTGAGTGCATCATAGAAAATGGCAAAATATAGGTTTTTTTGTAAACTGTTTTTTTTTTAAGAAATGATAAATTCTCCTAAAAATAATGACTTTTTTTAAAGGAAAAAATAATGACTTTAAAAATACACTAATCACAATTTTTTGACACATATCCACTAATAAAACATTACTTCCTGTATTCTTTAACGGTGACAGTTTTAATTCATACAGTAGTATTTTATATTTTTATTTGAAATGGACAATAATATTTTATATTGAACTTACAGTGTAGCATTTTACAACACTACGGTGATAATTTTAATTATAAGTAAAGTGACAAATTTAAAGTGGCAGCATATATCAAAATGTGTTTTGCCTAAAATATTTTTATTTAATTCTTGTTGAAAATTATAATAGTATTTAATTTTTATTTGAAAGTGTGTTCATTAATCAATGTACAATGATTTAGATATAAGAGATGATAAAAGTAAAATTAATGAGATGAAAGAGAAATAATTGAATGAAAGGTTAAAATGAAAAAAAATTATGTAAAGGGAGTAATATTTTATTGGTAAAAGGACAAAAAATATGAAATAAAAAAAACCTGAAAAAACCCAAAAGATTTTTTTTAAAGGAAAAATGTGTATTTTATTCATAGATCAAAAGCAGTACAAGAAATTTCACACTAATAATAATCAAAGGAAAAACAAAATACACTACAACAACAAACTCTTCCATGTGGACATGGATCATCAGCTGTCAAAACCCGACTCTAACAGGAGATTCAATAGCCTTTAATACCAAGATAACAATCTCATTGATGTTGGGACTAAGCTCAGTTCGGCGACAAGGAATCTCAGATATAAAACGAGAGAGCTGTTGGACGGTAGCCAAATCAACAGTCGCCAAAGGGAAATCTGTCTCGACGAGTAGCCTTCCAATTATTGGAGCAAAGAGTATAACCATCAGATATGGAAAGTAAAAATTATCCAGAGGCATCCCCCACTGGAAACACACAAAACAAAAACAATTTGCACAAAGACAAGACAAAACCCAGAAAAATTGGGGAAAATAAATCAACACCCTTTCCCAAAGGAAGGGGAGGAACAAATCTCCCTCCCCATACCGAGAAACAGCAAATGAAAACAAGCACGAGTAAAGGAAGGAGGAAGGGAGAGAAAAAAATTTAGATGTATCTAATATGATAAACATAAAAATCCAAAAGTTAAAAATAGAGGAAGTAATGTTTTATTGGTGGATATGTGTCAAAAAATTGTGATTAGTGTATTTTTAAGGTCATTAGTTTTTTCCCTTAAAATAAACAGTCATTATTTTTAGAAGAATTTATCATTTTAAAAAAAAAAGCATACAGTTTGTCATTTTCTATGATGCACTCAACTTAACTAGATGTATACATACACTATGCTCTCATCCATCAATCTCAGCCATCCAATATCTTAAAAACACATTGGTCATAGATTCAGAAAATAAATATATGTACTCATGCACAAACAATTACTCCCTCCGGTCCTATTTACAAGACCTTTTTGGGGTTTTTATTTTGGTCCTATTTATAAGACCCTTTTTCCAATTTTCAATAACATTTAATTACTTCTCTCCACTAACACCCCTATAAAGTCAACACTTTTTAGAGTTCCAATTATAATTATAGAGGTAGTTTTGAAAAAGTATATCAAATTTTCACATTTCCAATGCCACTAACAAATTTATCCACTCTCCTTGGTGGGAATGAAAACCCCAAAAGAGTCTTATAAATAAGATCGGAGGGAGTAGTAAACAATATACAAACCCTTAAAAAATACTCCCTCCGGTCCTATATATAGGTCACATTCTAGAAAGTTTTCTTGGTCCTAATTATAAGTCACTTTATATTTTCTATGCATCATTTATTGATTTTTCTCTTTTTTGCCCTTATTAAATGCTTTGACTATCTATGTGTTTTTTGTTGTTCATTAATGAGTGCGAATTTTCCAAGAAAAGTTAAGGGTGTAAAATTGTAATGTTACAATATATTCTCATGGAATTCATAAAACCAACCACTTTCCTTGATATGTGTAATTCGGTTAAGTATGCCCTATAATAAGGAGCCGAGAGTATCTCACAATGACATACGGAGTATATGGACACCAATATGTAGTCGTCCGAGGAAAATCACCAATTTTGAAATACACGTTTTATTGATGTTAGCTTTTTGAGAATCACGTTGAAGACAAGCATCGAAGCAATTTCTACGTTCGTTCGTTGTAACCAAACCAAAATACGAATATAAAAGGAGAAAAAAATAAAAAAGTAGAGAAGCTCACGCTCTCTCTCTCTCTCCCCCTTCCAGCTTGCATTAACATAACACCTACCTAGTCAGTGTCACCTGCTCACGCGAATCTTCCACTTCCATATGCACAATCCATCCCACCCCATCTCTTAAAAGCCAACCCCCAAATTATACTAACCTTTACTAATCACTTTCCAACACAACAACAAATCACACATATTCTCTGAAGCAGCAAACCCACCTTCCAATCCATCCCCTTAAAGTTCTTTGCTTCACTCTCAAACAACACACCTTCATTCATTTCAATTTTCATCCTCCAAGAAAAATAAAAAATAAAAAATAAAAAAAAGAACAATGTCAGTTGCTTGCGGCGTAGAGTGCGTGTTCGTCTTAGGCTGCGCACGCTGGCTATGGAAACGCTGCACCTACATCGGCTCCTATGACAGCGCCACGTGGCCATCCGCAACCTCCCACGAATTCGAACCCATCCCCCGCCTCTGCCGCTTAATCCTCGCTATCTACGAACCCGACCTCCGCCACCCAACCCACTACACCCCTTCCTCCGGCTACGACCTCAACCCCGACCACATCATCCGACGCGCCACCCACTCCGACACCAAAGGCCACGCTCCCCCTTACCTCATCTACCTCGACCACGCGCACCGCGAGATAGTCCTCGCCGTGCGCGGGCTGAACTTGGCGAAAGAGAGCGATTACAAAATGCTGCTCGATAACAAGCTCGGGAAGCAGATGTTTGACGGAGGGTACGTGCATCACGGGCTGCTGAAGTCGGCGGTGTGGCTGCTGAATGAAGAGTCGGAGACGTTGAAGAGGTTGTGGGAGGAGAGTGGGAAGGAGTATGGGATGGTGTTTGTGGGCCACTCGCTTGGGTCGGGAGTGGTGTCGTTGCTCACGGTGTTGGTGGTGAATCATAGAGAGAGGTTGGGTGGGATTCCGAAGGAGAAGATTAAGTGTTATGCTATTGCTCCTGCTAGGTGTATGTCGCTTAATTTGGCTGTCAAATATGCTAATGTCATTCATTCTGTTATCTTGCAGGTCATTTTTCTTATTTTTTCTTGCATTTTCTTTAATTTTAAATTTTCTTTGACTTTGAGATAGCTTGTGTGACATTTTGTTTGTTGGGATAGAAAATAATCAAGGATGAGCCTAGACCGCAAGGGTTACGTTGATTAGCTTGTGTGACTTGGAGTTCATGGGTTCGAATCCTGGAATCAGCCTCTTTATTTGTGGGGTGGGGGTGGGGGTCTCCCTGGACCGGACTAGATGAATGAAGGAATAATCAAATTAGTTTCTGAAAGATAGGATGTCGGTCATATTAGTTTTTGAACAATGGAACTTACATTGGAGGTTTCTGAATTGGCATTCCATGTTTCTTTTTAGTTAGTAGGATTGATTCGAATGGGAAAATGTACTTTGAAGAACCTTGGGATTGATTTCATTATTTAGGGACTAATGTGTTTGATACTTAATCCATGTTTTACCAATTTGACCATTTAAGTATAGTTCCGAAGTGATTAGAGAGGTAGCCTTGTTAAGTAGTTGCATAAGAAGTTGATCAGCAATGCTATGCTCAAGAATTAACTCACATTTATACGGTTTTAACATCTGACCACAATGCCTCAATAGAAGTGAGGCTCATTGTGTTATGCACTTGTGCATGGAGCTTCATTCGTGGTTGATTTAATCGAACTGACAATTAGTAAATTCAATTGGATAGATAGTTAATTTTGTTTGTTGCTAATTGTAAGTAAACAAGTTCTGGCAGGGGTAAGGTTGCGCAACCCAATATCCATTCTATGGTGTTGCACTTGTAGGGGTAACGAGTTTAGCTCATTCACGGCTGCTACCGGAATGAAATACTTGGTTGTGTGTTTGGTGGTGCTAACACACACAAAAGGATCAGGATCCTGCCCATACAAAGGAAATGGAGAGGTGCAGTTCAGTCAACTCCATTCAGGGATTGATCAATCCCACTGCATCTAGAAATAGACATCTCTAAAAAAAAATACAATATTGATCAATCCTTGAATAGGATTGACCGAACTGCACTTGTCCATTTCTTTAAGGAATAGGAGAGGATATGAATCTTGCCTTTCGGGCATAAGATGATCATTCTCAAGTCTCAACTATCTTATCTATGTTTTTTTTTTTTTTTTTTCATTTTGCATTTGACATTTGGTTGACTATTAAGTTACTGGGCTGAGAATTTTGTCTGTCTGACCAGAGTCCTCTCCAGTTTGGCAAATAATTTACTCTCTGATTACTTGTAAGCAAGTTGTTAATTTGTCAGGAGTAGGATGGTGTGACCCTTTGGTTAAATTTCTTCATCCCTTTCATTTTTGTGAAAGAATGCTGGTTGAGTATTATTCTTTTTTCTCCTCATCAACCTGCTTGTTGTTACTAATCTTATGTGGAGTCATTGGAAGGTTCATTAGTTTTATTCAACTGTATGATGATTGATGATGATGGTTCAAGTTATATATTTTTCTTTCTTTTGTGCAGGATGATTTCTTGCCAAGAACTCCCACTCCATTGGAAGATATATTCAAATCAATATTCTGGTTAGTACTGCCTTTTTTTTTTATATGGCATTGAACGTATTGGGTTTCAAATGCATGTGATTCATTCTTATTTTTTTAATTTTATGGAGTGGAGTAAATTATCATGATGGTCTTTTAAACCAGGCCTTGCTGATTTACACAGCTTGCCCTGCTTATTATTCTTGGTTTGCCTGAGGGACACCTTCATACCAGAGGGTAGAAAGCTAAGAGATCCAAGGAGACTTTATGCACCTGGACGAATGTACCATATTGTGGAGAGAAAATTTTGCAGGTAATGACTTGCAAAAAAACTTTTTTTAAATGTTGTAGGACCAATCATAGTAAAGTCACGCATCATTTTAAATGTTGTAGATGCCCACCACCATTGTTTAGTTGGTTTTGGTGCAAAATTAATTGTATATGGTCCAATTTAATTGTTGCAATTATGACACTTATGGAACCTAGAGAAAGAGCAGCTTCAAGCTACCATGCTAATTTGACTTTTAGTAAGACATAATTTGAAGATACTTCACTAGCTGGAGTACTTGTCCTTGTCATTGACCTGACTCTTTAGTGCTGAATTGACTTGTGTGATATGATTGGTTGAAAGCATGGTTCTTAAAATTGTTTCTGTAGATGCCTAAGGAATCAAGTTACAATTATGAGTAATACATTTCTGCTTGAGTATACATGCGCACACATGAGACACCTAGTTGTATATTTTGTTTGGTTAGGAGAAGGGTTATCCTTTCTTCTTAGCTAAGCATGAGTTCTTATTTTGTCTTGAAGGGGTAGGAGAATTTTAATTTTTTTTGGGTTCTCAAGTGCAAAACTCTTTGCAATATACACTTGATGGTAGCTTGACTATGCTAGCACAAATTTTCCCTGCATCCGATATTTCACCAATTCTAGTTCTAGCATCTACTTTGACATCCATATAGGAAAAATATCCGATAATGCCAGTTTAGCATAAGAATTATTAGATATCGCAATAGATTAAGTGTGATATTATATGCATCGCTAAATTTTGTCTTGAACTATTGCTACATGTAATATGTTGTTCCCAATAATGAAGTTCCTTGATCATTGCTTGGTGAACACAGATGTGGGAGGTTTCCTCCTGAAGTGAGGACTGCTATTCCTGTTGATGGAAGATTTGAGCATATTGTCTTGTCCTGTAATACAACAGCTGATCACGGAATTATTTGGATTGAAAGAGAGGCAGAAAAAGCTTTACAGGTAAGGAAGGAGGATGTCCACTATTTGCTGTTTGTGTCGTGCAATATCCTAACATTGTTTAGTGCCCTTCATTAAGAACAAAAGCTGTGTTTCTGCTATTGTATAACATTTCTTGTCTTGAACTGTGTTTGGATATTACATTGGACTCCAATTAATTTGAGTCTAGCCAGGAAGATGTAAAGCTCTTCCAACATTCTTTTTTTCTAAGACTCAACCCCGAGACTTTGTTTAAAGGAAACGAAGCTCGTATTTGGTTGCTTTTGTCTAACATTGTTCTCGATAAGTTTAAGACTTTTTGTTATTAAGAAGAATGTATCTTTGGATATAAATGATGTTAGAATTTCTGACTGTTGTTGGTCTTCCCTTTTAGATAATGAAAGATCACAGCTCCGAAACTATTACAGTCCCTCCAGCAGTGCAAAAGTTTGAGAGGTTACAGACAATACAAAAAGAACACAAGGATGCTTTGGAAAGAGCTGTTAGCTTAAATGTACCTCATGCAGCAGACTCTGAAGATGAAGAACCGTCTGAGAACAAGGAAGCAGAGAACAATGAAGCTTTGGCATTAAGTAGTGGTGGCAAAGACACAAGTATCCAGTCGAAATCAAGTGGTGGAAAGCCAAACTGGAACGAAGTTGTTGAAAAACTCTTGAAGAAGCACAAGCAAGGAGATTTAGACCTGGAAAAGGACACAGTTGACCCACAATAACATCTTTAATCTCCTTGTTTTGTATGGTCTATTTTCAGTTCTCACCATTGATATATTTGGTCCTTTTGTTTTTTGGGTATTGTAGACAGTTTATACATTTATGATGTAAAAGATGGTTACAATTACTTGATAACCCCAGGTGATGATCTGCACACTGTACAGCCTTAAGGGGAATTACAATTAGAGTATGATTAGTTGTAAAACTTATTATTGAATATGTACATCATATTTTTAAATAATTTTGGATTTCTCCGTATTTGATTTCTACAATGTATAGAATTCAATTCACATACTTTTCTGGTGTCCTAGAGCTGCTGAGATTTGGAACAGTTTGGGTCTTCAATCACTAATGGGGTCTATTCACCCAATAAATTTTTGGATAATCCTAAACTAATGGTCCATTACACATCAAGTCATTGATAACAAATAATAAATAAAGTAAAATTTGAATTTCTTAAAGAGAAACAATAGAGATTTATTTTGCACTGATATGGTACTGATATTAGATATGAGTGTGGGGTACGTCGTTTTCTTAAAAAATAAAGTATGAGTAAGGTATTAAAATTCAAAAGTAATAGATAAACATAAATAAAGATATACAAATAAATAATAGACACTAACGTAGGACAAAATGCCTTTAGATGAGAAGTTGATGCTCAAAATTTGATGAGATATAAAAATAAGATACTGATTATGTGAGTTAAATTTAACATCATGTAACCCAAATGGGTTTGACCTAATGGAAGCATGCTACGACCATAAGGATATTGAGAACCCATAAGACCATAAGGTCAGAGGCTCGAGTCCTTGTGGAGATATTGACCGCAACCACAACCTTCAACTAACGATGACAATAACCATGTTGCTCCAGGTGTTGGGGCTGTGAAGTTCCCCTCCACAGTTTTGTTCACAAAAAAAAAAAAAATAACATCATGTGGTTGAAGGTTGTGGTTGCGGTCAATGGTGGTGGTTGTAGTCGTTGATAGAGTGGTTGTTGTCGATGGTGGTGGTTTTGGTGGCGGTAGTGATTCAAGCGATGATGGTGGTAATTTTGGTGGTATTTGTAGAGGTAGAGATGGTTGGGGTGGGGTTGAGGATGCGGTAGTGGTGGTGATGGTGGCGGCAATGATGGTGATGAAGGGTGATGGTTTGGGTGGACATGGAGGCGGTGGTGGTGTTGATGGTTGTGATCATGATGAGGTGGTGGTGCTTGAGGTGATAATGTCGATCCCAATGGTGGCAATGGTAATCAGAGGGTAATGGTGGTTGGGATAAAGATGATGAGTTTTGCTTTTTGAACCCCGTTGTTTACTCACCGGCCTCCATTTTTTTCGCCTTATACAAGGCGGTAGTGCATTTTTCCGCCTTATACAAGGCGGTAGTGTAAATTATCAGTTTTTTCCGCCTCTTTCTAGGCGGAAAAATAGTAATTTTTGCACTTCCGCTTTGTATAAGGCGGAAAAAATATGATAATTTTACACTACTGCCTTGTATAAGGCGGAAAAAATGGGGGCCGGTGAGTAAACAACGGGGTTCAAAAAGTAAAGCTCAAGATGATGGTTGGGGTGGTTATTATGATGGCAGTTGGGTGGTGGTGATTGTGGTGGTAGAAGGAGGGATGGTGGTATCGATTGAGGATGTGGTTGTGGATGGGATAGCTACGACAATGGTGGTGGTGAATCATTAGGAGATGGCAGTGATTGTGATGGTTGTGGTTGGGATATTCATAATGATGGTAATTGAGTTGTGATCATGATGGTAACATTGATGGCGTTGACTATAGCGGCGGGAGAAGTGATAATAGTGGTGGTGTAAATTGGGTGACATAGATAATGAGATGATATAAATTTGTAACTCAACTAAAATTATAAAAATCAATTTTATTGTTTTGGAAATAGTGGCGTGATTATTCTATAAATAAATATCTAAGTCAAATTTCACCAAACAAATTTTGTTTTGAAAATATCATTTCAAAATCAAAAGCCAGCAATCATCACAAACGAAGCCTTAGATAATGAATTTATGTTTTCCATGAATTTTACCTAATTTTGATTTGAGGGTAAACAAACTCTTAAAATTGTAAATTTATATAATTTTCAATTTGATTTCCCTTCAGAAAAAATAAAATAATTTCTCTTCTTTATCCACAAATCTACTATCCTTATATAAAAAGACGCCTATTCGAGGCACCACGTTTGTCGGATAAATTTTCAAGGCACCATGTTTGCTGAAGAAATTTTCGAGGCACCACATTTGCTGTTGAAGTTTTCCTCTCACGAGAGCATTTGTAGATAGATAATCATTATCTCCAAACAAAATCACAATTTGAAATTAAATAAATTATTAAAATTTATTTAATTATTATCTTATCTCCATGTGAAATTATAATTTTTTATTGTAACACCAAAATTTAACTTTCCTTCTCAAAATAAACAAGAGATATTCTGGTTTATCATTCATTATGCTTACAATACCATCAAACAAAAAATGTCAAAATGTTTAATTTTGATTTATCACAATAAAGTAGATAATCATATAAAAATAACTTATTCATCAAATAAATAGAAAATATCTCAGATAAAAAGTGTTATTTTTTATTAATATAGAGAAATACAAAATTTATCAACAAAATAATTTAAATTAATTTTTTTATGTATACAATTTAGTTTGAACTCCTACCTTTTTATATACGGAGTAATTATTTTTGGATGTTGATAATAATAATATTTAATTTAAAATATTTAATATAAAAAAAATTAAAATATAAACAATCCATGCATTGCACGGTGAAATAGATATAATTGGGACTTGGGAGTTGGGACTTGGGAGTGCTCTATTAACCTATGCACTAAAGAAAAAGATGGTAATACTAGGCGTTAGCATGACCAAAAAAATCAGTTTTTAAGGGTTGTGCATCTACCGCTCACCTCAGCACTAAAAAAAATCAGAAACAATGAAGACGATAATTGCAATTAATTGGAAAAAAAAACAAATAATAGGCAAAGGTAGCTGTATACAATCTGAAAAACTTAAAAAGTCGCCCAGCTAATCATGCTCCACATAGGAGCATCTCAAAGTAAAATGTATTTAGATATTTAAACTAAAATAAGGGAGACACAGCTGTTTTTTTTGTACAAGAGAGAGCCAATACGAACTTTTGGCTAACATTAAAATAATCCCGCTGCTGCTTCTGAAATCATGAGATGTTCATAGCCTCAGCATGATAGGTTTCCAGCTCCTTGTCAAGTTGCTCAGCTGACTTCTCAACAGCATCCTTGTTCCCACGACCTCGACCTCCACCTCTGCCACCACGTCCACGGCCTCCACCTCCACCTCTGCCCCGTCCACTAACACTCACATTCCTGGGGCCACCACGACGCCCCCAACTGTATAAAAATAAACAACGACAAATCTTTGGTAAATAACTACAATGGAAGAACATAATGACATTAATATATCCCATTACCCCCCACCACTGAAGTACCAAAACAAAAAAGTGTGGCTAATTTATGCCAATGCAATAATAGCCTATAATTCTTCAAATGGACATCTTAAGATGGATCAAACTGCTCATGAGCTTTTTTGTAGTATAATCCCTCTAGCTCTTGCTCTTGCTCTTGCTTAAAAGGTATCTACTGATTACATCCTTACATATTTTCAGAAATATCATGAAATTATTAAGGTAAAGAAGTAAACAGAGAGAGGATATTGAATCCTCCTAATGTAGCCGCATAAAAACTAGAAGACATAAAAAAAAGAACAAAACATAAACTAAACAGGGCTACCAAATCTGTTCCATCATCACGAGAAAGTTCTCCAAACAAGTCCTAAATGAACACAAAGGAAAATAAATGAACAAAATCTTAATACCAATATGATTCATCCAATTTAATTTTTAGATAAAAAAGATCCATTCAATTTTTATCTAGCTAAATACACAAATTTCAGCAAAAATTAACATCAATAAGAGACTACACTATTACTGTTCTGAACAATGAATGACTTACCCAGCACCACGATTAGGCACAGCAGGACCTACAGCTCGACCACCTCTTGGCCTGCAACACACATGTCATCAGCCTACAATCTGTAGCATACAACTATACATTTTTTCTATAAAAAGGTAAGAGATAAAGGAATATAACAGAAGTTAGCATTGAAGGAAAAATACAGCAATGGCAATATATTTCATACTTAAAAAAAAAATGTACCAACCGTACCATAATATGGCAGACAGAAATAGACAAGGAAAAATTCATAATCATATCAACAAAAGCCTCCATGCTTAAAGAAGTGACTTACGTCATTACAACTGTCCTTTTCTTTCTGCCAGTTAACCCAGTGACATTCACACGAGCAGTCACAGGTAATTCCGCATTGGCACCAACAATCTCAATCTTCATGGGTTTTCCATCCAAAAGTACATTATTATATCGTTTGAGAGCAGCAAATGCATCACTTCTTCTAGTATAGACAACTTCAGCTGAACCCTGCAACGAGTGAAAGATATCAAAGATTTAGTCAGACAAAAAAATGCCAACCACATAGTAGAAAAGCTAAGGCACATAAAAACAAACTGCTCCACACCATACTCTTTCTGATATACATACCCTCCCAAATATTAGCAGACAGACAATTAACAGCAACCTCAGACTTTGAAGCCATGACAGACCAACCAAGATATCTAATTTGCTAGTAAAGATTAAAGAAAATTATGTATATTGGCCATATTTTCTAATTTGATTGAAGGTGATGTACTGATGTATATACTGAGAATAAGAAAAATACTGAAATTGTTATATTTCATTCATCTGCCAGATACATGCTCATCCATGTTATAGTGTGGTCAAACTGGGAAAAAGGGAATGAATAGTCCAATCTAGTAGCAGAAACATTGGCCATATTGTAAAAAAAAACCCAGCCCCAAGAAAAGGAAAGAACAGAAAAAAGGAAAAAAATAAGAAAAAACTGCTACTCACATGCAATTGAATACATCAAACCAAGTAAAATTATTACTAATTACTAATTACTAAAACAATACTGTAACTAAGTTCGTAACACAAAGTCAATACTTACACTTGGATGTCCATTTTTGTCATAATGAACAGCATAGCGCTTCAAGTCTCCAATCTCAGCAAAGAGTTCCTGAGTTCCAAACCAAATGTCAAGAGAACTTCCAGAAAGGTTACGGTGGCTAAGAAGGAAGCATTTGAAGATATGAAATTATATGTACCCTTATGTCTTCATTGGTTACCCCATGGTCCAAGTTAGAAACATACAACTTGGTACCTACTTCTATTCCTGGTATCCCTGCAGCTCTTAGGCTATCTTCCAACAAATCATGCTGCCATGGAAAAGGCCGGGTTCCACGAATAGACTGGCCAAATCAAACAGAACAGATTCCAGAGGGGCAAACAGAACACGTCAGATTATGACCAGTAAAAGACATTCATCATTCTTCAAGTTTAGTCAGAGAAGGTAAACTCCCAGAAGAAAATAAAAACAAAACACGCTGTCAACAATGTAGTTCTGGTCAAGACAAATATATTCAAGATAACCTATTACTCAAACATCACTAATCTAGGTGAGAGATGGTAGATTGGAGTAAGAATTCAACCCACTGCTTACAAACTGGTGCTATGCTACTAGTGAGAGCTCCAGTTCTGATGTTCGAAAAGCTCCTTTGCAAAATACCATCAAATAGGGAAGTAAACTGATTCCTTGCACTGTAGAACCCAACTTCGCAAGAGGATCCAATATAATTTCAGTCCACACAAACCAGTCATACATTCGATGTCATCTCATCTAAATGAAATGGATTAGCACGGTTTAGAGGATTAAACCCCACTTATAGTTAAATGTTTTTTGTGCTACTCGTAAGAGCATTATTTTGAAATTCACCTAATGAAAGCTCCTTCGTATAATATGCTAGGAATCATCAAAGAACTCCTGCACATATCAGAGATCTGTAGCAAAGCCCCCAAAAACAAAATCAAACAACTCTTAGGTGAATACTAATTGTGACATTATGGAACTAGGACAAAGACATCGAGGATGTAAAATGATTGAGCATGAGCTTCTCCATGGAACAAATATTAAAATAGGAGTTCCTCTTGCTTTCAATATTCTATAATGGTGAATCGTCTCATGCTTGGATATTTTTTAGAAAATCAGAATCTCATGCACATGTATAAGCAGCCACGTTTTTTGAGCTTGCCTTGGCAATAGCATAAGATGATGGCCGAGCATTTAGAACGAGAGGACCTCTACGAGCAGAACCGGTCGCTCTTCTACCACCAGCAGCACCAGACATTCTTCCACCATTAAAGGTCCTGCTTGATCCACGGCCAGAGCTGGTTCTTCCACGTCCTCTGCCTCTCCCTCTGTTACTCCTGTTCTTGATTCTATCATCTAGTGACATATCCAAAGAAGAAGCCATTGTACTTGCAATGTAGCAGAGTAAAATTCTTTAAGCAATGTAAATATGTAGACCTGCAATTTTATTTGGAAAAAAAAAATCAGTTTTAAACATATGCTAAATGTCCGATTGAAAACAAAGTATATACAATTTAAAACAATGAAGAATAATAGAGCACGTAACCAAGATGGTAATGTTGTTCAACAATACTTCAATACATTTCAGATATTACACTACTTTTCCAGTCTAATCTGTAATTTAAAACCAGTCAGCACCGGAAACTGGATAGCCAATCCCAGCTCAACACCCCAAAACAATCAACAATTTCAAAAACAGCAACCTGTCAAATTCAACTAGCATATAGTACCTAACAGACTCCCACCATAACACACCACAATAAACAGAAAACATTAAATAATTTTAGAATAAGATCTGTCTAATTTCAAAATTCACCCAATTACAAGTTTTCCAGGGAAGGTTAATCTCAAATTCGGAAGAACAGAAACAAAAAAACTATCAAAACATCATACAAAAAACGGACGAGCTTTTTCAATTATTTAACTAATCCAACTTCCAATATCAAAACATCACAGCACGCCAAAGTCTCTTCTCTTCAAAAATCAGTACCAAAACTTAAAATTCAAAATTGAAAACATGAATTAACCAAATACCTAGTTTACAACTCTATTCTATAATTCATCACTTTCCCAAAAAAAAAATCAAATTGAAGCAGAAAACCCTAATCTATTCATTCACATCACAATTCACAAAAAATAAAATAAAATAAAATAAAATCGCGCAACAATATCAGAATTGGAGCTAGAAAAATACCTGGAGAAGCGTTGAAGAAAGGGGAGAGTGTGTGTGAGTGAATTTGGGGGCAAAGGAATGAATAAGAAGAAGAAGAAGGAGCGAAATTAGGGTTTGGAACGAAAAAGGGACGAAAGATCAAACCATGCGTGTGGGGTTTTAGGGTTTCCAGAGAAGAAAGAAAAGAGCTTTTGGGTTTGGCTTAGCTTCGCAGAAAGGCACCGGTGGTTTTAAAAGCCTTCAGGGGCTTTTCTGTCTTTTCGCTTTTCTTCTGCCGTGTCCTGCAACCATATGCCTCTTGGTCTTGGGCCATTACTTTTACGGGTCGTCGTTTTTCGGTACTCATCGATATTACATGAGTTTGTACACTACTCCCCGTCTCTAATTATAAGGCATTTTTAACACTTTTATTTTGTCCCTATTTATAATGTTCTTTATCAATTTTTAATGAGCATTAATTATTTTTTTCTTCAAACACCCCTATTTATTTAACACTTTTTAAATTCTCAATAATATTAATAGGAGTAATTTTGAAAATACATATCAAAAGTTCACATTTCCAATACAATTAACTAAATTATTTCACTTTCTTAATAAACGTGAAATCTCCCAAAAAGAACTTATAATTAAGAACGGAGGTAGTGATTATTATCCAACTACTGTTTTCGGTTTGCTCAAAATTAACCAGTTTTTTCCATTTTATTTTTCCGTAACACGAGTTGGTCTTCGATAACATTTAAAACACTTTCGTAACTCTCAACATGAGATATGTAACTCTCAACAACATGAGATATAAGCATTTTTCATCTCATCTCATCACCGAAGCATTTATAAAAATTAAATAATATTTTTATAAAATTGAATAATATATTTATTCATTTTTACTTATATTTTGTTCATATTTATTAATAATTTTTAATTATATTTCTTCAATATACATAAATAAATACACCGATAATGTGTTAATTTTAACGTAAGCTGAGGGGTCAACGTACTGGGTAAGCTGACCCCTAAGTAGGGGTGAGCATGGGAAGGGTTGGAACGGGTTGGGCTTGACCTTTACCCGTCCCGAAATGTTGCACGGGTCAATTTTTCAACCCGAACCCGTCCTTAATTAGAGAGGGACAAGGTAAGGATGGGTCTAAAATAGGACGGGTCCTCATAGGGACGGGTCCGGGTTCACCCGGGACACGGATGAATAACATTAAAAAAAAATTCAAACCATTCAAATTTTGAAATTTGCATAATCTTTTTAGAATTCTATAACTAACCACAAGAAGTATACTAATACTAATATAATTCCTTCAACAACAACAAAGTATAATTCTATAATTCGTTACTCACATAAGAGAAGAATTCGCCTTTGTTGATACTGCACCATCCATATTCCGCCCATCCTTTTCCAATAAATATAAGGAACTCATGTATAACAAATGGAACCTCCTAACAACTTGGCAAGTTCATACAGTATGTATGTATCTCACACACACCGTAGTAAAACTTTAGTGTTTTATATTTTTTATTCATGTTTTAGTTTTTAGAAATAAGAATAATAATTATAATTAATATATATATATTTAATTAATTAATTATAAGTCTGGGCCGGGTCCGGGTGACCCGGGCATGAACCCGAACCCGTCCTTAGTAAGACCGGGTCTGTCCTTTTCTCACTCGGGTTTGTCCCTTTGAATAATTGAAGACGAGTTTGACCCGACCCGAACCCGCCGGGTTGGGACAGGTCTTCGGGTAGGGCCGGGTCATGCTCACCCCTACCCCTAAGCGTATGTGTTAATTTTAACGTAAGCTGAGGAGTTAGCGTACTGGACAAAAATATTTATTGTTTTTAAATTTTGTAAGCTAACCTCGATAAATATGTGTTAATTTTAAATTTTTAACGTAAGCTGAGGGATCAGCGTTCTAGGTAAGCTGACCCTTAAGCGTATGTGAATCAGCGTACTAGGTAAGCTGACCCTTAAACGTATGTGTTAATTTTAATGTAAGTTGAGGGATCAGCGTACTGGATAAGCTGACCCGGATAAAAATAGTATTGTTTTTAAATTTTGTAAGCTGATCTCTAAGAATATGTCTTAATTTTAACTTAACATGAGGGGTGTTGAGTAAGCTTACCCCTAAGCGTATGTGTTAATTTTAACGAAAGCTGAGTGATCAGAGTACTGGACAAAATTATTATTTTTTAAAATTTTTGTAAGTTGACCCCTAAGCGTATGTGAGAAGGCAAGAGCATTTTGGGATTTTAGGTTTTTTTATTAAAGGGCATTTTTGATTTTTCACTAATAAAGAGGTGTCACCTAATTAAAAAGAGGTGTCAAAAACTAATTCCCAAAAAACAATCACTATGGATCATATTTGAAAGCAGAGGAAGAGGCCCACATTCCAAAAAAATAAGAAAGCCTTGGGAGGAGCGAGTCTATGGTGCAGCTGGGCTACTGGGTAATAATACAATCTCAGGTAACCAGTTTCAATCATCACCCTCTATTGTCCCGGAAACTCTACAACCATTGATTAAGGGATTAGTATATAAACTCATCCAGTATCTATGAGTATTGTATACAAACCCTACTTTTACATGTACCGTGTTCTTGTTTTTGGGCCATGTCAGTATGTCACTATGTTTCAATAAAGAGTGCTGAAATTTAAACCCCATGAAATATTCCTAAACCTCGTTTTTTTAGTTTAATTTCAAAACTATCCCTAAAGATTTAACATTTCTTGTTTTTTTCGTAGTTACAGAGTTTTAAACCCCATCATCTTTCATGTCATTCTTTCAAATCTTAATACCTATCTTCAAATCTCAACCACAATCATTGACATCACCCCACCCTTTCATCCTCACCATTGCAATGCCTGAACTCTTTTGTTTCTGCCATTGAAAGACACAAACACACACAGACATGATGGATCTGGGTTCTTTGAAGAGAGGGAAGAAACACAAATCTCAAGGGGGAGGAAGGCGATGGCGATGGCGGCAGTGCAACCAAAATCGATAGCAGCAGCACGATCAGAACCACCAATAGTGGTAGCCATGTTGATAGTTGTGTGAGAGGAAGAAAGTCCATGGAGATGATGATAGTGACGAACCAAAGGGTATGATGATGGAGGCCGTAGGAAGAGTGAAGTGTGAGGTGGTGTTAGCTGTGGGAGGGGACAAGACAACATCGGCGTCGCCGCCACCGCTTCCCTCTTAGGTTTTCTTATTTCTTCTCTCTCTTCTTTTGGTTTTTGTGTTTTGTGTCTTGAGTCTGTGTTTATGGTTGGATCTGGGTTCTTTTATGGTACGGGGTACACCAACGAAATCCATTGAAGGAGAAAGGATTTGGCTTAGAAGGTCCATTAAAGCTTAAGGATGAAAAGGATAATGGTGAGGATGAAAGGGTGGGGTGGTGACTCTAGGGCTAGGAGGTGAAGGGAATATTGCAAACACAGGGATGGGGTTTAAAAGTTTTGATGGGAAATAAAAAGGTTTAGGAATATTGGTGAAAAAAAGAGAGGATAATTTGGTCATTTTATACTTATAAAAAAATTTGGTCATTTTATGATAAAAATGAGAATTTTGAATAAAATATAGGGTTTAAATTACATGGCTCTTCAATAAATTACTTAAAGATTATTTTTTTAAAAAAAAAAGAAAAGTTTTTTCCTTCATATTGGGGATAAGAATATTACATACGATACAAACAATGAAGGGGTATTATCGAATATGTAGATCAATTGCTCTGTCGTAACCCTTAGTCTCAAATTTGAGTCCACAAAAATTAGATGCAACTGTGTTAAAGTGTTTGGTAGAAATAAATTTGGTAAAATAGGTTAAATGAAAATATCTTAACAATTTTTAAAGATAAAAACATAATAGCAAAATCAAACACAAAAATCAAAACTAGTTGTAACTTGAATTTGTTGCTATGAAGATTTCATAAGTTTGAACCATTAACCTTTTTTCATGTTGTAACGGGGCATAAGGCTAGTGTTAGATTTTGCTTTAGCTAAATGTCCCACTAAATCGGATGCTAAATTTTTCTTTTTTTTTTTTTTTTTTAAATTTAGAAGAGAACGTCATTCTCATAAGCAAAATTTAATATAATTAAAGATCAATTTTAATACTACTTGCAACTTATTATGTAGGGTTCAAGGCACTAAAATTGTCCAAAGAAAAGGGAATTACAATTCAAATATGACTCTGATCTTTGTATTAGTATAGGATTTCTTTAATTATCTTGCTTAGAAAATTTGTGAATTAACCTAATAGAAATTTCTCTCTTTATACTACTAAAATGTCTCTAATGTTTCTCTCTCTATGTTGAAAGATCATGTTATTTATTTTTATTTTATAGGCAAAGTATTTTTTGATTTTTTTTTCGGGGATAGGGGAAGAAGATTTAAATCCACCAAATGGTGGTGCCCAGGATCGAACACGGGACTTCAAACTACCAAATCTTAAGACTTGGTACATAACTATGTGGACTACACCCACTTGTCAAATCATGTTATTTTTCTCAATTCAAAAATGGTATGCAATGGCAGAGAACATTGTCCAAATTATCTTCCTCCTAATCTTATCTCTATTAAACACATGTATGATCAAATGCTTCCACTGATTAAATCTTTTAGGGCAATTGTCCAAACAAATCTAACAAGAAATCAAATTAAGTAATTCTACATATCATTCACACTTAAAGAATCGATGATTCCTAGTTTCATTTATTTTCCACATAGTTGAAGACATTTGAGACTGACATGAAACATTTGAATCTATCAATTGTTTAAAGTCTATTATGTGCTAGTAACCATGTGATGAAGGAATGTTTAGAAATTGAACAATTATTCAACACCATCTTTTGCATATGAAATTTCTCTTGAGGACCCTTTAGTCATTGATAAGCACTTTTGGTTGAATATTGACCATCACTTGTTGCAATTTAGCTATCAACAATAAAGCCTGCTCTGAGTTTGTTCCTCACTTTGATAATATGCTTCCAATGCCAACTTTCATTGTCCTTTATTTCATACTGCTAAAAGTCTTGACCCTTTAAATAAATACTATTAATCCATCGAACCCATATATATAGGATGTCTTTTTTGGCGGCCTAATGCCAAATTTGATTACCAATTGTCGCAACATTCCGCACTGCACAATTCTGAATACTTAGCCCTCCAAATTTTTTTTGGTTACAAACTTCAACCCATTTGATTAGGCCATGCACTTTTTTATCTTGAGCATCACTCCATATAAACTTCTTACATACTTGTTTTATTCCTTTGATTACCTTTTTTTTGGAATAATAAAAGTTGTAGCAAAGTATGTATTAATAGATGGCAATATAGAGTTTATCAATTGTGTTTTCCCCTGATAAGATATGTTCCAAGTTATTCAGCTAGAGAGTCTCTTTGTAATCTTGTCAATTAGTACTTGGCAAGTTTGCATACACCATTTTTTAACATGAAGGGGGAAGCCAAGGTATTTGAATGGAAGTTCTCCTTTCTAGAAGCCAGTATAATGTAAGTTCTTCTGCTGCTCTGATTGTTTGATGCATGGCATGTATACACTTGATTTCTCTTGATTTGCTTATAACCTAGAGCATTGAGAAAAATCAGAGAAAGCTTTAAGCATAATCTCCACACACTCAGCTTTACATTTATTGAAAATCATCAAGTCATCAGCAAAAGCCAAGTTTATCATATCCAACTCTTTGCAAAGAGGTTGAAACCTGAATTTTGGATTTTTTTAGCTACCTTTGATATTCTGGTCAACATATCCGTTACCAAGACAAAAATAAGGGGGAAAATATTATCCCCTTGTCTAATACACCTGACTATTTCTAAACAATCCAAATTTCTCATCATTCAAAGCTAAAGACAAAGATGTAGTTGATATACAAATCATGATCTAGTATATCAATTGCTTGGGGAACTTTAGGATTTCAAGCATGTTTTCAACAAATTGCCGACTCACATATCATATGCTTTCCTTATATCTATAATCTTTGAAAGTGTTTGGACACTCTATTTTAGGCACAAGAGTAAGAGTAGTTGCATTAACTTGGCTCGGTAATTTCCTAGGCTGAAAAATTCTTTAGCATTCCTCACCAACCAAGTAGCTTTATAGAAACCAAAACCATATCCATCAGGGCCAAGGCTGTCGTCCTCAACAATTGAAAAGATTGCCTTCTTAATTTCCTTATTACTAAAAGGCTTGATTAATTTCATTTTTCTTCATTCCTTTTCTTTTGCACTCATCTTAAGATGACACCTATTGAACTCACACCTTTATTATTTTTCTCAACGAGACCTCTTCTCCTTGGTCTCTACGAGTTCTCATTGCTTGTCGATAACTGTTTAAATAGACATTCCTTTTCAATGGTCTTTAAACAACGATCTCCCAACATCTTTTAATACGGTTGTTAGTGTTCAACAACAAACATTCCTTTGTAATAGGTAGAAATTCCAATATTTTATTTTCATCAACACCATCCAATACCATCCAAGCCTTTTTCATGTGTCGGTCTATCTACTGAAGTTTATCCTTCTTTATCAAAATTCCTGACTGCCCAGCACTTTAACAACATAATAGTTAAATGTTGGCAATTGTTTGAGGGATTTTAGTGGTTTAAACACCTCTTTTTCACAATGGTGCATAAGCCTGTACATACTTCTGAATGAGTTAACATATTATGTCCCATAATTTGTGCTATTCCATGTATCACTCATTCTCATTGTCCAAAAAATAAATTTTGGACTAATGAAAATGAATGACACAAATTGAGACAGAAGATGTGCTCTCCTTTTGTATCAACTATATGTCACAATAATTGCCTTTTATACGTGGGTTGAGTGTACACCCAGTATTGCTTTGAATGAGTTAATTCGCCTATCAGTTAAACCGAATTCATAACATTATCTCCCATTCACTTAGAGTTGTCCCTAACTTTGTATATTTAGCTACGATCTTCACCCACCAATCATTATGTTCGAATGGATTTCCAATCATTAAGGAATAATCGTAAGGAACAAACACCATCTTCCACATTATGGTGTTTTGGTGGCTTCCCACGCCCTCTCCTTGGTGGGGCATTTTGGTCAAGCTTCATGTAGTTGTGTGCCTTGCTGGCAACTCACCATAGGTGGACTCTATGTACTTTGATATTGCTGACTTGTTTTCACCATTGCTGTCACCGAGGGCTTAAATTGCTTTTAGTATCATCAACAACTCACAGCATAACAGCACCATCAGAAAGAGACAGCAACAAGGGGTAAAAATTGGTGGGTAACTTGAAAAAAAATAATGTAGTCTTTTCCAGCAATTTGTAACGTGTAAGTAATCATTCTTTGCTTATTTTGTGTTTGTGAAAAAGTGAATCACTTAGGTAAATTGGAGCAAAACTCATTCTTCTTCTTTGTAGGGTTCGAAAATGGCTTATATTTCAGCTCAATACACCCTAGTCACTAAACAAAACCAGATCAGCAAATAACAGCTCACTTATCATATAAAAGAAAACAAAATGTCCTTTCACTTCCTAGAATTTCTGAAGGGCTTTGAAACTCAATTAAAAGACTTATATAAGTGGAATTAGTATTATTTACACCAACTCAATTGCTTAGGCCTTAGAATTTAGTCACTTAGGTATATGTTTTAGGATTTAATTTTGGAGAAAGAGCAAAAGGGAAAGCTCTATTTCTAGATAAGTTAACCTCAGGGTATGGAGGAACTGAAGGAGGCTTTATTAACCTCTTCTGTCGCCATTGAAGTTGCATATGAAACACCTCAGAAGCAAGCACAGTGCCACACATCAACTAAGCAGTCTAAGCTAATGAGATTAAAAATATATTTTAATTATCGGACTAGAAATCATGATCAAATTCTTTTATTTCATTTCATCAATAACAATCTGCAAAAAAAAAGAGTTAATAGAGATAGTGCTTATGGTAAATATCCTATCAAACCAGCAAAGTTTGCCATTGACTGAGTACCTCAAAAGAAAAATGTTAATAGACATAAAACCAACTTGATAATCTCTACACCTCAATGAATCATTTTTCGATTGTCTATTGGAAGCCAGAAACACTCTTGTTGTAAAACAAAATGCATCTATCTAAAAATTCCATTTAAAAGACAATGCCAATTGAGTTGAAAGCAGAAACAATCCTGCGAAAATTTGAGACAAAATCATTTCAAGATAAACCATAACACAGATATTCTTCACATCAAGAATTTAGATATTGGGCACAGCAGCAACTCTACCAATTGTCCTGTTTTCACAAATCACAAATACAATTTACAAACCACCATAGGCTCACCAGCTACTAGAACAGAAAATGCAACAACAAAAAGAAAAACACTACCACCACCAGTCACCACACAATTATACAGAACAACTCATCTAAGTTAACACATTAGAGAATTTCTGTAGAAACAATGATGACCCAATATCATTCTCTTCAACAGAAACAACACTTCCATTTCCAGTCAAGGCTCAAGGCTAAAACCCTAACTCAAGGGGTTTAGTGTTAAACACTAATTTCAGTAAATGGTGTCTTCATCTTTGGAGGCCTACCTCTAGGCCTCCCACTCCCAGCTGCTTCCACCGCCGGTACTCCATCGAAGCCACCAGTGGGCCTAGCAATCTTCCTGGGCCGCCCACGGGGCCTGCCACTCCCACCAGGAGTCTTAACCTTATGTGGCCTTGGGGGTTCATTTGGGTCCTTGGGAGGGCGGCCCCTAGGCCTTGATGGTCCCGAGACAGTGCTGGGAGACAGAGGATCCTTGGCCTTGGGTGGCCTGCCACGACCACGCCGTGGTGGAGCATTTGGGTCACGCTTGCTATAGTTGTTTTTCCAAAACACCAGCTCCCCACTGTCCCTCATTTTCGCAAGGTGCACATTGAGCAGTGCCTTGTGCCCCTGAGGCAATCCACCCCATGTGGACTCTATGTACTTGGATATCGATGATTTGTTGGAACCATTCTCTTCATTCAGGGCTTCAATTGCATTCAAAATCATCTGAAAATTGAAAAACACCCACACCCACACACTCAGTCTTCATAATCAACTTTTTTTTTTAACTTATTCATAATCAATTTCATTTTGAGGAATCCTTGATTTTTTTCTTAAAACTTCATGTAACTACAATTGTTTCATGAACATGCAGTCAAATATTGAAAAAGCCACAAAGAAAGTAATTTGCAGAAAAAAGCAAAGCCAAAGAAAAAATAAATTGCAATATAAAAACTGCAGAATTGATAGTCTCCTTGGTTTTGAATGGACATGTCTTCTCAAAACCTAAATTTTAATTGAAATAATAATAATAACAAAGCCTAATAACAACAGCAATAACAACACCACCACCACCACCACCACCACCATCACCAACAACAAAAAATAAAAAAATAAAAAAATCATCTTTACCAAATTTTATTTTATTTTATTTTTTTTAAAAAAAACCAAAACATTTTTATCACTATTTTCCTTAGATTTGCAAGAGAAATTGAAAAAAAAAATCTCCATTTTACTGAAATTCCTATGCTAAAATAATCAGAACAGTGGAAAATAAATTAAGAAAAAGTAATTCTTCATATAAACCCTAGCTTTGTCCAGTAGGTTAAAAATATACTAATAATTACTTAATTAATTAATTAACAAAATTAGTGGATATTGCAGATGAATAGTAGCTCAAAAATTGTAAAATTGTTACAAAACATGGATGGGGTTGGAATAAATTTTTACCTCAGGGTAAGAAGGAATTGAAGGAAACTTATTAACTTCTCCAGCAGCCATTTGCAGAGAGTGAAGCTTTCAATTAACAACCTCAGATTCCCACAGGAAAACTTTGTAACAAACAGAGCTATCAAAATCTGCAGAGAACTGTCTTATTTGAGCAGAACCTGCAAGGGATTGAGGATCTGATTTGAAGGGAAAGGATAAATAAAAATAATAATAATAATAAAAAAAAAAAAAACAAAAAACAAAAAACAAAAGCTTCTTTCTTTTTTCTTGTTGCTATTGTTGATGTTTTCAGTGAAAATGGACGGTCAGGATTCAAGGAAATTAAATGATCTGACGGCATGGGTGTTAGTGTGAGATTGACACACGGATTGATGACGTGGGATTAGGTTGGTTTTGAAACTTTTGGTTGGAGTTGTGAAAGTACCAAATTGTCCCCGGTTTTTGTATCATTGTAACTTGAAAAGGTGGGTCCCAATACAAAGCTAAAAGAAGGAACTGAAGCTCCTTGTTTTCGTGACCGCAACAGATGTAGGATCCGAATTCTCGTAAAAGAACTGTACTTAGCATTGAAGATTTTCTTCTCCAATGAGGTTGAGGTTGTCTCGTCTCACTCCTTCAGATCTGGTTGTTGAGTTGCTGCTGCTATGCCCAGATTTCTTTGTACAATAGGCAGTGATGAATATTGAATAGAGTACTTTCTTTGTAACACCCGTGTGAAAATATGTGCTTGTTCCGCTTAACTATGGTTGATAGATAATTGGATTTCTTAAACATAATATCAGGGTTTGATCGATGTCATGAATATAGAAAAATGTTCTGTTGGTAGAAGCAAAATTCACTTTGATAATTTATTCGATCGGAGAAAACTAGTTTTTGGTCTAAAGAATACTCTTTTGATGAAAAAAAAAATCTTGTTAACCATGTATCTAATGACATGAGTTGAGTAATGAAAGATTAAATCCAACCATTTTTTTAAGGCAATTCCAACCATTTTGTTAACTATTGCTAAAAGCAATTCAAGAAAAGAAACTCGATTTAAAACATGCTAGAGAGAATATTTTTAGATTTAAGATGTTTAATGTCGATTTGCATTCTTGTGTTGTTGCTTCTGGCTGTGTTTGGTAAGACAGTTTTATAGTTTATTTGATAGCTTTTAGCTTATTGATCCGGTCAATAACCTACTAGAGCTGTTTGGTGAACAAAAAATAAATGAAGCTTATAGCTTTTAAAAAGGAAGCTTATAGCTTTTGAAAGCTAGCTTTTAGAAAGCTATATCAGGTAGCTTTAAAAAAAAAAGAGCTCTCAATAAATCATATCTCATTTTTGCTTTTTTTTTAAACTAAATTATATTGCAACTTTTTTTGTGAGAGATAACAAGGGACCGGAGGGAGTATTATTATTTACCCATTTGTCATAAGTCATTTAACGTGTTTAAATTAGTTGCACAACTAGTTTTGTCAAACAGCTCTAGTTCAATAAGCTAGCTATATATTTCCAGTTTTCAGCTATAATCTCACAGCTATAAGTTAGGTTCATAGTCATCCGCTATAAGCTCAAAACTATCAGCTACAAGCTTATAACTATAAGTTAGTTTTGCCAAACAAACTTTTTAAATAAAGATTTTTTTAATCTTGATTAATAGAAACAAACAAGTTTTATAAGAAAACCCTGAAAAAAAAAGTGTTATAAGAAATGATGAATATAAGAAATAATTTTTTACTTTTATTTTTCTCAAAATAATACATCAACTTATGGGTGCTCATTAAGGTTAAGAAAAAAAAACTCTAATTTAATTTTACATTATTAATACAATTATGTATTTAATGGCTAAGAAGAGACAACATTAAATGTTTTTACATTATCAATACAACGATATATTCCACCAACGTGGGGTTGGTCAAGTGGTAGCTCACTTGGTCTCTTAACCAACTGGTCTCGAGTTCGAGCCTTGGGTATGGAGCAACCCCCGCTGGGAGACCCCTACCGCTTAGTGCGTGTTCAGTTGGATCGAACTGGATGAGTCAGATTCTGGGTAAACCAAATCTGGGTACCGGTTGGTGTACACACAAAAAAAATACAATGATATATTCCCTCATACCTTAGTTACTCGGTATAAGTTAAAAATGGGTAAATAACTCGGATATAAAAAAAATACAATGATTTGGAATAAGTTAAAAATGTTAAAGCGACAAATAAATTGGATGGGTTACCTGCGGGTTTTCTCGAACCCGACGGAGATGAGTTTGATTTTCACTTTTTTATATCCGCTCTACTGAAACCCGCACCCGAATCCATCCCGCTCTTGATGGGTGCATAGATGGTATTAGCAAAACTCGCCCCAAACCTGACCCGTTGCCATGCCCAGAGAATATTTCGCAAATCCCATATGTTATGCTACGAATTCGCCACTTGTTGCAATTTTCTCAATCCATCATGCCTCTTATTATTCGCAACAGCTCTCCCACAATAATGGCTAACTAGGTATCATTAAAGCTTGTGGTATATGCTTAACATTTTTTCCTTGATTCTTGTTGCGCGTCAACCGAGGCTAACTCTCTGAGGCCCAACAACGGGAATTAGAGGTATAACGGTCCGGTTTGATTTGATCTTTGACAAATATTAGAAATCGAACCAATTAAATTAATATGGTTCGGTCTAGTTCGGTCTAGATGTATTATATGTGCAAATATCAGATTAGACCAAACCTTTAATAAATGGTTCGGTCCAATTCGATCCGATTTATTTAACACATTTAGTTAAAATTTAAAATATTGGAAATAACAACATAGAATACTCAAATTAACATAAAACTTGCCTACAAACAATTCTGAGAGGTATCACTCGGAAAAATATTTCAGTGCAAAAAAAATAATTTTCCGAGAATCCCGTGTTGGAAATTTCTTTTCCGACATTGGTTCGTCGAAAACTTATGAACAGTGAAAAAAAAAACGAAAGTACCAAACTGACTTGTAGGAAGATGAAAAGTTATGGGTGTGAATATATTTTTAGTGCCTTTGTGAATAAATGCATGGAATGAGGTTAGTGTATAGGTTCAGCATGAGAAAGAAGATGAAAGGGTTAGGGTTGTTTTGGAGGGAAAAGATGGGGTGTAGGGATAGTTTTTGGGATTCAAAAATGTAACATTTTTTAATAAAGGATATTATTGTCATTTCACACATTAAATTGGGGTTTGGGATACTTTGTGGGGGTTTGGAATCTAAGACTCCGTACATGGATACTCATTGCTTAGTTAAGTCTTTTTGTAGTTCACAACTTTCTTTTGAAATATTTCATTTATATAATTTTTTTTCCAAATTAAAATTAAAATAATCAATAAAAAAATTTAAAAATTGCAAATTTTGAATTTTTATTGCTTGATTAATACAAAATGCACAAAGTTAATTGTATAATAGTAATTAATTGATCTGTTAGATAAATCAATAAATATATGTTTTTTTAATTTTTAAATCTGACAATTTTTTTTATCATTCTCGTAAAATGGAAAGAGTGTCTTGATTGAGCTTTCAAGGATTAAATGAGAAAAGAATACTGGGAGTTGAGTTTTTAGAGGCTAAATAATATTGAATGTTGAGCATTTGAGGTTAGGTGTGAAAAGAATATTGTAATTACACTAATTTATAGTGAAAAAAACTTTTGCTTTGTGTTTAGAATGGGATATATTTTTTGTTTTTTTGACTTTTGAGAATAATTTAGGTTAAATATGTAGAATACACCATCATGACACACACAGAGAGAAGAGGAAATCCCATTGAAGAGAAATTTGGATCCGATGAACGTGGATATGGCATAAACGACAATGCGAACGGAGGAAAAGATGAAAAGGATGTCGTTTGAAGTAGAGGGAGATGGAACTGTCAGTGGAGTGTGAACGGAGGGAGATTGATTATTGTGGGATATTGAGGGTTGAGTATAAGAGTATTGTTGTAGTGGGGTGAGCAGGGGTACTGAAGGTGTTTGGAAAAGAGGATGAATCTATCAAGATGAGAAGGCTAGAAGATAGATAATTAAAAATAAATAAATAAATAAAAAGGGGACATGTGTTATGTTTTTAATGGATCAAGGAGATAAGTTACCTCTTTGCATCATGAGGAATTTTATTCTCTCTCTATATATATATACACACACACATATTGCTAACGTGTGTAAAGTTAGATTTTAGTTGGTACACTTTAGCATAGTGTACCAGTTTTTAGTAGACGAAAAAACTCTCACATTTTAAAAAGACATAGTTTTAAACACAAAGATATTTTAATAATTTCTCATTTTTAAAATTAAAAAAAAAATAATCTGACACCCACCCTCAAACCTTATCTATCATCTCTCTCATCCCTTATTTCTCAAAACTCTTTCTCTCTCATCTCTCTCACACTCTAAGCTCCTTCTCCCTTCTCTTCTCTGCCCACCGCCACCGTCTCACCGCCAACCACCCTGACGCCAACAACAGCCACTACCCAAAGCCTCACCCACAACCAACATCGCGACCCGCGACCCGCAAGCAGCCCTGCTACACGCAACCTCGACAGCAACGACCCACTAGCACCGCGACCCGCGAGCAACAGCCACAGCACCGCGACCCACCGCCATCGCCTCTACAGCGATCTGCCACCCCGACGGTAGCCCCACCACCACAGCACCCGGCAGCCACCTCCCCAACAACCAATCCCATCAATGTTGACAACAAGCACACAAGGTGTTTGTGGGAAAGCTCAAGGTCTTAAATTGACTACAACCCCACCCATTTCATGCTATTTCCCTTTAATTTTATTTACTTTATTTCTTCTTATTGATACAATAGCATACTGAAACATGTTTGTAATTGCATATAAACATGCCTTTTTTTTTGTGTTAAATTATTGTTTATGCAATTTTCTTTTTCTTAATGATTTGTCAATTGTTTGAATTGTTGACACTTTAAAACTTGATTTTGAATTGTCTATTTCAGAACTTGATTTTGAATGTGCCACCGCTGAATGCAAACACACTAACTAAACTAATACAATACTACATACCTTTGAAATGATCAAATGTTATGGGAAATACACTAACACTGCACATTAATATTAATGGGTTTTTAAAATCGTTTTGCCACATCCTCCAATCTTTGCTATTATAGAATTAAAGCTAGTATTAGGGAAACACAAACATAATTTAATTAGTCAGCATAAAATTTTGTACAAGGTGCTACCTTGAATGTTGTTCAATCTTGCTAATTTCTCATAAGCTGGATTTGGAGCTCAGTGATAACTGTAACTGCTACTGCTATTGCTTTTTGTAACTACTGTTCTTTGAAAATTTATTGGTACATGTCTTCTTATATTTGTTTGTAATTAATTTTATTTTACTATAATTTTAGGTTGGGATTTTCTCTAATTTTTTACGGGAATAATGTTATTTGAAGGAATTGGTAATTGGCCTGTAGTGCTATTTAGAGATGATAATTCAACATTTGAAGATGATGAAATTGGAGAGGTTCGTGAAGATGATGAAATTGAAGAGATCTTGAGTGAACCTTTGCCTCAAGGCGAAAATGTCAATGACTCAGCTCTTTACAAAGGGAAATTGTTTAACAACGATACAAATGCTTACGATTTTTTTGTTTATTTGCAAAGAGTTGTGGTTTTTTAGTTAGACGCAGTCATAGTTACAAAAGGTACAAGAATAACATTGAAGATATTTTAAAATAGAGTTTACTTGTCACCGTTCAGGTGTTGCTAAACAAAAAAAGAATAAAAAAATAGTGAAGTAGAAAAACAAAGGAAACGAAAAAGTTCAAGATGTAATTGCAGTGCAAAATTGTTAATCTCTAAAAGAACATTAGTTTCGAGGAACGATGGATGGTTACATGTTTTGAAAACTCTCATAACCATGCACTATTAGTTGAAAAAGAAATATGGGTTCTTCCTGCTTATCGTGATATCCCTATTAATGATCAAGATCGTATATTATTATTATCAAAAGTTGGTTGCTCGGTAAGTCTCATTATGAGAGTGCTTGAAGCGGAGAAAGGGATAGAGGCAGACCATCTACCATTTTTGGACAAAGACATTAGGAATTTCATTCAATCTCAAAGTAGTGTTGGCAAAGAGAACGATGCTTCAAATGTTCTCAAATTATGCAAAAAATTTGAAAGACAAAGATGATGTCTTCCAATATGATTTCACATTGGATGAATGTAACAAGTTGGATCATATTATTTGGGTATTTGGTGATTCGATACGAGCATATAAAGCTTTTGGGGATGTGGTTGTCTTTGATACTACATATCGTATTAATCGTTATGATATGCCTCTTAGACTATGGGTTGGAGTTGATAATCATGGAAATTCCATTTTTTTTGTTGTGTTCTATTACGAGATGAGAAAATACCTTCCTTCACATGGGCTTTAAAGGTAAGTTATGATTATTTGTTGTTGTTTTTGTTAATTAAATATTAATTTTGATATTTTTATAATTTGTTTTCTTTTCAGAGTTTTGTACACTTTGTCAAAGGGAAATGACCAAAAACAATTCTCACTGATCAAGACCATGCACTTAAAGAAGCCATTTCAATGGAGTTGTCAAATACAAAGCATGCTTTCTGCATATGACATATTGCGGCAAAGTTTCCAACTCGGTTTTCTTTCCCTTTGTGTACAAAATATAATGCCTTCAAATCTGAGTTTTATAGGCTATATAATTTAGAATGCGCAAGTGATTTTGAACGACAATGGGATTTGATGGTTGAACACTTTCATGTAAAAAATAACAAGCACATTGAGGCATTGTATTCTCATCGTCAATTTTGGGCCTTAACCTATTTGAAAGATTTCTTTTTTGCTAGGATGACAACAACTTGATGGAGGTCGTTTTGTAACTTGGATAAAGGAAAAAAAATCAATTAATTGTTCTTATAAAGAATTTGAATTTTATGGGATATTGTGTAGACATGCTATTCGAGTGTTGTTGAAGAATGATTTCTTTAGTATTCCAGAAGAATATCTTCCTTCTCGATGGAGAAGAGAAAGCTCGTTGATTCCTCAATCAAGACACATAATCAAGTGCAATGATAATGTTGAGTTTCCATCACTAGTGCAGTGTTTAGAGGTTGAATCTTTAAAGACCAAATATCGAGTTAAAGTAGCTACAAAAGAGTTAAAGAAAGTAATTGAGTATGTAAAAGATATGCCTGAAATTCAAGAACATTCAATTGGTTTAGAACAAGATGTTCTAAATGATGATTAGCGTGATGTTGAAAATCCTATCACTTCTAAAACAAAAGGTCGACCAAGAGGATCAAGGGCAAAAGGGGGAGTTGAAGCTGCAAAGAAGCCTCGTCGTTGTCATTATTCTAATTGTTGTGAAATTGAACATGATTCTCGAAATTGTCCAACCAAAAGAAAAAAGACTCATTGTTGGCTTCTCAGCTATCTCCTAATAAGTAAGTTTAATAATTGTTTGAATCCATTTTGTTTTATAGTAATGCATCACTTTGTTGTATTATGAAGGACAATGATTTTTAACATGCAGGTGATTGTTGATGTTCCTGTTGCTCAAGCAATAGGTGCCATAATGCTTGAATTTGGAATTTGCAAAGTGGCATGTATAAGCTGGAAGGAAGGCCTTTATTTATATATATATATATATATATATATATATATATATATATATTATATAGTGCGCCACAGAGATATTATGTTATGTACAGTGCTGCACTAAGAACTTTTGTTTTTTCTTCTTCACTCTCTTCCTTTTAAGCAAATTAAACAGTAGTAATTTATAAAGAAAAGAGTATCCCAATGACTGATTCTTGATATTATTGAAGGTATTCCTACACACCTAAATCAAGTAAAAATTTGCATTCAGCAGTGGCACATTCAAAATCAAGTAAAAATTTGTACATATGATTACAATGCAAATTCCACAACTTTTGGACACAAGAAAATCCTATAAGGCATAGGTATACAATGTGTAACCAAAACAACGCCAAACACGGTTTCAATTAGTACGAATTCTCAATTTAACACATGAGTTGTTATATCACAACAGTAACGGTTCATAAACTGCAGCCTTAAAAACTAAAGTACAACAATGAAGTTACAACAGCTAAACCAAATCTCAAGAGAGATCTACTTACATGGAATACTTCTCCCTCTTTTAAATGATGTCTGCTATCTATTTTACACATCAAATTAATCTATTTGAACTTAGCCTGCCAAACACTTGAGCTGAATTCATCAAGTCAAGAATTGTTCATGTTCTGAAAAAGCTTAGGAAGATGAGCATTGGTCCTCTTGCTGATTTCACTCTTCTTTTTCTTCTTCTTAGTCTTGGTCTTGGAAGAAACGCCTTGAATTTGCGCTGCACTTCTTCTCTTTGCAGTGTTGGTCGCGGGCTTCATTCCATTCTTCTAAAGGTCTTTCTCTATATCAATCATATGACGAGGTAATTCGATACTCCGATTATAGTACCTACCAGTCTACCACCATGGCAAGTCATCTGATTATAGTAAACGTTATAGATAAATTTGGTCAAATAGTTCTGTTCTTATTTACAAATTTAGATAAAAACATACAAAAGTTCACTCTTCTAATAATATCTCAGTATCATATAATCCTCATCCTCAATAAGAAAATAAGAGAATGGTCTTTCAAAGGAAAGAACAAAAAAGGCAGTGAAGTGAAGAAAAGAAAAATGACAAAAAAAAAAAAAAAAAAAAGAAAACAGGGATGATCCTCGAGAGTCCAGACTGAAGTTGTTCATTTGAAGAGCCCGGTTTTGGCCCTCTGCATATGTTAACAGTTATAACAATCGCCACTGAGCTCCAAATCCAGCGTATGAGAAATTAGCAAGATTGAACAACATTCAAGGTAGCACCTTGAACAAGATTTTATGCTGACTAATTTAATTATGTTTGTGTTTCTCTAATACTAGCTTTAATTCTATAATAGCAAAGATTGGAGGATGTGGCAAAATGATTTTAAAAACCCATTAATATTAATGTGCAATGTTAGTGTATTTCCCATAACATTTGATCCTTTCAAAGGTATGTAGTACTTTAGTAGTTTACTTAGTGTGTTTGCATTCGGCTGTGGCACATTCAAAATCAAGTTCTGAAATAGACAATTCAAAATCAAGTTTTAAAGTGTCAACAATTCAAAACAATGGACAAATCATTAAGAACAAGAAAATTGCATAAACAATAATTTAACACAAAAAAGGCATGTTTATATGCAATTACAAACATGTGTCAGTATGCTTTTGTATCAATAAGAAAAAATAAAGTAAATAAAATTAAAGGGAAATAGCATGAAATGAGTGGGGTTGCAGTCAATTTAAGACCTTGAGCTTTTCCACAAACACCTTGTGTGCTTGCTGTCAATATTGATGAGATTGGTTGTTGGGGTGGTGCTGCCGGGTGCTGTGGTGGTGGGGCTGCCGTCGGGGTGGCAGATCGCTGTCGAGGCGGTGGTGGCTGGTCGCGGTCAGGCCAGATCTTGACATGTTATAGGCTCGGGGTGAATTTTTTTTTTGACCCTTAAACTATAAAAATCTTGTAAATAAATAAAATTTTAACAATAAAATCTCTCTTAATATAGGGACTTTTCCAAAATATTGTTAATGCTTATAACTCTATAAATTTGCAAAAATACAATCAATAATAAATAAATAAATAAATCACATAGGCTTCAACTGCTTCAACAATTCTATTAGTAGAGAAGTTTGAGAATAAAGAGGTGTTTCAAAACCATAATTAGTAAAAAAAACTTGGACATAAAGTTAAAGGGAGGTGAAATAAAATATTATGCAATAATTAATTATATATCTTAATAATATCATTACTTAATGTTCGAAATCTACTTTATAACCCTAGGTTCTAACTTTGGTAAACATTGTTCCACAATGCAATCTTATATTGTAATTTAAACTGATTCCAAAATTATTTATTTTAACGTTGATTAATTAGCAAAAAATAAACAACATTTCTCTAATAGTTGTATACTTTCATTTTATTATGGATAAAAATAACAATCAATTCAACAAAGCTTGAAATTTAGAAATAAATACTTCCTTCGGTTTTTTTTATATAAATTGTTTTTTAGATGAATTTTTTGTTCTATTTATAAGTTACTTTGTATTTTTTACAAGACACTTATTGATTTTGTTTAATCATATTTGTCTTTTATTTATTAATGTGAAATAATATATTTGTGAAATTTTTAATATAAATTAAGATATAAAATTGTAATGTTAAAGTATTTTTTAAAATTTAAGAAATATAAATATTTTCATTGATCTTTATAATATGGTTAAGTATGACTTATAATAAAAATGAAAGAAAAAATTTAAAAAGTGCATTTAATTTGAACAAAATAAAAAGGAGAGCATATATAAATAAGTAAAAAAAGAAAAGATGCCAATAGTTGGACTCTATTATGGAAAGCAAAAGTCTCAATAACCGACTGTGCTGGCTAGTATTGATATTAATATTTTTAACGTTTTATGTATATATGTATATATATATATATATATATAAATAAATTTTTTTGGGCCCCTAAAAATCATGGGCCCAGGGCGGGTGCCCTTGTTGCCCTTCCCCTGGGCCGGGCCTGGTCGCGGTGTTGTGGCTATTTCACGATTTTGGTTGTGGGTGGGGCTTCGGGTCGTTGCTGTTGTTGGCGTCGGGGTGGTTGGCGGCGAGATGGCGACGGTGGGTGGAGAAGAGAAGGGAGAAGGAGCTTAGAGTGAGAGAGAAAGAGAATTTTGAGAGATGAGGGATGAGAGAGAGGGGAGATAGGGTTTGGGGGTGGGTGTTTCCGATTTTTTTTTTTAATTTTAAAAATGAGAAATTATTAAAATACCCTTGTGTTTAAAACTATGTCTTTTTAAATGTGTGGGTGTTTTTTTTTTTTACTAAAAACTATTACACTATGCTAAAGTGTACCATCTAAAAACTCACTTTGCATAAGTTAGCAATCCCCACCCCATATGTATGTATATATATATATATATATATATATATATATATATATTATTTGTCTTCTTCATTTGCAAATATCATTAAAAAAAAAAGGTTTTGGCTCTTCCAAACAAAGGCACCTCACTGCACAACCTCGACCGTTGGCAATCGAGACTTCGTTTTTGGCAGCAGAGACCATAGAAGCACAAGCACTTAGGTAACGATTACCAAAGAATCATGATTCCTGCAAAATCTTGAAGGATGATTGATTCAACCAATTTCCTGCAAATTTCCTGCAAATAGCTAGTATTACTTGTAATCATAATGCCTTTTTAATGACCAATTAAGTGCAGATGCAATATCATTTCGGCAATAGTGATGACTGAAGGTGAGAGAAAGAAATCGATGGTGAGGGGCTAAGTCATGGCTAAGTCATGCTTGTGGGGAAACATGTGAGCAAACGTAAGATTTAATCCTTAGGGGCGTTAAATCATGGCCAAATTAAATGTTTGGTTGATGTCACCTTAGGGGCGTTATAGCATGGTGCCGAACAAGGCACCACAGCTGGTGCCCATTGACTAATCTTTGACCTCTGGTTTCAAGTTGTCAAGGACCTATATGCAATTTAATACAACGGCATTCCAAATGATTTGTTTAATGTAATTATTCTGAAACCCGTTTTCCGTTCCATAGCACGAACATAGGACAACCGCAGGGGAGCAGAGAATAGATAAGGCAAAGTGTCCTTGAAAGGTAAAATTGTTTCACAAGTTCATTGATATAAAAATTTGGCATTGGCTGCACTGCATGTTAAGACATAACATGCACCAGTGCAGCCTTTGACCCAGTAGTATTATATTAAGTTTTAATTAATTGCTTTTATGTTCCTGCTTAATTTTTTAATTGTTAAATGGTGTATGTATGTGAAATGTCCATTTTAACCTTGAAATTTAATTAATTGCTTTTTTCTCCCTCATTCATTCTTCAGCATCTCCTCTTCCCTGATCCTCCTCTTAGATCTGGTTCCTCTTCCTCTACCACATATTGGAGCTACACCACTTTCCCATTCCTTATTCCTGGCCGAGTTACACCACTCCCTCTTCCATCCTCACTTTTCGATTCAGTCCCTCTTCCCTCCTTGATCTACTCTCTTCCATTGTCGGTACGAACCATTCCTCTACCCTCTTCCTCTTCGATTTGCAACCTGTGTTGACAGCTTCTGTCAATCGCCGAGTACCAGGTTTGTGTTCGCATTCCTCTAGTTTGTTCCATTTCCAGCTTGTGTTTTATTTCAACCCATTGGAGCAGTTCAGCTAACTTACTCGAGTGGTTCTTCCGTACTCGAGTAAACTGATACTAGTTATGTTAATTTGGGGTACTCAAGTATGTCCATTACTCGAGTAGTGCAGCGCATGTTCAAAATTTTTTGATCCATCTATTGCGTACTACAATGCCTGCAATTGGATTTATAATGAAGTTATTATATGTTACCATAGCAATTCGTGTGATTTGTTACGCTAATTTTGAAGTCATCGTCTTTTTAACTGTTTGTAAGTAAATTTCTTGTGTTCTTTTAGAAATTTTAGTAAGGTAGAGATACTCGAGTAATAAGGTTACTCGAGTTGGCGACTATTTGAAATACATCACTGGATAATACTCGAGCACTATTGTTACACGAGTATAATACATCACTGGATAATACTCGACTACTATTGTTACTCGAGTATTGAAGTAGGCCCCTATATGCAAAGTCTCCAAAACGGCATCGTTACATTAAGGTCTGTTCTGAAAAATAATCCAAAACGACGTCGTTCCATTAAGGACTCTTCTGAAAAATAAACACCAACGCACGGTGCCATTGTTTGACTGCAATCCAGCCCTTCATGCCACGTATACAGCAATCAATGGTGCAGAAGTTACCTGCACCAGTGCAGATTATCACTTAATCTGCTTTAAAGAATTTGCCAAAAATTTCCATCATTTTGTTCATCCCCACCTTCATTCCGCATCCCCATCTCCGTCTTCATCCTCAGCTCCGGTCCTGAAGCATTGTACCTCAACCCCATATCCGCCTGTTCTTTTTCAGATCCTGAGATCCTTATCTGTTCATCCTCAGCTCCGGTCTTAATCCTCAGCTTCGGTCCTGAAGCATTGTACCTCAACCCCATATCTGTCTGTTCATCCTCAGATCCTCAGATCCTTATCTGTTCATCCTCGGATCCGTTTCCCCCTTTGTGTTTAACGGTGACTAACAGCGTGATGTTGTCGGAACCAAAGAAGTGTCATTACGTCACGATTTTCATGAGAGCGTTGGTGGATGAAGATGGAGAGCAGGTGGTGCAGAATGCGGAGCCTGAAAAGTGTGATGGGTGGGATTGGTATGAGTGGGATCAACTACCACACCCATTGTTTGGGCCTCTTGAAAAGATGGTCAAAGCGGGTTTTGATCCATTTCCTCTTTCATTATCATCATCCTGAGTGGCCTTTTTTGCAATATTAGTGGCTTGCTTGATTTATGTATCTGTAACGTTGTATTAGTATTTGTAAGAGGGTTTGTAGTTATATGTCCGCTTAAATAGTCTCTTTAGGTTAATTTGATCCTCTAACTTAGTTACCATCACCATCGTTGCAAATTGGCACTATTGCTAGTTTGCTACCGTTGTCATCACCTCATTGTCATTAGTCATTATTAACATAATATCCATACCATTGTCGACACTCGCCACAGTGCTTTTGCCACCACCGACTTGAAAAATTTAGATTTATATATATATATATATATATATATATATATATATATATATATATATATAAACAAATAAGATCTTCTAAATTATTATAAGCAATTACAAAATAAGATAATACCTCTGTTCCTAAATATAACACATTTTTGACATTTTTATTTTGTCTTTATTTATAAGTCTTTATACCAATTTTTAATGACCATTAATTACTTTTTTTTCACAAATATCCTTATTTATTTAAAAAATTTTAAATTCTCAATAATATCAATTTATTGAAGTGAATTACAAAACAAAGGATGGTCTTAATAAAATAGGAGTTCAAATTTCATGTAAACTTGTTTGTTTTTATTTGGCTAAATTACTCATTTGGTTTCTTACCTTATTTTTCAATTTCAAATTGGTCTCTTACCTTTTTTTGGTTTCATATTGGTCCCTTGTTTCTTTTCGTTGTCAATTTGGTATCAGAATCACTGTTTATCCTACGTGTCAATATCATATTGGTCCACGTATATATTGTTGGAGAGAGAAAGTGACACGTGTCAAAAACATATTGGTCCTAAGAAAATACATCCAAATGGTTTGCTAAAGGGCCAAACATTTAACGCTAGGGTTATTCGTTCTTTTTTAATGTAATAATTATTCTTAACCAAGCTACTACAACAATTTCGTTTCTATCGCAGAAATTTAATCTCCTCAACTCAATTACAACTTAATAGGCTGCCCAACATAATTGATTCCGCTTTCTAGATTTAGAAACAAATCAATAAAAAAATTTTGGGCCAAATTATAGGGCCTTCTTAAAACACAGTTCGTGTAACACTCCCTCCGTCCCTAATTACAAGGTCTTTTTAACAATTATATTTTGTCTCTAATAATTTGGTAGAAATTCCCAATAACAATAATAATCGGGGGTAATTTTGAAAATACAAATCGAATTTCCAATACAATTAAGTAAATTATTTTACTTTCTTATCTTTAAGAAAAATCTCCAATTCATTAACATTAATTAAGAATATTACATGAATCTATTATAAACATTATTTATAATAGATATCCATTGAAGTTACGATATCTGAAATGCCAAGAATCTTGAGATTTATTATAAACATTATTTATTATTTACTCCCTCCGGTCTCATATATAAGCCAAAATAACTAATTTTGCAAGTATTAAGAAAGTTAGTCGAGTGTATTTAATTTTTTTGAGTTAACAAAAGAAATAGACCATTTTAGAAAATATGTATTGGGAACAAATATTAAATGATACAACCACTTTGTCGACATATTTTAGGAATAATTGTATTGGAAATAGAAAGTTAGTTACTCCCTCCGGCTCGAATTATAAGCAAATTCAACCACTTTCACGCTTATTAAGGATATTAGTTGATTGTATTTAATTTTATCAAATTTATAAAAGATAGAGGTATTTTAGGAAATTAGTATTGAGAATGAAACAAAAATTAATTAAGATTACAATTTTCTAGAGAAGTTTTAGGAAAGTGGCATTGGGAATGAAACAAAATTTAACAAAGTTACTTAATTTTGCTTATATTTTAAACCAAAAGAAGTATGTTTTTTGTTGCTTATAATTCAAGCCGGATGGAGTATATAATACAGCAATAAGATGTTTTTATTTGCTTATATTTGAGACCGGAGGGAGTATTATACGAACAGGACAGACACAGACAAATGTACTGCATGTTTTAAAAATGAGGAACAGGACAAAGGCGGGTGCATATGGTGGGGACTCAAGTTAATTAAAAAAAGAACCGAAAAACAATAAAAAAATTCCGCTAACGGAATGGAACAACAAATTGAAATACACTCCCAGTTGCACATACCGGTTGGGTGCACAGTGAGTAGAAAAACTCAGCCATTAGATAAATGCACCAAAAAATAGAGGGATATGATTAACGGCACCACTGCTGGTGCCTTGACCTTGGGCACCATGCTATAACTTGCCGTCACCTTATAGCTTAAAGTGGAGCACCATGTTAGAGCTGAGGCAAGTTGAGGCATGATGAATTTCGATGAAACAGAGTTGACATTATTGCTATTGGAGCATATCATGTAGGGGGATTGACAGTAAAAGAAATGCAATTTTTCTCGCTAGTCTCTGCTGCATTAGTGACTAGACTATAGAGTGGCTGTTTGAGAATGTTGCAATATTCATTAATGATAATAGAATGTAAAGATGTAAAGTCTAAATGATGAGTCCAACACTGTATTCACCAACCTCTTCCTCTACTGTCTACACATTTGCGAAACAGCTGAGGCTGAGGCTGAGGCTGGCTCAAAACATGCACAATGCAACAGTGATCAATGCCATGCCAAAGCCAACAAGTATACAACTAATGAGTCGTATTACTGTAATAATATTCAAGAAAACCAAGTGGAAAGGAAATATATTTGCCACATAAGTCAGACAGCCTTTATCATATAATGCAGCAAAAACAACACATCTAAAAATAAACGCCACTCAATTGCAGTAATCCTCTGTAGTAACACATCCCTTACCTTCAATTATCCTCCATTTGAAAGAAAGTAAAGCATCCCAGATCAAGAGAAAAAGCACAAATTCGATTGACAACCAACTCATTTCAAGTAAATCCTCACATAAAAATGTTGTGCAAGCATAAACTTTTAATGGATTATCACTCATCAGAAATCCTCTGATTCTGGTTTTGACAAACATACAAGATCATTCTGTCTATGAAAAACAAAAGAAGTTTAATCAAAACCTTTCAATTTGGCTCTTCTAAAGTGAAACATAAGTGAAAGATCTCCACATACTCAACAATTAATGAAAAAAAATTAAAGGATTGGATTCTAGAAATCCATACTAGTGGCTGTCACAGCCTCACAGCCATTGTTCATGCAACAAAAACTCCTGCTACTTAAACTTCAGTATACATCACCAATGAGATTACAAATTAAAGTAAACATATATTTGAAATTTTATCAATAAAAATGAATGTAGCTTTGAAATTATGCACCACTACTTATCTTTACAAAAGAAGACACAAAAATTCTTTTACCTAGTAAATTTCTTTACAAATAGAATATATTTATTTACACATTAGCTGAATTCTGCTTATTAAAAGAATCCTCAATTACCAACCTTAAACGCTTAACAACCACATCCAATTCCAACGCTCGTTGCTCCCGCCACCGCTTCCCGAAATTCTGATCACCACACAGAACCCCATGCCACAAAACACTCTTCTTCTTAGCCTCTTTCACACACTCATCAAACACATCAAGCACACTTTTTGACACCACCCCATCAATTTTCCCGCCACCAAAACCAATTCCCATCATCTCATCGTCCTCCTTTCGATCATCATTGTCATCATCGCGCCGCTCAATGCGATCAGGGTTTGCGCAATTAACCGGAATTAGATCACCTTCTTCTTCTTCTTCTTCAACCTTGATCTTGCTGTTGCTACCAATTCCCTTCCCCAGGCTCGAATTCGCGACAACGAAGGGCGAAGCGGATGCGAATTCGGGGCTCCAGAGCTTCCTGGAGAGCTCAAACAGCGCTCGGTTGTGCGGCGAGAGCGCGGCGGCGGCGACGTCGTGGATTCGGGAGGAGAGGGCGCGGAACTTGTTGCGCAAGCGACGAAGCTTCTCGGAGAGCTGAGATTTGGTGTAGGGGTGACACGTGGCAGCAGAGGAGGAGAAGCGGTGGTAGAAGATGTTCAAGTCTTTGGGGAAAACAAGACCGTCGGATGCAGAGTCCAATAGGGCTTGGAGGAATCGGATCTCGTCGGGTTGGGTCCAAATACGGTGGAATTTGAAAGGGGAAGGGAAATTATTATTGAGATTAGGGTTAGGGTTTGGGTTGGGAGAGAGAGTGGGGTGGTTATGTGAGGAATGAAGGGTTTTACGTTTGATGGGGAGCTTGGATTTGGAATTGGAATTGGAATTGGAAGGGAGAGGTACTAAGGAAGGGGTTTGGAAAGGGGTGGAGTCCATGGCTACCAGGTTGTGGTGTGGTGTGCTTTTTTGGGTTTTGGTTAATTTTGAATTGGTTGAGATTATGCTTTGGCTTTGATGTTCACGATTTAGTGCATATTTTTTCTTTACTAGATTGGTTTAGGGGGAGGTTCAAGAGATAATCATAATAATAATAATAATTTACTTAAAAGGGAAAGGAATCTTACATGCATTGGTTTGGTATTTGATCAAAATTTTGATAGGTTTTGAACATTCATTTTGTTTGTGAGTAAATGTCGATAAGTGTGATACTTATTATATTTAAAGAAAAAATCCTCCAAAAAACTAGCTTGGTTATACTTGGTTTCAGACATGAATAAAATAGTTAGAGAAATGGTAAATGGTTCGATTTCGTTTAATCAAGGTCTCAAATTTGATTCTTTGTGAATGTGGAGACTCAGCTAGCCATACTTTTTCAAAGGATTATCAGTCTTCCTCCTTTTCTGTTTGCCTTTTTTTTGTTTTTCTTGTTTTATCAAAGAGAGATAGCGGTAGAAGGGGAGGGAGATTAGTCCCTCTCTCCCTCCCTTTATCTAGAGGGTGTGTGGTTTTCAGCTCCAGTTTTTCTCGGTTTCACTCTTGCCTTTGTGCAAGTTGTTATATAAATAAGAGTTATTCTTCAATTGTTTTAGGTGTTTTTATTTTGGGGAGGTCTGTGCTTTTCATTAGCTTACAGATCAGATATGATGGTCATCCTCTTTTTTCAAATAATTGGAAAAATGATAGCAGAGACAACTCTTCACTTACATACTTCTGACTTGACTTTTGTCCAGCGGCTCATATCTAGAAATTTGATATTCCTTGTCGCCGAAATGTGCTTAGTTCCGGCATTGATAAGATTGTTATCTTGGAGACAAAGGCTGTTGAATCTCATATTAGAGATCGATTTTGGAAGAGGTTGATGACTGAAGATGCTGTTGGTGCAGAGTACCTTGTTTTTCTTAACGTTATTTGTGTGGAAAGTATATATTTTGTTTGAATAACGTTGATTTTGCTTGTACTATCTTCTTCTATTGAATGAAATCATATTTTCCCTTCAAAAATTAAAGAACTGATTATAAGCGTAAAAAATGGAAGAAATTTTTTTATGAGTACTTTAAAATATATTCAAAATTACAAGCGTTCATGGTATGAGTTTATTGAAGCTCCAACTCATGTCAATATTTCAATTCAGCCTGTATTTCGACCTGAATTTGATTTCATAATATTTTATTGTAGATGATAATCAAAAGATTTAGGGTTTTGTAAACAAAGAGCACTTGTTTTAAGTTTTTAGAAGTGAAAAAAATATAAATAGTTTCATTTCTTTCTTCTCTCAAAAATATAAAAAAAGTACAAGTTTCAATGCTTTTAAACTATATTTAGTCTTTTAACAAGTGCCCTAAAAACACTTTTTTTGGTTTACGAGGGAAATCCCATCGTCATTGCCACACATTGACGACTCTGATGGGCAACCCCGTCTCCAGGTCATAGCCTACAAACTGCCTGGAGGAGAACAACCACTCCCTAAGAAGCGACAAGCTCATACCGTCGAGACGGGATTCGAACCCGTGTCCTTGCGGACCGAGAACAAAGTCCCGAGTCAGGTGTGCCACACCACGTTGATGCCCCAAAAACACTTGCTAATGACAATTGTTAGCATTTTCCAAAAATTTATACTTGTAGGAAAGTTATCACACCAAGAGAATGCACACTTAACAAGAGGGTTGCTAAAAGTGTTAGGATTGGAGGAGATTGACCATTCGATAATAAAAGTGATATCAAAGGTGAGTGAAATTATATTTTCAAACAAAGTATAAAAGTGACTTCGACAAATATGAACCTTTGTCGAAGAAGAAACATTTGTGAATACGAATAATGTCGAAGATTGAAGATTAACAAACCCCAAGGTCAATCAAAGGAAATTGAAATAATAAATGAAAAGCTATCTCATTGGACGAAATTAAGGCAACATTTAATTCTGAATGCAATCACTGCGTCAAAAGATTGCTATAAAAGGGGAACAAATCTGAGAGTTGTTCTACATTCTTGAATCAAAGAAAAGCATCATCACGTATTCAATTATATTTCCACATTACTGTGAGTTTCGAAAGAAAGTAAGGAAAAAGAGGAGTAAGAACAGACCCATAGTCTTGAGATTAAGAATGTGGGGATTAGATACGTAGAATTATGAAATCTTTTTTGTGGAGAAGTAAAACTGAAGTTCTCCCAAAGCAGTCTTCCATGTCCTTTATGATGAATAGGAATCAGATATGGGAATTATATTTTTTTGTTGAAACAAATATCTCATTGAATAGAACGTTTTAACCTTTGTAAAGCTTTCATGAGATAGATAGCTAGCAAAGAAGCATATAAGTGGTTCAGGTAACTTGTTTAAAATTAAGTTACTTTGCAAACCATTTCTAAATTCCCATGTTGTGAAGTCTTATTGTAAAACGACTAAGATATATCCTCGTCATAAAGAGGAGGAAGTTAATATTCGACACAAGTTAACAATAATTGCGTGTCAGAATCTGTAACACCCCAATTTAGTAACTTGAAAAATATTTAATTTCCATATTATTTTAGTAAAAATGAGAGTAATTTTTTTTATTAAAACATTAATTATCAAGGTTCCAAAAACTCATTTGCACAAAAGTAATACTCCCAAAATGTTTTCTTTGATACAAATCATCATAAATCATTTTCTCATACCATACAACATCTATCAAGTTTCCAAACGAGATGTCACATCACTCTACCTTTCTCAAACCCATTTCATAAATGATTTCTCAAAATAAACAATGGTTGATTTGCGGAAATAAGTCTTTCATTTATTCTTCAAACTTTATTTCAAAATCCCATGATACCATTACATTATTCAGTTTACAAACGATGATACTTGACAAAATGAGGTTACATCAGTGTAGAACAATATAATCCACAAAACTAAAACTTAGAACACACTAAACTACATCTTCATCGCTATCCTCCACTGCAGGTGCCTTTGCGGGGTTGAACCACCATTCTTCAGATTCACTAGTGCTACCTTGTACTCCTCTAGATCCTCCTCGGACTCGACTTCTACGATCTCCTTAAGTTCGTGAACCATCCAATGATCCTCTTAAGCTTCTAAGTCTGATCCCTTGATCTTCATCTGTTTGAGCCTCCTCTTCATAGGTCAACGTGAAAAAATCCACTTACTCTGTCATCTGTGGACATCATCGCAATGATCCACAGGAAAGGGGGAAACGTAGAGAGTAAGCGATCCGAACAGGGTTGACATCAACGACATGGATTTATGATAGACAGTATATGAAGACACAAACAAACATATCGATGTAATGATAGTGACGTGGCATGACTTTGATCATATCATCATATAAGTGATGAAAGAACCATTTCCAAAATTTGAACAAAATTTATGGACTTAAATCATCGGAAAAAAATATTTATGGACCAATTCCAAAAAAACACCTAAGTTCAGGGGGAAAAAGTTAAATAAGTCTAACTTGTTTACGACATAGATCTTTAAGAGAAGAATCATTGCCACGTTAATTAATAGCCCATTGGCATTCTCAAATTTATTTCTTATTATAGACAGTTCATCACTTGCTGCTTATAGAAAATAAGGAAAGTAATTCTGACTTCTCTACAGGGAATACAATTATAATAATCTACATGCAGTGCCTTCTGGCCTCCCTACCAAACATGCCCTACAGCCAAATAGTAGTATATCAAGGCTATAACACAAAACATATAGGTCTTGAAGTCTTGATGGATTACTATTGAGAATATTTACTCAACTAGAGTCAGGTATAGTCCTGAGTTGTTGGAAATAATAGAACATGAGTGGATATCAGCCTTCTACTTTTGGACGCCAACCTTCAATTACATCCTGTGGTTGTGCACGTGTTTTAATGAATGATTCCCTCGAGAAGATAGCCTGTATGTTCAGTATTATTAGCTATATTGTAAACAATAAGTTAAACAAAAGAACTTCTAATATATTATTAGCTATGCAAAGTTGTTAACAACTAACAGAAACGAAAGAATTTCAAATGCCCTCGGGTCAACATACTGAAAAACAATCAACAAGTGAACGTCATTGTTGAAATTAAACCCAGGACTTTTATGTATACATCAGTAAGTTTTAGAAGATTTGATCAAATTGGAAGATAGTCCAATAAATATTTTTTTGAGGGAATAAGATAGTCTAATAATTAAAGGTAGAGAAAAACCAAGAAAATCTTTTCAGTGCTGTAGTTTTGATCCATGTAGCCGGTGCTAAAGTACATGCTTTATACCTCCCCAATTACAAAGCCTCATATTCAAATTTTTCTTGTTGATGATAAGTTTTTCACTCATTATCCCAATTTTTTTTTTCCAACATGAACAACGCAGAATTATTTTTTGGACAGGGTTTCCACAAATTTAGCCAAATATTGTTCTTATGAAACTTTTGTCAGCAAAAATAAGTTTAAAGGAAGTAACCTGCATAAGATTCTAGATTTGAAAACTGGCTAGCTAAAGTATAAGAAATTGACATGAAGGAATTGAGAGGGCAGACTCAACTTCAACATACCTTTGTATAAGACTTCAAAAAGGAAAGTGACTCAGGTACTGTCCATTTCTTATAATGCCCCAAAACAATCTCCAAATGGTATAGCTTTGGTCCAAGTGACAGGTCTGCAGCAGATATCTCCTTCCCATTGACAAAAGGACCCTAAAAGGGAAAAAAGATTATCCAACTAAATATAGATAAAAATGTAGAAAGTTTTCTGCGAATTGTTTAATTAAAGACTAGGATGATACCACATCCCCCCTCCCAAAATAAAAGATGATCTAGGCAAAATCCAGAAGGAAAAAAACCGATTTTATGGGAGTTCCTGGGTCCCTTAAATTGGTGAAAGGGACTGTCCGCCTATGTTCATCTTATTACAGCAGGAATTTCATTCTGTACTGTAACTGTATTTAACTACCATAGCAGCAATGTGTATTATCAGTTATAGATAGTTAGCTTCTTTGTCAGGTTGTTAGAATGGCAGTGTAGTTATTTAACCACGGTTGTAGACTTGTAGTTAGATCTAGTTACCTATTACCATTTTAGACCAGGCATAAATACCGAACTCACATCTAATGCTATGAGTTGAAAGCATTGTTGATCAATGGAATCCTCTTTCAGATCTCAGATCTTTTCTCTTTTCTGAGCCAACTTGCAAAACAAGTTTCTTAGATTTCAACCATTTTTCCATCACTTTCCTGTGATTTCTTGCATCTTTTCCAGATTCTTACACATCTAGATCATGGAAATGCCAAGCAGAGTTTTCCACTGACAGTGCGAGACATATATGCTCATACCTCCATCTACTAGGCTGGAATCAGGCAAGGGTACCTAGTTCAGTAGGTTCAAATTAAGGGCAGCAGGCTCCATATTGGCTTCAACAATTCTAGGCAACTTAGTCCCTGAGTTTTGACCAGAACTATTTAATGATGTAATTAGAAATCAATGAATGGCAATATTTGAAAGAGACCCTATTTTATCAAAAAGAAATATCATCCAAACATATACACTAGATTCTTGGTTCAAAACTTCCTAGAAACCAGAAACTGCAAAGTTTGCTGGTTCTGTTCACAGCACCTAAAATAAATGTTTGAATTTGAGAGCTGAGGCACATAAATCCTGCATAAAAAAACCATGCCAACTGAACAACACTCTGAATAAGTATATAGGGCATTTTATGATTAATAAATACATCACAATAAAATTCAAAATAATTACTTATTATGAATCATGAACCACTGATATCATGAGTTTCTAACCCTAATGTCGTTCTTATAAAATAAATTGCCAATTTAAGAAAAATAATAGCGACACTTTGCCTTGCTGAAAGACAAAGTTATGGGAATTAAGTTGCTTGTTTAAATTCTTTGTCTACAAAATAGCTTTTATCCAATTGTAGATAAGTTTTACAAGTTAAGTGGCTAAATGCCACTCATTTATATTAAAGTAATCAACAATGTAGCATGCATTTATTCGTTTACTCAATCAGATAAACAACTCAATTCAAATGATAGGGGAGAGAAAGGCCAAATAAAAACAAGAATAAACATAAAATAGACATGTATGCATGCATGAAAAGTTATGCTAGCTCCCATAATAAAAACAAGAAATGTACACAGAAAAGGCACAGATAGAGAACTGACAGGGGAGAGAAAGGCCATATAAAATTAGGGTGGGTATGCAGGAGAAGGAGATATTTTATTAGGAAGGATTACACGAATTGTACTCCCAAGTTTATGCTTATTCTTTTGACATCCCAATTCAGTACTAAATGCATATATCGAACATAAAAATAAAAGTCAAAGAAGTATAGTATCCTTTAAACACAGGGATATCAGCTTGGGGCAATTTATATTTCACACATCATTTGCCTTAAACTTTAGCAAGATGGAAAGTACAAATTTAGGTTCAGAAAGGGAACAATAGAAGTGCTGTTAATGATTCAAATGAAAAAAAATTCCAATGTATCCCCTTCATGACTATAATATGGTTTTATATTCAAATTAACGACTTAAATCAAGATGCAAGCAAAAGGCATAGACAAAAAGCAGAAAGTCATACATTTTCCTTGAGGTAATCATTGAAAGAGCTCAGTTCGCTTAGCAATGCTTGTTCTGTTCCATCATTGGGATCTTTGCTCTTGAGAAATCCAATAAATGTAGAAAATATTTTTGATCCACTACAGAGAAAAAAGAAAAAATAAAAAAAAGATACAAGCATTATATAAGTGTAAGACATTTAAAATATTCATCTAAACATCAAATAATATAAGCTGAGGCAGAACAAAGAAACTTTCTTTAAGTTTGTATAATTGCATCACCATTCTTTTTCTAATATAAAAATTCCAATCCAATTGCCATTAAATACAACCACAACGACTACACTTATAGCATTGAAGTATCTTCAAATGATGAGGAAATTCAAAAGAAAATGCATACACTGTAGCCTTTTCAGGTGGGGTAACCAATGGTGGGCTGGGGTACTTCTCTTCAAGTGTTTGTGTGATTACATCTGAATCTGGAATCCACTTCTCATCAATCTTTATAACAGGAACTTTACCCTCAGCATTGATTTGAAGGAACCTAAACCAGGAAAATGACTGATAAGAAAAAGAACTCCTAATGTTGTGGTGTGTAAGTAATTCAGTTTAATGAAAATAGCAATTCTTAAAAATGGGCCAGAAGATCACCACTCTGGCTTGTTGGCCAAATTTACAAACTTGAGGTCATAAGGAAGATGTTTTTCCTCCAGTGTCAGCAACACCCTTTGGCAAAAGGGGCCTAAGACAATTCAACGAAGAGTCACTAATTGATTATTTGATACTTCAAGTTTAAAGCTCAAATACAAACATAATTTTTTTATTTATTTCGAAATATGAGGATAGAAATGCATAATTAACTCCACATAATTCTGGGATAAAGGGTGTTTTGTCATTACTCATTAGCTACATACATACGGCAATTATCATTATCTTCTACTACAATAGTCAATTGTTGTTCATAATTGTTCAACAACAACCAAGCAATGTCATAACATAGTGTTTTATTGTAAATCATGCCTACAGACAAACCATATAAAGTTAAATCCTTCCTAAATTTCATGTATAGGTTTTTTTCTTGGTCTCCCTACGCCTCTAACTATCAGGCTAGCCTTTATCTTGTCTACTCTCCTTAGTAAGACTCCGACTGGTGTGTTCATCATTGTAAAACCAGCAATTTCTTATGATATTCCAATTTGAGTAAAATATCAATTTGGCCTGAGATTATCATCATTAATCAACCATGTCCTAAGATTACAAGTGTGCATTAATTTGGTCTCAGAATTTACGCATAATCGGCCAATTAGGTCTCCCGAGATTACAAAATGCATTAATTTGGTCTCTGACTTTGTACAACGTCACTCAAATCTAGTCTCTCACAAAGACACCAAATTGTCGGAGGACGTGCAAAGCCGAAGACTAAATTTAAGTTTATCCTAATCTCCGGACCAAATTACACATAACAATTTAAGTTTATCCCTTCGGTCCTTATTATAGGGCATACTTAACCGAATTACACATACCAAGGAAAGAGTTAGTTTTATAAATTCTATGAGAATATATTGTAACATTACGATTTTACCCTTTCAAATTTTCTTGGAAAATTCACAATCAATAATGAACAATAAAAAACAATGCATTTTTTTAAGAGAAAATGGAAAAGTGAAAATTCTAGATACAATGCATGTGGACACAATGTAAGTCTAGATACATCCTCCATCTTCACTCCCTAACCAAACACAATAGCATCATAATATCAAACCCCATATGCATATTTTTCTACAGCATTGAATAAGTAAAAAATTAAAAGAGTAAGTTTTGTTTTAATATTATTACAGTCGCCGAGCTTGTTGGGAATGGTGATGGAAGCTTTGACGATGATTTCGAGAGGCTGGGAAGGAGGTGTAGAAGACATTGAAACCCTGAGACTGGGAGGTTTCCGCGTTCTGAGTGGTCTGAAACTGAAGGAATTGGTTGAAACGGCGGCGGTGGGGCGGAGAAGAAGGTGGTGGACGGTGGTGGAGAGCGTAGACGTGGAAGATTGAATTCTGAGAGTGGACATTTTGGGTGAGTTGGTGAGTGAGTGGAAAAGGAGAAGATGATGAGGTTGCGTTTGTTTTCCGACAACAATGTTTACGTGTCACTTTGCACATCTCACGTTTAATTTTCAATTTGTCCTCATTTATTAAAGAGTGAAGACTTGTTCCATGTCGATTTTGCACAATATCAATTTGGTCATTGATAATTCATAATATCGCATTTAGTCTCTAAAAAAAATTTCATACCAATTTTGTCCCTAACATTTTTCTCATACCAATTTCGTCCCTGAAGATTTTCTTCCATACCGACTTGATCCCTTAATTTTAAGGATCAAATTGGTACATCTGAAAATTTTGAGGGATTAAATTGATATGAAAAAAAGTTGAGGGACCAAATTGGTATGGAAATTTTTTTCAGGGACTAAATGTGGTATTATGAATTGTTAGGGACTAAATTGGTACTGTGCAAAATCGACAGGGACCAAATTGGGTCTTCACTCTTTATTAAAATTACTCCCTCCGCTCTTTATTATACTCCCTCTGGTCCTATTTATAAGATTCTTTTGGGTTTTTTCACTTCCATCAAGAAAAGTGGTTTGTGACATTAGAAATCTGAAAATTTAATATGCTTTTCAAAACTATCCCTATAATTGTTATTGAAACTCTAAAAAGTATTGACTTAATACAGGTGTTCGTGGAAAAAAGTAATTAAATGCTATTGAAAATTGAAATGGGTCTTATAAATAGGACCAAAATAAAAACTGAGGGAGTATACTCCCTCCGTCCCTAAATATAAGACCCCTTTGGGGGATTTCACGTCCATTAAGAATTTGGAATAATTTTGTTTGGTAAACAAAGGGGGCTCACGCCCAAAAACAAACTAATTCAAATAAACATCTTTAGGATAAATTGTCCCAGCATAATCCTTGTACAGAAAAGGAACAATGTCGTTCAAAGGGTCTTCAAGGAAGTCAGTGTCATAATGTTTATCAAGGCTGTAGTTAGCCAAGTAATCTGCACAGAAGTTGCCTTCCCGCTTGGTGTGGTTAAAGGTGATCCTCCAATTCTTCTGAGTAAAAAGAATTATATGGCGAATTAAGCTGATCTTCCCCCCATCAAGAGGTTTATTTGCTGCATTGGTGAGTTGCTGAATAATACTTAATGAGTCACATTCAACGATGATGTTGTTGAAGCCGTGGTTCCAAGCAATGGTGAGCCCAGATAGAATGCTCCAGAGTTCAGCCTTGTATGCCGTAGAAACTCCAATTCTCTTGTAGAAGTCGCATAACCATTTCCCATTAGAATCCCTTAAGAGACCACCACAACCCGCTGCACCTGGATTCCCTTTAGACGCACCATCAGTGTTAAGCTTTATCCATCCTTCCAGAGGGCTCTTCCAACCAATGAAAGTTGTGTCAACAACTCTCAAGGGAGTGTTACTACTGATAAAGAGTAACTCTTGAACCTGCGAAAGAATAAAAAGTTTAGGATTAAGAGTAGAGCTGTCAAAAATGGGATGTCCCGACGAGCTGGCCCATTTAACCCGACAAAAACATGGGCTGGGCCAGGGAAAAATCTAGCCCGAAGTTTTTTGGGCCAGCCCAACCCAGCCCGACAATTCATTAGCCCGACACGGGCCAGCCCGAAATGGGCTGGGCCAGCCCGTTTGGCCCGAACTTAAATTTTTTTATATGTTATAACACTTTATTATTGAATAGGATTAAACAATAATAAAATTAAGATGAGATAGAGTTTTTTGTCTTTTCATTTATTATTTTTATAATTAATAAAGACATCCTAATCAAAAGAAAATGTTATAAAATTTTATTTTGGTTATAATTAATTATTATTTTTATCGAAAAAGGAAAAATTATTGGCCCATGGGCCAGCCCAACCTAGCCCGAAAAACTAGTGGGCTGGGCCAGGCTAGTGAAATGGTTGGCCCGATATATAAATGGGCTGGCCCAGCCCAGCCCGAAAAACTAGTGGCCCTAATGGGCTGGCCCGAATGGGCCGGGCTAGCCCGAATTGACAGCTCTAATTAAGAGGCATTTTGAAATTGGTATCATAAATAGATTTATTTCTCCACATCCATATAAAATAAGTAGAACATAGAAAAAAAGTTTTCCATTGATTAAGAGGATACTTCCCTTTTCCTGTTATTAAATTGTCTCTGCACCAAGTTTGAAGATCGCTAGAGAAGAAATCGGCCAGCTCAGTAGCATCGAGGAAATGAGACCATACATTACGAATTCTGTTACAGTCGCGAAGCGCATGGAGGGTGTTCTCCTCAATTCCTCTGCAATAGTTACAATCTGCTTCACCAATATCCCATTGGTTCTTTCGGCTGTTTGTGATGAGACGGTCATGCCCAGCTTTCCACATAAGGAATTTCCATTTTTCCAGGAAGTTAGTCTTCCAAAGAGCTTCCCAAGGGAGATGAGAAGCCGTAGAAATCTCATTCAAAAGATAACTATATGCATGTCTGACAGTAAAGTTACCATCATTTGTACCATTCCAAATGATTCTATCATCATCCAGATCAGCGTTAGGCCTAGGAAGGGTATGCATGATATTAATAATTTGAGACTGGATTTTGTTTTCAAGAAGATCAAATTTCCAATCTCCTAAATCATTAACCATGTCTCTGACCAAAGTAATATCTTCAGATAACTCAATAGGCTGATACATAAAATCTTGGAGGGTTATATTATTTCCTATCCATTTATCCCTCCAGTTTCAAGTTCCTCTGCCATTCCCAACCGAGTATTCAAGATTATTTGTAAGGGATGGCCAGAGTTTAGCCAAACGTTTCCAAAGATCAGAATCCTTTTGGGATGCAACAACTTCTTTCATATGATCTCTACCTCTCCCATATTTACCTTTTAACACTTTCACCCAGAGTTCATTCAGTTTAGTAATTATACCCCATCCAAGCTTCATAATAAACACATCATTCATAACAGATGTTCTACGAAAGCCAAGGCCACCATGAGAACGAGGAAGGCATAAGGCATCTCAACTTAAAAGATGGGCTTTGCGATGATCGCGGGAGCTCCCCAAATAAAATTTCTTTGGGCTTTATCTATCTCCCTGCACACAGAAATAGGAATACAGTATGTTGCATAAAATGGTTAGACAAAGCACTAATAACGCTCTTGGCAGGGACATCTCTGCCAGCTATGGATAGGCAATTAGCTTTCCAACCATTGAGCTTATTTTGCATTTTCTCCAGTAAAGGTTTGAAAGCTTTCTTTTTCCTCCTGCCACCTTTTTCTCCCAAGGTAGGATCCGAGGCCTTTGGTCCATTTAAACCTGTTGAGATTAACAATATCTGCACAAACATCTTGATCAACATTATCAGAGAAACAAATACTGGATTTATTATCATTAATTTTCAGCCCAGAGCTAATACTAAATTTATCAAGAATATTCATGATAGTACTAAATTGATCCAAAGAAGCTTCTGTAAAGATAAGGAGATCATCAGCGAACATCAAATGGGATATCAACGGGCCAGCTCTTCCAGCCTGAATAGGTTTCCAAATACCTGCAGAAACAGCTTCCTCAATCATGTGACTAAGTTTATCAACACAAATCACAAACAGGAAGGGAGAAAGGGGGTCTCCCTACCTAATTCCTCTAGTAGGATGGAAAGCATCATCTTTTTCCCATTCCATAATAAATTAAAGGAAGAAGAGGAAATGCAATTATAGACTAACTCAATAAAAGCAGAGGGTAAATTAATTTCCACAAGACATTTCTTGATAAAAGTCCATGAGATGCTGTCATAAGCCTTCTCCAAGTCAATTTTGATAGACATATACCCAACCATCCCTCTCATGTTTTTCATAGAATGGGTCAACTCTTGGGCAATTATAATATTGTCTTGTATGTTTCTACCCGATATAAAACCAGCTTGGTAAGGAGAGATCCAACTACTAAGGAAAGGCTTTATGCGATTAGCCAAGATTTTGGTGATGCATTTGTAGATGACATTACAGAGAGCAATAGGACGGAATTGAGACACTTTTTCAGGAAGGTCAACTTTAGGGATCAACACTAAGAGAGTAAAACTGATAGCCCTAATGGCTTCAGGTAGAGTCCAGGTAAGTTAGATAAACTCAATGACATTTCGCTCCACATTCTCCCAATTTTGCTTATAGAAGATACTGGGTAACCCATCATCCCCCAAAGACTTGTAAGATCCCATAGAGAAAATGGCTTTCTTAATTTCATCTCTAGAAGCTAAAGCACTAAGATTAGAGACATTAAGCTCACTTCTAGGATAACTGATACTGCACTGGAGAGGAACTCTATTAGGCAAATTATCATTGTAAAGATTGACAAAGAAATCCTGCACCATCTGCTTAATTCTGTCAGGGTCATAGAACCAATTACCAGAACTATCCATAAGGGCATGAATTTTGTTTTTTCTCCTCCTAGTAATGGTTCTAGAATGGTAGTATCTGGTGCTTCTGTCACCACCTAATATCCACTCTTTTCTGGACTTTTGAAACCAGAGCATTTCCTCATGCTTAAGGGTCAAATCCAGTTCCTGCTTGAGAGCAACTTCAAGGTCCTGAAGAAACCTGTTATAATGATACTGATTGGAACTCTGAATACCTTAAATTATGGCCAACATATTCTTTTTTCGGTAGAAAACATTACCAAAAGTATTGACATTCCAGTCCTTAATCTTAGGAATAAAATTGTTAATAACATAAATAAGAACAGTATTTTTATTCCAATTGTTAAGCATAAAGTTATCATAATCCACATGATCTAACCACATAGCTTAAAATCTAAAAGGCTTAGCAATATTAAGATTTAAAAACGGAACAGTATTAAGATAAAGAGGATGATGGTCAGAGTGTACCCGGGGGAGGACTTTAATGACAACATTAGGAAAATGTAACCTCCACTTGACATTGCAAAGGCCACGATCAAGTCTTTTAAATACCCTGTCATACTCATCTCTCGTCGAACCAATCCAAGTAAAGAGATTTCCAGACTGACCCATGTCTATGAGGTTTCATGAACCGATCCTATTCTTGAACCTGGTACATTTATAAAGATCAATAGGAGAGCCTCCTTTCTTCTCGTTAGCTCCAGTTATCTCATTAAAATATCCTATCAATAACCATTCTCCATCCATGACATGTTCAATGTCAGCGATGGTCTCCCAAAGAGCGACCCTTTCAGCTTCACGATGACTAGCATAAATAGCAAAAAGGTACCAGCTAGGGGTGTAAGTGATCCGGTCCGAGACCGCCAGACCGCTCGGATCGGAGACCGAAAAATGCAGTCTGGTCTGGTCTCACGGTCCGGTCCGGTCTCAAAAAACTCAGACCATACTTGAACGGTCCGGTCCACGGTCTTAGATATTCTTAGACCGCTGAGACCGGACCGGACCGATAGGGCTTATAATTAAAAAAAAAAGAAAAATACCTACACATACTCACTACTTACTAACCCTAATCTTAAGTCACACAACCCTGTCTATTTCAGCAGCCCTCTCTCTTCCCTCCCACCTCCGTTCTCGACTTCCTCTCTTCTCTCTGGACTTCCCTCCGTTCTGGACTTCTGCTTCACTCGCGACCTCCGGTTCTCCCTCCTCCGTTCACTGCGCCTCCAGTTCACTCGCGCCTTCCTCCGTTCACTGCGCCTCCAGTTCTCACTCCTCCGTTCACTCGCGCCTTCCTCCGTTCACTCGCGCCTCCAGTTCTCCCTCCGTTCACTCGTGACTTCCGGTTCTCCCTCCTCCATTCTCGCTCCTGTTCGCTCCCTCCTCCTGGCTCCTGCATTCGATTCGCTCTCTCTCCCTCCTCCGATCCATTCTCCGCTCTCCCTCTGCTCTGTTCTCTCTCTCTGCTCGTTCCTCTCCACCACCGCCACTGGTTCGTCGCTGCCGCCGCTGGTTCGTCGTCGTCGCCGCTGCCTGATTTTGCCCTTTATATTCAATTAGGTTTTTTTTGTTCAATTAGGTTTTGCTGGCTTTTTATTTCAAGCATTTTAAATTTAATTTAATGGTCTAAATAGACCGGACCGGACCGGATCGATACGGTTTGGACCGATGCGGTCCGGTCCGGTCTTTATACATAAAACACATCAAGACCGGACCGGACGGGACCGTGTTAATTTGATTGGTCCGGTCTCCAATGTCCGTCAAAGACCGGACCAGACCGGGCCGTTACACCCCTAGTACCAGCTTCTGAAATTGTCCTCCTGGATAGTGACATGAACAATCTGCTGTACAATACGAGCAGGGATAATAGAAAGATTATTGTTGTTCTAAAGAATCTAGATTCCCCCAGAATAACCCACAGCATCATTGACGATGGAGTGACGAAAGCCAAGCTTTTTAATTGTGTTACGAGCTCAATCACCACTACGCCTCGGTTCTTGAATAATAACCACATATGGTTTCTAGTCAGATACCAAACAGCGAAAAAATCGGTCAAACTCCTTCCCTAAAGCTCCTCTGACATTCCAAGATAACACAATCATTGGAAAAAAATTTAAGGGTGCCTTTCAAGGCTGGGATCAACAAAGCAAGCCTCATTCGGCTTCTTCTCAGGAACGTGTGGTTCCCCTTTTGCGCCATCAATCTCCGTTCGCGACTCCAAGCCCTCTTTTGAATTAAAATCAGGTGGCTTGGAAGTTCCAACTCCTTCAATAAAGCTTTGTCTCCTAGCTCTAACAAATTCAATAGATTCGGCATTTGGCAAGTTGACATGGGTAGAGATAAGACCAATGCCATTGATACCATTCTTCTCCGGAATTTTCATGTTATGCAGAAGCAACTTCTCTTTCTCACGAAGGGAATTCTTTCCCTCATCAGATGTGGATGGTGGGCTTTGAGGCCCAATTGAGACTTTAGGGATTTTATTGTTCTGAGTAGAATTAGTGTTCAAAATGGGCCCTTTAGTGGCCTGTTTTGGTTTAGGAGGACTACTTTTACTCCCTTGGTTGGCCCGTTCCTTAATATGCTTCTTGACTAAGGGAACTTGGTTTTTTATCCTTCATAGAAGATATTTCAACTTCAACATTGCCTTTCTGATTAACATGCATATTTTCCTCAGTGTTATCAGAGCTTTCCATCAGAGAAGAAAAACAAGATCCCATATTACCAAAGTTTCTATTATCTGCAGAGTGCACAAAATTAGGCTTTCCCTTAAACCTTGGATTTTTATGGACCATTATCCAAGGACCAAATGAGGAATCTTCAGATATGACGTCAGACGAATCACTTGTATCCTTGATTTTCTCATTATGTATAACAGAATCTTAGGCATTAATCACTGGGTCGTTACTATTGACCGTTGAAGCGACCACCTGCTTCGGAGCACCGACCGCCACCTTAGGTTGTTTCACCACCACCTCTTCCATATGGTTTGGAGTTTCCTCAAGAGACTCTTTTTTTCGGACATTGTTCCATTCTATGGCCATATTTTCCACATTGGAAACAAATCAAGTGCAAACCTTCATATTCAAGATTAAATTCTATGCCAAAGGCTTTGACTCTTGGGACAATTTTCTTCATGAGATCAATCTCAACACAAATTCTAGCAAACTTGCCTTTGGAATGAATAGATGTGGTATGATCAATCTTCAGCATAGTTCCAATCTTGGAACCAACCTTCCTCAAAAATCCAGGATTGAAAAATTCTATGTCAATATTTGGAATCCTGACCCAAACAGCCATCTTCCTTATCTTTTGTTCTCCTTGGAGGAAAAATGGACGCCATCTTTGAACAATTAAGTAGTGATCAGCCACTTTCCAAGGTCCCTTATAGAGAGCATGACGGTAATCCTCTTCAACTGTAAATTGAACCAAAATAAGCCCTGGGGCATTTCAATGATCCTAATTGCACCAGCCTTGACCCAACTACGTTGGAGTTTGTTTTCAAGAATACACCGGTTGACCCTCTTGCCAAAAACACTTACTATTAGGGAGTTTCTTAGGGGTTTGCACCACTCATCGTATTCGTCTTTCGTGATCACAATCTCTCGGCAAGGATCAAAATCATCCTCATTGATATCGTCATTCGGTTCTTTGTACCATCTGTTCTCCGGTAGATCTTCATCTTCAGAGACATGCAAATCCCATTCCATTAAAGCACCTGATTCACGTAAAAGAGAATCCTTATAGGAAATTTTATCATCCTCTTCCCTAGCATGAGAGGATGTCTCTTCACCTGTCTTAACTTTTTTGTTACTCCATTCCTTGAGATCGTCTTCTTGGACAGACGTCCCATCACTTTTGTTTTCACCTTCGGAAACCCTAGCAGAACTCATGGAGAGAGAGGAAGAAGAAGATCTAAATGGCTTGTCAATTTTCTTGTCATAGATGTTATTTTTGTACCCTTTTTTTAGTATAGTGGAAAGTATCAGCATCCGAATTTGGAATAATTTAGTTAATTGTATTGGAAATGTAAATTTTGATATGTAATTTCAAAATAACCCCTATTAATATTTTTGGGAATCTAAAAAGTGTTAAATAAATATGGGTGTTTGTGGAAAAAAGTAATTAATGATCATTGAAAATTGGCAAAGGGTCTTATAAATAGGGACAAAATAAAAGTGTCAAAAGGGTCTTATATTTAGGGACGGAGGGAGTAACATACTTAACCGAATTACACATATCAAGGAAAATAGTTAGTTTTATGAATTCTGTGAGAATATATTGTAACATTACAATTTTACTCTCTCAACCTTTCTTGGAAAATTCACACTCATTAATGAACAACAAAAAACACATAGATAGTCAAAGCGTTTAATAAAAGCAAAAAGAGAAAAAATAATAAATGATGCATAGGAAATATAAAGTGACCTATAATTAGGACCAATAAAACCTTCTAGAATGTGATCTAGAATAAGGACCTAAGGGAGTATGTGACTTCTTGAAATTGCTTCTGAGTTTTTCATACATATATATATATATATGGAAAAAAGGTTTTATATATGGACCTGAATTCTCTAACTTCGAATTTGGTGCAATCACTTGTACGGTCATCAATCCAAGGGTTAAATTTTTTTACATAATTTTGTCTTCAAAATTTAAATGTCAAAAAATTTATTTTCAAGGAGTAAGATTTCATGTCGTCACTGAATTGATGGCAGAGAATCCATTTCCATATATAAGTTTTACTGACAAGTCATGTCAGAAATTAGTCAGACACACAAGATTAGCTATGTGGGTGAAGGTCTTCTTTTTTTAAATTAAAAATTTTTAAAAAATTAATAGTTTTATATTTTTTTTAAATATTAAAAAAATTGGAAATAGATGTCATCTTTATGCACATGGCATCGCGTGACTAACTTAATGCGTCTGATTAGGATTTCGGTAAGACATATCAGCATAATATGGCCACAATTGATAACATGGGTATATGATAAACCCATAAGTAACTTCGGGAAACCAAATATTGAGAAAGAGAACAAAGATCTTTGACAAAACGACTCTAAAATTCAAGGACCATATACATAATTAAGTCTTTCACATAATATACCTACTCACTCCAGTTTACCGTATAAGAAAAAAATTAAAATTACGCTTATTAAGTTTGTTAGTTGTGTTTAATTTTATATAATTTATTTAAAAAACATATTTTAGAAAAATAGTATTGAAAACAAAACAAACATTAAATAATATAAACACTTTTTTATGAATATTTAAAAAAATAATATTGGAAATGAAAAAAATAAAATTTATGCCACAACATCTTTAGAATCTTCTAAGGGAAACATGACATATCATTACTCATTTTCCTCTAGTAATTCAAAATTTACTTAATATTAATTTATGGTCCAATATAAAGTGATTACTTTAAAATTCTTTAGTTTTGTGAAAAAAAAACCTTTAGTTTTAAAAGGCTTTGATGCCCTTTTATATTTGTGTCAATCAAACAATGACAAAATAGGCATATGTTGCCACATTAGAAATTTGATCAAGTTTGTTAAAATTTTGCAAATCCTTAAGTCTTGTTTGCAAACTTATTTAACTAAATTCAACCCTAACAAACCCCTCCTCATCCAATAAAACCTTGACCCCGGGATCCTCCTCGAATTGGATTAGTCGGCCCAGTGGACCGGATACCAGGGTGCAAACCAAAAAACCCCTCCTCATTCTCATCAAAATATCGGGCTCTTGTTCCTCTTCCAACCAAGTCAATAGTACAGTACCCTAACGTCCATCTTCTATTATATATCATTCTCTTGAAAGACGACCAGTTCACAAGTCTCATGAAGGAAGACAATGACAACGTTGATAACATTCGAAGCAATGTACATGAATGATTAAGAAGGTGAAGTGGGTTGTGAGTATGTCAAATTTGAGATTCTTTTCTGAGTTATGGATCTAACGTGAAGATAGTAGAGAACCAGATTGAACGATTAGAGTGGAAGAAAGTAGGAATGTTTTTTTTTTCTTTTTCGTTCAATCAATCTAACTTCTGAAATTTTTGCTAAAAATCCTTTAAATAAATTGGAGAACATCACCCACCAAATCCGATGTGACCATTCAAGCCACTAGTCATAATTTTATTGGACAAGATAGAAAGGATATCAAACCTTTTCAAAATTAAGGGGTTTTGAAGCTAATACCCTTGTATAATATTTATTTCTACATTTAAAATACCAAGGTTTTCAACTTTTTCAGTATTTTCTTTACCATTCTTTTTAATATTGATTTCGAATATGGTTTATCTTCTATACATAAAGTGTTTTAAATAATTTCTATCAATCTTGTACATATTGTTTGACTAATATTCATCTTCTAAAATTTCTTCATTATATAAATATGTGAAAAATGGTAATTACTTTCAATTCTTAATTGATTTATTAGTACTTCTTTCATTTTTATTTTTACTTATTAAATCTATTATTTTAGTATTATTTCTTAATTCATATAATTCTTTTATCATTTATCTTCTTGCTCTCTCCTTAAATTGGTTTCTATTATTTTTTATTTTTTTTTACATTCTTTAATATCTATGGCTACACTCCCTCCATGAAACTTCAATATAATCCTTTTTAAGGGATTTCAAGATTGTTCTTTCTATTATGCTATATTCATTTTTTAAGTTTCACGTATATTTATCCATAACTAGTTTTATTTTTCTTTGAGAAATATTTTTTATTTTTAAGAGTCTAAGGATTAAAACTTTAGCTCTTATACCAATTTTCATGGCATGCAAGCTGCCAATGTTTTCCAATATTTTCAGCAGAGATTTTTCAATATTTTTCATTAAAAAAAATATTTGATATACATTTTAAAATTTTTGCTTGTCGTATTTGTAAAATTCTAAAATAAATAGTTCTTTCTATTAATTCATTAAGATTATAATTTTCAATTATTATTTCAAAATCATTAATTTCTTTTTCTAAAAGTCTTTTTTGTTTAATCCAGGACCAAAATATTTCCTTGATTCTATTAGACTTTCCAAATCATCTTTGAGATCCTCTATACTTTTAAAATCAAATTCCAATTGTATTTTTAGCTCTTATGTAATTATATCAAACCTAACTCTCCTTTTCCAGTATATTTGTATGTCTTTCTTTGATTTTTTCGATAGGCCCTTTCTTTGATTTTTTTAGTTCATTTTCGATAATTGTACATCATGAGTTTCAGTTGCCATTATTTTATCATAGGAAGTTATATAATTAGGCATTTTATCCTATTCTGAAAGAAATTCTTTTCACGTCTTCAGCTAATTTATTTATTTTTTCTTCATAATCTTTTTCCTTACTCGTAAAGGGTTTAGGTATCATACTCTTTTCCTTTATCACGAATTAGGTACTTCTTTTATTTTGTTTCTTTATATCTTGAAAGATTTCTCAAGATCTAAAAATAAATATGGGAAAACCTAAAATCTAGAGGAGGGTGGGACGGCTGTCTTCTCTCTTCTTGGCGGTTGCCTTCTCTCCTTTTCCTCAGTCCCCTTCTCTTCTCCGTTTTCCTCTCTTCTGTGATAGCGGTAGAAGGGGAGGGAGAGATCCTTTGGTTGGTGTGTGAGTTTTTTTCTCTCCCAGTTATATTTGGGTTAAATAATCTTGCCTTTGTGCAAGTGGTGTGGTTTTCTTGTCCCAGTTTCATCTGGGTTTTGTTTTTGTGTGTTTGAGTGTGGGAAGGCTTTTTGTTTGTCCAGATTTGATGACCTTCCTATCTTCTCTAATAACTAGAAGACGGATATTAGGGACAACTTTTCCCTTCCAGATCTATGTCTTCTCCTCTGTCCAATGGCTCTACCTCCTCAGATCTGAGATTCTTTGTTGCGAACTGTGCTTACTTCCGGCATCGATGAGATAGTTATCTTGGAAACAAAGACTGTTGAATCTCTTGTTAGAGTTTCAAGTTGGATGTTGATGATGATCCTGATCCACAGGGAGTTTGCTGTTATGGCTGAGTACCTAGTCTTTTTTAGCAATCTTTATTGTATGGAAAATATGTGCTTTGTTATTGTACTGTTGGATCTACTTGTACTATTTTCTGCTATGGAATGAATTACATATTTTTCTCTAAACAAAATAAAATAATATGGGATATTAATTTATTCATTGTTTCTAAATTTTATTGAGTAATAAGAATTAGTTAATGCATATGACTAACACAAAATGTAAGATTGAACATATCTCGTTTTTGCATTAGGTTCTTTCTTTCAAAATCACGACAAAAATTTGAGGATAAATTAAGAATTTTAGTATCTATGAGTACTTGCATGTTGGGATACACAGTAAATATTAGCTTAGTATAAGTTAAATCTCCTTCAATCGTGACTATGATGAATTTTTAACATCTTGAATTTTACTATCCATCAAAGAAACTTTTAAAGGATTGTTAATTCCTTCTCCAAAAGTACTCGATCTTGATTAAGATCTAAATAGCTCATATATGAAAATATTTTATCTTAGATCTTTTTTTGTAATTGATTGCTTGTATTTTTTCTCTTACATCTTTTATTTTTAGCAATTTTATGTTATGTTTTCCATTTGTTTCATAAATATCAATAGGTGTTTCACAAAATATTTTTCCATAATAAATAATATTCTTAAGTCCTTGCCCTTTAAATATTCTGGTTATACCTTCTAACTTTTTCCTTTTAAGCTTTAGGTTTTCTCCATCTTTGATGAGATTTAATTCTATTCTTTGTATTTTTCTAAATTTATTGTTATCTATCTATCTATCATTCAATTGAATTGTTATAATCTTCTTCTTTCTTGTAGAAATCAAAAGTTTCTTCTATAATCATCTTAAATAGCTTAATTTTGAAAGTTCATTCCTAAAATGTAGGTTCCTTCTGAATAATCTAGTTAAAATGACCCACAATACCTTCTTGTTGTTAATCTCCAATGTTTCTCTTAATATGGTCTCTTTATAAGAGAAAGATTTTGAAATCATAAAATGATTTTATTTTATTTCTAAATATTTTTATTAATATAGATTTGGAATACAATTATAAATGATAACAAGAGGCTTCAGAGTGTTAACTCAACATCAGCATGCTCAACACTAGCATGCTTAACACATGAGACTTGTAGACTGAGAGACTTAACTTTTGCTAGTTTTCGCCCTACCCCTTCACTTACTAAACAACGCTATTTATAGAAGGGTGAGTGCTTAATTAATGACCCTTATGCCCTTACATTATTGGCTACAAATGTAAGTGCTTACGGCTACATATTTCATTATTGTGGATTGGTGTCATTCCTTACTTCATTCTTCTATAATTGCTTCCTATGATGCTACTTGTTTGTCTTTCACACAAAGTTGGCTCATGTGATTTTGTGAGTTGGCTAACAACTCACAAAGGAATCCTTGTGTCTGTTTTGAGTAATTAATATTTTTCATGTAGTAAAAATCTTTTAACTAATGGAGAACATGCACATATTTTTTCCCAGAAATTATTTCACTAAAGCTTGAAGTAATTGTGGTGTCCTTGAACATGAAATTTACCTTAATCTTGGTATCTTTGTAATTTTTTTAAAGATTAAGATAAATGAAAAATAATTGCTGAGCTTGCTCATCAGTGTCATGAGTTCTAGATCTTTTGCTTCGTCAACTAGTGGAGAATTTCCATTTGAAAAAACAAAATTGCATATAGGTTTTTGGTTTAATGAATCTTTAATCTTCAAAATGACAATAACAACTGAAGATCTTAATGAATGTATTTTTGTTTTGAACTCTCCTATCTTTCCATAGCTTATTAATGGCTATTTTAAGTTATCAGGAAAGCATTCAAGTTTTGTATGATCTTCATATAGATATATGAGTTTTATTAATCCATATTGAATTGCATGCCACAACTTTAATATAATGGATTACATTCGTACAAGGTTGCCAATTTTGGACCTGTTTTTGTCCTCTAAATTGTGTATCAAGGTAAACCTGCATATTTTTATTTTTGCCACCCAACTATCTCTTTGAATAATTCATGATATTGTTTCCAATTTGGTTCTCTTTATTTTTTAAGTTCTTCTTTAGTCATAGGAACAATCATTCTATTAATTTGTTCTCTGATGAGTTTTGTTGGTTAAGTTATTTTTGCCTGGGGTCTCAGGTTGATTGGTTCTTTGTAATTTTCTAATTCCTTTTTTTGCTTCTTCAAAGGAATCACATCTTTTATATTTTGTACTGAGAGGAAGTTTTTCTTCATAAATGTTTTCATGTATTCCTCTTTTGTCTCCTTTAAACACCACATACACGAGTTTTTTGGGATTGAAAAGACGCTTGTCTTAATTTATCAGGAATTTGAATTTGGATCTCTTTCGGTTGTTCTCAATTCTTCATCCTGATCAATTCCATTGTTGGTTTGAGGATTTGTACTTCCATTTGGAGTTTCTTCATCTCCATTTCTTTTTCTGCAATATGTATTTCTATAGATTTAATTTCCATTTCTTTCCTCATGTTCCTACAAAATAGTTGAGATGACTTTTAGTGAGGCTTGGTTAGATTTTTGGGAATATTTTGGGTTAGTCTTTCAAAACATAAGGCCTGGTTAGCCTATTTGATATATCATTTAACAACCAATTCTCTGGTTAAAGAGTCTGTTGTATGTATAATTTTAATCTTCTTTAATCAGTTATATTTTAAACCAATACCATTCAAGGAATTGTTGTCATCTTAAGAGTCTTCCCATCTTAAAATCATCTCTTATATTGATGTCTCTGAAAAACTTGACATAACTAGGATTTGTTCTTGCAGTAAACATATTAGGCAAAAGATAAGTTCTAAACTTTTTAATAGTATTGATTAATGCTAATACTTTTTTTTTTCCAAAAAGATGATAATTAATTTCATGTTTCTTTAAACTTTGAGAAGTATATTGACATATTAATTCTGATTTACCATTATTGACCTTTAAGAATAATGATAATCAGAGGCATCAGTTTCAATAATCATTCTGTCATTGTCAGAAGGATAATATAATCACTACAAGAAAAACCCTTTATTGCAACGACAAAAGTCGTTGCAAAAAATATTTTCTGCAACGACTTTGGTCGTTGCGGGTAAAGCCGTTGCAAAAGGGTATAGCAACGACTTTGTTCGTTGTTATAAAGAATGGTTTTCAGCAACGACATGGGTCGTTGCATAAAATATGTCGTTGCTAAACACGGATATAGAGCTGTGTACTGGTAATCTATTTCGCAACGACAATGTCGTTGCAAAACACCTTTTACTTCTGCAACGACATTGTCGTTGCAAAACACCTTCAACTTCTGCAACGAAAATGTCGTTGCAAAACACCTTTTGCTTTTGAAACAACAAAAATGTCGTTGCAATAGCCTTTATTTAATTAAAAAAAATATTTGACCAAATAAATCTTGTTTATGCTTCAAATTCTGAAGTATTTTTAATAGGGTTACATTACTAAATTTATAACACATACATTAGACAAAAACTTATTCAATTATTGTAAGTTGTGTTTATTACAATATACAAAATAAGAACATTTATGGATAGTCTTTCATTGGAACAATATAATATCCAAACTCATACAAAAATAAGTATCCAAACTAATACAAAAATCGAAGTCTTTTTTAAATAGATGGTGTCATCTACAAAGAAGAAAGACACCACTATGCTCCATCAAAACCTAAATCTTGAAAGAGGCCATTTTTGTTCCTAATGGTTTCAACTATCAATTAAAGTGTCTTCCTCTTCACCTATGGGGCTATCCTCCACCTCATCAACTCTTCTAAGAAAGACAATTTAGCGCAAACTCATCAATAAAAGCCAAAGTAGAACGAACATGTGAAAAATTCCAATGATAGTTCCTGAAAAAAAATGTTATAAAATATTCAAAACCTGCACGAGGAAATTAACAGGTTTAGAAAAAAGCCAACAGCACCCCTATTTTTTAGTTTCTATCCTATGTTGCAGAAAGGAAATGGACACCAAACATTTCATGCTTAATAAGGGGGCCATGTATGTAAGTGAGGTAAAATGGGTAGGACAAATGCAAGGTTGGCAATCAAACATAAGAGTCACCCTCAATACCAACTACCAAGTACTAAAACAAAGATAAGGTCATAGAAGTAGATAGTATATTGACTATAGTTGAGTTAACCTTATGCCTTGAACCAACTTAAAAAATTGACTTGGCAAAACATATCAAATTTAATTTTAATTTTTTTAACATAAAAATAGGTGAAATTTAATTATTAAAATTAAAATCCCGAATTAATTCAGATTTAAGAATTAAGACCATGCTTTACAAGTTATAAGCTACCTCAAGTAGCTTATCTAAGCTCGTAGCTTACTGAAATAAGCCTCTTTACCAAACACCAACAGGTAGCTTATTTTTTATCAAGTAAACTAGTTGACTAGCTCGTAAGCTATTTGAAATTAACGATGACACTAGTATAAAAAAATGTGTTGGATTAGCTTATTTTGTGTTTAACAAAGCTGTAAATCGAAAAACTTACTAAGAAAGCTCTTGAAAAAAAATACATCACATCTCCAAAAGTTTAGCAAAACCTAAACATAGACTTAGACACAATTCTCATCATGCTGGAGTAAAAGAATACCAGCGGAAATGGTAGAGAGATAAATAAAGGCAGCATAAGAAAACTAACAGTAGTAGAAAAAAAAGTACAAGTGAGGGATAGTGTAAACCAAGTGAGTAATGATAGAAGATACTAAATATTTCAATCCAATTAAAGTACATTACTAAAAAAAATGGAACTGTGATAACATGCAAGCATTCAGTAGAGGGAGCAGAACCAAACAAGCGCAAATACAGGGAAAAAAAGAAAAGGGTTATAACTATCCCATTCAAGAATCAAACCTTGGCATCTAACTTAAGGGTGCAATTGGTAAACAGCTCAATTAAATGCTTATTCAATAAGCCATTTTGAAATAAGCTAAGAAAAGCTTATTTCCACAAAAGCTTCTCTGACAAGTCTATTCAAATAAGCTAAAGGGAGCTTATAAGGAAGATGATAAGCTATCATTTCCGCAAGTTATTTATCCTCACAAACCTACATAAGCTATCTATGAGCCATTCCAAACACCCCCTTGGTCAAGTTAAAAAATGATTAAAAACAAAGAGTAAGTTCAAGGCTCTGATATAGGTAGCAAACAAATTATATGAAAGAGTTTGACAACTAAAAAGGTAAAAAGACAATCTGGAATCCTAAAGTTTAATAAAAACATCAAGTACTCTCTAATTTCTACATTAGTGCAACATCAAGTACTCTCTAATTTCTACATTAGTGCAACAGAAAGATAAATAGCAATAAGACATAATAAACAATCAATGTTGGAGGGCTCTAAGTCAAATACAACCACTAAATCAAATCTAATCGAAATTAAACATAACCCCAACTCCAATAGAACCCTAAATCAAAAGAGAATGAGAGCAGAATAAAACCCCAAATATCGGGGTTAAAAAACAAGAGAGAGAGAATTACAAACACACCCTCTCAGTTTTATCCACAAATTGAAATTGAAATTTACCTTGACTTAGAGCTTGAGATTAATATCATTGGACTTAGGTGTAGTTCTTTCGGTCTTCTTGTGGCTCTTTGGGTTTTGGAAGAGCTTCTGCAGATGCTGCGACAGCTTTAACATAAGAAAAGGGTTATGAATCAAAGATAGGGTTTTTATAGTTACAGATTTGAAATTAAGAATTGCAATAAGAATAGATCTGAGAAGAGAGAACTCACATTTGTCATGCAGATAGGACGAAGAGGGAAACTCATGCATTTCTTCTAGACTCGAGCTCGAATGGCGGCAGCCCCGCGGCAAAACCATTGCAATCGAGAAGCACCGGAGGCTCTAATATTGGAGTTCTTCGATGTTTGCAGCAAGAACGAGCCGAGATTGACGGACAAACGTGATGATGGTGGCTCGTTCGGAGGGGTCACGATGGTGAGGTGGTGACGGTGCCCTGGACGATGACATCGAAGCAGTGACAGAGCTAAGAGGGTCGAGTGTGAGAGAAGGGATTTAGTGTGTTGTGGCTAATGGGTAAAGGGAAAGGGAGAATAGGGCCTGCCGCTGGTTAGGGTTTCTCTCTTCTCCTTAGGTTAGGGTTGCTGCTACTGCCGCCACTCCTCTCTCTTCCACGGGTATGAGAGGAGAATAAAGTGAGTAACTGAGTATATGTTGGGACTTGGTTTGTATATATGGACCATTTTTGTTATTTAATTTTTTTATTAAAAAAATTATTTAATCTTATTGGCAACGATAATGTCGTTGCAGAAAACAGGTGTTTTGCAACGACCTAATAATGTCGTTGCAGAAAACAGGTGTTTTGCAACGACTTAATTGTGTTTTCTGCAACGACATTTTAGGTCGTTGCAAAACACCTGTTTTCTGCAACGACATTATTAGGTCGTTGCAAAACACCTGTTTTCTGCAACGACTTTTTTAAGTCGTTGCAAAATGTTGTTGCAATAAAGGGTTTTTTTTTGTAGTGAATGATGGTAAATTGACACATTTTCTTTTAATTGTGTCTGCATAAAATCTGTCCAATGCCATACAACATCAATCTTTAATTTTGCTTGTAAAGGCTTTCTAACTTCTACTAATTTTGGAATATATCCTTCAACATATATTAAAATTCTTAAGAACCTTTATAATTATTTTTTATCAATAATTTTTGAAGGAAAATCCTAATTTTATTTTTTTATAGAAATGTGGTCTTGGATGCTTATTTTTCCTTCTTCAATTTTTAATCCTAAGAATTTAACACTGGTTTTGACAATCACAACTTTTTTCTTTGAAAAGATTATTCCTCTTTCTTTACACCTTTCGATAACAATTAATGTTCTATTATAACATTTATCTCACATTTTCACAAAGATGATTACATAATCTACATAAACACTACATAAATTTTTTAAGTCTTTAAGATTTTCCTCCATGAATCTTTGAAATATTCTAGAGCATTTTTTCCTACCAAAAGGTACTGCATTCCATTCATATATATTGTCCTTGTGGACATGAGAAAGCACTCAATTGTTTGCTTTCTTCATCTATTCTTAAATGTAAAAATCCACTTTTTCAATTTAGTGTAGGAAAATATTTCATTCCTCTAATTTTTTCAATGAATTCATCCTTTCTAAATAAATAGTAAGCATCACATTCATTGGTTTCATTCATCTTTTATAATTAATTATCATTCTTCTTTTCCTCTCTTTTTCTCATATTCTTTTTCTACAAAGAATGTTGGACTTTTATGTTTTGAGGTTGATTTTTCTAATTAATCCTTGATCTAGGTGTTCTTTTATAAGTTCGGCAAATTCTTGTCTATCTCTGTAAATGTAAATCAATGGTTTTACCTTTTTTTTTTTCAACCATATGATCTTTTAATCTTATTTTTACTAGTTCCTTATTTTGTTGTTGTTTTTATCTTAGATTTTCACTACAAACTTCTTCTAAGGCTTTAATTTTAGTAATTTTAATGGTATTTCTTCTTCTACTAAAACTTTCTCTATTATTGTGAAAATTTTTGTTTTGATTTTTCTATCTCACAACACTTTTGTGCATACTCAGAAGTTACTGAACATTTGTTTACTATGGATATTTTTATTTGTATCTTTTCTTGTCTTATTTTCTGGATTTTTGGACACGTTAATTTTATCCATTTATTCTCTTGTATAAATGGTTTATAAAGTTTTAGGAAATTGTTTCCTATTACTATATCCATTCCACTTTCTTGTTGGTATATAGATGATATAGGAAATGTTTTTCCATTTATAATCATTTTAATCCTAAAGACTGTATGATTAATATATTTTTTTTTCAGATTTATCTGTTAAAACAATGATTTTTCTAATATGATCTAATAACTATTAAGAATTAGATTTTTAGTTGCTAAGCATATTATAGCTCATGTATCTGCATATACACATGTTTATTTGGAATCATAATTTTCGATTTGCACAGATACTTTTAAATGTGCTATGTAACACCTAGGTTATTTACCCTTAATCACCCTTAAAATTAAAATGGTGACTTAAATTTTCTTTCAAGTTTGATAGGCTTATAAAAATCTCCGAATAAAACGAACGGATCTTCCTTTATTTTCTTAACTTTCCAAAATTTGTTTCACCTGCAACCCGCTCAAAATATTCATTCCTATCATTTCAAATGCCAGCAGGGCAAAATATAAACAGTGCAGTAGCACCATTACATCAGATTTAGAAAATATATACAAGTTTTGAAATACATTAGTTTTCCCAAAAGATCTAACTAGTGCAATTTACATTTATAAGCAAGTTTTTCCCAAAAACTAAAACCCTTGACCGACATTCGGTCCCCAACTAAACCACACATTCCACGAGGTGGAACGTGCTCCTGCTTGGCCATGTCCTATGCCAGCCCCTCTCTAGTATCTGCAAAAATATAACAAGAAGGGTAGCATTACACAGAACTTAGGGAAGTACATTCTAAGTAGACATAGAGAGTAACCAAGTACTCTATTATACCTTGCTACCCTAACATTTATGTTACCAATCATTTCCTATTAAGTTACTAAATGATTTCCTACTTATTATTTTATTCACACCCTAAAGACAAGCCATATTCTATTTCATTGATCTCCCTATTGTTTTCATTTACCATTTATTACTCTCTTCTTATTAGATGGTCATGTTATTGTATTTTTTTTCACTCCGCATAGGGAGGGTCATGATTATGTAAATGTAATTCTCGCTCCTGCTTAGAGAGTAAGCGGAGGGTCTTGTTCTCACTTCACTTACGGAGCAAGTGAAGGGTGATGATAATATATATTCCACTCCTTTATGGAGGGTCCTGATGATATCCACTCCTTTATGGAGGGTCCTGATAATATCCACTCCTTTATAGAGGGTCATGATACCATATATACAATTCTCGCTCCTACTTAAAGAGTAAGCAGAGGGTCCTGTTCTCACTTCACTTACGGAGCAAGTGAAGGGTCATGATAATATATATTCCACTCCTTTATGGAGGGTCCTGTTGATATCCACTCCTTTATGGAGGGTCCTGATAATATCCACTCCTTTATGGAGGGTGTTGGAAACCAACAAGCGGGCTTAGCAATTACAAGAGGGGGGGGGGGGTGAATAGTAATATGGAAGCAACAGTGACTAATTTTCGGTGCAATTAAAAGATAATTGATCAAATGCTTGTTTTTATGAAACTGGGCAATTTACTCGAGTGAAATGAAGAACACTCGAGTGAAATGCTGTGAAATACTTGAGTGAATTGTAAAACACTTGAGTGTTTTATGCAGAACAACAAAGAGCAGTTTCAGAGAAATTTAGCAAAACGAATCAATTTCTTAAAGACCAGTCCAGAGCAGATATAAATCAAAGTAGAGGGCAATTAAACTAAGTTAAAACAAGATGAAAACAAGTTAATTGCAACCAATTGCTACTTGAATTATAAAAGCCCCTTTCTAGAGAACTTAGGGTTTGGTTTTTCTTGAAATCTAAGAAAGCTATAAAAGAGAGAGACACCACCAATTTTTATCCTGGTTCACACCCAATATAGAGTGCTAATCCAGTCCCCCTAATCAACTTAGGAGTTTCTACTAATAATCAAATTGTTAGAAAATACAAGGATAAATTGAGATTCCTCACTCAATCCTAACCTTTTTCAAGAGTGTACCAAACTCTTGAAATTTCTACCCCAATTTGATTTGGTGATGAAGAGTCCCTTCTTCTTAAGCTCCTTGGAACCTCCAAGAGCCCACCAAGCTAAGAATCCTCTTAGTCTTTGTGCTTGAGAACCTCCCAAGGCTTGAGAACTTGGATACCTCACCAAGTACTTGGATTCCTCACCAAGATTTTCTAAACAAGCTAAAGTGTTTGAGTGTTTGAGAATTTTACAACAAATAATTCTCTTACAAATGAAGCACACTCTCTTAACTCACTAAGACAAATAATAAAGATGAATGCTTGGTTGAGTTTAGAGAGAAAAATGATTTTCACACTTGAGAGAGAGAGAATCAATGAAAGAGTGTAAGCTTTTTGTATTGGAATAAAGTCCCTATTCAGAATATATGTGAGGGGACAAAAGGGAAGGAAAAACCAAGTTATTCTTCCTTTTTGTCCTCTTCTAACGTTTAAAAAATTTGCTGTCAGACCTAAATCACTCGAGTCTTTTTGGAAACACTCGAGTGTTTTAGTCAACTCTGATAGTGTTGCCTTTTTACTTTAACCAACGGCTATATTACTGAAATTTCATAAATCACTCGAGTGAATTGAGAATCACTCGAGTGAATTGATCAGTGTTGGAAAAATTAAGTTTTTCTAACATTGTTTTCAATTCTCTTCTCAAGTCTAATTGGTTTTGATCTCAACCTTTCATGCATGAATATTATTTTACCTTAGGTGAGAATAAAAACCTAAACTACCCACTCTCATATAAAATAAAATACATTAAGAATAAATGAGAACGAATAATTAAACTAAGCACTTGATCTTCTTTATTGTTGGGCTTGCATTCTTCAAATTACGTCCATGATTTAATTACATTGTCATCATCAAAATTAATCCACCTTAATTGGAGACTTGATTTTACAATCTCCCCCTTTTTGATGATGACAAAATAATTAAACCTCTAGCACTTGAGAGCTCCCCCTCAATCTAGGAACCTTTTTAACCTGTACAATCCAGAAAATGCCCAACGTAATACAATAATAATCATAATCAAGTGCTCATTGGTATCAGAGTAAGAGCATATATCATCAGAGTGTAAGCAAGAAAGCGGAGAAAAAAAAATATGCTCTTTTCTCTTTAATCTCCTTTCTTCCCCTTTTTGTCATGATCAAAAAAGATAACATTTTGGAAACAAAGGTGGAGAATGAAGGATACCAATAAAAAAACTTTCCCTTAAGAGTAAATAATAATCAACATATGACTATGAAGCAATATTGAAAAACCATGAAAGAACATGAAAACCATGAAAAACATGATGAATGTAAAAACATCATTAGACCAAAAACAACATCATAGGTTTTAACAATTCACACACCATACATAAAACATAAACCATAAAACATGAGTTTGAAAAGGTACATCCAACTCCCAACATAAACCAACAAAAGTCTCAACATAACTAAATAAAGTCATGAAACATAAGATATAGTGCAAATGAACATCAAGGACTCAAGCAGATGGTGGTTGCTGATCATCATCATGATGATAGGGCTGGAGTCTCCCAAGAGCTGTCAGGATCTGACCAAGATCGGAGCGCACATGTCCAAAACTAGTATCCACACTAGTGGGCATCAAGCCTACCATGAATAGCTGAGTGTTGGAGCTCCATCTGAGTCCTCATGTCAAACATTGTTGCCCGTTGCTCTTGAGCTTGATTTTCAATAGCATCCAAACGCTCATCAATGCGATCAACTCTACCAGTCATATAGGTCCTATATTCCTGAGCCTGATGTGCCAATGAGTCAAACCTCCCATCAAAACCATCCAGTCTCCCATCCATATATGTCCTATACTCTCCAAATGTGGTGTTCCAGGAGCCCGACATATCAAAGTTGATCCCATCAGTAGGATCACCCTGGGGTACTCCACCACTGCCTCCTGCCTGCTGATCAAAGGCGGCCTGCTCCTCCTCCAACTGCTGAGGGTCAACACCCAGCTGATCTGCAGCCTGCTGAATAGTACCCTGACCTCTCAGAGCAGCTACCTCATCAATATACAAACATCGATCACCGAAGTACTCGATGTCCATCTTACCCAAGGAATTATTAGAAAATGCATGGATTTTCTCAAGAAGACTAACGACAGGCTCCTTATCCGAAATAGGAATCTCAAAGTACTGAAGGAGCTTGCAGACATGCATGGGGTAAGGTAGGGTTTGTTTTGGTTTGGATTCAGAGGCCTGTTTCATTCTGGCTAGGATGATGGAGGCCCAATTCAAAACTGTACCATTGAGAATGGCATCCATAACTCGAAGCTCAATTTGAATTGGTCGGGAGTAGTTAGGAGATGTTTGAGGCAACAGGATATGGCAAATGAGGTAATGTAGGACTCTGTTGTTGGCAGTCATCTGATTGGCTTTCTTCTCACCTTTGAGATATACACGCTCAGGGCGGAGCAAGTTTCGAAAAATCGGATCAACATCTCCTTTAGAAGTGCCCTCTCTTGATCGTGATAACCCAAAGACTTGGAATAAGGCCCTAGGGGTAACCTCAATGCGATGTCCTAAAACCGAGGTCTCATAGGTGTTTCCATTTTGCCTAAAATTAGCATAGAATTGCCTAACTTACCTAATGTAGATAGGACCATTGTAGGATAGAAAACCCATGAGTTTTTGAGTCTTAAGGGCATTAATAAAGGTAAATCCTCTACTTAGGAGATAGGCTTCACTTACCCAAGTTTGCGCCGCATAATCATTTGATGCAAATTTCCTTTCCCTTTCAATGCACTTTTGCCTTTCATAGAAACCATCATCCTCCTCCACAATTGGTTGAGGTTCCGCCACCCTTGGCTTTTTCCCTTTTCTTGTATTGACCGAAGTTGAAGTCATTTGCACTTACAAGTAAGAAACTAGAAGCAATTTTGAGAAATTTGGGTTTTGGGGAGTTAGGGTTTTGGAAAGGGAATGATGAGTTTGATGTTCAAAAACTTGAATTTGATGTGAAATAGGAATGGAAATGAATTTAGAAGATGAAATATAGTTGAAATATGTAAGAAATTTGAGTTTTTGGTGTGATTTGTGAAAACGGGAGTGAGAGAGCAGAGAAAACGTGAGTGAAGAGAGAGAGAGGTTCGTGCAAAAATGGGAAAAAATCGCAGCAGCAGGCTATAACTGATGAATTCACTCGAGTGAATTTGAAATCACTCACGTGTTTTCAGAAATTCTGAAGAACACTCGCGTGGAATCGAATTCACTCGCGTGTTGGCCGAAAGAGGGATTTTCAGAAACTTTTAATTCACTCGAGTGAAATGGGATTCACTCGAGTGTTGGCCCAAAAGACTCGAGTCTTTTATAAAAGACTCGCGTGTTTTGCATCAGACCTGCTCAGAAACTTTTCCAATTAAAACTGATTTAATTTTGAATTAAAATCACTCGAGTGATTTAAGAAACACTCGAGTGTTTTTATCAGTTATGCAGAAACACACAGTTTTGAAACACAAAAACACAAAATTAAACACATGAAATGAAAACAACAGATAGGAAACATAATCACACACAATTAAAGACATAAATTCATAACATCTCAAGGTAATTTCAAACAAGTATCACCACACACTAAATTTAGACACACTTGGTGATTTTCAAATGGCACAAATCAATTAGTTTATACTTGACTCATCTAAAATACCAAGTTCCCTTCTTATATGATAGAAGGTATCCCTTGGCAAGGGTTTTGTAAAAATGTCCGCTAATTGATTTGTGGTACTTACAAATTCAATTGTGCAATCACCCTTTTGAACATGATCCCTTAGGAAATGATGTCTAATTTCAATGTGTTTAGTCCTTGAGTGATACACCGGATTCTTAGTTAGATTGATGACACTCGTGTTATCGCATTTTATTGGAACACTTTCTAATTTCAAACCAAAATCCGATAATTGTTGTTTCATCCACAAGAGTTGAGCACAACAACTACCGGCGGCGATATATTCCGCTTCGGCGGTGGTATAGCTGTCAAAACGGGCCGGCCCGCTCAGGTTCGGCCCGGCCCGACCCGGGTGCGGGCCAAATGATTCTGGGCCAAATAGCCCGGGTGCAAGTTGTGCTCCCTAGCATGCGGCCCAAACCCGCACTTTACCCAGGGTTTTTTGGCCCGGCCCGCGATTGGGTTTTTTGGCCCGGCTCTAGACCGGGCTAATAAGTCCGGGTTCAATTTATGACCACATTTCTGGAACCCAAGCCCGCACTTTTCCCGGGTTTTTTGGCCCGGCCCGCATCGGCCCGGCCCATTTTGACACCTCTAGGCGGTGGAAAGAGCAACACAAACTTGCTTTTTAGAAAACCATGACACTAATGAACTTCCCAATAAATGGCAAGTACCACTAGTACTTTTGCGATCAAGCTTGCATCCCGCAAAGTCAGAGTCCGAATAACCAACTAAACTAAGACTAGCATCACTAGGATACCATAATCCGATGTTAATTGTTCCTTTAAGATATTTAAAAATATGTTTAACTGCGGATAGGTGTGATTCTTTAGGATTAGCTTGAAAACGGGCACACATGCATACACTAAACATAATATCCAGTCTAGATACGGTAAGATATAGAAGACTACCTATCATGCCCCTATATTTACTAACATCAACCGGTTTACCTTTGTCATCCTTGTCTAGGTAGCATGATGTGCTCATGGGAGTGTATGCTTCTTTGCATTTGTCCATTCCGAATTTTCCAAGGAGCTCCTTGCAATATTTTCCTTGATGCACAAAAATCCCCTCCTTGACTTGCTTGATTTGAAGTCCTAGGAAGAACTTGAGCTCCCCCATCATGGACATTTCAAATTCCTTTTTCATCAAATTAGAGAACTTTCTACACAAGGACACGTTAGTGGCACCAAAGATAATATCATCTACATATATTTGCACTAACAAAATGACCTTTTTGGTTTTATAGATGAATAGGGTATTATCAACCTTTCCCCTTTGAAAGCCATTTTCTAATAAAAAGGTACTTAATCGATCATACCAAGCTCTAGGAGCTTGTTTTAATCCATAAAGTGCCTTTTTCAATTTATAAACATGGTTTGGAAACTCATGACTTTCAAAACCGGGTGGTTGCTTAACATACACTTCTTCATTTATGAAACCATTCAAGAAAGCACTCTTGACATCCATTTGATAAAGAGTGAAATTCATAATTGATGCAAAGGCAAGCAAGATTCGGATTGCCTCAAGACGTGCAACCGGAGCAAAGGTCTCATCATAATCAACACCTTCCTCTTGGTTGTACCCTTGGGCAACAAGTCTCGCTTTGTTTCTTATAATCAAACCGGATTCATCAAGTTTATTTCTATAAATCCATTTTAAACCAATTATGGTATGATCATCGGGTATAGACACTAATTCCCAAACATCATTTCTAGTAAATTGATTTAGTTCTTCTTGCATGGCCATAACCCAATGTTCATCCATAATTGCTTCCTTAATTGAATTTGGTTCGATTTGAGAAACAAAGGAAACAAAATGACAAATATTTTGAATTGACCTACGAGTTAATACTCCCTTTGAAAGGTCTCCTATGACATTGTCAATAGGGTGAGCTTTCACCGTTTTCCAAGCCGGATCAAGTTCATTTTTGACTTCTCCTTCATCCTTTGATTTTTCCATCTCTTTGTCAACATTTGAAATCTCAAGTCCATCATCACTACCATCACATAAAGCATTATCTTCTTTCGAAGACTCATTAAAAACAACATGAATAGATTCTTCAATAGTCATAGTTCGTTTATTATAAACTCTAAAAGCTTTACTATGAGAAGAGTAACCCAAAAATATTCCCTCATCCGATTTAGAATCAAATTTTCCAAGTTGATCTTTTCCATTGTTTAAAATGTAAACTTTGCATCCAAAAACATGGAAATGAGATATATTGGGTTTTCTACCTTTGTAAAGCTCATAGGGGGTTTTCTTTATCATGGGCCTAATTAAAATTCTATTCATTACATAACAAGCCGTATTAACGGCATCGGCCCAAAAGTATTGAGGTACTTGAGAATCATTTAACATGGTTCTAGCAAGTTCCTCTAGCACCCTATTTTTCCTCTCAACAACTCCATTTTGTTCCGGAGTTCTAGGTGCCGAATATTGGTGCTCAATTCCATGCTTATCACAAAATCTATCAAATTTATAGTTTTCAAATTCACCTCCATGGTCGGTTCGAATTATAATCACTTTTTGGTTTACTTGGTTTTGTGCAAGTTTGATATGGCGTTTAAAAGACTTGTAGGTCTCACTCTTAGCACTTAAAAACAATGTCCATGTAAATCTTGAAAAATCATCAACAATCACCAAGGCATAGTAGTTGCCACCAAAGCTTTTTACTTGAGAAGGTCCAAACAAGTCCATGTGAAGCATTTCCAATGGTCTTGTTGTGGACACATCATTTTTGGAACCAAAATGATTTTTAGTTTGTTTGCACTTCTTGCAAGGAGTGCAATCACCTTTAATTTGAAAATTGAGCTTTGGTAAACCAACTACTAAGTCTTTGGATTGAAGTTTCTTAAGTTGATTTACATTAATGTGAGCGGTCCTACGATGCCATAACCAAGTATCACTTTCTATGCTAATTAAACATTTTGAAACTAAAGAAGTGATATTATTCAATTCAACCATGTAAGTGTTATTAGACCTTTTTCCAACAAATTTGATAGATTCATCTTTGTCACTTTTTATGAGACAATGAGTAGAGGTAAATAATACATGGTTACCAATATCACATAATTGACTAATGCTCAAAAGATTATGTTCTAATCCTTGAACATAAAGTACATTATCAATAACCAAGTTGGAAGAATTACCAATTTTACCTATACCAAGTATTTTGCCTTTGTTGTTGTCTCCATTTGTGACATATCCTTTTTCTTTAGGAGTAAGCTCAAAGAAGTGTCGCTTATCTCCCGTCATGTGCCTAGAACATCCACTATCAAGTATCCAAAGTTGCTTTCCGGTTCTAAGGCACACCTACAAAACACAATCACTTGCTCATTTTGGGTACCCAAATTATGTTGGGTCCCTTTTTGTTAGTCTTGGATGATTCTCCCTTCTTAATCCAAACATAAGTACCATTTTGAATTCCAAAAGTTTTGATATGGCACTTATTGTTTGTATGTCCAAATTTTCCACAATAAAAGCAAGTTGGTTTCTTTGTAAAATCAATTTTTGAGAATGAACCAACCACTTTATTTTTCTTTTTCTTGTGGACATATCCTAAACCGGTTTTGTTTGAATTGTGTCTAAGAGAACCAATTAGCCGATCTAGGTTTCTATCACTTTTGTTAAAAGTGTTGAGTTTGATTTTCAAATCATTAACTTCCTTTTCAAGCTCACAACACTTTTCACAATGAGTGATGGTATATAATTGATTTGCATTCTCACAAACATGACTAGAGTTAGCAAGTTCTAAGGATGCATTTTGGATTTTCAAATCATTAATAGATTTTTCCAATTCATTGATTTCCTTTTGATACTCCAAAAGCTTCTTTCCTTTTTCCTTGTTAACTTTAGCAAGTCTTTCAAATTGAGTTAACATTTCATTATATTCATTTAGCAAATCATCATAAGAAATAGTATGAGAAGAGGTGTAAGAATAATTAGATGATGCCTCATCCTCACTCTCATTGTCTTTTCTTTCACTACTTGAGGAGGCTTCATTGTCATTCTTGGCCATGAGACATAGCTTGGCATCCTCATCATCCGAACTACTTGAGGTTGACTTGGAATCCTTTTCCGGTTCATCCCAAACAATGTAAGCTCTCTTCCCCTTGCCATCTTGGGTCTTCTTCTCATTCTTTCTCAAGTAGGTGGGACATTCCATTTTTATGTGTCCTATCCCACCACACTCATGACATTTTACACTTTCACTTGAGCTCTTGTTTCTTGGCTTGTTATCCTTGAATCTTTTGTCTTGAGGTCTCTTGTCCTTAGAGAATGATGAACTACCCTTTTTGCCTTTGAGGAATTTGTTGAACCTCTTGGCAAATAAACTATTGTCTTCCTCATTTAGAGCACGATCGGAGCTTTCACTTGAAGATTCATTTTCATCCTCTTTTGACATTTTGGTTGAGGCTTTTAGAGAGATACTCTTCTTTTTCTTATCCGAATCTTCATTTAAGTGAAGTCTTGATAGTTCCATCTCATGTTCTTGGAGCTTCCCAAACAAGGTGGTCAAGTCCATAGATTTTATATCCTTAGCTTCCTTGATGGCGGTCACCTTTGGTTGCCATCTCCTATCGAGACACCTCAAGACTTTGTTAGTAGTTTCACCATCTCTAAATTCTTTTCCTAAGCCAATCAATTGGTTAACGATATGTGAGAACCTTGTTTGCATATCATTGATAGACTCATTAGGGAACATATGAAAGAGCTCATATTCATGAGTTAAAGCATTTAATCTTGAGTCTCTAACTTCACTAGTTCCCTCATGAGTAATTTGCAAGGTATCCCACATTTCTTTAGCCGATTTGCATTGTGAAATCCTATGAAATTCATTTTTGGACAAAGCGGAGAAGATGATATTTTTAGCTTTTAAATCATATGAAACTTTCTTTTTATCATCTTCATTCCAACTTGTTCTAGGAATAACAACGGCTTCACCATTAACCACTCTTCTAGGAATATGTGGACCTTTTTCAATTGCATCCCAAATATCGGTATCTATTGCTTCTACAAAGACTCTCATCCTAACCTTCCAATAAGAATAATCTTCACCATTGAAGAATGGAGGTCGGTTAAGAGACATAGACCCTTCTTGTTGATTGCTAGAGCCCACTGTTTCCAAAAAAAATCTTTTTCGAAAAAGCTTTTACACTCGATCTTTCGACCGTGCTCTGATACCACTTGTTGGAAACCAACAAGCGGGCTTAGCAATTACAAGAGGGGGGTGAATAGTAATATGGAAGCAACAGTGACTAATTTTCGGTGCAATTAAAAGATAATTGATCAAATGCTTGTTTTTCTGAAACTGGGCAATTTACTCGAGTGAAATGAAGAACACTCGAGTGAAATGCTGTGAAATACTCGAGTGAATTGTAAAACACTCGAGTGTTTTATGTAGAACAGCAAAGAGCAGTTTCAGAGAAATTTAGCAAAACGAATCAATTTCTTAAAGACCAGTCCAGAGCATATATAAATCAAAGTAATTGCAACTTGAATTATAAAAGCCCCTTTCTAGAGAACTTAGGGTTTGGTTTTTCTTGAAATCTAAGAAAGCTATAAAAGAGAGAGACACCACCAATTTTTATCCTGGTTCACACCCAATATAGAGTGCTAATCCAGTCCCCCTAATCAACTTAGGAGTTTCTACTAATAATCAAATTGTTAGAAAATACAAGGATAAATTGAGATTCCTCACTCAATCCTAACCCTTTTCAAAAGTGTACCAAACTCTTGAAATTTCTACCCCAATTTGATTTGGTGATGAAGAGTCCCTACTTCTTAAGCTCCTTGGAACCTCCAAGAGCCCACCAAGCTAAGAATCCTCTTAGTCTTTGTGCTTGAGAACCTCCCAAGGCTTGAGAACTTGGATACCTCACCAAGTACTTGGATACCTCACCAAGATTTTCTAAACAAGCTAAAGTGTTTGAGTGTTTGAGAATTTTAGTACAAATAATTCTCTTACAAATGAAGCACACTCTCTTAACTCACTAAGACAAATAATAAAGATGAATGCTTGGTTGAGTTTAGAGAGAAAAATGATTTTCACACTTGAGAGAGAGAGAGAATCAATGAAAGAGTGTAAGCTTGTTGTATTGGAATAAAGTCCCTATTCAGAATATATGTGAGGGGACAAAAGGGAAGGAAAAACCAAGTTATTCTTCCTTTTTGTCCTCTTTTAACGTTTAAAAAATTTGCTGTCAGACCTAAATCACTCGAGTCTTTTTGGAAACACTCGAGTGTTTTAGTCAACTCTGATAGTGTTGCCTTTTTACTTTAACCAACGGCTATATTACTGAAATTTTATAAATCACTCGAGTGAATTGAGAATCACTCGGGTGAATTGATCAGTGTTGGAAAAATTAAGTTTTTCTAACATTGTTTTCAATTCTCTTCTCAAGTCTAATTGGTTTTGATCTCAACCTTTCATGCATGAATATTATTTTACCTTAGGTGAGAATAAAAACCTAAACTACCCACTCTCATATAAAATAAAATACATTAAGAATAAATGAGAATGAATAATTAAACTAAGCACTTGATCTTCTTTATTGTTGGGCTTGCATTCTTCAAATTACGTCCATGATTTAATTACATTGTCATCATCAAAATTAATCCACCTTAATTGGAGACTTGATTTTACAGAGGGTCCTGATAATACATATACTTCTCGCTTCACTTAGAGAATAAGTGAAGGGTCATGTTCTCACTTCACTTACGGTGCAAGTGAAGGGTCCTGATAATATAACTTCACTCCTTTATGGAGGGTCATGATAACATAACATTTATTCATTCATTATTTTCACTCAGCCCACCTATTTTCTTTATTTTTCCCCTATTTGTTATCCATTATCAACCTATAATAACTTCAATTTACAAGTAAGTTCTTGATTTCTATTTATCACTAACTATTTCCTATGACAATATATGCTAAACTACTATAAATTCTTCTAACCTAGGGTTTGCCTAGGGTTTTATTCTAGTCCAATCCCTAAACCTAGTTATCACTATATGCTAACTAGACTATACCTCCTAAATAGAGGTAATACTTCCCTTCTTACCTCAAAACCAAGAGATATAAGGAGTCCTTGACACTTAGCCTAGGAATCTAGGGTTTTAATAACCAAATCCTTTGATGATGGTTGAAAAGAAAGTAGGAGCCTTGTCCTTGAGTCCTTGTGATGAGAGAGGTCCTATGTGGTGATCTCCATAGCTTGGAAGATGAGAAACCAAAGAGTGGTGAGGAAGAGGAGCCACGAATTTGAGAGGAAGAGGAAGGGTGGTTGATGGCTATTTCCTTGTTTGATTTTTAGTGGAGATGATGAAGAGCTAGAGAAGAAGACTTGATTCTTGAAGGGTTTTAGTGTTGATGGTGGAGTTCTTGTCTCTTGGAGCTTGAGAGAAAGACATGGAGATGGAGAGAGAGAGAGATGAAGATGATGAGGGTGATGAGAGAAAAGAGATGAAGAAATGATGTTGTTGTTGGTGTGTTTTGCTTCTTATTTTCCTTGCATAAGAGAGCCAAAAACGTGTGGCTATGGTGCTTTGCTTGGAGGAAAAGTTGGAAATATGTGTTCCACATTCGTTTATTTTTTTTCCAGATTTTTACTCCAGTAATCGATTACCCCTTTGATGCAACAATTCTAGTATAATTTCATGAGGCCAAGTAATCGATTAATTCCTTCCCTGTAATCTATTACTTCACAAAATTCACTAGGTAATCGATTAACTCACCCAAATAATCGATTACTTTGCTGCAACATTTTGTGTGATTTCACCAGAGAGCATGTAATCGATTACACCCTTCAATGGTAATCGATTACCTTATTGAAAACCCTTATTTTGATGGTTTTCTGACTCCAATTCACTTCCTTATGCTCCCATATTCATCTAGGGTTAAATTACTACTACAAATCCTTTCTCTAAACTTGATATTTCTCCTAATTACTTGGCAGAATTCATATTATGCTTAAATCGGATTTAGGGATGTTACATGCTAACTTGACTCATCATTACTTTCTTATAAGGATTGAGTCATATATTCATATATTTGTTCGCCTAAACTTATATATGATACTAATCTATTAATGGTTCTAAATTATTTTCTTCTGCTATTGTGAGAATTTTAACCTTTTCAGATTTATTTTTCTTTTGACGATATTTATTTGCATAATGTCATTCTTCATCCATCACATAGCCAACATCTACGAGTTTTCTTTCCTTTTGGACAATAATTTTTCGCCATTTTCTTCATGAAATATCTCTTTTCGTATTTCTGCTTAGGATTTCTTTGCTTTTTGAAAATTTATTTTCTCTTTTATGTGTTTTTTTATTCTTGAAAATATTTCCACAACCACATTGTCTAGGTATTTTTGGATCATTTTTAGGGCCCTAGAGTGCCACGTACGCCAAGGCCCATGAGTACATGTTAAATCTACACCTACTCCAAGCCTTTGGAGTACTAAGTATGCTAAGGCACTAGAGTACCGGCAAAAAAAGCCCATATGCTTCGACAAGGACATATGGGCATATTTGGCCTATTTTTCACATATGTCAATATCGAAGCGTATTAGTTTAGTATTCTTCAACATCAGCGTATGATACATTTTATATGAAAAAATAACATAAATGTGGATCAAAACATATGGGGTGCGAATGTGGGTGAGTGTGGGTGGGTGAGTGTGTACGGAAGTATGAGTGAATGAGAAATGTGTTTGAAAATATGAGTGAGGGAGGAAGTGGGTGTAAGTAAGGAGATGAAATTAAAGAAAAAAAAGGAGGAGGAGGAAGGGTGCTTGGGGTTAAAAATAAAAGAAGGGGAAGGATCAAAAATCCAAAAGGGGAGGGGATGATGGAGGTATTTAGAAACCAACTCCCTTTACTTTGGTAATTAGTCCTCAAATATCAGATTTATCCCCCAAACCCCACTTTTTTTCATAATACCAATAATACCCTCCTTTTAAACCCCCATTATACTCCCTCCTTTTTTCACAAACCCCACACCCCACCCTCATTCTTCTTCCTCCTTCACTTTCAACTCCCTCTTCTCAATGCCATTTCCACCGCCGTCGCCGCCTCAAGGCATGCACGTTCTTCTTCTTCCCTCCATTACCGTTTTTCTTCTCTGTGGGTTTTTGTTTTGTTTTTGTTTTTGTGTTTGTTTATTTGATGTAGGAGGGTTTGATTTAGGTTTTGTTTTTTGCTTTTAGGGTTTTCTTCTTTTTAATCACTGCAGTTTTAGGGTTTATTTTTATTGTTGTAGTGTTGTTTTTCGAATTCGCCATTGCTGTGTTGAAGGTATGTAGTCGCTGCAACTTTCCGAAACGAGGGTGTCAGATTTTTTTTTTTAAATTTAACAAATTTTTCTGACATACACGTGTCGGACTGGTGTGTCAGAATTTTTTCCAGTAACGTAAAAAAATTGGCTCTCTGGTTAATTTCGACGAACCAATGTCGGAAATTAAAAATTCCGACACATGGTGCTCGGAATTTTTTTAAAAAAATTTTAACAAATTTTTCCGACATACCCGTGTCAAAATTTTGACAAAATTCCGACACTGCAGTGTCGGAATTTTTCCAGTAACGTAAAAAAAAAACGCACATTAAACAGAAGTTACCTTCAACAAGGAGCAGAGAAAGACCACTAGAACTCCTTTACGGATGAAGATGAGTAAAACTTCTGAATTTCAATGACTTTTTGCTTTAGAGAATGTCAGGGAGAGAGAGATTTGTTATGTGGAACATAGAAGGTGGAAAGGTGGAAAGGTAGAAGGTGGAAAGCTGGGTGGGGTTTGGGGTTTCTTTCCTTTTTTCTTTTTTTGAATGCTGAAGGGCATAATGAATATTTTTCTATTAAAATTGGGTTTGGGGGATAATAGTGGGGTTCGTAGACTAATACCCTTTACTTTTGATTGGATGAGCTTTCTTGAGACTTGACCAAACCAACTAGAGGCCCAACTGGTGGATTTAGGCCCTATATTCATTTTGCATGCTCTAATATGAATGAATAGGCACTACAAAATAAATAACAAATTTAAATTATAATTTCGGGCTTTTTATTTTTTTACAATGTTTTTGAGAAGTATATGAGAGTTGAAATTAAATAACCAGTAATTTTTCAAATAACTTTTTTAGGAAATGACTAGGGAATTTTTAATTCCCAAATTTTAAAGACTTGATATTAATCATGTAAACTATATTTTCACCAAAAAAAATCATGTAAACTATACCCATTTGTTAGAATTTCTGACATTGTATGTAAAGAAAAGAAACCATATGTACATTCGCCTTACTTACAAAAGAAAACATCATTATGTCAAGGTAATTTGGCTTTAGGACTACACACATCAACTTTTTATTAACATCATTAGGACCATATGGACCCCAAACATGTCCAGTATCACATGGAAGGGCATGCATGTGGGGATTGTTTAGGATAAGCATTGCTCTGCTCTAATAAAGTGGACCTTGCTGCTTGCCCATTATTCATTTTCCCATTGTTTAGTTTAAAGTTGCTTCAACTATAGAGGCACAAATGCACGTCCTTGCTTGTTTGGGACCCAAAAATCTTAAATTCAAGATAGGAGGGAGGGCCTCTCATCTCAGGTTAGTTCGCACAGAGAGAAGATCTTGATCCAAGAGAATGTATTCATGGAATTACATGTGACTAATATTGATGGTGCACATGGGAGAGACGTTCAACCTTTCATGGTCCCAATTATGAGACAATGTTAGAATTGTTAGCTGGGTGAACTAATACATCGTACTAATAAAAATGAAAGAAGATAGAGGAGCATGAATTTTTTAAATATGAATTTTTGAAACATGAATTTTTTAAATAATACAAGGATTTATGCCTCACTTATTTTATTTTATATTCTAAATATACCGTAGTGTATTTAATTAAATTGGCTTTAGACCCAACCAACTCATAAATTTTTGAACCATAAATTATTTAAAATATAAAATACATTAGTTCAAACATACACTAAATTATATTAAGTTGATTGAGTATATAACCGAGTTTAGTCAAGTACGTTAATTTAATTATCTAAATACCAGCTCAAGTTAATTAAGAGTTTCAAAACATATAAGTGCTAGTGCGATTTGAGTTCAAATTCTGAATATTGCATTTTTTTTCTTTAAGAAGATGTGTCCATGCTCTAGCAAACATGGGACCGTTTACAACGTGCTTTACATCTCGACCTCTAGTGTTCTTTTTGTGAATTGTTTCTTATCCTTTAAGCTGAAGATAATATCTTTTAAATTTAAAATTGTGTCATTTCATATGTTATTTATTATTATAATTGATTAAAATAATTATTATTTATTCAATTTTTTATTTAAATATATATTTTTTTCAACCAATCATAATAAATAATATTTAAATAGGTAAGTATCATATTTTTTAAGACAGCTAATATGCTTTCATTATGCTTTCCGTGTGCCTAAAAGTTCATAGATTTCTATCTACTATACTAAGTTGAAATTTTCTCTCATTCCCTAGTCTTATCCAAAGATATAAATACCACATATGGTTGAGATATTAGCATAATATATATAACGACCTTATTCTTTCTTTTTAAAAATAAAAATAAAAATCCGATTGAAGATTTTTCTCACTTCATACAAGCTATCGGGTTAATGGCTCTCATGAATTTTTACAGTGAATCAGAAATTAAATAACTGTGTGCATTTGTTGAGATGATGCTTTATAATAAGGTATTGGAGCACTTACTATTTAGGGGCAAGGTCATTGGAGATGACCACTATCCATAATTGTAAATATGCATTGAGAGCATCCAACACTTTCAAAGATCATATCAATGAGACTTTAGACAGTTTACCTACACCATAATGCATGCATGTTTTTCAACCACAAGAGAGATGAAACAGAGAAAGAGGCATAGGATTCCTCATCGTTCATGTCAGTCAGTCGAGTGAAATCTCTCCTAAGATATGCTGAGAATTCGGATTCACTCAATTCACACATCAATCCAAACCCATGATGGGAGGAGAATATTTTAATTTTAACAAAAGCGTTATTGGTGCTCTATTTTTGCACAAACATTAGGAGACCCACACCAAAAGATCCATAACTGATCACATGCGTTGCTTTCTTCTTGTATTAATTTGAACCCCCGTGACGGGTTATATTGTGAGTACGTACGGTGTTTAACTATGTTTGGGGGGTGAAATTAAATGTTACTTGCATAATTTTCTATGGGTAGCAATTTTGGGTAATTGGATACAACCACGTAGGGGGCCATCTAAGTTGCAAACGGCAACTTTGTTCACAACGGTGCGAGCTCCAAATCGGTGATGCATATTGTTGGAAAATAATCAAAACATATGGAGAGATGAGATTAAAAGTGTGCACCCATGCATCATGCATATAGGAAAATACGAATAGGATACTTGTTTTCTTGATAATAAGCCTAACAAAATTCGATTTTAATCTAATTTTATTGCTAGGGTGCATATTTTTAATCTCATCCCTTCATCAATTTTGACTATTTTCCCAATGTACATATCATCTCATTTGGATGTCACACCAATGCGAACAAAATTGCTTCGCAACATAGAATGATCCTATTGATAAGGTATTACGCATTTCAAATATTTTGTGCTGTTTAGAAACTTTATCAACTAAATTAGTGTCAGCTAATAGCTATTTGGCTAACCATGAATTGTTACTAATTACCGGCCAGGTTCTTTATATATGAATAACTTGGAGCATAATTGGATCCTAGTGCTTTTATCGTATTTTTATAAGCAAATAAGTATATATATAAAATATAACGGGTCTGCTGCTTTACATCAAGAATCAAATTGAAAACTAACAATTGATCAAGGATTTTTGCACCATTGTGCGAAATCTCAAGAGACTATCAAACTTTGATTATATTCATAATCAACCAAGATAGATCATATTGTAACAAACTAGAGCATCCTCCACAAATGTCCCAAACATTCCCGGGTGTTGAATAAAATGATCCCTACAATTACTTCGCAGCACAAAAACACACCTACCCCTCTATATGTGCTTTCACCCCCAATCCCCATCACATACATGTTTATCAACTTGAGAAAGTGAGAACCTAAATATAGTCATCAATTACTTTAGTTTTAATTACTTTTTCTCGCTTGATGTTGAAGTAAGTTTTATATCTGGTAAGAATAAGGTCTAATCAATGCTTAATTATAAAGGTTTGGGTATACTCCGATCCTCACCTTGTGAGCTAGTTTTTGGAGTATAGTTAATAGGCCAAATTTTTCCCGATAAAGTCATTCGTAAATGTTTAATCTTGCAAATTTGACATTCCAAATGTCCAATCGTGAGCATGAGGGGATGTTGAATTAAATTCCACATTAGATAGAAATAAAATCTGACTATACTTATAAGGTTTAGGCATTCATCATCTTATATATTAACTAACTTTTGGGATTAAAATAGGCCTAATTTCCACGATTTTAATTCTTAATTGATTCATGCATCTTCCATCCAAAAGTATAAGTATGATTGAGCTTCTATCGACCATGGTATTCATGACCTCGTGGTTCCTCCTTCATGTTTTGGTAACTTTCGTTATATGATTTAATTTGGTAGGGGTCTCTTCCGCCGGAAATGTAGATTTCTCCGAGGCGACTATACCCATGTTTAGCTAAAAAAGATGCACTCCTTATTTTAGAAAGATTATTTAAATCCAAATCTTGCGGCCAAATAAGGAAAGTCTACTTTTTTATAAGCAAAGAAAACTTAGTTAATCACGTTTATAAGGGTACCAAACTCATGCGCTAAAATTCAAGACATAAATGACATTGAGCAATACACTTCTTGGGCAAATATGGAAAGTCTATTATTTCACATAAAATCTCTAATCTCAACCTTGTAAATTAAACTCCAAGAGAACCGGCTAAAATTTTTATGTATAAGACTAATTCAAGCTGAGATCGAATGTCTTTTCAAAAACAATTTAAAGAAATTGAGATTGAATGTATAGTGAAAAAATAAGAGTATATCTTCATCCACAGTTAAATTCAAAATCTAAATGCACTTTAACTTAAATATTATATATATATATATATATATATATATATAGGTTTTGATATACTCGGGCTTAGTATAAGCATTAAATAATTTCCCCTTTTCACTTATTCCCAACAACTTTTATTAGTATTAATTAAGATTAATTGAGTGTATGGTTTATAGTAGAAAAAAGAAAAAAAATCCAAATGCACTTTAAATTATTTTTTTGAAGCAAAATTTATTAATGGGGTTTAAGGTGAACTCAACCCATTTAAAAAAAAATCAAAGTGTCTTGTATTACAAAGTAAAGAATTTATTCGTCGATGAGAAAATATTACATGACAATTTACAAATGAGTAATATGTCAGATTGGTCTCTGATTTTGTGGACACCGGTTAAATTGGTCTATGAGCTTATCGAAATTCCAAATTAGTCCACAAATAGTAATACGTCAGTCATATTAGTCCCTGACATTAATGATCCATAAAGTCAGAGACTAATTTGACCGATTTCGATAATCTGAGGGACTAATTTGACCGATATCGAACAGTCTTTGTTTATTTTTTTGGCTAAAACAACGTCATTTTGGCCATTCTGTTAGTCCACGTTAAAGATCATTGACGATCATTAGCTAGCGTCAGAGACTAATATGACTGACGTGTTCCTATCTCAGGGACCAATTTGCAATTTCGAAAATATCAAGGACTAAATTGATCGAGACCTACAAAGTCAGGGACCAATTTGAGATATTAGGAAAATGTTAGAAAAACATCTGTATTTGACACCAGTAGGTGACACCTGCCTTTTTGGGTAAAAAGTGGTGGGTCCTGTAAGAAAGAGAAACTGCAGGACCCACCGGTTATTGTCAAAAAAGACATATGTCTCATACAGATGTCAAATACAGATGTTTATGTAATAGAGTTGTTTAGAAAATATGTAAACCATGAAACCATCGCCATGATCTAAATACACTTTAATTAATCAAAGGTAAATACACTTGTTTTTTCACTTTATGCCCAAAGTACACTATATTCAATTTTAAGTAAAGGAGCCTTTTTTTTTTTTTGGGTAAATGGGATCTTTTTTGTTTTCAACATATAAGTAGAGGTCCTTACAAACTAGAAGTACTAATCATCTTGCCCAGTTGGGCACCCCTAATGGCTAGCTTGGAGGGTGCGGCAACAACTAAGCCTTAGCTTATTTGGGTCAATGCCTCATATTTCTTATTTTCTTATTGAAGAAATGTTCCATACCCATCCCCTAGGCATGTATGTGTGTGCCATATGTTTAGCTCTTAGTAAATTATTTTTCAAAGTGATCTCATCGACTGCGTCAATAATGTGTATGTGTTTATGCATTCAATAATTACTCTAAATTAATAATCCCAAAAATGAAGAGAGTAATAATCTATAGAGCTAAGATTAGGACATGACATTATTTAAATCTTAATCACTTGGTAGAATGTATCTTGTTTGTATGATTTGCTGCCGGCGCAAACTATTAAGCGACAGTAACCTGGCTTAACAATTACGTGCAATAATTAAGTGTTTTCTTGATCAGGTATAAGCATATAATATGCACGTCATGCACTGAGATTGGTGTTTTAATTATATATTATTCAATAGGATAATTATTAAATTGTTGGTTTAACGTAAAGGTACAACAGAGTATCAGCAAGATTTGGAACTTTATCAGTAACCGAAGGAATCTCGTGGAGTTGTATTTGAACGAGGAAGAATTGCACAGCTAGGATGAAATGACAAATTAAACAGAGAAAAAAATGAGCACCACACATGTATGTATAATGAGAAAAATTAGATTTATTCCTTATGCAGTTCTTCTTCTTAGATCTTAATTTTTAGAAATTACATTTCAATATTTAGATGAGATTATGAGGAAAAAAAATAATATACAGTATTCCAAAAATTCGAGTTTAAGAAAGATAAAGAAATAGAAAATTAAGATGACCCGCGATGTGATGCATGTGTTACGTTGGAACTAAATTATGAGAGGATACTGATCGTTTTTTTTTTTCAGTACTTTTTAGTTAGTACTACAGGTGTTGTTAAGAGTATTCTTAATATCAGGAAATCCTTAAAAAATCTTGTTATTTTCAGGTCTCATTCCCAAGTTCTCAAGTTGGCAAAATGACACTACTTGAACCAACCCCCATTGATAGATATTTACCATCCTAGCTAGAAAGTATTGTTAGTTACTATTATAATACCCAATAATAATTATACTTTGTTATATATTTAATTATCATTGTTAATTGGTTAATGCAGCTATCATCATACATAAACTACATTAGAACTCCGGCGCACTAGATCTGATTGACCCTCAAACCGGCCAAGTGATTTTGGATCAAGTCAATATTTGGTTAAAAGAAGAGGGGGAAAAAAATACCACATGTAAAAGAAAAAGAAAAGGAAAGGTGAAAATAAATAGAATGAATTAACAATTCTAAAGCAGCTTTTCATCATGGGGCAAAATATTTGGTTTCTGTAAGATATATTGATATAATGCAAGACATGACTAGATTCCCATTTTATCTTGAGTAGTTGTCAACTTTGACGAAAGTGAGAGCAAATCACCATCCATATATAAAAGGACGTACTCTCTTTATATAGTATATATTGGTTCTAGAGGTGAGTAGGACAAGCCCCAACTTGTAGATTCAAATTGGATTAACGGGTTCGGGTCGGGTTAGATCTGTCCAACACAAGGAAGGAGGATAATTCCGTTTAGAAAAAGGACAGATCCATTCAGAAATAGGACGGGTTCAGGTTTGATGCTGGATCACTCGACCCAACCCGTTACAAGTCCTAAATATAGGATGAACCATGAATCAGTTCCAAATTTTCAATACATTGAATATAGCAAGCCCCTGTCGTGTTTTTACTTTTTAGAGAGAGATTTCTACGGCTCTCTTATCCCTTTTACCTTGCGACTTCCATTGTCGCTCATACACACTCATCGCTGCCTAGACGCTACCACCATCGCCTAGACATTGCTGCCACCACCCATATATATGTTACCATCGTCGTAATGCTACTGCCCCTAATCTTAAGGACTTCAACTTGTAACTCCCTTCTTCCTTCAACTCTGTAAATGTTTTCTATATGCATGGATGATCAAAAGCTTTTGTTCCTAGGTAGAAAGTGCTTTTCTCTGTTACGATTTATGACTAATTCTCGGATGGCTAATGGCTTAAACTCTTAATCAAAGTGAATGTGTTATTGTAAATTGATGTGATATTGTTTATATATATATATATATATATATATATATATATATATATATAAACTTGTAGCTAGATCTGATTATCTTTGCTTTTTATTTTATTTGCTTAGGTTTATCATGTTTTATTTTATTTGCTTTCTATTTATTTATTTTGCTTCCAATTTCTTTATTTGATTGAAAGCTAACTTGTTTGTCGGTTTAAACTGATAACTAATGAATGTAATATTTTGATTTAATCTTTTTTAGTTAAAAAGAAATGACAGACAAACAACCTACCAAAAATGCAGCTAAAACCGCTAACTTGACATCTCCCATAGACAAGAATCCTTCCCCAATAATCAGTTTGGGTAAAACTTTTGAGGTACCATTAGGTAATGATGATGATGAATGAGAGTTTTCTTCTGAATAGTTCGGGACCTTTCATATTGTGATTAGCTAATAAGATAGCTCAGATTCTAGATCCTATATAAAAATTGAGTTCACATGTTTGTATTAGTATTTATGATGAAAAATGTCAAGTTTTAAAGCATTTTGATAAGGCTTTCACCAAAACGATGTGAGTTCCTCAATAGAATTATTAGTCACTTTGGTCCCCCGAAGTTACATTGGTCATCAATTTAGTCCCCAAAAGAATTTTGACATCAATTTAGTCCCTCAAAGATTAATATGGCACTACATTGGTCCTTTTAGAGACTTATTTGCTGCCCATATGAATCTTTCAGGGACCAAAATTTACACTTCGTGATGCCATCTTGATCTTTGGGGGACTAAATTGATGCCAAAAACCTTTTGGGGATTAAATTGATAACCAATGTATCTTTCGGGGACCAAAGTGACTATTAACTCTTCCTCGATAAATAGGTAACTCTGATCACTCGCTTCATGATGACTAAAAAAACTCAAATGATCAAAAGACCACATGGTTAAATTAAAGAAGAAAATTGCAAAAAGTAAAGAAAAGAAATAAAAGAAAGCCTGCAAAGAAAGGAAACTGCAAGAATAAAAAGTGTAGAAAGTAAAAGATATGAAAGAAAAATACACTACAAGAAAAATGCAAAATAGCGACGAAAATATCTGTCGCAAAGTCGAATTAGCGACGAATCTATGACGGATTTGCGAGGAATGCGTCCGTCGCGTCTCATTCATCGCTAATTATTTCTCGCCAAAATCATGATCTCCGATGGAAATGTCCGTCGCAAATCCCTCGCTAAAGTCATTCAAGAAATTCGCATCTGTCTGTCGCTACTTAGCGAGAGCATAGTCCCTCGCAAACAATTTTTAAACAATTTCATCATCAAGCTGTCGCTAATTAGCGACTAATAGCTCCTCGCAAATTCGTCGCAGTAAATTTCGTCATCAATCCGTCGCTACTTAGCGAGAGCTTAATCCCTCGCAAACAATTTTTAAATAATTTCATCATCAAGTCGTCGCTAGTTAGCGACTAACAACTCCTCGCTAATTCGTCGCAGTAAATTTTGTCATCAATCCGTCGCTACTTAGAGAGCGCTTAATCCCTCGCAAAGCTCTCGCAGACGATTGTTTTCAATTTCCTCATCAAGCCCTCTCTAATTAGCGACCAATCAATCTTCGCAAATTCGTCGTAGTTGAATTCTTTTTGCGATGGCTTAATCGCTCACAAATTTCTCGCAATTGATTATTTAGAAAATTGTTTCAATTTCGTCATCAATCCGTCGCTAATTAGCGACCAAAACTCCCTCGCAATTTTGTCATGAAGCCGTCGCTAATTAGCGACCAAAAATTCCTCGTAGTTGAATTCTATTTGCGAGGACTTTATCTGTCGCAAATCTCTCGCACATTTTCATCCCTCGCAAATCTCTCTCGCATTTTCATCTCTCCGTATTAAAGAATTGCGATCAATTCCTCGCAAAAAAATTATTTTCCATGCTAATTTATATCTATAAATTTATTTCACATTGTTCTCCCTGTTTTTTTAGTTGTAAACTTGTCTAATTTTTTTTAGCAAAATCAAATTTCATCAATAATCATTCGATACTATAACTCTTCAATACCTATAAATTCACCATACTTTTGTTGAATGACTTCATCTATTTAAATATCATACTAAATATCATAAAATATCAAAATCAAAAAATGCATCATTTAAGTTTTAGAATAAAATAAAAAATTCAAGTCTAAACAAAATACTAATCAAACAAAATACTTAAATACTAAAGTTTAAAAAGAAATAGATATTGAATGTTTAATAAAATATTAATAATAATAATAAATTAACTCAAGTTAATATGATCATCTTCATCATCCTGATTATGCTGCTGAGATGATCCACGCAGTTGAGTTTGTAAGGTCTGAAAAAATGATAACAGTTGTGACTGCATTTGTACCTGTAAATGTGTCTGCAAGGTGGTCATTTGTGATTGAACCACAGAAGTTATAACATTTGTGATGTCTTCATTTGTCATATCCGTAGAATGTGATGAACCTAGGACCCCGGAGGATGATGAAGCTCGAGTAGAGCCGCGAACTACCGAATCTAAGGCACCGATACCATGTACACGACCCTTCTTGTTAGTACCTGCAACTTCAGTCCAAATGTCCTCATCCACCTTGTAAGTTCCATGATGAATGTTTTGATAATGACAAAGTGTTTTGAACAAGCTATCATGTGATGATCAAGTTCAAGTTCAACAAGCAACAACAAACATCAAGTGAAGAAGAGAGAACAAGTTCATGAAGACTTAAGTTTGAGTGTAATTGTTTTTGTTTTATCTTTTGCCTCTCAAGCTTTATAGGTTTTCATTTGGGTAGTTTGTTTAGAGGGTAGTGAATCTCATTCATAAGTCATGATTTAATCATAATTTGAGTTTTCACTTAACCTAGAATCAATAGGTGGCTTAAAGGTTTTAAAGGAAAGATTGGTTTTTGAGAAAACAAGTTTTAAACAAGTGCAGTATCAATCTACTCGAGTAAATCAAGATTTAATCGAGTAGTACTCGAGTATGCTGCAATTTACTCGAGTAAACACTGCTGAACTGATTTTTAAAATACGATTTTCACTTTTCAAAATCAGTTTTCAAGTGCCATAACTTTTGGGTATTCTATATAAACTTTTTCCTAACCTTTGTGATCATAACCTATCATTTTGATATTCATTTTACAAAGAATCAAGCCACTCTATTCTCTCTCAATTTCAAAGATCAAAGCTTTTCTATTTTCATATTATTTGATCAAGAACCTTTGAATCTCTTGTGTGATTTGTCATAGCTATTGATTGAGATTCATTAGGATTGTTATGTGTATTCATTGAGTTGTAATCTTTGCAATAAGGCAAGCCACTACAACAAACAAGAAGCCTTGGTGTGTCGATTATCATCAAGCAACGTTCATTGAAGAAGAAGAAGTCTTGGTTGTGAATCAAGCAAGGAGAAGCCTTGGTGTGTGGATTATCAACAAGCAATTGAAGACTTGTTGTGTCGATTATCAACAAGGGGTAGAGGTTAGATTAGAGAGAAGATCAATAAGATGAGGCTTCCTCTCCATGCTTCTCAATTATTTTGTTTTGATAATTTTCCTAAAACAAATAAATCAATTAATTTCTCAATTTTTCAAATACTGACTAATAATAACACAATAAAGTAGTTAACTAAGATAATTATAAAAACACATACCACAATGCTCTTGGATTTTTCAGACACATATTCTCCATCTTTCCTTTTATGAACTTTACATATAGATCTTTGTAATCAACAGGACCGGTTGCTTTATTTTTCTGTATGTAATAATAACATATAAAACATATAACATTATTTTTTTATATAAAAAGATAAATTACATTAAAATAACACGATTAGTGCAATGAAAAAAAATATAAAATAACTATTAAATAATATATGTAATGCACATAATTAATTCTGAAGCAGCATGATAAGGAAGACATTGAATTACTAATCCGAAAAAAAATAATAAAATACAAAAAATAAAAAATAAAAAGAATACAATTGTTTTTGTTAAAAAAAAAAATTTAAACATTGAATTATAAATAATTAGTAATTAGACATTGAATATTAATAACCAGTTCAGGAACATATACATATATTATTTAACTAACCAGATCATCGTAATGTTTCTTGAAGCTTTTTGATCCTCCAGTGTGAACGTTACATTCAGGCTTGGCAGCCCTATTGGCTTTCCCAACAAGAGATTTCTTCTGCCACTTTTATGTCATCCACTCAGCAACCAAGCCATCCCACACCTCTTCCCGCATTTTTGGAGGTGCATGACCCATTAAATCAGCATAGTTAGTTGAGTTAATTTGTTTTAATACACTAGTCCTCAGCTTACACAAGTGATCTGAATATCGTTCCGCACATATTATGTTCCAAACTTTAGGTGCCTCATGACGATCATAATCTGTTGCAAAATCATGACTCGTCTACAAACATATAAATTAAATCATAAAGTATTAGCCATAATAAGAGGTGATTAAGAAGATAAACAAACAACATAGTCAACACAAACAACATGGTTGCGACCATACTCAATCTCATCAACCTCGAAGCTTAGGAACTTCAACAAGCACATGCAAATAAAAACTAATATAAAAGGATGTGATAATGTACACCATGCGCTAAGAAAGAAGTAGGGAGATGTTATTAACACCCATTTTATTAATTCAAATTCCTTAATTATGATAATAGGCAAATGGATTTAGTTCTACAACATCACCATTAATTCTAGCATTATTCTGCCACTAAATGTGATCAAACCTTTATTATTTGTCCATGTCAAAAAACTGGAAAGAAATAAAGAAAAAAGAAGCAAAAGAAAGGTTTATAATGAAAAGCATTAAGGATGCCACTAAATATTGGTAGGTAGGTGCAAAATATTTAAAAGCTGGGTGCAAGCAACAATAAAATGGGTGTTAATAACATCTTCCAAAGAAGTAAATTGCAAGAAGAAATACAACTGCAGGGATAGCCAAAGCATTGCAAGGTACTAGACCATCAATCATTTTTTTTATTCAATGTGACTCGACAATACAAATAGTGAAGTTAAAACTAATTGCGGTGACACTAACGCTTCTAAAACTATATTGAAATAGCATGCCAAAACAAAAAGATAAAAATAATTTTCATAAAAGTAATTTCCAAAGTTATTACTTACCATGAAATTGTTAAGCAAAGTAGTAGCCATATGTTCGAAATATCTTTTCCACACTGGTGCAGGATTGGGCATCCTCATGATGACAGTGGATATAATCTCCCTGTTCACTTTTGAGTCATTGAATCTTTTCCTGTAAGTTAGTTCAAGAAACAAGAATTATTTAACACAGTTAGTAATTTTTCTTATTTCTATAATAGTCTAAGTATCAGCTGAATCAAAATATGTAAATGAGGATTTAGTCCTCCAAAAGTATTACTTACGGATCATCGGCAGGTTCAACATATAAAACATTCTTCCTCACAGTTCTATCTGTGCGAGAATCTACATTTGAAGGCACAACAGGAGGATCACTACCATGTGGTTCAGTGGTTGGGATAGCAGATGATTGGCCACTATCACCTAATTGCTTAGATGTGGATGATTGTCCATTACCAATAATTGGCTGAATAGTGGAGGTAGCACCTAAGATAAGCACATTCAAAATTAGACATAATCAAACATAACATTAATTAAGCTAATATTTAATAACTTATTTAGACAAAAACAAACACCTAGTAATTAATAATAAGTGATAAAATAATACCTGGAGATTGAGGTTCAGAATGTAGAGATTGAGAACTATGTGATGGATTTTGAACATGAGGACGAGAAGGAAGAGATGGCTCAATGGATCGACTTCCACGACCATGTACCATGATCCTATTGCCTCTACCTCGCATGCGTGGCATTATTAGAATCTACATAATAAAATGAAGTTTATTAGTAACCTATACTTCTCATTTCAAAGATTCATGTATCACTATATTACTACTTCTCACTTCAAAGATTCAAGTATCACTATATTACTATCGTTAATATATTACTATATCAAATAGTACCAACATTATATTAAAGATTCATAATAAGGGATAAGTAGCTTCTGTTTTGGCATAAATGAGCCAAAACAAGAATAAGTATTAAGAAGAAGGGATAAGTATTAAGAACAATGGATTTTCAAATAAATGAGCCAAAACAAGAATAAGAATAAAGTAGCTGTTGTTTTGGCATAAATGAGCCATTTATTAAAATAATAGTCAACAAAGCTAATATTACTATATTAAACCGAAATTTCAATATAGACTTGAAACCTATCAAACATGAAAAAATGTAGTTAAAAGTAAATAAACATTTAATCATATTCACTTGAGTCTGAGTTATAGAGATCCTCATTTTCATTTTCATCTGCGGGCTCATCATCAGTCTCGCTATCTTCACTCTCTTCATCATTTACATCGTCGCTCGAATAATGCATATCATTTATGTCTACTTCTTCCATTGGGGCATCTGCATCAAACAATGGAATCACTTCATTCTCTGCAACAATAATATTGTGTATTCTTGTAAATTCATCCTCTTGATAATAATCATCATCCTCATTATCTTCATCATCATCTTCATCCTCATTCAATGTCTCAACCATGAAGAGTTTTGGTCTAACCTTGCATGCTGCCCACCATACATTGCTACCTCTACCCCCTCTTTGTGGGTATTTTGTATAGTACACTTGTTGCGCCTGTTCAGCTAATACAAATGGATCATTTGACTGAAGGCTTGAATTTGGATTGACATCAACCAACCCATAACGGTTGTCAACTTTGACTCCCATAATTGGATCAAACCAATGGCAATGCAACAAAATTAGTTTGTTCTGAATCCTTATGTATGACAATTCCAAGATGTCTTCCACAATGCCGTAATAGTCTACGTCGTCATCACCATAAATGTTTCCCCTAACCCAAATTCCGCTGTTTGATGTACTTTTATTATGCCCATATTCCTTAGTATAGAATTTATATCCATTCAAAATTACTCGCCTGTATGAAGTAACAGATTTGGTTGGACCATAGCATAACTCTCGAATATTTTGATTCTCAACAAGACCTAAATCGACCTGTAAATCATTACAACCACATTAGTTTATGGAAATTACAATAATGAAAAATCCATTGAATTTTGATTATATACAATTATGAGTAGAGACTAACTTGACGTTTCATCCAAACGCTGAAGTCTTTATCTCGAGTTGCCAATATTTCATCCATAGAGATAGTAGGATTTGCTGCCCTCAACGAATCTTCAAATAGTATAATAAATATTAATAGTCAATCATGCAACTAATACATAATTATAAACAAAGATAGGGAAGTTATTAGGAAACAAACTTACTCGAGATAAGCTTCTAGTTCTCCGCAATTTACAAGAACATATGTCTCTGCAATTCGAAGCTCTTCATCTGTTAAGAACTTTTTCTGACCTCTTCCAACAGGACGACATAGGTATTTAAAACAAGACAACCGATCAACAGTTAAATCTTCACCACCGTCATCATTCCGAGGAACTTGAGTGCGCCTTGTTCTTATGATTGGATCAAAATACTTGGACGTAAAATTAGATATTTCTTCCACAATATAAGCTTCAGCAATAGATCCTTTGACCCGTGCCTTGTTTTTTACTTTATTTCTCAAAAAGAACATGCACCTCTCAAACAGAAACATCCATCTATACTGCACAGGACCTCCAACCTTAGCTTCATAAGGAAGATGCACAACCAAATATTCCATCGAATCAAAGAATCCGGGTGGAAAAACCTTTTCTAGCTTGCAAACTATTTCAATGATGGAAAGTTCTGCCTTCTCCATGGTCAAAGTACTTATCTCATTTGCACAAAGTTTTCTAAAGAACGAGCTGAGTTCTGCTAATGCTTCCCATATTGGTTTTGGCAGCATATGTCGAAATGCCAAAGGAATTAGTCATTGCATAAATACATGTCAATCATGTCTTTTCATTCCATATATCTTCCCCCTGTCTAAATTAATACAATGTGAGATGTTTGACACGTACCCATCAGGAAACTTTGACTCCTTTAACCACTCAAACACAATTCTCGAATCATTTGTGTTCACGCAATATGTTGCCTTTGGTTTGTGACCCTTCCCATCATCCGTTATCAGCTCCAAGTTGGGACGTCTACATATCAACTTCAAATCTTTTCTTGCTTCTACATTGTCTTTGGTCTTGCCCTTTATGTCTGCAACAGTGTCGAAGGTATTGTCGAAAACATTCTTCACAATATGCATAGGATCCAAATTATGAGGTACCAAATTAACATGCCAATAAGGAAATTCCCAAATATGCTCATCCTCACCCAATTGTGTAGTATGCCAAAACCGGGTTGTTTATGGTTACCCGAACACAAGCCAAAGGTAAATTCTTGAAGTTTACTCACTTCACGTAACACATCTGCCCCACTCAATCGTTGCAGTGGCGGAGTATTTTCAACTGTAGACTTCCTAAAAGAGTTTCTATCACGACGAAATGGATGATCCATAGGCAAAAATTAGCGATGGCAATCAAACCAACAAGGTTTATGACCATACTTCAATTGAAATGATTTAGTATTGTTCATGCAATAAGGACAAGCAAGTTTATCATGAGTGCTCTACCCAGACAACATTCCATAAGCAGGACAATCACTAATTGTCCATAACAACACTGCTTTCATATTGAAATTTTGCCTTTTCCAGGTATCAAAGTGTTTACTCCAGTATCCCATAACATCTTTAGCTCATCAATCTAAGGTCTAAGATAGACATCTAAGTTTTTCCAAGCGACTTCGGACTAGGAATTAGAGGACTGAGGAATATGTATTCCCTTTTCGTACACATGCTTGGGGGAAGATTGTATGGTGTGACAGAAACAGGCCAACATGAGTACGGGGTAGATGAATGACTAAATGGATTGAAACCATCTGTGCACAATCCAAGCCTAACATTGCGAGACTCTTCTGCGAATGTTGGATAGGTTTGGTCAATTTTCTGCCAAGCCTCAGCATCAACAGGATGAGTCATCACAGATTCATTTACACGCACTCCATCCACATGCCAACGCATATATCTTGCACTATCTTTAGACAGAAAGAGACGCTGAAGTCTTGGAACAATGGGAAAATATCGCATAATTGAATAGGGCACATCTTTCTGTTGTGTAGCATTTTTTGTCTTGGGTTTAAATCGCGGCTGTCTACATACCAAGCAAGCTGAGATCGAGGCAACATGCAATGATTTTTGCATGCATCTATCTTCTCATATCCTAAGCCCAACTCACTAACTATACTTTTTGATTGGTAATAATTTTCAGGTAACTTTTCGGACTCCGGAAGCATGCTTTTGATTAAGGAAATCAATCGATCGTAACAACTTATACTCATGTCATACTATGACTTCAAATTCAAGGGTTGTGTTACAGCTGACAGTATTGAATGCTTATTACAACCATCCCATAAAGCCTCATCAGCATCCTTTAACATGTCGTAAAACTTCGATGCTGATGGATTTGGATCCTCTTCTAAATCTTCTGATTCGTTGTTTAATATATCACCAGCAGCATCCATCACCATATCCACATATGGGTTCATGTTCTCCTTGTCATGGACTTGGGTAACGATTGTTGGACCACTATCTTCCCATCTCTCCTCACCATGAATTGTCCAATTATCGTAATCATCCACAAATCCGTAGTTATATAGGTGTTGTTCTACGGTAAATGAGTCGCGCCAAAAACGATTCGTACATCTAGCATAAGGACAAGGAATGCGACCTTTTCTATCAGCAACTGACAGGTGTTCTCAAACAACGTTCATGAATTCTCTAACTCCATTAGAGAATTCTTCTCTTACAATGCCGGTGTGATCCATTCTGTTTCGGACCGCTTTGTGCGATAAGTGAATAATTAGTAAAAAGATAATGGGTTCGTAAACTTGATGAAGCTTTAGGCTTTTATTACTTTGAAAAGGGGAATTCAGAGAGATAAATGTAAGAGTAGGGCTCCACACTTGTAGTGTTTTTACAGGGCGAGGGGTGAGAGCCTTCGCTTTTTACACCTTCCTCTATATTCTAAAACTTAAGTCGAAGCTTCTATTCTATTCCTCTCTCTTACACTCTCTGTGTATTTTTCTAGGGTTCTTTTAGTTTTCCTAGCTTCAGTAGTGTTGGCTCTTTTTTACTTGTGTTGGGATCCCCTCTTTTTGTTCTTCTTCTCCTTGTGTACGTTGGAGGAAGGTTCCTCTTATAGAGTCTTTTCTGCCCATCGGTCTTTGCCTTCCTGTTTCTTGGTCCATTGGTCTTCTCTCCTTTTCCTTCTTTGTGGCTGCCCTCTGCAAAGTCCGTTTTGTCTTCTTTACTTCTTTAAGCTCTTTCTTTGATTATCACAGTGGGAGGCTCACGAGACTTCCCTCTTTCGACTTTCCTCAAAGAAGGGGCTGCATGATGTAAGCCAAGATGCTCTGGCTTCTCTTGCACGCTCCTCATAGTCTGGGGAACCGGAATCTCTTGTCTGTACGCGTACGCCTTCCACAGGCTCCGTTTCCTGTTCGCTCTCATTTATCATGACTTTCTCCCCAAGTTTCCGTATCACCCGAGGCACTCTGAGAGGGTACGTTGTGCTCATTGGCATCGGCACACCTTGCTCTTCTTGTTGGTTGTGACGTCAGAATATGACGCCTTGAGGGCTGTCGCTCTGGGCGTAGCGCTTTAAGCAGCTCCTGGTGTTTCCACGCTTTCTCCTGATGCCCTCGTTGTGCGGTGATCTTGGGTTTGGTGATCTTGGACTTTCATATGGACTGGGCCTTGCGACTTTGGGCTACCGAACAATGGGGTATCAACAATTGCCCCCTTTGCAGTGAAAAGGAAGGGATTTCCTTTTTAGTGCAAATCCCGTTTTTTGTTGCCCTGTCACCTGTTCCCTTTTTCTTATTCTTCGTTCCACGTGCCAGTTGAGGGATACCCATCAGTTACTTGCACGTTCTCCCACTCTCCTCTGCAGTTCAAAACTCCCTCCTTCAAACTCTTCGGTCCCTCTTTTTCCTCAACCACTCCTTCTTATTCACCCTATTTCAAAACCTCTTTTACCTTCTTGTTTCTTTCTGGCGGTAGAAGTCTTTGCCACCACCTTTCTCTTCAGCGTTGCCATTCTCTCTTTCCATTGCAGATTCTCTCTTCACCTTAAGTTCTCTTTCTGGTTACTGCTCGCCCTTAATCATGGGAAGGTCGAAATCTGCTCCCCCCGTTGAAGTTGAAGATGACATTACCCTTGAAGAAACCGAGGAGGAGATCTCTCTCCCAAACCCTATCACTTATTGCTTCATGCAAGGTCTCCCTTGCCCCCGTTCCTATCCCATAAACGCTGGTCACTGCCGTTGGGCGACGGGGGTGAAGGTGACACTCCCTTTTGGTCCCTTCCCCGAATCCGGTGACCTACTCAACGGTCCTCCTACCAAAGCAATGGTGATTCCTGATGACACCGCCAAGCTCATTTCTTCTCCTTCTTACCACAGGGACCACCGCGAGTTGGGTCCTTCACTGCTTCGTTCTCGCCTTCGCCGTGCAGAGTTTCCCTGGGTGGACCTGAACTTTAATGTTCGCATCGGCGGGACTACCGGTTGGCAAGACTGGATCAATCAAGTGTTTGCAAGTGACCCTCCCTTCGTGGAGGTTCTTAAGAAAGTTGGAATAGCGGAAGCAATCAAGGTGTCTCCTCGTATTGGCGCTAATCGTAGGTCAGATGATTTGTTCGCTTTGATCCAGCGCTGGTGTTCTTCGACACATACATTTTTGACATCCTGGGGCGAGTTCACTCCCACGCTGGAGGACGTAGTTGTCTTGTTAAAGCTTCATTATTTTGGGAGCGTTGATCTTGACATAACAAAAGTGGATGAGAGCCTTTCTGATTTGGCCCTGGAGTTGAAGGCGGCTTCCATTGCCAGCGCCAAGCACTCCCACGAGTTGCTGCAGCAGAGGCATGCTTCGCTTGCCGAAGGTTCTTCCTCTCAGAAAGTCAGAGGTACAGGGAATTTGGTCCCTAGAGAACAGAAGGCGAATCAGCGTTCCTCGCTCAAATACACGTTTGCTAGCTGGGTTCGGTATTTCTATGGTGACCTCCATGATGGCAAATTTCATCCTGGCCCTGTGAAGGATCAGAGGCTCCGCCGTGCTGCTGTCGTGGCCTTCTGGTTGAGCAGGTATGTGTTTCCAGTCTCTCCATGGGAGTCTGTCAGTCCTTGTGTTTTCTTGTTGGCCTGTCTTCTAGCTGAGGGAACACGTCTTCCCCTCTCTTCGTTTTATTTGGGTGGCTTGTATGCTCGCCTCGATCAAGTTTATGAACAAATGCGAATTTCTCATGGTCGTTTTCCCATCAATTCTTTTGCTGATTTGGCTTTCCTTCAATACTTTTTATTTGAGCGCTTTCCTGAATATGGTCCGGTTAGGCTTGCCCCTTCTGACGACGCCTCGGGCCTCGAGCCTCGCGCCTGGTGTTGGACCAAAGGCTGTCCCAGAGAGCCTTTAGTTGCTGTCATTGATCTAGAGGAACAGTTCGTCTTCCGCCCTTATTTAGACCATATTTGGGAAGGGTGTGACCCCTTGCATCCCTTGTATATTGAGGAGCGTCTTACCTCCAGAAATAATGCTCAAAATTATACTGAGGGTATGTATGACCTATGGAAACCGATTCTGATCGCTCGCTGTCTTCCTGGTTTCGTTCCTTTGGATAACAAGAGCGCTAATGGGGGTGCTTTGTGGCCCTTTGCGTATCGTCCTGATCGTGTTGCGAGGCAATTTGGGCGCGATCAGCCTCCGTGTGTCCTTTTAATTGATCAAGTTTCCTTACATGAGACAATCCCATCTGTTCTTTTTGATGCTGATCCTGATGTTTCAAGTGCCCCTTTGGTTTATATCCCTCCCCTTCATGTCGGAGGCGTTCTGCGCAGTTGGGTGACATCCCATAAAGACATTTTACAGCATCTCCAGAGTTTTGAAGCTACTCCGAAGCGTACCATCGCTGCTCTTTTGTCTATTGTGTGTAATGATCCTTATTACTCCACCTCTGTGAAGAAAGGAAAAGGTAGTCTCTTCACTGGTCTCATTTGTTTTATTGATTACTGTTTCATCCATTTGGCTCCGTTTTCATACTTTGCCTTGTTTGTTTCAGCTGAAGCGGTTTCTTCCGTGCGCAAGCGTAAAGCCACTGCGTCCTCGCCTTCCGCTGTTGTAATATCAAAACGAGGTAAGAAACAGGCTTCTTCTCCAGCTCCTTCTGCTCCTAAATCTTCTTCTCAAGGCGGGGGTAAAAATGCTGCACCCTCTCAGAAAGGGAAGAAAGCTGTTGCAGCTGTGCCTTCTCGACGGTCTTCTCGCTTGCAGCTTCACAATACTCCTCCTGCCCCTGCTTCTCCTACTCGTGTTGATTTAGTTGAAGCTGAGAGCGACAATGAAGATCAGTCGGGCGACGCTCTCTTGGCTTATTATGACACTTCAAAAGGAGATGGTGACTCCTCTGAGGGTGAGAGCGACGATGCTGATGAGGAAAACCCCCTAGGTTCCGCCTCTTGCTTCCCATTTTCTCCTTCGCCGTGGCTCTTTTCTTTCCCCTTCGGCCTTTCTGCTTTTTACTGTTGTTGCATTTTTTCAGATTTTTAGTACTAATGCACATTTTCATTTTCCGTTATTCCGTTTGTTTGTTTCGCTGTAGGTGGTTTTGGCGGATGTGGTTTGGCTTCGCCTTCACCTCAGGCTTCTGAGAGCCTTCCGACTCCCATTAGCACTTCTGTTAGCTCTCCAACAATTCCACCATTTGATCGTGCGGATGCTTCGGACTTTCGCCGTCAACCCACTGCTAGTGGAGGCGCTGCGCCCACCGGATTTGCCACTCATGTGCCTTTTGGTCGAGTCAGCAGCCCCTTATTTGTGCAACCTTTGTTGGCCGTTTCTGCTCTGGAGGCCGTCGCCGTTAGTGTTCCTACTCATTCTGGTGTTGCTTCCGAACCTGCCGGTGATGTTGGTTCTGGTTTGGAAATCGTTGCGGTTGGTGATTTTTCCTTGCCCCCTATTGAGGTCCCAAAGAGCGTTCCCATTGCTTCCAAGGATGCTCCTGCTGATGTTTCTTCAAGTGTTGCTGCTGCAAATGTTTCTGACATTGTCATAAGTGAGGGTATTCCTGTTGATACTGTTTTTGATAGTTTGGATGTTGAGGTGATGGATACCCCTGCCCCCAAGGAAAGCCAAGTTAATGAGGGCGATACCGGCCTCACTCCGAGCTCTGCTAACGTGGCTGAAATTTCAAAAGGCGCTGCGAATTCCTCCGAGGGGCGCCCTGTGAGCGAGATTCCCTCGGTTCAGCTTGCCCCTGTCAAAGTCACTCAGGTTGCTGCGTCTCCGACTTCCTCTTCGGTTTGTGAGTGTTCCTTTAACCATTCATCAAGTTGGGTTTCCTTTGCTATGTGTCCATGCTTTCATTGGATTTGCAAATACTGCTGCTTTTCTCATTCATTTCCGTTTTGTTTGTTGTTGTTTTTTTTTGTTGTCTTGCAGCTGCATTTTCTGCCAAGTCCCGTGGTTCTCTTGATGCGGAGGAGCAATCTATGATTGAATCATTCCTCCTTGCTCATCCTGACTTGGTGCCACCAGGTGCTTCATTTCCACGTTTTTTCAGAGAGTCTGCTGCGCGCACCATGGTACAAATGCTGAGCTTAGTGAGCTCTGTTGATGTTGATGCATTGCCATGGGAAGATAAGGTTGAGCTTTTGGATTGCCTTCATTCTTTGAAGATTCAGCACTACTCTGGCGTTTGGCTTGACGAGGCGATTGCTAAATTGGAGAAATTGCGCCCCCCTTTCGATGCTATTGGCTTGATTGAAACCAAGCGCACCTTGCAGGAGCGTCGCACCACTTTGACCGTTCGTTCAAAGGAGCTTTCGGCCCAACTTGCGCAGGTGACTGCCGACTTGGAGAATGTTGACAAAGAACTCAATGATTTGGCTGCTTAGGAGCTCTCTTATGAGGAAGCCTGCAAAGTTATCAGCCTGAACACTCTGTTTAACGTTCGATAGTTATCATTGCATATGGTTTGCTGTTTCGAGCATGTACTTTGGGATTTATTTGTTGAACTTTGAAGTTGTGGTTGTAGCCGTTTCTAATGGCTTCTTTTGTATGCTCTTCGAGCCTTAGACTTTGCTTTGTGTGTTTGTCATCACTTTGACAATGAACATTTTAATTCTGCTTCATACGCCTTTGTTTGCTTTGTTCCCTGAACTTGTACGCAGGTCTTATGCTTTTCGATTCTTGTGTGCCTTTGTTGACTTCGTCGCTTTACACTCTTGTGGCTTGTATCGTGTCTTTGCGTTTATTTGGTACTGCTTGTATTTGCTACCTCTCCGGCATACTTTCCCTGACTTAAATGCTTTCGCCCAGTATTTGACAGTGCACAATTCTTCTTTTCTTCTTTTTCTCCCTCGCCCAGTATTTAACGCTTTCCAATTTTTCAGCAAGTTTCAGAGGCCCCTCATGTCATTGGTGTCGAATTTTCTTCAAGGTGCACATTGGGCACGTTTTTTTTTTCGAATAGTGCCCCCTCATGTCATCGGTGCCAAATTTTCTTCAAGGTGCACATTGGACACGTTTTTTTTTTGAACAGTGACCCCTCATGTCATCGGTGCCAAATTTTCTTCAAGGTGCACATTGGGCACGTTTTTTTTTTTTTAACAGTGGCCCCTCATGTCATCGGTGCCAAATTTTCTTCAAGGTGCGCATTGGGCACGCTTTAAAGATTTTGCCGCTTTGGGCTTTCTCCCTTTTTTTGGGGTTGTCACTTTGGACTTTTCAGTTCGCCACTTTTGGGCTTCATGAACTAACGGATCGCCTTGGATCTTGCGTTAGCCAACCTCTTTTACAGAGTTTTTCCGCCCACGTTTAAGACTAGCGCCCTTGTTTCCCGGGACCTTTTCTAGTCTCGCGATATGGCGTACTTCGCCCGCGTCTGTCCCGGAAATTTTCTTTTCAGGAGGTCTATCCGGGTACCGCGATAAGGCGCTTGTGCCCGCGGTACGGCCCAACACTTTATTTTCACCCTGTCAAATGCATATTCATGTGGATTCACCTCTTTTTCCTTTTTAGTGTTGGACCTCGCATTTGGCATTTTGGCTCTTTACTTTGAGAGCGTTTTCTCTTTTTTTTATTTATTTATTTTTTATTTTTTGCTTGTCTGAACCGTGTTTATCTTTAGCATGCATATTTCATATTAACATATTTCTAGGGAGGTAGTTCAGGAGAGAATGTCTTCAGATTTTCATTCATTAGTCAGAGGCGTACAAAACAAGTTACTTCCTAGATTCCAACAAAAAGTGAAGACTACGGCTCCTTCATTATATTATACAGTGAGCTAGGCATAATATTTCTTAACATACTTGAAATTTAAAGGCCCTATTTTCCTTTGAGTGTCTGATTCGAGTAAGAAACAATACCCATTAGGATGCGCCTCTTGCACGATGTAAGGTCCTTCCCATTTTGGCATCCACTTGCTCGTATGCAGGTTCCTCATGACTGCGTCTGTCGCCTTCAGCACGAGCTCGCCTTCGACAAACATCCTTGGCCTCACCATCTTCTCATATGACAGCATTATACGCCTTTGGTGCTTGAGCAACTCTTCATGCGCTTTGTCTCTGGCGCCTTCCAGGGATAGCGCTCGCTCCTCCGGCCCGCCTTCATTTTGGGCAATCATTCTCGCCGAGGGGACCGCCACTTCTGCTGGCAGCGTCGCTTCCGCCCCATACACCAGGGAGAAAGGTGTTGCCTTGGTTGCGCTGTGCTTAGTCACGCGATATGCCCACAGGGCGAGTGACAAGTATTCGCTCCAGTCCGTAGGCGTGTCTTCCACTGTCTTGGCCAAGATCTTGATCAGTGTTTTGTTTGTGGACTCAGCTTGGCCGTTGGACTGTGGGTAGTAGGGGGTGGACCTGTGGTGCGTGATCCCGTATTCTTCCAATACTTGCTCTACTTTCTTATTGATGAAGTGAGTGCCATTGTCAGATACTATCCTCTTGGGTAGCCCAAAGCGACAGATAATGTGCTCTTTGATGAATTGTGTGGTGACGTCGGCGTCACCTTTCTTGAATGTTGCTGCTTCGACCCACTTGGTGGAGTGTTCTGTTGCCCCCAGGATCCATCTCTTCCCTTTAGAAGGCGGGTCAATTGGACCAATGAAGTCCATTGACCATGTGTGGAAAGGGTAGGGCGAGCTGAGGCCTTTCATAGAGAGAGAGGGTGCGTGGATTCTGTTATCATGCTTCTGGCATTGTTCACACCTTCTCACAAAATCGAGGGCGTCACCTTTCATATTTGGCCAATAATAGCCGATTTTCAACAATTCGCTCCAAAGCGATCTACCCCCTTGGTGCCTTCCGCAAGATCCTCCGTGGACCTCCTCCATGACTTTGTTTCGTTCCTCTCTCCCAATGCATCTGAGAGCCTCTCCAGTGAAACTTCTTTTGAACAACTCCCCCTTTTCAATGAAATAATGTTCTGACTTTTTCCTGACCCTTTCCGCTTCCATGTGATTCTCTGGCAAGGCGCCGCTTTCCAAGTATGCCTGAATTGGCTTAGCCCAATCTTCATCTACCAGATGGACCTCCAGTTCTTCTTTGGCCTCCTGGCATTGACTGCACGCCTTCTGAAACGAATCGCAATGTGCCTTCATGTCTGGCCAATACACTCCTAGTCTTTGCATTCTCCTGTACAGGCCGGGGCCAACCTGCCCACATATGCTGTCGTGAAGGCTTGCCATCTTCCTTTCTCCCTCTTCCTCGGTGACACACTTCATGAGCAACCCCTCCGTACTTCTTTTGTACAATGCCCCCTTTAGAAGGCAAAAGTCTCTGGATGCCTTCGTCAATGCTTTGCTGTGGAGCTCCCACATGATCGGGACTCTCCAATCTTTCCTTGCTTGATCTGCTTGTGTATCTCTTTGGACCTTGGGTTGGTACGCCTTCCTGAAATGTACCAGATGTTCGCCTTCCTCTATGCCTGCTTTGCTTCCTAGGGTTGCGAGAGCGTCGGCCTTTCTGTTTTCGGCCCGTGGCACATGCTCGAGAGATTCTAATTTGAATTTTGCCAATGCTTGGTGCGCTCTCTCTCTGCATAGCGCCAAGGACATTTCCTTTACTCCATACTCCCCTTTTAGCTGTTTCACCACCAGGTTGGAATCTCCTTTCACAATGAGTCTTTGAACCCCGATTTCTTCAGCCATGTCAAGTCCCAGAAGGAGGGCCTCATATTCTGCTTCGTTGTTAGTGCATTGGAACTCGAGTTGGAAGGCGAAGGCCAGTTCCTCACCCTTCCCATTCGTCAGAGTAACTCCCGCTCCGCCTTTGGGTGCCGAGGGCGAGCCATCAAACATCAAAGTCTATACTTCGGGCTCTTCGCACGCGTTGACAGACTCTATTGCTTCTTCTTCTTCTTGATTTGTACAGATGGCCATCAGATCAGCCAGGGCCTGACTTTTAAGCCCCGTGGGCGTCACCCAGGTTATTTCATACTCTGTCAACGTGAGCGCCCACTTACTTATTCGCCCTGTGAGAACAACGCCTTGCAATAAGTACTTTGTAGTGGACCAGACCCATAAGCCGACCGCATGCCTTCAATGCCGACCAACGACTCAACGGATAAGTTTAAAACTCCCTAGTACATGATAAGGATGAAGGACTCACCCTTCTTATCCTCTAAGAGCCACGTCAGCCGTATTGGGCCCAACAGGCCCATAAGGTATCACAACATACCTAACAGGTAATCCCCCATAAGAACCACTATGCTATAGGGGCTAAGGTATGTCTCTCATCCCTACTCTCAAGAACTACGTGTGGCTTGATCCCCTTATCACTGGGGGTACGTAGGATCGGGGTCACCCTCGTCAGCTGCAACAACCCAAAACACACATCGTGGTGTCTCCCTAGCAATGGAACACTACATTGGCGCCGTCTGTGGGAATCGGGAAATTTCGATTCCCATCCACAAATCAAAAAATTTGGATTCCCAAAAAAAAAAAATCAACAACATTGTTCTTCCATCTTCGCTTCGGATCCCTAGCGCTGTCACCGCCAAGCACCACCGTTGATACCAGTACGGTTGTGGCCATGGGCTGTCTGCTGGTGCGGTTCGCCACTAGAATCTCTCACTATGGCTGGTGCTATTCTTAGCAAACTGGTGTTGTTCGAAGCTCTCCCTCCTCTGCGGTAGGTCCTGAACCGCCACACGGAGCTTTTCAAGCTGTTCGGCTATGGTAGCACCAGATCCAGAATGACAGAAGCAACAAAAGAAGACGTCAAGGGGCACCATGTTGTAGAACCGAAGGCCACTGCCGCTGCGCCCCATCATGGCGCTCCTGTCATGATAAAAATAGCGTAGATGATGAGCAATTCGCGTCGCGGTTTCAGATTTCAGACCCGCCACGCAGAGCTTGTCCCAGGTTCGAGCACGCCGCCACCATCGAGCACCGCCACTTCTCCTTTTGATTTTTGCGGTGTTACCTTCTGATTTTTGCGCGTTGGCGGTGATGAGCTCGGTAGCGATGGTGCCAATCCTCTTGCTCCAACACGGGTCCAGATCCCCTTGCCTCCGCCACCGCCGTTCGAAACTGAGGCCAGATCTCGGTGGTGTGAGAAGGCCACCATTCGCTCGAACCAGTCATGGCATCGGAGAAGAGCGAACTCAACCATTGCAGAATCGCGAGCCACCGCGACTCCTCATCCCCCCTGCGTCTCTCCTTCGAGCACCATCAACCATGAAGCTCCTCACCGTTCCCATCACCAACGACCACCGGCGCCAGCCCTCGTGTTCTACGCCGTTTCCGACGCCGCCGGTGTGGGCAGCATCACCCCAGATCAGCGCCGCCGCTGCACGTTGAGCAGCCCCTATCCATGCAGAACCAAGAGGGAACCCTAGGGTTCCCAAAGCAAAAACGGGCCACCAGGCCCAAATAAAAAAAAACAACAAAAAAAAAGGCCAGCAGCCAAAAAGAAAACAAAAAAAAACAAAAAAAAAATAAAAATAAAAAAAAGGGCCTAATCAGGCCCAATTTACAAAAAAAAAAGAGGCCAGCAGCAAAAAAAAAAAGAAGAAGAAGGGGGAGGAATGGACTATTGGCCCAAGCTGCACCAAAAAGAAAAACGGGCCTCAACAACTCTATGGGCCAACAATTCAGGAACCTACCTTTAAATCGGGGAAGTTACTCTTTTTAATAATGCCACAAATATTTTATTGACTCACATGACTATTAGTTAGAGACAAAAATAATTTATATTTTGCCATTTAGTTTGATTACATGTTGTTTATTATTTATTATTTAATAGCTATAAATTGTCAATCTTGAACGACAATAACTAATTAATTATTATTTTTGTGCGCATATGCGAGGTACACGTACGATGGCCCGAGCGACTGAATAACCCATTCCGAGATCCCCATTAATGGACAAATAATTTTCCGAGTATCACGAATACAATAATGTTACTTTATTTGGAATCTAGTGGTGATGGCGAGGACCCTCGAGCCGAGTTCTCCTCTTGAAGCTCATGCTCCGAGCGAAAAGCGAGGACCCCCACGCCGAGGTCCCCTCTTGAAGCTTGTGCTCCGAGCGAAGAGCGAGGACCCCCGCGCCAAGTTCCCCTCGTGAAGCTCGTGTTCCGAGCATAGAGAAAATCATATTTAAGGAAAACAGAGGTCGACCCTTAACGCTCAACAAAGCCCATTTTGAGAGGATTGACAAAAGACTTCAATCCAACAGTCTTCGATCCAACATTCCTCACCTCAGCGAATCAGGGAAGGAATTCTCGTTCCTATATTGCTTTCCTATTTACTTGGCATTTTACATGATTACTTCACACACATGCTTATATTAGTTTACCCGATGCAATATTTTGGACATGTGCTTTAAATACTTAGTTCCTTCTAATCCCTTTACAAGTCGCTTATTATTTGATATTCTCCATGCTGTTACGTAATGTTTTGTTGAGCAAATCTTCGTGCTGCTGAATGCCCTTAAATCTTTGTCTCTCCTGTTGTGATAGGATAATAATTCTTTATATAGATATATCGCCTGTTGAATGACGTACATTAGTTTCCGACAATCGCACATTGTCATTATTCCTAAATTAATGCTTTCATTTGGCTTGTTGTCATTAAATGCTCTGACATATTTATAAATGTCATTCATTACAATTATTGCGCATGATATACCTGAAATTATGCTTCTTTTCATGGGCAATCCTGTCTGGTTGCACGGTATTTAATTATTGTCATTATTATATTTGTTACGTGTGATTTTTTTAATCATGCTGCTTTTGTTCTGATACTTTATATTCACTTACCAATAATTTTCATTGTTGCTATTCAATTATAATAGATTGTCAAATTAACGACGATCACTGATTATTGTTCTTAAACATGTAATGTAAGGTTCAAGAAAGGATGGTCGGACCTATTGAAAAGGAAGGCCGAGCAGTTAGGATTCTCTCTAGAGTTGACGGGACCATCACGACTCCACGATAGAGAACAGTCCAAAAGTCAAAACGGTTACCGTAAAAACATGTGCTCTTGTAACAACCCGTCACGAGGCTAGCCTAGAACGGGCACTACACACCCACGACGGTCAAACTGTTACGAGTCATGCTATCGGGGCCTCCGTCCACAATGAACTCTCGATCAACAAAACAACGACATGTGAAGCCACAAGTTACGGTCAATTAAGGGCATTACCATGACCAATCCAGGGAAGTTAATTTCTTTTACTTAAGTCATTTCAATGGTATTGATTATGTACACCATTGCATGCCAATGATACAGTTAATTATTATACTTATTAACATTATTTGGTTTAATACCACTAATTGCTCCGACACATTTTTGATACACGTATCATTTATTATTATTATTACGTGTGATCTTTTTAGAATCATACTATTTACATACTAATATTTTATTCCGTAAACTTGCCAATAATTTTCATTATTGCAATTTAATTATTATACATTGTCAGTTCAAATGACGATTACTGATTATTAATTTTGTATACATATACGAGGTACAAATATGGGTAAACAGTCCATCCCACCGGTTTCCTACCAGATCCCTACACCCGCAGTAGGATATCAGGCTACGATATCAACCGACCAATGACATCCTCGAATTGATCGGTCCCTTCTACCACGACACCCTTGCCTCTCATGGTCACTAAAAGCCCAAAGACGATCCCCGTCAACATCTCTTCTCGAGATCCCAACATTGCTCACAAGGGCGCTATACAATAGTTCGCCCATAACGGCATACAGGGTGTTTGGGAGGAAGAAGATGAAGAGTACCGAGCAAGCACACGATCTAGCAGTAGAAGAAAAAAATGTCTCTATGCCAAATTGATGCCGAGCATATCAACGTTCATGCCAAAAAGGATGTCGAACGCATCAAAATTCAAAAATAGTCTAACTATAAAGACAAACAGGGAAGGATCTTTCTCATTATCTCATTTATGTGATGTACATTGCATGGTTTAAACCTCACATTCATCATTATTGAATCACTTGTTGCACAACATTATATTATCTTATATAATACTCATAATTAACAGTGAAACAGCTCATACTTCGCTATTAATGTCATTACATATCATTTACTACTTGATATTCTAATAGTTGTTTTCATACATCATGTAAAGGTACAAATTTGATGGTCGGAACTACCGGACGTGATAGCCCGAGCACGATGGCCAAAGAATGATGGGAGTGTTTCGCGCATAACCCAAGTCAGGATTCCTATCATCCGAAAGCGTGCACAAGCAGACCACAGATCTCGTGCCTCTCAGACGCCTTCTCTAACCCCGCCCTCACAACTTGCAAACATTCAACCCCGTCACAATGCACTCCTTCACAGGTCTAAATCCTCAAGCCTCTCACACAGGTTTGGATGAATCTGATCTAATTGGCAAAGCATTCTCGGAGGGGGAATCCGATTTAGTTGGGGAAGTACACTCGGATTAGGCGATTCTGCTGCACATTCATTCTCTCAATCACCAATCCTTCTGATGTCTCCTCGGATAATACTCCTGTTATCGGGTTAAAGGTTTTGAAAAGAAAAAGACGAAGGCATGTCCGACAACTCAGAAAACAGCCGATCCAAATTAAAGGATATAACACTCCTCTCGCTTGATCAGGGAATTAATCTTTCCTTATCCTAAATTTAATTCATTACTCTTTATTACATTTATGTTTTATATCTTAATTACACATATTGGCTTCCTTGAGATGATTGTAATTGTTGGCCATGAGTGGTACACATGGTCGCTTTATTTATGCTACGAGTATCATACTACCTACATAGTCTCTGAATATGACTCATTGTTTATAAAGTGAATGCATCACTCTTGTCTCATTTCTAATTTAATATTCTAATTCCTATCTCTGTATTTGTGATGAAAGGTACAACTGGGGAGGTACAAGCAACTCAGGATCTCTAAAAGAGTCTCACATCATTCGTCCACCCTCATGTTCCGACAATTGCAAAGATCGTGTTTTATTCAACATTCATGCATCTACCGAACGCAACAGGGCCTTATCAGACATCCTTTAATATTATGCAAGCAAGCTCCGTTTCGGCTTTGTTGTTCCGAGCTTCCCTTCCACGACCTTCTAATAAGGATCCGACAGACTATTCCGTTTTCTCAGCTTCAACTTCGGCTTATTTCTCTAGCTCGACAACATTGTTCTCCGACATTGAGCGCATCTCAGCCAGCTGGGGCCTGAGGACTCCCTCTCAAGTAGCCATACTCTGCCACATCGTCCGCTGCTCGGGAGTAGCAACATACTCTAAGTCCCCATGCTCGCCATACGCCAAGTATCATTGTCACCGATCAGTATCTCTGAAAACCTTCCGCTGAGCATCTCAATTCTTATGAACTCGGCACAAGCCCTTTCAAGCTTTACCGCTTTTCTCACTCTTTGTCTTCTCGGCATCCCCGGTATGCTCCTTCTGCTCGTCAAGAATCCGATCATGTTCTCCTATGTGTCAGCATATTTCCGCCAGCTGGGGAGTGAGGACTTCCTCCCAAGCGGCCACATTCCATCTCATTGCCCGCTGCTCGGGATCAGCAACGTACTCTAAGGCCTTGGAGTCATTTGGGAAGAACTTTAACAAGGAAGTTTCTATGCTCGCCACGCGCTGACGATCATTTTTGTCAACCAGTACCTTTGGAGATCTCCCATTGAGTTTTTGGGCTTATACCGAGTTTGAGGGTGCCTCGGACATCAGCATCAAGCATCTCAATTCTTATGAACTGAACACAAGCCTCTTGGGGGGCTTACGTTGTAATGGAATAGGTACATAGCCGACATAGGCCGACCTAGACACTGGTAACATATGATCATCTCCCTGTAAAGGATGTTGCAACATTTCCGCCTATCGCCATCAGATTTGGTATCCACCTCTCTCATCGAGGACTTACTTTAATTCAATCACTCACTTTGGATCACGTTCCTACACACTTGCATGCCCACGATCTCGGTTAACCGACCAGGTCGGCATTGCTACAAGTGGAAAGGAGGACTGCGACCCGATACTTGACCACAGGTCGAATACATCGCAGGCAGAGGAATACGCCTCGGCTAAGGTGCTCATTCCGACAGCATGAACCCGTAAAGCTTACGATCCAATTGGTGATGAGACTCTTGACACACCTCAATACAACGGGGTGTAGGAGTCTCCTTTAGGTTTATTCTTTCAGTGTCATTGTTTGAGCACAAAGAATGCTATCAACCATTTGCGATACTCTTCCAGGAAAAGGGTCTTGGCTTTAAACAGTCTTCTATGTCACCTCCAACCTCGGAAATCGGACGTCTGATCTGCCCAGCACAGAAAAGATCTAAACTCGGCTCAGAGTCTATATGACACTTCCCGAGCTGGGGGGCTTATGTAGTGGACCGGACCCATAAGCCGACCGCATGCCTTCAATGCCGACCAACGACTCAACGGATAAGTTTAAAACTCCCTAGTACATGATAAGGATGAAGGACTCACCCTTCTTATCCTCTAAGAGCCACGTCAGCCCTATTGGGCCCAACAGGCCCATAAGGTATCACAACATACCTAACAGGTAATCCCCTATAAGAACCACTATGCTATAGGGGCTAAGGTATGTCTCTCATCCCTACTCTCAAGAACTACGTGTGGCTTGATCCCCTTATCACTGGGGGTACTTAGGACCGGGGTCACCCTCGTCAGCTGCAACAACCCAAAACACACATCGTGGTGTCTCCCTAGCAATGGAACACTACATACTTGATTCCCTCAGCTTTAGTCATCACATGAATGGCGTGCACTTGAAAGTAGTGACGATACTTCTGGGCGGCGTACACCAAAGCAAGACATTGCCTTTCTTGGTTGGAATACCTAGATTCTACCTCTTTTAGCATTCTGCTCCAGTAGGCTACGAGGCGCTCTGAACCTTCAACTTCTTGTGCAAAGAGTCCACTGATCGCCGTTTGGGTAGTTGCCAGATACACTCTGAGTGGTACTCCTTTTTGAGGCGGAATCATCACTGGTGGTGTTGCTAAAGCCCTTTTCCCACTTGAAAATTTCCTTACCCTTGAGAAGTTTCCTAATAGGACCCAACAGTTCTCCCATGGCTGGTATGAATATGCGGATATATCCTAATTTCCCCATCATTTGTTGCAATTCTTTCTTGTTGCGAGGCGCTTTCATTTCCCTGACTGCCTTGACTATTCTCTCGTCGGCTGAGACACCTTCCTTATGAACTCTGAACCCCAGGAACTCACCAGAAGAGACCCAAAATTTACATTTGAGAGGGTTCATTCTGAGTTTGTACTTCTTGCATCTGGAAAAGACAGCTCTTAGATGTGTCAAGTGTTGCTCTTTCTTCCTTGATTTGACCACTATGTCATCAACATAGTCTTCTACTATATCATGCATCATGTTATGGAAGATCGCTGTCATCGCTCTTTGATATGTTGCTCCGGCATTCTTAAGACCGAACGGCATCACCAAGTAGTAGAAATTTCCCACCGGGGTTCTGAAAGCGGTTTTTTCCTCATCGCCCTCTGCCATCTTTATTTGATTGTAGCCGCTGAAGCCATCCATAAAGGATAAGCGTTCATGCATGGCTGTTGCATCTACCATGCAGTCTATGTGTGGCAGCGGGAAATCATCCTTGGGGCACGCCTTGTTTAAATCTCTGAAGTCCACGCAAAATCTAATCTGGCCATTCTTTTTCTTTACAGGGACTATGTTGGCCAACCAAGTGGGGTGTTGTATAGGCTTGACGAAGCGCGCCTCCAGTAACTTCTCCACTTCGTCTTTTATTGCTTTCTCAATCTCAGGGCTAAACTTTCTGGGATGTTGTTTTATAGGTATTGCATCAGTTTTGACGGCCAAGTTATGAGTGACTAGCTTGGGGCTGAGTCCTGGCATCTCCTCATAGCTCCAGGCGAACACTTATCTGAACTCTTTCAGCAAGGCGACCAAGTCCGCCTTTTCAGACGGGGTAAGTGAAGAGGCAATGAAGAGAGGCCTGTGCTCGCCTTCTCCTCCTACATTGACTTCTTCCAAACCTTCTGGACCATTAGCTTCATTCCCTTTTTGCTGGGCGTGCATAACCTCCTCCGTCGAAGCAAACCATGCTTCCCCTTTTATGACGCCCATGAGTGTGGGGCTAGCCAAGTCGCTCAGCTTTGGCTTGGCTGGCCCCACGAGTTCCTAGAGGATGGCCCATCTGGCCCCTCCTCCAAGAAGGCGTTGTTTTTGCAGCTTGTATCTTGGTTTGGTTGTCCGCTGCTGTGCGCTTTCCTCTTCTCCTGGTAAGCGGAGTCTCTTGAACACTGACTGCCGCTTCTCTGGCTCTTTCATTTTCTCTTTTCCTCTGATCGAGATCTTGGGTTCTCTTCCAATCCTGTTGGTCCCAGGGGGAGCTAGTTCATCGAACACTGTGGCATCAATCAAATGTAACTCCGAAGCATCAAATGGCGCCTTCGTTGTTGGGATCTCAATGTCTTGTCCCTTATACATTGACTTCACACACTGGTGCAGCGTAGAGGGAACACACCCGTGTAGATGGATCCAGGGGCGTCCCAGTAGGATATGATAACTAGGCTCTCCGTCAACAATGTGGAAAGTGTTCAGAGTTTTTATGGGCCCTACCTCCAAATTGAGTACTACGCACGCCCTTGCCGTGATTGTTCCTCCGTTGAAAGTTCCCAGTGTTGCCTCCGCTTTCTTGATCCTTTCTTTAGCAACTCCCAGCTTCACAAATATATGGGTTGGGATGATGTTTACTCCTGATCCGTTGTCCACGAGGGCGCGCCGGACGTGTACGCCTTCGACGGTTGCCTCCACAAATAGCGGCCTGTTGTGACAAAAGCCTGGATGTATTCGCTGCGGCTCTCTAAACCTCAGTGCCGAGGCGTGCGCCTTGGCTACCCTGGTTGCACTGGTGTTCGCCCCTCTTCTAACTATCACATCAGCTAGAGCATGTTCCGCTTCTTCCCTGATGTCAGCTCCCAACCTTAATTGGTCAAATAGGGCTCTGAACCCTCTGGTCTTTACAAGTCCCCTTCTCAGTTCATTCTCCACCAGCTCTTCTTCTTCAATCTCCTCTAACAAGTTATCGCCGTGGGAAAGGATAACATTCACATTGTGTCTAGGCAAGGGCTGATCGCCTAGACTTTCTTCGCCTTCACCCTCTGGCAGCAATATCTTTCCCGCCGCGTACTGCTTCTGAAACACGCCTCTAATGACGTAACAATCCATAGTACCATGACTTTTCTGTCTGTGCAGAATGCAATACTCTGGGTTATCGTACTCCTCACGCGTCAGAGGGGGTCTTGTCGCCCTTTTAGTGAGGATGCCTTCCTTTAGCCATTCCTCCACCAACTGATATGTAAGTTCCCTAGAGATTGGGAGCTTTGGTGGGGGTTCTTTCCTTTCATAGCTCCTGGGAGGCGGCATGGTTCTGTAGCTTTTCCTCCTCTTGTCATCCACAACGTTTACGTAAAAGGCGATTTGGTCTTTGGTTCTCTTTCCTTGTTTCTTCATGGCCTCGGTAACATCCATCACTCTCCCAAGCAACTCAGAAAAAGTGGTGATCTTACTGAGTGCCAAGAATATTTGCGAGCCATCTTCAATACTTTTTATGCACCCGTAAACTAGGTCCGCTTCAGGGAGAGTCTCTTTGCAATGTAACGCTCTGCCCCTGTACCTTTTAATGAAGGCGGTCAGACTCTCTCCTGCTCGCTGCCTTACACGACCAAGGTCCATGATGTGGATAGCGCCTTCCTCTTCTAAGAACTTGTTACAAAACTCTATAGTCATTTCCTCCCAAGTCCGAATTGATGTTGGGCGCAACTTGGAATACCAAGTGAAGGCGCGCCCAACAAGAGACTTTGAGAACTCCCTTAACCTTAAACAATGGTCTGCACTGTATACCCCAAGATCATCCACATACGTCATCAAGTGCTTGCGCGCGCTCCCGGTTCCGTCAAACTTTCGGAACATTGGGGGCGCATACCCTTGTGGGTAGCGATAGGTAGCTACATCAGCGGTAAAAGGAGGGTTTAGATTTATTACCATATTTTGTCCTTCCTTGTGCGCCTGCAGGATGCGTTTCAACTCTGCTTGTGTGACCAGAGCGTCTTTTGTACTTTCTCTCCTGCCACTTGTCTCGTGCTGAAATTCCTCCTCTGATTTCGCTCTCGCTTTCGCCAACTCTACCTCTCTGCGCGCCTCCTCTTCTTCTTTCAATCTTGCACTCAAGGCCTCCTTTTCTTCTCTTGCCTTGGCAGACTGGGCTTTGTATTCTGCCACTATTTCGGATAGTGCGCCTTGGTTCGCCACCAGAGAGTTGAGCAGCGCAGCTGATATCACGACTTGAGTGTTGGAGTCACCTTCTATGCGGGGGATCTTGATGTGACTTAGCATTTCCTTGTCGCTGCCGAGCTCTTCTTCTTGAGGCTCTTGGTCATCCTCTGGAGTGTCTGAGGGAGAGCGAGTATTATCACTTCCTTGGTTGGCTGGGCTGAAACTCAACCTTCTGGAGCCCTGTCCCGTCCCACGACTTGCGTGACTGGTCGCTGGGTTTTGAATGGTGATCACAGGCACCACCTTTGGAGCTACGTCTCCTACAGATGCTTGTTGCACAACATGAGCCCCTTTTCCTTCGTGATTGGAAGCCATAGCTTCCCCAGTGGAGTCGCCAATTGTTTCAGACCGCTTTGTGCGATAAGTGAATAATTAGTAAAAAGATAATGGGTTCGTAAACTTGATGAAGCTTTAGGATTTTATTACTTTGAAAAGGGGAATTCAGAGAGATAAATGTAAGAGTAGGGCTCCACACTTGTAGTGTTTTTACAGGGCGAGGGGTGAGCGCCTTCGCTTTTTACACCTTCCTCTATATTCTAAAACTTAAGTCGAAGCTTCTATTCTATTCCTCTCTCTTACACTCTCTGTGTATTTTGCTAGGGTTCTTTTAGTTTTCCTAGCTTCAGTAATGTTGGCTCTTTTTTACTTGTGTTGGGATCCCCTCTTTTTGTTCTTCTTCTCCTTGTGTACGTTGGAGGAAGGTTCCTCTTATAGAGTCTTTTCTGCCCATCGGTCTTTGCCTTCCTGTTTCTTGGTCCATTGGTCTTCTCTCCTTTTCCTTCTTTGTGGCTGCCCTCTGCAAAGTCTGTTTTGTCTTCTTTACTTCTTTAAGCTCTTTCTTTGATTATCACAGTGGGAGGCTCACGAGACTTCCCTTTTTCAACTTTCCTCAAAGAAGGGGCTGCATGATGTAAGCCAAGATGTTCTGGCTTCTCTTGCACGCTCCTCATAGTATGGGGAACCGGAATCTCTTGTCTGTACGCGTACGCCTTCCACAGGCTCCGTTTCCTGTTCGCTCTCATTTATCATGACTTTCTCCCCAAGTTTCCGTATCACCCGAGGCGCTCTGAGAGGGTACGTTGTGCTCATAGGCATCGGCGCACCTTGCTCTTCTTGTTGGTTGTGACGTCAGAATATGATGCCTTGAGGGCTATCGCTCTGGGCGTAGCGCTTTAAGCAGCTCCTGGTGTTTCCACGCTTTCTCTTGATGCCCTCGTTGTGCGGTGATCTTGGGTTTGGTGATCTTGGACTTTCATATGGACTGGGCCTTGCGACTTTGGGCTACCGAACAATGGGGTATCAACACATTCTTCATAGCATCCAACTTCAATCGGTTCTCATGATCGCTATATAGAACAGGGATTTTAAATTCTAATTAAAAAGGTCTTTTAGAAAGCTTTGTATTTAAATTCAAATTAATAAATCAAACCAACACATAAGAAGTTCAAATAGATTTTATACAACAGTGATAAATTAGTGATAAATTGAAGGTGCAAATGATGAGATAACAAACCTCGAACAAACACAACTTTAGTGATAAATTAAGCTCCCTCTTTCCTCTGAATACAAGAGATCTGTTAAGAGCACAAAAAGATTAGACTCATACACTTCATACCTCAAATGATAATATAACCGCAACCTAAAAAAAATACTACTTTGATATATTAATATTGTAAAATATGTGTCTTTATCTATTGCAATGCCATCAATGCCATAAATTCTCATTACAAGGCAAATGACAATCCAACAATAATTGTTTACCCCATGAAAAAGGACAGATAATGAAAAAAAACATGTTTATTTTTTAAATAATACACATTTCATACTAAATCAATCTGCATAAGTGCTTAACATCTGGTGCCGAAAGATGGAAAGTTACATTCAGAAAAAGAAAAGGGCTTTGCACAGGAAGCATTGTTACAGTATGAGCATGATGTTTAGAAACAGTGTCGAAAAAATAGCTATTTGCCAATGAGATTTGCGGTTTAGCATCAAGAACTTTAATGCAGCAAATACCAAACTTAATAAGGCTATTAAACTTTAAAAGGCAACATTTGAATATGTAAAGTTGAAAAAGAAAATTTGCAGCAACATTTGAATCTAGTTAACTAAACTTTAATTTGTCAATTTAACTAAAAGGCTTTTAAAGTCTAATAAACATCAAAACTTGGTTATTGGAATAGGGCTGAAATACACTGGTCAATTATTATTGCTGTAAGTGTTAAGCAAAATGACTACAGGTGAATTATTGCATTGTATCCTAAGTTAATCGGGATTTTCAATATCTTGAGTCTATTTGCTTCTTCTTTTACACTAGAGATATTTTTTTACGGTATAATTAACCTTGAGACAACTGAGAAGAATTTTTAGGACAAACATTGGTATTAAGTATTTTGACTATTTTCTATTTTAATGAAGCTCCAAATCATTGTCTGGTTTCATTCGTTCATCAGCTAGAGCAAGCCATACACATACATAAATAGATGCAAAAACATGAAATCAACTGACTGTGACTTAACTTGGGCTTTTTGGTTTTCAGACTTGGTTTAAAGAGATTGCAAACAGGACTAAATAGTTCCTTAACCCTTCCACCAATCAAATTAAACACAGAATAAGTTTATCCTCATAATATTTAATCACTTGATTTGGATTTTAATGGTAAGTTTGGTATGAGGGCCGGGTAAAATTAGGGAGAAAATTTTCTTAAATAATGAGTTTACAATACAATTTTACAAATAAAACTTATTCATGAATTCCTCACTCCCCAAATCCCCATACCTAGATGATCCTAATTCCTAGGTGTAAAATTCTATTTTATGTTTGCATGAACACAACTATGGGTTAATGCAACTCCACTTAGCCAAAATCTTAAGTTATGCCGCAAATTTGAAGCTGCATTGGCACAAATCATGGTTGCTCCAAGCCTCCAAGCACAAGCAACATTAACAATGACCCTTGTCTGCTTAAACCTTGATTTCACTTTCCGAAGAACACTTAACTGATACGAATTGAAAAGAAAATAATTTAAATCTTATGCTTTAACCATATGAGTCATTATGCATGACAACATTTAGACCTATGCCTCCTTTGGAAGAATAACATTGCAGAAAAGAAACAAAATTCTATACACATGGGTTGGAAAACTAGACTACTTTCTCAATCAAGCTTTCAGCCCTATTCCAATATCATTAAACATCCTATAAAACCTGTGTAATCACGCCTTAGCTTGCATTACTGATAAATTTCAGCATGCATTACTAATAAATTAAAGGTGCAAATGATGAGAGAACACACCTCAAATACAAGCAACTTTAGTGATAAATTAAGCTCCCTCCTTCCACTAAATACAAGAGATATGTTAAGAGAACAAAAAGACTAGATTCATACACTACTTCATACCTCAAATGATAATATAACCGCAACCAAAAAAGTTATGCTATATAATAAACCATTGAAACCTCAATTGGCTTGCTATCCACTCAAAAACTACACAAATTATGGCTCATAATAACCCTTGAAGCATCTTATGAAGCTTAAAGATTAATCATATACATTATCTTTTATTTTTTGTCACAAGTTCTTCCTCAATCAACAATGACTAAATTGACCTTTTTTTTTGGCATATATTCAGAACAAAACAAAACAGATAAAATAAAAACACAAGTGATTATGTGAAGAAGGTGGCAGCCATGTCCTTTTCCACAAGAATTTGTCCACATGCATTAACTATCTATTATTCTATTCATATTTTTTTTAGAATTCTAAAGTGACTATCCTTTGATAAATGCCTTAAGTAGCACAGTGATCTGTTTGGGGACTAATAGGACTGGAGGGTGACAAGAGAAGATGATTTACATGGATATGCAATGATGCATCTCTAAGTGATGCTGAGATTCTTGGGAGAGTGATTTGTTTCTATGGCTAATGGAAATCATCAAGCAAATATTCGATTAGCAGAAACTCCCTAATATTAGTTTATTAATTTAACAGTAGAGTTGAATTATCTTTTTCTAATATTCGATTAGCAGAAACTCACTATTTACTTTCTTCATTAATTTCATAATCCACTGCAAAAGTTTGTCATCAAACCATTACATTAAACTTTTTTTTAAAAAAAATAAAAAGGTCAGAATTTTACTAACATTAGTGTCAAACCCATATAGTATATAGGATTCTATAGATGCATATTTGACATATGAGAGTAATATCTATGTTTTGTTTAACATTCAAAGCATGCCAGTACTGCTTTTAGAATGAGGATTAGGATCAACTTTGCAGTAAACATGGTGCATCGCCAAGTTGTGCACTAGACCAATGAACTATCAGTATCAGTTAGTTTGAGATTTTAACATTCGAGTTGCAGTAATCGATAAACTAACTCTGTTCCTTCGTATTGATCCAGAACTCCAAATTACAACTAAGTGATGCACCAGCAGTATGCAATAATATCTTAGAGATTGGGGTGATAAACTTTGTTCAACCATTAACATGCCTTATTTAACTATTAGCATATCCACATGCAGAGATCAACTTGACCAATAGAACCAAGTTTGAATAACACACTAACATGAAAACCAAGAACAAGAAAGAGAAGAACAAGAACAAACCAGAAATGAGCAGTCGAAATCGCCACTCTAAAATCGCACCTCCGAATATCGCCACTCTGAAATCGCACCTCCGAATATCGCCAAAATCGTGCCTCCTATTAACGGCGAAATCACGCCTCTGAATAACAACGTGAATGAACCAGAGGGAATCGCCGCGAGTGAGGAATGAATACGGATTTGGAAGGGGGTAGGCCATGAGTAGCGCGACTTCCTGAGAAAGAGGGATAAGGGTTTGGATTTGGAAGAGTGTGAGACAGTAGAGAGTAGAGTGAGTACTAAGAGTTAAGAGTGATAGTAACTCAAACGTTTTTTATGTCTTTTTGTTTAGTATACGTGTGTTTCGGAACTTTTTGTTGAAAAAGATATAATTATTAAGAGATTACTGAGGGTTCGTAAACTTGATGAAGTTTGGCTCCAACGATGTGGAAATGTTATTTCTACAGACAAGAGGGGGGGTGCGCCTTTGATTAACCCAGTTTTGTGGGGACGCCCATTACAAGCATACAAGTACAACAGATGATATAAATAAATGGGCGCTGTCAGTATGGTTTCTACTGTTGTACGGCGCGCTTTGGCTTCCGCCCCTTCTTTTATTCGCCTTTCTCACCGTTGCTCTTTCGGGTGTTCCTTCCTCAAGTTTGGAGGGTGGAACCGGTATTTCCTCTAGTTTTGGTGTTTCATGGCGTTGACGGAGTCGAATGTCTTCTTCTAGTTGGCTTCGTTGCTTCAAGTGAATTTATGGGGAACGGAAGGCGTACACTCTGCTACTCGCCTTCGGGACCTCTTTGTTCTTGAGTACTCTTTTCTTTCTCTTGTGTTCCTCCTCCGAATTGCAGGGGAGGGAAATTTGTGCTTTGCTCCAGTGTATTGTTGTTGCTGAGATGGTGGTTAGGGGTATGCGCTTTCTAGTGCATCTCCCTCACTCGTGTTATTCTCTTGGAATTTTGCTCTTGAGCTCTTGGAGAAGCCATATGGGTTACTTTTGCCACTCTTTTTCGTTATTCTTTCTCCGTATGGGTGTGGCTTCTCTATTCTTCTTCTTCTTCTCGTGTATGTGTATGTATCCCCTTCGTCCTCCTCTCTGCTCCTTCTTTTGAGGATGGAGCTTCCTCTTCTTATAGTGTGCCCTTTGCCCACTGGTCACTGCTTCTTCTTACTTTATCCTTTGGTCCGTGACACTTTTTCCTCATTGGTAGCTGTAGATTCCTTCTTTATCAGGTCCCTTTTGTTTGTTTCCTCTTTTTGGCTTTGTCATTTAATGGCTGCAGAAGGGGAGTGGTGAAAGTTTTGCCATTCTTGGCTTTGCCTTGAAAAGGGCTGAATGAGGTAAGCGAAGATTCCTTCGGACAGCTCGCTACCTTCGTTTGGACATATGTGTGCGCCCTGGGCTGGGTGCGCCTTTACCCGTAACTTCGGTGCTTCTGACGCCTTCTCCTTGCCACAGCTATTTCTCTTGAGCTTTGCGACTACTGCAACGTTGCCAGTTATTCTTTCTTTCCCTCCTGGCTACGTTAATGAGGTGTTTCATACTTCGTTAGGAATCCTTAGGAAGGCGTACAGAGGAGGACGCCTTTACACTGCAGGTGCTTATCACGTGCTTCCTCTTAGCTCATTATTTGTTTGGTAACCTTTACCCCCTATAATGGATTTGGGCCTTCTACCTTGGGCCTTGTTAATGGACCACTCATTTTTGGGTATCAACAATTGCCCCTTTTGCAATGAAAAGAGAGATTTCTTTTCAGTGCAAATTCTTTTCAATCTTTCTCTTCTCTTACTCTTCTTCTGCATTCCACGTGTCGACAGGGGGAGGAGGCAACACCTTTCAGTTCTTGGCAGTTGCACGCTTCCCCACGTTCCCTCCTTTCCACATACTCTCCCTCTTTCAAAACTTCCCCAAACCCTTCAGTTACTTCTGACCAACCTCCTACCTACACTTACTCTCTTTCTTCCTTTACTACCTGAGACATTTCCTTTCACTTCCCACCTCTCTCAAAATAGAAACTCTCCCTGTTGCCTCTTTGTTCTTCGTCTTCTTCCTCTCTCAATCTCCTCTGTCTCTTGCCTTCTTCTGCATTCGCTGCTATCATGTCAAGGTCTAAAGCTACTGCTCCCTCCGAAGTCGAAGATGTCTCTTCGAGTCCTGAAGAGGAGATTCAACTTCCTGGCCCTATCTCCTATTGCTTCTTACAGCGACTCCCTTGTCCTCGTTCTTACCCCATTAAACCAGGTCACCACCGTTGGGCAGCGGGGGTGAAGGTAGATTCGCCTTTTGGTCCAGACTCGGGCGATCTTCTTACTGGACCACCTACCAAAGCCACGGTGGTTCCCGAAGATGTCGCCGAACTCGTTTCTCTGCCGTCTTACCACAAGGATCATTGTGCATTAGGCTCTTCACTACTCCGTTCTTGTCTTCGCCGCTCAGAGTTTCCTTGGGTGGATTTGAATTTCAATGTCCGTGTTGGAGGCACCAGCGACTGGCAGGAGTGGGTTGATCACATGTTCTCTACCGATGCTGCATTTGCGGCTATTTTGGAGGGGGTAGGCGTTGCTGCTGCAATTAAGGCGTCCCCTCGACTCGGCACCAACCGCAAGCCTGACGATTTGCTAGTTCTGATGCAACGTTGGTGCTCCTCTACCCACACTTTCTTGACATCATGGGGGGAGTTTACTCCGACCCTTGAGGATGTGGTTGTTCTTCTTAAGCTTCCGTCCTTTGGAGATAGAGGCTTCGATGTAGAAGGTGTTGACGAACGCCTTTCCGAATTGTCAGTGGAGTTGAAGGCTGCTTCGGCTCTCAGCACCAAGTACTCGCAAGATCTTTTCAAGCGAAGGCGTGCTTCTTACGCGAGAGGTTCCTCTTCTCAGAGAGTGAGGGGTACTGGAAACTTGGTTCCGAGAGGTCAGAGGGCGAGTCAACGCTCTTCTCTTAAATATACCTTTGCTAGTTGGGTTAGATACTTTTTCGGTGACTTTCATGACGATAGGTTTCAAGCTGGACCCGTAAAAGATCAGCGCCTCTGCCGTGCTGCTTTTGTTGCTTTTTGGTTGAGTAGGTATGTATTTCCTGGTCCTCCGTGGGAATCGGTGAGCCCATGTGTTTTTCTTTTCGCTTGCTCCTTGGCGGAAGGTATTCACCTTCCTCTTGCTTCATTCTATTTAGGCGGCCTGTATGCTCGCCTCGACCAGGTAGCTGAACAGATGCGGATTTCTCATGGACGCTTCGCGATTAATTCCTACATTGACTTGACTTTTCTTTAGTACTTATTGTTTGAACGCTTTCCTGATTATGGTCCTGTTAGACTCTCTCCATCGGGTAACGCTGCTGATTTGGAGCCTCGCTCTTGGTGTTGGACAAGAGGCTTCCCAAGAGAACCTTTGATTTCTCTGATTGATTTGGAAGATAAATTTGTGTTTCGCCCTTACTTGGGTAATATCATGGATGGTGGTGACCCCTTGCATCCCTTGTACGATGAGGAAGAGTTTGCTACAAGGAACGATTCTGCTGCCCGCTTTGAGGGAATTTATGATTTATGAAAGTTGATTTTGACTGCTCGCTGTCTGCCTGGTTTTGTTCCTCTGGACAGTAAGAGCGCCCACGGTGGAGCTCTTTGGCCTTGCGCCTACCGCCCTAATCATGTGGCTAGGCAATTTGGTCGTGATCAAGCTCCTTGCGTTCTCCATATCGAACAGGCTCCTGTGGAAGGCTTGGTCAAAGTGCTCCTTTTCGGTGCAACTCCTGATGTTTCTGAAATCCCTCGTGTTCATGTTTCTCCCTTCCGTGTTGGGGGTGTTTTGCATAGTTGGATCACATCTCATGAGGATATTCTCCAGCACTTGCGTGATTTCGAGGTCTCTTCACAGCATTCGACCCCCTCTCTGTTGCCCATAGTATACAATGACCCTTACTTCTGCACCTCCATGAGGAAAGTTAAAGGTGAATATCTCGGCCATTTTTTTTGTGTTCCTGCTGTTTCCCCCTTCTCCGCTTTGTACTAATTCTCTTGTTCTGTTTTGTTTTCAGATGAGGAAGATTCGCCTAAACGCAAGGTTGCTGCATCTTTCCCTGCTACATCCCAAAGGGGCAAGAGGAAAACCACTTCTCAAGGTTCCTCCGTTTCCAAGTCTCCTGCTAAAGGCGGTGGCAGTGGCGCCGCCTCGTCCCGGAAGAAGAAAAAGGCAGTTGCAGCCGCACCCTCCCGCCGATCCAGTCGCTTGCGAGCTTTTGGTATTCACGTTGCTCCTTCTTCTCCTGCTCATATAGACTTGGTCCAGGATGATGCTGATGAGATTGGCTCGGAGGACTCTCTTTTGGCCTATTATGATGATTCTGCTGAAAGTGGCGGCGCTGAGGAGGAATACCTCCCAAGTTTCATTTCTGGCCTTCTTTCTTTTCTTGCTCCTATTGCAGCTCTTTGGGTTTTCTTCGTTCTTTCTTTGGCTTCTTTATTTTCAGTACGCTTTGCTTAGGCAACTTCATGCCATTACTGATTCTTTTCCTTTCCTTCTGGATGTAGGCGGTTCTGGTGGTCATTTTTCGGCGTCGCCCTCGCCTCAAGTTTCTGGAGGTGGCCATATTCCGGTTAGCCCTTCGACAATTCCATCCGTTCCTGATCTTGAAGACCCCATGGATTTATGTCGTCGTCCTTCCGTTGGTGGGGATGCTACCCCTTCTGTCCCTCTTGATACTGATGTTTGTAAGGATACTGATTCTTTTATGCCCCCGATTGCTGTTTTCAAAAGTGTTTCTGTTACCTCCAAGGGTTTGCCCTCAGAGGCCCCTTCAAGTAATGCTGATGTTGTTGAGGAAGTTATCGCCGAGACTCAAAGGTTCGAAGATGTATTCAGCGGGGGAGACAGTGTGCTTGACGGGATGGATGTTGAGGTAGATGCCTCCGCTCCCAAGGAGAGCCAAGTCGCGTTTACTACTGAGATTCCGGTTGGAGTGCCTTCTGCCCCCATGGTTTTTATCCCCTCTGCCGATAAGGGCCTAGCTTCGACTAGCACAGCTGAAGTTCCTAGGAGTGTCGCCGCTCCTCTTGATGGGCGTTCTATGCATGAGGTTTCTCATTTCCAGACTCCTTCCGTGAGGGCGGGTCACGTTTTTGCTTCTCCAGGGTCTTCTTCGATTTGTAAGTATCCCTCTCTTTGCTTGATCGAATGGGCTCTTTCCTTTTCTTTGCTTTACTTTCTTGCTTCATTATCTTTGTGCGTGTCATTGTGTGCGTTTTGCAGCTGCACTATCCGCAAGGTACCGCGGTTCGCTGAATGCGGAAGATCAGTCCTTGGTTGATTTATTCCTTCTTGCTCACCCTGCCCTGATACCGCCTCGTACCTCGCTTCCTCACCTTTTCAAGGAGTCCGCTTCACGCACCTTACTGGAGATGTTGTTGTTGGTTCGCTCAGTTGATGTGGATGCCTTGCCATGGGAGGACAAAGCTGAGATTTTGGATTGCTTGTATTCTCTCAAGTTTCAACACTATCATGTCAAGGTCCAAAGCTACTGCTCCCTCCGAAGTCGAAGATGTCTCTTTGAGTCCTGAAGAGGAGATTCAACTTCTTGGCCCTATCTCCTATTGCTTCTTACAGCGACTACCTTGTCCTCGTTCTTACCCCATTGAACCAGGTCACCGCCGTTGGGCAGCGGGGGTGAAGCTAGATTCGCCTTTTGGTCCAGACTCGGGCGATCTCCTTACTGGCCCACCTACCAAAGCCACGGTGGTTCTCGAAGATGTCGCCGAACTCGTTTCTCTGCCGTCTTACCACAAGGATCATTGTGCATTAGGCTCTTCACTAATCCGTTCTTGTCTTCGCCGCTCAGAGTTTCCTTGGGTGGATTTGAATTTCAATGTCCGTGTTGGAGGCACCAGCAGCTGGCAGGAGTGGGTTGATCACATGTTCTCTACCGATGCTGCATTTGCGGCTATTTTGGAGAGGGTAGGCGTTGCTGCTGCAATTAAGGCGTCCCCTCGACTCGGCGCCAACCGCAAGCTTGACGATTTGCTGGTTCTGATGCAACGTTGGTGCTCCTTTACCCATACTTTCTTGAAATCATGGGGGGAGTTTACTCCGACCCTTGAGGATGTGGTTGTACTTCTTAAGCTTCCGTCCTTTGGAGATAGAGGCTTTGATGTAGAAGGTGTTGACGAACGCCTTTCTGAATTGTCAGTGGAGTTGAAGGCTGCTTCGGCTCTTAGCGTCAAGTACTCGCGATATCTTTTCAAGCGAAGGCGTGCTTCTTACGCGAGAGGCTCATCTTCTCAGAGAGTAAGGGGTACTGGAAACTTGGTTCCGAGAGGTCAGAGGGCGAGCCAACGCTCTTCTCTTAAATATACCTTTGCTAGTTGGGTTAGATACTTTTTCGGTGACTTTCATGACGGTAGGTTTCAAGCTGGACCCGTCAAAGATCAGCGCCTCTGTCGTGCTGCTTTTGTTGCTTTTTGGCTGAGTAGGTATGTATTTCCTGGTCCTCCGTGGGAATCGGTGAGCCCATGTGTTTTTCTTTTCGCTTGCTCCTTGGCGGAAGGTATCCGCCTTCCTCTTGCTTCATTCTATTTAGGCGGCATGTATGCTCGCCTCGACCAGATAGCTGAACAGATGCGGATTTCTCATGGACGCTTCGCGATTAATTCCTACATTGACTTGACTTTTCTTCAGTACTTCTTGTTTGAACGCTTTCCTGATTATGGTCCTGTTAGACTCTCTCTTTCGGGTAATGCTGCTGATTTGGAGCCTCGCTCTTGGTGTTGGACAAGAGGCTTCCCAAGATAACCTTTGATTTCTCTAATTGATTTGGAAGATAAATTTGTGTTTCGCCCTTACTTGGGTAATATCATGGATGATGGTGACCCCTTGCATCCCTTGTACGACAAACATTTTTTAAATAAAATATACAAAGGAGATACTGCACAGAAACCGTCTTCGAAAATTAGATTTTTTAAGGCCGATTAGGCTAAACAACATTTCTCTGAGGCATCTTAACTAACGGAACCGCCCTTAAAATAAAATATTGGCCTTACACTCTGACCATTTATCTAGACCAAACTAAAAAGTTTGTCGTCATAAGAACTTTTTATTAAGCAGAGCAAAGGAGAAAATGTAATTGAATGACAATGCAATATTGTCCAAATAAAGACAGAAATAAACCAAATGATAAAACTTTCCAAGACAAATACTATTACCAATACCATCACTATTATTGTTATTGTTATTATTATTATTATTATTATTATTATTATTATTAGAACACCACACAGAGCAAATAAAAAGGTACTAGGGATTTACCAATGACTCTTTTGTTTATAGTCATTAGTTGGGAAGTGTTATCATTTTAAAACTGCTGGTAAATCCTATGAAGGGCTAGTCACAGGTTTCAATTCCATGATTCCTATTCATGTGGTGCTTTAATTAGGCAAGCTTTGTTTTAGGAATCTAAACATTGTAAGACACGTAAGTATATAGTTCACATGGATTTTACATTGGCACAAGCTTACTCCATCTTTCTAATCAAAATGAAATTTTTATGCTCACAATTAGTATCTTTTACATTGTTCCTAATTCTGCAATTTCAATCCTGATGCTCTGTGTAATTAGGACAAGGTTCCTATAAACATAGCTTGTCCATGAATTTGGAAAATAAGAGGACAATCCAGTTACTTTTTTTATATATATAGAACAAAAATTTTAGATCATGTTAGCAAAAATCCTCTTCAACAATGCTTAAATAATAATTTTGTAGTAGTGACATTTTAACTAACGGAATAATGCTTAAATAACAAAATAAATACTTGCCTTAAATAACAATTTTGTAGTAATGACATCAAAGTATAGAAAATAAGAAAGGGATTACAGTCAAAAACCATCACTTTCCTTTGTTTCGGCTAATGGAACCATGCTTCTTCATTGAAACAAGCTCCTTTGGTGAACTTACACATGATTAGGGTTTCCTTTTGCTCCTCTGCCTCTTTCTTTTTTGTCTCTCTCTGTTTTTGCATTTATGCTCAATTCTTAGTGTCTTGAGTTTTGCATTTCTGCTCTCAAGTTATCTCATGTATATATATGTGTATATATATATATATGTGTGTGTGTGTGTATTTATATATACTGATTGAACCGGAACTAGTTTTACCAATTTAATCTGGATCAACTCGTTTGAGGTTACTGCTTCCTACTTGTTTTGGATTCAACCAGGTTTGTTATTATGGCAGTGGTCAGAACGGAGGACGTGGTTTTGGTGGTTAATGAAGTTCTAGAAGATTTATCCCATTATTTCTATGAGGCATGGGACCTAAGTTGCTAGCAAGGTGTTCAAAATTAAGTCTTCAACATATATTTTGAAGTGGCCTTTTTCATCATCAAAGTCCACGCCTTTTTGAGTCTTTCAAGGTATCATTGGAGAATAATTCATCATTTTCATTAATTACAAGTTTCAAATCATCATAAAGTGGAAGTTATAAATTAATGAGGTAATTGAAGGATCATCCTTTTTTATCATTTGATGAATTCGGCCAAAGAAGGAGGAAGAGTGTTGCACGCCTATCCTATGAGGAGAAGATGATAAGAATGACTTTTGATATTCTTAATTGTAACCACCATCATGATTAAAGATTAAAAGTATTAACTATGTAGTAATTAGGGGTTACGGTTTTGTAATGAAATTCATTAAGTAGGAATTTAAGGTGGGAGGGCGTGAATGACTTGAGCTACATACCCAAGTCCTCTATATATACTCCATGTATCTTTGTTCATTTGAATCAAAGAATAAAAAAGTTGTAAGTTTAACCTTTTGATTGGCTCTTGTACTATAGAGAGCTTAGGCTTTGACTCAATGGTCTAGTGATTGAACCAAGGGCCTAGCAAGTGTGTGATGCTCTTGTGATGACAATGGACCTTAGCAAGGATGTGATGTCTTTGTGAAGGGTCGGATTATCAACCCCAATTTTGAGGTTGTGGCTCCACCTAATTTCTTATTCCATTTTTAGTCTCCTTCATCCTTTTCTATTTCATTAAATAGATTATGTTTTATTATTTTGGTCAAGTTGTTTAGGAAAGCATATGAGATGTCTCTCATATTTTAGTTTATGTTTGTGTTGTACCTTTCTTCACGAGAAGAAGGCTCTAGTTCCTCCGATGACTCCTCGGAAGGCTCTATCACGACCTTTCTTTTCTTGGCCTTGGCCAATTTTGGAGGGACATAAGGGTAAAGAACATCCATCTTGCTCTAACGACGCACTTCAAGGCGAGATCTCATAGTAGCAAGAAGAGGTTCCGATACGTAAGACACTGTATGATAAAAAACAAATGAGTACAGAAGGAAAAGATGTATAAATAAATTCAGACTAAACTGTCACTTTAGTCCCTCATTTTGTAAGGAACTTTCATTTTAGTCCCTGACTTTTCAATAATTCCTTTTTAGTCCCTCACTTTGAAAAAAGTTACTCACGTTAGTCCCTGACAACGTTTTCCGTTTATCGACGTTAACGTCACCGTTAATTTATAATATCGTATTTCATTTTAGTCCCTAACTTAAAATTTTTAATTCACTTTAGTCTCTCTCTATATTGTGTTTCATTTTAGTCCCTAACTTAAAAATTTTAATTCACTTTAGTCCCTCACTATAATAACAATGATGTTTCTTTCTCTTTTCTCTTGTAGTGTGACTACCTTAAAAATATTGACGGTATGTTTTTCTTGCTATTCTGTAAACTAACTTTATAGTTTATATAAGCATTGACTCCAAGCTTTGCATCTGAAGGTATCAATAGTTTTGATTCAAAAATATTCTATTGAGTTCTGTGTTTAAGAGTCCTTACCAGAATGTTGTAAACTCCCCCAATTTGTTTAGCTTGATATTCAAACGTCATACCATATCCTTGTGATAATGTAGATCCACTAGTTATTCTAAAAAATTCCTCCACTTGCCTAGACAAAGGAGCAGCTCTTGATAGTAAGATACGAACTCGTTCACCTAGTGCTTGTTTTATCTATCAATATAAACAATGTTTTAGTTTTGAAATCAAACTATGTGCAAATTTTATAAGTGTAAAGTGGATATAGAATACATTGTTAAACACAAGCCTATCAAACAGAGGCGCTGCTTTGTATTATGGAAGACCCTTCATATATCTTAACTTGTTGTCTATAGGATTCCGGTTAGTTCACACATGGATAGATAACTAAAACACTAAAGAGCTTATAAAAAAAACTAAAACATTAAAAAGTTTAGAGGTTAAACATACTAGTTATATGGATAATGAAATAATGTACTCTGAAGTGCTCATCTGAAAGAAACTTTCCTATTGATGCCTTCAGGTGCAAAGTTTGGAGTCAGTGCTTATATAAACTATAAAGTTAATTTACAGAATAGCAAGAGGAACCGTCAATATTTTTAAGGTAATCACACTACAAGAGAAAAGAGAAAGAAACATCATTGTTAGGGACTAAAATGAAATACGATATTATAAATTAACGGCGACGTTAACGTCGGTAAACGGAAAACGTTGTCAGAGACTAACGTGAGTAACTTTTTTCAAAGTGAGGGACTAAAAAGGAATTATTGAAAAATCAGGGACTAGAATGAAAGCTCCTTACAAAGTGAGGGACTAAAGTGACAGTTTAGTCAATAAATTTAAGACAAAATAAGTGTCCTCACTAAAATGGTCGTGAAATTCGGTTGGAGCCATAGAAAGAACCTTTTTTGCAGCAAATGGACCCCATCTTTACGGCCTAATCATCTATTAAATGTAGTACCCGTCATTTTTCATATTTAACAAAATTATATTTTAAAATATTATTTTATTCTTTCGATAAAAATAAGTGAATTCATTTGAGTTTTGAGATTTATGAGAAGCCCTGAATTTTATACTGATAATCGATTCTTATAAAAAGAAATCCTGAAATGTTAATTTGCCAAATTTCAGTTTTTGAGATTTGAATTGGCAGGATGATTTTTATGTACGTCAGCAATGTGTTTCGGTTTATTTATTCGTATAATTATTTATTTAATTATTTACTGATTTATTTGCTTACATTATTATGGTTTCCAAAGGCCGTATGTTTTCATATGAGGTTTGAATAAAATGTAGTTACAATCAAAATAATTTATATAAAGGTATTGAGTTTTGTTTCGAGAGAGTATTATTTTATAAAGTGTTGTTATGGTGTTTTATAATTTATTAGAGCATGAATTTTTGTAACACCCCTAATTTTCGTCTCACGGATAATAAGGAAATTAATAATAAAAGTTTTATTATTAATTTATATGAATTTCCAAGTTTATGTTTTGTATTTAATTGGCCTGGAATATAAAAATAAGTTGAGATATTTTTATAGGGCAAATAAATGCAAAAAATAAGGATATTGCATTTTAGTCCTTGGTTTAGGGCCTAAATGTAATATTGAAGGAATTCTTGGAGGGAAAGATTTAAAAATATTAATTTTTAAATTTTGTACTGATCTAACCGGTTAGTAATGGCCTGTAACCGGTTAGACGATGAACTCAGAAACTGGGTTAGTGGATTTTGATGAGTAATCACCTAATTAACCCCTTAATCGCCACGAATCCCACTCGATTCCTAGTGGGAAACGTGTGTCACCTTGCATGGCACACGAATTGCTCTATAAAAAGCCAATGTTGATGAAGAAATGGGGTTGATTTCTCTGAAACCAGAGTTGAGAGGCTGATTAGGGTTTCCATTTCGCTTGAAGCAATTCTTCTTCTTCTTTGAGAGTTAGAGAGTGAGAGACACACTTCTGGAAAGCTTAAATCAAGGGCTTTCCATTGATATAGAGTTTGTGAGCCAAGAGTGATTGTGGAGGGAGAAATTGATCTTAGAAGTTGGAGTTGGAAAAGCTGAAGTTCTGGGTTTTCTGATTCGGGAAGCTTGGTTTGAGACTGGATTTTGGTAAGTACAGTCAACCTTTAAGCCTCAAATCACTTTTATCTCTTAGTGCATGTTACCTAGATTGAGTTCTAATTGTTTTCCCCAATTTCTTTGGCCAATTACTATGTCAAATTTGGTGGTTTTTGGACCCTGTTGCTGAAATCGTGGGTAAAGGGCAGAACTAGGAAGTTTGGTGGAATCTGGGATTTTTCTTCAAGTTCAGTGTTAATCTTCATCAAACATTATCCTAAGGTATGGGAGAAGCTTACCTTATACTAGATGTGGACTAAAATCAAGTGAATTAGGATTTGAGTCAACAAAGACTCAAAAGGGCATTATGTGTATGAAGCACAAAGGCTTGGAGGCCAAATTTTGGCTCAATTCTATTTTGAGCAACTTTATGTGAATGCATGCGATTGATGTTGATACCTGAATCTGGATCTAAATGTTTATTTTAAGTTTTGTGGTGTTGAATTGTGTTTATATTGATTTTTATGCAATTTGATACAAGAAACTTAATGCATGCAAATTGAATATGTTTCTGTGGTGAAATATATTTGTTTAAGGTATATGAACCCTGATAAATGTTGAAATTTGGTTAGATTTGAGAAATGAAAAGAATGATTTGTCAAACCTCTTGTTTTAGTGGACTGACTGCATAATCTAACCGGTTACTCGATATTTGTAACCGGTTAGACACTGAAAAATTTCAAAAGAAAATAAATCAATAAAATCAGTCCTGTGGTCTTATTAATTCTACTCAAATCTAGACTTTAATTTCATCGAGAACAATCTGAATATGAGTTAGTTATATTGTCCTGGTTCAGATTGAAGGGTAAGGGTGAATACCTTAATATAATGAGATAATTTCAAGAGGAAATTGTGCTCATTTGGAAATGGAATGTGATTTAGACTTTTGAATGATAAAAACAGTGATTTTTGAGGTGTAAAACAATGTTAAATTTGTTTATGGATTGGGTAGAGAATTCAAGAAAAAAGGGTTTTTCTGAATTTCAATGGTAAACAGTTCAGGTCTGTAATTCTAACCGGTTAGCCTGAGACTGTAACCGGTTAGTACCTGAATCTGGAAAATAAAAAGTTAAGTTTTTTTTTAGTACCATTGTTTATGTTCTCCCAATCTAAGCTGAAGGGCATGTTTTTGAAATAATTCAAGAGAGAATTGTTGTGCCAAAGATTATGCCTCAAAGTAATCATTCAAAAGAGAAATTGGAATATTTCTAAATCACAATAATTAATGTAAAGATAAAACCAACTTTAATGATTGTGCATCCATATAGAATGGAAGTTTGGTTGGTAGGAACGTTTATCATATTCTGGGAATATGAGGAGGGTACTCCGGGAGTACCAAATTGTAACCTACTTGATGACACATTCTGGGAATATGGCCAGTGTCCGGGACCTGGTTTTTATGCGTTCTGGGAACGTGTTGCACACTCCGGGAGTGATGCTTATTATCCAAGTATGGTTTGGCATTACGTTCTGGGAACGAATGTCAGTGTTCCGAGAACACAAGGATGTATTGGATGGACGTCCAAGATGGACTTTTAGAGGCCTCAGTTGTGGATAGAAAATCATACATCATGCCACTTGCATTATAAGAGAAATAATGTCGAAAATTGGTGTGCTCATATGTACTTGCATTATTATCTGTCCATGACATATTTGTGTTTATAATTTTAGTCTTTATCAATTATGTATATGTGTATGCTTACTCCCTGTGCCCTGTTTAGGTGATGGTCAGATACCTAGCTTGCATCGAGATACGCCCTATCCCTAGTGGTATATGGACGTACGAGGAGCACCGAGCCACCTTTGAGGGGGAGGTGGAGATTACTCTCTACCACCCCAACCCTCTGGTTCAGGTGAGATCTCGTCGATTTAGGATCCCGTTAGTCTATACTATGCATGTTCCACCCTTTTACACATATAGAGGACCACCCCCGACTCAACCTGTGCGTCGATTTCATAGTTTTCGTTTCAGAGCTGCCACTCGTTCTCATCCTTCCTCCCATAGATTTGTCATTGAGGAGACACTTTCTCCTGGTTCGACTGATTTCGAGAGGACTGCTTCTGCAGATCCTAGACCCATTGGTGGGGTCTCTACAAAGTCAGGCGAGGTCGAGGAGAACCCTGTGGAGGATGAGGACGAGGAGGAGATGCACGTTGAGCCGAATGTTTCTGCTAGAGGTGGACCTGCTGGTTCATAGGAGCCTGCATAGCATGAATGTTTTGGATCCTAGATCCTAGGGATAGAGCTGTGGAGGATCGGAGGAGCTGCTTAGGACATGGATGACCTGCTCTGGGACTTCTACTCTTGGATTATATGATATATTGTATATATTTTGAGAGGTCTTAGAGTGAGGTTATTTTATGCAGCTGGTTTGTATATATATTTCACCAAACTTGCTATCTCGACTTTCACTACTTGCTACTGATGATACTGATGGGGTTTTATGTTAATATGTTATGTTTATTTACCTCAGCAGTGCCCCATAAGTATTACTTTTACTTCCGCATACTCTGATTTTGATTCAAAAAGGATTCGGCAATAAGTGATATTTTATATATTCGATCAAACTCGAGAGACATATAATATACTTTAATAAGGGCTTCGAAGATGTTTTACTATGTTTAAAAGACATTGTCTCGAGAGCCTTTTTGGTAATTAAAATAACATTACGCCGAATTCAATTTATTTGTCCATGAAAGCAGGATTTACAAATAAGCAAGTAAACATTGAAAAAGGTAAAAAAATTTCAGTCCCGACTTTTGATAGCAAGTATTTCAATCCTTTGGAATTATTAACTATTTTCATAACATAAAATGAGGGTGTCACACCTTTGGTGGTATCAGAGCATTGGTCCTGTCCCTCATGGCCCCGATGATGCAGCTAAGTATGGTATTCAATGTTAATTGAATATGTCTTGAGTAAGTTAGTAGCATTTATGTTTTAAAGACCTTTTTAGTGACCCAAAGCCCATAGTGCAGGTCTTTCTATGGCAACCAGAAATAGAAATATTACGAACAAAATGTTAGAACGAATCACGACTGTGTTGGAAGGCATGCAACAGCAGCAGCGACAGCAGCCACCTCAAGGGCGAGCTGGTAACCCACATGTTGACAATGTGGCGAATCATGATGCTAAGACTCTGTCGGAATTCAGAAAGTGCAATCCACCAAGGTTTGAAGGAGGATACAAACCTGATGAGGCAAACAAGTGGTTGTACGAGATCAATAAGATTTTCCAAACTTTAGATTGTTCTGATGAACAGAAGGTAACCTATGCAGTTTACATGCTTCATGGTGAAGCTGAAAACTGGTGGGATCACACTGTCCAATTGCTAAATTTTGAAAGGAGAGCAATCAACTGGGGAGTGTTTATGGATAAATTTCTTAATAAATACTTTCCGGAAGATTTAAGGAGAAAGAAGGAAGTAGAATTCATGCAATTGAAGCAGGGGGATATGAGTGTAGGAGAATATGCTGCCAAATTTGAGGAGCTGATGAAATATTCTCCCTACTACTTGAATAACCCTGATGAAAGAAGTAAGTGTGTTAAGTTTGAAGGTGGGCTGAGACCGGAGCTGAAGTCTATTTTCAGTTACCAGAGGATTCAAAGTTTTCCTGCACTTGTGGATATGTGCAGAATGTATGAGGATGACAAGAAGGCCGAGTTGATCGGAAGTCAAGGGAAAGGGGTTGGACAAAACTATGGACCACAGAGGAAGAAGAGGTTTGATCATCAGAATAATGGTCCATATTCTCAGAAGAACAACGGCAAGGGCAAAGCTGTGATGGATAACAAGAACAAGTCTCGCGATAATGCTCCTTATTGCGAGAAGTGTAGGCGCTATCATCATGGTCAGTTCTGCTGGTCCACGGGAGGATGTTTCAAATGTGGAAAGCAAGGTCACTTTGCTCGTGAGTGCAAAGAATCCGCAAAAGGTGATGCAAAGGGATCTGCTGGCAAGCCTGTGATACAAGGAAGAATGTTTACCCTGAGTGGTAATGAGGCAACCCAAACCCCGAATCTCGTGCAAGGTAACTTTCTGCTTAATAATCAACCTTGCAAAATCATGTTTGATTTTGGAGCTACACATTCTTTTGTTTCTTCTGAGTGTGTGAATAGGCTGAATCTTGTTGTTTCCGATTCCCCTTGCTATCTTAGTATAGATACCCCTACTGGGATACCTATCTTTACCTCTAAGGTTTGCTTAGGGTGTAATGTTGAAATCTTGGGTCGTGTCTCGAAAGTAGATTTGGTTTGTCTCCCTAAGTTACAATTGGATGTGATCTTGGGTATGGATTGGTTGATGAAGAACCAAGTGATCATCAATTGTGAGAGAAAGACAATCCAATATAGAACCCTTGAACCTGAAGGTTATATGTGTTTATTCTCTGCTACTGGGGAAGAAGAGTCGATGCCGATAGAAGAGATTCCTGTGGTGAGGGGATTTCCGGAAGTATTTCCTGAGGAGATACCAGGATTACCTCCGAAGCGAGAAATAGAGTTCGGGATTGACTTAGTCCCTGGAGCTGGTCCCATCTCTATTGCTCCTTATAGGATGGCACCACCAGAAATGGCAGAAATGAAAAAGCAGACAGAGGAATTGCTGCAGAAGCAGATGATCAGGCCGAGCGTTTCGCCTTGGGGAGCTCCACTACTGTTTGTAAAGAAGAAGGATGGGAGTATGAGAATGTGTGTAGACTACAGACAGTTGAATAAGGTCACTATTAAGAATAAGTACCATTTGCCAAGGATTGATGACCTTATGGATCAGGTTAGGGGAGCTGCAGTATTTTCCAAGATTGATCTGAGATCGAGTTATCATCAGATCAGGATAAAGGAGGAGGATGTACCCAAGACTGCATTTCGATCTCGATACAGTCATTATGAGTATGTTGTGATGCCGTTCGGATTGATGAATGCACCTGCTATTTTCATGGATTATATGAACCGGATCTTTAGACCATATTTGGATTTATTCGTGGTGGTGTTTATTGATGATATTTTGGTCTATTCTAAGAGTCCGGAGGAGCATGAAGAACATCTCAGGATAGTGTTAAAAGTCCTGAAGGAGAAGCAATTATATGCCAAACTTACGAAATGTGAGTTTTGGTTGAATGAAGTGAAGTTCCTAGGGCATGTAATCTCTAAGGAAGGAATTGCGGTGGATCCAGCAAAAGTAAGTTCAGTGCTAAGCTGGGAACAGCCCAAGACTGTGACTGAGGTGAGAAGTTTCTTGGGGCTAGCTGGATACTATCGTCGGTTTATAGAAGGATTTTCCAAGATTGCATTGCCTTTGACTAAACTGACTCGGAAAGATCAACCGTTTGTGTGGGACGATAGGTGTGAGGTTAGTTTCCGTGAGTTGAAAGGAAGGTTAACTTCGTCTCCTGTGTTAATCTTACCTGATCCTCACAAAAGCTTTGAAGTGTACTGTGATGCATCTAAGCAAGGTCTAGGGTGTGTATTGATGCAAGAAGGAAGAGTAGTGGCTTATGCATCGTGACAATTGAAGAATCATGAGGTGAATTACCCGACACACGATTTGGAATTGGCTGCGATCGTGTTTGCCTTAAAGATATGGAGACACCATCTCTATGGCACTACATTCCAAGTATTTAGTGACCATAAGAGTTTGAAATATCTGTTCGATCAGTAAGAGTTGAACATGAGGCAAAGAAGGTGGATGGAGTTTTTGAAAGATTATGACTTTAAACTCCACTATCACCCGGGTAAAGCAAATATGGTTGCAGATGCTTTGAGTCGGAAAGCAATCCACATAAGTGAAATGATGATGAAGGAAGCAGCGTTGATTGAGGAATTCAGAGACTTGAGCCTGTTGACACAGGTGGAGCCATCAAGTATCAAGTTAGGAATGTTACAGATTACAAATGAGTTCTTGGAAAGAATTCGGGAGTTGCAACAAGCGGATGGAGAGTTGATGGAAAAGATGAGATTAGGTTCAGAAGGAAAGGAACCTGATTTCAAGATTGGGTTGGATGGAATCCTTCGTTTTAGGACAAGGATTTGTATACCAAGAGATCAGGAGGTTAGGAGACTGATTCTTGATGAAGCACATAAGAGTCAGATGAGTATGCATCCTGGATCAACCAAAATGTATCAGGATCTGAAGAAGATGTTTTGGTGGTCTGGATTAAAAAAGGATGTTGCAGAATATGTGGCGGCATGCTTGATTTGCCAAAAAGCTAAGGTAGAACATCAGAAACCAGGAGGACAGTTGCAACATTTGAGTATTCCCCAATGGAAGTGGGATAGCATCTCAATGGATTTTGTGTCTGGTTTGCCAAGGACAGCATCAAATCATGATGCAATCTGGGTGATTGTAGATAGGTTGACCAAGTCGGCGCATTTCATTCTGATAAATATGCGCTACCCTTTGAATAAGCTTACCCAGATCTATATTAAGGAGGTAGTTCGTCTTCACGGAGTGCCTTCGAGTATTGTGTCGGATCGAGATCCCAGATTTTCTTTGCAATTCTGGAAAAGTTTGCATGATGCTATGGGAACAAGATTGAAATTGAGTTCTGCATATCATCCCCAGACGGATGGCCAAACGGAGAGAACGATTCAGTCCTTGGAAGATGTGTTGCGGGCTTGTGCACTTGAAGAACAAGGAAGTTGGGACCAAGTGCTACCTCTTGCAGAATTCACATACAACAACAGTTATCATGCGAGCATTGGAATGGCACCGTTTGAGGCTTTGTATGGAAGGAAGTGTCAAACCCCACTATGCTGGTTCCAAGTGGGGGAGAATTTAGTGGTTGGACCGGAAATGGTACAGCATACATCTGAGACAATCAGGATGGTTCAGGAAAAGATGAAAGCGGTTCATAGTCGGCAGAAGAGTTATGCTGACAAAAGAAGAAAACCATTAGAGTTTTCGGAAGGCGACCATGTGTTTCTTCGGATAGTTCCGACGAAAGGAATTAGTAGAGCCTTGAGAACCCGCAAGCTATCACCCAAGTGTATAGGTTCATACCAAATTCTTAGAAGAGTCGGTCCCGTTGCTTATCAACTAGCTTTACCAACCTCCCTATCCAATCTGCACAACGTCTTTCACGTTTCTCAATTGAAGAAGTATGTGCATGACCCATCAGTTATTTTGAAACTCCAACCTGATGACCTGGCTTTGCAGGAAAACCTTACCTATGAGACCAGACCAGTCCAGATAAAAGATCGTGAAGTTAAGCAGCTCAGGGGAAAGGAGATACCTTTAGTTAAGGTTGTATGGGAAAATGCTGACGTGTCTGAAGCTACATGGGAATTAGAGGAGAAAATGCGTCAAGAGTACCCGGAGTTGTTTTTGTAAGCTAGAATTTCGGGGACGAAATTCCTTTTAAGTGGGGGAGTAGTGTAACGCCCCTAATTTTCGTCTCACGGATAATAAGGAAATTAATAATAAAAGTTTTATTATTAATTTATATGAATTTCCAAGTTTATGTTTTCTATTTAATTGGCCTGGAATATAAAAATAAGTTGAGATATTTTTATAGGGCAAATAAATGCAAAAAATAAGGATATTGCATTTTAGTCCTTGGTTTAGGGCCTAAATGTAATATTGAAGGAATTCTTGGAGGGAAAGATTTAAAAATATTAATTTTTAAATTTTGTACTGATCTAATCGGTTAGTAATGCCCTGTAACCGGTTAGACGATGAACTCAGAAACTGGGTTAGTGGATTTTGATGAGTAATCACCTAATTAACCCCTTAATCGCCACGAATCCCACTCGATTCCTAGTGGGAAACGCATGTCGCCTTGCATGGAACACGAATTGCTCTATAAAAAGCCAATGTTGATGAAGAAATGGGGTTGATTTCTCTGAAACCAGAGTTGAGAGGCTGATTAGGGTTTCCATTTCGCTTGAAGCAATTCTTCTTCTTCTTTGAGAGTTAGAGAGTGAGAGACACACTTCTGGAAAGCTTAAATCAAGGGCTTTCCATTGATATAGAGTTTGTGAGCCAAGAGTGATTGTGGAGGGAGAAATTGATCTTAGAAGTTGGAGTTGGGAAAGCTGAAGTTCTGGGTTTTCTGATTCGGGAAGCTTGGTTTTCTGATTCGGGAAGCTTGGTTTGAGACTGGATTTTGGTAAGTACAGTCAACCTTTAAGCCTCAAATCACTTTTATCTCTTAGTGCATGTTACCTAGATTGAGTTCTAATTGTTTTCCCCAATTTCTTTGGCCAATTACTATGTCAAATTTGGTGGTTTTTGGACCCTGTTGCTGAAATCGTGGGTAAAGGGCAGAACTAGGAAGTTTGGTGGAATTTGGGATTTTTCTTCAAGTTCAGTGTTAATCTTCATCAAACATTATCCTAAGGTATGGGAGAAGCTTACCTTATACTAGATTTGGACTAAAATCAAGTGAATTAGGATTTGAGTCAACAAAGACTCAAAAGGGCATTATGTGTATGAAGCACAAAGGCTTGGAGGCCAAATTTTGGCTCAATTCTATTTTGAGCAACTTTATGTGAATGCATGCAATTGATGTTGATACCTGAATCTGGATCTAAATGTTTATTTTAAGTTTTGTGGTGTTGAATTGTGTTTATATTGATTTTTATGCAATTTGATACAAGAAACTTAATGCATGCAAATTGAATATGTTTCTGTGGTGAAATATATTTGTTTAAGGTATATGAAACCTGATAAATGTTGAAATTTGGTTAGATTTGAGAAATGAAAAGAATGATTTGTCAAACCCCTTGTTTTAGTGGACTGACTGCATAATCTAACCGATTACTCGATATTTGTAACCGGTTAGACACTGTAAAATTTCAAAAGCAAATAAATTTATAAAATCAGTCCTGTGGTCTTATTAATTCTACTCAAATCTAGACTTTAATTTCATTGAGAACAATCTGAACATGAGTTAGTTATACTGTCCTGGTTCAGATTGAAGGGTAAGGGTGAATATCTTAATATAATGAGATAATTTCAAGAGGAAATTGTGCTCATTTGGAAATGGAATGTGATTTAGACTTTTGAATGATAAAAACAGTGATTTTTGAGGTGTAAAACAATGTTAAATTTGTTTATGGATTGGGTAGAGAATTCAAGAAAAAAGGGTTTTTCTGAATTTCAATGGTAAACAGTTCAGGTCTGTAATTCTAACCGGTTAGCCTGAGACTGTAACCGGTTAGTACCTGAATCTGAAAAATAAAAAGTTAAGTTTTTTTTAGTACCATTGTTTATGTTCTCCCAATCTAAGCTGAAGGGCATGTTTTTGAAATAATTCAAGAGAGAATTGTTGTGCCAAAGATTATGCCTCAAAGTAATCATTCAAAAGAGAAATTGGAATATTTCTAAATCACAATAATTAATGTAAAGATAAAACCAACTTTAATGATTGTGCATCCATATAGAATGGAAGTTTGGTTGGTAGGAACGTTTATCATATTCTGGGAATATGAGGAGGGTACTCCGGGAGTACCAAATTGTAACCTACTTGATGACACATTCTGGGAATGTGGCCACTGTCCGGGACCTGGTTTTTATGCGTTCTGGGAACGTATGCGTTCTGGGAACGTGTTGCACACTCCGGGAGTGATGCTTATTATCCAAGTATGGTTTGGCATTACGTTCTGGGAACGAATGTCAGTGTTCCGGGAACATAAGGGTGTATTGGATGGACGTCCAAGATGGACTTTTAGAGGCCTCAGTTGTGGATAGAAAATCATACATCATGCCACTTGCATTATAAGAGAAATAATGTCGAAAATTGGTGTGCTCATATGTACTTGCATTATTATCTGTCCATGACATATTTGTGTTTGTAATTTTAGTCTTTATCAATTATGTATATGTGTATGCTTACTCCCTGTGCCCTGTTTAGGTGATGGCCAGATACCTAGCTTGCATCAAGATACGCCCTATCCCTAGTGGTATATGGACGTACGAGGAGCACCGAGACACCTTTGAGGGGGAGGTGGAGATTACTCTCTACCACCCTAACCCTCTGGTTCGGGTGCGACCTCGTCGATTTAGGATCCCGTTAGTCTATACTATGCATGTTCCACCCTTTTACACATATAGAGGACCACCCCCGGCTCGACCTGTGCGTCGATTTCATAGTTTTCTTTTCAGAGCTGCCACTCGTTCTCATCCTTCCTCTCATAGAGTTGTCACTGAGGAGACTCCTTCTCCTGGTCCGACTGATTTCGAGAGGACTGCTTCTGCAGATCCTAGACCCAGTGGTGGGGTCTCCACACAGTCAGGCGAGGTCGAGGAAGACCCTGTGGAGGATGAGGACGAGGAGAAGGTGCACGTTGAGTCGACTGTTTCTGCTAGAGGTGGACCTGCTGGTTCATAGGAGTCTGCATAGCATGGATGTTTTGGATCCTAGATCCTTGGGATAGAGCTGTGGAGGATCAGAGGAGCTGCTGAGGACATGGATGACCTGCTCTGGGACTTCTACTCTTGGATTATATAATATATTGTATATATTTTGAGAGGTCTTAGAGTGAGGTTATTTTATGCAGCTGGTTTGTATATATATTTCACCAAACTTGCTATCTCGACTTTCACTACTTGCTACTGATGATACTGATGGGGTTTTATGTTAATATGTTATGTTTATTTACCTCAGCAGTGCCCCATAAGTATTACTTTTACTTCCGCATACTCTGATTTTGATTCAAAAAGGATTCGGCAATAAGTGATATTTTATATATTCGATCAAACTCGAGAGACATATAATATACTTTAATAAGGGCTTCGAAGATGTTTTACTATGTTTAAAAGACATTGTCTCGAGAGCCTTTTTGGTAATTAAAATAACATTACGCCGAATTCAATTTATTTGTCCATGAAAGCAGGATTTACAAATAAGCAAGTAAACACTGAAAAAGGGAAAAAAATTTCAGTCCCGACTTTTGATAGCAAGTATTTCAATCATTTGGAATTATTAACTATTTTCATAACATAAAATGAGGGTTTCACAATTTTCCCCGCGTTTCTTTTACTATTATGGTTTTAAAAATGAATAGGGAGAGGAAAAGTCTTTTAGGAAACAAACCTCAAATAAGTTAAAGTACTCATTTTATTACCATCCTAATAATCCTATTGGTATTTTGATTAAAAGTAAGTGAGACCCTATTATTGTGGATAGGAAAACCGTATCCCTCTTATTATTTTTTCCTCTTGTATTTTATCTTAATTTATGTGTATGTGTGTGTTTGTGCCTTGGGTCTATTTGAAAAAAATGAAAAGACAACCCTCCTCCTCGTTATATGTACGTTCTACCCTCCCCCCTTCTCCTTCAGATGTCATTTTTTCATTTCCCCTCAAAGAAGCCAACAGCAACAGCAACATAACATCTCCCCTTCCTCCTCAAAGAGACCCATGACCCCCTCTCTTCTCCTTCATGCATGTCTTTTGATTTTCTTCCTCTTTCAAAGCAGTAAAGCAAAAAAAAAAAACCAAACCCCCTATACTCCCTCCTCTCATACGGCTCCCTCTTCTCCCTTATACCCATAACCTCTTATTTTCCCCAATCAAACAGTAACAACAACTTCCTCTTTCCCATTGAAATTCGAAATTCCTATACTCCTTATTATTGTTATTATCTCAATCAAGCATAAATGGAATCAAGACCCCCCATTGAAGGAGAGAAGGAAACCGTGATCAAGGGAGAAGGAAGAGGAACTAAATTGTGTCAATCTTGCCTTATGGGTAGCAGTCCTTAACTCTATTTAGTTTATTTAAATTTATTTTTGCTATTTTGAAATGGATCGATGATAAAAATTGAGTTTTGATTTTTGCATGTAACCCCTATGTGTATATACGGCTGGAATGATGTATTTGGAAATGATTTTTGCCCAAAAAGCTTTGATCTTTGCAAAGAATATGCCTTTTTCATGTTGCATGTACTTGATAAGTTATTAGAAATTCGAATCCCTTCTTGCATGTATAATCTAAAGTGTGTGCTCAAATAAAAAGTGACATTTTTGTGAAAATAAAATAGTGATGCATGTGCATGTGGGTATACGGTTTTCAAAAGTGTGTAAGTGTTTATGTATAAATTTTTACAAGTTAATAATAAGTTTTTTAGAGAAAAAAAAAGTGATTTTCCCCCAATTTAAAGGCCTTGGCCGAATTGGCCATGAAGGAAAAGAAAGAGCTTTGGAGTTTATCTTAAGCCAAATTGATCTGTTTTGAAATAAAAAGAAAATATAGGAAAGCTTAGCCTTAATGTACATGTTAGTGGTTTTGCTTAAACGATTTTTGGATTTATAAACACAAGTGATTTTATTGATTTTATAAATTAGTGAAAAGGATAATTTTTGGACTCATAGAGACATTGACCGAATTATTTAAGGAAGAAAAAACAGATTTTTAGAAAATTGTTTTAATGTCTTATTTCTTTAGTTTGGGATGATAAGGCTAATTAGTTTGGATTATGAGGATTTTTGGTTTGCATGTTCAATGATTCTAGTTTTGATTTGTTATAAAAGCTAACTTTTTTAATTGTATTGTGAAAAGGATTTTCTTTCTTTGATGTTCTATGTGTTGGCCAAATTGTTCGAGGAAGAGGAGAAGTCATATTCTTGCCAATTTTGCCTTGTGAGACAATGATTTCTCACTTGGTTTAATTTGTTCCTTTTATGTTTTATTGGCTTGAAACTAGGTTGTGTTTAAAGCATTGATTTTGGCCTTGCATATGTTATATAGATATATGTTGTGGCTGTGAAAATTTGTTTAAATGAGATTGTTGCCAAAAAGCCTTGATTTTCACAAACGACAAGTTTTAAGTGTTGTATGTTCGTAATATCAATAGTGGGAGTAGAAATCTTTCGTTGCATATACGATTTGAACAAGTACCCGATAGGGGTGTAAGTGGTCCGGTCTGAGACCGCGAGACCGCTCGGACCGGATCAGACCGGACCGAAAAATGCAGTATGGTCCGGTCTCACGGTCCAGTCTGGTCCCAAAAATTTCAGACCATTCTTAAACGGTCCGGTCCACGGTCCCTAATATTCTTAGACCGCTCGGACCGGACCGGACCGATAGGGTTAATAATTAAAAAAAACTACAGATATTAAAACGTGAAATAATAAGCCAGAACATGAAAACGTGTATACCCTAAATCTAAGTCACTCCACACTCACACAGTCACACTTCAGCCCTTCACAGTTCTCTCACACTCTCCTCCTTCCGCCTCTCCTCCTTCCGCCGCCCCTCCTTCCGCCGCCCCTCTTAGTTCTCTCACTCTCTCCTCCTTCCGCCGCCCCTCTTAGTTCTCTCACTCTCTCCTCCTTCCGCCGCCCCTCTGACGCGGGCCGTCCAGATCCGCTATCGCCTGTCCCATCGCAGTCGAGCTCAAGTTCGCCTCCGCCGTCGCTTCTCATCTCCATCACAGTCTAGTTTGCCTCCGCCGTCGCGATCCCATCTCCGTCGCTTCTCCCCTCTTCAGATCTGCCGCTGCTGCTTTAGTCTCTCCCTCCTCCCCGCGATCCGCGTCTGTCTCTCCCTCCTCCCCGCCGCCGCCGCCGCTGCTTTAGAACCATCAGGTGGTGCCTGCCTGCCTGCTGCTGCTGGAAAGGAGAGGGAACCCTAGGGTTCCATGTGAAAAAGGGGCCTTTCAGGCCCAATGTCAAAAAAAAAACCTTGAACTATTATGGTCTAAATAGACCGGACCGGACCGGACCGTCCGTTTCGGTCCGGTCCTTGCATATGAAAAACGTCGAGACCGGACCGGACCGGACCACCTTAATTTAAACGGTCCGGTCCCTAAACTCCGTTAAAGACCGGACCGGACCGGACCGTTACACCCCTAGTACCCGAGCCTAAAAGTTGATATTTTTGTGAAAGTGAGTTATAATGTTCATACAAGTGATAAATTGATTTGAATAAGTATAATTCTTTGTTTCATGAAATTATTAATAGCTGGAAATGGGTTTGTGAATCAAAAAGTAGTTTTTCCTTCTTATAGGGACTAGGCCGAATAGGCCACAAGAAAAGGAAAGGGATTATAAAAAAAATATTGTTTTAAGCTTGATTCTTTGTTTTCATGAAAAAGAATATGTATTGGGATTTTGATTTTTGTCTTGCATGTTAATAATTTGGTTTGTAAGCTTTATGGGTGTTAAAAACAAAGAATTTATACTTACTTTTCATGAATTTTTGGTTCTATTGAAATGAAAAGTGTTAGGCGATAAGCGTTAAGTTTGTTGGTATTTTGATTATTTACGAAGCTAAAGGATTTGATGAACCTTTGTTATTTTCTTGGCTTATTTTTCGGTTTGTATGAGAAATGAGTAAATGGATTGATGTTATCTTGGTTTGGTTGTTGTTGATGCTTTACTGTTTTGGCCTAGGGAGTATGCATGTGATAGATTGATTGGAAATAGTGTGTAGATTTATGATGAGAATGTGAAAATAAAATTAAAGAATTAGTGTTGTTGTTTATTTTCGGTTTAAGTGTTTAGTTCAAGGGTTAAGTTAAATTGTTCTGAGTACTACTTGTTGATTAATTGGCTATGTGTTTACTTGCTAAATTTGATTGTGCGTTGATGTAACATGAGATACTTGACTATGTGGTTTGATTTGTTAAAGTGTTGTTTGTCGATTAAGTGTCTAAGTGATGTTTAAAGGGTGTTTGATTACGTGACTAGCTTTTGAAAAAATTAATTGATTATGGATTGATTTAGTTTAATTCAATTGAAAATATTGGGTGAGTGTAGTCGCTGCCCAAGCTTTGTTTTTGGTGCTAAAGCTTGAAAGATAAAGTGTTCAAGTGTTTGTTTTATGCCAAAATGCTATATGAATTAAAGTGTGACTTTACTGTGATTTCGGGTTTTTAAAAAGTGATTTATGGACTTAACCTTTGCTGTCCAGATTTTATTTAACTTGTTTTCAATTTTATAAATGTGTTCAAGTGATTTAAAGTTTAAGTTTCAAGTGGTATTTGATTTAGGGAAAAGTTGGATTGAAAAAGTTGAGTTTTTCGGCGTTTTCGGGTTCGGATAGGTTGTGGCCCAAGACAGACCAGCAGCCAAAATACCTTATTTAAAACTAGTCAGTTGATTATTCTTAAAGTGTTTTGACGTATTTATATTTTATTCAGCCTATCGTTTTGAATTTACAGCGTATGGGTTACCCGCGAGTTTTAAACAAAACTGTAAGAACTCGAAATTATTTTGGTTTGATTTTAATTAAGTTTGTTTACGCAATTAGAAAATTCAGCTTGTGACAAAATAAATTTTTTAGAGATTTTCATGAGCTTGAACTTTTTAAAATAGTTTGAAGTTTTTCAAAAAGAAATGGATTAATAGTGTATTGCTACCATTGTAAAGGTACCTACGTGCATGACTGTGGGTGTGATATGTTTAAGTGCGTGATATTAATTTTATATGATTTCTGTATTTAAGGAAAACGAAAGGAGGAGAGCAAAGCAGCCAGTGGAGGCTTTGATTCTATGGAGTGGAAAGGCTACAAACTTCAAAAGGTGAGAGAGAAACTTTCCTTAAAATGTCGTGATAATTAGGTAATTTATGTTAATGTTCCGGACCATCTCAAAAGTCGGAACATAGGGATCCGGAAGAGTCGGTCGTATAGTGGCAATTGTATGAGTGTGAATGGCCACTTATACGAAAGGCTGGACCCTTCTTATGTCATGATTGAGTTTCAAATTGTAAATGAGATATTATGATACCCTGATGATAGTATCTGTTATGTATGTATGCCTATTGAGCCTTTATCTGAAATTGAAAATATTCCTGTTATATATATGTTGCTCTGTTTAACGAATAATGATGATAAAAGTATATGTGGTTAATTGATGGCAATAGCTTGAGTAATTAATTAAATGAAAGTGGAATGGTGCAGAAAATATTTTTTTGGGAAAATGATGAGATGTTGTGAATATTATGGAAAGGTGAAAGTAAACCTCCCCGATGTGCACCAAGGTGGATTTTGTGCTTTTTAGGTTGAGTTTATGCTGGCCAAGTGTGCAGTATGCCCGTGTGTCCGAGCCCTGATGCGTTAAGTAAAGTAGTATTAGAAAAAGACTAATGAGAAAGATCTATTTAGAGAATGAGGTTCACCGAAGGGATGGACAAGAGTGACTCGACCAAATCTTAGGAATAACAATAATAATACATTAAGATATTAATATGACATTTAAAAGATATTGAATAACACGGCGAGTTGAGTGTGAAGTAGTGGAGAGGAAAATACCTTGCTTATCTGCGGATATTCAAGAGTGTGATTGTGATAGAGGAGGGTGATAACAGTGAAACGTCGAGAAACCTAGAGTATTGTTCTAGATGGAACTAAGCTACAAGTGATCGGGACTTAAGACCCAAGGGATCATAGTACGTTCCACATTGCAAACTAGAATAAGACTGTCGCCCCCTTGATCAAATTTGAAACGGTGAGAGGGAACATGAACGAGGCGGGCAGACGAATGGTTTTGGGTTTAAAGTATTGATTGTCATGATGCCTGACCCCGTACGGTTGTGGCCTTGACATACACCTTGTGATTTTCTCGGCTGTTCGATGTAACATCCCTAATTTAATTCCAAGCAATAATTAATGAATTAATAGAATTAAAGTGGAAAGAATGGGTAGATTAATGGCTTAAAGAATTTTGGGAGCAAGGTGAGTAGTAATTATAAGTATTAGGGGTTGTATAGGAGACATTGGTAGCAAGGGGCAAAATTATCGAAGCGAAATCGGGAGTTAAATCGGCGTTTTAAATGTTGGAAATCAGCCGAAAAGAGAAAATTAGGAATTTATTATAGGATGTTAAGAAATCAAATTCCACTGTTGGATGTGAAGTTTAGGGGGGGTAAGAAGCTTGCCTAAAAATTTGGGCTCGATCCGACGGTTAACGAAGAAGTTACGGCGAATCGAAGTTGGGAGTCTCTGGTGCACGCCTAGGCGCACCAGGGTGCATCAGATGCACCAGTCCAGTAGCCAATCCGCCCAGGCGCGCACCAATCTCGCCCAGGCGCGCGCAGAGTGCCAAGTCGCACACCAAATGCGCAGCGCGCGCGCAGGCGCACCAGCACCGCGCCCAGGCGCGTGGCCCGAATCAGACCCCCACCAGCGCGATAAATTGCGCACCAGCCCCTCCCTCTCCTCATTTCTTCCGCACCACATGCCTCCTCTCTCACCCAAAACCACCCCAAACACCAGCCACCACCACCGGAGCCGCCCCAAGGCCACCACCCCTCTCCTTGGCCCTTCCTCCTCCCCATAGATCTACTCTCTTCCTCCTCCCTCTTGATTTCTTTCCCTCTCTTCTTGGAACCCCATCTCTATCTCTCTCTCTCCACCACCGTGGCCACCACCCACCACCACCACAATGAACACCCCTTCCCCTCTCTCTCCCTATTGATTTGTGTTCCCCTTTTCCCTTCCTCCCTTCCTCCTCCCTTGATGTTTCTCTCTCCTCTAGGGATTTCTCTCTCCTCACCGGATCTCACCGGCGTCGTTACCGATCGTGATTCGCACCGGGCTTGTGTTGGATACTCCGAGGTTTGAAGCTTGGGCCTCGATCCGGCCGCGATCGTTCTCAATAACGAGGAGCAACACCGACGCCGTCATCGACATCGAGCCACAACCCGGGTTCTTTGTTTAAAAGAAAACCCGAGGTAAGAAGGGTTCGTATTACCTCTATTTAAAAAGTAAATTCTAGGAGTTTATAGTGGTGACTAAGAATAGGATAATTAAGGAATAAGTTAATGAGCCTTAGGGTAGTTCCCACAAAAATAAAAGATTTATTTAAATTGATAATGGAATAAATTGAACGTGCATAGAATGAGTTCCGGAGTAAATGAAGGTAATAGGGTATTAAAAGAGTTAATATGGAATTAAAGTGGAGGAAAACACAAAGTAAAATCGAGGGAAATTAGTTAAGGGAAATTAGCGAAGCGTGAGAGTAAAAGAGTATAGAGTTTTTGTAATAGGCGAAGGGTGTAAGACGAGTTAAAACTAAAGGAGAGGAAAAAGAGGAGTTAAAGTATGGAAGCAATAAGAAATCGCGGAGTAAACTTAGTTAAGAGTGGTCGGGTAGTAATGAATTCGAAACGAAAATTATAAACTAAAATTCCAATCCAAGAGGGTAATTGGTAAAAGAATTAAGTGAAAAGATGATAAGACAAATAGAGAGAATGTGATTATGATAGTGTAGTAGAATGGAGTTAGAGGTAAATTATAGTAATTAATAAGAAGTATAATGAAAAGAAAAAGGAAGAGAAGAATAAAAAAAAAGAGAAAAGAAAGGGAAAATGGAAGTAATGAAGAGCTAGCAATGAGAATTGAAATATAATGTATGTGGCCTAATTAAGCAGAGTTAGAGGAGAATGAGAATCATTAGTGAGCAGAAAATATTTAAAATAGACGAGAATAAAGAAAAAGGGGGAAATGATATAGAACGACGGGATGTCGTGAGACCCCGTCACCATGATATAGAACGACGGGAGGTCGTGAGACCCTGTCACCATGATATAGAACGACGGGAGGTCGTGAGACCTTGTCACCATGATATAGAACGACGGGAGGTCGTGAGACCCTATCACCATGATATAGAACGACGGAAGGTCATGAGACCCTGTCACCGTGATATAGAACGATGGGAGGTCGTGAGACCCTGTCATAATGCTAAGGGAAATTTGTGTAGATCTCTGATTGAGGCTACACCTAATGGAAAATGAATAAATGAAGTAAAAATGGATAATGGAATTGACATTGGGAAATGAAATAATAAAATGGACAATGGAAATGATATTGGAATTAGAGGAAATAACTAAGGAGAGTAATTATGGAGATGTTAAGTACTAGCGGCTAACAGGAAATGGATAAAGAATGGAAATGAGAGAATGATAAGAGAACCATGTATTAAACGAATATGAGAATACGTAAAGGACTTAAAGAGATTAATTATATGAATAAGGTATGCTAAGAATTGGGTAGGCTTAGTTTATTACTATGCCTCTTTTAGGATTTATCTTTTTAAGTTCTGTGTAATGCTACCCTTCTTGCTATATTTTTACAGGTATTGAAGTGGAACTTACATGGGACATGGCCGAGCAGGATTATCGTTCCACTACGTGGAATGTATATTAAATGTTTGAGTGGACCATTACGTTTTTTAATATATAATATGAATTAGTAGCTCGCCTTGGAACTTGTATTATTTGGGCGTTAGGATTAGTTATAGCTATTAAACTGCTATGGTTTATGTTTTAAATAATTCTGGCTGACAGGTTTTAAGAAGAAATTTTTTGGGAAGTCCGGAAAACAGAGGAAACTCTGCCGGATTTTCGTAAAACCTTTTAAAGGAATTAAGTTTTAAAAAGGAATTTTCTAACTCCAATTTCAATAGAACCTAAAATTTGCTAATAAAGTGAGAGTGTTACATTTTGGTATCAGAGCAGTTTTTCCTCGGCCTTTGGAGTGTGGACTCACATCTCCGATGGTTACTCACCAAGCGAGTAACTGATTCGTTTAGTAAGAGTCTAAGTCTAAGAATAGGATAATTAGATTATTGATTAAGTATTCAGTCTTTAACTAGCTGTTCCCTCCATGACCTAACAGTATGGTTGGGCGACGTGCCGAAAATGATCGGATGGCTGCTATACTGGAGAACCTGATTCAAATGAATCAGAATCAAGCACACATGCAACAGAATCAAGCTGAAAGCATCGCAGCAGCAGCAGCAACAGCAACAGTTGCAGCAATGAATTCTCAACCCCCAACTCCAATTGCGATTGATTGGTTGGCACGATTCAGGAAGAATGGTCCGCTAAAGTTTGAAGGAGGGTTCAATCCCGATGGGGCACAACTTTGGTTGCAAGAGATTGAAAAGATCCTGAATACCATGGCACCACCGGAGGAACAGAAGGTTCTGCTGGCACAATACATGTTGACTAGTGAAGCAGAACACTGGTGGCAATAGATGCGGAGGGGTTTGGAGGCGAACAATCAGGCGATCACTTGGGATTTGTTTAAGAACCGTTTTCTGGGCAAATACTTTCCTGAGGATGTTCGTAGAGAGAAGGAGATAACCTTTCTGCAGCTCGTGCAAGGGAACATGAGCGTTGGTGAATATGCTGCTAGATTTGAAGATTTGATCCGATATGCAGGGAGTTATAGAGATGCTGATGAAAGGACCAAGTGCATCAAGTTCGAAACCGGACTTCGTTCTGAAATCAATATGGCTTTTGAGTATCAAAACATCGCCGACCTGTCTCAGTTGATCAACATGGCTAGTACTTATGAAAAGAGTCGGAAACAAAGTGCAGCTGAGAAGCGGAACAAATTAATGCATGGGTCAGAAGGTTCTAGCCGAGGCAGGGAACCGGCTCAGGAAGGAGATCCATACACCGACATGGGCATTAGAGCAGTAGTGCCAAAAGATGTGGCCCCGTATGAGGATACCCCAAGAGTTAGGCAACCATGTTCGCTATGTGGGAGGCCCCACAGGCGTCTATGTTTGTTGTTGAAGCAGCACAAGAACAAGGGCCTCTGCTATGTATGCGGACAACCGGGACACATTGGGGCGAACTGTCCTGGACGTATCGGAGAAGGGAGCGAATAAACTAACCCAAGGTATTCTTTTATGTTAATGCTGCATCAACTGATTTCTTTAGCTTCTTTGTCTAGATTAAGTGTGGGTAGTGTAATCTAGAAGAAGTCGATAAGTGTTAAAACCTTACTTAGTTATAAGACCGTAACAAGAAATCTAACCAAAAACCTTGTGATAGTGTCGTCCTCTAATAGAGTGTAAGCTCAGGATTGGTCATCCTTTCTCTTGCACATGTTAAAAGATAATGCTATCATTCAATAACGCAGTGATGTACAGTCGATAAATGTGAGATTGGGACTGACCACCTCGGTCTTTGCGTTTATTGACATGTTATATTATTGCAATCATCTAGTTGAGATCCGAGTAAACCATCTAGTAATTCTATCCCTGTCGAAAGCCCGATTGAACTTTAATCCTATAGGATCTTTACCAAGACTCATGAACAGTGATTCGCAAACCAATCCCATTCAAGACACCCTTATTCTATATTACCACCGAGAACATCCAACTAAATGATCGAACCACCCTTCTAACTCGTATGAGAATTTAGCCGTATGCGTAGGTATCAAGAGCCTAGCTAATCAATTCTTGGAATCAATTAAGTTTCCTCCCTGCCTTCGACTTACTCAGGTATGTTGATAATAAGTGGGGGAGGATTTCAATCCAAGGAATGGGAGATGGAACTTTAATAATAAGAGAACTGACGATCCTGTGTAGATAGAAATAGTACTTAGTGCCGGAAGACAGACGTCGAAATGGGCATAGCCCTAACCACATATGGAGCGGAAAGTAAAAATCGAAGGGAAGTGAAAACTGTGATCAGAAGCTTACCAATGGGATGGTTCTCCATTTGAAGGAATTGAACGGAATTTCGGGGACGAAATTCTAATAAGTGGGGGAGAATTGTAACATCCCTAATTTAATTCCAAGCAATAATTAATGAATTAATAGAATTAAAGTGGAAAGAATGGGTAGATTAATGGCTTAAAGAATTTTGGGAGCAAGGTGAGTAGTAATTATAAGTATTAGGGGTTGTATAGGAGACATTGGTAGCAAGGGGCAAAATTATCGAAGCGAAATCGGGAGTTAAATCGGCGTTTTAAATGTTGGAAATCAGCCGAAAAGAGAAAATTAGGAATTTATTATAGGATGTTAAGAAATCAAATTCCACCGTTGGATGTGAAGTTTAGGGGGGGTAAGAAGCTTGCCTAAAAATTTGGGCTCGATCTGACGGTTAACGAAGAAGTTACGGCGAATCGAAGTTGGGAGTCTCTGGTGCACGCCCAGGCGCACCAGGGTGCATCACATGCACCAGTCCAGTAGCCAATCCGCCCAGGCGCCCACCAATCTCGCCCAGGCGCGCGCAGAGTGCCAAGTCGCACACCAGATGCGTAGCGCGCGCGCAGGCGCACCAGCACCGCGCCCAGGCGCGTGGCCCGAATCAGACCCCCACCAGCGCGATAAATTGCGCACCAGCCCCTCCCTCTCCTCATTTCTTCCGCACCACTTGCCTCCTCTCTCACCCAAAACCACCCCAAACACCAGCCACCACCACCGGAGCCGCCCCAAGGCCACCACCCCTCTCCTTGGCCCTTCCTCCTCCCCATAGATCTACTCTCTTCCTCCTCCCTCTTGATTTCTTTCCCTCTCTTCTTGGAACCCCATCTCTATCTCTCTCTCTCCACCACCATACCCACCACCGTGGCCACCACCCACCACCACCACTATGAACACCCCTTCCCCTCTCTCTCCCTATTGATTTGAGTTCCCCTTTTCCCTTCCTCCCTTCCTCCTCCCTTGATGTTTCTCTCTCCTCTAGGGCTTTCTCTCTCCTCACCGGATCTCACTGGCGTCGTTACCGATCGTGATTCGCACCGGGCTTGTGTTGGGTACTCCGAGGTTTGAAGCTTGGGCCTCGATCCGGCCGCAATCGTTCTCAATAACGAGGAGCAACACCGACGCCGTCATCGACATCGAGCCACAACCCAGGTTCTTTGTTTAAAAGAAAACCCGAGGTAAGAAGGGTTCGTATTACCTCTATTTAAAAAGTAAATTCTAGGAGTTTATAGTGGTGACTAAGAATAGGGTAATTAATGAATAAGTTAATGAGCCTTAGGGTAGTTCCCACAAAAATAAAAGATTTATTTAAATTGATAATGGAATAAATTGAACGTGCATAGAATGAGTTCCGGAGTAAATGAAGGTAATAGTGTAACATCCCGCAAATTCCTCGTATTAATTTAAAACACTAAAGAAACTACTTATGGGAAAAGTGTTTTGCAAAGAATATTTTCTTAAATAAATCTCTTTCTTAACTCACGTTTTCAAAGTGGTAAATGATTTTAAAGAAATGATTTTTCATGAAATACTAATATGCTTTCTTCTAAAAGATGATTTTGGAAACAATTGGATCATGTGTTTGAAATTTTAGAAAACGGTGTATTTCTTTTAATCAGGAATTATTTTCTAAAATGTGTTTTATTCGTGTGTGTATGAGTGTGTCGTATGTGTGTGAGTGTGTTTTGTTCCCTAAACTTATGTGTTTGATATTTTGGGCATTCTAAATTTATGCATTGATGATTTCATTTTCTATGTGTTTAAACATGTGTATGTACGATTTTCATATGCATGCATGCTTAAGGTAAATAATAGTATGTGTTGGCATGATGAATACATGTGCATGAATGTAGGTGCTAGGTGTGATACGTGTAAGTGTGTGAAAATGCATGAATAGAAATGTGTGTGTGTGTGTCGTGTATATAGGTGAGTGAGTAAGAAACCTAGGAATTTTCTAACTAAGTGAACCAAAACCTAACCCATTCCCAACTAAATCCCAACTAATTGTCTCACTAAACCCTCACTATGAAGAAGAAACCCTAAGGAGTGCTTAAAGGTCAAAAGCCTAGAATCACCCTAAAACCCCATATGGCCGAATGCCTTGATGCATGGCTTGGCCACCAAGCTCATCCCCTTGAGCCACAAGTGGCATACTTTTAGTCAAAACTATGACATCACTTTGATGACTTATGCATGACTTAAAGTGAGAAAAGGAAAGGAAGAAGAAAGAACCGTGGAGGAGGGACCAAGACCAAGGAAATTGCAAATAAACCCTCCATGCAAACCCTTCTTGGCAAATAAGAAAAATAGAGAAAGACTAAAAGAAAAGGGACCAAACCGTGAGAGAGAGAGAGCTCATTTTCACCTTTCATTCCACCTTCACCATTCCTTTCTTTCTCTCAACAACAACAACACCAAACCGTGAGAGAGTGAATGAACTCCTCTTCATTCATTCATCAAACATCAACTCTCTTTCATTTCTTTTCCTAAGACCAAATACACACTTGGTTGAGAGCAACATCAAGCTCTTAACCTTAGAAAGAAATAGAGAGACTTAGAGAGAAAAAGAACCCGTGAGCATTCGAGAAGAGAAGGAGGGAAAGATCAAGCCCAATCCTTAGGATTTCTTGAAGATGGAATAGAGAAGGTTGAGGATCTTCTCTTTTCCTTAGTTTGTTCAAAGATCTTAGAGTGCTAAGATGGTTTTCATTTTTTTTTCCAAACCTTGTAAAAGTCTCTTTGTTGATGCATGTATATCTTCCTTGTAGATATATGTTTATGTGTAACTCCTAAACCTTGATCCTTTGATTTCAAGAGCTAAACAAACTTGTAGACCCTTAAACCATGGACTCTTCTATTCGGCCATATCTAGCAAATTAGGTTGTGATGATTTTTATTTTGTTTAAAGCTCATGCATGTTGGTTTGATGTTGGTTGAAGTTGATTTAAGTAGTTTCAATGCCTTGATTTTTACTTTGATCTTTATAAGCTTTGATTTTTGGTTTTCTTTTCAAAAAGGACTTTGATCTCTCGCTCATGATCACGGTTTTGTTTAAATGTGTGTTTAAATTCATGGATGGTCTTGATTCTCTCTCTTGCATGCGTGATTTTGTGACCTTATGATTCTTATTCTCTTTTCAATGTTCTCTTTATGCCTAGCTCTTGGATTTTTAAGACTTAATGAACCCATAAAACACTAGATCCTAAACTAGGCAATTCGGTTATGAGTAGAAAACTAAATCTTGATGCTTTTTAATTTGACCTAAGTGGTTGCATGTTGATCTCGTGCTTAGAAAAGCTAATTTGAGTTGTTGAAATGTTTAATTTTGATTTGGTTTTTAATTAAGTTTTAATTTTTGGGTTTTGACCATTAAAGCTTTAGATCTTGTGATGATCTTTGAAAGAGTTTGATCTTTGATATATGCATGTTATTTTTGAACCAAAAGAGTAGCCATCCTTCCTTGCATGTCACGGTTTTGAAGAGAAAGTAAAGGAAAACAACTTTTGTAAAATGACTTTTCTTTAATCTCAGTTGATGAGTGTTTAAAAATTGAAGATTTAAGTTTTCCTCTTGGTTTTGTTTAAAAAGGTTTTCGGTTAAGCCTTGAAAATCAAAGAAACTATGATTTGTTTTCATAAAAGGGTCATGTATGTTATTCTCTTTGATTTACATGATTTTAAAAGTGCATGCAAAGGAAAAATAAAAAATGGAATTTATGTTTGAGGAGACTAATAGGTCACGGTTTAAAAAAAAAAAAGGAGTGGTATTTTCTAGAACCATGTGTTTGAAGTACATGTTGTTGGTTTATTACTTTTAAGGTTCTTGCATGTTGAAATTTTGCACCCAAGGCTTTGTTTTCCATGGTGATAATTCGGCCTATGCATGCTAGATAAACTAGGGTTCTTTTCTCATGAATTGACTTAAAAGTAATGGGTATGTTTTGAGAAATCATACTAAAATCAATTGTTTGAAATTATGTTGTGAATAATTATTTTCTAAATCGATTTTGATAAAAATAAATAAATAAATAAATAAAGGAGATAAATAAATTGAATGATTTTGGAGATAAGTATTGTGTTTAAATAAATGTATGTGCAAGTATGTGTATTCGGGTAGGAGTAAAAGAGAGAGTGAATGACTTAGTTGCATAAAATAAGAAGTACATGGTAGTTTTGAAAGGAATCAAATTGTTTAAGAAAGACAAATACGTTTGGTTTATATCTTTAGTTCAAATTTGGTTTGTGAATATGTGTGTGCCTAAGTGTTCTTGTGTTATGACCATGAATAATTTGTGAGTTGTCTGATTTCTTTGATAATTGACTAAGTTGACTACATGCCTCTGATTGATTCATGAAGTGTTACTTGTTGATGTATGTTAAGAGGATGTTTGGAAATGATGGAGATTTTTAATTGATGTTGGTGGCTGTTCCAAAGTGATTTTTGTGATAGAGACTTGAGTTTTAAAGTATTGGATTTAAGTTAAAGAAGTATTTGAAATAAAAAGTGTTTTTACAATGTTCTCGGGGTTTATCACAGTTGTTTTTGTAAAGTAATTCGTTGCTGTCCAGAACTACTTATAATTATTTCCTAAACTTAAAAATGTGTTCAAGCGATTTAAAGTAAAGTTTTTCAATGATAATTGATTTAAGAAAAGCCGGGTTAAAAACGGTAAGCTTTTCGATGTTTTCAAACATGATTATGGTGCTGTCCAAAACGGACCAGCAACCAAACTAAATGATTTGAACCATTTTATTTAATGATTTCAAATGGTTTTAAAATGTTTAAAGTGCTAAGAGGACATGGGGAGTGTTTGGATAAAATAAGAGTGTTTTATTTGATACGAGGAATGAATGGTGTCTAAGTTATGGAAATAGACTTTCTTAATGCAAGATATTAACGTAAGCGTATTTTATTTAGTACGAGGAATTTGAAAGACGAGGGATTGGGGCAGCCGGCAACAGAAAGGATCCAAGGTGACGGTACGTAATTAATAGCTGGACCTCAGGTGAGAGAGAAGCTATTCTAAGACACTGTGGTGTTTAGGTGATATATTAGGACGTTCCGTATCAACTCAAAGATCGGAACTTAGTGGTTCGGAGTCAGTAGTATAAGTGGCAATTGTTTGATTGTGTGGCCACTTATATGAAGGTGACAAATACCACACTGTTGATTGTATGATGTTGTGTGACTAGTCGTATGTTATGTTTACTACTTTAATTATGTTTAATGATACTAGTTGCTGTTGATTAATTGAACAATACCCTGATGGACGTCTGTTACGTCCTGACATTAGAAAAAGAAATAAGAAAGTCAAAGGAAATAAAGAAAAGAAGAGAAAGGAAGAATGTGAAAGGATATGAAATGGTTTGGAATGGAAAGAGATAGAGAATTGAAACTGGGAAAAGAATGAAATGATGATGTTGGGAACGAGCCAGAGCTGGGAGAAGAAACGTGGAAGTGGATATGAGATGTGATACCTCATTCACGTTTTGGGAAGAAGCTTAATGTTGAGTTGAGCTTGCTCCTCCATTAACACTCACCCAAAACGTGATTCTTTTTGAAAAGACTTTTGAGGAAGAGATTTTGTTAAAGGATATTTTGTGGAAGTTGAAATTGTTGTTTTGAGATGGTTTGAGAATGTGGTTTTGGGGAAAGATTTTGAGTTGAGGTGATTGTGAGGAATGGAGAAATGTGAGTTGTGATGTGACCCCAGCTCTGTGTTATGCGAGATTTGATGAGCGAAAGTTTGTACCAAGTAGTGGTCGGGTCTCATTGAAGGAATGTACGAAGGATGGGCCGATCTTAAGATAAATTAGTAAGATAAAAGATATTAAAAGACATTAACGCGGTGAGGTATGAGAGTGCCGAGTAGTGGAGAGGAAGGTACCCCGGATATCAGGGATATTCGGGTTGTGAATGCAATAGGGTAGGCTCGGGCGGCAAAACGTCACGTTGCCTTGAGTACTATTCTGGGCAGAACGAACTCCACATGTGGTACGGGCAGATCGGTCCTATGCCGTGGAAAGCTCTGCACCCGGGACCAGAATAGTGCTGTCACTCCTATGGCATTTCGAGAACAGTGGAGAGGGACTGGAACGGGGCAATGTGTTTTGCCACTGTGAGGACAGTGAGCCTTGATTATATGTTTTGAGGACGAGATCCTCCTGGTCTGGGACCATCTATGTTTAGACAGCTGTCGTGCCCGCGTGGTAAAGGTCCTGTACTCCTGTTCGCTTCCGATTAGGACTTGGTGGATGACCGAGGAGATGTAGACGTGTGTGACGATGGCAACGAAACGAGTACCTCGATGATCTTTAAGTTTCCCCAATCATCGAAGGTTATGATTTGATAAGACGTAATAATGAAAATCGAAAAGAGATTGTGAAAGTAGTTGAGAAAGAAGGAATGTGTATAAGTTTAGTAAAGCAAGAGAAATCATAGTAATGATAATAGTGGAATGCTTGATTCTTGTGTTGTATGTATGTTGTGTGTTGTATGTTTGCATTGTCTTGATATCTCGCCTACTGTAATTCCACGCCGTCGACGATTCGTCGTTCGGATCGCTTACTCTCTCCTGTTCGTTGTTCTATCGGTGCTGCTGATATCGCAACGGGCAGATGGAGCATCGTAATGAGTTCATCACACTAGAGGGATGGGAGCGGAAGCCTAAACGACAGTAAGGAAGTAACAACGGAGGTGACTTCACTTTCGGGGATGAAGGAACGGTGCAAAGGGAAGGGAATCTCCATCCGGTGGTCTTCATCAGAGTAACGTAGCGGAAGCAGTAGCAGTAAATTTAGTTTAGGATATGATTTGTGTCAAGGATTACCAAGCAATGTGCCACTCTTGTAATCCAAGCCAAGTTCTTACATCTGTAGTGAGGCCTCCTCTTTTTGGAAAATCGAACCATGTAACCTTTTGGAAAATATCATGATGATTTGAAAATAATTCTATTACGAAAATAAATGTTTTAGTAACACTCGGTTTTTAGCCAAAGGACTTTTAAATGCAACAATGATTTTTCAACAATGCGTTTAGAAAAAAAAAAATCTGGCCTCAATTTTTGCAATCTTAAGTAAATATTTTGGTTTACGAAAATCGGGCTGTTACAAATAGGGTATTAAAAGAGTTAATATGGAATTAAAGTGGAGGAAAACACAAAGTAAAATCAAGGGAAATTACTTAAGGGAAATTAGCGAAGCGTGAGAGTAAAAGAGTATAGAGTGTTTGTAATAGGCGAAGGGTGTAAGACGAGTTAAAACTAAAGGAGAGGAAAAAGAGGAGTTAAAGTATGGAAGCAATAAGAAATCGCGGAGTAAACTTAGTTAAGAGTGGTCGGGTAGTAATGAATTCGAAACGAAAATGATAAACTAAAATTCCAATCCAAGAGGGTAATTGGTAAAAGAATTAAGTGAAAATATGATAAGACAAATAGAGAGAATGTGATTATGATAGTGTAGTAGAATGGAGTTAGAGGTAAATTATAGTAATTAATAAGAAGTATAATGAAAAGAAAGAGGAAGAGAAGAAGAAAAAAAAAAGAGAAAAGAAAGGGAAAATGGAAGTAATGAAGAGCTAGCAATGAGAATTGAAATATAATGTATGTGGCCTAATTAAGCAGAGTTAAAGGAGAATGAGAATCATTAGTGAGCAGAAAATATTTAAAATAGACGAGAATAAAGAAAAAGGGGGAAATGATATAGAACGACGGGAGGTCGTGAGACCCCGTCACCATGATATAGAACGACGGGAGGTCGTGAGACCCTGTCACCATGATATAGAACGACGGGAGGTCGTGAGACCCTGTCACCATGATATAGAACGAGGGGAGGTCGTGAGACCCTGTCACCATGATATAGTACGACGGGAGGTCGTGAGACCCTGTCACCATGATATAGAACGACGGGAGGTCGTGAGACCCTGTCACCGTGATATAGAACGACGGGAGGTCGTGAGACCCTGTCATAATGCTAAGGGAAATTTGTGTAGATCTCTGATTGAGGCTACACCTAATGAAAAATGAATAAATGAAGTAAAAATGGATAATGGAATGGACATTGGGAAATGAAATAATAAAATGGACAATGGAAATGATTGGAATTAGAGGAAATAACTAAGGAAAGTAATTATGGAGATGTTAAGTACTAGCAGCTAACAGGAAATGGATAAAGAATGGAAATGAGAGAATGATAAGAGAACCATGTATTAAACGAATATGAGAATACGTAAAGGACTTAAAGAGATTAATTATATGAATAAGGTATGCTAAGAATTGGGTAGGCTTAGTTTATTACTATGCCTCTTTTAGGATTTATCTTTTTAAGTTATGTGTAATGCTACCCTTCTTGCTATATTTTTACAGGTATTGAAGTGGAGCTTACATGGGACATGGCCGAGCAGGATTATCGTTCCACTACGTGGAATGTATATTAAATGTTTGAGTGAACCATTACGTTTTGTAATCTATAATATGAATTAGTAGCTCGCCCTGGAACTTGTATTATTTGGGCGTTAGGATTAGTTATAGCTATTAAACTGCTATGGTTTATGTCTTAAATAATTCTGGCTGACAGGTTTTAAGAAGAAAATTTTTGGGAAGTCCGGAAAACAGAGGAAACTCTGCCGGATTTTCGTAAAACCTTTTAAAGGAATTAAGTTTTAAAAAGGAATTTTCTAACTCCAATTTCAATAGAACCTAAAATTTGCTAAATAAAGTGAGAGTGTTACATTCGACCTGCATGGGTTAAGGTTCTTGTACGTCCCGTTTGCTTCCGTTTAGGTTCGGGTTGATTGGAGGAGATGTAAGTGTGCTAACAACATCCACAATGACAATTCCCTAAATTCCCCGTCATTGATGGACACGATATAATAAGACTTAATAAAAGAAAAATAGTTAATAATATAATGAAGTTGAGACGCAAATAATTGAGGAAGGAGACAGTAAAATAATTAAGACGCAAGCAATCAATAGGAAGAGATGATTCAGAAAGGAAAGAGGTGGAATAAAGTGTTGTGATTGGGCAGTAGGTGCCTAAGAAAGTAAGAGAGATTGGTGATATTGATATTGAATGAAAGTCAAAATTGTAATGAGTACGAATGAGAAATATCTAAGAGAATGTGAAAATGAGTTTCAGTATTATACATTTTAATTGTTGTGTTCTATCTGCTTAATATAAATCCACATAGTCGACATCTCAATGTCTGGATTGCTTACTCTCTCTGTTCTGTGTTTTCTTTGTTAAAAATAAATGGTAAGTTCAGGTAGGCAATGTAGCTAGAATGTTGAAGGCCAGAGAAACAGGCAAGGTGGGATGGTTGGGTGGCAGGATGCCCTTCCTGAGGAAGTTAACAGCTTGGGACCCTCCTTGTGGTAACTCGCAAGAAATGAATGATGAGGGTGAGTTTATTCCTTGGTGGCACCACAGAGTTCAGATGGGACCGGATGCAGATTTAGCTTCTCGAGTCATTACGTTGGAAGGATGGGAATTCGACCTCGGCAGCTATGCGTCGTCGGAGGAGCTGAGTTACGATGACGTCTGGGAAGGAGAAGACGCATGGGAGGACGAGGATGTGAGTGAAGAAGGAACGGGAATAGGTTGAGATTGGATCGAGTCCTTTGAAGCGACGACGGAGTCTGTGTCCTCGGTGGAGGATGTCCCTAGTCCCTAGTTTTGGTATCATTTATATTTTTGTCCTGTTTATGCATACTGGATAACCTTGTGAGGGTCATTATGTATTTTGTTGTAAAACTGAACTATTTTTGGAAACTATGACATTCTAATGAAATTATTAAAATGTCTTATGAAACAATGAATATTTTGGGAAATGAAAATAGTCTTGTGAAATTGTAGTGTGCGGTCCACAGCATGATGTGGGTAACATTCCGGTTTGAAATCTGTCAGGTGACATGATACATACTCATAATATTTTAGTTTAAGAAGATTATTTTTATAAAAGCATTAGTATGTTCATGTTACTGGGCAAAAAAAAATCTGGCTCACATTTTTCAATATTATTTTAAAATGAAGGAATAATTTATGTTCTAAATCGGGGTGTTACATTAAACCCACTATAGAAGACTCTTCCGTAGAAAAATGGTCAACTTCTACAAAAAAGTTCTGGGAGCCACCGGGGTAGAAGGCTTCTGGCCAGTATGGATAGAATTTCATGACCCTTGAATCATCAACAAAGAAGAAGCGTTTCCCCTCATTCGTAACGATCTTGAAGTAGTCAGGTTTGAAATCCTTCAAGCTATTAGTATATGGTGTGAAAGAAGGACGCCCGATCTCCTTCCAAAAATAAACCCAACAATACCCTTTCACGGCAGAAACCTTGAAAAGGCGGAAGATAACAGAAGCAGTGAGAGCAAGCCCAAATTGGGCGCAGAAGATTTCAGCGGTCCGGACGAAAGCCCAACTATTTGGGTGAAGTTGAGAGGGATCAATCCTCAACCTTTCTAGCACGGCAGTTTGAACTAGACTAAAAGGGAGGAAGACCCTGAGGTCAGAAAAAAAGACACTTGTACATCATAAGAAAGTGAGGAGAAGCTTCATCACTTTGGTGAGAGCATATGCGCTCTGATTTGCTTGGAGCAGTAATTCGGTAATCAAATTCTTCAGTAGGATCGAAGCAAATTGTGATATGAGGAAGGACATGCCTAGTGGCGTACCTAGAAAGAGTATTCTCTACAACAAAATGAAAATGGAAAGGAGACTTCGCCACTGGAAGATGATGAAACCTGCAAAGGATGGAGGAGGCTTGAGGATAAGTATTAACTGCCAAAAGACAAAACGAAAAAGGTCTCCCCAAAAATTAAAATAATAATGACCTAGGGGCACATCGAGAAGAAATCCCATCACATTAGAAGACGTGACGCTCGAGAATAAAAACCAGCGCGGCACATGGAGACAAGATTCATAACGATTTGAGAAGTGAATGGTTAGATGAAGGTATTTAAAGCTATAGGGCCCGCCACTTTAGAATTTGAAAACACTAATTAGCTCGTAGCTCAAAGTTACCATCAGAGCAACGACCTAGGGGCTTATGTTCTGGTCCTATCACAGGTTAAGAACACTTGCCCTACGAAAAGACGCTAGAAGACCTATTATGACCTCTGGAAGAACACTGACGAGATGGTTCAACCTCAGATCATCCCTAATTGAGGACCTTAAGCTCGGAAGGCCATTGAAGAGCTTGGATGAACACCTAATAGCAAATAAGGCCATGAGACTTATTTGTAGAAATCAATTTCCAGAAGATTAGAACACATTATAAGGGATTAGAACCAGATTATCCCTAGATCATGAAGAATAATAGAAGATCATCATTTATCTCTTTAAGAGATAAGATATAGAAGATTCTTCAAGAGAATACCTCAAACTAGGAAACCTCCCTGGTCCTATAAATATCAGTCCCATGCAAGGGGCTGAGACAATCAAGTATTCCCTCTATACACAAAGAAATACTCGTACATATATAGTGCGAATCCTTTGCCCTATACGCATCGTACAGCCACAAAGATACAACGTTCCATCCCTGACAGAGAATGTCTCCATTACTCTCCCCTGAGAGCAGCTCCAGAAGTAGCAAGACTATTATCTTGTTTCCCTAGAAGAAGAAGAAGAAGAAGAAGAAGAAGAAGAAGCTGTTGTACTCAACCTCATCCCGAAGGTTCATCAACCCTTGAAGCTTGCTACCCTTCGTAGTAGACCTAATCCTTGAAGGAGAGTTTTTTACCTATTGTACTCATCCTCATCCCGAAGGTTCATCAACCCTTGAAGTTTGCTACCCTTCGTGGTGGCTGTTGTACTCAACCTCATCCCGAAGGTTCATCAACCCTTGCAGCTTGTTACCCTTCGTAGTAGACCTAATCCTTGAAGGAGAGTTTTGTACCTGTTGTACTCAACCTCATCCCGAAGGTTCATCAACCCTTGAAGCTTGCTATCCTTCGTAGTAGACCTAATCTTTGAAGGAGAGTTTTGACTATACAAACCTCCCCAAGAGTAAGGGGCATAACGCTTGTTACTCTTAAGGGCATCCTTGATCAGTCTAACTCTCCACCATTGATTCACTATTTCAACATGACTAATAGAACCACGTAGTCTTAATCCCCAGAACAATAGTTCGCAGGGGTACGTAGGATCGAGAGCATACTCTTGTCAGACTAAATATCCTTCACAAGGACCTTTGTCCCAGATACGGGACTTTTGTCCTAAATAAGGGACGTCTGTCATAGGGATTATCTTTCGTAGGGATCCTGTTTTGAATCATTTGCCAAGTAAAAGCTCTTGCCTTGAGAGGCACTTAAGCTTTCCAAAAAATAAGAATAAATTTGAATGAAGTGGAGCAAACGCATGCATCAATCGATCAGATAACAAGGAGTAGGATAATTTAATACTGAAATTAATACCCTCATCCTTCCAAATCCAACATTCCAAAGAGCTCTGATCCAAAACCCATGTCTTGGACATGCACATTTTTGAATATGTAGGCATCAAACATATGTGGAAACAAGGTCTTCAAGCTATCACAACCAAGTTAAGTGTTTTCCCAAAATTAAATTTTGTCCCCACAATCCAGCTTCTTAAAAACACATAAAGAGAACCAATCATCACAACCATCAATTCGTCCACTATAACAAAGATCTTTCCACCAAATTGAGATCTTGACAAGTTTTTTTCCTTCACTAACATATAGACAAACTGCAACAAAAGAATCATACCTTGCACGTAGGATCTGGATTTAAAGGGAGTTATCTCCTTGAAGCAGCCTCTATCTCCATTTAGCTAGCAAGAAAAGGTTAAAAATATTGATTTCCTTAATTCCCAAACTACCATCCTTTTTCGATACCAACCAAGCCGAAATCAACCCAAAGAATTTTCTTTTTATAATGTTGTCGCTAATGCTTTAACTAAGCATGATCATTTAATTTCTTGCTAAATACAATTTGTATCTTAGCTTTGATGTACCTCCTTTATTTATTTTCTTATCTTTGTCAGCAGATGCTACTGGTATATTTTTTGATAGAAGGATGCATTTTATTCTTTTTCTTGGGTGTTGACCTCGCTCATTCATAAAAATAAAAATATTTTATTGGTACTAAAATATGGATATGAATAAAGTGTTTATTAATATTTTTTTCATGTATGAAAATTGTTCACAAATAGGACAAAAGATATGTGAAAGAAAAAAGTATTGTGTTCAACGTGAAAAACATGGTCTACAAATAACCGAATTCAACCATAAAATTACTATGGATTTGATCTGTCACGTTTCCTTGCGAGCAAACATAGACGCGGGACACATACAAATAACATTATTTTTGTAGGGTTAACCGAACTGAGACTTTCCTTGACCAACTCAGGACTCTTCGCTCAAGACTCAACGTCATGACAGTTCGAAGGCTTATCGCCTATTGCTCAGACCAAATATACTGGCCAACCAGATACCAAGTCCCTGCCGGACGAAACAAGACCGAACGCAAGATCGACAATTCATTGAAGCTCGCCTGGCCTCCGCACAAGTCGAAACTCTATCAGTTAACCCGACCTCGGACGGACCAGGACAAGTTGCCTCTAACCGACCTCTCATGGGTTGAGAGCTCTCCATCCGACCTAGTCTTCATCAGGTCGGACCCCCTCTGCATGGTCACTGACCGACCATACACTCAGCCTCTCTTCAGAGTCCACCGAGTGGCCCAACTAGGGATGTGTAGGCATTCAACCGACCTCGGGACGCCGTACAAGTCGAGCCATACACCCTACATCCTTAATACGGGCTAGACATGAGACCAACTGACTATCCACAAGTCCCTGGTACACAATACTGCGCAGTCTATCTCCTAGACAGCCACGGATATTTACCAAATATTTGTGGGACCTGACGTCAGCGCGGTAACCCTAACGGGTCTCACCACAGGCCCAACACCCGCACACCCTATAAAAGGCATCCTCATGCCTCAGGGTCAGGGAAGGTTTTCACATCCCTATGTTGACACTGCACACACTCTTAGTTGACAGAAGGAGAACCTGAGTATCCCAACTGGATATTCAGAAACATTCCATTACCGTCACACATAAACCCCTGATCTCACTCAGATCTCAAGACCACTAGTCATAGGTCTTGAGGTCCCCTAGGTCAGGGACATTTCCCATTTTCCAGATCCACTACAATTTTGTATATACTCTCATCATTATAATTAAATCAATACTATACTGTTGTATATCAATGAAGATTTTGTAAAGAACGAACATTTTTTTTTTGGTCTAAAAGAAACTGATGAATGTCCACTGCGTATTTTCTACTAAAAACCAAAACTAATAAATATGAAAAGTTTCAAGTAATAAGGTTTAAAAACATATAATTGAGTAACATTTTATTCCTAACTAACCAACATCGTTGCCATACGGTCTTTGAGATGTACAAAACTAGAAGAAAGGATATTGTGTCGCATTATATCTACATGTAATTTCTAGGAGAAATTTTGGATTGGCCCCCCACACCCGATATTGAAATCACGTCCCTTCACTCCTTCAATCATCATAGTACAACCGTATTCAACCGTTTTATGTACATTTTTTTACTATTGTGTTCGATTTGGATTGGATATACATGTTTCTTAATACTTAAAATTATGGTTAATTCCATAAAAGAATGATATAATTCAGATAATAATTAATATTATTGGATTGGTAAAACATTGAGAAGAGGGACCAAAAATGGACAGAGAGAAAGTGAGGGTGGTACAGAGAGGAACCAGGGTGAGGAAGTGAGGGACGGGAGCAGGTGGAGGGACCATGGGGACAAGAGGATCTAGGAAACGTGGATGAATCACATGGTCATGGCCCTCTCCCTTGAGCACACCTCCTGCTATAGTTGGTGTGCCCCTTCTTTCCTCCTCACAATCTTTTCCAAAATTATCACATTGCCCCCTCCTCCCTACAATCTTTTTCCCCCATTATCACATTATTATTCTCCCCATAGTACATGCATTTGTTTAAATTATTATATTTTTTTTTTTACACCAAGGTATTTTCCAACCGACAGTCGAAGACTAATCCCATCCGAGACGAAAAGATCACCAAAGTGGGTTTTGCATCTACCAACAAAGTATTTTCCATGCCCACGGCAGGGATCGAACCTCTGACATCATGCTTAAGAAACTCAATTATCTACCAACTGTGATGGGCTTTGCTTTAAATAGATGTTGCGTATAAGATATTCCGAACACTCCACTTTAATTTCTGATTTCTGATTTTTCACTTATCTCATGCTAGTATCATTTATCACATTAGAAAATGGCCTTTATTTATTACAATACATTAATTAAAGTATATAACAATGATTAAGAATTATCCGGGGTATTTTTGTCAAAGCATAACATTTTACATTATTAGTAAGCAATAATATTTTCAATAATTACCTTAATCCATATGCATTTTCTTAAATACTATCAGGGAGTAGTGTTTAATCATATGTTGTAAACACCAGATCCAACTATTTGATTAAACCATGAATTAAAATCGATTGAATATTATTTTTTGTTTTTGAATAAGTTATACTCCTCCGGCTCGAATTATAAGCAATTTCAACCACTTTTACGCTTATTAAGGAGGTTAGTTGATTGTATTTAATTTTATCAAATTTATAAAAAATAGAGGTATTCTAGGAGAGTAGTATTGGGAATGAAACAAAAATTAATTAAGATTGCAATTTTCTAGAGATGTTTTAGGAAAGTGGCATTGGGAATGAAACAAAATTTAATAAAGTTAGTTAATTTTGCTTATTTTAAACCAAGGGAAGTATGTTTTTTGTTGCTTATAATTCGAGCCGGAGGAAGTACTCCTTTCTCGGTTACACTAAGTTAAATCCATAAAAAATAGTAACAGGTTCGATTTAAATCAGATTTGATTGCTATATGACCATTATTTAATATATTGCTAAAAAAATTGTAACATATGCGAATCAAGCTAAAGTGTGTCATGATTGTGAATTTTCACTTTATACTTAATACATTATAGTTGATTTTCAACCATCAACTATGAAACACGTTGATTTATAACTTTATCTAGTACCTTTGGTGAGTCCCGTTCTAAGTTATGTTGGGCTCAGGTGCCTTGCCAATGTGCACATTTGAATATTTGGAGAAACAATAGTAATAGATAAGGATAATTAGCAATGCTGAAAGGATTAATTCTTTCCTCTAATAATGGAATTTATATCGGTTCGAATGTTAGGTGAATCTTGATGCCCTTATTTTGTCAAAGGTTTACTTAACCACAGTTTTTTAGTTTTATTGATCTTTATAAAAGTTTTGGTGATCCTTTTTATAAGTTAGCTTATAATTTCTATACAATATTTATTTTTTCCCCACTATTTCCCTTATTAAATATTCTAATTATCACTAGTTTTTTTTTATTATTATTATTGATTGAAAGGAAACCAATTGGTTGAACCAATAGTTCATGATGAGTTTAAATTAAAAATTTGTTAGTTTCCCTACAATTGGTTCATGGAATACTCCAATGTTAAATAAGAGTAAAATTGTAATCTTATTTTTTTTTTCAAGAATTCAAGAAAAAAACTAAATTTAACTAACTTTATTCATTTTGTGTAATTTAGTTAAAATTGACTTGTATTCCTCTGGTTTTTTTATAAGGCATCTTTAAACTTTTTTTTTTTTACATTAAAGGTATTATCTAGTATATAGTCAAAGACTAATATCCTCTAAAGCGTAAAAATCACCCATACGACATCTTTAAGACTTTTTAAACTTACTATCCATACCATTGAGGGTGGTTGATTTTCTTATTTTCTTTTAAAATATTATAACATTAAAATTTAACCCTATTAATTCATCTCTAAAAGTTCACAAATAATAAATGAAGAATCGAAAAATAAAGAAAGTCAAAATACATAATAAAATTAAATAAGAAAAAATAATAAATATTACATAAAAACTATAAAGTAATCTGAAAAATCATTAAAAACATTTAGAATATGACTCAGCAGGCTCTGTTTGGCATGAGCGGTGTTCTTCTTTTTTGTTATCTTGTAGCTTTTTGACTTAGTCGATAAATTAGTAATATTGTTCGGTGAATATAAACTGATAGAAGTTTGTAACTTTTGAAAGTTAGATTTTAGAAAATTACTAAAGTTACTTTCAAATAACCAATAAAGCTTTTGGTAGTTTGTTAGTCAAATTTACCCTTTAAAATTTTTCTGAATTACAATAATCATATCAAACTCAAAAACATACTTATTACATTAATTACTAAATCATTTTAATTAGTAAGATGAATATTATGTTATGGTATATTAAATAGATTTAAATCCTAATCCTAGTGAGTATATACATAGTTTTTTATTACTATTCGTAGATTTTTTTTCCTTATTGATTAATAATGTCCTCAAGTTGATTTTGACGTATACGTATAATTATTAAATAAATTATCTATTTATTTCATTAATTATTAAAAAAATTAATTATTTTTAATTAATGAAGTTATGAAAATTAAAGAAATAAATATATGACTTTTTGAGAATTTTATTTTAATTATCTTTATTTATAATACGTCATATCAATTTTTCACTGACAATTATTTTTTTCACAAATACCCATATTTTTTAAATATAATATTTATATTTATATGCTTAGTTTTGAAAAAACTTATCAAATGTTCATATTTTCAATACCGTTATCTAAATTAATTAACTTTCTTAATAAACGTCAATTTTACCAAAAGAATCTTATATAGGAACATATGAAGTATAATGTAATATACTAAATATTTGATACCCACTTCATCCCACAAGAATGGTAAAAAATTACAAAAATAAAAAAATTAATGTGACACACATTTAATGGCTTATCTAACACATCAATCAATTATCAAACAACTAATTTAATGCATTTTGCATTGATTAACTAATCACAAAGTTCACAATTTTTAAGCTTTCTTATTAATTGCTTTAAACTTAACTAAGAATTAAAAAAAAAATTTAACCTCAGCCCTTAGGGCTGACAAAGTGGTTATTATTTCTTGTCTCTATATTTCTAGGAAAAACACTTCGGCATCCTTATGACCTTAAAGCATATTGGTCTCAAAATCCTCATTAATACTAGTAAACTTTTGGGACACCATAAGCTTGAAAAAAGCATAATCTCAAAAAAAAAAAAGCCCTCAATTAATTTTACAACTTCATAGCCAATGCTTCATAACTAGAAATTGGTTTTGTTGAATCGATCTTTACGATAATAAGAATGGACGGAGTATCATTTACCTCACATATTAATCTCACAATTATGATTGTGGGCCTAGTTTATGAAGAAAAAAATGATTAAAAAGAAGGGCCCTCCCGTTCATGTTTGTGTTTGTGTTCGTCCCCTAACGTCACCGTCTAGATGAGGATGCCCCCCCGTTTTACCAAGGAACGTCCCCTTTACACAGTCACGCAAAACGGAAAATGGGATTAGTGTCGTTGCTTCTGAACGGACACTCTGTCATTTCTTCATTTAATTTTAAAAATGGAATTTATACATCTCCGTTACCTTGGACGTGCTTTGCTGGCAGCCCCTTTTGAAGAGAAACTAGTAATGTTTTGTTATTGGTCAGCGGGTCCCACGTCGGATGGTCCCAAAATCGATGTTGACGTCTGAATCCCCTCTCTTTCTCTCTCTTTTTGATCTTCTCTCCTCACAGACCCTCGTACGCCCACATTGCCCCTCGGCTCTTGTTTCCTCCACCATCGCATGTATGGCGAGTGGTATACACGCTCCACTTAAGCAACCCAGTTGGTGTGGGAGTCCACTAAGGTGTTTCCAACACAACGATGGTTTAAACACGCGGGTATGGAGCGTGGTGATCAAAGTTGACCCATCCCCTTGATCTTTCCTCCAAGTGCGTATGTGAAATGTTATTCCCCACTCAACCCTGCGGAAACTGACTACAGCCGATTGCCAATAGATAGAGAGCTGTGTAAGGATTTGCAATAGGGCAATTAAGGATAATACTAGCACTTATTATTGAGTTGACCGTTGAGTGTGAAATTATGATTCTTTGCTTTAGCATTGGTGGAGAAAAATTAGCGGTAGCAAATAAAGGAAAAGGGAAAAAATAACATCTGAAAAGGGTAGAAAGATGTATACCATAAATAGCAAGCCTATGGTGGTGCAAAAAATAGGAATTGGTATTTTAGGTGCAATGAATAATACAGGCTGCTAAAGTTATGGTGGTAGTAATTCATTTGGCAAAAATGTTTTTTTCATTAATTTTTTTTCGCAATTTGTCTACAATTATCTTCTCCGATGAGATTTTCGATCTATGTCATTTTTTTCGGTGTGGCTTTCACTTTTTCCTTTTCTCTCTGTTTTTCCTTTCTCTCTTCTCCAACAATGCAAATCTTCTCTCTCTAGAAATTTTCTATTTTCATGCCAATTTTTTCTATATGAACTAGGTGAAGAGGAAGAGGGAGTGGGGTTTGATTTTGTTGCTAAGTTGTCACTGAAAATGGAAGATGTCATGAGAGAGAAGATCCACGGTATTGGAGAAGAGAGGAAGGGGGAGAGAAGATAGGAAAGGGAGAGGTGGCAATCTCGTTGGAAAAAACAATATTGGCCAGAATTATCCTCGGAGAAGATGATCTGAGATGAAAATTTTGACAAAAAGATCAACCGTGCTAACGGTAATAAACTTGAGGGACCACTTTCAAGCGAAAAAAACTTTGAAGACTCACTTTAGATTAAATAAATAACTTAAAGGATCAAAGAAACAGTTTTGCTAATTCAGTTCATTTATTAAAGTTGCATTTCTCTTCATTTTAGAGGCCATAATACTTGTTACCTGATCATGTTCGAGCTGATTTGATTCATGTATGGACCGTGATCATACAATGGCAAAAAAACTTAATTTAAAATTGTAATATCCTCAATTTTATTCTAAGTATAATTAGAATAATAAACAACTTAGAAGAAAATGATAATTACGTTCAAGAAGAATTAAGGTGATGGATTAGGATCATTTTTAGTGCCATGAAGTAGTTAGATAGCCTTAGCAAATACTAAGAGGTTGAAAGAAGGGAAAACGAGTGTTAGAAATGACTTTTTCGGTGTTTTAAATTCGTTATAATATGAAATTAAAAATAAAAGATTTAAAACTCTAAACAAGAATTCCACCGTTGGATGTGAAGGTGAGTATGTAGGGAAGCTTGCTTTCAAATTTGAGCAAGATGCGATGGGCAACGAAGAAGTTATGGCATTTTGAAATGCAAAGAAAAGTAAATAAATAAAATTTAAGCAGACTAATCGATTAGTCCTCCAACTAATCGATTAGCCCGTGGTTTTGCAGAAAAAATAAAGACTGTGGAGCTCAAGTAAAGCTCCATTCTTCTCCACCAAGTTAAGACTCAAAGCTTCCAAGGCAAGCCACTTTTTCATGGCCAAAAACTAAGCTTTTACATCATCATCAAGCTTCACCATCATCACCACCTCCACCATCACCACCATATCCACCAAGCTATCTCTTTATAACTCATAAATGGAGTATTATTTTTCTCTCTCATGCCCCAAGAGCATCCCCAAGTGCAAGTGACATCTCTCTCTCTCCTCAAGATCATCATTTGACTCTCTCCCAACTCATTTGTTAGTGGCTCTCATAAGTTTGCAAGCTAGGAGCAGGAAGTTCAAGTTCTATAGGATCTAAGGCTAAGGAGAAACACTAAAGACTTGAGGTTTTCTCTCTCTCTCTCTCTTTCTCTCTCTCTCTCTTCGGTTGAGGTAAGGAGGAGGTATTACCTCTACTTAGATAATAGGTTCTACACTGTATATAGTGAAAGCTAAGGGTAGGTGAATAAGTAGAATAATGAACCTTAGGGTAGTTGATATTGCTAAAATAAAGGTGATAAACCATTTTTGGTGCCTATGAAAATATATATTTATGCTCGAGTAAGACTTTGATAATTATTATGTGGTAAATGATGACTGTAAAAATATGTGTATGTCTATGTGTTGTATATGTTTAATGAGTGACTAAATGAATTAAAGAATGATTAAAAATTGGAAAGTAATTAAAGGCGCAGCTGATTGATCCTTGGGGGACACTGACCCATTAGGTGCCCTGCTAGGTGCCAAAACGCCCCATTAAGTCAAATGCACCATCAGGTGAAAATGCCCCACTAGGTCCAAATGCCCCGTTAGGAGCTTGTGTACCCAAGGGTTTAATATGCTGCACGGTAAACAAAGTTAAAAATAAAAAGGGACAAAGACAATGAAACTAAACTAAAGGTAATAAGAACGTAAAAGTAAAAATGTGGCTAATGTAAATTAAATATGGAACATAATGAAATGAAACTAAAGGGAATTGAATAAAAATCGACCTAACGGGTGATGCTAGTGGGTGATAAAACGACCTGATGGGTGGTAAATATACCTAATGGGTGACAAACGACCTAGTAGGTGCGCAAAATCCTAATGGTGCCAGGGAAAGATATTAAAAGGAAAAAAGAACAAAAAGGAAATAAGAGACAATGAAAACTGAGATAAGAGTAAAAGAGCAACGAAATGGATATATGAAGTGATTGTTCATTAAACTGTGTGAGCATGATGTGATGATCTATTTGCTAATTGTGTTGACTTAGTTATTCTCTATGTCTCTTTAGAATATATTTTCTATGTTTTGTGTAATGCTCACTCCTTTCTGTTTTTATACAGGTACCGAGCCCGAGCTTACACAGTCACAGGCCGAGCAGGAGTACTTTCCCTTCCAAGGAGAGTAAGTAGTTGTGGTTAGTAGTCATGTCTGTCATGGGCCTTGTTTTGGGTATCTGATGTATATATAAATTCTCTTTTGTTGGACTTGTGTATATATGGGTTTTGGTGCTAGTACGTAGCACATGGGTGGCCCAGGACTCCTCCTTTTGGGCAAAGAGTGATTTTGGGAAATAACAATTTCGCTACTTATTTATATTTTGTATCTGTTGATGATGATGCATTATGATGCAATTATGCCCTGTTGGCTTTCTATTTATTTGATTATGTAATATATCAGGTTAATTAGGTGAAACTAAATTTTTGGAAAATCCGTAAAAACAAAGGAAACTCCTTCCGATTTTCACGAAAAATTTTTGTAAGTTAATTAGTTTTGAAATGAAATTCTTAAGTAACCATTTAACTAATCGGGATTAAGGGGTTTTATTTTCTAGGGTGTCACAAAAATGGTGTTGCAAAAATATTTTTTAGGCCTGCATTATGCAAGTTGCGTGCGTGCTTGTGCATGCCAACCTAGAATCTATTTTCAAAATAAAATTTGTGATTGTAAATCTACTCCCTCCGGTTTGCAATATAAGAAAAAAATAATTATCTTGAATTATGTTTACTAACCTTCTTCAATTTTGTTTCATATACCTAATGTTACTTTTTTTAAACATCCTTAGAAAGTGGTTATCTCATTTAATTTTTATTTCATTCTCAATGTTACTATCCTAAAATACTTTTATTTTATGAGAAAATAGTGTATACACTGATAGTGTAAAGAGTCTTTACACTGTCAGCATATTATCCACCCTTGATTACTTAGTTATGGTTGACTTATAAGTAAAAATACTGTAACATCTGCTTTTTCTAAATGAATATATATATATATATATTTACATGTATGTGGATAATGATTTATAATTATAATCTTAGTGCATTTATATATATATATATATATATATATATATATATGTTTATGTGTGAGGGAGTATATGTGATTTTATTATATGAAATGTTTGGTAAATGTGTTCGTGGTCGATGAGTGTATTTGATAGGTATATGATTTAAGCCTTGAATGTGTTGATGTGTGTGTGGTTGTGAATGCTCGATTAGGAATTTGTGTTAGGCACTTGAGTGCCGAGGTTGCAAGAGTTTGTGCGGGCTTTCTTAGTGTCTTGATCTCGGTCGAGTGATTAGTTAGAGAATTCTAGGAATGGGTTTCGAGTGTAAGAGTTGGCCTTTAGTATTTGTACTCGGAGAATTCCTTCGAAATCATGTTTCGACGGAGTTCCGGATAAGTGTTAGGCTTTAGAAGGCATTTGGATGTCATCCGACCGATCGATTATGCCTCGAGTGTTAATAGCCCTAGATTAGGGAAATTAGAGAGTTGCCTTAAGTCGTTCTGGTTAGAATAATTGTTAGAAAAGGGTAAAGTCGAAGGTTTTGTCGTAGTTTCGTTTGATTTTCGTGTTTTAATAGTTATGTGTTTGATATTGTAAAAATGTGATTTTAATGTTTGGAAATGTAATTTAATGTTGTGTGCATTTGATTTAGTGTTAGGAAGGGTTAGGAACCTTCGAATCGGATTAAAAAGTGCGAAAATAGGCGATTCGGGCAATTCGGTGCGCCCAGGCCCGGGCCGGTTCCCCTAGTCGCACCAGGGTGCATCAGATGCACCAGATCAGCGGCGCCAGTGTGCATCAGTACATGCAACAGACCGCGCGCGCAGGCTCAGCGCCAGCACGCCTAGGCGCATCTGGTCTTTAAATCACGCACCAGGCTCACTTCTCAGCCACACCAACCGCACCATTTCCTTCCCCACCCGCACCAAACTCCATTCCAAGCACCCAAACTCCCTTTCCAACCCTTCCCCATGGATTCAAGCCAAGTTTTGGCTAAACCCCACACCAAATCACTTCCTCTTTCTTGTTGCAAGCTTTCCCTCTCTTCTCATGGTGCTTTCTCTCTCCTAGGGCTCTTTCTCTCTCCTCGAATCTCAAGAACCAAGTGGAAATCGATCATGGGAGTTGAAATCCAAGTAGATCAGGGGTAGATTCAAGGCCTATGGAGCTTCAATCGAGCATCCTCTTCCTCTAAGGTAAGGAGGAGACCTTTTCTACACTTTGAGTTAGGGATAGTTAGAGTTTATAGTAGAATTTTGGGGTAATGAGTAAATTGGAGTGTGGGTAGTGTTTTATCACTTGATTGAGTTGGGTTTAGACTAAATGGGGTATTATGGGTCGATTATATAATTATTAATGTAGTTTATGCTAAAACCCCTCTTTTATGCTATATGAGTAGGAAGTGAAGAACCCTAGGGAGTTGATTTATCTTATTGTACTCTGAGACATACCTGAGTATGTCGACTGGCTTGTATGATATTTGTGGGTTGTCGTTTATTGTCGTTAGTCGATTTTATTGTTGTTATGATTTAGCGGTGAAGCCCTTGTTGTTGTTGTTGTTGTTGTTGTTGTTGTTGTTGCTATTGGACTGGCTTGTTTAGGACTGAGATATGCCCGTGCATATCGTCTACCTGTATATGCTGTGTGTGGAACTTGTGCAATGTTTGTTGAGTCAGGGTTACGGTTATTGTAAAAGAAGTCAATATCGGAGTATATGACGAATTAAGTGAATGGTACGTTAATACTAACTAAACCGGTTAGTCGATTCCAATAACCGGTTAAGTAAGTATTAAGCACCACGTTCTATGATGAAATACCAAAAGAACACGGACTATTGACTTCCTTTCCAATAATTCTAACTATCCTATTTATGAACGGAAAAGAAAGAGAATAGAGGAGAATAGTGAGCACCATTTCTATAATTGGATCCCACAGCTAAATATTGATAAAGAGCGTATGAATGAGAATGAGGTGGATGGGATCCAATTATAGGTGGGCACTCGCAAGAAGCTCACGCATTGCACGAGTCCTGAATATGTGAGGGTCGTCTAATTTTGTTATTATTCTTGAGCTTTAATTATGAACTGTTTACTATCTCGTAATTCACTGTGTTTGAAAATGTCTCACCCCTTAGTGGTTAACATTTTAGGTAAAAGTTCAAGAAGCTTAAGGATCAGAGTGTCGCAGTGGAAGAATCGAAAGAAATGAACTCCGTGTATTTCTGCTAGTATTGTAATTGTAAACCCCAATCTGTGTATAAACGTATTTTGAAAAAAGAAATTTTGAGTTCCTCATTTTATTACAAACTTTTATTTGATTATCTTTTGGAAAATAAAGCGGGTTGTTACAAATAGTGCATATTGATGGTGGATGATGCACCGACAATATAAAAAAAACTTTATATTGTCAGTGTACAAATATTAAACTCTTATTTTTTTATAAAATTGAGAAAATTAAATATAATCAACCAACCTCCTTAATAAACGTAATTTTAGTTTTTTTTCTTATATTGTAAACCGAAGGCAGAGTATCATACGTGATTAACATAAATGTGAATAATCATTCAAATCTTATTATAGCAAAGTTCAAATCTTATTATTCACCTAGCATACTTAAACTTAGTGATATTTTTTTCCTTGTTTCAGTAGTGCCTAAGTAGCTTCTTTTTCTTTTTAGTTTCAACAATGCACGATACAAAATAAATTGGAAAAAATAAAAATAAAGTAAATCGAGTCATAAGCTCATACATTTTAAGTGTTTTTTGTGAGCTGGACTAAAAATGTATGAGTATAATTCGTACTCCAAATTTGTTATATATAACCTATATTTTTACATGCTTATTTAGATTAATCTGGTTGTGTCGAACGTCGGCTCTAATTCATGTGATAAGATGAATGACCGAGAGTTCATATAAAAATGAATTTTTTTAAAGTTTTTATAGGAAAAAAAAGCGTAGAAGATAGTGTAACATCATCCTATTATATCCAGTATTCTTCATTTATGGTAAATGATACTCTAATCGGATACAAAATCAATACAAACTCATTATATTCTTTTAAAAATAATACTCCTATTTTTCCAATACATTGAATATCTAAAGCCTAACACTAGCCTATGCAGCTTCTAGAAGGCAAAAAGCATATATACGTTATTAGTGAAGGCGACTGACAAAGATGGACGTAACTATGTTCCTTAAGCATATGGTTGCGAATTTGATCCATGACTTATATGAATGAAAAGTACATTATTGGAAACCTCATTTCTAAAAGGGTTCAAGAATTTGATCCTGACTTATACATATGAAAAGTATATTATTGGAAACCTCATTTCTAAAAGGGTTCAATCAATATGTGAACAGAATTAGTCACCTAATCATGGATGAACACTGTGGACTGAAAAAAAAAAAGCATATATACGTTTGTCCAGTTGTCTTAGGCTGTGTTTGGTTAGGCGATGGGAGGGGGTCAAACGCGTGTTTCCCGAAGTGGCCCCCTCACAGCTTTCACTGTTGAATGGTTGGAAACGCATATCCCAACGTATTCTTAGTATGATGACAATATGGATTCTCAATTTCTTTATCGAGAAGTAATTCTTCAATAACACATTGTGGTGAAATCATATTTGAATCCACCTAATTGAATCTTTATTTGGTGAAATTCTTTAATTTCCATATTCTCAATGAGATAATTCTCTCAATGAAAATGCTAATTAATGTTTTGAGGATAATGATACAAAAAATATTTCTTCCCTCTTACAAGAGTAATGAAAAATGATATTTCGCACTATCCTATAGGGCCTTAGCTTTCAGAATCACAAACAGAAAGAAATCTATTATCCACTACAAAGTCTCCAACAGTTGCCGTTTATGTGTGGAAAAAAAAAATAAATAGTGAGGGGAACAATGGAAATAGTTGTACCTAGTATGAATGAGTGAGCGGACATTAACATGAATCAATTGTCAAAGTCAATAATTATATGGTGGTGTCCAATCACTTTAAATAATCATACTCATGAACTAACACAATTACACATATAAAGCCTCATATTTGTCATAATTTAACATAAAATCTCTTTAAATTAATACTTGTTAAATGTATAAAATTTCCAAAATAATAATTTACTTCAATCCGGATTTATCTTTATTTAAAAAATTAACAATTTTGATAAATTAATGAGATAATACATTTTAGAAAAATCCATATATAAATTTGTGGTCTTATTAATATTATAAATTAGTAATTATTCAAAATTATAAATATTTTTAAGACAATATACCAAAATGTATTTTTATTGTGATTGCTTTTTCTCAAAACTTAGATCGAGGTCGAACTCATGGTTATTTTTTTTTATTACATTCAAATATTTTATTGAAATTAATTCGTTTCTATATCGATTTAAGTCCTTTTGGAATCACACTCTCAACAAAACACATTTCATTCACATGAATTTGGATCAAATCCGTAATTAAATGTTGAAGAGACACAAACCCGTTTGCCTCCACCCAAGATATCAACGTAACATTGGCTTCAGAAGGTTTACTGTAGTGGTAGATTATCCATTTACTTCATTATAGCAGCTAACTGGGCAAACTAATTATTTCAAATAGCATTTTTAGATTCAAGATAATTAAAGATTTCACATAGCATTTTTCTTCTATTTCTTGTATGTCATTTTTTCGTTCATTTGATGATTTTTTTTTTCATTAGGGAGAGACATACACTCTCAATACAAGAAACAAAGAGTGGGTCTTCATTAATTTACTTTCTTCTTTCATATTTTCCCTCTCTCTAACATATTGCTATGGTGTGGCTTTTGTGTGTGTTCCAAGTGTTTGACAAAGTGTTACCCTTTTCATGGATATCTACTTCCCTCCTAATTGCCTATAGCAGGTTCTCACAATTCCTCATATTTGATAGTAATATTTGACAAGATTGCTTGGCATTCTTCACTAAGATTAAAGATTAATTTCAACGCATTTTTTTTTAAGTACTCCCTCCGGTCCTATATATAGGACATATTCTAGAAGCAATCTTTGGTCCTATATATAAGACATTTTGTATTTTCTATGCATCATTTATTGCTTTTTCTCTTTTTTGCCCTTATTAAATGCATGTGTTTTTTGTTGTTCATTAATGAGTGTGAATTTTTCAAGAAAATTTGAGAGGGTAAAATTGTAATGTTACAATATATTCTCATAGAATTCATAAAACTAACTACTTTTCTTGGTCTTAGGAATATGGTTAAGTATGTCCTATATATAGGATCGGAAGGAGTAATATATTGTGTGCATGTATGTTGCCAACAATTTGCGTCGGAGATTAATGTGTTCCAATTTTCAGGCCGGTATTTTATACTTTATTTTGTCCCTAAGTTATCTCATAACATGTGTTTGTAGCTTATTTTCTTAGGGATTTTGTTGACTGAGTTTTGGCCATCTTATATATCATCATTGATTCTACTGGATGTTTGATGTTTCATTAGTAAGTAATGATATACTGGCTTATAAAATAAGTCTCTAAATACGGAATATAATATAAGTTATTTGTTAATCAATCAATAATGAGTAAGTTATATTCCATTTTTTAATAATATAAATGTATTTATAGGTTGATTTGGTAGATCTATCAATCATTTTTTTTTCATTAAATTATTTGTAACATGTCTGCTATAATTATATCGATAACCTATGTTATTAAATTTTTTTTATGCCATTATGTTAGCCCTTTGTTTTGGACCACTTTGTGTAAAAGGGGATTAACAATAAAAATGAGATTCTAGGGTTTGTAAGCTTGAGAGATGTATGTAGAAGTACAAAATCCATGCCTATGTGGCTTGGAGAGAACGGAAGGAGCATCATGAAAAATCGTCGGGAGGATCAACCGCAGAGCTCTTTACCCATGACATTGGTTCGAGAATAATGAAAGGAGGAAAGTGAGGTGGTTCTGTATTATTTATTTTGTGGTGTTTATAGTGTTCTTTTTGTATGGTCTCCTCTTTGCCAATGTGTTTATGCTAAAAAATGAGTAGAAATGTGTTGGGATGAGGAGAATGTTAAGGGATACTGAGGATGGTCAGTACGTGAAGTACCTTGGGGTGCTGAGGGTGGTAATAAAGGAGAGTCAGAACTTGGCAACCAAGTAAACTTGGTGACCAAGTCTTGGGAGAAATGGTGTCAGCCTACGCTATCACAGTAAGTGGGTGAGTGATGAGCGAGGTGGGCTGTGAGTAGGTGAGCAGTGAGCGAAGTGGGCTAGTTTGTCCTAGGGCGGGCCTGTGGGTGAGCGTGGTCTATGGGTTAGGTGTGTAAGCGGTCATCTAGGTGAGCGGTGATTGGGTGAGCGAGGAGAGTAGATGATGTGAGTAGGTGAGCGGTGATATAGGTGAGCGACCAGGTAGGTGAGCAGTCAGGTTAGAGTGGTTTTGTCCTAAGGCATCCTAAGTCTCAAAGCGTCATGAGTATCAGAGCGTCCCCGTTCATTATCTATCATGAAGGCGCTTTGTCAAGGCATGAACGCCTTGTGCGCTTTCCTCCATCCAAAGCCTTACAAGCCACGCAGTCCATGAAGTTCCCAACCTAGTGGTGTCGCCGATGTGTCGTCCTACACCGAGGCGGCATGGGTCCACTAAGTACCTTACCGTTTCTTCTTTCGTCTTGGTTACAATTATGATTATCTTATCTTTCCTGCAAGATTAAATTGTTAAATAAAGATTATGACCATAATAAAAAATGGATCCAAACACCCTTCTAACCAAATTGTACCTAATTTGTAGGCTTTCAAGAAGTTAGACGAATTTTGTAATGGTCATCAGTCCTCCATTTGACAGCGTTTTCTTCCTGAAAAATAGTTTCTTCTTTTTTATCAAACATCTCTTTGTTCCTATTATTGCGACAGGGCACGTAATAGTTCATAAATTTGCTTATGAGAATAATGGAGTTAAGGGAGTAGTTAACCATGTCCGGTATATTTTTTTTCCTAACCATGTCCGGTATTCTATTTACCTGAAATCATTATGAATTGTAATTCTACATACAGCATTTACAAACTATTTGACCATTTTATATGAAAAATACATTTTAGATTTTTGCAATGGAGCAATTTTTTGAGTAAAGGGGATAGAAAACCAATAAATCTTTGCATTTTAGGATAAATATGTTATCTAGAACTGTGACTAAAACTAGGATAGAGTATTATTGTATGCTTTTACAATAATAAATTGTATGTTAAATATGTGATCTAAAACTGTAATTAATACCGAACAAATATGTGATTCACACTCAAAAATAATAGTAGAAAAAAATTAAATTGTATGTTTTTACAATGAATTATTTATTATTTCATTTCGTTCTATTAAGTTAATATAGTATAATAATTATGGATTATGTGCCAAAATTTCACTTTTTTTTTTTTTACCAAGGATATCCTCTAGTCGATAGTCGAAGACTAATTTCCTCCGAGTCGTAGAAATCACTTTAGTAAGCTTTACCTCTACCAACAAAACATTCTCCATGTCCATGGCAGGGATCCATGCATTCTACGTACAAAATAGCACACCTAAATTCTTTTTTTTTTTTGTGTACATCAACCAGTAATAGGATCTAGTTTGCCCAGAATCCGACTCATCCGGTTCGACTCAACTGAGCTCGCATTAAGCGGTAGGGGTCTCCCAGCGGGGGTTGCTCCATAACCAAGGTTCAAACTCGTGACCAGTTGGTTAAGGGACCAAGTGAGCTACCACTTGACCAACCCCACGTTGGTAGCACACCTAAATTCTTACTATATCGTAACTCATTTTTATAATATCCATAATTTTACACCTCATGCATCGCGCAGATCATAAAATACACTAGTATAATGAAAAATATTAAGTTCCAGTAATACATTGAATATTTAATAAATATGATGTTTCATTGTTTTGTTTTATTTTATTTTTTAACTTTTTATCCTCATCGAATAAAATTGATGTTAGAAAAATAATGTTATTAATCAATGAAAATAAAATAAATCACATGTACAAGTTATTGAAAAAAAATTGGAATATGAATAAATGCTTAGATATCATCATCTTATTATTCTCATTGCAGAATAGTACCACATGCACCAATAAAATAACATTATTGTTACGTATACATCCAGAATTGACATTGAAATATATATCTGATTGTCTTATATATATACAAATTTTGATATCAATATTCTGGATGTACATATAACACCACTCATAAAATAAAACCTAATTTTTTCCTTTTATAATTTTGTCATTGTCTTTTCGTTCACATCAATTTTCTTAACAAATTTAAAATAATATACACCAATTAAAATGATATCCATGATATTTGAGATGTTTTAGTTCAATTTTTTTGGATGAAGGTTGTGCTGGATTTAATATATAATGTTGGGAACTAATCTCCGATGAAAGAATAATATTAGTGAGTATGACTGTGAATTTATGATTTGAGTTAAATATACTTGCATGCATGACAACCCTGGTTGTAGAGAATTGCATGGATAATTTGAGTTTATGTTTTGCTTAACAAGATTGTGCTTATAAAGTTATCATAATAACGATAATCCTGAAAGTCATAGTAATCCTAATCAATTTACTCCGATTAATTAAGGTAAATTATTACTCCCTTTGTCCATATATATATATATATATATATATATATATATATAATTCTTTTGGGAGATTCTACGTCTATTAAGAAAGTTGATTAATTTAATTAATTGTATTGAAAATATGAACTTTTGATATGTATATTCAAAATTACCCTTATTAATATTATTGAGAATCTAAAAAGTGTTAAATAAATAAGAATGTTTGTGGAAAAAAAGTAATTAATGATCATTAAAAATTGGTATATAATCTTATAAATAAAAACAAAATAAAAATATCAAAATGATCTTATATTTAGAAAATAGATACCGTAATTACGTAGATAAATATGATCATATCATTCCTGGATCTACCAAATTGAGCAAAATGAAAAATAGTATTACTTCCCTCCTTTGTATATAATATATTTTCAATAAATTTCACGTCCATAAGAAAGTTAATTAATTTAGTTAATGATATTGAAGATGTGAATATTTGATATAAATTTTCAAAACTACCCATTTTAATAGTATTGAAAATCTAAAAAGTATCAAATAAATATGAATGTTTGTAGAAAAAAGTAATTAATTGTCATTGAATATTGATATAACATGTTTAAATAAAGATAAAATAAAAATATAAAAAAAAAATTATATGTGGGGAAGAGTGAGTAACTAACTTTTTTTGGTTATAAATTCCGACTGCTAAATTCTACTAGCTTGAAATCTCTATAATTACTGTCACTAAACGTAAACAGCAGCAAGGGAAGTGAAAAGGGGGTGAAAATAAAAGAGAAAGTAGAACACACGCGGCAAAGGAAGGCGAGTGAGTGGAGGACAGAGGTGGAGCCCACGATCATTCTCGGTCCCCAAGATGAAACGTACGGCCACCTGATTTTGTAGCGGATGGTGTGTGGGGTATGCACGAGCTGTAGTACCCTATCAATATCATGGGCATCTTTCTTCCCATTACGGTGCTCCCACGGCTCTTTTATACATTTTCACTGCTTTCCGTTGCTTCAATTTTTTTTTTCCCTTCACCACATTATCACACACTACCACCATACCTCCCATATCTAAATTCTCAATATTTTAGGTTTAAGAAGCACTCCCTCCTATATTTAATATAAGGTTTTGGTTTATTTAAGTTTTTAATTTTTGAATTTAGATATTTTTTAAATTGGATTTTGAATATTTTTTTATGTCTTGAATTTATTAAGTTAGTTCAAATTTTTGGAAGTGATTATTTCGTCACTTAAGTGATAATATGGTCGACGATATATGTATATCATATCATTTTCACCACGTAGATAGATAACGTGTCACGTGATACCGTATGGATTTTTTTAAATTAAAAAATTTAAATTTATTTAAATAATTAAAAAATTATTTAGTAAATGAATCTTTTAATAAATTTTAAAAGAAATGATTTTTTAATAAAAAAATTATGTGGTGCCACATGACGGTATATAGCACGTCACCCGTTGATTTTGCGAAGGCGATAAGGTATGTCGTCGATCATACTATCATTTTAGAAATTGTAAACTTTGTATTGTGATTGGGTGATCAATGGAAAATGCACTAAACTAATTGTTTGATAATTAATTGATGTTAATATAGGCAATTTGGGCACATGCTCACGGGGCCCGCCCGCCCACAAATTTTTACGGGTAGAGCATTGATTTTATGCCCTTCCCTTTTTTGTGGGCATTATCGGGCGGGAGGCGGGCCGCCTACAGGCTGCCCATTATTTAATAATTTTTTTTTTCAAAAACCTATGTACTTTTGTTTGATATTTGTTATTTGAGAATATTGTTATTTATTATGTACTTATGTTTGTTAGTGCCTTAGTAATTACAACCTTACAGGTTACATATTGATGGAAGTTGCTGACCTTTTGATAATTGTTGGCTTTTTGATAATATTATTATTTGTTGGTTCGTCACTTAGTTGGTTACAGGTTACATATTGATGGAAGTTGCTGACCTTTTGATAATTGTTGGCTTTTTTATAATATTATTATTTGTTGGTTCGTCACTTAGTTATTACAACCTTATAGCCTTACAGGGAATGTTTAAATTGTTGTTGCTACCCTTTTGAAATTGAATATGAATCTTGCGGTCATGCGATTATATTTAAAAGTTAAAAAATAGAAATATTGACAAGAATTTGGTTATAAAATAGTGAAATATTATTGTGAATTTTTAATAAAAAATTGTGGTATGATATTTTTAAAATTTTTTAATTTAAAGTGGGTCGTCCACAAGCCTGCCCTGCTCGCCCATAGGGCAGGCATGACCTGTACTTTTCGCCCAAAAAATTTTAATAGGCGGGCTGGCATGCCCACCAAAAATGCGGACATTCGCGGGCATGTGCCAAGCCTGCCTGCCCAAATTGCCAATGCTAGTTGATATGTTAGACAAACCATTAAATGTATGTCTCTTTAATTTTTTGACTTTTAAATTTTTTTTACCATCTTTATAGGATAGAGGAAATATATTTTATCTAATGTTTTAAAAATGAAAGAAATGATAATTTCACAATGTTTTTTCTTTTTTAAATCCCACAACGATCGGGAAGGACAATGAAACATGTCTTATACAGGTGTAGATACCTTCCTATATGATGCGTTTTAAATTTGAGAAGGGCAAGGTTGCTTGCTGCTAAAGCGGACAATACCATGCGCGTTGGGTTGAGCTATTACATATGATATCAATGTCAAACACCCAACTAACACTTGGTAAGGACACCGATTCTTTTGGGGGGGGGGGGAGGAGGAGGGATGTGAAGTCCTACATCTATTGTAATTGAGAACGAAATATGCTTTATAAGAACGTGTACATGTTCTTTTTTTTTCCCCTCAAGATATTCATGGTCAGGCCCTTCTAGGGATTAGTCTTTTAGTCGGACCTCTTGCATTCGCAAGATCAAGAGATTGAACCCTCAATCACTTACTTATGTAGTAACAAATCTCTTATCATCCATGCTGATCTTCATTAATGTATACCTTCCTTATACGATGCTTTTTAAACTAGTCAATCAAATCGTCACACTTTTCATTTATACTCCGTTTTACACTTAATTTACGATTGTTACTCTCTTCGGCTAGAATTATAAGCAAAACTAACTAATTTTACGCTTATCAAGGGGGTTAGTTGATTGTATTTAAACAACAATTGCATAGACACAATTGTGTCGCAAACTAAATTATATGTTGAGTTCAAAATTTATCCTGTTTGAAAAATAAGAAAAAAAAAACATACTTCTTTTGGTTTAAAATTTAATCAAAACTAAACAACTTTCTTAAATTTTATTTCATTCTCAATGCAACTTTCCTAAAACATTCATAGAAAATTGTTATCTTATTTAATTTATGTTTCATTCTCAATACAACTTTCCTAAAATACCTCTATTCTTTTAAAAATTTTAGAAAATTAAATACATTAATGAAAATTAATTTATGTATTGGAAATGTGAACTTTTGATATGTATTTTCAAAAATACCCCTATTAATATTATTGAGAATCTAAAAAGTGTTAAATAAATAGGGGTGTTTGTGGAAAAAAATAATTAATGCTCATTGAAAATTGGTAAAGGGCCTTATAAATATGGACAAAATAAAAGTGTCAAGAGAGCCTTATAATTAGAGATGAAGGGAGTAAAAGTTAATCCTTGTATTTTTAAATAATTGTCATTTTAATAAAATAAATTTTGTTTTTAAATAATTGTAATTTTACAAAATAGAGTCAACATTAATTATTAGTTTTACAACTATGCATTCATCTAATTAATAAAAGCAATAATAAGTGAAAAAAATAATCAATATGACAAAAACCGTAAAACAAACATTGGTTTATTATTTAAAAAAATAAGTTAAATATACTTTTTAATGATTTCACTATAACTTTAAATTAAACTACAATTATTCAACAACAAAGAGAATACAAGTTTTATTTTTTATAATATTAAAAACATCATCATTTTTAATAAGAACTTCATATCTTATATATACTATAATACAATATTCATATCTTCATATATACTACCTCTTTTCGGTTTTAAATGTAAGCGCTTTAAAAAAAAAGTATTTTTAATGTAAGTTTTTATTTTTTTAAATTTTTAATGACATTGACTTTTTTGTTTTACAAATATCTCTATTTATTGAACATCTTTTAAAGTCCTAATAATAAATATAAGGATAATTTAAAAAAAAAATATATCAACGGTTTACCATTCCAATATCAGTAATATTATTTAACTTTTCAATAATATGAGTTTTTTTTTTCAAAAAGAACTTGTATTTAGGATTAGAGTTAGTACCATATACACTATTTCTTTTTATCTCCAAGTATTCATCAATGCTATCATAGTGATTAATTTTTTTTATATGGTTCCATCCTTTCAAACATGGCTTGTCTAATTAAAATTCTCTACACTTGTAATAAAATTAAAATTCTTTACACTTGTAATAAAAATTGAAAATCGAATTCTCAACCACTTGTTTAAATGATAAAGTCACGGACCAATTATACCAATTTTAGTTGGTACCATATATTCCATGTGGTTTACAATGTAAGATAAAATTAGTAACATTATGTCCATTAAAAAAGTTAATTGATTATATTCAATTCTATCAAATTTATTTTAAAAAAATAAAGATAATTTAAAAAATAACATTAGAAATAAAACAAAAATTAAATAAAAAAATTAATTTATATTTTTTAGTAAAATAATATTAAGGACTAATAAAAGTTAAAAATATTTGTTAACTTTTTTATATTTTAATTTTTAAATGAATATATATATATATATATATATATATATATATATATATATATATATATATATATAGGGTATTGCTAACTAGTGTTCTAAGGCCATTGATTAAGGAATACATTAAAGGAAAATTTGTATTGAAAATCTAAGTCCAATAATTCTCAAAGTTTTAAATTCATCATTTTTCAAGATAAAACTATCTCTTTTGTTTTCTTAACCAATGTCCTAAGAACACTCTTTAGCATTTTCCATATATTTATACTACTGCAAACTAGAAGAAGTACGCTTTTTATTCAGAGAAAATGGGTAATGCATCGATAGTGTAAAATTTTTTATACTATCAGTACATCATTCACCATTCATCCGTTTATGGCCGTTGACTTTTAGATTAAAGTAATACAAATGAATGGTGGATGATGGACTGATGGTGTAAAAAAATTTACACTGTGAGTGCATATTCATTAATCTCATTTTATTTAATGTTTAACTTAACTTAATTTAATTGGCTTCCCTAAAAAAAACACCCCAAAGCCCAAATATCGAAGGACACTCAATGGAAACTTTTTGCAAAAGGACATTGGAAAAAAAGAAAAAAGAAAATTAATATTAAAATATTCCATTATTATGGCTTCCGTTGTTCCTTATCTTTTCCACTCTGAGCCCTCTCCGTTCCCCCTTTGGTCCTCTCTCCCTTCTCACCCCCTTTTTCTCTCTCAACCCACCATTCAATTCCTTCTGAAATTTGCACACCACACCCCCCACACCCCCATTTCCCCTTCACCACCTTAATAACAATAACAACAACATGACCCAATTGAAGTAACTCTATTCCCCTACCTATTTCATCAAACCTCTCTTTCTATTATTTTTCCTTCTTCCAAGTTCCAACCAACATAGCAAAAAAAAAAAAAAAAAAATGAAAAGGGATCACCAAGACACATGTGGTGGGTCCAGCTACGGCGGAGGAGGAAGGAGTGGGATTAGTTATAGCAGTACCACCAAATCTGAATGCTCGTCAATGTCAAGCGGCGGCAAAGCCAAGATGTGGGAAGCAGTAGACCTCGACGGCGGCGGCGGAATGGACGAGCACCTTGCTCCTTTGGGTTTCAACGTTCGCTCCTCCGACCTACCTGACGTGGCACTCAAACTGGAGCAATTAGAGATGGCTATGATTATCACTCAAGAAGACGGAATTTCACACCTCGCTTCTGACACCGTTCACTATGACCCTTCCGATCTTTATTCCTGGGTCCAAACCATGCTCACCGAACTCAACCCTTCCGACAACACCACCACCACTCCTCCTCCCACCACCACCACCACCACCACCAGCGTTAACCTTCCTCCAATCCACAACAATCCTTCTTCTTTCAACGACGATTCTGAGTACGATTTAAGAGTCATCCCCGGCATAGCTGCGTATCCACAAACTCATGAAAACTCCAACAACAACAACAAGAGACTCAAAAGCTCTCCAATTGACACTGATTCATCATTGCCTGTGGTTACTGAACCCACGCGCCCTGTTGTTCTTGTTGACTCGCAAGAAACCGGGGTGCGTCTTGTCCACGCGCTCATGGCCTGCGCCGAAGCTGTCCAGCAGGAGAATCTCAAGCTCGCCGACGCGCTTGTCAAGCACGTGGGCCTCCTCGCTACATCTCAAGCCGGAGCTATGAGAAAAGTTGCTTCTTACTTCGCTCAAGCTCTTGCGAGTAGAATTTACCGAATTTACCCTCAGGAAACTTTGGACTCTTCTTTCTCCGATATGCTTCATCTCCACTTTTACGAGTCATGCCCTTACCTCAAATTCGCTCACTTCACAGCGAATCAAGCAATCTTAGAAGCTTTCTCCTCTGCCGCAGATGTCCACGTCATCGATTTCGGTCTCAAGCAAGGGATGCAGTGGCCGGCACTGATGCAAGCCCTCGCATTGCGCCCCGGCGGTCCCCCCACTTTCCGGTTAACCGGAATCGGGCCCCCGCAGAACGACAACACCGATGCTCTCCAACAGGTGGGGTTGAAGCTCGCTCAATTGGCTCAAACGATCGGGGTTAGGTTCAAATTTCACGGCTTCGTCTGCAATAGCCTGGCCGATCTCGACCAGGCTATGCTCGATATCCGGCCCGGAGAAGCTGTTGCGGTGAATTCGGTTTTCGAGCTTCACCGCATGCTGGGGCGACCCGGATCGGTCGAGAAAGTGTTGATGACGGTTAAAAAGATTAAACCCAAGATCATGACAATTGTGGAGCAGGAAGCGAACCACAATGGACCGGTTTTTGTGGACCGGTTCACTGAGGCGCTGCATTATTATTCGAGTCTTTTCGACTCATTGGAGGGTTCGCCCGCATCGGTTCCGCCGAGCCAGGACCAGCTGATGTCGGAGCTGTATCTGGGGAGGCAGATATGCAATGTGGTAGCGTGCGAAGGGGTGGACCGGGTCGAGCGGCACGAGACCCTGAGCCAGTGGAGGGTGAGGATGGGTTCGGCCGGGTTTGACCCGGTTCACCTGGGTTCGAACGCGTTTAAGCAAGCGAGTATGCTGTTGGCTCTGTTCGCTGGGGGAGATGGGTATAGGGTGGAGGAGAATAATGGGTGCCTAATGCTTGGGTGGCACACAAGGCCCCTTATTGCAACTTCGGCGTGGAAGCTTCCCGGGGCTGAGTCGTAAGTGAGTTGACTCGGTGGGGCCCGAGTTAGGAAAAGAGAATCAGTTGACTTGTACAACTGTAGATGATTAATTGGGGGTATGGTATTGGAATATTTTGAAGCCAGGGATGCCGGGGTTTGAAGTTGAGTGAGTGAGTGAGTGAGTGAGTCAGTAACCGAGTTAGCCTGTGTGTGAGCTAACGAGGCAGAGGAGAAATAAAAAAAAAAAAAAACAAAGGAAAATCATCCAAAGTTTGTAATTGTACTGTTAATTTTAATTATTGTCTCTTATTAGTGTTTTTTTTTTCCTTTTCTAATAGTATAGATAATTTTATTTAATTTTTTAAGTTGGATGTCCTTTTTTTTTAATTGATATTTGTTCTTATTTGTTTGATGCTTTAATCATGTTTTTACTTCTGGATGGCGGAGCGATCAAGACGAGGATAATTTGTTGTTCAGCTCACATCTCTTTGTTCTGTATTTTCTCAAAAAAGCGAATGCGATAATTTTTGCATATGAAGTGTGGAGTGTAACAATGTTTTGAAGGTGGAATGTGATTAACTAGTTACCAATAATTTCCCCCTTAATGAGTAAGTATATGGATGTTTAATGAAGGTATCGATTGTAATATTTATGTCAATTCTTTCTCTTCTCTTTTAAGGTTAGGACCATTTGCACTCCGTTCACAATTCTTATTCATAGATCATATTTTTTATTGTAAAAAACTATGATTGATAAATAATACCTTTTCTTGTCTTATTGATCATATTTAACTATATCACATATATTAAAAAAAAGTGGAGTAATTATTATTTTTTAATTTTAATAATGTATTTTAACATTACATACATGTTTGATTTGACAGTAAAAAATCGCGTTAGATCTGAAGCAAATGTGAGTAACTTGCATTGAAAATTTCACTATGTATTATTTTACATTAATGAACAAATGACAAATTAGATAAAGAAATAGTAAATACCTCATAAAAATAAAAAATAATTTATAAATAAAATCAAATAATTCTTCTAAAAAATACCTATAAATAAAATTTAAGAAAGTAAGGTTTCAGAAGTGTTAATGGTTATACCATTTCGATCATGGGTTTTGTTGGTACTTATTAAACTTTCTAAAATAGAACAAAAAACAAATTCCTAATTTTTTCCTAAAAATATCAAATTACATTTTATTAATGCTTTTTAACTACATATAACTTTATGTAATTTGTCATTTGTTCATTTTTTAATGCTTTTTAATCCTTAAAATACTCGCTAGCATTTTCTTTTCTTATATAGGCGTGAAAATACTCCATCAACATCTCTTAGCATTCAATCCCTTCTTTTTAAAGTTCCATAAACACTCTGATCGGCCTTGAATATCTTAAAAACATAAATCAGGTGGAGACTCAACCACAATGGGAGGGGCCTCATGACTCAAAAATTAAGCCAATCTATTACTTCTTTTGGTCCTATATGAAAAAACATTTTAGAATTTTTTACTTCCACCAATAAAAATAATTAAATTTATTAGTGGTATTGAAAATATGAAAATTATATATACTTTTTCAAAATTACATATAAGATCTTCTGTTTCATATATATATATATATATATATATATATATATATATATAATTTACTAATATAAAAGTTTGATATTTTTTAATTAAAATAATTTTATTTAATTAGTGATAAGAGAGTATTATTAAATTTTTGAAAATTTTATTAAAAAAATAAAAAATTGATAATACAAAAGAGAGTATAATAAATAATGATATTGTTGAAAATAAAAATGTAAATAAGTATTATAATTCTAAAACAATATTTTTTCTGATTCTATATATAAGACTTATTTGGAGAAATTCATGTCTACCAAGAGAGTTGATTAAAATTGTTAGTAATATTGGAAATATAAACATTTAATATACTTTTTCAAAATTACTCCTATAATTGTTATTGTTATTGAGAAACTAAAAAGTGTTGACTTAATAAATGTGTTTCTGGAAAGAACTAATTAAATATTATTAGAAATTAGAAAAAGGTAATATTGTAAATAGGACCAAATTTTTTTTCTAAAAAAGTTTTACAAATAGGATAGGAGGGAGTATTAGATCAACAAGAAAAAATTGTTGAAATAGCATGGATAAAATGGATGAAGTATCTTTAAGCAAAAAAAATCATGGATAGTTCTGATTCTCCTGAGTTTCCACCCGCAGCTGAGCAAAGCTAGAAAATTATCATCATTAACTGAAGTGAACTTTCTATAAATAAAGAGCATGGATTCAATAATTTCTCCACTCTCCTCGATCTTATGAAGCTCCATTCATTAAGACGTAGTAAACATATGGCGAAATTTAGATTTTTCTTTCTACTCCTCTTGTATTAATTATACATCATATTTATTTAAACGAGATAAAGTAAAATGGATAGTTGAATTTAATTAATTTATAATTTTTTAGATTATTACTTTACATTTTTACCCTCTCACTTGTAAAGGTTTTTTTATGCAAAATTGAAATTACTAGCTTTTAATATGGGTATCTCAATAAAAAAAAAATGTTGACATCCTAAAAAAATAAAGTGGTTTATAAATAGAATAAAGAGATATTCTAAAATTTGATTTATTAATAAAATCAGAAGGAGTATAATTCTTGTCTAGTGTCTTAATGTAGCAATTAGTGGTTAAATATTCCTTCCGCTTCTTAATATAAACATCTCTTGAAAACTTTTTTTAGATTCTATTTATAAGTCTCTTTCTAATTTTTAATGATACTAATTACCTTTTTCACAAGTATTTCTATTTAATTTACTAATACTTTTTAAAATTTCGATAATAATTGAATTTTCTTAATCTCATTTTTAAGGACCCAAGGATATGTTGCTGAACAAAGTAGGTTAATATTGAAAAATGAAAAACTTATACTCCCTCCATTTCTTAACTTTTGATTTTTTAGTTTTTTTTCCTCATTCCATATCTTTTGTTCTTTTACAATTCCAATGCATAAACAATTTTTCTTTCAGATTTTCACCTTTTATTCAATCATTTCTCTTGCTCCTCGTTAATTCTACTTTTATTATTTCTCTTATCTCTAAACCACTATACAATTAATTAATGGGCACACTTCTTAATAAAAATTAAAATACTATTACAATTTTCAATAAGGATTAAATATGGACATTTTAGACAAAACATATACAAAACTTACAATAATCAACACTTTCTTAATATGTCTATTCAAGCCTAAAAGACCAAAAGTTAAGGAACGGACGAAGTAGTTAGAAAATAATGGATTAGTTTCATGAGAGATTCTTTGATGCACCACATGAGTTTTAGAATGATGTATCACTTTGTTATTTTTTAAGTAAAATTCCTACTTTACCCTTGTCATCTTTCATCTTTGACTCATAACCATCTGTGGTGGACTAAACCTATGACCGAGATCACAGGACGTCGAAACCTATCTGACCGAGATCACGACAGTCACCCACCAATACTAACGGACCGAGATCAATGCCCTTCAAACAAACAGGCACAGCCTAGACGGGCCGAGCTCGCTCCCCCAACACGGCTCTCATGTCTATTGGAAACCAACAAGAGGCCTAACAATCGAGTAGAGGGGGGTGAATAGGAGATTGAAGTTAATATGACAATTTTTCGATTTATTTAAAACTTAACTGAATGTTGTTCGGGTATGAAAATAAATGTCGAGCGATAACCGAGCAGACAGGGTTAAATGATTAACCAAATAGATGAACTGATTGGTTAATCGGTTAACCGAGCTGCTTCGAACCCGAGCTTTGAGAACAACACTCAAGGCCGAGCTACAAGGCTAACGATTGAAAACTTGGATGCTCGAAATACAGCGAAAAACACTTAAGCAAATACTGCAACGGAAAGCGATAAAGAAATAAAATGAACACCCGAGATTTATCCTGGTTCACTCTCACCCTGAGAGCTAGTCCAGTCCCCTCTAAAAACCTTTTAGAGAGCTTTCACTAAAAATCGATTTTCTGGGTTACAAAAGGATTTACAAGAGACTACCCCTCTACACCTATCCAGTCAAACGAGTGTACCAAACTCGTGACAAACTACCCACAACAAATCGATGACCAAAGAACCTCTTTGGAACCTTTTCAACACGGAAAAGATTTCTCGATTAGAGACCAGCTTTTCACTCCAGCAAAATACAATGAAGAATATAATGAAAATGAATGGCTCCAATTCGAAACACTCTTCGAATGAGTATGAAAATATGAAGTTCAAGAGTGAGTTGATTTTGTGAAGGGTAACCACAGAGAAGAAATAAGTTGAACTTAGAGTTAAGATTTGAAAGTTTAAATCTCTAAGTTCTTGAGAAGATTCAAATGATCTTCTTCTCTGTGAGTTTTTAAATTCTGCTCTGTTTTTCGAAAGAGAATGAAAATAAGGTTCAAAGAAAATTGTTCAGTAGTGTCTCTCTCAAAAATTGTTCTTTGTAACCGTTGAGAACTCCCCCTTTTATAAGCTCCTCTCATTTCCAGATAAGAAGGAGAGAGAACGAGCTGTACGGAAAGCAATGGGGTTTCCAACGGCTATATTCTGAAAAGCAGAGCAGTGATGGTGACCCTTCACCAACCTTTGACTTTAACTCATTTTGAATTTCAAACTTATTACTTTGTCGGAGTTTAAAATCCTAGACTTTCTACCCAGACTCAACGGTAATAAAAGGTACGGACAAGCTGAGCAGAGTCTGAAGGTTGAAGATGAAGTTGTTGAAGATGAACAGAGATAGCTGAGCTTGAGTTTTGTTTCGAGCTTGGTCTTGGATTGGTGTTGCCGAGCTTGAGCTTTGTTTCGGGTTTGGCAATGCGACTTGAGCTTTGAAGAACAGATCCATGTTTTGGCCTTTGCTTAAGACTCGTGCATAATCCGAGCTTATTGATCTTTCTGATGCTGTGGCTTCTTTCAACATTCCGGGTGTGTGCCGAGTCAACCAACATTCGAGCTTACCGCCTTGAAGTAAAGAGCTGAGCTAGCACTCTTGAATGAACTTAGGTCGTGATCAAGAGCCGAGTCCAAACCGAGCTGAAGTCTCAAAAGCTGGCTTGCTGTAAGTAGCGAAGAAACCCAATTTTCCGAGCTGTCTGCCTTTGGCGGAACTCATACACAAAACTGAGTCTGACACTTTTGATCTTGACCCCAAGCCGAGCCTATCAAAATCTCTTTTAGTTTGCCGAGCGTATTTATTTGACATCATCAAAAGCTCTATGATTTTACAGTTTTTGCCAAGCGTATATTTGACATCATCAAAAGCTCTTTGATTCTACAATCTCCCCCTTTTTGATGATGACAAATATTCTGTTGAAAGTTTGTTGATTTTTTTGCTCTTCTCTTGACTGTACGCTCGAAAACTGATTGGTCTTAGCACTGATCGGAATTTGTGCCACATGTTGCTATGAAAATGCTCAGATCAGACTGCACCCCATTTGTTGAACACCAAGGCTCGAAGGAAGGCTTGAATGTTTGTGGTGCTGCCTGCTGCTTGTTAAACACTCCCCCTGAGTTTATGCTCGTTTGCATACACCTTTCTACCCATCTGCACAGAATCAACAACAACAAACACCTTTCTCCCCCTTTTGGCATGATAAAAAAGGAGCCAAATATTAAGCACATGTGCCAAAAGAGAGTTGAAAACAAATGTGAGACCATTAGATGGTAACAATGCTTGAAATTTTGGAAAAGTTTTTCAAAACTTTACTCCCCCTGAAGAATGTAACAGGATAATCGAGGAAGAAAATTTTCACTATCATCGCTCTCCCCCTTTAACAGTGAAAACATGCTTTTCATAAAAAGAATTGGAGGATGCTTCTCATAGAAACCAACACCTTTCTCCTCTTCTAACGATGATTTAAAGGAGAGGAAGACGAATTTGAGGATGTGAAATTTCAGGAAATTTAAACAAATACACAATTGAACGTAAAAATCAAGATTATGAAGGTGATCAAATATATGATATACTGAAAATCAGGAAATTTAAACAAATACACAATTGTCGAGCTCACGTCGAGCACCCACTGGATTCATCCAGAATGCCGAGCTCACGCCGAATTTTATAAAAAGTTTCCCTCGACAATGGTTTTGTAAACACATCAGCTAATTGATTTTCAGTGCTAACAAATTCAATGATACAATCACCTTTTTGAACATGATCTCGTAGAAAATGATGCCTAATTTCAATGTGTCTTGTTCGAGAGTGATACACTGGATTCTTGGTTAGATTGATTGCACTAGTATTGTCACATTTGATAGGAATGTGATCTAAAATTAAGCCAAAGTCTGATAACTGTTGTTTTATCCAAAGAATTTGAGCACAACAATTACCAGCAGCAATGTATTCGGCTTCAGCTGTTCACAGGGCAACACAAGCTTGCTTTTTAGAAAACCATGACACAAGGGCACTGTCGAGCAAGTGACATGTTCCGCTTGTGCTTTTTCGGTCAAGCTTTCACCCAGCAAAATCTGAATCCGAATACCCAATCAAACTAGGATTGGCATCCCTCGGATACCATAGGCCAGTGTTCACAGTTCCTTTTAAGTATTTAAAAATTCTTTTAACCGCCGAAAGATGAGATTCTTTGGGATTAGCTTGAAATCGAGCACATAAACAAACACTGAACATAATATCAGGCCGAGATGCAGTCAAATATAAAAGACTTCCTATCATGCCTCTATATTTGCTTACATCTACGACTTTACCTGACTCATCCTTGCCGAGATAGCTGGAAGTGCTCATGGGAGTGGCAGCTTCTTCGCAATTTTTCAACCCGAATTTCTTGAGGAGTTCCTTGCAATATTTTCCTTGATGCACAAAGGTTCCACCCTCAACTTGCAGCCCGAGGAAGAATGTGAGTTCTCCCATCATTGACATCTCGAATTCACCTTGCATTAATTCAGAGAACCTCTTGCAAAGAGACATGTTAGTAGCACCGAAGATTATATCATCAACATAAACTTGTACTAACAATATGTCCTTTTTGGATTTATAAATGAATAGAGTTGTATCAACCTTTCCTCTTTCAAACCCTTTTTCAAGTAGGAATGAGCTCAACCGATCATACCACGCTCTTGGAGCTTGTTTCAGACCTTAAAGAGCCTTTTTCAATTTATACACATGGTTTGGGAATTCAAAATTTTCAAAACCAGGAGGTTGTTTTACATAAACTTCTTCATTTATAAAGCCATTTAAGAATGCACTCTTTACATCCATTTGGTAAAGGGTGAAATTCATAATAGATGCAAAGGCGAGCAAAATTCGGATTGCTTCAAGCCTAGCAACTGGAGCGAAGGTTTCATCATAATCGATACCTTCCTCTTGGTTGTAGCCTTGAGCAACTAATCTCGCTTTGTTTCTTATAATTAAGCCTAATTCATCTGTTTTATTTCTGAAAATCCATTTTAAGCCGATTATCGTATGATTATTGGGCCGTGGAACCAATTCCCAGACATCATTTCTGATGAATTGATTCAGTTCCTCTTGCATAGAAATTGCCCAGTGTTCATCTTCAATGGCTTGATCGATCGAAATAGGTTCAATTTGAGAAACAAATGAAACAAAATTGAAAAAATTCTGAATAGAACGACGAGTTAAAACTCCCTTAGACATGTCGCTGAGCACATTCTCTATCGGATGGTCCTTGACTCCCTTCCAGGCTTGGCTGAGCTCAAAATGCTCTGCTTGGTTCGGAATGAGTTTGGACTGATCATTGTGCTGTTGGCTCGGACTGAGTTCACTCTGTTCTTTGTTTGTTCTGCTCGGATCAAGCTCGTTTCTCCGATCTACGTCTTTCGTAGCTTCATCCTTTTGAGCTCTTTCAGTTGTGCTTGGATCGTGTTCGGCCATAGGTTGATCCTCTCTATCTGCACAACTATCATTGTCTCTCCGAGGAGACTCATCAAAAACCACATGTACGGACTATTCCACAGTGGAGGTCCTTTTGTTAAAAACTCTAAACGCTTTACTGTGAGTAGAATAACCCAAAAATATTCCCTCATCGGCTTTAGAATCAAATTTTCCGAGATGCTCTTTTCCATTATTTAAAATGAAAACTTTGCAACCAAATGCATGGAAATGAGAAATTTTTGGTTTTCTACCCTTGTAAAGTTCATATGGAGTTTTCTTTAAAATTGGTCTGATGAGGATGCGGTTCATTACATAGCAAGCTGTGTTTACCGCATTGGCCCAGAAATAATGTGGTAACTTGTATTCGTTTAGCATGGTTCGGGCTAGCTCTTCAAGAACTCTGTTTTTCCGTTCCACAACTCCGTTTTGTCCAGGAGTTCGAGGAGCAGAAAACTGATGTTCTATGCCGAGCTTAGAACAAAACTTGTCAAATTTGTAGTTCTCGAACTCACCACCATGGTCTGTTCGGATTACAACTACTTTTTGGTTTGATCGGTTTTGGAGTTGCTTGACAAGCTCTTTAAAGTTTTCAAAAGTATCACTTTTTGATTTTAAAAATAGAGTCCAGGTAAATCTTGAAAAGTCATCCACAATAACTAAGGCATAGAGATTGCCACCAAAGCTTTTGACTTGTGATGGTCCAAACAAATCCATGTGTAACATTTCCAAGGGTCGAGTTGTTGAGACCATCAACTTAGACATAAAATCGTTTTTCTTTTTAGTCGGTTTGCACTTCTTGCATGAGGAGCAAACCCTTTCAATATTAAAATTTAGCTTTGGTAAACCAATCACTAAGTCTCTTGATTGTAGTTTCTTTAACTGATTTACATGTATATGAGCTGTCCTTCTATGCCATAACCATGTATCACTATCTTTGCTAACCATGCATGTGGTTACCAAAGAGGTGATTTCATTCAAATCAACCAAATAAGTATTGTTATATCTTTTTCCAACAAATTTGACAGAGTTGTCCTCGTCACTTTTAATAATGCAATGAGCAGAGGTAAAAACAACATGGTTACCAATATCGCACAGTTGGCTAATACTTAGAAGATTATGTTCTAGCCCTTTTACAAGTAAAACGTTATTGATAACCAAGTTGGCAGAATTGCGGATTTTACCTTCACCCAAAATTTTACCTCGGTTGTTATCATCATAAGTGACGTAGCCCTTATCCGAATGTGAAAGTTCAATGAATAAGTTTTTGTTTCCCGTCATGTGCTTCGAGCAGCACTATCAAGGTACCATCTGCTCTCTTTTGCTCGGAAGCACACCTGCATCACAAAAATATTACTTCTTTGATTCGGGTACCCAAAATATTTTGGGTCCCTGGGGGTTAGCAGTTGGTTCTTTCTTTTTAACTACCCAAACAAAATTGCCCTTGGCTACACCATAACGTCGGATTCTGCATTCATTTGGTGTATGACCATGAAGACCACAGTAGGAGCAGCTCGGCTTTTTCAAGTTATGAAAGTTTGAGACGTATCCGAGCTTCCTTGCTGTTTTCTTCTTGGTCTTAGTGTAGCCTAGCCCAGTTTTGTTTGAATAGTTTCTCTGTTCGGCTAACAGCCTATCAAACAAACCATCACTCTTGTTGACAGTTGCACTTTTAAATTTTAGTTCAGAAATTTCTTTCTCATATTTAGTGCAGCAGTCAAGATTTTCATTTTTCAATTGAGTGATAGTGTTTTCCAATGACTTATTTCTGCTTTTCAGAGTTTCAATTGAATTTTCCAACTCAAGAACTTGCTCTTTATAGTTTGAAAGATTCTGTTTCAACTTAATGAAATTTTTAGCAAGCTTCTTGAATTCGATTTGCATTTCAAGATAAGCAGAATACAATTCATCAGTGTCATTGAATTCAGATTCAGAGTCAGAATCGGACGTCGAGGTTACCTCAGTGTTTTTATGTTCGGACACTGATCGACTACCTGAGGTTTCCTCGCTGTGTTTGCCCATTAAGCATCTGAAATTTGATTGTTGCATTGTTGACCCAAGTGCCGAGCTAGATGAGTCTTCTTGATTGGCATATCTGAGATTTAAACATGTTTCCTCATCTGCACACTCCGAGCAGGAGTCATATACAGGAAGGTCTTGATCAATTCTGAGTACAGAGCTTGATACTTCCTTTTCACAGTTCGAGCATGATTCTTGCTCGGAACTAGTTTGGCTTGGGCTTCTGAACATAGTTTCCCTTCCCATCAAGCACATAATTGCTTTCTCTTCTTCGTCGGCTGAACTGGAGCTTGAGCTGGTATTGTTGTTGGGTGCATCCCATACTATGTAAGCTCTCTTCTTCTTGTGGTCCTTGTTCTTCTTCATTTCTTCACCACTTTGCTTTTGCAATCTTGGACAGTATGTTCTAATGTGTCCCGCTTCACCACACTCATGGCATCTAACTCGGTCTTTTGAACTTGAGCCTTTGTGGTGAGTGTTTTTGGTATCTCTTGCTCGGTTTATGAAGTTCTTTTTCCCTTTGAAAAATTTGCTGAACTTCCTGACCATGAGACCAAAGTCTTCCTCATCCATGTCCGAGCTGGACTCACCTTCAGAGGATTCTTTGGTTGCCTTTATAGCAGCTTTGAGAGAAATTCCCTTTTTCTTCTTATCAGATTCTTCATGCATGGTCAGTCTGCCGAGCTCCATCTCATGCTCTTGCAGTTTGCCGAACAAAGTGGCTATGCTCATTGTGTCCAAGTCCTTAGCTTCCATAATGGCAGTGACCTTTGGCTGCCATTTTCTGCTAAGACATCTAAGCACTTTGTTATTTATCTCGGCATTTTGAAATGTTTTGCCGAGAGCATTTAGATGGTTTATGATATGAGTAAACCGCTTCTGCAAATCATTTATATTTTCGTTTGGCAGCATTCGGAATAACTCATATTCATGCATCAGAGTGTTTAGCCTTGCTCGTCTGACCTCACTTGTCCCCTCATGAGTAAGTTGTAGAATATCCCACATTTCTTTTGCAGATTTGCAACTAGATACTCTAAAAAATTCATCTTAGGACAAAGTTGAGGTGATGATATTTTTGGCTTTTAAGTCAAAGGATACTTTTCGTTTATCATCATCATCCCAACTTTCCCATGGGATTTCTAAAACTTCTTCATTGATTTTTCTTTTAGGGACAAATGACCCGTTTTCAATAGATTTCCAAATTTCCATATCTATGGCTTCAATGAAAATTTTCATTCGAGCTTTCCAATAGGCATAATGTAACATCCCTGAATTTTAGTTTCCGAATAATGTGATGCTTTGTTATATGAATGTTTTGCCTTGCTTGATGTGTTAGAACTTAAATCGTGTTTGTTAGCTTGTGATGATTAAGGCTAGCTTAAACCTAAGTAATTAGGTCTATCCTTGTGTAATTTTAGATTGATTAGGGTTAGACGTTTAATAGCCTAGTTAGAAGTTAGATTAGTTTGGTTAATGAATGGCTTAAGGGTTAAGTGGACTAGATTAAGCCTAAGTAACCAAATGGGCCTTGTGAGTGATGTTGGGCCATGAAAGTGTGATGGCCCATGTGTGTGAGTGTGAAAGCCGTGAAGAGTGTGTAAGTGTGTGTAGGCCGTGGTGTGTGTATGTGTGTGGAGTGAATGGTGAGTTGCATGAAGTAATGAGGTGGCAAGCTCACATTTCATGCATGTTGGTCAAGCATTAGGTGGCAACACCATATTCCCTTTAATTGCATGAAGGAGTGAGGTGTCCACACCAAGACTCACCACTTAGCCATCCTAAACAACTCACCCTTTGACCATAAGCCATCATAAAAGTAAGCATGTGATGATGAGCATCACTTTGGTTTTCCTTCCTTCTTAGCATCGTCACTTCCATCATCTCCTTCTTTTCTCTTGAAACCTCACGGCCACACCCATAAACACCACCATCCAAACTTATTCTTCCATTAAAACCTAGAAATCTTCACATATCCTAGGCCTAGATCATGAATACGCATCATGCATGTGTGATTAAGGCTTACAAGCTCAAATCCAAACTCATTCTCTTTTAGAAGCTCACGGCCTCACCCATCCCAACCCTTATTCAAGCCTAAACTTCTACCAAACACAAGAAACCTTAGCATATTCATACTCTAGATCATGAATATGCCACTTGTTTAAGATTTGTGTTGAAGAAATTTCAACCCAAGACCTTAGCAACCCCACGGCCAAACCCCAAACCAAGCCTTAAAATCTTTAGTTTGGCAAAGCAAGTGGAGCCTTAGAGTTTTAGAAGTTGGAGATCAAGTCTCAAGTGTCAAAAGGAGGGAGAGTGCTCACGGTTTTGGTAAAGAAAAGGGCCAAAACTTCTAAATCCCCATAGTTGTCTTCAAGAGGTAAGTGAGAGAAGCTTGCACTTTTGCTAGAATAAGTCTCAAGCTTAGAACTTAGGTTGAGTCACCATGAGACTCAAGGGCACTAGCTAGACTTTTGGTTTTTGGCTTGGAGGCCGAATTTGGTGAATTTTGATATGTGATTGTTTTGTGTTCTTTGCTGAATTTTTATGATTATGTTTGTGTTGGTGTGTATTTACATATGTTATGTGATTAAGAGAAATGTTTAGACCCTTGGATGAACAAACCTAAGGGTTGGCCGTGTAGATGTTAGTTAACTAAGGCAATTAAATTGTTAATCCAAATGACTTTAGATTGCTAAGCCGTTAACCTAGAAACTAAAAACAATTTAGTCAACTAAGTATCAAATAAATCCATGATTAGTCAACTAATCCAAGATTAGTTGGACTTAATCCTCGATTAGTGACTTTAACCCTGATTAGTCAACTAATCCATGATTAGTTAGACTTAATCCCTGATTAGTCAACTAATCCAAGATTAGTTGGACTTAATCCTCGATTAGTGACTTTAACCCTGATTAGTCAACTAATCCATGATTAGCTAGACTTAATCCAAGATTAGTAACCTTAATCCATGGTTAGTCAACTAATCCGAGATTAGTTGGACTTAATCCTAGATTAGTGAACCTAATCCCCTGATTAGTCAACTAATCCATGATTAGTTGGACTTAACCCGTGATTAGTCGGATTTAATCCGAGATTAGTCAATTAAGCTAGACTTAATCCCTGATTAGTGAGACCTAATCCATGATTAGGAGATTTAGCTCACGATTAGTCAGCTAAAGTACACTTAAACCTAGTCTTAAGTAATTAGGACTTACTTAACCAAGGTCTTAAGTGATTAAGACTTACTGAACCCAAGTTCTAGTTACTTAAGGTGCACTTAGGTCCGGGAAAGGATGGGACCTTGTCCGATTACTCGGACATAAGCTGACCTAGAACTCGTATGACTCTGCTATGTTAACTATATGCTTATGGATACATGTTGAATGCTTATGCTTATATGATGAGCTAGTATGAACGTGTATGTATCCACACTGAACTGATGCCAAATAATTATGACATAGTTGGACTAATGATAAACTGGAACCTGAGTATGTGCATGATAACCTAGGATTGCAAGAGTTGCATTGATAATATACGTGACATGAACTAGGTTATCAGACCAGTCCCAATCTGAGGAACACCTACGCAGGTGGAAACACCGTAAGGCGTGCCTTTTCTACGCAGGTGAACCTGTGAACCGTTTCTGTAACTGAACTCGATATTTTATGAAATCATGCACAGGGTTCACCGTAAGTCGTGTCTTTCTACGCTGGTGGACGCACTATAAGTTGTGCCATTTACGCTGGTGGAAACACTGTAAGTCGTGTCATTTACGCTGGTGGAAACACTGTAAGTCGTGCCGTTTACGCTGGTGGAAACACTGTAAGTCGTGCCATTTACGCTGGTCGAAACACTGTAAGTCGTGTCGTTTACGCTGGTGGAAACACTGTAAGTCATGCCGTTTACGCTGGCAGACGTGTCGTAAGCCGTGCCGCGTTCCTGAACGCACCGTTCCTCAGATCTGGACCCGGTGGACACAGAGGCCTCGGAGTTGGAGAAACATGTACATGCATCATGCCACCTATCTTGAAGATAATAACTAAACTGGTGTTTGCTCATATGTACATGCATTATTGCACTGGTGATTGTTGTTGTTTATCTGATTGTGAATGTTAGGGCTTAGGCTTATTCGATAATGCGACTGTGTTAGGCTTACTCTCCTGCCCTTTTAGGTGACGGCAAGATACCTGCCTTGCATCGAGATTCGTCCGCTCCTTGATGGTGTTTGGGGTCGGACGAAACCGGTGATCTCTGACTATGGAGTAGCTGCAGTGGACCAGCAACCAGCTCTGATGATACCCTTTTCTTTTGAGTTTTACATATTGTAAAATATTGTTTTTGGTGAGGTATTGTCAGAGTGTTTTATTTTCAATGGACTTGTACCTAATATGTATCAGACCTTTATGACTTCTTATCTACAACTAAGGTTCACCTTACGCATTTTAATATTCCGCTGGCTTTTAAGAATTTTGGAAATCCGGTATTGATCAGCTTTTAAAGAACTTGCAATTGAGGGACTAATGGTTTCATTTCAAAAATAATATTTATTGCAAAAACCCTCGACTGCTTTTCAATGACTCATAACTTCCCGGATTTCAACTCTTTGATTTTCACTTACAAACCAAGCGTATTAAAAAGAAAAAAATTTTCCACCCCAATTTTTGGAAAACTATGCAAGTCCAAATGATTCGAATGATAACCTTTTTGTAAGTAAGAGCGTTACAATTTTTGTGGTATCAGAGCTGAAGGTCCTACACCTGGTCCATAGTTAGTCCCATAAAGACTAGGATAGTTGTAGGATTAAGATAGTTCTAGGGCTTCAGTCCCCTTAGGTCTATTGTGATACTTAGCCTTTAGTGCAGGTTCACATTGGCAGCTAGGAATCAGCGTAACTTAGCTGAAGTTTTAGATAGGATCACTACGGTGATCGAGAACATGCAACAACAAGCTAACCAACCACCCCCATACCAAGCGGGACAAGTCGAGTTCCGTAGTCTGTCCGAATTCCGAAACTGTAACCCTCCTAGGTTTGAGGGAGGTTTCAAACCCGATGAGGCTAACAAGTGGATAAACGAACTGGACAAAATCTTCCAAACCCTAGGATGTACGGACGCTCAGCGGGTGACCTATGCCACGTACATGTTGTTTGGGGAGGCTGAAAACTGGTGGAAGCACACTGTTCAACTCTTGGCTCATGAAGGCCGGGAAGTCACATGGCAAGTGTTTACGGAAAAGTTTTTGGATAAGTACTTTCCCGAGGATCTGAGGCGGAAAAAGGAGGTAGAGTTTTTGCAACTGCAGCAAGGCGACATGAGTGTGGGTGAATACACCGCTAAGTTTGAGGAGCTGCTTAAGTATTCTCCTTACTTTCAGCAACACCCTGATGAACGAAGCAAGTGCATCAAGTTTGAGAATGGACTAAGGCCGGATCTAAAGGCAGCTTTCAGTTATCAGAAGATTCAGAACTTCTCAACTCTAGTCAACATGTGTCGGGTTTATGAAGATGATAAGAAGGCTGAGGAGTTATACTTGCGAAGTAAGAGGAATCAGTAGAGTTCCGGGTCACAGTGGCGCAAGGATTCAAACTTTAAAGGCAAAAGGCCACACTTCAAGGTCAAGGGTAAAGGCAAGGCGTCAGGACAAGTAGCAAGTTATCAGGGAAGTGCTCCGTTGTGCGATAAGTGCAAACGTCATCACTTCGGAGAGGTTTGTCGGAAGCCGTTTTCTGGTTGCTTTAAGTGTGGTAAACCGGGTCATTGGTCAAGGAACTGCAGAGAACCCGAGAAGGGTGACTCGAAGGGATCGGTGAATAGACCTATGGCTAGAGGGAAGGTATTTACTCTCAGTGGTGCTGAAGCCAATCAAGCCCCTGATCTCGTGCAAGGTACCCTTCTTCTTAATAGTCAACCTTGTAAAGTTTTGTTTGATTCTGGAGCTAGTCATTCTTTCGTTTCATATGAATGTGTGAATCGTTTGAACTTGCCCCTATCTGATTCACCATACTGCTTTAGAATAGAAACCCCAACTAACTCCCCTGTCCTTACTTCCAAAGTCTGTTTAAACTGTTTGGTTGAGGCACTAGGCCGCGTCTCGAGTGTAGACCTAGTCTGTTTACCTTTGTCACAGTTAGATGTCATTCTGGGTATGGATTGGATGACGAGGAACCGAGTGATCATCGACTGTGATAGGAGAATAGCCTTGTACAAAGACCTTCAACCCTCAAACCCCGAACCCAAAGGCTTCATGTGTCTGTTCTCTTTAACGAGGGAAGAAGAGGAGAAAGAGATAAAAGGAATACCAGTGGTAGAGGAGTTTCCGGAAGTGTTCACGGATGATGTACCGGGATTGCCGCCGAATAGAGAAATCGAGTTTGGTATCGATCTAATCCCAAGAACTGGCCCAATCTCCATAGCACCATATAGGATGGCGCCGCCGGAAATGGCTGAGTTGAAGAAGCAAGTAGAAGAGTTGCTACAGAAACAGCTGATCAGGCCAAATGTGTCTCCCTGGGGTGCGCCAATGTTGTTTGTGAGAAAGAAGGACGAAAGTCTGCGTATGTGTGTGGACTATCGGCAGTTGAACAAGGTGACCATCAAGAACAAATACCCTCTGCCAAGGATAGATGATCTCATGGATCAAGTTCGTGGAGCTTCTGTTTTCTCGAAGATAGATCTAAGATCTGGGTACCATCAGATAAGGATTCGGGAACAGGATATTCCCAAGACGGCGTTTCGGTCTCGCTATGGGCACTATGAGTATGTGGTAATGCCGATCGGTTTGACGAATGCTCCTGCTGTCTTCATGGACTACATGAACAGGGTCTTCAGACCGTTCTTGGACTCGTTTGTAGTGGTCTTTATAGATGATATTCTGGTCTACTCAAAGAGTCCAAAGGAACATGCAGAACACTTGAGGATTGTGTTGAAAGTTTTAAAGGAGAAACAGTTGTACGCCAAACCCTCAAAGTGCGAGTTTTGGCTGGAGGAAGTCAAGTTTTTGGGGCACGTGATCTCGGAGGGAGGAATAGCTGTCGATCCAACAAAGGTTGAATCAGTTCTTCGATGGGAACAACCTAAGACGGTAACGGAGGTCCGGAGTTTCTTAGGACTGGCCGGGTACTACCAAAGGTTTATAGAAGGATTTTCAAAGATCTCCCTACCTTTGACTAAGTTGACCAAGAAGGATCAACCTTTTGTTTGGGACTCGAAGTGCGAAGAGAGTTTCCAAAAGCTGACCACTTCACCGGTGTTAATCCTACCTGACCCACAGAAGAGCTTTGATGTATACTGCGATGCATCAGGGCAAGGCCTCGGATGTGTGTTAATGCAAGAAGGTAAGGTGGTGGCATACGCATCAAGGCAGTTGAAAGTGCATGAGGTGAATTATCCGACGCACGACTTGGAGTTAGCCGCAATAGTTTTCGCTCTTAAGATCTGGAGGCACTATCTCTATGGCACTATGTTCCGAGTGTTCAGTGACCATAAGAGTTTAAAGTATCTCTTTGACCAGAAGGAGCTGAACACGAGACAACGTCGATGGACGGAGTTTCTCAAAGATTATGACTTCGAACTCCACTATCATCCTGGAAAGGCGAATGTGGTTGCGGATGCCCTAAGCAGAAAGGCATTGCATGCGAGTGCCATGATGATTAAGGAGGCTGTTTTGCTAGAAAAGTTTCAGGATATGAGTTTGGTAATGGAAGTCGAGCCAACAAGCTTAAAGCTAGGAATGCTGCAAATCACGAATGAGTTTATGACTCTGATCCGCGAGCGACAACAAGAAGATGGTGAGCTTGGTGAAAAGAAAAGGTTGGCGTCGGAAGGGAAAGAACTGAACTTTCAGGAGGGAAATGATGGACTTCTTCGTTTCAAAACAAGGATATGCATTCCAAAGGACGCAGAACTTAGAAGAATGATATTGGAGGAAGCGCACAAGAGTCGGATGAGTATGCATCCGGGAACAACTATGATGTATCAGGATTTGAAAAAGTTATTCTGGTGGTCTGCATTGAAGAAAGATGTGGCTGAGTATGTAGCATCATGTTTGGTTTGCCAGAAAACGAAGGCCGAGCATAGGAAGCCAGGAGAAGAGTTACAATGTTTGGAGGTCCCTCAGTGGAAATGGGACAGCATATCGATGGATTTTGTAACAAGTTTACCTAGGACGGACCGGAATTTTGATGCCATATGGGTTGTGGTAGATCGGTTAACTAAATCTGCGCATTTTATCCCCATAAATATGCGTTATTCGATGGAAAGGCTTGCTCAACTCTACGTTGATGAGGTGGTACGACTGCATGGTATACCTTCCAGTATACTGTCTGACCGTGATCCAAGGTTTACATCTCGGTTTTGGAACAGTCTGCATCAAGCCCTGGGAACAAAGTTAAAAATGGGATCTGCTTATCATCCTCAAACTGACGGACAAACAGAGCGAACCATTCAGACGTTGGAAGATATGTTAAGAGCGTGTACCTTGGAGAAGCAAAGAATTTGGGATAAGGTGTTACCGTTGGTGGAGTTTACCTATAATAACAGCTATAATGCGAGTATTGGGATGACACCGTTTGAAGCGTTGTATGGTAGAAAGTGCCAGACACCACTAAGTTGGTTTCAAGTGGGGGAGAATGCTTTAATCGGTCCAGAACTGGTACAAGAAACAACTGAAAATATTAAGATGATACAAGAGAAGATGAGGACCGCTCAAGGAAGGCAGAAGAGTTATGCGGATAAGAGGATAAGACCTCTTGAGTTTGCAGAAGGAGAGCATGAGAGCATGTGTTTATCAAGATATCCCCGATGAAAGGTGTAGGCAGAGCGTTGAGAACCAAGAAACTTTCACTCAGGTTCATCGGTCCGTACCAAATCCTTAGGAAAATTGGTCCAGTTGCGTACCAGATAGCCTTACCACCATCTTTGTCTAGTCTGCACAATGTCTTTCATGTTTCACAACTTCGAAAGTTTGTGCACGACACTAACTCCATTCTGGATATCCGACCTGATGACCTGTCTGTGCGAGAAAACCTAACTCTAGAAGCTGGCCCGATTTTTATAGCAGACCGCCGAATCAAGCAACTTAGGGGAAAAGAAATACCCTTGGTTAGAGTTGTTTGGGAACACAATGGTGTTCAAGAGTCAACCTGGGAACCCGAAGCTACGATACGTAGAGAATATCCTGAGTTGTTCAGGTAGAACAGAATTTCGAGGACGAAATTCCTGTAAGTGGGGGAGAGTGTAACATCCCTGAATTTTAGTTTCCGAATAATTTGATGCTTTGTTATATGAATGTTTTGCCTTGCTTGATGTGTTAGAACTTAAATCGTGTTTGTTATCTTGTGATGATTAGGGTTAGCTTAAACCTAAGTAATTAGGTCTATCCTTGTGTAATTTTAGATTGATTAGGGTTAGACGTTTAATAGCCTAGTTAGAAGTTAGATTAGTTTGGTTAATGAATGGCTTAAGGGTTAAGTGGACTAGATTAAGCCTAAGTAACCAAATGGGCCTTGTGAGTGATGTTGGGCCATGAAAGTGTGATGGCCCATGTGTGTGAGTGTGAAAGCCGTGAAGAGTGTGTAAGTGTGTGTAGGCCGTGGTGTGTGTATGTGTGTGGAGTGAATGGTGAGTTGCATGAAGTAGTGAGGTGGCAAGCTCACATTTCATGCATGTTGGTCAAGCATTAGGTGGCAACACCATATTCCCTTTAATTGCATGAAGGAGTGAGGTGTCCACACCAAGACTCACCACTTAGCCATCCTAAACAACTCACCATTTGACCATAAGCCATCATAAAAGTAAGCATGTGATGATGAGCAACACTTTGGTTTTCCTTCCTTCTTAGCATCGTCACTTCCATCATCTCCTTCTTTTCTCTTGAAACCTCACGGCCACACCCATAAACACCACCATCCAAACTTATTCTTCCATTAAAACCTAGAAATCTTCACATATCCTAGGCCTAGATCATGAATACGCATCATGCATGTGTGATTAAGGCTTACAAGCTCAAATCCAAACCCATTCTCTTTTAGAAGCTCACGGCCTCACCCATCCCAACCCTTATTCAAGCCTAAACTTCTACCAAACACAAGAAACCTTAGCATATTCATACTCTAGATCATGAATATGCCACTTGTTTAAGATTTGTGTTGAAGAAATTTCAACCCAAGACCTTAGCAACCCCACGGCCAAACCCCAAACCAAGCCTTAAAATCTTTAGTTTGGCAAAGCAAGTGGAGCCTTAGAGTTTTAGAAGTTGGAGATCAAGTCTCAAGTGTCAAAAGGAGGGAGAGTGCTCACGGTTTTGGTAAAGAAAAGGGCCAAAAGTTCTAAATCCCCATAGTTGTCTTCAAGAGGTAAGTGAGAGAAGCTTGCACTTTTGCTAGAATAAGTCTCAAGCTTAGAACTTAGGTTGAGTCACCATGAGACTCAAGGGCACTAGCTAGACTTTTGGTTTTTGGCTTGGAGGCCGAATTTGGTGAATTTTGATATGTGATTGTTTTGTGTTCTTTGCTGAATTTTTATGATTATGTTTGTGTTGGTGTGTATTTACATATGTTATGTGATTAATAGAAATGTTTAGACCTTTGGATGAACAAACCTAAGGGTTGGCCGTGTAGATGTTAGTTAACTAAGGCAATTAAATTGTTAATCCAAATGACTTTAGATTGCTAAGCCGTTAACCTAGAAACTAAAAACAATTTAGTCAACTAAGTATCAAATAAATCCATGATTAGTCAACTAATCCAAGATTAGTTGGACTTAATCCTCGATCAGTGACTTTAACCCTGATTAGTCAACTAATCCATGATTAGTTAGACTTAATCCCTGATTAGTCAACTAATCCAAGATTAGTTGGACTTAATCCTCGATTAGTGACTTTAACCCTGATTAGTCAACTAATCCATGATTAGCTAGACTTAATCCAAGATTAGTAACCTTAATCCATGGTTAGTCAACTAATCCGAGATTAGTTGGACTTAATCCTAGATTAGTGAACCTAATCCCCTGATTAGTCAACTAATCCATGATTAGTTGGACTTAACCCGTGATTAGTCGGATTTAATCCGAGATTAGTCAATTAAGCTAGACTTAATCCCTGATTAGTGAGACCTAATCCATGATTAGGAGATTTAGCTCACGATTAGTCAGCTAAAGTACACTTAAACCTAGTCTTAAGTAATTAGGACTTACTTAACCAAGGTCTTAAGTGATTAAGACTTACTGAACCCAAGTTCTAGTTACTTAAGGTGCACTTAGGTCCGGGAAAGGATGGGACCTTGTTCGATTACTCGGACATAATCTGACCTAGAACTCGTATGACTCTGTTGTGTTAACTACATGCATATGGATACATGTTGAATGCTTATGCTTATATGATGAGCTAGTATGAACGTGTATGTATCCACACTGAACTGATGCCAAATAATTATGACATAGTTGGACTAATAATAAACTGGAACCTGAGTATGTGCATGATAACCTATTATTGCAAGAGTTGCATTGATAATATACGTGACATGAACTAGGTTATCAGACCAGTCCCAATCTGAGGAACACCTACGCAGGTGGAAACACCGTAAGGCGTGCCTTTTCTACGTAGGTGAACCTGTGAACCGTTTCTGTAACTGAACTCGATATTTTATGAAAGCATGCACAGGGTTCACCGTAAGTCGTGTCTTTCTACGCTGGTGGATGCACTGTAAGTCGTGTCATTTACGCTGGTGGAAACACTGTAAGTCATGCAATTTACGCTGGTGGAAACACTGTAAGTCGTGCCGTTTACGCTGGTGGAAACACTGTAAGTCGTGCCATTTACGCTGGTGGAAACACTGTAAGTCGTGTCGTTTACGCTGGTGGAAACACTGTAAGTCGTGCCATTTATGCTGGTGGAAACACTGTAAGTCGTGCCATTTACGCTGGTGGAAACACTGTAAGTCGTGCCGTTTACGCTGGTGGAAACACTGTTAGTCGTGCCGTTTACGCTGGCAGACGTGCCGTAAGCCGTGCCGCGTTCCTGAACGCACCGTTCCTCAGATCTGGACGCGGTGGACATAGAGGCCTCGGAGTTGGAGAAACATGTACATGCATCATGCCACCTATCTTGAAGATAATAACTAAACTGGTGTTTGCTCATATGTACATGCATTATTGCACTGGTGATTGCTGCTGTTTATCTGATTGTGAATGTTAGGGCTTAGGCTTATTCGATAATGTGACTGTGTTAGGCTTACTCTCCTGCCCTTTTAGGTGACGGCAAGATACCTGCCTTGCATCGAGATTCGTCCACTCCTTGATGGTGTTTGGGGTCGGACGAAACCGGTGATCTCTGACTATGGAGTAGCTGCAGTGGACCAGCAACCAGCTCTGATGATACCCTTTTCTTTTGAGTTTTACATATTGTAAAATATTGTTTTTGGTGAGGTATTGTCAGAGTGTTTTATTTTCAATGGACTTGTACCTAATATGTATCAGACCTTTATGACTTCTTATCTACAACTAAGATTCACCTTACGTATTTTAATATTCCGCTGGCTTTTAAGAATTTTGGAAATCCGATATTGATCAGCTTTTAAAGAACTTGCAATTGAGGGACTAATGGTTTCATTTCAAAAATAATATTTATTGCAAAAACCCTCGACTGCTTTTCAATGACTCATAACTTCCCGGATTTCAACTCTTTGATTTTCACTTACAAACCAAGAGTATTAAAAAGAAAAAAAATTTCCACCCCAATTTTTGGAAAACTATGCAAGTCCAAATGATTCAAATGATAACCTTTTTGTAAGTAAGAGCGTTACACATAACCCTCACCATTGAATAGTGGAGGTCTGTTTATGGAAGAGCCTTCATCTCCGAAGGGATTGTTAGTAGCCATTCGGTTTCCTCAAGGATCTTTTCGAAAAAGTTTTTACACTCGATCTTTCGACCGAGCTCTGATACCACTTGTTGGAAACCAACAAGAGGCCTAACAATCGAGTAGAGGGGGTGAATAGGAGATTGAAGCTAATATGACAATTTTTTGATTTATTGAAAACTTAACTGAATGTTGTTCCGGTATGAAAATAAATGCCGAGCGATAACCGAGCAGACAGGGTTAAATGATTAACCAAATAGATGAACAGATTGGTTAATCGGTTAACCGAGCTGCTTCGAACCCGAGCTTTGAGAACAACACTCAAGGCCGAGCTACAAGACTAACGATTGAAAACTTGGATGCTCGAAATACAGCGGAAAACACTTAAGCAAATACTGCAACGGAAAGCGATAAAGAAATAAAATGAACACCCGAGATTTATCCTGGTTCACTCTCACCCTGAGAGCTAGTCCAGTCCTCTCTAAAAACCTTTTAGAGAGCTTTCACTAAAAATCGATTTTATGGGTTACAAAAGGATTTACAAGAGACTACCCCTCTACACCTATCCAGTCAAACGAGTGTACCAAACTCGTGACAAACTACCCACAACAAATCGATGACCAAAGAACCTCTTTGGAACCTTTTCAACACGGAAAAGCTTTCTCGATCAGAGACCAGCTTTTCACTCCAGAAAAATACAATGAAGATTATAATGAAAATGAATGGCTCCAATTCGAAACACTCTTCGAATGAGTATGAAAATATGAAGTTCAAGAGTGAGTTGATTTTGTGAAGGGTAATCACAGAGAAGAAATAAGTTGAACTTAGAGTTAGGATTTGAAAGTTTAAATCTCTAAGTTCTTGAGAAGATTCAAATGATCTTCTTCTCTGTGAGATTTTAAATTCTGCTCTGTTTTTCGAAAGAGAATGAAATTAAGGTTCAAAGAAAATTGTTCAGTAGTGTCTCTCTCAAAAATTGTTCTTTGTAACCGTTGAGAACTCCCCCTTTTATAAGCTCCTCTCATTTCCAGATAAGAAGGAGAGAGAACGAGCTGTACGGAAAGCAATGGGGTTTCCAACGGCTATATTCTGAAAAGCAGAGCAGTGATGGTGACCCTTCACCAACCTTTGACTTTAACTCATTTTGAATTTCAAACTTATTACTTTGTCGGAGTTTAAAATCCTAGACTTTCTACCCAGACTCAACGGTAATAAAAGGTACGGACAAGCTGAGCAGAGTCTGAAGGTTGAAGATGAAGTTGTTGAAGATGAACAGAGATAGCCGAGCTTGAGTTTTGTTTCGAGCTTGGTCTTGGATTGGTGTTGCCGAGCTTGAGCTTTGTTTCGGGCTTGGTCTTGGATTGGTGTTGCCGAGCTTGAGCTTTGTTTCGGGCTTGGCAATGCGACTTGAGCTTTGAAGAACAGATCCAAGTTTTGGCCTTTGCTTAAGACTCGTGCATAATCCGAGCTTATTGATCTTTCTGATGCTGTGGCTTCTTTCAACATTCCGGGTGTGTGCCGAGTCAACCAACATTTGAGCTTACCGCCTTGAAGTAAAGAGCTGAGCTAGCACTCTTGAATGAACTTAGGTCGTGATCAAGAGCCGAGTCCAAACCGAGCTGAAGTCTCAAAAGCTGGCTTGCTGTAAGTAGCGAAGAAACCCAATTTTTCGAGCTTTCTGCCTTTGGCGGAACGCATACGCAAAACTGAGTCTGACACTTTTGATCTTGACCCCAAGCTGAGCCTATCAAAATCTCTTTTAGTTTGCCGAGCGTATTTATTTGACATCATCAAAAGCTCTTTGATTCTACAGTTTTTGCCGAGCGTATATTTGACATCATCAAAAGCTCTTTGATTCTACAATGTCACTAAAGCCAACAACGACAGGATGACGGCTGTGTACCATCTCGGTCATATCCTCTTACGGCTCGTATCGGGCTGGATCGTCTGGGCCACAACACCGCTGACCCATTAGGGCATCCAGCCACCCCTATAGGTCTCCCTCTCACCTGACTGGATGACCCCCATTAGGTCTTTTCTGCAGCATGGCATTGTCCCTTCTGACCAGTTGCAAGCTAAGAAACTCATCAAAAAGGCTGCTCATTGTGTATTGATGGGGGACGTTCTATACAGGAGAGGAGATGCATCGTCTCTACTTCGTTGCTTGGCTATGGATGAGGCCAAAACGGTTCTGAACGAGGTTCACGGCGGAATTGCTAGCGACCACATGGGTGAGAAGTCTTTGGCCAGGAAGATTCTCCGAGCTGGCTACTACTGGCCAACTTTGATGGCCGATTGCCTTGATCATGTACACCGTTGTACGCAATGCCAGCACCACAACGACTTGTACCGCCGACCACCAGAAGAATTGCATTCACTGGCTTCTCTATGGCCTTTTTACCAATGGGGCATGGACATTATGGGTAAGTTTCCAAGAGCTCCCGGATAGCTCATATATGTGGTAGTTGTTGTTGACTACTTCACTAAGTGGATAGAGGCTGAAGCTCTAGCCACTATCTCCTCCGTAAAAATCCAGAAGTTTTTCCTCAAGAATGTAATCGCTCGTTTCGGCGTTCCTCATTCAATTGTAACGGATAACGGAACGCAGTTTACAGCGGACACTTTCCAAGCTTTGGCAGAACATCTTCACATCTCGCATCATTTCTCCTCGGTCGAGCACCCACAGTCGAATGGGCAGGTCGAGTCAGCAAACAAGGCTATCTTGTTTGGATTAAAGAGAAGGCTGCTGGAAGCAGAAGGAGCTTGGGCCGAGTTACTTCCTGAGATCCTCTGGTCCTTGAGAACGACCATACAGAGCTCAACAGGAGAAACTCTATTCAGGCTCACTTACGGTTGTGATGCGATGATTCCCATCGAGCGCCGAGTTCCGACTTTCCGTATGCTCGAGAGACCCGAAGAAACGAATGATATGTTGTTAAGGGAGGAGTTGATTCTGAGCGAGGAGATCGGAGATAGGGCTGCTGAAAAAGAGCAGAAAGCAAAGGAGAGGCAAGCTAAGCAATATAACAAGGCGGTAGGTCCGATATCATTCGAGGTAGGTGACCTCGTTTTACGCCGATCTGACATCGGATTGAAGAATGCTAGGGAAGGAAAGTTTGCCCAGAATTGGGAAGGGCCGTACAGGGTTATGTCCAAGACAGGCTCAGGAGCTTACAGGTTGGAAACCCTCGGCGGTGCTGAGATCAGAAACAGTTGGAATGCAACGAAGCTCAGGACCTATTTCAGCTAACAGATCAGCAAAATTTTTCCCCACTCTTCTTCTTTACTTCTATTTCGTTTTTATTTCCTAGTTCTTATTTTGTTCGGAACTTTTAGTCTTGATTTATTTGGAGTTTTAGTTACTTGTTTTTTGGACATGAAATAATTCTGCATGACAATGTACTAATGGCATTTTGTTTTATAATAAAAATTACGTTCTGCAGTTTCAGTTATTCATATTACTTACGTCTTAAACATGCGCAATGTACATGCCTTTCCATTTTAGACTAGCCACCTAAATGGGACTGTGCGATTTATATACAGCACCTCTTTTCAGAGGAAAGCTTATAAATTTTCCTAAGGTACGGGGAGCACCCGACTCTAACAGACTTACCCTTTGAGGGGCCTAGCACAGTCGGGTACGAGGTCCACACCTTGGCTCAGGTGATTGGACTGAGACTCCCATCTCATTAAACAGATAAGAGCATTATACCTCGGAGCGGCTTCTCGTCGACTAATGTTCAAACTAACCCAGCACAACAACAAGGGATAAAAGTTAAGGAGTTACAACAATTAAACATGAAGCAATAAAATAACCGAGTTTATACAGCACAAGAACAAAAATAAGTCATAATAATTCAAGAAAGAAAAAACAAGTTCAACATCAGTACCAAAAGCTGCCCAGCATAAGGGACTTACGCTCAATCCTCAATGTCGGAAAGTACAACGGTGCTTGGGTCAAAGTCGACATCCTCCTTTTCGGCTAAGGGATCAGGAAGATCATCACGATTGAGGTCAACTTCAGCATAACCTTTCGAACAGTCCACAAGTTTCCCTTCGCTGACCCCGAATTCGGGATTAGCGCCGACATACTGTAGACGGTAGTCTGAGTTGAGCACCCGCATCTGCTCGACTGTGTTTGCAAACAGCGCATCCGCCGACTTCTCTAAATCAAAATCGGCCTTGGCAGCAACAATCTTATGCTTCAATGCTTGAGCAACCCGTTTCTTCTGCATCTCCCTCACCTTCTCCACCTCGGCCTCTCCATCAGCCTTCAGTTTGGCCACATTTTCCTCGTGGCTCTTTTGCAGTTCCTCCAACCGCCTCTTGGTTTCGACAAGCTCCGCCTTAGCCTTTTCGGATTCTTTCTCGACCTCGGCAAGTCTCCCAAGGTCAGTTTTGGCCTTAGCCGAAAATCCTGCTTCTGCATCGGCGGAGGCCCCCGCAATAGCCGTCATCAAGTTGGCCGAATGTTGGAGATGCTCAGCCAAATTTTCTGCCATTTTCTTCCAGTCGATGGCTGTCATTTTGGCTAAGTCCAGGGGCTCAAAGGCAAATGACGCCCGAATGGCCACCAGCTCAGCCGAAGTAGCTACCTCAGCATTGAGGGGGGTACCTTTTTGAACCTCGACTTCAGGAGTCGGAGCATCAGTTGGGGTATCGGACAAGTTGATCACGGGTGGTGTTGGTGGAGGAGGAGTACCGGATACCTCGGCCCTTTTTCTCTTCCGAAGAGCAGCGGCCGCCAGCAGATTTCCAGCTTTAGACGACATGTCTTCACCAGTTGTTGCAGTATCTTCCGAGGTCGTTTCGCAAACCGAGGTCAACTTTGGCTTTACTTTCCTCCTCTGCTCCGCAAGAACGGCAGGATCGACGTCCTCGATCTCCTTCCAATATTTCACTACAAGAAACAAAGCAAGAAATGTAGTAAGTAAGTAAAAAAAAGTTATTTACCGATTTCAGAAGACACCAACTCCTCGGCGCAACTTATTATGCGCCGAATGTCTAGTTGCACTTGATCCCGTGCTTTATACTCATTAAAAAAGTGTTGCGTGGTTAACTTCTCGTTTGGGGTAAGGGGATCCGAGGTCCAATTCCGAGGTGTAGCGTGCCGATTATAGAACTCCGCCGACCATTGAAGCGGAAATTTCGGACCCTCCTCGGTACGGAACCACGGCCGACCAGTACCCACATACTGGTATTTGAAGAACCTTGGTTTGAACTTCTTCCAGGACTCGTGAAACTTGGCAAAAAACCCATAATACGACCGACTCTTCACCGACACCCACAATTTGTTGGATTTACCCGCTTCCTTCACGGTCACGTGAGGATTGAAGAGCCAAAAGAAGACCTTAGCAGTGCACACCAACGCCTTAGCTCGGCAATACCTTTCTAAGGCTCTCAAGAAGGCCCAGGCATTGGGGTGCAATTGGGTAGGCGCTACACCGAGAATGTTCAGCACCCGCGTCTCCAAGGCAGTAAATGGTAAGCGGAGGCCGAGGGTAACAACCATGTCCTCGTACAAGTAAAAGGTATTTTCGTCAGTAGCCGAACACACCCTGTTGTTTCCAGAGCAAGGCAAGACTTTGTACGAAGTTCCGGCTTGGTCCTCGGGGCAAGGAAGCAAAAATTGCCTCATCGAGTTGACGCTTTCCTCGGTACTCATCTCCGATTGTATCCCCAGTACCTCGCGATCCACCCAAGGGTATAGGTGGGCATCTGATGGTGCTGGGTAAGCGTCAGGGTTTTTCACCACTTTTCTAGGAGCCATCAAACCTGAAGAAGAAGAGGGGAGCTCGGCGTTAAATTTACGGGTAACAAAAAGTAACCCCCCCCCCCGAAACCCCCGAGCTGTGGTGCCAATTGGTGAGCACCTCCCCTCTTCTACTTCCATTCCCCTTCCCTAAACCCTTTTTCGCTGCTCACTACCCACCATCAACTCATAGTCGACCTTCTCCTCGCCGGCCCTAATTTCGGCCTCAACATATAGCCTTACATTTTCTCTTCTCTCAGATATGTTCATTGGGTAATAAGCGTCAATGGGCACAACATCCTCCACCACTGCCTCGTGTTTCCTAAGGTAAACACTACGAGGGCGAGGATATGGAACGATTTCTACAGAATCAGAAGATGAGGAAGAAGAGGAAGAGTCATTGTCACTACAATCTTCACTACTGCTACTAAGGTTAAGAGTCCCGCACCATTTCTTGTACCACTCACCACTCATGATTGTTAAAAACACCCCCAGAACACCCAGAGCGCAGAAACCCAGAAAAAAAAAAGAACACTCAAAAGAAACAAAACCCAGACAGCAAAAGACAGAGGAAAATGAAGAAAAAGAAATAACGAAAACTCAGTGGTGTACCTGCGGTGTTGAGAGTTGGCAAGAAGGAAGATGACTCATTGCATGGAAGAGACCGCAAGCAATGATGAGCAAAGAAAAGCAAGGAGTTTTTATCTCACATGCAGAGGTAAGTGGTAACCAAGAATGAAGAAGACCAGGAGAGAGAATTCACAGTTTGGAGAAGGAAAGTGGAAATAGCAGTTTCAAAGGGAGAGGAAGTTGAAGGGAGTATTTGGAAGGTGGAGGAGTGAGTGAGAGAGAGAGAGAAAATGAAAAGAAAAGAACAAAAGGTAAACCGCTCAACTTCCCCTGTTTTGAATTCGTGGGCCTGGACAATGAATATGGCCCAACCCATAAGGAGACCTGTAACCCTTGGACGCGTGTCCCAACAATAGATCAAAAGGCGTGTCTCGAGCCGCGCAACATTTATGACTCAAAGCTGGCTTCAGGAAAAGATGACACGTGGTTATAATCAGGGAAGTAAACGTCACCCTGAGAAGACGAAAGGACAGGCTTCTAATCCGTTCAGATAAGCGTGATGATGGCGCAAGTTATGGACAATGGTTGTCAATCACTCCGACGTACCATCCATTTCCAAACTCGTTGCAAGACTCGTCTAGCCTTGCCGAGCTGGGGGGCTTATGTGGTGGACTAAACCTATGATCGAGATCACAGGACGTCGAAACCTATCTGACCGAGATCACGACAGTCACCCACCAATACTAACGGGTCGAGATCAATGCCCTTCAAACAAACAGGCACAGCCTAGACGGGCCGAGCTCGCTCCCCCAACACGTCTCTCATGTCACTAAAGCCAACAAGGACAGGATAACAGCCGTGTACCATCTCGGTCATATCCTCTTACGGCTCGTATCGGGCTGGATCGTCTGGGCCACAACACCGCTGGCCCATTAGGGCATCCAACCACCCCTATAAGTAGTACAGTGCTACATGGGGCTCAGATACGCTTTCTAAACCCTAAGTACACACTGCACACACTGTGATTAGGGCAACCCAGGTAATCCTACTGATACCTGTGAAACTCAGAGAATCATACATCAACCCTAGGTCAAACCGCCTCACTAGGTCTCTCCCTGTGACCTTTGTGAACGACCTGATCTAGAACAAGACACCATCCAACCCCATAAGCCATTACACCACAAACACAAGCTTTCCTCCCTCTTCCTGTTTTATTTCTATTGCCGGAATACATCGGCTTCTTCTCCGAATCCACACAACCAACGTTCCCCAACTTTTCACCACGATGTCCCCGTCTTCTCCAGCTAGCAATCCAAATTATAAGACTCTGATCTGCCATGATTGAGGAGGAGACCCCCAACAACCATAAACCGTGATCTCGAAATGGGCTTCGCTCTACTATATGAGAAGTGTGTTGCCTTTGTTCCGAGAGAGGGTCGACATCGCGATTTGGGGTTTCAGGTGAATCATTGGAGGGGATTAAAGAGGGTAAAGATGATACATCAGTTAGTTTGCATACGTCGGAGGAGAAAGGAGTGAGTGGTGGTGGTGGTGGTGATAGTTGGTGGCGGTGTTGGAAATGTGGAGAAAGAAAATGGGTAAATTAGACATTTTGTAATATTTTGTTCATTTAATCTCAACCATTAACATTTTTTTATAATAAATCAAAGGCCTTGAATTAATGATATTACAAGGTGCATCACATGTAAAACTCAAAAAAGGTGCATTGAAGAGGTTGCCTAGTTTCATAATATCCTTTTACTGGTATCACTTGACATTTTATCCCTAGCCTTTAGGAATAAGGTTAAGCAATTATTAAAAAAAAAGGTTACGCAAACCTATACAATTATAAATCAATTATTATCAATTTTAATATCATTAATAACAATATTAAATTTTCTTTAATTAATGTGAAGTTTCGCTATATAATTAATTACTATGCTAAGGAACACAACTAATATAAACTTCTTAAGTACTCATCTAAGTATATTTTAAGGGTATATTTTCATCCTAAAAATTATTTCTTAAGAGATCTAATAAATAAATATTACCTCTGTCTCTAAATATAAAGCTTTCTTGACAATTTTATTTTGTCCCTATTTATAAAGTCTTATACCAATTTTCAATGATTATTAATTACTTTTTTTTCACAAACACCCCTATTTATTTAACACTTTTTAGATTCTCAATAAGATTAATAGGGGTAATTTTGAAATTACATATCAAAAGTTCACATTTCCAATACAATTAACTAAATTATTCCACTTTTTTAATGAACGTGAAATCCCCCAAAGAGACTTTATATTTAGGGACGAAAGGAATAACTCATAATAGGAAGGAGGAATACTGAAGGTTAGGATTATAATATGTTATGATAATCTAATATTCATGTTGAGACACTCTGAAATATAACTGCCTTAGCTTATTTTAGGGACCAAAATTTATTGTCTCACACTAAGATACTTCAAATAAAAAAAAAACGTGGGAATGATAAAGGTTTATTTATGGTTTTGGTCCCTCAAAGTTCAGCGTGTTTTGGTTTTAGTTCGTAAAAGTTATTTTGACTGGGATTAGTCCTTAATTTTTCAAACATTTTGGTTTTGATATCATCCATTAGAAAAAATCAATTATTTGTTGACGTGGTTAATGAAAACCCACACCAACGACTACATAGTGTGAGATAGCGCCAAATAAGTATTATAACATGGATGATTCAGGTCCATAACGCAAAATTCTGCGTATGAGACCATTTTGTGTCCGTGGATCAGTATCATCCACGTCATATCACTTATTTGGCGTCACCTCACACTACGTGACTGCTCATATGGTGTTTCACTAGACACACCAGCAAATAACAATTTTTCCATAATGGTGGAGTGGATCAAAACCAAAATGTTTGAAAAATTAAGGATCAGTCCCGGTCAAAATAACTTATAGGAACTAAAACCAAAACACACTGAACTTTTAGGGACCAAAAACATGAATAAGCCAAAAATAAATAAATAAATTTAATTAAAAAATTATAATGTTACGAATAATTTTTTTTTTTGACAATTCTTCACACTGGCACGTACTCCCTCCGGTCCTATTTATAAGTCACATTTTAGAAAGATTCTTTGGTCCTATTTATAAGTCACTTTGTATTTTCTTGGAGACATTTATTGCTATTTTCTCTTATTTGCCCTTTGCCCTTTGTATTTTCTAATAATACATTGTGAAATTCCCAATGCTAGTTAAGAGGGTAAGATTGTAATGTTGAAGCATTTTTATAAAGTTTCAAGAAACCTAACTACCCTCCTTGGTCTGTGTGATATGGTTAAGTATGCCCTATAAATAAGACCAGAGGGAGCAATAAAGTAACATAAAATGTGAAACATCATATTTTATCCTGGTATTTTATATTTTGTTTATTTATTTAAAACAGATCAGCTAGCATTAATTACACGTAACTACACTTATGGGTATTTAATAAGTAACTAAATGCAAATAAAATGTATTGAAAAATATATTTTTTGAAATTTTTGTGAGAAAAATAAATGTTGACTTAGAATTGGTTTTTCTTTTTTTAAAAAATAACTCTAACAAATATCTTTGAACTTTCAAAAAACAAGTGTCCTTGAACACTTGCTAGCAAATCCTAACAGTAATTATCACGATCTTGAACTTTTGAATGATAGAGATTAATGAAAACAAAAATTAGAAAAAAAAAATACACTTAAAAAATGATGGAGAGAAGAAAATTGAGAAAATCTCCACATGAATAAATCATGATTTATAATATGTAATGGCCATTCTATTTTTAGACAAGTTTAATTAATTACTTTATTACTTTATTACTCCCTCCAGCTCGAATTATAAGCAAATCCAACCACTTTTACGCTTATTAAGAAGGTTAGTTGATTGTATTTAATTTTCTCAAATTTATAAAAAAATAGAGGTATTTTAAGAAAGTAATATTGGGAATGAAACAAAAATTAAATTAAAATAACAATTTTCTAGAGATATTTTAGGAAAGTGACATTGGGAATGAAATAAAATTTAGTAAAGTTAGTTAATTTTACTTATATTTTAAACCAAGAGAAGTATGTTTTTTGTTGCTTATAATTCGAGTCGGAGGGAGTATATAGTTAAATTATTGAATGATTTAGATTTTTTTCTTGAATCAAGGGCATTCTCGAGTGAATAAATAAAGATTATTTTTTTAGACAAAAATATTACTCCCTCCGTCCCTAATTATAAGACCCTCTTGATACTTTTATTTTGTTCCTATTTATAAGGCTCTTTACCAATTTTTAATGAGCATTAATTATTTTTTTTCCACAAACAGCCCTATTTATTTAACACTTTTTATATTCTCAATATATTAATAGGGGTAATTTTGAAAATACATATCAAAAGTTCACATTTTCAATACAATTAACTAAATTATTCTACTTTCTTAATGGACGTGAAATATCCCAAGAGGACCTTATAATTAGGGACGGAGGTAATACTGTTGAAATGAATTTTGCTTCTATCATATTTAAAGATCACCAAATGAATTTTGTCTTTATCAGCAAAATTTTTTCCATATCCACAATAGGCATAAATGAATCTACCTTGAAGTTAGTGCCTCCACTAACTTTTTATATATTTTTTTTAAAAACATAGTAGTATTATATTTACATATATGCTTATATATAATATATTGTGCAATAAGATAACCGTGCACATTGTATAGCTCATTGGTGCTTATGGGTTTTTTCTTGTTGTAACATATGCTAGGTCATGTGTTCAGTGTTCTTGTCATCACATAGTGTGCATTTGTTTTAGCTTTGATTTTTTTTTTCTCAAAAAGTTGCAAAAGGAAAATATAATCTTATATTCCCTCAAGATCGATTATAGATTATTTAACTACATTAGGTCCTAAACCCGTGCAATGCACGGGGGAATTACAAAACCGATAAATTTTTGTTCACTAAGTTACAAATGATATTAGTTTTAAGTATAGAAAAATCAAAGTTAACAGAAAAATCAAAGTTTTAAGTATAGAAAATGAAGAATAGTTTTAATTTATTCTCCAACCAAAAATTAAGAATATGGTTTAAATATACTTTACTCTAAAGTATAGACATATTAAAGTCAAAATGAAATACATAGAAACAATAAGAATCATAATTAGAAGTAAATTAAAGTATCATTATAAAACTGAAGATTTGAAAGTAATGAACATTGTTGTAACAGATTAAATCATAAAACAACATAATATATATAGATGCAACATGTGCTAAGCATGAGAGGAATACGATATTCCAACAATTAGTTAATAAAAAGATGTTTAATAAGTTAAAATTATGGATAAAAAGTTAATAAGCAAAAATTTACTCATACGGTGAAATGAATGTAAATTATAATTTTTTTCCCATGCAATGCACAAAGAAAGTTATTTGGTCGAACACTTATAATTTGAATCAATTTAAATTTAGATTTATTCACAAAAATATTCATTAATATTAGTTTGAGTCAATAATTCGTTAATTTTAAATTTATGTTCTTAAAATAGAAATCTTAATTTATATACCTATTTTTTATTGTAATTATTTAAATTCAAATTTGATGTAAAAAATACCTATTACTGGGTTGGATTTTTTATTCTGATCACTAATAGTATTCCCACCGGTCCTTATTATAGGGCATACTTAACCGAATTACACATACCAAAGAAAGTGGTTGGTTTTATGAATTTTATGAGAATATATTGTAACATTACAATTTTATCCCTAAACTTTTCTTGGAAAATTCAAACTTATTAATGAACAACAAAAAACACATAGATAGTCAAAACATTTAATAAAGGAAAAAAAAGAGAAAACGCAATAAATGATGCATAAGAAATATAAAGTGACTTATAATTATGACCAACAAAACCTTCTAGAATGTGCCCTATATATAGAAACGGAGGGAGTAATAGAATGAGAATATTTAAAATAGTACAACTTTTAGGCCGACAATGAACTTGATTAGTCTTCCCAAATGTATTGATCCGCTCAAAACATAATGGTCTTGTCTTAAATGCTATTCACAATGGAATAATAACTACTCCCTTTATCCCTTAATATAAGTCAATTTTATCTAATTCACGTAAATTAAGAAAAGTAATTATTACTCTCAAATTTATCAAAAAATATGTTGTCATTCCAAGGTTATCCCTATTTAAAACTTTACAACTCTATTTATTTCTCTCTCTATTGTAATTATTACTCTATCACCCCTATGCAATTATGAGGGGTGTATTTGAAATAAACTCTTTAATACTACCTAGATATTCTAAAACGACTTATAAAAAGGGACACCAATTCTACCAAAATGGTACCCTATATTAAGGGACGGAGGGAGTATAATTTTGGTATTAACAAAGTTTTTCTTTAATTTTATCCTTTTCAAAAAGACATAATAATCAATCTTAAAGAGAGGATCCTTTTTTTTTCCGAGGGTGCATAAAAAGAAAACGAAAACTAATTCAACCTAATACTACTTTTGTCCCTATTTATAAGGCCCTCTTAGAAGATTTCACATCCATTAAAAAAGTGGAATAATTTGATTAATTGTATTGGAAATGTGAACTTTTGATATGTATTTTCAAAATTGCCCCTATTAATATTATTGAGAATCTAAAAAGTTTTAAATAAATAGGAGTGTTTGTGAAAAAAAATAATTAATGCTCATTGAAAATTGGTAAAGAGCCTTATAAATAGGGACAAAATAAAAGTGTTAAGAAGACCTTATAATTAAGGACGGATGGAGTACTCATTTCACTCTAAAAAGGACAGCAAATTGTGGGGGCTCATCCCAAATCTTAAAACTATGACTTCTAAATCTATAATGAGCTACTCCTCTGATCCTTATTACAGGACATACTTAATTGAATTACACATACCAAGGAAAGTGGTTGGTTTTATGAATTCTATGAGAATATATTGTAACAATACAATTTTACCCCCTTAACTTTTCTTGGAAAATTCGCACTTATTAATGAACAACAAAAAACACATAGATAGTCAAAGCATTTAATAAGGGCAAAAAAGAGAAAAATCAATAAATAATGCATAGAAAATATAAAGTGACTTATAGTTAGGACCAAAAAAACCTTCTAGAATGTGATCTATATATAGGACCGGAGGAAGTAGTAAATAAGCACTCATTCCAATCCTGATACACAGGATTAAAATTGATGGACCAACTTCTCCGAAGAATAGCTGCAATCTGCTCTCAATAATATTGTGAAGCGCATGAAGCTCGAATCTGGTGGCTGGTTGCAAATTTCAAACACGTTCATATAATTAGTCTTACAAATAAAGAGAGATAAATTATATTACTGGAATAGTTACCTTTTTTTGAAATTTTAAAAATATATTTTAAAATTACAATTTTACCTTCTTAACTAAATTATAGATCATATTTAACTACATTATAAAGACTGATAAGAATAATTATATTTTTTAAAACTTTAAAAAATGTACTTTAATTTAACATTAAATACATTACAATTTTACCTTCTTAACTTGCATTGAAAATTTCACAAATATATTATTTCACATTAATGAATAAATGACAACTAAGGAAAAAAAAACAAGAAATGCTTCCTTAAAAGACGATCGACTAAATAGGATTAAAGAATTCTTCTAAAAAACAATTAATAAATATTATTAGAAGAAGTATATACTCAACAAATATATATTGAATTTTAAATCTTGATTTTTTCAATATAGATATATTAATTTTTAACCTTTTATCCTCAATCGGTCGAAGTTAAGAAAATCATATTTTTAATGCTACAAATTTATTTCCTCCGATCCTTAATATAAAATTATTTGGAAACCTTTTTTATTTTATTTATATATAAGATCTTATTCCAATTTTCAATGGAAATTAATGAATTTTTTTTCCTTAAACACTTCTAATTATTCAACATTTTTTAGAGTACTAATAATAATATAGAGATATTTTTGAACAAATATATCAAATATTGATATTTTTGATATCACTAACAATAATAACTAAATTCTGCGGTGGACACGAATTTTCTTAAAAGGTTACTTCCTCCAGTTTAGAATATAAGAAAAAAAAACTAAAATCCGCTTAAATTAATTGATTGTATTTACTTTTCTCGAATTTATTAAAAATAGAGGTATTTTTGGAAAGTAGTATTGTGAATGAAACAAAAATTAAATGAAATAACAATTTTATATGTATATTTTAAAAAAAAAAGTAGTATTAAGAATGAAACAAAATTTAAGAAGATTAGTTACTTTTGCTTATAATTTAAACATAAAAATATTTTTTTTGGCTTATATTTCAAATCAGAGGGTGTATTATATTAAGATTATGAGGTACTCTCTCCATTCCATATATTTTGTAATTTAAGGTTGTTTCACACATATTAAATATGTATGGAATATTGTAAGTTTTATATGTGTTTTGTCCAAAATATCCCTCTTAATTGCATAATTGGTCCTTTATCTTATTTATTAGATTCACTTTGGTCCTTTATCTTTTTTTTTTGCAATTTACTGGTCCTTTATTTTTTTCTTAAAGATTCAGTTTGGTCCTTCCGTTAAAATAAAGTTAAATGAGAAGAAATATTCCAAGAATATTCCCCCTTCTAGACTTAATTGCTTAATTGATCCTTTATCTTATTTATTAGATTCACTTTGGTCCTTTATCTTAATATTCAAAGAATATTCCCTCTTCTTCTTCCTCTTCCTCTGCTCTCTCCTTACAGCGGCGACAGCCACCGTGGGGGCCGTCGCCACCGCCATGCCACCGTCACCACCATTTTTAGAAATTTATCGGAGTTGTTGAAGCGTTTTGCACGTGTTTTTACACGTTTTCCAGCAAATTTAGAGGAGGAGACCATTGTTGATAACCAAAGTTTTAGAAAAGGGACTCTAGAATTCGGATTTTGAGGAAAAGAGAACGAAAAACATGAATTTGTTTGAGGAATAATGAAAATAAAGCTTAAAAACCGTGAAAAATTGAAGAATGTTGAAGAAATTTGAAGAAATTTGATGATTTTCGAGGGAAGAGGGTGTGAGCCCATGGTGGTTGTCGCCGCTGTAAGGAGAGAGCAGAGGAAGGGAAAGAAGAAAAGGGAATATTCTTGGAATATTAAGATAAAGGATCAAAGTGAATCTAATAAATAAGATAAATGACCAATTATGCAATTAAGCCTAGAAAGGGGAATATTCTTGGAATATTCCTTCTCATTTAACTTTATTTTAACGGAATGACCAAACTGAATCTTTTTAAAAAAATAAAGGACCAATAAATTGCAAAAAAAAAAATAAAGGACCAAAGTGAATATAATAAATAAAATAAAGGACCAATTATGCAATTAAGCCTTAAATCATTATTGAAAATTGTAATAGTATTTAATTTTCATTAAAGAGTATGTCCATTTATTAATATATGGTAGTTTAGAGATAATAGATGAGAAACATATAATTTAATGAGAGTGATAGAAATGATTGAATGAAAATTATAATTGAGAAAAAAATATTTATTTTATTTTGAAAAGCTAAAATTACAAAAGATATGAAATTGAGAGAGTAGCATGTATGTGTCGTCCCCACTGTCAATTCCTTAATCCATTATTGATGATAGGGATAGTATCCTTACATCATATTTAAATTTAGGGTATTTCTATCATGCAATCTAAAATTAGATGGTTGTTATGCAACCTTTTCTTATACCAATAAGAAGTTGCCACCTATGCCATGTCATTATTTGAAGTAGTTAAAATTAATTTTTTGCAATTTAGTCCAACATAAAAAATAAATTAAAAATTTAGTCCTTTGTACCTATAGACAAATTATAACTTTTAATTTTAAATTTAGTCACTTGCATTAAGCCTTTTTACACAAGTGACTAATTTTAACTACTTTTTATTTTTTTTAAATTAAAAGTTATAATTTGTCTATAGGTACAAATGACTAAATTTTTAATTTACTTTTTATGTTGGACTAAATTGCAAAAACCTAATTTTAACTAGGTTTAAGAAAAGGTTGCATAACAACCATCCAATTTTGGATTACATGATAGTAACTCCCTTAAATTTATTAACATGGTGGTAGTATAAGCATTTTTTTACATTTTTTTATATCATATACCCATTAAGTTCTAGTTATTAGACATCATCCCAAATTAGTTCAATTAATTAAATTAATTAAGGGTCACAATCAAAGAAAACCAGTCTCAGCGAACAAATGTTTACATTTATATGGTGTTGGGCTTTTGAAATGGACAAGGGGTTCACCTCACTTTGATAGCCTCCATCATCATTCAGCACTATCTAGCAGTACTCGTTTAAATTTCCTACTTGGAAAAAACATAGGGGCCCTCCAAGCATGAGAAAGCTTCTTTGCAACCCCCACTTTCAAGTGCACAAGGCCTTATTCAACCAACCACTTCTTAGTTTTCCCATTTCCCATGAGTACGAGTAAATCAGCCATCACTTATTCTCCACTGTTGAAGTTAAAAAAGTCCTCTTTTGAATGAATAGTTTATTCAAAAGAAGAAGGATTTTCTTTGAAAGCTCACTCTCCATCTACTAGAACTCATCCACTACTAACAAAAGTTTTCCTCAGTCCAATCAACTGCTTCTTTCACCACAGAAAACAAATTAGTAGTGAAGAAAAGATGGCCAATAATTTGTGAACCTTTTCTTTTGCCTGATTGCACTACAGCTTATCCGTCAATAGAATATGAATTAGTGTTGCCTATGAGTTATTATCTCTACATCAATATCCCGTGTTATACCTTAAAAGTTTTTTTTGATATATACTTAGAAGTTGACCCTTCCACTTGAAACTCTCTTGAAATTGAACTTATATCTTTGGATGGTCATTTTTTTCCTTTATTTTCTTAATCTATATTAATCATGCGTGCGAACCTTTACTGTTTACATATCCATTGAATTTAGGTCATGATTAACGAGTGGGTAACTCATCATTATAGATTTAATATTAAGCTTTGTTTTTATTCTTTTGAAGCAAAGCTTTTGTTAGCATAGACTTTTACTTTTTATCTTGAAATTAATTTAGTAGTTTTCTAACGATAGTCCTTTCCAATAAATGGTCAATTCATAAATTTGCATCATCGTCTACTTTTAAATAAAGTAAAAAATATCCTTTCGACGTTATCTCATTTCTAAAAGCTTAGCAATGCTGCCAGTTAATAAATTTTTTTCCAAGTTAGAGGCATTAATGACATGCATGGATAAGATTTTACTATTCCAAATCCACCGTCACAGCTCAGCGAGAGCACTCATGAACCAGTGTTAGGTGCATGGATAACCTGCCTGACTAAAATTCAAATAATTCATGAAAATGATTAAAAATTCTTTGATAATTGATTGATATACTACATAAATAATTAAATTTATGTCTCTTCAATTTTTTGATTTTTACGATGTTTTATTATCCTTATAAAATGGAGGGAATAGATAAGATTTTTTTTTGGGTGAACGGAATAGATAAGATTTTTGATAATATATTTTTTGGATACTCTATAATGCAAGCAAAATCAAAGATGGAAACACTTTGTTTATTAAAGGCCATAAACATTGAATTTGCACTAGTTTAAGATTTTATAATGACTTTGCCAATTTACTATATTGAGATTGAAATAATATCCAGCGCAAAGTTCATAATTCATTAACTAGTCGTGGAATCTACGTTCAAACTTCAAACTCTTATTTTTCCACTCCATGACCCTCATCTCATAGAATAGTTCTTTTCATGAAAGCACTATGTTGAAGTCTAACAAATAGTTGCTTAATTGGGAGTAAGGACCACCCTACCACTACGCCTAGACGCCTAAACCATATGTACTAAGCTTCCTTTCCAATTCCGTGAAGCTTACTTTTCTTTTCCAGCATCTATAATCAATAATATATTTTTTTTAGAAGCACATCTATAATCAATTAATATATACTCACAAAGTCATCCAAATAATAATAATAATACGTATGCATACTTATATTCACAAACTCATGCACAAGTAATCAGATAGCTTAAATTGTATACTATGCTCACGTTCAAAAATAATAAAAAATTGCATACTTAGCTAGCATGCATATAACATAGATCGATTATTTTTCTTCCCGAATTAATGTGTGCAGCATTAACAACAAAGTTCATCAGAAAAATGTTTTGGGCCTTTTCATTTAATTGGGCTTAGCTGGGGCCTGTTGTCTTGACAAGATTGGGCCTAGACTGAAATTGACTTAGAATTTTGGAATTTAAATCTCATTTTTTATCCACAAAGTGAAAATTTATAACTACCCTCATTTTTTCGACTAAATTCTGTCGGAATATATATATATATATATTTTCCAAAAGGTACCTATAGGAAAAAAAAATGTGTTGCTTGTTGGAATTGAAGGAAAGATGGAGCTTTGTTACTCTATCCTCTCTTCTTGTTGTAAGATGGAAGAAAATAAAGGAAGCAAAATCTGGTAATGGAGCAATTTTTCCAGATTGTGAGGCAATAAAAGATGGAAGAAAGAAGGGTACCTCAGAAACATGGTTGGTGGACTCAGTGAAATCTGGTAATGGAGCAATTCTTCACCATTACTTAAAAGAGGTGGCTTAATAAATAATACTAACATAGGGAGAAACTTGAATCTTCAATTCATCCGGTGACAATGGCTTGGGGCTACTTCCCAGATGAACCTGCATTTTGAGGTGTGGCTAGAGGATAGAGGAATAGCACCTTCCTTCCTTCCTTTCTTCAATTCTAATAAGCAACACATTTTTTTTTTGACAGGTATCTTTTGAATAAAATATTTTGATAGGGTATAGTCAGAAAAATATGATGCTAATTATGGATTTTCGCACTTAAAATAGGGTTTGTAAATAAAAAACGGGGTTTAATTAAATTCCAAAACTCATTGACTTTAATTTTTTTGAGAGTTAATTTTTAGCCTCCTATCTTAAACTTTTGGCCCCCTAATTTTTCTTTAATTTCTAAAACATTTTTATCTTCTTTAACCTTCTTTTAACTTTCATTGCTGACAATTGTTAGGATTTTTACTTTTTTTTTTTAAATGTAGGATCTTTACTTATTGAGAATAAATATTATTGAATATGATATTGGCAGGAGTAACAAGATAGAAACATACTGGTTTTGCCTCATTGCAGAGAATAAGATGTAGCATCTCTCAATAGTTTGATTATTAGCACCACATAGGGTTGCTTGGTTTTTTTTATTAGCAAAGAATTTTATTAAGGAAGAGTATAATAGATACTCAATCACGCAAGGTCACAAAATTACATGAGAAATTGAATACGAGATTTTAGGCTCATATACCGGTTATTGTAAAAGATATGATTATTATCTAAAATATTGAACCAATGTTGAGACATACTTTTTCGTGAGTCTGTCAATCCCCTGATCCCCTAATATATATCTAGTTTAACTAGGTAGTGCCAATTTGTCTCTGGTGAGAAGTATGATCTTATTATTCTTCATATTTTTTTTTCTCAATATTGGAATTTCGGAACACATATTTTCCCTTTTCCCACTCTAAAATCTCATAATGCTTATTATGTTTTCACTTTTGGACATCCTGATATTGGAGCTTCAAGCTTTCAAGCTTCTAATTGGGTGGGTTCAAGATCTGCATGTTGGATTATTTTACGTAGATTTGCATTAATCAATTATTTGAGAATATACTTTAGAATTACTAATTACATCAATTATGAAAATTATTAGTTTAATATATAACACTTACTAATTAGTGAATATTTTAATGGGCTTTTGATATGGATAACCCATTATGGATTGCCTTGTTCATTTAGTATTCTTGGTGGGGGATTAGTCTACAAACTCCAGTGTTTATCCTGCAAACCCCATTTTAATGGGGAAATGTCAAGTTTACCCTTACAAATAAAAAAGAAAGAAAGAAAATCTACAAACCCCAAAACCACAAATCCCAAACAAACCACAAACCCCACCTCCCCACCACCTTTTCACCTTCTTTCACTCCAAGAAAACCCCATAACCCATGCAACCTTTCATTTTCCATCAAAACCCCTCTCTTTCTATCTCTCTCTACTCTTTCTACTCTTTTCTAGAGCCAAAAAATCATTGAGACATACATTTTGCTGACACAAACGTTCCTGAATCAGTCCCAAGTTGTTTCATTGCACATTACAGAAGGCAACATACGTCCCTGCCGTTTCACCTTTTTTTCCGTTACTGTTTAATTTTCCGACTCGTTATTGTCGGAATCATTTAAATTCCGATACGGGTATATCAGAATTTTATAAAACTTAGAAATTTGAAAATCGAGTTTCTAACCTCCTTCTCTGGCCAAATATTCCGATAGGGTAAATTCATAAATACAAAAATTCTGAAACACCTTCCTCGGAATTTATATATTCTGATAGAGTGTTGTCGGAATTTTATAAAACTTAGAAATTTGAAATTCGAGTTTCTAACCTCCTTCTCTGGCCAAATATTCCGATAGGGTAAATTCATAAATACAAAAATTCTGAAACACCTTCCTCGGAATTTATATATTCTGATAGAGTGTTGTCGGAATTTTATAAAACTTAGAAATTTGAAATTCGAGTTTCTAACCTCCTTCTCTGGCCAAATATTCCGATAGGGTAAATTCATAAATACAAAAATTCTGAAACACCTTCCTCGGAATTTATATATTCTGATAGAGTGTTGTCGGAATTTTATAAAACTTATAAATTTGAAATTCAGAGAAGTAAATATGTCTGAGAGGTCTGTCTTGGATTATTATTTTTTCTGATAGTGTTGTTTCAGAATTTAAATTATTCTGATATGTTCTTTTCGGAATTTAAAATTATTTGCAATAAATCAGAGTTATAACCTTATTGAAATTGATATTACAAAGTGGAACCTGATATCAACAAAGAGGAATATTAACATTAATTGAAATTGATATGTAACATTAACATTAATTGAAATTGATACGTAAACCTATAAGTCAATTCCATGTTCAACCATAATCCACCTTAATCCACCTTCAAAAACTAACCGTAATCCACCTTCAAAAACATAAGTCATAAGACTAACAAGTTCAAAACACATAACACAACTTCAACCATAATCCCATGTTCCTAAACCAACTAGAAAACACAACCAGAAACTGTTACAATATCAAAAACTATTACAATATCAAAAGTCTTCTCAGTTTCTTCTTCTTCTGACACGTCTCCCTTGATCCCTTGGTTCATTATCAGCCTTTTCTTCGCGCTCGGCCCTGCTACCCCTGGGACCCGACCACCTCTTATTCTGGTTTGCATACGCGGAACATCTTCAGTGATCGCTCTGGTACATAATGCAAAGACCTCTTGATAAACATCATCCGGTAAGTTGGCCCTATGCGGTTGGAACAACCTATTGCCTCTTTTCGTATACGTTCTGCTTCTTGTTCTGCTCGCACAGTTTCAGCTGTACGTTTCGTTCTAGCCATATCTGAAATTTCAAGCCAATTAAAAGAAGTTTAAGTCAAATTAAGCATGAAGATGAACACAAGATTTGCGTGACTTGAATCGAACTACCTCGATTCCACTTTAATAAAATCTGAAACAACCTATTCCATCATGACTATTACTCTGCTATGCAATCTCTAGTTTTAAATGTGTCATCAAGAAATTTTAATTCAGATGCTACTATAATTTAAAGTAAATAAACTCTATCATTTTCTTTCTATAAAAAAGTACAGAATACTAGTATAATTTATATAGCAGATTGAGTATATTTGAATAAACAATATTATCATGCATTTCTTAACAATGGTTCTATTACTATATTTAACAGCACCATATAAATGGCCATTGTTCAGTCATATACATGCCATTGTTCAGTCATATTGAACGATACAAATAGCATAGTAGCATAGAAGCAAATGAGAACACGTTTTAGAATGAGTAGCAGATAACCAGAGAAGGAAAAAACAACACCCAAGAGAAGAAAATTCGAAAACCCTAACATAAAGAAGAAAACAAAATAGAATGAAGAACAAGAGAGAAGAATGAAAACGAATGAAAACAATATAGGAAGAAGAACAAATGAAACCAAACACAAAAGCAACCAAAAAACAGAGAAGAAGGTCTCACCTTTACACACGAAAACGCGGTGGAGGCGGAAACGGCGGTGGTTGCGGCGGCGATCGCAGGCGGTGGAAGTTGGTGGAGAAGGTTGGGGAAGGGAATATGAGGTTGGGGTTTGTGGTTTGAGGAGTTATAGAATTGAAATGGAGGGAAGTTATAACAAGGGTAATTTTGGAATATTTAGAAAAAATGGAGTTTGTAGGATAAACAATGGGGTTTGTATGTAGACTAAACCCCTTCTTGGTGAGAGGTCTCTATTCTTATCTAATAAGGCCAGAGATCGTTCCCCAATAAATATTCTCTTGAAGTTTTATTTGTTTAATTTCTTATAAAAAATATTCTGTTATTATGAATTCATCTTCGGTGAGAGCTTATCAGCAAGAGAGCACACTCTCATTTTCTTCTTCTCACGAGAGCTATGAACAGGAGAATTGTTGGTAGCGCCAATTCAATCTTTTTTTTAATGGGATATCAAATACACAATTTTGGTATTATTCTATAATATATTGATATAGACATGCTATAATTTGCATCTACCGATCAATAATTTTATAAAATTCTTTCATTTGGTATGGTAAATATTATTATGGCTGTTCTAGAATTGAAATATTTGTTTCATCAGAAACACTAATTCTTATGGTTTCATATTCGATTTTAATGGAAGAAATTAAATTTTTGTTTTGTTTGTGTGATAATCAATTGATCATGTATACCTGAAAAAATTGGGACACATAATCAAAATATTAATAATCAGAATTGACTGTCTCCAACAATGATAGAAACGCTTTGGTATTTTGATCTGATTGCTCAAATCCTTATTTTGATTATCATCTTTATTTCCATTACTTTGTTGGCTTTTTTTTCAAAAAAAAAAAAATCAAGTACATATTATTACTCAACATGTGTTACAGTATTTTTTATTGAAGTATATATTATTACTCATCATGTGCTTCAGTTGGTAGTTTAGTATACTAAAATTTCAGTTTTTGTTTACTATAGTAAACTCTTTTCGGTTTCTCTAATTTTGTTTCTACATCCTTATCCTCTTCAACATGATTCTAGTTCTTTAATTCTTCTAAATTTATGTTAATATGATGAATATGAGTATGAACCAGTGGTTGATATAAGATTGCAATATGCAGTTAAAAGGGTATAGGCCAACGAAGGTATAATAATGATTCAAATCGGTGCTTGCGTTAATAGATTGTATCTTTTCTCCTTCTACAAGGCCCCAAAATGTGTGGTAAGCTCTTTAATTAAACTTCAAAGAAATTTTCTTTTGGGGGCTGTGAGGACAAATCAAAAATTCCATGGGTAAAATCTGATATTGTGTGTAGGAGTAAAGAGGTAGGGGGATATAGGTGTTAAAGATCTAAAAGCTTTTAACTTAGCCTTACTAGGTAAGTGGAGATGGAGAGTGTTAGTTGAGAGGGACAAATTATGGGTCTCGGTTCTTGAATCAAAATATGGGAATTTAAGTAGAGCTTTAGATGTGCATCTTCTCTCTAGGAGGGGAGCTAGAAAATCATTATGGTGGAAAGACATTGAGAACTTAGGAGACAGTAGTGATTTTTCTCCAAATTGGCTGTCCTCCTCTCTTGTCAAAAGGGTGGGTGATGGGAAAAAAACAAAATTCTAGCTAGATAATTGGTTATGCGCTTCTCCTCTAAATTTAAAATTTCCTAGATTATTCTCAATTAGTGTCCAAAAGGAGGAAGAAATAACAAATTTGGGTTCTTGGATCAATGGGGTTTGGGTTTGGAACCTTACTTGGAGAAGATTTTTATTTGACTGGGAGAAGGCTCGTTTAAATGAACTAATCTGTTTGCTTGAGAATATAGCTTTAAACCAGGAATATGCAGACCGCTGGATCTCGAAAGCAACAGATGATGGAGTTTACTCAGTGAAGTCAGCATACAATGTCTCAACATTTGCTATTTTTAAAGGAAAAGAAATTGAGACCAATATGGTCAATGCTTTGGCTTCTGGGGGTGTGGTGTATCTGGCTTACCAGGAACCAAATATTCGTTCAATGCGAAGGATTTGCACCTAGAAGAATTGGTGGACTCAATAAAGATGAAGGCTTGGTTTTGGTTAAATGCTCGCTGCAAGAAACCTTCTATGTCGTTGTTCGAATGGCTTACAAATCTGGTGGAAAGCTTAAAATCATATTGTTAAATTTTCTATGCTGTTATTTGCTGGTGCTGTTCTGCTTTTTTGTTCTAGCAGAGTCCATTAGGTGTCCTGGCTAGTTCTCCAGGCGGTGGTGTTTTGATTACTTTGTATCTCCTATTTTCCCAGTCCGCGATAATTCTTTTACTGCCTGGCTGTGGTTTTATGGTTTTAATAAATTTTTTGTCTTAAAAAAAAAAAAAAAGATTGATAGTTTAATTCATGATGTGTAGTAGTGGTCTGTGCAAGTTGAGTAAAATATATATGGCTATGTTCACACCGGTTGCTGCAAATGTTGTCCTATCCCAAATTTGGGATGCCTAGCTTTTTCTAAAGGTTTATGAACAAATTTATTATTGCATTATAAATAAAACAAGTGTTTGATGTAATTATTATTCCCTTGTTTTCGTAATTGTTATATGAGGAGGGCATGGAATATTATTTTGTAAGATGATACGAGTTGGGGGTGGCAATGAGTCAACTCGCTGAGGCAGGCCTTAACAAAAAGGTTTGACATGTGTTCTAAACTCAAGATCCAAGTCTACTTATTAGCTTATCACATGCTAAATTTTAGGGAAATTATTTTGTCACCCCAAGATCTACCAATGTCACCCCAATTGTTAAAATTATACCTATTATGCCCTTTAAAAAAAATAGGATTTTACACCCTACGACCCGTTCAAAAACTCAGTTTTTGATTGGGTCGTAAGGGGGTGTTACGACCTGCAGGTCGTAAACAACTCCTACGACCTTAGATGTTACGACACGTTCAAAAATTCAGTTTTTGAACGGGTCGTAACGGGGTGTTACGATCGTAGGTCGTGAGCAACTCCTACGACTCGTGTAAAAGTATTTTTTTAAAGGGCACAAAAGGAATAAATTATAGTATTGAGGTGACATTAGTAGATCATGAGGTGGCAAAATAATTTCCCAAATTTTAAGCCTAAGCTCGGCTTATTTCAAGGCCTTACTTGTCCAAAAGCCCAACTAAAAACCTATTATTCAATAAAATTCTCACAATTTATCATAAACATAAAAATGTCTCCTACCCTTAACATCAAAATAAAATAAAGCAAAATGTAAACAATATCAAAACTCAAACTATATAGCAACAAAAGTAACACCGTACCATACAAAAACATAAACTGTTTCGAGCCTCAAATTAATAAACCAACAAAAAGAGTAGAGTGAAAAAATATTTTTATTTTTAATTATAATATTATATATCTTTATTTATTAATTTTTTTTACTTTTGATTTAAATCATTCATAAAATATATATTTATATATATAAATATTTATAAAGTTAGATAAGCCGGCCCGATGAGACTAATAGGTTTTTTGTAAAACTTTGCCTCGACTTATTTAGATATATAGGCTTCCAAAAAGCTTAAGCCTGACATTTTTATTAAATGAGTTGACCTGAGACAGGCTTTAAGTGAGCCGGGTCATAAGTGCCCATAAGTCGGCTTGACTCATTCCGATCCCACCCCTAGATACGAGATATATTTTATATATGCTGAAATAATTGTGTGTTTAAAATATATATATATATATATATATATATATATATATATATGTATGTATGTATGTATGAATGTATATATGTATGTATTTATCGATTTCGACAATTATCTCTCTGCAAATTATATGCTTGATTCTAAATATATTGTGTTAAAGTTGATTCAATTTTCTAGAAGATTGTAGATGAGTTAATGTTTTTTCTAGCATGAGTCTAGTTAATATTATAATGAGAAAAACTTGTATAGAAAATTCTACACTCCTAGCTTGTGGCCGTGGACCTCTAGTATAAATAAGACCAAGAGGTCAGTGATGTAAAATAATAAAATCACTCCTAACTCATCCATACCAATTGTAATACAAGCAATTCTAAAGCACTAAAAAGCTTTTCTTTTACCGTGTGCTCACAATAGCTTCTAAGTTTCTTTGTCTCATGTCAAGTCTACGTTGATACATAACTACTTTATATTTTTCTAATAAAAACTATTAGTGGTACCAGAGCTACATTCGGTCATATACAGGGTGTAGAGATAATACCCAAACTATTTTTCAACTATCCCAAAAAATTAACTTTTCACTTTAATTCCATTATTTTCCTTTAAGCCATGGCCACAACTATTCAACCACAATCTATCACTATTCCAATATTCTCTGGAGAAAATTATGATTTTTGGAGCACTAAAATGACAACCTTCTTCCGGTCCCAAGATTTATGGGATATTGTTGAAGAAGGCTATACTATTTCAGAGGATACTTCAGCTCTTACTACAGCTCAGAAGAAAGAGTTGAAGGAAAATGAGAAAAAAGATGCAAAAACATTATTTATTTTACAACAAGCCTTGGCAGAGCCTATTTTTCCAAGAATAATGGGAGCTACAAGTGCCAAAGAGGCGTGTACAAAACTAAAGGAGGAGTTCCATGGTAGTGATAAGGTATGCACCATTAAACTTCAAACTCTAAGGCGTGAGTCTGAATTAATTAAAATGAAAGAGTCTGAGACCATCAAAGACTATTACTCTAAAATAAAAGAAATAGTCAATCAAATGAAAGCCTACGGGGAAAATATTCTTGACAAGAGAATTGTCGAGAAAATTTTAATTTCTATTCCCCAAAGGTATAATTCAATCGTCACTACGATTGAACAAACCAAAGATTTGTCTTACCCTATCGGTGACAGAAATAATGGGCTCTCTAGAAGCTTATGAGCAAAGATTGAGTAGGCATGATGAAGAATAATTAGAAAATGTCTTTCAATCAAAGCTCAAATAACGGTCTCAGAATAAAGGATATGAAAGAAAAAATAATAATGGTGCGGAAAATTCTAGAAACAAGGAGATTTCTAGAGACTCCTCTAGAAATAGTCATAGCAAACATCCTCCTTGTGGCATCTGTAAAAAGTCAGGCCATTCAGAAAAATATTGTTGGTATAAAAAAAAACAACAATGTCAAAATTGCAAAAAATATGGGCACTCGGAGCAAAACTGTCGCAATAAAAATAACCATCAGGCAAATTTCACCGAAGAGTGTGAACGAGAACAACAACTATTGTATGCCAACCAAGTCCCAAGCTGTGAGAAAGAAGAAAATTGGTACTTGGATAGTGGTTGCAGTAACCACATGGAAAAGGATGGGAGCATTTTCAGAGATATTGATAAGTCCGTCAGAGTACAAGTTCGATTAGGCAATGGCACCGTGGTGGAGTCCAAAGGCAAGGGCACTGTCATGGTGGAGACACAGTCAGGTACACGACTTATCAAAGATGTCTTACTAGTTCCCAACCTTAAAGAAAATCTCTTGAGTATTGGCCAAATGATGGAGAAGGGCTACTCTCTCCACTTTGAGGGAGATACATGTAAAATATATGACAATAATAGAAAGCTTGACATAGCCCAAGTAAAAATGGAGAAAAGAAATAGAAGTTTTCCAATAACTTGGAAATATGCTACTAATATTGCCATGAAGGTGCAAGTTGATGATTCATGGCTTTGGCATCGAAGATTTGGTCGTCTCAATTTTCATGCTTTGAAGCTTTTATATAAGAAGCACATGATGAGAGACCTTCCATCCATAGAAGAGATCGAAGGAGCATGTGAAGGGTGTCTACTTGGGAAACAACACAGACTACCTTTTCCACCAAGCAAAGGATGGAGAGCAACACGCTTGTTGGAGCTTAAACACACCGATGTCTGTGGACCAATTAGGACGCCATCATTAACCAACAATAGGTACTTCATCCTTTTCATTGATGATTTCTCTAGAATGACATGGGTCTACTTTATTAAATAAAAGTCAGAAGTATTTGGAGTATTCAAGAAGTTCAAGGCCCTTGTCGAGAAGCAAACCGGGAAGCATATAAAAGTACTCAGAAGTGATCGTGGCAAAGAGTACAACTCCCGTGAGTTTGATAAATTTTGCGAGGATGAAGGTATTGAGCGCCAACTAACAGTAGCATATACTCCAGAACAAAATGGAGTATCTGAAAGGAAGAACCGAACAGTAATGGAAATGGCTCGATCGATGCTTAAGGAGAAAGGATTGCCAAACACTTTTTGAGCTGAAGCAGTCTACACTGCAGTCTACATAATGAATAGATGCCCAACAAAGGCTATTCAAGATAAAACTCCAATAGAAGCTTGGAGCGGCAGAAAACCATCTGCAAAACATCTAAAGATTTTTGGATCTGTCTGCTACGTCCATGTCCCAGAACAAAAAAGACACAAGCTTGAAGATAAGACGATAAGAGGCATATTTTTGGGATATAGCACACAGTCCAAAGGCTATCGCGTTTACAACTTGGAAACAAAGAAACTCATCATCAGCCGAGATGTGGAAGTTGATGAAGGTGCTTCTTGGAACTGGGATGAACAAAAAGTTGAGAGATGCAGTATCACTGTGCCAACACAACAACAACAAGTAAGCGAAGAAATAGAATATGCTGAAGAAGATATAGGTCCACTGTACTGCCACAAGAATAAAGTTCGCCAGAATCTACTCCAAGACGAGTAAGATCCTTGGTGGATATCTATGAGACATGCAACTTGGCCCTAGTAGAACCTGGAAGCTTTGAAGAAGCCTCAAAGCAACAAGTATGGGTCAAGGCAATGAAAGAAGAAATAAAAATGATTGAAAAAACAACAAGTGGGAGCTAGTAGATTGTCCTAAAGACAAAGACGTCATCGGAGTTAAATGGGTCTACAAAATAAAGCTCAACCCCGATGGCACTATACAAAAACATAAGGCAAGGCTAGTCGCTAAGGGATACTCACAGCAACCTGGAATCGACTACAATGAGACATTTGCCCCAGTTGCTCGCTTGGATACGATAAGAGCACTAATAGCTCTTGCAGCACAAAAAGGATGGAGCATTTACCAACTAGATGTCAAATCTGCCTTCCTCAACGGAGTCCTACAAGAAGAGATCTATGTGGAGCAACCGCAAGGGTTTGTCAGCTAAGGCAACGAAGATAAAGTGCTACGATTGAAAAAGGCTCTATATGGCTTAAAGCAAGCTCCTCGAGCTTGGTATAGTAGAATCAATCAATACTTTACCGACAAAGGATTCAGGAGGAGCAAGAGTGAACCTACATTGTACATCAAGACCCAAGGTCAGTATGACACTCTCATTGTCTCCTTATACGTCGATGATCTTATTTGCACAGGAAACAACATGAATATGATAGACGAGTTCAAGCGAGACATGATGAAGACATTCGAGATGACCGACCTTGGCTTAATGCACTACTTCCTCGGTATTGAAGTAAGTCAAAGAAAAGAAGGCATATTTATCTGTCAAAGGAAATATATAGAAGAACTACTCAAGAAGTTCAAGATGCAAGAATGCAAACCGGTTGCTACTCCGCTCGTGACAAACGAGAAGTTACAAAAAGATGGCGGATCTCCAAAGGCATATGCACCACTCTATAGAAATCTGATTGGAAGCCTTCTATACCTCACTGCTACACGACCGGACATCATGTACGGAACTAGTCTTTTATCAAGGTTCATGCAGAGTCCAAGTCAAATTCACTTTGGAGTTGGCAAAAGAATTCTAAGATACCTACAAGGAACGAAGGAATTCGGCATATGGTACACAACCAACACCAACGCAAAGTTGATTGGCTACACCGACAGTGATTGAGCAGGTTCGATAGATGATATGAAAAGCACATCAGGCTATGCCTTCTCACTTGGTTCGGGAGTAATCTCTTGGGCATCTAAGAAGCAAGCAATCGTAGCACAGTCAACTGCTGAAGCAGAGCATGTAGCAGCTGCAGAGACAACAAACCAAGCTATATGGCTTCGACGAATACTTAATGATATGGGAGTTCAACAAAAGGAGCCAACTATTATCTACTGTGACAACAAGTCAGCGATAGCAATATCGAAGAATTCAGTCCATCACAACAGGACGAAACATATAGCAATTAAGTATACGTCATTAGAGAAGCTAGCGAGAGCAAAGAAATAAAGCTCGAATATTGTCAAACAGAAGAACAAGTTGCTCACATATTTACTAAGGCATTACCAAGACCAAAGTTCGAGCAGTTAAGATCATTGCTTGGAGTCATAGAAAATCGCATCAAGGAGAAGTGTTAAAGTTGATTCAATTTTCTAGAAGATTATAGATGAGTTGATGTTTTTTCTAGCATGAGTCTAGTTAATATTATAATGAGAAAAACTTGTGTTGAAAATTCTACACTCCTAGCTTGTGGCGGTGGACCTCTAGTATAAATAAGACCAAGAGGTCAGTGATGTAAAATAATAAAATCACTACTAACTCATCCATACCAATTGTAATACAAGCAATTCTAAAGCACTAAAAAGCTTTTCTTTTACCGTGTGCTCACAATAGCTTCTAAGTTTCTTTGTCTCATATCAAGTCCACGTTGATACATAACTACTTTATATTTTTCTAATAAAAACTATTATATTGATTGATGAAGGCAATGAATAATGATTCTTTTATGTTTATCTGAGATGGACTTGCTATATATGATATTTGGTTATTATAAATGTCAATTTTGTTGGTCACTTTGTGATATATCATTTTCAATCAGTGCGATGTTATTAATGTGATTGGTTTCAATACATTGCACTATTTGTTTTGACTTGTATCAATTAAGTTTCGAATATGTTATCAGTATAAGAAATTTTCTGATGACATGAGATTTGTGTAGCATTGTATTATTATATTTCTTTTTGTTATATATTGTGATGGACTAGACTTAAGAGCCTATCAACAGGCCCAGCCCAACTAAGTTAGGGTTACCCACAGCACACCTAACAGGTAATCCCCTGTAAGAAACATCATGCTATAGGGGTTAAGGTATGTTCTCTCATACCTACTCTCAAGAACTACGTGTGGCTTGATCCCTTTATCACTGGGGTACGTAGGACTGGGGTCACCTTCGTCAGCTGCAACAATCCCAAACACACATCGTGATGTCTTCCTAACAATGGGACATCTCATATATAATCCTAGACTTTAGTCGAGATCATAATAAGTGAGAAATTTGCATCAGATTTACTCAAATATTTGCTTGGTAAACAAACCTTTCTTTTATATAAGTAAGGAAGATTTTCTTTATGCTTATCATCAGCTCCCTGTTTATGCTTATTTTCCTTAATTACATTTTGTGAGATGAATCAAGAGTTTTCTATGTGTCATATATACTGATCTTACTTTCACTTATTATCATCTTGTTGTTGGAAAACTGAGGGACATTAACAGCTAGACTTTATGATGCGTCTTTTAAAAATATATATATAATCTTACTCTTGATACTAATGATCTCACTCAATATCTGAATATTGTATAAAAATCAGATAAAATAATTTAGTTTTTATTGTTAAGGTATTGTTTCTATATGACAATATTGAAAAGTTATTCTTTGTGAATATGATTTTTAAATTGGCATTAAAAAGATATGCAATGTGTTTTTGGATCATGTTTAAAAATAGCAACTTGGTTAGTATTTTATACCAAATGCTATGTCATTGTAATTTTACTGTAAACTCTGTGCAGTGATAAATAATTCATCCTTGCCATTATGCTTTATATATGTCCATTTTTTTTTAAAGAGTACAACTTAATTTATGAATCTTGTAATTGATCTCTAATATTTATTTTATGAGCCATTTTGAAAAGCTAAATGTGATGTTTTTTGATTGTGTCGTGGACCGGACTCCGGTCCGACCTACACTCATAACTTCATCACCCGGAGCACCCCCAAATCCATTCTGGAACTCCCCCCGCGGGACCTCGGTTAGAGATGAGCCTCACCGAGCTTGCACTCGGTTCGAGATGTTCCTCACCGAGCTTTTACTCCGTTCGAGATGTTCCTCACCGAGCTTGTACTCGGCTCGAGATGAGCCTCACCGAGCTTGTACTTGGTTCGAGATGAGCCTCACCGAGCTTGTACTTGGTTCGAGATGTTCCTCACCAAGCTTGTACTCGGTTCGAGATGAGCCTCACCTCACTAAATCAGGGAAGGAATTCTCGTTCCCATATTATTTTTCTATTTACTTGGCATTCTATGTGGTTACTTTGCACACATGTTGATATTAACTCAACTGACGCAATATTTCTGACATGTGCTTTTAATACTTAGTTCCTTATAAGTCCTTTGCATGTCGCTTATTATTTGATATATATATCGCGCATTATCATTTTTCATGAATTAATGCTTTCATCATTTGATTTGTTGTCATTAAATACTCTGACATATTTATAAATGTCATTCATTACAATTATTGCGCGTGATATATTTATAATCATGCTTCTTTTCGTAGACAATCTTCTATGGTTTTCGTAGACTATCCTATTTATTACGTGTGATATCACTAAATCATACTACCTCTATACCGATATTATACATCGTATCTTTGCCAATAATTTTCATTATTGTTGTTTGATTGCTATAAATTGTCAATTTAACGACGATTACCAATTATCTTACATATGCGAGGTACGAGTATAATAACCCACTTCTCTAAAAGGCCCATTTCGAGTAGTGACCTTTTTAAACAAAGCCCATTCCGAGCTTCAGACCGCCAAAAGATATCCTCAAAATTAATTGGTGCTAAACTGCTCAGTCACTATTGGCGTCTAATATTAGCATCTTCAACGTGCCAAAGCCTGCTACATCCTCGCACCCTCTGCCATGACACCCTTGCCTCTCACGGTTACTTACAGCCAAAAGACATCCTTGTTAACATCCCTCCTCGGGATCCAGCGTTGCTCACACGAGTGCTACACAGTGATTCGCCCATAATGGCGTACAGGGGTTTTGGAAGAAAAAGGGTGAGGAATGCCGGCTAACCACAAATTCTAGTGATAGAAGAAGGAAGGCCTCAATGCCAAAAGGATGTCGGGCATATCAACATTATTCAGAAATAGTCTAACCACGAAGACTAACAGGGAAGGATCTTTCTCATTACCCCATTAATATTATTTCAATTTTATGGTTTAACTGTCATATTCAGTACTATTGAATCACTTACCACATGACATGTGTTATCTCAGATAATAATCGTAATTAACAGTGAATTAATTCATACTTCGCTAATTAATGTCATTACATATCATCTATTACTTGATATTCTAATCGTTATTTTTATGCATCATAAAAAGGTACAAACATAACGATCGGATCTGCCGAGCATAAGGACCTATGTTAATTCGAGTCCGAGTATGACGACCTAATTCAACCTTCGCTCAGCGTTTGCCTAAACAGATCTGAATCCGACCGTCTCTCAAAGAGGCTTGGATGAACACGATCTAATTGGCGGAAAACAACTCACACCTTAAAGGACTTCTTAGCTCGGCACAAGCCTCTTCAGGCTTTATCGAGTATGGGACTAGTATGTCATGTAAAGGTACAAATTTGATGCTCGGAACCACCGGGCGCAATAGCTCGAGCACGATGGCCAAAAATGATTAGAGTGTTTCACGCATAACCCAAGTCAGGATTCCTATCATCCGAAAACATGCACAAGCTGACCACAGGTCTAAATCCACAAGCCCATTGTGTTTACTGCTTCAATTAAATAAAAGTTCTGTTATTGAATTCATTGTATATACGTACTTTTCCTCATAACCGATTAGCCATCGTTTATGACGCGAACGATTATAAACAGCTCGAACAAGAGCTTATAACTCGTCAAGTACTTTAAAAAGATTCCCGATTCGAACATGATTTGTTATAACAATCATCGTATACATCGCGGATAGAGGAACCCACCTCGGCTAAAGTGCTGGAGTTCCGAGGTCTTAACACTTGAATTCTTAACAAAAAGAACAAAAAGAAGCACAAAAACATAACGGATATTATAAATATTCACTCATTTCGGATCACGTCCTGACGCACTTGCCTACGATCTCGGTTGGCCGACCAGATCGGCGTGGCTACAAGTAAAAACGGGAATTGCTACCTCGATAACTTGGCCATCGGCCAAATATGTCGCAGGATCGAGGAATGCACCTTGGCCAAGGCAGTCATTTCGACAGCATCCCCCGTAGACGTTACGATCCAATTCATGATATTACTTTTAACACACCCCGATAAGAGAGGTGTATGAATCTCCGAATCGCGATACTCTTCCGAGTAAAAGACCTTGGCTGCGGACATTCTTTTACGTCACCGCCAAGCCTCAGAAAAGAACGACTGATCGACCCAAAAGGGCTCTAAACTCGGCACAGTCTCTATGACTCTTCCCGAGCTAGGGGGCTTGTGTCGTGGACCGGACTCCGGTCCGACCTACACTCATAACTTCATCACCCGGAGCACCCCCAAATCCATTCTGGAACTCCCCCCGCGGGACCTCGGTTAGAGATGAGCCTCACCGAGCTTGCACTCGGTTCGAGATGTTCCTCACCGAGCTTTTACTCCGTTCGAGATGTTCCTCACCGAGCTTGTACTCGGTTCGAGATGAGCCTCACCGAGCTTGTACTTGGTTCGAGATGAGCCTCACCGAGCTTGTACTTGGTTCGAGATGTTCCTCACCAAGCTTGTACTCGGTTCGAGATGAGCCTCACCGAGCTTGTACTTGGTTCGAGATGTTCCTCACCAAGCTTGTACTCGGTTCGAGATGAGCCTCACCGAGCTTGTGGCGGATCCCCCCGCGGGAACTCGGTTCGAGATCGGGGTACTCTTTCAGTTTCACCATCCGCAACACTCTTCCGAGCGGAAGACCACGCCTGCAAACATCGTGGTGTTCCTCCAATTCCGGGACACTACATTTAGGACCCCCGTGCCGAGTTTCCCTCTTTGCGCTTGTGTTCTGAGCGTAGAGAAGCCTGTGTACGGTTCCTTGCTTCGAATACACGTGCCAACTGCGCGCGGACCCTCGACAGCGTCCCCCTTTTGGTATCTCATACATTCAGAATGTCGGGAATCACGCACTACCCTTCTCTTCTCGGATTCGTAAGACGATTGTGGAAACCTCGCGCTGCGTTCCCCACTAGAGTCTCTCGTTCCGGGTATGAAGAATATTTTGTTGATTTCCCCTGCTCGGAATCGTTTGCTAATTATGAAGAATCTCATATCGGGTTTCCCTGTCATTATCCGAGCACGAAGAACGCTATCAACCATCAGTGATACTCTTCCGAATAAAAGGCATCAACTAGCAAACAATGTTTTAAGTCACCACCAACTCTCAGAAGCTCAGCACAGGCTCTTCGAGCCTATACGAGCTTGGGGGGCTTGTAGGGTTAACCAATAATAAATCCTACCGCTACAGGATAAGCATGAGCTCTCTAGTACAGGATAAGGATGAATAACTCATCCTTCTTATCCTCTAAGAGCCACGTCAGCCCTACTGGGCCGAACAGGCCCATAAGGCACCACAACACAACTTCCCCTATAAGTATCGCCATGCTATAGGGGCTAAGGTATGTTCTCTCAACCCTATTCTTAAGAACTAAGTGTGGCTTGATTCCCTTTTCACTAGGGATACGTAGGACCGGGGTCACCCTCGCCAGCTACAACAACCACCAAAACACATCGTGGTGGATCACTTTTAGAGATCCGCTACAATGAGCCATTTTGAAAAGCTAAATGTGATGTTTTTTGATTATGTACATCAAATAAGCTTTTGGTGTTTAGCACTACACATAAGGATGGATGACACACTGTATAAGGTTAGTTGTGAACCTTTTAAATAAATTATTTATATATAATTGAATAAGTGGAAAAATTCTAGTATAAATATATTATTCTCCTTTTTTATGTTTATACCTATTCGAGTTATGCAATTATATATAAGAGTGCAATCATATATCAAAATGTCTTGAAATAAAATTTTGGAACTCTCTTCAATTATTTTATTGATTAGCCATTGTTGTATTTTGTGGTTGTGTTCTCATTAATAGTGGGATCGGAGTTAAACATTTGTATAGACTTTCATATTTAGGATATTTAAATATATTGTATTTAACTTATTCTTTATTGATCAAAGGATAAATAAATGTTTTTTTTTAATTTATTATCGTACTTTCACCTTTTGTTATTATACAATTTTTCTTTATATAAATTTTGGTAGTTGTAATCTCACCTATTATGAGCACGGTTATGCAAAATTTTATGAAAGCGAATAAATGAAATTCTTTTAAGAATTTAAATGAATTTGTGTAGTTATTTAAATAGATGATAATTATACTCTATTATCTTATTGTTAATGTAATTCGTTACTGAAATAATGTATTATTTATTGTGAACTTATGTCGATTATTATTCGATGTACCAATTGGGTATTAGTTTTTTTTGCATAAGATAATGTACATTATTTTTTTAATTACTTAAATATTTTAAATGTGATTATAATGAACCAACATGTCAGATGTATGAAAATGCTCTTGTCAAATAATTATGCATGAATTGATAAATTTATCTACATATCAATATATGATGCTTCTCTCGTAATACTTGACAAATAGGCTTGGTAATCAAGCATTACTAAAAAAATAAAAATCTAAAGTTGGATTATAATAATAATTATTATTATAAGTTGTCGAACTTGTTTCTTTAAAGCTTTCAAGCCCTTTGGTCTTACTTTTACAAGTTTCAAACTTGGATTTGAGAAGCATAAAACAGAGAAATGGTAAAAAAAAAATAAAAATGGGGCAATATAATTGACTTCTAGCATTGAAGGATTATCATTATATTGTTGAAGACAAATTAGATAAGCTTTTTAAAGGCTTAATTAAGTTTTTAGTCCTTGAATTTAGGAGCTTTTTTGGAATTTGTCTTTAAACTTTTTTTTCAATGCTTTGAGTCCTTAAACTTTGCTCATATTTTGGAAATGGTTATTTCATCACTTAAGTGTGATATGATCGAGGATATATATGCCACGTCATCGTTGCCACATCGATAAGTAACGTGTCGGATGATGTCACGTGAATTTTTTAAAAATTCAAATTTATTAAAAATAATTAAGAACTGTAATTTTTTTTTAAATTAAAGAAAATCGAATATTTTAATAATTTTTAAAAGAAATGATTTTTTTTAATAAAAAAATTGATGTAGTGTCCCACGACTCTACATAACACATCACTCGTCGATACTGTGAGAGTGACGTGACATGTCGTCGGCTATATATCTCTTAAGTGACGAAAGAACTATTTCCAAAAATTGAACAAAGTTCAGGGACCCAAAGCATCGAAAAAAAGGTTTAAGGACCAATTCCAAAAGAGCACCTAAATTCAGGGATTAAAATGTTAAATAAGTCTTTTTTAAATATTGATTAAGTTACTTGTTAGTTCTGTTTAAAGTAATCTTAATCTTTAATCTTTATGAAGCAACAAGAACATTATGTCGGTGTATGAATTGCTATCAAATCTGATTTACTAAAACTATTAGATACTTTTGGTAATCAGATTTGATCTGACTTACTAAAATCATGGCAAAAAGGGTAAATGATCAACCATGTTCCCTAAAACTATTTGCAAGTCAAAAACACTCCAAATAGGAGTTATGCTTGCATAAAACTAAAACTATTGATACACAACCCCCTTAGCATAATTGCGAAAATAATTGATACAGTATTGGTTAACTTATTAAGTCTTAAATATTGCTATTCTAAGGGCTTAACATATGTTAATATTTAAAAAATTGTACACTATCCTTCTTGGACACTAGGCGTAAAACCGGAAAAAAAAAATATTCGTAGAAAGGTATTTTGGAAAAAAAAAATCATATATTTGGAGGTGTTTAAAAAAGCTTTCGGGGTATCTTTAGCTGATGACTATAACGAATGAGAGAGATCTTCTCCGAATTCCCGTGCGTGAACCTTAGAGATCTAGACTAACCAATGAAATAGCCTAGATGCCCATATCCCATGCAAAATAAAGTATGTGTATGTACTAAACCCAAGAGTGTATTGTGTATAAATAACTTACCTGAAATGTATGATCTCACCTCTCTATACAGTGGGGAATCAGGTCAAGTGTGTATTCTTACCCTAATTATCCCATCCTATCCTCTCGTGCCACATGTAATGAAGAAAATGCCCTTTGTCCCCTTGTTACCATATAGGCGGTTTAGGTGTCTGTGATCCCGTACTTCGTCCTACTCCTCATCCTATCCTTGCCAGGCCAGTTGTCTTTACTTCTAGAAACCTTATCCCATTTTTCTCTCGAGGTGTGAGGATGCCTTTTGTCAATTATCCCAGATTTGTCCCATAAATCACACCTCATACTATCAAGGTATTAACCTTAGAAACAAAACTCCTCTAACTTTGAAACATAAAGATCAATGAGCTAAAATAAATGAATTGTGATGTGTGTGTAACATGCATGATATATCCTTTAAAGTTGGCACACATTTGATACATAATCATGCATTTTATTCCCATTTCACCTGGAAATGTTTCTTGTGCTTTTGATGTGTAGGTGAATGATTTCGAGGCTTGGAACATTCAAAAACTCTATGAATCCATCATGGAAGGATGCTAGGAGCTTTTGGAAGCGCAAGATTATATGAAAATAGAGTTCTAAGATGGTCCATGACCAACCCATGGTATGTACCATGGGCATGGGTCGTTTTATGGCAGCATCCTACACTCAAACGAACCGTGGGCAAGCCATGGTGTGGGTCGTGTCCATGGGTCATGACCTTTTACATACTTATGGGCTTATCTTATTATTTGGGGTCAAATACTTGAGGAAGACAAAAAAAAAACATAAGGATGAAGATAGAAATCCTCTAATCAATCATCACTAAAATAAGTTAAAAACAATAATTCAAGACTACAACAACTCTAACCTTGCAGGATTGAGAGAAACGATTAAAGATGAGATTATCTATTCTTCTTTCATCTTTTGATTTTAGTTATATCTTATGCATGTCATTAATCCTATTATTATTTTGTATTGTGACCATGATTGAGTAGTTTTTAGCTTATAGGGATCAGGGCCGGTCCTGACATTTTCAGGGCCCTATGCGAACTAAAAATAAAAGGCCCCTTTTTATAAAAAATTTCGAATTTCAAGTAAATTATTTATAGTATGAAATATTATCGATATTCACAAGTCTATATCATTAAATGCAATCAACAAGATTACGTAGGCTACAAATATAATACCTTAATAGCATGATATTATAAAAAAATAAATAAACAAAATAACAAAATGGGTACCTAGAAGTAGACTATCCTTTATGATTTGCCCAAATCCTAATGCTGAAATAAATAAGAAAAAACGTCAGTTACCATGTAGTGAGCGATCTTAATGTGATTTTACAAGTTTGTCTGCTAGTTTTCTTTTTTCCATCTTTCACATCCAGACAAATATTTTATAGGCACTATCTTAGAAAACAGGACAACAAAACTAGAAAGTGATCAATAACACCTAATACTTGAGCATCAATTACAAATGGCATAATACAAAGTAAAAGGAACTTGTCAAAAACAAACAAAGGAGATAAACAACCGCACAATCACAACAAAAAAATAAATTATTTAAGATACAATACTACAATTGAAAAATTAATTTATGGTAATTTCTAATTTAAAAATATTTCTAATTTTTTTATATATATGTATAGGTATCAAAAAAATTTTGGGGCCCCTAATTCTTTGGGCCCTAGGCCTAGACCCCACTTGTCCCCTATAAGGCCGGCCGTGATAGGGATTAAAATAAGCCCATAAAAACATATTAAGCACTAATATCAATTTAGATAATTAAATTTGTAATTTGTCGATACTCCATCACATGATCTTTGCGAATACAATCTTTTTATCACTTAACATAATCTATGGACTTGCAAGCTATCAAGTCTTTGCTTTTTACTTTTTTTTTTTCCAAAGTGGAAGGTGACCACTTTGGATCGGACGAATCATAGGTCTATGTGATGGTGCCAGGGACAACCTCTAGCATGCAATATGGCAAGCTACAGGTTATATGGACTACGTCCGATATATAGTTGGGAGTTCTTTTGAGTGTGCAGGTTAGGCCGTACCTGATTTCAGGAATGATTAGTCAAGCCTTATCCATCTGCCCTATATATGTTTATGGATTGGGTTGATTTTAGTCAGTCTAGAACACCACCACTTTTAGCATTGATATGAATTTCTAAAGAACAATCACCATGCTAAAAAGAAGTATATTATGTAAGATCAAAGATTATTAATTTTCGATTGTCGAGAGTGATATATATTTACTAGAAAAAACGATTATCTTACGCCCCGTCTGGGGTAGTTACTTTTAGTTGAGTTTTAAAATTTTAAAAAATCAAAACTAGTTTCCAATTTTATAACATCAGTTTCAAATTTTTTTGGTTTTCAACTTTCAAAATTATTTTATTTTTATAGCGACTTTTACCATGTTATACATCATCGTAGACATCATTTTGTACACTACCACTACTATTTAATAATAACTTCAACTTTCATGCGGTTGTTATTATTATTAGTTGGAGATGACGGTCTTTGTTATAATGGTTGCAATCTAGAGTTGTAATTTGTGTGGTGTTGATAGATAGAGAGAGATAGTGGGGGAGGGGAGGGGTGAGGATGCGGTGGTGTTAATGGTGGCAGTGTCATTGAGGGATGGTGGTGGTTGAGGTGGTAATGATGATCGCGATGGTGGTTGTTGTCATGCGAGGGTAATGGTGGCTAAGTTGATCACTATATATGATGGTGGTGGTCGAAGTGGTGATGATGATGATACAAGAAAAGGTAATGGTAGTAGGTGGGGATATGATACCGGTTGTGGTGACTATAATGTGGTGGTGGTTATTATCAGGGACAATAGTTAGGGTGGTTAGGGTTTAGGCGCAATCACGATGATATTAGTTGGGTCACAGTTATGGTGGTAGCAATGACCGCATCGATTGTGATAGTGAAAGGAGTGATAATGATGCTGGCGATGGTTGAGTACCGCATAAAGTTAGGTGGTATAAATTTGGAACTCAAAACTGAAATTATAAAACCATTATTTGTTATTTTAAAAATAGAGGTAAAATTGTTCGGAAGATATGTAAAAAATTATTTTAGTTCAAATTTTGCCAATAAATTTTGTTATGAAAATATAATTTTAAAACCAAAAAACAGAAACCAGTAATCACGTTGAATGGAGCCTTAATCAATTATATATTTGTGTGTGGGTGGATTGATTGGGTCATACAATTACTCTTTGTAGTATATTTATGGCTTATTTATGGTCTTGGTCCCTAGAAGTTTAACGTGTTTTGTTTTTAGTCCTTAAAAGTTATTTTGATCGTGACTAATCCTTAATTTTTCAAACATTTTGGTTTTGGTCCCATCTGTTAGAAAAAATCAATTATTTGTTGACGTGGTTAACGAAAACTCACACCAACAGTTACGTGGTGTGAGATAGCACCAAATAAGTATTGTGAAATGGATGATTCAGGTCCATAAACGCAAAATTCTGCGCATGAGACCATTTTGCATATGAGACCATTTTGTGTCCATGGATTTGTATCATCCATGTCATATCACTTATTTGGCGTTTTCTCACACTACGTGACTGCTGTTATGGTGTTCCGCTAGCCACGTCAGCAAATAACAGTTTTTTCATAATTGAGTGGATCAAAACCAAAATATTTGAAAAATTAAGGATCAGTCCCGGTCAAAACAAGTTATAGGGACTAAAATCAAAACACGCCAAACTTTTAGGGATCAAAAGCATAAACAAGCCTATATTTATTATCACCTATGTTATTTGTACATCTGTTTTTAACATCAACACCCAACTTTATTACTTTATCTATTTAATTATTATTTTTACTCTTTCGAGATGCATGTGGGTTTAATTAGAGCATGTGGGTGTCATGGAATAGATGTAGCATGCAGATGTTCACTAAACATTTCCAATCAATAATTAAGGAGACACTACTTTGTGTATGTGGACTCTTCAAGTGTTAAGCTGTCCCGGAAAGCTGGAACAAGGCACTTAAACTACAATAGCACCTCATACAATTATGTATAGTGGCGAGTACAATCCAAAATACAAACTGATAACTTTTAGAAACACCTTCATATGGAAAACAATGTCTCAATTGGATGGGATTTTAAAGCTAAATGATTTGTTTAACCATGCCTTCCAGCCACTACCATTGTTCTTTGGAGATGTCGTCTGGGACCGTGGTTCTGTCTTTGCAGAGCCCACCGCCTTTTTGCACAGCACAAAGTTCCTTGCTCTATGAGATCCTATGGGTTCCAACGGACTCAGAGCTGTCAAAGAAGCTCCGCCAGATCAGAATACAATTTAGCTTATGATAATCACAGGGAACCAAACTTTATTTATAACTTATAATATGCTGCCCGTAGTCTATAAAATAGTGATCCATTTCCTTTTTAACAAATCAAAAAATACCCAAAAATACCCAAATAGATGATAAACATCGTACCAGGTTGATCAAGTGGTAGCTCACTAGATCCCTTAGCCCATTAGTCTCAAGTTCGAGTCTTAGGTATAGAGCAATTCTCGCTGGGAGACCCTACCACTTAATGCGAGCTCAGTTGGGTCAGACCGGATGAGTCGGATTCTGGATAAACCAGATCCGAGTACCGGTTAGTGTAAAAAAAATGATGAATATGGTGAAAAGCAACACATTATTTATTATTGAAGATCATTATTACTCCCCTCGTCACTAAATACAAGACAATTTTTCATAGTTTTATTTTGTCTTTGTTTATAAAATTTCGTTCTAATTTTCAAATTTTTAATGACAATTATTTACTTCTTTTTACAAGCATTTTTATTTACTCAACACTTTTTAGATTTCTAATAATTTTTAAATTTTCAATGACAATTATTTACTTCTTTTTACAAGCATTTTTATTTACTCAACACTTTTAGATTTCTAATAATGTTTATATGGGTAGTTTTGAAAAAAAAAATATTCACATTTCCGATACCATTAATTAAATTAATCAATTTTGTTAATAATATAAATTCTACCAAAATGATCTTATATATAAAGAGATACAGAGAGTATTAATTAGCTATTAAACTCCTTTTGTCATAAATTTAAGCAACACTTAGTGGCATTATCTTGATACTCCCCTCACCTCAAATATAAGGGAAAAAAAACATTTATAAGTGATCTCAAATAGCAAAAGTTAACTAACTTAAAATTAATCAAGGATTCTTAAAATTAATCAAGGATTTTTTTTATGTCAATTAATATACTGTGGTTGTTGGCTTTGAATTGCAGTGTACTATAAAATACACATGTATTGGTTAATAAATGTTTCGTTAAGTTTTTTGCCATTATTGTTTGAGGTCCTTTTGTCATATATCCCTATTTAAATTAAATAGTAAAAAAAAATTCACTTGGCAACACATGGCCTAGTGGCCGACTACATATGTAAGCCATATATCTAACTATAGTGTTTTAGGTTTAATATAAGAATTTCTCAAAAGAAGCAAACGTGATAAAAATTTAACAAACTTTGTGACTATCCTATAAAATCATTTGCCAATTATAAATTAATAATATTAATTGGACATCTATATTGTATTTAACATTTAAGTCTAACACCTATCATTTTGGATAAAAATATGAAGAAAAAAAAATATTAAATGACCCACTACTTTTTATGCAAAAAATATGTATTAAATTTAGATGTTAGATATATTTCTTCAAATAACAATCATTAACTATAAAAACATGAAAATAGTGTTTTTTTAAAAATATCATAGTTAGCTTAGTTGACGAAGTCATAGAATAGGATTTAGGAATGACCAAGTTATTAGAAAGGGTAGGCAAACATACCATCACACCCTGCATTTGCAGGGTAAAGTAGGAAATTAGTGGCATCAAACCCAAGAGCAGGAAGCCTCCCTTCTCTGGCATAGCATTTCAGAGCACTCTCAATCACACCAGAAACAACTTCGTTCACATTCACCACGAACCTCACAGGCCCCGAACTCCCGAGGAAGTTGATGATGATCAAGAACCTATCCTCGTTCCTCGTTTTCTGTTCCTCGTATGTTCCCTTGCTCCTGTTCTTCTGAAGCACCTTCTTCTCGTAACCACTCTTCTTCATCACCTTTTCTCTTAAATTTAAGACACACCCAGATTAAAACTAACCCAAAAGATTGCAAATTTGTGCTTAAAAACGGATTGAGGAAGCGGGTTATTTAAGGGTCGAGACCAAGGCAGCGATAGTACCAAGCAGTTTTCGAGGATCCAAAGGAAGGAGACACCGTGTGAAGGGTGGTGCAACAAGCTACCAAACTTGAAGAGGAAGTAAAGGAGAAGAGCATGAAAGGAAGAAGAGATATACGCAGCATTCAAAGAACTTGGTTGAGAGAAGTTAATAATAAGAAGAAAAAGAATGCATCAACCACAACTCAGAAGTCAGAAGAAGTGTTTGTTCTCAATGTGCCTGCACCACTGAATGCTTCTGCGTATTTATTTATGCAACTCTGTTTTTTTTTTTCTTTTCTATAATTTTTTATTATTCGATCACATTCTAATTCTGATTTAATTTAATTTATTTTACTCTAATTTTGGATCGCTCATTGAAAAAAGTGCTTTATTCCGTTTTATTTCTTTGAACTTCTTTTTTGGTCAAGTGTTATTTCATATTTAAATGATAGTGTAAATTAGACGATTATTGTACTAGTTGCTTTACCGGTTGGTTCACGAGTTTCTATTAATTAATATTATGTTACTATGTTAGATGGTCATGAATTGTATGACAGAAAAAGTAAACAAAATGTTTAATCATTAGTGAAATTTTTAATGTAATATAAGCTTCATGTAAAAGAAAACATGTTAAATAAGGTTTATAATGGTGAGATATCCATTTGGTGAAGAATTATTTGAGGGGTTGAGACATGGGGCAGGCAAGCTTGCATCGCGTGCATCGAATAGATGGAGATATGTAAGGTATTGGATGAAAGTTGAGGTTATTCTCAATTTTGTTCATAAACAATTTTTTTCAAAGTTGGCATCTAGCTTCAAAATATTCCTATTTTATGTTCTTTACTTTGTGCCTGAGGTAAAGACTGTGACACCTAGCATATTTTATCAAAATTACTCCAATAGTTCATGGCTTGGGGCAGACGTAAGACCTCAATTTGCACACATTTAATAATAGAATGACAACACGTTAAATTTGGGTCGCATAAACCACTCATCAATAATGCAAAGTATACTCATTGTTTAAAGTTTACAGAAATTCTTCTGTGATTATAACATTAGAACGAATAAAAAATAATAATAATAAGTTTGTTTAACCTCACTCTTGTGTAAGCTGAATGTAAGAAGTTAAAAATAATAAGAAAAAAAAAAAAAAACAACAAACAGTGAATATGTATTGAAAAACAAAGTCCATTATCTCTTGAAGCATAAAATATTAAGTTTTTCTATACAAATGCTTTTTTTTTCAATAGCAAATCACTAAAAACAAAACTTTGGTTGAACTGGGGAAGGTTATTAAGTTTTATTGTAACTTTTATTTGCCTATCATAAGGACTTAGCTTGGCTAGCTAGGCTTATTGTGACTTAACATAGATCAAATTATAAAGTTTAGGCAAATATATTTCACAGCATGGCATGGCCTCCAAGCTAACTTAAAGGTTTATTAATAACAAGGTCTTTAAATAATAGATTTTCAAAATAGGCCTATATCAACAAATAGGTCAATAGTCCTACATCAATAAATAGAACAGTAGACCTTTCACCGTAAATAGGCTATTATATTTTTTAAATGAATAATATTATATTATAAATATTAAAATATAATATAAATACATACATATCATATATATTAATGATATTAAACAAACAAACTTGTAGGCGTAGTGGGCTTTTAAAAAAAATTAAAAAAAAAAATCTTGACCCCAATCTTTTTAAATATATAAAATTTTTAATAAGTTTAATCGGAAATTTTTATTAAACAAGCCAAGTCAGGTCCGACGCCCTAATTTTGGTGGATGAGAATACAAGGTTTATAGGGTTTTTTTTTTTATATATATAAACGAAAGAATTTATTAAAGAGTACAAGAAGTGCCTTACCCACTGAACATACAGGAAAATTAGAGCATCTCCACCAGTGAATGGACTTTTCGTTCTTAAATGGACATCACACATTATTTTATTATTTTTCACATCTTTTTATACTTTAAGAACCTCAATCACATTTTCACTCCACCCAAACCTACTTTTCGTTCATAAATGGGTCCCATTACCTACCCCACACTCACAATATTTTATAATAAATATTACCACCATCAAATAACCAAAAAATATTTACTCAAAATATTTTTTTTACACATATTCGTATATAGATTTATTAGAATATGTCAATTTTGAATTCAGTTTTTACTCAATATAGTTTTTTCAGAGCAGAGAGTAAAAAAATTTTAATCCAAATCATAAAAAATAGTGCAATTAGTGAAAAAGAATACACATAGATTATTTTTGAATTGACTACATTTGAAAACAAGAAAAAAAAATTTAGCCTCTGTCAGAAAGCACATAATAAAAAAAAATTAAATCCGAATAAAAAAATATATATTTGTGAAAGTAAAAATATAGGATATTTTTTAATTGACTACATTTGAAATGAAAAAAAAAGGATTATATGTTTTTTATTAGTTTCTCTCTCTTCCCCTCCTTTTTACAACCATTACCAATTTAGGTAACAGTTGTGAAAAAGGGACAAACTAACGATACTCCCAGCGGTCACGAACTGGAAAGCACGTTCGTACAGGCACGAACGAACGACAAAAATGTGCCGCTGCTTATGCTCTTATATTACTTGAATATTTGAGATGTAACAAACTCATAAACCTCCATAGCAGAAAAGTAGTTAGCTGAATATTGAGAGAAAGAAGAAGAGAAGTAAACTTGTAAATTGAATCTTATTAAGAATCAGTGAAAAATGAAACTCTTAACGTACAATCTCAACTCAGCAAGAGCTTATATACAATAGGCAATACATTCTAGAATCTGAATCTAGAAACTACTAAGACTAACTAACTTGCCAGCTACTTGCCAGCTAAGCTAACTAACTTTGCAAACTACCTAACTGAATTAACCATTATCTACACGTGCGTCTATTTGCTGTTGATCACTATCAACTGAGTGTAATACCCCCCCCCCCCCACAAGCTGGAATGCCTATGTCAAGCAATCCAAGCTTGGAATGTATCAGTGAGTAAGGACCAAGAGCAAGAGGTTTTGTAAGAATATCTGCTAATTGAGACTTGGTGTGAATTGGAAGCAAATGCACAATTCCAGCAGAAACCTTTTCTCTAATACTGTGACAATCAAGCTCAATATGCTTGGTTCTCTCATGAAACACTAAGTTGCTTGCTATGTGAAGAGCAGACTTGTAATCACAATAAAGGACAACTGGACTGCTATGCTTAATTTTGAATGCATCAAGCAAATATAGTAACCACTGTGCCTCACACCCACCATCTGCACGATATTCTGCCTCTGATGAAGAGCGAGCTACAGACTTTTGTTGTTTGCTTTTCCAGGAAATTAAGGAAGGACCAAGAAAGAAACAAAAGCCTGTAATAGATTTTCGAGTATCCACACAACTACCCCAATTTGAATCAGTAAAACTTTGTAAAGTCAGGTTCGAATTAGCAGGAAAGAACAAACCCTGAGAAGGAGAACGCTTGATGTACTTAATAATTCTGAGTGCAGCTTGATAATGTATGTTAGTAGGATGAGCAATGTACCTACTAAGAACACTGACTGCAAAGGAGATATCTGGTATTGTATGTGTGAGATAAAGCAAACGGCCAAGAAGTCTTCTATAAGGAAAAGGATCAGTGAGAATCTCGCCACTGGTTTGAGAAATCTTGGCAGCAGAATCCATAAGGGTAGGAGATGGTTTTGCAGCAAGTAGCCCAGTGTCATGAAGTAAATCCAAAGCATATTTTTGTTGATACATCACAATGCCTTGTTTAGATCTGGCAATTTCAAAACCTAAGAAATATTTGAGGTCACCAAGATCCTTAATACTGAATCTATCATCAAGAGTCTGTTTGATCAGGTTAATTTCAGCAAGATCATCACCAGCTAGGACTAAATCATCTACATAGACCAAAATTGTAGTGAATCCAGAACTAGATGCTTTAGTGAACAGTGAATAATCTGATTTACATTGAGCATAACCAAGTTGAAAGAGAACCTCTATAAGTTTTGCATTCCATTGCCTGCTGGCTTGTTTCAAGCCATAAAGAGACTTTTGTAACTTGCAAACTGCATTTGGAATTGAAGAAGTTAAACCAGCTGGCAGTTTCATGTAAATATCTGTATCAATGCCACCATGGAGAAAGGCTGTGTTAACATCAAGTTGATGCAGATACCACTGTTTTTGTGCAGCAATAGCTAGAAGCAATCGAACAGTAGTCATTTTAATAACTGGACTGAAAGTCTCTAAATAATCGATTCCTTCAGTTTGTGTAAAACCTTTGGCAACCAACCTTTCTTTGTGCCTCTCTATTGATCTATCAGCCTTATGCTTTATTTTGAAAATCCATTTATAACCAATTGGTTCTTTATCAGAAGGCAAACTTGTAATAGTCCAAGTATTGTTCTTTTCCAGAGCTAACAATTCAGCTTTAAAGACATTTCTCCAACAATAATGTTTCACAGCCTCAGCACAAGTGGTTGGTTCATTTTTGGTTGCTATGGCTAATGAAAAACGTTTATGGTTTGAATAAAAATGATTAATAGAATGAAAAACAGATATAGGATACCTGATTGACGAAGAAGGTGCTACAGTGGATGCTATTAAGCAATGATAATCCTTCAAGTAGCATGGTGCTCGTTTAACTCTCAATGACTGCCTTGGAACTATTTGAACATCAGGATCAGGATTAGGATCAGGATCAGGAGGATCCAGAATGACATGAGGATTATGCACAGATGCAGGAGAATGAGCATGAGAGGAATGTGCAGAATCATCAGAATCTGATGCATGAGTATTGTGAGAAATATTTTGTGCATCGGGATTAGGCTCAATGAAATCAAATTTGAATAATTGGATTGAACTTTTGTAGGAACAGTATGCATATCATGAGCCAATTGATTATAAGGAAACACATGCTCATAAAAAATCACATGTCTAGAAATGAGGCATTCTCTGGATTTAAGATCATAAAGAATATAACCTTTTGTCCCTTGCTTAAATCCAAGAAAAACACATCTTCTAGACCTAGGATCTAATTTCTTTCTGTGTGAGACAAGAGTAGAAGCAAAAGCCAGACTACCAAACACTTTCAAGTCAGTCATAATAGGCAATTTGTTATACAGGACTTGATAAGGTGTTAAATTGTTCAAGAAGGAAGATGGCAATCGATTAATCAAATGAACAGCATAGGCAATAACATAATTCCAGAAGCATTTAGGAACATTAGATTGAAACAATAAGGCACACGTGATACCAAGTATATGCTGATGCTTTCTTTCAACGATTACATTTTGTTGAGAAGTCTCAACACAAACTTGTTGATGCATAATTACTTTAACAACATAAAATTCAGTAAGATTGAATTCTAAACCATTATCAGATCTTATGCATTTTATTGTTTTATCAAATTGTGTCTCAATGAATGATACAAAGGCTTTAATATGAGCTGAACTTTCAGACTTAAGTTTCATAAGATACAACCATGTGTGTCTTGACTTATCATCCACTATAGAAAGAAAATATCTATGACCAGAAGTAGTTGGAATTGAAATGGGACCCCAAATGTCAACATGAATAAGATCAAAAACTGCATCAGCCACAGAAAAACTTTTATTGAATGACAATTTCTTTTGTTTTGCTAAATGACATACATCACAAGGTTCAAGATTTTTATTACATTGGATAAAAGGGAAATCAGACTTCAATGTTAAAAGCTTATTGAAAGAAGGGTGGCCTAATCTTAAATGTCATAGATGACAAGATAGACCAGAAACAACATTAACAGTATTGACAGAGTGAAAATGAGCAACTTGCAGGCTTGGAGAAATCATTGAATAAAGGCCTCCAGAAGCATCAGCTACACCAATCATCTTCAATGTATGGCAATCCTGTATCACACATTTGGTCTTGGAAAATACAAGTTTGCATGATAAAGTGTTGGTCTATTTAGAAACAGATATCAAATTAAAAGTAAAATCAGGTATGTATAGGACATTAGTTAGATACAACTCATTGGAAAAGACCACAGTGCCTGCAACATTGGTACTAATTTGATTTCCATTAGGTAAATTTACCAGTATAGGTTTTATTTTTCTGTGAGTTTGGAATTTGGATAATGAATGACACACATGATCTGTGGCCCCAGTATCCAGAATCCAGGGTTGACTTTTATCATTTATTGAATTTGTCATGCAAACAATACTTGAGGGTCTATGACCTTGAATTTTAAACAATGGTTTTGTGGTTATTTGGTTTGCACTGTGATCCTGTGAAGCTTGTGCAACTGGCTGCTGAATTAATGCCAAAAGAGCCTTATGTTGATCAGCTGTAAAGAGCATACCAGAATTCATACCAGAATCTTTCTGATTAGAAATCATAGCCTCATCATCATCATGATCCTCAAAGGAATCTTCACCAGGAGTAGAGTACCGATTTACTGATCCATTTCTTCTATTCCAGTGAGTAGGAAAACCATGTTTCCTGTAACAAGTCTCCAATGTATGACCAGTTCTATTACAATAAGTGCACACACGATTATCTCTGCTAAATTGGCCACTGCCAGTGCCAAAATTTCGACCTCTACCTCTGAATCTACCTCTATCATTACTCATCATGTTAATTGCAGCATTAGCTTCATCATTCAGAGACAAATTCATTTGCCTTTCTTGTTGAATAAGCAATGAGAAAACTTTGTTTATTGGAGGTAATGGATCCATGAGCATATTTTGTGCTGTAACAGGTGCATAAACTTCATTTAATCCATTTAGAAATCGAATCACATAGTCATTATGTCTATACTGTTGAATAATAGGTATCACAACACAATCAACATCACATAAACATGAAGGAATAGGTCTGAAATTCTCAAGTTCTTGCCATATACCTTTCATTTGTGTGAAATAATTGCTCACAGACAAATCACCTTGTTTCATCATGTATAATTCTTCTTGTAGCTTAGAAATGAGAAATACATCACCTTGATAAAAACGTTCTTTCAGATCTTTCCATATTTCTGCCGTTGATTCCATGCACATCACACTCTGAATTATTGTTGAATCCATTGAATGGTTCAGCCATGATACAACTAGTGTGTTGCATCTGTCCCAAGCTTCAAAGAGAGGATCATTAGGATTCGGTTTAGACAGTGATCCATCAACGAATCTCAACTTATTCTTTGACTTTAATGCCATAGTCATGGCGCGATTCCATGCATGATAATTGTCTCCTGTGAATTTTGCAGCAACCAAAATTGCTCCTGGATTTTCATTTGGATGTATATAGAAAATGCTTGACGGATCCATAGTTGGATTTAACTGAGTGTTATTCATTCTTCACTAAAACACAGCTTCAATCAATCGAATTATGAAGTTCTGAATTAGATCACAAAATAGCAGAAAACAGATTGTAGATTCGATTATCTCCACTGAATGCAGCTTCAATGAACCGAATTATGAGATAAAATTCAGAATCACACACTAACAGAAAACTCAATCACGAGAATTAAATCAATCGTGAGAGATGAATTAAAAATCGAAAGCAACGAAGAACTCCAATTGCAGAAGAAGAATCGTATCAGAAGAAGAAGAAGAACTCCAATTGATTATGAGAAAAGAAAATCACGAATGCTTGAAATCAGAGTAAAGCAGAAGCGTACCAGAGTCTCTCTAATAAGAGAGCTCTGATACCATAACAAACTCATAAACCTCCATAGCAGAAAAGTAGTTAGCTGAATATCGAGAGAAAGAAGAAGAGAAGTAAACTTGTAAATTGAATCTTATTAAGAATCAGTGAAAAATGAAACTCTTAACTTACAATCTCAACTCAGCAAGAGCTTATATACAATAGGCAATACATTCTAGAATCTGAATCTAGAAACTATGAAGACTAACTAACTTGCCAGCTACTTGCCAGCTAAGCTAACTAACTTTGCAAACTACCTAACTGAATTAACCATTATCTACATGTGCGTCTATTTGTTGTTGATCACTATCAACTGAGTGTAATAAGATGCAAGAGATGGGCTCAAGCACCAACTAGCAAAAGAGATCGTCCTACCTGAAAAATTAGAAAACCAAAGCCAAGATTTCACCTTGATGTCATCTAATATTTTCACAAAGTCATAAGGAATGGAACAAAAAAGCAAAGCACTCCTAGCTAGCCACAAAATCCGGCAAACAGTTAGCCAAATCCTTATACCAAATTGCTCCTTCTTGTTCAATCCGAATAAATTAGAGAAGGGTATGAAATGACTCTCCACCAAATTTTCGATGATATGTTTGATTTCCAACCAATTGAAAACATGTAGGCAGTTATGAATGGCAAGAGAGCAGTGAATGAAAAGATGATCAGATGTCTCCACAAAAGATGAGCAAGTAAGGCATAAATAAATAGAAATTTTAAACCTCTTCTTGTTAAGTTGTCCATTGTCGAAAGTCTGTTTAGTAGAAGTTTTTTCAGTTTACGAGGGAAATCCCATCGTCATTGCCGCACATTGACGACTCTAATGGGCAACCCCGCCGCCGGGTCATAGCTTGCAAACTGCCCGGAGAAGAACAACCACTCCCGAAGGAGCGACAGGCTCATACCGTCGAGGTGGGATTCGAACCCGTATCCTTGCGAACCGAGGACAAAGTCCCAAGTCAGGTGTGCCACACCTCGTTGGTGCCAAAAGCTTTACAAGAATTGATGCTTTTGCATTCCATAAAGTCTTAATGGTGGTATTAGTAGGAACCACATTGACTAGAGCTTGCAATGATTGAACTCATTCGTAAGTAGATTTACAAGAAAATGAGTCATCCCTCATATCCCATCGCCACTCATTGCCACCATCCAGATTTTTGGACACGCATAAAGAAAATAAATCGTCCAAAACATCAATCTTACCACAGTACCCGATATCCTTTCACCAAATTGAAGACTTTGAAAAGAGAAAATAGTCAGATTAATTCCTGACTTTGTGGACACCGATTACATTAGTCTTTTAAATTATCGATATTCCAAATTAGTACTCGAGATAGTAAAACGCGCGCGAGTCGTGTTATTTCTTGCCATTAGTGGTCCACAAAATTTTATTTCTTCCCATTAGTGATCCACAAAGTCAATGACTATTTTGACCATCCATAATCTCATGGACTAATTTGACCGATAGTCAACGGTCTTTTTTTCCCAAAATGACGTCGTTTTGGTCGTTTCGTTAGTCCACGTTAAGGATCATTGACGATCATTAACGTCAAGAACTAATGTGACTCACATTTTCCTATCTCATGGACTAATTATCAGATACCAAGGGCTCTATACACACCTAGAAGGGAGTGAATAGGTGTAATAGTGATGACTTTTTTAAGTTTTTTTATTCCGCTCAAAAACATGATAGTATCAATTTAACTGATTACGTTTTGGAGTATGAGTGTGTGCATACCCTTAATGTTTTGATGAAGACAATACATGCTTGAAGAAAACAAGAGGCTCAAGTTTTGAGAAGGGTTGTTTTGTGAAGGGTTGTGCTCTTGAGCTCTCTTTATTAGGCTTGTAATAATTAGCTTTTAATTATGTGTTATTAGCTTATTAGGTGGAGTTTAAACTTTGAGAGTGGGTAGAGTCCAATAGATTAGATTAATCTCAATTTGGCTTAAAAGGTTATTTTTAGTAATTGAGATTTCAGCTAACAAATAAGAACTTTGAAAACTAAATAATTTTAATGAAAATAAATGTGTTTTAAAAGTATTTATTAAAGTTAAAAGGTTGTATATTTGAAGGTAGTTAATTCCTTTGAAATATGGTTGGAACTGTGACATTTGCTAAATCAGTTTTGAAGAAAATCACGAGTCAACCGGTTGGTTGATATGTTCAACCGGTTGGACCTATATCTTTGGCAAACCAATTTTCTATTATTAAATCATGTCAATTGGTTGGTTGATGATTTCATCCGGTTGCATCTAGTTGTGTCAGTTAAGAAAATCTGTTTTAATTAATCTTACACGGAGGGAATTAACAACACACTACATAATAACCATCTTTGAGAAATACATATCAACTTCTTTGAGAAACACACAGAGACACAAAAACACGTTTTCACCAAGATCAAAACTTCTTCCTGCTCTAGTTTTCATGAAGTGATAAAAGCTCTTATTATTTCTTCTCAAGAATAGATGTTTTAGAAATCTCAATTTTTCATCTTTTAATTCAAGTTGAGATTTCAAGTTTATTAGTTTTAGTGCTTTCTCATTGAATCGATTATTCTGTGATTCAAGAGTTGCATGCGTTAGATCCCGAGTTGCAATCCGCACATTGAAGAGGTGCAAGCTCCATACAACAAGTCAACAACAACAACAAACGATTTCACCTAGGTGAAGGTTTCACCTCACGGGTTCCTCGATGGTTTCAAGAGAATTGAAGATCGGTGAAGGTTTCACTGCAAGTGATGAAGGTTTCATCAAGGTCTTGAAGGTTTCAAGATTGGTTTGAAGATTGTTGAAGGTTTCAACAAATCGGTTTGGTTCGGTGAAGGTTTCATCAAAGGTGTTCTTGAAGGTTTCAAGAAAGGAAGGATCAGGTTGAAAGTTTCAACACACCGATTGCAACTTTGAAGAAAGGTTTGAGGTTTGGTTACAATAGGAGTAAGGTTTACTCTTAGGGTTTTAGCAAAGGTTTTGCGTGGAAACGATATTGTACTAACCTACCTTTTTCATAGTGAAACAACTCTCCCGAATTAGAAAGGGAGGACTGGATGTAGTCTTTGAGTTAGATTGAATTCAAAGGTGAACCAGTATAAATTGTTGTGTTTCGCTTTTCTTCCTTTCTCCTTAGATTACACGTTTTCTTAAATAATTTGTGTTAATTGAAAACCTAAAGAATTGAACCGTTTTGGAAATTAATCAATAATATACCTTCGTTGAATTTCTGTTTGTTGTGTTGGCTATCTTGTTGTGCTTATTCTGATATTATATGTGTTAAGAATTAATTTTGCGTTTCATGCTTCTGACTTGATTCTGACTAGATTCTGATACGCTTCTGATAACTGATTTAATGAACTGATTGTGTTGTTGAAAACACATCAGAAGCGGGTCAAAAACAGGTTAGAAATAGAAAAAAATTAAGTCTAAGTTTGCAGTTCCTTTGTTGTTCGAGAAGATTTTTAGAGTCACCTATTCACCCCCCTCTAGGTGTATTGTACCCGCTTGTATTCCTACATAAGTAACTGGTTAAATGATTAAAATTTACACACAAATAACTGGGTGCCTTAGTCAGTTAACTGGTTAACAGAACCAATTACTTTTTTTTAGGAAAAATATGCAATTCATTCCATAACATAGAATAGTACAAGTAAATCCAACGTTACAACAACAAAGCACATATTTTCCATACAATAAAGATTACTAAGCACATATTACAGCAACAGAACCAATTACTTGAGAGCAAATCTTTCAAGAAAATCATTTCTTGGATCACAATCAATTCCAACCAATTAGATAATCAATTATATGATTCTTGAGACACCAATAAAGCATTCAAAACACAGATTTAGTGAACAAAACAATATTCACACAACTTTCAACACACTTTGAAAATCACAAATATATGAGTAATCAAAGGCTTAAAGAAGAGAAGGGATAGAAGGTTTCACTCTCCAACCATTGAGAGTTACGTGCAGGCCTCCCCTTCTGGATTGGGAAATTTGCTTCACTATGCTTTTAGAAAAATTATGTACAAACACACTTCCAAGATACTCCCTCGTGAATCACTAACTAGAAAGATACATCACTCTTGTTGTACACCTTTCACAATCTTCCTAAAAACCCTCGTGAATCACTAACTAGAAAGATACCTCACTTCCAAGAACTAAGAAGATGCCTCACTTCCTAAATTTTCTCTACCACTAAGAAAATACTTCACTTATATTTTCTCATGTATACGAGATGTCTCACTCCTAATATGCTCTTGATCTATTGGTGATGCCTCACACCTCAATCTTTTACAATTTGTGTTGCCTCTTGATGAACACCTAATGTGCAGTAAACAACTCTATGAATAACACTTGAATCTTAAATCTCAATTATGAACTTTGAACAGTTATGACAATTGAGATCAAGAATGAATAAGAAGAATGAATATGATAATTCTCATGATTCTTCTTGAAAATAGTGACTTAGGGTTTGAGTATTTGAAATTATGAAAACTCTCTTTTTAATACCTTTTAGCAATGGGTTTTTATATGTCAAGTCAATTAAAGAATTTGTTTGATAAACAAACTAATTTTGGCATTTAACTGTTAGTATAACCGGTTACTACATCTTGTTAGCCGATTATTGATTTCTTTAAAACTGATTCTTGATCAAATTACAATATGATAATCGGTTGGTGAATCTTGGTAATCGGTTATCGGTTTGTAAAAATGTCAGTGTTGGCAAATTAATAGGCCGATAACTAGTTATTGATTTAGGTTAACCGGTTATTTCATGGCTATTTTGTCAACAAATTAACCTTATCAAATGTAACATAAGTTCTAAGTCCATTCTTAAGCCAAAGTATGATGCATGCACTTCCTTCATAATATGTATAAAATCATATGCATCACGTTCAAAAGATTTGTTATGTAATGAATCAATTTATAATCATTCAAAATTAATTGATTGAGATTCATTGCCCAACCTAAATTCTACCCAAGCAAACATATTAAGGACCTAGAAATTGTAAAAAAAAAATAAAATAAAATGGTAAAGAACATGTCCTATATAAATGATGTAACATCCTCAATTTAAAGTGCTTAATATAATATGAATTATGCAAGTTATTGTATTTAGTTGAGATGAATTTATGAGAATTAGACAACTAAAAGCTAGGATGTAGCATAAAAATCATAGCTAAGTGGGTATAGGATGTAAGCAAAGGCTTTAGAGTTAGAAACTCTGAAAAGATGAAAAAGCAGCAAAATAATCGATTACTGGTGTGAGTTAATCGATTACAAGCTCTCAGCCAACAATGCACCAAAATGTTGCACTGAAGGGTAATCGATTACTTCTGGACAAGTAATCGATTACTTCTGGACAAGTAATCGATTATTGAGCCTCTGCTGAAAATACCAAAATTGTTGCATCAAGTTGTAATCGATTACTTTATGGTCAAGTAATCGATTACAAGGCCTCAGGTTGGGAGTCATAAAAATGTTGCATTGAAGCGTTAATCGATTACCTGGCCAGGGTAATCGATTACTGGTTGGGTCTGAACAAAAAAAAAGATATAAAAGGGGTTGTACGTGTGGCCCTTTTCAACCACACGAAGGGAAATCTTGTTTCAAGGCTTTAATTCTCCTCCACATATTTTCTTCCCTCACAAACAAATAAAACAAAACCCTTCCTCTTTCTCATTCATTCTCTCCATCAACAAATCTCTCTCTCCTTTCACTCCCTCCCCCACGAGTTCCACCTTCCTCCACCAAGATCCAAGTTTATTTCTTCTTCCTTTGCAAGCTCATCAAGCCATAAGCAAGCTTCATAGGTAAAACTTACTTCTCCTTTCTCTCTCTAAGTGCTCCATACGATTTCTCTCTCTTTTTCCTCTCCTAAAATTCGAACCCCACTCCCTTGGGTTTCCATACTCTTATGTTCTTTCTTTGTTTCATGGCTTAAGGGAGATCAAGTTCTCACTTTCCTCCACTCACTTCTCTTGGGAGCTCATGTGAGGCACAAAAGGATCTAGGGTTAAGGCTAGCTTTTGGTTAAGATTCATCCCACTCTCTCCTTGATTTTAAGGTAAGGGGGTGTGTGTTACCTTGTTTTAGGGACTTGTTTCTAGCTAGTGCATAGTGATGTGCTAAGATTATGTGTGTAGATTTAAGATAGGAACCTTAGGGATAATGAGTAATTAAATTGCTATGATTATACCATGTATGAACCCTAAGTATAAATGCTTGATATATTTGAAAAAGTGTGAATAAATATTGAAAGACATGAGTAGGTGGATGACTAATTGTGATACATGAATGAATTTGGATAAGTGCTAATTGGTGTAGATGACTAAATGTATGGTATGTATTTTGTTGGCTATGTTTGGTTGCTATATTTGATTGAAAAAGAATATAAGGTCAATTTGGGAAAGTATAATTTTAAGGAAATAAAAAGGAATGGATGGTTGAATTGATCATTGGGACATTGGGACATTGGGACACTATGTGTTCCTGCTAGGTGTAAAATGCCCCATTAGGGCCAAATGCCCCATTAGGTAAAAATGCCTCGTTAGGAGTCAATGTCCCCAAATGATCAATTCAACGAAAACTAAAGCAATGGAAAATGTGAAATAGACTAAGGTATGTAAAGTAATTATGCTAAAGAATGTGATAAATATGAGTATAAGATCATATGTATTAGTCCTAACGGGTGAGCCCTAGTGGGTGATAGTCCTGATGGGTGCCAAAGTCCCTAATGGGTGTACAAATGCCCTAGCAGGAGCAACCAATTTCTAGTGGTACAAATATATGGTAATGAGTAAATGAATGATGCAAAGGATAATGGAGGAATAAAGTGTATGGTGCAAAAGAAAGAGTAATTGAAATGTTGAATTTGCATGAGTATGTTATGGAATGATTGAATGGACCTATATTTGCTAAATGGCTAAGTGTGTGTGACTTGGTGGGTTATTATGTCTAATTAGAAACTGCTTCCTAATTCATGTGTAATGCTCACCCTCTTGCTATTTTTACAGGTAATGAGATTGAGTTTGCACAACCCCCGGCCGAGCAGGTGCACTCTCCCTTACAGGGAGAGTAGTTTATGGGAGATTAGGGGTTTGTGATGTATTCCTGGGTGTTATAGGGATATGTATATGTTTTTATGTTTTGTATATGAAACTCAAAGTATCATTTTTGGGTTATCCAGGACTGCTTCCTTGGGAAAGGAAGTGTAATATTTTGGAAAAACTTATATAGTTCCACAACTTGATCTTTTGCTGCTACCTCTGATGTAATTATGTGGTGAAGTAGATTGTTATTACACTGTTGACGTTTAGTCCTGTTGGCTCTGAATGAAATGGATATTTATGTATATATGAATTGCACAGATTTCAGAAATTAAAGTTTTGGTTTACTCAATAAACAAAGGAAACTCTGTCCGACTTGACAGAGATTTTTAGATATAAAGTAGTAATTAAAAAGAAATTTTCAACTTGCTATTTTGTATTATGGGGTATTCAAGGGTAATTAATGATAGGGTGTTACATTATGGTATCAGAGCAGTTTCCCTCGGCCTTCGGAGTATAAACTCATTACTCCTCTGGTTACTCACCGAGCGAGTAACCGATGTACATAGTTTAGTGTATAAGTTAAGTAATAGGATGTTTGTAGTTTTATTTAATTGTTTTATCATTAACTGTTTGCCCCTTCATTACACAATAGTATGGCAGGGAGGCGGGCTGATAATGATAGAATTGCTGCAATTCTCGAAACTTTGGTTCAGTTGCAGCAGAACCAAGCCCAAGCTCAGCAGAACCAAGCCGAGAATCAGGCAAATCTGCAGCAGAATCAAGCCCAAAACATAGCAGTGGCTGCAGCAGCTGCAGCAGCAGCATTGCAACCTCCTCCCCCACCTACGGTCGAGATTTACTGGATGGCCCGATTTCGGAAAAATGATCCACCAACGTTTGAGGGCGGATGTAATCCGGATGGAGCTCAACTTTGGCTCCAAGAAGTAGAAAAGATTCTTCGTTCCTTGCAACCACCTGCCGATCAGAGAGTTCGATTGGCTGAGTTTATGTTAACTGGAGAGGCTGAGCATTGGTGGGATCATCATAGGAGAGGTTTGGAAGCAGCTGGCCAAGCAGTGACATGGGATTTATTCAAGATCCGCTTCCTGGGAAAGTACTTTCCGGAAGATGTGAGAAGGGAAAAGGATCTGTTGTTTCTGAAGCTTGAACAAGGGAGCATGAGCGTCGGCGAGTATGCGGCGCAATTTGAAGATCTAATCAGATACTCCAGTGGCTATAAAGATGCAGAGGAGAGAGCAAAGTGTATCAAGTTCGAGTCCGGTCTCCGTGAAGATGTTCGGCTTGCTTTTGAGTATCATAACATTGCCGACCTCTCTCATCTCATCAATATGACCAGTACTTATGAGAAGGGACTCAAAAGGAAGGCGGAGGCAGATCGGAGCAGAGCAGCCCAGAGATCAGTGGGACCTCACAGAGGCAAGGGTCTGGTGCAGAGGGCAAGGCCATATGCTAAGTCAAAAGCTGTAGTTACTGGTGGAGCAAGTCAGCCAGCAGTTGCTTATGATCTTCTTCCTGCTTGTCAGCATTGTGGAAAGCGACATAAGGGATTGTGTTGGAGTCTAGATCCTCGCAGGAGGGAAGGACTCTGTTTTCATTGTGGTCAGCCGGGACACTTTGCTGCCAATTGTCCCAAGAGCCCCCTAAAGAAAGAGGTCAATGTGGCCAAGGTGCAGAAGTCAGGAGCCAGCTAGCCACTTCAGAAGGGCAAGGTATACACCATGGATGGTGAAGAAGTGACTGATGATGATGAGCTCATCTGAGGTACATGTTTTGTCAACGATATTTCCTGTGGAGTTTTGTTTGATTGTGGAGCAACACATTCCTTTATTTCTGTTGATTGCATGAAGAAGCTAGGACTTTCTTGTGTAGAAATGCCTTATAAGCTTTATGTTTCAACTCCTACAAATTCTTCTGTGATCACGTCTCAAATGTGTCTAAATTGTTCTCTTCGAGTGCTAGATCGGGAGTTCAAGGTGAATCTGATCTGTTTGCCGTTGACTCAGTTAGATATTATACTTGGCATGGACTGGATGTCCCACCACTGTGTCATGATTGATTGTCATCAAAAAGCTGTTATTTTCAGTGATTCTTCTTTAGCTGTCATGGAAGTGGATGAGGTGTCGGATGTAAGCCAGATTCTGATAGTTTGTGAATTTCCGGAAGTCTTTCCGGTAGAGATTCCCGGATTGCCTCCGAAAAGAGAAGTGGAGTTTGGCATTGATCTTATGCCTGGTACTGGCCCGATTTCTAAGGCGCCTTACAGGATGGCACCTCTAGAGCTGGAAGAGTTAAAGAAGCAATTGGAGGAGCTGTTGGCTAAGGGGTTCATTAGGCCAAGTGTCTCTCCTTGGGGAGCTCCGATCCTCTTTGTCAAGAAGAAAGATGGAAGTGTCCGGATGTGCACTGATTATCGCCAGTTGAATGCGGTGACAGTGAAGAATAAATATCCACTCCCCCGCATCGATGACTTGTTGGATCAACTTAGGGGAGCAGCGGTTTTCTCAAAGATTGACCTCTGATCTGGATATCATCAGATTCGTATCCGAGAGGAGGACATTCCCAAGACTGCTTTTAGGACCCGTTATGGGCATTTTGAATATGTGGTGATGCCGTTTGGCCTCACGAATGCTCCTGCCATCTTCATGGATTATATGAACAGGATCTTCAGGCCGTACTTGGATTCCTTCGTCATAGTCTTTATTGACGACATTCTCATTTATTCCAAGAGCCCGAAGGAGCATGAAGAGCATTTGAGAACGGTGCTCCAAGTTCTCAAAGACAAGCATCTTTATGCGAAGTTATCAAAATGTAGTTTTTGGTTGAAAGAAGTGCACTTTTTGGGGCACGTCATTTCTGAGAAGGGTGTTGCTGTTGACCCTTCTAAGGTGGAAGTGGTGCTTAAGTGGGAGAGACCCAAGTCTATTACTGAGATCAGAAGTTTCCTTGGTTTGGCTGGGTATTACCGGAGATTCATTGAAGGGTTTTCTAAGTTAACTCTTCCTTTGACTACTCTTACTCGGAAAGGTGTTCCGTATGTGTGGTCCCCAGAATGTGAGGACAACTTTCAAGAGTTGAAAAGGCGCTTGACTAGTTCCCCGGTATTGATTTTGCCGGATCTGACTCAATCCTTTGTAGTGTATTGTGATGCTTCAAAGCAAGGGTTGGGTTGTGTGTTGATGCAGCAAGGACAAGTCATAGCCTATGCATCCAGACAGTTGAGGCCGCATGAACAAAACTATCCCACTCACGATCTTGAGTTGGCAGTGGTAGTCTTTGCCCTAAAAATTTGGAGGCATTATCTTTATGGTTCGAGATTTGAAGTCTTTAGTGACTATAAAAGTCTTCGCTACCTCTTCGATCAGAAAGAATTGAATATGAGGCAGAGGAGGTGGATGGAATTTCTAAAGGACTATGACTTCAGTATCTAGTATCACCCGGGCAAGGCCAATGTAGTGGCTGATGCACTCAGTCGCAAGACTTTGCATGTCAGCAATCTGATGGTGAAGGAGATGCAGTTGATCCAAGAGTTTAGTGACCTCAACTTGAACATGCAAGTGAAAGAGAAAAGCATTGTCCTGGAAATGTTGCAGGTTACCAATGAGTTGATTGATCTTATTAAAGAGAGGCAAGCTGATGATGAAGAGCTACAAAAGTTATTGGAAGGGGCATCGGGCAATGAAGAGCCCGACTTTGTAAAAGGTTCTTATGGTATTATCCGATTTAGGGGTCGGATATGTGTTCCCATAGACTTTGAAGTTAGAAGAGATATCTTATGGGAAGCTCATCGAACCAAGATGAATTTTCATCCCGGTGCAAAAAAGATGTACCAAGATTTGAAGAAGATTTATTGGTGGCCAAAGTTGAAAACTGATGTAGCCGACCATGTATCCCATTGCTTGACCTGTCAGAAGGTTAAGATAGAACATCAAAAGCCCGGTGGTCCTTTGCAATCATTAGATATCCCAGAATGGAAGTGGGACGGCATAGCTATGGATTTTGTGACGGGTCTACCTAGAACTGCAGCAGGATGTGATGCCATATGGGTTGTTGTAGACAGGTTAACAAAGTGTGCTCATTTTATCCCTATTCACAAGAAGTACACCCTGGAGAAGTTGACTCAGCTATACATCAGGGACATAGTGAAGTTGCATGGTATCCCCACCAGTTCAGTATCCAACCGTGATTCGAGATTTCTGTCTCGATTTTGGCAGAGTCTTCAGCAGGCATTGGGAACTAAACTGAAATTCAGTACTTCTTACCATCCACAAACAGATGGACAATCTGAGCGTACTATCCAGACACTAGAAGATTTGTTGAGAGCATGTGTTCTGGAGCAGGCGGGTAATTGGAAGCAGTTATTGCCGTTAATGGAGTTTACTTATAATAATAGCTTTCACTCCAGCATCGGTATGGCACCATTCGAGGCTCTCTACGACAGAAAATGTAAGACGCCTCTATGTTGGTTCCAAATAGGGGAGAATTTGTTGACATGTCCTGATATTGTGAAAGAAACAACTGAGAAGATCACAATGATCAAGAACAAAATGAAGACTTCCCAGGATCGTCAAAAGAGTTATGCTGATAGGAGAAGGAGACCTGTGGAATTTGATGTTGGGGATCATGTTTTTCTAAGGGTGGCTCCTGTCACAGGAATTGGGAGGGCTATCAAATCTAAGAAGTTGACTCCGCGATTTGTTGGGCCTTATGAAATTCTGGAGAAGGTTGGTCCTGTAGCTTACAGGATTGTTTTGCCCCCTCACTTAGCAAGACTTCATGATGTATTCCATGTCTCACAGTTGAGGAAGTACATTCATGATCCTGCTCATGTGGTTACTATGGATGATTTGTCTTTGAAGGAGAATTTAACTTTTGAAGTATTGCCAGTGCGAATTGAAGATAGGCAAGTGAAACAGTTGAGAGGCAAGGAAATTGTCTTGGTAAAGGTTATATGGAGCATAAACAATGTAGAGGAGGCTACTTGGGAGTTAGAAAGCAAGATAAGACAGTCTCATCCGCATCTGTTCGAAGAAAACTGAATTTCGAGGGCGAAATTCGGGTAAGTGGGAGAGGATTGCAACATCCTCAATTTAAAGTGCTTAATATAATATGAATTATGCAAGTTATTGTATTTAGTTGAGATGAATTTATGAGAATTAGACAACTAAAAGCTAGGATGTAGCATAGAAATCATAGCTAAGTGGGTATAGGATGTAAGGAAAGGCTTTAGAGTTAGAAACTCTGAAAAGATGAAAAAGCAGCAAAATAATCAATTACTGGTGTGAGTTAATCGATTACAAGCTCTCAGCCAACAATGCACCAAAATGTTGCACTGAAGGGTAATCGATTACTTCTGGACAAGTAATCGATTATTGAGCCTCTGCTGAAAATACCAAAATTGTTGCATCAAGTTGTAATCGATTACTTTATGGTCAAGTAATCGATTACAAGGCCTCAGGTTGGGAGTCATAAAAATGTTGCATTGAAGCGTTAATCGATTACCTGGCCAGGGTAATCGATTATTGGCTGGGTCTGAACAAAAAAAAAGAGATAAAAGGGGTTGTACGTGTGGCCCTTTTCAACCACACAAAGGGGAATCTTGTTTCAAGGCTTTAATTCTCCTCCACATATTTTCTTCCCTCACAAACAAATAAAACAAAACCCTTCCTCTTTCTCATTCATTCTCTGCATCAACAAATCTCTCTCTCTCCTTTCACTCCCTCCCCCACGAGTTCCACCTTCCTCCACCAAGATCCAAGTTTATTTCTTCTTCCTTTGCAAGCTCATCAAGCCATAAGCAAGTTTCATAGGTAAAACTTACTTCTCCTTTCTCTCTCTATGTGCTCCATACGATTTCTCTCTCTTTTTCCTCTCCTAAAATTCGAACCCCACTCCCTTGGGTTTCCATACTCTTATGTTCTTTCTTTATTTCATGGCTTAAGGGAGATCAAGTTCTCACTTTCCTCCACTCACTTCTCTTGGGAGCTCTTGTGAGGCACAAAAGGATCTAGGGTTAAGGCTAGCTTTTGGTTAAGATTCATCCCACTCTCTCCTTGATTTTAAGGTAAGGGGGTGTGTGTTACCTTGTTTTAGGGACTTGTTTCTAGCTAGTGCATAGTGATGTGCTAAGATTATGTGTGTAGATTTAAGATAGGAACCTTAGGAAATAGTGAGTAATTAAATTGCTATGATTATACCATGTATGAACCCTAAGTATAAATGCTTGATATATTTGAAAAAGTGTGAATAAATATTGAAAGACATGAGTAGGTGGATGACTAATTGTGATACATGAATGAATTTGGATAAGTGCTAATTGGTGTAGATGACTAAATGTATGGTATGTATTTTGTTGGCTATGTTTGGTTGCTATATTTGATTGAAAAAGAATATAAGGTCAATTTGGGAAAGTATAATTTTAAGGAAATAAAAAGGAATGGATGGTTGAATTGATCATTGGGACATTGGGACACTAGGTGTTCCTGCTAGGTGTAAAATGCCCCATTAGGGCCAAATGCCCCATCAGGCTAAAATGCCCCATTAGGTAAAAATGCCCCGTTAGGAGTCAATGTCCCCAAATGATCAATTCAACGAAAACTAAAGCAATGGAAAATGTGAAATAGACTAAGGTATGTAAAGTAATTATGCTAAAGAATGTGATAAATATGAGTATAAGATCATATGTATTAGTCCTAACGGGTGAGGCCTAGTGGGTGATAGTCCTGATGGGTGTCAAAGTCCCTAATAGGTGTACAAATGCCCTAGCAGGAGCAACCAATTCCTAGTGGTACAAATATATGGTAATGAGTAAATGAATGATGCAAAGGCTAATGAAGGAATAAAGTGTATGGTGCAAAAGAAAAAGTAATTGAAATGTTGAATTTGCATGAGTATGTTATGGAATGATTGAATGGACCTATATTTGCTAAATGGCTAAGTGTGTGTGACTTGGTGGGTTATTATGTCTAATTAGAAACTTTTTCCTAATTCATGTGTAATGCTCACCCTCTTGCTATTTTTACAGGTAATGAGATTGAGCTTGCACAACCCTCGGCCGAGCAGGTGCACTCTCCCTTACAGGTAGAGTAGTTTATGGGAGATTAGGGGTTTGTGATGTAGTCCAGGGTGTTATAGGGATATGTATATGTTTTTATGTTTTGTATATGAAACTCAAAGTATCATTTTTGGGTTTTCCAGGACTGCTTCCTTGGGAAAGGAAGTGTAATATTTTGGGAAAACTTATATAGTTCCACAACTTGATCTTTTGCTGCTACCTCTGATGTAATTATGTGGTGAAGTAGATTGTTATTACACTGTTGACGTTTAGTCCTGTTGGCTCTGAATGAAATGGATATTTATGTATATATGAATTGCACAGGTTTCAGAAATTAAAGTTTTGGTTTACTCAATAAACAAAGGAAACTCTGTCCGGCTTGACAGAGATTTTTAGATATAAAGTAGTAATTAAAAAGAAATTTTCAACTTGCTATTTTGTATTATGGGGTATTCAAGGGTAATTAATGATAGGGTGTTACAAATTATGCTTTTGAGTCTTCTTGTTGTTGTTTGTCTTTGACTTTTGTCTTCATCAAAAATTGTCAAGCTCATTTGCTTGCTTCACACTAATGTGACTCACTGACGACCATTAACGTTAGGGACTAATGTGGACTAATGTGACCCTCGTTTTCCTATCTCAAGGACCAGATTGAAATTTCAAAAATCTCAGGAACTAAATTGATCCGTTCCCACAAAGTCAGAGACCAATCTAACATATTACTCATTTTAAAAAAAATTCTTACCCAATTAATGAGAAGAAGGCAACTCGCATCAAAGTCACCGTAACAAGCTTTAAGGATCTTAATCTAGTGCAAATTTTCATCAGAGAGAAGCCTCTATCTCCACTTCGCAAGAAGGAATAAATTGAACAAGTTAAGGTTTTTAATTCCCAAACCCCCCTCCTCTTTTGACCTACACACAAGGTCCCAATTAACACAAGCATTTTTCCTATGGTCATCTCCTCCATCCTATAAGAAGCTCCTTTGAATACTAACAATTGTTTTCCAAACCTTTGTAGGAAGCCTTAAATAGAACATGTAATAAAGAGGAAAGCTATTTAGGACAGAATTAATGAGGGTGATCCTTCCTCGTAGGCAAGATGTTTACCTTTCCATAAGGATAGACGAGATTTTGGTGTGTAATAACCGGCTTCCAACAGGTCTCTACCTTGGACTAGAACCAATTGGGAGATCCAAGTACTTGAATGGGAAAGAACCTGAGCACAATTTAGTGTATTTGAAGCCGCCATCATAAAAGATTCTAGAATGTTGATGCCATAAATCTAGAATGTTGATGCCATAAATCCTGCTTTTGTGAAAATTCATCTTTAGACTTGAGAATATTTCGAAGCTCCTTAGCACAGCCTTGATAACCCTCATGTTACACCTATACCCATCACCAAGCATAATGGTATCATCAGCAAACTGCCAAGACCAGAAGATCCAAATTTGTATGAATGGTATATATTTTTTGCAAACGCTTCCTTCATGAGACCATTTAGACCTTCCGCAATAAGAAAACTGAAAAGGGCTAAGGAATCACCCTGCTTTAACCCTCTTTGGATAATGACTTCAAAAAACAGACTTCCATCTATAAGGGCTAACAATGACGCCGAGTACACAAGCTTTCACCAATGTAATAAATTGATGGCAAAACCTAAATCTCCGCAACATGTAGACAAGTAAGGACCAGCTTATAAAATCATAAGTTTTCTCAAAGTCAACTTTAAATATGAAGCATTCCTTAAGTTTAGAAGCATGATCAACTACTTCATTTAGAACAAGAACACCATCTAAGATTTGTCTCAGTTACAAAAACACACTAGTTTTTCAAGATTAAAGACCCCATAACACACCACATTCTGTTTGTGAGGAGCTTTGCAATCAATTTATACATAAAGCCAAAAATGGAGATCAGACAAGACTCACCCAAGTGATGGGGATTAGGCACTTTCGAAATCAAGGCAATAAAGAAAGATTTGAAGGCCTTGGAAGCACTACCTACTCATGGAACTACATCACCATATCAAGGACATCATGTTTAATCAAGTACTAAAACAATTTGATGCATGTAAAATTAAATCCTTCAGGATCTGGGTTTTTATCACCATCGGATGACGAAACCACATCATCAAGTTCATTTATGGTGAAAGGCAAAAAAATATTAGAATTCAAATCTGGTGGTACCTGATTAAAGAAAAGGCCGTCAAGAGTAGGTCTATTATACACGCCTTCTGCAAAATGTGAGCTAAAATGGTCAACCGCCAATTAACGAATGCCTGCAACATCGTCTATCCAGTTTGACTCATCCCCGAGAGCAGAGATTGAATTCTTCTTTTTGCAACTAGCTATGGAAGCAAGAAAGAAGCTAGTGTTTGCATCACCCTCGTTCAACCATTTTATTCTAGAATTTTGTTTAAGCAAGCTATCTCTGTTCTTCAATCAGTTCCACAATTCTGCTGTTTTGTTCCTCCTAACCGTCACTTCCTCAGCAGAGAGACCAAAGGATTCAGCTCGAGTCAAGAACATCAATGTCGGACTTTAGATTCTGAATGTTGGCTTCCAAGGATCCCAAGGAATTAGAGTTCCAATCTCTAAGAATAGACTTTAGATGTTTAAATTTTTCCTTGATACAATAAGCCTTCCCCCATGCACATGCTGATTAGACCAAGTACTCTCAACCACACCTTGAAAATCATTTGCAGACATCCAGCAGTTGATAAATTGAAAAGGCTTTGAGCCCCAATTGTCAATGCCCTTTTTCAAAATTAGAGGGCAATAATCAAATATGTCCTTAGGCAAAGCCCATTGGGTGACTGCACCCCAAGGTTCATAGTATAACATGAACCCTCTAGTCTACCGAAATCATAAATTGCAATGATACGATTGAAATGTACTGTACGATGTGCATTACTTACGCATAAAACGTTTGCTGCCTGCTGGAAATGGCTATATCACTACTCTAACTTGCAAATGCTCCTCACATCAGGCTAAACTATTTATTTGGTCCCTTGCCTTATTTTTCAATATCAAATCGGCCTCTCATGTTTTTTTGGTATCATATTGGTCCTTCATGTTTCTTTTCACTATCAAATTGGTCTCTGAGTCACTGTTCATACTATGTGTCAATATCATATTGGTACACATATGCATTGTTGGATGTGTCAATATCATATTGGTCCACATATGCATTGTTGGAGAGAGAAATAACACGTGTGTGTATCATGTTAGTCCATATAGGATGAACAATGATTCAAGAACCAAATTGATAGTGAAAAAAAAAAAGGAGGGACCAATATGTTACTAAAAAAAAAAGGGACCAATTTGATAGTGAAAAATAAGGTAAGGGACCAAATGAGTAGTTTGGCCCCTCACATCATTTACTTCCATAAGTATTTAGCAGAACCAGAATAGGTAGAGAACGAAGCAACACCAACTTGCTGCAATAAGATGTAAGAAGAAGACGTGTACATGAATGTGTGTGAAAATATGTTACTACAAAAGCTCTCATTTACAAGATGTAGGTCACACATACATCGCAAATTGAATTTTACAAAATGAATAGGCAAATAGATGCAACAGTTATGAGTTATGCTAATATAACTGCATATATTCGAGAAAATAACACAAGATTCTGCTGTCTGCAATCTACATATATGTAATGTAACCAGTTTACATGTTGCTAGAAATGAAAATACATATTACTCACTCTACAACTAACAAGTTGTTTTTTGTTAATCCTTCACCAATTATAGGGAACTCTGGTGATAGATGCCACTCACCATCTACTAAGAATTTGATTTCATACCTACACAGTACACAGTAATATTTGTTTTCGAGTTAGAACAAGTCTATAGGATATAATAAGCATGATTTAAAAGCTTCAATATGTTGACAAAAATGGCACCTTCCCGGCCTGAGCATCAATGTTGTTGAGAACCTTGTGTAAGAACCGGTATACTCAGGTGATAGGTGCTCTCCTTGGCTCCAACCGTCGAAGCTGCCCATAACTTGCACACTCTGATAGCAAGAGAAAAAAAGGTTCAAACAGGATTATTCTATGTATTAAAACATCCTGTAATATAATGACTCAGACTACAATAGAATTTATTCTTGATCCTAAACATTAGAGGCCAGTACATGGTGTTGAAAATAGAATTTGTACTCATTGATGTAATCGTTTGAACCAGTTTATGCGAGATGGCATGTGTTTCATGGGATACCTTTCTAAAGAAATCAAATTTCATGTTAGAATGTCTTGAATTTTGTAATCGACATCAATGGTAACCTGTTTACTTATTTTAAAAAAAAAGAATAGTAACCTGTTATGTTTTTGTCCTTGCTTATTGGCTGCAGATTTTTATTTGTTTGTGGGTTAGTATGTATTCTGTTTTTATTTTTATTAGCAAGGTTGTGAAACTCCAAATCTTACCTAAGATCGGAAGGGAGAGAACAATATGTAAAACGTGTGATTGTAACACAGATCGAAAGATCTTACACATAAAAAAAAAATATCCTCATCTGTAAAGTAGTTTTTTGATGGAACACTTTAGCATAGTGCACCAGATTATAGTAGACAAAAATATCCTCATGTATTTTGTGAAAACAAGTATTGATGAGGAAGGTTATTTTGGAAATGTTAATCATGCTCGTGAAGAGTTGGAGATTCCACATAGTAATTCCGATGATGAACTTGAAGGAGATGAAATACATCACTCGATGAGATGAGATTAATGAAGATGAGGATGTTGCTAAAGATGATTATTTTGATATATTGGGTTGTATTACTTTAAAATGTTTTGGTGTTTTTTGCTATCAAAAACTTTAGCTGTCGGTTGGTACTTGGTACTGTTATGTTAGTTATGAACCTGATATTATGTGATGTGCGAGGCTTAATACTATGCATATATTTTGATGTTCAAACTTTAGTTTAAGACTTTGTATTTAATCAAATGCTCATCAGCAGAATTTATCTTTTATTTTTTATAGGCTTATTTATGGTTTTGGTCGCTTAAAGAGCGTGTTTTGGTTTTAGTCCCTAAAAGTTATTTTGACCATGACTAGTCCTTAATTTTTCAAACATTTTGGTTTTGGTCCCTTCCGTTAGAAAAAAATCAATTATTTGTTAACGTGGTTAACGGAAACTCACACCAACAGCTACGTGGTGTGAGATAGCTCCAAATAAGTCTTGTGACATGGATGATTCAAGTCCATAAACACAAAATTCTGCGTATGGGACAATTTTGTGTTCATGGATCTATATCATCCACGTAATATCACTTATTTGGTGTTCCGCTAGCCACATCAGCAAATAACAGTTTTTTCATAATGGAATGGATCAAAACTAAAATGTTTGAAAAATTAAGGGTCGGTCCCGGTCAAAATAACTTATAGGAACTAAAACCAAAACACGTTGAACTTCTAGGGACCAAAAACATAAATAAGCCTTTTTTATATGTATATACTTATTTTTACATTTTTTTTAATGTTTTGTAGGATCTTACAATCCCACGTTTTACATGTTGTTCTCCCCTCTTGATCTCACATTTAAAATAGCTTGATAATATATTCAAAGAAACATGCCTGCATCTCTTCATATAAAGCTGATCTTAACAAAAGTTTTTATGATTCTAGTTGGTTGCATCAATCAGCTAAGTTGTTCAATTATGTTCTTAACCTTAATCTATAGAAAGCTATATATTAAGTTGAGTATTAAGTTCTAGAGCACAAGCATTAAAGATACTATACAGATAATAATCAATGTAGGTAAAAACAGTTTCCACCATTAAAAAAAAAAATAAATTATTACCAAAAAAATAACTTCCAAAATGAATTCTCATTGATCATTTTGGAAGTCACTCTTGCTGTCTTGCATGTACTTACCTCGGCCATGCCAACCCAAAATACAGAAACCTGCTTGGACTGTGCCGCATCAACATCCTTTATTTGTTCCTTCAATTGTTCATCTACAGCTATGTATGAAAAATCGCAAAAAAAAAAAAAAATGCATTTGAGCCAATATGGAGAAAAAAGAGGGGACGTTGGTAAGAAAAGATCAAAAGACACTGCTGTTAAGTTGTATTATCTTATTCCTCATGAAAACCAACATATAGTTGATTAGGTATCCATAAGTAGTCTTGGGAAGGGATGAACCTAAGCATGTGGAGTAATCGGGGCAAAACCATTGTACCTTCTAATCGAGCAACAAGGTGAGAATGAATATACTTCCCATTGATCTTCCTAGCACCTTCTGGGATACCAGATTGAGCTATTTCTTCTGCTAGTCTGGCCAAAGCCTGCACAAAATGTAAACAAGATCACAGCACTGCATATGGTTCTGCATGGCTTTTGCCAATTCCATATATGTAACAAACGAAACCCAATGTGACAAACTAGTGCCACTCAGATGCATGTTTGCAGAGCTCAATAATTGATGCAGCAGAGAATTAAACTGCATTTAATCTGCTAGATGGGACTTTTTTCTTATTAACATCTTACTAGTATATCTTTTACAATAAATAGTTTGAGCAAAATAATTATAAAATTAACAATCAATGTTAATGCAAAGGCCAAGGCTTCTCCTTTGAGAGACCCTTGTGTTTGGCCAAGGCTTCTCCTTTGGGAGACCCTTGTGCGTGCACGCGTGCATATGTGGTGCTACTGTAATTTAATACTACCTCCGTCCCTAATTATAAGATCCTCTTGGGAGATTTCACGTCCATTAAGAAAGTGGAATAATTTAGTTAATTGTATTGGAAATGTGAACTTTTGATATGTATTTTCAAAATTACCCCTATTAATATTATTGGAAATCTAAAAAGTGTTAAATAAATAGGGGTGTTTGTGGAAAAAAATAATTAATGCTCATTGAAAATTGGTAAAGGGCCTTATAAATAAGGACAATAAAAGTGTTAAGAGGGCCTTGTAATTAGGGACGGAGGGAGTAGCATATTTTCTGGTGAGACAATTCCAGACATAACAACTGGTATTAGAGCAAATTTTATCATTTATGTAAGTTCAAATTTAAACACCAAATTTATTGTGTAACACAATTTTAAATTAGTCTTCCCACATTTCATATCTACCCACTAACTAAGTTAAACTAATAATCAGCTAGATAACATATGTTGGCTTAAATACCAAATTGGTCCATATAAATATTGACCTTTTCGAAAGTCCCTACGTTTTATTTTTTTTGGTTTTGGTTCCTGCTTTTCCATTTCATTTTGGTCCTCGCCATTAACTTTGGATGAAAAATGTTGAAGTGGCCTATCAAAATAGGGACCAAAACCAAAACGAAACGGAAAAGCAGGGACCAAAACAAAACGGAAAAGTAGGGACCAAAGCCTCCAGATATTGAAAATATGGCCATCAAAATAAAACTACATTTGCATTATCTTAAACCATAGTTGATGGCAGGGACCAAAACCAAAACAAAACAAAAATAAAAACGGGCCAAAACCAAAAAAATAAAATGTAGGGACTAATTTCAAATAAGTCAATATTTATAGGGACCAATTTGGCATTTAAGCTATATAAGCATGAGCAATTAATTCAGCAAGTATACAATGGGCCCAAGGTTGTAGAAATTTCATTATAGAAAAAATAGGAAGGGTACTAGGTGTAGAGGTGAGATGGTGAAGAAAGAACGTAACAAGGGAGATGGTTAGGAAAAGGGTGAGCATTTTCTGTTGTTAATAGGCTGAGTGGAGTGAGGAGAGGTATCTTTTGGGAAATCACTAGTTAAGGGCAAAGAGCATTAGCTCTTTGCAAGAGCCTAGCTCTGTGGCAGTTGGTACTCATACCACATTATTTTCAAGTAATCACCGCAGATTGGGTTTATTTTGTTCATTTTTCTTACTGCCTATGGATCATTGATACTGGTCAGTATCATCAATTCATCATCTACAGAGAAATATGATAAAAATGGCTAGGAGTTCTCACTTCTAACAATAATAGAGTATAGAACTGTAGGCTACAGCACGCAAACTGAGTGGAAACTATTGATTAGGTGCAACTTTTGTGTATTAGAGGAGTGCAGGAGATAAACCACCAGCGTAAGTCTGATACAATTTTATGATTCAATTCCAAAAACCAAAGAATAGTTATTATGACATACACAAATTCGTGAAAAGCATAATAGTAAAAGTGAGTAACTCCTAGTCCTACAAGTTTGTGTTGAACAACATGTATACAAAAAATGTTGGAAGCATAAAAACAGCATATAAAGTGAGAAGGTGGCAATAAATTTTAACCTGAACTTCAAGCTCCATAGCGGCAATTTCACTTTTAAATTTTACCAATGCTTCCTCCTTAATATATAACTGTAGAGAAAAGAGATCAGAGCAGTAATCTTAGGAGAAAAGAAACGGCTGAAAATTATCAAGAAATAAAAAGAGAACAGAAAAGGCTGAAAATTGAAGGCTCTAGTAACTCTAAGAGAAACTACAGATGCAGTTGATTACCTGATTTAATAATATATATATATATGTGTGTGTGTGTGTGTGTGTGTATGTATGACTAAACTATCACTTTAGTCCCTCACTTTGCAAGGTTTTTTACTTTAGTCCCTAACTTTTCAATAATTCCTCTTTAGTCCCTTACTTTGAAAAAAGTTACTCACGTTAGTTCCCGACAATTTTCTCTATTCATGAACGTTAATGTCTTACACACATAGCTGTTAAATAACATATACACACGTGGCCGTTAACATCTTACACATGATGCTGAATTCAAAAGACAAAAATTGGAAGAAGAAGAGGATAAGACAATAAGGCCCTGAAGAGGCAGCTAAGGCAGCTGCTGAAGCTCTGACAGCTGCAAAAAATACAGCAACTGATGAATCCGTGGCAGCAAAACAACAACTAGACATCGTATAAGTTATTTAACGGCCACATATATAAGATGTTAAGGTCCATGAACAGAAAAAGTTGTCAGGGACTAACGTGGGTAGCTTTTTTCAAAGTGAGAGACTAAAGAGGAATTATTGAAAAATCAAGGACTAAAGTGAAAGCTCCTTACAAAGTGAGGGACTAAAGTGATAGTTTAGTCATATATATATATGGCAACATGTCATTTCCAATGCACTTCATTGGTATTCACGCTTCCATTTTATGGCAGTCAATGCATAAGTGGATGATGAGCTTTTAGGATTCAGTAAGTCATGTTATTTAAGCACCAACCCCTTATGTCAATTGACTCTTGTAAGTAGTTGATCCCATAGGGATCCCGCAGGATCCTGGGATCCCAGCTGAGATTGGATTTGCTATTCCATCCCAGATTTAAATCCTGGCTGTCCCTGCACCAAATCCCAGCTGGGATCCCGGTTTTCCAGTGGAATCTCAGTGGGAAAGGAACAACGGGGTTAAAACCCCATTTTGGCCTCATTTTTAAAATATTGTGTACTTTTGCTTAGGACCTTTTGGTCATTTTGACAAACCCCTGAACCTAATTTGAACAAAAGGAACTGGGTGAGCAGCACTCAACCCATGACTTTGAATGAGAAACTCTCAACCCCCAAACCCTTCTCTTTCCAAGCTTCTTTTTCTAGTGACCAGCTCTCTCTTTCCGGCTACAAGTTGTCTTTCTCTTCTCTTCTGTTGTTTCTGCAACTTCTTCCCCCTCGTCAACCCTACAACTTACTTACTCATATTCAACCCTGAAACCTTGTGAGACATCAGCCATGGCATCATCTCAGTCATCAACCTTCTTCACTATATTATTTTGAATACTTAGAGTAGACTAGTAGTCTAGTCTAGTAGTCAGTACTTACTTTCATGCCTTAGAGAGGCTTAATTCCTTAAACTCATTTGACTTATAATGGAATTTTGAGGTACTTTGTACTTGGTTTTATTAGGTTTGAGTTATGTCATTGATTTTGAGCTTATGTCTTTAATTTTGTTTATTTTTCTATTTTTTGGCCTTTATACATGTATAGAATAGATTGATTAGTTTGCTTCTCTAGACATCCCTATCTCGCTATCCTGTTTTTGGGGTCAAGTGGGATGGATGCTCTGGGATCTGGGATTGACTACTTATGTATCTTTAAGCATGAAAAGCATCAAAGCCAAAAAACCTTATGAAAATCACCTTTTCCTTCCACTTGGACATACTTTCCAAAATCCAAATGCCATACCACAGACTTGAATCATGTTTTCCTGTTGACCCGTTTCTTTGTACCAACCATATAACCAAAAAGAATTATCTTCTTTTAATTGAATCATACTCGGCAAGATGCAACACCCAAAATGCATTGGCTAAACCGATCACACAAGCAAGTATCGATATCTGACAGTCTTCCTCCACAAGAAAACTACAGTTTTGCTCAAACAAGATTTGCCAAGGTTTTATACAACATTGTGATCCAATTTTGACTATTTTATTTAGGTATGTGCATAAACTGCCAAAACAAGGGCCATTGCTATGCAGGGACGCGTACGGGCAATAGCAACCCCAGGCCCTACCCTCATAAAAAATAAAAAAAAAAAGTTAAATATATTATTCATATTGCTTGATGACTTGAGATTTTATTTAGTTAAGATTTATAACATAGGTTTAACTCGAGATATAACCCTTTACTCCACACTTCGTTATTTAAACCGTTTAAGTAGGTGACTACCGATTAGATGATTTGTTTAAGAGATATAACCCTTTACTCCACACTTTGTTATTTGTAAATCTCTTGGGTTTTATAAGATAATATTTGAATAAATAATGGCACAGTTATTAGTTAAAAAAATAAAAGAGATCTCACAATCATGAATTGACAACCAACACTCACATATTGTATAAATACCTATGTATATGTTGTAATTTTTTAATCAAAATGTATATGTGGGTTCTGTATATGTTTTGCTCAATTCTTGCATATATTTTGTACAATCAAGTACATATTGAGTATTTTTTTTAAAATTAAAATACATTAAAACTAAATTCGGGCACCTCCTCCGCTGATTTTTGGATCCTTCTCTATTGCTATCGTAAAGAAAATTGCACAGATTTAAATTGAACATTAATGCAAAAGATGTCAAGTATATATATGGACAAACCTGTCTTTTAAGGAACCGATTTTGCTGATTCGCTTCACTAAGCTTCTTAATGAGCTTTTCTCTTTCAGTATCACCAAGAAGTGCCATTAGCTGTTTAAAAAATTTTAAATCGGTATTTTTCTTATTTTGGCAGGTAATAACCAAACAAAAACAACTGCAGTATACCCATTTAAAGAATAGTAATCCATCTCAAAGTACTCTTCAAAATCTGAAATAATTTCTCTTCGCTACCTTTTTTTTAATCCTTACAACTATCCCCAAGTCTAATCAATTTATGAAAATTCTAAATGCGATGCAAGGTGGTATTCTAAGAATTTAAAAAAGGACTGGCCAATCTCTCATCACAACACAAACACCCCGAACCCCAACCAAAGACAAGGAAAATGGGATAAAGAAAATAACACCACAGTAAAGGAAGGAAGGAGTTGAATCTACACAATTTTTTTTTACATGAGCATGATAAAGGTGCACCAATTCTGTTGTAAAGGAAAAAAAACCCCTCCAAAAGCCAAGAAATAAAAAACAAACAAAAGAGTCCTACTAAAGGTAATTTAGTAATAAGCATCTAATGGAGTGCAAATAGACTATCATATGAAACACTTCAGGTTTATTTTTGCAGAAAAGAGAATTGAAGCAAAAGTAGAAAAGACAAAGAGAAGTAGCCGGTGGTTTTGACATTGTGAAGGATTTTCTATAGTTCACTAGGTGCCTCCGTGCTTCAAAAGCCTAAAAATAATTGTAAAACAACTGCTCCATTGGTCTTAAAACAGAGAAAATAACATGGTTCGAACAATCAAATAAACAAGTAAGACATATATTCCTTCAATTCCAGGTGTAGGAGAAGTTAAGAACATGTCTATAAGCAAAAGGGAGATTCAAACGAATACTATGAAGTTGATAACAAAGACTACCTGTTCACTGGTAAGTGGTTTAGCCAACGTCTCCTCTTCTGAATCTGCAGATGGATTCTCATCATCACTAGAATTATCTCCAGATTGTAACATTGCAGATTCTTCTAAACTAGTTGGCAAAGAATATGTTCTACAGAAAGACTGTCTTCTTGGATACTCTGCGGTGGAAGCTTTATAGGAAGAGGCAAATCTGGCAAAGCCAAACCTTGAACTCTGGGAAGCTACATTATATGTAAGTTTCTGGGCATTTTCCCGTCCAATTGTTCTCGAAATATTGGAAAAGAATAATCCCTGTGTTTCAAGATGACACCTACTCAAATTTGAAAAAAATCATGATTAGCATTAAATATATCTCAACCTCAAATGCAAAATAATATACAATGAAACCATGTACATCTATCACTAAAAGGAAAATTAAGTACTTCATAATTACAATTTTCTTCGTAATTATTTAGTTATGGCTAATAACAAGAGGGGGGTTGTGGGAGGAAGGGTTAAAAACAAACTTCTAAACTTACCTTGCAATACTTATTTCCATCATGAAGTGGTTTTTACTTCTCCTGTCAGAGAGAAGAGAAAGCACAATATCAGGACCTATTCGAGCATATATGTTGAATTTTTTACATGGTAATACCAAAAACCATTATGTAAAGATAGCTGAACTGGCGAAAAAATATGAAACACGTTATGAACAAGTAGTTCAAATTAAATTAATATTTTGAGGCTTACAGCAAACACCAAAAGTTAGAACGAATAAAGAATGACTCAAACTGGACAGGTTTAGTCTAGGGAAAACAATCAGTGCATCAACCGCCAACTTATAAAATAATGTGAAACCCCTATGCTTTCCTTTGGTGATGGACAGGTACAAAATAGGATTTTCTCCAATTGTAGTTATTAAAGCATGTGAGCCAAAATAACCCCTCCTTGTCTTCGACATACACTGAACATTACCAAGCTGACATAACTAAAGTGCATATGAAACGATGAAGTTCTTCAAGTCAATTCAGAAATTGCAACGATTTTAAAATAACAATAAAGGAAACTATTTTGTGGTGGCAAGATTTATCCTCAGCATCAAGTAGATCAATTTTACATCTATAAATAATGTCACTATCCATCAGAATAACAGATTCCCTTCCTCTTCTAGTATAAGCTCATTATTCAAAGAGAATTCACACTTTGATTGTCATGCTTAATCTAGAAGTAGATTAGTAATCTTCGTCAGATTCCCCATAGCAGCATGGAGCATATTAAAGCAGTAGAGATTCCACACCAATTACATTTGAACTACCAACAAGACAAAATGCTGAAATCTCTTATCCAAGAAGAAGAGATAAAAAAAGATTCACGATTTCTTTATCTCACATTCTCACTCATATCTCTAACTACCAAAGACAGAGAATGCCTTTTTAAATTATATCATCCTCGATCAACACTAAAATCTAAACGAGTCTCCAGCACAAAACAGCTCAGCAGGAATCCAGATTGACAATAATGGAGATAGATTAAAAAATTGTTAAAGCATAAGGAATAACTTAAAAATACAACAGACTTTCCACCACAAATGGCATAGCACGGGTGCAAAGTAACTTTGAGACAAACCACAAGGGGTGGTGCTTTTATTTTTAAACCTCCCAGCAACCACCAGCCACTAGTACGGGTAGGAAGAAAACCACCAATACTAGCCCATCAACATTAACCAATTCCACCATGAAGGCAATCACGCCACCAATTGTCACTCCACAAAAGACTGGGTCGAAGCAAGTAGGTCCTATCCCTTCTTAACAATCTGTTATGTATAAGAAGGTTTATGAGGAATTTAATGGTTGGGGAGTAGGAAAATTCTACACATATGGAAATAGCACAGGGTAAAGAGAAAAGTGTTGGTTGCATACATATCAGCTGTTATCTATCATATTTGGTGTGCAAGGAATAGAGTTATATTTCAGCATAGGCATACAACATTTCCAGATCTAATAGCAGTGAAGAGACAGAGGTTCAAATCCAAATCAGGTTTGCTTTGCTTAAGATGTGCACTAGTCCTGACAGACTTTTTCGGAGGAATATATGTATAGATCAATTTAATGCAAAATTTGTTCAGTTATTTTGCAATCATAAGGAAATGCCCTATGGATTGGATGGGTAGAATTGTGATTCAGCACTGATTGATGTTGAATAACTTCACACCACCTAGCTTCGTGTAAATTTCAGATTGACAAATTTCTTCCATGGAAAGAAATCCTACTTTAACTCAATGGGGTTTAGCTGCCATTGTGTAGATGATTCTAGAGAACAAATTCATTGTGACCAACACCATCGGTTCGATTATCTTACTTATTCTGAATTCCAAAACAGACAGTGAATCTCTTAAGTATTAGAAAATCATCAGCTTGTCGAGTCAGGTAACGAAAAGCAGTATCTGAGGTAGATGGCCCCCACCTTATTGATAGCTAAAAAATAAAACTTCATTTTGGCAAAATTACATATAAAACAGTTTACCTTCAATCAAGGATGTCTGAAGAAAACTCAATTTGCAATATCCCAAACTCAAACAGCATTAGTCCAAACTAAATGCCACCTTTAGGGAATAAATCTTGCATTATCACTATTCCCTATTAGGTACACAACCAATCAAATACTCATTAGAAACTAAAGTAACAATTTTAAAAAGACAACAAAGCCCTTACTACATTATTTAGTTATCTTACTTAAGATTTTGAGTTGTTATACCTAATAAGCACATTCCAAAGCAAAAATCACTCTCTTAAGTCCTTCGCTACCAGAGTTCGAACCTAGGTGTTCACATAAGCTGTTACCGTGGACAAAAATAAAAAACAATATTAAACTAGAGTTAAACTAGACCAATATTCCTTGAAACCCCAGAAAGGTTATGATGATTTATTTACGAAAGAAACACAGGAATGTGCAGTTTGGCAGTTCAACACTTAGAAATAGTGGAAAGCAAAGAAAGTAAAGCAATGATGTAAACACTTACAGAAAGTGTGAAGAATAGCAAGTTGAATACCTTGTATTTTGTGGTGTGATATCTTCTTCTTCACTCTTCTTGTCTTGAGGATTTTTAGCACGTGGCCAAAAAGATGTAAGCTTTGTGGTGAATAGAAATGGTGAGGTGACACAATTCTTTTTTTATTGTGTGCACAGTTGACACAATTATCAATTTATCATGGATGGAAAAAGATAGGTGCTGCACCGAATAAAAATATACTACTCCCTCGAATCCAATTTATCACACAGATTAAGAAAGTCATTTAGAAATAAATTAAGAAAATCATTTAGAAATTTCACACAAATTAATAAAATCATTTACTACTTTAATTTTCAAGAGAATTCTTAGATAACTTTATTATAATATCCTCTAAGTACATTAATTCTCACTCATTTCACATATTTCAACGCATTAAATGCAAGGTTAAAGTTGAAAAAAAATCAATTAATACATCTTCGAATTCCTAAAGCGACAAATAATTTGGAACAAGTTAAAAAGACTAAAGTGATAAATAATGTGAAACAAGTTAAAAATAACTAAGTAGGCACTGTTTTAATTTTTTTTCTTTATACTTTCTCATGTCCTACATATAAGTCATATTTAAAGGTTTTTTTTCTTTAATATAAACTTCATTTTTAATTTTCAATGGTATTAATAATTTTTTTTCCGCAAACATCCTAATTAATTCAACATCTTTTAGATTCTCCTAGGATTAGGGTATTAATTATGTGCACCCGGTACATAGGATTAGGATATTAATTATGTCTTTTAATTAATGAAAATTTTTGAAAAAACCAAATAATAATACTACTTCCGTCCCTAATTATAAGGCCCTTTTGAGAGATTTCACGTCCATTAAGAAAGTGAAATAATATAGTTAATTGTATTGGAAATGTGAACTTTTTATATGTATTTTCAAAATTACCCCTATTAATATTATTGGGAATCTAAAAAGTTTTAAATAAATAGGGGTGTTTGTGGAAAAAAATAATTAATGCTCATTGAAAATTGGTAAAGGCCTTATAAATAGGGACAAAATAAAAGTGTTAAGAGGGCCTTATAATTAGGGATGGATGAAGTATGATATACTCCCTTCGTTTCATATGTAGTGTTGTTTTAGCATTTATACTACTATGTTTTATAAGTCTTGTTGTTTTATAAACTAATATATAATTGATGTTATTTTTCCAAACACACCTTTATTTATTATTCTCTTTTTTACTTCCATCACCTTTCTCTCTCTTCAATAATGATTATATAAGGGCATTATAGTCAAAATACAACAAATCCTTACATCATTTAACAATTTATTAAAACTCGTGAATAACCTTAAAACACACTACATATGCGATGGAGTAATATTCAAACAGTTTCTCTTCCTCTTTCCTCCATTATTGGAGCACTCTGAAGCATGGGTACACCGTTTTAGGAGCCGTACACGTACCGGGTACTTTTCGGGTACGGGTACAGCTTGGGTACGCCTGGGTACATACCCGAACAAAAAAAAATTTTAAAAAAAAACTTGGGTACATATTTGGGTACGCGGTGGGTACGGTACCCACCAATTGGGTACGACACAACACTACTAAAATCGAAAAAAAAATTCTTTTTTTTTTATTCTCCGCCTTAGACATCTTAATCTTATCCTAGGGATGAGTTTTGAAGCAAACCCTCTCTGACTCCTCTCTATCTCTCGAAGCACCCTCTCTGCCTCCTATCTCTACTGTCAGTTGTCGTTCGCTCGCCGTGCTGCTCGCTCGCTGTCGTTCCCGTGCTGCTCGAACCCGTCGTCGTAATGCTCGTTGTTGTCGCCGCCGTGCTGCTCGAACCCGTCATACTCATGGTACAGAGATAAAATGCTTCTACTTTGTTACTTATTTTTCTAATGAGATTTGCTGCATCTTGGAAAGTTAGGATTTCATTTGCTGCATCTAGTGAGATTTGCTATCTTTTAATAATTTTTCAGTTTTTTTTATACTCCCTCCGATCCTATATATAGGGCACATTCTAGAAGGTTTTGTTGGTCCTAATTATAAGTCACTTTATATTTCCTATGCATAATTTATTGTGTTTTCTCTTTTTTGCCCTTATTAAATGCTTTGACTATCTATGTGTTTTTTGTTGTTCATTAATGAGTTTGAATTTTCCAAGAAAAGTTTAGGGATAAAATTGTAATGTTACAATATATTCTCATAGAATTCATAAAACCAACCACTTTCCTTGGTATATGTAATTCGATTAAGTATGCCCTATAATAAGGACCGGAGGGAGTAGTATCGTACTGATTTCGTAAACTTGTTCTTTTTTTCATAGTATCATACAATTATTTTTTCAGTTTATATTTTCATAGTATAATACTGATTTGCTGCATCTTTAATTGACTGATTGAGTAAACTTGTTCTTTAAATATGGTAATGTTGTTAGTAACTAGTAAGCTAACTCTATTTGGAAAATCTTTAATTTTTAAGTGTTTATTATTAATTTGAACTTAATGTTTTCTTTTTTACATGAAAATAATTTTTAAGTGTTTATTATTAATTTTTACTTAATTTTTACCTTACTGATTTTAATTTTTTCCATTTTTTTAAATTTAAATATAATTATATTAATAAAATAAATTATTATTATATATATATAAACGTACTCGTACCCTAGTTTTTTAGAAATTGCCGTACCTCGTACCCGTATCCGTATCGGGTACCGGTATCGTACCCATACTCATGCAACCCAGTTGGAGCACCATTTCGTATGCAATTGGTTAAATGCATCATCACTTTAACGTAACAGCATATGCACAATTCCTTTTTTTTCTTTATTTGTTTTTTTGCATGGCATACATCCCGTAGACACACATAGTTAACCAAGGTGAAAGCTTTTTCTATGCACACCGACTGGTAAAACATTTATGAAAAAAAAACTAAAAAATTAAAAGAAACTTGAACTTTAAAAAAATTAAATTTAAATTTTTAATCTCTTTCCAAACATCATCTCATCAATTTAATCTACAATTTTTATATGATAAATAGGATTTATGTTTATGTGTATTGTCCTCTTCATTAAGCTTTGCCAAACTCTATATATGTACTCACTCCGGTCTCATTTTTAAGCAAAAATAACTAACTTCACACTTATTAAGGAAGTAGTTGAATGTATTTAATTTTTTCACATTTATAAAAAAAAATAGACTACTTTAGTAAATTTATATTGAGAATGAAACAAAATTAAATGACACAACCATATTATGAAGATATTTTAGGAAAGATTGTACTGTGAATAGAAAGATAATTAATTTTTGCTTATATTAGTGAAGTTTTTTTTCTTCTTATAAACGAGACCGGAGAGAGTACTATCAAAAAGGAATGTTTTATTTAGTTAAGGCTTATTTATGCTTTTGGTCCCTAAAAGTTTGGCGTGTTTTGATTTTAGTCCCTATAAGTTATTTTGATCGGGACTGGTTCTTAATTTTTCAAATATTTTGGTTTTGATCCACTCCATTATGAAAAAGTTGTTATTTGCTTACGTGGCTAACGGAACACCATAACAGCAGTCACGTGGTGTGAGAAAACGGCAAATAAGTTATATGACATGGATGATACAAATCCATGGATACAAAATGGTCTCATACTCAAAATGGTCTCATACGCAGAATTTTGCGTTTATGGACCTGAATCATTCATTTTACAATACTTATTTGGTGCTATCTCACACCATGTAGTTGTTGGTGTGGGTTTCCGTTAACCACGTCAACAAATAATTGATTTTTTCTAACATATGACACATGGGACCAAAACCAAAATGTTTGAAAAATTAAGGACCAGTCACGGTCAAAATAATTTTTAAGGACTAAAACTAAAACACGTTAAACTTTTAGGAACCAAAACCAGCCTTTATTAGTTAACTTAATAGAAGGAGGTAGGGGTGTAACGGTCCGGTCTTTGAGGGACTTTAGGGACCGGACCGATTAAATTTATGTGGTCCAGTCCGGTCCGGTCCGGAAGTTTTTCACATGCAAAGACCGGATCGGACGATTTCGATCCAGACCGTTTCGGTCCGATCCATTTAGACCATAATAACAAAAAATTAATAAAAAATCTGGTTCTTTTTTTCTACTAGATAACTTGTTTTTCCCTTATTAATCGCCTATGGTAATAAAAAAAAGAGAGGGAATCTCCCTATATGAAGAAATGAGTTAAATGACAACAAAAGCAGTAGATAATTAAACAATACTTTGTTGTTATGCACATAACTTGGTTAAATACAAACGAAAAAAAAAGGAACAAAGAATAAAGAAAGAGAAAAAGAAAAAAACACTATCTTAAAGGTAGAATGGTGGATTTGTTAAAGTAAAGAAAAATAATTCACGTTAAGGGGTAATAGTTCATATGATGATGATCTGTGTATACTATAGACGTAAATCAGCTGCACTACATGGTCATTAGGAGCTATTATTATTCTACTTTTAGATCATCTGTTGTGTACCAAAATTTTCTTAATGTATCATGCCTATGGATATTAGTTGAAGTATGAAGGGTCGTGTGCTGAAGGCTTTGTGGCTTGTGTGCCTTACAGCCCTTACGGGCTTTGTTTTTTTTTTTTTTTAATATTTCAACTACCAGTCTGGTTCGGTCTTCGTAGTTTAAAAAATTGTGAGACCATAAACCGGACCATAGGATAACAGTCCCACAATTTTTAGACCGGACCGAATCACGATCTCGCAGTCCAACTTTTTTTTTTGGTCCGATCCGACCGATCTCTTAGTCCGAGACCGGACCACTTACACTCCTAGAAGGAGGGGTGATGGATATAGTGGGAACTTTACTGCGGAAAGAGTAACTATATATATGGTAGATGAAGAGTTTTTTAATATTCCCCGCTGACTTTGTTATAAGCCTCTATAATCAATTTTCACAATCTTTATTAAAGTTAGCCAATATTGTTAGTTATGTTTTTATATAAACTATTTTCAGTGGTATTAGAAATGTAAATATTTGATATACTTTTTCAAAAATACCCCTAAAATTATAACATTACACTTCTCTCTAGTAACCTATGCTTTGGAAAATTAAATTCTTCCTTGATGTGGAAGATCAAAGAACGTTCAAACAACAAAGAATGCTAGGAATCTAATATCCCATTGAACCAAGGCCAGGAAAAACTAGTTTCTTCCTTGAATGTTACTAGAAACAGAAATAAAATAGTAAGACAACGATAAAATAATTCTAAGTGAAAAGTTTTATAATAGACTACTCCCCCTTATATATAGCTTTGGTCTCCATTCTACATTTCAATTCCACACCGTGTGAAACTTGCTAAAATAGCTTATTTCAAACAAAACCAACAAGCGTAACAATGGTGATGAGGGATTAATTTTGTGGAAAGGAGATAGTGCCTTGAGTAGTGTGGTGTGACTTGATTTTGGTTTTGCAAAACAATGAGAGTTTTTTTTTTTTTTTTATTTTCAATTTCGTGGTTAACTCTATGACAACATTTTTGAAAATAAAAATGTATGTCAAAGTAGTCCGTACACCTAAAAGATATTGACAACAATTTTACAAGGGTATTGCCATCATGTAATTCATGGCAATGCCGTAAAAGATTAAGAACCTAAGGAGTAGCATTTAAAAGCAAATTAAAAATGACAATAATATGTTATGTCAATTTTTACAAGGTATCATATCATTTTCATAAATGGGTGCTCTAATAGGTTCTACTTTTCATTATGTATCATTTTTTTTGGCAAAACCAATATCTAAAGGATATTATAGCATTTTTCTCAAGAAATACTTTTAAAAACACACGAAATAATTCACTTTTTGAGATTGTAAAAGCTACTTCAATTAGCTTTTTAAGAGCTACTACTCCTTAGGTTCTTAATGGAAGTACGTCTTGAAAAAAAGCATGAAAATTAAAGAATTGAATTTAGCTAATATTACCAACAGGGTTTGGTTCAGTTGGTGTAAGGCCCCAACTGAAATCCTGGGAATGGGACAAGGATGCTAGTAGCCCCGGGTTCGATTCCCACTAAAAACATCTTGCTGGGAGAGCCAGCCACGCAGCTCGCTCCGGATTAGTCTCAGGGTGCTCTTGGAGATACCGGTGGTTCCGCAAGGAATTCAGACAAAAAAAAATGAATTTAGCTAATATTGTTATTTGCATTAAAATTGTAAATATTCAGTATATAAGGACGAATTACGACATAGGTCTTTTCGTTTTCCGCTAGTTTTTTATTTACTTTTTTTTTCCATAAAAAGTGTTAGTAAGTAGTAGCAATTTTGGAAAAGATGAATTAATGCAATTTATTAATTGATGACAACTTATAAATAAGACAAAAAAAATTCTAATAAACGCTTACAATAAGGATTAGAGAAAGTAAAACATTTATTCATTCGGTTGTCTAAATGTATTCTAATCATCAAGTTAGTATTCCAAAGAAAATAGTCCCCAAATAAATCCTTGCAAGTTTAAATGGTTTCACATTGGTCATTTTAGAAACTTATTATTTGGTGGCCATGTGAATTTTTTAGAGACTAAAATTTATATTACGTGATGACCATTTAAACTTTCACAGATCTATTTGATTATCATTTTATTTGAAGGACTAACTTGATAACCATCATATCTTTGAAAAGCCAATATAACCCTTTACTCTATATTTTTTTTTTAGCAAATGACAACCAAGTATTAACCAAGTTACTTGTTATTTTAAGTAATTTAATTAACAATATTTGAAATGACCTACACCAATAGCATTTATTGTTTAATAAATTAATTAAACATCAAACCACAATCTTCTATTGAACATAGCACATCAACCTATTATATAAGATAGTAAGCCCGGCCTTCACACATTTTTAGATTATTTTTAACTTGTCTTTTGTCCCAAGACCCAAAATGAATAGCTAGTGAGGCTGAGATATGCTAATGAATATAGCAAATCCATTTCCGTCTCTTTGCTGCATTGACATATTCTAACTCCATATTGGGTTAGGCTCAAATACAATTTAACACCAACAATGCAACAATGCACTGATGCATGTGCTGAGTTGGCAGTCAAAGTTATTTTCACCTATTTTTTACAAAGGTCCTTCATAGTTTAAATTTTTGCAAACAAACCCTTGTAGCTTAAAATTACAAAAATAGCCTTAAATCCTTGTCTTGCATTAATGGACTGATCTAAACAAAAATTGGGTGTTCTTCTTCTTCTTGATCGACCTGTTCATCTTCTCCCCTCCATTTCTGCTCTTCTCACGCTGTCCCATTTCTTCTAAACGTTGTCCCTGCAGGTTCCTGTAATTAATCTACAAAAAAAGCTTGCCTCTTCTTAGTTACTTAAAGGTTGGTCCTTTAATTTTGTTTCTTTATTTCTTCTTTGCTTTGATCTCCTACTCCTTCAGCAATCAAAAAGTTCTGTGCTTTTCCTCTCTCTTATTTTTTTTTTAATATTTAAATGTATTTGTGAGCTTGAGATTTTGTCTTCGTGTTTTCTACTTGTAAAAGGAGTCTCTAATTTCTTTTCTTTCTTTTGGGCATACAGCAACAGTGGAGAAACGACAGTGATTGCTTTGAACAGCATAAATTCTCTGAATATTGAGCAAGTCAAGTTGGTTTGAGGTATATAAATTCATTAATCGAATTTATGATTTTGTTTCTTCTTCTTCTTCTTATTACAGCAGCTATTTGTTTCTTCTTCTTCTTAGAGCAGGTATTATGACCTTAATTAGATCATTGAATAGTAGAGAGCAACCTTCAAATATTACTAGTGACACATAGTTTGTCAAGTTTCTGCTATAGGTCCAAAAGCAAACCATTCATTGAGCTCTAACTACGTCTTACAGCAATGATATTTTAAAATTCATGTTTGTCTATACCAAATGTCATATTTTAGTACTATATTTTTAAAGGCTGAATGCAATTCACTTCCTATTAAATTGCATTATGTTTAGACCTCTAATCTGCTAGCCTTGTGAACCCCACAAAATAAAAATGTATCAAGCAAATGAAAGACTAGAATGGTGGTTATTTGCTACTCTGCCTCATAACATGGTTTATAATATTCCCCTTTCAAAGATATATTTCTTAGTAGCTTATGGCTAAACACTGCACATTTTTCAGCATACAAGAAAGATCAGCACTCACATAAATATCTGCAATGTCCAATGCACAGCTTTAATACAAGAATTGATACCTATACTTAAGCACTAAGCATCGATATATATGTTATCTTAAAGTAATCAACAATGGTGCTATGCTGCAATCATATGATAGTTTCTCTTATTTCATTGTTCCTCCTAAATTTCCTTTGTTTTTTTAGGGACTTTTCAGTAGCAACATTCCTGAAATCAGGACAACAATGATATGCAATTTTTCTTGCTGTAGGAACCCATGCTCATTGAAAAATGTACTGTTAAACAGTTATAAGTTCTTTTAGTTTTGGCCATTTGAATGCGTAAAAATAAAATAAAAATAAATGTACATTAATACCAGTTGAATTCACTCATACTTCTTTTCAATCAAATTCTAAGAGCTTTCAACTCTATCACTCATCAAATCAATTTTCTTACATGATATCAAATGGCTTCAAATGACGTCAAATTCTACAATTGTTGATCCTTCTCAAAATCCAAGTTCACTGTGTTATGTTCATCCTTCTGAAAATCCAGCTATGGCACTGGTTTCAACTTTGCTAAGTGGAGAAAACTATCACCAGTGGCTTAGATCCATGAATGAGCCTTATCTCAAAGCAGAAGCTAGGGTTCGTGGATGGCTCAACCGGTATGCCTTCAAAGCTTGATCTTCTTTATCCAGCTTGGGAATGAGCAAACAATATTGCGATTTCTCATATCACTAGGTCAGTATCACCATCTATTGCTCAAAGCATACTTTGGATTGATAAAGCAAATGAAATGTAGGATGAACTTAATGAAAGATTTTCATAAGGAAACCTGTTTAGAAGAGGTGATCTTCAAGAATCAATAGCAAATCTGAAACAAGGTGAAACGAATGTGATTAGTTATTTCACTTAGTTGAAGATATTGTGGGATGAATTACACAATTTCAGACCCCTTCCTAAATGTAGTTGTGCAATTCAATGCTCTTACAATGGAATTTCTTATGTCAAGAAGTTTAGCGTAGAAGATCGTGTTGTACGACTTTTGAAAGGATTAAATGATGCTCATGCTATTGTTAGATCGCAAATTATGCTAATGGATCCATTGCCATCTGTCACTAGAGTATTTTCTTTAGTTATGCAGCAAGAAAGACAGTTGTTTGGTCATGATCCTGAGAGCAAGATCATGGTGGAAAGTATTTCTAGTTAATGAGTACAAAGTTAGATCTTAATAATGCGAAGTTAAAGTGACAGGAAAACATTACTTACGCTGCCTCCAGTTGCAGCTTTCGTGGCTCTATCCCATTTATCTTGCTCTCGGCGTGTTGGTGCCAATTTCCATCTCACTGTCTTTGTTTCAGTAACCTGACCTCCCTTTCATTTGGAAAAAGAGAAATCAAATCAACTCGAAAACAATGTAAGGTATCATATACTTTTCTTTTCCAAATAGAACTAAATAGAGAAAGAAAATTATGATTAAATACCGAGACAACATCATACCGTGTAACCCATGACATAAAATTATCTAGAGACTTACATCAGTCTCTGTCTCAATTTGCTGGTGTTGAATATGTTTTGAAGGAGCTGAGAGTTCTTTGCTCAAATCAACTTCCAAACTACAGTTCATAATTCAAATGATTTAAGAAAAAGAAAGACCAACATAAAAAAAGAATAAAAGAACCGCATTTAAAGACTTGAATTAAGTATGTTGTAGAATGAGACCTGTCAAGACTCATGACTCTATTTAAGCTTAGAAACCCAGAATTATTTTCCTGTTAACAGGAGAATAAGAAAAATAAGCCATTGCTTATTTTTAATTGATAACAAGCCTTTTCTCCAATGTTTAATTGGAGAAAATGATATGTTTCTCATATGATGGCAAGACAAGAAAATACATTGGATTGCTATTCTAATGTTGATGTTCTTATTTTCTAATTTGCAAAGTTTCATGCGTTGTTGTTATATTCCAATTAGCAACTATACTGTGTGCAATGATGTAGAACTGTAGAATGCAATTTCACCTAATATTTGCAATACTTTAATTTCAAGTGTCCAACCTTTGTAGCAAAGCACTCCTCCTGTTGTCCTTTATATATGTGCTTAAAAATTAGTTATGGTCCAACACATGTTACAACCTAATTTCTGATATTTTGAGTGTCAAATGATTATGATACGACTTAATACATAGCAATTAAACAGTCTTTTTGCAGAAAAGGCTTGGAACTTTATCTGGTTTTTTTTTTAAAGCATCCAGAAAAAGTGCATATGCATCTTGTATTGATTATGCTTGTTTTATATGTGTAGGGATTTTCCAATTCGGAACCTCCCATCATGGAGAACACGTCAGAGGGAGATCTGAACTTTGATTTGATTCACCTGAATAATGTTGACGATTTTGCGAAGGTTGATTTTGGCAGTCTGTCGTTTGAGACGATTACAAAGTATAGCTTTCTGAACATTGACGTTGCTTACCAGTTCCTTGACGATTACAAAGTATAACTAAGTTCATTGTTCTCAAACTACCAAATATCTTTTTTTTAAAAAAAAAAAATTTAAAACTATTTTATTTCATTTCTAATCCCCAATTTTGGTCGTAGGTTCTAATATTGTTCAAAAAAATCCAATATTTAAAATGGCATGAAATATGTTGTTAGAAGGATCGATGTGAGGACTCAAACCTAGCAGATAAATCTATAATACAGTATAGTTATGTGAGTTGTCAGTGTTATGTGGTATGTATTCGTCCAACTCATTCATCATGGCATTCATACAACCTCTCACTTTTTCACTTGTTTCATTTGTGCAATTGCACCTTATTGAATGATAGTCAATCTAACCACTTTTGATTGTCATGATGTACAGTACACAAGACCAAAAATGAGTTCAACAAATTGTTCTACCAATGCTGGCTCACGCAAACGATGTTCAATTTGCGGTGGTGTTTTGATCATATTCAGGTCTAAAACTCTTAAAAATCCTGGAAGATTGTTTTGGAGGTGTGTTAATTGGGAGGTAATATCACTTACCAATATTTCTAGAATTTCATTTAACCTATTAAAATAATAATTATACTCTAACCTTACTCGTCTATGCAGGATGATCCTAAAACTCACTATTTCAAGTGGGCTGACAATGAAATAGCCATTCAACCATCACAATCAACCATCACAATCAATTGTTGATCCCGTCAACGAGGCCGAAATGGAATTCTGGAAATTAAAGGCAACAAAATTGAAACAAAAAATTACCAAAGAAAAAACTAAAACAAAAATGATGGCATGGGCTTTAATAATCTTGTGGGCAATTTCAACTTGTTGTATGTACACTTGCTTCACAAAATGCCATTGAGTACTCTAATGTGGGCAATGCTTGATGCGATTGTTTTAGTGTGGGATGTAATAGTTACGCATGTATTTGAATGCAAATTCACAAAGATTATAATTTTGATCAGCTCATTAAAGAATATAATTGAAGACTTTTTAACACATTTTCTATATCTACGATTTTTTATTTTTTATTTTTAATTTTCTTTGTACGCATGAGTTCCAATGATAAAAGGTTACACAGAAATCACATGTGAAAGTACCACTTCACCTAAAAGTTTTGACTTTCAGCAATTAAAAGCAAAGACCAACAAATTGTCTTTACATAATGTTTGACAACGTTTTATGTCATATAGATGTAACTTTCTAACATAACCTTCACGTGAAAATACACTTGGCGATAACCATGGAAGAGTATAGTGTTGATATTTGATAAGACTACTTTAATGTTGACTAATAAAATTTAACAAATTGGATGGGGGACCAAGAATTGGACACTTAAACTCCTTCCAAAATCAATTTATGTTGGCCGAGAAATCCTAGCTGGGCATGACCATAAAAGAAGCTCTTGAACTCCTTTCAAATATTTGAAAGGAATTCCTGAAATTCAAATATCATCTATACAGCATCTCACTAATGATACTCCAAGTCTCCAACAACAATCAAATAATGCACCCCAGAGAACAATGCTAACTACTCCCCTTCCAAAGAAGCAATATGTAGCTTATTTTCCATCAAAGGACCCTATACTAATATAGTAACATATGCAAGAAAATTAAAACAAGTTCATACAAAATCAAAGTTTATTTAGATTGAAATGAATCAAATAGGTACCTGAAAAACCCCAACATTTCTGTTATACCCAGACTCTGGCACTACCAATGAATCAGTGACCTGCACCTTTTGTCTAGCAGGTATTGCCCTTTACCCACCCAATGATCTCAAAAGCAGTTCATGATTTTGCTATTATGTGTAAGCTTTCACTAAGTTTGTGACCCTAAGAAAGCTTAGTGAAAGATTAAATTCCTTGGGTGTTTCAACTTTAAGTCATGTGATACAACCAATCATAATCTTAAAATAACTTAAAAATAATTGCATTAAGATTTTTATTTTTTTGGTAATCAATGGGGATAAAGTCCATAGAAAAGCTCATTAAAACACATACAAGAAAAAACCAGCACACACAGGACCATTATGACCACAGAGTAGCTAAGTGGTTAACTCACAAACCAAATCGTTAGCACAAGCACGCTATAAGATACAACACTAAGCTGGAACAGCTTCTGGAACTTTGCCATTGCTTGGGACTGCTAAGCTATCATAGTAGTCAACCAGCACCTTCCAGCCACCATGGCACATGAATCCATCTGGAGGACTTTCTTTGTTCCTTGCAAGTGTGCGCATCTGCAAAGTGAAGTACCATTAGTTAAGATGCTTCAAATGTGAATTCAGACACTTCTTCATTTTTAAGTACTCATTACAGTCACCGAGTAAGAGCATTCAAAGAACAAACATACCTTGGTGCCTGATATGAAGAGAATTCAGACACTTATTCATTTTTAAGTACTCATTTGTCTGAAATAATTGTTTATGATAGTAACAAAGCCATTTACTATTACACATTAAACCAAATAGCTTTTACTGTTAATAATCTAATAGCTTTTTCTGAATTCTCTCAGTTATAGCCTAAAGCATTTTTATCAAACTTTTACTTGAATTATTAACAGTAAAAGCTATTAATATTTCTAATAGCTTTTATCAAACTTTTACTTGAATCTAATAGCTTTTACTTGTTTAGTAGAACTCCTTGAATAAAAATGCTTTAGGCTATAGCAAATCTTACCAATAATCTGACTATTAATAGAAACAGGAACAACACCAGAGGGGAGAAGCTAATGGCATCGCTATGACTTGTATGTCACTATTCAAATCAATTGGCAATGCTACTGGTGGTGCTATGTGAGTGTCTAATCGATTTCTCCACTTTTGTTTTATTTACATGCCATTGTTCAAAAATTTGAATGCAAATCTCTACAGGGGATTATTATTTCAAATGAACTGTCTAAGTTGCTATGAAACTAAAATATTAGTCTACTTGTTTTGTATGTTTTATTATATGGATTATTCTAATTAATTATCTGTTGAAACTTCACCCTAAGTTCCTTTAAGATGTGGTAATTTTAAACCCGATTCTTTGTGAACTATATTGCAAGATGTTGGTACTCGGTATTCCATGTCAACCTATAATTTGAGAGTTGTCACATGTCAGTTTAGTAAGAGAGTTAATCGAATTACCCTTCACTTTCTGATCCATTTGCAGTTGACAAATTTTTCATTAGTATAAGTTTTAAGACCAGTGTGCAAACACATAATGGACTCAAAGAATATTTCCCCATAACTATGGTAGATGATGCAGTCCTCATAAGGGTGTCCAAAGGGAATGAATTGAAAGCTAGAGCATGGAGAAAAAACCTTTCGAAGCACACTACTTCTGTTTTAAGTAGTCTTATTTGGGGTATGTAGATTGTAACTTCAGCATGAAGTATACCGAAAAAGACTCAAAGGTGAAAACTAAAAGTAATGCCTTATCACAACTCGCAAGTCACACGGATTAGGTATCTTTGTTGTATCATACAAAATAACTGAAGCAAATGGAAATGTAACCTATAGGATTAAGTTGGGTTTTGCTACTTCAGTATGACTTAATACATAGCAATTAAACAGTCTTTTTGCAATAAAGTAAACACAAAAACAATAAAGTAAAAGAAGGTAGAACCCTAAACACAAACTCGATAAAAAATAAAGGAAAAGAACAACGAAAGTAGAGAACTCACCAACGTCAATAAAGAAAACAAGGATTCAATGTCACAAACAGGGATCCTGAATTTGGGGCTTCAATGTCACGAACAGAGATCGATCGATAAATTGGGGGTTTTCTGACGACGTTGAATGCGGAGGAATATTTAATGTTGGAGAAGCATCCGTAGTGATGAGATTGAAACCGAAGCCATGAATTGATCGGGGGTTTTGTGATCATATTCAAACCGAATCTGTAAATGTGGAAGATGTTGGGTTTCCATGCATTGGGTTGGGGAAGAATGGGTTTGGCTTTTTTCTCCAACGAAGAGCAAGTAGGTTCGGAGAGCAAGAGAGATCAAGGAAGAGCAAGAGAGATCAAGGTAGGGTTCAAGGAAGAGGTTTGTTCGAATACCAGAGATCAAGGAAGAGCAAGTAGGGTTCACATCAATGAAGACCAGATTTTTTTTTTTCCAACCCCCCTAGAAACGACAACGTTTTTTAAGCCCCTTTTAGCAAAAATTGACTCTATTGACTTTTGACTGGTCAGCACTAATCTGGACCATCCATGACACATGGTATGTGATCAACGGACAGAATTGGACATGCACTGATGCATATTTGGTGTTAAATTGCATTTGAGCCAAACCCCTCCATATTAGGCTGTAACCAGATTTCAAGGATTCTTGTTTTAATCCAATTCCCTCAGTTAACGTAACATTCCCACCTTCTCTAAATTTTCTACTTCCTTCACAACCGTGATCCTAGAAACATCACATTTTCTTATTCCCATTTATGGCTTGAGCATTTTTTTCAATCTTCTGCCAAATACATTTAAGTCATATCCCGAGAGAGCCTCCGGTACATGTAAACAGATAACATGCACCGGTGCATGCCTTTCTTTTGGGATTTTTTTATTTATTTTTTTAAAATTTAATCAATTAAAAAATATTCTATGCGTTTTCTTTTTTATCGATATGAAGTGATTTTTATAATTTGGATTTTTTTTTACTCTGTGTTCTTAAAAAGCTGTACTGAGTAAAACTGTATTCAAAATTTACATATTCTAATAAATCTGTATACGAACTTGTGTTAAAAACTATTCTGAATAAATCTGTATAAAAAAAATTTAAAAAGCAAAAAAAGAAATTTCACATGCACCGGTGCATGTTATCTGTTTACATGCACCGGAGCCTCCCCTAATCCATACTTGTGATGCCCAAGAATATAATAAGGATACGTAAACCAAACACTACCAAACATCATGTGATAGCATCTTATTCTTCTAGTTAAATTAAGCTTGAAAATTAATATAGTATTGATTTGATTATCAAAATTCCCCGTATATATATACATACAACACTCGCTCATCACGTGTTGCATGCACCAAACCTGCATTAATAAGATCCATCTCAGCAGCAGTATATTAAGATACTTACCAAGGGATCTTAATACCAATCAAACAAAGACATGATCAATTTGTTGCATCGGGGAGCTACTGTTGACTTGTCAATATTTTTGACCCTGAGGTCCTGAAACCATACCTAGTGAGCTTTGGCAGAACGCATGTGGTTGAAAAATTAACTGGTTGAAAACCCCACGAATATGCAGCAGAATTTATTTACTAGGTAATTAACTGCAGCATGTGTGTTCCTAGTACATTATATTACTACAACATTGCATAAGGCAAAGAGTACATATAATAGGAATATACTAATGTAAAAGCATTAGAAGTTTGAATTAAAACATAAGGAGCTTCTGATTTATGAAGCTGCTAGTCAATTTGAATGATATGCTAAGGAGTATGTTTTGAACTACAGACCCCTAGAACCAGGAATGTCAATCCAATGCAATTGTAGCTCCACATCACCACACTCCACATTTCTTAGCCTAAGTACCATATGTTGCACCACTTTGCCATCTTTGAAGACAATTTTGCTCTCTTCTGCTAAACAATTTTGTCTGCTAGGCTGCAATCTTGTGATTATAGTATCATTAGGGAGACCTTCCAATTGCATCTTAATTGCTTCAAGAAACGGACCAATGTCAAACTCGGCATTCCCCATTGGGTCATCGAAGCTGAATCTGTGTCTGTCATACACAAACTGCATTCAAAAACATTGATATTATTGCCACTGTTGAAATCAAAGAGGCTCCAAGCACCGACTGAGCAAACTCCATATATAATAATGCTCATAAAGTCAGAATCCCCAAAATTTAACTACTCCCTCCCTTTCACACACACAGAGAATATATATATATATATATATATATATATATATATATATATATATATATATATATATATATATATTATTTTAAGATCATGCACGAGTTTTAAGAAATGATTAAATGATATAAGAATTTTGGATATTTTGACTATATTATCCCTATGTAATCATGTTGAAAAGAAAAAAAGATATTGAATATGAAAAAGATGTTATGATAAATAAATGTATAATTGAAAAAAAAAAACAGTATTAATTATATATTAGGTTTGTAAAAAAAATACATTTGAAAGAGAGTAAAACTTTATAAACACTGTATTAACTCATTAACAACTTGATGGTTAAAGGCTTATATAAGTCTTTAGTCGCTGAAAATTAGGGATGTTTTGATTTTGGTCTCCATAAGTTTTTTTTTTTTTTACTTTTATACTTAATTGTTTTGAAAATTTTGGTTTTAGTCTCTATGTAAGGAAAATTCTGTTAATTGCTTATGGGGCTAATGACACGTCATATCAGTATACACGCACCGTGTGCAAGTATTACATGCCATCGGTAAGATGACATGAACGATCCGGACCCATAGAGGCAAAATGGTGAAAGCCCAATCCACATTCATGATACTTTTTTTTTTGGATGAACCAGGGTATCTACCCGCGCAACTGAGTGACTAATCCCTCGCACCACGGTCGGGCCCTTTCGGGGGCGATGCTCCCAGTAAGGCTTGCTCCATTCACATGTGCCTCGGGCACGACTCGAACCCGCGACCACATGCTTAAGGGACACAAGTCCCTTCCACTTGTGCCAGCCTCCACTAGTCCACATTCATGATACTAAAACCAAAATTTCGAAAGAATCAAGATGGATCAAAATTTTTTTTTTTAAAAAAAAAAAGTTATAGAAACCAAAATAAAAAATGTGAAGGATTAAAAACATAAATAAGAATTATGGTATTATGGTATAGCGGCCCCCTCCATGTCAAAATTTTGCTAAAAAAAAAAAAAAAGAACTATCATGGATTCATGGTTACTGATTACATTCTATATCATAAGGTTGCGGTACACCACTTTATGTGAAAGTAGATGTTATCCGGGAATGGCTCAAATGCATGGAAATATGAAACATGCATCGGTGCATGTGATAATTTTATTTTTGCTTTTTAAATTTTTTTAATATAGATTTATTCAGAATATTTTTTAACACAAGTTCGTATACAGATTTTATCAGAATATGTAAGTGATTTTTATAATTTGGATTTATTTTTTTCTTTACTCTGTGTTCTTAAAAAACTGTACTGACTAAAACTGTATTCAAAATTTACATATTCTGATAAATCTTTATACGAACTTGTGTTAAAAAATATTTTGAATAAATCTATATTAAAAAAATTTAAAAAGCAAAAATAAAATTATCACACACACCGATGCATGTTTCATATTTCCATGCACTTCAGTCATTCCCATGATATCCTGCAACAATAGTTACTTACCAGTTGGACTGGAACACTAGGATCTGTCAAGTCATCATTCCACTCAGGATTGGTACTCTTCTTCACCACCTTAGTCTTCCGCTTCTGCATATTGCTAGCTTATTAGTAGCTTATATAATCCAAATCCAGGTTAAACATGTTGATTATTGACTCCACTCCATAGTTTTAAACTTTTAATTAATTTAGAATACATACTTATTTACCCCTCATGGATAAAGTGGAATTTGTACTAATGGTAATGGAAAAAAAATAGCGAATCACAGAACACAAGGACTTTATTACCTGCTTGCCCATTTTGAAGATTACATAAGGGTCACTGCTTTTTAAATCTCTGATGGCAAGATTGACACCTCTTTCAATGTGAATTCTAAGCGCCCCTAAAAGAGTCTCCATTGCGAAAAATATGAGAAACTAAGCGAACTTTTGATCGAGAGAGAACAAAATAGTTGTTGGGAACCTCTGTCTCAAAGGTAGAAAAGATGGTCGCAGCAAAGAAGTCCTTTCATTATTATATAAGGTTGTTAGGGCCTCACGGTTGTGGTTGCAGAAAAGTACGTACAATATTCAGATTTATTATGAACTGTCTATGATCACGGGCAGTCTTTTTATTTATTTTTGTTTTTTTTTGTTTTTTTTTTACATGAGAGGTCTGGGACTAGAACCCATGACCTGGGAGAGGGGAAATCCTAACCCTTATGGTATTTTGGTTTTGGTCCCTACTAGTTTTTAGGATTATTTATCGTTAGTTAAAATAGGTAATAATATTAAACATTTTATATCGTAAAACATATTTTTTTTTCTAACTAACAATGAGTGTGTTTGGTATGACAAACTTATAGCTTATCTAGTAGCTTTTAGCTTATTGATTTGGTCAATAAGCTACTAAAGCTGTTTGGTGAATAAAAAATAAAAGAAGCTTATAGCTTTCAAAAAGGAAGCTTATAGCTTTTGAAAGCTAGCTTTTAGAAAGCTACATCAGGTAGCTTTGAGAAAAAAATAAGAGCTTTCAATAAATCATATCTCAATTTTACCTTTTTTTTATTAAATTATATTATTATTTATTCTGCTCCAAACTAATATTACCCCCCAAATTTTTTACTTTTTTCCCTCAAACCCAAAAACCTAGAATCTTTCTGTATATTCAACATCTGTACGCACCACACCAAAATCACTCATAAAGAAATCCTATATTTAACTATTGATTCAGGAGACATAAAGGTATGTGATATTTATTTCAACATTGATCATCAAATTTCTCTTTCACTTTTTTGTTATCCTCAAATTTTTTATTTTTTATTTTATTTTTTGCATTTGGTTCAGATTGGATTTGTGTGATTTTGTGACGGCGGTGTGTCCAATCAATAAGTTAAAAGTTTTGTCCTTTTTTCGTGTCATTGTTAATAAAGATACCGTGACATTTTTATAAAAATAATAAAAATGTTTAAAGTGCAGTAGTACTTAGTAATAATTATTATGAATGTTATAATTTTTTTATCATTTATATCTATATGAATGAAGTATGTGTCTTTCTCTATAAGCTACTAGTGTAGTATTATCGTCATCGAAACATGAATGTCAATATTAATTATTATTCTACATGTTATGTACTTTTCAGTCATTTAATATGTTTAAATTAGTTGCACAGCTAATTTTGCCAAACAGCTCTAGCTAGCTATACAGTTATAAGCTCATAGTTATAGTCCCACAGCTATAAGCTAGGTTCACAGCTATCAACTATAAGCTCACAACTATCAGCTACAAGCTCACAGCTATAAGTTAGTTTTGTCAAACAAACTCAATATTGATTAAAACAAATTTTTATAACAATCAAAGATGAGTCAAAGAGCAAAATCTAAATACACCCCACTCTCAAATTCTAAAGAGATAAATAAGTTTTTTTTTAAAAAAAAAAAACCTATATATTAAGAATTTGTACTATTTACTAGTTTTTCACCGTTAATTGCAATTACGATTGTTGTATTATTTTGGTTTGATTACGATATAAAATTATGATGCATGACATTTTTGAAAAACATTTTGTTAATAATTTCTAATAACATCAAACACATTGTTAAAATTGATTAATATACTAAAAATTTTAAAAAAAATTATGCTAGAAATAGGAATAAATTTATGGAAAAAATTATTATACTTGAGTATATATACAAGGATCATCTACATTAATATTGGATAAATCAAACATAATTATTATCAACTTTATTATGAATCAATACTTTAATTCTATCCGCTCAACCATCTCACAAAATTATTACTAAATGAAAAAATGCATCATTATAATTAAAATTAAATACGAAAATACACCTTTAAACATTAACAAATTTAATATTATTATTTATTTTAACTAATTTCCATAAAAACAAAGGTAATATATGATTATACTTTTAAATGCTTGCTTCGATAACGTCGAGATGAAAACAAAAACAACAACCTAGCTAACAAAATCAAAAATAAGAGAATGGTGCATTATCAACGGGGTTAGTTCAAGTGGTGCAATCCTACCAACTTAATAATTTAAGATTTAAGAATGGGGCCTAAGATTTCTTAGTCTCGGGTTCGATTCTCGGTTAACACACCTGCTGGAAGAAGCATAGGAACGCAATCTCGTACAGAATTAGTCTCAAGAATTCTTTAATATTAAAAGTGCTTTTAGGACACATATGATACTGACAAAAAAAAAAGAAAATGGTGCACTTCGGTTGTAGGTAGGGGTGTAAGTGGTCCGGTTCGAGACCGCGAGACCGCTTGGACCGGACCAAATCGGACCGAAAAATGCAGTCTGGTCCGGTCTCATGGTCCGGTCTGGTCCCAAAATGTTCAGACCGTTCTTGAACGGTCCGGTCCACGATCCCAGATATTCTTAGATCGTTGGGACCGGACCGATAAGGTTAATAATTAAAAAAAAAGTAAAAAACCTACAGATATTACCCTAATCTAAGACTAAGTCACTCACACTCTCACAGTCTCACACTTCCGTCGATCCACCAGCCCAATCCCTTCTCCTTCTTCGTCGATCCACCAGCCTAGAGTTCGCCATCATCTAGATCCGCCAGTCTCTTCTCCTTCTTCGTCGCCTAGATCCACCAGCCTAGAGTTCGAGCTCGAGCCGTCGCCTCCTATCTCTGTCGCAGTCCCTTCTCCTTCCCTTCTCCGTCGGCCGTCGCTTCACCCTTCTCATTCCCTTCGAGTCTTCTCCATAGGTTAGCCTCCCATCTGTTGCTATTGATGTTTTTTTAGGGTTTTATTCTTGCTTCTGCTGCTATATTGCTTATGCTGCTATTGATGTCTGCTGCTATATTGCTTCTGCTGCTTATTTTTTTAGGGTTTTTTAATCTTGCTTCTACTGCTGTATTCTTGCTGTTCTTGTATGATTTTTTCATTTTTTCTTTATTATTTTGTTCCACAAGTTTTTTATTTATTTTTTATTTTTGGTCTAAATAGACCGAATCGGATCGGACCGTTCATCCGGTCCGGTCTTTACATATAGAAAACGTTCAGACCAGATCGAACCGGACCACATTAATTTAAACGGTCTGGTCCTTAAAGTCCATGAAAGACCGGACCGGACCGAACTGTTGCACCCCTAGTTGTAGGGACGTGCCATTGCCTAAGAATCTCAGCGCATCTCCCACCAGGTTTGACCATTAAGTCAACAACTTGATTCGCTTCGGTTGAGGATACGTAGAGCTGTCAATTAGGGCCACTAGTTTTTTCGGTCTGGGTTAGGTCGGCCCATTTATATATCGGGCCAACCATTTTGCCAGCCCAACCCAGCCCACTAGTTTTTCGGGCTGGCCCGTGGGCCAATAATTTTTCATTTTTCGATAAAGATAATAATTAATTATAATCAAAATAAAATTTTATAACATTTTCTTTTGATTAGGATGTCATTATTAATTATAAAAATAATAAATGAAAAGACAAAAAACTCTATCTCATCTTAATTTTATTATTGTTTAATCCTATTCAATAATAAAGTGTTATAACATATTAAAAAAATTTAAGTTCGGGCCAAATGGGTTGGCCCAGCCCATTTCGGACTGGCCCGTGTCGGGCTAATGATTTGTCGGGCTGGGCTGGCCCAAAAAACTTCGGGCTAGATTTTTCCCTGGCCCAGCCCATGTGTTTGTTGGGTTAAATGGGTCATCCGTCGGGCCAGCCCATTTTTGACTGCTCTAAGGATACGGCTAAAACTCAATTGCTTTATTATAAAAGAAATAAAAAACGTGATATTATGATATACAGATTGCAAAATTAATGTGAAGATTACGATTTGCAGCAGCTTCAAAATGCATAAAGAGGCATCGAAAGGGGACGCGTGAAGGTGATGTAACTATTAATATAAATTATAAAAAAATACTAATAAAATGAGACTTATAATAAGAACCGAAAGGAATAGTACGGAAGGTAACCGAATAAATCAAGATAACCCTCCCCCATTTATATTCAATTTTACTCCGCTTATAGCATCTCAATGCCAAGAACCAATTTTGGATCTTAGATGATCCCCACAACATGTTTTATATTATCTCACACTTTCCCATATCATAAGCAACTTTAACACAATTTTGCTTTAACCCCAAGAACCCAACCATGGTTCTTGAATGGACCCCACACCATATCACACATTACTTTTTATATATTATTTAAATATTACATATTATAATAAAAATTAAATTATAATTCAATTAATACCAATAATTCAACAACAATAATTTAAAATTACTAAATACATAAAAAAATAATTAAAAAAACTACATTAATTTAAATGAAAATAAATATAATAATAATAAAAAACCTACGTCAATGCTAGGACGTAGGATCCATTTATCATAAAAAAAACCCTAAGTCAAAAACTAAGCTAATTTTTTATTTTTTTTAAAAAAAAAACCTTCGTCAATGCTAGGACGTAGGATCCATTTATTAAAAAAAAAAACTACTTCAATCTTGGCATGTAGAGTACTTTTAGGGGCAATTTAATACCTACGTCCTAGCTGGGACGTAGGGTGTTTAAAAAAAATGCTCATACGTCTTAGTTTCGACGTATATATGGTCTGTAAAAAAATTGCCCATACGTCTCAGGTGGGACGTAGAATGTTTAAAAAAATTAATACATACCTCTTAATTGAAACGTAGTGTGCTTTTTTAATAAATTTAATACATACTTCTTAATCGAGACGTAGGGTGTTTGATAAAAATTAACACTCACGTCTTAGTCGAGACGTAGGGTGTTTTTAGAAAAATAAAAAAGCCTTACGACTACGTAGATGCAAACATTATATACACTAACTTTACGTCTCACGTAAGACGAAGGTGTATAATTATTTTAGAAGATGATTTTGTTTTTTTTTAACTTTATGTCTGACCTCCGTCGATTGAGGGTCCACCGCTGGCCCTCAAGCAACGTCTCTCCACCAAGAGGCAGTCTCTTGCAAGAGCTGCCATGTAGGCAAGCTCCAACGTCCTCCAGTTCCTTGCCCTTGGTTCTTCACGGAAACCCAGTCTCTAAGAGACTGGGTCAGAGATGTTCTTAGAATCTTACTATCTTAGATATATAAATAGGCCAAAAAGATGTTTTTAAAGCTATCACATTTGTCGTTAGAGTTTTATTTACATTATAGCGATGATTATAGGTAAATAAATTATTCAGTGACGTACCAATTTCGTTCCTGATGTTTTTTCAGTATGCCAACTTAGTTCCTGAAAATATGTAAATATCAACATGGTCCCTCAAAATTTTTGGATGTACTAATTTGGTTTCTCAAGATTATCAGAAATACTAATTTGATCCTTAAAATATGAAAATCTTGAGGGACCAAGTTGGTACGTACTTTAAAAAAAATTGGGAGACCTAATTGGTACCAAGGTTGCCAAACTCGCGAGCTACCTAAACTCGTGGAGTCCAGTTAAACTCGACTTCCAAACTCGACTCGTAACTTATTTTATAACTAATATGTAGCCAACATTCATAACATCCATAAAAATGCACCTTATGAAGGTTAAGAGTGAGTAACTGATGATTGAGCATAATCGACAGTTGAGACTTGAATCTTTAAGGACAAAGATATGATTGAGACTTGAGCAACAAAGAGAGACTTAGTTGAGAGAAAGAAACGAGTGAGGAAGACGACGGATTTGAGTAAGGTGAGAAGAGACTTTAAGAAATTGAGCCAAAACGGCAGCGTATTGGAGTTGAATTTCTATTTCTGAGCCAATTGAGCGAGTTATTTCTATTTTTGGGCCAATTGAGTTGACTCACGAGTTTATACGAGTTAACTCGCGGTTCTATACGAGTTAGCAAGAGTTTATCCGAGTTTACCCGAGTTTACTAAGTTCCGAATTTTTGACCGATTTAACTCGATTCTATGGTCTAAACTCGAAAACTCGTACGATTCTACGAATTAACTCGCGAGTTAGGCAACTATGGTTGGTACGTCCGAAAATTTTGAGGGACCAAGTTGGTATTTACACATTTTTTGAGACTAAATTGGTACACTGAAAAAAAAATAAAGGATGAAGTTGGTACTTCACTATAAATTATTTAAATTTTCTTATAAGAAACCATCTCGATTAAAAAAAGTATTTAAAATAATTTTATATACATATTTCAATTTTTTCTTTTATGTGATTTTTTTTGTCACGATCGTCCCGAAGGGTGTCATGAAAAAAGAATTTATTTATTATTTAAATTATTAGATTATAGAGAGGTTTAGAGTCACCGTTTATCCATAAAAAATGGAATGTTGAATTGGACACCCTGGAAAAAAAAATGTGGTCTATGTATTAGAGTTTTAGTTCGGGGTAGGGGTGAGCATGAGACGGGTTGGGCTTGACCCTTACCCGTACTGAAATGTTGCACGGGTCAATTTTTCAACCCAAACCCGTCCCTATGTAATTTTTAGAATGGATTTACTAATTTTATTGGAGTTAATTGTGTGAAATTGATTTCTGGAAAATAAGCTTTTCGAGTTGAAATCAAACATAGTTTTTGAACTTAAGTTGCTTCAAATGACTTGAAATTTTTATGGTATCTTCTTTACTATGTCTCAAGGCTCTTTGTAAATTTTTAAAGGGTTTGGAGTTGATTTAATAATTTTCCCAAAGGAAAAACAGTGAACCTATTGGTTCAGGATTTTCAGACTTAGTGACAAATTAAATTGAAAAAGTATAACTTAAACGACTTTAAAAATTATGAAATTTTAAGAAGTGTTCTTCACTGTGTAAGGAAGATTTGTATCAATTTTCATGCGATTTTGAATTGATTTGCTATTTTTAATATTGGCATTCAGACCACTAGACAGCAACAGTCCTATTTGAATTTTTGTGTAAATTCTGATTTGAAACCTAAGTTAGGAATGTTCAAATGACTTGAAAATTTTATGTGTTGAACTAGGATATAGGTGTATGTGTTCTGGAAATTTTGGGGTTTAAATAAAGTGATTTGATATTTCTTTTAGTGTGCCTTTCTTGTTTTCCCGTGATCGGACTAATGCCCTATTTGATACTTTTTGAACTTGTGTGCATCTTTGTGCATTTTTATATCTTGGCTGGACTTTGTATGCTGATTGTGATGTTTTAAAATAGTTACTTGATTTTGTTTGGAAAATAGTTTGGGTTTGAGATAAATGAACTATTTAGCTAAGTTAAAGTGTGGTGTTCAATTTCGCGCTATCTTTTGAAGTTGATTGATTTTTGAAAAGAAGTTATTTAATTGAAAACATGTTGAGCTTACGGGTTTCTGCCCTATTTCATTTCATAATGTTGTGTTGAAAGTTAAATTTTTCTGAGTGTTTGTTTCAATGAGAAGTGTTAAAGGGATTAAAGAATGATTTTCGGTGTTTTCGGGTTTTGCGAAAAAAGGTGATTCTAGTTTATTTCTTCGCTGTCCAACATCAATATACTTTGCGTATTATTTCTAAAAATGTTTTCAAGAGGTAGAAGGTTTGAGATTTCAAAGGCATTTGGTTTAGAGAAAAGTCGGATTGGAAAAGTGACATTTTTCGATGTTTTTAAGTCTCGATTTGTGGCTGTGCGGAATGGACCAGCAGCCAAGGAATTTGTTTTAAAATGTTTTAGTGATTATATTAGAATGAATTTGAAATATTTAAAGTGTGTTCAAATTTGGATTCGACTTGAGAAAGTTAAAGTCTTTATTTATGATCTACCCAACGAGGGACAAAACGAGTTTTCGGAAAGTGATTTATTAATGAGAATGCATGTCAATTAGATAGCTTGGTATTAATCGTGTGTCTTATTTTGAAAAAGGAAATTGCAAGATGGGAATTGGAGTAGCTGACAGTCGGGAGAACCGTAGTGGTGTGACGGATATTTGCTGGATTTAAGGTGAGAGAGGGGCTTTCCCTAGACACTGTGGTATTTAGGTGAATATTAAGACGTTTCGTATCATCTCAAAGATCAAAACTTAGTGGTCTCTGGGTCAGTAGTATCGTGGCAAATTGTTTGTGTGTGTGGCCAAGTATGCGAAGGGGACTAGGACCACGCACCTTATGATGCATGATATTATTGATATGAATATGCCATGACGATATGAATTGTTTTATTCTTATGCATGAGGAATATTTTATATATGATGATGTTAATTCCTGGAACTTGGTAAAATGCTTGCATGATAAATCCATGATGAAAATCAAGTGAGGCTATGGAAATTATGAAAAGTAATAATAATGCGATGATATTTGATTGAGCAATGAAAAGAAAGAGACTTTGAATAAAGATGTGATGAGTTGACAAGTTTTGGAAATTGTGTAAGTAAATGTGCAAGGAAAGAAATGATAAGTTTAATATGATTGGAATCCGAGATGCGTACGTGACGAGCAGCAAAAGATCTAGCGTGATGTGTACCTGCTCGAGGAATTCTTCAAGATGTACGATTGACGTGACGTGTTTGCCGGGTTGAGGAGATCCCCGACGTGATCAATGATCGTGACAACTTCGGAATATCGAGAAAGCATTGATGTGAAAGATTCAATTAGAGGCCGAGGTTCACCGAAGGGATGAACAAGGGTGACTCGTCCGAAGCTAGGATTAATAAAATATTAATAAAACTTTAAAATACATTGAATAACGCGGCGAGTTGAGTGTGAAGTAGTGGAGAGGAAGAAACCCCTTTTATCTACGGATACTCAGGTGAGTGATTGTGATAAGGGAGGGTGATGACAGTGAAACGTCAAGAAACCTAGAGTACTCTTCTAGGCAGAACTAGTCTATATGTGATTGGCACTTAAGACCTAAGGGATCGTAGCATGTTCTGCACCCGGAACTAGAAAAGTATTATCGCCCCCTTGATCAAATTCGAAACGGTGAGAGAGAACTTGAACGAGGCGAGCAGTCGAATGGATTTGGGGAAGTTAATGATTATCATGATAGCCGACCAGTGCGGTTGTGGCTCTAACATATGTGTGGCATGCAGTTGGTTTCTTGGCTGTTCGACCTGCGTGGGTTAAGGTTCTTGTACGTCCCGTTTGCTTTCGCCTAGGCTTGGATGAATTGGAGGAGATGTATGTGTGCTAACTAAATCCACGATGACGTATTCTTATCCCCTGTCATCGGTGGTTGCGATTTGATAAAACTTAATAATAATGAAAGATTAAGAATGTTGAAATATTTAGAAGTTGAAGTTTGAAAACGTACGAACATGGATGATGAGATTGAGTATGGTCAAGTGATGTGAGTATGATGGCTAAGGCCAAGGGAGAGATGTTGATATGACAACGAGATTGTGATATGAAGTGAAAGAAATGAATTAAGTGAGAATAATGATGTTCTAAAAAGAATTGAGGATGTGAAAGTATGAATAAGTAATATTATGATGAGATGTTTGTAATGGCAAAAGAGTTGTGATGTGACATTGAGAATGAATAAAGAAAGAGATGTACACTTGAAGAGAGAGTTGTTGAAAAGACAAGCATTATTGTGTGATAATGTTGATGGTGATGAGGTGAATTATGTGATGTATTTTGCTGTGTGTATTATATTATTGCATGCTTGTGCTTGTCTTAATATTTGTACCTACTGTAATTCCACCCGTCGGCGAGAGATCGTTTGGGATCGCTAACTCTCTCCTCTACCCTGTTTCTTCTACTGCTGGTATTTGATACCCCGCAGATGCAGATGAAGTATATCATCAAGATCTCGATGCACCCTCTGGGTGACGGAGTCCGGGAGCTGACCCTAGTTCGGTTGGAAATGGAAAGGTGCTATTAGCTTGGAGGTCACTGACCCTTTGTTCGTGTTGGAGAGATCTGACGTGATAGATTTGATGCGCCGACTTGTGTTGACAGATCAGGAGGTTACGATAAGTCCGTCGTTCTCCGACGACGATGAGGGAATATTTGAAGACGTCGAGAAGCTGTTCTATATTCTAGGAGTGCCCGATGATGGTGATCATCCGCAGTTAGCTAGTTTTATGTTTTGAGTCTATATTGCACTTCTTGAGATGTACTAAGATGAAATGGCTCTGCCCTGATGTAATAGTTTTATGGGACCATATGTTTTGGAACTGTACTACTCTGATAATGTAACCGGTTTCAGAATTGACATTGTGAACGCAAGGAATATTTTGATGAATGAATTACTTTATGAAAATAGAAGGAAGATTCCAAAGCGCGATGTGGTAACATCTCGATTTGGAACTCGATGTGTGAGGCGGACATGAACCAATTGTTGTATAAAGAAATGTTTTAATACAAATTTTTTTTTAATAGGAACGAGTTCATGTCCACGTCACCAATGATTGTTAAAAAAAAATTGCCCAGATTTTTACTAAATAAGAATATATTCAGGTTATTAAATTGGGGTGTTACATCTGCAGACATATTTCTAACATTTAACATCTTTGACACTACCTAATATTTTTCTATTTCAATAAATCATTATTTTTATAGTTCCTAATATTTCAATAAATCAATAATACTTCAAAAATAATCAGTAATAATAAATAATGAGTAGTTGAGTACCTCATTTAAAAAAAAAGTACCTTGACACAAAACCGTCGACGGAGAAGACGAAGAAGAGGAAGAGAAGACGGCGAAGTTCGAATCGGCGAAGAGAAGACGTTCACGACCTGTGACGGAGTTCACGACGGCCAGATGGTGTTCTCCTCTACGAATCGAAGTGCGAACATGAGTTGCGATCGAAGTGCGATCTGTGTTCTCCTCTGTGAATCGAAGTGCGAATAGGAGTGCTTCTCCTCTGCGATCTGGCCGCTGGCATCGGCGACGGCCAGATGGTGGAGGATGGCGGTAAACCCTAGCCCTTCTTCGGTTCTTCCCAGCTCAGTGTTTGATGAGTCTATCAGTCATCAGATACCTAATGTCTTTTTTTTAAAGTAAGAATTAGTAAGGAGAAAAATAATAATTAAATAATTAATAAAAATAATAAATATAATAATATATATTCCGGGCCGGGTCCAGGTGATTCGGGCATTAACCCGAACCCGTCCCTACACGGACCGGGGTTGGTCCCATTTGAGAACGGGTTTGTCCCTTCAACCTCATGTGGACGGGTTTGACCCGGCCCGAACCCGCTTGGTTGGAACGAGTCTCTGGGTTGGGCCGGGTCATACTCACCCCTAGTTCAGGGGTTGATTACTGATACGGAAAGAATTAGCACACTACCTATTTGGTCTTTGCTTGATTAATTAGTTTAATTTTCAATGACTATTATTCAATAAAATTATTTTTATTTATTTTATTTTATATGTCCCATTTTATCGACATATTATCAAAAAATGATAAATGAATATGATGGGGAGAATGTGGTTAGATTGATAACAATTTTTTTTGGAATCAAATTAAATCCCATGACATTTTAGATGTGACAATGGTAAACTTAAATTTCTCTTTTCACAAAAATAGTTTTCAACAACAAAAAGGTTTGATTCCAAATATAATGTTTAACTTTGAATTGACTTCCAAAAATCTTTAAATCTTTACATTCACCATATTAGCAACGGTTAGGGATAAACAAATTTATTTTCATTGATTTTACTAAATGTTTAATCGAATCATTTGGAGAACATTTTGGTACCCACTTCATCATGAATCCTTGAGCGTTAGTCTTAGAACATTTAATTTTAGGAACTCATTGCATTTTATCTTTCATACAATAATTTCTCCGATAATGGCATACATGAGAAATATGTCCTTGAGAACCAAATAATGGATTTGGATGATGATTTTACTTTTTTAAAATTATTATCAAGAAACTTGAGATTTTTGTCTTTACATTGGAAACCATGTTTGTCAAAAGCTTTTTTTGATTTTTGAATATCAACAATATTTTTATTTTTATTCTCAAACAAACAATTTGAACAAATATGTTTTTTGACTTCAACACATTTATGAAGCATGTCCTCAACTTGATTTTCCAGATACTTGTAATTTTTGTAAATAGTTGGGGGATAACAATTCAAGGAAAACTCTTCACAAAGAGGCGCAAATACATTTTTTTGAAAATCAATTTGTGTTTTAATAAACGATATCTTTTGCAAATACTCCAAGTTTCTCTTTTGTAAACATAGCAAACCACCATACAATTCATTATATGCATATTGTAGTTTATCAACAAAATGACTACTTTTATTTACATCAAGGTCTTCATGAGCCATATATGTGGATGTTTCACTTTCATTCACCATTGGCTATTCATATGAAAGACTTAATTCCTCATTCAAGTTCACCAAAGTTCCAAATAACCTTTCCTTTGGATTTTGCCTTTCTTGCTCTCTAGCTTGTATAGACATGTTGAGCTACTTTCATGGAAAACATCTTCTAAATGTTTAAATTCTACACTTCGCATTTTATATCTATAAGTTCATGCTCAAAGAAATTGTTAGAAACATAAAAAAACATTAAGAGCATCTCAAATGTCTTTAGCACAACAACAATCTTTAATTCTAACATCTCAAATGTCTTTAGCATCATTATTTAAAGAATTTCTTAGAATATGCATTGCTTTAATGTTTAATGAAAAACAATTTCTATTAAAAACATTCTATGAATATTTTCGCTTTGAAGAAAAATCATCAATCACGGTGCAATAAACAAATGCTAATAGATTGTAAATAGAATTTCATTCTAGTATTCCAAACAATAAAATTTTCACCATTAAAAAATGGTTGTTCATTGAATGTAAAATCCTTCATTAAAAGAAATTCTCAATGCTGCCAACTAACAAAGATCTTTAGCTCAAAGTTCTTAAGCTTTCCATCAGAGCACGGAGCTCTGACATCAATTGTTGGAATTGGTAGCCCTCACCCAATAGGAGGAGGGATGAATTGGGTGTTTATAAAAGTTACAGTAAAATATTAAAATAAATCGTTTTCAAATATTTCTAAAAATATATGTAGCGGAAAAGGCGTATGACTATGAAAACGTTTACACGTGGAAGCAACTTAATGAATAAATTTTGTAAACGTTAACAAGCAAGTAAACAAATATATAAATAAAGATAAATGACTCATTAATTTTAATGCATTATGTAATTGTTTATTGCTTCATCCTCTTGTATTTTATTGCTTATTGCTTCATCCTCTCGTTTTCAAATATTTATAAATTAAAATATATGTAGCGGAAAAAACGTATGATTATGAAAATGTTTACACGCAGAAGTAATTTAATGAATAAGTTTGTAAATGTTAACAAGCGAGTAAACAAATATATAAATAAAGATAAATGGCTCATATTTATTTTAATGAATTGGATTATGCATTCTACGAATAAAGCATTATGTTTCCCTTTATCAATAACATGATTTGTTAATATCAAAACATAATGCAATAAGTATAAGAGAAATTCATATTTCCACATTATCCCATTTATTTAATGATGACAAATCATTATAGAAAAATATGCACTCATATATCACAATAATCACATATGTATATTTTTCTATTCAATCTTCTCTCCCTATTTGACATCAAAAAGATTAAAATATGTGATAAAATTTTCTTCCCAATATTTCTCTCCCCACATATAAAGCACATGATGTCAAAATGGAACAAATGTAAATCAAGGCACACTTTTCAAAAGCAAATTCATCCCCCTTTTAAAAACAATTTTCCATAATTACATTACATGAAGGAGATTACCCAGATACTTCATCAAAACATGTAAATGCTTATAATATGCTAAAGGATCAAAACATCAAATGCTTATACTATTAATCCTATATGCCATGACAAGAACAAGGTATGTAATCCAATTAAGCACTATTGTCATGCTAAGAATATGTCCTAAATACAAGTATCATACTACTCCCTCCGGTCTCATTTATAAGCAAAAAAAAGATTGTAGACACCCAATTTTGTCCGGGGTCAAAAATTATATTTTGATAAATATTTTGTTTGGGTAAGATTTTTATCCTCGAGTTTTTATATTTGAATTGTATAAATAAAAAAAAAGAGTTTGTTTGGACCCATTATTTTCTAATTAATGTCTATTAAGTTATTTTTGAGATTTATTTTAAATTAAAAAATAAACAAAATAAAAAGTGCTTTGAAAATTTTTGAGAAGAAATATTAATTGAAAAGATTGTGTCCAAAATTTTGACAAAATCAATTCAAAAAATTGAAAATCAATTATTTTTTTTAAAAAAAGATTTTGATAATCAATTTAGAAAATTTTGAGAATCATTTCAAAATCATTTAAAAAAATTGAAAAATCAATTTGAGAAATTGAGAATCAATTTTATTTAATTAAAGGTTCTTTTTTTATTCATAAATATTTGAAAAAGAGTACAATTGATTTTTGATAAATTAAAATTTTTGGATTGAAATCAATTTGAATGTAGCTGATGATATGTTTTATTTGGAAGGAGTTATCAACTTCTTTTTTTTTAAAGATTGAAAATTAATTCAAAAAGAATTTGATAATCAATTGAAAATCAAGTAAAATTTTTTGAATCAATTAAAGAGGATCGAGAATCAATTTGATTGAGTTGAGAATTTTTTTTCGATTACATTTTTTTGATTCAAATCAAAAATTCTTTGGAAAGGATTATCCTCTTTTTGAAATGATTAAAATCAATTCAAATTTTGACAATCAATTCAAGAGATTGAAAATCAATTATTTTTTCATTTGAGAATCAATTTGATTTAATCGAGGATTTTCTTTTAAAATAAAAAATATTTGAAAAGATATTATCATTATTTTGAAAAGATTTGAAATTGATTTTTAACGATTTTTTCTTAACTTAACTTCTACTATAAATAGAAGTCATTCTTCACTTTGGAGAAGGAAATTTTTTTGAAGAGAGGTGCACAAAAAAAATACAAAAAATTGGGAGAGAGAAGTGCACAGAAGTTAAAAAAAAAGAAAAAGAAGCTCTCTGCCTTGTTCTCTGCTGCGTCACTCTCACATCAGGCGCGTGAGGTGCACGCGCCTCACACCCCCTCTCAGCCTCACCTGCGCGTGCAGAGCACGTGTCCACATCCCCACTCCCTGCTGCGCCTGCTGTTGTGCCTGCCGCACCAGTCCCTGCTCGACACGTGGCTCTGCTGTTGCATCCCACTCCCTGCCGCTGCTTCCTCCGTGTAGCTCCAGGTTTGTTTTTTTTGTTTTTAGTTCTTTTTTTTATAAAATAATAAATATTTAAATAATAATAATAATTTTAAATGTAGTATTCTTTTATTGTTATTTAAAATTGGTTGTATTTTGGTAAGTCAATTTTTCTCACCCAAACTTAATATTAGTGGTGGGATCTCTTGGACTTCCTCTTCATATAAAAATAAATATGTAAAAATAATTTTCTTTGAAAAATAACAAAGTATAAATGTAGATCTTTGGTTACGATTTGGTAAGTCGATTTTTTTATTTCCCAAATTCAGTGGATAGATCTCTCTCGGGCTGCCTCTACGCACAAAAAACGCATATAAAAATATATTTTCTTTTTTTAAAAGACAAAAACATTTTTTTTAATTAAATAGACTTTTTAATTAATTATTAATAACATGCGTTTTGGACATCCACCTTTCCTTGGCTAAATGTTGAGGTCTTGTGCATATTTCTTCTCCGCATATAAAAATATTTTTTAAGAAAAACATTAAAAATTAATTTAGAACTAGGTAGCCTTGATTCCTCATTTTATGAGGGTAAGTAGGACCAAGGGCAACCTTGTCAGGCACAACAATAAAAAAACAAATAATTTTTGGCAAACCAATTATTAGGTCTTTTAATTAAAATCAATCAAAGGTACCATTTTCGAATGGGCGAACGGGGTGCTAATACCTTCCCTGGCTCGTAACCGACTCCCGAACTTGGAATCTATCTAGTTCGAGACCCGTCTTTATCCTTTTTAATTAATAATTATTTTTTCTGCGTTTTTGTAACAAATGCGGTGGCGACTCCATATTGGGTCAATCGACCCCCACTCGTAGGCGAGGCCCCGAGGGCGACCCGGGATCCCGGTTGCGACAGCTGGCGACTCACTGGGACAAAACTTAATAAGAGAGTCAGGCCTGGATGATTGATTATTTTTAATAGACCTATTTTCTTTTCTAATTGGTTTGCCTTTAATTAACTGTTTATTGTATATATCTATTTAATTTTTTTTGTTGCTAAATTGTATATTTATTCTTTATTGTAATCTCTTTTATTTTTTTTAAAGAGTTTGTATGCCTCCGAAATAGGTTTTTTTTACACGGATCTTTGCGCACGCGGAAACCCTATACTCGGGTACTATTTTTTAAATCCTAAGTTTAGAGGTGCTTTTGCCCTACCTTTGACTTACTAGGTGTATGGTCTCTTGTAGTGTGCTAAAGTACCACTCGGACTATAAACCATTTCTTGTAAACACGAACTTTGGAAGGTACACGTAACCTATTTTGGGAGGCGTAACCAACTTCTTGTCGACCGTTTGCGAAGTGGGTCCTCACCTTAAAGAGGGAGGACGATCCGAGAGCCTTTAGAAGTCTAGAGCCACCATGGAGTACACTTTGTGTACATTCTATTTTGAAACTTGAATAAGTCAGTCATGGTTCCCCTTCATTCACTTTCAAAGATTAAGAGATGTCAAAACAGTTAATCTGTTACCTACTTAACCTTCGAAAAAACTGTGGGGATTGTGTCAATAAAAAAATTTAAAAAAATATATACTCTTTTTCAAGTTATCAAATTAGAGTGTTACACTTTAGTTATACCATAGAACAATGTCATAGGACTATGGCCAATAGACATCCCAAAAACCATATAGGATTTACCATGAGGGGACATATTCTTCCTTACCCTACTAATATTATTTGTCATAAGTCGGGGACTATCACCCCGCAAAAAAAAAAAAAAAATAAACATAAAAATTGTGTAACTCATTGCTATCCAAGCCTGAATGATATAAGAAATGCCATTGCACGTTGGTATCCTTATGCCATGAGGAAGGCCTTCTCTTTGCATTAAACCCGCAATAGGGCCCACCGCCCTATGGGTAATTTTCATTTTCATATCCATCATTTCACTTGGGATAATCCCTTGTTGTTCCAAGTGGGCTCGAACAATATGGCTATTGTCAATTCATTATGGCATTCCATGTCCTGTAATGAAGTCTTAATTGCCCCCATTTAGGGTCACTTACCCTAGGGGCATGCATATGCATTTGTACCATAATATTTCATTTCAATAAGACAAATAAAAAATTTTGGAGCGATCCACCGTCGTTCCGAAGTTGGCCAGAACTATATGAATGCTATCAATCCATCCTGATACCTCATATTGGTAATGAAGGCTTAATTGCCCCCAAATAGGATCTTTTGGATTCTAAGGGCATTGCATCATACATTTGCATCATCATATATTCATATTCAAATGCATCATTCATAAAGAAAAAAAATTAAAAAAAAATTGAACAAGCTAAGGTTTCATCCCTATTGCTCTCACATACCCTTACCGAACCTGACATAGGACCACAACTAAGGCAGATGTGAGTGAACATGTCGAGAAGCTTCAATCGAAGAGCCCCAAATGAAGGAACAAATGACCAAGATGAGCCAATCAATCAACTAGAGGAACAAGATCTGTCAAATGCTATAACTAATGTTGAAGGGTAATAATCAAAGGGAATGAACCACCCATCACAATTCCTTGAAGTTTAACCCTTATTGATTTACTTAATAATGGTCAACCATGTTTTCCATTCTCTCTTCAATAAATGTGAGCCATGTTTGGCCATCTCAATGTTGTTCCTTAATGAAATTTTCATTTTTCGTTGCACATCTCTTTAACAATTATCTACTAATGTTTTGATCATGTGAATAAACCATCTCACCGCACTTGCAAAAAAAAAAAAACAAAATTGATTCCTGCATTAACTTGAGATATTTGATTCAAATTTGAAATTAGAGAAGGATGATGCAAATGTAAGACCCAAGATAGTGTGGACTCTCAAGCAAGACCTTCCAGTGACGCAAGGCTTTGTTGAATTCCCAAACACCGAGGAGATATCCCTAGTCACCCCATTGAGCCTAGACATTTTGAAATGGAGATCATTTCTCTCAAACCAACAACATGTTATAAACCGGGAGGGGTAGTTTTCAACAGTTTTTGTCAACATGCGAATATTAAGAAGAATTACTTTTTCTTTCATAAACCCAAACACATATCAACCATTGCTCACCCCATTGGGCCTCAACAGAAAAATTTTCTTCTTTTAAACCCAAAAAAATATTTTTTACCCGAGTATTAATGAGAGTCAAATCAAGAAAGACAATTTCTATGTTCCGAAGTCATCATAAAAAAGATCCAAAATGGATGTGGGCAAGCACAAATAATTAACAAAAAAAATCAAAAAGCAAGTGTGCTTGTGTAAATAAGGCAAAGCCCATGAATCAATTATGTGATGAAAAAGAACAATTTCAATCCTTTTGAATGAAAGATTCTCATTAAAAACTCAACATAAATTTTGGGCCTTTATATCCATTCTTTCATTTGCCATAATATTACCCCTAGACCATGTTACAACCTTTTGGAAAATCCTCTTGATGATTTGAGTGTTGTGCAAAATCTGTTGAGAAAATAGGGAATTGAAGAGAAAGGAGAAAGGAAGGGAAGAGAAATAAAAATTTGAGCCTTATACTTTTTATTGTCAACCCTTAGCCAGGCCACATTACAAGCTTTAAAAGACCTCGTTGAGGATTGGTTTGCTTGAGTTACACACTAGGGCGGAGAAACGCTGACTTCATTAAAATTAATTCAAACTTTGATGAACAATATCTCATTTTTAATGTTTGAATTAATTGCTTCCATTATCCAAATAATTTCTATGTTCACATGATCATTACATTAGTTTTTCTTGCTAAGAAGTTATGTGAGAAAAAGGAGTTGAAAGGAACTTTATCGGTCGAATATAGTTGTTGGAAAGCGCCCGGTCGCAGTTTGCCGCAATTGACTATACTAGAAAATGATGAGGGCTCATGCTAAGGTGATTATGGCCTTGAGATTTCCAGAGGATAAGGTTGTCTTCAAATGATTGTTCTTCAATAGAAACTGATGGTCTCTGAATTATGAGGGATTTTTTTGTTCTTTGAGGAAGTCCTAACCTTAAGTGGAATGAATGAAAAAGATTTGCAATTTCCAGTCAATTCAAAAGCAATTGAGAAATTATTGTGTTTGAGGAAAAAAGATGAAGAAAAGGAGCTCGCTAGGTTGAAAATCCTGAAAAAGGACGACCTAGGCAAAAGTTAGAGAGATCCGCTAAGTCGTAAAACTCGAAAGAGGCGGCTTAGGCAAAAATTAGGATCATAAGATAAAAACCCGCTAGGAACCTACATTGGGTTTCCTAGGCAAAATTTAGGGCAAAAAAAATATCCTCAAACGCAAACTATTTGTTTTTAACAAAGAGATATTGGGAATTGCAAATAGAACCAGAAAAGAAGTCCTGAAGGTTGCATTGGGGCAATTTTGAAGATTCCCTACCCTCGGTGAAACATTTTCCAAACCGGGGCAGTTTTGAAATGTTTTGTTGTCAGCCAAGCAAACTAGGGCAATTTTGGAAACTTTTAACAAGCCCTAGAAAGAAATACTGGGGCAGTTTTGAAGAGAGGTCAAGCAGATTGTACATTCCTTTGCAAATATTGCTATCATATTCAACTAGGGCTATTTTGAAAAGTTTTGTTGATAAACCCTAGAATGAGATACTGGGGCAGTTTTTGAAGAGATATTAGAAGTATTGATCATTCTATTACATTTGTTGGTGAGACAGTAAACTGGGGCAGTATTTGAAGAGGTTCATTGTTGAGCTCTAGACGAAAGATATTGGGGCATTATTTTTATTCCCCAATAATTGTTTTAAGCACAATACACTGGGGCAGATTTTGAACAAATTCAGGTTGTTTGATGGTGATTAATTATTAACAAATGTCAGATTGCTGAGTTTTCAAAAGATGTTATTAAAGGAGAAAGTTGTTAAAGATTTGCTCGTGCCTGTCTTGATCAGATTTTGGTATGGCCCGGTATTGGTGTTCAAGAGCAAAAGAGTTGAAACCAATTTATCTTGTGTTTTTTTTAAAAAAAAAAACTTTTTGCGTTTTAGACGCATTAATTCTTGATAGGTTTACATTAGAAAAAAAGTTAGAGTTGCATTGTTGATTCCAAATAATATTCATTTCATTGTCATTAACATCATTTGCATTAAGTTCATATTGCATTATGCATTTTTGACACCATTTGCACCAGTGACATTATCCATTGCATTATACCAGTTGCATTATACCAGTTACATCATCCATTACATTATCCATTGCATTATACTAGTTACATTATCCATTGCATTATACCAGTTTTTCATTAACAATATCATTTGCATTGTTTGCATTCTATTCATTACTATTTGCATTGTTTGCATCACCAGAACTTGATTATTCAAAAATAATAAAAGAATCATCTTGGGTCCTTTGACGCCCGGCACAAATGCCGAAAGTCATTTTGATGTTGGTTGGGATGTTTGATGCCCCGACAGAGATGTCGAAAATCATTTTGGGTCTTTTGACGCCCGACACAAACGCCGAAAGTCATTTTGATGTTGGTTAGGCTTTCGTGATATCCTGACAGAAATGTTGAAGAATCATCGTTATTATTAGGCTTTCGTGATATCCTGACAGAAATGTCGAAGCATCATCATTGTTATTAGGCTTTCGTGATATCCTGACAGAAATGTCGAAGTATCATCGTTGTCATTAGGCTTTCGTGATATCCTGGCGGAAACGCTGAAGAATCATAGTTGTTATTGGGCTTTTTGATGCCCTGGCAGAAATGTCAAAAATCATTTTGGGTTTTTTGACGCCCGGCATGAGCGCTAAAGTCATTTTGATGTTGGTTGGGCTTTTTGATGCCCCGGCAGAAATGTCGAAAATCATTTTGGGCTTTTTGATGCCTGACATAAGCGCTAAAGTCATTTTGATGTTGGTTGGGCTTTTTGATGCCCCGGCAGAAATGTCGAAAATCATTTTGGGTTTTTTGACGCCCGGCATAAACGCTAAAGTCATTTTGATGTTGGTTGGGCTTTTTGATGCCCCGACAGAGATGTCGAAAATCATTTTGGGTCTTTTGACGCCCGACATAAACGCTAAAGTCATTTTGATGTTGGTTGGGCTTTTTGATGCCCCGACAGAGATGTCGAAAATTATTTCGGGTCTTTTGACGCCCGACACAAACGCTGAAGTCATTTTGAGAATGATTTATTGTATACTTTTGCAATAGGAACCTCCAGACTTAACAGGTATGTTTCTTGTTTCTTTCCCGAACAAAATCGGTGTCTATTTCTTTACTCGTTCCTTACCATGATAGCATGCAAACCCCGGTTTGTCTGCTCTCTGATAAGAAACAAGTAAGGAGGGGCAGCTGTAGACACCCAATTTTGTCCGGGGTCAAAAATTATATTTTGATAAATATTTTGTTTGGGTAAGATTTTTATCCTCAAGTTTTTATATTTGAATTTTATAAATAAAATAAAAAAGAGTTTGTTTGGACTCATTATTTTCTAATTAATGTCTATTAAGTTATTTTTGGGATTTATTTTAAAAAATAAACAAAATAAAAAGTGCTTTGAAATTTTTTGAGAAGAAAAATTAATTGAAAAGATTGTGTCCAAAATTTTGACAAAATCAATTCAAAAAATTGAAAATCAATTATTTTTTTTAAAAAAGATTTTGATAATGAATTTAGAAAATTTTGAGAATCATTTCAGAATCATTTCAAAATCATTTAAAAAATTTGAAAAATCAATTTGAGAAATTGAGAATCAACTTGATTTAATTAAAGGTTCTTTTTTTATTCATAAATATTTGAAAAAGATTACAATTGATTTTTGACAAATTAATTTTTTTTATTGAAATCCATTTGAATTTAGTTGATGATATGTTTTATTTGGAAGAAGTTATCAACTTCTTTTTTTTAAAATATTAAAAATTAATTCAAAAAGAAATTGATAATCAATTGAAAATCAAGTAAAATTTTTTGAATCAATTAAAGAGGATCGAGAATCAATTTGATTGATTTGATAATTTTTTTTCGATTGCATTTTTTTGATTCAAATAAAAAATTCTTTGGAAAGGATTATCCTCTTTTTGAAATGATTAAAATCAATTCAAATTTTGACAATCAATTCAAGAGATTGAAAATCAATTATTTTATCATTTGAGAATCAATTTGATTTAATCGAGGATTTTCTTTTAAAATAAAAAATATTTGAAAAGATATTATCATTATTTTGAAAAGATTTGAAATTGATTTTCAACGATTTTTTCTTAACTTAACTTCTACTATAAATAGAAGTCATTCTTCACTTTAGAGAAGGAAATTTTTTTGAAGAGAGGTGCAAAGAAAAAATACAAAAAATTGGGAGAGAGAAGTGCACAGAAGTTAAAAAAAAAAGAAAAAGAAGCTCCCTGCCTTGTTCTCCGCTGCGCCACTCTCACATCAGGCGCGTGAGGTGCACATGCCTCACACCTCCTCTCAGCCTCACCTGCGCGTGCAGAGCACGCGTCCACATCCCCACTCCCAGCTGCGCCTGCTGTTGTGCCTGCCGCACCAGTCCCTGCGCGACACGTGGCTCTGCTGTTGCATCCCACTCCATGCCGCTGCTTCCTCCGTGCAGTTCCAGGTTTGTTTTTTTTGTTTTCAGTTCTTTTTTTTACTTCTTTTCAGTTTTTTTATAAAATAATAAATATTTAAATAATAATAATAATTTTAAATGTAGTATTCTTTTATTGTTATCTAAAATTGGTTGTATTTTGGTAAGTCAATTTTTCTCACCCAAACTTAATATTAGTGGTGGGATCTCTTGGACTTCCTCTTCATATAAAAATAAATATGTAAAAATAATTTTCTTTGAAAAATAACAAAGTATAAATGTAGACTTTTGGTTACGATTTGGTAAGTCGATTTTTTTCTTTCCCAAATTCAGTGGAGAGATCTCTCTCGGGCTGCCTCTCCGCACAAAAAATGCATATAAAAATATATTTTCTTTTTTTAAAAGACAAAAACATTTTTTTAATTAAATAGACTTTTTAACTAATTATTAATAACATGCGTTTTGGACATCCACCTTTCCTTGGCTAAATGTTGAGGTCTTGTGCATATTTCTTCTCCGCATAAAAATATTTTTTAAGAAAAACATTAAAAATTAATTTAGAACTACGTAGCCTTGATTCCTCATTTTATGAGGGTACGTAGGACCAAAGACAACCTTGTCAGGCACAACATTAAAAAAACAAATAATTTTTGGCAAATCAATTATTAGGTCTTTTAATTAAAATCAATCAAAGGTACCATTTTCGAATGGGCGAACGAGGTGCTAATACCTTCCCCGGCTCGTAACCGACTCCCGAACTTTGAATCTATCTAGTTCGAGACCCGTCTTTATCCTTTTTAATTAATAATTATTTTTTCCGCGTTTTTGTAACAAATGCGGTGGCGACTCCATATTGGGTCAATCGACCCCCACTAATAGGCGAGGCCCCGAGGGCGACCCGGGACCCCGGCCGCGACAAAGACATTTCACTAATATAAGCAAAAATCAACTAACTTTCTATTCCCAGTACAATCATTCCTAAAATATCCTCATTATGTGGTTGAGTTATTTAATTTTTGTTTCATTCCCAATGTAAATTTACTAAAGTAGTCTTATATTTGTATGAATTTGAGAAAATTAAATACACTCAACTAACTTTCTTAATAAGTGTGAATTAGTTATTTTTGCTTAAAAATGAGATTGGAGGGAGTATAATATAAATACATGAACGTTAAGAGCAGTCGTTTTGTCCATACAAGATAGGGGTTCTTTGGAAGGATCTTTAGTCTAGTAAGAGGGATCTCTCAATCCTACTTACCCGTTTGAATTGAAGTATGTTCTAGGGACTTAAGACTACATAGTTCTCATGGGCAAGTTAATATTGTGCATGGGAGAGATGTATGCGGTGTACGATCTATTTTTGGGAGAGTTAAACCCCCTTTTTTAGGAATGCCCTTTAGCGGGCCTGTAACATCTGTATGAGCAAATTGGGCTGATCGTTTCGAATCCTGAGAAGTCTCTGCGATGGCATGAGCAAGTTGCTAGATCACAACTTAAAATTCTTCGTTGGATTTGAAGTAGCTAAATCAAAAGCATGTATCACACTGAATCAAAGAAAATATCCATTGAAGTTTGTCTCAGATGTTGGTCTACTTGGTTGCAAGCCTGCCTTAACTCCAATGGATAACGACATCGAATTTCATGCTGACTCAAGCAATCCTCTTGAGGATGCTTTATCCTATAGAAGATTGATTGGCAGATTGATCTATCTTACAAATACAAGACCTGATACTGCCTTTGCAATCCAGCAATTGGCTCAATTTATGGCTAATCCTCATGATACATATCAAGCTGCAACTACTAGAATACTGAGGTACATTAAGGGGACACCCTCTGGGTTTATTCTTTCCCTCCAAATCTACTACACAGTTGCTGAGCTATTGTGATAGTGATTGGACAACTTGCTTTGATACCTGAAAATCATTAACATGTTTTCTGCATCTATCTTGGTTTTTCTCTTCTTAGTTGGAGATCTAAGAAGCAGAAGATTGTTTCTAAAAGCTCATGTGAAGTAGAATATCGAGCTATGGTAGAAACTACACTCAAAATCCAATCGTTACAATACATTTTGAGTGAATTTCCTATACAACTTCAGCAACCAACCTTACTATACTGTGATAATCAATCACCTTTACATATAGTTGTTAATCCTATTTTTCGTGAAAGGACTAAACACATAAACTTATTGTCATATTGTAAGGGAAAAATCTTAGAGTGGAAATCTCAAATTTCTTCCTGTTTCTTCCCATTCACAGCTTGCAGATGTGTTTACAAAGGCTTAAGTCATCAAGCTTACCAAGGGTTCGGTCTCAAGCTGGGCATGCTTGATCTTAGCTTCCCAGCTTACCGGGGGACCTTAACTAATGACATCAATCATCACCAAAATCAGTAAGAACAAGAGAAAGTTTTTGATGTCATTTGAGTAATTGGTTACCTTGTTGGTTAACTGGTTAATTTATCAATAAATAACCGGATAGTGTAAATCGATAGCCGGTTAGATAGTTAGTTGCTAGCTATTTGGTAATTAGTTAATAGATAACAGATTAATGTGTAGCAATAATCGATTAACTGTACAATTATTAGTTAGTTAGCAGTGAGTTGATTAGTTAGTTATGGCGCCAATAATTTTGGTTGCTAGCCGGTACTTTCAGCTTTGTATAAATATTCTTTCTATCGTGTTGGTCAATAACATAACAATCTAATAGGATGTTGGGTCATATAATCCATATAATGATTATATGGCCCATATGGAGAAAGGGAGTAGGATAATTATAGTTAGATAATTAAATAAATAGTTTATTAAATATTTATAATTCTAGAAAGTTCTTATATGGCCCATATGGAGAAAGGGAGTAGGATAATTATAGTTAGATAATTAAATAAATAGCTTATTAAATATTTATCAATTTGGTGCTTCCATTCTTGATCATCAAGCCTCCCTCATGATCAAACATAATGGCAGATTTGGAACAACATATGAAGGAAAGTGAGGAACGTATGAAGGCCAGTGATGATGCTTTCTATGCTACAATGGCTGAGATACACAAAAAAATAGCAACTATCCAACTTTCTTTCCCTCATAACACACAGATGCCACCACAAACTTCTCTTTCCCATTACTCACTACCAAAACCACCCTACAACCCACCAACACAACCCTATTATCCACCATCACAGTCTTATGCACCACCTTTGTATTCTTATTATCCATCATATATTCAATCCCAACAACCATCAAATTATCATTTTCCCTTTGGGGACCATCTCAACCACAACCACAAACCCCTTTTCCATCGTGGCCACCACCAAAATCCCCATATTATTCACTAAATTTTCAATCCCAAACACCTCCTGCTAACCCTTATGCTTCATCTCCCTTTCAACATCAAAACCAACAGAGGAAACAAAATCAGACAAAGAAAAAAATGAAGCCACCGCATCTCAAATGTCGGCCACCTCTGATGAAGCATCATGGACAAGTTCGGCATCGTCACCATCAGCCACTGCGGTTCCTGCGACAGCGACACCGTGGAAACCAACTTCACCATTGCAAGTGCTCCACCGCGTTTCACCGTGGCAAAGACTTTCTTCGTCGCAAACGCCGTCGTGGAAACCACTATGGCTACCGTCACCTCCTCCCTCGACCACCATGTTTCCGCCACAAGACGCTGTCTCCGGTGAAAGACATGAGAAAAATTTGAAAGCTCATGACTATGAGACACCGGATCTGAAAAATAATGAGGGAGACGGGGAGCATTTCGAGCACCACCTTGGGCCACCACTCGATCTGCCGCTGTCGCCACTAGATCTGCCGCCGCTACTACAGGAAGAGCAGAGGACAGAAAGAGATGAGGAGACCCTCGAGAGTCGCGCACGGTGGAAGAAAACCCAGTCTCCGTCGCACGTTCCACCGCCGCTCTTGACAAGAGAGAGAAACTTGGCCTATGGTGAGAACAAGAAGAATGAGGACGAGACCTCCGAGCCCAGTCACCAGCCACCGCTGTCACCACCGCGAACTTCGCTATGGACACAACCGTGGAAGCCTCCTTCGACACCATTTTCTCCGTCGCGAGCTCCACCATGGAAACCGCCGTCTCCGCCACTAGCCATCGCCTTTGGTGCGGTAATGAAGAAGGAGAAAGGGCAACTCGTTACTTTTACAATTTTAAGCTTTAATGCAGAAAGTCCCCTTGAAGGTGCTAATAGTGTGAAAGCTATGTTGGTAAGAGAGACCAAAATGGGGCATGAAGCTTTCGAATCTTCGCTGGAGAGAAAACAAAATGGTTTTGACATCTTAGCTCTCTTTGGATGGAGAACAACTAACATTTCACTAAGGGTGATGCAACAAGAGCCCTTGGATTCTCATCAAGAGTCTTTCATCACATGTGCATGGGACCTACATAAAACCAAGCTGGTGGATTTATTAGGAAATGAATTCTTCCCAGCTCTAAGGCCATACGGGTATGAGGAGACTAATGTGCATCAAGGATTTTTTGATACCCCACACCTGGAGTCCAGTTCAAAATTTGAAACAAATTATTTTGTTAGGCCAACTAATAATAAATTTACAAAATTTTTAAGCCTAATAAAGAAATTTAAGCATTTCTTCAAACTTGAGGACAAGGTTGATCTTCAAGGGGTCGACAATAATAGGATGTTGGACCATATAATTCATATAATGATTATATGGCCCATATGGAGAAAGAGAGTAGGATAATTATAGTTAGATAATTAAATAAATAGTTTATTAAATATTTATAATTCTAGAAGGTTCTTAGTGTTTAGGATTATGCCAAGTGTATGGGTATAATTTGTTTTAGGGTTTCTTTACTTGTTATATAAGGATCGTATCCTCTTTGGTAGAAATCAATGAAAAATGATGCAATTTATCTTTATTATCTTTTATTAGCTTTCTTTAGGAGTAGAATATTTTAGTTTTATTGGTAGGAGCATTTTCTTCCTATCACAATCATTTACTTCTTACACAAGAATCACTCTAGATTCCTCTCTGCAGAATTCTCTAAGATACTGCATTCTTCTCTCACCTTCTTCAATCTTCTTCAACTAATTCTGGTTTCAGAATTCTTGTAAGTGGTAGTTTCTTCGGTCATTGATTAGGAAAAAACGAAATTGATCTGATCATAAAATGCAATTAGTTATTTAAAAAGTGATAAATCAGAGAGGCTAAAAAGTTATTATATAGTCATGACTGGTGGAAATTTCCCAATGGCTCAAGGTTAGATTGAGTGAAGAGGGGAGAGGGTTATTATGATTTTTTTTTGGTCCATGATCGGAGTGTCCACCGCCGACTGCAGTGACTAATCTCTTCGCTGACTTGTAGGCACCTCTAATGGGTGGGACAACCGGCCCCTAGATTTAATGTTGCTGCATGCACAAGGCGGGTTTTTTAACACCTGACCTTGCTTAAGCGTGGATCAATCCCTACCACTGAACCACACGCTCGGGGTTGAGAGTTATTATGATGGGAAAAGAATATGTGAATTTTTTTTGCTTTATAGTGAAAGAAAAACTTAAATTTTACTGCATAATAACCTCGTTTGGTGTGTTCAGAAGCTTTCTGGACAAGTTGAAAACCCACAAATATCCATCAGTATTTTTTATTATAAACATTAAAAGTTTGAATTAAAACAAGGGAAACATTCATCCAAAATTCTTTTCACTCACTAATAGTACTAACCATTGTTATAGACAAGAAATCACCAAGAAAAATACTTAAAAGCATAAGGAGCTTCTGATTTATGAAGTTGCAAATCCCATCTTTACAATATCTGCCTAGGAGTATGTTGTCATTGTTGTGACCTAATAAAGGCCCCTTGAACCAGGAATGTCAATCCAATGCAATTGCAGCTCCACTTCGCCAGTCTCCACATTTCTTAGTCTAAGAACCACATTTTGCACAACTTTGCCATCTTTCACAACAATTTTGCTCTCTTCTGCTAAGCAATTTTGCCTGTTAGGCTGCAACCTTATAACTATAGTATCATTAGGGAGACCTTCCAAGCGCATCTTTATTGCTTCAAGAAATGGACCAATATCTAACTCAGCATCTCCCATTTTGTCATCAAAGCTAAATTTGTCTTTGTCATACACAAACTGCTTGAAAAAACGGCGAAAAAATATAATTATTGCCACTCTTAGCCATGCACTCAGTGATCAAACTCCATACATGATGCTGATAATCCCCAAAATTGAAGTATTAAGTAACAACTTGATGGTAGCTACTCATAATTCAAATGGTTTTAATGTTTTGTTACAGAGTAACACTTCTATTTAATACTCCAAAAATAATGGTAGTGCAATAGTTAGGTGCTTAAGTATTAATTTTTTTTTTAATATGTTTTTGTTCTGTACAAATATATACGACTTTGATTTTAGTCTCTCAGATTTGTTTGGTTTTTAGTCCCTATTTTAGTTAATTATTTTGGTTTTAATCTCAGCATATGACGTATCAACAACATTAATTGATTGGATAATCGATTAATATAACACATATCACAAGTAGGTGTTAGTCACATAATTGACAATAACTAAAACCATGCTTAATTTAATATTACTTTCTTTAAAAACAAAGCAATTTTTAGGTATACCCAACTATTTGGTAAAAAATATCATTTCTTTTATAAAAAAAAATATCATTTCTCATTATTAATTATTGAGAGCTGTTAAAAAAAAATATTAATAATTGATAATTAAATCAATTGACCAATTTCAATGAATGACACTTTTATATGACCCAAAATGTTACTCCCTCCACTTCTTATTATAAGCCTCATTTCTCTCTCACAAAAAGGAGTTTATAATAAAGACCGAAAGGAGTATATTCCACAACAATAGCTACTTACCAGGTGGACTGGAAGATGAGGATCTGTAATGGACAAAGTCAAGTCATCATTCCACTCAGGATTGATACTCTTGTTCACCACCCGAGTCTTCAGTTTCTGCATTAGACATTTGTGATGAGTTGGATGGATGTACATACAACAAGAAATGCACAAGGTTGCTACCCACTCCAATTTAATGCCAGCTTATATAATCCAAATCGTGGAAAGCATATTGTTGATTGCATAGACTAAATGAAGGAAAATAATAAATAATCTCATAAGCAATTTTAAATATTTTTTTTATACATATTATAAAATAAAACAACACTTAAGAAATTTATAATATATAATTAGAGTTTGTTTAGTGTACACTAGATAGAATGACATTCATTAGGTAGTGATGATGGAGGTAACGTGATAACAATGGCAATAATAGTGTTAACATGTTGAGAATAAGATGAAAAAATCACATTGTCATATTTATTTCTTATTTAGCTATCTCTATAACATAGAAAATACACTAAGTAGACATGATAACATTAACCAACATGAGGTTGGTCAAGTCGTGGCTCACTTGATCCCTTAACCAACTGGTCTCGATTCTCGAGTTCGAGTCTTGGGTATGGAGCAAACCCCTGCCAGGAGACTCCTACTGCTTAGTGCGAGCTCAGTGGTCGAACCGGATGAGTCGAATTTTGGATAAACCAGATTCGGATACCGATTCGTATAAAAAAAAAGACATGATAACATTATCATAATATGATAAGACAAATTATATTAGCTTATTTTTTTTACACTGTCCACCAAATAAACCTTCTGTTATTAATACACCAGAAAGGAAAGGCAAGGCTACTTTTGGGATGCAAAGAAAAAATTATTCTCTCTTGTCTAATTTTTCATGGAATTTAAGACTAGATAGTTGATAAATTATTTTTCTGCACTAACTGACACCCTTTCTCCAGAACCTTTACCCTTCTTTCAAGGATTTAAAAAAAAAAAAAAACTTAAACATAGTTCCAGAAATATCTAAATCAAAAGTCAGCAACGTTAACAAGCATCAAAATCTGCTGTACCAGTAGAATAGGGGAAGATAAAAAGGAGATAGAGGGAGAGAAAAACAGCAAAGTATTAAGATGGAAGAAAGAGACCAAGAAAAAGTGATTATTTTTAATAGACCAAGTCCAAGAAAAAGTGATTAAGATCTAAGACAGAAGAAAATCATGAAAACATCAACGCAGAAGCTAAGTCAACAAGGTCCAGAAACATGTCACACGGAATGCAAAAAACAAGACAACTCAAGTACATAACCCAAAAACCAAACTATGCAACCAAAATAAGAGCAAAGATGATCAATAGTTACCAAAAAAAAAAAAAAAAAACATACACACATCATGAATAAGAACAAGCAAGAGAGACAAATCACAAAACACAAGGAGAACGACTTACCTGCTTCCCCATTTTGATTACCACATAAGGGTCGCTGCTTACTACATCCCTGATAGCAAGGTCGACACCTCTTTCGACATGAATTCTAAGCAGACCCAACAAATTCTCCATAGACAAGATATGAGAAAAGAAAAGGTATTATAAGAGAAAAACAAAGTAATTGCAGGGGACCTCTGCCTTAAAGGCAGACAAGATGGCTGCAGTAGCGACAAAATTATAACTTTGCTAGTGGGACGTTTCTTTGACTTGTTCTCCGTCCCTATTTATATTAGTTACGTCCCTTTCAAATAAATAAATAAATAAATAAAATTAACTAATTACCAACTCCTAATGAACCATTGTTAGGTAAAACTAGTACTAAGTCCTAATGAATCAAAATATATATATATATATATGTATGTATGTATATATATACACACATATATAATGAAAGATTATATTGTTAGATAAAAATAGCCTATAATTTTGAGATTATAACTTATACTACTCCCTCCCATCCTATTCCTAAAATCCTTTTAGGAAAAAACATGGTTCTATTTATAAGATTTTTTTTTTCAATTTTCAATAATATTTAAATTTAAAAAAAAACATCCTTATTAAGTTAGCACTTTTTATAATTTCAATAATAATTATAGAGGTAGTTTTGCAAAAATGTATAAATATTTACATTTCTAATATCACTAGCAATCTTAATCCACTTTCGTTGTAGACATAAACTTTCCCAAAAAAAATCTTACATATAAGATAAGAAGAAATATGTTCAAAACTAGCTCAAAATTTTGAAATTGTAACTAAAAACTGATAAATTCGTGGTTAGTTTAGTTGATAGAAATAGAGTTACGTACTTAAATAAAATTAATTGATTATGTGACTAGTTCAAATTTATCAAATGACTAAAAACAAATGTAAATGTTATATTGATGTAATATTATAATTAAAAATATCAATGGAGGCTGACACAAGTGGAAGGGGTTTGTGTTCCTTAAACATGTGGTCGCGGGTTCGAGTCGTTCTCGAGGCGTATGTGAATGGAGCAAGCCTTACTAGGAGCATCGCTCCTAAAAGGGTCCGACGGTGGTGCGAGGGATTAGTCACTCAGTTGCGCGGGTGGATACCCTGGTTCATCCAAAAATATTATAATTAAATATGATTTATTTATGTCTTTAGTTCCTGAAACATTGAGGTATTTTGGTTTTGGTCCCTAGAAGTTTTTTTGACCTTGACTCATCCTTAATTGTTTTGAAAATTTGGTTTTAGCTAGTCCCCGACGTCAGAAAAAATTTGTTAATAGCTGATAAACCAAATACATAATAAAATTACATGCCTAAAATTAATGTCTTATTCTACACTGGTATCACATGTCTACTGTTTTTATATGTTATTTGTCAACGTGACAGCAACTCATTATTATGCAAATACATGACATGCTGATGTGGCAATCCATTTGTCATGTCAGCAATTAACTGTATTTTACTAATGGTAGAGACTAAAACAAAAAATTTTAAACTTTTAAGGACCTTAATCGGTAAAAAAAAAGATATGGACAAAAACTAAAATTCGATCAACTTGCAAGGACTTGTTACTAAAAAAATGCATGACATGCTGACGTGACACTCCGTTAGTCACGTCATTAATTAACAATAAATCCCTAACGGCAATGACCAAAACAAAAAAAAAATTTAAACTTTCAAGGATTAAGACCAGTCAAATAAAAAGATAAAGATTAAAATCAAAATTCTATCTACTCTGAAAAAACAAAAACCTAAATAAACCTTTTGCAATTTATATATCATAATATCACTTTTTTATTTTATTTTTTATAATAAAGCATTTGATTTTTAACTGTATCTCAAGCAAGCTAATCAAGTTGTTGACTTCATGGTCAAACTTGGTGGGAGATGCACTGAGCTTCTTAGGCAAGTGCACCATTTTCTTATTTTTGATTCTGTTAGCTAGGTTGTTGCTTTTGTTTCCATCCAGACGTTGTCGAAGCAGGCATTTAAAACTAGGCTTATTTATGGTTTTAGTACCTAAAGATATGAAGTGTTTTGATTTTGGTCCCTGAAATTTTTTTGATTTATTCTTAATTATTTTGAAAATTTGGTTTTAGTCCCTGTCATTAAGAAACATTTGTTAATTGCTGATGTGTTTAACGGAACGTCACATCAACATACACGTGTGCAAATGTTGCATGTTCCGGTAGGACGATGACGTGGATGATCCGAACCCGCAAGAGCAAAAGTTCCAAGGCCCAACCAAAATGTGTTTGTGGATTGGGCTTTGACCCTTTTGCTCATGCGGATCCAGATCATCTACGGTATCTTACCGATGACATTTCATAATTGCACACGTGTATGTTGATGTGACGTTCCGTTAGTCACATCAGTAGTTAACGAATTTTTCCTAACAACAATGACTAAAACAAAATTTTCAAAACAATTAAGGATGAATCAAATGATCAAAAAAACTTTCAGGGACCAAAATAAAAACACCCCAACTTTCAGGGACTAAAACCATAAATAAGCCTTAAAAGTATAATCATATATTACCTTTGTTTTTATGGAAATTATTTAAAGTAAGTAATAAGCCAACAACCGTTGGGTCAGTTAGTTAATAAGGATTGAGTTTGGGGTTTTGAGAGATCTCAAATTCGTAGACTATTAACCTGAGTACGGTATTGGTGGATAATATGTAAATACTAATTTTTTTAATGTGATTATTTTGTGAAAAAACTATCACACTTTCAGTATTCAATTACTCTCACTTTTTCACATATCATTTTTTTCTAATTTACTATGTAAAAACAAAAATTATCTTCTAATCGCTATTCAAAAAACATATCTAAACATACACACATTCAAATTATAAATGTAATCAAGTATAATTATAATTTAATTTTTTAAGCTATATATACAAAACACATCCTGACGTTGTTAATGTTAAATAATCAACTTATGCAATGCTTGTCTCTCCTTTCAATTTTTCTTTTTTATATAACATTCACTAATCTACTATTAACAATACTATATTAATTTCAATATTTTATTTTTAATAAAAAATTTGTCAGAATTCATTAATATCAAGTATAAGTATTTGACACTTATATCTTTATTAAATAATTTTAGCAAAAACTGTTTTTTAGTCCCTTAAATAATTTCTGTTTTAAAGTAGTTTCTCAAAAGTTTTTTTTTTCAAAAAAGATCCTTTAAGTTTCCTTCCGTTAGTACGGTTGGTCCTTTCGTTAACTTTTCGTCAATTTCTCTCTCATAGCCTTTTTCTTTGGGGATTTCTAGGATTTTAAAAGGGTTTCTGATTTGGAGCTATTAGAGGACAAATTAGACATGTATGTAGCTTTAGAATGGTGATTAAGATGCTTTTATGGGTATTGATTAAAGTGGTTGTTGTTAATGGTTAGTGGTGGTGGTGGAAAAAAGAAGAAAGTGTTAGAATTATTGATAGGATTGGCAGCCGTCACCCAAGAGGGGGTGAATTGGGTGTTTACGAAAACATAGGAAAATATTCGATTTAAATCGTTTTCAACAAACTTAAAGAGATTTGCAACGGAAAACAATTATAACGATGAAAACGATTGCGCGAAAGCGAATAATATTAATAATAATATAATAGAAAACTAATATGCGCGGATACAAATTAAAACAAGAACACTGAAAACCGTTACCACGCTTATTATTTTAAAACCCTGTCCCCAAGCGACCCGCTTGAGCTTTTCACTAAATCAAAGACGCCTCGCGTCCCCTAGTACAACCAGAGCGCCCCGCAAGCTACTAGGAACCTCCTTTCGCCAAGGACCTCGATACACAACTAGGAAGACCCTTCCTAGATTTTCCAGATAGCCTAACTACTAGGTGTCCCACCGTTCGTCTAGCACTACCCACACACAACAGGGTTCCTCACCCTATAACCACGAACGCAGCACGTCCGCACTAGGAGATTCACTCCCTAGTCTCTAAGGGTTACACTCCCCTTACAACACTGGTTAAGGTATGGATGATTGAGTACAACCACTATAATGCACTCTTCTTAGTGCAGATATAACAATATAGGCTTCTAACAAAATTGTGTTCTAAACAATACAGATACAACAATTAAGCACTAGGATAATGAAATCTAGATAAGGTTGTTACAAGGTCAAAATAAGGTTTAGATTTCTTCAAAAAAATTGAGCGTGAAAACCAGAGAAGAAGAGGAAAAACGTGATGATCAGAGAATGTAGAAGTGTTGAAATGGTTTTTGAAAAACAAATAAATAAAGTTAATTTTGAAATCAAAATCAAATCAAAAAGATTTAAACCAACAAATTAAAATCAATTTGAAATCAAAATAAAATAAAATAAGATTTTGAAATAAGTTTTAAAATCAAAACCAAATAAAAAAGATTTAGAAAATAAATCAAAGATTTGATTCTTAAAACAAATAAGGAATATTTTCAAAAATAAAATCAAATTCGAATTTTGAAAATAAATCAGAATCAATTATGTAAAAACAAATCTGCAAATAAATCAAAGTGATTTTGACACGTTTTTCAATAAAACTTAAGGTAATCGATTACTTGAGGGAGGTAATCGATCATCCCTTTAAAAAATAGAAACTTTGAAATTCATTTTAAAAACCAGTAATCGATTATCACATGTATGTAATCGATTACTTCACTTCTGTTTAATGTACGATGCAACTCATATAATTGATTACCACTTATCTAATAATCGATTACTGAGCCTCTGGTTTGCATATGATGCAACATCATGTAATCGATTACTACAAAGCATGTAATCGATTACTTTGTCTCAGGAAAATATATGATGCAACAATTCTAATCGATTACTTGATCCAGGTAATCGATTACTCTCATACAGAAAGTAATGGAGTAGCAAAGTTCACTTAATCGATTACAAGCTCTCTGATTTTTCTATGATGCAACAAGGTTAATCGATTAACTCAGCCAAGTAATCGATTACTCCTTCTTGGATACATAAAAATATTCAGAGTTTTGTAACATAAGATATTTTCACCAAAACTAAGATATAAAAACTGATTTTCACAAAACCTCTTTTTCTTCTCCTTTTATATGAAAAACATATTTAGAAAAACTTATATTGGCCTTTTAACATAATATAAACCTTGACTTCATTAACTTACATGATGTCCTAAGGGAAAGGCTAAAAGGTCTTCATTTGCTTGAGCCTTCAACTTCATTTGCTTGATTCTTCAACTTGAAGCTTGGACTTGAAGTATGAAGATCTTGTGATTGCACTTGATATGAACTTGAGAATCTTGAGTTTGTTATCATCAAAACCATATAATACTTGCACTTGAAGTCCTTGAGAAATCTTGACTTCCAACACTCCCCTTTTTGATGATGACAAACCTGTATTCTGAATGATCTCCATCACAAGTGTTATACAAGCAAATGTATATATAATAAACACATTCTTATCACTAGAACACAAAGAATACAAAAAGGATACTTTCCCCCCTGCATAAATGCATTAGATATAACAGTTAAATGCTTCGCATCCTCGCATCATTCAGGAATTCTTCTCCCCCTTTTGTCAATAGCAAAAAGTGGGTTCAGAATTCTTCACTTGTTGTTATGCTTGAATTTTTCTTCTCCCCCTTTTGTTACCCATTAGATATGCTATGAAGCTCAGAATTCTTCTCCCCATGAGTAATCTTGACTTCTCACTTTTCTTTCCACGGGAGTTATAACAGGATCCCTTTTATTTTGTCAACGACATTTGGTTCTCTTCCCCTTTTGTCTTCATTAAGCCCATGTCTTTTGTAAGGGAAACATGTCTTTTGTCAAATATCTCTCCCCTTTTGATCAATTAAACCAAATGCTAAACTCCCCCTGAAACACTGGGTAGAAGCATTAATAATAACAAGGAGATTTGTTTCATACTTTACTCCCCCTATTTTGACATCAGCATAAGGAGTTATGGGAAAAAATAAATTTTTATCCCAATACATAGTTAAAGAGACGCATGATGTCAAGATAGAGTGAAAAAGCGAAACATGTTTTTATGCAGATTTGAAAAAAAGATTTTCTCCCCCTTTCTAAAAGAATGATTCAACCCAGCAAGTTATAAAGGGAGATCAAATGCATCAATAAAAACAAGTGTATGCTCACTATATAAAGCATCATCAAAATTTTATGAGCCTATATGCCATGACAAAAATATTTAATGCAATTCAACACAAAATATCATGTAGCACATATCATAAGAAGAAGCATCACAAAATGATTAAAATAATTAAAGATCAGTGATACTTATAGTGATGATTTGAAAGAGAGAGCTTTGGAGTTCCTTCTATTGATAAATTCATCATGTATCATTTTGAAGGATGATCTCCTCTTGTTCAATGTGTTGCACTTCTTCCATTCCAAGAGATCGTCTTGATATTGCCGTATCACCTTCAAGTATTTGAGTATTGCCCAATTCTCTTTTCATTTGAATTCATTAACCAAGTTTGTAGAGGACGTTGCATACTTATACTTGTAGGAATACCTGCAAAGCCAATTTGCACATGTGTCTCTTGGTATCCAAGTTAATTGGATCCTTAGGAATTAGTAACACATGAATATAGTATATGCTGAAAAAATAATTTATCCTTCAAAAGGATTTGTACAAATATATCGAAGAAGAAATAAATACAATTTCAGCACCACGATAAACATGTGTGACACAAAGATAAATATCACATAGTAAAAAAATAAGTGCGGTGATACTTATCGTAAGTGTTGATTTTTCACATGTAGTAGGGATTGTTTGTCCACTTGTGGAGTTCTTCCATTAGGTCTTTTGTCCTTATTGAACAGCATGATAAGAGCTCGACTTGTGTCTGTTCAAGTTGCATTTCCCTTGATTAAGTCCATGACCTTCTTTGGCATTTTTCATTAGGCTCCGTGATGGAAAACGGAATTATGTCCTCCTTCTCCTGTAAGACTACACAGGAGCATTTTCTTGGTATCCAAAGACTTGGATCCTTAAGGATTAGTTGCATCTCTTCACAAATATCAAAGATATTGTGAAGGTAAAATATGAATAAACAATTTAAGCATATGCACTAATCATAATAACAATGTTATGCTTTATGTAAGATATTCCAAAATAAATTCAGCATGCCTTATATATCAATGCACTATTACAACATCACATATAGAGTGTAATCATGTGACATAAGATAACAGAATTTTTAACCACACATGATATACCACACTATATGTAACAGGTATCTAGGACTATACCAAAAATAATCATGTGCTAAAAAGAATTTTCAAAAAGGTGTAAAGCACACATGATTTAATTCAACCAAGAAGTGATCATGATAAAAAATATTTTTTAAAAAAATTTAGCACTCATGATCCACCTTAGTATGAATAAAAATTAGAATAGTCCAAATATACCTTTGTATAGTCATTGACATAAGAGGAATAAGAGATAGATACCTTAGGTTTGTTGACCAATGAAGTTCTTGCCTTTACCCATTGCTTCACCTTTTGATTTTTGAGCATATCAGATCTTCCATTTTTCTCATGTGAAGCTTTGGTATCGGTAGGCATCTTTCTCCTTTGATCGACCCATTTAGTTCTTGTCCTCTTAGGTACCATCTTTGTTATTTTCCCTTTTTCTCCTCCACTTGGTTTAGGCCATTGCTTCTTGTTTGAGGTCCTCAACCTTATGATTTCACCATTTTGCACGCGAGAAGCTTTGGTTGTGAACATCTTTCTCTGTTGATCATAATGCTTATTTTTATACCAATCCCTTTGACTTCATTGATTTCCCCTTATGTTGTCCAAATGGTTCACCCTTTGATTTAATTTCCTGCACATTTTTAACACAAGGAGAACCTTTTGGTACCCATTTTATCTTGGGTCCTTGGGGGTTAGTCATAGATTCCTTAGAGGCCTTTGGAACCCATTGCATATTATTTCTCATATATAAATTTTTACGATAAAAGCATAAATGAGAAATATGTCCTAAATTACCACAATAATTACATGTAATGAGTTTGGATGATGGTTTGACTTTTTCAAAATTATTTTCATGAAACATCGAATTTTTAACTTTACATTGAAAAATTTCATTGTCAAACACTTTGCTTGATTTTTGAATATCAACATCATTTTCAATTTCACATTCAAGTAAGGAATTTGAACAAATGGATTTTTCAATGTTACTATATTCAAGGAGTGCATCCTCAACTTGTTTTTCAATATCAAAGCAATTTTCAAAAATCGTTGAGGAGCTATTTTCTAAAAATATCTCTTTATCAAAAATATCTCCATTTTTCAAAATATCAATTTCATTTTCAATTTGAGATAATTTTTGTAAAGAGTCCAAGTTTCTATTTTCTAAAGATATCAAATCATCATTCAAATCATTATATGCAAATTGTAGAGATTTAGAACAAGGACTAATTGAAATTACCTCATGGTTCTCATGATCCAAGTAGTCGGATGTTTTAATTTCATCTGCCATTGATTCCGCATCCGAGTCACTTGATTCCTCCAGTGAGTCCATAAAGGTTTCAAATATCCTCTCTAAGTCATCACAGTCGCTTGTTGAGTTACTCCCCACGCTTTCACTCTCATCATTAGAATCTTCGTCCAGGGAGTTTGATATCTCATGCTCAATATCATTTTCTTCTTGTTCCTTCTCCTCCTTTTTCCTGTGGACACTAACACTTCCATGAAGATCATTAGTAGCATAATGTGTATTCAATGTGTCCCAAATTTCCTTGGCATTCAAACAATTTTCAATTATAGCATATGCATCAACATTCAAAGAATTTTTCAAAATATGCATTGCTTGAAAATTCAAGGAAAAAGATTTTTTGTCAAAATCATTTAAAACATGTTTTTGATTAAAACCATTAAGAACAACATGCCATAAACGAAAACTAATAGATTGTAAAAATATTTTCATTCTAGCACTCCAATAATGAAAGTTATTTCCATCAAAAAATGGTGCTTCATCGAATGAAAATCCCTCCATATTAAAAACAATTAAAACTATCCCAATGCTGCCAATTTGCAACGGATCTTTGAACTCAGGCTGTTAGGCCTTTACCAGAGCACAAAACTCTGATACCAATGGTTAGAATTATTGATAGGATTGGCAGCCGTCACCCAAGAGGGGGGTGAATTGGGTGTTTACGAAAACATAGGAAAATATTTGATTTAAATCGTTTTCAACCAACTTAAAGAGATTTGCAGCGGAAAACAATTATAACGATGAAAACGATTGCGCGAAAGCGAATAATATGAATAATAATAGAAAACTAATATGCGCGGATACGAATTAAAACAAGAACACCGAAAACTGTTACCACGCTTATTATTTTAAAACCCTTTTAAAATAGATTATTATGAAAATAATCGCTTTGATGCAAGAAGGATAATAACAACAGAAAATAAAGAGATAAGAGATAGAAGAGATTGCACCGGAGATTTTTATCCTGGTTCGGCAAACCCGGCCTACATCCAGTCCCCAAGCGACCCGCTTGAGCTTTTCACTAAACCAAAGACGCCTCGCGTCCCCAAGTACAACCAGAGCGCCCCGCAAGCTACTAGGAACCTCTTTTCGCCAGGGACCTCGATACACAACTAGGAAGACCCTTCCTAGATTTTCCAGATAGTCTAACTACTAGGTGCCCCACCTTTCGTCTAGCACTACCCACACACAACAGGGTTCCTCACCCTATAACCACGAACGCAGAACGTCCGCACTAGGAGATTCACTCCCTAGTCTCTAAGGGTTACACTCCCCTTACAACACTGGTTAAGGTATGGATGATTGAGTACAACCACTATAATGCACTCTTCTTAGTGCAGATACAACAATATAGGCTTCTAACAAAATTGTGTTCTAAACAACAAAGACAATTAAGCACTAGGATAATGAAGTTTAGATAAGGTTGTTACAAGGTCAAAATAAGGTTTAGATTTCTTCAAAAAGATTGAGCGTGAAAACCAGAGAAGAATAGAGAAGAAGAGGAAAAACGTGACGATCAGAGAATGTAGAAGTGTTGAAATGGTTTTTGAAAAACAAATAAATAAAGTTAATTTTGAAATCAAAATCAAATAAAAAAGATTTAAACCAACAAATTAAAATCAATTTGAAATCAAAATAAAATAAAATAAGATTTTGAAATAAGTTTTAAAATCAAAACCAAATAAAAAAGATTTAGAAAATAAATCAAAGATTTGATTCTTAAAAAAAATAAGGAATATTTTCAAAAATAAAATCAAATTCGAATTTTGAAAATAAATCAGAATCAATTATGTAAAAACAAATCTGCAAATAAATCAAAGTGATTCTGACACGTTTTTCAATAAAACTTGAGGTAATCAATTACTTGAGGGAGGTAATCGATTATCCCTTTAAAAAATAGAAACTTTGAAATTCATTTTAAAAACCAGTAATCCATTATCACATGTATGTAATCGATTACTCCACTTATGTTTAATGTATGATGCAACTCATATAATTGATTACCACTTATCTAATAATCGATTACTGAGCCTCTGGTTTGCATATGATGCAACATCATGTAATCGATTACTACAAAGCATGTAATCGATTACTTTGTCTCAGGAAAATATATGATGCAACAATTCTAATCGATTACTTGATCCAGATAATCGATTACTCTCATACAGAAAGTAATGGATTAGCAAAGTTCACTTAATCGATTACAAGCTCTCTGATTTTTCTATGATGCAACAAGGTTAATTGATTAACTCAGCTAAGTAATCGATTACTCCTTCTTGGATACATAAAAATATTCAGAGTTTTGTAACATCATATATTTTCACCAAAACTAAGATATAAAAACTGATTTTCACAAAACTTATTTTTCTTATCCTTTTATATGAAAAACATATTTAGAAAAACTTATATTGGCCTTTTAACATAATATAAACCTTGACTTCATTACCTTACATGATGTCCTAAGGGAAAGGCTAAAAGGTCTTCATTTGCTTGAGCCTTCAACTTCATTTGCTTGATTCTTCAACTTGAAGCTTGGACTTGAAGTATGAAGATCTTGTGATTGCACTTGATATGAACTTGAGAATCTTGAGTTTGTTATCATCAAAACCATATAATACTTGCACTTGAAGTCCTTGGGAAAGCTTGACTTCCAACAGAGAGAAGTGGAGAGGAAAAATAAAAAGAAGATAAAGGTGCTAGAAATGAAGAGAAATAAAGGTGGAATGATGTGATGGAGAAAGACAAGCATTGAGAAAGAAAGAAGAAGTAGAAGAAGCAAAAAAAGAGAAAAACTTGACACCGAAAATAATGGTGTTTTGGCCAGAAATTCATCGGAAGAGAGAGAGAGAGAATTTTAATGAATTTAACTAAAAATAGACGAAGGTCCAAAAAAATAGTATTTTAATGAATTTAACTGAAAAATAGACGAAGGATCAATGGTGTTAACGGAAGCAAACTTGAGGATCATTTTTGAAAAAAAATAACTTGCGGGATCAATTTGAAATATAAAAGAGTTATTAGTCAGTTAAGTCCCTGAAAGATACCCGTGGCATCAGATAGGTCCTCGAAAGATATGTGGCATCTCTTATACCCCTGAAAGATCACTTTGGCGTCTCGTTAGTCCCACCGTCTAACACCGTCAGTTTGTGTTTAACGGAAGCTGACGTGGCATCAGATAGGTCCCTGAAAGATACCCGTGGCGTCAGATAGGTCCCTGAAATTTTAATTTTTAAAAGTGTCATAAATTTTATTTTTTTATCTTTACTCATTATAATAAATTTTTATTTACTTAAGTAGTTGTAAAAATTAATAATTATAAAGGGTAAAAAATAATAATAAAAAAACATAATTAATATATTAAAAGTCTAAACAATAATTACAATTCTTAAAAAAATTTATTTTATTTAAAATAGAACATATAAATAAAAATGGATGAAGTAATAATAAAAAAAAACCTCAATAAAACAATACATATAAAACCTTTAGAATAAAGTCTTATATACAAGATCAAAAATAAATTCCGAATTAAAAATAAAGTCTTTACATGTAGGATCTTATATATAAGACGATCATAGTGGGAGTATGTATTAAAAGTGTTTATAGAAAAAATATAACATGGGAATCACTTTAACTTCAAAGATTATCTGCATCGTTGTATTGGTTTATATGCTTCCAATTTATGAAAATTATCGTTGAAGATCTTTTTAATTAATTCGAGTGATTGAACCCACTGCAATGGTGCAGATAACTACTCAAGTTAAAATCTCGTGATATATGTGCAACTTTCTCCTTAAAAATATATAAAGTCTTATATATATATAATTAAAAATTAATTTCACACTTATGAAGAAAATTAGTTCATATTTAAGAAAAAAGGTATTTTAGGAAAATAGTATTGAAAATGAAACAAAAATTGAATAAAATACTCCCTTCTATTCGAATTATAACAAAAAAAATTTTAAGCTTATTAATGAGGTTAGTTAATTGTATTTGATTTTCTTAAATATATAAAAAATAGAGCTATTTTAGGAGATTATATATATATATATATATATATATATTAATTCGTGTACTAGTTATATTTATATTTCAAACCACAATGAGTAAAAACTTGCTAAACGTTACTCTAAGACATTGAAAAATAAAACAGAGAACCTTAAGAAGAAAGCTGCACTTATATCACGAGATTTTAACTTGAGTAGTTATCTGCACCATTGCAGTGGGTTCAATCACTCGAGTTAATTAGAAAGATCTTCAACGATAATTTTCATAAATTGGAAGCATAGAAACCAATACAACGATGCATAAAATCTTTGAAGTCAAAATGATTCTCATGTTATATTTTTTCTATAAACACTTTTAAGACATATTCCCACTATGATCGTCTTATATATAAGATCCTACATGTAAAGACTTTATTTTTAATTCGGAATTTATTTTTGATCTTGTATAAATTTACCTGACTAGTGTACTTTGACCATTTATATACACATCTGGTGTAACTTTTTAAAATATTACCGGAATAGTGTATTTTCTTAAAAATCGTGTGTGACATCCACGATTTACATTCTATTAATTTTTTATTTTTTAAAATTGCATAAAAGTCGTAATTGTCATCCACGATTTCACTTTTTATTTTATTTTTTTTTAATATATTAAAAGAGTCGTGCCTTGGAGTCACGACTTACTTTTTTTTTTAAGAAAAATCGTGTTTCCCATACACGATTCCATGTTTTATTCTTTTTTTTTTAAAAAAAAAATCACATTATTAATAATACTTATAGTACAGTCATGAATTTGAGGCATTACTTATTTTTTAAGGTACTACTTATTTTTTTTACAATAAATATTTTTCTTGGAACTACCGGTATCCCCAAGAGCACCCTTAATACCAAGCCCTTCAGACTAATCCAGAGCGAGCTGCGTGGCTGGCTCTCCCAGCGGGATGTTATTAGTGGAAATCGAACTCCACTATAGAAAAAACATAGATAGTCAAAATTCACACTCGTTTATGTATCATTTATTGTTTTTTTTTCTATTTTTTGTCCTTATTAAATATTTTAACTATCTATGTTTTCTTTTGTCATTAACGAGAGTGAATTTTTAAGAAAAATTGAGAGGATAAAATTGTAATGTTACAATATATTTTCATAAAATTTATAAAATTAACTACTTTCATTGGTATATGTAATTCGGTTAAATACACCACTCCCGTAATACTTTCATTAACGAATGTGAATTTTCCAAGAAAATTTGAAAGGGTAAAAATGCAATGTTACAATAATGACTGAAAGGAATATAATGTTATAAAATGCATTTTTTTAATCCAATTATTGTTGATTATTAAAATTTTATTTTAAAAAAATAAGCAGTACCTTAAAAAAATGCATTTAGGACAAAAATATTAGCACCAGTGCTAAATCTCATATTCACAACTTTACTATAAGTAATACTCTATTCATCCCTAATTATAAGACATTTTTGATACTTTTATTTTGTCCCTATTTATAAGACCTCATACTAATTTTCAATGATCATTAATTAGTTTTTTCCACAAACACCCTTATTTATTTAACACTTTTTAGATTCCCAATAATATTAATAGGGGTAATTTTGAAAATACATATCAAAAGTTCACATTTCCAATAAAATTAACTTAATTAGTCAACTTTCTTAATGGACATGAATCTCTCAAAGGTGTCTTATGTTTAGGGACGGAGGCCGGAATTATTAATATTTAATAATGTGTTTTTTTTTTTTAAAAATAAAGATTGGAATCGTGTATAGGAAACACGATTTAAAAAAAAAGTAAAGGGATAAGAGGCACGACTCTTTCAAAAGATTAAAAAAAATAAATAAAAAGTGAAATCGTGAATTGTAATCACGACTTCTATGAAATTAAAAAAAAAAATTGAACTGAAGGTAAATCGTAGATGGCACACACGATTTAAAAAAAAAATACACCACTTCCATAATACTTTAAAAAGTTACACCAGATGCGTAAGTAAATAGTCAAACTGCACTAGAAATGTAAATTTTCCATGTTTTTCTATAGTGGGGTTCGATTCCCACTAATAACATCCCGCTGGGAGAGCCAGCCACGCAGCTCGCTCTGGATTAGTCTGAAGGGCTCCCTAGTATTAAGGGTGCCCTTGGGGATACCGGTAGTTCCGAAAAAAAAAATATTTATTGTAAAAAAATAAGTAGTACCTTAAAAAATAAGTAGTGTCTCAAATTCATGACTGTACTATAAGTATTATTAATAATGTGTTTTTTTAAAAAAAAAAAACATGGAATCGTGTATGGGAAACACGATTTTTCTTTTAAAAAAAAAAGTAAGTCGTGACTCCAAGGCACGACTCTTTCAATATATTAAAAAAAAATAAAATAAAAAGTGAAATCGTGGATGACAATTTCGACTTTTATGCAATTTTAAAAAATAAAAAATTAATAGAATGTAAATCGTGGATGTCACGCACGATTTTAAAAAAAAATACACTATTCCGGTAATATTTTAAAAAGTTACACCAAAAGTGTAAATAAATGGTCAAAGTTACACCAAAAATACACTAGTCAGGTAAATTTTCCAAAGATTTTATATGTATTGTTTTATTGAGGTTTTTTTTATTATTACTTCATCCATTTTTATTTATATGTTCTATTTTAAATAAAATACAATTTTTTAAGAATTGTAATTATTGTTTAGACTTTTAATATATTAATTTTTTTTATTATTATTTTTTACCCTCTATAATTATTAATTTTTCCAACTACTTAAGTAAATAAAAATTTATTATATATGAGTAAAGATAAAAAATAAAATTTATGACACTTTTAAAAAATAAAATTTCAGGGACCTATCTGACGCCACGGGTATCTTTCAGGGACCTATCTGATGCCACGTCAGCTTCCGTTAAACACAAACTGACGGTGTTAGACGGCGGGACTAACGAGACTCCAAAGTGATCTTTCAGGGGTATAAGAGATGCCACATATCTTTCGAGGACCTATCTGATGCCACGAGTATCTTTCAGGGACCTGACTGACTAATAACTCAATAAAAAAAATAACTTAGGAACAAAGAATCAATTTTGCCAATAACTTTTTATAGATTATATGATATCATCATGATGATCATATATATCAAATTCTAAATCATTTGAATATTCATAGATATGCAATTTAAGTAGTAGATATTTACTTATATTTCAAATAACATATTATGTGTTAAAATAAAGGGGTGTGACAAAGCATCAACTAATTTTTATATTCGATGAAAATTTATTGACTTTGGTTGGATTGATTAATTTTATAATTCACAAAAAATTATTAAAAATGTAAATCTTACATTTGGTGTCAACAAATCCTCCCTCATAAAAACTTATTATTTTAATAGTTAACAAACTTTTTCTTCACGACTGCTTGGCATTTGGACGTCAAATGCAAGTTTGTTAATTATGTTAGCACTTTGACTTAAGGACATCCACAACAGAGTTTTAACTTCAGACTCACCATACTCTGACATATCAGAATTACATCATCATTTTGCTATCAGACTTAATTTCAGACTTTTTATATCTTTCACCACAGCAGATTCTTAACACCAGACTCACCAAACATACATCAACATTGCACCATCATGTAATTTTACACACAATTTTATTTCAATAATGTTTTTATAATACAATTTCAATAATATTAATTACGAACAATTTATAAAAATAATTCCAAATAATATTTATTTATTTATTTATTTTTTCATAACAAGACAATATATTTAAGAATAGAAGAGAAAAAAGTATATATTTAAAAATATTATTTTTATTTTTTAAAAAAGAATATTAATTTATTGTTATTATTAATTACTTATTGGTAATAATATTTATTTATTTATTTATTTATTATTTATTTATTAGGGTATTATAAAGTAAAAAGGAAGAAAAAAACAAAAAAAGGGTCTCACAGAGTCTTAAGTTAAGTATGTTATTTTACATACTCAACTTAAGACTCTTCGCTAGATTTTGAAGATTAACAAAGTCTTAAAAGAATCTGGAAGAAAATCTGAACTTAAGACTCTCCATCAATCTCTCTCCAAACTTTGTCGTGGATGCCCCAAGAGGGATAGCAAGAGCATGTCATGAATAGGGAGCTCAAAACACTTTAATTTGGAGATCTTTATTTATGGGATAAATTAGTTTTTTATGAGTTAAGTGACAAAAATATGTAATTGGGTTTGATATCACATTTTATTCAAAATTTTAAGACATTAATTTTATGATTTTTCTACTTATATCCTCTGGGCTTATTTGGTGTACAGTATAAGAAAGACATGATATAGTAGGATAAGAAAGATAGATTATGATAGTTTGTCATATCCTATTACTATTTAGAGTTTGGTGACCCAATAGAATATGATAGTGCTATCAATCTGACCTATCATATCTTGTTTGTCTAGTATATTTTATATCATATGAAAGGAGTCGTGTTAAAAATGATTATATGATAGTGCAACTTTTCCTCTCATACCCCCACACATTAATACTACTGTCAGCACAATCACCACACTACCACTACCGTCATCACCTTATCAATATCATCATTATCGGATGTGCACAAAATACTGTACAAGATATATAAGAGTTATCATGCTTAGATCATATCATGCGCTTATCATGCTCTCTATCATATCCTATCCTTATTCGATACTAACTGCCAAATGAATTCAAATTAACTCATCTAATGTGAGATTTTTTACTATACTACTCACACTTGGAAATTCCCAACAATCTCTCATTTGAGTTGAAACTTTTGATCACTACTACTTCCTACTTAAGTGGAATCCTTTGATCAGGAGTATTGGATAAGCCATAACTTAGATATCTTTACACTTTTATTGTCACGGCCTAGCTTATGAAATCTTTGGAGCATGCCGCCCGAGCCACCTTGTCAAGAAGATTTTCGACTGAAGGATCCCGACATGGATCTGCCACCCACTTGCCCACTTCAATACTAATCTTAGTCGAACCATCGGTCCTGACACTAATTGTTAGGATTGCCGAACCCGAAGCGCTTGGGAGATCTTCATCCATGGGTTAAATTATTCTTTCATGGACTGAGTGAAGAAAACACATAATTGAGTTTGACACCACATCTAGATTCAAAATTTTAAAGCATTAAGTTTATGAGTCTTTTCACTTATATGCATTTCAACTTATCCACATCTCTCTTATATGCGATTTTTTCACTATATTACTCACACTTGGATATTTCCAATAAAACAAATGGTGCACTATAAAAATTATCAAAATAAAATAGTAAGGCTAAAATCACTAAAGAAAAATAATGCATGAGAACCAAAAATACAAGTAAAGCTAGATTCACTTTAAAGTGAAGAATATGTTGAAGCATTAAATGAAGTTTGAGGACTGATTAAGAAGGTTTGGTATTTTAGGTTCATGCCGAGTGGGAATGACAAAAGTAGGTGAATTTCAATAATGGAGTGCTGGATTTGTTCGGGAAATGAAGAATTAAATTGGTCAAAATATTTATTTATTTATTTGGTCTTTGAAAAAAAAAATTAAAAAACTAAAATTGATTTTATTATTTAATAGATGATCAAATTAGTCTCGAAAATTTGTCTTTTTAAAAAACTAGTTTATCATCATTTAAAAGTTTCGGGTTCAATCCTGGACACCTCAACTTGCTAGTTTGTTAGTGGATTTAATTTTTCTTCCCTTATTTCCGTAAAAAAAGCTTTGCTTATAAAAACAAAAGACAAAATAGATGGTGCACCGATAGTGTAAAGGTTTTTTACCCCATCAGTGCACCATCCATCATTATTTATGTGTTTATTGTCGTTGACTTTCAAATAAAAGTAATACAAATGAATGGTGATAAGGACCAATGGTGTAAAAAACGTTACACCGTTAGTGTACACCCATTAATTTATAAAAAAATTATTATTTTTTGTACACCAAGGGTATCCTCCAGCCAAAAACTAATCCCCTCCGAAGCATAGAGATCACCGGAATGAGTTTTGTCTCTACCAACAAAGTCTTTTCCATACCTACGACAGGGATCAAACCCCTGATATCATGCTTAAGGAACTCAATCATCTACCAACTGTGCTGGGCTTTGTTGATCATTATTTTTTTTTTTAAAAAAAAACCAACTATGTCTTTTTTTTTAATTACCAATTTAAATCTTTATACATTTATGTATTTCCAGCTGCTAGATTCGTAGAGGTTTGAATTGGCTAGAACGAGTGCCACGTTAGGCTAAAGGCAAAGAAAATATAAGATTTAACAACAAAAATTCAACAATTTCTCTTACAATATATTAAATTATTTATATAATTCACTTACTTTCTATGTTACACTTCCCTCTTTAGCAACAAATCATTAGTGCACCAAGTACCATCTGAAAGGGGTTGCACAGAAAGAGAGAAAAGAATAATCAGAAGAGAGAGAATTTATCAGAGAGAATTGAGGCAACTGTCATATATTCATGCCATTCACAATCATCATTCGTGCCTATAAAGCACCATACACACTACGTGCAATGCAAGAAGAATAAAAGTTTGTTAGACATGCTCCCTAGTGCCTAACGGTTTCTTACAAAAATTGACACGTGGTCATTTAGTTACATAGTCTTTGAGCTTGAGGGGTTTGTTTCTAATCCTCTGTGGTCTGCCATCAACTTCTAGAGCCTCTGGTGCATCCAATTGGTCCTGATGCTCTTCTATATTGGGTCCAACATTGGGGTCGTTGGTAATGGGCCTAACATCTCCTCCCCCATCGAGAGTCACCTTGTCCTCAAGGTGGAATTGGGCTTGAATTTGAGTCCATGGCTCCCAGCTTGCCTCTTCCAAAGGAAGGCCTTCCCACTGAACCAAGACCAGCTGCTGTTGATTGTTGGCATCCGAAGATAGCTTCCAGTCCAGAATGGCGACTTTGGTAAGAACAGGTTGATTGTCCTCGATTTTAGGAGGTAGGCTGAGTGGTGGTGGGGAAGGAAGCTGCCCGTGATGGAGTTGAAGGAGACTGATGTGGAAGACATTGTGTAACTTCGCAGAAGGAGGAAGGTCCAATCGGTATGCAACTGCACCAATTTTCTCAAGCACACGGAAGGGACCAAAAAAACGTTTCTGCAACTTGCCAAGATACTGGCCTATGACAGAATGCTGGCGACGAGGCCGAAGTCGAACATAAACCCAGTCACCCACATCAAAACTGAGATCACGACGGTGGGAGTTTGCCCAACGTTTCATGTCCTGTTGAGCTTTGAGGAGGTTAGAATGTAGCTTTTTAATGATCTCCTCGCGGGAGTGGACTTCAAAATTGGCTGCAGCATTAGTTGAATCCCTGGTAAGAGCTTGAGGAATGGATGGGGGTGGATGACCAAACATAACCTCAAACGGGGTGAAGCCCGTGGAAGTGTTAAGAGATGTATTAAAGCACCATTCTGCCCATGGAAGTAACTTGCCCCATAGAGATGGGCGATGATGGACGAAGCAGCGCAAGTATTGTTGCAGTATTTTATTAGTGACCTCAGTTTTCCCATCCGTTTGTGGATGATAGGCTGTGGACATGCGTAATTTAGTGCCACTGAGTCAGAATAGCTCTCTCCAAAAATGACTGAGAAAAATAGGGTCACAGTCTGAGATTAGACTGCGGGGGAGGCCATGTAATTTGCAAACCATGTGAGTGAAGAGGTCTGCGACCTTGGCAGCAGTAAAAGAGCGTGGTAAAGTGCCAAAATGGGCACCCTTGGAAAAGCGATCCACCACAACCAGTATAGTAGTATGACCCTGATATGGTGGCAGTCCGATGATAAAGTCAAGTGACAAGTCCTCCCAACAACGTGAAGGTGGTGGTATGGGTTGCAGCAAACCGGATGGACGTTGAGTAGGGATCTTAGTTTGTTGGCAAGTGGTACATTGTGCCACGAATGTGGTGACATCCTTTCGCATGTTCTCCCAATAAAAATTAGCTTGTAGTTTAGCTAGAGTGCGAGAAACACCTGGGTGACCAGCCAAAGGAGTGAAGTGAAACTCATGAAGCAACAGTGGAATCATGGAGCAAGACTTGGGCAACCATATTTTACCCTTGTGGAGAATGAGGTCTTGCTGAAAGGAAAAATCAGGGAATGATGTGGGATCCTGCAAGATCTGTCCATTAAGGTCAAGGAAGGCACTATCCGTACTGATACAGCGTTTGAGGTCCTGTAAAAAATCCATTTGGGTAATGGAGATTATGAAAAAGGATGATGACTCAGGTAGGATGCGGGAGAGAGCATCGGCCACAGTGTTGGATTTTCCCGGTTTGTAGTGAATCTCGAAGTCAAACCCAAGTAGTTTGGTCAAATAAGATTGCTGGTCAGGTGTAAGGGCTGTTTGACAGAGAAGCTCTTTTATGGCCTGTTGATCAGTATATATGATAAAATGACACCCCAACAAATATTGTCCCCATTTCTGCACCGCAGATGTGATGGTGCACAACTCTCTTATATATGCAGAAGAACTGCGCAACTTAGGACAAAATTGCTTGCTGAAGAATGCAATTGGATGGCCCTGCTGTGATAAGACGACCTCCATACTAGTACCCGAGGCATCGGTTTGCACTGCAAAGACAGAATCAAAGTGTGGCAACGCCAAAACAGGTGCAGAGGTGATTGCTAGTTTAAGGGCATTAAAGGCATCAGTAGCAGAATCATTCCACAAGAAGTTGTCCTTCTTCAATAAATCAGTAAGGGGAGAAGCAATGGAGGCATACCTTTTTACAAAACATCGGTAAAAACTAGTTAACCCCAAGACACCGCGTAAGGATTTGAGGTTTGACGGTATTGGCCAATCAAGGATTGCTTGCACCTTGGTAGGGTCAGGAGTAACACCAGCAGCGGAAACGACGTGCCCCAAATACTGAATCGATTGTTGCCCAATGAGGCATTTTGAACCCTTGAGATGAAATTTGTTATCAAGCAGCAGCTTAAAGGCAGTCTCAAGGTGGAAAATGTGCTCTTCCAAGGAGGAGCTATAAACTAGTATATCGTCAAAGAAGACGATGATAAAACGGCGCAGGTGAGGGCAGAAGAGATCGTTCATAGTGGCCTAGAATGTCGAAGGGGCGTTGCACAGGCCGAAAGGCATCACCCGAAACTCGAAATGACTGTTATGGGTGCGGAAAGCCGTCTTAGATGAATCAGTAGGCTTCATGAGGATTTGGTGGAAGCCAGAGAAAAGGTCAAGTTTAGAGAACCATGATGCTGAGCCCAGTTCATCTAAAAGTTCATCGATGGTGGGAATTGGGAACTTATCCTTGACGGTAACGACATTAAGGGCGCGGTAGTCCACGCAGAACCGCCATGTCCCGTCTTTCTTTTTGACCAGTAACACCGGGTAGGAATATGGGCTGGTGTTAGGGGTAATAAAACCCGAATCCAACAGTTTTTGTACCTGCAACTCAATCTCTTGTTTCTGGAAATGAGGGTAACGGTACGGTTGGACCGAGATGGGTGAGGTGTTTGGGAGTAAGGTGATGGAGTGATCAGTGTATCTAGATGGTGAGATTGTGGATGGGGTTGAGAAAAGGAAGGAGTAAGTTGATATTAGTGTCTGTAACTGTGGAATGGAAGTAGGAGGAAGCAAAGGTGTATTTGCAGAGGGAGAGGTAGTAGTATCGAAGGAGTGGAGGCAAGGGACTGGTTCGAGAGTGAGTTGGAAAAGTGCTTCCACTCGGTTAGTATGTTGCAGGCTTTTTAATTGATGGACTGTTATTGGAGTATGATTTGGCCCATGTTCCCCCTTAAGTTCCACCATCCTGTTGTCCCACATAAATCTCATAAAAGGCCCGTTGTAATCCATAATAAAAGGGCTGATCTATGTAAGCCACTGAACACCAAGAACAATATCAGTGCCAGAGAGGTCCAAAGGGTAGAGGTCAATTGGAAATTGAAGGTCAGCAATAGTGATATGGGCCTTGGGACAAAATGTGGTGCAAGGTAAAAAATCTCCATTGCCAACTATAACTCTTAATGGGCTAGGTGTGGGCCTTGAGTTCAACTCTCAATGAAAGGGGTTGCACAGAAAGAGAGAAAAGAATAATTAGAAGAGAGAGAATTTATCAGAGAGAATTGAGGCAACTGTCATATATTCATGCCATTCACAATCATCATTCATGCCTATAAAGCACCATACACACTACGTGCAATGCAAGAAGAATAAAAGCTTGTTAGACATGCTCCCTAGTGCCTAACGGTTTCTTAAAAAAATTGACACGTGGTCATTTAGTTACATAGTCTTTGAACCTGAGGGGTTTGTTTCTAATCCTCTGTGGTCTGCCATCAACTTCTAGAGCCTCTGGTGCATCCAATGGGTCCTGATGCTCTTCTATATTGGGTCCAGCATTGGGGTCGTTGGTAATGGGCCTAACACCATCATTCAGGAAGAGCCCTTGGATTTTGTTATGGCGTCTGCGAACAATGGTCTGCGTGTGATTATGATCGCCAAACTTTACCCAATTCTCTCAAGACTTTTGGAACCAAAGCATTTCCTTTTGGGCTAGGATATTAGAATGACTTCTCTGAAGATCTTTCTCAAGCATTATCAAGTCATTAGTCTTGCGAATTTCCAAGTGTTGGTTTTGGCCTCAAAATCTCGAGAGGGGGGGGGGGGGGTGAATCGAGTTTTATTAATGTATTGTGAAATCCTCTAGAATTTAAAAAATTGATTTGAGATGGAGAGATTAGACGTTTGAGACGAATCGCAAAAACGATAGATAAATAAATTGAGTAGCGCGGAAACGTAAATAATTGAAATATGCGGAAAATAAAGAGATAGGGATAGAAAAGCTTGCACCAGAAATTTTTATACTAGTTCAGCCTTCCCGTCGAAAGGCCTAGTCCATTCCCCAAGCGACCTGTAACATCCTAAAAATTAATATTAAATAATATAATTTTAGTATATAAATATTTATCTAAGGATAGGATTAAGCCTTAGAAATTGTACAAGGATAGAAGGGTAGTATGAGCATAGGCCGACCTAGGATGTAAGTATAGGACCTCGGTCCGATCCCGGCCGAGCTAGATAAGATTGTGTGCATATGAACCGAGCTGGATGGGAACCAAACGCGGAACCTGTTGTCTAGTCCGGATTAGCCGACCTTAGCGTATCTCACAGTATCATCCGAGAAGGAAGCTCGGACTACTGCTGTTCCTGCAAACCGAGCCGACGTATCCTAGCCGACGTACCCTAGCCGACACGTCCTAACTCCTCCGTGCCAGCTCATGTTGAGCTGTAGCCCTTTGGGAGTCGTACCATCCGTACATTGTCCTTGCCATTCACTTTATGTCACTATCACTGCTTTATGTCCCTTTCAATGTACTATTCATGGCTTCCTCAAGAAGCCAATGAATCCTAGCCACATGTTTTAGCTTCTCATGGAAGCCTCCAATGAGGACCACACAAATAATTCCCCTAAAAGAATAAAAGAAAGCCCAAACACAACATAACACACTTTGCAATTCTAATCTCTCTCTCCTTCGTTTCTTTCTCTCATTTTCTCTCTAAAGCTCCAACACACACAACTCTCATACTTCCTCTTCTCCTTCACGAAGATCCCTCTTTCTCACACATCTCTTCTTCTCTTCCACCAAGTCTCACCGGTTGGAGACCCTCCTTCTTGCCGTCCTTCTCTCCGTTCTCTTCCATTCCGGACGCTTCCCTGGGCCGGCGTGGTGGTGGCAGCAAAAAGCTGGACCGTGGTGGTGTGGTGGTGGCAACAAGGAGGAAAAGGATTCAAGAGGTGTGAAGCATCAAGGAAACCACTCTCAAACTCTCAACTCTTATCTCTCACGGTTTGAGGTAAGGAGTGAGTGTTACCTCTACTTGAGTTTGGGTTTCTAGGGTGTTCATAAAGGGTACTAAGAGTGGGTGTTAGATTAGGGAATGAATATAGGTTAATATGAGAAAGGAAAGGTAAAAAGGGTAAAGGGAACTAATAAATGAACTAGAAACATGGATGTTAGGTGAATACGGAATATTGTTTTATGCTATATGTTGGTATTTACATGATGGATTGGTTGAATGCCTTATTCTTATTGTTGTTGATGTATAAGTGTTTATGAACTTCGTGTATAAATGTTTATGAGCATTGATATTTGTTATTTATATTTGTGGCCGAGCTGGACCGAGCTGAGTGAGGTTGAGAATGGGTAGGAGGAAATGGTAAATATGGATAGTAGGAGAGATAGAGTAATAAGTCTGATAATGAGAAAAGATAATGGAATGAGGAAACGGTTAAAGGGTTGAGCCGAGAGAGGCCGAGCAAAATAAAAGGTTAAAAGACTAAGAGGTTGAGCCGAGATGGCCGAACTAAAATGGTTAAAAAGGATAAGAGGAATAAAAGAGAAATGGCTGTGTGATCGGGTCATAGCAGACGCGTACCGGGTGCGTGCATTGATCGCGTCAGACACATACTGGGTATGTGCAACTGTAAGACGGGTACTGGGTACTCGCAGTTATGATTCACACAGGGTTCCGAGAACGGAACTGGTGGGAAGTGGTCCTGGTCATAGCAGACGCGTACTGGGTGCGTGCATTGATCGCGTAAGTCGCCGAGATGCGTCGCTGTAAGACGAGTACTGGGTGCTCGCAGTTATGGACTCTCCTTAACTCCATAGAATGATCGGCGGTAGTGCTCCTGGTCATAGAAGACGCGTACTAGGTGCGTGCATTGATCGCGTCAGACGCATACCGGGTATGTGCAGCTGTAAGATGGGTACTGGGTACTCGCAGTTATGGATGACACTCCGATATCCGACCTTAAATGGTGTAAGACATGCACTGGGTGTATGCATCCGAGAAGAGTAAAAGATTGTAAACTATGTGAAAATGGAATAATGTGTAATGAGTTCGAGGTAGAGGTGGTAATCCGAGGTAAGAGAATGTGAACCGAGGTATAGCTAGTAGGTGATAAGATGGTAGGATGTGAGCTGAGCTAGATGAGATTGTGTGTATGCGAACTGAGCTAATGATGATATATGCATGTGATATATGGGTTTGACTACTTGTCATTTATATGCTTTTTGGCTACTTGTGTTTGGCTTGGTAGATCGGTATGTCATTTTAGAAACTGCTTATTTAAGTTCTGTGTAACGCTCACCTCCTTACCATTTTTCAGGTACTGAGCCCGAGCAGACGCAGTCCCCGGCCGAGCAGGTTCACTCTCCCTCACAGGGGGAGTAAGTCATTAGAGTCTGATAGCCTAGCTGGATCTCGGCCCGATGGCCGAGCTAAACATTATTTTTGTATTTTGGATTAATCAGCTCGGTGTAGCTATGTTTCTTAACTTTTATCTAATGATGTATGAAGTCTTCCGCCTTTAACTCTGATGTTTTTTGTATTAATGAAAAGAAATGTTATTTTGGAAATTATCATATTCAATTTTAAAAGAAATTTTAAATCTTAATTTCCGGGTTTAAGGGTAATTATTATATAGGGTGTTACACGACCCGCTTAAGAGTTCTATAATCAGCAATAGAGCCACACCCTATTACACCCAAGAGCACCCCGCACACTACTAGGAACCTCCGTTCGCTAGGGGCCTCAAGATCACACAACAGGGTTCCTCGCCCTACGACGTATCACACGTCCACTAAGGGATTCTCTCCCTAACCACTAAGGTTTCAAATACAACGATTATGAGAGTGATTACAATAGCAAAGTGTGTTCTCAACAACACGGATACAACAATATGCTCTTATGATAATGAAGTGCTTTTTCTCTAAGAGTTAATCAGCCAATAAGGTTTTTGTTCTTCAAAAAGATATGAACGTGAAAACCAGAAGTTTAGAGAAGAAGAAGAGAGAACGTGCTTTCAGAAAAGATGTCAGAGATGAATGAATGGTCAACTAAATGTTGGAGTGAATTTATTTTTAAAATATAAAAACATTTTAGAATCAAAAAGATTTAGAATAAGTAAAACGAAATCAAAACAGAATAATATAAGATTTGAAATAAGTTTTAAAATCAAAACTAAATCAAAACGATTTGCGAAATAAAATAAAGATTTGATTCTTAAAACTAAAAAGGAAATAATTCAAATTTAAAATCATTTTCAAATTTTATAAAATAAATCAGAATCTTATATATAAAAACAAATCAGGAAATAATCAAAATGATTCTGACACGTTTTTCAATAAAAGCATAAGTAATCGATTACTTTCTGAAGGTAATCGATTATTCTTCAAAAATAGAAATTCTTAAATTCATTTGAAAATCAAGTAATCGATTAGACCAACAATGATTAATCGATTACATCACTCCTGTTCAATATGTGATGCAACTCATTTAATCGCTAATCAATTAATCGATTACTAAGCCTCTGTTATGCATATGATGCAACATCATGTAATCGATTACTACACAGCCTGTAATCGATTACTAAGCCTCTGAAAAACATATGATGCAACAATTATAATCGATTACTTGAGCCAGGTAATCGATTACTTCTATAAGAAAGTAATTGATTAGCAAAGTTCACCTAATCGATTACAACCTCTCTGATTTTTCTATGATGCAACAAAGTTAATCGATTATCTTGAGCAGTTAATCGATTACTCCTTCTTGCACAGTAGAAATATACAGTTTTGTAACATCAAGTATTTTCACAAATATTAGAAAACAACTTTTCATGAAAACACATTTCCTTCTCTCTTTTAAATGAAAAACTTATTGGCCTTTTAAACTCGTAAAGAATAGAAACTTCATTACCTTACAAATGATCTAAGGGAAAAGGTTTCTAATCTATGCTTTGCTTGAATCTTCATTTTTGATCATGAAGGAAACTTGTGAGCTTGAACTTGAGTTGGTTTGTTATCATCAAAACATCAGCTTGATATATACTTGAAGTTCGTAAGAGAGTTTGAAGCATGTCTTCCAACATAGCTTGACTTCCAACACTCCCCCTTCTTGATTGATGACAAACAACTATTCTGATATGCTCTTTACAATCTGCATCACAAGTGTTATACAAGCAAAAACACACACACACACACATATATATATATATAACAAATTAACCTTCCCTAGAACAAAGATAATTCAAAATATAACAATTCATAGCATCTTGTTGCATCTCCCCCTGTATTGATGCATAAACAATATATATCAATTAAAATTAGTATCTTCAGAATATCTCTCCCCCTGTATCAAGATATTCTATCAAAATATTAGAATATCTCTCCCCTTTTTGTAATCATCAAAAAGAATGTGCTATCTCCCCCTGAAACACTGAGAAGACGAATCAATAATAACAAGAGAGATAAAAATAATCACATACTCAAAATAGGTGAGAGGCAGAAGTTAAACCAATTTCTCTACGAATGAAAAAGAAATTTTATTTTGGAAGCGGTTTCGTAAAGATATCAGCCAACTGCCGCGAAGTATCAACATACTCAATAATGCAATCACCCTTTTGAATATGATCACGTATAAAATGGAGACGAATCTCAATATGCTTAGTGCGAGAATGTTGCACAGGGTTTTTGGTAATACTAATAGCACTGGTATTATCACATTTGATGGGAATGTGATCTAGACTTACACCGAAGTCTAGGAGTTGCTGTTTTAACCATAAGATTTGAGCACAACAGCTACCTGCAGCGACATATTCAGCCTCAGCTGTGGATAGGGCTACACTCGACTGTTTCTTGCTAGCCCAAGATACTAAAGAATTGCCAAGAAGATGACAAGTGTCGCTAGTGCTTTTCCTATCTACTTTGCACCCAGCAAAGTCAGAATCAGAATACCCAACAAGGTTACACGAAGAACCTTTGGGGTACCATAAACCCATGTCAGTTGTGCCAGAAAGATATTTCATTATACGTTTGGCAGCAACCATGTGCGTTTCTTTTGGATTCGCTTGAAATCGAGCACATAAACAAACACTAAACATAATATCCGGCCTACTTGCCGTCAAATAGAGAAGGGATCCGATTATACCTCGATATTTAGTGATTTCTACGGATTTACCTCCTTCATCTTTGTCCAGATAGCAAGATGTGCTTATTGGTGTTGCTACTGCTTTCGCCTTATCCATGCCAAATCTTTTCAACCGTTCCTTGCAATATTTTGTTTGGCTAATGAAAATCCCATCCTTTGCTTGTTTTATTTGCAGTCCTAGGAAAAAGTTCAGCTCGCCCATCATAGACATCTCAAACTCTTCCTGCATCATACTTGAAAAATCCTTGCAAAGGGTTTCATTAGTAGCACCGAAAATAATATCATCTACATAAATCTGAACTAAAAGAATGTCCTTTCCTTTCTTTTTAATAAAAAGTGTGTTATCAACCTTCCCTCTTTCAAAATTATTTTCTAATAAAAATTTTCTAAGACAGTCATACCACGCTCTAGGAGCTTGTTTGAGTCCGTACAAAGCCTTTTTCAATTTATAAACATAATTCGGGTGTTCATAATTTTCAAAGCCGGGAGGTTGACACACATAAGCTTCTTCATTTATAAAACCATTCAGAAAGGCACTCTTTATGTCCATCTGATATAATTTAAAATCTAAAATGCATGCAAAAGCTAATAGCAGTCTAATGGCTTCCAACCTAGCAACAGGGGCAAATGTTTCCTCATAATCTATCCCCTCTTCCTGGTTGTAACCTTGTGCAACTAACCTAGCTTTGTTTCGAACAATTAAACCAACCTCATCGAGTTTATTTTTATAAATCCACTTAGTTCCAATAATCGGATGAGACTCTGGCCTAGGAACCAGTTCCCAAACCTGATTTCTTTCGAACTGGTTTAATTCCTCTTGCATTGCCAACAGCCAATGTTCATCAAGCATAGCCTCATAAATATTCTTTGGCTCCACTTGAGAAACAAATGCAAAGTCGTTACACAGATTGCTAATAGAATTGCGAGTACTTACACCTTTTGTGATGTCACCTATGATTTGGTCAATGGGATGGTGCCTTGATGTTCTACATTCCTTAGGCAAATCAACGTTGAGCTCCATGGATTGTTCTTGATTTTCTCCTCAACTGATTCAACTGATTTTTCATTGCATTCAGAATGTTCCTTTTCTTTAGCATTTGGCTCCTCATCCTCATCAATGAATAGATCTCCAAGGATACTTGAAATATCATTAACAAATACCTTTCCCAACTTTCTGGGATCAGATTCATCAAATGATACATGAATAGATTCTTCAATAGTATTACGAGATATATTGTAAATCCTATATGCTTTGCTCGAAACAGAATATCCAAGGAATATGCCCTCATCAGCTCTAGCCTCAAAACTTCCTAGATTGTCTTTACCATTATTATGCACAAAACATTTACATCCAAAGACACGAAAATGGGAAATATTTGGTTTTCTCCCCTTGTACAGCTCATAGGGGGTTTTCTTTAAAATAGGCCGTATTAAAACACTGTTCATAACATAGCAAGCTATACTCACTGCATCGGCCCAAAAATATGCAGGCAAATTCATGTCATTAAGCATTGTTCTTGAAAGCTCTTTTAATGAACAATTTTTCCTCTCCACAACCCCGTTTTGCTCCGGAGTTCTTGGAGATGAAAAATAATGCTTAATTCCATGTTTTTGGCAAAATTTTTCAAAAAGATGATTTTCAAATTCTCCACCATGATCAGTCTTAATGGATGCAATGCTCAAATGCAATTGATTTTGAACGATCTTGGCTAGCTTTTTAAATTCATGAAATGCATCATTTTTATGAGTAATAAAAAGCGTCCATGTATACCTAGAATAGTCATCCACAATAACTAAACAATAATAGTTGCCACCAAAGCTCTTTTGTTTGACAAGGTCCAAAAAGATCCATATGTAAAAGTTCTAAGGGCTTTTGAGTTGAAACAAGATTTTTAGAAGGAAAAGATGCCCTTGTGAGTTTTGATTTTGAACAAGGATAACATTTTTCAGAAAATCGAAAAATTTTGCTTTGGCAGACCAACTACTAAGTTTTTAGAAGAAATTTTATTTAAATGAGCCATGTGGATGTGACCTATTCTACGATGCCATAGCCACGATTCATCCTCTTTACTTAATAAACATTTCGCATCATTTGAGGGTATTGAGTTAAAATCAATAACATAAACATTGTTTATCCTGCCAGCAATTAGCTTAATAAGATTATCAACTTTACCCTCGATAATACATCTATCAGAATCAAAAATAACCCTATTGCCCTTATCACACAATTGACTAATACTTAGCAAATTGTGTTTTAGGCCCTCAACATGTAAAACATTCTCTATGCAAGGGTTAGGAGGTGTACCAATTTTACCGATTCCGACAATCTTTCCTTGATTATTATCTCCGAAAGTCACATGTCCTTGGTCCTTTGGAACGAGATGCGAGAATTTAGATTTATCTCCCGTCATATGTTTTGAGCATCCGCTGTCCAAGTACCACCACGATTTTCTTTCTTTCGGAGTAACCTACAAGCAAAAATTCAAGGTTTCTTTTTAGGTACCCATATCTTTTTGGGTCCTTGAGCGTTAGTGTAGCCATAGTTTAAATCATGCCACCTTTTAGTTTCACTGTTCGGTTTAACGAACTTCACTTTCCGGTGTATGCATTCATGTGTACCATGGCCCTTTTTACCACAAATATGACAAATAATTAAAGGTTTCTTATGATTGCTAGCAGGGACAAAAATGGTACTTAATTTCTTTTGATGTCTACCGGGTTGATATCCTAAACCCGCTCTATTAAAGAAACATTTTTGTCTCCCTAGCATTAAATTTAAAGTATTTCTACCTTTCGTAAATTTTGCAAGGGTTTCTTTTAAATCTTCCACTTCTTTAACAAGGTCCTTGCAGAACTTACAAGAAGAAGAACTAGCTTTAAATTTAACTTCGTTACTCGAGGTGTTTGAAGAATTTTTCAAAGTCAAATTCAGCTCCTTATTTTGATTTTTCAAAAATTCATTTTCTTTAATAAGATTTTTATTCTTTTCTAAAAGAGAAGCTGAATTTTTCTTTTCTAAAGAAATCAATAAGGATAACCTCATTGACTCCTCGTGTAATTCTTCAAAATCCTCTTGTAATTCATCATAAGAAAAGTTAAGTTCAGAAATTACCTCATCTCCGTGAGCCATCAGGCATATGTTGGCCGTCTCTTCTTGTTCGTCTGAGTCCTCATCCGAACTTCCTTCGTTGTCTAGCCAGGCCAAATACGCTTGCTTCCCTTTCTTTGAATTCGAGGTGCCTTTTTCTGAATTTTCTTTCTTTTTCAGCTGGTAGCAGTCTGCTCTGATGTGACCAGGCTTGCCACACTCATGACATGTGATGGATGAACCTTCACTTTTGTTGTTGTCCCTCCTGTTGAAGTTGCTTTTCTTCCTTAGAAATTTCCCGAACTTTTTGACCAACAGACCCATGTGTTCATCATTTATCAGTTCTTTGTCTGAGTCACTTTCTGTTGTTGGTGCTTCAGCCTTGAATGCCAAACTTTTGATCTTCTTGTTCTCTTCTTCGTGTTGAGCCAATCTTTTCAGTTCACTTTCATGCTCTTGTAACTTCCCGAAGAGAGTTGCCAGCGTCATCGTTGAAAGGTTTCTTGATTCAGCAATCGCCGTCACTTTGGGTTGCCATTCTCTTCCCAAACACCTTAGAACTTTGTTGATGAGATCCTCATTGGTGAATTTCTTCCCCAATGTAGTTAGCTGATTTACAATCATCGTGAAACGTTTTTGGATCTCTTGAATTGATTCTCCATCTTTCATTCTGAATAATTTGTATTCACCAGTCAGAGTATTGATTCTCGACCTTTTCACCTCAGTTGTACCTTCATGCGTGACTTCTAGCGTATCCCACATTTGTTGTGCTGTCTCGCATGTCGATATCCTGAAAAACTCATCATAGCTCAAAATGTTATAATATTTTTTGCTTTCAGGCCGTACTGGACTCTACGTTCCTCCTCCTCCGTCCACTCAGCCATAGGCTTTTCGACGGTGTTACCATTAACCACATAGGTAGGAACATAGGGACCATTTACGATGGCATCCCAAACTTTTAATCCAACTCCTTGAATGAAAATTTTCATACGGGCTTTCCAATACGCGTACCCTACCCCATCAAACATGGGAGGACGGTTAATAGAACTCCCTTCACCACCAAACAGAGAGTTTGAAGCCATACTCTTGAGACTGTTAAGTCTTAACACAAGAGACTAGCTCTGATGCCAATTGTTGGTTTTGGCCTCAAAATCTCGAGAGGGGGGGTGAATCGAGTTTTATTAATGTATTGTGAAATCCTTTAGAATTTAAAAAATTGATTTGAGATGGAAAGATTAGACGTTTGAGACGGATCGCGAAAACGATAGATAAAAATAAATTGAGTAGCGCGGAAACGTAAATAATTGAAATATGCGGAAAATAAAGAGATAGGGATAGAAAAGCTTGCACCAAGAATTTTTATACTGGTTCAGCCTTCCCGTCGAAAGGCCTAGTCCAGTCCCCAAGCGACCCGCTTGAGAGTTCTATAATCAGCAATAGAGCCACACCCTATTACACCCAAGAGCACCCCGCACACTACTAGGAACCTTCGTTCGCTAGGGGCCTCAAGATCACACAGCAGGGTTCCTCGCCCTACGACATATCACACGTCCACTAAGGGATTCTCTCCCTAACCACTAAGGTTTCAAATACAACGATTATGAGAGTGATTACAATAGCAAAGTGTGTTCTCAACAACACGGATACAACAATATGCTCTTATGATAATGAAGTGCTTTTTCTCTAAGAGTTAATCAGCCAATAAGGTTTTTGTTCTTCAAAAAGATATGAACGTGAAAACTAGAAGTTTAGAGAATAAGAAGAGAGAACGTGCTTTCAGAAAAGATGTCAAAGATGAATGAATGGTCAACTGAATGTTGGAGTGAATTTCTTTTTAAAATAGAAAAACATTTTAGAATCAAAAAGATTTAGAATAAGTAAAACAAAATCAAAACAGAATAAAATAAGATTTGAAATAAGTTTTAAAATCAAAACTAAATCAAAACGATTTGCGAAATAAAATAAAGATTTGATTCTTAAAACTAAAAGGAAATAATTCAAATTTAAAATCATTTTCGAATTTTATAAAATAAATTAGAATCTTATATATAAAAACAAATCAGGAAATAATCAAAATGATTCTGACACGTTTTTCAATAAAAGCAGAAGTAATCGATTACTTTCTGAAGGTAATCGATTATTCCTTCAAAAATAGAAATTCTTAAATTCATTTGAAAATCAAGTAATCGATTAGACCAACAATGATTAATCGATTGCATCACTCCTATTCAATATGTGGTGCAACTCATTTAATTGATTAACACTAATCAATTAATCGATTACTAAGCCTCTGTTATGCATATGATGCAACATCATGTAATCGATTACTACACAGCCTGTAATCGATTACTAAGCCTCTGAAAAACATATGATGTAACAATTATAATCGATTACTTCTATAAGAAAGTAATTGATTAGCAAAGTTCACCTAATCGATTACAACCTCTCTGATTTTTCTATGATGCAACAAAGTTAATCGATTATCTTGAGCGGTTAATCGGTTACTCCTTCTTGCACAGTAGAAATATACAGAGTTTTGTAACATCAAGTATTTTCACAAAGATTAGAAAACAACTTTTCATGAAAACACATTTCCTCCTCTCTTTTAAATGAAAAACTTATTGGCCTTTTAAACTCGTAAAGAATAGAAACTTCATTACCTTACAAATGATCTAAGGAAAAAGGTTTCTAATCTATGTTTGCTTGAATCTTCATTTTTTATCATGAAGGAAACTTGTGAGCTTGAACTTGAGTTGGTTTGTTATCATCAAACATCAGCTTGATATATACTTGAAGTTCGTAAGAGAGTTTGAAGCATGTCTTCCAACATAGCTTGACTTCCAACACCAAGGACCGCTGGACACCAGCAAGGCATGCTTCGATACGCCTTTTGTTCTTAAAGATATTGCCAAATACGTCCTGGTTAAACCTCAAAGCATTGGTTTTAACATTCTCCAAACACTCCGGAATGTCTCCTTCACCTCCAGCCCAAGCATTTTGCACTATATTGGTAAACTCTTCATGCAAAGTCCAGGCCACCTGAAAACGAAAAGGTCGAGTACCACGAGGAGGAACCACGCCACTAAACCGTAAGAGAACAAGAGCGTGGTCGGAGTGAATACGGCACATGTTTTCTAAATAGGCTTCTGGGAAAGAGTGACGCCAATCAATATCCACAAGCGCCCTATAAAGACGTTTCAAAATGAGTCTAGTATCCCTTTCACGCCGCATCCATGTAAATTTTGAACCCAAAGCTCCAGTGTCCATTAACCTGCAATCATCCAACACTGTTTGAAACCGGTCAGCTCTCCTTCCAAACATACCACTACTGACCTTTGACGGGAGGAGGATTTCATTAAAATCGCCTATCAGCAGCCAAGGAAGAATAATGGATGAACGAAGCAATACAAGATGGTTCCAAAGATTTTCACAAATAGTAGGAGTAGGGCTCCCATAGATAGCGCTACACACCCATGAAGAACCCTGAGCAGATATACCCACTATAACACATTGGTGATGTAAATCAATCAAGTTAATAGCCACACCTGATTTGTTACTGCATAAGACCCAAATGCCTCCAGAGTGTCCTTGGGCTTCCATTATCGCACTAGGAGAGTAACCCAGCGAATTCTAGAAGCGACTAACACTAGCAAACTGGACATGTGTTTCAACAATAATAAACAGTGAAGGGTTAAACTGTTGAACCAAGTTCCTCACATGACGCTTACCACCACTATTGGCAGCGCCACGAACATTCCATGTAAGAATTTTAAAATCCTGGAAGACTGACATCATTACAAAACAACGTTGGTGAGGGGCACTACCCACTATTGTCCTGAGTCAAGAATCATGTTTGAAACAGCTTCCGTAGCACTCACCACCATAGCACCACTTATATTACTGGTGGCTTCATCCCCCTTCATACTAATATCCATAGTATTCATACTGTGATTCCCCCTTTCCCTTTTCCAGGGTCTGGCGGTTTTCCGCCCGCACCAACTTCCTTATTTTCTTGTGTAACACTTCCGCGCAGCAAATTCGGGGAAATACTAATCTCGGTACCAAGATCAAACCCTTGCATGGGCTTGGTATTAGTTGGTTTATTCTTCGAAGAAGTTGACGAAAATTGTCTATCCTTACCAAAGGTAAGGCTCGAGCTGAGTTGACTCAGTGAGTTAGAATGCCCCTTGTTTGACTCATAACTGAGTGTCACGTCCCTAGCTGCATTTTTTTGCATGGGGGTGTTTCTGGACTTTGGGGTCTTAATCCCATTCGGTTGTTTTGATTGTGACACTTGTGGAGAGTCTTTGCGGGCCCGCTTCTTATCATTGGCATACAACTGACCATGAGAGTCATTAAACGTAGTAATACTCTTGGGAAAGGCGATTAAATGTGGGCTCCCCATGATAATCTTCTCTTGCGTGTTGACCTGCTCTTGAACAACATCTTTTTTATTTAATGATTGATACTGCATCCCCTTATTTTTCTCACTTGTGAAATCCTTCTTCTTATCATTCCCCCTTTTTTTCTCCTTCTAACAATCAGCCACTCTCCATGCAAAGCATCTTCCGAATCAACCTCTTTATTATCAATCCTATCATTGCCAGCTGCCATATCTTTCCCATGATTTGCGCTCGGTGATTCCACAATTTTCGGAATTGTATCACTCTGTTCAGCTACCTCCGGCCGTGGTACGGTGGAAGAGATGGGTTGCCTAGCTACACAGTTTTTACTAAGGTGCCCGTAGCAGCCGCATGAAGAACATATCAAGTTCAGTTCTTCGTATTCCACCTTATACCAGTGCTCCCGAAACCACACCTTTCCAACAACCGGCAATGTCAGGTCTATCTCCACGCAGACTCTAGCAAACTTACCCCGTGCCACATTAACAGTAGGCATGTCCACGTTATGAGGAATTCCCACAGCAGAATCTAAACCCAACAGAAAACTTTTATCAAAGAACATGAGGTTTTACCCTGGGAAACGAATCCAAACAAGGGTGCGATTAACTTGGGTAGCCAGAGAAACAATGTCAGGCTCCCAACGTTGAACTGTGAGACAATGATCAAAAATCATCCATGGACCGCCCGTAATAACTTTCTCCCGAGCTGACTCCTCCTCAAACTTGACTACAAAATAGCCATTGCCTACATCCATTAAATCAAACCCACTGTTTAATTTCCATACATGTTTCAGATGGTCTCTCATGGTAAAAAAAACCCAATGACTTTCCGAGCAGTTTGACCACCAATGCATCTCACCAAGAGAGACACATTTTCTCAAACACTGAATCATCTAAGTAGACCTTTGGTTTAAGTCTGTTTCCTCCCTCCGACACAATCTTCATAAGGTTGGATTGTATAAAGTCCACTTCTTCCATCCTGGGGGGAGGGGACTTCCCTCCCATGGTTTTATCTCTAAAGGAGACACCCTCTTGAACCATAGAAGAGCTCGAGGTATCATGTTTTCCACCTTTCGAATCAGGTGGATCACCCATTAGATGTTCTTGTCATGCGTCCGTAGCTGAGAAGACAAAACCTTGATCACCCATACATCTTTTTGCTTCTCCTATTGTTTCTTCAGCTGATACTTTAAGCCATGTTCTTGTCCCTCAGCTTAACAATGAAGAGAAGGACTTCTATGTTCTCTGGTCTTAGTTGAAGAGGTGAAGAGTGCAGTTATGTCAATGAAATCATATAAAGCTCCATGGCCCGACGGTTTTCAACCCATATTGTTTAAAAAGTACGAGGATGTTATAGGGTTGGATATTTGGAAGCTGGTTGCTGAAGCTTTTTCTTCTGGTTCTTTGGATCCGCGGTTATGTGAGACACTCCTTGTTCTTATTCCAAAAGTCCAGCAGCCGACGGAATTTAAACATTTTCGTCCCATTGGGCTTTGCAACATAATCTTCAAAATTGTTACCAAGGTTATTGTGAATAGACTTCATCCCTCCATGAGTAAGCTTGTTGGCCCCCTTCAAAGCAGCTTCATTCTTGGGAGAGGCACGACTGATAATGCCATAGTTGCGCAGGAAATTCTCAGCTACATGAAGAAGTCAAAAAGCAAAATGGGATCGGTTGCTTTTAAGATTGACATGGAGAAAGCGTATGACAGGGTTAATTGGGATTTTCTCAAACAAACTCTAATTGATTTTGGCTTTCCCACTATTATCATTGCGCTGATTATGGAGTGTGTATGCAATTCCAAGCTGTCTGTTCTTTGGAATGGAGAAAGATTAGATAGCTTTGCTCCTTCAAGAGGCCTATGTCAAGGAGACCCCATGTCACCATATCTTTTTGTGTTATGTATGGAGAAGTTATCTGCTCTTATTAATCTGAAGGTTGAAGAAAAGAAATGGCACCCGGTTAGTGTCTCACGTGGAGGCCCTTTGGTTTCTCATCTTCTTTTCGCGGATGATGTGTTCTTGTTTTGTAAAGCTACACATCATCAACAGCAGTTAATTGTTGATGTGTTAAATGATTTCTGCATGGCATCAGGAATGAAGGTCAACTTTGATAAATCTAAGGCCTTTGCTTCAGCTAAAGTCTCCAGGAGTGTTATCCTGGAGTTCAAGACAACAACTAGTATTGCTTTCTGTCAGGATTTGGGTGTTTACTTGGGGTTTCCTCTCATTACAGGGCGCTCTAGTAGGAACCACTTCCTGCCCTTGTTGGATAAGCTTAGAACTTGCTTGGCTACATGGAAAAAGAACTTGTTAAATAGAGCAGGAAAGGTTTTCTGACACAATCGGTGTTGGCTTCTATACCTACATATTCCATGCAAACTTTGTGGTTGCCTCGAAGCATTTGTGATGATATAGACAGAGTGTCCAGAAATTTCATTTGGGGAAAGGATGGTGCTACCAGAAGCTTGGATCTAGTTAGTTGGAAGACAATGACGAGAGCTAAGCGCTATGGGGGTCTGGGCCTTCGTTATACGCGGCTGGATAATACAGCTTTGTTGGGAAAGCTTGTTTGGAGAATGCTGTTAGACCAATAGTGTACTTGGAAAGAGCTGTTGGAGCATAAATACCTGCGGGGTCGGTGCCTTCTTTCGACAGTTCCTAAGCAGCAAATGTCATATGTCATGTGTGGTATTCTTTGCACAAATGCTAAGCCGAAGGACAGTTTCGGGTTTCGTTTTGGTAACGGTAACACTTCCTTTTGGTTTGGTTCTTGGTGCAAGGAGGGTCCGCTTTGTGCTATGGTCCCCTTTGTGCATTTATTAGCCACAGATAAAGCTGTGAAAGATGTTTGGGTTGATGGTGCTTGGGACTGGGGTCATCTTTATACAACAGCGCCTAATGAGTTGAAGGATATGGTGAACCAAATCCAAGTCTTGGGTTTTGGGGACATGCAAGATGTTTGGTGCTGGGAAGGAAATGAAGATGGTGAGTATACGGCTGCAAGTGGCTTCAAGTGGTTACGACAAAGCGGTGGGAATCAACTATCAGAGGAGTCTTGGTCTTGGCTTTGGAAATTAGCTTGCCCAGAGAAGATCAAATTCTTCCTTTGGCTCATACTTCACAATGCGATTCCGACTAACAATCTACGATTTCACCGTGGTCTGTTTCTATCGCCGGATTGTGTTCACTGCAATGATGGGGAGGAAACGGTTCTCCACTACATCAGGTATTGCCCCCATAGTAAACAACTGTGGTTACATTTTGGATTTACGAATTTACCTTCTTTGGTCCTGATGTTTGGCAGTGGGTTCGTAGGCAAGTGGAAGGTGAATCCCGCAAGAAATTCTTGGCGGTCCTATGGTGGTCTTGGAGGTGGAAGAATATGGCTGTCTTAGGGTCAGAGGTGTGGCATAAAGACCAGGTTGTTTTTCACATCAATGCTTTAATATATGACTTGACTAAATGGTTCCCAACCAGAACGACTTCTCCTAGCATTGTCAGAGAAGTAACCTGGATTAAGCCTCCCTTAAATGGTGTGAAGCTCAACGTCGATGGCAGTTACCGTGGTGGTGATCACTACGTTGGCTATGGTGGTCTTATACGGGATTCCCGTGGCAAATGGTTGTCTAGTTTTTCGGGCTGCTTCCAATCTTCAAGCATCCTTTTGGCAGAACTGTTGGGCCTGAAGTGCGGCTCGAAGCTGGCTTGGGATATGGGGTTCCAAATTGTTCATAGTGAAACATATTCAATGGAGGTGTTTCGCTTGGTAACTTCAATGGTTCCTCCGAGGTGTCATTCCTACGGTGTTTTGATCCATCAATTAGAAGCTTTGCTGCAGCGGAATTGGAATTCTTCCTTCTCCATATTCTTCGTGAAGCAAACAGTTGAGCTGACATCTTGACTAAAAGGAGGGGAGGGCCTCCACGTCAAATGTTGGAAGTGTTTACCATCCCTCCAATTCAGTTAGATCAGGCGCTGGCTCTTGATGCTGCTGGACATGTTTTCCTTCGTAGCTAGTTTCTTTTAATCTTTCCTTTGCACCAAAAAAAACTTTCTATGTTGCACGGATACAAATACGATACTGGTATTGGATAAGTGTTCGAGTATGGAGACGAGATATGTCGTTTTTTAAAAAAATTGGGGTATGGATTCAATAATATAATTTCAAAATCAAAAGATAAATATAAATAAAAAATATACAAACAAATAATATTGACGCTAACATATGATAAAGTATTTTTGGATAAAAAATTGATACTCAAAATCTATATAAGGAAAAGATACTGATTATGTAAGTTAAAATTTAAATTCGTGGTGTGAATGTAAGAAAAAAACAAAAAATACCGAAACTCTTAGGCAAATATGATATAGTTTTGGAATGATGCATATTCAAAGTGTAGTCAAACATACTTAATATATGTACCGTTGTGAAGGTATGAGTACCCAACTTAAAATTAAAATAATAATGAATCAATACGTAACTGGTACTACTGTACATATATCGATACCCAAAATATGTCAAGTACGGATACATCACCTGTTTTCAAGTACCCATGATTTAAAGCTTATTTTTTATCTTTTATCTCTATACACATAAAATTAAAAATAACACTAGTTATAATTTGTTGTCAATATAACATTTTTGTTTATCAAGTTGAAAAAAAAATTAGTTATCTGAGATTCTTTCAAAATCAACTTTATCTTGGATAGTTGAAATGTGCCTAGTTCCAAAATTGATGAGGTAGACAATCTTATGTTTATCAAAGCTGTGAAGATGCATTCAAAATATTTGGGCTTACTTACAATTGTAGGTAAATAAAATTTTAAAAAAAACAGATATTTAATTTTGTCCAAGAATGTGTTTGGAAAAAGCTTAACGTATGGAAAGAACGAGCTCTATCCAGAAGTGGCAAAGTGATACTCATGATACTCACTAAAGTTGCGGTCCAAGCAATCCCCACCTATATTATGTTTTGCAATGCCTGAAACCCTTTGCTCTCAAATTGAAGGGATGATTACAAAATTCATTTGGAGTGGAGGCGTAAACAAAAGGAAGATTGATTGGCTATCTTGGGATAAAATGACCCAATCAAAAAAGGTTGGAGGAAGAAGGTTTAGGAATTTTGAAGCCTTTAATTTGGCACTCCTTGGTAAACAGTGGTGGCAATTACAAAGCAATAATTAGTCTCTTGTGTTTAATGTCTTGAAAACAAAATATTTCCCTCATTGCTCTGATCTATCATGTAGGCTCATAAAAACATTAATGTTAGTTATACGTAGAATATCATCCTCTCATCCAAATTAATGATAGAGGTTGACTCGTTGTGGCGTGTTGGGAATGGTTCTCATATTCGTATCTAGGAAGATAAATGGTGCTTGTCCTTCCCCAATGGACATTTACATACAGGTATGGAATGGAGTGATATATTGCAAGTGGCAAATGACCTCTTATTTCAAGATCCTAAGTGCTGGAACAAACCTTTGTTGCAAAATGTTTTTGCACCTTTTGAGGTTGAATCAATCATGCAAGTTCCTCTCTCAAGAAGATGGTGTTGGAATTGACAGCCATCATCCAAGAGGGGGTGAATAGGGTGTTTATGAAATCTTTGCCAAATTGAACAGTTAAATCATTTTAAAAAATTTCTCACAAAAATTGCAACAAAAAACAACACAATATTGAAAACGATTACGCGGAAGCGATTAACAACAACGGCAACAACAACAACAACAAAAGCACCATAAAAAATAGCAACACAACAACAACAGCAGCAGCAGCAACAACAACAACAACAACAACAGTTACGAGCAGAGAGACAACTAAATCAACAACAAGTATGAAAAAGATTACGCACGAACATCAATTAATAAATAAATTGAAAACCATTGGCACACGTTAAAACAAATAAATATTAATTGCGAGTTGTCGTGATAGCACGGAAAAACAACAAAAATAAACGCAACGGAAAGGCCTACGTTCAAGCCCTTAACAACGTGCTTCGGATTTGCTGTTATTATTCATTGGAAGTTTCGAACCCCAAAACACCCAGAGCGCCCTGCAAACTAATCAATTCGACCTTTCGTAAGGGACCTTAGTCACACACAAGGGTTCCTCACCCTATTACATAGAGGATACCACATAGTCGCATTAGGGAAGCCTTGTCCTAAACTCTAAGGTAGCCTAACTACTAGGTGTCCCACCATTCGTAAGGAACCTGTACCAAAAACCAATAATTGGGTGCCTCACCCTATACCAATGTAGGTGTCACACCTTCTAACTAGGGGTGCCTCTCCTTAATAACTATGGGATACCACACTCTTATAACAATGGTCAAATTAGGATAAAGAAGTGACTATCAATATGAAGCACTCTTGTAGTGCGGATATACAAATTGAGTCTTTATGGTAATAGTATGAATATTACTCAAGCTCAAGGTTCACTCTCAAACTATGGAGAAGATAGAAGAAGAAGAAGAACATGAATCACTTTTCTCAAAATAATAGGATTGGAAAAATTGAGAGAATATTGATTTTGAAAAGTGAGTGAATGATTGTGATTAAGAAATATGATCAGGCCTTTTAATTCCAAAATACAATCAGAGAAAAATAAAAAAAAAACAATACAATAGCTAACGAAATTGATCCAGGGTCGTTTTTAATTTTTTTTCAAAAAAATAATCGATTACTTTCTCAAGGTAACCGATTATTTTAATCAAAGTAATTGATTACAACTTTCAAATTAATTGTTTCATGTCTCTTTGGATTTTGTATGATGCAGTGAAAATAATCAATTATTTGATCATGTAATTGATTACTCTCTCACAAAAGTAGTCGATTCACCAAGTTCAAGTAATTGAATACAGACCCTCTTGATTTTGTATGATACTGCAAAAATAATTAATTATTTGACCTAAGTTTATCGACTACTCTCTCACAAAAAGAATAGATTCACCAAGTTCAAGTAATCGATTCAAAACTCCCTAGATTTTTTATGATATTGTAGAGGCCATCGATTATCTTTATAAGTAATAGGGGTGTAACGGTCCGGTCCGGTCCAGTCTGTGAGCCATATTACGGACCGGACCGCTCAATTTAGTATGGTCCGGTCCGGTCCGGTCCCAATATTATTTATCCTCAAAGACCGGACCGAACCAGACCGTTCATGAGTGGTCCGGTCCGGTCTATCTCGCTTTTTTCCTTTTTTTTTCAAAATCAAGCAAAAATATGAAAAGAAAAAAAAACAAAACAAAACCAGATCAGCAAAGGAGTTAAGGAGAAGGGAGAAGGGAGAAGCACACCTCGTCGCTGGAGGCGGAGGCGGAAGCGGAGGGGACGACCGTGAAGGAAGCAGCGACGGCGGAGACTCGAACAAAGGAGAGGGGACGACAACGAAGCGGCGCACAACGACGGTGGCGTGTGAGCAACGAACACCAGGCGTCAATGGCGAACGACGACGGTAGCGTCGGTGGTGGTGAGAACTTCGGCCGGCGTCGGATCTTGAGAGTGGAGAGTTTGAGAGTGCGGCTAGAGTTGTCAAAATGGGTCGGGCCAGTCGGGCCGGGCCAAAAAGCCCGAAAAATCATAGGGCTCGGGCTCCTTAATATAGCTTATTTATTCAACCCCGGCTATTTAGCTCGGCCCGGTCGGGTTCGGGCCGGGTAAACCCGGCCAGGTTCGGGCCGGCCCGGCGGCCCATAAAAAAAGAAAAAAATTCACAATTTTTTTTTTATTTTATATGTGTAAAAAAACACTTGTAATAAAATTCCCTTAATTTTTATCAATATTCACATATCAAAAATGCACCTGAACAAATCAAAGCACAACATTAATTGTCCTATATGAGTTATACATACATTTTAATTTATGTAAGAATAGAAAATCAAATTTATCCTCTAAAAAATGTGTAAAAGAATAAAACACTTATTATTGTTTAAAAAAATATGTGTAAAAAATAAAGGAAGTTTATTCATTAATTTTTTTGAAAAAAATATATATATTTTTTTGAAGTGGTTGAATTGTAAAAAAAGAAAAAAGGTGATGCGGGCCGGCCCGCACCCGGCCCGAAGCCCGCTTAGGGCGGGTTTGGGTTTGATACTACGGTACTCAATTTATAACCGGGCTTTTTGGCCTGAGCCCGGTTTGGCCCGAACCCGAAACGGGTCGGCCCGAACCTGGCCCGCAAGCCCGTTTTGACAGCTCTAAGTGCGGCTGTGAGTGTGAGAGACTGAGTTTCAGATCTGTAGTTTAGGAGTTTAGGACTTTAGGGTTGTTTAGTTTTAGATATGTAGGTTTTTTTTTAATAATTAGTAAGCCTATTGGTCCGGTCCGGTCCCAGCGGTCTAAAAATGTCTGGGACCGTGGACCGGACCGTTCAGCAACGGTCTGAATTTTTTGGGATCAGACCGGACCGTGCGACCGGATCGGACTGCATTTTTCGGTCTGGTCCGATCCGGTTCGAACGGTCTTGTGATCTCGGACCGGATTGCTTACACCCCTAATAAGTAATCGATTACTTAATGCTCAAACTTCTAATTTTTTTTTCGTATTCTCGAAAGTTAGACCAAAGTTTTAAAAACATTTATGCATGAAAGATTGCTAGAAAACAATTTTCAAAGCATTTTAATCTTTTTCTTCTCCATAATACTTAGTTTAAGATCTTAGTTTGAGTTCTAAAATATAGTGCCTTACATTGATTGTCCTAATTCCTAAACATGGGTTAGAGGAATCCCATATTGAATAAAATTTCTCGACTGACCTTAAAGAAAAAAACCAACCTTCTTTTCATTTCAAATCACTCAGAAATGGTTCTTGAAAAACGAGTTTTTATAAGTTATCATTTCGGAAATATGTTTTTAAGACATTTCCAAAAGGCTTATTTATGTATTTAGTCCCTGAAAGTTGGGAGTCTTTTGATTTTGGTCCCTGAAAATTTTTTTGACCTTAACCCATCCTTAATTGTTTTGAAAATTTGGTTTTAGTCCTTGTTGTTAAGAAAAATTCGTTAACTACTAACGTGGCTAACGGAACGTCACATCATCGTACACGTGTGCAAGTATAGAATGTCATGGTAGGATGATGAGGATGATTCGGACCCATAGGAGCAAAAGGGCCATAGCCCAATCCACAAACATATTTTGGTTGGGCTTGACCCTTTTGCTCCTATGAGTCCGGATCATTCATGTCATCCTATCGGTTACATACTATACTTGCACACGTGTATGCTGATGTGTCGTTTCGTTAACTACATCAGCAATTAACGAATTTTTCCTAATGGTAGGGACTAAAACCAAATTTCCAAAATAATTAAGGATGAGTCAAGGTAAAAAAAACTTACAGAGATCAAAATCAAGACACTCTCAACTTCGAGGGACTAAAAGCATAAATAAGTCTTTCCAAAAACTTCAAAAAAACTTGGTTTAATAGTGTAATATTTCATTACATTTATATTTTCAAGTGTCGATTTAAAGTTTTGATTTATGAAAATGACAGTTACAAGAAATTAAAGAGCAATTATGTATATAAAAAGAAATTAATTCCTTACTCATAAAATAAAAGAATACTCTTCTATTTAAAAAAAAAAAAAAACATTTCCACCAACATATTCTTAGAATGGGTGATAAAAAACACTTCCATAAACATGTTCTTAGAATAGGTGATTGTAAAATAAACTAAAAATGGAATTGGTTGAAGAGACATCTCCATAGTTTTTTTAACATAAAAGTTTTGGTAATAAGTTGGCTTTCGAGAATTTATCAAGATTAAGGCAGGTTTCACAAGTGTTTACTGTTATATTTACATATTATTTATCAATAACGTTCTTATATTGATAAGAGAATTGGAACTCATGACGTTATAAATTATAAAATAATTCCTTACCAGCAAACTGACTTTCAAAACAAAAAAACGTCCATAGTGAAAGCACAATCCGCTTAGGCCAAGGTGCTGTTATTTGTGGCAATAAATTATGGTATGCAATACTCATGTTCTCCTTAAATTGAATCAAATTGAACTTTGGTCACTTTAAATTAGATTTGTGGGAGCTACAATTGACTTGGCAGCGCATTTTCCCATCCAACTCTACAATAGTTTCTTGTTTTTTTAAAAACAATTTAGATAAGTTGGTCCCGGGTGTTTATCAGGGTCATGATCTACCTAACGACTCTTTGAGTGCTTATATAGGTATTATAAATGAGTCATGGGAATTGAATCCCATTTTTTATCCACAAACCCCATTTTAATGGAGAAAATTCCAAAATACTCCAAATTCATTTTTTTTTTCAATTTGTTCCTATTTTGTATATTATATCAATATACTTTTTCAAGAGGTTCCTATCAAAAAAAGTTTCCAATAAAATAGTCTTGGACCACGACAGCAGAGTCTGGACTAAGTTGTTTCTTCTTCTAATGAGTATAATTCACAAAGCAGCAACAGATAGAGAAAGTAGAAGTCTTGTTCAGAGTCCCTGTTCTCTTCTTTTATAATAACTCCATCAAGCATGAAAGAGAGAGAGAGAGAGGTGTTTTTGGAATAGTAATAGTAATAGTAAATACTACCTTCTCTTCTCTTCTTTCTCTTTGTTACTATGCAAACAACAAAAGATGGTGCTTTTTAATTTTAATTTTTTTTGGGTTAAATGTGTGTTTTGTTTTTGAAGATAGTTTGCTTTCCAAGGGAGGCGAGGGGTTGTCCATGGGTATTGAAGGGTTATTCATGGGTGTTGGTAGGAGTTGGAGATGGAAGAAGAAGAAATTTCAGAAAAAAATGGAGAAAACGGGAAGAAAAAGAATAATTTAGGTTTAGGGTGAAAGGAGTATTTCTAGAATTAAAACAAAAAAAAATGGGAATCTTGACTAAAAGATGGAGTTCAATTTTCAGCACTCCTTATAAATTACCTATCAAAGAAGTTCTCATATAAACAACGAAATTTGAACTTACGATCTTGAAAGTTAATATAACATTAATTCAGTTAAATAATTTCATATTTAATCTCAACTACTCCCTCCGTCCTTCTATATAAGACCCTCTTAGTAGATTTCACATCCATTAAGAAAGTTGGTTAATTGTATTGGAAATGTGAATATTTGATATATATTTTCAAAACTACCCCTATTAATAGTATTATGAATCTAAATAGTGTTAAGTAAATAGGGTTATTTATGGAAAGAAGTAATTATTTGTCATTGAAAATTGATATATGGTCTTATAAATAAGGACAAAATAAAGGTCTCAAAAGGGTTTTATATATAGGGATGAAGGTAATAATTATTTTTAATTTTTTTGCCCTTAATGTAAGTTCCCATTTCAATTTTCTATTTTCAAGAGCATTAATTTGTTTTTTAATAGATATTCGTATTAATCAACAATTTTAAAATTTAAATAATAATTACATGGGTAACTTTAAAAAAGTACCCCATATATAGTTATCATTTTCAATACAAATAACAACTTTAACTATTTTCCTTAGCTCTCACATTTTTCTCCAAAGGGAGATTACATTTAGGACACAAGGAAGTAATTCTAATAAAATATTAAAAGTTGTAGACAATATTTTGTAAAGTAAATTAGAATAATATAAAACAAGCATGTATGGGTGTAATTTTTTTAACTAAATTGATATTATATGTCAAAATATAATGAATGAAAATGATATTTTTTATTGGAAAAATGTTCATTGAGAACTTGACACATGTATGTCTTGGGGAACTTAAAGGCTTAAAGAGAGTTTCATTTGGAGACTTGGAGATGGTGAGGTGTCCATGTGGTATGATAAATAATTTAGCGAGGTGTGAGAACTACAATCGGTGGGTGAATTAACTAAGCAACACTAGGAGAACACCTAGAAGGGGGGGTTGAATAGGTGTTAAAGAAACCTTGAAAGATTTTCGAAAGAAACAAATCGAAACAATTAAAACGAATGATTTTCACAAAATTTTCAGCATTTAATCGATTAAGACAAGCTGATAATCGATTATCCTGTTGGAAACCAACAAACGGCTAAAATAACCTTCTAGAGGGGGGGTGAATAGAAGTGTTAAGCGTCGATACCCAAATTTAAAAAGTAATCAAAATTGGTTCAGAAACGATTCAATTTTAAGCCAAAATTAAAGACTTAATCGATTAACCTGCAATTTAATCGATTAACGTCAGATTTGTGAAATCCCTTAATAGATTACTAATCGATTAAACACTGTTAAATTGTAGAAAATCAAAGTTCAATTCAATTCAAGATTTGCAAGAAACTCTAGAAACTAAGAATTAAACTTAAGGTAATTAACTACGAATCAATTAAACAGAAATATGAATACGTAATTAAATTCCCCAATCTAATCCTAAATCATTTACTCTCTCAAGATTGAATTTAATTCGCAAAAAGTGAAGAACTAAAAATACGAAGAACACGCAAAGATTTTATCCTGGTTCACTCACAACCACCGTGAGCTACATCCAGTCCTCCCTCTCTGATTTGGGAGATTTGTTTCACTAAGAAATAAGAAGATTAGTATACAATTAGTTAGAATTCCTCACACACACAATCCTAACCCTTTTCTCATGCGATGTACCAAATCGTAGAGAGTCTACCAAATCTCTTAATTCTTCTTCGTGTTCTTCTTGATTGAAAGTCGCTTCCAATCCACTTTAGCTTTTAGCCTTGAAACCTTCAAAGCCCAAGATGTTGCTCAACCTTTCTCCTTTCCAATTTCTTCAATTGAAAACTTGTTTGTTGAATCTTCAAAGTAACCTCTTTGTTACCAATACATTCAACTAAGAATTTTACAAGCACTTGAATCTCAATATTGACACAATAAGAATGTAATGTGTAGAAGAATTGAGATTCTAAAAAGATATGATAGAGAATGATTTTGTCTAAGAATATTAGCTCAAGAAAGTTTGAAAGATAGTGAAAAGTTGCTCTTGAAAAATTATGGTTCGTAACCTTTTTCCAAATGCATTAGAAAAGCTTTTATTTAATCAGATACAACAGTACTTAATCGATTAAATATTTCCATAATCGATTATTAATCGATTAAAATGTGATTTAATCGATTAAACACTGTAAAAATCTTTTTCTATTATTTTGCAATTTTCACTTGTTAATTTTAATAAATCTTTGAGCTAAATTCTCTATCAATGTAATCTCAATTCCTAAACATATTAAATTCTTATAAATCAAATTGAGATTATCTAACCTAGTCTACCACCCAACACTCATATAATAAAAGAATAAAAACATTATAATACAATAATATGAATGAGAGATAAACTAGTCTTCTTGTTGTTGTTGTAGGTTGACCAAACACTTTGTCTTCATCAAAACACAATTGAACATAGAACCACATCAAGCCTTCAATCTCCCCCTTTTTGATGAATGACAAACTATCACCATTGAACAACTACTCCCCGTAAATGTTAGCACACTTAGGAAGTAACTCAACCTACAAAACAAATCAACCAAACTTTTCTCCCCCTTTTGGCATTATCAAAAAGATATAACAATAATACTTTGCCAAAAGTGAGAAGTAAAACCAATAACAAATGCCCAGACTATATAAAGCATAAGTAATGACTATAAGAAACAATGCACATAAACCAAACAAAATATAATATCAAAGCATAAGGAATGTGCATAATCCATCAAAGTTACATAGCCAAAACATCATAAAACCATCATAAGTCTGAAACATAAGTACACCACCATAAGTCTGAAATACCATATCAAAACACAAGTCCAAACCGGATAAAACTAAACCAGAAACCATAAAACCAGAAACATAACTAATAAACATCCAGAGATAAGTCAAAAAACATAAGATAATAGCAACAAAAATCAAGGGGGTGGCTGTGGAAAAAGTCTCCCAAAAGCACCAAAGAACCTATCCTCCATCGCCTGCTGGCGAATCGCCATGTCAGCAAAACCGCGCTCAAGAAGCTCTTGTTGCCTAGTCTCCATCAACCGAAAACGATCATCAATCTGACCAGACAAGCTATCATGCAATGCACGGTAATCAAAACCCGGATCAGCTATAGGAGGGGGATGCTCTTGTTCTGCATCATCAGGTATGTTCATAAAATCCTCAACATCTATTCCATCAGATGGAGGAGGAGCAGAGGGACCAGCACCACCTTCTTGTTCCATCTGTGCCATATGTCTTGCCAAATCTTCCTCAGCCTGCTGTTGTGCCAAAATCTTAGCCACATCAGATTTCCACATCCAATTATTTGCCTCTGGATTTTCCTGTAGACCTTGAGATCGCAAAACAGAAGCAGTAATGCAATTCTGATCATTCACCTCAATTTCCAACTCATCCTCAGAAATAGGAACCTCATAATACACAAGTAGTCTAGTAACCAACATAGCATATGGTAGAGTCGCAGAACCAGTAGAAGCAGCAGCTAACAACATCCTATCAATAATGACTCTAGACCAGTTGATTGGAATGTGATTCCGAAGACCATAAAAGATCCTCAACTCATCTGCATTAGCTTGACTAAAATTTTGATTTGTCTTAGGCATCAAACAATATGAAATCACATACAGCAGTAATTGACAATCAACTTTCATCAGACCAACACCCTTAGTACCCTTAGTCCAAGTATGACCCGGCCTCAAAGTTTGATCTTTTGAAGGTAGAAAATAAGTCCAAGTAAAACGAGAATAATCATCCACAATCACAAGTCCATAATAGTTGCCTCCAAAACTCATAGTTTGAGAAGGTCCAAATAAGTCCATATGAATGAGTTCCAAAACCCTTGTAGTAGAAATCACCTTTTTAGGTGGAAAATTAGTTTTAGTTTGTTTGCACTTTTTACAAGGATTGCAAACTCCTTCAACTTTAAAATCAAGCTTTGGAAGACCAACTACCAAGTAATTGGATAAAATTTTATTTAATTGTTTTAAATGGACATGAGCAACTCTCCGATGCCAAAGCCAAACATCACTTTCTTTGTTGATAAAACATTTTGAAAATAAAGAAGTAATGTCATCTAAGTCAATCAAATAAGTGTTATTGCACCGATTTCCTACAAACTTAATGGATTGATCACTATCACTCTTAATAATGCAATGGTTTGAGGTAAAAATAACGCTATTACCAATATCGCACAATTGACTAATACTAAGTAAGTTGTTCTCAAGACCCTCAACATACAAAACATTATCAATTATAACATTTGAGGCGTTTCCGATTTTACCTACACCAAGGATTTTTCCACGATTGTTGTCGCCGTAAGTGACGTGACCCTTATCTCTTGGAGAAAATTCAATCAAATGTCTCTTGTCTCCCGTCATGTGCCTTGAACAACCGCTGTCCAAATACCAACGATCCTCTCTCGTTCGAAGGCACACCTACAAAACAAAATCATTTGGAAGACTTAGGTACCCAAACAATTTTGGGTCCTTGGGGGTTAATTTCCGGTTTCTCTCCTTTAATAATCCAAATAAATTCCTTTTTGGGTACACCATACTTTTTTATTTTACAAACGTTTGAAGTATGGCCAAAGATACCACAATAGAAACAAGTTGGTTTTCTAGTAAATTTGACCTTTGAAAAATTTCCAACTTTTCTATAGGATTTCTTCTTTGGTATAGTGTATCCCAAACCGGTCCTATTTGTATTATCTCTTCGTCTAGAGAGTAAATCATTCAAATTCCTTTTTCCTTTTGTAAAAGTTGCAAGTTTTTCTTTCAAATCACCAAGTTCAAGTTCATAATCCTTGCACTTTTCACAATCGGAAATCACATTAGTAGTAATACAACAATCACATGATGCATTTGAATATATGAGTTCTAAAGTCTCATTTTGAAGCACAAGCTCATCAATATGTTTTTGCATTTCAATAATCTTTTCTTGATGCTTCAAAATGGCTTTCTTAGCTTCTATGTTGATTTTAGCTAATTTCTTAAGTTCACTATGCATATCAACATAAGCATTATAAAGTGCATCATATGAAGGGGAAGAGCATGATTCACTATCGGAATCCAAATCAGAGTTACGTTTAGAATGTACCTCTTTTGAGCTTGATTGCTCAAGAGACGCATCACTAGTGGAAGCTTCTATGTCATCCTTAGCCATCAAACACAGATTTGCCGATTCTTCATCATCCGAAGTGCTAGAATTAGTCTCATCTTCGGGTTCGTCCCAAACAATATAGGCCTTCTTAGCTTTATGATTGTTAGGTCTCTTCTTATCACTATCGGATCTTTTTGGCTTTTGAGGACAGTGGTATTTGATGTGCCCAGCTTTCCCACACGTATGACATATAATCTTGTCTCTAGGAGTTTTCGATTTTTGAGGAGTCTCTTTACTTTCCTTTGTATTGAGTCTTCTAGAATTTCCTTTCCGCTTGAGAAATTTTCTGAAATTCTTAACCATGAGAGCTAGTGACTCATCATCCAATTCCGAATCCGAATCGTCATCTAGGGAAGAATCATTTTGAGTATCTATAATTTTTTATGAAGCCTTCAATGCAATACCCTTTTTCTTCTTGTCTGATTCTTCGTTCATGGTTAGATGCTCAAGCTCCATTTCATGCTCTTGTAATTTGCCAAATAGTGTTGCGAGATCCATAGCATCCAAATTTTTAGATTCCACAATGGCGGTTACTTTTGGTTGCCAATTCCGATCCAAACATTTCAACACTTTGTTAGTAAGTTCACCTTGTAAGAAATTCTTACCAAGAGCAAGCAAATGATTGATAATGTGAGTAAATCGTTTTTGCATATCATTGATAGATTCATTAGGAAGCATTTGAAACAATTCATACTCACGCATCAAAACATTCAACCTAGCACGCCTAACCTCGCTAGTTCCTTCATGAGTCACTTGTAAAGTGTCCCACATCTCCTTAGCACTAGCACATTGTGAAACTCTAAAGAATTCGTCATAAGATAAAGCAGAGGTGATGATATTTTTTGCTTTAAAATCAAATTGAACTTTCTTCTTGTCATCATCCGTCCACTTATCTTCGGGGGTTAATTGTGCTACACCTTCGACTAAAGTAGAGGGGATGTGAGGACCTTTTTCAATCGTTTTCCAAATTTCAATATCGATCGCTTGGATAAAAATTTTCATTCTTACTTTCCAATAAGCGTATCCCTCACCGCTAAATAGTGGGGGACGGTTTATTGCAGCACCTTCACCTCCAAAAGGGTTTTGATTCGAGCCCATGGTTTCCAAAGGATCTTTTCGAAAAAGCTTTTAAGCTCGGTTTATTCGACCGAGCTCTGATACCACTTGTTGGAAACCAACAAGCGGCTAAAATAACCTTCTAGAGGGGGGGTGAATAGAAGTGTTAAGCGTCGATACCCAAATTTAAAAAGTAATCAAAATTGGTTCAGAAACGATTCAATTTTAAGCCAAAATTAAAGACTTAATCGATTAACCTGCAATTTAATCGATTAACGTCAGATTTGTGAAATCCCTTAATAGATTACTAATCGATTAAACACTGTTAAATTGGAGAAAATCAAAGTTCAATTCAATTCAAGATTTGCAAGAAACTCTAGAAACTAAGAATTAAACTTAAGGTAATTAACTACGAATCAATTAAACAGAAATATGAATACGTAATTAAATTCCCCAATCTAATCCTAAATCATTTACTCTCTCAAGATTGAATTTAATTCGCAAAAAGTGAAGAACTAAAAATACGAAGAACACGCAAAGATTTTATCCTGGTTCACTCACAACCACCGTGAGCTACATCCAGTCCTCCCTCTCTGATTTGGGAGATTTGTTTCACTAAGAAATAAGAAGATTAGTATACAATTAGTTAGAATTCCTCACACACACAATCCTAACCCTTTTCTCATGCGATGTACCAAATCGTAGAGAGTCTACCAAATCTCTTAATTCTTCTTCGTGTTCTTCTTGATTGAAAGTCGCTTCCAATCCACTTTAGCTTTTAGCCTTGAAACCTTCAAAGCCCAAGATGTTGCTCAACCTTTCTCCTTTCCAATTTCTTCAATTGAAAACTTGTTTGTTGAATCTTCAAAGTAACCTCTTTGTTACCAATACATTCAACTAAGAATTTTACAAGCACTTGAATCTCAATATTGACACAATAAGAATGTAATGTGTAGAAGAATTGAGATTCTAAAAAGATATGATAGAGAATGATTTTGTCTAAGAATATTAGCTCAAGAAAGTTTGAAAGATAGTGAAAAGTTGCTCTTGAAAAATTATGGTTCGTAACCTTTTTCCAAATGCATTAGAAAAGCTTTTATTTAATCAGATACAACAGTACTTAATCGATTAAATATTTCCATAATCGATTATTAATCGATTAAAATGTGATTTAATCGATTAAACACTGTAAAAATCTTTTTCTATTATTTTGCAATTTTCACTTGTTAATTTTAATAAATCTTTGAGCTAAATTCTCTATCAATGTAATCTCAATTCCTAAACATATTAAATTCTTATAAATCAAATTGAGATTATCTAACCTAGTCTACCACCCAACACTAATATAATAAAAGAATAAAAACATTATAATACAATAATATGAATGAGAGATAAACTAGTCTTCTTGTTGTTGTTGTAGGTTGACCAAACACTTTGTCTTCATCAAAACACAATTGAACATAGAACCACATCAAGCCTTCATATCCTTTGTAAAACTTGAGTTAATCGATTATTCAGATCAATTAATCAATTAATCATTGTTAAGACTGGAAAAAAAAATCGCTTTTCAATCAAATACGAAAATCAATCAATTAACACATATGATCAGAGATAAAGCGGAATTGATTAACACCAATATTGTTATTGATTACCTTGGTTATGAAAATGATTTTTACCAAATCAATTTGCACAATTAAAACCTAATTCATTCAATTATGGAAAATCAATCTTTCCTAGGTTTTCAAGTAAGAACAATATGAAATGACAAATATTAAAGAGTTAAGGGAAGAGAAGCTTGCTCAGAGATTTATACTGGTTCACTCACAACCACCGTGAGCTACATCCAGTCCCCTCTTCTCACAAGAGAGAGTTTCTTCACTAAGGAATTAGAATTCTCAAATTACAAATAGTCCGCCTCTCAAGACTCCCTTCTTGATAGCCTCCAAGAGATACCTCACTCTTGTCTTGTAATCCTATTGAAATTCTAATCTAACCTTCTTCCCTTGCTTGTTGATAACCCCACAACAAGTCTTCCACTTGCTTGTTGATTCCTCACAACAAGACTTTCAATTTGCTTGATGACACACCAAGATTTCTTCTTCAATTTTGCTTGATAAACAACACACCAAGACTTTCCCTTTGTTGTAGATAGCTTGCCTCTTGCAAAGATTACAACACAATAGAAAACACAATAACAATCCTATGAATCTCTTTCAAGAACTATGAAAATATCAACACATGAGATTCAAAGATTCTTGATCAAAGATGTAAAAGTGAAAGCTTTGATCTTTTAAAAATGAGAGAGAATAGTGTGGCTTTGATCTTTCTAAAATGATATGAAAATTGAAATTGATTTGTTCTAATGATTCACAAAGGTTGGGAAAAAGTTTATATAGAATACCCAAAAGTTAGGAAACTTAAAAACTGATTTTGAGAAGTGAAAAACATATTTTAAAAACCAGTACAGCAGGTGTTAATCGATTAGCTCATCAGGTTAATCGATTAACCCTTGTTAAAATCATGTTAATCGATTAAGTCATCAGGTTAATCGATTAAGACCTAATTCAAAAGCTATTAATCGATTAGCCAATTCTGTTAATCGATTAAGCACTGTAAAAACTCATTTAAAATTTGTTTTCTCAAAACTAAAACTTTTCTTTCAAACCTTTAAGCTACCTATTGATTTTAGGTTAAGTGAATACTCAAAATATAATATGATCATGCACTTGATAGAGATTCACTACCCTCTAATAACTCTACCCAAACTCATCAAACTCTAAGACTCAAAATAAAGATATTACAATTTTACACATAATGAATATTCATGAGCTTTCTCTCTCTTCATCATTGTTGATTGTTGTTTGTTTGTTGAGCTTCTCCATAACTTGAGCTTGATCAAAACATTTGTCATTATCAAAACCATCACACTGGATCTAACAATCTCCCCCTTTTTTATTATGACAAACATGTTTTGAAGTTGTTTAAAGTTGTTGATTGTTGAACCATTTGATCACTTGGTGAGACTCTTGCTCCCCCTCAATAAATGATTTTGACATTTGAAATCCAATTGAGTTAAGCTTGATTCTCCCCCTATCTTCAACAACTTTGCTCCACCTATATAAAAACAACAAAATAACCTTTTCTCCCCCTTTCGGCATTATCAAAAAGTAATATAACAATGAAATCTTAAGCCAAAATTGAGAAATAACAATCATTTCTATACATAATTTATACCAATTAATCAATGAACTATACTTTGAAATGTGAAACCAATTGGAAAGAAATATAACAATTAAAAATGATACCAATTGGAATTAATAAATCATAATATCACTTGACAAAGATATTAATTGTAAAGAAATATCACAATAACAACAATAGCATGATAATCACATAATTCATACACAATGATATCAATTGTAAAACAATATATCATGACAATACTTGTGAATTTTCAACACAAATTGTAAATTGTAAGAGACTAATAGTAAGATACCAAATGTAAATCAATACCAATTTTAAGTCCTTGTTGTCTCTTGCGAAAATCCACTTGATACCAAATGTGAGCTTTGTAGAAATAATACCAATTGTACCAATTGTAAATACTCAAATGATACCAATTGTAGAAATTATAGGACATTCTCTTTGATACTTGAAGATGCAAACAATGAATATTACTTGTAAGCCTTTTTGCTCTTCAATTGTACCTACAAAATAATCATGCTTTGCTTTTTGGTATCCAAGTGATCTTGGATCCATTTTTCTTAGTTAAGGGATTGTCACCCTTCTTAACCCAAACGAAATTTACTTTAGGTATACCATGCATTTTAATATAACACACATTTGAAGTGTGTCCATGAGTGCCACAATAGAAACATGTTGGAGCATTTGAAAAATCAACCTTAGAAAAATCAAAAACATTTCTATGAGACTTACTCTTAGCATAAGTATAACCCAAACCAAACTTGTTTGAATTTCCTCTTTGAAAATTTAACAATGTGCGCAATTTAATATCACCACTTGTGAAACTTGCAAGCATATTTTTCAAAATAGCACTTTCATCTTTAAGCAACTTGCAATTCTCACAATTAACCACAACATTCAATCTACTAGCACAATCACAACAAGAACTAGCATATATGAGATCAAGAGTTTCATTTTGAAGATTAAGCTCATCAACTTGTTTTTGAAGTTCTAAAATCTTTTGTTGATGTTTCAAAATGAGATTCTTCCTTTCTAAATGTTTCAAAACTAGTTTCTTAAGTTCTTCATGCATTTCTTCATAAGCATTATATAAAGTTTCATATTTAGAAGAAATTTCGGATTTAGTGTCACTTACATTACTATCCTCGCTTTGTTTATTTGATTCATCACTTGAGCTTTCTTCTTCATCTACTTGAACTAGCAAGTTGAGTGCAGCGATTTCTTCATCATCCGACGAACTACTTGATGTGTTTTCCTTTTCTTCTTCATCCCAAACAATGTATGCCTTTTTATGCTTTGGATTTTTCTTTTCTTTCTCCATCTTCTTGAGATACTTTGAGCACGAGTATTTGAGATGACCGGGTTTTCCGCATTCATGGCAAACTATTCCTTCTTTAGTTGTCTTGGTCTTGTAGTGTGGGGAATTCTTCTCTTTCTTTTTGTCTTTGTTCAACCTTTCTTTTCTCCTTAGATGCTTGCTAAAATTTCTCAATAGAAGTTTCATAGACTCTTCCTCAATGTCCGAATCGGAATCTTCACTATCATCGGAACTCTCTTCCTTTTTATATGAACTTTTAGCCTTAAGAGCACTTCCTTTTCTTTCTTTGTTCTTATCCGATTCTTCATGCATATGCAAACGTCCAAGCTCCATTTCATGTTCTTGAAGCTTTCCGAAAAGTGTAGCTAAATCTATGTTGTCCAAATCCTTTGATTCAACAATGGCGGTAACCTTTGGTTGCCATTCCCTGCTTAGACATCTTAAAACTTTGTTAACAACTTCACAATTCATGAAAGTTTTTCCAAGAGCAATGAGATGATTAATAATATGAGTAAAACGTTTTTGCATATCAAATATAGATTCATTAGGCAACATAAGAAACAATTCATATTCATGCATCAAAGAATTTAATCTAGCACGCCTAACTTATCTAGTGCCTTCATGTGTGACTTGCAAGGTGTCCCACATTTCTTTGGCATTACGACATTGGGAGACTCTAAAGAACTCATCATAAGATAGAGCCGAGGTGATGATATTCTTAGCTTTTAAATCATATTGAATTTTCTTTTTTATCATCATCGGTCCACTTATCTTTGGGAACTAGTTGAGATGCTCCATCTACTTGTTTTGAGGGAATGTGAGGACCATTCTCAATGGCTTCCCAAATATTCATGTCTATGGCTTCTATAAAGATTCTCATTCTAACTTTCCAATAAGCATAACCCTCTCCACCAAACATAGGAGGACGACTTATTGAAGCACCTTCACCACCAAAGGGATTCGTAGAGCCCATTGTAGTTTCCTCAAGGACCTTTACGAAAATAGCTCTATGCTCGTGTCTTTCGACCGAGCTATGATACCAATTGTGAGAACTACAATCGGTGGGTGAATTAACTAAGCAACTCTAGGAGAACACCTAGAAGGGGGGTTGAATAGGTGTTAAAGAAACCTTGAAAGATTTTCGAACGAAACAAATCGAAACAATTAAAACGAATGATTTTCACAAAATTTTCAACACTTAATCGATTAAGACAAGCTGATAATCGATTATCCTTTGTAAAACTTGAGTTAATCGATTATTCAGATAAGTTAATCAACTAATCACTATTAAAACTAAAAAAAATCGCTTTTCAATCAAATACGAAAATCAATCAATTAACACATATGATCAGAGATAAAGCGGAATTGATTAACACCAATATTGTTATTGATTACCTAGGTTATGAAAATGATTTTTCCCAAATCAATTTGCACAATTAAAACCTAATTAATTCAATTACGGAAAATCAATCTTTTCTAGGTTTTCAATCAAGAACAATATGAAATGACAAATATTAAAGAGTTAAGGGAAGAGAAGTTTGCTCAGAGATTTATACTGGTTCACTCACAACCACCGTGAGCTACATCCAGTCCCCTCTTCTCACAAGAGAGAGTTTCTTCACTAAGGAATTAGAATTCTCAAATTACAAGTAATCCGCCTCTCAAGACTCCCTTCTTGATAGCCTCCAAGAGATACCTCACTCTTGTCTTGCAATCCTATTGAAATTCTAATCTAACCTTCTTCCCTTGCTTGTTGATAACCCCACAACAAGTCTTCCACTTCCTTGTTGATTCCTCACAACAAGACTTTCAATTTGCTTGATGACACACCAGGACTTCTTCTTCTTCTTCAATTTTGCTTGATAAACAACACACCAAGACTTTCCCTTTGTTGTAGATAGCTTGCCTCTTGCAAAGATTACAACACAATAGAAAACACAATAACAATCCTATGAATCTCTTTCAAGAACTATGAAAATATCAACACATGAGATTCAAAGATTCTTGATCAAAGATGTAAAAGTGAAATCTTTGATCTTTTGAAAATGAGAGAGAATAGTGTGGCTTTGATCTTTCTAAAATGATATGAAAATTGAAATTGATTTGTTCTAATGATTCACAAAGGTTGGGAAAAGGTTTATATATACCCAAAAGTTAGGAAACTTAAAAACTGATTTTGAGAAGTGAAAAACGTATTTTAAAAACCAGTACAACATGTGTTAATCGATTAGCTCATCAGGTTAATCGATTAACCGTTGTTAAAATCATGTTAATAGATTAAGTCATCAGGTTAATCGATTAAGACCTGATTCAAAAGCTATTAATCAATTAGCCAATTCTGTTAATCGATTAAGCACTGTAAAAACTCATTTAAAATTTGTTTTCTCAAAACTAAAACTTTTCTTTCAAACCTTTAAGCCACCTATTGATTTTAGGTTAAGTGAATACTCAAAATATAATATGATCATGCACTTGATAGAGATTCACTACCCTCTAATAACTCTACCCAAACTCATCAAACTTTAAGACTCAAAATAAAGATATTACAATTTTACACATAATGAATCTTCATGAGCTTGCTCTCTCTTCATCATTGTTGATTGTTGTTTGTTTGTTGAGCTTCTTCATAACTTGAGCTTGATCAAAACATTTGTCATTATCAAAACCATCACACTGGATCTAACACGAGGGTCATTTATGCGACCTTGTTGACTAGGTTCATATAACTGACACTCAAATGAAAGTCCGAGATGATTGGTTTCATGGTTTCTTGAACCTTAATCTTTGCTATTCTTCTATACCTATAAATATACGTACTACTATTTCTAATTTACCTATTCCTCTATTTGCAAGAATAACAGACTCTCCTATATGAGATGGCCACGAGAGTGGCTTGTATAACGCAGCTTCAAGCTATCACTGTTAGTGAAAAAAATTAGTAGCTGGCATATGGCAAGTAATGTGAGTTGGATTCGAAAAGTCAATGCAACACAAACGACGAAACTGCTTCTTTGGTTCATAGCTCTAGACTCCTTACCAACAAACTCTTTACGTGTGAAGAGACACATGTCTTCAGACCCAGGTTGCAAGAGATGCTCAACAGAGGAGGAATCTATCTAGCATTGTCTTAGAGACCACCCACACGCGTTGGAAGTAAGAACAAGTTTGGGTTTCATTCACAGATCTTCCTTCTTAGTTAATGATCATGCTCTTTAGGCCCAAAAGATGGCGCATGGTGAGGACGCAACAACTTTCCTTTCAGCAATTTGGTGGTTATGGAGCTGGCGTAACAACATGGTTTCAGGGGAGAATAACTGGAGTATTGACTATGTTTTGAGGCAAATCAAATGTGAAGCTAGTATTCTTATCCCTGCTTGCCTCCTGCTGGGTCGACTGGTCCTAGGCTGGTGCGTTGGTCCCCTCCTCCAACTAATATGGTTCGTATCGACATGGATGGTAGTTACATTAGAGAAGAGAAACGTGTTGGGTTTGGAGGGGTGATTAGAGACGGTAATGGCTCGTGGATTTATGGTTTTTCTAGCTTTGTAGGGGACAGTCTGATTCTTCTTGCTGAACTCCTTGGCATGAGGCATAGGCTTGCTTTAGCTTGGGAAAAAGGTTATCGAAATGTTCAGTGTTTCTCTGACTCTACAACAGCTGTGTGGCTGGTCAACCACCATCGGTTTCAATGGTCTCATATCTTTGCTACAGTGATTCATGACATTAGAAAGCTTCTTTCATTGGGTTGGATAGCTTTGGTTCAACACAATCTTAGAGAAGCCAATAGTGTTGCAGACTTTCTTGCTAAGTTGGGAGCGAGGAGCTCTACCTCTTCAACTTGGAACTCCCCTCCCGAGGATTGTTCCTCCCTTTTGCTTTTTGATGCAATAGGCACAGTGCACGTGTGCACCTAGTTTTTATTTTTTTTTTAGTTTATTCTGGTTCTCGCTCTTTATTCCTCCGCAACCAAAAAAAATAGGAAAGTATTCTGAAAAGCAAACTCAAATAGTAGAGTTGTAAGACATAACGTGTTATCGAACTCGGGTTCAAAAATTGATGAATACACTTTCTCACCTTCCTCCACTAAAAAAGAAAAAAAAATATTTGGCTACAAAATGAAAATAGAAAAGTGAAATATTTGTGTTGATAAAAATTGGTTATTAGTCACCTAATTAAAATAAATATTTATAGGGGATTGCTAACATGAGTACACTTCTTATTTAGAAGGATCATGTTAGCATAGTGTTCCAAAACTTTTAGACAAAAAAACCTTCTTAGCTTTAAAGATATATATTTAATATCAGGGTTATATTAGTAAATTGATTATTGCTCTAATTAAAAAAAGAAAAAAAAATTCTCTCCCTCTCACTTTCCCCTCATTCTAGAACCGTAGAACAAACTGGAGAAGAAGCCACTACAGTGCGGACTCTGCAACAAATCAGAGAAGAAGAAGCCACTGCAGCCCCTCTCAATCGCCGCCCTTCTCCGCTGCCGTTTCTTTCTTCCCCGGCTCCGATCTTTCTCCGTCGTCCATGTCACATCTCCGCCGCGTTCTCTGTCTCCCTCGTTTTTCAACACACCCACCGTCGTCCGTGTCAGCCATCACCGTCGTCGTCCTCCGCGTCTTCCGTCGTCGTTGTCCTTCGCGTCGGCCGTCGCTGCCGTCCACTGCTCTTATTTTTGCCATCCCCCTCTTCCACACTATGCCTCTTCTATCAAGGCTCATGGCTCATGGCTGTTACTTTTTTAAGAACCCTAATTTTAATATATTAGATTGGATTTTTCTCAAAAGACAATCTTCCCAAAATTGGATTTTCCCTTCTGTTCTTTGTGTAATTATTTTGTGTTGGAAGACTTATTTCTTTTCCTGAGTTGCTTATTCTGTGTAATTTCTTGATACTTCAATATTTGATACATACTCCTTTCTTTTCTGTTTTGGCTTCCTCTGTCTTTATTTGATACAACATTATACTTCAATGCAACTATTTCTCAAAGCAAATTTTTTACCAGCCACATGAAGGACTGAGAAGTTCTCTTTGTGACTTGGAACATTCATCAGTCTCAATAAGAAAAACTTGAAGTTAATTATTGTCACAGGAGTATGCCAGAAGGATTAAATTTGGTCATGTTACTGTGATATAATTCCTTTAACAAAGTGTTAGTTATATTTTGAAACTATGCTCATGTTCGCAAGGCAAAAATTATTATCATTGTTGCAGAGTCTGCACTAGTAGTGCAGTGGCTTCTTCTTCTCTGGTTTGTTCTACGGTTATAGAATGAGGGGAAAGTGAAAGGGAGAGAAATTTTTTTTTTTTAATTAGAGCAATAGTCAATTTACTAATATAATCCTGGTATTAAATTTATATCTTTAAAGCTAACAAAGGTTTTTTTGTCTAAAAGTTTTGGGACACTATGCTAACATGATCCTTCTAAATAAGGAGTATACTCATGTTAGCAATCCCCATTATATTGTATAATAATAATAACATTTTAAAAGTTGCGGACAATATTTTAATTTGTAAAGTAAATTAGAATAGCTAAATAACATTAAAATATTATGAATGAAAAGAGAAACGAAAGAATTATAAATAAATAAAAATATTAAGAATGGAAGTGTCATTTTTGGAGGGAAAGAAATTGCATGAGAGTGTGCCACATCTCTTAAAAGAACCTTTTAATATATTATGATGTTTGTTATAGGTCACTTTTATTATAAGGCAAAACTACTCGTTTGGTCCCCTAAGTTATTTTTTTGTTCCAATCTGGTCCCCTAAGTCTTTTCCGTTTGAAAGTGGTCCCCTAACTCATGTAACGTTATCACCGTTAGTCTTTCCGTCCATGAACGAACTCCCTATCACGCTCATAATCAACGACGATAATGTTGCAGTTTGTTCTCTCTTGGCACATGCCTTAGCAATCCTCTGTTTTCCCTCTAAAGTTTAGTATTTTTCTCTCTTAACTCACAACGACTTCTCATGGAAGAAAGAAAAAGATGAAGTGAGTGGCTTTAAGTATCAAAACGACGTCGTTTGATTCCACTATTTTAAACTTTTAATGTGGTATGTGGAGGGTACACGTGGATCGCCTATATTGGGCACTCTGGCTGTCACGTCAACTTAAATAGACGATGTTAGGAGGTAATGGACGGAAAGGATTAACGATGCTAATGTTACATGAGTTAAGGGACCATTTTCAAAGGAAAAAGACTTAGGGGACCGGATTGGAAAAATAAATAACTTAGGGGACCATACGAACAGTTTTGCCTTATTATAATCTCTTTTAAATTTATATTTCTTATGTATCATTTATTGTTTTTTCCCTTTTTTTTTATCAATATCTATATTTTTTTGTTGTTTATTAATGAATGTAAACTTTACACTCTAAGAAAAGTTGAAAGGATAAAATTATAATATTACAATATATATTTATAGAATTCAAAATTGCAACTATTTTCTTTGGTATATAGGTTTATAAAACAGAAGGCAGAGAAACAATTGTAGAAATTGATGTTGTGGGACATGTAGGCCGTTGAAGGTAGATGAATGTCATAACCAACCAAATAAAAGGTTCAAGATGTTGGATATTCAATCCCTGCTCATTGGTTTTAATGGAATATTCCCAATTTATTCATTCACAAATGCTGGAATAATGAAGGAAACATTTATGGAATTATTAGCATGAAATGAAAATAAATAAATAATGATCAGTTACGGTATACCTCACCTTAGAGAAAAAAACGAGTACACCTTAATTTTCTTTTTCATAATTGTTTTAAAAAAATTCATAGCAATGATATGCTAAGATTCAGCATTTCAAAATGGGCTGAAGTGAGAGATAGTTTTCCCTTAGAAATTTTGTTCTTAAAGATAATTCTTGACCAAGAATCCGGTGCAAAGAAAATGCTTCGCAATGATATATAAAAGGGCGATCATATATTGGTTATAAGTGATTCAAATGTATATTGATAAAATAGTACATTACAACATACACAGGGAAGGCTACTTATATATGTATATTTACAATAACTAAAACCTATAAGATAGGAGAAGATAATAACAAGAGTAGAGAGATGAGGAACTGCATTCGGTTAAGATGGAGAGAATTGTGGATTGGTTCATAGACTTGGTCTTCATTGCATTCTGTTACGTCAGTACACCTACACGCTCCCTCAAGATGGTGGAGGCACAGACAACACCAATCTTGGCAGTAAGGAACTTGTGACGCGGAGTAGATAAGGACTTTGTGAGTAGATCAGCAAGTTGATGGCTTGATGGAATATGAAGCACATGGAGTTTCTTAGTTGCAACTAGTTCACAAATAAAGTGATAAGCAATCGCTAAATGCTTCATTCGAGAGTGGAACACAGGGTTTGCACAAAGATAGGTGGCGCCAATGTTATCCGAGTAAATGGTAGGTTGCTTAATGAGAGGAAAGTGAAGTTCAGTGAGCAATTGATGCAGCCATAATAATTCATCAGCCTTGGTGCCAATGGTGCGGTATTTGGCTTCAGTAGAGGATTTGGCAACAAAATTTTGCTTTTTGCATGACCAGGAGATTGCATTACGACCCAAGTAAATGATCTATGCAGCAGTAGAACGGCGATCCGCAATGTCACCAGCCCAGTCCGCATCACAAAATGCAGTTAATTGAAGATTAGAATCATGACGTAAGTGAAGATCATGAGCAATGGTTCCTTTCAGATAACGAAGGACTCGTTTGACAGTCCGCATATGAGTTTCAGTAGGAGCAGTCATAAACTGAGAGAGCTTGCTGACAGAGAAGGATACATCAGGACGTGTTAAGGATAAATACTGAAGGGAGCCAACAATCCTTCGATACTCAGAAGCATCACAAGTAGAAACATCAAAGATAGCAGATAAGTCACATGTAGTGCTCATACGAGGGGAAACCGGTTTAGCATCATGCATATTAGTTGAGTGAAGAAGGTCGCGAATATAGTGGTGCTGAGTCAGAAAGAGACCTGTTTGAGTGGGAAGAATCTCAACTCCAAGAAAATGACTAGGAGTACCAAGGTCTTTTAAGGAAAACCGATAAGACAGGACAAGTTGAAAATCGGGTAGGAATTGCATATTGTTACCAGTAAGTAGTAAATCGTCGACATAGACTAAAAAATATGCAACAGTTTCATGCTGATTATAGACAAATAGGGAAGTGTCAGACCTGGAGTTGGTGAAGCCAAAATCGAGCAGAAAGCTTCGAAGTGCAGTATACCAGGCACGTGGGGCTTGTTTGAATCTGTACAAGGATATGTGGAGTTTGCATACATAATGAGGGAATTGCGGGTGAACGAAGCCAGGGGGTTAAGACATGTAAAGGTCTTCAGTAATGGTGTCGTGCAAGAAGGCATTATTAACGTCCATTTGTCACAAAGGCCAACCACGAGATAAAGCAATGCACGGTACCAATTTGATAGTTGGAGGCCTTACCACTGGGTTGAAGGTGTCTGTATAATCATGATCGGGACGTTGGTGAAACCCCTTTGCAACCGATCGAGCTTTGTAGTGGGCAATGGAACCATCAGTATGTCGTTTGAGTCTGTACACCCATTTATTTCCAATAATATTGAATTGTGGCTCACGGGGTACCAAGGACCATGTGTCATTGGCGATGAGGGCACTAAATTCCTCAGACATTGCAGATTTCCACTCTAGATGTTTAAGGGCTTGAGTCAAGCAGGAGGGTTCAATCGGATCTGGAAGTGGGAACTTGGAAGCCAGATGAACCTGTTTGGGTTTGTGAATGCCATTTTTGGAGCGAGTTATCATGGAATGAGATGGTAATGGTGGGTTAGCGGAGGAAACAGCCGGCGGTTCCACTGCAGCAAACGGAGGTGAAGAATCCGTGTACAAGTCAGGAGAGGGAGAGGCTAAGGCGGTGGTTTGTGGGGCTGCTGTTTCAGTGATGGAGGTTGGAGGTGTGTTAAAGGAGTTGATGGCGAGGGGGCTGGAGGACGAAGAAGGAGAAGGACTTGCGAGTAAAGAAGAGGAGGCACGAGTTTAAAGTGGGTTACTAGGAAAATTAGAAAGTGGGGGATGCGGTGGGATAGAGTCTGGTAAGGTGGGCCTGTTGGGCTCAGTTGGTGCATGAGATATAGAAAGAGGAAGATTTGGGCTAAGAAACGTGAGTGAGTCATTGGTAGAACAAGAGGCTGGTGAAGTTTGTGAGGAATATGGGAAAATTGTTTCAACAAATTGGACTGGCCGAGAAGTGTAAAAATTTGGGTTGATGGATTATAACAGAGATAGACACTTTGGGTTGGACTGTAGCCAAGGAAGACATATGGTTGGGAGTTTGGGAGAAGCTTGCTATTAGTGTAAGGAACAAGCCAGGGAAAACAAAGACAACCAAAGGTAAGAAGTTTACTATAATTTGGTAAGCAATTGAAGAGGATTTGAAGAGCGGTTTTCATGCGAAGGCCAGGGGTGGGTATACGATTGATGAGATAAGCTGCAGTTTGGAAGGCATGGCACCAGAATGAGAGAGGTAATGAAGCATGATGAAGAAGACACTTGGCGGTTTCAATCAAATGATGATGTTTTCGTTCAGCAAGACCATTATGTTCTGGGGTATGAGGTGGGGTATGAGGGAGGAGTAAAATATTTGAAAGTTGAAGTGAACGAGAATTAGTAGAAATTTGAGTGGAACCAAGATGTTTTATTTGAATACCCTTACCATTTGCTATCATCAGTTGATCGTTGCCTATGTACTCATTTGTTATAGAGAGAGAGAGAGTACCAAGATCGTTAGTAACATGATGGGAGGCACCAGAATCCAGTAGCCATACGGATTCATTGTGCTCGGTTGCATTCACTGAATTTGTTGTAGGATGAGTAGGATAGCCATGCAGCTGGTAACAGGTTTTGGCTGTGTGTCCACGAGGGTCACAGTATTGACAAGTGAAAATCATATTTGAAGAGGTACGATGTGGATTAAGTGGTAGGCTTGATTGTGAAGAAGGTTTGGTCATTGTGAAGGAGTCACGAGCATACCTTTTTCCACGAGTAGCATGAGAGGATGACCGGTGGACATGGTTTGCAGTAAGAGGGAGGGATTGGTGATGACTTTCATCACGTTAGAGAAAGGTTTCGAAGTCCACCAACTTGTCGAACAACTCATCAAAGGACAGTGGTGAGTCACGTGTACGAATGGAGGCATTGAACTCACGGAATGATGGTTTGAGCAGATTCACATAATTCGTGCATATTACCTGCGAATTGCGAATTGGTTCGTCCGTACCAATACAGAGTTCTTTTGCGAATTGGTATGGCTCGGTTCTCACATCAATTCCATGGAAGTAGCGAATTGAAATACATATTTTCAGTTGACCAAAAAACGAGGAAGGAAGAAAGGGAAATGTCATAAGAAGGAAGAAGAAAGAATCGCACTAACATGGTTCTTTAACAACCGACAACCATCTCTATTTTCAGTTTTCATCTAGGATGCGTATGAGATTCAAGATCTGCAATTCACCATGCCTCTCTTCTCCCAAACCCTTCTTTCACACCTCCACGGTAGTAACCCCTTCACATGGTCTTCTATGAAATTATTTTATTTTGAAGTTATGAAATGTGAAGTTGTGAAGTATGACTATGTGCTGGGTGGAAGTGTATGGAACGGTGGAAATGTGTATGATGATGAAAAAAAACAAAAACAAAGAATATGAAAGGTTAGCAGTTAAGGAGGTGACTCGGTAACTGATGACTGTTAATGGGATTATTGATGAGTGTTAGATCCTATTGGTTAAAAGGTTGGTGGGTTATTGAAATAATAAATTATTATTAAATTATCTTTGTTGATAATTGTAAAGGTGCATCTCTGTAATGTGTGTCAATTAAAGAAAAAAGAACTAGTGCACGTGCTGTGAAACATAAATTATACTCCCTCCGCCCCATAAAGTTAGTAAAAAACATGAAATTTTTTGTCCCAAATCAAAGTTAAAATAGTGAATAAAAAAAATTCTATGATTGGTTAATTGAGAAAACATTTATTAAATACTTGCTTTGGTAATTGGTTGATTTGGGTGGACAATGCATTAATAGCATGTTTCCTTATTTTTGTTAAATTTTCAAAAAATTACTAACTTTTTGGAACGGAGGGAGTACGTTCGGAAAAAAAAAAACAAAAGTGGGACTTCAGCACTTGATTGAAATTTTTTAAAGAAGTTACTCCTTTTGTTTTATAGAGATGGTATAAAATGGTAAATGTTATTTTTTTTAATATAATTTTAATTTTAAAAAATATTGGGAACATACCAATAAATATAATAAAATGTGTCACGAACCAAACACGTACCGATTAAGTATACCCCTAACGTACCACATACTTATGGAAGTGATGTACTGCGAACCCGTACCCGCACCACGTACCGGTACGTATTGCGAATTATGTGACTCTGGGTTTGAGGCCATTCAAGGTGGCAATGACTAAATCAAGGTCATCAACAGGATGATCAATCAAGGCGAGTTCATTAGCAATGAAACGGACGGAGCGGAGATAGTCACTGACATTGGAATTGGAGCTTCCATTCGAAATGGAAGCAAGCCTTTTCTTCAGGGACATGATGCGGGTGCGAGAGCGGTTGGCATAGGCCTTAGTGAACCTTGCCCATGCATCAGCAGATGATGTGGACATGATGATTTGAGCTTGGGTCTCCAGGAGCCCAAGATCAGAGGGCTAGATAGACATAATGGTCCTGTCGTACTCAATGAGAGTAGGCAGGATTGGCGGTAACATCGTCGCTGGTGCCAAGAGTGGCAGAAGGACAGGGAATCGTCCCTGTAACGTAGCCAATGGTGTCATTAGCAACAAGGAGATTGTGAATATGTTTGAACTAGGTAGGGTAGTTGGAAGTGGTTAGCTTAACAGGGAGGGTTGAAGGCGTAGGAAACTCAACTAAGAGGTTTGGCAGCAGAGGTGGAGAGAGCCATGGAGAGGATCGGGTGCTGTTAGGCAGAGGCAAATCTGATACCATATAAGTGATTCAAATGTATATTGATAAAACAGTACATTACAGCATACACTGGGAAGGCTACTTATATATGTATGTTTACAATAACTAAAACCTATAAGATAGGAGAAGATAATAACAAGAGTAGAGAGATGAGGAACTGCATTCGGTTGAGATGGAGAGAATTGTGGATTGGTTCATAGACTTGGTCTTCATTGCATTCTGTTAGGTCAGTACACCTACATTGATTAACCATTAACAAGGGAGAAACAATTTGAACCAATCTTTATTTAATTTTCTGCATCATCGGACTTCACTGAAGTAGGTCTTGTGCTTTGCTTCATGGACTTCCTAACAATGACATGCTCGGAAGTTGGAAATGATGGTTCATGTTAGCATTCTCACTCACTATATGCTGTTTCAATTGTAGATTTTAATGTATAATATAACTAGGCTTGTTGTGTTCAGAAGCTTTTTGGAACAGCAGCAGAAAATGTTTAAACTAATTGAAAACCCACAAATATATACTCCCTTCGTCCCATAAAGTTAGTAAAAAACATGAAATTTTTTTGTCCCAAATCAAAGTTAAAATAGTGAATAAAAAAAATTGAAATTGTATTGTATATTCTATGATTGGTTAATTGAGGAAGCATGTATTAAATACTTGCTTTGGTAATTGGTTGATTTGGGGGGACAATGCATTAATAACATGTTTCCTTATTTTTGTTGAATTTTCAAAAATTTACTAACTTTTTGGGACGGAGGGAGTAGCAATATTTATTTACTAGGTAATTTATCTGCAGCAAAGGTGTTCCCAAGTACATTGTATAAGGCAAATAGTATATCATAAGAAGATAAACATAAGAAGTTTGAATTAAAACAGGGGACACATTCTTCTCATATCCTTTTGACTCACTACTAGCCATTGCTATATTATAGATGAAAAAAACACTAGATAGAAAGAAGCATAAGGAGCTTCTGATTATTTATGATATGCTGTGATCTACAGACTCCCAGAACCAGGAATATCAATCCAATGCAATTGTAGCTCCACTTCACCACACTCCACATTTCTTAGCCTAAGAACCATGTATTGTACCACTTTGCCATCTTTCAACACAATTTTGCTCTCTTCTGCTAAGCAATTTTGTCTGCTAGGCTGCAACCTTGTGATTATAGTTTCATCAGGGAGACCTTCCAACCGCATCTTAATTGCTTCAAGAAATGGTCCAATGTCAAACTCAGCATCCCCCATTGGATCATCGAAGCTAAACATGTCTTTGTCATACACAAACTGCATTGGAAAACATTGATATCCATTATTACCACTGTTGAATTTTTTCAAACTAAGCTATGCACAGGCCACGGAATGAGTAACTAAGTAATTAACAGCTTGATGGTCAGATAGCTAGCTAATTCAACCATGGTTTTAATGTTTTGTTATAGAGTAACACTTCTATTCAATGCATTTTTTATTTTTTTTTCTTTAGGTACCCAACTGTTTTTTTATACAAAAAAGTATCATCTCTCATTATTAATTTTAGATACTTAAATAGAAGAGACTTTCTTTTCACACCCCCCATTTTTCTTCTCACCTCTCATTTTTTCCGCCTCATATGAGGCGAAAGTGCTTTTTTTCACCATTTCCGCCTCTTGAGAGGTGGAAAACCCAATAAATTTACACTTCCGCCTCATGTGAGGCGGAAAAAATGGGGGGTGGGAGAAAAATGGGGGTGTGAAAAGAAAGTCTAAAATAGAAAACCAATTACAAAGTGTGGCACAAAGTTGTGATACACTTGACGTGATAGCTTATGTTAATAGTTACTTACCAGACGGACTGGAAGATGAGGATCTGAAATGGACAAAGTCAAGTCATCATTCCACTCAGGATTGATGTTCTTCTTCACCACCCGAGTCTTCAGCTTCTGCATAAGACATCAAATTGTATAATGAGTTGGATGGATGTACATACAAGAAAAATGCACAAGGTTGCTACCCCCTCCAATTTAATGCCACCTTATATAACCCAAATTGTAGAAAGCATATTGTTGGTTGTATAGAATATAGATGATACACTATATGAAGGAAATTAATAATAATCTCAAACAATTTAAATAATTGATTAATGTTAATCCATGGTACTCCCTACGTTGATCACATTTTAGAAAAAAGTTCTCTCTTAATTATCTAATTTTTCATGGAAAGAGTTGATACATTATTTTGCTGCACTAACTGACACCGTTTTTTAAGATCCTTTAACCTTCTTTCACGGATTAGAATAAAAACTTAAAAATAGTTCCAGAAACATCTATGGATAATTAAGATGAGATACACACGGAAACAGATTCTCCACCGTTTGTCAAGTCAAAAAGCATCAAAATTTGATCAGAGGGATAGAAAATGAGAGAGAAAGAGAGAGAAACAACAAAGTACTAAGATGGAAGAAAGAGACCACATTAAGGTTCACACACATGTCAAGAGGTTCACACACATGTCAAGTCAAAAGGTTCACACACATGTCACAGAATGCACAAAACAAAACAACACAATTACACAATCCCAAACCAAAAAAAAAGTGCAAAGATGATCAAGACTCAAAAAAAAAAAAAAAAACACAACACAACACAAAGAAGAAGAAGAAGAAACAATATAATTAGAGACACACAAATCACAAAACACAAGGACTTTTTTACCTGCTTGCCCATTTTGATGATCACATAAGGGTCACTGCTTTTGGCATCCCTGATTGCAAGGTTGACACCTCTTTCAACATGAATTCTAAGCAGACCCAATACATTCTCCATTGATAAGAATCGAGAAAACTTAACTAGATGAACTTTGAAGAAAGAACAAAGTGGACCTCAGCCTCAGAGGGAGACAAGATGCTTGTAGCAATAAATTATAACTTTGCTAGTAGAACGTTTCTTTGACTTGCTATCACTCCCCTATTTATATTAGTTCCATTACTTTTTTTAAAAAAATTATTTTACAACCCTCTTAAGAAATCAAATTATCTTTTTTTTTTTTTTTAAGGAACACTTTTTTTTTACACTAATCTCAAAATACCCACTTAAAAACTACTAAAAAACAACTAAAAAGTTAACACTACTAGATTGTGAAAACTCAAAATAATATTTTTATTTTTTTTCAATTGGTATGGTGCACTCAATAGGACACAACACTTTTAGAGCCAAATATACTCCTATGATAAAACTTTGTATTTAAAACAGTTTCATTCTCGTGGACTCAAATATACATACTTGGTGGTATATTAGTTTCATTGTTTGGATATCAAATTCTAAAATTAATTCTCTTTATTTTTTCACTTATTTTTATCTTTTATATATAAAAAAAATAAATAAAATCCACAACTGTAAAAATATAATAAAAGTTGTCCAGTTGTACATAAAACAGACTTTGCTTATAAAAAAAAACATAAAACATAGTTCTTTAAGTTTTGCAAACATCTTATCTAATTAAAATAAATTACTTTTTCTCGTTTATTGTAGGGGATTTCTTCTCTTTCTTTCCTTTAATAAAATAATAATGATTTGGTAAGTTAGCGCATAGAAGAGAATCCAAAAGATACAGTATTTAAATTAAATGTTTTACTAAAGTTTGAAAGATATAACGAGATCTTTTTCTATGTATAGTATCTTTTTCTATGTGTTACTAAAGTAAATTTTATTTTTATTAATAAGAAAAATATTAAAAGACCTAGTTCACCAAAAAAAAATATATTAAAAGACCTACTTAGAGAAGAGAAAATAATATATGCACCGACAGTGTAAAATTTTTTACGTTGTCTACACTGTCAGCATATTAGCAATGATTGACTTATAAGTAATAGTAATATAACACAAGGATGGTGGATAATACACCGACAGTGTAAAAATATTTATACTAATAATGCACATATATTAAACTCTTTAGAGAAACCTATACACGATCCTACACTTAAAATTATGATACTTATCAATTATGTCTTTTTAATTTTTTTTTATATTTAAAAAGTAGCAAATGTCTAAATCTGATGTGTTAGTTTACATGTAGACCTCTTTATATAGATCTCTCAGTCATTTCTCAATTAATAAAGCTTTTTTTATACACATATTAAGGATCAAATTCATAATATCATGCTTAAATTATTTTAAATATGTTAAGCCTTGTTATAAAAAATAAAAGATTCGCTGAATTTATAAAAACAAAAATGAAATTGAATAGGCTAAATTACTCATTTGGTCTCTTACCTTATTTTTCAATTTCAAATTGGTCCCTTACGTTTTTTTGGTTTCAAATTGGTCTCTCATGTTTCTTTTCGCTGTCAAATTGGTTTCTGAGTCACTATTCATCCTATGTGGATCAATATAATTTGCACACGTGTCACTATTCATCCTATGTGAACCACTATGATATTGACACGTAGGATAAATAATGATCCATGGACCAATTTGACAGCGAAAAGAAACATGAGGGACTAATTTGAAACAAAAAAATGTTTTTGATATTTTCCTATTTTAATTAGCACTTCATTTTGGGCTTAAAGCCCCTTATTTCCAAAAAAATTAAAAAAATCATAGCACTTCAAATGTATTGGCAGTGTTTACTCTAGCTAGTCAACGGAGGAAGAAGAAAGAAGGTTAGTAAAGTATTAAGTGTAATCTTACTCTGTAAGCAAAGCCAAAAAAAAACATTCCTAGAAAGGCTATTGAACTTAAAAAATTTAGTGTTAAAAGCATTTAGTAACTTTATTCTCTGGTTTAAATTCAAACTAATGATTTTTGGTTTGCACCCTGATATCCGGCTCACTGGGCTGACTAATCCAGTTCTAGGAGGGTTTCGGGATTAAGGTTTTATTTCTCTCCCAACGTTATTGCGAGGGATTAAACCGTGGTTCGCCCTACCAAGTGCAGCCCCTGACACCACTGCACCAACAGCTCGTTGGTCATACTAATGATTTTGAGTGACTAATAGTGGGATACATGTCATCATAAAAAAAGTTTACATGATATTTTTTATTTATTTTAAAATATATACTATAAAAATTATATTTAATATTATTTAAAATATTAAAAATACATAAAAAAATTTAGAAAAGTTATGTACAAATCAACTTAAAAAATAATGCAGTTTCTCTTGTTTTAAATTTTTTTCTATTTATATAAATTTTAATTAATATTAAATAATATGTTATGTATATTTTATTTTAAATTTTAAAATAAATAAAGAAATTATTCAATTCATAGGTTTTTATGATGGCTACAAGTGTTTGCTATTAACCACATTGGTATTATTAGACTAAATTTGAACAGAAAAACTAAAGTTATCAAACGTAAAAATTTAAAAGACTAAATTCGAAAAAAAAATCTGCAAAAACTAAATTTGATAAATCAATAAAATTGAGTTGCATTTTAATAAAGAGAAAATGGTCTATTTGGTCCTCCAAAGATACATCGGGCATCAGCTTAGTCCCTGAAAGATTGTTGGCATCAATTTAGTCCCCCAAAGATCAAAATGGGCATCACGTTAGTCCCACCGTTAATAAATCAGTTAATATTATTAACAAAATAATTAAAAAAATCCGAAAATTTTATAAAAATTAGTAAAATATTTTTAAAAAATACTGATTTTTTTATATGTTAAAAATTAATAAAAATTATGAAAATAATAAAAATTCTAAAATTTTTTACAAAATTATGAAAAAAGTGGATTTATTTTTTTAAATATTTATAAAACAATAAAAATTATGAAAATAAAAAAGTCAGACAAATTTTAAAAAACATGCAAATTATTTTTAAAAAATTCTGAAAATAAAAAAAATTTCATCAATATAATTTTAAAAAATAGGTAAAATATTTTTTTAAAAAATCTGAATTAAATTTATTTTTAAAAATTTTATAAACTAAATCTGTTTTTGCACAAGGGTTATAAGAGTTAGAACATTACCCTTTAAGAATTTTCAGAAAAAATTCAGAATTTTTAGAAGATTAAAAAATATCGTAAAATTACTGTAAAATATTAAATTAAATTTTAAACTTTTCTTATTTTTTAATTATTTTTCCGAATTTTTAATAATATTTTACAGCTTTCCGAATTTTTTATTATTTTTATGAATTTTATATTACTTTTTAGAATATTTAAAAATGAAAAAAAATAAAATTTTTAAATTTTTTCAAAATATATTTATGAATTTTTTATTATTTTATAAATATTTAAAAAAATTAAAGACACTTTTTCATAATTTTTTAAAATATTTTACATATTTTATAAATTTATTTTAATTTTTATTATTTTTTGAATTTTTTATTATTTTTTACGAATTTTCTATTACTTTTTAGAATATTTAAAACGAAAAAAATAAATTTTCAAATTTTTTTAAAAAAATATATTACCGCTTTTTTTAAAATATATTTATGAATAAAAGAAAGACACTTTTTTCATAATTTTTTAAAACATTTTACAGATTTTATAAAAAAAAATTTAATTTTTTATTATTTTTTGGATTTTTTATTATTTTTTTAATAATATTAACGGACGTTTTAACGGTGAGACTAATGTGATACCCGTTTTGATCTTCGAGAGACTAAATTGATGCCCAAAATCTTTCGGAAACTTAAGTTGATGCCCAGTATATCTTTAGAAGACCAAATAGACTATTTTTTCTTTAATAAAAGTACATTTAAGCCAAAACTTTATTAAAAGTGATGGGATGACGAATCCTAGACAAATTTTTACGTGTAATGCAAAGAGCGTAGAGTTTAGGTGAATATGTAATTATATATGTACACGGGTATATTCATAAAAAAAAAAAAGTCATTACAACCAGCAAATTATTATGGTTTACTTTGACTACATTGAGAAATAAACCATGGCAGCTTAGATACGGTTGATGTCGAAATAAATTAAAATTCCACAATCGAGTGACTTGGACGTAGAGATAATGCCAAAGTAAGTAATATATATATTTTGTGAATCAAATGAACCGAAATTGAACTGAAAATAAGTTCAATTAAGTATAGTTCAGTTCGTTTATCGTGAATTGGCTTAACAATATTATAATATATATAAATTTGAAAACAATATTTTAATTATATTACAAATACCTAAATCTAAAAGTAATATCAAGAAAAAATATAGAAATAAAAACATAAAAAAACATTTGGGAAGGAGTGTAGTTATTATTAAGAAAATATTTGAGATGCATATAAGGTAACAAAACATTAGACATTAAAATCATAACTCATAAAGACAAAAAAATTTAAGTATGAAAAAAAAGTAAAATGAACCAAAAAAGAGATAAAGAATTTTTTTTTTTTTTTAAAAAAAAAGTCATAAAAATAAAATACAAAACGGTAGTAACATAGTTTGTATCTAGAACAATTCATTTACTTTTTATGTAATGTATTTTGTTAATATATATATATATATATATATATATATATATATATATTATTCGAACTAATAAACTAAGCTATTTCGAACTTACCAATTGAGCTGAATAGTACTTGAATCGAATCGAATGTGAACCTGAAAAATAGTTCGGATCGAACTCGAACCAAACATCAAAATAAATTATTTCTTAACGAATCGAATCAAGTTGAACAAAGTTTCAGTTGAGTTCAACTAGTTTCCGATCCTATTAGAGAGCAACGGAAGCAGTATGAGAATCATGTTCTAAAATTGTTAGTTCGCTCAATCTCAAAGACGAGGTCAAGATCATGTACTGAAATTGTTCGCAATCGTTCTCTCAATTGTCCTATAGTGTTATGAAATTTTTGATATTGTATTTCTGAAATTGTGTTACAATTGTATGCACAAAACCATCTCCATTCTCTACCTTAACGAATCACACAAATCCAATAGTGTTTGGAAGGTGATTTCGTCTTGATTCTATTGATTTGCTGTAGTAATTGTAGTTAGAGAGATTGGAGATTGTGTAGAGAAATATATAAAGAGAAAGGGATCGAAGATTAACTTAAGTATGTAGTTGTTAGCTCGAATAATAATAATAACTTTTTCGCATTCACAATCTGTAATTGTTAGCTCATCAGCCAAATCTGTAGAAGGTGCTATTGAAAACCCTTGCTTCTTCGCATTCACAATCAATTCAAATTCAACTTGTAGTTGTTCATGTTGTTAAGCTATTATCAATCACAAGCGTAAGATCACCATGGTGGAGTTGATCATAGTAATTGACTAGTAATAAGAATAATGGGGAGATTATTAACACGCATCGTATATCTGTTGAGAGATTGATAACTATTTCACGACAAATTTTGGGAAACAATAATTAAGGAATCTACAGAGACAACGGGGAGATTAAAGGTTCTTAAACCTTAAAAAATCATGCCTAAAATACAATGGAAAATAAGAAAATAAAGAGGAAAATATAGTGGAAAATGTTGAAAATTGGCAGAGGGCAACCTTGGAGCGGTGAACTAACTAGAATGTCCCTGGTTCCTTGGAAGGCGATGATTAACACGCGGGAGAAGAGTTTACAGTGATGATGATAGGGTGAATCAAGTTCTATGAGTATGGCTATGGGCCTATGGAGCTTGCAGATATGCTATGGTGTTTGGTGTTTACTACTAATAAATATGCTTTTCTTCTTATTTTTCCTAAGGTTTTCCTAAAGGCTTTCTCTAATGCCTTCTTAAGGCTAAGAGAGGCTAAGGCTAGTGATTATCAAAACTATTGGCTACTTCTGTGGTGCATTTGAGGATGATGATGATGATTAAATGGGAGTTTTTCTATTTATATAGCTTTTACTGGTCAAAAGCTTGTGCTTTGGCTTGCTTTTGTCTATTATTGGATAATGGCTTGCATTCCTACTTCTTAAATCTTTGACTTCCTTGGACAGTGTTAGTGCTGGCATGATGAGTGTTAATAAATTCCCTTTTGGGAATTGAGTGAGGAAGGAAAGCAACCTAGGAGCGGGTCGAAATGAGCTCAGCAACTCGTAACTTGTTTGAAACTTAACTAGTTAATTAGTTCAATAAACTTAGTGTGAATTCAATGCTCCTAATTATGTGGATTATGTTTTGATGATGATAAAATAATTAACAAATCATGCCTTGAAGATATTGCAACATCAACATCAACAGGAAGTCAAGAAAAGAAGACAAGTGCCCAATCATTCTCAATCAAATATTAATTGTAAATTTCTAATTTATGTTGAGAGTGGTTGAGAGTGGGTAGAAATAGTTAGTCTCTTCTAGGAATAAATTTTTATATGATTATTAAGTTGAGATTGACCAAAATTAATACTTGAGAAGAAAAATAAAATTGAAAAATAATTTTTCCCATATCTGATCAAAATACTCGAGTATTTTGATAAAGACTCGAGTATATACTCGAGTATTTATAGAAAAACTCGAGTATTTGTGCCAGGTCAGCAAATATGACCGTTAGTCTTGTTCGTGCACCAATTCACTCGTGACTGACCAAAAAGACTCGAGTATTTACCAAAATACTCGAGTATTTTTGTCCAGTCAGCAAAAATGAACGTTGGAAAGACTCAAAAACCCAATTGAGGGCATTTGAGTCTCATCCAACCCCAAGAGAGTATTCTGAACATTATTGTAAAATTGCTCTTTGAATTTGTGCAAGAACAAACAAGACAACAACACATTATTGATCACAAGCTTTCATAATTTCCTTTTCTCAAGTGTTAATTCCCAAAAAGCTCAACTTCTCACTCATATTGTCATTTTATTCCAAGTTGAGTTTTAGGCCTCAATTCTTACATTGAGATGTGCTTATTTGTGCTAATCCATTGTGAGATTAGTAATACACATACAAAAAGCTTGATTATTCAAAGTCTTGGATTGTTCCCAAGCAAACCCTAAGTGGCTTAGGGTGTTGGAAGTCTTGAGAGGTTCTCAAGCACAAGACTAGGAGGTTCCTAGCCCGGTGGAGTTTCTTGAAGGGAGTTCAAGGAAGCTTTGTGAAGAGTTCTTCAATCACCGGAATCAAATTGGGGTAGAAATCAAGAGTTTGGTACACTCTTGAAAGGGTTAGGTTGAGTGAGGTCATTCTCAAGCAATCCTTTGTAATTTCTAACAATTTGATTATTAGTAGAAACTCCTAAGTGATTAGGAGGACTGGATGTAGCTCATTGTTGGAGTGAACCAGGATAAAATTGCTTGAGTGTTGGTTTATTGCTTTTAATCTACTTTCTAGCTCAATAGACTTAAGTCATTTCAATCAATTAGGATTTATACAATTAGGTAGCAAGTTCAAGGAATCTTTGTGTTTAAAAGTTATTTAGATTGCTTGCTATTCTGTTGGATAAGTTCCTGTTTAATATTGAATTGATTTGAGTTAAAATTTTTGAATTTTCGTTTCTAGTTTTTCTGCTATCTGATAGGAAAAACTCGAGTATTTCAGAAAAGACTCGAGTTGTTCATCACTGAAAAACTCGAGTATTTCACAAAAGACTCGAGTCTTTTGTGTCTGATTCCAGAAAATTCAGTCTTAGCTCCATTCTTCAATTACCAATCGAAATATTTGGTATTAGTGCTTCAAAATACTATTCACCCCCCCTCTAGTATTTGCTTAGCCCGCTTGTTGGTTTCCAACAAGTGGTATCAGAGCTCGGTCGAAAGATCGAGTGTAACAACTTTTTCGAAAAAGATCCTTTTGGAAACTTAATGGGCTCTAGCAATAACTTTGGTGGAGAAGGAGCTTCAATAAACCGTCCTCCACTATTTAATGGTGAAGGATATGTTTATTGGAAAACTCGCATGAAAGTTTTTATTGAAGCAATTGATATGGATATTTGGGATGCAATTGAAAATGGTCCTTTCATTCCCAAAAAGAAAATAAATGATGAAATTGTTGAAATTCCAAGGAGTAGTTGGAATGATGATGAAAAGAGAAAAGTCTCATTTGATTTAAAAGCTAAAAACATCATCTTTTCGGCTCTATCCCATGATGAATTTTATAGAGTTTCCCAATGTAAATCGGCAAAAGAAATGTGGGATACTTTGCAAGTCACACATGAGGGAACAAGTGAGGTTAGAGATGCAAGATTGAATTCTCTAACTCACGAATATGAATTGTTCCACATGTTGCCAAATGAAACCATTAGTGACTTGCAAAAGCGATTCTCTCACATTGTTAATCATTTGATTTCCTTGGGAAAAGTATTTCGCAATGGTGAAACTACTAACAAAATTCTAAGATGTCTTGATAGGAGTTGGCAACCCAAGGTAACCGCCATCAAGGAATCAAGAGACATAAATAGCATGGACTTAGCCACTTTGTTTGGCAAACTCCAAGAGCATGAGATGGAGCTTACAAGACTTGGGATGCATGAGGAATCGGACAAAAAGAAAAAGAGCATAGCACTCAAAGCTTCAACCAAAGCTACAAAAGAAGTTGAAGAATGCTCTACAAGTGGAGATTCCGATGGTGAACCAAATCAAGAAGAATTTGGGATGTTTGTGAAAAGATTCAACAAATTCTTCAAAGGGAAGAAAGGTGGATCTTCATCCAATTTCAAGAGAACCAAAGACTCCAAACAAAGAGAAAAGAGTACCAATGATGGAGTTAAGTGTCATGAATGTGGTGGGTTGGTCACATAAGAATGGAATGTGCCACATTCTTGAAGAAGAATGACAAGAAGACCCAAGAGACCAAAGGGAAGCGTGCATACATTGTTTGGGATGCACCGGAGAAGAGCAATGAATCATCTTCAAGTAGCTCCGGTGATGAAAATGCAAACCTTTGTCTCATGGCCAAGAACAATCATGAGTCCTCATCAAGAGCTAATCATGGCATGAGTGAAAGTGATGATGAGGTAACCTCTAGCTCTTCTTGTTCATCTTCAAACTCCATTTCATATGATGATTTGCAAGAAGCTTACAATGAAATGTTAATTCAATTTAAAAGGCTTGCTAAAATTAATAAGGAAAAAGGAAAGAAAATTTTGGAGTTTCAACATGAAATTGATGAATTGCAAAAATCTATAAATGAGTTGAAACTTCAAAATGAATCCTTGGAACTTATTAATTCTAGTCATCAAAGTGATTGTGCAAATCATGAGGAAATTATCACTTCATGTGAGAGATGTGATGATCTTGAAAAAGAAGTGAAAGAGTTGAAAAACAAACTCACAATCTCACATAGTGATAGAAACCTCAACCGGTTGTTGAACTCTCAAAGACATAATCACAACAAAACCGGTTTAGGATATGTTCATAAAAAGGACAAAAAGTACAAGGTGGTTGGAACATTTTCTAAGAAAAACTCATCAACGAGACCAACTTGTACTTATTGTGGAAAAGTTGGACATATCAACATTGAGTGCCATATTAAGAAGTTTGAAATGAATAAGGGCACTTATATGTGGATTAAGAAGGGAGAAAGTCCCAACACTAACCCTAAGGGACCCAACATTGTTTGGGTACCCAAAGTGAACAAGTGATTTCATTTTGTAGGTGTGTCTTCGAACGGGAAAACAATTGTGGTATCTTTATAGTTGATGTTCGAAGCACATGACGGGAGATAAGCGGCACTTCATTGAGCTTACTCCAAAGGAAAAGGGTTATGTCACTTATGGGGACAACAACAAAGGCAAAATCCTTGGTATTGGTAAAATCGGAAACTCTTCAAACTTGATTATTGATAATGTTCTCTATGTTCAAGTATTAGAACATAATCTCTTGAGCATAAGCCAATTATGTGATATTGGCAATCATGTAGTTTTTACCTCTACCCATTGCCTCATTAAAAGTGACAAAGATGAATCAATCAAATTTGTTGGTAGAAGGTCAAATAATACTTACTTAGTAGATTTGAACAAAGTCACTTCTTTGGTCTCTACTTGTTTAGTGAGCAAAGAAAATGACACTTGGTTATGGCATCGTAGGACCGCTCATATAAATGTAAACCAATTGAAGAAAATTCAATCTAAAGATCTAGTAGTTGGTTTACCAAAGCTAAATTTTTCTATTGAAGGTGTTTGTTCCCCTTGCAAGAAATGTAAACAAACTAAAAACACCTTTGGATCAAAAATGGTTATGTCCACATCAAGGCCATTAGAAATGCTTCATATGGACTTGTTTGGACCATCACAAATAAAAAGCTTTGGTGGCAACTATTATGCATTGGTGATTGTTGATGACTTCTCTAGGTTTACTTGGACTTTATTTTTAACTACTAAGAGTGAGACCTACAAATCTTTTAAACATCATGTCAAACTTTTGCAAAACCAAGTAAATCAAAAAGTAATTATTATTCGAACCGATCATGGTGGTGAATTCGAAAACCACAAATTTGATAGATTTTGTGCTAAAAATGGTATTGAGCACTAATTCTCCGCACCAAGGACTCCGGAACAAAACGGAGTGGTAGAGCGGAAAAATAGGGTGCTAGAGGAACTTGCTAGAACCATGTTAAATGATTCTCAAGTACCTCAATATTTTTGGGCCGAAGCCGTCAATACGGCTTGTTATGTTTTAAATCGTATTTTGATAAGGCCCTCTTTGGATAAAACCCCCTATGAACTTTACAAGGGAAGAAAGCCAAATATATCTCATTTTCATGTCTTCGGATGCCAAGTTTTTGTTTTAAATAATGGAAAAGAACACATTGGCAAGTTTGATTCCAAATCCGATGAAGGCATATTTTTAGGCTATTCTTCTCATAGTAAAGCTTATAGAATTTTCAATAAAAGAACTTTAACTATTGAGGAATCAATTCATGTGGTTTTTAATGAGTCTTCAAAAGAAGATAGTGTTTTATGTGATGCTAGTGAAGATGGCATAGTCTTTTCAAAAGAAGAAAAAGAGAGAGAGAATTCAAAAGTTGATGAAGGAGAAGTAAGGGAAGAACTTCCTCCAACTTGGAAATCGGTCAAGGCTCATCCTATAGACAATGTCATAGGAGATATGTCAAAGGGAGTACTTACTCGTAGGTCTATTCAAAACATTTGTCACTATGTCTCTTTTGTTTCTCAAATTGAACCCGATTCAATTAAAAAGGCCATTGAGGATGATCATTGGGTTCTTGCTATGCAAGAAGAATTAAACCAATTTGAAAGAAATGAAGTTTGGGATCTAGTCCCTAAACCCGATGATCATACCATAATTGGTACTAAATGGATTTATAGAAACAAACTTGATGAATCCGGGTTGATTATAAGAAACAAAGCTAGACTAGTAGCTCAAGGGTACAACCAAGAGGAAGGTATCGATTATGATGAGACCTTTGCTCCGGTTGCACGTCTTGAAGCAATCCGAATTTTACTTGCTTATGCTTCAATCATGAAATTCACTTTATATCAAATGGATGTTAAAAGTGCTTTCTTGAATGGGTTTATAAATGAAGAAGTGTATGTCAAACAACCCCCCGGTTTTGAAAATAGTGAATTTCCAAACCATGTTTATAAATTGAAAAAGGCACTCTATGGATTGAAACAAGCTCCTAGAGCTTGGTATGATCGATTGAGTTCCTTTCTATTAGAAAACAAGTTTCAAAGAGGGAAGGTTGATAATACATTATTTATTTATAAAACCAAGGATGACATTTTGTTAGTACAAATCTATGTTGATGATATCATTTTCGGTGCTACTAACGTGTCTCTTTGTAGAAAGTTTTCAAATTTGATGAAAAAGGAATTTGAAATGTCAATGATGGGAGAACTCAAGTTCTTCCTAGGCTTACAAATAAAGCAAGTCAAGGAGGGGATATTTGTGCATCAAGGGAAATATTGCAAAGAGCTCCTTGAAAAATTCGGATTGGACAAGTGCAAGGAAGCCTACACTCCAATGAGCACATCATGCTACCTAGACAAGGATGAACAAGGTACACCGGTTGATGTTAGTAAGTATAGGGGTATGATAGGTAGTCTCCTATATCTCACTGCATCTAGACCGGATATTATGTTTAGTGTATGCATGTGTGCTAGATTTCAAGCTAATCCTAAAGAATCTCACCTATCCGCAGTTAAACATATATTTAAGTATCTAAAAGGAACAATTAACACTGGTTTATGGTATCCTGCTGATGCCAATCTTAGTCTAGTTGGTTACTCGGATTCCGACTTCGCCGGATGCAAGCTTGATCGCAAAAGCACCAGTGGTACTTGCCATTTCTTGGGAAGTTCATTGGTGTCATGGTTTTCTAAAAAGCAAGCTTGTGTCGCTCTTTCTACCGCCGAAGCGAAATATATCACAGCCGGTAGTTGTTGTGCTCAACTGTTATGGATGAAACAACAATTATCGGATTTTGGTTTGAAACTTGAAAATATTCCGATTAGATGCGATAACACGAGTGCAATCAATTTGACTAAGAATCCGGTGTATCACTCAAGAACTAAACACATTGAAATAAGACATCATTTTTTAAGAGATCATGTACAAAAGGGTGATTGCACAATTGAATTTGTTAGTACCACAAATCAATTAGCCGATATTTTTACAAAACCTCTACCGAGGGACACCTTTTATCATATTAGGAGAGAACTTGGTATTTTAGATGAAGCTAATATAGGCTAATTGCATTGTGTGTCATTTTTGGAAAATCACCATATTAGTCTTACTCTAATGTGTTATTGATTCTTAGTTAAATTGTCCTTGATGATATTTGAAATTGTATATGTTAATTGTGTGTGATTCTGTACTGTATTCCAAGTTGGTAATGAAGCATTTGTGTTTGATTTGTGTTTGGTCTTTTAAAACTGAGTTTTTACTTTCTGTTCTGTCAAAATACTCGAGTTTTTCCAAAAACACTCGAGTATTTTAATTCAAAATTAAATCAGTTTTAAATTGAAAAAGTTTTTAATCAGGGTCTGAGAAAAATACTCGAGTGTTTCTTAAAACACTCGAGTCTTTATTAAATTACTCAAGTGTTTTTCAAAACACTCGAGTCTTTCGAAACCCCCAATTTTTTGAACTTTCAGACCAAACTCGAGTATTTTCCAAAAACTCGAGTATTTTGCGTTTTCCTCAAATTTGAACTTTCGGACCAAACTCGAGTTTTTCATTATTTACTCGAGTTTTCTGGGGAAATCTGGGCTGAGTCACGATCGACTCGAGTATATTTTCAAAAACTCGAGTATATCCTAAAGAACAACTCGAGTATTTATGAATATACTCGAGTATTTTGAACTGTTTATCTCAGACTCGAGTTTTTGCGACCCTCTTCTCTCTCGGTTTTCTCTTATCTCTCTCCTCAAAACTCAGATTTTCCTCAAAGTTTTGTCAAATCTTACTAGTTTTTCATCCTCTAAACTCTTCTCTCGGTTTTATTCTCCTCCAGATGCTCCAGCTCCTTCGATGTTTTGATGATGTTGACCTTTGCAGTCTATCTTAGTTTTCATTCTGTTTTTATCATATTGGTCTTTGTTACATTTTCTGTATTTTGAGAACTTGGTGTTTTGAGACTTTGGGTTTATTATTGCACCTTTGGTTTGGACCTTTTATGATGTTTTTATGATAATGATTTTGGTCTTCATTATGATGTTTGTGCAAAGCTTCAGGGGGAGCTCTTTATCGTTATTATATCTCCGTTTTATTTGCATAGTTGGTTATGGGGTTTTCCGATTATGCACCTCTCCTCCCTTGATCTTTTTCTAAATTGTTACATCTTTTTGGCGTATGACAAAAAGGGGGAGAGATATTATTCACTTGTCTTGATATTGTTGCACCTAAAATCTCTAATTATGGTATACACTCTGATAATTGTTAAATTCTCTAATACCATAGGCTTGGTGCTAAAATTAAATTGTCATAACATCTTGCTCAAGCTGAATTTTTAGATAGGTGAAAAGTATCATATAGTGAGGGGGAGTTGCATCTCCAAGTGGATCAAACTCAACAAATGGATCAAGTGTTAATTATTTTGTCATCACCAAAAAGGGGGAGATTGTGAATTCAATGCTCCTAATTATGTGGATTATGTTTTGATGATGACAAAATAATTAACAAATCATGCCTTGAAGATATTGCAACATCAACATCAACAGGAAGTCAAAATAATTAACAAATCATGCCTTGAAGAGTTTGGTACACTCTTGAAAGGGTTAGGTTGAGTGAGGTCATTCTCAAGCAATCCTTTGTAATTTCTAACAATTTGATTATTAGTAGAAACTCCTAAGTGATTAGGAGGACTGGATGTAGCTCATTGTTGGAGTGAACCAGGATAAAATTGCTTGAGTGTTGGTTTATTGCTTTTAATCTACTTTCTAGCTCAATAGACTTAAGTCATTTCAATCAATTAGGATTTATACAATTAGGTAGCAAGTTCAAGGAACCTTTGTGTTTAAAAGTTATTTAGATTGCTTGCTATTCTGTTGGATAAGTTCCTGTTTAATATTGAATTGATTTGAGTTAAAATTGCTGAATTTTCGTTTCTGGTTTTTCTGCTATCTGATAGGAAAAACTCGAGTATTTCAGAAAAGACTCGAGTTGTTCATCACTGAAAAACTCGAGTATTTCACAAAAGACTCGAGTCTTTTGTGTCTGATTCCAGAAAATCCAGTCTTAGCTCCATTCTTCAATTACCAATCGAAATATTTGGTATTAGTGCTTCAAAATACTATTCACCCCCCCTCTAGTATTTGCTTAGCCCGCTTGTTAGTTTCCAACACTTAGTTCATGAACTATACGAAAATGAGTTAATTAAACAAATGTGTTGAACTCGAGCCAAGTATAGTTCGACTCGTTAGATTTATGAACTATCCCAATTATATATAAATATCATATATAAAATATTTTATAATTATTATATATATGTATATATTTTTTATAATAATATATGAATACAATTTATATTGAAACTAAAATTTTTATAAAAATCAAGTTAAATGACTTTTTTGATCTTTATTTATTCACACTTATGCAAATGTTTGTGACTATGTATATATGTATGTATCGATGACCATCATTCGAGCTAACGAGCTGTATACGTTTGAGCTTGTTAATCCGCTCGAAAACTCGCGAACTTTAATCAAGTGGAGTCAAGCTGGCTCAAACTCGACTCATTTCTAGACCTAGGGGCCAAGGCATACTGCCCAAAGGTAAAAACCACCATCACCTAACTTTCTCACCCATTGTTATGTTAAGAAATAGGATGCGACAAACGCAGCGAAAAAAAAATATATCCTATTTCCATCCAGGATCCATGTGAAAGCATGATTTGAGATAGGGAATAAAATTACCTTTTGCAGGGAAGAGGAGACCAACGAATCTTATCACGAACACTTCGTCAATCACGAGCACATCAATGTGTTGTGCCTCTATTGGTATCCACACGAACAAATTCCCAATTGGAGTCACGTCTCTCTTCTCAGTGCTCGCAGAGAAGAGAGAGTCTGTGTATCACTCACTCTCTGATATGACGGCTAGGGTTACCGTTATGTGTCTCACACATCTAAAAAACCCCTAAAGCTAATAATATTATATTTATAATATTATCAGACCAACTTGTTGGGCTTTTTTAGGAGATAAATTCGAATTCTATCTTATATGTAGAAGATAAAATCAAATTTATATCTTTTACATAAAGATAAAACGAATCATATCTTAATCATATCAGAAAGATTTAATTTTATAAAAATACAACTATTGTATTTTTATTAAATGTGATATCTCCAATTTTATCTGTTCTTAGTGTGTGACCCTATAGGTTCCTGTAACGTTGGCAGTAATGTTAAAATCACATTTTAACTTTACAAGCAATGAGCGGTGTCTAGCAACACATCATTGCTACCCAAGTGACAGGAATGTCTGTGATGTGACAAAACCTTTTACTGTGACCAATGAACATGTGTAAGTTTAATCCCTTTGTCCAAATATCATAGTTACACTCATGGCATGGAACGTGTCACCCATGAATAGTGTAACCTATGGTTTCTTGATCCCTGAGTAGACGCGTCTAAACAAGTCTCGTCAATATCTCATATTGACTGTCTTGAGTATGGCCATACATTTCAACGTCTCACTCAATCAAGGGACCCAGAGATATAATTCCTATTAATAAGGAAGGACAAATCCCATCTACGTCACTCACATCCCTCTACATGATTTGTCATATACCCGACTACAACTGTTATGATCACCTGGTTAAAGATGACGTTTGATTGCGTGAAAGCATATAATTCCTCATGTTGGGATCCGTAGCGACTTCAGGTCAAAGGACCATGTACATCATTGTCACTATGAGAATCGCTAATGACACTCACTTAATAACCCATGTAGCATTCTCATGGCAGGTCAATCCAGTACACAATTGTCACAATGTGTACTTACGTGAAGACTTGATATCCCATATCCATGACCGGTGAGATACAGTCATCAGTCTGCCACATACTAGTCTCGATGTATTATAGTTGTCCTTATTAACTATAATACTCGACTAGGGAATCTTTAAGGATAATTATCAATCAATAAGATCTCACTATCAAGTCATGTACTTGATATTCTTATGACATTGAACTTATAATCCTAAGGACTTTATTGCATCTATTTTAATTAAACAATTAAAGCATAAATATAATAAATGAAATGCCTCATTATTATTAATAGTAATAATCCATAAACATGAAATAAGTACAAGTAAAAGAGAAAATACGATTGCCACTAGGGCACTCTCCAACAATCTCCCACTTGCACTAGAGCCAATCGTTCATGTATCTAATACCATAAGCCCTAACATGTCCCTCATGCTTTTTTATGGCCAGAGGTTTAGTCAGTGGATCAGCAATATTATCATCTGTTGAAACTCTGCATATCTTCACATCTCCTCTGTCAATTATCTCTCGAATGATGTGAAAACGCCGAAGTATATGTTTGGATTTCTGGTGAGATCTCGGTTCCTTAGCTTGCACAATGGCTCCATTGTTGTCACAATAGAGGTCCACTGGAAACTCAATACTAGGAACAACATCAAGTTCAGTTATGAACTTCTTAATCCAAACCGCTTCCTTTGCTGCTTCTGATGCAGCTATATACTCAGCTTCTGTTGTAGAATCGGCTACAGTCTCTTGCTTTGAACTTTTCCAGCATGTAGCCCCACCATTCAAACAAAATACAAATCCAGATTGTGATCTGAAATTGTCCTTATCAGTCTGGAAGCTAGCGTCGGTGTAACCCTTTACAACCAGCTCATCTTCACCTCCATATACCAAGAAAGCATCCTTAGTTCTTCTCAAGTACTTTAGGATATTCTTGACTGTTGTCCAGTGACCTTCACCTGGATCTGATTGGTATCTGCTCGTCATGCTCAAAGTATACGAAACATCAAGTCGAGTACATATCATGGCATACATGATAGATCCAATTGCAGATGCATATGGAATTCTATCCATGCGTTCCCTTTCTTCCTTAGTGGAAGGACACTGTTCCTTTGACAAGGTTATACCATGTGACATTGGCAAAGATCCTCTTTTGGAATCCTGCATGTTGAACCGTTTCAACACTTTGTCTATGTACGAACTTTGACTTAGGCCAAGCAATCTCCTTGATCTATCTCTATAAATCTTTATGCCTAATATATAGGTTGCTTCACCCAAATCCTTCATAGAAAAGCAATTCCCTAACCAAGTCTTAACAGACTGTAAGGTAGGAATGTCATTCCCGATGAGTAGTATATCATCCACATACAACACAAGAAAGACAATTGCGCTCCCACTAACCTTCTTATATACACAACACTCTTCTTCGTTCTTGATGAAACCAAATTGTTTGATTGCATCATCGAATCGAATATTCCAACTCCTAGAAGCTTGTTTCAATCCATAAATGGATCGTTGCAGCTTACAAACCTTTCCAGCATCCTTTGGATCAACAAAACCTTCAGGCTGTGTCATATACACATCCTCTAAAAGATTTCCATTAAGGAAAGCAGTTTTGACATCCATCTGCCAGATTTCATAATCATGAAATGCTGCAATAGCAAGCAAGATCCTAATGGATTTAAGCATGGCAACTGGTGAAAAAGTTTCATCATAGTCAATACCATGAACTTGTTTGAAACCTTTAGCAACCAATCGTCCTTTAAAGGTATGTACATTACCATCCATGTCAGTCTTCTTCTTGAAAACCCATTTGCACCCAATTGGTTTTACCCCATCAGGTAGATCAACCAAGATCCAAACTTGGTTGGTGTGCATGGACTCCATCTCAGATCTCATGGCTTGAAGCCATTTCTCAGAGTCAGGGCTGTTTATAGCCTCTTGGTAATTAGTAGGTTCATCTTGATCAAAAATCATAATGTCATCCTCTCGAGTTAAGAGAAATCCATATCTCTCTGGCTGAAGAGGAATCCTACTTGACCTACGCAAAACTTGTGTAACTTGAGCAGGTTGTACATCCACAACATCTTGTGGAACTTGCTCAACATCCATCGCTTGGTCTTGGCTACTTTGGGATTCTTGAATCTCATCAAGATCTATTTTCCTCCCACTATTTCCTTTAGAGAGAAATTCTCTTTCAAGAAACACGCCTGTGCGAGCGACAAACAGTTTGCCTTCTGTGGGATTGTAGAAATAGTATCCCTTAGTTTCTTTGGGATATCCTACAAAGTAGCATTTGTCAGATTTGGGACTAAGTTTATCAGAAAGTAGACGTTTCACATAAACATCACAACCCCAAATCCTGAGAAAAGACATACTAGGACGCCTCCCAGTCCATATCTCATATAGTGTCTTTTCAACCGCTTTCGATGGGGATCGGTTAAGTGTAAAAGCAGCTGTAAGTATAGCATGTCCCCAAAAAGAGATTGGAAGGTCCGATTGACTCATCATACACCTAACCATGTCCAACAAGTTTCGGTTTCTCCTTTCTGAAACACCATTCCACTGGGGCGTTCCAGGAGGAGTGAGTTGAGATACTATACCACACTCTTTTAGATAGTCATCGAACTCTTGGCTAAGGTATTCACCACCTCGATCAGATCGAAGGGCTTTAATACTTTTGCCAAGTTGATTTTGTACTTCATTCTTGAATTCCTTGAACTTTTCAAAGGTTTCATGTTTGTATTTCATCAGATATACATACCCATATCTACAAAAATCATCAGTAAATGTGACGAAGTACGGGTAACCTCCTCTAGCATTTGAACTCATAGGCCCACATACATCTGTATGTATGAGTCACAAAAGTTCATTAGCCCTTTCACTGCTGCCAGTAAATGGGCTCTTTGTCATCTTGCCCAACAAACAAGACTCACATGTCTCATAAGATTCAAAATCAAATGAGTCTAAGAATCCATCTTTATGAAGCTTAGAAATGCGTTTCTCATTTATATGGCCCAAACGACAATGCCAAAGAAAAGTTTGGTTTGTATCATTTGATTTAAACCTTTTAGCATTAATGTTATAGACTGGATGATCAAGATCTAACAAATAAAGACCATTTATTAATTGTGCACTGCCATAAAACATCTCATTCGAATAAATGGAACAACACTTGTTCCTTATTGAAAACGAAAAACCTACTTTGTCTAAACATGAAACTGAAATAATATTCCTACGAATAGCAGGTACACAATAAACATCCTCTAGTTCTAAAACTAATCCACTAGGTAAGGTTAAACTACAAGTTCCAACAGCAATGGCGGCAACTCTTGCTCCATTTCCAACTCGCAGTTCAACTTCACCTTTAGCTAATCTTCTACTCCTTTTTAGATCCTGCACATTAACACAAATGTGAGATCCACATCCAGTATCTAATACCCATGATTTTGAAGCAGAAAAATTAACTTCTATAACAAAAATACCTGAAGAAGAGGCTCCGCTTTTCTTCATTTCTTTCTCTTTAAGGTAATCTGGGCAATTCCTCTTCCAATGTCCTTCCTTGTTACAATGGAAGCAATTTCCCTCCTTAGCCACCCCACCTTTAGGCTTAAGAGCCTTAGCTACTCTAGCTTTGCCCTTATCCTTAGGTTTTTGTGCTTTCCCTTTGGCCTTACCTTTGCCCTTTCCATTTTGAACCAACAATACAGTTTTTCCCTTGTTGATATCATGCTCAGCAGTTTTCAACTTCCCTAACAATTCAGTTAGAGTGCTGTCAATGTTGTTCATGTTGTAATTCATGACAAACTGACTAAAGCTCTGTGGTAAGGAATGCGGAACTAAGTCAACGGCCAACTCTTGACCTAGTGGGAAACCCATCCTCTCAATGTTCTCAATATAACCAATCATCTTGATTACATGATGACTAACTGGGCTTCCCTCTGTCATCTTACAAGTGAAAAGGGACCTTGTGACCTCAAAACGCTCATGCCTTGCTTGCCCTTGATAGAGCTCCTTAAGGTGTACGATCATATCGTACGCACTCATGTTCTCATGAACCTTCTGAAGGTCAGGGGTCATAGTGACAAGCATGAGAGTTCCAACCTCTAAGGCATCATCTTGATGCCTACGGAAAGCATTCCGCTCAGCAGCCAGTGCGTTAGCGGGGGGTGCTTCAGGGAGCGGTTGCTCTAGCACATACATCTTTTTCTCATTCCTAAGGACAATCCTTAGGGTTCGATACCAGTCCAGGAAATTAATTCCCGTCAGCTTGTCCTTCTCAAGGACTGATCGCAGTGATAAGTTGTTCGAATTGTTTGATGCCATGGTGATCTAACAACAAAATTAAAACAGAATTTAGATCATGTTTATTAAATAGTTAATAAGGACTTTTATTAAATATTACTCCCACTATTTTCCTCAAATCAATAACCCTCAATATTGGCTCGGAAAATCTCAGCATAAGATTTTCTAGTGGGACCAAGATCCATATTTCATCTTATCATGAGTCAACTTTAGCTGATCACCCACAATTAGATTATTTAGGTAAGGAACCCTTTCCCAATCACATCTCATGTGACTCTTGGATCAATTGGGTGAATAACATTTATTCAAAATTAACTTATTAATTTATACCCAATTCTTTTGCCTATAGATCTTCAATCCTATTGAACCATCCATTTAAGTTAGACCCAATGGTTGACAAAACGAATATTACATTTATTCATTCGCGTCTGACCAATGTAGATAAACGTACTCTACTTTAGCAGACCCACATTCAAAACGACATCAATCAAGACGAGTGTCAAGCATTGGAAGGCATATAACTTAATATTTCAGTTTGAGGGGTTTTATATTTAAGTGATCTCACCTATTTTATCTTACATTAACATACATTATAACGATAACATGTATCACATACATACTATAATTATAAACTACGTGATATGGTTATGGCCTAGAAAAACTAATTCACCCAAGCCAATGAGTGAATTAAAACAAAGATCCTAAACGCATAGCTTCTTCACCAAGAGCATTCCTTGAATGTATGCACTGGTCCTTCTCCAAGAGCCTTCCTTAAATCTCCTTTCCTTTTCATCTTCAAGTCTTTCGCAATTTTTAATAAAAATATTACAAATAGAAATCTCGTTCATGAGGGGATTTAGATGAGAAAAGAAATACATACATATTGAATATAGAGAGAGGCACGACACGCAGACCGTATTTTAAAATTAAACCAAAAGAAAATAAAACATACACAAGACGCGAAACGATCTAAGAGGCCATGATCATTCACCATACAACAAACAACATATTAAATAAAATACATTATTATTTTATTAAAAATTATGTTTGTTACGAATTAAAAAAAAATTATATTTTATCAACGTTGATAAAATAACAACGTATCAACTCTTGATTCAAGTATCAACTCTTTATCAACTCTTGATAATGTTCATGCGGCCAAATTGATTCATTCGGCCAAAGTTCATGCGGTGCAAACTTCCTTGATTTTAATTGAATCATGCGGCCAAAGTTCATGCGGCGCAAACATGTACAGTATCAACATGTATCAAACTGGGTGAATTCATGAATTCATGCGGCGCAAACGCATCAACATTTGTTTTTTTTTAAAATTTTTTTTATTAAACCCAACACATCATAATCATATTAAAACATGTTTAATCAAAAATAATCAAATCATGGTTTCACAAGTGGCTTTGATACCACTGTTAGGAAATAGGATGCGACAAACGCAGCGGAAAAATATATATATATATATATATATATATATCCTATTTCCATCCAGGATCCATGTGAAAGCATGATTTGAGATAGGGAATAAAATTACCTTTTGCAGGGAAGAGGAGACCAACGAATCTTATCACGAGCACTTCGTCAATCACGAGCACATCAATGTGTTGTGCCTCTATTGGTATCCACACGAACAAATTCCCAATTGGAGTCACGTCTCTCTTCTCAGTGCTCGCAGAGAAGAGAGAGTCTGTGTATCTCTCACTCTCTGATATGATGGCTAGGGTTACCGTTCTGTGTCTCACACATCTAAAAAACCCCTAAAGCTAATAATATTATATTTATAATATTATCAGACCAACTTGTTGGGCTTTTTTAGGAGATAAATTTGAATTTTATCTTATATGTAGAAGATAAAATCAAATTTATATCTTTTACATAAAGATAAAACGAATTATATCTTAATCATATCAGAAAGATTTAATTTTATAAAAATACAACTATTGTATTTTTATCAAATGTGATATCTCCAATTTTATCTGCTCTTAGTGTGTGACCCTATAGGTTCCTGTAACGTTGAGAGTAATGTTAAAATCACATTTTAACTTTACAAGCAATGAGCGGTGTCTAGCAACACATCATTGCTACCCAAGTGACAGGAATGTCTGTGATTTGACTAAACCTTTTATTGTGACCAATGAACATGTGTAAGTTTAATCCCTTTGTCCAAATATCATAGTTACACTCATGGCATGGAACGTGTCACCCATGAATAGTGTAACCTATGGTTTCTTGATCCCTGAGTAGACGTGTCTAAACAAGTCTCGTCAATATCTCATATTGACTGTCTTGAGTATGGCCATACATTTCAACGTCTCACTCAATCAAGGGGCCCAGAGATATAATTCCTATTAATAAGGAAGGACAAATCCCATCTACGTCACTCACATCCCTCTACATGATTTGTCATATACTCGACTACAACCGTTATGATCACCTGGTTAAAGATGACGTTTGATTGCGTGAAAGCATATAATTCCTCATGTTGGGAACCGTAGCGACTTCAGGTCGAAGGACCATGTACACCATTGTCACTATGAGAATCGCTGATGACACTCACTTAATAACCCATGTAGAATTCTCATGGCGGGTCAATCCAGTACACAATTGTCCCAATGTGTACTTACGTGAAGACTTGATATCCCATATCCATGACCGGTGAGATACAGTCATCAGTCTGCCACATACTAGTCTCGATGTATTATAGTTGTCCTTATTAACTATAATACTCGACTAGAGAATCTTTAAGGATAATTATCAATCAATAAGATCTCACTATCAAGTCATGTACTTGATATTCTTATGACATTGAACTTATAATCCTAAGGACTTCATTACATCTATTTTAATTAAACAATTAAAGCATAAATATAATAAATGAAATGCCTCATTATTATTAATAGTAATAATCCATAAACATGAAATAAGTACAAGTAAAAGAGAAAATACGATTGCCACTAGGGCACTCTCCAACATGTTACTCCACGAAACTACCTTCCGATATGAAGCCAGGTTCGCTTTGAGGAAGATGTCTTATTCCAAGCGACGCCGCTTTCCTAAGTTCCCAAAGTGGGCCATTCCTTGCCTAGGTGTCACCCATGCGTGAAAGCGACCAAATTAATCCACTTTTACAATAAAATAATAAAATTAATGATAATTGATCTTTTTGGGCTCGTATTGGATTTTGTTGACATATTGGGCTTGATTAGTGAATTTAGTCTTTGTTATTAATTTTAGGGTTCAAATAATAGCCCTCTTGCATTAAAGAGAAACTTTCTCATCTCTTTGATGCAAAACTTCTTAAAGGCGACTCGGCTTCTCACTTTTGTGTTGATCTTGAATTTGACAACTGTCTTCCATGTGCTTTTTAGTTCTGCAAGAAACTTGATAATAGCGAAATAGATTTTCATAGGCTAAACTACTCATTTGGTCCCTTATCTTATTTTTTTCTATCAAATTGGTCTCTGAGTCACTGTTCATCCTACGTCGACCAATATGAAACGCACACGTGTCATTTCTTTCTTCAACAATGAAAATGTGGACCAATATGATATTGACACGTAAAATGAACAATGACTCAGGGACCTATTTGATAGCAAAAAGAAATGTGAGAAACAAATATATGATACCAAAAAAAATGTATGGGACTAATTTGATACTGAAAAATAACGTAAGGGACCAAATGATCAATTTAGTCATTTTCATATTTTAGAATGTGCTTTGAGAGGAGATGAGAACTTCCCTTTTCATGGTGATGCTGAAATGTTTCTTAAATTCTACAAGGTGGATTTGTATTTAGCTTATGACTTGAAGATAGTATAATTTCCTTTGCAAAGGCAAGACCCCTGGTGTTGCTCTGTCTCCTAATACCTGAATTCTTGTATGCTTTTATGCATGAATGTTATGTATGCATGAATGAATATCATCATGAAAACTCATGAATGTATGGCTTTGTGTGATTCAAAATTTGTACTAGCGTATTGATACTCATGTATCACTTGAATTGCGCATGTAGACTGCTAGAATGAATTTGCTTTTGATTTTTTGAAGTGGTCTCATATTTCAATCGTGGTTGCAATTTTTTCTTTGGAGATTCGTTTGATGAGCTTTGCGTTTTGCTTATGATATTTGCTTTTTTAATTTCACTATACTTGAAGGCGTATGAACTTACCGCTAGTTCTCAATATGTAGTTGATTGTGCATATCTGGTTACACGTAAGCCTTTCATTCAATGATGATGTTTGATTATGCCTTCCTTGTTTTCTAATTTGTGCCTTTGCAAGTCTTTTTTTTTTTTAGTAGCCATGAAGAGAGCCAACATTGATGAGTTGGTCCTAGCAGGACTATGGTCATGTGAGCTCTCAAAGTTGCTTTTTGTGTTAAGCATTCAAGCAATTAGATCCTTGATCAAACTTTTGAGTGAATATCATGTTCTTGCTTTGATTTTCCTTGGTGAAGGACTTAGGGCCGCCTTCGATAGGGTCGCCTTTTATAGGAACATCTTTAACAGGGCCACCTTCAATCTCTTTTTCTCATGATCCACTTTTCATGTGCTTGCTTTGATCTTGTTTGAAGGCTTTATGATTCAGGCCCCTTATTGATGTTGACAGCTTTGAAATTTTGTCTATTTGTTATCATGAACCTTGAAAGTTCATTGTCATTGTTTGGTATTTTGGAAAAATGATTTATTTATGTCATTTATAACATAGTTATATAACAACATTTATAAACATCATATTTCGATACCTTATATAAAAATAAAATTTCTAAAATTATGTAATATGAGGTTCTAAAATTAAATAATTGAAGTAGGAGAAAATGTGGGTCTTACATTTACAATTCTTATCCAAATACTATGCTAGACTATAGGCCATGATTCCTCCCTTCTCTGAATGAAAGAGGAATGAAGATGTCTTGAGCCAAGACCTCTCCCTTAACCTTGAATCCAATCTTCTTCCTAGCTTTTAAGCTCCTTGTCTGCTGACTTTTAAGATGAACAAAATATGAGTGGATGTTTTTGCTATTTGAGGGTGTTTGGAGATGATTTGGAAGTTGTGAGTGATGTATTATGAGTTATGGGGCCTAAATGTCGAGTCTTAGGGTATTTATAGGCTTCCTAAACCAACATGGGAGGGAATATTAGAGATAACTACTAAAGAATTGCAAAAAAAGTAGTCGGATATTAATCCTGGTTCCATTCCAGAACTAGGATTAGTAGACAAATGATAGTTAAAAAATATCATAAATTTATTGATCCCGGTTATAAAAAACACGGAACCGGGATCAATGTTATATCATATATAATTTTTTATTTTTTAAAAATTAAAAATCACACGAGCTTTATTTATTAGGTTGTTTTACTTGTACTGGGATAATTAATAAAAACAACATAAATAATCTTTTATTTTTTAAAAATTAAAAATCCCAATAACCTTATTTATCTCATTATTTTCCTTTAACCGGAATGAATAAATTGATTTTTGTTGTGCCAAATCCTTTGAACTCCCTCATGTACTGTGTGCTCGCTCCCTCACGATCCTAGCTAAGGCTTCACGACGGGCGACGGCAGCTCCATCTCACCATCGATCGACGTACGGCGCTCCATCTCCCTCTCCCTTGGCTCACGGCGGCGGCGGAGGAGAGAACTCCCCATCTCAGCCCTCCCTTCTCACTCTCCCCCCATCTCACGGTGGAGTCGAGAACCCACCCATCTCAGCCCTAAGTCTCTCCCTTCGTTTCACGGCGGCGACCCCTTCGCTGATGATTCTCCTGACTACACCATTTTTGTCGGTGACTTGGCTGCATATGTCACTGATTACCATCTGCAGGAGACGTGTAGGGCAAAGTTGTCATTGACTTGGCTGCACTAAGGGTTATGGTTTTGTTAAGTTTGCTGATGAGAGTGAGCAGGTTAAGGTTTTGACTGAAATGCAAGGGGTTCTTTGTTCCACAAGACCCATGCGGGTTGGACCTGCATCTAATAAGAACCCCACCACTCAGCCTAAAGGTTTATCTTTCATGGCTGGTTTTTGCCTGTCATTTTGTTGCTAATGTTTGATTGCTATGCAAATGATAACTTAGCCTTGCGTAGGTTAGTTATCCGTTTATGTTTGCCCATTATTTTTGGTGTCATTTTCTATTCAGCCTACAATCTGCAACTATTATTGTATTTTCTTTTCTTTTCATTTAACCAAATTACATAACCTACTCTTGTATTTTCTTTTCATTTCATTTAGCCAAATTACATAGCCGCAGCTCTTCTAATTCTCATTACTTACTTTTTTTTAAGCCCGCCATTTCTTTATCTTCGCTCCCTGAAGTGTGCTTCTAGAACTACATTTTGATATTCCTTTTGTAGCTTTCCCTTGTTCTAAAGCAGATCTTCTTTACTTATTATATTTTACTTTGCCCATCTACGCTTATTAGTTTAAGTCTCTAATCTCCTGTCCCCGAGGTACCCGTATTTTTTGTTTTTATTTTCAAGAACCTGTACTCTGCATGCTGGTTTTGTAGGTTTTTCCGGGTGTGTACCACCCTTTGTGCCTTTAACAATTTTTCAGCTAAATGCTTTGCAATTAAAGGTGTACTTTACTTCATTAATAAAAAAAGTTGTACTTTACATTCCTCAGTCCTTCAGGTAGCCTAATATGTGAAAATAAGAACTTGATAACGGACTTGTGATGTTTTTGTGTAACTGGCGCAAGCATTTGATAGCTTTCTAGTCCATTTTTATTTTCAATGTCCAAGGCAAACTTCTATTATTCGTATCGTTTCTTTCAGTACTGAAAAAACTGTAAAGAATTAAGGTAGGAGGATGATCAAAGTCGTGTCTATATCCTTAAGTGTATATTATATGTGTAGTAAACTTCTTTTGCTCTTTCATGTGCTTTTTTAGTTACTTTACATAGTATTCTTTCAAATATACCAAATATCCTGCCTTTGTGATGTATGACAACTTTTTGTGTTGTATTACAACTTTTGTTAGTTTATTTGTGATAATCATATTCTCATATTTGATGTTATATGATGTATGTCAGGCATTGACCACATTATTGCTTATCAACAATTCAACATGTTGGTTATCTATTTATGCTACTTGTTAAGTTTGTTGAATGTGTGGTTTGTTTTACTTGCGATCAACTTCTAATATTCTAAGGTTTTTTGAGCATGCAATTCAGCAGTAAATTTGTTGCTTTTGTGTTATGTGTGCTTGCATTTTAGAAATGAAACATCTGAAATGCAAAACAGGATGTTCAAGATTTCCTAATGGCTGTTGTGGCTGGACGTATGAACATATTATGATTATTTTTATTGTTAAAGAATTAGTTGTCATATTTTTCCTCTGATTGGCGAATTTTTCCATGAACTGCTCCCTTCCCTGTTTTAATGTCATTTATCTTTTTATTTCACATGTACTTTGAAGTGTTTGAACATGCAGCTTCTTATCAGAATTCTCAGGAGGCACAGAATGAGAATGATCCGAATAATACAACTGTGCGTACTTCTTTACAATATTGAAACTACTGTTTGTCCTGCACGTTTGTGACTCAACTTTTTTGATACAGATTTTTGTCGGCAATCTCGATCCAAATGTTACGGATGAACATCTGAGACAAGTTTTTTGGCAGTATGGAGAATTGGTTCATGTGAAGATTCCATCTGGCAAGAGATGTGGGTTTGTCCAATTTGCGGACAGGTAATTTAACCTTTTTGGTATTTTGATATTTATTGTGTTATTATTTCCCAATCTATCCAGTCCTCTGATTGTGCCATGATTTTTTATGCATCAGGAGCTGTGCAGAAGCAACACTGCAGGCTTTGAACGGAAACCTTTTAGGTGGACAAAATGTTCGGCTTTCAAGGGGCCGAAGTCCTTCAAACAAACAGGTTATTATATATATTCAGTGATTGTTGTAATTATGAGCTGCATTAGCATCAATGTTTTACTGATTTTGTTCTATGAATTTTTTGTTCCTTGGATGTTTTTCAGGCTCAAACAGATCCGAACCAGTGGAATGGTAGTGGTTGTGAATTTTTTGTTACCTTAGCTTAATTTTAAATTTAGTGCACCATATATATTTTTGAATATGACTATGAGTATCTATATGATTGAGCTTGTTAAGCCTTTTGTATGTATGAAACCATTTGGTTTGGGAGTTATCTCACATTTCTAATGTATATATACATACATATACATTACTAGCTCTCACCCCGTGCAATACACGGGTTATTGATAATTTAATTTTTTATATTAAATATTTTGAAGTAAAGATTGTTTTTATTTTAATGTAAAAATTATTATTATACAATAATAAAAAAATATACAAAAAGACAGAGAGTTAAATCAAACACTACACTTAAAAAAAATTAATTTAAATGAGTTTGTTGAGAAATATTGTACTTTCTTATATAAATAAAAAGTAACACTTTTTATCTGATATCTTCCTTATTTTTTTATTAGATAAATTAACATTTTTATATGATTATCAACTTTATTTTAAAGAATCATAAGTAAATCATATTTAAATATTTTCATCTTTTTTTTTGTTGGTATTATAAGTAAATTTAAGGATAAATTAGAATATTCAGTATTTCGTAGGACATGAAGACGACATTGAACTTGTTATTCTTGAATGTCTTGATTAATTAACACATTGCATTTTATAAGGAATATAATGACTGCTCTTTTTTTTTATATTTTTAATATTATATTTGTTTATATAGATGAGTATTAAATTAATGTATTTCTTATTTAGTTGATCGATGAAGTAACACTTTTTATATATCATTATTACCTTTATTATGATATTATGATAAATTGGAGTGAAATCAAAATTAAACTTTTTTTTTTAATATTTTTTCGTTTGATGGTATTATGAGTATATTTAAGGATAAATCAAAATATTTCCTATTTCATGGGACATGATAATTTAGTATTTTTTTTAATATAAATTATCATCTTTTTAATATGATTATCACATTTATTATTATTATTCATATTTAAATATTTTGATATTTTTCACCGTTTATCTTATCTCAAATTAATCATAAGATTTGATTCTAAAAATTCATTATTATTATTATCGTCGATCGTCGTCGTCATCATCATCATCATCATCATCATCATCATCATCATCATCATCATCATCATCAGTGCTCTTTTATGTTACAAACACACAACAAAAATCAAATATAAAATAAGCAATAAATAATTAGGAACATAAAATACGAAATAATAAAATTAGAGAATTCTTGGAAGTAGAGAGATCTGAAGGTGAAACAAAGGTAAAGAATGAAGGTGATATCATGTTATATATAAGTGATTTTTTTTTAAATATTTTTTTTAGGATAATGATTTTTTTTTCTTCAACAAACTGAGGATAATGATTTCACATACAGATAATCCTCAAGCATATCTCTTTGTGTTTATCAATATTTTTGAGGATAATGATTTTTTTATAACAAAATGAGGATAATGATTCAACATATTCTACATATAGATAATTTATTTAATTTTAAATATTAATTTTGAACAGATAATTTATTTATTTTAAATTATAATTTTGATTAAAGACGATATTATCTACCTACAAATACTCTGATGCGAGTATTCCTTAAGCGAACAAATGTGGTACCTCGAAAATTTCTCCGACAAACGTAGTGCCTCGAAAAGGGATGTTTTTATATAAGTATAGTAGATTACTCAAATATTGATAAACATATTTATGTTAATTTTTATCCCAAACTATAGTTAACACACCTTAACGAAACTATTGTGATTGCAACATTGATTTTATTATGATCATAGAAGCCTTATCTCTTTGGGTTTAGCTATTTTTAATTTTTTTTTGTTGATTCAGAGTTTAGATTGGTTGGGGGCTCCGAAAAAAAGTTTAAAAATTTAAAATTCAAATCAAGTTGCTTGATGAGTAGAAAATCCGTCAAACTATTATACATAACAATTAATTTAAACTCTAAAGTACAGGTTAACTCTAGAGTAAGAGTAAGTGTAGGATTTGATTTGAATTCCTACTTTTTTATATAATATTTTTTATTGTTTTTAATAATAATCTTTACTTGATAATAAAAATAAAAATAATGTTTAATTTAAAATATCTACTATATATATATATATAAAAGAATTAAAATATCAACAATTTGTGCATTGCACGGGGTAAGAGCCAGTTATTAAATAAAAAGAAAGTCAGAAGAATAAGTCAACAATAAAATCCCTAAAGGACTCAACCTCCCACCGAATAAATTTCCAAACTTTGCGTGCGTCGTTCATTTTAGTTTCGGATATTATCAAGATTACTCAACAATTTCTTATACCGATAAACATATTTATGTTAATTTTTACCCAAAACTATAGTTAACACACCTTAACGAAACTATTGTGACTGCAATATTGATTCAAATATAATAACCAATTTTATGATTTAATAGTTAACACAATTATCTGGAATTAGAGTTTAGTGGTAAGACATAAGAGAACATCATCAATCAAGCACAATATTATATAATAAATAATTGAAGAATTTATTATTGGTTATTTGGTGACCAAATAATTTGTAAAAATTAAATAACAAAGAGAATGGTAATCATGTGTGAACAACTAATATATTGATGTGTGAGTTTTACTTCACATGGTTAAAGTAACACTCCCTTACCACATCATTATTTAAATTTAACAAATCTAGACTAATGATAAAGACCTAAATATCTAGACTAATGAAATCATAACTATTCTCAAAACATCCTTGTTCAACATCTTCTCAGCCACAGTATCAGTTGTAAAAGCCATCTTCACCACAACTTGCAATACGGATATTAACTCTTCCTGACCTATAGATTTCAGAACTGCTCCAATAGGTCGCATGATATCTGCTTTAATCAGCTGCAGTGCGACAGAAGCATCAAAGGCAAGAGCTGAAAGGGCAGAGCAGGCTTGTTCAACCTGTAAAATATAAAGCAGTCACAATCACCGAAAAAACAACCAAAATGTACCACATGACAGTTGTCACTGCTTATCATGCTTATAAGCTGCCGCACTACATTCTCATCTTTACCAATTACCGCTCTATTTCCTTGGTCTTGCATTATCTTTGCAAGGGTTCCCTGCGGTGACACATTGGAAGAGGTAGTGATTCATGAACAATAAAAAAGAGAGGAGAATGATGAAGAAGGTGGTTTTCATGACTTGAGAAATCATCACATTTATAGTTTGAAATATGTGATGACTAAAAGGATATTTGGGTTTATCATGAATTCAAGCATCATCTCTTTTTGAGGATAATGATTTCACATATTATTTAATTTTAAATATTAATTTTGGATAGATAATTTATTTAATTTTAAATTATTATTATTTTGATTAAAGATGATGTTATCTACCTACAAATGCTTTGGTGCGAATATTCTTTAAGCGAACAAACGTGGTACCTCGAAAATTTCTCCGACAAACGTGGTGCCTCGAAAAGGGATGTTTTTATATAAGTATAGTAGATATATCTTTTAATTTTGTAATGTGGCTCGTACTGTTATGTATATATGTACTTGTTTTTTAATATAATTATGGCATTTATTTGTTGAAAAAAAATAAAATTTGACAATTTATTTAAATATATGGGTATAGCAAATCTACTATACTTATATAAAAAAATCCCTTTTCGAGGCACCACATTTGTCAGAGAAATTTTCGAGGCGTCACGTTTGTCCCGTGAAACTTTCCTCGCACTAGAGAATTTGTAGGTAGATAATCATTATCTCTAATCAAAATTACAATTTAAAATTAAATAAATTATTTAAATTTATTTAATCATTATATGTTTGTAGGTAAATAACATTATCTCTAAACCAAAACTACAATTTGAAATTAAATTAATTATTTAAATTTATATAATCATTAGCTGTATGTGAAATCATTATCCTCAATTTGTTGAACAAATCATTATCCTCAACAAAAATATTAAAAAAATCACTATATATATAATAGCCCATTCAATTTTTAAAATTCTATCTATTTCTAAGAATTCTCTTCTCCAAATTTTTTCTTTTATTTTTATTTTTTCCCTCATTCCTCTACCTAAAGCTCTTAATTTTAATTTTGAGTGTTCGATGAATTACTTATTAGGTGATGCATATTTTGTTATACTTATAATTGGCTTTTGTTTATTCCTCTACTTAGAGCTTTTAATTTTGATTTTTGAGTGTTTCATGAATTACTTATTAGATTATGCATATTTTGTTATACTTTTAATTGACTTTTGCTTAATGCTAATTTCAGGAAGAATGACATCAATGAGTTACTTCAAACAAGAAAATGACCTGGCAAGTTTTTTTTTTTTTGTTAAATTTTGGTAAGTTGTTATACACATACTTACTTTGATTATTCTTTGTTGAAAGAATATGCAAATAATTGATCCTTTTCTCTATTCAAGGAAGAGAAGGGCTAAGACTTCTAGGATTAAGAAGAAATACCATGGTCATATTCCGGTGAGAAATAATTTTGGTGAGTCTTTTGCCTATTTGAAGAAACAATGTTTTTCGATTTATTTATGATTTTTTTTCCGTTTTTGTCATGAGATAAGATAAACGATGAAAAAGATCAAAATATTTAAATATGAATAATAATAATAATAATAATAATAAATGTGATAATTATATTAAAAAAATATTAATGGTAAAAAAATATTAATTTATCCATCAAATAAATATAATAAATATCTTATAATATTATCCAATAAAAAAATCAGAATGTATAATTTTGGTTTAATCTACTATACTTATATAAAAAGATCCCTTTTCGAGGCACCACGTTTGTCCGCTTAAAGAATGCACGCGACAGAGCGTTTGTAGGTAAATAACACTATCTCTAATCAAAATTATAATTTGATATGAAATTATTATCCTCAGTGTGAAATCATTATCCTCAGTTTGTTAAAAAAAATCATTATCCTCAAAAATATAAACCCAAAGAGATAAGACTTTTATTCGAATTTATTTAATCTTATCTACATGTGAAGTCATTATCCTTAATTTTTTAAAGTTTTCCAAATCATTCTATATATATATATAGTACGCAATATGCACTGGATGACTCTTCAACAATATTTTAGCATTTAAGCGAATTGGAATTGGCTCACAAACTGATGGATATTCAAGTAAACAACAATCTCACAATTATATTTGCCTTCAATTTTTGAATTTTTTGGTCGTTAAGTTTTTTTAATTCTAATAATTCACTCGCATTTTAATTTATATTATTTGATTATTAAGTTTCTCTCTAAATACTTACTTTAATTCAAGAATTTGTGTGCACCATTGATCAAAATGCAGTTTGTTCAAAATTTTGATTTGGGTGTAACCAATTGTGCGCTTACCCGGCAAAGTAAATAATGTTCAACCAGTTTTTTTTAGTGATTGATTCTTCAATTGCGAGTGACAATATATGCATCAAAATCTAATATTGCATTAATTGTTGCAGGGTGACTATCATAAACTATGAAGGAATATGATTATTTATTGTTATCTGTACCAATGGTTTCTTTAATCACGCAGATAGTGGAAAATGATGTGTGACGGTGGCCAATATACCCAATGCTACCATTTCATTTTCTTGATAGATTTAAGTTTAATTTAAGAATACTTCATTTATAATAATAAGATTTGATTTATTATATTGACTAAATTTTTTCTATAATATATTTTGTCTATTGTAATAGATAAAAATCATCCTATATAAAAATAGGATTTGATTTTATGTTTGATGTAAATATTTTTTTTTTTTGGTTTTTTATTGTGACAAGAGAATTAAAATTATTAATAACAAACCAAATGTAATCATCCTATATAATAATAGGATTTTAATTTTCCTTCTATAATTTATTTTGTCAATTGTAATAGATAAAAATCATCCTATATAAAAATAGGATTGAATTTTATGCTTGATGTAAATATTTTTTTTTGTTTTTTATTGTAAAAAGAAAATTAAAACTATTAATAACAAACCAAATTTTTTAACAATATTATCTTTCTATTTTTTCCTCATATGATATGGACTATTAGTCTGACATCAATTAATAATTTTAAAAATAAATTGTAAAAAAAAACAAAAAATTATGTTGATAAACTAAATTTAAGTTTAGTCACTCACACCGCTACTGAGATTTTTTTCTCCATATTTATAAAGGTAAGATAGGTATTACTACTTATTATATAGAAATGTGAGTATAAGTATAAATTCCAATAAAACTTTATTTTTCTACCATATTCTTATGTTATCCCACTATTGTTTAGGTATATAAAGATTAGGCTTATTTTAAAAAATAAACTAAGGTCTCATCTTTGTTGTTGACATATGTCTTCATTTTTTTAATATTTAATATTAAGATATGATGAGAAGTGTTAAAAAAAAGAAAATAAAAAATAAAGATTAAGATCCAATAAGATAAAGATAATCATAAAAAATAATAAAAATATTTAGCTTGAGAAAAGATAAAGATTTTTAGGATTCAATCTTATTATTAACTTGATATAAGATAATTGATTAAAAAGATGAAAATATTTAATTATCATTAATAACAACAAATGTGATAATCATATTTAAAAAAAAAATACTAATTGTACAAAAAAGAAACTACTCCATCCATCACATAAATATAAAAAAGATCATGTTTAATTCTGATTTAATATTTATTTATCATAATAAATTTAATAATCATATATAAAAATGTCAATTTATCCACAAAATAAATAAGGAATATCTCATATAAAAAGTAAGTACAAAATTTATCAACTAGATAATTTAGATTAATTTTTAAAAGTATAGGGTTTGGTTTGAACTACTACATTTTTGTATAATTATTTTTTTTTGTTGTTTAATAATAATCTTTACTTTATAATAAAAATAATAATAAAATTTAATTTAAAATATTTAATATAAAAAAATTAAAATATCAATAACCCGTGCATTGCACGGGGGAAGAGCTAGTATTATATATATATATATAGAGAGAGAGAGAGAGAGAGAAAGTTTATATATATTTAACATCCTGGTTCATTTTAAAAAATCAACAGTGGTCATACATACTTAAAATCCCGGTTTATTTTAAAAAACTCAATAGTGACCATATATACTTAAGATCCTGGTTCTTTATTAAATTTCTAATAGGGATCAAAAGATTTTAACATCCCGGTTCCTTGTATTTTATTGATCCCGGTTCCTTATTGAACTTAAAATCTCGTTTCCGTGTTTTTTAAAACACCTGGGATCACAAGTGGCACACTTTTTATGCTACTGGATACAGTCCCGGTGCGGAACCGAGATCAATAATGTGGGTGCGGAACCGGGATCTTTTTGCATTTATGTAGTAGTGGATATTTCCTTAACCGACTTGCATTTATGGAAAAGTCTGAGGGTTGTTAACTTGTTATCGTGTTTTTTAACCAAATTACACTGCATTAACCGGTTAACTCACCAGGTTAATCGGTTATCGTCGACTAGAATTCTCCAAAATGCTATGGAACTGATGTTCTCACTTAAGCTCAGTTTTTTCACTTAAGCGAGACTCAGAGCTCCAAACACAAATTTCATCATTGAATATGAAGAGAAGGGTGTCACATATTTTGTCTCATAATTTGAGCAAAATCCGACGATTAACGAACAAAACTGAGTACAATCATCTTATGATATTTTTGCCAAAAAAAAAAACACTTTTCTATTGTTTTAATCACATTTAATTAGTCACTAATACTTAATTAAACCTTCAATGACACATAATAACAAATACACATAAATTATTTTTATTTTATTTTATTTATAATTTCAAAATTTCATAATGTTACATCTCTAAAATCCCCTTTCTCATTCAAGTTTATTGGTTGGTGCCATTGTCCCAAATTCATTAGCAGTTATGTATGTTTATTATTTTAGTCTAAACCATCAAAAGATGGTTGTTCTCGTAATTTTTTTTCATGTTTTTTTAGGGGATAAACTTCACTCAGTGGTTGCTCCTGTGATCATGAACTGATTTTTGTATTGTTTCTAACTTGATTCAAAGCTTCAGCTAATGATAGAGTGTCGGCTTCTCAACTCTTTCAAGAAGGTAGGTAAGCTTTTACACTGTGATGCTTATCTTAGCTTTTATTAATAAAAATTTATAGGCTTGCACTTTCGATTTCTCAATTGATGAATTTGTCGAATTTAGTCCCTCTTCAATTAATTTGGCTAATTTATTCCCCCAATTAGTTTTCAATTTGTGGTCAATCTCATCATTTCGTTGAAATGCCCACCGACGTTACATACTTGGCTTACGTCTGGACACGGGTCAGCCTCTCATTAGTCATCGCTGGGATCGGTCGTCCTTGATCTTCTCATAAAATTATGGTGACATCCTCCAATTTGTATACACCATACGCAATGATACAATTTTTTCCAGCTACTGTAAAGTGAAATATTATTGAAACTTTATCAACACTTCAAATTGATTCCTAATTCGGCATCTAAAACCCAAAATAATTGTATATAAAATGAACAATTGCATTTGAAAACAAAGTTAAATAGAATTAGGATTTTCGTGAAAATTGTCTAACCAAAATCGGGGTTAGAGAATAATAGGATACGGTTTTTGATTATTTTAAAATATAATTTTGAATTTTATTTCTTTTTAAGTAAATTAATCAAATTAAATTTCATCGATGATCAATGAGAGGCTTACACGTATCCAGACATTAGTCATGTCTGTACCATCAGTGGTGGACATTTGGAAGGAGAAATTGATCACAAATTGAAAATTGTGGGACTAAATTGACCAAATTAATAAAAAATGACTGAACTTGCCAAATTCATCAAATTAAAGGATTATAAATGCAATAATCAAACCAATTTTTTATTTCATTTAAAAAAATATCACTACACTAACACATTTTAATTCTATATAATTGAGTGTGGACCAATTTGGTCCTCGAAAAATGGAAAAATCCAAATTGGTAGTCATATATTTTAAACGTGGAAAAAAATATTTTCTGATAAGGATTAAAGTGTCTAAAAAATTTGTCCTATTAGTGACTAATTTGACCATTATTTATGATTTTTGAGGATTGATTTGGGGTCTGTTCGGCAAAACTAGCTTGTAGCTGTGAGCTTGTAACTTGTAGCTATGAGCTTCTAGCTTGTAGCTGTTAAGCTAGCTAGGAGCTGTGAGCTTGTAGCTGTGAGTTTGTAGCTGTTTAGCTGACTATTTAAAATAGTGTTGTTCGGCAAAACTAGCTTTTGAAGTAGCTAAAAGTTATTAAATGACCAAAAAGGACATGCAATATTTTATTATTTTAATTTTTTTTTTCAAATTTTTTCTTTATTGATTAAATAGATAGTTAATTAATTAATTAAATATAAAAATTATTAAATTATAATTAATTAAGCCTTAATTAAATTCATTTTTTCTTTATTTATTAATTATGTAGTTAATTAATTAATTATAACAAAATTATTAAATTATAATTAATAATTAATTAAAGGGTAGTAAAATAATTTTAAATTTTGTTTGAGGGTATAATTGGTATATGAATTATTGAAAGCTAGTTTAGTTTCTAGAAAGCTACTTCAAGTAGCTTTCTAAAAGTTAGCTTTCAAAAGCTACAAGCTCCTTTTTTAAAAGCTATAAGCTCCTTCTAATTTGTGTTCACCGAACGGGGCTAGTAGCTTATTGACTGAATCTAAAAGCTCCTAGCTAGCTAAAAAGCTCCTAGCTCGTGTTGCCGAACAGAGCCTTGATATTTCATTTTCATTTTTCAAGGATCAAATTATTAAATTTCAAAATTTTGAAGGATGAAAATGGATTTTTTTGGTGGAAAAAAATGGACCTTTACTCTTGTTTTAATATGGAAATTGGGATCAAAAGTAATCAGAATGGATAAGATTCATTGTAACTATAAAAAATTATCGACTTTAATGAATCACTATTGTTCAATAAATATTTTAGGGTTTGCTTTACTACACTTCTAAAGAATCAATAATAAGAAGTTAAAAAGTACTACTAAAATTATATTAGGGAATTATTTTACTACTTTAAAATAACAAATGTCTAGTTTTTTTTATAAAAGATTTTGTTATTTAATCTCTTGAGGTTATTAGGGAATTAGTTTTTAGTATTTGCCTGTTGGCTGAAAAATACCCTTAATAAAAAAAATCTCTATAAGTTAAACTTGATAATCTTAAAGGAAAAACTTCATATAGGATCAAGGTTAACAAAACCTTTTAAATTTTGTCTTTTTAATGTAAGAAAACCTTTTTATGAAAATTCATTTTTTTAATTTTTTTTAATAATTTAGGAAATCCAACTTTTTATGGTACATGAGAGAATCCAACTTTTTTTTTAGAAAGTTTAGGTGAGTTGAGTTCTGGCGGCTTATCAAGGTTAGACAGGCTTCCGAGCTCAAAGAGCACTTACAGAGGTACTTATAGATCATCCACCAACATGGTCTTTACATACATCGGTGGAATTCGAACCCGGGATCTCTCTTAACCCCGGACTCAATCCTTAGCAACTGAATCAACGATTGTTAGCTTTATCTATTTAATTTGTTTCAAGGGTGATATATAATCTTCAATTTCCCACGTGTCAACAACAATTTTTTTTTTGTTTTTTCTTTTTTTACATTGTGGCCACGTGAATGAAGGGTAAGGATACAATACTCACATCCTTTGTGGATGAGTATCTATACTCATTGCCTAAATCTAAGGTCAATATGAATTTAAGCCATTGGACGACTGAGATTGATGGATGAGAACATGATGTATGTATACACCTGGTTAAGGTGAGTGCACCATACAAAATGGTCATCTGTAGGTTTTTTTTAAACTGTTTTTTTTAAAAGAAATGATAAATTCTCTTAAAAATAATGACTTTTCTTTTTAAATTTTGTTAACACAGATTTACTCAGAATATTTTTTTACACATATTCATATACAGATTTATTAGAATATGTTAATTTTGAATACAGTTTTTACTCAATATAGTTTTTTCAGAATAGAGAGTAAAAAAAATTTTAATCCAAATTATAAAAACGAGTGCATATCAACGAAGAAGAATACACATAGAATATTTTTGAAATGACCAAATTTGAAAACAAGGAAAAAACTTTTAACCTCTGTCAGGGAGTACATAATAAAAATAAAAAAAAATTTGAATAACAAAAAATATATTTGTGAAAAGGAAAATAAATAGTATATTTAAAAAAATTTGAAAAAAAATAAAAAAAATTCTACAGGGGTGAAAATTTTGCATTGAAAATTAGAAATGAGATCTATATTAAGGACAAAAGGATATTCAAAAAAGTATTCGAAAAATTGTGATTAATGTATTTCTTAAGGTCATTATTTTGGGAGAATTTATCATTAAAAAAATAGTTTAAAAAAAACGTACAGATGACCATTTTCTATGGTGTATTCAATTAATCAAATGTATACATACATCATACTCCCATCCATCAATCTCAGTCATCCAATAACTTAAATAAATATTGACCTTAGATTTAGAAAATAACTATTTATACTCATCCTATAATGACCCGTGAATGAAAAGTTTGCTAAGATCATGAATGAATCCCACCAAAACCTATATAAATAGAGTAATGCAACCAAAAATTTGAGTAGAGAATCTGCATTGCTTACACAAGTTATCGTTTACGTACCACCGCCATAGAAAAACCGGTGTAACCAAACATAACGCGCCGTCCGAGGAAAACACGGATTTTCCAATCACGCTTCCTTCCTCACAAAACCTTATTTGTTACCATCTATAGCCTATATAACTATTAATATTAACTATAACCCCTCAACCTCATTCATTAAACACACATAACAACCTTCAACAACAACAGCAACGTTAAGAATTAGTAACAATTAACCATATTCTTATTCCCTTTTCGTGTCCCCCCTTTCCTTTCACAGCGGCAAGGGCACCCCTTCGTCCTTGCCGGTGGTGTTTTAATTTCCTATTCTGCCCCTCCGTCCCTCTTGTTTTGTATATTTAGTTAGAAGTTATTAATTATTAGAACTTAGAAACCATTCTTCTTGTGGTATCTTTAAATATATCTAAAGAGCATTTAAAATAAATAAATAAATAAATCTCAAGAAGAAGAAGAAGAAGATGTTGACCATCAAGAGGGTTGCCACGGTGGTTTCTAATTACCAGGAAGATGAGATTGTTAAGGGTTCACTAGGGTGCGGCCGTCGTTGCCTTAGCTCTTGTTGCTTGCCTGGTTGGTTTCTTTCTTTACTAAGTTTTTTTATACCTCGTTCATGTTTACACCAAAAACCATTATCATCATCAAATTTATATCAAATAAATCATAATATTTTTTTTTTTTAACAATAATACTATGTCATCCACCTTTGATGCGATGCTAAGCTCGTTTTCTGACCTAGAGATCATGTTTTTCAATTCATAAAAGAGACCTTTTAATTACTTTCTTAATAAGGTTGCATGTATAGATATATCTTTCCATAGTTTGTCAAGATTCAAGAGGCTGTTTAAGATTGCATATATATAACTTTCCCATACTTCATCGAATGGGAGCCTTGTGTACTGGGTTACCCATCGTGCATTTATATATGATCGCGATTCACTTAGCGGTAAAAGGTTTTTGGTGTTGTTTTTCTTAGGCAAATTTATTTTTAGTGTTGTTATTTTTTTCTGGTTTAGAAGATTAAATAAAGGTGGGAAATATAAATACTTGTTTCCCTTTCCAACAATTTTTTATTAATTAATTTTACTTATGAATGTATATATTTGATGTTGTGGTTTCAGTGTCAAAGCTTCCACTTTATTTGTTCAAGAAAGATGGGGATCTTCCTATAGAAAATGGGGTGGTGGAATCATACGAGGATGTTTCAGAAATATCATTCCTCCACAATTTGTTGCTTGGACAATGGGATGACAGAATGAACCGAGGACTTTTCAGGTACAAATTTGTTTTCTTACATCAAATATGCATGTTTTCTCAATTTGTGAGTTTTTTTTTTTCTACATGCCTGTATCAATAAGAGAAAATAGATGGTGCAACGACATTATAAAGATTTTTTACACCATCACTACATATTTCACTATTCATGTGTTTATTGTCATTGATTTTCAAATAAAAGTAATACAAATAAATGGTGAATGATGGACTGATGGTGTAAAAAACGTTAGCACATCCATTAATCTCTATGTTTAAATGATAAAAAGTAACATATATATATATATATATATATATATAAATTGATTCATTTATTACAAGAGAAAGTTATCAAATTAAAATGAAATTATGGAACTATTATTTCAGGTATGATGTGTCTTCCTGCGAGACAAAGATCATTCCTGGTCAACATGGATTTATTGCACAGCTTAATGAAGGACGTCACACGAAGAAACGGCCAACTGAGTTCCGCATTGATCAAGTTCTTCAGCCCTTTGATGAAAATAAGTTCAATTTCAAAAAAATTGGACAGGAAGAGGTGCTCTTCATGGTTGAGCAAAGCATTGACCATAAGAGCCATTTTGTGGTCAACGCACCTATTGACAAGATATCACCATCTCCCAATGTGGTTGCTATAAATGTAAGTTTTCTTTCTTGAATGAAAAGTTTGTTTTCACGTTTCTTTTCTAAATGTTTATTTTTGTCCAAGCTAAGTTTCTTTTATAATTGCAAGGTCGTTCATGTTTCTTTTTTAATTGTAAGTTATGCCCAAATTTCTTTTATCATTGTAAGTTTGTTCATGTTTCTTTTCTAAATGTAAGTTTCTTGATGTTTCTTTTTTAAAATCAAAGTTTTTTCATTTTTCTTTTCTAAAAAACATTCTAAGATTTTTATTATATCTAGTTATGATTATTGCTTGTAAATTCATCTGGCAAGACAATTGTATAATGGCTACTGATTTTAGAAAATTTGAACACAATTTCATGTAGGAAAGGATTATTATATAGAGACTAATTAATATATATATATATATATATATATATATATATATATATATATATATATATATATATATATATATATAGCTGAATGACCGAATTTTCATTTTATTAGGTGAGCCCTATTGAGTATGGACATGTGCTTTTGATTCCTCGAGTCCTAGACTGCTTTCCTCAGAGGATTGACCATGAAAGCTTCCAGCTTGCAATGCATATGGCGAAAGAAGCTGCAGATCCTTTTTTCAGATTGGGATATAATAGCTTGGGTGCTTTTGCCACTATCAATCATCTACACTTTCAAGTATGCTTTTCTCAAATGTTTTGACATATTAAGTGTGATGATTTCTAGCCATAATTCAGATCTTGGTATATTTTTACTATAAGTCTTAATAACTAATCCTTATTTTGGTACAGGCATATTACTTGGCAGCACCCTTCCCAGTTGAGAAGGCTGAAAAACAGATCATAGCTGTAGATAAGGGGCAAAGTCCTCAAGGAGTGTCTGTTTCTGAGCTGTTGAATTATCCTGTTCGAGCACTTGTTTTCGAGGGTGGACGTAGCATAAGAGATTTATCTGATACTGTTGCAAACTCCCTTGTTTTTCTTCAGAATAATGACATCCCTTTCAATGTTCTCATCTCTGATTGTGGGAAGAAGATATATCTATTTCCTCAGGTAATTCTTCTTTCTTATGTTATGTACATATTCTTTGTTATGATATGTTCTACATGGACTTGTTATGTTCTCCTGTGTTATATACCAGTTTTCATAATGATCAAATTTTATACTATTGCGTTTCCATAATCCATACACACTAGTTCTGTAATCTAAACTTTTTTTAGTGGAAGTGATGATGTATTTGTTGTCAAGATGTTGTGTATTTAATTTTCTCATGAAATTTTTTATTCTACCTAAACAATTGTCCATGAACACACCAAAAAAAAAGATCATAGATTTTTTTACGGCGTGCTGCCATTTTTGTTGGTATTTGAAAGATGCAATTGTTTTGCTAAAAAAATTTGCAACACTAAACAGAATTGACCAATTCATTAGAATAGGAAATTGCATCCTTATACAAACTTGGTGATATGATTTTTTAGTTCCTAGTTATTTTTTGCCAACTCTTGAGTTTAATTTTATGTCTAGCAATTTAATTTTCCCTTAGGTGCTTCAATAGTACTTAAAGGAACTATAATGTGAAACTAATTTTGTTGCTTTCTATGTATGAGTAGTGCTTTGCGGAGAGGCAGGCCCTTGGAAAAGTAAGTCAAGAGATACTTAAAGCTCAAGTGAATCCAGCAGTGTGGGAGATATGTGGACACCTTGTGCTAAAAAACAGGGTGGATTTTGATGAAGCATGTGAAGCATATGCATGGAAACTCCTTGCTGAGGTTTCTTTGTCAGAAGAAAGGTTTCAAGAGGTCAAGGCTTATGTTCTGGAGGCTGCAGGGTTATGTGAAGTTGATGTGGAAAATAATTACATGATCATTGGAGAATTGGTTCAAAATTATGAACCAACCACTCCTCAAGTTACAGCTCCACAACTACCTCCAGATTGTTTGGTTCAACAATAAAACGATGGAAATTACCCATTGTATATATAGGATTTATAGAAATTAAAATAGTTATAGATTTGTCTAAAAAAACAGCTCGGTTCTTCAAGTTATACATCATAAATGGTAAGTGTTTACATTTGATGTGAAGTAGTAAACGAGAGACAACATAATCTGTCTCTTTGTTAGATGATTAATGTGAACTAAAAATTATGTTCTACACTATTTGATACGTAAAAAGTATTGAATTATTAGACAATGTAAATATATAATGAAATTTAATACTTTTATAAAGTGAACCTAAATATATCCTTATATTACAATAACATAGCTAAACTAAGCTATGTGCACAACCATCAAAACCCAGTAAAATTGGTACATAGGTGGAATTCCTTAAAATCACACTTTTTTTTTTGTTTCGTTTTAAAATCACTCTTTAATTGTTGGCGAAAAACACTTTTAGTTTTTTTATGAAATTGGTCCCTGTAAATATTGGTCGTTCTGAAATGAGTCCCTAAACTTTATTTTTTTTCGTTTTGGTCCCCAAACACTTTTTACGTTATCGATTTGGGGACCAAAACGAAAAAAACAAAAAATGTTCAGGGACTCATTTCAGAATGAAAAATATTTACAGGGACCAACTTCGAAACGTAAATAGTGTTTGGGGACCAAAACGAAAAAAATAAAGTTTAAGGACTCATTTCAGAACAACCAATATTTATAGGGACTAATTTCATAAAAAAGCCAAAAAATAATAATAACAATAATAATAAGCTATGTACACAGCTCATAGGAAAAGCACACCAACATGAAAAAAAGATACAAGACAATTTCTTGCTCTAGAGAATTAGTATCAAGATTTCATCTTGATCAAGTTCATGACACCTGTGACATCAAAATTCCTTTGAGTGAAGATAATATTGTTACGATTAAGCCAAATGGTTCCGGTCACCAAATATATTTCCCTTTAAAAAGCATCTGGAACTGAGATAGAAAAGTCGCACTGTTGTTGAAGTCGTCAAATGCTTGATCAGTCCCCAAGCAAATTGAAATTCCATTCCATATATAGCTTCCTAGCTTGATAGTGTATAGTGAAAAAACTAGTAATGTAAACCAGACTCATCAATAACCATGCAAAAAGGGCATAAATAGTCAACAATATAAACCCTCTTCTCCGCTGTTAAAAAAAAAAATAATAAAAAAATAAACCCTCTTCTCCATTATTATAAAGTTTGGTATGACTTTAAATGGTGTTTCATCTTTTTTTTTTTATAGGAAATTGCTTCTCGGTTGCATGACCAACTTTTTAACCCCATTTCAAATTTTCACGGACCAAAATATCCTTAAGCGTGTTAACAATTTCGGTTCTATGAAACCGGAAAAGTCTTTTTGGTTTTGCTGAACCGGAAGCAATTTAAACACTATTCCGATTTTGCTGAACCGGAAATTGGATTCCAACTTTGTAGTACCAGAAATATATAATGATTTTCGATACTACAAAACCGGAAAAATATAATGTTTTTGTCATGCTCTTGCTTTGCTACCATGTGGTTTGTGCTCCTTCCACATGCCCAAGGGTACATTAGTTGCAGAAGCATCTATCTCTTCTCTATTCCTGCAAACAACACAGTAGTAGAGCAAGAGCATGGCAAAAGTATTATATTTTTCTGGTTTTGTAGTACCGAAATCATTATATATTTCCGGTATTACAAAGTCGAAATCCAATTTTTGATTCAGCAAAATCGGAATAGTGTTTAAATTGTTTCCGGTTCAGCAAAACAAAAAGACTTTTTTAGTTTCATAGAACCGAAAATGTTAACATTCTTAAGGGTATTTTGGTCCATGAAAAATTTGAAATAAGAGCCAAAAAATCAGTCACGGGACCGAAAAGCAATTTCCTTTATATATTTCTGCAGGGCCCACGATCATTGTTGCTACTGTGCTCCCGTGCTTTATGTGTGAGGTTGTGACTTCAATTTTTTTTTTTATTAAGGACAACTAGTTATTTTTTTGCTAAGTCCAAATATGACCACTCAAATTTCATTAGTGAAGTCATTCCTTCTTCTTACATTATTATTTCATTTTCCCATTTTCGCTCTCTCTCCTTTTACATTTCTGCTTCCTCTTTTTTTGGATAGCTAGGATTCTTCTTCTTCATTTCTCCCTCAAAGGCATAACTTCAATCTCAACTCTATATTGCTTAACTTCACTAAAGACATGTTTCTTGTCTTCACGTTATCCAAGTTTCCTTTTTCTTGAGCTTGAAAGAAGTACGCATTTGATATCATGAAAGCTATGATCTTAGCTGTGATTCAACTTATTATTGTACAGGTTTTGGATTCGATTGCGATTTCATCTCTATATAATTTTATTGAATATAGGTTTTGATCTTTGCTTTGCTCCTTCTTTTTCTTGAACATTTGTTTGCTCATGATACTAATAACGTAAAGATGGATGTGTTCTTGCAATAGAGTGTAAAATATTGAGGTTATGCTTTTGATTGTATGTGATTTGATAGAACATGCATCTCAAATTTTTGATAGATTGTACATGAGGAAGAGAATTTGTTATGCTTCTTAAACATTTGTTATGTGTTTTGATTGTACATGAGGAAGAGAGATTCTTTGTTTTAGTAGTGAATTATTTCAGTAGTGAATGCTTTTTTGATTGTTTATTATTTCATTAGTGAATTTTTAGTTATGTTGGTGATGATTGTAAACAAGAGTTGATATTTGTTGAGACGTTAGTGTCACTCAGCTTATGAAGATATTTCACTTTGGTGTCACTCAGTTTGTAAACTTTTTCATATTGAAACTTGTCATATCTTTTTAAGATTTTTTAAATCGAATCTTTATTTGAGTTGTGAAATTAAATGTTGGTGATGATTGTGACTTGGTGCTATTATTGAGGCATTGGTGTGAAGTCATTAAATTGGTGTCAAGTCATTGAATTGATTATGTTCTACCGTACTTGATGCAGATACTTCACTCTGGTGTATCTAAGTTTGGGTATTGGAATGATAATGTTGGACCTTATCTTAAACAAGAGTTGGTGATGATTATAAACAAGAGTTGTTATTTATTGAGACATTAGTGTGAATTAATAAATTGGTGTCAAATCATTCAATTTATTGTGTTCTGTTTGACTTTATGAAGATATTTCACTTTGTGGTCACTCATTTTATAAATTTTTTTCATATTGGAACTTGTCATATCTATTTAAGCTTTTTAAAATCGTTCTTTCTTTGAGTTGTGAAACTAAATGTTGTAGATGATTGTGACTTGGTACTGTTATTGAGACATTGGTGTGAAGTCATTAAATTGATGTCAAGTCATTGAATTGATTGTGCTATGCCTTACTTGATGAAGATACTTCATAGTGGTGCATCTAAGTTTGGGTATTGGAATGATAATGTCGGAACTTGCCTTATCTTTTCAAATCTTTCTAAATTAATTCTTTAATTGAGTTTTGAATACTATGTTGATGATGATTGTGACTTGGTGTTGTTAATTTGAGCTGGTAATGTCGATTGAGAGAGTCATAGTGGTAATTGTGATGGTAGCATTAGTTCTTTTTTCATATTTTTTGTTAATTACTAACAACATTGGTGATGTTGCGGGTATAGTAATTGTTGAATTAAGTGTAACTAGTAAGTAGACCCGTCCTCAGGACGGGTAATAACGAAAAGAATGTAATAATAAAATATAAAAAATAATGTGTAAAAATATTTTTAGTAAAAATTGCGTTGTAAAAGAAATAAACGTAAAATTTAGTGAAAAAAATGAATAATATTAAAATTATCTTTAGGAAGAATTTGTAACGTAATATTTGTATTAAAAGCGGGGAAAGAAATTGAAATTGTTAAATTTAGAAATAAAAAATTATTGAGTATATTCATTTGTTTAAACAAAAGAAATTGTATAGTAGTATTGTGCGTTGATAAATTGTTTGAAATTTATAATTAGTTTTATAATTTTTTTGTTTATTAAAATAGTTATTTGGTATATCGATATTGCCAAATGTTCCAAATAGGTGACGTAAAAAAATGCATAAGAAAATGAGGAAAAAGTAAGAAAAAGAAGAATTTAAATTTAGGAGAAGAGAGCACATGTCAACAAAGAAAAAATACCCAACCTACATTATAATTTCAAGAGCCCTGTAGGCTTTTTGCACCAAATTATGAATCCTTATGTGAATCACTTGTAGGCTACAAGGAAATTCTTACCCCAATGATTTTTTTTGCACCAGAAATCCTTGTCCCCTCTTCAGCCTAACACCATGGGTTATAAAAGTAATAAATGTAACATATATAAAGGATATTTGATAACTCTAATAGCCCAACAACCCTCCCAGTACAATAATAGATTTGGTGAAGAATAGAAGTCAACAACATTTAACTCTGGAAGTAGCAGGTAACAATTCAAATTAATTTCTAATATTGTGAATTCATTCGCATGGTATTTCTCCACTTCTCTCTCTCTTTTTTTTATAACAACAACAACAACAAAAACAAAAACAAAAAAAAAGTTTAAAACTATTAGAAATTAAGGACATACAATGAGAAAAGTGAGTTAAATTACATCAACACTATTCAATTTAATTTTTCTTCTATGTCCAGACGCCTGTAGCATATACTAAGAGGTGGAAGGCAATACTTGTTTCCTATAGCTTATAGAATATAAGAAACGAAGGTGAGTTCTGAAATCAGAGCAGTACTCTAGATCAAAGAAGTTCTGCAATACCTCCGGTGATACCAAACCAAGATCAATTCCCTTTTGAAGATCCTGAAACCAAAGAGAACATATGTTATATATACATACACACACAGATATATATATATATATATATATATATATATATATATATATATTCCTATTTCCTCTCTCTATATACTCATAAAATGATATACTCTTCCTGCACATTGAAAGGCAACACCCATTATATGTTTTAAAAAACCTGAAACTTAAATATCATGAACACAGGAACTCGAACACAAGAACTCATTAGAAATGAGAAAGGGTTCAAACCTGAAACTTAACGCACCATTTCTTAGCACAAATCCTGCAATGATTGTCTTAGTGCAGCTAAAGAAATTACACTCATATAAGAAGCTAACTGGACAAAAGGAAAAATAGAGTGAACAATAATGAAAACATCATAATTCCCAACAACATAATGGAATAAGATAACTCAAAGCAAAACTTCTCAAAGCAAAATTTCAAAGGCAAAACATATTTATAACTCAAACATCAGAGTAGTTTTCCATGATTTTTTCTTAAATCTAGGAAGTCAAATATATTAGCATGCCATGGCTCGAGGTACACAGCAAAGAAGTAGCAAGGAACTGAGGAAAGCAAATGCACAACAACTCAAAGTAAGGAAACAAACATCTACAACAGTACCAGCAATAAGCAAATAGCAGTGATTGCATGAAAATCAAGTATTTTAGAGGGCATAAAATTAGCAGATTAGTTCTCTCTGAATAAGGCAATAACCACAAATATATACATCAAGCACAAATATTAGTTTTGTGAATGAGCATGATTACTTGAACAAAATACATTATGCAGCCAAATTAAATACAATGATTGTTAGCATGCACTTTCTCCTTTACCTTTTTGACACATGTTCCTACATTATCTTTAAAAAAAAGACTACTACACTAATTATTTCTAACATACCCCAAAACTTTGGAGCAAGTTGCTAGTGCCATGTCATTTCAATGTTCTTTTTCCTTGAGCATCAACTAAACTGCCATGTCAAGGTAAATCTGAGAAAAAAAAAAGAATTAGATAACAAACACTAATTATTTATAACCATCATTATCAACAAAATTAAATATTTAAAAATAAAATTAATGTCACAAATAAATAAAAAAATGCATATCCAGAATTAGATTGCTTATGAAGATAAATTGGTATAGAGATAATTTCCACCATTTCTTAAATTGTAGCAGTCAAAAGCAGATGCAACTATGTAAATGTTTTTTTCCATATACAAATCCAAGATGTTGTTTCCACTTGACATCTTATATAAACTCAGTTTAGAGTTCTAACCGTAGTGATTAAACTATGATTAATGAATATGTAGGAGGGACATTTTTAGTCCCTTCAAATTCCTTAAAAAAAGAAGAAAAGATCTTACCACAAAAAGAGAAAGATAGATAGCAATATGTCCATGAAAGTGACATTTAAATGTCTAACAACAGCAACCATGTCATATATCTGCATAAGAAAAAATCAACATTGCTCAAAAAATGAGAATGACACGTGGAAACAGACAATTATCTGCTTAATGGGTTCCTCAACAACATTCAGACTATTATTTGCACTCTTTCCCTCCTCAAGTGCGACAACACCCTTTTTTCCAACTTTTTTCAAAGCTTCAACTATCATATTTCCAACTTCATTATTGTCCACTGCACTAACTGCAGCCACGTCAGCAAGCTCACAATCTTCAACTTGCAGTCCACACAATAACAAATTCTTTAAATGTCTTAAACTAACATAAGACAACTAATCACTAAAAAGTCAAATGCTAAAACATGGTAAGAAAATGGGAAGACATGACAATGGCAAGTAATAAGAATCCTAAGAAAACTAAAGGTTTTTTTTTTTAAAAAAAAAAAGCCAGAAAAATGCATAACCTCTTTTGGTATCTTTTTAAGCTTAGCACCAGTTCCAACAACCTGCAAAATGTGTGACTCGAATGAGGCCTAAGTGTGAAAATAGGCAAAAGGAGTGATTAAAAGATAAGTTTAAGACCTACTTCCTCATGTGATTTTTATGTCAATAGTAGTATAGCAAATTCATAGCACAAATCACAAAGGATGGGAGAGAGAGAGTATCACAAATCACAATGAACAATAGACCCCAAGGAACAGACAAAGCACAAAATTTATAATCAAAATTCAGAGTTATATGCATTTTTGAAAAATTTACTATCCGGTTGCCCTTCTGTATTTTGTCATACTTTTTCCCTCCAAGAACCGAAGAAGGTTGCTCTAAGCATATGCATAAAAATGATCATTTTTCTAAACTCATCAACTCAATTCGAATTTCAATTGAAAAATAAGAAGAAATAAAGGAAAAAGCAGTCCAGGCGTACTAAGAGAAAGCAATCCAATTAAAGTCCAAATGAAGTTCTACCACATACCTCCTGTAGCACAAACACAACATATGATTGACTGCGCTTTTTTTTAGGCAAGCTTTGATTGCAATTCCAACCAGTTAGTCTTGGCAACATAGAACGATGATATAATTTCTTCCTCCAAAAAGCACCACAAACCTTCTCTAATGCAAACCTGAAAAGTTAGTTGCCAGTGTCACATTAAGTTATCAAATTGTATCTGCAAACTGATTTGTGACTTATGTGCAACAAAATCCATGCAAACCAATCAAATAGAATTTTCAGTTTCACGTTAGTGAATAGAAGATCACCTGTACATTCAGTTAAGCTATTTCAGCATCTTCTGTGTAAACAGTAGGAGCAGCACCAAACAAAGAACAATGGCACCAAAGAACAAATAACAATGATTCAGTTGTTATAGGAGTAGTGAATTACAAAGAAGGCATAGGAGAGTGTGAGGAATCTATTTGTCTAAATAGTATTACACAAAAATTATCATCCAATGATCTCATGCTTATGAAGCATGTGAAAAATTGTAACTGTTTCCTAATATCCTACAAAATAGTTAAAATTTGCAGACAAGTAGAGAATAGATAGCATGACAGGATATAGCATCAAATATCTTCACTAAACAAAACTTTGAACTATTAAAAAAAAAAAGTGAACATAAGAGTATCTGAGATATGAATATGAAACAGTGGCTGCCTAGTATCAATATATGTCAAGGCTTTTAATGATTTTGAATATAAACATGCTAACCTTCCAAACATAAAGACACTGACAGAGAACTTGTCATTCAGAAATGAGCATTTAATCATTTCATATATAGATTTGTTTATGTATCTAATATTCTGAGAATAGGACATTTACTATATAGATTTAACAAAGTACTTCTATATAAGAAGTAAGTATTCACACCTTAGCCTTCATGCCACTGGAGCAGCAGCAGGCAGCAAAAACATGGTCATTTTACTAACTTAACAACTAAATGGTCACTCTCATGGATGGAATAATATTCAGACAGGATGGTCAGCTTAAAATCGGTATTTAAGGATTGAAATGCAGATTTGGTGATATTTAGGAACCTTTTGGATGAAGCACCCACCTTTCTTGCTTAGTTGAATTACAACACTTATTGCCCTTTTCTTCTATGGGTCTTGCACATGAAAAATCAAATGTCAAGTAACTTGATGAGTTAGCTATGATAAGCTTCTTTTTCAATGCAAAGAAGCATGTTGCAAAATTAAAGAATATGGATCTAATCACAACTGTAGCAGCACAACAATAACTAACAACAGCAGCAACAGGTGCCTCTTGACACAGAAAATTAAAATTTTATGTTTTAAAAAACAGGAAAAAAAATCAAAAATAGTTCAGGATATAATAAGCGAGAAAAATGTAAAACAATGAGGATAAAAGGAAAAAAGAGCCATCTGATGGTCAAAGTCAGCGTGATCCATTGCTCGCACGTCACTAGGAAGCGTAAGATCTATATGCCTTGTAATTTCCTTAACAGAAGGTTTTAGCAAGCACTGACATAATGGAAATAAATTACAAAACATGGAACCATATATGTCACTGAATGAGTGAACTTGTGTTCTTTCCATATCCAAAGTTAGAGTTATACAGAATTCAAACAAAAGACTACCAAAACAAAATGACCTTACCTTTGGTTCATCCGTTATCAATGGAAGACCTTGTGCTATAGGAATCCTTTACCTCTCTTCTTCTGTCAACATCTCCTGTATCTTCATCACAAATTCTTCTTCTTTCAACTTCCCTTTTGCTACATTAGCATTCCATAACATATGCTACTATCAAAAGTCAATGAAAATTAAAAGTTCAAATTTAAAGATCAATCAATTAATCATTTAATCTTGACCAATTACCTCGGTTCTAAGCTTAAATGGTTTTTGGCTTGCGAGTCTCGTCTGCTTCTTCTTCCACCTCCTTCCCCCAAAAGTGCTTGATGATTCCAAATTCTGAAAATCGTTCAATTAAATTTAAAAAGCCTGATGGTGAATCATTAAACCGCTCTATTTTTTTTATCATAAATATAATAAAAAGTAACTCAAATTAAACCGTTCAAGTATGTTTTCAGAATTAAGATTAACAAATTTTGCATTTCCAATGACTTATTATGAAAACTTTGAATTCAAGAACTTAAAGAAAAGCTACCACTGTAAAAAAAGATTAAAAAAATCCTACCATGCACTAACTAACAAACTTTATAGAGTTAAAGCTACCAACACAACACTATTTGGAGCAAGTAGTATAGGTACATGAATTACAAAGCATTTCTTAAAAAGCATTTCTTGAAATCAAGTCAGCCTATGGGAAAGTAAAGAAAGACAGAAACACAATCATATATTAAATATGACAGCAAAATTAAAACTTTCAAATTAAGATATGTATGCTTGATAGTAGCATAGTTCGGCTATTTACCTTCCTGTCTTGTTTGTGAATGTCATGTCCTCTGTTACAGCAGTAGCACAACATAGCAGCAGGCAAAAACAACACATCAGCAACTAATTCCGTAGTGATAATCTGTTATAAGGAAGCAAGAAAAACCAAAAACATATTAGTAATCTTGAGTTTGTGCTTATGCTCCTCCTCATAATGGTAATCACTACAACTAAAAAAAATCAAGCCTTTCAGCCTTTTTTTTGGTACCAATGACACATCTCAAAATCCTTGTGTGTCCCACCAATTTTCCTTCTAAGAGCTCCATACTGCATGAAAATATGAAAATTTAGTATGCAGCCAGCAGGGATTATAATGAATGAAAAGAAACAAAAAATTTGCTATTATTTTATCTAAACAATAATAATGTCTTGATAGAGCATATATAATATATACCTGTTCTCTGCTCATCCTCTCTCCAGACTTTGTGGATTCTCTAGCATCTTTTAAAAGTTGAAGGGAAACTGCTATAAGGAAGAGTCAATGGCAGAGTCCCAAGTCAGAATACAGGTTTAGCTACATTAATCAAGTAAATAGTTCAACTATATCTAAGAATTATATAAATTTGTCAAGCTCGTAGCTCTTTCTGCTATAAAAACACATGAAACATTATTGTAGTCATAGTCTCATAGACTCACGGTATATATACTACTCAATAATGAGCATGAGCAGTCCCTTATACATTTTTTTTATAAGTAAGAATTTATTAATAAAAACTGGTTGAAGCATCATGCAACCAGAGAAAGAGTTCAGCAAAACACCAGAAATACAACACCAAATGCAACAGACATGCAACACCTGCATAACTCTGCATAATACAGCTGAAAAGGAAAAACAACTACTAATACAAAAAGTAGCAAACACCAGCATACTTCTAAACTTTCTAATTAGTGCCAGAAACAATACCTTGTAACACAACATTATAGAGCAGAAACAACAAATTTCACCCCAAAAAAACAAATTTTCCACCCCAAAACACCAAAATAACCCCAATAAGATGGGGTTATTCGACATATCCAGCATAGAGCAGCAGCAACAATTTCCCACCCCAAATCATCAGATTTCCACCCAAAAACACCAAATTAACTCCACGAAGATAGGGTTAAACGAATTAAAACAGATTCCTAATTGCTCCCGATTTTGTTGAACCACCAAACCTCTAACAACTCATGCTGATGCATGCTATTGCTACACTAATTCGCATGTGGGTATGCAAATGGAAAAAAAACATCAATTTTGACTTTCTATCATAAATTAAAAAAAAAATCAGTTTCTGGTTTCCAAATAAGAAATTTAAAAAATTTAAAAAAAAAAGAAAGAAAGAAAAGTGCACACTACCTTGAGATAGAGATCCACCTCTTACTCCCTAAAACTCAAAAATCAAGCATAAATTGCCATCATCGTCGTTCACGTCATGAGTCCCAACAAACTTCAGATCCCGATTTAGCTTCAGATCTTGAGAGGATGAGGCGAAGGTTTAGCAACATGAATGACCAACAACAACAACAACATCAAATTAGAAAACGAACCACCGCTTGAAACCCCACCATCATGTGGTCCTTGCCGCAAATTCCCGATCGCAACGAACCACCCTTACAAAATTAGGAATATTAAGGAAAAACCACTTTATCAAAACCCTAAATAGAAAACAAAAACCTAAAAAAAAAACCCAAAGCAATAGAAAGTGAGGAGAATAAGAAGAAAAAAAAGCAAAAGTAGAAAGAATGGAAGAGAGGGTGAAACAGATTGATGAAGGAAAAAAATTGAAGAGAAAAAGAGGGAGAAAGTGAGCAACGAAGAGAAGGAGATAAGGGAAATGAAGAGATGAAGAGAGAGAAGAGGGAAAAGATGTGAAACTCAAAAGTAAAAAAAAAACTGAGCGACAAAGTGAGCGACAAGATGTGAAACTCATTAAACAATACTAGCCCCAACCCCGTGCGATGCACGGGAAAAATACGAAATCGATGAAACATTGATTTCAAAAGATGAAACTATTAAGAATTAAACATGGTAAGCCATATTCATATTTTAAAAGATGTTAAGCATAAAAAGTATTGCCTAAATCTATGTTGTATACATGTGAAGTGTGGTAGAATTTAGAAATAAAGTAAATCAAAATCACAACTAATGTATCCTTAAACACATCCATTAGAATTTGAAGAAGAACGATAATAATATGCAATTATAGCGTACCTGCGAATGGGTTGTGAGTTTAGTGATATGGATGCTAAAGTTAAAAAGCAAAAGGGAGAATTTTAAGTAATTACAACTTAATAATTATATCCTAGTCAAATGTAATGTCCTAGGAAGAGTAATGATTCAATTTGGCACACCAAATACAACAGGATTATTCAGGAACAGCCAAATACACCTGGGGAGGAGTTTCAAAATCGCTTAAGTGTAAGATGCTACTACAGAAGTAGTAATAATAAACACAAATCAAAAGAGAGAAAAGTAAGATACCATGCTTGTGAGCCTCCAACAAAAACATCTGTGTTGAGAGAGCTATGCACCTTTGTACAGGAGCACCAAACCAGCAGCAACTAAAGCATTTAGAGTAGCATCAACATTCGCATCTGGCATGACAATTGCGTGATTTTTTGCCCACATATAAGACTGAAAACAACAATTCATTACATGCCCAACTTCCTATAAATGCTTGAGTATAAACAACAATTTTATTAAGGGGAGGAAAAAACTAAGTCAAATAAAACAATTCAAATTTTTTTAAGTCAAAAGAAAGTGCAAAAGAAGGCAAGAATCTCCTACTTTCAAACTCTTTAAATTGCATTCATTCATGAAACATGAAATTCATACTTCTCTTTCAAACTTGCCCTGCAATCATTTTTTTACGAAGGGAAAAAAATAGAGAGAAAAAAATTTAGAATATAAGACACATGACAAAATGAATGAATAAGAGTACATAGAGATGAGTGACCAATACTAAATTTCAAGAGTAAAGTCCTTAACTGAAATAAGAATAGAAAGTCTACCACATCATGAAATTGAACCAATAGTTAGGATTTAGGAACCATAACAACAAACTTGTGCCAATGATTAGAAAAGATTAGCATTTTGGAAGTTAAGAATTCATATAAATCACATGACAGTATTTATACAAAACTGATTCCCTAATAACTTCAGATTGAGTAGACATTGCTATTTAAATATAAAGTATCAAAAGAACAACACAATTCAAGTCACTTCCCCTTGCTCTATGGAAAGAGCTTTGCTTGCAAGCCTGGCTGTTTGCACAGTAACATCAACATATGCAGCTGCAGGAGTAACCATAATTTCACATATAAGTTGTTGGCATTAAAAAATTGAGTAAAGAAATATAAGATGTAATATAAAATTAAAATGAATAACAGCCACCATGCATAGCTCGAAGCTCTTTTGAAGATCTCAACTCCAATCTGCAGATAATATTTCCAAATAAGAATTCCATATTTTAAAACTTAAACTATAAACCATAAAGGACAACTAAAAACCAATACTTTGAATAAGAAATCAGTTACAGTTTAAACAATAAACATGTTGTTGGGAATTTAGTTGTATGAAAGAGAAGGTTACTTTTTGTTTTTCATAGTCTAGAAGTCTTTTGATACCATTCACCTTTTTGGATAGCCTTTTAGAAAGCTACAACCACCTTCAACCTTAATTGTTGCCTACCAAATTCTAAGAAGTTTAGCCACAAATGATAGAACTACAACATTTTAAAACCAAGAATATAATGCCTTGGTTGCATTTAGAGTATCATCAGATAAATCTTAACTTCTGTGACAACATATGGATAAGTCATTACTGATAAACAATTTAGTGCTGAAATTACTTGGTTTTAGCTGAAATAGGACAAACCTGAACACAACAACTATGCATATACTTTCTAAACCCATGTACTCATGTTAGATAGCCTGCAGAAGCAAAAATCATTAGAATTAGACAAACAAAAATTAGATAAAGACCAAATTAAAAAATTATGTGCTAAATTAACTTTTGAGTATTGTATGTTGCGTTTTAAAATGACAAATCATCATCATGCTCAGATATTTATCATACATGTTAGAGATTCAACTTCCTATTAGCGCATTCTGCTTTATCGTGGATTTTAAAAAATTATAGAATAATTAAAGAACTAATGAAAAAATTATATAGAAATAATTGAAACATACTTGGTATAATATATTGTTTTAACTTTTAATAACAAAAAATGGTAGAGTTAGCTTACCTTGACCAAGGTAATCATAAAGTCAATGGCCTTCATCTTTGAATGCTTGTTTTTAGAGTAACACTATTTTTAACAATAAACTTGATTGATATCAAATAAAATTTTAAAAAAAATACACTATTCTCTCATGGCTTTTCACAAACACCTGGTGGCTGGTGGTTATAAAAAAAAAGTTGCTACGTATCAAATATAACTGGAAAAAAGATTTACACTATTCTCACATGATTTTTGACAAACATTTGGTGGCTACAGTCTCAGCTCCAGTCTTAGTTCAATATTTTGACCAAAAAAAAAAACACAACCACAAGATTCATCCCAACTTTCTTTTATCGTTAACAAATATGTAATTATGAGACCAAAACAAATATGTAATTATTATCAACATCAGCAAAAAAATAACAACATCAATAATATATCTCGGGTTAGTTTTGGTTTCCCCAAATCAACAAAATAGATCATAAAAATTTAAAAAATAAAGAGAATCCATGAATCAAGAAAAATCACAAATAAAAAAAATCTCACTATGATGAAGAAAAGAAAAACAATTAATTGAAGGAGGAAGGCATCAACACTTCACCTCTCGATTTCGAAGCTCACCGGGAAGACAGAGAGATGGACGAAATAGATTCTCTGGGAAGCTTAAACATAATCACAACCTCAAGAGCTAAAACAATGAAGAAAGGAAAAACAATTAACTACAGATGAAAAGCATGAAGAGCTCACCTCTTGATTTCGAAGCTCACTGGTGAAGAAGAGAGAGAGCTGGAGGAAATAGCTTCTCAAGGAAGCTTAGACAGAACATCACCCAAACAATAGAGGTACCGAAAAGATAAACAAATTTGTCCCAAATCTCCCCTTTAATCCAAGGGCTTAGAAGCTTTAATAAGATACACGAATGAACGGCTCAGATGTGTCTAAACTAAGCCTTTGGTTTGCAGCTGATAAGACAGGTTTAGGCGGGATTTATATATAGTATTGAAGAGATGGGATAATCATAGAAGTAGAAGTGGAGTAATTGGGCGGGATTCATTGGGGATGTTAGGGGTGTAAGTGGTCTGGTCCGAGACCGCGAGACCGCTCGGATCGGACCGAAAAATGCAGTCTGGTCCGGTCTCACGGTTCGGTCTGGTTCCAAAAAATTCAAACCGTTCTTAAACGGTCCGGTCCACGGTCCCAGATATTCTTCGACCACTGGGACCGGATCGAACCGATAGGTTAATAATTAAAAAAAAATAAAATACCTACATATATTACCCTCATCTAAAGACTAAGTCACTCACACTCTCACACATCCGCCGCCCCTTACTCCTCTTACAGTTCTCACTTCTTTGACTTTCTCACAGTCTCACACTTCCGCCGCCCATTACTCCTCCGCCGGTCCCTTCTCCTTCTTCGTCGCCTAGATCCACCAGCCCAGAGTTCGCCGCCACCTAGATCCGCCAGCCCCTTCTCCTTCTCCGTCGCCGAGATCCACCAACCAGAGTTCGCCATCGCCTGGATCCGCTAGTCCCTTCTCCTTCTCCGTCGCCTAGATCCACCAGCCTAGAGTTCGAGCTCGAGCCGTCGCCTCCCATCTACGTCGCAGTCCCTTCTCTGTCGCCTCCGCCGTACGTCGCAGTCCCTTCTCCGTCGTCTTCGCCGTTCGCCCATCTCCGTCGGCCGTCGCTTCACCCTTCTCCTTCCCTTCGACTCTTCTCTAGTCTATTTTTGCAACACCCTGTATATATTTAAATTCAACAATTTATCAAACAAACTATTAATTTTCATAAAGATCCAAGAAAGAAATTAAAGGTTCCATTGTCTTACAGTAGCTATTGAACGGTTGCAAAAATAGCTATTTTTTAGGGTTTTAATCTTGCCTTCTGCTGCTATTGATGTCTGCTGCTATATTGCTTCTGGCTTCTGCTGCTATTTTTTTAGGGTTTTTTAATCTTGCTTCTGCTGCTGTATTCTTGCTCTTCTTGTATGGTTTTTTCATTTTTTTTCTTTATTATTTTGTTCCACGAGTTTTTTATTTTTTGGTCTAAATAGACCGGATCGGACCGTTCATGAGCGGTCTGGTCCAGTCCGGTCTTTACATATAAAAAGCGTCCATACCAGACCGGACCGGACCGCATTAATTTAAACGGTCCGGTCCCTAAAGTCCACGAAAGCCCGGACCGGACCGAGCCGTTACATCCATAGGGAATGTAATGTATGGAGGGAAATAGGGGTAATTTAATAGTATATAGAATAGATTATTTAATGCTTTATTTTATCATTTAGTGTGTTAAGTTGATGAGGTGGGGACCACTTACAATGGCAAAATTGGAGGGAAAAGTCCTCAATTAACAATGTAGACTATATTGTTATCTCTTGTCTTTTCTTTTTTTTTTTTTTGTCGTCTATTTGTTTTATAAAACAATGGATTTGAGGTAAGGGTGTTCAAAAAAACCGGTTCGGGTGAGCCAACCGGAACTGAACTGAACCCGAACTTGTTTTAACCGGTTTTTTTAATTAAGTTTTAAAACTGGTCTATTCACAATGGACCAGTTAAAAGGGACAGATAACCGAACCGTGTATTGGCAACTTCTTCTCACTTCTCAATCGCTATTCTCACTTCTACTCTCCTCCGTTCTCCCTTCTCATCAGCCATCGCAACTGAACAAGCTCCTCCTCCATCCTCATAGCTCAATCTCAACGTTAATCACTCATCTTCCTCAATCCTCTTCCATTCCCAAAAATTCGAACCCTAAGATCAGGTATATCAAAAATTCGAACCCTAATTTTATTCGAACCCTAATTGCATTATTTAACTTCTTCTATCTTTTGCTTTTTAGTTTTGGAAAATGGGTCTTTGTTTTTTTTGTTCTGCATATATCTCTCTAAAAATGGGTATCTCTTAATTTTTCTTGTTTTTGTTGATGCTGAGAAAAATATAGTACCTATTATTTATAGAATGTTGTGTTGAACTAAACTAATGTTATGTTAGGTTCAGAATATTGTGTTTTCTACCTTTTAAGTTTTAATCCTTTTTATTTTTGTTTGTTATCCTTGTCTTCTGTTGTAAGGAGTTGTGAAGAAAAGAATCAATTTTCTTTTTGCTGGCCTTTGTTTTCATGCTACTGAATTGATAATGTCCTAACTTGTTAGGAGCTTTGCAATGTTATATTTTTTGTTGGAATTTTATGTCACCTCTTTTTTAAAGTACTTGCTGTTGCTATCTATCTAGTAAAGCTTCTCTGGTATTGGTCTTGTATTAGTCTTCCTCTTAGAAGTAATCACTTAATGTATAACTTGTTTTCAGATGCCAAGCTGAGAGAGAATTTAAATAAGAGGTAGAGGCAATTGGTCGTTTGCAGCACAAGATTCTTGTTAGGTTGCTTGGATACAGGTATTGATATTCTCTATTCAATTTATTTATTTTATACATAGTACTATAATTTACACTGTTGGTCCTGCTTGATACTTATATTAGATAGTGTATAAGCTTACACTGAGCTGATAGCTGTATGCAGAGCTGCACTGGTTCAGTTAGAGTGTTTTAGTGATCAAAATCTGCATAAAATTGGTTTACTTGCTGAATTTGGGGTGAGTGTTGATCACCAAAAGAACCAATTTGTTGTCAAGATACACAAACACACCACTTCTTAGATAACTTTGAGGCTCACTCAATGTTATTGATTGCAGATAGAGACTCATAGCGACAGACCAAAATTCCGCTATACAATATAGCCGATAGCACCAAAACCAAATTACTAACATCGTTTTTTGTAGGTAGGTATGGACATAATAATCCCTTGGGATGGGTCTCTCTCTTCAACTGATTTTTACCTTTCTGCTTCTGCTTTCTCACACAACTGGAAAATTTTCAATCCTTCTCTTCCTCCATGGCTTTGGCTCCCTTCTCCAAAACATTCTTTCCTTTCTTCTCACAGGGTTAGTCTTTTTGTCATTTTCAATACATTTTTCAATTCACACCCTTACAGTTTTTTTTTTTTTTTTTGTGTGTGTGTGTGTGTGTCTGTTTGTTAGGTAGAAGGATACTTATCACTGGAGAACATGTGCTTTATCAAATTAACCGAGGTCCGTTTCGCATCAATTTAATGTAGCAATAATTCCTTATAGGTGTGTGGAGTTTATGTAAGATAATGGATTGTATTATTGTGATTGTCTATTTGCAGGAACAAGAGAGTAATAGAAATCTGACATCGAAACAAGAGAGCGACCACGACGTCTCTCTGGGAGAAGAAGAAGAAGAAGAAGAGCGATTCGATTACGCAACTTTAGTATGTATGGCTATGGCCTAATCGGTATTCCTATTCTAGTTTACATTATCTGGCAGTTTATGTAATCTTCGCAGTTACTTTTTTTAAGATAATGTTTTCTTCCTTTCTACCGCAGGTCCAGAGCGATTGTCATGATGTAAACCACTATGATTTTCATATTGTTTACAGTCCTTCGTATAGAGTTCCCGTGTTGTATTTCCGTGCGTACCATAGTGGTATGTTGTTCAATTTTCTATCTATGGTGTTCTGTGTATGATATGTGTTTCATTAAAACTTTGAAGTTTGAAAACCAAGAGCACCTTATGGTAGTTTTGTTATAAACCTGGTTGCTTGATTTGAACCAGTGATCTTATGTCGTTAGTACTTAGAAGACGAGGATACTTGGAAGTGCTGAATGTTGATCAATATATGTTTGATACTGTGATACTATTTGATTATGTAGACGGGCAACTTTTGTCGTTAAATGAAATTGAAAAGGACCTCCCTGCTCACTCTTCGAAGTTGCGATCAGAATCAAAATGGACATTTATAACTGACGAGGTAAATAACTTTTTTCTGTTTTCTTTTGATGTCATTGTTTTCGTAATCATTTTATATATTTCCATGATCATCATACTAAATGATGTCGTTTCTGTTTAAAATATACCCAAAAAATATCAATCTTTGGTCCATCTGCCCGTCTTATCATCAGTACTATAACATTAAAACATAGAATGGTTTCAATGTTATATACCTTGTAGGAGCACCCATATTTGAACAGGCCATGGTTCAAATTACATCCATGTGGGACTAGTGATTGGATGAAGCTGCTATTCCATGGTGATCCATCTTCGAGTAAAAACGGTTTCGTTACTGAACAATATCTGGTTTCCTGGTTCTCTGTCATTGGACAAGTAGTTGGTCTTAAAGTTCCTCTGGGAATGCTGGATACTGTTTTTGCTAGCCATTCTTAGATGCTCACTCATGTTTAAAGAAAGATAGTGTATAATAATTCAATGTGCTCTACGGTCTCACTCAATTGAACATGTCTCGAATAATAAATGAAAACAATGAATCAAATGTCTCCTTCAGCTAAAACATAAGATACGAACTTCATGGTTATGAACGAAGCTAAACTCTAACTATGCGCATTCTTAATTATCCAAACCACATTTCTGTCTCAACTAAAAGATAAGATATACTCACTAACTAGTATACAATTAGAAAGGAAGCTTATTCTTACCTTGCATAACAATCTTATCGAAATCATTAGGTACACATTAATTAGGCAACCATCCTATTATTAAAAAAAAATTATAGATAACCATTCCATTATCAATAAGTTTACTAGAGGAAATCTTTACAAAATCTAAACTCTATGTATTTAGATTTAAGATAGATAAAATATGTATTTAAAGCTAAGTTATTTTTCAAAGAGAATGAATATTAAACCAAACAGTAGGGAAGTATCATCAATACTACTCGCCACAAAAAGCATAGTACAACCATGAAGAAAAAAAAATAAAGACAGATAAAAAGACAAAGATCAAAAGCAAAGTGCAGATAAAAAGAAAGAGACTCGCACTAGCTGCATAGCGCTAAGTTAGTCACAGTCTTTCTAGACGTGATTCGAACCATGCTTTTTCAAGTTATCGTTGGCTCTGGTGAGTCTCCTACTGCTACTTGCCCTTGGCGCCAACCAACGCCAATATATCGAGGTGCTAGACTTGTGTGTTGAATTGCTCCTCGGGTTTCCTTCTTCAAATTGAACATGAATGACAACCCTTTTGGTAATCTAGGAAGAGCGGGTTTTGGAGGTGTTGTTCGAAACCACCTTGCTGAATGGGTTTTCGGATTTTCGAGATCCATTGGCAGATCCACCGCTTTTTAGGCTGAGTTTGTTGCTATGCAACAAGGGTTACGGTTGATCTGGGAATTCGGGATTCAGAAAGCCATTTACAATTCGGATTCCACACTTGTCCTAGACATGGTTGATATGGGCGTCGCATTTTGCGATCATCAGTTTAGTGAGGTTGTGACCTCTATACGTGATCTTGTGAATCGAGATTGGTCTGTTTCTTTGGAGCACACTTTTCGTGAAGGAAATCAATGCGCTGATTTGTTGGCCAAGAAAGGTGCTTCTAATGATATCAAACGCTATGTCTGGATGCATCCTCCGATTTGGCTCCCTCCTTACTTGCTTCATGGATTCTTTTTTTAAGATTCTAATTTTATTAGATTCTTTTTTTTTTTTTAAAATCAAATTTCGTTCTTAGGGTTGGTTTTGTAATCTTTTGGATAGGAAAGTTTCTTATGCGGATTGGTGCAACTGGTGTATGAGGTGTGCTTGTTTGGATTTGCTACACTCTTTTTCCCTTGTTTAGAATTTTTCCATAGGGTTTTTTCTATCAAGGTTTTTAAGAAGGTAGGGAACCTAGTAATGCCTTGGCAGGTAGTGTTTGGGTCATTAGTTTTTTTGTTGTAGACTAATGTGTAATGCTCTTTGTTGGTTTTGGTCTATTTTGAGCACATGTATGATTGTGTATTCGTATTCAAACTCTTCATAGAAGGTGAGGTTCATCTGAAGTATGATGCTTAAATAGATCCCTTTTGTTAATAAAATTTTTTGCTTATAAAAAAAAAGTTTTTGCTTTTTGTTACTTTCTTTTGTAAACAAAAAAATTTAGAAATACATTACTTTGCTAGTTTGCTACCATAAGTTGCTCACGTTTTTGGAAGGAGTATTTCAATAAGCTCGACAGTAGCAGTACATAACGTGTTCTACTTTAGTTCATCAAAGTGGTTAGCCTTAGTTGTAAATGGTTTTGATTCATTGCAATTTGTAATTTGTGCTAAGGTAAAATAATTCCTTTTTTTTGTGTGTATAATACCTACATACTCCCTCCGATCTCATTTATAAGAAAAAAAGACACTCCACTGATATAAGCAAAAATTAATTGACTTTCTATTCCCAATACAATCATTCCTAAATTATCCCCATAATGTGGTTAAGTCATTTAATTTTGGTTTCATTCCCAATGTAAATTTACTAAAGTAATCTATTTTTTTTTATGAATTTGAGAAAATTAAATAGACTCAACTAACTTCCTTAATAAGTGTGAATTAGTTATTTTTGCTTAAAAATGAGACCGGAGGAAGTACATATCATGTACATATACAAATCATCATTTTCATAAACTTAAGGTAGAAAATGAATAACAATTAGCCAATTAGGGATGACAATGGGTCCGGGTAATGGGATACCCAGACCGTTCATAAATTACTGGACCCGGATCCACGCGGGTACCCGCTGCATAATGGGTAGGCGGGTCTTCAGGTACCCAGACGGGTTTTGCGGGTACCCATTAGCAATTTTTTTAAAGAAAAATTATTTTTTAAATTAATTTCTATGTTTTTTTTATAGACCGAGTGATCCTTAATACATCATTACACACTTTACTTAATACTAATCCCTACCACCATTAAACACTCGCAGACATCAAAGAAATTGTCTCGTTAAACACAAACATACTAAAATTATATATATATATATATATATATATAATGCATATATGTAAATATGGACGGGTCGGGGGAGAGGGGTGTCACACTTCTTTCTAATAGTTTCCCAGACCCAATGTCAGAGCGGCAACGTACGTAGATAAGGCGAGGAAGAACGAAACTGTTGATTTGTGGCATGCACGATTGGGACATCCTTGTACTTCGTAGGGCAGCAACACGCGAAAAACAGCGTAACCGAATTCGAACTCTTAGGCTTCCATATTGCCCTTCTTGGCCGAGAGTGTACATAAATGATGTGGTCCTCGGATGGTGTAAGTCCTTCTCTAACTTGAAGATTACGCACTTGTTCGCCACTTTGTTTTCAACTGTTCCCACCTTCTGGGCGAGACAAGCGACCTTCACGCGTCGAGCCTCTTTTCCTTCTGCCCAGCTCCCCGAAAACAATGTTCAACTTGCATGTGTTAAGCATATAGCTAGCGTTCCTTCTGAGCACGGATCAAGCTCTTATTTTGAGTATGATTTGGCCCTGCAGTGGTAGAACCTGGTGAATCGAGCGTATACTTCCCATCCTCTCCCTTCTGGTCGAGCGTCTTCAAACCTTCTGTGCACCTTTCTTCTCTAATGATTTCTTTTTAGAATATAAAAGTCAAAAGATAGGCATGTGCTCCCAAGCGCGACCTCTTTTGCATGGAGAGCCTCTCGATTGACAACAAAGAAGAGTAGCTTGGACCCAGACCCGTTCAGATACTCAGACGGGTCCATTCTTTGGACCCACGAGTCTCTTTTTTGGATCCAGACCCGAACCCGTTGCGGGTATTACCAGCGGGTACCCGCGGGTCCGGATCCAATTGCCACCCCTAATAACAATCTTAGATTGATCTCTTGATGTTCTTAAAAATTAAACTATGAGTCAATGCATTCCAAATTTTATATTTTATAAGTAAATCATGACGATTGGAGTGCTTTGAGAAAGGAATATAATTTTGTAAGTAAGACTCGTAATCTTATTACTTTAAAAAAAAAAAAATTACTCTAAATTTTCACTGATATTTTTATAATAATAAATATTTTCAATTTACCAAATCGGAGTGTTACAAATGCAATGAATTTTTTATATATTAAGGTGTAATAATTTTCCCCATAAATTCATTTCCCTTTTAAGCATCATTTTTCGATTTATTTTTTAATATTAATGAATTTTTTATATTATTATAAATTATTAATAAATTGCTTTTTAAGAATTTGATGCACCATAATTTTATATGGCAATCAAAACTAAAATGATACAACAATGTAACTAATGATAAAGCAATAATATATATATATATATATATATATATATATATATATATATATATATATAGTATGAACCAAGGGTGTCTTCCGGCCGACAGACGGAGACTAATCCTTTTCGAGGCGGAAAGATCACCGAAGTGGATACAACCTCTCCCAATAAAATAGTATATTTTTTAATATACGCTAAAAAACAAGAGTATAATTATAATTGACTCCCCCATAAACCAATTTAAATTACATTGAACTGAAAGTTGGAAAAGAAATTAAAATCTAGCTAGGAACGAAATATAAGATATATTCCAACTTAATTTGATTTATGGATTTTAACTAACTTCTTTACTAGATCTAAACTCTATATATATGGATTTAAATTGAATATTTTATAATATATAAAATATGTATTTAAAGCTGTTATTTGTTTATTATGTAAAAAAAGAAACTATTATTTGTTTAGATAAGCCAAAAACTGCATGTTCCGGTTACATCTACGATTTACTTCATTCGACTCGAATTATAAGCAAAATCAATTAATTTTACGTCTATTAAGGAAGTTAGTTGATTGTATTTAATTTTCTCAAATTTATAAAAGAATAGAGGTATTTTAGGAAAGTTGCATTGTGAATGAAACAAAAATTAAATAAGATCACAATTTTCTAAGGATGTTTTTGGAAAGTGACATTGGGAATGAAATAAAATTTAAGAAAATTGGTTAGTTTTGCTTATATTTTAAGCCAAGAGAGATATGTTTTTTGTTGCTTATATTTCAAGCTGGAGGTAGTATTAGTTTAATTTTAAGTTGCATTTTTATCTTAAGTTTTGCTTATATTTTAAGTCAAGAAAGATATGTTTTATGTTGCTTATATTTCAAGCTGGAGGGAGTATTAGTTTAATTTCCAGTTGCATTTTTATCTTTAGTTTTGCTTATATTTTAAGCCAAGAAATATATGTTTTTTGTTGCTTATATTTCAAGCTGGAGAGAGTATTAGTTTAATTTTAAGTTGCATTTTTATCTTTTTCACTTTCCTGGTTAAAAGTCAAAAGACCTTATTCCCAGCTGTCATCATCATAACCGTCCTCAACGCTGAAACACAATCAGCAATTCAGCATCATAACCGTCTTCAAGTCTTCAACGCTGAAACACAATCAGCATCATAGCCGTCTTCAAGTCACAATGCTTTCACATCATATTCACTTCAAAATCCTTCTTCCTCACTTACTTCATAAGCACAATCTCATTACCTTCATTCCTCATCCTCCAAATAAGAATCCATCAATTCTTCCCGCCACATAAAAAAGCAAAAAAAGCAAAGTGCAAATAAAAGAAAGAGACCCGCGCCAGCCTGTTAGTCATAGACGTGATTCCAGCCATGCTCTCCTCCCAAGTTATCATTGGCTCTAGTGAGTCTCATGATGCTACTTGCCCTCGGCGTCAACCGACACCAATGTATCGTGTGCCTAGACTTGTGCGTTGGATTGCTCCTCCGCTTTCTTTTTTCAAACTGAACGTGGATGGTAGCTCTTTCGGTAATCCAGGGAGAGCGGGTTTTGGAGGTGTTGTTCGAAACCACTTGGGTGAATGGGTTTTCGGATTTTCGGGATCCATTGGCAGATCCACAGCTCTCCATGCTGAACTTGTTGCTATGCAACAGGGGTACAATTGGTCTGGGAATTCGGGATTCGAAGAGTCATTTGCAATTCGGATTCCACACTTGCCCTAGACATGGTTGATAGGGGCGTCATATCTAGCGATCATCAATTAGCTGAGGTTGTGACCTCTATACGTGGTCTTGTGAGTCAAGATTGGTCTATTTCTTTGGAGCACACTTTTCGTGAAGGAAATTAATGCGCTGATTATTTGGCCAAGAAAGGTGCTTCTAATGATATTGAACTCTATGTCTGGACGAATCCTCCTGCAGATTTGGCTTTCTCCTTACTCGCTGATGCTTCGGGGACTCCTTTTCTTAGATTGTAATTTTCTTAGATTCCTTTTTTTTTTTTTTATCAAACTTCGTTCTTGGGATTGGTTTTGTAATCTTTTAGATAGGAAAGTTTCTTATACGGATTGGTGCATGAGATGTGCATACTTGGATTTGCTACACTCTTTTTCCCTTGTTTAGAATTTTTCCACTAGATTTTTTTCTATTAAGGTTTTTAAGGAGGTAGGGATCCTAGTAATGCCTTGTAGGTAGTGTTGGGGTCATTAGTTTTTTGTCGTAGACTAATGTGTAATGCTCTTGGTTGATGTTGGTCTATTTTGAGCACATGATTATGTACTTATGTTCAAACCCTTCATAAAAGGTAGGGTTCATATTTACTATGATGCTTGAATAGATCCCTTTTGTTAATAAAATTTTTCGCTTATAAGAAACATGTTTTTGCTTTTTTGTTACTTTCTTTTGTAAAAAAAAAAAAAAAAATGAGAAATACGATGACATTGCTATGCTGCCATACAATAAGCGCTCAACAGTAGTAGTACATGTTCTACTTTAGTTCATCAAAGTGGTTAGCCTTAGTTGTAGTACATGTCCTACTTTAGTTCATCAAAGTGGTTAGCCTTAGTTGTAAATGGTTTTGATTCATTGCAATTTGTAATTTGTGCTACGCTAAAATGATTCCCTTTTTTTTTTTTTTTTTGTGTATAATACCTACATACATATCATATCTGAGTCAACGTACATTTACAAATCATCATTCTCATAAACTTGAAGGTAGAAATGATAGGCACGTGCTCCCAGGCGCGACCTCTTTTGTATGGAGAGCCTCTCGATTGACAAAAAAAAGAGTAGTTTGGATCCTGATTCTTTCAAAGCAGGTACTCAAACGGGTCCAGTCTTTGAACCCACGAATTTCTTTTTTAGACCCAGTCCCGAACCCGTTGCGGGTATTACCAGCCAGTACCCACGGGTCCGGGTTCAATTGCCATCCCTAATATCAATCTTAGATTGATCTCTTGATGTTCTTAAAAATTAAAATATGAGTCAACGCATTCCAAATTTAATATTTTATAAGTAAATCATGAGGATTGGAGTGCTTTGAGAAAGGAATATAATTTTATAAGTAAGACTCGTAATCTTATTACTTTTAAAAAAAAAATTACTCTAAATTTTCACTTATATTTTTATAATAATAAATATTTTCAATTTACCAAATCCGAGTGTTACAAATGCAATGAGTTTTTTATATATTAAGGTGTAATAATTTTCCCCATAAATTCATTTCCCTTTTAATCATCATTTTTCGATTTATTTTTTTTTAATATTAATGAATTTTTTATATTATTATAAATTATTAATTATTAATAAATTGCTTTTTAAGAATTTGATGCACCATAATTTTATACGGTAATCAAAACTAAAATGATACTCCACAACAATGTAATTAATGATAAAGCAATAATATATATATATATATATATATATATATATATATATATGTGGTTTGAACCAAGGGCGTCCTCTGGCCGACAGACGGAGACTAATCTCTTTCGAGGCGAAGAGATTACCGAAGTGGATACAACCTTTCCCAATAAAATAGTATATTTTTTAATATACGCTAAAAAAAAAAAAGAGTATAATTATAATTGACTCCCCCATAAACCAATTTAAATTACATTGAACTGAAAGTTGGAAAAGAAATTAAAATCCAGCTAGGAACGAAAAATAAGATATATTCCAACTTAATTTGATTTATGGATTTTAACTAACTTCTTTACTAAATTTAAACTCTATCTATATGAATTTAAATTGAATATTTTATAATATATAAAATATGTATTTAAAGCTGTTATTTGTTTATTATAAAAAAAAAACTATTATTTGTTTAGATAAGCCAAAAACTGCATGTTCCGGTTACATCTACGATTTACTCCATCCGGCTCGAATTATAAGCAAAATCAATTAATTTTACACTTATTAAGGAAGTTAGTGGATTGTATTTAATTTTCTCAAAATTATAAAAGAATAGAGGTATTTTAGGAAAGTTGTATTGGGAATAAAACAAAAATTAAATAAGATCATAATTTTCTAGGGATGTTTTTGGAAAGTGGCATTGATAATGAAATAAAATTTAAGAAAAGTGGTTAGTTTTACTTATATTTTAAGCTAAGAGTGATATGTTTTTTGTTGCTTATATTTCAAGTTGGAGGGAGTATTAGTTTAATTTTAAGTTGCATTTTTATCTTTAGTTTTGCTTATATTTTAAGCCAAGAAATGTATGTTTTTTGTTGTTTATATTTCAAGCTGGAGGGAATATTAGTTTAATTTTAAGTTGCATTTTTATCTTTAGTTTTGCATTATATTTTAAGCCAAAAAATATATGTTTTTTTGTTACTTATATTTCAAGCAGGATGAGTATTGGTTTAATTTTAAGTTGCATTTTTATCTTTTTCACTTTCCTCAAGGTTAAAAGTCAGAAGACCTTCTTATTCCCAGCTGTCAGCATCATAACCGTCCTCAACGCTGAAACACAATCAGCATCATACCCGTCTTCAAGTCACAGTGCTTTCACATCATATTCACTTCAAAATCCTTCTTCCTCACTTACTTTCATAAGCACAATCTCATTACCTTCATTCCTCATCCTCCAAATAAGAATCCATCAATTCTTCCCGCCACATAAAAAAGCAAAAAAAGCAAAGTGCAAATAAAAGAAAGAGACCCGCGCCAGCCTGTTAGTCATAGACGTGATTCCAGCCATGCTCTCCTCCCAAGTTATCATTGGCTCTAGTGAGTCTCATGATGCTACTTGCCCTCGGCGTCAACCAACACCAATGTATCGTGTGCCTAGACTTGTGCGTTGGATTGCTCCTCCGCTTTCTTTTTTCAAACTGAACGTGGATGGTAGCTCTTTCGGTAATCCAGGGAGAGCGGGTTTTGGAGGTGTTGTTCGAAACTACTAGGGTGAATGGGTTTTCGGATTTTCGGGATCCATTGGTAGATCCTCAACTCTCCATGCTGAACTTGTTGCTATGCAACAGGGGTTACAATTGGTCTGTGAATTCGGGATTCGAAAAGTCATTTACAATTCGGATTCCACACTTGCCCTAGACATGGTTGATAGGGACGTCATATCTAGCGATCATCAATTAGTTGAGGTTGTGACCTCTATACCTGGTCTTGTGAATCAAGATTGGTCTATTTCTTTGGAGTACACTTTTCGTGAAGGAAATCAATGCGCTGATTATTTGGCCAAGAAAGGTGCTTCTAATGATATTGAACTCTACGTCTGGACGAATCCTCCTTCAGATTTGGCTTTCTCCTTACTCGCTGATGCTTTCTCCTTACTCGCTGATGCTTCGGACACTCCTTTTCTTAGATTGTAATTTTCTTAGATTCCTTTTTTTTTATCAAACTTCGTTCTTGTCATTGGTTTTGTAATCTTTTAGATAGGAAAGTTTCTTATACGGATTGATGCAATTGGTGCATGAGATGTGCTTACTTGGATTTGCTACACTCTTTTTCCCTTGTTTAGAATTTTTCCACTAGGTTTTTTTCTATCTAAGGTTTTTAAGGAGGTAGGGATCCTAGTAATGCCTTGTAGATGGTGTTGGGGTTATTAGTTTTTTGTTGTAGACTAATGTGTAATGCTCTTGGTTGATTTTGGTCTATTTTGAGCACATTATTTCATAGAAGGTGGGGTTCATATGTATTATAATGCTTGAATATATCTCTTTTGTTAATAAAATTTTTCGCTTATATAAAACAAGTTTTTGCTTTTTGTTACTTTCTTTTGTAAACAAAAAAATTTAGAAATACGTGACTTTTTAGTTTGCTGCCATATAATAAGCTCAACAGCAGCAGTACATGTTCTACTTTAGTTCGTCAAAGTGGTTAGCCTTAATTGTAAATGGTTTTGATTCATTGCAATTTGTAATTTGTGCTATCTCGCTTAAGCAAGGTTTCGAATTCGAGTCCTTGTGAATGCAGAAAATTTATGTTGGGAGACTCACCTGCCATAGCCAAGCACGCGATCCGGGTCGGATCCGGATGTACCTAGGTAGTACTTAGGGAACCGGGTGGCGAACCAAAAAAAAAAAAAGATTCCCTTTTTTTTTTTGTGTGTATAATACCTACATACTCCCTCCGATCTCATTTATAAGTAAAAAAAGACACTTTACTAATATAAGCAAAAATTAATTAACTTTCTATTCCCAATACAATCATTCCTAAATTATTCTCATAATGTGGTTGAATTATTTAATTTTGATTTCATTCCCAATGTAAATTTACTAAAGTAGTCTATTTTTTTTTTATGAATTTGAGAAAATTAAATACACTCAACTAACTTCCTTAATAAGTGTGAATTAGTTATTTTTGCTTAAAATTGAGACCGAAGGGAGTACATATCATATACATATACAAATCATCATTTTCATAAACTTAAGGTAGAAAATGAATAACAATCTTAGATTCATCTTGGATGTTCTTAAAATCTGAGTCAATGTATTCCACATTTTATATTTTATAAGTAAATCATGATGATTGGAATGCTTTGAGAAAGGAATATTATTTTATAAGTAAGACTTGTAATCTTATTACTTTTTTTAAAAGAAAAAATTACACTAAATTTTCACTGATATTTTTATAGTAATAAATATTTTCAATTTACCAAATCCGAGTGTTACAAATGCAATGAATTTTTTATATATTAAGGTGTTATAATTTTCCCCATAAATTCATTTCCCTTTCTAGCATCATTTTTCGATTTATTTTTTAATATTAATTAATTTTTTATATTATTATAAATTATTAATAAATTGCTTTTTAAGAATTTGATGCACCATAATTTTATACGGTAATGAAAACTAAAATGATACAACAATGTAATTAATGATAAAACAATAAAATAGTGTGTGTCTATATATATATATATATATATATATATATATATATATATATTGGTTTGAACCAAGGGTGTCCTCCGGCAGACGAAAACAAATCCTTTTCGAGGCAGAGAGATCACCGAAGTGGATACAACCTCTCCCAATAAAATAGTATATTTTTTAATATACGCTAAAAAACAAAAGAGTATAATTATAATTGACTCCCTATAAACCAATTTAAATTACATTGAACTGAAAATTGGAAAAAGAAATTAAAATCTAGCTAGGAACCAAAAATAAGATATATTCCAACTTAATTTGATTTATGGATTTTAACTAACTTCTTTACTAAATCTAAACTCTATCTATATGGATTTAAATTGAATATTTTATAATATATAAAATATGTATTTAAAGCTGTTATTTGTTTATCTATACTATTATATAAAGAAAACCCCATTTTTTAACTAAAAAAACTAAAACAGTTAGTGTACGAAATTTTGTTAATACCCAGAATGCCCCTGTAATTACTCGCAGTTTCAAAAATTAAAATTAAAATAAAAAAAAATTACTGCAACTGCTATGCAGTTTCTAAACCCATTCATCTTAAGAATTGCGGTTTGGAGAAGTTAGAGGTTATTTTTTTTGTCCAAATACAAAGTAACGATGCATTATTTTACTATAAACAACTCTTTACGACAAAAACACGACAATGAGAATGCGGGGCGATAGACACTCCTGTGTCTGTCGGCACGCTAGTTATAAAAAAAAACTATTATTTGTTTAGATAAGCCAAAAACTGCATGATCCGGTTACATCTACGATTTACTCCATTCGTTCGGCTCGAATTATAAGCAAAATCAACTAATTTGACGCTTATTAAGGAGGTTAGTTGATTGTATTTAATTTTCTCAATTTTATAAAAGAATATAGGTATTTTAGGAAAATTGCATTGTGAATGAAACAAAAATTAAATAAGATCACAATTTTCTACAGATGTTTTTGGAAAATGGCATTGAGAATGGAATGAAATAAAATTTAAGAAAGTTGGTTAGTTTTGCTTATTTTTTAAGCCAAGAGAGGTATATTTTTGTTGCTTATATTTCAAGCCGGAAGAAATATTAGTTTAATTTTAAGTTGCATTTTTATCTTTTTCACTTTCCTCAAGGTTAAAAGTCAAAAGACCTTCTTATTCCCAGCTATCAGCATCATAACCGTCCTCAACGCTGAAACACAATCAGCATCATAACCGTCTTCAAGTCTTCAACGCTGAAACACAATCAGCATCATACCCGTCTTCAAGTCACAGTGCTTTCACATCCTATTCACTTCAAAATCCTTCTTCCTCACTAACTTTCATAACCACAATCTCACTACCTTCATTCTTCATCCTCCAAATAAGAATCCATCAATTCTTCCCGCCACATAAAAAAGCAAAGTGCAAATAAAAGAAAGAGACCCGCGCCAGCCTGTTAGTCATAAACGTGATTCCAGCCATGCTCTCCTCCCAAGTTATCATTGGCTCTGGTGAGTCTCGTGCTGCTACTTGCCCTCGACGTCAACCAACGCCAATATATCATGTGCCTAGACTTGTGCGTTGGATTGCTCCTCCGCTTTCTTTTTTCAAACTGTGGATGGTAGCTCTTTCGGTAATCCAGGGAGAGCGGGTTTTGGAGGTGTTGTTTGAAACCACTTGGGTGAATGGGTTTTCGGATTTTCGGGATCCATTGGCAGATCCACCGCTCTCCATGCTGAACTTGTTGCTATGCAACAGGGGTTACAATTGGTCTGGGAATTCGGGATTCGAAAAGTCATTTGCAATTCGGATTGCACACTTGCCCTAGACATGGTTGATAGGGGCGTCATATCTAGCGATCATCAGTTAGCTGAGGTTGTGTCCTCTATACGTGGTCTTGTGAATCAAGATTGGTCTATTTCTTTGGAGCACACTTTTCGTGAAGGAAATCAATGCGCTGATTTTTTGGCCAAGAAAGGTGCTTCTAATGATATTGAACTCTATGGTTGGACGAATCCTCCGGCAGATTTGGCTTTCTCCTTACTCGCTGATGCTTCGGGGACTCCTTTTCTTAGATTGTAATTTTCTTAGATTCCTTTTTTTTTTAATCAAACTTCGTTCTTGGGATTGGTTTTGTAATCTTTTAGATAGGAAAGTTTCTTATACGGATTGGTGCAATTGGTGCATGAGATTTGCTTACTTGGATTTGCTACACTCTTTTTCCCCTGTTTAGAATTTTTCCACTGAGTTTTTTCTATCAAAGTTTTTAAGGAGGTAGAGATCCTAGTAATGCCTTGTAGGTGGTGTTGGGGTTATTAGTTTTTTGTAGTAGACTAATGTGTAATGCTCTTGGTTGATTTTGGTCTATTTTGAGCACATGATTATGTACTTATGTTCACACCCTTCATAGAAGGTGGGGTTCATATGTACTATGACGCTTGAATATATCCTTTTGTTAATAAAATTTTTTGCTTATAAAAAACATGTTTTTGCTTTTTGTTACTTTCTTTTGTAAACCAAAAAAATTTAGAAATACGTGACTTTGCTAGTTCGCTGCCATGCAATAAGCTCAACAGTAGTAGTACATGTTCTACTTTAGTTCATCAAAGTGGTTAGCCTTAGTTGTAAATGGTTTTGATTCATTGCAATTTGTAATTTGTACTAAGCTAAAATAATTCCCTTTTTTGTCTGTATCATACTTACATACATATCATATCTGAGTCAACTTACATATACAAATCATCATTCTCATAAACTTGAAGGTAGAAAATGAATAACAATCTTAAATTGATCTCTTGATGTTCTTAAAATCTGAGTCAATGCATTCCACACCAGCCCTGTAAGGATTCATCAATTTGAGAAGCTCAGTGGCTTTCACTTTGGTATTATCACCACAACCAACCTGCAATACTAACAAAAGCTTTTGAAAAGCACCAACTTGAAGTGCCTCAACCAGAACCTTTTCTTCATCCCTCTCTTCAAATTTGCACAACTTCCAAATAGTAGAAACTGAATAATCTGTGCCTAATGCTGAAACTCTTAATAGCTTCTTGACCAAGAGAGGAATTGCTAGAGCATTATTATAAGCTTCTTTTCTCGCTTCTTCACAGTTGCAGAGTGAGTCAAAAATCGCCAAAGCTTTTTCACAAAAGCTCCTTTCTGAGTCAATGAGAATGTCAAGAATTGAAGATACCAAACCCAATTCAACAAATGCCAATTTCATCTTCCCACTGTAAGAAGATGAAACCAAGTACCAAACCACACTCAATGAAGCTTTTGTAATGGTTGGAGTACTGAAAACTCTTTTGTTAAGAAACTCTAGTAATATTTCATTGACTCCTTCAATTTCCACCAAGGCCTTCACATGCTGATTATCACCAAATGAAAGAACTTCTTTCAATACTACAATTGATTTCTCTTTCTTTGAAAGATCTTGTTGCTTCAAAAACCAAACCATGCAGCGTAACGAAGCCGAAGACCCCAACGATTTGCTTGCTTCTGATTGAAGCGGAAACATCCAATTGAGACAAGACAAAATCTGATCCAACACACTCACATTCCTCTCAATTGAATCATTTGCAAATGCATCAAATGCTGAGGCTAATGCATTAGCTGCTCCATTCTCCACTATACATTTTCTATTCCTCTCACTCTCACGACCCCATTTTTCTATCCTTTGCACCAATTCTAAACACCCATATGGATCCAAACGCGAAGTTAAGGCCTTCACATGAAGCACAACCTCAGCTACCTCAACTGAACTAATGGGTATTCTTGGTGTTGGAATTCTTTCAACCCCATGTTGTTGATTTTGCACACACCACTCTTGGATCATTATCCTAAGGGTATGGTTCGGAACAAGATCAAAGTTTGTGACAATTTGATTAGTTACAGGACATGTGTAGTTCCCATTTTCAAACCACTTTTCTATGCTTTCTCTATCATATGTGATCCCAGTGGATAATGTCACAGGATCCTTCATCATGTCTAGAGAAATTGGGCACCAAAAGTGGTTAGGAATCACTAACTCTTCCACCACCTTGGATGCTTTGTGCTTGTTGTTCTTCCTTCTTCCAAAAAATAAAACCATTTCTCTATAGCTCAAAAGATATGAATGTGGTGTTCTGTTTTGTTGTGTGTTTTGGAGATTAAGTTTGAAAGTGTTTATGGTATGAGAATATTGTTTTGTTTGCTTATATAATAATTAGATCATAAGAGAGGTCATATATATATAAGGTCTTTGGTTTTCATACAAAGTGTGCTTAGACTTGGACCCCATAAAGAATTGAATTGAATAGAAGGATTCAAAATTGAAGGGTAAGATTTGTTAAGTAGGAGTAGGAATCGTTAGTTGAATATTGACATTGACCATTTAAGAGTTGAACATTTTAAGATCTATTAACGGTCAAAGGGGGGAATGGGTAAAACATGTTGGGGTTTTGGTGTTGGACCCGTTGACACAAATTTGTTTCGCAGGCATGATTATTTTATTTCTCTAGCAATGTTTTGCTTTTACCATATTATTTATTATTTATTGGGAGATTTTATTAACATCCTCTCATTTACTTTTTACACCTAATTTTAAAAATATTTGTCTTGCACTTACAAAAATACCCTTTTCTTATCCATTTCACTTTTATTTACACCCAATATCCTAATTGCACCCATTTAGACACATAGTTATCTTCAACCTCTCACTATTTTTATCCAACACCACAAGACAGAAATTGCCCTAATTCAAGTAGTTTTTTTTTTTAAAAAAAAAAATCAATTATATAATTGTTGGCACTAAATTTGAGTTTTTCATTTCGTTTTCGTATTTATTTTATTGAAGAAGTTGTTCTTCGAGTATGTGGGCTCAGCCTTAGTGCTCACACGTCTAGATCATCTCTGAATTTAGTATGTTAAGCTTTGCCGTATTTCTTGAGATTATGTCACAATATGATTGAAATTTACTTGATCCCTATGTGGGATGGATGGGAACAATGGGACTGGACACTCGCGGAAGGACCATGGTGAAAAAAGATTGCTGCTAAATTATTGATTTGATTTCTTTGTTTTCTGCGTATTTTTAAGATTTTCGATAATGGCTATATACATGTGTATGTTAATGTTTTTTTTTAAGATTTTCAAATTCACAGTATTAGGTGAGAAGAATAAAAGGTTGAAGAAGATTATGTGGGTAAGTGTTGGGTGTTGGGTGTGAGTAACGATGGATTTAATAATAGGATTGGGGTGTGAGTAATATATATATGGATGTGAGTAGTAACATAAAGATATTATTGACAAGTTAATGCAAAAATTTATAAAAAACGGGTGCAAATATCAATGAGACGGACGTTAGTAACATCTCCCTTATCTTAAATGGTCTTAAAAAAGTGTGGTCCATTGATACAACTAAAAAAATAGAGTTTATTTGGTGCCGTCACAAAAGAGCGGGTTTCGATGTCGTCGAACGGTTAGCCAAAAGAAACACACCATGTCATATAGTTAGCAACATCATCATATTTATTATCAAGGAATCCAATTTTAATTTTTGCATTTTAGTCATTTATAATTTAAGTAACTTTTAATTAATTTAATCAATTTAAATTAAATAAATATTTTCTTTTTTATTTAAAAAAAATAGGATTGGATTTGTTTCTCCATTCTTCATCATCAACACGTTCTTCTTATACACAGCAGCTTTCAACAACGTTCCACCATCACCAAATAGGATGGTTTTCACCTCTTAAATATTTTAAGGATATTCCGGCTAATCCGCTTTATCTTTTTCCCTCTCTTTCAAGTTTCAACTCTCTCCACTCTGATCATGTTTTTATGAAGGAAAAACCCAAAATTGATTTTCTACATGTACTTGATGATAGATCTACTTAGGGTCTAGTGAGGGCAACCCTCACTAAGTTTTTTTCTTTTTTTTTTAATATACAGATGCATAAATATTACTTTCTTCAATATTAAATATAAGTTTTTTTTTTTTGGTTTACATGGGAAGTTTGAGACTAGAACCCATGACCTGGGGGAGGGAAAATCCTAAGTGTCCCTGCAGCCACCAACTGGGCTGTCTTACGCGGACAAATATAAGTTTTATTTGATTAAAAATATGTCATTTAAAAACATTAGGTAGTATTGTTAGTTACATTTAAAATAGAGTTAGTAATCACATAAGTTGCCGAAATAAACTCGTGGAATTAGTTAGGTTCCTGAAAAATTTGTTGAATTTCTTAAACTCTCAAAAATTATTTTGGAATCAACATGTGGACGCATTTTCGAGCATATATATTACTTAACGTGTTTCAATAATCAAACTTTGAGAGTTGTTATAATTTAATTAGATGCTTTCAATTTTAGTTTCTAAAATAAATAGTTATGTAAATATTTATTACAAATTTTTTTTTACTCAAATGGTGATCTTTGATAAGATGTTAATGATTCTAATTATTAGAAAAGAGATAGGATAGTTAGTTAATATTTAAATAATTAAATAATTCTAAATTGTTAATATTTCTAGAATGTTCTTGGTTGCAAGATTATGCCACTTGTATGGTTAATCATAATAGTCAATTAAGATTTATTTTCTATATAATTATTATATTTTTTTAATATGAACCAAGCAATGAAGTTAACAGTTATCTTTTATTAGTTTTGTATTTTTTTTAAAAAAGTAGTATTTTTGATAAGTAAGCATTATGTTTCCTATACCACAAAAACAGGGACACTACCTCCGCAGGTGAGTTGACAGCCTCAGAAATAAGTGTCATTGTGTCAAGGCCAAAGCCAAAGGTTCCCTCCTTCCTCTTCACTCACCTAACACACGTTTCGCGAACACTCTCCTCCTTTCCAGACCAAAATATCGTACTCTAATTTACCGATTTGCACTTACTCTCCTTTTAGTATTCTGTTAAGGATGTGTTTGCTTTGGTGTTTGGGGAGTCCAAACATGCGTTGGGCACAAAGCTGGCCCTTGATAGCTTCCGCGTTTGCGGTTGCCAGCCGCGAATCCAAACAAGCCAAAAGTGGACGTGTCCTTAGGACTGGTTTTATCGACAACTTATAAAAAATAAAATATTGTTAAAAATATTTAAGTTTGTTGATTATTTATGTCCAATGTTTTAGTTAAACTTGATTAAAATGAAATATCATTAAAATTGCACAATAATTAAGTAGGTGTTTTTTTTAGGGGACTTTAAAATTGCACAATACCATTAATTACTTTTATGTTATATTCTCCTAAAAAAATTACCTTTTCGGTCTTATATATATAAGTTTATTTTAAATTTTTTAAACTTATTTTCAATTTTTAATAGAATTAATTTTCCATAAAATTATTTTTATTTATTCAACACTTTTAAGAGTCTAAATAATAATTATAAGAGTAATTTTAAAAAAATATATCAGATATTTTCATTTCAAATATCACTAAAACACTAACAATAATAACTAATTCTCCTTAAAAATGTAATTTGTAATATACGTAATTTTTTTTGAGATACTATATGCATATTTAAATTTTTTTTTAGTAATGAAGTTGATACAATAAAAAAATATTAATCACTATAAAAAATTTGACCGTAAAAAAACAATGTTTTTTTGGGTATTAGACTATCATCCCACACCTAAAAAATGAAAGAAGTAAATGGAGAAAGTGGGGAGAAAGAGCCAAAGGAGACACCCACGGAATAGTAGTGAAACAAGACAAATCAAAATCATCATTATTCATTCTTACATGGCAGTGTTTATCATGCTCACTAATGAGTTTCAAGTTGTTAATTTGCAGTAAAAATACAAGGTAAAAAGTAAATATGAGACAGTAAAAAAAAAATTTACCCAGACCATTACCTTGCAAATAGGTCCCTCCAACATTTTTCCACTGGTTAAATTTCAATTAGAATAAAAGAAAAAAATAAAAAATAAAATCTTAGATCTCGATGGGAGCTTCTTCCTTCTCTTGCTTCTTCTTCCTTCGTTTCTAGCTTCTCGGTGTGCTGCCTTCATCGCTTCCTGGTTCCTGCTTCGTGTAAGGGCGTCATCGTTTCCTTCCTCGTGGTTCTTGCTTCCTGTAACCTCAGAAACCGTGAACCACCAGACCACAAGAATCGCGAGCTACCACCATAGAGATGCCAAGGTCTCCACCTCATCTCAGACCGTCATCTTTTTCATCACATAATTTTGGTCCTTTATCTTTTAAAAAAATTCACTTTGGTCCTTTCCTCACAAAATATTAGATTTCACCAGAAAAAAATTAATAAAAAAAATACTAATTTCATACTTATTAAGGAAGTTAGTTGAGTGATTTTAATTTTCTCAAATTAATAAAAAATAAACTATTTTAGCAAACTTACATCGGTAATGAAAAAATTAAATGAGTCATTGTAGGGATATTTTAGGAATGATTGCATTTGGAATGCATAGTTAGTTAATTTTTGCTTATATTAGTGGTGTCTTTTTTTGCTTATAATTGAGACCGAAATGAGTACTATGCAATTGAGATCTAAAGAAGAATGACCAAGGACCCCACGTTACAAGTGCTGAAAGTAGGAGGGAGCCACAACTAATGGTTCACATTATCATCTCTTGAATTCAACTACCATTATACAAGTCCCCTTTGAGAGATTTTACGTCCATTAAAAAACTTCACTAATTTAGTTAATGGTATGAAAAATATAAATATTTGATATGTATTTTCAAAATTATCCCTATTAATATTATTTGAAGTCAAAGAGGTGTTAAATAAATTAAGGTGTTTATGGAAAGAAGTAATTAATGATCATTGAAAATTAGCAAATAGTTTTATAAATAGCGATAAAATAAAATTGTCAAAAGGTCTTATATTTAGATACAAATGTAGTATTTTTAAATAAATTACAAATACCCAAACATAATAAATCACTGTAAGCTTGCCCAACCTGTACTCTAGGTTTCCAAGCTCCTTTTGCAACCATAGATGTCAACGCACTTTATTTTAAACAGTCCTCTTTTTTGCACCATCTGTACTACAGGAGCACCTTAGTATACCAACTCCCTAAAAGGCTAATGCGCATGGTAACGGGAAACTTAAATTGCGCATATTAGAACTTGCCTTCTTGCATTTCTATCTTCTTCTCTCCTTTCATCTCTCTCTAATTAGTAATTTGAGGGTTTATTATTATTATTATTATTATTATTATTATTAATCGTAGTTTCAGATTCATAGGTACGCATCCTTTGCTTCTGATAATCTCTTTCTCTATTCATAGAGCGAGAAATGGATGCGGTGGCAGCGGTGACTCCTTCTAAGCTGTCGATCCTCATAGCAAGATCCAACGTCTTCCCACCCATTGGATCTTGCTTCGCTCGCCGCTTCCCTTCCAAGGTACTTACTTACCGTTTATTCATTTATTTATATTAACGCCCCTTAATTAATTAATTAATCAATCAGTCCTGGAAATTAAACCAATAAATTTTATATTCCTATCACAACTCGATGTTTTGTGAAATTCATAGGAGGCTTCTAGAAGAGCCTGTTTAGAACCACTAAGTACATATTTGGTTCAGCGGTGAGTTAGCCCAGAATCAATTCTAGGATGCTAATGCTACTAACAGTTGTTTCTCCTCCAACGTGATCTTGGAGCCATAATTGATTTCCAGAATGGAAACCAAACATGCTATAAAAGTATTCCATGGCTAAAATTTGCAGTGCTTAAGAAACCTAAAAAATATTAAGTCAATGTTGAAAAAAGTATAAATTTGACTTTTATTTCTTCAAAATCCATCATTTCCTATATTAACTTTCACCTTTAGTTTCTTAAACATTGCTCTTAGGATTATTATGTACAGCAAATCCCTATGAAAATAAGCTCTTTTTAGCTTAGTTAAAAGAATAATTATTGAATAAGCACCCAATTGAGCTATTTACCCAAACGTATCCTTAGTAAAAGCTATGCCAACCAAAAATATTAAAGTCATATTATATATATATATATATATATATATATATATATAAAAGAAAATGGTTTATTTGCTAAGAAGAAAATCCTAATCAAACAAGCCCTAAATAAATGCCTTTGTAAATGAATTGTGTTTTTAAATAAATAACTTGAGGTCTCCGATAGCTAGCTCCGATCATAGAGATGCGGGGACATAAAGTGCGAGCACCTGAGTTTAATCCCCCGAGTTTAATCCCTGGCAACTGCACGATATTCCCCCTTCTCTCTCCCCGTCAGAAACTTTGTCTATAAAAAAATAATAAAATATGTGTCATGTATGATAAGATTATGTTCATTCTTTTCTGATTGTTGTTGATGTTTGGCAGCAGCTGTGCACTTGTATATCCATCTCCAGGCAAGGTCATAGAAGAAGAGGCTTAGTAGTTAGAGCAGCCTCATCATCTGGGTCAAGTACCAACAAGATTGCTCCGCTTCGGCTAGAGTCTTCCGATTGGGCAGTTTCTTTCTTAGATTTTGAATGTGTTAGGACTTAAGCACATGAGGAGAGTCCAACATAAAAAACTAGTCTATTAGGTAGGAGAGCCTCATGACTTAAGTACCACATTGAGTTTCCTAGACTACTCAATGTGGGACTCCTAACATAATGATCACCCCCATCTTGTGCCTGCTGCTGTAGACCAGCAGCTTGAGCTCCTCCAAACTGACCGTGATGCTGATCAACAAAAGCAAGATCCTTCTGCTTCTTCTGGCACGGATTTAGTTTTGTACAGGTTTGTTGCATACCTGATGAGCGATGATACTTAACATTATGTAACATTTATAATAATGCATCATTTCCATGTTAATTGACTTTGTCTCTAATAAATCTAGGATGTTAAATTCTTGCTTATTTGTCTAATTCGACGGAAGGTAATCCATTGATCAGAGAAGCTTCTGGATATAAAAAAATTACTCTTACAATTTAGAAAATAACCCATTGGTCAGCTTCTGAAATATAAAAAATTACACTTAAGAATTTAGTATAAAACGTATTATTAAATTAGTCAGATGGCACAGGACACGTTCAATTTTTGTGCCATAGTTACATTCTAATTGAATTGCTGTTATATTTGTTGTAGAGTATGTGATTGAGTTGTCTGTATTGCATTTGATGATTCTTAATTGCGAACTTGTGTTTGATTTCAAATTTTCAATCGAGCTTAAAAATTATATTAAGAAAATCAATATTCATGAATTGCTTCTTTAAAAAAAGTGTTCATGAATGGAACCCATAGACTATATAATAGATGTGTCAGGGAGAGGGTTTGGAGCATGGAGCATGGACCATGAGGTTGTTATTCCACTTTCTCTTGTTTTCTATATTTGAAAGAATTGACGTTTAAACCCATGGGAAGTTGACCATTGTGCTGCCTCTAAACTTTTCCAGGAGAATTGCGGAGGTTAAGGCTATTGAAAGGAAAAAAGCTCTGGAAGAGATCTTGTACACATTGGTGGTATCGGCTATGGGATAAAGCCAACCAGGTTGCGTAGCTATGTCATGTCCTTCGACGGTGAGATACTACAGCGATATGCGACAATAAGATCAAAGGAGGCTGTGAGCATCATTGAGAAGCACACAGAGGCATTGTTTGGAAGACCTGAAATTGTTATGACACCTGAGGGGACGGTTGATTCTTCGAAAGATGAAAATATCTATATTAGCTTTGGTGGTCTGAAGAGACTTGTTCTGGAGCTGTGACCTTTGGTTCTTTTCTTTGGGATGTTGAGAGCTACGTGGAGTCAAGGTACCATTTTGGGTTAAACTGAGCTCCGTTTGCTTCCTATACTTCCCAAGGAAAAATTTGTTTGGTGATGGTGCTGTGCTTTCTATTAGGAGTGATATATAAGTTAATGTAACAATATTGTTCACTAACTGCTCTGTATATACCATCTTTCATTAATTACGGAAAGGTTATATTCAAGGTACATATGTGCTTTTTATTTTTTTAATACATTTTGTTCCCAACAAAGTAACAATAAAGCCTTACAAATAAGCTAGCAGTTTTTAAATAAATGGTAATATTCAAGTTTTGTACTCAATGGTGACACGATTACCCAACACACGTGGACATGGTAGTCATTTATCACGTTCTTAGGTATCGAGGTGCCAAAGGACTGTGTGGTCTCAGGTTTGATTTTTAGAAGTCGTAGGTTTGAGGAGGTCCTCTAAGTGATCAAGGTCGGGAGATTAGTTTCACATCTTCGGATGGGAGGACACACCAAAAACCTAAATAAAAGTGATGACACGATTTTAGTTTTTGCTTTTTTGAGAAAGAGAGGTTTATGGCTTAAGACTTTTAGGGGATATTTGGAATAACTTATAGAGAGATTATTTGGTTGATATAAACTTGTGAAAATGTCTTGTGACTTTTTTGTGAAATCTTTTTAGCTTATATCTATGAACCTATAAGAGAAGCTTATTAAAATAAGCTAACTTTAGCTTATTTAAGAAAAAAGTGTGCTTATTAAAAACCAGAAATCATAAAATCTGCTACTCCCCGAAGTTTACTTCTGGATTTGTCATATACCTTGCTACTAATTCTGGTTAATTTTGCTAACATGTAACATCGGAAACCTGTTAGACACGGGAGGTTAGACACATGGCGTCCCGTGAGCGAAGATTTTTTTTTTTAATTAAAAAACTAAGAAACTTAACATTTTTTATATTTTTATTTAAATAAAAAAAAACATAAAAAAAGATTGAAGAGAGAGATTGTCTTAGCTCGTGTGACATCACGCGTCACCACATGACTAACCTTTTGTGTCTGATTAAGATTATGATGTTACATGTCATCAAAATTGGCTAGAATCGGTAGTAGGAGTATATGACAAACCCAGAAGTAACTTCGTGGAGTCAAACATTGAAAAAAAAAAAAAGAATAAGGGTATCTGACAAAAATATCTCAAACTTCAAAGGACATGTTACATAATTAAGCTAAATTTTATTTTGGAGCTTTCTCATTAGTCATTATCACCCTTGCCACGTGATTTTCACGTTCAGCTACTCAGCGTAAATTGCTTTGCACATCGGTGCTCATCAACTAAACCTACACGCACGTTAACAAGATCCGAAATGAAATACTATTATCTTGTGTTCATTTAAACAATTTAAACGTGTTAATTGAATTATCCAATGGGTTGGATGGATATATAAAGATATATGGCCAATGGCTAAATTATTTAAACGTGTGAAGCTGAAAACAAATCAAATTGACTTCAAATAACTAGCAGATTTTTTTATTTTGCATATTTGCCTGCTGGCCAGATTCTTTGGAAAAAAAATAACTACAACTATTAGGATATTGGTCAAAGATAACTTTTTCTTTTTCCTTATTTTAGAATCAAAAGTGTTTCAGAATGGATAATCAAATACTAACTCCTTTCGAGATGGAATGTATATGTAATTGAATTGCTTATTTAGCACATAAGCTGTAAGCATTGTTGAAATAAGATAAAAAAGCTTCTTTCATCAACTTTTCTAATGAGCTGATTGAGATAAGCTAAAAGAAATTCATAATAATGTCAAGCTAAAAAAAAGCAGAGCAATATCACACTTACAACCTTGTTACAGTTGCCTGATTTCAAAAATACCCCATACCTTGCTGGGACCTTTCCCAGAAATGTCACAGGCTGATTCAATGTGTTGTATCTGTGTGTTACAACTCTCTGCCATGATTTTTGGTTTAGTCAAGGAAACCATTTTTCGTTATTAATTATTGGATACTTAAATCAATTGATCCATCATTATCCATGACACATGGTTGTCGCACACTTCATGTAGGACAAGGACAGCAAATACTGTACATGAACTCACAACCGACCTCACAATCCTTCCTCTGAAGCTCTTAAAATAATGGATGAGATGTGGTAGTAGCAGGGAAGCACGGACACAACACGGGATACAGATACGACACGACACGGGACACAGCGATACGACAAAAAAAATATAAAATATTAAAGTAAATGATTAAAAGTATCTAAAATGGATACGTGTCTGACACGGGACACGACACATATCGAACACGATACGGCGACAAATATGAAGTATAGGTGCTTCCTTGGATAGCAGAGGCTAAGCTTATTCAACAAAATCACATGTAGAATTAGACATCTTGTATAATAGTGTTCTATATGGCAAAATATAGGCCCTTGTATAGATTCAGAACATGCAGAACTTTGCCAAAAATATCATAATAAACAACTTTGGCATTGTTTTGTTCAAGCTCCAGAGTCATGAATCCTTGACCATCATAGTAAAACTTGACCCCATCTGTGTTATTGCCATCAATATCTCCTTTCCATGCCTTTGAACCTCCACCACTAGTCAAGAACTGTATTTGGCTGCAACAACACTCAAATGTCATCCAATATTTATATCTCATGATTTAAAAGTGATTCAGTTAACATTGAATCTAATCTTAATACACACCTGCTGGTGCTACTTATGTGTTCCAAACAATGGTCATGCCCATTAATGTACATGTCAACATTGTTTGCCTGCAATTTATTTCATGATGAAATTTTTATCAGCAAAGGGTGCTTGCTTGCATAATATTTTCTTTATATCCATTATATGTTGGGCTAAAAATGACCTCAAGAATTGGCAGGAGATATTTATTGAGCTCTTTGGTGTCACCATGGCGTCCTATGCTTCTTAAAGGATGATGCCCAACAACAATCTTCCACTTGGCAGTTGAACCCTTCAATTCTATTTCAATATCCTATTTTTAGAGCCAACCAAAAAAGGATAAACAAAAATTTTATTAGATATTTAGATTGCCTTGCCTTCTCATGGCTCGCTTACAAGCTTTTTTTATTAGCTTATAATAAGCTAAAAAGAGCTTATTAGAAGCTTTTGGTTTATTTTCATAAGCTAATTTAAGATTTTCTTGTGAACACAAATAAGCTCCCTATATGATTGTGATCTGAGAGATTTACCTTTAAAAGGTTTGATATATATTTCTCCCTTGGAAGTACTCCTCTCCAATCATATTTGTGGTCTTTTGGCTTAAGGAAATACTTCTCCACAAAAGGAGTTGTATCAACAAAGAAGAACTCAGCGATTTCTGAGAAGTTTTAAGATTATAAGAGAAGAAACTGAAGAAAAGTGCATTGTTATCCTTAGTTACTATCCAGCATAGCTTATAGTGAGGAGTTAACTTACCAGTATCAACAATGAATGATCTTTGACAATACCATCTATGATCAACATTATGAAGGATTGGATTTAGTTGTGCTTCAACATCTCCCCTATAGTCATGGTTGCCTAAGACTAAAACCAATGTTGTTCATATTAGAAGGTAACAAAAAGAGCAAAGCTGCAATTCAGTTATAGTCACCAGTTGAGTCATGAAAGATTTTTACCACCAAATAGGTCCATGTAAGTTTTAAAATATCATCACATTGGTCTTTCTAGGAAATTTATTTGATGTTGAATTAAAACCTTCAAGGACTTAATGTTATACAAAGTGGTACAGTGATGTTTTAAAATTTTCAGAGACTTAACTGTTGACACAAATTTTTTAAGAACCCAACTATGGGCGCTATCATCTTTAGAGGACTCAAGGGATGGTTTCCTCGAGTACTCCACATAAGAACGAAACATTTGAGGAATGATTCTCACATAAAAGGATCTTAGGTGTTTGTGGCTCAAACATCTATTGTTGGTTTCAGAACTTACCACCATACCATTGCTTTTGGAGGCTCTTGGCAGTGTATATTTGTGAGAAGGAATTTTCAAATGCAGGGTCATCTATACCAGTTAATCCATCTTCATAGAAATTGTCCCCAGTAGATATCGCAAAGTCAATGTTTAACTTCTCAGCAACTCTTCCCATCTGACATAGACAAAGAGATCAATGTGTAAAAGGCACAAACTTTTGCTTTAGCTTAGTAAATTCAAAACACAGTTGTATAATTTGAAAACGAGATAATAGTAGGTCGTCGAAAGATATCTGTGGAATCAGTTTGTGGAATTTCTTAAACCCCTCAAAGATCATTTTAGCGTCACATTAGTCCCCCCATTCAATTTCGTCAGGATTGACCTGATGTAATTCTACGTGGCACGTTAAATGCTTTGTTGGCCCCAATGCGATGTTGGAATGTTAAGAAGGTGTCATGTTTGGGTCAACAAAGCATTTACTGTGTCACATAGGATTCTGTTAGGTCGTTAAATGCTTTGTCGGCCCCAATGCGATGTTGGAATGTTAAGAAGGTGTCATGTTTGGGCCAACAAAGCATTTACTGTGTCACATAGGATTCTGTTAGGTCCCTTATTGGGGGACTAATGTGATGTCAAATTGATCTTTGGAGGTTTAAGAGATTTCACAAATCTTTCAGGGACCTAACTGATTCCAAAATGATTTTTGAGGGATTTAAGAGATTCCACTAATCTTTCAGGGATATAACTGATTCCACATGTATCTTTCGGAGACCCACGTGACTATTAACTCATTTGAAAACCATAATCATCCTTGCAGAAAACTAATCTCCAACAAAAAGGAAAACTGAAAAAAGGATATCCAATATGCTTTACCAATTAAAAAAACATCAGATGCTGTGTTTTAAACTTGATTAAAAATTATTATGCACCTGTTCTTCTAGGGCTATAATAATACAAAAATGTTCAGTTAACAACAATTCTCGACAACTTTGATTTTTGCGATACAAAACTTACTGTTGGAAAAACCGTCCGGATTTGGTGTAGTGTGACACTGCTCTGACTAATATTGCAAATTGCAACACGTGTTAGTTCTCGACAACTTCAGGACAACTTTGATTTTTTGGTGTAATAAAATATAAAGTTGTCGGAAAAGATGTTTAAATTTGTTGTAAGTGAAACATTGCTCATATATTGCAACCTAGGCTTCTGATTTCTTGATGATATGGGAAAAAAATAGAAGGGTGCAGGTTTTAGAAGTTAAATTTGCTGTGATTCTGTTAAGTGTTATGAGATGAAACATGCACGTAAAAAAAGACCTGAGCAGCAACTTGAGATTGATTATATGCTCCTTTCCTTCCCCAGTCTCCAATGACCACAAGGCTAAGTGAGCCATCATCTTTGATAGGGTGCTCTATGTGTTGAAGCAGAGCTGACACAGACAGAAAACAAAGACTACTAAACAAGATTGTCCATAGGGGCCTAGTTCCCATAACTGCCATGCCTCTTGTATTGGTGTTATTTTTGTGTGACTAATAGAAAAGCAAATGAGGCAATTTATAATGAAAAGAACTTTTCTCAATCAACTTTTAAAAATAGATAAATAAATACTAGGACAAAGAGTTGATGTAAAGTTACAAAGAGTCTACCAACAAAGCCCAGCACAGTTGGTAGATAGCTGGGTTCCTTAAGCATGATATCAGGGGTTCAATCCCTGTCGTGGGCATGGAAAATGCTTTGTTGGTAGAGGCAAAACCCACTTCGGTGATCTCTACGCCTCGGAGGGGATTAGTCTTTGGCTGTCGGTTGGGGATACCCTTGGTGTACACCAAAAAAGTTACAAAGAGTCTTTTGTTAATAATTTTTTTAAATGTAAAGTCTCCAATATGAATCTTGTGAATGGAAAAAGAAAATTACTCACTTCGGCTTGAATTATAAGCAAATTTAAATATTTTTACGCTTATTAAGGAGGTTAGTTGATTGTATTTTAAACTAAGAGAAGTATGTTTTTTTGTTGCTTATAATTCGAGCCGGAAGTAGTACAATGCAAGCACTAGTCGAAAGGTAAGGATCAAGCAAAAAAAACAAGAAATGCTACATTGGCATGATATGCAAAATTGTGCAATCAAAATGCTGGAGGACAAACCATGAAAATGAATTATTACGACGTGGACAAAAACACTATGGTGTCACAGGGTCCAACTCTCCAATAATGTGGCCATTTATTGTCCATTTGCCATTTGTTTCAGTTTCTTCGAAACTTCGAGCATGTGGCCAAATGAGCATACTTTGTCCTAAGTCCTAACCAATTACTACTTCTTACAGCAATGTATGGGCAACTGATGCAGGGTTTGTAGATACGTGTTGGTAACTTTTATCCAAAGTAGTTTGATATTTCCGGTGTTGGTTAGTACAATACAGTAGGTATTGCCAAAGGCTGATATTTTAGTTTGCCACATTATTTGACATTGTGATATGTTTTGTCATTGCTAGTTACGATAGTGATATTGATATACTTTAGTGAGTTCACTACAACATTTTTGACTTTCTGCAACGACACAAAACTGTTGCTTAAAGTACAAAAACCGTTGCTGAAAGTTTAGGCAACGGTTTTTGAACTGTTCTCTAGGTGAGTGTTGCCTATTGTCAATGGCAACGGTTTTTTGTATTTGGCAACAATTTTGTAAAACCGTTGCCCTTTGGTTTATAAACAGCAACGATTTCTTCTTTCATAATATGCAACGGTTTTATTAAGAAAATCGTTGCCCTTTGGCTTATAAACAACAACGGTTTTATTAATCTATCTCATTTGCAACATTGATGAGACCGTTGCCTTATATTTTAGCAACAGATATATAACTATTGCCAACTTCACATAGGCAAAAACCATTGTCTGTTGGCTTATAAAAGGCAACGGTTTTATTAATCTATCTCATTTGCAACACCGATGAAACCGTTGCCTTATGTTTTAGCAACAAATATATAACTATTGCCAACTTCACATAGGCAAAAACCGTTGCCTTTTGGCTTATAAAAGGCAACGGTTTTATTAATCTATAGCATATGCAACAAGGACAACGCCGTTGCCTTATGTTTAAGCAACAGATATATAACTATTACCAACTTCACATAGACAACACTTATTTTACTTTCAATCTATATGCAACACTTTTTAATAAAATTAATATATATATATATATATAATGAAATTAAATTATAATCACCATACATACCAAAATAACTTAAGATTATATTATTCTATAATCTAAAAAGTACAAAGTTACCCAAAAAAAATCTAAAAAGTATAAGACCAAATTAAGTACTTGCTAATTAACAACATAATTTTTTGCTAAATATCCAAAAAAATAAAACTCAAAGCTAAAATAATCCATATATACATTCTTGCATTGCGAGTTGATCATCCTTTCAGAACTTTTCCTTGGCAAATTAAGCGTTGCCACTCTGATAGCTTACCTTTCGGCACAAAGGACATTTCTTCCTAGGATCTGCTGACTTAAGTTCAATAACAATAGATACTGATGCAGCAGAGCAAGCACATATATAACAGAATATATGGCCGCAAGTCAGAGACACTGGGTCAAAAACTGTGTCCTGTCATGGATCGGAGGAGCATCATAATTAACAATATCTAATGAATAAAAAAGTGAAGGACCACCATAGTGGAATTAAAGTGCTTTTCCATTTTCAACACATAATTTTTAAATAACAACCTCAGTGAATATATGTGCAATCCAATTGAAAACATTCAGTCGTGAATAATTAATAATACACAAAAATTGTGGTCAAATTCATCCAAGAAAATGATACTGAGGAACTTACCAAGCATATGGAACAAGTCAAGTCAATATCAATTTTGATGGAATCAAAGAATTCACAAGTAAGTGATGGTTTTCCATCCTTAAATGTCAGGGAACAACCATCAAACAAAGAAGGTTCTTTTCCTGTCTTGACCTCGATTTCCCTTAAATTGATGTTATATGCCATAAGCTCGCAAAGCCAAGGACTTTGAAGAATTTCCTTGTTCATAATTTGCACTTGGGACTTGAACAGTTGCCCTTGCTTGGAATAACGAATCTGCAGTGCAGTGACAACAAACATGAGTATTGAGTAAAATAAATCATGATTTGCACCTGAATTGTCAAAAATTAAAAGTTGCACAATAAAAATTAAGGATGATTTAAAAAAAAGAATTAAGGGGGATTTTAATAGACTTAATCAAGGTTTCAACCCACAAAGGGTGTTGGACTATTGCACCTGAATTGTCACAACCATAACTTAAAATCATGCATGGTTCGAATAACCATATTGAAGTACCAAGGAAAGCTAAATTAAAATTTTGAAACTGATGATAAAAGAAGAAGGAAACTTTTGATCACCTGGGCAATGATCAGGGATGGTTTTGATGTCAAGGGATTCTACTTCAGTATGGCCTTTGTGGGAATGATCACAGTAGTCTTTTCTTCTGCATTTCTTCAAGATCTTTTTGAGCTTCTTGAACCCAACCCCAGGAAGCTTCTTCTTGTGGCCTTGTTGCATGTACTCCTGGTATTTCTTAAAAGACAGAAAAAGGAAGCAACTATAGGTATTTGCAAAACATCCATGACCATCTATTGTTCTTGCACACATAGTATTGCAATTGTTTAGAGGCTTTCCAAGTTGCTGCTTCTATATGAAATAAAAAAGCATGTGAAGTAGGAAATTACAAACTCAGGATCTGCACGGAACAACTCAATGGATCGCTCGATGAACTTGTCCCACTCAGTTATATAAACCATTGCTCCAGACACTTGGGGAAAGAGGAAGTGGAGCTCAATTCAGGGATTTGAAAAACAGAGGAGAAAGAGAGGGGGGAGTGTGTGAGTAAGTAAGAATAGAAAAATGGATGTAGGAAAGAAAATAAGTGAATGGATCAAAATCGAACAATGGAAACAGAGGATAGTATAGATTTATCTCTATCTCATCAAGAAGGACTCCATCAGCAGCCTCACCTTGGTCTACATTAAGTGCCATACAAGAAATACAGATCAATACTTCATCTAGAATGCATAATTATCAGAAAAATACTATAATTCTTACCTAAATCTACCTTATCTGTTGTGGTTGGAAGATCAAGATCAGATGTTGCTTGTCTTTTCTTAGTCTTCTTGCTTTCCACTGGTACTACTGATTCAAGTTCTAAGTCAGAGGGACACATAGGAATTTGAAAGTTGAAACATTAGAGAACTTGCATGGGACTTCCATGCATGTCATAACTTATAGGAACACTAACGAAAAATCAAAATTGATATTTGTGTGTTTGTGCATATATATATATATATTTCATTTTTTTCAAGATATTGATATGCTACACATAGAATAGTATGTGTATGAAAATTAGAAAGTGATAAGTGTTTACCTAAGTTTTCTTTGAAGAAAAAAAAAGAAGGATCCTATATGGACAAGTTCACACAGCAAAGAAAGATCAAAGCTATCTTGTCAAACTAATATATATAAGTTGCCACAACAAGAGGGTCAAGTCTTTTTCTCATACATATAAGTTGCCATAACTTATAGCATGAGCAAGCAAACAAAAAGGGGGAAAAGGAAGGACAAAAACATTAGCATCAGGACCTTGAGTAAGCATAAAGACCATCTTGAATTTGGACTCTAATCTTTTCCATAGCTTCTCATATTCCTTATGCTTAGCATTCATTACAAATACAAGAAAGTATCAGTATCACCATACAATAGCCGAATGAAACCACCTTAAGAACCAAACATATCATAACTAGAAACAAAAATCTTAAATTAAAAACTTGTTCTACAATTTGCTCATAACAGCCAAGCAACATAAATCAACAAATCAAAACAAAAGCTGGATAATTCCAAGTAAATGATTTTGGTTAAAAAAATCTCAATTTTCCCATATTTAATAAATCATAATAAGTCCAAGTAAATGCTGCATAATTCATAAATATAAAAAAAAGCTGGATAGTTTCAAATAGACAAAAATCAAATACTCAAATACTAATATACTATATGATACTAGTAAAGTCTTCATTTCTTAGTGTCTTCTGTAGTTCTTCATTCCTTTTTTTTATAACACAAAATTTTATTGATAAACTAGAAGAGTGTGAGAAGTACTCCTAGAGGAAACAGAGATACAAAAACTGAAAACCAACCTACATAACAGACAAAGAACTAAAAAACATAACCCCACCCTAGACTGATAACAGAAAACCTTACAACACAAGGCAGCCATAACAGCAAACAATCATAAGGCAAAAATTAAAACAGGGACCTCATAAGCAATATGACAGCAACGAGTGATAAGGCAAAAATTAAAACAGGGACCTCATAAGCAATATGACAGCAACGAGTGATAAGGATTTGACACCCATTCATAAAAAGACATAGCCTCCTTCTTAAGTTTACCCTTTCAATTCTTATAAGGATTCGACACCCATTCAGTTCTTCATTCCTCACTCCTCAATTACTGTGGTTCTTCATTTGATTTCATATATCAACTCTTCTTCATCTAGATTAAAACAAAATAATCAACTACCTATAACCCCAAATACCAAATAACCCCAAATACCTATAACCAATTTTGACTACCTAGGCACTAAATATTAATATAACCAATTTCCTCGGCAGACTTACCGAATTTGCTGGCAGAGAAAAGCAGTGGTGGAAGTCACTAAGATAAGCATTTTCATGAACCTGAAACATTACAACTCATTATAAATATTAAATAGGGAAAATATAAAATATTAGACACCAAGCTATCTCCCGTTCTCCTTATTAGATCCATGTTACAAAGTAAGAAACAGAGAAGAGAATCATACAGAGAAGAGAATCATACTACCAAGAAGGAACTCTACTGTCAAGGAATCAACACAAGCACAATCCATTTGATAAAGCTGTTAAGAAACAAACATTGAAATAGGACATAAACTAAAATTTAATTAAAGATGTTGCAATTACCAGGTCCACTAAGATGTTGCATAACCTAAAGTTTAATCAAAGATGTTGCAATTGCGAAATAGTAAGGAACTTTGATGGTATTTCTCAATTATGCGTAAAAGATACATCACTTTATCTCCTCTAAAAGCTGAAATATGCAAACATGGAGTGACAACTCTCCACCTTTACCAATCTTCTGTGTTAAATCCAAAGCTCCAGCAATTATTGTTGTTTCATGGAGTGACAACTCTCCACCTTTACCTGTCTGATATATATTATTGAACTTGAGCATATGACTATAAAATGTTAAATAAAATTCAAAAATCGACAGCACTATCTAACCTCCTTCGCGTGGATATTGATTAAAGTCTTCAGCTCTGTTCGACCTTAAAGTGCAGTATGCCCCTTGCCAAGTACCCAATCCAAAAACTGCCATTGCATGAGTTGAAAACATATAAGTCAAAAAGAATTAAAATTTACAAGTTTGTACCCAAAATAAATAAAATAGAAACTAAGCATTTAGGCTAGGGGTCGCAGACTCGCAGGCTTATGTTGCTTATCTGCTATACTGTCTGAGTCTGATTATCTTAGCAATGTTCTAATACTATAGGTTGCAAGGCAAAATCCTTCTTTGGTTTCATACTAATTTTGAAGCCAAGTTCTACGAGAAATACACGATTTAACACTATGGTATGTGTAGGTCTAGTAATTCAACGAAGTTATAAATAAGTTTTAGCCTAGTTATTGAAGTTTCTAATTTTGTGCCTCTCATTCTAAGATATTTAACAATAACTTGGGTAACTTCTTCTTTCAATCAGGATTATTACCTTACTAATTGGATATGCAATGGGGAAGAAAATCAGCAACAGAACTAGAACGAAACGAAAGGAGTCATTGTTGCACCAACACTTAAACCATATCGAGAACACAAGGCTTGAAGGGATGATCTGAGATTACTCAAACCTCTTCCCTGCTAACATCTTTACACTAAAATTAGGAGCAACTTGTTTCATAGTCCAGTAAAAACAATAAACCAAAACAAATCTAAGGATTCGAAATGCAGATAAGGAAAAAAAATAAGCAAACAGATCAGGGAAGGGGATTTCAAGAGATTTGGGGTTTAGGGTTTTCAGCCATTATAATAAAAAAAATAAAAGGAAAATACTCACCGCCGAGGAGGAGGTAGAAGGTTGTAGGCCAGTGGAGAACAAGGGTAGAGCGCAGGTAGAACGAAGGAAGAGGTTGGAGCGGAGGTCGTTGGAGCGGCTGAAGGCAAGGCCGGGGTTTGGAGTGCGCGAACGTGGAGCGGCGGAAGTCGAAGCTAGCCGGGGTTGGAACACGCGAAGGTGGAGCGGCGGAAGTCAAGTGGCGGTTGGGGTTTGGTTCGGAGGCATTGGGGTTGGGATTAACACTTAACAGTGATGAGTGGAAGGTGGGCTTAGGGGTGGAACCAATTGAATATGATCTGATGAGTAGCTTAGGGATTTTTTCCTTATTATGTTGTATTTATTTTTTAGATTGGGCTAAAAATATTTGAAGATGTTCATCAATTTTTTTAACTAATTAAATATAGCTTTTAGGAACGGTTTTCTTTATGAAATTTTAGGCAACAGATAAAAAAACGTGTTTTAACATTTAAAACATCATTGCAAACAAGAGAGCATATGTTGATATGCAACACTTCTTAACTCACATAATTGAAAACCGTTGCTTATTCTTGTCAAATGACTACACACAAAAAACCGTTGCTTATTCTATATAAAAACCGTTGCTTATTTCATATTAAATGACAACGAAAAAAAACCGTTGTCTATTCCATATATAAGCAACGGTTTTTCATTCGTTGAAATTTTCAGTGTTGCCTAAACTAAAAACCGTTGCTTATTTCATATTATATGACAACGAAAAAAAAACTGTTGCTTATTCCATATATAAGCAACGGTTTTTCAACCGTTGAAACTTTCAGTGTTGCCTAAACTAAAAAATGTTGTAGTGGTTTGTGAAATTCAATGTATAAATAAGATATTAAGGAAAATAAAACTTATAAGTGATTTATATTTGGTGAATAAACGGTTGATTAAGCTGGTAAATATCTACTTCCAAAAAATCCGAGTTTGAGTCATGTGTATAGAAAAATTTTTGCTTGGAGATCTAATCCCAATTTACTGCTAAAAAGAACATATTGGATATCTTATTCTTTACCCTAAAATTTTACTGCTACATAACTACATAAGATACCCGTGGATATTGGATATCAGCATTGCATTCTTTGCCATCAAATCCCTTATCCATTTATCCTGAAAATGTCCAATATAATTGACTAGGTGATGTTGAATTCTCATATCTTCTTATCACAGCAAGTATATTATATGATAGGCTGAAAGAGTAGGTTCAGGGAATGGGGAGAATGACACAATGCTAAAGAGATAAAACGAGAAGAAAAAGATTACTCAAAAAAACAAATTTTCTTTCTTGAGGCTGCTCAAACATAAGAGGTAGCTTAAATACTTAGAGAACCCTAAAAACCATGATAAAGACGTAATGGGCCAAGCCCAAATAAAACTACAATAGTTCATCAAATAAAAGCCTAACTCATGTAATATAATCTTTCCACCATACGGGCCTCTTCTTCAATCTGGGCATTCCATCATTGCCTTCCTCTTCAAGGGGACCCTTGTCCTTAAGGGTGGAATCAATAAGGAGCTGGTCAGTGGTGTGGGCTGAAGAACCCGGCCCAATGGAAATAGATGAAGGTGTAGTATTGGATGACAACCCTAGAAGAGGAGCCGTTGGAGCCTTGGGAGTTGTAACACGGGTAGGAACCCACGTGTTGGTGTCTTCGAGAACTAGCTGGCTATCACGTGAAAGTAAATGTGCTTTAGTACTTGGTGTTGAGAACTCTTCAGAAACATCAGAAGCATTGGTACTTAGCATTTGGACTTTCTCATTTTTCTCTCTACCATTCATCTCTCTTTTTCTTTGCAAGTTATTCTCTCCACTGTCTTCCGAACCATCTTTAGTCTCTATTCCCTTGAAGCTTCGAACTTCCTTCTTTCGCTGGAGAGCAACACGCAGATCGCGGGGCTCAACTTGGTGCGCATGTCCCGGTGGTGCCGTCGGTGAGGATGGTGAAGCCCGTTCACTCTCCGTGGTACGCACGGCTACGGGTGTGGAGGCCGAGGGAGGTAGCGGCTCAAACGCCTCGCTTGGGTTGCCAAAGAAACGACGGAGGAGACTAACATGAAAAACCGAGTGGATGCGAGCGGAGGCTGGTAGATCTAAGCGGTAAGCCACTGGACCCACGCGTTCCAGAACCTTGTATGGCCCAAAGTATCGCCGTGAGAGCTTCTGTGAGGGGCGGTGGTGAAGTGAAGACTGGCGGTGGGGTTGCAGCTTCAACAAAACCCAGTCTCCAATATCAAAGGTAATATCAGACCTCTTTGCACCTGTCTGTGCTTTCATTCTTTGCTTGGCTCTGTTTAAATGAAATTTGAGATCTGCCAATAAGCTCTGTCTATGCTGTAGTGTAGAGTCCAGATCTGGGATAGAGGAAGTGCTTGGAAGGTAGTCTTTGATTGACGGTGGCGAACGACCGTAGAGTGCTGTAAAGGGGGACATGCCAATGGAGGAGTGATGCGAGGTGTTGAACCAGTACTCAGCTAAGTGAAGAAACTTGAACCAAGTGCGTGGGTTCTCACTAGTGAAGCATCGAAGGTATGTTTCTAGACACCTATTTACTACCTCTGTTTGGCCATCTGTTTCTGGGTGATAAGAAGAGCTGAACTTTAACTGTGTTCCCTGCAGACGAAACATTTCTTTCCAGAAGTGACTAAGAAAAACTTTGTCCCTGTCGGAAATGATGGAACGAGGAATACCATGCAGGCGAACTATATCAGTGACAAACCTTGCCGCCAGTTGCTCAGCCGAAAATTTGGAAGGAAGGGCAATGAAGTGGGAATACTTTGTGAGACAGTCCACAATAACCCATACAACAGTGTGACCGAATGATGAAGGTAAACCCACTATAAAATCCATAGAGATATCTTGCCATACCTTTGCTGGAGTAGGAAGTGGTTGTAACATGCCTTGTTTTTTTTGGGAGGTACTTGCTGGTCTGACAGACACGACAAGAGGAGACAAAGGCCTTGGCTTGGGTGTATAATCCTGGCCAATAACAACAAGAAGCAAGCCTTGCAAGGGTCGGCTTGAGGTCGGAGTGACCTGCAACTGGGGAAGATTGGAACTCTGAGAGGATGGAAGCACGCAGATCTGGCAGATCAGGTATAAACAACCTGTTTTTGTAGTATAGTACCCCATTTGAGAACTGAAAAAATTCTTTCATCTGATCATTTGTTTCAGTGCGTTGTATGAGCGCACGACCCTCGTCTTTGGTGTAGTAGCTGATAAGAGTATCCAACACATCTGGAAGAGGGGAGGAAATTGCTGCAAGGAGAGGTGTGTTGTCTGAATAGCAACGAGACAGAGCATCTGCAACTCGGTTAGTTTTTCCAGCTCTATAAATTATTTCATAACTGAACCCAATTAACTTTGTAGCCCATTTCTGCTGTTCTGGTGTATGGAAAGTTTGGGTCATTAAGTGCTTGAGACTTTGCTGGTCAGTTAGTATTTTGAAATGTCTCCCTAATAAGTATTGTCTCCATTTCTTGACAGCCTCTGTCACAGCAAACATTTCCCTAACATAAGCGGAGGCCGCTTGCATCCGGGGTGATAATTTCTTGCTGAAGTATGCTAGGGGATGTCCATCTTGAGAAAGTACTGCACCGATTGCCAAGCCTGAAGCATCAGTTTCCACTGCAAAAATTTTGGTAAAATCTGGTAGTTTGAGGACAGGAGCTGTTATCATTGCTTGTTGTAATGTTGTAAAGGCCTTCTGAGCCACCTCGGACCATGTAAAATTATCGGATTTCAGCAGGTCGGTGAGAGGAGAGGCTATAGCAGCATAATCCTTGACAAACTTGCGATAAAAACCGGTAAGGCCTAAAAAACTGCGGAGTTATGTAAGGGAAAGGGGGGTTGGCCAGTCAGCCATAGCTTGGATCTTTTCGAGATCTGGTTTGACAACCCCTGCTGAAATAATATGTCCTAGATAGCTAACAGAAGTGACACCAAAAATACACTTAGAAAGTTTAGCATAAAATTGGTTAGATGCTAATAAGGACAACACAACTGTAAGATGCTACAAATTAAATGATCATCTAGGGTACAACTAAAAATTAAAATATCATCGAAAAAAACTAAAACAAACCGACGAAGGTGAGGTCGAAGCATGTCATTCATTGCTAGGAGTAACTATTCCTTCTCTTATCATCTCTTTCAGCATTGTTGTCATGGTTTCTTTTTGGGAATGTGGGTATGGATAAGGCTTAGCATTAATAGGTGGGGAGTTGGGTAGGAGTGGAATGTGATGGTCATGTGGCCTTTGGGGGGGTAAACCAGTGGGTTTGTCAAAAACAGTAGGAAATGTGTCTAAAATAGATTGAATTTGGGGAGGGGGCTTGGGTGGGTCTTGGGGCGTGGAAATTGGACTGGGCTGCTATAATGTGAGAAAAGTAATGGTATGTAAGGAGGCTATGACATCGATATGAATTAAACGTGAGAGTTGGTGAAAAGAAGAAGGGGTAATGGGAAATTGATTACCAACAAGAGTAATGGTGTTGTCCCCAATGTTGAATTGCATGGATGGGATTGCAAAATCTGAAATAATGGGCCCAAGTGACCTTAACCAATCAATACCCAAAACAACATCAGCACCTTTAATAGGAAGTAAGTAAAAAGGGATATGAAACATGTGGTCTTGCAAGACAATAGGGGTATTATCACATAGGCCACTGCAGAAAATGTGGGCACCATTTCCTACCATGACAGGAAATTTGGGGGTCTCAATAACAGGCAATTGTAAATGATTGGCTACCCTAGGCTGAATAACATTGTGAGAGCTGCCAGTATCAATTAAAACTGTAACAGGGTAACCAAAAATTGTACCATGAAACTTAAGGGTTTTAGGGGATAAATTACCCTCTAAAGTTTGATCTGAGAGTTTGAAATGCATGATATCATGATCATGGGTGGTAAGGGGCGTGGAAGAGGCCACTTCAGCAAACTCTTGGGCCTCCAAAGTGATGAATTCATCTTGCATTGATGGGTTTGGGCTGGGGTCATCAGTAAGTAAGAGTAGAAACTGTTTGGGCTTACACTTGTGGCCAGCAATAAATTTTTCATCACAATTATAACACAACCCTTGTTCCCTCCGCTCTTGCATTTGGGCGGTAGTTAATTTACGTATTGGTAGGATAGTGCGGGGTGGAAGGGTAGGTTGTTGTGTAGGAGGGGGTGGTGGAGGAGGAAAACGGGTGAATTTGGGTTTAGTCTTTAATCTTGGCCTCTACGAGTTTAGCTAGGCCCACCGCTTGTGAGAGAGAATTTGGCTTGGTAATAGATAACTCGCGGCGAATGTCGGGATTAAGATCGGATAAAAAACAGTTCAGCAAATTTTCTGGACTTAAACCTGTGATTCTGTTGGATAATTTCTCAAACGCCGCTTGATAATCCATGACGGAGCCGGTTTGGCGAAGTTTAAACAGCTCCGCTTCGTGATTCTCATAGGAAGATGGGCCAAATCGACTTTCTAAGGCAGTAGTAAAATTATGCCAATCTGAAAGTTGGTGGGTTTGATACATCCATTTGTACCAGCTCAAAGCATCCCCTTTCATATAAAATGTTGCCATATTAAGTCTTTGGTCCAGAGGAACTTGGTAGAATTGAAAATATTGTTCAGCTTGAAAAATCCAATCCATAGGTTCTGTACCATCAAAGGGTAATAATTGGAGTTTAGGGGTGCGTGCAGTGGGGGGTTGGTTGGAGTGGGGATGAGTGAATGTAGGGGTAGGGTAGGGGGAGTGTGTATTCTGAGGGGTATAAAGATGGGGTGGGAAGAGATTTCCCACGAAGGGAGGTGTGGCTGTGAAGGTAGGGGATATAAAATTAGTGTGGGGTAAGTTATATACGGGTATTGTGGAAGTTGAGGTGTTGGAGAATGGGTTATGGGTTATATTAAATGGAATTGTGGGGGTAGGAGTTGTAGAGATGGGAAAGGATACTGTAGGGGAGGGGTTAGGATTAGAGGGTGGGGTAGGTGGTGGTGTTTGAAGTAAGGGAGGGGGACGTTGAGCAATAGGGTTAGGGTTTAATGAAGAGGACAAATAAGGATTAGGGGTAAAAGGGGAATGGACAATACCTTCAGTGAGTAAGGGATTAGAGTGTGTGGCAGCTCCCTCTTGAGGTGTCATCATAGCTAGCTGGGTTTGTAAATGTAAGGCAGCTATCTGGTCCATGTAGTGCTGCACTGCTAAGTGTCTGGTGTCAACAGTATGTTGCAGCCTTGAATATCTGTTGTCCAGTAGGTGCTGTTGGTTTTCTAGTTGAGTTTGCATTTGACCAAGATGGGCTGTAAGTTGTTGCACAGCCAAGTCGGTGCTGCTTTGGGGGTTTGTGGATGCTGGTGTTTCTAACTCCGGTGGTGTGGGAGGATTGAGGTGTGCCATGAAAGCACCAAAATGATAGGCTGAAAGAGTAGGTTCAGGGAATGGGTGTAACATCCCTCATTTTTATAAAAAGGATAAACAATTATTTTATTATTGAAAAATATTTTTGAGAAAAGTATTTTGGAAAAATAAGCATAAGGAAATATATTTTGGAAATAAAATAGCTTTGGCAAAGAAAGATTTAAATGAAATATGTAAAAAGTGATATTTTGGTAAAATATCATGCAAAGATCGGGTAAGATCTCCTTCGTTAACCGTTGGATCTTGCTCAAATTTTTAGACAAGGTTTCTAATGATTTTATCTTGACATCCAACGGTGGAAATTTTGTTTTGAGAAGTAATTCTTTTTTTTAATTAATTTTTGAGCAAAGTAGTGTCTTATATTTGAATTTCTGAATTTTTAGCAGTGGCTAACCGGTTAGTGAAACCAGTAACCGGTTAGTACATCTGTATCTGCATAATTTTAAGTCTGTTTAGCTCGAAATCTCGAGCTAAAAACGTGGTTTCACTCCCTTTAAGCCACATAGCACCCCTCAGCACCTCCAATTAAGTGTGTGGCGTGAGGAAGAGCTGGGTGGAACGATTTGTTCCACTCTTCCCTCAATTTCCCTTCTTTTCCTCCTCTATAAATAGGGGTTTTGGGTGCTGCTGTTTAGGTTCAAATTCCATTCGTTTTCAGAGCTGAAACTCTGCCCAAATTCCTCCTCAAATTCGTGCATACAACTTGCCTTGAGTTGTTGCACATCAAGCTTGTAATTAGTGAGTGTGAGAGCTTGTAAATCAAAGGAGTTTAGTGTTGTCCTTGCTCTGTTTCTGGTGTGGCTGCTGTGTTGTTGCTGCTACCCTTGTGGCTGCTGTTCTTGGAGTCTTAGAGCTTGCTTAAGGGCTGTCTAAATTGTCTAAGGTATGGGAGACCTCATTCATATCGCTAGGATTTATGGTTGATGGTTTGTATGATGATATGTGTGAATTATGGATATTGGAACCAAGACAAGAATTGGTTGGCTTGGAGGCCAATACAATCCTTGGTTCCCTATGTTATGTAACTGAATTAAGGACCTAAACAAGAATGAAATTAATGAGAAGCATGCTGCCATAATTCTGTTATGATTCTTGTGATGATTGCTGAAATTGAGAAAGTATTAGGGTCATGATCAATTGATTATGAATCAATGAATATGAACTTGATAAATTGAATGATTTGATGCATTGGTTTGATGATTTGATGCTTTGATTTGGTTGAATTACTTGCTGTAAAGTAGTAACTAGATACCATATGTTGGTTGTCCAATGATGTCAAGAAGTAATAATTGGACTATGAAAGGAATTGAGCAAGAAAGAAGTGCAGTATGCTGTCAGACTGCATAAACTAACCGGTTAGTGGGCTCTCTAACCGGTTAGTGACTGACAGAATGCATCAATGGCTTATGTTGGTATAACAATCATTGAGGATAGTTATTACTTAGACTTGGAATAATATTAGAACAAATCATTGGGAGTAAATAAGCTGGGAAGAGATGGAATTTGTTATGGTTTGATAAAAGTTTTACTTGAAAATTAGATTGATGGACTTATAACTAATGTAATGTAATTTGATATGCTTAAGTCTTACTATAACCTTAGAGTCATGTCCAAATTGCTATAACTAATAGTTTGGAATTAGAAGTTGATACAATAAGAAATAAGTTGATGAGAGCTAGACTTTACCTTTTATTTTGGTCCAAGACTTTGAGGTTATCTTGAACTTAAATTATTGGAGTCATACTCACTGTTAATATGATTAAGTCATATTTTAGTAATGCTTTAGGTGCTGCACAGAGATTAGAGAATATTATGATAAGTGATTGGATTGAAAAGAATAAGAATGTAACTAGTCCTGTTCTCAAGTCTGCAAGTCTGCAGCATCTAACCGGTTAGGAGTCCCTCTAACCAGTTAGAGCCTGACAAAGTATGAAGTTAATTAAGTTTAGTATAATAATCTTGTAATATAGGTATGGTATGGGTTTGGACTAGCAATGGAACCATAATTTGAAATAAGTAGGCTAATTACCCATAGTATTTACTGAGGCTTAATAATGGAACTTTTCCCTAATAGGATGTTAATGGATATATGAATTTAAAATACGTTTTGGGTAGTTAGAAGACCTGCAAGAAGCTTAGAATTATGTCTTAAAAGGTAAATAAGGAGTAGGAAGGAATTAGTTTCAAGATTGGAAGGTTTTTGGACTTAAAGTCAATATGTTTTGCTGTCACTAACCGATTAGTGGATCTTGTAACTGGTTAGTGCCTGAGAGAAATGAATAAATAACCAAATTCATTGCAATAATCATAGAGAACTTTGCATAGATGTTGTACCAGTTGGGTGTTGACTGGAGATCTCATGGAATTAACAATGATTATTGATTCTACCTTGGAAATGGTTATTGAGTTTGATAGTGATTGTTGGTTTGTGAACAATCCTTGATAAAGGTAGATGCATGATTATGAAGAAAATAAAGGATGAATAAGCCTTCCTCATGCATGGTTTGGCATGAAGGTCGAGCACAAAAGATTTCATAGGGTACAAATATTTTATGATGAATTGAGTACAAGGAACGTATACGAGAATGATTAGAATCCCGGTATATCGTGTCCTTTGGGAAGGGACTCGTTGCGAATAGGACGCTATTCGTAAGCGATATAGCCATGAATCCCGATATACTGTGTCTTGTGTGAAAAGACCTGTTGCGGGTAGGACGCTATCCGTAAGCAGTATGTCAACGATGATATCCCGATATGACGTGTCCCTTGGGAAAGGACCCGTTGCAGGTACGACGGAGTGTATCTGTAAGCATCATGTCAATGTTGATATCCCGGTACGACGTGTCCCTTGGGAAAGGACCCGTTGCAAATACGACGGACTGTATTTGTAAGCGTCGTAGTCCAGTATACGTGTGACCCTTGTACAATTGAGATGTTTTTGAATAGTGATGATGTACCTATGAGTTCTTTTGTGGAATAGAGAAAAGTCTCGCATTACATTGCATTGCATCACATTGCATAGCATTGCATACAGATGATAATAATAATAATATGTCTACGAATGTTAAAGCACTTGCTTAGTATGCATCATTTGCATTATGAGTGATTATATGTGTAAGACTTAATCATTAATCTGCTTACGCGATATGACAAGTGACTTACTCCCATACTACCACATTGATGGTGGTAGGTTCTGTTTGAATGACAGGTCAAAGGTCTCTCCTGATAGAGTTAAAGGAGCGTTAGTAGAGACAGCCAGGATGACATCTTGTTGTCTGAATCCTCTTATTGAAGGATAGAGTTGTGAAGAACATGCTCTGGGTGTAAAGCGGGATTTTTGGGATTTGATATTCTTATATTTACACTCAGACTATTTTGTAATATAATATGATATTAATAAACAAAGCTTTTGGTTTTCACACTCTTTGGAAAAAGGTTTTTATAAATCCGCATTTTTATTTATTCCACTTAATATTTTGGGGCGTTACAATGGGGAGAATGACACAATGCTAAAAAGATAAAACGAGAAGAAAAAGATTACTCAAAAAAACAAACTTTCTTTCTTGAGGTTGCTCAAACATAAGAGGTAGCTTAAATACATAGAGAACCCTAAAAACTATGATAAAGACGTATTGGGCCAAGCCCAAATAAAACTACAATAGTTCATCAAATGGGGTTTTATTTTGCCACCCCAAGGTCTATGGATGCCACCACATATGTATAAAATATACCTATTATGTCCTTTTTAAAAAAACAACTTTTAATACGGGTCGTAAGAAGTACTTACGACCTTAAGGTCGTAGCACTCCCTTACGACATTTTATAAAACAAAGTTTTAACACCGGTCGTAAACAGGTGCCACGACCTAAATTTTTTTCACGAGTCGTAAGCAAGTATTACGACTATAAAGGCGTAATACTCACGTACGACTATATGCGTAATACTTGCTTACGACTATAGTCGTACGTGAGTATTACGACTTTATAGTCGTAATACTTGTTTACGACTTGTGAAAAAAATTTAAATCGTGACGCCTGTTTACGACCCGTGTTAAAACTTAGTTTTATAAAATGTCGTAAGGGAGTGCTACGACCTTCAGGTCGTAAGCACCTCTTACGACCCGTATTAAAAGTTGTTTTTTTAAAAGGACATAATAGGTATATTTTATACATATGGGGTGACATCCATAGACCTTGGGGTGGCAAAATAAAAACCCCATCAAATAAAAGCCTAACTCATGTAATATAATCTTTCCACCATACGGGCCTCTTCTTCAATCTGGACATTCCATCATTATACTTCTTGAAAAGAGAAACTCAGTATCCATCTAGCTATAGAAACTTATTGTTTGCTTCATTGCACATTGTAGCAACATTAAGATTGTTATTTTGTAGCAAAATTTCCATAATTCCTGCACTTATATAGAAGGTGGGGTCTAAGTGTGTACTATGATGCCCGGTTGTTCTTATTGTTAATAATATTTTCTTCCTTTGCTGTTAAAAAAAAAAAAAAAAAGAAAACAAGGATTGACTTCAAAGCCTTTACAATATTACACCCCTTAATCTTTCCAATTTTCAAACTAAGATACTTAGCAATGAACTTGAGTACATTTAGTTCTTAAAATTCACCACTTTATATACAAGAGTCAAGAGGTAAATAGTAATTGATTGCTGGGCCGAAATGCTAAATCACGTTGTGGAATGTGTGACCTGTCCCTTCATGTTTTACTGAACATCTCACACCCTTTTCTTCCAAAACTATTTTTCATATCTATTTTAAAATCATGGATGATCGTCAATTTTTCTGGTACAAAGCCAATACCAGTATTGACGCATACTTAAGCATCACATGATGAATTGGTTATGAAATTTGATCTACCAATTTCCACAGGGCCTTGTCATTCTCAATATATCTAGTATTCTAGTACCTAGCTCTAATCTTTACATGGAAGAATGTAGGTTCTTTGAAGAAGTCAATCTATGCAAAACATTGCCAGAAACATCATAGAACTCAATGATGGCATCTGTTGGAGTCAATTTCACAGACATGAAACCTTGTCCATCATAGAAGAATTGTAAGCCTTTGTGATTCGTTTCATTAACGTCGCCTCTCCAAGCCTTTGATCCTGCCCCACTTGTTAGGAACTGAATCGAGCTGCAAACAAGTTACTCTATTAGACAAAATAATATATAACCTTTGTTGTGTTCAGTGTAATTTTTTGAAAGATTTCATTTAGTTTTACCTCTTTGTGTCACTGATGTGTTCAAGACAATGGTCATGCCCATTCATGTAAAAATCAATAGCATTTGCCTGAAATTTGATAGTATGATCATTCGTTAGGAAGAAGAGCTAAGAAATTATTATTCTTTAAAGGAGAGAGGTGAGGGTCATTTGTGCTTTATTTTACCTCAAGAATTGGGAGAAGCTGCTTTATAAGTTCTTGAGTATCACCATGATGCCCAACACTTCTAATTGCATGATGACCAACAACAATCTTCCATTTAGCTGTTGATTCCTTAATTGCTAAATCTAGATCCTAGAATATAATAATTAGGATAAGTGTAATGTAACATAATTTGAGTATATTACTGTCACTGCAATTTAAAACTATTGATAAAAGCACTAATTTATAGATCATATGCCTAGTCACAAAATGTAAAATACTAGACAATCAGATTTGATTTGAAGCAATTCATGAATACCTTCAGTAAGTTTGTAATATAAGATTTTTGTGGGACAATGCCCCTCCAATCATACTTGTGTTCCGTTTCAGTGAAGTACTCTTCAACAAAAGGAGTTGTGTCTACAAAGAACATCTCAACCAGTTCTGCAATAGAAGTGAAAATTATATTATATCAAATAACAACATTGAATCAATGAATTATAATTTTAATTCCCTAACTAGATCAAATAACATAAGATAACTTGAATAAGAGAAATAAAATACCTGAATCTACAATAAAAGACCTTAAACAAAGCCACCTGCTATCAATTTTCCTAAGGAATGGGCTTAATTGAGCCTCTGCATCACCCCTGTAGTCATGGTTGCCCAACACTACATACCAATTATTCAACATGTTAGAATACCTGTTGAAAGAGTCTAGAGTATAAAACATGTATCCTACATTTTAAATTCTAGTTTATAGTATTAGGAATTGATGCAATCGTAACTGCAGAAACAACAACAAAAACCGCAACATTGATGTGTTCGGTTTAGGTACTTACCACTGTACCACTGCTTTTGCAGGCTTTTTTCTGTGTAAACTTTTGTGAAAGACTCTTCAAACGCAGTGTCTTGATCACTCTTTAGTCCATTTTCATAGAAATTGTCTCCAGTTGAAACTACAAAGTCTATATCAAGCTTCTCTCCAACCTTTCCCATCTGCAATCAAATTAACTTTACAGCATTAAAAGGAATTGCATCCAGAATCTAAATCTATCAATTGCTACAGCATCTAATAATGAAATTAATTAAATTGTCAAGTTGCAGTTGTAGTTATATTGTGTTTATCACAATTGTCGCCAATTGTGAAGAAATGCAGCAGATATAACCTCAATTGTAAGAATATCAAAACCACAATATTGCAATCACAATTGCACTCACATGCCGTAATTTAAAACCTTTTGCATATATGAAAAGACGATAAGCTCGCTAATCATAATAGTTAGGGGTACACGATTCATATTATTATACGATTCGTTACAACACTACCTTTAAGATAAAGGTGGTATGAATTCGATACATGATATACTAGAGTAAACGAGAGAATCCCATAACTATGAATCATATAGTTGCATGATAAATCCTAACAGTTTTTCCCATGCCATATAGCTGCATGATAATAATAATAATAATAATAATAATAATAATAATAATAATAATAATAATAATAATAATTTAAGGTAAAAAGAAATGCAAGCCATAATAAATCAAACAGAAAATGAAACCTGGTAAGCAACTTCCGATTGGTTGTAATCACCTCTTCTTCCCCAGTCACCAATAACCAAAAAGCTAATAGAACCATCATCATGTTTAGAGGAGTGTGCAAATTTTTGAAACTCTGCATATGCATAAAGAATGCACAAGCCAAAGCTAATGGCAAAGAGAAAGAACTTGAACATGGTGTCGTCAATGTAACGTGACATGGCTTATGGTGGAGTTAGAATACAAAATATGTCAAAGCATCTCCTTTTATAAAGAGTTCTGTTATACATTAGACGACATTATTATACATTTATTTGTTACTTTGGTTTTTTATAGAATAAGTATATGATAATATTATCGGGACATATAGTCAATCCAATATTAATTTCTTTTGAGATATAAAAATTAGGGAGTTAGGAACATCCAATCTAAATTTGGATGGTATGCAACCCTTTGTTATACTAATAAGAATTTGTCACTTAATACATGTATGTCATGTTATTGCTTAAGCATAATGTTGAGAACGTGAAGAAGAAGAAGAAGGAGCAGTTCCAGAGCAAAATTGAAACAACTTTAATGTTTTTTTTCTAAGTAATGTTTTTGAAAATTAAAAGTTATAATTTGTGTAAAGGTAGGAAGGACTAAATTAAAATAATCTAGTTTTTATGTTGGACTAGATTCCAAAAAATCAATTTTGACTACTTTAAGCAATGACATGACATACATGCATTAGGTGACAAATTCTTATTAATCTAACAAAATTATGCAACCATCCAAATTTAGATTGCATGTTAGAAATATTCTATAAATTATTCGTCGAATTTTAAATTTTAACTTATTGTATCTTTAAATACATTCTATGTTATCAATTTTTATCATTTTATCTTCAGTTCTTTTTTTTTTTCTAAGAATGTCATTTTATCTTTATCTCTAAAATAAAAATAAATTTTATTATATGATGATTCTTGTTTGAATTCGTTAGCCTTATCTTTAAAAAGAAAAGTCTCTTCGTTTATTGTGGATGTTGTAGTTTAATAAAAAAATATACTCTGTTTTACATTTAAGAAAGCTTAATGTAGTAATCCATAGGTTTAAATATTATTTACTCCCTCCGATCCTTTTATAAGATTTTTTTGGGGTTTTTATTTTGGTCCTATTTATAAAAACCCTTTTCAATTTTCAATAGCATTTAATGACATTTTTCCACAAACACCCCTATTAAGTCAACACTTTTTAGAGTTCCAATAATAATTATAGGGGTAATTTTGAAAAGTATATCAAATTTTCACATTTTTAATGTCACTAACAAATTTATCCACTTTCTTTGGTGAAAGTGAAAAACCCCAAAAAACTTTTATAAATAAGATAGGAGTGAGTACTTATTATTAGAAGCCTAATTTATGCAGTGAATTAAGGTTACGCGTGAAATTATGGGATAGAACACACGTTTACTTATTACCATAAAATAGTAATACTGTCCCTATAAGGCTCTCTTAACACTTTTATTTTGTTCTTATTTATAAGGCTCTTTACCAATTTTCAATGAGCATATTAATAGGGGTAATATCAAAAGTTCACATTTCCAATACAATTAACTAAATTATTTCACTTTCTTAATGGACGTGAAATCTCTCAAGAGGGCCTTATAATTAAGAACGGAGGTAGTATCATATTAGCTTCAATGATATAAAAATAATACCGTAGTACTCTCTCCGGTCCTATATATATATAAGCACCTTTTGAAGATTTTTTTTTATCCTTAATATAAGCTCCATTTGCAATTTCCAATAGCATTAATTACTTATTTTCCACAAACACCCCTATTTACTCAACACTTTTTAGATTTTTAATAATAATTATAGGGGTACTTTTGAAAAAGTATATCAAATATTTACATTTTCAATACCACTAACAATATTAACTAACTTTCTTAAAAGAAATGAAATTGGTCAAATAGTGCTTATATTAGGGATAGGAAGGAGTAATTCATATTAAAAAAATATATTGCAAATTGATGTGAAATTAATTCAAATTGGCTGAAATTATGGTCAGAAAATATAGCACAAGGTTTAAGCTAAGGTTCAAACTTCAAAGGTTGTAAATGCAAAACAAATGTTCAATTCTGTTCACAAACAAAGTTCTGAATTCTGATGGAAGTTTGCAGTTGAAAGTTGAAACAGCAACCATCGTAATAGGAGCTAGGAGGCATCCAAGTTGGTGAGGATAATATTATATGCGAATATGCCATATCCACTGGGTGTGGAATATAAGAATAACAATGAGTGCCTTAGAATATTCGCAACACCTATCAGTAAGAAAGGAATATGTATTAGAATATTCGGATGCTCTTCTTGTAATTTTTTTTGTTAGTACTCTTTAGTGACTGTTACATGTTTCCCGAAGAGCACCTTTAATACTAATAAATCCTTAAGACTAATTTTACACAAAGTCGAATTTCTATATCTCTCAGCAGGGTGTGTTAACCGGGAATCAAACCTGAGACTTCTTAGTCTCAAACCTCATTTTCAAGTTCTCAAATTGGTAGAATTGTACCACTTAAACCAACCCGTTGATCTTCTTGCAATCTTATGATTGGTTTACTAGCTACATAATAAGCTATAAACAATTTAGATAAAAATTTGTCTTCATCCTTTTTCCCTCTCTTGGGAAGTGTTAGTTTAGTAGTACTCCCTCCAATTCTATTTATAAGATTCTTTTGGAGTTTTTATTTTGGTTCTATATATAAGACCTATTTCCAATTTTCAATAACATTTAATTAATTCTTTCCACTAACACCCCTATAAAGTCATAACTTTTTAGAGTTTCAATAATAATAATTATAGGGGTTCCAATAATAATTATATGGGTAGTTTTGAAAAAATATACTCTCTCCGGTCCTATATATAAGCATCTTTTGAAGATTTTTTGTTGTCCTTAATATAAATCTCATTTCCAATTTCCAATAGCATTAATTATTTCTTTTCCACAAACACCCCTATTTACTCGACACTTTTTAGATTTTCAATAATAATTATAGGGGTACATTTAAAAAAGTATACCAAATATATACATTTTCAATATCACTAACAATATTAACTAACTTTCTTAAAGGGAGTGAAATTGGTCAAATTGTGCTTATATTAGAGACCGGAGGGAGTATCAAATTTTTCGCATTTTCAATGTCACTAACAAATTTATCCACTCTCCTTGATGGGAGTGAAAAACCTCATAAGGATCTTATAAATAGGACAGGAGTGAACACATTGTTGCTTTGCATTATGGGGTTAGATTAAACAATTTTGATCCCTTGTGGCATGTCCAAAGGTTTTTAGGGGACCATTTTCTGAAAGCATAAATGGTAGCATCCATGTGACATATACTAGTAGTATATGTATATTATTATCATTATGTTCTCAACAATTGTATTTTTTGTTGTTGTTTTTTTTTTTTTAAAGTAATTGTATTTTTTGTTGTTAACTTGGCCACTTGGGTTCAATTTTCAAAATAAGAAAGACCATGAAAATTATTATCGTAGTAGTGTATTTTAAGAACCATGTGAGCTACAATAGCTGGCAATTTTTTTATTATTATTATTTTTTTGATTATTTATTATTTTTTTTAAACTTACAATAGCTGGCAATTGAATTAAGTCAAATTTCACAAAGATATCTTTCTAAAAATGTTTAATTACACAGTTACACTTGGTTAAGCTGTTGAATTGAGTGGTTAAGAATGCATGCATATTGATAAAGAAAGGTCATTAATATATGCTTTGAGTTATACTCCCTTTGTTCCTTGAGTTAATCTGTTTAAAATTATACATACACATTAAAAAAAATTAAATAATATAAAAATTTGATATATTTTGACTAAAAATATTTTTAGTTAATAGTTGAAGAAAGAGTAATTGTGAAAACTATATTAAAGAAAGATGAAAAAATTGATGATAAAAAAATATAATAAATAAGGTTATATTAGAAAAAAAACATATAAATAAACTAGCTCTAAGTATGCGCTTTTTTTTTTTTTTATAAATTTAATCAAAACCAGCAATATCAAAATAAAATACATGCATAGATTTCACAGAAACATCATTAAGAAAAGAAAAGTAGTCTGTACCGGTCTTCCAAGAACGGACATGAGTCATTAACCTCTTCCTCAAGCGGTCTCGAACAAGAGATTCAACAACCTTAATTTTCAAGACAACAATCTCATCAATACTGGAAGTAAGTACTTTTCGGCGACAAGGAATTTCAAATATGTGAAGAGAGATCCGCTGGGCAGAAGCCGAGTAAGAAGTCTGCAAGGAAAAAACTGTCACGAACAACAACCTGTTTCCCGCTATTTTAAAAGAGAAGGGAGCCATCAGATTTGTAAACTGCAACAACACAGAGGCCTCCCCAAACAAAAACACCCAAACAATTGAAAAATTGACATTTATTTATAACTCAAACTTGCACAAAGGCAGGAGATAGACCCGGTTAAACTGGGAGAAAACTTGAAAAAACAAGACAAAACCCTCACACCGAAGGAAGGAAGTTTCACCCTCACTCACTGACTGGAGAACCAGAAGAATAAGAAAAGAGGAGAAGAACTGAAACTCCCTCCCGATCTCCCTCACTCACTGACTGAAACTCCCTCCCCTTCTCCCTCCCTTGTTCGTATGTATGTTTTTTTAAATATATATTTGTAGTTAATATTATTTTAAATCTTTACTATTAGTTGTTTTTTATTATTTATGTTTGATTATGATACCTAATTTCAACACTTGATTCATCTTTTATGTATGATTTGTATGTTACTAAAGTGGGGATGATTGTTGGCCAGATACTCATGTCAGGTCCAATATGATAGGAATAATTAGTATTATTTAATTCTTAATTATTAGTTGTTTTTTATTATCAATGTTTGATTATGATACTTAATTTCAACACTTGATTCATCTTGAAAACCAATTTATGATACATCATGGTAAAAGTGGGGATGATTGTTGGCCTGATACTCATGTCTGGTCCAATATGATAGGAGTAATCATCACATAGTATTAATTTATTGAGAGGAAAAAAAAATCATCATACGATGGTATTAATATTTTTTAGTGAAGACTATATTTGGTTGAGGATAATGATTTGGAAAACTAGAATAATCTGTTTAATTTCAAATTGTAATATCTTGATCGGGAATAAAGATTTGGAAGACTTGAATAATTTATTTAATTTCAAATTATAATGTATTGATTGGGGTCAAATAATAATTTAGAAAATTTGAATAATCTATTTAACTTAATTTTTTCAAGAACCAAATTATCTTGCAAACAAAATTTTCAAGGATTATTTTAGGACTGAGGAATGATGTTTTAGAAACGATAATGCTCCATATTTAATAGTGTAAAAATAGTTAGTTTTTTCTTATATTTTATATTATCACTACCCTAATTGAAATTAAGTTCTAGTGTAATGTGACTTTTTGTAATTCGATTTGTTTTAATTTTTTTAAATAATGATAAGAATTTAGAAACAATGATTTATCTATTAATTTATGATAATTATAATAATAATAATAATAATTTACAATTATAATTTTATAATATAATAATTATAATTTAGATATTGGTAGAATAAAAATGTATGAGTAATAATTAAATAGATGATTTTTTTTTAATTGATTAGAGCATGTGGAAACTTAGATAAACTCTAATCAATACTTTTAATAAAGTAAGTAAACACAACTTGAGTTCTTCTGAATTTAGAATGTGTTGTGGTCTTCTCTTTAATTAAAAAAAAAATCAATATGAAATTAGAATAGCAAAGTGTGCATATTAATGAAAACATTCCAAACAAACTTTAGGTGAAAAAGATTAAAATTTTCAAATTCTAAGAACAATGAAAGATAGTAAAGAATGAGAGAAAGAACATAATGAAAAATGTGAGCATAATAATTTTGGTAAAAATTTAAATTAATATAGATGAAAGAAAAATATCCAAAAAAATTAGAAAAGAGTAAGATGAACAAAGATGATGTTAAACAAGTTTTCTCGCAACTCTTCTATATGAATTTATAAATTTCTTAAATAAGAGATTCTTGAATTCATATTTTTTTTTATTACAAGATGTGACCAAATGAAATTTTTACCGTTGGTGTGGGGCTGTATGTATCACTTAAGTAAGTGGTTGGGGTTTAATCTCTAACTCTTGCGAATATAAAAAATTTCAGAAAAACAGAATTAGAGAGTTCTATAATATACCTCAATAACAAAACATTCAAAACAAATTTAGAGTTTTAATTGTTTGCCATGATGTAATTTTTGTCTTTATTTATTTGTGAAAAAGACTAAAATATCTTTAATGTTAAATAGTTCTTGACTTTTAAGTGTCACAAATTTCCAAAAATACATTTTCAATACATCCTTATCGAAAATATGTTCTGATCCACCCACATCGAAAATGTAAATTTTTTACACTTCTCACGAATAAATGTCAGAAATAGAATTTTTTATTTTTTAAAAGTTGTCCGAGCTTTCGGCCTCAGAAAAAATAGCATATGGGTATTTTTTTTTATTAATAATGCTTGATTGCTTGGTTCAGTCACCCAACATGTATCTAGCTATTGCAACATTGAGATTATATACTTTTGTTGGCTCTTTAAACATTTACAGGAATATAAAAATGTCATAAAACTTTCAATAGATCCAAGAATTAATCTTCTGTCGGGCTAAGTTTATCAAATCCAAAATATACGGATGGATTGAAAATGAGCTGCTTTAAGAAAAATGGATACTACTTATGCCCTTGAATTTAAGCAATGAAGAACTTGTCTTATGCAGCAGCCCATCCATTTGAAAACAAGTATTATTTTTCTTCGTTAATTTGAGTGGGGCTTTTGTCACCACATTTGTGACTAAGTACATTGCACCCCATTTATCTTAGAGTTAATAGTCACATAGGTCTCCGAAAGAGACCTGTGGAATCAGTTAGGTCCCTGAAAGATTTGTGGAATCTCTTAAACCCCTCAAAGATCATTTTAGCGTCACATTAGTCCCCCTATTCAATTTCGTCAGGATGGACCTGACATAATTATACGTGGCACGTTAAATGCTTTGTCGGCCCCAATGCGATGTTAGAATGTTAAGAAGGTGGCACGTTTGGGCCAACAAAACATTTAATGTGTTACATAGGATTCCGTTAAGTCCCTCATGGAGGGTGAGGGACTAAAGTGATGCCAAATTGATCTTTGGGGGTTTAAGAGATTCCACAAATCTTTCAAGGACCTAACTGATTCCAAAATGATCTTTGGGGGTATAAGAGATTCCACTAATCTTTCAGGGACCTAACTGATTCCACAGGTATCTTTCGGGGACCTATGTGACTATTAACTACTTATGCCCTTGAATTTAAGCAATGAAGAACTTGTCTTATGCAGCAGCCCATCCATTTGAAAACAAGTATTATTTTTCTTCGTTAATTTGAGTGGGGCTTTTGTCACCCCATTTGTGACTAAGTACACTGCACCCCATTTATCTTAGAGTTAAAAGTCACATAGGTCCCCGAAAGATACCTGTGGAATCAGTTAGGTCCCTGGAAGATTTGTGGAATCTCTTAAACCCCTCAAAGATCATTTTAGCGTCACATTAGTCCCCCCATTCAATTTCGTCAGGATGGACCTGACATAATTATACGTGGCACGTTAAATGCTTTGTCGGCCCCAATGCGATGTTAGAATGTTAAGAAGGTGGCACGTTTGGGCCAACAAAACATTTAATGTGTTACATAGGATTCCGTTAAGTCCCTCATGGAGGGTGAGGGACTAATGTGATGCCAAACTGATCTTTGGGGGGTTTAAGAGATTCCACAAATCTTTCAAGGACCTAACTGATTCCAAAATGATCTTTGGGGGTATAAGAGATTCCACTAATCTTTCAGGGACCTAACTGATTCCACAGGTATCTTTCGGGGATCTATGTGACTATTAACTACTTATGCCCTTGAATTTAAGCAATGAAGAACTTGTCTTATGCAGCAGCCCATCCATTTGAAAACAAGTATTATTTTTCTTCGTTAATTTGAGTGGGGCTTTTGTCACCCCATTTGTGACTAAGTACACTGCACCCCATTTATCTTAGAGTTAATAGTCACATAGGTCCCCGAAAGATACCTGTGGAATCAGTTAGGTCCCTGAAAGATTTGTGGAATCTCTTAAACCCCTCAAAGATCATTTTGTCGTCACATTAGTCCCCCCATTCAATTTCGTCAAGATGGACCTGACATAATTATACGTGGCACGTTAAATTCTTTGTCGGCCCCAATGCGATGTTGGAATGTTAAGAAGGTGGCACGTTTGGGTCAACAAAGCATTTAATGTGTCACATAGGATTTCGTTAAGTCCCTCATGGAGGGTGAGGGACTAATGTGATGCCAAATTGATCTTTGGGGGGTTTAAGAGATTCCACAAATCTTTCAAGGACCTAACTGATTCCAAAATGATCTTTGGGGGTATAAGAGATTCCACTAATCTTTCAGGGACCTAACTGATTCCACAGGTATCTTTCGGGGACCTATGTGACTATTAACTACTTATGCCCTTGAATTTAAGCAATGAAGAACTTGTCTTATGTAGCAGCCCATCCATTTGAAAACAAGTATTATTTTTCTTCGTTAATTTGAGTGGGGCTTTTGTCACCCCATTTGTGACTAAGTACACTGCACCCCATTTATCTTAGAGTTAATAGTCACATAGGTCTCCGAAAGATACCTGTGGAATCAGTTAGGTCCCTGAAAGATTTGTGGAATCTCTTAATCCCCTCAAAGATCATTTTGGCGTCACATTAGTCCCCCCATTCAATTTCGTCAGGATGGACCTGACATAATTATACGTGGCATGTTAAATGCTTTGTCGGCCCCAATGCGATGTTGGAATGTTAAGAAGGTGGCACGTTTGGGCCAACAAAGCATTTAATGTGTCACATAGGATTCCGTTAAGTCCCTCATGGAGGGTGAGGGACTAATGTGATGCCAAATTGATCTTTGGGGGGTTTAAGAGATTCCACAAATCTTTCAAGGACCTAACTGATTCCAAAATGATCTTTGGGGTATAAGAGATTCCACTAATCTTTCAGGGACCTAACTGATTCCACAGGTATCTTTCGGGGACCTATGTGACTATTAACTCTTTATCTTATTATTTCTCATTTTGCCCTTATTTTTTTTAAATTTAACGTCCTGATCGTGAGGTATACCTCACTATCGGAAAAAAAAATCCGGACGTGAGGTATACCTCACTACCGAAAAAAAAAAGTTCCGGTAGTAAGGTATACCTCGCGACCAAAGATTTCAGAGTAACAATGTTAATTTTTGTAGGGCACCAACCAAACTTCTCAAACTTGTCCTATACTTGTATTATAAATCTGATGGCAGCCCCAAAAGAGACACAATGGTCAAAAACAAAGTCAAGCTTTCCAAGATAATTTGCACCAAGAACTTTTGGAGTTTTAAGTTAATTTTGTTGTTCTTACCTTTTTGTTAATGGTTTTGTAATAAGGGCCTAGGTTTCTGCCCAATTAGTTTGAACTTTTAAAGTTTTATGTTTATGTTTATTCAAGTTGTAATAGCTAAGTTAGGATTAGGCCAACCATGAAGTTCTCAAGAGAAGCTCACGGTTACAAGGCCAAGAGAATAATCAACCATCAAGCCAAGAGGAAGATGAAGAGCCTCCTTGTTGTGCAAGAATGAAGCTCAAGAAGATCATATCTTGGAGTCCAAGTTGTCCACGTTTTTGGGAATATTAATGGAGCAAGGAATCATCAAGCATTTAAGGCAACGTAATGCTAGTTAATGCATGATTAATGCATTTAATGGGCAGTTACACTTCTCATCATCATTAGAGCATTGATTAAGAGAAGGAGGTTGCAAACTTAATGCTTGGGAGGTTACACATTTAGGAAGAATAAAGAAGCCATCATGAGTTGTCATGAAGTCTTGGAGGTTACAAAGTTCAATCATCAATTCTCATTAAGAGAAGGTTACACTCCATGGCCAATCATTAGTACTTAATGAGGAGTTAAAAAACCAAAACCCATCAATTAATATGATTAACACTCATTAAGAAAAGATTCCTTCCATCATCAAACTCATAACTCACGACTTTAAAGAATCATGAAGGCTAGGACATTAAAGTTTTGTAACTCCCTTCCCATGATTAGCTTCCAAAATCATGTCCAAGACTAGGCTTAGTTTTAAGTAGATTCCTTTTCTTTTTATGATGCTTTAATTCCTTTCTCTTAAATTGCTTAGTGTGTACGGCCAAGGCTAGCAAAAGGCCTCACATCTCTTCCTGTATATTGTAATGTTTTCAATGAATGAGGGAGCTTTTGCCTTGTGTTAAAATTCGTAACTTGTTTCACAACGCCAAGAGAGTGATTCTCTTACATTTTGGTTGCAAGAAGGGAACTCAATTGTGTGATGCTATTGAGTCCAACCAAGGGCTTATCTTTTGATCCTTCAAGAGTGGCGCCTCTCCCTACTATCTTTTTTCCATCTATTGCTTCAATTTGGTTTAATTTAATTCCATTAGTTTTTGCTTTAGTGTTTTGAATATAGAGTTCTTTGCTTGGCTTTCTAAGGATTTAACAAGATCTAACACCCATTTGTTCATTCAGTTCCAATAATTCTTCAAGAAGATTCGATTTGGAATCATTGGTCTTATTCTTTGGGTGTATCAACTTGGTAAATAGAGCAAGGTCTTGTTGCATCGTTTCTTTCTCAATGGTTGCAATAAATTGTTGTTTCGCTGCATTTGTGTCACTAATTTTTGTGGCTATTTTGGCCATTTTTGTTTCCAATTTTCTTGTTCTTTTTTTAATCGTTCTTGTGGCTATTTGTGTTGATTGTTCTTGTTCGTCGCTGTTTTTGATGTATTCAAAAAGTCGTGTCTTTGTGTTGTTAGTCGTCATTATTTCTTTGTGATATTTTCTAAATCGTGGCTACTTAGTTTTGTTGTGTCAAAAGTCGTGACTGTTTGGGATTTTTCTGTCGATGTTTAGTGTTGCTATCAAACCGTGGCTATTTGGGTTTTCATTGCAAAACTGTGGCTTAAACAAAAACTGTGGTTGTTTGTTTATCGTTTCTGTTTTGTTTATATCTCAAAAACCGTGGTTAAATTTTTGTTCATTTAAAAACCGTGGCAGTTTTGGTCCTTGTCTTGTCACGATTCTTTTTGTCCCTAAATTGGTTCTATTTTCAAAACTATGGTAGACTTATTCTTTCTTTGTCACATTTTAATTAGTCTCCAACCATTTCAGTTCTTCAAACCGTGGTAAGTTTGAGTGCATATAACGCTATTTTGTTTTGATGCAATTCCTTACCATTCAGTTTTGTTGCATCATGTCTTTTCATTTTTGATTTCAATTCGGTTGTGTTTTGTATTTTGATGCAACCTTCTCATTTCAGTTCTAGAATTGCTAAGATCGCATTCTTGTCTTTAAGTAGTCTTTGTCTTGTGTTATATTTGCCCTTGAGTTGGTCTAAGTCATGGTTGGGGTAAGAGAAGTTGCTTCTACTTCCTTAATTGATGCAACCAATGTGAAACTAATCAAGGATGTCACTCAAAAACTTTAAAGGGTGATGAGACCACACTATGACATGCTTCACAATAGGTTTGATCAACTTTTAGGAAAAGAAGTATACAAGAAGCATAACACTATAGACCATACATCAACAAGGAGGGTCAATCATGAAAGACTCTTCAACAATTTCACCAAGGAGGTGGAGGCTGTTTTGGATCTTTTGTATCCAAGAGATAAATCCAAAAGAAAGTGTGAAAGAAACACATGAGAGCAAAGAGAGCAAAACACAAGAGAGCAATGATGAAACCTCTGAGAAAGAGCTACTTTTGTCCAAAGAAGTTATGTTTGGAAACTCAAGTTTTAATGACACTATTGCTCCTAATGTTAATTTCTTTGTTTGTGCTAATGATCATTTTCAGGTTCCAAAGGAAAATGTGGAAGATGAGCATCATGCACCTCAAAGGAAGTTTAGAAAGACTGATGCGTTGGTGCCTAGTGCTCCATTGTTTACAAGACCAGCTATCTTTCAAGATGAGAAAGTGAATCCACCTAAGACTAATGCTTGCAGATAAAATGATTTTGAACAAGTGTTAGTGTTGCCTTATCTTCACACAAGTACTAAGGTTGATTGTTATAATCACATGGTTATTCCAAGGCCTCATGATTTTGTTTTTGAGGATGACATCTTATACTCCACCTGGTATTCAAATGTCAAAATTTTTGATCAAGTGTCTATACCTGACTTTATGCAACCACCCAATATGGTTCTAATATGTGGTGATCTTGATTGTGACTTTTTAAAGTTACATTGTTGGCCTAACAATAATTTGAAGGCAATGGGTGGTTGGCCAGTGCAAGAAGGAGTTACTAAGGATGGTTTGTCCAGACTTGTATTTGATCCTGGTGGTTGGATGAAAAAGGTTGAGATGTCACATTCCATAAGCTTCTTGTGCAAGGAAGTTACAGGAAAAGCTGAGGTTTGTTTCTAAAATGAAATAATGTGTGTACCATCAAGTCAACCAGTTGTGGATTTGAGGGAAAATCCTCTCTAAGAAGCGAGGAATGATGGCAGCCCCAAAAGAGATACAATGGTCAAAAACAAAGTCAAGCTTTCCAAGATAATTTGCACCAAGAACTTTTGGAGTTTTAAGTTAATTTTATTGTTCTTACCTTTTTGTTAATGGTTTTGTAATAAGGGCCTAGGTTTCTGCCCAATTAGTTTGAACTTTTAAAGTTTTATGTTTATGTTTATTCAAGTTGTAATAGCTAAGTTAGGATTAGGCCAACCATGAAGTTCTCAAGAGAAGCTCACGGTTACAAGGCCAAGAAAATAATCAACCATAAGCCAAGAGGAAGATGAAGAGCCTCCTTGTTGTGCAAGAATGAAGCTCAAGAAGATCATCTCTTGGAGTCCAAGTTGTCCACGTTTTTGGAAGCATTAATGGAGCAAGGAATCATCAAGCATTTAAGGCAATGTAATGCTAGTTAATGCATGATTAATGCATTTAATGGGCGGTTACCGTAAGACCCACAATTTTGTTCCCAATTTAATTTAAATGATAATTTAATTTTGTGTATGATTATTTATATGAGATTATTTTATAATCCTTGATATTTATTAAAGTGAAATTTTTATAGTGAACAATTGATTTTGGATTTTAAAAGTAAAAATTGTTTGAGTTACGTATTATATACGTGAGCTATATATGTACTTGTATATAACTATGAATTTTCTTTTAAGGATTCAAAATGTACTCTTAGCATGAAGGTATTTTATAAAGTATAGTATTTTATCTTAGAAATAGTATTGGAATGTTATTTTAATTATGCTTAGAATGTAAAAGGATTTTTGAAGGATTATAGTATTATACCTTCAAAAATTCATATCTTTTTAACCGTAAGTCAAAAAATTACAAATTATATGTCCAAACGATCGTATCGAAATATAGATTATGAAAATGAAAATTTTTTATTTTCATTTTGGATTCTTCGAAATTTTATCACTGCTACTAACTGTAAAATACGAATTTTGGAGTTTTTAAGCTTGAAAATGTGACTTTAAGTCATTTACTGGCTCTTTGACCAAGAGATATTTTTATGGAAAATATATTTTAAATCCATCATTGGTTGCACTGTCCATATTTGATTTAATTTCTGAATTTTTTTGAATTTTAAATTAGTTTGAAAGCTTATGAAATGCATTTTTGGAGGAAATAACTTTAGAACTTCAAAAATTTATAACTTTCAAACCGTAAGTCCTAAAAATTATAAATTTTATATGAAAATAATCGTATTGAAATGTAAATTCTAAAAATATAAAAATTTTAATTTTATGTGGTGTCCTTCAAAAATTTTATATCTGTAGCAATATATACGAATTTATAGTTATAATATTGAAAAAAAAATATTTTTATACCTACAATTATTTATGTGAGCTAAGAATAAGTTGTATTTTCAAAATATATATTTTTGGAAGCCTATGATAGGCTGCACCGTCCAGATTTAATTTACTTTTTTTATTTTTGAATTTTGAATAATTGGAGCTTTATTTTGATTGGACCAAAAAGAGGTGGATTCAAGTGAGTTAAATGCAATTTTCCTTTCCCCATGTTGACTAGTCCCTACCGTCCAAACTCAAGACTAGGAGGGAGATATTTTTCTGAATTTAGCATGTGGAGAATATTTGAGAATTAAGTTCATAGGAGTTGGAAAAATTGCCTTTATGGAAGATACATGTTCCTAGACCTCATTAAGTGAAAAATTTGAAATTCCTTGACCACATTCTCACTCTTGGGCATGAATATCATAGGATTTTAGGGGAAGATTCACTTTTACTGAACCTATAAATATAGGATTAGGTCTTCTCATTTTTTTTTCCACACAACACACAACTCATTTGTAGAAATTAAAGAAAAAAATTTGAGAACCTTGAGAGTGAAAGGGGAAGAGGGGCGTGGTACTTGGGGAAGGAGAGGGAACATTGCATACTCACTTGAAGTTCATTCTTGCTAATGAGAAGAGGTAATTCCAAAAACAATAATCGTGTTTTAATCTTTCATTTCATTATTCTTTTATTATAAAAATAGGCTTTCTTATTTATCTTCTTTCATGACTATAGAATTCATAAAGTAAATCTCTAAATACTCTTTTGATATAGTATTACAAAAAAAAAATGAATTATGAATTGTTTGTATGAATGTTGTTTATTGGTCATGAACAATGATTAAAAGGGACTCAAAATAAGGTTTAAAGAAACATAAATTTCCCCTTTTATTTTTTTTGTGATGACCGAATTTTGTGATTAAGGTGTAAGGAAATGAAAACAAAATTTCTTGTATGTGTATGTTTGTTTGAAATTTTGTTAGAATGATGGAGGCTTAATGTGTTATCTTATAATCCCAAAGTTATAATATTTTGTATTTAGAAATCATTTGTTTGGTTTTATTTTTTTTTATTATTTGCTGGACTTTGGTCGTGAGGCCTATAGATGGTTAAAAAAAATAAATAGTAATAATAATAGTAATATATATATATATATATATATATATATATGGTATTTGTTTGATGATTATGTGTGTAATTGATGTTATTTGATGTAGTTCATATGTGATTAATATGATTATTATATGTGTATGTGATTAAAATAATTAGTCACTGTTTTTAATTGATTTTAGGTAGACCGCATGTTGTATTGTATGATTGTATGATTAGGTGATTTTTAGATTTTTCTAAGTGTCTAAATGTTGTATGATAATTATATTGTGTTTGTTTGTTATGTATCATGAATATAAACTTTTTTATTGAAATATTTTAATTCTGGAAAATTTATTTTAATTCTGGAAAATAAATTTTATTTGGACGTGGGTCCCAAAAATATTATTTTTGTGTGTAGTTGTGATGTTTAATTGTGTATAAGTGTATAACATAAAGTATAGTGGAAATGTATGTGTTTTATGAAATAAAAATGATTATTTTTTTATAAAATAATTAGTTGATGTCTAGAAATTTATTTATAATAGAAAAATGTTAGTTTATTAAGTTTAATTTTATTTTTAGACTTTGGATGTCTATTTTTTTGTATAAAAATGAAAAGGATGAATTTTCGGGTAAAAGCTAAAGTAATGCAATAATATTTTGACTGCTGTCCAGAATTATTTGAAATGTGATTAGATGTTATTTAAATGTTATTTAGATAGTAGGACTTTTGTATGGTATATAGGAAAAAGTGGCATAATATTTGAATGAATAGTTTAGGAGAAAAGTGATTTTTAAGTTAATTATATAATGCTGTCAAGATTTTCTAACTAAGTTAAAGTAAGTTTGAAAATGAGTTCTTATTGATGAATGCATGTGGTTGTGTGCATGATATTTGTATATGTTTAGATGTGAGTTGTAAATGATGTATGTCTTTTTAAATGCCTTGTTTTGAGTTATTAAGTTTAAAAGATGGTAGTAGTATTTGAAAATGATTTTTTTAAAAATGGTTTATGTGTTTGGCTGCTTGGTAGGTGTTATATATGTAAGATTTTAATATCTTAGTATGTCTCATGTGATGTGCATGTGACATGTATTGACGTGTGTTTAGTAAATAAATGATTAAATATTAATGGACTAAATCATATTTAGATAAGAAGGCTTCTGAAGGCCCGTTAGTTTGATGGAAGCCAATGGATAATAGTTAGGGTTGTTACCTATTTATAGGAAACAGGTCTTGTTCCTGGCCATAAGGTATTCTTTTCTCTCCTCATCACAAAACGGCTAAACAAACAGTATAGAAAAGAATAGCATAGGAGACAAAGGAATAGAAACGTGTTTCGTGGCTTTTGATCAAAGAGCATTTGGAGAACTCTCTTCCAACTATAGCAATGGATAAAGGTTAGTAATCGTATTCCTTATTGTCTCTATAATATGTGAAAGTCATGTAATTTCAAGATCCTTATTATTGTAGTTGTAACGAATAAATTAAACTACAACTTATATGTGGTATCAGAGCCACGTTAAGAAATTCATGACTTTCCCATTAAGATTTAGGATTTGGATTGAATCCTAATTATGGTGTTTAGGGAATGAATTTTTGCATAAATCCAAATCATGAAATTCAGGAACTTTGAACCCTAATTATGAAATTTAGGGCTTTGTTTCAGTATGAATCCTTATTATGAAATTTAGACTTTTACGCTTCCGCATTATTGTTAAATGAAATATTAGGATTATTTGAAACTTGATTGTTTATCGATTTGTTTTACCCATCAAAGTTGTTTTCCAATTGGGTATAATGTATACTCAATGTTTCAATTATATATTTTTATAGTTCATCAAGTTTTTTCTAATTGGGGTAAAACTATTAATTGATATATGTGAAAAGTATTAGGTATTGCTTTCATCACTATTTATAATTCGTTTTACTGTGTAAAAGACGAATAATTATATAATCCTTTTGCATAATAATGAATATACATAATAAGTCCAGTATGTCATGGACAATTTACGTTTATATATATATATATATATATATATATATATATATATATTTGGGATTAATTTGAGTTTTTTATTAGCAAAAGAAACTTTTGAATTGGCATTGTTTGATCTGATATTAATGTATGATGATTTGATCATCATTAAAGCTGTCAAATCATAAAGATATTAATTTCGATTGTATAATTTTATTATAATAATGAATTTGATTTGAAGTTAATTGTATGTTGATTTTGTTAATCACCAAAGTGGTCATATCAGTAAGTAAATTAATTTCAAATCATATGATGATTTTTCAATTACTCATAGATTTGATGTTATATGAATGACATAATGGTTTGATGTTCTATGGGTATATTGTAGTTCATTGTTATAAGGCATTTATGGATCGCCCAAAGGTTTGATTAGTTGTTCTTATAATTAATGGACATGACTGTAGGCAATATGTTTGTGCTATTGATTTATTTATATATCCAAAGACAATAGATAATACTAATTGGTACATACATCATTGCCAATTATTGATTATTAATTTTAGGATTTTCTTAACCTCAGCCCTTAAGGCTGAGGATAAGAAGCTTTATAAAGTATTTTTGCATTGAAAACTTAAACACATAAGACTTGGAACTTAGTAGATTTATGTTTCCAATACTTTTTTTCTATTTTTTAACCTCTTATCCTCGGCCCTAAGGGCTGAGGTTAAGCAAACCCTTAATTTTATTAGCATCATTATGTTTGAATGTCGTGTGCTAATGTGCAACCCAAAGGAGAGCGTTAGTGCACATTAATTGTTTATGTAATATGTACCTTATGTCTCCAAACATTTATGTAGTACATGTTCTTAATTTCTGCATTCTCATGACTTGTATGTGTCAGTGTTATTTGTTCAACTTTCTGACTAGAGTTTGCAAGTCTTTCTTATCTGTTAAAGAAAAGTTTGTTGCTATTAATGGTGTTAGCAACAATAAAGATAAAGTTTATTATAAAATCTGAGTAATTTCTTAGAAAGATTTAACAAACACTTATGTTATGTTCATGAGGATAAGTATTGCAGATAAAATTAAGATAATTCTCTCCAAAATTGAAAGTTTTTAAAAAAAAAATGAAAAGAATTTTGTGAGAGAGTGCCAAATATTTTGTGAGTCCTTTTTTTGGACATTAATGAGTACCCCAACCCCATAAAGTTTGGTGATTTGTGTACTATTTATGAATCATATAATTAAAATTAAAATTATTGCAGCAAGATTTAAGTTTGAGTCCTTAGAAATAGTTGCGGATGAGAACTTCTTATTATAGTTTATCCTCGCTCATTACCGATTGAGTGTTACTTGTTTTTGAATGAGCTATAACGCCATGAAAGATAATGAGTTGTGCAGTAAATTGCACAATATCTTAGTTTAAGAGGAAACAAGACTTAAGAATATAAGAAATTTCTTTATCCAACCTTTAAAGACATTAAGGAACTGAAAATAAATGTGTGAAGAAACATGATAAGGGCAAAGGGTCACTTAGAATTAATGAGACATGTGTGAAAATTCATATGAAAGAACTTCATTATCATAAATGTCATTTTGTGCAAAAAAATGTTGAATTCAGAAGAAGTGCATAAAATGAAAATCTTGATTCTATAAAAGATAAGTTTAAAGCTTATGTATGTTTGAGTCAAACTTAATCAAAGATCCACATAAAATTTGGTGGATTGATCCTGGATTAATCGAAACATGTTTCTAGCATAATGAATTTCGTTTAATCCATACCATAAACCCACATGTAAAGTACGTGTTTGTGGGAATAAAGTGAAGGTTCTAGTAGAACTTGTTAGAATTTAATATTTAATCCTTGACATTGGGCATCACCTAGACTCATTGGAGACCTTTTAGGTACCTAGTTTTTCTAGGAGTTTGGGTCATTATCTAGGATTGATGTTACTAGACACTCTTCTATGTTTGGTTATGGTTGTTTCACTTTATTTAAGTATAATTATCTCATTGTTATTTGTATCTTTGTGATAATTATATAAATTGATTTTCGATGAATTTTAAATGATATTTTGCTAATTTGTGGCATAAGTGTTTGAGTTATAAATCCAAGGAAAGAATGAAAAGCTTTATAAGGAACAAAAATCTTTCCATACGTGGATTTTATTGGTCTAATTATTTGTATCTTTCCAGCTTCTTGAAAATGTGTTCTTCAAAACTTGTAGACCTCTGATGTTAACTTTCTTTTTAGAAAGGAAAAGGTATGTGATCATCTTTATTGATACCTATTCATGTTATAATTATGTCTTGAAAATTTACTTGAATAAAGTAGAAAGTTAAGTACATATAGATGAATGTTATCAATTATGATAAAGATGATGACTAACATGAAAGAATTAATTAAAATGGGCAACATCTGTGACTGTTCGTTAAACTCCTCAAAAAAATTGAGTAATTTGTGTGTATGTCAGTTACACTGCAGCGAAATGGTGTATATAGGGTATAACAGAACAGTAATGAATATGGTTAGGAGTATGATATTTAGTCTTTACCCGCATTTGTGAATGTATGTCTTGAAACTGTCATTTGTCTATTGAACAAGGTTCCTAGTAAGACAGTGCCCAAGACAATTTTGAACTGTGTTTATAGGATACTCAATTTAAGGCACCTGCATGTTTAAGGTTGTCGGCAGAAACAAGGATTGCAATCCGCCAGAAAAGAAAATAGATATAAAACATCATTATCCATATAAATCAAAAGGTATAGACCTTATTGTTCTAACCATAGTATAAGAACCATTGAAATTGTGAATGACAGGTTTACTGAGAATTGTGAAATTAGTGGGAGTATAGTTCCACATAACGTGGAAATTAACGGAGTTAGGGTGCAAGTTCCTGTAATTTGTAATTTGTTCTTCTACCTCAACAATAGTTTCTTTTATTGTTGAATCGTATAACAATAAAGTACGAAATGAATTCACTATTCACAATGATTTTATTGTAGAAGAACCATGAGAAATAGTATTAAAAAAAAGGGAAAATAAATTGTTATTTCAAATGTTTTAAGTGGTTTATCTACAAGAATATAAATTTGACTTAGTCATTAATGATAACGATGTGTTGTTTTACAAGCCGTAAGTTGTGATGATATTGATAAATATTTTTATATGTGAGACCTTGTAGAATTGCCTAAAGGTTACACAAGAGTTGAGGGGTAAGCGAGTCTTTTGGACCAAATATAACTCTCGTGACAACCTTGAACGTTACAAGGCCAAATTTGTTGTCAATGATTTCTCTTGCAAAGTTGGCATTGACCATTAATGTGGTATTTTGACCAATTACCTGAAAGAATTTATTCAATATTATCATCATGACATATGTAGTCCGTAATGATTTGGAACTGCAGTAGAAGAATGTGAAAACAACCTTTATGAATTTTAGAGGAGGATGTTTATGTGGATGACCCACTAATGTGGTTCTCAATTGAAAAGAATGAACACATAATGTGCAAATTTGAGGAAATTAATATACAAATTTAAACATACATCCCACCAATAGTATCTGAAAGATAGTCAATGATACTATTGTTCTTTTTAGATTTAAGGAAACACAATTAACTAGTGTAAGTATCTCAAGGTAAGTGGGAGTGAGTTTATTATGTTGATTCTGTATGTTATTATATCTTGCTTGCAACTTATTATCTTGGTCTTTTACACTAGACTAAGAATTTTTTCTAGTAACTTTGAATGAAAGATATAGGTGAGTCGAGCCATGTGATTAGAAAATGAATATTCTAGAATATGTCACATGAATTGTTAGACTTATCTCAAAAAGCATATATCATTAAAGTATATACTAGAATGATTTAGAATGAATAAAATTTACGTTAAGGAAGTATTAACTATACTCATAAAGTCTTGAGGTATTAGCATGGAACGAATAAATGCATGCTTACTTCTGTAATGAATGATCACATTGAGGTGATCAGAATGTTGAATTTGTAACAAGTTTTGAAGTTACAATTCAAACTAATTGACTGCAAAATTTTATTTCGGGGCTTAGAACTGTCGACAATATTGCTTAGCCACTGAAAACGTACTGTGGTGTTTTGCAGCAATGACAAGTACTATAAAGGTGCTAAAAGTATGTGAATGAAGTACTTTGTCTCTAAAGAATGAGATCAGAAACAAAAATTGTCAATAGAGCATATTAGTACCAATTTTATGATTGTTAATCCCTTGAAAAAAGGGTTATTGCCTAAACATTTATTGAACATGTTGAAAGTATAGGCATTACTGTTGTTAAGTAAAATTGAATTTGATGTTGACATCCTTATGTATGATGTAATTGACACGCTGAGCTCATTTATGATATGTTTCTGATTACCTGTTATCTAGAACGGCATGCATTATTGTATTAGAGTAATGTAAACAGGTATTGTCTTGAATAAAGACATTATGGACCAATTATATATTTCCCAATTATAGATCGTGTTAAGGAAAAGACTATTTTGTGGTACATGGAAGGAATTATGTCGAACAAATGATGTACAACCGCCATGACCCGAATTAGTTCCTATCTTTAATCATGATTAATAGAGTATCTAAGTATAAAATGATTTAGCTATATAAATGCGCATTAATTGTTTGTTTAATTATTTTTTTATTAGACCATAATGTTGAATTATGTCACATGAGCCAAGTGGGAGAATGTAAGATTTTAATATCTTAGTATGTCTCATGTGATAGGCATGTGACATATATTGATGTGTGTTTAGTAAATAAATGATTAAATATTAATGGGCTAAATCATATTTAGATAAGAAGGGATTGTTTCTGAAGGCATGTTAGCTTGATGGAAGCCAATGGATAATAGTTAGGGTTTTTACCTATTTATAGGAAACGGGTCCTGTTCCTGGCCATAAGGTATTCTTTTCTCTCTCTATCACAAAACGGCTAAACAAACAACATAGAAAAGAATAGCATAGGAGGCAAAGGAATAGAAACGTGTTTCGTGGCTTTTGATCAAAGAGCATTTGGAGAACTCTCTTCCAACTATAACAATGGATAAAGGTTAGTAATCGTATTCCTTATTGTCTCTATAATATGTGAAAGTCATGTAATTTCAAGATCCTTATTATTGTAGTTGTAACGAATAAATTAAACTACAACTTATAATATAAGCATTGGTTAAGGGTAGCCAAACTTTATAATTATTTACCAAGTTACGTTTTAATTTGTTTAAGCTATGTCCTCATTTGTTTATATGTGAATTTAAACTATGTTTTGAAAACGTTTTAATTGGATTATTTACGTAATTTGATATAGTTGATTTTCAAAATGAAATGAAACTTTGTTTTATAAAGGTGTTATGGAACTTTGGTTTTGGTTTAATTTGAATTGAGTTTAGTTATTTAGTTTGATTGTATTATAAATTGTTTGAGGATAGAGAGCTTCACAAAGAAGTGAGGAACGGCGTTAGCGGAGATCAAGAGGAAGCTGCAGTAACTCCTAATCAAGGTGAGAGAGAAACCTTCTTAAGACATAGTGGCATGTAGGGTAATATTAGGACATTCCGTATCAACTCAAAGGTCAGAACTAGGGATCTATCGGGTGAGTAGTAGAACGGCAATTGTGTGTGTGTTCCGCCGTTCATACGAAAACACGATCCCTCGATAATAATTGTATGTGTTATATATCCTGATTTATTATGATGATGACTTTATTATGATGTTTATATATTGTTAACTGCCTGATGATAGCATGCCTGACTTATATGTGTTATAATCTTGTTATCGGAAGATAATTTGTTCATATGATGTTATTTTTGGGAATTATTTAAAAGGCTTTATGGTTTAAGGCATTGGTATGGAATCTTTGCGAAAATTTATGAAAGTTTATAATGTTATCCCCTGATCGCATTGTCATGGTGACGTGCTTGATCGTTATGTTTTCCCGGCCACGTGAATGGAATGTCGTGGTTGCGAGCTCGGTTTGGAATTCACTGTGACATGGAAGCGTCTATGATAGGTTAATCCCTTAGAGGTCGAGACCCGTTAGAAGTGTGGCTTAGAATAGGTCGACCACAATTAGGAATGTTTAACTCAGTAAAACCCTTCGATGAATTAAATACTTAGGAACCCTTTTTCTAAACCTTGCGTTGAGAGTGAAATAGTGGAGAGGAAAGATACCATATGCTTGGAGGCTGGAGTCCCTTCAAGTGGTGATTGCAATAGGGGAGGGCAAGGACGGTGAACATCAAGAAGCCTCGAGTACTTCTCTAGGTGGGGCGGGACTACAATGACAAGGTTCACTGGAGCCTGGACTTTCGTCGTAGCAAGGACTGCAGGCCAACTGGAGAAAGTGTTGTCGCCCCCTTGAGCAAATCATAGATGGTGAGAGGGAACCTGAACGAGGCTAGAAGTTCGGTAGGTGTTGGGTTTTTGGAAACTTTTCTGAAATGAATCTTGCTGACCACCAGCGTCTGGTCACATGAATTTTGATATCTTGCTGACCACCGGCGTCTGGTACAGCCTTTGTTTACCGACTTCGATGCCAGCGTGGTTAGGGTTCCTGTGCGTCCCATCTTTCCTAACTAGGATGTGGTTGGAATTGTAGAGGAGATGTAATGTGTGTGCTATCAATCCCTAGAACCTCGGTAATGGTACCGCTTTTGATTTACCGATGGTCGTGACTTGGAAACTTAGAGCCTAAAGAGAATTAATTATAAAGGTTATGGTTTTATGAAGAACATCCTTTTTGGGAAAGGACTTTATGGTTTTGATTTTATAAGGTGATGGTAATGATGATGTATATTCTGTTTTAGGATAAGTTATGATATGCTTGTTTGGTCTTAATATTATCCTATAGTAAGCCTCTGCCGTCGACGATCATATCGTTCGGAAGTGCTTACTCTCTTTATTTCCTTTTCCTGTGGACATTGAGGAACAATGGTCACAGATAGCAGATAAAGTAGTATTTCGAGTAGTGGTTGCTCAAGTTGGAAGAGGATCGCAAGATGGCACACGTACGAGGAGGAAGCAGAAGCGGCAATCGAGGAATCTTCCAGACACTTGTGGTGGAGGATATAATGAAGATTAGTAGCCTAGGGTAACATAGTCTTTGTTTTGTACCCTATCTTAAGGTGATTATGATATTATTACTCTATCCCGATGTAACCCCTGTTGTAAAAAAAGGATTATTTTGAATGAAATGAAAGAAGTTCTTCTTGGTTATGTATCAAGTGCAAAAAGTAATTAAATGTTTTCCGCAAGTTAACCATCGAATAAATATGACGTTAAAAAAAGGAGTTTTTGGAAATATGTTTGTAACATCTCTTTTTGGGAAAGAATTTTACGTCGCGAGTTTGAGTATCAAATCATTTTTGGAAACCAAATGAATTAAATTGCATTATGAAAATCTTTTTGTAAAAGAATTAAAGTGAACTGATTTTGGTAGTGTTAAAATAAATGGTGCAAATTTTCACCAAATTTCTGAGTTCCAAATTGAGGTGTTACACTTCTCATCATCATTAGAGCATTGATTAAGAAAAGGAGGTTGCAAACTTAATGCTTGGGAGGTTACACATTTAAGAAGAATAAAGAAGCCATCATGAGTTGTCATGAAGTCTTGGAGGTTAAAAAGTTCAATCATCAATTCTCATTAAGAGAAGGTTACACTCCAAGGCCAATAATTAGTACTTAATGAGAAGTTACAAAACCAAAACCCATCAATTAATATGATTAACACTCATTAAGAAAATATTCCTTCCATCATCAAACTCATAACTCACGACTTTAAAGAATCATGAAGGCTAGGACATTAAAGTTTTGTAACTCCCTTCTCATGATTAGCTTCCAAAATCACGTCCAAGACTAGGCTTAGTTTTAAGTAGATTCCTATTCTTTTTATGATGCTTTAATTCCTTTCTCTTAAGTTGCTTATTGTGTACGGCGAAGTTTAGCAAAAGGCCTCACATCTCTTCCTATATATTGTAATGTTTTCGGTGAATGAGGGAGCTTTTGCCTTGTGTTAAAATTCGTGACTTGTTTCACAACTCCAAGAGTGTGATTCTCTTACATTTTGGTTGCAAGAAGGGAACTCAATTGTGTGATGCTATTGAGTCCAACCAAGGGCTTATCTTTTGATCCTTCAAGAGTGGCGCCTCTCCCTATTATCCTTTTTCCATCTATTGCTTCAATTTGGTTTAATTTAATTCCATTAGTTTTTGCATTAGTGTTTCGAATATAGAGTTCTTTGCTTGGCTTTCTAAGGATTTAACAAGATCTAACACCCATTTGTTCATTTGGTTCCAATTCTTCAAGAAGATTCGATTTGAAATCATTGGTCTCATTTTTTGGGTGTATCAAAATCCAACTTCACAAGACATAAAATAAAAAAAACAAGAGATCCATAAACCAAACTCATCATCAATTCATACCCTCTCATCATTCCAACAATAATGTAATAGAATCAACAACAAAAGATAAATAAAACCACAGAGCAGTAGCAATAGAGTAATGTGCCCCTCACTCACTTTCTCTCACACCACCACATAAGAGACTTTGCCTTGACCATAACCCACTTTCTCTCTTTTCTCTTTCTCTCTCAATCAAACATAATAATAAGAAGAAGAAAAAATAAAGAGTTGAAGTTTTATTTTTTGAAAAAAAAAATGGAGGAGAGTGCAGTAAACAATGTGGTAAAAGGCTGGGCAATTAGAACTTCAGTCTCAACCCACTATATATGTTGTACGTTTAATTACTTCTCTACCTCTTCTTCGAAGGATTCTTCTAGCATCACTCTTTCATGATTTTTGCCACTTTAAATAACCAAATGGTGCTCCTAATAAAATAGTTTGCGTTAATTCAACTAAACCAAGCGCTAGTACTAAAAAAAAAAAAAATACCCATATCAGTATGCTCTTTTTTCGATATTGAAAGCTCGTAGAACTTTAAAAATAAAAAATTTTGCTTCCGACACTTATTTGTGAGAAATGTAAAAATTTTACATTTGATACTGATAAGTTGGAACATATTTTTAGCACCTAAAAGTCAAAAACTATTTAATGCTAAAAATATTTTAATCTTTTTCACAAATAAGTGAGACCAAAAATTTACATCATGAATTATAAAAAAAAAAATAAAAAATTTACATAATGAAGATCAAAAATTAAAACTCAAAATTTAAAACAAAACCCAATAACACAAATTAAAACGGCAAAACCCAAGGCCAAAAGCAACACAAGACTAGCAAATGCAACAACAACAACTCGATAACTAATTAAATCTTACTATTTCTTTTTAGTTCCTAAACACATTATTACTACCGATAAAATCAGACCCTTTCGGGTCGAGTTTGACATGTCATGATTATTATAAAAAGGACAACAAGGGGACAAACCTGATATAAGAGGTGATGGGTTTGTGTATACTCCAAGTAACCTGACTTGTCCTCCTATACATATTTTTTTTTTTGATAACCCAGGTAATCCAGCCCATTGGGTTGACTAATCCTGGGGGACCAATCCCACTGGACACTTGCGAGGGCCCCAATTAAAGCCAGAGTTTTTGCTCTGTATGCTCATGGCCAGCAATGTTTGATTCAACCAGTAGATTTCGAACCTGAGACTTGAAAGGAGCACACTCCCAAATCTCAAGTCTTGCACCACCAGGACAACCATTGCTGGTTCCTATACATATCTAAAGTTCTATTATTTTTCACTAATTTGTTTTTCACTAAAGTTTGATATCGTAAGAATAATAGTTGAAATAAGCTCAAAATATTCTCTGTACTCCTTCGCTATATAATTTAATGCGAGTGTTTTGTTTAAGATGTTTGTGCTAGTGACTTTAAAATTCTATTGATGTAGGTACGTGGTAATTCATAGTGTGATAAGTATTTGCTTGTGAAGTATTTATCTGTCTTTCTTTATAGCAAGGTCTTTTGATGTTTTCTCTTATTAAGTTGCACAAAATACTTAAATCATGTAGGATGAGCATAATGACGAGATAGTCTAGTCAACGATCATTACGCAATCATTTGAGTTACATTATAAATACCATTTTAACAATCTGACAAATAAAATAAACTGTGTGATGGATAACTCATTATATCATATCAAATTTTGTCATTTTTGTTTCAAGAATAAATCCATATTTTTATAAATTTTATGCTTATACTTTTATTTCGGGTCAACCCGACTCATCCCTATCTTGACCTATCCCAATTTGAATTTGTCCTTGTCATGTCCCTTCCAAATTAGGGATGGCTTTGAGTTCAAAAATTGACCCAATCAACATTTAAAAATGGATAAGGGACAAGTCTAATCCATCTCAACTCGTCATATGCTCAATAAAAGGGCTAAACTACTCATTTGGTCCCTTATTTTATTTTTCGTTATCAAATTGGTTCCTCACTTTTTTTTATCATATTGGTTTCTCGAATATTTCTTTACTATTAATTTGGTCCATGAGTTACTCTTTATCCTACGTGGACTAATATATACTCACACGTGTCATTTTTCTATTCAACGATGCAAATGTGGATCAATATAATATTAACTTGCAGGGTGAACAGTAACTCAGGACCAATTTGATAGAGAAAATAAACGTGAGGGACCAATATGATAAGAAAATATGGGATATAAGCAATCCTTGAAGCTTTTAAAAAACAAAATTGCATTAGAGACATGTTGCTGAATCACCTCTCTAGTCTCTAGCTACATACAACAGATGCATGATGCATGCATGCTTCCTATCACTCGAAAAGATCAAGCTGGGTTACGACACACACAGAGATTGGGAATCAATTGTGATACTTGTGCTTTATATACAACACGAAAGCTTCTACCACACAATTGGTTTTCAATCATAAGATATGAACTCTTCAATGTACAAAACATGCAGTACTACATCATGAAGAAGGTCGCAGATAAAAACTAATAAAGCTCACTTATACTGATATTCTTGGCTTCAAAACTCTAACAAAACATGCTTGCAAAACTTGATAGATAAAGAAAATCAAATTACATGACTTTAATTAGATAAGAATGCTTATGTTTTTCCTTGCCTTATTTTTTTTATTTCCTATACTATTCTTCATTCATGTTGCATTACTGTTTTCTGGAATAGCAACTTGCTTCACTAGGAAACCTTTTCCCTCAAATTGTTGGGGAAGCTATAACTAACTAGGATGCTAAAGTAATCTTGAAATTGGTCCCTTCAACTATAAGTCTACAACCTCTTCCTTAGACTAAAGGAGTTAGGAGGGTATCAATTCAAGGTGGTGTCAATTTTGGTTGTTCAAATAAAGGAGTTGTCTCATATTTCAACATGGAATAGATACATCGTATGTATATGTTAGGAGGGGTGTCATTTCTAGTTATTTGCTATGGAAGGCTCAAACTACTGTCAAGCAAATACCTCTTCTAAAATTCAAAAAGTGGCTAGATCTTCAACTTGCCTTAGCATCACTCTCATTATTTCCTGGGAGCATAAACTCTTACCTTTGTTTGATAATGGAAACCAAAAATTGACAGCAGTTATACATCACAATCCTTCATCTTTGCATAATGCTAAAATCAAATACATCAAGATCAAGCCCCGAATCCAAGTGAAACTGCGTTTGTCTACTGAACAGATATAAAGCACTATATACCACCTGATTTACAATATCAATAAAGAAAAGTTTGGGCTCACATTATTCAACACATCATAGGGTGAACTTGTTCCATATTAAACACCATTGGACATTTTTTACTAGTGGTTGGGACCTAAAAGTGCAAGAAGAAAAGCCCTGTAGTGGCCGGATGTTTCCGAGTGAACTGCATCGTGCAGCGTCCTGCATCGTGCAGCGTCTTATGGTACTTCTTCAAATATTCAGCTTTGATATACTGCAAATCAACCTCAGCCCTTGTTACGATCACCCTTATAAGAGTGTCGTCATTAGTCCCCAAACCTTTCATCGCCTTACGTAAGACCTGCATGGTGGCAAATGTGAAAAGATTTATATCTCCATGTCTTGGCAGTATGAAATTTTAATTAAAAGGTTCACTCTATGCTTACAAAACCAATTCAAATCTAAAAAATTAAAACAACCTATTGGCTATTTTTGTTTTTTAACCATTGGAAGATAAAAAGGATCTAGAGAATGGAACATATCATCACAATCAATCACTTGTGTAAACACTCATCAGGGTAACAGCAAATATCAGCTGACCGAAAGATACTACTGACCAAATGAACCTATTCCTATAAAATGACCTTAAAGAAAATATGTTTGTATTTGTTGCTTAGCAGAAAGTGCAGATATTGATTCACAAAAGATGCAGAAGTAAATCAAGTTATTGAAAAGCTTAAGATTGGAATTCACAAAATATACTTAGTAAGGAAACCTTCCTAGAAGGTGGTCCCAAAATATATTTCACTTAAACTAGCTTTTTGTGTAATGGCTGGAGTATTAATATAGTTTTACAGTTCTGACCCAAGAAAAATATCCCTAGTTGCCCTGATTAGATATGAATTATTTTATAGGTTAAACCAAAAAAAAAGGAAAATTGTTGATACATATTTAATTAATCAGTCATATTAAATATATATACTGGGGGAGGGGGTGTTCCAGAGTGTTTTGGACCACTTTTTGTAAAAGAGGTTTAACAATAAATAATGAGATTTTAAGTTCGTAAGCTTGAGAGATGTATGTAGAAGTACAAAATCCATGCCTCCGTGGCTTGGAAAGAACAGATGGAGCATCATGAAGAATTATCGGGAGGATCGACCGGGCTACTCTTTATCCATGACACTGGTTTGGGAATAATGAAGGAGTGGATATTATGACTCTGTTTCTTGGTCTTTTTTGTGTTTTGGGTTTAGATGGGTATTTAAGATGCTGAGGGTAGTGAGAATATTGGAGAGTTCAGAGAGTTGGTGATGGGGGAAGTAGTTTAGGTCTCCTTTTTTTCTCTCTCGTTCTTGTTCTGTCTTGTTTTTGTATCTGAGTCCTCTTTTATAGGGCTTTGGAGGGACTTAAGGGTAATAGGGCAAACACTTGGTGACCAAGTAAACTTAGTGACAAAGTAAACTTGGTGACCAAGTTTTGGGAGAAGGAGTATCAACCTTCGCTCTCACAATAAGTGGGTCAGTGGACGAGCGAGGCCAGAGGGTGAGAGCGGACAAGTTAAAGTGGCTTTGTCCTAAGGCGTCTTAGGTCTTAGAGCGTCATGGGTGTTAGAGCGTCCCCGTCCCTTATCTATCATGAAGGCGCTTTGTCAAGGCATGAACGCCCTGTGCACTTTCCTTCATCCAAAGCCTTCCAAGCCACGTAGTCCATGAAGTTTCCAACTTAGTGGTACCGCCGATGTGTCGTCCTACACCGAGGTGGCATGGGCCCACTAAGTACTTTACCGTTTCGCCTTTCGTCTTGGTTGCAATTATTATTATCTTATCTTTCCTGAAGATTAAATTGTTAAATAAAGATTATGAACATAATTAAAAACGGGTCCAAACAATAGCCCCCTTGCACTTGAGGAAGAATTTATTCTTTCTCAAGTGCATAACATCTTCAAGGGACATAATCTTTATATTAAAAAATTGCGAAAATAAAAGTACGTATATATATAAAATTATTAGGAAAGGATATGAAGGGTTGAAAACTTCCCTTTCATGACGACTTGTATATGTAGCAGTGTCATTCTCTTTGTTTGAATTTGTATATATTTTTCTTTGCTTATTTCTTTGTTGTAATCTGGTTGTTTCTTATAGTTGCTACTTCTGCACCTATTGCCAACATTTCCCCTTCGCCTCTGGATCCGTTAGAATAGGGTACTTCTTCGCCTTTGGCTTTGATGGAGGAGGGGTCCTCTCCACAGGAGCGAGTGGTTTCGGGTCTTTCGCCTTCTTCCCCTGTTTTTATTCATGGTACTGTTATTTCTCCTTCTAAGGTTCCTTTGATGCCACCAAGATCCTCGCCTTTCCTCCCATGCAATCTGAGGTTGGATCTGTCGCTGCTACTGCTATTTTGTTGTTGCCTCCGCTTTTAAGAGAAAATAAGCTCCCTCCGCTCCCTCTAAATCTGAAGGGTCCAAGAGTTCGAGGGCGAAGGCTTTTGCTACTAAGATTCCCTCATCAAAGGCTTCCGCCCCACCCCCAAAAAACAAAAGAAGGCGATTGCTACCAGCCCGCCTCTTGCTGGGTGTAGAGCTTCGCTTCGGCTGCGCTCTCTCCCCAGCTCCCCCTTTTTTTTTGGTTCAGAGCTTCGCTCCGACTGTGCTCTATCTTCTTGTTTGATTTGGCAATTCTGAATATGTACTTCTGTAATGTTGGATATTAGTTTCCTTCGCTAGTTGCTACTCTTTCATCTTGACAATCATTATCCTGCAATGTTCTGGACAATGTTTTATCATGTGAACCCACTCTTTCGGGCTTTTATTTATAACATGAGGCGTTCTTTCCGCTTTCATGATCTTACTCTTTAACTACAAATACCAAGTATTTGCATATCTGAATCACAAGTGGGTGGCCATTTCCACTTGGATTTATCTATCGCAAAGGCGGGGAGCGGCTTCCAATCGCACCTTTGGATTTTCTATTATAACATGCTCTTGCACGTTTCTCTGTATGTGTGTACACTAATGTGCTCTTGCATATTTTTAGTGCTTTTACACAAATGTGCTCTTGCACATATCTCTGTTTGTGTTTTACACTAATGTGCTCTTGCACATTTTTCTTAGTGTTGTTACACAAGTGTGCTCTTGCACAATTTTTATTCAGTGTGCTCTTGCACAATTTCTATTCTGGTGTGCTCTTGCACAATTTTTATTCTGTGTGCTCTTGCACAATCTTTATTCTGTGTGCTCTTGCACAATTTTTGTTTTGGCGTGCTCTTGCACAATCTTTATTTTGTATGCTCTCACACAATTTTTATTTTGGCGTGCTCTTGCACAATTTGTATTCTGTGTGCTCTCGCACAATTTTTTTCTCGGGGGAGGTTCATACCAACGCGCCCGCTTATGTGTTTTTTTTTAATTGGTTTTGCTTGAGGGAGGTTAAGACCATCACTCATCAAGCCCCTTTAGCAATAATTTTATTTCATGCATTAAGCCATCACGCCTAAGTCTTTACCGTCTCTAGCCATAATATATTTTCTAAACATGCATGATGACATACTAAATTGATGCTTATCAACCTTAATAATCTATATGATTAATTTCATTGCGTGTTGGCAAATATTGGAATATATAGTAGATTTTCAAGTAATATGTCAAATAAAAATTATGTTAAGCGTAATACTTAGCTTTTTAGTGGCTTTCCCGCCTTCTATGCTTGTATGGGTTGCAGCGTCTTTATTGGTCGAAGCGCATTTCCCGTCTTTGGATAATTTCCCGCGTTCATGTGTTTCGCTCTCGGGCGTCTCGTTATGGAGAGCGTAGCTTCTTGCTTTCGGGTGTCACTGAGACACAAAATAAAGCTTAAATATTTTGTTCTTTTTATGGTACCACGTAATAATATCTTTTTCAATAAATTTGTATTAATCTAATATTCAAACTCTACCATTCATCAAATATTCATATATTTGGTACACATATATTCACCATAAGCATTAGGCTTTTGTATATCAAATTCTTATCCACTATCGTCCTTACATTCAAGGGAAATATTTACATTTTTTTTAATATTTTTCATTATGGTCCAAATGAAGGTACTAAGCTAGTCCATCAAAAATAATAAGATTTATGCAATTTGTGTCATTTGGTTTCACTGTGTAATTCATGAAAGGTCCATTCACATATGGCTTCATTGTGTAATGCGACGTCAAATGCAAGGTGCATATCATGAGCTTCATATCTTAGTCATGCTATGTAATATTTACTATAAGAAATATGTCACCATTATGCAAGCCACTAATCAACCTCATAAAATTTAATTGAAATCTAAAGCCAAACATGTATAGCCAACACACAGTAATACACACGTACATAACATGTTAATAATAATAGTAAATAAAAATCATGTACTAATAGGATGGAAATTATCTAATCAGTACATCTTAATTACTAGTATATTAAGTAACCTTCCCATATCTTATAAAATCATAACCCAAAAATGATATACCATAATATTATGCTATGTAATTAATTAGGTGATAGTAAATGGTTACTTATGGTAAAATTAGCAATAGTAAAATAGGATTACTTCCCTGAAATGTTTTTTTTTATATCTTCGGTCGCTTCCTTTGTTGAGCATTTCCATGGCACTGTGCTTCTGATATTCATTTGAAAAAATACACGCATTTCTACTGTTTCATTGAGAGCGTGCTTTCCGCTGAGCGTACTTTATGCTATCTTGCTTTTAGCGACTGTTTGGTCTTTTCTAGGGAAGTGGGCGTCCCGCTTTTGGGCCTCTCGCTCTTGTGCATTAGGATTTAGGATCACACCTTTTCGTTCTAAGTGTCCCGCCTTTGAGCATGAAGCGTTCCTTTTCGCTTTGGCTATCTCTCTCGCTCTTGGGTATGGGAAGCATACTTTCCCACTTGGCGTCTTGCTTCGGGTGTCTCTCTCGCTCTTAGATGTGGGCAACGCTCTTTTCTCGGAGCGTGCCTTCCACTTGGGAGTACCACTTTATGTGTCTCTGAGGCGTAAAAAATAAAACTAAGATGTTTCGCTCTTGCACAGGGTAATGTAATAATTCGTCAATCACTAAACTTATATCGATTTAATATTTAAGTTCTATTACTCTAAACATCATCAAATATTCACAAACTACATTTGATATGACATGCGTTCGACAAAAACATTTGACTCTCACATTTCATATTCTCATCTATTATTGTCCATGGTATCATAATTCAAAGGAGGTATTTGGCAAGTTAGTTAGATAAATTTAATACGGATTTGCATATAATAATTAAAAATAGTGGCAAACTCTTGAAACAAATATGAGAGATTATAATTTTTTTTTTAAAAAAAAGGATGAGAGCTGCTAAGCAAAATAAAATAATATATAATTAAGAGACTTAGCTGGCTCTTCTGAATAAGGATCAGATCTCCTCTTTTGTCCCATGTGCAAGTTGCATTGATGTCAAAGATTATTTTTTCCATTGGGTAAAAACCTCTAGTTAGTTCCTTGTGTTCATTCTTTATTCTTCTGCTCTCTGGGAGTATATTGTTTTTTTTATTGGATGAAAATGTTTTCCTTCGTCAAAGCAGATACCAAGATCCTCTTTCTTTATCTCTTGTCCTTTTCCCTTCCCCTGAACACTGCTCCTATTTACTCTCTTTTTGCCTTGACCCAAAAATCAAATTGCTCAGTGCAATGTCTTTTTCCTTTCTCTGCTACACATAATAACCTCTTCATCTCTCTGCGGAAATTCTCTTCGCCCTGTTGTTCTCTTCGCCCTCAAATTTTCTTCGCCCTGTTGTTCTCTTCGATCGCCCTCAAATTCCCTTCGCCCTGTTGTTCAGGCAACACCAGTTTCCCTTGACTAACCAACCTATGAATGGTACGCCTAACCACATAGCAGTTCATTGTTCCATGGGTGTTCGCCTCGGGGTGCACGATGTAAAAGCGAGAATCATCATATTGTTGCTCAGTGGGCGGGCGACCAAACAAGAGCGAGTGTGTTTTCAAACGAGAGCAAGTCGCTCAGGCTGTGAAGGGAGTTTTTGCCCGCTATGGGCTTTCTACCAAGGCTCAAATATTTGATTCACACATTTCATGAACATTTGATTCTCACATTTTATATTCTTATATACTATTGTCTATAGTTCTAATAAAATATTTTTATCATGATCTATCAATTTTGTCACACGGTAATATTCACATAGTAAGAAATTGTACATATCAGTAACTAAAAATAGTGACCAAATTTTTTAGTAGAAATTAATATAAGGGATTATGAAATAAAACTAAGGTTGAGTTCAACAGGTATTAAAATTCATTTAGTAAGAATTTGTATATAATAATAATTAAAATAGTGACAAGTTTATTAACAGTAACAAACATAAGTGATAATAAAATAAAAATAAGGATGAGAGTTACCAAGCATAAAAATGTTGGAAGTCAAGCTTGCCCCAAAGGACGTAAAGAGTAATGCTAGAAGGATTCTAGAAGATAATGTTTTGATGATTACAAACAAGATTCAAAGTTTTAAGCATCAAGCTGCATCAAGTTCAAGCATCAAGCTTCAAGGCTAAAGTCAAGGCTCAAGCTTCATGTTCAAGTTTAGTATAGCCTGGCCCATAGGAAATTTGTAAGGTAATGAATTTTTATTACAAGTGTCTAATGGCCAAAATTAGTTTTTCATGTTAAGGAGAAGAAAAGAACTTTTTATGAAAAATGTTTTAATTGCAAAAAGAGTTTTAGTGAAAATTTGTTTTTAACTTAGTTTATGAAAAATGTTTTTAATTGCGAAAATAGTTTTTTCTAAAAACATATTTTTTAAAGACTTAACTGATTCACTGTGAAAATATATCTTGACAACCTCTGGATTTCTCTAAATTGTGAAAATCTGTTAAGACATGTTTTGACAGAGATAATCGATTACTCTTTCAAGATAATCGATTATTTATGTTGCATCATAGAAAATCCAGAGAGAGTGTAATCGAGTATTTGAATCTGGCTAATCCATTACTTTTTGTATGAAAGTAATCGATTACTTGACACGGATAATCGATTACTGGAGTTGCATCATATATTTTTCAGAGGCTGTGTAATCGATTATTTGACCAGTGATAATCGATTATATCAGTTGCATCATATATTAAACAGAAGTGAAGTAATCGATTAAATTCTATGTTGTAATCGATTACTGGTTTTTCAAAAGAATTTAAAAGTTTCTATTTTTAAAGGGATAATCGATTATCTTCTTGAAGTAATCGATTACCTCAAGTTTTATTGAAAAACGTGTCAGAATCATTTTGATTTATTTCCTGATTTGTTTTTACATAATTGATTCTGATTTATTTTCAAAATTCGAATTTGATTTTAGTTTTGAAAATATTCCTTTTTCGTTTAAGATTCAAATCTTTTATTTTATTCCTTAAATCTATTTTATTTGTTTCTGATTTCAAAATTGATTTTATTCTATTTTATTTTATTCTTTAAATCTATTTGATTTGATTTTGATTTCAAAAATATTATTTTATTTTTTTTATTTCAGAAAATCAATTTTGAATATTTCCGGATTTGATTTCATTCTTATTTTAAATTATTTCCAAAATCAGTTTTGATTTGATTCTGATTCTGATTCTATTTTTCAAATTCAAAATTTGAATTTCATATATTCTCAAATCTTTAGTTTTATGTCTTAAATCTTTATGATTTGGTTTTTGATTTTAAACATGTGTTAATTGTTGTTTTTATAAAAAGGATTTGAATCAAGTTTTTATTCTGATAACTTTTTTGAAAAACTTTTACACGTTCTTCTTCTTCTTCTCCTTCTCAATTCTTTGGTTTTATCGTTCATATCTTTTGAGAAGAAAAACTTTACTTTGGCCTATACACTTGTGATTTAACTTCATTGCCATAGAGCTTTATTGTTGTATTCGTGTTGTATAGAACACACTTTTGTTAGAGCCTTATATTGTTGTATCCGCACTATTAAGAGTGCAATATAGGTCCTGTACCAATCACTCATACCATAACCAGTGTTGTTAAGGGGTGTGCAACCCTTAGTTGCTAGGGAGTGAATCTCCTAGTGCGGACGTGCGGTGTTCGTGGTTGTAGGGTGAGGAACCCTTGTGTATTGGGTAGTGCTAGACGAACGGTGGGGCACCTGGTAGTTAGGCTATCTGGTTGTTGAGGTCCCCGGCGAAAGGAGGTTCCTAGTAGCTTGCGGGGCGCTCTGGTTGTACTTGGGGACGCGCGGCGTCTTGGTTTAGTGAAAAGCTCAAGTGGGTCGCTTGGGGACTGGAGTAGGCCGGGTTTGCCGAACCAGGATAAAATCTCCGGTGCAATCTCTTTTATCCCTATCTCTTTTATATTTCGTTGTTATATTTATTTGTTGCGCATCATAACATCTATTTTGTAATAATCTATTTTAAGCGAATTTAAAATAATAAGGGCGGTAACGGTTTTCGTTGTTCTTATTTAATTCGTATCCGCGCATATTAGTTTTTCATAATAGTATTAATATTATTCGCTTAAGCGCAATCGTTTTCATCATTATATTGTTTTCCGCTGCAAAATCTCTTTAAATTTGTTGAAAACGTTTTAAAGCGAATATTTTTCAATGTTTTCATAAACACCCAATTCACCCCCCTCTTGGGTGACGGCTGCCAATCCTATCAATAATTCTAACAATTGGTATCAGAGCTTCGTGCTCTGGTAAAGGCCTAATAGCCTGAGTCAAAGATCCTTGTAGATTGGCAGCGTTGGGATATTTTATTTGTTTTAATATGGAGGGATTTTCATTCGATGAAGCACCATTTTTTGATGGAAATAATTTTCATTATTGGAGTGCTAGAATGAAAATATTTCTTCAATCTATTAGTTTTCGTTTATGGCATATTGTTCTTCATGGTTTTGATCAAAAACATGTTTTAAATGATTTTGATGAAAAATCTTTTTCATTCAATTTTCAAGCAATGCATATTTTGAAAAATTCTTTGAATGTTGATGCATATGCTATTATTGAAAATTGTTTGAATGCGAAGAATATGTGAGACACTTTGAATACACACTATGCTACTAATGATCTTCATGAAAGTGTTAGTGTCCACAGGAAAAAGGAGGAGAAGGAACAAGAAGAAAACGATGTTGAGCATGGAATGATAAACTCCCTGGAAAAAGATTTTGATGATGAGAGTGAAAGCGTGAGGAGTAACTCAACAAGCGTTTGTGATGACTTAGAGAGGATATTTGAAATCTTTATGGACTCACTGGAGGAATCAATGACAGATGAAATTAAAACATCCGACTACTTGGATCATGAGGACCATGAGGTAATTTCAATTAGTCCTTGTTCTTAATCTCTACAATTTGCATATAATGATTTGCATGATGATTTGACATCCTTGAAAAATAAAAACTTGGACACTTTACAAAAATTATCTCTAATTGAAAATGAAATTGATATTTTGAAAAATAGAGATATTTTTTATAAAGAGATATTTTTAGAAAACAACTCCTCAACCATTTTCGAAAATTGCTTACATATTGAAAAACAAGTTGAGGAAGCACTTTTTGAAAGTAAAAATCAAATTGTTCAAATTCTTTACTTGATGAAATTGAAAATAATGTGGATATCCAAAAATCAAGTAAAGTTGATGACAATAATATTTTTCAATGTGAAATAAAAAATTCCAAGTTTCATGAAAATAATTTTGAAAAAGTCAAACCATCATCTAAACCCATTATTTGCAATTATTGTGGTAATTCATTTATGCTTTTATCGTAAAAATTATAATATGAGAAATAATTTGCAATGGGTTCCAAAGGCTTCTAAGGAACCTAAGACTTACCTCAAAGGACCCAAGATGCAATGGGTACCAAAATGTTCTCCTAGTATTTCAAATGTGCAGAATTTTATTAAAAAGGATGAACCAAGTGGAGGAGAAAAGGGGAAAGTGTCAAGGGTGATTTCCAAGAGGCAAAGAAATAAATGGATTGGTCAAAGGAGAAAAGTACCTACAACCAAAGCTTCTCACATGCATAAAAGTGAAATCAAATGGTCTAGGACCTCAAGCAAGAAGCAATGGGTAAGGACAAACACCTCCTTGATCAACAAGTCCAAGGTATCAAGTTTTCATTCATACTATAACAACGACTACACAAAGGTATACCTGGACTACTCTATTTTTTGTGCATACCAAGGTGTATCATGAGTGCTAAAATCTTTTTTTAAAATCTTTTTATCTATCATGATCGCTCCTTGGATAAAATAAATCATGTGTGTCTTGCTTTATTTGAAAATCTTTTTAAGCACATGATTATATTTTTTGTGTGTACACTGCATTATTTTTCACCATATATTGAGTTGTATCATGTGTGTTAAAATATTTTTTAAAAATTCCTTTTATCACATGAATACACTCTTTATGTGTTGATGCCATGATGCCATGTCATGACATACTAGAGATATATATTGATATAAGACATGCATTTGTGTTCATGAGCATATTTTCAAGTGCATTTGACTATGTTGTCCTTCATGTGATTCAATATTTTGAAAAGTCAAAATGCCTATTTTTGCTTGTGCTACTAATCTATATGGATCCAAGTTTTTGGATACCAAAAGAAATGTTCCTAAGTATTTTTACAAGCAATGTCTCAAGTACAAGAGAAGGTGGAGACTTCCTTCAAGGCAAAGAATGGAAAAACTCTTTGGGGAAGAACCTCACAAATACTCAAGCTTAGTACATGTGATAGCCTCTCCTATGATAAGTATCACGGACCTTATTTTTATTTAACTATCTTTTGATACTTGTCTTTGTGATATGTGCTCAACATGTCAATTATGTTAAATTGAATAATATATTCTTGTCATGTCTTATGTGTTATGCGTATCTGAATGCTGAATTTTTTTTTAATAATTTACTCCTTCTGTGCTATATTTGTGCATCCATTCTTTTTGAAGGAAAAACTATTTTTTTCAGCATATCATATCTCTTGAGCTATATCTAGGTGACTACATGGATTACATGTTCCTGTCATTGTATTTCATGAATCTGAATATGATGTCATTCATGATATATCTTCATGTACAATGATACTTGGAAAAATCATAATTGGTTATATATATACATGTGCCACTAATTCCTAAGGATCCAATTTTGTTGGATACCAAGAGACACGTGCTAATTAGTTTTGCAGGTATTCCTACAAGTACCAATATGGAAAGTTCTTTATAAACTTATGACCATGGATTCAAATGAAAAGAGAACTTGGAAATAATCAAGTACTTGAAGGTGATACGACAGTATCAAAACAATCTCTTGAAATGGAAAAAGGGTTCAACAATTTGAACAAGAGGAGACTACAAAGAAAGGATTCTCCATTATAAAGAAACATCATACATGGGAGAATGTCACATACACATAAGTATCTCTATCCTTATTCCTTAACTTCATTCATTTATTACTTTTATATGTGATATATGCCTTATATGACAATATGGGCTATTATGAATTATATGTTATTATTGTCATGGCATATAGGATTTTAAAGTTTTGATGATAGTGAGCATTCACATGTTTTTATGATGCATTTTTCATCTCCCTTCATGGTATGCTTATTTTGGAAAAACCTTTTAGAAAGGGGGAGAAAAATATTATTTGAATAGTTGCATTAAAACATGTTTTGCTTCTTCATCCCATTTTGACATCATACTGATTTTTATTGTGTATTGGGAAGAAATTCTTTTGTATCCCATACTTCTTTTGATGATGTCAAATAGGGGGAGTAAATATGCATAGTCACCTCCCTTGTTATTATTAATGTATCTATTCAGTGTTTCAGGGGGAGTATAGTACAAAGGGGGAGAAGAACCCTAGTCCTGCTAAAGTCTTCTCACCACCTTTTTGATGTTGACAAAAGGGGAAGAAGAATTCCTTCATGTGCATACTAACCATATATGTAGGGGGAGGTAATGAGAATGAAGAGAAACTATTTCATAACTTAATCAATCATTCTCTATATTCTCTATTTGTATTTAAATTTCCTATGATATTATTGGACTATATTGTGCTATACTTGCTGCTTAACGCTTGTGATGCAGAAACTCAGAAAAGGGTTTGTCATCATCATAAAGGGGGAGTGTTGGAAGTCAAGCTTGCCCCAAAGGGCGTAAAGAGTAATGCTAGAAGGATTCTAGAAGATAATGTTTTGATTATTACAAACAAGATTCAAAGTTTCAAGCATCAAGCTGCATCAAGTTCAAGCATCAAGCTTCAAGGCTAAAGTCAAGGCTCAAGCTTCATGTTCAAGTTTAGTATAGCCTGGCCCATAGGAAATTTGTAAGGTAATGAATTTTTATTACAAGTGTCTAATGGCCAAAATTAGTTTTTCATGTTAAGGAGAAGAAAAGAACTTTTTATGAAAAATGTTTTAATTGCAAAAAGAGTTTTAGTGAAAATCTGTTTTTAACTTAGTTTATGAAAAATGTTTTTAATTGCGAAAATAGTTTTTTCTAAAAACATATTTTTTAAAGACTTAACTGATTCACTGTGAAAATATATCTTGACAACCTCTAGCTGGATTTCTCTAAATTGTGAAAATCTGTTAAGACATGTTTTGACAGAGATAATCGATTACTCTTTCAAGATAATCGATTATTTATGTTGCATCATAGAAAATCCAGAGAGAGTGTAATCGAGTATTTGAATCTGGCTAATCCATTACTTTTTGTATGAAAGTAATCGATTACTTGACACGGATAATCGATTACTGGAGTTGCATCATATATTTTTCAGAGGCTGTGTAATCGATTATTTGACCAGTGATAATCGATTATATCAGTTGCATCATATATTAAACAGAAGTGAAGTAATCGATTAAATTCTATGTTGTAATCGATTACTGGTTTTTCAAAAGAATTTAAAAGTTTCTATTTTTAAAGGGATAATCGATTATCTTCTTGAAGTAATCGATTACCTCAAGTTTTATTGAAAAACGTGTCAGAATCATTTTGATTTATTTCCTGATTTGTTTTTACATAATTGATTCTGATTTATTTTCAAAATTCGAATTTGATTTTACTTTTGAAAATATTCCTTTTTCGTTTAAGATTCAAATCTTTTATTTTATTCCTTAAATCTATTTTATTGGTTTCTGATTTCAAAATTGATTTTATTCTATTTTATTTTATTCTTTAAATCTATTTGATTTGATTTTTATTTCAAAAATATTATTTTATTTTTTTTTATTTCAGAAAATCAATTTTGAATATTTCCGGATTTGATTTCATTCTTATTTTAAATTTGATTTATTTCCAAAATCAGTTTTGATTTGATTCTTATTCTATTTTTCAAATTCAAAATTTGAATTTCAAATATTCTCAAATCTTTAGTTTTATGTCTTAAATCTTTATGATTTGGTTTTTGATTTTAAACATGTGTTAATTGTTTTTTTATAAAAAGGATTTGAATCAAGTTTTTATTCTGATAACGTTTTTGAAAAACTTTTACACGTTCTTCTTCTTCTTCTCCTTCTCAATTCTCTGGTTTTATCGTTCATATCTTTTGAGAAGAAAAACTTTACTTTGGCCTATACACTTGTGATTTAACTTCATTGCCATAGAGCTTTATTGTTGTATTCGTGTTGTATAGAACACACTTTTGTTAGAGCCTTATATTGTTGTATCTGCACTATTAAGAGTGCAATATAGGTCCTGTACCAATCACTCATACAATAACCAGTGTTGTTAAGGGGTGTGTAACCCTTTGTTGCTAGGGAGTGAATCTCCTAGTGCGGACGTGCGGCGTTTGTGGTTGTAGGGTGAGGAACCCTTGTGTATTGGGTAGTGCTAGACGAACGGTGGGGCACCTAGTAGTTAGGCTATCTGGTTGTTGAGGTCCCTGGCGAAAAGAGGTTCCTAGTAGCTTGCGGGGCGCTCTGGTTGTACTTGGGGACGCGTGGCGTCTTGGTTTAGTGAAAAGCTCAAGTGGGTCGCTTGGGAACTGGAGTAGGCCGGGTTTGCCGAACCAGGATAAAATCTCCGGTGCAATCTCTTCTATCCCTATCTCTTTTATATTTCGTTGTTATATTTATTTGTTGCGCATCATAACATCTATTTTGTAATAATCTATTTTAAGCGAATTTAAAATAATAAGCGCGGTAACGGTTTTCGTTGTTCTTATTTAATTCGTATCCGCGCATATTAGTTTTTCATAATAGTATTAATATTATTCGCTTAAGCGCAATCGTTTTCATCATTATACTGTTTTCCGCTGCAAAATCTCTTTAAATTTGTTGAAAACGTTTTAAAGCGAATATTTTCCAATGTTTTAATAAACACCCAATTCACCCCCCCTCTTGGGTGACGGCTGCCAATCCTATCAATAATTCTAACAAAAAACATACAGTATAATAAACAATAAATAGCGAATTAAAAAGTTAAAGTAGGTAAGAAGACTTAGCTGTATCTTTATATTCTTCCTCGATTGTTGTGTCTTGTCTTCCATTTCAGCCTCCTTTTTTTTTGGATCAAAATAAATGAAAGAAAAAAGGTCCAGGAAAAAAGGTCCAGGATGATGTCCCTTTCTTCTCTTATACCCACAATAACCAGAACGCTCTTCCTTTCTCTGTCTCTCGTCCTTTTCCCCTTTATTTATTTTTTATTTTCTTTTCCTAATAAAACTTCTTCACTTTCTCTATGCCTGTGTGTTGTCCCTTTATCCTCTCTTTTCTTTTCTCTATCTCTCCTCTTTCTCTCTGCACCATCTCCCTTCTCTTTTCTCTTTCACAAAAAATATGTAAATTCCTTTTCTTTCCATTAATCGAGGAACTCAAATTTATCTCTCTTACTGGTTGACTATCAACTGGGCAAATGGGGTGTGGCTTTGCTCACGGCGTATCGAGGCGGTTCTGGGCAGTGGTGACGCCGTGGTTGTCGTGGTAGCGACAATCGTATACGACAGTAGCAAGATCGAGGGCAGCCACGTTCAAAGACCCACGTTGCCGTTCACTTTTCCTCTTCCTCCGATTAGTCCACAAGCAACCCCTTCTGTATCGCTCCGCCTTCTTTTACAAAATATCGCTCCGCCTTCTTCTACAATGCTTCTCTCTGTCTTTCGCAACGCTTCGCTCTATCTTCAGCGACGCTTCGCTCTGTCCCTTGCAACCGGAGCGAAGCTCTGCGCTCTGTCTTCAGCAAGTCTTCGCTCTATCTTCTGCAATCGGAGCGAAGCTCTATGCTTTGTCTTCAGGAAGCGACTCCTCCTGTAGAAATATTTTCAATGGATCCCTCCAGTCTTCGCCTTCCGCTCCTGCTACTTCCTCCTTTCTCCTTGTACATCTTCTCCTTCTTGTCTTCAACTGTAAACCAATGTCACAGTGACACATCCTTTTATTTTTATTTTATTGAATCTTCACTGTAATGAAAAACAAAAGTTGCTAAAGATGTTAATGAGCCTTGTATTTTGTTTATTTCTGGACTTTGGTTTTGTTCGCTTCCCTCTGTCGCATCTCAATGTTCTTAGCTTCATACATACATCTCCCCAGCGGAGTCGCCAATTGTTTTGGACCACTTTTTTTAAAAGAGGTTTAACAATAAATAATGAGATTTTAAGTTCGTAAGCTTGAGAGATGTATGTAGAAGTACAAAATCCATGCCTCCGTGGCTTGAAAAGAACATATGGAGCATCATGAAGAATCATCGGGAGGATCGATCGGGCTACTCTTTATCCATGACACTGGTTTGGGAATAATGAAGGAGTGGATATTATGACTCTGTTTCTTGGTCTTTTTTGTGTTTTGGGTTTAGATGGGTATTTAAGATGCTGAGGGTAGTGAGAATATTGGAGAGTTCAGATAGTTGGTGATGGGGGAAGTAGTCTAGGTCTCCTTTTTTTCTCTCTCGTTCTTGTTCTGTCTCGTTTTTGTATCTGAGTCCTCTTTTATAGGGCTTTGGAGGGACTTAAAGGTAATAGGGCAAACACTTGGTGACCAAGTAAACTTAGTGACAAAGTAAACTTGGTGACCAAGTTTTGGGAGAAGGAGTATCAACCTTCGCTCTCACAATAAGTGGGTCAGTGGACGAGCGAGGCCAGAGGGTGAGAGCGGACAAGTTAAAGTGGCTTTGTCCTAAGGCGTCTTAGGTCTTAGAGCGTCATGGGTGTTAGAGCGTCCCCGTCCCTTATCTATCATGAAGGCGCTTTGTCAAGGCATGAACGCCCTGTGCACTTTCCTTCATCCAAAGCCTTCCAAGCCACGTAGCCCATGAAGTTCCCAACTTAGTGGTACCACCGATGTGTCGTCCTACACCGAGGTGGCATGGGCCCACTAAGTACTTTACCGTTTCGCCTTTCGTCTTGGTTGCAATTATTATTATCTTATCTTTCCTGCAAAATTAAATTGTTAAATAAAGATTATGACCATAATAAAAAACGGGTCCAAACACAGAGATACATATTGAATTATTATCAAGTTTCTCATCTTTTCAACTATATAAAATTCAATGCTAATGTCCCTAACAAATCTCCAGCATGCTGTGAACCACAGATAACACAAACAACAAAGCTAAGGAAAATATAGGCAAAATTTTGATGAAAAAGATTTTTCTATCAGTAAGACAGCTAAAATGCACAAACCAGTTAAAAAAGTACTAAAGAAGTTTCTGACCAATCTAATTGTTCCCTACCTTGGAAACCTAGGTATACATCAATTTTATAGAAGAATACGATGTCTTACATTTATCTTCAACAATCAAGTTTAACATAAGCTCATCAGTCATTCTTCTAAGAATTATCATCGAATGCAAATATTTTTGCTGCAATCCAAGTTTAATGATATTAAGGGGGTTACCTTTGCAAAATACTTTGCCGGATTCTTAGAACATTGGATGATTGTCTTAAGTGCTTGAGCAAAAAGCCCTGATGTTTCTTTCTTCACTGCCTGATATAAATTTAGATTGGATAAGCACCAGAAAAAGACCTTGAGAAAAAGAATATATTTTAAGGAAATAAAATTGGTTAAAAATACCTTCTCCAGCGAGTGTCCATACTTGTTCTGGTAAGAAAAACTTATGGCAGCCAAGTGTGCCGCACTTCGTTCACTGAATATTTGCACAAAAGTCTTCTCATCAATTCCCAGTTTCTTCTCCCCTGCTTTGTAGAGAACCTTTGCGTCCATGTCAGCGATTTCTCTATTAACCTCAGGACCTTCATGGCGTGGTGTGGTCACATATGCAAGCAAAATCTGAATCAAAATGTTCACACAATAAAGATATTAGTAACAACAACTCCATTGTTTGACTATATTGGATGGAACTCATCATAGATGTGATTATTAAAGACACCAAAAAGTTAAATGAGAGTATAAGAGAGGATTCTCGCATCCGATGGGAATCAATCACAAACTACTGAACAAGGTTTCCCTCGAGAGACATACACCGTGACAACACTTGTACATTGGAATAAATTGATAGATCATACAATTAGTCCACATCCAACTATCAATAGCCAATTGGCATTCAGTTTTTTAATGATAAAAAATTATTTTAAGATTGCTGGCTATTTCATGAAGGGAGCAACTAAAGATACTTGACTCAAAATGCTTAGCGTCATTCAAATGCTGAGCAGGATATGAAGATCACAAATAGTTAGAAGGGATCAAAAAGGCTTTATCAGAAATAGGAAATAACCACAAGTGGTGATAATATAACTACGGCTAAACTGCATAATTGGTCCCTTACCTTATTTATTAGTTTCAAATTGGTCCCTTTCCTTTTTTTTGTTTCAAATTGGTCCCATACGTAGGTAAACGTTTGCGCCGTTAGTCCCAAACGTTAAAATTGTCATACGCCGTCTAATTTTATCCTACGTGTCCGTTAGATGTACAGCTGGTGTCTCCAACGTGGCTCTCTCTCTTTCCTATTAAGTAGTGCATCAAAACGCCACCGTTTTACAAAGAAACGTTTCCTCTTCTTTCTCCTCTAAGTTTGAGAGTTTGGGAGGGAAACTTCATTGCATGAGAGGAAGAAACAGAGGGCAAGTGGAGGGAAAGTTGATTTTTTGTGATGAAGAAACAGAGGGCAAGGTTCACCACTGACAATGATTGAGTAGAAGAAGAGATCATCGCAGTCGTTTTCGTCACATTCCAGAACAAGGTGCGTCTCTTCAACCAGTGTATCTCTTTCCTTTTCTGTTGATTCGCCATTAGTTAATGGGTACATGGGTATTGATTCTAGGGTTTTTTCAAGTTGATTTTAGGGTTTTATGTGTTTGGGCAGAGAAGTTGTAAATATACTGTACATGGTTTGGGGTTTTTGAAATAGAGGGTTTCGCTCTGTTTTTTTTTTGTTTCATTTGTTTTGTGTCAAGTTGATGGGTAGCTGTGTAGTTGGGTTTACTTTAGTATGATGGTTTGGGGGTAGTTTGCATGTTCCCTCATTTTGCAAGTGTTTGTTTCTATTTTCAGATTCAATGATTGTATTTTTTTTAAATGTATGTTGTTTTATGAATGCAGGCATGGAACATTTTTTTAAGGTTGAAGTTTTTCATGGGGGCAGATTCCTGAATGAAGAGATGACCAGTTATGAAGGGAGGAAATCAAGGTGGAAGTGTGATCCTGACAGGTGGAGTTATTATGAAGTGTTGGGCATAGTGCAGGATTTAAAATATCCATGCATTGCCAAAGTCTGGTATAGGTGTGGTAAGGAGTTAAAGCAACTACGTGATGATGAAGGTGCAGGAGAAATGGTGGATTTGGCCAAAAAGTGTGGGAAGGTGAAGATGTATATAACTCATCGAATCTCACAACCCAAAGTGCTCGAGACAGTTGCTCCACCACCAGGCACAGATGATCATGATGTGCAACACAAAGGAGTTGAAGATGATGCACAAATTCCACAAGGAGCACCTGATAATGCTGAATTTCCCCAGGGTGTACCAGAAAAGGAGTATGAGACTATGAATGAACAAGAAGATGGCAACCAAAGTTAAGTCAGTGAAGATAGCGCGCAAGACATTACGTTTGATGATTCTGATGATGAGGTGGGGGATGAGGGATACTTCCCTATATATGAGCCTGCTCCTCAAGGTACTGATCCCACAGCTGATGCAAGCATTGGAGGACAATCAGCTGCTCAACCTGAACCTGCAGTAGATGGATCAAGACCTCCAACAGAACTTGAAGCAGATGGATCAAGACCTCCAACAGAACCTGCAGTAGATGGATCAACACCTCAACCTGGAAGAAAGAGAAAAAATGATAATGGTAATGGTCAACCTAAACGAAAGCGTGGAAGACCATCAAGAGTTGATGTTGCAGCTGATTTAAGAGGATAGGAGGCAGGAGATCAACAAGGGGATGATTCCCTACATTTCATTAGAGGTGATGATGAAGTTCCTCCAGGGTTTCATGGTTTATCTGAGGAAGAATACATGTCTGAAGAACTGCAAAGTGGTGATGATTCTGATGATGGAATGAGACAGAGCTATCCCCTATTCAAAATGCCAAGAAGCATGGAGGACTACAAGTGGACTGCTGGTACTTTATTTTGTACAAGGGAGGATTTCAAGGAAGCTGTGAAAACATATTCTGTGCACAACAATAGACAATTGAGATTCAGCAAAAATGATCGCAGAAGGGTAAGGGTAAATTGCAAACCTGGATGTGATTTCAGTGCATATTGTGCCAAGTTACCAAATGAAGACACTTGGCAGTTAAGACATGTGGTTGATAAGCACACATGCAGCAAGGTTTTCAATGTGAAGTTCATGACTTATAAGTGGCTTGGAAATAGACTCCATTCAAGTGTAAGGCAGAACCCCAAAATAAAATTGGGTGACATACAAGATAAGGCACATGAAAAATGGAATATTGGTGTGACCTACTCCAAGGCATATAGGGCTAGGAAAGAAGCAATGGACTTGGTAGATGGTGCACATAAGGAGCAGTATGCAAGGTTGAAGGACTACTGCTATGAGCTTTTGAGGTCCAACCCAGGTTCTACAGTCAAACTTTTATGCCACAGATATGAAGAACAGTTTGGGGAAGAAGAAGTGCTTCAGCCTCAAAGGTCTCCATTACCCACATTTAAGAGGCTGTATGTTTGCCTTAAAGCTTGTAAGGAAAGCTTCTTGAAGTGCAGGCCAATTATAGGCCTTGATGGGTGTTTCCTTAAAGGCTATTATGGAGGACAATTGCTATAAGCTGTGAGTAGAGATCCTAATGACCAGATGCTCCCCATTGCAGTTGCAGTTGTGGAAAGTGAGAACAAGGAGTCATGGAGCTGGTTCCTGGAGTTATTGGTCAGTGATCTAGGTGGAGTTGGAGCATGTAGCAGTTATACTTTCATATCTGATCAACAAAAGGTACCATATGCATGCATGTTATGTTCTGTTTATTTCTGTTTTGTTTATATCTGGTTTTTATTCTGTTTTGTATATATATGGTTTCTATTCTGTTTTGTACATATATGGTTTTTATTCTGCTCTGGTTTCTGTTTTGTTTATATCTGGTTTTCTGCTCTGGTATCTGTTTTCTTTATATCTTGTTTTCTGCTCTGGTTTCTGTTTCTGTTTTATGCTCTGGTTTTTTGTTCTGGTTTCTGTTTTATCTGGTTTTTGTTCTATCTGGCTTTCTGTTCTGGTTTCTGTTCTGGTTTTTATACATGCATTTTCTGGTTTATGCATGTTCTGTTCTGGTTTAAGTTGTTTATCACGTTTAAGTTGTTTCAAATTGGTCCCTTACCTTTTTAAGTTGTTTCAAATTGGTCCCATACCTTTTTAAATGGTTTCAAATTAGTCCCTTACCTTTTTAATTGTTATCACGTTTGTATAGTTGGTATCAGTGGGTTTGTAATTCTAGATTTTGAATTTTTCATTCAGGGATTACTTCCTGCTTTAGAAGAATTGTTGCCTGGAGTTAGTCATAGGTACTGTGTGCGCCATTTTTATAACAATTTTAGGAAAGTGTATCCTGGGAAAAAGCTTAAAGAGCAATTGTGGAAGGCAGCCAAAAGCACATATCCAAGAGTTTGGTTGAAAGTAATGAATGAGATGAAGAATGATAACTTGGAAGCTTACAAGCATCTTATCAGGACCTCTCCAAGACATTGGAGCAAAAGCTATTTTGATTTCAACCCAAAATGCGATGTTGTGGTGAATAATATGTCTGAGACTTTCAATAGTGTCATCCTCAATGCTAGGCAGAAACCTATAATCACAATGTCAGAAGAGATCAGAGTATATTTGATGGAAAGATGGGCATCAAACAGAAAGAGAATCCAAGCATATAAAACTAGTGTTCTGCCTAGGATTAAGAAGAGGTTGGAAATAGAATCAGAATTAACTAGGTGGTGGATGGTTAGGTAGGTAACTCAATTTTATCTGTTGCTTTTGTTTTGCTCTGTTTTTGTTTGTCAACTGTAATTAACTCTCTTAATTCTTTGGTAGAATGTCTGGTGATAATCTTTTTGAAGTTAGGCATACACAAGACTTAGCAGAGCAACATACCGTGCATCTTCAAGAAAGAGATTGTAGTTGCAGAAAATGGAAACTAACAGGGATCCCTTGTGTTCAGGCAATTACTTGCATGAATGAGATGCAACTAAATCCAGAAGATTACATACCTGTGTACTACAGGAAAGAGAATTATGAGGCATGTTATGCGCCCATAATATTCCCTGTCAATGGAAGTAACCTATGGGAAATTCATGAGAATTCTGAAATTCTACCTCCACCACTAAGAAGGGCCCCTGGAAGGCCCAAAAAGTCAAGGAGGAAGGAAGCAGGTGAGTTGCAAAATGATGGAACAAGAGTATCCAAGAAAGGGCAGAAGGGCAAGTGTAGGAGATGCAAGCAGTATGGACACAACATACTTAGATGTCCAGTGCCTCATCCTCCTGGATCTACTGAAAATCAGGCTCAATCCCAATCACAGCCCCAAACACAGGCCCAAGCTCCAAACGAGGCCCAATCCCAAACTCAATCTCAATCACAGCCCCAAACTAAGTCCCAAGCTCCAAACCAGTCCCAATCCCAATCCCAATCCCAATCACAGCCCCAAACTCAGCCCCAATCCCAACCTCAGACACAAGGCCAATCTGAAATCCCAAGTCCTGCTAGGGTGACCAGGAGTTCTACTAAAAAAAGTGGAGAAGGACCTAACTCAGGTATAAGTCCCTTAACTTTTAAAATTGTTGTTCACTTATTTCAGATAAGTCCATAATAATTCATGTTTTCTGTTTAATTTTTGAAGCCTCTCAAACTACACAAACTACAAAGGGAAGTCAAGCTACACATGGATCAAAAGCTACAAAAACAGCAGTAGTAAGAAAATCAGGTCATATTCACTAATGCTTACATATTATGGTATTGAACATTTACTTCACCTATTATGATATGCTTTATTAACTTTATCATATATTAACAATGTAGATAGAGAGAGGACCAAGGCTACCACTGCACATCAAGGAAGTCAGGCTACAAAAACTACTCAAAGTGCAGTTTCAAAGAATGTACAAGGAGGAAGAACCAAGGATAGCAAGGTTACAACAAAAAGTAGCAGTCAAGATGCAATCAAGACAAACAACAAGGTTGCACCAAAGACTGCTACACAATCTACATCCAACATCACTACAAGGAGTAACACTCAAGCCACAAGCAGTACCACTGAACCAAGACTTCAAAGCACTCAACATGGAGCAAGACCTCCAAAGCTGATTCCAAGAAGGCCATGGAAGTAGATGAAATAGTGTAGTTTTATTTCTGTTTTTGTTGTTCCTGTTTTGGCGATATGATAGCCTTTATGTTTTGGCTGTACCTGATTGACTTGTTTAGCATGTCAGGATTGAAGTAATTAAGGCAAGACTTGTTTAAAGTAGTATGGATGTAGTATGCATGCACTTTTGTTAAAGGGAAAGACTTGTATGTCCTTAAAGGGACTTGCATGCACTTTTGACTATGACAGATGAATTATGCACTTATAAGTGCTTATTTATGTATGAAATTTGGCCTTAATTTATCAGCTTTGGAAAGTTATTAGTATCTCTGATTATTATTCATATCTTTGCAAATTCAGTATAGGTTGCAATTTTATTTAACTTTGCAAATTTGGTATTGCAAGTGCATTTATATAATAAGTTATTGAAATTTGGTACAAAAATGTAAATTTGTACTATGTGCTGATAGATACTGCATAATACACTAAAAAAATCACTGCATAATACACTAAAAATCCACTTGGTACTTCATTTCACTTGGTACTGCATAAACATTACATATTGCATAATACACTACAAATCCATAAACCCTTACTTCCCTAACCCCCTAATTCCATAACCTGCTTCCATAACCTGCTCCATAACTCCTTAATTCCATAACCACTTACTTCCATAAAACGAACAAGCTAGCTAAACAGAAACAACACAATTAAAATGAATTTCAACAATTTCAGGGTTCTTCTAATTCCCTTGAGTTCATCATGAACTGCTTTAAGTTCTGATGTGAACTCACAAATCTTCCTTTCTTGCTGCATTATCAGTTCATGCTTCTCACTTTCAGAAATTCTGCTTTGTTGCTGCATTATCACTTCTTCCTTCTCAGTTTCATAAAACTTCCTTTCTTGCTTCATTACCACTTCACCCTTCTCACTTTCATCAGCATCCACCCACTGAAAAAAGACACATCTTGAATCCTTCACACCTTTCTGCATAATAAAAGAGGATTGAAGGAACAAATACAATTCATAGTAATAGAAGGGGAAAACAACTCTGTGTAACAGACCCCATACTTTGTAGAACCGACCTCCCCAAAATTTTAAGCCATAGTGATCGACTGTGCGTGCAGTGCGAACAACTCCCTTCACATTGCAATGACAGAAGGGAGCCTTTTTGCTGCAATAGAAAGAAGAACCATGTGAATCCATGTTCACACTATAATTTGGGGTGGAATTACAACAGTAATTGATAGATGCCATGAACCCTGCACTTTGATTTGGGGTGGAAATAATTTTAGGGTTCTTCCTCTTTTATGGAAGAAGAAGAAGAAGAATACGTGGAGAGGGAGAGAGAGCCACGTTGGAGACATCAGCTGTACATCTAACGGACACGTAGGATAAAATTAGACGGCGTATGACAATTTTAACGTTTGGGACTAACGACGCAAACATTTAACTACGTATGGGACCAATTTGAAACAAAAAAAAGGAAAGGGACCAATTTGAAACTAATAAATAAGGTAAGGGACCAATTATGCAGTTTAGCCTATAACTACCCAAGAAGTAGCACACCAAAGAACTATCAGATTAACGATATACGCTGGTCGCAGTACTTAAGGTCATCATTGATATTAGCAGAGACTCGGTCATAGATTTGTCAGATACATCACCATATATGTTGATGCACATCTGAAATGCCATAGGAATTTTTTTTAGCATCTAACATCCCTCTACAAATAAATAATGAAAAGTGCTTAACTAATGTCGCGCTCTATAACTGCAAGGAGTACTAGGATGTGAAAATATACATTCAAATTTCATCTAACAAAGAGAAAACACCTCCATAAGACATTTTTCATGAAAGGCAGAGAGGTACAAGGACAAAGAGAAACGTTACCTTTTTATGATCCCTTTTTATGATCCGATCCCCAAAGGTGTTTCTCTCAATGTCATGCTCAAGATAAGTGCCATACCTAGAATGGTATATCTGCCTTAAATATTGTAGCTGGGATGGAAGTCGTGAACATATCACTTCCGTTGCAGCTTGAAGGTTTTTGGTCACAGTTAAAGACTGCTTAATGATGGTTGCATCGCGTCCGGCAGGATCATGCATCCAAAGCAAAATTGCCGTCTAATACACAAGAAATTATCAGACAAACCAGGTAATGTTAGGGGAGTGACACAGCCATTTCACTTGTTACATATAATATCATTTGATTAAAAATAAAGACACAAATGTTTTTCTGTCTTGAGGAAATGAATAATGTGATAGTGATTACTGATAAATGAACCAGAATGGAGTTGATAACAATAAATATATAATATTATATCAGTACCTCCAATTTGCCACTAAGCTTAGAAGTTAAGCATTTGAGAAGGTCCGAAGAATACATCATGTTGTATTCTTGCTGGATGTAGGCACGCATTGTAGCATCACGATGAGCGAGGACATCGATAACAGCGATGGTATCACACCCAAATCCTAAAAAAAACACAAAATAAAAAGTGAATGATTTTGGTATAAGTAGCATCATCAACTTTATGCCTTTCGGAGTTGTGTCATACTGTCATTCATGTTTTTAAAATTGTGGTTGTGGTTGGAATTGCGAGAAAATATGTTGTTGCAGCAGTAATTGCAATTATAGTAACTATCAAAAGTCAAAATAGATATACACAAATCCTGAATAATATAGGCACTACATAGCATCATCAAATTTATGCTTTCAGGAGTTGGTTTATGGTTTTAAATTGCGGTTACAATTGCAATTACAAGAAAACAACTAAAATTTTTTCCTTAATCATGGGTATCCTTAAACGATTGTGAGGAACTAAACCCATTCAAATCAACAATTGTGATCGCTGAAACTATCAAAACTGCCATCATACCCTTGAAGAGAAAATTTAATAATACCCTTGAAGGCTTTGTGAAGTTGGATGGCATCATCTCTGGGGTGAGGAGGAACAGGGGGTAAGGTTAGGGTAGACATGTTTATCTACTTTGCTAGGAATACGGAGTCAGAGGTTGATCTGATCAGAACATATATAGAGAAAGAGAGGACAAAGGAGCAGTTCACCACCCTTGCATTTAATAGTATATTCATGACGCGTCATAGCGTTAAATACAAATAATAATACTCCTTTTTAGGGTTTTTATTTTTGTCTTTTTTTATAAGATTCCATTTCAATTTTTAACAACATTAGTTATTATTTTTTTTCTACAAACACCCCTATTAATTCTACATTTTTAGAGTTCTACCAAACTTAATCATTTTCCTTAGGGTCTTGCTAACAAGTGCCCTTACCCTAAGGGCACTTGTTAAGGTTCCTATACTTAGAAAAACAATCATCAATGCACATTACTCCGTGTCTCGAGAATCTAAAAAAAATTTCAATGGTTATTTACTACATTTAGCTACTTAACAAGTGCACCAATGACACTTGTTAGCATTTGCCTTTTCCTTGATGAAAGGGAAAACCCCAAAAAGTCTTATAAATAGGACCGAAGATAATAATATATTAACCTAAATTAACCTAATACCAAATCAAAATAATATAATAAACATTCAGATCCTATATATATATATATATATAACATCTTTTTGAGATTTTTATTTTGTCTCTATTTGTCAAACATATATTAATTTTCAATGATAATTAATTATTTTTTTCACAAACATCTTCATTTATTTAATATTTTTTTTAGATTTTTAATAATATTAATAAAATTAATAAAAGTAATTTAAAAAATATATATCAATTATTCATATTTCCAATATTATTAACAACATTAATTAATTTGGTTTACAGGATAAAGTTTTACCTAAAATATTTATTTCGATTATCTTTTTATCAATAGAGTTTGACATATATTCTATAGGTTCGTTAGTAAAGCTTCGATTATCATCTTCGTTTATATCTTTACTAGCTCTTACTCCGTGCAATGCACGAATTGTTGATATTTTAATTTTTTTCATATTAAATATTTTAAATTAAAAATTATTATTAGCAAAAACCAAAAATAATTATATAAAAAGGTAAGAGTTCAAACCAAACTGTACAACGAAATAAAATTGATCTAAATGATTTTGTTGATAAATTTTGTATTTCCCCGTATAAATCCAAAATTACACTTTTTACCTGAGATATTCTCTATTTATTTGATGAATAAATTAATATTTTTATATGATTATATACTTTATTGTGATAAATCAAAATTAAATCAGAATTTTGTTTGATGGTATTATGAGCAGAATGTCTCTTGTTTATTTTGAGAAGGAAAGTTGAATCTTGGTGTTATAATAAAAAATTATTTATTTTTTTCAACTTTATCTTACCGATTTTTCTGTATTTCCTTAAATTATGGAATTTGTATGCAGTTTATCTTTGACCACATGTTTGGTTAATTACCTCAACAAATAATATAGATTTAAGTTATATTTATCCAAAATAAATAATCTATTTATTTATCTATTTAATTTCAAATTGTAATATCTTCAATGTGGATAATGATTTAGAAAATTTGAATAGTTTATTTAATTTCAAATCATAATATTTTTGTTAGAGATAATGATTATTTACCCATAAAGATTTATCTAAAATTAATAACAAATTCAACTTATTTAATATGTGTTTATCTAAAATAAATTAATGATTTGAAAAATGTGAACAATCTATCTAATTTCAAAATGCAGCATTTTGGTTGCGATAATGATTTCAAATTGTAGTTTTAATTAGATAGATTTAATGACGGAACAAAAAAATGCAAAAATTGAAGATTGACTTGATTGGGAGATTGTTGTTTACGTGAATAAACATAATGAATTGAAGTAAGCAATTAGAGAGAGAGTAACTTAATAATTAAATAATATAAATTAAGATGAGTGAGAATTATGAGAATTAAAGAGATTTAATGACGAAAAAATGCAAAGATTGAGCTTGGATATAATTAGGAAGTTGTTGTTTACCTTCATATTTTGCAATAGCTTTCTTAGATAGTGTCACTCCGACTTCCCTCCATGATATTATCAAGCAATGCTTTGAAAACTGAAGAATGACTAATCTGATTCAATTAAAAAATTTAAAAACTCAATAAGTTACATCATAACATAAGCAAATCTCGTAAAAGAAACTAAGCTAGACATTTTTTTATGGGTTATATTTACAAAAATATAAAGTATATGCATGATACATATTCAAGAAAGATGGAACGGAAAAATAGAACGAAAAAAAAAATAAAGATTAATGCAAAGATGAAAGATAAAAAAAGAAAAAATACTCACGTTATATATAATGATTTGGAAAAGTTGTAAAATTGAGGATAATGGTTAACTTGTAAAATTGAGGATAATGATAAACTTGTAAAATTGAGGATAATGATTTCACATGCAGATAAGATAATAATTAAATAAATTTTAATAAGTTATTTTTTAATTAGTTATTTATTTCAAATTGTGATTTTGTTTGGAATTAATGATTATTTACCTACAAATACTCTGGTGAAAGGAAAACTTCAATAGCAAACGTAGTGCCTCGAAAATTTCTCCGACGAATGTGATGCCTCAAAAATTTCTCCAATAAACGTGGTTCCTCGAATAGGAGTCTTTTTATATAAGGATAGTAGATTACATTATTGTCATCTCTATCCATATCAATCAACCATCACTAGAGCTAGCTTGCTCTACTATTGGCAAAGCAACATCATTATTGGGTCTGTTTGGCAAAACTAACTTATAGCTGTGAGCTTGTAGATGATAGCTGTGAGCTTATAGCTGATAGCTGTGAACCTAGCTTATAGCTGTGGGATTTAGCTGTGAGCTTATAGTTGTATAGCTAGCTTATTGAACTAGAACTGTTTGGCAAAACTAGCTATGCAACTAATTTAAACATGTTAAATGACTGAAAAGTACATAACATGTAAAATAATAATTAATATTGACATTCATGTTTCGATGACGATAATACTACACTAGTAGCTTTTAGAGAAAAGCATATACTTCATTCATATAGATATAAATGATAAAAAAAATTATAACATTCATAATAATTATTACTAAGTACTACTACACTTTAAACATTTTTATTATTTTTATAAAAATGTCACGGTATCTTTATTAACAATGACACGAAAGAAGGACAAAACTTTTAGCCTATTGATTGAACACACCGTCATCACAAAATCACACAAATCCAATCTGAACCAAATTCACAAAATAAAAAAATAAAAAAATTGAGGATAACAAAAAAGTGAAAGAGAAATTTGATGATCAATGTTGAAATAAATATCACATACCTTTATGTCTCCTGAATCAATAGTTAAATATAGGATTTCTTTATGAGTGGTTTTGATGTGGTGCATACATATGTTGAATATATAGAAGGATTCTAGGTTTTTGGGTTTGAGGGAAAAAAGTAAAAAATTTGGGGAGTAATATTAATTTGGGCCAGAATAAATAATAATATAATTTAATTAAAAAAAGGGTAAAATTGAGATATGATTTATTGAAAGCTCTTATTTTTTTCTCAAAGCTACCTGATGTAGCTTTCTAAAAGCTAGCTTTCAAAAACTATAAGCTTCCTTTTTGAAAGCTATAAGCTTCTTTTATTTTTTGTTCACCAAACAACTCTAGTAGCTTATTGACCAAATCAATAAGCTAAAAGCTACTAAATAAGCTATAAGTTTGTCATACCAAACACACTCAATTTGTTCTTAGCCTTTCCAAGATGGTGGCATGTAATTTTCTAATTTATGACAACGTTTTTCAATTTCCTATAATGGGTGTGGATATTTTAATAAAATAACAATGTTATGATGAAATGATCAAATTAAATTTAAAAGAAATTAGGGACCAAAATAAATAAAAAAAGTAAGAATCAAATTAAATCTTAAAAATAAGATAAAGGATAAAAAATAAAGAGATTAATGAGTATTCACTGACGGTGTAAAGTTTTTTACACCACCAGTCTGTCATCCACCATTCATTTGTATTACTTTAATTTAAAAGTCAACAACCATAAATGGATGAATGTGGATGATACACTGATGGTGTACAAAACTTTTACAATGTCGGTGCATTACCCATTTTCTCTAAAAACGATGTAATTAAGTCTTTTTCTTTTATATAAAAGCAAAGTTTTTGACAAAAATAGAAGATGAGAAATTAAACTACTAACAATTTTGTCAAATATGTCCATAAGGATTAGACCGGTATCTACAACTTCCAAACTTTAAAAACTTTGTACATTATCACGTGGGCTAAACTTACTTGTCACCCTTAAACTTATCTTGACCATTACTCTTTTCTTTTTTTTTTCTATTTGTATATCTCATTACACAAAAATACATCTTTCAAAAAATTGTAATAATTGCGTTGATTATCAATAAATTAACTATGTTTTTATTAATGTGTTCATTCTCTTTTTGCAATTATTAATTTTTTTCCACTATTGACATTAAATCAAGACAGTAGGAGTATAAAATAAGATAAATATAAAAAATATCAGTTATTGCATTCTTGAACTTCTAAGTTCTAAATAGGATATATAAATTGGAATTAATTTTTTTTCATGGAACAAATAAATTTAATCCCTTTATTACACGGTATAAATCTTTAAAGGTTGTGTTACACAGAATAAAAATAAAAAGTGTAATTAATATATTTAAAAAACTTAAAATCATGCATTTTTTCTATTTAAACTTTTACTAATCTTTCTATAATTAATAATTCATTCATTATCTCTCTATAATAATTAGATATCTAATTATTATATATCTAATTATTATAGAGAGATAATTAATATCGATATTGAATTGGAAAAACAATATTTCATGTAGCATTAATTTTATAAAAAAAACTTATATCATGAAAAAAATCATGAAAAATACTTATATTCATCAACGAGAGTAAGAAAATGGCACAAAGTTAAAAGAGAAGCAAATATTAAGACATTTTGATGAAAATAAACTCAATTAAATAAGTATTATACTTTTTTTTATTCATTTTGTTGTTTAAATATATGTACAAGTTTTGGATTTATTTTTTTTATTTTTATAAGTATTTTATCCACTTAAAAAATATCTTATTCATTTTTGAGGAAACCGCAATTGGTGGTTGGAGAGACTTAGGAACCCTAGGAAAACACCTAGAAGGGGGGGTTGAATAGGTGTTGAAGCTACCTTGAAAGATTTTCGAACGAAACAAATCGAAACAATCAAAACAAATGATTTTTGCAAATTCTACAGCACTTAATCGATTAACCTGCAATTTACTCGAGTAGTACTCGATTAAACTTGAACTTAATCGATTAAATATGACAGAAAACAGAAAAATCAATTTTTCATTCGAATACGAAAATCAATCAATTCACATGCAAGATCAGAGATTCAGCAGAAATGATTAACACCTATATTCTTATTGATTAACCTAGTTATGAAAATGATTTTCCCTTTATCAATTTGAACAATTAAAGATTCAATTCAATCAATTATGAAAATCAATCTTTCTAGGTTTTCAACCAAGAACGCAATCAAATGACTTGAATATAAAGAGTAAGAGTTTAGAGATACGACACAGTGATTTATCCTGGTTCACTTTCATCCACTTGAAAGCTACATCCAGTCCCCTCTTCAACCAAGAGAGATTCTTCACTATGAGGAATTAGAGTTCTCAAATTACAAGTGATTGCCTCACAAGACTTCCTTCTTGCTAGCTTACAAGAGATAACCGACACCCTTGCCTTGTAATCCTATTGATCTTCTCTCTAATCTAACCTCTACCCCTTGTTGATAATCGACACAACAAGTCTTCAAATGCTTGATGATAAACCACACACCAAGGCTTCACTTGCTTGATTCACAACCAAGACTTCTTCTTCTTCTTCAATAAGAATGCACTTGCTTGATGATAAAATCGACACACCAAGGCTTCTTGTTTGTTGTAGTGGCTTGCCTTCTTGCAAAGATTACAACACAATAGAATACACAAAACAATCCTATGAATCTCAATCAAGAGTTATGACAATTCACCATAAGAGATTCAAAGGTTCTTGATCAAAGAATATAAAAATAGAAAAGCTTTGATCTTTGAAATTGAGAGAGAATAGAGTGGCTTGATTCTTTGTAAAACTTGTATGAAATGATTCTAATTTATCACAAATAATAGGAAAAGGTTTATATAGAATACCCAAAAGTTGTAGCACTTGAAAACTGATTTTGAGAAGTGAAAAACGTATTTTAAAAAATCAGTTCAGCAGTACTTAATCGATTAAGCAAGTCGTGTACTCGAGTAGTACTCGATTAAGTTAGTCGCTTAATCGATTAAGTTGATACTGCACATGTTCAAAACTTGTTTTCTCAAAATCCAACCTTTCCTTTAAAACCTTTAAGCCACCTATTGATTCTAGGTTAAGTGAAAACTCAAATTATGATTAAATCATGACTTATGAATGAGATTCACTACCCTCTATAATAATCTACCCAAATAAAAAACCTATGAAGCTTGAGAGGCAAAAGATAAAAGAAATACAAATACACTCAAACTTAGGTCTTCATGAGCTTGCTTTCTCTCTTCTTCATTTGATGTTTGTTGTTGCTTGTTGAGCTTGAAACTTGATCAACACTTGTAGCTTGTTCAAAAACACTTTGTCATTATCAAAACATTCATCATGTTCATCATGGAACTAACAATCTCCCCCTTTTTGAAAATGACAACCCATGTTTTGAAATTGCTTGAAGTTGTTGATGCTTGAAACATTTGATCACTTGAGAAGACTCTTTCTCCCCCTCAATCAATGCTTTAACACTTGAATCCAATTGATAGAAGCTTGATTCTCCCCCTATCTTCAACAACTTAGCTCAACCTACATAAAAACAACAAAACAACCTTTCTCCAAATATAATATCATATTTCTCCCATGTTTCAAAACATACCATTTCTCCCTCTTTGAGAAACATTTCATTCAATTCAAAACATCATATTTCTCCCCCTTTGGCATTATCAAAAAGTAATATATACCAATTGAAATATAACATCTAAGCCAAGGTAAGAAATCAATGATCATTTCTTCACAACATTGATACCAATTGAACAAATACAATAAAGCTATACTTTGAAATGTGATATCAATTGGTAAGAAAATATAACAATGAAATATAATACCAATTGAGAACTAAAAAGATCATAATATCACTTAACAAAGAAGATATCAATGTAAAAAAGAATCAATAATCACAAAAGCATGATAATCAACTAATAATCTCTCAATGATACAAATTGAATTAACTAAACATTTAGAAAAGTAATATCAATTGAGAAGATACCAATTAAGATAATATATCAATATCAAATATTACCACTTTGTAGGACATTCACTTGAGATGCAAGTGTGATACCAATTGAAGATGTGAATATAGACATTCATAGTTGAGACCAATTGAGAACATGTGTCATTCATTTGCATCTTCAATCAAACCTACAAAACAATCATGCTTTGCTTTTTGGTATCCAAATGGTTTTGGATCCATTTTTGTTAGTGTAGGGACTTTCACCCTTTTTCATCCAAACAAAATTTCCTTTAGATATACCATGCACTTTAACATAACACACATTTGAAGTATGTCCATGAGTACCACAATAGAAACATGTTGGAGGATTTGAAAAATCAACCTTAGAAAAATCAACAACATTTCTATGAGAATTACTCTTAGCATTAGTATAACCCAAACCAAACTTGTTTGAATTTTCTCTTTGAAAATTTAACAATGTGCGCAATCTAATATCACCATTTGAGAAACTTGCAAGCTTATTTTTCAAAATAGCATTTTCATTTTTAAGCAACTTGCAATTCTCACAATCAACCACAATATTCAATCTACTAGCACAATCACAAGAAGAACTAGCATATATAAGATCAAGAGTTTCATTTTCAAGATTAAGCTCATCAACTTGTTTTTGAAGATCTAAAATCTCTTTTTGATGTTTCAAAATGAGCTTCTTTCTTTCAATGTTTTTCAAAGCTAGTTTTTCAAGTTGTTCATACATTTCTTCATAAGCATTATGTAACAATTCATATTTAGAAGAAATTTCGGATTTAGATTCACTTACATTGCTATCCTCGCTTTGATAACTTGATTCATCATTTGAACTTTGTTCTTCATCATCTACTAGAGTTATCAAGTTGAGACAAGCGGCTTCTTCATCATCCGATGAACTACTCGATGTGCTTTTCTTGTTATCTTCATCACTATCCCAAACTATGTATGCTCTTTTAGATTTAGAATTTTTCTTGTCTTTCTCCTTCTTCTTGAGATACTTAGAGCATGAGTACTTGAGATGACCGGGCTTTCCACATTCATGGCAAACTACACCTTCTTTTGAAGTTTTGGTCTTATAGTGTGGGGAATCCTTCTCTTTACTTTTGTCCTTGTTCAACCTTCCTTTTCTCCTTAGAAACTTGTCAAACTCTTTTAACAAAAGTTTCATGTCTTTTTCATCAACATCGGAATCGGAATCTTCACTATCATCATCATCGGAACTATCTTTCTTTTTATATGCACTTTTGACTCTAAGAGCAAGTCCTTTCCTTGATTTGTTCTTATCCGACTCTTCATTGATACTTAATCGTCCAAGCTCCATTTCATGTTCTTGAAGCTTTCCGAAAAGTGTTGCTAGATCCATAGCATCCAAATTTTTAGATTCAACAATAGCCGTTACTTTTGGTTGCCAATTCCTGTCTAAACATCTCAACACTTTGTTAGAAAGTTCACCTTGTAAGAAAGTCTTACCAAGAGCAAGTAAATGATTTATAATGTGAGTAAAACGCTTTTGCATATCATTTATAGATTCATTTGGAAGCATAGTAAATAATTCATATTCACGCATCAAAGCATTCAATCTAGCTCTCCTAACCTCACTAGTTCCTTCATGAGTCACTTGTAAAGTGTCCCACATTTCCTTAGCACTAGAACATTGAGAAACTCTAAAGAACTCGTCATAGGATAAAGCGGATGTGATGATATTCTTTGCTTTATAATCATATTGTACTTTCTTTCTATCATCATCCTTCCACTTATCCTCGGGGATCAATTGTTCTACACCTTCAACTAAACTAGAGGGGATATGAGGACCTTTTTCAACTACTTTCCAAATTTCACTATCTATGGCTTGGATAAAGATTTTCATTCTAACTTTCCAATATGCATAGCCTTCTCTGGCAAACAATGGAGGACGACTTATTGAAGCACCTTCACCATCAAAGGGATTCATGGAACCCATTGCGATTTTCTTAAAGGATCTTTACGAAAAAGCTCTTATGCTCGTGTCTTTCGACCGAGCTCTGATACCAATTGAGGAAACCGCAATTGGTGGTTGGAGAGACTTAGGAACCCTAGGAAAACACCTAGAAGGGGGGGTTGAATAGGTGTTGAAGCTACCTTGAAAGATTTTCGAACGAAACAAATCGAAACAATCAAAACAAATGATTTTTGCAAATTCTACAGCACTTAATCGATTAACCTGCAATTTACTCGAGTAGTACTCGATTAAACTTGAACTTAATCGATTAAATATGACAGAAAACAGAAAAATCAATTTTTCATTCGAATACGAAAATCAATCAATTCACATGCAAGATCAGAGATTCAGCAGAAATGATTAACACCTATATTCTTATTGATTAACCTAGTTATGAAAATGATTTTCCCTTTATCAATTTGAACAATTAAAGATTCAATTCAATCAATTATGAAAATCAATCTTTCTAGGTTTTCAACCAAGAACGCAATCAAATGACTTGAATATAAAGAGTAAGAGTTTAGAGATATGACACAGTGATTTATCCTGGTTCACTTTCATCCACTTGAAAGCTACATCCAGTCCCCTCTTCAACCAAGAGAGATTCTTCACTATGAGGAATTAGAGTTCTCAAATTACAAGTGATTGCCTCACAAGACTTCCTTCTTGCTAGCTTACAAGAGATAACCGACACCCTTGCCTTGTAATCCTATTGATCTTCTCTCTAATCTAACCTCTACCCCTTGTTGATAATCGACACAACAAGTCTTCAAATGCTTGATGATAAACCACACACCAAGGCTTCACTTGCTTGATTCACAACCAAGACTTCTTCTTCTTCTTCAATAAGAATGCACTTGCTTGATGATAAAATCGACACACCAAGGCTTCTTGTTTGTTGTAGTGGCTTGCCTTCTTGCAAAGATTACAACACAATAGAATACACAAAACAATCCTATGAATCTCAATCAAGAGTTATGACAATTCACCATAAGAGATTCAAAGGTTCTTGATCAAAGAATATAAAAATAGAAAAGCTTTGATCTTTGAAATTGAGAGAGAATAGAGTGGCTTGATTCTTTGTAAAACTTGTATGAAATGATTCTAATTTATCACAAATAATAGGAAAAGGTTTATATAGAATACCCAAAAGTTGTAGCACTTGAAAACTGATTTTGAGAAGTGAAAAACGTATTTTAAAAAATCAGTTCAGCAATACTTAATCGATTAAGCAAGTCGTGTACTCGAGTAGTACTCGATTAAGTTAGTCGCTTAATCGATTAAGTTGATACTGCACATGTTCAAAACTTGTTTTCTCAAAATCCAACATTTCCTTTAAAACCTTTAAGCCACCTATTGATTTTAGGTTAAGTGAAAACTCAAATTATGATTAAATCATGACTTATGAATGAGATTCACTACCCTCTATAATAATCTACCCAAATAAAAAACCTATGAAGCTTGAGAGGCAAAAGATAAAAGAAATACAAATACACTCAAACTTAGGTCTTCATGAGCTTGCTTTCTCTCTTCTTCATTTGATGTTTGTTGTTGCTTGTTGAGCTTGAAACTTGATCAACACTTGTAGCTTGTTCAAAAACACTTTGTCATTATCAAAACATTCATCATGTTCATCATGGAACTAACAATTTTATCTAAAGAATTATTTATTATTTTCCAAATATTTAATTTATGCAACAAATATTTAATTTATGCAACAAATATTTAATACAATGTATAACTTTCTTTATACTCAATCATCTCATAAAGTTATCACTAAGGATCTGTTCGGCAAAATTAACTTATACTTGTAAGTTTGTAACTTGTAGTTATGGCTTGTAGCTACGAAGTTATCAGAGAATCGTGAGCTTGTAACTGTGAGTTTATAGCTTTAGCTGATTGTTTAAAATAGTATTATTCGGTCAAACTAGCTTTTGAAATAGCTTAAAGTTATTAAACGGTTGAAAAAATCATGCAATATTGTATTATTTATATTTTATTATTTTAATTTATTCATTTTGTTCTTTATTTATTTAATAAATTAGTTAATTAATTAATAAAGTATAAAATTTATTAAATTATAATTAATTAAATTCATTACTTTTCTTTATTTATTAATTATTTAGTTGATTAATTAATTATAACAAAATTGTTAAACTATAATTAATAATTACTTAAATACACAATTAACTAAAAATTAAATTGTCATCAATTTTTTAAAAAATTTTGCGTGTATAATTGCTATTCCCTCTGTCTTTATATGACCATTTTGGTAAATTTTACGTTAATTAAGAAAGTCGACTAATTTAGTTAATGGTATTGAAGATGTGAATATTTGATATATATTTTCAAAAATACCCCTATTAATAATATTGTGAATATAAAAAGTGTTAAATAAATATGGGTATTTGAGGCAAGAAGTAATTAATGACCATTGAAAATTCGTATAAAGTATTATAATTATGGACAAAATAAAAATTTCAAAAGGATATTATATAGGGACGGAGGTAGTATATAGATTATTGAAAATTAGTTTAGTTTTTAAAAAGTCATTCTTAAAAGTAACTTGAAGTAGCTTTCTAAAAACTAACTTGCAAAAGCTACAAGTTCGTTTTTTAAAAGTTATAAGCTAATTCTAATTCGTGTTCACCTAATGGGACTAGTAACTTATTAATTGAATCTAAAAGTTTTTAACTAGCTGAAAAACTCATACCTAAACATGCCGAACAGAACCTAAGTATAAAAATGTATAATTATAATTAAGGGTAAATATTATGAAAATACAACACTAATTATTAACAAATTTAATTTTGTTATCTGCAAAGTCACATCAAAGACTTATGTCTAAGAATGATTGTAATATTACGGATTTGCTATCTATTACCATAAAGGCAATAATTAAAGAATTAAAAATGTTAAATCAATCAAGGAAAATGATGTGTTTAATAGATTGGACTTAAATTTTTAAGTCCCTTGTCAATTTCCCTATAAAAATTGTTTAAGGAATTGAATTCAATTTTTTAATTTTCCAATATTATTTTTGCATTTTTAGTTTGTAGTCTCATGTATAGCAAAATTTTTATAATATTTATTTCATTTTATTTATAGGATATGTTAATTGATGCACTTAAAACATTTGTTAAAAAAATACGAAAATGACAAGTTTGTGTTGAAAAATAAAATTCACTCTTTTTTTGGATGAAATAAATACTACAGATTTAAAAATAAAATAATATTTTTAATAATGATTTTATTAATACTTTTAAAATACTTTTTTTGGTTTACACCCTGGTATGTGGCCCACTGGGCCGATTAATCCAGCTCGAGGGGATCCCGAGGTTAAGGTTTTATTCTTCTCCCAACGTTGTTGCGGGGAATCGAACTGTGGTTCGCTTTACCAAGTGCAGCCCCTGGCACCACTGCACCAACAACTCGTTGGTCAACAGAAAATACTTCTCTTCATCAACACCTCGTTAGCAATACTTCTTTTATGTTATGACCAGGTTCGGATGAACCGAACTGAAACTGAATCGGACTGAACTGTGAATAACCGGTTTTTTGTATTTCAGATTTAAAACTGGTCCATTTAAAATGGACCAGTTAAAAAGAATAGATAACCGAACCGGATGGCTCCATTGTTCTCACTTCTCATTCTCAGTTCTAGTCATCGCGATCTATACTTCATAGTTCTCACTTCTCACTTTGTTCTCATCCTCACCGCGATAGTTCACTTCTCCGTCTTCCATGGCTGATGGCTCCATCCTCACCGTGATAGTTCTTCGTTCATGACTTCATCCTCATCGCAATCGCAACACACTCATACAGTGAATTCGAACCCTAATCTGTTATGTTCCTCAATCCTCATTGCTTTCTGTTCCCAAAAATTCGAACCCTAATCGCAAAAATCAGATATATCAAAACCCTAATTTCTTCAATTCTTCCATTGCAAATGTTATTTCTTCTTTTACCTTTTCTTTTTAATTTTAAAAGATGGGTATCTTTTAATTTTTCTTTGTTCTGCATATATCTCTCTAAAAATGGGTATCTCTTAATTTTTCTTGTTATTTTTGTTGTTGTTGTTGTTGAGAAAAATATAGTACCTATTTTTGCCTTTTTTTTGCCACTATGTTGCTGTTTTATGCTTATCCTACTGTGCTTAAGTTTTGCTTAATTTTTTTTAATATATGCTATAATGATATTATGTGTGTTGTTGTTAGCATTTTAAAGTGAAATTTATAGTACTAAACACAACAATTAAGTTGCATATAAACCATTTCTTAAGAAAGTAACATATAAATCGAAATCAGTTTATTGGAAGAATGGTCATTGAGATAGGACATGGTAAGGTTGTTTGATCTGCTTAGCAAAAAGTTTTGGTTGTTGTAACATCCCGAATTCTAATTCCATGAATAATTAGAATAATAGAAAATTAGAAATAAAGGATCTATAACTTAGAACATAAATTCCACGGTTGGATGTGAAGTTGGAAGTGTTATTAAGCTTGCTTTCAAATTTAAGCAAGATCCCACGGTTAACGAAGAAGATATGACATTTTGAAATGCAAGGGATGAAAATCAGGCAAAGTAATCAATTACTTTGGGGAAGTAATCCATTACATGCTCTCTGTGAAGAACCAAATAGTGAAGAAAGTAAGGAAGTAATCAATTACTTCAAGAGGTAATCGATTACTACCTCATTAGACCTGAAAAAGAATAGTGGCTTGGGGGTCACGAATTTATGGCTTCTCCAAGAAGCTTCTCACCACAACATTCCAAACTATGCAAAAACCCTTCCCTTCATACAAACAAAAACACAAAAACATATTCATTCATTCATTCTCTTCATTTCTTCTTCTTCTTGAAGAACTCAAGAGCACCACTCATCATAATCATCTCCATCACCAATCCTCAAGCGCTAAGATCACACCCACCACTGACAAGATCAAGAGCCCCATCACCACCACCAACCCCACGCCTTCATCATCATCATCATAACCCTTGAGTTTTCTCTCTCTTAACACCATAACTATGGAACCCATCACTCTCTCTTATGCCTCAACCATCTCAAGCAAAGGAGAAATCTCTTCCCTCATATAATTCTCATTTGGATATCATTCCTACTCACATCTTGGTGGCTATACCAAGGTGGCAAGCTAGGGTTAGGATATTCAATCTCTAAAGGGGTCACAAGGACAAGGAGAAGGTTAGGGTTTTGGGGATTGCTCTCTCTCTCTCTCTTCATTTGAGGTAAGGAGGTGGTATTACCCTTACTTAGGGAGTAGATTCTAAATAGAGTATAAGGATAGCTAAGTGTAGATAAATATGCATAATAACAAATCTTAGGGTATTGTATTTGGTAAGGAACTAATTATTTAGTATTTGGGGTGAAAGAACCCATTATGTTGATAATTGATTATGTATATGATATTTTGTGTTTGCATAGGTTTTATTGATTTATATTAAATAATGAGTATTATGAAAAGGTGAGTGAATCACTAGGTAGGTTAGTTAGTAATAAAACTAAGTAAAAGCTTGAGAGGAAATCTTGACAAAATGATAATGGAATAATTGGGATTGTTGGGCTAAGGAAATAGCTAAGTAGCAAGTTGGAAACACCTAGGAAACGTGTCAGAAGAATAAGTGAAAACAAATAGATCAACTGAGATAGATGAATAGTTAAGGACTTGGTTAAATAGAATAGGATAAAACCTTAGGGTAGTAAAAAACTGACACAAGGTGGATAGTATAGAATTAGGAAGTTAAATAATAACCTTATTCTTTGGGGTCGATGAATCAATTGAGGTTAGAAAAGGGACTTAAGTTTATTGGAATTAATTGAGGTTAGTTAAAGAGACTTAAGCGTAAGGAAAATTAATAGAGATGAAAAGTAATTGAGGATTAGTAAAAAGGTCTTAAGCACAAATGAATTAACTGAGGTAGAGTCGATTGAATTTATTATGTTATGATATCATTTCAACTTATTTAATTTCTCACTAAGTGATGACTCATATTGTCTCTTACTGATTTCAGCTCTACGATTTGGGACAAGGCACGGAGGATTACCATATTTTGCTGCCATGTTTATTATTTTGGTGATTTTTTTAGGATCATGTTATTATAGTTCATGGTTATTAATTTTTTAATAAGGATTATCGATAGGTATATAGATGATTGGGGGCTAATGATAATGTAAGGGTGGTTTGACAGGGTTTTAAAAATTGGAAGTTTACATCGTATAGATATGATTCAATAGTTGATGTGCTTTTTTAATCAAGTTTAAAGCAAATGATAGGGTGGGTTTCTTCAACCCTTCCTAGAAGGTGGGGAAAATATCTACTATGATGTTTACTTAAACTTGATGTTATTAATGAAATTTCTTAATTATAAAAAAAAAGATAAAGTTATTATGTTATCGTGTTGTAATTTATTTTGCAAAAGTTTTATGTAATTAATTTTACGTAATTAAATAATTTATAAGAGAGGGCCCCTATTTATAATTTTGCCTAGGGTCCCGAAAATGTTAGGAACGACTCTGTGTTTTGATGAAATTTCTGAACCAAATATTCTTGTTACATTAGTTTTTATTCTTCAATTCATGACTATCTATATTGTATGCATACTTTATTTTATGGTTCATACCTGCACCGGATACGTATTAGGTGCATGTACGTGTTGGGTACGCTCGGATATGTACCCAACTATTAAAACTAAATAAATAAAAAGTGGGGTTTTTGTCACTTCACTCTAGACTTTACACATCTCACTTATTAATTTATTTCTAAAATAACTCTTGATAAAAAAAATTAATATTTTTATATTTTTCCATCATTCTTTTCACTTCACTACACTTTTTTTTTCCTGTACACACCCCACTCCCATTTAGAAAAATTTAAAAAAACTCTCATTCTCATCACTAAACACTACTTCCTTCTTCTTAATATAACCCCCTCCTTGTTTCGAGTACTTTCTCCTTCTGCCATTACTCCCTCCATGTTGGTTGGGTAATCGCATGAACATTGGGTTACCATACCTGGATAAGTAGAAGATTCTTTACTGACATTGGAAGTGATGACGGCAGTAATCACGGTGGTTCAAGTTTCTGACTCTCGTTCACTCACCTTCATTTCAATTCAACCCCGCACACCCCACTCACTTTCCTTTCCTTCCTACTTGGCTTTAGACACTGCATTGCATCTTCAATTTTGCATTAATTCCTTTCATTTTCCATCAAGCTAAACAAAACTCTCTTTACTTGTATTTTTCCCTTTTCTCTGTAATTATTTTTAAAATCTAGTACTTTCTTTTTCTAGTTTGACTTATTTATGGTTTTGGTCCCTAAAAGTTTATCGTGTTTTGGTTTTAATCCTTAAAAGTTATTTTGACCGTGATCGGTCCTTAATTTTTCGAACATTTTGGTTTTGGTCCAATCTGTTAGAAAAAATCAATTATTTGTTGACGTGGTTGTTGATACCCAAAAAATAGTGACCCATTAAACAAAGCCCAGATCCACTATGAGGCCCAAATCCACTATGAAGCCTAAATTCACCAAACAAATAACGACAACAAGCTAAAGGAAGACTGTGACTGACGCCTCCTGCATGAAGAGCGTCTCCCCCTTGTACGCCTTCCCAACAAAGATAAGAGGCATCCTGGCAACGCGACCAAGAGAGAGAGGAAATATCACCGGAAGCACTACAATAATTGTAAGACCCAAGAAAGTAACCATGGCGAGGGAGAAAGCGTCCAGAGGCACCGAATCCATGAACGAAGGCGCACTCATCCCAGGGCGCACACATGCCCAGACAAAGACAACCAACTGTCCAAAGGGAATCTTCGCTTACTTCATTCAGTCCTTCCCAAGGCAAAGCCAGGAATGGCAAGACTTGCACCCCTCTCCTCCTGCAGCCATTAAATGACAAAGCCAAAAGGAGGAAACAAACAAAAGGGTATTGGATAAAGAGGGAATATACAACAACTAAGGTGGAAAAGTGCCATGGACCGGTGGGAAAAGCAAGAATAGGCAAAGACCAGCGGTCAAAGGACACACTATAAAAGAGGAAGCTCCGTCCTCCATATACAACAATCAAGAAATGGGTGATCAACTCAAAAAGCAACAAGAGCAACTAGAAACACATGAAATATGGTTCTTCAAAGAATTCAAAGAGAACCCGAGAGGAGCACAAAGAAGGAGGTGCACCAGAGAGCGCACGCCTCCAACAATCATCTCAATAACCATAACACACCAGAGCAACAGTAACAATATACACAAAACACAAGTTCTTCTCTCTGCAACTTGGAAGAAGGACACGAGTGAAGGAGAAAAGTACTCAAGGAGAAGGAGGCCCCCAAGGCGCGCAGCAGAGCGCACGCCTCCTGCTCCCTTCAAACTCAAATGAAGTAACTGAACCAACTGGAGGAAGGCAATCAACTCAATCAACTCCAAGAAACACAAAACACAGAGAAAACACTAGTTCTATTCTCTAACACATAGAGAAGGAACATCTGAAGGAACAACAGTGAGAAACATGGAGGAAGGAAAGGGTAGAAGCCAAAGTGAGTATCAGAGCGAGCATCCTCTAGTCATGAGTGTAACAACTACACCATCATTGCAACCCTTGCAGCAATGTTGCAACAACTCCACCACCACTATGGCCACAGTTGTAACTTGCATTCTTGGTGTAGAGGGCGCTCCCACAAAACTGGACTATTAGAGGCGCACCTCACCACAGTAGAAGTAGTACTGACAGTACCCATTTACTTATATCATTTGTAGTATTTGTACGCTTTAAAGGGCGCCCAAAGTCGGGCTGTTAAAGGCGCACCCCTTGTCTGCAATAAAAGCGATACTCAACATTCCTTCACTCACACTATCTGTAGAACTTGAGACCATAACTTCATTAAGTTTACGAACCCTCTGTAATCTCTGTATAATTATCATCTTTTGCAATAAAAAGATCCGAAACAATTTGGCGACTCCACTGGGGAAGTTATGGCTCCAAACGGCGAAGGAAATGCTCCTAGAAGTGCTGCTCAAAAGATAGCACCTGAAGGCGCTCCACTGATATCAACAGTCTCCAACTGAAGTAGCATTGCAAGAAGAAGGTTGTCTTTCAGCCTAAGCGACCATCTTGAAAGGTGGTCTGCTCCCTAAGAGGCAAGCTCCCTAGAAGACGCTCCCCAGAGAGCGATCTCCCTAGAAGGCGTGCTCACAGAAGGCGACCAGGTTCGCTCTGGTACAAACTTTCTAGAAGGCGACGAGACTCGCCCAGGAGGCGACCTAGTTTATTGTGAGCCCAATTGTCCAGAAAGGCGACGTTTTAAAGGGCGACCGCGTTCGCTCTACCTAGCTTTTCAGAAGGCGGTCACGCAACCGAAGGGCTGAAAGTACGCTCTTACTGAAGAAGGCGCCACATTACAAAAGTAGGAAAAAACAGGAGCAGAGGCGCAACCAGAGAGTTTGCATGGGAGAATGCTTCATGTTATCCGCACTATAAGCTAAGTACACACAATCCTTGACCCAGTCTAATTTATCATTCATATGCTAGTAACTCTTTCCATGAATTTGATTATGATAAATATTAATCGTGATGAAATGAAAAATGTATTGTGTCCAATCACATATCAATTATTTTATGTGAAACTGGAGGAAATAGTGGAAATATGCGTATACTAATTATCTTTTGAATGCATCTATGACAACCTTGGTATGATCGCTTTTGTATGATAACATGGTTTCATTTATAGCATTATGGTGATAACAATAATTTACTTTGTCTAGAATAGCACTGTTGTAACATGATATGAATATTGTTTGATTTTTAGACTCTGTGTTTGTCACAGCCGAGAATCGCATATGTATGAATGACGTCGCTCTGATATGTGTCAAATATTTGGCTAGAAAAGCAATAATTAGATAAATCTGTACACATGAATGTTTGCTGTAGAACTAAGATTAGTCATTTATGTCATAACCTTGTTAACTGTTCTTTGCTCAACCATTACATGATGTGAATAAACTGTTTTCCATGATTCCAGCATACAAATGCAATGTTTAATGTTATAAACTGTATGATTTGGATGTTGAGAAGGTGCGCTTTAGAAAAGCGTTACATGAAAACATGACCTTGGCAATGATGCATAATTAATTTTATACATGATTTACTAGATATAACTAACAAAGCAGACATGCATAGCATGAAAATATCCGAAAAATGAAAGTTGTTTATGTAGGAACAAGAATTAACCACTTTCTAAGATCTGAGAAGTCCTTTAGCACGCTCTCAGGTCATGACTCACTATGTTTTGATGAGATGCTCAATGCCATGTGAGGATCGCTTCCTCCACCCTGGACAATAAACGCCTGATATATCTACAGCAGAAAAGTGCTCCACGTCTCGCCCAGTGAAAGAGAAGGCCAGGCGATCAAAAGTAAAGTATCAGAAAGCGAGTGATGAAACAAGAGCAAAGTTTCAAGAGAAAGCAGCCCAGCACAAACAGGAAGAGCAGTGACTATCAGGCAAATCGAAATCAAGCAAAGAGGAAAGATGAAATCATATTAGGAGACGACGCCCTGCCTAGAATCATCTGTCTAAAGGCATCCTCAGTTTAGTCCCAAAGGGAAGAAAGGGAGAAGAAAGTGTGTAGATCCAAGAGCGACCTCTAAAGAAGGCGCATCAGAAAAGAGACGGTGTTGCAGCTAGAAATCCTAAAAAAATGCAAACAGGAAGTTGCTAATAACAAACCAAAAATTTGAGAGCAAAGTTATATCGGAAGATGAAATCAAAAGCTGACAATGAATTCAAACCAGATAGACGAAGGCGACTTCAAAGAAAAAGCGTGCAAGAGAAGGCAAGCCCGAAGTTGAAAAACAGAGTCAATGCAGATACTTGAACGTAACAGAAAAATAAAATGGAAAGCTGATAATTCCTCACACGACAATGAACAACATGCAGTAATTGAAGAGCAAGGGCAAGCACATGTGCAAAAGCTGACACAACTGAACCCAAGTATAAGTGTAGATAAAACAGAAGATATTTCCAAGCAAACCAGTCAGCCAGAGGCCAAAAGCAAACCTTAAAGGCGGCTGTGATCACAATTGTAAAGGTGTACAACTACAAGGCGTACATGAAACTGAAATATCCAAAGGCGTACATGCAACGCAACATGAAGGGTGAACACGAACTTTGCCAGCACGAGTACAAGGTCCTGGAAAGCATGTTACTCAGAGGCATACTTAAACACTGAAGCATAAAATCAGCTGCGAGAGCAAATTATAAGACAAAAGCGGACCTAAAAGCGTACAAGTGACTGATGCAAAAAATTGTTCAAAATCATGACCAACAAAGGTGAACTCAGATTACTTGGTGACTGAACAACAACCAAACTAAAAACAAGAATTCATAAGAAAACCAAAGCATATTCACACATCAAAGTAGATCATGCAAAGGCGAGCATGGGCACAAAGTCAAGAGGCCAGTACAATCTAAAAATCCAAGTGTTCGCGAATTGACAATATCCAGAAAAACAGAAAAAAAAGAAAGAGTAGCACCAATGACAAGAGGTGTTACGAAGCACAAGCAATCAGAGTTAAACAATCAATCAGAAGCAAGGTAACGCCTATGACAAGAGGTGCCAACAGTAAAGCCTAAAGTGGCACTGATGACATGAGGTGTCCCCAGAAAATGCTTAAATGATACTGATGACATGAGGTATCACTGTAGCAAAACCCCCTCAAACAGGGTCAATAATGCCAAAACGCGAGGTTCAACACTAAAAAAAACAAGAAGAAGAGAAGAAGAAAAAGAAAAGAAAAGAAAAAGAATGAACAGTGTTGGACCGTATAGCGGGCACAATGCGCCTTATCGCGGCACCTAGATAGACCTCTCTGAAAATAAATTTCTGGGATCAGACGCGGGAGAAGTACGCCATATCGCGAAACTAGAAAAATTCCCTGGAAACAAGGGCGCTAGTTACTGAACGCGGGCGAAAAAATCTGTAGGAAAAGAGGTTGGCTAATGTAAGATCCCAAAGTGATCCATTAGTTCAGAGATCAGGAAACCCAAAAGTGGTAGCTGAAAAGCCCAAAGCGGCAAAACATGTAAACGTGCCCAACGTGCACCCTGAAATAAAACTTTCGGCACCAATGACATGAGGGGCCGCTGTTGAAAAAAAAATTAAATAAATAAAAAAAATATATATCTGTGCATGAAAGAAAAGAAAGCATGCAGTGGTGATGCTTCGTGAGCGCTGGACAAAGGTGCACTTATATAACAAGTACCCGAGGAAGCATCAAAAGGTCTATGCAGCCTACCTCAAAGTACCCAATGCTAACAGGAAAGAAATGTCAAAAAAGAAGAAGCTGAGAAAATCAATTTATACAAAGAGTCAAGATCTAGCGGCAAAGTCTGACAGTGATAAAGGCAACGAAGCCAAATCCGATTAAGGCATACAAAAAATGGAGCCAAAGAAAGCAGTAGCTGAAGCTATGGTTTAAGAAGCAAAACAACAAGAGTGACAGCATATGCAGTGAAAATAACATCTAAATACTGAAGAGGGGATTCAAAGAAGTGTTCTTGCAAGCTTCTTCGTAGGAGCGCCTTTGAGCAACTAAGTCACTAATCTCTTTGTCGAGACTCTCTAATTCAGAAGTTGTCTGAGCAAGCTGAGAAGAAAGCTCTTCAATGCGAGATAACAATGGAGCGCGGCGTTCCTGCAGAGAGCGCTCAGCTTCAACTAGATCAACATCATCAAAGGGGGGCGCAAACTCTCCAAACTAGAAATGGCATTCTCGAGCCAAGCGCCGGAATAATGCTGAAATTTGAGCGAATACAAGCAATCTAGAATTTCGGCCTTGTCCTCCCATGGCAAAGCATCTACATCAACAGAAGATACTAATAACAACAACTGTAGCAAGGTGCGTAAAGCGGATTCCCTGTAAAAGCGAGGAAGCGAGGCACGGGGTGGTATCAAGTCAAGATGAGCAAGAAGGAATGAATCAACCAAAGACTGGTCATCTGCATCCAGGGAACCGCGAGATCTAACAGAAAGTGCAGCTGCAAAAGAGCATGTGACAATACATGTGAAAATAATGAGACAGGAAGGCGAAAAGGAGAAAGGCTCAACTTGAATCAAATAAAGAGAAGAACACTTACAAACCGAGAAGGACCTCGGGGAAGCGGAGACATGACCTGCCCTCGTAAAAGGAGTCTTGAAATGGGAGGCCTCATGCATAGAGCGCCTATCGGAATGATCAGTAACACTCTTAGGAACTTCAGTCGCCTTGGCGGGAGCCATGCCCTTTTCAGCAGAAGGGATAAAACCTGTATCATCTCTGGGGGCAGAATGCTCTCCAACTGGGATCACAACGGCAGCACCGACTTGGCTCTCCTCGGGAGCAGATGTGTCTACCTCAATATTCATCCCATCAAACACGGCGTCCGTCCCACCAAATATGTCATCAACCTTCTGAGCATCAGTAACACCCGAGGGGACATCGGTAGGCACGCCTTTGGAAATGATAAAGACGCTTTTGGTAGCACTAACAGGGGGCATCAAAGAATCAGTATCTTCACCAACAGCAGATTCAGAAGGAACGGAGGGGGTAGCGCCCCCACCAACAAAAGATTGATGGCAGAAATCCAAGGGGTCCTCACGATCAGGAACGGATGGAATTGTCGGAGAACCAACTGGAGTATGGACACCTTCAGGAACTTGAGGTGAAGGCGACGCCGAGAAATGACCACTAGAGCCACCTGAAAGAAAAGGAGAAGAAAATCAGCAGTGTTGCAAGGCTCAAAATGTCCTCTAAGTAAATGTTGCGAGACCAAAGAACTAAAGATAGGAAAAAAGGAAACGCAGTTAAAGTAAGAAAAGAGGAGGCAAGAAATGAAACCTGGGGGATACTCCTCCTCAGCGCCACCACTCTCGGCAGAATCATCATCTCTTACTGAAGTATCATAATAAGCCAAAATAGAATCATCCGAGCAAGTTTCGCTAGCATCATCATGGACCAAGTTTATGTGTGTAACATCCTCACTTTAATTGGTTTATTTTAAGTTTTAATAAAATTAGAGCTTGAAAAATTCTTTTGAAAACTTGGTTACTTATAAAAGGTTTTACGAAAATCCGGCAGAGTTCCCTCTATTTTTCGGACTTCCCAAAAATTTTCTTCTTTAAACCTGTCAATCCAGAGTTATCTAACAACTTAGATCATAATAGTAGTATAGCCAGATTAAATCCTAACGCCCTATTAGTACAAGTTTTGGGCACATAGCTACTGCATATTTTAAACATTACAAAATAACAGTTTTCAATATAATTAGGAAATAAAGTCCTCTCAAAGTATCACGAATACACTCCACGTGGTGGAGAATTTCCTGCTCGGCCTGCAACGTTGTAAGCTCCGCTCTAGTACCTAAAAATAATCAACCACAAGAGGGGAAGCATTACACAAAACTTAGGAAAATAGCGTTTATGAAAAGCATAGGAAATAACTAAAGCATTCACAACTAGTTTTCTATCTAAATTATCTCCAATTTATAATTGCATAACAATTCCCTTCATTCATACGATCAATGTAACACCCCGATTTGGCAACTTGAAAGCTTAAAGTAAATACCTTGAAAATTAGGGCCATTTTTTTTTTAAAAAAAACGCCGGTATTGCACAAGATGAGAACATGCGGATTTCCAAAACACCGTTACGATTGAAACACATGCTCTCATTTGCACAACCCTTTCAAGTTCCAAACCGAGATGTCACGGGACACCACATTTTGGAACTAGAACATCAAATAAGACGTAGCCCAGTTTACTTGGTTTCCCAAAACATTTGTGTTTAATAAAACTCTAGTCGGGTTACAGTAGTATAGAGTTAAGTGACTAAGGACTTACAATGGAGTACAATGCTCTGATGGGAGACCTAGCCTCTAGTCATACACTCTCATACCCGTAGTTCTAGCTCTGAATTTTGATGGACCCCGTTTACGGTCCGCCAGTAGGGTTGTCCTCGTCTACTGCCCCAGGGATTTCTCCACCGAGTCGTCTACGAAGGTGTTCCTTCTTCCCGAACAAGCTAGATCTGGGACCTCAACCTCGTTTGCGTCTAGTTGCAGCATAATATTTTCCAGAAGGAAAACAGAAGTGCAGAAGAAGAGAAGGACAGGGGAAGAAGAGCACAAGAGAAGAGGAGAGAGTAAGCTACCCAGACAGTTATGTCGACTGTGTGGAATTACAATAGGCAAATACTAAGGAAAAACAATAAACAACATAAACAACAACAACATCAATCTCAAACACACCTATATTCACACATAATTTTATACCTAACTTTTCACAATCACGTTCCTACAATCTTTCCTACCAACTTCCACAATTTCTTTTAATTCTTCACCGTCCACTTTCCAAACTCATCACTCATTCCATGAATCCTTTCTTGTACGCATCTTATAGTCTTAGAATTTCTCTTTTGGTGCTGGGTATTTTATTGTATAACTCTTTAAAACATCTTTGTGCTTTATGTTTTATTATATCGGATAGCATCAATGATGAGGGGGAGACATCATTGAGCTCACACACGTCTACATCTCCGCTGTACACCACCCAACCTAGTCGGAAGCCAACAGGAGTACAGGACCTTTACCACGCGGGCACGACAACTGTCACACACAAGTGGTCCCAGACCAGGAGGCTCAGCCTCAAATCATAATCATATCAAGCACGCCCTTGGCGGCAAATACAAATGCCCCGTTCTAGTCCCTCTCACTGTTGTAGATTTGCATCGAGGGGGCGACAGTATAATTTCTAGTTCGCGATGCGGAACTTACCACGGTATTAGACCCAGTCCCCACCACGTTAGTGCACCACATGTGGGATTCATTCCGCCTAGAAATATACTCTAGACTTCTTGACGTTTCACCGTCATCGTCCTCCCTTCCTGCAATCCCCACCTGAGTATCCGCAGATACCCATAGTATCTTCCTCTCCACTACTTCGATACGACCCTCATACCTCACCGCGTCTATAAATGTCTTTTAATCTTTTAGAGTTTTTAGGATTTTAATTAACGACTTATTTCTAACAGTCGGCTCGTCCTTGGTGCATCCCTTCAACGAAGCCCGACCACTAAACGTAGTCTGTACCCCCTAAATCACAATAGCCTCAAGCCACACATCAATCTCATCTCAATACTCATCAGCTCACGCTCAACGTAATCCTTTCCAGCTTCCTCGAAACTCATTCCCTCTTCTTTCTCAAAAACTCATTCGCAAAACCTTTTCAAAAAAATGACTTCATAACATCCTTTCAAAAGTTTCTTTTTAAAAACTATTTTCGAAAATCATATTTTTGGGTGAGTGTTAGTGGAGGAGCAAGCTCAACTCAACACTAAGCTTCTTCCCAAAAACATGTTTGAGGGATCGCATCTTTACTCCACCGCATCTCACTCCCATAATCACATTCTCTTTCCAGTTCCAACTCTTTATCTTTTTCCTTCAATCACATCGTCTTTGTCTCTTTCTCATTCATTTCTTATCACCTTCTCCTTTAGTCTTATCGCACCATCTATTTCTTTCTCAATTCCTTCTTATACCTCTCTTTCACATCTCTTTTTCCTTTTCAGTCTCGTTTCCTTATTATTATTATTGTTTCAAATCTCAGGGTAAAATCAAACGTCTCTTAACAACTTACTTAATTTAGTTCACATACTAGGCTAACCAACAGTTCATGCATAGTAAACATCATATCATTTCAACAAACATACTAACTATAGACAACATTTCGGTCTCAGCGACTTGTAGGGATAGCCCACGACACACAAACAAACAAACAAACACTCACTATCCCTCTTCCTCGCCTTCACGAGACCGGGTCCAACCTTTGAGATGATTGGACGCCTTAATATGTTGCCTATTACCACGACGTCTTAAGGGGAGCTTCTCTCTCACCTGGATGACGACACATCCGAAAGCATTCCATTCCGAGGTTTTCCGTTAGTTTCCCACTGCTCGCTTTTGCGTTGTTCCCTTCGCGTCCGACACCCGAACTAGACATTTTTCCCGTGCGTTAGAACGTTTCGATAAATTATTATTTTCGTTTTGAAAACTCTTTAGAATAATTCCTTTCTTGAAAACACGTTGCTAATATCCGAAGATTTCAAATCCCAATTAATTAAAAAGATTTTTAAGAAAACTTTAAAATAATCTCTTTATTAAAATAAATCCAGGAAAATAAAATTTCAAAACCACTCATTGAAAAATCCTTTCAAAGTTTAAAGGAGATAAAGTTCTAAATTAATTTGGGCTATCTTAAGTCACAATTTTAAATAAAACACTTTTAATTTCTTTAAAATACAAACAAAACTCATAAACAGATTCAGAACTCAACACATTCAATTAGCACCCATAACAGCCATACACACACAATCAATACAAGGAGCATTCACATATAATTCACAAACAGTATGTCAATACATTCGGCTAGTATACAGAACAATTACATCATTCACAAATACCATTCATAAAAATCACATCTCACATCATTTAACGATTATTAATTACATCTTAACCTTAATAATTTAATTAAATTAAACTACTCTTAAGAAAACAATCTAAATTAAGTATTTGGGATTAATTCACCAAGGACCGAATCATCATGGTCAGTAGATCTTAAATTTTAACAATTTGAACTTATTAAATTATTATCACAAAATTTCTTTTTCACATAATCAACTCAAATAATTTATTTTCATTTCTAAACACATACACATCAATTTCATCTAGCATACAGCAACACACACCATTTTATCAAACATTCAATATCACACGCTCAAGGCATAACCATAATCACAATTGATTTCATGAAAACAATTTTTTCTAAATACATGCACATGCATAGACCGAATCATGCATACATGGTTTTGCAAATATTTGATACACCAATGAAAACATAAAATCATGAAATCATTTTCTATCTTTTGTCCTAGAAACCGTGAGCTCACATTTAGAGAAATTATCAATTTTAATTCCTTTTTTTAAAAAAAAAAACCTAAATCAAAACCACCATTTAAATCACAAAGCATTCCAAATATTATAACTCATTCTCTTTTAAATCCTACTATTTCATGAAGACACTTTTTAAGCCTTAAGTTCAATTTCTACATGCACATGCCTTTCAAGTCCTAAATTTCATCAGTCTTGTGATGCATGTACCCTAAATGGGAAGTAAACCTAAATACCTCCTTACCCTAGGGTGACCGAACCTAATGATGCAAGGAAACAAGGTTTTCATACATTTTCAACATGCATGGATCACCAAAAGTCAAGGTAAATCATGTAGGAGTTCACACCACATCACATACATAAATAAATCCAAAACTATCATTTTTCTCAAAACAAATTAAAGATTTAACTTTTAACTTCATGGAAATAGCATGCATGAATCTTTCTACAAAATAAAAAGCATGAATTTCATTATTTTTGGACATGGCTGAATGGCCTCAAAATATGGCATGCACAATTTAAACACTTAATGAAATCACGCTTGTTCTTGAAGAACTATCTTAAAACTCACTCTTTTAATTCTTCTTCCTATAACCGAATCACACATAAAATTAAGACATGGTCTTTCACAAAGTAAGGCATGCAACAAATCATTATCACACAAAGGAGATGGAAATCATTTAAGAAAGATGTGTTTCAAAACCGAATGGAACATCGAAATTGTTTTCAAGCCTTTAATCAAAATTTTAGACTTTTTCATGCTTGAAATCTATAGATCCATCAAAATGAAACTAACTTAATCCTTACAAGAACAAAATCGTGAAGAAGAAAAATGTGCAAATTAAAGATCAAAGCTTTTTAAGCACAACTACTCAAAATTAACACATACACATAACATATAGTCATTTGATTTTACTTTATCGTCAATCAAACCTAGATCATAGCGTTAAAGCACATGCACATCATGGCTTAGAAAGGAAAAGTAGGCATGCAAAAGGGTTCATGTTAGTTTTCACAAAACCTTAATTTTTTCCTTAGATCTTTAAGACTTAATTAGAAAAAGTTTAGATCTTAACAAAGAAGAGCCTTAATCGAACATCAAGTACAAGTTCAACATATTACAACTTAATCTTAAGTCCATAGAGTCCAAAATCAAAGAGGTCACATACAAGTTCATATAAACATGTAAGAAAGAAATTAAGGTAGATTTACAAATTAAAAGAAAAGAAGCTAAACTATTACAATCTTCATCAAAATCTTCAAGTCCTACCATGAAGGATTGGTCTTCTAAGTCTCCTAGTACTTGGATCTTCAAGGGTGAAAGGTGAATCAAGCTCCTAAGTCTCTCCTTCCTCTTCCTATGTTTCGACCTCATCTCTTTCTCTAAGGGTCTCAAGAGCTTGATGTGCTCTTGGACCAAAGTGTTTATGTTTGGGTGGAAAGGGGAAATGAACGAAGGGAATAAAATGGGACCAAGGCCAACACACATACACGGCTTATGTAGACAAAAATTTTCCTTTTCTAACCCTAAGAGCGATTCGGCCAAGAGCAAGGGAAAAAGGGTAATTTTGAGTTCCCACTTGTTTGCATGGACACAGTTTACTAAAGTCAAGGGGATAAAATAGGCTAGCCTAGGAACTTAGGGGTCACTTAGGTTTAAGTTTTAGTTAGGAATTACTTAGGGTTTGGTCACAAATTTTTTTTTTCCAACTTGGTTTGGCTTGTTTAGTTGCTAGTTTGGTTAGGCTTTGCTTACTCCTTAAGCTCTTAGAGTTTCAACTCTAACTTACTTCTACACACACACACACACACGTGTAGTCATATAAGATATCCACACACTCACTTTCATGCATACCATAGTGGTGGCATTTTCACACATGCACACATATAATTTACATGTACACCCACCTATATGCACACACACACACGTAGCACATTCATGCACACACACACTCATGCACCAACCCTGGCACTTCCTCACACCCACACCTGATCTTTTGATTTTATTTTCCAATCATATTTTCTTATTCATTTCCTATGCATTATTCGGTCAACACACATATACACATATAAATACACACTTTCATACACACATATTCATACACGTATAGCACACATGCATACATTCATACTCATTTTGCATTTTTATTTTCTTATCACCTTTACTCTTTACTACACCATTAATTCACAAACCTCATTCATGTAATTAAATCCACACAGCACACACACATATCAAATCAAGCACTCATAAAATTTTCAAACCAATTTATTAAATTCCTTTTCTTCAAAACAATTTCACAAAGTTCATATCCAAAATCATTTTCAAAACAATTATTAATAAATCATCGTTTAACAAGGCATTAACAAAATCATTCACTTTTTATTTAGAAAAACGTTTTGGTTTATAGAAATCCAGATAACCAATACTTTATTTCCTGTCCTCACAATTTTAAATAAAACACTTTTAATTTCTTTAAAATACAAACAAAACTCATAAACAGATTCAGAACTCAACACATTCAATTAGCACCCATAACAGCCATACACACACAATCAATACAAGGAGCATTCACATATAATTCACAAACAGTATGTCAATACATTCGGCTAGTATACAGAACAATTACATCATTCACAAATACCATTCATAAAAATCACATCTCACATCATTTAACGATTATTAATTAGATCTTAACCTTAATAATTTAATTAAATTAAACTACTCTTAAGAAAACAATCTAAATTAAGTATTTGGGATTAATTCACCAAGGACCGAATCATCATGGTCAGTAGATCTTAAATTTTAACAATTTGAACTTATTAAATTATTATCACAAAATTTCTTTTTCACATAATCATCTCAAATCATTTATTTTCATTTCTAAACACATACACATCAATTTCATCTAGCATACAGCAACACACACCATTTTATCAAACATTCAATATCACACGCTCAAGGCATAACCATAATCACAATTTATTTCATGAAAACAATTTTTTCTAAATACATGCACATGCATAGACCGAATCATGCATACATGGTTTTGCAAATATTTGATACACCAATGAAAACATAAAATCATGAAATCATTTTCTATCTTTTGTCCTAGAAACCGTGAGCTCACATTTAGAGAAATTATCAATTTTAATTCCTTTTTAAAAAAAAACCTAAATCAAAATCACCATTTAAATCACAAAGCATTCCAAATATTATCACTCATTCTCTTTTAAATCCTACTATTTCATGAAGACACTTTTTAAGCCTTAAGTTCAATTTCTACATGCACATGCCTTTCAAGTCCTAAATTTCATCAGTCTTGTGATGCATGTACCCTAAATGGGAAGTAAACCTAAATACCTCCTTACCCTAGGGTGACCGAACCTAATGATGCAAGGAAACAAGGTTTTCATACATTTTCAACATGCATGGATCACCAAAAGTCAAGGTAAATCATGTAGGAGTTCACACCACATCACATACATAAATAAATCCAAAACTATCATTTTTCTCAAAACAAATTAAAGATTTAACTTTTAACTTCATGGAAATAGCATGCATGAATCTTTCTACAAAATAAAAAGCATGGATTTCATTATTTTTGGACATGGCCGAATGGCCTCAAAATATCGCATGCACAATTTAAACACTTAATGAAATCACGCTTGTTCTTGAAGAACTATCTTAAAACTCACTCTTTTAATTCTTCTTCCTATAACCGAATCACACATAAAATGAAGACATGGTCTTTCACAAAGTAAGGCATGCAACAAATCATTATCACACAAAGGAGATGGAAATCATTTAAGAAAGATGTGTTTCAAAACCGAATGGAACTTCGAAATTGTTTTCAAGCCTTTAATCAAAATTTTAGACTTTTTCATTCTTGAAATCTATTGATCCATCAAAATGAAACTAACTTAATCCTTTCAAGAACAAAATCGTGAAGAAGAAAAATGTGCAAATTAAAGATCAAAGCTTTTTAAGCACAACTACTCAAAATTAACACATACACATAACATATAGTCATTTGATTTTACTTTATCGTCAATCAAACCTAGATCATAGGGTTAAATCACATGCACATCACGGTTTAGAAAGGAAAAGTAGGCATGCAAAAGGGTTCATGTTAGTTTTCACAAAACCTTAATTTTTTCCTTAGATCTTTAAGACTTAATTAGAAAAAGTTTAGATCTTAACAAAGAAGAGCCTTAATCGAACATCAAGTACAAGTTCAACATATTTCAACTTAATCTTAAGTCCATAGAGTCCAAAATCAAAGAGGTCACATACAAGTTCATATAAACATGTAAGAAAGAAATTAAGGTAGATTTACAAATTAAAAGAAAAAAAGCTAAACTATTACAATCTTCATCAAAATCTTCAAGTCCTACCATGAAGGATTGGTCTTCTAAGTCTCCTAGTACTTGGATCTTCAAGGGTGAAAGGTGAATCAAGCTCCTAAGTCTCTCCTTCCTCTTCCTATGTTTCGGCCTCATCTCTTTCTCTAAGGGTCTCAAGAGCTTGATGTGCTCTTGGACCAAAGTGTTTATGTTTGGGTGGAAAGGGGAAATGAACGAAGGGAATAAAATGGGACCAAGGCCAACACACATACACGGCTTATGTAGACAAAAATTTTCCTTTTCTAACCCTAAGAGCGATTCGGCCAAGAGCAAGGGGAAAAGGGTAATTTTGAGTTCCCACTTGTTTGCATGGACACGGTTTACTAAAGTCAAGGGGATAAAATAGGCTAGCCTAGGAACTTAGGGGTCACTTAGGTTTAAGTTTTAGTTAGGAATTACTTAGGGTTTGGTCACAAATTTTTTTTCCAACTTGGTTTGGCTTGTTTAGTTGCTAGTTTGGTTAGGCTTTGCTTACTCCTTAAGCTCCTAGAGTTTCAACTCTAACTTACTTCTACACACACACACACGTGTAGTCATATAAGATATCCACACACTCACTTTCATGCATACCATAGTGGTGGCATTTTCACACATGCACACATATAACATTTACATGTACACCCACCTATATGCACACACACACACGTAGCACATTCATGCACACACACACCTGATCTTTTGATTTTATTTTCCAATCATATTTTCTTATTCATTTCCTATGCATTATTCGGTCAACACACATATACACATATAAATACACACTTTCATACACACATATTCATACACGTATAGCACACATGCATACATTCATACTCATTTTGCATTTTTATTTTCTTATCACCTTTACTCTTTACTACACCATTAATTCACAAACCTCATTCATGTAATTAAATCCACACAGCACACACACATATCAAATCAAGCACTCATAAAATTTTCAAACCAATTTATTAAATTCCTTTTCTTCAAAACAATTTCACAAAGTTCATATCCAAAATCATTTTCAAAACAATTATTAATAAATCATCGTTTAACAATGCATTAACAAAATCATTCACTTTTTATTTAGAAAAACGTTTTGGTTTATAGAAATCCAGATAACCAATACTTTATTTCCTGTCCTCAAAACTCTTTTCTAAAAAAAAATCTTTTTATAAAACAGAATTTTAGGGATTTATTTAATCAAATTCGTTCACGCACGTACGGGAAAAATGCGGGGTGTTACAATCAATGTTTCTTAATACTTCCTAAAATTCTTAATATCCAATTACTTTATCAATTCTCGCTTGTACTCATTGGTTTAACCTTTTTATATGTGATCTCTTTTGTTTTTCATCGATTTACATTTCCTACTTTTCATGTTCTATTTATCAATCTAACTCTGTATTTACCTTCTTATTATTTTCTTGATTCTTTTACCTTCTTATCATTTCCTTTATCCCTTTATCTTATATTTGACTCGACACGCCTCGCCAGGCTCGCGCCAGTTTATATCTTTTAATGTCGACACGCCTCGCCAGGCTCGTGCCAATTTATTCTTTTTTAATGCCAACATGCCTCGCCAGGCTCGCGCCAGTTTATATCTTTTAATGTCGACACGCCTCGCCAGGCTCGTGCCAATTTATTCTTTTTTAATGCCGACACGCCTCGCCAGGCTCGCGCCAGTTTTTTATCTTTTAATGTCGACACGCCTCGCCAGGCTCGCGCCGATTTATTCTTTTAATGCCGACACGCCTCGCCAGGTTCGCGCCGATTTATTCTTTTAATGCCGACACGCCTCGCCAGGCTCGCGTCGGTTTTTATCTTTATTTCTTTATTACATTACTTTCTTCCTTTTACTCTTTCCCTCTATATTACTTTCTCTAATTGCATTACTTCCTTCTTGTTGTTATTGTAACACCCTATATAATAATTACCCTTAATTACCCCAAAATTAGGATTTAAAATTTCTTTTAAGATGAATATGATATTTGCCAAAATAATATTTCCTTTCATTAATAACAAAAACATCAGAGTTAATAAAGCGGAAGACTTCATTAATCATTAAACAAGAGTTGGGAAACATAGCTACACCGAGCTCATTAGTTCGAATTACAAAAATGATGTTTAGCTCGGCCAGCGGGCCGAGATCAAAAAATACAAAAGCGTGTTTTAGCTCGGACCAAATAGCCGAGACCCAAGACAAAACAAATATTTTAGCTCGGACCTATCCAAATCTATGACTCTAAATAACTTACTCTCCCTGTGAGGGAGAGTGATCCTGCTCGGCCGGGGACTGCGTTTGCTCGGGCTCAGCACCTGAAAAATGGTAAGGAGGTGAGCATTACACAGAACTTAAATAAGCAGTTTCTAAAATGACATACCGAACTACCAAGCCAAACACAAGTAGTCAAATAGCATATAAATAGCAAGTAATCAAACCCTATATCACATGCATACTATCTCATTTAGCTCGGTTTACATACACACAATCTCATCCGGCTCGGCTCACATGATACCATCTCACTGGCTCGGTTCACATTATACGGTCTCGTCTAGCTCGGCTCACATCACACTATCCAATTACTCTATTACCTATTAGTTATACCTCGGTTCACACTCTCTTACCTCGGATTACCATCTCTATCTCGGATTCATTACTCATTATTCCACTTTCACATAGTTTACAATCTTTTACTCTTCTCGGATGCATACACCCAGTGCATGTCTTACACCATTTAAGTCGGATATTGGAGTGTCCATAGCTGCGAGTACCACAATACTCGTCTTACAGCTGCGAGCACCACCATGCTCGTCTTACGCGATCAATGCACGCACCCAGTACGCGTCTGCTAGGACCAGGAACACTACCAACGATCATTCTATGGAGTAAGGAGTGTCCATAACTGCGGGTACCACAATACTCGTCTTACAGCTGCGAGCACCACAATGCTCGTCTTACGCGATCAATGCACGCACCCAGTACGCGTCTGCTATGACCAGGAACACATCCCACCGATTCCGTTCTCGGAACCTTGTGTGAGTCATAACTGCGAGCACCACAATGCTCGTCTTACAGCTGCGAGCACCACAATGCTCGTCTTACGCGATCAATGCACGCACCCAGTACGCGTCTGCTATGACCCGACCACACAACCATTTCTCTTTAATTCTCCTTATCTTATTAACTATTACTTTTAGTTCGAAACACCTCAGTTCACCTCTAATTTATTCCTCTTTGCATTAATCTCATTATTTACTTAGCTCGGCCTCTCTCGGCTCAACCTCTCTACTTATCCCTTTAACCATCTTTCTAGCTCGGCCTCTCTCTCGGCTAAATTCGGTAACCATTCCCTCTTTCCATTAACCTTACTCATTTTCTGCCTTATTACTCTATCTCTCCTACTTTCCATCTCTACCATTTTCTCATACTCATTCCCGAAGTCACTCAGCTCGGCCACAGACATGGATCATAAATATCAAAGCTCATAAACACATATACCACAACAACCGTATGCACAAAACATTTAGTCAATCCATCATATAAAATACAGCATATGAAATATAGCATGTAATCAAAAGTGATATTCCATCTTCACCTAAAATCCAGGTTTCTAGTTCATTCATTAATTCCCTTTTTTCCCTTTTTACCATTTCTCTTATAACATTAACCTATGTCCATTCCCTAATCTAACACCCACTCTTAGTACCCTTTATGAACACCCTAGAAACCCAAACTCAAGTAGAGGTAACACTCACTCCTTACCTCAAACCATGTGAGATAAGAGTTGAGAGTTTGAGAATGGTTCCTTGTTGCCCTTCCTTGATCTTAGCACCCTTGAATCCTTCTTACTCCAAGCTGCACACGAGCTCCACGGCGGTCCAGGGGCGTCGGAACAGAACGGGGACGGAGAGAAGGTGGGTCTCCGGTTTGTGAGACTTGGTGGAGGAGAGGGAGATGTGCGAGTGAGAAGAGGGAAAGAAGGTGTGTTGAGGGTTTGTTGTTGCTGGAACTTGAAAGAGAAAAAGAGAGAGATCCATATGAGGAAGGGAATGAGAAATGCAAAGTGTGTTATGGGGTGTTTGGGCTTTCTTTTATTCATTTAGGAAAAATATTTGTGTGGCTAGGATTCATTGGCTTCTTGTGGAAGCTAGATTGTATGGCCAAGATTCATTGGCTTCTTGAGGAAGCCATGAATAGTACATTGAAAGGGACATAAAGTAGTGATTGTGACATAAAGTGAAAGATAGTACCGTACGGATGGCACGGAAACCAAAAGGGTCAATAGCTCAACATGAGCTGGCATGGAAGAGCTAGGATGTGTCGGATAGTGCACGCCGGCTTGGTTCGTAGGAACAGCAGTAGTCCGAGCCTCCTTCTCGGATGTCACTGTGAGGTGCGCTGAGGTCGGCTAATCCGGACTGGACAATGGGTTTCACATTGGGTTCCCTTTCAGCTCGGTTCAGAAACACACAATCTTGTCTAGCTCGGCCGAGATGGGTCGAGGCCTTAATCTCACATCCTAGGTCGGCCTAGGCTCATACTACCCTTCTAACATTGTACAATTTCTAAGGCTTAACCCTATCCTTAAATAGATATTTATATATTAAAATTATATTATTTAATATCAAATTTTGGGATGTTACATTCCTCTCCCACTTACAGGAATTTCGTCCTCGAAATTTAGTCAGCATTGAACAGTTGCGGATAAGACTGCTTCATCTTCTCCTCGAGTTCCCAAGTAGCTTCCTCCACACCATTTCGATTCCATACTACCTTGACCAAGGGGATTTCCTTTCCTCTGAGTCGTCTGACTTGTCTATCTCCAACTCGGACTGGTAGGACTTCGAAGGTCAGATTGTCTCTTAGCGGCAGTTCGTCCACTGCTATCACATGCGAGGGATCGTGAATGTATCTCCTAAGTTGCGAGACATGGAACACATCGTGGAGCTTAGACAAATGCGGAGGTAGAGCGATTCTGTACGCTACTGGTCCGACCTTCTCCGATATCTGGTACGGTCCGACAAACCGAGGGGTCGACTTCTTTGATTTGATAGCTCGGCCGATACCCGTCATAGGGGATACCCGAATAAATACATGATCTCCCTCGATGAAGTTCAAGGGTTTCCTTCTCTTGTCGGCATAGCTCTTCTGTCGGTCCTGAGCGGCTTTCATCTTCCCTTGTATCATTCGGATCTTCTCAGTTGTCTCCTGAACAATGTCGGGACCAATCAACAAGTTTTCACCTATCTGGAACCAGCATAGCGGCGTTCGGCATTTCCGACCATACAAGGCTTCGAAAGGAGCCATTCCGATACTTGAATGGAAGCTGTTGTTGTAGGTGAATTCACCAACGGCAATAGTATTTCCCAGCTTTCCGACTGTTCAAGCACACATGTCCTCAGAAAGTCCTCAAGAGTCTGAATGGTGCACTCGGATTGTCCGTCAGTTTGGGGATGATAAGCAGTGCTAAACCTCAACTTTGTACCCATGGCCTCTTGCAGGCTCTGCCAGAATCGAGACAAGAAACGAGGATCACGGTCCGACACTATGCTGCTCGGAACACCATGGAGTCGAACAATGTCCTTTATGTACAATTGCGTCAGCTTCTCCAGGCTGTACTTCATGTTGATCGGCAGGAAATGAGCACACTTTGTAAGTCGGTCCACCACAACCCAAATGGCTTCCTGCCCTGATCTCGTCTTTGGTAGACCTGATACAAAGTCCATCGAAATGCTATCCCACTTCCATTGTGGAATCTCCAAGGATTTGAGTAATCCTCCTGGTTTCTGATGCTCGACCTTGGCTTTCTGACATGTCAAGCACCGAGACACATAATCGGCCACGTCGGTCTTCAACTTCGGCCACCAAAATAACCTCTTCAAATCTTGGTACATCTTTGTGGCACCCGGATGAAAACTCATCTTCGTCTTGTGGGCTTCTTCCATTAACTCTCTTCGGACTTCAAAGTCCATGGGGATGCAAACTCGGCCTCGAAATCGCACAAGGCCATCAGATCCTTTAGTGAAATCAGGTTCATCCTTGTCTCCGGCTCTTTCTAATAGCTTTTGGAGCTCTAGGTCGGCGGCTTGCCTTTCCTTAATGAAACCCACGAAATCATTGGTTACTTGCAGCATTTCCAGTACCACACTGTTTTCCTTTTTCTGTATGCCTAGGTTAAGGTCACTGAACTCCTGCATTAACTGCATCTCTCGGACCATCATGTTGCTCAAATGAAGACTCTTCCTGCTCAATGCGTCGGCCACCACGTTGGCCTTTCCAGGATGATAGTGCAGGTTGAAATCATAGTCCTTCAAGAATTCTCCCCATCTGCGCTGCCTCATATTTAACTCCTTCTGGTCGAATAGGTAGCCGAGACTCTTGTGGTCACTGAACACTTCAAACTTCGTGCCATACAGGTAATGTCTCCAGATCTTAAGGGCGAACACTACTGCTGCCAATTCGAGATCATGCGTAGGGTAGTTCTGCTCGTGTTGCCGAAGTTGCCGAGAGGCATACGCCACCACTTTTCCTTGTTGCATCAGCACACAGCCAAGGCCCTGCTTTGAGGCGTCACAAAATACGTCAAAGGTTCTGGTCGGATCGGGTAAAATCAACACGGGCGAGCTCGTCAACCTTTTCTTTAGCTCTTGAAAGCTCTGTTCACACACCTCGGACCATTGGTATGGGGTATCCTTTCTAGTTAACGAGGTCAATGGTAGCGCCAGTTTAGAGAATCCTTCAATGAATCTTCTGTAATACCCTGCAAGACCGAGGAAACTCCTGATCTCAGTGACCGAGTTGGGTCTCTCCCACTTAAGTACTGCTTCCACCTTGGAGGGATCAACTGCTACACCTTGCTCGGATATCACATGTCCAAGGAAATGAACCTAGATAAGCCAAAAGCTGCACTTAGAGAGCTTAGCGTAGAGGTTCTTATCCTTCAAAACCTGCAACACCGTTCTCAGATGCTGCTCGTGCTCACTCGGATTTTGGGAGTAGATGAGGATATCGTCAATGAAGACTATCACAAACGAGTCCAGGTAAGGTCGGAAGATTCTATTCATGTAGTCCATGAAGATAGCTGGGGCGTTGGTAAGTCCAAAGGGCATAACCACGTACTCAAAATGCCCATACCTTGATCGGAAGGCTGTCTTCGTAATGTCTTCTTCTTGGACTCGGATTTGGTGATATCCAGATCGGAGATCTTTGAAAACATCGACGCTCCCTTGAGTTGGTCCAATAAGTCATCAATCCGAGGGAGGGGATATTTATTCTTCACCGTTACCGCGTTGAGCTTTCTATAGTCAGTGCACATTCTGAGACTACCATCTTTCTTTTTCACAAACAGGATTGGGGCTCCCCACGGCGATACGCTTGGTCGGATTAGCTTTTTGGCCAAAAGTTCTTCCAGCTGTTTCTTAAGCTCTTCTAGCTCGGGAGGCGCCATTCTGTACGGAGCAATTGAGATCGGGCCAGTTCCCGGAAGGAGGTCTATACTGAACTCTACTTCTCTATTCGGCGGTAAGCCAGGCATTTAGTCCGAGAAAACCTCAGGGAATTCTCCGACCACAGGAATTTGGTCTAAGGTCGGTTCCTCTGTTGTCTCTAACTTCGCAACAGACGGGCCACTAAAGATTACGGTCTTTTCTCGGCAATCGAGTAAGACACGGTGTTGAGACATCCAGTCCATGCCAAGGATAATATCTAGCTTGGTTAAGGGTAGACAAATCAGATTGACTTTAAATTCTCTGCCTAATACTTGGATAGGACACTCTAGACACATTTTAGAAGTGATTACAGAAGAATTGGTTGGGGTAGAAATGGATAGTTTGTAAGGCATTTCTACTGGGGATAGTTTTAGTCTATTCATACAGTCAAGGGAAATGAAAGAATGTGTGGCTCCATAGTCAAACAGTACGGCACAAGGAGTACAGTTTACTTGACAAGTACCTCGGATCAGTTCGTCAGCATCAGTCACTTCTTCTCCATCCATAGTGTAAACTTTGCCTCTCTACATAGGTCGGTTAATACCAGTCTGATGAGCCTTGGTCACATTGACCTCTTCCTTCACAATATTCTCGGTACACCGAGCTGCAAAATGGCCAGGCTTGCCACATCGGAAACAGGATCCTTTGGTTTTGCTCGGATCCAGATTCCAGCATTCCCCCCGGTGCTGCCTTCCACAATGTTGGCATATCGGATACGGGCCAGGAACAGCCACCATTTGACCACTACTCCTCGGAGCTGTTGACATTCTGGAGTTTGGATTCACATATGGGGCAGATCTCTGGACAGCTCCTTTTCCTCTGATCGGACCCACTCCTTTCTGTGCCGACTTGCTCCTCTTTCCGTCAGCTTTTCTCTTAAGCCCTTTCTCATAGGTGCTAGCCATGTTCACCAGTTGCGAGAGATTGAACACGTTCTGATATTCGAATGCGAGCCGAATGTCATCACGGAGACCAGACTCAAACTTGATGCACTTGGTACGCTCATCAGCATCTCGGTAGCTTCCTGAATAACGGATCAAATCCTCGAACTGAGCGGCATATTCCCCAAGCTCAAGTTTCTCTGTTCCAGCTTGAGAAAAGCGAGCTCCTTCTCTCTCCTGACATCCTCGGGAAAGTACTTTCCGAGGAAGCGAGCTCTAAACAAATCCCAAGTGATGACCTCATTAGCCGCTTCCAGTCCTCGGCTTTGTTGATCCCACCAGTGCTCGGCTTCATTAACCAGCACAAACTCGGCCAACCTCACCCTGTACTCATAGGGAGGTTGCAGAGATCGGAAGATCTTCTCAATGTCCTGGAGCCATCTCTGAGCTCAATCGGGATTGTAACCTCCTTCGAACCTAGGTGGTTCGTTCTTCCGAAATCGGCTCATCCAGTCTATCTCGACCGGAGCCGGAGGTTGGGGCTGAAGAGCTGCAGCTGCAGCTGCAGCTGCTGCGGCTACGGCGATGTTTTGAGCGAGGTTCTCAGCCTGATTCTGCTGAGGCTACGCTTGGTTCTGCTGTAGTTGAACCAGAGTTTCCAACACAGCAGCAATTCGGTCGTTATCAGCTCGTCTCCCAGCCATGCTGCTCGGTCATGGAGAGAAAGCCAGTTAACTTCCAAATAATCAAGTAAATATATATTTATATAAACATATATACCTATGAGTTCTATTGTCTAACTTAGACTTCTAGACTTTACTTATTTGTCACTCTCTTGGTGAGTAACCACTGGAGTCCTTTGCAACTCCAATAGGCCGAGGAGAAACTGCTCTGATACCAAAAATGTAACACCCTATATAATAATTACCCTTAATTACCCCAAAATTAGGATTTAAAATTTCTTTTAAGATGAATATGATATTTGCCAAAATAATATTTCCTTTCATTAATAACAAAAACATCAAAGTTAATAAAGCGGAAGACTTCATTAATCATTAAACAAGAGTTGGGAAACATAGCTACACCGAGCTCATTAGTTCGAATTACAAAAATGATGTTTAGCTCGGCCACTGGGCCGAGATCAAAAAATACAAAAGCGTGTTTTAGCTCGGACCAAATAGCCGAGACCCAAGACAAAACAAATATTTTAGCTCGGACCTATCCACATCTATGACTCTAAATAACTTACTCTCCCTGTGAGGGAGAGTGATCCTGCTCGGCCGGGGACTGCGTTTGCTCGGGCTCAGCACCTGAAAAATGGTAAGGAGGTGAGCATTACACAGAACTTAAATAAGCAGTTTCTAAAATGACATACCGAACTACCAAGCCAAACACAAGTAGTCAAATAGCATATAAATAGCAAGTAATCAAACCCTATATCACATGCATACTATCTCATTTAGCTCGGTTTACATACACACAATCTCATCCGGTTCGGCTCACATGATACCATCTCACTGGCTCGGTTCACATTATACGGTCTCGTCTAGCTCGGCTCACATCACACTATCCAATTACTCTATTACCTATTAGTTATACCTCGGTTCACACTCTCTTACCTCGGATTACCATCTCTATCTCGGATTCATTACTCATTATTCCACTTTCACATAGTTTACAATCTTTTACTCTTCTCGGATGCATACACCCAGTGCATGTCTTACACCATTTAAGTCGGATATTGGAGTGTCCATAGCTGCGAGTACCACAATACTCATCTTACAGCTGCGAGCACCACCATGCTCATCTTACGCGATCAATGCACGCACCCAGTACGCGTCTGCTATGACCAGGAACACTACCACCGATCATTCTATGGAGTAAGGAGTGTCCATAACTGCGGGTACCACAATACTCGTCTTACAGCTGCGAGCACCACAATGCTCGTCTTACGCGATCAATGCACGCACCCAGTACGCGTCTGCTATGACCAGGAACACATCCCACCGATTCCGTTCTCGGAACCTTGTGTGAGTCATAACTGCGAGCACCACAATGCTCGTCTTACAGCTGCGAGCACCACAATGCTCGTCTTACGCGATCAATGCAAGCACCCAGTACGCGTCTGCTATGACCCGACCACACAACCATTTCTCTTTAATTCCCCTTATCTTATTAACTATTACTTTTAGTTCGAAACACCTCAGTTCACCTCTAATTTATTCCTCTTTGCATTAATCTCATTATTTACTTAGCTCGGCCTCTCTCGGCTCAACCTCTCTACTTATCCCTTTAACCATCTTTCTAGCTCGGCCTCTCTCTCGGCTAAATTCGGTAACCATTCCCTCTTTCCATTAACCTTACTCATTTTCTGCCTTATTACTCTATCTCTCCTACTTTCCATCTCTACCATTTTCTCATACTCATTTCCGAAGTCACTCAGCTCGGCCACAGACATGGATCATAAATATCAAAGCTCATAAACACCTATACCACAACAACCGTATGCACAAAACATTTAGTCAATCCATCATATAAAATACAGCATATGAAATATAGCATGTAATCAAAAGTGATATTCCATCTTCACCTAAAATCCAGGTTTCTAGTTCATTCATTAATTCCCTTTTTTCCCTTTTCACCATTTCTCTTATAACATTAACCTATGTCCATTCCCTAATCTAACACCCACTCTTAGTACCCTTTATGAACACCCTAGAAACCCAAACTCAAGTAGAGGTAACACTCACTCCTTACCTCAAACCGTGTGAGATAAGAGTTGAGAGTTTGAGAATGGTTCCTTGTTGCCCTTCCTTGATCTTAGCACCCTTGAATCCTTCTTACTCCAAGCTGCACACGAGCTCCACGGCGGTCCAGGGGCGTCGGAACAGAACGGGGACGGAGAGAAGGTGGGTCTCCGGTTTCTGAGACTTGGTTGAGGAGAGGGAGATGTGTGAGTGAGAAGAGGGAAAGAAGGTGTGTTGAGGGTTTGTTGTTGCTGGAACTTGAAAGAGAAAAAGAGAGAGATCCATAGGAGGAAGGGAATGAGAAATGCAAAGTGTGTTATGGGGTGTTTGGGCTTTCTTTTATTCATTTAGGAAAAATATTTGTGTGGCTAGGATTCATTGGCTTCTTGTGGAAGCTAGATTGTATGGCCAAGATTCATTGGCTTCTTGAGGAAGCCATGAATAGTACATTGAAAGGGACATAAAGTAGTGATTGTGACATAAAGTGAAAGATAGTACCGTACGGATGGCACGGAAACCAAAAGGGTCAATAGCTCAACATGAGCTGGCACGGAAGAGCTAGGATGTGTCGGATAGAGCACGTCGACTTGGTTCGTAGGAACAGCAATAGTCCGAGCCTCCTTCTCGGATGTCACTGTGAGGTGCGCTGAGGTCGGCTAATCCGGACTGGACAATGGGTTTCACGTTGGGTTCCCTTTCAGCTCGGTTCAGAAACACACAATCTTGTCTAGCTCGGCCGAGATCGGGTCGAGGCCTTAATCTCACATCCTAGGTCGGCCTAGGCTCATACTACCCTTCTAACATTGTACAATTTCTAAGGCTTAACCCTATCCTTAAATAGATATTTATATATTAAAATTATATTATTTAATATCAAATTTTGGGATGTTACATTCCTCTCCCACTTACAGGAATTTCGTCCTCGAAATTTAGTCTGCATTGAACAGTTGCGGATAAGACTGCTTCATCTTCTCCTCGAGTTCCCAAGTAGCTTCCTCCACACCATTTCGATTCCATACTACCTTGACCAAGGGGATTTCCTTTCCTCTGAGTCGTCTGACTTGTCTATCTCCAACTCGGACTGGTAGGACTTCGAAGGTCAGATTGTCTCTTAGCGGCAGTTCGTCCACTGCTATCACATGCGAGGGATCGTGAATGTATCTCCTAAGTTGCGAGACATGGAACACATCGTGGAGCTTAGACAAATGCGGAGGTAGAGCGATTCTGTACGCTACTGGTCCGACCTTCTCCGATATCTGGTACGGTCCGACAAACCGAGGGGTCAACTTCTTTGATTTGATAGCTCGGCCGATACCCGTCATAGGGGATACCCGAATAAATACATGATCTCCCTCGATGAAGTTCAAGGGTTTCCTTCTCTTGTCGGCATAGCTCTTCTGTCGGTCCTGAGCGGCTTTCATCTTCCCTTGTATCATTCGGATCTTCTCAGTTGTCTCCTGAACAATGTCGGGACCAATCAACAAGTTTTCACCTATCTGGAACCAGCATAGCGGCGTTCGGCATTTCCGACCATACAAGGCTTCGAAAGGAGCCATTCCGATACTTGAATGGAAGCTGTTGTTGTAGGTGAATTCGACCAACGGCAATAGTGTTTCCCAGCTTTCCGACTGTTCAAGCACACATGTCCTCAGCAAGTCCTCAAGAGTCTGAATGGTGCGCTCGGATTGTCCGTCAGTTTGGGGATGATAAGCAGTGCTAAACCTCAACTTTGTACCCATGGCCTCTTGCAGGCTCTGCCAGAATCGAGACAAGAAACGAGGATCACGGTCCGACACTATGCTGCTCGGAACACCATGGAGTCGAACAATGTCCTTTATGTACAATTGCGTCAGCTTCTCCAGGCTGTACTTCATGCTGATCGGCAGGAAATGAGCACACTTTGTAAGTCGGTCCACCACAACCCAAATGGCTTCCTGCCCTGATCTCGTCTTTGGTAGACCTGATACAAAGTCCATCGAAATGCTATCCCACTTCCATTGTGGAATCTCCAAGGATTTGAGTAATCCTCCTGGTTTCTGATGCTCGACCTTGGCTTTCTGACATGTCAAGCACCGAGACACATAATCGGCCACGTCGGTCTTCAACTTCGGCCACCAAAATAACCTCTTCAAATCTTGGTACATCTTTGTGGCACCCGGATGAAGACTCATCTTCGTCTTGTGGGCTTCTTCCATTAACTCTCTTCGGACTTCAAAGTCCATGGGGATGCAAACTCAACCTCGAAATCGCACAAGGCCATCAGATCCTTTAGTGAAATCAGGTTCATCCTTGTCTCCAGCTCTTTCTAATAGCTTTTGGAGCTCTAGGTCGGCGGCTTGCCTTTCCTTAATGAAACCCACGAAATCATTGGTTACTTGCAGCATTTCCAGTACCACACTGTTTTCCTTTTTCTGTATGCCTAGGTTAAGGTCACTGAACTCCTGCATTAACTGCATCTCTCGGACCATCATGTTTCTCAAATGAAGACTCTTCCTGCTCAATGCGTCGGCCACCACGTTGGCCTTTCCAGGATGATAGTGCAGGTTGAAATCATAGTCCTTCAAGAATTCTACCCATCTGCGCTGCCTCATATTTAACTCCTTCTGGTCGAATAGGTAGCCGAGACTCTTGTGGTCACTGAACACTTCAAACTTCGTGCCATACAGGTAATGTCTCCAGATCTTAAGGGCGAACACTACTGCTGCCAATTCGAGATCATGCGTAGGGTAGTTCTGCTCGTGTTGCCGAAGTTGCCGAGAGGCATACGCCACCACTTTTCCTTGTTGCATCAGCACACAGCCAAGGCCCTGCTTTGAGGCGTCACAAAATACGTCAAAGGTTTTGGTCGGATCGGGTAAAATCAACACGGGCGAGCTCGTCAACCTTTTCTTTAGCTCTTGAAAGCTCTGTTCACACACCTCGGACCATTGGTATGGGGTATCCTTTCTAGTTAACGAGGTCAATGGTGTTGGAAACTAACAAGCGGCTCAATATAGTCTAGAGGGGGGGTGAATAGAATATTGAAGCCTTATTACAGATTTTTCGTCCACCTAAGAGAATGATTTTATGAAAATAAATTTTCTTAAAAAAAATTCAAGTCAGATTACTCGAGTAACTCAAGACTTCACTCGAGTATTCAGCAAATCACTCGAGTATTACGAAAGCTATTTTTAAATCACTCGAGTAACAGAAAACCTACTCGAGTATTGTTCATAAACTGAAAGCAGATTACTCGAGTGACAAGAACTTTACTCGAGTAAACTGGGTAAAATTCAATTAAAACTCAGTTTTCAATGGAGTTCTTCAAGAATAACAATGCTATGATGATTCAACAAATTATGAATGATTAATATGAACAACTTTAAGTAATATTAACATGCAATTTTAGATCAATTAAGTAGAATTAAGAAAACCCCAATTCTAACCTAAAAATGTAATTGTTAATGAATTAATGCAATACAAGGAATGAAAATAAAAGAGACACAAGGATTTATCCTGGTTCACTTTCACCCACTTGAAAGCTACTCCAGTCCCCTCTTGAATCAAGAGAGATTCTTCACTAGAAATCTTCAAATGTAGATTATACAATGTTTTAAGATGCAACTAGATTCTTAGTTCTCCTATCTTAAAACCCAACTCAAAGTGTGTACCAAACACTTTGATCTAATCTACCCCTTTTGAGAATTCTAGATTTCCTTGCTAATTGATTGAAGATGCTTCCAACCAATCCTCTTTTCTTGCTTTGATTTGATCCTCAAAGTCTTCCTTGTGAGATTCTTCACTTGTGTTGAAACTTCAATGATGCAATCATAAATTGCAAATCTTCAACAACCACTAAGAACAAAAATTATGATCTCAAGAATATTTGAACAATGAGAGAAATAGAGTGAAGAATGAAAAGTTTCTTGTTGAATCTTGATAGCTCTTGAAAGATGTAAAATAGCTCTTGAATTGCTTTTGAAAGTGTATAGAAAATTGTAAGAATAAAATGTCTATCAATTGTGAAAGAGAAAATTATGTCCTTTTAAAATTTTCAAACACTGATTGAATTACTCGAGTAAACCATATAACATCACTCGATTAAAACATGTCAGATTAAGTTACTCGAGTGATGTGTAAACCATTACTCGATTAACCTGTCATGACATAAATTACTCGAGTGACCCAATACTCATTACTCGAGTAAACTGATCAGAATCTGAATAAAAACAAGGTTTTTCTAAAAGGATTTTCACAAAACTTTTAATAGAGCTATTTAATCAAGATTTAAAGTATCTTCACTCTTAATCAAACATTATTTAAATATTCTTAAAATCACCTAAGCTACCCACACCAATGAGATGCATTGCATAAAAATAAAGATTACATTGAAATAGAATTAATAAAAATCCTAATTCTAATCTTCATGTGGTGTAGCTTGCTTGTTGCCAATGTTGTTGCTTGGAGAGAGATTGTTAGCATCAAAACATGAGAATCCTACAAACTCCCCCTTTTTGATGATGACAAACCTCCTTTTCAATTAAGCACAAAGTTTTAACATACTCCCCCTAAATGTAAAACACCTAGGAAAAATATAATAAAACTTAACCTACAAGAACAACATCAACAAAATATTCTCCCCCTTTTGGCATCATTAAAAAGATAAGAATTATGAGAAAAGTCCTTTGCCAAAAGTGGAAGGTAAGTAGTTCACAATGGTATAAAAAAATATAACAGTAAAGACAATACCAAAATAAACCACAATAGTGCCACAACGAATATAAACGCACAACGAATATAGCACCATAATCCATAATATCAGAGTATCATACTATGCAGCAAATCATAGTGTAAAGCAAAAAGACATCAACCATAGCAAATAATCAAACGAAACTAACCAAACTAGACCATACACAAGGCCCTAAAACGTAGTAGCAACAGAGTCATAAACAGGAAACAGAAACATAAACATAACATAGTCAGAAATATGCATATGAAACATGAAACAGAAAGCAACAGCAAAACATCAGCAGCATCCACAGGGCTAGGAATCAGGTGGAGGAGGAGGGAAATGGTGAGAAAAGAGGCCAGACATATAATCCATTACACGATCCTCCATGGCAATATTCTTCACATCCTGTCTCATCTCCAACTGAGTAAATTGAGCATTGATGTGTTCAACCAATGACTCATGAGCAGCCTGTGCATCAAATGGAGTACCAAGATTGTCCAAATTTATATAGTCCTCAACACGATCAGTATTCATCGGATCAGTAGAAGGAGGAGGAGCAGAAGAAGATGCACCAGCCCTATCACCAAGTAAAGTCCTTTTCCTAGAGCCCGAAGCTCTTGCAGCCTTTGCAGCTTCAGCCATTTCCTTAATCTGTGATTTCCATAACCAAGTGCGACTTTCCCTATGCCAAGCAATTTTCATATAACTAATGTGCGAATCATTAAGACACCAGTTATTTTTCTTTTCCGTCACAGCTGGCTCATCATCAGGGATTGGAACACGGTAATACCTCATGATTTTGGTGACATGCATAGGATATGGCAAGAATTGGGTAGGAGGAGATTGAGCAGCAGCTTCCATACGAGCTAAAAACATTTTATTCCAATTCATCGCATATCTCTTTTTGATCGCATGAAACAAAATAAGATCATCATCTCCCAATTGTGCATAATTTTGATTACATTTCGGAATCAAACAATAAGAAACAATGTACATGAGCACTCTATCCACAGCATGCAAAGGTGATACAGTTCTAGTAGTCCTATCACTCCAAGATTCACCAGTACGCATCAAATCAGTATAAATCTTATTAGTATCCACATTCAAATCCAGACATTCAGCATCACCAATAAAAGTTCCCTTGTTTTCTAAACCAAACATCATTGTCAAATCTTCAGGCTTTATAACAAAATGATGTCCTCTAACCTTTGTTTGATACTCACCATCTAGCTTAGTAAAATTCTGATAAAATTGTCTGACAAGCCTAGGGTAATAATGAGTCTCAAATTCTAAAAACCTCTTCAAATTCTGAAATTCTAAATCCTCTACAAATGGAAATTGCTCCTTATGCAACCAAGCAAACTTAACATACCGTGTAAGACCAAAAGAGCGATTGATAAATGTCGGTTCCCGCAAGTCTCGGTTGATTCCAGAAAACCAGGGGTTGTTACGGCCTGCTCCTTGCTTTGCTTTCTTTCGAGGAGGTTGAGATTGTGAGGAAGAAGCCATTGATTCAGAAAGTTCAGATTCGGTTTTGGGGTTAGGGTTTTGGTTTGGGAATTTTCGGATTTTGGGGAAAATGATGAGTGAAATGAGTAGAAATGATGATATAATGATGAAATATGGAAGAAATTTGTATGATTTGTTAAGTTTTGTGGCTGAAAATGATGATTTGATGAAGAACCATATGAGAGAGAAGAGAGAAATACGAACAAGAGAGAGAAAGTGACGAGAAAATGATGCAGTTTGCAACAGTTCAGTTTTTAAAATCACGTAAGTTACTCGAGTGATGTTCATGCGTTACTCGAGTGATTCGAGCAGTAATCGAGTGAAAAAAAATGTTACTCGAGTATGCCGAAAGTAAAAAAGTTTTCACTCGAGTGATGGATGAACTAATCGAGTGATACGAAAGTCATTTTAAAATTAATCGAGTGACAGACAGAGTTACTCGAGTAATACGAAAGAGTTTTTAAAATTACTCGAGTGAAATATCTGTTACTCGAGTGAACTGTCCAGAATTTTAAAAATTTCAAATTTTTCATGCAAAAACATTTTTCATGCACAACCACATAGAAACACTTAGCATTTAGCAAGTAACACACATACAAATAAAGCAATTAACATATTATAGAAAACATACACACATAACTACATATCACAAAATATAAGAAACACTTTAATAAGATACAACAACTCAAAATACAAATCACATTGAAATAGGCTTGAAGGTGATTTCGAAAAGCATCAAATATAATTAGCTAATAGTTGATTCATCAAAAATACCAAGTTCTCTTTGAATTTTATAAAATGTGTCCCTTGGTAATGGTTTTGTAAAGATATCGGCTAATTGATCCGAAGTTTGAACAAACTCAATAACACAATCACCTTTTTGAACATGATCTCTCAAAAAATGATGCCTAATTTCAATATGCTTTGTCCTTGAGTGTAATACTGGATTTTTAGTCAAATTAATTGCCGAAGTGTTATCACACTTTATAGGGATTTTTGTCAAATTTAAACCAAAGTCAGATAATTGTTGTTTCATCCATAAAAGTTGTGCACAACAACTACCTGCAGCTATGTATTCGGCCTCCGCGGTTGATAAAGCAACACAGTTTTGCTTTTTGGAAAACCACGATACAAGTGAATTACCAATTAAATGGCATGTTCCGCTTGTACTTTTTCGCTCAACTTTACAACCGGCAAAGTCAGAGTCCGAATAACCTATAAGTTTTAGAAAAGCATCCCTAGGATAATAAAGTCCAGTATTCGTTGTACCCTTTAAGTATTTCATAATTCTTTTGACAGCAGTTAGATGCGACTCTTTCGGTTTTGCTTGAAAACGTGCACACATACATACACTAAACATGATGTCAGGCCTAGATGCAGTTAAGTATAACAAACTACCAATAATACCACGATACTTCGTTACCTCTACCGCTTTTCCAGCCTCATCTTGATCTAGCTAGCATGCAACGCTCATTGGTGTAGAAGCGGATTTGCACGAATCCATCCCAAAACGTTTGAGAAGCTCTCTACAATATTTACTCTGATGAATATAAATGCCATCATTAAGCTTCTTTATTTGAAGGCCAAGAAAGAATGTAAGCTCTCCCATCATCGACATCTCGAATTCGCTTTGCATCAAGTCTGAAAACTTCTTACACAAGTTATCGTTAGTAGCACCAAATATAATATCGTCAACATATATTTGAACCAATAAAATATCCTTACCGGAACGTTCAATAAAAAGTGTAGTGTCAACAGTGCCTCGTTTAAAACCTTTTTGTAATAAAAAATTGCTTAGTCGGTCGTACCAAGCTCTAGGAGCTTGTTTCAAACCGTACAAAGCCTTTTTCAGTTTGAAAACGTAGTCCGGATGCTCAAAACTCTCGAATCCGGGAGGTTGTGACACATAAACTTCCTCTTGAATGTATCCGTTAAGAAAGGCGCTCTTAACATCCATTTGATACAATTTAAAATTCATTATCGAAGCAAAAGCGAGAAGAATACGAATAGCTTCTAGTCTAGCAACAGGAGCATATGTCTCATCGTAATCGATTCCTTCTTCTTGACTATAACCTTGTGCTACCAACCTAGCTTTATTCCTAACAATAATACCCGATTCATCTAACTTATTCCTATAGATCCACCGAGTACCAATTACAGGACGATCATCGGGTTTTGGCACAAGCTCCCAAACTTGGTTTCTTTCAAATTGATTTAATTCTTCTTGCATGGCCATAATCCAATGATCATCTTGAAGAGCCTCTTTGATATTCTTAGGTTCTATTTGAGATACAAAGGCAACATAATAACAAAAATTATTTAAAGTGCGTCGGGTTACCACTCCCTTCGCAATGTCACCTAAGATGTTAGAAATCGGATGATTTTTGTTTGATTTCCAAGCTATTGGTAATTGAGAATGAATCTCTTGTGCTAAGTCTTTATCTTGTGCTTGCACCTCTCCATCTTCAATTTGATTCTCTTCCATTTGTTGTGAAGTTGACTTCTCATGATCCAAATATGTACCTATATTATCATCATCACAAGAAACAACACAATCTCCTTTCGAAGATTCATCAAATACAACATGCACGGATTCCTCAATGGTTAATGTTCTTTTATTGTAGACTCTATATGCTTTGCTATGGGTTGAATAACCTATGAAAATGCCTTCGTCGGCTTTGGAGTCAAACTTGCCGACCGGTTCCTGTCCGTTATTTAAAACAAACACCTTACACCCAAAAACATGAAAATGTGAAATATTTGGCTTTCGCCCTTTTAAAAGTTCATAAGGTGTTTTATTTAAATGCGGACGAATAAGAACCCTATTAAGCACATAACAAGCAGTGTTTACCGCATCGGCCCAAAAATATTTAGGAACATTTGATTCTTTCAACATAGTACGAGCAAGTTCCACTAATATTCTATTTTTCCTTTCTACAACTCCGTTTTGCTCCGGAGTCCTAGGGGCCGAAAATTGATGATCAATACCAAACTTATCACAAAACGCATCAATCCTAGTGTTTTCAAACTCACCTCCGTGGTCACTTCTAATAGACACAATTTTCAAACTTAGTTGATTTTGGATGAGTTTGGCAAACTTTTTAAAACATTTATAAACTTCACTTTTTGCGGATAAAAATAAAGTCCATGTGAATCTAGTAAAATCGTCTACTAAAACAAATCCATAGTAATTGCCACCTAAACTTTTAATTTGTGAAGGGCCAAACAAATCCATATGGATGAGCTCCAAAGGCTTTGTTGTGCTTATCACATTTTTAGGTTTAAAAGAACTTTTAACTTGCTTGCACTTTTGACAAGAGTCACAAATGCCATCAAGCTTAAAATTTAGTTTAGGCAAACCAATCACTAAATCTTTTCGTAAAAGTTTGTTTAATTGATTCACATTCACATGAGCAATTCGTCTATGCCAAAGACGAATTTCATCATCAAAAGATTTGAAACATTTTGAAAATAGTGAAGTTATCTCATCCAAATCAATTAAGTAAGTGTTATTAGAGCGACGACCAACAAACTTAACACTATCATCTATAGAAGACTTAATGAAGCATAATTCCGGAGTAAAAGTCACATAATTGCCCATATCGCATAGTTGGCTTATACTAAGCAAGTTGTGTTCTAAGCCTTCTACGTATAGGACATTTTCTATGACAAGGTTAGATACGTTACCGATCTTCCCGACTCCTAGAATTTTGCCCTTGTTGTTGTCGCCGTATGTCACAAATCCACCATTTTTCGGAGTAAGTTCCATGAAGTGCGTTTTGTCTCCCGTCATGTGTCTCGAACAACCACTATCCAAGTACCATTTGCGCTCTTTGGTTCGAAGACACACCTACAAGAAAGATATCATTTGGTTGACTTAGGTACCCAAGTGGTCTTGGGTCCTTTGTTGTTAGCATGGGGAGAAGTCCCCTTAACAATCCAAATATATTCTCCGCTTGGTATACCAAATTTCTTTATATTACATTTATTCGTGGTATGCCCAAAGATCCCACAATAATGGCAAGTTGGGTTTTTAGAAATCTTATTCTTTGAAAATCCACCAACTTTGCGATAATTGCGTTTCTTAGGTTTGGTATAGCCAAGACCGGATCTATTGCTATTGTTCCTTTGAGTTGAAAGCAAATGATCTAATGAAGTATCTCCTTTCATGAGCCTTGCAAGTCGATCATTCAAATTAAAAACTTCTTTTTCCAAAGACTTGCAATTTTCACAAGATGGAGTCTCATTTGATTTCAATTCACAATTGCATGTAGAGTTTGCATAAATGAGTTCAAGAGTTTCATTTTGAAGCTTAAGTTCTTCTAAATCTTTTTGAAGTTCAATTATCTTTTCATGTTGCTTCATTATGAAATTCTTTCTTTCAACATTTATTTTAGCAAGTTTCTTCAACTCTTTATGCATCTCTACATACACATTGTACAATTCATTGAATGAAGGAGAATTAGAACTAGAGCTAGCATCGGAAAGATAATCTACCTCATTGACGTTCTCACTTGATTTAATGCTCGAAGATTCCTCTTCATCAAGCTTCGTCATCAAACATAGATTTGCAAGTTCTTCATCATCCGATGAGCTAGATGTTGATTGACTCTCCTCTTCATCCCATACTATGTAAGCCCTTTTTCCTTTAGATGAGTTGAACTTAGAGTTGTCACCTTCCGACTTCTTAGAATGAGTTGGGCATTTTGATCGATAGTGACCAAGCTTTCCACACCCATGACACTTGATGTGATCCTTGTTAGTCTTATTTCTTGGTTGAGAGTCCTTAGAATCTCTTTGTCTATTCTTATTAAAGTTTCCCTTTCTCTTAAAGAACCTACCAAGCTTTTTAACTAGCAAGCCAAGGGTCTCATCATCTATATCGGAGTCCGAGTCATCCACTTGAGAGTTTTCCTCTTGTGCCTTAAGAGATTTTGAAGTTGATTTAAGAGCAATCCCCTTTTTCTTTCTATCGGCATCTTCATTCATGGATAACCGTCCAAGCTCCATTTCATGCTCTTGAAGCTTTCCGAATAGAGTTGCTAAGTCAATTTGATCCACGTCTCTAGCTTCCATAATGGCCGTCACCTTAGGTTGCCATTCCCTGCTAAGACATCTCAAAATCTTATTAACAACTTCACCATTAGTAATAACTTTTCCAAGTGCAGAAAGATGATTTATGATATGAGTGAACCGCTTTTGCATGTCACCTATGTTTTCATTAGGTAGCATACGAAAGAGTTCATATTCATGCATGAGTGTATTTAGCCTAGCCCTTCTAACCTCCGAAGTGCCCTCATGTGTGACTTGTAATGTGTCCCACATTTGTTTAGCATCAACACATTGAGATACTCGAAAGAACTCATCATAAGAAAGAGCAGACGTGATGATATTTTTAGCTTTTAAATCAAATGCAACTTTCTTCTTATCATCATTGTCCCAACTAGATTGTGGTTTGATCGAAACAACATCATTTACTTTCGTTTGAGGAACAAAAGGTCCATTCTCTATGGCGTTCCAAATTTCCATATCTATGGCTTGAATAAAAATTTTCATGCGGACCTTCCAATAAGCGTAACCCTCACCATTGAATAGTGGAGGACGATTAATGGAAGTTCCTTCACCACCAAAAGGATTTGAAATTGAGCCCATTGTTTCCAAGTAAAAGGATCTTTTCGAAAAAGCTTTTTAAGGCTCGGATTTTTCGTCCGAGCTTTGATACCACTTGTTGGAAACTAACAAGCGGCTCAATATAGTCTAGAGGGGGGTGAATAGAATATTGAAGCCTTATTACAGATTTTTCGTCCACCTAAGAGAATGATTTTATGAAAATAAATTTTCTTAAAAAAATTCAAGTCAGATTACTCGAGTAACTCAAGACTTCACTCGAGTAATACGCAAGCAAAAATAATTTCACTCGAGTATTCAGCAAATCACTCGAGTATTACGAAAGCTATTTTTAAATCACTCGAGTAACAGAAAACCTACTCGAGTATTGTTCATAAACTGAAAGCAGATTACTCGAGTGACAAGAACTTTACTCGAGTAAACTGGGTAAAATTCAATTAAAACTCAGTTTTCAATGGAGTTCTTCAAGAATAATAATGCTATGATGATTCAACAAATTATGAATGATTAATATGAACAACTTTAAGTAATATTAACATGCAATTTTAGATCAATTAAGTAGAATTAAGAAAACCCCAATTCTAACCTAAAAATGTAATTGTTAATGAATTAATGCAATACAAGGAATGAAAATAAAAGAGACACAAGGATTTATCCTGGTTCACTTTCACCCACTTGAAAGCTACTCCAGTCCCCTCTTGAATCAAGAGAGATTCTTCACTAGAAATCTTCAAATGTAGATTTTACAATGTTTTAAGATGCAACTAGATTCTTAGTTCTCCTATCTTAAAACCCAACTCAAAGTGTGTACCAAACACTTTGATCTAATCTACCCCTTTTGAGAATTCTAGATTTCCTTGCTAATTGATTGAAGATGCTTCCAACCAATCCTCTTTTCTTGCTTTGATTTGATCCTCAAAGTCTTCCTTGTGAGATTCTTCACTTGTGTTGAAACTTCAATGATGCAATCATAAATTGCAAATCTTCAACAACCACTAAGAACAAAAATTATGATCTCAAGAATATTTGAACAATGAGAGAAATAGAGTGAAGAATGAAAAGTTTCTTGTTGAATCTTGATAGCTCTTGAAAGATGTAAAATAGCTCTTGAATTGCTTTTGAAAGTGTATAGAAAATTGTAAGAATAAAATGTCTATCTATTGTGAAAGAGAAAATTATGTCCTTTTAAAATTTTCAAACACTGATTGAATTACTCGAGTAAACCATATAACATCACTCGATTAAAACATGTCAGATTAAGTTACTCGAGTGATGTGTAAACCATTACTCGATTAACCTGTCATGACATAAATTACTCGAGTGACCCAATACTCATTACTCGAGTAAACTGATCAGAGTCTGAATAAAAACAAGGTTTTTCTAAAAGGATTTTCACAAAACTTTTAATAGAGCTATTTAATCAAGATTTAAAGTATCTTCACTCTTAATCAAACATTATTTAAATATTCTTAAAATCACCTAAGCTACCCATACCAATGAGATGCATTGCATAAAAATAAAGATTACATTGAAATAGAATTAATAAAAATCCTAATTCTAATCTTCATGTGGTGTAGCTTGCTTGTTGCCAATGTTGTTGCTTGGAGAGAGATTGTTAGCATCAAAACATGAGAATCCTACAAATGGTAGCGCCAGTTTAGAGAATCCTTCAATGAATCTTCTGTAATACCCTGCAAGACCGAGGAAACTCCTGATCTCAGTGACCGAGTTGGGTCTCTCCCACTTAAGTATTGGTTCCACCTTGGAGGGATCAACTGCTACACCTTGCTCGGATATCACATGTCCGAGGAAATGAACCTCGTTGAGCCAAAAGCTGCACTTAGAGAGCTTAGCGTAGAGGTTCTTATCCTTCAAAACCTGCAACACCGTTCTTAGATGCTGCTCGTGCTCACTCGGATTTTTGGAATAGATGAGGATATCGTCAATGAAGACTATCACAAACGAGTCCAGGTAAGGTCGGAAGATTCTATTCATGTAGTCCATGAAGATAGCTGGGGCGTTGGTAAGTCCAAAGGGCATAACCACGTACTCAAAATGCCCATACCTTGATCGGAAGGCTGTCTTCGGAATGTCTTCTTCTCGGACTCGGATTTGGTGATATCCAGATCGGAGATCTATCTTTGAAAACACCGACGCTCCCTTGAGTTGGTCCAATAAGTCATCAATCCGAGGGAGGGGATATTTATTCTTCACCGTTACCGCGTTGAGCTTTCTATAGTCAGTGCACATTCTGAGACTACCATCTTTCTTTTTCACAAACAGGATTGGGGCTCCCCACGGCGATACGCTTGGTCGGATTAGCTTTTTGGCCAAAAGTTCTTCCAGCTGTTTCTTAAGCTCTTCTAGCTTGGGAGGCGCCATTCTGTACGGTGCAATTGAGATCGGGCCAGTTCTCGGAAGGAGGTCTATACTGAACTCTACTTCTCTATTCGGTGGTAAGCCAGGCATTTCGTCCGAGAAAACCTCAGGGAATTCTCCGACCACAGGAATTTGGTCTAAGGTCGGTTCCTCTGTTGTCTCTAACTTCGCAACAGACGGGCCACTAAAGATTACGGTCTTTTCTCGGCAATCGAGTAAGACACGGTGTTGAGACATCCAGTCCATGCCAAGGATAATATCTAGCTTGGTTAAGGGTAGACAAATCAGATTGACTTTAAATTCTCTGCCTAATACTTGGATAGGACACTCTAGACACATTTTAGAAGTGATTACAGAAGAATTGGTTGGGGTAGAAATGGATAGTTTGTAAGGCATTTCTACTGGGGATAGTTTTAGTCTATTCATACAGTCAAGGGAAATGAAAGAATGTGTGGCTCCACAGTCAAACAGTACAGCACAAGGAGTACAGTTTACTTGACAAGTACCTCGGATCAGTTCATCACCATCAGTCACTTCTTCTCCATCCATAGTGTAAACTTTGGCTCTCTGCATAGGTCGGTTAATACCAGTCCGATGAGCCTTGGTCACATTGACCTCTTCCTTCACAATATTCTCGGTACACCGAGCTGCAAAATGGCCAGGCTTGCCACATCGGAAACAGGATCCTCTGGTTTTGCTCGGATCCAGATTCCAGCATTCCCCCCGGTGCTGCCTTCCACAATGTTGACATATCGGATACGGGCCAGGAACAGCCATCATTTGACCACTACTCCTCGGAGCTGTTGACATTCTGGAGTTCGGATTCACATATGGGGCAGATCTCTGGACAGCTCCTTTTCCTCTGATCGGACCCACTCCTTTCTGTGCCGACTTGCTCCTCTTTCCGTCAGCTTTTCTCTTAAGCCCTTTCTCATAGGTGCTAGCCATGTTCACCAGTTGCGAGAGATTGGCCACGTTCTGATATTCGAATGCGAGCCGAATGTCATCACGGAGACCAGACTCAAACTTGATGCACTTGGTACGCTCATCAGCATCTTGGTAGCTTCCTGAATAACGGATCAAATCCTCGAACTGAGCGGCATATTCCCCAACGCTCAAGTTTCTCTGTTCCAGCTTGAGAAAAGCTAGCTCCTTCTCTCTCCTGACATCCTCGGGAAAGTACTTTCCGAGGAAGCGAGCTCGGAACAAATCCCAAGTGATGACCTCATTAGCCGCTTCCAGTCCTCGGCTCTGTTGATCCCACCAGTGCTCGGCTTCATTAACCAGCACAAACTCGGCCAACCTCACCCTGTACTCATAGGGAGGTTGCAGAGATCGGAAGATCTTCTCAATGTCCTGGAGCCATCTCTGAGCTCCATCGGGATTGTAACCTCCTTCGAACCTAGGTGGTTCGTTCTTCCGAAATCGGCTCATCCAGTCTATCTCGACCGGAGCCGGAGGTTGGGGCTGAAGAGCTGCAGCTGCTGCGGCTACGACGATGTTTTGAGCGAGGTTGTCAGCCTGATTCTGCTGAGCCTGCGCTTGGTTCTGCTGTAGTTGAACCAGAGTTTCCAACACAGCAGCAATTCGGTCGTTATCAGCTCGTCTCCCAGCCATGCTGCTCGGTCATGGAGAGAAAGCCAATTAACTTCCAAATAATCAAGTAAATATATATTTATATAAACATATATACCTATGAGTTCTATTGTCTAACTTAGACTTCTAGACTTTACTTATTTGTCACTCTCTTGGTGAGTAACCACTCGAGTCCTTTGCAACTCCAATAGGCCGAGGAGAAACTGCTCTGATACCAAAAATGTAACACCCTATATAATAATTACCCTTAATTACCCCAAAATTAGGATTTAAAATTTCTTTTAAGATGAATATGATATTTGCCAAAATAATATTTCCTTTCATTAATAACAAAAACATCAGAGTTAATAAAGCGAAAGACTTCATTAATCATTAAACAAGAGTTGGGAAACATAGCTACACCGAGCTCATTAGTTCGAATTACAAAAATGATGTTTAGCTCGGCCACCGGGCCGAGATCAAAAAATACAAAAGCGTGTTTTAGCTCGGACCAAATAGCCGAGACCCAAGACAAAACAAATATTTTAGCTCGGACCTATCCACATCTATGACTCTAAATAACTTACTCTCCCTGTGAGGGAGAGTGATCCTGCTCGGCCGGGGACTGCGTTTGCTCGGGCTCAGCACCTGAAAAATGGTAAGGAGGTGAGCATTACACAGAACTTAAATAAGCAGTTTCTAAAATGACATACCGAACTACCAAGCCAAACACAAGTAGTCAAATAGCATATAAATAGCAAGTAATCAAACCCTATATCACATGCATACTATCTCATTTAGCTCAGTTTACATACACACAATCTCATCCGGCTCGGCTCACATCATACCATCTCACTGGCTCGGTTCACATTATACGGTCTCGTCTAGCTCGGCTCACATCACACTATCCAATTACTCTATTACCTATTAGTTATACCTCGGTTCACACTCTCTTACCTCGGATTACCATCTCTATCTCGGATTCATTACTCATTATTCCACTTTCACATAGTTTACAATCTTTTACTCTTCTCGGATGCATACACCCAGTGCATGTCTTACACCATTTAAGTCGGATATTGGAGTGTCCATAGCTGCGAGTACCACAATACTCGTCTTACAGCTGCGAGCACCACCATGCTCGTCTTACGCGATCAATGCACGCACCCAGTACGCGTCTGCTATGACCAGGAACACTACCACCGATCATTCTATGGAGTAAGGAGTGTCCATAACTGCGGGTACCACAATACTCGTCTTACAGCTGCGAGCACCACAATGCTCATCTTACGCGATCAATGCACGCACCCAGTACGCGTCTGCTATGACCAGGAACACATCCCACCGATTGCGTTCTCGGAACCTTGTGTGAGTCATAACTGCGAGCACCACAATGCTCGTCTTACAGCTGCGAGCACCACAATGCTCGTCTTACAGCTGCGAGCACCACAATGCTCGTCTTACGCGATCAATGCACGCACCCAGTACGCGTCTGCTATGACCCGACCACACAACCATTTCTCTTTAATTCCCCTTATCTTATTAACTATTACTTTTAGTTCGACACACCTCAGTTCACCTCTAATTTATTCCTCTTTGCATTAATCTCATTATTTACTTAGCTCGGCCTCTCTCGGCTCAACCTCTCTACTTATCCCTTTAACCATCTTTCTAGCTCGGCCTCTCTCTCGGCTAAATTCGGTAACCATTCCCTCTTTCCATTAACCTTACTCATTTTCTGCCTTATTACTCTATCTCTCCTACTTTCCATCTCTACCATTTTCTCATACTCATTTCCGAAGTCACTCAGCTCGGCCACAGACATGGATCATAAATATCAAAGCTCATAAACACCTATACCACAACAACCGTATGCATAAAACATTTAGTCAATCCATCATATAAAATACAGCATATGAAATATAGAATGTAATCAAAAGTGATATTCCATCTTCACCTAAAATCCAGGTTTCTAGTTCATTCATTAATTCCCTTTTTTCCCTTTTTACCATTTCTCTTCTAACATTAACCTATGTCCATTCCCTAATCTAACACCCACTCTTAGTACCCTTTATGAACACCCTAGAAACCCAAACTCAAGTAGAGGTAACACTCACTCCTTACCTCAAACCGTGTGAGATAAGAGTTGAGAGTTTGAGAATGGTTCCTTGTTGCTTGTCCTTGATCTTAGCACCCTTGAATCCTTCTTACTCCAAGCTGCACACGAGCTCCACGGCGGTCCAGGGGCGTCGGAACAGAACGGGGACGGAGAGAAGGTGGGTCTCCGGTTTGTGAGACTTGGTGGAGGAGAGGGAGATGTGTGAGTGAGAAGAGGGAAAGAAGGTCTGTTGAGGGTTTGTTGTTGCTGGAACTTGAAAGAGAAAAAGAGAAAGATTCGTAGGAGGAAGGGAATGAGAAATGCAAAGTGTGTTATGGGGTGTTTGGGCTTTCTTTTATTCATTTAGGGAAAATATTTGTGTGGCTAGGATTCATTGGCTTCTTGTGGAAGCTAGATTGTATGGCCAAGATTCATTGGCTTCTTGAGGAAGCCATGAATAGTACATTGAAAGGGACATAAAGTAGTGATTGTGACATAAAGTGAAAGATAGTACCGTACGGATGGCACGGAAACCAAAAGGGTCAATAGCTCAACATGAGCTGGCACGGAAGAGCTAGGATGTGTCGGATAGAGCACGTCAACTTGGTTCGTAGGAACAGCAGTAGTCCGAGCCTCCTTCTCGGATGTCACTGTGAAGTGCGTTGAGGTCGGCTAATCCGGACTGGACAATGGGTTTCACGTTGGGTTCCCTTTTAGCTCGGTTCAGAAACACACAATCTTGTCTAGCTCGGCCGAAATCGGGTCGAGGCCTTAATCTCACATCCTAGGTCGGCCTAGGCTCATACTACCCTTCTAACATTGTACAATTTCTAAGGCTTAACCCTATCCTTAAATAGATATTTATATATTAAAATTACATTATTTAATATCAAATTTTGGGATGTTACAGTTATCCAACTCATCATTCGGCACACATTTAACACACACACACACTTCACAATTCAACCATTCAATTTCCTTGGTTCATACTCTTACTCTTTAATTGTTGTATCCATTAATTATCAATTGTACACTACACATATATCTCATTTAATCAGCCAGACTTACATAACAGTTAATCACATTTACTCAGTCACAAATAACAACTAAATTTCATATTCTTACTTTAATCCTTTGCCTTTTTATCACTTAACTTTTAGACAATATAACACATAACTCATTTATCATTCATGCGTAAGTACACTTCAAGAATTCGCATTTATCAGTTAGGCATACATAATAATTGTCATATCAAATCAATCACAAGTACTAATCAATAATTTCAACTTCTTCAATTAGACATACACAATAATAATTAACACTTAGCACGCCCATTAAATTACACATCAATTCCAACTTCTTTACCTTTAAGTTCATGATTTACACTTAAGTTTATATTATCCATTCTAAATATCAAAACCCAAATATATACATATACCCTTCGCGATCACGATAAACTAATTAGAAAATATTCTCTAAAGCAAAGTAAAGAACCCCTTACTCTTATCTAGTTCTTCCTTCTTAATTATTATTTACTACACTTAATAACAGATAATTAATCATATGCTAACTAGCAGCACATATTAACATCATCCAATCCAATATATTAAATTAACTATTATTTGGGGATTTTTCGTATTTTAACTAAGTCGTTGATTCTTTACTATTTTAAATTACCCTAAGGTTCGTAATATATTTTTCTACCTCCCTAACCTTAGCTATCACTATACAGTTCCAGAAACACATTCCCTAAATAGAGGTAACGCATCCCATCTTACCTGGAGACGCTTTAACCCTTAGCTTTCGTGACTTTTGCTTATGCGTTGCGGTCAGCTCCAAAGCTCTTCCGTTCTCCCAGTCCCTCAAATGTGTTTTGTGGAAAAGCGGGGAGATCAACACCGATTCAGTCAACTCCAACCCGTACAGCTCACGGTGTCGCAGCAAACAAAGAACCAAATCACACTCTTCGATCCCGGTTCAACCCAAAACCCGCTCCTGTCCAACACGGTTCGTGGACGAACCAATTCGAAACACGCCCACACAGCAATAACGATGACAACCAGCGGCGGTGGAAGAATGGGAGTCACAAACAAGGACCTCTTGGTTCAAGGAGCAGCTGACACGAACCGGAGAGGAGAAAGAGATGGTGGCGACGGTGTGACTTCCATGACCGACGACAACCGCAACATCATCGAGCACCACGACACCCAGGCAGCAGCGACGGTCCAGAGGAAGCGAACGGCTGGCTTGGCAGCGGCGGCTTGGAACTCACGAGTCACGACTAGAGGAAGGCGACTTCGTATGCTTCGTCGCGTCTGGGCTCGCGATTCGCGAGCAACGGCGATGGTTTAGCGGCGGCAGCGGTGGCTGGTTCAAGCGGTGGTGCGGTCTAGAGAGAGAGAGGGAGACGACTGGGAGAGAGAAACGGGGAAGGGGAGAGTGGCGGCTGAAGGCTGCACCTAGGGTTCTTCTTTTTCCCTTCCTTCCTCAACACACACGCACATTAGTTCTGTTTCCTTCTTCTTCTTATTTTTTTTAAACACAAACTTATTTTATTATTATTATTATTATTATTAGTAATGTTAGTATTATTTTAAAATACTAATAAACATTTTTGTTCTTTATTTATTTATTTTAAATACCAAGAAGTACTAATAATAAAAATGTAAACATCCAAATAAGTATATGTATAAAATTATAAAGTTAAGGATCTTAAAGTTCTTAACAAGTTTAATATTAAGTATAACAAAAGCAAATTGAAATATAGCAAGTACATTTTTCAGATAGGATAATTGTTTTAAACCAAATTACATTGAAATATATAAATAAAATATACTTTCGTAAATTTCATAGGATATTTTAAAAAATTGTTCAATGCTTTAATGGTTAATTTTAAGGGTTAATCCTTTAATTTAGTAAAACTCGGAATTCATAATACAAACGAAAATTCGGGATGTTACAATGTGAGCAGGAGAAGAAGGAGCAGTGTGAGCGCCGGAAGCTCGCAAACGACTAGATCGGCGGGAAGGCGCGACCGTAGGAGTTTTCTTCCTCTTTCGAGACATGGCAGTACCGCTGCCACCACTCTTAGAAGGGGGACCTGAAGAAGAGGTTTTCCTCTTGCCCCGTTTGGGTGCAGCAGGAGAAGATGTAGCAGCCTTAGGCCTGGGCGAGTCTTCCTCAACTGAAAATGCAAAACGGAATAAGTTCAAAGCAAAAAGTAAAACAGAAAAATGACCAAGATATTCACCTTTGACTTTCTTCATAGAAGTGCAGTAATAAGGGTCATTGTACACAATGGGTAGCAAAGAAGGAACCGAACGCTGTGAAGAGGTCTCAAAATCTCGTAGGTGCTAGAGAATGTCCTCATGAGATGTAACCCAACTGCGCAAGACACCCCCAACACGAAAGGGAGAAATGTGAACACGGGGAATGTTGGAAGCATCAGGAGTTGCACCAAAAAGGAGCACCTTGACTAAGTCTTCTACAGGGGCATGCTCAATATGAAGGGTGCAAGGGGCTTGATCACGCCCGAATTGTCTAGCCACGCGATCGGGGCGATAAGCAAAGGGTTTAAGAGCACCACCGTGAGCACTCTTGTTGTCCAATGGAACAAAACCAGGCAGGCAGCGAGCGGTCAGAATTAATTTCCACAAATCATAAACTCCCTCAAAGCGGGCAGCAGTGTCATTTCTTGTGGCAAACTCCTCCTCGTCATACAAAGGATGCAAGGGGTCACCTCCCTCCATGTTATTGTCCAAGTAAGGGCGGAATACAAACTTATCCTCCGAGTCAATAAGAGAAATCAATGGCTCCCTGGGGAAGCCTCTAGCCCAGCACCAGGAGCGAGGTTCCAAGTTAGTAGCATTATCAGAAGGAGAGAGCCTGACAGGGCCATAATCTGGAAAGTGCTCAAACAGAAAGTATTGAAGAAAAGTCAAGTCAATATAAGAGTTAACCAGCAAAGCGTCCATGGGAGATCCGCATTTGCTCTGCCACTTGGTCAAGGCAAGCATATAAGCCGCCCAGGTAGAATGAAGCGAGAGGAAGGCGAATGCCTTCTGCCAGAGAGCAAGCAAAGATAAAAACACACGGGCTAACAGATTCCCATGGAGGACCAGGGAACACGTACCTACTGAGCCAGAAGGCAACGAAGGCGGCACGACAAAGGCGTTGATTCTTGACAGGCCCGACTTGAAACTTGCCATCGTGGAAGTCACCAAAGAAGTATCTGACCAAGCTGGCAAAGGTGTACTTAAGGGAAGAGCGCTGACTCGCCCTCTGATCTTTTGGAACCAAGTTCCCGGTACCCCTCACTCTCTAAGAGGAAGAACCTCTTGCATAAGAGACACGCCTTCGCTTAAACAGGTCTCGCGAATACTTGGCACTGAGAGCTGAAGCAGCTCTCAACTCCATTAACAACTCATAAAGGCGTTCATCGACACCTTCTACATCAAAGCCTCTATCCCCAAAAGACGGAAGCTTGAGAAGGACAACCACATCCTCAAGGGTTGGAGTAAACTCCCCCCATGATGTCAGAAAAGTATGAGTAGAAGAGCACCAACCTTGCACCAAAATCAACAAATCGTCAGGCTTACGGTTAGCACCAAGTCGAGGGGACGCTTTGATTGCAGCGGCAATGCCCACCCTTTCCAGAATAGCCACGAACGCAGCATCAGTAGAGAACACATGATCAACCCATTCCTGTTAACCGCTTGTGCCGCCAACACGAACGTTAAAGTTTAAATCCACCCATGGAAACTCTGAACGACGAAGACAAGAACGAAGCAGCGATGAACCTAACGCACAGTGATCTTTGTGATAAGAAGGTAAAGAGATGAGTTCGGCAACATCCTCGGGAACCACCGCGACCTTAGAAGGAGGTCCAGCGAGGAGATTGCCTGAGTCTGGACCGAAAGGCGAGTCCGCTTTCACCCCCGCCGCCCAACGGCGATGACCTGGCTCGGTGAGATAGGAGCGAGGACAGGGGAGTTGTTGCAAGAAGCAGTAGGAGATGGGACTAGGGAGTTGAATCTCTTCCTCGGAGCTTGAAGAGACATCCTTGACTTCGGAAGGGGCAACAGTTGTAGACTCACAATGCAGAATCAAAGAGCTTTTGATGATGTCAAATATATAGACTCGGCTTATGCTTAGCGTTAGACAAGTCAAACTTATCAGCGCAAGCATTCAGCTAAAGGCACAAGCTCTGCAGAGGCTCGGAATCTTTGTTTTGCGTATGCGTTCCGCCAAAGGCAGAGGCTCGACAGAAGCTCGGAAAACTAGGGTTCTTCGCTACCTGCATCAAGTCAGCTTTTGTAGCTCAAGCTCGGCTTTGACTCGGCCCATGATCAAGGCCAAAGTTCATCCAAGCTTGCAAGCTCGGTTCTTCATTTCAAGGCAGTAAGCTCGGATGATGATTTTCTCGGTACTCGCTCGGATTAAGCTCGAAACAACCACAGCATCTGATCGAATAAATAAGCTCAGGTTGATCGTTCTAAACTTGACTATTTGCCGACGCTCAGATCAAGCTCAGAAACACCAAGCTCGAACAAAGCCAAAAGCTCGGCAATCTCTGTTCATCGTCTTCAACAATGCATCGTCTTCAACCTTCGGACTCTGCTCAACTGTTCCGTACTTTTTATTACCGTTGAGTCTGGGTAGAAGTCCTAGGTTTAGCTCCTATGCTCTGACAAGTTTGAAATTCAAAATGAGTTAAATCAAAGGTTGGTGAACTGTCACCATCACTGCTCTGCTGTCTAAATGTTACCGTTGGAAACCCCATCTCCGTACAGCTCTCTTTCTCTCTTTCTCTGCAGAAAAGAGGAGACTATAAAAGAGGGGGTCTTCAACGTTAACAGGGGATTGATTCTTTCACAACCATTTTTCTCAGAACCAAAAACTTTCATTTTTACTTTAAAACAGAGTAGAAATCAAAAACTCACTGAGAAGAAGAACATTCGATTTTCATACGAACTTAGAGACTTAAATCTTTCAAATCTTAACTCTAAGTTTGAATCTGTTCTTCTTTGTGAAATCCTTCTAGAATTGACTCACTCTTGTTATTCAATCTTTCATCATATTCGAAGAGTGTTTCAAATTGGAGCCATACACTTTCATCATCTTCTTCGTTGTATTTGCTGTTGTGAGAAGCTGGTCTCTGATCGAGAAAGCTTCGATTTGTAAAGGTTCAAAAGAGGTTCTTTGGTCATCGATTTGTTGTGGGTAGTTTGTCACGAGTTTGGTACACTCGTTTGACTGGATAGGTCTAGAGGGGTAGGCTCTTGTAAATCCTTTGTAACCCAGAAAATCGATTTTTAGTGAAAGCTCTCTGAAAGGTTTTCAGAGGGGACTGGACTAGCTCTCAGGGTGAGAGTGAACCAGGATAAATCTCTGGTGTTCTTTCTTTACTGCTTATCTGTTGCTGCCAAGCGTATCGTTAATTCCGCTAATCTTCTTTTATCTAAGTTCGAACTGTTATTTTTTTTCTTAGCTCGGGCCTTTGAGTGTTGTTCTTTGAACTTAAGTCAAAAACTAGCTCTACCTTGAAGCAGCTCGGTTAACTGATTAACCATTTTGTTTATCTGATTGGTTAATCATTTAACCTTGTCTGCTCGGAAAGAAGCTCGGTTTTTCTTTTAAAACCGAACAACATCAGTTTAATTTTCAATAAATCGAAAAATTGCCATATTAGCTTCAATCTCCTATTCACCCCCCCTCTACTCGATTGTTAGGCCTCTTGTTGGTTTCCAACAAGTGGTATCAGAGCTCGGTCGAAAGATCGAGTGTAAAAACTTTTTCAAAAAAGATCCTTGAGGAAACCGAATGGCTACTAACAATCCCTTCGGAGGTGAAGGCTCTTCCATAAACAGACCACCACTATTCAATGGTGAGGGTTATGCTTATTGGAAAGCTCGAATGAAAATTTTCATTGAAGCCATAGATATGGAAATTTGGAAATCTATTGAAAAAGGGCCATTTGTCCCTAAAAGAAAAATTAATGATGAAGTTGTAGAAATCCCGTGGGAAAGTTGGGATGATGATGACAAAAGAAAAGTATCTTTCGATTTAAAAGCCAAAAACATCATCACCTCATGAAGGGACAAGTGAGGTCAGACGAGCAAGATTAAATACTCTGATGCATGAATATGAGTTATTCCGAATGCTGCCAAATGAAAATATAAATGATTTGCAGAAACGGTTTACTCATATCATAAACCATCTTAATGCTCTCGGCAAAACTTTTCAAAATGTCGAGATAACTAACAAAGTGCTTAGATGTCTTAGCAGAGAATGACAGCCGAAGGTCACTGCCATCATGGAAGCTAAAGACTTGGACACAATGAGTATAGCCACTTTGTTCGGCAAGCTGCAAGAGCATGAGATGGAGCTCGGCAGACTGACCATGCATGAAGAATCAGATAAGAAGAAGAAGGGAATTTCCCTCAAAGCTGCTATAAAGGCAACCAAAGAATCCTCTGAAGATGAGTCTAGCTCGGACATGGATGAGGAAGACTTTGGTCTCATGGTCAGGAAGTTCAGCAAATTTTTTAAAGGCAAAAAGAACTTCACAAACAGAGCAAGAGATACCAGAAGCACTCACCACAAAGGCTCAAGTTCAAAAGACCGAGTTAGACGCCACGAATGTGGTGAAACAGGTCACATTAGAACTTACTGTCCAAGATTACAAAAGCAAAGTGGTGAAGAAATAAAGAAGAACAAAGACCACAAGAAGAAGAGAGCTTACATAGTATGGGATGCACCCCACAACAATACCAGCTCAAGCTCCAGCTCAAGCGATGAAGAAGAAAAAGCAATTCTGTGCTTAATTGGAAGGGAAACTGTGTTCAGAAGCCCGAGCCAAATGAGCCCCGAGCAAGAATGGTGCTCGAACCGTGAAAAGGAAGTATCGAGCTCATCACTCAGAATAGATGAACAAGATCTCCCTGTATATGACTCTTGCTCGGAGTGTGAAGATGAGGAAGCTTGTTCGAGTCTCAAATATACCGATCAAGAAGACTCATCGAGCTCGACTTTTGGCACAATTAATCAAAGATCAAATTTCAAATGCTTAATGGGAAAACGCAGCGAGGAAACCTCAGCCAGCCGAATCTGAACATAAAAACACTGAGGTAACCTCTACATCTGATTCTGACTCTGAATCTGAATTTAATGACTCTGATGAATTGTATTCTGCTTATCTTGAAATGCAAACCGAATTCAAGAAGCTTGCTAAAAATTTCATTAAGTTGAAACTCAGTCTTTCAAAATACAAAGAGCAAGTTCTTGATTTGGAAAATTCAATTGAAATTCTGAAAAGCAGAAACGAGTCATTAGAAAACACTATCACTCAGTTGAAAAATGAAAATCTTGACTGCTGCACTAAATATGAAAAGGAGATTTCTGACCTAAAATTTAAAAGTGCAACTGTCATCAAGAGTGATGGCTTGTTTGATCGGCTTTTAGCCGAACATAGGAACTACTCGAACAAAACTGGCCTCGGCTACACTCAGACCAAGAAGAAAGCAGTAAGGAAAATCAGCTATGTCTCAAACTTTAATAACTCAAAACGGCCAAGCTGCTCCTACTGTGGCCTTCATGGTCATACACCCAATGAATGTAAAATCCGATGTCACGGTGTAACCAAGGGCAACTTTGTTTGGGTAGTCAAAAAGAAAGATCCAACTGCTAACCCCCAGGGACCCAAAACAATTTGGGTACCCGAATCAAAGAAGTAATATTTTTGTAATGCAGGTGTGCTTCCGAGCAAAGGAGAGCAGATGGTACCTTGACAGTGGATGCTCGAAGCACATGACGGGGGACAAAAATCTATTCATTGAACTTTCACATTCAGATAAGGGCTACGTCACTTATGGTGATAACAACCGAGGTAAAATATTGGGTGAAGGTAAAGTCAGTAACTCTGCCAACTTGGTTATCAATAATGTTTTACTTGTAAAAGGGCTAGAACACAATCTTTTAAGTATTAGCCAACTTTGTGATATTGGTAACCATGTTGTTTTTACCTCTACCCATTGCATTATTAAAAGTGACGAGGACAACTCTGTCAAATTTGTTGGAAAACGATTTAACAATACTTATTTGGTTGATTTGAATGAAATCACCTCTTTGGTAACCACTTGCATGGTTAGCAAAGAAAGTGACACATGGTTATGACATAGAAGGACAGCTCATATAAATGTAAGCCAGTTAAAGAAACTACAATCAAAAGAATTAGTGATTGGTTTACCAAAGCTAAATTTTAACATTGAGGGAGTTTTCTCTTCATGCAAGAAGTGCAAACCAATCAAAAAGAAAAACGATTTTCCATCTAAGTTGATGGTCTCGACAACGCATCCGTTGGAAATGTTACACATGGATTTGTTCGGACCATCACAAGTCAAAAGCTTTGGTGTCAATCTCTATGCCTTAGTAATTGTAGATGACTTTTCCAGGTTTACATGGACTTTATTTTTAAAATCAAAAAGTGAAACTTTTGAAACTTTTAAAGAACTTGTCAAGCAACTCCAAAACCGAGCAAACCAAAAAGTAGTTGTAATCCGAACAGACCATGGCGGTGAGTTCGAGAACTACAAATTTGACAAGTTTTGTTCTAAGTTCGGAATAGAACATCAGTTTTCTGCTCCTCGGACTCCCGAACAAAACGGAGTTGTGGAACGGAAAAACCGAGTTCTAGAAGAACTAGCCCGAACCATGCTAAATGAATACAATTTACCACATTATTTCTGGGCCGATGCAGTGAACACAGCTTGCTATGTAATGAATCGCATCCTCATCAGACCAATTTTAAAGAAAACTCCATATGAACTTTATAAGGGTAGAAAACCAAAAATTTCTCATTTCCATACATTTGGCAGCAAAGTCTTCATTTTAAACAATGGAAAAGAGCATCTCGGCAAATTTGATTCTAAAGCTGATGAAGGAATATTTTTGGGTTATTCTACTCATAGTAAAGCATTTAGAGTTTTTAACAAAAGGACCTCCACTGTGGAAAAGTCTGTGCATGTGGTATTTGATGAGTCTCCTCGGAGAGACAATGTTAGTTGTGCAGATAGAGAGGATCATCATATGGCTGAACTCGATCCGAGCACAACAACTGAAAGAGCTCAAAAGGATAAAACTGCTGAAGACAAAGATCGGAAGGACGAGCTTGTTCCGAGCCAAACAAACAAGGAACAAACCGAACTCAGTCCGAGCCAAATTCAAAATAGTCAGTCCGAACTCATTCCAAGCCGAGCAGAGAAGTTTGAACTCAGTCCAGCCTGGAAGAGAGTCAAGGACCATCCGATAGAGAATGTGCTCGGCGACTTGAATAAGGGAGTTTTAACTCGTCGTTCTATTCAGAACTTTTGCAATTTCGCTTCCTTTGTTTCTCAAATTGAACCTAATTCGATTGATCAAGCAATTGATGATGAACATTGGGCGATTGCCATGCAAGAGGAACTGAATCAATTCATCAGAAATGATGTCTGGGAATTGGTTCCTCAGCCCAATGATCATACGATAATTGGCTTGAAATGGATTTTCAGAAATAAAACAGATGAATTAGGCTCAATTATAAGAAACAAAGCAAGATTAGTTGCTCAAGGCTACAACCAAGAGGAAGGTATCGATTATGATGAAACCTTCGCTCCAGTTGCTAGGCTTGAAGCAATCCGAATTTTACTTGCTTTTGCATCTATTATGAATTTCACCCTTTATCAAATGGATGTAAAGAGTGCTTTCTTAAATGGCTTTATAAATGAAGAAGTATACGTGAAACAACCTCCTGGCTTTGAAAATTTTGAATATCCGAACCATGTATTTAAACTCAAAAAGGCTCTTTACGGTTTGAAACAAGCTCCGAGAGCTTGGTATGATCGTTTGAGCTCATTTTTACTCGAACAAGGGTTTGAGAGAGGGAAGGTTGACACAACTCTATTCATTTATAAATCCAAAAAGGACATATTGTTAGTACAAGTCTATGTTGATGATATAATTTTCGGTGCTACTAACATGTCTCTTTGCAAGAAGTTCTCTGAATCAATGCAAGGTGAATTCGAGATGTCGATGATGGGAGAACTCACATTCTTCCTTGGGCTGCAAATAAAACAAGTTGATGAAGGAACCTTTGTGCATCAAGGAAAATACTGCAAGGCACTCCTCAAGAAATTTGGCTTAGAAAATTGCAAAGAAGCTGCCACTCCCATGAGAACATCCAGCTATCTCGGCAAGGATGAGTCAGGTAAAGCCGTGGATGTGAGCAAATATAGAGGCATGATAGGAAGCCTTCTATATTTGACTGCGTCTCGGCCAGATATTATGTTCAGTGTTTGTTTATGTGCTCGTTTTCAAGCTAATCCCAAAGAATCTCATCTTTCGGCAGTTAAGCGAATTTTTAAATATTTAAAAGGAACTGTGAACACTGGTCTATGGTATCCTAGGGATGCCAATCTCAGTTTGATTGGGTATTCGGACTCAGATTTTGCTGGGTGCAAGCTTGACCGAAAAAGCACAAGTGGAACTTGTCATTTGCTCGGCAGTTCCCTTGTGTCGTGGTTTTCTAAAAAGCAAGCTTGTGTTGCTTTGTCAACAGCTGAGGCCGAATACATTGCTGCTGGTAATTGTTGTGCTCAAATTCTTTGGATGAAACAACAGTTATCAGATTTTGGCTTAATTTTAGATCACATTCCTATCAAATGTGACAATACAAGTGCAATCAATCTAACTAAGAATCCAGTGTATCACTCTCGAACAAAACACATTGAAATTAGGCATCATTTTCTTCGAGATCATGTTCAAAAAGGTGACTGTGTCATAGAATTTGTAAGTACTGAAAATCAATTAGCCGATGTGTTTACTAAACCTTTGCCGAGGGAAACTCTTTATAAAATTCGGCGTGGGCTCGGCATTCTAGACGAATCCAGTGTGTGCTCAGCGCCTGCTCAGAATCCTGGATAAGTTTAGCAAGTGCTCGGCATGAGCTTGGTTTTCAGTATATCATAAATTTTTATCACCTTCATAGTCTCGATCTTTACGTTCAATTGTGTATTTGTTTAAATTTCCTGAAATTTCACATCCTTCAAAACTTCTTCCCTTCCTCTAAATTTTTATCTAAGGGGAGAAGAGTGCTGTTTTTATTATTTGAACTTTCATATTATGTTATTTGTCATTCTCACCTTTACCTTTTAACTTCTCGGATGAGAAGCATGCTTTCACTGTTAAAGGGGGAGAACAATGATCATGAAAATTTTCTTCCTTGGTTATCACTTTAAAGTCTTAAGGGGGAGAACAGTTTTGTTTTTAAATCAACAAGTGGTACATTATTATCAAGTGCTTACAGATAAATGTTAAATCTCTTTTTTTTAAAAGGGGGGAGAAAGGTGTTAATCTTTTCTTTAGTTTTTATTTCTCTCTTTTGGCGAATGTGCTTAATCTTTGGCTCCATTTTGATCATGCCAAAAGGGGGAGAAAAGGTGTGTTTGTTGTTTGTTTTTGATGTTTCAGATTTTGCGAGCATAAATTCAGGGGGAGTGTTTGACGAGCTGCTCCTGCTCCACATTTTTACATCCTTTCAACAAGTGGAAGGGGGAGAAAGGTCTGATAAGTGCATTTTCATGTGAAACATGTGGTGTATTTTCGAGCAAATTCCAATATGTGCCAAGTCCAATCAGCTTACGAGCATACAGTCAGGGGGAGAACACAAAAAAGCAACAAACTGTTAAAGAATATTTGTCATCATCAAAAAGGGGGAGATTGTAGACTCACAATGCAGAATCAAAGAGCTTTTGATGATGTCAAATAAATAGACTCGGCTTATGCTTAGCGTTAGACAAGTCAAACTTATCAGCGCAAGCGTTCAGCTAAAGGCACAAGCTCTGCAGAGGCTCGGAATCTTTGTTTTGCGTATGCGTTCCGCCAAAGGCAGAGGCTCGGCAGAAGCTCGGAAAACTAGGGTTCTTCGCTACCTGCATCAAGTCAGCTTTTGTAGCTCAAGCTCGGCTTTGACTCGGCCCGTGATCAAGGCCAAAGTTCATCCAAGCTTGCAAGCTCGGTTCTTCATTTCAAGGCAGTAAGCTCGGATGATGATTTGCTCGGTACTCGCTCGGATTAAGCTCGAAACAACCACAGCATCTGATCGAATAAATAAGCTCAGGTTGATCGTTCTAAACTTGACTATTTGCCGACGCTCAGATCAAGCTCAGAAACACCAAGCTCGAACAAAGCCAAAAGCTCGGCAATATCTGTTCATCATCTTCAACAATGCATGGTCTTCAACCTTCAGACTCTGCTCAACTGTTCCGTACTTTTTATTACCGTTGAGTCTGGGTAGAAGTCCTAGGTTTAGCTCCTATGCTCTGACAAGTTTGAAATTCAAAATGAGTTAAATCAAAGGTTGGTGAACTGTCACCATCACTGCTCTGCTGTCTAAATGTTACCGTTGGAAACCCCATCTCTGTACAGCTCTCTTTCTCTCTTTCTCTGCAGAAAAGAGGAGACTATAAAAGAGGATTGATTCTTTCACAATCATTTTTCTCAGAACCAAAAACTTTCATTTTTACTTTAAAACAGAGTAGAAATCAAAAACTCACTGAGAAGAAGAACATTCGATTTTCATACGAACTTAGAGACTTAAATCTTTCAAATCTTAACTCTAAGTTCGAATCTGTTCTTCTCTGTGAAATCCTTCTAGAATTGACTCACTCTTGTTATTCAATCTTTCATCTTATTCGAAGAGTGTTTCAAATTGGAGCCATACACTTTCATCATCTTCTTCGTTGTATTTGCTGTTGTGAGAAGCTGGTCTCTGATCGAGAAAGCTTCGATTTGTAAAGGTTCCAAAGAGGTTCTTTGGTAATCGATTTGTTGTGGGTAGTTTGTCACGAGTTTGGTACACTCGTTTGACTGGATAGGTCTAGAGGGGTAGGCTCTTGTAAATCCTTTGTAACCCAGAAAATCGATTTTTAGTGAAAGCTCTCTGAAAGGTTTTCAGAGGGGACTGGACTAGCTCTCAGGGTGAGAGTGAACCAGGATAAATCTCTGGTGTTCTTTCTTTACTGCTTATCTGTTGCTGCCAAGCGTATCGTTAATTCCGCTAATCTTCTTTTATCTAAGTTTGAACTGTTATTTTTTTTCTTAGCTCGGGCCTTTGAGTGTTGTTCTTTGAACTTAAGTCAAAAACCAGCTCTACCTTGAAGCAGCTCGGTTAACTGATTAACCATTTTGTTTATCTGATTGGTTAATCATTTAACCTTGTCTGCTCGGAAAGAAGCTCGGGTTTTCTTTTAAAATCGAACAACATCAGTTTAATTTTCAATAAATCGAAAAATTGCCATATTAGCTTCAATCTCCTATTCACCCCCCCCCCCCCCTCTACTCGATTGTTAGGCCTCTTGTTGGTTTCCAACAACAGCCTTCGACTACACCATGACAGCAGCAAATGCAGTAAAGGACAATAGATGAATAGAGGAGATCGAGAAGGGAAGAAAACGAAGAGCAGAAAGGCAGCAAGAAGGTTCTGTTTTGAAAAATAAGGAGTAAAGAAAACTGTCTCAGTCAATAAAGAAGAAAGAGAATGAGTGGAGGTAAGAGGTTGAGCAGAGAGTAACTGAAAAGTTAGGGGAAGGAAGTTTTTGAAAGAAGAAAAGTATGTGGAAAGGAGGGAAAGTGGGGAAGCGTGCAACTGCCAAGAACTGAAAGGTATTGCCCTCTCCCCCTGTCAACACGTGGAATACAGCAGAAGAGGGAGAAAAGAATGAAGAAGGGATTTGCACTGAAAAAGAAAGCTTTCTTTTCATTGCAAAGGGGGCAATTGTTGATACCCAAAAAATAGTGACCCATTAAACAAAGCCCATATCCACTATGAGGCCCAAATCCACTATGAAGCCTAAATTCACCAAACAAATAACGACAGCAAGCTAAAGGAAGACTGTGACGGACGCCTCCAGCATGAAGAGCGTCTCCCCCCTTGTACGCCTTCCCAACAAAGATAAGAGGCATCCTGGCAACGCGACCAAGAGAGAGAGGAAATATCACCGGAAGCACTACAATAATTGTAAGACCCAAGAAAGTAACCATGGCGAGGGAGAAAGCGTCCAGAGGCACCGAAGCCATGAACGAAGGCGCACTCGTCCCAGGGCGCACACACGCCCAGACAAAGACAACCAGCTGTCCAAAGGGAATCTTTGCTTACTTCATTCAGTCCCTCCCAAGGCAAAGCCAGGAATGGCAAGACTTGCACCCCTCTCCTCCTGCAGCCATTAAATTACAAAGCCAAAAGGAGGAAACAAACAAAAGGGTACTGGATAAAGAGGGAATATACAACAACTAAGGTGGAAAAGTGCCATGGACCGGTGGGAAAAGCAAGAATAGACAAAGACCAGTGGTCAAAGGACACACTATAAAAGAGGAAGCTCCGTCCTCCATAGACAACAATCAAGAAATGGGTAATCAACTCAGAAAGCAACAAGAGCAACTAGAAACACATGAAATATGGTTGTTCAAAGAATTCAGAGAGAATCCGAGAGGAGCACAAAGAAGGAGGTGCACCAGAGAGCGCACGCCTCCAACAATCATCTCAATAACCACAACACACCAGAGCAACAGTAACAATATACATAAAACACAAGTTCTTCTCTCTGCAACTTGGAAGAAGGACACGAGTGAAGGAGAAAAGTACTCAAAGAGAAGGAGGCCCCCAAGGCGCGCAGCAGAGAGCACGCCTCTTGCTCCCTTCAAACTCAAATGAAGTAACTGAACCAACTGGAGGAAGGCAATCAACTCAATCAACTCCAAGAAACACAAAACACGGAGAAAACACTAGTTCTATTCTCTAACACATAGAGAAGAAACATCTAAAAGAACAACAGTGAGAAACATGGAGGAAGGAAGGGGTAGAAGCCAAAGTGAGCATCAGAGCGAGCATCCTCCAATCATGAGTGTAACAACTACACCATCATTGCAACCCCTGCAGCAATGTTGCAACAACTCCACCACCACTATGGCCACGATTGTAACTTGCATTCTTGGTGTAGAGGGCGCTCCCACAAAACTGGACTATTAGAGGCGCACCTCACCACAGTAGAAGTAGTACTGACAGTACCCATTTACTTATATCATCTGTAGTATTTGTACGCTTTAAAGGGCGCCCAAAGTCGGGCTGTTAAAGGCGTACCCCCTGTCTGCAAAAAGCGATACTCAACATTCCTTCACTCACACTATATGTAGAACTTGAGACCATAACTTCATTAAGTTTACGAACCCTCTGAAATCTTTGTATAATTATCATCCTTTGAAATAAAAAGATCCGAAACAGTGGTTAACAGAAACCCACACCAACAGAAACATGATGTGAGATAGCGCTAAATAAGTATTGTGAAATGAATTATTCGGGTCCATAAACGCAAAATTCTGCAAATGAGACTATTTTGCGTATGAAACTATTTTGTGTCCATGGATCTGTATCATCCATATCATATCACTTATTTGGCGTCTTTTCACACTACGTGACGGCTGATATGGTGTTCCGCTAGCCACGTCAGCAAATAACAGTTTTTCATAATGAATGGATCAAAACCAAAATATTTGAAAAATTAAGGACTAGTCCCGATCAAAATAACTTATAGGACTAAAACCAAAACACGCTAAACTTTTAGGGACCGAAAGCATAAATAAGCCTCCTAGTTTTTTATAACAAAATATTAATATTTGCCGTATATATCCTTCTTTCCAAACTTGCGATTTATTTCTTACTTCATCTTGAAGGTAATTCAACTTGCTTTCCCCAGCCTTTTACAATTCCCTTTTAGTTCTTTTCTATGATTTTTGTTTCTTTAGTCACAATTTACTTGAATCAACTTTATGGGTGCAATTTTTTTTTTAATTTGCGAGATCTGGATTCTTAAAGGAAGCATTTTGGTTATAGTTTAGGTTCCCTTTATGTATTTGGAGATGTTAAAGATATATCAAATGATATGTTCAATGTCCGAGGGAGCAATCGGAGAAGAAGGGAGTATCTAGAACATGGAGGGAGCTATGTTGGAAAGGTGGGAGTGTTTAGTGTTGAGAAAGTGTTGTCTCGAGAAAGAGGGAGGTTTTTTTTTTCAAGGGGGAGTGGAGTGTGTGAGTATCAGGAAAAAAAATAAATGAAAGAAATGATGAAAATAATAAGAAAATATTAATTTTTTTTATCAAAGTAATTTTGAAAATAAATTAATAAAAAGTGTGTAAAATCATGAATAAATAAAATTCGTGTTGGATACATGATGGGCTTATGTAGGTACGTAATGGGGTGCGGCCCAATCAGTTTTAGGGTCCAAAATTTGATTTTAACCTAATATCCCAAATCATTCTTCTTGTCTTCTTCAATCATTCTGTTCTTCTCACCGCCCATTACCCACGCAACCCGACCCTACGCTCCGGCCACCCCACGCCGTCACCACACCTTACGCCGCCACACCACACCACACCACGCCGCCACCACGACCCAGCCCAACTAGCGACGGCGACAGGACCCGGGACAGCCACCGCCAGGACTAGGGGACAGCGACAACCACTACCGGCCCCCCAGCTTCAGCCACGACAGAACAGAAGGTTAGGTCTCTGCTAGTCTGCTTGCTGTTCTAGTTTGGGGTACTTTATTCTTGCTCTATGCTGTTCTGTAGGATAAGGTTGTAGGGTGTTAATTTGTTATTGTAAGTGTGTTGCTTGTGGTTGTATGTAGGATAAGGCCAGTTTTTCTTTTGATTGTTGTTACTTTTGAGTCTTCATTCTTGCTCTATGCCTGCTGCTGTTCTGTAATTCAGTTTTTGTGATTGAACATTAGTATCTTTTGGTATTGATGTATTGTGTTATGTCTTATTGACATTATGGACATGGTAGGTTTTTTTTTTTTTAATTTTTTTATGATATGCTATGCATTAATTTTGTTTTATGCATTAATTTTGTTTTAGCTTTTGTGCAAATATATATATATATATATATATATAGTAACGTACCCAGTACTTACCTGAACCTGTGCAGCATAGATGACTGTCAAAGTGTCTGTTTTTTTTTTGTTACAGAATCGAAGGAAAGGCTTCGTTGCGTAGTAACCGTAGCTGCTAAATATTTTGTTATATAAATATTTTTATATATATATATATATATATATATATAGTAACGTACCCGGTACATACCTGAACCTGTGCAACATAAATGACTGTCAAAGTGTCTGTTTTTTTTTTTGTCACAGAATCGAAGGAAAGGCTTCGTTGTGTAGTAACCGTAGCTGCTATCTTTCTTTGGTTTCTTCGAGATGAAAATGTATCCCCGTAACATTTTGGTTTCAAAATTAATATGCACATTTCAAATTAATTTTTCTCTTTTGGAAGGTTGTTAATGTTTTTGATAATTTTGTTGTAGGCTACAGGCCAACGCTGGTGCGCTAACGAATTTCGAGGTTCTTGATTTCTTTCGAGCTAGAGGAGCTTCAAAAGATCCAACAAGGGTTATTGCCAAAGTAGCGCAATCCGAATACAAGGTTAGGTTTGTTATGATTATGTTGATATGATAACCCATTTTTTATAGGTTGTTTCATGTTATGACACTATGTCAGTGTTGCTTCTCTAACAGGTTTATGATTATTTGGTTAATTCTCCTGCTTGTTCTCAATCGAGACAGAACATCAATGAGTTCTTGGAAAAGGTTAAGAAGTATGACCTGGCAAAAGCTGAGATTCTAAGCGTATTAAACACCAGGCCAGCTGGTCCGGTTGATCTGTTCGCGGTTAGTATTAAAAAAATCCAATTTATTTTACACTTAAGCGTTTTAAGTTATCTTAGCTTTGCATTATTGTAATTATGATTCTTTGCCATATGTTTTCTCTGGTATTTGTATTTAGCTTTGAACTAGTAGTTTGAAGCCCTTGTGGTTCACTGGTTAGCTGTAACATATAAGCAGCACATTGTTTCTGAGAATTTATAGGCATTATAACATAACTCATCTCTTTTTAGTAACTAAAAAGATTTGCATAGCTCTTTGAATTAATAGGTATTATAACATAATTAATCTGTTTTTAATAATTAATCAGAATTACTTAGCTCTGTATTTATCAAAATATAACTCGGCTCTATATAAGAAACTGATATAGGCTGGACCAATATAAAACAAGTTTGGGAATGTGCCTGCAATTCTAATTATTTGTAATGAGAAAAAAGTTAAAGTAATTGATTGTCCCTGAATCAGTATCTAATGCCTTATGCCTTGTTACCAAAATGATTTCAAATTATTTATCTCATTTATCTTTGTTATCAATGCATAAATTGTTTTTTAGGTAATCCCAATATAACGAACATTATATTAGTTGGAAGAATTTAGACTTAGCTTTTATACTTTCTTAAGTTCAAAGCAGTGCATTAGTTTATATTTATATTTACACTTGTTGTACGAAATTTTACTGAGCATAGGCTAACCATGACGATGACTAAATTTTCACGCGAAAATATCCAATTTTTAAAGTTTTTTAGTTTCCCTTGTTTGCTACCATTGTAAACTTTTACTTAGCACAAGCATTGCTCATTTGGTTTTAGCAATATATAGAGCAGCCAAAAATTCCTAACTATAAATCAATATTAGAAGGATAATTTCTACCACTATCTTTGTTATTTAATCTGTTAAAAACATGATGGTACTTTTAGTTCAATGACGTTTCTTGTTCTGCTTCTTATTCTCTGTCTTTAGGCAGCTTACGAGTACTTTTTAAGCAAATAAAGTAGTTTGTGCCAAAGGTCTAATGATAGTTAAGTGATTACAACATGATTTGTGGATAATATCACTGATTATATATGACAATCAGCATTTGTTACTGGTTTCTAGCTTAATCTCTAGGGTGGCTTAGGTGGATTATCAAATTTCTTGTTACATTTGCCTTGTATCTTGGAATTGACTGTGGAAGCTGGGACAAGTTAGTTTTGCGAGACAGCCATGCTGTGACCAATTTTTTTAATAAAAAAATAACTAGGTACAAATTTTTAAGCCAAGAAAGTAGTGTGCTGTGTATGTTTGATAATAATTTTCTGCTAAGAATTTTCTCATCTCTATTTCTGTATCCCAATTTCTCCCGTTATAGGTAGACTGATTATATACTTTTGAAATTTTGTTGTCTGTTTTGATCTCTGGCAACATTCACCTTCACACTTTTGTTCTTTTATCCTTTTATGACAGATCATAGAGGACTGTGAAGCTCGTTTTCCAGATGAAGTGCTCCAAGAAATAATAGAGCTGGTGAAGAAAACATTGCCGCCACCACCTGTTGAAATGGACCCTGAAGAAATCCCCGATGGTAATGAAGAAACTGCAACTTTGGAACATAAGGGGGACAAGATTACTGAAGACCAAAATGAAGATGAGGAAGAAATGGACCAAGGGGATGAGATTTCAGAAGACCAAAATGATGATGGTGAACAAATGGACACAAGTTGAGATCCTGGTTGTGACTACAATATTTTAAGAACAGACAGAGGAACTCATTCAAGGTCGCAGTTGGGTAATAATTTTTTAGCTAGTGTATGTAGTGAAAAAGAGTGTCATATGAAACCTATGATTGGACAAGTCCTACGTTTGTGCTATTCAACACTTGGGTGACACAATACAAGTTTCGGAATGCTGGAGCCTGGAGTTGCTTATCGTATTATAGGATTTTTTTTTCTTCCAAATCTCGTGTTTTTGGCATGACAGTCTCATAACTTGTAGTTATAGCTTACTTGATAGATATAGCAAGATTATAGGTTATCGCTCATAAAAAAAGATTGTAGCTTTGAAAAGCTACCTTATGAAAAATGAGCTTATGAAAAGTTATTTCAAGTAGCTTTTTATAACCTGTTACCTCTTTCAATTCTCATTTTTTAATTCTAATTTTGAAGCAAATAACAATTTGTATCCTCAATCCAATATGTTACATGTCAATTTAAATGATTGAGCATATCCTGTAGCAATACACTCCTTCTGTCTGCAAAAGTAAAAAAATGAAGATATACATTTAATTGTTTGTTCAACACATCAACAAATTATCAAATAATTGATTTAATGCATTTTGCGTTGATCAACCAATCACAATTTAACGTTTGCAATTTTTAAGCTTTTTCATTAATTAATTTAACTTTTGTTTGGGACAAAATTTTGTCATTTTTTATTATCCTTGAAAGATGGAGTATTTCCTTTTAACTTTATAGTAATATTTTTTTTATGCTCCTCTTTTCAAATTATATTCATGCACCAATTTTTATTCATGAAAATTATTTTTTAACTATACTTTTAACTTTAAATTTTATCCACTTTTGCCCTACTACAAATAGTTTAACATCACCTGTGTTACCATATTATCATTGTCGGCATATCCAAGTTTATCTATGACGATCATTCCAACAATATAAGGATATCCTTGATCTCGACAATCTTTCGAAAATGATGGCAAATGCCAACATTTTTTATTTAACTTGAGGTTAATGTTACAATTTATTATTATTTCCATGATTAATCCCAATATTATGAAAGGGGAGTATTGAAAGAAAAAAAATTAGAGTGAAGTACCATTTTGTTTCCTCATTTTTTTAAATGGGACACTTTAGTCCCTCAAAATGTGGAAATTCACTTTTAGTCCCTAAAGATTTTTTTATGGGACACTTAAGTCCCTCTATCCACTCCACCGACTACCTCAACTGTGGACTTAAGTGTTCCATAAAAGAATCTTGAGGGACTTAAGTCTCTCATAAAAAAAATCTTCAGGAACTAAAAATGAATTTCCATATTTTGAGGGACTAAAATGTCTCATCTAAAAAACATGAAGAAACAACTTTATAATGATCCAGGACAATGTCACGGATATAAACTAGTTTTGAGAAGCAAGCCTTAATTGCTTTAGTTTATTGTTTTTCTTTTTCCTTTTTACAAAATTATGTTACTATTTTAGCATCAATTTTGGGAGAAACAACAATTGCAATGAATAAGGGAAGATTATGGGTTCGTAATGGTTAAGATTAAAATACAATAAAAATAAAAGAAACATTGAAACTTACTGGAGGGTGCACTAGAGCCGTGAACACACGAGAACGACCCTGATTTTTTGGGAGGGGTGATGAAATGAATGAGGAAGAAACTGTGAAGGTGATGATGATGATGATTTAGTTATGGTGGAGGTGGCTATGGTAGTTATTTTTAATTTTGCCTATATTTAAGAGAATCAATTATGTAATCAAGGTTGGGATCTGGTTATTTTTATACATCTCACTTAGCAGATTGACAGAGAACACCATTTAACTTTCCTTTACACGTCAATAAAATTCACCATTTTTAAGCTTTAATCTCTTGGTAATTTTGCATTACCTTGCACTTTAAATTCCCTACATTTAGCTTCTGTACTTAAATTCCAGTTCTATTTCATTTAAGCCAATGTTTCAATTAATTTGGAAAACAAGATTATCATATAAAATGTCCCTACTCTCTCAAAAGCTTTAATACGTAGAAACATAGTCCTCACTGTTTAATCATTTTTCCAATTAAACAATTTGCGAGCACATCAGTTCAATATTTGTTACCGACACACATTTCATGTTCCCAACTTCAAAAATTTTGTTTATAAAAGTAAAAAGAAAGGTAAAACCATAGTTTTAAAAACCGGAAGGAACCGGTCGATCGAATCGGAAAATCGATGGCAATCCGACCGAACCGGTAATAAACCATGAAAATCGGTAAAAACCGGTGGTCTGTTGGTTTGGTCCGATTCGCTATTAACAACCCGAATATTCTAAAACTGTGATTTTGTTTTTAAGAAAAACCCTAATATGTTGATAATGAATGATTGTGGTTACTTATTTCTTATTTTACAATATAATTCTAGATGTTGGTAATGAATATTATTGTTGCTTATTGTTAAACAATTGAACTGAAACATTGTTTTGTGGTGTTAGACCTGTTTAATTCATATTGTTAGACTTCAATAATTTTGAATATTATTGAATTTTGATATTTTAATATTATGAAAATCCTGATTATTTTCATTATTTGATGATGTATTTAATCTTTATTATTTAGTTTTAGAATGTTAGTTTATTACTATGTCATTATATGGTTATATACACACACACACACATTAAGACGGGTTAGACCACGGTTCGATCACGATTCAACCATTGAACCTTGAACCAGTATCTTGACCGGTTCAATAACCGCTCCAATTTTTAAAACATTGGGTAAAACTTGTTTTTTGATTTTCTAAGTTATTTTCTTTTTTTCAATGTTGTCTTTCAACTTTTTCTTTTCAATTTCGTTTTAAAATTTTGTTTTTCATAACTCTTAATTTTCAATCAAAATCCATGATATTGATATCAATAGACTTAGAATTAAAAAATCTACAAAATGCATTCATCATTTAAAAAAAATTACCATGAAAAAATAAATTTTAAGATACATTTAGAACAAAAAACGACTTTCAAGAAGAAATTAAAAAAAATAAAATAAAAATAAAACTGAAAAGTGAAAATAATTTATAGACTTAAGCGTGAGTTTTGAAAAAATAAATAAATAAAGAAGTCGAGATCATAAAATCAATCTTATGAATTATGATCAAGGATCAAGGTAATTTACGAATATTGTCAATTGGTTTCATTGTATTATTGGTTTCATTTACGGATGATAATGGGTAGGGAATCGGCGGGGAGTACTCCCTCATTCTTCGTCCTCGGATCTTTATTCCCCCATCTTCGTCTCCGAACCCCATTTTAGGAAAAGGTAGTTCCCCATCCACGTTCTTAGTCACCCCATGGATACCCGCAGGGTATCCGAACATATTAAATCCGAAATAGTGAAACTAAAACAGGCGAGAGCTCGGGTGAAGGCGATGGTTCAGGCAAGGGCACAACAACGCGAGTGGCAATGGCCGATAGGTGAAGGCGCGATTGGCGACAATCGTGGGGTGAAGACGCGAGAAGGAGTGAAGAACAGATCTTGAAGAAGGAGAAGGGAGTCATAGAATTTTTTTATGTCTAATTATACTCAGAGCATATGCAAAGGCGACAAAGCATATATACTCTGTTTATTATTATTATTATTATTATTATTATTATTATATTAAAAATTACATAAAAATCTAAATTAAATCTACATGAACATGAATATCTAAGGGTATATGCAGATATTCGAGGAGACAAATCCCACTTTCCCTCCCAAAATAAATTTTCTCGTTGGAAAAAAAATCTCCTATTGTGGGCCCGGAACGGGGTGATCCCCACTGGATCCTCGTTGGCGATATTAAATTGCCATCACTAGTTTCATTGTATTATACTCCCTCCGGTCCTATGTATAAGACATATTCTAGAAGTAATTTTTGGTTCTATATATAAGATATTTTGTATTTTCTATGTATTATTTATTGTTTTTTCTCTTTTTTGCCCTTATTAAATGCATGTGCTTTTTGTTGTTCATTAATGAGAGTGAATTTTTCAAGAAAAGTTGAGAGGGTAAAATTGTAATGTTACAATATGTTCTCATATAATTCATAAAACTAACTACTTTTCTTGGTCCGAGAAATATGGTTAAGTATGTCCTATATATAGGACCGGAGGGAGTATTGATTTTGCCGAATGAAATAATTCAACTTGATTCTTCATAAATTTGAATAGGATCACGTTGTTCTTGTGTCCTAATAACCGGTTAAGGACTAAAAATACAATAGGAGTATAATATATTTCTAATCATTCATTAAACTTGGTAACACACACTCTAACTCTTGGTCTTTGAGAGAGTGGTAGTAATAAGTAAGACTAGGAGCGACTCATCATCTTCTTAAACTCTTGAAAATTAACATTACCATCTCCGTCAGCATCAACATTTCCGATCATCTTCCGGCAATCGCTGAGAGAGCATTTCTCCCCCAACTTCCTCATCATCGACTGCAGCTCCCTCGCCGATATCTTCCCGTTCTTGTCCAGATCATACATCTCAAACGCCTCCCTCAGCTCCTTGCCATCGCCATCACCGGCGCCGGAGGAATGAAATTCGCCGAACTCTTTCAGATCGACGTAACCGTCGCCGTCAAGGTCAAGCTCCGCCATCATGCGGCTGACCTCCTCGTGCGTCGTCTTCGATCCCAGCGCCACCATGAGGTCCTTCATCTCGGAGCACGAGATCTTGCCGTCGTTGTTCTTGTCGAACTTGTTGAAGATCTTGAGAATTTCATTGTCCATGGTTAATAGGCTATATGTTATTGGATCAGAGAAGAGAAGAAAGAGTGGAGTGGAAGAATATTAAGTTTGATATGTTTTGTTTGGGTTTTGAGAGGCGCAGAGGGTTTTATAGAAAGCGCGGGTGGGTCACATAACGCGTTAACTAGGAGGCAAGTTGAAGAATTAGGAAGGGAAGGGAAGGATGGGATTGGAATAGTGGAACAGTGGGTGGTACGAGGCAAAGCAGTGTTTGTGTGTACAGAAAGTGAAGTTAGGTGAAAGCTAAGGATAACCGCCGAAATTTGGACGCGTGTCGACAGTCGACAGTGGTCCATCATACATGTGAACCAAGCAATCTGTTTCGGGTAGAAAAAAGAAAAAGGGTATTACTACCATGCAATCAAAAATTGAATGGTTATTATGCAACCCATTGTTAAACCAATAAAACCTTGTCACCTAAGACATGTATGCCACATCATTACTTAAATTAGTCAAAATTAAATTTTGCAATTTAGTCCAACATAAAAACTAGATTATTGTAATTTAGTCCTTTTGTACTTTTAGACAAATTATAAATTTTAATTTTAATTTTAATACGGAGAAGGGAGATAAGCGAATGAAGCAGGGAAGGAAAGGGAATGGCGGGTGGTGGCGGTGGCCCCGGCGCAGGCGGCGGCGGTAGGTTTTGAGAAGTGAAGATGAGTTGAGTTTAAGAAAAAAAAATTTATATAAAAAAAATTAAAATTTATAATTTGTCTAAAAGTATAAAAGGACTAAATTACAATAATATAGTTTTTATGTTGAACTAAATTGCAAAACTTCATTTTAACTAATTTAAGTAATGATGTGGCATACATGTCTTAGGTGACAAGATTTTATTGGTTTAAGAATGGATTGCATGGCAACCATTCATTTTTTGATTGCATTTTAGAAATTTCCAAAAGAAAAAATCTTGCTAACATGTGCATTTGTTAAAGTTACTAGTAATTTTAATTTTTTTTTTTTTTAAAAAAATTGATTATAGATTTTGGAAATATGTCTTTTTAAATAATATGTTAATATGAACTTTTCATAAAAATGATTTACATGTATTTAGAAATGAATAATCATAAACATTAACCTTTGAATCTAGTTTCAACTACCAACTTTTTCATTAATAAAAATTAATTAATAATGTATCAACTATGCGATTTCTAATCTTAATTAACAACTTAATTTCTTATATTAAAAAAAATCCAACTCATTTTGATTTTTGTTTTATTTAATCCATCATTCCAAATGCATTTTGTTAGTAAATCGTTTTGCAAGTCCAAATGCAGCTATTTTTTTTTTGCCATATATATCATCATCATCATCATTTTTATTACATCTGTCCCAAAATATAAGATTTGTTTTCACACTTTTAATTAATTCGTGTTTATAAGATTCGAACTTTCAAATTACTTGTTTGTATTAGAATTTCATAATTGTAAATAAGTATATTGTCTAAAGTATAAAATAACGCATCATTATTTTTCACAATTTAAATTGCAACATATTGTATAAATTTTTGGATTTTTTTAAATTTGAATTCATGACTGTATTGTATGTTGTCTAAAGTATAAAATAACGCATCAATGTAAGCAACTTATAATTAAAATTTAGCATGTTAATAAAAAAAATCTTTACATAAATAATTCTTCAAATAAATATTATTCATAAAATAGCTAGACACAAAACAAACGCAAGAAATGTTCAAATATTTAAATAAAAAAAAGCATCTTTTTCAATATTTATGGCTATCTTAATGTCTGTCTAACATAAAAAAAATTAGATATCAATAAGTAAAGGACTATGAATAAATAATATAAAAATATATAATTTTCATCATCGTACATATATTCTATAAAGCATTCACTGTATACTATATATATACACAATATGAATATAGCTATCAGTAGCTGTTTGGAGCTAAAAATATATACTACTATAAGTATATATACTCTAACGGAAAGAAACCGTTAGAAAGAATAATTAATAATAATAATAATAATAAGTAATGAAATAACAAGAATTAATGAGAATAAACACCCAACTTAATAAGAATAAATTTTTGTAACCACCACCCAAATTAATAATTAATAAATTCAATTTAAAATAAATATTTTTGAAATAATAAAATATTATTATTTTTACAACATCATCACCATGAAAGTTTTATATCACCAATCATCATCCTCTGAAAAAGTGACAAATTAAAAACAGAGAAGACAAATGGTGCACAAAATGGAAAGAGAAAGACCTAAACTACAACAACTAAGTAACCTTTCTTTCTAATAACTACAATTTAGCAGACTTAGATAAAGAAAACAACTATGAAAATGCAACTTAGATAATCTTTCTTTCGAGTAACAACAACAACTATGAACATGCTTCTCGACATCATCAACATCATTCACAAGTGATGCCTTTGAATCATTTAATAAAATCGCAACTATTTTCCGATCAAGTTCCCCTTCATCAATCATGGCTAATGCAACCAAGGGTTTGACCCTGAGAACCTCACCAATTTTCCTTTGTCTTTCACCAATCTCAACAACATCAATTACAGATTAACAATAATTTTAGACACGTTTTGTCCAATCCTACTAATGAAAAATTGAAAAAATATAATAAAAATATCATTCTAAAAAAAACCACAACTTTTATATAAATAAAGCAATAATGAAATGAAGAAAATAATATAACAAATATAAACCAAAGAACAGGGAAAATATAGAACAAATATCCAAGAGAAAAAAAATCAGAAAAGGTAAATACAAAACTTTTTTGGAATTTGAACATCACCAATTTCGCATGAACATGAAGCAAGTAATATATGCCTCCCAGGTTTAAATAATATAAAACAATATTACAGATCAGAGAGTTAAAAAAACAATACTACAAAAATGAAAATTAAACGGAGAAGAAGGAAAGGGGATTCTTCAAACCCTAGAATCCCAAAACAAAATTCGAGTAAAAAATCTCAAAAACAAAAATTTAAATAAAAATCTCTTTAAAAAAACATACCTGTACAAAAATTAATAGTAAACCTATTCTAAACAAAAATTAAAAATTAAAAAAAACTAAAATTAAAAAAATGCTCATACGCTCATACTCGTTTCACACCTGCAACAAAAGAGATGAAAACTATGCTATTAAAAAAAACATACTTGTACAAAAATTAAAAAACCTATTCTAAACAAAAATTAAAAATTAAAAAAAAAACTAAAATTTAAAAACTGTTCATACGCTCATACCTGTTTCACACATGCAACAGAAGAGGTGAAAACAATGCTTCCAAATCCAGATGCTTTCTTTTTGCCCGGGTCTCTAATTTCTTTTTGTTGCCTTTTCCTGATCGTGATTCTACTAATTTACTACTACCACTAACTACTAATTGATGTTGGTAATATGTCTTTCACACCATAACAGTCAAAAAATGAATGAATGAAAGAAAATGAAAAGACTTAATCTACCAATGGATATGGACGACTATGATTGATTATTGCATTTACAATTGAATGGCTGGGATTAAAAGAGAACTTAGGAGGGAAAGTGAGAAATTAGGAGGGAAAATAATGAGGATTAAGGAGGGAAAACAAAAATGCCCTCATACTTCACCTATTTTATAATATATTGATGATTAGAAATAAAAAATAAATCTTAAGTTCAAATTATTGTTTTTCTTAAAAATTTAAAAAATCACATTTTTTAATAATTTTTTACTACTTATAGTTTTTTAACAAATGCCCTACATTCTAAAAAAAGAGTTTTGAAAGTAAGAGGCGCATGATGGAAGAGGAAAAAAAAAGAAAAAATAATTATGTGATGCGAAAATAAAAAAGAAATAAAAATACAAATAAGGTTTAAATAAATGTGCAAGAAAAAAGTTGTTATGGATCGTAATTACACACATGATATAATCGAATCAATAAGCATTGAAACCATGGACCAATAAACATCGGTACAAGCACTCGATTAGTAAACATCAATAGAAAAAATTTTAACACCCCACATACAATTTTATACACCCCACTTTTTAAAAAAGTACCCTCTCTTAAAACAAAAAAAAAAATCTCCCTTTCCCTTCCCCACCCCACAACCACCCCATGACCCCAACCACCCCTCAGCCACCCCATGACCACAACCACCCCATGACCCTATCTATTGGCACGGTCCTAACCCGGGTTGTGACTCTCTTCACAACCCGGGTCGTGACCCATATTCACGACTTTGAGACCTGAGTTCGAGTCGTGAGCCCCTTCACGACCTTGGGTCGCGACCCTTCTAACGACTCGAGTCCAAAAATTAAAAAAATAGAGTAGAGTAGAGTAGATCTGGGTCGTGACCCTTTCCACAGCCATGGGTCGTGAACCATTTCACAACCCGATTCAGAGTTGTAGACATACCGGGTTGATGATGAAGGACAAGAACGAGTGGTTGCTCCCGCCGCTGCTCCTCGCGTTCCTGCACGAAGGCGAACGCGAACGACGGAGGGGCACGAAGGATGGCAGCCGTGGTACAGGCGATGATGATCGGCAATGACAGCGTCGATTCACGAAGGTCGTGACCCTTGTCGCGATTCACAAAGCTGTAGACGCGATCGTAGCCTCCCTTGTTGCAGTGCCGAAGGCAGTGGTGGTTGCTCGCTGCGACGGTGGGAAGGGTTGCTCGCTGCGACGGTGGGTCCTTGCTCGATGTAGTGGCAGCGGTAGCGAGATGCGGAGCGGCGACAACGAGATAGGGAATGGCAACGGCAAGATGGGGACGGCGGGAGAATGTTGGCTGGAAAGAGAAAGAGGTGGCTATTGGGGTTTGGTAGGAGGAAGGGTGTGGGGTGCGGCTGATGGGGTTTGGGTGGAAAGAGAAAGAATGTGGGGTGTGGTCAATGGAAGAGAAAGAGGTGGCTGAAGGGGTTTGATAGGGTTTTTTTTTTTAAGAAGGAAAGTTTTGTATTTTCACTAAATAATGGGGTGTATGAATTTGTATGTGGGGTGTTAGAATTTTTTCTCAATTGTAAATAACTGGCTCATCGACACTTTGCCCAAAAAAACCGGCCCAATACCCTTGTTCAGTAGGTAGGTTTTTACTCGTGCAAATGAGGTTCCTAACCTGCATGGTGATGTATCTGTTCAAGATACGAAATGGAGAAATAAAGGTTAAGTTTTATGGTCCCTTCTTTTTAAAGAGTGGATCTATCCACTCTTTTTTTTTCTATATTTTTAGCCATTGATTTTGATGCCATAGTACATCAATGGTTATTATTTTTGACTGGAAACCGGTTACATACAGCAAAATATAACTAAAATTTAGAAATGCTATGGACATAGCACACATGGCAATGGAAAGAGGAAAAAATATTGTATTTGTTTCTATTTATTTGTCTTATTTTTAACAAAATACACCCTTTAAAAAATATAATTAATACTTAGATTTTCAATATATTAATTGTGTTTTTTTCATTATACTCTTTCTTTTTCTATAATCATTTTTTTAATGCTTCTATAATCATTCATTTTTCTCAACTACCTAAGTAAACCAAGATATATTTAATAAAGACAAACATAAAAATAGAATTTATTACCCTCTTAAAATCATAAAAATTAAAAAGAACAATTTTTTTCTTTCAATAAAGGACAAATAATAACGCACAAAAGTAGTACTAACCTACAAAGTCTTATATTTTGTTGGACTCCTTTCCTATTTTCTTATGTCTTTCTCAAAAATATCAGAGATCAATAAAATTAAATAATTTCAAATCTAATAACATAATAACATTAATTATTTTTTTCACAAACCACATATTTACTCAATTGAGTGCCAAAGTTTGAATTTGTTTTCAAAGGATATAATCACTTTAATAGTATTTCTTCTCTCCCACAAGAATTGTAAAAAAAATGTCAATTTTTTTTCAAACTAAAGTTAATGTAATTAATGAAAAAATTTAGAAATTACAAACATCAAATTTTAATTGACTAAACTGTCACTTTAGTCCCTCACTTTGTAAGGAGCTTTCATTTTAAGTTATTTAATATTTGATTGATTTGTTACACGAACTATTAAATACACGTTTTTTTTTTTACTTTTGCTACTTTTAAGCTAACGGACCTTTTTTATCCAAAAAAAAAAAAAGCTGACGTACCTTTCAAAAAAACAAAAGCTGATGGAGGGAATATGTGAAGATAGTACAAAACTCAACCATTACCACCTATATCAGGTGATAAAAAAATAGGGGACCAGTCCACTCCTTTTAGGGGGTGGACAGTAAAATCGTTCAAAAGGAGATTTGGCTGACATTACAACGGCAACGAGATATTTGCCAACAGAGGAAATCATGGGCTCTACCATAACACCGATCTATATTCATTGACAAATCTTCCATCGTTATCCCTATAAAAAGCAGGTAAAGGCCTAGTTATGATCACTTAACCTCTTACACACAAACAGACCCACAAAATTGTTGACATGAGAATGATGATCTTGAGCTAAATGTGCTTTTCTTTAAATCATATAGCAAACAACATGAACCCTACTGCTTGACTGTTAAAGTCAAGTCCAAAATCCTTACCACACAATAAAAGTTGTAAGCAAAAAAAGTTATTAAAAGATTATACCCCAAAGACATAGTAATGTGCTTTTATGATTGTTTTTCTAAATTTAATAATATTAACGAATATTATTAAGATATTAGTTAGCAAAACCCTTAATTTTTTTAGGTCGTTGTAAGTATTCAATCTTCCCTTAAATAAGAGACTAATCAATTTCAAAGGATTGCGACTGACCATTTTAATAATTATAAACATTCACAATCCCAATCTTCAACTTTGTTCTTAAGTGAACCCCATACATTAATCTATAACTTTTAACATTTCCTGCAAAAGTTAAGTACACCATCCACTTTATCACTTCATCTAAAAACTCAACTTCTATTTTTAAATGGATCCCAAGATCTACTTGTTATGGTTATTTTATTTCCAAAGCCCCTCACTCAACATTTCACTCTCTTTACCCCTCATAATCTCATTCACTCCCTCACTCAAACTCTTTATAGCTCACTCACTCACTCTAACACCGTCATATTTTATCAATTCATGTATGTTTGCTACTTGCATTCCTCAAATCCCTATAATTGATGATCTTGGTGCAAATACTTTCTAGGGTTTGGTGTTCTTAGCCCCAATTGACGACATATCTGTTTAATTGGTGCACTTGTTGGTTAATTGAGGATGTTACATAATAGCAATACAGAGTGGAGAGCCCAAATATAGAAGGCCCAAGTATAGTGTTAGTATAATGTAATGAGAATTAATATGTTTAGTATAGTTGGTGAATTATTGTTAATTTGGTACTTTGTTAGGGACCTATTGGCAATGTAAGTTCTCTTTATATATTCCTTTGCGATGAATGAAAAAGGGAATCAAAAAGTTAAGTCTATTCTCTTCTCTATCAATTTCTTAGGAGTTACTCTGTCCTCGAAACAGAGATTATCCCTTCCCCATTTCGTAACAATTGGTGCTTTCATCGATTCGAACTCCCTCCGGCACCCTCATCATGACCGACCACCACACATCTGGTTTGGACTCCGAGAATGACGACCTTGATGTCCAAAAACTCGATCAGATGCTAGACCTCGTCCTTGCGATTCAGACTGATATCTCCGTGAAGATGGCCAACCTCATCCACCGGCTTGAGTCCTTAGAAGCCAAACACCGAAAACATGGGTCACCTTCTTCTCCAAAACAAGCTCCAGTCGCATTCCACGTTGACGACGAGGAGTTCGCGATCTTGCCAGATCCAGTTTTCATCGGAGACATTGATGGATCCACTTATCCACCGGATCCCGTGACAATCGGCAACGACGAGGACTCTGTCATTCCATCGGCTCCAGTGGTGCTCAGGAACCATGTTGAATCAGCAATCCCTCCGGGCTTTGTGCAACTGATGATGATGATGACGAGCAGCATGTGCAGTGAATTAAAGAGCAACCCAACTTTGATGAATTCGTTCTCAGTGACCCAACTTCGGATCTGTGTAGTCACGTGGTCCTCATTCACGATGTTAGTTTTCCGACAGACCCGTGGTTTCTCGGGCCATCTCCAGCTACCCGACTGCCTCTTCCAGATCCACCAGATTCAAGCCGTGGTCATCCTTTCCCGTGGACCTCTTTGATGTTGCTTTACCCATCCTATGGGCACCAACTCCTCTTTGCTACTGATTTTCAGATTATTAGAGCCAATATTGGTACCACTGGTTTTACATTTGACTTGGAATTCTCCTCAAATTTCTATGCACATATAGTGTTTGAAGGAATGCCATAGAGAGTCTTTAATTGCTACATAATGGTAATCATTTCATAAGGTGTTTCCTACAATGACATGTTCAATGTCTTTAGTTTTACAACAATAATTCAACTTCCTTGGCCATTGGATTTGCATCTTGCAGTTGCACAACAAATTTTTTATTTGGAGAGACCATCAATGGATATGGAATCATGTGTACCTCCAGGATTTAGATTTCATCCAACAAAAGAAGACCTTGTGGGGTATTACCTCAAGAGGAAGATAAACTCTCTCAAAATCGACCTAGATGTCATTGTTGAGATTGATCTCTACAAAATTGAACCATGGGACATACAAGATAGATGCAAGCTAGGATATGAGGAACATAATGAGTGGTATTTTTTCAGCCACAAAGATAAAAAAGTATCCAACTGGAACAAGAACTAATAGGGCCACTGCTGCTGGATTCTAGATAGCAACAGAGAGGGACAAGGCTGTGATGTCCAAAAACAAAATAATAGGAATGAGGAAGACACTGGTCTTTTACAGGGTACGTCCCCCAAATGGAAGGAAAACTGACTGGATCATGCATTACTATAGGCATCAAACCTCTGAACATGGTCCTCCACAGGAAGAGGGATGGGATTGTGTGCCGAGCATTGCCTACTCCAAGCCAGAGGCCAGGTTTTGAACCATGGTGTAATAGTAGCCAACAACAACAACACTATTTCAGAGATCAAAGTTATGCAAGGCCCTTATCATTTGCTGATATTTTAAATGAAACTCAAGTGCTTCATCCTGCTGAAGGTTCAAGTTTTAGTAATTTCCTCTTTAGCACAGAACATCAAGAGTTTTTACCTAACCACACTACTGCTACTATTATGGACAAACTCATTGAGCTTCCTCAGCTAGATAGTTCCACTGCTTCTCTATCAGCAACAAGTTTGGCAATAAAAAAATGTAACCAATTACAACATCACAATAATGGCCTAATAGCAAATGAAGAATATTGCAATGGTGAAAGGTGCAATAATAATAATATTAGTGGACAAGGTGCTGTTGGTATTGATTGGAAAAGCTTGGATAATTTGTCTGTGTCACCTTTTCTCTTAAATCTATACTATCTTTGTTACTTGGTTAAAGTAGTGGATGGGGCACGGATACATAATGGCTTCGCTGCATTCTTGATGAGTGGCTCGAAAAATGTGTATGAAACACATATGCATCACTTTAATTAAAAGGCAATACAAGAACTTGGTGGTGAGGAGCCCTTGTACAAGGTAACTTTCCAAGGAGAACAAGATAGAGTCAATGCTTTAATTGCAGGTAGTAACACAATTAGAGAGCATTGGCTGTGTAGGTATTTGGGGAGCATGTCTTCTTTAAGTTGCTATCTTGCATTGGTTGCATTACATCACTCTAAGAATGCATTGGTTTTTATGGATATCATTGGGTCAATCAAACAATTTCCACCTTGAGGACAAGGTGATTTTCCGAGGGCGTGGTAATGTTACATAATAGCAATACAGAGTGGAAAGCCCAAATATAGAAGACCCAAGTATAATGTTAGTATAATGTAATGAGAATTAATATATTCAGTATAGTTGGTGAATTTTTGTTAATATGGTACTTTGTTAGGGACCTATTGGCAATGTAAGTTCTCTTTATATATTCCTTTGTGATGAATGAAAAAGGGAAGCAAAAAGTTAAGTCTATTCTCTTCTCTATCAATTTCTTAGGAGGTACTCTGTCCTCGAAACAAAGATTATCTCTTCCCCATTTCGTAATAGAGGACTTCGATTGATGCATGTTGAAATCTCAAAAGACACGACAGAGTCTTGACAAACATGCTAAAGCATGGTGAAAACAATGAAGGCATGCCGGGATCCATTGGATGCTTGTTAGACTTTGGTCTATTTCATATATACATTTTGGTTTACTTTTTAATTTCTGAATTGTAGCATATCAATTCGGTAATGAGATATTTTGATTTTTGGAATAAGATTATGTGCTTTATGGTATTGCATTCTAGAATGAGATTATGCCATTCAGGGAAGCTAATGTAGTTTAAGAACAAACGTGCATAACTGTGAATATGTTGTGACATGAACATGTTGAAAAAATAACATAATAAATTAAATAATTATCAATAATATAATTTATAAAAAAAAATATAAAAAAACTTATCATATAAAAGGAATTAGCAGTAGTAGAGGTTATAAAATATAAAAGCACCATAAAATTCATTCAGCACATGATAAAAATGCACAATGAAAGTTATAAAAGGTTATAAAAATTATTATGCGTAAAAGAGTAATTTGTAACCATCACACATTAATAATTAACACATTTCGATTTTAAAATAAATATTAATAATATGTAATGAATATTCCAATGGTCTCCATATATTTCTTTTAAAATCAAAGAAATAAAATTCCCAAAAGCTTGATAAGTCAATGCATAAACATTAGTGTCTTTAGAATTATGAACTAGTGCATACATCAAATAATTATGACTCACTAGAATGACAATGGGATTAAAACCTCTATGGATTTCTATTTCATATGTGAAACAGTGAACTATTATTCACATTGACCTCTTGTTTAACTAGAAAAATGAATGAATTGTCGAGATTGTGTGTTTACATAATAAAGCTTTGAAAGAATGGGTCATTACAAGTTTCTATGGTAATCTTGTTTTCCAAGTTAATTGAAATAGTGATTAAAAAGGAAAAAGGATTGGAAACACAGATTAGGATCTTCTGTTCCAAACCATGTTCCAAACTATGTCCCCAGCCAATCACATCTCATTAAATATTACAAAAATGCCATAATAGTTGGGAAGTTATTTTTCATAATGAGATGAGATTAGTTGGGGACAGGATTTGAGACATGGTTTGGGACAAAGGATCTGGTTCCAGAATTTATGTGCAGAAACTAATCTTCTTGCAATATTATATTACCCTGCACTTTGAATTCTCTGCAATTAGTTTTTGAAGGTTAAGATTGTCGAAACAACCAGGTTCTAACTTCTCCGTCAAACTGCTCAGTGAGATGTATAGGAATAACCAAGTTCCAACTTTGATTATAAAAAATGATTCTCCTATTTATAAGCAAAATTAAAAATAACTACCTAGGTAATCTACTAACAAATGGACGACTGATGTGCCTTACATTTGAATTTGAACATAAAAAAAATAAATGTCTAATTTATCTTCGACATCTAGCTCCAGCATCTGATGCCAAACTTGCCTTCGTTAGCGTCTTCGATAAAACCTTTGATTATACTTCCAATCAAGCTCGTCGAACTTCCCCCTTTCACACTGTTCTTCGTACTCGACACTTGGTCAATTTCAAAGGGAGGGAACATTATATGGGTTGTTTCAACAATCTTAACCTTCGATAATTAATTTTTTTTGTCTAAAAGTTTAATTTGTCTTTTATCTTTGCCTTCTAATTTGATCCCTCAATCAAGAGAACTCCTGACACGTTACAGAGTGACTCCCTTTGCCACTTCTAATCAACATGTGTTAGGTTATATACTCTATTTTTCCTTGCTGAAGTCACTTTTGCCATTTAGTTGTTTTACAACTATGACTGGACAAGTACAATGAATTCATGTGGCTTTTTAAGTTAGAAGCCCTATATATTTAAACTACCATCACCACATGCTTGTCGAGTCAAGTATAACTTGTTTGACAATAAGTTCCAACTTTTATAAAGCTTTCATTATCAAACATTGGAACTAGTGCCAAAACGAAGGTTATACAAGCATTCCCCTTGACAAGGAACGTAATTTCCCATACCTAGACTTCGATTTTTAGAAAGCAAATGGATGACCTATTCTAAAGGATTGTGATCTGATTTTCATTCCCAAGATGATTTCATAATTCCACATACCTAGACTCCAAACATACTAAAAATCGCCAAGTCTTTCTCGACATGGAATTCAATTCTTTTCTTTCTCCAAAATTTATACCAATAAGGGATTTTAATTAACCGAAGCAACAAAATATTTTGTTTATCCATCTTAATGTGAAGATAAAACCTTTGAGTTGCCTTGCTTTTTATAGCAAACTTCATACATGGTTGTTAAAGTCATTCAATTTTGCTTTGAAGACACCCAATCGAAAGGGACATATTTACATAGTAGTTAGTGGGGGCAAATGCCCCTACTAACTTTTTTATTTATAAATATAAATACTTATATATGTTTATATAAGGCTTAATTATGTCACAAGTCCCTAAAGTTTGGGATACTTTTGCCAGATACCCTTATGTTTTTTTTTTAATGTCTGACTCCTCGAAGTTACTTATGAGTTTGTCATATACCCCTACTACCAATTCTGACCAATTTTGATGACATGTAACATCAAAATCCTAGTTAGACGCAGGAGGTTGGTCAAGTGGTGTTGCGTGATGTCACACGGGCGAAGACGAACTCTCTCTTCAATTCTTTTTTTTATTTAACCAAAAATATAAAAATATTAAGTTTTTTAGTTTTTTAAATTTTTTAAAAAAATAATCTTCGCTCACGGGGCACCAAGTGCTTAACCTCCTGCGTCTGATCAGGATTCCGATATTACATGTCAGCAAAATTGGTCAGAATTGGTAATAGGGGTATATGACAAACCTAGAAGTAACTTCGGGGAGTCAGACATTGAAAAAAAAAAGAATAAGGGTATATGGCAAAAATACCCCAAACATCAGGGGCTTGTGACATAATTAAGCCTTTATATAATATGTTGTGCATCTTATACTTTATATGAATCTTATAGCTTAGTGGTGCTTAAAGATTTTTCTTTGCTGCTACATGTACAAGGTCATGTAAGAATTATTCAATCTCTTTTGTTAATTTCACGGGCCTATTTGCTTTTGAGTGATGGAATCGTTCAATCTTTAGTGAGAACAAATTTTGCCATCTCACCCTCAAATTTCTACACCCCACTTATTTTTTATTCTCCAAAATACCCCTCCCATCTTTCCCACCTACCACCAACACCCAACCCCCACACACCACCGATAGCCCTCCTCCCCACCCACCACCAACACCCAACACCCAAACCCCACCCACCGCCAACACCCCAACCCGACCCTCTCACCACTCACGCCCCCCCCCCCCCCCCCACCCACCAACCCACGACCTAGCCAACACGCAGCTCCTTTTTAGTCAAAGCTAAGCTTACTATCGACATGATTATATATTTATCAAGTACATATCCGTCGGGATCATGTTTATGTTTAAGTATCTTTTAACACAAGTACATCCACACCTGACTTCACTTATTGTTATCATTATTTTCCTAATCGTTGTTGATTTAGATTCTGATCTTAACACCTCTCATCCAAAGTAATTTTATGCGGTTTGATGCATTTTAGTCTTGTGCATTTTCCTAGTTTTCATAAGTGCTCTAAATAGTTTGCCTAGCCTCTCACATAGGCTACACCACCTTATATTCATATAAGTAAATCTATTAAGTATGAAGTACAATTAAACACTCTATTCAATCATCTAAACCATAAAATTTATTAAAAGCATATATTTATCATCTTTCAATACAAAGTTACTATATCTGGGCTTCTAACCTCAACCAGAAAATCCTAAATTTATAACTAATTATACAAAGTATTTTCAAGAGAGGGAAGAGCGCCCTCCCTTGCATCTGGAGCTAAAGCAGCATACATATAAATGCTAAAATTGATAATGTTATGAAGTACCTCGTTAAGACATTGTTTAAAGTACTACCTCTTCTTCTTCTTTTCTCTTTTTTTTTAATAATTGTCACTTTGGTAAAATTGATTTGTTCCTAAATAATTCTTCTGATCCTATTATAAAGAATCGAAGTAGTAATTTTTATCTCAACATTTCGAGTAAATATTTGCCCATTTTGAACAAACATCCGAAATGGTAGACAAATGACCTCTTATAACTCTAAGGGTTGGTCTAACCAAAGTTCAATTGGTATGTGTAGTGGACGATACTTATGGCCAACCAAGTCCCACTTCCGGTCATCAGTAGGCTCTATAAGTTGATTGAAACACCCTACCAACTCCAAGGATTCGACTGCAAGGATCTCAGACACCATATATATCGACCCCAAAGACTAAGAACCATATCCCTTATTCATTAAGGGAGAATGCAAAAGCAGCTACCTTCCTCAATTATCGAGGATTTCGAGAATCTCGCAGCACTTACGTGCATCAGTGATTCCTTATTCTCGCCCGCCTGATCAGCAACGACACATAATGGGTGCAACAACACTTAAAAGGTCAAGGAAATATTCCAAATATTCTTCCTTTTATTCGCCCGCAGGCTGCAACGCATCATCCAAGCTATCCCACTCAGACCCAACCACAACTATTAAAGTTACCCTATAAATAGTTTATCACTAGGGGTCACATGTACATTCTCTAATTCCTAGGTTGACACTCAATCAGATACAGTTGACTAGGGAGAACCAGAATAATCCAACTGGATATTTTGAATCCAAAGTCCTACATCAAAAGCTTTCTCTAGTCACCAAGTCTATCTTAGACCTCGGCCAAATAAGGACATTACAATATGAATTCTTGATTTGCTAATACTTCATTTGATCCTTATTATATGTCATATATTAGAAGATTTTGATAATCCTTTTAATAAATCATTTAATAATTTCTAGGTAGAATGTATTCTTTTCTTTCATATTTGCCCTTATTAATTACATTATCTCTATTTTTAGATTATTGATTAATGAACAACCAATCAAGAGTACCTAGATAATTAGATTAAATTAAAGACTTAATTATGTGTCAAGTTTTTGAACTTTAGGGTCATTTTGTCACATACTTTTGTTTTTTTCAATGTCTGATTTCCCGAAGTTACTTTTGGGTTTGCCATATACCCTTACTACCGATTCTAGCCAAATTTTGCTGATATGTTATATCAAAATCCTAGATAGACACGAGAGATTAGCCACGTGAGCAAAGACAACATCTCTTTCCAATCCTTTTTTTTTTATTTCTTTCTTTAAATAAAAATATAAAATATTAACTTTTTTAATTTAAAAAAAAGAATTTTCGGCCACATGGCACCATGTGGTTAACCTCATGCATCTAACTAAGATTTCGGTGTGACATGTCAGCAAAATTTGGCCAAAATTAGTAGCAATGATATATGTCAAACCCAAGAGTAATTTTAGGGAGCTAGTCTGTGACAAAATAACCTTAAAATTCAAGAACTTGACACATAATTAAGCATAAATTAAAATTTTTTAATTTTAATATTACCAATTGAAAAATATTTCAATATTAAATTGTAATATATTTTAAAAAAAATATTAAAACAATTGATTAATACGAACTAATTTTATTGATTTTTTTGATTGAGTTAAACTGATTTATAATGAAAACAAGAAGAAGTATGTTGTTTTAAGAGGACCATGTATTTAGGGGTATGCCACATTCTTGTAGCAAATTGACCCAAATTGGTAAAACACTTTCAACCATAAACTATTAGAAAGACCCTATGAACCAAATGGACCCAATGTGGCACCCCTAAATGAACATCAATAATTCTATACGAGTTTTCCAAACCAAAGTTCAATTGGTATGTATTCTAATGTTTTACGAGGGTCCATGTACTTAGGGGTATGGGTATACTCATAGCATTAACCCTATTTGGTATAACACTTTCAACCATAAACTCAGAAAGACCACGTTTCCCCATTCCTTTACTTAAACAAATAGTGGAACAATTTAAAGTTTAAACCATACTAAATTTGGTAAAACAATTGTGAACTATACAATTTGGGTGACCAAGTCTTGTCCGATTTTAAAGGATAACCTTACCTTAAGAGCAACCAAATTCCTTTAAAACCCAGGCTCTTGTGCTTTTGACCTCCCAATCTCCATTTTCATTTCAACTCCAAAACCATTAGAAACTCATTCTCATAACACACATACATTTTACAATGGCTGATGATCCTCAACATGTAGCTGACAGGGACCACATTTTCAAGCAGTTCGACGCCAATGGGGATGGCAAAATCTCTTCAACGGAGCTCGGCGATGCACTGAAAACACTTGGATCGGTAACCAATGAAGAAGTGCTACGGATGATGGCCGAAATCGATACGGATGGGGATGGCTTCATTTCATACGAGGAATTCTCCGAATTTGCACGAGCCAACCGTGGCCTAGTGAAGGATGTTGCTAAAGTTTTTTAAGTTTTTTTTCTACCTTTTTTAGTTTTAATCTTTATGTGTACTATGGTGCCAACAATTACATGAGAAATTGGTAATTGTGTGTACATTTCTACGTGCATGACAATGTCAAAATGTTCAAGATGTTAGCCTCTTTTGGGATTTTGTTTAGATAATTGTACGTTTATGTCTTGCCGGTAACTTAATGTTTTTGGTCTGTTCAATGTACATTATAGCCTCTTTGGGATTTTGTTTGGATAATTGTACGTTTATGTCTTGCCGGTAACTTTATGTTTTTGGTCTGTTCAATGTACATTATAGATTATAAGGCATGGCCCTTGAGCTTGACTGAAAGTTTGAGGTCTAATATCAAATGGGACCTGCTTTACAACAAAATGCCAGAGTAGTTGTGTGCATCAAATCTTAAGATCAAGATGTATCTGGACATAACACAGCTTTTAAGATAAGATAATGTTCTTTTTAATTAATGATTACTGTAAGATATTATTGTACAAATAATTAACAATTCCATCATGAGATCATAATGGTATATAAAAGAAAAGACAAAAAATTGTACAGTGCTATATACTCAAACTAATTGTGAATCAGTTAAAAATAAACGTTTTTTTATGTTTTTTTCATGAAAACTTAGTGAATTTTTGTTTTAGTTATTGTAAATTTTTTCGTTGATTTTGATCCTTAAATGTTCCAAAATTTTAGTTTTAATCCAATAATGATATGACTAACTTTCACAATTGACATATGATGAAAATAATTGCTAATATAACCAATTGTGATATTGGTACAACATCATCGTTAAGAACTAAAACTAAAAATAAGTAATATTTAAGGACCAAAACCAACACACAAAATTTGTAAAGAATAAAATCATAAGTTGGTGTATCCAAACCTAAAATAAACTAATGATACTGCACATGCTCAACACATAAAAGAAAAAGTTATTGCACATGCTCAACACATAAAAGAAAAAGTTATTGCACATGCTAAACACAGAAATATATATATACTAGCTCTCACCCCGTGCAATGCACGGGTTATTGATAATTTAATTTTTATATTAAATATTTTAAAGTAAAGATTGTTTTTATTTTAAAGTAAAGATTATTATTATACAACAATAAAAAAAATTATACAAAAAGGCAGATACTTAAATCAAACACTATACTTAAAAAAAATTAAATGAGTTTTTTGAGAAATATTGTACTTTCTTGTATAAATAAAAAGCAACACTTTTTATCTGATATCTTCCTTATTTATTTAATAGATAAATTAACATTTTTATATGATTATCAACTTTATTTTAAAGAACCAAAAAAAGTAAATCATATTTAAATATTTTCATTTTTTATGTTTGGTGGTATTATAAGTAAATTTACGGATAAATTAGAATATTGCGTATTTCATAGGACACGAAGACGACATTGAACTTGTTATTTTTTAATGACTGCTCTTTTTTTTTATATTTTTAATATTATATTTGTTTATGTATAGATGAGTATTAAATTAATGTATTTCTTATTTAGTTGATCGATTAAGTAACACTTTTTATATATCATTATTACGTTTATTATGATATTATGATTAATTGGAGTGGAATCAAAATTAAACTTTTTTATAATATTTTTTGTTTGATGGTATTATGAGTATATTTAAGGGTAAATCAAAATATTTCCTATTTCATGGGCCATGATAATTTAGTATTTTTTGAATATAAATTATCATCTTTTTAATATGATTATCACATTATTTATTATTATTATTATTATTATTATTGTTATTATTATTATTATTATTATTCATATTTAAATATTTTGATATTTTTCATCGTTTATCTTATCTCAAATTAATCATAAGATTTGATCCTAAAAAATCTTTATCCTAATTGTTCTAATCATCTTGAATTATATTTTTTTCAATTTTTGAAATGTATGTACTTTTGTTTTTAATCTGTTACATTTTTTTTGTAGAGATTATAACAATTAAAGTACTTTTGTTTTTGAAATGTATGTACTTTTTATTTAATCTGTTACTGAATCGAGTATTATATGATTATTGAAGGGAGTTTGTATACCCAAAATCAAAGGTAGAGTCATGCTAAGGGTGACAGGGATCATTGCACCATCGCCGTTAACAATTTTGTGTGTCAAACTTCCCCAAAATTTTTGGGTTTGTAGTTTGTATCATGTTTTTTTTAATGTTGTTGTTATCTTTTAATATATTATGAGACTTATTATAGGATTTTAATTTTAATTTAATTATTAAATAGAATTAATGATGATATTTTAATGTTGGAAGAATGATGTGGAAAATTTGAATAATCTATTTAACTTAATTTTTTTAGGTACCAAATTGTCGTGAGAGATTTTCAAATATTATTTTAAAAATAATGAATTATGTTTTGAGGACGATAATATTTAACAATGTTTACAGAATGAATATCAAAGCTGTAGTAGATTCGGAATGAAAAATTCAAACCTCAAATGGGTTTATGTTTTGGCCTCCAAAACGAGTTTGAAACTTCGGGTCACTGAGAGATAGCTACGATATGATCTTGGTTGGATCCGTCGAGGCTAAGCATGAAAATAGGAAGAATTGGATGCGAGTGAGTGTGCCCGTGTCAGAGTGAGAAACATTATTTACACATTATTATTATTATTATTATTATTATTATTATTATTATTATTATTATTATTATTATTATTATTATTATTATCAGTGCTCTCTTATGCTACAAACACACAACAAAAATCAAATATAAAATAAGAAATAAATAATTACGAACATAAAATACGAAATAATAAAATTAGAGAATTCTTGGAAGTAGAGAGATATGAAGGTGAAAAAAAGGTATTAGAGAATTCTTGGAAGTAGAGAGATCTAAAGGTGAAACAAAGGTAAAGAATGAAGGTGAGATCATGTTATATATATAGTTATATATAGTGATTTTTTTTAATATTTTTTTTAAGGATAATGATCTTCTTTTTTCAACAAACTGAGGATAATAATTTTACATACAGATAATGCTCAAGCATCATCTCTTTGTGTTTATCGATATTTTTGAGGATAATGATTTTTTTTTTAAAAAAATGAGGATAATGATTCAACATATTCAACATATAGATAATTTATTTAATTTTAAATATTAATTTTGAACAGATAATTTATTTATTTTAAATTATAATTTTGATTAAAGACGATATTATCTACCTACAAATGCTCTAGTGCGAGTATTCCTTAAGCGAACAAACGTTGTGCCTCGAAAATTTCTCCGACAAACGTGGTGCCTCGAAAAGAGATGTTTTTATATAAGTATAATATATATATATATATATATATATATATATATATATATATATTGCACATAAAATAAACCTTTTAATAAAAGTACAGTAGATAATTAGCTCAGCAGAGGGATTCTCTCAATATGGCAAATACACCCTTGACCAATCAAGTAATAATCCGAATGGCTACTCCTCCACCCTAACTCTCTTCATTGAAATGAATGTTATTCTGCTTATTTCTGCTCCCCACATTCACATAAAACAAGTAAGCTTGTGAGCTAAGAACTTAACAGGATCAGATAAAAATCATATATAATTTTCCAACATGAATTGAACATGAACCAAAAACAAAGAATGAAAATCTATTACACTTTACCCTTAAAGACAAAGGGAGAGGTAAAAAAAGGGAACATATCTACACACAAACAATGATCTTAGTCTCGGTTCCTATTTCTATTTACAATTTCATCACACTCAAACCTAATCTTTAGCACTCGAATGAGAACCATGGCAAAAAAGGAAAGCAAAAAAAGAGTTATATCAAATTTGTCATCATGTTCTAACGACCATAGAGATAGTCGTCATCCTCAAACTCTGAAACTCCTAGCATTGCCAAAGCCAAGTGACTTTTCATCTCATTATTTGTTTGTTGTAATTGAGAATAACAATCAATCACGCAGCCATTCCCAAGAAAACTGGACTTTTTTCTTTTAGAGTAAACAGGTTCTTCTTCACCTTTCAGAATCGCAATAATCTCATGTATGCCAGGTCTCCGAGATTCTTCATTTGTTACACAGGCAGCTGCTGCTTCGATCATTCGAGCCATTTGATTTGAGAATCTCAAACTGCGCTTGAGTTGAGGATCGAGCAACTCTTCAATGGCTCCTTTCCCTTTCTGTAGAAAAGGTTTAGCCTGCAAATGCATATCAGATTGGTTGTGTCAACAATGCCGTGTTCATTTGAGATTAATGTTAAACTTTAAATGCAGTGCCGAAAATAGAAGCAGATATAATGTCATAAATAACTCAAATATGTCAAACTTAGGTGGAAGTTTTCTACTATAATGGAAAAAGAGATGTAATCCACTTTTGATACTGCAATGCACACAATCTCTGCATTAATTTCATTCATCTACCCAAAAACAGCTCTTAATTGCAAAATACAAAGTACACAAACTTTTTTACAAAACAACCTCGAATATTAGTCGGGTGAGTGATTCAAAATCATCATGAATCTTTATTATTCTAGCTGACATTTGTATGATTTTTGAGAAGACTTAATTATGTCAGAAGTCCCTGAAGTTTGGGGCACTTTTGTCAAATACCCTTATACTTTTCTTTCAATGTCTGAATCCCTGAAGTTACTTCTGGGTTTGTCATATATCCCTACTACCAATTCTGGCCAATTTTGATGACATGTAACATCATAATCCTAGTCAGACGCAGGAGGTTGGTCATGTGGTGTCGCGTGATGTCACACGAGCGAAGACAACCTCTCTCTCGTGTGACATCACGCGACACCACATGACCAACCTCCCAAAAGTAACTTTGAGGAGTCAGACATTGAAAAAAAAAAAAAAAGTATAAGGGTATTTGACAAAAGTACCCCAAACTTCAGGGACTTCTGACATAATTAAGCCTTTTGAGAACTTACTGATATTTTTATGGTAAGTAGTCACTTTATTACACTATTACTTCTCCACGGGATAAAAATCTAATATCAGCCTAAACAATCAAGAAACATCAGAGACCCAACTGTCATACATTACAGCTAGATCACCTAAGTTTGATCATGGAACTCGATTAAATGAACAATACTAAATTCATTCTTTTGATTTGTAATAGGAGTAAACAGCTATGCTATCACATTGTTATGTCATTGCTTTGTTAAAAGTTAATCTACTATCAGAAAGGAGTAAATTTATGCTAAGAATATTTTGTAATCATCAATTACAAAACACAAAAGGAATGGACAAGACGACCATCATATAATCAGGAATTGAGGCAAATTTGCCAGAATTAAATAGTTAACTCACCCATAAGACTAAGTTCTCTTCTCCTGGAGGTCTTCTTGACTCAATTGGCTTCCGGCCAGTAATGAGTTCCAATAAAACTACTCCAAAAGCATAGACATCAGTCTTATCTGATACTTTTCCATGTTGGAAATACTCGGGAGCCAAATATCTGTTGGGAAAGTGATATAGAAAGATTTAGATTCAGTAAATAATGTGTGAAAACAAATAATGCAAACAAGACCAACATTTTGCATAATCAATTTGAAGGGCTTAAGTTTGTACCCGAATGTTCCCTTGACAGTTTTGCAAAGGAATGGAACAGAAGGCGCAGAAGTCCATGTAGCTAATCCGAAATCACAAAGCTGCAATTTAACAAAGGAACAATGCTATTAAAGTACAACAGATATTTTGATGAATGCAATACAAAACACATGACATGAATAAAAAAAAGAAGAAATGATTGAAATCAGCCATGAAAAAATAGCAAAAGACGTGGCATGTGGGTATAAAAGAAAAAACCGTTATCCAATCAGAATCATTGCCACAAATTCAATTTAGTACACTTTAGCATTATTGTGAACAAAAACAATCAGAAGGACTTGCCATGACTGCACAGCTTATGATAAGAGACAATTTCAAGAATACTAAACTACAAGTCTAAAACTGATTCACTAGATGGGTGAGATTCTCACCTTAGGAGTCTTCTTAGAAGAAAGCAGAATGTTTGAGGGCTTAATATCTCTGTGAACAACACATCTTTCAGTTCCACTATGCAGATAAGCCATGGCTTCTGCAATCCCAATTGCAACTTTATACCTCACAGACCATGGAAGTGGTGAACTACCCTTCACACCCTTCTTCTTCCCTGTGAAACAAACATGCTAGAATCAATCAAATTTCATCAATTTCAATTTAAAACCTCCCAAAACAGGAGCAAAGGAAAAAATTCCAAAAAAAAAAATGAGGTTACCATGCAAGTGACGTTCCAAACTGCCACCTGAGACATACTTGTACACCAAGAACAAACCCTCCTCTGGATCAATACAAAAACCAACAAGTGGAACAACATTGGAGCTATGAAGTGAACTTGCAATCATCAATTCTCTACAAAAGGCCTTGGCAGACTCCTTGTCTTCCTTGTCCAACCGTTTGATCGCAACAGCAGTCCTCAAGATCCCAACCCTTCCCCTAAAAACACAGCTCAATGCCCCTCTTCCCAATACTCTACCTATCCACACACAATAAACAAAACAATTAATCATGATCTCAACAAAGGAGTCAACCATGATTTAAAACAATAACATAAACGGCGGCTTAGTTCACGAGGCTCCCACCTAGTAAGGTCAGCCTTACCCTACAAGAAGAGAGGCTATTTCTAGGATTTGAACTTGTCACCCCGGGATAATTAGCAGCAACCATACCATTGTGCCAAACGAGAGAAATTATTAGGTGGTACGAGACCAATGATCCAGATAAATCACTATCATCTATTACTTATTTTTTTAAAATTTTTCTAACTAAAAAAATAAATTACGTATGGCTGAGATGAATTCTAGACCACATGGTCCATGACTTATTAACAATTTCACGCCAAACATAATACCCTCATTTAGAACAATAATAACATAAAAGACAGCCTTACCCCAAAAATAGATAAACTATTAACAAGATTTGAACCCGTGACCTCCATGTAGCAAGGGGCAATCCCGTCATTTAAAACAGAAACACAACTACTAACCATTAAAAAAAATAAAAAATTCACCTTTAGAGAAATAGTGAGTAGCAGAGAGAATTTCAGCATAGCTGAACCTAATCAAGGAGTGTGCAACAGGGGATATGCTTCTCTCCAATGACTCAATCCTCCTCCATTGAAGTTCCCTGGCGCGTGACTCACTCACCCCATTATCCAAATTCACCATCAAAACAGTTGCAGCCGTTGAAGAACTCAAGTTGAGTGAGTCCAACTCAACCTGAGAACAAAAACTGAACCTGAAAGATGAGTGAACAGATTGAGGGTCAGCACTTGTGAGTTCTGCACCACCACCAGACTCAGCAAGTAACCAAGCCTTGTTGTGCTCCAAAGTCACAATCTTTTTGCCATGGAAATCGTCTCTGTTCCTCTCTGAGCTCTTTTTGCGACGAGAAGGGTTGGATATACATGAGAAACCAAATTCCCAGATCATTTTTCTCAGAAAGGTTCTAAATTTGAGATTTTTGTTGCTAAAGTCAGTGTAATGATCTGTGACTAAAGATGAAGAAGAAGGAGGAGGAGCATGTGGAGGAGCTTCTTCTGGAGCATTGGAATCAGTGCAGGTTCCTTGGGAGAAGGAGAAACCCATTGTGAAGTAGTAGATCCCAATAAAATTAAAAAAAGAAAAGAAAAAAGCACAGAAACTAAGAAAAACAAGAGAGAGAGAAAAATAGAAAAGGTTAAAGGTTAAAGACTTAAAGGTGAAGAGGTGGCTTGTGAGGACTGAGGAGGGAGAGAATTTTGTAAAGAGAAAAAGAGAGGAAAGAAGGAGAGATGGAGAAGGGACATGAATGTTTCTATAAATAATTGAAAAATGGATATAATTTAAAGTGAAGAGGTGGTGTTAGTTGTGTCAGGGTGGGGGTAAGTTAAAAAAAAAAAAAAAAGAAAAATGAAAATATTGCAGGGTTTGGTATGCGGTTGGGTTGGGGTAGGAAAGAAGAGAGAATCTTGGTGTTTTTAATAAGAGTGAATAAAAGATAGGGAACATCTTTGAGCATGATTTAGTTGCTAACTAAGGTGGGGACAAAGACTAATGAAGAAAGATGACACAAGGGTGTGAATGTGTGATAGAGTAAGCCAACTATTTTTTTAAAATTTTTTTCAAGTGTTTGGGCATCTGACAATGGAGCAATTAATCTCACACATGATAAGTGAGACCACATTAATTTCTTTTCAATATATAGTACAAAAATATATAAGAAATATGAAAAATTCTCACACTATTTGTTTCTTAACTCTTTTATCTTTAAGCCAATTTTTTTATTTCATAATTTTTTTTTTAGTTTTAATGTGTAATCATTTTTTTTTACTTTTAACTTTTTATTCAATTATTTCTTGTATTCTTCATTAATTTTATTTTTATCTTCTCTCTCATTCATAAACTACTATACATTAATTAATGAATACATTTCCTAATAAAAATTATAAATACTACTGCAATTTTTAGTAAAAATTAAATAGGTGCATTGGATAAACACATATAAAACTTACAATAATTAATACTTTCTTCATATATGTACATCATAATTAAAAACTAAAAGTTAAAGAATGAATTGAATAATAAGTATCTCAAGATATTATTTAAAAAACTAAAAAAATGCGATTTGATTTTGAAAAAAGATATAAATTTTCAATACTAAACAATTTTTAATAATTGAATTGAATGCATCTTCCCCATTTCCAATCAACACATGGATACTCACCATAAAAGTTTAAATATTAAAACTAGAGTTTAATTTGTATTGATATTCATATGTTTTATTTTTGTTAAAGAATCAATAATTAATGGTATATTAATGATGAATGATGTGTGGATATTACTAAAAAAATCTTTATAATATTATCGTATTACCTATTTTCTTTTAAAATATCATGTATGAAATATTTATTTATATTGTTAAAGTGAAAAACTGTTGAAATAATGGACAAGATCCAATATCTTTGGTAAATAATTTTGTTTTTTAGATTTGATGATAGATTTTGTTTATAAAAGTAAAATACATTTTGGAAATTTCTCTATCCTAAAAAAAAAAATTAGCTTTCAACCAAAAACTTTAAGCTTTGTTTGGTTGTAGGAGAGAAAATGGAAAGAGAAAAATAGGGAAGATAGATTATGGTGGTGAGAAAATGAGCAGATTTTATATGGTTATTTGGTATGAGAGAAAATGTGAAGAAATTGGAAAGAGAGAAAAGTTGAGTTTTATTTCCTTTTGTTTGGTTGAAGAGAAAAAATAGGAAGAGAGAAAACAATAAATTTATCAAAAGACAACAATAATCTTATTTTACAAAATAGAAATAAATATATTTTTTTATTTGTCACATGTATGTATATTTTATATACCAAATTTTTTAAATTCAATTATTTTTTAAATAATAAAAATTTTGAGTCCAAAATATTAAAAAAACAGTTTTTTATTGAAATAAAAATGCTTTATTTTTTTCAAATTAAAAAAATAAAAGAAAAGGTCAAACAAAATGAATAAATGAATGACAGATGAGTAATTTTACATGTCAATTTCAGTTTTCTCTTCATTCTCTCTTCTATTGGGAGAGAAAATATTTTCTCATGGGACCCGCCATATTTTCTCTCCTCTCTCATTTTCTCTCCTGAACCAAACGGAGAGAAATCCCCTCTCCTAAAATCACCCAAAACAAACACACCCTGGAATACATTTGGTGGGAAAAAAAATTGTTGAATAAAAGGTTAATGTTGTGTCAGGAACTCATATTTGATTAAAAAAAATTAACTATGGAAATTATTGATCATTTAAAAAAGAGTTTTCTTAACTTCGGCCCTTAGGGCGGAGGTTAAAAGCCTAAAAATGGATGACTTTCATTGAAAAATAAATATAAAGTGTTTTTATTTTACCAATACAAAACTTCCCAATGAAATACATCCACTTTTAGGCTCTTATCATCAGACCTAAGGGCTAAGGTTAAGAAAACCCTTTAAAAAAGGCTTATTTGTGGTTTTGATCCATAAAAGTTCAATGTATTTTGGTTTTAGTCCCTAGAAGTTATTTTGACCGGAACTAATCCTTAATTTTTCAAACATTTTGGTTTTGATCCCCTCCGTTAAAAAAAAATCAGTTATTTGCCGACATGGTTAACGAAAATCCACACCAGCTACAAGTGGGTGTGAGGTAGCGCCAAATAGGTGATGTGACATGGATGATTCAGGCCTATGAACTCAAAATTTTGTGTATGAGACCATTTTGCGTATCGGACCATTTTGCGTCCGTGAATTTATATCATCCACGTTATATCACCTATTTGGTTTCACCTGATATGATGTTTTGTTAGCTACACAAACAAATAACAAATTTTTACAAACGGAGGGGACCTAAACCAAAATGTTTGAAAATTTAAAGACTAGTCCCGATCAAAATAACTTCAAGGGATTAAAATCAAAACACGCTGAACTTTCAGGGACTAAAGACATAAATAAGCCTTTAAAAAATATATTCAAAACTGCTTCATCGGTCCCCTAAGTTATTTACTTGTTTGAAAGTGGTCCCTCAAGTTTTTTTGTTTGAAAGTGATCCCTCAAATTTACTTCCGTTATGCACATGTTTTTATGATTTCAATTAAATTTTTTTTTTCTCTCTGCTCTGAAAAAAAAACTATATTGAGTAAAAACTGTATTCAAAATTGACATATTCTAATAAATTTGTATACAAATATGTGTAGAAAAATATTTTGAGTAAATATTTTGGTCAGTTGATGGTGATTATATTTATTATAAAATATTATGAGTGTGAGGTAGGTAGTGAAATCCATTTATGAACGAAAAGTAGATTAATGGGTGAAGTGAAAATGTGGTTGATGTTCTTAAAGGTTCTTAAAGTATGAAAAAATGTGAAGAATAATAAAATAATGTAATGTGTGGCATCCATTTAAGAACGAAAAACCCGTTTAGTGGTGGAGATGCTCTAATAAGTATAATTAAGTAATTATTATCACTTTTTGATGAGTACATGGATTATCATCGATTGTTTAAAAAGAAAATGATGAAAGGTTGAAAAAGGCATTTTTTATTAAAAAAAATAAATAAATAAATAAATTGAAGCCTGGCTTTCTATGAGATGTAGCAGACACATCTAGACTTCATTTTCAAAACTGAAAGATAGAAAGGGGTTTTCTTTTTAATTTTAATTGGTAGAAATATTTGTTCTTCTTTTATGAGAAAGAGAAAAAAAAAATAACGTGTCATGTAAAGGGGGAAATAATAAATAAAATAAACAAATCGTAATATTGGGACAGAGATTTTTAGCTATTTGAATGGGATTTGGAACGTGGAAGCAAGATCATATAGCCATATACTACTCGTATGACATTGGCTTTGCAGTTTGGTGACCATCCAACGGCTCCCAACCCCAACAACCAATCCTGACAGCACAGCTTCGCTTATTTTGTTCTTGTGTCTAATCTTCGTTAAGCAAAGATGTAGAAGTTTAAATAATAATAATAATCACGTTTTGTTTTATGTGTTGTACATCTATTTAGGAACACTTTTTGGAAAAGAGATTTAACAATAAAATGAGATTTTGAGTTCGTAAGCTTTAGAGATTAAGCAACAATGATACAATAATGGAACTTCTGGTGGTTTGATGGTGGCGAGAGTGAGCGAGTCGTCTTGTACAGTAATTTCTAGTGGCGAGGATGATAAACTGCCTCAAATAGAGTTCTCACCTTCCCTTTCTTTCTATGTTTCCTCTCCTTTTCTCCCTCTGTTTCTTTTTCTCTATGTTCTTTCCTCTGTATTTTCTCTCTTCCTTTTCTCTCCTCTCTTCCCTCTATGTTTTTCATTGTTTCTCTCTATTTTTTGTTGTCCATTTCTCGTTGCTTCCCTCTCTTCTTAAGCTCTTACTTCTTTCTCTTGTCCTTTTCTCCCTCGTAACTCTCATTATCTTAGCTGCTAAGTCATTTTTTTCTCTCAATCTCCCCATCCAAGGATGCCCCCTTTTGACTAACTCCCAGAGGCCTTTCCTCCTTGAGTCAGGGGCAAAAAGACCATTTTCTATGATTCTCTGAACCATGGCCCACCTACCCTGCTACCCCTCTTTCCCTTTTCTGCCTAAGGCTCTGCCTAAGGTTAATTAATTCTTTTCGCTTCCTTGGGATTCCTTCTTTTCTTCCAAGATTGGTTCCAGATCCTCATCAAGATATAGTTCTCCTAGAATACCTGCAAAATCATCAACAGATACTTTTCCCAGCTTTCTGGGGTTAGATTCATCAAATGTAACATGAATAGATTCTTCAATAGTATTACGAGTCTTATTGAAAATCCTATAGGCTTTGCTCGACGCAGAATAACCAAGGAAAATACCCTCATCAGCTCTAACATCAAAACTCCCTAGATTGTCTCTACCATTATTATGCACAAAACATTTACATCCAAAGACTCTCAAATGAGATATGTTGGGTTTTCTCCCATTGTACAGCTCATAGGGGATTTTCTGTAAAATAGGACTTATTAAAACACGATTCATAACATAACAGGTTGTACTCACTGCATCGGCCCAAAAATATGCAGGCAGGTTCATGTCACTAAGCATTGTTCGAGAAAGTTAGCAATGTGAAAGTACCGAAGTGTGATGGCGATGAGATACCGATGGCAGTAAAGTGTATGAGAATAATGACGTAATGGCTAAGTAATAAAGATGAGGATCATGCATTCATTCAACATTCATTTGCATTTATGTTGTTATTTATTTTATCTTTGAGATGTATTGGTGGTATGCCGGATTTATTGGCATGTCATGCGTCCGGAAAAGCTTATTCTTTCTCATGTTCGTTGTTTCTCTTCGTTCTTTGTGGGGACGCAACGGGCAAATGGTGTACAACATAGAGATTACCACGTGGCCCCTAGCAGGGGAGCGTGGGAAGTCACCCCTGATGGATGGATCTGGAGAGGCTTGACTCGGTTGAAAATCAAAGACCCTGAACATCGTCTGAGAGGAGCAAGGATTGATCTGCACATTGGTCGTATTACCTTGAGGGACTATATGGACGGAGGACCTCGGACGTACTTCGCTCGTGGAACGCAGGCTGCACCGCCTGCGGACGTGAAGGCTGAAGAGGAGGAGACAACATCGGAGGACGATGGAGACCAACCAGCAGCTTAGGGAGTCCCGTGGGTCTTGTGGTATAGGTGTTTTATTTTGTTTTGGTTAGGGTCGAGTCTGTGAGACCCCCAATTTAGACCCAATTTATTTGTATTACAATCTTTTATTTTTAATATAATTAATTTATTGAATAATGATTTGTGGTACTTTGATTTCTTTTTAAAAGTATTGGAATTTAATTATTTATGTGTGTGTATATATATACATGAAATATAGGTATGTAATAAAATATTTTCCTTGAATAATTCTAAATATAATTTTTGCATGAAAATATTTTATTAAGTATAGTATTTTATTATCAAAATGTTATTTGATTTAAGTTTGGAAAATGAAAAGGATTTTTGAAGGGTTACAGTGTTATAACTTCAAAAATTCATATCTTTTTAACCCTAAGTCCAAAAATTACAAATTTTATATCAAAACGATCGTATTAAAATGTAGATTTCAAAAATGTAAAGCTCAAAATTTTATTTGAAGGTTTGCGAAAATTTTATATATGTACAGTAGGTGGACGAATTTTATGTTTATAAACATAGAAAAATTATTTTTGAACCTACAATAATTATTTATGGCACTTAAAAATAATTTGTGTTATAAAAATATACATTTTTGGAGGCCTCTGATTGGCTCACCGTCCGAACCACAACATTTTTGTTTTAATTTTGAATTTTAAATTATTTAGACTTGATTTTCATTGGGTAAATAAGTGGTGAGTTATTGTATGAGTAAGAGCCAAGTATTCTTCTCCTTCAAGCCTTAGAAATTCGTTCCACATGAGTCATCAAGAGGTAGGATTCATTTATCTTCAGCACATAATTCTTTGCATTATTTTGAATTTGCATGAGTTTATGAGTAACATTAAATGATTCACCACAAACAACTAGCTAGATTCTCAACTATTACCAAGTAGGAAAAAAATTCTGAACTTGGCCACCAAGCCATACCCCATTCGTGTGACCCCTTTAGGATTGGGGTGGGATGACCAAATTTTCCTAGTTATAAATAGAAGTCTTCCCAGAATAATTTTGCATTGCACACATTCCACACTTAGAAAAATTGTGAAAGAAACCTAGAAAAAGAGAGAGAGAGAGAGAGAGAGAGAGAGAGAGAGAGAGAGGCCGTGGCATATAGGAAGAGAAGGGAGTAGATTTTGTGTCAAAAAGTTTGAAGTGTTCATCTTGATCTTTAAGAAGGTATTTTTATAAATTCATAATCTCTTACTGTTACCTTAATTTTTAAAGCTTTTCTTCTTGATTTTAAGAAATAAACAGTAAATTCTTTGTTCTTATTTCTCTTCTACTCATGAACCCTAACATGAAGATTTTGAAAAAAAGTTTTAAGTGTTTGGATATTTTGTTTATGGTCATGTTAATGAGGATTTAGAAAGGGACTAAAAAGAGGTTTAAAGAAACAAAGTTTCCCCTTTTCTTTTCCCTCATGATGACCGAATTTCTTGATGGAAAATAGGAAGTGAAAAATTTGATTTTATTTATACGAATCTGTTTATGTGATTTTTCCTTTTGAGTGGATTTTTGAATGATTAAGGTCGTTGCTTAATCATGCAATTTTAATAAAATAATCAAAAGAGTGATGAACAAAATACCATTTAAAAAGAAAATTTTTCTCTTATTTTATGCAGTAGGGCCGTGAGGTCTAAGGACTGTTTTTTTTACAAATTTTGTTTAATGTTAAGTGTATCAATGATGTACTGTTAAGTTGACGTGTGAATATATAAGAATTTTTCATTGTATACAGTGAATGAAAGTAACTATATATGTGAATATGTGATTATGTGCAATATGTGTTCGGATGAATAAATTGTTTAGTTATTGTCCAGAGAAGTGTTTTACTTGGAAGTGCTTATTTTAAAATGATTTAGCATTTGTAGCCATTGTTTTAGAGTTTATAAACTATAGGAATATATTATAAATTTTTTTGAAAATTTTCAGCCACTGTTTATATTTTCAATATGAGTGGGCCGAATTTTTATTGCATGAAATGGTGATGTTCATACTTTTCCTAATTGTCTAAGTGTTGTATGATAATTATAATATGTTTATTTGATGAAACAAACATGAAAATGAATATTTTTACTAAAGTAAACTATTCTAGAAAATTTATTTTTAATATGGAAAAGGTTATTTTATTTGAACCATGAGTTTCAAAAAAATTGCTTTTATACGAGATTATGATGGGTAAACAAGTATAAGTATTGAAAACAATTTTGTATGAATAGATTAATAAGTATATAAATTTATTTTGGCCACTGTATGTATAGGCCGAATTTTTATGAGGATTAATGATGGTTGATTTTTCCTAATTTGTACTTTATGTGTAGTTGTAATGAGTATTCGCTTATATGTGTATATTATAAATTATAAACATAAAAGTATGAGTTTTCATGAAATGGAATGGCTATTTGGAAAAGTTAGTAGCTGCTGTAGTTTTCATGTTATTAGGCCAAATACTCATTTGGAAAAAAAAAAGGAAAATGATTTTTGATTTTTGCTTAAATGCCTAAGTGTTCTTTTTTTTGAAATGGAAGAAATTTTATTAAGGCTGCTCAAATAGAGCTAGCTAAAAAGGCAGGGGGGACAACAAACCAAACCCTGTCTACAGAAGCATGCTGCACCCACTTAGCCATAAGGTGAGCTGCTAAATTGCCTTTCCTATTAACATAGGAAAACCTGCAATTAGAGAATTGACAAGCTAGTCGCCTAATACAATTTTTAATTCCACCTAGTTCAGATAAGTTAGTTTTTAAACTAAGTAAGGAATCAATCAACAATTTACAATCAGATTCAACTATAATATTAGGCCAACCATACGTGAAAGCACATTGCAAGCCAAATAACAGAGCCTTCGCCTCCTGATGCGTAGCAGACAACTGGAAAGAGTCTTTAGATCCACCACATAACAGAACATTATTGTTATTGTCCCTAATTATAAATCCAGCACCACACTCCTTTGCCTCAGGATTCCAAGCAGCATCTGTATTTATTTTGACAAACCCCTCCTGCGGAGGACACCAATCAACAACAAATGACAAAGAAGAATCATGCTCTTTAATAGTCCCTTTATGCAACTTTCGCCAACCAGACCAGAAAGCAACAGCTGAAGCAACAATAGAAGTACTGTTGGGAATCAGGTTCTGAAATATACTCTTGTTTCTCGCTACCCATAAATTCCAGCAAACAATAATCATCCATTCCACCTCAGCTTTGGGGAAAACAGAGATAATATAACCAAACCATTCAAATAAAGAATGATTTATATCAATTTTCAACATATGGTCCGTATTTAAACTCTTCCAAACCTCCTTGGCCAGAGTACAATTAAACAAAATGTGACCTGTAGTTTCAGTATGACCCCCACAATATTGGCATTCCAACTCTATTGGAATCCGCTTTTTACGAAGATTGACCCGCGTGGGAAGAATCTCACGAAGACATCTCCACCAAAACAACTTGTACTTCTCTGGAATTTGCAATCTCCACAAAGCCTTCCACACAGAATTGGAACCACCAGTGGTGGAAGAGGCACCACCATCTTCAACTTCCTCTCTCCATCTCCTTTCTACGTAATAAGCACTTTTAACTGTGAAAACACCATCACAATTAAAATGCCAAATTAACTGATCAATTTCGTCTCTATCAATAAGAGGAATAGACAAAATAACATCACAATCCATAGGCAAGAACCAGTCCTTTACTTTCGCTACATTCCAGCACATGCTATCAGTGTTAATAAAATCAGACACCAATAAGTTTGGATCAGTGTTGCCCCTAGATCTGACTGGTTTGAAGCTCCAAATTCTGGGCAGCCAAGGCGCATTCCAAACCGAAATATTATTACCATTTCCCACACGCCAACGAATTCATTTACGAAGCACCTCCCTGCCCTCCAAGATGCTGCGCCAAGTATAACTAGGATAATGCCCCAAGGTGGCATTTAAAAAATCATGGTTACGAAAATACTTGGCTTTAAGGATTCTAGATATTAAAGATTGAGGATTTTTTATAATATTCCAACCTTGCTTAGCAAGCATGGAAAGATTAAAAGTCTCTAGATCCCTAAAGCCAAGACCACCTCTATCTTTGCTGGCACACATCTTCCTCCAACTAAGCCAATGAATTTTCTGTTCTTCTGCAGAAGAACCCCACCAAAATTTGTTAAACATTCCAGCAAGCTGATTGCAAAGGCTTGTAGGAAGTTTGAAAACATTCATAGCATATGAAGGAATGGCTTGAGCAACTGCTTTAATTAGCACCTCCTTTCCCGCTACAGATAAGAGCTTCTCCTTCCAACCTTGAATTCTCTTCCAAACCCTTTCAACTATGCTTTGAAATGAAGAATTCTTTGCTCTACCCAAACGAGTAGGAAGACCAAGGTATGATTCCGAAAAAGCTTGGGTAGCAATCCCAAACTTTCCCATGATCGCATTCCTGATTGCATCATTACAGTTAGGACTAAACATAACAGAGGATTTATCAAAATTGATCACTTGACCAGATGCTAAGCTATACAGATTAATAATATTTTCCAGGATTCCAGCCTCCCTAAGATTAGCCCAAGCAAAAATAATGCTGTCATCCGCGAAAAATAAATGCGAAACAGATGGGCCATACCTTGATGCTTTAGCACCATGAATCTCATTATTGCTTTCTGCCGAATGGAGAAGACAAGAGAATGCTTCAGCCACAATGAGAAACAAATACGGTGATAAGGGATCGCCTTGTCTTATTCCTCTCTTTGGTTGAAATTTTCCAAACTGTTTCCCATTTAAGATAACTGAAAAAGAAACAGATCTGACACATTTCATAACCAAAGAAATCCACTTAGCAGAAAAACCAAGTTTGACCAACATAAGTTCAAGGAAATTCCATTCAACTCTGTCATAAGCCTTGCTCATATCAAGTTTTAAGGCCATATAACCTTCCCTGCCCATTTTCTTATTCTGAATCATATGCGTCATCTCATAAGCAACCAATATATTATCAGTGATGTGCCTACCAGGAACAAAAGCACTCTGAGTTTTTGAAATAATGTCAGGAAGGATCATCTTAAGCCTGTTAGCCAACATCTTGGATATAATTTTATAAATAACATTGCATAAACTGATAGGTCTAAACTGGGACATGTTATCAGGCTCATTAACTTTAGGGATCAGAACAATATGTGTATAATTCAACTCATCCAGAAAATTACCTCCGTTCAGAAATTTGAGGATGCTCTGGGACACCTCAAGACCGACCACATGCCAATAGTTCTGATAGATAAAAGGAGGAAATCCATCCGGGCCTGGAGATTTAGTAGGAAACATTTGAAAAATCGCCTCTTTAACTTCCTCCTCCGTGAACGGACGATCCAAAGAAGAATTCATTTCTGGGGATACTTTCACTGAAACTGAATCAATAACTTCTGGAACAAGAGGAGGGTTTGCAGGATCAAAAAGATTAGAAAAATAATTAACAGCAATCAATCCCATTCCCTCCTCATCTGATATAATATTACCTGCATTATCTTTGAGCCTCTTCACTGTATTCTTCTTCTGTCTCTGAGAAGCCCTTTTATGGAAGAACTTCGTATTCTGATCACCCTCCTTCAGCCAATGAACTTTAGACCTCTGCTTCCATTTTTTCTCTTCTAAATCCAGAAGATCATTTAAGCCTGCAATTAGCTCTTTCCTATTTTCCATATCAGCCGAATTACCACACTGAGCATCAATTTTATCCAGCCTTTCCTGTAATCTCTGGATTTCCTTTGGGATACAAGGAATAGCCTTTTTACTCCATTCCTGAAGCTTGAAGCCTGTACGTTCAATCTTACCTCAAGTGCTCCTTAATGTACAAGGACCCAAGTATGTGTTCCACACCTTGCTGATCTGCTGCTCACATGCGTCAAAGGAAGCCCAACCCGTTTCAAAGAAAAATCTTCTCTTGACCCCTTGAGAAAAATTACCTTGAATGGGATTGGAAATCTTTATTGAGATAGGATTATGATCAGATGCAGGGGATGAAAGATGTTGCACCCCATAGGAGAACCGCATAGCCCACTCGGTATTAGCCAAGAACCTGTCAAGCCGTTCAAAAACATAATTATTATCCCCAATACCTCTAGCCCAAGTGAATTGATTACCTGTGAAGCCTAAATCAGCCAAGGAGCATCTGTCAATAACCTCACGGAAAGCATTAATGAGACTTGGGGCCCTTACATTACCTCCCCGTTTTTCATACTGATATAACACCTCATTAAAGTCACCACCCACTAACCAAGGAAGATCCTGCTGAGAGTGTAATAAATTCAATAAAGCCCAGGATTGATGCCTTTGAGATGCAACAGGATGCCCATAGAAACCAGAAAATCTCCAGTCACCATTGATATTATCATTGATAATAACATCGATGTGACCTTCGTACGTGTAGCCGCCTCACTAGACCCCTAATCGCTTGAACCCTAGCAGAGAGGCACAGACGCGTTTGAACACCAAGAGATTAAATATATGTAACCTATGCCTAAGTGTTCTTAGATGAGGGTATTGTTGATTATTTGATGTTCATTTGCATGTAACATGAATAAGTATTTTAAATAATAAAAAGTAATTATGGAAAATAATTATTTTTGAGTTGTATGGCCAAAGAAAGAATTTATTTTTTTTTTGATAATCAACGGGGCTATAAAGAGCCCAAAAAGATTAAATTAAACGAGGGAAAGCAATCCCATAAGCGTCCTCACAAACAAGAGGAAAAATCTCAAGAGGACACTGGGCAAAAAAATTACAATCAAAAGACAAACCATGACCCATATTGGCCAAGACATCAGCACACTTATTAGCTTCCCTATACACATGGTTAATAGAAACATTCCAAGAAGACTGCAGAAGCCGTCTAATTTCACGAACCAGAGAAAAACAATGATGAGTACTAGCACAGTGTCTGCTAACAAGAGAAACAGCCACCTGGGAATCCATCTCAACCTCCAAAGCATGAATATGAAGATTTTTAGCAAGGCGCAAACCCCACAACAATCCCCATAACTCAGCTTTCGTAGAACTACAATTACCCAAATTACAAGCGAAACCATGCACAAAGCGACCCGAAGGATCACGAATAAGGCCACCACAAGCTGCAGCATCAGTGCTTCGCCGGAACGAGTCGTCCACATTAAGCTTCAAAAAACCATGAGCAGGCGGGCACCAAGCAACCATGATCTCTTTTTTAGCCACAGCCAAAACCGATAAAGGAGAGTGCACATCCATGATTACACGTGAATAAGCAATAGCTTGAATTAATAGATCCATAAGGCTCAAACGTTTTTGATTGAACACTAAATCATTCCTGCTTTGCCAAAGCATAGAGACTAAGACGCCATAAAGGATCTTCCAATCAACATCAACAGAACACATTTTTTGAGTTGAAAGATTCATACATACCCAATTCACAGATCCCACAGAGAAAAAACTAGCCCAATATCTGTCATCAAGAACAACACTCCATAACTCACGGATTTCTTCACAGTCCCTAAGAGAATGCAACAGAGATTCCGGTTCTTGCTGACATCGAGGACAAATCGCATCAGTACTCATATTGCGCTTGACACGTTCCAAGTTTGTCAAAATTCGACCATGAGATAATTTCCAAAGAAAAGCTCTAATCCTTTGGGGACCTGGCCACTTCCACACCAGACGAAACATTGGATTACGTGCCAGATGATGATCAGGAGCTGTATAACCTTGGCAAAACGCAGCAGCTGAAGCAATAGAAAATTCACCATTATTCTCCATAGCCCAAGCAAGACTATCCTCCATAGCATCATGCGAAGGGGGAATTACCGCAGCTATTAACGCCTTCACCTGCTGGGGAATAATATCATTAAGGATGTCCCACTTCCATCTACCATTCTCAACAAAATCAGCGACAACATGAAAACGGCACCAAGGTGGGATCGAAATTCCAAGGATAAACATAAGAGCAGGAGTCCCAGGAATCCAAGCATCCAACCAAAACCTTGTCTTCTTGCCATCTCCCAGAATCCAAAAGCTATTAGAATAAACTTTGTCACAAACTTTAGTCATAGCCCTCCAAGTCATAGTAGCATGAGTAGTAGGGAATGAAATGTTAAAAATATCACTGACTTTGTATTTAGCAAGCAAAGCTCTAGCCCACAAAGATTGAGAGTTCAATAACAGCCGCCAAACAAGCTTCATCATGAAAGATTCATTCACAACCTGCAATAGGCGAAAGCCTAAACCACCTTCATCTTTAGGAGAACAAATCTTCTCCCATGAAATTAAGTGACAACGTCTCTGCTCATTTGAGCTACCCCAAATAAAATTTCTACAAAGCTCCTCAATTTTATCACACACTGAAACCGGGAGAGGAATAGCTTGTAAAATATAAGAAGGGATACTCATAATACAGGATTGAGCCAAAGTAATTCTTCCAGCAAAAGAAAGGGTCTTCATTTTCCAACCAGAAAGTTTCTTCTTAATTTTATCAATCAAGAAAGAAAAGTCAATATAATTACATCGTGAGGATTTTATAGGTACACCTAGATAGTGACCAAACTCACTAGTAACTTCAATACCAAGAGCATCACTAATGTCTTTAGCCAAACTGTCATTCATATTGCTAGAGTAAAAGACTTTGGATTTATTGTAATTAATCTTATGACCAGAAAAATCACAAAAAACATCCAGCAAAGCTTTAATATGACAAGCTTGATCAACAGAAGCCTCAGATATCAGAATCACATCATCAGCGAACATAATATGAGATACCTTTGGTCCGTTTCTTCCAACCGAGAAAGGCACCCAAACATTAGCATCAACACTATCCTGTATAAGATGAGATAGTCTATCCATGCATAACACAAATAAATAATGTGAAAGAGGATCACCCTGACGAAGACCACGAGCATGCGAAAAAGATTGAGACTGGTCACCATTCCAATTTACCCGCATAGAAGAAGAGGTAATACAATGCCTTATTAAACCAATAAAGTCAGTTGGAAAACCAGCTTGTGCAAGAGTATCTTCAATAAAACTCCATCTCACACGATCATAAGCTTTAGCAAGATCAAGTTTTATTGACATGAAATATTTCCGGCCAGAAACTCTTCTAAAAGAATGAATTACCTCTTGAAGCAGAATAACATTATCAATTCCTTGCCTTCCAGGAATGAAGCTACACTGCATCTCAGAAACAAGTTGATCCATAATAGGACGAATCCTATTAACAATAATTTTAGTAATTACCTTATAAATCACATTACATAACGAGATGGGCCGAAATTCAGCGACACTGGTAGGCTTACACTTCTTAGGAATAAGAGTGATCAACGTATGATTCACATCTTTAATAGCTTCAGGCTGCTGAAAAACCTTTCTAATAAAATTTAACATTGAAACATTAACAACATCCCACTGAGATTTAAAGAAAATAGGATGAAGACCATCAGGCCCAGGAGCTTTATGACTATGCATACTAAATAATGCCTGCTTAACTTCCAGCATTGAAACCTCATGCATTAAATTAGACAAAGCCTCAGAAGGTAAAGCAGGAAAATTAGACACAATATTCAACTGACCTGAAATATTAATGTTATCACTGTAGGCACTGATGAAATAGTCCAGAACCATGTGTTTAAGTTCCTCAGTATCATAAACCCAAACCCCATCATCATTCATCAAGGCATCCACTCTGTTTCTTTGCCTTCTAGTTGTAGCAGCAAGATGAAAAAACCTGGTGTTCCTATCAAACTAGGTGATAAGAAAGAATTTATTTAAGTAATTGTAGTTGAGCTTAATTGTATACTCCCTCCGGCTCGAATTATAAGCAATTCTAACCACTTTTACACTTATTAAGGAGGTTAGTTGATTGTATTTAATTTTCTCAAATTTATAAAAAATAGAGGTATTTTCGGAAAGTAGTATTGGGAATGAAACAAAAATTAATTCAGATTACAATTTTCTAGAGATGTTTTAGGAAAGTGGCATTGAGAATGAAACAAAATTTAATAGAGTTAGTTAGTTTTGCTTATATTTTAAACCAAAAGTAGTATGTTTTTTGTTGCTTATAATTCGAGCCGGATGGAGTATATGTTAGTGCACTTAATAGAATGTTTGTATGATTTCATGTGTGAAATAAAAATGAATTTTTGAAAATACTTTGGGTTACTGCTTTATTTTAGGCCGAATTAGCATTTAGATAAGTAGGTGTATTATTTTAATTTTCCCAAGTGCCTATATGATTATATGATGTTGGTATTTTAATTGTTTGATGTGGGTTCATGAAATGACAATTAAGTAAATGATTTTTAGTAAAAAGAAATGATTCTGTAAAAAATTTATTCAAAGCTGGAAAATTATTTTGATAAGGGCCGTGTGTCCCCAATATTTTTTTTATGAGTATTTATGATGTGTTTGTGTGCATAAGTGTTTAGGATAATGTATAGTATGAAAATATAAGTTTTAAAGTGAATAAAATTATTATTTTCTGGAAAATGATGTTGCTGTCCAGAATTGATGTGATTATGAGAACATGAATATTTTTCCAAAGTTAAGTTCATTTTTTAGTTATAGATTATATGTCTTGATATGTAAGTGTTAGAACTTGTAGAAAAATGAATTTTTGAGTGGATGCAACCTATTTCAGTATGGTTGTCCAGTAAGCTTAATTTGTTTAGTTGAATCAAACCTTGTGTTATTTTTATAATAGAGCTTGTATTTAAGCTATAGGAAAAAGTGGCATTATTTTTGGATTAATCGTTTAAGAGACAAGTGATTTTCAAGTTCTTAAAATTACTGTTGTCCAAGAAATTTTAATTTAATTGTATAAGTCTTAGAAATTGTTCTAATGTGATAAAATGTGTGAATTTATGTGTTAAGAACTGTATGTGATTGATATATGTTTGTTGATGCTTAAAAAGTGATTTTTGCTTGTCTAGAATCTCTGATAAGTTGCATCAACTTTAGAAAATTATTTTGAGTTTAGGAATGAATGAGTTTATGTTCTGTATGAATTATGTGTCATTTTTATTTACTGCTTAAGTTGATTTAAGTGTTGCATCAAAGACAAGTGATTTTAACTCATACTGTATGATTTGTCTGATAATGGTAGTTGTTATAAGGTATTTGAAAAGGGATTTCTAAGTAAATGAAAAGCTAGAATATATTTTTGAGATGTTATAATTAAGTTTTAAAAATCGTTTTGTGATTTGAAAAGGTTTTCATGATTTCTAAAGCTATAAACAAAAAGTGTTCTGTTGAAATAGTAATCTGTTTTTGGGTTTTCAAAGAGGTTTTGAGTTACTGATATTGTGTTGTGTTCTTAATTTTTTCTGAGTACTTTTGAAAAGGAATATTATTTCGTTTAAGTTATTAAATTGAATATGTGTTGATTAGTCCTTTGGATTATGTTTATCAAATGTTTAAGGTTCGAGTGAAGCAAATTCGGATAATCAGAATCATTTCTCTCTAGCTTCAAGTCCATGTGAGAGAGAAGTTTTCCTAAGACACAATGGCACTTTGGGTAGCATTAGGATGTTCTTGATCATCTCAAAGATCAGAACTCCGTAGTTATTTGTCAATATATGTGACGGCAATTATTTGTGTGTGTGTTTGGTCGGACGACGTTGAGACAATAACTCTTGTTTGTGTGATTCGTTGTTTATGATTTATCTGTATTATATTTCATGAGTATTATATTTATCTGCTTTGAATTATGTTATATCCTGAGCAGTTTTGTTTATCTGCTTTGAATAATGATGTATCCTGGAGAAAATTGATGAAATGATTACTATGCTGAATATCATGTAATATCCGATTGATTCTGGAAAAGAGAATTGTTATCTTGAAAGTGTAAAGATTGAAAAGTAAGCTTTTCTCGTATCGTCTAAAGTAATATACAGTGATGGTGCAACGTAGCACAGATAACCTTGTGATGTATATCCCCAATCGCACTGTCTTCGGACGTGCTTGATTTTAAGTAGCTGGCCACGTGAATGAAGTGTCGTGGTTGCGAGCTTTGTGGATTCCACTGTATGTAGGGAGGTATTTGTTCGTTTTCTTTTTAGAGGTCGAGGCCTGTTAGAAGCGCGACTTAGAATGGGTCGACCAATGATAGGTTAATAAAGCTAAATCTTTTTCTAAAAGACTTAAAGGACTTAAAGACTTTAAAAGCTTAATCTTTCCTAACCCTGCGTTGAGGGAGAAGTAGTGGAAAGGAAAGATACCGAATACTTGGAGGTTTGTACTCTTCGAGTGGTGATTGTGATAGGGGAAGGCAAGGACGGAGAAACGTCAAGGAGCCTGGAGCGCTTCCCTAGGCGGGACAACGTTACAATGATCAAGGTCACCTGCTGGGCATTGGTCGTAACAAGGACTGCACGATCAACTAGGGATAGAGTTGTCGCCCCCTTGAGCAAATCGGATATGGTTGAGAGGGAATCCGAATCGAGGCTAGAGGTCACTGCTTTTATTTACTGACCAACAGAGCGTGGTCCATTTACTATTTCTTTTGCCGACCCTTTGTAGTGGTTTCAGCTGGTGCGTACCCTTTGACTATTGATGTCTGCGTGGTTAGGATTCCTGTGCATCCCATCTGCTTTCCTAACTAGGTCGTGGTTGGATATTGAGGAGGAGATGTATCGTGTGTGCTAACTTATTCCCCTGCCTCAATGATTTCCCTCCCCAAATCATTGATGGCTATGTTTGGGTTGAAAGAAGAAAATTGAAGAAGATTATTAATATTTTTATTGAAAATCCCTTATGAAGCAAGTGAAATTATTATTGATGATATGACATGACATTGGGAGAAGATGCTATGAAATGATGATGGTGATACTTATGATCATAAGGTCTTTTGAGAATGGCCACTAATTGCTTATTTCATTAGATGATTCTATATGTATGTGTGTGAATCTTAATGTGATCCCTTAGAGTAAGTCCATGCCGTCGACGATTAATTCGTTAGGATCGCTTATTCTCTCTGCTTTCCCTTCTTTCTGTGGACATTGGGAATGATGTCCACAGATGGCAGATCAAGTCATTGTCGTGTAGAAGTTTCAAATAGTGGATAGTGCATTGGGATTATTTGGAAGTGGAGCTTATTGGATAGCTTGGGAAGGACCGGCATGTGTTGAGATTTTGATCCGGGCTGATCGTCAGTGGGAGTTCGACCCAGATGCGGCATCAGTAGTAGAGAGCAGCGACAACGAGAAGTTTTATGTTTGTCTTAGTAGTTAGATTGAATCCGTCTGCTCTGATAGGACTGATGTAATCTCTAGTATTAGCATAGAACTTTTATTCAGTGTTTTATTGTATCAAATGTCATGACCTTACGGGTTGTGACCTTTTTGTAAAACAATTGATTTGATATAATTACTCGATTATAAGAATAAATTCTTTTACTTCTCAATTGAAGTCTTTTGTCGAATTTTTTAAAAGGTAATCAAATGTTTTACGCAATTAATCATTAGAGGAAATAATATTTTAAGGAAAAGAGTTTTGGAATGTGTAATGGTAATGTCTCAGTTTGGAATAGAATAACATCTCGGATATTTTGTAAACAAAGCTAAGTAATGTATATTGGTTAAAGTTAATCTTTTCAAAATAAATTAAAAGGAAATGTTTTAGAAAGGTTTAAAAAAAAGGCGCAGATTTTTATGAAAAATTCTATGTCCAAATTGGGGTGTTACAGAGTCCGACTGAGGAAAGTCATACTCTGGATAACTTATGATGTAACTATCCTATCTTCTGATGTATTTTGGGACTTAATGTCCGCACTCTTTTATTTTATGCTTTTATAACTATGTTGGAAGTACTGTTGGAAACTGCTTTTGGAAAACTTATGTATTTATTGGTACTGTTGAACTTAATGACAACGTTTAAAATGCGAGGAAGTATTTTCAGTTTATGGTTGGTGGATGTGATGGGAATGTGGTGACATCTCGATTTTGTGAGATAGCAACAATAAGTTTTTATGAGAAAATACGCAAGGTTATTTTTGTAATTAGTAATAACGAAAGATGTTTCGAAAAATAAATAAAATAAAATAAATTGTATTGGTACATGAGTATTTTGTGAATGTATGTATAAAAAAAATTGACCCTCATTTCTACTAATAAATAATAAATAAATGGAATATTTTCGGGAATCAAAATCGGGGTGTTACATATGTCCCTTAGAGTCTCTTAAGGTTACTTAGAAAGGAAGAAAGGAGTTTGTAACCGAAATGATTTGAGAAAGAACCTGAATTTGCTTTCAGGTCTGCTGATAATCGATTATCGGATTACGATAATTTATTATCCAGGCTGAAACTCAATTAAATCATATATGATGTTTGTAGTGACTCAAAGTTAGTTATGTTACTTCTTATATACCTAGGTTTGAGATTATTAGTAGGATGTCACATGCCTTGGTGATTTAATAAGAATCTAAGTTACTAACTTGATAATGTTTAAGTTCTTGTATACAGATGAATAATTGATTATGATTAACTGAGATAAGTGAACGTTGACTGTCTGAAGACAATTAACAATGTGAACTGGTTGGGTTTGCTTGAGAGCGACCCTGATGAGAATATAATTGGGAGAATCTGGCTTAATGAAACAATGATGAATGAATCTTGCACTTGTCATGGGTGGTGTAAAGGAGGTTACGTAAGGTGCGGGAATGAGATGCATGAAATAGTGGTTCGGTGGGCCTGGTGAAAATGGAAGGTTGTTGGGAATTATTGTGAGTAAGATGGTCCTGTGATGGGCTGGTATGGCTAACCACGACCCGGGATAGTCTTACAGAACTGAAATAGTTCTATCTGCAACTCACCCATTTGGGATCGCAGAGGGTGGTTCTCAGTATGCAGATATTCGTAGAGGGTAGTATACATGGTTGTGAGAACACTTACTCCCGATTGCTTATTCCCAGAGTGTTGTTTTATGGAAGAGTTGATTATATGAAAGAATGATTTGAGAGACATGCATGCATAGCATGAAAGACTAATGATGATAATTATTGTTTGATAAGACACATGTTCAGTATGCATTTGTTAGTATGAATTATATTGTGTTTTTGCCTGAACCAATCATATAATTTGCTTAGGCGATATGACAAGTGACTTCTTCTCATCTACCATGTATTTTCAGTTTATGGTTAGTGGATGTGATGGGAATGTGGTGACATCTCGATTTTGTGAGATAGCAACAATAAGTTTTTATGAGAAAATACGCAAGGTTATTTTTGTAATTAGTAATAACGAAAGATGTTTCGGAAAATAAATAAAATAAAATAAATTGTATTGGTACGTGAGTATTTTGTGAATGTATGTATTAAAAAAAAAATTGACCCTCATTTCTACTAATAAATAATAAATAAATGCAATATTTTCGGGAATCAAAATCGGGGTGTTACATATGTCCCTTAGAGTCTCTTAAGGTTACTTAGAAAGGAAGAAAGGAGTTTTATAAGAATTGATTTTTTAAGAAAAAATTCACGTCGTGCAACATGACGCTATATAACACGTCACTCGTCGATGTTGCGAAAGTGGCGTGGCATGTTATCGACCATATTATCAATTAAGTGACGAAATGACCATTTCCAAAAATTTGAAAAAGTTTAGGGATCCAAAGCATCGAAAAAACAATTCGAGGACCAATTCCAAAATAGCACATAAATTCAAGGACTAAAAACTTAAATAACCCGAAATTAAATTATTAATCCCTTTCAATAAGCAAGTTCATTCTTGTTCCTTCCATCGAATCCGTTATCTGTGGTCCTAGAGATAAGGCATTAAACTTTCTGTTATATGTGCTGACTTCAGCATGTGTGTAAGATAAAACACAATAGTTTAGCACAAAGCCACGACTCAGCAAATGTCAGCAGAAGTGAGGTCAAAAGTTTAGCATGGTGTTTTTTGTATCAGAACAGCCATAATTAAAGCTCGATAACTTAAGCTAATCCTCGTTCATCATGTAATCTATACTTTATAACTACATATTCTATTACACTAAATTATGACCACATGCATTATATGGCCGTACTGGGACAAATAAAATTCATAAAAAATACTGTAAGCAACATGAGAGCACTTCATCCCGGATATCACCCACCCTATACAGTGGCAATATAATGAACTGAACTGTGCAGTCCTCCTTAGACAATAACATTCTGATACCATGAAGGCAAGATTACATCCTGAAATAGTAATCACAATTATAAAACAATACTAAAAGCAAAAGGTAATCATGACTAACAACAATAACCTAATTCTAGTCAGCTCAAACATGTCAAAGATAGACAAAAACATAGGTCAGTTGAGCAAGTAGAACTCAAGTTTTCAAGCAGGATTTCCAAGAAGAAATTCATATATAAACCTGGCGATGTAGAGTGTCTCAACTCTCAAAGCTGCTTAAAGAGATCTCTAATATGAACAATTTTATTTAAGAGTAAAGCCTAAATACGCTGAAAGTAATGAGAATTGGAATTTGATAACCCTTTTCTATGTGGTCTAAATAAATTCTGATATACCAGAAGATATAAGCTAGAAAAAAAGGAGCTCATTGACAACTAAACGTGCTTAATCAAATGAAATCAGTCATTAAATCTTCTGGTGGGTCCATAATCACAAAAGAGCACGGTACAGCAGAAATTGTAAAGGGCTAAAACAAAAGGCTATGGATATCGCTGCGGTGGCAGATGATAGGCCAGAAATTGCATTCAGTTCTCAGATATATTTTCTTCTTCTTTTCTCTTCTACGGTTCTACCTACATCAGTATCTAGATTTTTCTGCCATTTTCTTTGTAAATCAAAACTGCTAATTGAATTTTCCTACATTTTCTTAGTGACATGCCAGTTGCTATCATCTTTGAATAAATTAATCCACTACCTAACTCTTATTGTTCTTTTTCCTTACAAGTATGTGAACCCCAGACTAGTAAGTGTGCAAATCAAATCGGACATGCATAAATAGCCCAAATTGATAATCTAGATCAAACCAGAAACAGTTGACAAACAAAAACCTCAATTGGTAAATAAGTTTTCGACAATAAATGCAGAAACGTTAAAACTAAAGCTTATACATATTTTACAGTCTACCCAAATACTATTAGCATCTATCAAGTAGTTGTATGGCAATATGATGCATAATTGCATATGCAAATCAAGAAACAGCTAAATCAATCCATTTATTGCTCAGCATAATCAAAGAGTCACGGTAACTTTAGACAGACACTTCAAATATCTCTCTCGCAAGTCTATATACATTAGAGAAAAAATACAAAGTTCGAATTCAGCATCGATATAAAGATATGTGGTTTTAGCAAATTCCAACCTACCTAACGAGATTTCCACTTTCTCAAAAGTTCTTGATACACAAATTCTTTTCTGTCTTTGACAAGGCTTTGTTTCAGCTTAGACAATGTGGAAGAGGTTAACTTGATTCTTCTGCTAATCATATCCTCGGCATACTTAACTGCTTCGGGTACCCTATCCAGATCACGAAGCCCTCCAATCAAAAAATTCGCCGTATCCTCTAAATCCTTGTCGTAATTCTCTACCATACATTTCCAAACTTTCATTGCCATAAAAGCATCCCCATTATCAACGTAAACTTTTACAGCTGCATCACAATTAGGCTGGTCTGGCACGCACTCATTCTTTAACATCTCATTAAACACCACCGAAGACTCTCGCAATTTCCTGCCCTTGATCAAGAACCGAAACAGTAAGTTATAACTTAGCATATCCGGAAAAGCGCCTTTGTAAACCATGTCATCCAACATCTTCTTCGCCTCATCCGTATCATTGTGATAGCAATACAAAGCCATCATGGAATTATACAACTGTGTGGTGGGCTGCAACCCTGCCTTATCCACCATTACCTCCCAAAAAAACTCAGCCATCCGAAGATCATGATACTTGACACACTCATCCATCGCAACCTTGAAGAACCTCATCCCCGGATAACACCTCCGATCCCTCATCGAATCAAAGAACTTCATCGCTTCATGTATCCCGTTAACCCCCTTAATCACGGTACACAAACACGAATCATAAGCAGGCACATTGCCAGGATCCCAACCCAACTCAAACACCATCTCCGCGAATGTCTCCTTCGCGCTAGCCACGTTCTTCTCACCCTCCCACCCTTCCATCAAAATCGCGTAAGTATCACTATCCGGCCGAACGATCGCATTCTTCGCAACTTTCAAATACTCATAAGCATCAAAAGTCCTACCATCCCTACAAATGGCACTCAACAACGAATTCAACGCAACAACATCCCTCGCGCAGCCGTAATTCTCCATGACCTCGAACGCAACAATCGCATCGCGCACACGGCCCGCAATAACATAGCTACTAAACACGGACGCAAAGGTCGCCAAAGAGAGCAACCGCTCTTTATGCATAGACTTAATAGCATCCCACATTGCATCAAAGAAACCGTTCTTACCCAACAAATCGACGACGAGGTTCCACGCATAGGGGCTGTGGTTGTCGTTGAGCTGGTAACCGGACCACCGGAAGAACTTGACGGCCTGGCCGGGGAAACCGTAAGAGAGCTTGAGGACTTCTTCGACGTCTTCCCGGGAGACCCGGTAGCCGGTTTCGTCGAGGGTTTTCTCGACGGAGAGGGAAGGGGTGGTGGCGATGATTTCGCAGAGGGAGTTGATTTTAGGAGTGAGATTTGGAACATCGAGGTAGGAAGTGAAGGTGGGACGGTTATTCTTTGAATTAGGGGAAAGAGAAGGAGGATGCGGAGGAGGAGAATAAGGTCTTTTTCTACTCATGATTAGAGGAACTGCAAACCCTGACTATGGAGTTTGAGGAGGTTCATGTGGCGCCTTAGAACGATGGCGATGAGGGGCGTTTTGGTTTGGACTTTGGAGCATTGGAATTTGGACCTATAATACGTCAAAAACTAGGCTAATAAATAAATTACTCCCTCCGGTCCTATTTATAAGACCTTTTTGGGGTTTTTATTTTGGTCCTATTTATAAAACCTCTTTTCAATTTTCAATAGCATTTAATTACTTCTTTCCACTAACACCCCTATAAAGTCAACACTTTTTAGAGTTCCAATAATAATTATAGGGGTAGTTTTGAAAAAGTATATCAAATTTTCACATTTCCAATGCCACTACCACATTTATCCACTCTCCTTGGTGGGAGTGAAAAACCCCAAAAGGGTCTTATAAATAGGACCGGAGGGAGTAAATTTTTTTTTCTAAATTACGAATTTGGTCCCTTATCTTATTTTTCAACTTCAAATTGGTCTCTTACGGTTTTTTGGTATCATATTGGTGAGCTGTTGGTGTAGTGGTGCCAGGGGCTACACTTGGTAGGACGAACCACGGTTCGATCCCCTGCAACAATGTTGGGAGAGAAAGAAAACCTTAACGTCGGGACTCCCTCGAATTGGATTAGTCGACCCAATCGGATACAAGATGAAAACCAAAAAAATATTGGCTTATCATGTTTCTTTTTTTACTATCAAATTGGTTCCTAAGTCACTATGCATCTTACGTGTCAACATCATATTGGTCCACATTTATAATGTTGGAGAGAGAAATGATGCATATGCGTATCTTGTTGGTCCACATAGCATCAATAGTAATTCATGGACCAAATTAATGGTGAAAAGAAACGTGAGAGACCAATATGATACCAAAAAAACGTAAGGGACCAATTTGAAATTGAAAAATAAGATAAGAGAATAAATACGTAGTTTAACATTTTTTTTGTAGCAATGATATTTTTTAGTCAAAAACCAATCCCCTCTTAGGCATAGAGGTCATTGGAGTGAATCGAATATGTAACATTATGCTCTCAAGAAACTCAATCATCTACCAACTATGTTGGATCTTGTTAATTAAATAAAAAAATTAATTTTTGGCTTGATTGTAGTTGTAATTTTATTAGAGATTAATGAGTTTGCACTGATGGTGTAAAGATTTTTACACCATCGTTCATTATCTGCCATTCATTTGTATTACTTTAATTTAAAAGTCAACAACCATAAACGGATGAATGGTGAATGATGCACTGATGATGTAAAAAACTTTACACTATCAGTGCATTACTCATTTTCTCATTTTATTATATCATTTATTTAATTTTAAAAATGCACTTGGGTCATTTATCTTTGTTTTGAATTCGATCATTTTCATTGGCATCACCATATTTTGAGTTTTATTGTAAATTTATACAAAACAAAAGGCTTAATTGTATTTTTGATTTTTGATTTTATTTTCAAGATTCACTTAGGTCCTTTATTATTTTTTTGAGTAATTTTGGTCTTTTATTTTTTTAAAAATATTCACGTTGGTCCTTCCGTTGAAAAAATGTTAGATTTCACCAAAATATTTCAGAATATTTTGGGGATGGGAGGGAATATTCCGGAATATTTCGGTGAAATCTAATTTTTTTGTGACAGAAGGATCAAACTGAATTTTTTTTTAAAAAAAAGGACCAAAATTATTCAAAAATATAATAAAGGACAAAAGTAAATCTTGAAAATAAGATAAAAGATCAAAAATGCAATTAAGTTAAAACAAAATTCATGGAATTTGTTTTTTTAACCAAAGTTATTCTTTTCATTGTATTCCCAGATACTCATCTCCATCTTAATATAAAATTATCATAAAAACTATAACTTTTATACTTAAAATGAAATTTTTCGATGAAAGTACATGATCAAATTGAAACTTTAAACAAAGTAAAAAACTAGTATTTATTATTTATTAATTGAAGGATCAAATTGAATCTTTTTACAAAAATAAAGAACTGAATAAATGTTTAAAAAATAATAAAGGATTAAAATGCATTTTTAAGATAAGATAAACGATCAAAAGCTTAGCCCCGTTCGGGTTGGTTGCTAGTTTCTAGTTTTTGGTTTTGAAATTGTATTTTCAAAACAAAACCTATTCGGCAAAATTTGAGCTGAAATTGTTTTTTACTTATTTTCAAAACAGTTTCATCTCTACTCTCAAAACAACAAATAATGGTTTCATAATTTCAATTTTGAGTTGCAAAGCTATATCACCTCATCTTTTGTGTCACTCAATCACCACCACTACCATCATCATCATCATCACTCCTCCCACTACCATAATTGTTGTGGGCACACCTAGGGATGGCAACGGGTCCGGGTGGGTCCGGGTAGTGGGGTACCCGGACCCAGACCCGTGCGGGTGTTTTAAGACCCAGACCCACCCGGACCCGCCCGGGTACCCGCTGAACAGCGGGTAGACGGGTCTGCGGGTACCCAGATGGATTTCACGGGTACCCGCTATCCTTTAAAAAAAAACTAATTTTTTACAAAAAAATTCTAAGGTTTTTGTAACAAAAAAAAATACATCCTGAAATTTCATAAATGATAGGGCAAATAAATTATCCACAATTTGTGCAAATGAATTTCTATTCAAAACCAAATAGTAAGAAACTAAAGTTTATCTAGTGGTTTCTTACTTCAAATAGTATTCCAAACTGCTTTGGATGTTGAAGTAGTGTACGGGTGATTAATGAAATGAAACAAACTAACTTCATCAAATGAAAAAACTAAAATCACATGTTCACAACATCAAATGAAATACCAGCTAAAGTTAAAAGTTCACATCAATAACATCAAATGTTCAAATGAAACAAACTAAAGTTTTTAAAGCAATAAAAAGCACAAAGTATTCTTCATGAAATCCCTTCATTAAGCACATTAAGCACGCCTTCAAAACTCATCATCCTCCTTAATGCACATTAAGCACCCCTTCATTAACATCAATTGGGTCTTGTGCTTACTGAAAAGCAAATATACAAGTTAAATATCAAACAATCAATAACATCATTGCCTTCAAAAATTAGAAATTTAATAAATTTACTAACATCATCATCATCATCTTCTAGTATTGTGGTAAAATTGATGTCTATTTGTGACTTGGAAGACCCTGCATGAAAAAGAGTATAAATTTTCTAAAGTAGCAATCATTATAATAAAATGATACATGTATAATTAAATTTAATAAATTGAATCACCTTTGACATCATTTCGTAACCAATCTAGAAGACACATCAATGCTTCCAATGTAGACGGACGCAATCTACTACGATGTGGAGTAAGAAATCGACCACTTGTACTAAATGCTGACTCTGAAGCAACAGTGGAGATAGGAATTGCTAGCAAATCCTTAGCAATCATTTGTAAAATAGGATATTTTGCCCCATTTGTCTTCCACCAATTTAAGATATCAAACTCAGTTTCTGTTCTAGGCAAAATTGACTCATCCAAGTAGCGATCTAACTCGGACTTGCAATTTGTTGAATTGTAATTTTCAACAACAAATTGGTCAAAATCCGCATCATCCCAATCTTCAGGGATTCTACCATTCAAGTTTGTTGTTGAATATGAGGAATTAACCTCATTACCCTCAAGATTTTTACTATACTCCACAATCAAGTCTTGGCAAATAGATTTTATCTTTTCCACTTCAAAATATGAGTCTTCTCCATAAAACTTTGGAAAGTAATAAGTCAACAAAGCCAACTTATATCTAGGATCCAAAATAGTACCTATAGCCATCACACTGTTGATAACACCCCAATACCTATCAAACTTCTCCATCATGGGTACAGCCATTTGCATAATAGTGGAATTTGAACATCTAGACCACTCCATCAATGCCAATTTAATTTTACATATCTTTGGAAAATAAAGATTTAGAGTAGGATATTGGGTGCCAGAAAACAACTCAGTTACCTTATAAAACAACTCCAATCTTTTACAAATCTCACTTGCCATCTCCCAATCACTTTCACTTGGCTCATCATTGTATTCATCCACAAGTTGTGCTAAGCGATGGAAAACATTTTTATATTTTAAAGCAACACTCAACATTAAAAAAGTTGAATTCCATCTAGTCTTGCAATCAAGTTGAAGCTCTTTGTCATATTCCAAGTTAACATCAAGACATACATCTTGGAATTTTTCTACTCTTTTAGGTGTGATTGTCCAATATTCAATGCTACTTCTAACTTTTTCAATAGCACTAGAGATAATGGACAAGCCATCTTTAACAACCAGGTTCAGAATATGCGCAGAACATCGCATGTGAAACAATTTACCACCTAAAATGAATGACCTATGGCTAATCTTTCCTAGAATGAACCTTATCACAGCATCATTTGTTGTGCAATTATCAACAGTCAAGGTGGATAACTTTTTTTCCAAATTCCAAGTCATTAAGCATTTATGCAAAACTTCACCAATAACTTTGGCAGTATGAGGAGCAGGCACATAAATAAACCTAACATTAAAATGAAAGTTTCTATGATCAAGACATGTAACATTTATTAAAATGAGCAAAAATAATTCAACATAATTAAGCATTATTACCTCAATATTCGACTTTGTATGATCCACGAATCATCAACATAATGAGCTGTGACAGCCATGTAACCTTTATTCTGGTGGTTAGCAGTCCACATGTCAGTCGTAATGGCAATCCGACTTGAATTCTTTGTCAACACCTTCTTTGTATTGTCTTTCTCAATCTCATAAAGCTTCATGATATCACTCTTTATGGTGTTACGAGAAATCCCCTTATACAAAGGTTGCAATGCCGCACAAAATTCTTTAAAACCATGATGATCAACCATGGAAAGTGGATACTCATGGAGAATGATCATCTTAGCAAGCTTCATCCTTGCAACATCTTGATTGAATGACTTGTAACGAAGCGCGACTGTATCTTTTCCTTGTTTTTCGGTTTGAAGAATTGCTTGTCGTATATCTTGAGACCTTTTTCTCGGACAAGTTTCATAGTGTTTGCGCAAGTGAGATGTTCCTTGATTTGAATCACCCAATAGTCTTGCTTTACAATAGTTGCACTCGGCTTTCTCCTCATCATCTACCTCAACAATTGTAAAGTGCTGCCAAATGCTCGATATGAACTTTCTTTTCTTTTTCGCTTTAGGATTTTCAAATTCAGGTACAGTTACAGATGCAGATTGATCGGTAGCAGAATCCGCAATTATGGGTGTTGAAGCTGATTCCCCTGCTGATGATGGTGCAAACGGATGAGCGGTTGGTTGAGCCGGAGTAGGATTAGAGTCTTGCGGAGTCGACATTCTGCATATATCAATAAACATTATAATTTTCCATAAACAAATATAAAAATAAATAGATACCGTAGAAAGACATTAGTTGAACATAAAAGCAAGTGAAAGTTACTACCACATAATCAGACTTATCGATGAAAATATAAATAAAATTGACATGAACATTGATATCATTCCATTTTCCATGGCTAAAATTGACATGAACAGTCAAGCTTAAATTGTAAACATTATTTACTAAAAGACCCATCAAATTCCATGGCTAAATTTTAAAACCGTGGACTGTCTTGGGATTTTCTAAGAAACCTATAGTTGACTTAAATTGGAACTAAATTGGTAAGATATAGTTGCTGGAGTATACAATGATTGCATGTAAACCAAACTAAATAATTTTCCATAAACAAATTTTATTTTCCTTATACACAGATTCCCTTATACACAAATTTTAAATAGATTCCCTTATACACGGATTTTAGTTTTTTATTGAGAAAAAAAATACAAACTAAATAATTTTCCATAAACAAATATAAAAATAAATAATATATCATAAAAAAAAATTCCTAAACATATGTAATAATAATAAAATAAGTATAATAGTTATTCTGAATTTTTTTTAAAAAAAAAACGAAAAGGGAGGAAAGTGAGAAGATTTTCGGATTACATACCTCCTGTCCTGAGTTGAGCTTGAGTGGCGGCGCTAGAGCAGGGCAGCAGCAGCAGGGCAGGCAGCAGTGATGCTAGAGCAGGGCAGGCAGCAGCGACGCTCAAGCAGGTAGCAGCACCGGCAGCGGGAGCGACGAAGAAGAAGGCAGCAGCAGCAGCAAAAGGGAGTGGCGGCGGGAGGCAAGATCGACACCGACACCGACGGAGGAGGAAGTGGAAGTCGCGTGACGGCGTGGAGAAGCGTGGAGGAAGTGGAAGTGGCCAGCAGCGGATGGAGACAGCGGCGGACGGCGCAGCGGCGGGGAGAGAGAAATTTTGGGGGAGGGAGAAAGGAGGGTGCGCCGCAGGGAAGGAAATAAAGGAATAGAGAGGAAGGAAAAATTAGGGCTTCAGCAGTGTGTGTATATATATATAGGGAGGGCATAATTGTAAATTCACACACATATATATATATATATATATATATATATATACGGGTCCGGGTCCGGGTTAATACCCGTTTTTACCCGTTTTTTGCTACCCGCGGACCCGTTTTTGGACCCGGACTCGGCCCCGTTGTGGGTATTACCCGCGGGTACCCGCGGGTCCGGGTCTAATTGCCATCCCTAGGCACACCATGACTGTCACCAAACTAACATCATTGTGACTGCCTACCCCAACCACCATTATGACCATCACAACCACCCTAACTACTGTCGTCCCTGATAATAACCACTATCACGTTATAGCCACCCCAACCAACACCACATCCCCACCTGCGACAATTACCCCTCCTTTTACCACCATTATCACCACTCGGACCACCACCACCCAACCACCGTCATAGTGATCACCCCAGCCACCAAGGAAGGGCCTTTCAAGGAGCAGGAGCGCCCTCAAATTTTAAAAAACTTAAATACATATACCTAATATTATCATATTATAACACTATTTGCTTTTGTGTCGCGGTGATATTCACTCGAAACCTTATTGTAGAGGTCCCTGATTCGAACCTCCTCAGCTAAATTTATGTTTGTCAATTTTTTCAACAGAAAGTTACTAAAATTTTTGCAAAAGAAGGAAGGAGAGTGGAATCGTACCTTCACGTCATGAGTCATTTAAGGCAAATCATACCAACAAGCCAACACATTTTTTAAGCAATTATAATCAAATTATTTTATTTAAATATTAAAAAGTTTGTGCACCCCCTAAATATTTGATGAAGATTCGTCACTGTCAGCCACCATTAGCCTTGCATGACCACCACCACCACCATCGCGACCATCCGTGAATGATACCACCATCGACACCACCACCACCACCTCCATGTCCATCCCAACTATCACATTTCATCACCATCAATACCAGCACCACCACCACATGCTCACCTCCCTGCCCCACCATCTCTCCCTCTATCAATGCCACAAAAATTACCACCAATCATCGCTCAAATTGTCATCGTTGCCACCAAGAGTGTAAGACCTCTATTGCCTCTCTAGTCACCATCCCACAAAGAGCACCATCATCACCACAACCACCACTCTAGATTACAACCACTATAATAATGACCACCACCTTCAACAAATAATGACAACACCCACATGGAAGAAGTTATTAAATAGTGGTGATATCATACAAGATGGTGATGTCTATGGTAGTGCATAATATGGTAAGAGTGCTATAAAAATTAAAAGTTTGAAAATAATTTTGAAAACTGAAAACAAAAAAAGTTTGAAACCAACATTAGAAAACTTGAAACTAGTTTTGATTTTTGAAAATTTTAAAACCCAAAACTAAAAACCACCCCGAATGGGCCTTATTAATTAAGGTCTTGTGAGTTTTAAAACTTTATAAAGCCAAAACCAGTTTTCAATTTCAAATTTTTTAGTTTTCAGTTTTCAAATTTATAGTTTTTATAGTTCTGCTACCATGATATGCACTCTATACTACCACCACTATTTCATAGTTTAATACTTTAAGTTCACATTCTGCAATAGTCTGATTCTTTTTAAACTCTAGGAAATTTATGTCTTCCGAAGAATCGGAACATGGACACACAAGCCAAGAAAAGAGCATTTTGTGCTAAATTGAATGCCTATAAGAATGAAAAGTGCATTGAACCTCCCCTTGTTAAGCAGGGTCAGTTGTGACATGCTCAGGGCCCTAGGCCAAGTGAAAATAGGAGGCCCCGTGCTATCAAAAATTTCAAATTACGTAAGATTATGAGACTCAAATTTCAAGGAAATTTTCTAAAGTATGAAATATTATCGATATTCACAAGTCTAAATCATTAAATGTAACCAACAATACAAAAATTTAATAACTTAATTGCATAATATTATCCCAAAAACAAACATAATAACAAAATAGGTACCAAGAAGTAGGTCACCCTCCACGCCTCGCCCGAGTCCTGATGCTGAAACAAATAATAAATAATGTGAGTTACTACTTAGAAAAAATTAAGAGTATAATAAGTGAAAATGATGTTATAACATGTAAATTATATGTAGCATGAGTTAATGTGTTTGTTTATGATAGGAACAAAATAAAGAGCTAGCCTATTACGAAGTTGCTATATGCTCTAGAAGTTAGAAAGTGATGTGAAATTTATATCATTGCTTTGTTCATAGTCAATGAACTATTTGATTAAAAAAATGCTATTTACATATAACCTAAATCTACATTCCTACATCTTTCAAATATGTTTTGATGGTAGAATCAAAGTGTATATGGTCCTAGTTGTTATTAATAGTGAAAGTTGTACAAAGCTAAAGTGACAAGTGTGTGCCCATGACTACAAGCCATAAAATTTAACCAATAACTCACCCGTGAAATCAAGTTCTCCTCTCTTGGATATCCTTTTGCTTCAGTTGTCTTTCAACCAGTTATGAGTTCCAATAAAACCTCTCCAAAAACATAAACATTGGTCTTGTCTAATACTTTCCCATGTTAAAAATACTCTAGAGCCAAATGACCATTGAGAAAGGGGAGGCATCAAACAAATTTTTTTTTAACGAAAAACACAGATAATGAGATGCATGATGGATCACTAACAACCGGAAGGGAATTCAAGTAGTAAATAATTACCGTAAGCAGTGGTAATTTCAAATAAGTAAAAATTTGAAAAGACATCGTTTTGAATATAAAATTTGAAACGGGTTGGCGCCTCCCGCCGCAACACCACCGTTACCAACGACCTCCTTTGCCGGAGCCAAGTCATTGGGTGGAGGCGGATCTCTCTAGCATAGCCTCGTCGTGGATCGAGTGGTGGCTGAGCACTCAGGAGTTTGCGACGGAGGTGGTAGCCTTGGCGTTACCGATGCAGGAAATAGTGGCGGTGTCATTAGCAAGGAGTTCGATGTTGGTGGTGGTTTTCTTGTCGGCGGCAATGACGGGCTTGCGACGGGCGGCGGAGGGAGGGTTTGCCGCTGTATGTCGGGGGCAGCCTCTGGGTGGAGGGACACTTTGTTTAGTTTAAGAAGAGGAAGAAGAGTGAGTTTGGGAAAGGAAGGAAGAAATGGGGTTTGGAAAATGAGGGGTGTTTTTGACTTTTCTCAATTAAAATGGGGTTTGGGGCTAATGATGAGGGTTTGGGAACTAAACTTCATGGGTTTTAGTTTATTAACCCCAATTTAATCACTTGACCCCCTTTTTTTGCCAAAACCCAAAATTGTCCTTTTTTTTTCTGGGTTTATAACTGTTGATACCCAAAAAATATGACAACCCAATTATGAAGCCCAAAAATACAGTCAGGCCCAAATCCATTAAGCATGTCAAAACACGGGCTGAATCAAAAGAACTACGAACTAGAAGTAGCGACGGAGAAGGGCGTACCTGGGGTACACGTTCGCACATGAAGGCGCACCCCACTCTCAGAGAGCATACAAGCAGACAAAGAGCCATCCAACTCCACATGACACGTGCAGCTTGCACAGGAAGCTAGAAGGGAATCTTTGCTCACCTCACCTAGACCCTTCCCAAGAGAGAGACGGAAATGACATGCTTTGTATGCCTTCCTTCCCCAGCCATTAATGGAAAACTTGAAATGGCAAAAGGACAAACTGACACCTGATAAAGAAGGAGGAAGGCAGCAACAAAGAAGGAAAAGCTGCGTGGACCAACAGATAAAGGAAAAAGGCAATGACCAGTGGACAAAAGGAGCACTATATAAGAGTGCCACCATCAATCAAAGCAAAAAACAAGAAGAAGCACAACGACAATACACTGAAACAATACACAAAACACATAGTTCTATTCTCTAGTTTCAGAGAAGGAACACTGAAGAGAGATAAGAGTGAGAAACATGCAAGAGTGAAGTGAGCGGCAAGAGCGCTCACCTTCTCCCCCTCATTACCATCACAAAGAAACTCCGCCACTGCAACTACTGCACTGGTGATGTGGCTCACTGTCATTGCCGAACCTCTATAAGCACCGACCCTGATTTCCGCTCGAGAAGGCGTCTCTACTATCAAGGGCGCATCCTACCGTAGTTAAATAGCAAGTAGTGATGTCCCCTTACTTGTAACACCTGTAGTACTCGTACGCCTTCTAGGCCATAATTTCATCAAGCTTACGAACCCACTAATCTCTGAATAATTATATCTTTTGCAATAAAAAGATCCGAAACAATAACACACTTGCTGGGGCCTAAGCGAGAAGTCGAAAAAGCAAAAAAAAAATACTACTCGCTACGGGGTCAGGGAGCTGTGTAAATTTACACACTCGCTACCCCTCAACCAGCTAGCGAAAAAAAGGATTTTTCACTAGCTCTCTCGGGGTCAGCTAGCTTGTAATTTTACAAAGCTCGCTGACCCCCAGCTAGCTAGCTTTCTCGAGGGTCAGCTAACTTGTAATTTTTACAAGCTAGCTGACCTCCGAGAGAGCTAGATTTTTAAAGCTATTTTTAATCCTATTTTTAAAAATCCTATTTTTAAAGCTAGCTCTCTCGGGGTCAGCTAGCTTGTAAAAATTACAAGCTAGCTGACCCCCAAGAGAGTTAGCTTTAAAAAAAGGATTTTTAATTAGCTCTATCAGGGGTCAGCTAGCTTGTAATAGCTTGTAAAAATTACAAGCTTGCTGACCCCCGATAGAGCTAGTGAAAAATCTTTTTTTTTTCGTTAGCTAGGTGGGGGTCAGCGAGCTTTATAAAATTAGAAGCTCGCTGACTCCCGAGAGAACTAGTGAAAAATCATTTTTTTAAAGGATATTTTTGACTTTTCGCATTAACAGGATCAACCTAGGGTGTTCATATCCAAACCGTTCCAAAATAAAACAGCAAACCGATTAAAAAAAACCGAAAAAGACAAAAAAGGAAATTTGTTTGGATGTTTTTAGATTGATTATTGAAAAACCGATTAGTTTTTGGTTTTAGTTTTAAAAACCGATTCGGAGCGCTAATTATAAATATATACACAAAAATAGACTAGTTTAGGCTTAATACTTACGCGCTCAAGGTACATAAGTACAATGTTATATCAATTTGTGCTAATTAAAAATGCTAACAACAAAGATAGTTGCTTTCATGCATATATGTTTACTAGTTTTTAACCCGTGCAATGCACGGGTTGTACAAATATATTTTTTTAATTATATTATTATTGAATAATAATATTCTTGTAATACTATAATTGGTTTAATGCTCGATATATATCGATCATTGTATTTGTTATTTAAAATCAAATAGTTCAAAAAATTAAATACATTCAATTGAACATAAAAAAAATAAAATTAAATTCATGATAGTTTAGGTAGATTTTATTGAAAAAGAAGTAATTGATAACTTTGAATTTAGATTTTTGCAAGGATTGGACTCGCAAATATATATTCTTTAATTTTAATAATATTCATGATTTTTTTATAAGATAAAAAAATTCAATCCAAAAGTGAAGAAGTATAATATCCCTCACGAAGAGAGTACAAAATGCAAAGCTCTAACCGAAACAAAAATAGAACCCCAAGTACAGGATAGGGGATGCACATGCACATGCAACAATTGTGCATCATTTCTCCTCATTCTTCCTAGTATTTAATATATAAGAAAATAACTCCCTCATAGTAATAATGTTATATGCCTTTTTGGATAGGTTAGTATGATGCCTACAAGCAATTTCATTTATATAACCGTCTTCCTCATAAAGAAAGAGCAAAGATATTGCAATGGGAGGTAAGTTGAATGCAATTGTGTATACGTTGCATTCTACCGTCTTTCTTTTGTACAATTATATCGGTTGGTTGTGGTGCTGAACCAAAATCTCCAACTATTAGTGTTGCCACTCTAGAGGTAGTGACATCCTCCCATCCGTTTTCTTGTCATATATCAATCTTAATTCAAAGTTCATGTTTTTGAACTTAGATTGATAAATGTGCTTAGAATTTTTATTTATGTTATAAGAAGAATGAATTTTCACATACCTTGACTTGCTTTAAGAAGAATGAATTTTCACATACTTCACTTGCTTGTAGCTTTCTTCTTTTTTCTATTACAATTTCCTTCCTCCTAAGTCTTGCATCCCTTTGAGTCTGTGTCAATTCTTTATCGTAATGGTTGCAAAAAGTTGCATATCAAGTTTGATAACCTCTTTTTTATTGATTGTTAACTTTCTGAATATGCTTGTTTTTTTTATTGAATTTTTTCTTCACTATTGAGTCTGTGAGTATACATTTGACACATTTTTGTCATATACTCCTTCTCTGGTGTCTTTGTTTCGTAGTTTGGTTATTTGATTTTTTATTTTGTGTTAGTAGTATATAATCACCAACAATGAAATAGATTTTTGTTGTTTGTGATTGAATTTTTTCTTCACTGGACACCTGTTGAGTATGTGAGTATACATTTGACACATTTTTGTCAGATACTTCTTCTCTGGTGTCTTTCTTTCATTGTTTGGTTATTTGATTTCTCATTTTGTGTCAGTAGTATATAATCACCAACAATGAAATAGATTTTGGTTGACAACACTTTTGAAGTTTGAAGATAAGAAAAGGACAAAGGAAATATTGTATTTCTACATTTCAAGCAGTGGTCAATCATTCTATGACCTTGTTTTTTTGTGCACAACACTTTTTAAGTTTGAAGATTAAAAAACAAGCAAAACATACGTGTTCAACTATTCTGTGACCCCCAAATTAATTCTGCTACGTTGACAATGTGTTCAATGATTAAGTTGTTATTGAATTTTTTCTAGCATGTGTAGCTTTTCACTTTAATTCAACAGATATACCTTTTTGAAACTATGTATCCCTTACAGCTGGAATCAACATGTGTATCTTTTGGTTTCAAGTCAGCAAATGCATCTTGTCAAAACCTTTCGAAACTATGTATCCCTTAAATCAGCAAGTGTATCTTTTGGTTTCAAGTCAGCAGTTGCATCTTTTCATAATAAAATTAATTAATTAATTTTTTATTTTAATTTTAAAAGGCAAGGACATGTGACATATCTAATCATTCATTATTCTCTCAACTTTGTCTGTAAGGCCTCCAGGAGCTACCTACTGTGAGAGTTTGAACTCACAAATATATAATAGAGTTTGATGTAGTTATGACTACTTGCAGTGACACCTTGCAGTTGGAATTGTTGGCAACACTTTTGAGGTTGAAGATAAGAAAGGAACAAAGGAAATAATGTATTTCTACATTTCAAGCACGGGTTTTTAGTCCAGCATTTTCGAACTTGAAGTTAAGAAATGAACAAAGGATAAGATGTATTTCTAAAGTTGTAGCAAAACGTGTTCAATATAAATAACGTGTTCAATAATTTTGTTACGTTGACAATATGTTCAATGATTAAGTTGTTCTTTTTTTTTTATGCTTTCACGCAACAGTGAAGTGAATTTTGAGTTTAATTAGTTCAAAAGATGCATCTTTTCATTTGAATTCAGCAGGTGTATATCCAAACTATGTGTCCCTTTCATTTAAAAGCAACAGATGTATCTTTTGATTTATATTCAGCAGATGCATCTCTTCATAATAAAATAATTTTTCTTTAATTTTTTAAATAAAAGATAAGGACATGTGGCATGCCTTATCAATGAGTATTTTCCCAACTTTAATTCTGAGAGCTCCATTTTGTGAGGAGCTCTCTGGTGGCAGTATTTGGTCTCGCAAATATATAATAGAGTTTGATGACTTGTCGCAAAGGAATATATGTTTATGACAAAATAATTAATTTTTATAAAAATTATATAAAAGTTTTAATTAAATTAAAATCGAATCAAACCAAACCGAATCACATATATATTTTATGATCGGATTGAATGACATTTTGCCTCAAAACCAAACTGAAACGAACACCCTAGGATCAATTAATTAATTGGGGTTCAATAAACTAAAACCCAAATTTCATTACCAATTACCATAGTGAATGTAGGCAAAGCCCAAACAAATAGTCCAATTAGCGCAGTCGAAAAACCAACCAAGACCTAGACAATTTTAAACCCCTTTCTTTGTCTTTCTTTCAGTTGCAGGGGCATCACCATCGTCATCATCACAGCGCAGGCAACACCGACATTACCACCACAACCACCAAAGGAACCCTCGGACTCAGAAAAAAATGGATTCTTCATCGTCCAACCCAACAACAACAGCAAAAAACACCATCACCATCCCTCACATTATTGGTGCTGCTGCTTCCATCACAGCAAACAACAACCCTCGAATTAATATGGATGGGCCCACCACAGCCTTTCTTAAGAGTTATCTTGGTCAGGAGGAGGATGTGCCTTCTTCTTCTTCTAACCCTCTTCCACAGCCTCAACCTTCTGCTGCAACTCGTCAGTGCTGACATCTTTTGCTTCTTAGTTCACTTTTTTAAGGAAGAATGTGTCAATTTTTTACATACCCATTCTGCAAGTTTGTTTTTTGTTCATTTTTTTATACTGAAGTGGAGAAAAGATGTGATCTTTACACTTAATTTTTTTTCCCATCGGTGGCTTGTGGAGTTTTGAAATTTGAAAGTTTTATTTTTTTGTCCCCGCTTTATGCTTGTTTGCTGAAAAACATGTGGTTTTTACTCTAAAAAATTGAAATTGGAGAAATTTCAAAAGATGGGGTTTCGAGAAATTTATATCAGTACGTGAAATAGCTTATAACTTTATAGCTTTATGTGAAATGAATTTCATTCTGTAACTTTTACTTACTTGCTTCGTTGTTGTTGTAACTGCTGTTGTTTTAATTATGTAATGCTATTGCCGAATATATTTTAACGTGTTATGCATTGACAGGGTATTAGTTGAAGTTATGATGATTTTAAATTGAAGCAGGCTGTGAATGATGGTTAGGTTCAGTTTCTGAAATTTATGATTGGTGGCATATATTTTGTAATATTTGGTTCAATTTTGAGCTTTGAACTGAACTAAGTTGGTGTAAATTTATCCAATTCAATCTAATTCGGTTGATTCGGTCACTTAAAAATGTTTTTACTTGCGAATGATCCCTTTAGCAGGGTCTCTGTAACTGTTGTATAATCTGGTATTTATCTTTCTGGAGGTTGTCTTCAAATTAGTGGACTAATGTCGTATGGCTTGCATGTCTTTACTATAGTCATATGTTTATTTTCTCCTTTTACCCTGCATCTTAATTGACTTATTATATATACAAGATCTCTTATCTAGTATATTGTTCTTACCAGAGCTGCCAGAACACTTGTTGTATAAAAATCGTTTGCAAGAGTTTGCCCAAAAGTCATGCATAAATCTTCCTCGGTACCAAACAATTAGTGAGGGTACTCAACAGGCTCCAAGGTTTAGGGCCACTGTGTGGGTTGATGGTAAAATTTACACAAACGAAGTCGCCTTCTCTAACCGAAAAGCTGCTGAACAAGATGTGGCTAGAATTGCTTTGGAGATGATACCTGAAGTGATGAAAGAAGAAGCAAGCCCTCTTGTTTTGGAGGTTTGTTGTAACAAGATCTTTAATATCAAATTTTATGATCTGATTATTAAGTTCAACCTTATAGTGATTAACTATTCATGACACCTAACTACATGTGTTGTACAGTGTTTTATCTTGTATATTTCTTTTGTGCTATTTGATTCAAATTGCTGTGCTTGTTAACCGTATGTTAGATCCGGTAATTAGAATATTATTATCCACTTTAGTGGCAATCGATGTTCTTTTCATAGATAACATACATTTTTTTATTATCTAAAAAATCTTGGCTTTGTGTATGATTTGGCTGGTTTCTAGGTGTTTCTGATAACCTTAATTAACCTTAATTTGTGCCTACTGGAAGATGTTCTATTTTAGCTTGACCATTTGCAAAATTATTTTATGTTTTGCTTTGTTAAAGGTTTGGATCTATGAAATATTTGTACTAATATGTATACTGGTTTGGAAATGTGACATTATTCCGGTGCTTTCTGACTTACAGAAAAACAATATGCTACTGATATCACATCATTGTTGATGTCACTTGTTCATGTTTTTTTTTTGCCATATATTGTCATTCAATATTATACTTCATTACAGAATCCTAATATTATTGCCCCTTTGTGTTCATATTCCAGAATACTATGTTTTCCAAGTCTATGTTGAATGAATATGCTACTAAGCTGCATATAGAACGACCTACTTATAACACTGTTCAGTTCACTGGGGTGATTCCTGCTTTTGTATCCACTGTGGTTTTCAACGGTGCAAAGTACACTGGTGATGTCTCTAAAAACAAAAAAGAGGCTGAGCAGCTAGCAGCTCGTTGTGCTGTATTTTCACTTCTAGGTATCTGTTTGTATATGCTTTATACATATTCTTAGAAATTTTTATTTGTATGCCAATGATTAACTAGGTCAACATATTAAGCAGATGGCCCTGGCTCAGGAACACTTTTTGAGATATTAAAGTCCAAATCTAGATTCATTTCTGCCGTCAAACCAAGCCCATCACAAGTTATTGAAGCTGCTAATGTAGCTGCCACATTAGCAAATACAGGATATGCCTCTGGTTCACTAGACCATAATATGGGAGTTGCAGGTATTGTGATTGCTAATAATAATGAAACGAAAATTGAACTTGCTGTGCCTTCTCAAGTGTTTGATTGTCAAACATGTATCATTCTTTGAAGTCCCCATGTTTCCGAATGTGTCTTTCCAACCAGGTTTACAGCAGCTTGGCGGTGGCGCCTCAAGTTCAAATAAAAGAAAAAAGAACAAAAAGAAGGCTAATAAGAAGGCGCGGTTGGAAGCTCAGTATGTTACTTGATGACTCATTTTTGTTACTTTGGTTTCTGCCTTTTGTTGCATTTGCTATATTTCTCTGAAGCCATTTTGGTATACTTTCCGTGTTTGTGTAACTTTAGCTCTAACAAAGCTTCAAGCATGTATATTTCTCTAGAAAGATTTTAGTGATTTGTCTTGGTCATAGGGTCAATATGCCATAAGTTTTAAGTAAAGGAGAATGAATGTATAATAAATTTCTTCCTGCATACTTCTCATTCTTAGCAAAACTTATTCGTCCATGTTTTGAATGAGCTATTGGGTTTATTGCTACATACTATCTCCAGGTAAAAGAATTTTGTATTTATATTCTGTAGGGGGGGAGGGGGCGCATATGAGTGCATGTTTTAGTGGGATGTTAATTTGAGCTAGTGAGATATTTACACGCACTCGTTTGCATGGATTCATAGCTGGTGTTGTGTGTTGTACGTATGTCTAACTATTAATCGGATGGTCTTTTTTATGAATTTTCAGGGTACCAGTTGCTGCATTTCCTGTAAATGAGATGCCTCCTTGTTCGGTGGCACAGTGATATAGTGAAAGTGTGGTCAGATTTTTAATATTTGTAAAAGGTCTAGAATTGGTCTTATTTATTGGAAAACCTTTGTCATTGTGTGACGTTTTAATGTAACATCGATTTCAAATGCTTAGGTTTTCCGACATATGTTGGGGATGCACATATTTACTCTTCTGAGCCTCAGCTGGCAGGATATTGTGACCTGCTTCTGTCAAACTGAGTTGAAAGTGGATTTTTAGCTTTTATGCTTTCATTTAGAATCAATGACACCAAAATTTTGGCTTTGTTTCTTTTTGGTTGTTAGTCTATGTTAAGTTGCTGAAGCGCTTATGTGTAAGTTGTTGATCTGTAGTAAGATCATGCTGTTGCGAAATATGGAATGTGTGGCTAGATTGAATATACCGTGAATGTGAAATGTGAGTAAATAACACATGAAGTTGTGCAAATAGTCTTTTTTTTCAAACTGACCAAGGAGGTCTATCGCATTCCTTCAATGGGTGTAATTAAACTGTTTAAAGAAGAGTTCACATCATATTTGGTGATTTCTAAATATGCCCAAAGTTTTTTATTCGCACTTATTAGAAAATCTTTATGGAAGTGCAAAAAATTCGGGAAAATCATTTGAAATGAAGAAATACATGTTCGAGAAGACCTTTCGACGGGTTGTAATTAGTATTTTCTAAGTGTATTTAGCAATCATCTTATGACAGTCATGGTCATAATGGTTATATTTTTGGGTCCGTTGCCACTACACTAATGCTATGTTTGAGAGTTTGGATGGGATGAAATGAAATATTCCATTGTTTGAGGGGAATGGAATAATGTTTTCATTCCATTGGTTTCAAACTTTCAATCCTTTTTAGTTTTTTGTTTTTTTTAGAGTCAGCTATTATTGGACATGACTTGTGAATGTTTGAGAGTTAGCTTGGTTGGTTAAGCAGAGAGCATAGAATGGATTTGTGCTTTGACCCTTCCCTTCCATATCCGAAGCTTAGTCAATAAAGCTAGTGACATGATCAGTAGGTATTCCTCGCTTCCCATGTACTTTTTACCTGTCCATCCCGGAAAGTGCACGAGTTATCATGGTCATTGACTATAGCACACCACTACACTTCCACGTTTCCTTTTGGAAGGAATTCTTAGGCATATGGACCTTTTGTTTGTTTGTTTTTGGGCTACATGTATCCTCTACGAGAGAGGCAATCTTGCTCAAGTCGGGTAAGATCATTATAGGTGACAAACTCTTGTTTTGAATATGTTTGTTTTGAATATTTAACCTTGCTCCATATTCAAAGCATGAACTCGAGATCATTAACTCTTGTCAAATGATCCAAGCGCTTGATCAGAGGGGAAATCTAAACGATACTCGATTGCATAATTCACATTTTTATGCAAATGTGACAAACATAGCATTATGGCACATTTAGTTTAAAACCATGTTGGGAGTGGGGTTGGTTCTAAAGATCGCAATTGAATGATTACATTTAGAAGATAAATTTAAAATCATGTATAGAAGATAAAAATGTACCCGCACACACATGTTTGTGCATATATTTGATGACAGAACCAGTTGGCAAAGTTTGAAGATGTATAGAGATATAATGGTACAGTGGATTCTGCAGATAATAAAAGGTGAACAAGCATTTAATGGAGGGGTTGCAAATCTGATGTGTGTCTTGATTATGAGTTTCCAAGTTCATTGTGAGAAAGACTTGGGTTAGACAGCCTCCTTGAATTACTCCTTTTTCCAATGCCAGCTCTAGTTTTTCCCCCTTGTCCTGTTATTTGCTTGTATGTAGAGCAAAACATGTGGATGATGATCTTCTTTGGGTCTAACAAAAAGATATACTTAATTGTCTTTCATGTGCAGCCAGAACTGGTCCCTGCCCCATAGAAGAAAGAAAACTAGTAACACAAAACATATATAACGTGATGAATGAAAGAAAAGGCTGGATTTGGAATTCATTTTGGTTTTAAAAATTCAGTTTGATGGAATCTGTTGAAGTGAATGGAGATTCAACTCATTAAAGTTTGAATATTTTGGCTTGCATCATATGGATCACTTGCTCTAGTTGACCTTACATTATGTAATTATTCTTTAGCTAGTTAGTACTTGGCAATATTTAATCTGGCTCCCTATCATTTGACATAATTCCTCCAAACAATTTCTTATCTATCTTTATCCCTCTTTAGATGTACTTTGTACTTTGGAGTGTTGACTTCTTTTAATTAGGATTTTAAGCCACAAAACAGTAATCATTTTGTGAGTAATTTTGTTCAATAATAATGTCATAAGTTTGTGTCTACCTAATCTAAATTTTTATTTGAAACTTCAAAGTTGGAGTACTAATCATATGAATAACTAATATAAATTTATCGCATACGAAAAAGTTTTTTGAACAACCATTTTTGACAATTTCCAAACAACTTTGCTTTTTGATAATGCAAAATATACATACTTTGCATTATTAAAAGCAAAATTATTCCGGAGGTTGTTTGACACAGTTGTTCAAATAACATCAAGCTTAAGCATTTACAGTACCTCTCATGACAAGATTCAAAGTTTTCTGCGTAGCTTCACATGCTTCTTTATTGCCACTTTTACTACAACCTAACAGAATTCAGACAGTAAATGAATAGAACAAATATAAAACCCTCATGCCAATCAGTGTTGTTAGCTTGTTATTAATTATATAATAACTAGTACTAACTAGTCCTGTCCAGATAAGAGCACAGAATGTTAATATATAGTATAAAATAAAATGGAATGTTTAGTCCACGTGCTTAAGTGATTGAAAGGAAGCATGCAAGAAGCTACGTGAAGAAGTCTCCAGCTTCTTAATCAGAGTAGGAATCAAAGCAGACATGGGTTTTGCTAAGAATCCGGCGACTCTTATGCTGCATTGCAATGTTTTATTTATTTATCTATCTTCTCTTCTTCTTCCAATGCATTAACTTCAGCCAGCTAACAATCCCAATACAAAGATGAATTAAACTAACATTATGGTGATTATTTTAGTATTTAAATCTGATTTATTGTCTCTCCATATTTAAAATTTCCGTCATACATTATTCTAATATAATATGCATGTGTACACTGATGCATGTTGATCCAAGTGGAAGAGACTTGAGTCACTTAAACATGTGGTCATGGGTTAAACCTCTGAATTTTTTTAAATGTAAAAACGACATTAGGGAAAAGTCCTCGCTTATCCAAGTTATTAGTCTCTCACTTATCGAATAAAATTACACTCAAAGAACAAATAAAAAAATCTGTGCATCAGTATCATTGAAATTCCCATATCGAAATAGCATTGAGTTGGATATTTGACATCTACAAATAGTACTCATACCTTCCTAGTTGTCATTCTCATTGTTGACCTGCCTGAACAAACCTTAATTGTTTTTGCAATTAGTTTTCCTTCACCTCCCTAATGGCACTGGCCAAAGACAGAACCCCACAAAATTCAAGCATAGGAAGCAAGGTTCAACCTTGTGTTTTCAATGAGACTGCTGTGAAGATTACTTCCTCGGCAGTTCATGGGGTCAATGAGCACCACCACAAAGCTGTTCTTGAAGAGGAAGATGGCTCACAAAGCACTAATGGGCTCAGCAATGATTCAGCTATAACAAATTCTCCTCCGCTGTGTGGCAGTGGCAATGCTTTTGTTTATAAGGGCACAACCACTAACTATCATCAGCATGAAGAAGCAGAATCTCTGATCAACTTCAAAGCCAGCAATCTCATGCAACCTAGTGAGTCTTTGCTTAACTTTCAGCATAGCATGCTTGTCCATAACAACAGTTACTTGACAGATAACATTCCGAATGAGTACTGTGTTTGGGAGAATAATTTGCATCAAGATTATAACCAATGGAATCAGATTAGTCCAAGAAGCAGTGCAGACTTGCGCCCGGTGCAGGATTTCAATTGCTTTCAAACTGCTAGTGGCTATAGCTCCATGATGAATAGTGCAAAAGAGAAGCAGCACGGCGAAAGTTCATATGGTTGGCTATACTCAGAACCAACTAACTTTGCTGATAGTCTCCTAGAGCCAGGAGCACAAGAACATGTCATGAAAAAGCGCCCTTCTATGGTATGGCTTCCTCAACTAATAACTAATATGTAGCACTGATACTTCAAAATGGTTGCCGAACTGGTAACGGGCAAGTATCATATCAGATACTTCAATACTTTTTAGATACTTTCGTTTATAAATTTTTCAATTATGTTATGATTTCTTTCCATGACAATGTTTCCGTATCCGTATTGGTATATGGTATATTGCTTCTAGTCCATTATTCTAGTGCTAAGAAAAGTTTGTGAAATTAGAATGACTTAGGAGGCTAACTTTAAATTTGTGTTTGCAGGGAGAGAAGATGAAAGTTGCAAAGAAGCAATGCACAGCTGAGAGTAAAACTCCAAAACCTAAGTCAAGTCCATCCAAGGATCCTCAAAGTGTGGCTGCCAAGGTTTGCTTCAATCCTAAGTCAAATTTACACGTTACATATATTCAACGTTTTGATTGCAATCTAAGTAATATCAGAATGTTAGATTCAATGTTGGTAGAATGTTTGTCTCGCAGAATAGAAGAGAGAGGATAAGCGAGCGGATGAAGGTCTTGCAAGAACTGGTACCTAATGGCTCTAAGGTGGGTTTTTTTTTTTTTTTTTTTTTTTGGTTTGGTGGCATATCTATGAAAATTATCCTAGGTATGACTTATTAGAATGATGGTTTAACAGTTAAATTTTAACTTTGAGAATGGATTTTGTAGGTTGATTTGGTTACCATGCTGGAGAAAGCAATTAGTTATGTTAAGTTTCTTCAATTGCAAGTGAAGGTGAGGCTTAAAACACTAGTTTTCTTCTTATTTTTCTTTTGACAAGTTTTCTAATGTTAAAATCTTTACCTGTTCAAATTACCCATTTAACTCGAACTAAACTCATTGAAACTTTGCACTTGACATCTTTGTTTTCGTATTATTCATGGTGCAGGTGTTGGCAACTGATGAATTTTGGCCCGTTCAGGGTGGAAAAGCTCCTGATATTTCTCAAGTAAAAGAAGCAATAGATGCCATTCTTTCATCCCAAAGAGAAAGAAGTTCAAGCTCAAAGTAGATGACTTGATGAAGATCATGTTTGATGTATCCAAATAAATAATATCCTAATAATTCAAGCACAACTATGCAGAACAAGAAAATCTTTGGTCTGAGCGTTGGTCATTCTGAAGGGCATTTTAGGAATTTAGAATGCATGACATTTAGAAAATATGTTAACTTCTAAATCAATATCTAGTAGCCAAATTGAACATCTTGAGTTTCTATAGAACTGTATGCTGGGGCTGATATACCTTGTCCCTGAATTTCATTAACAAAATATCTGCATGTCTATGATGTATTTTTCTCTGTATTAGTGGTAATGAAGTGTTTCTTATCATATCAAAAGTATCTCCTTAGATAGAGAGATTAACTCTGTATCAATGAATGCATGCCAAATCAATTATAAGTCAATAATAACATTAGAAATATTATTAGCATGCACAAAGATGATATATCAATATATGTGTCTCAATGTCAAAGGAATTATCCTGCTGCTCTTGCTGGCAAGAATAAAAGCTATAAAATCAGTTGCTGTAAATTTGACCTTTCTTTTATTGAATATATCATAATAAATAATGTTATTTAAACATCTCAAGAAAAGATATTTGCTTGCAAATTGCAATACACTCATTCCGATCTTACATGCAACACAGGATAGTATCCTGCCAAGTCACACTACTTATGTGTTGTTCTATGAGAATGAGCTGTTATCAGTGAATTGAAGTAGCCAGGGTAGTGGCAACAGCTTGGAGGTTAATTAAGTTAGGATACTTCTCAACATGCAATTGAACATGAATAAGTTAGCAGTTGACCAATAGAATATAACTATAAAATTCTTATCTTAGGTAGCAATAATAACATATGTAAATATAATTATAAACTCGTTAATCATGGAGGAGAGGGTTAGCATGGACCCGGATGCCTCCTCCTTGTTAGAATATATGATTAGCTTAGTTTAATCTTTCCTTTATCTATAAAAAATTGTATAAATGGGACTTTCAAATTCAATCTAATTCAAGAGTAAGATCCGTTGACACCAGGTGTAAAACTTGGTCACTCACATACATCTTCCCATAACTTCTTATATATTATGAAATTTGTCAAAATATCCAACCGTTGAATTATATGTTATTATCAAGTAGGTAAGTCTACAAAATTTCATAGAATATAAAAATTATTTGATACTTTATTCGACTATTATATTTTAATGGATAATTCGTTATTTAAAATATAAGTAAATATACATTATTAGATTACATACTTATGAATCTCTGAATGATCTGAAATTTGGTATATATGATCGTCATGATAATAACATATAATTCAATGGTTGGATTGACAAATTTCATAGTATATAAAAAAAGTTATGTGAAGGTGTAAGTGACCAATTTATACACCAGGTGTCAACGGATCCTAACTCTTAATTCGAATACTCTCTCCGTATTAAAAGTTGGAGTTTTCTATTCATAGAACGCATCCACATGACAAAAGTTGGTTAGTTAGTTACCTATTCATTAGAAACATCCATATGGAAGTGGTTAACTTTTCAAATTCAATTTTCAAAATTTGAAAATTATTTCCTTATTACAAGTTTTTTTTTTCCTTTTTTTAAGTCCCTATTACAAGTGCTTTATGTTACATAATTTTTAAATTGCACAGAATTTTATAAGATTCCATTTTAAGTAGTTAAGGTTTTATCGGTGAATTTGAGCTTTTATAAAATGTATGGATTATGCTTTTGTTCTGAAGTTGATTTTGATTGAATCCTTTTGTTCATGCATGGTTTTTTTTCCCTTTGTTTAATACTTTCAAAACTTGACTTGCATATAACTTTTGCACCAATGTGAAACCATCGATTGTTGAGAATGAAGATTTTTGGCACTAGAAACCAACATATCACAGCGTGAGTGTATCTGTTGCTCTTGGCAGATAGTTGTAGTACATTTTTTTAAGGAAAAATGTGTATTTTATTCATAGATAAGAAACAGTACAAGAAATTTAACACTAATAATAGTTAAAGGGAAAACAAAATACACTGCAACAACAGATTCTTCCATGTGGACATGAATCATCAATAACTGTCAAAACCGGACTCGAACAGAAGATTCAATAGCCTTTAATTCCAAGATAACAATCTCATTGATGCTGTGACTAAGCTCAGTTCAGCGACAAGGAATCTCATATCTAAAACGAGAGAGACGTTGGACGGTAGCCAAATCAATAGTCGGCAAAAGGAGATCTGTCTCGTCGACGAGTAGCCTTCCAATTATTGGAGCAGAGAGAATAACCATTAGATCTGGAAAGTAAAAAATATCCAGAGGCATCCCTCTATGAAAACACACAAAATAAAAAATCACACACAAAATAAAAAATCTTGCACAAATGCAAGACAAAATCCAAATAAACTGGGGGAAAATAAACCCACACCCTTTCCTTTTACTCCCCCTACAGAGAAAAAGTATATAAAAACAAGAAGAAGGAGGGAAGAGACAGTAAAGAAAAGCTTCTCTCTACAAATCCTAATTTTTACTTAGATAGTTGTAGTACATGAAGATGGTTTATTATACTAATATTATTATACTGAGTATAGATTAAGTTGGCAAAAATCACTAAGGCCAATAAGCACACAAACAATTGACTCGTGCATTGCACATGCTTGAAACTAGTGATATGTACGTTTTTTTTTGTCCGTATTCCTTGCGGAACCACCGGTATCCTCAAGAGCACCCTTAATACCAAGGAGTTCTTGAGACTAATCCAGAGCGAGCTGCGTAGCTGGCTCTCCCAGCGAGATGTTTTTAGTGGGAATCGAACCCGGGACTAGTAGCATCCGTGTCTCATTCCCAATATTTCAGTTGGGGCCTTACACCAACTGAATCAAGCCTCATTGGTAGTGATATATACGTTTGATTAGCTTTCATTATACTTTTGTATTATGTGGTTATCGTATAAATAGGATTCTCATCTTGTAATAACATAACAACATCAATACAATATTTTACTTTGGCTCTGTTCGGCAACACGAGTTACGAGCTTTTTAGTTAGCTAGGAGCTTTTAGATTCAGTCAATAAGCTACTAGCCCCGTTCGGTGAATACAAATTAGAAGGAGCTTATAGTTTTTAAAGAAGGAGCTTGTAGCTTTTGAAAGCTAGCTTTTAGAAAGCTACTTCAAGTAGCTTTCTATAAACTAAACTAGCTTTCAATAATTCATATACCAATTATACCCTCAAACAAAATTTAAAATTATTTTACTGCCCTTTAATTAATTATTAATTATAATTTAATAATTTTGTTATAATTAATTAATTAATTAACTACATAATTAATAAATTAAGAAAAAATGAATTTAATTAATTATAATTTAATAATTTTTATATTTTATTAATTAATTAACTATCTATTTAATAAATAAAGAAAAATTTTGAAAAATATAAAATAATAAAAATGTTGCATGTCCTTTTTGGTCATTTAATAACTTTTAGCTACTTCAAAAGCTAGTTTTGCCGAACAACACTATTTTAAATAGTCAGTTAAACAGCTATAAGCTCTCAGCTAAAAGCTCATAGCTCCTAGCTAGCTTAACAGCTACAAGCTAGAAGCTCATAACTACAAGTTACAAGCTCAAAGGTACAAGTTAGTTTTGCCGAACAGACCCTTTATCTTTTCTCTCAAATCTCTCTAACTTTGTTCATTTTCTCGACTTTCTAACACTTCTCCGTATTTAAAAAAAAAAAAAAAAGTTATTGACCGATGCTATTAGTTAGTTGGAATGCATTGTCATTTGCAGCAACCCATGCAACTCATCTTATTAATGTTCATTCAATCCGCAGTATCTCATCTTACTATTAACTTTGATAATATAATGGCCGGATAATTACGGAGTATTTTTTTTATACTACCTCCGTCTCTAATTATAAGGCTCTCTGGAAGATTTCACGTCCATTAAGAAAGTGGAATAATTTAGTTAATTGTATTGGAAATGTGAACTTTTGATATGTATTTTCAAAATTACCCCTATTAATATTATTGAGAATCTAAAAAGTGTTAAATAAATAGGGGTGTTTGTGGAAAAAAGAATTAATGCTCATTGAAAATTGGTAAAAGCCTTATAAATAAGGACAAAATAAAAGTGTTAAAAGGCCTTATAATTAGGGAGGGAGGGAGTAATATTTTTATTTATTAGATTATAGTTTGTTCAATCCCTTCTTTAAATGAGTTCAGAATCTGTCCGAGGTCAATTAATGATTTTGTAGCCTACCTATTGCTTGAGAACACAAGCTTCAGGTTTAGAGCTATTTCAAAGATAAACAAACATCAAAACCAAAGGATAACATTAGCATGTCTAACTCTAACACACTCTCTTTAGTCAGATATAAGAAGGGTGACATTTTGCTGCATTTACATACAACATTATACATTATAAACTTTTTTTTACATGAAATTTTTTATTGAAAACAGCACCAGAGGTGCTAACAATACAACTATACAAGTACAGTGACCAAGATCATAACAACTACATAATTCTGCAGTCTAGATATTCCTACACAATCGCACCATCTGCTACAAAAACAACAGACATTTAGTAAAAAAGTAGATATCCCTTACATAAAAATTGAAAGTACTGCTACCAAGAACAAGGCTAAAGGTAATGACCCCTTCATATACATATGCCACAGATCATGTATGCATTGGCTCACTTCAAAGTTGCATTGGGGTTTAATTAGAGTACACATAATTAATTGGATTCAAATGACATTCTTACAGGGGAGCCGGTTTTCTAACCCCTCCTATTTGTTTTTGACCCTCTTAATTTTTTTTAATATCAAAAATGTCATTTTTGTTAAAAAAGAAGATCTTTTTCTATCTTCTTCTTCTTTAACTTCATTTCCCCACACGTTCTTACCTCCTCACTCATACCCATTCACTCATAATTTCAAGCACATTTTTCATTCATTCATACTTTAAAACACACTCCCACTCACACCTCATATGCTTTGATCCATGTTTCTGAATTTTTTCGATATAAGACATATCATATGTTCATGTCGAAGCGTACTAAACATATTACTCCCTTGTCAAAGTATACTGGTATTTTTCTTATATGTCCTTGTCGAAGTGTAATGGCATGTTTACTACACTTTGACAGGGCATATGATATGTTTTATATGAAAAAATCAAAAAACATGAATCAAAACATGAGATATAAGTGAGAGTGAGTGTGTTTGAAAGTATGAGTCAATGATCATTGTGTTTAGAAGTATGAGTGAATAGGTGGGAGTAAAGAGGTAAGAGTGAGGAGGTAAAAATGCATGAAGGCAATACCTAGCTAATGTCAAATCTGGTCTTGTTTTATAATTCATAACGATGAAATAACTTTTGCATATTTCCTATATCTACTTAAAAGCTTTAGCTTGGTTTTAGTGTCTTCCTTCATTGGCCCTGTCTTCTTTAGTCTACTGTATTTTTTTATACTTCCTTCTTTAGTTTGCAATGATTTACCAAGGGCAAAGAATTTGATAAAACAAACCGGTGAGAGGTGGAGTCTGAGGGCTGTTGTGTAGTACGATATTCTGAGCATCTTGCTTTGCTATAATTATATTATTTATCTATCCCGAATTATCTTTAGCTAAATGAGGTAGTTGCTTCAGTACTGTTTTATTAATTATTATTTTTCTTAACGGTTTGTGTTTTAATTATCAATGTAATAATTCATATGTTTGTTTTGTTCAATTCAGATATTGTGACTACTAGAATTTCCGTTTCCAGACGTGGACGTAGAAGTAGAGGTGTAGGTCGTGGTAGTCAAGATGAACAGGAGCAGGCGCAAACTGGAACTAGAACTCGAGCAGGTCGCCCAATTCCTAGTATGTCTAACCAAAAGCGTCGAGCTTATGGAAGGTATACCAGAGACGAAGGTGCTGGAACATCTGAGGATCTTTCTCTCCTAGTGACATACCCTACACATATTGCGCTTGCTATATGGCGTGGTGAGGTATGTACTTATGTTTTTTTCGTGTAATATTTTTTAATTATTAATTAAATATAACATATGTTCATGTTAGTTGACGTTATTATTTTTTTTTTAATTTTACTTATGAACATTGGGTTTTTTTTTTAAAATGTTACGTTATTTTTAATTTATGACTTGCAGGAGCGTGAGATCTTGAAAGCTAACTCTCACAACTGGAAATCAAATCTCGGTTTACTACACAATTGCCAGCTCTGGTACAAGAGATTGTGACAAGGTTTGGATTGGCACCACTTGTGGCAAGCACATACGCCAACTGTGACAGAACACTGTTGACCGCTTTTGTGGAACGTTGACATCCTGATATCAACTCCTTCCACTTACCCTTTGGTGAGATGACGATCACGTTGGACGATGTGTCATCGATTATGCATTTATCTATCAGCGGGCACTTCGTTAGTCCTGGAGCAGTTAACCAACAAACTACTATTGACTCTTTAGTGTAATTGTTGGGAACACCACTTGATGTAGCAGTTGAAGAGATTGTTGTTGTCAATAAAGGGAAGTCTGTCGTACGCTTTTCTTGGTTGATTGAGCATGTTGGTGTTATGTTAGGTGCGGATCCACCACGACATGATTGCACTGCAAGGGGCATCATGCTTTATATGCTGGGTACGTGTCTCTTCCCAAATAAGAGGTTTACCACTGTTGGTGTTCAGGTTTTGGAGCTTTTTCGCGATGTTGATGATCTAATGACATATGCATGGGGTGCATCTACTCTTGCATATTTATACGATCAACTTCGTGAAGCTAGTCGGAAGAATACAAAGCAGTTGTCTGGCCCTGTTTGTTTGGTGCAGCCGTGCAGGTAGTTAAACTATTTTACTATTTACTATTTTATTTGAATTTTTTAAAAAGTTGTCTGGCCTGTTTATCTATTTTGTTGTATGTCTTGATTATGTCTGCTTACTTTACTAAAAATGCAGGCTTGGATACATGAGCACTTTCCTAAAGTTGGCATGTTTGTAATGAATAGAAATTACAGGGAAGAGTTGCCTCGTATTAAAAAATGGAAGCCTCAATGTTCTGCTGATGATCTGCTTGAGGACTATAGGGTTAGTATAGATCAGAGTACAGTTGATGACATTTGTTGGATGCCTTACGAATCGCATAGAGCGTATCGTCCATTCGAGCAGGTGTCCTATTTCTCCGGTTATATTCGGGGTGATAGATCTATGCAGGTAAATTTGTTTCTTTTTTATTTTTAATAAAATTAGGTAATTTAAAAGCCATTAAGTTCTGATGTATAGTTTAATATTGCAGTTACCTTTGCCAGAGCGGGTTGTTAGACAGTTTGGATTAGTACAGGGTATCCCGCGCTCACCCCAAATCTTCAAGAGCAACCCATTAAGTCCATATGACATGGACCAAATGTTCTTCGACTGGAATGCTCATAAATTTGATTACACCACATGTCATCGAGCCGAAGTTCTTGGACAAACTGTTGTAGGATACATGGAATGGTATCATCGATATTCTCATCCATATCTCCTCCCTTCTACAGTACGGGTTTGCCAAGACATCATTCCACCCCATCCTCTTAGAGCCCATCGCAATCCATTAACTGTGAGAACCCATTAAAGTAAAAATTATGTCATTTGCTATATATTAATAATAACACAATGTATTTATTTTGTAGATACGTTTGGAGGAACGACTGAAGATGATTGGTCATAAGTTGTGTAACATGATTACTGGTGGAAATTCATGTACCTGTGGAGCTTTGGATGTTGTCACAATCAATGAATGTGTGACACTAGCAGAAGCAGATCCTAACACACATCCAATAATTCATACTTTTAGTAGGAGGGGGCGTGGGGCGGGACGTGGTCATTAGTACTTTATTTATGATTTCTTGGTTTTTAATGGATTTGTGACTTTATTAAGAACAGACGTGGATTACGATTATGACTTTGTTTAATTTGTGATATTTATGACTTTATTAGGAAGGGACGTAGTTTATGTTTTATGATTGTCTCTTTGATTAATGGCTATTTGTCAATTTATTTATCGACGTTATATTTTATGTATTACGAATAAAAAATTGATAATAAATTCAATCATATTTAATTAAAATAGAAAAAAATTTAAACATAGTTCATTAACATAAAAAATCTCCTAACATATTTTTGGAAACTAAACAAATTTAAATCTAATCATCGCTTAAGTCCACACAACTCGAGTCAATTGGAGGTAACATCATTTTAAATCTGGCGAATTGATCAAAAAATGGATTTTCTCAATCATTCGTTCCTTCTTGACGAAATTGCATCCACCCATAATAAACAAGGGGCAGTGGTGAATCTCTAACCAAATTCACCTACATAATCATATAAATTTAATGTCAATAACATGTTATCATTAAAAATGAAAATAATAACAACAACAACATACCATCATCCAATGGTTGCTATGAACAAAGCCAAGTGCAACAATGGTATGTTTTTGGGTAGGTGATCCCATAATGGCAAATAAGTATACATCGATCGAAGGTACAGACTGACGTTAACAACAATAATTTGGTATTTAGTAGCTATGAGAGAGCCCAAAAATGGTAAGTCTAACCACTTATCCTGAGGAGCGGATTTAGTGGAGCTGCACACATTTAATAAATTTAGAGCTTTGGCATACAGATCTTCACACTTAGACCAGCCTTCATAAAATTTTGCATACATGTTTGAAAAAAAATCTGAATGTTGCTGAAGAAAGTTAGAGAGATCAATTCAGACTTTCACCCACTCATTCTCGTTACCAAATATAGATAATGCGAGTGCCCTGTATCCACAATTACCATCGGATTGCACATCCACCGTATCCTGTATATTTTGTCTGAAATCAGGGTGAAACTCAAGAAGATACTTACTTGAACACGACTTCTTCGACTTCTGCTGCAAGGGAGTTTGTGCCACTCGTTTTTTGCGAGTTTGTGACCCCTTGTTCTTTGATGAATTTGCTGAAGGGAAAAGAGAACTACTATCTTCACGCTCTCATTAAGAAGGCTCACGCTTTGTTGATTTCTCAAATTTCATCTTAGCACGATTGTTCTTCGTAGGAGCCCCCTTTGTGGTCACCTTATCCGGAGGTGGGCACATAGATGTAGTTTGGGGGTATGATATTTCACTCAGTTTCTTAGCAATGCAGATTATCCTAGTAGCATCAAGGTGTTCTGTACGTTTCCTTATGTCAACAAACGCAACCTTGACAAGTGCAATAGCACCAAGCTTATCAACACTCTCTTCAGGAGTTGAAATGGATAGCTTCTGCCAAAAGACATGAACTGCACTTAGTGGAATGTTCTCCCCCCGTTCTCTGAACTTACGAAGATCACAAGAACAAGGCAAGCCATGGGTAGACCTAATAAAACAACTACAAAACTTTGGCTCATCTCCAACCTTCTCAAGTGTCACAAACTGCTCATAAATAAGTTCCATAGCACTCCTAGAGAACATCGAGCGTAACTGCTTGAAAAATGGCACATTGGTCCTATGTTCCACAATCACTCTACTAATCTCAAAGGTCAGCATGTTGCAGCTCTATCATGTGTTTCATGCTAGAGAAACATTTAGCATAATCTCTCAAGCTATCTTTAAGCAATTTCTTCAATCTTGCATGAGCACCTCCAACCCTAATACACAAACAAAACAAAACCAAAAACCATTAACTGAAAAAAAAAAACGTTAAAACAATTCAATGTATTGTAACAAATCTTACCTATTTGTTGTAGTGTTCCCTAAATGCATAACCTGATTCGTCCAAGCATCCACAAACTTGACTTTGTTAATATCATTTAACCAATTACCTTCAACATACTTGAAGAACTTTGCACCAGCTTCACCTTCACCTTCACAACTACTTTTGAAATCATTTACATAATCTTTGTAGTCATCTATGTTTTGGCAATGAACGACATTATCCCACTCTTTAAGCAACATCTTAACTTTTTCCTTCTCTTTAATATTTTCTTGCATTTACTTACCACATTTTTATTAATATGAAATTGACAAAGCATATGGTAAGAATGAGGAAATACTTCTTTAATTGAATTCCCTAGTGCAGCATCCTTGTCGGTGACAATAACTTTCGAAAATAAGTCATCTCGTCGAAACAGACATCTCAACTTCTCCAATGCTCATACAAAGTGTTCGCTTGTTTCATGTTGAAGATAAGCAAACGCAACACTAAATGTCTTCATGGTTGAGGTTTGACCGACCATCTCAAGTAGAGGAGTACGATATTTGTTTGTTTTATAAGTGTTGCCCATAATCAAGACCAGATTAAATGATTGAATAAGATTGATAGAGTCTGGATGAGCCCAAAATATATCTTGCACAACCTCTGAATCTTCATATCTCCGATAGAAATTAACATATTTGTCTTCTTCCCCAACCTTAATAATTGTTGCATATCCGTGAAAGGAAACTTTTTTGTCCGTTTATACTTAGCTCTTGCATTATAGATGTGCCTTAAACTAGTGAGCTTATTAGGATCTCGCTTTTTAATTGTAAGCCATATACTAGTTGGTGAAACCATGCTATCCGTCATCTCTTCAACCAACTTCTTTTCTTCTTGATTTAATCGGCCAGCAAATGAGTGACCAACTAACGTTTCGGCACATGCATGGTTGTGATATCCATTACCAACTACAACATTCCAACCACCACCACCTTTTAACGGCTTCGCCATTAATTTGAATGGACATTCAGTTTTTCTACTTCCAGTAATCCTTTTTTCCTTTTCACCTTTACCTTTGTATATTCTAACCTTTCCGCTCCTTTCACATCCTAAAGTTGCCCTTGTTGGATTACCCAAACGATCTCGCTCGGATCGAACAATGACAACGACAAATTCATTATCGCGTCCAACTTGTTGACACCATTCTAGTAATTCATCCGAAGAAGGAAAAACCTACGAATTCATAAATTTTTCTTAAAATGAAAAATTAAATTAAAATTAATAAGGTTAATCATATGAGAGTCAAAGAAAGAGATCATTACTTGTGCCATTGCAAAAGCATTAGAAAAATCTGGGAAGTCACCTTGGGGTTCGTTAACTTTTTCCTTATCATCCTCCTTATGGGAATTGGCTTCCATAATTGATATAACTGAATAATAAAAAAGTGATATAAGATTATATAAAAATAATTAAATAAATAACTGTACGGATGGATCATCCGTAGCCCTCAACGGATGGGGTATCCGTGTAACATCCTAAGTTTTATTTTAAATGAAATTATTAAATAAAAACCTAAGAAAAAAATTGGAATAATGACTTAACGAATTTTGGTAGATAGGTGAGTGGTGATTTTAAATCCTAGGGGTTGTATAGAAAGCAATTGTGGCTTCGAGCAGAGTTAACTAAGCGAAATCGGGAGTTAATTCGGCGTTTTAGATGTTAGAAATCGGCCGAAAAGAGAAAATTAGAAATTTATTATAGGATGCTAAGAAAATAAATTCCACCATTGGATATGAAGTTTATGGGGTGAAGAAGCTTGTCAAAAAATTTGGACCCGATCCGACAGTTAACGAAAAAGTTACGGCGAATCGAAGGTTGAAAACCTTGTTTCTCGCCCAGGCGCACCAGCCATGCGCCCAGGCGGGTGCACTGTTCATACGTGCACCAGACAGTGAAAAACCCGCCCAGGCGAGGCACCAATTCGCCCAGGCGAGCGGAAATGCGCACCAGCCAAGCTCAGTCAGGTGCCTGTCTGGCGCTCAAGCACCAGACCCGCGATCGAGCGCGAGCGCGCAGACCAGAATAAATCTGGTGCGTTGATTCTGGCTTGGTGGCTAAGTTTGCCACACCAGCCACACGATTTTCCCAGGCACCAAGGCAAGAAATAAAGCACCAAAAGCTATTCACTTCACCACCTTTCATCACCCCAACAAATCCATCATCTCCACCACCAATCCACCATACACACTTGATTCTTGGGCACCTCAACCCAAAATCAACCAAACCCATCAAGCTTGCTCCATGGATTTTGATTGAAGCTTCATTCCTTCTCCTCCTTGGTTCACACGATTCACTCCCTCCTTCCATTCTTCTTGGTTTGCGATTTTCACCATTGATTGGGTAAGCTAGCTTCATGCCATATATTAATCTCTTTTCCATTCCAATTTTCCTTAACTCATAGAAATTTTGTTCTAAACCCTTAGGGTTCTTGCACTCATGGTTATGTAGGGATTGTGTTTCATGCCTTCCAACTCAAACCAAGGCAAAGATAATGATCATTCTTCTTGTGCTCTCTCAAATAGGATTGGGTACCATCATTTCATCATTTCCTTATTGAGGTGGCAAACTCAAGCTTAGGGCAAGTTAAGATCTCCCTATCTCCAAGTGTTTGAGGTAAGGGAGTGGATATAGTGAGATTTGCCTTGTTCTAGGGAGTAGGTTCTAGTTAGTATATAATACTTGTTAGGGTTACGTGTTAGGGGAGAAAATTAGATTATAAATCCCTAGGATATTGAATATGAAATTCTAAATAATTAAATATTCATGATGATTTGATGTTAAGACTAGGAAAAAGGAAACCCAATAATGTGAGAACGAATGATTTGATAAATGTAACTTTGTTAATGATGATAAGGAAGTACAATAAGATTTTGGTAATATGGTAGGGAAGATGATATAAATGATTTCTATGACTATGGATTTTAATTGTCAAGCTATGTATAAAATGATAATTGATTGATGTTTCAAATGTATGTATGTATTATGGAGTAATTTGACATAGGAAGAAAATGGAATGGAAACGACTATGTGTGATGAACGTGTGTAGTTGTATTTAAATGCTAAATGAGAATAAATGTTAAGTAATAACAATTGTTAACAAGGTCGTAGCTTATGTAAATTAAAGTGATGGGCAATATAAAATGTTGGGTTATAAAATGGATAAAGGTAATTATATGAATGATTATGTATTGACTTGTGGTTGAGTTGTGATTAAATGTGTTGCAATTGACTAGACAGGGAAGTGAATAAGTCTTGGCCTCTGAATTGAGGCGCCGAATATTGAGAATGTGGTTTATGCGTTGGCCTCTGCTTTGAGGTGATGACTAAAGGAAAGATTTGATAATTGATATAGGAAATGAGTGTGGATAAAGAATGAATGAGAAATGTGTGTAAGTGTATTTGTAATTGTATGTGCCAAGTTGTTTGTGTAAGATGGTGAAAGTATGATTTGGCCTCTGATGTGAGGTAATGTGAAATGAAAATGGAAGTGTGCGTTGACCTCTGACCTGAGGGACGCCATATGAATTAAAGTGAATGAGTGTTGACCTCTGACCTGAGGGACACAGAATGAAATAAAGTGTTGACCTCTGACCTGAGGGACACGATATGAATTAAAATGAATTGAGTGTTGACCTCTGACCTGAGGGACACCGGATTAAATAATGAGTTGGGTGTTGACCTCTGACCTGAGGGACACCGGATGAAATGTGTATTGGTGTATTGACCTCTGACCTGAGAGACACACCGTGAATTAAGAGATTGAAGTGTTGACCTCTGACCTGAGGGACACAATATAAATTATAATGAATGAGGTGTCGACCTCTGACCTGAGGGACACATAATTTAAATAAGGAAAAGAATGTGGGCCTTTGCTTAAGGTGATAGATGTGTTGAATGAAATTGTGCATTGGCCTCTGATTTGAGGTGATGTACTGAAATAAAATGTGTATGTGAAATGAAAAAAAAGTAAAGGAATGGATGTTGAAATGAATAATGAAAATGGAAATTTGGAATGAACAATGAATATGGAAATTATGAAATGTGCATGGTGTGCAATATGTGAAGATATGTTTAATTGCTATTTGTGCTTGACCTAGCGGGTCGTTATGTCTAGTTAGAAACTGCCTTCTATTTCATGTGCAATGCTCACTCCCTTACATTTTCAGGTACGGAGATTGAGTTGGCACAGCCCCCGGCCGAGCAGGAGTACTTTCCCTTACAAGGAGAGTAGGGGTTATTATGGGATTTGGAGGATATTATGAACTTAAGCCTCTTACACTATTTTTATGTAAAATTTGTTATTCATATTTTAAGTGAGGCTTAGGATGTTTTATTTTGACAAAGTTATATGTCTTGGTTATGTCACTCAAACTTAGTATTTTCCGCTATTACTCTGATATATTTGGAACCCATGGGGCCTTGATATAATTTAGAAATATAATCTGAAGCCCTGCTGACTATTAGTTGTCTATTTGAAAATTGTTTACCACAAGTTAAATTTGGATTAGTCCGAAAAACAAACAAAACTCCGTCCGTTTGACGGAAGATTTTATAAGCTTAAAAAGGAAATTTCAAATTCACTATTTTATATAAGGGTTTAAAAGGGTAATTAATTGTAGGTGTTACATTTTATGGTATCAGAGCAGTTTCCCTCGGCCTTTGGAGTTATGAGCTACTCCAGTGATTACTCACCGAGCGAGTAATCGATAATTATAGTTTAGAGTCTAGAGTCTATTGATAGGATGTTTATACTATTAATTATGCTAATAAGCATTAACCGTCGGCCTGATGCATGACTGAACAGAATGGCTGGTAGGCGAGTCGAAAATGACGGGATCCGCGCTATTCTGGAACATCTGGTACAGATGCAACACGATCAGGCTGCTAACATAGCGCAAGTGCATTATAACCAGGGGGAGAACATAGCAGCAGCATTGCAGCAGCCGCAATGGTTCCTCAACCCCCAGCTCCAGTTGCAATCGACTGGTTAGCACGGTTCAGAAAGAATGATCCGGTTAAGTTCGAAGAAGGGTTCAATACCGATGGAGCACAGCTTTGGTTGCAAGAGATTGAAAAGATCCTGAACACTATGGCACCACCGGAGGAACAGAAGGTTCTGCTAGCACAGTACATGCTGACTAGTGAAGCGGAACACTGGTGGCAACAAATGCGGAGGGGTTTAGAGGCGGACAATCAGGCGATCACATGGGATTTGTTCAAGAATCGTTTCCTGGGCAAATACTTTCCTGAAGATGTTCGTAGAGAGAAGGAGATAACTTTTCTGCAGCTCGTGCAAGGGAACATGAGCGTTGGGGAGTATGCTGCTAGGTTTGAGGACTTGATCTGATATGCAGGGAGTTATAGGGATGCTGATGAAAGGACCAAGTGCATCAAGTTCGAGACCGGACTTCGTTCTGAAATCAAGATGGCTTTTGAGTATCAGAACATCGCCAACCTGTCTCAATTGATCAATACGACTAGTACTTATGAAAAGAGTCGGAAACAACGGGCAGCTGAGAAAAGAAACAAGAATGTTCAGAAGGCGGGAGATCCTATTAGGGGCAGGAGCTCGGTGCAGCGACCAGGTCCTTACTCCCAGCCTAGAACCGGCCAAGTAGTGAGTACCTTTGGTCCTATTCCGACTTGTCAGCACTGTGGCAGGATGCATAGGGGAATGTGCTGGACATTGGGTCGAAAGGAGGGGTTATGCTTTCACTGTGGACAACCCGGACATTTTGCTTCAAATTGTCCTAAGAACACAATAAAGAAAGAGATTAATGCTGCTAAGGCACAGAAGGCCCGTGGTGGTCCATCATTGCGGAAGGGGAAATTATTTACCGTCGAGGGTGACGAGGTGGACCCGGCTGATATGGTCGCAGGTAACTAATGTTTGCCAAGTCCGTGCGTAATGTTTCTAAGTCCAATTGTTGTGGAGTTAGTTTTCTCCTCAGTTAGCTAAATAGTGAGTTAGTAATGTCTTAGGGTAGAATTGTTTAAAAACATGTTGGATATCTGCCTCTCCAAATACAATCTTGTTCTTGCAGATAGCATAAGAAAGACCTTAGAAAGAATTCTTAAGTTTGAGAATTCTAGTACCAAGTGACCAACACTATGTTGTGATGTTGTTATTTGATGTAATGTAAGGTTAGAACTGATCACTCTAATCCTTGCATTTGTTAAACGTTGACATCATTGACAGAACCTGACAGTGATGTGTTGTTGGTAGACGTGAGGATGAGATTGATCACCTCAATTCTTGCATCTATCAATAAATGCTATCATTGTAACCTTTAAAGTGAAAGTAGACGACCAAAGAAGTGACTTCCAAGGAAAATAATTCTTGTATGTGAAGCCAACCTTACCCCGAAACATTCGTTCAAAAGCTTCGCATAGAGTTAGAGAGTAGATAGAAAATAGTTCTAAAGAAAGGAAGTCTTGGTGTATGCTACTTGTTCCAAAGTAGTATAGCTAAGTGCTAATCCCTTGGATGAGTTAAGAAAACTCTCCAGAAATTATTCTTAAACATCATATCAACTAAACCGATCTTGAGCAATTTGACATTTGCTTCGAATCTTTTCCGGGATCTTAGATAACCGTTCATAAGAATAGCCGGTATTTGCCAAAAACTTGTAAAATCCCTGCGTTAATACCAAACAATCTTGATAATTGACCCAGCCAACGGCAAGTGTCGTACCCTTCACCTTTGGTAGTTGGGTAAATCTTGGAACTGATATGGATTCCTTCCTTCCATATCTTTTAGCATGGGATGAAAACGGGTATTTCGACACTAAGTGGGGGAGTATCTCTTAACCTAAGTCAAGTTCGGGCGAATCGAGTAGTGACGGAAGGAAGAGAAGGGAAGTAAAGACGGACATCATGAATTCTAATAATGGGATGATTCTCCAATTAAAGGAATTGAACGGAATTTCGGGGACGAAATTCCAATAAGTGGGGGAGAATTGTAACATCCTAAGTTTTATTTTAAATGAAATTATTAAATAAAAACCTAAGAAAAAAATTGGAATAATGACTTAACGAATTTTGGTAGATAGGTGAGTGGTGATTATAAGTCCTAGGGGTTGTATAGAAAGCAATTGTGGCTTCGAGCAGAGTTAACTAAGCGAAATCGGGAGTTAATTCGGCGTTTTAGATGTTAGAAATCGACCGAAAAGAGAAAATTAGAAATTTATTATAGGATGCTAAGAAAATAAATTACACCGTTGGATATGAAGTTTATGGGGTGAAGAAGCTTGTCAAAAAATTTGGACCCGATCCGACGGTTAACGAAAAAGTTACGGCGAATCGAAGGTTGAAGACCCTGTTTCTCGCCCAGGCGCACCAGCCATGCTCCCAGGCGGGTGCACTGTTCATACGTGCACCAGACAGTGAAAAACCGGCCCAGGCGAGGCACCAATTCGCCTAGGCGAGCGGAAATGCGCACCAGCCAAGCTCAGTCAGGTGCCTGTCTGGCGCTCAAGCGCCAGACCCGCGCTCGAGCGCGAGTGCGCAGACCAGAATAAATCTGGTGCGTTGATTCTGGCTTGGTGGCTAAGTTTGCCACACCAGCCACACGATTTTCCCAGGCACCAAGGCAAGAAATAAAGCACCAAAAGCTATTCACTTCACCACCTTTCATCACCCCAACAAATCCATCATCTCCACCACCAATCCACCATACACACTTGATTCTTGGGCACCTCAACCCAAAATCAACCAAACCCATCAAGCTTGCTCCATGGATTTTGATTGAAGCTTCATTCCTTCTCCTCCTTGGTTCACACGATTCACTCCCTCCTTCCATTCTTCTTGGTTTGCGATTTTCACCATTGATTGGGTAAGCTAGCTTCATGCCATATACTAATCTCTTTTCCATTCCAATTTTCCTTAACTCATAGAAATTTTGTTCTAAACCCTTAGGGTTCTTGCACTCATGGTTATGTAGGGATTGTGTTTCATGCCTTCCAACTCAAACCAAGGCAAAGATAAGGATCATTCTTCTTGTGCTCTCTCAAATAGGATTGGGTACCATCATTTCATCATTTCCTTATTGAGGTGGCAAACTCAAGCTTAGGGCAAGTTAAGATCTCCCTATCTCCAAGTGTTTGAGGTAAGGGAGTGGATATAGTGAGCTTTGCCTTGTTCTAGGGAGTAGGTTCTAGTTAGTATATAATACTTGTTAGGGTTACGTGTTAGGGGAGAAAATTAGATTATAAATCCCTAGGATATTGAATATGAAATTCTAAATAATTAAATATTCATGATGATTTGATGTTAAGACTAGGAAAAAGGAAACCCAATATGTGAGAACGAATGATTTGATAAATGTAACTTTGTTAATGATGATAAGGAAGTACAATAAGATTTTGGTAATATGGTAGGGAAGATGATATAAATGATTTCTATGACTATGGATTTTAATTGTCAAGCTATGTATAAAATGATAATTGATTGATGTTGCAAATGTATGTATGTATTATGGAGCAATTTGACATAGGAAGAAAATGGAATGGAAACGACTATGTGTGATGAACGTGTGTAGTTGTATTTAAATGCTAAATGAGAATAAATGTTAAGTAATAACAATTGTTAACACGGTCGTAGCTTATGTAAATTAAAGTGATGGGCAATATAAAATGTTGGGTTATAAAATGGATAAAGGTAATTATATGAATGATTATGTATTGACTTGTGGTTGAGTTGTGATTAAATGTGTTGCGATTGACTAGACAGGAAAGTGAATAAGTCTTGGCCTCTGAATTGAGGCGCCGAATATTGAGAATGTGGTTTATGCGTTGGCCTCTGCTTTGAGGTAACGACTAAAGGAAAGATTTGATAATTGATATAGGGAATGAGTGTGGATAAAGAATGAATGAGAAATGTGTGTAAGTGTATTTGTAATTGTATGTGCCAAGTTGTTTGTGTAAGATGGTGAAAGTATGATTTGGCCTCTGATGTGAGGTAATGTGAAATGAAAATGAAAGTGTGCGTTGACCTCTGACCTGAGGGATGCCATATGAATTAAAGTGAATGAGTGTTGACCTCTGACCTGAGGGACACAGAATGAAATAAATTGTTGACCTCTGACCTGAGGGACACGATATGAATTAAAATGAATTGAGTGTTGACCTCTGACCTGAGGGACACCGGATTAAATAATGAGTTGGGTGTTGACCTCTGACCTGAGGGACACTGGATGAAATGTGTATTGGTGTGTTGACCTCTGACATGAGAGACACACCGTGAATTAAGAGATTGAAGTGTTGACCTCTGACGTGAGGGACACAATATAAATTATAATGAATGAGGTGTCGACCTCTGACCTGAGGGACACATAATTTAAATAAGGAAAAGAATGTGGGCCTCTGCTTGAGGTGATAGATGTGTTGAATGAAATTGTGCATTGGCCTCTGATTTGAGGTGATGTACTGAAATAAAATGTGTATGTGAAATGAATAAAAAGTAAAGGAATGAATGTTGAAATGAATAATGAAAATGGAAATTTGGAATGAACAATGAATATGGAAATTATGAAATGTGCATGGTGTGCAATATGTGAAGATATGTTTAATTGCTATTTGTGCTTGACCTAGCGGGTCGTTATGTCTAGTTAGAAACTGCCTTCTATTTCATGTGCAATGCTCACTCCCTTACATTTTCAGGTACGGAGATTGAGTTGACACAGCCCCCAGCCGAGCAGGAGTACTTTCCCTTACAGGGAGAGTAGGGGTTATTATGGGATTTGGAGGATATTATGAACTTAAGCCTCTTACACTATTTTGATGTAAAATTTGTTATTCATATTTTAAGTGAGGCTTAGGATGTTTTATTTTGGCAAAGTTATATTTCTTGGTTATGTCATTCAAACTTAGTATTTTCCGCTATTACTCTGATATATTTGGAGCCCATGGGGCCTTGATATAATTTAGAAATATAATCTGAAGCCCTGCTGACTATTAGTTGTCTATTTGAAAATTGTTTACCACAAGTTAAATTTGGATTAGTCCGAAAATCAAACAAAACTCCGTCCGTTTGACGGAAGATTTTATAAGCTTAAAAAGGAAATTTCAAATTCACTATTTTATATAAGGGTTTAAAAGGGTAATTAATTGTAGGTGTTACATTTTATGGTATCAGAGCAGTTTCCCTCGGCCTTTGGAGTTATGAGCTACTCCAGTGATTACTCACCGAGCGAGTAATCGATAATTATAGTTTAGAGTCTAGAGTCTATTGATAGGATGTTTATACTATTAATTATGCTAATAAGCATTAACCGTCGGCCTGATGCATGACTGAACAGAATGGCTGGTAGGCGAGTCGAAAATGACGGGATCCACGCTATTCTGGAACATCTGGTACAGATGCAACAGGATCAGGCTGCTAACATAGCGCAAGTGCATTATAACCAGGGGGATAACATAGCAGCAGCATTGCAGCAGCCGCAATGGTTCCTCAACCCCCAGCTCCAGTTGCAATCGACTGGTTAGCACGGTTCAGAAAGAATGATCCGGTTAAGTTCGAAGAAGGGTTCAATACCGATGGAGCACAGCTTTGGTTGCAAGAGATTGAAAAGATCCTGAACACTATGGCACCACCGGAGGAACAGAAGGTTCTGCTAGCACAGTACATGCTGACTAGTGAAGCGGAACACTGGTGGCAACAAATGCGGAGGGGTTTAGAGGCGGACAATCAGGCGATCACATGGGATTTGTTCAAGAATCGTTTCCTGGGCAAATACTTTCCTGAAGATGTTCGTAGAGAGAAGGAGATAACTTTTCTGCAGCTCGTGCAAGGGAACATGAGCTTTGGGGAGTATGCTGCTAGGTTTGAGGACTTGATCTGATATGCAGGGAGTTATAGGGATGCTGATGAAAGGACCAAGTGCATCAAGTTCGAGACCGGACTTCGTTCTGAAATCAAGATGGCTTTTGAGTATCAGAACATCGCCAACCTGTCTCAATTGATCAATACGACTAGTACTTATGAAAAGAGTCGGAAACAACGGGCAGCTGAGAAAAGAAACAAGAATGTTCAGAAGGCGGGAGATCCTATTAGGGGCAGGAGCTCGGTGCAGCGACCAGGTCCTTACTCCCAGCCTAGAACCGGCCAAGTAGTGAGTACCTTTGGTCCTATTCCGACTTGTCAGCACTGTGGCAGGATGCATAGGGGAATGTGCTGGACATTGGGTCGAAAGGAGGGGTTATGCTTTCACTGTGGACAACCCGGACATTTTGCTTCAAATTGTCCTAAGAACACAATAAAGAAAGAGATTAATGCTGCTAAGGCACAGAAGGCCCGTGGTGGTCCATCATTGCGGAAGGGGAAATTATTTACCGTCGAGGGTGACGAGGTGGACCCGGCTGATATGGTCGCAGGTAACTAATGTTTGCCAAGTCCGTGCGTAATGTTTCTAAGTCCAATTGTTGTGGAGTTAGTTTTCTCCTCAGTTAGCTAAATAGTGAGTTAGTAATGTCTTAGGGTAGAATTGTTTAAAAACATGTTGGATATCTGCCTCTCCAAATACAATCTTGTTCTTGCAGATAGCATAAGAAAGACCTTAGAAAGAATTCTTAAGTTTGAGAATTCTAGTACCAAGTGACCAACACTATGTTGTGATGTTGTTATTTGATGTAATGTAAGGTTAGAACTGATCACTCTAATCCTTGCATTTGTTAAACGTTGACATCATTGACAGAACCTGACAGTGATGTGTTGTTGGTAGACGTGAGGATGAGATTGATCACCTCAATTCTTGCATCTATCAATAAATGCTATCATTGTAACCTTTAAAGTGAAAGTAGACGACCAAAGAAGTGACTTCCAAGGAAAATAATTCTTGTATGTGAAGCCAACCTTACCCCGAAACATTCGTTCAAAAGCTTCGCATAGAGTTAGAGAGTAGATAGAAAATAGTTCTAAAGAAAGGAAGTCTTGGTGTATGCTACTTGTTCCAAAGTAGTATAGCTAAGTGCTAATCCCTTGGATGAGTTAAGAAAACTCTCCAGAAATTATTCTTAAACATCATATCAACTAAACCGATCTTGAGCAATTTGACATTTGCTTCGAATCTTTTCCGGGATCTTAGATAACCGTTCATAAGAATAGCCGGTATTTGCCAAAAACTTGTAAAATCCCTGCGTTAATACCAAACAATCTTGATAATTGACCCAGCCAACGGCAAGTGTCGTACCCTTCACCTTTGGTAGTTGGGTAAATCTTGGAACTGATATGGATTCCTTCCTTCCATATCTTTTAGCATGGGATGAAAACGGGTATTTCGACACTAAGTGGGGGAGTATCTCTTAACCTAAGTCAAGTTTCGGCGAATCGAGTAGTGACGGAAGGAAGAGAAGGGAAGTAAAGGCGGACATCATGAATTCTAATAATGGGATGATTCTCCAATTAAAGGAATTGAACGGAATTTCGGGGACGAAATTCCAATAAGTGGGGGAGAATTGTAACATCCTAAGTTTTATTTTAAATGAAATTATTAAATAAAAACCTAAGAAAAAAATTGGAATAATGACTTAACGAATTTTGGTAGATAGGTGAGTGGTGATTATAAGTCCTAGGGGTTGTATAGAAAGCAATTGTGGCTTCGAGCAGAGTTAACTAAGCGAAATCGGGAGTTAATTCGGCGTTTTAGATGTTAGAAATCGACCGAAAATAGAAAATTAGAAATTTATTATAGGATGCTAAGAAAATAAATTACACCGTTGGATATGAAGTTTATGGGGTGAAGAAGCTTGTCAAATAATTTGGACCCGATCCGACGGTTAACGAAAAAGTTACGGCGAATCGAAGGTTGAAGACCCTGTTTCTCGCCCAGGCGCACCAGCCATGCTCCCAGGCGGGTGCACTGTTCATACGTGCACCAGACAGTGAAAAACCCGCCCAGGCGAGGCACCAATTCGCCTAGGCGAGCGGAAATGCGCACCAGCCAAGCTCAGTCAGGTGCCTGTCTGGCGCTCAAGCGCCAGACCCGCGCTCGAGCGCGAGTGCGCAGACCAGAATAAATCTGGTGCGTTGATTCTGGCTTGGTGGCTAAGTTTGCCACACCAGCCACACGATTTTCCCAGGCACCAAGGCAAGAAATAAAGCACCAAAAGCTATTCACTTCACCACCTTTCATCACCCCAACAAATCCATCATCTCCACCACCAATCCACCATACACACTTGATTCTTGGGCACCTCAACCCAAAATCAACCAAACCCATCAAGCTTGCTCCATGGATTTTGATTGAAGCTTCATTCCTTCTCCTCCTTGGTTCACACGATTCACTCCCTCCTTCCATTCTTCTTGGTTTGCGATTTTCACCATTGATTGGGTAAGCTAGCTTCATGCCATATACTAATCTCTTTTCCATTCCAATTTTCCTTAACTCATAGAAATTTTGTTCTAAACCCTTAGGGTTCTTGCACTCATGGTTATGTAGGGATTGTGTTTCATGCCTTCCAACTCAAACCAAGGCAAAGATAAGGATCATTCTTCTTGTGCTCTCTCAAATAGGATTGGGTACCATCATTTCATCATTTCCTTATTGAGGTGGCAAACTCAAGCTTAGGGCAAGTTAAGATCTCCCTATCTCCAAGTGTTTGAGGTAAGGGAGTGGATATAGTGAGCTTTGCCTTGTTCTAGGGAGTAGGTTCTAGTTAGTATATAATACTTGTTAGGGTTACGTGTTAGGGGAGAAAATTAGATTATAAATCCCTAGGATATTGAATATGAAATTCTAAATAATTAAATATTCATGATGATTTGATGTTAAGACTAGGAAAAAGGAAACCCAATATGTGAGAACGAATGATTTGATAAATGTAACTTTGTTAATGATGATAAGGAAGTACAATAAGATTTTGGTAATATGGTAGGGAAGATGATATAAATGATTTCTATGACTATGGATTTTAATTGTCAAGCTATGTATAAAATGATAATTGATTGATGTTGCAAATGTATGTATGTATTATGGAGCAATTTGACGTAGGAAGAAAATGGAATGGAAACGACTATGTGTGATGAACGTGTGTAGTTGTATTTAAATGCTAAATGAGAATAAATGTTAAGTAATAACAATTGTTAACACGGTCGTAGCTTATGTAAATTAAAGTGATGGGCAATATAAAATGTTGGGTTATAAAATGGATAAAGGTAATTATATGAATGATTATGTATTGACTTGTGGTTGAGTTGTGATTAAATGTGTTGCGATTGACTAGACAGGAAAGTGAATAAGTCTTGGCCTCTGAATTGAGGCGCCGAATATTGAGAATGTGGTTTATGCGTTGGCCTCTGCTTTGAGGTAACGACTAAAGGAAAGATTTGATAATTGATATAGGGAATGAGTGTGGATAAAGAATGAATGAGAAATGTGTGTAAGTGTATTTGTAATTGTATGTGCCAAGTTGTTTGTGTAAGATGGTGAAAGTATGATTTGGCCTCTGATGTGAGGTAATGTGAAATGAAAATGAAAGTGTGCGTTGACCTCTGACCTGAGGGATGCCATATGAATTAAAGTGAATGAGTGTTGACCTCTGACCTGAGGGACACAGAATGAAATAAATTGTTGACCTCTGACCTGAGGGACACGATATGAATTAAAATGAATTGAGTGTTGACCTCTGACCTGAGGGACACCGGATTAAATAATGAGTTGGGTGTTGACCTCTGACCTGAGGGACACCGGATGAAATGTGTATTGGTGTGTTGACCTCTGACATGAGAGACACACCGTGAATTAAGAGATTGAAGTGTTGACCTCTGACGTGAGGGACACAATATAAATTATAATGAATGAGGTGTCGACCTCTGACCTGAGGGACACATAATTTAAATAAGGAAAAGAATGTGGGCCTCTGCTTGAGGTGATAGATGTGTTGAATGAAATTGTGCATTGGCCTCTGATTTGAGGTGATGTACTGAAATAAAATGTGTATGTGAAATGAATAAAAAGTAAAGGAATGAATGTTGAAATGAATAATGAAAATGGAAATTTGGAATGAACAATGAATATGGAAATTATGAAATGTGCATGGTGTGCAATATGTGAAGATATGTTTAATTGCTATTTGTGCTTGACCTAGCGGGTCGTTATGTCTAGTTAGAAACTGCCTTCTATTTCATGTGCAATGCTCACTCCCTTACATTTTCAGGTACGGAGATTGAGTTGACACAGCCCCCAGCCGAGCAGGAGTACTTTCCCTTACAGGGAGAGTAGGGGTTATTATGGGATTTGGAGGATATTATGAACTTAAGCCTCTTACACTATTTTGATGTAAAATTTGTTATTCATATTTTAAGTGAGGCTTAGGATGTTTTATTTTGGCAAAGTTATATTTCTTGGTTATGTCATTCAAACTTAGTATTTTCCGCTATTACTCTGATATATTTGGAGCCCATGGGGCCTTGATATAATTTAGAAATATAATCTGAAGCCCTGCTGGCTATTAGTTGTCTATTTGAAAATTGTTTACCACAGGTTAAATTTGGATTAGTCCGAAAAACAAACAAAACTCTGTCCGTTTGACGGAAGATTTTATAAGCTTAAAAAGGAAATTTCAAATTCACTATTTTATATAAGGGTTTAAAAGGGTAATTAATTGTAGGTGTTACAATCCCCCCCGCCCTAGACGGAAAGCTCGTCCGTCTCTTTGACGGATGGATCATCCGTCTCATGTACGGATTGCTCATCCGTTTCTATTAATTCGGATCCCTTATCCGTCGTTATTGACGGATTGTGCATCCGTGTAATTTTTTTTTACAGATCGATTATTCGATCTGTTGATTATCTTGCGTCGTCTACATCTTTCACGAATTGGGACAGGAAAAGAAGAAATTACCTTTGATTAAAAACAACACATCAACAAAATTCACGATAATGTTTTCAATGATTAAAAAGGTATGCAAGGTTTTGAGTGAGCAAAGTAGTGAACAGTGTTGTTTTTGAAATCCTAAATCGGCGTATGAAAACTAATGCATATAGTTTTGCTTATTAAAATTCCAACCTACAATGTTACTCTCTCTTATATGGGATCCTCTTGAAAAGACCTAAAAGGATGGTCATATAAAAAGAATTAGGTTGTGCTAATCAGTGTTTTAAGAGTATTAATTAAAAAATATACTTCCTCTGATTCTTATTATAAGCTCCTTTTTGTGAGAAAGAAAAAGGGCTTATAATAATAAGGACCGAAGGGAGTATTAAATAAAACTTGTATTAAAAATCTAATTTTTTTAATTTTAATGTCTTAAATTTATTTATTTTTAATATAAAATTACTTTTTTTTTACTATACTCTAATGCATTTTGTAACATCCCGAATTTTAATTCCAATTGAAATTAAATTAATTAGAATTTGGGACAATTGGAACGATAATTTCAAGCCTTAGTTAGGTGCTAAAGGAGAGCGTTTAGTGTTAGAAAATGCTCAATAATAGAAAATTGAGAATAAAATTACTACAACTCTAAACCCAAATTCCACCGTTGGATATGAAGACATGAGTCTCAGGAAGCTCTCCTCCAAATTTGAGCAAGATCCGACGGTTAACGAAGGAGTTATGGTACGGTCAACCCCGAGTCAGCAGACTCGCGCCCCAGGCGCGAGTAGCCGCGCCCCAGGCGCGCGACGCATGCCACAGACCCTTTCCCGCCCCGGGCGCTCGAGGCACTGAGCCCCAGGCGCGCCTCCGATTTTAAAGCACATTTTTGGGGCTGAAACCCCCATTCGTTCCCCTTTTCCTCTCTCTTCACACTCCTTCTCCCTCCTCCGTCCAGCACCACTCAGCCGCCACCACCAAGGCCACCACCACCACCATGAACGCATCTCTCTCTCTCTCTCTCTCTCTCTCCCTATTAATCTCTCTCTCTCTTGTTCTCCCTCCTCCACACAAAATCACCACCGCCATCACTTCCTTCCGAACCGCCATCACCACCGCCGCCTGCGGCCGCCACCCACAACCACCATCATCATCAACATCATCACCAACTCCTCCCTCCCCATGGATCTTTCCCTCAAGCTCTCTCTCTCTCTCTCTCTCTCCATTGCCTCACTTTCTCTCTCTCCCTCTCCACCCACACACACCGCCGCCCCTCACCACCACAGCCGCCATCGCCGCCACTCGCGGTGGTGACCGCCACCATCACCAAATCACCATAGCCACCTTTCATCCCCATATCCCCTCTCTACCGTTCTCTCTCTCTCTCCTCCCGGTGTCGAAGAGCAACACCATCACCGTGATCGAGATCGATTGTCCTCACCGTGCTTGGAATCGAAGATTGGGGAAGCTTAGGATCAAGTTGGAGCCGAGCTAAAGCGTGAGTCGGGGAGTAAAGCATTAGATTAAGGTTACCCCTCTCACTGTCATCGATTGAGGTAAGGGATTTCATTACCAGTCCTTAAGGGGTATATTTCTGGGTAGTTATATCTATCGCTAGGACCGGGGAAAATGTTAATTGCTAATGAACCTTAGAGTAGCCTGCTAATAATGAAGAAAGATAGATGGAGTAAATAGGGGAACCAAATAGTGACGAATAAAAAGATAGGTAACAGAATAACTAATCAATTAGATCGGTAGGGTGTGGCAAAATAATAGAAATGGTGAATAGGGAAATAAATTTAGAAATGAACAAATGAGAGTAAAGAGAATTTAGTGAGACCACCGAGTAGAATAGGACCAATAATATAAAAATAGGAAATGTAATAAGGAAGATAATTAGGAAAGAAAATTTAGTTAAAGAAGAGTTAAAGCAATTAGCAAAAAAAAAAGAAATAAATAAATAAACGGAATTATAAGAACGAGTGAGTAGCGTAAGTGAGAAAAGGGAGAAATTAGAGATTAATTAGGGAGAGCCGGAATTAAATAAAGAAAGTGTAGGAATGAGTTGAGAACTAAATTAGGATAAAATAAGATTAATAGAAATAAATGGAGTGAATGAGTGTTTAGCCATTAGAGGAAGGAAATAAACGGAAAATAAGAAAGAGGGAGTTAACGGAAAAAGAAATAATATAATTGGTTCTAAATGCATGAGCTAGGTATTATTAAATATGAGTGATGTAGGAAAAGGAAACAAAGAAAGAGAATGAGGGAAAAGAGAAGAAGAGAAAGAAAAAAATTAAAATGTGAATTGAAAGAAAGAAAGTGAAATAAAGGAAATAAAATGAAAAGAAGTAAAAGGGAAGCAGTGTAAGTCGACGGGTATAGAGCCCCGGCGCATCACCAGAGTAAGTCAACTGGGCATAGAGCCCCGGCGCATCAATAAAGAGAAAAGAAAAGGAAAGAATGAAATAAAGAGGAAAAAAAGAAAAGATAATAAAGTAAAGTAAACAAGGAGGAAGAAAAGGGGAGCAGAAGATGTAGAGTGAGAAAGTGTAGAATGGGATAGGAAGAAAAAGAAATAGGTTAGTTGGAAAGAAAGTGAGTAGAGAAACTAGAGTGATTAGGAAAAAGGAATAAAAAGGAAAGAGCGAAAGTAATGAGGAACAAGAATAATTAGAGGTTAGAGATTATTTAAAATAAAACAATTAGAAAGAAAAAGAATTGGGAAACAGTTAGGGAGTAAAAATGAAAAAGAACATGAATTAAGTAGTATAGCATAGGCTTGAATTGTCTTGGTGTGTCGTATATAGCTGCTTAGAAATCTCTCTTTAAGTTCTGTGTGATGCTTCCCCTGTGTGGTTAATATTTTTCAGGTACACAAGTGGAGCATACACCAGTGCTGGCCGAGCAGGAAACCCTCACCGCGAGAGGTGTCTTTTATGATACCAAGAGTGAATTTTAATTAAGTTTAAGAATGTATTTTTATAATTAAATGTGTGTATTAGTGTATGTCCAGAGTTTGGTATTTGTGGGCATTAGGTTTTCATTTATTGTAATACTTATGATTTAAGTTTTTGAACTATTCTGGCCTGGACAGGTACAAAAAGGAAATTTTGGGAAAGTCCGAAAAACAGAAGAAATTCTGCCGGATTTTTCCTAAGAATTTTTATAAATATTTAAATTAAAAAGGAAATTTTCAAACTCTGATTTTATTTAAAACCTAAAACTGAATATTTGTGAGGGTGTTACACATTTCCTTAAGCATATGCATGTATTCCTAACTTTGTAAATTGCTAGAAAGGGAGCAATTATTATCATTTTTTTCCTCGAAAAGAAGTAACTATATATCCAAATTTTGTTATACACTTAAAAGTTAAAAAAGGGGCTCAATATTTTTATATTTTATTTTATTTTAATATTCAATTTGGTTTTCAATTTTTTTAATTTATTTTGGTCTTTTATTTTTTTTTAAAAAAATTCAATTTGGTCTTTTTGTAATAGCAATTTAGTTTTATCGAAATATCCATACTTATCACCGGAAACTAAAAAATGTTTTCAAAATATAAAAATAATTCTAGACCACCACCCGACGAAGGCTAGGAACAATGATATTGTTTCGCTAATGATAAATCAAGCTTGCTCATTGTGATGGTTGATTAATATAGACAAAGATGATAATGTTATAAAGATATTAATGGAGTTGACAGTAAGAGCTCTATTGATGGAGCCGTAAGAATATATGTCAAATTCTATTGATGAAACGATAATAAGTGTTGTAAATATTTTAGGTAAAACTAAAATTGTTATGAATGGAGGACAAAAAATAATTTTTTGAAAAAAAAATAGTGGACAAAAATAAGTCAAAAAAATTAAGAACCAAGGCAAATCTTGAAAATAAAATAAAGGATAAAAATATAATTAAGCCAAAAAAGATTAAGTGAAAAATTAAAAGAACACATTTAATTATACATTGCAACGAGGTGGCCAGTGTATGTTTTGACCGAAAACGATACGATATCCAAAAAGCAATATGGACGATCTATGCTTCTTTAATCTGCATGCTTTAATTTTCACACTATCCCAACCCCCCAATGACCCTCTCCTATGAGTGTTGCTTGGTATGCCTGATGACTACCATCACCTTGTCCATCGCACCACTCTCATCACACTTACCTCCAATTCTTTTCTCATAACATTTTGTCCATGACGATTTATTCGATCTTCACCATCACCACCATTATTCCACAAAAATTTCCACCATCGCCCACCCCACCCTTCAACCACATCCCAACTTGCTTAACCAAAGCATATGAAATAGTGGGAACAAAGAATTTGAATTTTATCAATCCATCATCTTAACATTCATACGACCTTGGCAATATTATTCGGAATATATGTACCATATCACTTGCTTCATGATACATGAATTTTTTTCTACCATTTGAGCAAATTTGAATTCTAATGTAACTTAATAAAATAAGGCTTAATTGCATATTTGGTCCTTTATCTTATTTTTTAGATTCAGTTTGGTCCTTTATCTTTTTTTTTTGGAATTATTTGGTCCTTTATCTTTTCCCACAATTACACTTATATCCTTCCGTTACCAATCGTTATTAAATTAACGGAAAAGTAAAACGACGTCGTTTAGGGCATAAGTAAAACGACGTCGTTTCATAGCTAACCCTAAAACGTCATCGTTTTCGTTGAAGATAGCTTAATAAGAGCTCATTGAATCTGGGGTTCAAGTTACCCCTTTTCCCCCAATTCTTCTCTAAAACTGAAGAATGTATTCTAGTTCACGATCCATTAGAAATCGCGAATCTCACATGGAGTCTTCGTCTTCGTTTGGGACTGCTAGTGGAGTTGGAGCTCCGATTTGTGGCTGTATGGACTATGTTGTTCTTCGCATAGTGAAGAAGAAGAATGCAAACAAGGGTTTGAAGTTTTGGGGGTGCAGGTTCTACAAGGTTCATTTTGCTTTCCATTACCTGATTTCCTTTTAATTTTGTGATGTTTACCTCTTTTCAGATATTTTTTTCTTTTTCTTTGAAGGAAGGTGAGAATGCTGGATGTGGGTTTTTTCAGTGGCACAAAGAAGATGAAGTGTTTGCCTATGATGAAAGAGATGTTGTCATCACGAGACAAAGAAGAAACATTGCGAAGCTGCAAACATCGTTGATCGAGAGCAGAAAAAATTTGAAGTTTTTTAAGTTAACCACATTTGTTAGTTTTGGAGTGAATGTAATTTTTCTGGTTTTTTTTTATTTTTTTGGGCAATAGGAACAAAGAAAGGACATAGCAACAAGATGTACTTGAAGTAAGGATGAGAAATGTGTTGCTGTTTATGTAATGAAGTTTCACTTTGATTAATGAAATTAATTAACTTTGTAGTTTCACTTTCATGTTTTCTTTGTTCCTTCGGCATTCAAAACAAATTGAATATAAATCCTTGATAACATACTGATAACAGAGTCATAAGCTCATAAAAACCTTGATAACATACTGTCATTAGCTCATTACATACCAAAACAGAGTCATTAGCTCATTACTCACCAAAACAGAGTCATTAGCTCATTACAAACCAAAACATAGTCATTACATATCAAAACAGAGTCATTAGCAAAATAGAGTCATAAGCTCATTAAAGTAGAACAACCAAATTCAACACATAAGAACAAAAGCCTTCAAATCCTCCATATGTTGCTCCTGCCCCTGCCTCTCACTGTTGGCAGTTTTTGTCTCTTGTTTGCATCAACCAGAGCATGTGATCGAGTACCACTAGATACTGGTGCTGTAGTTGTTGGTCTTGGTGCTACTCTTGGTGCACCAGAGGATGAAGCAGGTGCTGCTCTTGGTGCACGAAAGGCTGGTGCTAGTTTTGGTGCACCAGATGCTGAAACTTGTCCTGGTTTTGGTGCACCAGATGCTGAAGCTAGTGCTGAAGCAGATGCTGAAGCTAGTGTCGAAGCAGATGCTGAAGTTGGTGCTTGTATTAGTGCACCAGATGCTGAAGCTGGTGCTTGTATTGGTGCACCAGATGTTGAAACTGGTGCTGGTTTTGGTGCACCAGATGCTGAAACTGGTCTTGCTCTTTTTTTCCCACTTGGTGCTTGAGAAGATGGTTGATTTGATAGTGGTTGGCTGTGAGAAATAGGTTGATTTGGTGGGGGTTGGCTCTGAACTTCTGCACCAACACCAACAGGTTGACTTGCACATTCAGTAACAACTTTCTTTGGTCTTCCCCTTTTCTTAGGTTGGGTTTCAGTTGTAGGTAGGGTTTGACTCGTAGGTTGGGTTTGACTTGTAGGTTGGGTTTGACCTGTAGGTTGGGTTTGACTTGTAGGTTGGGTTTGAGTGGCAGATTCATCTTGTTGGCTTGGTGGTGGTGGTGGTGGTGGTGGAAGTGGACAAGTGCTCCTGTTATGCCCCTGAGATCTACACCTACTACACCTTCCAATCAATCCTTTTCTTGTCATCTCAGAAGCATTCCTCTTGACCTCACCAGCTTCCTTGGTCCTTTTCTTCTTTGGCCTTCCAGGTTGCTTTTTGTAAGGTGGTGGCTGCACATCTGGGTAACTTGTTCTTGCCCATTGTTTTGCACCAACTGTTGGATGAATTATTGGCTCATAACATGCTGCATATGCCTCCTTCCTGTAGTAAACAGGAATATAGTCTTCTGGATTCTTGCTCCTAGAATTCATGCATGCAATGGCATGACAACATGGTATGCCTGTCAAATTCCACTTCTTACATGTGCAGTTCCTGTCATCCAGATTAACAGTATAGGATGTGGTGGGATCACCAACATAGCTCACCTGATAGAGCTCATTTCCAGCCCATCTACATAAAACAAAACACACATACAATGCACATCAATATTCACAACATCACATAACATATCAAACAGTGAACAAATAAAGTGCAACATCAATACTTACCTTGTCATCCAATTGTTAGTATATTCAGCCTCCTTTTGTAGCCTTTTTCTAATCTTTGGTAAAATGCTACCTTCATATGCAACAATCTTCAACCTATTTTTGGCCCACCTATCCATCAAGTACATCCTTATCTCTTCCAGACAAGTAATTATTGGCTTGTGTCTAGCTCCAACTATCACACTGTTGAAAGCTTCAGCCATGTTATTTAGTAACATGTCACACTTGGGATTGAATGTGAAATAAGACTTGCTCCAGAATCTTGGTGACTCTTTTATAAGCCACCTGAAAGCTCCCTCATTCTCATTTTTTTATTTCTTTCATCTCTCTCTCCCAAGCTCTGGCATATGTAGCCTTTGCAGCTCTCCACATCATGTGCTTCAGCTTTTTACCTGGATATTCCTTTCTAAAGTTGTTGTACATGTGCCTTACACAAAACCTCTGGTCCACACGAGACAGCAAATTATCAATTGCATTCATCAATCCCTGCACAAAAGGTTGTGAAACTGTAAAAGATCAAACAGATTCCAAAGGTATTAAATGCAGGACCAAACCGAAACTATCAAGATTAAATAAAGGACCAAACTGAAACTATCTAGATGAAATAAAGGACCAAACCGAAACTATCAATATAAAATAAAGGATCAAAATGAATGTGAAAAATTAGATAAAAGACCAAAATAAATAGTACCTTTTGCCTATCTGAGATAAATGTGTAAGTCATGCATTCTGGTTGTCCCCCAAGGTCATTGATCAAGAGATCAATGAACCATGTCCATGTGTCAGTGTTATCCACCTCAACCACAGCATAAGCAATAGGCAGCATTTGGTCATTTGGATCCACCCCAATTGCACATAGGAGCTGCCCACCGTATATACCCTTTAAAAAGCACCCATCTAACCCAATTACAGATTTGCATCTGAAAAAACTATCCTTGCATGCTTTCAAGCATATGTAGAGTCTTTGGAACATAGGCAGCATTGGTCCAGGACTAGGCTGCTCCAAGTCAGGTTCATCACCCCTATAAGCCTCAACTTTAAGCTTCACAGTTGAACCAGGATTAGATCTCAATAACTCATGGCAGTAATCATAGATCCTAGTATATTGTTCTCTGAATGAGCCTTCAACTAGCTCCTTTGCTTCATTCCTAGCCCTTAATGCTTGTGACTTGCTTATTCCAATATTCCACTTCTTTTTAGCCCTCTCTCTAATTGTTTCAACCTTAAGCTTTGGGTTTTCTCTAAGGGAGTTTTGAATCCTTGAGCTAAGCCATTTGGCTCTCAGCAAATTCACCTTGTGTTCCCTGCTGCATGTATGTTCATCAACTAATTTCCTTAGCTCCCATGTCTCTTCCTTTGGTAGCTTAAAACAATATGCTAACCAAGGACACCCATCTTTGCATCTAACTCTCAATCTAATCCTGTCATTCTTCAGAATCTTCAAATCTCTCCCAGAGTGAATAGCATAGATAGTGATGGCATCCTTGAATGACTGCTTGGACTCAAAATATGTCCCCACCTCCCATTTATAGTATGTCATTTTCTTAGGCATCTGGAATGTTGGGAGCTTCCTACGCTTGACCACATTGTCCTCATCTGAGTCTCCTCCACTGTGTAGCTCTTCACTGCCATATTCACTATATGATAAACCATGTGGATCATCAAGGTTTGCAGCAGCAGCACCATGAGACTCAGTTAGAGAGTCATTTCCAGAGTGTTGACTCTCATCAAAGTTCACCAAACTTGTATTAGAAGCTGGCTGTGATGATTTTTTTGGTCTGCCTATCTTCTTTGGTGGTCTCACTTCACTGTTTTTGTCCTTCACTGATGCTGTTGGATTCCTTTTTGGTCTTCCTCTCTTCGTTGCTTGGATTTCAGGTTCACCAGCAACTTCAGTAGAAGCTGATCTTGGCGCTTCAGTTCCAGCTTCAGTTTGAACAGGCTCGATTGCATTAGGAAAATCCACCTCTGCATAGTCATCACCATTTACTGGCTCAAATCCATGGCCAAAACACTCCACATTTACTCCATCAAACCCATATTTTAAATATTGTTCCTCTTCAGAATCATGGAACCTGATGTTCAAAGCACTATCATCACTGTTACCTCCATTGTTTTCATTCTCTTCATCAGTTAAATCATCATCATCAGTCTCAGTTGTCTCACTATCATCAGTAATGACTACATCTTCATCTTGGCTGTCATCATCTTCACTACTCTCACTTTCTTCATCAGACCTATTCCCAGACCCAACACCCTTACACAAACCAGGCCCAACACCCTTACACAAACCAGGCCCAACACCCTCACTCATTCCCTGATCCAACCCAACACCCTCTGCACTAACAGTTTGACCCAACCCAACACCCCCTGCATCAACATATTGACCCACACCAACACCCCCTGCATCAACACTTTTACCAACACCAACACCTTCTGCAGACCCACCCTCATCATCATTGTCCAAGTCTATATAAGGCTGTGACACTTTATGAATGACAAACAACTCTGCATATCCATCCACACGTGCTATATTAATCATTTCTTTTGCTCCCTTATCATCCTTTATCTCAGTCAAACCACTAGGATGATCTTCGTTACCATTATAAAACCACAAGCTCTCAATATCAATATATCTCAGTTCCTCCTTCAGAATGTCCAAAATCTCCCAGTAAGACAACTTGTCTGGGTCACATTGCAATGTACACACCTTTCCAACATAATCACCTCTACCACTTCTAAAACGCCCTCCATGATGCACATGCACATGAAAATAACCAGCCATTGTGGTCCAAGATCACTGTTCAAACATATAATAAAACATGTATTCAATCAAACCCTAAACCATTTCCAGAATACATCTCAAAGATAATGAGCTAACCTAAACCATTTATATACAGAACATCAATCACACATTTCAATCGCACGAACGAACGATGAACAAGCTACACAAGAATACATACCTGTTAGTAAGTGTCTTGACCTTCAACACGAACGATGAACTCCCTTCAACCTTCAGAGAAGAACTCACACCCACGAACGATGAACCAAAGAAGATCGTTCTAAATTTCCTTCACCTTCTTAGCTCGAAGAAAAGACTGTCAGCTTGGACTCTCAGCTTCGACTTAATCCCTTCAGCTTCTTCACTATTCAGTGTTTCCCTCCAAATCCGAAAACGATGACGTTTTAGGGTTAGCTATGAAACGGTGTCGTTTTACTTATGCCCTACACGACGTCGTTTTACTTCTCCGTTAATTTAATAACGATTGGTAACGGAAGGATATAAGTGTAATTGTGGGAAAAGATAAAGGACCAAATAATTCCAAAAAAAAGATAAAGGACCAAACTGAATCTAAAAAATAAGATAAAGGACCAAATATGCAATTAAGCCATAAAATAATGATGTAGTATATATGGTCAAAAAAATTGAAAAACAAAAGGGTTCTAGAGAGTTATATTTTGATAATAATATTATTAATAATACTCAGGTTGTAGGCGGTCGAGTTTATGGTGATGCTAAGGTATGGTCACTGGCAGAGGATGAAAAATAATTCAAGGGGTGCAACTAATTTAATTAAAATTTATAATCAAAATTTATAAAATAAAAAAAATTAAAAAAACATACATAATTGTGTCAAAGCTTCAAAATAATATATGAATGTAAAACAACACTATATATACAACAATAAAACATGTATAATAGAAAATGTACCTTCATTTAAAGTGCCGCTCTACGTTCTTTTAAAGACTTAAAATCACCAACGATTGAATCAGAGCCAAAAACTTCAACTATTTCTTTTTCAATATAAACCACCATATTGCCTGCATTAAATTCATCCTCCATCTTATTACGCAATCTTGTCTTGATCATCTTCATCGTTGAAAATGATATCTCTGTTGTAGCTGTAGAAACAGGAAGAGTTAAGACGAGACGAATCACTCGATCAAGCATGTAAAATGTACTTGTCATCACTATTTTTGCCAAAGATTCACACAACTCAGAGATAGTTGAGAGGTTTTTCAACTTTGGATTGTTAGCGGATTCAAGAATTAAATGTTGAAGTTGATATTTTAAATTAATCTTCTGTTACCCATCAAAATTCATAGGATAGAACTTGTCCATAAGAGTATATATATTATCAATATTGAATGCTTTATAAGCATCATTGGGATCCAAACTAGTGTTGAGAGTTAAAAGCTCCATTGCTTAATCATTGAACCTGCGATTCAAATCCTGTAGTCGTTTATCAATTAAAACTAGAAAGATGTTCACTCTACAATGATGCTTGGATGTGATGTGATCTTTTTGAAGACGAGCGAGCCCTTTACGTGCTATATAAGCAGCACTAAATCAAGAATATAAATGTCATGTTCACAAAATAATGTAGCAGTTTTCAATAAATCTTGTCAACCATCATCTCTCAACTTATGAATAAGTGTTTTTGTTGTACACACTAATTGCATAACATTAACTATATCTTGGGACTTTTGTGTAGAATCAAGTCTCCAGTAAGGTGGATTTATTTTGATGATGACAATATAATTAGATCATGAATTTAAAGGAAGAATTCAAGCTCACCAAGTCAAGAAGATCAAGTGCATCAAATTAGCTAGTCATTCTCTATTTTATTTTAATTGTAATTTTATTTCTATAATTGAGAGTGGGTAGCTTAGGAAATAATCTCATCCTAGGATAAATAATTTTAATGCTTGAAAAAGGTTGGGATTACATAAAATTATTCCTTGAGAAGAGAATTGAAATTAATCTTTGAAAAACTTAATTTTTATCATCTCTGGGCAAAAGACTCGAGTAGTCTGAAAATTACTCGAGTATCAAAAGACTCGAGTATTTCAGCCTCAATCAGATATTTGACCGTTAGTTCAGTACATGGGCATTTTTATTGAAAGATGGGCAAAAGACTCGAGTAGTGTCAAAAATACTCGAGTATTTTGGTTCTGACAGCAAATTTTTAACCGTTGGAAGAGGGCAAAAATGGCATGAAAAAGTTTGTCTTACTCTCTCATTCCCTCTTCCATATATGAGAATTGATTGCCCTTGTACTAGAAAACAAGAAGATTAACAAGACTTAAGCCAAACATTCTCTTTGCTCATTCTCTCTCTCAAGTGAAAATTCTCTAACTCAACCAATTCATTCATTGTCATTATTTGTTCAAAGAGTTAGAGATTGTGCTTAATTGGTGTAGAAATCATTTGTTGTATTTCTCCACACACACTTTCATACCTTGTTCCAAAATCTTGGTTGGGAACCAAGTGTACCTAAGTGGGTCTTAGGTTCATCCAAGTCTTGAGAGGTTCTCAAGCAAAGTCTAAGAGGTTCTTAGCTTGGTGGAGCACTTGAAGGTTTCAAGGAGCTTGAGAAGAAGGAGTCTTCATCACCAAACTTCAAATTGGGGTAGAAATTCAAGATCAAATTGGGGTAGAAATTCAAGAGTTTGGTACACTCTTGGAAGGGTTAGGTTGAGTGAGGCATCTCAATATCCCTTGTAATATTTCTAACAATTTGATTTTAGTAGACACTTCTAAGGTTCTTAGGGGGACTGGATTAGCTCTCTTAAAAGAGAGTGAACCAGTATAAAATTGGTGGAGTCCTCTTTTTATTGCTTTCTTCTCATTCAAGTAAAAACCAAACCTAAGTTTCTCAAAAAGGGGCTTTTTAATTAGAGTAGTAATTCCGCAGCAATTAGGGTGTTTTTAAGTTGTTTTAGCTTTATTTAATTGCTTACTACTCTTCTATTAATCTGCTCTGAACTGGTTTTACTCGTATTGATTTAAAGTGCAAATTTCACAAAAACTGTTTTCTGCACTCTGCACGATTTACTCGAGTATTCTTCAGAAGACTCGAGTGTTCTTGCTATTTTACTCGAGTAGTCTGTAAAACACTCGAGTGTTCTTGCTCTGTTTCTGTAAAATCTGCACAAAATCAATTACATCTTAATTGCATTCGAAAATTAGTCACTGTTGCATTCAGATTACTATTCACCCCCCCTCTAGTAATTGCTAAGCTCGCTTGTTGGTTTCCAACATTTTGTTGTAAAGCTTGACAAAGTCAATCAGTGACCCCTATGATCTCTTTCATCAAGTGTGAAATCAATATGAACTGAAATGAAGTCATATTATTATAAGCAACATTAACATCTACACGTTTAAGAGGAGTAGATACATCACCATTTATAATTTTTAGAAGAGCCAAACAATTTGCACTATACATATTTATTATGCTGCAAATAGAAGAAAAATGTGAACTCCAATAAGTATCACCAGAACATTTTAAAGTGATAATCTGATTTTCTCCTCTACCTCTAACAAGTTCATCAATCTCTAGCAAATGTGCTATTTCATCTGCTTTGATAGCTTGTAACTCATCATGACGTTTATTGGAGGAACACATAACATTGACAATAGAAGTCAATTTTGAGAAAAACTCATGGATAACAGTAACCTCTCTAGTAGCTGCAACCAAAGCAAGTTGTAATCTTTGTGCAAAGCAATGAACATAATAAGCATAAGAACACTCTTTTAATAATGCTTGTAACCCATTAAATTCCCCTCTCATATTACTTGCACCATCATACCCTTGGCCACGAATCTTTGAAACATCAAGATTATTCCGAGAAAGAACAACACACACTTCTTTTTTTAGAGTGATAGCCATAGTGTCCCTAACATGAACAATATCAAAAAATCGTTCTTGTATGGAACCATTTTTATATACGAATCTCAAAACAATAGCCATTTGCTCCCTTTGTGATTCATCTCACGATTCATCAACAAGTATGCAAAATCTAGAATCTCCAATCTCTTCTCGGATATAGCTTCTCACTTTCCTAGCCATTATATGTAAGTTTTCCTTTTGAATTGTAGGAGAGGTGTACTTTGAATTAAATGTTGCATTCTCTAGCACCACTTTTGCAAGTTCATCATTGTATGATGCCAATAATTTGATGAGTTCAAAAAAATTCCCTCTATTTTTTTTATTGTGGTGATTCATCGTGAGCTCTAAAAGCACAAGCTTGAAGGGTGAGGCAACGTATTGATTCAATAGAGCTCTTGAGATGTTTTATGTTTCTTTTTTATTTGATCAGAACTTCGCACATTAATGGCATTTGGAATGTGCTCAAATTGGTTCAACAAATCAAAACAAGCTTTCATTTCATTTCCGTGAGGTGAGCAAGGACTATTCCAATATGAGTAAGAAATGCACAATTCTTCCTAGCATAGACCTTTCTTCATGCTCTAAATCCTTTTCTAGTACAGACATCTGATCCAGCTTGAGCACTTGGTTTTTTACTAAACTGATAACAAGGCAATAAATAAGCAGCATCACTAGTCGGAGAGTACTCTAACCAAGTAGGAAATATTTTGAACCAATTATGTTGAAACCGTCTTGGATTAGTATCGTTATTGAAAGGATAACTTTCAACATGACATTGATATGGACCCCATTTTAGATAAGTTCTCCGAATCTTATCTCTTTGATTCACTAGATATTTCCAAATTTGGGGACATTTAATAGGATCATGTTCTAGAGAATTAACACCAAATTTATCAATTACTACTTTTTGTATCTTTGAAGGTTGCTCATTCGGATGAACCACTTCATCAATTTCAGAATTTTGTTGAAACAAAGATATCGAAGCTAAACTATCTTCCTCATGTTTACCAAAAAGCTTCCTTTTGAAATAAGTATCAATGTTTATTTTTATTTTATTATTATTTTTTTTTTGGGTTTACATGGGAGGTTTGGGACTAGTTACCATGACATGGGGGAGGGGGAAATCCTAAGTGTTCCTGCAGCCACCAACTGGGCTGTCTTACGCGGACAATAAGTATCAATGTTTAGACATTATTGTTTAAATACGTGAAATTAGAGATTCAATCAACATAGTATTCTACCAGAGTATTGTTTACAAATAAGAATAAGGCATTAGGCAACAGGCAACAGGCATAAACACTGTAATCTACAGTATAGTAACAGTAACAGAGTAAATGACTAACACTAACAGTAATCAATATAACAGTAATTTGTAAGAAGTTCTTACCCTCAACTTCAAGGCTTCAACGTCACCGCAGCGGCAAGGGGGGAAGAACAACACCATATTTAGAATTAAATGCTAAATGTGCATCATTTTTTGAGTACAAGATGCTAGAAGTAAGCTGCCTGCATTAAATGTAAAAGGAGGTTACATGTATGATTGATATTTTTTTATGAAAAGCTCGTGAGAGATCTTGAAAGGAAAAACAAAAAGGGAAGCTCAGCCGCTCAGGAAGAGGAAATGGATGGAGTGCATCATTTGGTTTAAACTTGGATATACTAACAATTTACATGTTATAACTTAACCAATTGAACTACTAACTCTAATAGAGTAAAACTTTGCTTATAAAAATAAATAATTAACTCTAATATACTACAATTAATACACTCTATCGTATTTCACTCCAAAAAAAAAAAAACGCTCTATCTTAAGTTTTTCTCATTAATTTTTACTCTTTCGGTGCTAAATTTCATTCGAACAAATCATTAATTAATATAAGTCATGTAAAAAAAACTTTCGGTGCCTGACTTTTAGTGACATTTTTGAGTGCGGCTCTGAATTTCTCTTAAAATTAAATGGGCAAAGAATTGTTTTTGAAAGTGTTTTTCATGGCTTGAAACTTGCTAAAGTTCTTTTGCAAGGTTCATGGGAAGTCAAGATAGTTCATACTCTTAGAGAAGGTAATTTCTGTGCAGATTGGTTGGCGAAGCATGGTGTAACTAATCACGATAAGCTGAAGATTTGGACCGCTCATTCTTCTGAAATTTCTCCTCTCTTGCTAGCAGACAAAATGGGGTCACGTTCTTGAGGCCTTAATCTTTTTGTTCTTTCTGTTTGTTTTCTTTACCTTCAGTTGTAAAAAAAAAAAAAAGCACGCATGTACATACACTATGATATAAAAACTGTATGAGTTTTATAGTATGTTTTTTTTTTTTTTAAATTCTGAAACACTTTCTTCAAACAAATCATAAAAGATTGCATATTGAGTTTTTACGTCTATTATAAATACTAGGAAAATTGCCCGTGCGATGCACGGGTCTTAAATTTTGCTATCTTTCCATTTTTTTGAAGGGCTTTCCATTTGTTCAAGCATTAAACATTAATTTTATTTACATTGATTGAATAAATTGAAATGATAAATTGAAAGGAAGACTTTCATGATCAACATATTATAAAAAAAGAAATATTGTGTTAAAGATCAACACAATATTGAAAAGAAATATTATTATACACACACATTTACAGTTATTTGGGCATTAAAGGAATAATTTAAAGCAAGAAAGAGGATTCGTGTCAGCATCCAGAATTGGGTAAAAATGCCAACAGCTTGCATGTTACAACTTACAACAACTTTTGTGAGGCAACTTGAAGCATTTTGATACCTAAAAAAAATAATAATAATAATTGAAATCATCAAGGTAATATGTTTAATCAAAAATTTAAATGATAAATTGAAAGGAAGACTTTCATGATCAACATATTATAAAAAAATAAATATTGAGAAGAAATATTTAAAAATACCAAAAAAAAATGAAAAATTTTTCTAGCTACATTAAAAAAAAATAATACTAACCGTTCATATGCTTAATGTTTATGACAAATAAGGAAATAAAATATACTTAATAAGGAAATAATTTCAGTGGAAATGAAGGCTTTTCACCAATTTAAAAAATAAAAAATAAAAAAATAATAATTGTTCATATGCTCAAACAACCAAGGTTTCCTTCTTTATACGTTTTTTTTTTTTGCAAGTGGCATTTTGATACCAAAAATAAATAAAAAATTTCTCATTGAAAGACGAAAGGCCGGTAACAAATAAGCTTTAAATATAAAACAAAATGACCAAGAATTTATATATATGTATATATATATATATATATATGCAGATTGTAGAGGCCTAGAGAGGCAGGAAATGTACGATGGTGCACATAGCAGCTTTGATAAAATAAAAAATTTGCATAATAATCTGATGGACTACCTTGTAAGTTTGGTCACCAAAGAAGTGAATTTCATTTAAATCATTAAGGTAATATGTTTAAACAAAAATTTAAATGATAAATTGAAAGGAAAGCTTTCATGATCAACATATTATAAAAAAAAAAGAAATATTGAGAAGAAATATTGTGTTAAAGATCAACGCAATATTGAAAAGAATTTCACTTACTTCTTCACACTCTTTGATCTTCTTTTGTGCACCATCAAGTCTCAAGTCTCTATATTAAGAAACGTTTGAGCAAAATTCAAACACTTAAAAATACCAAAAAAAATGGAAAAAATACTAATTGAACGGGAAGACTTTCTACCAATTTAAAAAAAAAAAATACTAACTGTTCATATGTTTAATGTAACCTTGTCAATTTTCAAGCTTTCCATGGCTATCAATTGTAAGTGGTCAGAATAGCATTTGTTGCATCGCACATTGAAAGGAAATAATGAAAAATACTAACTGTTTCAATTTTAAGCAGTCATAAAATGAAAGGAAAATGAAAAGATTAAAAATATATGGACGGATGTGATTTACTTGCAATGGATGGCTAGGATTAGAATGAAATTTAGGAGGGATATGAACGAATGTGATTTATTTGCAATGGATGGTTAGAATTAGAAACAAATTTGGAGGGAAAAACTATCATGGAAGGAAAGTAAAAAATACCCCTCAACTTCATCTATTTTAATATATGTTGATATGTTGATTATTATTATTATTACGTGACCCAAGTATCTATCGTAATTGAAATTTCCTTTGAGGCTGCTGGGTAGGACCGCACGCATGAACTAGGCGAAGCCAGTCAATTTATACAATATAATGACTAGTCAATTTGGTGGATACGTGACAGTTAAGAAGCATATACGTATATACGTCACGCATGGACTACTATACATATGTAAAATTGACTTGTGTGGTTCAGATGCGAATCCATTAACATAACTGGGGGTTCCATTGGCCCAGCTATGTTGCATGATTAGGGTCCATGGATTTAAAAAAGAGAAAATAGATAATACAGTTTGAAAGTTTTTTACATTATTAGTGTATTATCTATCATTCATTTGTTTATGATCGTTGATTTTTATCAAACGAATGGTTAGTATTAGACTTATAATGTAAAAAACTTTACACTATCATTACATCTCCAATAATTAAAAAAAAATGTGGCCATATTTGTATGAAAACAAGCAATGGACAATTTATCCATTTATGGATACACTCACCAATCATCATATGTCACTAAATATTGCTTTGTTATCCTGATGATGGTAACTGGTCGAGTAGCAAAATACCACTTGGCAATAGCCGTGGGAGTAGTTCAAGTCGGGTCTGGCTTTCATAAAAATAAGTTTGATTATGTGTTTCAAATTTAGGGTTCAAACCAAGGTTGTCAGAACCGAACCGGAAATCGAGCCGAAAGAAGCTCCGTATAGGGTTTAACCGTATTAACCAGTTAAGTCGGAAGGTTAAACTGGTATTTATATATATATAAATAAAAAATTAAAAAATACACTACAAAATCTACGTATTACGAAAAAAAATATTTTTATAAACTTTATATAAGAATTATACATATAATATAATACCTTATCAAATATCACCATAATATAATATATTGAAAATAAAACGAAATGGGGTTAAAATAAATAAACACTGCATGCCTTAGTGATCTGTAATGGATGATGTAGACGACGACGACGGCAGGCAAGCGGTGTGAGGTGTGCTTGGCAGCTGTAGTAGGCGACGGCGAGCGAGCGGTGTGCAACGGCGAGCGAGCGGCTTCCGACGTTCTTCGTTCTTCTCCTGTTCTCCAGTCCTACTTTCGTGTTCTTCTACTGTTCTTCCTGTTTTCTCTTGTTCGGCTGTTCTCCCTTTAGTCTTCAATTTTAAATTTCTAAGAGGAAATTACATTTGAGAGGATGAGGCTATTATTATTCCGAGTCGTTTGGGACTTTGGGTCTTTGACGGTTTGACTAGTTTTAGGTTTTAATTTTTATTTCATCAGATTTTTTATTTAAATCAGCGATGGTTGAACCGGCACCGGTTTTCCCGGTTCAACCCGGGTCAAAAACTTTGACCGCCGGTTTTTTCCGGTTACAAATCAGAAGCGGTTTACAAAGAACCTAGAACCGCCCTTGCCACCGGTCGACGGTCCGACCGCCCAGTTCGGTCCGAGTTTGATAACACTGGTTCAAACTTAGTTTAATGGCCGTTTGTAAATCGAATTTTAAGCCCGGCCCGGTCCTAACATTCTAGGGGTCCTAGGGCGAAATAAAAAATGGGGCCCCAATCCATGTAAACATTTAGCAATAATTTTTTTTTTTTTAAAAAAAAATCAACTTGAAATTTTTAAATTTCAATGAAACTTTAGTATCATTTTCTTATGATATGAATTTTTCCAAAAATTTTACGAGTGCTTACTTTAACGTATTAGCATAAAATTTGCATAATATCCTATTAAAATCAAAATAAATCGAATAATACAAAATAATGTAGGAAAGAATAATGATCTTCATAAGAGAAAGAATGAAACAAATATTTTCTCTTTTCAGCATCTTACTAATTGGTATGTTAGTTTTCCCTTTTTTCTTTTTTCATTTCTAGACAAATATTTTTTAGGTAATATGTTGTATAAAAACAATCAAATACAACACAGCAGTGACAACACAAATACACAATTCAACTACAATAAAATATAATAATATAATAAGAATAATAACACATGATGAGAAGACAAGACAATCACGCTCACGGCTCATGCAGATGACAGACGCAGCCACCGAGCACCGAGCCACGCCGGCAAACTGAGTTCACCCTTGCTCCTCAGCACCGCAGTTCGCCACCCTTCACGGCTTCACCTTGATGTTATGTTCCGTGTTTCGGTGTTCGCGACTTCGCGGTTCACACAATCGCCCTTCACCCTTCACCCTTGATGCTCGCGGTTCCGCCGGTTCTCCCTCCTTGATTTGGTTCGTTTTGTCATTGTGCAATTGGTACGCTGAGGCTCCTTGGCACGACACGCTGCTCTCAGCCAGCCTTTGGTTCGCGTTCGCCTCAGTTGTTAGAGAAAGAGAAGAGTGAAGTCGTGGCCCGTGGAGGAGAAGAAGAGTGGAGCCGTGGAGGATAGATGGAATATTAGGATTAGAGAGAAGAGTGATATTGGGAAAAACAAAAATAGAAGATGAAGAGATTGCAACGTTACATTAGTGAGGATGAAGGATCGTGAAAGACTGAAAGGGAGTATTTTTTTTTAATATGTATAGCACCAGAAGAAAAAAAAATTGGGGCCCCTAAGATTTTGAGCCCAGGGCGGTCGCCCATGCTGCCCCTGACCTGAGCCGGGCCTGTTTTAAGCTTTGTTTCAACTTATTTTAAGGTATGTCTTAACTCGAAAACATTAAAAAAAACATATGAATACTCAACAGAGCATTCATCTTTAAATTTAAACTTAAAAGAAATTATGCATGCCCTCAAATTATGAGATAACGAAATAAAATATAACCTTGTAAAATATAAACAATATCAAACTTCAAATATAGTAACAATAATAAAACCATACACAAATTTAAATGGCCTAAAGTCTCAAATTAAAAAATCACCCAAACAAAATCATTTATAAATATCATCGACATCATGTCTCAAATTATTAAAAATCAAATAGTTAGGATATATATCATAAATATTAAAAAATAATTCTAATTCAAACCTTTAATAAAATATAATATATAAAACATGGAATTTAATTTTATGACCCCCTTTTGATTCTTGAAAACCCCTCTCTCTTTTTTATAAAATACCTAAAATACTCTTATAGAAAAAACAACTTCTAAATTCTCCATTTATTATGTTCATCCAACCTCCGTTGCTTCATCATTATTCCTTTATTACTTTGAAATTCAAACTTTTCATGATGCCCAAGATAAGATTGAAATCCTTGCACTTGTTGTCTTCCGATCCTGCAAACTTAACGTTATAATTAAAAATTATCGTTACGCTTCAACACTCTACGTCCTTGGTGAAGAGTGTGAGCTTTTTTTCTCAATCTTCCAAGGGCCCAACATATGTATTAAATGACTCATACGTCCTTGACGAAGAGTATATATGTGTGGGCTTTTTTGCCCAATGTAATACGTACGGTAGGTCCCTGGTGTATTGAACACATGTACCAAATGTGTATGGGTCATTATTTGGCTATTTTGCACATACACTACTCATGTCAAAGCGTAATGTTGGTTTTTTTTTTTTTTCAAATTTAAGTCATTTATATGATTTTTGTAAGTTGAATAGGGTGATTGAAGGTGTGTTCGGTTTGAAGCGAAACAGGTATTGAGGGTTGGGATATAATGAAATAGATGATTATTGGTGCTTTGGTGTTGACATGGCATCCAAAATTCAAGGGCTATTAATGACTTTCATTAATGATGTTAATTTGTTGGCAAAACTACTTATTTGGTCCCTTAAGTTTTTTATTTGTTCTAAAGTGATCCCTTAAGTTTTTTTGGTTCTAAAGTGGTCCCTCAAGTTTTAATAAGTTATCACTGTCAGTCCTTCCGTCAATTTTTCCGTTATTTTCTTCCTCCGGTCATCTTCTCCGGCGAGCTTCATATTTTCCGGCGAAAATTTCGGCCACACCTGATTTTTTTATTTCTCTCTCTCTCTCTCCTCCTCTACCGCTCCTCATACTCCTCCTTTTTCTTCCTCTTCTACGTGCAGCAGCGACAAGTTCATTGGATGGAAGTGCTCGCCTACATCGAAGGCAATGACGTCAACGGCGAGAGTTTCCATTAGCAACGGCGGCAAGCATGGAGGAGTTTTGGAGGCTGGAGTTTCTTCACCGGCGTTGGGTTCGACGGTCTTCCAAATGGGCGCTGTGGTGGTTCCTTCCATGTGCAGCGGCGAAGAAGAACAAGCCACATTAGCAGTGGCGGTGACAGAACTGATGGCGGTGGTGAGGGAGATAAGAAGACGGTTCAGTATGAAGGAGCTGGAACAGAGGAGCTGAGTTTGCCGCCGCTGCATGCCGGTTTTGATTGGAAGAAGAAGAGGAGGAGGAGGAGGAGGATGAGCGAGCGAAGGAGGAGGAGAGAGAGAAAAAAAAGGATAAAAAATCATGGGTGGCCGAAATTTTCGCCGGAAAATATTAAGCTCGCCGGAGAAGATGACCGGAGGAAGAAGATAACGGAAAAATTGACGGAAGGACTAACGGTGATAACTTATTAAAACTTGAGGGACCACTTTAAAACAAAAAAAAACTTAAGGGACCACTTTAGAACAAATAAATAACTTAAGGGATCAAAGGAGCAGTTTTGCCTAATTTGTTTACGTGGTTAGGGTTTAAAAGTAAGAGAGGGTGAAGGTGTGAGTGTGAGGCAAAAGTGAGATTAAAAAAATAAGGAAAAAAGCAATGGAGAAAATGGTAAAAGAGAGTGAGTCGGAGTTAGAGGGAGCTAGAAGATAAAGTTTTATTTTTTTTTAGTAAGAAGATTTTGAGTAAAACTGAAATATGAAGGGGAAGGAAGGGTCCAAGTATCAAAAGGGAGAAAAAAATCAAATCCCTATATTTACAATGTTAAATAGATTGACTCGATGAATTAGATTTATTTAACTATATAGACTTTTAAAAATGTTTAAATATAAGGCTAAACTGCATAATTGGTCCCTTACCTTATTTATTTGTTTCAAATTGGTCCCTTACCTTTTTTTTTGTTTCAAATTGGTCCCATACGTTTGTATTCGTTAGCATCGTTAGTCCCAAACGTTAAAAGTCTCTGACGCCGTTCAGTTTTATCCTACGTGGCCGTTAAATGTCTCCAACGTGGCACATTCTCTCTCTCCCCCTCTCCACGTATTCTTCTTCTTCCCTCCATAAAAGGGGATCTAGGGTTGGGAAGAACCCTAAATTCAATTCCACCCCAAATCAAAGCGCAGGTTCCATGGCATCCAGCAATCACAGGTGTAATTCCACCCCAAATCATAGTGCGAGCATGGATTCGCATGGATCTTCTTTCTATTGCAGTAGAAAATTTGGTGAAGAAGAGGCTCCCTTCTGCCATTGCACCGTGAAGGCTGTTGTTCGCACTACACGCACAATCGACCACTATGGGTTGAAATTTTGGGGATGTCGGTTCTACAAGGTATGGGATCCGTTACACTGAGTTGTTTTCCCCTTCTATTATTATCGTTTGTAATTGTTCTTTCATTCCTCTTTTATTATGCAGAAAGGTATGAAGGATTCAGGATGTGGCTTTTTTCAGTGGGTGGATGCTGATGAAAGTGAGAAGGGTGAAGTGGTAATGAAGCAAGAAAGGAAGATTTATGAAATTGATAAGGATGAAGTGAGAATGCAGCAACAAAGTAAAATTTTTGAAAGTGAGAAGCATGAACTGATAATGCAACAAGAAAGGAAGATTTCTGAGTTCACTTTAGAACTTAAAGTTGTTCATGATGAACTTAAGGGAATTAAAAGAACCCTGAAATTGTTGAAATTCATTTTGCTTGTGTTGTTTCTGTTTAGTTTGTTTGTTTTATGGAAGTAAGGGGTTATGGAATTAGGGAGTTATGGAAACAGGTTATGGAATTAGGGGGTTAGGGAAGTAGGGGGTTATGGATTTTTGGTGTATTATGAAGTGTGTAATGTTTATGAAGTACCAAGTGAAATGAATTGGCCATTATGTTTTTACCAAATGCAGTATCAGCACATAAATTCAGTATCAGCAATTATGAATTGGCAATTTACAATTTTGTTCCAAATTTCAATACCTTATTACATAAATGCACTTGCAATACCAAATGTAGTATCAGCCTATAAATGCAGTATCAGCAATTATGAAATGGAAATTTACAATTTTGTACCAAATTTCAATACCTTATTCATGCAAATAACCAGTACCAAATTCCATACATAAATAAGCACTTATAAGTGCATAATTCCATACATAAAGATCAAGTTGAATATAAATAAGGATCTGAAATACAAATAACCAGTACCAAATTGCATACATAAAGCACTTATAAGTGCATAATTTATCTGTCATAATCAAAAGTGCATGCTGACCATACTCAGGTCCCTTTAAGGACATACAAGTCTTGCCCTTTAACAAAAGTGCATGCATAGTACTTCCATACTACTTTAGCCTAAACAAGTCTTGCCTTAATTACTTAAATCCTGATATGCTAAACAAGTCAATCAGGTACAGCTAAAACATAAAGGCTATTACATTGCCAAAACAGGAACAACAAAAACAGAAACCAAACTACACTAGTTCATCTACTTCCATGGCCTTCTTGGAATCAGCTTTGGAGGTCGTGCTCCATGTTCAGTGCTTTGAAGTCTTGGTTCAGTGGTACTCTTTGGTGCTTGTTGAATGTTGGTACTGCTTGAGGCTTGAGTGTTACTTCTTGTAGTGATGTTGGATGCAGTTTGTGTAGCTGTTTTTGGTGCAGCCTTATTGTTTGCCTTGATTGCATCTTGACTGCCACTTTTTGTTGTATCCTTGCTATCCTTGGTCCTTCCTCCTTGTACATTCTTTGAAACTGCACTCTTAGTAGTTTTTGTAGCCTGACTTCCTTGATGTGCAGTGGTAGCCTTGGTCCTCCCTCCATCTACATTGTCAGTACATGACAAAGTCAATACCATAATAAGTGAAGTAAATGTTCAATACCATAATAAGGAAGCATAAGTGAATAAGACCTGATTTTCCAGCTGCTGTAGTTTTTGTAGCTTTTGACCCATGTGTAGCTTGACTTCCGTTTGTAGTTTGTGTAGTTTGAGAGGCTGCAAAAAACATGAATTATTAGGGACTTATCTGAGATAATTTAAGGGACAGATATGAAACAATTTTAAAAGTTAAGGGACTAGGGACAGATACGTAATACCTGAGATAGGTCCTTCTCCACTTTTTTTAGTAGAACTCCTGGTCACCCTAGCAGGACTTGGGATTTCAGATTGGCCTTGTGTCTGAGGTTGGGATTGGGACTGAGTTTGGGGCTGTGATTGGTTTTGGGTTTGGGACAGGGTCTGGTTTGGAGTTTGGGACTGAGTTTGGGGCTGTGATTGGTTTTGGGTTTGGGATTGGGTTTGGTTTCGACCTTGGGCCTGAGTTTGGGGTTGTGATTGGGATTGGGCCTGGTTTTCAGTAGCATTTTCAGTAGACTCAGGAGGAGGAGGCACTGGACATGTAAGTATGTTGTGTCCATACTGTTTGCATCTTCTACACTTGCCCTTCTGCCCTTTCTTGGATACTCTTGTTCCATCATTTTGCAACTCACCTGCTTCCTTTCTCCTTGACTTTTTGGGCCTTCCAGGGGCCCTTCTTAATGGTGGAGGTAGAATTTCAGAATTCTCATGAACTTCCCATAGGTTACTTCCATTGACAGGGAATATTATGGGCGCATAACAAGCCTCATAATTCTCTTTCCTGTAGTACACAGGTATGAAATCTTCTGGATTAAGTTGCATCTCATTCATGCAAGTAATTGCACGAACACAAGGGATCCCTGTTAGTTTCCATTTTTTGCAACTGCAATCTCTTTCTTCAAGATGCACTGTATGTTGCTCTGCTATATCTTGTGTATGCCTTACTTCAAAAAGATTATGACCAGACATTCTATGACACAATTAACAGAGTTAATTACACTTGTTGATAAATAAAAAACAGAGCAAACCAAAAGGCTAAGTTAAAATTGAGTTACCTAACCATCCACCACCTAGTTAATTCTGATTCTGTTTCCAACCTCTTCTTAATCCTAGGCAGAACGCTAGTTTTATATGCTTGGATTCTCTTTCTGTTCGATGCCCATCTTTCCATCAAATATACTCTGATCTCTTCTAACATTGTGATTATAGGTTTCTGCCTATCATTGAGGATGACACTATTGAAAGTCTCAGACATATTATTCACCACAACATCGCATTTTGGGTTGAAATCAAAATAGCTTTTGCTCCAGTGTCTTGGAGAGGTCCTGATAAGATGCTTGTAAGCTTCCAAGTTATCATTATTCATCTCATTCATGACTTTCAACCAAGCTCTTGGATATGTGCTTTTGGCTGCCCTCCACAATTGCTCTTTAAGCTTTTTTCCAGGATACACTTTCCTAAAATTGTTATAAAAATGGCGCACGCAGTACCTATGACTAACTCCAGGCAACAATTCTTCTAAAGCAGGAAGTAACCCCTGAATGAACAATTCAAAATATGGAATTACAACCTCACTGATACCAACTATACAAACTTGATAATAATTTAAAGGGTAAGGGACCAATTTGAAACCATTTAAAAAGGTAAGGGACCAATTTGAAACTACTTAAAAAGGTAAAGGACCAATTAACCACAATTTAAAACAGAACAAAACATGTATAAAACAGAGCAGAAACATGTATAAAAGGGAACATAAATAAACAGAACAGAACATGCATAACACAACATATATAAAGCATATATAGTACCTTTTGTTGATAAGATATGAAAGTGTAACTCCTACATGCTCCAACTCCACCTAGATCACTGACCAATAACTCCAGAAACCAGCTCCACGACTCCTTGTTCTCACTTTCCACAACTGCAACTGCAATGGGGAGCATCTGGTCATTAGGATCTCTGCCCAAAGCTGATAGCAATTGTCCTCCATAATAGCCTTTAAGGAAACAGCCATCAAGGCCTATAATTGGCCTGCACTTCAAGAAGCTTTCCTTACAAGCTTTAAGGCAAACATACAGCCTCTTAAATGTGGGTAATGGAGACCTTTGAGGCTGAAGCACTTCTTCTTCCCCATACTGTTCTTCATATCTGTGGACTAAAAGTTTGACTGTAGATCCTGGGTTGGACCTCAGAAGCTCATAACAGTAGTCCTTCAACCTTGCATACTGCTCCTTATGTGCACCATCTACTAAGTCCATTGCTTCTTTCCTAGCCCTATATGCCTTGGAATAGGTCACACCAATATTCCATTTCTCATGTGCCTTATCTTGTATGTCACCCAATTTTATTTTGGGGTTCTGCCTTACACTTGAATGTAGTCTGCTTCCAAGCCACTTATAAGTCATGAACTTCACATTGAAAACCTTGCTGCATGTGTGCTTATCAACCACATGTCTTAACTGCCAAGTGTCTTCATTTGGTAACTTGGCACAATATGCCATGAAATCACATCCAGGTTTGCAGTTTACCCTTACCCTTCGACGATCATTTTTGCTGAATCTCAATTGTCTATTGTTGTGAACAGAATATGTTTTCACAGCTTCCTTGAACTCCTCCCTTGTACAAAATAATGTACCAACAGTCCACTTGTAGTCCTCCATACTACTTGGAATTTTGAATAAGGGATAGTTCTGTCTCTCTTCATCATCAGAATCATCACCACTTTGAAGTTCTTCAGACATGTATTCTTCCTCAGATAAACCATGGAACCCTGGAGGAACTTCATCTTCACCTCCAAAGAAATGCAGGGAATCATCCCCTTGCTCATCTCCTGCCTCCTCTCCTCTTAAATCAGCTGCAATATCAACTCTTGATGGTCTTCCACGCTTTCGTTTAGGTTGACCACTACCATTATCATTTTTTCTCTTTCTACCAGGTTCTGGTTGAGGTCTTGATCCATCTGTTGCAGGTTCAGGTTGAGCAGGTTCAGGTTGAGTAGGTTCAGCACCTTCAGGTTCATATATAGGGAAGTATCCCTCATCCCCCACCTCATCATCAGAATCATCAAAGGTAATGTCCTGTGCACTATCTTCACTGACATCACATTGGTTGTCATCTTCTTGTTCATTCATAGTCTCATACTCCTTTTCTGGGACATCATCATGGGGAAATTTAGCATTATGAGGAGCTCCTTGTGGAATTTGTGCATCATCTTCAACTCCTTTGTGTTGCACATCATGATCATCTGTGCTTGGTGGTGGAGGAACTGTCTCTAGCACTTTGGGTTGTGAGATTGGATGAGTTACATACATCCTCACCTTCCCATACTTCTTGGCCAAATCCAACATTTCTCCTGCACCTTCATCATCACGTAGTTGCTTAAGCTCCTGACCACTCCTATACCAGATTTTCTCAATGCATGGATATTTTAAATCCTGCACTATGCCCAACACTTCATAATAGCTCCACCTTTCAGGATCACACTTCCACCTTGACTTCCTTCCTTCGTAACGGGTCATCTCTTCATTCTGGAATTTGCCCCCATGAAAAAACTTCAATCTTAAAAAAATGTTCCATGCCTGCATTCATATAACAAAATACTTTAAAACAAAATACAATCATAATTTGAAAATAATGTCCCATGAAAACACAAAATATTAGGAATTATTTGATAACTTAAATTTTTCATGGAACCATATTGTCTCATAACTAAATATTTTAATGAACATGCAAAAACGCCAGAACCTACACACTAAATATTTTAACACAAGAATATAATAATGATCACTGAAGTGCATAACCACTTGGAAGTACCTTTGATCAAAGATATAATATTTCTGCCTCAACAACTTCAACTAACAAATACAATTTACTGCAAAAACGCAAGTATTGGATTTCCCTATCTATCTTCTCAGGCAAGTTGAATCTACTACAAGTACAATTGGCAAAACAAAACTTGAGAAAAGCTCACTAATTAAATGTAACACTTATCTTCATACCTATCCAGCTGGTTAATCATCCAAAAATTGAACTAACAAAAAAATCATATAAAACCATTACTATATGTCTGTGCATATTGCTATCAGTACACGCCAAAGTATACTGTGATCGATATTAGTTGTCACTAAATTCCTAATAACTCCAGGCTTGGGAATTTTATTCAAACAGGATTGAAAAAAGAATGTGCTCTTGAAGAGTCAAACACTTTCAAAATGAGGGAACATGCAAACTACATCCAAACCATCATAATAAAGAATACCCAACTACATCACTACCCATCAACTTGACATAAAACAAATGCAACAAAAAAAACAGAGCAAAACCCTCTATTTCAAAATCCCCAAACCGTGTACAATATATTCCACTTCCTACCCAAACACATAAAACCCTAAAATCAGATTCAAAAAAACCCTAGAATCAAGACGAATGTAACCCTTAAATGATGGCGATTCAACAAATATGGAAAGAAATACAGTGGTTCAAAAGACGCACCTTGTTCTGGAATGTGATGAACACGGCTTCGATGATCTCTTCTTCTACTCAACGTGCTATCAGTAGTGAAGCTTGAAGATTCAATGGCAATGGGTGAGTGATGCCCTAGCAGAGGAAAGGCTCCCTCCATTTGCCCTCTGTTTCTTCCTCACACGCTATGACTTTCCCTCCCAAACTCTCAGACTAAAGGAAGAAAGAAGAGGAAACGTTTTATCGTTTAGAAGAGGAAACGGTGGCGTTTTGATGGAATACATAGAGAGGAGAGAGAGAGAATGTGCCACGTTGGAGACCCCACCTGTACATTTAACGGCCACGTAGGATAAAACTGAACGGCGTCAGAGACTTTTAACGTTTGGGACTAACGGCGCTAACGAATACAAACGTATGGGACCAATTTGAAACAAAAAAAAGGTAAGGGACCAATTTGAAACAAATAAATAAGGTAAGGGACCAATTATGCAGTTTAGCCTAAATATAATTTTTTGTCAAATAAGTCAAGCCAAGTTGGTTTTTAAGTAAAACAAGACATAAACTTCCATGGAGCGATTGATTTGCATGGATAAAAACTTCATCTTAATACTCCTGCATATCTTATATATATATCCTGCATATCTTTTATATATATATTACCTTTTGGCATTTTTATTTTGGTCATATTTATAAGATTTCATCTTAATTTTTAATAGCATTTAATTACTTTTTTTCGCAAACATTCATATTTATTCAACACTTTTTAAAGTTTCAATAATAATTATAGGGACAATTTTGAAAAAAGTATATAAATTTTCACATTTACAATGTCATCCAATTGATGCTTATTGGTGTTGACATGACATCCAAAATTCAAGAGCTATTAATGACTTTCATTAATGATGTTAATTATTAGCTTACGTGGTTAGGGTTTATTAAAAGTAAGAGAGGGTGAAGATGTGAGTGTGAGGCAAAAGTGAGATAAAAAATGGAGGAAAAAAGCAATGGAGAAAATGGTAAAAGAGAGAAAGTCGGAGTTGGAGGGAGAAGATAAAGTTATTTTTTTTAAGAAGAAGATTTTGAGTAAAACTGAAATGAAGGGGAAGGAAGGGTCCAAGTTCAAAAGGGAGAAAAATAATTAAATCCCTATATTTACAATGTTAAGTAGATTGACTCGATGAATTAGATTTATTTAACCATATAGACTTCTAAAAATGTTTAAATATAATTTTTTGTCAAACAAGTCAAGCCTAGTTGGTTTTTAAGTAAAACAAGACATAAACTTCCACGGAGCCATTGATTTGCATGGATAAAGACTTCATCTTATTACTCCTTCATATCTTTTATATATATATATATATATATATATATATATATATATATATATAATCTTTTGGAATTTTTATTTTGATCACATTTATAAGATTTCATCTTAATTTTTAATAGTATTTTTTTTTATAAGGAATTTTTTTTAATAGTATTTAATTACTTCTTTCCGTAAATATCCATATTTATTCAACACTTTTAAAGTTCTAATAATAATTATAAAGACAATTTCAAAAAAGTATATCAAATTTTTACTTTACAATATCACTAACAAATTTAACTATCTTGCTCAGTAGGAGTGAAAATTCAAAATCTCAAAAAAAAAACTCTTGCAAATAGGATAGCATGGAGTAATTTCTTTTTCCCTGGGAAAGCTTGATGAAGTGTAGAGATTGACTGTCACTCCAGAATCTCACGTGATTAATAAGAGCGTAGAAATTATTTTTTGAGTAAACTGATCATACTTTGATAAATTCAGTCCTTGCATCGTGTACACGTTGTGACGTCTTGGACCATCTTGATATCACCAAGGAAGCACATACATAGCAGCCACTGATACTTTGCCACGCCACAAATACAAGAATATACGGCAATTAAAAGGAAAAAGCTTGGGTGCCATTTAATTGTGAATGGCATGAGTGTTCTAATGTTTGGTTGAGGTTAAATTATTATTTTTTAGCTATTTTTTTAAAAATATTTATAAATTTATGTGTTTGTTTGTAATACAGTTTGTAATCTTAATTTATTTTCTTGAAAAAATAATCAAAATTTATAAGTTTTCTAATAATGGTTGGAGATTATTTTTTGAAAGATTATTTTTTTAGATTCACGTAATTTTTCTATTATGCTCTTATCACTCCATCACATTAACTACTCACTTGTTACATCATACCTTTTTTTTATTTACTCAATAAAAAATAATTGTTTTTATACTACCCAAACAAAACAAATTGGTTTAATTTCATTTTTCAGCTAAATACCCAAACATAAAAAGGCTATAATTTAACATATTATAATTACCAAATTATAATCACAAAAAAATAATCATAATCTCATTTTTACCGGCTATACCAAACACGCACTGATAATTTAATGAAAAATGCTTAATAGTACGAACAGTTTGTCGTGACATGACAAGTACTAATCTATTGTATCATTTTTTTTTATAGAATCTATTGTATCATTTTAACCCTCAAGTATTTTATATTTATTTTATAATTTTGAACAAATTAACTTATTTAACATAATATTAACCAGAGTTACAATAAAATATTAATAAAAGATAAAAATCTATAATCCTAATCTTAACCTTAACCCTAATATTTCAAAAAAGAAATCCAAATAAGATTGAAACCGTAAAAACTATTTTCAGTTATATATTGATGATAACTTAATATTGCCACACAATATGACTACATGGTACTCTCCATTGTTTGTTCACTGAACATCTTTTTCTTTTGGTTTAGCTTTTTGTTTAATTTATAATTAACAAAGGGTGGCGTGCGAACAAGAACGACGGCAACCGGCAAATTGCGACTAAAATCTCAAATTCTCTAACGCAGAAGATGAACAATTTGGTTTCGTTTTGTACAATTTGGAATATTTTTTTTTAAATTTAATTTGCAATGATTGTAACTATTATTAACTTAATTTGCAAAACAATCCCTAATTTGCGACATGTCATTAGATATCTTATTTGACGAGTGGGCACTGACTATTCTTAATTGTTATACTTAGTATTATATTAGGATTGGTATTTCAAAATGACTTTTAAATTAAAACTCCAATAACACTAAAGCAAAACCTCAAACAAATTAAAATAGCAATTGTGTTATAAATTATGATTCAGGAGTTTCTAAAATTATCAAATTCATATACGTAAGTCTGACAAAAACACACAACATACACGAACACGACAACAATGAAGTTTTCATGCCCCATAAAAAAATAGATTAATTGCTCACTCTATGATATAAGGTATTCGAAGTTAAAAGTCTCGAAACTCCAAAAGCTAGCCCCACGAGATTTGCAACGGCTTTATTATTGTTTATTAATAGTACTACTGTATTAGCTAGCTAGTTGCAATGTTACGTTGCATCATATGCATGCCCTTGTTTATTTGGACAACATGTCTGTAAGAAAGGTTCATCAGCTTTGGTTGATTCCCAAAGTAATGTTGTATACGTCTATGACAAGCTAAGGAATGAAATAAGATATTTCAACTTTCAAGTATATATAAAAATAAGGGCCTTTGAATCTTCTACTAAGATGAGGAAAGATTGATTGTTTATTTTGAATTAATTCCCTTTTAAATGAGCTAAACTCTTAAAAGATTCTATAATCACTACAAAAAACACGGGCAAGTTGCGGCGGTTAAATTATGTCATTTGCGGCGGTTCAAAAACTCACGCAAAGCCGACCGTCGGGAGTCATATTTTGCAGCGATTCTGACAACAGCTGCAGAATTTTGACGCTAAAATTTGCGGGGGTTTATAACTGCCACAAATAACAAGGTTATTTCTCACATTAAATTCGTGGCTGTTGTAAACTGCCGCAAATATCAAGGTTGGTTTTTACTCTGAACTTGCAGCTGTTCTATAACCGCCGCAAATTTCTTTCAATATTTGGTTTTCCCTTTCTTTCAATATTTGGTTTTCGACCAAATGTGACATTAATGTCCTTAACTTGTTCCAGAATTTCAGTACCCGATAATCTTTTTGGTGGACCACGCATCTCTTGTTCTCCATTAAATCGCACTCTGTTCAATCTAAATTTGTGCCTTGGATGAAGGAAACGACGATGACCCATAAAACAATATTTTTTACTATGTTTAAGACGACAAGGAATAGTGTCATTGTTGCAGGTCAAGCAAGCACGTCCAATGTATGTGTTCCACCCAGAGAGATTTCCTAGCCCAGGGAAATCACTGATTGTAAACACCAAAGTTGCACGCAATTTGAAAATCTCAAGGCCGAAAGAATCATAGGTATCCACCCCCTCGTACCATAATTCGTTCAACTCCTTGATTAAAGGTTGGAAGTAGACATCTATATCATTTCCTGGCATTTTTTTACCTGGAATTATCATCGAAAGGATAAAAGATGTATCTTTCATACACACCCATGGAGGAGTGTTGTATGGAATGAGAATAACAGGCCAAATACTATAACTTGAATTCAATGAACCGAAGGGATTAAAACCATCAGTAGCCAATGCAAGATGCACATTTCGAGGATCTGATGCAAACGAAGTGTGTATAGAATCAAACTTCTTCCAAGCTTCACCATCTCTAGGATGCCTCATCATTCCGTCATTGCTACCATTCTCAGCATGCCATCTCATATCCTTAGCAGTCTTGGAAGATAAAAACGATCTCTGCAATCGAGGTTTTAGTGGAAAGTAACGAAGAACTTTGGCAGGCACCTTTTTTCCAAAATTGCCAACACTTGACACTTTGGTCTTAACACCTTTTTTCCTTGATTTCCATTTCGATGTATTGTAGACTTTGCATGTTTCTCTCTCTGCATCTTCACCCCAATACAACATACAATTGTTTGGGCACGCGGGTATCTTTTCATATTCCAAACCAAGCTTAGTAATAGTTTTCTTTGCCTCGTAGAATGAACTTGGAATTTTTGCATGTTCAAATGCATCTCCTAATAGCTCTAATATCATTGTCATGGCTTTGTCGGTCATCTTGGTTAGGCATTTGATATGATACAACTTCACCAAAAAAGACAATTTGGAATATTTTGTACACCCTTCGTACAAGGGTTGTTCTGCATCTTTTCCTAATTCATAGAGGTCTTTATATTGATGCTCTTCCTGAGTTACATTCGGCAACACTTCTTCATCCTCGCCACTCCCTTCACTTGATACATGAGGCCCTTCATTCGTATCATGGTTGTTAACTCCAAAAGCATCAGTGATCATGTCACGAATAGGATCTTCAAAAACCGAGTTGTCTTGAACTACATTTGGAGCACTACTTGTTGAGACGACATCACTAGTTTCTCCTAGCTCCCCGTGATAATACCAAAAGGTATATCCTTTTGGGAATGGTGAGCACATCAAGTGATCATAGATCACATCCCTGCTCTGCCATTTCAAAAAGCCACATCTCTTGCAAGGGCATATCGTTTCGCCATTAACGGAACTATGTTCAAAGGCAAAATTAATGAATTCCCTAAGCCCTTGCACATATTCAACAGTGTTCCTTGGCTTTTCAATCCATGATCTATCCATTGCTTGATAGTGTTCCTTCTGAATTTAAATAAAACTAGTTAAGCTTAGCAAGTCAGTGACATAATTAACATATTTAAATAAATAGTAATATTAAATAATTAGAATGATACTATAACAATGAATGTATCATGTCCTTGAGAACTACTGGACAGCCTAGCAACATGACAATTTATGATTTTTTTTATGCCAAAAGTGAACTGAGATATGTATGCTCTAGTACAAAGTGCAGATATGAGCATACTTGAGGAGTGTAGACTATCATGTCAAAAGCACATGAGAAATGTAGAAATCAGTTTAGATTTATTTGCAAAAACACCACTGACTTTAACACTAAAAAAGATTAAGCAACAGCTTGTAGCAGAAACTGACACAATAAGCAGAATCAGGATAACACAGTGTTACCAAACAAAAAATTACCTTTTTAACATTGTTTGTTACTTATCTTTCATGTTTAGAATTATTCTAAAATACAATGAGCAAGAGCTTTTTACTTGCCAACATTCAACAGTGTGAGCAACAGCCAACAGCTGCAGTTGCTCCAACTCTTTTTGCTGTTAACACTATGCTATCAAAACAATCAGAATAAAACAAAAAAAATGGCAATTATCCGTAAACCAAGGTTCTGATTGGTACAAGGAAAAGAGAGACGCAAAGTTGTAGTAATTTTCTATCTTGGTATCTCTGATCCTTTAATTTTCAAAAGAAAACTATTTGAAAGAATTCTTTCATTAAAAATTTGAAGGATAAACACACCCCAAGATTGTACATACAGTTGGTGAGAACTTCTGAAGTTAAATAATGAAGGCATGAGGTGTTTGAGGAATGCAAACAGTGATGAATGTGGACAGGTTTCTATATTAATTGGTCCTCTATCTGAAGGTAATTAAGTGGACATCTATGGACCAAAATTTATTCAAGAGGCAAAAGGCATCCTAACAGCCAAGTCAATAGCAATTTAACATCTAGCAGGGGAAAGTGGAACTGGCCACTTGCAAGATCAGATAGCAAGCTTGCAATTCAATATGACTATTTTGTTGCATATCATTTAAAAAATAATAATAATAATAATACATTACTCTAATATATATACTTACTATTCTAATACATTACTCTAATATATATAGAGAATAGTAAGTGGATTTTATACTGACCTGTAAGATTGTTATATCAGTCTAATTAAAAAAAACAGAGTATGATATATGTGAAAGAAACCAAGAGAATATAAAGAAAACATCAATGAATCAAACCTCATCAATTATAGATGATGCCTAAGAACTTTAGATCAATGATCTTCTAATAACCCTATGCACATGGGCGTAAGATGTCCAAGTCTTTAGGAAATGTTATTGTAAACTACTAATAGCAATCACTACAAATAGCAATCACTCCCATCAATACAGTCATAGCAATAGAAATTATCATCGTTTTACAAATTCAGAATAGAATTAACATATTATAATATAGGACCTATAACCAGCGATTGAATCATTTTTGAAACCCTAGAACTCAAAAATGCAAAAAAAAAAAAGTATGGAAACAGAGAAATCAAAATTCGAAACCCTAAAATTAAAAACTGGAGTGAGAGATTGAGAATGGAACTCACCGATCCTTGTGAGATTGAACTCAAACAACGTTATGTGGACAGCGTTATGAACTCGAACAGCGTTATGTGGACAACGTTTGAGAGTTTGAGAGTGAGAAGGCAGAGAAGGGAGAGTTTGAGAGTGAGAAGGAGCTCGAGAGTGAGAGTGAGAGTGAGAAGCGTGAGAAGGGAGTGAGAAATGAGGGTACGTGCGGAGTGTATGTGTGAGCGTGCAACTTACGGGGGTTATAAAACCGCCGCAAATTCGGGGTTTAAAATTAAGCACCGACGGCGATTCACAGAACCGGCACAAATATTCCGCCACAAACAGCTGCTTTTCTTGTGGTGAATCACTTTTAATAAATATAGGAAATACAGGGAAGTAGCCTCACTAGGAAATAGTACAAGGAAATACTCATGCTCTTCAGCTAAAAACGAGCATATATAAGAGAACTCGCCTCCTTTAGCTTTATGCATAATCACGCAGTTCTAGGGATTTTGAGACTAAATTAAAATGAATTAGTAGTATTTTAACAAAAACAATATTAAGTCTTAGCATCTCTTGCTCTATTATTACTATTATTATTATTATCTCATTCAATATAATTTGCATCAATGCTCATGAATAAATAAATAAATAAATAACAAGTTTTCATTTGCACGATTATATATCTGCTGAAAAAGCAAAGAGACATTAAAAAAAAAGAAATTGCAAATTGCTTTGTTATAATTACATGTCGGTTCTTGCAAATGGTTGCCCTACCGAGGAAATTCAGATTAAAAGAGGTTTAAAACAAGGAGATCCCCTTGCACCATTTTTGTTTCTTTTGGTGGTAGAAGGTTTGGCAGGTATGTTGAATCTAGCAGTGGAGAAAAATTTATTCACACCTTATTTGGTGGGGAGGGGTTGTTCTGGTTTCATTGCTACAATATGCTGACGATACAGTTATATATTATTGGAGATGCTAATGAAGAAAATGTTTTATTAATTAAGGCGGTTTTAAGGGGGTTCGAACTTGCTTCTGGTCTGAAAATAAATTTTCATAAGAGTAACATTTATGGAGTTAATGTGCCTATGTCTACTCTGCTGGAAGCGTCTTCTATGCTTCATTGTTGTTGAGTTCCCTTTTTCATACTTAGGCTTACCAATTGCTGCCAATGCTAGAGGTTTTGATTGCTGGTCTAAAGTAGTCCAGATTTTCCGAAAAAGGTTGTCGTCCTGGAAAGGTAAAAACTTGTCCCTAGGTGCCCGAATTACTCTTGTAAACTTTGTATTGTCAAGTATTCCTGTTTATTTTCTGTCGTTCTTTTATCTCCCGAGGGGAGTGAATGACTGTCTTGTTAAGCTGCAAAGGAATTTTTTGTGGGGAGGCAGTGATGAGAGAAAAAAATATGTTGGTGAAGTGGGACTTGGTTTCTCAAAATAAGGAGTGTGGGGCACTACTACAAATAAGCTTTTTCAGACCGGTTCCGAACCATGTTTCAGAGCGGTTTCGAGCCGGTCTAAAAGAGTTTGTTGTAAGAAATACCATGATAAACGAGAGCAGTTATGAACCGATCTGGTTTACATTAACGAGACTGGTTATTAACCGCTCTGAAACATGAAAATGAACCGCTCTGAATAAATTTATGAACCAGTCTAAAATAATTTTTGAACCGTTCTGAATAATTCTTTTGAACCGGTTTGAAATAATTTTTGAACCGGTCTGAATTAATTTAAAAATGAACTCTGAATTATTAACCGCTCTGAAACTTAAAAATCACTACTACAAATAACACTTTTCAAATCCGCATGCTATCCAGTCTTAACACACATAGCTAGCTAGATAAAAAAAACACATGAATAATTTTTTTATCAGCAAATAAAACTTTTATTAAAACCAAAAGAGTACAAGAAGTCCTTCTCAAAAAATGAATACAAAATTCAACTTATCATGAATTCACCTACTGTAACAACTACATTTAGATACATTACTCCTCCCCTGCTTCAATATGCCTTCTTTCTTTTACAGCCCCTGCCTATTTTCTATTTCTCCTAGTGCAATACATTCATTACATCTTCTTGTGCAAGTACCATAATACAGCCAAATAATCTTCTTTGTTGAATTGCCTCTCTCTATTTCTCAATCCAGCTGCATTATTGTGTCAAAAAACAAGTCTTCCCAATTCTTTTTTAAAAAATAAAAAAATATACCTTAAAATCCTTATATACCTTAGAAAAGAATAACAATAAGATGTATTGAATGGGGTCTATTGAACGGATTAGGACTCAGAACCTCATTCAACAGCAAAAAAGAATAACAATATCATCAACAATCAAAGCAATAACAATGGCATGATATTAACACAGTAAATGACCATAATTTATTTTACTACATAGTGCACACCATCATTTGTCCCATATGTTGCAAATGACCATCCAAATTAAGACCACTAGTTGAAACATCAATTTATATTACTTATTATATGAATATTTTGCGTAAATATGAATACTTAGTATACCTTTAACATTTGATCATGAGCAATACTGACAAGGAACTTTCTATCATGAGAGAATGCTACAGGATCAAAGAAAACCATAGGTCAAACTTGCAGCCAATAACAAGAACATAAAAAATATATAGGCATGAAGACGCAATAAATAGTGAGGGATGTGAGGCTGAAATAATAATCACCATCTTATATGTAAATGGTTGGATGACTCTGTTGACTAGATGACTCTGTTGGGTAATATCCCAACCAAGCTGAACCAAGAACATATATATGTAAATGGAATGGAAAATCAAAGAATACATGATTGAAATATGATTCAAACAAAAGGGACAATGCTCTCATACTTCAAAATACTCACTTGATAATAATACCATTCTCTGATCCAGTAATAATCTTATTCTCGTCAAGCTAAGATTAAAAAATTTCACAAGTTTAATTACATAACCTCAGGATAGTATAAGCCTAATGATGCTGAAATAATTAACCTTCAACATAGTATCCACAGAGTTTGGTGAGAGATCAACAAATCTATCACTGAAAATTAAATCCATTAAGAAAGAACATTAGCAGATGAGTTAGAACCTAAAATATTAGATAATGACAACATCTAATAAACGTCCCTCCTCTCTATAAACAGAATCATTTCCATCATGTAATAGTTACTCATTCCACATCAAGTACCTGCAATCCTTAAAGCATCCCCATGAATACAATAGTAAAATTCAAGTTTGTGATCCACAAACAACTTTTCTACCATTCTAAGTACCCAAAAAAAGCAAAACATCAGCAATATGATATTTTAAAAGCATATGTGAAGCATCATAATATGCAACTAAACATATTCAAAATGTAACACTATATAAGTATTTAAGCTCATATTTGAAAAAATGATGAGGTGACGAATCCAGTACAGATGTCAAAACATTCCTATATGATACCTTCATTATAACATCAGACAATAGTTCATCTTCATAAAATTCAGATTGAGCTTGGACCTGTCAAAAAAGCAGGAAAAGGTGGTCAAATTCAAATCCAACAAATGAAGAATGTTTATTCTTCAAAAGGAATCAGAAAATGTTGATATATGACTTACTTTGTTTCTTCTAAGATTGTAAATCACAGGACAAATAAGGTGCACATAAATGTAAGCAAAGGATATATGACAAAAAATGACTCAGGTCATAATAAAGCATAGCAATACAAATAACAAAAATTTCATAACAATATGAATAAAAAAAAGCTCCGGACTGAAACTAATATCATAATCAGAGGGGATCTACCTCATAACTTCAATGTTTATTTTATTCTATCTCTGAATTTAATGGATTTCTCTCTCTAAGCTCACTTGTTACCTCTCCATTCTACAACTGCGTTTTTCAGGTAAACTCATTATCAAAGGAGGAGCTAGAATAACATCTAACACATTCTTTTAAGCATTTTTTATTTTATCAAGAGTTCAATTTATAATTCACTTAAAAAAATAAAAATCCAACACAATTGGTAAAGCCATTATTGTAAAACCACTACAGTGATTGACATGTAACTGGATAAATATGAAAATGGTGCTGGAGTTATCAAAGAAGCTATAATGATGACATAAAGCATAAAAAAGAGCAACCTTATTAGCCAACATGCATCTCATTTCACTATTTGAAACATGATCACTCATCAAAACAGAATCTTTATGCATGATTGTTTTATTGAGAAACTGTAGTGTGCGAAAGAAACCATTAGCTCAAGCCAACAACAAATAAGCTATTATAAACAGCCAAAAAGATTACCTATAATTATCCGGGTTCATGGAAAGTAATGCTCGGTACAAAGTTTCGCCTTCTTCTAAGCGACCAAGCTTCACTAAAAGTGAAACTAACTTCTTGTTGTTTATATGAAACCTTATCAACCTAAAAGGACAAAATCAGAAACAAGTTATTATATCAAGCATGATAAGATATATTATCTACAATTTTTGGCTCTATTTTGTGCAACTCCTCTAGAGCTCTCTCAAGAAGTCTGCATTCCTCTGACAAGGAGATCTGAACAAAAATATTAGCACCATCCAGGGAAAATCAATATCAGCAAATCAGAAAGATTTCATATTCTTGAAAACCTATAAGTAGATATGAAAGCAAAATAATTGACATTCAACAATATGTAATGACAAGAGCCTAATGTTCTCCAAGTCCTTAGTTCTGAAATCAAACTAATGAAAATTTCTCATTTGTTTAAAAAGCCATAGTGAACACCAGCTATCATTGGGCATTTAAAGGAGCATCAACAGCTTTGGATGCACTGAAACATATTCAGAAGGTCAATATTATTACAAACTGGCAAAAAAATTTATGCCAATAGAATGGATAACCCTAGTTCTAGTCTATGATATCACGATGTGCCTTGATGTTGTGGATTTGATCCCAGTCCCCCAACTCAGGTCCTTAAGGCCTCCCATAAAACCCAAAATTAAGGGATCCATTCCAAAGAATTTAGTACAATAGCAATAGCAACGAACAACTAATTAGATATATTGGTCAAGCACATCCATAGAACAAAAGAAAAATTGGTAAATGGAAAAATATAGTTTTAAAAAATTTAATCAAATATAAATTCAAATCATACTTAGAGTTAAAATGATGAGCAACAGAAAATCCTATCCAGTTCATGCGGTGATTTGGCTTCAGAGTCAAAAGTTTTTGTTTTATCTCAACAAAGCCAGTTAAGTCTCACATTTGAGCCAGTAAGGAGTAAAAAAATACCATCATAAATTTTTTTGTCAATATGAATGTGTATTTCATAAAATTATACGCAGAGCAATAAAAGTATACAATAGCAGCAGGGCATTAATAATGCCACAGTTCATGGTGTGGGTAAGATGATTTTGTATTAAAATTAGCTTTGGTAAAGGAATCAAAATTAACTAGGAATACAATAGGCATTCACTTAGACACATGAAACAGATAACAAGCAAGCATAGCAATTAACAAATACCAACAAGTTCTATGGGCATAAAACACTTAAAAATTAGGGATTCAGAACGAGTGAGAGAGTAATTAGTGTTCTGCAAAAATTAAAACGGAATTAGGGATTCGAAAATTAATCAAGATTAGAATAAGAATTAGGGTTCTGCAAAAAGGAATGGGGATTCGAATAAGTGAGATAAAGCATATAGCTGAACAATAATGAAAAGCTAAACGAACCTTGAGATTGAACGAACCTGGATGGAACGAAAATTGAGCGGAACCTTCAAAACGAAAGTGAAAACGAACGTGAGAAGAGAGAGAACTCGATTGGGAGTGGTGGTTCGCGAACGGTTTGAGAAGAGAGTGAAAACGAACCTATTAAGCTTATACCTAGGGTCACCATTTCAGCACCACCACCATCGTCGAGTAAGGAAGAGCATCGATCATTACAATACCATCGCCACCGCCATCGAATCGCGACACCAGCACCATTTCCATGGATTCGTGAACCACACCATCGCCATCTCTCGCACGGTAGTTCGCGTGGATCTGGTAAGTGGTGGTGGCATTCTCTGGATCTAATGCTAGAATGGTGATGAGGGCATTCTCTGGATTTGGTAATGACAACATCGAGTGTTTGATGAGAAGGTTTTTTTTAATTTATTTATTTATTTTTCAAACTGGTCGTCACAATGAACCACTATAGTATGAACCAATGCCAACTTCCAGACCGGTTTCGCATCGGAACCAGTTTCAATTAATATATTTTCAGACTGATCATGAAAATGAACCAGTCTGGTTTAAACTAATTCCAACTTACAGACCGGTTCCGTTAATGAAGTGGTCTGAAAAATATTTGTACTAGTGGGGTTTAGAGGTGAAGTATTTATTAATTTTTTATAAAGCTCTTTTAGCAAAATGGCGTTTGGAGGTTACTTAAAGGGGAGGGGTTTTTGGCAAGATGTTATTAGAAGTAAATATGAAAATGTTGATGTACTTAAACTAGGTTCAATGAGGAGAGGGAGAATGGGGTCTCAGGAGGGATGTTTGTAACGTAGAGTTAGGGGGTGGGGTGGAGGGTGATTGGTTTGAACAATGCATTTCCAGAAGCATTAGAAGTGGAAATTCAGTAAAATTCTGGGAGGACGTTTGGTTTGGGAGTCATTCTATCAAAGAGTTATTCGCAAGTCTGTACAGGATTTCTAATGATAAAGCATTGACAGCAAAACAAATATATGTGCAAGTAGACCAGGTAAGCAGATGGAAGTTCAGTTGGAGGCGAAGATTATTTGACTGGGAAGTACAACAATTGGAGGATCTCAATAACATTCTCAAGGACTGCAGATTAGACTCCCAAGAAGAAGATCACCTTTTCTGGGGCTTAGATAATGGAGGCTTGTTTTCAGTTAGTACTGCATACATATTCGGGAAAGCTGTATAGAAATGCATTAATGCCTGGATCGGATCTGTCAGAGGTTCTGAAATTTGTCTGGAAAGTGAAGGCACCATCAAAAGTATAGGCGTTTATTTGGCAGGCAATGTGGGATCGACTGTCAACTAAACATAATCTTCGAAAGAGAGGGGTTTTGGTGGAGGAGGAATGTATCTACTGTAAACAAAGGGAGTAAACTCTGCTGCATTTATTTTTTCAATTGTAATTTCGTGGAAAAGGTTTGGACCCAAATATACAAGTGGTTACAGGTACCAAAGGTTTCTGGTGTTACAATATGTGAATTGTTCCTGCGTTTTAAGGAGCATTGGTCCGGGAAAAAAGAGAAAATTAAAGGTGTAGTTGTTTGGTTGGCTGTGGTATGACTGGTGTGGCTACAGAGGAATAAAATGGTGTTTCAAGAAGCAGAGCTGGATTTACTGGAATTGATTGAATGAATTAAACTAATTGCATGGAACTGGCTTAATATTGTGGGGGTTTCTTTATATCCTATGATAATTGGCGAATGTGCCCTATATAATCTTTTAGCTGCTCCTTGTTAGGATCTGTTATGGTCTTTTTCCCTTGTCAGAATTTTCTCTTTTGGGTTTTTTTTTTTTCTGTCAAGGTTTTTAAGGAGGTAAAGATTCTAGCAAGTGATTTATGATAGTTGGGTTCACACAATTTATGTATAGCTTGGTAGGTGGTGTTGGGGGAAAATATTGTATGAGGTTGCTTAATTTTACTGCTTCACAAAATGGTGAAGCTTTTTGTATTTGGTGGTGTTCAACATGTAGCATGTGATTGTGTTCTCTTAGGCAAACCCTTCATAGAAGGTGGGGTCTAAGTGTGTACTATAATGCTCGATTGTTCTTATTGTTAATAATATTTTCTTAGTTTGCTGTTAAAAAAAATTATATTATTTATTAAATAATCAAAATAAGTAATTTCATATTGGAAAATAATGAGTTTAATACTTAAAAAAATATTGAAATGTGTTTCCAATGCACACTTTTACGTGTGTTATGTTGTGTATTTATGAAGCCCAAATACTCCAAAAATAGAAAAGTATCCGTGTTGTATCCGTGTCCGATATCGATACGCGTAAGATACTTCCCGATACGTGGCCCAAAAGAATCCAATTATTTTTATTTAATTTTAATTATTTTTTTTTAAAAAAAATACTTTTAGGATACTTGTCACATACTTCTCGATACTCCCTGATACTTTTTCGATACTTCTCAGATACTTGTTTGACTTTATTTTGAATTTTTTAATAATTATTTTTTAAAAGTAACTTTTTAATTAATATTCTTAATAAAATTAAATAGCGCTTTCTCTCATGTCCTTTAAATTGTGGAGATTAATGGGTCTGCACTAACGGTGTATCATCCACCATTCATGTGTTTATGATCATTGATTTGTAGATAAAAATAATACAAATGAACGATGGATGATGAACTAAAGGTGTAAAAAAACTTTACAACGTCGATGTACTATCTATTTTCTCTAAATTGTGATCATTATAGTTATGTACAAATGTCATTTTGAACTAATGACAATATGAATGAAAATTATCAATGTACAAACTCTTTTTTAAATTTTTAGTATGTATATATATATATATATATATATATATATATTTGTGTTCACGTATCCTATGTCGTGTCGTATCTTGAATTTTCAAAAATTCTCGTATCCCCGTATCCATGTCGTACTAAGTATCAGTGCTTCATAGCTGTGTATATGGACCACCATGTCATCCATGGTCCAGGCCAACCATAATTTACTAAATATTTAAATAAAATTAAAAAATAAAAAAATAAAGATCATGGTAGTTATTAATCATACGTGTCAGATTATTATTGGCCTGGACCATGGATGACGTGGTGGTCCAGGACCAAGTAATAATTGCTTAGTAGTTGAGGGTTCGATCCTCGGCTCTTGCTAATGTAAGAGGCTTCGTCGGGAGACTACATCTTGAAAGGTGACCAACAATATCGAAATGATTAATGTCACGGTTGCACGAGTGGATACCCGCCTGAGAAACCAAAAAGGTCTTTCTAACCTATGAATTGGTTAATCACATCTTAAAAAGTACTACTCCCTCCAGTCCTATATATAGGGCATACTTAACCGTATTCCCCGGACCAAGGAAAGTGATTAGTTTTGTGAATTTTATGAGAATATATTGTAACATTACAATCTTATCCCCTCCACATTACTTGAAAAGTTCACATTCATTAATGATAACAAAAAAACATAGTTAGTCAAAGCATTTAATAAGGGCAAAAAAGAGAAAAAACAATTAATGATGCATAGGAAATATAAAGTGCCCTATATATAGGACCAAAGATTTCTTCTAGAAGATGCCCTATATATAGGACCAGAGGGAGTATTGTTTGTAGGAAACTAGAGTACTTAATGAATTAAAAAAATATTATTTAATTCTCCAATTCAATTTTGCTATTTATGTGCTCTTATCCTATATATATAAGATGCATAGAATAGAAAAACGTATTTAAAAATATGAGTTATACCAACTAATGTTTTAAAAATATTGATTAAAAAATAAAAGAAAATGTTCGCGATAAATTATAAAACAAAGTTTATTGTTTTTTAAAAGGCTTAAATACCGAAATGGTCCTTGTAAATATTGATTTATTTGAAATTGGTTCTTGTAAAAAAAACATATTGTTTCAACCCTTGCATTTTCAAAACATTTTAGTTTTGATTCCTCCTATAAAATTTTGGTCCTCATAATTATGTTGTATGATTAGATTTGATAGGTTTTGGTCATTCTACTGTCATGATTTTTGAATTGGTTCTCTTATATAATGGAAATTGTCTTTTTACCCTTGAAAATTAGTACAAGAATATCATCTTTAATTAGTCATAGAATGTTATATATGATTTTTTTGGCGTTTTTCATCCACATTTAACAAGTAAGAGGGATCAAAACCAAAACGTTTTATAAATGCGTGGAAAAAAAAAACTTGCAAGGACTAATTTCAAAAGGATCAATATTTACAAAATTCATTTTGATATTTAAGTCTTTTGAAAATAATAAATTTAAATTTTCAATATAAAATAACTATTTTTAATCCTTTAAATAACTTTAGAATATGGGTTACCACATAGAAATATTATAGGTGTGAAATCGCGCCATGTTAAAACTGAATAGCAAAAACCAACGAGCTGTTGGTGCAGTGGTGTTAGGGGCTGCACTTGGTAGGGCGGACCACGGTTCGATCCCCCGCAACAACGTTGGGAGAGAAATAAAACCTTAACCCCGGGACCCCCCTCGAACTGGATTAGTCGGCCCAGTAGGCCGGATACCAGGGTGAAAAAAAAAAAAACTGAATAGCAAAATGGAAAAAGAAAAAGTACACCGACAATCGAGCAATCATTTAGAAGTATAGAACCTTGAAAGACATTACACGAGAGTGACATATTGGAAAAAGTTGGATTAAAAAAAATGAACCTCGAGTGAAAATCACTTGAAGCTCAAGGAAGGAACTTATCCATGAGTTTTATAAACTTTTTACTTTTTCTTTTCATATGATAAATGCCATTAATCAAGTGATCCTTTTATTTATTATTATTATTTTTTTTTTTATGACTTGTGATCCTTTTATTTTATGATAGCAAAACTTGTACTCTAAGCGCTCACGTCACATGGCATGCGGCAAAAATGCATGACAATGTGCCAACAAAGAGAGCACAATAAAATTCGTAATCTTATTGTTATTATTTATTTATTTCATTATAATAAAACATGTTTTTAAAAATAAAATTGTAATAATTACCAACAAAGCCCAGCAAAGTTGGTAGATAGATAGCTGGGTTCCTTAAGCATGATGTCAGGGGTTCGATCCCTGCCGTGGGCATGGAAAAGACTTTGTTGGTAGAGGCAAAACTACGCCTCGAAGAATATTAGTCTTCGGCTGTCGGCTGAAGGATATCCTTGGTGTACACCAAAAAAAAATAAAATTGTAATAATCGAATTGATTTCAATAATTTAATCGTGTTATTCTTTAATTTAATAAAATTATTTTTTATAATCATTTATTTTTTATGTAAATTAAGATAGTATTAAAGTTATATATATATATATATATATATATATATATATATATATATATTCCTCCAATTAAGTGCTTTCCCCGTGCCTTCAAGCACATTTTAAAGGTGATATTTAACAGTGGAGCAAAAGGTTACAATCATCACAGTCGATCTATCTACCATCATCAAATCATCCATGCTTTTCAATTATTTACGGGCTATATAATTTCATTTTTATTTATTTGTTTCATTACAAGAAAGTATGTAGTAACTCTTTAAAAAAGTTGTACTCTCTTTCTACTAAAATAATCATCGTAGTTTAAAATTATAGTGCGTGGATTCAGAAATATATATAATATGTTTTTTTTATAGTAAATTAATGGTTAAACTACGTATTTGGTCATTTACCGTATTTTTCAATTTCAAATTGGTCTCTTGCGTGTTTTGGTATCATGTTGGTCCCTCACATTTCTTTTCATTATCAATTTGGTCCCTAAATTACTATTATGCTATGTGGAACAATAAGATTCGCACACCTGTCATTTCTCTTTCCAACATTGCAAATGTGAACTAATATAATGTTGACATGTAGGATGAACAGTGATTTAGGGACCAATTTGATAGCAAAAAGAAATATGATGGACCAATACGATACCAAAAAAACGTAAGGGAACAATTTGAAATTGAAAAATAAGGTAAAAGATCTGTCATGGACCAAAAGAATATTACACAAAACCGGGTTATCGGTATGAGAGGCCCTCTAAGAGCCCAAATCATTACCAAACCGAGTTATCAATATGAGAGGCCCTATAACGGCCCAAATCATCACCAAACCGGTTTATCGATATGAGAGACCCTTAAGGGCCCAAGTTCTCACCTAACCGGTTTAACAAGGTAAAAGGTCAACCAACTCAGAGTATTAGCATAGAGAAAAGAAGATTCTCTTACCTCGTGATACCGGTATAACGGTTACCAAGAGAATAATGGAGTTAAGTCATCTTCCTAGGATTCCTTTTGCTATGATACCGGCAATAAAGCTTAGTACTCGTTCAGCATAGGCCAGGATTCCCTCTTCATTATACCCGCCATTAACCATCTACTGTTAGTGGGAATACGGTAAAACCTGTAACACCCTTATTTTATATACAAAATAATAAGTAAAAATCTAGAAGCAAATTGTTGTAATTAAAAATTCCTTTTCACAAATCAAGTTTACAATAACTTGGGCATCCATTTACAATATAATAGCACCCAAAATAAAGTTTCCTTCTTTCCCGATCTCTCGCTGCGCACTCTGATCCACGAGCTCCTTAGCAATCACCTAAAATGTTAACCACATAAGGGTGAGACCTTTTCACAACACAGTAAATCAGAGGATAATATAAAGCTCATAATATAAACTCAAGAATAACAATCAAATCAAGTCTTGGATCAACCAATTCATCATCTTCTCAATTCCTTTATACATTTCCTTTTTATCCATTTTCCATTATTTATTTTCCCTTCCTTAATCCTTTCCATTACCCTTACGTTACCTTTTTCCATTCTTATTTCCTCTTCCATTAATTCCTTTTCCATTGTGTGTAACCTCAAGCAGAGATCTACACCTTACCATTGTGTGTAACCCCAAACAGATCCGAGATCTACACACAGTGTATGCAACCACAAACAATGATCTGCATACACCCCATCTTATTTACGTAACCTCAAACAGAGATCTACATAAACTCCCCTTTTTACTTTTTACCCTTCCATTATTCATTTTCCATTAATGTGTGTAACCCCGAGCAGAGATCTACACACACAGTGTAAGCAACCACAGACAGTGATCTGCAAACACTTCCCTTTTTACCGTACACCACTAGGATTTGGATACCCGCTAGGTAATTGGCACACCTGTCTAGGGACTTGGAACACCTGCCCAGGACTTTACACCCATCCAGACCATCACCTGTAGGACTATGTACTTTTACCAATCCATTAATTATTCCAATTATTGGTGTGGAAAACTGATCATGTGGGTCACCCGACGCCTACAGGGCGGTTTGGCCTGATGGGTAATTGGTCTGGCAGGTAATTGGCCCTAACAGGTAATTGGAACACCTAGCCGGGTAACTAGTGTTCCGGGCCCCACTGATCAGTTTCCACTTAAGTTACCTTTACCATTTTCAGTTAAACAATAGTCCATTCCAAATAATCATCAATCCAGTCCATTCATATAAATCATAATCAACGTCAATCCATGACCACAAATATGAACAAATAATCATAAACCTTCACATGTAGTCTCACATTCAATTTCCAGTCCATTTATTATAACCATCAACACAATTTCAATGATAATCACAATATGCATAAATATAAACCATTCAAATCACAAAATATTTATAGATCACCCTTAACATTAGCCCTTATAACCTGTTTCCTCTATTATCATATAGTCCAACTCATAACCTTAGTCCTATCCAATTTTACATATCATAATCACTACTTTCTTCCATTATTGTTATTTTCATTACATTATTTCCTTTTTCATGCTCTCATTATCCTTCCTATTATTTTAATTAGCCATTCACATCACCCACTATCCATCATCAAAATCAAAATAACACATACAACCTTTGAAATTCACATATATCCACAAATCAGTCGACATACTCAGGTATGTCTCAGAGTGCTTAAAATAAATCATCTCCCTAGGGTTCTTCACTTCCTACTTATTTAATATACAAAAAGATTAAACATTAACAATTTCCAAAATAACAACATTAACCAATATACTACCATTACCCTTCTTGGATTCTAATTACCTCTTAAACCATCTCCCATAACCCAACTTAACCATTAAACTCAAATCCTATTATAAACCCTAACTATCCCTAACTCAAAGTGTGGAAAAGAGACTCCCCTTACCTCGGAGAGAGAGAGAGAGCTCGATTGAAGCTCCAAGGACATGGATTCTACCCCCGATCTACTCGGATTCCTGCTCCCTTGACCGATCTCTGTTCCGTTCTTGAGATTGGAGGAGAGAGAGAGCAAAGCCCTAAGAGAGAGAAAGTTTGAAAGAGGGAGAAAGAGACACCATGGAAGGGGAAAGGAAGAAGAACACTTGGGATAGGGGTGGATCTTCATGGGAGGAGGATTGGAGGGAAGGATTTAGTGTTTGGGTGGGTGATTATTGGTTGTTGATGGAGATTGGGTGGAGGAGAAAGGGAAAAGCCATGGAGGAGAGAGAGAAGGAAGGAGGAAGTATGAGGGAGGAAGTGGGTTTCCATGGGAGAAGCTTGGAGGTGAGCTATGGAGGTTTGGTGGGTGATTGGTGGTGGTTTGGTGTGAAGAAGAAGGAGAATGAGGCGTAGAAATGAAGGGGAAAGTGGCTGGTGTGCGTTTTAAAGAACTTGGTGCGTGTTTTCTGCACCCTCGCGCTTGAGCGCGGTTGCTGGCGCTTGAGCGCGGCATCGCGCATCTGATGCGCATACAGAAACCCGTCGCGCGCCTGGGCGAAACTGTAGCGCGCCTGGGTGCAAAACCTACTGGTCTGGTGCGTTTTTCATGCACCTGGTGCGTCTGGGACGCATCGGTGTGTGCCGGGGCGCACCGACAGCCCCGAAAACCAGGTTTTCGCCCTTTTCGACCCGATTCCAAGGATCCTAACCCTTCCTAACACTAAAATGAATACCCAAAACATTAAAACACATACCAAACATTAAAATCATAATTTAATAATAATAACCACATAATTTCATAAACACGGAAAATCAAACGAACTAAACACCAAATTCTAAACTTAACTCCTACACATGATTTTCCTATGGTTTTTATCATAAATTCTAGCTTAGGTCTTCCTAATTAAACTTGGGATTAAAATTTGGGATGTTACAAAACCCATTGTTGAGTAGGAAACACAACGATAAGGATGTAGGGCTTATATAAGTGCACTAGAGGTAATTAACCAGGTATATACCTTACCCACTCACACTGACACACAACACCCAAGTAAACGACAATAGAGCTGGTATCTTGATAATCAAGGTGTCATTCTTCCGTCTGAAAGCAACAAGTAGAAGAATTGGACACTTGACCGCATAGCTCAAGTACCAAAGATTATAAGACAGAACAAGACCAAATACGTAATTTAGCCTAAATTACTCAATGTTTATTTTATCATTTTTGTCATTTATTTTTCTATAGTAATTGACCATTTTTTTCTACTTATTGTCTCTTATATTAATTAAATGATGGTAGAATTGTAAATTTTTTTTAATGCCAATTATTTATGAACAAGTTTATTTTGCTAAAGTGACAATTATTTAGGAACAAAAAGAGTAATATTTGTGTTAATTTAAAATAAACTAATAGTACTACCTCCAATAATTCTATATGTAAGATTCTTTTAGGAAAAAAAAATTTGGTTTTATTTGTAAGATCTCATCAATTTCCAATAACATTTCATTACTTCTTTTCAAAAATACTCATATTAAGTTAACTCTTTTTAAAATCCTAATAACAATGATAGAGGTAGTTTTGAAAACGCATATTAAATGTTTACATTTTCAATATCACTAACAACATTTATTCATGTTTTTGGTAAACGTAAATCTCGCCAAAAGAGTCTTACATATAGGACTGGAAGGAGTTTTTTTTTAATATATTGTACACCCTCCAATTTGAAATATATATATAAAAAAAACATACTACTTTTTTTCTTGATTTAAAATATAAGAAAAAGTTAACTAACGTTCTTAAATTTTATTTCATTTTCAATGCTACTTTCCTAACCATCTATAAAAAGTGGCTTTCTCATTTAATTTTTGTTTTATTTTCAATATTACTTTTCTAAAATACCTATATTTTTTTTATAAATTTAAGAAAATTAAATATAAACAAAAAAACTTCCTTAATAAATTTATATTCTAAACTAGGGAGCGAGAGTACCTTTTATCTCTCCGCGTTGTTTTTTTTTTTTCACTCCTTACATTAATGAAAATAATATTGAATAAGAATAGATAAAAAAAAATATAAATTAATATACTTTTAAATTTTTAAATAAATATGAACAATTTTATGTAAATACGAGTGAAGTATTAATTAGATAAATATTTTCAAGATTTTGAAAAGAAAATTGAGTCAATCAAAAAGTCTTTATCGGTAAAAAAATTACTGTAAAAAAGAATAGTGCAATTGCATGGTCATGGTCTGGATCACAGAGAAACACGATTTGCGTCGGTTCAAAACGGTCTAATTACATACCCGATTTGATGTCATCAAGGACTGATCATCTAACCAATTTTTCGGTTGAATTGAATGATCTGTTTTAAAAACATTGAGAATTATTAAGTGACTTTATGATTTTAAGGAGTAAGTTGGGTTGAGAGAAAATTTCATAACCAGACTATCAATAACAAGTAAAAGACTTTAAATATTATACTGAAAAATGTATAACATAATACTCTAAACTCTTTTCTTTCGTATATACGTGAATCGAGTTCTCCTAATTACTTTTTTTTTTTTTTTTGGTTTACATGGGAGGTATGAGACTAGAACCCATGATCCGGGAGAGAGAAATCTTAAGTGTCCCTGCAGCTACCAACTGGGTTGTCTTACACGGACTCCTAATTACTTTTAATTCCTTCTAATTCTATTTATAAGTTTTTTTTTTAGTTTAAGAGTTCAACCCTTCTTGGCAATCATGTCTTTCGTGATTTGTAACCCATTTCTTCCACTAAAGAAATGTATTTTTTTTTTGTATTATATTCGAGACTATTCTTTCTTTTTTGACGCTTATCTTCTACATTTAAATTAATCTTCTCTCGATGGAATGTCTTCGTGAACTGAATCATATATTCCTTATTGAACCTATTATTCTAAGATTTTCTCTACGCAACATAAATGATAGTATTTAATTCCTCTCCGCCTGAATTAAAATTAACATACTAATTCTTTACTCAAACTAATAACTTACCAACTCGTTTTGTATTTATTAGCAACATGCCTACTATCATGCTCTTGTTTTAAAATGAGAATGGATCTCTATTGTCCACATTAATAAATGAAGTAATAAACTATTGGTTAAAAATGTTTCTTAACAAATCTTATGTTTGATGAAATTAGTTTATAATTATATTCTGTCAAACTAGCTTGGAGTTTGTAAATGATGGTTTATAACTATTTAGTTAATTGTTCTAATAGAGCTGTTCATCAAAATAAGTTGTAAAAGTAGCAAAAAAAGTTTTACATGATTAAAAATGACATACAACATTATATTATTTATATTTATTCGTTTTTGTTTTTTTATTAATTACATAGTTAATTAATTAATTAACGGAGTATAACAAAATTATTAATTAATAATTAATATTATTTATAAACGTATTATTTAATTAAAAAAATTGCCCTCAACGTGTTTTAATTTTTTCACAACTCCAAACAATTAAAATATGGAACAAAATTGGTATTTCATGGTTGAATCCATACATTAAAAAGAAAACTTTAGTATAAAAATAATACATCACAAAATATTTAAATAATATGTTATGATGTGTAATGATTGGAATGTATGAGTGAATGTTGAAGTGTTGGACTGATTATATGGTTATTGCACTAATGATTTATAACATGAACTTGTTAACATGGAAAGACTTAGTGATATGATAACTTTGTGCTTCATGTTGATTTGTATGATTATGTGATATTGTTATTGATGATGTGAATGACCAAAACATGTTATTGATGATGTGAATGACCAAAACATGCTATGTAGAATTGCATTAAGGGATAGTATGTTCACCTTCACCAAATTCATTAGAATGAAATTAGAAATGAATCTATGTTCAACCCAAAATACCACTTTAATTCTAACTTAACCAATTAAACCATTTTAATAACGTTAAGATAGCATTGAAATGGGATAATCAAGAGTAGTTGGTCAAAGGATATAAACGAAAAGGAATTTTAGAAACTAATTCCATTCTAGCGATTTTGGTGTTAAGAATAAGTGGTTAGCGAGAACTATCCCTCTCAAATGGACTTGAACCCAAATGATTATGTTTTTCCTGAAATAACCGGAGAAAAAGATAAAGAACTGAAATGGAATGGGTTCAAATCCAAGTGAGGGGCAATAAGAAACATGCATCATATATATGGGAATTGATTGATTCCACGTACATCATGCATCATTTTCACACTTGTTTGTGAATGTTAGTAATTGGGGTGAAATGTGTTTACCTCCCTTTTATTAATGGAATGTGTATATATGCACGTACGTGAGTGAGTATTTGATGCTTTGCTTGACTTATATAAAAATACACCTCAAAACTAATTAAAATCCATCCATCCGATTTTGACACTTTCTTTTTTAAACAAAATCAAATGAAACCAACCCAATCATGAACTCAAACTTACCCAAAAAAGTCAAATCGAATTTCATTAGTTTGGTTTCAGTTAAGACCAAAACTAAAAATTTCAAACCATTTTAATTACTCTTTCTGGTCTATATTATAAGCACATTTTCTCTCTTACAAAAATGGTGCTTATAATATGGACCGGAGAGAGTATGATTTATTGATTTATCCATTGAACCAAAACCAATGAACACACCAAATTAACACTCTAGTTAAAATTGCAATAATTTTATAACACACCCATTCAACCAAAGTTAAGTTATAGAATGATCCTCTAAAAAAAAAAGTTATAGAATGATACTGTACCCTTTTTTTTAAAATTTTTTTTTGAACTGGGTTATAGAATAATACTACTAGCAAAGAGAAAATGCAAATGTGGCAGGCTTTGGTGTATCACGTGTTGCACACCAAAAATATCTTGTATCCAATTTTTTAATAGAAATTTTTAAATTTTTATTTTTTACGTCAAGTCTATGTTATCATCGACAACCAAAAACAAATCCTCTACTAAATGTAAATATCTTTCAATAAAACCTTTTTAATATTCACAACGAAAATCGAATATATGATATCATATTATCATGCTTTAGAGGGATGGGGATCTCGTGTCCCAAAACTATTTGTCTTCCTGTCTAAAATTTGTGTAATAGATATAGACTTTGGAACAGACTCTGGGACAGCGGATCTTTGTCCGCTTTATAGAATCAAATCATATACTAATTGTGTTGAGCATTATAAAGTGAAGATCCACTTTGGTCTCTGTCTATTTTGCACAGTATCAATTTGATCCCTAACAATTCATAATAGCACATTTAGTCCCTAAAAAAAATTTCATACCAATTTTGTCCTAATCTTTTTTCCATACCAATTTCGTCTCTCAAGATTTTCTTCTATACCAATTTGATCCCTTAATTTTAAGGATCAAATTGGTACATCTGAAAATCTTGAGGGACTAAAATTGATATGAAAAAAAGTTGAGGGACCAAATTGGTATGAATTTTTTTTAGGGACTAAATGTTGTATTATGAATTGTCAATGACTAAATTGATACTGTGCAAAATCGACAGAAACTAAAGTGGGTCATCACTCTTGATTAATCTATTCTAATTCTATCTCATATGATGATATTACAAAAGGTATTTGAATAGTAAGAAAAACAAAAGTAATTGAACAATATGAGTTTGTGACGAGTGGTAAGCGGTTTGGTCTCGCTTAAGCAAGGTTTCAGATTCAATTTCTTGTGGATGCAAAAAAAAATTATTTTAGGAAACTCACCTACTAAAATTAGTCACGTGACCCAGGTCAGATCCAGATGTATCTAAATAATACTCCCTTCGTCCCTAAATATAAAACCTCTTTGGGGATTTCACGTTCATTAAGAAAATGGAATAATTTAGTTAATTGTATTGGAAATATGAACTTTTGATATGTAATTTTAAAATTACTCCTATTAATATTATTGAGAATCTAAAAAGTGTTAAATAAATAAGGATGTTCGTGGAAAAAAGTAATTAATAATCATTAAAAATTAATATGATATTTTATAAATAAGAACAAAATAAAAGTGCGAACAGAGTTTTATATTTTGGAAAGAAGGGAGGGAGCAATTGGGAACCGGATGGATAAAAAAAAGAAAATGAAGTACTTGTGCACATTTTTACCAAACTATACCAAAACCAACAACTGCTCTTTCTCTTTCTCTTTCTCCAATCACCATCTATCTCTTTCTCTCTCTACCACAACGTTTGTTTGTCTTCTCATACGTTTACTTATAACTGTTGCTTAACGTCTCTACCATAACCTCCACCACTCACCCTTTTTTTTTTTTTTTTCTCATTTCCGTTTATTCAGCCTCTTAAATCATACTCAAGATCTTTCTCCCTCTCTCTCTCTACTTCAACATGGAAACTCCTCTTTCTCCTTCTTCACCTTCGTCATCATCATCATCTTCTTCTTCCTCTGAGAGGGACCACACGTTCGAGCCCGATGAGCCGAGGACGCCGCTGGCGGTGCGCCGGGCTCTTCAGCTTCTCCACTCCGGTGAGCCCCAGATGAGGGTTCAGGCCGCCCGCGACATCCGGCGGCTCACGAAGACGTCGCAACAGTGCCGCCGACAGCTTGCTGAGGCTGTCGGCCCACTCGTTTCTATGCTCCGAGTCGACTCGCCCGAGTCTCACGAACCCGCTCTTCTCGCTTTGCTTAATCTCGCAGTTAAAGACGAAAAGTACGTACTACCTTTGAAAATTTCTTTACAAAACAAACAATATTTTTTTTTAATTTTTAATATTTTATGGGGCTTGATTGCAATTTTGTGTTTAATTAATTTATGGTGGGTATTTTAATTTTGACAAATGTTTAAGTGGTATAAAAATATTGAAAATATTTAGTTTTTGAGATTAAATAATTTGATTTATTGTTTATTTTTGCTTTTAGTATGGATATGGTTAACGAGATCCTTTTATTTTTGAGTATTACTTTTTGAACCCGCTGTTTACTCACCGGCCCCCATTTTTTTCGACTTATATAAGGCGGTAGTGCGTTTTTCCGTCTTATACAAGGCGGTAGTGTAAATTATCTATTTTTTCCGCCTCTTTTTAGGTGGAAAAATGGTAATTTTGCACGTTCGCCTTGTATAAGGCGGAAAAAATATGGTAATTTTACACTACCGCCTTGTATAAGGCGAAAAAATGCACTACCACCTCCTATAAGGCGGAAGAAAATGGGGGCCGGTGAGTAAACAACGGGGTCCAAAAAGAAAAACTCTTATTTTTTTGGTTGGAATTGGTGCGATTTCCTTGTTTGTGTAGTATGATGTTGTTCTCGCTTTCTCTGTTATCGACGTACAGAGTATTCGATTTGCTTTAGGAATTCGAGCACTTTTTATGAAAAGTATGCGAAATACAAAATGCATTTTTTAAGATAACATTTTAATTTTTTCTACCCTTAAATAATGTTTTTTTTATCAACAATATAGAATCGAGTTTCTTAAACTTGACATCACATCACATGATGTTAGAGGTTGTTGTCGTTGTTATGGTATGGAAAAGACCTTGTTGACAAAAGCAAAATCATTTGGATGATCTATACGCCTCGGAGAAATTAGTCGAGAATATTCTTGGGACAAAAAAAATAATGCTTTTTGGTACTAATTAATAGTATTTCACTAATGATATATTTATGATTTTCTGATTTGTGATACTTTAGGAGAATATGCTTTTCATTCTGTCTCCTTGATTTTTCTCTTCCTTATTTGAAATTTTGAATATGCTGTAATTGGTAGGTGGGAAATACAAATCCGGAATTGTTTTCTGAAGCATGGTTAGATTTTAGTAGTTGAATTAATTAATTCTATTAAGAAATTGGTTAGGGATGCTGGTCTTTATTTTATTTTTTTCTGATTTGTTGGGGAGCCTGGAGGGAAGAGTGACATAATGATGGTCTTTATTTATTTGCTTATTTTGGCGGACGGTCTAGCTTTTATGTCAAGATTTTTAATTTTAATTTGGAATTTGGCTAGTATGTGCACACTGAAGTATAAATTTGAAATTTTGACCTCAGATTTAATTTATTATTTATAATAACATGATACGTATATGATATAATCATATAATACATGAGGTAGTAGGAGACATTTAAATAATGTATTTGCCTGTTATATTTTTCAGTTCTTGCTTTCTCTTAAAGGTATGTTCATGGTGACTTGTCTATTACTGTGTCATCTTATTAAGAGTTAATAGAATTTCAATTAAGTAGCTTTATCAGTTACTTCTGGTAACATCAAATGCATGCATAAATCACAAGAAAGAATTGGATGCTTTAATTTATAGTTGATGCTTATCTGATTGGAAGGACTTTCTTTGATTTGCATGGTGCACTTTCTTTTTCTTTTATGTTTTCTCTTTTGTTTCTTTTCCTTTTTGGCTTATGTCTTATTCATGAAGTAATCTTTTTTATAATAATTATTTATTAGTGCGGGTCAAATCTCACTTTCTAGCTCTAATACTTTTATTTTGCTGTCACTACCTGCATGGAACAATGTTGTACAAAGTTAAAATTAAAAACAGTAAATATTTGTCTGTTATGAATCTGGTCTCCTAGATGATGTATAGAGTCATGTTTATCAAACGTGGAAAAAAAGTAAGTTAGCGATTAAAAAAAGAAAGCTATCTGGTTTGTTTTAATGACTTTTAAAGACTTAAGAGGGGAGAAGTTTCTAGTTTTTATAATCTTATTTGATTTCTTCTTTCTTTCAGTAATTAAATTAGTGCTTTAATTCCTGTGTGCTTAAACTTTTTTGGAGTTGTGAATTCAAGGTGGTGTTCAACTACTAAATGGCTTTTTTACCTACTCTTTCATTACGGACAAGCTTTTCTGAGTAGGTGGAAAAATGAGAAGTTAAAAAAATAGGAATAGAGTGGTGGATGGAAGGTTTTAATTTATGGTAAAATCATTATTTCTTGGTTAGAAGGTGGAAAATCACTTTCATGCTGTAGGAGGTGGCCAAAATTTGTGGGGTGGAGTGTAAATTAGTTTTACTCTATTTTATACCTCCCTACATTTTTGTTTTACCAAGCAATGAAGCAAGCGTGCAGTGATTGAAATTCCAAAATTTCTTACCTCCTTATTTTGCAACCTATGCAAACTAGCATAGCCTAAAATTTCTTGTTTTAGTTTGTGTTTTAATACATGACTATTTTCATAGCCTTATAAAACAAAAAAGAAAAAACATGATTATTTGCATTCTAGATGCTTTTAAGAAGAAAGGACAGTACTTCTATTATGTGATAGCCTTTCTGTTTGGGTAAAAAGTCCTGTGTTTGGCAAGAAATAAATATATGGTATACTTGTTAAACCAGGGGAATTCAATTTAATTTTCATGTGGCCTAAATCAGTTTGCCTTGTCATTGTTTCCTCATTGTTGCATAACATGATTAGTTTCTTCCATCTGAAGCCTAATTGACATCTACCAGCATCTGTAGATGAAGATAATGACATAATGTCATGGACTAGAGAATGAACTCCAATTATCAATTGAAAAAAACCAGGATTTTGATTGATTTTGTTTTTGCGAGTTTTGCCCTGTACATCTAAGGTTGCTTTATAGGTTGATGAAGTTAATAACACTTTAAATGATATGCTTTATGTGATAGCCTTTCTATTTGGGTGAATAGTCCTGTCTTTAGCAAAGAAATAACCATATGGTATGCTCTCTAACCATTACAAGATTGTTAAACCAGGGGAATAGAGTTTAATTTTATTCTGGCCTAAAATCAGTTGCCTTGTTACTGTTCTTCACTTATGATCATGACATGATTATTCTCTTCCATCTGAAGCCTAATTGACATCTTCCAACTTGTGGTTGAAGATAATGTCAGTGACTGGAGAATGAACTTCAATTATGAAATTAAAAGACACCAAGATATTGATTGATTTTGCCTGGTGATGTTGCTGAAGTTGATAACAGTTAAACATGCATTAAAAATTAGCTTGCTGTTTCATTCTATACTCTTTATTTTGTGGTGTACATTCTACCAGTTAATTAGTCTTTTTTTCTTTTGTGAATTAGATGTTTCAGATTCAATGCACATTAACTTTCTGCTACATAATGTATTTTTTCACAATTCAGCCATATTGATTACTTGAAGTGGACTTATCTTGCAGGAATAAAATCAATATTGTTGAATCCGGTGCATTAGAACCGATTATTAAATTTCTCAAATCAGAAGATGTAAATCTTCAGGAGTCTGCAACTGCAGCTTTGCTCACACTGTCTGCTTCTTCAACCAACAAACCAATTATCAGTTCCTTAGGAGCTATTCCTCTTCTTGTGGACATCCTTAGAGATGGAAGTCCACAAGCTAAAGCTGATGCAGTAATGGCTCTCTCTAATTTATCAACACACCCTGATAACCTCAGCATCATTCTTGAAACAAATCCGACCGCTTTTATAGTTGACATCCTCAAAACCTGTAAGAAGTCCTCAAAAACAGCTGAGAAATGCTGTGCTTTGATAGAATCCCTGGTGGATTATGATGAGGGCAGAATCGCCTTGACATCCGAAGAAGGCGGGGTTCTTGCAGTGGTGGAAGTTCTTGAAAGTGGCACTCTCCAAAGCAGGGAGCATGCTGTTGGAGCACTATTGACAATGTGCACTAGTGACAGATGTAAATACAGGGAACCAATTCTTAGAGAAGGTGTTATCCCAGGGCTTCTTGAGCTTACTGTTCAAGGAACACCAAAGTCTCAAACAAAAGCAAGAACCCTTCTGCAGTTACTGAGAGAGTCACCTTATCCAAGACCTGAAATTGAAGCAGACACTCTTGAGAACATAGTGTGTAACATCATATCACAGATTGATGGTGATGATCAATGTGGCAAAGCAAAGAAGATGCTAGCTGAGATGGTCCAAGTCAGCATGGAGCAGAGTCTGAGACATTTGCAACAAAGGGCTCTTGTATGCACCCCTAGTGATCTTATATAGCTGGTTGTGCTTCCAATGTTCCTTCAAAATCAGAGTTGGGGTTTGTGAGATAAATTTTCTTTGGTAAAAAAAGGAAAAAAAGAATAACACATAGTGGAGTATGCCAGTCCAGGCCATTGTGGAGGTATCGAGTGACTGGTGATTGTCAACAATAAACTAAGTTGTAAGAGATAAAGGACATGATTTTGTAGCTGGTTTGTAAAGAAACTGTTGTATAAAATGTACTACTAGTAAAGGCTCTTCGTCCAATCCTTTCTAAAATGGCTCAATAATAATATAGATCACGGGCAGTGTGATTTGTAGTCCTAAAATTCAACAACTTCTGTTACAAGAAACAATTTTATTTCGTTCTTTTATTTGCTTCTCATCTTTTATCCATATACAAATTCCAAAGAAAAACTCTCCAAAACCATAGGACAACATATTGTTCTCCCAAAAATGGTGTAAAAATAACATTTTTGGAATGATTAAGAGTGAACCATATGGAAGTTGCTACTCTATTTCTGAAATAATGGCTTAATAATACAACAGTCATTAATAGTGCGATAGATCTAAGATATTTTTGTCAGCGGTAATACTAAGACTAATGGCCAACATGTGATTGGTTTAAGTGGTGCTCGTATATTTTATCCTCTTAAGTAAAAATTGAGTTCAAGTCTTGCATATGAAAAAATCTTTATTGGAAGAGTTAGCCTAACATTGTAATTGTTAATGTCTTGAATAAGACTGTCATATGCGAAAGATGCATGTGACCAAAAAAAATTATTGAGGCTATCGGTCGTGTGTGTGTGTTTTTTTTTTTAAAAAAAAAAATTTAAAGGATGTTGTTTCAGAATCTTCTGTAAATAAAGGATTGTTATGCTCTTTAAAACTAATCCAATAAAATAGTGACACATGTGCTTCCATGCCACATTAGGTCGACAAAATCACAAACTACAAAACTTTGTAATTAAGCCTCTAAGATATTTATGTAGAATCAACATTCACATAAATTCAAAACTGACTACACATTACTTTTTTGAGTGAAGACTCACTTTGGTCCCTCAAGTTTTTCACGTGGGACAGTTTAGTCCCTGAAAAAAGGGAAATTCATTTTAAGTCCCTCAAGATGTTAAACCTAGACACTTTGATCCTTCCGTCTAATCCGTTAATGTGGCCGTTAACGGAGATGCCTACGTGGTCGTTAACCTGAAACGTGGCTTCTAAGCTGGCCGTTAACGTGAAACGACGTCGTTTTATGAGTGGATTTAAAAAAAAACCTAAACAATACGACCCCGTTTTTGTGTGGCGGCAAACCCCTCAGCTTCCTATACCCCAAAGCTTGTCAAAACACCCCATAGATGATCAAAACCCCATACACTAACTTAGAAGAAACCCCATAGCAGGAGAGTGTGAGTGCATAACGAAGAAGAGAATTCGTAGAATCGGGAGACCATTGTTGAAGGAGGAGTTGCTGGGTGACGCCGTGAAGGATCGAAGCCATCATCGAAGGGTAAGTGTGCTCCTTCGTTCATTTTGACACTGACATTCTTCGTGGTTTGACACTGACATTTTGGTTTGTCACTGACATTTTGGTCTGACAACTGGGGTTATTTTTTGTTGTTATTTTGCTCTGAGTCTGTCGTTTATTGGGTTTTTGTGCTCTTTATTTTGCTCTAAAAATAGAAATTCGTTCATTTTGCTATGAAGTTGTAGATAGTTGGAGATATTTGTTGTGGTGCATGTCCTCTGTATTGATGTGTCTTTCGTTTATTGGGTTTATTTTGCTCAGCATGTTGCTCTGTCCCGCTGTTTGTGTGTGCTTTGATGTTCTCTGTCTTGTAGTTTTTTTAAGTGTTGGTATTAATCTTTTCTTTCCTTTACTTGTAGATGGCTGAATATGTAATTTTTGTGTATCATCATAGTGGAGTATTTGATAGAGATGAGAATGGTGATGTCCAGTATCTGTATGGCAAAGAAGATAAGCTACCACCAATGGATATCGACTTAGTGAACTTGAAGGATCTAAAGACTTTGTTTAGGGAGTTTGGTTACGAAGATGCTGACTTGAAATGTATGTGTTGGCTTATACCAGGAGAATGTGACTTAGAAGTTGGGTTTAGGGCTATTCATGGTGATGCAGATATTAATAATATGTGTGATGTTGTCTTGGATATTGGCAAGGATAAGACAAAGGGTAAGGGCAAAAAAGCAAAGAAGATCAAGAAGGATAAGGAGATGCACATCTATATCCAACATCCAACCGATTCTGATTTTGGTAGTGAAGAAGAATCACTGTATGAAGTTGACAGTTCAGAGGAAGAAGTGGTTGATATAAGTGATGATGAGGAAGAAGTACCAATACCGAAGAAGAAAAGAACACCAAAGAAGAAGAGTGAACTGGCTAATGAGGAGACACAAGGAGTTGATGTTGAGGTGACAAAAGGTGCTGGTGATGAAGAAGTATCAATACCAAAGAAGAAAAGAACACCGAAGAAGAAGAGTGAAATGGCTAATGAGGAGACACAAGATGTTGCTGCTGAGGTGACAGAAGGGGCTGCTAATGAGGAAGAAATAGCACCAAAGAAGAAAAGGAAGTCCAAGAAGAAACAAGCACCAATGAAACCCACTGGACCAGTTGTGGAGAAGGATGGGTATGAAAGTACAGGGTCCTTTGAGAAAGATGGATACAAGTCCAATGAGGAGTATTTGCATACTCCTGTGTCAACTGATGATGAGCGTAACCGCAAGGAAGCAATCCCAACATTCAATGAGACAACTCCATTTGGTCATGTTCAGTTTGAATTGAACATGGAGTTCAAAAGCTTGGAGGTTTTTAAGGAGGCAATAAGAGATTTCAACATCAACATTGGAAGAGAAATAAGGTGGAAGAAGAATGATAATGTAAGAGCAAGGGCAGTGTGTGTTGAACCTGAGTGTAAATGGCTTGCATTTTGTTCATGGAACAGTAAGTTGAACACATTTCAGCTTAAAACCTGGGTTGGTGAACATACATGTTGCAGAACATTTGAGAATAGTACTGCCTCACAGAATTGAGTTGCTAAGAAGCTGGAGAGTAGGTTGTTGACACAACCTGATCTGAAGCGCTCCCAAGCCAAAAACTACATGAAAGAAGACTTTTTAGTGCATTTAGATAAGAAGAAAGTGTCAAGGGCATTAAGGAAGGCAAGGCAAGTTGTAGAGGGTACAGAAAGAGAGCAATATAGTAGGCTATGGGATTACCTTCATGAAGTGCATAGAAGCAACCCTGGATCCAGTGCCTCTATGGAAGTCATCTCAATCCCAGCAGCACCACCAATATTCCATAGGCTATTCATATGCCTTGATGCATGTAAGAAAGGATTCAAAGCTGGGTGCAGGCCTTTCATAGGCTTAGATGGATGTTTCCTAAACGGATACTATGGGGGGCAACTTTTATCTGCTGTTGGACAAGACTGCAATAAGCAGTTTTATGTCATTGCTTATGGTGTGGTGGATGCAGAAACAACAGAGAATTGGAAGTGGTTTTTGACTCTACTGCAAGAGGCCATTGGTGAGCAAGAAATGTATGGCTGGAACTTCATTTCTGACCAGCAAAAGGTAAGCATTCTGATTGTAGATATGAATATCTGATTGATTTATTAGTATTGCTTATGATTCTTTATATGATTGATTCTTACTAGATATGATTTTTTTTCTTATGATTATATGATTTTATGTTTTATGATTATATGATTCTAGGGGTTGGTTGCTGCCTTGAGGGAAATTATGCCATGTGCAACACATAGAAGTTGTGTGTTGCATATTTGGAAAAATTTCATCAAATATCACAAGGACAGGGACCTTAGAGGTGTGGTTTGGCAATGTGCAAATTGCACCACAATAGCTGAGTTCAACAAAGTGATGAATGAGTTGAAGAGTAGGAATGTCATTGCATGGAGTTACTTGAACAACATTGATCCACATTCTTGGGTGAAGGCCTACTATAGTCACTGGCCAAAGGTGGACAACATCACCAACAATCAATGTGAAGTGTGGAATTCTAAGATTTTGGAGTATCGCGAGAAACCAGTGCTTACAATGCTAGAGGAGCTAAGGTTGTACATTATGAGAAGGATGGGTAAACACAAGAGAGCAATGGCAAATTACCAAGGCAAGGTGCCCCCTGTTCAACAAAAACTGCTTGACCAGTTGAAAGTGGAGAGTTACAAATGGGAACCTATTTGGGCAGGTGATAATGATAGTCAAAGTTTCCAAGTCAGAAGAAAAGGCACAAACCTTGGGGTTAGTTTAACTAATAGGACATGCACATGTCAGTCATGGCAACTAATTGGGATGCCTTGTGTCCATGGACTTGCAGCAATTGCATATAAAAATGAAAGGCCAGAAGACTATGTGCATCATTGGCTGACAATGGATGCATTCCATTCTACATTTGAGCATTGTATTCAGCCTGTGAATAGCCAAGAGTATTGGCATGAATCTGAAAAACCAAAGCCTTATCCACCTAAGTTGAAGAGGCCAATTGGAAGACCAAAGAAGCATAGAAGGAAAACAGCGAACTCAGAGGCTGCCCCAAATGAGTCTCATAAGGCCAGAAGAACATGGGAGGTTACTTGCCCAAAGTATGGAGAAGGAGGTCATTATGCAAAGACATGCAAGGGTCCTGGTGTGCCAAGAACTGTGGAGAAAAAGGCCAAGAAGAACAAGAAGGAAGTTGTCATTGAAGCAAACAAGGTTCCTCAGAATACTGAAGCTGCCCAACAACAGGAAGCAAACAAGGTTCTGTTTTTTTTCTACATTGACTTAATTATATAGCATGCATAGGCTTATGGAATTTATACTTAAATTGTAGTCTGATAGCACTGTGGAGCAAAAGGGCAAGAAGAACAAGAAGGAAGCTGTCATTGAAGCAAACAAGGTTCCTCAGAATACTGAAGCTGCCCAACAACAGGAAGCAAACAAGGTTCTGTTTTTTTTTGTTGTTTTTTTTCTACATTGAATTAATTATATAGCATGCATAGGCTTATGGAATTTATACTTAAATTGTAGTCTGGTAGCACTGTGGAGCAAAAGGGCAAGAAGAAGAAAAAGATTGAGAAAGAGGTTCCTCAAAATACTGAAGATGTTACTCAGAATACTCAAGAGGTTCTGTTTTTTTTTTGTTGGTTTTTTTATGTACATTGATAATATGTATTCTGATTAACTGATAATATGTATTCTGATAAACTGATAACATGTATTCTGATTAAATTGTAGTCTGGTTGCCCTGCTACAAGTCACTCACATGTAGGACCATTGACTAGAGCTGCTACAAAAAGATTACCCCTGTTGCTGGTGCGTTGTTTCACATAAGGACCAATCTGGGACTTTTTTAATTTCTTTAGGGACTTAGTTGGTTCCATTTGTTTCTTTGGGGATCTAATTGGTACTTTTTTTGTTTTCAGTTTGAAGATGACATGCCACTCTCCTTGAGGCCAGTCAGACCACCTCCAATAAGACCACCTACGATCACTCAACCTGCTATGGGCACACCACCGGCAAATACACCACCTATGAGCACTCCACCAGCACACTCACCAAGTGTGGGCAGGCCACAAGCACCAGGAGTATATATTTGGAGGCCATCAGCACCAGGAACCTTTCAATTTATGCCAACTCCTGGATTTCAGCCTTCATCAAGCAAAAAGGGCAACAACAAAAGTGGCTAAATTAGATTTCTATTTCTTATGTAATTTGAAGGGGTCATTTTTTGATGTTCTGTTTTGATCCCTTCTTGGTTAGTAGGTACTAAATGGATTTGTGGATCTTTTGTGTTCTGTTTTGACCCCTTATTGGTCATTAGGTACAATATACATTTGTGGATCTTATGTATTTTGTAGGGGGTCATCTTTTGATGTTCTGTTTTGACCCCTTGTTGGTTAGTAGGATCTTATGAATTTGGTGTAATTTGCAGCGTCATATGTTGATCTTATGTTTTGACCCCTTTTTGGTTATGATGTAGTACTGTTGAAACAATGTGGATATTTATGGATCTTATGAAATTTGCAAGGCTTATGTTGTTCAGCTTGTTTGGATGCTTTGTGTTGGTCACACTTTATGTTTAGCTCTATATTGTGAGCCAACACTTTATGTTTAGCTCTATATTGTGAACCAACACTTTATGTTTGGATGATCTGTTTTGGTTTTACAACATTTTGCTACTCAAAATACATATCAAAATGCAGAGATTTAGGACAAATCAAACCAAATACAACACATTAAATATAACATGGAGACACACATCATTTTCATTCTCTAAACATCCCCAATTACATAGATAAGGTTCTTAAACCTCCAAAACATTACATTCTCAACATAAACAAATTACTAATTTTTCTACTTAAACCAACAAACTGCAACAAATACACCCAACATGATTAACATGACTACACCAAATCCTTTCCATTCACTACACATTTTCCACTGCAACCCATCATTTCATTCACTTTCAGCTGGATTTCTTTCATGCTCACTTGCATCCCCCTTAGTTTCAACTGCATTTTCTTCATGCTAGATTGAATTTCCTCCATCTCTTTGTTCCTTTCCATCAGTTTTCCATCTTCAATGTCACAATTGTTAAGTACCCTTTGTTCCCAATCATCTACCCAAATGAAAAATGAGCAATTTGTCCTTTCCTGTACAAATTTATCCAAAAAAAAATTCATTGCAAAGCTGTTGAAGAAGTGTAATGTCGACACCTATAGCCACAAAATTATGTGAAAGCATAAATTTACCTTGTAATATGGACACCCATAGAATTGTCTTCCAGGGTTCAAAGCTGTTTTCGAAGTGTACTTTAAGCTTTCAACCTTGCACTCACACATGGGAGCTGGAAATCGGGTAACATTGCCACTACCAACGCCACCCACAGTAGAAGAAGAAGAATACCTATCGCGCCTAGACCTCGTACCGCCATTGCTGTCACAGCTTTTCATCTCTGCGAAGTTCAAATCACAGATCGAAAATGAGGAAGGAAGGATTTCAAACACAAATTTGGGGTTAGGGTTTTCAATTGGGATTTTATTGTCACAGCCTTCACGTTGAGAAAACGACATCGTTTCGCTTCTTAGCCAGCTTAGAAGACACGTTTCACTTTAACGGCCACGTGTGCGTCTCTGTTAGCGTTCACGGTAACTCCTATTAACGAATTGGACGGAAGGACCAAAGTGTCCTCGATTTAACATCTTGAGGGACTTAAAATGAATTTCCCTTTTTTCAGGGACTAAACTGTCCCACGCGAAAAACTTGAGGGACCAAAGTGGGTCTTCACTCTACTTTTTTTTCTCGTTACCTTATCTTCCTCGAATATCATCTTCATCCATACTTCATATCTTCATCACTCATTTGTTGAAGCATGTGTGCATTCAAGTTTGGTTTTGATGAAGATAAAGGTGTAAAAGTGCAAATAACAATCAAACATAAGAGAAGAATAAGATTGAACCCAAGTACTCAACAACCACATCATTTGGGATTATGCTTTAATATTTATTATTATTTTATTAGGTCCCTAATATGTTTGTTTGGTTAGAGTCTAGGTTGGGTGTTGAGGTATCCACTTACCAAGAAGAGAAAACTAAAAAGTTCTTAGTCTTGAAAGAGGTTCTTTCAAGTTAGGAATTAGAAGATCAAGAGAGTTACGAGAGCAAGGATGAGGTATCTCTTGAAGGGCTATCAAGTGAGGGATCTTGAGGAGCATACTTGTAAACAAAGAATTTCTAATTCTTAGTGAAGAAACTCTCTCTATTGTGATAGAGAGGAATGGATGTAGCTCTCAAGTGGATGAGAGTGAACCAGTATAAAATCTTTGTGTCGTATCTCTATCCCTTTCTCTTTTACGTTACGCGTTTAGTTTACATATTGTGCAAAAACGTTATTTTCAGTAAATCGGTTTATACAAAACTAAAAGCGAATCTTTTTAAGAGTATGGTTTTTTATTCAACATTGGTAAATGGTTGCCAAATATCATCTAGATTGATTGTGCAAAAAGATTCCATTAAGATTTATTTTTGAATTTTTTCTCTCAGATTAATTGATTGATTTAATCAATTAAATCCTGATTTAATTGATTAAACAGTGACTTAATCAATTAAAATCAACCAGATAAATATTTCAGATATTGTTCTAAATGTTGTAATCAATTCTAATATTTTGAAAAGCGAAAAATATGGCATTGTCTCACTACATACCTATTCAACCCCCCCCCCCCTCTAAGTATTTGTTCTTGCCCACTTGTTGGAACAAGTGGTATCAGAGCTTTGGTCGGATAGGTCAAAGTTTAAAAGTTTTTCCGTAAAAGATCCTTCGACTTGGATTACAAATGGGTTCTATGAACAATCCTTTTTGTGGTGAAGGTGCTTCAATAAATCGCCCTCCCATGTTTTTCGGTGAGGGCTATGCTTATTGGAAAGTAAGGATGTGAATCTTTATTGAAACAATTGATATGAATATATGGGAAGACAGTGAGAATGGCCCTCACATTCCCAAGAAATCACTTCGGCTCTTTCTTATGATGAGTTCTTTAGAGTTTGTCAATGTCAAAATGCCAAAGAAATGTTGGACACCTTGTAAGTTACACATGAAAGCACTAGTGAAGTTAGGCGTGCTAGATTAAATGCTTTAATGCATGAATATGAGCTATTTTGTATGATGCCTAATGAATCTATAAGTTGTTGGAAACCAACAAGCGGGCTAAGCAAATACTAGAGGGGGGGGGGTGAATAGTATTTTGAAGCACTAATACCAAATATTTCGATTGGTAATTGAAGAATGGAGCTAAGACTGAATTTTCTGGAATCAGACACAAAAGACTCGAGTCTTTTGTGAAATACTCGAGTTTTTCAGTGATGAACAACTCGAGTCTTTTCTTAAATACTCGAGTTTTTACTATCAGATAGCAGAAAAACCAGAAACGAAAATTCAGCAATTTTAACTCAAATCAATTCAATATTAAACATGAACTTATCCAACAGAATAGCAAGCAATCTAAATAACTTTTAAACACAAAGATTCCTTGAACTTGCTACCTAATTGTATAAATCCTAATTGATTGAAACGACTTAAGTCTATTGAGCTAGAAAGTAGATTAAAAGCAATAAACCAACACTCAAGCAATTTTATCCTGGTTCACTCCAACAATGAGCTACATCCAGTCCTCCTAATCACTTAGGAGTTTCTACTAATAATCAAATTGTTAGAAATTACAAAGGATTGCTTGAGAATGGCCTCAATCAACCTAACCCTTCAAGAGTGTACCAAACTCTTGATTTCTACCCCAATTTGATTCCGGTGATTGAAGAACTCTTCACAAAGCTTCCTTGAACTCCCTTCAAGAAACTCCACCGGGCTAGGAACCTCCTAGTCTTGTGCTTGAGAACCTCTCAAGACTTCCAACACCCTAAGCCACTTAGGGTTTGCTTGGGAACAATCCAAGACTTTGAATAATCAAGCTTTTTGTATGTGTATTACTAATCTCACAATGGATTAGCACAAATAAGCACAGCTCAATGTAAGAATTGAGGCCTAAAACTCAACTTGGAATAAAATGACAATATGAGTGAGAAGTTGAGCTTTTTGGGAATTAACACTTGAGAAAAGGAAATTATGAAAGCTTGTGATCAATAATGTGTTGTTGTCTTGTTTGTTCTTGCACAAATTCAAAGAGAAATTTTACAATAAGGTTCAGAATACTCTCTTGGGGTTGGATGAGACTCAAATGTCCTCAATTTTAGTTTTTGAGTCTCTCCAACGTTCATTTTTGCTGACTGGACAAAAATACTCGAGTCTTTTGGTAAATACTTGAGTCTTTTTGGTCGGTCACGAGTGAATTGGTGCATGAACCAGACTAACGGTCATATTTGCTGACCTGGCACAAATACTCGAGTTTTTCTATAAATACTCGAGTATATACTCGAGTCTTTATCAAAATACTCGAGTATTTTGATTAGATATGGGAAAAATTATTTTTCAATTTTATTTTTCCTCTCAAGTATTAATTTTTGGTCAATCTCAACTTAATAAACATATAAAAATTTATTCCTAGAAGAGACTAACTATTTCTACCCACTCTCAACCACTCTCAACATAAATTAGAAATTTACAATTAATATTTGATTGAGAATGATTGGGCACTTGTCTTCTTTTCTTGACTTCTTGTTGATGTTGATGTTGCAATATCTTCAAGGCATGATTTGTTAATTATTTTGTCATCATCAAAACATAATCCACCTAATTAGGAGCATTGAATTCACAATCTCCCCCTTTTTGGTGATGACAAAATAATTAACACTTGTACCATTTGTTGAGCTTGAATCTACTTGAAAATGCAACTCCCCCTCACTATATGATACTTTTCACCTATCTAAAAATTCAGCTTGTGCAAGATGTTATGACAATTTAATTTTAGCACCAAGCCTATGGTATTAGAGTATTTAACAATTATCAGAGTATATACCATAATTAGAGAATTTTAGGTGCAACAATATCAAGACAAGTGTATAATATCTCTCCCCCTTTTTGTCATATGCCAAAAAAGATGTAACAATTTAGGAAAAAGATCAAGGGAGGAGAGGTGCATAATCGGAAAACCCCATAACCAACTATGCAAATAAAACGGAGATATAATAACGATAAAGAGCTCCCCCTGAAGCTTTGCACAAACATCATAATGAAGACCAAATTCATTAACATAAAAACATCATAAAAGGTCCAAATCAAAGGTGCAATAATAAACCCAAAGTCTCAAAACACCAAGTTCTCAAAATACAGAAAATGTAACAAAGACCAACATGATAAAAACAGAATGAAAACTAAGATAAAATCCAAAGGTCAACATCATCAAAACATCGAAGGAGCTGGAGCATCTGGAGGAGAATAAAACCGAGAGAAGAGTTTAGAGGATGAAAAACTAGTAAGATTTGACAAAACTTTGAGGAAAATCTGAGTTTTGAGGAGAGAGATATGAGAAAACCGAGAGAGAAGAGGGTCGCAAAAACTCGAGTCTGAGAGTATATATAAACAGTTCAAAATACTCGAGTATATTCATAAATACTCGAGTTGTGCTTTAGGATATACTCGAGTTTTTGAAAATATACTCGAGTCGGTCGTGACTCAGCCCAGATTTCCCCAGAAAACTCGAGTAAAAACTGAAAACCTCGAGTTTGGTCCGAAAGTTCAAATTTCAGGAAAACGCAAAATACTCGAGTTTTTTTTTTTTTTTTTTATAAAATACTCGAGTTTGGTCTGAAAGTTCAAAAATTGGGGGTTTCGAAAGACTCGAGTGTTTTGAAAAACACTCGAGTATTTTAATAAAGACTCGAGTGTTTCAAACACTCGAGTATTTTTATCAGACCCTGATTAAAAACTTTTTCAATTTAAAACTGATTTAATTTTGAATTAAATTACTCGAGTGTTTTTGGAAAAACTCGAGTATTTTGACAGAACAGAGAGTAAAAACACAGTTTTAAAAGACCAAACACAAATGCTTCACTACCAACTTGGAATACAGTACAGAATCACACACAATTAACACATACAATTTCAAATATCATCAAGAACAATTTAACTAAGAATCAATAACACATTAGAGTAAGACTAATATGGTGATTTTTCAAAACATGACACACAATGCAATTAGCCTATATTAGCTTCATCTAAAATACCAAGTTCTCTCCTAATATGATAAAAGGTGTCCCTTGGTAGATGTTTTGTAAAAATGTCAGCTAATTGATTTGTGGTACCGACAAATTCAATTGTGCAATCACCCTTTTGTACATGATCTCTTAAAAAGTGATGTCTTATTTCAATGTGTTTAGTTCTTGAGTGATACACCGGATTCTTAGTCAAATTGATTGCACTCGTGTTATCGCATCTAATCGGAATATTTTCAAGTTTCAAACCAAAATCCGATAATTGTTGTTTCATCCATAACAGTTGAGCACAACAACTACCGGCTGCGATATATTCCGCTTCGGCGGTAGAAAGAGCGACATAAGCTTGCTTTTTAGAAAATCATGACACCAATGAACTTCCCAAGAAATGGCAAGTACCACTGGTGCTTTTGCGATCAAGCTTGCATCCCGCGAAGTCGGAATCCGAGTAACCAACTAAACAAAGATTGACATCAGCAGGATAACATAAACCAGTGTTAATTGTTCCTTTTAGATACTTAAATATATGTTTAACTGCGGATAGGTGAGATTCTTTAGGATTAGCTTGAAATCTAGCACACATGCATACACTAAACATAATATCCGGTCTAGATGCAGTGAGATATAGGAGACTACCTATCATACCCCTATACTTACTAACATCAACCGGTGTACCTTGTTCATCCTTGTCTAGGTAGCATGATGTGCTCATTGGAGTGTAGGCTTCCTTGCACTTGTCCAATCCGAATTTCTCAAGGAGCTCTTTGCAATATTTCCCTTGATGCACAAATATCCCCTCCTTGACTTGCTTTATTTGTAAGCCTAGGAAGAACTTGAGTTCTCCCATCATTGACATTTCAAATTCCTTTTTCATCAAATTTGAAAACTTTCTACAAAGAGACACGTTAGTAGCACCGAAAATGATATCATCAACATAGATTTGTACTAACAAAATGTCATCCTTGGTTTTATAAATAAATAGTGTATTATCAACCTTCCCTCTTTGAAACTTGTTTACTAATAGAAAGGAACTCAATCGATCATACCAAGCTCTAGGAGCTTGTTTCAATCCATAGAGTGCCTTTTTCAATTTATAAACATGGTTTGGAAATTCACTATTTTCAAAACCGGGGGGTTGTTTGACATACACTTCTTCATTTATAAACCCATTCAAGAAAGCACTTTTAACATCCATTTGATATAAAGTGAATTTCATGATTGAAGCATAAGCAAGTAAAATTCGGATTGCTTCAAGACGTGCAACCGGAGCAAAGGTCTCATCATAATCGATACCTTCCTCTTGGTTGTACCCTTGAGCTACTAGTCTAGCTTTGTTTCTTATAATCAACCCGGATTCATCAAGTTTGTTTCTATAAATCCATTTAGTACCAATTATGGTATGATCATCGGGTTTAGGGACTAGATCCCAAACTTCATTTCTTTCAAATTGGTTTAATTCTTCTTGCATAGCAAGAACCCAATGATCATCCTCAATGGCCTTTTTAATTGAATCGAGTTCAATTTGAGAAACAAATGAGACATAGTGGCAAATGTTTTGAATAGACCTACGAGTAAGTACTCCCTTTGACATATCTCCTATGACTTTGTCTATAGGATGAGCCTTGACCGATTTCCAAGTTGGAGGAAGTTCTTCCCTTACTTCTCCTTCATCAACTTTTGAATTCTCTCTCTCTTTTTCTTCTTTTGAAAAGACAATGCCATCTTCACTAGCATCACATAAAACACTATCTTCTTTTGAAGACTCATTAAAAACCACATGAATTGATTCCTCAATAGTTAAAGTTCTTTTATTGAAAATTCTATAAGCTTTACTATGAGAAGAATAACCTAAAAATATGCCTTCATCGGATTTTGAATCAAACTTGCCAATGTGTTCTTTTCCATTATTTAAAACAAAAACTTGGCATCCGAAGACATAAAAATGAGATATATTTGGCTTTCTTCCCTTGTAAAGTTCATAGGGGGTTTTATTCAAACAGGGCCTTATCAAAATACGATTTAAAACATAACAAGCCGTATTGACGGCATCGGCCCAAAAATATTGAGGTACTCTAGAATCATTTAGCATGGTTCTAGCAAGTTCCTCTAGCATCCTATTTTTCCGCTCTACCACTCCGTTTTGTTCCGGAGTTCTTGGTGCGGAGAATTGGTGCTCAATACCATTTTTAGCACAAAATCTATCAAATTTGTGGTTTTCAAATTCTCCACCATGATCGGTACGAATAATAATTACTTTTTGATTTACTTGGTTTTGCAAAAGTTTGACATGATGTTTAAAAGATTTGTAGGTCTCACTCTTAGTAGTTAAGAATAAAGTCCATGTAAACCTAGAGAAGTCATCAACAATTACCAATGCATAATAGTTGCCACCAAAGCTTTTTACTTGTGATGGTCCAAACAAGTCCATATGAAGCATTTCTAATGGCCTTGATGTGGACATCACCATTTTTGATCCAAAGGTGTTTTTAGTTTGTTTACATTTCTTGCAAGGAGAACAAACACCTTCAATAGAAAAATTTAGCTTTGGTAAACCAACTACTAGATCTTTAGATTGTATTTTCTTCAATTGGTTTACATTAATATGAGCGGTCCTACGATGCCATAACCAAGTGTCATTTTCTTTGCTCACTAAACAAGTAGAGACCAAAGAAGTGACTTTATTCAAATCAACTAAGTAAGTATTATTTGACCTTCTACCAACAAATTTGATTGATTCATCTTTGTCACTTTTAATGAGGCAATGGGTAGAGGTAAAAACTACATGATTACCAATATCACATAATTGGCTTATGCTCAAGAGATTATGTTCTAATCCTTGAACATAGAGCACATTATCAATAATCAAGTTTGAAGAGTTTCCGATTTTACCAATACCAAGGATTTTGCCTTTGTTGTTGTCCCCATAAGTGACATAACCCTTTTCCTTTGGAGTAAGCTCAATGAAGTGCCGCTTATCTCCCGTCATGTGCTTCGAACATCCACTATCAAGATACCACAATTGTTTTCCCGTTCGAAGACACACCTACAAAATGAAATCACTTTTTCACTTTGGGTACCCAAACAATGTTGGGTCCCTTAGGGTTAGTGTTGGGACTTTCTCCCTTCTTAATCCACATATAAGTGCCCTTTTTCATTTCAAACTTCTTAATGTGGCACTCAATGTTGATATGTCCAACTTTTCCACAATAAGTACAAGTTGGTCTCTTTGATGAATTTTTCTTAGAAAATGTTCCAACCACCTTGTACTTTTTGTCCTTTTTATGAACATATCCTAAACCGGTTTTGTTGTGATTATGTCTTTGAGAGTTCAACAACCGGTTGAGGTTTCTATCACTATGTGAGATTGTGAGTTTGTTTTTCAACTCTTTCACTTCTTTTTCAAGATCATCACATCTCTCACATGAAGTGATAATTTCCTCATGATTTGCACAATCACTTTGATGACTAGAATTAATAAGTTCCAAGGATTCATTTTGAAGTTTCAACTCATTTATAGATTTTTGCAATTCATCAATTTCATGTTGAAATTCCAAAATTTTCTTTCCTTTTTCCTTATTAATTTTAGCAAGCCTTTTAAATTGAATTAACATTTCATTGTAAGCTTCTTGCAAATCATCATATGAAATGGAGTTTGAAGATGAACAAGAAGAGCTAGAGGTTACCTCATCATCACTTTCACTCATGCCATGATTAGCTCTTGATGAGGACTCATGATTGTTCTTGGCCATGAGACAAAGGTTTGCATTTTCATCACCGGAGCTACTTGAAGATGATTCATTGCTCTTCTCCGGTGCATCCCAAACAATGTATGCACGCTTCCCTTTGGTCTCTTGGGTCTTCTTGTCATTCTTCTTCAAGAATGTGGCACATTCCATTCTTATGTGACCAACCCCACCACATTCATGACACTTAACTCCATCGTTGGTACTCTTTTCTCTTTGTTTGGAGTCTTTGGTTCTCTTGAAATTGGATGAAGATCCACCTTTCTTCCCTTTGAAAAATTTGTTGAATCTTTTCACAAACATCCCAAATTCTTCTTGATTTGATTCACCATCGGAATCTCCACTTGTAGAGCATTTTCAACTTCTTTTGTAGCTTTGGTTGAAGCTTTGAGTGCTATGCTCTTTTTCTTTTTGTCCGATTCCTCATGCATCCCAAGTCTTGTAAGTTCCATCTCATGCTCTTGGAGTTTGCCAAACAAAGTGGCTAAGTCCATGCTATTTATGTCTCTTGATTCCTTGATGGCGGTTACCTTGGGTTGCCAACTCCTATCAAGACATCTTAGAATTTTGTTAGTAGTTTCACCATTGCGAAATACTTTTCCCAAGGAAATCAAATGATTAACAATGTGAGAGAATCGCTTTTGCAAGTCACTAATGGATTCATTTGGCAACATGTGGAACAATTCATATTCGTGAGTTAGAGAATTCAATCTTGCATCTCTAACCTCACTTGTTCCCTCATGTGTGACTTGCAAAGTATCCCACATTTCTTTTGCCGATTTACATTGGGAAACTCTATAAAATTCATCATGGGATAGAGCCGAAAAGATGATGTTTTTAGCTTTTAAATCAAATGAGACTTTTCTCTTTTCATCATCATTCCAACTACTCCTTGGAATTTCTACAATTTCATCATTTATTTTCTTTTTGGGAATGAAAGGACCATTTTCAATTGCATCCCAAATATCCATATCAATTGCTTCAATAAAAACTTTCATGCGAGTTTTCCAATAAACATATCCTTCACCATTAAATAGTGTAGGACGGTTTATTGAAGCTCCTTCTCCACCAAAGTTATTGCTAGAGCCCATTAAGTTTCCAAAAGGATCTTTTTCGAAAAAGTTGTTACACTCGATCTTTCGACCGAGCTCTGATACCGCTTGTTGGAAACCAACAAGCGGGCTAAGCAAATACTAGAGGGGGGGTGAATAGTATTTTGAAGCACTAATACCAAATATTTCGATTGGTAATTGAAGAATGGAGCTAAGACTGAATTTTCTGGAATCAGACACAAAAGACTCGAGTCTTTTGTGAAATACTCGAGTTTTTCAGTGATGAACAACTCGAGTCGTTTCTTAAATACTCGAGTTTTTACTATCAGATAGCAGAAAAACCAGAAACGAAAATTCAGCAATTTTAACTCAAATCAATTCAATATTAAACAGGAACTTATCGAACAGAATAGCAAGCAATCTAAATAACTTTTAAACACAAAGATTCCTTGAACTTGCTACCTAATTGTATAAATCCTAATTGATTGAAATGACTTAAGTCTATTGATCTAGAAAGTAGATTAAAAGAAATAAACCAACACTCAAGCAATTTTATCCTGGTTCACTCCAACAATGAGCTACATCCAGTCCTCCTAATCACTTAGGAGTTTCTACTAATAATCAAATTGTTAGAAATTACAAAGGATTGCTTGAGAATGGCCTCAATCAACCTAACCCTTCAAGAGTGTACCAAACTCTTGATTTCTACCCCAATTTGATTCCGGTGATTGAAGAACTCTTCACAAAGCTTCCTTGAACTCCCTTCAAGAAACTCCACCGGGCTAGGAACCTCCTAGTCTTGTGCTTGAGAACCTCTCAAGACTTCCAACACCCTAAGCCACTTAGGGTTTGCTTGGGAACAATCCAAGACTTTGAATAATCAAGCTTTTTGTATGTGTATTACTAATCTCACAATGGATTAGCACAAATAAGCACAGCTCAATGTAAGAATTGAGGCCTAAAACTCAACTTGGAATAAAATGACAATATGAGTGAGAAGTTGAGCTTTTTGGGAATTAACACTTGAGAAAAGGAAATTATGAAAGCTTGTGATCAATAATGTGTTGTTGTCTTGTTTGTTCTTGCACAAATTCAAAGAGCAATTTTACAATAAGGTTCAGAATACTCTCTTGGGGTTGGATGAGACTCAAATGTCCTCAATTTTAGTTTTTGAGTCTCTCCAACGTTCATTTTTGCTGACTGGACAAAAATACTCGAGTCTTTTGGTAAATACTTGAGTCTTTTTGGTCGGTCACGAGTGAATTGGTGCACGAACCAGACTAACGGTCATATTTGCTGACCTGGCACAAATACTCGAGTTTTTCTATAAATACTCGAGTATATACTCGAGTCTTTATCAAAATACTCGAGTATTTTGATTAGATATGGGAAAAATTATTTTTCAATTTTATTTTTCCTCTCAAGTATTAATTTTTGGTCAATCTCAACTTAATAAACATATAAAAATTTATTCCTAGAAGAGACTAACTATTTCTACCCACTCTCAACCACTCTCAACATAAATTAGAAATTTACAATTAATATTTGATTGAGAATGATTGGGCACTTGTCTTCTTTTCTTGACTTCTTGTTGATGTTGATGTTGCAATATCTTCAAGGCATGATTTGTTAATTATTTTGTCATCATCAAAACATAATCCACCTAATTAGGAGCATTGAATTCACATAAGTGTTATGCAAAAACGCTTTACTCATATTATAAATCATTTAATTGCTCTTGGAAAAGTCTTTATTGATGGTGAGATTGTTAACAAAGTTTTGAGATGTCTTTATAGGAAATGACAACCTAAAGTCACCGCTATTATGGAGTCTAAGAACTTGGATAACTTGGATCTTGCCACCTTGTTCGAAAAGTTGCAAGAGCACGAAATGGAACTTGGGCATTTAGCTATGCATGAAGAATCGGATAAAACTCAAAGGAATAAAGGAATTTCACTCAAGGCTAAAAGTTCATACACAAAGGATCAAGAGGAGAATTCCGAAAGCGAAGAATCCAGTTCGGACATTGTTGAAGACACAATGCTACTTCTATGAAAAATTTCAGCTAGCACCTAAGGAGAAAAGGAAGTTTGAATAGACAAAAGGGCAAATAATCAAAATCCTTATACCACAAGAACAAGTCAACAAAAGATGGGACAATATGCCATGAATGTAGAAAATCTGGTCATATCAAATATACTTGTCCTAAGTATCTCAAAAGAATGGAAAATGAGAAGAAATATCACAAGCACAAAAAGACGTATATAGTATGGGATGAACCGGAAAAAGAAAGCACATCCACAACAGAGTATTAACTTCAGACTCAAGGGCGGCATCCACAACAGAGTCTTAACTTTATACTCAAGGGCATCCACATCAGAGTCTTAACTTCAGACTCACCAAACTCTGATACATCAGCATTACATCATCATTTTGTTATAAAACTCAACTTCAGACTTTTCAAACCTTCCAGCACAGCTCACCAAACTCATCATCAACATTACATCATCATGTACTTTTAGACACAATTTCATTTTAATAATATTTTTGTAATATAATTTCAATAATATTAATTACCTACTATTTATAAAACTAATCCCAAATAATATTTAAATATTAAAATTGAATAAAAGTTAACATTACAATAATGGCTTAATTGCATTGTTGGTCCTTTATCTTATTTTCAAGATTCACTTTAGTCCTTTATTATTTTTTTGAATAATTTTGGTCCTTTATTTTTTTAAAAAGGATTCACTTTGGTCCTTCCGTCAAAACAAGGTTAGATTTCACCAGAATATTCTGGAATATTCCCTCCCCTCGCCGAATTTTGGAAACACTGCCGGATTCTGGAAATTGTGGTTTAAAAAAGAAGAGAGAGGAGAAAGAGATCGAGAAGAGAAGGAGGAGTGAGACATGAGAGAGATACCGAGAAGAAACAGAGGAGGAGAAGAAAGGAGAGAGGTAACGAGAGGAGGAGAGAGAGAGACGGAGAAGGAGAAGAAGAAGAAGAAGAGGAGGAGGAGGAGGAGAAGAAGAAGGAAGAGAGGAGAGAGAGAGAGACCGAGATGAGGAGGAGAGAGATAAGTACCGAGAAGAAAAGGAGGAGGAGAGAGAGGAAGAAGAGAGGAGAGAGTGACCAAGAGGAGGAGAGGAGAGAGAGAGACCCAGAAGAAGAAGAGGAGAAGGAGGAGAGAGGAGAGAGAGACCAACGTTTCCAGAATCTGGTCGTATCCGACGACGTTTCCAAAATCCGTCAAGGAGTAGGAATATTCTAAAATATTATGGTGAAATCTAACCTTATTTTGACAGAAGGATCAAACTAAATCTTTAAAAAAAATAAAAAGGACCAAAATTATTCAAAAAAAATAATAAAGGACCAAAGTGAATCTTGAAAATAAGATAAAGGACCAACAATGCAATTAAGCAAACAATAATTGATAAAATTAATTTATCTACTAAAAATTATAAAGTGCATAAAAAAAATACAACATAGTGTTGAGTAATACATTAGATGCTGAACAATGCATTAGAACGTTATTTCAACGGCTCTTTATTTGAAATTATTAATTTATTTATTTGAATATAAAAAAATATTTATTTTACCATAACAATACAATATATTTAAGAATAATATTATTAATTTTTTAATTTTTAATTTTTTTATTTATTATTAATTTATTGTTATTATTATTTATTTATTTATTTTTTATTTAATAGTGTATTTTAAAGTAAAAAAGAGATAAAAGAATAAAAGACAATATATTTAAGAATAAAAGAGAAAAAGGAAGAAGAGAGGAGAGAGTGACCAAGAGGAGGAGAGGAGAGAGAGACCAACGTTTCCAGAATCTGGTCGTATCCGGCGGCGTTTCCAAAATCCGGCAAGGAGTAGGAATATTCTAGAATATTATGGTGAAATCTAACCTTATTTTGACGGAAGGATCAAACTAAATCTTTAAAAAAAATAAAAAGGACCAAAATTATTCAAAAAAAAAATAATAAAGGACCAAAGTGAATCTTGAAAATAAGATGAAGGACCAACAATGCAATTAAGCCTACAATAATTGATGAAATTAATTTATCTACTAAAAATTATAAAGTGCATAAAAAAAATACAACATAGTGTTGAGTAATGCATTAGATGTTGAACAATGCATTAGAACATTATTTCAACGGCTCTTTATTTGAAATTATTAATTTATTTATTTGAATATAAAAAAATATTTATTTTACCATAAAAATACAATATATTTAAGAATAATATTATTAATTTATTAATTTTTATTTTTTTTATTTATTATTAATTTATTGTTATTATTATTAATTTATTTATTTTTATTTATTAGTGTATTATAAAGTAAAAAAGAGATAAAAGAATAAAAGACAATATATTTAAGAATAAAAGAGAAAAAATATATATTTAATGTTAGAATACAAGTGGTATAATATAAACACCTAGAAGAAGGGGTTGAATAGGTGTTAAAGAGACCCTTAAAGATTTTCGATTGATTTGATTGGAAATGAATTAAAAACAAAGTTTTGCAGTTAAATCATCTCCAACCCAGGGTTCTTCAACCTGGATTTCTGGAAGAACTGGGAGGAACGATCTGGAGGGGGTTGAGGTGGCAGTGCTTGGTGTTGGAATACTGACATATGTACTAGATCAGCAAGTAATATAATAAAAGTAAGATTATCGTTCCACTCAGGGATTGTAAATTGTTTTCAAATAATTCTCACCTAAGTTATAGTTATTAAGGGAAATCTATGGGTTTTAAAATTATTATTTAAGATTGATTTGAATTAAAATAAAATAAAACCAAAACAGAAATCAAAAGAGATTTGTGAGCGATTTGAGAAAGTGTCAGGAACGTGGTTTCATTGCAAGACTTATTTACTAACTATGAATCTCTCTTTTTCCATAAATCAAGAACAATCCCTAAGTTGATAATTATTAGATCCCTCTTGTATAATTATTATTCAACTTGATAATCCTTAATTCCTTAAGTGATTAAACCATTGAATAACCTTTAATTAAGAACAATGAAATTTATTAATTGTTATACAATTACCCAAAAGTATCCCTACAAGTTGAATAATTACATTGTTTGATTGCAAGTTCTATTCCAATCCTTAATTTTCGAATTGAAGAATTAGAAATCCAAAGCAAAACATAAATTGATCAGGTTCATGAATTACTACGAATTGGTCTTCAATTTTCTCTCCAGATCCCTCCTTTAATGAATCTTTGACCTTCTTCTCTTATAATGCTCTCAGAAAATATGTAAACTCTCTCTCTAAAAGCTGCTAACCTAATTCTAAATCCTAGTTTAAATAGAAAAAGCTAATTCTAAAACAAATCTATCAGAAATCTATCAGAAATCCTTCAGAATCCTTGAAGATAAGGCATGCGCGCCTAGGCGCATGATCCCCACGCCTAGGCGCGAGCATCAGAGTTGGCCTTGGTCTTTTTGCACATAGCACGCGCGCCTGGGCGCGCCTCACCCTGCGCCTGGGCGCAGATCTGACAAAGTTGAGCACTAAAAATTAACACTTTTGCACCCCATCTTTGACAATTCAGACCCCACGCGCCTAGGTGTGGACAACAGATAAAAATTTCGTTTTTCTCCATTTCAGCTCCAATTTCTTGGTCTTCAAAGCTCCTTTTCATTCCTTGCACAAATCATCAAATTAAGCTTCAAATTATCTGAAATCAAACCTAAAACGGATCAAAATGTTCAAGGACTCTAAATTACCTAAACTTCCTAAAATCATAATAAAATCCTAAATTTACTCAAGAAACAAGCCAAATCTATAGTAAAAGGGAGTTAATTAATGCTCAAAATCATTATATATTAGACCCATATCACTGCCCCAAACTTAGCATTTTGCATGTCCCAGGCAAAAGTAAAATAAAAACTCTAGAAAACAAGAGTATTTCCTAAATCAAAATGTATACACCTAATCTAGGACTTCGACTCATGACTCAGACACTTATTTTCACAAGCAGGCAACTCAATCAAAAACTGGTTAGAATAACAAACTCCAAAAGAACCAAGAATTAGTGAACACTCTCAACCTCACAGTGTATCTCTCATGTGTATCAAAGGTTATATCAATGCACTCAAGTTCATACAATGAAAATGTGTTGCCATAAGTTTGACCATAGACCCAAATCTCCACTAAAATTATTGAATACATGCAAAAATCAAAAGGTCTTAATTTGGTTGTAATGAGGCCATGGCTAAAAGTGTTAGGTGGGATAAAATAAAGAAGGAATAAAACTAAGGGCTAAAATGCAAAAACAAATTTCCCTATAAAATCCTGAATGAGCAATGAATACAATTAAGACTCACACTTGCATCACATTCTTTCTATTCTTCTTTACTTTTTCATTCTTTTCTTCTATTCTCTTCCTTCTTATTTGATTTTCATTCATTTTTCACATGGAAGAGAAATATAACTCACACACTTTCACCATTTTTTTCACTTTAGTCATTCCTCTTAGTTGCTCATTCAAAATTCCGAAGGTACTCACAAAAATAATACAATCAATGCAGGGTACCAAAGAAAAATCAAAATATCTCATAAGGCTCAAAATGGGTAACTAAGGGAATATATTATCAACCAAAACAATTGAAGGCCACAAAAACACAATCCTAAGTGTCTTAATAATCTCAATGCATGCAAACAATTATCAATTTAAAAATGGTTGCCAGTCAAGTTCTAGAACACAAAATCAAAATGAACACACTCATGAAAGAAATAGGGTTCTCAATTCACAAAATAAATATTCATCACATACCCCTGTCAAGTGTATAGGCTAAAAAAACGTCACTAGCTAAAGTCAATTCACTAATCATGTGTTCCTAAATAGTTTATCCAAATTACCAGTTCTCAACAAAAATTACAACTCAATCAAATCAGTGTCATAAAATCAATGAGTCTAGTCCTAAACCAAGTATCTACACCTATCATCAGAAAAACAGTCATAAGCCTAGAATAATTATCTACCTCTACCAAAGACATAAACCAACACCAAAAATAGGAGAAAAATTCAAGTCTGAAAATTTTTTATTTTGTCCACTCCCCCAAACTTAGAGGTTGGCTTGTCCTCAAGCAAACTAATCTATCCTAAACTACAAAATAAAAATAAAAAGAAAAGTTCAGAATCACTTCTCATCACATCTGCTGAATATCAAACACCTTTAAAGGAGAGGATACTCCCCCAAACTTATGTACTTGCTTGTCATTAAACTCAAGTGCAACAAAGCACCATCTTAGGGGGAAAACATCAACTCCCACCTGCTGCAAGCACAATATATATCCAGATGCAATAACTAAAGGAAAACTGAAAAACCACATGCACATGCAAATAAAAAAAACAAAATCCTAGAAACAAATGTTATTACAATGTCAAAGAGTACAAGGTCTGGTACAGGGTTACAAAAGTCAAATTCAGAAAATAAACACTGCTCCTCATCCATCCCCTCTCCTGATGGTGTGTCTAACAAACCAAAATATTTCTCCGTGTAAGGAGGCACATCAAAAGGCAATCCTTGAGTTGCTCCCCAACCACTCATAAATGCATCCCTAGCTTGGTTCCTCCTCACCTCCCTGCGAGAGAACTCAGTAGCACGAGGCTGTCTCCTCCTAATACGCTCCTGACCATGCATGATATTGGTCTGCCCACTCCTCAAATCAACTTGTCCCTCCATCAGGGACTACATCATATGCATCAGATCCTTCATACCAGCTGGCTGCTGAACCGACTAACTAGAGGGACATGGCTCAAACTCTGGTGCTAAAGAACTCGTCCGGCTCTCCAATAAAGTCCAACCAACTATTCAGCTCTAAAGCCTCCCTAACTCCAATAACCCGATGAGCAAGGTTACCCTCGGGAAGGTAGAGTATATTTGTCTCATGCTATTTGATTCATAATTTTTCTATTATGATTTGTCATCATCAAAATGGGAGAATTGTGGAAATATGGATTTCTCCTATACTTGTAGCATTGTGTTTTGATGATAACAAATCATATTGTTTGCTATACCTTTATCCTGCCTATACTTAATTATGTGTATTTACAATTGTCCATTATACATTATCTTATGCTTTACAGACTAGGGCGTTGGAGATACCCTCTTGCAAGATATTGGAGTACCTAGTTGATGCCAAGGTTAATTGTGTTATTTTATCTTATGTATCAATTCAGAGGGAGAGTGAATGAATGTTTGCATGACTACATTATGTAAATTTCATGTGTATGAAGCTAAGTTTTGATGAGGAAAACATTGTGATGAAGTCAAGTGCAAGGCAAGACTCCCAAAAAACAAAAAGCAACAAAGTTCAAAGAGCTATCAATGTTTCCAAGAAAAGATAAAGAGAAGAAGGAAGCAAATATTACAAGAAGAGAGGATCAACTAATCTCTAGACAAGCAAGCAAGGAATCAAAGTTTCATAGAGTTATTTTATATTTTGCTTTGAATCCTTAGGTTGTTGGGTAGAGTTAGTTTTGGGTAGTGAATCTCAATTAATTAATTTTGATCAAATTCATTTTGAGTTTCATAAAACCAATTAATTAAAATATGTTGATGCATATTTTTCAAAATGTTATTTTTAAACTATTTTTAGGATGCATCAATAAGTGGCTAAATATTTTAATTAAGGTTGTACAGAATTGGTTTTAAAGGTTAAAGTTTTGAAAATAATTTTTGCTAAATTAGAAAACAAAAGTTACAGTAACTAACCAGTTAGTCATACCCAGTAATTGGTTAGTGTCTGTTAAGTTTGTTAAAAATTCAGTTTTATGTTTTCATTCTTTATGGGTATCTATATAAACCATTCTTACACCTTAATGAAAATATAGAATCATTCATATAAGTTTTATATTCAGAAAAACAAGCCACACACTCTCTCTTAGATTGAAAAGATCAAAAGCCTTCTTTTACATCTTGTTATCATCTTTTCTACAAACACAAGAATCTCATAATCAACGTGTTCATTATTATTTGATTGAGATTCATTAGGTTCTGATTTTCTATATTTCTATGGTGTTGTAATATTTCCATTCAAGGCAAAATAGTCTACAACAAAGTGAAGAAGAGAAAGTCTTCATTGAGGAATAATCAAGCAAAGGAAGTCTTGATTAAGGAGTAATCAAGCAAAGTGAAGAATTCTTGGTTGAGGAATAATCAATAAATTGAAGAAGTCTAAGTGGATAGGGATTCACATAGCAAGAGGGTAGAATTAGAAGATCAAGGAAGGTTGCATAACAAGAGTGAGATATCTCTTGGTAGCTATCAAGTGAGAAATCTTGAGAGGCTTAGCTTGTAATCAAGGATCTTTAATTATATAGAAGAAACTCTCTCTTTTGTGATAGAGGGGACTGGATGTAGCTCTCAAGTGGGTGAGAGTTAACTAGTATAAATCTCTGTGTCGTATCCCTATCTCTATCTCTTTAATTTCTGCATTATTCATTGTTCTTGCATGAAAACCTAGAAAAGCGATTTTCGAATTAATTGAATCAATTAGTTAGTAATTGTACAAATTAATTTGGGGAAAACCTTATTAAAACATCTGTTTAATTGTTTTAAATCTTGGGTTGAAGTAATTCCGCGTTTAACTCTGAGTTCTTGATTGATTTGTCAATTTTACTCAAAGTTGTTTCAGGAACTAACCGGTTAGCAGGTTGAGTAACCGGTTAGTCACTGTTACTTTGGTTAAAGAATTTATGTTTTAACCACGTTTTGTTTGTGCTTTGCGAAAATCGTTCAAGGTTATTTGAACACCTATTCAACCCCCCTTCTAGGTGTTCTCACATGTTCATACTATACTACTTGTATTCCAACAAGTGGTATCAAAGCTTTGGTCGGTTAAGATCAAAGTTTAAACGCTTTTACCGGAAAAGATCCTTTTTGGTTTACAATGGATATCATGAACATGTTTAATGATCTGAATATTTTAAATGTTGATGACAAGACTATGAAATTGCTAATAAGTAAATTCTTGGAATTTTTGAAAAGTGAAGGAATTTTGCTTATTCAAGAAAGAAGAGAAGAATCAAGTTTCTCACATCAACACAAGTCTAAAAGAAGAAATTTCAGCAAGCAAGACGCTGCAAGTTTCAACCAAGACAATAAGAGTAAGAAGATTTCAAAGGAAAAATTCAAGTGTCATGAATGTATAAAAAAGGGACACATCAAATTTGAATGTCCTCAATACTTGAAGAGACTTGAAGATGACAAGAAGAATAACAAAGAATCCAATTCAAAAGTGGATGATGTTGTGCAAGACATTACGAAAGAAGATGGATTCTCAAACTTATGTTTAATGACAATGCTTGATGAAGAGGCTTCTCAAAGTGACAAAACCATCATACTTGATAGTCATAGTGATAATGAGGTATCCTCTTCTTCTTCTTCTAATTCAAATTCACCATCCTATAATACATTGTACAATGCATATGAAGAAATGCATAATGAATTTGAGAAACTTGTCATGAAAAGCAGAAAAAGGTTATTTTGAAGTATCAACAAAAGATTGTTGAAATGGAAAATTATATAAATCAGTTGAAGCTTCAAAATAAATCTTTGGATCTCAAAAATTCACCTATTACTCATGATTGTGAAAATTGTAGTAATGCTGTCCCAACTTGTGAGGAATGCAAAATGCTTGAAAATGAAAATGACATTTTTAAAAATAGACTTGCATCATTCACAAGAGGAGATAAGCATTTAAACAATTTACTTTCTAGTCAAAGAAATTATTCGAATAGATCCGGATTAGGCTATGTCCATGGAAAGAAAAGAAAGTTCAAAGTTGTTGGCTCATTTTCTAAAATTGATTTTTCCATAAAGCCAACTTGTTTTTATTGTGGAAAACATGGACATACAAATAATGTTTGTGAAATCAAAAAGTTTGGAGTACCAAATGGATTGTATGAATGAGTTAAGAAAGGTCAACGTTCTTTATCTAACAACAATGAACCCAAAACCATTTGAGTACCAAAAACCAAGGCTTAGAGTTATTTTGTAGGTATGCTTGAAGGGAATGTGCTATGATATGGAAATAATTCAGTACCTTCAATGCAAATAAAATGGTAGGAATTCATGTTCTCAAAATTTCTCACGTAAGTACTTCAACCATGATAATATCATAGAAGGTTATCTTGTTCATGGTGAATGCTTTTTATCAACTATTGTGCACTTGCTCAATTTACAAATGTTGCTGAAATTGAATAGATGGATTGAAATATATTTGATTTGATGTGCTAGTTGATGAATATGGAATTTGTATGGTTTAAGGGAAAATATGTGTGTTATTATGAGTTTTGCACGTTTTATTGTACATGTATGCAAACTTATATGACTTTGTGTGAGTTAATATGAATATTGAGTTTATGAGGTATGGAAAACTTTTATTAATTTTTGACAAAGCTTTTTCAATGTTTAAACATGTGATTTTTGTGTGAAAATTGAATTTTATTTGATTTTTGCATTTTTCACCGACTGGTTACAGTGTCTAACCGGTTAGTGAGCTTACTAACCGGTTAGCGCGTGACAGTTCAGAAAATAAAAAGGCTTTTTCAATCAGTTTTCAACTCATTCTTCTCACTCTCACAAACACGATTTTTCCCCTTTTCTAACCCTAGCATACGATTTCTTCATACATTCATCAAATCAACTTAATTTCTTCATTGTTCCATCATATTTCATCATCATGCTACTCATTTTTCCTTTCCCATTAAATTTTAGTGCCCAAAATCCGTTTACCCCCTTTCTCTAAACCCTAGACCGAATTGCTCTTATCAACAATGTCTTCTTCAAAAAGAACAAGGGTCAAGCACACAACAACCAAGCCTTCAAGGAGGAATAGAGATGATTACTTTGGAGAATCAAACTGCGAAGAAAGGTTTGATGGGTTTTCTTCTAGAAAATTTGGGTTAGTTAGATGGATGAATTTTGATTGGTGTAGTGCTAATCTTTTTGAGTTTCATAGGCTCTTTGCATTTCAGGGTCTTAGGAGCTTTTTAGAACTGAAATACAAAATATACCCTAGGTTAGTGAGAGAATTTTATTCTAACCTTATCCTTAGGAATGATGTGTTTCACACCAAGGTTAGTGGGGTTGTGTTTACTGTGACTAATGAGGATTTCTTTCTTATTGCTGGAGTTAGGGCTGTTGGTACCTTCTAGGGGGATGAAAGTGATGATAGAATAGAAAAGTGCAACCCGGAAGATGTATATAGTAATAGCCTTAGGAGAGCTGATATATATACTGCGGGAGATAGGAAGGCTGTGGGGAATTTGACTGTAGAGGATAGGATGATCGTGTATGTCTTTTCATACATTCTTACCCCTAGGACCACTACCAACCATTCCCAAGTTTTTGAACCTGATTTGAGATATTTGTTTGCTATTAAAAATATTATTCAGGTGAACTGGTTTAGGGTTATGTTCTCCTTTATGAAGAAGGCAGCAAAGTCTCAAAGTGGTAGTCTTCCCTATGCCATTTTTGTCAGCAGGATTATAGAAGCAAAAAATGTATCTATTTCAGTCGCTGAGGAGATTCTTGAGTATCCTCCAGCTCTTCATTGCATTGGCCCTAGAGTTCTTCATTCTTCTGGTGTTCAACAACATAAGAGGTTGGATAATAGATGGAAGTGGAATGATGACATTACTAGGTTGAATGCTCAGATGGATGAAGAAGAAAGGCAACAAAAAGAGGACGAGGATGCTGCACCAGATGTTCATATGGTGAGCAACGATGACAGTGATGATGAGGATGAGGATGGAGGTGATGATGATATTGATGGGATGGATGAAGGTCATGAAGAAGAGAACATTGGTTCTATTACGGTTGAAAGTTCTCAACCTAGAACTACCCCTGATATTGGTGGTTCAGGTTATGCACCGGGTTCATAATTTCGCAGCCATGGAGGAGCGTATGAATGCTCGAATTGATTCTGGTTTTGATCGGATCAATAGTCGGATGGATGGTTTCCAAGCAACTTATGAGAGAGACATGGAGCATCTTATGTTCTTAATGCAGACTTTTGGATCATCTTCCGCACCTCTCGCACCTCCTCCAAGTGAAGATTAGTGGTTTTTAGGTTGCATTAGTTTCATGTTTAAAGTCTGTTTTTCATATGTATTTTGGTGGTATTTTGATGTTCTTTTTATGATTTCTATCTATGTTAGCGCTTGGTGTATTTTCAGCAGTTGTAATGACCTTTGGTTAGACATGTGATGAAATGATAATTAGTGTTTATGGTCTAATTTTGTCTTTACATATGGTTGCTCACTTTATATTTTATATTTGCTGAAGTTCAACTCTGAATATTGAGTTATGTTGCTGCATAATAGTGAAATGTATATGAAATTTCAGACTTGACATATGTTATTTTGATGTACATTTGTGATTCGTACATAATGATTTGGATCTTAAGATTCATGTTTTTATACTCTAGTATGGTCCATCTTTATGTTAGAATTCTGCAAAATTGATATTGGTTTTGATTTGATATGATTTGGATTTTGCAAAGTTGCCATATTAGTTCTGCCCTGTTTTTCTGATATCTGTCAGGTACTAACCGGTTAGTAGCCTTTGTAACCGGTTAGTGTGACAGTCTGACAGCTAATTAGTATGTTTTTCAGTGTATTTTTGGCTATATTATTGCTTATTTAGTCAGCACATGATGACTTACTATTTGACAATACTTAGTTGACATGTGTGTTATGCTCTTATATGAAATTTTAGTTATGATACATTGATTTACATGAAGATATTCACTGCAGTTTCAGCTTTACGCAACTGATCTTTAACAAGATTTTATGATTCATATTTTGTGTAATTGTCTATACATTTGGTATGACTTTGAAGTATTCCATGTATACTTTATATTTACTTTCTGAAAACTTATTTTTAAATGCATTGGATACTAATTTTTGAGTTTCAAAGTCAGGATTTTAGTTCTGGTTTATGCAGTGTACTGTACTGCAGAGACTAACCGGTTAGTAGCCTTTGTAACCGGTTAGTAACTGACAGTTAGCAGATTTTTATTAATCAGTTTTCTTTCACCTTTGGCAATATTTTATACTTCTTTTATGTTTTTTGATCATGCCAAAAGGGGGAGAAAGGTGTTGTTTTGTTCTTTTATGCAGGGGAGAAGAGTTGTTGATATTTTCAAGCTATTTTCAAGGCTTATGTTGAGGGTGAGCATTGATTGTGCATTCTATGTAGTTTGAAGCAAAAGGAAAGCAAATGTTCAATAATCAACAACAATTCAAAACAATGTTTGTCATCATCAAAAAGGGGGAGATTGTAAAATTCATGTGTATCAAGCTAAGTTTTGATGAGGAAAACATTGTGATGAAGTCTAGTGCAAGGCAAGACTCCCAAAGAACAAAAAGCAACAAAGTTCAAAGAGCTATCAATGTTCCGAAGAAAAGATAAAGGGATGAAGGAAGCAAATCTTACAAGAAGAGAGGATCAACTAATCTCTAGACAAGCAAGCAAGGAATCAAAGTTTCATAGAGTTATTTATATTTTGCTTTGAATCCTTAGGTTGTTGGATAGAGTTAGTTTTGGGTAGTGAATCTCAATTAATTAATTTTGATCAAATTAATTTTGAGTTTCATAAAACCAATTAATTAAAATATGTTGATGCATATTTTTCAAAATGTTTTTTTTAAACTATTTTTAGGATGCATCAATAATTGGCTAAATATTTTAATTAAGGTTGTACAGAATTGGTTTTAAAGGTTAAAGTTTTGAAAATAATTTTTGCTAAATTAGAAAACAAAAGTTACAGTAACTAACCGGTTAGTCATACCTAGTAACCGGTTAGTGTCTGTTAAGTTTGTTAAAAATTCAGTTTTATGTTTTCATTCTTTATGGGTATCTATATAAACCATTCTTACACCTTAATGAAAATATAGAATCATTCATATACGTTTTATATTCAGAAAAACAAGCCACACACTCTCTCTTAGATTGAAAAGATCAAAAGCCTTCTTTTACATCTTGTTATCATCTTTTCTACAAACACAAGAATCTCATAATCAACTTGTTCATTATTATTTGATTGAGATTCATTAGGTTCTGATTTTCTATATTTCTATGGTGTTGTAATATTTGCATTCAAGGCAAAATAGTCTACAACAAAGTGAAGAAGAGAAAGTCTTGATTGAGGAATAATCAAGCAAAGGAAGTCTTGATTAAGGAGTAATCAAGCAAAGTGAAGAATTCTTGGTTGAGGAATAATCAAGAAATTGAAGAAGTCTAAGTGGATAGGGATTCACATAGCAAGAGGGTAGAATTAGAAGATCAAGGAAGGCTGCATAACAAGAGTGAGGTATCTCTTGGTAGCTATCAAGTGAGGAATCTTGAGAGGCTTAACTTGTAATCAAGGATCTTTAATTCTATAGAAGAAACTCTCTCTTTTGTGATAGAGGGGACTAGATGTAGCTCTCAATTGGGTGAGAGTTAACCAGTATAAATCTCTGTGTCGTATCTCTATCTCTATCTCTTTAATTTCTGCATTATTCATTGTTCTTGCATGAAAACCTAGAAAAGCGATTTTCGAATTAATTGAATCAATTAGTTAGTAATTGTACAAATTAATTTGGGGAAAACCTTATTAAAACATCTGTTTAATTGTTTTAAATCTTGGGTTGAAGTAATTCCGCGTTTAACTCTGAGTTCTTGATTGATTTGTCAATTTTACTCAAAACTGTTTCAGGAACTAACTGGTTAGCAGGTTGAGTAACCGGTTAGTCACTGTTACTTTGGTTAAAGAATTTCTATTTTAACCACGTTTTGTTTGTGCTTTGAGAAAATCGTTCAAGGTTGTTTGAACACCTATTCAACCCCCCCTTCTAGGTGTTCTCACGTATTCAACCCCCCACTCTAAGTGTTTGATAGGAATTAAATTGATTATTTATAAAAGTGTAGTTTCATTTAATTAGTTTGGTTATGTGTGCTTGTTTAAATCTATTGAATGATGAAGGAATATGTGCTACTTGATTATATGAGTTGACTTGTTAAAGTTTTGTTTTTCGTTGATGAATTTAAGTAATGATTGAAAAGTATTCGATTACGTGCCGAACTTGTAAGAAATTAAGTGACTTTGTGTTTCTTGGGTTGGTTTATTTGAAATTGTGAGCTTGGTGTAGTGACTGCCCAATTTTCATTTTTGGTGCTAAAGTTTGAATTATAAAATGTTCAAGTGCTAATTTTGTGCTAAATCATGTTTTAAAGCAAAAATTACTTTTACGGTGTTTATGGATTTCTAAAAAAAAGTGATTTTTGGACAAAGCTATTTGTTGTCTAGAATTTTTTTAGTTCGTTTTTCAACTTTAAAAATGTATTTAATTGATTTAGAGTTTAAGTTTCAAATGGTATTTGATTTGGGAAAAGTTGGATTGAAAACGTTGAATTTTTCGGTGTTTTTGGAATTAAGTGTTGTCCAAGGCGGACTATCAGCCCATACTTACTTTTAAAATTTATCTGTGGATTATTTTTAATGTATTTTAAAGTATTTAAGTTGTTGCTTTACTTTGGAATAAATTGAGCAAAAAGAATCGTGTTTTGGTTTTGCCCGAAAGGATTTAATATAAGTTTTGGAATTTTTCAAGAACAATTATAAGTAAGTATTTTGTTTGGAATTTTTTATTAATACATTATATTTAATTTGAGGAACTAAAGGTATTGCTCTCGATTGTGACCGTGGGAATCAAAGCTTCGTGGATCCTCAAAGAGCATCTGTTTTCAATCAAGGTTAGAATTAGAGTTTGTCTGGGATGTATGCCATGATAGTTGATTGTTTGTTTCGATTGTTTAAATGGGAACCGTGATCGAAAACATACGTAGTGTGAGAGCACTTGACATTTTGATTGGCTCTTTGCACGAAAGGCTAAGATCACTTTATTTCTTACGTGATTACTGTTTGTTTGGTAAATGCTAATATGATAACATGAATATGCTATGTCTGCTCATGCATGATGTTTATTCTGTTCCATTTCATTTAAAGCATGATCATGAATTGATTGTATTCTTGTTGTTCTGAGTGGAAGAATTGTGAATTAAGAAATAAAGTAAGAAACTGAGGCGATAGTAAAGAAAGGACCTTTGGAAACAATGGAATATGTGTGGATTGTCTGAAAAGTGAAAGTGAATCTTCCTGATGTGCACCAAGGTGGAATTATGTGCTTTCCAGGTTGGGTTTGTGTTGGCCGCGTGAGCTATACCCCGTGGTTCCGAGCCTTGGATTTTGTAAGCAAGTGTTCGTGGAAAGAGTTGTTGTAAAAGATTGTAATTAGAGGTCGAGGATCACTGAAGGGATGGATAAGGGTGACTCGTCCGACCATAGGTTAATAAATTTTAATAAAACATTTAAAAGACATTAACTAACGCAGTGAGATGAGCGTGAAGTAGTATCGAGGAAGATACCCTGTTTATCTGCAGATACTTAGGTGTGTGATCGTGATAGAGGAGGGTGATGACAGTGACTCGTCAAGAAACCTAGAGTGCTTTTTCTAGGCAGAACTAGACTATAAGTGATCGGGGATTAATACCCAGGGGATCGTAGCATGTTCTGCACCGCGAACTAGAAAAGTACTGTCGCCCCCTTGATCAATTTTGAAACGGTAAGAGGGAACCTGAACGAGGCGGGTTGTCCGATTGGTTTTTGGGCCCTGTAATATCGCAATGAAATGAATTATTGATGTTAATGATTATGATTATTATAGCTGACCCTGAGTGGTTGCAGCACATGTGTTTTATTGGCTGTTCGACCTGCGTCGGTTAAGGTTCTTGTACGTCCCGTTTGCTTCTGATTAGGCATGGGAGAATGTGGAGGAGATGTAGACGTGTGTGTTGACTAGATACCCCTTCTATTTCAATGGTGTTTTAAAATCCCCCAACATCATTGACGAATTCCGATTTGATAAAACTTAATAAAAATATAAACAGAAAATTAACCGTTGTGATGGCTCAAAGTGTGAAAATATAATCGTGAAAGTCAAAGTTATGATAATGTGTAATGATTTAGCTGATGATGATGAAGATCATGCATTCATTCATATACATGTGCATCTGTGTTGTTATTTATTTGTTGTATGAGATATATTGGCACGCCTGCTTTGTCGACATGTCATGCGTCCAGAAAAACTTATTTTTCTCCTGTCTCGTTGTTTCTCTTCGTTCTTCGTGGATGACGCAACGGGTAGGTGGTGTATCGCATAAATATCCAAATGTGGCCCCTAGCGGGGGGAGTGTGGGAAGCCACCCGTGATGGATGGATCTGGAGAGGCCCGACTCGGTTGGAGATCAGAGACCCTGAGCATAGGTTAAGAGGAGAAAGGATTGATTTGGACATTGCTAGCATTACTTTGAGAGAATACATGGATGGTGGACCTCAGACTTACCATGCACGACACGCGGAGCCCGCACCGACTGTTGTGGTAGAGCCAGAGGAGGATAAGGAGATAGAGCCTGAGGATGAGAAGGAGGAGCCCGCAACTGAGCCGGATCAGGAGTATGTTCCGGATGAGGACTCCGATTCCGATTCCGATCCTGTGAGTGGTCCGTAGGTGGTGTCTCTTAGGTGTTGTTGCTGATAGGTGTTTTGTTTTGTCTTATTATTGGGTCTTGTCTAACTGAGGAAGCCATACTCTAGATCACTGATGATGTATTTACTCTGATGTATTGCTGTCTTTTGGGACTGTATGTCCATAACTCTTTTATTTCCACTTTTCAAAACTATTTTCTAACTGATGTAATTATGTTGCACTCATGAGATTTTATCAGGTGTTGTTTATCAAATGAAGTATGTATTTTGGTGTGGCGTGTTGGTCGTTAGTAACAGCTCGATTTTGTGAATGGTGAACGACAATGATATTCTTTTCGTATACAAATGAATAACGTTATCTTTTGTGTAAATAAATAAATAATAACAAGAAACCTTTTGTAAATAAATAAAATGAACTAAGGTATCATGTACATAAACATTTTCAAAAAAAAAAATCACTCTCATTTTTACTAAGTTTTAAAATACAAATAAAATGAATGTTTACGGATAAACAAAATCGGGGTGTTACAGTCAGTGTCTAACCGGTTACAAGGTTCTCTAATTGGTTAGCACCTGTACAGTTTGAAGAATAATTAACAAATTAATCCAAGAACTTGATTATTACGAATATTTGTCTTGAACCCAGTCCACATACAATAATACAAATATGTAGAAAAGGTTTTCCCCAAATTAATTTGGTCAATTGAATAGTTCTTGATTCAATTTAGTGAAAATCCCAATATCTAGGGTTTCTTCAAGAACCAATGAAAATTGCAGAAATTAAAGAGATAGGGTTAGAAATAGGGCATAGAGATTTTATACCGGTTCACTCTCATCCACTTGAGAGTGCGACGACCCAAATTTATTTCTCTTTTTCTTTAATTCTTTTATAAAAATGCGGGTTAATTATCCGCCCTTTAGGAAAATAAACCTAAGCCATCACTAAATCAACACATCAACACATCATATCATTATGCACATAGAGATGAGAATTAATTTACATCATATTACATTATCATCAAAAAGGTTTCAAAACATATATCACATTAGGTTAGTAGCAGCAGAAGTATAGCTTTTCAATTTGTACCCTAGGTCATCTGACATATTTTACATTATTTCACATCCAAAAATATAAGACCCGGAGCACATGGTCATAACTCCAGAACGTTAGCAGAAATATACACATAGGACTTCAATACCACATAGTCACACCTCACTCCCTACTAGTCAGGGAAAAAATGTATGATAAGGACTATGGGCACGCAAGTCCTCGGGGAACGCATATGAGGGAGAGGATTCAGGCGGCGGATCAGGATCTCCACCGTCCTCTCTAGAATCAAGTTAGTGCCCCTCCTATGCCATTCCCCTTGGGAAATGAACCTCATCTCTACGCATATCGGATTCTGTGCCATTACCTGACAAACAAAGGGCACGGAAGTAAGTCATAGCCGAAGCACATCATCAAATAATAATCTATCATAACTAGAAATAACAATCACAGGTAATCAAGTAATCACAGAATAATGCATAAACAAATGCACACCCAATTTATCACACAATTATCTTGTAATTAAGTGGCATGATGCATGCTACTCTCGTCTTTTCCCGGGGCATCACAGTTTGGAGATAGGTGGGTCCTCATGAGCTTCCTCTGCTCGACCTCTCACGACTTACAGGCTTCCTCCGCCTTGCGCTCACGACTTACAGGCTTCCTCCGCCGAGCGCAACTCGTATAAATGTCTCGCAAACTGGAGCAAATCTCATCAAATGCATGTATGCAAGAATTGTTCGTTACCAATCCTTTTCATTAGTTTATTTTTCATCAATCCATCATCATAATAACGTCATCATCATGACATTCGCACTCCTTGGAGAGAATGCAAGTCATTCATCATTCTATCTTTCCATTATTCATTCTTTTCATAATTATAAATTTGTAATTCACATTCACTCATCAATAAAGTATGTATTCATTCCTTGGTTTCCAATCATAAGCATGAATTTCCAACTCATACTCAAGCATCATCAAATTCATCACAAACATGTCCATTTATTCATAATATTTCTTTTCATGATATATTAGAGCATTAGATTAAGGCTCGGTGTATCAGAATTGAGCAAATTTCAATTCAGGGCAGTGATAATCGATTATCATAGGCTAATAATCGATTATCACGAAAAATTCAACTTCTGGTGCCAAATTTAAACTGGATAATCGATTAATAATCTATTAATAATTGATTAACAATCGATTATCCTGCATCAGTTTGCACACTGAATTGAGTTTTACTATACCAACTTTTGATACACTTCACTTTACTCCAATACAACCTAAAACAGATCAAATTCACATAAAAACAAACATGTCCATGCATATTTAAAGCAATCAAATCATCATATTCACATAGAACTCAATCAAAGTTCATAAAACATGAAAAATGACAACTTGGTATATGATTTTCATTTTCTTCTCAACACAACCCAAGTTCAGGATTAGTTCAACTCATATTCACCATTTATAAGTTGTTCAAATTCAGAGATAGCATTAAAATGACCTCCAAGTCATTATCCTAATTCAAGTTCTCATTTTTCACTAATTTTGCCCTTGACTTCATGAGAACTCCTAGATTTCTAGCCATCGGATTATTATTCTAGCACCCAGATAACTTCTCCCTTACCTATCTCAAGGATTCAGATCGGTTTGGAGTGGAAAGAAAAGATTTGGTTGGGAAAATCTCAAGTTCTTGGCTCAGCTGCAAACTGCTCTATTTTCAGTTCAACAGGGTCACAAGATTAGTGATTTTCACCAAGAATCAGTGATAACAAATCATGATCAAGGATTAGAATCAAAACTAGGACATGAAATCTTGAAAATAAAACAAGTTTGAAGCTCAAAGGATGCTCGAGCTTACCACACGAATCAAGGAAAGTGAGCTCCTTGAATCTGAAATTAAGAATTCAGATTTGGACACCCAACTTTGCAGGTTTGTATCTCTTTCTACAGGTCACCAAATTCAACAAACTTGATATCAATTTGAAGAGGGTTGAACGAACTTTAGTTTGGTATATAGTTTGCTGAGTTTTGAGGTTTGGATCATAGAACATGAATCAGTGGAAGTTTATGACATGAAACACGTTTTTTGCAGCAAGTTTATCTATTGTTCTTGGTTTTTGATTATATACTCCCTCCATATATTTAAATTAATCCCTCCCAAGATGTCCCTTTCAGTCCTACACTGTTCCCAGGTGATTTTTGTGGCAAAATTGTGGTTGAAAACGCGTGAATCCTCAGCCACTCGTTCAAAATTGACTTAATCTTGGCTGTTCAGACTCGTGTTAATCGATTAACACGATTGATAATCGATTAACTAGTTCAAAACCTCTTGATAATCGATTAACAATCAATTATCCTGGACAACCTTTTGTTGGAAACCAACAAGCGGCTCAATATAGTCTAGAGGGGGGGTGAATAGAATATTGAAGCCTTATTACAGATTTTTCGTCCACCTAAGAGAATGGTTTTATGAAAACAAATTTTCTTAACAATTCAAGTCAGATTACTCGAGTAACTCAAGTCTTCACTCGAGTAATACGCAAGCAAAAATAATTTCACTCGAGTATTCAGCAAATCACTCGAGTATTACGAAAGCTATTTTTAAATCACTCGAGTAACAGAAAACCTACTCGAGTAATGTTCATAAACTGAAAGCAGATTACTCGAGTGACAAGAACTTTACTCGAGTAAACTGGGTAAAATTCAATTAAAACTCAGTTTTCAATGAGTTCTTCAAGAATAACAATGCTATGATAATTCAACAAATTATGAATGATTAATATGAACAATTTCAAGTAATATTAACATGCAATTTTAGATCAATTGAGTTGAATTAAGAAAACCCCAATTCTAACCTAAAAATGCAATTGTTAATGAATTAATGCAATACAAGGAATGAAAAATAAAAGAGACACAAGGATTTATCCTGGTTCACTTTCACCCACTTGAAAGCTACTCCAGTCCCCTCTTGAATCAAGAGAGATTCTTCACTAGAAATCTTCAAATGTAGATTTTACAATGTTTTAAGATGCAACTAGATTCTTAGTTCTCCTATCTTAAAACCCAACACAAAGTGTGTACCAAACACTTTGATCTAATCTACCCCTTTTGAGTATTCTAGATTTCCTTGCTAATTGATTGAAGATGCTTCCAACCAATCCTCTTTTCTTGCTTTGATTTGATCCTCAAAGTCTTCCTTGTGAGATTCTTCACTTGTGTTGAAACTTCAATGATGCAATCACAAATTGCAAATCTTCAACAACCACTAAGAACAAAAATTATGATCTCAAGAATATTTGAACAATGAAAGAAATAAAGTGAAGAATGAAAAGTTCTTTGTTGAATCTTGATAGCTCTTGAAAGATGTAAAAATAGCTCTTGAAAGCTTTTCCAAGTATATAGAAAATTGTAAGAATGAATGTCTATCTTATGTGAAAGAGAAAATTAAGTCCTTTTATAATTTTCCAAAAACTGATTGAATTACTCGAGTAAACCATATAACATTACTCGATTAAAACATGTCAGATTAAGTTACTCGAGTGATGTGTAAACCATTACTCGATTAACCTGTCATGACATAAATTACTCGAGTGAACCAATACTCATTACTCGAGTGAACTGATCAGAATCTGAATAAAAACAAGGTTTTTCTAAAAGGATTTTCACAAAGCTTTTAATAGAGCTATTTAATCAAGATTTAAAATATCTTCACTCTTAATCAAACATTATTTAAATATTCTTAAAATCACCTAAGCTACCCACACCAATGAGATGCATTGCATAAAAATAAAGATTACATTGAAATAGAATTAATAAAAATCCTAATTCTAATCTTCATGTGGTGTAGCTTGCTTGTTGCCAATGTTGTTGCTTGGAGAGAGATTGTTAGCATCAAAACATGAGAATTCTACAAACTCCCCCTTTTTGATGATGACAAACCTCCTTTGCAATTAAGCACTAGTTTTAACATACTCCCCCTAAATGTAAAACACCTAGGAAAAATATAATAAAACTTAACCTACAAGAACAACATCAACAAAATATTCTCCCCCTTTTGGCATCATTAAAAAGATAGTAAAGTTGAGAAAAGTCCTTTGCCAAAAGTTGAAGGTAAGTAGTTCACAATGGTAAAAAAAATATAACATGAAAAACAATACCAAAATAAACCACAATAGTGCCACAACGAATATAAACGCACAACGAATATAGCACCATAATCCAATAATAGCAGAGTATCACACTAAGCAGCAAATCATAGTGTAAAGCAAAAAAAAACATCAACCATAGCAAATAAGCAAACGAAACTAACCAAACTAGACCATACACAAGGTCCTAAAACATAGTAACAACAGAGTCAGGAACATGAAACAGAAACATAAACAGAACATAGTCAGAAATATGCATATGAAACATGAAATAGAAATCAAGCAGGCAAAACATCATCAGCATCCACAGGTCTAGGAATCAGGTGGAGGAGGAGGGAAATGGTGAGAAAATAGGCCAGACATATAATCCATTAAACGATGCTCCATGTCAATATTCTTCACATCCTGTCTCATCTCCAACTGAGCAAATTGAGCATTGATGTGCTCAACCAATGACTCATGAGCAGCCTGTGCATCAAATGGAGTACCAAGATTGTCCAAATTGATATAGTCCTCAATGCGATCGGTATCCATCGGATCAGTAGAAGAAGGAGGAGCAGAAGAAGATGCACAAGCCCTATCACCAAGTAAAGTCCTTTTCCTAGAACCTGAAGCATTTACAGCCTTAGCAGCTTCAACCATTTCCTTAATTTGTGATTTCCATAACCAAGTGCGACTTTCCCTATGCCAAGCAATTTTCATATAACTAATGTGTGAATCATTAAGACACCAGTTATTTTTCTTTTCCGTCACAGCTGGCTCATCATCAGGGATTGGAACACGGTAATACCTCATTATTTTGGTAACATGCATAGGATATGGCAAGAATTGGGTAGAAGGAGATTGTGCAGCAGCTTCCATACGAGCTAAAAACATTTTATTCCAATTCATCTCATATCTCTTTTTGATCCCATGAAACAAAATAAGATCATCATCTCCCAATTGAGCATAATTTTGATTGCATTTTGGAATCAAACAATAAGAAACAATGTACATGAGCACTCTATCCACAGCATGCAAAGGTGATACAGTTCTAGTAGTCCTATCACTCCAAGATTCACCAGTACGCAACAAATCAGTATAAATCTTATTAGTATCCACATCCAAATCCAGACAAGCATCATCACCAATAAAAGTTCCCTTGTTTTCTAAACCAAACAACATTGTCAAATCTTCAGGCTTTATAACAAAATGATGTCCTCTAACCATTGTTTGATACTCACCATCTAGCTTAGAAAAATTCTGATAAAATTGTCTGACAAGCCTAGGGTAATAATGAGTCTCAAATTCTAAAAACCTCTTCAAATTCTGAAATTCCAAATCCTCTACAAATGAAAATTGCTCCTTATGCAACCAAGCAAACTTAACATACCGTGTAAGACCAAAAGAGCGATTGATAAAATTCGGTTCCCGCAAGTCTCGGTTAATTCCAGAAAACCAGGGGTCATTACGGCCTGCTCCTTGCTTTGCTTTCTTTCGAGGAGGTTGAGATTGTGAGGAAGAAGACATTGATTCAGAAAGTGCAAATTCGGTTTTGAGGTTAGGGTTTTGATTTGGGAATTTTCGGATTTTGGGTAAAATTGGTGAAAATGATGAATGAAATGAGTAGAAATGATGATATAATAATGAAATATGGAAGAAATGGATATGATTTGAGAAGATTTGTGGCTGAAAATGATGATTTGATGAAGATTCGTATGAGAGAGAAGAGAGAACGACGAACAAGAGAGAGAAAGAAACTTGAAAAATGATGCAGTTTCAACAGTTCAGAGTTTAAAATCACGTAAGTTACTCGAGTGATGTTCATGCATTACTCGAGTGATTCGAGCAGTAATCGAGTGAAAAGAAATGTTACTCGAGTGTGCCGAAGATTAAAAAAATTTTACTCGAGAGATGGATGAACTAATCGAGTGATACGAAAGTCATTTTAAAATTAATCGAGTGACAAACAGAATTACTCGAGTAATACGAAAGAGATTTTAAAATTACTCGAGTGAAATATCTGTTACTCGAGTGAACTGTCCAGAATTTTAAAAATTTCAATTTTTCATGCAAAAACATTTTTCATACACAAACACATAGAAACACTTAGCATTTAGCAAGTAACACACATACAAATAAAGCAATTAACATATTATAGAAAACATACACACATAACTACATATCAAAAAAATAAGAAACACTTTAATAAGATACAACAACTCAAAATACAAATCACATTGAAATAGACTTGAAGGTGATTTCGAAAAGCATCAAATACAATTAGCTAATAGTTGATTCATCAAAAATACCAAGTTCTCTTCGAATCTTATAAAATGTGTCCCTTGGTAATGGTTTTGTAAAGATATCAGCTAATTGATCCGAAGTTTGAACAAACTCAATAACACAATCACCTTTTTGAACATGATCTCTCAAAAAGTGATGCCTAATTTCAATATGCTTTGTCCTTGAGTGTAATACTGGATTTTTAGTCAAATTAATTGCCGAAGTGTTATCACACTTTATAGGAATTTTTGTCAAATTTAAACCAAAGTCAGATAATTGTTGTTTCATCCATAAAAGTTGTGCACAACAACTACCTGCAGCTATGTATTCGGCCTCCGCGGTTGATAAAGCTACACAATTTTGCTTTTTAGAAAACCACGATACAAGTGAATTACCAATTAAATGGCATGTTCCGCTTGTACTTTTTCGCTCAACTTTACAACCGGAAAAGTCAGAGTCCGAATAACCTATAAGTTTTAGAAAAGCATCCCTAGGATAATAAAGTCCAGTATTCATTGTACCCTTTAAGTATTTCATTATTCTTTTGACAGCAGTTAGATGCGACTCTTTCGGTTTTGCTTGAAAACGTGCACACATACATACACTAAACATGATGTCAGGCCTAGATGCAGTTAAGTATAACAAACTACCAATAATACCACGATACTTCGTTACCTCTACCGCTTTTCCAGCCTCATCTTGATCTAGGTAGCATGCAACGCTCATTGGTGTAGAAGCGGATTTGCACGAATCCATCCCAAAACGTTTGAGAAGCTCTCTACAATATTTACTCTGATGAATATAAATACCATCATTAAGCTGCTTTATTTGAAGGCCAAGAAAGAATGTAAGCTCTCCCATCATCGACATCTCGAATTCGCTTTGCATCAAGTCTGAAAACTTCTTACACAAGTTATCGTTAGTAGCACCAAATATAATATCGTCAACATATATTTGAACCAATAAAATATCCTTACCGGAACGTTCAATAAAAAGTGTAGTGTCAACAGTGCCTCGTTTAAAACCTTTTTGTAATAAAAAATTGCTTAGTCGGTCGTACCAAGCTCTAGGAGCTTGTTTCAAACCGTACAAAGCCTTTTTCAGTTTGAAAACGTAGTCCGGATGCTCAAAATTCTCGAATCCGGGAGGTTGTGACACGTAAACTTCCTCTTGAATGTATCCGTTAAGAAAGGCGCTCTTAACATCCATTTGATACAATTTAAAATTCATTATCGAAGCAAAAGCGAGAAGAATACGAATAGCTTCTAGCCTAGCAACATGAGCATATGTCTCATCGTAATCGATTCCTTCTTCTTGACTATAACCTTGTGCTACCAACCTAGCTTTATTCCTAACAATAATACCCGATTCATCTAACTTATTCCTATAGATCCACCGAGTACCAATTACAGGACGATCATCGGGTTTTGGCACAAGCTCCCAAACTTGGTTTCTTTCAAATTGATTTAATTCTTCTTGCATGGCCATAATCCAATGATCATCTTGAAGAGCCTCTTTGATACTTTTAGGTTCTATTTGAGATACAAAGGCAACATAATAACAGAAATTATTTAAAGTGCGTCGGGTTACCACTCCCTTCGCAATGTCACCTAAGATGTTAGAAATCGGATGATTTTTGTTTGATTTCCAAGCTATTGGTAAATGAGATTGAATCTCTTGTGCTAAGTCTTTATCTTGTGCTTGCACCTCTCCATCTTCAATTTGATTCTCTTCCATTTGTTGTGGTGTTGACTTCTCATGATCAAAAAATGTACCTATAATATCATCATCACAAGAAACAACACAATCTTCTTTCGAAGATTCATCAAATACAACATGCACGGATTCCTCAACGGTTAATGTTCTTATATTGTAGACTCTATATGCTTTGCTATGGGTTGAATAACCTATGAATATGCCTTCGTCGGCTTTGGAGTCAAACTTGCCGACCGGTTCCTTTCCGTTATTTAAAACAAACACCTTACACCCAAAAATATGAAAATGTGAAATATTTGGCTTTCGCCCTTTTAAAAGTTCATAAGGTGTTTTATTTAAATGCGGATGAATAAGAACCCTATTAAGCACATAACAAGCAGTGTTTACTGCATCAGCCCAAAAATATTTAGGAACATTTGATTCTATCAACATAGTACGAGCAAGTTCCACTAATATTCTATTTTTCCTTTCTACAACTCCGTTTTGCTCCGGAGTCCTAGGGGCCGAAAATTGATGATCAATACCAAACTTATCACAAAACGCATCAATCCTAGTGTTTTCAAACTCACCTCCGTGATCACTTCTAATAGACACAATTTTCAAACTTAGTTGATTTTGGATGAGTTTGGCAAACTTTTTTAAAACATTTATAAACTTCACTTTTTGCGGATAAGAATAAAGTCCATGTGAATCTAGTAAAATCGTCTACTAAAACAAATCCATAGTAATTGCCACCTAAACTTTTAATTTGTGAAGGGCCAAACAAATCCATATGGATTAGCTCCAAAGGCTTTGTTGTGCTTATCACATTTTTAGGTTTAAAAGAACTTTTAACTTGCTTGCACTTTTGACAAGAGTCACAAATGCCATCAAGCTTAAAATTTAGTTTAGGCAAACCAATTACTAAATCTTTTCGCAAAAGTTTGTTTAATTGATTCACATTCACATGAGCAATTCGTCTATGCCAAAGACGAATTTCATCAACAAAAGATTTGAAACATTTTGAAAATAGTGAAGTTATCTCATCCAAATCAATTAAGTAAGTGTTATTAGAGCGACGACCAACAAACTTAACACTATCATCTATAGAAGACTTAATGAAACATAATTCCGGAGTAAAAGTCACATAATTGCCCATATCGCATAGTTGGCTTATACTAAGCAAGTTGTGTTCTAAGCCTTCTACGTATAGGACATTTTCTATGACAAGGTTAGATACGTTACCGATCTTCCCGACTCCTAGAATTTTGCCCTTGTTGTTGTCGCCGTATGTCACAAATCCATCACTTTTCGGAGTAAGTTCCATGAAGTGCGTTTTGTCTCCCGTCATGTGTCTCGAACAACCACTATCCAAGTACCATTTGCGCTCTTTGGTTCGAAGACACACCTACAAAAAAAATATCATTTGGTTGACTTAGGTACCCAAGTGGTCTTGGGTCCTTTGTTGTTAGCATGGGGAGAAGTCCCCTTAACAATCCAAATATATTCACCGCTTGGTATACCAAATTTCTTTATATTACATTTATTCGTGGTATGCCCAAAGATCCCACAATAATGGCAAGTTGGGTTTTTAGAAATCTTATTCTTTGAAAATCCACCAACTTTGCGATAATTGCGTTTCTTAGGTTTGGTATAGCCAAGACCGGATCTATTGCTATTGTTCCTTTGAGTTGAAAGCAAATGATCTAATGAAGTATCTCCTTTCATGAGCCTTGCAAGTCGATCATTCAAATTAAAAACTTATTTTTCCAAAGACTTGCAATTTTCACAAGATGGAGTCTCATTTGATTTCAATTCACAATTGCATGTAGAGTTTGCATAAATGAGTTCAAGAGTTTCATTTTGAAGCTTAAGTTCTTCTAAATCTTTTTGAAGTTCAATTATCTTTTCATGTTGCTTCATTATGAAATTCTTTCTTTCAATATTTATTTTAGCAAGTTTCTTCAACTCTTTATGCATCTCTACATACACATTGTACAACTCATTGAATGAAGGAGAATTAGAACTAGAGCTAGCATCGGAAAGATAATTTACCTCATTGACGTTGTCACTTGATTTAATGCTCGAAGATTCCTCTTTATCAAGCTTCGTCATCAAACATAGATTTGCAAGTTCTTCATCATCCGATGAGCTAGATGTTGATTGACTCTCCTCTTCATCCCATACTATGTAAGCCCTTTTTCCTTTAGATGAGTTGAACTTAGAGTTGTTACCTTCCGACTTCTTAGAATGATTTGGGCATTTTGATCGATAGTGACCAAGCTTTCCACACCCATGACACTTGATGTGATCCTTGTTAGTCTTATTTCTTGGTTGTGAATCCTTAGAATCTCTTTGTCTATTCTTATTAAAGTTTCCCTTACTCTTAAAGAACCTACCAAGCTTTTTAACTAGCAAGCCAAGGGTCTCATCATCTATATCGGAGTCCGAGTCATCCACTTGAAAATTTTCCTCTTGTGCCTTAAGAGATTTTGAAGTTGATTTAAGAACAATCCCCTTTTTCTTTCTATCGGCATCTTCATTCATGGATAACCGTCCAAGCTCCATTTCATGTTCTTGAAGTTTTCCGAATAGAGTTGCTAAATCAATTTGATCCACGTCTCTAGCTTCCATAATGGTCGTCACCTTAGGTTGCCATTCCCTGCTAAGACATCTCAAAATCTTATTAACAACTTCACCATTAGTAATAACTTTTCCAAGTGCAGAAAGATGATTTATGATATGAGTGAACCGCTTTTGCATGTCACCTATATTTTCATTAGGTAACATACGAAAGAGTTCATATTCATGCATGAGTGTATTTAGCCTAGCCCTTCTAACCTCCGAAGTGCCCTCATGTGTGACTTGTAATGTGTCCCACATTTGTTTAGCATCAACACATTGAGATACTCGAAAGAACTCATCATAAGAAAGAGCGGACGTGATGATATTTTTAGCTTTTAAATCAAATGCAACTTTCTTCTTATCATCATTGTCCCAACTCGATTGAGGTTTGATTGAAACAACATCATTTACTTTCGTTTGAGGAACAAAAGGTCCATTCTCTATGGCGTTCCAAATTTCCATATCTATGGCTTGAATAAAGATTTTCATACGGACCTTCCAATAAGCATAACCCTCACCATTGAATAGTGGAGGACGATTAATGGAAGTTCCTTCACCACCAAAAGGATTTGAAATTGAGCCCATTGTTTCCAAGTAAAAAGGATCTTTTCGAAAAAGTTTTTTAAGGCTCGGATTTTTCGTCCGAGCTCTGATACCACTTGTTGGAAACCAACAAGCGGCTCAATATAGTCTAGAGGGGGGTGAATAGAATATTGAAGCCTTATTACAGATTTTTCGTCCACCTAAGAGAATGGTTTTATGAAAATAAATTTTCTTAACAATTCAAGTCAGATTACTCAAGTAACTCAAGTCTTCACTCGAGTAATACGCAAGCAAAAATAATTTCACTCGAGTATTCAGCAAATCACTCGAGTATTACGAAAGCTATTTTTAAATCACTCGAGTAACAGAAAACCTACTCGAGTAATGTTCATAAACTGAAAGCAGATTACTCGAGTGACAAGAACTTTACTCGAGTAAACTGGGTAAAATTCAATTAAAACTCAGTTTTCAATGAGTTCTTCAAGAATAACAATGCTATGATAATTCAACAAATTATGAATGATTAATATGAACAATTTCAAGTAATATTAACATGCAATTTTAGATCAATTGAGTTGAATTAAGAAAACCCCAATTCTAACCTAAAAATGCAATTGTTAATGAATTAATGCAATACAAGGAATGAAAAATAAAAGAGACACAAGGATTTATCCTGGTTCACTTTCACCCACTTGAAAGCTACTCCAGTCCCCTCTTGAATCAAGAGAGATTCTTCACTAGAAATCTTCAAATGTAGATTTTACAATGTTTTAAGATGCAACTAGATTCTTAGTTCTCCTATCTTAAAACCCAACACAAAGTGTGTACCAAACACTTTGATCTAATCTACCCCTTTTGAGTATTCTAGATTTCCTTGCTAATTGATTGAAGATGCTTCCAACCAATCCTCTTTTCTTGCTTTGATTTGATCCTCAAAGTCTTCCTTGTGAGATTCTTCACTTGTGTTGAAACTTCAATGATGCAATCACAAAATGCAAATCTTCAACAACCACTAAGAACAAAAATTATGATCTCAAGAATATTTGAACAATGAAAGAAATAAAGTGAAGAATGAAAAGTTCTTTGTTGAATCTTGATAGCTCTTGAAAGATGTAAAAATAGCTCTTGAAAGCTTTTCCAAGTATATAGAAAATTGTAAGAATGAATGTCTATCTTATGTGAAAGAGAAAATTAAGTCCTTTTATAATTTTCCAAAAACTGATTGAATTACTCGAGTAAACCATATAACATTACTCGATTAAAACATGTCAGATTAAGTTACTCGAGTGATGTGTAAACCATTACTCGATTAACCTGTCATGACATAAATTACTCGAGTGAACCAATACTCATTACTCGAGTGAACTGATCAGAATCTGAATAAAAACAAGGTTTTTCTAAAAGGATTTTCACAAAGCTTTTAATAGAGCTATTTAATCAAGATTTAAAATATCTTCACTCTTAATCAAACATTATTTAAATATTCTTAAAATCACCTAAGCTACCCACACCAATGAGATGCATTGCATAAAAATAAAGATTACATTGAAATAAAATTAATAAAAATCCTAATTCTAATCTTCATGTGGTGTAGCTTGCTTGTTGCCAATGTTGTTGCTTGGAGAGAGATTGTTAGCATCAAAACATGAGAATTCTACACCTTTTCCAAAATAATTAGTTTTTCATTTCCTACTTACACCACCAAAATATGGATTTAACAACGCTCATTTAACAACATTTTTGAGAATGATGCTGTTGAAACTTCACACGGAAGTATTAATAACGTCGCCTTTATTTTGTGTTGTCTATGCGAAATAAATGACAACACTCTCTTCACCAGGCGTTGTCAATATCTTTCCATTCCAACACTTCCATATAAGACAACATTATTTTAAAAATGTTATCTTTTCTCTTCACATATAACAACACCATCTTTACTGGGCGTTGTTAAAAAATCGTTGTATTTTAAGATTGATAAATTTTATACTAAAATTGATATGTTGTTCCAAAAATACCTTTTTACCTATAATTTGAATATAATAAATTTTTTGATTTTTCAATACTTACTTTACCTCCACCATCTACAACATTAAAACTACAAGTTTTGCAAAATTTTTGCATTTTCCAATATAATTTTAATTATGTCTTCTCATTAAAACTTAGAGTATTATGATTAAATGTCAAGGGTAATTTTGGAAAATAATTAGAAGAGATTCTTATATTTAGAACCAATTTCTTTTACTCAAAGGACTCCTATAACAAGGGGCGAAAGAGTATTTATTTGATGTGTAAAAATTTATTATTACTATAGCATATAAATAAATTTATTAATCTTATTTGATGTTTAAAAAATATGATTTTGGGCTTAAATGGTTTAACCGGGACCAATTACTTATATTATAAAATAAAAAAAAAAAAGGAAGAACAAGGTTAAGGCTTCACTCTTACCCTCCTTCATCGAGAACCCTTGGCTCACGGCAACGGCGCTCCCATCTCACTCTCCCTTGGCTCACGGCAACGGCGGCGGCGGCGGCGAGAACCCCCATCTCATGGCGGCGTCGAGAACCCCGTCACCGTACGTCGAGAACCATCTCACTCTGCTCCTCTTCTTGCTTTGCTGCCTCTGAAGCGCCTTCTCTCTAAGCTTCAACCTTCGATTTCATTCATTTCTCGGTCATAGCAGCCTTCAATTTCATTCATTTCTTCGGTGAGTTCCTTTCTCCCTCTCATTCATTTCTCTAATCCCAATCTCTCATTCTCACTCTTGGTCATAGCTGCTTCTTCTGATTACTTTTTTTGTTGCCTTTTTGAGTTCTAACATAGTTGATTCAATTATTGTGACCAATTGTTGTTCTAACTTCAACTTCAAAAATGACTCAATTGCTGATTCAAGTTTGTGCCTTAGGGTTTCGATTCTAACTAATAAATCTTGTTAGCAGGTTGTTGTGTTTTCTTCAGTGTTTCTTTGTTTGTCTTATAAATAAATTTATTGGTGATGGTGACAAACAATGAAATAAATGATGGATTGGATGAATTTTATAGACTAGACTATAATGAGTCTGTGAAAAAAAAATTAATTTGTCATTTTCTTTGGTTTAATTAACTGTCTGGGATGAGTAGCAGTTAGTTAGTAACTAGATAAATGGTTATTATGGTGGTGGAAATCCTACATCTGAAACCTGCTAATGATTTTTTTGTTAGTTAGTTAAAGATGACAATGCATGAGATTTGAGTCTCATTTTTGTATTAGTCGTGTATATTCAGATCAATCTTATTTGTATGACGCTGATGCTCTCGGCTCTCGGCATATCTAATCAATCTTATATATGGTTCCAACTGTTATCGAACCTCGCTCTTGGCAATTCATTCCTTTATTTTGAAGTTTTTAGGATATGACGCTGATGTTCTTGAAAGGTAATATCTGCTGCATTTGTGTCCTCTTTCAGTACATGATTTTGATCTTTGTGAACCAGTCATCCATTTTTGAAGTTTTACTTGAATGCTCAGTTTTACTTGCTCAGTTTGTTAACCTATTTTTAGTCAGTCACATGTATTTCAATTGTCTTATAATACTTGATCGAGCACTCATCATCAAGTATAAACTTGTAGCATTCTAACATTGAATCACTTATGGGTAGCTTGAGTTGCTTATTTGGAAGTGATAATGTAGCCAAGAGGTATGAGTCCGTTTTATGAATTTTTTTGGATGCAGTTGTTTATGTTTTATTTCACTTTTCACTTTTCGTTTGTTGTTTTATTTCCATGATGAGGATGCTGGATGCACTGCCCTCTTTCTTATGTATTCTGCTAAAGAAGATGAGTATACCAAGAAAATAAGGGAACTGGGTCCATTGACATCAGATGCTTTTGAGGCGTAAGGCTTCTTTTGCAGCTTCTTCTTCTTCTTCTTCTTCTTCTTCTTATTTATTGTAAGTATAAGATAAATTCTTTTAGAACGATAGAAAAACCAGAAGATATTGTAGAAGTATGAAAGCAAACTGTGGCTGTTAGATCAAAAGACATATAACAATAGATATGGCTATAAATTAATCATCTAAAATCATTTCTTACTCTCCAATCTCCATGTCTATGTAGAGTCACTGTTATTGAGCATATTATCTTGAATGATGACAAATGACTTTATTCTTCAGGAAATTTTGAAGGCTTTAATAGGTTTTATAGATGTTGCTGGCCTTTATTTTGCCTTGGCCCGGTTGACTCAGAGGAACATTTCTCAAAATCATAAATTTCAAGCAGTTGGACTTGGTATGTGTGACAGGCTATATCCTTTTATGTGAAAATAAGTTTTATATTTATGTATTTCTTGGAAGTGGTATTTTCTTTCTTAGATCGGCGTTTGGTGTTTCTTGTATTACTCCGCTACTCTGATCTTCATCTGGGTCTTGGTGACACTTCCCTTGTTGCAAGCTTGGCTTTTTCTGATTTTGTACTGCACAGATTGGCTCCTCTTTGGGTGGGTGCTAGAGGATTAGAATTTACGTGGGATTACATTTTGCAGAGCCTTGAGGCTAATGCCAATTTGGTATGTTCTATCTCTTGATGTTTAAAGTCATTTTTTTTTCATTGTAAGATTGAAATTCATAGTGGTTGCCAAGCCACACCACCCATAGCTCCTGGTAAAGAATTTGGTCAATGATATCCAGCCCAACTCCAATTTCATATCCTTTTGGTTGAATTTTATGCCTTGTTGCTCAACTTTTCATACTCCAGTTGCAATTCGAAGTAGTCATTCTGCTGCTCTACCATGCTGGACTTTACATTCTCAAGTTCTGCTTTGAGTGTTTTAATATCCATGGTTGCAGATATCTGGTTCTCATCCTGCTCATATGTTATTTTGGTATACCTTGTTCTTATGTTTTGTTTACTTTTAAGATGATTCTTAATCTGCTTTTGATGTTCTGTTATTTCTTTAAGAGAATTTACCTTCATAAACAAATAAACGGACAAACAAACAAACACCGACTCACACACTAGGAAGAAAAAAGGATGACTGGTTCTTATGCTCCTTATGATAGAATTGTCCTATGCACCAGTCAGTGTCACTCATAATGTAACTAGTTTAGTTAGCTTATGTTTAGACTAGATTTTGTTAGTTTCTGAAGCTCAGTCATTTAGTTACAACTGTCATTGTCATGATAGTTATTGAATATTTATAGACCTACGTTCTGATCTAAGTTTTGTGAATAACATTACTCAATGATTCTCTTGTTTCAGCTGTTTGTTCTCTATTTAATTTGTTTCTTTTACTTCACTTTATCTCTCTTTCTCAGTAATATCAAACATTATTTAAGACTAAGTGATGACAGTGAAATATCTTTGTCACTGTTTGTAACAGTTATTTTTATCTTGAATATAAACTTGCTGGCAGCTAGAAATGAGAGGGAGAGTGTTCAAATAGCTAAGATTGTCATGATTCCAACAAGAGAGCAAGAGCCATTTAGCTTGCAAGGTACAAAATTACATGTTACTTTTGGTCATATGCATGACAATTATCAATTTGATTGTTACTGAAAATGTATATATTGTTAATTATCTTTAGAGTCTATGCCTTTAACACTTAAAGTATGTAATTACTATTGTTAGGGTCTTAACTTTGGCATGTATTTACTACCTAATGATTATAATTGATACTCCCTCTGTCCCTAATTATAAGGTCCTCTTAACACTTTTATTTTGTCCCTATTTATAAGTCCCTTTACCAATTTCAATGAGCATTAATTTTTTTTCCACAAACACCCCTATTTATTTAACACCTTTTAGATTCTCAATAATATTAATAGGGGTAATTTTGAAAATACATATCAAAAATTCACATTTCCAATACAATTAACTAAATTATTCCACTTTCTTAATGGACATGGAATCTCCCAGTAGACCTTATAATTAGGGACAGAGGTATTATAATCAAACCTCTGATGTTGAATTTATACAATGACATTTACCCAACTATGTTAATTTCAACTTTAGCATATGAAACCAATAAAAGTACGTGGTGTTCATCACTATAGATATAATTATTGTATAACTTCTTTTAAACAAACCTGCAGGCAATACCGATTGCAGAACTGGAACTGAAAGTTTGACTTATAAAGTGGGAGATTATGGTTTTTTGATCATGATGTTGTCTCATTTTAGCTCTGCATGGAAGAAAGCTCACATGCTTGTAGTGTTGGAAATTTTATTGTACGAGGGACTTAGAAAGCTCATATGCTATGTACTTTCTTAGCAAAACTTTGAATATGTAGACTAAAGTAGTTTTCGATTTTGTTCGTGGAAAGTATGTCGTGTACTTATTTACTCTATTTGTAATGAAATTTTTATTTTAAAGAGAATTATTATGTTGACCTTAATTTTTTTCTTTAGTTATTTATTTATTTCTAATTTTTTATTATTTTTTAGAAAGTTTCACGATTAGTGGAAAAAATATTATAAAAAGTTGGTGTTGATTTAGCCACAAATTCTTCTGTGTTTATATATATATACTTTTTAAATTTACTTTCTTACTTACCCACAGTTATAATTGCAACTAATACATAAAAAAAACCGTAGCAAAAAGAATATAAGACAACACCGTTTTAAAATGGTGTTGTCAATGCTTTAGTTTCAACAACACCATTTTAAAACAGCGTTGTCCATGTTTTAGTTTCAACAGTGCCTTTTGAAAACAGTGTTGTCAATGCCTTACTTTCAACTGCGCTATTTAGAGACAGTGTTGTCAATACCTTTGTTTCAACAACGTCATATCAAGACGGTGCTGTCAATGCTTTCGTTTCAACAACGCTGTTTATTTGCGTTGTCGTTCTTTTAACAACGACGACTTTGACAACGCCCGAAATTCGTTGTTGAAAAGCCAAAATTGGCGTTGTTGATCCTTAATTCTGGTGTAGTGTTATTTTTCCAATGATAATTCCAATAATACCAATCCTTAAGCATGCATAATTACATCCTATACCATTTAATATCACTTTTCACATAATCATTCATATAAAGTATTTTATATTTAAATAATGTAATATCTATAATTTCAAGGATTAAATTCCAGTGGGCGTTACAGAGAGCTACATCCAGTCCCCTCTATTAAAATAGAGAGATTTTCTTCACTATGAATTGAGATCCTTTGTTTGTATAATAAACTCTTCAAGATCCCTCACTTGAATACTCCTAGAGATACCTCACTCTATGATTGTATACAATACTCCATGCCTCTATTTCACAGTTGCTCTTGTGCCTATGAAGAACCTCTTCAATCTTTGCACCTCAAAAGGTTCCACACCCTTTGATCTTCAACTTGCTTGATGATAGCCTCACACCAAGACTTTGTAAACCACAAATGTTGTTGTATCACAATAGCGCTTCTCTTGCTGAATTTACAACCCAATGAACCCAATGATCATGAATCTCAGCTAAGAATTAATGAATCTTTAATGTGTTCTTGAGAATCAAGATTAGAAACACTTTGAGAAGAAGATAGAAAAAGTCCCTTTGATCTTGTTGAACGTTGAGAGAATATTTTAGCGTGTTTGTATATGTAAAACTTGTGTTAAAACTGTTGTTGTTCATAAACAAGATGAATGAATGAGTTATATTGAATACCCATTTGTTTTAGAAAGCATAAAACTGATTTTTCTAACTGACATAAGAGACTCTAACCGGTTACTGATAAATCTAACCAGTTAGCCTGTAACATATCAGTTAGGAATTTAACAAATAAACACTTGGGAAAATATGGTATTCACTATAATACTTATTCAAACTTTATTTAACACTTTAACCCACATATTAATGCATTTTTAAAATTATTTGAAAACACTTTAAAACTCATGCATCAATTTGAAAATTGTTTGGTTTTGTGAAAACTCAAGTTATTAACTTTCAAAAATCCTTTGATGAGATTCACTACACAAACCTTACACTCTAAACACTCAAGCTTAAGGGCTCTATAAAAAAAAAATAAAAACAAGTAAACACTTGACCGTTGAAGCTTGATTTGCATTCTCTCAATTTTTTTCTCATTTGACTTTGTTGTTATTGTTGTTCTTTGCCTTTGAACTTGCTCTTGTTGTCATCATCAAAACTAAGCAACATATTCCATACTTTATGGCTTTGTTTGGTTGCACCAGAGAAAATGGGAAGAGAGAAAATGAGAAGAGAGATTATGAAGAGAAAATGAGTAGATTTTGTGGATGTTTGGTTATAGGAGAGAAAATGAGAAGAAATATGAGAGAGAGAGAAAAGTTGTTTTGTTAAGTTTGAGAAAAAAGTGGAAAAAAACCAATAAATTAAAAAAAAAAAACAATGTGGCAGGAGAGTGCTAAGTTGGCTTTTTAATTGGCTTTCTAGAAAACATTGCACACAAACCAATGCTCCCTCAAAATCTTGCCACAAGGGAAAAGAAAAATTTTTCCTGTGGGACCCACCGATTTTTTTCTCTCCCTCCGTTTTCTCTCCTCTACCAAACAGGGGAAAACTTAGTTTTCCTCTCATTTTCTTTCCTCTCAAATTCTCTTCCCCCAAATTCCACAATACCAAACAGAGTGTATGTGCTCCACATTTAAAAATATTATTTTTTATTTTTAAGAAAGAATATTATTGTTATTATTATTAATTTATTTATTGATAATAATATTTATTTATGTATTTATTATTATTTGTTTATCAGGATATTTTAAAGTAAAAAGGAATAAATGACAAAAAAATTGGGTCCCACAAAGTCTTAAGTTGAGTATCTTATTTTATAGACTCAACTTAAGACTTTCTACCAGATTTTGAGATTAACATAGCATTGAGAGAGTCACTTAAGACTCTCCACTAGATTTTGAAGATTAAAAAAGTCATGAGAGAATCTGATAGAAAAATCTGATGTTAAGACTCTCCACCAGACTTTCTCAAAATTCTGTTATGAGTTACTCCCTCCATTTCATATGTAGTGTTCATAGAGTTTTTGTCTCATGTTTCATATATATTATTCTTTTACAAAACTCAATACACAATTAATGTTATTTTTCTTATCCCAATTTATTATTTTTTTTTCACTTTCAATATTTTTCTCTCTCTTCAATAATGATTATATAGGGGTATTATAGTCAAAATATATCAAATTCTTACATCATTTAACTATTTATTGAAACTCGTACATAATTTTAAAACACATTACATATAAAACGGAGGGAGTAGAAAAAAAACTACAAAATACATTGGACAAGAAAATGAGATGTGAAAGGATAACGAATGATCCAAAATAAATGGAAACAAAACTTTTTTTTCTTAAAAAGACAATCATTATACTCATTTTCTTCATATGTATTGTTTTAGCTTTTATATTTGTTTTAAAAATATTGTGGTTATAGAATTACAAGGTATATATAGTCAAATATATATATATTTTTTAAAATTCTATTCTCCTTAATTAATCATGCTATTAATTATATTTTTTTCCTTTTTTAAGGAATAATTATAAATAAAAATATTTTAGTCAAAATACAATAAAATTTTATTTTAATAAATAAGTTTTTAATCTATGTAAATCAACGTTAAACAACAATAAGATATGTAATTATGTAAACCGAAGAATGGAAGAGGATGAATCACATAATATTAAAACTGTGTTGTTAACCAATGTGGGTTGGGACGAGCGGTAAGCGGCTCGGTCTCGCTTAAGCAAGGTCTCGAGTTTGAGTCATTGTGAATGCAGAAAATTCATGTTGGTAGACTCACCTGCCAGACTCACCTGCCATAGCCAGGCACGCGACCCGGGTCGGATTCGGATGTACCCAGATAGTACTTAAAGAACCGGATGTGCAACAAAAAAAACTGCGTTGTTAAAAAAAAAACTGCTTTTTTATTGATCATATATAACTTGGTCCGATGGACTCAAGAAGTAACATGATAAAAAAGTCAAAAATACTACTTCATCATTAAATTATTTTTTCATTTATTGAAGAACTACTTGATGGTACTTAAGACAAAAACATGAATTACTACCCGTATATCCACATGGACCTAAAAATCCAGCATTGTGGCAAGGTCCATTGTTTACCACACTCTGAAAAAAGAAAAGCCCTAAATAAGTTTTGTCCATATAAATATTGTAAAATCTGTGATTAAACATTGTAAAATTATTTGGCCAATTTTAATCTCATAAAGTGATAAAATTTTGAAATTTATCCCCTTATAAATTTATGTTGTTGCGATGACAATCTAGGTCACCTTTTCACTTGTTTAACCACTTTTATTTACACATTCGATTTAGAATATACAGAGTAAGTAAAAAGGAAACTAAAATCACGCTTATTAGGAAAGTTAATTAGTTGATTGTATTTAATTTTCTCAAATTTATCAAAAATAGAGGTATTTTAGGAAAATAGTATTGAAAATGAAACAAAAATTAAACGAGATAACAATTCTCTAGATATATATTAAGAAAATAATATTGGGAATAAAATAAAATTTAATAAGGTTAGTTAATTTTGCTTATATTACAAATCAAAAAAAGTAGTATGCTTTTTTGTTTATATTTTAAACTGAAAGGAATATTTATTTTTCGTAATTTTTTGTAATTTTAGCCATGACTTGGCAACACTGACTTAAATCATTATCACCTTCGTCATCATATAACGATTAAAATTTATGAAAATAGATTAATTTCAAAATTTTGTTATTCTACTAAGATTGATCAATAGGACCAAAAGCCTCTAAATATATAATTTAACATTCGGATGTAATTTAACAAAACAAGCCAATTTCAAGAGAGGTATATAATAGAGTAACAGAGTAATAAATAAACAGAGTATTGTGCGAACCAGTGATTGAGGGGAAAATAACAAAAATCAAAATGCAAAACATGCAAAATTGAGATATGATGGATGCCATATTTATTCAGGTGATAAGCAGTATTATTTTGTTTTTTTGAAATGGATAAGCAGTATTATTGCTCGTTGCTGTGTTTTAGAAAGTGTGAGAATAATAGAAGAGTAAGAAGCTAGCTAATTTATATAGATGACAGTTAAAGACTAATTCCTTTCGAAACGGAGATATAAACGAAGTGGGTACAACTTATCCCAACAAATTAAAGTCTTTTTTATATTCATGATAGGAGTCTAACCCTTAATATCATGCTTAAAAGCCTTAAGAGCAGCCTCTTAACATCAGACTCTAACACATCAGCATTACATCATTATTTTGTTATAAGATTCAATTTCAGACTTTTCATATCTTCCACCATAGCAAAGTCTTAACACCAGACTCACAAAACCCATCCATCAACATTACATTATCGACTCACCAAACTCATGCATCAGCATTACATCATCATGTGCTTTTGGACACAATTTCATTTAAATAATACTTTTGTAATATAATTTAAATAATAATAATTACCTACAATTTATAAAACTAATCCAGAATGATATTTAAATATTAAAATTGAATAAAAATTAACATTGCAATAATTGAAGTTTATTTTACCAACTAAAAAATATGAAGTCCATAAAAAAAATACAACATAATGACGAATAATGCAATGAAAAGTTATTTTAACATCTCTTTATTTGAAATTATTAATTTATTTATTTGAATATAAAATATTTATTTTTTCATAAAAAGACAATATATTTAAGAATAAAAGAGAAAAACAGATATTTAAGTATATTATTTTTTATTATTTAAAAAATAATATTATTATTTATTTATTTATTTATATTATTTTATTGTTACTATTATTATTTATTTAATATGATATTTATAAAATAAAAAAAAGATAAAATAATAAAAGACAATATATTTCAGAATAAAAGAGAAAAAATATATATTTAAAAATAATATTATATTTATTTATTTTTTAAAATTATTATTTATTATTAATTTATTGTAATTATTATTTATTTATTATTAATAATATTGATTTATTTATTATTATTTGTTTATTAGAGTATTATAATGTACTCCCTCTGTTCATACTATTTAACTGTCCTTTTCTGGAAAAGTTTTTTGTTTATTTTTATCTGTCCTTTTGATAATTTCAAGAGTGTAATAGATGTTACTTTCCATGTTTACCCTTATTTAATAAGTTATTGGTTTTCGTAAGTAGTGGAAAAAAAGTAATAATTACAGAGAGAGAGAAAGAGTACAGTGATAAAAAATATAATTAATGTAATGAAAATTTAAAATTTAAGTAATGATTATATTTCTTAAATGATATATTTTGTTTGAAATATGACAAATGAATAGGACGGAGGGAGTAAAAAGGTAGGAAAGACAAAAATGAATTGGGTCTTACAGATTTTGAAGACTCGTCACCAAATTTTGAAGATTAGTATAATCTTGAAAAAATCTAAGACCGTCTAAAACGAAGTCTTACTTTCTCACTCACTAAACTACTTTGCAATTTCCATGTTGCGTTTCTACTGGCTCTTCTCCCCCAAACACACGTCACTCGCCCTCTCACTCTCCCTACCTAGCTCGGTAGTCGTACTACAAAAGAAAAAGAAACGAAACGAAACGAAACGGAAACATCAACTCGGAGACACAGTCACGGAAACTCGCAACTCGTGTCGTCACCTCACATTATATAACTCCCTTTTCCCTTTTTCAATTTCAATCCACTCACCAAACCGAAAACCCTAACCACTACTCACCACCACAACGCAACGCTGTAACCGAAACTCCAAAGAGTAGTGGTAATGGGAGATCCATCGGAGAGGTTGGGATCGGAGGGTTTGGACTCTACCACCACCGTCAGCAAGGACTCCTCCGCCGCCGCCGAACTCTTGATGGAAATCGATCCGCCGTTGGGAGAAAACGTCGCCACCGCCGAGGACTGGCGGAAAGCTCTCAGTAAGGTCGTTCCCGCCGTCGTTGTCCTCCGCATCACCGGTTGCCGTGCCTTCGACACCGAGTCCGCCGGCGCCAGCTCCGCTACCGGCTTCATCGTCGATAAGCGCCGCGGTATCATCCTTACCAATCGCCACGTCGTCAAGCCCGGTACGTTAACCTCTCTCTCTCGTTCTCGTTCTTCTTCTTCTTCTTCTTCTTCTTATGTAATGTTCTTAGCGTTCTCTAATTGTTGTGGTTTTTGAAATTTGCAGGACCTGTGGTTGCCGAAGCCATGTTTTTGAACCGCGAAGAGGTTCCCGTGCATCCTATATACAGGGATCCAGTGAGTCAAATTGTGAAATTTTTGGTTCTTGTTTAGCTATGGTTTTTGTTAATTTGCTATTTAGCGTTGATTTTTCAAATTGCTGCCAAGGACAGTAGAGTTAGTTGGTTAGCTAGTACAATTAGAATGAGAATTCCGATTTCCTTTCTTAAGTTTGATTGGAATTTTTCCGGCTATTTCATTATGTGTTGATCTAAGTGTCAAGTGCTGCCATAGTTCCATGATTATCAACTATATGACATGAGAAATTGTGATGTATTATGAGAGTAATGCTCTCAACTTTTAAGATTTGATCTAGTATTGATGAAATGGTATTTTAAATTTAACTTGAGAACTTTGTTCAAGTGTTGAAGTCCCACATTGATTGAATAGGATGACCAATTTTGTGTGTCACTTGGTATTTTTTTAATGGATTGATAAGGCCCCTTTTGTTAAGGATTTTAAAAAAAGTGATTCTCCAAAAATCTGATTTTGGCAGAAACGTTTGTGAATTCAGCTTCTCCTAAAAGCTTAATCTCATTCTCAGTATTTTAGAATTGATTTTTTTTAATTATGAAAAGCACTAGTTTAAGAAGAAAACCTAAATGCTTAACCTAATTCTACTCTTGGAGCACAGGAGAATTTCTTGTGATAGGTACATGCAAAAGCGCAACACATAATTGAGTTTTGTCAGATATATGTATCAGTCTTCTTTTGCTGAGCTTGGTTTCAGAGGGGAGTATTAGATAATGTTATGTTTTATAAGTAGTTTAGTGTAGCTTGGGTAAGCTTAGTCTAAGCTGACAGCTCACATAACTTAGTGTAGGCTCCTGCTCTAAATAGAGCCAGGTTTGTAACCAACTGATTTCATAAAGAATTTCAGATTTCTGATTTCTCTCTCTCTCTCTCTGATTCTCTCTTCTCACAAGTTTTATGCTATTGCTTTTAAATAACAAGTGGTTATATTAAAGCTTGTTTATATGGTTATTATTACCTAAGGTCAAATTGAGGATCAAGATAATATTGCTATATATATGAAGAGTGTTCAATCATCTCAAGCCACCTTTGTGAAAATTCCCATATACATTATCTCAATTTTCAAGAATTTTTGAGATCTTTTCTTCTTTGATATAAAATCTGTATCTTGAACCTGCTCATACTGTACTTTGCACATGTTTAAATTCTTGAGTAATTATCATGGCATTAATGGAGTACTTGATTTCTATTTTTTTATTCTCGATTATTTGATTAATTAGTTATTAGTTATTACTCTAAAGAAAAATTAATTAGTTATTGCTGAGAATTATACTTTGTTCCTCTTTCTCTGCATGCCTGTTGATGCAGCCAATTACATGCATATTCTTTTGCAGGTCCATGATTTTGGGTTCTTTCGTTATGACCCTGGTGCTATACAATTTTTAAACTACGAGGAGATTCCTCTTGCTCCTGAGGCTGCTTCTGTTGGACTAGAAATCAGAGTTGTTGGTAATGATAGTGGTGAGAAGGTATTACCTTGACAATCACTTTCTTATTTTGTCTCTGGGTTTCATGTTACTTGGTTTTTGATTTATGTGCTTTGGACAAGCATGTTTCATTCGATACTTCAATTCCGCTTTTTCTCCCCAGTTCACATTCTTGCATTTTATGGTTTTAATTGACTTCTGGAGGAAATCAGCTACCTGATTTACACTTATATATGATATGTCCACACTTGTCAAATGGCTTGTAGTTGTATAAGAGTATAAAAGCCCAGTATAGAGTAGCTTAGTAAAATATAAGTTGATAGTTTTCTTAGCTAACGTCAACAGAGCATTATAGTAAAGAACATTGCTCATGTTACTCACTCAGATATATGAGTGTTATATTATTCTCATCATGTTCAGACTTCAGATTTCAAGATACATCTGATGACATTCATATCGATCATCTGTTGTCTTCTATAAAAATGTTAATGCTCTTCTAGTTCTTGGTCTTTTGGTTTCTTAAATTAAGTGATCAAATTACTATAGCCAGATGTTTTCATCAAGTGCATCAACATTGTTATTTTGTTAACATTACTGGAAAAACTGGTATCCTTTGCTGGTTTAATCATGCTTATAACTGCTACTTGCTTTCTATTGATGTAAAAAGGACTATGACTTCTAAATATTGTCTTGATTCTTTTTCACCCTTTAAATTACGTATTTCTTAGAGGGGCATCTTTGTCTGATTTTCAAAGAGGTCGACATGCTTTGTTGCATGTTTTCGTTTGTTAGCTATTTTGGGTATCTTTATTCTGATTTTCAAAGAGATTGGCATGCTTTGTATTTTCGGCTTAGATTTTTCTTTAGTATCTTGAGGATTTCTTATTCTCTTCCTATTGTACTACTCTCTTATCTTTTTATGTATTCTTCTATGTGTCTTTCTAACAAGTGCCAAGGTTAAGAATACTAGAAATTGAAAAAATTCATAAGTCCAAGTTATTTCTTCTCTCGAGAATCTAAAAAAGTGCATTTTTCCATAACTTTTAACCACATTTGGTCTCTTAACAAGTGCCCTAAGGGCACTCTTTAGCATTTGCCTTCTTCATTTATAAAAATGAAAAACAAAGAATAATGTATCATTATTGTTGCTTTTACTTTCAGGTTTCCATTTTGGCTGGTACTCTTGCTCGTTTGGATAGGGATGCTCCTCACTATAAGAAGTATGTTGCAGATACCTGTAATTTTTTGTATTTGGCTTACTTCATTTACGTGTTTAGTTTAGATATTTAAACTGTTATTGGTTGCAGGGATTCTTATAATGACTTCAACACATTCTATATGCAAGTAAGTGGGAACAAAGATTTATTAATTTATTTCTTCAATATTTCAAAATATGAGTATGTTATTTTTTATTCTTTCAAAATTAACATACTTTGACTTCTTTGATTGGTTGTATTGTGACTGTTTTAAACTTTTAATGTCTTTGTAATTTGGTCAACACCTTGCTAAAGGTTTCCTTGGTTGTTTCTAGTTGCTTTAAAACTCGGAAGTAAAGTTAGAAATGAATAGGGGCTTCATTGTTAAAAATGTTAGGCAAACAAAATTAGCCTCAGATAAAACCCATTTTGGGCCTTCATTTGTCTACTAAATTCGTAGATCAAGTGGCTTTGAAATCTCATATGGGAGGTTGACAATGACTGTACATACTCAAGTCCTTGTTAAATGTGTGTAGAAATTATCCATTGGTTGACTGCAACCATGTATCTGCTGATTTTCGCTTTGCAGGCAGCATCTGGGACCAAAGGAGGATCAAGTGGCTCCCCAGTTATAGATTGGCAAGGCAGAGCAGTGGCCTTGAATGCTGGGAGCAAGTCATCAAGTGCATCAGCATTCTTTTTACCTCTTGAAAGGGTGAGCTCTTGATATATATTCTGAACTTGTCTGATCTTCCTCTAGTATCCAAGGAGAAGTCCGACTCTTCTGGAAGGGGAGCGAGAAATTCAATTTAGGACAAGCGAACAACTAAGTTCAATGATTTACTTTTCAGGTTGTGAGGGCATTAAAGTTTCTTCAAGAGGGCAGTGAAACCTATGTTGAGAAATGGAAGGCAGTTTCTATACCCCGTGGTACACTTCAGGTTTGTCCTTGTCCTTATTTTTCAGAGTTTCTTTTGAACCTTGGTCTTGGATGCGCTTGCTGTGATTATCCAAGAGCTGGTGGCATGATGCAAGTTTTTTGTAGATGATATTGTCCTAGTTGGAGAGTCGAAAGAGGAAATAAGTGGGAAGCTAGAGATGTCAAGACAAGCTTTGGAAGTACATGACTTTTGTTTAAGTAGAAGGAAAACGGAGTGGGAATGAGGCTTGGTTTTTGTTTTTGTAGAATGAAAATGGAGTATATGGAATGTAAGTTTAGCAAGGTGCACATTAATACTAGCTTAGAGGTGAAAATTAGAGATCATACTATGCCACAAGGTTCAAGTATCTTGGGTCAACCATACAAAACGATGAGGAAATAGAGGGAGATGCAAACCATAGGATTCAAACCGGAAGGAGAAAATGGAATAGTGCTTCGAGTGTTATTGTGATACTCATAGTAAGGTACCACTCAAGCTGAATGGAAAATACTATCGCATAGTTATAAGACTTGTGATGTTGTATGAGACTGAATGTGGGTGGTAAAAATGGCAACAAAAGAATAAACTCAACGTAGCAATGACGAGAATGCCGTGTTGGATGGCTGGACACATTAGACAAGGTAGGATCACGAATCTAAGCATTGGACAGAAGGTTGGGGTAGTACCTATTATGGAAAAAAAAGAAAGAATCTTGCCCGAGGTAGATCTGATAGAGTGTAACCCAATTATTAGAGGCAGAGGGAGACCAAGAAAAACTACATTGAAATTAAGGATTTAGATATTAATGGTTTGTTACGGATATGGTTTATGATACAACATTATGACATTGTTTGATCCATGTAGCAAATCCTACTTTGTGGGAAAAAGGCTTAGTTGTTGTATTCCTTGCATCTTTAGTCTGTTTGCTGCTCATAATTTTTTTTCCTATCGGATGAGGTGATTGTAGGAGATTTTCTTTTTATAGTTCTGTCAATGGATGTTTCCTATTGAGATGAGGCAATCTAATTTCATTTCTTATTTTATTTCCTATTGAGATGAGGTGATTGTATAATATGATACAGGTGACATTTATCCATAAAGGGTTTGATGAGACTCGTCGGCTTGGCCTCAGAAGTGAGACAGAGCAGGTTGTTTTGTTATGTAATCTTTATTGAACTGTAGTTTCCTTTAAATATGCCATGAATTTTTTACAGTGCTTTTGAATTATGTAGATAGTTCGGCATGCTTCTCCAGCTGGGGAAACTGGAATGCTCGTTGTGGACTCTGTCGTAAGCAAAATTTATGCAGAATTTCAAATTTCTATAAGATTTTATTCCATTTTATTTCTTTTGGCTTTAATCCTTGACTGATTTAGGTGCCAGGTGGTCCTGGTTATAAACATTTGGAACCGGGTGACGTTCTTGTTCGTGTCAATGGGGAAGTAAGTTTGTCTGCAGGATTAATGCCTTTTTCCCCCTTGAATTCCTTTCCTGTTGGCTTCCTGTCTTTTCTTTGGTTCTCTGTTAGTTTATGTTTCATGTGGATTTAGTTTGTATATAGTCCTTGCTGACCCTCTGGGATATCTGTTTCACCTAAAAGAATTACAACTCCTCATAGCTATGGTTAACTTTTGTAGTATGAAGAATTATGGATTTCCATAATTCCTAAATAAAGCCCTTTTAATTTTGATAACTTGGTTAACTTCATCTTTTGCAAGTTTTCTCATGTTTTTTAAGTGATTATTGGTTTCAATAATTACTTCGTTGTACCTGAAAGCTGCAAAAAGTGTAAATCTCATGTCTTTGTGCTATTTGTGGTTGGTATTAGATTCAGGAGCCACTGTCTAATCTGCATTCTAGAGCTTGACTCTGAAACTCATTGCAGGTCATTACGCAATTCCTGAAACTGGAGACTATACTTGATGACAGTGTTAACAAGAATATTGAATTACAAATTGAAAGGGGTGGCACATCAAAGACACTATCATTGTCGGTGAGATATTATTTGCTTGGATTATTATATACTTGATTTTTTTTTTTTGGGGGTGGGGGGGGGGGGGGGGGGGGTTCCTAGGGATCTTAGTTTCTATTATGAACTTAGACACATTATTGCTTAATGTTGTTCTAATTTTTCTTTTTTTAATTTTTAATCTCAGGTGCAAGACTTGCACTCAATAACTCCAGATTATTTCTTAGAAGTTAGTGGGGCAGTCATACATCCTCTTTCTTATCAGCAGGTTAGATGGACTGTACTTGGAAGGTTTTGTGTATTTTATGTTGTCTTGTCTGAAGAACACATGGTATAGTGTGATTTTGCTTTCTGTTGATAGGCTGCAGGAAGTGGCCGTTTAAATGAAGAAATATGTTTTGAATATTTACCATGTTCCTGATTTAAGAATTTAAATTCAGAGTAACTGTTGCCTTTATTCTGTTGGTCCATCATTTTCTGTATGTTTGTCTTCTGTTAAATTACTGTTTCCTTAAAATGGTTATTTTGCCATTTCTTCCTTATGATATGACTTAGTGTGCCTGTTTGTTTCCTCATGTGGTTACTGTGACAATTTATCTGGGCTTTCTATGATATCATTCAGTACATCACATTCTATTCTACTTTTACAACTCCCAATATGTTTCTCACCCCTCCCCAAGGTTGCATCTGTTACTCTTCTACTTTAAAGCTACCTGTCTCATTTTGGTTTTGTTTATCATCTTCTTTAATGCAGGCTAGAAACTTCCGTTTCAATTGTGGTCTTGTTTATGTGGCTGAACCAGGGTATGCATACCTATTTGAACATTGAATATCCCAAGCTTATAATTCTTTATACTGACATGCCTGATGCCACAGAAAGTCTTAGATATTAGGTTATTCTTGCAAAAATTGTAATTAGATCCAGGTGAAATCCTTATCTTACTATAACCTCTTGATGATCTGGAAAGATTTATTCGTTATTTTCAAGAGTTTCTAAATGTACACTGGTTGAGAAATTTGAAAATAGCCAAAGTTCTAGCATCACTTGTCCCATCTGTCATGTACGCCGGTTGTTCTTGGAGGGAGAGGTTTCCTTGTGAGGTTTGTTTTGGTATGTAGGATCTGCTTTTTTGAATATTTGGTAATTACCTTTTTGCAGATATATGCTCTTTCGAGCAGGAGTTCCTCGACATGCACTAATTAAGAAGTTTGCTGGTGAAGAAATATCTTCTCTCGAGGAACTCATATCTGTTCTCTCTAAGCTATCTAGGGGTGCACGAGTACCATTGGAGTATGTAAGCTACACGGATCGTCATCGAAGGAAGGTAATGGTTGCTATACATTTAAGACATATGGCACTAATTGAATGTATATTTGCAGGGTCACTTGTGATTTTTTTTTGAGGAACCGATCAAATAAATTTGTAGTGAGATGCTAAAACTGAAAGACGCTCTATTTTGGGGGACCGGCATCATATTTTAGCCTTGTAGTTTTAGTTATTAGTGGATATGATTTTAGGCAATACAACTGGTGTGCAAGTAGCTATTTATACATGTGTGTAATATACATATTTTGAATTTGCTTCTTAGCTTTTGCAGCTGTTATGGTTGAGTTTGTACATGATATTGGTTTCTTTTTGTTGGTATTGTTAAGTGTTAAAGTCCCTCATCAGTTGATTATACTAGTATAGATTATAGAACCATTTAAATGTTGTTAGACCTAATTATTCTAATAAGTATTTTGGTCAATAAATGTTGATTGATGATGAGCATATTTGAGTTATGATCAATGGAGGCTAGTGTAAGGCTTAGCACATGTAATCAAATAATGTCTAGAGCATATTCTTCATTGTTTCAACCGCAAATGATGAGATATTATCATTTTGATGTGATTGCAAATTTCAAATAAATTAGTAAAAAACCATTGGTCTATACTTTCTTATATTTTAAATATCTTACGGGGAAAATAATTTCTAATAAACAAAAATTTACAAGCATGATGTTCATGTGTGCTTTTGATACAAAGGGGGATTGCATGAAAAGTTCGTGTAAAGAAATTGCTTAATGATATCATTTTATTTTTACTCTATTCTGGTGTCAATTGGAAGATTCATATTGCTGAGTGTTAGTATCACATCAGTGTTCGGTGTTACATGTTCCCGTGGCAGATTAATTATCTTCCTTTTTTTCCGTGGGATAATTGAAATTGAAATTATTGCTGATTTCGGAAGTGGATTGATTTTTTGACATGATAATATTTTTATTTTAGATGAAGTGGTAATATACATTCAAATATCTATTTCTTTGGTGCATCAGTGCACTGATGTCTCTTCAAGAAACTGCTGATTTTATTGTGTACTTATGTGATGGCTGCAGTCTGTGTTGGTGACGGTTGATCGACATGAATGGTATGCACCTCCTCAGATATACACTCGTGATGACAGTACTGGCCTCTGGATTGCAAAACCTGCTTTTAAGCCCAATTCTCTTTTTCTATCATCTGGTGTTAAAGATGTTGGTAATCTGGTCAGACAGCCAGTTCCACTGACTGAAGAAAATGCTTGTGGGGGATGTGTAGATAACAACCAGGAGAAGGTTGATGGTGCCACTAGCATGGAAACCAATCATGAAGATCCTTCTGCGTATGCATCTAATCATAATGCAGCTGATGGTGGGGCAAAAAAACGAAAAGTAGAGGAAATTTTATCTGCTGATGGCAGTGTTGTTACTGATTTATCCTTGAATGGAATTGGGGAAACTAAGCTAGAAAAATCAAGTGCCATGAAGGATGACATGTTAATGGACTATCAAGGTGCAACTGCTGCAGCAGCAAATGCATCGTTTCCTGAACGTGTGATTGAGCCTACTCTTGTAATGTTCGAGGTATTATTTTAGAAACTTCATCACACTTTTGATTGTGGTTTTCCTGAAATGCATGGTTCTGGCACATTTATCATACTGAAATGATATGGTATTAGGTATCCTCCTTGAGTTTCAAGATGTTGTCATTAAAAAGTACCAGGAAGTTTACAATTTTAGTTGTATTTTTGGCTGTCAGATGAGTTTCAGCCCATTTTTATAAAAAGTACACTATATATTAATTTAAGAAAATATACTCCTTTTTAACATATTTAAGTATTTTTGAAATCTATTTTTCCCATTTTGATAACTGCACTGGGTGTATGGTTTGTAAATAATTAAATATGTACCCAGCACAGATAAGATGTGTGTATAAGGGGAAAATTGGAGTAAAGGTGCTTCTTAATTGCTAGTATCTAATGCATCTTCTGTGTTTAAGATGATGTGTTAGAATTTTAAGGCTATACCGTACTTCCTTGAGAAAGCTCTCTCTTCATTGCAACAGCCACCAAAACCTTTTCCCACTATGAAGGTTGGCTACATGGATAAAGCAATGTCAGTACTCTATCAAAAACCAAATTGGAATAAGCCATTTCATTCTCTCTCTTCAACTATCCCTTATTTTCCCCTTTGAAAGTGTGGTTTCGGGGCAGTCCTGTTAGATTATTAGTGGGATGTATGGAGCCTTTCCATCTCCATTTTCACAAAGAAGTTCCAGTTTCCTTGATGTTTCTATTATCTAATCCCTCGGCCAAGTTTACCTTTTATTTTATAACTTGTGACAGATGATTTAGCCAAGGAATTTTCATATATGTCTGAAACGTATCTGCTTTGTATTTCTACTTGTGGCTAGCTGTTATTCATATGGTTGGTTGTTTTGTTTCCTTTACTGTCATATCTGAGTGTCTGGGGTCATTACCCTTTGCAATTCTATTCTTCTAGTTAAAAGTTTCTGGATTATATAATTCCTTTTATGACACCAATGCTTAATATTATAGCCTGGTGTTGCCTTGATTGTTTTCTTATGGTTCTTTATTATTTTTATCATGTGAAACCTGTTAAACATAAATCCTGTGGGGTATGTAGGTTCATGTTCCTCCATCTTGTATGCTTGATGGTGTTCATTCACAGCACTTTTTCGGAACTGGGGTCATAATATATCACTCTCAAGATATGGGATTAGTTGCAGTTGACAAGAACACCGTTGCAATATCTGCCTCTGATGTGATGCTATCTTTCGCTGCTTTCCCAGTTGAAATTCCAGGAGAGGTATGTCTTTCTGAACGAATGGAACCTAAATATAAATGAATAAACAAGAAAGTTGTCATTTTTCAGCTTTTTGTCCTAATTTCTTTCTGAGTGCAGGTGGTATTTCTTCATCCTGTTCACAATTATGCTCTCATATCATATGACCCCTCTGCTTTGGGACCTGTTGGTGCTTCTGTGATTCGTGCTGCAGAGTTACTTCCAGGTTGGTTTGACTATGTAGTAATTGCTAACTTTTACTGTTTTAATGTGACTTTCTCCAACCCAGATTTGGAAATGAAGAACATGTTCCATTCTAACAGATCTGTAAAGGCTATTATCCATGCTTTGGATGAATGAAGAAAAGCTAACCGTCCCTTCCTGGGCACTGACAAAGGAAAAGAATTTGAGAAAAGAATGTTTTTATGATTTTTGTTTACTCTGAAATTCAATTTCTCCAGTCCCCTCTCTATCAAGGAATACTCATTTTACAAGTGAGGATAGCATGATATGTATGGACCTGATATTTGTGCGAACTTATTACTACATAATACATATCTTTTTTAGTTGATTCTTTATAGTTTTACTTTGTCGTGTGGAAGTTATTGCTCTCGATAAATGATTAAATAACAGTCAATGGTTGAGGGAACATTTAAAGGTAAAATGAGATTTTGTTTGCCAAAGAAGAGTTGTATGAGTGAAAGCAGAGGTTGGTGGGCACATGCACTTTCACTGTTATTTTTTCACACTGAGGGAAGACTCACATTTAGTACATTTTCTTGTCCAGAGCCGGCATTACGTCGAGGTGATTCTGTCTACCTTGTGGGATTGAGCAGAAGCCTTCAAGCAACTTCTAGAAAATCTGTTGTTACCAATCCTTGTGCTGCATTGAATATAGGATCTGCTGATTCCCCACGTTACAGAGCAACCAATATGGAAGTAATTGAGCTTGATACTGGTAAATGTGCTTTTTATATTTTTTTTAAACTATCATGTTATTCATACAATGAATAAATATCTGACTCTTTACCTATAAATACGCAGATTTTGGTAGTACATTTTCGGGTGTGCTAACAGACGAACAAGGCAGGGTCCAAGCTATATGGGGAAGCTTCTCAACTCAGGTTTCTACCCCTCACTAACTGCTTTCTGGGATGGATCTGATCTTTTTCTCAATTGGGCCAAGATAATGAAAAAATAAGTTAAATTGGGTGATAAAACCAACTCTTAGAGACATTAATAACAACAATTTTGAGCTTTCTCCAAACAACTTATGATTTCATGACAATTCATTCTTTGGCATAATATTCAGGCTTTTTTTTATCAGTGATCAAGAGTTCAATCTTTTCTGCTCCTTTTATTTAGTTTTATTAAATAAATTTCAGCACATGATTCGATTGGGATGGTTAAATATTGAAATGTTTACATTCTTTTATTTTTCTTATTTATTTTTTGCATGAGGGGTGCTAGAAATATTAGTAGGAAGTAGGAACTACTCTCGGATCTTTTAGCAAAGTTCGTTAGTTGACACCAATCAATTTTTATGTTTTTAAAGAAAACAAGTTTAGGAGGAGGCTGCTTCATTCCTAGATTATTGCATACCACGAGCATTAGCAAGAGCTTATACTGGTGATACTTATAGATGACCTACTACTGAAGTACCAATATCAGGAGTCAAACCAAGACCTTTGTATACCTACCTTAATCTTAATCTCTAAATAAAAATTGAAGAAGAAAAATTAGACTTTATCAATATATCATATGATAATGAGTTAATTACCTAATCATAGACTGTTAACAATGTATGGTAGGTTTTGGTTTTGCCATTTGTTTGATATAATAAAGCCTAACTTCAAAAAGTTGTATCCTCGTAGAAGGTAAAGACAAGAAAGACGAAAACTGGAAAGAGACGAGGGAAGACAATTTTTTCTCAAACTTCAATAGGCTACCTGATGGTGGGTTGGTCCTTGAAATCTATATGTCATTGTTTCTTTTTATTTAAAAAACTAATATTAACTAAGAAAGACTTTTGATTATTTTGAAGTAACATAGCTTTAATAAATGGGAATCACAAACCTCTGAAGTTGAAGAAAAAAAAATTATATAAAAACTAGTTTCGAAATTGGTCTGTGAGTCTGTCAAAATCTTAGAAAGATTTTTGTTATTTTTCTACTTTCTAGATGTGTCTGGTTTGATGGGTGGAAAGAAACGGTAGAAAATAGAGTAGCAAAAATGGAGAGGAATTTGATATTTTAATTTTGATATGGTGGTACATGGTAGAGAATATTATAAATGGGATCTTTAAAAATTTTAATACCACTTCGTTGGTACCACTGAAAGTTGAGAGAGAGAATATAATTAAAAATATTCATTTATATACTATTCTTATTAGTTGCTGTACTCAAGGAAGCCCCATCACTATATATTTACCCTCGTGTTGTGTCGGATAAGTATCATGTCTCGTGTCTTAACACATAGCTGTTTTAAACACTCCTAACTGTCTTCTTTAATGTTTATATTTTTCTGCCGACCGAGCCCCCATATCCTGTGTCGTATCTATATCATGTTGATGCTTCCTTGGCTGTACCTCTAACTTAACTAGAAGGGTTAACCGGTAGAAAATCTGTATTCAATTTTTGGGCTGTTCTCTTGCATTTTTATTTCATTTTTCCTCATAAAGGGTTTTTCTTTTTGGACCCCACTATTTACTCACCGGCCCCCATTTTCTTCCGCCTTATACAAGGCGGTGGTGCATTTTTTCCGCCTTATACAAGGCGGTAGTGTAAAATTATCATATTTTTCCGCCTTATACAAGGTGGAAGTGCAAAATTACCATTTTTCCGCCTAAAAAGAGGCGGGAAAAACAGATAATTTACACTACCGCCTTGTATAAGGCGGAAAAATGCTCTACCGCCTTGTGTAAGGTGGAAAAAATGGGGGCCGGTGAGTAATCAATGGGGTTCAAAAAGAAAAACTCCTCATAAATGGTGTTCATTTTAATTTATTCATTCTGTTTTACTGCCTAGCAAGCAAGCAGTGATTCTGACACATCAATTCCAATCCTATTTTTGATTATTTGCTTACAAAATATGCTACAGATACAGGTTTATTCCTTATTTAGATTTTATTCGTTCTTGGCCCCTCATTTTACAAAAAATTACATACTTTTGGTTTCCCATCAGTCATCAAAAACTGAAAATGAGTCAGATTTAAATAATGACCAACTCTGAAAAAAATCAAATTACATGGACCAAAAACTTAATTAAACATTTTTTTTAATAGTAAATATATCCAACTTTTTTTGTGTGTGTGGAAAGTAGGGTAGGTTATAAGTTGGATCCTGACTGTTTGTGCTTTATTTATTTATGTGGATGCTAAAATCCCCCATATCAGCTGAAATACGGTTGCAGTACATCAGAAGATCATCAATTTGTGAGGGGTATTCCAATTTATGCAATAAGTCAGGTCCTCGACATGATTGTATCTGGTGCAAATGGGCCACCTCGTCTCATAAATGGTGTCAAAAGGCCTATGCCAGTCGTGAGAATTTTAGAGGTTGAACTTTATCCAACATTGCTTTCAAAGGCTCGGAGTTTTGGATTAAGTGATGGCTGGATTCAGGTATAGATCTTCCTGGATTAGTTTGTATTTCTATCTTTAGGATATTTTCTTTATATCTTTCTGTATGCTATATGGAAGAATATTTTTCACTTCAGCAATTAAAATAATGCAAAATTGCAGTCTTCTATATTTTATGGTGACCTATCCATGGAGGATGTTAAGATTAATTCTTTCTGCTTAATGAACCAGATTTTAGGTTCTAGTCTAGCTCTTCCTGAACTTGTTAAGTTATTAGCAATGCTAAGACCTGTTGAGAGACACTTTTGGGACAAGTATTTATGCTGTGAGGAGTTTATTCACTAGACACTAATCATTTGTGGTATGGATTGTGGGTGTGAAACTTTGTATAAGATCTATCAGGTAATCCCTGCAAGTATTCTCTTTGACATGGCAATGATGCCTTCTTTCTCTTGTTGACAGCCACCAGAATAGTTTCTTCATTGAAATTTGATAGCTTCCAAAGCCTTGTGGCTAACAAGTGAAATGAAGAAAATAGATAAATTATGAATTGAATATTCAGGACGGTGCTGAAATAAACAGAAAAAAAAATTATTTGAAAAAGACATCAATGAAAGAATTCAAAAGGGGGGTATATAAGTTTCATTTTAAGAAAGAAACTTACACTAGGCAAAAGTAAATTTAGAAGACAAAGATCCCTTCAATCCCTATATATGTTAATGTCACAAACAATCTACATTTGGCGAAGTCCTGCAAGATGCTCCAACATGTAGAAAAGTAGTTTCTTCCTTGGATGACTAATGTATAAAACTTAAAAAACTTCTGGTTTTGTATTAGGGTGACTTTTATTAGACTCTCAGTTGACTCAGTTTAGAACTAATGTGAGTTAGTTAGCCAGCTGTCATAAGCTGACACCACTCTTGCTTAGTCAGTAATGCGGTATATGGAACAGAACTCATTCAGTTAATGAAAATCAGTTTCACAGTTTCGCTTACCATCTCTACCCTAGATTCTCTCGCCTTTACTCTCTAAATTACACTCAGTTACATTTTGTTATGCTGAAATTATGCACTATACGATGGACTTGGTTGTCTTGTTGTGGTCACAAAAAATGATTTAATAAATTAAACAATCAACTCAACTTCCTTTGATATTTTCCGGAATTATTCTTTGTTTTATTGTTGTAGAATTACACTGACTGGTGGACTTCACTTGTAATTTTTGGTCTTTCATCCCTGTGGATGGCTCCATGCAGCATGTCAGATTGATATTTAAGTAGGACATTGGGTAGTAGTTATGCAAAGCCTGCTGGGGGCGGGGTGTGAGTATTAAAACTTAAAAGTGAGTGTAGTTCAGAAAAAATTTAAAAATGGGTCGTTGTAATTTACTAAACAGGTTTTTGTGGTTTTGTTCTTGAACCAAGAAGGATCGAAATCTATAATCTCTCCCTCTTTTTTATTTTGTTTAAGGCATGTATAATATCTCTTAATCTTAGACTCACATTCCTTCGTTCACTTAATTATAGAACTAATTTTGATGCCATTGTCATGATTTGGTATTGATGGTTATTCATCACAATTTTTGTAGGCACTAGTTAAGAAAGACCCAATAAGACGACAGGTTTTACGTGTTAAAGGTTGTTTTGCTGGATCAAAGGCCGAGAATCTTTTAGAACAAGGAGACATGGTTTTAGCAATCAATAAAGAACCAGTCACGTGCTTCCGTGACATTGAAAATGCTTGCCAAGCTATAGACAAATCTTATAGTGATAACAACGATGAGAAGCTTCACATGACCATTTTCCGACAGGTATGTGAGAATAAACCCTTTGCTGATTGAAGTTATTTTAATTTCTTCTTTTGATTGAGTTTCTGGAGCCTGCTGACTGATCTTCACATGGGGTATGCTTTAATGATTGATTTTGGTTGTGATAGGGGCGTGAGGTTGAGCTTCTTGTGGGAACAGATGTTAGGGATGGAAATGGTACAACTCGTGTAATCAATTGGTGTGGTTCTATTGTTCAAGATTCACATCCAGCAGTACGTGCTCTTGGTTTTCTTCCTGAAGAAGGTCATGGTGTATATGTAGCAAGGTATGATTTTCACTTTGTGCTTGCAAATTTCGTGGAAGTTCTTGACTAAAGGGAACGGTGGGATGTATATATTACAATTTACAAGTAATTGTATGAGGGCCTACAGCAGTAGTTAGCAAGCTCACTTGGACCTCATTGATCCTTTATGCTTACAAACTTGTCAACTGCATGTGAGGTATTTGATGTTGGTCTAGGACTAGGTAACTAGATGCGAGGTCTGATTAACTATATAATATGGCATATTTACCCAATATCTTCGGTCATTCATCTCCACATTTATAGAATTAGAGCACTTTTTTAATACATATGCACTACATCACATAACCATTTAGCTCTCGTGGACCAGTGTCAGATTGATAGCAGAATCATAGCAATTCGAAAATTAGCTTTGTCAAACTTGCACACAAGAATCTTGATCTTGATCATATTCTGTTTTAATCTCTGTAGTAATTTGGAATCCAGACTTGCACTTTCTTTCATTGCAAAATTATATTTAAAAAAAATAATGTTGTCTTTTTCTTTATTGTTCCTAATTTTTTGTTTCATGAATACTTTACTATATATTTATCATATATATTAACTAAAAAAAAGTAATTAATTGCAAATCTCTGTTATAAATACATCATTTTAAGTGAATTACATAAACATATTATATTTTGTCTTGTTCAAGAATTCGCACTTGCTTGCATTGCATACTTGTGACTTTGAATCTGCTTACTAAATTTGCAAATTCACAGGTGGTGTCATGGGAGTCCTGTACATAGATATGGTCTATATGCTCTTCAATGGATAGTCGAAATTAATGGAAAGCCAACTCCAAATTTAGATTCTTTCATCGGTGTGACGAAGGTATGGAATTTACCATGCACATATGCAACATGCACTTATTTTGAACAGTTGCCATCCTGTTCTTCGTAGTTAGAACTTATACCTGTGATATGATACATTGTACTCAATGGTTTTTTTTTTTTTTTTTTTTGGTTTACATGGGAGGTCTGGGGCTAGAACCCATGACCTGGGGGAGGGGGAAATCCTAAGTGTCCTTGCAGCAACCAACTGGGCTGTCTTACGCGGACTGTACTCAATGGTTTTGAATCCATTAGAATGTGTAAATGTGGCTGTTGTATGATGAAATATGTTCGGCGCTATTACTTGCACACCAACCTTTTAATTTAACCGTTTTTGTAAAGATGTTAATTTTTGGTTAACAAGGTGTATACTATGGTGAACATATTTCCACTTTTGATATTAATAGGTTATTAGTCTGTTAACCAATCTGTAGACTGTGTTAGCCAGTAATTGAGATATCATTAACCGCTGTTAAAATAAGGTAAAAAGATCAAAATGCAAGTCTCATTTTCCAAATCTATTTACCCACCAGTGTAGTTTGTGTTATTTCTCATTAGCATGAAATTTTAGAATCTGTTAATCTTTGTGATGCCTTCTCCATGTTTTTAAAAGTGTCCATGGATTTCTGTTACAATCTATTCTCTTCACTACTGGGAAATTTGCATACTTCTGGATATTGTAGTTGTTAACTTGTTATCACGATCTGATGGTACGTTCATGGACACAGTTCTCCAATGCATACTTATATCTAAGGACTATTCAAGCTTCGTTTTCTGTATTCTCTTGAATTATACATGAATTATAATTATTTCTTGAATGCTGGCAGGAACTTGAGCACGGAGAGTTTGTTCGCGTTAGGACAATTCACCTCAATGGGAAGCCACGAGTCTTAACATTGAAGCAAGATTTGCACTATTGGCCGACATGGGAGTTGAGATTTGATCCGGACACTGCAATTTGGCATCGTAATATAATCAAGTCATTGAACTGCACAACTGTTTGAACAAGAGTATATTATTATAAATTATTGGTATACATTCCTATAGAACCAGCAGCACCGGAGCTTCTAACATCTCGCTGAAGGCTTCTTCCAATGTTCAGCCTTTGGAATATAGCAATCAGTAGTGCTGCGATGTTGCGGATTTGAGGCCCTTTATCATTAGATATTCTATTGCATTGCCATGAATCATGATTAGTAAATTATAAGGGATTCGTTTTAGGCTGGCAATGAGTTATTCATATCATGTGCACCGCAATATTTAACCTGTAGGTTATTTATATACTGGAAAGTTTGGGTAATAAAAAAAATAAAAAATTAATATCTATCATTTTGGATATATTAGAAAGGAAGAACATCCTCTTTTCTTTGGCTTGTGAAGATCTTATCAGCCACCCCCAACCCCTTTGGCATCTTGCTCACTCGAATCTGGTTCCTCTCCAGTACTAGAGGTTCCAGTACTTTTAGCTTTCAAGTAGATAAAGACATGTGGCGGAGTAAATATGAGATGGTCAGGATTTAAAATAAAAATTAATATTTTTAACTTAATAAAAAAAATTGAAAAACCCATCCAGCTTTCCCTTCTCTACTTCTCTCTCTATTTCTCATTCTTCTTTTTCTTCTAAAGAATAATAATAACTTCACCAAACAGCACAGCAGTAACAGTGGCAAGAGCACCAATGGCACCCCTTTCGCTTCATCACATAGAACCACCGCTACTACTACTCTTCCCATCGTCTTGTAACTCTCGTCAACGGTGTCTTCTTCGTACGATGTCATCATTGCTGATGTTGCGTGTCTTTGTTCTTTGCTGCCGGCTAACGTGTGATGGTGAGACGCCACAATCTCGGGCTGAGCTATTCGTCAATTGAATTTGTTTCGTTTTAGTTGAAATGGGGCCAAAGGATTATATTATTAAACTTGTTTTTGATTTATGAGGATTGAACCCATTTCATTTTTATTGAAATCCCGGTGAAAGGGATGGGCTTTGGAGGAGCAGTGAGGCACATGGTGGTGAAAGGGGTTGGCTGTCCCGGAGGAAGGGGGTTACGATGGAAAGAGACGGAGACTGACAGTAATAGTACTTTATTTTTCTTTTATTTAATTTAAATCATAGCCATTGAATTTATTTTTGCCACATGTTTTCATCTGGTTTCTAGTACTAGAGAGGATCTTGGTAATTAATATTATTGAAATTATATTACAAAAGCATTATTGAAATGAAATTGTGTCTAAAAGTACACGATGATGATGATGATGCTGTGATGGAAAATATGAAAAGTCTACACACCGGAGACCACTCAATCCATAAATACGTGCTATCCCATCTCCAACGGAGACCACTCAACCCCTGCGACCACTGCTCCATTAGTTTTGCCAAGGTGCCCCATGGAGTGGTTAAAATTATCTTTGCTCTTTGCACTCGCTCCTAGCACAACATGCCCTCTAGTCTGTCTACTGGATGACCCAAATGATGATGTAATGCTAATGTATCAAAATATGAAGAGTCTGATGTTAAGACTCTGCTGTGAATGCCCTACATTGCTCTCAATAAGACGAAGGGCAACAAGAAAGGTCAATATATCTTCGAGTTAAGTAGATAAGACGAAAGTCCTTCAACATCCCAAATATAAGTAATTATTCGTGTTAAATGGCTGGATTTATTCCATGATTGCTATAATAACGAATGGCTCAAAAAGCAAAAGTCCGTAGAGCTTCTCCTTTTCTGATATTTGAAGTTATCCAAAAAAAGAAGTTACAAGATCAAAATTCAAAGCTACCACTACTAATCAAGCTACTGGTTATTTTGAAGACTACTTGAGCAACATTAAAAGTACATACCGTGAATTCACTCATTGAGTGATTAACATTGTAGATTTGTAGTAGTTAGTTATTCATGCTATGTAAACTCAATATCTTTTCATTGAATGCCTTATTGAGCTTGCAGAGGCTATGTCAGCAAAAAATACTCCTACAATTATATTGATTTACAGTGCACAAAATCTTGGCATTTTGGTCCTTTATGCGACTAATATTAAATGATAATGTGACTAATAGTAACTATTGTCACTTATCGTATTATTTGCTGACAGGTCTAGCTATGTTGTTGACATATAATCATTTGAAATAAATTTGTCTACTAGATGTTACATTGAATTATTCCTCCTTTCAAATTAGATTCCTGTAAGTTTATACCAGGAAACTTGAAGTGCATGGAAAATTAAAATTCAATAGACTCAGTTGGATCAACATATTGAAAAACAAAAAAATCTGAACATGAATGAGAAAGAAAATCAAACATTCAAACTAAACTTGTTAAGAAGTTTCTTCAACTTAATTAGCTTCATGAAGTCTCACCCAATCAGCATTATTATTGAGAGTAATCCCAAACCAGCCCAAACCAGAAACCCCACAGCTCTGTTTTCAGCACCAGAGTAATAATATATCCAGGTATATGGTTTAGCTGGGTTTGCATTCCCTGGCACTGGCACATATATGAACCTTGGTGGTGGTGGCGGTGGCCGCGGCGAAGGGTTACAATTGTCTGGACATGATGGAAGCTTCGGAGGCGGTGGTGGTGATGGCGGTGGTGGTGAAGGTGGTGGTGGACAAGGAGATGGAAGCGGAGGAGGAGGTGGAGGAATTTGCTCGCCGCATGTGTCGCCGCAAGGACATGAATCACACTTGATTTCAGTGTCTGATGGTTGGTCTAACTTTGTAGAAGATGTTAAGGGTTGAACTTGAGATGATAATGAAACGAAGAAAAGGAACAACATTGTTATTGTAAGCTTTTGTTGCTTCCAACTATGTGTTGGAGACAACATTTTTTGAGTAGTAGGGACTAGGAATTCACTCCTTTTGGGTCAAGGTGTAGAATGAGAGAGTGAGAATGTGAAGAAGTATGTAGTGTGCACTATTGGTGTGATAAAAGCAAAGGTCATTTATTAGCATTAGGTCACTTTGGTCATTTTGAAAAGAGAAAACAAAACACACACACAAAAAAAAAAAAAAAAAGGAGGCTAATTACGCGTCACTTTCTTACTAGCATATTTCACATTTGCAAGTGACAAGATCATAGTATAAGTGTGAGTAGAAAATGAGATGGGCATAGTTATAATAAGCATATGTGAGGTGTTGTTTGTATAAGCTTGTGCATGTAACAATGTTGTTTTGGAAAGAGTGGTAATAAAGGAAACTTGGTTTAGTTGGTTTTTTTATTTGAGTAATGTTGATAGCGAATTGCATGTGGTTGGTTGTTGAAAATGTTGGGGACCTTATGTGTTGTGTGGAGTGTGGACTCTTTCAATTTGGGGAGTTGAGAAATGAGGATGGTCAATCTTGTATCTTGGAGAGTTTAGGGAGAAAATGTCATATTCTGCGAAGGTTTAACTTTATGTTGATCAACAATAACTATAGGTTCCAAATTCTCACAAGCAAGCAGCAACATTCGATCGTGTGTTTTATTCCCCTACACTTTTGGTGGTGCATAAGAATATTTGCCTTTTGCAATGAGGTAAGGTAGTGATCATATTCAGGCATCAATATTTTTGCACAATAGTTCTCTCTCTCCCTCTATATATTATGCTGTTTAACTTTTGTGGTTGTGGCTGTGGCTATTACAATTTACATGAGGTATAAGGTCATCAAGTATCAATTGCACAATAGCTTGTGCCAAGTAAAATAAAAATGGTAGTGTTAATTCTTTAGGACACTCTTTAAAAAAATATAAAAATAAAAAATTGTTTTTGGAAAATCAAGTACAACATTTCTTCATTTATTAAACAAATTATTTTTTTTATACAAATTCATCTTTTTTTACTATATAAAACAGTGTTTTAAAGTCATCTTTTAATATTTTCCAAATAAAAATAAAAAATCAATTGAACTAAGATTTAATATCTTATTAATTACCTCCTCCGTTTATATTTATAAGTCACATTCTAAAAAAATTCTCTGATCCTATCTATAAATTATTTTATACTTTTTAGGAGACATTTATTTTTTTTTCTCTTATTTTTTTGTCTTTTATTTATTAATGTGAAATAATATATTTGTAAAATTTCTAACAAAAGTTAAGGGGACAAAATTAAAATGTTAAAGTACTTTTTAAAATTAAAAAAAAAAAACCTACTCTTCTTGATCTTTGTAAAATAGTTAAGTGTGAACTACAATAAAAATAAAAATATGAGGAAGTATTAGTCTTTGTCATTTGTTTCTAGTTTGGCATGGAAATCAAATGTTTTTGATTGCCATTTATTTTGGTCCAATTTTGGATTGCCAAACTTAGTTCTTAGTTTCAAATGAGATATCTTAATGTAAAGTCAAAATCATAATTTTTTCGGTTGACAAGTTGAAATCATACTTTATTCTCATATAGTAAAGAGTGCAGGATGTGGGAAACTATTGAAGTGCAGATTGAACTTGCTTTGCATATCTCTAACAATAGAATAGAATCTCTCCTTCACTTTGCATAAGGTGCGAAGCTGGCACTACTATGACCAATTATTTGAACCTTATTTAATGTAGCTTGCACTTGTCATAGAAGTATATTATAACGCTTTTGTTTTTTTAAAAACTTTTTTCTAACCACTTAATTACATTTTTAGTTTTCCAATTCACTCAATTTAGCAAATTTAGTTTTTTTTTTTTTTGACAAACTAGGTTTTTCAATATTCAATTTGTGATCATTATATCCTTTTGTCCAATAACACACTGACGATGATGAAATGATTAACAGACGAATATGTATTGTAAGCATAGAGTCCTATGTAAATTTTTTAAATTAAATTTAGTTTAAAATTAAATTAAATTTAAAATATTAAAATTAAAAATAATTCTTTAAAATGATTAAAACAAAGAAGCGGACCAACGGAGTTTGGTTCAGTTGGTGTAAGGTCCCAACTGAAATCTTGGGAATGAGACACGGGTGCTAGTAGCCCCGTGTTCGATTCTCACTAAAAACATCTCGCTGGGAGAGCCAGCCACGCAGCTTGCTCTGGATTAGTCTCAAAGACTCCCTAATATTAAGAGTGCTCTTAGAAATACTAGTGGTTCCGCAAGGAATTAAATAAAAAAACAAAAAAACAAAGAAGTGAGAACTGAAATCGAGAGAGTGAGAAGAGAAACACTTCTTTATACACAACCCTAACTTAAAGCAGTGGGGTTGGGACTATACGGAAGTTGCTGCGATTGAATCCAACAAAGGTGAGACAAGGAACTAGAAGAGGCTGCGAAGAAGTAAAGTTGGAGTAGCACAAGTGTCGGATCTTGACAAGAAGAACAAAATTGTCATTTTGATTTTCGACATTGCAATGTTGTTTCATTTTCGTCTATAAAATTTCGAAAATTTTTCTTTAATTTCTGAAATCGTAAAATGTATGTTACTCATGTTAATTCCTGGGAAGTGATTCCACTTAATTCCTTTTTCAATTTAATTCCTAATTTATAAACATTTAATTCAAGTTGATCACTAAGATTACTATATCTATTTTAGTTACATTCTTGGAATGATTGCTAACAACTCACGTGCGACTAAAGTGAGTGACATTTTACAATATCAGAGACTAAAGAGAAATTTTCGAAATCTCAAAAATAAAAGTGAAACCACCTTGCAATGTTGGGAAGTAAAGTGATTGTTTTAAAATTTTGGTTTTAGTCCTTGCCGTCAGAAAAAATCTGTCAACTATTGATGGGATAATTGTAACACCCTATTTGAATTTACCCTTAACCGAGAATTAGGACTTAAAATTTTCTTATTGAAACAGTTATAATAATGGTCAAAATAATAATTCCTTTCATTAATACTGAATCGTTAGAGTTTTAGCAGAAGACTTAATTCAAACAAAAAGGTATGAAAGCAAAACAACTTAGTTACATCGAGTCAATTATCCAAAATATAAAATGCATAAGCAATGTTTTAGCTCGGCCAACTGGCCGAGGCCTATCTTAATTATCCGACTCAACGACTTACTCTCCCTGTGAGGGAGAGTGATCCTGCTCGGTCGGGGACTGCGTCTGCTCGGGCTCAGTACCTGAAAAATGGTAAGGAGGTGAGCATTACACAGAACTTAACTAAGAAGTTTCTAATATGACATACCGAACTACCAAGCCAAACACAAGTAATCAATTAGCATATTAACAGATAATCAAACAGATACATATCACATGCATACCACCTCATTTTGCTCGGTCCATGTTATTGTCCAGTATATTCTTTACCTACCAGTTTTACCTCTACTTATCCGATTGATCACCCTTGTACTCTTTCCTCAACTCCTACACTTATTTACTCGGCCATCACTTTCCTTTCTCGGTATTCCATTCTCTCTCTCGGTCTCATAACTCATTACTCATCTTTTCCATATTTTACAATCTTTTACTCTTCTCGGCTGCATACACCCAGTGCATGTCTTACACTATTTAGGGTCGGATTTCGGAGTGTCCATAACTGCGAGCACCCAGTACCCGTCTTACAGCTGCACATACCCAGTATGCGTCTGACGTGATCAATGCACGCACCCAGTACGCGTCTTCTATGACCAGGAGCACTACCGCCGATTTCTTCTATGGAGTTAAGGAGTGTCCATAACTGCGAGCACCCAGTACCCGTCTTACAGTTGCGCCTCTCGGCGTCTTACGCGATCAATGCACGCACCCAGTACGCGTCTTCTATGACCAGGAACACATCCCACCGATTCCGTGCTCGAAACCTCGTGTGAGTCATAACTGCGAGTACCCAGTACCCGTCTTACAGCTGCACATACCCAGTATGCGTCTGACGCGATCAATGCACGCACCCAGTACACGTCTTCTATGACCCGATCACACAACCATTTCTCTTTAATTTCTTTTATCCTTTAACCATCTCCTTACTCGGCCTCCCTCGGCTCAGCCCCTTTGTTATTCCCTTTCCACTCGTTTCTCTCATTACTTAATTCTTTAACTTATAATTTTATTCCTTCAACATCTACCCACATATCTCATATCCATTTTCGGCCTCTCGCGCTCGGTGTCAGACAGGTTTAGATATGCAACATAAGCAAAGAATATCACAACTCATAAACATTGACACAGTAACACAATATAATTAAAAGCACTTAGCAGGTAAACAAATATTTCATCTTATCTCAAGAATACATATTCCTAGTTCATTTATTAGTTTTCCTTACCCTTTTATCTTTTATCCCTAATATTACCCTATGTCTCTTCTCTAATCTAACACCCACTCTTAGCACCCGTTATGCACACACTAGCAACCCAAACCTAAGCAAAGGTAACACTCACTCCTTACCTCAATCCGTGAGAGATAAGAGTTGAGAGCTTGAGTGTGGTTTCCTTGTTGTTTGACCTCGTGAGCTTAGAACCCCCTTGAACCGCTTCTCTCCTTGCTGCTCGCCCAGACACCGAATGCTCCAGGAACGTCCGACACGGGGGAGGAACGGAAAGAAGAACCGCTTCTCTCCTTGTTATGCACACACTAGCAACCCAAACCTAAGCAAAGGTAACACTCACTCCTTACCTCAATCCATGAGAGATAAGAGTTGAGAGCTTGAGTGTGGTTTCCTTGTTGTTTGACCTCGTGAGCTTAGAACCCCCTTGAACCGCTTCTCTCCTTGCTGCTCGCCCAGACACCGAATGCTCCAGGAACGTCCGACACGGGGGAGGAACGGAAAGAAGAAGGGCTTCCAGTTGGTGAGTCTTGATGAAGAAGGAGAAAGAGAGAGATTTTCGTGAGTGAGAAGAGAGTGTAGGTGGAACTGTGGGTGCTGGAACTTCAGAGGAAATGGAGGATACGAAAGAGAAGGAAAGTGAAAAGTGTTGTTGCATTGTTTGTGGGTTTTCTTTTATTCTTTTATGAGGATTAATTGTGTGGTCCTCATTGGAGGCTTCTTTGAGAAGCTTAGAATATGTGGACAGGGTTTATTGGCTTCTAAGGGAAGCCACCAACAGTGACTTGACAAAGACATAAAGTGATAGATAGGACAACTGTACGAAAGGCGTGAAAACCAAGGAATTGGCAACTCAGCTCAAGCTGCCACGGAGGAAAAGAAGAGGAGGGACTTCGGCTTGACACAGAGAGGTAGAAGTAGTCCGAGTCTCCTCTCGGTCTGCACAGCGCTATTAGTTGCAGTCGGCTTACCCGAGTTGACGCCAGATTTCGCGTTTGTTCTCATTTGGCTCGGCTGGGTTCGGTCCGAGATCGTTCCGAGGTTCAGCTTTTACTCATCTGGTCGGTCTACGTTTCCTATTGCGCTCACGGCCGTATACAACTTCTATGACTTAATCCTATTCCTAAATAAATTCATATTTAAATCTATTATATTAAATATTAAATCTCGGGATGTTACACTAATGGGACGTCATATCAGCATACACGTGTGTAAGTATTGCGTGCGACTGGTAGAATGATGTGAAAGATCCGGACTCGCAGGAGAAAAAAGCCAATGTCCAATCCATAAAGACAACGCTTCTTAGACCAAAATCCCTTAATTCTACAAGGGTACGCTATTCGTCACTTTTGTACTTAATGCAAGTCTACTTCCGTCAACATCACCTCCATATCAAATCTTTCATTTTCCATTGAAATTTATTTTATGCCCAACAAACCCTCGCTCTATGTTAGATAATCTCGTGCCTATCATTCTTATCTATTAGTTGTTATAGTTGTTGTAATCATTCCGATAAGATTTGTATAGAATATATTCTAGTCAGTTAGGATTATACTCAGAGATTCTAGCATGAGCAATTGTATATATATTCAGTTCCATTGTATCAATATTAAAGTGGTCATTATTTGCTCTATATGGTATCAGATAGCTCCAAGCTTCACAACAATCCTCTTTCACGATCCACACACTATGTCTTCCGACTCTACTTCCTCTACTCTCACTCCACTCACAGTCGACCCATCTCAACTTGTGGCACTCAACACTAGTGCTCACTCTACCATCAAACTCAATTCCTCCAATTATCCTGCCTGGCGAGTTCATCTCAATGCTCTTATCGTTGGTTATGGCCTCAAAGGCTATGTTGATGGCACTACACCGTGCCCACCGCCTGCTGACAAAGGCAATGCCCACTGGATCCGACAGGATCAACTAATTCTCTTGGTTATCATATCCTCCATCTCTGACACTGTTATCACAATGCTTGGCAATGTCACCACCTCTAAACAAGCATGGGATATTCTTCAAACTGCATTTGCTAATAAGTCTAGGTCTCGTATGATGTCACTTAAAGAACGACTCATTATTGCTCAAAAGGGCGATCAAACAGTCACCCTCTATCTTCAGCAGCTGAAAACTATTGCCAATGAACTAGCCATAATTGGTTCTCCCATGGATGATACTAATCTTGTTCTTCTCTCCCTCAATGGCCTTGGTCCAGACTTTCGTGAAGTTGCTGCAGCCATCCATGCTCGTGACTCACCTATTAGCTTTGAAGAGTTGTGTGAAAAACTCGTTGATCATGAAACTTACCTTAAACATCAAGATGGTGCTGCCTCTCAAGTGGTCATTCCCACTGCTCATGCTGCTACTCGCTACCGTGGTGCGTTAGTGAAATCCCGCACCAACTTCCCAGGTCCAACTCCTTCTCAATCTCTATCTCGTGGGCACTCCACCAGTAAACCACGAGTTATATGGCAATATTGTGACAAAGCTGGTCACACTGCTCGTGAGTGTTATAAACTGAACGGTTATCCCACTTCCAACAATCCTAAACCTGCAGCTAATCATGCAGCTATCAATGGTGCCACTCAACCTCAAACCTGGCTTCTAGACTCAGGTGCAGCCCACCATATCACTAACGATCTCCACAATCTGTCTCATTCTCAACCTTATCATGGCAATGATCAATTACTTGTAGGTGATGGTACTGGTTTACCCATAAGTCACACAGGTAATACCAAACTTAATGCTCCTTCTCAAAACTTAAATTTAAATTAGGTTCTCTATGTTCCCCAAATCAAATCTAATTTGCTATCCATTTCTAAACTTTGTGAGTCTAACAATGTTTCTGTGGAATTTCATGGTTCACAGTTCTTGATCAAGGATCTGCAGAAGAGGACAGTGTTGTTTCAAGGCAACCACACCATTGATCTCTACAAGCTTCATGCCACTACCCATTCACCACACGCCCATCATACTCACCTTCAATCCCACAACACTCTCCATCACATCCTAGGCCATCCCTGTGCTCGAGTCCAACATTAACTCAATCGTCAACTTCACATAAAATCCACCCCAAATAATGCAGTGTGCTCATCCTGTCAATGCTACAAAAGTCACAAGTTGTCCTTCTCCCACACTCACCTTCACAGTACTAGACCTTTAGAACTGATTTTTACTGATGTATGGGGTCCTACCCCTACTAGGTCCGTAGATGGTTTTCAGTATTATGTCATCTTTGTTGATCATTTCTCCAAGTACATTTGGTTGTACTCGTTGAAAAATAAATGTGATGTTTCTTCTACTTTCATTCAATTCAAAACTATTGTTGAAAAATTTTTCAATTTACATATCATTGCTGTTTACAGTGACAATGGTGGGGATTATATCAAACTAAGACACACACTTAATAACTATGGCATTTCACACTACACCACCCCTCCCCATACGCCTAAACTCAATGGCACTGCAAAGAGACATCATAGGCACTTAGTTGAAACTGGTAGAACTCTCTTACATCATGCACAACTCCCTGAGTCATACTGGTCCTATGCTCTTCTCACTGCTACTTACCTCATTAATCGATTATCCACACCCACCTTGGCCATGCGCACCCCATATGAATTACTCCACAAATCTCCACCAAACTCCACTCATTTGGCTGTCTTTGTTTTCCCTGGTTAAAACCATACGTGAACAACAAATTACAACCCAAATCCATTCCCTGTGTCTTTGTTGGCTACTCCCCATCTCAATATGCATATTTGTGCCTTGATCCAAAAACAAACCGTGTGTATACATCCCGACGTGTGACTTTTGCAGATACTCATTTCCCTTACCACCAACTTACCCTTCCCTCTAACCCTCCTACTCCACCCTCCTACCCAACTACACAACCGTTACACCATATTATCCCGTTGCCACAACCCAATTCACATATCTTACCATCCAATCCACACCAACTAGTACCCCAACCAGTACCTACACCTACTTCACCTCCGCCTGAATCAACAACACTGCCACCCCTCTACAAGTCTTCACCGGGAACTACTGCTCATGATCCACCCACTTCCACAGTGCCATTGCAAGATGCACAAGGTGCCACAGCCCCTCCCGTTGACACCTCTCATGCTGCACAACCCACACACAACCTCCATCCTATGGTCACCCGCTCCAAAAACAACATCACTAAACCAAAGAAAGTCCTCATAGCCTCCAAACACCCTTTACCAGAAAACTTGGAACCCTCATGCTTAACCAAAGCACTCAAATACACTCATTGGAGAGCTGCACTTTCTGAGGAATTTGATGCTCTAATGAGAAATGGCACCTGGTCCTTGGTTCCTTCTCCATCAGACAAAAACATTGTTGACTGCAAATGGTTGTTTCGAATTAAGAGAAACCACGACAGCTCTATCTTTCGCTACAAAGCACGTCTTGTAGCCAAGGGATTCACTCAAAGTCATGGCATTGACTTCAAAGAAACATTTGCACCTATTGTCAAACCTCAAACGATCAAAGTCATACTGACTATTGCCTTGGCTCGAAACTGGCCTATGCATCAGCTTGATTTCAACAATGCCTTCCTTCAAGGCACTCTTACCGAGGAAGTATACATGAAACAACCACCTGACTTCATCCATCATCAATTCCCTAATCATGTCTGCAAATTGCACAAGGCATTGTATGGTCTCCGTCAAGCACCTCGGGCCCGGCATGACGCCCTCAAAAACTGTGTAATTCAATATGGCTTCACCATGGGTCGTAGTGATGAATCTCTCTTTATTTATCATCATGCCAATACTACAATCTATTTCCTTGTATATGTCGATGATCTGCTGCTCACCGGTAATTCCTCATCCTTCATCAATCAATTCATTTCTGATTTAGGGAGCCACTTTTCATTGAAGAATCTGGGTACTCCTCATTATTTTCTTGGCATTGAACTCATTCCTACTACAGTTGGTCTCTTTCTCTCACAGCATAAATATATTCGTGATATACTTCAGAAATTCAATATGACAGGAGCAAAGGCTTGTTCTACGCCACTGTGCACTACAACTCCCCTGCGACTAGTTGATGGCACAACACCTTCTGATAGTCACACCTATCGCAACATTATTGGGGCATTACAATATTTAACACTCACCCGTCCAGACATCTCCTTTGCTGTAAGTAAACTTTCCCAATTCATGCACAAGCCCACTGAATGTCACATGCAACAACTTAAAAGAACTCTCTGAAATCTAAAAGGTACACTGAACTATGGCCTACAATTATTTCGTTCTCAGTCTCTCAATGTTCAAGCCTATAGTGATGCTGACTGGGCAGGAGACTTGGACTCCAGAACCTCCACCTCTGCTTATGTCCTATATCTTGGTGGGAATCCAATATCGTGGAGCTCAAAACACCAGCGCACGGTTGCTCGTTCCTCCACAGAAGTTGAGTACCGATCTGTTGCGAATACAGCTGCTGAGGTTCAGTGGCTTCGTCACCTCCTATCTGAACTTCGTGTTCCTCTCACTGTCACTCCTCAATTATACTGTGATAATGTTGGTGCTACTTATCTTTGTGCAAATCCGGTTCTCCATTCTCGCATGAAACATATTGAGCTTGACTATCATTTTGTGCGAGAACTTGTGCGCCAAGAATTCCTTACTGTTTCACATGTCTCTACTCGTGATCAGCTCGCAGATAATCTCACCAAACCTTTGAGCCGTCAAGCATTCACGCATATTCGGTCCAAGATGCATGTCTTCGATGGAGACATCCTCTTGCGGGGGCGTGTTAGATAATCTCGTGCCTATCATTCTTATCTATTAGTTGTTATAGTTGTTGTAACCATTCCGATAAAATTTGTATAGAATATATTCTAGTCAATTAGGATTATACTCAGAGATTCTAGCATGAGCAATTGTATATATATTCAGTTCTACTGTATCAATATTAAAGTGGTCATTATTTGCTCTATACTCTATTCCTTCAATTCTTCCACAGCAATATTTCAAGCCTCATCAATTTCAATTTTCAACTCATCCAATAAAGATCAACACTTCAAGGCAAACAAAAACACCATATCATTTCATTCATGCAGAGTGCCCAAAATATCTTTATTCTTGTACATGGAACCTGCAACTAACAAAACAACTCAATTAGTAAAATTTTAATCTAAATATTAATCAAAAAACATTATACTACTCCGACAACATAGTACATACTCTTTGTCATCAAGCTTGATCTGGGTGCCACATATATACTCCGGTAACATATTAAATCACCTTTGTCACGTTGATGTAACACATGAATTTTTTAAATTAAAAAATTGAAATTTATCAAAAATAATTAAAAACTGCATTTATTTTAAAGAATTGATGATTTTTAATAAAAAAAAATACCATTTAGTGTCACGTCTTAGATATCACATAACACATCATCCGTCAATGGTTCAATGCTATGAAAGTGATATGGCATATTATCAATTATATCATCACTTAAAGACAAAATAATTATTTTTAAATGTTTGAGCAAAGTTCATAGAACCAAAATATTACAAAAAAAAAAAATTCTATGACCAATTCTAAAAAAGCACCTAAGTTCATGAACTAAAAACTTAAATAAACTTTTAATAAAAAAAAGCTAACGAGGATTATGTGCATGCGGCACATGTCCGCCCATTATTTTTTTTGATGAAAAAAAAAAACATGTCCGCCCATTAGGCACGACAGGTTGACAGCACCATCAATGTGGAACTTTGAATTTGGACGAAAGTATGTAATAAGTCACAAATTAAAAATTAGGTGTCCTAATTTGTCAAAAAAATTAAAATAAGGGCTAAATTCCCCAAATCAAATGAATTTGGAGACCAAAAGTGTAATTAATCTTTTCCTAAAAGACTGTGTTTGATTAAGCGACATGCACAAATTTCTGAACAGTATTGTATGAAACCATTTCCAAATACATGAATGTGATACATTTTGATTTCTTTCATCAATTAAATTTTTTTAATTTCTATCCACATACATTTTGACTTCTGATTTTTTTTTTTTTAAAAATGTAACAAAATTTAACAACATGTAAGAAAAACTTGCTTTATCTAGGGTAACACATTAAGAAAGGAATCGCATACTGAGAATACGATTGAAAAAGTATCCTTTAAACTTTTTTCTTGGACACTATGAACCATTCCTTTTTGATCTCTCGATAATTCTTGGCTAACTTCCACTTGCAGCTTCGTGTCAACTATTCATATATGATATAATACTAGTAGTGTGTGTCAATTGAATTATATTATGGACATGAAATTCAAAGCAATCAATTGAAATAATAGTTAACACTTATTTCTCAAAGAAATCAAGGGAAACGAAGTTTCTTTTGTTATTTGTAAATTTATATCAACATACATTTATGATAAATATATATATGATGCATAACTTGTGACTCTTAATAATGATCTTCATATTCTGTTTTTCCTCTTATTTTTATTTTTTTCTTAAAATTTTTTGGCTTTTCATTTGTTTTATTCAAACACGTAGACAGACTTTTAAACTTGGAGAATGTATTCTATTTTCACAGCTAAGAAAGATAATGGAGGTACCAGATGCTCAATTTTTATGTTGCGAGCATAGAATATTGATTGCTCTTTTATTCATCTTCTGCCTCATTGATTTACATTTTCTTTCTTTTTGTTGCTTATTATAATTTTTAAATATATATGGATTCGAGTATTGCATGACTAATTTTATAAACTTCTGCTTTGTTAATACTACCATACAGAAGATTTTAGCTTTTACAAAATGAATAGGAGCCTCGTCTAAACTCTAAAATGCACTTGTAATTTAGAATCCAATGTACGTGCAGGCTAAATTCTCATATACATTTATTAATTGAGACTAATAATCTTAATTATTTATCATATTCAATAATCGTTTGAATTTATACACTTTACATAAAATATATCTTTAAGGAATTTCATATTACATGCTTTTTTTTAGTGATAGTTATAACGTGAAATGAGACATAAGTTTCACTTGTCATTTGAATTATTCTATTATTATTCGGGGCAATATTATTTTACACTCTAAATTCTTTATTTATGTAGCGTACCTTATAAATTATAACAATTCTGTTTATTTTTTACAATTATGATTGATTAATGAGAAACACAAATATGCATTAGGAAGTGAGAATTTCGAATATCTTATTTAATTCTTTAAAGCTTAAATATTATTTTGATTGCTATAATTATAAGTAATTTTGAAATTCGTATATACAAATTAATTTGTTTAGTTTTAACCTCTATTTTTATATATATAGGTAAATGAATTTTATTAAAAAGAAGTAGTATTATTACCCAACCATCAAATCCTACAAGCTTGTCACATACATTGAACTGATGAATTAACGGACCAATTGGCAAAAGGAATAGTATAAGAAAATAAACTAGCAAACCAACTCCAAACCTAACTCTAATAAGATTAAGGCCAAACACATTAATTGGTGTACCATTATATTAAACATAACCCCATCCCTCACTAGCCATAAAGACCAAGTTACCATAAGCCTAGGAAGACCACCAATTATTTTCATAGCTTTCCCTGTTAATAGCTAGCACTTGAGACATATTGAAATGATCAAGATCAAGTCCCCTTGAGGCTAATTGGAAAGTCCCCTTGATAGGCTGCACAACCAGGAGTAAGAGTTAGACGTAGAGAGCATGTACTAGCCACTAACTGTCCAAACCCAAACATCATCATCATGGTTTGGTGAAATGTAAATCAAAATATCATCCAATTCAGCAGCCAAACTCTGTTCCTAATCAAACAAAAGCCTATCCACATAATATCCCAAGCTCTGACCTCATCAATGGACTTATTCCTCATATTATTAAACAAAAAAGCCTAGGGAATAGGTCTTTGAAATGAGAAACACCACTCCATCTACTCTTTCAAAGCTTTGTGATATTACATGCATCTACCAACATTTTTCAAAATACACAAGGTAAACCAGTCCACAAAGTTATGGTCTACTCATATTACACAAATCAAGCTACCAGAAAGAGTTTGTATTCCAATTAGAACCATGATTACAAGGGAAGAGGGGTCAAAGTGACCACATCTATCCTAAGAACTTTTGTCCATAAAGAATTATCATTCATAAGAAACCCCATCACCATTTAACAAGCAAAGTAAAATTAAAAATCTTTAAATCCTTAACACCAATGCCACCATCCTTTTTATTTTGGCAAAGAAATATTTCTTCTATCTTCCGAATCACTTCAAAGAAAGTTCCTTTGCAAGGACAAAAGTTTATTCTCCACCTTTTTGGGCATCTTTTAAAAAGGACATAAAATACAATGGTAAATTATTCAACACATAGTTAATCAAAGTAATCCTGACCCCTAAGAGTTAAATGTCTCCCTTTCGAGCCAGATAACCTCTTCCTACCAAAATCAATCACAAATTGCCAACAAGAAAACTTCTTACGATTATCACCAATTGGGATACCTAAATAAAGGAAAGGCAACATAACAAGCTTACAATTCAATATTGAGCAAATCTTGCTTGGGCCCTTTCCCAAACATGACGTGGTGGCTCCAGCCAACCACAACTCAACAGCACATTAAATTTCTTTTTGCAAATAATAAAAATAAAATAATTTAAAAACTAAAACAATAATAATAAAACTCAAACTCTGCATAGTGCATACCACCTTACAGAGCATAAAAATTGAGCGCCAAAACAAGCCCTTCTGTTGGAATACAAGAGGTATAGTATGAACACGTAAGAACACCTAGAAGGGGGGGTTGAATAAGTGTTAAAACAACCTTGAACAATTTTCGCAAAGCTCAAATAAAACGTGGTTAAAACAGAATTTCTTTAACCAAAATGTCAGTGACTAACCGGTTACTAAACTTACTAACCGGTTAGTGTCTGAACCAGTTTTGAATACAATTGCAATTCAATCAAGAACTCAGAGTAAAACGCAGAAATACTTCAACCCAAGAATTAAAACAATTAAACAGATGTTTTAAAATGATTTCCCCAAATTAATTTGTACAATTACTAACTAATTGATTCAATTAATTTGAAAATCACTTTTCTAGGTTTTCATGCAAGAACAATGAATAATGCAGAAATTAAAGAGATTAGGGAAGAGATACTGCACAAGAGATTTATCCTGGTTCACTCTCACCCACTTGAGAGCTACATCCAGTCCCCTCTTCAACAAAGAGAGATTTCTTCACTAGAATTAAAGATCCTTGATTACAAGCTAAGCCTCTCAAGATTCCTCACTTGATAGCTACCAAGAGATACCTCACTCTTGTTATGCAACCTTCCTTGATCTTCTAATTCTACCCTCTTGCTATGTGAATCTCTATCCACTTAGACTTCTTCAATTTCTTGATTATTCCTCAACCAAGAAACCTTCACTTTGCTTGATTACACCTTAATCAAGACTTCCTTTGCTTGATTGTTCCTCAATCAAGACTTCCTTGATCTTCAATTTGTTGTAGACTATTTTGCCTTGAATGCAATGATTACAACACCATAGAATTACAGAAAATCAGAACCTAATGAATCTCAATCAAATAACAATGAACAAGTTGATTATGAGATTCTTGTGTTTGTAGAAAAGATGATAACAAGATGTGAAAGAAAGCTTTTGATCTTTTCAATCTAAGAGAGAGTGTGTGGCTTGTTTCTCTGGATATAAAACGTATTTGAATGATTCTATATTTTCATTAAGATGTAAGAATGGTTTATATAGATACCCATAAAGAATGAAAACATAAAACTGAATTTTTAACAAACTTAACAGTGACTAACCGGTTACTGGGTATGACTAACCGGTTAGTCACTGTAACTTTTGTTTTCTAATTTAGCAAAAAATATTTTCAAAACTTTAACTATTAAAACCAATTCTTTCCAACCTTAATTAAAATATTTAGCCACTTATTGATGCATCCTAAAATATAATGAAAAACATTTTGAAAAATATGCATCAATCATATTTTAATTAATTGGTTTTATGAAACTCAAAATTAATTTGATCAAAATTAATTAATTGAGATTCACTACCCAAAACTAACTCTACCCAACAACCTAAGGACTCAAAGCAAAATATAAAATAACTCTATGAAACTTTGATTCCTTGCTTGCTTGTCTAGAGATTAGTTGATTCTCTCTTCTTGTAAAATTTGCTTTCTTCTTCTCTTTATCTTTTCTTTGTAACATTTAGCTCTTGAACATTGTTGCTTTTGTTCTTTGGGAGACTTGCTTTCACTTGACTTCATCACAATGTTTAGTCTTGCTTTCACTTGATTTCATCACAATGTTTAGTCTTGCTTTCACTTGATTTCATCACAATGTTTTCCTCATCAAAACATAGCTTCATACACATGGACTCTTCAATCTCCCCTTTTTTGATGATGACAAACATTGTTTTGAATTTGTTGTTGATTAAAGAACATTTGCTTTCCTTTTGCTTCAAACTTCATAGAATGAATCAATGCTCCCCCTCAACATAAGCCTTGAAAATATGTTGAAGATATCAACAACTCTTCTCCCCCTGCATAAAAGAACAAAACAACACCTTTCTCCCCCTTTTGGCATGATCAAAAAACATAAAAGAAGTATAAAATATTGCCAAAGGTGAAAGAAAATTAATTTTAAAAAAAATCTGCTAACTGTCAGTGACTAACCGGTTACAAAGGTTACTAACCGGTTAGCCTCTGCAGTTCAGAACACTGCAAAAATCAGAATTAAAATCCTGACTTTGAGACTTCAAAACTAGTATCCAATGCATTTAAAAATAAGTTTTCAGAGAGTAAATATAATGTATACATGGAATACTTCAAAGTCATACAAAATTTACAGTCAATTACACACTATATGAATTATAAAATCGTGTTAAAAATCAGTTGTGAAAAGCTGTAAATTGCAGTGATTATATGCATGTATATCAATGTATTATATCTAAAACCTCATGAGAGCATACCACACATGTCCAAATTAGTAATCAAATAGTAATTCACCATGTGCAGATTAAATAACCAACATAATGGTCAAAAATACATTGAAAAACACACTATTTTGCTGTCAGGCTGTCACACTAACCGGTTACACAGGGTACTAACCGGTTAGTACCTGTCAGATACCAGAAAAACATGGCAGAATTGATATGACCACTTTGTAACTTCCAAAACTTATCAAATCAAGGCCAATACCAATCATGCAGGATACAAACATACATTTGGACCATAATAAAGTAGAACAACATGAATTTAAGGATCCAACTCATTATGTATGAGTCACAAATGTGCATCAAGTAACCATATATTAAACTTGAGATATTTGAAATTATGAATTCATACCAATTTATCTGCTTTGAAGGTACTGAAATATATCCAAATCATAGTGCATTCCCTTCAAGCATACCTACAAAATAACTCAAGCCTTGGTTTTTGGTACCCAAATGGTTTTGGGTCCATTTTTGTTAGATAAAGGACTTTGACCTTTCTTAACCCACTCAAACAATCCATTAGGTACTCCAAACCTTTTTATTTCACAAACATTATTTGTATGTCCATGTTTTCCACAATAAAAGCAAGTTGGCTTAATTGAAAAATCAATTTTAGAAAATGAGCCAACAACATTTATTTTTCTTTTCTTTCCATGGACATAGCCTAATCCGGATCTATTCGAAAAATTCCTTTGACTAGAAAGTAAATTGTTTAAATGCTTATCTCCTCTTGTGAATGATGCAAGTCTATTTTTCAAAATGTCATTTTCATTTTCAAGTATTTTGCATTTCTCACAAGTTGGGACAACATTACTACAATTTTCACAATCATGAATAATGGGGGAATTTTTAAGATTCAAAGATTCATTTTGAAGCTTCAACTCATTTATATAATTTTCCATTTCAACAATCTTTTGTTGATGCTTCAAAATAACCTTTTTCTGTTTTTCATGAACTTTGACAAGTCTTTCAAATTCAATATGCATTTCTTCATATGTATTGTACAATGTATCATAAGATGGTGAATTTGAATTAGAGGAAGAACAAGAGGATACCTCATTATCACTATCACTATCAAGTATGATGGTATTGTCACTTTGAGAAGCCTCTTCATCAAGGATTGCCATCAAGCATAAGTTTGAGAATCCATCTTCTTCCGAAATGTCTTGCACACCATCATCCATTTTTGAATTGAATTCTTGGTTAGTCTTCTTGTCATCTTCAAGTCTCTTCAAGTGTTGAGGACATTCAAATTTGATGTGTCCCTCTTTTCTACACTCATGACACTTGAGTTTTTCCTTTGAAATCTTCTTAGTCTTAGTGTCTTGGTTGAAACTTGTAGCATCTTTCTTGCTGAAATTTCTTCTTTTTGACTTGTGTTGATGTGAGAAACTTGATTCTTCTCTTCTTTCTTGAATAAGAAAAATTCCTTCACTTTTCATAAACTCCAAGAATTTACTCATTAGCAATTTCATAGTCTTATCATCAACATTTAAAATATTCAGATTATTAAACATGTTCATGCTATCCATTGTAAACCAAAAGGATCTTTTCCGGTAAAAGCGTTTAAGCTTTGATCTTAACCGACCAAAGCTCTGATACCACTTGTTGGAATACAAGTGGTATAGTATGAACACGTAAGAACACCTAGAAGGGGGGTTGAATAGGTGTTAAAACAACCTTGAACAATTTTCGCAAAGCTCAAACAAAACGTGGTTAAAACAGAATTTCTTTAACCAAAATGTCAGTGACTAACCGGTTACTAAACTTACTAACCGGTTAGTGTCTGAACCAGTTTTGAATACAATTGCAATTCAATCAAGAACTCAGAGTAAAACGCAGAAATACTTTAACCCAAGAATTAAAACAATTAAACAGATGTTTTAAAATGATTTCCCCAAATTAATTTGTACAATTACTAACTAATTGATTCAATTAATTTGAAAATCACTTTTCTAGGTTTTCATGCAAGAACAATGAATAATGCAGAAATTAAAGAGATTAGGGAAGAGATACTGCACAAGAGATTTATCCTGGTTCACTCTCACCCACTTGAGAGCTACATCCAGTCCCCTCTTCAACAAAGAGAGATTTCTTCACTAGAATTAAAGATCCTTGATTACAAGCTAAGCCTCTCAAGATTCCTCACTTGATAGCTACCAAAAGATACCTCACTCTTGTTATGCAACCTTCCTTGATCTTCTAATTCTACCCTCTTGCTATGTGAATCTCTATCCACTTAGACTTCTTCAATTTCTTGATTATTCCTCAACCAAGAAACCTTCACTTTGCTTGATTACACCTTAATCAAGACTTCCTTTGCTTGATTGTTCCTCAATCAAGACTTCCTTGATCTTCAATTTGTTGTAGACTATTTTGCCTTGAATGCAATGATTACAACACCATAGAATTACAGAAAATCAGAACCTAATGAATCTCAATCAAATAACAATGAACAAGTTGATTATGAGATTCTTGTGTTTGTAGAAAAGATGATAACAAGATGTGAAAGAAAGCTTTTGATCTTTTCAATCTAAGAGAGAGTGTGTGGCTTGTTTCTCTGGATATAAAACGTATTTGAATGATTCTATATTTTCATTAAGATGTAAGAATGGTTTATATAGATACCCATAAAGAATGAAAACATAAAATTGAATTTTTAACAAACTTAACAGTCACTAACCGGTTACTGGGTATGACTAACCGGTTAGTTACTGTAACTTTTGTTTTCTAATTTAGCAAAAAATATTTTCAAAACTTTAACTATTAAAACCAATTCTTTCCAACCTTAATTAAAATATTTAGCCACTTATTGATGCATCCTAAAATATAATGAAAAACATTTTGAAAAATATGCATCAATCATATTTTAATTAATTGGTTTTATGAAACTCAAAATTAATTTGATCAAAATTAATTAATTGAGATTCACTACCCAAAACTAACTCTACCCAACAACCTAAGGACTCAAAGCAAAATATAAAATAACTCTATGAAACTTTGATTCCTTGCTTGCTTGTCTAGAGATTAGTTGATTCTCTCTTCTTGTAAAATTTGCTTTCTTCTTCTCTTTATCTTTTCTTTGTAACATTTAGCTCTTGAATATTGTTGCTTTTGTTCTTTGGGAGACTTGCTTTCACTTGACTTCATCACAATGTTTAGTCTTGCTTTCACTTGATTTCATCACAATGTTTAGTCTTGCTTTCACTTGATTTCATCACAATGTTTTCCTCATCAAAACATAGCTTCATACACATGGACTCTTCACCTTCTTCCTCTTCGCCAAAGACAAACCCTTCTTCTTCTTCTTCTTCTTCGTCCTTGAGAGCCAAAAGACAATCTCTTCTTCATCATTGATCATCTATAGCATGTTCCCTTTATTTTGTTCAGCATGACTATTTAACCCCGACCGTCGTAACCACGTCGAGACGGCGCCACAGCGAACTCGACTATTGTCACGACACTCATCCCACGGTACCCTGTTTATTTAGGTTGCATTTAACTTCAGCTTTATTTATCTTAAATGGGTGTAATATTTAGTTTAAGTTTAATGTTCAATCTCTGGATAGTGTTGTGAGAATTATTTTAGGTTTTCTTTTTGGGAAAATTTATAATCATATTTTTTGTAGGATAATGGAACACGATGAATGCCAACCGATTGAAATTGACGAACCGAAAGACATTTTTGTTGGTCAAGTTGTCCATAGCAAAGATGAAGCTTATAAATTATACCAAGCACATGCCTTCAAGATGGGGTTCAGTGTAAGAAAAGGGAAGGAGATGTATTATGATAATGAGAAAAAACATACACGCTCAAAAAAATTTTACTGCTCTAGGCAAGGGTTCAAGAATAATGAAGCTCAATGTGAAGAAGTGGCTTATGAAAGGCCGGCTTCAAGAACAGGTTGTGAAGCAATGGTGCGATTTAATGTGACTAAGGAAGGAGTATGGAGGATTACAAAGTTGATATTGAATCACAACCATGACTTTGTGCCACCCGAGCAAAGGTATTTGTTACGTTCTATGAGAAATGTATCAGCTGCCAAAGGAGCAGTCATAAAGTCCATGGTTGAAGCTGGGTTTGGAGCTACAAAGATATGGAATTATTTAGGAGAAGAAGTTTGTGGATATGATAAACTTGCTATGACGCAAAAAGATACCCAGAATTTTGCTTACAGTGAAAAGGTGAAATTGATTGAAGGGGGTGATGCTCAATCGTTAGTGAATCACTTGCAAAGTAGACAAGCACAAGATCCGATGTTCTACTATACGGTGCAGCTAGACCAAGAGTCACATTTCACGAATGTATTTTGGAGAGATGGTAAATCCAAGGTTGATTATGATTGCTTTGGGGATGTCGTGGTTTTTGATACCACTTATCGTACTAATAAATACAACTTAATATGTGCTCCTTTCATTGGTGTAAATCACCATTGGCAAAATGTTATGTTTGGGTGTGCACTGTTAGCTAATGAAACTGCAGCTTCTTTTAATTGGTTGTTTAAAGTGTTTTTGGAGAGTATGGGAAACAAACAACAAAAAACAATCTTTACCGATCAAGATGCAGCCATGGCCAAAGCAATTGGACAGGTAATGCGAAATACTTGTCATCGATTGTGTCAATGGCATATAGCTAAAAATGCTCCTTCTAATTTGGGTGCTCTCAACCTAGACCATAAGTTTCAAAGCCTATTCCAAAAGTGCATGAAAGATTGTGATTCAAAAGAATAATTTGAAAGCATTTGGAAGCAGATGTTGGATGATTTCGAGCTTCGCGATCATGATTGGCTAGATACTATGTATAAAATTCGTCACAAGTGGAGTAATGCCTTTACCAAAGATGTATTTTCTGCTGATATCAAGTCCTCTCAAAGAAGTGAGAGTACAAACAGTGCATTGGGTGAGATTGTAAATAAAACAACCCGCATCTCACAATTCTTACTCTCATTTGAGAAGATGGTAAAGAAGTGGCTCCAACTAGAAGTTGAGAAGGAATACAAAAACAACACAAGTGAGCCTCCTCGCATTATAAACATAAGTGAGACTTTGCGACAAGCATCCATGATATATACTCACAAAATCTTCAAATTCTTTTTGCACGAGTATCTTGAAGGAACAGGTGGAAGCATTTCTAGAGAGATTGAGCAATGTGATAATATATCCTATCATGAAGTCATATCGAATGATATGCCTCATAAGAGACATTTTGTAACACTTGATTCTTCCACTGCCATAATTAATTGCAGCTGTCACAAATTTGATTCCATGGGCATTCTCTGTGGCCATGCTTTGCGAATTTACAACATTAAAGGTATTTTGAGAATACCCACTCAATACTTCTTGAAAAGATGGTCAAAAAGTGCAAGATCCATTATTTATGAGCACATAAGTGGAGGCTTGAAAGAAGGTTCTAGCTCTAGCTCTAATTCCATGACCAAGGGTGATGATGCTAGTTTTCTTTACCGTAATGCTATTATGAAGTCATTTTATAATCTAGTTTTGGAAACTCAAGAACACAAAGAAACTCAACAAATTATGTGGAATTTACTTGATGATGGAGTTCAGCGTGTGAAACAATGTGTTCAGCAGCACAATTTGCCAATGGCAACAACAACTAATGACAACAATTATGTTCAAAGTGAGGGGAATCAACATGCTCCAATTCTAAACCCTGTTCTTGCAAAGACCAAGGGAATGTCAAATGCTCGCAAAAAAGGGCATTTTGAGAAAAGAAAACGAGCAGCCACAAATTCAAAGAAAAATAAAGGTTATTTGATCAGATTCTTTATTAAATAGTCTAATTGTATGTAGGATATATTTGAAACTGAAACATTATGTTATTTTTGTTTTTTTTTTCTATTTATAGAGAAACCAGAAAAAGGCAAGTTTTGTGCTAGTAATTCCTCTATGGATGATCCTTCTAAGGTTCCTAATTATAAAGGCAAAACTTCTAATGCTGCTTATGCTTCTTTGGATGCATCTTCACAGGTTTACAATATGTTGTAATTTTTCTTGGCTTAATATATCATGTAGTATCATATTGTTCTTAATGTTGTAGGAGGTTTACTAATGCAGGAAGAGCACCCCTCAAACATTATGTTGCAAGAAGTTACTTATGCAAGTCAAATTCTCAATGCAAGTCAATATGCAAGTGCAACTCAAATTCTCAATGCAAGTCAAATTAGAAGTGTGAGCCAAAATTTGAATTTAAGCCAAGCTCACATGGGAAGCCAACCATATAGAAAGAATCCAAATGACACATTCCACCTATGTTGAATACTAGAGTACATTAGCACTTCACTACATTTGGGGTTGAACAAGACTTTTTTTGAATCTCATATCTTCTACTCACAGTGGATATCTTTATTTAGTGTATGTTTTGCTGGTATATGTTATACCTTTTTTGAATTTATGTTTTTTGGTATATGGCATTTTAGTCAAAATGTAACTATGTGCATGTGATGCATTATTAGGCAATGAACAAGCAGTATTTGGTTCTGCACTTTATTGATTCATGACAGCAAGCATTTCGTTATTGAAAGCATTGGAGTTTTGTATTGTTTGACAATATGCTTTGGTAGTGTGTAATTTTGCTTCTGCTGCTACTACAATAATATTGTGCAGCAGGTAGCTTGGTTGTTCTTTACATCTTATATTGTATTTGCACTTTGTATCAAAGGCTGGTTTCACTAGAAGTATATCTTATACTTCCTATTTATTTTGAAATAAAATTTCTTCTTTGCTTATTAAAAAAAAAGACACCTAGCAATCATTAAAAGGGACATGCTGTAAAATATCAAGATATTGCAACAAGAGTAATATTTTGTTTATAAGTGACTATACATGATAATGAGATGGAGAAATTGTAGTTGTGACTATTGTTACAGCACCATTAAAAGGGATATTCGAATTTCACCAAAAAAAAAGGGATATTCTAAAATCCACATGCCCAGTTCATTTTCTGTCTTATAATCCTTGTCATTAGAGTTCACGGCATATTCCTTGTCATTAGAGCTCATGACATCAATCTTTCAGAAACAAGATTTATGACTGCAAGCATTCTATAATTCCATGGGCACCCAATAAGATAAGAAGTAAAATTTGATTAACAGAGAAATAGAAGGCTTCAACACAATACATTGAAATTCCAAATTGAAACTTTTTATATCATAATGGGCAATAAAAACCCTTTTTACAACCATTGAATTAGTTTCATTATTTAAATGATCAATATTTGGAAGGATTGCTGCTATCATTCTATTCTAAAGATTCTAATAAATTTATTAAAAAAAAGAATACACAAAGTTAAAAATAGGGGAACGAAAAATTTATTAAAAAAATTGAAACAATCAATTGCAGCTTCCATGGTGCCATTGGAGAACAATCATTTGCAGCGAAAATTGTCATCTTCAAATTGTAGCCTGTATGATATGATTGCATCTGGAGTATTCAGACTCATTTATGGCTACGGGAAGCTGCTCAAATGCTATAGCCAACTTCAACTTGACTATGGTGGTTTGTGGAGTCTTCAATAGTTGTCCTTGGTTGTGGCTGCGGTAACCGAACCTACTCGACAATGATGGCTGGTTGGTCTTCAATGAAAGAGGGGTGGTGTTTGCTCAGAGAATGAGGAAGGAAGGAAGAAGGGCATATCAGCTCATGTGTTTTCTCGAAGATATTGGAGTAGTTTATAAATTATTATTATTTCTTGCAAAAATAAATTTAATGTGCTGTTGAGTTGTGGTTGGCTGGGGCCACCACGTCATGTTTGGGAAAGGGCCCAAGCAAGATTTGCTCTTCAATATTAGTGTCGCATCATCCTAGAAGGAATCCAGGACATTGATTTCTTAAAGACAACTCTTATGGAACTTGGTTTTTAAGCCATATACCAACTCAAAGCATCTCAAAATAACCTTTCATGTGCAAATATTAGGAAGAGACGCCCCCCCCCCCCAATTATGATGCCTGGTATCATCAACATACAATAAAAGAGCTACATTTTCTGATTGCTCACCGAGACAATACCCCATAAACTCACCACTTCTCACGACCTCTTTCATTAAACCATTTAAGCCCTCTGCAACTAATAGGAAAAGGAAAGTGCTAGTGAGTACCCTTGTTTAGGACCCCTTTTAATGTAAATTTCACCTATTGGGCTACAATTACCAAGCACTGAGAGATTGCTTGAAAAGATATTAGTCCTAATCCACCTAATCTACTTCTCACAAAAACCAAACCTATGCAAGATGTACTCAAGGAAAGACCAGTTGACCAAGTCATTAGCCTTCTCAAAATCCACCTTAAAAATGAAATAATTTTTATATGTTTTTTGCGTGGTCCACTAATTCATTAAGAACCATATATAACACCATCTAAAATTTGCCTTCTAGCGATAAACACGATTTGTTTACCAGAAATAATACCATCGATCATTGTCCTAAGCCTCACTGTGAGCACCTTAGACACAACTTTATACATACCCCCTAAGAGAGATATAAGCTGAAACTCATTAATACGCTGAAGAGACAGAACCTTAGGCACAAGAGTAATAAAATATGACAATAGAGAATTAGGAAGCTTGTTGTGCTCATAAAATTCTTGGATTGTGCCCTAGACATCATCCTAGAGAGGGGACAAAATGATTAAATAAATTTAAAAATAAATCCATCAAGACTTGGACATTTTATCACCATCACAACCTTACACAACCTCCTTCGCCTCTTAGCTTCTAACTGCAAAAGCGCCACCAAACCTCTATTTTGGGCATTAGATAAGCACATAAACTTGATCCCATCAATGGCAGGACAATCATATCCAGGTTCACTAAATATGGATGTAGAAGTGATCTTGGATCGCATTTTCATGACAGACCTTAGATGGGCAAACATCCTCCACCAACAAAGCAAACGAGGAATTTTTTCTCCTGCATTGAGCCAAACAAGCATGAAAATAAGAAGTATTAGCATCATCATTGAGCAAATGAACTGATAAAGCTCCTTTATTTCAACAAGATCATAATCCTCTCCCAAACCAACATGTTCACCACGATGACACACTGCATTAAAATCGCCAAAAACACAACATGCCTCACCACCTAGGTTTTGATGGGCTAAGCTCCCTCCATAACCTCCTCTTATCCTCCAAGTCACAAGGAGAATACACAACAACAATAAAAACCTGTTGTTCATTGAGCCACTTCAAACAGACACCAACAAGACCAGATAAAGAAAAAGAGAAAAATTGAAACACAGAAGTATTCTAAATATTAAGCATCCCCAAGATTGACCAAATGAAGGTGCAAAGGACCAACTACAATCAATCGAGCCCCACAGATACTGAGACAAGGAATTATCCACATCTTATAATTAAGATTCCCGCATAGAAATAAAATCTAACTACTCACCCTATACAATAGACCTAACTTTCTTCTTCTTAAACACTCCCTCTAAGCCTTTATTATTATAGGTGTCAATCTTCATATCAAACATTATTTATTGCACTACCTCCCCCAAAGCTTTATCACGTTGTTCTAAAGTAATAATCGTGTTTATAACATTATTAGCTTCATTTGCATCAACTATTAGGCCTAACTTTTCCCACACTCAAGAGTAGTATTTCTCCATTAGCAAACATTTTTTTTATTCTTTTTTGTGGATCCCTGCACCACTGATTGTTGCTCACGAGGAATAAAATTTTATCCTCCTAGTACCAAGCCAAAAAACACTAGCTCACCATGGTCCTTTGCATTCACACCATCATTAACAAAACTACCCTCTTAATTCATGTGTTGCTCATGGTTATGAGTATAAGTAACCAATCTTGATTATCAACGCAAGACCATGTATATTGTATATCATGACTTTGCTCGACAACAAATCCACTTTTCAAATTTTCCACATCATTTCCCTTAATATTGGAGGTCAACAACATAAAACTAGCCAGATTCTACTATAATTGTCGCTCGTCTTCCTTACTCAGAATGCGTGCATTTTCATAATCATCATCTCTCATGGCAGTGTTGGGAACAAATGATTCAACATCCGGTAAAATAAAGAAACAATTAGCATGGTTGTTCCCAAACGCGCAAGGAAAAAAGCTTCTCGTACACCTTCATACTCATCACTAACAACCTTAATCCATTTTTTTATGGATGTAAAATTTTCTCATAAGAGTCTTACACATAGAATCGGAAGGAGTATTAATTTGATGTTTATTATTTATTTCGATTTTTCTTATGTATGGCAAATAAGGTGACATCCAATTCACATTGAAGTTAATTTAAAAAAGTAAAAAATGAAAACAATTCTAGCAGGAAAGCAATTGTTCTTTTTTATGGGATTTTAGGATTTTTATTGTGAATAGATTCAAATTCAATGGAGGTTTGGCCCAAATTTTTTCTCTTTTCTCTTCAAAATTGTGTTTTAAAAAATCAAATAGATCTCATGATTTTTTCTTGTAGCTCGTCGATCCCACTCGAGTCACCAGAATCACAAATTTTGCAAGAATGAGACTCGCTATGTGTGAAAAAAAAACCTTAAAATCGCACGATCTTAAGAGATAAATTGCAATTTTAACAACAATGAGTTTCATTGTCAAACTTGAAATATACTAATAATCAATTAAGAGGATAATTTCTTGTTTTCTATACTGTTTGCTTCATTAAAATTTCTGTTATTGTTTATCATTTACCTAAAGGGTAAATTAAAACAAAAAATTTTATCGATCATATAAGGTGTTTGATGACAACTAAGAAACATTTAAAATTAAAATATATTGAATTTTTAAGGATCAAAAGCTTAAATAAGTTTTATCTATTTATTTTATTTGATTATTATTTAATATTAAAAAATGTAAAAAGGAAGAGTAACCCAAAAGAAAAGGAAATTCATTTTTTTAGCCCCATTTGCTTTGCTAACCACTCTTTACACATATGTTGGGGTCAGCGTATGTGCAATATTTTGTTCAGTATGTTGATCCCTCGGAGTATTTATAAAAGAATGCACGCTCCAGCGTAAGTATAAAGAGGGTCAACAAAGAATTCAGGGGTCAAAAAATGAAATCCCAAAAACTAATACCCAATTATCAAAAGAAAATAGTAACCCATCTTGAAGGCTTAAGCCAACCCGACTGGCCCAAGATTTCTGATCGGCATCGTTTTTTTCTTTTTTCATTTTCACTTTTTCTCCCTGGGAAGTGAGAAGCATCATCACAATTTTGCTTCCCCTCACATTCATTCGTTAAACCCCATACATACATAGTTGCTTCTTCATCTCTCCATTCTCCGGTGAGTTTCTCTTTCCTCTGTTTTGCATTATTCTCCTTTTTACTTTCTACCCGCTTCTGAAATTTCTTATCAATTTACATACATTTTATTAAATTTACATACATCTTAGACTCATTCTAGTGTGATCGACTAGTATAACTTAAAAACCGTTCCTTTAATTTTATTTCATTTCATATCTGGGATGGGTGGGTTGTAAATTTATTACTCTTTTTTTTTATTTGCATAATATCAACTTAATTGAATAAGTTTAACCTTAAATTTACATCTATATTGTGTATTTGATGATAACTAAGTTACATTTTAAAACTTTTTATATTTTCTGACTTGAATAAATGTGCATCAATTTATTTTTTTTATTTTTTATTTATTATTATTATTATTTTGTAGTGGTGCATCCATTCTCAGATGGGTGTAGTGAGGGGAGTGATATTGGATGAATCAGTACTCTTGGCTGAAGGTGATGATGATAAAAATGCGCCTTTACTACGGCCTGGCGCCGACTCTCTTGTTCGAACACTCGTTCTGTCCGGAATCCATTTGGGAATTTCTTATAGCACAGGCCTTCCCGATGACAAGGTGAGTATTCTGAAAAAAATAGCAAGTTTGCAGTCGGTGGATTGTTTCATGTTGAATGATCCTGCAAGCGAGGTTATGCCTGCGTGGAGTGGTACCGATGACAGTATTGTTTATCTGGTTTCTAACAAGAAAGAGGTGTTATCGAAATTAAGCAGCTATAGTTGGCGGATTGTTGTTCTGAAAGTTGGAGGTGAAAGTTCACGTGACGCTGCGAATGTGCTTCAGATCGAAAATTTAGAAGAGTTGCCATTAACTATATGCCGCTTAAATAAAGAGTCGATCGAAACCAATGTTGTGACGGTGGGTTTTACAATGAAGTCTTCTCGTGTGGAAGATTTTGCAAAGAGGGGTGCATTCCCTTTGTGTCCTACTCAAAATGGGTTGATGTTCGTGCCTCTCACTTCCAAGCTGCCTTTGTCATCTCAACTAAAGGATGTAGACATAGTTCTCCATAAAGCCACTGATGAAATAGTATCTATTGAAGAGAACAAACTTACTTTTACACAGAACATGCAAGAACTACAAAGATATTTGGAACGTCACAAGGATTTATGTGTGATTGACCCGCTGAATAACATTTATCCTTTATTGGATCGGCTAGAAATTCAAAAAATTTTACTTGGCTTGGTAGAACTGAACACTGAAGGCAGCTATTTGATCAGAGGGGCTCATTTTCTGGAAGTTGATAATTTTGAAGAATTTAACTTTGCGAATGGGTTAGCTGAAGCTAGATTGTCGCTTCCATGTATAGTAAAACCCAAAGTTGCATGTGGTGTGAGTGATGCACACAAGATGGCAATTGTCTTCAGAGTTGGCGATTTTAAGAATTTAAGTGTTCCTCTTCCTGCTGTTATTCAGGAATATGTGGATCATTCATCCACTTTGTACAAATTTTATGTCTTGGGTGAGGAAGTTTTCTATGCCGTCAAGAAGTCGATACCCAATGCTGATATTTTGATGAAATCAGCTAACCGTAATGACCTCAAACCTCTATTGTTTGATAGCTTAAAATCTCTACCCACTGCTGACAGTGCTCAGTATTCTGGAGCCAATATTAGTAACATGACAAGGAATGAAGCTATTGACCTTAAGCTAGTTACAGATGCTGCACATTGGCTTAGGAGAAAGCTTCATCTTACCATCTTTGGTTTTGATGTCGTAATTCAGGAAGGCATTCATGACCATGTAATTGTAGATGTAAACTATCTGCCATCATTCAAGGAAGTACCTGATGACATCTCGATACCTGCCTTCTGGAAAGCCATTAGAAATAAGTTTGACTGTACCACTAAATGAGAATTTGTTTGAATTTTGTGGCTTGCAATTGATTGCAGGAGATCATTGATGAAGCACTCGAAAATAAGTTGGTAATGAAGTTGAATTACTAATGCATGCATATTTGTAAGTTTGAAATGTTTAACCTTTGTTTTGATGCTATTTAGTGTACTGCTTATTCCACTATATGGCAAGAAATTCTTAGGTAGGCACCTCTTACTCGACTCAACAGTTGACATTAGACATGGGTATGCTTTGTGGTCAAAAGTGTATTTTTATTTATGAAACAAATGTCTTAGCATATGTCAATAGTGAATTGGATTGAGTGCCTTTGATAGGCAAGAAAGTTTCCTTGCTGAATGCCTCATCTTATGTCAGTATTATCTCAGCATTATACTTTCCAAAGAGGAGAACAAACTTCACATTTCTGGAAAGTAATTTTAACCTGCTAAGTTTAGCTATGGCTTTTCACACTTATAAAAGATATTATTACTTAGGTTTCTTTTGCAGAAAATAAGATACTATAAGATATTGCTTTAACCTTGTGTTGGAAGTCCATTTTGCTGTTTTTTTGCAAACTGAACTGGTGAGAGGATTATTTTGCAAACTCTTTTTAGTCCTTAGCTTGTCTTGCTCCCCATCTATCTGCTGTCTCCGACGAGAGAGGATCCTCTCCATTACCACAATAAAATGGAGATCTCCATTATGTAACGAAGCCGATTCATATCTCAAGCATACAATGATGGATCTAAGGTTTACTAAATAACAATGGAATATCAAACCAGTGAGATATATGTATGTAATAACAATGGAATATCAAACCAGTGAGATATATGTATGTATATAGAAATGATACGTACAACGATGAGAAGTAACAAGTAATAAGTGATAGTAGTAATAGCAAGTAAGACAGTACAGGGAAATGGAACTTAGGTAAGGGTAAATAAGTATTAGGGTAGAGGGAAAGGGAGAAGACTAAGGAAGAAGAGAGCACCAAGAGAGAGAGTAGGTTTTTCTCCAAATTCTTCACACCCCAAATGCTTCATAGTTTTGCCCTTTTAACCTCATTCTTTCACCCCCAAGTTAGGTGGCACTTAGTTGCATATTTTTTCCAAATTGCCCTTTTACATTCATTACATTACATCCCCCTTTAAAATTGACCTTATCCTCAAGGTCAAGGATAGAGGAAGCTAAGCTCTTTTCAGTCCAATTCATCCGCATAGTGTTGTCATTATGAGTGAGCAGAAGATACCCAGGGGCCTTCACAACTGTCTTATCTGTAGAACATAACTCAATGCACTCCTCAAACACAACCAACTCTTCTAACTTATTGGCATCTTCATGAATTTTTGGTACCACTTCCACAGTCCAGTCAGTAGATTGTTGGCAAGCACTAGCCTCCCTAAGGTAGATGCCACGTGAAGATGTACCACCAGGTGCACCAACAATGGTCAAGGCTGGCCCACTATTTCCAGCACTACTCACAAATATCAGGCGGTGCTTGTAATAGATATTGCAAAATTGTTTTTCTCTTCCAGTATAATCTTCAAAATCTTCATTCAGTTCACATTTCTTCTCAATGCATACTGCAAGCATCTGAAGTTTCTGGTTAATCAAACAAGTGGACAAGTCAATTGAACTATTAGCTAGCATCCGGGGTAATGGTTGTGACTCTTTCCAACACCATCTAACCTCTCGCACAAACTCTACCCACAGGACAGCATAGCACTAAAATTGCAGTTGTCGAACCCAAGAGAAATGTAACGAAATTGTGCAAAAAGAGATTCAAGAGGTGCCCCTTTAATAGCTAGAGAACTCTTATCTCCACCATGCATAAAATCTGTGAGCTGTACTTCTTGATGAAACAGCTCTTTTAGCACACGATCTCTAACTGATGGTGGAGGTATAACCAATGAAGATTTCAAATTGTCAAAGCCTGAGTTTTCAACTGAGACAAAATCTTCCATAAATTGGGTCTCAAACGACATTTCCAATGCATCAACTAGAAGATACAACTGTGATGCAAATCCAGATTGATTCACTCTAGAAGCTGCAAGTAAATTAGGAGTAAAAGTGGAAGAGATCAACCACATATCAGCTTCATGAAGTGAAGCATTTTCTAGTTCGGCCCTTAGTATAGAACTTGCAATCATCTTTTCTGACCATATTGAAATGAGTTTAAAACCTTTAACAGGATCTTCTGCAGAATACCACTCACTCCAAGAACAATCATTATCCCATAATGTCCCGTTGGAAGTTGCAGCGGTAAGAGTTACTCCAGATTTTGTGTTTTGTGCAGCAACATCTGCGATGTTATTATCATCATAAGGAAGTGCCTTGTATGTTAGTTTTATTGCAATTTGCACTTTGAAAAGCTGAGTAGAAAGATCCAATGCAGAGTATGCAAACTTAGCGACAAACAAGTCGTACAACCCCTCCAAATGCCTGAGTGTTACCGGCACCTGACTACCGATCCGATCTGCTTCAATTCTGCTGGAACTAGAGAGCAAAGGATCACCGATCACAGAATGCGTACCATGGAAAATACCATTTACAGAACCAAAGGCATTGCTTAGAATTTCCTTCACAGCAGAGCCAAAATGTGATGTCTGCGTTGGATCTGATTGCACTTGAATAACATGAAACCCTTGCTGCACTTTGATAGGATAAAGCGAAACCATGCAACTGTAAACAGCGTGTGGGTCTGGTGGCTTTGGTTGTAGTATAAGAGGGGTCCCTAGCTGCATTCCCTTGTTATTACATAAACTGGGCATTGTGTCATACACCTTATACTCATGTGTTCTCATAGTTGCACCTACGTTCCTAATAAACAAAAACTGTGGGGAACTAACATGTTCCTGGTTCAGATGCCACACGCCAATTGGAACATCCAGAGTCAAAGTCAGGTTCCATAATTCAAGCGAAGGTGGTGACATTTCAAGGACTTGAGATCCAAATTCTGAAAGGGTATCATACTTCACTATACTCAGACCACACACACTTGCAAGTTGCCTAGTCTCATCATAGTTGGAGTTGGAAACCATGTTGAGCACCACTTGTTTGATGTTTGGTTGCTCTGGATTGTCCATAGTACCGTTGTCACCGTTTTGTGTTTTCTCATATCCATCAACATCGTGGGTTGCTATGGTCACCTTGATCTTCTCAGCCAGTAACTCCAATGAATCCATATCAGCACGAAGGTAATTATCGTGTTGCTCCAAAACATCCACGGTTGGTGGAATCGCGGTAAAGAGAATCGCCTTGTCCTGGTTGATTTCCACCGGATCTGGTGGTGGAGACGAAGGTGACTCATGATCAGCCTCCACACTTGAGTTCTTCTCACGAGCTGCGATTTTTTCCTTGAGTTGAGCCAATTCTCGTTGAAATTGCTCACTCCTAGCTTGAGATTTGTCAAAAATCTGAGATACACGTTCAAAATGAGCATCAATTAGCTCCTTCGTGGTTGTCTTTGCAGCCATGTGAGATTGATGAAAGCACCATTTATAACGAAGTTGATTCATATCTCAAGCATACAATGATGGATCTAAGGTTTGCTAAATAACAATGGAATATCAAACCAGTGAGATATATGTATGTATATAGAAATGACACGTACAGTGATGAGAAGTAACAAGTAATAAGTGATAGTAGTAATAGCAAGTAAGACAATACAAGGAAATGGAACTTAGGTAAGGGTAAATAAGTATTAGGGTAGAGGGAAAGGGAGAAGACTAAGGAAGAAGAGAGCACCAAGAGAGAGAGTAGGTTTTCCTCCAAATTCTTCACACCCCAAATGCTTTATAGTTTTGCCCTTTTAACCTCATTCTTTCACCCCCAAGCTAGGTGGCACTTAGTTGCATATTTTTCCCAAATTGTCCTTTTACATTCATTACACATTACTTGTGTGGATAGCACGACACATGGCAAGTTAGACAATGAGTGGTTTCATTAAAAAAAAAAAAAGCTTTATGTGTATATGTATTTGTTGAATTTTTGCTAAAGCTAACTGAGTTAGGAATCCATGGACCATTAAAAATTTGTGTTATGACAAATTTCTTGTAGAAGCTGCTTGAGAGAGCATGTAATTATTTGATGTAAAAGCTGGTTGATGAAATTTATAGGTTGGGCTTGTTTTTATGTTGTTGCTGGTTGGTTTTCTGATGATGCTGCTGATTTTTATCTACTAATGTTTTGTGTGTGTGTGCGTGCTATTGTTGTTGGTGTTATGGCATCATGGTTTAGTGTAGCATCTTTAGTGTCATGAATCATTTGTTTCATTTGTATACTTCACTTGTACTCAGTTTTGCAAATGCACAATGATATAGTAAATTAGTAATGAACAATAACATGATTCATTACTTATGAAAACTATGGCATGGATTACAAGTTGTGATGTTTGATTACATCTTGTGCGATATCGAATACAAATTTTATTGCCATATCACAAAAATTTGTACAAATAAATGTGAAGGGAACAATTCTCATAGAATTATAGAACATGCACTAAATGCCATAAGAAACCTATGTGTCCTTGATTCACTTCAGACAATCAAACACATCTTACTTGATGAATTCTTGTTGAAAGACACAGAAAGGATAAATAAAATGTCAACATATTTCTTGTTGCTCAACATTTATAAGCCACAATCAACTTGCTTGAACAATTCTCCTTGTGTATTGTTTTCTTTAATGCTGACAAAGCTTTATCCTTATTTTAATTCCATGAATCAAGTTTCTTGCAGCTTGCTTTTATGCTTTAATAACATCATCAAGCTGAAAAAAGAGAACCGCATAAATATTGTCAATAATCAGTGTTGAAATTTGTTTTCAATAGAGGAATAATTAGTGTTGAAATTTGTTTTCAGTAGAGGAATGGATTTTCATTTAGAGAATGAGAGACTGGTTTTCTGATAGGAAGAAAATTAAGATATTCCTATCAAGAATACTAAATTTACTCTAATCCTAAAAAGATAACAAAATAACAAAGATTTAAGATAACATTTGATTTCTTAATTGGAAATAGAGAATACATGAACTTATATAGGAAGATAGTAAACCCTAAAATAAAGCTAAGTCATACAAGTGGCATAATCCTATGACATTAGAACATTCTAGATTTAGCATTTATTTATTTAATAATCCTAAACAATAATACTAATATATATCCTATTCCCATCTTGATAATAGACCTTTAAGGCCCAACACTTTATTATTGTCAATCCCTTAAAGATCAACCTTGTCCTCAAGGTTGAAAAAATGCTCACAAGGTCTGATAAATTCGGCCCAAATTCTTGGTTGTGTTGCATAGGCCAATGAATATGGTAGGGGTATTAAGTTGGACTTGGAAACATAAAGCGCAGATGAAGTGAATTCTTTTTTGTGACATGTATGTGGCATGGAAATAATGGTGGTCATAAAAATATAACTAGGCCCAAGAATATAATGTGTGTTAGATGGTCCAAAAATATTGACCCGGTGGACAAAAGGTAAGTAGTCCACTTTGCTTGTATTATTGGAGACTTGGCTTGTACAAACTAACACAATAATGGATGAAGCGTTGTGGGTACTAGAGGGCTCAGTCAAGATGTATGTTGGGAACCTTTTTGCATGCAAGTCCATGTTCAGGTTGCTCATAAAATTTTGCACCCAATTTTGATTTTGACACACATGCACAAGCAAAGGTGTGCCATTATGGCTCAGGAGCATAAGGAGAGAATTATTAAGATAGAAAATTCTCAATGAAATGAATTGTTATTCCAAAAATTATATCCCCTCTTTGTTACATGCATGCAGGGTATTTATAACAAAGAAACATGCTAAAAATGAATGTAACCAAATGACTTTTAAAAGGTGATATGACTTGTAGAATTTGACGTGAGTTGTAACAGATTGGCATGACTCGTAGAATTTGATGTGAGTTGTAACAAATTGTTATAATAAGCATGTGTTGTGTTGTTTGCTAATTCTGGTTCATTCTCTCCGGGTTGGAGAAGACTCGTCTTCGAGGCTAATTATTTTCTTCTCCGACATAAGGTGAAAGATCTGCAACGTTGAATGTAGCTGATGTTGAGAAAATGCCTAAGCATGGGTAGTTTTGATGATTACAAAGTGCAAGTCAAGGCAAAAGTCCACAACATTGAAGCTTAGACTCAAGTTAGTCAAAAAGGGATTCTTATACACTTGTAATGTTAAATTTACTTTTCTTAGAGTTCCTTAGGTGCTTAATGGTTAAGTCTAAGTTAGAATGAAGCTAAATCATAATCTAAAGAAAAATAGTATGCATGCTAAGTTGAATCAAAAGTGGGTGATTTTAAAAAAAAAAATTATTATTAAGAAAATATTTTTTTAAAAATGTTTTTGAAGTCAAGAAAGTATTTTCAAAGAAAAAAAATTGAAAAGGTGTATCTGATCAAATGTATCCGGATACATCCAAAAGTATCCGGATACTTCTTTAAAACAACAGTTAAATTTTTGAAATCAAACACGATGTATCCGAATACTTTCAAAAGTATCCGGATACAAACAGTTAAAACTGTCATAAACATAGCCGTTTGCTGTCCTAACTGATATATATATATATATATATATATATATATATATATATATATATGTTCCAAACGATTTCAAAACACAAGACAACATTCCAACACTTCTCTATCTGCTCTGAACTTTCTGAAAAACATATTTTCCAGAATCATTGAGTGTTCTTCATGATTAAACAACATTTTCACATATGATTAAGAAGAACATTCAAGTGTTGCATTGAACTTTCACAAATACCCACTTTGATATACACTTGCATTCATTCTCATTGATCTAGATTTTGATTCAGTACCAAAAGTGTTCTTAAGTAAGTTGCTAATCCACACAAGAAAGGTGCAAGTACCATTGATCTTCATTGGAGTTGTTCATCCGCACAACAAGGTGTAAAGTGCCAACAACAAGACTTTGACAAACGCAAATTGGTGAAATGTTTTCATCAAGTATACTTGAAGGTTTCAAGTGGAATTGAAGAAGGTTTCTTCAAGCACAAGGTTCGCTGTGGTTCGAGGACTTGTTTGCGAAGACACAAGTTCCAAAGAGGTTCTTTGGAGGGACAAGTCTAAGGGAAAGGTTTTCTCTTACACATTACTTGTACTTACAATTCTTGTTCATAGTGAAGCAAATCTCCTATCTCAGAAAGGGAGGACTGGATGTAGCATTAGTGTTCGTTAACACACTAATGTGAACCAGGATAAAATCCTTGTGTTCGCTTCTCTTTCATTATCTCTTTACAATTCCGCGTGCTTAATTTTCATATATTTAAGTATATGCGTTTTATATGTTTTTACTCTGATTATTTTAAAGGCCTTAGTAAGCGATAAATTTTTAATTGGTGAAGATTCGTACTCTTCGCCTATTCACCTCCTTTATAGGGAATATTACTACCCGCTTGTTTTCCAACAAGTGGTATCAGAGCTCGGTCGGAAACGATCGAGCATAACTGCTTTTCCGTACGATCCTTAGTTTGGTAAACAATGGGTTCTAGTAATCCCTTTTGTGGTGAAGGTTCTTCCATTAATCGCCCCCTATGTTTTCGGGCGAAGGTTACACCTATTGGAAGGTTAGGATGAAAATCTTCATTGAAGCAATAGATGTAGAAATTTGGAATGCTATAGAAAATGGCCCTTTTGTACCACAACATAAGGTTAATGACTCTGTCCTTGATAAGCCCAAGGGGAGTTGGAATGATGATGATAAGAAAAAAGTAAATTATGATTTGAAAGGAAAAAATATCATTACATCCGCTCTCTCATATGACGAATTCTTTAGGGTCTCTCAATGTACTAGTGCCAAACAGATGTGGGACACTTTACAAGTGACTCATGAAGGTACTAGCGAAGTCAAAAGGGCTAGATTAAATGCCCTTATGCATGAATATGAACTATTTAGAATGTTTCCCAATGAACCAATTTCGAATATGCAAAAACGGTTTACACATATTATAAATCATTTACTTGCTCTTGGCAAAACTTTTATTGATGGTGAAGTTGTTAACAAAGTTTTGAGATGTTTAGACAGACAGTGGCAGCCAAAGGTTACAGCAATAATGGAGTCAAAAGATCTAAGTGATATGGACCTAGCCACTCTGTTCGGAAAACTGCAAGAGCACGAAATGGAATTGGGAAGGCTAAAATTGCATGAAGATTCGGAAATGTGCAAAAAGGATAGAGTTTCATTCAAGATGCTACAGACTCTTGAAGAATTATCCAATGATGAAAATTCAGATTCCGATATCGACGATGAGACCATGGATCTTTTAGTTAGTAAATTCAGCAAGTTCCTTAAGATTAGACAACAAAGAAGTCAAAATGAAGGAACTTCTAGAAGAAAGTCTCCAAAGGACAAAATTCAATGTCACGAATGTGGTAATACGGGTCACATGAAATTTGAATGTGCTGCATATCTCAAGAGAAAAGAGAATGACAAAAAGGCAAGCAAAGGATTCAAATCCAAGAAGGCTTACATTGTATGGGATTTGCCTGAAAATTCAGAGAAGCAAGATGCTAGTAGTTCAGATGAGGAGGAATTGGTTAATAACATGTGCTTAATGGGAAGATTTGATGAAGAAACTTCATCAAGCATAGAACAATCTGAGCCAAAGGACTACAAACGGGTAACATATTCTGACTCCGACTCTGATTCTGAAAATTCAACTTATAATGAACTATATGAATCTTATGTAGGAATGTATAAGGAATTAAGGAAGCTAGCTAAAATTAACATTGAAAGCAAGAGGATTATCTTGGAGTATGAAACTAAAATTTTAGAAATGCAAAAATTTATCGATGAACTTCAACTCCAAAATGAAACTCTTGATCTTATTTATTCAAATGCTTCTTGTGATTGTGAACTAAAAACTAATCCTATTGCCGAATGTGAAAGTTGCAAGCATTTTGAAAAGGAAGTACACAATTTGAAAACTAAGCTTGCAAGCTTCACTAAAGGTGATATGCACTTAAACAATTTAATTGCCAATCAAAGAGGAAATACAAATAAAACTGGTTTGGGATATCGAAAATCTAAAAACTGCAATTACAACAAGTTGGTATCATTTTCAAATGTCAATTACTCTAAAACACCAACTTGCCATTATTGTGGAACTTTTGGGCATACTTCAAATACTTGTAATATTAAACTTAAAGGTATTCCAAATGGTTCATTTGTATGGATTAAGAAAGGGTTTGATCCTAATGCTAATCAATTAGGTACCCAAGTTACCTAAAACATGCAAGGTATTTTTGGCTTAACATTAAGGGGGAGTGAGATCAAATGTTAAGGGGGAGAAGGTTTATAATTTTCTTGCCTATTTATATAACTCTCTTTTTGATTATGCCAAAAGGGGGAGAAGGTATGTTGTTGACTTTTGCAGGTTGATTGAAGCTTCTTATTATTATCCAATTATCTAATGCACATACTAAGGGGGAGCACAAATCAACAAAGTTTGTCATCATCAAAAAGGGGGAGATTGTTGAGAAAATGCCTAAGCATAGGTAGTTTTGATGATTACAAAGTGCAAGTCAAGGCAAAAGTCCACAACATTGAAGCTTAGACTCAAGTTAGTCAAAAAGGGATTCTTATACACTTGTAATGTTAAATTTACTTTTCTTAGAGTTCCTTAGGTGCTTAATGGTTAAGTCTAAGTTAGAATGAAGCTAAATCATAATCTAAAGAAAAATAGTATGCATGCTAAGTTGAATCAAAAGTGGGTGATTTTCAAACAAAAAAAAATATTATTAAGAAAATATTTTTTTAAAAATGTTTTTGAAGTCAAGAAAGTATTTTCAAAGTTAAAAAAAAAATTGAAAAAGTGTATCTGATCAAATGTATCCGGGATACATCCAAAAGTATCCGGATACTTCTTTAAAACAACAGTTAAATTTTTGAAATCAAACACGATGTATCCGAATACTTTGAAAAGTATCCGGATACAAACAGTTAAAACTGTCATAAACATAGCCGTTTGCTGTCCTAACTGATATATATATGTTCCAAACGATTTCAAAACACAAGACAACATTCCAACACTTCTCTATCTGCTCTGAACTTTCTGAAAAACATATTTTCCAGAATCATTGAGTGTTCTTCATGATTAAACAACATTTTCACATATGATTAAGAAGAACATTCAAGTGTTGCATTGAACTTTCACAAATATCCACTTTGATATACACTTGCATTCATTCTCATTGATCTAGATTTTGATTCAGTACTAAAAGTGTTCTTAAGTAAGTTGCTAATCCACACAAGAAAGGTGCAAGTACCATTGATCTTCATTGGAGTTGTCCATCCGCACAACAAGGTGTAAAGTGCCAACAACAAGACTTTGACAAACGCAAATTGGTGAAATGTTTTCATCAAGTATACTTGAAGGTTTCAAGTGGAATTGAAGAAGGTTTCTTCAAGCACAAGGTTCGCTGTGGTTCGAGGAATTGTTTGCGAAGACACAAGTTCCAAAGAGGTTCTTTGGAGGGACAAGTCTAAGGGAAAGGTTTTCTCTTACACATTACTTGTACTTACAATTCTTGTTCATAGTGAAGCAAATCTCCTATCTCAGAAAGGGAGGACTGGATGTAGCATTAGTGTTCGTTAACACACTAATGTGAACCAGGATAAAATCCTTGTGTTCGCTTCTCTTTCATTATCTCTTTACAATTCCGCGTGCTTAATTTTCATATATTTAAGTATATGCGTTTTATATGTTTTTACTCTGATTATTTTAAAGACCTTAGTAAGCGATAAATTTTTAATTGGTGAAGATTCGTACTCTTCGCCTATTCACCTCCTTTATAGGGAATATTACTACCCGCTTGTTTTCCAGCAGCTGATACTCCGTATGAATTCGATAGCTCGATTTTATAGGCGTTGTCGTTGATCTTTTGAATGATTTTAAATGGTCCGTCGACTCTTGGAGATAACTTGGCATTGGGCTGCTTCAGAAATCTTTCTTTTCAGATGTGTATCCATACCAAGTCTCCTTCGTTGAAACTTTGTGGCTTTCGATGCTTGTCTCGTTGAACTTTATATTTTGAATTCTGCTTCTCAATCCTAGCTCGAACTTGCTCATGAAGTTTCTTAATCTCCTTGGCTCTTTGTTCAGCATCGGCACTAAATTGGTTCTTGGTTGAAGAAGGCGCCATCTCCAAAGGACTAAGAGGTCGAATGCTGTATACTACTTCAAATGGACATTTCCCGGTAGCTTGGTTAGTTGAGTTATTGTAGGCGAACTCGACTTGGGCAATGACGAGGTCCCATTGGCGAATATTCTCACCAATAAAACTTCGCAATAGATTGCCTAATATTCTATTGACCGCTTCTGTTTGTCCATCTGTTTGAGGATGACTGGCGCTACTAAATTGCAATTTAGTACCCATTTTCTTCCACAAGGTTCTCCAAAAGTGGCTTAAGAATTTGACGTCTCGATCGGAGGTGATAGTTTTTGGAATCCCATGGAGTCGAACAATTTCTCAGAAGTATAAGTCAGCAATGTGAACAACATCATTAGTTTTCTGACAGGGAACAAAATGAGCCATCTTTGAGAATCGATCGACAACCACCATAATAGAATCCTTTTGCCTTTGGGTTCTTGGTAATCCAAGAACAAAGTCCATACTAACATCTTCCCATGGGGCAGCTGGTACCGGTAAAGGCATGTACAGTCTGGTGTTTTGGCTTTTGGATTTGGCTAGGTGACAAGTTCGGCAGCGTTGAATATGTCGAATAACATCGCGCTCCATCTTAGGCCAGTAAAAGTTCTCTTTAACTAGTGAAACGATCTTATCTCGTCCGAAATGTCTGGCTAATTCGCCATTGTGGGCTTCCCAAATGATGGATTCCCTTAAGGAACAACGTGGAACACATAACATACTGTCTTTGAATAAGAAATTTTGGTGACGACGGTACCTTTGACAAGGTTGACCTTTAGTAGACTTCCAAACATCTTTAAAATCTGGGCCATCCTGGTATAGTTCAGAGAGGGTTTCGAAGCCGATGACCTTCGTTTGCAATGTTGATAGTAAGATTTGACGTCGGCTGAGTGCATCCGCAACAGTATTCTGTCGTCCTGCCTTGTGTTTGATCAAAATAGAATACGCCTGTAAGAACTCAACCCATGAAGCATGTCTGCGACTAATCTTTTGTTGAGAACTAAGATGCTTGAGGGCTTCATGATCGGAATAGAGAATAAATTCCTTAGGAAGCAGGTAATGACTCCAGTGTTGTAGTGCGCGTACGATTGCATAGAATTCTTTGTCGTACGTGGAATACTTTAGCTTGACGTCATTGAGCTTTTCACTAAAGAAAGCTATAGGACGACCTTCTTGGCTTAGAAATGCACCAATACCAATGTTATTGGCATCACAATTAACTTCAAATACCTGGTCAAAATTTGGAAGTGCTAACACAGGGGTCTTGGTTAGGTGTTCCTTCAATTGGTCAAAACTTGTTTGAGCTGATTCTGACCATTGAAATTTGTCTCCCTTGATGCAGGGAGCTGCTATATGGTGCTGAAGTTTTTGATGAATCTGCGATAAAAGGACGCTAATCCATGAAAACTTCTGACATCATGAACAGATTGGGGAATAGGCCAGTTTTGGATTGTCTCGACCTTGCTTTGATCTACCTTGATACCTTCAGCAGTAACAATGTATCCCAGAAAAATCACTTCTTCAGTTAAGAAGGAGCATTTTTCCAAGTTGGCATAGAGTTTCTGTTCTTGAAGAACCTCTAAGACCTTTCTGATATGTTGTAGGTGCTCTTCTCTATTCTTGCTATAGATCAGAATATCGTCGAAATAGACAACTACAAATTTGTCAATAAAAGGTCGAAGTATTTGATTCATAAGACGCATGAAGGTGCTGGAGCATTAGAGAGTTCGAAGGGCATGACTGTCCATTCGTATAATCCGTCTCGAGTTTTAAAGGCAGTTTTCCATTCATCTCCTGGACGAATTCGGATCTGATTATACCCACTCCGAAGATCAATCTTTGAGAAGATTGTAGCACCATGCAACTGGTCTAGCATGTCGTCGAGTCTTGGTATCGGAAATCGATACTTTATAGTGATCTTGTTGACGGCTCGACTATCCATGCACATCCGTCATGTTCCATCTTTTTTAGGGACTAATATCACAGGAACAGCACAGGGACTCACACTTTCCTGAATTAGTCCTTTTTTTAGTAAGCCTTCAACCTGTCTTCTTACCTCTGCATGTTCTTGTGGGTTCATTCGATAGGCAGGTTTATTAGGGATCACAGCACCTGGAACAAAGTCTATCGCATGTTGTATGTCACGCATAGGCGGTAATCCTGGAGGAATCTCTGGTGGGGCAACACTTGGAAATTTCGATAAAAGATCAGTTATCTCCGGTGGCAGGCTTGTCTCACCATTTTGCTCAACCAATAACAAGAATCCCAGATGTTTGACCTCATCTTTAGATATCTTGATATGGATCTTGGTGACGAGTGATACTATCGGAGTTGCCTCCTTTGTGCTATGGTTGGCCTCGCTTGGCGGTAGTGGAGTTAATTTAACCTTAACTCTATCCTTAGTGAAGGAGTAGGTGTTACCTTACCCATCATATTGGACTTGTCGGTCATATTGCCATGGTCTTCCTAGGAGGAGGTGGCAGGCGTCCATTGGAATGACATCACACCAAACTTCATCCTTGTATCTTTGCCCTATTGAAAATGAGACAAGGCATTGTTTGGAGACCTTGACTTCATTCCCTTTATTTAACCACTGCGGTTTATAAGGATGTGGATGAGTCTGGGTTGGCAACTTTAGCTTGTCCGCCATGTAGTTGGACACTACATTCTCACAACTTCCACTATCTATGATGACATCACAGACTTTGCCTTGAAATGTGCATCGAGTGTGAAAAATGTTGTGTCTCAACCAAGGTTCTTCTTTTATCGTTGCTGTGTGTAAACTTCGCCTTACCACGAGTAATTCTCCGTGATCTGCAGGCGTGCTTTCTTCATCGTACACAACAGATGCAACTTCTTCTTCAGGTTCTTCGTCAGAGAGCTCATATGCTTCTCCTTCGATAATGGTGATGACCCTATGGTTCGGGCAGTCTGATGCAATGTGTCTGAAACCTTTGCATTTAAAACATTGAAGGTTTGTTTTGGATTTTGAAGGGCCTGGAGAGGTGTCTTTTGTGGGCTTGGTGACTTGGGTTTTATTAGGTGAATAAGGATGAGAGGATTGTGTTTGGGGTTTGTTTGTGGTGGATGGTTGTATAGTTTGTGTCCTCTGGGTGTAGAAAGGGTTTCTAGAGGAAGAGGATAGTAGTTTCTTGGAGAGTTGTTTTTCAATTCGAATAGATAGACGAATTACGTCATCTAAAGTCCAATATTGTTGTAGTTGGACCAGATGGGCAACTTCTACATTTAGTCCTCCAAGATATCGGGCTATGGTTTGTTCGTCCTTCTCTTGAATGTCACATTTCATCATGAGCTTCTCAAATTCCCTGGTATATTCTTCCACCGACAGAGACTTTTGTCGCAAGTTGTGTAATTGAATGAAATTATTTTGACAGTAATGGTCGGGTAAGAACTTGCGTGTTAGTTCACGACGCATCTTATCCCAAGATTTTATTTTACTTTTTCCTTCTCGTTCACACTTCTTTTTAAGATTCTCCCACCATATGGAAACGTGTTTTTTGAGCTTTACTGCGACAATTTTGACTTTTTAAGTATCAGGGACTTCTTTTAACTCGAACACTCGTTCAATAGTTTGTAGCCAGTCAACAAACTCATCAAGTTGAAGTTGACCTTCAAAATCTGGGATATCCACTCTAATGTTATCGTTCCAAATTCATTGTCGTTGTGGTTGACGATTAGCACTAGTAGATGAATCACTGTCATCGGATTCTCCATCCAATCGTCTTGCTTGTTCCTCCAATTGTGTTTGTTGCATGTCTACAGTGGTTTGAAGTTGTTGAATTAATATTCTTAGTTCTTCTACTTCGTTTCCAGTAACATTTCGTTTCGGAGGCATTTTGATTTGTGGGTAAAATAGTAATTTGGGGAGTTGATGGGTATTTTGGTAATTTTATGGGTCAGGGGTATTTTGGTAATTTTTGGGAAGTAGGGGTATTATGGTAATTTTAGGTGAGTCAAGGGTATTTTCGTAATTTTTTGGTGGGACAAGGGTATTTTGGTAATTTGGAGAAAGAAAGGGTAAAATAGTAAATTAAGGATAATGGCAATTTTTGTAATTATGTGTTAATGGCAATTTTGCGAATTTTTAAGAAGTGAATGGTAGAATGGTAATTACGATATCATCTTCAACCTCCAGACTTCAGCAGGCTGATGTTGCAGAGGGTGGCGTGTGGTTTTTCGGCGGGGGCGCGTTCGGGCACCTGCGGCGGCTTACTGCGACACAACTTTGTAATCCAAGGTTTTGGGACCTTCCGAACACTTCTACGTGGTCGGTTTTTGAAGAAAAAGCTCTGAAAGTGTGTTTTCGAAGGAAGCCCGAATTGGCTCCGGTGGTGAAACTCACAAACAGTTTTCTAACAAAACCTATGGCGTAGGAAGCTAATGGGAATCTTGCTCTGATACCAATATGGCTCAGGAGCATAAGGAGAGAATTCTTAAGATAGAAAATTCTCAATGAAATGAATTGTTATTCCAAAAATTATATCCCCTCTTTGTTACATGCATGTAGGGTATTTATAACAAAGAAACATGCTAAAAATGAATGTAACCAAATGACTTTTAAAAGGTGATATGACTTGTAGAATTTGACGTGAGTTGTAACAGATTGGCATGACTTGTAGAATTTGATGTGAGTTGTAACAAATTGTTATAATAAGCATGTGTTGTGTTGTTTGCTAATTCTGGTTCACATTAAATATATGAGAGAAAGCATTATGTAGATATATCGGCACATTAGGCAAAGCATAGAAGGAAATGTGGTAAGCTTGTCCCGTCACATCAGTAGGTACAGATAGGGCTGCTTTAGGAATTTGGAACCCATAAACCAATTTTTTTTAACTTCATATGGAGTAATGAGAGTTGATATAGTCTCCTCCACTCGTGGTTGCATATATCTGTAGGATTCATGCTCCTTGGACGTAGCATACACTGTGTGAGGTAAGGCCACACAACTTTTATTTGTTATTGCCACATGGCATGACATGATTAGTTTACTAAGAAGCACATGGATTGTGCTTTTAATGGATGGCTGAGATTGCTTTATCCTTTGAATGAATGGATGAGATTGCACCATCCCTTTCCAAAACAAAGGTTCAGAATCAAGAGCATTATTCTTTGGTTTCTCTTTTCCAGAAAGCTTTTGGGCTCCCAACTCATTTTCACCCTCATGAAGCATATCCTCTGAGCTATTAGAACCAAAAGATCTCACTACACCCTTGAATAACCATGGCTTCTCTATCTCTCTCTCGTCTCTCTCTTTGTTCTCGTCGGAGGATAAACCTGGTGACGGTGGTCTCCACAGCGGATCTCGTGGTGGAGGGAGCTCATCGGCCGGCGGCGACTGCAGATCTGATGATGGCAGCGGTGGTTTTCTCCGTGACGGAGTTGGCGGTTCCCACGGTGGCTTCCATGGCAGAACACGAATGGGGTTTTGACTCACCAATCGTGGCGGTTTCCGGTGGCGCAGCGGTGGCCGTGGCGGTTTTCGGTGGCTTGTAAAGGTCTCTTGTACTTTCTTCTGACTTTTGTAGAAGGATAAACCCGGCGGCGGTGTTGCACGGTGTCAGTGCCGTAGGAACCGCGATGGCTGATGGTGGCGGTGCCGAACTTGTCCCCAATGCTTCATCAGAGGTGGTCGACATTTGAGATGCGGTGTCTTCATTTTTTTTCTTTTTTTGATTTTGTTTATGTTTGTATTTTTCTGGTTGGTGGTTTTGTTGATGGTGGTTGATAGTAGAGTGAACAATAAAGATGACGGGGTGAAATATAGAACAGCGGTGGTGAGGCATGGAACGATGGTGAATAAAAGGGTGGTTTTGGTGGTGGGTACAGCCAAGGAGGAGTATGTGATGGCTGCTGGTGTGATGAAGGTGTATAAGAATTATGTGATTCTGAGAATGGAAAGGGTTGAGGTGGTGGTGGCTGTGGTGTTGGTGGCCACGTTGGGAAGGAAAGGAAGGGTGAGGGTGAAGGGTTCATGGCCCATGGTGAGTTCATGGATGAAAGCATCAAATTGATAGGAAGAAAATTAAGATCTTCCTATCAAGAATACTAAATTTACTCTACTCCTAAAAAGATAACAAAATAACACAATTTAAGATAACATTTGATTTCTTAATTGAAAATAGAGAATACATGAACTTATATAGGAAGATAGTAAACCCTAAAATAAAGCTAAGCCATACAAGTGGCATAATGCTATGACATTAGAACATTCTAGATTTAGCATTTATTTATTTATTTAATAATCCTAAACAATAATACTAATATCTATCCTATTCCCATCTTGATAATGGACCTATTAAGGCCCAACACTCTATTAAGGCCCAACACTCTATTATTTTCTTACTCACGGGTTTGGGTGACATCACGGAGGTCGTGGCTGGGACATTAGAGATGACGATTCGAAGGTTCTCAGTCTCACGGCAAGGCAGCTTGAGGAGGCGCGACGACAACAAATAATTGAGGTGGCGGTGCGACGGAGAGTACCAGGCGGTGGTGAGTGAGAGACAGAAACAAAGGTGTTGCAGAAGAATAGAAACCAGGAATTGGATTTTTGGGTTTTTGCCATTTTTTAAATCACGGCCGTTAATGTTTTACTTAACACGTGTCACCATCTCCTCACAAGTACTGGAACTGTCCAATAAAATGTCCCCTCTACCCCCACCACATTCTCTATTTTCAAAATCAATTACATGTACGAGTCTTCACCAAAAGAAGAACATAGTTGTAATTTCAAACCCCTTTCACCATGATTCCATCATAAACCACAACGATGAGTTGATGGATCCAGATCATGTTTCGATGGAGCACTCACAGGTAAATGTAGATCTGTGTTGTTCAATGGTGGATGTGAATGTGATGACCAGTGGAGCTGGAGTTGAAATCTAGACTTTTTTTGGCAATTTTTCAAATTTTATTTATTGGACCAGATAACAAAAATATATACCAAGTTGCAAATACAATTCAAAAGTATCATGTAAAAATTTTCGAATATTGATCAATTTTTTGCTTAAAACCAATGGCTCATAAAATGAGTGCTTAAGTGCTCTACAAAGCATGGCAAAACTACACTATACTTCAAAGGGATTAGTCCCAAACCTCAGGTTTTATCCCCAAACCCCATTTTAAATGGGAAGTATCCATATTGCCTTTTATTATTCAAAACACAAAAAAATTCCCAAACACCAAAACCCCAAATCCCAAACCTCATCCCTTCACCATCTTACAAACCCCTTTTTCTCATTCTCATCTTCCACCATCAAACCTCCTTCATTTCAAAAAAAAAAAAAAAACTCCAAAAAGACAAGGTTTTTTCCTCTTTCATGTTCAAAAAGAGTACCAATGAACATTCCATACTTGTTGAAGGTAAAATTCATGTCTTCTATTTTTTTTAATGTTACTGTGTAAATTCCGACAATCCAGTGTCGGAATTTTTTGGGATTCCGACACGGGTATGTCGAAATTTTTTAGGTAGTTTGTTTACGAGTTTTCCGACATATATATGTCGGAATTTTTTCTAACGAAAAAAAAACTGTGTAAATTTCCGACGGCCTTTTGTCGGAATTTTGAAATTCCGATACCCTCGTGTCGGAAAATTCAAAATTCCGACATTGGTTCGTCGGAATTTTACAGCGTCAGAATAAAAAAAACACTAACAACGAAGAGAAGACAAATGAGTTTGCTTAAAACATAAAAAATGAACAAAAACACTATTAAAAAAATGAAAATCTAACTTCAAACAACCTATTAATCATCTAACCTAAACCCTAAACGAAAAAACCCAAAAGAAAGGAAAGAAGACAAAGAAAAAAGAAGACTTTGAAAAGGAGAATGAAAATAAGATAGAGGAAAAAGAAAATTGTGAAAGGGAGAAAGAAGATTAATTGCGAGTAGGTGTTAGAGAGGAAAGAATGGAAGAGAGAGAGAGAGAGAGAGAGGAGAAAATGGGGTTTAAGGTTTGGAGGGATAATAGTGAAATAAAAAAAATTGGGATTTAGTGGATAAAACTTGGGTTTGGGGACTAATTCCCTACTTCAAACCAACATGGCACAAAGTTGAAGTACCATATGCATCTTCTTATATTAGCACTACAAATCTATTTGCTTAATGCCATCTTCTTGTATTAGCACTATAAATCTATTTACTATTAAGTAAAGTATGTCCTAACCCTAAAAAAAATATGTCTTAAAGGACATTTGTCATTCTCGCAACAAAAATTTTCCTCCAAAATATAAAGGTTTTTGTAGCTACTTATTTTTATCTTTTTTTTTTAATATTCTAGCTTCAACATATTTGCTCTAATACTCCAAATTTAAACACTTTTTACAATATTTATCTTTTCAATTTTTTTTTTAGTTTTTATAAAATTCTTCTATTTTAACTATTTATTATATTTACTCAAAAAATATCGTGTTCATTCCTAATAATAATAATAGGTTTATTTATGGTTTTAGTCCCTAAAAGTTTAACGTGTTTTGGTTTTAATCCCTGGAAGTTATTTTGACCGGGACTAGGGATGGCAATTGGAGACTGCAGATGGGGATCGCCGCGGGGAACGCCCCGTTTGGGGACCCGAGTTTGGGGATTTTTCCCTAGCGGGGGCAGGGATGGGGGGGATTTTTCCCCGAACAGATTTTGGGGCGGGGAATGGGATTGGTTCCCCCGTCCCCGCGGGTTCCCCGTCCCCGACAATTTTAGTTATATGTCCTTAAATATTTAGGCTTTATATAGTTAAAAAATAGGTTTTTTAGTAACTTCACATATATAATTATAATTATAATTATAATTATTATTAGAGTGAAGGGACACTTTGATCCCTCAAGTTTTTTGACAGGACACTTTAGTCCTCAAGAAATTTAATTCATTTTTAGTCCTCCATGTTTTCCAAAAGTACCAATTTAGTCCCTCATGTTTTCCAAAAATACCAATTTAGTCCCTCATGTTTTCCAAAAATACCAATTTAGTCCCTCAACGAAGTGGCTAGCGGAAATATGACAGGGACTAAATTGGTACTTTTGGAAAACTTTGGGGACTAAAAATGAATTAAATTTCTTGATGGACTAAAGTGTCCCTATCGAAAAACTTGAGGAACCAAAGTGTCCCTTCACTCTTATTATTATTAACGATTATTTTAACGATTTTTTTAAATTGAATCGATCTCTTGAATTTTAACGATTATTTTTCTGTAGTGTACAAGTTTAAAAATGCTATTCGACGTTGTGAATTTATAATTGGTCAAGTTGAAGTTAGGTTCCCTGTGTGGACCCGTGGGGACCCGTGGGGTGATGGGGAATGGGGATGGGGGTTAATCAACTCCCGACATGGGGAATGGGGATGGGGATGGGGGGCAAATGAGACCCGAGGATGGGGAATGAGAAAGGTCTCCCCGAGCGTTCCCCGCCCCGTTGCCATCCCTAACCGGGACTAGTCCTTAATTTTTTAAATATTTTGGTTTTGGTCCCCTCCGTTACAAAAAATCAGTTATTTGCTGACATGGTTAACGAAAATCCACACCAGCTTGCACGTGGTGTGAGGTAGTGCCAAATAGGTGATGTAATATGAATGATTCAGGTCCATGAACTCAAAATTTTGCATACGAGATTATTTTACGTATCGAACCATGTTGCGTCCGTGAATCTGTATCATCCACGTCATACCACCTATTTGGTGTCACCTCAGACCATTTGTACTACTGATGTGATGTTTGCTAGTCTCACAAACAAATAACAGATTTTTATTAACGGAGGGGATCAAAACCAAAATGTTTGAAAATTTAAGGATTAGTCCCGGTCAAAATAATTTCTAGGGAATAAAATCAAAACACGTTGAACTTGTAGGGACTAAAGACATAAATAAGTCATAATAATAATATTTTAACATTCATTACTCACTTTTTTATTTCCTTCGTAATGTGGTTTGCTTCATTAATTTTAACAAATATGATTTTGTTTCTTATTCAAAAATAGCTTTCTTGTTTATTTTCGTACTATTTGGCCAGTATCACAGGTGCTCCCAATAACATCTTTAATACCAAACACCCCTTGAAACTAATCATGCACGAGGTCGCGTTCCTATGCCTCTCCCAGCGGGATGTGTTAACCGGGAATCAATAACTTTCTTATTCAGAGAGCGATACAATGGCAATTTCAACTTAATGGTCCTCGTTTGTATGTAGGTTGATGATTTTATTTTGCTTATTTATTTATGGCTTAATTAAATTTTTGGTTTTTTATTTTATTTTCAAGATTCATTTTGGTCCTTTATTATTTTTTTAAAATAATTTTGGTCCTTTATTTTTTTAAAAAAAGATTCAGTTTGGTCCTTCTGTCAAAATAAAATTAGATTTTATCAGAATATTCTGAAATATTTCCTCCCCACCCAAGATTGTCGCTGAATTCTGAAAAATGTTGCAAATATCTTACATTAGAATATTATCTTTTAATTTCATTTGTTAATTTTGAAAATTTGATTTTGTTGGTTATAAAATCCATCTTAACTAAGATATAATAGAAGTTAAAAATGGTTTATCAAAAAGACTTATTTATGGTTTTGATCCCTAAAAGTTCAGCGTGTTTTGGTTTTACTCCTTAAAAGTTATTTTGACTGAGACTAGTCCTTAATTTTTCAAACATTTTTGTTTTGATCCCATCCGGTAGAAAAAATCAATTATTCATTGACGTGGTTAACGAAAACTCACACCAACAGCTACGTGGTGTGAGATAGCGCCAAATAAGTATTGTGACATCGATGATTCAGGTCCATAAACGCAAAATTCTGCGTATGCGACCATTTTGCATATGAGACCATTTTGTGTCTGTGAATCTGTATCATCCACGTCATATCACTTATTTGGCGTCACCTCACACTATGTGACTGCTGATATGGTGTTCCGCTAGCCACATCAACAAATAACAGTTTTTCATAATGGAGTGGATCAAAACCAAAATGTTTAAAAAATTAAGGATCAGTCCCAGTCAAAATAACTTATAAAGACTAAAACCAAAACACGTTAAGAAACATAAACATAAATAAGCCTATCAAAAATATTGATTCTTTATGTTGTTCTCTTTCTCACTTAGTTCTCACTCACTCATGTTGCATATTTTTAATAAGTAATTTGGCACGGGCGACTCAATTAAGGACGTCTAATATATGGTGATTTATTACTTTCATTATTACTCCTTCCTTCAGTCCTTCCTATTTAACTTTCTTTTTTAGAAGTTTTTTTTTTTTTTTTATTTGTCCTTTTGATAATTTTAAGAGTGTAATAAATGTTATTTTTCATGTCTATCCCTATTTAATAGGGTATTGGTTTTCGTAAGTAGTGGAGAAAAAGTAATGATTACGGAAAGAGAAAGGGTTCAGTGAAAAAAAAAATAATTAATGTATTGAAAATGTAAGTAATGATTGGATTTTTTAAAGGGTATGTTTTGTTTGAAATATGACAGATAAATAGGAACGAAGGGAGTAGTAACTTATACTCCCTCCATCCCAGAAAGTTAGTAAAAAACATATAAAATTTTTGTCCCAAATTGAAGTTAAAATAGTAAATAAAAAAATTAAAATTGCATTGTATATTATGTGATTAGTTAATTAAGGAAATATACATTAAATGTTTGCTTTGATAATTGATTGATTTGGGGGACAATACATTAACAACATGTTCCTTATATTTGTTGAATTTTCAAAAAGTTACTAATTTTTTGGACTGAGGGAATACTAAGCCTAAAAAAAAAAAAAAACAAAAACTTATATTGTACTAAAGTGCTAAGATTAACAAAACATTAAATAAAAAATAATGTGGTCCTAAATATAAGACTTTCTTGTAATTCTTTTCAAAATTACCCTTACATCTAATCATTGTGGTCTATGTTTTTGTGCGAAGAAATAAATAAAATTGTTTTGGAATATGAAATGGAGCTTGTTTAATGTTGTAAATGACTTGGAAATTGATTCATTGTATTAAGTATAGATGATGGAGTATCTAGGAATTAAATTAATTATTGAAAAATGAAAAAATTTATTATGTTCTAATAATTGGTAGATGAATATTTTTGGAAGAACATATCAATTGTAATATAGAATTCAATAACATTGGTGGACGTAAAAATGCTCAAGAGGACCTTATAATTAGGGACGGAGCGGGTAAATAAATACTCCCTTCATCCCTTAATATAGGGCACCGTCTTGGTAGAATTGGTTTCCCTTTTTATATGTCGTTTTAGAATATCTATGTAGTATTAAAAAGTTTATTCCAAATACACCCCTCATAATTGCATAGGGGTGATATGGTAATAATCACAATAGAGAGAGAAATGAATGGAGTTGTAAAGTTTTAAATAGGAATAACCTTGGAATGAAAACATATTTTTTGATAAATTTGAGAGTAATAATTACTTTTCTTAATTTGCATGGATTAGGTAAAAGTGACTTATATTAAGGACTGAGGAAGTAGTAACTAACCCGTGAGGAGGCATGCGTATCTTGCTGGTGTATAAATAAATGTATAGATATATCATATATCTATCAATACATAAGCTACAAATTCCTTGACAAAATTAACTAGTTTCAGAAGCATCAAACACAAAATGGGTGTGGTTGTGGTTGTGCTGATATAGCTTGCTTATGCTAAAATGCCTCTATTGATAAGTGACTATAGAAGAGCTGCTTCTACTTGAATTTCTCCTTGTTCCACTGGCCTAAAACTGACTCGTTTCTGAAAATTCATGAGATTCAAGATACAACATTAACACAATTGCCTTTGAATTTCGTATTAGCTAATTAATATGAATATGTTTGTGAATATGATATGAGAGTGTGCAATTTTAAGTACCCTTTTGCATAGGAATAAAAACTAATTACTAGGAAACTACAAATATTATAGGCTGAATAGACAAACATTAAAATGTTCTGTGTGTATATTTAAAATAAGCACTGTCACCAAATAAAATAAGCACCGACTTTAAACGCGTTATGTTTGACTCCCACTTCTCTAGAATATGGCTATATGATCTTACGAATTTTTCTTCAAAATAGTCCATGGATGAACGGGAACTATGAATACAACGAGTTCCCTCAAAAAAACAAAAAAAAAAAAAAAAAAAAAAAAAAAACGAAAAACCCAACAAGACATAGTATGTGCTTGTAATTAATTGTTAAATATATACTCTCACTCTGATTCCTAATATAAGACAAAATAACATAAATACTACATTCGTCTATAAATATAAAGCTCTTTTTATATTTTTATTTTGTCCCTATTTATAAAATTTCATACCAATTTTCAATGATCATTAATTACTTTTTTCCACAAGCACCCCTATTTATTTAACACCTTTTAGATTCTCAATAGTATTAATAAGGGTAATTTTGAAATTACATATCAAAATTTCATATTTCCAATATAATTAACTAAATTATTCCACTTTTTTAATGGACGTGAAATCCCCCAAAGAGACTTTATATTTAGGGACGAAGGGAGCAACACATATTAAGCAAGTTAGTTGAATGTATTTAATTTTCTCAAAATCATAAAAAATATTGCTACTTTAGGAAAGTTGCATTGGAAATGAAACAAAGATTAAATGAGATCAATATTTTCTATCTAGAAACATTTTAGTAATGATTGCATTGAAAATTAAAATTTAGTTAACTTTTTCTTACTCGCTCTTGTTCTTATTATAGGGCATACTTAACCAAATTACACATACCAAGGAAAATAGTTAGTTTTATAAATTTTATGAGAATATATTGTAATATTACAATTTTACCCTCTAAACTTTTCTTGGAAAATTCACACTCATTAATGAACAACAAAAATACAAAGATAGTCAAAGCATTTAATAAGGGCAAAAAAGAGAAAAAACAATAAATAATACATTGGAAATGTAAAGTGACTTATAATTAGGATCAAGAAAACCTTCTAAAATGTGACCTATAATAAGGACCGGAGGGAGTATATTAGAGACCAAGAAAAGTATGTCTGAATTTTTTTTATATAGGAGACCGGAGGAAGCAAGTTACTCCTCCGTTCCATAAGTGATGTTTATTTAGCAATTTTATTTTGTCTCATAAGTTATGTTCTTTTAAAAACTCAATACTCATTTATACTTATTTTTTCAAGCATATCCTTATTTATTACTCTCATTTCTTTGTCTCTTTTCAACTAACTTATGAGACGGAGACAGTAATAAAAAATGTGAAAAACGAGCAATCATGCTTCCTCGGTTCCTTAACTTTTGGTTTTTTAGCCTTTTTTTTCTTATTCCATATCTTTTGTTTTTTTTTAATAATTCCAGAGCACAAACATATATTTTTTCCAATTTTAATCTTTTATTCAATCATTTTTCTTACTTCTCATTAATTTAACTTTTATCATCTCTAAATCACTATACATTAATTAATAGACACATTTCTTAATATAAATTAAATACTATTACAATTTTTTTATAAGAATTAAATAAAGACTTTTTGGATAAAACAGATATAAAACTTACAATAATCAACACTTTCTTAATATATATGTATCCAAATTTAAAAGGTCAAAAGTTAAAGAACAGTGGAAGTATCAGGCTTTGCTTTAAAAAATATGTTATACTAGCCCCCAACCCCGTGCGATGCACGGGAGAAATACGAAATTGATAAAACATTTTGATATGAATAATGAATAATGTTTAAGTGTAAATAAAGTATAATAATGTAAACATTCTTGTTAAAAAAAATTGTTTAGGAAGGAGTCGATTAATATTATTATTTACAAAAGAGTCAATAAATTGGAATCGATTAACATTCTTGTATGTAATATTTTTAAAAATAAAAAATTCGCTTTTAAAAAAAAGTGAATAAAAAGTGTTTTTGAAAAAGAAGTAATTAATAACATTATAAATTCAAATCCAAATAACAAAAATATGTACATAAAAATAACACAGAAAACTCAAAGCATATTTTTTTAATATATTAGATTTATTAAAATAAAAAAAAAGAGCCGGAGCACCAAAAACCGGTGCATGGTAGAAGCACCCTTGTTTTATATTTTGTTTGTTTAGATCATTACCTGTCTCAGGAAGCATATAATAAAAAAATTCAAATCGAAATAACAAAAAACATGTACATAAAATGAATACAGAAAACCCAAAGCATATTTTTTTTTATATATATTAGATTTATTAAAATAAAAAAAATTAAAAAAAGAGCCGGAGCACCAAAAACCAGTGAATGGTAAAAACACCCTTGTTTTATATTTTACTTGTTTGGACCATTACCTGTGTCAGGAAACATATAATAAAAAAAATTCAAATCCAAATAACAAAACCATGTACATAAAAAGAACACAGAAAACCCAAAGCATTATTTTTTTTTAATATATTAGATTTATTAAAATAAAAAAATAAAAAAAGAGCCGGAGCACAAAAAAACCGGTGAATGGTAGAAGAACCCTTGTTTTATATTTTACTTGTTTGGATCATTACCTGTCTCAGGAAGCATATAATAAAAAAAAATTCAAATGGAAATAACAAAAAACATGTACATAAAAAGAATACAGAAAACCCCAAGCATATTTGTTTTTTATATATTAGATTTATTAAATTAAAAAAAAGAGCCGGAGCACCAAAAACCGATGAATGGTAAAAGCACCCTTGTTTTATATTTTACTTGTTTGGACCATTACCTGTGTCAGAAAGCATATAATAAAAAAAATTCAAATCCAAATAACAAAAACATGTACATAAAAAGAACTCAGAAAACCCAAAGCATTTTTTTTAATATATTAGATTTATTAAAATAAAATAATAAAAAAAAAGTTGGAGCAGCAAAAAACCGGTGAATGGTAGAAGAACCCTTGTTTTATATTTTACTTATTTGGACCATTACCTGTGTCAGGAAGCATATAATAAAAAAAATTCAAATCGCAATAATAAAAACATGTACATAAAAATAATACAGAAAACTCAAAACATATTTTTTTTTAAATATTTTAGATTTATTAAAATAAAAAAATAAAAATAAAGAGTCAGAGCACAAATTAAAAAACCAATACATACATGATAGAAACACCATTGTACTTTTTGCTTGAAATAATCAAAATAGGAGGAGTAGTTAAAAAAATGGGTGGGAGGAAAGTCAAAATAGAATGGAGTAGTAAAAAAAAATAAAAAAAATAGGAGGGAGTAGTGTGCTGGATTTTTAGTGGGTGGGAGGAAAAGTTATATAAAAAAAAATAAAAAAAGAAAAAAGAAGAAGGAGGGAGTAGTGGGCAGGAGTTTTAGTGGGTGGGAGGGAGTCTTTGCTAATATAATAGTATATAGACTACGTGCGCACCTATACATAATACTCTTTTAAGATTTTTATTTTATTTTTATTTATAAGATTTTATATCAATTTTTAATAATAATTAATTATTTCTTTTTACAAACACATCTATTTATTCAACATTTTTTTAGATTCTCAATACTATTAATAGGGGTAAAATACATATCAAATATTCATATTTTCAATACAATTAACTAAATTAATCAACTTTCTTAATGGACGTGAAATCTACCTTCAGCGTGTTATCAACATAATATAAAATAGGAGAAGTAGAATGACAAAAAAGATTTCCCTCCTAAAACACTCATTTTCCCTCCTAATGTTGTATTTCTCTCCTAAATCAATTATTAAGTGTGTTTTGTGTCTTTTAATCTTAGTCATTCATCATATTTTATTAGATTAAATCATAATCGTTTCATCATGTTTTCTTAGAGACGCACTTCTCTTCATCTTCTTTCTTTCGTTTTCTTTTTCCTGGTTGCCTTTGTTTCTCTCCCTTTCAGTTTCTTTGTCTCTTCTCATTTCTTTCCATCTCTTTAATACATATTTTCAAACACTTTTATGTACAAAAATTTTTGGAAAATAAACTTCTGATTTTGATGTTAGTTAGGCTCTCCAAATATACATCATAAAAAAATATACAAATGAGTACTCGAATAAAAAAATAATTTATCTTTAATTTATTTATTTATTTTTTCTTTATCTTTAATTTATTCCTTGATATTTTGAGAGTTTTCATAAAGTTTCAAAAAAAATTATTTAATTATATATTTTTTGGTGAAATTAAATATTAAAGATTTTTTTGATCTAATTAAATAACTTATGGTTTCTAACTAAACTAAAATTTATGCCTTTTTTGGAAGTTAAGGATTTGAAAAGACAAGTGCTGAAAACAAAAATAGAATATGAAAATTGATGAGTACAGTATTAGTGATATAACTATTTTGATCATATATATAATTATTTTTTCTATAACACAATTACACATAGATAATTATTCGTTATATTTGATCATATATATTTATTCGTTCTATAACACAATTACACATATATTTATTATTTTTGGTGAACACAAATACACATATTTTTTCACATAGATATATAGTGTAATGAATAAGAGATACCAAAAGTCTTAACGAAAAAAACAGAAACATCAATGGTGGATTAGAAAAAGGATTAACAAAATGAAGATATGAGTGAGGACACTGACACACCCGTATGACTATTCACACTCTTCATTTTTTTTAATTAATAATATTGTTAGTTTTATTTTTCTAATATATCTTTATTAAAAATTTTAAACTAAAAGTTAAATAGATTTATCTTTTGCTCAATAATTGATTTTTTAATCAAGAATTCCAGAAATCCAAAACCTATATTCTTATGGATATACTTTTTTTATGATCTTTGAATTCTCATATATTTAGCACTAACTTGATATTTCAATTTTTATATTTATGTCAAAGTTCATGTCAACTTGAGATCATAGAAAGAAAAACGAAATTTAAAACTCTTGCATCGCACGGGACAATTTTCCTAGTATATAAAAACGGAGGAAGTATATATCACTCACAAGATCTATGCATGATTTCTGAGGGCAGATAAAGAACTAGTAATTTGTAATAATGTCTTTCTTTCTAATAATTAATACTTTTTAATACTCGATATAAGATTTTTTTTAATAATTTTTATTGATATTTAATTATTCTTTATACAAATTATTTTTAGAGTTTCATAATAATATTATGTAAAAGTAGTTTTGTAAAAATATATCGAATATTGGCATTTTCAATGTGACTAGAACTATTAACTATTTTATTGATGAAAATAAATTTTTTTTAAAAAATGTTTTTATGCTAAGAATGTAACAGCCCAGCCCCAGCCAGCCGTACGGTACTGGGCACTGGGGCCCAGCACACCGCCACGTGGATATTGTCCGCTTTGGACATCCTTCACCCTCACGGTTTTGCTCTTGGTCTCACACTAACAGTGAGCCCCAAAACGCGTCCACGTGAGGTAAGGTATCCACACCCTATATAAGGCACGCTTCGTTCACCTTGTAAAATCAAGTCTCCGATTAAGGTGGATTAATTTTGATGATGACAATGTAATTAAATTATGGACTTAATTTGAAGAATGCAAGCCCAACATTAAAGAAGATCAAGTGCTTAGTTTAATTATTCATTCTCATTTATTCTTATTGTATTTTATTTTATTTATGAGAGTGGGTAGTTAAGGTTTTTATTCTCACATAAGGTCAAATAATGATCATGCATGAAAGGTTAAGATTAAAACCAATTAGACTTGAGAAGAGAATTGAAAACAATGTTAGAAAAACTTAATTTTTCCAACATTGAGCAATTCACTCGAGTGATTCTCAATTCACTCGAGTGATTTATGAATTTTCAGTAATATAGCCGTTGGGTAAAGTAAAAATGCAACACTATCAGAGTTGACTAAAACACTCGAGTGTTTTCAAAAAGACTCGAGTGATTTAGGTCTGTCAGCAAATTTTTTAAACGTTAGAAGAGGACAAAAAGGAAGAATAACTTGGTTTTTGCTTCCCTTTTGTCCCCTCACTTATATTCTGAATAGTGGCCATTATCCAAGAGAACAAGCTTACACTCTTTCATTGATTCTCTCTCTCAAGTGTTAAAATCATTTTCTCTCTCTAAACTCAACCAAGCATTCATCTTTATTATTTATCTTAGTGAGTTAAGAGAGTGTGCTTCATTTGTAAGAGAATTATTTGTTGTAAAATTCTCAAACACTCAAACACTTTAGCTTGTTTAGAAAAACTTGGTGAGGTATCCAAGTACTTGGTGAGGTATCCAAGTTCTCAAGTCTTGGGAGGTTCTCAAGCACAAAGACTAAGAGGATTCTTAGCTTGGTGGGCTCTTGGAGGTTCCAAGGAGCTTAAGAAGAAGGGACTCTTCATCACCAAATCAAGTTGGGGTAGAAATTTCAAGAGTTTGGTACACTCTTGAAAAGGGTTAGGATTGAGTGAGGAATCTCAATTTATCCTTGTAATTTCTAACAATTTGATTACTAGTAGAAACTCCTAAGTTGATTAGGGGGACTGGATTAGCACTCTATATTGAGTGTGAACCAGGATAAAAATTGGTGTTGTCTCTCTCTTTTATAGCTTTCTTAGTTTTCAAGTAAAACCAAACCCTAAGTTCTCTAGAAAGGGGCTTTTATAATTCTAGTAGCAATTGGTTGAAATTAACTTGTTTTCAACTTGTTTTAATTTAGTTTAATTGCCCTCTACTTTGATTTATATCTGCCCTGGATTAGTCTTTAAGAAATTGAATCATTTTGCTAAATTTCTCTGAAACTGCCCCTTTCTGTTCTGCATAAAACACTCGAGTGTTTTACAATTCACTCGAGTATTTCGTAGCATTTCACTCGAGTGTTCTTCATTTTCATGCGAGTGTTTTTCAGGTTTTCTGAAAAACACGCGAGTGTTTTTAAATTCACTCGAGTAAATTGCCCAGTTTCAGAAAAACAAACTTTTGATCAATTATCTTTTAATTGCACCAAAAAAATTAGTCATTGTTGCTTCCATATTACTATTCACCCCCCTCTAGTAATTGCTAAGCCCGCTTGTTGGTTTCCAACAAGTGGTATCAGAGTTCGGTCGAAAGATCGAGCGTAAAAGCTTTTTCGAAAAAGATCCTTTTGGAAACAATGGGCTCTAGCAATCAACAAGAAGAGTCTATGTCTCTTAACCGACCTCCATTCTTCAATGGTGAAGATTATTCTTATTGGAAAGTTAGGATGAGAGTCTTTGTAGAAGCAATAGACACCGATATTTGGGATGCAATTGAAAAAGGTCCTTATATTCCTAGAAGAGTGATTAATGGTGAAGCCATTGTTATTCCTAGGACAAGTTGGAATGAAGATGATAAAAAGAAAGTTTCATATGATTTAAAAGCTAAAAATATCATCTTCTTCGCTTTGTCCAAAAACGAATTTCATAGGATTTCACAATGTCAATCGGCTAAAGAAATGTGGGATACCTTGCAAATTACTCATGAGGGAACTAGTGAAGTTAGAGACTCAAGATTAAATGCTTTAACTCATGAATATGAGCTTTTTCATATGTTCCCTAATGAGTCTATCAATGATATGCAAACAAGGTTCACACATATCGTTAACCAATTGATTGGCTTAGGAAAGGAATTTAGAGATGGTGAAACTACTAACAAAGTCTTGAGATGTCTTGATAGGAGATGGCAACCTAAGGTGACCGCCATCAAGGAAGCTAAGGATGTAAAATCTATGGACTTGACCACCTTGTTTGGAAAGCTCCAAGAACATGAGATGGAACTATCAAGACTTCACTTAAATGAAGACTCGGACAAGAAAAAGAAGAGCATCTTTCTAAAAGCCTCAACCAAAATGTCAAAAGAGGATGAAGATGAATCTTCAAGTGAAAGCTCCGATCATGCTCTAAATGAGGAAGAGATTGGTTTATTTGCCAAGAGGTTCAACAAATTCCTCAAAGGCAAAAAGGGTAGTTCATCATTCTCTAAGGACAAGAGACCTCAAGACAAAAGATCCAAGGATAACAAGCAAAGAAACAAGAGCTCAAGTGAGAGCGTGAAATGTCATGAGTGTGGTGGGGTAGGACACATAAAAATGGAATGTCCCACCCACTTGAGAAAGAATGAGAAGAAGGCCCATGATGGGAAGGGGAAGAGAGCTTACATTGTTTGGGATGAACCGGAAAAGGATTCCAAGTCATCCTCAAGTAGTTCGGATGATGAGGAAGCCAAGCTATGCCTCATGGCCAAGAATGACAATGAAGCCTCCTCAAGTAGTGAAAGAAATGACAATGAGAGTGAGGATGAGGTATCATCTAATTATTCTTACACCTCTTCTCATACTATTTCTTATGATGATTTGCTAAATGAGTATAATGAAATGTTAACTCAATTTGAAAGACTTGCTAAAGTTAACAAAGAAAAAGGAAAGAAGCTTTTGGAGTATCAAAAGGAAATAAATGAATTAGAAAAATCTATTAATGATTTGAAACTCCAAAATGCATCCTTGGAACTTGCTAACTCTAGTCATGTTTGTGAGAATGCAAATCAATCATATACCATCACTCATTGTGAAAAGTGTTGTGTGCTTGAAAATGAAGTTAATGATTTGAAAATCAAACTCAACACTTTTAACAAAAGTGATAGAAACCTAGATCGGTTAATTGGTTCTCTTAGACACAATTCAAACAAAACCGGTCTAGGATATGTCCACAAGAAAAAGAAAAATAAAGTGTGGGACTAAGGCTTGCCCTTACATCCACCCCCCTTGGAGGCCCAACGTCCCCGTTGGCACACCGACCCGGCCTTGGCTTTGATACCAAATGTAACAGCCCAGCCCCAGCCAGCCGTACGGTACTGGGCACTGGGGCCCAGCGCACCGCCACGTGGATATTGTCCGCTTTGGGCATCCTTCACCCTCACGGTTTTGCTCTTGGTCTCACACTAACAGTGAGCCCCAAAACGCGTCCACGTGAGGTAAGGTATCCACACCCTATATAAGGCATGCTTCGTTCACCTTACTAGCCAATGTGGGACTAAGGCTTGCCCTTACATCCACCCCCCTTGGAGGCCCAACGTCCCCGTTGGCACACCGACCCGGCCCTGGCTCTGATACCAAATGTAACAGCCCAGCCCCAGCCAGCCGTACGGTACTGGGCACAGGGGCCCAGCGCACAGCCACGTGGGTATTGTCCGCTTTGGGCATCCTTCACCCTCACGGTTTTGCTCTTGGTCTCACACTAACAGTGAGCCCCAAAACGCGTCCACGTGAGGTAAGGTATCCACACCCTATATAAGGCATGCTTCGTTCACCTTACCAGCCAATGTGGGACTAAGGCTTGCCCTTACATCATTGGCTGGTAAGGTGAACGAAGCATGCCTTATATAGGGTGTGGATACCTTACCTCACGTGGACGCGTTTTGGGGCTCACTGTTAGTGTGAGACCAAGAGCAAAACCGTGAGGGTGAAGGATGCCCAAAGCGGACAATATCCACGTGGCGGTGCGCTGGGCCCCAGTGCCTAGTACCGTACGGCTGGCTGGGGCTGGGCTGTTACATTTATGGTATCAGAGCAGTTTCCCTCGGCCTATAGAGTGTGGACTCACATCTCCTGTGCTTACTCACCAAGCGAGTAACTTATATTTAATAGCAGTTTATTCTAGTATCTATTTGTGTATTGGTAGAGTCATAATAGGAATGGTTGTGCATTTGCATTTCTTCCTTAAATTTTCTGCATTTGACTCATTGCACCAATTAACATTTTGTAAGTACTAATGATGACGTGTGCATTTGCTGGACTTGACTGAGTTATATTTTGATTGAAATATTTGGTCCTTGACTAGTGTTAGAGTTGAGGCATGATAAGGGCTTAGCTTGATTCCGATTTTGAGCACATGAGTAATAATTTCTTACTTGGATGCATTCGGCCATCTCATGAACAAATAGGATAGGAGTTTGTTTAATGAAAATGAAATTATGTTGTGATTATTATGATGCATGCTTAGTGTTTGACTTGATGTGTTGCTTTTAATAAATTGATTTGAGATTTACCCAGCAAAACCCGAAATCTTGTGAAAATGAATGTTTCATATTTAGAAATGGACGAATGATGAGACTAAGGAAACAGAATACCCCAACGGGCTAGAGCACCAAGTTGCTACCTCTCCGGGAGAAAGTAATCTTTAGTCTCGGACCAAGTGAGCCAATTCTAAACGTGACAACACAAGAAAATTTTCTAAGAGTCCTTTAACAAAAACTTAGGCTACATGAGAATGGTCTTATCACCGATGTGTGTGTACTTGAGACTGATCACCTCAAATATACATCTATTGGGAGATATAATCATCTAGTCCTTAAGTTTCGGTAAGCATTTTGGAATTTTGTAAATGTCTAAAGGAAATGAATAATGGAAACAAATATATGAATTATTGTGATTATTAAACTCGTTTAGGATAGCTTAGGTGCTGGACTTTGATGATTGATATGATATTTGATAATATGAAAGAAGGTTAATGTTGTAGAATTTAGGTGATTTTAGTAAATGAAAGTTGCACTTCTCCGTTGACTCTAGAATTTTGATGTGCTGCTACTACATATATATGTATGTGTCCTGGCAATTAAGAGTTTGTTATAACTTCGGTTGGTACTTTTAGAAAAATATAAGTTGTTAGTTGTCGAGTTCGAAGAATGTAGTTTCGGGTTGTCAAGAGGTGTCTACAGTAGTACCTTCAGACACTCCGTTCGCCTTGAGATTTAGTAGAATGCTTATTTATGTCATGATATTTGATTCTGGAAGGTTGCACATGATTTGAAAATGAATTGCTGTTTATTTGGATTTTTGGGTCGTAAAGTGTTTGTCGGGAAATCGAGGTTTTTAATATAATGGAAAACTGAGTTTTCGGGCTTAGGATGCTCAAATTGACATGAAATTTATATGTGAGCTTCCTGAAGTTGAATTCATGTTTTATGTAAAATTTCAAGCTGCTTGGAGCTAGTTAGTATTTTAAATAAATGCGTTTTCACAATCAGATCAGGCAGTTCTGGTGTCTCCGACACTATGAACGCAGGAGGAAAATCGAGTCTAACGTGCTCCGATCGGTCTTAAAATTTTACAAAACTTTTGGATAAGTATATCTGATGTCCCTGTAAATTTTGAGGTCATTTGGAGTTTGTTTACTACTTTAAATAAATCTAACTTAGGTTCAACCCCCGATGTTTACGGTGTTTTTGACAAAGTGGTCGGAGGGTTAAAACTGAACCTAACGGACTCCGATCGACTTCAAAATTTACCACGATATTCTTTTATATGTAGGTACACTACTTGTAAATTTTCATAACATTTGGAATTGAATTGGTATTTTTCAAAAATGCATCTTTGTTACAGCTATGTAGTTTTTCCGGTTTTCGGACTTTCAGGCAAGCAATGAAAACCATACCTCCCGAACTCCTTTTAAACTAATTTTTGAATATGTTACCTTTGAATACTTTCATGTGAAGTAGGCCAAATTTCAAATAAATATGAGTTGATATGACATGAGTTTTATATACGTCATAAATGTGTTATGTGTAAGCTTTCAGCGACTTTTTGAATGCGTTTATTGCAAACTTCATGCCAGTGTTTGATCAATGACTTGGCTGTACTTTTGATATTATTATATTGCCTCTGGATGTGAACGTTGTGAGCATGCAAGATGTTAGGTAGGGGTGATGTGACATGCTTTATTTTCCTTTTATGTCCTAAATGCATAACCATATGCATATGCTAGTTTGTTTGTCCAGTAATGATGAACTCTATGCTTGGATGTGTTTGAACACATGGCTGCACATTATGAATCAACTTGTGATATGTGGTAAGATGGACTTGGTATGTTTAAGAATGTGATGCCCGATTATGCCTAAGTTCGTTATGCACTTCATAGGAGCAATTGTCATGCAATTTGCATAGACATACATATTAGGCCTTTCTCATTTGAAGTTGAATGTGTGGATAAATATTTTATAAAGGTAACCAAATTCAAGGTCAAATGAGAATGGGTCACACTAGGTGTGAGGAAGATATAAGGGAGTCAAGGGAAAGACGTTAGAAACGAAATTAGAGCTTAGCATGGAAATCCTTAGAGTTGACGTTGAAAGGCGCAAAGTAAAGGAGTTTGCATATCTATATACATCTAAAGATCTCATTCCTTATCATCCCTATCTGTTTATCCAACCATCTAAGTTCGAATTAGCAAACTTTGATCTTTCCGTAACAGGTTCCTGTACTGTTTTCTTCGATCTAAGATGAAACTTTAGATGAAAATTTGGGGCTGATGGGTCGGAAATAGTTTGGAGAAACACCAAAGAGTATCGCTCTAGGAGCATCATAAGTGGGGGAGTGAACCAGGAAAGAGTTAGATATCATAGTTAATGGCCCTGTTTAAGTGATGGTTATCCATTCGCTTAAACAAATCGGAATTTCGGGGACGAGATTCTCCTAAGTGGGGGAGAATTGTAACATCCCTAATTTTTAATCCCTAGTATAATTATAATTTTTAATGAATTAAATATTTGTTTCTTGAAATCAATCATTTAGTGTTGGGTATTTTCCTAAAATGCATTATATTAATTACGACAGGATATTTAGTTATATTTTAAAGTGAACTTTTCTAAAGAAAATTAACATATTAAAATAATGCTAAATACTTTGAATACTTTACTTCACTTATATATATATATATATATATATATATATATATTCAATAAGGAATTATGTTTAGTATTTTTATATACTTGACTTTATAACTTTCGTAAAAATATATTTACTTATTTGATTTGATGACTAAATTCTATTTTTAGATGCTCTTAAAAATAATCACCCTCATTGAAGGATATACTTTTTATATTTTTTTCCTTAACGTGGACATACCAATATTTAAGTACTTCGTAAGTAATATCAATAATTAACTTTATGATATCCCTATATATGATAGTATGATATTCAATTCTTAGTATTAGTTTCCCTAAAAAAATAAATAAAAATAAAAATAATAATAATATTAAGTTTTATTTAAAAAAATTAATAAATAAATAAATAAAAGTATATTAAAAAAAAAAGAAGAACCGTGTATTAGTGTGTTGTGTGTTGAGGGATGGAGAAACCCTCATCTCCTTTCTTCTTCCAAGTCCGGCCGCCACCCCCCTTCCCCTTGGCCGTGGGCTCGTCAGCCATCACCACTCCACCATACCGCCACCGTCGCAGTTTTCTGTCTCTCTCTAAGATCGACTCTCTCTCTCTCTTCCTTATTTCCCTCACACAACGCCGTCGCCACTCGCGACTTCTCCTCCCTCGGTCGACCACGTTCAAGCCGCCACTCGCCGCCACCACACACCATCACACTCGCGTTCTTCTTCTCTCCTATTCTCCTCCATCGTAGCGTCCTCTCTCCCCTCCCTTGTGAACCGCTTCCACCGCCGAACCTAGCTACGGCGCCAGTCATCGCCACCGGCTTGCAAATCGCGAGCCACAGATCTTCCCCCCGTCGTTGGTTGTTAATGGTGCCATGGAGGTCATGCTGCTGTCGTTCGTTGATGCAGCCTCCTTCGCGAACGAACAACCACCATGATAAGAAGCCTGTGTCGCCGCCACTGTTTTGTTGCTGCGGCCGCCGTGGAGCACCGCCGCTCTCCTTCCTCCTCCCCGGTTCGGGTCTGCTACTTTCTGGACAAGAGGTCTGTGTTCATTGGGTTAAGCTGAAGCTTTGTGAATCGACGCCGTTATCGTCATCGGCCACGGTTGCGGGTTCGATCCAAACCGCCATCACCAACATAGTCGAGGAGTCAAACCGACCCCGGTCGTATAAGCCGTACTTGCCGCTGGTGGATTGGGACTAGTTCAACGTAAGCCGCAACGGGATCGCCTCACCGAGTCGTAAGCCAGGTTCTAATAGAACCCTGAGGTAAGGGGTGTTTTACCTTGCTTTAGAGAGTAGTTTCTAGTTAGTTATAATACCTGCGAAGAATATATGGGTATGTTTGTGAACAAATCTTAGGGTAATTAATCGAGACTAAAAGTAAAGGATAAAAATAAACAAAAGAAAATCTAACTGGATAGTGTGATTTGAAATATGCGTTTTAAGAGCAAAATATAAATATGGATTATCGCATGTTATAGATTATGATGTATGTTTGCTATGTGATTATATATGCTCAAGGTTAAAATGCTACTATATATGGTTATTGGGAAAAATATAAATATGCTCGGGCTGTACTTAAGTTGATTGTAAATGATGATGATATGTTGAATGATGATTAGAGATGCTGAATAAAGGTAACAAGGGGAAATTGAATTGTATGAGGATATGTACAATCAATTATGTGTTTGGGGAATTGATCTGATATATGAGGAACGAAATGATAATTGGTACGACATTGAGATGCTTAGGTATGTGTGAGGAAAAAATGTATGAATATATGTTATGTATTTATCGTGATAATGAATGTAAGTATAGTCACTCTCTAATTTATAGCTGTGGACTAATGTACCGAACTTGAATGTATTATATGATAAAGACTAAGGCAATATTTGTTAAGTATGTGTAAATGATAAAAGAGATATATGTTGGAATGTGTAGGTGATGTGTAATAAATGGAAAAAAAATAAAAAAGCCAAAGAGTAGGAGTATAAGCTTAGAAAATGGAATGTATGAATTGTGAAGATTTGTATACTTGTGATTATATGTTTATATTGATAATTTCCATATGTGCTGAAATGATGTGATGAATATATATATTGGTGCATGAATGAGGAGAAAATGATTTAAATATGAAATGTGTATGTTCGGTGCTAGACGTGCATGATTGCTTATTTGCTAGTGTGTGTTGTGGAAATGTGTGAAAATGAATATATGTATATATATGGAATAGAAAGAGAATAAGGGCGATGCGGTTAAGCCGTAACCCAGAGAAAAAGAGAAAAAAGGGCGATGCGGTTAAGCCGTAACCCAGAGAAAAAGAGAAAAAAGGGCGATGCGGTTAAGTCGTAACCCAGAGAAATAGAAAAAGGGCGATGCGGTTAAGTCGTAACCCAGAGGAAAAGAACAAAGGGCGATGCGGTTAAGCTGTAACCCAGAAAAAAAAGAAAAAGGGCGATGCGGTTAAGCCGTAACCCAGAGAAAAAGAAAAAGGGCGATGCAGTTTAGCTGTAACCCAGAGGAAAAAGAGAAAAGAAAAGTGAAAGCAAGAAAATAACAAAAATGAATGAAAAGAAAGGAAAGAGTAAAGAAAAGAGAAATGTTTTAGAAATGAAAAAGAAAGTATATTAAGAAAAGTGATAAGAATGATGGACGAAAGAAAAGATTATAGATGTGTATGAATTTGAATTGTTTGAGTTTGCTATGTTTTGAACTACCTGAAATGTTTGTGTTTGACTTTGTAGGTTATTATGTCTAGTTAGAAGCTATTCTCTACTTCATGTGTAAAGCTCACCCTTGCAACCATTTTTACAGGTTCAAAGTTTGAGCAGACACAGTTTTCGGCCGAGCAGGGGTACACTCCACGGTACACTCCACACCGTGGAGTGTAATTTAGTTAAGAGAGAATTATATTCTTTTTACTATAATTAATTTATTTTGGTTTAGAGACAATTCGTTGTAAGCCCTGAGTTTTGTTTTAATTTGTTAACAGGGCATGAAAATCAAATTAGTATATTTATAAATATTTTCTGAACTGTACTGGTTTGACAGGTGAAAACTCTAAATTTTTGGGAAGTCCGATAAACAGAGGAAACTCTGTCGGATTTTCATTAAGGTTTAAAAAGAAATTTTCAAGTCCAAATTAAAAATCAACTTAATTAGTTGTAATTAAGCTATGTAAATGTTAGGGTGTTACAAAGAACCAGAGGGAGGAATAATAATAATAATAATAATAATAATAATAATAAATAAAAACAAAAATAGTAATAATCATAGCATATTTATTTATTTAATGTCCAGCCTAAAATGCTACTTCTTCCGTTTCATATCTTTGCAGTGTAAAGTTGTTTCACATATGTTAGAAATGTATTGAATATTATAAGTTTTATATGTATTTTGTTCAAAATATCTTTATTTAATTTTTATTGAAACTTGTAGTATGATAGTATTTAATTTTTATTTGAACGTGTGCCTTTTAATAAATGTACTCCCTCCGATCTTATATATAAGTCTCGTTTGAAGACTTTTTCTTGGTCCTTAATTAATATAAGTCTCATTTCCACTTTTCAATGACATTAATTACTTTTTTTTCTACAAACACTCATATTTACTCAATACTTTTTAGAATCCCAATAATAATTACAGGGGTACTTTTGAAAAAGTATACCAAATATTTATATGTCTAATACCACTAACAATACTAACTAACTTTCTTAAAGGGTGTAAAAATTGGTCAAATAGACTTATAATAAGAACCGGATGGAGTATTATAGTTAAAAGATGAGAGAGAAAAAAAAGTACGTGCTAAAAATCATTGAATGAAGGTTAAAATTGAGAAAAAAATATTAATGATATCTTGAAAAACTAAAACTACTAAAAATAATATACTATAAGAGAAAAAAAAATAAAATTGAGGATAAATAAAAAGAAAAGGTTAAAATTTAAAAAAAATGGTACAGAGAAAGTAACTTATTTAATTTAACTAAAGAATTTTTCTAACAAGTGTCTAAAAAATTACTAAAAATAAAAAAATAATTATAATCTTCTCCTGTAGTATAAAAAGATGTCCCAATAGAGGTTCCTTATTCTCTCATTTCAAAATGGAGCCTCCACATTAAAGTTATCAAATACTAACAATCTATGCTGCTACATGTCATGCTCAAATTTATTCTTACCAAAATTGTAAAAGAAAAGGTGAAAAAGTCTCAAATATAAAAATCTCAACTGCATAACTGTTTAAATGGTAGGAACCAGGTTAACCTCTTATTTCTCATTCTCTTTGCATAGAACTTAGTTTAACACTGCTTATTTGATTTGTGTGTTCATCACTTTGTCTCACAATACATGTTTAAAATAAAAAGCCTTGACACTATCCATATACACTTTCGGCATGAGAATTTGCAGCACTGTCATGTTGTAAATTATAGTGGAATGAGAGTTGTAGAAGGCTTAATTTTCACATCTTTTTTTTTCCAATCGGAATCAGTAATGATTCAATAAAAAGAGTGTAATCCAACTACATACAGTAAATTCATGAATCAAGAAACTCTGACAATTCCCCTCTCCTAACGGTATTTTCTCTATTCCTATTCCTTTTTTCAAATTCGAAATTTTGCGATGCAACTACATTGTAGTTTAAATTTACTATTAGATTGTTCTTCTTAATTTCATTAACTCATGACAATCTCATGGTTGCATTAAAAAAAATCTATATCCCAGTAACTGACATAGAAGTTTGTTGTGGGTTTTCCCTATTTTCCACGGATATATTATGTCATTCTTTGAAAATTATTTTATCGGTACAATATTGCCTCTCAATTGTTTGATTTATTATCATCTTATGTACACCATCAAAGAAATTGGCTCAATCTTATAATTTTGTTTTTGTTTCATGTTATAGTAATTAGGAAATTCTTTTTCCATGCATTTTTTTTGGTCAAGTAGCAATTTTGCAGTATTAATACTAACTCTCGAATTTTATAGGATCTGTGACTTCAAATTCTTAGTTTAAATACAGGTGTCTTTGACTTCATTATGCTTGCATCAGTGGCCTAATTGCTTACGATTCTTTGCAAGAATTTGCAAGGATTGAATAATCTTATATAGTTATATCAATGACATAATTAATATGCTTGCTGTTACCGTCAAAAATAGTGATTAAATTAAAGTCTAAAGGCATACGATTCTAGATGAGATTAGAAAAGGAAATTTTCAAAAATCATGTTCAATTTTGTCTTCTCTTATACATAAGCAGAGCAATAAAATATGAAATGAAGCGGTGAGAATCACCCAAGTTTTGGCCAATTCTTCAACCCAGTTTCAAGATTAGAGGTAGAATAAAGAAATTTTTATATGCTTGGTTAAAATGCTTTCGGAATTCAATATGGGATGAGTTTACTAATTTTGTTTTGGTATGCAATCTAATACAAGTATGTGATTTACATTTATTCATAGTTGTGAACATTTAAGTTCTATAATAAAAAAGTTTGATACTAATAAAACTCATGAAAGAAATTTGTCTTAAAAAGGAAAAATGTCAGTTTAGTTTTCCATTTTTATTAAATTATTAGATAATTCAAAATGAAGATATTCCTCACATCAATGCAAATTATAATGCATTAATGTTCCCATATTCAATCTTATCGAAACATCGTAGAGATATTAAGTTTCTTATGTAAATCAATATCCAACCATGAAGTAGATATTATAATTGCTAAAATTTAGCCATGTGTATGTCAAATAAAAATATTTGAACAAAATATTCACATTATAAAATTTTCTAAAAGCAAGATAATCATACTTTTCGCTAATCATGTTGTTTGGTTGTGCAGATTTGATTTAGTATAAATACTTGAAGCATTAAAAATAAACAATATTATACGTTCCAAAATAATATTGGATTATTAAAAAATTATTATCAAATAAATAATTTTAATCTACTTAACTTCCACAATTTAATTTAATTTCGTTAATATGTTTTCACGAATTTGATCATTCATCACATAATTTTTTATTTACAAATTAAGTGATACTGATTCAATTCGAAAATTCATAATGCTTTTGAATTATTTAATCAAATTATGTAAAAAAAATATATCAAAATATCTATTAAAGTCATATAATACTCTCTCCGTCCCTATTTATAGGACCCATCAGGGAGATTTTACGTCCATTAAGAAAGTTGATTAATTTAGTTAATTGTATTGGAAATGTGAACTTTTGATATGTATTTTCAAAATTACCCCTATTAATATTATTGAGAATCTAAAAAGTGTTAAATAAATAAGGGTGTTTGTGGGAAAAAGTAATTAATGGTCATTGAAAATTGGTATAGGGTTTTATAAATAGGGACAAAATAAAAGTGTCAAAATGATCTTATATTTAGAGACAAGAGTAATAATAGTTAACTAATAATAAGCTAACAAACAAATGCCCGTGCACTATAAGCAAAATAACAAGCACTTCATGCAGTGCACGGGCTTAAAACTAGTTCTATATATTACGAGTAATTATTTTCTCAGAAAATCTAAAAAAAAATTAAAAATACATCTTTCTATTACTTTTATGCTATGTTTGGTTTCTTTAGCATTTGCCATGACTAAATAAGCTTTTAAAAATATTTGAGCCTAACCCAAGTCCATCATATTTCATAAGCTAGATCTGACTATGCATGATGTAAATTAGGCTGCAAGTCCTTGTGGAGCAACTTAGTGCTGTTAGGTAAAACTCTAACATGAGAGACCTGAGGATTCATACTCTTAAAAATGCATATAAATTTATCTAGATGACATTCTACTAATGAAGTCTGCCAATAGAGAGAAAATGAACAGTGTCTACACTATTCAACAAACCCTTTACTTATATCGGTGTACCAAGCAATTGCTCAATTTTATGCTTATTATGGAACAAAACGGGTTTGTCTCAAAAGCATTGAAATAGTAACCATGCATAAGTGCATGGGCAGCAGTGGTGCGTTGATTTTATAAGATCCGTCACAGACGGCTGAGATTTTCTATGACCAGGTCTTGCTACAGGGTTAATTTTTTTTTTGCAGATAATGACATAAAGAAACGGCGTCGTTTCATTTTGGGTTGTTCAATAAATATATGAAAATGGAAAGGGTGTCGTTTTGCATGCTTGTATCTGGTTGGAAGTTATTCTCGTGTTCTACCTTGTCCTCGTTCGATAATTCTCGTGTTCTACCTTCTCATAGCCATCTCATCTTAGCTAATCCACAACATACGTGTTGGAGCGTCGCCGATGAATACACGAATCCACAACCACGAGTCTACGACGCTGTGATGCGTGACAACCACAACGAGAAGATGAGCCAAGATGCGTGACCTCAGCAAGATGCGTCGAATGGAAGAACAAGAAAGAGGTCGCGTTTAACCCATTTGAAGATGAAGAACCCAAACACAGTATCTCATGAATGGAGGTGGTGTTGTATCCCTTCTGTCAATGGGAGTAGATCTGAAGGGTTGTTGAAGTGTTGTTACTTGTTTTAAATTCACAAGGACATTTTGGACAATAAACATTTAGGGTATTTTAGCAAATCTGGAAAACTGAAGGCCCTATATGAATAATAAATGAAAACTTGTGTTGACTGTGAAGTCAGCTCATGCATCACTGCGTGGTTGCTATTTTAATGCATTTGAGCCAAACCCGAACAAAACAGCCAAATCCCAAATATAACAATAAAAATATTTCAAACAAAATTCATATATTCGAGATAATTGACAATATCATAACAAATATATGACATTTAAAATAATACATACCCCTCTTGGCTTGTGATTGTGAATCTCTCCTTTGGCACCATGTACAACGGCAGCCTCCGCGGTTGCACCACCATCCTCAGCCACATTGTTCCCCACGTACAAACTTATGATCTTCTCCGCCACCTCACCTCCGCCGTGGCTCTCCTCCAACAATCTATCCAATTGGGCTTTTGGAAGCCGCATCTTTACCCTCATGGGCCCACCATTATTTGTACCTGGCCCATCTATGGATGAAGGCTTCACAAGAGTAAGATCCGAAACGGAGCGTTTCGATAGCATCAAGAAGTCGAGTCTATCCTTAGCATTCATTCCACGGATTCCACTAGATCGCACCCTCCTTGTTAAGGGTGACTTTTTCGGTTCAGGCTGAACCTTGGGTAACTCAACCAAGAAATAGAGTTTTTTGGGCTTGAGCTCATGGTGTGGTTCTAATGGCTTTGCTCTGAGCCCGAAGTTTTTAACGGCTTGGGAATCCAAAAGAACATGACCGGGGTAGCCCATAACGACGTCGTTTGCTGTAGTTGGTGTCTTGAGCTTGAAGGTTTCACCATCTATTTTCATCACCTTTGCTTTTTTACTCCCTCCTATGGTGTTTCCCATCTTTGGTTTAATTGCTTAGCTAAAATTACTCTAGCTTCCTTAACTTCTTCTATATGATTATATCTCTTTTGTTTTTTTTTTTGGGGGGGGCTCTATGGATTTTTCTATGGTTCTGTATTTCTCTTATAGACAAAGTGTGGTGGGTATTTATAGTACCATTATGAAATGCATTATTAAGTGGTTGGCTGAAACAAATTTGAATTTGAACTAGAGGATGTGTGTGAATTAATGGAAATTTGCTAAAGATTCCATAAAGTTTGACTAATGACATGATATACTAGTAGCAAATAGTAGTGTGAAACTTTGAATTATATGGACACAATCACGAGGTTTGCTCGCTATTGCTTCCATTGATAAGTAACAAGTGGTTAACTTTTATATAAAGTATAGAGTATTTTGATCCCAATAGTGACAAATTGCACTTAGAGCCATATTATTAAAAGTTTTGATCCAACAACACTTTTTTTAGGATATTTCATTTTCATAAAAAAAATGTAGTTAAATTTGTATGCAGTATTGGAAATTTGATATATTTTATCAAAATTGTCTTTATAATTATTACCGAAGCTCTAAAGAGTACTGGATAACTAAAATTTTTGTGAAAAAGAAAAAGAAATATTAATGAAAATTTGAATAAAATTTTATAAATAGGATAAAATAAAAATCTAAAAAAAAATCTTATACTCCCTCCGTCCATATATATAAGATCCTCTTAGTAGATTTCACGTTCATTTAATTTAGAAAGTTGAGTTTTTTTTTTTTTTTGAAAGGAGAAAGTCAGTTAATTTAGTTAATTGTATTAAAAAAGTGAATATTTGATATGTATTTTTAAAATTATCCTATTAATAATATTGAGAACCTAAAAAATGTAAAGTATATAGGGATATTTGTGAAAAGAAGTAATTAATTGTCATTGAAAATTAGTATAAGATCTTACTAATATAGACAAAATAAAAGTCTCAAAAGGGTGTCATATGTAGTATACAAGAATGCAGGAGAATATGATGATACCTCTCTTAAGTTCTTGATGAAAAGTTTTACATACAATGGAGACAAAGTGAAATTTGGGGGTTATTTGCAATAACAATCCAAGGAGCAAGCAAAAGCTCAGTTAAAGGTGCCAGTATTCTCAGTAGTCGAAACTCGGAAGGTTATTATAAAATTGAGTTGTGGGGTAGGTCGAACCAAACTCAATCAAACTCTTCTACCATCGAGAAAACAAAGGGGACTACTTTCATCTTATCTTATTCTTTTCACATATGTTTTCTCTAGAGACCTCTACGAAAAAGTGACATAAATAATTACTTTTATTCAAATTTTGAAACTATTGGGTGCATATATATATTGACTAAATTTAAATAATATTTTCCAAATTAGGTATACCAATTTATATAATTATATAATTCTACATGCAGATATATATGGGAAGTTTTTAGTGGAAAGCATCATTAATCCAAGTCTAGGCTTTTGTCTTGTTATGTTGTTACAAATAGAGGTGGTAATTCGGGCAATCTGGCCAAGTCCGGGTCGGTATGTTTTGAGTTTGGATCATGATCGAGTTGAGATAAAAAAGTTTGGATGAAATTTGGGAAAAAAATATCTAACGAACCTCGGTAACGAGTTATTTTTTAAAATTAATTTAGGTTTTTTTAGGTGATATTAGTGTACTGTCTGGATTCCTGACAAGTTCGGGTTTCATAAATCGGGCTAAAAAGGTTTGAAATTTATTCGAGTTTTATTTTAAAGTCTAAACTCGCTTTTATATCAGATTTATTCGAATTGGCCAATAAGGTCGAATTTTTTTTGCCAACTCTAATTACTAATGTAAATATTTTATGCAACAAGGAAGGCACATGAACTTGTCAATTGATGATTCAAAAATAGTTCTTAATACTGCCACTTGTTTAGCAGCAATATCAAATTGGTATTTGTACCAATTACATGTAAATACTGCATTCGTTATGGTGAGTTTGTTGAAGAGGTTTATATGAAACTACCACCAGGTTTGCATCTGCCAAATTTTGTCAAGATGTGAAAGTTATAAATTAAATTGTTGTATGGATTAAAGCAAGCTAGTAGACAAAGATATACCAAACATGCACTAGTCATATGCTGTTCTAGTTTTTTTAAGTCAAAGGTAGACTACTCCCTTTTCACTAAGTGTCCGTTTGGCGTACGGAATTGAGCATGGAATTGAGGGTTGGAATTGGAATTGGAGTTTAGAATTGAAATTCAGGTGTTTGGTTGTGTAATTGGAATTAGAATTACAATTCCAAAACCAATTCCATAGAATTAGATTATAACTAAAAATACAGAATTTAAATTAATACCTCTAAGTCTCGGAATTACAATTCCTTACTTTATAGAATTGAGTGTCATAAGTCCAGAAACAAAACACGTGACATCTCTAAAATACCCTCGTAGCAATACTATTTTTGATCTACCCAAAATACCCTCATTTCAAAAATATTTTTCATCTACCAAAAATACCCCTATTTCAATACTATTTTTTATCTATACAAAATAACCTCATTTCAATATTATTTTTCATCTACCCAAAATACCCTCATTTAAATACTATTTTTCATCTATCCAAAATACCCTCATTTTAATACTATTTTTCATCTACCCAAAATATCTTCGTTTCAATATTATCTTCCATCTACCCAAAATACGCTTATTTCGATATAATTTTTATATACCCATTTCAATAATGTTTTTTATCTACCCAAAATACCCTCATTTCAATACTATTTTTCATCTACCCAAAATACCCTATTTTCAATACTACTTTTCATTTACCCAAAGTACCCACATTTCAATATTATTTTTCATCTACCCGAAATACCCTTGTTTCATATTATTTTTCATCTATTCAAAAGACTCTCATTTCAATATTTTTTTCATCTACCCAAAATACGTTAATTTCGATATTATTTTTATATACCAATTTCAATAATGTTTTTTATTTACCCAAAAACCCTCATTTCAATACTATTTTTAATCTACCCAAAAATATGAAGTATCAATTTGATAAAAAAAAATAAAGTCTTGGAGATCAAATGAATAGTTAATCAGAAATATTTGGATATTTATTTTTTTACCAAAATTACTTTTTGAAAAAAAATGCGAAAACGGGTATCATTTCTCGGTTTAGTTTTTTTAGTATGTTTTTCTTCTTTATTTTTTATTAGACGTTAGCAAATCAAATAATTTGCTAAATGAAAATTAAGATAGATATTTCGAAATTATTTCAATAAAAATTACAAATAAGAAATATGAATCTATAATGCAGTAAATTTTTTAAGATAAAATAAGATGAAAAATAATATTGAAATTAGGGTATTTTGGGTAGATTAAAAAAATATTGAAATGAGGGTATTTTGGGTGGATGAAAAATAATATTGAAACGAGAGTATTTTGGATAAATGAAAAATAGTATTGAAATAAAGGTATTTTGAGTATATGAGAAATATAATTAAAATGAGGGTATTTTGGATAGAGGAAAAATAATATTGAAATGATGGTATATTGGGTAGATGAAAATTAATATTGAGAAGAGGGTATTTTGGGTACATGAAAAATAATATTGAAATGAGGGTATTTTGTGTAAATGAAAAATAATATTGGGTAAGTGAAAAATAATATTTTGGGTAAATCCAACGATAAAATGTAATTAATTAAATTTTTTTAATTCTACATCTTATGTCCAAACAATGAAATTAGATATTTAATTTGGAATTCCAATTTTACATTTTAATTCTTTTTCAATCCAAACATAGAATCATAATTCCAACTCAATTCCAATTCCAGAATTGGAATTACAATTTCAAACTGCAATTCCAATTCCGCACACCAAACGGACACTAAAATTATTGTTGATAGATTTAATATTACTATTGTATTTGTATATGTTGATGATCATGTTTTATCATGGAATTATATGTCAAAAATCACTCAATTGAAGGAAGTGTTAGACAACAATATCAGTGTCAAGAACCTTGGAGAGTTAAAGTACTTCCTAGGTTTTTTTTTTTTCAATATCTAAGAAAGGGTTACATGTTTGCCAAATGAAGTATGCACTAGTCTTGCTTTGGGACACTACCATGCTATCTAGCTGCAAAACCCTGCTAAACACGATTGGACGACGATGTTAAATTTTCCAAGAATCAAACAGAAGCATATTTCGATATCAGTTATTACAAAAACATATTCTGATTTACCTAATCCACACTAAACCTGATATCTCTTATTCTGTGGGTTTGCTAAATCAATAACTCGATTGTCCTACCCAAATTCACTATATAGCTGCTTAAAGAGTTTCGAGATATATAAAGAATCAACTTGAATTAAGATTATTCTTCTTTAATTTGTTTATTCAAGCAAGTATCTGGAAGGTTATACTTATTCATATTTTGCCTCTTACTCGGATACCAAGAGATTTGGTAATGGCTATTGTTTCTTCTTAGGCAATTCCTTAATATCTTAGAAAAGCAAGAAGCAAAAGACTACTTATATTTCCTTAGAAAAAATTTTACCACCCATAATAATTCTACCTGATTGAAGTAGGATAATTTTTTTATAGATGAAAGACATACATATTTGTGATTTAGAAAAAAGAAAATCTTTTAGAAATGGAATTAATCCCTTCAAGCATATAGTAAAATAGGAGTAACAAATTTATAATGATGTTATATGTACATTAAAATCTTACATAACATCTTCCACCTTTTTCCTTTACGAAAAAGAAAATTGAGTTACACAAGATTTCATGTCCTTTATTACCTTTTTATTTTCTATGATTTTTTTAAACTTTTTTTTTTTTTTTTTTTTTTGAAATGGTAGCAAAATTTATTAGACATTAGTTAAGATGACTTCCATGAAACAAGCAGGAACATCATCTAACCAAATACAATCAAGATAATCAAATGCCTTAGAGGCGATAAAGTGAGCAACCTTATTACTACTTCTGCTAACAAATTGAACAGAACAATCATCAAAATGAGAACTATCATGTTTTGCTCCTCTAATAACATCACTCCAGTATGACAGATTTGGTGAGTTCCTGTACCATTCTTGCTGAACCGCCAAGCAATCAATCTCAAACACTATAGAGGAAAACCCCAACTGAAAAGCTATGTCTACTGCCCATTTCAGCATCACTTCTTCAGCCATTTGTGGGTCCAAAACATCTTGAATAACGTGAGTAGCAGCTGCCATTGGCGTACCAAGCCGATCACGGAAAATAACCCCCCCTCCTGTTCCTCTTCCTTCTCTAATAGCTGCATCAACATTAGCTTTGACATGATGGGCCATAGGAGGGGACCATCTTTTAACTTGGGTTGGGGAATTTGAATTTTTAGGCTTATGGTCCAGATGCACAGAGTTTGCTAAGTTGATGATCTGTCTTGAATCAAGCACCCTGTTATCGAAGGTTTTCAAATTTTTGCTTCTCCATATGGCCCATGTTAACTCACAAGCAATACCAATAGCCTCTTTGTTCCGCGAAGATAGAAACAGTGACTAGAACCAGTTGCCAAAGTTCTCCTCACCACCAGAATATGTAATACCAAGGCGAGATGCAAACCAAGCAAGACGTGCGTGAGGGCACGAGACCAACACATGGAACACTGTCTCCCTATCGAGCCCACACCTTGGGCAGCTAACTGGCAGGATATCCAAACAAGCCCGCCACACCATCTCCTTTGACCGAGGGATTGAAGGAGCATTCCATAGTAATTTCCAATTCAACCTGTTAGCCTGATGTGTAACGCCCCAAAAATTAATCCCCGATTAGAAATTATAATTATATGTAATTACGTTAATTATTATAAAATTTTTTAATGTGATTATAATATAATTATGATGATTAGAATATAATTATGTTTTAAAAATAAATTAAGAAATAATTAAAGGAAATTATTTTATCAAAGTAATTATTTCTTTTTATGCAAATAAAAGAAGAACTTAAAAGATATTAAGAAAAGAAAAGAAATAAAATATAATATCTTTAGATTTTTCAGATTTGTGTCTTACTAACCGGTTAGTGATACGAGTAACCGGTTAATGCTCTCAGACACCTAGAACTGAGATTGTTCTGGACACAAATTGAAAAAGGGAACACGTTTTTGGCCTTCCAACCAGCCACCTTAGCCTGAAAAGGCGTCAATCTCTGCAGGGAATGCGTGGTGGTGAAATTGGTGACTTAAACCAAATCAAAACCACACAATCCACTCTTAACATTTCATAAAACTAAGTTCAGATTTCATAAATAGGTAAAACCCTTATCTCTTATCCATTGGCTTCCATCAAGCTAATGTGCCTTTAGAAACAATCCCCTTATTATCTAAATATGATTTAGCCCATTAAGATTTAATTAATTATTTACTAAACACAATTCAATACATGTCACATGCACATCACATGAGACATACTAAGATATAAAATCTTACATCTCTCACTTGGCTCATGTGACATAAATCAACATTATGGTTTAATAAACAAAATAATTAAACAAACAATTTAATGCGCATTTATATAACTAAATCATTCTATAATTAGATACTCGATTAATCATAGTTAAAGATAGGAACTAATTTGGGTCATAGCGGTTGTATGTCATTTATTCGACATAGTTCCTTCCATGTACCACAAAGCAGTCTTTTCCATAACCTGATCTATAATTGGAAAATATATAATTGGTCCATAATGTCTTTGTTCAAGACAATACCTGTTTACATTACTCTAACACAATAATGCATGCTGTTCTAGAAAACAGGCAATCAGAAACATATATCATAAAATGAGCTCAGAGTGTCAATTACATGATAATAATAAAGGATGTTAACATCAAATTCAATAATCCTTAATAACAATAATGCCCATACTTTCAACATGTTCACTAAATGCCTTAGGCGGTAACCCTTTTGTTAATGGGTCAGCTACCATAAGATTTGTGCTAATATGTTCTATTGATACTCTTTGTTTCTGAACATCTTCTTTCACGCCAAAGTACTTCACTTCCATATGCTTAGCACCTTTGGAGTACTTGTCGTTCTTAGAAAAGAAGACTGCTGCGGAATTATCACAATAAATTTTCAGCGGCCTAGCAATGTTGTCGACTATTCTAAGCCCCGAAATAAAATTCCGCAACCAATTAGCGTGCACTGTAGCCTCAAAACAAGCTACAAATTCAGCTTCCATGGTAGACGTGGCAACAACTGATTCTTTCGCACTCTTCCATGAGACTGCTCCTCCGGCTAAAAGAAATACATAGCCGTGAGTGGATTTCCTTGTATCCACACATCCAGCAAAGTCTGAATCTGAATACCCAATCACCTCAAGGTGATCAGACCTTCTATACGTAAGCATGTGTTCTTTTGTTCCCTGCAGATATCTCAGAACCTTCTTTGCAGCTTGCCAGTGATCTAATCCGAGATTACTTTGGTATCTCCCTAGCATTCCAGCTGCAAAGCTTATGTCTGGTCGAGTACAAGTCTGAGCATACATAATGCTCCCAACTACAGATGCATACGGAATTGCTTCCATCTGTTTCCGTTCCAAATCACTTTTAGGACATTGCATGAGACTAAACTTATCTCCTTTCTGAATTGGAACGGGTGATGCTGAACATTTTTCCATGTGAAATCTTCCTAGTACTTTATTAATATATGCTTTCTGAGACAGTCCTAACAATCCTTGTGACCTGTTCCGGAATATTTCTATTCCTATCACATAGGATGCCTCACCCATATCTTTCATTTCAAAATTACTAGAAAGAAATTCCTTAGTCTCGTGTAAAAGACCAAGATCATTAGTTGCAAGCAATATATCATCAACATATAAAACCAAAAAAATAAGCTTGCTCCCACTAACCTTCAGGTATATACACCGGTCAACGGTGTTTTCCTTAAAACCAAAAGAAACAACGGTATTATTGAACTTTAAATACCATTGGCGGGATGCTTGTTTAAGTCCATATATTGATTTCTTTAATTTGCACACCATGTGTTCCTTTCCTTCCACCAAGAATCCTTCTGGTTGGTCCATGTAAACATTTTCTTCTAAATCTCCATTAAGAAAGGCTGTTTTCACATCCATCTGGTGTAACTCCAAGTCATAATGGGCTACCAGTGCCATGATAATTCTGAATGAATCCTTTCGTGAGACTGGTGAAAAGGTCTCGTTATAGTCAATGCCATTTTTCTGAGTGTAACCCTTTGCAACAAGTCTGGCCTTGTAACGTTCAAGGTTGCCATGAGAGTCACGTTTGGTCTTATAGACCCACTTGCACCCAACTCTCTTGCAACCTTCAGGCAGTTCTACAAGGACCCATACGACATTATGTTCCATGGATTTCAACTCCTCTTTCATGGCATCTAACCACTTATCAGAATTATTACAACTAACGGCTTGTGAAAACGAAACTGGGTCATTATTTTCAATGCTCAAGTCAGATTCTAACTCTTATAGATAAACCACAAAATCATTCGAAATAGCAGACTTTCTTGCTCTTTGAGATCTCCTTAATACTATTTCTTATGGCTCATCTACGATAGGTTCATTATGAATAGCAGGTTCATTTATTTGTTGCTCCTCCAAATTATTATCCGGTGCAACAATTAGAGGAACATTTATAATTGAGCTAGAGGGACGAGCTACAGGAACTTGTACTCTAACTTCCTTAATTTCCACATTTCGTGGACAAGACACACTTCCATCTTGTGGAAGCGTACTCCCACTAATTTCATCATTTTCAATGAACCTAGCATTTCCAGTTTCAACAATTCTCAAACTATGGTTAGGACAATAAAATCTATACCCTTTTGACTTTTCTGGATAACCAATAAAATAACCACTAATTGTTCTTGCATCCAATTTCTTTTCTTGTGGATTATAAACCCTTACTTCTGCCGGGCAACCCCAAACATGCAGGTGCCTTAAGCTAGATTTCCTACCAGTCCACAGTTCAAAAGGTGTCTTTGGAACTGCCTTACTAGGAACCCTATTCAACAAATACATTGCAGTTTTCAAGGCATACATCCACAAAAATATAGGTAAAGACGAATGACTTATCATACTCCTAACCATATCCAATAATGTTCTATTACGCCTTTCTGATACACCATTCTGTTCTGGTGTACCTGGCATTGTGTATTGCGCACAAATACTACGTTTCTCTAGAAGTTTAGCAAAAGGACCTGGGTGTTGCCCAGTTTCATCATATCTTCCGTAATACTCACCACCTCTATCATACCTAACAATTTTCACTTTTCTATCTAGTTGTCTTTCTACTTCATTTAAATAAATTTCTAATACATCTACTACTTGAGATTTTTCATACAACAAGTAAATATAACCATAACGTGAAAAATCGTCAATAAAGGTGATAAAATATTTTTATTTTCCGAAAGAATTAACATCAAAAGGTCCACAAATATCGGTGTGCACAATTTCAAGAAGCTGGTTGTTTCTTGTGGCTCCTTTCTTTCTGTGTTTTGTTAATTTTCCTTTTATACAATCCACACAAATTCTTAGGTAAGTAAAATCCAAGTCTGGAAGGACTTCATTCTTTATGAGCCTTTCCATTCTTACCTTGGAGATGTGACCCAAACGCTTATGCCACAAGTTAGCAGAACGTTCATCTACTAAACTACGTTTAGTACCAATAGTATGATGCAGGGTCAAAACACTTTCAGCATATAAATTATCCAATTTCAATTTATATAAACCATCACATAAAAAACCAGTACCAATGAGATGATTATGCTTAAATAAACTGAAACATCCAGAACCAAAATTAAAAGAATAACCAGTAGCATCAAGTCTAGATAATGAAATCAAATTTCTAGATAAACTAGGTACGTAAAGAGTCTCAAATAAATCTAGGTGATGCCCAGTGTCAAGGATTAAACGATAAGTCCCGACTGCTTCCACTGGTGCCTTCACTCTATTCCCCATGAACACGAACTTCTCATTTGGGTTTATGGTTTGGATTGAATGGAATCCCTGCAATGTGTTAGAAACATGAGTCGTACATCCAGAATCAATCCACCAAGTATTATGTGGAACTTCAGTTAAGTTTGATTCATAACATACATAAGCATTTAGCTTACCCTTTTTCTCAAACCAATTCTTTCGTTTTGGGCAGTTCTTCTGGAAATGTCCAGATTTTCCACAGAAACGACATTTATCATCACGAGGTCCCTTCTTCTGGATTTTTGCAGATGCCTCATTAACCTTCAGTGGGCCCTTGCCTTTATCATGTTTCTTCACATAATTCTTTCCAGCTCCTTGATGTCCTTGGTTGCTTACATAATGAACAGAGTGACTTCCAAGGTTCTTAAGTCTCGTTTCCTCTTGAACCAACGTACTGTGCAATTCAAGCACATTCCATTTGTCTTTCATGGTGTTTTAATTCATTTGGAATGGGCCATACTCAGACGGTAATGAGTTAAGCACAAATTGCACAAGGAAGTTCTCGTTCACAGCCATTCCCAAGATCTTAAGTCTTGCTGCAATATTTATCATGTCACTGACATGTTCATGCATAGTACGTGAACCATCAAACTTCATGGTGGTCAACGTACTCATTAATGTCCCAGCAAGAGACTTATCAGCAGTTTGGGAGCGCTCTCCCACAAAACTCATAAATTCTTTAGCACTTTCGGTTTTGGGGAGAGATGTCTTAATATTGTCTGCAACAGTCATTTTCATAAATATCAGGCTGAGCCTGTTAGATCTTTCCCATGCCTTATGGTAGGCTATCTCTTCCTCGCTGCTAGCATCAGTAAGCAGCGGGCTCCTCTGCCTGGATTGCCAAATCAAGATCCATGAAACCTAAATGAAATTGAATTTGATCACTCCATTCAGAGAAGTTAAGCCCATTAAAAACTGGTACAGACGTAACATTAGTTTGCATAAAATTTGGAACAGGTACTGCATAACAAAATTTTTATTAGTGTTTTGATACTTAAGTTACATGCTATACATATAATATATTCCATCATTTAATATATACTAATGTTTTTCCTTTGGGTATACATTAATATACAACGTTAAACATAATGATGCTAATACAATAATCAATAATGGGTAATGCAACATGCAAGAATTAAATATTTATTATCTTTGGAAATAAATATAACAGTGATGATCATGCATTACCTTCAATCATGTTTATTAATCATAAGAACAACTAATCTATCTTTGGGTGATCCATAAATGCCTTATAACAATAAACTCAATGACTCATAGAATGACAAATCATCATGTCATACATTTATAGCATCATCTATGAGTAATTGAAATTAACTATTATATGATTTAGAATTAATTTAACTTTTCAGGTTCGACCACTTTGGTGACTAACTAACCTATTATAAATTAATTTAAATCAATCTCTATTAATTTATTAATAGAAAATATATCTTTCTTAATTTAAATCGTTAATATATCGGCATATAATGTGAACACGTGAAACCGTTAAGCCGTGTCACATTGCAAAACAATACAATAAAAGAAAAACAATTCATGATTTCAGATATACATATTGCGTTAGTATAAGCTATAATTTAACAATATTAGAAATCCATTGAGCCGTGATTTGAGTTCCAAATGTGACCAGTGCCGTACAGAATACCAAAACAAACTTTGGCGTCAACATTAATGAAGCCGCGAACAGAGGCGTCAATATTGAAATCAATTCATTGCAATACATCAACGGTGGATCACGGTTCTCTATTAATTGAAATCAAATGCAATATTGATTTTCAAAATTTAATCGGAGAAACAAAATTTAATAAGTATGAAATTAAACTTTCGCGGAAATCATAATATCCCTAAATACAATAATTAGGGTTCATACTAAATTAAAAATTTTAATTGGAAAATCATGAATTTCTCAACCTATGGCTCTGATACCACATATAAGTTGTAGTTTTAATTTATTCGTTACAACTACAACAATAGGGATCTTGAAATTACATGACTTTCACATGTTATAGAGATGATAAGAGAATATAATTACTAACCTCTATCCATTGTTATACTTGAGAGAGAGTTCTCCAACGTCTTTGACCAAAGCCAGGAAACAATGTTTCTATTCCTTTGCCTTCTCTATTATTCTTTCTGTATCGTTATGTGATGGTAAAAGAGAGAATACGTTATAGCCAGGAACATGACCTGTTTCTCATAAATAGGTAAAACCCTTATCTCTTATCCATTGGCTTCCATCAAGCTAATGGACCTTTAGAAACAATCCCCTTATTATCTAAATATGATTTAGCCCATTAAGATTTAATTAATTATTTACTAAACACAATTCAATACATGTCACATGCACATCACATGAGACATACTAAGATATAAAATCTTACAGTGGCTGTCTTTGAGTTCGTTCTCTTTCTCTGAAGCACCAACACTCACAAATTCCATATCAAAACAAAGCTCTTTCATCCCTCTTGAAGTAGAAACAAATCCCATCTACTTTCGTGTACTCTAGAGGAAGTTATAGGCTTCACAACTTGACTCTGTTGATGCTGAAAAACAGAGCACGAATCTGTTCTTGAAGCTCTCTTTCTTGATTTCGTTTGGTAAGCTCAAGCTACATTTGATTCTCAAGTTTGTTTCAATCTCAAGTTCATGTGTCCTAGTTTGAATTCCAATCTTTACTCACGAATTTATTTAGCTTTTTCTTGTTGAAAATCTCTGATCAATACCCCCTGTTGAAACTGAAAACAGAGTTGGAGCTGAAGTGAGTTTTGCCTCAAAATCGTGTTGAACCTTTTCCTTTGCTTTCCAATCAGTCTCAAAAGCTTCAATAGGTAAGGGAGAAGATATTCATTTGCTAGAATGATTATTAAATGGCTTGGAATGTAAAGGAGCTTTACAAGCTCAAGGGCCATAGGTTTTGAATTGGAACTTTGGCTTGGAGGCCAAAATAGGACATAAAACTCATTCAAGCAAGTCATATTAACTGAACATGAGCTAAAGGAACGATAAATTTGACTTGAGAAGCTCTGAAATTGAATTTGACATGTTAAGTGTTAATTATGTGATTTTATGCACACTTGAATAATTCTATATGAATCTCATGAAATTGATGTGTATAACTGGTTTGAACATGTTTAAATATGTCCATATATGTTCTGTGAATGATTGATAAGGATTGAAAATGAAAGGTTTTTGAATTGGTGTTAAAAAGTGACATTTCTGGACAGATGCTGCAGTGACTAACCGGTTACTGCAACTACTAATCGGTTAGTTACTGTAAAATTGGAAAGAGGGAAATTTAAATATGAATAACCGGTTACACGACTCTCTAACCGGTTAGACACTGTTCAGAACCTAAAAAATGTATTTTTTTCTTTAATCCAATATTTCCCTAATATTTTTAATTAATTCTTTTAAAATAAAAACTATTTTTTTATTATTTAAAAGAATGTTTGGATGTCAATTCCTTTTTAACATCAATTCAATGCCAAATAAATAATTTGAATTCAATCCTAATAACTTGGTTGTGATTGAAATCATTCATGGTGTTATGGAGCTAAGATAAGATAATAGGAAAAGACACATTCGATTTAATTAAATCGGTATGAGAATACGCGGAGATTAGGTTTATGACGGTGATACGTCAAATAACCGTGGGAATTAATTATAGGTAAAATAGTCCTATGATGAGTGGGTTCTGCAGACTCGACTCGGGATAATTTTACAATGACTATAATTTTATTCTATCGATCTCTCGGAGTATTTCGTGATTGCGGAGGAAGGTCTTTAGTATAATTTACACATGGGTTGTAATTGTATACTTGGTGGAAAGACGTTTACTCCCAATTGCTTTTCCTATTTAGTATGAATCGTTGGTACGTTGTCGTCAAACGTACGTGGAGCGTTTGAACGTTTTCGTTAAAACGTAATTTGGATCGTTTGAACGTTTTCGATAAAACGTAAATTGAATCGTTGAGGACGTTATCGATAAACGTGAAATTTGCCAAGTGCATGATATTTCTTAGAATATCACAGAGGAGATTGCATTAAACATTGCATCGCATTGCATTGCACATGCATTAGAGTCATACATTATTTCTTGACATTTATTGTTTAATATTTATCGATTGATTATCTGAGTTTGCTTACTTGCTTATGTGATCCTAATTGCTACTTGACTAATTGTGTTTGTTTATTCCTAGTTCATTTAATTATTCATTTGTACGTGAATGACACTGTCTTACTCCCTTTGCCCTAATTGTTTGTAGGTCATGGCTCAGAACCCCATATGCATCGAGATGAGGTTTCTCCCTGAGGGAGATTGGCACCGGAGGGGACATAGTGTAGTCCTTGAGGGAGTGGTGGAAGTTACTATCCGTCGTCTCAATCCTCTCCCGCATATGCATCCTCTCAGGACCAGAATTCCTGTGATCTTTATCATTCATCTTTTCCCTGATTAAGATGAATGTTATGTGACTTCCTATCATATCATAGAGTTTTGTGGACTGCTCTGGGTTACACCTTATCATATATATATATATATATATATATATACATATATATATATATATATGTATGTATGTATATGTGCACTGACTGAGTTTAGTAACTCAGAGTTATGATACAGTACCTTTTGACTGAAACAATGTGAAATGATGTACATTAAATTAAACTCCTTATGTGAAATATAAATGACGCAGTTTTATGAAAGTATTTGATTTAAATTATTTCCTATTTTTATATACCATCATAAAAACAACAATATCATTTCTTTAAAATACATTAATAATATGCATTTATCATAACATAATTCTCGTGACGACTCTGGTCGTTACATGATGCGTGGACGAAGAAACAGATGGGCAAATTTCCTCCCGAGCCACTTAATTGGTATCCTGATTTAACACTATACACCCGATCTCTCGTGAGATTCCACATAATTCTGTCACTTTGGGTTGGGTCCCTGAGCTGAATCCTGGTAATATGAGCAGCTTCCTCACCAGAGAAAATTGAGTTTATTCGAAACCTGTCCCAGCCATGCAAGTAAGGATCAATAAGGTCACAAACCTTTGAAACACTAGCCGAGTGTGCCAAACCTGAAAGAGGAATTCCATCAGGTAGAGTGGGAACCCATTTATTATCCCAAATACCGATTGATGAGCCATTCGCAGCCCTCCAGACCGAGCCATTGTTAATAACATTGTTAATTGAGTTTTTTAAACTTTAATCTTAATGATTGAGAATAAGAAATTAAAAATAGTATTGTTGTATTGAAAAATTTAATATCAAACTTTTTTTTTATGTACAATATTAAACATTTTATTAGTAGGTAGAATGGTTTGTTTTCCAATGTCTTTTTAACACTTTTGATTTCTTATCTTCAATCATGATTTCTTATCTTCAATCATAACCGCTTAGGTTATGCAAACTTTATTTTTCATATAAGAAAGTTGTAGGATGTTATGATTTTTTTAAAAAAAATTACATCTATTCTCCATCAACGAGAGACAATATTTTTAGATTAAGTAGTGTCACTATGGGTGCATGGTCCTTAACAAATGTTCATGTAAATTTGGATATATATAGTTTTCTTGATTCAGTTATTACCTTTGAATTTTTTTTCTTTATCTCTCTTTTATTGGTATATACTTATTAAAGAGCGGCAACCTTCATTACTCGACGTAATTAATTTTGAACCACGAATAAATAATACTATTTGGTTTTATTAGATTTAATTAATTTAAGCATATTAATTAGATATGTCAAATTACTCCCTCTTTCTTTAAATATAAATACTAGTTAGTGCTTTGATCCTGGTTTTTTAGAGAAGCCCCTGTTCAAATTTTCAATGCTATTAATTACTTTTTTTCCACAAACATCTTTATTTACTCAATACTTTTTAGAGTCTCAATTATAATTATAGCTTTAATTTTGAAAAATATACTAAATATTATCAATTTCAATACCCCTAACAATATTATTAATTAATTTTCTTAATCCCCATGAAAAGTTAATCCAAGTGCTTATATTTAGAGACGTATGGAGTATTAAACATCATGATATGATATGTTCGTTAAATAGCTGCTATGTATAGTGACAGAGAACCCTGGCCCGAATTAGGTATCCAAGTCCTCTCAAGATCACCTCCAAGTCTAGGGGCATATCTAAAGTAATCTCACCTAATAACAACTCTAATGTCTGTTGTTATAATTTACAATTAGTCTTCTACTAAGCAACTTGGTCAAATGAATAAGCCATGCGAAACAAAAAAGAAAACAAAAAGTTAAGGCACTTAAATAAATAATAGTAGTAGTATTTTTATTAATTATAGTACTAATAATAAATTAAACTAGATAGATGATAAAAAAAATAAAGGGACAAAACTTACCTACAGTACCATAAATACGGTTTAATTTCTTCTCCTTGGTTAACTATCCTATAGAGTATAGAGACCCTTTCTTCTCTCCTCTCCTTCTTCATTATTCAGCACTTGCATCCAATAATTCCAACCAATCTTTTGTTAGACTATCACACACCAATAAATTTCACTTAGCTTGTTTCCATGAGGAACATCATTATGGTTCTGTTTTGGGTAACATTCAGAGTGTTCAATGAATTAAATCAACCTATAATCAAAATAATTTTAACAATTGAATAATTGATAGTCAATGCATGTGAAGTTCGATTTCTTTGAACTTCAAGTTAAAAAGTGATTGAATTGGTGAATTGGTTCACAATCTTGAAACAAAAACGAAGCACATTTAGAATTTAATTTCTACAACTTTTCATGAATGAGCGCAGTTCAGATTAATCAAAGAGGAGGCAGTACAGATTACAGGGAGGAAGAAAGGGTTTCTTAAAATAGCTAGAGGAGAAGGGAGGAATGATCCGGTAATATTTGACGTAAATCGTTTTTGGATTTTTTTAAGGGTTGAGAACAAGAACTTAAAAGTGGGCATTTTTCATTAGAAAGTGTTATTGATAGAATAAAAAGACTTTGTATTTATTTTTTCAATGAAAAATATTCACTTTCATTTTTTTTTTCATGTGTCATGTGCTCATTGGTGAATATTACCACTAGTATATGTGGAGTTGTACATAAGTTGTCATAAAAAAAACAACCATAATATTTATTAATGGGACTTATTAATCATGTACTGTGCAAATGCTTTCTGAACAATTTTTACTCTTCTGTCCAATTTATGGTTTCATTTTAAAAAATTATTTTTTTCTGTCCTAATTATATTATAATTTCAATAGTGCAATATATAATTGATATTTTTCATTTTTATCCTTATTTAATAAGTTCTTAATTTACAAAAGTAATGAAGAAAAATTAATGATTATAAATAAAAAAAATCATGTCAAATAAAACCATAATTATTTTAAAAAAAACCAATTACTCCTATTACAATATTTTAAAGGGTTTATTTTTGTTTAATGTGACAAATAAATAGGAGAGAGTATAATCTATGAGTAATAAACATTTTTATCTACTCCTTCTGTTTCACAATATAAGAGTCTGTTTGGTTTGCGAAAATATTTTATGTTTTCATTTAAACAATTATTGATAACTATAACTATTACCCCATATTTAGTTTATAATTTTTATTAATTATGAATATGATCCCGTATTTTCATTTTGCTTTTTTTTTGCAAATTTTTATATAGAAAATAGTAAAAACAATTTTTTATTATTTTCACTATTTTTTATTTAAAATTTTGAAAATAGGAAATGAAATGAAAACGAGGAGTCGCATTCATAATTAACAAAAATTGAAATGAAAACACGAGATCATAATTATAATTATAAATCATTTTTGAAAATGAAAAAAGGAAAATTTTTTGCAAACCTAACATAGCCCTAAGTTTTTCTAAAAAACATTTTTTTCCTATATAAGTCTAGTCTTTCTAAATAACAAATGTAACATTAATTATAGCTTTTATAATTTCACCCTTAATTATTATATAAAGTTAATTATATAAAGTTAATAAGTGGATAACCAATTACATAGAAATATAAAGGGCAAAGAAGAAAAAAAATATAAAAATTTAATAAAAAAACGTATTAATTACAATTCTTATTAAATATCTATGTAACAACCTTAAAAGAATTATTGTGAAACTGAGTACACATAGTTTTTTTTTTCCAAACTTTTTTTTTTTGGGTTTAATCTAGCAAACATGTTGACTTATTTCAAGATCCGAAGATCCCAATAGTCATATACTTCTCTGATATCTAACATAAGAAAAAAATATGTTTATCTTGATCTCAAATAAAAAAAAGTTAACTACTTTTTTATTCATGGTTCAATTATATTTAAAATATTCATATAAAATGGCTGTTTTATTTAATTTCAAATGCAATTTTTCTAAAGTAACTTTATTTTTTATGAATTTGAAAAAAAAGTAAATACACTCAATTAATTTTTTTTAAATAAATACAATATGAAATTATTCATTTTTTTATATTTTTTTATGGAAAATGCTAACAAGTAAGGGCACTTGTTAAGATATTAAAAGTGGTTTATTATTATAGAAAGATATGATTTTTGGAATTTTCGAGAGAGTAATTAATGCTAATTTATGATTGATTTATCATTCTTAGTAACCTTAACAAATGTTTTTTTTTTTTTTTTTTTTATAAAAGAGACTAAGGGAGTATTTCAACAAGCTATAACTACCAAGTATGGCCACTTCAACGAGCATGAAAAATATGCACCAATCAAACCTTAGCAGGGATTTAGAGGCTCTACCTAGCTAACATGGACCCAATCTCAACCTAACCTTTTGAGATTTCTTTTACTTTGAAATTTTGATTGATGGATAATATTTGTTATAAAAATGAACAACTTACTCGATATGATCTTTAATACTCCCATAAACAAATATCAAAAGTAAGTTTTTATGAAGAAAAAAAATGACAATTATATACATACTTAAAAAATCAAGAAATAAATATTTAATTTTCCAACGTAAATTATTTTTTTTAATTCATATTTGCGTATCATAGATGCATTAAAAACCCACTACTTAAAACCAGAGAAGTTGAGAGATGCACACCTACGCGAAAATGTTGGAAGGAGTTCTACCAGGTTGGGTTGAGTTTTGAGGAAGTTTATCACCCAATCCAATCAAAATAAATTGGGTTGAGTTGTTCTTTATTTGAGTGTCAAAATTGACCCAATCCAACCCATAGAAATTTGGATTGGGTTGGATCGGATGATTGGGTTTATATATTTTGATTTTTATAAAATAAAAAAATCTAAATGAATATAAAAACAAAATTAAAAATAGAACAAAAGCCACATAAATATGTAATTAAATATTATCAAAATCAACCCAATTATATAATTGTGAACAAATTATCCATAGACAATAGAACTACACAATTTAGCATTAAGTCATAAAAATTAAGCACAACATATATTATTAATAATTAAATAAATAAAATATATTTAAATCAGTTGGTTGGGTTGGGTTAATCAGATTTTAAGATAATAAATCCGTGACTCAACCCATACTTGATTGGGTTAATTTTTAAAAAACCAACCCAACCCAGTAAACCGACCCAACACGTCAAATATGAGTTGGGTTGGGTTGGGTTTATCCGATTCGCGCGTCGATATTGATCAACTTACACCCCTAGTAGAGACTAGCATATATGATAAAGTACTCTCTCCGTTCCTATTTATCTGTCATATTTCGAACAAAACACATCATTTAAGAAATGCAATCATTACTTAGATTTCCAATACATTAATTATGTTTTTTCCCACTATACCCTTTCTCTTTCCGTAATCATTCGTTTTTCTCCACTACTTATGAAAACCAATACCCTATTAAATAGGGGTAAACATGGAAAAATAACATTTATTACACTCTTAAAATCATTAAAATGACAGATAAAAAGAAACAAAAAACTTCTCCAAAAAAGGACAGTTAAATAGGAACGGAGGGAGTATCTATTACTATTTAAGCGAGTGGTTGGAGGTTTAATCTCTAAATTTTTTCAAATGTAAAAGATCTTGCTGGAAGACTATCTTCAAAAGAGCCCAACAATATCGAAAGGATTAACCACCTAATTACGCGGATGGACACCTTAAAAAAATGTTGGAAGGGGGGATGAGGTAGGTGGAATTTGGAAATGATATTTCGAAGTCTGTACCTTGAAAGGAAAAGGAAACAAGAACAACAACACCAATTATTGCTACTCCAAGGTGATTAATAATTAATTAATAAATGTCTTCCTATATTTTATTTAATGGAAATATGGAATTAGCTATCAATCTAACTACTCATCATCAATACGGGATGAAATTCATAGGTATCGTGTAACATCTCATAATTTACATATCATACTGCACTCCATAAGCATATCATAAACTAGTTGCAGCTCCACCCTTTTTGATCTATATTAAAATAATGATAAATAATACTATGTATGTAGCTACACAAATAAATAGGTCTTTCTAACCTATGCACTATAGACATAGGTGAATCAAACCTTAAAAAGAAGTTAGTTAAAATATATATATAACCAGTAAACTAATAATGATATGAATTAATATCTAATTTTTTCAATACAATTTTACCATCTATATTTTAAGTACAGGATATATATATATATATATATATATATATAGGATAGAAGTACGTTATAAAAAAAACTCCGATAATTTTAGGAAAGAAGGACGTTACATAATGATATCAGAGCAAGCATTCTGGTTGTGGTAAAAGTTAGAAAATTTTGCTAATAATATTACTCTATGTGTGCAAAACAGAAATGCCACCTAGAAGAAATGCTCCACGACAAAATTCCGAGGCACGAGTTGATAATGCCAATACACCTTTGGACTGAATGATGGATACATTGGCAGAAATTGCAGCTGCGATGAGGGAACAAACTGATGCGACTCAACAATTCCTTCAGAATGCACAAAATTACCAAAATAATGGCCATGTAGTAAATGGCTTCGATGCTCCTAACCCTAATTTCCATGGAATTTCAGAGTTTAGAAAAGCCAAACCCCCATCATTTAGAGGAACTGATGACCCAACCGTAGCTGAAGGATGACTGATGGAGTTAGAGAAAGTTTTCAGAGTCCTTGACTGTACGGATGATCAAAAAGTAACCTTTGCAGCTTACATGCTAACTGGAGAAGCTGAACACTAGTGGAGGAGGGCTAGGAGACTCTTAGAAGCACAAGAAACTTATATCACTTGGAAAGTATTTCAGACCATTTTTCTAAATAAATATTTTCCAGAAAGTGTTAAAAATGAAAAAGAAGCGGAATTCTTACACCTTCGACAAGGAAACATGACGATAGGACAATATGTGGCAAAATTTCAAGAGCTATCTAAATTCTCATCGTACCTTTAGTTTAACCAAAATGATGCTTAGAAAGCAACAAAATTTGAATCGGGTCTAAAACCTGAAATAAAACAAGTAATTGGTCCAATGGAAATAAGGGATTATGCGAGTTTAGTTAATGAATGTCGAATTGTTGAAAAAACCCAACTGGAACTCCTGGAGGACAAAAATAAACAATTACAATTCAAACGAAAGAAGGAGGAAGATAATAGAAAGGAAGGACTCTCTCGATTTAATCAAAATAAAAATAAAGAAAAACAGGTACCCGCAAAACCAATACTTGCTTGTGCAAAATGTGGATAGATGCATGGCAATCGACCCTGTCTTTTCGGACAAAATGTCTGTTACACATGTGGGAAGCCTGAACATCTATCAAGGGCATGTCGATTCAATAATAAGAAGAAAGGGGCCATAAAACCTCAAGTTCTGGGAAGAGTTTTTGCTCTAAATAGCCAAGAAGCAGACAAACCACCAAATTTGGTACAAGGTCAGTGTTTCATTCAAAATTTTCCATTAAAGGTATTATTTGATTCTAGGGCTACTCATTCTTTTATGTCAAACAAATGTGTGAATAAGTTAAAAGTACCTATGGTTGAAACACCATATGATTTGATTGTAACTACCCCCACGGGTGGCCAAATAATTTCTTCCCAAATTTGCTTAAATTGTCCCGTTGACTTAGAAGGCCTATCTTTCGAAATAAATCTTGTTTGTTTACCAATACAAGATTTTGATATCATACTTGGGATGGATTGGCTCTCATCCAAAAAAGTGATTCTCAATTGCCAACAAAAGACCATTTATTTTCCTAATTCCAAAAATGACTCCCAACCTCCTTTTCTATCCATTACCCAAGCTAATCAACCCATGGTAGGAAATGCTCAAGTACATGTACTCCTTTCTTCTATAGATGCAAAAAGTAAAGAGGATTTCAAAAATATCCGTATAGTAGGCCAGTTTCCTGAAGTTTTCCCTTTTGATATTCCAAAATTTCCACCAGAAAGAGAGATAGAATTTTCTATCGATTTGGTGCCAGGAGCAGGTCCTATTTCGGTGGCTCCATATAGAATGTCCCCAATTGAATTAAGAGAACTCAAGAATCAGATTGAGGAATTATTAGGAAAGAAACTCATCGGACGAGTGTGTCACCTTGGGGGCCCCACTACTTTTTTGTAAAGAAAAAAGATGGAAGTTTTCGATTGTGTATAGACTACAGACAGTTGAATAAAGTGACAATTAAAAATAAATACCCACTTCCAAGGATTGATGATTGCTAGATCAACTAAGAGGAGCGTCAATTTTTTCAAAAATAGATTTAAGGTCAGGATATCACCAAATTAGGATTAAATCAGAGGATATACCAAAGACAACCTTTAGGACTCGTTACGGGCATTATAAATATTTGGTGATGCCATTTGGACTTACTAATGCTCCAGCAATCTTTATGGATTACATGAATAGAATCTTTAGGCCATATCTGGACCAATTTGTGGTAGTATTCATAGACGATATCTTGATTTACTCAAGGACAGAGGAAGACCATAAGATTCACTTGGAAAATAATATTGCAAGTTTTGAAAGAAAAGGAATTGTATGCAAAATTTGAAAAATGTGAGTTTTGGATGACAGAAATTAAATTCCTAGGTCATGTGATCAATAAAGATGGGGTAACTGTGGCCCCAGCAAGGTTGAAGCAGTAATGAAATGGGAACAACCAAAGACAGTTACTGAAATCAAAAGTTTCTTAGGACTAGCTGGCTACTATAGGAGATTTATTAAAGGATTTTCGCTTATTACCAAACCATTAACAAAGTTAACTAGGAAAGGAACTCTTTTTACATGGACAAATGATTGTGAAAAAAGTTTTCAGGAGCTCAAAACAAGACTCACCACCGCTCCAATCTTAATAATTCCTGACCCATTAGGAAGATTTGTGGTTTATACTGATGCATCAAAAAAAGGTTTAGGATGCGTACAAATGCAAGATGGAAAGGTAGTGACGTATGCTTCTAGACAACTTAGATTCCATGAAGAGAATTATCCAACCCATGATCTAGAACTAGCAGCCGTAGTCTTTGCGCTAAAAATTTGGAGGCATTATTTGTACGGGGTTAAGGTGGAGATATTTACCGATCATAAAAGTTTGAAGTATCTCTTTGATCAAAAGGAATTAAACATGAGACAAAGAAGATGGATAGAATTTCTAAAGGATTATGATTTAGAGCTCAAATACCACCCAGGTAAGGCTAATGTAGTGGCCGATGCCTTGAGCAGAAAATCGTTACATATGTCATATTTGATGCTTCACGAGTTGACCTTAGTAGAAAAGTTTAGGGATTAAGATCTCTCACTAGAAATTGACCCGGGTAAAATCAGTTTAGGTACACTTAGGATACACAACAATCTAAGAACCCAAGTTTTGGAAGCCCAAGTTAAAGATGTAAATTTACAACTACTCAAGGGAAAAATTGTGGGAAAAGGGGAAGAAAACTTTAGATTGGCCCACGATGGGGTCATTCTGTATATAGATAGGTTGCTAATTCCTGGGAATAGTGAGCTCAAAAAGATGATATTAGAATAAGCACACAAGAGTAGATATACTATTCATCCAGGAATTAATAAAATGTACCAAAACCTCAAGCAACAATTTTGGTGGCCTAAAATGAAAGTAGAGATTGCTGAATTTGTGAATAAATATTTAACTTGCCACAAAATCAAGGTAGAGCATCAGAGACCATCTGGATTGTTATAACCTTTGGAGATCCCAGAATGGAAATGCAATAGTATTTCCATGGATTTTGTAGTAGGTTTGCCTAGGTCAACTGCGGGAAATGACAACATTTGGGTGATAGTCAATAGGTTAACTAAGTCAGCACACTTTTTACCTATTAGGATTAATAGCCCATTAACAAAATTAACTCAGTTGTATCTTCAAGAAATTGTGAGGTTACATGGCGTGCCTACTACAATTGTCTCAGATAGGGATCCAAGATTTACCTCTAGATTTTGGAGAACCTTGCAACAAGCATTTGGGACTCTACTGTCTCTCAGTACTGCATATCATCCCCAAACTGATGGACAAACTGAAAGGACTATTCAAACCCTAGAGGATATGCTTAGAGCCTCTATGTTAGAGTTCAAAGGAAGTTGGGACAATCATATGCCACTAATAGAGTTTGCTTATAACAACAGTTTTCATTCAAGTATTGGAATGACACCATATGAGGCATTGTATGGTCGGAAATGCAGATCTCCCTTATGCTGGTTTGAAGTGGGAGAGAAAACTTTAATGGGACCAAAGTTGGTTCAAAAAACCACTGAACAAATTAAAATAATTAAAGAAAAAATGTTAACGCTCAAAGCTGACAAAAGAGCTATGCGGATATGCGAAGAAAGCCACTTGATTTCCAAGAAGGAGAACATGTTTTCTTGAGTGTCAAACCTACTGCAGGGATAGGAAGATCACTAAAAGGTAACAAGAAGTTAACCCCTCGATTTATTGGACCTTTCCAAATCATTCAGAAAATTGGCCCTGTTGCATATCGAATTGCCTTACCACCAAGCCTAGCCAATATTCATGACGTATTCCATGTGTCTCAACTTCACAAATATTGCTTTGACCCCTCACACATTATTAAGCCAGAATCAATACAATTAAAAGAAAATTTGACATATGAAACACAACCGGAACAAATAATAGAACGATCTAGTCGTCAACTTCGAAACAAAAACATTCCTATGGTGAAAGTATTATGGCAAGGACAGACCGAAGAAGCCACTTGGAAAATTGAAGAGAGCATAACTCGAAAATATCCAAATTTGTTGGCTGAAGGTAAGATCAAAATTTTGAGGATAAAATTTTATTAGGAAGGATGAATGTAACATCTCATAATTTAAATACCATATTGCACTCTATAAGCATATCATAAACTAGTTGCAGCTCCACCCGTTTTGATCTTTATTAAAATAATGATAAATAATACTATGTATGTAGCTACACAAATAAATAGGTCTTTCTAACCTATGCACTATAGACATAGGTGAATAAACCTTAAAAAGAAGTTAGTTAAAAAATATATATATAACTAGTAAACTAATAATGGTGGCAATTAATATCTAATTTTTTCAATACAAATTTACTATCTATATTTTAAGCACAAGATATATATATATATATATATATATAGGGTAGAAGTACGTTATAAAAAAAATCTACAGCCTGTCATCATGAAAATTCCCACGTAGAGGGAAATTACTGGGCAATGAAAAGTTTTGGCTAAAAATGTACCACTTGTATAGGTGAAGGCGTGAAGTTATCAAACTAAGAAAAGAATCTAATTTCCATTCCTATCTGATTGTTCCAGCAACACTACCCTTGCATCCCTATCTTTTTCTATATAAAGCCACCAGTCTGCATCCACCAGAACATTTTCTATAAGTCATTTTCATGCACCACTTTTCACAAGGTAGGGACAAAAACCATATTTTCTTTTCACCGATATTCCTCTTATAAGTTCCAAATTCAGCCAAACTAATCTGTCCAAAAAATGACTTCCTGTACCAACTAGAATTACTTTTACAACTTGCCCCATGCTGATACAAAGTTGTTGTGTAACATAGGTTTTATTCATCTTTATTACTTTGTATATCTTCAATTTTAGTATCCTTTTCCAACTGTTATAGGACTGACTAATGTCGAATTTTAGCGTATGCAATTGGTGCATGTAGTACAAGATTTATATTCAATAAAACTAGTTATTATAAGTAGACATACATACATCATAAGTTTGATTTTTTTTTTGTAAACATCATAAGTTTGATTTTTAATGAAGCTAATGTAAGTGCTGCTATGCATATGATATAAATATGTACCCGTGACACTTATGATAATATTATATTTCAATAATTTTACATATTAGTGTTTATTAGCTAAGCATCACAGGGGAAGTCCTTGTTTTACTTTTTTTATACTTTTGATAAGCAAAAGATTTATGAATGGGATCGACAAGAGGTCCACATACAGTAACATGTGTCTATTAGCTAAGAGTAGTCCTTGTTTTACTTTAATATATTTTTGATAAGATTTATGAATGGGACAAGAGGTCCACATATAGTAGCATACAACTACATGAGAAAACAACGAAAAAAAATAAAAAATAAAGAACTATGCAGTGGCCAAGCCACTGAAGTTGCTACTGAAGAAAAAGGAACCATATTATTATTCTTGTTATATTAGATTCTCAAGTCTCTAAATTTTTGCCTTGGGTAACGAGTTTTTTTCATGACTTGTACAATTAATTATTACTTTAGTGCTAATGATTTTAAGAAGGCATAAATAATATCTTGCTGATTTTATACTAACTTGGATAACTCCATGAAGAATTCTCTTTTAAAGTGAGTACTGCCACATACTGTTCTAAAAAAATAACTGGACAAGGGAGGACGAAGAAAAATCCCATGGTTTTATGCATACACAAATATAATACTATGGCCATAGGTAAGATTAAAGATACCCTTATAAATTTAAGGACGAAAGGTGCATGAATAAAAAATTAAGATCCTAGATACGGGAAAAAGCTTTATTTACTTTTCTCAGTATTACACTAGTCTATAAGAAAAATAATGTTAGAAAAGCGTTGATTTAGTTAGAATAATGATTGCATTTTAAATCCTTTTCATTCATAAGGGTAATAAAAGGGAAAGGGAAATGTTTTGGGTGTTGCACTCCTGAAATGTCATTAGTTTGATAATACTTATGTTTGGTCTAGTCTCTACTGAGTTTCACTCATTAGCGTGATATTTCAGATGACTGAAGAAAATAATCAAATCATCCAGAATAACCATCACCCTATTAGTATCTTATGAGTCCTAATGGGCCCGAGAGAGTATATGATTGATTCAGCTTTTGGATATGTGGTATTTGCTGGTACTTTGACTGTGGAGCTCAATATCGGTAATCGTTCGGAATTAGGAAATATACATGAAACAGAGGAGTTTTATTGCGAGATTTACCTGCTACCGACATACCTCATGCCACCTCCACCTCCACCTATCGAGGAAGCTCAAGGATACAATCCAGCCGAAGAAACAGCTAAGCATGTTCTGGCCGAAGATTAGAAAAAAAAATAACAAATAAATAAATGAATAAAAATAGTATAAGAACTCGTATATGTAATGGAATGACTAGGTAGTAGTGAATCCTGTCTATGGTAAACTCTACCTAACGTTAAAATTCCTGTAAGATACACACACACACACACACACATATATATATATATATATGTAAGGAGAAAGAGATCTAGTCTCATGTGTATAATTAGCACTATCTTGGATGTATGTAAGTGTCGTACCCTATGTATATATATTAGGAAGTTTAAATTAAGTTAGTTCTATATACTTTACTTATAAATTCCCACTGACCTTGTGCTCCTTATAGAAATCTGTTTAAAAAAAAGAAGAAAAAAAAATGAAGACCCCGGGCTGACGAGGCGGGGAGTGATCGCCAGTGCAAGAGGCACGGACAAGGAGCGACTCCTGGCAGGCTTCTAAGGGAGGGGTACATGGATGAATCGACACACCGGAATAAGAGGGTGATCCTGAGACTGTGTAGGAATGAGACTACACAGTACAAGAAGGCTTAAATGAATTGATTAGTACTATCCATATCAATAAGATGCATCTTCTTTTCGGTAGCCTCTCACTTAAGAATTCCGTAGTTAAGCGTGCTTGACTTGGGGTAATTCTGGGATGGGTGACCTCCTGGAAAGTTTTCCCGGAAAGCGTGCGAGTGAGGACAAAGCACGCTGGAAAAATCCGTGTTGGTATGTGGGGATAGTCGTAATCCATTTGCCTGTCTGGGAAGTTACATATCGACTAAACCTAGAGATAAAAGACAACACAGACAAGGCTGATATTGTTGTTTGGGATGAAGAAACTTCAAAATTGTTTAAGAGATCATCTGCGGAAATTAAGAAAGAGGTAGATGAGATATATAATTTAAATTAGCATTTTCATACTCGCCCTACATAGATTAAATAATACATGCTTTGTCACATATATGATAATTACTTTTTACACATATTCACTCATGCACGGTGTTATTTGAATTTTTTTAATTATATTATTATCAATAATAATATAATATTCTTTTTATATTGTGTTTGGTTCAATGCATGATATATATATATATATATATATATCAATTTTTATATTTGTTATTCAAAATGAAATAGTTCATAAAAATAAAATATATTCAAATTTGCATTAAAAAAAAGAGTATATTAAATTAAATTCATGATAGTGTAGGTTAACTTTATTGCATAAAAAAATTTGAAGCTTCACTCATGTATTTTTTCTTTCTTGCCTCTTTTGATTGTTGTCAAGGTCTTGTTAGCTGAGACTTGGACATCATGCTCGACCTCATGATGTTGTTCTTCCTCTTTTTTTGTAGTTGTATTTTTCAATTTAAAAATGAAAGTTAATTCATTTTCACTTGTATTCTCTCAAACATAGGTACTCTAGTTTTTTAGGCGTACGCGTACTAGGAACCAATACGACTTTGGTATGTCTGGATACATATCCGGTACGTACCGGATAAAAAAAATAAAATAAATTTGGGTATGGCTGGGTACGGTTTGAGGTACATTTGGGTACAATATTTTACAATATTTTACCTTTTTTTTCCGCTTAGTTTTTTTCTTTTTCTTTGTGGTCCAGCTTGGTTTTTCCCTTATGTTCTTATTATTCCTTATTTCTCCTTACTCCTTATTAGTTTATAGCTCATTTGCGGTTTTTCTATCTAAGTTTGTATTTTTCAAATTTTGTTATATATAAATTAACGTACCCATATTTCTATGATGTATCGGTATCTTACCCGTACTCATGCAACACAGCTTTTATCTAAACTAGAATCCTGAAATAACAATTAATACCCTTTAAGTTTTATTTTTCAAAAATTCGATTCATACATACAACCTCTTGTTTTAAATATAATTTAAAGGCATAGTCTAATTTAAATTTAAAAAATACTTACAGTTTCAACATAATCATGTTGCATTGTGTTTGTGCCTTCTTTTATAAATATATCCTCATGCTTAGAATCCTGAAATCAGAACATGAAATTATGAGATCATGTTTCAATCCATTTTTACCTACTAATAATTATTTATAAATTGGAAACATATAATGTGAAACTTGCTTGGCTTCTAATTCTGATCCCAAATTTTTTATTTCTTCGTTGTCATTGATTTTCTATGTGACAAAATTTTTCCATTTTGTATTTCCACTTTTTGTTTCATTTGCAGAAAAAAAAGTTCTTTTTAATAAAACATCCAACGATGTTGGTAATAATCCATGCAAATCCTAAATTGTAAAAAAAAAAAGTTATGCATATTTGTCAGTGATATTGAAAATCTAAAAAATTTAATATTATACTTCTTTCAAATTATTATAATATTATTAATGGTATTTATAAAAAAAATTTAATTAAATAGTTAAACAAAGTAGGAAATTAGTGTAGAGTATTTTAATTAAAATTATCACATGGGTCGTGTTATTTATCTTGGTCTCAAATATAAGAAAAAATTAACTAAATATTAAATATGAATAAAATTATTACTGAAATATTCCTAGTAAGTGGTTAACTGATTTATTTTTCGTTTCATTCTGAATGCAACTTTCGTAAAGTACCTCTTTTTTTTATCAATTAGAGAAAATTAAATGCATTTAGCTAACTTCCTTAAAAATAAGCTTTAAATTAGTTGTTTTTTCTTCTTACAATAGAGATAGAAGGGACTACTAAAATTTGGGTTTTCCTAATTAACCTTGTTTAAGAGGTTTCAAGATAAGGTACCTTTAAAAATTATTTTGAGTGGTAAAAATTTAATTCGATTCTTCGTTTGATAATAAATGTAAGCTTTATTAATGACTAAAAATTACAATTTTTAAGGAAGATAGTTAGCATTGTTAATAAAATTGAAAATGTAATTATTTGATATATTTTTCAAAATTATCCTTATAATTATTATTGGATTTTTAAAAAAAGTTCAAAATATTAAGTTGGTAATTGAAAAGAAGTAATTAATGTCATCTAGAATTATAAATTTAACTTTTAATACATATATTTAATTAATTTAAATCTTTTATCTAGAAAAACTGAACCCTTAAATGACACTGTTTTTTTTAGGTCTATGTGTTTTGCAAGCTCACGGTATCTCCGGGAGTCCACCACTACTAATGGGGTTTTTGAGACTAATCCGTTACGAGGTTATAGGGGTGCCTCTTCTAGCGAAGTGTTTTTTCCTAGGTATCAAACCCGATGCCAATTTGTTTCATGTAAATCTCAAGGATAATACTGAACCAAACCTAGATATTGCCCAAACTATGAATGAAAATGATCATATTACTAAAATGGTTGATGAAGGGGTCAAAAGTCACAACATCATCTCAGCAACATTCTCGACCACCAACTGTAGTCAATTCTAAAGGGATTGCTTCTAATGCACAAGTTGAAGGTGTTCATTGCATAACTGTCTGTTGCATTTTCATATTCTTGGGATCCTTAGAACAAGATTGAGAAATTTAGAAGAAATGAATGAATTTGATGGAATGATTAAGAATAGGAGAAAGTAATCTCCTCCAAGGACTTGTGGTATTATTCTAAGCTTCAAATCCCAAGTATTATTGAGTTGTTGGGTTTTTCTTGAAATATTCTATTTTAGCAAGTCCCACATTGTTTGAAATTGGAATGAAGGAATGAAGCCAAGGTTATATATTGGGCTTAAGTTCCTTGTTTTAACTTGTCTCAGTTAGAAACACTTTAAGCTTGTATCTAACTTTGTTTTCTCTTCTTATACTTAGAGAGTATTGAGAGATGTACTTTAGATATTGCAAGGCTTTGGAGAGTGTGGGTGTATTGGGATCAAGGGGAGAGTAGTCTATGAGTTGTAAAAATTTTCATATAGTATTATTTTCTGGTTGTCTTTAAGCAACGGTCGTGGTTGTTTTCTCCGGTTTTGGAGTTTTTTCCACCTTAAATCCTTGTGTGTTGGTTGTTGTATTTTCTTATTTAATTTCTCTGTTCCTGGCAAGGTTTTAGGAAAAGGTATTTTTCCCAACAACTGGTATCAAGAACTTAGGTTCGATGTCAAGTTTTCCCAGTGTCGTGAAGTTTGACATAGAGAAATTTGATGGAAGAATAAATTTTGGCTCATAGAAAATTCAAGTCAAGGATATGTTGATGCAATCAAGATTATACAAGGTGGTTTGTCCTCATGGCATTATCACAATGTCATGGAGAAGGGTGAGTTCATGCTAGCGGATCCATAATTGCACACGGGCGTTGATTGACATGAATGCAAGGTGTGTGACACGGGCATTGGTTGACATGAATGCAAGGTGTGTGACACGCGCATTGGTTGACATTAATGCAAGGTGTGTGGTGGGTGATGTCGGTTGTTGAGGAACTTTCAGAGATGACGATCATGGAGGTTGCACCATAAACTTTTCAGCATGGTTTTGACATGTGTAGCATGATGGCGGGTACACTCTTTATGGTGGAGTATGATAGTTCTTTTGAGCTATGATTGTCGGCTTAGGCAATGAAGGTAGAGATGAGTATATTTCAATCAAGGTGGAGTTTGTTGGGTTTTGCTTGAAATATTCTATTTTAGCAAGTCTCACATTGCCTGAAATCGGAATGAAGGAAGGAAGCCAAGGCTATATATTGAGCTTAAGTTCCTTGTTTTAACTTGTTCCAGTTAGAAACACTTTAAGCATGTATCTAACTTTGTTTTCTCTTCTTATACTTAGAGAGTATTGAGAGATGTAGTTTAGATATTGCAAGGCTTTGGAGAGTGTGGGTGTATTGGGATCAAGGGGAGAGTAGTCTATGTGTTGTAAAAATTTTCACATAGTATTATCTTCTGGTTGTCTTCAGGCGACGACCGTGGTTGTTTTCTCCGGTTTTGGAGTTTTTTCCACGTTAAATCCTTGTGTGTTGGTTGTTGTATTTTCTTATTTAATTTCTCTGTTCCTGGCAAGGTTTTAGGAAAAGATATTTTTCTAAACATGAGTAACATGCTTTAGCCAAAATTATCGACAAAGGATCCAACACTTAAAGGATAGATTTAAGTACAAAAATAACATCTAAACACACACTCAAACATGAATTTAAACACACCAAGCCATTGCCATTATCGTTATTAATAAAGGAATACATCTTGTCATCTCTGAACGAAACTAAACCACATAACTAATGTTGGGATCTAGGATTGATTAACAATGCAAATTAAATGATGTTACAATGCAGCGGAAATAAATATAGCAAGACAAAATAAAAATGACACCGATAATTTTTAACCTGAAAAAAACTCTCAAATACTGAGAGTAAAAAACCACGGGACAACCTCCGAAAATTATTTCACTATATGCAGGATAATTACAATTACAATATCATTTCCTCTCTTCTTACATAAGATATGAATATAGTGTTTCTCAGTGAGACCCCCTCCTTTTCAAATACTATAATTTTTATACAAATTATAGTACCAAGGAGTAGTTACAAATAATACCCAACCCGGTGTATTATTTTCCCTCAGACTCTCACACACTTTTCTAGAAAAGAATTTCCTTTCCTCTTTGATTATTTATTCGCATGTAGGAGGGGTGTATTTATATATAACTTTTATAACAAATCTTGTTTGTTTTCTTCTCCTAGAAACATGGGCAACCAATGTTAAAGTTGGAATGCCAACTTTTCCTTTCTAAAGGACTTGGTTGGTTCTCTAATTCTGGTTGGAACATGTCAATTCTCCCCCACCAGCCAATGGAGAAATTCCTCTATATTCATCTGGGATTCATGCCAATCAATCTGGCACAAAATTGAAGCTTTTCATGAGCTACAACTTTTGCATCATGTCAGCGGGATTATTATCTGTGTGAATCTTTTCCAGCTCGAACTCTTTTTCTTCAATTGCTTGACGTAGCCAATGGTATCTAACATCAATGTGCTTAGTACGCGAGTGGTACATAGCATTCTTGCTTAGATCCAATGCACTTTGACTTTCGCAATGGATAACAGATTTTTCCTGCTTGATTCCCAATTGTTGAAGGAATCTCTTCAACCAAAGCATTTCTTTACCTGCTTCTGTCATGGCAATGTATTCAGCTTCAGTAGTTGATAATGCAACACACTTTTTCAATTTTGATTGCCAAGACACAACTCCCCCAATAAAAGTGAATACAAATTCTGAGGTAGACTTTCTACCATCAAGATCGTCTGCCATATCCGCATCGGCATAGCCTTCTAATAATGCTTCAGATCCTCCAAAGCATAAGCATACTTTAGGGCTACCTTTTAAGTATCTCAAGATCCACTTTACCGTTTTCCAATGGTCTTTACCTGGATTGGCAAGATACCTGCTAACGACACCAACCACATGAGCGATATCTGGTCGGGTACAAACCATGTCATACATCAAACTCCCAACTGCTGAGGAGTATGGCACATTAGCCATGTGTTTCTTTTCTTCTTCATTACTGGGGCAACTCCTTTTATTAAGTTTAAAATGATTGGGCATTGGTGTACTAACTGGCTTAGCATTTTTCATATTGAACCTATCTAGAACCCGTTCCACATATCTTTCCTGTGATAACCAAAGCTTTTTAGCCTTCCGATCTCATAGAATTTGCATGCCCAAAATTTGCTTTGCAGGGCCTAGGTTCTTCATATCAAAGGATTTTGATAACTCCTTCTTCAAATTACCAATCATTTTCGAGTCTTGTCCCACTATCAGCATATCATCCACATACAGTAAAAGGATAATGAATTTATTACCTGGAAATATTTTGACATATACACAATGATCTGCATCAGTTTTGGCATATCCATGACTCATCATGAACGAGTCAAATTTCTTATACCACTGTCTGGGAGCCTGCTTCAATCCATACAAACTCTTCTTTAATATGCAAATCATGTGTTCCTTTCCAGCTTCTTCAAAACCTTCTGGCTAATCCATGTAGATCTCTTCCTCCAAATCACCATGGAGAAATGCAGTCTTTACATCTAATTGCTCAAGTTCCAAATCCAAGCTAGCTGTTAATTTGAGTATAACTCGAATAGAACTCATTTTGACTACTGGAGAGAAAATTTCATCAAAATCTATTCCTCGCTTTTGTCCAAATCCTTTCACAACCAAGCGAGCTTTATACTTGACTAGCTTATCACCATCTTTCTTGAGCTTGAACACCCATTTATTTTTCAAGGCTTTCCTGCCTTTAGGAAGTTCCACAAGCTCATAAGTATTATTCTTTCGCAAGGAATCCATCTCTTCTTGCATGGCTTTCATCCACTCGAACTTATCTTTATGAGTCTGAATTTCCTCAATACTCTCAGGCTTCCCCTCATCAGTGAGAAGGATATACTCCGAACTGGGGTACCTGGTGGATGGAATATGCAATCTATCTGATCTACGGAGTTCTGGGGCAGGGATTGGCTCCCCTGCTCAACACCTCCTTCATCTTCACTGTCTTCAATTGCTGGTTCATCCTCAACCCCATGGTCATCAAGCTCTCCCTCTGCGTTGGCCTCATCTCGGGGAGGAGAGAGTGGTGTAAGATTAACATTACCACCAGATTCTTTGGCTATCTCTGGAGTCGCAGAATCTAACATAGTCTCTTGCTCATGAAATACTACATCTCTGCTTCTAATGACTCTCTTCTTTTCCGGATCCCATAACCTGTAGCTGAATTCCTCATCTCCATAGCCCAGAAAAATGCAAGGAATGACTCTATCATCCAGTTTTTGTCTCTGCTCCTTACTTACATGAGCAAAGGCTTTGCATCCAAACACCTTCAAATGAGAGTATTTTATATCATGTCCGGACCATACTTTCTCAGGGATGTCAAAGCCCAAAGGAACAGACGGAGACTTGTTAATCAAGTAGCATGCTGTTTGAACAGCTTCACCCCAGAATGGCTTAGGCAGTTTAGCCATTCTTAGCATACATCTGACCCTTTTCATAATGGTTCTGTTGATTCTTTCGGCGACACCATTATGTTGTGGGGTGCCAAGAGCTGTCTTCTCATGTCTGATGCCATGCTCAAAACAATAGTTTTTGAATTCATGGGAAATGTACTCACCCCCATTGTCACTGCGAATACACTTCAAAGGTTTCCCGGTTTGTCTCTCCACCATGGTATGAAACCTTTTGAAATATTGAAAAACCTCGTCTTTCCTCTTTAGAAAGTACACCCACACTTTTCGTGAAGCGTCATCAAAAAAAGTCAAGAAGTATTTGCTACCGCCTAGAGTATCCACCTCCATGGGACCGCATACATCAGAGTGAACCATATCCAAAATACTCTTCTTCAACTTTAATCGTTTGCTGAAAGAAACTCTATGGTGCTTGCCAAATAAACAGTGATCACAAGGATTTAACTTTGTGCCTTTGGCATATGGAATGAGGGACTTCCTTGCCAAAATATGCAATCCTTTCTCACTCATATGACCCAGTCTTTTGTGCCACAAATTAGGTGAAGCATCATTCTCAACTGCATTCAATTCATCTCCAATCTGCTTGACTTGAGTTTTGTACAAGGTGTTATACACCTTTCCTCGAGCAATAACCATAGAGCCTTTGGAAAGCTTCCATTTACCATCACCAAAATTGCTATGGTATCCAGCATGATCCAGAGCATTCACCGAGATCAAATTAAGGCGCAGGTTCGACACATGTCGCACATCCTTCAATGTTAATGTGCAACCGACATTAGTTTGAATGCACACGTTACCAACTCCGACAATGTCCGCATTACTATTATTACCCATCTTTACTTTGCCAAAGTCTCCTGTTTTGTATGAAGTAAAGAAGTCCTTGCTAGGAGTGGCATGATACGATTCTGCCGAGTCAACGACCCACTCATCACATGAGTCTGCAACATGGCACTCTTCGTCACCTAAGGTGAACAACACCACTTCCCCGTTTGTCACAACGGTTGTGGTATTTTCATCATCTACCCTATTACTTCGATTCTTATCTCGGTTCTTCCGAGATTTGCAATTCCTTTTGATGTGTCCTTCTTCGCCGCATTGGAAACATCTAAACTTCCTTCTAAACGGGGACTGAGATCTCTCTTTGAATTTGTTAGATCGACCTCTACTTTTACTTCTTCCCCTATTTTCTGTGACCAGAGCTTGAGAGTTGTCTACCCCCATATCTTTCCTCCTAGCTTCCTCATTGAACATACTATCTTTGACTTGTGTCAATGATAGTTGTCCATCTGATGTAGAGTTGCTTAATGACACCACCAAGGTTTCCCAGCTGTCCGGCAAAGAACTCAGAAGTAGTAGTGCTTGTAATTCTCCGTTTAGCACTAGTTTCATTGCAGTTAATCGATTTACTAAATCTTGAAAATCACTCAAGTGTTCAGCGACAGATCTTCCTTCTCTATATTTTAGGTTCACCAGCTTTCTGATCGTGAAAGCTTTATTCTGCGCAGTTTTCCTTTCATAGAGATTTTGTAAATTCTTCCACAGAGTCTGGGCATTTGTCTCTGTGGCCACATGGTGGAACACACTAATGACCACCCACTGCCTGATTGTTCCAATGGCCTTCCGGTGCATCTTTTTCCAATTTTCCTCTTTGATTGAATCTGGCCTTGCATCTCCCTTTTCAACAGGATCATATAGATCCTTGCAGAAAAGTATATCCTCCATTCTTGGCTTCCAAATGGAGTAATTTGCAGCTGTCAACATCATCATGGTGCCTGTAGTCGTCTCCATTTAATTACACAGCACAATCCCAGAGCTCAACAAGGAGCTCTGATACCACTTGTTGGGATCTAGGATTGATTAACAATGCAAATTAAATGATATTACAATGCAGCGGAAATAAATATAGCAAGACAAAATAAAAATGACACCGCTAATTTTTAACCTGGAAAAAACTCTCAAATACTGAGAGTAAAAAACCACGGGACAACCTTCGAAAATTATTTCACTATATGCAGGATAATTACAATTACAATATCCTTTCCTCTCTTATTACATAAGAGATATGAATATAGTGTTTCCCAGTGAGACCCCTCCTATTCAAATACTATAATTTTTATACAAATTATAGTACGAAAGAGTAGTTACAAATAATAACCAACCCGATGTATTATTTTCCCTCAAACTCTCATCCACTTTTCTAGAAAAGAATTTCCTTTCCTCTCTGATTATTTCTTCGCATGTAGGAGGGTGTATTTATATATAACTTTTATAACAAATCTTGTTTGTTTTCTTTTGCTAGAAACATGGGCAACCAATGTTAAAGTTGGAATGCCAACTTTTCCTTTTTAAAGGACTTGGTTGGTTCTCTAATTTTGGCTGGAACATGTCAACTAAGTGTCTTAACATCATAAGGTGCATTCTCAATGTATCAATTCATGAATCCAATGTTTAATATTAATTAAGCTTAAAATCCAGCAGCTCAAAGCAGAGGTTTCCCTTCGTGTTAGGCATCATTAACAACTCAGAAACATGATCCAGACCCATCTGAAACACGAGAACAATTTCCCTCTAAAGATTGATCGGGCATAACACATTTCAAATAGCTAAAACATGATTTGAATGACAGGAATGCTAGACGAATCAATTAGAAAGTAGTTCAACTGATTATAATGCAAATTAATTGATCCAAAATCACAATCTAACTAATTCAAACCTGTTTAATCAAATTAAGATAAGTTAAATTTTAACCAATGAAGATGCTCTAAAAAGCAAATTAATTGTTCACAACTGAATAGGAAGAAATTGTTGAGAGAAAAAAAAATAATAAACTAGTCCCACGTTGACTAGAATATAGTAAGTTGAACAACATATAAGTAAAAAGACTCATGGGTCTAATGCCTTAAGGTTTTGGGTTAAGACATGGTGTTATACTATTTATATGGTTGGTCACTTAACCTCATTAATTCACACTCCCTCAAATTAAACAATGACTTAGATCAAAGGGCTTATACTAAAATTCTTCTCCTCGAAGTTTCAAATTAATTCTTCTCAAGTGATTTCTCTAATCTTCAGATATAAGGTACTCCCTCCGTCCCTAATTATAACACACTCTTAACACTTTTATTTTGTCCCTATTTATAAGGTCTTTTACCAATTTTCAATTAGGATTAATTATTTTTTTACACAAACACCTCTATTTATTTAACACTTTTTATATTCTCAATAATATTAATAGGGGTAATTTTGAAAATACATATCAAAAGTTCACATTTCCAATACAATTAACTAAATTATTCCACTTTCTTAATGGACGTGAAATCTCTCAAGATGACCTTATAATTAGGGAAGGAGGTAGTATTCTAAAAGTGTAAAATCAAACGGCAACAATGTAACAAGTTCAAATTTAAGAAACACATATCCACGTGATATCGAACTTTGAAGCAGTAGTAAGTGTGAGAGATTCAAAATACTCCTTTAATTCTTCTTTTCACTATTCATTCTCTTTCCATGTAAACTCTAACTTTCGAACCCCAAGTTTCATCTTCCTCTGAATCCCAACCCTTGGTCTCCCTCAAAATCCCGACCCTTCATCTTTGTAACTCTCTTTCTTCTCCTTATTTTTTTAGATCCTTTCGGCAAAACAGCGTCGAAAATCATTATTATGCCTTGGGGTATTAGAATACTTAGAAATTTTGAAAAAACATTTTTTCGAGAAGTGTTTGTCGAAATATTAGTGCATCATCATTTTCCTCGCTCTTAACTTCATCCTCCCCACACTCGATCATTAATATTCGTAAAATGACTTTTGTATATGATACAATATTTCCATCCATATCCTAATACCATATATTTCTTTGATACCTAGAAGTTGGAATAGGTTTCAACTTTTTCTCACACTCATTCGTTAGAAAAGTTTAATTTTCCCATTTCCAATATCTGGGTATCGAAATGATGAAAATCATATAAAAAATTAAAGAAAAGACATTGGGAATGAGAATGAGAATGAGATATCGAGATTGTAAGATGTAACACCCTCGAGACTTTATACCAATTAATAATTATAGAAGATAAAAATTTTAAATTATAGTAGAGGTCTTATAAATCATATGAATTAACTTTATTATCTTGGGACACATAGTTGTTGTCAATCGTTCTAAAAGTTCATTCTCTTGTTGGTCAAATTCTTTTATTCTCTAAGAAAATACCTTTTATCTCTTTCCGAGTACTCAAGTAAACATTCACACCCTAATATGTGATATTCTACTCTATTAAATTTCTAAAAGATTATTTCTAGATTTATTATTTTACGAGTAATCCTCTTGACTATAATCCTAATTTTATATTTGAAGAATTTGGTACGATTAATTCCCGATTAATAATAACAAATATTATCACATTTTAGTCAAATAATATTATTATATTAAATTTAAATTTTGACTCATCATTTTTTGGATATAATTATTTTCTGTGTTTAATTAATGAATTATATTTATTCAGATATAAGAATAGATGATGGATAAATCACATATTATTGTTAGTTGTATAACAATGATATTTTACAATAATTTCTATTATTAATCGTGATCTTATCTTCATATTCGAATATGTATATATGTGTGTTGTTTTTAGTTAGAAATAAATATATTATGTGCTTTATCAATATCATGTGCTTGATCCATCTATACTTATATCATTGTATCCCATAATATATTTTTGTTGTTGTCATCATTCTTTTCTCTTTTTCTCCTCTATATTCCATCCATATGCAATAACAAAAATAAATGTTATTCCTCTTCCATTCTTTTACCTTGTCGCCCTTCGTCGCTACCATCTTTTCAAGTTATGGGAAATTCTCTGTCTTGAGCCTTGAAGTGTTGTTATAGTCATTGCACGCGAATCTCTTGAGCCATGGTTTTTGCATCTCGAACCTGTCTTCTTTGAGTCGTCACTGGATGTTTTCGTGGTCTAGGAAGTAGTTGTTATGTCTCATTAATGTTATTGCTAAGATAGGAGTTGAAGTAGGAACGCTAATTTTAATAAATTATTTATGTTGTTTATATAACTAATTATATGATATTTAGATATATATATATATATATATATAAATCATTGATGATATTTTATGATAGGCAAAATTACTAGATTGGTCCTTTAAATTATTTTTAGGTTACAAATCAATCCCTTCAGTTATATTCGTTTCAAAAAAGTCCTATAAGTTGTTACCGTCTAACAAATTCGTCCTTTTCGTTAATTTTTTTCGTTAGGTGACACGCGTCACTCAACTAATGATGCCACAAATTAAAATATGGTTTAATAATGATATTTCTTAAAATTTTCTTATGGTGCCGCGTGTCACTTAACTAAAATAAATTAACGGTAAGAACTTATTTGTTGGATGACAACAACTTACAAGACTTATTTGAAACAAAAAAAAATAAAAAATTAAAAGATTGATTTGTAACCTATAAATAACTTACGAGCCAATCTTGCCTTTATGATATTAATTTTAGTTTGAATGTGTATATATTGGATGAGTGATTTAAGAAAATAAACAATTATGCAAAATAATGAATTTATGAAATAAAGAGTTTCAGTGAGAGAAATTTCGTTTCTGATAGATATGTTTGTATTGTGATAAATGACTTGATAGATATTGCCTTGATGTAGATGTTACATGTTTATTTTAATGTTATTTGATATAAGTGTTTGATTGATCTATTTTATTATAATTTTGACATTATTATCTTGTACTGTATATTATATTTTAAAACTTTTGGAGTATAGATTCAAATAATTAGTTTATAAAATAAATATAGTATTGCGAAAAATTTTAATATAGAGTTTGAGAGTTTTAGGAAGACTTTAATGGTTCTTGTGTGGCAGAGTGAATTGAGAGACTTATGAGGGTATTACTATTTATTTTGTTTTTTTTTTATAGTCTTTAAATTGATAATATGACCCCTTCTAACCTACACACCAAAGTAATAGTTACCAAAGTAACAGTTACCCCTTCACCTTCTTATTATGCTAGAAAGTAATAAGACGTGCAAGAAAAAAGTTGGAAATCACAACTCCTGAAATAAGAGAAACAATATCATTACTAACTATTCCCGAGCCTTCGCTTATAATCTTATACAATAATGAAAAAGTTAACAATCACCCTAATATATAATTCACTTTTATCGAAACATCCACTGACATATTATCTGAAGGAGGAAGAGGTGAAGGGTCCCTATCCAATGACCACAAGTTGTTTCTTGCTAATCCACCATGTTCTATTGAACTCAGATAAGAAAACTGCAAAATAATAATAATAATAATAATAATAATAATAATAATGATAATAATAAAAAATTATCATATAGGACTTAAAAGCAATGACAAATAAAAAAAATTTATCATAAGCTACATAAGCCTGTTTAGAAGGACAAGTTTATTTGAGCTTATTAGAATAGCTTATGAAAAGGCCTAGGAAAAAATAATGAATAGATTCTGAAATGAAGTTTAGGAAAATAGTTTATGACGTTTGTATAATATATTTTTAGCTCTTTATTATTGTCCAGTACCTAAATGGCTAAATGGTTAAAAGAGTATATAGCATGGCCTGCATTAAAAATAAATAAATACATTGCCTGCATTAAAAAAAAATAAATACATAGATACATAGCATTCAAGGCTCATTACCTCTGCAACCACGGCTTCGTTCTCAATAGGATTCCTTAAGCAAGTTGAATAAACCATTCTTCCATCAACTTTAAGTAAAGATAAGATTGAGAAAATCAAAATAGTGACAGAGTTAGGCAAAATCATCTTACAATCCAAATAACACTAGTTCATATAAACTCATCTAAGACAGCAGTAATTTGATCCCGGTACCATCTTTAATAATTTAGAGTGAAGACGACAAGCAACAGTTCAAACTAATAAAATACAAAATGATTCCAAGTTGTAAAGAACGACTTTCTTCGTCAATATATCCGATTAACGTATGTCGAATATATCAGATTCCTAATTAATTTGAGCAGGATTTAGTCCAATGACAATCCAAATCAACCAATCAACAGTTCAATTCCTTAGGAACCCAACACATTAACAAAATATTTTTAAAACTAATTGTGAATTTGATATTATCACGAACCAAAATGACTAAATAAAGTTATTATCAATAACGCTCTAATTGAGAAGCTTTGCAGGGGCTTCCTTTGGGAGGAGACAGGACACATGTCACTATTCGGCTAATGTTGCTTGGAATGATATGTGTAAAAGCAGGAATTTTGGGGGCCTAAACATAAAGAATAGTTGCATTTGGAACATTGAAGCAATTGGCAAGCAGGTTTGAGATCTGGCTATGAAGAAAGACACTCTTTGGGTCAGGTGGATGCATTCGGTCTACATTAAGGATCAGGATTTCTGGGAGTGTAATGCAAACCAGGGAGCATGTTGGCATTGGAAACAGGTTCTCAAGGTCAGAGACAAGCTTCGGGCAGGTTTTCATAATGATAGCTGGATTGGAACCCATGATGGTGTTTATATTGTTAAGAGTGGGTACTTATTTCTTAATAATCAGCAAGGCATATTTTTCCCTTGTATAAAATGGTTTGGAATAATGTGAATATTCAGAAGCATTGTTTTATAGCTTGACTTGCTACCCTTGGCAAGTTACAAATTCTGGATAGATTATCTTGTTTTATGTTTATTCCTAATCACTGTTGCCTTTGTTTAACTTATACTGAGTCCATGAATCATTTATTCTTTGAATGCAATTGGAGTCGCAGTCTCCTTAAATGCTGCTGTTTGTGGATTAGAATTGACAGGTGGCCTTACAAGTATCATAATTGAACAAGATGGATTCGATTAGCCTTTCGTGACAGGGCTAGGCGCAAATGTGTTTTTGACATGTTCACAGCATTACTGTATCACATCTGGGAGGAGAGGAATGGTAGAACTTTCATGGATCGCACGAGGATTATGCAATTTGTTTTTAGTACAATTAGAAGAGAGGTCGCTCATAGAGTTAGTTTTTGTTTTCCAAATTATGTAACTTGGACTAATCATTCTTTGGTAGATAGGATTAGGCAGGAACTTTAGCTTCTATTTTTGTATCTGTCTTTGTCCTTGGGTTTTAATTTGTTTGAACCCTTCATAAAAGGTGGCAAACTTTCCTAAAGATTACGCATAGTCTTTGACTTTGAACCCTTCCTAGAAGGTGACAAGGTTAATGATTATGGCCATTTTTTTGTTCCTGAATTTTTCACATTGGTAATGAATTATTCTTTTACCGAAAAAAAATAACGCTCTAATTAAAATTAGAGCTGTCAAAATGGGTCGGGCCGACCGGGCCGGGCTGAAAAACCCGAAAAAAGTAAGGCTTGGGCCGCACATATTGAGACATAAATTCAATCTGGGCTATTTAGCCTGGACCGGCCGGGTTTTAAAAAAACGGGCTAGGGCCGGGCCGGCCCGACCGGGTTTGGGCCACATAACATAAAAAAAAACAAAAAATTTAAATATACTCGAGTAAGACGGTAAGTAACTAAGTACATATCAAACCTCCACTCTTTTTTATTTTATCACACCAAAACACATACAGAGAATGAATGAGAGTAGTATTATACCCAGGTCAAGCCGGCGGCTACTGCTCCCTCCCTCACTCGAGCAGCAGCGCCACTGCGCCAACCACCCAGCAGCCAGGGCCACTGGAGCAGCCCCTCCAGCCTTCCCCTTCTCCTTTCGTTTCTCTCTCTCTCACTTCACTTCTCTTTCTTTCCCTCGCTCTCCCCGCGTGGCACAAGCATCACCACTCCGCCAGCAATCCAACACCGCCGCACCACCAGGCGCCATCAGCCCCAGATCTCCTCCCGGTCCAGCGGTCCAGCCTGTCCAGCATCGCCGCACCGCCACTCCGCCAACAGTCTCGCACCACCGCACCGCCAAGCAGCATCCCCAACTCTCCTCATATTTTTCTATGTATTTTTCTGTTTTTTTTTATTCTGATGTATTATATTTTTTTTCTGGTTTAAAAAAAAAAGTGATGCGGGCTGGCTCGCACAAGCCCGTGGCCCGTTTAGGATGGGTTTGGGCTCTTATTAGTGTACTTAATTTACAACCCTCTTTTGGGTCCGAACCTGGATTGACTCGAACCCGAAGCGGGCTGGCCCGAACTCAGGCGGGCAACCCGTTTTGACAGCTCTAATTAAAATCAATACTAAACCATCATACAATTTATTTTTCAAAATAACAATAAAATTCCAAAACAATTTAACTCTATATAATTATTATAATTATTACCAATAATATTACGATTAATACAATTATCTTTAAGGCACAACATAGAATAGTTAAGGAGGTACTCGGGATTTACCCTTAATTCTGGTTCATGGCATAACAACAAATCAATTCGACCTGGAAAGAGGACTGGTTCGATCTAAGCACTTATCTCAATTTCAATGATATTAATTACTTTTTTCCACAAACATTGTATTTAGTTAATATTTTTTAGAGTTCCAATAATAATTATAGGGTAATTTTTTAAAAGTATATCAAATATTATCATTTCCAATACCACTAACAATATTAACTATCTTTTTTAATGCATGTGAAAGTCTTCCCTAACACTTTGTTTGGTTACAGGAAAAAAAATGGGAAGAGAGAAAAAGAGAAGAAAAAAAATAGGGAAGAGAGATTATGGTGAGAAAATGAGTGAATTTTGTGGTTGTTTGGTATGATAGAAAATAGGAAGAAATGTCTTTTGTTTGGTTGGAAAGAAAAATGGGAAGAGAGAAAACAATAAATTTGTTGAAAGACAAATATATACTTGTTTTACATAACAAAAATAAATGTATATTTTTCTTTTTTTTCTCCGGTTCGATTCTTTGTGGATGCAGAAAATTCATGTTGGAAGACTCGCCTGCCATAGCCAATCACGCGACCCGGGTTGGATCCGGATGTACCTAGGTAGTACTTGGGGAATCGGATGAGAAAAAAAAAATGTATATTTTTCTTTCTCAAAATCAAACATAACCAAATATTTTTTGCTTATTTAAATTATTTTTTACATAATAAAAATTTTGATTAAAAATATATATTAAAAAATTGTATAAAAAAAAAAAACACACACACACAGAGTTAAGCCTACTGTATCATGTACCATTATACCCAAAAAAAAAAAAAGCAGAATATAAGTGAATAAAAATTAAAAAAAAGGAACCAAAAAAAAAAAAAGAAACGAAAGTACATGACAGTGAATAAGAAATAAAGAAAGGAAGCATTACGACGGGTGTATTTGTTTTGGGTGATTTTGGGAAGGAGAGAAAACAATGAGATTTTCTCTTCGTTTGGTTCAAGAGAGAAAATATGGCTGGTCCCATGAGAAAATATTTTCTCTCCCAAATAGAAGAGAGAATGAAGAGAAAACTGTAATTGACATGTAAAATTACTCATCCATCTTTCATTTATTCATTTTGTTTGACTTTTTTTTAATTTGAAAAAAAAATTGAAAGCATTTTTGTTTCAATAAAAAAAATTGTTTTTTTTTAATATTTTGAACTTAAAATTTTTATTATTTAATAAATAATTGAATTAAAAAAATTGGTTATATAAAATATACATACATGTGACAAAGACAAAAATGTATTTATTTCTATTATGTAAAATAAGTGTATAGTTGTCTTTTGATAAATTTATTGTTTTTTTCTTCCCACTTTTCTCTTCAATCAATCTAAAGGAAATAAAACTTAATTTTTCTCTCTTTCCAATTTCTTCACATTTTCTCTTATACCAGACAACCATAAAATTTATTCATTTTCTCACCATAATGTATCTTCCCTATTTTTCTCCTCCCATTTTCTTTCCTACAACCAAATAAAGCATACAAGTTAACAAATCAAAGCAAGGGTGCCCTCGGGTTTCTCCCCAAAATCCCGCCACTTTAGGAGAGAAAAAAATTTTGAGTGGATCCCATCCTTTTCTCCTTCCCCTTATTTTCTCTCTTGTATCAAACAGGAAAAAATCATTGTTTTCTTCTTATTTTCTCTTCTCCAAAATTCTTCTTCCCAATTTCTCTTAAATCAAACAAAGTGTAAATGCTTCCTTTGTATTTAGAAAAAAGAGAGACTAAAAAGAAAAAATAATAATAATAAGTATCAACCTCTATGTACAAATGCATATAAAAAGCAAAAGAAAAAAAATTAATAACAGCATCACTTTTTATGTACAAGTGGATAAAAATAAAAACTAAAATTCATCAAAAATTAGTAAAAAAGAATATAAATAAAAAATACAAAAAATTTACCGCGACGAGAATACCAAAAATTTGTAGAATGAAAATTGAAAGTACAAAACAGACAAATAAAGTGAATTGTGGAGCCGGGGGGTGGTGGGTTTGGTGTTGCGCTTTTAGACTTGTTGTACGGTGGGGGTGGGGGTTTTGGTTGCATTTAACATCAGCGGTGGGGTATTAACTATTGAATGAGAAGCTGGGAGGAAACCAGGCCCGTGGGGACAGGGTAAATACTCCCTCCCTTCCTATTTACGGTAATTGTTTTTTTAGCGGTTTTTTTTTTTTTCTCCCTTCGTCTTTAAATATAAAGTCTGTTTGGAGAATTTCACGTCCATTAATAAAGTGAAATAATTTAGTTAATTGTATTGGAAATGTGAACTTTTGATAATATGTAATTTCAAAATTACCCCTATTAATATTATTGAGAATCTAAAAAGTGTTAAATAAATAGGGGTGTTTTGTGGAAAAAAGTAATTAATGATCATTGAAAATTGGTATGAGGTTTTATAAATAGGGACAAAATAAAAGTGTTAAGATGATTTTATATTTAGGGACGGAAAGAGTATTTTTTATGTGGCTTAATTATGTCACAGGAAGTTAACATCGGAATCCTGATCAGACACAGGAAGTTAAGCACCTAGTGTCTCGTGGGCGAAGATCTTTTCTTTATAAAATTTAAAAAACTAAAAAAACTTAATATTTTTATATTTTTAGTTAAATAAAAAAATAAAAAAAAATTGAAGAGAGAGGTCGTCTTCGCCCGTGTGACATCACACGGCACCACATGACTAACCTCCTGCATCTGACTAGGATTCTGATGTTACATGTTATCAAAATTGGTCAGAATTGGTAGTAGGGGTATATGACAAACCCTGAAGTAACTTCGGGGAGTCAAACATTGAAAAATAAAGTACAAGGGTATTTGGCAAAAGTATCTCAAACTTCAGGGATTTGTAACATAATTAAGCCTTTTTATGTTTACCACTATTTAATATTCCCTTTGTTCCACGAGGATGGTTAAAAAATTCAAAAGTCAAAATATTAAGAAGACATATATTTGATTAGTTTGTCTAACATATCAACCAATTACTATTAAACAACTAATTTAATGCATTTTGTATGAATCAACCAATCACAATTCAAAGTTTACAACTTATAAACTTTTCATTAACTATTTTAACTATAGTTTGGAACAAAAATTTTAGTCATTTTTTACCATCCTCGTGAGATGGAGGGAGTAGGGTATTGGTTTTAGTATGGAGTGGAGAAAAATAATGATTACGGAGAAAGAAAGGGTATAATGAGAAAAAAAAAACATAATTAATGTATTGAAAATCTAAGTAATAATTATATTTCTTAAAATGCATGTTTGGTTTGAAATATGACAAATAAATAGGAACAGAGAGAGTATTTTCAATAATACCCATTTTTGATAAATTATTTGTAAAACTATTCCACTTAAATTAAAAAAACCTAAAATGAAGGGAGTTAACTACTCATTCTGTTTCTATTCATTTGTCATATTTCAAACAAAACACACATTTTAAAAAATCTAATCATTACTTAGATTTCCAATACATTAATTATGTTTTTTCCCATTATACCATTTTTCTCTCTATAATCATTAATTTTTCTCCACTACTTACATAAACCAAGATATATTAAATAGGGACAAACATCGAAAATAACATTTATTACACTCTTGAAATCTTTAACACGACTAATAAAAAAAATAAAAAATCTCTAAAAAAGACATATGAAAAGGGATGAGTATAAAAAATCCAAGTTAGATAAGCGGTTAAAAAAATGATTTGTTAAAAAACAGTGGCAGTTTAGTAATTAGGATAACACAAGTCAACGTGATATCTCGCTGAAAACAAGATGAACGAATGAATATAGACGGTAGCTGGTTGTGTTTGTACATCGACCGAACGGAACACTCTTCAATTCCCATGTTATGTTATTACGCTCTCTCTTCATCAACCCTTCTTCTTCCCACTTCACATTTTCCCGAGCTCACATTTTCCGGTATTACCACTCTTCCTTCTCCAATCTCAATCTCTTTCCTCTTCTCCATTCCTCCTTAACCGCTACTATTTCATTTACCTACCACGCCTTCCATTTCTTTTTCTTTTTAATTTTATAATTACAGTACAATTTTGATTTTTTTTCTTGTTTTAATTTCTAGGTCACGGAATTTGAGGAATTCAGAGATGGCGCCTCCGATACTTTCCCTCGTTCTTCCCTCTGAGACCGGTCGAGTTCTCAGCATTCAATCTCACACCGTTCAGGTTTTCTTCATTTTATAATTTTCATTCTAGTTTTATTCCATGATTACTTCTTTAATTGTAGTAGTAATTTGAGTAAAAAAAGGAAAAACTCATTTCGCAAATGATGAAAAGATGATAAGGTTTGAGGAAAAATATAATTCATCTTATTTATATGAGGAAAACATTACATTGGTTTTTGTTTTTAAAGTAATGAAGTTTTAGATCATTGATATACTATTAGATTTTAGAGTGAAGGGACACTTTGGTCCCTCAAGTTTTTCGACATGGACACTTTGGTCCTTCAAGAAATTTAATTCATTTTTAGCTCCCAAAGTTTTTCAAAAGTACCAATTTAGTCCCTGTCCTATTTCCGTTAGCCACTTCGTTGAGGGACTAAATTGGTACTTTTGGAAAACATGGAGGACTAAAAATGAATTAAATTTCTTGAGGGACTAAAGTGTCCCTGTCGAAAAACTTGAGGGACCAAAGTGTCCCTTCACTCTAGATTTTATTAAAGGACGACCCACGTGGCTTCCACTTAATAGAGCATGTGGAGGGTAAAAACGTAGGCAATTTTACCTCGTAAGCAGAGAGGCTGTTTCGAGGAATTGAACTCGGCCTCTAGGTCACTAAGCAGCAACCTTACTGTTGCGCCGAGGCGTACCCTATTGATATCAGATTTCATTCTTTGTCAAAATTTGGATTCTTCTTTTTGATATTCAATTTGCATGCACATTTGCTGTTGGCGTGATCCTGAATAATATATTGTCAGTTGCATGCAGATGGTTAAGTATTGTAATTAACTTGCTGTTGTGGGTATTTTCCGTTATTCTCAGGGGTATGTTGGTAATAAATCAGCTGTGTTCCCTCTGCAACTATTGGGCTTTGACGTGGATCCAATTAATTCCGTTCAGTTTTCGAATCACACAGGCAAGCTGCATCTATTTCTTCATTCACTTTCTAAGGATTCCGACACCTGTTATATATGGTGCGATGTTGTCTTGAAATCTGAATAATTCAGACATGGTTCCATGTCCTTGTTAAATAGTGAATTTTGGTTTAATAGGTTAGAGGACTGTGTAATGCAGGATACCCGAGTTTTAAGGGTCAGGTATTAAATGGAGAGCAACTCTGGGAGCTAATAGAAGGCCTTGAAGGAAATGATTTATTGTACTACACTCACTTATTAACAGGTATTTCAGATTATACCCCAGGTGTATTTTTAATTGTGCTTCACTCATGAACCTTACATGATTACGTCAAAGTAGGTAAAGGTGGCATCCTACTGATTCTAGCTTCTGCCATGATAGGTGCCAAGCTGCCAGAGGGTGTCTTTTTTATATATATATATATATATATATATATATTTATATCATAGTTATTAATATCGAATGATAGGTATAAAAATTCTTCCATTTTGTAACAATTGGTCAAAGTATTGGAAGAAACACTATTTTTGGGCGCGTGTCAATCAATGGTTACATTACATTTTTTGGTAACTTTTCATGAAATGCTTATATTGCTTAAATGAATTTTACAAAAAAGTTAATGTTTTATCTTCTAAAATCATAACTACATATTATTGTTTTGAACCATCCTGGAATATTTGCTTTAGTATCAACAGCTCCGAAAATTATGCTATACTTTTGTGAACTACAGTGAGATTGTCACTAACCTGCCAGTTTTGTTGCGTTTTTAGTCTATTCCCAATTTTCATTAATTCCTTTTGTTCTAATTTACATTATTTCAGGTTATATTGGTTCAGTTTCTTTCCTAAACACTGTGATGGAAGTTGTCAACAAGCTTCGCTCAATAAACCCTGAGCTTACATATGGTGAGACTCTTGGAAATACCTGAGTTTGTTTGCCATGTTGGATAAAATTTTATTGGATAGCTTCAATCCTCCCTTATAAATGTTTTGGTGACATCCTTTGTCATTTTCAGTCTCACCTTTAACATCAGACCAACTCATATTGCTCTATCTGTCATGAATATATAGATAATACTAAAATAAAAGAAGACTATTGAATAGTTTATTTCTATAGACATAAAGGGAGAAATTGAAAGTGAAGTTGCATTCTTTTGTAGCTAATAAGGACCAAGTTTTTTTTCTCCGTAAATCTCAACTATAATCCCCCCGAGGGCCAATGTTTTGTGATTTTCATTCAGTGTTGACAGTTGAAGCCGGGAATATTACTTCAATTTTATTTTTCTTTTTTATAACTGCTTTATTGAACAAAAAATGTGTTTCATTGCCAGTATGTGATCCAGTGTTGGGTGATCAAGGAAAACTTTATGTTCCCCAAGAGCTGGTATCAGTCTATCGTGAGAAGGTAAGACTATTCCACAAAGATGTTTCTCCAGGTGTGCATGATAGACTCAAGAAATTAATACACAGAATTCTGAATATATTATTGATGTAATCTGGATTTTAGGCCAGATTTGAGTACAAAAGAGCAGTACACCAACTACACAGGGTTTCCCCCTAACAAGGAGTTTCCTCCTTCAAATGGTCAACAGCACAGGATTTCCCCCTAACAAGGAGTCTCCTTCTTCACCTCTTCGCAAATAACAATTCTTCTCAACAATCAATTTAGTCTGCAAACATCATATTTAAACATAATTGCATAACTGCTAGACAATAACTTCTTAATGCACTACAATAACCACCTATAATTGCCTAATTCAGATTTACTAGGTCTATATTTTATTTATTTATTTAATATTTAATATAAAACCTTAATAGCCTATATTCCTATTAGTGCATGTGCAAATAATATAGTATAATGTAACAATTTAAAGGATATAAAACTTCATTGTATACCTCAGGTTTAAGTCACCAATAATGAAAGTTATATTTTAATGCCTAACTTTTTACAACAAAATAAGGTTTTAATGCACAGACAATAGGTTCCATTTTTTTATGATAAGATTTTCAAGCATATTTTCCTTTCATGTGATCCATTCTTAATTTGGAAGTACATTACTCGTGTCAGCATCTAAGTAACACATTTTGGCAGGTTGTTCCCGTAGCTTCAATGTTAACTCCCAACCAGTTTGAAGCAGAACTATTGACAGGGTTTAGGTAATTATTGCACAATTAAGATTGCATAAAAAAATTCTGCTCTCCAGGTTCCTTATATTTGGTTTATATGGTGTACCGATGGCTGATGGTAGCATGTTTCTTTTCTTCTTTTTGGGCATAAAAGATTAATTTTGAATGTACCTCATAAAATGAAATTATTTGTGGTCTTCCTTGTGCTGTATGACGTCGACGATTTTGATTTGTTTGCAGTAGTCTCTAAAGAAGGTTCTGTTTTGAGTTGTAACCTGTTGTCCTTTATTTATTTAATAATTAATAATTTGGGAAGAAGAGGGGAGTCAGTTTCATAATATCCATGGGTTCCTTCTGGTTTTTCTTTGCCTCTTGCATGCATTTATATTTGTTTTTGTATGGGGTGTTACCTTGTGATGTGGGTACCACCCACATTAAGGGGAAGAGTGGTAGTTTTTAGGGATCTCCAGCGTGCACTCTGAAATGCAGTCATGCATGTAGGCATACATTGGTTGTATATTTGTAGTATATCTGTCATCAAACTAACTTGTCAGAGCTTGTATCACACACACATATTATAATACTTTTGTTTAGAAGGTAACAAGTGTTTGAAAGCACATTCTCAACAGCTAAAGGTATTATGAGTTCTATAATTATTATTTTGCTTTATTGCCATTCATACCATCAGATTTGTGCATATATACAATTTTTGTGCATCTCTGCAATGTTTACCCTCTACGTATTCATATTTCATGCTTATTACAGGATTAAGTCTGAAGGAGATGGCCGGGAAGCTTGTAAGTTTCTCCATGCTGCTGGACCTTCAAAGGTTGCTTTTACTATGGTCTACAAAAACTGTTTCTTTTCTTCTTTTATTTTATAATTGGGATAATTGAAATTCTTGTTTTTAAACGTCTCTCCTTTGGGCATAAGTACTGGTGCTGACTTTTCCCTTCTGATCTTTTTCTGGAAAGTGTGTGTATCTGTTGTTGGTTTAATATTGTCAATGGTATCTATTTTGACCAATTAGCCACAAATATTTCTTAGTTTTCCTATTTACGCTTACTCATTTTAGTTTTAAACCTTGTGCTTAGGATTTTTTACTTTAGTAGTAAAGAAAAGATTCACTAATAGGATACTCTTGAAAGCATGCTTCAGTTATTTGAATGAGGGCCTGTGTTATTCCATGTAAAGCCCCAATATTTTGCTTTCATATAAAAGAATATTCAAAATAGTCGTTATATTCTTTAGGGTAATTGTCAAAATTGGTTAGATAAGCAAAATTCATCATCACATTGGCCCTCCACTATGTTTTTTCTTTCATTGGATAGCAAAACATGGCCAAATAGTGCCAATAGCTAGCTCAGTTGGTAGAGCTACGCGACATGAAGCGTTAGCTCACCCGAGTTCAAACCCTAGTGATTGTGCTTCAACCCCCCTCTCCTAAAAAAAATTGCCTATCGAAAAGGTAAGGCTTAAATACTCTTTTGGTCTTTTAAATTTTTAGGTTTCAATTTGGTCCTTTAACTATAAAACGCGTCAATTTATTCCTCTATCTTTTTTAAGTTTATCATTGCTACCTTTCCGTCTTTCCGTTATTACGCTGTTAGATTTCAACGGAACATTACAAAATTTTGCCAGAGATTCCTTTCTCCTCGTTGGATTTTGGGTTTGTCACCGGATTTCCTTTCTCTCACCTCCGCAACTCCATTCTCCCTCTCTTCCTTCACCTTTATTTCTTCAATTTTCAGTTTTCTATGCCTTGGGAGTGTGAGAGCTCAATGACTCTTTCTCATGGTAGATGTGCATAGAGGGGAAGGCTTTGTAATTGAATGAAATAAGATCTACTTCCCCTTATTTGGCAGATGCAAAACAACTACAGTAGTGTGTACTTCTCCCTCTCTCGAGTTCTTATCTGTTGCACCTCAATATGAAGTCCATGCATCATGTCTCCTCATTGCTTGAATTACCCTATCGTTCATTTCTCCCGTTAGAATACTACCATCAACCATCTTCATGTTTGCAACCTCAGCTGAGTCATGTAGTAGGAAGAGAGAGAAAAAGGAGTTGCAGAGGAGAGAGGAAGGAGCTCTGGCTAGAAACCCAGAATCCGGCTAGGAGAAAGGAATCTTTGGCCAAATTTTGGAATATTATGCTGAAATCTATCAGTGTCATAACGGAAAGATAACATCGATAAACTTTAATCGATAAACTTTAAAACGATAGAGGGCTAGATTGAAGTGTTTTATAGTTAGAGCATAAAATTGAAACATAAAAATAAGATAACAGACCAAAAGTATTTAAGCCAAAAGTGAAAACAAAAACATGGCCAAATAGTTCTCAGCTTTCTCCATTGCAGGCTCCAACCATCTTTTTCAAGTCGATTGTTGTATTTTGTTTGTAAGTTATAACTATGACTTTAATCATTATATCTCCATTGTTTTGTGACATGATAATTATATCTTTTGTGGGAAATTCTAAGATGCTCCGGGCAATAACATGCACCGGGCATCTTAGTTTTTTATTTTTATTTTTTTTTATAAATTTTTTTAATTTTTTTTAATACAGATTTACTCAGAATATTTTTTAATACAGATTTCTAATGCAAATTTATTGAAATATGTCAATTTGTAATACAGATTTATTCAATATAATTTTTTTACCTGTGTCAGAAAGCATATTGGGGATGATATTGTGCTTATTGGGGATACTAGAGAGGAAATAAATGGGAAGATTGAAATGTGGAGACAAGCTTTAGAAGGGTCTGGATTCCGGATAAGTCGAAGCAAGACAGAGTATATGGAGTGTAATTTTAGCAAGAGGCACGTGGGTCTTACTCTGGAGGTGAAGGTTGGAGAGCATGTCTTAGCACAAGTCCCGAAGTTTAAGTATCTTGGTTCTATCTTACAGCAGGATGCAGAAATAGAAGGGGATGTAAATCATAGGATTCAAGCAGGGTGGATGAAATGGAGGAGTGCCTCGGGCGTGTTATGTGATAAGAAGGTACCACTTAAACTTAAAGGAAGGTTCTACCGCACTGCTGTAAGACCGGCGATGTTATATGGGACAGAGTGTTGGGCGGCAAAGGGCACACAAGAGAATAAACTTCATGTTGCAGAGATGAGGATGTTGCGATGGATGAGTGGGCATACCAGACAAGATCGGATTAGAAATGAGTATATTCGAGAAAAAGTTGGGGTTGCTCCTATTGTTGAAAAAATGGTTGAATCTCGTCTTAGGTGGTTTGGGCATGTGTGGAGGAGACCGGTGGAAGCCCCGGTTAGGAGGGTAGACCAAATGGAGGGTACTATCAGGGCTAGAGGAAGAGGAAGACCTAGAAAAACTATAGGCGAAACAATTGAGAAGGATATGGCAATCAATGCCTTATCAAAAGACATGATTTATGATAGGCCTTTATGGCGTCGTTTGATCCATGTAGCCGACCCCACTTAGTGGGACAAAGGCTTAGTTGTTGTTGTTGTTGTGTTAGAAAGCATATAATAAAAAAAATTCAAATCCATATAACAAACATACACTTAAAATTACACAGAAAATCCAAAACATATTTTTTTAATATAATAGATTTAAAAAAAAAATTAAAAAAAAAGGTGCCCGGTGTATTGAAACCCGGAGCACTATAGCATCACCCTACTTTTGTTTACTTGTTTTCCCCCTCTCGAACTACTTGATTAGTTGTGTAACATTGGTATAGAAGTTGGATATAACAATGTCCTAAAATGGCTCACTTACAACAAGAGTACAAACAGATAACCTGTGAGCCACTCACACACACAAGCTGACAAGTTTGGATATAAATTACACATGTGAATTCCAAGCTTGAATCAGTGTCTTTATGTATTCTTTTCTTAGTGCTCCTTTTATTTTATAACTGCCAAGAATTTGTCCACGCCAAATGTTGCAACTCACAATGACCTTGGCTATGATGATTAATTAATGACATTGTAATTTTATTAATCAGTCATTTAGCTAATGTATAAACCCCTTTCAGGTTGTAATTACAAGTATAAATATGGACGGGAAACTTCTCCTCATTGGTAGCAATCAAAAGGAAAAGGTGGGCTAAATGTCACTTATAAAGCTATCCTTGATGGTAATTTTTTATTTCTATTTCAGATGAGTGAAGATGAATATCTGTACCACTAAATTTTCATGGTTAATTTACATAATATGTTTAGAATATTTGTTTATGTCTTGAGTCTTGATAGTGATCTGTAAAATTTGTTTTACACAATTCCATAGTTTCCTTATAACCGGACCAGACTGAGCAGTTCAACCAAAAACCTGGTCAACTGGTAAGTTATCTGGTTCAGTTAGCACCTCATAACCAATGAAGCTAAGTATTGGCTGGTTTATACTGGTTTATACTCAAACCAGTGAATCATAGGTGTTTCACATTGTGGTGGTGACAGTTAGTGAACAAGCCACATCGTCACCATGGTGAAGCTCATAAGTCATAACAGTTTGCTGAGGTGAAACCCAGTGTAGGTGGATTTCAAACTCGTTCCCCTGGGAGTTGGACAAGTGCCACACTGACTTAACACTTGGTTTCTATAATATGTTTCATGCATAAAATTTATGTATTACTTTCTGGGCAAAAATATAAGAAGTAACTAATTATTATATATATATATATATACCCATTATTTAGTTGGACGATCTTAGCAATGTCCACCCGAAGTTTAGGACAAAAATATCCATCATCCTTTGCTTGTCACAGTGCAACTGTTAAGGGCATTTATGTTATTTTATTTTTGTTCTTTATAAATTTGAAAAAAAATAGAAAACTTTCGCCTCCACCACCCAATCCTCTTCTTACTCTCCCTCCTCCTATTATCACCGTCTCCCACCTCTCGTTCTACCACCACCTCTGCTGCAAACCTGCATCGCAAAATCCCCCACCTTATTCTGCTTTGTTCCCTCCCTCTCTCTCGGAGCTGTGCAACCACCTTGTGACCCCGCCGGTGCCTGCGTTCCCAGGCCCAGACGGTAACATTTATCTTCTTCCTCCGGTGGTCAGCTACTCCCCACAAAACAATCATGTCACTGTCTCAGCTGTTGAAACAAATGTATCATTTGGTGGCCATGTTACTTGTTAAATTCAATATTTTCTTGTCTGCTTGTAAATATGCTTTCTTTTTACAAGGAATCAGCAGAGTTATAAAATTTGAAAAGTTCCTCACTTAGGGGTATAAATAACCTTATTGAGAAAAGATCCAGGTATAAATAACCTTATAAATAACAATGCTATGTTTAGTTGGGTTTTGAGATGGTCTTACCCAAGAATGGAAGATCAGAATTCATGTTGCATTCAAGCTTGGCTATTAGGAAGGAGTATAGAGCTGTGTGGAATGACTTCTGGATGTGTGTTGTATGGTCAGCTTGGTCGAACACGAACCATTGTGTTCAATTCTGCAGAACATGGTATGAAGGAGTTTATTGATCCTATTAAAGCTAGAGCCTTGTTAGGTTAAAAGAGAAATCTGTTCATTGAAAGATGATTTTTTTTTAATGGGTTACAAACCCAATTTTGTGACTGTATTTGTACTCTAGAAAAAAGGTGGGTTTAAGGAAGGAAAAACTTTAAAATTTGGTACAGTTTATTGATAATTAACATGTACATGGTGTGGGACCTTTGAAGCAAAGGGTGAGAGGAGAAGATAGATGCCTTAGGGATTTGCTTTGACATCCACTTATTTAGTTGTTATTGAATTTTTTTAATAGTAACTCTGGTTTGACCATAGTCAAATTACTGAATCGTGAATTACTTCTTTCTCTTGTTCATTTAATGACCAGTTTGGTTTTCTGAACATTGTTTAAGTGGTTAAAACTAAAGTTTTCCACCTCTCAGTTCGCACCCACATTTTTAGTTTTATTTATTTGATGGATTTAGTCTATGTGATCTTCTGGGTAACAACCTTAACTTGTATTGTCTTGTGTGACAGGGACAGCCTCCCAAACAATTTAAGATCGCGATTCCGATAATACCAGCTTATTTTACGGTATGAGTATTTAGCAACTTCTGGTGATTTATGGTTCAGTTTTTGCTAGTATTGATTTCTACAGTGCTATTATGAGAAATAGCGAATGACAAAAGTTTATTTGAAGCCAATCATGGATGAATTCAGCTTAAACCAAATAAGCTTAATCTGTATAAGACTCCCCTTCATTAGCATGTATTATAAAGACCTGAACATCTCTCCTTTTCATTGCACAAATTACAAATATGCCAAAGTTCAGTTTAGAACACTGCATCTAAGTTGCAGAAGCTATATACTGCATGGAAAAAAACAGAGAAATGGAATTGTCTCCGGTTCACCTTGACCATAAAGACCATGTAAACTACTTTGCAATCTAGCCACCAAAAAATTTCACATGCTATCATTACTGCCCATCTGCAGCCTTCTTTCACTGCCCTCATGTTGAAAGCACAATTTCAAGTGCTGCCATTTAGTGCATACTGCTTTAATTGTTGTTTATCTATTTGATCTGGTGCTTGTTAGACAGTAAGAAGTTTATTGAACTTGTTCTCCAATGAAAGAAAAGAAATTTTCCAAACAACCAAATTGACATTTACATTTATTCCGATGTTCTCTACTTCCGTTCTATTTAGAACTTCCTTCAGACATTCATTGACAAGAACCTTAATTATGTTTCATGTCTTTATGCTTATAGGGGACAGGCGATCTTATGACTGCACTACTTCTTGGTTGGAGCAATGTAATTCCTTTGCCTGAAAGTTATGGCTATAGTTATAGAGTCTAGCTGGTAATTTCATTAAAATTATCTAAATATATGTCTTTATTCATTCCAGAAATACTCGGATAACCTTGAGAGGGCTGCAGAACTTGCAGTATCAACCTTGCAGGTACTTATTTTCTTTATGTGTGAAATTAATCTTGTTTTTTCTTCCTCTTCGTTTGGTGTTCTGCAAGTACTATTGCAGTAATGGAAAACCTTCCATCATTTTTCACACTTGTCTCATTCATTACTGCCTGCTATTAATAAAGGACATTAATTTTGAGATTTCAGATTATGGCATTTATGTTGGTGATTAAACCCACAAGTTTCAATAACGGTTGATTATCACCAATTTTTGCAGGCACTTTTGCACAGGACAATCCATGACTACAAAAGTGCCGGACATGATCCCCAGTCAACCAGTTTGGAAATCAGATTAATTCAAAGCCTTGATGATATTCGTAACCCGCAAGTCAAATTTAAAGCTGAAATATATGGCTAAATTGGCCATATATGATTTGAACATGTGTCTATAGTATTAAAACTTTTTGAAAGGATGTTTGAGGGTACAAACAATTACGGAAGAAAGTTTCTTCATTCTGCACCTATTTCTTGAACAAATTTAGTAATTGGAGAGTTAGTAAAAGCCAACTTTGCTATTTTCCAATGTATTATAACTCAAGCAAGCCATGTTTTGTAAAAGTCGAAAGCCAATCTCATTGGTTTAGTTTCTTTCTTTTCATCCTTGGGAATTTCATATCTTCTAGTTACCTTGCATATCCTTTTTTTTTTGTTTTTAGTTGAGAAAATAAAAAAATTACTAGTCTACAAGGCAAATCCTAAACCTAGTAAGAGTCAAATTAAAAAAGCATTGGGGAAAACACTTGGCTGGTCATTTCATGATGCTTCTGAGTAATTCCTGTTTGGCATCTTCTGCATATGGATGTTAATTCCCCATGGTAGATGATTGTAGTAGTAAAGCTGCATCATATTTGAAGGATGATAATTGTTGGGGTATCCATATATATTGGCCATTGGAGTTGTTTGATCACCATACTCACTGATTGGTGACACTCCAAGGGGCTTCTGGGCCCATTCTTGACTCCCTAAGCTAGAGTAATCAGTGTCACCATTCTCTTGAAAACTTGCGGTGCTCATCATGGGTACCATGCTCTCCTCCCATTTGGGATTTTCATTTATTCTGGTGAAATTATGATAGGTTCTATTGTTAAAATCTTCCAAGAAGAATGGTGTTGCTGGATGTTGATTGATTTCGCTTTCTACTGCTCTGCCACCCATGTCCTGATTAAGATGCCATCTTGGTCCCCAGTGATCTCTACGAACCAAAGTGGGTATCATGTACTGATTTTCAGAGTCATTGGAGTCTTCTATTTCATATTGAGATTGGTTCATGTTCTTGTCTCTAACATGGCTCAGTTGTTCTTGTTTGTAGCCTGCACTGCATATCTCTGCATGTTTTCCATGTTTGGCCAACTTTTGGACCAAAGTAGTAGGGTTGACTCTGCATACGACAGTTACCTTCTGCTCTTCAGCATTAATGTCTACTCTGTAGACACCTGATCCAAATTCTAAAGTGTGTTAAAGAAACTTGCCACTATGAAATCATTTTGGAAACATGAAAATATGACTAGCCTAAAATCTTCTGTTTTGGTTTTTCTATCTATCTAATACCATTCCTACAAGCTATAGCATTTATTGGATCAGCACTCTTCTCGTTTAACCTTTAGCTATTTTTCTGCACAAGTAACATAGGATATAGAAATTTTACTTTTTATTGTCTAAAATACCTTGTTGGAGTGGCTTTGGTAATTCATGCATATATGAACCGTAGAAAACCATAGTGGCATCACTTTCCAACTAGTTCACTGATAAGTAAATAAGAATCAACATACAAAGGCTTCCACAGCCACAGAGCCAACCAAAAAATCAGTCTCTACGAATGAGTTCCCTAAGCCAAGATTACCTTGTATCAACAAAGTTGTTATATTTATAAGTAAAAATAATAGATAATAACTACCACATATTTTAAGTGCCCATGGCTTGTCAGAACTCAATTTTCATTACTTACCATTACTTCATGCTAATAATATTCTTAATTTCTAAGACATAATACATCCTGTTGCAGCTCTTATGTTTCTTCCTACTTCCTTTTGAGGCCGTATGGTAGTATACAACGTGTATGGTTGTATGCCTATCAATTGAAAAATGGTAAAATTTAGACTCGTACCTTCAATTTTCCGGAGGACTTTCCTTACTCTGTTCATGCACCCTTGACAGTTCATGTGTACTTTGAGAACAAACGTCTGTCCAAGAGAAATAGGAACATATAGAACTCAGACAAAAAGGAAATAAATTTAGTGAGAAGTGAAATTAAAAAAAAAATAATTTAAACATTGAAATTTAAATATGAGTGGCAACAAGCAGGGACCTTAATCTTTAACAACTCATATTCACTTGTTGACATTTCCAATATTGCTTGTGGCTTCTAGAATTCCAGAGAAGAATTGTCTTCACAGTTTTCTCCCTTCTTCTGTTGTGTATTTTTATTTAGATTGTGAATGCTAAATTGATAAAGCAGCTCAAATAAGAAGCTCGGTATATAGTATGCACACACAGGGGTCTGCATGCAAATGAAGCTGTTTAAAGGAAAGAAAAAAACAGAAAGAGACATGGTTTGGAAATTGTGATTTGACTTGGGCTTATGAGTCGTTGCCATTTTCTGTCAGGCAGAGTCCATGTGCCTATCATGCACATTTTGATGCAGATTATACACAAAGATCTTGTGACAAAGATGCACGGCTCATAGGTTTTGGTTTTTTGGACTTAAGAGTCTAACATTTGTTTCCGAAATTCCAAGAATCAGCTCAAGTGATAAAGTTATGGGACATAAATGTTAACAAGCCTTGATTCAAATCTTGACGATTACTTTTTCTCCATATTATTTGACACTTCCAATCTAGGACACGCCCTTTCTATTGAAAAAAAAGTACTAACAATGCATAAAATAGCTATAAAAATAAGACATGCAATTATTAAAAAGTTATTTCAAATCTCAAATTAATTAAATTTAGTTTCATAATCCTTCTGTTTTTAATTATCCAAGTTTACAAATTACACACATAAGAAGCCATAAACCCTTCACTGGCTGTTATAAACCATATTTTTTCATAACAATCATGCTACCTTCTTTCATTTTTATCATGAGAAAGCTTTATTGCCAGATAGAGATAGATGCATTTAGTTGTGACGGTACCAAGTAGATTCATGCACAACTATAATTATGACTTGTGGGGACCAAGTCTATTATCTCCAAACCAAGTCTATTACCCCCAAAAAATAAAAGTTTGGACCTGGTGTCCACTTTCTAGACAATCATATTACTATTGTCTCATGTTCGTGTTATGGCTAATCAATAAGATTGACCCCATACAAGGTGCTGTAGCTTCATGCACTAAAAAAGTTTATGAGGACCTCATCTCAGTCCCCACATCATGCCCAAAATTGCAACTGGGCGCTGAACAATTCCTGCCAAGATAATAATACTACCAAAGAGGGTATATTGATACCTTGACTTGAAACTTCAAAGTTCAAGCCCTCAAGTTTTGTCATCGAAAAAGATTGCTCTTCCCACGTGCATAAATTTTAAGGAAAAAGTCCATCTCATCTTTTTTAATTATATTTTTTTCCCACATAAATCTTAATCAATCTATCTATCCATTTGTTGCTTTCTGATTTTCTTCAAACGGGTGGGTTCCATTTGTTGTTTTAAAAGCAAACATTTTGATCAATAAAGTGGCCGAACCAAATTTACCAAATTTATGCACTTGGGTTCAAATAGAGAGTACATGATTAAAGAGTAAATAATCCCTTTAGTTTCTAATTTTTGTACTCATTATTGATCATGTTAATCCTTGACAACTATAGTAATCATTAAATGGGAATGGCTCTAATAATGCATGTAAAAAGATAACATGCACCGATGCAAACGGGAAGAATTTCATTTGTACCCTTATCTTTAGCTTTCAATTACAAATTACTCTCATCCTCGACAATCTTGTCCCACCTACCACCACCAAAAACAAGTCAACAACACCAACAACCATTTGAGCAAATTGTTACTCAATCCCCTGCTAATGATGTGCATGTTATCTCCCATGCTTCCATCATCAAAGTCCACCATACTAGCCAAATCTGTCCAAGGGGTAAGATTTGGATTTTACCTCATTATATGTTCACAAAACAGAATTGGGCCATTATGCACAAAGTCAAAATTGAATTATTTGTTCATTTACCTCATTATGTAAGCGATTAGTAACAGATTTGGCATTAACGGCTCTTAAAAGAAGATACAGCTTTTTACTTAACATTCTCCACGACATTATTGAAAACAATATGAAACCAGGTCAATAAGCAGTGGTAAAAGTAGGGTAAGGGCACCATGATAGCTGCTAGGTGGTGGTAATGATGGGGTTGAATGATGAAAAGGGTGTAATTGTCATTTTTTTTAATCTACTTTTAATTTGAGTCATTATTTTATAATAAATCAATGATGAAAATGCAAGCATGCACTAAATGCATGCTACCTTTTTTATGCACCGGAACCATTGCCTAAATTATAATAACTAGTAAGTATTCCTGTGCAATGCACGGATCGTTTAATTTGAGATATTAGTATTGTTTGAAAAATTACATTTGACAAAGTTTGAATAAAATATCTTGGATTTGTAATGTATAATGTTAAATTACTACTTAGTTATTAAATTATGTCGAGCCAGTGTGTAGTTTATGTTTTATATTATATAAATAAATTATAATTATTTTTTGAATTGTATAAAAATAAACTTTAATATCATAGAAGATAACAATTTTAAGTTTTATATGTAGTTTATACTAAAGAGCTCTTCCAACTAATATTTATATCGTGTTGACAGGTTGAGTAAGGAATTAATTTTTTGGAGTAAGAGCTTTTATTTGATAAGATTCCTTGCTTGTTGAGTATTGAATAGTAAATTTTCCAAAACAAAATACGTTTCACATGATAATTTATTTAAATATTCAAACTGAACAATGTTAAATAGTCACCAAAAAGATAGCAATAAACATTGTCTAACATAACAACCTTGTAAATCAAAATTTAAAACCTAAAATTAACAGTTCTGCTTTCACGACATTGCTTCCTTGTATACATTTTTCCAATACTAAATTCACTTAAAAATCTGTCATAGTAAATGGAATGAATAATCGTGAGGAATTATAGTTATTATCATTATTTATAATTATAATATTGTAATAGAATTTGATAATACGAATGTGAGTTTAAATTATACCGTTTTAAAATCTAATGATTTAGTTTTGCTTGGTACGTCTTTTAGTTTTGGAGGTAGAAAATCGAGGAGTTTCCATATCGTCAATGCCTAAGAAATTATTATCAACATTGCAGCGAACTTTTTCTTCTTGAATGTTGAAGACGTAGGAGTGATGTCTTCATATTTCTAAATTTGAGATTCAACTAAACAATTGTCCTGCTATAAATATCAAATCAAGTATAATTTTTAGTTCATTAAATTAATTAGTAACATTGAAATTAACGTTGTATTTATCTAATTGTTTTTCATTATTAAAAAAATGGGTTAACATCAACAACAAAAAGATAATCTTTCAAGAGCAGATTTTCTAGTAATTTTGGAAATCCAAATTCATCATTCTCTTGCAATATGATAAGTATAATATTAATAGGGTAATTTGGAAAATATATATTAAATGTTCACATTTTCAATATCATTGATTAAATTAATCAATTTTTTTAATATACATAAAATATGTGAATGGAATCTTATATATAAGGATGGATGGAGTATTACTTATTGTTATTTTGATTATAATTATTAATATTTGTGTTAGTTATAGAAAAGAATATAGAAATATTCTAAAATTGCAACTTTAAAATTATTTGCTTATATTAAAACTTCGTCATTATATAAATTTACATTTTTTATATATTTAGGGGATTTTTTTAAAAATTTTACTTAAATATGATGTTTTATATTATGCGAAAGTATTATAAGAATTTAGGAATTTAAAAAAATCCAAATTTAAAATTATTTGCCTATATTATAACTTCATAATTGTAAATAAATATATTGTCTAAAGTATCAAATAAAGCATCATTTTTTTCCATGATCAAAATCACAACATATATATTGTATATATTTTCGGATTTTTAAAAACTGAATTAATGATGGAGTAAATATTTGATTGTATTATGCTAAATCATTATACAAAATTATAGCTTATCTTTAATTCCTGCTTATAAGTCCGTTTTTTCCGTTTTAGCCAAAATTTATTTTTCATAATGATGCTATTTTTTAATGATTGATACTAATTTGCCTATATTAGAATTTGTCTGTTTTAGAACTTCTCAAATTACAACATTATACCCGTTTTTTTTTGCCTATTTTTAATTCCAATTATTTCCGTTTTTTCTAGTTTTACCAATTTATTAGACATTTTACCAATTTTTAATGATCATTAAATTTTTTTATACAAATACACCTATTTATTTAACAATTTTAAGGGTAGTTTGAAAAATACATATTAAATGTTCACATTTCCACTGTCATTAATTAAATTAATTATCTTTCTTAATGAACATAAAATATGTTCATGAAATCTTATACACAGGGATGGATGGAGTATTACTTATTATTATTTTGATTATAATTATCAATATTAGTATTAGTTATAGAAATTAGTTTTAGTACAAACAATTGTGGGTGTAAGGTTAAATTCATAGAAAAATTTTAAAATTGTCGAAGAGAATGAGAAGATTAAGAAAAAAATATAGAAATATTATAAAAGTGCAACTTTTAAATTATTTGCTTATATCAAAACTTTATCATTGTATAAATTTACATGTTGTATAAATTTACGGGATTTTTTAAATTTTTTTTTCTAAAATATGATGTTTTATATTATGCTAAATCATTATAAGAATATAGAAATTAAAAATATTCCAACTTTAAAATTATTTGCCTATGTTAGAACTTTATAATTGTAAATAAGTATATTGTCTAAAGTATCAAATAACGCATCATTCTTTTACACGATTAAAATTACAACATATTGTATAAATTTTCGGATTTTTTAAAAAATTGAATTAATGATGGAGTAAATATTTGATTGTATGATGCTAATTCATTATACCAAATTATAGCTCATCTTTAATACTTATATATCCGTTTTAGGCATAATTTATTCTTCATAATGGTGCTTTTTTTAAATGATTGATATCAATTTGCCTATATATTAGAACTTGCTTGTATTAGAATTTCTCAAATTACAACATTATATCCATTTTTTTCTGTTTAATACTTAGATGACGGCTCGTTTAGGCATTATTATATGTTTTATGCCTATATTTAATTCAAATTTTTTCCGTTTTTTAAGTTTGATGCCTAAAGTAGTAAATAATTCATGTTTATTTTCCATGCTTAAATTTACATGTTTTACAAATTAAAATTGACAGAGTTTTTTTTTAATTTACTAAAATATGATGTTTTATATATTATGGTAAATCATTATAAGAATATATAAATTAAAAAGATTCCAACTTTAAAATTACTTGCTTATATTATAATTTCGTAATTGTAAGTAAATATATTGTCTAAAGTATTACCTCTATCCCTAAATATAAGATCTTTTTGATACTTTTATTTTGTCCTTATTTATAAGACCTTATATTAATTTTCAATGATCATTAATTACTTTTTTCCACAAATATCCCTATTTATTTAACACATTTTAAATTACCAATAATATTATTAGGGGTAATTTTGAAAATATATATCAAAAGTTTACATTTCTAATATAATTAACTAAATTAATTAATTTTCTTAATGGACGTGAAATCTCTCAAAGAGGTCCTATGTTTAGGAACGAAGGGAGTATCATATAACGTATCATCATTTTCCACGATCAAAATTATTACATATTGTATAAATTTCTGTTTTTTTTTAAAAAAAAAAATTGAATTAATGACAGAATAAATTTTTGATTCTGTTATGCTAAATCATTACGCCAAATTAAAGCTCATCTTTAATATTTATATATCGGTTTTTTCATTTTAACCAACATTTATTCTTCATAATGATACTTTGTTTAAATGATTAATACTAATTTGCTTATATCAGAACTTGCATGTATTAGAACTTCTGAAATTACAACATTAATATATCCGTTTGTTTTTTGGGTGGTTATCTACATGTTACTAATTAACGGGATTTTATTAAAAAACTTACTAAAATATGATGTATTATATTATGCTAAATCATTATAAGAATATAGAAATTAAAAAATTCAAACCTTCTTGATTCTCAACTAAAATTCAGAAGTCCAATATTTTAAAAAAGTAATGAATAATATCATGATCAAAATCTTCTTGATTCTCTTCAAAACCTCCTCTGCTTCTTCCTATTAGTATAGGTTTCACAACAATAATGGTATTTTTGGCTAAGTATAATAATAATGCATTAACCTGATAGGTTGAAGATGACTCATCTTTGACATGATTAGCGTTTTTCGCTGCAAATTCTCATTTACATCGAAAAGAGAAAATTATATAGTGACATTGACATACATACCTATTGTATAGACAAAATAAAAAATATTTAGAAAATGGTATAATACACAACAAAATTGGCAACTTGATAATTGTTCACATGCTCCCTCAAGAATTATTCCAATACTCAGGTGGTGGAACAAAAAATTTCTCTCAGGACTTTTCACAAACATTTTATGGGTACCATTTTCTATACAAAACTTGTTATTAGAACAACATCAGCAACACAAGGACAACTATATTATATTCTTCCTTACATTTCTTATTATATCTATGGTTACTTTTTTTTATCCCAAATCAACAAATCTAAATCATATTAAAATCATATAAAAAACCCAAATCAAACATCAAAGCAACATATGCTTTGATTTAGGATATGAAAATGAATCCGAAAAGACAAAGACAATAATATAATCACACAACACTCAACCTCAAAGCAACATATGTCATGGAAAAATTTTCTTTGGTCATCTTCTCCCTTTGTTCAACAAATTGAAGAGGAAAAAAAACCATGGAAAAAATATCATGGCAAAAAAATGTTACAGACCAGAGAGATTAAAAAAAATACTACGAAAATGAAAATTAAATAAAGAAGAAGGAAAGGGGATCCTTCAAACCTTAGAATCCCAAATCTTTTGAAGACATGAAATTGATGTTGGGGGCCAAAATCCATCCAAATACAAATCGCGATCAACGGTGATTCCCGATCAGCGGTCAATAGTGATGATGTCGGTGGTGGCAACCGCAATTCCCGGTTGAGTGGGTGTTGGTGGTTGATTAGAGAGCGCGAGAGAGAAAGATATGATAAAAAGTATGTTGTGTGTTGAAGATTTTAACCAAAGAGAAGAGAAAGAGAAGAGATATTAAGAGAAGAAGAAAGAATGATCGTAATTGAAAGAGAGAAATAGGAGAGAAAGGAAGAAGCTTTTTCAACGGCTTAGATCAAAATGAAATAAACGGCTCAGATTAATGATTATTTAGGAGGGAAAAAATATGATTAGGAGGGAAATCTTTTTGCCCTCAAGCTTCTCCTATTTTTAATTATGTTGATAATAATCATATAAAGTAAGAACCTAAGAAAGTAAATAATATGGGAGTTCACCCATTCCTTTCGTCAAAAGTAGAATATTGGATCATTGGTTAAGAATAAACATACATATATTACCTGGATCACTCACATGTTTAGTAACCGCTCGGTTGTAACTACTCTTACTTTAATTAAGCAGAGAACACTTGAGAGAAGGGAAACAAAGGCACAAAAATATCATCTTAGAAAAATTATGTGGCTTATTCTCCTCTGCATGTTATAGATAACATGCACCATGTGAAATTTTTTTTGTTTTTTAAACTTTTTTAATACAGATTTATTCAGAATAGTTTTTAACACAAGTTCGTATACAGATTTATTAGAATATGTAAATTTTGAATACAGTTTTACTCAGTACAGTTTTTAAGAACACAGAGAAAAAAAATCCAAATTATAAAAATCACTTCATATCGGTAAAAAAGAAAACGCATAAATATTTTTTAATTGATTAAATTTTAAAAAAATAAATAAAAAAACCCCAAAAGAAGGGCATGCACCGATGCATGTTTTCTATTAACATGCACCGGAGCCTCCCCCAAATTATGTCCATGGAATTTTAAATATATAAAAGATAGTGTCGTGGGCATGGAAAAGACTTTATTGGTATATACAAAATCCACTTTGGTGATTTCTACGCATTGGATTGGATTAGTTTTCAAATGTCGGCGGAAGGATACTCTTGGTGTAAAAAAAAATATATAAAAGATAGACTAGATACTAGACAGGTAATTTAGAAGTTCCTTGTTATACTACCACACACTTTTACATAATACATAATATAAGAAAATATAGTATACCAAAAAAAAAAAAAAAAAAATATAAAAACAACCGTGTGCGTTAATTTGCTGTTGTTACTTGTTAGTCAGCATCCAAGAGACGGCATTGAAATTTGACAAGTATAATAATAATCTAACGGTTTAGAATGGTTGCGGCCATGCACAGTTGTTGCCATTTGTGTGAGAGAAAGACAGTGAAAAACAAAGAAATAAAAAAATGAACTATGCTATATGATATAGGCTCATAGAATCCAGTTCCAAACCATCAAATAGAATGCATACTAACAATATTTTACTCCAGTGAATAACATGTCCAAAGAATATCTTAACTTTTTATTCACATTTATTCTTATTCTAATTCAACAATGTTACGTGTACATTTGCTTGTCTTATATGCATAAACAATTTGTTTATGCATATAAGACAAGCATATGTACATCCAATGTACATCAATTCTGGATGCACCTGTAACACTACTCATTCTAATTTTAGATGTGATATACCAATCTTGACACGAAGTTTGTTCAAATTTATTTAAGTTTGCATTATTGAACATTGACCGCCACTAATTTTTCTGTCCGTATTCCTCGTGGAACCACTGGTATCCCCAAGAACATCCTTAATAGCAGGGAGCTCTTGAGACTAATTCGGAGCGAGCTCCGTGGCTAGCTCTCCCAGCGAGATGTTTTTAGTGGGAATCGAACACGGGGCTACTAGCACCCGTGTCCCATTCCCAATAAATATATAAAGTATTGTACTCTTGAATATAAAAAAAAATATAATAGTGCTTATTAAATATTTTAGTTGATTATATTTAATTTTTTAAAAAAAGTAATATTGGGAATGAAACAAAAATTTTAAAAAAAAATGACATTTTTCTAGGGATGTTTTAAGAAAGTAGTATTAAGAATGAAATAAAATTTAAAAAATGTTAGTTATTTTTGGTTATATTTTAATGAATTTTCTTAATCTCGACCCTTAAGTATCTCAAAATAGATATATTTTATGAAAAAATGTGTACTTAATAAATAAAATGACTTATACTTTTTTTTTAAACCATCTATTTGGAGGTGCTTATCCTCAAGGAAATGAGGTTAAGAAAAACCATAATTAAAAAAAATGTTTTTTTTTTTTTTATATTCCAAACGGAATGAGTATAACTTTAACTCGTATACTGTATTTTCATACCCAAAAGTATTGATATCTGGATTTTTTAACATAATATTAGAGAAAGTAATATTGGTAATTTGGTATAAATAAAATCAATAGAATCTAAAACAAAATAAAAAAATTTTATTTTGAATTTTAGTGATTTTAACACTAATATTATTTTAACATTTTAGAGAATTCATTTCCAAAATATTGGGTTAGTTAAGTTTGCATGATTAAACATAGGTGATATCAAAGAAAGGTGATAAATTTGAATGATTGAATATCTTCCAACTAACTTAACAGGGTGGAGAGTTTAGGATACCTACTTTACATGATAACATTTAGAAGATCTATTGTGATTTACAATAATGATCTAAAGTGATTTACAATAATGATCTAAAGATACGAAATACAATGAAAATTTCCGGAAGACATATTCCTGAAGAAAATCTTCAGAAAAGAAACAACTCAATATAGAAGATTGATAGAAGATTGTTAATGGATTATCAACTATTATAGAAGATCACAAATTATCTTTTTAGAAATCTTCTTAGAGATAAGATAACACAAAAATTATTTTTAGAGATAAAAAACTTATCAAGAGAGTACAACATATCAAAGAGTCATCCAAACTCCATAAATATCAGTCTCATACAAGGGGTTGAAGCATCCAATTCTTAACTATAATTATACCCATTAGTATGCACGCAATATACACTCCTTAATAATAGCATCGTCAACACTTTCCACAAAGGGAGTCAATAGTAAGAGAGCCAAAACTCTTGGTGTTGTCGAATACTGTGGTAGTTGAGTCTACCCCGCCACGAAAGTTTAATAACAACTTGACTTGACGCTCATCGTCCAATAGTCTCATGATCCTAAGCGGTGAGCCTATGAGCATATCATTAACTATTCTTAGGAGCTGTTTGAATCGATCATATTCTTCTTTAATGTATTATTTCATCGTGTTTGATAGAACTACATAACCTTTAATTCGAATAAGTACATAAAACTAAAAACTCACTCTTATCAAATTAAAAATCCTTAACAATAACTCTTATCCTTAACGTGAACCTTTATCCCATTTGAACAAAACAAGTGAAATCTTTGCACTACTCAACATCTGCGAGTAATTCAATAGTATCGATCTACTATCTATATATAAAAGGATTCCTTTTCGAGGCTACACGTTTGCCGAAAAAATTTTCGAGGTATCACGTTTATTCGCTTAAGGAATACTCGCACCAGAGCATTTGTAGGTAGATAACGTCGTCTTTAATCAAAATTATAATTTAAAATAAAATTAAATAAATTATCTGTCCAAAATTAATATTTAAAATGAAATAAATTATCTGTATGTGGAATATGTGGAATCATTATCCTCAAAAAGATGATGCTTGAGTTCATGATAAACCCAAATATCTTTTTAGTTATCACATATTTCAAACTATAAATATGATGATTTCTTAAGTCATGAAAACCACCTTCTTCATCATTCTCCTCTCTTTTTTATTGTTCATGAACCATCGCTTCTTCCAATGTGTCACCATATAAGTTGCAATCCCACTGCACGCATCCATCATCATCATTGCAATTTTGCATTGACAGAAGCTTCATCTATAGCAATGAATATATAAGAAAAAGGTAAGTATTATTACATTGTTAAATATTATCGTCCTCAAAACATAATTCATTATTTTTAAGGTCATCTCATAATTCATTATTTTTAAAGGTCGCGTCATCTCATTATATCACTGTTCACTGCCGTCAACACAATACTGTGTAATTAAATTTTCATAAAATCTTAAATGATGACTACAAAATTACAAAGTTCTACGATACGTGCTTTAATAGTGATATTCACTCTATTCAAAATCTGGTATCTAACTGAGTTACAATGCAAAAACACCAGAGCATGTACTATCTATCTATATATATAAAAGGATCCCTTTTCGAGGCATCACGTTTGCCGGAGAAATTTTCGAGGCATCACATTTGTCCCGTGAAGCTTTCCTCCCACCAGAGAGTTTCTAGATAGATAATCATTATCTTAAACAAAATTACAATTTAAAATTAAATTAATTATTTAAATTTATTTAATCATTATATGTATGTAAAATTATTATCCTCAATTATTTGTTGGAAAAAAATAATCATTGTCCTCAACTAAAGTTTTGAAAAAAATATTAAAAAATCACAAATTTATTTAATTATTATCTGTACGTGAAATCATTATCCTCGATTTGTTAAAAAAAAAAGTAATCATTATCCTAAAAAAAAATATTAAAAAATTTATAATAGGATCTCACATTAAATTTTACATTTTTTTTACTTTTATATCTCTCTAATTCTAATAATTTTGTTCTCCTATTATTTCTTATTTTATATCCTAACTAGCTTACCCCGTGCAATGACGGGTTGTTGATATTTTAATTTTTTTTTATATTAAATATTTTAAATTAAAGATTATTATTAGCAACAACTAAAAATAATTATATAAAAAGGTAAGAGTTCAAACCAAACTATACAACGAAATAAAATTAATCTAACTGATTTTGTTGATAAATAACATTATTTCTAACCAAAATTACAATTTGAAATTAAATTAATTATTTAAATTTATATAATCATTATCTGTATGTGAAATCATTATCCTCAATTTGTTGAAGAAATCATTATCCTCAACAAAAATATTAAAAAAATATTAAAAAAATCACTATATATATATATATATATATAATAGGCTCTCCCATTCAATTTTTTAAGTTCTATCTAATTCTAAGAATTCTCTTCTCCAAATTCTCTCTTTTATTTTTGTTTTTTCCCTCATTCCTCTACTTAAAGCTCTTAATTTTGATTTTTGAGTGTTTGATGAATTACTTATTAGATGATGCATATTTTGTTATACTTTTAATTGACTTTTGTTTATTCCTCTACTTAGAGCTCTTAATATTGATTTTTGAGTGTTTGATGAATTATTTATTAGATGATGCATATTTGTTATACTTTTAATTGACTTTTACTTAATGCTAATTTCAGGAAGAATGACAACAATGAGTTACTTCAAACAATTAAGAGCATGACCTTGGTAAGTTGTTTTTTTTTTTTTTTGAAATTTTGGTAAGTTGTTATACATACTTACTTTGATTATTCTTTGTTAAAAGAATATGCAAATAATTGATCATTTTCTCTTTTCAAAGAAGAGAAGGGCTAAGGCTCCTAGGATTAGGAAGAAATATCCTGATCGTATTCCGGTGAGAAATAATTTTGGCGAGTCTTTTGCGAAGAAACAATATTTTTTGATTTATTTATGATTTTTTTCCGTTTTTGTCACGAGATAAGTTAAATGATGAAAAAGATCAAAATATTTAAATATGAATAATAATAATAATAATAATAAATGTGATAATTATATTAAAAAATGATAATAGTAAAAAAATATTAATTTATCCATAAAATAAATATAAGAAATATCTTATAACATTATCAAATAAAAAAAATGAAAATGTATAATTTTGGTTTAATTATATATAATTTTTCATATTAGATGTGATATTTATATTTAAAATATGCTAAATTATCATGTCTTATGCAATAGAAAATATTTTGATTTATCTTTAAATCTACTCATAATACCATCAAACAAAAAAATATAAAAAAGTTTAATTTTCATTTCACTCTAATAATTAATCATAATATCATGATAAAACATGTTAATTCATCGATCAACTAAATAAGGAATACATTAATTTAATACTCATCTATACGTAGACAAATATAATATTAAATATATAAAAAAAGAGCCAACATTATATTCATAATAAAATGCAATGTGTTAACCAAGATAGTCAAAAATAACAATTTCAATGTCGTCTTCATGTTCTATGAAATAGTGGATATTGCAATTTATCCTTAAATTTTCTCATAATACCATAAAACAAAAAAGTTCAAAATATTTAATTATGATTTGTTTTTAATTATAGTAATAAAGTTGATAATCATATAAAAATATTAATTTATCTATTAAATAAACAAGGAAGATCTAATTCTGATTTACTTTTGATTCATCATAATAAAGTTAATAATCATGTATAAAAATGTTAATTTATCCATTGAATAAATAAGGAAAATTTTAGATAAAAACTGTTATTTTTTTTATTTATATAAGGAATTACAAAATTTTTTAACAAACTCATTTTTTATTATTTTTTAATAATAATATTTACTTTAAAATATTTAAATATTAATAATCTTTGCATTGCACACGATAAAAATAAAAAAGTTTAATTTTGATTTCACTCTAATTAATAAAACATGCTAATTATCGATCAACTAAATAAGGAATATATTCATTTAATATTGATCTATACATAAATAAATATAATATTAAAAAACGAACCGCCATTATCTTCCAATTAATTCATGTCCAATGAAATAAGGGATATTATGATTTACCATTAATTATTCTCATAATACCATCAAACAAAAAAATCAATATTATAATAATAATTTTTGATTTATCATAATAAAGTATATTGAATAATCTTTTTTATAATTATTTTTGTTATTGTTTAATAATAATATTTACTTTATAATGAAAATAATAATAATATTTAATTTTAAAATATTTAATATAAAAAAATTTAATATCAACAACTCGTGCATTGCACGAGGAAAGAGCTAGTTATTAATATGTTTATAGATATAAATAAGCAAATGCCTCTCATTGTTAGAAATTCAGGGTAAAAATTAAGTTAAATAGATTATTCAAATTTTCCAAATCATTAAAAATCTCATCATTAATTATATTTAGTAAATAAATTAAAATTAAAATCCTATAAATAAGTCCCATAATATAATAAAAGATAACAACAACATTAAAAAAAACAGGATACAAACTACATATCCAAAGATAAAAACAGCTAATTTAATCTAAATCTCTTCCTACTTTTTTTGTAACCACTTTATCTCAATGTATTATAGAGATACATTTATTTGTTTTTTTATCATAATAATTATGAAAAAATAATAATTAATATAAAAAATTTAAAAGGAGGGATTAATCTATAAAAAAAATTAGGGATTATTTGGTTAGGATATTCGAGAATAAAAAATTTTGATGCTACCACAAATTACATATACAAGATAGATTCAATACTTATAAAACATATAAGAAAAAAATTTGCATGTCTAATATAGAAATTTCCACGTAATCCATGGTATTAAGATATGGGAAGTGTTAAAAAAAAGAAAAGAAAAGAAAAGAAAATAAAGATTAAGATCCGATAAGATAAATATAATCATAAAAAACAATAAAAATATTTAGCTTGAGATAAGATAAAACTTGAGATAAAATAATTGATTAAAAAGATAAAAATATTTAATTATGATTAATAACAACAGATGTGATAATCATATATATAAAAAAAAATACTAATTGTGCAAAAAAAAAACTATTTCATCAATCACATAAATATAAAAAAGATCATGTTCAATTATGATTTAATATTTAGTTATCATAATAAATTTGATAATCATGTATAAAAATGTCAATTTATCCCTAAAATAAATAAGGAATATATCATATAAAAAGTGTTACATTATTTTTTATTCATACGTGGAAGTACAAAATTTATCAACAAGATCATTTAGATTAATTTTTTAAGTATAGGGTTTGGTTTGAACTCCTACCTTTTTATATAATTATTTTTTGTTGTTTTTTTAATAATAACCTTTACTTTATATTAAAATAATTATAATATTTCATTTAAATATTTAATATAAAAAATTAAAATATCAATAACCCGTGCATTGCATGGGGTAAGAGCTAGTATTATAGTAATAGGCTTTACTGTATGAAAAAAAATTAGTAATCATTATACACACGGTTCCCTTGATATTTTCTTTCATTACCACTATTCTCTTAGCTCCAACTTGCTCATAAAGAAAAAAAAAAAAAACAAACTAACAAAAAGGGCGGCCAAGTCAACCCCGTTATGGTTTTGTCATCTGCAATTCTGGATGGTCTTAATAATTAAGATGCTTCCACGAATATCATAAAGTCATGACACTTTAAAACGTAACACCCCATTCACACACATCACCACGTAATTCATTTGTGAGGTGACACCTAACCTTTTATGTTTAAAAAATCCTTAAACCATTCAAACTCGTGCACATTTGTTTTCCCTATCCATCTTTCAAGGCCTTCTTCTTGCTTTTACCAAACTTCTTTGTTTCACATTGAAAACTTTAACTTATAGCTTCTCTCTGTCTGAGTCTTTTCTTTTCTGCTGGTTACACTGACAACATAAAAAAGGAAGACAGTATAGTCTTCTGAGTGTTCTTGAACTTTGTATTGATGGGTTGCTGCTTTAGTGCTATTAGGATCAAAGCTGAAAGCCCTCCACGCAATGGTAAATTTTTTTATTATTCTATATATTCTTCTTCTCTTATCCATTATTTTGTGCTTGTTTACTTGATCAGCTTGTTTCTTAGCTCTATTTCATCAATTTAGATATTGTATGGATTGGAGTTATTGAAGAATTCTCTAACTTGGTGCACTTTATTGATCAGAGTAAAATTTGGTTGCTACTAATAGAGGAACAAAAATGAAAAATGGGATTTTGCTTTAATAGTCTATGATTAATGAATGATTCATACAACATAAGAAGGACTTGTTTTGAATGAATATTATATCCGATGAGTTATATGGTATTTGAGAAGTTCTAGCTAGGGACCTAGATTCTCTGCAGTCAAATTTTGGCTGCAGTCGCGGATCTAAAGGTTCATGTGGTTTTAGTTTTATTTTCTATTTTCCTTTTTACCACTTTAAGGGAATGCAGAAAATCCATGTCCAAAAGGTGCTCGAAAGCGGCATCCTCAGTTAGCGGTGGCTCCGTATTGAGAGGGCTGAATCACTGCGAAGATGCTCCGACACTCAAATCAGTCAATAGGATTCTCTAGTGTGAGTGTTCCTAGAGGAGGGAGACCATAATTGAAGGGTCTTCCCATGTATTTAGGGTAATGATTTAGGCATTTAGCTTAAATGGGGTGTCCAGACAATAAATATCAGATAGGAAGATATCTATAACGTAAACAGAGTAAAAATGGATAACAAATGGAACATAGAACCATATTATTGGTTTGGACTTTGGGCTTTGGAGCATATGATTGCTGAAATTTGTCTAACAAATTTGAAGGTGTAATTTTGTTTTGAAAAATTGATCCTTCCAAACATGATTTTGCCTCTATCTTCAACTCAATCATGCCTTGTTTCAGCATTTGTTAAGGATTATTATAGGATATGAAACAAAAATTGAGACTCCGTATCTTCAAACCCATGCAATGCAGAGGGAACTAAAATGTGTGTTTTTGAACTTATGTTATGCAGTTTCCACTTTATATTTTTGGCCTTTTCATGATCTTTTTAAAACCAAAAAATGTACTATGTGATTGGTAGAAAGATTGTTTCCCTTCCTGTGCATCAAGAGCTTAGTCTTTACACTCAAGCAGAAAGCTGAGTTTGTAATTAGAGTGCTTAACTGCTTATATATGGCCTAAAAAGTGGAGCCGTTTTTATTTTGACATGTGCAGGTTTGAATTCAAAGGCTGGTAGCAGAGAAGAGAATGGTTTAAGTAGCATGGTATCCAGCTCCAGTACTTCTGTGCTTCTAACTCCACGATCTGAGGATGAGATCTTGCAGTCCACCAATTTGAAGTGCTTCACATTCAATGAGCTAAGAACTGCTACAAGGAACTTTCGACCAGATAGTATGATTGGTGAAGGTGGTTTTGGTAGTGTATTTAAGGGGTGGGTCGATGAGCAGACACTTGCTCCTACAAAACCAGGGACTGGATTTGTTATTGCAGTGAAGAGGCTTAACCAAGAAAGCTCCCAAGGACACACTGAATGGTTGGTGAGTATCATTCCACTTAGCAAGGCCTTTTGAACATTGGAACTTTTGTTTAAAGCAATCTAAGCTGCAATTGCATTTCAATGTCAAATTAGTTTAAAGATGTGTTCTTGGGAATATTGTTTTCGTTAATAGTTTAATTAATTTTGATGACCTTTAAAGTATAAAAAAAATGCATTCAACTATGTAATATCATTAGCGAAATAGTTCTTATTTATTTCAGATTTTATATTTCTTATGATGTGTGTCATGTGACTAATTAATCTCACAACTTTAGACAGAAATCAACTACCTGGGGCAGCTGCATCATCCTAATCTTGTGAAACTGGTTGGTTACAGCTTAGATGATGACCACCGGATTTTGGTTTATGAATTTTTGGCTAAAGGCAGTTTGGATAATCATTTGTTTAGGAGTAAGTTATTACTTTTCCTTCTAGCACTGACATTTTTTGAAGTTTCCTTATGAGATGGGTTTATTTAGTAGTTAATAGTTAGTATATCAAAATCTCATCTATCTAATGTTTATGGAATAGGAGGATCTTACTTTCAACCACTTTCTTGGAAGATCCGTATGAAGATCACTCTTGACGCTGCTAAGGGTCTTGCATTTCTTCACAGTGATGAAGTTGATGTTATATATCGAGACTTCAAAACTTCAAATGTTTTGCTTGATTCAGTAAGTGAATCAAATTGATCGTACGAGCTTAGAGATAGAAGTTATTTATTAGACTGGCTTTCTAACATTCTGTTTTGTTGATGACAGAATTATAATGCAAAACTCTCTGATTTTGGATTGGCAAAGAATGGACCACAAGGTGATAAGAGCTATGTTTCTACAAGGGTAATGGGCACCCATGGCTATGCAGCTCCAGAGTATGTTGCAACAGGTATCTCAATCTTTTTCAAACCATACCTTGGAATTAGTGGATGATCACTGGCAGCTCCAACATTGAAAGTTGAAACTACTATGAAATTGATCTCCACTATACACTCCTAAAATTATTCAACTACTCATTTAGTTCTTTCAGCATGCCTCTTTTAACTTGGAAAGGCATAGTTTAGGGAGAAACCCTTGCATGACCATGTGTCCAATGAACACAAAAAATATCAACCGTTGGATTCATTAAACGTAGTTGGTGAAAAGACAATGAAGCCCTTATTATAGTTACTTTGACAAAATCTAATGGTTGATATTGTTTTTATTGAATGGACGTGTCCATAATAGTTCTGCTCTAAATGCAATTTAAGATTGGTGTATTTTCACATGATCTTACATATGTCAAATATTAATTTGAATGCTTATGTTAGACCATGCCTAAATAAGAATATCTCTTCAACACAAATCTGAAAAGTAACTTTAGTAAGGCCTCTAAGGGAGTAATCATTTCTGCATTTCACAACAACAGATAATCGCAAATGACCAAAAATTTCACTCCTGCTAATTTTATCCGTTGTGTTTTTTGTGAAGGTCACTTAACCAAAAGGAGTGATGTATACAGTTTCGGAGTTGTTGTCCTGGAAATCATGTCAGGCAAACGCGCAGTCGATAACAACAGGCCAACGGGGGAGCATAGTTTAGTTGAATGGGCCAAGCCATACCTCACCAGCAAACGCAAGATCTTCCAAGTGATGGATGCGCGTATCGAAGGCCAATACTCTTTGCGTGAAGCAATGACACTAGCTCACCTCGCAATTCAATGCTTGTCCGTAGAATCCAAATTCAGACCAAGCATGGATGTGGTCGTGAGAACATTGGAGCAACTTCAAGGTTACAAAGGCACAGGTGAAGTAGGAAGCTGTAGTGTTCAAACCAGTAACCATAGCTCATCAAGCAGCAGTGGTACAAAACAACATAGGACAAGATTCAATGGAGGAGGTACTTCTACTCCAACACCATCTGCTTCTCCTCTTCATACATAGAAAAGGAGGATATACATTGAATGGAACACAATACAACTACCTCAGTTTTCCCATTGTTTTGAAGAAATATATAGATGCCATTCTGTATAGCATAGACTGAAGCATGTCTTCTTGATGTAAAGATTTTGATTCCTTAATATGATAAACAAAAATGTTAGCCAAACATCTGTCTTTGACATCACACGGTGTACCATATGTACCGTATAAAATTTATTAAATCAAAAAGTCCAAAATGTCATCCAAAACTCAAACCTAAAAATGCCTTCTTCTCTTCCTTCTTCATTTGGTTTCCTCTTCCTTTCCGGTGGTTCGGCTCGGTGCTTCATTCCGCTCGCTCTCTCCATTGGTGCTTCGGTGCTTCTCTCTCGGTGCTTCTTGTTTTATGTTCAAGGTTTCTTATTATCTTTTCTTGAGTTCAATCAACTTAGTGCTTTATAAGTCTCTGTATAATGTGATTTTACTACCCATATATTTGCATTTGATTCAACTTTGTTTTTCGGTTTTTAACGTGGGATTTAAGTCTAAAAGAAATTGGAAAATCAATTTTTAATGTCCCCAGGAATTATACCACGATTTAAATGTTTTGGATAGACTTGATCAAGATCATTGGCATAAGTTTAAAGATTAGGATAATTTATGTGCAACTAAAAATGGTAATGGAGGAGTAATACCTTTGACATGATATGCAACTCTTGTTTGTGACAAACAACTTTTGACTTAAAATGTAAAGATTGATTTTTTTAATGTAACATTTTGATGGAATGATCATTTAGAGGGTGGAGAATCTGCATAAAATATAGACAAGACTCATTGCACAAGATTGATTCTGATAAGGTGTATAGCACCATAAGATTTTGTGAAAAAGATTCTTAAAGGGTTTTTAATATGTTGGGGTTCAATCAACAAAGGCCTTTATAAATCTCTGTATGCAGCGATGTTATTGCCCATGCATTTGCATTTTATTCAACTTTGTTGATTTTTTCAGTGAGATTTTAATCTAAACGAAGTTGGAAAATCAATTATTTTTTGCCCCCAGGAACTATACCATGATTTGCATGCTTGGATAGATTTGAACAAGATTATCAGCGTAAGCTTGAAGAGGATAATTCAGGGGCAACTCGAAGTGGTAAATGAGTAGTACTACTTATGACATAATATCCAACTCTTGTTTGTGACAAGCAGTTTTTGACCTAAAATAATAAATTCTAAAGTAAAGAATAGTTTTGGCAGTGGAAAATTTCAAAAGAATGATCATTTAAAGGGTGGAGAATCTGTAAGAAACTTAGACAAGACTCTTTGTACAGAACTGATTCTGACAGGGTAGATCTATGGTTTAAGTTGAGATAAATTATACTAGTTGCTTTGCTTGTTTTATTGTTGGACTTGTAATGAAAATGATCATATTACTTGTGGCCATGGACAACAATGTTTCTAGCTGATGGCACTTCTATTATAATTTATGGATTTATCATTACTATCTTGCAAACTACTATAATTGTTATCAAACTAAACACAACCTTAAGAAGTGTAGTTGATTCACTATGAACTCTAAAATGGACATAAAAACTAGGTATGATACCATCATCGGCTTAACCTTATTCTTTTTTGTCAATCTGTTTTTATTTTCTTTTTTATCTGCCTTTGGCCAATGACATATGGATACTCTCACGCCAACTCATCTGTATTAAATAATAACTTAGTACAGTCACGTCAGATTTGAAAAAGCCCAAAGCCCATACTTTTGGTTTTTACTTATATTTTCTTTGAATTTTGTGAAGCCTGAAGTGCATATTCTTGTGAGTTATAGATTCCAAACCCCATGAAATATTCCAAAACCCCAATTTTAACATGGAAATTACCACATTATCCAAATTAAAAAACTAATAGGATATAAACCCCATATATTATCCACAAACCACATCTTCTTTCTCTAATCATAAACCTCATAACTACCTAAATAAACATAAATCATTTCTAAACATAAACTTAAATCATTTCTTTCCTCTTCCCTCATTACCACTACACAGCACCACCACCACCACCACCACTACACTGCACAACACCATCACAACAGCACTACCGCACAACACCATCACAACAGCACAATCGCACAACACAACCACACCATACCACCGTAACAGCACAACCGCATAACACCACCGCAACACCGCACACAACCGCAGGAAAAAAAAATCGCAAAACAGAAAAAAAAAAAAAAGGAAAAAAGTTACAGTCAAGAAAGCTAATAATGTTTGAAGAAATTGCAAGAAATAAAAAATACAGGTTGGCCATTGTGGTAGCACCGTAGCATTAAAATGGAATGCTAAAGTTAGCCATACGAGGAATTTTTTTTTTCTGTTTAACGATTTTTCTTTTTTTTTTCTACAGTTGTGTGCGGTGGTGTTATGCGGTTGTGCTGTTACGGTGGTGTGGTGTGGTTGTGTTGTGAGATTGTGCTGTTGTGATGGTGTTGTGCAGTGTAGTGGTGGTGGTGGTGGTGCTATGCAATGGTAATGAAGGAAGAGGAAAGAAATGATTTAGGTTTATGTTTAGAAATGATTTTATGTTTAGGTAGTTATGAGGTTTATGATTAGAGGAAGAAGATGGGGTATGTGGATAATATATGGGGTTTATATCCTATTAATTTTTTAATTAGGATAATGTGGTAATTTCCATGTTAAAATTGGGGTTTGGGGATACTTCATGGGGTTTGTAATCTATAACTCTATTCTTGTTGAGCATGTGTATAGAAGCCCGAAGAGATGTCACTCTGATCTGTAAGTTATATATAATTATACCATTTTTAATATATCTCTTTTTCATTTAGGTGACGACCTTTCAATCTTGAGAGAGGAGCTTAAAAGTCAAATAAAGTATGTTAAGCATTTGAAAAAAAAGTCACTCTGGTCGAAAATTTTCGAGGAGGTAACTTTAGATTACTTCTGTGCATGAATGTGCTCATGGGAGGGGACGTTTTGAAGAAAGCAATGTCCGCAAGAGCGTAATTTTAAAAAAAGCAATGGATAAAAAATAGAAATTATTTGTATTATTCTGTAAAATAGATCGGACATTTTGTATTATTATAAAAGGCGAAAACTTATTAGTATGAGATCATATTGTCAAAACGGTTTGTAAGTTGGTGTGGTAGGATGTTTGTAAGCTGGAGTTGGTAAATACAGGTAAATTATATTCACAGCTTCACTTATGTAACTCATATGGAAGGATGTTGGTAATTAGATTTAAACAATTTCACAAATTCCCTGATGTTGATCATTTTGTCATATATGCTTGTAACATATGTGTAGGATGTTGGTAACTTCCATGAGATGCTGTTAATTGCAGCGGAATTACATTAACAGGTTCACTGATGTTTGTAACACATCTGGTAGGATGGTGGTAACTTGTGTGTAGTGTTGGTAATTAGATTAAAATAAGTTTACAGGTTCGTGTGGTAAGCTCGAGCATCCTTTGAGCTTTAAACTTGTTTTATTTTCAAGATAACATATCCTAGCTTTGATTCTAACCCTTGATCACGAATTATTGTGCCTTATTCTTGATGATCAACATTGATTTTGTTACCCTGTTGAACTAAAAACATAAAACTTGGTGGCCGGAACCAAAACTTGGGATTTTCCCAATAAACTCGTTTCTTTCTACTCTGATTCAATCCAAACGCTTGACTACTTGAGATAGGTAAGGGAGAAGTTATCTGAGTGCTAGAATAATAATCTAAGGGCTAGAAATCTAAGAGTTCACTTGAACTCAAGGGCAAGAATAGGAAAAATGAAAACTTGAAGTAGGAAAATGACTTGGAGGTCATTCCAATCCTATTTCTTGATTTGAACAATTTTTATATGATGAATGAGTTAAATCAATTATGAACTTGGGCTGATTTGCAAAGAAATGGAAAATCCTATGTAAAATTGTGATTTTACGTCTTTTATGCATATTGAATGAATTGAATATGAAAACGATGATTTGATGGTTTGAAAAATGCATGAACACGTGTGATTACATGTATTTTTGACATTGGTAACTTTGTATGAGATGTTGGTAATTACATGCAAATTTTGTTCACGGATTGTTTTCTAATGTTGGTAACTTTGTCAAATTTGTTTGTAATACCCGTGTAGGGTGTTGGTAACTTGTATGAGATGTTGGTAATTATAGACAAATTTTGTTCATAGGTTTTCTGGTATTGGTAAATTTGTCAAAATTGTTTGTAGCACCTGTGCAGGATGTTGGTAACTTAAGAAAAATAATGTTAAAACACGTAGAGAGGTTGATAACAAAATATATCATGTATTGGTCTCCATTCTGAACAACAAGTCATGAGTCATCTTTGGACCATAAGTCTCCAGTCAATATAATTACATTGTAATGTACTTCTATCCCAAAAAGTAATCCCTATAAGTGTCGTCCCAAAAACAATGCCTACATGTGGCAATTCAAAAGTAACATTTACAAGTGTCATTCTAAAAGTTAACATCCTTGCAAGGTCATCCAAAAAAAAGTGTCACCCCAAAAAATAATTTAAAAAAATCCAAAAAAAAAGGTGTCACCCCAATCATGTAATATACGCTTCCATCCTTTCTTCTTCTCGAAGTTCTAATTTTCCACCGAATTCTAGAGGCGAATAAAATGTCATTATATCTTCTACAAATGAAAAGTTGATTCTCAATAACTTGAACCATTATCTTACAAAAAATCACAAATATATCCAATTAGAAAACAATTGAGACTACGTTACCAACAAATATGATTAATTACCAACAAATCACACACAAATTACCAACATTTTCTCTCTAGTTACTAACAAACACCAGAATGTTATTTCACGAAAATTGATACTTAACACATGATTCTCGTACTAATCATTCATGCTACGTTACCACAGATTACCAACAAATTCCACAAAAGTTACCAAAATTTTTTAAATAGTTACTAACAAACTTCAGAATGCTATTTTACTAAAATTGACACTTTTTAACACATTATCCTCACACTAACAAACTTGTATCAACCACAAAATCCCTTAACTTGAGATAAATCAAATTGAAAAATACAAAATCTTAAACTAACAATTCACACTACGTTACCAGCATATATCACAAGTTACCAACAAATTTCAAACAAGTTACCAACCTTTTTTTTCCACAATTACTAACAAACTTCATAACGGTTTTTTTTTTTTACTAAAATTGACACTCTTGAACACATTAACAAGATTGAATGAACGAAACATGCACAACAAGTCACACATGCTAGCAATGTGAAATGGAAACTAGATAAAAACCACACAACATGTAATAAAATAACTTAGAAAATAGAAGATAACCTTCAAAAACTCTGAAATCATTTTTGGATTACACAAAAAACCACACCCAAAATATACATGCTTCCAGGTTAGTTCAGAGATTTCATGTCAAAATAAAACAACTAAGGCATAATTCAAAACGTCGATCTACTTCGTCTCCCTGGTCTTGATAAGCATTTACGTTTTCGGCTAAGATTGTGAATGCCATCATGGCAAAATAATAATTTTAGTATGAGTTTGTAGCACTCATTCACTTGTTCTTGTAAGATAACTACCAAAAAATTTCCAACTACTCATCCAATCTATAGCAGATAACAGATTTGAAAATCAAGAAATTAAATACAAGTCATAGAATCATTAAAGTTCAAAAAGACAAACCTTGCTAATTTTGAGTAAAGCCAAAAGTTGAGTTGTGTATTCCATTTCATTTAATGGATCAATATCCTTAATATAACATGGATCATTGTAGCAGCAGCCAATATAGAAGGAAGAAAACTCATAACTCTTGAATCTGGAAACCATTGCCAGTTGGAATTTATCAGTAATGTTTGCCACATTAAATAAGCTCATTTGTCAAACACAACAAAGCAGCTTAGTTTTGGACAAATAGGCCAGTTGACTAGCTTATATGAAAAGAAAAAAAAACAATAAGAAAAATACATGAAAAGAAAAGCACCCCCACCAAACCAGGCGAAATAAACCTGGATTTTAAGTGTAACATGTATATTAAACAGCCACCTTACCTTGCTAATAAAAAAGGGTAAAGAAAATTTTTCCTGCAAGGTCTATAGTTCCCTAGCCCTTTGCAGTCAACCTTGGCATAAGTATAAAAGTTGAAGTTCCGTTAATTGCATGTATATAAAAGTTGAAGTTTGAAAAGAAAAACATAATAATTCCTTCAATCCAGTAAGTTCCGTTATTTGCATGTATATAACTTTATTTTTGCGTATGTGACCATTTTGTGTCCATGAATCTGTATCATCCACGCGTTTCCTCATACTACGTGACTGCTGATATGGTGTTGATATGGTGTTCCGCTAACCTCATCAGCAAATAACAGTTTTTTTCATAATGAAGTGGATCAAAACCAAAATGTTTGAAAAATTAAGGACAAGTCCCGGTCAAAATAACTTACAGGGACTAAAACCAAAACATGTTGAACTTTTAGGGACCAAAAACATAAATAAGCCGCCCAATAAACAAAACAAAATGTGCATACTACTCCGTTCGGTCCTATTTATAAGACTCTTTTGGGGTTTTTATTTTGGTCCTATTTATAAGACCCCTTTTCAATTTTCAATAGCATTTAATTACTTCTTTCCACGAACAACCCTATAAAGTCTACACTTTTTAGAGTTCCAATAATAATTATAGGGTAGTTTTGAAAAAGTGTATCAAATTTTCACATTTCCAATGCTACAAACAAATTTATTTACTCTCTTTGATGGGAGTGAAAAACCCCTGTAGGGTCTTATAAATAAGACGGGAGGAAGTATAAGTTTAGGGTGCCGGCTTCACTGCATTGCCTTGGGGTTTGGTGCAGCATGCACCCCTTATATTTTACCTACTCTAGCCGGTTTTCCGGTTTTTAATTTTTTTACTTATTTAAATAAAAAAGGGTAAAACTATAAATAAACTATGGTCCCCACTACCAAAGGCAACTCCGACGACGCCTCGAGCACCACCACCGGCGATTCCTCCAGCACCACCACCGCCATCAGCTTCACACCACCCCCATCCACCGGCACTCCTCCGGCGCCACCATCTAAGGCCACACCCCCGCCACCGCATCATCCGCCGCATCTTCCAAACTAGAGCAAACCAGATATGTAGGACGTAGGTATTAGATTTAGTTTTTTTTTAATAATAAAACCTACGTCCAAAGTAGGACGTAGGTATTAGATTCAGTTTGTTTTTGTTTTTTTAATAATAAAACCTACGTCCAAATTAGGACGTAGGTATTAGGCTTAGTGTTGTTGTTTTTTTTTTAAATAATAAAACCTACATCCAAAGTAGGACGTAGGTAAGGTTCTGTTCTTGAAGCTCAACCCGGGGTGGGTTGTGAACGGGGCAGGGGGTGAAGGTACGGAGGCGGTTGTAGCCGTCGTTGAAGCCGCCGGTTTGGATGAGGGTGTCATCGGGGGTGGCGGCGCCGGAGGAGCACCATGCGTCGGAGAAGAGGGTTAAGGGACGGAAGGTGTTGGTGGTGATTTCGTAAAGGACGGAGTGAAACAAAATGGTCTTTGTCCCTAACCTCCCACCCACCCCACCCTATGGAACAACCTTCGCTTGCCACCTCCACCTCCACCTCCAGAATCGATGAGTAATTTGAGGGAATCGAGGAGCCTAGGGTTTTGTAGGCGGTGCTTGGGGATAATATGGAGGTCGCCGTTGCGGATGAACACGGTGATCGGCGGTGTCAGGGTTGAGCCAGCGGGGGAGGTGAAGAGCTGCTTCGATGAGGAGGAACTCATCGTCGAAGTCCCAGACACGGAGGGAGAGAGAGGGGAAGCATCGGGAGATGTGGAAGAGGAGGAAGACGGAGAACCACTCGTCGTCGAGCTTGTCGCCGAAGCGGAGGTGGCAATGGAGGTGGGGGAGAAGAGGGGAGGAGAAGGGGCATGAGGAGGAGGAGGGGGGGAGAAGCGGAGGTCGTTGTTCGCTGCTTCTGCTTTAGCCTCTTCTGCTTCTTTCTTCAAACTTCTGCTTCACCGGCGACGACGGCGACGGGACACTTACTTTTAGGTCGTTGTTCGCTGCTTCTGCTTCAGCCTCTTCTGCTTCAGCCTCTTCTTCTTCTTTCTTCGAACTTCTGCTTCATCGGCGACAGCTGCGGCGGGACACTTACTTTACCATGTGTTTTTACGATATCACCCTTGTCCATGCCAGTTTTTAATTTTTGCTTTTTTACCGGATTATCAGGTTGCCGGTTTCCTTTAGTTGTCCGTACAAATCCATTTACATAGGGGGTGCATGCTGCACTGGCCAAGTTTGGTTCACTGAAGCCGTGGCCTAAGTTTAGTTCATTGTGTTGCCTTTTGATATGTTTTTATTGAATATCGTGTTGCCAGCATAAAAAAATACTCCATCTTATTTTTATTATTATGGGTCTGGTTGGCAAAACTAACTTATAATTGTGAGCTTCTAGCTGTGAGTTTATAGTTGTATAGTTAGCTTATTGAACTAGAGCTGTTTAACAAAACTAGCTATGCAACTAATTTAAACATGTTAAATGACTGAAAAGTACATAACATGTAGAATGATAATTAACATTGACATTCATGTTTCAAATGTCGATAATACTACACTGGTAGCTTATATAGAACGGCATATACTTCATTCATATAGATATAAATGATAAAAAAAAATTATAACATTCATAATAATTATTACTAAGTACTACTGCACTTTAAACATTTTTATTAACATTTTTATAAAAATGTCACGGTATCTTTATTAACAATGGCATGAAAGAAAGACAACTTTTAGCCTATTGATTGAACACACTGCCATCACAAAATCACACAAATCCAATATGAACCAAATTCACAAAATAAAAAAAATGAGGATAACAAAAAAGTGAAAGAGAAATTTGATGATCAATGTTGAAATAAATATCATATACATTTATGTCTCCTAAATCAATAGTTAAATATAGGATTTCTTAATGAGTGATTTTGGTGTGGTGTGTACAGATGTTGAATATATAGAAGGATTCTAGGTTTTTGGGATTGAGGGAAAAATATAAAAAATTTGGCGGGTAATATTAATTTGGGCCGTAATAAATAATAATATAATTTAATAAAAAAAAAGGTAAAATTGAGATATGATATATTGAAAGCTCTTATTTTTTTTTCTCAAAGCTATCTGATGTAGCTTTCTAAAAGCTATAAGCTTCTTTTATTTTTTGTTCACCAAACAGCTCTAGTAGCTTATTGACCAAATCAATAAGCTAAAAAACTACTAGATAAGTTATAAGCTTGTCATACCAAACACACTCTACATAGTAGTATAGTTAACCGAATTATACATATGAAAGAAATTACTATAATTAATTTTATGAATTTTATGAGAATATATTGCAACATTGCAATTTTACCTCTCAATTTTTTGTTGGAAAATTTATACTAATTAATGGAAAAAAAGTGGTCAAAGAATTTAATAAGGACAAAAAAGAGAAAAAGTAATAAATGATGCATAAAAAATATAAAGTAACTTATAATTAGGACCAATAAAATCTTCTAAAAGATGAACCGTAATAAAGACCACATAGAGTAAATTTGAATTAGAAGGTCAAAAAAATTGAAAAATGATATTTTTTCTGTTCCATTTTATCTATTATTTTAGGAGTAATTTTTTTTTAAATTATTCCAAATTATTTGTCGCTTTAGAAATTTGAGAATGTATTAGTAATATTTTTTTATTAACTTTAACATTGTATATTAAACATGTTGAAATATGTGAAATGAATGTTAAGTAATGTAGTGTAGGGATATTAAAATAAAATGATATAATATTTTTCTTGATAATTGAAGTAATAAATACTTTTTTTAATCTATGTAAAACTCCTTAAATAAACTCCCTCCGTTCGTATTTATGTCATATTTCAAACAAAACACATCATTTAAAAAATGTAATCATTACTTAGATTTTTAATACATAATTTTCCATAATCATTACTTATTTTCTACTACTTATGAAAACTAATGCCCTAAAAAATAGGGATAAACATGAAAAGTATCATTTATTACACTCTTAAAATTATAAAAAAAAAATAGATAAAAAAATTCTTAAAAAAAAAAGACAGTTAAATAACAGCGGCGGGAATAGATAATATAAATTGAAGGGATATGTAACAACGTAGAAACAGATACCCATAAATATACTGTACTTATTTTCAATGCTCATCTAAACGTGCATTCAACATTTAATTGGTACAACATACTGATAGTAACCTTTGAGAAATGAGAAGGACAATTAAAAGCATATTTGGAAATATGCATGTGAGTAATTTATTTTTTCCAAATTTACACACTTTAAAAACACAATAGCAAATAGATTTAGTCACTTGTAAGCATTGTTTAACACTAAAATAATACTTAATTAGTAATTACTAAATAAAGAAACAAATTCAAAAAAATTTAAATCAAACCTAATTATGCCATTTGATAAAACTTTCCAAAAATCTTTTTCAAATTTTACATATTAAGATTGTAAGCATGGTTTAACACTAAAATAATACTTAATTACTAAATAAAGAAACAAATTCAAAAAAATTTAAATCTATGATGAACCTTATTATGCCATTTGGCAAAACTTTCCGAAAATCTTCCTTCAAATATCACATATTAAGATTAAGATTAAGATTAAAATTAAGATAAGATTAAGATTTTGTTTGTGTCACGAAGTTAAAACAACAAAGTTGCAATGATCGATTTTTTTTACGGGCAAAGATTTTTTTTTTTGGTTTTTCACAGGAATAAGAAAAGAGAAATTAAATCCACAAACACATTTAGGTTGAGTTTTGGCCTTTTTGCTCATGCAAGTCCGGATTATTCACGTCATCGTATCGATGACATGCTATACTTTCACATGTGTATGCTGATGCGGAGTTTCATTAACTCCATCAGCAGTTAACGGACTTTTTCCTAACGACATGGACTAAAACCAAAATTTCAAAATATTTAAGGATTAGCCAAGCCTTTGAGTTTAAATAAAAGTTTAATGACCTTTGAGTTTTTAATTTTTTAAAGTTCAAGCCTTGAAGCCTATAAATTAGGGACCAATAAATATGATGAACTGCCTCATAAAATCATAGGATAAAGCTGAGAAAAGTTCAAGATGAAAAAATAAATAATTTAATGTGAAAAAAAAAAAACATTGAAGTATTCTTGACACGAATAAATAATATCGTAGACAATAATTATAAAAGTTAGCATTGTAATTCAAGTTTATCATAAAGTTTTGGTATATAGTTTACCTTATGTAATGTGGGTTGAGTGAGTATCCCCTTAATAATGCTTGCTTCTTTTTATAAAAATATATAATACATTATATTTTTAATGTTATTAATTTATATTTATCATCTCACATTCGAAAATTTTTAAATCCATCCTGAATTAAACCAATTAGTATTGCGAAATTTTGTAGATAACTATTTTTTTTTAATCAACGCAATATTATATTAGAAAATATTCTTGGTATATGAATATAAAAAACTTTACGAAAGGAGATAAAGTTTTAATAAAATGGATTGGGTCACTTAAATATAAAATTATAGATTTAGTATTCAAGTTTATGTGCGTGCAAAAATAATTATTAAGTTTCTAATGATATTTTTGTGAGATTAATCTTTAGCCAAGCTCTAAGAAAATATATAATTCATTTGATTTTTTAACTTATAAGTTATAACAAAAATATAATTGATAAATTATATAAATTTTGTAAATAGAAATTGCTAATATGAATTCATCCTTATTTTAAAAGTATCATATTAAGATAACATCCTCAATATTTAGGACAATAATACCTTTTCAGTTTCAAAGGAATAAAATCAATATAAGAGTTACCAACGTGATGTGGCAACTCACTGAGTCCCTTAATCATGAGGTCTCGAGTTCGACATCCATGAAAACGGAAAGACATACGTTGGGAGACCCGTGTCCACAAAGTGGAGTTTCGTAACGTCGGGGTAGATTTAATTGGGCTACCAAAGTGCGAAAGCCCAAACACCACCTGCGAATACAAAAAAAAATCAATATAAGAGTTATTTTAGTAAAATACTACTCCTAATAAAAAAAAGTTAAAAAGTATTTCTCTCTCCTCCACCCAAACCTAATTTCTTTCCAAACCAAAATCAAACGAGTCTCTTCTTTTTCTCTTACTTCCTAAATCGTAACCTCCTCAACCAACCACACCAATCACCGCCGTCCATCTTCATTGTCGCACCTAGCCACTGCTGCACCCTCCCAATGGCCTTCTCATCATCATCTTCCGGCAGCGAACCGTCACCGCCGGCGGAAGAATATATGAGATACCATAACTTGGTAGCAGAACTCTGTGATGATGAGTGCAATCTCCGGTCCTCCGCGCTCTCATCCGACGTTGCTTCCTTCTCGGCGCCGCACAAAATACTCCAAGAGGAAACTCTTAATCTAACCCTTGTGTTATTCTTACCCCAACGCCTTTGCTTCTTTCAACTAATCCTCCCCTTCCCATTAGAAGGAAGCCAGCCTGGAGCAAATAATTAAGGTGTGCGGCGATAAAGGAGCTTTCCAGTGTAGATGCACGAAGGGTTTTTAAGGTTTCTATGGACATGTTTTTGTGTATTGAAGATGATCCGCTTTGGTTTGAAATCGATGAACAAAGTTCTGTTGGGCTCTCACAAAGTTTCGAACTTGGAAAGTTCTTGCTGAATTTGCTATCTAATAATGGTGATGGAAGTTTGAGTGGTTCCTATGGCAATTGAGTTTCTTAAAACAGAATATGCCGCTTCTGAGGATGGGAGGAATCGCCACGCGGGAATGCTTGTTATTGCTCCATTTTGCAGATGGGCAACATTATGTAACTCAGCTGACTTTGTTAGTCTTATATTTAAGATTCATGCATGCTCTGTGTTTTTAACATTCTCTCTCGGTTGTTGCTAAGTGCTTTCTGGAAGTTGAGAAATTGGTGATTGACTTGCTGAATGATGAGCACCACCGTGTGCTTTGGGCTGCAATGAGGAGTTTGAGTGAAAATCAGATAATACCGCATGGCAAGTATCAGATGAATGTAATTTTTAAACTACTTAGCATCATCATGTCTAGCATTTTCCCCAAAAATACAGGTAACTGAAGATTTGCTTGTTTTATGCTGTTCACATGTCATTATTAGTTTCCCCTGGACAGCATAGCAAAAATTTAAGTTAATTAACTTGATTTATGTCAAAAATATTTGTTAAATTCAGTTTTTATATGGGGTTATTCACCACTTGAGCGGTGTTGTCAAAATGTAGAGCCAAAGTAGTAACTTTCTTGTAGAACAGAAGCTCAATCTAAGCTACCTGATACTTATACTGTTATACTGTTAAATGAATCACAAATGATCCACTTCTTATGTTGTATAGTGTAACACAAAAATGTAAGTAATAAATTTATTCAATAATTTTCAATTAAAGAGATGATATTACTAAAACTCGTGTAGGTCTTCATGGGAGATATAATCTCCTACTTAACTCATTTTTTACATGTTTACGACATTCCCCACTTTCTCACCTTAATCTGTAAATGCACCATATTAGATAATTATTATTCATATTCGAATATGTAAAGTTATGATTTATCCTTACATAAAAATTGTCTTAGAAGTTGATTTCGATGAACTTATTCTCCGTATGCTGCGAAGCTTTAGTTATTCAGTTGACAAGGTAGCTCTTTTAATAAATACTTTATGCAGGCAGGAGCTGTTCTAGCTATAGCTATCCTTGAGTTACAAAGATCCTGAAGCATTTGAACTGCTGCACACCTTAATTCCTTGCTCCAGGCTTCCTTCTCTGCAATTCGAAGCCTGGCCTGGAACGTATCCCTGACTATTGCACTCAAGATTTGAAAGCTATATTCAACCCTTTTCATTACAGTATCTGATGATGCACGTTGATCAATGCAACTCAACAAAAGCGAAAGAGTCAAACAAATGTGAAGATGATCCAGAGCGAAAGAGTCAAACAAATGTGAAGATGATTCAGAGGCTGTGCAATATCAATAAGTGCAATATCCATCCGCAGGGTCTGCAATGCTTCAAATGCCATATTATGAATCTTAGTGCTCCTTTCCTCATCAAGGAGCACATTCATCATGCTCTGAAAAACTTCCTTGTAATGCATCACCCAAACTTCCTTGTAATGTCATCTGAGCTACTTAATTTTCCTTATAGCAAAATGAGAAAGTTCAAAGCATTGTAGGGTAAATTAGAACCGGAAGACATATAATTTATAATATTTGACAGCCTTTCATGAGAATCTATAGACAAATTTAACTTGGATTCTGAATGCTACAATAAAGATCACAAGATAGAGCAAGATTATGCTTGGATAATCACAATATATTCACAAACCCTTCTGCATATAACCTAAACCAAGATTATCTTTCAAATAGACATTTTTTTTCTAAAAAAAAATCAAAAGTATTCTTCACCTTTATCCAACCAACAATGGTAGTCCCCATACTTTTAGTTCTTGAGTTAAAGAGAAAATGTAACTACTTTTTGCTATTTCATCCACTAATCTTATCGTCCATTTTTTGTGTATCCTTTTCAGAAACAATGGTCTTGCATATATTCAAAATAGTGCTAAGCTCTATGCCTATGACCCATTTTGAATTTGCATGATGAAACCACAGATTGCACTCCTAACAATTCTCTTTTTATTGTGTCAAACTATGCTGCACATTGAATAATATTGGTTAAGTAGAAATAACATCAGATTCTGTTGCTTCCGAGATCCCCAAGTAATCAAATCTTCTTGGTGACTAAGCAGTCATGTCCTTTATCATACAAACCATTTTATATGAAATATGGAACATACCTGTGTTGTATCCCTCAGCATTCAACAAACAGGAAGAGAGCAAACAAGAAGAAAATCCAGATACCTTTGGCAAGTCCAAAAGCATAATCATTGTACTAATAGCTTTGTCAAGGTCAAGATTCTCTCAGGATTTAGGATATCTATAATAGTATAACCAATGATTATTACAACTGTTAAATTATTGTTTACGCCTCTACGAGATTTCTTCTGTAATTCTGAATACTTTGCCACATTCTTGGTTTAATCGGTGGATGTATTTTTCAGGAAAGTATGAGTGTAAGAGTGAAATCTTGTTATGAGAATAAAAAAATTAAATCATCTTTTGCTGAAAATAAAATATCAAATATACAACATGAATATATGGGATTAAATTATGATAATAAGAGGAAATTTTTTTGACTAATGGAGCATTTTGGTGGAGATAACGTTAAAGCATAAAGCGAGGTAATTTTTTTGGTCCTTCTTAAGCTGCTATATACACATGAACAAGAAGAAAGACGGGAGTGCTCTATGAAGAGCTGTTATTGGAGTAGCTTTCATTTCACAATGACTGGAGTAACAAATCATTAGTGAACCGTGTGCACAAAATAAAATTTAGATGAACCTTTTAGTAGTGTAATGATTCAGGTACATATTCATATTCATATTGGAAGGCTTTGTTATTTTAAACAGAGTTCTCTGTTTTTATGTAATCTCAACATTTATCTTTTCATAAATTTCATTATTGCATCTGCATGACTTTTGCAGGGCCGTTATTTCCCGGCTGGAGTGAAAGCAATTGCAGTATCTACTTTTAATGCTATTGTGCCACATTTCCCGGATAACATGCAAACTAACTCCATTATCTTGAATCCGTTTTGTCTTAAATTATGTCTGCAGTGGTCCCGATAATTGTAATATAGCTAATCTCTGAATGCTTTTTGAACAGGTATTTTGACAAATACTGTTGTGAACTCTTGATACCCAGGGACAAAAGTCCTCATGCACAATTGCTAGTTGCAAAAATGAACCAATAATTTGTTTCTTTACTCTTTCATTTAGAACAATTTTCCAAATTTGGTTTTTGGATAATGATTCTTTCAGGAATGTGCACGGGGGATCGGTGTCTATGCTAAGTTTGGAGGACAAAATTTCAAAAGCATCGTTGATGGTAGCTTCTTTAAGCACTTGGAAGCACACTAAACCTTAAGTATATCAGCTTTGTTGACTATGACTGACTAGTTATGGGTTTTATGCAGTTGCTTTCTTCAAGTTATACTCTTTGATAGAACATGGACGTTCAGTTAAAGGAGAAGAATCTGGGGATAGTGCAATGATAACTGATATGGCAGTTTCAGCTCTTGGGAATATATGTGAATTTCTACAGGAAATTTTATAATAATAAAGATGCAATATGTGGTTTTGAACTAGTGTCTCGCGTTAACATATGAGTGGAAATTTTCAACTCAATCATGCCTTGTTTCAGCAATTGTTAAGGATTATTATAGGATATGAAACAAAAATTGAGACTCTATCTTCAAACCCATGCAATGAGGGAACTAAAATGTGTTTTTTTGAACTAGTGTCTCGCGTTAACATATGAGTTGCTTATGTTACGCAGTTTCCACTTTATATTTTTGGCCATTTCTTGATCTTTTTAAAACCAAAAAATGTATTGGTAGAAAGATCGTTTCCCTTCCTATGCATCAAGAGCTTGGTCTTTTCACTCAAGCAGAAAGCTGAATTTGTAATTGGAGTGCTTATATATGGCCTAAAAAGTGGAGCCGTTTTTGTTTTGACATTTGCAGGTTTGAATTCAAAGGCTGGTAGCAGAGAAGAGAATGGTTTAAGTAGCAGGGTGTCCAGCTCCAGTACCTCTGTGCTTCTAACTCCACGATCCGAGGATGAGATCTTGCAGTCCACCAATTTGAAGTGCTTCACATAATCACATTCAATGATCTAAGAACTCCTACAAGGAACTTTCGACAGATAGTATGATTGGTGAAGGTGGTTTTGGTAGTGTATTTAATGGGTGGATCGATGAGCAGACACTTTCCCCTACATAACCAGGGACTGGATTTGTTATTGCAGTGAAGGTGGCCTTTTGAACATTGGAACTTTTGTTTAAAGCAATCTAAGCTGCAATTGCATTTTAATGTCAAATTAGTTTAAAGATGTGTTCTTGGGAATAATGTTTTCGTTAATAGTTTAATTAATTTTGATGCACCTTTAAAGTATAAAAAATGCATTCAACTATGTAATATCATTAATTAGCAAAATAGTTCTTATTTATTTCAGATTTTATATTTCGTATGATGTGTCTCATGTGACTAATTAACCTCACAACTTTAGACAGAAATCAACTACCTGGGGCAGCTGCATCATCCTAATCTTGTGAAACTGGTTGGTTACAGCTTAGATGATGACCACCGGATTTTGGTTTATGAATTTTTGGCTAAAGGCAGTTTGGATAATCATTTGTTTAGGAGTAAGTTATTACTTTTCCTTCTAACACTGACATATTTTGAAGTTTCCTTATGAGATGGGTATATTTAGTAGTTAACAGTTAGTATCTCAAAATCTCATCTATCTAATGTTTATGCCTTTATGGAATTGAAGGATCTTACTTTCAACCACTTTCTTGGACGATCCGTATGAAGATCGCTCTTGACGCTGCTAAGGGTCTTGCATTTCTTCACAGCGATGAAGTTGACGTTATATATCGAGACTTCATAACTTCAAATGTTTTGCTTGATTCAGTAAGTGAATCAAATTGATCGTATGAGCTTAGAGATAGAAGTTATTTATTAGACCGGCTTTCTAACATTCTGTTTTGTTGATGACAGAATTATAATGCAAAACTCTGATTTTGGATTGGCAAAGAATGGACCATAAGGTGATAAGAGCTATGTTTCTACAAGGGTAATGGGCACCCATGGCTATGCAGCTCCTGAGTATGTTGCAACAGGTATCTCAATCTTTTTCAAACCATACCTTGTAATTAGTGGATGATCACTTGGAACTGGATGTATTCAGAAACCTGAATAGTGTTAATCAAAATCATTTTTTGCACTGGCAGCTCCAACATTGAAAGTTGAAACTACTATGAAATTGATCTCCACTGTACACTCCTAAAATTTATTCAACTTCTCATTTAGTTCTTTCAGCATGCCTCTTTTAACTTGGAAAGGCATAGTTTAGGGAGAAACCCTTGCATGACCATGTGTCCAATGAACACAAAAAATATCATCCGTTGGATTCATTAAATGTAGTTGGTGAAAAGACAATGAAGCCCTTATTATAGTTACTTTGACAAAATCTAATGGTAGATATTGTTTTTTGGCTTAATTATATCATAAGTTTCCTAAAGTTTGGGGTACTTTTGTCAGATGCCCTTATTCTTTATTTTTCAATGTCTGACTCCCCGAAGTTACTTCTGAGTTTGTCATATACCCTTACTACTAATTTTGGCCAATTTTGGTGACATGTAACATCGGAATCCTAGTCAGACGCAGGAGGTTGGCCATGTGGTGCTGCGTGATGTCACACGGGCGAAGACGACCTCTTTCTTTAATCTTTTTTTCTTATTTTTTCTTTAACTAAAAATATAAAAATATTAAATTTTTTTAATTAAAAAAAAAACGGGATCTTCGCCCACGTGGCACCACGTGACTAAACTCTTGCGTCTGACTATGATTCTGATGTTACATGTCAGCAAAACTGGTCAGAATTGATAGTAGGGGTACATGACAAACCCAGAAGTAACTTCGGGGAATCAGACATTGGAAAATAAAGAATAGGGATATCTGACAAAAGTACCCAACTTCAGGGACTTGTGACATAATTAAGCCTTGTTTTTATTGAATGGACGTGTCCGTAATAGTTCTGCTCTAGTCTACCATGTCATTTCTTAGACACTCAAATTATTACTAAATGCAATTTAAGATTGGTGTATTTTCACATGATTTTACATAAAATATTAAATTGAATGCTTATGTTAGACCATGCCTAAATAAGAATATCTCTTCAACACAAATCTGAAAAGTAACTTTAGTAAGGCTCTAAGTGAGTAATCATTCCTGCATTTCACAACAACAGATAATGGCAAATGACCAAGAATTTCACTCCTGCTAATTTTATCCGTTGTGTTTTTTGTGAAGGTCACTTAACCAAAAGGAGTGATGTATACAGTTTCGGAGTTGTTGTCCGGGAAATCATGTCTGGCAAACGCACAATCGATAACAACAGGCCAACGGGGTAGCATAGTTTAGTTGAATGGGCCAAGCCATACCTCACCAGCAAACGCAAGATCTTCCAAGTGATGGATGCGCGTATCGAAGTCGTTGCGTGAAGCAATGACACTAGCTCACCTCGCAATTCAATGCTTGTCCGTAGAATTCAAATTCAGACCAAGCATGGATGTGGTGGTGAGAACATTGGAGCAACTTCAAGGTTCCAAAGGCACAGGTAGCCAGGTAGGTGAAGTAGGAAGCTCTAGTGTTCAAACCAGTAACCATAGCTCATCAAGCAGCGGTAGTACAAAACAACATAGGACAAGATTCAATGGAGGAGGTACTTCTACTCCAACACCATTTGCTTCTCCTCTTCATACATAGAAAAGGAGGATTTACATTGAATGGAACACAATACAACTACCTCAGTTTTCCCATTGTTTTGAAGAAATATATAGATGCCATTCTGTATAGCATAGACTGAAGCATGTCTTGTTGATGTAAAGATTTTGATTCCTTAATATTATAGATTAAAAAAAAAAAAAAGAATTTTTTTCTTCATCAATCATCAAGCTCAGTAGTCAGTACTCCCTAAAGAATTTTTTTCATACCCAGAATTTGAGTTCAAATCTTTACCTAAAGAAAAAGGGACATGTGCCACTCAGTAGTCAGTACTCCCTGATTGCCTTTGAGAGGCAACAAGGGTCAATGCAATGCTATTATAATGTTACTTAAAATCTTAAATTGCACTTCAGGCTTTAGCTGTTCTTTTATTACCAACTTTATTTAAGTGTTCTTAAATCTTTACCTCTATATAAACCTGGGAGCTGGGACCGCCCCTTGCAAATTTAAGAGAAGATATAGTTCTTAGTTTTGTGTACATCCTAAGAATTTTGGTTAGTTATAATCTTTCAGAGGAAAAGACATTGTTAGAGTGAGAGAGAGATGGCAATTGGGATCATTGAGGTGCAACTTTTGAAGGCAAAAGGGTTATATTTAGGGGTGATAAAATTATCCATAATCCATAACTCATCTTAATCCATTACATTTTTCATCCATCCAATCCATCCATTTAAAATAATGGATCTAAATGGATATGATCCATTGGACTGCTTTAAGATTGGATGGATTACAATCCATCCTAGATATCCGATGGATATCCAAATATTCATCCAAACGGATGGATATCCAATTCATCCAAAATAATTTTTATAATTTTTTTAAAAAAAAATATTTTTTTATATTTATTTATTTATTTTGCTTTTAAAATTAAAAAAAAAAAAAAAAAAAAAAAACCTTTTCCTCGTGTCTATGCCTTTCACTCCATTTATCTGAATTTCATTTACCACTAGCATTACAGTGTGCCATAATGCAATTTTTCCTACATGAAGGGAGCAACTGAGCCCATGGAAGGGGTTCCACGCATGAACAGACAAACACAAACACATACAGCTAGCATTGAATGGATAAAGGGACGTTGAATCAAGCCCTATGAAGAGGGAACTCTCCTATAGGAATGAATTTCTGCAATCACACACTTAGCACAAGAATTCTGACCTCGTGTGGGTTGGTTATTACTTTGCCTTCGCTTGAGCTCAATTCTCAGTGATGGTTGCTCTATCTCCTCGTCAATTGTTATTGAAAGTTGACCTCTTTGTTTAACAGCACGTTTACGAGCAACCAGCATTTTTTTTTTTAAATTTAGCTAGAATGATTTTTTTTTTTAATTTTAGATTCAATTTTAAATTAAAAAAAGAAGCGAATGAGTAAAAAAATTATTTTGGATTTAATTTTAAATTTGTTTAATTTAATTTATAATTTATTCATTATTAAAAAAATAAAAAAATTTATAATATTTTAAAAAATACCAAATGAATTGGATGTCCACTCATCCAATCCGTTGAAATGGATCAATGGATGGATGGAAATCCATCCATTAAGTTAGGATATGGATGGATTTGGATGATTTCAAGAAGAATGAAATGAATTTTAATAGTTTGTTGGATATTTTTAAATCCATCCATCAAGATCCAAATCCAAATCCAAATCCATCCATTTGCCACCCCTAGTTATATAGCACTGATATCTTTGGTATATATTGCCTCATTTTGAATTTAAATGTACTTTTTTTTTAACCTTCCTTATGATGCTTTAGCTTCCATTAAACATCTCTTTACCTTGCATTGGCTCCCTTTAACCATATGTGGTACACTAATCACTCATTTTAATTTAATGAGTTTGCCTTTAGCCAAGCCAAAATCCATTATATCATATACCAATATGTGGTGTGATGTTCTATGTCGTTTGTTTTTTTTTTCTTTTGTTCATAGGAGCAGTGTTGCTAAGGGTGTTAGTTCCACGGCATATTCAGGCTAACATTCAAATCACACTTGAACTACTGTCTAGTTATCTTTTCTTTTTGGTCTTTAAATTACAATAAATGTATAAATAAATTTAGAGACATTCCATGATATTGATGTAAATTATTCCTTAAACTAAGCTTTCAAATGTGTTAAAAAGACTAAAGAAAAAAAAAAACTTAACTGAATATACTTGTCAGGACAGTAACTTCCAAAATTTGTACTTTTGACAAAAATCAACACAAGATAATTCAGGATCATGAGTAAACTCTTGGGTACGTTCACAACCCCAAAGAAAAAAAAATGATTAGGCGATTTGTTAAAGGAATATGTTTCATGTATATCTTTTTTTTTTTAAAAAAAAAAAAAAAACAATGCGATAACGTAACATTGAATTTTGTTGGAGGCAAAGCTAGAAGAAGCACAGGTGCTTTTTTTTTTGTTTTTTTGTGCTTTGGTGAATGCGTGGAAAGAGAGAACAAATGTGTCTACTTGTTTTGGTGTCACAGTTCAATGTGTTTGGGGACTTCACAAAATTGGAGCTGGAATTTGCGTCAACATCTCAAAACGTGGATGCAAACTTTTAGTCCCATTATACTTTAGATAATCAAGGTTGTTTTTGGCTTGATGTTATGTCTCATGTTTTAACTTCTTTTTTGATAATAGTCTTGTATCTTTAATTGTTAGTTGATCAATAGACTACTTTTTCTTTTAAAAAAGAGTAAAGACCCAATTTGATCTCTCAAGTTTTTCGATTGGGACACTTTAGTCCCTCAAGAATTATAATTCATTTTTAGTTTCTAAAGAATTTAAAAAATACCACTTTAGTACTACTGTCACTGTTCCCCGAAGCACCAAGGATATTTACTAGGAGACCATTAGCACCTGGGAATGAAATTTTACAGTTTATGTCAACAGTAACAATAGTTAACGGAATGAAAACAGCGACTAAAGTAGTATCTTTTAAATTCTTTAGGGACTAAAAATGAATTATAATTCTTAAGAAATTAAAGTGTCCCAATAAAAAACTTGAAGAATCAAACTGGGTCTTCACTAAAAAAAATAGAAGCAAACCTAATCTAAAAAACACCCATATATCTACATCAAATCATGTCGAGCCCTTTGACTAAAATGTGTCATTGTGAAACTTATATATACCGTAAAAAAAAAAAAAACATATGGAAAATTGAAAATCTATTGCCACCACACATTGGAATTGCTAAGCGTTCCAATGTGTAAAATTTTGGATAATTTATTTGAAAATAAATAAAAAATTATCGAATAACTTATTTGAAAATTTGTATGAGTACATAACAAAATTTTCAGATTTATATAAAATTTCTCAAAATATATAGATCATATTTAAGAGGTGGAAAAAATATTATATTGTGGGTTTGCTAAAAATAGGTTTAGTTATAATCAAAATATAAAATTATACTGATATCGGGTAATGTGTGTGTAAAATATTTTGCTTATCTCATCAGTTATTGCATATTTTATTTATCCATCAGCTATGCTATTTTAGGTTATTTTACATAAATTAAGAAATAATTTGGTAATGTATAAATTTGGTATATATTTTTGAGAAAATATAAAAGTTTTTTACGTTGTCAGCACATCATCCACCATCCAATGGTGTATGGTTATTGATATCTAAATAAAAGTAATGCAAATCAACGGTGGATGATGTACTGACAGTGTAAAGTTTTTTACACTGTCAATGCACACATATTAAACTCTACATTTTTTTATTAAAATAACACTGTTTTTTTTTTGTTGCCCACCCGGTTCCTAAGTACTACCTAGGTACATCCGGATCCGACCCGGGTCGCGAACACTGTTTTTTTTTTTGTTGCCCACCCGGTTCCCTAAGTACTACCTAGGTACATCCGGATCCGACCCGGGTCGCGTGCCTGGCTATGGCAGGTGAGTCTCCTAACATGAATTTTCTGCATTCACAAGGACTCGAACTCGAGATCTTGCTTAAGCGAGACCGCGCCGCTTATCACTCTTCCCAATCCATGTTGGTTAAAATAACAGTGTTTAATCTTAGTAGAAATAGTGATAATAAATTTGTGTAAATTATGTTGAAAAGATATGAAAAAAATCCTCAATAAGTAAGAGAATACAATTAATAAAGACACAATTAAAAAGATAAATAAACATTTCATTTCTAAAACAAAACATAATATTTTGAGAAAAATTATAAGGCTTATTTAAGTTTTTGGTCCCTGAAAGTTGACCGAATTTTGGTTTTAGTCCCTATCTTTTTATTTGATCGGTTTTGATTCTTAAAAGTTTAAATTTTTTGGTTTTGATCTATGCTGTTAGGGATTCACCATTAATTGATGACGTGGCTAACGGAGTGCCACGTCAGCATGCCATGTGTCTTTTTGTTTAAAGTAAAAGATCCTTAAAAGTTGACCGAATTTTTGTTTTAGTCCCTATCTTTATTTTTGACTGGTCAATGTCCTTTAAATTTAATTTTTTTTGTCCCTGTCGCTGTTAGAAAATACTGTTAATGACTAACATGACTAACGGATTGTCACATCGACATGACTAACGGATTGCCACATCGACATGCCGCATCGGCATGCCATGTGTCTACACAATAATGATTTGGTCCAAATAAAAATACCGTTAATTGCTTTGGGCAATCTTGCCTTGCTGGGTTATCTATGTCATCTGTCAACATAACAGCAACTCATTATTGTGCGGACACATGACATGTCGATGTGGCAATACGTTAGTCATGTCAGCAATATGTTAGTCATGTCAGCAATTAGCGGTATTTTCTAATGGCGGCAGGGACCAAAACAAAAAAATTTAAACTTTTAAAGATCTTGATCGGTCAAAAATAAAGATGGGGACTAAAACCAAAATTCGGTCAACTTTAAGGGATCTTTTACTTTAAACAAAAAGACACATGGCATGCTGACGTGGCACTCCGTTAGTCACGTCATCAATTAACGATGGATCCCTGACGGCAGGGACCAAAACAAAAAAAAAATTTAATTTTTAAGGATCAAGACCGGTCAAATAAAAATATAGAGACTAAAACCAAAATTCGGTCAATTTAAAAAAAAAAAAAAAACCTAAATAAACCAAATAATAAAGCAACATTGCTAATGGAAGTAACTTTCGAAAAAGAAAAAAAACCTAAATAAACCAAATAATCTATACAACATACAAAAGACAAGTTGGTTTCAGGCGCCTTTTACACTGTTAATTTCCACGTAGTGTGAACGCACATGATTTCCTTAACTCCTCTGAATGCTCTACTTTTTTTTGTTTCATAGGTTGCATAGGTTAGCTTATTTTTTGTTATTAATTTACGTAAATATCCCTATATTCATAACTTCTTTCTACCTCTTAACTTATATCTGTATTTTGTCTGTATCTTGCCTATCATTTGTGTTATCATTACTTGGTTGCTAGCATATCCCTATGTGTCGTTATCATCGTTGCTTCTTTTGTACTTGCTTCCTTTTCCTATCTTCCTTTCCCTCCCAAATTTATGTTTTGAAAATTTTCGTTGCCTATTTAAGCATGTATTCGTCTCTCTTTTTTTCATCCTCAGCTTCTGTTACTGTCTGTCATATAATATTCTATATTTCTCTCTTTTTTTTCCGTGATGGGTCTAAAGTTTGATTCAATTAGCTATGTTGTTTCTGGTCGTGAATCGTATTGTTTTCGTGTGAGGGTAATCCGTAAGTGGTTTGTTCCTGGTTTTCTTAACCCAACTCAGCCAATGTCGATGGAGTTGATATTCATGGATGAATCTGTAAAGTCTCTTCTTTATTTTCATTGGTTTTTTAATTGCATATTCCATTGTGATTTATTTTTTTCCTGTTTCGATGATTGTATTAATTCCTTTTATATTTTTTGTAATCCCTTTTGTCTCTTTTCTTTGAGCTGTTTGTATTATTTTTTTTAAGTGCATTTTAATTTTTAGGGTGATAGAATCCAGGCTACCGCCCACAAATCTGTTCTTTACAAGTTTTCGGAAACTTTGAAGGAGGGTCATGTGTATCGTCTTTCCTATTTTGCTGTTGCACCCAATGTTGGTGCTTATCGTGCTACTCCTCATGACTTCAAGCTCATATTTCAACTTCGCACCACCGCTGTTGAGGCTGAGTGTGCTACAATTCCATGCTTTGGTGTTGTTCCTGTTCCTTTTACTTCTGTGATGAATATGGTTTCTGATTTTGATTATTTGGTTGGTATGTTACTTATTGATAATTATTCTTTGTTTCTTTGTACTTTTAATATTAATGTTATTTTAATTTCTAATTGTAATCTTTGCAATATTAATTTTTTTTATGTAGATGTAATGGGACTACTCACTGTTCTATCTGTTGATAGAGAATATGTCAAAGAAGGGAAAGTGACAAGGATGATTGTGTTTGAACTGTCAAATTTGGAGTAAATTTCTTTTTCTTTTTGTAGTTGGTTGGTATGTTTTCCAAATTCGATTGTATTTCTAACCCTTTTTTCTTATATGTCTTAGTGGGAAGATTGAATGCACTTTGTTTGGTGAATTTGTTGATCAGCTTAAGGCTTTTCTTTCTTCGGCTGATGTTGTTACCTCTGTCATTATTCTTCATTATGCTAAAGTCAAGATATTTAAAGGTTCTTTTTGTCTTAATTTCAAAGAAAGATTGTATTATTTAATTTAGTTTTTGATTTGTTATTAATGATTATTATTTTCCAGGCAAAGATGTTTTGCAGAATTCTATGTATGCATCCAGATTGCTCATTAACCCTGATATTGCAGAGGCCACAGAATTTCGTAACAAGTAAAATTATTTTAATTTTTATCGTGCATTGCCTTTGAATTTTTTTAATATTTTTTTTGTTGGATTTGATTCTTTTGCAATTTTTTTCAGACTTATTTCCAATGGTATGTCTGTCAGTGACAGAATCAGTATCCTTCCTTCTGTTGCTCAAGTTTCTGTTGAAGATGAGTTTCTAAGGATTTATCCTAAGAAGACCATAGATGAACTTATAAACAAACCTGAGGTTTTTAAATGTGCTTTACGTTTTACGTTAATTTTTCTTTTAATATTTTTGTTTTTTTTATTAATTTTTCCTTGGTTTATTTTAGGATTCTTTTGCCATTGTTCATGGTAAGATTATTGATATTGTTGATGGTTCCAAGTGGTGGTATCCTGCTTGCAAGTGTTTGAAGGCTGTTGTTGCTGAAAATGGAACCTATCATTGTCCTAATTGTGCACGTCATATTTTTAATGTTTCACCAAGGTATTTTTCTTTTCTCTCATGTTATGTTTATAATTTTTTTTTTTTTGTTCCATAGTTATAAAACTATTTTCATCTGCTAAATTTTTTGAGTTGTTTGTTCTCTATATATGAGTTGCAGGTTGAAGTTAACGACTGTTCTGCATGCATTATTTTTTAAAATTTTTTTTTCGGTTTTTATTTACTGGTTTTTAAAATATTGTGTATCAATTTTTTTTAATTTGTTCAGGGTAATCGAGTTGTCTCGATCTGGTCTTGATGATTATTTTTACTCGAACATCGTTTTTTTACTTTCCCCGTAAACTTTTGACATTATTGTTGATTTTAATCGATGTGTTCATTTTTGTTTAGATATTTGATTTTACTCGTGCCAGTTGTTCTGACTATGTCTAACAATAATTTAATCGATTATCTTGATTGTAATTGATTCTTTTGATACAGCTTTCTTTTTTGTTTGTATTTTTAATAATTTTTTTGCACGTGTCTTATTGATGTCAATATATTTACAAATAACAAATATATTTACGTGTCTTATTGATGTCAATATATTTACGTGTCTTGATTGTCTTATTGAGAATTCACAATATATTCTGTAAAATTAATTGGCAAATTACAAATAACAAAAAATAGCAATAAATGTCTTTATTAAATAAAAAGTTTTATAGATAAGGCTAAAAAATAAGATAGCAATGTGATCATGGTTATAGTGGAGAAAGTATTATTTATCTCATAAGTAATTTTTTAATATTTCAAAGTAACGGTTTCATATAACATTAAAAATATGGGATCAGGGTTAAAAAGGGAAAAACTTATCCCTAAAAATGATGAATTTCAACAAAACAAAATAACATCAATGGTTAATATTTGTTCGGATCAGCATAGGCAGCCATCCCATCCGACGAATACAGCAACAAAGTGGTGTAAACTAAATTAAGGCAATATAAAAATTAATTATAGGTATGAATAGAGTTTATTTTAAACTTAGTTTTGAAAAGTTAAATTCAAAAAAACCAGTGATAAAATCGACTATGACAACAAACATGTTTAACATTAACAGAAAAGTATTAGAAGAGAATACTAACCTCAGAAATGATTCTTAAACTTCCAGTGATGGATGATGAGTCCTGGTTTTGCACCGTTGATGGAATGGAAAATAGATAGTCGGTTTACAAATTCGGTGTAAAACGAAATGGTATTCTGAAAGAGGTATTGCGTTTTTATATATTGGATCAAAGTGTATGCCAAGTCATTTTTTAATTGGGTTTGTTATAGCAGATAAGGGCCCAAACGAAACTAATGTCAATTTAATCGATTGTCATATTTTTACTCATGTATACACGATTAAGTTCACGGGTAAATTTATAAACGAATTTATCATAATATTGTCTAAGCATACTTAATAATTTTATAAATTGTTTTTATTTAAGTTAGGTAATATAATTTAATTCCTTCTCATATTTTTATGGATGATCAAAAATATTGAAAAATTTGTTTTTAAAAATAAAAAAAGTTTTATAAGAGTTTTTTACTGTTATTTATAATAAATTTATAAATAAAACCAAAATCAAATATTAAATAAAAAATAATTGTCTACTAATTTTAAATTTATTTAATGACATTTTCTATAGATTTATATTTATTTAAGTTTTCTTTCCACTAATATTATTGCGGCCTTTTCTTTTTGCAGTTTTTTTTTATTTACATGGGAGGTCTAAGACTAGAACCCATGACCTGAGGGAGAGGAAAATCCTAAATATTCCTGCAGCCATCAACTGGGCTGTCTTACACTGCCTTTTTTGCAGTTTAAATATAATCAAATGAGTCATTGTTAATGTAGTAAGCTATTTATTAATAATAAATTTTATGAAAAAAAAATTAATTAAAATTATGAACGCGCATCGCGCGGGTACATATACTAGTAAAGCAACATTGCTAATGGAAGTACTGTTTTTGCTATATATAGTGTATGACTGTATGACGTATATGGCTTATTTCTAAATGATAAATGTTGTTTGCGTTTAAATTTATTTACTGATGGCTATGTATCACAAGCCGACTTAGCTCAGTGGTAGAGCGCGTGGCTTTTAACCACGTGGTCGTGGGTTCGATCCCCACAGTCGGCGCTTTGAACTCAATTTTTTGAAGTTTTGATATTTATTCGTTTTAATTCCCCGTGCTAGGTTCGATCCCAGTAGGCAGTTTTTCATAATTTGAACTCCTTTTTCTGAATTTTTGAAATTTATTCGTTTTGGATTGCCGCATATGAACGTTTTGAAAAAAAAATCATATTTTTCTTTGTTTAAGATATAAGCAAAATTAACTAAATTTATTGAATTTTGTTTCATTTCCAATGTTACTTTCCTAAAACATCTCTAGAAAATTGTTATCTTATTTAATTTTTGTTTTATTCCCAATATTACTTTCCTAAATTACTTTCATTTTTTATAAATTTGAGAAAATTAAATACAATCAACTAACATCCTTAATAAGCGTAAAATAATTAAATTTGCTTATAATTTGAGTCAGAAGGAGTATAAGAAAGTTGAGTAGGTAAAGTATTAATATTTTATAAGAAGATTATTATATGCACAATTTTTGCATTAACAATACTTCCTCCGATCCTATATATAAGACATACTTAACCGTATTCCCCGGACCAAGAAAAATGATTAGTTTTGTGAATTTTATGAGAATATTGTAACATTACAATTTTACCCCCTCCACTTTATTTGGAAAGTTCACATTCATTAATGAATAACAAAAAAAAAACATAGTTAGTTAAAACATTTAATAAGGGCAAAAAAGAGAAGAAAAAAAATTAAATATACATAGAAAATATAAAGTGCCCTATATATAGGACCAAAGATTTCTTCTAAAAGATTATCTACATATAGGACTAGATGAAGTATATGGAATAGGAATACTGGAATTGATGTGGTCAAGTAGTTTCAAGCTTATATGGTCTAAACTAATTATAATATAATGTGTTTATTTACCTATGCAAATTATAATCCTAGATTATATTCTTGGAAAAATAATCAAAATCTAAAAGGTTCCTTATAGCAGTTGTAAATTATTTTTTTAAATATTATTTTTTTAGATCAATGTGATTTTCTTATTATAAACTTATCATTCCAATACATTAACTACCCTTTTATCACTCCATACTGTTTTTGGTAATGTACTCAGTAAAAAAAAATTATTCTTTACCATGTCCAAACAAAACAGATCAGCTTAAATTCATTTTTTAGCTAACATATCCAAATATAAACCGATTATAATTTTAACAAATTATAATTGTAAGATTATAATAAAAAAATAATCATTATTTCATTTTACCAGCTATACCAAACACGCATTTAAGTATAAATAGTATATTATTTCACCTGGTTTTTAATATAAATCAATTTTAATCAAATTGTAAAAGTAAAAAAAATAGTATTTTATTTATTTAAAAAAATACTACAATATCACAATTTTACACTTACTTAATGTTGAGGCACTTCATAACCAAAAGTGTTGAAACTGACAAATTTTTAATTTATCTTTTTATATAAATTCTACTAATTTATCTAACTAGTTTATAGTTAACCAACGGTTAAAAAAAAGAGATAATTATAACATTTAGTAAGGGCAAACATGAGAGAAAAACTAAATGTTACATAAAAATTATAAAATGCATAATAAAAAAACATCAAAATCTTACAATGAGTGGTTGAAATAACATAAAACCAATCGAGAGGCTTTTTTGACAAACCATCAAAAACTTTATGTGCATCATTATTTAAAAAATAAATAAAAAACCCCCTTTCTTATGGAAAAAAAAAAACCCTCATCATTTTTTTTCCACGTTAGTAAGGGGTTGTGACATAGCTCACGTCTAAATAAAAAGCTTGGGTCATGAGTTTGTTCATGAAAACGAATATGATTTTCAAAAATCCCCTCATAGTTGCACAATTTTATTTGAATATATTTCAACATTAATCCTTTGTCCTTTTGATATATGTTTATTTGGGTTCATGGATGGGTTAGTTGGAGGATATGGAAATATAGCTTTTAGGAAATGGGTTTAGCCTAGTGGAAGCATGTTAAGACAATAAGGATATTGAGAACCCATAATACCATAAGGTTAGAGGCTCGAATCCTTGTGGAGAACATCCCTTGGGGGGACACCCCACCCATGTTGCTCCAGATGTCGGGACTGTGAAGTTCCCCTCCACAATTTTAATATCAAAAAAAATTTGCAATGTCGAGAGCCAAACTCACAACCCGTATTTTTTCTTGGGTCGTGACTTAGGTCATGACTTCAACAATTTCATATTCTAAGTTTGGGTCGTGAAGTTGTTCACCACTCATAGAATTTATTTTTAAAATTATCCCACCACCAAATGCCTACTTTTATTCGACGTAATGCAAGATAAATCTTTTTCTCTTCTTGATATATGGTTCTTTTGATTCATAGATGGGATGAAGGACCTAAAAATATAAATTTTTAGAAAAAAAAAATGTTAGAACAGAGAACAAGCCTCTTCACCATAGATTTTTTCTTAGCTTCTGACTATCTTCATGACCCTTCAAAAATTCAAATTAAAAAGTCACAACCTAAATCACTAAGATTTTTAAATTTTGGTCATGAATTGGGTTCACAACCCGAGGTCAAGATCAAGGACGTGAACTGGGTTAGTGAACAATTCATGACCCAATGTCCATCATGTCCATTATCATGACTAGGCTATTGATTGGCAATGATCACGATCGGTGGGTGACGATGGTTGCGGTTGGAAGAAGAAGAGAATAAAATAAGAGATTGGGTGTGGGTCGGGTGTGGAGTGAGAGGGTTGGAATGGGTGGGGTAGGGTGGGTTTTTTTTAATATAAGGGTATTTTCGTATTTTCATCCTCAAAATGGGCTGCATAAAATCTAAATGGGATATCAAAATACCCTCTTAAGAATTTTAGTTCTCAAACCCCATATCTTCACCCCTCAATTTTTTTTTAATCCCAACTACACCCTTATATCTTCACCCCTCCTTTCCCCACAGCCACCACCATCCTTCTTCCCCTTCCCCCCTCCCCGTCCCTTCTCTCTTAATCCCTCTTCCCTCACCATAGCCACCCCCAAACCCCCCTACCAGAACCCCAGTCGCCATCCTCCTCGCCCACAATCACCCTTCCACTCGCCCTCCATCGCCACTCATTACCCTCTCATCCTCTCTTTAACTCCTTCTTTCTTCCCCACCCTCTCTGCAACAATCCCTCTTTCCCCCACCACACAGTAGACCCCGCTGCCCCATCCTCTAATCCGCGACCATCGCCTCCTCCACCTTCTTCGTCACAATTGCCCCCTTATTCCCTCACCGTCTTAACAGTCCCTGCAGCCCCTTCCCAACAACCACCCCTTCTTCCTTTTTCCTTCCCCTTCTCCCTACGGCCCAACACTCCCTCTCTTCATTAATCCATAACCCACTTCAGCCCCTTGCAACCACCACCCACCACACCCACAACCCTCTAACACAACACGTCAACACCACCCCATAACCCGACCCACCCTGTTATGCCCTCCCATCCCAATCTCTGAGTATGGGGTTTGAGATTTGGAGGAGAAAATAAAAGATGGGTATTTTTGTCATTTAGCAATTAAATTGGGATTTGGGCTAAAAGTTTGGATTTGGGGACTACAATTCCCCTCTTAAACCAATGTTGTTTGTTCATTATACAAGGCCAACACCTTTAAAAAGCCCAATTAGTTTAATAGGCTTGGCCTTAAATATTTAGTGAGGCCTTAACTTACTCACTTTATATTTATATATATCATTTTGCTTTTTCTCAATTCCTCGTTTCTTCTTCATTTCTCACTTAACATTTCTCCTCTTTCATTGTCTTAATTTGATTTTCATTAGGTCAACCTGGATTAGTTATACTAGCTATCATTCCATTGAATCATTACTTAAGGTACATCCTTTCTCATTTGAAATCTAAAAAATTGTTTACTTTATAGGGTTTTAATCATTGTGTTTATTCGAAGTTCTGGTTTGGTTTTTGTTTTATTCAATATAGACAGATCTCGTTTGTTGTTTGTAATTTCAATAACGTAGGTTTTTCATTTATGATTAGTGATCGTCAAATTTTGTTTTGATCCAAAACTTTCATTTTTATTCAATATAGATAGATCTCGTTTGTTGTTTGTAATTTCAATAACGTAGGTTTTTCATTTATGATTAGTGATCGTCAAATTTTGTTTTGATCCAAAACTTTCATATTTAGAGATTTATAATGCATTTAATAAAATTTATGAAGGTTATTTTTTACCGTTTAAGACAATTTATATTGCATTATTTTTTCCTATATTTTAGCAAATGTAATTATGGTTCATTCTTAACCTTAAGTTTCATATTGGTAAAAAAAAATGTAGTATTTTTGTCCCAAATAAAAATAAAAATAATTTATGAAAATTTTTAAAGATTGTATATTATCGTAAAGATTGTATATTATATCAAAAATCTTAAAAATAATTAATAAAAATATTAAATATTGTAAAAACAATATGAAAATTTGTGTGATAAAATTTGCAATTAATGAATGAATCATGCATTATATTTTATTTTGAAAATAGAATCATGCATTATATAAAAAAGATATTCTTTTATTTTTTTTACTACTTTGACTTTTATCAAAATAATGGAGTATGAAATGATGCATTTAAGAGAGATAAAATCTTATATCTTTATTTTTTTTTTTAAAATATATCTAATAATAGTTGTTTATCCTCAACTCTAAGGTTAAGAAATTCCGAAAATGTATTTCTCCTTTCGCTCCTATTTATCTGTCTTATTTCAAACAAAACATACCATTTAAAAATGTAATCATTACTTAGATTTTCAATACCTTTATTATGTTTTTCCTTGCTATACCATTTCTCTCCCTATAATCATTACTTTTTCTCCACTACTTTTGTAAATCAGTACCCTTTTACACTCTGTTTGTTTGGGGTGATTTTGGAGAGGAGAAATTAAAAAGAGAAAAAACAAGGAGAAAACAAGTTTTTCTCCTTGTTTGGTAATATGAGAGAAATTGAGGGGAGAAAAAATAAGGTGGGTCGTACTAGAAAAAATTTCTCTCCCCCATAGGCAAGAGAATGAGAGGAAAATGAGTTTTGACATATAAAATTACCTACCTGTCCTTTATTTATTCAAGTTGATTGTTTTAAAAAAAATTAATTGGAAAAAAATAAAGCTTTTTTTGATAAAAATAATTGTTTTTTTATTTATATTTTGGACTCAAAATTTTTATCATGTAATAAAAAATTGAAGTAAAATTTTTTTTTTGCTATGTTAAATATACATACATGTGAAAAAGAAAAAAATATTTATTTCTATTTTGTAAAACAAGGATTTTGTTGTCTTTTGACAAATTTGTTGTTTTCTCTCTTCCATATTTTCTCTCCAATTAAACCAAAAGGAAAGAAAACTCAACTTTTCTCTTTTCCCTTATTTCTTCACATTTTCTCTCATACTCCCTCCGGCTCGAATTATAAGCAACAAAAAACATACTACTCTTGGTTTAAAATATAAGCAAAACTAACTAGTTTTATTAAATTTTGTTTCATTCCCAATGCCACTTTCCTAAAACATCTCTAGAAAATTGTAATCTTAATTAATTTTTGTTTCATTCCCAATATTACTTTCCAAAAATACCTCTATTTTTTATAAATTTGAGAAAATTAAATACAATCAACTAACCTCCTTAATAAGCGTAAAAATGGTTAGAATTGCTTATAATTCGAGCCGAAGGGAGTACTAAATAACTACAAAATTTATCCATTTTCTCATCATAATCTCTCTTTCCTATTTCTCTCTTCCCATTTTTTTCGTGCAGTCAAACAAACCTTTAAAGAGGTGTAAACATGAAAAATATTATTTATTACACTCTTGAAATCATAAAATAACAAATAAAAAGGAAAAAACACTTCTCTAATAAAGGAGAATTAATAAATAATGGAGGGAATATTCATTTATTCAATGAGATAAATAAATGTACACTCCGTAATAAAAACGGTCGAATGACATTATCCTTTTTTTTCCTTTGTGTTGTAGTAGTACCATTTTAAAATTAAAATACATTTCTCGACTCACAATTCACAAATAAATAAAAATAAAAATAAAAATAAAAAAAAAAGTTCATCTCGTGCTTCCCGCACTACACAAACGACAATGCAATTGCTGTCAGGTCCTTTCCACATTTTCATCACCCCATCGTTTATCCCTTTCCTCTCTCTCCCTCCCTCCTCGCATCATAAGCGTCTCTACTTCACTCTCCAATCACCATCCTCCACGTCATCCTCCTGACCCCATCCCTCTCCAACGGCACGTGTCATCTTCCCAAAACCCTACTGAATCAGAACCACTGTGTAAGAATCAGTAGTAGTAATAGTGATAGTACTGCGTAATTGAAAAAATGAAGACGCTGTGAGCGAGGTAGCAGCGAATAGCGATAAATAAATAAAAAAGAAGGTCAAAATCAAAACCCCCCGATTTCAATTGCGATTCATGCATAGTGTTACTGTTAGTTAGTTAGGTCTCTCACACACTCACCAGATCCACTTTGAGGGTGCGAGGTTCCATTTCCACGGTCAGATTATTTTCTCTCTCTCTCTCTCATTTCTTATTTCTTATTAATCTCAATTATTCCTCTCTTTCCAATGCATGTGACTCTGTTTTCCCATTTTCCTTTGTTTTTAGGGTTTTTGATTGGAGCTGAATTTAATCTTAGGCTTGAATTCGTGTCTTCGCTCTTCTCACTTTAGCTATAATGTTAGTGATACTAAAGGGGGGGGGGGGGGGGGGGGGGGTTAATGTCTGTTTATTTATTTATTTTTTATTTTTTGTAAAAATATCTTAAGTATGATTTTGATTATAAAAGATGCTAATCCGAATGCATGTTGTTGGAAGTCCCCCATTGTTGATTGATTTTGAAATAAAGCCTTAACATTCGTTAAGATAATGTTTATCACGCTGTTTTGAACTTTGAACATAGAGTAGTGGGTCACCGCTTGTTGTTGTTGTTGTTATTGTTGCTGCTGTTGATCGTTGCATGGGGTAAGGAATTGGGAATGTCTATGTTTTTGATGAATGTTCATGATTGCTATGTTTAGTGCCCGTGTTGTGTCCGACAACACACGAATATTTATTAGATACATTTGGACACTCCTAACTATATTATAGTAACATTTTATACTTCTTTTGCCTTATACTTGTATCTGTGACTCATCGTGGCGTGACTTGTGTCGTATCTGTGCTTCCTTATAACCCACGCTGACTTTGGAAAAACTGGTGCATGTTATTAGTCCTAATGGTTTTGGTTATTATGCTTACTCATTTTGTTTAGTTACATGGTATATATTATCTCTTGATGTTGGTTCTGGGCTGTGTATGTTCATGCTTGGTCTCTCTTTTATGACATTCAGTTTGGATCCACATTTGTTGAAACATTACAGTTACAATTTCTATAGTTTTTATGAATGGGGGTTCTGTTTCAATTTTCAGTGAAGCGGATTTAGTGAAATTTCTGTTAGAGCTAAATGTTTTTCTCAGTCTCTGAATATGGAGAAAATGGGTGGTTCTGAATGATGTATGATGGAGTTAATCTGTAAAGCAACAAACAAGAGTCAGTACTAATGACGAATTTTGTTTTTCAGGTAGCAGAATTTCTAAGGCTAAGAGGAACTGTAATGGACCACAGCTCTGACGAGGATACGGATATCAGCGAATCGGAAATAAGTGAGTATGAAGATAAGTCTTATGAAAAGCTGAAGAGTGGAAGTCATTGTGTGAAAGTCTCGCCCGAGACTTTCACTTGTCCATACTGCCCTAAAAAGAGAAAACGGGATTTTATGTTTAAGGAGCTGCTTCAACATGCTTCTGGGGTGGGTCAGAGTAGTTCCCAGAAGAGAAGGGCCATAGACAAAGCTAATCATCTAGCTTTGGTGAAGTATTTAGAGAATGATTTGACGAACGTTGATGTTCCGTCAAAATCTGCTGATGAAAGCGAACCATCTGTCAATCCTAATGAGCAGTTTGTGTGGCCATGGATTGGAATTGTTGTCAACATTCCTACTAGAAGGGCAGAAGATGGACGCACTGTTGGGGAAAGTGGTTCGAAACTGAGGGACGAGTACAAACGTAGGGGGTTTAATCCTACTAGAGTAAGTCCTCTTTGGAATTTCCGGGGTCACACTGGAACCGCTCTCGTGGAATTCAATAAAAACTGGCCAGGCTTCCATAATGCATTGGCATTTGAAAAAGCGTATGAATCGGATCATCATGGCAAAAGGGATTGGTTCGTTAATCCTGCTGCGCAGAAGTCTGGTCTTTATGCATGGGTTGCCCGAGCAGATGACTACAAAATGAGCAATATCATTGGGGAAAATCTGCGGAAGATGGGGGATGTGAAAACTGTATCTGAACTTCAGGAAGAAGAAGATCGGAAGCAGCACAAACTGGTGTCCAATTTGAATAACATTATTCAGGCCAAGAACCAGCATCTAAAAGAGATAGAAGTAAGATGCAATGAGACTACTCTCAAAATGGACATTGCAATGGGCGAAAAGGATAAGCTCATTCATGCTTACAATGAAGGTATCTTATTTTTTTGAGACTAAAGTTATTTTCCCCTAATTTGGATTAGGACTTGTGGTAGTTGTGGTTTTGGTGTTATTTGTGATTAATTTGTCTTGATGTACAAGGCCAAGTATATGGTGCAACTGCCACTTTGATGACCACAGGGTTGGATCTGAATATGACTTATTTTTTTATACGAACCCAATGGTCCAGAAATCACCACCAGTAGCATGAATCTGTATAGGGGTTGAACCATAAAGTTTTCCGTTGTAAAATTTCTTAAGAATATTGTGCTGAGATTCCGTTTTACATTTGTGTCGATTATTATTTTTGAATGACGCTGGTCTATTGAAACAGCATTGTTTTATGCCATGATTCCTTGTATTCAGAGATAAAGAAGATACAATCAAGTGCAAGGGATCACTTCCAGAGGATTTTTACTGATCATGAAAAGCTTAAGCTGCAGCTGGAAACCCAGAAAAGCAACCTTGAGTCGCGGAAAACTGAATTGGAAAAGCGTGAGGCGCATAATGAAATTGAAAGAAAAAAGTTGGCAGAAGAGATGGAGGAGGTATAGTGTTTCAGATTTTTGTTGCATCTCATCTAGCATGCTATGATTGCAATTCCTATGAAATTAAGATTGAAGGAATAACATTAGTACTTTTTAAGGGTGATTATTTATAAATTATTACCATTAAATGGATGGCACCAATATTAACAGTTATTGTTGATTAATAGTTAATAATGTAAACTCTATCAAGTGGTCATATACACTTCAATGAGATAAAATTTGGGGAAGGGGTGGGGCAAAGTGGCCCAATCAGTCAAGAGTTGTATGCCGAAGAATTTCATACCAGAGGTTTATCTAATTTTCCCCGTGCTCTTCATTTTCCTCCCATTCAGGATCTTGCCGAAGGACTCTATAAACCAAAACTTTTATATAATAATGTATTCATGCTGTCTTTATAACCCTTTGATATGCTGTGCTTAAGAAACTTGTAGAAGACTTCGTTTACAACTGATGGCTTTTTTTTTTTTTTTTTTTTTTTTTTTTTTTTTCAGAATGCAGTGAAAAATAGCTCTCTTCAGAAGGCTTCTCTGGAGCAACAGAAAGCTGATGAAAACATTTTGAAACTAGCTGAAGATCAAAAGGTCTGCTACCTGTGTATATTATTTATGCTTTGTCAATGACCAAAAGTGTCAATGTGAGCATCAGAATAACATAGCATTATGCTATTTGATTTTCTGTTTATCCAGAAGGAAAAAGAAAAACTCCATGCTAAAATTCTCCGGCTCGAAAAAGACCTAGATATGAAACAAAAGCTAGAACTGGAGATTGAGCAACTACAAGGAAAAGTAAATGTGTTGAAGCACATGGAGGATGGCGACGAGGATGCAGAAATTATGAATAAAGTAGATACTTTATTGAAGGATTTAAGAGAAAAGGAAGTTTCACTTCAAGACTTGGATGCAATTAATAACACACTAATCACGAAAGAACGTGCGAGTAATGATGAATTGCAGGAAGCACGAGTTGAATTGCTCAATGTAAGTGTTTCAATATTATCTTCCCTTTCCAGTGTGCTAATTCTTTAAATTATTTTGGAAGAGCATATGTTCCACAAGGCAGTTTTAATATTCTTTCATGTTTGAATTATTTGGCCGGTCATGTTTTGTATGATGATTTTGCTTGCTTGGTTAAAGTTTTATATTAATTAAATATGATTTTCACTGATTGATTAAATTGCTTGGTGAAAATTAATTGCTTTGAAGTATCCATGCAGTCTTGTAATTAATTTACATAATTTTAGGGCATTCCTGTCAGTTTTTCTTCATTTGGTCAACCCCATCATGTTGATTTTTACGGTTCAGCGCAAGGTAGCAATGTGACTTGAGCAAAATTAAAATCCTATCATTTCTTTTTTGTCCAATTAACTTGTACTACCGAAAATGTTTTCATTGTCCATCTGATTATGTGGAAGAGACCTAACTGTGGCGTGGATATTCACTGCTCATATAGTCATATGTATGACATAACTATTATCATGGACCCCGTGTTCTGAAAATTTCTAGCATTTTTTTAAACCCTAAAAAGCATAGATACGACATGAGATGAACATGAGGGTAGAACCACACCATGAAAGCTAGCTGCCATAGTTGTAGAGCTCAAGGCCTAATAAACCCCTCGTTAGAATCCCATACTTCTAATATGGAACCCAAGTCCCATCCTTCTAAAATGCTAATATTTATCTAATTATTATGTCATTTCCATCTTGTGGTATAAAAATTAAAAATTAAACAACAACAACAACAACAACTAAGCCTTTGTCCCACTAGGTGGGGTCGGCTACATGGATCAAACGACGCCGAAAAGACCTATCATAAATCATGTCTTTTGATATGGCATTGATTGCCATATCCTTCTCAATTGTTTCGCCTATAGTTTTTCTAGGTCTTCCTCTTCCTCTAGCCCTTGTAGTACCCTCCATTTGGTCTACCCTCTAACCGGGGCTTCCACCGGTCTCCTCCACACATGCCCAAACCACCTAAGACGAGATTCAACCATTTTTTCAACAATAGGAGCAACCCCGACTTTTTCTCGAATATACTCATTTCTAATCCTTTCTTGTCTGGTATGCCCACTCATCTACCGCAGCATCCTCATCTCTGCAACATGAAGTTTATTCTCTTGTGTGCCCTTTGCCGCCCAACACTCTGTCCCATATAACATCGCCGGTCTTACAGCAGTGCGGTAGAACCTTCCTTTAAGTTTAAGTGGTACCTTCTTATGACATAACACGCCCGAGGCACTCCTCCATTTCATCCACCCTGCTTGAATTCTATGATTTACATCCCCTTCTATTTCTGCATCCTGCTGTAAGATAGAACCAAGATACTTAAACTTCGGGACTTGTGCTAAGACATGCTCTCCAACCTTCACCTCCCGAGTAAGGCCTATGTGCCTCTTGCTAAAATTACACTCCATATACTATGTCTTGCTTCGACTTATCCAGGATCCAGACCCTTTTAAAGCTTGTCTCCACATTTCTATCTTCCCATTTATTTCCTCTCTAGTATCCCCAATAAGAACAATATCATCCGCAAATAGCATGCATTTAGGCACTGGTTCTTGGACATGTTCCGTAAGCACATCCAAGACCAGTGTAAAGAGGTAGGGGCTCAAACTTGACCCTTGGTGTAGACCTATCGTGATGGGAAAATCTTCTGAAATCCCACTTTGTGTCCTCACGCTCGTCTTGATCCCGTCATACATATCCTTAATGGCTCTAATATAGGCAACACGCACCCCTTTCTTCTCGAGAGCCCTCCATAGTACCTCTCTAGGCACTCTATCACAAGCTTTCTCCAGATCAATAAGAACCATATGCAGATCCTTTTGTTGCCTCCGGTATTCCTCCATCAACCGGCGCAGTAAGTATATTGCCTTCATAGTTGATCTCCCCGGCATGAAGCCAAATTGATTCTCAGTAACATGAGTCTCCTGTCTCAATCTTCGCTCTATCAACCCTTTCCCAAAGTTTCATGGTATGACTCATAAGCTTAATCCCTCTATAATTCGCACAATCCTGTATGTCACCTTTGTTCTTGTAGATAGGGATTAAAGTGCTCTTCCTCCACTCGTCCGACATCTTCTTGGATTTCAAGATCTCATTAAACAACTTGGTGAGCCAACTGATGCCCCTCTCTCCCAAGGTTTTCCATACCTCAATGGGGATACTATCCGGACCAACCGCTTTACCATTATCCATCCTTCTCAATGCCTCTTTTACCTCAGTCTCCCTAATTCTACGGTAAAAGGTATGATTTTGGTCCTCTTCTCTGGTGACTATCTGATCAGGATGTGAACTTTCATGACCTTCATTGAAAAGCTTGTGAAAGTAACTCTTCCATCTTTCTTTTACATCCAAATCTGCGACCAAGACTTTGCCATCTCCATCCTTAATGCACCTCACTTGATCTAGGTCTCTCGTCCTCCTTTCCCTAAGTTTAGCAATCCTATAAATACTTCTTTCCCCTTCCTTAGTGCCTAGAGATTGGTATAGCCCATCAAACGCTCTACCTCTTGCTTCGCTCACCGCTTTCTTGGTTTCTTGCCTAGCTGCTTTATATTTATCCCAACTCTCTGCATTTCTATTCAAGGACCAAGTTTTGAAGCATTCCTTTTTCTCCTTTACCTTATCTTTCACCCTTGCATCCCACCACCATGATTCCTTGCCCTTTGGTCCATAACCTCTTGATTCACCGAATGTCTCCTTTGCAATCTTCCTAATCCCTTTGGCCATATCCTCCCACATTTCATTTGCGCTTCCTTCTCCATTCCAACTTTCTTCCTCCAAGACCCTTTGTTGGAATCGTTTTTCCCCCTTCAATTTCCACCACCTGATTCTTGGAACCTTTTCTTGGATTTTTCTTTCCATCCTTCTCTTAACCCTTACATCCATAACCAAGACTCGGTGTTGGGTAGTCAAGCTCTCTCCAGGTATAACTTTGCAATCCATGCAAAGCTTTCTGTCTGGTTTCCTCATAAGGAAGAAATCAATTTGAGAGCGCACTGACCCACTCCTATATGTGATAAGGTGTTCCTCCCGCTTTTCAAAACAAGTATTGGCTATTGTTAGATCGAAAGCTGAGGAGAAATCGAGAATGGTTTTACCTTCCCCATTTTCTATCCCTATGCCATGGCCTCCATGGAGTCCTTCAAATCCACGGGGGTCACTTCCCACATGGCCATTGAGATCTCCCCCTAAGAAGATCTTTTCTCCCATAGGTATTCCTTGGATTACCTCTTCCAGCTCCTCCCAAAATTGCACCTTAAGATGATCTTCCAACCCTGTCTGAGGTGCATAAGCACTAATCACGTTGAAAGTATCTCTTCCAGCTACCAACTTAAGAGCTATGATCCTATCCCCAACTCGCTTCACCTCCACCACATCCTTCTTCCACACCTTATCCACTATGATGCCCACCCCATTTCTCGCTCTAATCTTACCCGTGTACCAAAGCTTGAAACCCGAAGAGTCTAATTCCTTTGCTTTTTCCCCAACCCACTTGGTTTCTTGCAGGCACATAAAATTGATCCTTCTCCTAATCATGGTGTCCACTACTTTCGTTGATTTACCGGTAAGCGTGCCTATATTCCATGTTCCAAACCGAATCCTAGTGTCGTGAACTAACTTCTTTACCCGCACCCGTTCACCAAAATGCGGGAACCCTTGCTTATTTTTCACTACATCCAGGCGGCGATGCAGCGGCCCTTGCTCATTTGACAATGTACTCGAGCCATACATCGCGTTGCTTCCGGGCAACGACCTAGCATTAACCTTATAACATCGTTGATCCATATCATAGATTCGACAAAATTTTACGTTGGCTGTCGAGGCCTAACACAACCTTCACCTTATACAGTTTGGAGTTTGGACTTTTGAGTGACCATGAAGTGTCCAATGTGAATGTGTTAACAGTCAATACAAACATGGTTACTTTTTTTTGAATAGTCTACGCTTCATAGTTTAATCCTTTTTTGGGCTCAAATATTGCTCACAAAAGCTGTTAATAATCTCTTTCTTTCTTGCAGTTCATTAAAGAAATACCAAATGCAAGTGGCAATATCGGTGTAAAGAGACTGGGGGAACTTGACACTAGACCATTCCTTGAAGCTATGAAAAAAAAATATAATGAAGAGGATGCTGAAGAGAGAGCTTCAGAACTGTGTTCATTGTGGGAAGAGTATCTGAAGGACCCAGATTGGCATCCATTCAAAGTTATCATGGTTGAAGGCAAAGAAACGGTGTGTATTTGTTAAACATATAGATCTCCTGAAATTATCCTGCAGTCTGCATGCTTGATTGCATATAACTCTTATGTCTTAATCAAATTTGGTTCATTGTGTTCTTTATCTTTATGCTGTTCGTTTTCATGAATACATTGAATATTTTGATGGACTGTTTATGGTTTACGCTAGATTAGAACTATTTGACCTTCTGAATCTGTAATTTGTTCACCTAGGGATATCTAAGGGCATTCTTTATATTTATACTTTCACTATGGAATCTAATGTTTATTAGAGCTGAAGTCTTTTGCTGATAAGAAGGATCCGCATGAGTCAAGGTTATGCGACTCATGCAACTTGCAGATGTAGCGATGAATCTTTATATTGCCTTGTCAGCTAAGTGATCATAACCTTGACTCATGCAAATGTAGCGGTGAATGGGACTCATTCAAATGTAGTGGTTAATGCTACTCATGCAGATCCTTCAAAATTTATTTCTCAGAGATTTTTATTCTTTTATGTATTTGGTCTCTTTAAAATTTGGAAATGGCTCAAAAGTTAGATTTTGGGAGAATTCTTGGGTGGGAAATATCCCCCTTTTTGGAAGCTTCTTTCCTTGCATTTTTTGGGTTATCTACTATTCTACTGTTCATTATTTTCCCAGCAAAACTTTTTTTTTTTAGTTTGCATGATTTTGTTAGTTAATGGAATTTAAATCTGTTCAGTAACTTGTGATTGATTGAGAAGCTTTTGAGCTTCAGTCTATTTAGTCTATAGAAGGACTGATGTGGTGGCCGTTTTAACTTTCATGGACTTATTTGCTGGTCATTTCCTTGGTGGTCACTGTATTTGGTGGACCGGATTGATGTTTTACCCTTATTTCTCCATTGTCCAGCTGTCTGTTTTTTTTTTTAATAACTTTTTGCTATTCTCGTTGAGCATTGGATTTGTCCTAGTTCATTGGGTCAATTTCTACAAATTTGGTTATAAGGGTTTGCTGAGAAGGAAAGTGAATTCTTGTGGTGATGTGCTATTTATGGAGTTTTGTAGCATGAAAGTAATGCCCTGCTGCCTGCATCTTTGAGGGTGTTTCTTCTCTGAATTTGTTATGGGATATAACCATTTTTCATGGTTTCTTCTCGTGTCAACTGTCAAGCAATTGGTCTATCAATATTTTAGATTTTCAATGAGACTAGACAGCTCTCATACACTGACTAGTTTTTTGGAGTTTTCTTTATTTTTCTCTTTTTGTTCTATCGTTGTGGAGTATTTCTTATCCATTATAACTGTTGCTTCTATGTCTCCTTTCCCTCCAATAAAATTTATTCTCCCATATATATGAAAAAAATACAAATGCCATGGCTCCCAAGTTAAAGCTATTGGCATGAGGCGAGCTCAACATATCCCATCCTTATCCTTGACAGTGAGAACGAGATATTCACTCTGTAATACCCCTCCTTTTGATACCGATATCAGTTCAGATATGTTATTTCAAAAATATGTAAAATAAAATTTCCGCTGAGAAGAGGACATTCTGGTTTGTGAATAGAATAATACTCATACCTGATTCCAGTTCATGCCTTATCCTTAGATACTTGGAAAATCAGGAAGCCACCTTAAAATTATTTGTCTCTTCAATTGAATATTTTTTGGAACTTTCTGTAATGAAAAAAAAATTGAATATGGATGCTGCTGCTTATATTTAGGAAAGAAAATTAGGATATAAGTCATGGTGTTGGATTGGATGACTGTCTTGTTTCTTTGATAACTTGTAAACAGGAGCAGTACTGAACTCATTAACTTTAATTCTTCCTCTATTTCGAGCATTCATTCTGCTACTGTTTTAGGCCAATACCTTTTCAATAGAGCAATTTGATCTATACAAGGATTTTCAGATTAATTTAAATTATTAAGTACATTTCTTGTGTTTTTTTTTTTTTTTTTTTTTTTCTGGTGAAACTTCTAATCCTCACACTTTGTTATATGACTTCTCGTGTTTTTCATTTTAGGAAATTATAAGAGATGATGATGAGAAGCTGAATGGTCTAAGAAGTGAGATTGGTGTAGCAGCATATAATGCAGTGGTGACAGCTTTGAAAGAGATAAATGAATATAATCCTAGTGGGCGGTATATATCCTCACAAATTTGGAACTATGGTCAAGGGAGGGTTGCAAGTATGAAAGAAGGAATACAAGTTCTGCTGAAGCAATGGAAAAAACACAAAGAGAAGCGGGGAATGATATGAAGATTGGTATGTTCTGTTGAATTTCTTTGAACTGTCTAACTAGAATCTAGAAAGAAAACATTGACAAAACAAAAAGAACCTAGAAAGAAAAAGATTTTAAAGATTGATTGATATATATGGCTTGGTTACACTCATAAGGATTAACGAAACCTATGTTTCATCTTTTCTTAAGAAGTTACTAGTTCATTTATCGTATTCAGAGGGCTCTTCCTTTACCTTTTGTTATTTTATTATTGTTACTCTTTCTCTCTGTCTTTTAATTACGGATTATAATGCTGAAAGGTTGATGTTTGTCGCAGAAGTTAAACATGTTGCTCCCCTGGAGAAGGGAACTATACTTAGCAGCCGGGTACCATGCATCTATATTTGGAGAGCTGCTATACTTGGTGGTTGTGTAGTTAAGGAATTTATGATGTTAAACTATATATTTGCCTTGACATCTCCTGCTACTATGATGAACATCATGCTGAGAATCAAACTGCATTCATAAAGGCGGCCCGTTGTGCCGTCTCTGGGATAAGACATTGATGTTAAACTTTGAATGACTATATTATTTAGCTTTTACTTTTAGCATGTTTCCTTGAGCAATTAGAAGTTTGGTCTTAAATGGGGAGTTTTTATTGTGAGAATGAGTGGAATCACTGGAATGAATCTTAGCTATATAAACTATATATAACATATGGTGAAAAAGTCATGCATTATGTTCTAATTTTGATTACCTAAGTATGATTTAGTGGTTAAGATTTACTTATAGTATCTCACAATGACACAATGAAGTATCCTTCACTAGTTTAATGAATGATTGAATGAGTCAGATTTTAAATAAAGAAAATGCTAGAAAGTGTCTATAGAGAATTAGTCAAGGAATGTATTTTTATATGTTGAATTTAGACTATCAGGAATTGGTGAATTCAGATTTTTAATGTGAGCTTTTTTTAATGAATACTCTTAAGTTATTGGGGAGCCGTTAGTTAGCAAGATCATTTAAATAATCCACTTTCTAAAATTTTTTTATCTTCTATCCTTGATCAACTTTTATATTTTGCATGTGTATTTTAAAATTTTTAATTCAAGTTCAGAATTTAAAACTTTAAAAAAAAAAATTGCTTAAATGTTTTTTTTTGTCGTTCGATTAGTTACGGAAGGATGAGAGAATGAAGGAGGGGAGAGGTAAGGTTGGTTAGTGTTAAGGAATTTTGACATGAAAAGGATATTAGCAATATTGTTATATGTACAACTTCTTTTTCCTCCTACATTTTACAGCTTTTTCTACTATAGGAAAATCTTCTACATTTTATAGCTTTTCTATGATATTATAAGAAAATGATTTTGTTATCGTCAATTCTAAGGAATGACGTTAAAAAAGTTTTAAAATGATATTTTGCTTTGGAAAAATGAAACATGCTTTTATCCTTATTATATATCATTTTCAATATTACAGTCTCACTTTTAGATTCCTTAAATGAAGGTTGAGACATGAGAATAACAACGCTAGGAAAATAAAAGAAGGGTTTTGCTCTTCTTTCCGAAACCTTAAAAAATGTATTTTCCAATAACTCCCTCCGTCCCTTAATATAGGGCACCACATTTTAATAGAATTGGTGTCCCTTTTTATAAGTTGTTTTAGAATATATAGGTAATATTAAAGAGTTTATTTCAGATACATCCCTAATAATTACATAGGGTGATAGAGTAATAATTACAATAGAGAAAGAAATGAATAGAGTTGTAAAGTTTTAAATAGGGGTAACCTTGGAATTACAACATATTTTTTTGATAAATTTGAGAGTAATAATTATTTTTTTTAGTCTGCGTGAATTAGCTAAAAGTGACTTATATTAAGGGATAGAAAGAGTATTCCATTAAGGTTTTTAACTTAGCATTTGCCATAAAAGAAACATAAAAAGTTATACAAGTGGCTAGATACCCAGCTTGTGGATGTGTGGTTTACCCACATTCAAATTAGGTACCTCTAAAATCATTGTTATGTATCAAATTAATAAAATAAATTATTATTATACGTGTGTTGTACCTTATTTCTGCGCGACATTTTATACGACCATTTTAAAATTCGTGTTGTGTTGGTGGAATAAATGAATCCTTGTGATGGGAATAAAGAAGCCAAGTTTGCAACCTAATTATAGAATCTATCCATCTATCCCACGGGAAAGGTTCTTTCCACCGTTCCTATTTATCCGTGATATTTGAAACAAAACATACTCCCTCTGGTCCTATATATAGGTTACATTCTAGAAAGTTTTCTTGGTCCTAATTATAAGTCACTTTATATTTTCTATGCATCATTTATTAATTTTTTCTCTTTTTTGCCCTTATTAAATGCTTTGACTATCTATGTGTTTTTTGTTGTTCATTAATGAGTGCGAATTTCCAAGAAAAGTTAAGGGGGTAAAATTGTAATGTTACAATATATTCTCATAGAATTCATAAAACCAACCACTTTTCTTGGTATGTGTAATTCGGTTAAGTATGCCCTATAATAAGGACCGGAGGGAGTATCCTTTAAAAAATCTAATTATTACTCAGGTTTCCAATACATTATGTTTTTTTCCACTATACCCTTCATCTCTCTATAATCATTAATTTTTCTCCATTACTTACATAATTATATCATAAACCAAAATATATTAAATATGGACAAATATGAAAAATAACATTTATTACATTCTTGAAATCCTCAATACGACAGATAAAAAAACAAGATAATAAGGAAATGAGGGAGTACATGCTAAACTGAAATATGAATAGAGGCAACCCACCCGAAAATATAATATATATATATATATATATATATATATATATCGTGTATATGTGTATATATGAATGACTGCTGTGAACCAAATTATAAAGGCTTTAGTTTCCACTTCAACCACATGTCTATTTTATCTCCATGGCTCCTCCTCAAGTAGTCTTTGACTTCATAGCCATTTTCTCATTCTTGCTTTTAGTATTTGAGATACTGAATCACCCCAAGGACCTTGGAAACTACCCATAATAGGAAACAAACCTCATTCTTCCAACAAAGAATTATTAGTGTATACAATAGAGAAATGTAAGCTGTTTGTTTACTTCTTTTAATAGGGTGGCATTAGCTAGTTCAATCAAGTCAGATCTCATAAGTCATAACTGACTACTATAAATACAAAGTAGTGACTAACTATTCCTTCTCACCAATTAATAAAACTCTAACAACATTCTCCCATTAAATTATCTCTAGTTTTTCTGTTTCATTTTCTTGCACTTTCTCTTATATTTTCTCACCAAACACACACTTCAATCAACAACTTTCTCTTCAACCAATTGATCAATCTCAGAATCTTATTAACAATTGATGCATTTGCAACTTGGAGAGGTATTGACTGTTGTTCCCTCACCAGAGTATGCTATGGAGGTAATGAAAAACAATTATCTTATTTTTGCCTCTGTTTACGAGAAAATTGAAATCGACGAAAGGTTACGATTGTCGGATACATAAGTGATGTCGACGGAAGTGTACTTGAAAGTTCTGTTCAAAAGTGACTTCGAAGGAGGTGTACGTGTAATCCAACAAAAGGGTAGATTTCGATCAAAGGACTATGTTGACAACATAAGTGATGTCGAGGGAGGTGTACTTAAGTGGCATGACTTAAAAGTGACTTCAACGGACGTGAACGTGTGTCGATAAAAGGAAGAGGCGGAAACGGAAGGTTTATGTCGAGGTAATGGTGGCACGAGAAAAGAGGAGTCAGAAGTGTCCAATCAGCATTGGGAACGGCAAAGTAATTATGGAGGCATTAAATGCTACTTGTGGCTATAAAATCCTCAATTGTTACCAAGAAAAGCCACGAGTTACAATGGAAAAACTTAAGCAATGCCTTCATGATTTCTGGAAAGAGGAAAAAAGATTCATATTCCACACAAATGAGAGTCCATTAGAGGATAAATGTGTGGGATTAAGGTATTCGGATGAAGACAAGGAAATGAAGAATTGTCTAACCCGAATACCACCTTTATCCTCTTGAATAGGCAAAGGATAAATATGTGGGATTACACAGATTCCATTACCGACATTGTGGGTTAATATTGAGAATTCCAAAGTGGAAGAGGTATTAACTTGATAAACAATCGTTGGAAAAAAGTCTTTGTAATTCCACAGGTCAAGGTTTGTGTCCTGCTAGGATCGGCTTTGACCACCTTTTCCTATTAAAGAGTTAAAGGAAGAAGTCCTTTGACGACATTCCATTAGAAGTGTCGGGGGCATGTTTTTGATTGAATGCTGGTGAAACAGCGTTTGGTTGGATTACATGTCACCAATATCGGTCGAATGCGTCTTAGGCCGACAGCGGGTCGAACGCTTATTTCAGCGATAGCCCCGTCTGTCGAAAAGAGCTTGATGTCGGACGACACCACAAAACCAAGAGACTGGAGCACAACAACGCCAATGCGTCGAACAACAAAGAGACTTAGACAAGAGTCAAAGGTTGCGGTCGAAGGAATAGGCCAGTCGAAGCGGTTTTCAGCAAAGATGTCACCACAAGTCTATAGAAGCATCATCTAAGCCCAAACCACGACGTGGGCAGTTACATCGTGGGGGATAACGTAGTGGGTAGTTATCAAAAACGTGGGTTCTGCGGTTGTGCAGAACGTGCGAATAACCTTGTAAATAGTTTCGGATTCCTAAAAATAGGAAGTCCTTAGTGTGTAATCGTGGTTGGTTGGTTGCTAGGTAAACGCAGTCAGGCTAAAAATCCTAGACGTCTCACACAGAGCAGACAAACGGAGAAACGCCATTGTAAAGGACCTCAACCTTCCATCCCTTTTAAATTCAATGCAACTTTACGTTTTCCTGCACCTTTTACTTACCTGCAATTTAATTTCCCTCGTAATTTAATTGCTTTACTTTACGATTCCCTGCACTTTTCTTTCCTGCGATTTCTTTTTTTATTCGACCGCACCGTGCCCTTGGTGCCGGTTTCGCAATTCCTGCTTTCACTTACGAACTCAAAATACCGAAAAATACGGTCAAGTGCCCTTGCAAGATTACCATTTAACCTGTCGTTACCCACTCCCCACACCTAACCGTCAGTTCGGCAGGCGTCGGACGAAAAACCCGCAAACAAAATTGGCACGCCCGGTGGGACAGGTTCAGAGTAACTTGTACGTGTTTGCATGCGTTTGAGAAGTGGCATAACTTTGCCAACTTCTTCGTCCATGGTTATGACAACTCAAGGTGGTCAACAGACCACCGTTATTTCAGAAATCGTTACACCAAGTGTTTCGACAGGTGCTCCTCAAATGACCGGAGGAAGTGGTTCCGCCGTGGAATCAACTGTCTTAACTACGATTCAACGGCCAAATAATGGCCCAAATGGGGGAAACCTCACCAGCGGATTTACTTTTGGTAGCAGTTCTAATAGCGGGAGACAAGTCCCTCCCTACGGTTTGCCACCAGGTTTTGTCCCTGGATCAACGTTGACATGGCCTTTGAGTAGTTCGGTTGGCAGCGTAAATACGATGACGGGGGCCACTAACATGGCTATCATGCGTTCTGCTACGGACATGGCTGGTACGAGTAATGGTTCGAGATACATGCCTATCAACCCCGTTACACATATCCGTCAACAAATCGAGGAGGCCAATGTGCAACTAGTTGATCAATTGACGGCTCAGTTGGGTTCAGTTATCAACCCATCAATGATGGTGACAAATGAAACTTGTGGGAAAATTGCTCAATACATGAAAAGATTGAACCAAGTTTTAGGTGTCGATGAAAGTGAGCATAGCGAGTCTGTCAATACTCCACCAGTAGATAGAAATCTACCAAGGCCAATTTTGGTACAAGGGTACCCTGATGGCCAGGAAATACGACACACTGCTCAAGTGTCGTCACCGCAACAAGATAGTAGAGTTCCCACAATACGGGATCAGGTTTACACTAACCCAACTTTTAGTGCAGGTAATGCATTGCCGGAAAATCAGCAAGTGATGTTTCACCAAGGAGTCGAAGCACCTCGACCTGTATAGAATCCGACACAAGTCGCATTCATGCAGAGAGGCGAAGATCTTCAAGCGGCGATAGCAAGACAGAATTTGGCACGACATTTACTTCGACAGGGAAGAGAGACACGAGTCGAGCCAGATGATGTTAACAGAATAGTCGAACAAGCACTAAGTCGGATCGGGTTCAACGTCGGCATGGCTAATCAACCAAGTTTTAGTTCACCCTTTCCGGAATGGATACAGTTAGCGGAAATCCCAAGAGGCACGAAAATTCCAAAACTTTCGAAGTTTGCTGGTGAAACGGGAGAGTCTACTGTCGAACATATCACACGTTACATTATCGAGTTGGGAGACTTAGCTACTGACGAAGCTATCAGAATGCGGCTGTTCCCTAGTTCTTTAACGAGGAATGCTTTTTCCTGGTTCTCTACATTGCGGTCTAATTCCATTCATGCATGGACCCAATTAGAAAGAGCTTTCCACGAACAGTTCTATAGAGGCGAGTTGAAAGTTGCCTTGACGGATCTGCTAAGTGTGAAAAGGTTCACCGGAGAGCCTATCGACGACTACTTAGCACGTTTCAGGCAGATGAGGAGTAGATTTTTTACTCCAATTCCTGAACCGGAAGTGGTCAAGATGGCCGTGTCAGGATTAGAGTATCATATCCGTAAAAAACTGGTTACTCAACATCTTCTCGATTTATCACAATTAGCCGCATGTGTTCGGCAAATTGAGAATCTGAGAGATGACAAAACTAGAGGAAGAGATGCTCGAGTCCTGAGGAAGGAACGTATTCATTGTGTCGATTCTCAACCTTGTGACGGGGAGACATTTGACGATAGTTCGGAGGTCAATGTGATAGAATTAGGAAATGAAAAATCTTATTCATGTTCCGCCTTACGACCGTCTAAGTCCCCTAGTGAAAATTTGTATAAGAAAACGTACACTTTCGACGTCTCTAAAACTGAACAAGTTTTCGACTCGTTTTTAAAGGATAAACAAATTAAACTACCAGAAGGTCATAAGTTGTTGAAAAAAGAAGAGTTAAGAGGAAGAAAGTATTGCAAATACCATAACAATTTTACTCATAATACCATTGATTGCTATGCTTTCAGGGACTTAATTCAACAAGGAATCAACAAGGGGAGACTGAAATTCGTGACAAAAGACATGAAGATTGACACTGATCCTTTTCAAAAGGAAGTTAATGAAGTGGAGGTCGAAGAGCCAGGAGTATTTGCTGTTAGCACTCTTTCGTTGGCTTATGACGCCGAAGTGTTTCCTGAAGACGGAGAGTCACTCCGACATTTTTGTAGGAGGAAACGAAATGGTGATGTGCAAATTTTCCTAAGATGCCAAGTTGTTTATGACCGAAAGACTGCCATTCATGAGGAGAAAAGGTCTAGGAGAGAAGATTTGAGGAAGAAGATACGGGCTAGAGTCCAAGAAAGGGAACATATTCGACGTGAATTGGCTCGAGAAACTCGAAGACCTTTGTCTAGCCGAAGAAATTATGGAGGACGCCCCTTGAAGCCAGCTGTACATGATCGTGTCTTACAAAAGAAGGCGATGTTAGAATCGACATCCGGGTCGATCTATGAAGGGTTGACACGAACTCAGAAGAGGAGGCTTCAAAGGATCAGAAAGGCTGAAGCAGAAGGTGTTAGCATCAATGAGTTACCTTCAAATGATCAAGGGTGTCTTGTCGCAAGCATGAAGCCAAAAACGGCTAGGGGTCGACAAAATGGCAGACGGAAACAAGAATGGGTAAGGAAGTCTGAAGGATCGAACCACATGAGTGAAGAATATGAAGGAGATTCCGACGACACATTGGATATCATTGTCAATGATCAAGACATGATAGACGCACAGAGTAAGAAGATCGGAAGTCTTTCAATTAACAACGTGGGTCTACCTTTCGACATGCCAGGGGATCATGCACAAGAAGATGGGTATCCAAGTGATGGTTCCGATGATTCTTACCTTAGTGATGAAGTGCCAGGTTTGCCAGAATGTCTTTTCCTTTTGGATCAGCTTCATTTGGAGGTTGATATTGGTCACATTTCTCAGTTCGAACCCTTGGAGGAGAGCAAGAGAGAGCATCTAAGGCCTTTACACATTAAGGCCATAATTGACGGGAAGCCTTTGAATCGAGTACTCGTAGACGGAGGGGCTGCCGTCAATGTGTTACCATGGAATGTATTCAAACGAATGGGAAAGGCAGAGTCAGATTTAATCCCGACAAATGTAGTTGTGGTTGGTTTCACTGGAAAGATTGCTCAGTCCCAAGGAGTAACGATGCTGAAAGTCGAAGTGGGCTCAGTCGTGAGAGACACTTTATTTGTGGTGGTTTCATCCAAAGCCAGTTACAATCTGCTGTTAGGAAGAGATTGGATACATGCTGTGGGGGCCGTGCCGAAAACGGCCCATCAGAAACTAGTTCTGTGGAACCAAGAGAACAAGGTGGAGGTGATTCCTGCAGATGATAGTCCATGCTACATGCAACAGATGCATGTAGATTTCAAAGTGTATAACCCAAGTATTAAGCCAATACGACTTGATGCTGGACATTTCCAAAAACCCGTGGTAGACAAATGCTTGATGGAAAACTACGGAGTTTCTATTGTCGAAATGGACGAGGCCGTTGAGCAGCGGCCTTCGACCAGTAATAATGGTTGATCGACAATTGGAAAGGCTGTCGGCTTACGTGGCCGACAGAATGCAATGCACTATTCAAACAGGTGCATTCCAGGATTGCATTGTAGATGATAGTCCTTTGGGATTCGAAAGAGGGTGGACAGAAGAGGAAGGTCGGTTCATCAGTGAGGATCCCAGAGATGAAGTTAATTTGGGAACGGCGGAGAAGCCGAAACCAATCTACGTAAGCTCGTTGTTGGAGGGGGAATTCCGACAAAAACTCATCGATCTCATCAGACAGAATCAAGATTGCTTTACTTGGGAATATGAAGACATGCCGGGACTTGATAGGGAGTTGGTTGAACATAGACTGACTTTACGGCCTGATCACAAGCCAATTAAACAAGCAGTTCGACGGTTCGCGCCGAATGTGGTTCTTAAAATCAAAGATGAGATCGAAAGATTGTTGAAAGCCAAGTTTATCAGGACGGCAAGATACGTCGAATGGATGGCAAACATAGTTCCCGTGATAAAGAAAAACGGAAAAATGCGACTATGTTTTGACTTCAGGGATCTAAACAGTGCCACACCAAAAGACGAATATCCGATGCCGATAGCTGACATGCTGGTGGATTCGGGATCTTGCCATAAGGTGATGAGTTTGTTGGATGCTTTTTCAGGTTACAATCAGATTTTCATTGCTGAAGGGGATGTGTCGAAGACGGCGTTCAGGTGTCCAGGAGCAATAGGAACTTTCGAATGGGTGATGATGCCGTTTGGACTCAAGAATGCAGGAGCAACATACCAAAGAGCAATGAACCTGATCTTTCATGACATGATTGGAAAGTTCTTGGAAGTATACATCGATGATGTTGTAATCAAGTCAGATACTCACGAGGAGCATTTGGAGAGCCTGGAAAAGGCATTCGTTAGGATGAGGAAGCACAAGTTGAAAATGAATCCTATTAAATGCACATTTGGAGTTACTGCTGGCCAGTTTTTGGGATTTCTTGTCCATAGAAATGGTATTGCAGTCGACAAGAACAAGGCCAAAGCAATTATAGAAGCATCTCCTCCGACAAACAAGAAAGAGGTTCAGTCATTCCTTGGCAAGGTGAATTATTTGAGAAGATTTATATCAAATCTGTCGGGAAGAACCAGAGCCTTTGCACCTCTCGTGAAGATGAAACGAGAAGAAGATTTTAAATGGGGACCGGAACAACAAGCGGCGTTTGACGATTTGAAGAAGTATCTATCAACACCACCAGTCATGATGCCGCCTCAGCCAGGTTTTCCTTTAAAATTGTATATATCAGCCTCTGATAACACCATAGGAAGTATGTTAGCTCAGGAAAATGAAAGTGGTGTAAAAAGGGCTGTGTTTTATTTAAGTAGAGTGTTGAATGATGCCGAAATACGGTATAGTGCAATAGAAAAATTATGTTTAACACTCTATTTCTCATGTACAAAGCTTAAACATTATATGAAAAGTTTTCATGTTTTAGTTTTGTCGAGGTCTGACGTTATTAAGTACATGCTATCCAAGCCAATTATTCATGGCAGGGTTGGTAAATGGACATTAGCGTTAACCGAATTTTCACTTCAGTATGTGCCATTAAAAGCCGTCAAAGGCCAAGTGGTGGCCGACTTTTTAGCAGATCACCCCTGTCTTGACACGGGCCTATTTGTTAATTTTGTCGGCCTAAGGCCTTGGATGATGTATTTTGATGGGTCATCACATAAAAAAGGGTCAGGAGTCGGAATCTTACTCATATCCCCTGAAGGCATTCCCACAGAATTCATGTTCAACCTGAAATATCAATGTTCAAATAATGAAGCTGAGTACGAGGCTATTTTAATTGGCCTTGAAATATTAATCTTCTTAAAGGCCAAAAACGTGGCCATTAAAGGAGATTCTCAGTTAGTTAAAAACAGTTGGTTGACGAATATAAATGCCTCAGTCCAAAGTTGGCTAAATATCGTAATATGGCGAGGAAAACGATGCGTCAATTTGATGATGTTTCAGTCGAACATGTATACCGGTATCATAATCAAAAGGCCAATCACTTGGCCCAAATCGCATCAAGATACCGCGTGTCGAAGAAAACTCTGGATAAGGTAACTCAGATCGAAGAATTGTTATATCCCCCTCATGAAAGAGAAGTAATGGTAAACTCATTGGCATCTGAAAATGATTGGAGGAAACCCATAGCAGACTACTTGACAAATCCATCTCTCGTTGTCGAACGAAAGTTGAAGCTAAAGGCAACCAAGTTTACGTTACTAGGAGGTGATTTATATCACAAATCTATCAATGGAAATTTGGAGGTATGCATCAACAAAGAAGACGCTTTCATTGCTTTAGCAGAAGTCCATGAAGGGATATGTGGAGCTCATCAAGTAGGGGAAAAGATGAAGTGGATATTGAGAAGACAGAGAGTCTTTTGGCCTACACTGATAACTGATTGCATGAATTATGCCAAGTTGTGCGAGGAATGCCAAAAACATGGCTATATTCAGAACGTTCCGGCAGGAGAATTGCATTCTATTATCAAGCCTTGGCCTTTTAGGGGATGGGCACTCGACGTAATTGGGAAAATTGTCCCTCATTCTTCTAAAGGCCACTCAAGGATCTTAGTAGGTGTCGACTATTTCACTAAGTGGGTAGAAGCTATACCTTTGGTGAAAGTCGAACAAGAGCAAGTAATTGATTTTATTGAAGACCATATCGTGTGTCGATTTGGAATTCCCGAGACCATTACAACGAATCAAGCATCAATTTTCTTGGGAAGCAAATTGAAGGGATATTTGGCATCAAGAAGAATCAAGTTACTAAACTCAACGCCCTACTATGCACAAGCCAATGGACAAGCTGAGGCAGCCAACAAGTGGATTATTAAAATCATCAAAAAGCAGATTAAAGGCAAACCACGAAATTGGCACGAAGCACTTACTCCAGCATTATGGGCAATTCGAAATTCTCCAAATGAAGCAACGGGCACGACTCCCTACATGTTGACATATGGCCATGAGGCCATGTTACCAATCGAAATTAATTTGGAGTCAATACGATTTCAAAGGCAACATGAAATGCCTACGAATGACTATTGGAACGCCATGTTCGACGAATTGAACGACGTACACGACGAAAGACTGATGGCGTTGGAAAATATCATGCGACAGAAAGAAAAGATTGCTAGATATTATGATGCCAAAGTTAAGTTCAAGTCGTTCTTACCGGATGAATTAGTATGGAAAGTGATCTTACCTATCGACAAGCGTTCGAATGAATATGGCAAATGGTCACCAAAATGGGAAGGACCATTTAAAGTATTAAGAGCTTATTCGGGTAACGCATACGAGTTGGTTGAAGTCGAAACGGGAAAGAAGATCAAAGCAATCAACGGCAAGTATTTGAAAAAGTATAAGCCGACAATGACAGAGATAAAAATGCATTAATCAAAATTGCAAAATCCGTACAGCAGAAGCAAAAACAAAATACAACAAATAAAAGAGTTCATCCGAAGAGATTGCTGAAAGAACGCCATTCCCTGGCGAAGGCCTCTCGACGTCGAACACCAGCCCTGTATTCTTGCAGATGAGTGCCTAGAACTTCAGTGATCTGTTGATATGGGACCACCATAGCTCCAACCTTGGCAGCCAATTCCTGACGGGTGGTTTTGAGAGATTCCATGTACTCAGCCATCTCCGTTTGATTCTTCTCCCGACGGGCCAATTCATCTTTCAACTCTTGGATTTTGGCCCCATTTTCTTCCATTCGCCGAAGTGTGTCATCAACTTTGGAAGCACAATCCGCATCCTCTCTTTCAGAATTCCCATACTCAGCCTCCATTTTGCTTTGGTTTGCTTTGACATCTTCATAAGTCTTGATGCCATTCAAGATTTTTGGACTCTCAGTAGTCCAATTATGCACAAAGCGTTGAAGGCTAGCCAGTTTGGACTCGACTTCTGCCGGAATTGGATGTTGCAGAAGTGAGGCGACAGTGGAAGTCAAAAGTTCAAGAGTTGATGAATCTGTCAACTGTTCAAAAGGCCGACAGCAAATGTTCTTCAAGGTGTCCATTGATTGATCTATTACTGGTTCCGCATCCCTCAAAGGGGAACATACGGCCGCCTCAACAGAACGTGCTTTGGCCATCAATTCCCGGAGTGCAACGAAGGAAGTAGAGTTTGGAGCTTGAATTGAGGGTGCCATGGCGACAGACGATGGAAGATTGGGAGGAAGCTCAGCAGAAGGTGCGGCAGAAGTGGAAACGCAAGGAACTGGTATGCTGCTCAAAACCTTCAACTTGATTGGATTCGTTGGAGATCTAAAGAAGAGAGAAAAAGGTTGGTAAGAGTTCTTTAATGTTAAATAAAGGGCGAATGAGTAAATTCACAAGTACCTCAAAGGAGGGGCCACATGTATTCATGGCCTCAAGATTCGCGACAGCCACGGGAGATTCCACCACGTGAGTATCAATATCCGCAGGTTCATGTCGACCGCAATTGGATGAGAGCTTTGAGCAACTACGGCGGAAGAAGAGGTGTCGTCAAGACACTGTTGCATAGAGGCTTCGATGGAACGTAGCCTGTCGGTTTGGTCCAATGCAACGTCAACATGATGTTCATCCGAAGACAACTCGTCAAGAATTACACGTCGATGAACAGGCCGCCGTTGGAGTTGAATGCTGGTGTCTTCGACCAAGTCCTCTTCCATAAAAGGATTAAGTGTGGGAGTCGGGATGAATTCGCCAACATGAGGCTCATGGCGTGTAACATCGACAAACAAGTTAGCCGCATCCTCAGGCGCTCTTTGAGTAGTTATGCGAGGAGACGACTCTTGAATGACGATTCCTTTGGCTTTCGGACGGGTTTGTGGTTGAACTTGAGATGAAGGTTTTGAAGGACGGACTGGCGGAGCAGATGAAGCAGTAGATACTTGCAACTTTGTGGAAAGAGGTCGAACCAAGGAACTGTCAGTTTTCTCAGGGTCGACACAAGGTTTTTCCGACGGTTGTCCAGTTCGTCCCTTTTGTTGCTTTCTGGCTTCAACGAAATCATCAACAGGAGTGGTATGACGCCTTTTCTTATGCTTTTTGGGCGATGTGGGGTTGCCACCTTTCTTCTTAGATGCAAGAGCTCTAATCTCTGCGGTGTAATCGATGAAATCTGGTCGGGCCACTACAAAAGAAAAGTATAAGAAAGCCGAATGGAAAGAGAACTGAAGGAAGGAAATAAAACATGTTAAGTGTTCTTACCATTTTTATCGGCTGCTACATCCGACGGAGTTCTTGCACTCATCCTTTCACGAATCACATCATAGGCCACATGATATGTGTTGAAATACAACTCCCACCAATTGACAAAGTTCGGACTTGCCAAAAAACAGGGAGTAAAGCCGACAGGATTGAAACGGCTAAGAGAAGCAATGATTTTCGACACAAACTTGTTTAACATTGTGGGCCAAGGAGATTTAAAATCCGTCGAATGGCCATGGTGGAATTCATGCGACACTGATGCAAACATGGGAGCAGGTAACCCTTGGCAAAGGCCAAATTGTCTTGCCACACAGTTGGGGTAATACAAGAAGATCTCTTTTTCTTCATGGCCAGCAGAGTCGGGTAGACCACTAAACAAGACCCTTTGACTCAAATAATGCCCCCAAAGGGCATCATTCAACCTTCTTGCTGCAGCGTTGGGACCAGGGAAAGGTAGACGGAACCAATCAGGACCGACACACCTGTCCACGAAAGGCGAAAACTCGACATCCTCAGAAGCCATGGTGATGTTGGCAAAAATCTGCATGAAGTGAAGAAAAGTGTTGGTGCGATGCGACAGCACGGGAACTTCATAGTTTGCTGCCAAACAGCCATAGTTGAATTTGAAGGGACAAACGCTCTTATGCGCAGACACCATGTGACGTTTCAAAACTGCATTAAGCCATAAATGTAGAAGCCAAACAGGACCTCCTACATTGGTCACGTGTTGTCTGACGATGTCGGAGACGTGGCCCAAAGTCGAATACAGTTTGGCCAAGAGAAGTTGGCTAAGGGCCACTTGCCTTTCTTCATGCAGGATTGTGGCTAAAGGCACCAAAGACTTGTTTACTTGTCGAGATTTGGTGCAGAAAACAAAGGCACTAAGCCACACTGTCAAAAACTCGACGTGTTCTTCATTGCTAACTGTCGGACTATCTTGGTATTCCTCAAGGCGCGCTTCGACATAAGAGCTAAAAGCAAAAGGCCCTTCACTAATCTGCACTACATCAGTGGGTTTGCTTTCAACAGTCAAAACTTCTCCATCAGGACGAAGACTAGTCAAAGCCGCCACATCGAAAAGAGTAGGAGTCATCATGCCGTATCGGAAGTGGAAGCAGTTAGTCCGACGGCACCAAAAATAACATGCAGCACCAAAGAGTCCGTCATCAAGGTGAAGGTTGCAGGTAGTCAGAATTAAAAGGTCTTCGAAACCGACCTTTTTCCAAGATTTATTCTTGAGAGGTCGAAGCCTGTCGTACCATTTGATAAAGGCATTAAAGGGTTTCACACTGCGTAAAACCCTACGAGAAGGATCTTTGTCGAAGTGGCTAGTGTAAACAGGATTAAGTGTGGCCACTAGACGAATTGCTTCAGGGTTAGAGAGTGGAAAGTTGGCACTCATAACAGGACTGAGAGACTCTTCAACAGTCATCAAAGGACCCAAGAAGGCAGGAGAAGGATTGACAGGAGTACCGTCTGCGGGAATGAACGAAGTGGCAGGTATAATAAGGCTACGTTCATGGTATGCTACTTCTGTATCAATTGCTGGGTCAAGAACGCCTTGGATTGCCATGATGAAAATAGGGTTTAAGGAAGGCGAAAAAGGTTTCCAAATCAGGAAAAAGAGATGCAGTAGTTAGCAAGAAGAGATAAAAGAGGGATAAGGATTATCGATGGAGTTTAAATAGGAAGTGAAAAGACGTTTTAGACCAACACGATGGTCCAATAGAAGACGTCAGTTCAAAAAGATAAACTTGCCGCTTCAGAATCCTAATGATGAAAGGACATTTCGAAAAGATACAACTTTTGGTATCCTCCTAAAAGATGCGTCGCACACCAAAACTTGGAGGGCCTTTGTTTACGGGAAAATTGAAATCGACGAAAGGTTACGATTGTCGGATACATAAGTGATGTCGACGGAAGTGCACTTGAAAGTTCTGTTCAAAAGTGACTTCGAAGGAGGTGTACGTGTAATCCGACAAAAGGGTAGATTTTGATCAAAGGACTATGTCGACAACATAAGTGATGTCGAGGGAGGTGTACTTAAGTGGCATGACTTAAAAATGACTTCAACGGACGTGAACGTGTGTCAATAAAAGGAAGAGGCGGAAACGGAAGGTTTATGTCGAGGTAATGGTGGCACGAGAAAAGAGGAGTCAGAAGTGTCCAATCAGCATTGGGAATGGCAAAGTAATTATGGAGGCATTAAATGCTACTTGTGGCTATAAAATCCTCAATTGTTACCAAGAAAAGCCACGAGTTACAATGGAAAAACTTAAGCAATGCCTTCATGATTTCTGGAAAGAGGAAAAAAGATTCATATTCCACACAAATGAGAGTCCATTAGAGGATAAATGTGTGGGATTAAGGTATTCGGATGAAGACAAGGAAATGAAGAATTGTCTAACCCGAATACCACCTTTATCCTCTTGAATAGGCAAAGGATAAATATGTGGGATTACACAGATTCCATTTCTGACATTTTGGGTTAATATTGAGAATTCCAAAGTGGAAGAGGTATTAACTTGATAAACAATCGTTGGAAAAAAGTCTTTGTAATTCCACAGGTCAAGGTTTGTGTCCTGCTAGGATCGGCTTTGACCACCTTTTCCTATTAAAGAGTTAAAGGAAGAAGTCCTTTGACGACATTCCATTAGAAGTGTCGGGGGCATGTTTTTGATTGAATGCTGGTGAAACAGCGTTTGGTTGGGTTACATGTCACCAATATCGGTCGAATGCGTCTTAGGCCGACAGCGGGTCGAACGCTTATTTCAGTGATAGCCCCGTCTGTCGAAAAGAGCTTGATGTCGGACGACACCACAAAACCAAGAGACTGGAGCACAACGACGCCAATGCTTCAAACAACAAAGAGACTTAGACAAGAGTCAAAGGTTGCGGTCGAAAGAAGAGGCCAGTCGAAGCGGTTTTCAGCAAAGATGTCACCACAAGTCGACAGAAGCATCATCTAAGCCCAAACCACGACGTGAGCAGTTACATCGTGGGGGATAGCGTAGTGGGTAGTTATCAAAAACATGGGTTCTGCGGTTGTGCAGAACGTGCGAATAACCTTGTAAATAGTTTCGGATTCCTATAAATAGGAAGTCCTTAGTGTGTAATCGTGGTTGGTTGGTTGCTAGGTAAACGCAGTCAGGCTAAAAATCCTAGACGTCTCACACAGAGCAGACAAACGGAGAAACGTCATTGTAAAGGACCTCAACCTTCCATCCCTTTTAAATTCAATGCAACTTTACGTTTTCCTGCACCTTTTACTTACCTGCAATTTAATTTTCCTCGTAATTTAATTGCTTTACTTTACGATTCCCTGCACTTTTCTTTCCTACGATTTTTTTTTATTCGACCGCACCGTGCCCTTGGTGCCGGTTTCGCAATTCCTGCTTTCACTTACGAACTCAAAATACCGAAAAATACGGTCAAGTGCCCTTGCAAGATTACCATTTAACCTGTCGTTACCCACTCCCCACACCTAACCGTCAGTTCGGCAGGCGTCGGACGAAAAACCCGCAAACAGCCTCTTCTAAGTTCTAACCACAGATATAGTAACTTTTGATTACAAAGGCAGAGTTTTTACACCTTATGGTGACTACTGGAGACAGCTTCGAAATATTTGTCACGTGGAACTTTTAAGTGCAAAAAGGGTCCAATATTTTTGGGCAATCAGAGAGGAAGAGGTCTCTAATAATCTCATCAAATAGATTGTTTCACAAGAAGGAACATTCATCGATCGGACTGAAGCAACTTCTTCTTTATTGTATTCAATCACTTCAACAGCTGCTTTGGCAAGATTTGCTGCAGGTTTCGAGTTTCGACATCCGCACTTGTTTCCTTCAGCTAAATGGCTTCAAAGCCTCTCAGTGATGAGGCCTAGGATTGAAAAGTTACATAGATGATGTCAAGAACTAAAGAAGGTCATCTAGTTGAAGCAGACAAAGATCTGCTTGATAATAAAAATTTCTAATAAGCTATAATCTCCGTAAGCATATTTCTTTTTTTTTGGTGAACTTCGTAAGCATATTTCTGTCTTCCATAAAAAGATGCATAATATGTTTATGTCAATGACAAAATTAGATCAAAGGTTCATATATTTAGCCCAAAGTGTTTTTTTGGGTATATACCTTGGATTCTCCTACTGAAAAGTTAAAGACTAATCAGTAATCACTTTCCAGATGCTGAAATTATTAAAATGAGTTTTTCCTCTATTAATAAAAAAGACTTTTTCATGCACATGCGTGATATAATATATAATGCTAAAAGAATCCAACTATCTATCAATTGTATCTTACTGTTTTGAGTAATTTTTCTTATTATATCTTTTAAGTTTGAGTGAAACAATTTAAGTTGTCATGATTTTGATGTTTCAAGATATCCTCAGCACCGGAAGCGAGATGTGAGGAACTACTGTTGTTGGGCAATGGCTGAGTGGTAAAGCACAAGCTGAAGTGAGAGAAGGATTCAATAAGAAAGGAAGGGCTTATGAAACTGACATGGATTAGCTCAAATATTTGAAAGCAGAGTGAGAAAAGGAAAGCAAAGGGGACAAGCTTGGCGGTGTTTCTGGTTTGTAGCCGTATGGTCCATTTGGCTCTTACACAATGATGTAATCATCTCTCAAGCAAGTTTCAGCCTTATACAAATTATAGATTTAATCCAAATTCGGTCTTGGCGTTGGTTCTGTGCTAAGACGTCACAAGATCTCTATGATTTTGCTCAATGGAGTAATGATCCTTGGGCATGTGTTGTATCGATCCTGTGACCTTTTTGATAGGGCGTAATCCATTCATTGTATAAGGGTAAGCACCCCTTATGCTTCTATAAATATCATTCTTTTGCTTAGAAAAAAAAATGAAAGCAGTCATCAAAAAGGTCGTAACTCCTAATATTACACCCTCCCAGTCCTCTTATACCAAGGGAATGTGGACAAGCTTGTGAGATAAATGGGTATCACATATCTCTCAAATGCAGGGTCATAATCAATGGATGGGCAATTGGAAGAGATTCAAAGCATTGGATTGAACCTGAGAGATTTCATGGTTGTTCTAGAGAGTATAAAGGAACTAAATTTTAGGCTCCGTTTGATGTGGTGCCAAGTGGTTTCATTGTTTCTCAGCGTTGATTTTAGGGCTTTGGGCAATCAATGGTTTATATGAAGCAACCCACTACCATGTGTACAGGTTATAGTATAAGTATATGTATATTATACGGAATGAATAAAATATATGAATCAATGTAGCTGTTGCTTTCTAGTCCAGGAACATAACCACATGGAAAGAAGTGATGAAACGAAGAATGAGTTATTTCTGTAGTAATGGCTTATAATGCAATATAATAATTAATTTTTTTTTATTAGAAACAGATTTACTCACTTAAAATTTTCCTTAATTTTATTTAAAGACTTATTCTTGCATTATTTATACACCAAATATCAAGAAATTAATTTGTTGAATATTTCCAAAAAAACAATCCATCGTTATGTGTCAGTTATTAGTAGTAAAATTTGTCTGGTCTAATTTATAAGACTTTTTTGAGTTTTTATTTTGGTCTTATTTATAAAAATCTCATTTCAATTTTCAATAGCTCTTTAGATTTCCAATAATAGTTATAGGGATAGTTTTTAAAAAGTATATCAATTTTCTCATTTCCAATGTCACTAACAAATTTAATCGTTTTCTATGATGGGAGTGAAAAACCTCAAAAAACTCTTATAAATAGGAACGGAGAGAGTATTAAATATTTTTACAAAAAATCAAGTGTGATAAATGAAAAAAATTATAAATAATAATTAAAAATAGAAAGTAATCATGAATTTTTGTAACCGATTTTTTCCCAGAGATTAAGAGGGTATATTCTTTGTCCAGTCTTGGGATATATTTCTCATTTTTTATTATAGGGTATATTTAACCGAATTACAAATACCAAAAAAACGTTAGTTTTGAAAAATTTTATGAGAATATATTGTAACATTACAATTTTATCCTCTAATTTTTTTTGAAAATTTCATACTCATTAATGAACATAAAAAAATATATAAATAGTAAAAATATTTAATAAGGGCATAATAGAAAAAAAGTTGATGCATAGAAAATATAAAATGACTTATAATTAAAAAAATTCTAAAATGTAAGGTACTCCCTTCGGTCCTATTTATAAGATCATTTTGGGGTTTTTCACTCCCACTAAGGAAAGCGGATAAATTTGTTAGTGACATTAGAAATGTGGAAATTTGATATACTTTTTCAAAAATACCCCTATAATTATTATTGGAATTCTAAAAAGTGTTGACTTTATAGGATATTTGTGGAAAGAAATAATTAAATGCTATTGAAAATTGAAAAAAAAAAGTTTTATAAATAAGACCAAAATAAAAATTCCAAAAAAATCTTATTAATAGAACCAGACAGGGTATAACGAGAACAAAAGGAAACAATGTAAACTTCATTAAAAAAAACAACGTAAACTTCCAAAAATAAAAAAAAAATTAAAAGAAAAATGTATTTCAGTGTGTGGTTCATGCTTATCACTTAATGTTAGTCTGCCTGTGCATGTTCAGTTTTTCTTTTATGGCCGTGCATCCCACGCGTGTCATGTACTATGTAGTTTCTCAAATGCTCAGTCGCGTGCATCTCACGGGCCGTGTCCTCCATCCTTCTGTCCAGCTCTGCACTCTCTGCAACAATGCACTTTTAACTCACTATAACCAGTCAAATACTGGACTCATGCATGGTGCTGTATGTATACGGCACCACATTAAAAGCGCCCTAAATTTTAGTCCAGGCTTGAACTCTGGGCTAGCAAATGTTGAGTTGGCACTTGCTTTATTACTGTATCATGTTGATTGGAGGCACCCTAATGGAATGGAAAATGAGGACTTGGACATCACTGAGGAATTTGGAGTGTCCGTTACAAGAAAGGGTCATCTGCCCTTGATTTCCATGTTAAACGTTTGAGGTGGTGCCTAGAAAAGGCACTAGCAGTGATGCCAAGATTTTAAATTATTGATTTTGTAAGATAGAACAATTAATGACTATTTTTTTTTTAAACTTTTCATTTGGTTTTGTACTATGCATCATACATACTGAAAAATTAGGTGCACTGTATCAGCAGATTTTTTTTTTAAAATTTTTATCATTTTTTTCCTCATTACACTTAAATATACCTTTAAATAAATAATTGTTTAATTTCATTATATTATTTATATATTTTTTAATATGTTTTTTTTCCTGTAATCATTAATTTTTTTCTCAATACGGATTAAATATGGATATTTTAGACAAAACACAAATAAAATTTACAATAATTAACATTTTTTAATATGTATGCATTAGCCTAAAAGGCAAAAAAATATGAAATGAAGGGAGTAGTATACATGAAACGGGACAATTATTACACTCTTAAATTACTAAAAAAAGCAATAAATACAAACAATTCTTTATTTAAACGAGACTGATAAACAAAAGCCGAGAGAATATTAGAGATAAAAAAAATAACACATGAAAATTTTCATTTTAACAAATTTTTTTATATTATATTTATGTAAAACTTATACAATTGCTTTTAAAGCTATTTAGTTACGTAGTTAAAAAAATTTTAATTATGTCACAAGTTCCCGAAGTTTGGAGTACTTTTTTCAGATATCTTTTTTTTTCAATGTCTGACTCCCCAAAATTACTTATGGGTTTGTCATGTACTCCTACTACCAATTCTGACAAATTTTGCTGATATGTAACATCAGAATCTTAATCAGACGCAGAAGGTTGGTCATGTGGTGCTGTGTGATGTCACACGGGCAAAGACGACCTCTCTCCTCAATCATTTTTTTTATTTAACTAAAAATATAAAAATATTAAGTTTATTAGTTCTTTAATTTTTTTTAAAAAAGGATCTTCGCTCATGGGGCACCACGTGCCTAACCTTTTGCATCTAATTAATCAGAATTTCGATGTCACATGACAAACCCAGAATTGGCCAAAATTGATAGTAAAGGTATATGACAAACCCAAAAGTAAAGGTATAGGACGACGACGACGACGATGACAACTACGACGACGACGACAACAACAACGACGACGACGACAACAACAACAACAACAACAACAACAACAACAAGAAGTCAGACATTGAAAAAAAAAAGTGTATTTGACAAAAATACACTTGACAAAAATACCCCAATAACTACTGCTACTACTTTTATATTTGTCATGGAATAAAATTTTATAAAATATTTTAAAAAAATCATAAGCAGAACATTTTTGGGTTCGCGTTAAAAAAAAGGGAATTGCTTTTTGGCCCCCTTTTTGACTTTTTGGCCCCCATTTCAAAATTTCATGGACCAAAATACCCTTAAGGGTGTTAAAATTTTCGGTACTATGAAACCGGAAAACTTTTTCCGGTATTGCTGAACCGGAAAAGTCTTTCTGGTACTAAAGAACCGGAAAGCCTAAATTTGGCACTGTTGGAGGCTCCCATGTGCTGGTCCCTTCGAGGCACAGCTGTGCATCACGTGGCTTGGCAGTAACTTTTGTACTTTGCCCATGTGTAGTCAGAGTAGTTTTTGGTTGTTTTGAAGACAAAGCTAAGTGTCCATCTAAGTCAATCAACACATTAAAACCATTTGTGTTGCCACTCTCTATCTCTGCACTTCTCTCTAAAACTGAAGAAGGCTTTTTTCTCTCATGCTATATGCATCTTCTTCCTTCTTCTTTAGAGAAAGAGGTTCAGTCTCCTCCGCATTTGGAAGAGAGAACCAAGTGGCCGCCACTTCTTTCTTGCCTGAACCTAGTGGCACCGAGGGTGGCTCGGCGGTGTTGTTAGGGGTGTTCGCAGCCCCTGGTGGCGGTGGGAGCTCGTGACCCATGGAGATCGGTGTCGTTTCCGGCAGCGGTGTGAGAGGTGTTCCCATGGTGCACAACTATATTCTACTTTCTTGGCCTTGTTTTGGGTTTTTTGACCATTTTAACTCTTCCGGGTATGTATAACCGGAATACTTCCGGTTAGGAAAAACCGGAAAAGTGTTAAAATTTATTCCGGCTAGGTAGAACCGGAAAAACTTTTCCGACTTAAGAGAACCAAAATATTTCACATACTTAGGGGTATTTTGGTCCACCGAAATTTGAAATGGGGGTCAAAAAGTCGAAAGTGGGGGTCAAAAAGCAATTTGGTTTGGGCTATTACGGGAACCAAAGTTTTAGAAAGCCCAAACTTTTCTTTAACCGACAGTTTATTCCTGTTTACCCATTATTGCAAATAAACATGAGGCTCCATTGCTGGGAAAAATTATTAGTTGGTCCTGGATCATGGTGATCTAAAATCATCTCAATCATTCATTATGTTAAAAAAATTTAAAAATAAATAATATATGGTGATAATTATCCGGGATCATGAAATCCCAAACCACCTAATAATTTCTCCCACCGGTGATGCCGTCACCACGGTAAAACTGCCCGATTTCACTTCCCGTCCTCTGCTTGTTAGTTGTTACACAATTATAGTTTTTCATAACATGGTACATATATAAATGTATTTCAGAAAATAAAATATAAACATATATAGTACGTTTTAAGGTTATGTACAAGTTTTAAAAAATATCAAATGATGTAAAAAATTTGAATACTTTATATAATATGTTTATGTAATCATTATTTAAAAAAGAGAAAAATATTGAAGGATCAAAAATATATTACCGTCTCTGTCACTATATATAAGATCATCTTGAAACTTTTATTTTGTCCCTATTTATAATACTCTACACTAATTTTTAATGACAATTAATTATTTATTTCCACAAACACCTTTATTTATTTAACACTTCTTAGATTCTAAATACTATTAATAAGGGTAGTTTTGAAAATACATATCGAATATTTGTAACACCCCGCATTTTTCTCATACGTGCGTAAATGATTTTCGTTAAAAGAAACCCTGAGAATATATTTTTAGAAAAGTATTGAAATAATGATTTTCTAGGAATTTTATTAAAAAAATTGTTTTTGGTTTTTTTGAGTTGTGATTTTATTAAAAGTTGATTTTTATTTGAAATAAAGTTTTTGAACTGTTAACTTGAGAAATTCGTAACTTTTTAACCGTAACTCGGATTTTCATGAACTTTATATCAAAACGATCGTCTTGAACCGTAGATTTTAAAAATATAACTTTTGGAATTTTCTGGGTTTTTTTACGAAAATTTATTTTCAAAATATAAGAAAAACGAATTTTTGGGAAAAATGTGTTTTGTGACGTGGTCTTGGCATTAATTTTTGTGTGATACGTGTTTGATTTAATATGTGTGTGTAAATTGTGATGCATGAAATTGATTATGAAAATATGATTTCTTAGAATTAGTTGCATGATGGTGTGAATTAATAATTTATAAATAAAAATGATTAAGAATAAATTAATGGTTTAGGAAATAAAAATTTGCAAGACATGTGTTTGTGTGTGAGAGTGCCACGGTTTATGTGTATGTGTGTGTATGCATTATACGTGTGTGTGTGTGGATGAACCTAAGACTTTAGAAACTTAGTGAGTAAGAAGTTAAGGAACCAAACTAGGAACCAAAACCAAACTAAATGGGAGGAGAAACCCTAACTACAAGCTAACCAACCATTGGAACCTACATGACCCCTAAAACCTAGACCACTCCACTTTGTCCCCTTGACTTTGGTGACAATTAGCCATGCAACAATTTGTGAAGACCAAATCGCCCCCCTTAGTTGTGCTTGCACCGAATTTTACAAGGGCTAAATAGGAAATTGAGAGCTTGCCTATATATGTCTATAGCCTTAGTTTATTTCACCTTCACCCATTCTCATTTCCCATTTCTTCCAAACACAAACACGACACTCTAAGAGCTCCTTCACCTCTTAGAGAGAAATAGAAAAGAAAAGAGAAAGAGAGAAAGAGAGTGGCGGCCGAGACCTAGAAGGAAGAAGAGGAAACTTAGGAGCTTGACCAAGCCATTCCCTTTTGAAGATCTAAGTGCTAGAAACCTCAAGAACCAACCGTCTTGGTAGGACTTGAAGATCAAGAGGAAGATTTTTGTAATAGTGAAGATTTTTCTTTTTCTAGTTGTAGATCTTTGTTCTTTCTTCTTGCATTCTTATTTTATGGTTTTAAAGATGATTCTATGTGTTGTTCTCTTTTGATCATGGACTTTAAGAACTTAAAACTAATTTGTAATATGTTAGATTTTATGCTTTATGTTTCGGTTCATAGTATTCTTGATGGATCTAATATTTTTCTACCTAAAACTCTTAAAGATCTAAAGAAAATTAAGCTTTTTGTAACCTAAAATAGATCTCGTTGCATGTCCACTTTTCTTTCTTTAAACCGTGAATTATGTGTGTTTATGTGTTGATTTGATAAATAAACCTATGATCTAAGTTTAATAAATGATAAAGTAAAATTATTTGGCTTTGCATGTTGAATCTCCTTGCTAGATTTTGATCTATGATGTGATTTCATGACTATGTGATGAAAAATCTTAGGATCTAAACTTAATTTGTAAAAAGATTTAATTCCTTGGTTTTGCATGTTAAATCTTTTTACTAAATCATGATCTATGCATATTTCTATAATTATTTGTTGAATAGATTTAAGATCTAAATTTGATTTGTGAAAAAGTTCAAGTTTCTAGTCTTGCATGTGGTTTGTTGATGATCCTTATTTGTTTTAAGTGGTGCATGTAGTTATTTTGCTTGATAAATGAAAGTGTTTAGATCCTTGATTTGCATGTTATTTTTCCAAAGTAAAATTGTGTTTTCTTTTATGTGTGTATCTCGGTTTTAAGAAAAGAATTAAGATTTAAAATGATTTTTAAGTTTAAACATGCTTTGATTTAATGTTTAATTATGTGCATGCTTTATCTTTTTAGAAGACCATTCGGCCATGCTTGATTAAATGATTATTTTTGTGCATGATTTGATCTAGTATTAAATTTTGTGTGTGTTATATTTTTGGTAGAGGCCATTCGGCCATGTATAATAAAACTAAGAATTTTGCTTTTTATTTTATGAAAAGTGGATGCATGTTTGTCCTAGGAATAGATCTAATGATTTTAAGTGTTTACATGTCATTTTTAAAGGTTTAAAGTGTAACTTTGATTTTTTCTAAATGATGAACCTTGAATTTATTTTATGTGTACTAAAAATGTTTGAAAAAGGAATTATGTGTGATGTTTTGTGATTTAATTTGTTGTGTTGATTTTGGATATGAAAATGAAATTAAAATTGTTAATTTTCCTTGTTAATGCTCACGGTTTTAGCATAAAAATAAAGAAAATAATTTCATGATTCTTGTTTTATTTGTGCATCTAATCCTTGCAATATTATACATGCATAATTCGGCCACTGTATGCTTAATTAATAGGAAAACTATTTTCATAAAATGACTTGTGATTATAGCCAAATTCCTAGGTGCTATGTGAAAGTGATGTATGTTTCTTTTAATTCTTTTTGATTTAAATTGATTTTGTATAAAGGAATTTTTGTAATATTGATTTAATGATTTTTAGTTTTAAAATTTGCTTGTAATTGGAAAATTGTTAAGCTTGTGTGATTTGGTTTTGTTAAGTTAAAAGATTAAGTTAAATTATTTTCTTAAGTGTAATTAAATTAATTTATTAAGATTAAAATTCAATTGAGGGTTCTGAACGATTAAAAACGTATTCTTACATGATGTGTGTCTGTGAATGCTTTGAAATGTGTATGTGATTGTTCTTTGTGTTGCTTGAATGTATTGGAATTGTTTTAAATACTGTTTGTGAAATTTATGTGTGAAAAATGTTTTAATTGAAAAAGAATGACTTAAACAACCTAAATTGACTTGAAACTGTTATATGGCATTCTTTGATCAGTGTTTGATGATGTTGTGAAGTCTAGAAATTAAATAAATTAATCTGATTAATTTTGAAGTCTTACTTTCTTGAATTTTGTGTTTGCTTTAAAGAAAGATTTTCAAAGAGTTGGTTTCTAAAGGTTTCAGTCAGTGTACAAGGAAAATGATTTTGTAATCAAAGTGTTTTAAACTATGAGAAATAAATTCTGTTTTGAAAAGAAATTGTTTTAAGGAGTTTTCTTGGAAACATTTTATAAAAGAAATGATTTGGATTTGTAACCTTTTTGATGTTGGTAATATGTCTTTAAGAAAGGAATGGTTTCAAAGTGTTTTAAAATAAAATTAAGAATTTACGTAAATCGTTCTCTAACACACGGGGAAAAATGTCTAGTTCGGGTGTCGGACGCGAAGGAAACGTGGCAAGGTTAGCGACTGGAGATCTTGGAAAGTTTTTGGATGTGTCGTCATCCAGGTGAGTGAGAGTGTTGTGGTCCCGTAACGCGGTTGCTCGCAATCCGAATGGACGGATTGTGAGAGTACTGCGAATTAGGCAACATGGATGTTGTGATTAGATGTCTACCTGTCTTCTTTGCATACTAAATGTTTACTTGTTTGCATACTAGATGTTTATTCGTTGAGCATTCTTTATTCTGTTTAGAAAATGTTTGATTATGTTTGGATAGTGAAATGATGATGATGGAACTGTGGAAGTAATAAGATAAATTGAAAAGGGAAAGGAGAAACGAATGAGAAACATGAGAAATAATTGAGAAAGAAATAAGTGATGAGATGAGATTGAAGAGAAAGTATGAGAATGATTGAGAAAGAGATAAAGTGTGATGAGAATGGAATGCAAAAGAGATAAAGAATGAAAGATAGAGAATTGATATTTGAGTGAAAAGAGTTGAGATTTGAAAAAGAAGTGATTGTGAAAGTGAGATATGGTTTGAATGGAGATGTGATTCCTCGTTCACGTTTTTGGAAAGAAGCTTAGTGTTGAGTTGAGCTTGCTCCTCCATTAACACTCATCCAAAAATGTGATTGTTTTTGAAAAAGGTTTTGAAAAGGGATTTTTGAAAAGCTTTTGTGAAAATGGTATTTTTGTGAAAGTTTTTGGAAACATTATTTTTGAAAAGGTTTTGTGAAAGGACTTATGAAATGAGGTTTCTGAAAATATTTTGTGAAGTAAAAGTTTTGTGAAATCATGTTTTCGAAAATGTTTTGCAAAAAGATGATTTGAGAAAGACGAGGAAAAGATACTGATGGTGTTGATGAGAAATATGTTGAGAATGAGTTTATGAGTATGGTGATAATGAGAAAGTGATTTGAGGCAAGATGCCATTGAGATTTAGGGGGACGGATTGCGATTAGTGGTCGGGCTTCGTTGAAGGGATGCACCTAGGACGAGCCGACTGTTAGGATTAAGCTGCTAAATAAAACGTGAAACTTTAAAAGACTTTAAAAGACATTTACAAACGCGGTGAGGTATGAGTGTCGTATCGAAGTAGTGGAGAGGAAGGAACCATAGGTATCTGCGGATACTTAGGAGGAGATTGCATGAGGGGAGGACGATGACGGTGAAACGTCAAGAAGTCTAGAGTAATTTCTAGGCAGAACAATCCCACAAGTGGCGCACTAACGTGGTGGGGGCTGGGTCTAATGTCGTGGCACGTTCTGCAACGGAACTAGAATTGTACTGTCGCCCCCTTGATTGCAAATCGAGAACAGTGAGAGGGACTGGAACGGGGCATTTGTGATTGCCGCTGAGAGTGTGCCTTGATTATATGATATGAATTGATTGATTTGAGACTGAGTCCTCCTGGTCTGGGACCATTTGTTTGTGTGACAGCTGTCGTGCCCGCGTGGTAAAGGTCCTGTACTCCTGTTTGCTTCCGACTAGGTTGGGTGGTTGACCGAGGAGATGTAGACGTGTGTGAGCTCAATGATGTTTCCCCCTCATCATTGATGCTAACCGGAACAATAAAACTTAAAAGACAAAGAGGTTCAAAGAAAAGTATATTAAAGCATTAAACATCGAATAAGATTTATAAGATGAAAGAATTCTTGGAATAAGTAATAAGTGTGGGAATTATGAGGAAAGAAGGATTGAGAAAAGTTGTGAAAGCTCATGAGAAAGATTTTGGGATTGTGATGATAAGAACCTGAGTAAAGTATTTGTGTTTATGATGATGATGATGATGATTATATTATTTTTGTGATTCATGCTATGTGTATAACATGCTAGGTGCATTTATGTTGATGATAATTGCATTCTTTAGTATTTTGTTTTAGTTATATAGTTATGTTATATCTGCTGTCTCTTTCTACTTCGAATCTACCTTGAGACCGCAAGGTCAACCCGTTAGTGTTCGGAACACTGACTCTCTCCTACCTTGTTGTCGTATCGGCAACCGCTGATATTGCAACGGGTAGATGGCGCAGCGGAAGCGTGGTGGGCTTCATCAACCAAAGTCCGGAGTTAAACGACAAGTAATAGGAAGCATGACTAGAAGCTAGGAGTTCCCCTGGCGGAATGTACTCCATTGTAAGTTCTTAGTTGCCTAGCTCTACCATACTGTACCCCGGCACAAGATTTATTTAACATTGTTGTTTTGAAACAAGTAAATGGGCTATGTTGCAAATGATGTTTCGAAAACGGGTTTCAAAGTGCGGTGTCTTGTGACATCTCGGTTTGGAACTTGAAAGAGTTTATGTAATATGAGAACACGAGTTTTAATTGTAACTATGCTTTAAAGGTCTAAGTGTTCTCACGATCACATAACACTTGTTTTTTAAAAAAAAAATGGCCCTAATTTTTCACTATATTGAGTTTAAGTTTCAAGTTGCCAAATCGGGGTGTTACAATATTCACATTTCTAATACCATTAATTAAATTAATCAACTTTTTTAATGGACGTTAAATCTATCAAATGAGTCTTATACACAGGACGTAGAGAATATGATATATTATAGTTAAAAAAATATTAATTATGCATTGGATTGGTAAAAAAAATAATCGCTCCATCCCTAATTATAAGATCATTTCTACACTTTTATTTTAGGCTTAAAAACTGTTTTGGTCCTTTATCTTATATCTAGGTTTCAATTTGGTCCTCTAACTATTAAAAGAATCAATTTAGTCCTCTATTTTTATGAAGTTTGTCAATGTTGCCCTTCCGTCATAACACTGTTAGTATTAATCGGAATATTCCAGATTCTTACCGGAGATTCCTCCAAACAGTGCATGCGTTGACGACGGATTTTGCTATGGATTAGTGACCGGTTTTTTAAAAAAAAATTATAAAAAAATTCGAAAATAATAAAAAATTCATATTTTTTTTAAGAGTTGCATCCCAAAAAACGACAGACTATCTGTAAAAAAAATTTATCCATAAAATTTTAAAAAAAATAGTAAAAACTCAACTAAAAAAAATTTTACTGATTATTTAAATTTTTCTAAAAATTTTATTATTTTTAAAAATATTTAAAATTTTAAAAAATAAATTGCAGAATTTTCTAAAAAATATTTTACAGTTTTTTTAAAATATGAATCTTTTATTATTTTTTCGAATTTTTATTATATTTTAAAAAAAATCTGTCGCTAATCCGTAGTAAAATCCGTCGCAAAATCCGATGTAAAATCCGTCGCTAACGCATGCACTGTTTGAAGGAATCTTCGGTGAGAACCTGGAATATTCCGATTAATTCTAACGGTGTTATGATGGAAGGGCAACATTGACAAACTTCATAAAAATAGAGGACTAAATTGACTCTTTTAATAGTTAGAGGACCAAATTGAAACTTAATAAGATAAAGGACCAAAACAGTATTTAAGCCTTTATTTTATCTCTATTTATAAGACCTCATACCAATTTTCAATAATCATTAATTCCTTTTTTCCATAAATACCCTTATTTATTTAACACTTTTTAGATTTCCAATAATATTAACAGGGGTAATTGTGAAAATACATATCAGAAGTTCACATTTCCAACACAATTAACTAAATTAGTCAACTTTCTTAATGGACATAAAATCTATCAAAGAAATCTTATATTTAGGGATGGAGGGAGTATATACAACCGAAAGAAAGAAAAATACTATAAACATTATGTAAGAAACTCAGAGAGTTCCCTTTTAAAAAGAAAAAATCAAGAGAGTAATAAAACTCTATATTTCTCTCTCCTTTGCTCTCCATTTTGTACTGTTAAAAAATTGCTCCTCCAAAGCTAAGCCATGGATTGCCTCTGATCACGGACAATCTAGAAATAAGAACAAAAAGCAAAGACAACCTTTTCCACCCAGATGCCTTTTTTTTTTTTATAGAAAATTCCTAAATTTTTAGAGACAAGCCGGTTTTGATGCTCTTAGCCTCTTACCATCATAAAATAACAAATAACTCTTCCTGCTTTAAGTTAAATTTATCATTAAAAAAAAGGCATAAAGTTAAATCGAACTAGTGACCCACACATCCTAAATATTTTCTTACAGTTCTCTTATTTTATATTTAATGCAGGACTGAAACTCTGAAAGGACTAAACTATGATGGTAGTATAGTACTTGGACATTTTCACATCTTAGTATGATGGAAGGATGTATGCTTCAGAAAAAAGTGTTATTAAATTTTCAAAACTATCCGATTTTACATTTATATAGATTACATTTTTTTTAAAAAAAAAATTAAATTGTCCAACTCAGTCGAAGGTGATGGACACCTAAGCAACCTGGAAAAAATAGATCGGTTGAGCAAATATAATTTTATTCATTATAATAGTTCAATTCTGCAGCATGATCTTCATGTGAATCTGGTGTGCTTACAAAATAACATGCATTATGTGAACAAAAAAGGGTGATCTGAAGTTTCAACTGAAATGAAATAGTTTAACATCATAGCAAATTCCTTAAAAGTAGATGCAAAAAGACACACAACGGCTGCAAAGCATAATTCCCTCTCCAACAGTCAAAGTGCACCTTCATGTTAGCACCTGTAACACAACAGCAATACAATCAATAATTAAAAAGACATCTAAACAGTAACAAACTAAAAATAATCAACAAAGGGAAAAAAAATTACTGATTACCATGATGAATCAACAAGGACAGTCTTTAGAAAACATGATACTAATAACCCTTAAATCGATCAGCCATTAAGAAGTAATTCTTTATAGGTTCTACTTACAATGTAAGACAGTTATGTTCAAAAGAAAATGCAGTAACCTGAATACATTACATACCAACTTTCGAATCAATCTACTCTCTTGCGTTTCAGTGGTTGTATCGGTGTTTTCAAATGCTTCAACAGAACTTGGATTACTTCTCGCATAGTTGCAATTCTGCCATGTTCATAGTTCCATATTTGTGATAATAAATACCGCCCACTAGGATTATATTCATTTATCTCCTTCAATGCTGTCAACACTGCATTATAAGCTTCTTCACCAAGCTCACTTCTTAGCCTAATCAGTTTCTCATCATCTTCTCTTATAATTTCCTAAAATGAAAAAAATGCACAAAGCAATCAAGCGATATAATATAACACAGTGTAAGTTTCACTGGAAAACGCAATCAAGAAATAATGCAATATAATGGTGTCAGAACATGTAAGTTTTTTGCTAAGTCTATTTCTTACACTACACGAGCCTGCCAGGTCAAACAACAAAGTTCAGAAGAAAATGCAATTGCTGTTGTCATATATCTCCAAACAAAAAAGTTCAAAATAGTAACAAATTGGCCTTTTTTTTCTTGGTAGATTGTCATGTTATTACTTTGCTTATTATCACCTATGACACTTGTAATCAGCCCAAACTTATACAACTTTAGGAAACATTATTGAAATGATGGATATAAAAATATTCAATGTCTGTTACGTTAATTTTAGGAGATAATCATGAACATTGAATGTAATAGTCGTACAGTGATCCTGCCCATACATTAGCAAAGTAATAGTTTCTATTATAGGTTGACACTGTTAGTTAAAAAGGCCACTATTATAATAGTAAGATGAAGGGGCTTTGAAGTCATTCAATGGATTTTTTAAGACATTATGCCAAAGCCTTCTCGCTATTGGAGAGCCTTGTGAGAGATCTTGTAATATCTCAATTCTCAAGTTCTTGTTCATTTGTTTGTGTGAGCGAGAATCCATTACTGTTCTAGGAGTCAAGGCAATTCCAGGCTCAAACCATAACATTTTCTTCATAAAAAAGTACAACATAAAGAAGATAAATAACATAATGAACCAGCTTAGGCTTAAGAATGGTATGGAATCAAGAATGCAAACTACAAGATAATTTCAAGTGATAAATACGTTAAATTAATAAAGACGCACCGTTTCTTCCCCTTGAACTATGATAACTTTAAATAGATGCCAATCTGGATCCTTCAGATACTCTTCTCACAATGAACACAGTTCTGCAGCTCTCACTTCAGCATCCTCTTCATTAAGAAGTAATTCTTTATAGGTTCTACTTACAATGTAAGACAGTTCTGTTCAAAAGAAAATGCAGTAACCTGAATACATTACATACCAACTTTCGAATCAATCTACTCGCTTGCTTTTCAACAGAACTTGGATTACTTCTCGCATAGTTGCAATCCTGCTGATGGGCTGTTGGCCCGTAAATCGTAATAGGAGAAAGCCTAAGTGGCTTTCACATTAGGAAATTGCCTTTTGGCCCCCTTGGTCGACTTTTTGACCCCCATTTCAAATTTCCGTGGACCAAAATACCTTTAAGGATGTTAACATTTTCGGTTCTATGAAGCCGGAAAAGTCATTCCAATTTTGCTGAACCAGAATCACTATTTCAGTACTGCTGAACCGGAAATTGGCTTCCGGCTTTGTAGTACCGGACATCATATAATTTTCGGTACTACAGAGCCGAAAAGGTTAAAAATCGACTGGGGATGAGTTAGGCCAGGGAACGGATAATGGAGGTAGTAGTAAAGGAACCCCATGCGTAAAATTCATGTCAGGTGGGGAAGAAAACAGTAGTAGTAGCAGGGGAGAGCAATTAATGGTGGGTAATAGAAACAACTTCAACAATGTTGGTTTTGCTGATGGTGGCGGTGCACCTTCTCCTGTTGCTATGGATTTTAATAGTAAGAACGTTCAAAAGGTCATTACTCAACAACCATTCCTGCCTACTCCTCCCCCAATTCCTGGTACTCAATTTTCTAAAATCCCGTAACATAATTTGATTAACCGAAATTGCACCCAGAAATAGTCTCAATTTCTTGTGTCTACATCCTCTTACCACCTTTCCGACTCTGTAGTACCGGAAAACATTATATATTTCCGGTACTACAAAGTCGGAAGCCAATTTCCGGTTCAGCAGTATCGGAATAGTGATTCCGGTTCAGCAAAACCGGAATGACTTTAACACCCTTAAGGGTATTTTGGTCCACGAAAATTTGAAATGGGGGCCAAAAAGTCGAACAAAGGGGCCAAAAAGCAATTCCCTTCAGATTATGTTTGAGTGTTTTATTTATTGTAGCCTTTTATTTGAGCACTCGTTGGGCCTGATTCATGCTTTTAGCCCATTTAGTAATTTTTAGGTTTGCTATTATATTTAAGGATGCTGATCGTTGTGGAACGGCAACAAAAGAAGTTTTTTATTATTATTATTTTAGGTTTTCCTTGCTTTCTCTCTTTTCTTGCAATTCTCTGGTTGTTATCTCTTACATGTCACAACCCAATCCTCCCCCCCCCCCACCCCACCGGAACTTGTACCTCCACCCACCACCCCTGATGATTTAACGGTCCAGCAGCTCACTGCTCAACTGCAGGTTATGCAATCACAGTTGGAAAATCAGCAACACATTCAGGACAGTCGCTACGCACGACTACAACAAGCTATGGATACTCGTCATTTGGCTGTCCAGCATTACATGGATCAAATTGCTGCACTTCACCTCCAAACCCAATTTGCAATGATGGGTATTCATGAAGGTGCATGTACTTCTAACCCTAATTTTATTCCAAATTTTTCTACCAATCAAAATACCCAAATTGCTATAACCCAACCCTCTGTCTCACACACAACACCAATAACACCTACCTTACCCACATCTCCACTTCCCTTTCAATTACAAACCCCATCCGTGACAACTTCAATCCTTAACCCTAACTTTACCCATTCAACCCCAATTAGTTCTACCCCTTTTCAACCACTCTATGGACCCTACTCCAAGCTTATATGGTCACACTAACCCTTAATTTTCCTTTACCTCCCCATTACCCACGTCACTCCCATACATCCCACACACCCTTACTCTGAACTTTCCATCCACCCCATTTCCACTATCCTACCCATCCCCTACTTTCACCAACACTTCCAATCAACATTCTCTCACAGTTTAGGCCCCAAAGCTTAATTTATTACCCTTTGATGGAAGTGAACCACTTGACTGGATTTTCCAAGCTGAACAATATTTTCAATTTTATCAAGTGCCTTTGGAGCAAAGGATGAGTTTGGCAGCATTTTACATGAAGGGTGATGCACTTAGCTGGTATAAGTGGTTGTACCAAACAAACCAGCTTTCTGATTGGCAAAATTTTATAAAAGCTCTAAAGACAAGATTTGGGACCTCGTCTTATGACAACCATCAAGCTGAGCTTTTCAAATTACGCTAAACGAGTACTGTGATTGATTATCAATCTGCTTTTGAGAAATTATCCAACCGTGTGACTGGTTTGTCTCAAGATAATTTGCTAAATTGTTTTTTATCTGGATTACATGTTGATATCCGTCATGAACTCCCCATTGTTAAACCCCATTCCCTTTCTGAAGCTATTGGTTTAGCTAAACTAGTAGAGCCTAAGTTAAAAGACACTCGCTCCCGGTTTTCCCGATTTCCCCCACAGCCACCACCACCTACCCAACAACCCACCCTCCCTCCCCGCAAAATTCTACCCATATGCAGACTCATTACAGCCCAAATGCAAGAGCGTCGAGCCCAAGGTTTATGCTACAATTGTGATAAAAATTTATTGTGGGTCACAAGTGTAAACCTAAACAATTTTGCTGCTGTTATGTGATGATGCACCTCTTCAACGTGCTGCCACTGATGAATTTATCACACTAGAACCTATAGAATAATATGCTGATTTGGACAGTTCTTCACCTACAACACAAGATGAAGACCCGGTTCACTTTCAGCTTTCCGACCAAGCTTTAGAGGATAATTTATCACCTAAGACTCTAAAATTTTATGGTTCTATTTTAGATGTGCTATGTTAAGATTTGAAAATATTTTAAACAAATCGATTTTTTTAAAGGTCTAAGTCTAAGTCTCCTAAAGGTCTAAGTCTGCTCGATTTGTTTAAAAAAATCAGACATAAACATTTTTAAAAACTTAGATATTTTTATTGGTTGGCCTATTTAAAATTATACATTTTATATATTACTCCCTTCGTCCCTTATTGTAGGGCACCATTTTAGTAGAATTGGTGTCCCTTTTTACAAATCGTTTTAGAATATCAAGGTAGTATTAATGAGTTTATTCCAAATACATCCCTCATAATTGCATAGGGTTGATAAAGTAATAATTACAATAGAGAGAGAAATGAATAGAGTTATAAAGTTTTAAATAAGAGTAACTTTGGAATGACAACATATTTTTTTGATAAATTTGAGAGTAATAATTACTTTTCTTAATCTGCGTGAATTAGATAAAAGTGACCTATATTAAAAGACAGAGAGAGTATATAATAATTATTTTATACATTATATTTTATCATAATTTAAAATTATTGATAGTATTTTTATGTTTATAGCATCATATTTGTAAACTTTTTAGTGAGTTACTAGACTAGTCTAAGTTTTGAAATAGATCCAACCAAGTCTTAAACTTTGGCCTATGAAAGGCAAATAGGTTAGATTTGGGCTCTTAGTTTGGAACACAAGTCAAACCTATTTTTGTCAAGATCTCCCAACCTATTTTCATCCCTAATCATTATCATATGTAGGTTTTGATTCTCCTTAGGCCATGTCATTAGCTTTTTTTATCCGTAAACAATGACATGCACAAAAACCAAAGCGACTCGAAAATGTAGGAACCAAAAAAAAATTAGAATGAATTTGAAAATCTGGAATAGTGGCTAAAAACCTAAAATCATATTTAAACCTATCTAAATGAAGTATTAAAAAAAACTAAACACTCTTAAGTCTTGAGAAAATGTACTTCAAAATTTAGCCGGAGGATTTCTCAAGACCAAAGTTTTCAAATCTGAGGTGGCCATTAATATAATCCCTCTGGTCTTGTTTTTAAGAAAAAAAAAACTAATTTCACAGGTATTAAGAAAATTAGTTGAGTGCATTTAATTTTCTCAAAATCATAGAAAAATTGACTCTTTTAGGAAACTTGCATTGTAAATGAAACAAAAATTAAATGTTGCAACCACTTTGTAGGGATATTTCAAAAATGTTTGTATTGGAATAGAAAATTTTTTGCTTATATTTAAGACCATTAATGAGATGTTTTTTTTTCCCTTATAAATGAGACCGGATGGAGCATATGATAGACCAGAAATTCAAAGTACTCCCAACTCCCAAGCATGCTAAAGAAAGCTAAATAATATAGTCATGCAAATCAAAACATCAATGACTTCTCCAACACTAGAGAGAAAGCACAAACTCTGCCTTTACTAAAGCAGTTTGATTCTCAGAAAGATGCCCATAAAGGCATAAGTATCAAGCAAAATTAAAAAGTTCAACTTCATAGTAAACTCCCTAAAACTTCATACATGCAGTAAGTTTGATTGCTTTCTCAGCCTCCAAGTGCAACATGTTAACTCCTGCATCAACCATTCAGCAATAAAATCAATAGTTAAAAGAGAGATATCAAAACAGTGATTGTAGTCAAATAAGAATGGGACAAAAACACTGAATACAACAAATCAAGTATCAACTAGTAATTCCCAGAAAAAACATGGAACCAAGTTCGTTGTTCGTTGTAGGTTCAGGTTAACGTGTTAGACAGTTCAAAAGAAAAATGCAGTAACTTAAATACATTAGGTACCAACATTTTGAAGTACTTCTTATACTCCCCCTCTTAATAAAATTCTGGCTTATCCAAAAAAAAAAAGGTACCAACCTTCAAATATTTCCTCGCTTTCTCTTTTGCTCCACCAGAAATTGCACTCCTTCTTTCAAAGTTGCCCTCCTTCCCTTTTCATAGTTCCATAGCTCTGGCCCATTACCATTGTATTCATTTATCTCTGTCAAAGCATTCACCACTGCTATATATGCTCCTTCACCAATCTCATTTTTCAGCCCATTCAGCTTTTCATCATCATCTTTTATGACTCGCTGAAATGAAAAAATCGTGAAGCCAGATAACAAACCAACCAGAAAAATCATTATAGAAAAATGTAATTTACGTGCAGATTAAAGTGAATCCGCAAAGTTTTGCAGATAATATCGCTATGCAGGTGGTAATATGTTGTCTTAAAGCAGTAGCAGCATGAACCTAATAATGTACCATATAGAGGAACAATGAAAGTTAAGAGTGCACTGCTTCTCCTATCCTATCTACAATAAAAATACAGGCACCATTTATCTAACAGAATGTTCCAAAAAAACTCAATCAAAGGTGAAAACAGAAAGAAAAGACAAGATTTTTTTTTAAAAAAAAAAAAAAAAAAAGGTGCCCCAGGTTTTTAAAGGACCCCTATCCTGCCATCAATCCTACACAGAATTATTCATTATCCCATAGCAATATATGAGATACAGAATAAGATTTGAATGAAAAAAAAAGCTATAGAGTCAAGGTTCCAATTTCTCATAGCAAGCCAAAAGAAATTGAAGCACAATAACTTCTCTGTATAAAAAAATTTTGAGCCATCTCCTACCTTATTATCCTTCCAAATTCTAACTTACAATACAATTTTCCAATTTTAAAGAGCTCAATTTATAAAAGAACGATGGTCAAACATTATTCAAACTATAATATAAGATATAACCAAAAATCCTCTCAAGGTAAATGCGAAAACCAATTAGTTGACAAGGCAATGTTTTAGGACAAGAAATTACAAAGACCCTAACCGTTAACATTATTATGTGTGCAACAAATCTCCCTATCAACTAAATGACCTTATAATCCTCTTATCTGTGGAGCCACCCAAGCATGCGTTTCAAAAAGAACATGTAGTAAATAGGCATACACACCTCCCTTTCGTTAATTACACAATTTTCAAATCTTAACATATCACATCTAAAATTTTTGTTATGTATTTTGTTCCATAACACTCAAGCCTTCAAGGTCTGCAAGTTCAGAAAGAGAAAATGCCATTGTTGCTAGCATGGAGTTCTGAACTACAAAGTCCAAAATATTTACAAATTGGTAGTTATTCTTGATTGTCGGGTTATTACTTTGCTTGTTATCACCTACACTACTGATCAATCCAGAATTCCATAAAATCAAAACAATGTTACATCCTCAAATGAAAGGATAAACTTAAAAATGACCCCAATTTGATATCACTAGGTGAAAAAAAAATTACAGGTTGAGATAACCAAATAGAACAGGGACCATAAAAAATTATCATCTTCGTGAAAAAGCACAGCGTAAAGACAAATAATAAATGAACCAGATTTATTTAAGAAAGAATTAAGAGTGATATGCAATCATTCATGCAGACTGCAGGATAATTTCAGGGGAACGCACCGTTTCTTTCCCATCAACTGTGATAACCTTGAACGGATACCAATGTGGATCTTTCACACATTCTTGCCACCGCAAAACCAGTTCCCTAGCTTTTTCATTAGCTTCCACCTCATTATATTTTTCCTTCATAGCTTCATAGAATGGGCTAATATCAAGTTCGCCCATCTTCTTAACACCAATATTAGCACGCCTTTGGGTCTCTTTAATGACCTGCAAGGAAAATTAAGATTAATGATAGATCTTGCAAGAAATATTGGACAATAAAAAGTCAAAGAATGGCTTAGAAAATGCAACAACTTTTCAGAATACAAAGTCCATTGTTAAAGTAATATAATATATGAGCTGGTGAATATCCAACAATCACAATTATGCCTCTTCTCCATAACCAGATGGATCATGAAAAACATTTTGGGTAACATAAGTCAAATTACGGAAATAAAAATGATAAAATTTCAATTTTCCTCATGTCACTTTGTTACTATGGTCGGAAGCATAAAAATTAACAACAGAGTAAAGGTAAACAAAACAGGATGCCCTAACACAATGTAACTTTACAGGACAACATGTACTTCAAATTTAATTATAATTTTTAAACAAGTGACGCATATCATACTCAATTCATACAACAATAGCAACAAAAAAGCACCACAGGCTATTCATATCATACAATCATCATAAAAAAAATTAAATAATACAGTACAAATATGAAAAGATGCACGCAAATTAAATTTAAAAATCATTACAATTTAAAAGGGAAGATGCACACAGAAAACATACTTACATTTAGCAATTCAGCTCGAGCATCCAGGAGCTCATCACGATACTGACGCTCTAGACAGAGCAATGGATTGGTGAACTCTTCAGTTTGTTCAAGTGCCTCTTCCATTTCCATCAACTCCGCCTGTTTGATATCCAGTTGTTTTTCGAGCTGAATGACCTTAGCTTGGAGTTGTTCTATCTGGCTCTGGATGCATAAATATGTTCAATTAGCATCAATACTATGGCTATTTTGATGCTGACAGTCACAATTTTAGTATGCTCAAAGAAAAAAAACAAGAACCTTTTGATCTTCAGCCAGTTTCACAACGTTTTCATCAGCTTTCTGTTGCTCCATCTGAAGAGAACTATTTTTCATTGCATTGGTAAACAAACTAAGATGAGATGATAATTCAAAATCTTATGGGATCTATACGAAAATTATATTTTCAAAATGAAATAAAATAAATAAATAGTACACACAGTTTAGGAGTGCTAGTTTTACATGCATATAATGAAGGTGGTGCACCCAAGTAACGTGACCATTAATTTAAGGATTTTCTTAAAAGTGCTGAGGATAAAAACTCAAAAGTAGGCATTTTTTATTGAAAAAACAAATTAAAAAAGTTTTGATTCTTTCAATACAACACTTGCAATAAAATACATCATGTAGGTGAATGAAACATGTGGTATAAGCCAACTTTGCTAACCCCAAATGTAACAAAATAGATGCCAAAGTGCAAATCAAACAACCTCAACAAAACCAAATATGCAACAAATCAAGCACGGGACAAAAAAGGAAGACCTAACAAAATAAAATGCAAAACTTTGAGTAACAATGAAAAGAAGAAGAACGCAGTCAAAGATGAAAAGGGCTCCACATTACCGCAGCGCACGATGATCGCAAGGTTGGGAAATGATGCTATGCTGCTCTCGACTGTGGACTGTGGTCTTTTACTATTCCTCCATCCAGTCCTATATGGCTATATATAACATCATTCTGAAGATTTTTCATTTTCCTTACGTTTCATTTCTAATTTCCGATTTTATATTAATTACTCTTTCTGTCTCGGAATATAGGATATTTTGGGAGATTTTACTTCCATTGAAAAAATTGATTAATCTTTAGAGGTGCCTACAAGTCAGCGATGAGATTAGTCACTGCGGTCGGCGGTGGATACTCCGGTCATGGACAAGAAAAAATATTGATTAATTTAGTTAATTATATTGAAAATGTGAATTTTTGATATGTGTTATCAAAATTAACTCTATTAATACTAATACTATTGTGAATTTAAAATAGTGTTAAATAAATATAAATGTTTATGAAAATAAAAGTAATTAATGGTCATTAAAAAATTGGTATAGGATATTACATACATATAAAGACAAAATAAAAGTGTAAAGGTATTTTTTTTCATAAATACCTCTATTTACTTACTCACTCCGTCTCATTATCTTGGTAAAAGTCAAACAAGTCAATGAAAATAAGAAAGTATCCATTTAATATATTGCATGATCAATTTATTAATTACAAATTGATAATGCACAAATTTTCATATTATTACCATTAATACATATTGCAATATTGCCTTCAAAACAAATCTTTAAATATGTTTTCCTTATTTACTTATCAATCATCAATACAATATATAATCTTTAAAAATTTTCATTTATTTTTTTACTTTAATATGAGACAATTGTTTTTGCATTTTTTTACCAAGATAATGGGACGGAAAGAGTAATATTTTTTAAATTTCATAAAATATGTACATTTTCAATACTACTAACAATGTTACTCTACTTAATTGAAAAAAAAATTGAGAAAATTAGTCAAGCTTGTAATAAAAGAGGAGAGAGTATCACTGGTAGGAATAGGAACTGTTACATAGCGAGTTATAAATACTAGAGCTCAAACCCGTGCGGGGAAATGGGAAATCAATAAAATATTAGTTAAAGAATATTTTTTTTAATATATTAGAATTATTAAAATAAAAAAATAGAGTTGGAGCGCAAAAAAGACTTATGTATGGTAGAAGTATCATTGTTTTATATTTTATTTGTTTAAATCATTATTTGTGTCAGAAAGCATATAATAAAAAATTCAAATCCAAATAACAAAAACATGTACATAAAAAGAACACGGAAAACCCAAAATATATTTTTTTTGATATATTATATTTATTAAAAAAAAAGACCTAGAACACCAAAAACCGGTGCATGGTAGAAGTACCCTTGTTTTGTAATTTACTTATTTGGACCATTACTTGTGTTAGGAAACATATAATAAAAAAATTCAAATTCAAATAACAAAAACGTGTACATAAAAAAACACAGAAAACTCAAAGCATATATTTTTTTTTAATATTTTATATTTATTAAAAAATAAATAAAAAAAAGCCGGAGCACCAAAAACCGGTGCATGATAAAAGCACTCTTGTTTTATATTTTACTTGTTTGGATCATTACATGTGTCAGAAACCATATAATAAAAAAATTCAAAACCAAATAACAAAAACATGTACATAAAAAGAACACAGAAAACCAAAAACATATTTTTTAATATAATATTTATTAAAAATAAATTAAAAAAAGAGCCGAAGCACCAAAAATCGGTGCTTGGTAGAAGCACTCTTGTTTTATATATTACTTGTTTGAACCATTGAAGTATATAATAAAAAATTTCCAATCCAAATAACAAAAACATGTTCATAAAAAGAACACAGAAAACCCAAATCATTTGTTTAATATATTAGATTTATTAAAAAAATAAAAAAAAAAGAGTCGGAGCACCAAAAACCGATACATAGTAGAAGCACTCTTATTTATATTTTACTTGTTTGAACCATTTCCTGGGTGAATGAAGATTTGAGAAGTATTACTTTCATTTAAATTAAAAAAAAAGAAAGAAAGAAAAGAAAGAAAGGAGTCATGGGACCCACGGGCACTTCGCAATGGTTTTTCTGCCCGTGGGATACCCATTCTCGTTTATATTACCTCTGTTCCTAAATATAAAGTCTTCTTGACATTTTTATTTTGCCCCTATATATAAAGTCTCATACCAATTTTCAATGATCATTAATTACTTTTTTTTCCACGAACATCCTAATTTATTTAACATTTTTTAGATTCCCAATAAGATTAATAGGGGTAATTTTGAAATTACATATCAAAAGTTCACATTTCCAATACAATTAACTAAATTATTCCACTTTATTAATGGATGTGAAATCCTCCAAAAAGACTTTATATTTAGGAACGGAGGGAGTATAGCATGGACTATCATCAATAATCATAAATGCTCACTCGTACTTTCCCGCTGAACACACCTCAAAACAAAAACTATTTCTATTTGTTTATAAGATTTTTTTAGGAGATTTCACGTTTATTAAGAAAAAATTGATAATTTAGTTAGTTACTCCCTCCGGTCCTATATATAGGACATACTTAACCATATTCTTCGGACCAAGAAAAGTAGTTAGTTTTATGAATTCTATGAGAATATTATATTGTAACATTACAATTTTACCCTCTCAACTTTTCTTGAAAAATTCACACTCATTAATGAACAACAAAAAAACACATGCATTTAATAAGGGCAAAAAAGAGAAAAAGCAATAAATGATGCATAGAAAATACAAAATGTCTTATATATAGGACCAAAAATTGCTTCTAGAATATGTCCTATATATAGGACCGGAGGGAGTATATTGTAAATGTGAACATTTGATATTTTGTTCGTTCGAATTATAAGCAAAATAAAACATATATCATCCAACTCGAATTATAAGCAAAAATAATTAATTTTATGCTTATTAAAAATGTTAGTTAATTTTATTTAATTTTCTCAAATTTTTTCCTTGTTTTATAGTATGTATTCTTCTTTTACAAATTAATACATATTTAATTTTTTTTTTCCAATTATACCATTATTTATTATTTCCACTTCCTCTTGTCCTAAATGTAAGTCACTTACTACATTATTATTTTTTTCAATAACGTAAGCTGCATTTAAAATTTTCGATGACATTATTTACTCCCTCCATTTCATATGTAATGTTGTTTTAGCATTTGTACTATGTTTCATAAGTCCTGTTGTTTTATAAATCCCTGTTTATTACACTCTCTTTTTCCCTTTCTATATCATTCTCTCTCTTCAAAATGATTATATAGGGTCATTATAGTCAAAATACAACAAATCCTTACATCATTTAATCATTTCTTAAAACTCATGCATAACCTTAAAACACACTACATACGAAACGGAGGGAGTACTTTTTTTCCACAAACATTCTTATCTAATTTGCTCAACATTTTTTAGAGTCTCAATAGTAATAATTATGAAGGTAATTTCGAAAAAAGTATATCAAATATTTACGTTTTAACGTCACTAACTATACTACTAACTAATTTTGTTAAAAGACATTTTTTAGTAAGGAAGATTTATATTATGGATCAATAAAGTACAACTTATTTTTCAAATCATGTATTATACCAAATCTTTTATTAGTGACATATAGGAATATAATTAGTGATATATTTCATCGTGTTGGTGATATAAGAAAAACTTAATTAATTTTTTTAAATTTTATTTCATTTTCAATGCTATTTTCTTAAAATACTTCGTTAAACCCTAAATGTTAGGTCTTTTTTAATATATTTTTTTAATATAAACATTTTTTCAATATTCAATGATATTAATTAGTACTTCTTTTTCATAAATATTTATATTTAATCAACACTTTTTGAAATTAATTGTAGGATTAATTTTTTTAAAAAAAATATATCAAATATTTATATTTTCAATAGTAGCTAACTTTATCAAAGGACATGTTTTTAATCTACTATTTTTTACACTTGTAAATGATAAAGTTTCCTGCATGAATTAAAAATGTCAAATATAGATTATTACTTATTTAATATAAATATATAAAAAAAACCATTTCAGTACGAGTATAAAAAAATTAATAATATATTGTTGAAAATCTAAAAAATTCAACGCATAATATAATAATGTGCATCTAAAATATGTAAAAAAAAAAAGTCAAATTGACAATTTAAATGTTATTGTTAATTAAAAAAATTGTAAAGCGGTTTGACCCGACCTATTTGATGGTCCATAATTGTTGAACGGGTATTAGTTCTCAAACCCCCATTTTATCCTCCAAACCCCCAAAAAAAAATTTAATTCCACTATTACCCTTCCAAACCCCATTTTCTCTTCTCTCTCTTCCCTTTCATTCTCTCTTCCATTCTTTCTTCTCTAACACCCACTCTCCCATCTCACAATCTTCTTTCTCCCTTTTACAATTTTCTTTTTCCTCTGTCTTCTTTCCATTCTCCCTTTCAAAGTCTTCTTTTTCCTTTGTCTTCTTTCCTTTCTTTTGGGTTTTTTTGTTTAGGGTTTAGGTTAGATGATTAATAGGTTGTTTGAAGTTAGATTTTCATTTTTTTAATAGTTTTTTTTGTTCATTTGTTATGTTTTAAGCAAACTCATTTGTCTTCTCTTCGTTGTTAGTGTTTGTTTTTTTTATTCTGACGTTGTAAAATTCCGATGAACCAGTGTCAGAATTTTGAATTTCCGACACGGGGGTATCAGAATTTCAAAATTCCGACAAAAGGCCGTCAGAAATTTACACAATGTTTTAATTTTTTTCGTTAGAAAAAATTCCGACATATATATGTCGGGAAACTCTTAAACAAACTATCTAAAAATTTCCGACAAACCCGTGTCGGAATCCCAAAAAATTCTGACACTGGCTTGTCGGAATTTACACAATAACGTAAAAAGTGGAATATGAAAGGGGTTAGAGAGGGTTGGGGAGAAAGGGATTTGTAAAAGTGGAATATGGAAGGGGTTTGCATGGGGTTATGGGGTTTTGCTTGGGGTGAAAGAAGTTCAAAAGGTGGCTGGGGGTTTGGGGTTTCTTTTTTTTTTTTTGGTTTGAATGATGAAGGGTATAATGGATATTGCACCATTAAAATGGGGTTTGGGGGATAAAATGGGGGTTTGAGGACTAATTCCCTTGTTGAACATGGATGTCAAATAATAGGCCCAATCAAAGAAGCTCGATAAGAAAAGTATATTGTTATCGCGAAAAAATTTAAAAAATTGCCCAACCGAGAAATCGACTATCTCATGTTTTTTTTTTTTTGGGCTTCTAGACCGGTCTAGATCTTGAAATAGTCTGAGTCATGCCTTAAATTTGAGAAAATATTTTATTATCCAAATGTTATACCATGTCACACCAAAAAAAAGGTGAAAAGTCTCAAATACCCTTTTTTATAACGTAAAGCTCGCATCATGAAGAAAAGTCACGACCCATTACCAAAGTTATGGTCGTGAACTAAACTCACAACCAAATGATCATGAGCTTACCTCACGACCCCAAGTTTTTCCAACAAATATGATTGAATCCAATAACAACTGCACGCATGTGCCTTGTGTTCATGTATGTTTTATAGTTAAGTGGTTCAAGACTTGCTATTATGAACAAATAAGGGCGAGTTAATGGCTCGATATACATGAAAGGTATAGAAATTTCAATTTTTTATACGACCATGAGTTCAATTCACAAACAAGCAACCATGAGCCTAACTTGTTACCAAAGCTTTTTCAACCGAAATGATTGAACCTAACAACAACCCCCATGCACATGTCTTGCGTTCACATATATTTATGGTTAATTTAATTTGTTCAAGATTTGTCTTAATAAACAAACAAGGATGATTTAATGGGTCGGTATGCATGAGAGCAATAAAAATTATTGAAACTAAAACAAATAAATTGGTTCTTGTGTTATTCATTGAGAACAATGTATACAATATATAGATGATGCTGTTATGTGACAGCTAAGTCATCCTAAAAGAAAGGAAATTCTAACTTAGCTAATTAACCAAAGCTGATCCTATTTGATAACAAACTAGTAAAGAAAGAGATAAGAATTAACTGGGAATATTTGATTTGTTCAAACTTAATATCCTCCCGCAAGCTGGAGAGTGGATGTTAATCACTCCAAGTTTGGAAAGATGTTGTCTGAAAGGAAGTGGTTCGAGTGCTTTTGTGAAGAGATCAGCAGGTTGATCCTTAGTGCGAATGGGGAGTAAATGGAAAAGACCTCGTTGGAGCTGCTCACGAACAACATGACAATCAACATCAATGTGCTTTGTTCGTTCGTGAAATACTTGATTTGCTGCAATATGCCTAGCAGATTGATTGTCACAGTAGAGTGAAGCAGGTTTGTTAGGGGTAATTTGAAATTCTTTGAGCAAATAAGTTAGCCAGTGGAGTTCATTGACAGTCATAGCGAGAGCACGGTATTCAGCCTCTGATGAAGATCGAGACACAGTGTTTTGTTTCTTTGATCGCCAAGAAATGAGAGAATTGCCCATGAAAATACAGAAACCAGTAACTGATTTGCGAGTTTCGGTGCAAGTGGCCCAATCTGAATCACTGAAGGCCTTGAGTTGAAGGGAGTTGTTACTGGGATAGAAAAGACCTTGAGAGGGGTTACCTTTCAAGTATTTGAGAATACGAATACCTGCATTGTAGTGATCAACAGTAGGTGTGTTCATGAATTGACTGAGATGCTGGACTGAGTAATTGATGTCAGGGCGAGTATTAATGAGGTATAAAAGTTTGTCAATTAATTGGCGATATCCAGCAGGGTCATGATAAGGAGTAGAAGAAGAAGATTTTGTAGTGTGAGTCATGGGAGTAGAGACTGGTTTTGCTGCAAGTAAACCATATTGGGAGAGAAGATCTAAAACATATTTTCTTTGACAAATGGTTATGCCAGTTCGGGATCTGCAGACTTCTAAGCCAAGAAAGTATTTTAAATTGCCAAGGTCCTTGATCTTGAACCTGGAGTCAAGTTCCTGTTTAACAAAATTTATTTCTGCTAAGTCTGAACCTGCAAGAATTAAGTCATCAACATAGACTAATAATGCAGTAAAATGAGCTGCTGTTTTCTTGGTGAAGAGAGAGTGATCATGAGGAGATTGAACATAGCCCAAGGATTTTAAGGTTTCTGAGAGTTTTCCAAACCATTGAGAGGTTTCACGGTGCAAGTAGAAAGGGCTAGAGGGATTTTGGGATTCATCAGTCAGTGTGGCTGATTCGTTTTCAGCATAAGAGGAGTCTGATGCCATTTAATGTGTGTTTTGGTTGATAAAAAAAAAATATGCAGAAAATGCTAAGAGTCAGCGCAGAGAAAAAGAATCGCTCTTGATACCATATTGAAACTAAAACAAATAAATTGATTCTTGTGTTATTCATTGAGAACAATGTATACAATATATAGATGATGCTGTTATGTGACAGCTAAGTCATCCTAAAAGAAAGGAAATTCTAACTTAGCTAATTAACCAAAGCTGATCCTATTTGATAACAAACTAGTAAAGAAAGAGATAAGAATTAACAGGGAATATTTGATTTGTTCAAACTTAATAAAAATTTTAAATTTTTCATACTATTGTGAGTTTAACTAACAATCCAAACTATTTTTAACCAAAACAAGGTGACCAAAACAAGGTGGCAAAAAATCATAGTCACCAACACCTTACCATAAATTTTTTTTTTAAAAAAAAAGTAATCTTGAAATATTTGAAACTTTTAAGATGGCTAAATACTTTCTCTAAAATTTAGCATATGAACAGGGTAGACTTTCTCTAAAAAAGAGTAATCTTGAAATATTTGGAACAGCGAAGCCTGTTTTTGTCAAAGTTTGCCTTGATTTAACCCATGTTTACCCCTACTTATTATCATGTATTCATGTGAGTTTTGGTTCATACTTTGTAAACGACTTGCAAATGTTGGAATCAAAACAAAAAAAATTGTACGAATAAATATCAAAATCAGGATTATTTGTAGAGACTAAAAATCTGAAATCATATTTAAGCTTATTTGAATGAAGTATTACAAAGATTGCACACTCTTTTAAATCATGAGAAAATGTACTTCAAAATTTAGATGGAGGATTTCTCAAGCCCAAAGTTTTCAAATCTGAGCAGGCCATTAATATATATGATAGATAAGAAATTCAAATTACTCAGAACTCAGAAGCATGCTACAGAAAGTAAATAATATAGTCATGCAAATCTAAACATCAATGACTTCTCCAACACTAGAGAGAAAGCACAAACTCTGCCTTTACTAAAGCAGTTTGATTCTCAGCAAGATGGCCATAAAATCATAAGTATCAAGCAAAATTAAATAGTTCAACTTCATAGTAAACTCCCTAAAACTTCACACATGCAGTAAGTTTGATTGCTTTCTCAGCCTCCAAGTGCAACATGTTAACTCCTGTATCAACCATTCAGCAATAAAATCATTAGTCAAAAGACATATCAAAACAGTGATTGTAGTCAAACAAGAATAGGACAAAAAACACTCTGAATAATACAAATCAACCAGTAATTCCTAGAAAAAACATGGAACCAAGTTAGTTGTTCGTTGTAGGTTCAAGTTAAAGTGTTAGACAGTTCAAAAGAAAAATGCAGTAACTTAAATACATTGGGTATCAACCTTACCCTTGATGTAAATCCTGTTTGTTCTTGTGGGTTTAGAGTACTTCTTATACTCCCCCATCTTAATGAAATTTTGGCTTATTCGGAATAAAAAAAGTACCTACCTTCAAATATTTCCTCACTTGCTCTTTAGCTTCGTCAGAAATTGCACTCCTTCTTTCAAAGTTGCCTTCCTTCCCTCTTTATAGTTCCATAACTCTGGCCCACTACCATTGTGTTCATTTATCTCTGTCAAAGCATTCACCACTGCTTTATACGCTCCTTCACCGATCTCATTTTTCAGCCCATTCAGCTTTTCATCATCATCTTTTATGACTTCCTGAAATGAAAAAAATCGCGAAGCCAGATAACAAAACGTAACCAGAAAAGGCATTATAAAAAAATGTAATTCGCGTGCAGAATAATATGAATCTGCAAAGTCTTGTACAGATAAAATCACTAAGCTGGTGGTAATATGTTGTCTTAAAGCAGTAGCAGCATGAACCTAATAATGCACCATATAGAGGAATAATGAAAGTTAGGAGTGCACTGCTTCTCCTGTCTACATCAAAAACATAGGCACCATTTATCCATAAGAATGTTCCCAAAAAAAATCAATTAAAGACGAAAAAAGAAAGAAAAGACAAGATTAAAAAAAAGTGCCACCGGTTCTTCAAGGGACCCATATCCTGCCATCTAATCCCACGCAGAATTCTTCGTTATCCCATGGCAATATATGAGGTACTGAATAAGATTTGCAAATTCTCATAGCAAACCAAAAGAAACCGAAGCGCAATAACGTCACTATCATTTATATAAGAAATTTTGAGCCATCTCCTACCTTAGTATCCTTACAAATACTAACTATCCGTTCTGCCAATTTTAAAGAGCTTAATTTTTAAAAGAACAAAAAATTTGACATAAACCTCCAATTATGCAGAGGATGATCATACATTATTCAAACTATCGTATACCTACAAATCCTCTCTAATGATTAAAGGTAAATGTGAAAACCAATCAGTTGCCAAGCCAATGTTTTTGGACAGGAAATTACAAAGACCCTAACTGTTAACATTATTAGGTGTGCAACAAATCTTCCAATCAACTAAATGACTTCATAATCCCCTTTATAAACGGAGGAGCCCAAGCGGGCAATTTAAAAATGACCATTAAGGTTAATTGTACAGTTTTCAAATCTTAACATAGCACATCTAAAATTTTTGTAAAGCATTTTGTTCCATTTTGCTCAAGCCTTCAAGGTCTACAAGTTCAGAAAGAGAAAATGCCATTGTTGCTGGCATGGAGTCCTGAACTACAAAGTCCAAAATATTTACAAATTGGCAGTTATTTTTTATTGCCAGGGTACTATTTTGCCTATCATCACCTATGACACTTTCAATCCACCCAAAATTTCTTAAAATCAAAACAATGTTACATCCTCAAGTGAAAGGATAAACTTAAAAATTACCCCAATTTGATATCACTAGGTGAAAAAAATTACAGGTTGTGATAACCAAATAGAACAGGGGCCATAAAAAAGTTATCATCTTCGCGAAAAAGCACAGCATAAAGACAAATAATAAAATGAACCAGATTTAAGAAAGAACTAAGAGTGATATGCAATCATTCATGCAGATTACAGGATAATTTCAGGGGAACACACCATTTCTTTCCCATCAACTGAGATAACCTTGAACGGATACCAATGTGGATCTTTCACACATTCTTGCCACCACGAAACCAGTAACCCAGTTTTCTTATCAGCTTCCACTTCATTATATTTTTCCTTCATAGCTTCATAGAATGGGCTACTATCAAGTTCACCCATCCTCTTGACACCAATACTAGCACGACTTCGGGTCTTTTTAATGACCTGCAAGGAAAATTAAGATTAATAATAGATATTGCAAGAAATATTGGACAATAAAAAGTCCAAGAATGGCTTAGAAAATGAGACAACTTTTCAGAACACAATGTCCATTGTTAAAGTGATGTAATATATGAGCTGGTGAATATCCAACAATCACAGTTATGTCTGATGTCTCTTCTCCATAACCAGATGGATCATGAAAAATATTCTGGGTAACATAAGTCAAACAAATGAAATAAAAGTGATAAAATTTCAATTTTCTTAACGTACTTTGTTACTATGATCGGAAACATAAAAATTAACAACAAAAGAGTATAGGTAAACAATACAGGATGCCCTAAGACAATGTAACTTTACAGGACAACATGTACTTCACATTTAATTTTAATTTGTAAACAATTGTTGAATATCATACTCAATTCATACAACAATAGCAACAACAAAGCACCATTGGCTATTCATATCACACAATCATCATAAAAAACAATATGAGATAAATAATACAGTACAAATATGAAAAGATGCATGCAAATTAAATTTAAAAATCATTACAATTTAAAAGGGAAGATGCACACAGAAAACATACTTACCTTTAGCAATTCAGCTCGAGCATCCAGGAGCTCATCACGATACTGACGCTCTAGACAGAGCAATGGACAGGTGAGTGCTTCAGTTTGTTCAAGTGCCTCTTCCATTTCCATCAAATCCGCCTGTTTCATATCCAGTTGTTTTTCGAGCTGAATGACCTTAGCTTGGAGTTGTTCTATCTGGCTCTGGATACATAGAAACGTTCAGTTAGCATCAATACAATGGCTATTTTGATGCTGAGTATGCTGTCAGTCACAATTTCAGTAAAGAAAAGACAAGAACCTTTTGATCTTCAGCCAGTTTCACAACGTTTTCATCGGCTTTCTGTTGCTCCATCTGAAGAGAACCATTTTTCATTCCATTGGTAAACAAACTAAGATGAGATGATAATTCAAAAGGTATGGGATCAATATGAATATTATATTTTCAAAATGAAATAAAATAAATAGTATACACAGTTTAGGAGTGCTAGTTTTACATGCATATACTGATTACTGAAGGTGGTGCACCTAAGTAACGTGACCATTAATTTAAGGATTTTCTTAAAAGCACCGAGGATATCAAAAGTTGGTATTTTTTTATTGAAAAAATAAGTACAAGGAGTTTTGATTTTTTTCAATGCAACATTTTCAATAAAATTCATCATTTTTTAAGTTCTTATCACCGAGTTTAAGAAAATCCATTTAAATATATTTAAATTATAAATAAATATAATACTGTACCTCAAGTAGGTGAATGAAACAGGTGGTATAGACCAATTTTGCTAACCCCAAATGTAACAAAATAGATGCCAAAGTCCAAATTAACAAAATCAAGAAAACTAGTATCGGGTTTAGCTAACCTAAATGCAATAAATCAAGCACAGGACAAAAAAAAAAAAAAAAAAAAAACCAAAACTTGGAATAACAATGAAAAGAACAAGAACGAGAGAAAGGATAAAGAGGGAAGAGAGAAGGGTAAGGCATGACATTACGGAAGATGAGCAGCGCACGGTGGTCGCAAGGTGGGGAAATGCTATGCTGGTCTGGTCTGTGGACTGTGGTCTTTTACTACTATCCGTCATAGGAACAGTCACATAGCGAGAGTTAAATACTCAAACCAAAAAAAAAAATAAGTTTTTAGTCCCTGCACAGGTGTTCTTTTGGAATTGGTCCTTAAACTTTTTTTTCAATGCTTTGAGTCCTTAAAGTTTGCTCAAATTTTGAAAATGATCTTTGCATCACTTAAGTGGTGATATGACCGAAGATATGTCACGTCACGTTCGCCATATCGATAGGTAAGAGCATCTCCACCCATAACGAATAATTCGTTCTTAAATGGACCTCACACATTATTTTATTATTCTTCACAATTCTTTATATGTTATGAACCTCTAACATTTTTACTCTTCATCCATGAACCTACTTTTCGTTCATAAATAAGTCACACTATCTACCTTACACTCTTAATATTTTATAATAAATATAACCATCATCAAATAACCATTTTTTTTTACCGCCAAAAAAACTAACTACATTTTGAATAATTTTTTTATTTTTCAACGGCTTTATTTTAACTATTTTTTTCCCATAAACTCAAAAACACAAAAGCATAAAAAAAAATAATAATAATAAAAACTTCTACTTGATTTCTACGACTACCCACATCATGCCACATGCCTTCATTCATTTCTACCCAAATGACTACTCACTCAAGCCTTCATTTCTTCACTTCTAGTTTTATTCCTTAACTGCTCCGTAACCAACTCCATATCCAATTTCTTCCTTAACTGCTTCGTTGTCTTCACCTTGATCCTCTCCAAGCTCTCGGAGTCCTCTCGAATTGCCGCCACCTTGTTGCCATGGGAATCGGTGACGAAGAACTTCTTCACGATCCGATTGCGATCTCGGATCTCGAAGGCGATGGAGTCGGCGGAGATTGCGATCCGGTTGCGATCTCGGATCTCGAAGCCTGTTCTCTTCTTCACGGTCATCCCCACTCATCACCGCCACCACCACTCAGTTCAACAACCTATGCAACCACCAAAACAACTCAACTCATTCAAGCAAGATCAGGAATTGGGGCAAAAAATAAATCCACAAAATTTCGGTTTTTTGATTCAAGCACTTGTATATTTAATTTTTGATATTGTAAAAATTGTTATTGATTTTTTTTAACGAATTTTTGATGTTGTTGTTGATCTTTTCCCGTTTTTGTGCTGTTGATTTCCCTTGGATCCAAACCGTTTTCTTTCTCTTCACATTAATTTTCTTCAATATTTAATTCTGCCCTCAACCATTTGAACGTGCTCTATTTAGAGCACCCTTAGTGAAAAAGGGACGAACCTGTGTTGTCTCCAGCGGTGACCAACGTGATGATGCGGTCGTCACCCATTCACGAACGCGATTTGAGAACCCACCGGAGGTGCTCTAATATGTCAGATGATACCACGTGATTTTTTTAAATTAAAAAAATGCAAATTTATTAAAAATAATTAAAAATTGTATTTTTTTAAAAGAAAATTAAATTTTTTGATAAATTTTAAAATAAATTATTTTTCAAATAAAAAAATTCATGTAGTGTCCTGTAGTTCTACATAACACGTCACTCGTGGATATTATGAAAGTGACGTGACATGTCGTAAGCTATATCATCACTTAAGGGACAAAAGAACTATTTCCAAATATTAAACAAAGTTCAGGGACCCAAAGCATCAGAAAAAAAAGTTTAAGGACTAATTCCAAAAGAGAACCTAAGTTCAGGGAGTAAAACGTTAATTAAGCAAAAAAAATGGTTTATTTAAGTTTTTAGTCCCCGAACTTATGTGCTCTTTTGGAATTGGTCCTTGATCTTTTTTTTCGTTTTTTTGGGTCCCTAAACTTTTTCAATTTTTGGAAAAGGACTCTGTTGTTGCTTAAGTGATGATATGACCAATGAAATGTCACGTCACTTGTCCGACATCGAAGAATGAAGTGCTATGTAGCCTTTTGTAACACCACATGATTTTTTTTTTAATTAATTTTTTTTTCAAAATTATTAAAGGATTTATTTTCTTTTTTTAAAAAATACAAATTTTAATTATTTTTAATAAATTTGAATTTTTTTTTAATCTTTAAAATTCATGTGGCATCATCTAGTATGTTATCTATCGATACTACGAAGGTTATGTAGCATTTCATCGGTCATATTATCACTTAAGTAACAACAAGGTCATTTTCCAAAAATTGAAAAAGTTTAGGGACCCAAAGCAACAAAAAAAAGATCAATGACTAATTTCAAAAAAGCACCTAAGTTTAGGGACTAAAAACTTAAATAAGCCAAAAAAAATTCATACTTCCTCGTCCCAAAAACTTAGCTTCTAAATTGTCTCCAAAATCAAGCAATTACCAAAGCAAGTATTCAATGTATGTTCTTTTAATTAACTAATCATAAAATATACAATGCAATTTTAATTTTTTTTATTCATCATTTTAACTTCAATTTAAGACAAAATTTTTCTATATTTTTTTTTACTAATTTTACGGTAGGGAGGGAGTACTTATCAAAAAAGCTAGGTAATTTTTACTATTTAATTTTCCCAAATCTTAATAAAAAAAATGTATTTTGGATTAGTAGCATTGAGATTTGACTATTTGAGAATGAAAATAAAAATTAATTGAGATAATTATTTTTTTCTATGTTTTAGGAAAATAATATTGTTAAAGAAACAAAATTTAAAAAAAAATTAATATTCCACGTAAGACAGCCCAGTTGGTGGTTGCAGGGACACTTAGGATTTCCCCCTCACCTAGGTCATGGGTTCTAGTCACAGACCTCCCATGTAAAAAAAAAAAAACAATCATAAATAATCACTCGTCCTTTCTCGCCAATCACACCTCTGAATCGCAAATATTATTCTCCAATTTTGAGTAGATAGTGAATTTAATGTTCCAAAAATTGCATTATCATCAATTTAGTCTTTCAAATATATTCGTCATCAATTTAGTTTCTTAAAAATTAATTGTATTATTAATTTAGTCTTTCAAAAATATTTTCTATCAATTTAGTTCATCAGAGATATTTATCATCAATTTAAAATTCTTTGAAGATTAAATGTATCACCAAATCAATTGGGTCACCAATTTAATTCTCTAAATATATTTGCCATTAGTATCGTCTTTCACAGATCAATTGTGTCACTACGTAAATAAAAAAATAAAAAAATTGCCTTGTTATAGAGTTATTTATAAAGCAAGTTAAATAAAAGAAATTGTAAAATCATTTCAAAAAAACCTAAATAAATAAAAGATATAATTAAAAAATAATCAACACATATTAGTTTGAGTTAAGATGAAAGCACTTATGGTGTTAAAGTAGAGATGACAATTTACACACATGTTTATGATCCCACGAAGACAATTCATTTGAGGTTCTGTGGACAACGATTTTTCCTCGTGTCGTAGGAAATGACGATGAAGAAAAAAACTCTACGAAGACTATTTGAGGAATAAGAAAAAGATCTCTCTGAAAAAATTATTATATATAAAAATATATTACTCTTTCTGGTCCTTATTATAGGTCACATTTTAGAAGGTTTTCTTGATCCTAATTATAAGTCACTTTATATTTCCAATGTATCATTTATTGTTTTTTCTCTTTTTTGCCCTTATTAAATGCTTTGACCATCTATGTGTTTTTGTTGTTCATTAATGAATGCGAATTTTCCAAGAAAAGTTTAGAGGGTAAAATGGTAATGTTACAATATATTCTCATAAAATTTATAAAACTAACTACTTTCCTTGGTATGTGTAATTCGGTTAAGTATGCCCTATACTAAGGACCGGAGTGCTGGAAATAGGGATAGAATACGCAGCGAAAAAAAACGAAATACCCTATTTCCAGAACAGGATCCATGCAAGAGAGCATGATTCGAGATAGAAAAACGTTTACCTCTTGATGCGAAGAGGAGAACGGCGCTGGTGAGATCGTCCACGAACAATCCACGTCAATCACGAGCGCAGCAAGGTAGTCGCGCCTCTATTAGTATCCACACGAACAGATTCCCAATTGGAGTCACGTCTCTCTTCTCAGTGCTAGTGGAGAAGAGAGAGATTCAGTGTATCACTCACTCTCTAATATGGACGGCTAGGGTTGTCGTTCTGTGTCTCACACGTACCCAAAACCCTAAGGCTGATACTATTATTTATAATATATAGTATTAGACCAGCGGGCTGGGCTTGGCAGCACATATCAGAATGCGTCGCACGGTCATACTGTGCATCGCACGGACGTAAATTTTATAAAAATACAACTATTGTATTTTTTTATCAAATGTGATATCTCCAATCTATCTGTTCTTATGTGTGACCTTATAGGTTCCGGTAACGTTGGCAGTAAAGTTAAAATCTCATTTTAAGTTTACAAGCAATGAGCGGTATCTAGCAAACGTCATTGCTACCCAAGTGACAGGAATGTCTGTGATCTGACATAATCTTGGTGTGACCAATGATCATATGTAAATTTAATCCCTTTGTCCAAATATCTTAGTTACACTCATGACATGGAACGTGTCACCCATGTATAGTGTAACCTATGGTTTCTTGATCCCTAAGTAGACGCGTCTAAACAAATCTCGTCAATATCTCATATTGACTGTCTTGAGTATGGCCATACATTTCACCGTCTCACTCAATCAAGGGACCCAGAGATATAATTCCTATTGATAAGGAAGGACAAATCTCATCTACGTCACTCGCATCCCTCTACATGATTTGTCATATACCCGACTACAACCGTTATGATCACTTGGTTAAAGATGACGTTTGATTGCGTGAAAGCACATAATTCCTCATGTTGGGAACCGTAGCACTTCAGGTCGAAGGACCATGTACACCATTGTCACTATGAGAATCGCTTATGACACTCACTTAATAACCCATTAAGCATTCTCATGGCGGGTCAATCCAGTACGCAATTGTCCCAATGTGTACTTACGTGAAGACTTGGTATCCCATATCCATGACCGGTGAGATACAGTCATCAGTCTGCCACATACTAGTCTCGATGTATTATAGTTGTCCTTATTAACTGTAATACTCGAGTAGGGAATCTTTAAGGATAATTATCAATCAATAAGATCTCACTATCAAGTCATGTACTTGATATTCTTATGACATTGAACTTATAATCCTAAGGACTTTATTACATCTATTTTAATTAAACAATTAAAGCATAAATATAATAAATGAAATGTCTCATTATTATTAATAGTAATAATCCATAAACATAAAATAAGTACAAGTAAAAGAGAAAATACGATTGCCACTAGGACACTCTCCAACACGGAGAGAGTATATTAATAAGTTTATATTTAATTTCATATTTACACTATATTATTAAATTAAGGGTCTTCTTAACCTCGAGATAATAATTCAAGAGTGAAAGTGTTTTATAGGAAATTGTGCAATTAAGAAGTTAAAAGTTTATCCGATTTAGTTTTTCAAAAAATCATTTCCACTCTTGAGTTCTTATCATCATAGTTGAATTTAAGAAAACCCTTAAATTAATTAGAATGATTGAACTTGATGTTTTGATCTTAATATTTTTTTATTTGATTTTCAACATATTATTTGAGTTTTTTATTTTATTTTTTTAGTTGCAATGTTTAACTTAATTGTTTAACTTAATATGAACTTAGTATTATGAAGTATTTCAACTTTAATTTTAATATTTATTATTTATTTTGTTTTTTTTATATATTTTTTAAATTTTATTAAAATCCATGGGATGCGAAGAATTTTCTCCTTGGGAAGACGGATGGGGAATAAAATTAGAAGGCGTGGAGACATGGATAATATTCTTTGCACATTCCTCACTCCATTGCCATCTATATTTATAAGATTGTGCTATGTGTTGTGAGTACTTTTTTTAACTATGTTTATTTATTTAAGTTTTTGTAATAATTTTATTTTACAATTTTTTTATTTAACGTTTCACATTGACACCGTTAAACTAATATGTAAAGGAGCAATACGAAAAGACTAACTTGGTGACATAATTGATCTTTCAGGGACTATATTGATAAAAAATATCGTAGGGGGATTAAATTGGTGACACAATTGATATTCGAGGGACTATATTGGTGGCAAATATCTTTGAGGGACCAAATCGGTGGCAGTGCATTATTTGGTGTAATAAGTATTGTTTTCCATAAGTATTTGGTTTATGTAAGTAGTAAAAAAAGTTAATGATTATAGATGGAGAAGTGGTATAGTAGAGAAAAACACAATTAATATATTGAATAACCAAGCAATGATCAAAACTACTCATTTGGTCTCTTACCTTATTTTTTTATTTCAATTTAGTCCCTTACCTTTATTTGGTGTCAATACGATCTCTTACGTTTCAAATCGTTAATACCGTTAGTTCCAATCGTTAGTATTCTTGTTGATTTGAAATCCTTTTCTTTTTACTCGATACTAATGAATAACTAAGCTCCAACTCACGTTTTTGTCTCTTCAGTTCGTGCCCTAGCAGAACCAAAAGGCTGTGAATGAATTTCTGAAACACTCTCCCTCCCTCCCTTGAGAAGAAGGTGAAACATAGGCTCCAAAACGTTGACAAATTATGCGAACACAGAGAGAGACATGTGTTCACAGCCACGTGTATAATTAATGGCCACATAAGATTAAAATTGACAACGTTAATAGCAACTGACGGTTGGGACTAACGGTGTTAACGATTTCAAACGTAAGGATTCAAATTGACACCAAATAAAGGTAAAGGACCAAATTGAAATAAAAAAATAAGGTAAATGACCAAATGAGCAGTTTAGCCTTTTTTTTTAATGATGTATTATATTTGTAATAGGATAAATAAATAGGATCAGATAGAGTAAATTGTTACTCAACCCTAAGCACAGATGATAATTACTCTTGATAGGAGTATAAGAACTTTTGTGAAATTTTTATTGCTAGATAGTTAGATTAGTCCTTAATTTTATAAGCACTAGTAAAATTAGTTTATGAGATTATCAAAATTTCAAATTGAGATAGCAAAACGTGAGTCATGTTAATTTCTACCGTTAGTGGTCCACAAAGTCATAAACTAATTTTATTGGTACCCACAATCTCGTGGACTAGTTTGATCGATAGTCAACGATCTTTGTTTTTCTTTTTAGCCAAAACAATCGATTCTGTTAATCCATGTTAAGGACCACCAGGGTCAATTAACGTAAAGGACTAATGAGACTCGTGTTTTCTTATCTCAGGGATCAATTTGAAATTTCGAAAGTCATAGGGACTAAATTGATTGGTGCCGTCAAAATCAGGAACCTATTTGACATATTACTAATTTTTTTATGTATAAAATTTCATTTCAATTTTTAATTAAATTTAATTTTTTTCCCACAAACATACATATTTATTAAACACTTATTGGAGCCACAATAATAATTGTAGGAGTAATTTTGAAAAAGTATATCAAATATTTACATTTCCAATATCACAAACAATACTAATTGACTTCTATAATGGATGTCAAGGTTGTCAAAATCAAGAGTTTACCTAAACTCGTGAAGTCGAGGTAAACTCGACTCGTAAACTTAACTCATAAACTTGTATGAATTTACTTATTTTAAAACTAACATGTACACAACATACATAATATCCTTAAAAATTCACCTCATGAAGGTTGGAGTGAATAATTGGCGATTGAGTTAGTAATCGGTGATTGGGACTTGAATCCATATCGACAAAGAGATGATTGAGACTTGAGAGGCGAAGAGAGACACAAACATCAAGAGATGATTGAGGAAGACAAGAGATTCGAGTAAGACAAAGGGATTTTGAGAAATTGAGCCAAAACGGCATCATGTTGGAGTTGAATTTCTATTTCTGGACCAATTGGGACGATTCTAGAGCTTATACGAGTTAACTCGTGATTCTATGAGTTAGCACGTGAGTTTACCCAAGTTTAACCGATTTTATCCTATTGAGCTAGTCATTTCTATTTTTGGGCCAATTGTGCTTACTCATAAGTTTATGAGTTAACTCGCGATTCTATAAAAGTTAGCATGAGTTTATCTAAGTTTATCCTATTGGCTAGTCATTTCTATTTTTGGATCAATTGGGCTAACTCGCGAGTTTATGCGAGTTGAATGGGGCTTTTGTCACCCCACTTGTAGCCAGAAACATCCTATTTATCTTATCATTTCCAATTTTATCCTTATTTTGTTTTCTTAACATTCGGATCGTAAGGTATACCTCACTACCGAAAAATAGATCTCGGTCTTGAGATACACCTCACTACCGAAAAAAGTCCACTTACAACCAAAAATAAAATTACAGTTCCTTTCAAGTAAGACTTTATCATATATACTCCAATGATGTTAGAATTGCTGAGAAAAATAATACATATATTTGATAAATAAAAAAATAAAAAAAAAGTCATTTTTATTGGAAGAGTATAATTGTGCTTTTTAAGACAAGTCTAAGACAAAGGTCCTCACATATTCACGCCAATGAATAAGTTTAAGAAAAGAAATTACAATTATCCAAAATAAAAGAAAGAAAAAAGGTTTGATACATGTTTAAAATTACAATTCTTATTAAACATATGCAAAAGGCACTTCCATGTCCATAAATATGCACCATAAATTTCAGCTTCCTTTTAAAACATATATACATCGATCTAACCTGTAACTATAAAACAAAATAAAGCAATATTTAGTTGATTTTCTAATGCAAAAAAGATATAACAACAAAACAATACATAGAAACATTGGGCTAATAATATAATTTCCCTGCTTACAAAAGTAAAAATGGAACCATATATAAAAATCAAATTCATGGACAAAGTATTCTCGGTCAATTCAAGCTTATCCATCAAAATCATTAACATCATTAAAACACACCATTGTCAATCCCACTTGTCACCACGCCTTAAGCCAAGAAAGATTCATTTACTTCATGTACAACAACAAAGCGTAAATCAATAACAAAAGGAAATTCAGCATTTGATTCATTATGAACCAGATTGTACCATCATTCATATTACCTCACTCAACTCGTCGAGCAAACATATCCATCATTTCTTGTTTGAAAACATCCATGGCATGTTGTTGTTGCTCGAGCAGCTCTTTTTTATTTTGTTCCCTAATCTTCTCCAACTCCTTTTTGTGTTGTTCCTGCATCTCCTCCAACTCTTTTATCCTTTGAGCTTGTTCTTGTATAATTTGTTGCTGCTTTTGCATTTCTTTTTGTTGTAAAAGTTGATGTTGTCCTTTGCTATAACCACGCAATGTTGTCATCAATGGCTCTTGATATTCTTTCAAGAGACGATAGAATTTTGGTGCTTCATCATTAGGCACTTCAGGCATCCTTTGCTCATTGCCAATACCTGTCCCCATATCTACATTCATGCTAGCTATACCAAAAGCATCATCTAGCATGTTCACTTCACTATCATGATTATCATCATCATAATTACTCCTATTACTTATGTTATCGCTATCAGAATAGTTTATCGATTCACCATGGAACTCCCAAGTAGTGTACTTTTCATACACTCCACACTTGAACAAATCAAACCTTACATCACCTCGTCTTTTGAAAATTATGTTGCGACAACTATTACAAGGACATCTAATAGTAACACTATCTTTATTCTCTTCTTCGATGTCACGAAAGGCAAAGTTGAGGAAATCGTCAACACCACTTATATAAAGACGTGATGAGCGATTCTTTATATTCATCCATTCCTTATTTAAGACCATTTCCTATATTTTTCAAAGAATTGATTTAGTCAACAACAAATATATATATATATATACACACACACATGCATACATACACATATAAAAATGCTTCACTTATAGGGTTATATTGATAATATAATTAGTAGCATTTTGCGTTAACTTATCAAACACAAGCATATTAGATATGCTATATAACACCTGCATTCAATTAGAAATTGTAGCATCAACAACTGGTTGGAATAGAGAAAGAATGTTTACCTCGCTTTTGCTGAAATGAGAAAGGACACCACTCAATTTGGAATCGATTGAGAACTAAACCTACAAACATTACCCAGAAAAATTAAGACTCGGATTAGGAAGAGATGCTTTACATGAGAATTCAAAACTATATAGTGGTATTATTACATGCGCTGAGTACTACTAGTAATTGACTAGTACTTCAGGATTATTGTATAATTTCATGTGCCCCACTGTCAAGTTAATATGCTATTCCACACAGGTTAAATTAAAGCTGACAAATAACAAGTCGAGAGTGAAGAGATAAAAATATAAGTGAAGTAGTCCATCTTGCTCCAAACATATTCAAAACCAAAAATATGAACATAACAGAGTATGGGTGATGAAATACAAGCAATGTGTTATGCATTTTCTTATGTAATGCTATTCACTTATTCAGCATATTCCGAGCGTGATGGACCATTCTTTCAAGGTCCAACTATGCTATCTGCTAAGAGCTTTTACTTTACAATTTAGTGCAAAAAAATCTCAAACTAACTATGCTACACCAATGAAGGGGCTGAGAACAAGCAAATGCTCTACGAATTCTTCAACTTGTAAATAGGCTCTAATTAATGCACAACTACAAAGTCTATCTACTGTCACATTCTAAGACTTAAACCAATAAGCTATGTAAACATATAACCTATAAGTTGTAACTAACAGTGAGTTCTGGAAGAACATGTTGTTTGATGACAGTGGAGTATTCTTAATTAGACATCATCAGAATAAAAGAATGAAATTAGACAATAATCCTATCTTTCAGTAATACTTCATAAAAGAATATTAACTATATATTGTCTAATTTCATATTCTTTCAGTGGATTATTGTCTGATTCCATATTCTTACATCAGAATATAAACTATATATGCATTATGCAATGCATAAAAGAATGAGGAGGCATGAAATTTCTGAATCCCTTTTATGAAGAATTTTTAGCTTCACACATATTGAAGCTAAAAATTACTACTTTTTCACCAAAAAGACCCCAAAACCCGTCATCAATAGCACCAAACTTCACTTAATCAGAAACCCAGGACCCCAATTCATACCAAAAATCGAGCTTTTGTAAAGGAATCAGATGGAAGTGTATGTGGGAAAGAACACAAATAAATTAGAATCAAAATTATACTCACAAAACCAAGCTTTTGTAAGGGAATCAGATGGAATCGTGAATGACTGAGTTTCGCCGTCGTCGTTGCTACTGTGAACGAGTGAGTAGTGATTGTTGCCGTCGCCGTCGCCGTCACTGCCGTGAACGAGTGAGGAGCGGTTGACGCTGTCGCCGTCGCCACCGTCACTGCCGTCAAGGGTTTGAAGAGTAGCGAAGAATGGTGAAGAGAGGGATGGAATATGGTGAGTGAGAAGATATGTTGCAGTAATACACGTACCGGATACTATTACGACATTTTTTAAAAATCTAGTTACGGGTCCCTCAATATAAATTCAAATTTTATAAATAAATATATATAAACAAAATGCAAATAAACGATTTTAACATTGAAATAACACATGAGTATTATAAAATTAGAGATTGATAATCAAAATAAGTCAAGATATAAAACAGAAGAATTGATTATAACATTAAAATATAAATTTTAAGACAAAAATTACATCATCGATACGATACATACCTAAAATATACCTTAAGATACCATTTACAAGTACCCAAGAATACGGTATGTACCGGTACCCAAGATCTACCCGATAAAGATATATCACCAATTTAAGAGTACTCATGTTTTGGAGGTGAGAAAAGATACCAGTGAAGAATTGCTTTCATTTTTTTTTTCTTTTTTTGCTCTTTTTTCTTTTTTTTTTCTATTTGTATTATTAAAAACTTTGGCAACGAGGTGTTGTTGCAACTTGGCTAGTCTAATTTTTTCCCTCACGGACGTTCCCCACCTTTAGGTTTTATTTGGTTGTATGAAAAAATGAGAAGATAAAAGTAGGGAGTAAAGATTATAGAGAGAAAATGAGAAGATTTTGTGATTGTTTGACATGAGAGAAAATATGAAGAAATATGGAAGAGAGAAAAGTTGAGTTTTCTTTCCTTTTATTTGGTTGAAGAAAAAAATGAGAAAAGAGAAAACAATAAATTTATTAAAAGATAAATATACCATTATTTTTCATAACAAAAATAAATATATATTTTTCTTTCTCAATATAAAACATAACCAAATATTTTTTCCTTAATTTAATTCTTTGATACATAATAAAAATTATGATTCAAAGATGTTAAAAAGAATAAAAATTCAAAGAAAAAAAATACATGCACAGTTAATAGCTTTTTTTTGGTAACATGCACATATAAGGAAAAAGCAAAGAGAAGAGGAGCCTAACAGCCAGAGAATAAGAAGAATGAGAAGGGCAGAGTGCAATTTGAGATTTTTACAAAAGTGGATTCCTTTTCTCTCCGTTCTCTTGCCTTTTGAGGAGAGAAAATATTTTTGGATGGGTCCCACCCATTTTTCTCCCCTCTTCCATTTTCTTTGCTTCACCAAACAGGAGAAAACTGAATTTTCTTCTTGTTTTCTCTTCCCTCAAAATCTCCTCCCCCAAAATCTATAGAAACAAAGAGACTGTTGAGGAGGGAAAGAGGAATTTTTAATATGGCAACTATCATTGGCAACGACAAACAAAAATTTGTTACAAAACAGTTTTTAATGCAACAACGGATTTTTGTCATGGCGTTAAAATTTGTTTTGCAACGATTTTTTTTTATCGTTGCAATAATCGATTTTTCTTGCAGTGATATATCTCATGATTTATTACATTCAATATTAACTAAATTATCACTTGACATTTTGAGATGGTTTCATTTTTGTCCCTAAGATTTCAAAAATTTCTTTTTAATCTATGAGATTGTAAAATCTTACTTAGCTTAATATCACGTTGTTAGTAGTCATATTAAGGATGTAACTGAAATAGAGTTAATATTCTCAATGACTAAATTGAATTAAATGTTTATAAGTTAGAGATTAAACTGAAAAAAGAATTAAAAGGTATCACTTCTTATAAACTAACATAAGTAACATTTTACAATTTTAGGGACTAAAGAAAAATTTTCGAAATCTCATAAACGAAAGTAAAATCAGTGCAATGTCGAGGATCAAAATGACAATTTCTTCCATTCAATATTATTACCTTTGAAAAATGTCAATCAATATGATTTGTAAAATTGTTAGCAAATACTTATTCCGTCCCTTATTATAAGACCCCTTAAAGTAAAATTTGATCCTAAATATAAGAAAATCTTCTAAATATTTCCAGAATTACCCTTGACATTTAATCATAATACTGTAAGTTTTAGTGAGAATACATGAATAAAATTGTACTAGAAAGTGTAAAAATTTTGCAAATTGTGTAGTTTTGATGTTGTAGGTGGGGAGGTAAAATAAAAATTAAAGTATTGAAAAGTCAAAAACTCCCTCTGGTCTTATATATAGGGCACCTTCTAGAGGAAATCTTTGGTCATATACATAGGGGACTTTATATTTCCTATGCATCATTAATTGATTTTTTCTCTTTTTTGCCCTTATTAAATGTTTTGACCAACTATGTTTTTTTGTGATTCATTAATGAATATGAACTTTCCAAGTAAAGTGGAGGGGTAAAATTGTAATGTTACAATATATACTCATAAAATTCACAAAACTAACTACTTTCATTGGTCCGAGAAATACGATTAAGTATGCCCTATATATAGAACCAAAGGGATTCTGGTAGCCTCACGCGGCTACTGCTTCGGTAGGAAATTGGGAGGGTGAATTTCGGTTAGGGTTCTACATCGAAAGAAAGAGAGTTCGACTTCAGTGGGATTGAGAGAAATGGGAGGTCATTGCTTTGATGGAGATGAAAAGTGAGTGTGACTATGCTTCAATGGCTCCATTGCTGCTACTACCTCCTGCTTCAAACTTAATTGGAATTAGAAATAGTAGAGAAAGGGGAGGGGTGTTACAGTGAAAGAGAAGAGAGCCAAATTTTGAATAAAAATGAAAAAGTAAAATGATGTGGCAAATTAAAACAGGTGTAAATATTTTATTGGCCTACATATACAAAGTATCACAACCTTACAAGTTTTACATGATTGTTAGAAGTTGCCATTAATTTTATTACTATAAAATTGATCCTAAAAATATGCAAAGGAATCCTACAAGAAGGGACTGAGGGAGTAGAATGTGAAATAAATCATGCATGTGCAACTTTTTTTCCGTAAATTAACTTGGATTTCACATTATTTTTTAATTTACTATTAGAATGTGTTGCCACGTTATTCGTGCATCATTCCTACAAGCAAAATCATTAGCTTCAGAACATTGTACTTAGAGGTCAAGTAATTATTTGAGCGGGTTAAAGGGGTAAGTAGCCTGCCGCCCCACTCAGCAATGGACTCAGAATTTTTAATGTGAAAACGATAAATATAAAGGAATATGGATACTAAAATTTTATAATAAACTTGTTTTAACATACTAAAATTTCAAAATAAGGTAATAAGCATACAAACTTTTAAAATTGTTATTTACAATATTGTTTATTCATGACAAGAATACTGTAACGTTTTTTTTAAACACTGAAATTATTTATTTATTTTTTCATCTTGAATTTTTCTCGGCATTAACCTACAATTCTACGAGGCAATTTATCATCACAGTCATAAGTCACCAATTTATGGGCTTCATGGCTTGGACTTTAAGAAATTAAAAACTCAAAATCCATAAAACATTTATTTTAACGCTGATGTAAATTTTCTTTAGACCTATTTTTGTCCTTAAAGTAAGTTCCTTTCCAATTCACAATGGCATAAACGCTTCTATTTTATATAAACAGACTCCTAATAATAATTATTATAAAGTAGTTTTGAAAAAAATATATCAAATATTTAAATTTTCAACATCATTAATATACTTCATCCGGTCCTATGTATAGGGCATACTTAACTGTATTCCCCGGATTAAGGAAAGTAGTTAGTTTTGTGAATTTTATGAGAATATATTGTAACATACAATTTTACCCCCTTCACTTTCCTTGGAAAGTTCACATTCATTAATAAATAACAAAAATACATAGTTAGTCAAAACATTTAATAAGGGCAAAAAAGAGAAAAACCAATTAATGATGCATAAGAAATATAAAATGCCCTATATATAGGACCAAAAATTTCTTTTGGAAGATACCCTATGTAACATCCCTGGCAAGCAAATGGATTGCGACTGTCCCCACATACCAACACGGTGAAAGTGCAACAAGGAAAGCTTTATTTTGATGAAGACAAAGTGCCAAGGACATCATCAACAACAACCATTTTTAAGAGTCTTCCATTTCCTGCTTCCTTGTATTATTTTATATTTATGTTGAGTGTGGGTGGTAGACTTAGGTTGATTACTCAAGTGATTATGAGTTAGTTAGCATGAATACTAGTTGAGCTAAAATAGTGAAAAAGCTTAGAAAGGGACTAGGTGCTTTGGAAAATCATTTCTGGTCTTTAATTTTTATGAAAGTAGCAGTAACTACTCGAGTAGTTGGTGCACTACTCGAGTATCCTGCATTGAAGAAAATTGGTCTGCTCACTGTCTCCTCAACTACTCGAGTAGTCTGTTGACTAATCGATTAGTTCTCAACTAATCGATTAGTTACTGCACTGATCGAGTAGCTTGAGAAACAGTAAGTCCACAAATTTTCTCACTACTCGAGTAGTGCTTCAACTACTCGAGTAGTACGTACAAGATCTGTCAGTATTTTAATTCTAATATGTCTGTTGAAGAGGCAATCAAGGGAGAATCTTTCCTAATCTGTTTTATCAAGCTCCTCCCTGATTCTGGCAATTTGAAAAACGCATTATAAGGATTACCTCTTCAACCATAGCTACTGACACACTGATCTGATGCGTTAGGAATTTTTGAAAAACCTTGCACACAATTTTTGATCCAAATCCCTTTCTAAGAAACAATCTCTAGTATTCTAGCTTTTCTGACTCATCATCATTTGAGATTGTTTTGGAGCCGTTTCTCTGCGATCTGTTTTTCTCCATTGAAGAAAGGAAGGATATCTTTAAGGTTTCGAGGAGTCCTACAATTAAAAGCGTTGAAGAGGTTCTTCAACTGTCTCGATCAACTCAAATTGGGGTAGATTTCAAGAGTTTGGTACACTCTTGAAAGGGATAAGTGTGATAGAGTGAGGTTCACTTGTATCTCCTATTGTAACCGATTTGAACTGATTTTAGCAGACACTCCCTAAGGTTTATGGGGGACTGGACGTAGCTCTCAGTGGATAGAGAGTGAACCAGTATAATAATTCCCTGTGTCGATCTTTTACTGCTTTCATTTATTTCAGTTATTTAATCTTTCTTCAAAACCTTAAGATAGCAAATCATCCGCTTCTGTTTTTGGCTTTGCGTTAGCAAAACCCAGCTTTTGAAAACTCTGTTATCTGTCTGAATTGACACGCACTACTCGAGTAGTCCATCAACTAATCGAGTAGTTCATTCATTTTTGAACAGAAAATTATTTTTGTTTTAAAACAGTAAGCGCGTAATTTGTTATTATCAATTACATTCGAAAAATTAGTATCGTTACATCAATTTACTATTCACCCCCCCTCTACTAAATTGTTAGGCCGCTTGTTGGTTTCCAACAAGTGGTATCAGAGTCAGGGCCGGGTCGGTGTGCCAACGGGGACGTTGGGCCTCCAAGGGGGGTGGATGTAAGGTGAAGCCTTAGTCCCACATCGGCTGGTAAGGAGAACGAAGCATGCCTTATATAGGGTGTGGATACCTTACCTCACGTGGATGTGTTTTGGGGCTCACTGTTAGTGTGAGACCAAGAGCAAAACCGTGAGGGTGAAGGATGCCCAAAGCGGACAATATCCACGTGGCGGTGCGCTGGGTCCCGGTGCCCAGTACCGTACGGCTGGCTGGGGCTGGGCTGTTACATTTGGTATCAGAGCGTTTATTCTCAAATCCGGTTTTCCCCCTTTCAAAACCTAAAAATCCGTTTTTGGTGAGAACTCAAATGACATCATCATCCTCTGCTCCTGCTCCTGCTGCAAAGCGTACTAAGAAGCGTGCTAATCAAGTGGATCTGAATCATTACTTCTCCGCCGCCTCTCGATCTGATCGGTATGAGCGTTTTTCATCAAGGGACCCCGTTGAGATTCGCTGGATAAACGCGTTCTGGTTGTTTCATCAGCATCTACCTCGGGTAAATCTTCTTGCTAATTCTGGTTTACAGCAGTTCCTAGAGTTTAATGGGCCTTTTTACACTAGGACTCTCAGGCACTTTTATGCAAATCTAGTGAAACAAGGAGAAAATATTACAACTTTGTTCATGACACTCGTATTGTATTTACTCTGGCTGATTTGCATGCTCTCTTTAACTTACCTACTGCTGGAGCTTCACTGGTTAATAGGGGTTTGGACTGTGATATTGCTAGAACTTATATTGAGACTCTTCGTCCTGGTTTTAGATGGTCAAAAGGTAATAAAAAGGTTAAGTCAATGACCGTGGAGAACAGGATTTTGCTGTATATCATCACATACATTGTGTTTCCAAGGACTTCCAGGAACTTTGGACAAGCTTTTGAAGATGACATCAAGCTTATGAATGGCATCGTAAATAACACCAGTATAAATTGGGCTTTGGTGATTGTGGAAAGGATGCTCATGGCGGCTGGTACTTCGACTGGATGGCTGCCCTATCCAATGCATGTTACTAAAATTGCTCAACATTTTGGCGTCGTTATTCCTGCTAATGACCCATGTACTCACTATGATGATAATGAATACTGCATTAATGATGGCGTGTTTCACTTGATTGGTCTACAACAACATCCCCGAACAGGCATTTGGTATTGGAAGGCGGATCTTGAGGCCATGAAAGATGGTAATCCGGCTCCTCAGGATGAAGACAGGGAAGAAGAGGAACAAGCATTTCAGGCAGCTGAAGAAGGTCTTAATGTAGAGGACTTTATGGATGCTCAACCTTCTTAGCCTCATGTGTCTCTCTCTCCTGGTTCTTCCACATTTGATCTTCGAGCTATGCATGACTCCTTGATGTCACATATGGATACTCACTTTGGAAGGGTCAACGATCGTCTGGATCGCATAGACAACCGAATGGATCAAATGGAGCTTCGTATGGTGGAGGACTATGATAACATGCAGCAATTTCTCACCGATGCCTTTGGAGCTTTTCATCCTCCCCCATCGTCTTAAATGTTTTTAACATGTTTTTTGTTTTACATTTTGCTGGTTTTCATCTTGGTGTTTTAGTTGTTATCTTTGGATGTGTGTATCCAAACTTTATGTTGATCTCTAGGGGTTTTTAAGTTTAAGACTTATGCTTTTATTTAACTCATTCATGGATATGCAGTGCATTTTTTTTGGCTTTATAATTATTAAGGCTACTGCGTTTGATTTATTATCTCTCTTTTGGCTCGCACGTGATTACTTTGGCTCCTTTTTGATCATGCCAAAAGGGGGAGAAAGGTTGTTGTGTTTGTGGTTTATTTGTCACATGTATAGGTGCATACATTCAGGGGGAGTATGTAAAATCAACAAGCATTTGTCATCATCAAAAAGGGGAAGACTGAAAGTGCAACAAGGAAAGCTTTATTTTGATGAAGACAAAGTGCCAAGGACATCATCGGCAACAACCATTTTTAAGAGTCTTCCATTTCCCGCTCCCTTGTATTATTTTATATTTATGTTGAGTGTGGGTGGTAGACTTAGGTTGATTACTCAAGTGATTATGAGTTAGTTAGCATGAATACTAGTTGAGCTAAAATAGTGAAAAAGCTTAGAAAGGGACTAGGTGCTTTGGAAAATCATTTCTGGTCTTTAATTTTTATGAAAGTAGCAGTAACTACTCGAGTAGTTGGTGCACTACTCGAGTATCCTGCATTGAAGAAAATTGGTCTGCTCACTGTCTCCTCAACTACTCGAGTAGTCTGTTGACTAATCGATTAGTTCTCAACTAATCGATTAGTTACTTCACTAATCGAGTAGCTTGAGAAACAGTAAGTCCACAAATTTTCTCACTACTCGAATAGTGCTTCAACTACTCGAGTAGTACGTACAAGATTTGTCAGTATTTTAATTCTAATATGTCTGTTGAAGAGGCAATCAAGGGAGAATCTTTCCTAATCTGTTTTATCAAGCTCCTCCCTGATTCTGGCAATTTGAAAAACGCATTATAAGGATTACCTCTTCAACCATAGCTACTGACACACTGATCTGATGCGTTAGGAATTTTTGAAAAACCTTGCACACAATTTTTGATCCAAATCCCTTTCTAAGAAACAATCTCTAGTATTCTAGCTTTTCTGACTCATCATCATTTGAGATTGTTTTGGAGCCGTTTCTCTGCGATCTGTTTTTCTCCATTGAAGAAAGGAAGGATATCTTTAAGGTTTCGAGGAGTCCTACAATTAAAAGCGTTGAAGAGGTTCTTCAACTGTCTCGATCAACTCAAATTGGGGTAGATTTCAAGAGTTTGGTACACTCTTGAAAGGGATAAGTGTGATAGAGTGAGGTTCACTTGTATCTCCTATTGTAACCGATTTGAATTGATTTTAGCAGACACTCCCTAAGGTTTAGGGGGGACTGGACGTAGCTCTCAGTGGATAGAGAGTGAACCAGTATAATAATTCCCTGTGTCGATCTTTTACTGCTTTCGTTTATTTCAGTTATTTAATCTTTCTTCAGAACCTTAAGATAGCAAATCATCCGCTTTTGTTCTTGGCTTTGTGTTAGCAAAACCCAGCTTTTGAAAACTCTATTATCTGTTTGAATTGACGCACACTACTCGAGTAGTCCATCAACTAATCGAGTAGTTCATTCATTTTTGAACAGAAAATTATTTTTGTTTTAAAACAGTAAGCGCGTAATTTGTTATTATCAATTACATTCGAAAAATTAGTATCGGTACTTCAATTTACTATTCACCCCCCTCTACTAAATTGTTAGGCCGCTTGTTGGTTTCCAACACACGGGTCTTTTCAGCATGTTTTGTCCTCACTCGCACGCTTCCCAGGAAACTTCCCAGGAGGTCACCCATCACAGAATTACCCCAAGTCAAGCACGCTTAACCATGGAGTTCTTAAGTGATGGGCTACCGAAAAGAAGATGCATCTTGTTGATATGGGTAGTACCAATCAATTCATTTAAGCCTTCCTGTACTATGTAGTCCCATACCTACACAGTCTCAGGACCACCCTCTCATTCCGATGTGTCGGTTCATCCATGTACCCCCTCCCTTAGAAGTCTGCCAAGAGCCGCTCCTTGTCCGTGCCTCTTGCACCGCCGATCACTCCCCGCTCTCATCAGCCCGGGTCTTACATGCCCACCAGCTTCCACCTGGTTCGTCCCCGAACCACACCGTACTGGGAGAGGAGCCGCTCTGATACCATTTGTAACATCCCTGGCAGGCAAATGGATTGCGACTATCCCCACATACCAACACGGGTCTTTTCAGCGTGCTTTGTCCTCACTCGGACGCTTCCCAGGAAACTTCCCTGGAGGTCACCCCATCCCAGAGTTACCCCAAGTCAAGCACGCTTAACCATGGATTTCTTAAGTGATGGGCTACCGAAAAGAAGATGCATCTTGTTGATATGGGTAGTACCAATCAATTCATTTAAGACTTCATGTACTATGTAGTCCCATTCCTACACAGTCTCAGGATCACCCTCTCATTCCGGTGTGTCGGTTCATTCATGTACCCCTCCCTTAGAAGCCTGCCACGAGCCGCTCCTTGTCCGTGCCTCTTGCACAGGCGATCACTCCCCGCCCTCATCAGCCCGGGTCTTACATGCCCACCACCTCATCAGCCCGGGTCTTACATGCCCACCAGCTTCCGCCTAGTTCGTCCCCGAACCACACCGTACTGGGAGAGGAGCCGCTCTGATACCATTTCTAACATCCCTGGCAAGCAAATGGATTGCGACTGTCCCCACATACCAACACGGGTCTTTTCAGCATGCTTTGTCCTCACTCGCACGCTTCCCAGGAAACTTCTCAGGAGGTCACCCATCACAGAATTACCCCAAGTCAAGCACGCTTAACCTTGGAGTTCTTAAGTGATGGGCTACCGAAAAGAAGATGCATCTTGTTGATATGGGTAGTACCAATCAATTCATTTAAGCCTTCCTGTACTATGTAGTCCAATACCTACACAGTCTCAGGATCACCCTCTCATTCCGATGTGTCGGTTCATCCATGTACCCCTCCCTTAGAAGCCTGTCAGGAGCCGCTCCTTATCCGTACCTCTTGCACCGGCGATCACTCCCCGCTCTCATCAGCCCGGGTCTTACATGTCCAGTTTATAATTAATTTATTTATATCATTGTCCGAAGAGAACCGAACTGCTCTGATACCAAAAATGTAACAACTTAATTCTAATAACAAAATACACAATCCACGGAAGCTTAACAAGTACAATATTCAGTAAATAAAAAAAATGTCTCATTAAGACAAATATACATCTCCTTGAACCAAAATAATTGTTAAATAAAATTACATTGAAAATTTTACTTATTCTACGATGACACTGGGCACTAAAACTAGAAGGGCATTACAATGCCAACAATCCCCTTTAAACTTAATGTAGACTTCTTAAAAATAATTTACACAAGAAAGCTAATATTATAAACTTGTCTTCTTCTTGGCGCTTCCCAAAATCTCAATCTGACAACATCAAACCCGAATAGTGAGATAAAAATCTCGGTAACACTATTTAGCTTGAAAGTATTTTTGAACTATGATATTGTCAGCCGTCACATGTACGGAAAATCTCCATAAAGAAAATAATGAGGGAAATAACATTTAATAATATAACTCATGTCTAGTATCATACAATTATTAATCACATGAACAAAAATATGACTATCTAATACAATCAATGCAGAACAATCATTAATTGCATCTATGGCCTTTTGGCCTTGAACTCCAACCATTAACACAGCACGCCTGCTGGAGGTGCCTACCCCTCGCCCAGCGCCTCGGGTTTGGATGACTTACACCTGCGTCCGGGTCAGTCCTCTGAATTATTTGTTGGAGTTCGTTTACGTGTGCCCAGGTCAAACAATGAGTCAAAAGACTCCTCTAAAATAACATTATAACTATTCATATTTGGTGCACAGAACATTCTCTCTTGCACACAGCACGCCTGCTGGAGGTGCCTACCCCTTGCCCGGCGCCCCGGGTTCGGATGACTTACACTCGCGTCCGAGTCAGTCCTAATATATCATATGGTTGATGTGCATGATCAAACAATCAAATACAATTTAAACATAATATTAGAATTGTTTATAAAGGAACAAATCTACACTTCAATATATATATATATATATATATACTCACACGGATTATAAGAAATAAAATATTTAATAAAAACCACGATTTCATATTATAACACTGATTCAACCCCATGAAATTATACTTATTTTCGTTTCATGTTAATAAGTGGGCATGAATTATTAATATCATCGTAGTATATTCATAAGAAGCGCTTTTTCAAGAGAAACAGAGAGGACATATATAACAAGAGAAATTGCCACTGAAGAAAAATAGTAGGCACAAGTCTCTATCGAAAATCAAAATAGTAGGCGCAAGGATCTCCATCGAAAATCAAAAACAACATCCCAATTCACTATTATGCTATAAATAAGAATATAGAATGAATCGTTACTGTATAGGAAGTATTGCAACAAATGCCTAGTTTTTATATGAGAAGTTCACGTGCAGTAAAAGTGTCACAAAAGCTCATGTATCAATAATTATAAAATAATTTCATCTATTCCCTATTATTATCTATGAAGGTTTAATTGGGTTATAGTGTTACCTTAATGGGGATTCTCTCTTCTTCTTTTTCTTGTACGTTTTCTCCCTCTGGTTCTCCTAACGAAGGTTAGGTTTTGTTTTTAGGAGAATGAAACTAACCTATCTGATCTTAACTTTTTATTTATTTTAAATCAATTATTCTAACTTATCCTCTTAGTTACAACTATTATCAAAAACTAATATTGATAAAGATAAAATAGAATAATTTAAATAAATAATATCTAATACTATCTTATCTTATATTAATAATAATAATAATAATAATGATTCTATCAAGTACTCTTATTCAACAATGTATTACCATAAAATCTATATGTCTATTTTATTATCATTATAATATAATATAAAGGTCTAAGTTCTTTAATAATTTAATATTACAAAAAAAATAACTACAAGAATAAAATTATAACACATGAATTTTGGGATGTTACATTTCTCCCCTCGTTTAAAAAAGTTTTGTCCTCAAAATTTGAATTATCAATATTTGAACTTTAGAGACTCTAAGTGTAACTTTCAAGTTGCTTCACGTAACTATTTGAAATCTTATCTTACCTCCACACGGCTACTTCAACTCAAAGTTTGTCTTCAAAAAAAATTACATATCCTTACCTTTGTAAGTTCAAATCATGCAATTATCATCTAAAAAAATTCATAATTCAAAAATGAAAATAGGTAAAAGTCCAAAATGAATGCAAAAAAATAAAATTATGCATAAGAACATATCAAATACTTGAGATACATATGGTGCCATATAAATTATTAAATGTCATTTGTTGAGTTTTATAGACATCGTTAAATTAAATTTAAAATTTAATGTTTCTAATGTCACATTATGATAACCTCTAGTACAAAAACAATTATTCGTTCGTTAATGCATTACTGTAAACCTCAAATTCATTTAAAAGGTTTGGAAAATTTAAGATAACATAATTGTCAATTTCTTCCCGACTAAAAAAAAAATTATTTTCACATTCTTGAGATTTCTTTAAAAAAAATCAGCACCTAAATGGTAATCACATATCCTAAAAACTTTATGTTATTCAATCAAAACTAACATTTTCAACCTCTAATGGTACTTAGTATTTATTGTGACTAGTCTCATCAGTCCAAAAAAATATTGTAAGGTATATCCTCAAGTTTGATCTCAACTTTGTGGTGATCTTATGTCAACTTAGAAAATTTTACGACATCTCCCAGTTGATCTAAAAATCATTTATCTGTGGGAAAATGATATTTAGTGTCAACGATCATCTTATTCAAGTGTCCGTAATCTATTCACTACCTCCTGCTCTAAATTATTTATTTTTATCAACTAAAAGTAAAAGTACTAAACAAAGTATGTAAAATGTTATTTTTAATAAATTTATGAGCTAACAAGTTCTCTAACTAATTGATTCTCGAGATCACTTAAATCTAGTAGTAATATTGGACTAAATCTTGGAATTAAGTCAATGAGAACTCTAACCTATGTGGCGGCAAGGTACAAATTGGTCTAAAAAAAACATTTAAAAAGTCACGTTCTTTACCTGTCTAATGTAAAATTAAAAATCTAAATATTCAACTAAACACAATAATATAATTAAAGGATAATATTATACAGAGAACACCATGTATAATACAAATAATAATAATTCATGTATAATGAAGAGACATAATTTAATCTCAACCATCATATAAACAAAATATTAGATTTTGTATATTTACAATATGTTATGAGAAAAACTTAAAGAAGTAAGAACATAATAATATGTTAATCACATGACAATAAAACAACATTGAAACAAGACAATTCTAAAAAAAAAGGTAAAAAAAAATTACACATCTAACTAATAAGACAAATTGCTCATGATACATATGAAAATAGAGTTTAACGTACGCTAACAAGTAATATAAAATTTATGTAAGTAATTATTTGTGTAATCATTATGTGTCTCGGGAAAAAAAATTAAAGTATAAATTTCCTAAAATTGAATTATAGTCGTTTTAAAGTTACCTAAACATGTAATATCCTATGAATAACAAAAAATTATAATTCAATATATTAGGAGATACACATGCACGTATTATATCAAAAATAATATAAAAAAAATGAAAGTGTTTAACTTTCAAATTATCACAAAAGTTAAAAAGATGTTAACTTTTATAGTATGCATCTAATTGAAAAAATAAAATTAATAGCAAGATAAAAAAAATCTTTTAGAACTTATAATTTTTTTTTTCCAAACACATGTTGGAAACAAACAAAATAAATATCATTTTACACTCCCATGCTATTCAGCTCAAAAGTAATTACTTTTCTTTTATTAGCAAAAATGAATTTCTAGATAACCTATCTACCTATCTATCTATCGTTATAAGATAAATTTCATTGAAAAAAAAAACTAGAAGTACAAGGAGTACTTAAACCAAGAGGAATATAATAGAGTTTTAGAAGACACGATATATAAGAGACTACACAAAGCAACCCCTTTGAAACTACCTAATAACATAAATCAAAACATCTACTCCTCATACATAAATATGAATTATCTCAGCAACATTAAAAAAAAATCAAAATTAGAGGACAGAAAAACAGGAGATAACTTAACCAAAGTCGGCATATAATTTCCGATCGCCTAGAACCAATAAAACGGCAAAAATCTCGAAAAAAGTGATAGCGACAGAAACATTAGCAGTAGTATTTTTGCTCAAGAACAACAGTGTTTTTAACCTGTATTTAATTTTAAAAAAAAATAATAAAGAAACATATTTAAATGTATTCACTAAAATACCTTAAAAATAAAATTATACCGATGACATCAATCAAAACTTTCAATCATACCTATTTCTAAATTGGACCTAAATCTTCAATGAATGATGCAGGGAAATTAATACAACAATCCAATAAAAGAACTTAAGACTCCCAACCTCATGATAAAAATTCAAGGATTAATTAAATTTTTTTTTCCTAACTATCACATGATACTTGCGAACATACATACCTATATATATATAATCAATACTTGAGTTTTTAATATCAATAGCCTCTGATTGAAATATGATCCATCTATATTTACAGCACTAATAAGTGTTTAGTTTGTATTTGTAAATCCCTTTGATTGCATGAATCTGTATAAGTACATTTGCAAACATTGTCATCCTTATGTATCAAAAGAACATACACCAATTCAATAAAGAATAAGAGTATATGATAGCCTCAAACATGTAACATTGTGTCCGGATCACAAAGTTACAAAATAGGATTCTATTTATACTTTACTCTTCAAAATGTACACATAAAAACAAACACTAGCAGCATGTACCGAACGGATGTAATGACTCTTCACCAGGATACCAATATTGGGGTAGCTAGTCCCAATACTATCTATCCACCAAGTAGCAATACCATCTATCTAAGTAGCAAAACTCATCACGATTCCTTTCAAACCTTGTCATACACATACTAATATCCAAGTTCATGATTCTATCTATTCCCTAAGTACCCAGTTTATAGTTAATTAATTTATATCATTGTCCGAAGAGAACCGAACTGCTCTGATACCAAAAATGTAACAACTTAATTCTAATAACAAAATACACAATCCACGAAAGCTTACCAAGTACAATATTCAGTATATAAAAAAAATGTCTCATTAAGACAAATATACATCTCCTTGAATCAAAATAATTGTTAAATAAAATTACATTGAAAATTTTACTTATTCTACGATGACACTGGGCACTAAAACTAGAAGGGCATTACAATGCCAACAATCCCCTTTAAACTTAATGTAGACTCCTTAAAAATAATTTACACAAGAAAGCTAATATTATAAACTTGTCTTCTTCTTGGCGCTTCCCAAAATCTCAATCTGACAACATCAAACCCGAATAGTGAGATAAAAATCTCAGTAACACTATTTAGCTTTGAAAGTATTTTTGAACTATGATATTGTCAGCCGTCACATGTACGGAAAATCTCCATAAAGAAAATAATGAGGGAAATAACATTTAATAATATAACTCATGTCTAGTATCATACAATTATTAATCACATGAACAAAAATATGACTATCTAATACAATCAATGCAGAACAATCATTAATTGCATCTATGGCCTTTTGGCCTCGAACTCCAACCATTAACTTTAACTTTTTATTTTGCACACAGCACGCCTGCTGGAGGTGCCTACCCCTCGCCCGACGCCTCGGGTTTGGATGACTTACACCCGCGTCCGGGTCAGTCCTCTGAATTATTTGTTGGAGTTCGTTTAGCTGTGCGTCAACAATGAGTCAAAAGACTCCTCTAAAATAACATTATAACTATTCATATTTGGTGCACAAAACATTCCCAACCAATGAGGTGCCCGGCTCCCCGGGTTCGGATGACTTACACTCGCGTCCGAGTCAGTCCTAATATATCATATGGTTGATGTGCATGATCAAACAATCAAATACAATTTAAACATAAATTTAAATATAATATTAGAATTGTTTATAAAGGAACAAATCTACACTTCAAAATATATATATATATATATATATATATATATATATACACACATACTCATACGGATTATAAGAAATAAAAGATTTAATAAAAACCACGATTTCATATTATAACACTGATTCAACCCCATGAAATTATACTTATTTTCGTTTCATGTTAATAAGTGGGTATGAATTATTAATATCATCGTAGTATATTCATAAGAAGCGCTTTCTCAAGAGAAACAGAGAGGACATATATAACAAGAGAAATTGCCACTAAAGAAAAATAGTAGGCACAAGTCTCCATCAAAAATCAAAATAGTAGGCACAAGTCTCCATCGAAAATCAAAAACAATATTATCTATGGACGTTTAATTGGGTTATAGTGTTACCTTAATGAGGATTCTCTCTTCTTCTTTTTCTTCTTCTTTCTCTTTCTCTTGTACGTTTTCTCCCTCTGGTTCTCCTAACGGAGGCTAGGTTTTGTTTTTAGGAGAATGAAACTAACCTATCTGATCTTAACTTTTTATTTATTTTAAATCAATTATTCTAACTTATCCTCTTAGTCACAACTATTATCAAAAACTAATATTGATAAAGATAAAATAGAATAATTTAAATAAATAATATCTAATACTATCTTATCTTATATTAATAGTAATAATAATAATAATAATAATGATGATGATGATGATGATGATAATCATTCTATCAAGTACCCTTATTCAACAATGTATTACCATAAAATCTATATGTCTATTTTATTATCATTATAATCTACTATCTATATATAAAAGGATCCCTTTTCGAGGCACCACGTTTGTCGGAGAAATTTTAGAGGCACCACGTTTGTCCTGTGAAGCTTTCCTCGCACCAGAGAGTTTGTAGGTAGATAATCATTATCTCTAATCAAAATTACAATTTAAAATTAAATAAATTATTTCAATTTCTTTAATCATTATATGTATGTAAAATTATTATCCTCAATTATTTGTTGGAAAAAAAAAGTAATCATTGTCTTCAACAAAAGTATTTTAAAAAATATTAAAAAATCACAAATTTATTTAATCATTATCTGTACGTGAAATCATTATCCTCGATTTGTTAAAAAAAAAATAATCATTGTCCTCAACAAAAATATTAAAAAAATTATAATAGTAATCATTAACCAAAATTACAATTTGAAATTAAATTAATTATTTAAATTTATATAATCATTATATATACGTGAAATCATTATCCTCGATTTGTTAAACAATTCATTATCCTCAGCAAAAATATTTAAAAAATATTAAAAAATCACTATATATATATATATAATAGGCTCTCCCATTCAATTTTTAAAGTTCTATTTAATTCTAAGAATTCTCTTCTCAAAATTCTCTCTTTTATTTTTATTTTTTCCCTCATTCCTCTACTTAAAGTTCTTAATTTTGATTTTTGAGTGTTTAATTAATTACTTATTAGATGATGCATATTTTGTTATACTTTTAATTGACTTCTGTTTATTCCTCTACTTAGAGCTCTTAATTTTGATTTTTGAGTGTTTGATGAATTACTTATTAGATGATGTATATTTTGTTATACTTTTAATTGACTTTTGCTTAATGCTAATTTTAGGAAGAATGACAACAATGAGTTACTTCAAACAAGAGCATGACCTTGGTAAGTTGTTTTTTTTTTTTTGAAATTTGGTAAGTTGTTATACATACTTACTGTGATTATTCTTTGTTGAAAGAATATGCAAATAATTGATCCTTTTCTCTTTTCAAAGAAGAGAAGGGCTAAGGCTCCTAGGATTAGGAAGAAATACTCTGATCGTATTCCAGTGAGAAATAATTTTGGTGAGTCTTTTGTCTGTTTGAAGAAACAATGTTTTTCGATTTATTTATGATTTTTTTTTCGTTTTTGTTATGAGATAAGATAAATGATGAAAAAGATCAAAATATTTAAATACGAATAATAATAATAATAAATGTGATAATTATATTAAAAAATAATAATGGTAAAAAAATATTAATTTATCCATCAAATAAATATAAGAAATATCTTATAATATTATCCAATAAAAAAATCAGAATGTATAATTTTGGTTTAATTATATATAATTTTTCATATTAGATGTGATGTCTTATTCAATAGAAAATATTTTAATTTATCTTTAAATCTACTCATAATACCATCTAACAAAAAAATATAAAAAAAGTTTAACTTTTATTTCACTCTAATAATTAATCATAATATCATGATAAAACGTGTTAATTAATCGATCAACTAAATAAGGAATACATTAATTTAATACTCATCTATACATAAACAAATATAATATTAAATATATAAAAAAAGAGCCAACATTATATTCATAATAAAATGCAATGTGTTAACCAAGATAGTCAAAAATAACAATTTCAATGTCGTCATCATGTTCTATGAAATAGTGGATATTCCAATTTAACCTTAAATTTTGCTCATAATACCATTAAACAAAAAGATCAAAATATTTAATTCTGATTTGTTTTTAATTATCATAATAAAGTTGATAATCATATAAAAATATTAATTTATCTATTAAATAAATAAGGAAGATATAATTCTGATTCACTTTTGATTCATCATAATAAAGTTAATAATCATATAAAAAATGTTAATTTATCCATTGAATAAATAAGGAAAATCTCAGATAAAAAATGTTATTTTTTATTTATCATAATAAAGTATATTGAATAATCCTTTTTTTATAATTATTTTTGTTATTGTTTAATAATAATCTTTACTTTAAAATTAAAATAATAATAATCTTTAATTTAAAATATTTAATATAAAAAAATTTAATATCAACAACCCGTACATTGCACGGGGTAAGAGCTATTATAATATAAAGGTCTAAGTTCTTTAATAATTTAATATTACAAAAAAAATAACTACAAGAATAAAATTATAACACATGAATTTTGGGATGTTACACCCTATATATAGGACGAGAAGAAATACTAACTAATATTATTTAAAGACATATTTTTAATCAAAATAAAATTACATTTAAGACAAAAAAAAGTAATTAATATATATTTATAAAAAGAAATTAAAGTTGTCAGTACATTCTCCATTTTCTCAAAATAAAAAAATAAAAACTTAGTAAGGGCAATTGCCCTATCTCGCTGAGGGCCATGTAAATCCGTCCCAGCCCCACTATTGTACTTAGGAAGCATATAATATGGTTTTAGTACCACGAAAAGGCAACTTTTAATTTGTGGAAGTGTGAACAAAACAATGTAAAAAATTTTACATTATAAGGAGATCAAACCATTTTGAGTTGATTACAAGTAATGCAAAAGAACCATGGCTAAAAATCTCAACATTTTTTATGTCTTGATATTCTCTTTCTTCTTTATTATTTCAACCTCCGGTTTGTAATACCTTTTAAAAATTTGACAAATGTTAAGCCATATGGGGATGGCAACAAGGTGAGGAATGTTCGGGAAGGTCTTTCCCATTTCCCATCTTCGGGTTTCATTTGCCCCCCATCCCTATCCCCATTTCCCACCATCCCACGGATCCTCACGAAAAACCTAACTTCAATTAGACCTGTTATAAAATTCACAACGTCGAATAGCATTTTTAAATTTGTACACTACAGAAAAATAATCGTTAAAATTCAAGAGATTCAATCCAAAAAAATCGTTAAAATAATCGTTAATAATAATAATTATAATTATAATAATATATATGAAGTTACTAAAAAACCTATTTTTTAACTATATAAAGCCTAAATATTTAAGAGCATATAAGTAAAATTGTCGGGGACGGGGAACCCGCGGGGACAGGGGAATCAATCCCATTCCTCGCCCCGAAATCTGTTCGGGGGAAAAATCCCCTCTTCCCCGCCCCCGCTGGGAAAAATCCCCGAACTCGGGTACCCGAACAGGGTGTTCCTCACGGGGATCTCCGCCTGCAGTCTCCCATTGCCATCCCTAAAGCCATCAAGTATAGCATATAAGTATTGAAAAATGTAACTTTTGATATTTATGAGAGAAGATAATGTTGACTTATTGTGTTTTTTCCACCTTTAATAATTTTGACAAGTACTCCATCCGGCTTGAAATATAAGCAACAAAAAACATATTTCATTTGGTTTAAAATATAAGCAAAAGTAACTCATCTTTTTAAATTTTGTTTTATTCCCAATGATACTTTCTTAAAATATACCTATAAAATTGTTATCTCATTTAATTTTTGTTTCATTCCTAATACTACTTTCTTAAAATAATTTTATTTTTTTTATAAATTTGAAAAATTAAATACAATCAACTAACTTATCATAAAAATAGTTAAATTTGCTTATATTGTAAGCCAGAGTGTCTAGCAAGACCCTTAAAATTTTAATACTCTTTGAGAATGAATTAATACCAATCTTATACATTCGTGAGCTATCACTCAAAATAGTCAAATATTTGGTTGGAAATCCACTTGTCGTATTCTTTACCATATAATATGTACTTCATTCGTCTTATAAGTTATAAGTATATTCATATTTAACCATTTTATTTTGAGTAATAGATTAAATTGGTTCCTGACTTTAGTCTCATAAATTATGTTCATTTAACAATTTTATTTTGAGTAATATATCAACTTGGTTCCTGACTTTATGGGCATCGATCAAATTATTAGTTCATGAGATTATCGAAATTTCAAATTAGTCCCTGAGATAAGAACACATTAGTCATATTAGTACCTGACGTTAATGATCCATAAAGTCAAGAATTAATTGACCGATTTCGACAATCTCAGGAACTAATTTGACCGATACTCAACGGTCTTTGTTTATTTTTATTTTTTTTTAGAAAGTGACATCGTTTTGGCCATTCCGTTAGTCCATATTAAGGAACACTGACAATCATTAATATCAGGGACTAATATGACTAATATGTTTCTAACTCAGGGATCAATTTGAAATTTCGAAAATCTCATGAAATAAATTGATCGGTGCCCACAAAGTCAATGACCAATATGACATATTACTCATTTTATTTTGTCACATTAATTATGTATTTTTAAAGACCCAATACTCATTTATACTTATTTTTCCAAACATACTCATATTTATTTCATTCTCTTTTTCATCACTATTTCTCCATCTCTCTTCAATATATATACTCCCTCCGGTCCTATTTATAAGTCACATTTTAGAATGATTCTTTGGTCCTATTTATAAGTCACTTTGTATTTTCTAGGAGGTATTTATTGCTATTTTCTCTTATTTGCCTTTTGCCCATTAATGTGAAGTAATACATTGTGAAATTCCCAATGCAAGTTAAGAGGGTAAGATTGTAACGTTGAAGTATTTTTTTAAAGTTTCAAGAAACCTAACTACCCTCCTTGGTCCATGTGATATGGTTAAGTATACCCTATAAATAGGACCAGAGGGAGTAATTTTCATATATTATTAATACTCTCACTCCTATTATCAAATGAAGGTAATTTAGTCAAAATATACCAAATTTTTACATCATTTACTCATTTCTTAATTTACGTAAAATTTTTAAATGAAAGTAACTTATGAAACGGGAGAGTAATTTAAAAGAAAATTTATATTTTCAAATCAATTTTAATGAATGACATATGTTTGTGACACAGACATACAGACAATAGACAATAAATACTTTTTAATACTCTTGTATATTCCGACTCGAATTATAAGCAAAATCAATTAATTTTAGACTTATTATGGAGGTTAGTTGATTGTACTCCCTTCGGTCCTATATATAAACACCTTTTGAAGAGTTTTTTTTTGTCCTTAATATAAGCCCCTTTTCCAATTTTCAATAGCATTAATTACTTCTTTTCCACAAACACCCCTATTTACTCAACACTTTTTAGATTTCTAATAATAATTATAGGGGTACTTTTTAAAAAGTATACCAAATATTTACATTTTCAATACCACTAACAATATTAACTAACTTTCTTAAAGGGAGTGAAATTGGTCAAATGGTGCTTATATTAGGGACCAGAGAAGTATTTAATTTTCTCAAATTATAAAAGAGTAAAAATATTTTAGGAAAATTGCATTGTGAATGAAACAAAAATTAATAAAACAATTTTCTAGGGATGTTTTATATTAAGAAAGTGGCATTGAGAATGAAATAAAATTTAAGAAAGTTGATTAGTTTTTTTTATATTTTAAACCACAAGAGGTATATTTTTTGTTACTTATATTTCAAGTCGAAGGAAGTATTACTGTCAAATTTTTAAATAAATCAGAGAATGAGCATGTACATAGAAGATGTTGTCACGGAATACTGTCTTTATGAACACCGTTGATACGCATAAAAAGGATGAAATAGTGCCTAGTAAAATTAAATACTTTAAGATTTTTTTTGGTTTACATGGGAGGTCTGGGACTAGAACCCATGATCTGGGGGAGGGGAAAATCCTAAGTGTCCCTGCAGCCACCAACTGGGCTGTCTTACGCGGACTTAAATACTTTAAGATCATGGTAATAAATCCCCTCAAACAATACAAAATCATTAAGGTTGGCATTTGTCAGCTCTCTGCATACGGATGTGCATGCTATGCTATCCCCAGCTTCGAAACCCAATTCCCTCTACATAATGCAACACGACGACTGATCTTCCTGTAACAAACATCAACGATTCATAATTACAATAGAATACTCAAACAACCAGTAGAATATTAATAGTTACATCAAACAAGCGAATATACAGACATAGTAAAAGAAAAAGTAATGCTTCAAGGCAATGTGGTTAAGAACTTAATTAATGTGAAATTTAAAAATAACCAATTTAAAATGTTACTCCCTCCATTCCGTTCTTGAAGAAGTTTTTTGTTTCTTTTTATATGTCCTTTTAATAATTTTAAGAGTATAATAAATGTTGTTTTCTATGTTTACCCATGTTTAATAAGCTATTGATTTTCGTAAATAGTGGAAAATAAGTAATGACTACGGAGAAAGAAAGGGTATAATAGAAAAAAAAACATAATTATTGTATTAAAAATTTAAGTAATGATTATATTTCTTAAAGGATATGTTTTGTTTAAAATATGATAGATAAATAAGAATTGAGTGATAGCTTTGAGCTTATAGCCGTTAGCTGTGAAACTAACTTATAGCTAGAAACTTATAGCTGTATAACTAACTTATTGAACCAGAGTTATTTGGTAAAATCAGATGTACAACTAATTTAAACATGTTAAATGACTGAAAAGAATAAATAATAAAATACGTAATTTAGTAGTAAAAAATAGGATAAAATTGAGATATGATTTATTGAAAGCTCTTAATGTATTTTTTTTCTTCTCAAAGCTACCTTAATGTAAAAACGTATTTCAAATCAGGTGCTTTTACTGTACTCCGGTTTTTATGCTTCATGCAGTTTTTTTTTTAATTTTTTTTTATATATTGTAAATAAAATATGTTTTGAGTTTTTTGTTTTACTAATATATAGTACATTTTTTTATTATTTGAATTTGAAATTTTTTTATTATTTACTTTCTGACACAGGTCAAAAAATTATATTGAACAAATTTGCATTAAAAATTGATATATTTTAATAAATTTGCATTAGAAATTGTAGTGGATCTGAGAAATAGATCCACCACGATGTGTTTTGGTGGTTGTTGCAGCTGGCGAGGGTGACCCCTGTCCTACGTACCCCAGTGATAAGGGGATCAAGCCACACGTAGTTCTTGAGAGTAGGGATGAGAGAACATACCTTAGCCCCTATAGCATGGCGATACTTATAGGGGAAGTTGTGTTGTGGTGCCTTATGGGTCTGTTCGGCCCAGTAGGGCTGACGTGGCTCTTAGAGGATAAGAAGGATGAGTTATTCACCCTTATCCTGTACTAGAGAGCTCATGCTTATCCTGTAGCGATAGGATTTATTATTGGTTAACCCTACAAGCCCCCCAAGCTCGTATAGGCTCGAAGAGCCTGTGCTGAGCTTCTGAGAGTTGGTGGTAACATTAAAAAATTGTTTGCAGGCGTGGTCTTCTGCTCGGAAGAGTGTTGCGGATGGTTGATAGTGCTCTTTTGTGCTCGGATGATGAAACTGAACGAGTATCCCGATCTCGAACCGAGTTCCCGCGGGGGGATCCACCACAAGCTTGGTGAGGCTCATCTCGGTGAGGCTCATCTCGAACCGAGTACAAGCTTTGTGAGGAACATCTCGAACCGAGTACAAGCTCGGTGAGGAACATCTCGAACCGAGTACAAGCTCGGTGAGGCTCATCTCGAACCGAGTGCAAGCTCGGTGAGGCTCATCTCGAACCGAGTACAAGCTCGGTGAGGTACATCTCTAACCGAGTTCCTGCGGGGGGATCCGCCACAGGCTCGATGACTCGGTGAGGCTCATCTCGAACCGAGTACAAGCTCGGTGAGGAACATCTCGAACCGAGTTCCCGCGGGGGGAGCCGCCATAGGCTTGATGACTCGGAGAGGCTCATCTCGAACCGAGTACAAGCTCGGTGAGGAACATCTCGAACCGAGTTCCCGCGGGGGGATCCGCCACAGGCTCGATGACTCGGTGAGGCTCATCTCGAACCGAGTACAAGCTCGGTGAGGTACATCTCTAACCGAGTTCCCGCGGGGGGATCCGCCACAGGCTCGATGACTCGGTGAGGCTCATCTCGAACCGAGTACAAGCTCGGTGAGGAACATCTCGAACCGAGTTCCCGCGGGGGGATCCGCCACAGGCTCGGTGAGGCTCATCTCGAACCGAGTACAAGCTCGGTGAGGTACATCTCGAACCGAGTACCCGCGGGGGGAGTTCCAAAATGGATTTGGGGATGCTCCGAGATGAGGGTGATGAAGTTATGAGTGTAGTCAAAGTCGAATTGGACTATTTTTTTAAAAGTCACGTCATTTTTAAGGAGTCATCCTTTTATGCGCTTGCCATGGTGAAAGCCGAAAGGCTTGTACCAATGTATGCTAGCACGACTCAAACTGTTATTTGAGTTCGAGGTGGGCCAATATTATCACCAATTGGACCCTAACGTTTACGAGGAATTGCTGTCGGAATGACAACCTTAGCCGAGGTGTATTCCTCGATCCGCGATGTACTGAGCCATATATGAGCCGAGAGGCTTTGAGCCGAGAGGCTAAGCCAAGCTATCGGGTCGCAATCCTCGTTTCCACTTGTAGCCTCGCCGATCTGGCCGGCTAACCGAGATCGTGGGCAAGTGCGTAAGAACATGATCCAGAGTGAGTTTAACATATGTCCTTAATAAAGACGGTAAATGATCAATTTGGTGCCTCCTGGGACGTGGTGGTCCTCTTTGGCACGACATTTGATCTCGAGTAACTTATGCATCATATAATACCAGTATCAAGGTCGGTCAATGTCAACTATGTATATGTCTCATAACATACTAGTCCCCTACTCGGTAAAGCCTGAAAAGGCTTGTGTGGAGTTCATAAGGTCTGTGAAACGCTCGGGATCAAAGTGGGCCTCGGACTCGGTATAGGTATGAAAGCTCGGTGGGAGGTTCTAAAGATGTGGTGCGAAAGCCCCCAAATATTGCCGGAGCATCTGCTGCTCAGGGCTTTACAGTTCTTCTCGGATTATTTTGTAGAGTCGGAGTCCATTCTACCCGCCGAGCAGTAAGCTTCATGGTCGAATAAGGTCACTCGAGTGGAAGTCATCGAAAGTTTATCGAGCTGATGAAGTGGCCGAGGATTCCGAGAAGGGGAAGAATGAAGCCGAGGAAGCAAGAACAGGTAGAGAAGGCAAGCTGGTAGATCATCATATTAACAAAGCTGGAGCAAACTTTTACTCCATTGCATAACCAACCCCCTTACTCAGATAAGGCCTGAAGAGGCTTGTGCCGAGTTAAGAGGTCCTTTAAGGTGTGTGTTGTTTTCCGCCAATTAGATCGTGTTCATCCAAGCCTCTTTGAGAGACGGTCGGATCCAGATCTGTGTAGGCGAGCGCCGAGCGAAGGTTGTATATTTGCGAATTGTGGGTGTGGAATCAGCATTGTGTGGTTCCTCGGAGATGCTGGGATTCGAATTAGATCACTGGGTTTTGGCACTGCAGACTGTTCTACCAAATAGGTAAGGTCGCGATGGTGCGCAAACCAAGGAAAAGTTTGATCGGCAACCGGTGTGAAGGACTTGAATTAAGTTGGGTCGTCATACTCGGACTCGAATTAATCATAGGTCATCATGCTCGGCAGATCCGATCGTTATGTTTGTACCTTTTTATGATGTATAAAAACAACGATTAGAATATCAAGTAATAGATGATATGTAATGACATTAATTAGCGAAGCATGAATTAGTTCACTGTTAATTACGATTGTTATCTAAGATAACACATGTCATGTGGTGAGTGATTCAATAATAATGAATATGACAATTAAACCATGAAATTGAAATAATATTAATGGGGTAATAAGAAAGATCCTTCCCTGTTAGTCTTCGTGGTTAGACTATTTCTGAATAATGTTGATATGCCCGACATCCTTTTGGCATTGAGGCCTTTCTTCTTCTATCACTAGAATGTGTGGTTAGCCGGTATTCCTCACCCTTTTTCTTCCAAAACCCCTGTACGCCATTATGGGCGAATCACGTGAGAGGCAAGGGTGTCATGGCAGAGGGTGCGAGGATGTGGCAGGCTTTGGCACGTTGAAGACACTAATATTAGACGCCAATAGTGACTGAGCAGTTTAGCACCAATTAATTTTGAGGACATCTTTTGGCGATCTGAAGCTCGGAATGGGCTTTGTCCAAAAAGGTCACTACTCGAAATAGGCCTTTTAGAGAAGTGGGCTATCATACTCGTACCTCGCATATGTAAACAAAATTAATAATTGGTAATCGCCGTTAAATTGACAATTTATAGCAATCAATCAACAATAATGACAATTATTGGCAAAGATACGATGTATAATGTCGGTATAGAGGTAGTATGATTTAGTAATATCACACGTAATAATATCGTGACTGAAAAGACAATAGTTAAATATCGTGCAATTAGACAGGATTGCCCATGAAAAGACGCATAATTTTAGGTATATTATGCTCAATAATTGTAATTGAAGGACATTTATAAATATGTCAGAGTATTTAATGACCACAAATCAAATGATGAAAGCATTGATTCATGAAAAATGAGGATGCGCGATATATATATATATCAAATAATAAGCGACATGTAAAGGAATTATAAGAAGCTAAGTATTAAAAGCACATGTAGAAATATTGCGTCAGTTGAGTTAATATCAACATGTGTGCAAAGTAAACACATAGAATGCCAAGTAAATAGAAAAATAATATGGGAACGAGAATTCCTTCCCTGATTTAGTGAGGTGAGGATCGTCGGTTTGAAGTCTTCTATCAATCCTTTTCAAATGAGCTTTTGTTGAGCATTGAGGCCTTACCTTCATTTTCTTCAAATTAATTTGGGTCTGTTTAGCCCGTATCAAATAAGCCCTTATAGGTTGGGCCATCTAGACCGTTTACTCACTGGCTTGGGCTATCATACGTGTACCTTGCATGTGTGTATGAAAACAATAATTAATTAGTTATTGTCTTTCAAGATTGACAATTTATAATATTTATTGGCAATTAATAAATGACATGTAATCAAATTAATCATGCGCTAATAAGTGATATTGACAATTGAATTAAAAAGTTACTTCCCTGTTTTGTTGTCGTCGTCCACTTTTTTTGTTTTTTTGTTTTTTTTAGGGCCTGTTGAGGCCCTTTTCTTTTCTTTTCTTTTTTTTAAGGGCCTGTTGAGGCCCTTTTTTTTTAGGGCCTGTTGAGGCCCTTTTTTTTTACTTTGGGCAGTTTGGGCCAACTGGCCCATTAGGTCTTCCTTTGGGTTTGGAAACCCCACGGCAGCAGCTGCTTGCTGTTGCAGCTTCTTCTTCTTCGTAAACGTGGTGGCGGCGACAGGGGTTTTGCAATGATGGTGTGGAGGCGGAGACCATCGCCGTGGCGTCGGCGGAGGGAAGGCGAGCATCAGTGAGGGCACATCAACGAGGCAGGAGGAGCACCGCAACACCTACATCTTTGTGGTGCTATCTTCACGAGCAGAAGCTGTTGACGAACCCGTTTTGGTTTGCGACGTGTTGTGAGTTCACGAAGGCTGGAGGAACGACACCGAGGCCTGCGGTTCGATCACGAAGCACCTGATGTAGGTGCGGTGGTGGATCGTGAGATCGCGTTCTGGCGCGAGTCGTTCGTCACCGACGCCACGATCGGGACCCGCATGAACAGCGCCACCGAGGTGCAGCACCACGAGGGTGGGAGCAGCACCACCGCACCACGAGGAGGTGAGAACAGCACCGTCACACCCCGCCGCAATGTCGTGGTTCTTCCATGGTGAACGGCACCGTGAGAAACACCGGGACAACACCATGAACGATATCGTGAACAACACCGTGACGGGACGACACTGTGAACAGCAACACGTTGGCTCTTTTTTTTTTAATTGAATTGTGGATGGGAATCGAAGTTTATCGTTCCCCACAGACGGCGCCAATGTAGTGGATCTGAGAAATAGATCCACCACGATGTGTTTTGGTGGTTGTTGCAGCTGGCGAGGGTGACCCCGGTCCTACGTACCCCAGTGATAAGGGGATCAAGCCACACGTAGTTCTTGAGAGTAGGGATGAGAGAACATACTTTAGCCCCTATAGCATGGCGATACTTATAGGGGAAGTTGTGTTGTGGTGCCTTATGGGCCTGTTCGGCCCAGTAGGGCTGACGTGGCTCTTAGAGGATAAGAAGGATGAGTTATTCACCCTTATCCTGTACTAGAGAGCTCATGCTTATTATCCTGTAGCGATAGGATTTATTATTGGTTAACCCTACAGAAATCTATATAAAAAATATTCTGAATAAATCTACATTAAAAATTTAATAAAATCTTTTTAAAAAAAATAAAAAAAAAAAGCTGCCCGATGCATCATAAGCCAGAGCAGCATAGAATTTCCATAAAATCAATTACATTTGTGCCATTGTTTTATATCCGGAGCAGTTTATGATATTCAAATGACAGTCCAAATGGGCATGCAGAATCAGCATAACATCAAGTAGTCTATGTAGTCAATCCTAGTGGGATCCCACGCAATCCCGGGATCCCATCCCAGTTTTTCATGGAGCTAAGATGTGATTTGTTATCCCATCCCAGAATTCTATCTCGGTTGTCCCAATTCCAAATGCCAGTTACGTAGGCTCAAAATCTCAATTTCTCACTGGAATCTTGCTGGGAAAGGGATAACGGGTTAAAACCCAATTTTGAACTCATTTTTAAAACGACGTGTAGCTTTATTTGGGATCTTTGGATCATTTCGACAAATCCCTAGACCTTTAACTAGATTTATGTCACTGATTTTGAGTTTATGATTTTAATTTTGTGTATTATTCTGTTTTTGGCCTTCCTATGTATATAGTATAAATTGCTTATTTTGCTTTCCTAAATATCCTTATCCCAACTATCCCACTATTCGCTATTTTGCTATCCCCTTTTTTGGAAGGCTGAGGCATCTGGGATTAACTACGTACAGAGTCAAGTACTATACATAGACCAAGGCCATAATCTTCTTTCTTCTATAGAAACCAAAATAATTCAAATGAGGATGAATAGTAAAACTTAGGCACATTGAGCAGATTCCATCCAAAACTTTGTTCAGAGAATCATCACTATGGAAACAAAAGACACATCATAATGAAAATTGAAAAACACATACCTTGCTCTTTTGCTTTGGATCTTTCTTAAGCTTATCATTTATCTCACTTTCTTTTATAGTCTGTGTTTTGTAAGACTCGGCTAACTCTTGGCGTGACCTTTCCTTTTTCATTAAATCACTCACCATCTTCCGAAATTCTTCTTCCATGTTGCTTTTGGAATCTAATTTCTCTTTGAGTTGCTGGTTCTCCAATTCCAACTTTTGCTTTTGGTCTTGGAGTTGAATGATTTTAGCATTGAGCTCTTCAATTTGCGTCTGATTAAATAAATAATCAAATATCATTGATAAAAGAATTTTCTCAACCTCATATCCTAGGGTTAAGTATAAAAATCTTTAAAAAGAATTGAGCTAATAGTCACTTTAGTTTTTGAAAGTTACACTGACCGCTAATTTAGTCCCAAAATATTTTATTACATCAAATTTAATTTCCCAAATATTAACATGGCACCACATTGATCTTTAATTTTTAGGGACTTATTTAGTGAATGTATGAATTTTTCGTGGACCAAAATTCGCACTACTTGATGTCATGTTGATTTTTTAAGAACTAAATTGATATAAATTTTTTTAAGAACTAATAAATTGATGATATCTTTCGGAAACTAAATTAAACTGTTTACTAAAAAATTTATATTGGAAAAATACGAATTTAAAAACTATCAGCACAATTTCATTATATATATATATATATATATATATATATTTATATATGCACACACACCTCTTGTATCATATGCGATTAAGCAAACCCCAGATAATATGTCATTTTGATTCTAATAACCATTCAATATGCTATCTACATCCGCAAATTAAATCAATAACCAATACAAACAATAACATGTACCTTTTGATCTCCAGCCAATCCCACAACTTTTTTATGCTCAAGTTTAATCTTCATTGCTGCTATCTCCACAGTGCTAACTTGCTTTTTAGTCTGAAAAGGAAATCAAAACCTTCAACAAGCATGGTAATAAAATTTAAACTCGTTAAAGAAAATAGAGTAGGAGACGAGTATATTTGAGCATAAAAACACCGTGCGTGCATGCACCCATCACATTAATGAGTTAAGAAGAAATCTAGCTAATGACCTTCTGAATCTCCTCAGCAAAGTTCTTTATTTGTGGCAATTCATCTTGTTCCTTGACCTCCACCCATTTTTTGGCAATCTTCTGATGCTCATTCTTTGAGTTCATGACTTCCAATTCTCTGAAAGTTCTCAAGTGTAGTAAGTCAGTTCATTTCAACTTACTTCTTACTCCCTCCGGCTCGAAATATAAGCAAAACTAACTAAATTTGTGCTTATTAAGGAGGTTAGTTGATTGTATTTAATTTTCTCAAATTTATAAAAGAATAGAGATATTTTAGGAAAGTTGCATTGGAAATGAAACAAAAATTAAATAAAATAACAATTTTCAAGGAATATTTTAGGAAAGTTGCATTGGGAATGAAATAAAATTTAAGATAGTTGGTTAATTTTGCTTATATTTTAAACCAAAAGGGATGTGTTTTTTGTTGCTTATATTTCAAGCCGGAGGGAATATTCTAAAAGCATATAGTATATGGGGAACTGAAAGGTCTCTCTGGCTCTTTGCACGTACAGTAAATGCATGTCATAGTTTACGGTGCACATTTCGATTTTCGTTCATCTAATAATTTTCACTTACCTGTAATTAGAAAAACAGCAGTGTTATGTGGACGTCTAACATTCGACGACAAGCCCCTGCTTTTTTTAGTTTTTATTTTATTTTATTTTTTAATATTTTGGAATAGAAAATTTATTAAAAAACTATAATGAGTCCAATAATGTTAAGTGGAGAATCATAATTGACATCTGGATGCATATATATCTGCTTATTTTATACGTAGATATTAAACAAAAAAATTAAATATACATCCAAATATCAATTATACAATACATATAACACCAATCTATTTTCTTAGCTCCTGGGTCATTGTATAAAAAAAGGTATATAATCTTATCTCAAATTCACTGGACATTAAAATTATCTAGTTTTTCAACTCCTGGATCAACGTATAAAATAAAAACTGTATGTAATTTGATCCTCGAACTTATTAGATAATAAATCAACAAACTTGTTTTTGAGCTATTGAGTCAGCATATAAATTAAAAGTTGGCTTATTTATGTCTGGGGTATACCCTGTAGTTTACTCCGGTTAGGTATTTGCCCCCAGCTCTTTTTCCGGCGAGTTTTTGGTTGAGCTAGATCGCCGGAGCTCCACCTGGAGCCACGTGTTATACATGTGACAGTCTCTTAATTTATTTTTTTAAATTAAAAAAAAAATAAGACTTAATTATGTCTGGGGTCTCTGTAGTTTGGATCTCTTTTATGAGATACCCCTATACTTTTTTGTTTCAATGAATATACCCCATATATAGTTTACTCTGGTTAGGTATTTGCCCCGAGCTCCTTTTCCGGCGAGCTTTTAGGTGAGCTGGACCACCGGAACTCCACCTGTGCCACGTGTTGCAACCTTGTGTATGTTGCTTCATTGTCAATGTCATCACATGTCGCATCATTGCCAATAACACAACCACCAAGTTACAACATGTGAAACTGCGATGCATTACTATAGTGTTGACTAGGCTTAAGTGTTGCCATGTGTCACGTTACTATCAGTGATGCAACGTAACACACCAGGTTGTGACATGTGGCGCTACATTACTGCTGCATTGACCAACACTTGTGACTGCAGGGAGAACCTTGGATGCTAACGTCAAGCCATTGAGCCAACACTTCTGTTGTAGTTTTATGATGAAACAAATATATTTATTAGAATTATGCTAAACAATTTTTCAAATTACCTCCGGTCTTAAATATAAGCACTAATTCTGATTTTTTTTATAAGTTTTATTTTAATTTGTAATGACATTAATTATTTATTTTTTGTGAGCACCTTATGTATTCAACATTTTTAAATCTCAATAATAATCATATACTTCTTCCGGTCATATATGTAAGACCCTTTGAAATTTTTCTAGAATTTCAATAATAATTATAGGATAATTTTTAAAGCATATATCAAATTTTCACATTTTTACTGTCACTAACAAATTTAACTACTGGTGGAAGTGAAAAAATATCATTAATTTTTAACTAGTTTTAAATTTAACAAATTTAAATAGTTAAAATATTTTTTTAATTTATAAGCTACATTTTAAGGAAGGTAGTTAAATGTACTATATTAAAAATGTAAGGACTACAATCGGTGGATGAATTAACTAGAAAATAACACTAGGAGAACACCTATTAGAAGGGGGGTTGAATAGATGTTAAAGAAACCTTGAAAGATTTTCGAACGAAACAAATCAAAACAATTAAAACGAATGATTTTCACAAAATTCTCAGCTGTTAATCGATTAAGGCAAGGAGTTAATCGATTAATGCCTGACAACTGGTTTTGGTTAATCGATTAACACACCTAGTTAATCGATTAATCATTGTTAAAACTGAAAAATCACTTTTCAAACGAAAAAGAAAATCAATCAATTAACATAGAATATTAGAGATATAGCGTGGAATTGATTAACACCAATATTGTTAATGATTACCTAGATTAAAAAAAAATTTCCCCAAATCAATTTGAACTAACAAAACCTAATTCATTCAATTTTAGAAAATCAATCTTTTCTAGGTTTTCAATCAAGAACAATATGAAATATATAATAAAAGTTAAAGAGTTAAGGGAAGAGAAGCTTGCTCAGAGATTTATACTGGTTCACTCTCAACCACTGAGAGCTACATCCAGTCCCCTCTATCACAATAGAGAGAGTTTCTTCAATAAGAAATTAGAGTTCTCAAATTACAAGCGATTGCCTCTCAAGATACCCCACTTGATAGCCTCCAAGTGATACCTCACTCTTGTCTGGTAACCCTCTGGAACTTCTAATCTAACCTCTCTTCTTGCTTGATGATAACCCCACACCAAGTCTTCCACTTGCTTGTTGATACCTCACAACAAGACTTCCAAATGCTTGTTAACACAACAAGACTTCCAAATCAATTTGCTTGATGAACAACACACCAAGACTTCTTCTTTGTTGTATTTGAGCTTGCCTTCTTGAAATGATTACAACTCTAAGAAAACACAATTAACCTATTGAATCTCCTTCAAGAACTATAAACTATTAGAAATTGAGATTCAAAAGTTTCTTGATCAAAGATATAAAAATAAGATCTTTGATCTTTGTAAAAGTGAGAGAGAATGTTGAGAGAATAGTGTGGCTTTGATCTTTCTAAAAATGATATGAAAATGAAGTTAGTTAATCACAACGATTAGGAAAAGGTTTATATAGAATACCCAAAAGTTTGGAAAACATTAGAATCAATTTTGCCTTGAAAAGCTGTTTTAAAAAGCTGTTATGCACGTGTTAATCGATTAAGGCATCAGGTTAATCGATTAACCACTGTTGAACAACAGCTAATCGATTAAGCAAATGTGCTAATCGATTAAAGGCTGATCCAAATTTCCTGTTAATCGATTAACATTCTATTTAATCGATTAACCACTGTAAAAGTCAATTAAAAACTCGTTTTCTCAAAACTAAACCTTTTCTTTTAAACCTTTAAGCCACTTATTGATTTAGGTTAAGTGAAATACTTAAGATATAATATGATCAAGCACTTGATAGAGATTCACTACCCTCTAATAACTCTACCTAAACTCTAAAATTCAAAATAAAGATATTAAAATCAATATACACCTAGAAGTCCTTGAGCTTGCTCTCTCTTCATAATAGTTGTTTGTTGTTCTTTGGTGAGCTTCTCCAAGACTTGAGCTTGTTCAAAACATTTGTCATTATCAAAACCATGCACTTGCATAATAGATCTAACAATCTCCACATGCACATGCACACTAGATCTAACAATCTCCCCCTTTTTGATGATGACAAACATGTTTTGACGTTGTTGATTGTTGAACCATTTGATCACATGGTGAGACTCTTGCTTCCCCTCAATAAATGCATTTGACATTTGAAATCCAATTGAGTTAAGCTTGATTCTCCCCTTATCTTCAACAACTTTGCTCCCCCTATATAAAAAGAACAAAACAACCTTTTCTCCCCCTTTTGACATGATCAAAAAGTAATATAACAATGAAATCTTAAGCCAAAATTTGAGAAATTAATAATCCTTTCTTCACAAAATTGATACCAATAAACAATATAATGAAATATACCTTGAAATGTGATACCAATTGAAAAGAAATATAACAACGAATTTCAATTAATTCTTTTGAAATTTAAAATCATAATATCACTTGACAAAGTATGATACCAATTGTAAAGAAATTTCACAATAACCACAATAGCATGATAAACACACAATGATACCAATTGTAGAAAAAATATATGATGACAACACTTGTAAATTTTCAACACTAATTGTAAATACTTATTACCACTTGTGAAAATCCACTTGATACCAAATGTAAACTTTGTAGAAATAATACCAAATGTAGGAAATTTTCTTTAATACTTGAAGATGCGGATAATGAATAATACTTGTAGACCTTTTGCTCTTCAATTGTACCTACAAAATAATCATGCTTTGCTTTTTGGTATCCAAATGGTTTTGGATCCATTTTTGTTAGTTAAGGGATTTCCACCCTTCTTAACCCAAACAAAATTTCCTTTAGGTATATCATGCACTTTAATATAACACACATTTGAAGTATGTCCATGAGTGCCACAATAGAAACATGTTGGTGCATTTGAAAAATCAATCTTTGAAAAATCAACAACATTTCTATGAGACTTACTCTTAGCATTAGTATAACCCAAACCAAACTTGTTTGAATTTTCTCTTTGAAAATTTGACAATGTGCGCAATTTAATATCACCACTTGTGAAACTTGCAAGCTTATTTTTCAAAATAGCATTTTCATCCTTTGCAATTCTCACAATCAACCACAACATTCAATCTACTAGCACAATCACAAGAATAACTAGCATATATGAGATCAAGAGTTTCATTTTGAAGATTAAGCTCATCAACTTGTTTTTGAAGTTCTAAAATATCTTGTTGATGTTTCAAAATGAGCTTTTCCCTTTCTAAATTTTTCAAAGCTAGTTTTCTAAGTTCTTCATGCATTTTTTCATAAGCATTATATAAAATTTCATATTTGGAAGAAATCTCGGATTTAGTGTCACTTACATTGCTTTCCTCACTTTGTTCATTTGATTCATTATTTGAGCTTTGTTCTTCATCTACTTGAACTAGTAAGCTAAGTGCAGCGATTTCTTCATCATCCGAAGAACTACTTGATGTGCTTCCCTTTTCTTTTTCATTCCATACAATGTATGTCTTTTTATGCTTTGGATGTTTCTTCTCTTTCTCCATCTTTTTAAGATACTTTGAACACGTATACTTGATGTGACCGGGTTTTTTGCATTCGTGGCAAACTACTCCTTCTTTTGTTGACTTGATCTTGTAGTGTGGGGAATTTGTCTCTTTCCTCTTATCTTTGTTCACCCTTTCTTTTCTCCTTAAATGTTTGCTAAATTTTCTTAATAGAAGTTGCATAGTCTCTTCATCAATGTTCGAATCGGAATCTTAACTATCGGAACTCTCTTCTCTATTATATGAACTTTTAGCCTTAAGAGCGATTCCTTTTCTTCCTTTGTTCTTATCCGACTCTTCATGCATATGCAAACGTCCAAGCTTCATTTCATGTTCTTGAAGCTTTCCAAAAAGTGTTGTTAAGTCCATGGTGTCCAAGTCCTTTGATTCTATAATTGCGGTAACCTTTGGTTGTCATTCCCTGCTTAGACATCTTAAAACTTTGTTAATAACTTCGCAATTCAGAAAAGTTTTTCCAAGAGCAATGAGATGATTAATAATATGAGTAAAACGTTTTTGCATATCACATATAGATTCATTAGGCAACATACGAAACAATTTATATTCTTGCATCAAAGAATTTAATCTAGCACGCCTAACTTCACTAGTGCCTTCATGTGTGACTTGCAAGGTGTCCCACATTTCTTTGGCATTATGACATTAGGAGACCCTAAAGAACTCATCATAAGATAGAGCCGAAGAGATGATGTTTTTAGCTTTTAAATCATATTGAATTTTCTTTTTATTATCATCAGTCCACTTATCTTTGGGAATGAGTTGAGATGCACCTTCTACTTGTTTTGAGGGAATGTGAGGACCATTCTCAATAGCTTCCCAAATATTCACATCTATTGCTTCAATAAAGATTTTCATTCTAACTTTCCGATAAGCATAACCCTCTCCACCAAACATAGGAGGGCTAAAGCACCTTCACCACCAAAGGGATTCATAGAACCCATTGTAGTTTCCTCAAGGATCTTTACGAAAAAGTTCTATGCTCGTGTCTTTCGACCGAGCTCTGATACCAATTGTAAGGACTACAATTTGTGGATGAATTAACTTGAAAACAACACTAGGAGAACACCTAGAAAGGGGGGGGGGTTGAATAGGTGTTAAAGAAACCTTGAAAGATTTTCGAACGAAACAAACCGAAACAATTAAAACGAATGATTTTCACAAAATTCTCAGCTGTTAATCGATTAAGGCAAGGAATTAATTAATCGATTAATGCCTGACAGCTGATTTTGGTTAATCGATTAACACACCTAGTTAATCGATTAATCATTGTTAAAACTGAAAAATCACTTTTCAAACGAAAACGAAAATCAATCAATTAACATAGAATATTAGAGATAGCGCGGAATTGATTAACACCAAGATTGTTAATGATTATCTAGATTATAAAAAAAATTCCTCAAATCAATTTGAACTAACAAAACCTAATTCATTCAATTATAGAAAATCAATATTTTCTAGGTTTTCAATCAAGAACAATATGAAATAACAAAAGTTAAAGAGTTAAGGGAAGAGAAGCTTGCTCAGAGATTTAAACTGGTTCACTCTCAACCACTGAGAGCTACATCGATCCAGTCCCCTCTATCACAATAGAGAGAGTTTCTTCAATAAGGAATCAGAGTTCTCAAATTACAAGCGATTGCTTCTCAAGATACCCCACTTGATAGCCTCCAAGAGATACCCCACTCTTGTCTTGTAACCCTTTGGAACTTCTAATATAACCTCTCTTCTTGCTTGATGATAACCCCACATCAAGTCTTCCACTTGCTTGTTGATACCTCACAACAAGACTTCCAAATCAATTTGCTTGATGAGCAACAACACCAAGACTTCTTATTTGTTGTATTTGAGCTTGCCTTCTTGTAATGATTACAACTCTAAGAAAACACAATTAACCTATTGAATCTCCTTCAAGAACTATGAACTATTAGAAATTGAGATTCAAAAGTTTCTTGATCAAAGATATAAAAATAAGAACTTTGATCTTTGTAAAAGTGAGAGAGAATGTTGAGAGAATAGTGTGACTTTGATCTTTCTAAAAATGATATGAAAATGAAGTTAGTTAATCACAATGATTAGGAAAATGTTTATATAGAATACCCAAAAATTTAGAAAACATTAGAATCAATTTTGTCTTGAGAAGCTGTTTTAAAAAGCTGTTCTGCACGTGTTAATCGATTAAGGCATCAGGTTAATCGATTAACCACTGTTGAACAACAGCTAATCGATTAAGTAAATATGCTAATCGATTAAAGGCTGATCCAAATTTCCTGTTAATCGATTAACATTCTATTTAATCGATTAACCACTGTAAAAGTCAATTAAAAACTTGTTTTCTCAAAACTAAACCTTTTCTTTAAAACCTTTAAGCCACCTATTGATTTAGGTTAAGTGAAATACTCAAGATATAATATGATCATGCACTTGATAGAGATTCATTACATTCTAATAACTCTACCCAAATTCTAAGACTCAAAATAAAGATATTACAATCAATATACACCTAGAAGTACTTGAGCTTGTTCTCTCTTCATCATAGTTGCTTGTTGTTCTTTGGTGAGCTTCTCCAAGACTTGAGCTTGTTCAAAACATTTGTCATTATCAAAACCATGCACTTGCATAATAGATCTAACAATCTCCACATGCACATGCACACTAGATCTAACAAAAAATGTTAAAATTTGATATACTTTTATAAAACTACCCTTATAATTATTATTGAGACTCTAGAAAAATCTCAAAAGGGTCTTCATATAGGATTGCGATGAATATATAATTATTATTGAGACTCTAAAAATGTTTAATAAATAAGGTGCTTGCAACAATTAAAATAATTAATATCATTACAAATTGAAATAGAACTTATAAAAAGGAGAAAAGAAGTTCAAAATTAGTGCTTATGTGTAAGAGCAGATGTGATTATGAAAAATTATTTTGATAATTATAATAAATATATTTGTATCATCATAAAAGTTGGCTCAGTGGCTTCACATTAGCATCCAAGGTTCTCAATGCAGTAACATGTTCGAGTCATTGATAGTGACGCAACACATCAAGTTGCGACACGTGGCGCAAGTGTCAATCCCGATTTTTTTTTTAAATTTTTGGATTAAGTTATTGCCTATGACGCAATGACATGGCATTGAGAAAAAAAAATAAAAAAATTTCGTTGACTTTTATTACAACATTTTTATAAATAGTTTTGTCAATTGCCCATATTTCGTATATAGTTTTGAAACTACCCCCTTTTTTTAAAATTATTTGCAAAACTATCTACTTAAATTAAAAAAAAAAAAGCCCTTGTTTAAAATAAGCTCGGAGTATCTTCAATAATAAAACAACGAAAAAACTAGTGTTATAGCTCAATAGTACAAGAGGCTATAGTTTGGAATAAAAATATTATCTCCAAACTTACATGAATATTAATTATTCTGAGCTGAAAATGGAATGGTAGAATATTAATAAAATCTCTTTAGCTCAAACAATTACCCAGATTTAGCTTTTTATAGATCCAAAATTGAACTATAACTTGCAAAAAATTCAAAACAAACAAAAAAGCTTTTGGATGATTACTGCAGTAAAGCTCAGTATTACTAGCTACTAGGTATATTTCAATACTAACAAGAGTATCACTCCAACATAAACATATGCCATTGCCACCACTTACTTGAAGGGTTAGTCTGAGTTTTTTTTTAATTTTTTTTTTTTTTTTTTTATATGTAACCTACCTAGGTTATATTTACACATTTATTTACAAGTAAATTTAGCAGCATGTTTGACTTAGAAAGCAGCAAACTATAAGATGGATAGGTGTAAAATTTATCACAAAAAGAGTCCTCATATCTAATACCCTTCTCTTAGGTTTGGGTACTTGAGTATCACTTCTGATCTTCTATTGTTTGATGTATACATCTTTACTTTCACAAACACACTGCTTCTGATACTCCTGTTAGCTGTTGGACAAAAAGAAACATTAGTTAGAATATTTTACTTACACACTAAGTAAATAAAAAGAATTTCATACTGCAACATAATGGTCATATAGATTCTTATTCATTAGTTAATTGATACTCCTACTGTATATCCTTCTTTTGTCCATCAAATACATGCATTGAATTGAATGTTTTAATATAAGTGCTGACAAATTGGTGTGTGAAGTTTAAAATTACTTACTAGACCATATAGAAATGAGATCTACTTTCTTTTGCGCTTATGTGTCTTCAATTGCCTGACAATGTATGTGATAATTTCTTTCAGAGTAGCTTTCCTTTCCTCCCTCAAGTTCCAAATTTCTTGGACTTTGTATCTTCCACTTGCATTGTATTCTTCCATTTCTGCTAATGCTTTTGTTGCAGCCTTGTATGCCTCTTCACCATACTCACTCCTCAATTCTTTCAGTTTTTCATCATTTTCATCTAATATTTCCTGAAATTATCAGAAATCTTGTTATCATCATAGCATATGAAACATGCCACCGTTGTAAGGAAAATATAACTAGATAAGTTTTATTTGTTGCATTTTTTTAGTATCCTCTCATTGAATTTAACAGAACTGTTTGACACGTCGAGCAATAGAGCAAAACTTACAAGCTTCCCTGTTCAAGTATGATATCAAAGAGCAGTCATATAATGCAAAAGATTAAATATTTGTATGCTCCTTTTATAGCATCTCCACATTGATTTAGTTAATAGAGATGATAGAAATTTGGTACACAGTGAAAATTCGCAATTATATACCTGTAATATGCCATGTACTTCAATTCTTTTGAAAGGATGCCAGTGCGGATTCATTAGAATTTCTTCCCAAGATGAGCATAACTCCGCAGATTTCTCTTGCCATTCTTCACTTGGGTACTTTTGAAAGCAAAAATCTTGAAAAGGTTTCAGATCTAATTCTCCCATTATTTTAATTCCAAGTTGAGATCGACATCCAAACTGATCTCGTAAACTCTACAAGGAAAAAAAATGTGAGGTTATGCCATTTTCAACCTTGCATATGCTATCATATTATGAAGAAAATTTTCCGCAAAAGAATATTTACTGTGATAGATAAATCACAATGTTATCACTGTGCGACAGACAACATATGGACTATGGAGGACTGAAATCTTACAGCTATAGATTCTTTACGAGCATCCTGTAGTTCTTGATTATACTGGCGCTCTTTAACTGACAGTGAACTGCAAAAGCCTTCCAAGTGTTCCAATTTTTCCTTTAACTGATTTCTAAAGGCTGTCATTTGAGTGTTCCAATTGGCATCACTTTCATCATCACTCGGACATTCTAATTCTCTTCTTGACTGAGAAAATTAAAATTGTGAACAATTAAAATCAGGAGATCGGGAAGAAAATCATTCAACAAAGACAATAATTTGAACTGAAGTTAGAGAATATTCAGGCAGACATCCATATTGAGCATCACAATGTAAACAAAAGTTATAGAAAAGAAAAAGAAAATTCAAACAAAATTTTCTCATATTATTAGTGATTGTGTTGCATGTCTTATTCAAGTCACGTTGCAAAAAGTTGACGCATTCAAAAAGTACAGATGGTTTTTGATATGTAACAGGAAAGTGGATAGCTCATAGTGTGACTCCAAGTTAGCAACCTTCAACAGCAAGCACACAGGTTTATTCGACCAAAAGAGCAGAAAATGAGACACGCAGACAACTTATTTTACACTCAAAGCAGCAACATTTCCAAAATAAAAGAAAAGTGGACTTAGTTGATACCTAAATCTATCAAAATAAGATTCTGATGATTTGATCAATTTCTCAATTTCGGCTCCAGATGTTTCAATTCTGGTTTTTTGTTTTTGCTTTGTCGGTTCTTTAACAAAATTGAAGCTGCTAACAAGCTTGCTAGAAAATTTAGCGGAGCATTAGTGAATTGATAACATCTCCGTGTCAACATCTTGACTACCTTTCTCTTTTCTTTTCCTCTTTCAACGTCTTCCCTTCCCCTTGGCTGTTATGTCTTACATCAAAATTCATCTTTGTGTCACATCATTGGAGCTTAACAATTCATAAGATTTTCAAGACTTTATGTACAACTAGTCTTCACAACATGACTGCTGTGTTAGCACAAGTTTTCATTTTATTTTCCCATGAAGAATAAAATGCAGCTCCTAAACATTTTTTGATTTGAAGATACAGATTGGCTGGAACCTTAGCATCCAGGGAACTATTTCAGCTTGTTTAGCAAAAAATTAGCATTCTGTGTGCTGCTATTAATTGCAAAAGTAAAGACATAAAATGGCTAGAATCTAAAATTCATTTGCTCACAGTAAACCACGTAAGCTGCATGAGTTAATCACTCATCTAAAGGGTCTGAATGTCTGATCACTACCAGTACCTTTTGGATCTCCTCAATAAAGTTCTGCTGCTGTAAATTATTCAGTGCCTTACTGTTCTCCAGTTGCTTGATAAGTTGTTCATTCTCATTCTTTAGACATTCCATCTCATGATACAACTCAGAGTTCATGACCTTCATCCATTGTAATTCTGGAAATTATAAAATGTAAGTTAAGAGTAGAAAACATTGGAAACATCTACAATAATATTCTTAGCCACAGTAACGGAACTCATGGTGCAGATGCAAGCCTATGTATGGATAAATATGCATGAGAAATAATTAGTTCCTAAATCCTGAAGAGGAGAGGGGACACAGCACATTATTCTGCACTCAATGGCAGATGTAAGTGGTCCTAAATCCTAAAAACACTTTTTCGTAAGACCATAAACAACTTCATTGTAGAAAACAGTTTCAAACTTAGCAGATTGAGGAATGGTCATAAATTGTAGCAAATTTCAAATTCAAGCAAGTTTTCCAAAAGAAAAGGTCCTCCACAAACATGTAACACTTCCCCTTATAGAAGAATATTTCAATTTTAGTGGTTCCTTTCATATTGAATTATGAAAATACCTTTTTGACATCCTTCATGCAGCATATCCCTCTCATCTGTCAATTTTTGAATCTTTTTCAAAGATTCATGGTACTTGAATTCCATTTCAAGCAGGCATCTTTTTTTGGAATTAATTTTATCTGAGAGTTGTGATACGAGATTACGCATCCAAGCAACTTCCTCGCCATGTTTATGCTCCATCTCAATTAACTTGAGATTCTTCTTGTCAATTTCATTCTGAAGACTCACAATAATCCTTCCATTTCTGTTCAGAACCTCCTCATAACTAGGGTTACCCATTGACATAAAAATTCAAAATTCCTGCATAAAAGACCCATTTTAATGCAAAACCAAACAAACCAAATTCATATCTCAAATGATGACTTCCATAAAAAAGGTGTTTCTTTCGTATATCAGTTTCTAATTTCCAATCAACAACAGGTAGGTCCATAGGACACACACGAACACAGACTGTACAAAAAATGCATTTACGTTATTCTCTACCTACCCACCCGTGCCATTTTCGAGTACAGGTACCCTTTTGTTGAAGGTCGTTCAAGCTTTACCTTAATTCAACGATCCTTTGGAAGTTCTTCAAGCTCTATCCGAAGCAAGAGCCGCTACTACGAATAGTACTACAGGTGTTGATCGTGAAATACCGATTGCACAAGATACTCCCACCTGGTGGGGCCCACGAGGAAAAAAAAATTGTGCAAGGCCTAATCCCGCAAGTGGAGAGGCCCTTTCCAGGATTTGAACCCGTGACTTCCAGGTCACAAAATAACACTATTCACCTTTGTTCCAAGGATCACCCTCCAAATAATTACTTGGCAACTTATAAAATAATGAATAAATAAAGGCAGCACAGAAAATTCAATGAAACAGAAACTGAAAATAGTCAACTAACGGGTAGTTGGTTCATGTGGTACTTGCTTGCTCCTGAAGTTCGAGTCTTGAGTGTAGAGAAAACCCGTCAAAGAGAGCTAACCTCACTATGTTGTGAATATTGTCACCTTGAACAGTGTTGCTTTCCCTCTAATGAGTGATATTTGTAGCTAGATCAAAAAATAACAAAGAAAGTTGTGAACTTTTTCACTAACTTGTGAAGAAAGTCATGAGCTTTCAGTAACTTGCAGCATTAAATTGAAAAGGGGAGGACTGTAACTAACTCAACTTCTGATTTTTTTTATTTTATTTTTTACCATAAAATGCAGCTTCTTTAGTGTTACGATTACAATTACAAACAGGGAAATAGAGTGAAGACTGAAGAGGTGAGAAAACTGAGAATGAAAAGAAGAAAGCAAAGGAATTCACACACACACACACATATATCCTTAAACAAAATTAAATAAATAAAAAGGGAATGCTATGCAAAACCTGAGAGCAAGGCCCAAGAAAAATCAAAGCTTTTTAGATGATCCCGTCCAAGCTAAGCTGATATTATGGGTTTTCCAATAAGAGACCAGAGCTTGATTCTTTTAAGACGGCACTGTAACTGCTCCGAGCTTAACTAGTACTGCTCCTCTAGTAGACTAGTACCATGTATACAACATCTTTTAAAGAAATCTGATCCCAAGGCATTTTATATTTTTTATGTATGATAAATTGTTTTTTTCTCTTTTTTCTTTAATTAAATGCTTTGACTAATTATGCTTTTTTTTGCTGTTTATTAATGAATGTGAAATCTCCAAGTAAAGTGGAGGGGTAAAATTGTAATGTTACAATATATTATCATAAAATTCACAAAATTAGCCACTTTCATTTGTACGTGTAATTCGATTAAGTATATCCTATAATAAGGACCGGAGGTAATTCTTCTTTTTCCGTCTTTACTATAAGAAAAGTGGGGTACAATTAATTTTTTTAAATTCATGAAAAATGGAGTTAATTTAAGAAAGTTATATTGGAAATAAAACAAAAATTAAATAAAATATTCAATTTATAAGAATAATTATTAGAAGTAAAAAGTCAATTAATTATTTTTTATTTAAAATAAGGTAAGTATATTTTTTTTGGTAAATGCTTTTTGTTACGAATTGAAAATTCGTACAATCAAGCACAGTTATTAGAGCAACTAGTTTTAAGCCCGTGCACTGCACGGGTCAATTGTTTGTGGATTTGAAACACTTACTAACATTTTTCCATTACATAATATGTATAGAATCTTGTCAATACGTAGTGTGTTATTAACATTATTATATATATATATATATATATATATGTTAAAAAAAACATATATTATTTGATATAGATTCATCTTTCCGATAAGATGTATTGATTATTTCTTTTTAACACATAACTTTTGTGCTAAAAAAATACTTATGCAAATAAAAAAATGCCTTTAAATTATCGAGCATGTTAACTAATTGGTGAAAAAAAATAATGTGAGAAGTAACAAAATGCCAAATTTAACAAAGATAGTTGTTAATGGAGCATGTAACACTACCCCAAAAATTAATCCCCGATTATAAGATATAATTATATGTAATTACGTTAATTATTATAAAATTTATAATGTGATTATAATATAATTATGATGATTAGAATATAATTATGTTTTAAAAATAAATTAAGAAATAATTAAAGAAAATTATTTTATTAAGGTAATTATTTCTTTTTATGAAAATAAAAGAAGAATTTAAAAGATATTAAGAAAAGAAAAGAAATTAAATATAATATCTTTAGATTTTTCAGATTTGTGTCTTACTAAACGGTTAGTGATACGAGTAACCGGTTAGTGCTATCAGCAGAGCAAAAGCTGAGACTGTTCTGGACACAAAATGCAAAGGGGAACACGTTTTTGGCCCTCAAACCAGCCACTTTAGCCTGAAAACGCGTCTCATCTCTGCCAAGAACGAGTGGTGGTGATTGGAAATGACTTAAACCAGTCCTAAGCCACACAAACTCATTCTCAACACTCTATATACTCAAATTCTGAACCCCTCACTCGTGTTGCTTCGTTTTCTCTCTTTGAGCCACCAACACAAGAGAACTTTATATCAAACTGAAGCTCTCTGAACCTTCTTGAATTTGAAACAAACCCTACTTGATTTGATAAATCGTAGAGAAAGTTATAAGCTCTGCAATTTGACCCTGTGTTGCTGGAAAAACAGAGCACGAATCTGTTCTTGGAGCTCTCTTTCTTGATTTCGTGTGGTAAGCTCAAGCTCTCTTTTGAACCCAAATTTGTTTCAATCTCAAGTCCTTGTGTACTAGTTTAAATTCCACCCTTTGTCCACGAATTTAATTAGCTTTTTCTTGTTGAAAAACTCTGATGAACATACCCTGTTGAAACTGAAAAATAGGGTGTTGCAGCTGAACCAAGTTTGCACCAAAACGTGTCAATCCTTTTCCTTTGCTTTCCAATCAGTCTCTAAAGCTTCAATAGGTAAGGGAGAAGATATTCATTTGCTAGAATGATTATTAAATGACTTGGAATGTAAAGGAGCTTTACAAGCTCAAGGGCTATAGGTTTTGAATTGGGACTTTGGCTTGGAGGCCAAAATAGGTTTTAAAACTCATTCAAGCATGTCATAATAACTGAACACGAGTTAAAGGAACTATAAATTTGACTTGAGAAGCTCTGGAATTGATTTTGACATACTAAGTTCTAAATATGTGTTTTATGCATACTTGAAAAGTTATATATGAATCTCATGAAATTGATGTGTATAATTGATTTGAACATATTTAAATATGTCCATATATGTTCTGTGAATGATCGATAAGGATTGAAAATGAAAGGCTTTTGAGTTGGTGTTAAAAAGTGACATTTCTGGACTGTTGCTGCAGTGACTAACCGGTTACTGCAACTACTAACCGGTTAGTTACTGTAAAATTGGAAAAGAGGGAAATTTGAAAGTGACTAACCGGTTACACGACTTCCTAACCGGTTAAACACTGTACAGAACCTGAAAAATATATTTTTCTTTAATCCAACATTTTATTAATATTTGTAATTAATTCTTTTAAAGTAAAAACTTTATTTTTACTATTAAAAAAAAGAATATTTTGGTGTCACTTTCTTTTAACATCAATTCAATACCAAATAAATAATTTGAAGTCAATCCTAATATTTTAATTGTGATTGAAATCATGCATGGTGTTAAGGAGTTAAGATAAGATAATAGGAAAAGACACATTCGATTTGATTAAATCGGTATGAGAATACGCGGAGATTAGGTTTATGACGGTGATACGTCAAATAACCGTGGGAATTAATTATAGGTAAAATATTCCTATGATGAGTGGGTTCTGCAAACTCGACTCGGGATAATTTTACAATGACTATAATTTTATTCTATCGATCTCTCGGAGTATTTCGTGATTGCGGAGGACGGTCTTTAGTATAATTTACACAGGAATTGTAATTATATACTTGGTGGAAAGACGTTTACTCCCAATTGCTTTTCCTATTTAGTATGATCGTTGGTACGTTGTCGTCAAACGTACGTGGAGCGTTTGAGCATTTTCGTTAAAACGTAAAAATTTGATCGTTTGAACATTTTCGATAAAACGTAAATTTAATCGTTGAGGACGTTATCGATAAACGTGAAATTGCCAAGTGCATAATATTTGAAAAATATCACAGAGGAGATTGCATCAAGTAATTGCATCGCATTGCATTGCACATGCATTAGAAACATACATTATTGCTTGATAATTATTATTTAGTAATTATTAATTGATTATTTGAGATTGCTTAATTGCCTATGTGATTTTAATTGCTACTTGACTAATTGTGTTTGTTTATTCCTAGTTCATTTAATTATTCATTTGTACGTGAATGGCACTGTCTTACTCCCTTTGCCCTAATTGTTTGTAGGTCATGGCTCAGAACCCCATATGCATCGAGATGAGGTTTCTCCCTAAGGGAGATTGACACCGGAGGGAACATAGTGTAGTCCTTGAGGGAGTGGTGGAAGTTACTATCCGCCGTCTCAATCCTCTCCCGCATATGCGTCCCCTCAGGACCAGAATTCGTGTGATCTTTATCATTCATCTTTTCCATGATTAAGATGAATGTTATGCGACTTCCTATCATATTATAGAGTTTTGTGGACTGCTCTGGGTTACACTTTATTATATATATGTATATGCGTGCTGACTGAGCTTAGTAACTCAGAGTTATGATACAGTATCTTTTGATCCAAAACAATGTGAAATGATGTATATTAAATCAAACTTTCTATGTGAAATAGAATGACGCAGTTTTATGAAAGTATTTGGTTTAAATTATTTCCTATTTTTTGTACCATCATAAAAACATCAATATCATTTCTTTAAAATACATTAATAATATGCATTTATCATAACATAATTCCCGTGACGACTTAGGTCGTTACACTTATGGTATTAGAGCAATGGTCCCGACTCTTGGCTTTGGAGTATGGCCTTACATACTAACCACTAGAGTATGTTAGTATTAGAGTGTGTGTTTAGTCTTAAGATCGATTATTGATTCAGTTCATAGTGCAGGTTACTATGGCTGCTAGAAACAATAATCAACTTGCTGAAGCATTAGATCGAATCTCGAGAGTATTCGAGAATATGCAACAGCACCCTGCAAGACAACAACCACCTAGGAACCTTGTTCTGGCTGAATTTCAAGGCATCTCGGAATTTCGTCAAGTGATCCGCCCAAGTTTGGAGGAGGACATCACCCAGATGAGGCTCAAAAGTGGATTCGTGATTTGGAAAAGATTTTCCGAACCATGAATTGCACTGATAATCAGAGGGTGACTTTTGCCACCTATGCGCTGACAAATGAAGCTGAGGATTGGTGGAATCATACTACTCAACTTTTAGCTACTGAAGGTAGAGCTGTGACTTGGAATACTTTCGTAGAGAAATTCTTCGAAAGGTATTTCCCTGAGGATGTAAGAAGGAAGAAGGAAATCGAATTCCTTAAGCTGACTCAAGGGGACATGACAGTGGGAGAGTATGCTGCGAAGTTTGAGGATCTGAGCAAGTATTCTCCATACTACCATCATAACCCTGATGAGCGTTCGAAGTGCATCAAGTTTGAAGACGGACTGCGACCGGATTTGAAGTCTACTTTCGGATATCAGAATATTCGAAGTTTTCCAGCTTTGGTGAATCAATGCAGAATATATGAAGAAGATAAGAAAGTAGAAGAAGAGTTTATGCGAGCAAAAAGGAATCAGCAAGGATATGGACCGCAACGCCATAAGGGTAGGAATCAGCATGGTAAAGGTGGACCTTACCATCAGAAGAATAAGGGTAAAGCTGATTCAGAGTCAAGAACCCAGCTCCTCTGGGTGACAAGTGCAAGAAGCACCATTTTGGAACAACTTGCTGGACTCCTACTTACTTCAATTGTGGAAAGCTTGGCCATATTTCTCGTTACTGCAAGGAACCAAGGAAGGTGGAATCTGGAAATGCTGACAGGAAATCAACCAGTTTTGGGAGAGTCTTTACTCTCAGTGGTGTTGAAGCTAGTCAATCTGAAAACCTTGTCCAAGGTAACTTTCTTCTAAATGGCCAACCTTGTAACTTTTTGTTTGATTCTGGAGCCACACATTCATTTGTTTCATATGATTGTGTTAATCGCTTAAACCTAACCATAATCAATACACCCTATAAGCTTGAAGTGTCTACTCCTACCAATCCGGTAGTTGTTACCTCTAAAGCCTGTTTGGGTTGTACCGTTCAGGTGTTAGACCGGATAACCCAAGTAGATCTTATTTGTTTGCCTCTGTCACAATTAGATGTTATCTTGGGAATGGATTGGATGTCCAAGAACCAAGTGCTCATTGACTGTGATAGAAAAACCATTACCTATCGTGATGTGATAACCAATGAGAGCATCCAGTTAGCCTGTACAAAGGTTGAGAAGGAAGTGAAGATCGAAGATGTTCCTGTGATAAGGGATTTTCCAGAAATATTTCCAGAAGAAGTCCTTGGATTGCCGCCTAAGCGTGAAATTGAGTTTAGCATCGAGTTAATTCCTGGAACTGGTCCTATCTCAATTGCACCTTATCGAATGGCGCCACCAGAGATGGCTGAGCTAAAGAAGCAAATCGAAGAGTTGTTGCAGAAGCAACTTATCAGACCGAGTGTTTCCCCTTGGGGTGCACCGGTATTGTTTGTTAAGAAGAAAGATGGAAGCATGAGAATGTGTGTGGATTATCGGCAATTAAATAAAGTCACAGTTAAGAATAAGTATCCATTGCCGAGAATCAACGATTTAATGGATCAAGTTCGAGGAGCTGCAATCTTCTCTAAAATCGATCTGAGGTCGGGGTACCATCAAATTCGAGTCCGAGAAGAGGATATTCCAAAGACAGCATTCCGATCTCGATATGGTCATTACGAGTATGTAGTGATGCCGTTTGGATTAACCAATGCCCCTGCAGTATTTATGAATTATATGAATAGAGTCTTCCGACCTTATCTTGATTCTTTTGTAGTGGTATTCATTGATGATATACTAATCTACTCGAAGAATCCGGAAGAGCATGCAGTTCACCTTCAATTGGTGTTAGAAGTGTTGAAGGAAAAGCAGTTATATGCCAAATTATCGAAGTGTGAATTTTGGTTGGAGAAGATTAATTTCTTAGGGCATGTGATTTCAAAAGACGGAATAGCAGTGGATCCAGCGAAAGTTGATGTTGTGTTGAAATGGGAAAGACCCCAATCAGTTACAGAAGTGCGTAGTTTCTTGGGGTTAGCTGGATACTATAGAAGATTCATTGAAGGATTTTCAAAGATTGCTCTTCCTATGACGCGTCTGGCTCATAAGGAGAAACCTTTCGTCTGGGACGAGAAGTGTGAGGATAGTTTCCAGACTTTGAAGGAAAGGTTAACATCATCTCCTGTATTAATATTGCCTGATCCACATAAAAGTTTTGAGGTATTTTGTGATGCGTCAAAACAAGGATTAGGATGTGTATTGATGCAGAAAGGTAAAGTTGTTGCTTACGCGTCAAGACAGTTGAAGACCCATGAAGAAAATTATCCTACTCATGACTTGGAATTGGCAACAATAGTGTTTGCATTGAAGATTTGGAGACACTATCTTTATGGAACCACATTCCAAGTGTTTAGTGATCACAAGAGTTTGAAATATCTCTTTGATCAGAAGGAGCTTAACATGAGGCAACATCGTTGGATGGAATTTTTAAAGGATTATGATTTTGAGCTTCAGTACCATCCTGGCAAAGCCAACGTAGTAGCGGATGCGTTAAGCCGAAAGACCTTTCATTTGAGTGCTATGATGATTAAGGAGTTAGCACTAATCGAAGAATTCAGAGATCTGAGTTTAGTAATGCAACTGGAAGAAGGCAGCATTAAGTTGGGAATGTTGCAGATTACTAATGAGTTTTTAACTCAAATTAGTGAAATGCAACAAAGGGATGTAGATCTCCAAGAGAAGAAGAAGTTATCAGCCGAAGGAAAAGAACCTGACTTTCAAGTTGGATCAGACAAAATCCGATTCAAAGGACGAATTTGCATTCCAAATGACCATCAGCTGAGGAGAATGATCTTGGAAGAGGCACATAAAAGTAAGATGAGTATCCATCCAAGATCAACCAAGATGTATCAAGATTTGAAGAAGATATTCTGGTGGTCGGGATTAAAGAAAGATGTAGCTTCTTATGTCACCTCTTGTCTGATTTGTCAAAAGGCAAAGATCGAGCATAAGAAACCTGGTGGAGAATTAAAACCTTTGGAGATTCCCCTATGGAAATGGGATAGCATCTCTATAGATTTTGTATCTGGATTGCCTAGAACTTCGTTGGGTCATGAGGCTATTTGGGAAGTCGTAGATAGATTATCCAAATCGGCTCATTTTATACCAATGAACATGCATTATTCCTTAGGGAAGTTGACCCAACTCTATATAAAGGAGAATGTCCGTTTGCATGGTATGCCTTCCAACATTGTCTCTGATCGAGATCCAAGGTTTACCTCAAGGTTCTGGCAAAGTTTGCATCAAGCTTTGGGAACGAAGCTGAGTATGAGTTCTGCATACCATTCGCAAACAGATGGGCAGACAGAAAGGACTATTCAGACATTAGAAGATCTCCTGAGGGCTTGTGTTCTGGAATATCAAGAAAATTGGGAACAGTTGTTGCCATTAGTGGAATTCACTTACAACAACAGCTACCATGCAAGCATTGGAATGGCACCATTTGAAGTGTTATATGGTAGAAAATGTCAAACCCCACTATGTTGGTTCCAAGTGAGGGAGAATTCGATTATTGGTCCCGATATTGTGCAAGAGACCACAATAAAGATCAAGATGATTCAGGATAAGATGAAGACAGCTAAGAGCCGTCAGAAAAGCTATGCTGACCGGAGAAGAAATTCTTTGGAATTTAACGAAGGTGATCATGTATTTCTGAGAGTAATACCAACAAAAGGAATTGGTCGTGCCCTTAAGCCGAAGAAGCTATCGCCAAAATTTGTTGGGCCATATCAAATTCTGAAGAGAGTAGGTCCAGTCGCCTACCAGATTGCTTTACCCCCTTCTCTTGCAAATCTCCATGATGTTTTTCATGTCTCGCAACTTCGGAAGTATATGCATGATCCTGAAGCTGTAATTCAGATTCAACCGGACATATTGCCGATCAAGGAAAATCTCACGCTCGAAGCTGGTCCAGTGCGAATCAAAGATCGAAGAATGAAGCAGCTTAGAGGGAAAGAGATTCCATTAGTTAGAGTTTTGTGGAATCGAGGCGATGTGTCTGAATCAACCTGGGAATTAGAAGAGCGTATGCGTAGGGAGTATCCTGAGTTATTTCAGTAAGTTGAATTTCGGGGACGAAATTCCTTTAAGTGGGGGAGAAGTGTAACACCCCAAAAATTAATCCCCGATTATAAAATATAATTATATGTAATTACGTTAATTATTATAAAAATTATAATGTGATTATAATTTAATTATGATGATTAGAATATAATTATGTTTTAAAAATAAATTAAGAAATAATTAAAGAAAATTATTTTACTAAGGTAATTATTTCTTTTTATGAAAATAAAAGAAGAATTTAAAAGATATTAAGAAAAGAAAAGAAATAAAATATAATATCTTTAGATTTTTCAGATTTGTGTCTTACTAACCGGTTAGTGATACGAGTAACCGGTTAGTGCTCTCAGCAAGCAAAAGCTGGGACTGTTCTGGACACAAAATGCAAAGGGGAACACGTTTTTGGCCCTCAAACCAGCCACCTTAGCCTGAAAACACGTCTCATCTCTGCCAAGAACGAGTGGTGGTGATTGGAAATGACTTAAACCAGTCCTAAGCCACACAAACTCATTCTCAACACTCTATATACTCAAATTCTGAACCCCTCACTTGTGTTGCTTCGTTTTCTCTCTTTGAGCCACCAACACAAGAGAACTTTATATCAAATTGAAGCTCTCTGAACCTTCTTGAATTTGAAACAAACCTTACTTGATTTGATAAACCGTAGAGAAAGTTATAAGCTCTGCAATTTGACCCTGTGTTGCTGGAAAAACAGAGCACGAATATGTTCTTGGAGCTCTCTTTCTTGATTTCGTGTGGTAAGCTCAAGCTCTCTTTTGAACCCAAATTTGTTTCAATCTCAAGTCCTTGTGTCCTAGTTTAAATTCCACCCTTTGTCCACGAATTTATTTAGCTTTTTCTTGTTGAAAAACTCTGATGAACATACCCTGTTGAAACTGAAAAATAGGGTGTTGCAGCTGAACCAAGTTTGCACCAAAACGTGTCAATCCTTTTCCTTTGCTTTCCAATCAGTCTCTAAAGCTTCAATAGGTAAGGGAGAAGATATTCATTTGCTAGAATGATTATTAAATGGCTTGGAATGTAAAGGAGCTTTACAAGCTCAAGGGCTATAGGTTTTGAATTGGGACTTTGGCTTGGAGGCCAAAATAGGTTTTAAAACTCATTCAAGCATGTCATAATAACTGAACACGAGCTAAAGGAACTATAAATTTGACTTGAGAAGCTCTGGAATTGATTTTGACATACTAAGTGCTAAATATGTGTTTTATGCATACTTGAAAAGTTATATATGAATCTCATGAAATTGATGTGTATAATTGATTTGAACATATTTAAATATGTCCATATATGTTCTGTGAATGATTGATAAGGATTGAAAATGAAAGGCTTTTGAGTTGGTGTTAAAAAGTGACATTTTTGGACTGATGTTGCAGTGACTAACCGGTGACTGCAACTACTAACCGGTTAGTTACTGTAAAATTGGAAAAGAGGGAAATTTGAATGTGACTAACCGGTTACACGACTTCCTAACCGGTTAAACACTGTACAGAACCTGAAAAATATATTTTTCTTTAATCCAACATTTTATTAATATTTGTAATTAATTCTTTTAAAGTAAAAACTTTTTTTTTTACTATTAAAAAAAAGAATATTTTGGTGTCACTTTCTTTTAACATCAATTCAATACCAAATAAATAATTTGAAGTCAATCCTAATATTTTAATTGTGATTGAAATCATGCATGGTGTTAAGGAGTTAAGATAAGATAATAGGAAAAGACACATTTGATTTGATTAAATCGGTATGAGAATACGTGGAGATTAGGTTTATGACGGTGATACGTCAAATAACCGTGGGAATTAATTATAGGTAAAATATTCCTATGATGAGTGGGTTCTGCAGACTCGACTCGGGATAATTTTACAATGACTATAATTTTATTCTATCGATCTCTCGGAGTATTTCGTGATTGCGGAGGACGGTCTTTAGTATAATTTACACATGAATTGTAATTATATACTTGGTGGAAAGACGTTTACTCCCAATTGCTTTTCCTATTTAGTATGATCGTTGGTACGTTGTCGTCAAACGTACGTGGAGCGTTTGAGCGTTTTCGTTAAAATGTAAAAATTTGATCGTTTGAATGTTTTCGATAAAACGTAAATTTAATCGTTGAGGACGTTATCGATAAACGTGAAATTGCCAAGTGCATAATATTTGAAAAATATCACAGAGGAGATTGCATCAAGTAATTGCATCGCATTGCATTGCACATGAATTAGAAACATACATTATTGCTTGATAATTATTATTTAGTAATTATTAATTGATTATTTGAGATTGCTTAATTGCCTATGTGATTTTAATTGCTACTTGACTAATTGTGTTTGTTTATTCCTAGTTCATTTAATTATTCATTTGTACGTGAATGACACTGTCTTACTCCCTTTGCCCTAATTGTTTGTAGGTCATGGCTCAGAACCCCATATGCATCGAGATGAGGTTTCTCCCTAAGGGAGATTGGCACCGGAGGGGACATAGTGTAGTCCTTGAGGGAGTGGTGGAAGTTACTATCCGCCGTCTCAATCCTCTCCCGCATATGCGTCCCCTCAGGACCAGAATTCCTGTGATCTTTATCATTCATCTTTTCCCTGATTAAGATGAATGTTATGCGACTTCCTATCATATTATAGAGTTTTGTGGACTGCTCTGGGTTACACTTTATTATATATATGTATATGCGCGCTGACTGAGCTTAGTAAATTATGATACAGTATCTTTTGATCCAAAACAATGTGAAATGATGTATATTAAATCAAACTTTATATGTGAAATAGAATGACGCAGTTTTATGAAAGTATTTGGTTTAAATTATTTCCTATTTTTATGTACCATCATAAAAACATCAATATCATTTCTTTAAAATACATTAATAATATGCATTTATCATAACATAATTCCCGTGACGACTTAGGTCGTTACAGAGCAGAAAAAGCAAAGCAGCAAATCAAAATGCAAGAAAAATGGATGTAAAAGATACTTCTGCAAAAATTTGAACATTGATTTTGTTAATCATGACTACTATACAATTATACTAATATTCGAGAAATTAAATAAAAGAAAAAATGCAAAGAAAAGGAAAGTACGTGAAAGAAACATACTTGAATTGAAATGGGAAAGAACGTTGCAATAACCCATCAATCCATGAGCATCGAGGAATTAGGATGTGTACAGTGTTACAATAATTCCAACCGAGTTTACATTATTACAACATCTATTTATAAACAAAGAAAAATAACTCCCTAGATAAATACCTATTTGACACTTAATCTATTTAATACTTAGAACAACTGTCTTATTATTTAAAAAATAAAAAATCTAAACCGAATTGTAACTTCTATAGCATGTGTAGATGTAACTTCCTTGATTGATATGTGGTGCCTTTGAATTTTGACACCTATTCCCATGGGTCTTCGACATGCATTTCATAGCAAAATCAAAGTTGCAAGTTGCTTATACTATGATTGTTGCCAATAGTGACCTCAATGGCCTCCTGTACATATGAACATAAAAAACCCAAAGTTAACATCCTATTATGACCAAACCAGTTTATTAAGACTTTCTACATAAAAAATGGTAAAAAATGGATGATATATCTCAGTTTAACCCCATTTTTTCCCTCTTTTTTGCATATTCTTAATATTAATAAAAAATATGTCAATTTTTTACTAAATTTTTGTCAATTTTTTTATGTCAATTGAATTCCTCAAATAAAAAAAATGGCAATGTTCTCAGTTTTTACCTTCCAACTTTGAGATATGTTTCTCAACTTTTTTGGCATAGCCATAGCAATGCATGGACACCTTCAACATCATATCAACATCTTTATTCGGTAAACAATAATATATCAAAAATATAAAATTATTTTATGGAAAGAGAGAAGAGGAACTACTATAATCTTGCATTAGAAACTTCTTCACTCCATAAAAATAGAGAACCAAAACAAAAGAAGAATAAAAAAGTATTACCTTAGGTTTCTTTTGAAAAGCAAATGTCTGCCTCCTTAAAACTACATCCTTTAACTTTAATTTATGATTAGTGTCAATTGTTATCAAGGGCTTACCCTCAAACTCATCTTCAAAATCTATGGATTTTAAGCAAAAGGAATTGTTTGATCAAGAAGAAAATAAAAGAAGAAGAACAAAATTGGGATTTGAGAGAATGAAGCGTTGTTGATAATGATGAAATGGAGAATGAGAGGTGGCCCACGAGTTTGTTATAGAAAGAGAAACGGTAAAAGAGAAAGAGGGGATAAAAGAGAATAAGAGAGTGAATGGAGAGAGGAGTAAAAAAAAGGAAGAAGAAAATAGAAAAAGTGAATGCAGTTTTATGCAGTTTTTTCAATTGAAGTAGTTACACCCACAACAAAAAAGTGCCACATGGATGCCTTTGTTGAAGAGAAAATCCCAACTTTCAATGAAAAAGCACGATTTCAAAATGGAGCAAGCAGGATTAGAACATCCTTTTATAATAAAAGGAAAGATGATACACATGTTTTTTCTCTCTCATGTATTTATTTCCATGATCAATATTATTTATAAATTCAAATGGGTATCATACACCTTAATACCCATTTCCCGCTCAAAACACTCATTAATAACACTATTATAACTATTAATGAGTGGAGTCTTGAAGAAGTTTCCTAGAAGTTGAAGAGACAATGTATGTATGATAATAATAAAAAAAAACAAAAACCTCCCTTACCTCACTACTCTCTATCTTTCTTCTCTCTCTCACTCTCTCTTTCTTTTCAATGCTCCCTCTCAACTCTATCTCTCTTTCTCACTCTCTCACTCCCGCACTCTCTCTCATCACACAACCACCACCACGCCGCTGCTAATCGCGCCGCCACCACCACTCGCTCTCTCTCTCTTGCTCTCTCATTCTCCCATCACCACACCACCGGAAATCGCGGCGGCCACCACCACCACCCGCTCCGCTCACCCATTTCGCCCTCCCTCTCTATCTTATCAATCTCTACCATGTCTCTCTTTTTTGGATTTGGGTATTTTAAATGTTTTCATTCTCATCCTCAAATCCCTAATCCATTTCGTTTTTTTCTTGCTTCTGTACAGGTTATGGCTTATATTGAAATTTAAGGATGGAGATTTGTCATGGTGTTGTTGGATTCATGGTGGTTCACCATCACTTACGGTAACACGACACTCTCTTTTTTTTTATTCTTGGAGTTTTTGAGTTGGGGTTTGCTATTGTTTTTCTAATGGTTTTTGTTTTTTTCCCTTCAAATAGGTATTTTTATGAATATAATCAAGTCACAATTCTTTAATGTTACTGCAACAGTGATAATTTGATTTTACAGAAAAAAATGTCATGGTTCTTTTGGATTTTATTGAACATAGTTCGTTTTCTGTGTTATACAATGGAGCCATGATTAAAAAGCATAATTTCCTTTCAACAATGACAACTAACAACGCATCCGAGGAAGGCAGCGAACAAAAAGAAATGTCATGTGTGCGAGATTGATCAGTTGACTAGGTATAGTTTTTTATTTTTTATTCTGATAACCTATTTTGGTTTTTGGCTTGCTCACTATCAATATTTTTGACTCAACTCTTGTGCCCTGTTTTTGATTGTTATGGTCTTATGACCACAGTTCATGCTATCACAGATTAGCTATGGTCTTATAAACTTGGCTGCTTTGATGTTTTTCTTTACTATGTGATGTTATAAACCATATGTTTTGTTAGAATAAAATTAAACAATATGGTTTAGCCGAAGGGCTTACGGCATCTGCACATAGATCTTTGCTTCCAGTTTTTGTAGTTGCCCATGTTTGCAGAACTTGCATTTAGAAATAGCTAAATCATCAAACGGAAAACAAATTAGATAAGGTGAGTGTTCTTCTTTTTTCAATAATCCCTTCTTTTACTTGGATTTTTATGACTTGCCAATGCCCCATGAGAGAATAGTGTAATTTTTTTTGGTTTTATTTGATATCAAGTTAGTTAATTGTTTCTAACCATTAAGTGTTTGTCAAAAGTCCTGAGAAAAGAGTGTAATTTTTTAAAGTTTTACTTGATGCTAAGTAAGTTTATTTTTTCAAATAATTCTTTTTAGGGATTTAATCACCAGAGTTGTGTCATTGGTGCCAAAAAGAAGGCTTGGAGAACTGAAATCTACTTATTTTTTAGTTCTCACAAGAACCTTTTTCATTATATGTTTATTAAAAATTTCCTGCAATCAGTGATGCAATTTCTATAATAGTATGACCTCCAGTGATTATTCTATTAAAAATCACCATCTTTCGGCTGAGGTTGCAGTCATTGCTTTTTCATTGTTATTCTTTTTTCATCCTGCTGTCTAGATTAACTATATAATTTGCCCATGGTATCTAATGTTCAGCTTTTTATATTCCCATAGCAGGGCATTTTGTTTTAAGGGCATATAGGAATTTTAAACAGATCTTGCGACACAGTTGGTCTCTTTTTACAATTATAAGCCTTCTGTTACTGTTTAGCTGTTTACATCTTGAACTGTAGAATTATAAATATGAAGAAATTTAAGCATGACATGTGTGACATAGTTAAGTATTTTTCACATTGTGTTGCTATTTTAATTTGATAATTAACCTTGATATTTATTTTTATAACGATTCTTTTATGTTGATTCTGTTCTGATATAAACTGGATCTTGGAATTGTTTTCGACAGCCAAGCTGGCGAAGACCCAAAGGTATTGATTCCCGTTTCAGGAGAAAGTTCAAGGGATGTGTTCTTATGCCAAACATTGGTTACGGTAGTGACAAGAAGACCCGTCACTATCTTCCAAATGGTTTCAAGAAATTTGTTGTTCACAATGTTTCAGACTTAGAACTCCTCATGATGCACAACAGGTGAAGCTTTTGACACATTCTCATCTTGAGTTTTGCACCTTGCTACTCTGAATTTTCTATTGAGCTTTTTTATTTATTGTTTGTTATTTCAGGAGGTACTGTGTTGAGATTGCTCACAACATCCCTACAAGGAAGAGAAAGGAAATAGTTGATAGGGCAGCACAGCTTGATGTTGTTGTGACAAACAAAACAGCTAGACTACGCAGCCAGGAGGATGATTAGTCTCAGTAACTGTTTTAAATTATTCATATTTTGTAATGATCTTGGTTGACAGTTACTATTGTGCAATATTTTGATCATTTTTTTGTTTTGTTATGCAAATGGAAATTCAAATTATGGAAATGCAGCTTGGAGATCCGAACAATCTCAAGGCTCTGGAAATTATGGGACTCCTCAGGGAAATGGCTCACATGGTGGGCAAGTTGGTTATGGTGGTGGCTATGGCGGGTTGCAATCTCGACAAGCCCAACAGCAGTAATTTTGACAGTTGAATATCTTGCTGGATCTTGAACCCAACTTGTGGATCCCTACTATTTAATCTTAAATCATGAGCTCACAATGAATTCTTAGCTTCAAATGAGTGACAAGTTTGATGTCAACTTACAATGGGACTGGTTGGGTTGCTTGAATTCCAGTAGTTTGCAGCATATGCTTTCCTAGATAATTTATAATAAGTATTATGGTTTAAGAGATACTAGATGCTACTTTCTATTTAATATTTGTTCATGCGTGTAGCTTTAAATTGTGTGCTTATGATTTTTAGTTGATCTGGAATTGCAGTTATTGTAGCTTGAGCTATAGCATCATATTTCCCTCTATATTGATGTTTGATGCAACTAACTTTCTGTGCTGTCTTTTTTATGGTATTTTTATTTTCTTTTACATTTCAGAAGTAGGTAATGTTATAGTGTAGACAAAATGCATCAGTTGTTATGACAAGTAGAAGTAAGATGTAGTCAAGGATGATATAATCATTTTCCCCTGTATTTGCACTTGTGTTGTACAGTAGGAGGTGCAGAAGTATTGAAGTTGAGCTAAGTGTCCACCCGTGGCTAAGGAATGAACTCTTTTCAGTCAGTGTTTTTTTGGGCCAGTGCATCATCAAGTTTGGAGATTCTTGGCCTTTTCAACTGATAAAATTGCATACCTTCAATCTGGTTTGTGGTAGCTGTCAAAGATTGTGAGGGGATGATTTGTGGCACATTGACTAAAGCAATTGGCTGTGACATTAGAATCTATGCCTGAATTTTAGGTGTCCAATTGATTGATACTTTAGATTTTGGCATGTTTGAATATTATGCTCCAGAGAATTTCATGTCCAAAACATTTTCTACTGTGATAGGCAAGATTTTTCTAATTAGAATTTCCTCATTATGTCTTCATTCCTACCATTTATAGCTATCTCTCAGTTTTAGCTTTTATTTCAACCTCTAAGGATAATATATTGGTGTTGCTTTATGTTGCAAGTGCTTTCTTATTTATCTTTGAAGGGTTAGATTGCATATGTCTTAACTGTTATTAGCCAGTGCTTTATGGTTTTTAGGCAATATAGGTTGATGGTAGTGATTTTCTTATAGTTTTCAGTCTAAAAGGTCTTGCCCTCTTTTTTTTTTGGCAACTTTTGAATTAAGACAAGGTGTTATGTGTTGTAGATGAGAAGAGGCTATTTATTGATGGATTGTATGGATTGTAATTTGACTTTGCTTAAAAAAGGATTTTTTATTTGAGTATCATTTGGTTAAAACTTCACAATTTTTATCCTCTATTTTTTGTTGTTGGTGTTATTTTATCCTCTTATATTCTGCTATTGCTGTTTGTTTGCTGCTGCCACTATTTATTTGTTGTTGTTTGTTGCTGCTGTTGTTGCTATTGCCGCTGTTGGTGAAATAAGCTACCCATTGAGCAAATTGTTAGTGCTGTAATTCAGGCGATAGCACTATCTTGACTTTAATAAATTTGTACTTTGCTATTATCATGTTTGGAGGGAGAAACATGTTCAAAAGTCAACACCTTGGAAGATACAGGTTTATCATAAGCAAATTACAATGTACTTTGCTATTACCATGGTTTTGTTTGTTTAGCATTTGTATTTGAAATTGATTTGAATGGTTTTTATGGAGGATGAATGATTACTACTAATTTGAGTTACTTATAAATGTGATTATTTTGATTTTTTAAAGCTCTTTGTCACTGCTAGAGGGAGATGGTTGTTGTGACATGCAATCAATATGATGATGGTGGTGGTGGCGCTCATTAACTTAGGTTGTGCTTGTGTATATGTTGTTTGGTGACTAGTAATTTTTATTTTTAATTTAGACCCTTTTTTTTACAGTTTCTTTCTTTGATTCTGTAGATTCCTTACCTAGATAATCACAGAACAATTGATCGTGAAAAGTGTTGTGGAGTTGATAGACAAGGCAACCAAGGAGTGAAAGATGAAGGGCTTTTAGAATAAAAGAAAGACCAAGTTAATAGTGAAAAGTGTTGTGGAGTAGTGTGCTGTGCTGACATTCTTGCTATTGCAGCTATAGAGTAGTGTCTTGTAGTAGTGTCATGTGTTCACAAGTTAGTGATGAATTTTCAAAATTGCTATATGCAATGTTGGAGCATTTTGAACTTGAATGTTGCTGTTGCACCATGTGCTTTATTGTTTTCTGGTGTTGCATCATGTACTCTATTCAAACTATTGTCGATCACTATATTTATGTGGGGTGGGTTTATGGATGATTAGAAAAAGGAAGGAATTTCGAAGATTAGAAAAAATCAAAGAGAAATTATTGTTTTTGATATAAAATTTATCTTAAAAAAACAAAAAAAAATTAGTTACTTTTAAAATATAAAATTTAAGTCATGATAACAAATTTTAATCAATTTTTTGTTAATCAAATTTAAGTCATGATATGAAACTTTTAATCATTTCACGTTTAAATTAGGGGCTCCGCTGCACGGGCTTGCTTACTAATTTCTGTGAAATCCCCACATACATTTCATTGGCATGCCTTCTCACGAAATTCGTTTCGTGTCACATAGCATTACTCTATTTTTTTGTCTTATTAAAGATCGAAGGAAGTATTTACATGAGTCTGTCTCTTTAACTTCCAAGCATAACAGTATAAGCTCCCAAGTTTTTTGTTTTTTTAAATTATACATCATATTTAATAATATTAAAAAAATCAAGAAAAATAATTATATTTTTTTAAAATTTAAAAAATAGTTTAATAGAGTATAATTTTATTTTTTTTAACTTGTATTATTGTAAATTACATAAACATATTATTTCACAATAATAAACAAAGAAAAAATAAAATAAAAGTGTGATAAATGTTATAAAGTAACTTATAAATAAAAGCGGAAAATTCTTATAAAATGTGACTTAAAAATAAAAAGGGAGAAAATGTATACTGTACTCCTAAAACTTAATCAAAATTAAAGAAATCAATTAATATTGATATTTATTAATAATGTTGGCACTCATAAGAATTGGTGTACTTTTTCAAAATAATCGACAAAACAATAAATAATTTACCCACATCATATAATTATTAATTAATAATTGATAATAAAAATAATTAATGATAACAATGATAAAGTACTAGTAATTCATTTCACATACATACACATCACATACAATATAGGGTCTTAATCCTTCCATATGAATTCCAAGTTTTCTGATACGAGTTGTTCTTCTGATCCGTTCATTTCACCGATTTCTTTACTCCTTGAATCACAATATGATTAAGTATTTAAATCAAAAACTAATTCTGCTACACTATTCTAATCTATATAGATGCAATAAAATACTTTAAATCTTAGGCGTACGTTAACATGTAGTTACATACGTCTAAGCTCGGAAATCTTAACTTCAAAAATTTCCCAATTCATTTTAAAACTTCAAGTATGATACAAACTTATAAAAATCGTAAATAAAACTCACATTACATAATTATTCAACTGCTGAACTTTTTGAATAGCAACCATTCATTTTTAGAAAACTAGTTTACAAATCACAAAACTTACCCTAATTTTATATAATCTATACTACCAAAATTTCCAAGTCCTAAACAAGAAAAATTACTTTTAAGTTCATGTTACCATAATTAAATTTTATGGACAGCAACATACAGTATTTGAAAATCACTTTTTAAAAAACCATAAAACTCAATCAAATTTCTAAAACATCATTATTACCAAAAATTCCTAAGTTCTACACAAGAAAAATCACTTTTTGAGCTTAAGTTACTATAAATAAAATTTCTGGACAGCAACAAAAATCATAAATCATTTTAAAGGTTCAAAACCTGCTCAAAACTTCATCATTTTTCAAATCAAAATCAAAGAATCAAGTTTCTAATTCTAACACAACAAATTATTTTTCTAAGTCCTAATACATCGTAATCTAAACTTGGAAAACAAATACACTTCTCTTAAAAATGTTTCCAACATCCACAAAAAATCATCAAAAAATCAATCCAAGTATCCTCTCTAAAATTATAACTCCTAAGCATAAAAATTTCATTTTTCAAGCCATTAGAACTCTTTGTAAAATTTTGGACAGCCACTAATTCTTTTAGATTTTTGCACTTTAGACTCAAAAATAAATTTTCCAATATCATCCTATTATCAAACAACAAAGTTATGTAATGTGTAAAAAGAACATATTATTTAACTATTAATTTTAGACGACAAAGTTCATAGCCTTAAGCACCATTTCCATGCGCTACATGGCTTATCCAAAATCATTCATAGTTAGAATAAAAGATGGTTCAAGAGTTTGATAATCATTTTAACAAAACAAACCTTCGTAAAAGGAAAAATTCTATTCATTCTCATATATTTAAACACACAAAAATATAAAATCATATTCCCTTTTTCTTTACAAAATAATTCGGGCATCATCTCCTTTCTCTCAAAAATTTGTTTTATTGAATACTTATATTTTTACCTTTTTAATAGAAAGAAAGTATTTGGCCAAGAACATATTATTTATTTTTTTAACAAACCAAATCCAAAACTTTAATCCATGGATACTCAATAACCTTTTTCTTTTACTTTTTTTTTAAACTCACATAAATCAAACAAAATTTATTTCTTTTATATATGTCAATATTACAACCAAATACATACTCATAAAAATCATGGAAATAAAAATAATGAGGACTTAGAAAATTCTTCTTATCATATCATAACAAAACGCATAACCCATTTCTTTTTACACATATACATACCAAAATCTCAAAATCACATAAACTCATTTAGTTATGGTAACACTAATAGTAAGGCTTGTAAAAATCATTTTTAGAAAAGAGATAACAACAACATGATTAAGAACATTATTAGGAGTAAATAAAAGTTTTATAAAAATCCCTTTTTAATCAAAATTAAAAGTGTAAAGAGAAATAAAAACAAATGACTAAGGAATACCTGATCAACTTCTAAGCAATCACACAATACTGTAGGGCTTCACCCTAATGAAACTCTTCTTTCCTCATTCAAAATCTGAAAATGAAGTCCATGAACCTCCCTCTATCATTTATTATGGCATGAGTTCAAGGAGAGAAGGGAATGAATCCAAAGTTACCAAGGGATGCATCATTTGAGTGATTAAAAAATGTCAAGATTAGGAAGAGTTCAAATTTCAAAATTTAAACAATTAAAATAAAATGAAGTCCATGAACCTCCCTCTAGCATTTATTGTAACGTCCCTTCTTTTCTAAAAGATTTAGTAGAGATTTTTTTTTTATTTGCATAACTTTATGAGGACCACGAGGTAAGTAAAATCTATATGTAAGTGAAAACAATACTATTTTAACTGAAACTTTCATACATATATTCACATAATAAAGCATCTACATACAAGTCCCTTTCTTCATATATATATATATATATATATATATATATATATATATATATATCGTCTTACAGGAAAACTACTGTCAGATATTGACCACTACTTCAACACTCTATTATATACGGGGATTTCTACTACTTTTTTTTTAATCTTCTGCAAGGACGCGTTCGGCTGCTTCTTCGGCGGGGTTGTACTTCTGGGCTTCCTCGATAGGTGGTGGTGGTGGTGGCATGAGGTCGGGTGGTGGCAGATAGATCTCGCAGTAAAACTCCTGTGTCTCCTGAACAAATCCTAGCTCCGGACATTTACCTATACTCAGCTCCATAGTTAAGGTACCAGTAAAGACCACATATCCAAAGGTTGGATCTATCACGTACTCTCCTGGGCCCATTATGAACCTTAAGGTACTAATAGGGTGGTTGTTATTCTGGAGGATTTGGTTATTTTCTTCAGTCATCTGAAATATCACGCTAGTGAGTAAAACTCAATAACTAACCCAGACATAAGTATTATTTAACCAATGACATTTCAGGGATGCAAAAACATCCAAAACATTTCCTTTTCCTTTTTAATATCTCCTATGAGAACACTACATGGTCCTAAACTAATATGCAAAATGCAATGCACCCCCCAAGCTTAAATTCTACATTGTCCCCAATGTGGAACAAAAACTCAAGAAGAGGAAAGGGTCATAGTGTGGGATCAGGGAAGTGACCCTAAGAAATGTGCCAGTCATACATGGCTCGCTGCATCCTATTGGATTCCTCAACCATAGAGGCAATCCTTGCTAACTCAGAGCGGAGTTCGGTGAACTCAGCGCGAGAATGAGGAGGTGGAGAAGAGCTAGAGGGGCTAGGGGTATCCTCAGGGGCCTCCTCAGCCAAAGGCTGTGGATCGATCATGTACTCCTCCGTCATAGGAGGTGGCGCCACAGGAGTGGGAAAGCGCCAATTGGCTGAGATTCGCACAGTGGTGCGAACAGGATCAGGAAGAGGATAAGCAACAGGGTCACCATGGAGGCGAAGACAATAAACATCGCCTTGCTTTACAAGCATATTCATACGAAGGCAAGTGGCTAGATCAAAATGAGTGCCTCCAGGGACCGGAACTAGGCCAGAAACATCATGAACAAGGGCAAGAGCAATAGTGGTAATAAGGCCACCAACCACAATGTCTCCCTTTGGCGCTTTGCCAACCTTCTCGAGGTGGAGAACAAGATAAGAGTCGGTATCAAGAGACGCGCCATAGAGCATACCCCAAAGGAATAACAACTCATCGGACCGAACCCCACCGGGTTCACCACATCCGAAAAGAGTGTATGATAACAATCTGTGCACATACCTAAGACAAGGATTGCGAAGGAGAGTGGCTTTGGTGGTGTTAGGGTCAAATTCAGTATAAGCTATTTCCTGCCAAAAATTGCGCTCATTAAATCCAGAAGGATAACGGCGCTCACCACCTATAGGCAACTGCAGGAGTTGATTAAACTCCACGAGGGTGAAGACATAATTAGTGTTAAATAATCGAAAGATAATCTTACCCTCGTTGCACCCTATACCATACAACACATTCACATCCACAGAGCTTAAAAATTCTAAGGTAATTCGGTGATAAGTAAGACTCTTTTTAGTGACAAAACTAGTCCAACCTACCCTATCAACCATCCACTGCACATCCGCTAGAATCCCTAAAGTAGCTAAGGTATTTTCATCCATGTAGCGCGTAGGCACTATGGACCGTTGCACTAATGCAGTGTACCTAGCCTCTTGGAAAATAATGCTAGAATAAAAAATAATACCATAGGGATTAGCAGAGGGAGGAGGAACTCTATTACCTCTAGAGCGGGAAGAGGAAGCTCTGGTGGATGAACCACGTCCAGCCGGTGCTGCATTGCTCCTTGTTCTTTTGGATGACATTGCTGGAAACTCTTTTTTTTTAGTCAGTTGCAGCAGCAAGGAATGATTTTTTATTTATTTTTTTATTTTTTTTAATGAACGCGCCACGGGCGTGGCAAGTGCCACGGCTTGCCCGTGGCGCCCTGGAGATGAGAACGAGCTGAGAGGAACGCTACCACGGGCGTGGCATACGCCACGGCTTGCCCGTGGCAACCTGGGAACAACACGAGAAAGCCTGCTAAGCTCCACGGGCGTGGCATGTACCACGGCCAGCCCGTGGAGCTTTCTGTGAGAATTGCCACGGGCGTGGTACCTGCCACGGCCAGCCCGTGGTACACTGAAACTTTTTTTTTTAAAAATATTCTCAGAGCCCCGTGGCCATGGTATGCGCAGTGGCCTCCCCACGGTTCTTCAAATGAATTCTTTTTCTTCCCAAATCAACACTTTTACGCTCTAAATCAACTCCTTTTTGCTGCAACCTCCTATAATCCTACAAAACAAAAACGAAACCCCAGTAATATGACATAATAAAATCCTAAAAATCAACAAAATAAAGTATGAAAGCGATTTAAAACTTGGGTTGCCTCCCAAGAAGCGCTTATTTAAGGTCCTAAGCTTGACCTCTCACTGTAATCACTCTGAGACAGATGGATTGAGAAGGGACTGTGTGTTCCCATCCTCAATAGGTTCTCCAATCAAGTAGTGCTTCAATCTTTGTCCATTGACTTTGAAAGCTCCAGTAGCTTCACTCCACACCTCTATAGCACCATAAGGGTAGACTTGCTTTACTTGGAACGGCCCTGACCATCTGGACCTAAGCTTGCCTGGGAAGAGCTTCAAACGAGAGTTAAAGAGTAACACAGAGTCACCCTCTTTGAACTCTCTTCGAAGGATTCTCTTGTCATGCCAACGCTTTGTATTCTCCTTGTAAATCTTGGCATTCTCGTATGCATCAAGCCTCAACTCCTCCAACTCATTAAGATGAAGCTTCCTTTTCTCACCAACTTCCTTCAAGTCAAAGTTGAGAAACTTTATTGCCCACAAAGCTTTGTGCTCCAACTCAACAGGAAGGTGGCAAGGCTTTTCATAGATCAACCGGAACGGGGTCATACCAATAGGAGTTTTATAAGCAGTGCGGTATGCCCAAAGAGCATCATCAAGTTTCAAAGACCAATCCTTGCGGGATTTAGCCACTGTTCTCTCCAAAATACTCTTGATTTCTCTATTGGAAACCTCCACTTGGCCACTGGTCTGAGGGTGATAAGGAGTAGCAACCTTATGGGTTACCCCATACTTCTTCAGGAGACTCTCAAATTGTTTTTCAATGAAGTGTGAGCCTCCATCACTGATAACTGCTTTAGGAACTCCAAATCTGGGGAAGATGACTCTCTTGAAGAGCTTGATCACAGTCTTGGCATCATTGGTTGGAGATGCAATTGCCTCCACCCACTAGGACACATAATCAACTGCCACGAGAATGTACTTGTTGTTGCGTGAAGATGAGAATGGTCCCATATAGTCAACTCCCCAAACATCAAATATCTCCACTTCAAGAATGTTGTTCAGAGGCATTTCATTTCTTTTGGAGATATTACCCGTCCTTTGACAAGCATCGCATGAGAGCACAAACTTCCTTGCGTCCTTGAACAATGATGGCCAATAGAATCCAGATTGAAGGACCTTTGCGGATGTTTTTGAGGTGCTGGCATGTCCACCATACACAGAGGCATGACAGTGGAAAAGGATATTCATCACTTCTTCTTCAGGAACACATCTTCTATATATACCATCAGCACACCTCTTATAAAGTAGAGGTTCTTCCTAGACGTAATGCTTCACATCAGAAAAGAACTTCTTCTTCTGTTGGTAGCTCAACTCAGGTGATAGCACTCCGCAAGCAAGATAATTAACAAAGTCTGCGTACCATGGAGCATCCACCTTAGAAAGAGCCAACAGTTGCTCATCGGGGAAAGAATCATCAATGGGAATCTCATCTGTATCATCAAGATCAGGATTATGAGGCAATCTGGAGAGGTGATCTGCAACCACATTTTCAACACCTTTCTTGTCTCTGATTTCAAGATCAAATTCTTGGAGAAGAAGGATCCATCTGATAAGTCATGGTTTGGCATCCTTCTTACTCAACAAGTACTTGATTGCTGAATGATCAGTGTAGGCGATCACCTTCGATCCAACAAGGTAGGAGCAGAACTTCTCAAAGGCAAAGACAACCGCCAGCAGCTCCTTCTCAGTTGTTGCATAGTTGACTTGAGCATCATCCAAGGTCTTGCTGGCATAGTATATGGCATGGACCTTCTTGTCTTTCCTCTGTCCAAGCACTGCTCCAATGGCATGGTCACTTGCATCACACATCTGTTGGTTTTGGCCTCAAAATCTCGAGAGGGGGGGGGGGGGTGAATCGATTTTTATTAATGTATTGTAAAATCCTTTACAAATTAAAAATTGTTTTGAGATGGAGAGATTAAGCGTTTGAAACGGATCGCGAAAACGATAGATAAAATAATTCGAGTAGCGCGGAAACGTAAAAAATGAAATATGCGGAAATATAAAGAGATAAGGGATAGAAAAACTTGCACTAGTGAATTTTATACTGGTTCAGCCTTCCCGTCGAAAGGCCTAGTCCAGTCCCCAAGCGACCCGCCTGAGAGTTCTTATTACCAGCAATAGAGCCGCACCCTATTACAACCAAGAGCACCCCGCACACTACTAGGAACCTCCGTTCGCTAGGGACCTCAATCACACAGCAGGGTTCCTCACCCTACGAACGTCACAACGTTCAACTACGGGATTCTCTCCCTACCACTAAGGTTTAGAACAATTGATGTGAGTGATTACAACAAGTATATCGTGTTCTCAAAACACAGATTCTACAATAAGCTCTATGATAATGAAGTACTTTCTCTTTAGGAGATACTAAGCCAACAAGGTTTTGTTCTTCAAAAAGGTATGAACGAAAACCAGAAGACTTGAGAAGAAGAAGAGAGAAAACGTGTATGATCAGAAAAAGATGAATGAGAATGATTGAAGATTCGTTTCTAATGTTGGAGTGGAATCCTTTTAAAAAAAATAGAAAAACCTTTTTAGAATAAAAAAGATTTTGAATAAATAAAACAAAATCAAAACCAAATAAAATAAGATTTGAAGTAAGTTTTAAAATCAAAACTAAATCAAAATGATTTACGAAATAAAATAAAGATTTGATTCTTAAAACCAAAAAGGAAATAATTCAAATTTAAAATCATTTTCGAATTTTATAAAATAAATCAGAATCTTTTATATAAAAACAAATCAGGAAATAATCAAAATGATTCTGACACGTTTTTCAATAAAACTTGAAGTAATCGATTACTTTCTGAAGGTAATCGATTATTCCTTCAAAAATAGAAATTCTTAAATTCATTTGAAAACTATGTAATCGATTACACCAAGAATAGTTAATCGATTACACCACTCCTGTATGATGCATGATGCAACTCATTATAATCGATTACACTTAACACTTAATCGATTACTGAGCCTCTGATATCCATATAATGAAACATCATGTAATCGATTACTACAGAGCTTGTAATCGATTACTAAACCTCTGAAAAATATGTGATGCAACAATTATAATCGATTACTTGAGCCAGATAATCGATTACTCTCATAAGAAAGTAATTGATTAACAAGATTCATTTAATCGATTACAATCTCTCTGATTTTTCTATGATGCAACAAAGTTAATCGATTATCTTGAGCAAGTAATCGATTACTCTCTCTTGCATTCATAAAAATATACAGAGTTTTGTAACATCAAGTATTTTTACTAAGATCAATGCAGAAAACACTTTTTCATGAAAAACACATTTTTCTTCTTCTCTCTTTAAAATGAAAAACTTGTTGGCTTTTGTAAACTCTTAAAGAAATAGAACTCCATTACCTTACAAATGATCTAAGGAGAAGGTTTCTAAACTATGCCTTGCTTGAGTCTTCAATCTTGAATATGAATGACACTTGTGAGCTTTGAACTTGGGTTGACTTGTTATCATCAAAACAACATCTTGAATTATACTTGAAGTCCATAAGAGAGTTTGAAGCATGCCTTCCAACACTAGCTTGACTTCCAACACTCCCCCTTTTTGATGATGACAAACAACGATTCTGATATGCTCTTTACTATCTGCATCACAAGTGTTATACATGCAAAAACACACATATATATATATATATACCAATAACCTTCCTTAGAACAAAAAAATACAAGGAATATAGGAATATAACAATTCATATCAATCTCCCCCTGTATAGATGCATAAATAAAATATATCACTTCAAAAATAACTAGCATCTTCAGAGTATCTCTCCCCCTTTTGTAATCATCAAAAAGATGTGCTATCTCCCCCTGAAACACTGAGAAGACGCATCAATAAAAACAAGAGAGATAAACAAAATCACATACTCAAAAGAGGTGAGAGGCAGAAGTTAAACCAATTTCGCTACGAATAAAAAAGAAATTTTCTTTTGAAAGCGGTTTCGTAAAGATATCAGCTAACTGCCACGAAGTATCAACATACTCAATAATACAATCACCCTTTTGAATATGATCACGTATAAAATGGTGTCGAATCTCTATATGCTTAGTACGAGAATGTTGCACTGGGTTTTTGGTAATACTAATAGCACTGGTATTATCACATTTTATAGGAATGTGATCTAGACTTACACCGAAGTCTAGGAGTTGTTGTTTCAACCATAAAATTTGCGCACAACAGTTACCCGCGGCGGCATATTCAGCCTCAGCTGTAGATAGGGCCACACTAGACTGTTTCTTGCTAGCCCATGATACCAAAGAATTGCCAAGAAGATGACAAGTGCCGCTAGTGCTTTTTCTATCTACTTTGCACCCATCAAAGTCAGAATCAGAATACCCAACAAGATTACACGAAGAATCTTTGGGGTACCATAAACCCATGTCAGTTGTGCCAGACAGATATTTCATTATACGTTTGGCAGCAACCATGTGCGTTTCTTTTGGATTCGATTGAAAACGAGCACAAAGGCAAAAACTAAACATTATATCCGGCCTACTTGCCGTTAAATAGAGAAGGGATCCGATTATACCTCGATATTTAGTGATTTCTACGGATTTACCTCCTTCATCTTTGTCCAAATAGCAAGATGTGCTTATCGGAGTTGCTACTGCCTTGGCCTTATCCATGCCAAATCTTTTCAATAGTTCCTTGCAGTACTTTGTTTGGCTAATGAAAATCCCATCATTTGCTTGTTTTATTTGCAATCCCAGGAAAAAGTTCAGCTCGCCCATCATAGACATCTCGAACTCTTCCTGCATCATACTCGAAAAATCCTTGCAAAAGGTTTCATTAGTAGCACCGAAAATAATATCATCGACATAAATTTGAACTAAAAGAATGTTCTTTCCTTTCTTTTTAATAAAAAGTGTGTTATCAACCTTCCCTCTTTCAAAATTATTTTCTAATAAAAATTTGCTAAGACGGTCATACCACGCTCTAGGAGCTTGTTTGAGTCTGTACAAAGCCTTTTTCAGTTTAAAAACATAATCCGGGTGTTCATAACTTTCAAAGCCAGGAGGTTGACACACATAAACTTCTTCATTTATAAAACCATTAAGAAAGGCACTCTTTACGTCCATTTGATATAATTTAAAATCTAAAATGCATGCAAAAGCTAAAAGCAGTCTAATGGCTTCCAACCTAGCAACAGGGGCAAATGTTTCCTCATAATCTATCCCCTCTTCCTGGTTGTAACCTTGTGCAACTAACCTAGCTTTGTTTCGAACAATTAAACCAGCCTCATCGAGTTTATTTTTATAAATCCACTTAGTTCCAATAATCGGATGAGACTCAGGCCTAGGAACAAGTTCCCACACCTGATTTCTTTCGAACTGGTTTAATTCCTCTTGCATTGCCAAAAGCCAATGCTCATCAAGCGTAGCCTCAGAAATATTCTTTGGCTCCACTTGAGAAACAAATGCGAAGTAGTTACATAGATTGCTAATAGAATTGCGAGTACTTACACCTTTTGTGATGTCACCTATGATTTGATCAATGGGATGGTGCCTCGAAGTTCTCCATTCCTTAGGCAAATCAGCGTTGAGCTCCATGGATTGTTCTTCATTTTTCTCCTCAACTGATTCAACTGATTTCTCATTGCTTTTGGAATGTTCCTTTCCTTTAGCATTTTGCACCTCATCCTCATCAATGAATAGATCTCCAAGAATACCTGAAATGTCATTAAAAGATACCTTTCCCAACTTTCTGGGATCGGATTCGTCAAATGATACATGAATAAATTCTTCAATAGTATTACAAGATTTATTGTAAATCCTATATGCTTTGCTCGAAATAGAATATCCAAGGAATATGCCCTCATCAGCTCTAGCCTCAAAACTTCCTAGATTTTCTCTACCATTATTATGCACAAAACATTTACATCCAAAAACACGAAAATGGGAAATATTTGGTTTTCTCCCCTTGTACAGCTCATAGGGGGTTTTCTTTTAAAATAGGCCTTATTAAAACACGGTTCATAACATATAGCAAGCTGTACTCACTGCATCGGCCCAAAAATATGCAGGCAAATTCATGTCATTAAGCATTGTTCTTGAAAGCTCTTTTAATGAACGATTTTTCCTCTCCACAACTCCATTTTGCTCAGGAGTTCTTGGAGCTGAAAAATAATGCTTAATTCCATGTTTTTCGCAAAATTTTTCAAAAAGATGATTTTCAAATTCTCCACCATGATAAGTTTTAATGGATGCAATGCTCAAATGCAATTGGTTTTGAATAATCTTGGCTAACTTTTTGAATTCATAAAATGCGTCATTTTTATGAGTAATAAAAAGCGTCCATGTAAACCTAGAATAGTCATCCACCACAATTAAACAATAATAGTTGCTACCAAAGCGTTTTGTTTGACACGGTCAAAAAAGATCCATATGTAAAAGTTCCAAGGGCCTTTGAGTTGAAACAAGATTTTTAGAAGGAAAAGATGCCCTTGTGAGTTTTGATTTAGAACAAGGATCACATTTTTCAGAAATAGAAAAATTTTGCTTTGGCAGACCAACTACTAAGTTTTTAGAAGAAATTTTATTTAAATGAGCCATGTGGATGTGACCTATTCTACGATGCCATAGCCACGATTCATCCTCTTTACTTAACAAACATTTTGCATCATTTGAGGGTATTGAGTTAAAATCAATAACATAAACATTGTTTATCCTGCGAGCAATTAGCTTAATAAGATTATCAATTTTACCCTCGATAATACATCTATCAGAATCAAAAATAACCCTATTGCCCATATCACACAACTGACTAATACTTAGCAAGTTGTGTTTTAGGCCCTCAACATGTAAGACATTTTCAATACAAGGGTTAGGAGGTGTACCAATTTTACCGACTCCGAGAATCTTTCCTTGATTGTTATCTCCGAAAGTCACATGTCCTTGATCCTTTGGCACGAGATGCGAGAATTTAGATTTATCTCCAGTCATATGTTTTGAGCATCCGCTGTCCAAGTACCACCACGATTTCCTTTCTTCCGGAGTAACCTACAAGCAAAGATTTCAAGGTTTTTTTTAGGCACCCATGTTTTTTTGGGTCCTTGAGCGTTAGTATAGCCATACTTTAAATCATGCCACCTTCTAGTTTCATTGTTCGGTTTAACGAACTTCACTTTTCGGTGTATGCATTCATGTGCACCATGACCCTTTTTACCACAAATATGACATATAATTAAAGGTTTCTTATGATTACTAGCAGGGACAAAAATGGTACTTAATTTCTTTTGATGCCTACCGGGTTGATATCCTAAACCCGCTCTATTAAAGAAACATTTTTGTCTCCCTAGCATTAAATTTAAAGTATTTCTACCTTTCGTAAATTTTGCAAGGGTTTCTTTCAAATCCTCAACTTCTTTAACAAGGTCCTTGCAGAATTTACAAGAAGAAGAACTAGCTTTAGATTTAACGTCATTACTCGAGGTATTTGAAGAATTTTTCAAGGTCAAATTCAGCTCCTTATTTTGATTTTTCAAAAATTCATTTTCTTTAATAAGGTTTTTATTCTTTTCTAAAAGAGAAGCTGAATTTTTATTTTCTAGGGAAACCAATAAGGATAACCTCATCGATTCCTCATGCAATTCTTCAAAGGCCTCTTGTAATTCAACATAAGAAAAATTTAGTTCAGAAGTTACCTCATCTCCGTGAGCCATTAAGCATATGTTGGCGGTCTCTTCTTGTTCGTCTGAATCCTCATCCGAACTTCCTTCATTGTCTAGCCATGCCAAATACGCTTGCTTCCCTTTCTTTGAATTTGAGGTGTCTTTTTCTGAATTCTCTTTCTTTTTCAGCTGATAGCAGTCTGATCTGATGTGACTAGGCTTGCCACACTCATGACATGTAATGGTTGAGCCTCCACTCTTGTTGTTGTCTCTTCTATTGAAATTTTTATTTCTCAAAAATTTCCCGAACTTTTTGACTAATAGGCCCTTGTGTTCATCATTTAACAATTCTTTGTTCGAGTCACTTTCTGTGGTTGGTGCTTCAGCCTTGAAAGCCAAACTTTTGACCTTCTTGTTCTCTTCTTCGTGTTGAGCTAATCTTTTTAATTCACTTTCGTGCTCTTGTAACTTCCCAAAGAGAGTTGCCAACGTCATAGTTGAAAGGTTTCTTGATTCAGCAATCGCCGTCACTTTGGGTTGCCATTCTCTTCCCAAACACCTTAAGACTTTGTTGATTAGATCCTCATTGGTGAATTTCTTCCCCAATGTCGTCAGCTGATTTACAATCATAGTGAAGCGTTTTTGGATCTCTTGAATCGATTCTCCATCTTTCATTCTGAATAACTCATATTCACCAGTCAGCGTGTTGATTCTTGATCTCTTCACTTCAGTCGTACCTTCATGCGTGACTTCCAGCGTATCCCACATTTGTTGTGCTGTCTCGCATGTTGATATCCTGAAAAACTCATCATAGCTCAAAGCAGATGTTATAATATTTTTTGCTTTCAAGTCGTACTGAACTCTACGTTCCTCCTCCTCCGTCCACTCAGCCATACGCTTTTCGACGGTGTTACTATTAACCACATAGGTAGGAACATAGGGACCATTTACGACGGCATCCCAAACTTTTAATCCGACTCCTTGAATAAAAATTTTCATACGGGCTTTCCAATACGCGTACCCTACCCCATCAAACATGGGAGGATGGTTAATAGAACTCCCTTCACCACCAAACAGAGAGTTTGAAGCCATACTCTTGAGACGGTTAAGTCTTAACACAAGAGACTAGCTCTGATGCCAATTGTTGGTTTTGGCCTCAAAATCTCGAGAGGGGGGGTGAATCGATTTTTATTAATGTATTGTAAAATCCTTTACAAATTAAAAATTGTTTTGAGATGGAGAGATTAAGCGTTTGAAACGGATCGCGAAAACGATAGATAAAATAATTCGAGTAGCGCAGAAACGTAAAAAATGAAATATGCGGAAATATAAAGAGATAAGGGATAGAAAAGCTTGCACCAGTGAATTTTATACTGGTTCGGCCTTCCCGTCGAAAGGCCTAGTCCAGTCCCCAAACGACCTGCCTGAGAGTTCTTATAACCAGCAATAGAGCCGCACCCTATTACAACCAAGAGCACCCCGCACACTACTAGGAACCTCCGTTCGCTAGGGGCCTCAATCACACAGCAGGGTTCCTCACCCTACGAACGTCACAATGTTCAACTACATACAGGATTCTCTCCCTACCACTAAGGTTTAGAACAATTGATGTGCGTTATTACAACAAGTATATCGTGTTCTCAAAACACAGATTCTACAATAAGCTCTATGATAATGAAGTACTTTTTCTTTAGGAGATACTAAGCCAACAAGGTTTTGTTCTTCAAAAAGGTATGAACGAAAACCAGAAGACTTGAGAAGAAGAAGAGAGAAAACGTGTATGATCAGAAAAAGATGAATGAGAATGATTGAACGATTCGTTTCTAATGTTGGAGTGGAATCCTTTTAAAAAAATAGAAAAACCTTTTTAGAATAAAAAAGATTTTGAATAAATAAAACAAAATCAAAACCAAATAAAATAAGATTTGAAATAAGTTTTAAAATCAAAACTAAATCAAAATGATTTACGAAATAAAATAAAGTTTTGATTCTTAAAACCAAAAAGGAAATAATTGAAATTTAAAATCATTTTCGAATTTTATAAAATAAATCAGAATCTTTTATATAAAAACAAATCAGGAAATAATCAAAATGATTCTGACATGTTTTTCAATAAAACTTGAAGTAATCGATTACTTTCTGAAGGTAATCGATTATTCCTTCAAAAATAGAAATTCTTAAATTCATTTGAAAACTATGTAATCGATTACACCAAGAATAGTTAATCGATTACACCACTCCTGTATGATGCATGATGCAACTCATTATAATCGATTACACTTAACACTTAATCGATTACTGAGCCTCTGATATGCATATGATGCAACATCATGTAATCGATTACTACAGAGCTTGTAATCGATTACTAAGCCTCTGAAAAATATGTGATGCAACAATTATAATCGATTACTTGAGCCAGGTAATCGATTATTCTCATAAGAAAATAATTGATTAACAAGATTCATTTAATCGATTACAACCTCTCTAATTTTTCTATGATGCAACAAAGTTAATCGATTATCTTGAGCAAGTAATCGATTACTCTCTTTTGCATTCATAAAAATATACAGAGTTTTGTAACATCAAGTATTTTTACTAAGATCAATGCAGAAAACACTTTTTCATGAAAAACACATTTTTCTTCTTCTCTCTTTAAAATGAAAAACTTGTTGGCTTTTGTAAACTCTTAAAGAAATAGAACTCCATTACCTTACAAATGATCTAAGGAGAAGGTTTCTAAACTATGCCTTGCTTGAGTCTTCAATCTTGAATATGAATGACACTTGTGAGCTTTGAACTTGGGTTGGCTTGTTATCATCAAAACAACATCTTGAATTATACTTGAAGTCCATAAGAGAGTTTGAAGCATGCCTTCCAACACTAGCTTGACTTCCAACAACATCAGCTCGAAGGGCAAACTCCAATCAGGTGCCTGAATGATAGGAGCAGAGATCAAAGCTTTCTTCAACCTGTAAAAGGCATCTAGGCAATCCTGGTTAAAATCAAATGGCATATCCTTAATCAACAAATTAGTTAAAGGTTTAGTAATCTTAGAACAATCTTTGATAAACCTTCTATAAAAACCAGCATGCCCCAAAAAGCTCCGCACTCCCTTGAGAGAAGTGGGTGGGGGCATTTTCTCAATTACCTCAACCTTTGCCCTATCTACTTCTATGCCACGTTCGGACACTAAGTGTCCTAACACAATACCTTCTCTTACCATGAAGTGGCATTTTTCCCAGTTTAAAACCAGGTTCATCTCATGACATCTCTGCAACACTTTGGAAAGATTAGCCAAACAATTATCAAAGCTAGTGCCATAAACAGAGAAATCATCCATGAAAACTTCCATTATGTTTTCAATAAAATCAGAGAAGATAGTAGTCATACAGCGCTGAAAGGTAGCAGGAGCATTACAAAGACCAAAGGGCATCCTTCTATAGGCAAATGTGCCATAAGGACAAGTAAAAGTTGTTTTCTCTTGGTCTTGAGGGTGAATGGGGATTTGGTGAAATCCCGAATACCCATCCAAATAGCAAAAATGTGAATGCTCTGCTAACCTTTCAAGCATCTGGTCAATGAAAGGAGGGGGAAATGATCTTTTCTAGTTGCTTTGTTTAGCTTCCTATAGTCAATACACATCCTCCATCCTGTGACTGTTCTAGTGGGGATTAATTCATTACTATCATTCTTCACAACAGTCATTCCCCCTTTCTTAGGTACTACTTGCACAGGACTAATCCATTCACTATCAGAGATAGGATAAATCACACCAGCATCAAGCAATTTAAGTATTTTCTTTTTCACTACCTCTTTCATGTTAGGATTTAATCTTCTTTTAGGTTCAACGGAGGGCCTATGACCCTCCTCCATTAATATCCTATGCATGCAAAGTGAAGGACTAATTCCTTTTATATCACTAATGGTATATCCAATGACTGCTTAATGCAACCTAAGCTCTCTAAGTAATTTTTCAGTTTCAAGCTTGCTTAGATTAGCATTAACAATCACTGGATATGTAGAGTTAGGTCCAAGGAATTCATACCTGAGCAATGAAGGGAGAGATTTAAGTTCTACCTTTGGTGCTTTGTCTTCCTTCCAATCTGATGACTTGGCTTCAACTTCCAGCTTTTCATATGTATTCCTATGAGATGGTAGAGGTGGATTTGCTTCAAGTAGTGTAGCATAACGAGCGGCTTCAGCATTATCAACTTCATTAGAGCACTCACCAACCAAGCACCGCTCGAGTGGATCTTTAGAGCGGTACTTGAATGCTTTGTCAGTCACCACTTGATGCAATAGATCTATTCTGCAACATGAGTCCCCAAGAGATGGTTGTTTGACCACATTTGATATATCAAATTCAACCTTCTCTTCACCAATAGTTAGTTAAAGCTTGCCATTCTTCACATCAATAACAGCACCATCAGTGGCCAAGAAAGGCCTTCCAAGGAGGATAGGAATGGAGGTATCTTCTTCCATCTCAAGCACCACAAAATCAACTGGAATAAAGAAGTTACCCACCTTGATAGGAAGGTCCTCCAAGACACCCACTGGGAATTTGACTGAGCGATCAGCCAATTGCAATAAAATTCTTGTGGGTTTCATCTCACCAATATCAAGCTTCTTGCACACTGAGAGAGGCATAAGGCTAATACTAGCCCCAAGATCACATAAAGCGCGGTCAAAAGACACATTCCCAATAAGGCATAGAATGGAAAAGCTACCTGGGTCTTTGAGCTTTGGAGGCAATTTATTTTGAATTATCGCACTGCACTCCTCGGTCAAAGCCACTGTCTCACAATCTTCAAGCTTCCTCTTGTTGGAAATAATATCTTTCAAGAACTTTGCATATGATGGCATTTGTAGTAGAGCTCCAGTGAATGGTATGGTGATAGACAGCTTCTTCAGAACTTCAAGGAACTTGCCAAACTGCTTCTCTTGCTTCACTTTAGCCAATCTTTGAGGGAAAGGAATAGGTGGCTTGTAAGGGGCAGGAGGAGTATAAGTGGACTCCTCAGATTTTCATCAACCACACCTTTTCCTTCTCTCTTCTGGGATAGCTCTTCTTTCACTGCATCTTCACTGCTTGGGCTTTCAAGAACTTTTCCACTTCTTAGAGTTATTGCCTTGCAATGCTCACTAGGATTTGTCTCTGGTTGGCCTGGAAGTGTGCCTGGAGCTCTTGTAGATGAGGCTGCTAATTGTGCAATTTGAGTTTCTATCATCTTGTTGTGAGCTGCTTGTTGTGTCATTTATTGTGCAAATTGCTTCTTTTGAGAATCAAACCTGGCTCTGAAATCATTATTTGCCTTCTCTTGGTTGATCAAAAAATTCTCAAGCATGATCTCCAAGTTGGACTTTTGAGGAGCTGGTGGATTGATAGTCCTTTGAGGGAAACCAGGAGGCTGCTGTCTAGGAATAACAGAAGGATTGAGAACATTGTTGCTCCTGTAAGAAAGATTTGGATGTGTTCTCTGGTTGAAATTGTTGACATAATCAACAGTTTCCGTCGGCTGTTCTTGAGAAACAGGTTGAACCAATAGACAATGTTGAGCAACATGACCAGCAATACCACATATCTCACAAATAGAACTTGCCACATTCACAACATTCACATTCAACATATCAATCTTCTTAGTTGAAATATCAACCTTACCAGCCAGCACACTCAAAGCATCAACTCTAGAGGAGAGATGATTCAATTCATTTGTCTTGGTCACTCCTGCAGTGGATGAAGAAGGTTTGGTAGAAGTTGATCTTTCTCTTGAATATCGCCTGCGGCTGAGAGAAATTTTGTCAAGCAAATCAAATGCTTCATCTGCATTCTTATCCATGAACGAACCATTAGTGACGGAGTCAAGATTCATCTGAGATTCTGGTGTCAAACCATTGTAGAAAGTTTGCACCAAAAGAGGTCTGGGAAACTTATGATGAGGACACTTCCGTAGTGGAAATTTAAATCGCTCCCAAGCATCATAAAGAGTCTCTCCTTCTTTTTGCATGAAAGACATGTTCTGGCCTCTGTACTCCGCAGTCTTCACAGGTGGAAAATATTGGGTAAGAAGTACTCTGCCAACTTGTCCCATTCGGTGAAGTAACCTTGTGGAAAAGCCTCCAACCAAGCAAGTGCATCACCTTTCAGTGAAAATATAAACAGCTTCAGTCTGATATGGTCAGATGAGACTCCATTGGCCTTCACAGTGTCACAATATCGGAGGAAGTTGTCGACGTGGACAGTAGGATCTTCTGCAGGTGAGCCTCCAAATTGATTCTGCTGGACCGCATTAATCAAGCTCATCTTGATCTCAAAGTTGTTGGCTTCAATGGGTGGGACGACCACACTAGATTGTAGCCCTTTGATGGAAGGGGTCCCATAATCCTTCAATGGCGTGTGATTTTCATTCTGCGCCATTGTTAGATTTTCAGGTCTTTGTTGTCTCCTTCTTCTATTCCTTCTTCTATGAAAAGTCCTCTCAATCTTAGGATCTGCTTGAACAGGTGTCCCAAGTCTGATGCTTCGCATAAAAGAAAAAGAATTCCTGTGGAAAAAAGAGAAAACAAAACACACTAGAAAAAGAGGTTTAGTCTAATCAACTTATAATAACAGTTAATATTAACAAAGCAAAATCCCCGGCAACGGCGCCAAAAACTTGATAGCCCTGCAAGCGCACAGGTTATCGTAGTAATAAAAAGTATCGTATCCGCAGGGATTTTGTTGTTAAATACCAACAAATTATAAGCACCAATTATCTAAACCGGATTAGTAGAAAATTAAAAACAAAATTTAGAGATTGATTTTTGGGAAAAATAAAATAAACTAAAATCTAAAGGATTGGATTGAGATTTGGATGGGGAAATTTTCAAGGATTAGTTTCACCACATATCCGCATTGACAATCTTTAGTGATATCTCTTTTATTTAGCTAGAATTATTTTTAGGGTGAATTATCCTAATGTAGAATACTAGCTCCTTTCAGAGTCTTAGCAACGTACCTAATGAGGCCTAATTTCTACTTTCGTGATAATTAGGGTACATTAAATCCATTAAGTTCTATGATAATTTAGAGAATCCCCTCAGGAATTAAAACTACTTTCGTGATTTAAGTTCCTAAGTTCAATTTTGGTATTTTCTAATACTAAGGTTCACCTTTCGGTACTTCCCCTAATATCTGGGATCATGTAATTGTGGAGCTCTACACAACCAAAAGCATTAAGCACACCAAAATTAAATAAAAATAAAATCTAGCATAAATAAAAGATAAAATATCAAATCCTCATGTCAATGCCTCCATGGGCTAATCCTAATTCTCAGAAAAAGGGAACTACTCACTACTCATGTTCATGATACAAATTAAAAAATAAGAATAAGACATACTAAAGTAGGAATAACCAAAAGTTGAGAGGAGGAAAATTTCTTCTGTCTTCAATCGCCTTCCAGATCTTCCTTGAGAGAAATATGTTGTGTTTTGTCTTCAATCCTTGTTTTCTAATTAAATATCTTCTCATCAAATCTAATCTTCTAAATCAAATCTATCTACAAGGGTTTCTATCTTTTACAAGTTATCTGCTACTTTTTCCAAATTCGGACCCAAATTGATTAATTAGGCCCAATGACTTATCTTCCTTCTCAAAGCCCCCAAATCTCTTTTTTCTCTATACAATTACTCCCAAAAGCTCTTTAATATTTTGTCAATGATAAATTCTTTACTTTCCAAAGCTCTAAGTCTCCAAATTGTAACCCGCACATCAAAAACATCAAAAACCTTTCCCAAGTGAAATATGAACTAAATGCATGCTAAATTAAAATAAAATACCTAAATAAATACAAACTAATAGGAAAATAATATGCATGCTACGCACACATCAATGCATATAATATTCATTATCAAATTCTTTCCTTTTTCTGTACTTAATTGAAATAGCTAAAGGCCTAAAATTAGTGGCAGAGTATGTCAATAAAATATACAACAAAGTTTTCATGGGGTCACTATCTCTGTTTACAATCTCAATTGAGAAACTGTGCTACTCTTGCTATGGGCAAGGCAAATGAAATAAAAATTGAAAACGGATTGAGATCTTGAAAAGTAAATTAACAAATTTCACTTTCGATTCCCGTGGTTTGCGGTTGATCATTGATAATGGCGGGCGATGGTACACAACCGACGGACGGTGGGGCGGTGGGTGGCGGCGGCAAACAAGGAGTGGTACTGTGCGTGTGTGCGATATTTCATATTATTATGTTGTGCGCTAGTTGTTTCTCCTTTTCCTCTGTTCTGATCTGCTTCGTTCCATTTTTATTTTTTAATTTGTTTTTCATTTTTTTAAATAATTATATCCACATGTCAAAATCTTATTTGTTTAAGGATATAACTTGGCTCCTTATATAAGGAGGAACTTTATTCTGTTTATAAAAGTTACTTTATATAACTTATAAGTTTACTAAGTTAGTATAACATAATTATATAGTACATGATAAACATCATATTTAAGCACCTTGAATAAAAATAAAATTTTAAAGTTGTGCAATATGAGATCCTAAAATTAAATAATTTAAGTGGAGAAAATTGTGGTTCTTACAATAAAATGGTAGTTAATGTGTTGGAGTGATAATGGTAGAATCAAAAAATTATATGGGTCTAAAAAAAAATACCCCCTCCGTTTCGTATTTGGAAGAGTTTTTTTGTTCATTTTTATTTGTCATTTTGATGATTTTAAAAATGTAATAAATGTTATTTTCCATATTTAATAGATTATTGATTTACAGAAATAGTGAAGAAAAAGTAATAATTCCAGAGAGAGAAATGATATAGTGAGGAAAAACATAATTAAATTATTGAAAATATAAGTATTGATTACATTTCTTAAAAAGTGTATTTTGTTTGAAATAGGATATATAAATAAAAACAGAGAGAGTAATCTTAAAAAAATAATCTCTCACTACTATGAGGGAGCGGTTGGATTTTGATTATTTTTCCAAGAATATAATCTAAGATTTATAATCTGCATTGTCAAACAAACATACTAGATTATGATCATTTTTGAAAAAAAAAAAACTAAAACCACAATTTTAAGCTAAAACAAACATGCACTTTGTTTGGTTGCAAGGAAGAAAATGAGAAAGAAGAAGTAGGGGAGAGGGAAGTAGGGAAGAGAGATTAAGGTGAGAAAATGAGTAAATTTTGTGGTAGTTTGGTATGAGAGAAAATGTAAAAAGATTAACATGGAAAAAAACGAGTTTTTATTCCTTTTGTTTGGTTGAAAAGAAAATGAGAAGATTTTCCTTTTCAATTTTCCTTTCTTCTATGTGAAATAACATCACTTTCTCTTTTTCTCTCCATCCTCTCCCTACCCAAGAGAGAAAAATTTTTTTGCATGGATTCCACCCATTTTTCTCCCCTCCCTCATTTTCTTCCCTCAACCAAACAAATAAAAATCTATATTTTTTCTTTCCCAAAGTTCTCTTACTACAAAATCCCCCAAACCAAACCAAGCTTTAGTTTATAAAGTACTACTCATTCGGTCTTGTTTATAAGCAAAAAAAGACATCTTATTGATGGTCTTAAATATAAGCAAAAATTAATCAACTTTCTATTCTCAATACAATCATTCCTAAAATATCCTTATAAAGTGGTTGAATCATTTAATTTTTGTTTCATTCCAAATACAAGTTTACTAAACTAGTTTTTTTTTTTTTGAATTTGTGAAAATTAAATACATCTAACTATGTTTTCTTAATACTTGTGCCGATAGTTATTTTTCCTAATAAACAAGACCGGAGGGAGTATCTCATTCCCTGTATATAAGACCCTTTTGAGACTTTTATTTAGTCCCTATTCATAAGATCTTATATTAATTTTCAGTGACAATTAATTACTTCTTTCCTTAAACATACTCCCTCCCTTCCACATTATCTGTCATTTTAGTCTTTTTAACTTGTTCCAAATTATTTGTCACTTTACGAATTCGAGGATGTATTAATTGATTTTTTCCAACTTTAACCTTACATTTAATGTGTTGGAATATGTGAAATGGGTAATAATTAATATACTTTGAGAATATTATAGTAAAGTTATTTAATAATTCTCTTAAAAATCGAAGTATTAAATGACTTTCTTAATCCGTGTGAAATTTTTAAAGTGACAGTTAAATTAGAACGGAGGAAGTACCTCTTAACTTAACACCTTTTAATTTTTTAATATCATTAATAGAAATAATTTTGAAAATAGAAATTAAATATTCATATTTCCAATATAATTAATTAATTTTTTTTAATAAATGTGAAATTTATAAAAAAAAAGTTATATCCTCCTGGACATACTGGGACGGAGGGAGTGTAAAGTGTAAACGATTTATAAACAGGAGATTAATAAATTTCATTTATTCTACTTTATTTTAAGCAGAGTCACAGGTAGCTCATCATTTATTTTGCATGCATTCTGCAGAGACTTTTCCATTTCCCCACATATATATATATATCCTTCTGTGTTTTGTTGAGTTCAACTTAGACTTTTCACTTTCCAGAATTTTAACCGAGAAAGGTCATGGACTCAAACAATGAGCATCAGCAGATTGCCAGAAAATTGGAAGAGATTAAGGAACTAACTGATTTGTAGCAAAGGAAGTTCACTGAGGAGAATGAAAAGGTCATCTCATTACTCATTAACTTATTAGATTGAGGCTTCAGTGGATTTTTTTTTTCCATTTTTATTAAAGCACTAAATGTTCTTAGTATGCTTGTTTAACACTGCTGTTGTTTTTTTTTTTTGTTTGTTTTCAGAATAAAAAGAGAATTAGCACCCTTCAGACAGAAGCATCATCTAAATGGACTTTTCATCGTTTGGCTTTACAACGACAGGTTCGTATTATTAGTGGTATTTGACTATGGATTTGTTGCTGAAGCTTGAACGATTATCACAACATCATAATGTTTGTATTGTTTGTCAGGTAATCAGATTTTTCTATTTACCTTAAAAAAGTTTCTTTTTGTTTTTAAAAAAAAAATTTAACCAGAGGAAAATTGAAGAACTTAATGCTGAAATAAAGCAACTAAAGGACCAAGTGAAAACAAAACAAATGCTGGAACTGGAGAACAAGGAACTCAAAGAGAAATTGGATTCCAAGAAACACATGGAAGATGATTATCTAAAGTTGGTTACTGATTTGCATATGAATATAAGGCAAAAGGAAATATCACTTGAAGAATTAGACGAGTCTTACACAGAACTGATTATTCGAGAGCGGCAGTGCAACGAGGAGCTTCAGAAAGCTCGAAAAAAATTGATTATGGTATAGGTTATTTTTTTTCTTTTCTATATTGTATCTTATGTTTCTGGATCCATGATTCTTTGAATGAGTTTGGGAGAGCATATTCTCAATCAGGCACAGATTTACAATAGAAAAAACAAATAATTTGTCTGATCTATGGAAGATCATGACTTTGGCCATCGATTTGATGATGATTCTGCTTTGCTCATTTGAAGTGTTATCTGCATTGAGTATGTTGTTAATTTGACTTAAGATACTGTTATGTATCTCTCACAATGGCTTAGCTGATTTATTTATTTTTTGAATAACACATTATCATATATACATTTGTGTTTAACGCATTCATCATCGTTAGTTTGCATATGCTTTACTAGAGAAGATCTAATGTTTCATTGTTTCTGTTACGTCTAATTGATGTTCAGTATTGCCAAAATTGTTTTTGATTTTGATTGTTGGACTTCTTACTTTCTGAGTTGCTTGCAATAGCTGTTAATATTTCCCCTCTTGCAGGGCCTTGAAGAGACAGAAGGTCGTTATGACAATGTTGTTGTGAAGAGAATGGGGGAACTTGACACCAGGCCATTTCTTAAAGCTGTGAGTTCAAAGAAAGAATACCGTAAGAGTGAATTACCTCTGAGAGCTCTAGAACTGTGTTCACTGTGGGAAAATTATCTCCAAGACCCCCATTGGTATCCATTCAAAATAGTCACAATTGAAGGGAAAACGCAGGTTCTCTTTGGCTAAACATATGCTGGTCCTAAGTCTTGGTTGAATTTGCCTCATTTCTTCGTTTACTCTCTTATGCTGTATGCTTTTATTATGATAGTGAAAATCATCCCTTATATATTGAAATGGAGATGAAGAAGTTGCTGTAATCCCTGTACTCTATATTAGAACTTTTTAGTCTTCTGAACATACGAGTCTCTTTTACAAGAGCTGGAAGATGTTTAATTCCAAACTGCCGATTAAGAATTAAGGAATCTACCTTACCATGAAGTCTACGTGGACTCGGTTTTTAAGATAGTACTGATTATATTTGTTGTGCATGTACATACTTTTTGTGTCATGCTGAATCTACACTTTAGCCTGACATTATGGAATATTGTTTCTATAGTTCTTGAAGTAGCAGAGTTTTGTATGTTTTGACTTTTGAGTTCATGTGACAGTTATGGACTTGTATGCTCTAGATTTGTTTCTGTAATAGCCATGTCACATGTGCTCAAGGGTTTCTATGTTCATTTTGTTCTGTAATATATGTTGCATTCCTTTTTGTAATAAACCTTCTCTGTTGGTTAAAAACTTTTAAAATTCTAATGCTTACGTGTTTGTTACATGACATCTCGCTTTTTTCATCCCAGGAAATCATAGATTTTGATGATCAAAGACTGAAAGCGCTGAAAAAGGAGGTAAGTTTTGATGCATACAACGCTGTGGTGGTAGCTTTGAAAGAGTTGAATGAGTTTAATCCGAGTGGTAGGACTGTTGTCTCAGAACTGTGGAACAAAACACTGAAAAGGAGAGCCACTTTAGAGGAAGGAGTAGAATTCCTTTTGAATCAAAGGAAAAACAAGAGAAGGAAAAGTACAACCACTGAAGCGGTGAATTATGCCAATTTGAAAGGTTGATATGCAATGAATTTATGATACTATGTGTTTTAGGGACTTTTAAGCTGGAAAAGTTTGGAAGTGTGGTTAACATGTGGCTTTTGTTTGGCACAGGATATGTAAATTTTCTTTTAGTTTTGACAATGCTCTAGTTCTTGTGTTGGAAAAGACAGATATTAAACTTGCTTGCTTGAGTATATTATTTAGCTAGTATATTTTGCATGTTTCTTTCACTTGTTAGCTTTTCGGGATAATTTTACTCTGCAACATTAAGCTAGCTATATCCTAATGTTTACTTTGATGAATTCTCAGCTGAGAATTGGTGGAAAGCGAAGTCTAATTCAGTTCAAATAATGGAATATTTGTGTTTTGTACAAGTGTTTAAACTAAACTAAACATCACTTAGTTTAATAGAAATGGATCTATCAAAGATTTCTTTTTGAAGGTGAGTGTCAAGTTCATTTTTTTTGGGTCAATTCGCATGTCATCATTAATTAAGAACTTGGTTCTATATATTACTCCTATAAATTTAATATTGTTGAGATCTGAATCAGAGAAAATTTGTTGAGGGAGGGAGATTGAGAGCCATAGATACAGAGTGCAATATGAGAATGAATAGAGTAGGAGTTGGCTAAATTACTGGTTTGGTCCCTTATCTTATTTTTAATTTCAAATTGGTCCCTTATGTTTTTTGTTTCAAATTGGTCCTTCATGTTTCTTTTTCTGTAAAATTGATCCTGAGTCACTATTCATTCGATGTGGACTACTATGATTTGCACACGTGTCACTATTTATCCTATGTGGATCACTGTGATTTGCACACGTGTCACTATTCATCGTATGTGAAGGATGAATAGTGACTCGTGACCAATTTGACAGCGAAAAAAACATGAGGGACCAATTTAACAACGAAAAAAATGTAAGAGACCAATTTGAAATTAAAAAATAAGATAAGGGACCAAATAAGTAATTTAGAAAAGAAGTTATCTTGTTTACAAAAAAAAAAAAAAAAGAAAAGAAGTTATCTTATGGTTTGGACTTTCAATAGAAGTTTGGTTCTTGGTGGATTGCCCGTATGGATGTTTTGTTTTTTTTTTTTTTTTTTTTTTTAAATAATGGGACAAGGTTTTCAGAGATGCATCTCGGAAAAGAACAAAAATTTTGAAGAGATGGGGTAGTACTGCAATTGGTTTAATATTTATAAGAACGGAATGAAGAATAAACCGACCTTAGCTCAGTTGGTAGAGCGGAGGACTGTAGTTGGAAATAAAACAGATATCCTTAGGTCGCTGGTTCGAATCCGGCAGGTCGGAATTTTTTTTTCTTTTTAATACATTATTATATTTATATATCCATATAAAAAGGAAAAACGAAAGACAACTTAAAACATTCACTTTGAAACATTATTATATTGAAAGTTGTTTTAGTTATCCATCTCCTCTATTGGCCTTTCGTTACGATCTGTTGTGGTGGTTCAATTTAAAATGGGGAATGAACATTGATTTAGCTTAATTTAAAGATTGTTCAACAGTGGTCCTTATTCTATTCTCTTGCTCTATTTCATTCATTTTATGGCAAATGAAATATATTCTTAAGTTTTGACCATATTCGTTCCACCGGTTTTCACTACGTGGTATTCTCATGAACTTTAGTTAGTTAGAGTCCTCTTAACTTACTTGAGTTATAGGTTGAGTTTCAATGTCCACTGGTAAATAATTCAGCGGATAGTTCCACTGCTTTTTTGGATGGTTGATAAGTCGATTTCATAAACGTACAGATAAAGATGAAATACCGGTTGGAAGGGTAGGTGGTGTCAGCATATTAAGCAGAATCAGGTGCAAGCAATTTTACATGTAATTTAGAAGCCACCAATTATTTTGCATGAAGTAGTGGATGAGGCGGGTCGTGGAAGTTCGGGCCTGTCGACATTGGTGAAGAGTGGGCCTTTTGTTTTGATTGCCTCTGTGTGTGTTGGGAATTAGTCTCCAAACCCCAAATTTTCTCCCTAAACCCTATTTTAAATAAAGGATTTTCTTAACCTTAGCCCTTAAGGCTGAGGATAAGAGGCTTTACAAAGCATTTTTGCATTGAAAACTTAAACATTTAAGATTTGGAGCTTAGTAAATTTATGTTTCCAATACCTTTTTTCTATTTTTTAACCTCTTATCCTCAGCCCTAAGGGCTGAGGTTAAGTAAACCCTTAAATAAAAAATATCCATATTGCCTTTTATTACTCAAAACACAAAAAAAAAAAAAAAAATCCCAAACTTCAAACCCCAAACTCCAATATCCAAAACTAGGGGTGAGCATGGGACGGGTTGGGACGGGTTGGGCTTGTCCCTCACCCGTCTTGAAATGTTGCTCGGGTCAATTTTTCAACCCGAACCCGTCCCTAATTGGAGAGGGACAAGATAAGGACGGGTCCAAAATAGGACTGGTCCTAATAGGGACGGGTCCGAGTTCACCCGGAGGACGAATCAATCACATTAAAAAAATCTCAAACCATTCAAATTTTGAAATTTTCGAAAACTTTCTAAAATTCGATAACTGGTCACATGAAGTATACAATAATTTCATTATTATCATACATTATTTCACATGAAATATACTATAATTTCATTATTATCATACAAGTGTGTGCGGCGGTAAGTGAGAGCCAAGGTATTATCATACATTCAGACCTAGGGTAGTAATATTTTGACTAAAAACACTAATACATAATAATAAAATAATAAATAAATATAATATAATAAATTCCGGGCCGGGCCGGGTGACCCGGGCATCAACCCGTACCCGTCCCGACCCGGGATGGGTTTGTCCCTTTTTGAAACGGGTCTGTCCAACCACATGTGCGCGGACGGGTTTAACCCGGCCCGAACCCGCCGGGTTGGGGACGGGTCTCCGGGCCGGGCCGGGTCATGCTCACCCCTATCCAAAACCCCAAACCACGTCCCTTCACCATTTCACAAACCCCTCTTTCTTCTTCTCATCTTCCATCATCAAACTTCCTTCACTCCAAAAATAAAAACAACAAAAAGACAAGTATTTTTTTTCTCCTTCATGTTCAAAAGGAGTACCAATAGATATTCCATACTTGTTAAAGGTAAAATTCATGTTTTTTTTTTTTTTACATTACTGTGTAAAATCCGACAATCTAGTATCGGAATTTTTTGGGATTCCGACACGGATATGTCAGAAATTTTTAGGTTGTTTTTTTAAGAGTTTCAAAATGGACCCCGAGTTTCAAAACGTGCTTGGGCCCCGAGTTTTAAAATGGTTTTGTCACTTCACCTTTGAAATCAATGGATTCTTCTCTGGTGGTGAAGCCAAATTATTCGAATGAGAAAAATGGGTTGATTGAAAAATCAAAACTTGGGTCTTTTTCACCCGATTCTGGTTCTGATGAAAGTTCAATTTCTTATTTGTTCAAACCAAACCATGATTAAGAAAAACGTAGGAAACAGAAACCAAAGTCTGGGACTTTGTCTTCTCCACTGAGCAATTCAAATTCGTTTATGAGTTCTCTATCGCCACCTAGAAAGTTGGGATGTTTCTGGTGCTCTCTGTAGAAGGATTCTCCTTCTAAGAAGAAGAGGAGGAGGATTAAGGAGAATTGGTGGGATAAGAGTGATGAAGAGTTTTTGTATGGGTTTAGAGTTTGGTGGGGTAATAGTGAAATATAAAGAGTGAAGGGACACTTTGGTCCCTCAAGTTTTTCGACAGGGACACTTTAGTCCCTCAAGAAATTTAATTCATTTTTAGTCCCCAAAATTATCGAAAAGTACCAATTTAGTCCCTGTCCTATTTCCGTTAGTCACTTCGTTGAGGGACTAAATTGGTACTTTTAGAAAATATGACAGACTAAATTGATACTTTTGGAAAACATGGAGGACTAAAAATGAATTAAATTTCTTGAGGGACTAAAGTGTCCCTATCGATAAACTTGAGGGACCAAAGTGTCCATTCACTCTAAAAAAAATATGGGGTTTGGTGGAGAAAATGTGGGGTTTGGGGACTAATTTCCCTTCAAACAAATAGAACACACAGGGGAATTAGTCCCCAAACCCCCCTTTTTTTATCCTAAACCGCATTTTAAATGTAAAATGTCCATATTGTCCTTTAATATTCAAAACACCAAAAAAAAAACCTCAAACCCTAAACCTCTACACCTTCCCAAACCCCAGCAACCTTTCCACCTTCCACCTTTCACCCCAAACCCCAGCAAATCTCATGCATTCTTTCATTTTTTCTTTCAAAATTTTTCACACCATTAACTCAAAAAGAAGTTTCAGTAGTCTCCATCTGCTTGTTTTGAAAGTAACATTCATGTCTTTTCCCTTTTTTTTTTTTATTATTTTTACTTTACAGTGTTATTCCAACAAACTAGTGTCAGAATTTTTATTTATTCCGACACGGGTATATCGGAAAGTTTATAAATTTTTATCAAGTGTATTCCGATACATATGTTTTGGAATTTTGCAAAACTGCTACTGATAAAATTCTGACACGGGAGTTTCAGATTTCTTAAATTCCGACAACATAAATTCAAAATTATTGAATTCTGAGACCCCATTGTCGGAATTCTTAAGTTCCGAAACCCACGTGTCGGAATGTTGCAGCGACATCAAAGATGAAGAAGACAACAATGGCGAATGGGAAGAGCAAAACAAAAACCTTATAACTAAACCCTAAAATTACAAAATGTTTGTAATGAAAAAAAACAAAAAAAAAAAAAAAAACAAAAAACACAAAACAAAAACAAAACCAAACCCAAAAAGGAAAACTAAACCCTACATCTACAGGAAAGAGAAGACGGTTCATACTTGAAGGAGGGAGTCCAATGGCCACGACACCAGGGACGGTGGCAGTGGCGACGACGACCACAGCGGCGAAGAAGGGTGGAAGTTGAGGTTTGGGGTTTTGGGAAGTTGGTGTGTGGGGTGGGTTTTGAGAAATTTAGAGGAGGGTAATTATGGGATTATTCAAAAGAATGGGGTTTGGTGGATAAAAAAGGGGGTTTGGGGACTAAATCCCTTTTTAAAGGCAACTTATGAGAGGTGAAAATTTTATGGAGGTATTTGATATACTCCATTTGGTTCGAATTATAAACAACAAAAAACATACTTCTCTTGGTTTAAAATATAAGCAAAATTAACTAACTTTATTAAATTTTGTTTCATTCCCAGTGCCACTTTCCTAAAACATCTCTCGAAAATTGTTATCTTATTTATTTTTTGTTTTATTCCCAATACTACTTTCCTAAAATACCTCTATTTTTTTGTATAAATTTGAGAAAATTAAATACAATGAACTAACCTCCTTAATAAGCGTAAAAGTAGTTCAATTTGCTTATAATTCGAGCCGGAGGGAGTAATTCTTAGTTTTAGGTTTAACTGATACTTACTTTTAGGTATTTCTAAATTACAACCTAGCTAAATTGTTAGCACAATATATATGGTAATAGTCACTCTGATTATCGAAAGTTACATTAATCATTAATTTAGTTTCCAAAATATTTTTTGCATTGGTCCCCAGAATATATATAGTTAATAGTCACTTTTAGGGACTTATTTGATACTCATAGGAATCTTTCAGGATCAAAATTTACACTTTGTGATATCATCTTAATTTTTGGGAGACTAAATTGATGCCAAAAATCTTTTGGCAATTAAATTAATGATCAGTGTATCTTTCGGAGATTAAAATGACTATTAACTCTCTATATATAAAAAGAAGGAATCCGTTTACATCAAGTTAAATTACATCAATTATTACCCCGCTCATAACTTTTTATACAATGTGAATTTCACTAATCATCCATTGATTAATAACTATTTGTCGTCTAGATCATTTGTGTCAAATTTGAAAAAAATTACACATCATTGAATATATATATATATATATATATATATATATATATATCTCCATTTTCATATATTTTTAACCATATATTTTGTTAATTTTGACGTATATAAATAAAGAATTAAATGATTTTAAATTTTTGTGAAATTCAATATAAACGATCTACAAGATATAATCTTTGAATCTAACAGTCGATCCGTCAAATTGATTTTGTGCACGAGTTATGAGCGATGTAATAATTAGTGTAATTTAACTTGGTACAAGCGTATATATATATATATATATATATGTGTATGTATAAAACCATGTTTAAAAGTTGGTTTGTCCCAAATAGAATTCTAAATGTGGGTTAAAAAAAACAAAACAAAGTTAAGAAGTTGGTATTGGCCGAATTGACTTCTCAATTGGTTAAGAGCGGGGTTATGTCATCCCACTTGTGGTTAGAGACATCCCACCTAATTTATTATTTTCAATTTTATTCTTATTTTTTTTACTTAACGTTCGGGTTGTGAGGTATCTCATTACCGAAAAAATTTTTCATAGCTAACATACTGATAATTAACAGTATTTTACTAATGCCGACAAGGACCAAAACATTTTTTTTTAAAACTTTTAAGGACCTTGACCGGTAAAAAAAAAGGACAGGGAGTAAAACCAAAATTCGGTCAACTTTTAAAGACTTTTTACTTTAAACAAAAAGACACATGACATGCTGACGTGGTACTCCGTTAGCCACGCCAATAATTAACGGTGGATACCTAATGGCAGGGACCAAAACCAAAAAAATTAAACTTTTAAGGATCTAGACCGGTCAAATAAAAAGATAGGGACTAAAACCAAAACTCGGTCAACTTTCGGGGACCAAAAACTTAAATAAGCCTTCTTTATATGTGTTGAAAATATTTCACATATTGTTTTGATTTTAAATCTGTGATTTAATTGATTTAGAATTGTGTTAATTAAGAATCATTTAATTAAGAATCATTTCACATATGGTTGGAACTGGTTGTGATTCAAAGAACGATTTTATCGAACAGTTTTGTCTCAGGTTAATTGGTTTAGGAACAAGTTTAGCATGATCATAACCAATTACAACAGTGCTTTTAACCAGTTAACAACCAATCAACTATAAGTTATTTGACACTTATAACTTTCTCATTTTTGAGAAGATTCGAAAATCGTGAAAAGCCGCCACTACACCTATTCTCCACCCCCTCTCTAGGTGTGTTTAGAGCCCTTGGTATCTAACAAAGAGGTCGTATTTTATGAATCAAAGAATAATTAGGATTTGAATAATTACTTACATGTCATTAATATAATTGCAAACGTAAAATATAAATTTAATAATTCAATACTTATATGTTGCGAACAAGTTTTGCATATTTCACATATGTAACAAAAATCAAACTGTTGGTAATCAATTCATGATTTTTAGGGATACAGAATCATTTGATTCTATTTCATTTGTATAGCTAACTATAGTTATTAAGACCTGATTCTTATGGAGTGCTTCTCTGATATTTGTATTATTCTATTACCTTTTAAGAGGAGATTTCATGGTCTATTTTTTAGGAATAGTTTAATGTACAGCTGACCAATACCTTCTATTTATTCAGCCTTTGTAATCATTCATAAATCAAGAAAAGAATAGTACTTTTCTACATGGTATCAGAGCACGATCTGAGCCAAGTTTAATCTCACATTTCCAACATTTTTGCCATGGCTGAAAAGGAGAGTGATCAAATTAGAGGTAGTGTTTGAATCAGGTACTGTTGGTAACCCTGCCATAACCAGCCCGATCGAAGGACCTACTCTTACTATCACTGGCCACAAGTTGAATGGCCAGAACTTCCTCCAATGGGCACGATCGGTTCAAATTTTCCTACAAGGAAAAGGAAAGGAGGAATATATTACCGGCGATGCCAAACAGCCAAAGAAGGATGATCCCTGCAGCCAAAAATGGAGCCTAGAAAACAGTCTAGTGATGTCATGAATGCTAAATACCATGTCCAATGAAGTCGGAAAGAACTTCATGTACTACAACACTGCTAAAGAGATATGGAATGCAGCAAAGGAGACCTACTCAAATGTAGATAACACTTCTACAATATTTGATATCAAAAGCTTGCTTAATGACCAACGACAGGGAGTCTTGACTGTGACTGAATATTTCAACACTCTCACTCGATATTAGCAGCAACTTGACACCTATGAAGAAATTGAATGGAAGTGCATAAAAGACAACAAGCAATACAAAGAGATCGTGGAGAAGGATAGGATCTACCAATTCCTCCTAGGACTCAATAAGAACCTTAATGAAGTATGTGGAAGGGTCCTTGGAACCAAACCACTTCCAAAGGTTCAAGAAGTTTTTTTTTCTGAGATCAGAAGGAAATAAAGCAAAAGAAAGGTCATGTTAGGAAGCTCAAATGTAGTGCCTTACTCTGAAAGTTCAGCTTTGGCAGCAAGAGGAAATCAACCACACTTCCAACAGAAAAAAGGTTGCCCCTGGTGTGATCACTATAGGAAGACAGGTCACACAAAAGATACATGCTGGATTATTCACGGAAACCAGTAGATGCAAAATCATATCGTGGTAAGGAGATCCGTGGCAACAAAGAATCTACCAACGTGCCAGGAACTAATAAGGCGAGTGCTGCTCCTGAAACATGTCCATTCAGCAAGGAGCAATTGGAGTTACTGCAGAAATTGCTTGCAGGAACAAACATTGGTACAACATTTGTTGTACAGAAAGGTATTAATGTTTTAAATGCTTTAAATACTAGTAAGGGAAGAACTACATCATGGATTGTAGACTCATGAGGATCTGATCACATGACTGGAGACATTACCGTTTTTGAAAAATATTTTCCCTGCCAAGATAATTCCACAGTGCGCATTGCCGATGGCACCACCTCTCATGTTGTTGATAGAGGTTCAGTCGTTATCTCCAAAGACATCATGTTGGACTCTATCCTTTATATTCCCAAACTTGACTGTAATTTACTGTCCATAAGTAAATTGACAAAGGATCTTAATTGTGTTACTAAAATCCTACCTTCCTTGTATGAATTTTAGGATTTGGACTCGGGGAAGAGGATTGGCAATGCTAAAGAATTTGCTGGGCTCTACCTCCTTTGGGCTAAAGATAAATTTCGTGCTTGTGCAGTTAGTAGGAATAAGGAAAGTCTTGTAATGTTGTGGCACTACCGCGTAGGCCATCCTAACTTTATGTACCTAAAACGAATGTTTCTTTCACACTTTACCATCTAAACCCTTTTCCCTAATTCACAGTGATGTGTGGGGACCATATAGAGCAAACAACATAACAGGCTCTTGATGGTTCGTCACCTTTATTGATGATCATACAAGAGTTACATGGGTATTCCTCATGAAAGAAAAATCAGAGGTTGGAATGATATTTGAAAACTTTCACAAAATGGTGCAAACTCAATTTCAGACCAGCATCCAAATACTTAGAACTAACAATGGTCGAGAGTATTATCACTCCATCCTTGGGTCCTATCTCCAAAAGCACGGGAATATACATCAAAGTTCGTGTGTAAACACCCCACAACAGAATGGGATTGCAGAAAGGAAGAATCGACATTTACTGGGGGTCACACGGTCACTCATGTTGGCTGCTAATGTCCATTTCAATACTAGGGAGATGCTGTCCTTTCAGCCACCTACCTAATCAATAGAATGCCCTCCAAAGTCCTTAAATTCAACACACCCCACCATACACTTCAATCCTTCTACCCAAACACTCATTTCTTCACCTCAATTCCCCTTAAAATTTTTGGATCCACAGCCTTTGTGGTTGAACACCAACCAACCGCAGCAAACTAGACCCGAAATCTGTCAAATGCATCTTCCTAGGATATTCATCGCATCAAAAAGGTTACAAGTGTTATTCCTTCTCAACCAGAAAGTTCTACTACTCTATGGATGTGACATTCTTTGAGAACCAGCCCTACTATCCCAAAGTTTCCATTCAGGGGGAGAGGACACCATTTGAGCAAGAATCTCAACTTTTGCCAATTGCAGAGATAGAAATGGACACTACTGAGACAACTATGACATCGAAGACAACCAGTCCTATAATTGAACCTACATCCGAAACCCATGAGACTGAACCTTCTAATCCAACTACACAAGTGGATAAACACCTATTGGTTTACTCGAGAAGGAGGCAGAAAAATCAAACAGAACCAGAGGCATGCACATTCCCAAAGCAAAGCGAATTCTCTTCTCATATTCTAGAGCTCCCAGAAATGCATCAAGGTAACACAAGTCCTAACGCATAATTTGATATTCCCAATACAAAATTCAGTGATCTTGATTTGCCTATTGCTATAAGGAAAGGAGTGAGATCATGTACTCAACATCCTATTGGAAATTTTGTATCATATGTGAAATTGTCACAGGGTTACAGGGCCTTTGTTACTTCACTGGACAACATTCAGATACCAAGGGATATCCAGGAAGCACTTAAACAACCAAACTGGGCAGCTGTTGTAAAAGAGGAAATTTATGCATTAGAAAAGAATGGTACTCGAGAACTTTTAACCCTACCGGTAGGGAAGAAATCAATCAGATTCTTCAACACTTATAGACTAGTGGGGAAGCTTATCTACCTAACTCATACTAGACCAGATATTGGGTTCGCTGTGAGTATGGCAAGTAGGTTTATGACAAAGTCCACTGAAAATCACATGAAGACTGTCAACCAGAGTCTTCAATACCTAAAGGGGACTCCAGGCAGAGGACTTCATTTCAAGAAGAATCTGAACAGAGGTATTCAAGTTTTCATGGATGCAGATTGGGCAGGATCAATAACTGACCGAAAATCAACAACGGGTTATTGTTCATTTGTATGAGGCAATCTAGTCACATGGAGAAGTAAAAAGCAATTTGTACTAGCACGGAGCAGTGCTGAAGCTGAATTTAGAGCCATGTCTTATGGTATTTGTGAAGGAATTTGGCTTCAAAGGATGTTTGAAGAACTAAAAATCCCCTCAAACTACACAATGAAGGTATTATGTGAAAACAAAATTGCCATCAGTATTGCCAAGAATCCAGTTCACCATGACAAAATTAAGCATGTGGAGATTGACCGTCACTTTATAAAAGAAAAAATTGACAATAACATTATCAATTTGGAATACACCCCCTCTCGGCTCCAAAGAGCAGACATATTGATTAAAGCTCTCCTAAAGCCCACTTATGAGAACCTAAGATCCAATCTGGGCATCATTGACATCTACCACCCAGCTTGAAGGGGAGTGTTGGTAATCAATTCCAGATTTTTAGGGATACAAAATCATTTGATTCTATTTCATTTGTATAGCTAATTGTAGTACCAACATGGGTTGGGACGAGTGGTAAGCGGCTCGGTCTCGCTTAAGCAAGGTCTCGAGTTCGAGTCCTTGTGAATGCATAAAATTCATGTTGGGAGACTCACCTGCCATAGCTAGGCACGCGACCCGGGTCGGATCCGGATGTACCTAGGTAGTACTTAGGGAACCGGGCGGGCAACCAAAAAAAAAATTGTAGTTATTAAGACCTGATTCTTAGGGATTGCTTATCTGATATTTGTATTATTCTATTGCCTTTTAGGAGGAGATTTCTTGGCCTATTTTTTAGGAATAGTTTAATGTACAACTGACCAATACCTTCTATTTTTGTAATCATTCATAAATCAAGAAAAGAATAGTACTTTTCTACATAAACTTTTATATGTGAAGGGTAATTTAATTGATTGTGCCTTATATGCAAATAATTGTTATTACGATTATAATAATGATCAAATAATAAGTTGGATAACGATTCTTCCCTGGTTTGTTCGTGACAAGGAGATTTGATCCTTAGATTTTGAATATCTTGTCTCGTTATCTGGAGAATGTTACGGCGTCCCTTGTTAGAGTTCTTCATATTCGTCATCAAGGTAGAAGTTGGTGGTGGGGTTCTAGGCTCACATAGATCTCTTCACAGTCATGGAGTTCTTGATCTGGCTCCTCCTGCCTAACCTTCTTCAAACGGGTATCAAGGTTGGTTGGCATATCTCCTTCCCTTCCTGAGCTTGTTATCCTTAGGGCATCTGTGAGCTCTTCTCTGAGCTATTTTATAGAAAGAGCATTAGTTGCCTTAGTGTTTGCAGGGTCTATTGTAGTGGTTTTTTTTTCGTCCTAGCGAAGCTTGCTGATCAAGAAAGGTTTGGACCTTGTTGAGCCTTCTTCAGGATCTTTGCTACTTTTGGGGCTGCAACCTCCTCTTGTGGCCAAATGGGAGCATTTGGGGTATCCAATGAAGCTTCTGCTTTATCACGAGCGTAACATTCTGTACTTTATCCCCCAAGTAATAAAATATGAATGTTTATGTCGGATCATTTTCTAATTATTCTCTAACCATTTTAGACCTATTAGTATGTAAATAAATGGCTGAAACAGAGTTCCTGAAATTGCCTGCTTGCTTAAGCAAAATGTGTTCAATATGAAACTCTGATAAAAAAATATAGATTCGCTTAAGCGAGCCTTGCGAGAGTTACTTGCTTAAGCTATAATATCATTCCACAGAATTCTAGAGTATATTGGGGAACGATAATCGATTAACCTGATGAGAGAACCGGTTAACGCAACGTAATTTGACCTAAAAATCCACACGTAACCGGTTAACCCTAAGATTTTTCTTGAAATTTGAAGTTGGTTAAGGAAATATATTTGATATTTCCCTCCAATGTCGGTTTAAAACATCTATAAATACCCCCGAGGCCAAATTTGGAGCATCATGAATCCTTGAAAAACTGTTACCAAGATCAAAACCCTCTTATAGACTCTCCAGTCTCCAGTCTCCACGCTCCCAAAACCCAAACCATAACCTTGCCTTGATCTCTCTTAACAAAATTAATGGGAGTCTGCCTTGGAATTGATTCGGAATCACTGAAGAAAGTTAGAGAACAACAATTAGGAGCTCAAGGTTCAACTTAATTAAGCTTCTCTTATATAAAGGTAAGAGAGAAGTTATCTTATAATTTAGGTAGTAAATCCCTTGAATTAGTAGGAATTGATCAAGCTTGAAGCATAGACTAATCAATGATTGATTAACTAAGTGACTAGACTTGCATTAATAATGAAATAAGATCATCAATATGTGTTGAAAGGATTAGGAATTTGGTCTAAGCTTGGATAAGGAAGTAATAATATAAAAGTAGGATTGAAATTTGGAAAAAAATGATTTGAATATACGTCTGAATTCGTATAAAAATCAGATTGCTATGATGCTAGAATCCTATGCATTATGTTTGAAAAGAATGCACATTGAATTGATATTTGACAATACTATAAAGACAAGGTTAATTAGGAGTTTTCTGCTTAATCTTTACTTGGTGCATGTTTTATTATGGTGAATCTGGACCAAATGAAAGATGTAAATAAATGAAAAAGGTATGATATCGATATGTCGTAATTAGCAGCGATTAGCGACTTTATTTGTGGTTCTGAACTTGAATGTGGTTAACGAATTTAAGCAGCAGCAGTAGTAGGTAAGTAGTAGTAGTAGCAGCAGCAGCAGCTCCTTTGCATTGTACAATCAAGAGCATTATGATATGTAACAGTTTAGCAGCAAGAATCACCTCTGTTCTGAGTTCAGCTAGACCTTGGCCACTTGAGAGCCTTTTAACTGCTACCTTGGAATTTGGAATTAACAGCTTCTTGGAGGATATTTATATTTTACTATGCATAATATTTACTTGTATATGCTTAAATGTTTTGCGAGTTTGCTAAGTTTAATGATAATTGTTATGTTTCAATGCAGAGCATAAAGAGAAATAAGTGTCCAGATAAGCGTTTGGAATACGACTATGCAAATTCACATTTCATTGCTATAATCATAGAGGTCAGTGAAGAGTGAAGACTATTCTGTGAGTTTTCAGTTTGAGTCTCTCGTTTTGCTGCTACTGCATTTTTCTTCAATATTACATGCCTATGTGCAACTAGAGGCAAGTAGATTAAAGATTAACCAACTCGAACAAGAACATCAAAGAGCATGCTTAGGTATAAAAGATTACAAACATATATAGTGTATACTTCTATTTATATATAAGCTTAAAATAAATGTTCTACCTTTTAATTTGCTGTTCGTTTTATGAAATTATTGTCATTAATTGTTTCAGACGGCTTTGATAAATGGTTGAAGGAGAATGTGGACTAATTAGAAGACCTTAAAGATTTAGCAGAAAAGGATCCCTTGTTTAAAAGGATGGGATAATCTTATAGACTTACTCAGTTTTCTATAGATGATAATTCATATTGTCTAATGCTAGAGCATGCTAGTAATATTCTGTGACACATATTTCTTTGGCACCTGTGTTGAATCAATTTGTGGTGGTGCATTAGTTGTTTGTATAAATTAGGATAGTTGATTTGTATAACAAATTCCCATTATTCTTGAAACAAGCATATTTCCATTATCCTTGTGATATTTAGTATTATTCTTAGTTTGGCGATGAGATGATGAAATTTTGCTTAAATTGATGAGAGACAGAACTTAGATAAAAGAGTTACGGAATGAGACTGTCACACTCAAGTATTATTCTTAGTATTATTCTTGATGCACTGTCACACTCATCAAGTGGTTCTTTAAATTCTTAATTGTTGATATTCTATTTAGTGTTTTTTTTTACATATTGCTTATTAACATGATGGTGGAGAGGTGAATATTGAGATCACTTGTACCTTTGTAATCCTAAGCTATAAACCAGAAGCATCCAGCCATTTACCAAGTATGTGAGATGGAAACCAACTGTAAGGGCAGAGAGTGGTGAGAAGCTTAGAAAACCATTACATGCTGAAGGTTTCTTAAGCTTAGAAAAAATGTTCTAGCTTTTAATTTGTTGTTGGTTATATATATATATATATATATATATATATATGAAAATATCGTCATTAATTGTTTCAGGTGGCTTTGATAAACGGTTGAAGGAGAACGTGGAGTACTTAGAAAAGCTTAAAGATTTGGCTTCATGATCATAATATCAACAGTAGCTAGTACTTACTAAGCTTGTTGCATTTTTATTTTAGTCAACATCCGAGAGCACAACAGAGTCTCTGTCGAAAGAGACGTAGGGTGCAGGCTTAGGGGGATCGGGCAGGTTGGGAGCATTCAAGTCAACTTCAGCTTCGGTATGACGGCTAATCAATTTCCCATCCTGCACGAAAAAATACGGATCAGCTCCCGAGACCCTCAAATCAAGACCAGGGTTAAGTAATCGCAGCTGTTCAATTGCATTTGAAAACTGATCTCCATGACTCTGCCCCCAATAAAAGAGATTCTCGGAAGCATCAACCTTATGCTTCAGAGTTTGCCTCTCATCCTCTCGAACCGCCCTTGGAGGCGAGTAACCTTTTCAGAAAGCCTCTGGGAAGACTCGGCGGAGGACCTTTCCAGCGAAGCATAATCGGCCTGAACCTTCCCCAGATTCTCCTGAGCAATGCGATCGCGCTCCTCTAAGGAAGCACATACTTTCCCTAGCTCCGCCTGAGAATAATGCTCCCTCTCTACCAGGTCGGCCTGAACCTTCCTCAGCTTCTCTTGAGCTTTGCTCTCCCGCTCTTCCAGCTGTTGAATGACATTGGCTTGCTTCGTTTGGATCTCGGTCAGCCTCGCGATTTCATCTTTGTAATTGGCCTCCCGATCTATGAATGTCCTTCTCCTCTCCCTCTCCTCGGTTGAGAGGGAAAAGGAGATTTCACCAGCATGGTCAGCCACATAGTACAACAGGTTGGCGCTCCGAAGCAAGTACTTCGCCATCAGGTTAGCCTCCTAGCACCTTGAAACCTCGTTCTAGTCACACCACCTTTGGTCATCAGCTACCGACTTGATGGAATTCCGAAGGTGCCGAGGAACGACCTCGTGATCCCAAACAGAAAACTCTTTTGCAGAAGGGTCACCGGCGTGATCCGAAGGCAAAGGATCCGAGCTAGAAAAGACCTTCACTCGATCAGGACTCGCTCCCTTCCTCCGAGACAAGGGCTGGTCATCTGATGATACCTCCTCTTGCACGTGATCATCAGGAATTGGACCAAGGGCTACGACATGAGCGGGAGGGGTAAGCCGCAAAGAAGAAGCATTGGCAGAAGCTCGGTTCGAAAGAGTGGACCGCGGAGAAGCATCTGTTGAAGAACGAACCTTAGGAGGCCGGGTTTCCAAACCTGTCCGCGAAGACGAAGCATCAGCCGAACCTTGCCTTGGACGCTTCTGCCCTCAAACAGCCTGGGTCGAGGCCGAGGAAGCACGACGTCAGGCAAGGGACGAAGCTCTTGGAATTTTCGCTGAAGATCCTTCCTTCTACATCTTAAATTCGGTAGACAGGTCCACTGAAAGAGAAACAGGCAGGGGTTAAAAAAAATGCATGGCCTACCGAGCTTTAGCGGAATCGAGTCAGGAGGAAGGGCAATGATTTGAAACATATCTACTTGACCACTCTCCTCACGATACTAGTAGAGACTAAGACGGGCGTACTTATCCAGGTCGGACATCCTCATCCAATCAGGCTCGAACTCCCCGAGCCGGTGTGTATAAAAATCCTGAGACCAAGCCAAGGAAAACCTAGGTCGGTCTCCGTTCATGAACCAGCATTCCCCCCGACCAATGAACCGGTACTAGAAGTAACAAAAATGGAAGGACTCTCACGCCCCACTACAGTAAAGAATGTCATATCCGGGGCGAGCTCGGAAAACCACCCAAGTCCTCCCAGCACCTCTCCCTTCAATCACTGCTGGGTAGGGACGATACATGAAAAGGAAGACATCGACGCTGAAGCCGATGGCTGCAGCAGTACAGAAGACCTGAAAACCTCGAACAATCGCCCAAGCATTAGGGTGAAGTTGGGAGGGAGCCACCCCCAAGCGACGAAGCAAGATAATCTCAAAGTCCGAGAAATGAAGCTTCACTCCCAACCGAATTATTGGCTCCTCGTAGAAGAAGAACTCACGAACACTACGCGATAAAGGATGACATACTCAGTCATCATCACGAGTAGGAGCCACGGCATAGGCACTCCCAGTGTTATCAGCCGGGCACGAAAGTACGAACGCCTTGACATGCCCGAGGCTCGTGGAACGTGACACAACGCCGAGTATGTCGAGATGAACCCATCTGCATATGTTGGCATAGGAGGGGAGCACGAGCCGATGAACACCATCAGATGCGTTACGCGTCATTCCTGGGAAAAATAGAGAGGTCGGAGTACGGAAGGTGTATAAGTTACAGGGTTCATGCTAATACTACTTTGCCACCGTCCTAATATGCTTCCTAACTCCCACTAAGGGACGACTTTCCTCCTCAGCCACATTTCGAGAATCCCCCTTATTGCCCCACATGGATAACACGAAGAAGCTTGAACAAATCGGTAGTCAGCGATTTGCTGGCTCCTCCGAGGAAGCACAAAAAACACCCCCCGGGGGGCTCAAGCATAAAAAGGAAACCCACACAACTTCCCAAGACCCACCGACACGGTGGGGGAAAAGAAAACCTCCCCGACACCACCGCTGTCACTACCATCCCGTGGTAGGAACAACCCCTCCAGAGGAAACACCACCAGGGAAAACAAAAAAAAAGAAGAAAAATAAATAGAAAAACAAAAAAGAAAATAGAAAAAGAAAAAAGAAAGAAAAATAAAAAGAAAAAAGTACCTGACAATGGTAGAGGCTGAAGACGGAAAACTGAGGGAGGTAAGACGACAATGGCACAGGAAAGGAGAAACCACAAAAACCAGAGAAGCAAAGCAACGGGGAAAAGAGTGGAAGAAAAAAGAAAAAAAGAGAAAGAATGAGGAATTTAAAGAAGCCCTTTCATATTCCTTGAGAAGCCCACGGAAAAGGCCCAGTCCACCAGGGACAGGGACACGTGGCGACGCGGGAAGGGAACAACTGGCAAGAATTCAAATTTCGAAAAAAGACGCGTCATTACAAGCTACCTTCCCCACGTCAACACGCGTACCCACGACGCCACTTTCCCAGAATAAAGGAGAACTCCTTCCTGCTCTGATCCCAACAGGACAACGAGGCAGTTCCTCAGAGATCTGAACATCCTCTTAAGCTCGGCACAGGCTCTTTCAGGCCTACACCAGCTTGGAGGGCTTGTAAGGTTAACCAGTATTCCCAGCAATCTCTGTTGGACGAACTCGTACCGAACACAAGATCGACACAACACTAAAGCCTGATTGGCCTCCGCACAGGTTGGAATGTCGACTAACCCGACCTCGGATGGACCAGGAGCGAACAGCCTTGACCGACTTCCCACAGGTCGAAGGTATCTCATCCGACTTGATTCTCATCAAGTTGGACCCCCTATGTGGTCGACAATCGACCATACACTCGGCCTCCCTTCGGAGTACACCGAGTGGCCCAACTAGGGATGGGTAGGCATCCGTTCGACCTCGGGACGTCGTACAGGTCACGTGCCATACACCCTACATCCTTAATACGGGCTAGGCATGAGAAGAGACATGCTGATCTGTCCAGGTTCAAGAATGCGAAACGTTACCCTTATCCAGGGAACACATCAGATATTTTGCCGAAAAGGTCTTGCCCTTTCGGCCCTATCCACCCGCACACCCTATAAAAGACATACTCATGCTTTAGGGTCAGGTAAGTTCTCGATCTCATCCCTAAGTTGTCACCTTGCACACACTTTGTTGACAAAGGGAGACCCTGGGTATTCCAACTGAATACTCAGAAATATTCCATCACTGTCATATATTAACTACTGTTCTCACATAGATTTCAGGGCCAACAGTCACTGGTCCTTAGGTCCCCTGAACAGGAACATTTCTTTATTTTCCATATCCACTACACTTTTTCTTTGATATTTCCAAAAGTATACTCTAAAAATATATGTTCATGGAAGTAAAATTTCTTTGGGAAGGACGAAATCTTTTGATATATGTATGGGATGAACTTTTACTTGATATTGTGATTTTGGTTTGAAAGATTTTTATTTGTATTAAATTTTTTTTTAAATAAATATTTTTTTTGGTAAAAGTATTAAAACTTTATTCCAACTCGCAAAAATCAACCTCATACAAAACTAGCAAATCCAACCTCCCCACCTACTATGTAGGGTTTGAGATTGAAAAAGCTAGAAAAGAATTAAAATACATCATAAAGAATCCTATTCACCAGGACTTTATTAAACCAATTTCTAAAACTAGGACAAATAATTGAAATCCTAAGAGCAAGTTCCTTCCTAAGAATCACAAAAACTTGATCAGGCCTCCTATATTGCTGGGAAAAAAGTCTTCGGTTCCTTTCCAACCAAGTGTAATATACACATCCAGTTACAGCAGCAGTGATAAATCTTCTGCGAGTTTTGTCCTTGAAAGAGTGCTTCAACCATCTACTCCGGTTATCAAACTTGTAGTGCCAATGATCAAGACAGCACCAAGAACAAACTAGCTCAAGCAGATCACGACTCCAAAGGCAATCAAAAAATAAATGGTCTCTGGTTTCCAAGGCAACGTTGCAAAGGAAAGAAGATAAATATTTTGCTATCAAGAATGTAAGTTGATTTTTTTTTTAAGAAAAGAAGATATATCAGAAGGGGTGGAATTTTAAGAAGAATATAAAGGGAGAGTATTGTTGTTGTATTTGTAATTTTTTGAATGATTTTATGCACGTTATGTTCTTATCATCAAACATTTGGAAACCCTCTCATAATTAGACTTGAGAAAACATTGGACAAGTCATGGAGAACATTAGAACAATGTTTAAGGTTTTATATGGGTGAAAAAAAAAATAATTTTTAGTTGAAAGATGCATGAGAAAATACTTTTTTTTGATAGTCGATATTTTGTGTGAAAGATTTTTGGGTTTTGAATGTGAAATTGAAATAAGTTCTTTGAAGTCCAAAATTTTAACATAAGGTATAATGACTTAGAAAATAGTTGGTGTATGTTTGAAACTTGGAATTTTTATTATAGGTTGAAAATGATGTTTTGGTAGAACTTTAAGGCTTTGGAAAATTTTTGGGTAAAATTTTTGTTACTGTCCAAAATGTTAGTCTCGTGTTTAAGGACTTGGAAAATAAGTTGCTTTTGTGTGAGATTTGAAATTTTTATGATAAATTGAAAAATGAAGCTTTTATTGAACTTTACATGTGGTGAAAGATCGTTTATTTTGCATATGTTACTCGTTCAATTTTCAAAGCTTACACAAATCCTGCTAAGAGTTCAAAGTTTGACAAAATAAATTAATAGATAGAAGTTTTAATTTGCAAATGCAAGAACTTAAAATGAAAAATGATAAATCCTCCGATAAAAATAGATTATTACAAATTCTTCAACACATATATGAAGGTGACATGTATCACAAGGTGATAATTTTCTTATCAATAATTCGTTTAAAGGTGCCATATATCACTTTTATGTTGTTATTAATATAGGATTATTATATAATGATATATGTTGATTTACCAGCAAGTGGACTGGGTCAACGAGTAATATAGTCTTGAAGACCGAATATCGTCCCACAGGGATTGCAAATTGTTTCTAATAACTTTTCACCAATTCGTAATTATTAGTGCAACTTGTTATTGAAATTTAGAAGGAGAAGAAGAATAATAATAAAATAAAATAAGAAGATTGAGGAGATAAGATGTATAGAAAACAATAGAAAAAGGTTAGGAACTTGGTTTCATTGTATGATTCACTTATTTTAACTATGATTTATATTTTCCTTTAATTATCCTTCAATTTATGGACTATTCCTCTCGAATAGCAATAGTTAGACGTCTCTAACATTACCCTTATTTTCTATATATTTAATCCTTGATCCCTCAACAAATTACAATATAAGAAAATATCTATTCAGCACAAGGGAATTAAAAAGCCATATAATCATCCAATTATATCCCTATATTTTGGACTGATTATACCATTAATTGCATGGCCTATTCAAAATCCCAACTCCCGTTGCGAATTAAGAAATCCAAAACATAAATTGCGCGGGTTTATGTAATAAAAACTCAATTAATGCATGAATTAAAAACAGCAAAATACTAAATCATAAATTAAAATAAGCTACATCATACAATTTACACCATGTTCCTAACAAGAGGTTTTAGTTACACGTATAGAAATAAAGAAAACAAAAGCAAAGAAAAAACCTCATATCATAGACAATACAGGCTAACTCTCCAAGAGACCTTCAATCCTTGTGCCTTGCCTCCTTGCTCTCAATAGATGTTACTAACCTCTCTCTCTAATCCTAATTGAATTCTATGATCTTAAAACCTACTGAAAGCTATTTACAAATCCTCTATTTAAAGAGTAAAATAAATCATAAAATAAATTTTAATTAAATCTAATAGATAAGGTCCATGTTTATCTTCTAATTTCTGATCAAATCTAAGATATGAAGCCAAATTAGACTTCTCTTCTTCTACTTTGTTCAGAATCTGGTCAAATTGGGCCTCCAACATGCACGCGCGCCCCAGGCGCACGCGACCTCGCGCCCCAGGCGCGCAGGTCTGATGACAATTCCTTTTGCACACAGGCGCGCCTCAGGCGCACCCGTCCTCGCGCCCCAGGTGCGTGGGACCTAGTTCGGCTCCGTTCTTTTTCCATTTGCAAGATCTTTTCGTCCTCATTTTAGGTCCATAAATATTTTATCCATTTAAGCTCCAAAAAGTACCTGAAACACTAACAAACGGATCAAAACGTTCAAATGACCCTAAACTACTAAAAATAATTAAAATCTAATAAAAAGTCCTAAATTTGCTAGAGAAACAAGCCAAATACATAGTATAAGGGAGTCAAATCAATGCTCAAATCTATATATATTGGACCCAAATCACTCTCCCAAACTTAGCATTTTGCATGTCCCAGGCAAAAGTTAAATAAAAATTCTAAACAAAAGACAAACTCCCTAAATCAACATGAACACACCTATTCTAAGACTTCGACTCATCACTTCGACACATATTATCATAAACTATTTACACAATTACATACTAGTTAACATAACAATCCCATTCAGAACTCAGAACTAATGAACACTCTCAACCTCTCAATTGTTTCTCTCAAAAGTGTATAAGGGTCGTATTTTCAATTCACTCAAGTTCAACAATGATAATGTGTTACCATAGGCTTGACCATAGACCAACATCTCCACTGAAATTGTTGAATGCATGCAAAAATAAAAAGGTCATATTTTTGGTTGTAATGGGGCCATGGCTAAAAGTGTCAGGTGAGATAAAAGAAAGAAGGGATAAAACAAAAGGCTAACTCGCAAAAATATTTACAAAAACCAGTTTCCCTCAAAAACCATGAATGAGCAATGAATACAATAAAGACTCACACTCACATCAGGAACATTTTATTCTTCCTTTCTTTTTCAAATTTTTTTTCTTTTCTATTCTTCTATTCTCTTCCTTTCACATTCATTTGTTTTTATTTTTTTTATTTTTTTTCCACACGGAAGAGAAATAGAACTCATACACTTTTCACCATTTACTTTCACTTTTCATATTCATTCCTCTCAATTGCTCATTCAAAATTTCCAAGGTACTATCAAAGAATATTTCAATAAATGCAGGGTACCAAAGAAAAATCATATATCATTGTAAGGTTCAAAATGGACAACTAAGGGAATATTTTCAATGTAAATCATCTGAAGGCCACAAAAACACATCCTAGGTGCCTTAATCATCTTAATGCATGCAATCAATTATCAATTTTGAAATGGTCACATGTCAAGTTCTAGAAGACAATATCAAAGTGAACACACTCATGAAAAAATATGGGTCTCAATATCAGAATATTTCAATAAAATTCATACCTCTCAATATAAGGCTCAAAATCTCATAGGGCTAAAGTCAGTTCACTAATCACAAGTTCTGAAAGCATTTGTCGAAATAACCCAGTCACCGTAATCATATACAGCTCGATCAAATAGAGTCGAATACCAATGAGTCTAAGTCCTAAACTAAGTATGTACATGCATCATCAGAGAAAAAGTCCTAAGGTTAGAAAAATTAATTACTCTTGCTAAGGACACAAACCAATACCAAAAATATGGGAGAAAAATTCAGATATGAAAATTTTTTTTTTGTATATACTCCCACAAACTTAGATGTTGGCTTGTCCTCAAGCAAACTAATCTACCCTAAAACTACAAAATAAAAATTAAAAACTAAAACTACCTAAGAAAGCAGGACAATATTTTTGGTGAGGTACAGGGCCTGGGATGTAATATTGAAAAAATTGGGGCTAATGGGATCCAAATCCTACAAAAACAAATCTAATCCTAAAATAAATCTATCCCTAAAAAAATAGAAAATAAAAAAAACGAAAATAAATAAAATAAAAAAAATCTATTCTAAAAATAATCCTAAGATAAATCTAATCCTAAAAAGATAAAACAAATTCCTAAAAGATATAAAACTAATCCAATCCTAAAAGATAAAACAAACTCCTAAAAAGATAAAAAAAACTAATTTGTTCCTAAAAGATAAGATAAACAAAATATCTATTACTAAAAATAAAAAAAATTTACTAGAGATAAAAAAAAAAATAAATCTAATCCTAAGAGATAAGATGGTTGAATCTGAATTTGACCCCAAAACTGAACTTTTGCACCCCAAGTAGGAGTGAAATTCCCCAAACAGCCCGGCGCGCCTGAGGCGCGTCACCGCGTGCGCCTGGGGCGCACGAGGTCTGTTCCTCATTTATTTTTACAAAAACTACCTAAGAATTGAAACCTACACTACTGCTTATGTACAAAACAAATCCACCAGGATCCCAAATTCTATGGGTCAAATCCCACGTGATGCAACAATAGTGAGTTATGCCCACATCCCATGGGGATTCAGCAAAATTTTCTTTTTTTCCATCATCCATCATGAAGTTGTTAACTCCATTAGTCAAGAAGATTACTTTATCATGCTTCCTATTGCCTAATAATGATTCAGATTGTTCTAGATATTTTTCATAAAAGTACTTAGGCTGAATATAATAGAAAAATTTTGAATCACCCAAGCATGAACTAGATTTAATAAAATTCTTTATAGCAACAAATTCCTCATGCAAGGGTGGTTCAATTTTTTCGACAATTTTTAAACCTTCGATTTTTATTTTTCGATCCTCTTCCTCAAACCTATCATGCACAATTTCTTTTTCAGATTTTTGCTCCTCCAAAAGGATTTGATCATTGGTCACATCCATCACCACAACTTCCTCCTCTTTTTTAGGAGAGTCAAAAATTGTTGATAATGCTTGTAACTCCTCAGATACATGTTTTGGAATTTGCTCAAGTGCTATTTCTATGTTCTCAAAACTTTTTCTGTTTTCTTTTTCTATAAAATTAATTTCTTGAACATTACTACTAATTTTTTGAGCTAATATATCTTGGTTAATTTTCAATGACTCTTTCTCCACAGGGGGATGAATTGGTTCAACAGGAGGGGATCTAAAATTATTTTTGCAATCTTTAAAAAAATCCTCAGTGGCTTGAGCAAATTTCTCTAGAGCTATTTCCCATTGGGCCTTCCTAGGAGTTATATTTTGTGCAACATAGTATGGAGGATAAGGATAAGGAATAAATCTATCACAATCTGAATCACTATTACAACTATAATTATACATGAGAAAGTACAAATTACACAAATAATTACAAAAAGTACCGAAAAGAAATTAGAATCGAATTTCAATCCCCGGCAACGGCGCCAAAAACTTGTTGATTTACCAGCAAGTGGACTGGGTCAACGAGTAATATAGTCTGGAAGACCGAATATCGTCCCACAGGGATTGCAAATTGTTTCTAATAACTTTTCACCAATTCGTAATTATTAGTGCAACTTGTTATTGAAATTTAGAAGGAGAAGAAGAATAATAATAAAATAAAATAAGAAGATTGAGGAGATAAGATGTATAGAAAACAATAGAAAAAGGTTAGGAACTTGGTTTCATTGTATGATTCACTTATTTTAACTATGATTTATATTTTCCTTTAATTATCCTTTAATTCATGGACTATTCCTCTCGAATAGCAATAGTTAGACGTCTCTAACATTACCCTTATTTCCTATATATTTAATCCTTGATCCCTCAACAAATTACAATATAAGAAAATATCTATTCAGCACAAGGGAATTAAAAAGCCATATAATCATCCAATTATATCCCTATATTTTGGACTGATTATACCATTATTTGCATGGCCAATTCAAAATCCCAACTCCCGTTGCGAATTAAGAAATCCAAAACATAAATTGCGCGGGTTTATGTAATAAAAACTCAATTAATGCATGAATTACAAACAACAAAATACTAAATATAAAAATTAAAATAAGCTACATCATACAATTTACACCATGTTCCTAACAAGAGGTTTTAGTTACACGTATAGAAATAAAGAAAACAAAAGCAAAGAGAAAACCTCATATCATAGACAATACAGGCTAACTCTCCAAGAGACCTTCAATCCTTGTGCCTTGCCTCCTTGCTCTCAATAGATGTTACTAACCTCTCTCTCTCTAATCCTAATTGAATTCTATGATCTTCAAACCTACTGAAAACTATTTACAAATCCTCTATTTAAACAGTAAAATAAATCTTAAAATAAATCATAATTAAATCTAATAGATAAGTTCCATGTTTATCTTCTAATTTCTGATCAAATCTAAGATATGAAGCCAAATTAGACTTCTCTTCTTCTACTTTGTTCAGAATCTGGTCAAATTGGGCCTCCAACATGCACGCGCGCCCCAGGTGCACGCGACCTCGCGCCCCAGGCGCGCAGGTCTGATGACAAATCCTTTTGCACACAGGCCCGCCTCAGGCGCACCCGTCCCCGCGCCCCAGGCGCGTGGGACCTACTTCGGCTCCGTTTTGCTCCGTTCTTTTTTCATTTGCAAGATCTTTTCGTCCTCTTTTCAGGTCCATAAATATTTTATCCATTTAAGCTCCAAAAACTACCTGAAACACTAACAAACGGATCAAAACGTTCAAAGGACCCTAAACTACTAAAAATAATTAAAATATAATAAAAAATCCTAAATTTGCTAGAGAAACAAGCCAAATACATAGTATAAGGGAGTCAAATCAATGCTCAAATCTATATATATTGGACCCAAATCACTCCCCCAAACTTAGCATTTTGCATGTCCCAAGCAAAAATAAAATAAAAATTCTAAACAAAAGACAAACTCCCTAAATCAACATGAACACACCTATTCTAAGACTTCGACTCATCACTTCGACACATATTATCATAAACTATTTACACAATTACATACTAGTTAACATAACAATCCCATTCAGAACTCAGAACTAATGAACACTCTCAACCTCTCAATTGTTTCTCTCAAAAGTGTATAAGGGTCGTATTTTCAATTCACTCAAGTTCAACAATGATAATGTGTTACCATAGGCTTGACCATAGACCAACATCTCCACTGAAATTATTGAATGCATGCAAAAATCAAAAAGTCTTATTTTTGGTTGTAATGGGGCCATGGCTAAAAGTGTCAGGTGAGATAAAAGAAAGAAGGGATAAAACAAAAGGCTAACTCGTAAAAATATTTACAAAAACAAGTTTCCCTCAAAAACCATAAATGAGCAATGAATACAATAAAGACTCACACTCACATCAGGAACATTTTATTCTTCCTTTCTTTTTCAATTTTTTTTTCTTTTCTATTCTTCTATTCTCTTCCTTTCACATTCATTTGTTTTTATTTTTTTTATTTTTTTTTCCACACGGAAGAGAAATAGAACTCATACACTTTTCACCATTTACTTTCACTTTTCATATTCATTCCTCTCAATTGCTCATTCAAAATTTCCAAGGTACTATCAAAGAATATTTCAATAAATGCAGGGTACCAAAGAAAAATCATATATCATTGTAAGGTTCAAAATGGACAACTAAGGGAATATTTTCAATGTAAATCATCTGAAGGCCACAAAAACACATCCTAGGTGCCTTAATCATCTTAATGCATGCAATCAATTATCAATTTTGAAATGGTCACAGGTCAAGTTCTAGAAGACAATATCAAAGTGAACACACTCATGAAAAAATATGGGTCTCAATATCAGAATATTTCAATAAAATTCATACCTCTCAATATAAGGCTCAAAATCTCACAGGGCTAAAGTCAGTTCACTAATCACAAGTTCTGAAAGCATTTGTCGAAATAACCCAGTCACCGTAATCATATACAGCTCGATCAAATAGAGTCGAATACCAATGAGTCTAAGTCCTAAACTAAGTATGTACATGCATCATCAGAGAAAAAGTCCTAAGGTTAGAAAAATTAATTACTCTTGCTAAGGATACAAACCAATACCAAAAATATGGGAGAAAAATTCAGATATGAAAATTTTTTATTTTGTATATACTCCCACAAACTTAGATGTTGGCTTGTCCTCAAGCAAACTAATCTACCCTAAAACTACAAAATAAAAATTAAAAACTAAAACTACCTAAGAAAGCAGGACAATATTTTTCGTGAGGTACAGGGCCTGGGGTGTAATATTGAAAAAATTAGGGCTAACGGGGTCCAAATCCTACAAAAACAAATCTAATCCTAAAATAAATCTATCCCTAAAAATAGAAAATAAAAAAAAACGAAAATAAATAAAATAAAAAAAATCTATTCTAAAAATAATCCTAAGATAAATCTAATCCTAAAAAGATAAAACAAATTCCTAAAAGATATAAAACTAATCTAATCCTAAAAGATAAAACAAACTCCTAAAAAGATAAAAAAAAAACTAATTTGTTCCTAAAAGATAAGATAAACAAAATATCTATTACTAAAAATAAAAAAAAATTACTAGAGATAAAAAAAATAAATCTAATCCTAAGAGATAAGATGGTTGAATCTGAATTTGATCCCAAAATTGAACTTTTGCACCCCAAGTAGGAGTGAAATTCTCCAAACAGCCCGGCGCGCCTGAGGCGCGTCACCGCGTGCGCCTGGGGCGCACGAGGTCTGTTCCTTATTTTTTTTTACAAAAACTACCTAAGAATTGAAACCTACACTATTGCTTATGTACAAAACAAATCCACCAGGATCCCAAATTCTATGGGTCAAATCCCACGTGATGCAACAATAGTGAGTTATGCCCACATCCCATGGGGATTCAGCAAAATTTTCTTTTCTTCCATCGTCCATCATGAAGTTGTTAACTCCATTAGTCAAGAAGATTACTTTCTCATGCTTCCTATTGCCTAATAATGATTCATATTGTTCTAGATATTTTTCATAAAAGTACTTAGGCTGAATATAATAGAAAATTTTTGAATCACCCAAGCATGAACTAGATTTAATAAAATTCTTTATAGCAACAAATTCCTCATGCAAGGGTGGTTCAATTTTTTCGACAATTTTTAAACCTTCGATTTTTATTTTTCGATCCTCTTCCTCAAACCTATCATGCACAATTTCTTTTTCAGATTTTTGCTCCTCCAAAAGGATTTGATCATTGGTCACATCCATCACCACAACTTCCTCCTCTTTTTTAGGAGAGTCAAAAATTGTTGATAATGCTTGTAACTCCTCAGATACATGTTTTGAAATTTGCTCAAGTGCTATTTCTATGTTCTCAAAACTTTTTCTGTTTTCTTTTTCTATAAAATTAATTTCTTGAACATTACTACTAATTTTTTGAGCTAATTTATCTTGGTTAATTTCCCATGACTCTTTCTCCACAGGGGGAGGAATTTGTTCAACACGAGGGGATCTAAAATTATTTTTGCAATCTTTAACAAAATCCTCAGTGGCTTGAGCAAATTTCTCTAGAGCTATTTTCCATTGGGCCTTCCTAGGAGTTATATTTTGTGCAACATAGTATGGATGATAAGGATAAGGAATAAATCTATCACAATCTGAATCACTATTACAACTATAATTATACATGAGAAAGTACAAATTACACAAATAATTACAAGAAGTACCGAAAAGAAATTAGAATCGAATTTCAATCCCCGGCAACGGCGCCAAAAACTTGTTGATTTACCAGCAAGTGGACTGGGTCAACGAGTAATATAGTTTGGAAGACCGAATATCGTCCCACAGGGATTGCAAATTGTTTCTAATAAGTTTTCACCAATTCGTAATTATTAGTGCAACTTGTTATTGAAATTTAGAAGGAGAAGAAGAATAATAATAAAATAAAATAAGAAGATTGAGGAGATAAGATGTATAGAAAACAATAGAAAAAGGTTAGGAACTTGGTTTCATTGTACGATTCAATTATTTTAACCATGATTTATATTTTCCTTTAATTATCCTTCAATTCATGGACTATTCCTCTCGAATAGCAATAGTTAGACGTCTCTAACATTACCCTTATTTTCTATATATTTAATCCTTGATCCCTCAACAAATTACAATATAAGAAAATATCTATTCAGAACAAGGGAATTAAAAAGCCATATAATCATCCAATTATATCCCTATATTTTGGACTGATTATACCATTAATTGCATGGCCTATTCAAAATCCCAACTCCCGTTGCGAATTAAGAAATCCAAAACATAAATTGCGCGGGTTTATGTAATAAAAACTCAATTAATGCATGAATTAAAAACAGCAAAATACTAAATCATAAATTAAAATAAGCTACATCATACAATTTACACCATGTTCCTAACAAGAGGTTTTAGTTACACGTATAGAAATAAAGAAAACAAAAGCAAAGAGAAAACCTCATATCATAGACAATACAGGCTAACTCTCCAAGAGACCTTCAATCCTTGTGCCTTGCCTCCTTGCTCTCAATAGATGTTACTAACCTCTTTCTCTAATCCTAATTGAATTCTATGATCTTAAAACCTACTGAAAACTATTTACAAATCCTCTATTTAAAGAGTAAAATAAATCTTAAAATATATCTTAATTAAATCTAATAGATAAGGTCCATGTTTATCTTCTAATTTCTGATCAAATCTAAGATATGAAGCCAAATTAGACTTCTCTTCTTCTACTTTGTTCAGAATCTGGTCAAATTGGGCCTCCAACATGCACGCGCGCCCCAGGCGCACGCGACCTCGCGCCCCAGGCGCGCCTCAGGCGCACCCGTCCCCGCGCCCCAGGCGCTTGGGACCTACTTCGGCTCCGTTTTGCTCCGTTCTTTTTCCATTTGCAAGATCTTTTCGTCCTCTTTTCAGGTCCATAAATATTTTATCCATTTAAGCTCCAAAAAGTACCTGAAACACTAACAAACTGATCAAAACGTTCAAAGGACCCTAAACTACTAAAAATAATTAAAATCTAATAAAAAGTCCTAAATTTGCTAGAGAAACAAGCCAAATACATAGTATAAGGGAGTCAAATCAATGCTCAAATCTATATATATTGGACCCAAATCAATATATCATTACTCTAATGAATTTAAATGAATAAACTAAAACTAATAAATATTCACACTTATTAATTAGTTGAGGAGAAATAAGATTTATGCTAAAAGGATAAATTTCAATCCATAACATAATAATTCAAACAAAAAGACACAAGAATAGCAATTGTTTAACAACCATAAAGATTTTAAAGAAACAACATAAAATATGGAAATTAGATTTTCTCATAATATCCCTAAACCTTATTGTCAAGTTAGAGCTTGAGGGTCAAGTCCAGCTCCTCTGAGGTTTGAGATGCAGAAGACACAACATGATCTTCATGAATAGGGTTTTCAACATTAGCATGAGCTTGAGAATAATTAAGTGCATCAAGATTTCCCACGTTTAATCTATGGGGAATTCTAACACTTCCACCCCAAGAACTAGTCAACCCAAATCGGTGATTAGGGAGAGATTCATTAAACAAGTGTTGCCCATGGTAATTTCCATAGCCAACAACTGAAAAATGAGGCGGCCAAGACATATTAGGTACGTGACCCGACAGTTATTGAAACTAAACACCATGGTAGGGAAGGTTCATAATGGATGAACCAACCCCTTGAGTATAGCACATCTTTTTCTCCCCTTCGAGGCGACGCTCAAGCTTATGAGCATTTTGATGTCCTCCAAGTGCTTCAAATTTGGCAAATTTCTTATTACAATACTTGCAAGCAAACTCAAGGGATTTATTTGCTTGAACTTCCCCATTGTTGGAGGGTTTTGAGTAATTTGGCGAACCCGAATACTCAGAAATCTTCAATGATTTCATAGAGTTGGAAGCAGTAACTTCCAAGGTGGGTGTCTCCCCGACCTTACGCTTGAGCTTTTTGTCCTTACCATCTCCTACGGATATTGTGTTGGACATTGTTTCAGAGCTCTACAAATTAAAAGAGAATATAAGTATTTGTAAAGAAATCTTTGTGGTTTTAGGAGAATAGAAGAGTGGTATTTATTAAGAAAAAATTGAGAATTGTATATTACATTAAAACAAATGTATGTGGTGTGCACCTTGACTTTTATTAGGTGTCTAGTATATAATTTTTATATAGTTAACACTCTATTTATGATTCAAGTGTATAATTTATATTTTTTTCTTAAGACTTATAATTTATATTTAAAAGTCAATAATAACGCATGAATAATGAATTTTACATAAAAATATATTCAAATCCAAAAATTAATATGCAGTAAACTATTTAGTGTTATTATTATTATCTTTAATATCAAATATTCTATTACTATAAAATTATATATATACATATAGAGAGAGAGAGAGTTAATAGTCACATAGGTCCCCGAAAGATACCCATGGAATCCCCGTGAAAGATTTGCGGAATCTCTTAAACTCCCCAAAGATTAATTTGGCATCACATTAGTCCCCCACATCCAATTTCGTCAGGAGAGACCTGACGGAATCCTACGTAGTATGTTAAATGTTTTGTTGGCCCCAATGACATGATTGAATGATAATAAGGTGTCACGTTTCGGCCAATAAAGCATTTAACGTCCCACATAGGATTTCATTAGGTCTCTCATGGAGGGACTAACGTGATGCCAAATTGATCTTTGCGGGGTTTAAGATATTCCACAAATCTTTCATGGACCTAACTAATTCCAAAATGATTTTTGGAGTGTTTAAGAGATTCCACAAATCTTTCATGGACCTAACTGATTTCATAGATATCTTTCGGGGACCTATGTGACTATTAGTTCAAGTGGTATATACATGCTTCCTTTCAAGCAAAGTCTAGACATTAAATTTGCATATTAAGAATCAAATCTTATATCTTGAAAAAGGTTTAAATAAGTAATTGGTCCTTGAAACATTATAGTGTTTTAGTTTTAATCCTTAAATTTTTTTCAACCCTCATTATAAGAATTTTGTGTTAACTGCTGATATGATAAACGAAAAGCCACATTACCTTGTCTCGTGTACAAGTTGAATGTGAGGTGGCATGATGATGTGGATGGCCCATATGCATGCATACCAACCAAAAACTAACTTATAAGCCCAATTAGATATATGCTAGTGTAAAGAGAATGACAGAATATAAAAGCTTAAGGTTAACTAAGAATGAACAATATATAACTGATTTTTTTTATGGAAATGTCATTATTCTAAGAAGGTTGATTCACAATCCACTACCTACAAGCCCAAAATGTGTGTGTGTGTGTTTTTTAAGATTAGATTAAATTTTATTGAAAGCCAACCATAGCACAAGATGTACACCATGACACAATATCATATTAAGAAAAACATACCCCGATAGTCCATTGAAACTAAACTAATAGCAAACCACGCCAATTCTCCCATATCCTAAACAAATAACAATACACAACGATTAAATAGTGATATTGTGAATAAGTATTAAACAATCATATCATTGACCAAATTGGAAGTTCACTAATCATAATGAATACAATACTAAAAGATTTTAAAATTGAATCACTTGTATAAAATTTACCTATCAAGATATGTAATCATCATGAATACGAAAAGAAACAATGTAAAGGTTAAACTGACTCATAATGCTTATAACCTTGTTTAAAATAATCTTCGTGCTTGAAACCTCATCCAAAATAACCCTCTAGCCAAAAGCTAACTTCTTCAATGGTGCAACTGAACACCGTAATATCGTGTAGTATTCCTCCTCTAGTAAAGGCATATTTTGGGTGTGAAAATAATGAAGATTGGTGTGAAGAGGGAGTAGGAATTAGTAAAGGCATAAGAAGGCATTTCAAAGACATTCTCAAAGTACTATTTGAGTGTAGATCGTGCCTTGATGGGGTAGAGTTTAGTAGTCTATTGTGACAACAAAAGAATTTTTTTAATTTCAATTTTTAGTTTTATAGGGAAGGAGATTAAAGCACTAGTTTGAAGTTGTGTTGCTGATAAATGCTTTGGTTCGAAGGGCTGCAACATAAAGTTCTCCGAAGAATTTTTTGAGATCTTAAAACTAATATAATAAGGAGCATATTCGCAACTTTGTTTTTTAATTTTAGGTGAAACGGAGGTTGCCCAAAGGAGTTAACTATTTTTTTATTGCTATAAGTTCAAAGATTCTTACCTCACAAAAAGTAAAAGACTTTACACAGATTTCATTTGTCCTTTCATTTTACAAGATTTCATCTAAAGTGTTGTTGGTTAGTCTGAAAAGTATGATGCATTTTCTTATGTCTCCTACACAGTCAACTTCATAAAGAATATACATATTCTTGATGTGGTTGTTGTGGTTAATGAGGTTATTGGTAATGCAAAGAGTGGATGAGTTGGATGTGATTTAAGGTATAGATTAGACTTCTATATAGAGTATGAGTCTGTGAACTAGGTTTTGTTGGACTACATGCTAGAAAGGATTGGTTTCATATATTAGCAGGTTATTTCCCTTAAGTGGGATCTCCATGGAGACCCTATGATACCCTTCTTATTCTTTTTTGATAGTATAGAGTTATATAGGGCTTATGAGAAACCCGTTGCTAATGAATCTCTATGAGAGTTTAGATATGGTAAGAATGGTATTAAGATACCAAGCCTTCAATTCATGGATGATATGATCGTAGTGAGAAAACCTTTGGTAAGAAACTTATGGTCTTCACATGAAAAAAAATAAAAAATTTATGGTCAATGAAGAGCAAATTGTGTTGGAATTGGCATCAAGTCTGAAGGATAAAACCCAAAAAAAAGCTCGTTATTTTGCTTAAATAATGTAGAAAATGAGTTTGTGGAAGCACCTTCGAGCTTCTTGCTTTGCAAAGTAAGTTTGATTCCCTTTAATTATCTATTGGTTCTAGTAGGGGCTTATCTAGGGAAATATTTAACTTGGAACTTGGTAATCAATTTAATTGCTAAAAGAGTGGGTAGTTGGAAAAAGAAGAATATCATTAATTGCTGAAAGAATGAGTATAGGGGAAAACTTTGCTTTAAAATGGATCGCCGAATAATATCCTAACCTATTTGATGTCGCTAAACTAGTTTGATTTGATCCTTTCCACAACCCACCAAAGAACACCCCAAAAAAATTATACAACAAATTATAAACCAAATAGAAATAATCATCTTATAAAAATAGAGCAACATTTGATGAGACTTACTAATAGAAAAGATTGACTTTCAACAAAAGCTAAAAGAAATGGGCCTTGCATCTCTCATCTTCTATCCGCTGATAATCTCTCCTTATTCTTAGAAGCTTCAGCTTAGTAAATGGCCAATGTAGTGAGGGTGCTGATTTCTTTCTATGTTGCCTCTGGTCACAAAATTAACAAAGTATAGACGACAATCTTCTTCTCCAAAAATGTTCCTCAACCATTGTTGTGGCTTTTCTGAATATGGAGGTATAGGCAAATTTTCTTCTCTGAAAATTTTCCTCTTAGGCTGAAATTTCATATGTGAAAAATTACCCACAATAAATTAAACTTTTAACAAATGCAAGGCGGTTCTTTTGAAATTTGTCAACATTGTTCTAACAAAAAAATAGAAACAAACATGCATATTATTCGTCAATTAGTTGTGGAATCCGATTCCTTTACTCATATTAACTTGATGAAAAATATGAGAACTCTACTAACAAGTTGATCCAAGAAATATGTGCTTAGTAAAGGAAGGATTGGAATTATTTGTTCTCTCACATTTATAGAGAAAGTATCTAATGTGAAGATTGGCTAGCCAACCGGAGTACCCATGTTCTAAATGACCCTCCTAGGAATCTTGCTAAGCTAGTTTACAATGATTTTTCTGGGGCTTTAGTACCCCAACCATGCACATCATTCTTCAATTCTATAATATTTGACATCAACCCTTCTTTGCATTAAAAAAATATAGCCACATTGCATATGTAAACAAAACCAACATATACTTCAAATTTTGAATTTTAAAAGGACTTCTACTATTTCCATCTATTCAGTTATATATGAAAATAAATATATAAAACCTTCATACTACAATAAGGAACTTGTCTTGCACAACTAGCTAATTTTAGTATTTTGATCTAATAATAGAATCTTTCATGGCATCCTCGATTAGGGCTCATGTCTTATTCATTTTCCCAAGAATAAAAGTCAACAATTTTTTAGAACACCAATACTTATACTAAATTGTTACTTTCTGGTGAGAAGTGACCATTAATCTCATATTCCAAAAGAAATTAATTAACAAACTTTATTTTATTTTGCTAAATCACTAAACTCAACTCCAAAAGAAAATTCTTTTATCGTGACTGTTTCGGATCTTTTTATTGCAAAAGATATAATTATATAGAGATTACAGAGGGGTTCGTAAACTTAAGGAAGTTTGGCTCCAGTGAAGTGGAAATGCTGGTATTATTTCTACAGACGCGGGGGGGGGGGGGGGGGGGGGTTGCGCCCTTGATTAGCCTGATTCTGTGAGGGCGCCCCTTGAAGGCGTACAAATACTACAGATGATACAAATAAATGAGTGCTATCAGTACTGTTTCTACTGCGACGCGGTGTGGTCTACACCGAGTATGTGGGTTACAGCCGTAGCCACAGTGGCGGTGAGGTTGTTGTAACATTGACAGTAGGGTGTTCGCTTCTGATGTCCACCCCGGCTTCCACCCTTTCCTTTGTTCACCTTTCTCACCATAGTCCCTTTGGATGTTCCTTCTCTAAGTGTTAGAGAAGAGAACTAGTGTTTTCTCAGTGTTTCATGGGTTGATTGAGTTGATTGCCTTCCTCTAGTTGGTTCAGTTGCTTAAGATGAGTTTGCAGGGAACAAGAGGCGTACGTTCTGCCGCTCGCCTTTGGAGGCCTCCTTCTCCTTGAATATTCTTCTCATTTACTTGTGTTCTTCCTCCAAGTTACAGAGGGAAGAACTTGTGTTTTACTCCGGTGTATTGTTGTTACTGAGACGATGGCGGGAGGTGTGCGCTCTCTGACTCACCTTCTTTGTATCTCTCTCTCGTGCTCTCCCTCTGAACTTTAGAGGAGGGAACCAGCATGTAATGTGTTTTGTGTTGCTGAGGTTCTTGATGCGTTTCTTGTTGTTGGTGATGACCGTTGTTGTTGTTGTTGTTGGGATGATCGTTGAGGGCGTACGCTTTCTAGTGCATCTCCCTCTTTGTGTTTCTCTCGGGTTCTATTCCTGAACTCTTTGAAGAACCACATTTCATGTGTTTCTGGTTGCTTTTGTCGCTCTCTGAGTTGATCATGCATTTCTTGATGATGTCTATGGAGGACGGAACTTCCTCTTTTTATAGTTGTTCCCTTTGTTCATTGGTCCTTGCTTATCCTTACTTTACCCACCGGTCCATGGCAGTTTTCCACCTTGGTTGTTGTATATTCCTTCTTTATCAGGTCCCTTTTGTTTGTTTCCTCTTTTTGGCTTTGTTATTAATGGCTGCAGGAGGAGAGGGGTGCAAGTCCTGCCATTCTTGGCTTTGCCTCGGGAAGGACTGAATGAAATAAACAAAGATTCCTTTTGGACAGCTGGTTGTCTTTGTCTGGGTGTGCGTGCACCCTGGGATGGGTGCGCCTTTACTCGTAGCTTTTGGTGCTTCTGGACACTTTTTTCCTTCCATAGTTATTTTCTTGAGTTTTGCGATTACTGTAGTGTCTCTAGACGTTCTCTCTCCCTTGGCTTCGTTAATAAGAGGCTTCATATTCCTTTGGGGAAGGCGTACAGAGGAGGACGCCTTTGTACCGTAGGTGTTTGTCACATGCTTCTTTTAGCGCATTATTTGTTTGGTAGACTTGGCTTTTATAACAGGCTTGGGCCTTGCTAATGGACCACTCATTTTTGGGTATCAACAATTGCCCCCTTTGCACTGGAAAGAAAGCTTTCTTTTTAGTGCAAATCCCCTTCTTCATTCTTTCTCTTCCCTCTTTCTTCTGCCGTATTCCACGTGTCGACAGGGGGAGAAGGCAATACCCCTTAGTCCTTGGCAGTTGCACGCTTCCCCACGTTCCCTCCTTTCCACATACTCTTCTTCTTTCAAAACTTCCCCTAACCTTTCAGTTACTCTCTGCTCAACCTCCTACCTCTACTCATTCTCTTTCTTCTTTTCTAACTGAGACAACCTCCTTTACTCCTTATTTTTTCATACAAGAAACCCTCTTGTTGCTTCCCTGTTCTTCGTTTCCTTCTTTACTCGATCTCCCTGTTCATCTCTTGCCCTTCACTGCATTTGCTGCTGCCATGGCGAAGTCTAAGGCTGCTGCCCCTTCCGAAGTTGAGGATGTCTCTTCGAGCTCCGAGGAAGAGATTCAACTTCCTGTCCCCATCTCCTACTGTTTCTTGCAACAACTCCCCTGTCCTCGCTCCTATCCCATCGAGCCGGGTCATCGCCGTTGGGCGGTGGGGGTGAAGGCGGATTCGCCTTTCGGTCCAGACTTAGGCGATCTCCTCGCCGGCTCTCCTACCAAATCCACGGTGGTTCCCGAGGACGTCGCCGAACTCGTTTCCTTGCCGTCTTATCACAAAGATCACTGTGCATTAGGCTCCTCGTTACTCCGTTCTTGTCTTCGCCGCTCAGAGCTCCCCTGGGTAGATTTGAACTTCAACGTTCGTGTTGGAGGCACCAGCGGTTGGCAAGAATGGGTTGATCATATGTTTTCTACTGATGCTGCATTTGTGGCTATTCTGGAAAGGGTAGGCATTGCCACTGCAATCAGAGCATCCCCTCGACTTGGTGCTAACCGTAAGCCTGACTATTTATTGGTCTTGGTGCAACGTTGGTGCTCTTCTACTCATACTTTTCTGACATCATGGGGGGAATTTACTCCAACCCTTGAGGACGTGGTTGTCCTTCTTAAGCTTCCATCTTTTGGGGATAGAGGTTTTGATGTAGAAGGTGTTGATGAACGCTTTTCTGAGTTGTCAGTGGAGTTGAAAGCTGCTTCGGCTCTAAGTGCCAAGTATTCGCGGGACCTTTTCAAGCGAAGGCGTGTTTCTTATGCAAGAGGTTCTTCTTCTCAGAGAGTGAGGGGCGGTACCGGGAACTTGGTTTCGAGAGATTAGAGGGCAAGTACGCGTTCTTCCCTCAAGTACACCTTTGCTAGCTGGGTCAGATACTTCTTTGGTGACTTTCACGACGACAAGTTTCAAGCCGGGCCTGTCAAGAATCAACGCCTTTGTCGTGCCGCCTTCGTTGCCTTTTGGCTTAGTAGGTACGTGGTCCCTGGTCCTCCATGGGAATCTGTTAGCCCATGTGTTTTCATCTTTGCTTAGCTTGCTCTCTGGCAGAAGGCATTCGCCTTCCTCTTGCTTCATTCTACCTGGGCGGCCTGTATGCTCGCCTTGACCAAGTGGCGGAACAAATGCGGATCTCCCACGGACGCTTCGCGGTTAACTCCTATATTGACTTGACTTTTCTTCAATACTTTATGTTTGAGCGCTTTCCAGATTATGGTCCTGTTAGGCTCTCTCCTTCTAGTAATGCTACTGACTTGGAACCTCGCTCCTGGTGCTGGACTAGAGGCTTTCCAAGAGAACCATTGACTTCTCTTATTGATTTGGAGGATAAGTTTGTGTTCCGTCCTTACTTGGAAAATATCATGGAGGGTGGTGACTCCTTGCATCCCCTGTATGACGAGGAAGAGTTTGCCACAAGAAATGATACTGCTGCCCGCTTTGAGGGAGTTTATGACTTGTGGAAATTAATCTTGACTGCTCGTTGCTTGCCTGGTTTTGTTCCTTTGGATAGCAAGAGTGCTCACGGTGGAGCTCTTTGGCCTTCTACTTATCGCCCCGATCGCGTGGCTAGACAATTTGGGCGTGATCAAGCCCCTTGCACCCTTCATATTGAACATGCTCTTGTAGAAGGTTTAGTCAAGGTGCTCCTTTTTGGTGCAACTCCTGATGTTCCCGAAATCCCTCGTGTTCATGTTTCTCCCTTCCGTGTTGGGGGTGTTTTGCGCAGTTGGGTTACATCTCATGAGGACATTCTCCAGCACCTGTGAGATTTTGAGACCTCTTCACAGCACTCGGCTCCTTCTTTGCTGCCCATTGTGTACAATGACCCTTATTTCTGCACCTCTATGAAGAAAGTCAAAGGTGAATATCTTGGCCATTTTTCTGTCTTTGTTTTTTTTTGCTTTGTACTAATTCTGTTTTTGCATTTTCAGTTGAGGAAGACTCACCCAGGCGTAAGGCTACCACGTCTTCCCCTGCTGCATCCAAATGGGGCAAGAGGAAAACCTCTTCTCCAGGTCCCTCTATCTCCAAGTCTCCTACTAAGGGCGGTGGCGGTGGCGTTGCCATGTCTCGAAAGAGGAGAAAAACACCTGCAGCTGCACCTTCCCGTCGATCTAGTCGCTTGCGAGCTTCCGGTGTTCACACTGCTCCTTCTTCCCCTGCTCACATAGATTTGGTCCATGATGATGCTGATGAAACTTGCTCAGATGATTCCATTTTGGCTTATTATGATACTTAAACAAGAGATGATGATTCTGCTGAGAGTGGCGGCGCTAAGGAGGAGCATCCCCCAGGTTTCATTCCTTGCCTTCTTTTTCTTGCTTCTATTGTGGCTCTTTGGGTTTCTCTTCGCCTTTCTTTGACTTTCTCATTTTCTGTAATGCTTTACTTAGGCAACTTTATGATGTTGTTGATTCTCTTCTTTTTTTTTGGGTGTAGGCGGTTTTGGTGGTCGTTCCTCGGCGTCACCTTCGCCTCAGGTTTCTGAAGGTGGCCACGCTCCTGTCAGTCCTCCGACAATTCCATTCGCTCCTGGTTGCGAGGACCCCATGGATATCTGTCATCAATCTTTCGTTGGTGGGGGTGCTACCCCTTCTATCCCTCTTGAATCTGCTGCTGGTGAGGATTCTGATTCTTTGATGCCCCCTGTTAGTACTTTTAAAAGCGAATCTGTTACTTCCAAAGGCGTGTCCATAGATGCCCCTTCAAGTGCTGCTGATGCTGGTGTCGTTGGTGAGGGCGTCGCTGATGCTAGAAGGATTGAAGACACATTTGGTGGGGCGGATACCGTGCTGGATGAGATGGATATTGTGATAGATGCCTCTGCTCCCGAGGAGAGCCAAGTCGGCGTCACTATTGAGATCCCTATTGGAGAACATCTTGCCCCCGGAGATGACATAGGTTTTATCCCCTCTGCTGAAAAGGGTATGGCTCCCGCCAAGGCTGCTGAAGTTCCTAGGAGTGTTACTGATCTTCCTGATGGACGCTCTATGCATGAGGTCTCCCATTTCAGGACTTCTTCTGCGAGGGCAGGTCATGTCTCTGCTTCCCCAGGGTCTTCTTCGGTTTGTAAGTATTCCTTTCTTTATTTGATTCAAGTTGGGCCTTTCTTTTTCTTTGTCTTGCTTTCCTGTCTCATTATTTCTGCATGTGTTGTCGTGTACTCTTTTGCAGCTGCACTTTCCGTTAGGTCTCGCGGTTCGCTGGATGCGGATGACCAGTCTTTGGTTGATTCATTCCTTCTTTCTCATACTGCCTTGATATCGCCCCGTGCCTCGCTTCCTCACCTTTTCAGGGAGTCCGCTTCACGCACCCTTCTGCAGATGTTGTTGCTGGTTCATTCGGTTGATGTAGATGCCCTGCCATGGGAAGACAAAGCTGAGATTCTGGATTGTCTGTATTCACTCAAGTTTCAGCACTATTCCGGTGCTTGGCTTGAGAATGCCATTGCTGGTTTTAAAAGTCAGTGTCCTCCGTTTGATGATGCTGATCTGGCTGAAGCTGAGCGCTCCCTGCAGGAACGCCGTGCTCCATTGTTGTCCCGCATCAAAGTACTTTCCTCTCAGCTTGATCAGACAACTTCCGAGTTAGAGATTCTTGACAAAGAGATTAGTGATTTAGCTGCTCGGAAGCACTCCTATGAAGAAGTCTGCAGGAACACCTCTTTGAATTCCCTCTTTAGTATTTAGGTGTTATTTTCACTGCATATGCTGTCACTTTTTGTTGTTCTGCTTCTTAGATCATGGCTTTAGCTACTGTTTTCTTTGGCTCCATGTTTTTTATGCCTTTAATCGGATTTGACTTTGTTGCCCTTATCACTGCTAGACTTTGCCACTGGATCTTGACTCTTTGTATAAATTGACTTTCTCAGCTTCTTCTCTTTTGACATTTCTTTTCTTGTTAGCGTTGGGTACTTTGAGATCGGTTACATAGACCCTTGACGCTTCCTCAGATGCTTGTTATGTGCACTTTTGTCTGGTGCTTATGAAGCATTATCACTGCATGCTTTCTTTTCTTCCTTTCTTTTTTTTGAACAGCGGCCCCTCATGTCATTGGTGCCAAGATTTTATCTCAGGGTGCACGTTGGGCATGTTCTACAGGTTTTGCCGCTTTGGGCTTTTTCCTTTCAGTTGTCACTTTGGACTTTTCAGTTTGCCGCTTTTGGGTTCATTTGATTCGTAAACTAACAGATCACTTTTGGATCTTACGTTAGCCAACCTCTTTTTCTACAGATTTTCCGCCAGCGTTTAAGATTAGCGCCCTTGTTTCCCGGGAACTTTTCTAGTCTCGCGATATGGCGTACTTCGCCCGCGTCTGATCCCGGAAATTTGTTTTCAGAGAGGTCTATCCGGGTGCCGCGATAAGGCGCTTTGTGCCCGCGGTACGGTTCAACACTGTTCATTCTTTTTCTTTTCTTTTTCTTCTTCTCTTCTTTTTTTTGAAGTGTTGAACCTCACGTTCTGGCATCATTGACCCTGTTTGAGGGGGTTTTGATACGGCGATACCTCATGTCATCAGTATCATTTGAGCTCTTTCCTGGGACACCTCATGTCATCAGCGCCGCTTTTGGCTTTACTATTGGCATCTCTTGTCATAGGCGCCACTTTGCTTCTGATTGATTGCTTAACTCTGATTGCTTGTGCTTCGTAACACCTCTCGTCATGGGTGCTACTTTTCTTTCTGCTTTTCTTGATATTATTAATCTGTAAACACTTGGATTTCTAGATTGTTCCGGCTTCTTGACTTTGTGCTCATGCTTGCTTTTGCATAATCTGCTTTGATGTATGAATAGGCTCAGATGCGCCTGGCTTCAGGGGCTTGTTGTTACTACAGACTTCTTCGTTTCACTTGTATCGGGATGCCTCAGCTTGCTTATGAGAGCAGATTGGGATGAATTCTTGATTTTAATCTTTGGTTGTTGTTAGATCATCAAGTAAACTGAGTTTGCCTTTGTTTCTGAACAGTTTTCTGCCTCGATCACTTGCACGCCTTTTGGCCCGCTATTATCTTGTATCTTATTTTTGCGTCGGGTTTTATGCTTCAGTGTTTAAGTATGCCGTTGAGTAATATACTTTTTTGGATCTTGCACTTGTGCCGGTCATTATAAAGCTTGCATTCACCCTTCATACTGCATGCGCGCCTTTTCATGCACTCCTTGCAGTTGTACGCCTTTGCAATTATGATTACAGCCGCCTTTAATGTGACGCTCTTGGATTAAAATACCTTATAAGAAAATATAGTTGAGCATATATAATACGGACTTGATATTTTTGAAAAATAGGATATAAAATTTTTCCTTTATAATTATTCTCAAACTAAACATATCCTTCAAAAATACTTTGAATTCGACATTAGAATTATTATCATACTTTTCTTTTTTAAACACTTGCTATTACCGAATTCGTTTGTTATTTATCAGAGTACGCAGAAAGAGTATAACTTTGGAAAATAATATCATCACTGGACATTTTAAACATAAAACATATATATATATATATGTGTGTGTGTGTGTGTGTGTGTGTGTGTGTGTGTGTGTGTGTCATAAGTACCACCATACATCCATCATATCCAATGTACATAAACTGATACCAAAGTCCAGTGATATAAGTCCCATGAACATAAACTGAAAGCAAAGACCAAAACCCTGAAGTTTCTCAAAAGATATATACAATATAAACATAAACAAAATAAAGACACTCCAGAGCTGGTCATCAAGTCCTCTAAGAACGCTCCACCATCACCATGATCTGCTATAACCTCTACTACGACCCAGACCCACACTACCCACACTATGCCCATACCTAAGGGCCACCCATCCTCCTATCAGTAATATCCTCCTGCTCGACTGGCTCCTTGTCGCTCTCACCCTCCTCTGGATCCTCCTCTGCCTCATCCAATGGAGTAGGTACCCTACCACTGGGTACAGGATCTGCATCAGGTACAGTCCTCTCAGGGTCCGAAGAATCAGATGAAGGAGTCCCAGTAGGAACAACTCTAGCAGCAACTGGGTGAGAGCGAGTATAAGGGCGAAAACGAAAAGTATGATAACGACGAACATGTCGAGCAGGGGGTGGTCCATGGTAAGAATAAAAAGGTGGTAGGTGCATAGTATAAATAATGGGAATCCGAAATCGTCGAGGTCGCACTCGGGCTAAGGGGTTGGGATGGTAGAGTGTGACCTCTACCTCTCCCTCAAAAGTAGCCCGGCGCTCCTCATACGTCCATATCCCGTTAGGGATAGGACGGATCTCGATGCAAGCTAGGTAATAGTGTGCCATCACCTACACAGGGCACGGGATTAAGCATAATATAATCACGTAATCAAACAAGAATAATTCTAACATTCACAAGTACTCAAACACAAGTAAATATGCAATTACATATGAGCACACCCAATTTAACAAATGATTAATCTTTTTATATTAGTGGCATGATGCATGCTTTCTATCTCACAATCTTGAGGCCTCCAATACTAATCAATCTCGGACGTCCATCCAATACACCAATGTGTTCTCAGAACACTAACATACGTTCCCAGAACGTATGGCAAACCATACTTGGAATATAAACAAGCACCAGTCCCAGACACTGGCCACATTCCCAGAATGTGTCATCAAGTAGGTTGCATCAATTTGGTACTCCCAGAGTACCCTCCTCATGTTCCCAGAACATGACAAACGATCTTTGCCAACCTATTTCATCACCTTTACACCATGCATGAATGCATATAATATTTTTCTCAATTTGGTTGGCCATTAATTGATGTCTCAATTTCCATTTCCAACACATAAAGCCTATAACATCATTAAGAATTCCATATTTTCTTAGTAAAACAGCTTAACTTGAGGTTCTATGAATTATCGCATAAAGTCACACTTTAGTATTCAAGGTAATTAGATTAGTATTAAATTGAAAAAGGTTAATTAAAATGGCACAAGAAAGTTTAAATTATAATTCAATTGATCTTTCACTGCTGTCAGTCTCTAACCGGTTACAACAGATTCTAACCGGTTAGAACCTGCAGCAAAACCAGAAATCCTTTAATGTTTGATGCCATTTTTAATTCCCAATCCAATCTGATACTCAAAACAGGTTAGGGATAATTCAAATGCCTCAAATTAATCTTGTTCAATTCGGAGAATATCTTCCATGTTGAAGCAACAACTCATGGCTTAATTCAACTCTTAAAAATTGTTAAAGCTCTAGGTCTTAAAGCTCATTAATCCTTTCCTTAATTCCATTCACTTTTATTTTATTTATAACAGGGTAGTTTATAGCAAAATAAGATTGGAATAATTAATTGAAAATGATGGAAATTGCTTTACTAAAATGCAGAATTTATTTTTCATCTCTGTCAGGTTCTAACCGGTTACACGACAGTCCTAACCGGTTAAAACATGCAGAACAGAACACTGTTTTGGGATTTTGCATGTCATTTTCAATTCTATTCATTTCCAATCCATTTCAACTATAAACAGAGCTTTAATTCTATAAAGTAAACATGTTCCTACACTTGATTACATCCAACACTCATGCATTTCAAAAGCACATATCAAATTGCATGAAAAAGACATAAATGACAACTTAGCATACCAAATTCACATATACTGAAATTTAACACCAAATTGTCTTACATTCAGCTTGCATGCATCCATAAAAACTTGCTCTAAGTCCTGGAACAAGTGAAATTGGCCTCCAAGCCTTTGACCTCTAAAATCTATGCCCTTTGTGAGTCTCATGGTGACTCATACCTAAATTTCCTAATTATTATTCTCATTCTAGTGATTAATTAGCTTCTCCCTTACCTTAGAGTCGTTCTTGATGAGTGTCAACACAGCAACAACAAGATCAACACAGAGAAACCCCAAAATCACAAACTCTGCTCTCATGCAAGACAGTTTTGGTAAGGTTCAGAAATCAGAGATTTTGACACATGAAAAGGAGAAAAAAATTGGGGAAAATGGTTAGATTGTGTTCTATGCAACATGCATGAAAGGATGAAACCAATTTGAGACTCAGAGAGGGTTTGTACTTACTCAAATCGAAGCTTGAAGCAAGCTCCAGAAACCAGAAACTTGACTCTGCAGATTTGAATCCCCAACTTTGTGGTTCGATTTCTCCCAACCCAGAAACTCTCAAACTATGATTTTTGTGTCTCTGTAAAGCTTGAAGATTAAACTTTATAGTAGTGTATCACTCAAACTCTAACTCTCAGAATCAAAGGAACACGAAGAGGACGGATTCAGAAACCCTAAACAGAGCATCAACACTCCAAGAAGCAAAAATGGAGCTTATTTCGTGCAAGGGAAGCTATTTATAGGCAAATCAAAGTGCCATGCATCAGGAGACGTTGATTCCACTGAGATTTGAGTGGGAATCGTGGTGATTAAGGGATTAATCAAGTGATTACTCATCAAAACGCACTAACCCAATTTTCTGGATTCATCGTCTAACCGGTTACAGGGCACATCTAATCGGTTAGATGCTGTGTAAAATTCAAAAATTCAGTTTTTAATTCCTTTCCCTCCAAGAACCTTTCTAATATTATTATTAGGTCCTAATTCAAGGATTAAATTATAAAAATTATATTTTCACATAATTTACGCATTTAAAATATTTATTAATTAAACGCACATTATTTATATAATTAAACAATTAAAAGAAAATCTTATAATTTAGGAAATAAACTTTTATTATATAAATATAAATATTCAAGGGACAAAATTAGGGGTGTTACATTTAAGGTTTGCTTTTGGCTTCTGGCTGGCTGGTTCGCTTGGGAATACCTTCTGTTTGATCTGCACTTATAGTTGTGTCAGCTTTTGTACATGTGTTTGCTCTTGTTCTTCAATTACTTCTCTTGCATGCCTTTGCTTTGAAGTCGCCTTTTTCTATCTTATTGAAATTCATTGTCAGCTTTGATCGCAGCTTCTGGTATAACTTTGCTCTTCCAACTTTTGGTTTGTTATTAGCAACTTTCTGTTTGCATTTTCTCCAGGGTTTCCAGTTTTGACACCGTTTTTTTTTGCACGCCTTCTCCAGAGGTCGCTCTTGGATCTGCACACTTTCTTCTCCCTTTCTTTCCTTTGGGACTGAGTTATGGACGCCTTTAGATGGGTGATTCTGGGCAGGGCGTCGTCTTCTAATATGGTTTCATCTTTTCTCTTTGCTCGGTTTCAATTTGTTTGATTGTCACTGATCTTTTTATTTGTGCTGGGCTGCTTTCTCTTGAAACTTCGCCCTTGTTCATTATCCGCTTTTTGGTACTTCACTTTTGACCGCCTTCTCACTGGGTGAGAAAGCTTTTCTGTTTTAGACAGGTCAGGTGCTTATTGCTCAGGGTGAAGGGAGCGATCCTCCCAAGGTAGTGAACATCTTGGCAGAACTTGTCAAACCATGTCCTAGGACTTCCCGAATGTGAGGCAGATATTACTTATTGTTCCTACATAGACAGTTTTCATTTTCAGCTATTTTCACGCTATGCATGCTCGTTTAGTTAGTTATATCTAGTAAATCATGTATAAAATTATGCATCATTATGTAACATTGTCAAGATCATGTTTTCATGTAATGCTTTTCTAAAGCACACCTTCGCAACATTCAAATCATGCAATTTATAACATTAAACATTGTATTTTCATGCTAGAGTCGTGGGAAACAGTTCATTCTCATCATGTAATGGCTGAGCAAAGAACAGTCAACAAGGTTATGACAACAATGACTAGTATGATATACTGGTTTTAGTTCTGCGGCAAATATTCACATGCACAGAATTATCTATTTATTGCCTTTCTAGTCAAGCATTTCTCATATATCAGAGCGACATCATTCATGATCTTGATCATACATATGCAATTCTTGGCCATGACAAACATATAGTCTAAAAATCAAACCATACATATATCATTTCATGTTGCGGCAACGCTATTCAAAGTAAAATAAGTTATTATTATGCTGTAAATGAGACCATGTTATCATATGAGAGCAACCATATCAAGGTCGTCATATTCGGAAGCTAGCAAGATAATAAGTATACGCATACTGTGACTATTTCCTTTAGTTTCACATAAAATAATCGATATGTGATTAGAAACAACACATTTTCTATTTCATCAGATTCATATTTATTGTAATCAAATTCATGAGAAGACTTACTAGCATACGAATGATAAATTAGATTGAGTCAAGGACTGTGTGTACTTTGCTTATAGTGCAGATAAAACGGGGCATTTTTACGTGTGAGCTTTCTGGCTGCGCCTTTTGCTCTTGTTTTTCTACTTTATTGTGATGTGGCACCTTCTTCAGTAAGAGCGTACTTCCGCCCCTTCGGTTGCATGACTGCCTTCCGAAAAGCTAGGTAGAGCGAACGTGGTCGCCCTTTGAAACGTCGTCTTTCTAGATGGTTGGGCTCACAATAGACTAGATCGCCTCCTGGGTGAGTCTCATCGTCCTCTGGAAAATTTGTACCAGAGCGAGCCGGGCCGCCTTCTGTGAGCACGCCTTTTGGGAGATCGCTCTCTGGGGACCAGACCGCCTTTCGAGAAGGTCACTTTTGAGCTGAAAGATGACCTCCTTGTTGCAACGCTTCTTCAGTCGGAGACTGTCGATATCACTGGAGCGCCTTCAAGAGCTCCCTTGAGCAGTGCTTCTAGGAACATTTCCTTCACTGTTTAAAGCCACAACTTCCCCAGTGGAGTCGCCGAATTGTTTCGGATCTTTTTATTGCAAAAGATATAATTATACAGAGATTACAGAGGGTTCGTAAACTTAATGAAGTTTGGCTCCAGTGAAGTGGAAATGCTGGTATTATTTCTACAGACAGGGGGGTGTGCCCTTGATTAGCCTGATTCTTTGAGGGCGCCTCTTGAAGGTGTACAAATACTACAGATGATACAGATAAATGAGTGCTATCAGTACTATTTCTACTGCGACGCGGTGCGCTCTTGCCAGTCTGGTTTCATGGGAGCGCCCTCTTCACCGAGTATGTGGGTTACAGCCGTAGCCACAGTGGCGGTGAGGTTGTTTTAACGTTGACTGTAGGGTGTTCGCTTCTTATGTCCACCCCAGCTTCCACCCTTTCCTTTGTTCACCTTTCTCACCATAGTCCCTTTGGATGTTCCTTCTCTAAGTGTTAGAGAAGAGAACTAGTGTTTTCTCAGTGTTTCATGGGTTGATTGAGTTGATTGCCTTCCTCTAGTTGGTTCAGTTGCTTAAGATGAGTTTTCAGGTAACAAGAGGCGTACGTTCTGCCGCTCGCCTTTGGAGGCCTCCTTCTCCTTGAATATTCTTCTCTTTTACTTGTGTTCTTCCTCCAAGTTACAGAGGGAAGAACTTGTGTTTTACTTGTGTTCTTGTTGTTGGTGATGACCGTTGTTGTTGTTGTTGTTGGGATGATCGTTGAGGGCGTACGCTTTCTAGTGCATCTCCCTCTTTGTGGTTCTCTCGGGATCTATTCCTTAACTCTTTGAAGAACCACATTTCATGTGTTTCTGGTTGCTTTTGTCGCTCTCTGAGTTGATCACACATTTCTAGATGATCTCTATGGAGGACGGAGCTTCCTCTTTTTATAGTTGTTCCCTTTGTTCATTGGTCCTTGCTTATCCTTACTTTACCCACCGGTCCATGGCACTTTTCCACTTTGGTTGCTGTATATTAATTCTTTTTCAGGTCCCTTTTGTTTGTTTCCTCTTTTTGGCTTTGTTATTAATGGCTGCAGGAGGAGAGGGGTGCAAGTCCTGCCATTCTTGGCTTTGCCTCGGGAAGGATTGAATGAAGTAAACAAAGATTCCTTTTGGACAACTGCTGGTTGTCTTTGTCTGGGTGTACGTGCGCCCTGGGATGGGTGCGCCTTTACTCGTAGCTTTTGGTGCTTCTAGACGCTTTCTTCCTCGCCAAAGTTATTTTCTTGAGTTTTGCGATTACTGTAGTGTCTCTGGACGTTCTCTCTCCCTTGGCTTCGTTAATAAGAGGCTTCATATTCCTTTGGGGAAGGCGTACAGAGGAGGACGCCTTTGTATCGCAGGTGTTTGTCACATGCTTCTTTTAGCGCATTATTTGTTTGGTAGACTTGGCTTCTATAACAGGCTTGGGCCTTGTCATGTAATTGGGCCATGCTAATGGACCACTCATTTTTGGGTCTCAACAGTGACTAACCTCTCAAAGTACCAAACTAACCTAGTAATTTTGAGATAATTAATAATAAGGTATATATATAATCTTATCACTTCACCTACCTTATATATCTATTATATTTCAAGTATCCTTGTTAAAAATATACTATTTTAACAAAAAAAATTAAAATATGAAATTCAAGATTTATTATTAGGGATGAGGGAGAACACTGCTAAGGATATTTTTCAAATCTTTGTCATATGTTTTTATATAGACAATAACCTCTATTTATGAATTGAGAACTCTTGCTTTACTTACATACATGTTTGTTCGAGTATGTACGTGTTTCTCTTTGGAGTAAGAAACAAACTAATGATAGGACACTCTTCATGAAAGGGTGCATATATATATATATATATATATATATATATATATTCTAACTCTTCATGAAAGGGTGTGTGTGGGAATTCTAGGAGGGAATTAACACTCTTGTGTTTAGCTTTTATGCCACTCATGAATGCATGTACAAAGTCTCATGCACACAAAAATCAAACTTTAAAATCCAAACCAAAATAAAAAAAAATAATTGTACTCCCTCCCATCATTCATTTTGGGCGTGAGACCATGGCCACCAAAAGGAAAATTAAAATTTTTATATATTAGAAGTTGAGCTAAATTCAAATATCATTAAAAGCTGCATATTGAAAGTAACAAAGGTTTATAAAAATCATTTTCACATGAGAGTCATTAAAAAAAATAACACTTTTAAAATTTCACTTCAATACTTTGTCATAAAAATATATTTTCATATGTACATTTTGACTTTTAAATCATTCCATTTGGAGTCACCATGAAAAAATGTGTGATGTCCTAGACGGTGAGGTCCTCCAAGGGTTAGGGAAGGAGACCTTCAAAGGAGCCTCTGCCTAGGGTTTCTGTGTGATGTTTGGTGGGAGTCCTCAAGTGGCTAGAGAGAAAGCCAAGAAGTAACCCTAATCACTGGTGTGTGAGGGTGATAATTAGGGTTAGAGGACGTACCTGAGCCCCATGTAGTACGGAGCTACTTATAGGGGGGAGCTGGTTGCCCTAATGGGCATGCTTTAGGCCCAAGTAGGGCCAGCCTGTACTGAGCCATGAGTGGAAGAGCTGTCCTTGTGGATAAGGTGAGACACGTCATCCTGTCCTTGGTATCGGATTCTGTAGGAGGTGTCGGACTCTGGGAGGTGTCGGACTCTGTGTGGTGTCGGACAAGGAGGTCGGACCTTGGTAAGAGAATGAGGTCGGCCCGTGCCTGATGTCTGTTCGGCCGTTGAGCTTTGAACTCGGCCAAGCACACAAGGGGCTTCCTGAAGAGTCCTTTAGGTCCTTAGTGAGGATTACGTGGAGCTCGGCTAGGCCGAGTCCACCACATAAGCCCCCCAGCTCGGTCAAGGCTATTTGAGCCTTGTTCCAAGGTCTTGGTTCAGGTCCCTCTCCCAAGTCCACCACGTAAACAGCCAAGTCCACCACATAAGCCCCCTAGCTCGGTCAAGGCCATTTGAACCTTGTTCTGAGGTTCTAGGGAGTTTGGACGATGAGCTGCCGAGAGCTGGATCCAGCTGTCTCTGAAATGTCTTTTGATCATGACAGAGCAGGTCTGAAAACTGTCCTTTCACCTGCTCCGAAACGACGCTTGCCCTTTTCCAGATCTGACACGTGTCAGAAATCATACCTAACGAAGCGTCGCCATTACTGCGACGTTGCTCGAGGTCAGTGATTCCAGCTATTCTGCGCCATGTGTCTCCACATGTGTGGCCGCATGTTGGGTTGGGCTTTTTGGGCCAGACCCAAACTTCAAAATTGAGGGGGAAAACGGTTTCTCTTCCCCCTCTTTCACACAAAACCGCTTCTCATTCTTTCTCTGCCAATCACTCTTTCTTCCATACGAAAACCTTCCTTCTTTCTCAGCAAAAACGCTTCTTTTCCTCTTGCACCATCGAACTCCTCTCTCCCTCCTTGCCCTTCGTCTTCTTCTCCTCCAGCAGCAATTTTGTTTGATTTTGCAGGCCTTCTCCACCAAGCTTATACTCTTAAGGTACTGTTTCTCTCCTTGTTTCTCTTCTTATTCCCTTTTCTTCTCTTCTTGCTGTCTCACAGTTATGCGGTAGGGGTTAATGGTTTTGTTTTTTTTTTGTTTTTATGGGAGGGGGTATTCTTCCTGGGTTTTGGGGTTTTGATTTTGGAGAATAATGCTGGGGTTTGAGGTTTTTCTGGGTTTGGGTGTTTTAGGATTTGTGGAGGGTTTTTGATTCGTGTTTTTGTTTTTACTTTTTAGAAGGCCAGAGAGAAGTGGATTGGGGAAGTATGAGTAGGGAATGGTTTAGGAAGTGGGTAGGGGTAGTCTCCCTGTTAACCAGCAGTTCTGAGGAGGAGGACGACTCTTCCTCCTCGTCCTGTTCCTCCACTGAGGTAGACAAGGCGCTCCGTCGCCAAAGGGAGTATAGGAATAGGTATGAAAAGCGAGTCCTGGAGGTTGATCCCATTGAGGTCGTCTATCCTCGGGACTGGGAAGAGCAAAGGGAATGGGTACGCCAATACGCCTGGGCCGAGTTCATCGACGGTAGGGAGCGTGCCGATTTTGAAAGGATGGAGAGAGAGAGGATGTACGAAGGGGGGGGTACCTGTGGTAGAGGGGAGATGCTCGCCCCTCGGAACAACTTCGAGGGGGTTTTCTGGGGGGTTATTTTTTGTAACCCGTACGACTAACACCGAGCTCCCCTGTTCTTCCATAGGTACCATGCCGCCCAGAAAGTGCATCAGTCGACCTGAACTTTATCCTGCGCCTTTCGACGCCGATCAGTATGAGTGGGTCGACGTGGAGCCCAAAGGAGTCCGGTCCAGCTTTGACTCCGAGGACAAGCTTGCCGGGGTGAGGAGAGCAGTGCTGCCCTGCTCGGGGGATGCTACCGGGACCTCTTATCAAGTTCTCCCTTGCTCAGCAAACGATAGGATATGCACTCGAACCGACAACAATTCTTTCTTCTTTTATGCCGATCTGATTCACAACCTCGGCGTGACCCTCCCTTTTACCGATTTGGAGATGAGGGTTCTGAACGAGCTCGGACTAGCCCCTTCACAACTTCATCCCAACACTTGGTCATTCCTTCGAGCGTTCCAAAAATATTGCGGGGCCAGAGGTTTGGTGTGCACAGTTCGGCTCTTCCTGTGGATGTACAACCCGTTCGTCAGTAATAAAGACGGGGTTACTGGTCGCCTTTGGGTATCGGCTAAGGCCCGAGCTCACTGTGGGTTATTCGGCATGTTCACCGATTCTTGGAAACATTTTAAACCCATATTTTTTAAGTACAAGTATGTTGGAACGGGACTACCTTGGTTCCGATCCGAGACGGGTCCGAGGTTCCCCTTGGAGTGGACCCCGGAGTTCTTCAATCGCCACGTCGACACACCGCAGAGGTGGTCGGGCGCAACACTTGACGCTGATGAGGCCATGACGGCCCATCATTTCCAAACCAAATATCGTGCTCGAAAATTCCAGCTCGACATTGGAGTTTTTATGAAGTGCCCTGACAGCGAAGTCTTGACCAGAATTGGTAGTTAACTTTACTCTTACACTTGTACATTTTTTATCAACTTTCTTACTAACTTTTCTTTATTCTTTTGTTTTTGTTTTCAGACGAATATTGGTCGGACATGTCGTCTAAGGCGCTTAAAGCAGCATTGGAGGCTTGCAAGAGAAAGAGGTCGGAGAATCCTTCTGCTGAGACAGTGCCTGCTAAGACCTCTACCGATACGACTTCTACCGATTCGGCTCCTCCTCATCCTACTCCTCCTGCGGTGATTATCGCACCTCCTCCCTCGGTCTCCTAGCCTTAATGCCGAGGTGCTGATTGCTGCTGATGCCTCCCCTTCGTCGGCAGGTCCGAGGAGGGGAATTGATATACTTCCGAGGCCGCCGACTACCACTGCCAAACCCTCGGTCAAAGAGACTTTGATTAAGATGTCGGGGGCCGAATGGAAGAGAATGGCCGATGAGCTGGCCTGTCAACTGAAACGGTCAACTACAATGTTCAATGTGTTGGTCGAGGTTGCTGATGACGTGGCGGAGGGTGTGTCTCCTGCCAAGAAGAAGGCTCGATCCGATATGGTGGCCGAGGTGGCGGATCTGAAGAACAGCAAAAACTCTGCCGAACAGAAACTGGCCGCGCTAGAAGAGAAGCACCGCCAGCAGATGGAGGAGCTTCTGAAAAGTCACGAGGAAGCCTTGGCTCAAGTGAGAGCAGATGCTAAAAAGGCTGGTCGGCAGGAAGGCTTGGTCGAGGTGGAGAAAGTGAGGACTTTGCTGAAGAAAAGAGCTGCTTAAGCTCTTAAACACAAGGTGGCTGCGGCTGAGGCAAATTTTGACTTTGAGAAGGGAGGAGGCAAAATCTTTGCAAGTGCTGTGGAGCAGATCTTGCACTTGAATCAAGGACTCCGAATCCGAGTCGTCGGTGCCTGTGCCGGGTACGGGGTAGAAAATGGAAAGATGGTGGACTTTGAGAGGGATGGGGCTGAGGTTGACCTCGACCAACCTGAAGGGAACCTTCCCAACCCGTTGGAGGAGAAACCGGATGAGGAGTTTGATCTGAGCACGGTTGTACTGTCCGACGTGGAAGATGATGCAGCATAAGTCCCTTATGCTGGGCAGCTTGCATGTTGTCAATGTTTTTTGTAATATACTTGACAATGTCAAATTGTGTTTTATTTTGCTGATTGTGTACAACATCTTCTTTTAATGCAAGTTCTTTTCAGTTTAACTTGTTGCATGTTGTTATTTTTATGCAAGTTTTGTATTTTAACTTGTTGCATACTCATGGTGTCCGAGGTCACTTTTATGCAAGTTCTTTCTTTGACTTGTTGCACTAATGCGAGTTTAGTAACTCGTTGCATGTTTACTCTTTAGACCTCGGATCCGAACTCGTCCTCAGGAATGCAGGTTATCTTCTGTTTAACTTGTTGCATGCATACTGTGTCTGAGGTCGTTTTTACGCAAGCCTTTTTCTTTAACTGGTTGCTCAATGCGAGTTTTATTTTATTAACTCGTTGCGTGTTTGCCAAGGATGCCTTGGATCCGAGCTGCGACTCGATGTCGGATTATCAAGTGAATTCACGATGTAAAAAACGTAAGTCTTTGAGACTTGTTGCGTTTTGTTTAAATAACCAAGTAAAAATGTTTTTGAGAATACAAGTTCTTTCTGACTTGTTGTATTCGGATTTGATCGGACTTAAAAAATTTGGCATAAAACTTAATGTAACTAATTATGTTAAGCTCGGACAACTCAGTAAGTGCAGTAATCTTATAAGTTTTCCTCTGAAAAAAGGTACTGTATATAAGGGCATACGGTAGGGATCTCGGATTCACCCACCTTAGCCGAGGTGGGTGTCCTCGTCCCCGATGTGAAAGAGGTTGCTGAGTGAAGTTATGTGAGAACATTTCACAGCAAGCTGTACTTTACCGGGTGTCCCTTGTACGACGTTGGCTGTACATAGCGCCATGCAACATTTAGGTGGCTAGTGCTAAATGAGAAGCTAGTACGTACGTATATAAAACTGTGGCACTTGAGTATGAGCAAGTTTGTACTTTTCATTAATCATAGACATGAATACATTGCCTTTTGAAAAAGTGAATATATCACAATGGGACAGAATGTGACTAGAGGAAGTAGATATAAAAACATTAACAGAAATAAAAATAAACTTAAACTTTAGCTGGGGGTGTTGGTGACTGTTGATGATTTCCAAGGTAAACCTAACTGAAGTAGGTTCTCGGTTTTGCAAAGTTTCGGGAATTCCTGAGCTTGGTTCCTTCCATAGTTTCTAGCTTGTATGCCCCAGAGTATGTTTTTGAGACGCCTCTGTTGGGGCCTTCTTGATTCCGAGCACATTTTACTTCCCTCCAAATCTCATGACCGATATCTGCTCTTTGGAGCATGAGGTCTCCGAGCATAGTTTTGTTGTCTTGGTTGGCTAGCCTTTCCTTTGCTATCTTCTTCTGCACAGAGGCGGCTTCTCGAATCTCCTCGGCCAGTATCAGATTCTTGTTCTCGACCTCGGGCCTGTCCCTCCATCGGAAGGTTTGAAACCTTCGTTCGATGGGGATGGTAGCATTGGTCTGGTAGCGCTCGACCGAGGAGGTCCGATGAGAGATGCCGCGGTTCTCAGCCGATACTTGGAATTTGTTGGCAGCCTTACAAAATGCAATATTTTTCGTCCTGAAACACCAGAGCTCGGGATCTCGGCTTAAGGAGTGAATGGGGAACTCACCTCGGCCCTCACCTCGGGTCAAAACCAAGCTGAGGGCGGGATCACCCACAATTAAATAAATGAAAAGATTCTCCCCCTGCGGAGGGCTGGAGAGAACTGGAAGGGAAGAGGGATTTTCCTTAATTGCACCTTGGATTTTTTGAGGGAGGCTGGTACCTACTTTGGCAGTTTCGTGGGGGACGGAAGGATCAACGGGAATCGTCAATCGTTCCCTCCGAGGAGAAAACCTAAGAACGTCTTGTTTGACCTGAACATCAGCCAATAGAACTCTCCCTTTGGCCAAAGTCGGGTCAGTAAGCTCTTCCTGTTTCTTTTTTACTTCCCGTAGACTCGCATTGTAGCAGAGTCGGGCTCTTACCTGGTCGGATTTGACTGTGACGACCTTGTCGTCAGAACTGACGAATTTCATTACTAAGTGTACCATTGACACCACTGCCCCAAAAGCTTGCAGGCAGGTTCGTCCGAGTATCACATTGTATGGGGATTCATAATCAACAACTAAAAACTTGATGATCTCCGTTCGGGCCGAAGGCTGCTTGCCTAAGGTCACCGGGAGGTGGATGGCTCCTCGGGGGCGAATTGCCTCACCCGTGAAACTGATGAGATTGCCTTCAAATTCCCTGAGGTCGGCTGACCTCAGCTTCAGTGCTTGAAAGGTGTGAAGAAAAATAATGTCGGCCGAGCTTCCTTGATCAATAAAAACTCGGGCGACTTCAAAATTGCCAATCAACGCCGTGATCACCATTGGATCATTGTGATCCGGGATGACGTCTTCCATGTCCTGATCGGAAAAAACGATGGGGATGTTCCGAGACGGTTTTTTGTAGACGGACTTGTGGTGAACAGCCAAGACCTGATTGACGTACCTTTTCCTTTCTGCCCTCTTCTCTCCGCCACCGGCAAAACCTCCCGAGATGGTTTCGACTCGGAAATTTTCCGGTGACTTATCCAGGTCTTGAACTACGACCATGTTCACTCGCTGTGGTTCTTCTTCCTTCTTTTCTGGAGACGGGTCAGCTTTGGCTTTTCCTTTGTCGTTGTCTGGGCTGCGAGACCTTCTTCGGCCTCTCCTCTCTACCGCTTCTCGCACATACTGTTGCAACTTGCCCCTTCTCACCATGTCTTCGATAACGTCTCGAAGCCAGGTGCATTGATCGGTATGGTGACCATACCCATCGTGGAAGTTGCAGTATTTAGATATGTCCCTGATGTTATTTTGGTTTCTGAGGAAAGGTGGCCGAGGTACGCTCTTGAGTTTGGTCTGCATGGTCTCCCTCCAGACTTGTGACCTCGGAACCGTCAGGGGGGGTGTAAGAATCATACTTAGTGATGTAAGGGCGTCGACGGTCGTCTTGCTGGCCGACGTGAGGGCGACCTCGATCTCCTTGATCTGCTCTTCCTCCTCTATCATCCCTGTTTCCGCGAGGACGACCTCGGGGAAGGGCATTCTGTGAAGCAGCTTGAACGCTCTCCATCCTACTTGCCAGACCTTTGTTGAATTCCTCAAGGTTGATATATTTGTTGGATTGTTGTCTGAGTTCGGCCATGTCTCTCGGTGGCTTTCCTATCATTGAGTCTTTGAACCCTCCTTCGGCCAATCCTTGGGTCAAAAGGAGGACGGCCACCTCGGGAGACAAGTTGGGAACCGAGCTGGATTCATTGTGAAATCTGTGCAGATAAGCACGTAGAGATTCGTCCGATTTTTGCGTCACTGTTGCTAGTGTGTGGTCCGATCTGGGTTGCACATAGCTAGCAGTGTACCTGTTGAGAAATACTCGCTTCATCTGTCCAGTTGTTGAAAGAATTCTTGGGTAACGTTGAGTACCATCGGAGGACTGGGGCTTGGAGGGTAATGGAGAAAGCTCGACACTTGAGCCGATCTCCTCCACCATGGAAGTTCACAGCTCCCTCGTAGGAGAGGACATGCTCTTGAGGGTCTGTGAGGCCATTATATCTGGGAATGTTGCTGGGTCCGAGGTACCCAGGTGGTGGTTCATAAGCCATGACGGCTGGTGTAAAAGGGTGTCCAGGATGGGAATCATCCGAATCAGGTTGTTGCTGGTCAGGGGGTGGTGTTTGTGTAAGTTGTGTGACGACAGCATGCGGTGTTGTAAAGGTTTGCGGTGTCAATGGGGGTTGTGTTGGTGGAGGAGGTGGGGGAGGAGGAAGTTCGTTTTGGGCTGGAGCTTGAACAACGGCTCGTTCAGCCAAACGTTGCATAGTAACTTGCTGAAGATCTACGATGGCTTTACCTTGCTGTTCTACGATCCTCAACTGTTGTCTCATCAAGGACAAGAGCTCTGCATCTCGAGAGAGTGAAGCTTGACGTGAGTGAGAGCGATGTGTAGTGCTGACAGAGTGGGCACGTTCGCCACGGTGGCAGTGCTGTTTTGTGTTGGTTTCTCCGAGCTCGGAGCGTAGCTGCACGCGCCGACCTCCTCGTTGGTGCTGAGTTGGATTTGTAGTGTCTCCGGTGTGGATGGTGTAAGGTCCACTGTGGGTGTGCGTGAACTCTGGTGGTGGAGGTGGCGGTGGAGGCGGGGGAGGAGGTGGAGGTGGTGGAGGGGGTGGTGGTGAGGACCTTGCTGCCCTATTGGCTTCAAGGTGCAGGCGCAGGTCCCCAGTTGATGACACCCTTCTTGGACGCCCCCTCCTCCTCCTCTGAACTGGTTGTGTCTCAGACATGGCAGAATTTTTGGGAATGAAGTTTTTCTCTCCCCACAGACGGCGCCAATGTGATGTCCTAGACGGTGAGGTCCTCCAAGGGTTAGGGAAGGAGACCTTCAAAGGAGCCTCTGCCTAGGATTTCTGTGTGATGTTTGGTGGGAGTCCTCAAGTGGCTAGAGAGAAAGCCAAGAAGTAACCCTAAGCACTGGTGTGTGAGGGTGATAATTAGGGTTAGAGGACGTACCTGAGCCCCATGTAGTACGGAGCTACTTATAGGGGGGAGCTGGTTGCCCTAATGGGCTTGCTTTAGGCCCAAGTAGGGCCATCCTGTACTGAGCCATGAGTGGATGAGCTGTCCTTGTGGATAAGGTGAGACACGTCATCCTGTCCTTGGTATCGGATTCTGTGGGAGGTGTCGGACTCTGGGAGGTGTCGGACTCTGTGTGGTGTCAGACAAGGAGGTCGGACCTTGGTAAGAGAATGAGGTCGGCCCGTGCCTGATGTCTGTTCGGCCGTTGAGATTTGAACTCGGCCAAGTACACAGGGGGCTTCCTGAAGAGTCCTTTAGGTCCTTAGTGAGGGTTACGTGGATCTCGGCTAGGCCGAGTCCACCACAAAATGTAATTAAGAAAATCACACGAATCTCAAAATTAATTTCAATCAAAATCACATAGCTAAATAAAATAAAACAATTGATTCTTAAAACTATATTTTTTAAGAGTCAACTTAAATAGCTTACAACTTTACTAAGTTATAACATAGTTATATAACAACATCATATTTCAGTACCTTATATAAAAAATAAAATTTCCAAAATTATGCAATACGAGATCCCAAACTTAAATAATTTTATGTAGGGAAAATTGTGGTCTTACAAAGGGGAAGAATAAGGGTTGAGGCATCCCTTTAGCAAGGTGGAGAAATATAGGAAGTTAGATATCTTCTTAGTGCTTGAGAATGAGGTATCTTTCAAGTTATGTTGATTCACGAGGGAATTTAGAAGATTGAGTGAGGTACAACGCAAGGGTGAGGGATCCTTTGTTATATGTGAGGTATCTTGGAAGTGTGTTTGTACAAAACAATTGTTCTAAATTCATAGTGATGCAAATCTCCCAAATCAGAAGGGGAGGACTGGATGTATCTCTCGGGAGATTGAGAGTGAACAAGTATAAATCGCTGTGTCATATTCCTTTCCCTAATTTCCTTTACTTTACTCATATTTCGATTGTTTTACGAAAAAATTTTATTTGGTGTTTTCAATTCAAGAACTAATCAAGAATAATCTTTTCAATTGATTTATTATCATTAATTGATTGTTGTCAAGTGTATATACTGGTTGTGTAAAAAGATTTTGAAAGAATTGATTTTTGAATTGATTGCTCTCAGCATAATTGGTACAGAACCAATTAGCTAACCAGTTACGTAACTACTAATGTGCATATTATTTATTATAATCAAAAATTGGACAAAGTAATCACTACTACAGAATTGCAAAAAAGTTCCCAGATATTAATCCCGGTTCGGTTCCGGAACTGGGATTAATAGACAAATGATAGTTAAAAAATACCATGAATTTATTGATCCCGGTTATAAAAAACACGGAACCGGGATCAATATTATAACATAAATAATTTTTTATTTTTTTAAAAATGAAAAATCATAGCAACTTTATTTATCCCATTGTTTTACTTCAACCGGGATCAATAATAAAAAACCGGAACCGGGATCAATATTGTAAAATAAATAATTTTTCATTTCTTCCTCCCAAACCCAACAAACCACGCTTAGAGAGAGTTTGAGAACTTAGGGTTTTATTCGAACTTCGCAGACAGAGATGGAGAAGACGGAGAAGAGCACCTGAGGGCAGAGGCTCTTATTCGAACTTCGCTGCCGCCGCCGTGAACCCTTCGCAGGCCACCGATTCGCGCTTCGGAGGGCAGAGGAAACTCGCCGCCGCCGCTGTGAACGTTGTTCCTCTTCTCCGTCGACTATTCCTCTTCTCCATCGAGTCCTCTTCTCCGTCGAGTCCTTTTCTCAGTCGACTGTTCCTCTTCTTCAAGCTTCAAGGTACTATTTTTTTTTCTCTTTTCCTCTGAAACCCACTTTTCTTGGTTCAAAATTCAACCTTTTTTACTTCTTCCATTATTTTTGATGTTAGATTCTGGAAATTAATGGTTATAAGTTATGAGATTTACCATTGTACTTTTTGTATTTTAGTGATTTGCTAATAAAATGTGGCATTTACGTTACTTGTTCCTCATTGCCTTCGTTGAGATTTCTAATTTCTAATTTTCTTGGTTTGAACTGATATATAGGAAGCTCAAGAACAGTAAATTAACTGGGGATGTGACATCACTTGTAGATTGCCTTAGCCTTTCTCTGCTGTAAGTTTACTCTTTATGTTTGGATAATTTGCCATGATATTCATTAGGACGTACCATGTCACTCTTACCTAAGTAGTTTAATACCAATGGTAAATTTTGTAGTAATGTGTCCTATTACAAACTAGTCGGTGTTATTCCCATGAGCAACAACTTTTCCATGTTCCCCTTTAACGGGAAATCGGTCATTTACTGCTAACAATTGTTTTTATTGCCTTGTTATTCCAAAACAATGAAGTGTAACTGAGCACAGGCATATTCTTTTGGACTGATTGTACAACTTTCTATTTACACAGTTTCATCGGAAACCCTTTTCTTTGTGGCAATTGGTCGAATTCGCCCTGTTTTAGTTCTCACCTTCAAGAGAGAGGTAAGCAAAAGGCTCTAACCATATCTTGTTTGAATAGCATGGTGCTCTCCCATCTATATGTACTTTGAGCACCTTAAACATATCTATATATATATTATTGCCCATGTAGTTACATTATCTAAGGCAGGCATTCTTGGAATTACTCTTGGCCCCTTGTAACTCTTCTTATGATATTGCTAGCAGCTTTGCTGACCACAAAATTCATCTCCTTTTCCTGATCTGTTGATAAACAAGGTATTTATTGTTGCTTGATCCTTACAGTTTATGCACCTTGTGCACACAAAAATTACAAGTTACTTTATATGATCTAAATTAAAATTTATATGGCTGGTTATGCCTTCACAGGACTTTCTGATGTTTTATATATTTTGGTTGTGTTTAATCACTGTGAAGTTTTCAAACTACTAACTATATGATCTTGAAAATTGACAGTTGTTAACTACTAACTATATTAAACTCTAGTGTTTAATATATTATAGGGCTTTCTTTGATGATTATGCTGAATCTCACTTGAAGCTTTCAGAACTTAGGTAGGTGTTCCTCACCTCAGTTATCATTTTTTGTGGATTGTTTATATATTGAATTTGACTCTGGAATTTTGTTTTGCCTTGATCACATTCGCAGATGCTTAGTAAGGAATCACTAATACAGGATGATAGTTGTGCTTTAACCAGCCCAAAGTACTTTCTAGTTTGCTTTGCTTCTTAGACCACTCATCCCCTTATATGACAGATGTTTGAGGCTTCAAGAAGTATCATGTGTTGTAACATCCTTATATGTATAGTTTAGGATATCTGAGACTGTATTACCTGAATGCAATGTATGTCCTTGGTTATAATATTCTGAATTTGACCAGCAAGTATGTGAGGATTGAGGATAGTTGGATAAATTTATTCTCTTGCATAAAGAGGGTATTTTTTAAAAAGAACTGAACAAGCTAGTATGAATGTATGAGAAAATATAAGGGATTGATTTTGTATATGGGGGATTTAGAATTTCATGTTTGGTTTTGATTTAAGCTTTCACAACCTGAGTAGGTTTGAGAGGTGGTTGGGGCCGCCTATTGGCTTACTTTGTCTGCTGATTCTGTTAGACTTGCTTATGCTTTGTGTCTTAATTTATATTGTGTTTAGTATTTGAAGGGACCTTACAATTTTCATCTTTAAATTACATATCTTTTTAAGTATTTTTTGCATTGCATTTAATTTACAATGCTATATTTTCTTTTGAGTCTCTTAACCAACCTGTGTTGTTTTTTGTTGCAATACCATATACACTCCATACCTAATTGGTCAAAACTATCTTAAAAATCATGTTTTTGGATTCAATTTCAGGAAAATGTGGACTCATCGAAGGCAGAGGCTATAGTGAAAAAACTCCAGATGGAAGGACGTTACCTAAGAATGTCTGGTGTTTTTTTTATGTTCATCTGTCTAGATTGTCGCATCCATGCTATTTGATATTTTCAATTCAAGAGTGGCTGAAGAATATTCAAGGCCTAAAGCTTTTAAAAGAAAAAGCTTTTCATATCTTTTAGATTTGTGTAGCTCTAGCTCTATGCCTCTGTGACTTTGTCTGAAACCTTTTTGTTCTTTGCTCTTGCCCAATTAAACAGTTTTGGTCAGCAATTACATTAATTCAGTCATGTAATTGTGTCAAACTAGTATTGTGAAAGTAAGTTGTATGTTGTATTATTGTGATGTATTGACAATGTGTGTTGGGTGGTTGGAATAGGTCCATGTTGATTTGAGGAAGTGGATTCATGACAATGTCAGTCGTAATGTTGTTGCATCTGTAAGAATTATCTATGGAGGTAACCCCCTTGCACTTTACCCTGCATTTTTGTATCACAAGCATTTGCTTAGATATCAAAGAATAAGAATGGGTTGAGTTTTAAGGCATTAGTGATAGCAAAATAGGGATAGCACAAACAAGTTTATAACCTGCTCTTACCTTTATTTATCTCTGTTGCTAATTTTTTATTACCCTTGCAATATTAAGAGGAGCTAAGCTAATCTAATGTCCCGCTCCTTGGGATTTCCAATTGCTTTATCAAGATTGTACTGAATGTGACCAAGCACAAGGATGCTCCTTCAACTTCATCTCTGACAGAGCTTGGTGAAATTGTAATTTTAAAATTCTTCTTATAGCTTTTGTTTTTGGAAGAAATGGCATAAACATTAATAATTCACTTCTGCATAATGTACAGAACCTTTTCTTCAATCTTGTGTTTCTGTATGTGAACTCTAAAAAGTTGTTACAGATTCAGTGGAAGTATGAACATCATCATTATCATTACAAGCCGAAGAATTATGATAGACTCCTTGAAGAAATCAAACAATTTGAATTGACAAGGAAAATCACAGGAAGCTTGAAACTAAGTATAAAAAACCAAGTCAAGGTAGAATGTGACAGACCCTTGAATATGATATTTGGTTCTGGATTATTAATTATTTCACTTCTAGTCTAATGACTTAAATTCTAAGTTACGTCTTATTTTGCTTCTAATAGATAATATGTGATGAGTTAATGGAGATGAGGACGAAAAAGCGGGAACTTGAGACCAAAATCAGACAAGCTGAGAAAGAATTACAGGCCAAATTGTGGTGATTGCCAATTTGCCACTGACTTCTTATAATTTCATACTGAATATATAAACTTTGCTTAGTTAATTAAGTTTTTTAATTGTGTTTTTCAAATTTACTGATGTTTGACTGCAAAAGATTTTTTATTTACTTTCAGAGAGGCTTTGTTGAAGCTAATGAAGTCAAGGATGAATGAGCAACATATGTTCTTGACGAGTTACCTTAGCTGAGTTTTGAATTTAGGGCACCATATATATTTTTGAATGTGGCTATGTAGCATCCGAGCTTGTTTAGCCTTTTGTATGTATGGAGCCATTAGTTTTGGTTTGGGAGTTATCTATCTTAAATGTGTATTGACATTTATGTTTCTAATGTATATAATTATGGCATTTATTTGTTGCAAAAAAAAAATGTTGACAATTTATTTAAATATATGGATATAGCAAATATTATAAATTAATATATATATATATACTAAATAGCAAATATTATAAATTAAATATATATATATATATATATATATATACTAAAGATCCCGGTTCATTTTAAAAACTCAACAGTGATCATATATACTAAAGATCCCGGTTCATTTTAAAAAAACCAACAGTGATCATATATACTAAAGATCCCAGTTCATTATTAAAAATCAACAGTGATCATATATGCTATTGATCCCGGTTCCTTGTTTTTTATTGATCCCGGTTTCGTGTTTTCTAAAACAACTGGGATCATAAGAATCAGACTTGTTATACCAGGGGATACAATCCCAGTTCGGAACCGGGATCAATAGGCATCCGGAACCGGGATCTTTTAGCTATTCTGTTGTAGTGAATCACTACATGTATTCACCCCCTTCCCCCAATCACTACAAAGTAATCACTACTCGATTTTTTTTCTCCATTTCTATCTCTCCAAAAAAAGTGACAGCTAAGTTATTTTTATATATATTCATCAAAGTATCCTCAGCTGATAATTGGAAATTAATTCATTTCAAGATGTAAAGATTTAGAAAGGTTTTCTAATAAAAACAAATTTTACTAACCCAAACACCAGAGGTGCACACGTGTATATTTATCTTTATCATCAAAGTATTTCTCATACTCAGTTACGTGGGCTTTATTGACTATTTGTATGTTTTTAATTAAAAAAAGAGTACGTAGACACTCATTATCTATTATCTAGTGTAGTTGATGTGGTGAAAGATTATTTATTTTGCATATGTTACCGGTTCAATTTTCAAAGCTTACACAAATCTTTCTAAGAGATCAAAGTTTAACAAAATAAATTAATAGATAGATGTTTTAATTTACAAGTGCAAGAACTTAAAATCAAAAATGATAAATCCTCTGATAAAATTTGATTATTACAAATTCTCCTACACGTATATGAAGGTGACATGAATCACAAGGTGATAATTTTCTTATCAATAATTGGTTTAAAGGTGCCATATATCACTTTTATGTTGTTATTAATATAGGATTATTATATAATGATATCATTACTCTAATGAAATTAAATGAATAAACTAAAACTAATAAATATTCACACTTGCTAATTAGTTGAGGAGAAATAAGATTTATGCTAAAAGGATAAATTTCACTCAATAACATAATAATTCAAACAAAAAGACACAGAAATAGCAATAGTTTAACAACCATAAAGATTTTAAAGAAACAACATAAAATATGGAAATATTTTCTCATATTATCCCTAAACCCTATTGTCAAGCTAGAGCTTGAGGGTCAAGTCCAGCTCCTCTGAGGTTTGAGATGCAGAAGACACAACATGATCTTCATGAATAGGGTTTTCAACATTAGCTTGAGCTTGAGAATAATTAAGTGCATCAATATTTCCCACGTTTAATCTATGGGGAATTCCAACACTTCCACCCCAAGAACTAGTCAACCCAAATCGGTGATTAGGGAGAGATTCATTAAACAAGTGTTGCCCATGGTAATTTCCATAGCCAACAGCTGAAAAATGAGGCGGCCAAGACATATTAGGTACGTGACCCGACAGATATTGAAACTGAACACCATGGTAGGGAAGGTTCATAATGGATGAACCAACCCCTTGAGTATAGCACATCTTTTTCTCCCATTCGAGGCGACGCTCAAGCTTATGAGCATTTTGATGTCCTCCAAGTGCTTCAAATTTGGCAAATTTCTTATTACAATACTTGCAAGCAAACTCAAGGGATTTATTTGCTTGCACTTCCCCATTGTTGGAGGGTTGTGAGTAATTTGGCGAACCCGAATACTCAGAAATCTTCAATGATTTCATAGAGTTGGAAGCAGTAACTTCCAAGATGGGTGTCTCCCCAACCTTACGCTTGAGCTTTTTGTCCTTACCATCTCTTACGAATATTGTGTTGGACATTGTTTCAGAGCTCTATAAATTAAAAGAGAATATAGGTATTTGTAAAGAAATCTTTGTGGTTTTAGGAGAATAGAAGAGTGGTATTTATTAAGAAAAAATTGAGAATTGTATATTACATTAAAAAAATGTATGTGGTGTGCACCTTGACTTTTATTAAGTGTCTAGTAAATAATTTTTATATAGTCAACACTCTATTTATGATTCAAGTGTATAATTTATATTTTTTTCGTAAGACTTATAATTTATATTTAAAAGTCAATAATAACGCATGAATAATGAGTTTTACATAAAAATATATTCAAATCAAAAAATTAATATAAAGTAAACTATTTAGTGTTATTATTATTATCTTTAATATCAAATATTCTATTACTATAAAATTATATATATATATATATAGAGAGAGAGAGAGAGTTAATAGTCACATAAGTCCCCGAAAGATACCCATGGAATCCCTGTGAAAGATTTGTGGAATCTCTTAAACTCCCCAAAGATTAATTTGGCATCACATTAGTCCCCCACATCCAATTTCGTCAGGAGAGACCTGACGGAATCTTACGTAGTACGTTAAATGTTTTGTTGGCCCCAATGCCATGATGGAATGTTAAAAAGGTGTCACGTTTCGGCCAGTAAAGCATTTAACGTCCCACGTAGGATTTCGTTAGGTCTTTCATGGAGGGACTAACGTGATGCCAAATTGATCTTTGCGGGGTTTAAGATATTCCACAAATCTTTCATGGACCTAACTGATTCCAAAATGATTTTTGGAGTGTTTAAGAGATTCCACAAATCTTTCATGGACCTAACTGATTTCATAGGTATCTTTCGGGGACCTATGTGACTATTATCTCTCTCTATATACACACACATACACACTACTACTACTTTAAATTTCTTGCTCCATTCTTATCACATTAAATGAATTGTTATATTTTTAACCTTTTGATATTATCATATATTATTTCTTGTTCAACCTACATTCTTAAATAATATAATATTATCGTTTCATTTTTCATGGTTATTAAATGTTATGAAATATAACACTTGTTTTATATTTGCCATAAATTAATATTTGAATGCTGATATATTTATTTTAAATAAAAAATTATTACATAGATGAATTAAAAAATTTGATGTATAGTTAATTTAAAATATATTGCAGAAGCACTCATTCAGATAAATATTATAACAATGATTGATTAGTTCAAGTGGTATATACATGCTTCCTTTCGAGCAAAGTCTAGACTTTAAATTTGCATATTAAGAATCAAATCTAATATCTTGAAAAAGGTTTAAATAAGTAATTGGTCCTTGAAACATTATAGTGTTTTAGTTTTTATTCCTAAAATTTTTTCGACCCTCGTTATAAGAATTTTGTGTTAACTGCTGATATGATAAACGAAAAGCCACATTACCTTGTCTCGTGTCCAAGTTGAATGTGAGGTGGCATGATGATGTGGATGGCCCATATGCATGCATACCAACCAAAAACTAACTTATAAGCCCAATTAGATATATGCTAGTGTAAAGAGAATGACAGAATATAAAAGCTTAAGGTTAACTAAGAATGAATAATATAGAACTGATTTTTTTATGGAAATGTCATTATTCTAAGAAGGTTGATTCACAATCCACTACCTACAAGCCCAAAATGTGTGTGTGTGTGTTTTTTAAGATTAGATTAAATTTTATTGAAAGCCAACCATAGCACAAGATGTACACCATGACACAATATCATACTAAGTAAAACATACCCCGATAGTCCATTGAAACTAAACTAATAGCAAACCACGCCAATTCTCCCATATCCTAAACAAATAACAATACACAACGATTAAATAGTAATATTGTGAATAAGAATTAAACAATCATATCGTTGGCCAAATTGGAAGTTCACTAATCATAATGAATAAAATACTAAAAGATTTTAAAATTGAATCACTTGTATAAAATTTACCTATCAAGATATGTAGTGATCATGAATACGAAAAGAAATAATGTAAAGGTTAAACTAACTCGTCATGCTTATAACCTTGTTTAAAATAACCTCCGTGCTTGAAACCTCATCCAAAATAACCCTCTAGCCAAAAGCTAACTTCTTCAGTTGTGCAACTGAACACCGTAATATCATGTAGTATTCCTCCTCTAGTGCTCCATCTTGATGCTATAAAAATTAATAAGTAGAGTGCATCGTATAAAAAGGAAAAACTAAGTGTCGAAAGTTGTAACACCCCTAATTTCGTCTTCCGAATAAATATGTTAATATAATTGTTTAGTAAATAAATAACAATTTTATGTTTGACTTTTGGCTTGCATTAAATATTGAAAATAGTTTTGGGTTAGATTTTGCTTATAAATATTGAATTTTGCAATTAAACCCTTTGGAAGGACCTACAAGCAAAAATGGAAAGCCTTTTTGAATTAAGAATTAAGTAAACAAAGTTTTAGTGAAAACTGGCCAAAATACTCGAGTGTTTTTCTGAATACTCGAGTATTCTGGGTCTGATGGCTCAGGATGGTGCGTGACAGCTGTTCAGCCATGGGAGAGCTCGGAGATGGCCACGAAATCAACCTGAAACCGGGGTGTTGACACGCAAACAACCTCCAACCACGTTCTAGGACTCGTGTCCTCATGCATGAGACCTCCAATCTTCTTCCTTAATGATGGTGAATTGATTTATTAACCATCATTTGAGCTCTCAAGGAAAAGAATGGAGTTTTTAGGGTTCTTGAGTTCCCTCTCTCGATTCGTCTCCGTCCTTGAGTCTCCTAGAACAAACCATACACCGTTTCGAAGTTCACATCCATAGCTTTGAAAAGCACCAAAAATCGTGAGCTAAGGTTGAGTGTGTGACGAGTAATGAGCTCTGCAAAAGAGAGTTCGAAATCTGCCAAGAACTAGAATATTGTTCAGACCCGTCAACTTCATGGCTTAGATTCTCTCTCATCCTTGAGATTTAGGTCATGAGTGATAACCATTGGAAAGCTCTTTCAACGAGCTTCGATTTGATACCAAGTTTGTTAGATTTGAGTCCCTGGTTGAAAAGTTATGCTCCTGCGAAGTTAGGTGCTGAAATCTGCCAAACCAAATATTCAGATTCAAAGAGTTGACTTTGAGCTTCAATTGTGGTAAGCTCAAGCTCCCTTTTGGTCTGAAACTTATTGGTTTTCAAAGTTCATGTTATATAGAACATAGTCTAACCAATTTCCCCAATTTTTATGCATGATTCGAATGTCGATTAATGTGGTTTTGAACCCCTGCTGAAACTGTCATGCAAGTTCGGGTTGGAAGTGGTTAGAGCTTTTGGTTGCTGTTCTCTATGGAGATTTTGTTCAAGCATGACCCTAAGGTATGGGGGAAGCTTACCATTTGCTAGAATGAGAATAAAATGTATTAGAAAGTAGGATGAGCCACCATGAGGCTTAAGGGCATAGCTTTGAATTAGAGAAATGGCATGGAGGCCAATCTGAGACATGCTACATGTTTGAGCAAGTTTCTTTAGCTGCATGTGAACTTAATCAATGCTGAAATCATGTCAAATATGAGTATAATTGATTTTGGTAACTCAAGTTGCATAAAGTATGGTTTTTATGCATAATTGGTGATTGGTTTTGATTATCTGAGATTTGATATGATTTCTATATTGAGACATGTTTAATTTGTGTATGTAAAGCTTTGTTGATCATTGGTTTAAGTTAGAATTGATTAGAATTGAAAATGGTATGTTAAAACCAAGTTGTGGTGCATCTGCTGTCAAAAATACTCGAGTATTTGGTAAAACACTCGAGTATTTTCTGATGCAAGTTTCCTAGAAGATCACGAAATACTCTAGTGTTTTGTAAAATACTCTAGTATTCTGGGCTGCAAAATACTCTAGTATTTTGTGAAATACTCGAGTATTTTGGGCTGCAAAATACTCTAGTATTTTGTGAAATACTCAAGTATTATGGGCTGTAAAATACTCTAGTGTTTTGTGAAACACTCAAGTATTTTGGGCTGTTTGGTACACAATTTCATGAAATTGATGAACTACTCGATTATTGAAGCTACCACTCGAGTCTTTTTATTATAATGTTGCGAAAATACCATTTTTAATCTAATCACTCTTATTTAAACCTAATGACACTTAAAGTGAATGATGTGATACTTTGTTTGATAAATCTTGTCGTCATGGAAGTTGAAATGCCTCATTGATACATTTATCGCATGTTGCACATAATAAGATTAATGGATAGTCTTAAATGGAGAATTTGTGTGCATTCATACATGATGATAAGACGATAGGATACCATTTGTCATGTTCGCAGAACATGAAGAAGGTACTCTGGGAGTACCAAATGTACACGATAAGTTTGATGACACATTCTAGGAATGTGGGCAATATTCGAGGAATGTTGTTGATTTCGTTCTGGGAACGGGGACGTACATTCGGATTGGGACGTATGATACCAAGCTTGATTATTAATGTAATTCGTTCGAGGAACGTGAAAATGTACTCTAAGAGTACTAGAGGTTGTATGACAAGCTTGATAACACATTTTGAGAATATGGGCAACATTCAAAGAATGTTGTTGAGATTGAGGAGAATGCGTTTTGAAAACGTGCACGTACAATCCGAATGGGACGTTTTGTTTATGAGCCAAACTTGTCGTTACATTGGTAAATTTATTGCATGTTGCACATATGGAGATTAAGGAATAACCTTAAATGGAATGTTGATATGTATTTATGCATGGTGATGTGTAACATATCATTTGTTCATGTTCGAGGAACATGAGGAGGATAATCTGGGAGTACCAAGTTGGTTACGACTTGCCTGTAGTCACATTTTGGTAATGTGACGAGATGTGCACATCGATATTGGTATTATGGACCACGTTCCAGGCAAAGTCGTGTGGCTTGCTCGATGACACATTTTGGTAATGTGGGCAGCATAGGAGATGCAGTTACGTCTTGGTGACGCGACATACACTTTGGTAGTGTCGTTATGGATTATGGTCCGAGCAGGTTCACTATACGTCCGAGGCACGTATACGGGTTGTTTGGATGGTCATGCATGAGAGCATTGATTAGAGAATCTCATGACTTGAGAAATAGTAAGCAAGCACCTGGACATATCATTAATGGGTTTGATTATCAACTAAATTGGCTTGCTCCTAAGCTGTGGATATCACTTGACTATTTAATACACGTGTATATGCATTGGGATCATGATGAATTGCTTACTTGTGCATGTTAGTACTTTGTTCTCATTTGATTATGCGAATGAGTGTAGCTTACCTCCCTGCCCTTATTAGGTGTTGGCCAGGTACCTAGACTTTCTAAAGATCAGTGATCATGGGATAGAGACTCCTTGTGCAACTCTTGAAGACCCGGCCAAACAGGATTATTGGACGAAGGACCATTGACTAGCTCTGAACGTCTCCAACTTTTGATAGAGATTGTAACTTTATGATTTGAGAGATGTATCAGAGTAAAACTTAAATTTCATCACCTGGTTATATTGGTGGTACTCCTAAAGTTTTTACACCTGATTTTATGAATCAATGACCTTCCTCATGATTTATGAACTCCAAGGAGACATAAATAAACCATTTTAATATATTCCGCTAACTCTGATTTTATCATTTGAGTCCGGTGATGAAGGAGGTATTGTTAAAGTCAATTTCCTGAGATAACATTATAACTAAACTATTTTCGAAAGTATTTGGGGCCATAAGGGTTATCTCAAAAATGATTTTTAAGATGTTCAAAAATTAATTACTCCTTCCATCGAATTCCCTTTCAAATGCATGGTTTAAACTCGAGTACCACATTTAAGGAAAAATTTTCACACTTCGATTTTTCCAATATAGTCAGTAAGAAAATAAAAATTCTTTTGATTAAACGAGGGGCGTTACATTTTATGGTATCAGAGCAATGGTCCTGACTCTTGGTCCTTGGGTGTGTGGTCCAATACGCCGGTCATCAAGAATTGTGGAGTTTTTCTGTGAAGTATGCTCGTACATACTTCTAACTGGAGTAAAGGTTCTATCCTTTGGCCCTTGGTTTGTGGCTTAGTGTTTACCTGGTAGTGTTTGATGTAACCTAAGTCAAAGTATGATAGTAATGTACTTCTTTTAGGTCTGATCCAACCTTAAGTTCATAATGCTGATCCATTATGACACCAAGGAATCAATAAGGGGTGATTCCAAAGGATCTAAAAGATAGTTAATATCCTCTAGGGAGGGTATTTTCCTCAGTAGAATGAAAAATTTTCAAATCCTTAGATTTGGTGCTAGGTGGTTACCTCCCTAGTAATTGGCTTTGCAGAGTCTGTAACTCTGAAGCTGATTAATTCTATGAGAGGACGTGAAATGATTGCGTTTTCTTGTGTTTGATCAACTCTGTTACTTCAAGATCGAACTCCTACAAGTTTTCTTGTAGATGTCTTCCTCGTATGTTTGACCTATTTTATTGAGCTATCTCTTCGGAGTAGACATGGTCTCCCCATCCTTTTAACAATTAAGTGTTATTTTGGACTTGGATTGGACGCCCAAGAACCAAGTAATACTTAATTGTGATAGCGAGGCAAGAATTCGAAATCCAAAAGGTATGTGTGTGTTGTTTCATAGTGGATTTAAGGAAGAGGGAAATTGAAGAAATCTTGGTTTCGAAGAATTTTCCGGATATTCTCTATTGAAGTATTGGGTTTCGTCATCAAAGCATGGAGATCAAGTTTGGTATCGATTTGGTTCTAGAGGATGATTTCATCTTGATTGTTTTTAGGATAGTGCCATCGGAAATAGCCGGATCAAAGAAACAAGCAAAGGTATTACTGAATTGGCAGTCGGTCGGATCAAGTGTGTTTCAATGCGGAACTTCACTAGTGTTCAATAAGAACAAGAGTAGAAGTATTGTGCATATGCGATGCTTATTTGGAAATGGAATAAGAGCACCATCAGGGATGAGTATTCCTTACCAAGAAAAGAGAATTGAATATGGAATAAATGGTGAAGCCTCGATAGTTTATAAGAATGACTTCAGGCCGAGGCATCATCAAATTGGAAACTGGAAGGAAGACATTCCCAAAGCAATATTTCAATTCCGATACGGGCACTATGTGAAAATAGTAATGCCGTTTGAATTGGCTTATGCTTTGTTATCTTCATGGGCTACATAAGCGGAATTTTCAGATTTTATCTGAAATCGTTTGTGCTGATGCCCGTTGTTAATATCCTAAATTATTAGGGGAATCTCAAAGAGCACATGGACTATCCTGAGAACGTGTTATGGGTCCTGAGCGAGGGTTAGCTGTAACCCTTTTCAATGCAAGTCTGGCTGATGAAGTTAAGCTTTGAAAGCTCGTAATCTTTGAGGAAGGAAGGACAACGGACTGAACAACGAAGAATGCAGTTCTACAAAGGGGAACAACCAAAGACAGTCGCTGAAGTTGAAATATTTTGTGACTCTTTGGGTGCTACGGTAAGTTCACAAGAGGACCTTCTTAAATCAAGATACCTCTAACCAAGATAAATCGGAAGGATTAGTCTTTCGTATGGAATGTGAAGTGCAAAGGAAATTGTCAATAACAGAATGGAAGACTAACATCCTATCCTGTGTAACTCTTGCTCGATTCGTGCAAAGGTATTGAAGTGTATTGTCGTGGGTCGAGGCAAGGACCGGGAAGAGTAAAAGAAAGTTGGGTGTGTGTGCATCAAGTGATGGAAGACACACAAGGTGAACCGTTCGACGCAGAACTTGAGCCTTGCAACGATCGTGGATGCTTTGAGGGCTTAAAGTCAATCATTATGGCACTACGCTTAAAGTGTTAGTGACCATGGAGAATTGAAGTGATTTGTTAAATTAGAGGGAGTTGAACAAGAGACAATGTCGACGGACAAAGTTTTGAAGGCTAATGATCAGAGACCCCGTCGTCATCAGGATAAAACAAATATGGAAGCCCTTGCAATGGGCCGAAAGACAATTCATGCAAGCTCTATAAGAATTAAAGAAGTTGTTTGAATTGAGTAAGGATTCTAGTGGACTAGAGCTTGGCGATGAAAGTAGACCGACGAAAAGTAAGATGGGAAGGTTGCAATCCACAAGAAAATTCCTGATTCAAACTTGTGGGTTTTAACCAAAGCGATGAAGGGTTGAAAGGAAAGAAGAGATCAGCTTTAGAAGGGAGGAAACCCGACTTCCATGAGGAAATGGATGAAAATTCTTGTTTTTAAACAGGAGTTTGAGTTCCGAATGATTTGGAAATATGGAAGTTGATTCTGAAATTAAGAGAGCAAAGGAGGGTTAAACGAAAAAGTTTTAGCGCTAAGGGCGAAGCTAAGGTATGGAGGAACCATGTAAGACAGATGTTGGAAACTGAGGATTGACACATCCCCGGGGGATTACTCAAGGAGAAGTTGTGGAAAAATTGGAGAAAGGAGAAGATTGAATTGCTGGAAATAAGACACGTAAATATGGATCTTGGAGAATGTGATATCAAGATCGAAAGGGTGAAGGAGGATTCTCTCCAATGATCCAGATGAGAGATTCAAGTATGAAAAGCTCAAGGATGGCTTAAGCCCGAATCTCAAGCTAGCTATCAGTTATCAGGAAATGAGGAAGTTCTCGACATTGGGAAGCATATGTGAAATTTATGAGGACAACGGGAAAAGGAGAAAAGAGTCACTTATCCACCTCAATGTGGAAGTGTGGGGCACTTAACTCAGGTTTAAGACACGGTGTACCCAAGGGGATAGTTGTTTCAAGGGTAAAGGCAGGTAAAATGATCAGTAAGCGAATCAAGCTCGAAGAAGGTTCAGTCGGTTCGGTGTGAATTAGATTTGGATAAGGGTAACCCGAGTGATCTTCTTCCGATCTGAATTAACATAGTTAAATGTCTTTCGATTGCGTTAATTAGATCGTTTGATAATCTGGGAGCCTAATCAAGTCTTGGCTTAAAAATTTCTGTGATTAAAACCCTTATCACAGTTGGATGTGATAAACTCCTTGGACACTACAGAATGGGAAGTTCAGTTAAGGCTAGAGAGATTAACAACCACCGGGATAGGACAAGCATTTGTCTCCCCAACGGAAATCTCTCTCAAACTTGACTATCTAACTAAGTCTGATAGTGACGATAATGTTCCCTATCTTTGAGTTCATTTAACTTAAAGGTAAATCGTATAGTCTTTCTTGAGAAAGATTATATCTGAGAGGGATGATTTTCTTGCTAATAGTTTAGATATTAGGACTGATCACCTTAATGTTTACAACTGTTAAGGAATAAAGTCATACAAATATCTCCTTACTCGTGCTCGAGTGATCAGGGTGCGTAGCAGAGAAAGTTTTCCTTGAAAAGTTTATTTGTAAAATGTTTCCATTGTGGAAAGTGTGTATCTGAAATGTGTTATTCAAAAAGCTCCTTTTGAAATAATATTTTGCGAAATATTTTATGACGGAAAATTTTGGTAGATGTATAAGGAAAATCTTTTTAAGTGGGGGAGGGATTTCCAAAAATCATGAGGAAAAATGATAAAAGAACCATCTTTTATATATATCTTTCGCAAAGGTTTTAAGAATGAATTTCGGGGACGAAATTCCTTTTAAGTGGGGGAGTAGTGTAACACCCCTAATTTCGTCTTCCGAATAAATATGTTAATATAATTGTTTAGTAAATAAATAACAATTTCATGTTTGATTTTTGGCTTGCATTAAATATTGAAAATAGTTTTGGGTTAGATTTTGCTTATAAATATTGAATTTTGCAATTAAACCCTTTGGAAGGACCTACAAGCAAAAATGGAAAGCCTTTTTGAATTAAGAATTAAGTAAACAAAGTTTTAGTGAAAACTGGCCAAAATACTCGAGTGTTTTGCTGAATACTCGAGTATTCTGGGTCTGATGGCTCAGGATGGTGCGTGACAGCTGTTCAGCCATGGGAGAGCTCGGAGATGGCCACGAAATCAACCTGAAACCGGGGTGTTGACACGCAAACAACCTCCAACCACGTTCTAGGACTCGTGTCCTCATGCATGAGACCTCCAATCTTCTTCCTTAAGGATGGTGAATTGATTTATTAACCATTATTTGAGCTCTGAAGGAAAAGAATGGAGTTTTTAGGGTTCTTGAGTTCCCTCTCTCGATTCGTCTTCGTCCTTGAGTCTCCTAGAACAAACCATACACCGTTTCGAAGTTCACATCCATAGCTTTGAAAAGCACCAAAAATCGTGAGCTAAGGTTGAGTGTGTGACGAGTAATGAGCTCTGCAAAAGAGAGTTCGAAATCTGCCAAGAACTAGAATATTGTTCAGACCCGTCAACTTCATGGCTTAGATTCTCTCTCATCCTTGAGATTTAGGTCATGAGTGATAACCATTGGAAAGCTCTTTCAACGAGCTTCGATTTGATACCAAGTTTGTTAGATTTGAGTCCCTGGTTGAAAAGTTATGCTCCTGCGAAGTTAGGTGCTGAAATCTGCCAAACCAAATATTCAGATTCAAAGAGTTAACTTTGAGCTTCAATTGTGGTAAGCTCAAGCTCCCTTTTGGTCTGAAACTTATTGGTTTTCAAAGTTCATGTTATATAGAACATAGTCTAACCAATTTCCCCAATTTTTATGCATGATTCGAATGTCGATTAATGTGGTTTTGAACCCCTGCTGAAACTGTCATGCAAGTTCGGGTTGGAAGTGGTTAGAGCTTTTGGTTGCTGTTCTCTATGGAGCTTTTGTTCAAGCATGACCCTAAGGTATGGGGGAAGCTTACCATTTGCTAGAATGAGAATAAAATGTATTAGAAAGTAGGATGAGCCACCATGAGGCTTAAGGGCATAGCTTTGAATTAGAGAAATGGCATGGAGGCCAATCTGAGACATGCTACATGTTTGAGCAAGTTTCTTTAGCTGCATGTGAACTTAATCAATGCTGAAATCATGTCAAATATGAGTATAATTGATTTTGGTAACTCAAGTTGCATAAAGTATGGTTTTTATGCATAATTGGTGATTGGTTTTGATTATCTGAGATTTGATATGATTTCTATATTGAGACATGTTTAATTTGTGTATGTAAAGCTTTGTTGATCATTGGTTTAAGTTAGAATTGATTAGAATTGAAAATGGTATGTTAAAACCAAGTTGTGGTGCATCTGCTGTCAAAAATACTCGAGTATTTGGTAAAACACTCGAGTATTTTCTGATGCAAGTTTCCTAGAAGATCACGAAATACTCTAGTGTTTTGTAAAATACTCTAGTATTCTGGGCTGCAAAATACTCTAGTATTTTGTGAAATACTCGAGTATTTTGGGCTGCAAAATACTCTAGTATTTTGTGAAATACTCAAGTATTATGGGCTGTAAAATACTCTAGTGTTTTGTGAAACACTCAAGTATTTTGGGCTGTTTGGTACACAATTTCATGAAATTGATGAACTACTCGATTATTGAAGCTACCACTCGAGTCTTTTTATTATAATGTTGCGAAAATACCATTTTTAATCTAATCACTCTTATTTAAACCTAATGACACTTAAAGTGAATGATGTGATACTTTGTTTGATAAATCTTGTCGTCATGGAAGTTGAAATGCCTCATTGATACATTTATCGCATGTTGCACATAATAAGATTAATGGATAGTCTTAAATGGAGAATTTGTGTGCATTCATACATGATGATAAGACGATAGGATACCATTTGTCATGTTCGCAGAACATGAAGAAGGTACTCTGGGAGTACCAAATGTACACGATAAGTTTGATGACACATTCTAGGAATGTGGGCAATATTCGAGGAATGTTGTTGATTTCGTTCTGGGAACGGGGACGTACATTCGGATTGGGACGTATGATACCAAGCTTGATTATTAATGTAATTCGTTCGAGGAACGTGAAAATGTACTCTAAGAGTACTAGAGGTTGTATGACAAGCTTGATAACACATTTTGAGAATATGGGCAACATTCAAAGAATGTTGTTGAGATTGAGGAGAATGCGTTTTGAAAACGTGCACGTACAATCCGAATGGGACGTTTTGTTTATGAGCCAAACTTGTCGTTACATTGGTAAATTTATTGCATGTTGCACATATGGAGATTAAGGAATAACCTTAAATGGAATGTTGATATGTATTTATGCATGGTGATGTGTAACATATCATTTGTTCATGTTCGAGGAACATGAGGAGGATAATCTGGGAGTACCAAGTTGGTTACGACTTGCCTGTAGTCACATTTTGGTAATGTGACGAGATGTGCACATCGATATTGGTATTATGGACCACGTTCCAGGCAAAGTCGTGTGGCTTGCTCGATGACACATTTTGGTAATGTGGGCAGCATAGGAGATGCAGTTACGTCTTGGTGACGCGACATACACTTTGGTAGTGTCGTTATGGATTATGGTCCGAGCAGGTTCACTATACGTCCGAGGCACGTATACGGGTTGTTTGGATGGTCATGCATGAGAGCATTGATTAGAGAATCTCATGACTTGAGAAATAGTAAGCAAGCACCTGGACATATCATTAATGGGTTTGATTATCAACTAAATTGGCTTGCTCCTAAGCTGTGGATATCACTTGACTATTTAATACACGTGTATATGCATTGGGATCATGATGAATTGCTTACTTGTGCATGTTAGTACTTTGTTCTCATTTGATTATGCGAATGAGTGTAGCTTACCTCCCTGCCCTTATTAGGTGTTGGCCAGGTACCTAGACTTTCTAAAGATCAGTGATCATGGGATAGAGACTCCTTGTGCAACTCTTGAAGACCCGGCCAAACAGGATTATTGGACGAAGGACCATTGACTAGCTCTGAACGTCTCCAACTTTTGATAGAGATTGTAACTTTATGATTTGAGAGATGTATCAGAGTAAAACTTAAATTTCATCACCTGGTTATATTGGTGGTACTCCTAAAGTTTTTACACCTGATTTTATGAATCAATGACCTTCCTCATGATTTATGAACTCCAAGGAGACATAAATAAACCATTTTAATATATTCCGCTAACTCTGATTTTATCATTTGAGTCCGGTGATGAAGGAGGTATTGTTAAAGTCAATTTCCTGAGATAACATTATAACTAAACTATTTTCGAAAGTATTTGGGGCCATAAGGGTTATCTCAAAAATGATTTTTAAGATGTTCAAAAATTAATTACTCCTTCCATCGAATTCCCTTTCAAATGCATGGTTTAAACTCGAGTACCACATTTAAGGAAAAATTTTCACACTTCGATTTTTCCAATATAGTCAGTAAGAAAATAAAAATTCTTTTGATTAAACGAGGGGCGTTACATTTTATGGTATCAGAGCAATGGTCCTGACTCTTGGTCCTTGGGTGTGTGGTCCAATACGCCGGTCATCAAGAATTGTGGAGTTTTTCTGTGAAGTATGCTCGTACATACTTCTAACTGGAGTAAAGGTTCTATCCTTTGGCCCTTGGTTTGTGGCTTAGTGTTTACCTGGTAGTGTTTGATGTAACCTAAGTCAAAGTATGATAGTAATGTACTTCTTTTAGGTCTGATCCAACCTTAAGTTCATAATGCTGATCCATTATGACACCAAGGAATCAATAAGGGGTGATTCCAAAGGATCTAAAAGATAGTTAATATCCTCTAGGGAGGGTATTTTCCTCAGTAGAATGAAAAATTTTCAAATCCTTAGATTTGGTGCTAGGTGGTTACCTCCCTAGTAATTGGCTTTGCAGAGTCTGTAACTCTGAAGCTGATTAATTCTATGAGAGGACGTGAAATGATTGCGTTTTCTTGTGTTTGATCAACTCTGTTACTTCAAGATCGAACTCCTACAAGTTTTCTTGTAGATGTCTTCCTCGTATGTTTGACCTATTTTATTGAGCTATCTCTTCGGAGTAGACATGGTCTCCCCATCCTTTTAACAATTAAGTGTTATTTTGGACTTGGATTGGACGCCCAAGAACCAAGTAATACTTAATTGTGATAGCGAGGCAAGAATTCGAAATCCAAAAGGTATGTGTGTGTTGTTTCATAGTGGATTTAAGGAAGAGGGAAATTGAAGAAATCTTGGTTTCGAAGAATTTTCCGGATATTCTCTATTGAAGTATTGGGTTTCGTCATCAAAGCATGGAGATCAAGTTTGGTATCGATTTGGTTCTAGAGGATGATTTCATCTTGATTGTTTTTAGGATAGTGCCATCGGAAATAGCCGGATCAAAGAAACAAGCAAAGGTATTACTGAATTGGCAGTCGGTCGGATCAAGTGTGTTTCAATGCGGAACTTCACTAGTGTTCAATAAGAACAAGAGTAGAAGTATTGTGCATATGCGATGCTTATTTGGAAATGGAATAAGAGCACCATCAGGGATGAGTATTCCTTACCAAGAAAAGAGAATTGAATATGGAATAAATGGTGAAGCCTCGATAGTTTATAAGAATGACTTCAGGCCGAGGCATCATCAAATTGGAAACTGGAAGGAAGACATTCCCAAAGCAATATTTCAATTCCGATACGGGCACTATGTGAAAATAGTAATGCCGTTTGAATTGGCTTATGCTTTGTTATCTTCATGGGCTACATAAGCGGAATTTTCAGATTTTATCTGAAATCGTTTGTGCTGATGCCCGTTGTTAATATCCTAAATTATTAGGGGAATCTCAAAGAGCACATGGACTATCCTGAGAACGTGTTATGGGTCCTGAGCGAGGGTTAGCTGTAACCCTTTTCAATGCAAGTCTGGCTGATGAAGTTAAGCTTTGAAAGCTCGTAATCTTTGAGGAAGGAAGGACAACGGACTGAACAACGAAGAATGCAGTTCTACAAAGGGGAACAACCAAAGACAGTCGCTGAAGTTGAAATATTTTGTGACTCTTTGGGTGCTACGGTAAGTTCACAAGAGGACCTTCTTAAATCAAGATACCTCTAACCAAGATAAATCAGAAGGATTAGTCTTTCGTATGGAATGTGAAGTGCAAAGGAAATTGTCAATAACAGAATGGAAGACTAACATCCTATCCTGTGTAACTCTTGCTCGATTCGTGCAAAGGTATTGAAGTGTATTGTCGTGGGTCGAGGCAAGGACCGGGAAGAGTAAAAGAAAGTTGGGTGTGTGTGCATCAAGTGATGGAAGACACACAAGGTGAACCGTTCGACGCAGAACTTGAGCCTTGCAACGATCGTGGATGCTTTGAGGGCTTAAAGTCAATCATTATGGCACTACGCTTAAAGTGTTAGTGACCATGGAGAATTGAAGTGATTTGTTAAATTAGAGGGAGTTGAACAAGAGACAATGTCGACGGACAAAGTTTTGAAGGCTAATGATCAGAGACCCCGTCGTCATCAGGATAAAACAAATATGGAAGCCCTTGCAATGGGCCGAAAGACAATTCATGCAAGCTCTATAAGAATTAAAGAAGTTGTTTGAATTGAGTAAGGATTCTAGTGGACTAGAGCTTGGCGATGAAAGTAGACCGACGAAAAGTAAGATGGGAAGGTTGCAATCCACAAGAAAATTCCTGATTCAAACTTGTGGGTTTTAACCAAAGCGATGAAGGGTTGAAAGGAAAGAAGAGATCAGCTTTAGAAGGGAGGAAACCCGACTTCCATGAGGAAATGGATGAAAATTCTTGTTTTTAAACAGGAGTTTGAGTTCCGAATGATTTGGAAATATGGAAGTTGATTCTGAAATTAAGAGAGCAAAGGAGGGTTAAACGAAAAAGTTTTAGCGCTAAGGGCGAAGCTAAGGTATGGAGGAACCATGTAAGACAGATGTTGGAAACTGAGGATTGACACATCCCCGGGGGATTACTCAAGGAGAAGTTGTGGAAAAATTGGAGAAAGGAGAAGATTGAATTGCTGGAAATAAGACACGTAAATATGGATCTTGGAGAATGTGATATCAAGATCGAAAGGGTGAAGGAGGATTCTCTCCAATGATCCAGATGAGAGATTCAAGTATGAAAAGCTCAAGGATGGCTTAAGCCCGAATCTCAAGCTAGCTATCAGTTATCAGGAAATGAGGAAGTTCTCGACATTGGGAAGCATATGTGAAATTTATGAGGACAACGGGAAAAGGAGAAAAGAGTCACTTATCCACCTCAATGTGGAAGTGTGGGGCACTTAACTCAGGTTTAAGACACGGTGTACCCAAGGGGATAGTTGTTTCAAGGGTAAAGGCAGGTAAAATGATCAGTAAGCGAATCAAGCTCGAAGAAGGTTCAGTCGGTTCGGTGTGAATTAGATTTGGATAAGGGTAACCCGAGTGATCTTCTTCCGATCTGAATTAACATAGTTAAATGTCTTTCGATTGCGTTAATTAGATCGTTTGATAATCTGGGAGCCTAATCAAGTCTTGGCTTAAAAATTTCTGTGATTAAAACCCTTATCACAGTTGGATGTGATAAACTCCTTGGACACTACAGAATGGGAAGTTCAGTTAAGGCTAGAGAGATTAACAACCACCGGGATAGGACAAGCATTTGTCTCCCCAACGGAAATCTCTCTCAAACTTGACTATCTAACTAAGTCTGATAGTGACGATAATGTTCCCTATCTTTGAGTTCATTTAACTTAAAGGTAAATCGTATAGTCTTTCTTGAGAAAGATTATATCTGAGAGGGATGATTTTCTTGCTAATAGTTTAGATATTAGGACTGATCACCTTAATGTTTACAACTGTTAAGGAATAAAGTCATACAAATATCTCCTTACTCGTGCTCGAGTGATCAGGGTGCGTAGCAGAGAAAGTTTTCCTTGAAAAGTTTATTTGTAAAATGTTTCCATTGTGGAAAGTGTGTATCTGAAATGTGTTATTCAAAAAGCTCCTTTTGAAATAATATTTTGCGAAATATTTTATGACGGAAAATTTTGGTAGATGTATAAGGAAAATCTTTTTAAGTGGGGGAGGGATTTCCAAAAATCATGAGGAAAAATGATAAAAGAACCATCTTTTATATATATCTTTCGCAAAGGTTTTAAGAATGAATTTCGGGGACGAAATTCCTTTTAAGTGGGGGAGTAGTGTAACACCCCTAATTTCGTCTTCCGAATAAATATGTTAATATAATTGTTTAGTAAATAAATAACAATTTCATGTTTGATTTTTGGCTTGCATTAAATATTGAAAATAGTTTTGGGTTAGATTTTGCTTATAAATATTGAATTTTGCAATTAAACCCTTTGGAAGGACCTACAAGCAAAAATGGAAAGCCTTTTTGAATTAAGAATTAAGTAAACAAAGTTTTAGTGAAAACTGGCCAAAATACTCGAGTGTTTTGCTGAATACTCGAGTATTCTGGGTCTGATGGCTCAGGATGGTGCGTGACAGCTGTTCAGCCATGGGAGAGCTCGGAGATGGCCACGAAATCAACCTGAAACCGGGGTGTTGACACGCAAACAACCTCCAACCACGTTCTAGGACTCGTGTCCTCATGCATGAGACCTCCAATCTTCTTCCTTAAGGATGGTGAATTGATTTATTAACCATTATTTGAGCTCTGAAGGAAAAGAATGGAGTTTTTAGGGTTCTTGAGTTCCCTCTCTCGATTCGTCTTCGTCCTTGAGTCTCCTAGAACAAACCATACACCGTTTCGAAGTTCACATCCATAGCTTTGAAAAGCACCAAAAATCGTGAGCTAAGGTTGAGTGTGTGACGAGTAATGAGCTCTGCAAAAGAGAGTTCGAAATCTGCCAAGAACTAGAATATTGTTCAGACCCGTCAACTTCATGGCTTAGATTCTCTCTCATCCTTGAGATTTAGGTCATGAGTGATAACCATTGGAAAGCTCTTTCAACGAGCTTCGATTTGATACCAAGTTTGTTAGATTTGAGTCCCTGGTTGAAAAGTTATGCTCCTGCGAAGTTAGGTGCTGAAATCTGCCAAACCAAATATTCAGATTCAAAGAGTTGACTTTGAGCTTCAATTGTGGTAAGCTCAAGCTCCCTTTTGGTCTGAAACTTATTGGTTTTCAAAGTTCATGTTATATAGAACATAGTCTAACCAATTTCCCCAATTTTTATGCATGATTCGAATGTCGATTAATGTGGTTTTGAACCCCTGCTGAAACTGTCATGCAAGTTCGGGTTGGAAGTGGTTAGAGCTTTTGGTTGCTGTTCTCTATGGAGCTTTTGTTCAAGCATGACCCTAAGGTATGGGGGAAGCTTACCATTTGCTAGAATGAGAATAAAATGTATTAGAAAGTAGGATGAGCCACCATGAGGCTTAAGGGCATAGCTTTGAATTAGAGAAATGGCATGGAGGCCAATCTGAGACATGCTACATGTTTGAGCAAGTTTCTTTAGCTGCATGTGAACTTAATCAATGCTGAAATCATGTCAAATATGAGTATAATTGATTTTGGTAACTCAAGTTGCATAAAGTATGGTTTTTATGCATAATTGGTGATTGGTTTTGATTATCTGAGATTTGATATGATTTCTATATTGAGACATGTTTAATTTGTGTATGTAAAGCTTTGTTGATCATTGGTTTAAGTTAGAATTGATTAGAATTGAAAATGGTATGTTAAAACCAAGTTGTGGTGCATCTGCTGTCAAAAATACTCGAGTATTTGGTAAAACACTCGAGTATTTTCTGATGCAAGTTTCCTAGAAGATCACGAAATACTCTAGTGTTTTGTAAAATACTCTAGTATTCTGGGCTGCAAAATACTCTAGTATTTTGTGAAATACTCGAGTATTTTGGGCTGCAAAATACTCTAGTATTTTGTGAAATACTCAAGTATTATGGGCTGTAAAATACTCTAGTGTTTTGTGAAACACTCAAGTATTTTGGGCTGTTTGGTACACAATTTCATGAAATTGATGAACTACTCGATTATTGAAGCTACCACTCGAGTCTTTTTATTATAATGTTGCGAAAATACCATTTTTAATCTAATCACTCTTATTTAAACCTAATGACACTTAAAGTGAATGATGTGATACTTTGTTTGATAAATCTTGTCGTCATGGAAGTTGAAATGCCTCATTGATACATTTATCGCATGTTGCACATAATAAGATTAATGGATAGTCTTAAATGGAGAATTTGTGTGCATTCATACATGATGATAAGACGATAGGATACCATTTGTCATGTTCGCAGAACATGAAGAAGGTACTCTGGGAGTACCAAATGTACACGATAAGTTTGATGACACATTCTAGGAATGTGGGCAATATTCGAGGAATGTTGTTGATTTCGTTCTGGGAACGGGGACGTACATTCGGATTGGGACGTATGATACCAAGCTTGATTATTAATGTAATTCGTTCGAGGAACGTGAAAATGTACTCTAAGAGTACTAGAGGTTGTATGACAAGCTTGATAACACATTTTGAGAATATGGGCAACATTCAAAGAATGTTGTTGAGATTGAGGAGAATGCGTTTTGAAAACGTGCACGTACAATCCGAATGGGACGTTTTGTTTATGAGCCAAACTTGTCGTTACATTGGTAAATTTATTGCATGTTGCACATATGGAGATTAAGGAATAACCTTAAATGGAATGTTGATATGTATTTATGCATGGTGATGTGTAACATATCATTTGTTCATGTTCGAGGAACATGAGGAGGATAATCTGGGAGTACCAAGTTGGTTACGACTTGCCTGTAGTCACATTTTGGTAATGTGACGAGATGTGCACATCGATATTGGTATTATGGACCACGTTCCAGGCAAAGTCGTGTGGCTTGCTCGATGACACATTTTGGTAATGTGGGCAGCATAGGAGATGCAGTTACGTCTTGGTGACGCGACATACACTTTGGTAGTGTCGTTATGGATTATGGTCCGAGCAGGTTCACTATACGTCCGAGGCACGTATACGGGTTGTTTGGATGGTCATGCATGAGAGCATTGATTAGAGAATCTCATGACTTGAGAAATAGTAAGCAAGCACCTGGACATATCATTAATGGGTTTGATTATCAACTAAATTGGCTTGCTCCTAAGCTGTGGATATCACTTGACTATTTAATACACATGTATATGCATTGGGATCATGATGAATTGCTTACTTGTGCATGTTAGTACTTTGTTCTCATTTGATTATGCGAATGAGTGTAGCTTACCTCCCTGCCCTTATTAGGTGTTGGCCAGGTACCTAGACTTTCTAAAGATCAGTGATCATGGGATAGAGACTCCTTGTGCAACTCTTGAAGACCCGGCCAAACAGGATTATTGGACGAAGGACCATTGACTAGCTCTGAACGTCTCCAACTTTTGATAGAGATTGTAACTTTATGATTTGAGAGATGTATCAGAGTAAAACTTAAATTTCATCACCTGGTTATATTGGTGGTACTCCTAAAGTTTTTACACCTGATTTTATGAATCAATGACCTTCCTCATGATTTATGAACTCCAAGGAGACATAAATAAACCATTTTAATATATTCCGCTAACTCTGATTTTATCATTTGAGTCCGGTGATGAAGGAGGTATTGTTAAAGTCAATTTCCTGAGATAACATTATAACTAAACTATTTTCGAAAGTATTTGGGGCCATAAGGGTTATCTCAAAAATGATTTTTAAGATGTTCAAAAATTAATTACTCCTTCCATCGAATTCCCTTTCAAATGCATGGTTTAAACTCGAGTACCACATTTAAGGAAAAATTTTCACACTTCGATTTTTCCAATATAGTCAGTAAGAAAATAAAAATTCTTTTGATTAAACGAGGGGCGTTACATTTTATGGTATCAGAGCAATGGTCCTGACTCTTGGTCCTTGGGTGTGTGGTCCAATACGCCGGTCATCAAGAATTGTGGAGTTTTTCTGTGAAGTATGCTCGTACATACTTCTAACTGGAGTAAAGGTTCTATCCTTTGGCCCTTGGTTTGTGGCTTAGTGTTTACCTGGTAGTGTTTGATGTAACCTAAGTCAAAGTATGATAGTAATGTACTTCTTTTAGGTCTGATCCAACCTTAAGTTCATAATGCTGATCCATTATGACACCAAGGAATCAATAAGGGGTGATTCCAAAGGATCTAAAAGATAGTTAATATCCTCTAGGGAGGGTATTTTCCTCAGTAGAATGAAAAATTTTCAAATCCTTAGATTTGGTGCTAGGTGGTTACCTCCCTAGTAATTGGCTTTGCAGAGTCTGTAACTCTGAAGCTGATTAATTCTATGAGAGGACGTGAAATGATTGCGTTTTCTTGTGTTTGATCAACTCTGTTACTTCAAGATCGAACTCCTACAAGTTTTCTTGTAGATGTCTTCCTCGTATGTTTGACCTATTTTATTGAGCTATCTCTTCGGAGTAGACATGGTCTCCCCATCCTTTTAACAATTAAGTGTTATTTTGGACTTGGATTGGACGCCCAAGAACCAAGTAATACTTAATTGTGATAGCGAGGCAAGAATTCGAAATCCAAAAGGTATGTGTGTGTTGTTTCATAGTGGATTTAAGGAAGAGGGAAATTGAAGAAATCTTGGTTTCGAAGAATTTTCCGGATATTCTCTATTGAAGTATTGGGTTTCGTCATCAAAGCATGGAGATCAAGTTTGGTATCGATTTGGTTCTAGAGGATGATTTCATCTTGATTGTTTTTAGGATAGTGCCATCGGAAATAGCCGGATCAAAGAAACAAGCAAAGGTATTACTGAATTGGCAGTCGGTCGGATCAAGTGTGTTTCAATGCGGAACTTCACTAGTGTTCAATAAGAACAAGAGTAGAAGTATTGTGCATATGCGATGCTTATTTGGAAATGGAATAAGAGCACCATCAGGGATGAGTATTCCTTACCAAGAAAAGAGAATTGAATATGGAATAAATGGTGAAGCCTCGATAGTTTATAAGAATGACTTCAGGCCGAGGCATCATCAAATTGGAAACTGGAAGGAAGACATTCCCAAAGCAATATTTCAATTCCGATACGGGCACTATGTGAAAATAGTAATGCCGTTTGAATTGGCTTATGCTTTGTTATCTTCATGGGCTACATAAGCGGAATTTTCAGATTTTATCTGAAATCGTTTGTGCTGATGCCCGTTGTTAATATCCTAAATTATTAGGGGAATCTCAAAGAGCACATGGACTATCCTGAGAACGTGTTATGGGTCCTGAGCGAGGGTTAGCTGTAACCCTTTTCAATGCAAGTCTGGCTGATGAAGTTAAGCTTTGAAAGCTCGTAATCTTTGAGGAAGGAAGGACAACGGACTGAACAACGAAGAATGCAGTTCTACAAAGGGGAACAACCAAAGACAGTCGCTGAAGTTGAAATATTTTGTGACTCTTTGGGTGCTACGGTAAGTTCACAAGAGGACCTTCTTAAATCAAGATACCTCTAACCAAGATAAATCGGAAGGATTAGTCTTTCGTATGGAATGTGAAGTGCAAAGGAAATTGTCAATAACAGAATGGAAGACTAACATCCTATCCTGTGTAACTCTTGCTCGATTCGTGCAAAGGTATTGAAGTGTATTGTCGTGGGTCGAGGCAAGGACCGGGAAGAGTAAAAGAAAGTTGGGTGTGTGTGCATCAAGTGATGGAAGACACACAAGGTGAACCGTTCGACGCAGAACTTGAGCCTTGCAACGATCGTGGATGCTTTGAGGGCTTAAAGTCAATCATTATGGCACTACGCTTAAAGTGTTAGTGACCATGGAGAATTGAAGTGATTTGTTAAATTAGAGGGAGTTGAACAAGAGACAATGTCGACGGACAAAGTTTTGAAGGCTAATGATCAGAGACCCCGTCGTCATCAGGATAAAACAAATATGGAAGCCCTTGCAATGGGCCGAAAGACAATTCATGCAAGCTCTATAAGAATTAAAGAAGTTGTTTGAATTGAGTAAGGATTCTAGTGGACTAGAGCTTGGCGATGAAAGTAGACCGACGAAAAGTAAGATGGGAAGGTTGCAATCCACAAGAAAATTCCTGATTCAAACTTGTGGGTTTTAACCAAAGCGATGAAGGGTTGAAAGGAAAGAAGAGATCAGCTTTAGAAGGGAGGAAACCCGACTTCCATGAGGAAATGGATGAAAATTCTTGTTTTTAAACAGGAGTTTGAGTTCCGAATGATTTGGAAATATGGAAGTTGATTCTGAAATTAAGAGAGCAAAGGAGGGTTAAACGAAAAAGTTTTAGCGCTAAGGGCGAAGCTAAGGTATGGAGGAACCATGTAAGACAGATGTTGGAAACTGAGGATTGACACATCCCCGGGGGATTACTCAAGGAGAAGTTGTGGAAAAATTGGAGAAAGGAGAAGATTGAATTGCTGGAAATAAGACACGTAAATATGGATCTTGGAGAATGTGATATCAAGATCGAAAGGGTGAAGGAGGATTCTCTCCAATGATCCAGATGAGAGATTCAAGTATGAAAAGCTCAAGGATGGCTTAAGCCCGAATCTCAAGCTAGCTATCAGTTATCAGGAAATGAGGAAGTTCTCGACATTGGGAAGCATATGTGAAATTTATGAGGACAACGGGAAAAGGAGAAAAGAGTCACTTATCCACCTCAATGTGGAAGTGTGGGGCACTTAACTCAGGTTTAAGACACGGTGTACCCAAGGGGATAGTTGTTTCAAGGGTAAAGGCAGGTAAAATGATCAGTAAGCGAATCAAGCTCGAAGAAGGTTCAGTCGGTTCGGTGTGAATTAGATTTGGATAAGGGTAACCCGAGTGATCTTCTTCCGATCTGAATTAACATAGTTAAATGTCTTTCGATTGCGTTAATTAGATCGTTTGATAATCTGGGAGCCTAATCAAGTCTTGGCTTAAAAATTTCTGTGATTAAAACCCTTATCACAGTTGGATGTGATAAACTCCTTGGACACTACAGAATGGGAAGTTCAGTTAAGGCTAGAGAGATTAACAACCACCGGGATAGGACAAGCATTTGTCTCCCCAACGGAAATCTCTCTCAAACTTGACTATCTAACTAAGTCTGATAGTGACGATAATGTTCCCTATCTTTGAGTTCATTTAACTTAAAGGTAAATCGTATAGTCTTTCTTGAGAAAGATTATATCTGAGAGGGATGATTTTCTTGCTAATAGTTTAGATATTAGGACTGATCACCTTAATGTTTACAACTGTTAAGGAATAAAGTCATACAAATATCTCCTTACTCGTGCTCGAGTGATCAGGGTGCGTAGCAGAGAAAGTTTTCCTTGAAAAGTTTATTTGTAAAATGTTTCCATTGTGGAAAGTGTGTATCTGAAATGTGTTATTCAAAAAGCTCCTTTTGAAATAATATTTTGCGAAATATTTTATGACGGAAAATTTTGGTAGATGTATAAGGAAAATCTTTTTAAGTGGGGGAGGGATTTCCAAAAATCATGAGGAAAAATGATAAAAGAACCATCTTTTATATATATCTTTCGCAAAGGTTTTAAGAATGAATTTCGGGGACGAAATTCCTTTTAAGTGGGGGAGTAGTGTAACACCCCTAATTTCGTCTTCCGAATAAATATGTTAATATAATTGTTTAGTAAATAAATAACAATTTCATGTTTGATTTTTGGCTTGCATTAAATATTGAAAATAGTTTTGGGTTAGATTTTGCTTATAAATATTGAATTTAGCAATTAAACCCTTTGGAAGGACCTACAAGCAAAAATGGAAAGCCTTTTTGAATTAAGAATTAAGTAAACAAAGTTTTAGTGAAAACTGGCCAAAATACTCGAGTGTTTTGCTGAATACTCGAGTATTCTGGGTCTGATGGCTCAGGATGGTGCGTGACAGCTGTTCAGCCATGGGAGAGCTCGGAGATGGCCACGAAATCAACCTGAAACCGGGGTGTTGACACGCAAACAACCTCCAACCACGTTCTAGGACTCGTGTCCTCATGCATGAGACCTCCAATCTTCTTCCTTAAGGATGGTGAATTGATTTATTAACCATTATTTGAGCTCTGAAGGAAAAGAATGGAGTTTTTAGGGTTCTTGAGTTCCCTCTCTCGATTCGTCTTCGTCCTTGAGTCTCCTAGAACAAACCATACACCGTTTCGAAGTTCACATCCATAGCTTTGAAAAGCACCAAAAATCGTGAGCTAAGGTTGAGTGTGTGACGAGTAATGAGCTCTGCAAAAGAGAGTTCGAAATCTGCCAAGAACTAGAATATTGTTCAGACCCGTCAACTTCATGGCTTAGATTCTCTCTCATCCTTGAGATTTAGGTCATGAGTGATAACCATTGGAAAGCTCTTTCAACGAGCTTCGATTTGATACCAAGTTTGTTAGATTTGAGTCCCTGGTTGAAAAGTTATGCTCCTGCGAAGTTAGGTGCTGAAATCTGCCAAACCAAATATTCAGATTCAAAGAGTTGACTTTGAGCTTCAATTGTGGTAAGCTCAAGCTCCCTTTTGGTCTGAAACTTATTGGTTTTCAAAGTTCATGTTATATAGAACATAGTCTAACCAATTTCCCCAATTTTTATGCATGATTCGAATGTCGATTAATGTGGTTTTGAACCCCTGCTGAAACTGTCATGCAAGTTCGGGTTGGAAGTGGTTAGAGCTTTTGGTTGCTGTTCTCTATGGAGCTTTTGTTCAAGCATGACCCTAAGGTATGGGGGAAGCTTACCATTTGCTAGAATGAGAATAAAATGTATTAGAAAGTAGGATGAGCCACCATGAGGCTTAAGGGCATAGCTTTGAATTAGAGAAATGGCATGGAGGCCAATCTGAGACATGCTACATGTTTGAGCAAGTTTCTTTAGCTGCATGTGAACTTAATCAATGCTGAAATCATGTCAAATATGAGTATAATTGATTTTGGTAACTCAAGTTGCATAAAGTATATGCATAATTGGTGATTGGTTTTGATTATCTGAGATTTGATATGATTTCTATGTTGAGACATGTTTAATTTGTGTATGTAAAGCTTTGTTGATCATTGGTTTAAGTTAGAATTGATTAGAATTGAAAATGGTATGTTAAAACCAAGTTGTGGTGCATCTGCTGTCAAAAATACTCGAGTATTTGGTAAAACACTCGAGTATTTTCTGATGCAAGTTTCCTAGAAGATCACGAAATACTCTAGTGTTTTGTAAAATACTCTAGTATTCTGGGCTGCAAAATACTCTAGTATTTTGTAAAATACTCGAGTATTTTGGGCTGAAAAATAATCTAGTATTTTGTGAAATACTCAAGTATTATGGGCTGTTTGGTACACAATTTCATGAAATTGATGAACTACTCGATTATTGAAGCTACCACTCGAGTCTTTTTATTATAATGTTGCGAAAATACCATTTTTAATCTAATCACTCTTATTTAAACCTAATGACACTTAAAGTGAATGATGTGATACTTTCATGGAAGTTGAAATGCCTCATTGATACATTTATCGCATGTTGCACATAATAAGATTAATGGATAGTCTTAAATGGAGCATTTGTGTGCATTCATACATGATGATAAGACGATAGGATACCATTTGTCATGTTCGCAGAACATGAAGAAGGTACTCTGGGAGTACCAAATGTACACGATAAGTTTGATGACACATTCTAGGAATGTGGGCAATATTCGAGGAATGTTGTTGATTTCGTTCTAGGAACGGGGACGTACATTCGGATTGGGACGTATGATACCAAGCTTGATTATTAATGTAATTCGTTCGAGGAACGTGAAAATGTACTCTAAGAGTACTAGAGGTTGTATGACAAGCTTGATAACACATTTTGAGAATATGGGCAACACTCAAAGAATGTTGTTGAGATTGAGGAGAATGCGTTTTGAAAACGTGCACGTACAATCCGAATGGGACGTTTTGTTTATGAGCCAAACTTGTCGTTACATTGGTAAATTTATTGCATGTTGCACATATGGAGATTAAGGAATAACCTTAAATGGAATGTTGATATGTATTTATGCATGGTGATGTGTAACATATCATTTGTTCATGTTCGAGGAACATGAGGAGGATAATCTGGGAGTACCAAGTTGGTTACGACTTGCCTGTAGTCACATTTTGGTAATGTGGCCAGCATTGGTTGCTGCGAACGTTGGATATTCGTCTTGGTGACGAAATGATTATTGTAGTCACATTTTGGTAATGTGGCCAACATTGGTTGCTGCGAACGTTGGATATTCGTCTTGGTGACGAGATGTGCACATCGATATTGGTATTATGGACCACGTTCCAGGCAAAGTCGTGTGGCTTGCTCGATGACACATTTTGGTAATGTGGGCAGCATAGGAGATGCTGTTACGTCTTGGTGACGCGACGTACACTTTGGTAGTGTCGTTATGGATTATGGTCCGAGCAGGTTCACTATACGTCCGAGGCACGCATACGGGTTGTTTGGATGGTCATGCATGAGAGCATTGGTTAGAGAATCTCATGACTTGAGAAATAGTAAGCAAGCACCTGGACATATCATTAATGGGTTTGATTATCAACTAAATTGGCTTGCTCCTAAGCTGTGGATATCACTTGACAATTTAATACACGTGTATATGCATTGGGATCATGATGAATTGCTTACTTGTGCATGTTAGTACTTTGTTCTCATTTGATTATGCGAATGAGTGTAGCTTACCTCCCTGCCCTTATTAGGTGTTGGCCAGGTACCTAGACTTTCTAAAGATCAGTGATCATGGGATAGAGACTCCTTGTGCAAATGATGAAGGAGGTATTGTTAAAGTCAATTTCCTGAGATAACATTATAACTAAACTATTTTCGAAAGTATTTCGGGCCATAAGGGTTATCTCAAAAATGATTTTTAAGATGTTCAAAAATTAATTACTCCTTCCACCGAATTTCCTTTCAAATGCATGGTTTAAACTCGAGTACCGCATTTAAGGAAAAATTTTCACACTCCGATTTTTCCAATATAGTCAGTAAGAAAATAAAAATTCTTTTGATTAAACGAGGGGCGTTACAAAAGTTTATTTTAGGAAATGGATCAAAGATACCTTTGCTTGTTTAAATTCGAAAATTGTGACGATAATTGGCAAAATCATGCAACCGGACATTTTAGGTGAACACTAGATTTTGATCAATCTTCAACTGAAAGTTTGATGATTCAGTTGATGATCGAAGAATCTCAAGCTTAAAGGAGAATTTGTTGGTGCCGAAATCTTGGAGCCATCATTTCAAGGAAGGGGCTGTGAATAATTTTTTTCCACCTTTGAATTAGGAATTGGGTGAGAAGAAATAATATTTTGGGTGTGAAAATAATGAAGATTGGTGTGAAGAGGGAGTAGAAATTAGTAAAGGCATAAGGAGGCATTTCAAAGACATTCTCAAAGTAATATTTGAGTGTAGATCGTGCCTTGATGCGGTAGAGTTTAGTAGTCTATTGTGACATCAAAAGAATTTTTTTAATTGAAATTTTTAGTTTTATAGGGAAGGAGATTAAAGCGCTAGTTTGAAGTTGTGTTGCTGATAAATGCTTTGGTTGGAAGTGTTGAAACTCATTGTTTCCCTCTTACTGTTTTGATTGTAACATCCCATAATCCGGTCCATTGAAAAATACGAGTTAACAAAAACTTTTTCATAATGAAAGTGTGAAAACCAAAAGTACTTTTCATAGGGGTGATATTTCCTTTACAAAATATTCTGAGTGTAAAATACTTATATAATACAAACTCCCAAAAACCCCTTTTTACACCCAGAGCATTGGTATTCACAACTCGATCCTTCTGCAAAAGGATTCGGATGACGAGACGTCATCCTGGCTGCTTCTTCTAGACACCTCCACTCCTACAGGAGTGACTTCAGTCATGTCCTTTGAAAAAACCTACCACCACAAACATGGTAGATGGGAGTAAGTCACTTGTCATATCGCCTAAGCAGATTATATGATTGGTCAAACACAATCATCACAGATATCAATTCAATATAGAAATACATGTTCAGGGTCTTATTAAACAATATAAGTTATGACCATTAATCTTTTATGTAATGCATGCACGTCTCTCAAATCATTTCTCCATAATCAACTCTTCCAAAAAACAACACTCTGGGATAGGCAATCGTGCGCTCGATGTTTCCACAACCTGTATAGCGGCCACACCGTTCTATACTAGAACCCCATCGACCACGATCTTAAAATGATACAAGGGGATGATCCCTGAACCATTGTGCACCAACAGTTCTAGGTCCTTGTCATTTCTACGGTGGCGGCCACACCGTTCCAACCGTCTCATGTAGCGGCCACACCGTACTACATGGTTTCCAATCCCGCATGCACCTCACTGAACGATCCCCTGTACACCATGTATGAGATGCATCACACACATATAAATCAACACTTATACACATGGCGGCCACACCGTACCATGCCTTCATATAGCGGCCACACCGTTCTATATGGAATCACACACATATGGCGGCCACACCGTTCCACATGTCTTCGTATAGCGGCCACACCGTTCTATACGGAATCACACACATATGGCGGCCACACCGTTCCACATGTCTTCGTATAGCGGCCACACCGTTCTATACGGAATCACACACATATGGTGGCCACACCATTCCACATGTCTTCGTATAGCGGCCACACCGTTCTATACGGAATCACACACATATGGCGGCCACACCGTTCCACATGTCTTCGTATAGCGGCCACACCGTACTATACGGAATCCTTGTAAGGATAATGACCCTTGCCGGAGTTAGTCCATTACATATGGACATCAGGGTAATCCCACTTGTCCAACGTTCACATATCCAAGTCGAAGTAACAAACCCTAACAATTTGGATTTGATCCTCATAATCGACCGCATCACCATCCTTGCATTGTCGTTCATACTCCTTAAATCATTATCTACTTAGGTTCCCAGGCATTAGTTACCCCGTAGGCTCAATCGATAACTATCAACATACAATTCTTAGATTGAGACCTTAGACTTACTCCACTTATCATCTTGAGGTAATAATCTCTTTCTAATGCCCTAAAGCGATTAACTTCTTATGTCCTAAGTCATTGATTACCATGTAGACATGATTATCTCTAATCCAAAGAGGACATGATGGTCACTTCACAACTTATACTATATGACCCAAATTGTCTAAAGGTTAAATTCAAATAATGGTTCATGCATCTTATGCAATCTTCAATAGCACTAGGCTAGTGTCTAATGCAAGTAAAATACTCATACCTATTTCATTTACAATTTTTCAATTTAAGTGAACAACATGATGTATGAGTCTAGTTCTCAATCCTAATTCCAGAATGAATGCAATTCCTTAACTTAAAAGAATTGATTGGTATATCCTACTTAATAATATCTCGTATTATTAAGTCAATAACTTCATATCATCATCAATCAATCTCTTTTAAGTCCTAGATCATTTGAACTATTATCACATAAGTATAAACAAAATGATTCAGAATTAAAAATGGCATTTCTAAACAGAAATACTCGAGTATACTCCATAATACTCGAGTAGTTCATTAGTTTCCAGTTTTTACTCGAGTAGTTCATAATTATACTCGAGTCGTTCATGTCCTTTCAGAAAATGAAGTTTCAGATCTTCATAAATATACTCGAGTAGTTCATGAGATACTCGAGTAGTTCATCACCCAGAATACTCGAGTAGTTCATGCATTACTCGAGTTGTTCATCAAACTTTACCCTTGTTGTATCTGATAATACTCGAGTCCCAAGCCTGATTCTCAAGTTGGTGCGCCAAAATCCACACTGGTGCACCACGAAATACTCGAGTTTCAGGCCATCTACTCGAGTATTTTCAGACAGTACAGACTGAAAACTTGGTTTTTACATACCATTTTCAATTCTAATCATTTCTACTTCGATCCAATGATCCACAAAGTTCATATACCATATAACTAACATGTTCAAATACATAGATCATCTCAAATTACACAGAATTGAATTTGAGCACCAATTGTTCATAAATCACATTTTCAACAACTTGACATGTCAAATTCAGTTCTGAGTAATTCTAACTCAATCCCATGGTCAAATGGACTTCATTTACATATTTAAAACTTGTCTCATCACAGAAATCACAACGAATAACAGAGAACCCAAATATGCTTCCATTTATGCACAAAACCACATATTATGCAACTCAACATAACAATATTAAATTTACCCACATTTAGCATGAAAACGGAGTTTGTACAACACAAATGCAATGTTTATAACTTGCTCCACACTTGATCAAAGTCCATTATTGGCTTACCAAAAGCATACCACATTAAGGACGTGTTTTATCACATTTGTCAATTACACTTCAACCAAACTCATAAATACATATAAATTAATTTCATTAATTCATTTCAGACATTAATCATGTTATAAATTAAGTGACCAAGTGATTGTCTGAACCTCCAAGTCCAGCAAACATGTCTTGGTTCAATGCACATAGCACACACAAAACTAAATTCACAATCTATAATCCTAGCAATATGAATGACTTCGCCCATACCTTGGACAACACTTAGACAAGCTCAAAAACACCCAAGAATAACAGCAGCCACACAGCAACCACCCAATTTAACACACACCACTTCAACCACCAAGGAGCAGAACCATTGTGAGCAGAGTCCAAAGACCACGTTGTTTGAGTGAGTAATCGTGCACAAAAATTGGGGAAAAAGGTTAGAATCTACTCTCTGCAACATGCATGAGAGATTAAAACCAAATTGGAATCAAGAGGGTTCATGAGCTTACCACAATTGAGGATCAAAGTGAGCTCCAAGATCCAGTTGACAGCAACCAAACCCCCACTTTTGAGCTTCGATTCTTCAAACACTCAAGCTCTCAGCTCACAATTTTGGTGTCTGTACAAAGCTCTAGATGTGAGCTTCGTATTGGTGTATGATTTGTGACCTAACTCAACTTACAGAAGGAGAATCGAACCAGAGAAATCAAGAACCCTAACTTCGAATTCCAGAACAAAATGGCCAAAATGGTTGATCTTCATCAACAAGGGAGTTTAAATACTCGAATCCGTCGCTCATGCAGGTCGACACGAAGCCATGGTAGTGTCCCTGAGTTGATAACGTGTCAACTCGTGAGGTTTCTGAGTTGGTGACTCAGCCAACGCACTCACGAGTGCAACTCTGTGCAAAATACTCGAGTCTTTTTGCCAAAATAATAAAAATAAATATTTTTATTTCCTTTTCATCCAAAATCTTTCTATTATTATTTTTAAGTCCTAAAACAGGGACTACTATGCAAAAACATTATTTTCATATACTAAAAATTATCTAATATTTTCATACATAATAAATTACTTCATAATCAAGGATAAGTAATTATAAATAAATTTCCATAATTAATTTTCCATTAACCAAGAATTAAAATTTTGGGGTGTTACACTACTCCCCCACTTAAAAGGAATTTCGTCCCCGAAATTCATTCTTAAAAATTCTACCTTTTCAAAATCATATAAAAGATTATTATTATTCTTCAAAATAACAATAGGGAGATTTCTCCCCCACTTAAAAAGGAGTTCCTTTAACTTTTCAAACCTTTTTAGCTCAAAATATTTCATAAGAAAAATCTCTTGAATAAAAACTTTTTCCATCGCGTATAAAAATCCTTTCTTACCAAAAAGGTTTTTCCTTAAACTTCTTCAAAATTATTTTACAATTAATTTGATTGAAATCTTTTTACTAACTTTTCCAGATTAAATACATATCTTAAACTGAAACATTTCCCAATAAACTTTTGGAAGAAAAACTTTTTCTGAAAAACATTTTTCGACTACACAACCCTAACTTAAAACATTTTGCAACAAATTTTTCGATAGAAAAACTTTTCCCGCTGCGCACTCTGATCACTCACGCACGATTAACGAATCATTTGTATGACTTTATTCCTTAATAGTTACAAACATTAGGGTGATCAGTCCTAATATTCAAACCATTAATAATAAAATCATTCCTTTCAGATATAACTTTTCGCAAGAAAAGTCATACAACACATCTTTAAGTTAGATGAACTTAAAGATAGGGTACTTGTCACCATCAGATTTAGCTAGATAGCCAAGCGCTAGAGGTATTTCCGTTGGGGAGACAAAGATTTGTCCTATCCCGGTGGTCATTAATCCCTCTAGTCTTAACTAATCTTTCTATCTCCCATAGTGTCCACAGATATTTATCACATCCAACTGTGATAAAGGCTTCGATCACAGAAATTCGGGTCAAAATGATATCTAGATCTTCAAATTATCGAACGGTTCAATTAACGTACTCGAAAGAAATAGCTGACTACGTTAATTTAGAAAAAGACAACCTAAGGGTTTTACCTCGCTTGCCTCGCTTGCTACCCGATCCTTTCTTGCTTTTATTCTCTGGACAGTCTGGCGAATAGTGTCCCGGCTTCCTGCAGCTGAAGCAGATGATTCCCTTGGGTACACCACAGCTTGATCCGAAGTGATGTGTCCCACACCTTTCACATTGAGGAGGGCATGTGATTTCTCTCCCATTTCCTTTCTGATTACCATTCTTCGATTGAGATTTTCCTAATCCCAATCTATACAGTTCGGGCTCCTCAAATTGATCCTTTTCCATAGTTAATTGTCTTTCTTCCTCCTCTAGTTGAGCTTTCATTTCCTCAATCTTTCGCTTCTTATGAATCCAAACATTCTTTTCATAGACCTCCTTTGCTTTCATATCATCCTCATAGATTCTGCACATGTTTACCAACATCGGGAAATTCCTTATTTCCTGATAACTGATTCCTGGCTTCAAATCCGGGCGTAGACCATTCTCGAATTTTATACATTTTGACCTTTCATCCGGATGATTCTGGTAATAGGGAGAATACTTCATCAATTCTTCAAACTTTGCAGCGTATTCTCCAACATCCATCTCCCCTTGCTTTAATTCCAAAAATTCAACTTCCTTCTTTCTCCTTATATCCTCTGGGAAGTATTTTTCTAAGAACTTTTCCTTAAACACCTCCCAAGTGATGTGCCGATCCTCGGCTTCCAATAACTGCTTGGCGTGATCCCACCAAGTTTCTGCCTTATCATTCAGCATATAAGTCGCATATACCACCTTTTGTGCATCGGAACAATCCATAGACCGAAAGATTTTCTGAACTTCTTGCAACCATTTTTGAGCTCCCTCTGGATTATATCCTCCTTCGAACTTAGGGGGATTGCAACTACGAAATTCTGTGAGTCCTCCAAACTCAGCAGGTTCAGCATTGCATTGACGCGGTTGATTCGCTTGTGTTTGATGCTGCTGCATATTCTCTAATACAGCAGTGATCCTTTCTAACATATCATTCGTACGGTTTCGGTTTCTCGCTGCCATGATAGACCTGCACTCATAAAAACTTTGGTCAGAGTCACACAACTTATTGAGTATGGGAAGGACCATACTCCACAGCCGAGAGTTGGAACCATTGCTCTGATACCATAAATGTAACATCCCAAAATCCGGTCCATTGAAAAATACGAGTTAACAAAAACTTTTTCATAATGAAAGTGTGAAAACCAAAAGTACTTTTCATAGGGGTGATATTTCCTTTACAAAATATTCTGAGTGTAAAATACTTATATAATACAAACTCCCAAAAACCCCTTTTTACACCCAGATCATTGGTATTCACAACTCGATCCTTCTGCAAAAGGATTCGGATGACGAGACGTCATCCTGGCTGCTTCTTCTAGACACCTCCACTCCTACAGGAGTGACTTCAGTCCTGTCCTTTGAAAGAACCTACCACCACAAACATGGTAGATGGGAGTAAGTCACTTGTCATATCGCCTAAGCAGATTATATGATTGGTCAAACACAATCATCACAGATATCAATTCAATATAGAAATACATGTTCAGGGTCTTATTAAACAATATAAGTTATGACCATTAATCTTTTATGTAATGCATGCACGTCTCTCAAATCATTTCTCCATAATCAACTCTTCCAGAAAACAACACTCTGGGATAGGCAATCGTGCGCTCGATGTTTCCACAACCTGTATAGCGGCCACACCGTTCTATACTAGAACCCCATCGACCACGATCTTAAAATGATACAAGGGGATGATCCCTGAACCATTGTGCACCAACAGTTCTAGGTCCTTGTCATTTCTACGGTGGCGGCCACACCGTTCCAACCGTCTCATGTAGCGGCCACACCGTACTACATGGTTTCCAATCCCGCATGCACCTCACTGAACGATCCCCTGTACACCATGTATGAGATGCATCACACACATATAAATCAACACTTATACACATGGCGGCCACACCGTACCATGCCTTCATATAGCGGCCACACCGTTATATATGGAATCACACACATATGGCGGCCACACCGTTCCACATGTCTTCGTATAGCGGCCACACCGTTCTATACGGAATCACACACATATGGCGGCCACACCGTTCCACATGTCTTCGTATAGCGGCCACACCGTTCTATACGGAATCACACACATATGGCGGCCACACCATTCCACATGTCTTCGTATAGCGGCCACACCGTTCTATACGGAATCACACACATATGGCGGCCACACCGTTCCACATGTCTTCGTATAGCGGCCACACCGTACTATACGGAATCCTTGTAAGGATAATGACCCTTGCCGGAGTTAGTCCATTACATATGGACATCAGGGTAATCCCACTTGTCCAACGTTCACATATCCAAGTCGAAGTAACAAACCCTAACAATTTGGATTTGATCCTCATAATCGACCGCATCACCATCCTTGCATTGTCGTTCATACTCCTTAAATCATTATCTACTTAGGTTCCCAGGCATTAGTTACCCCGTAGGCTCAATCGATAACTATCAACATACAATTCTTAGATTGAGACCTTAGACTTACTCCACTTATCATCTTGAGGTAATAATCTCTTTCTAATGCCCTAAAGCCATTAACTTCTTATGTCCTAAGTCATTGATTACCAAGTAGACATGATTATCTCTAATCCAAAGAGGACATGATGGTCACTTTACAACTTATACTATATGACCCAAATTGTCTAAAGGTTAAATTCAAATAATTGTTCATGCATCTTATGCAATCTTCAATAGCACTAGGCTAGTGTCTAATGCAAGTAAAATACTCATACCTATTTCATGTACCATTTTTCAATTTAAGTGAACAACATGATGTATGAGTCTAGTTCTCAATCCTAATTCCAGAATGAATGCAATTCCTTAACTTAAAAGAATTGATTGGTATATCCTACTTAACAATATCTCGTATTATTAAGTCAATAACTTCATATCATCATCAATCAATCTCTTTTAAGTCCTAGATCATTTGGACTATTATCACATAAGTATAAACAAAATGATTCAGAATTAAAAATGGCATTTCTAAACAGAAATACTCGAGTATACTCCATAATACTCGAGTAGTTCATTAGTTTCCAGTTTTTACTCGAGTAGTTCATTAGTTTCCAGTTTTTACTCGAGTAGTTCATAATTATACTCGAGTCGTTCATGTCCTTTCAGAAAATGAAGTTTCAGATCTTCATAAATATACTCGAGTAGTTCATGAGATACTCGAGTAGTTCATCACCCAGAATACTCGAGTAGTTCATGCATTACTCGAGTTGTTCATCAAACTTTACCCTTGTTGTATCTGATAATACTCGAGTCCCAAGCCTGATTCTCAAGTTGGTGCGCCAAAATCCACACTGGTGCACCACGAAATACTCGAGTTTCAGGCCATCTACTCGAGTATTTTCGGACAGTACAGACTGAAAACTTGGTTTTTACATACCATTTTCAATTCTAATCATTTCTACTTCGATCCAATGATCCACAAAGTTCATATACCATATAACTAACATGTTCAAATACATAGATCATCTCAAATTACACAGAATTGAATTTGAGCACCAATTGTGCATAAATCATATTTTCAACAACTTAACATGTCAAATTCAGTTCTGAGTAATTCTAACTCAATCCCATGGTCAAATGGACTTCATTTACATATTTAAAACTTGTCTCATCACAGAAATCACAACGAATAACAGAGAATCCAAATATGCTTCCATTTATGCACAAAACCACATATTATGCAACTCAACATAACAATATTAAATTTACCCACATTTAGCATGAAAACGGAGTTTGTACAACACAAATGCAATGTTTATAACTTGCTCCACACTTGATCAAAGTCCATTATTGGCTTACCAAAAGCATACCACATTAAGGACATGTTTTATTACATTTGTCAATTACACTTCAACCAAACTCATAAATTCATATAACTTAATTTCATTAATTCATTTCAGACATTAATCATGTTATAAATTAAGTGACCAAGTGATTGTCTGAACCTCCAAGTCCAGCAAACATGTCTTGGTTCAATTCACATAGCACACACAAAACTAAATTCACAATCTATAATCCTAGCAATATGAATGACTTCTGCCATACCTTGGACAACACTTAGACAAGCTCAAAAACACCCAAGAATAACAGCAGCCACACAGCAACCACCCAATCTAACACACACCACTTCAACCACCAAGGAGCAGAACCATTGTGAGCAGAGTCCAAAGACCACGTTGTTTGAGTGAGTAATCGTGCACAAAAATTGGGGAAAAAGGTTAGAATCTACTCTCTGCAACATGCATGAGAGATTAAAACCAAATTGGAATCAAGAGGGTTCATGAGCTTACCACAATTGAGGATCAAAGTGAGCTCCAAGAACCAGTTGACAGCAACCAAACCCCCACTTTTGAGCTTCGATTCTTCAAACACTCAAGCTCTCAGCTCACAATTTTGGTGTCTATACAAAGCTCTAGATGTGAGCTTCGTATTGGTGTATGATTTGTGACCTAACTCAACTTACAGAAGGAGAATCGAACCAGAGAAATCAAGAACCCTAACTTCGAATTCCAGAACAAAATGGCCAAAATGGTTGATCTTCATCAACAAGGGAGTTTAAATACTCGAATCCGTCGCTCATGCAGGTCGACACGAAGCCATGGTCGTGTCCCTGAGTTGATAACGTGTCAACTCGTGAGGTTTCTGAGTTGGTGACTCAGCCAACGCACTCATGAGTGCAACTCTGTGCAAAATACTCGAGTCTTTTCAGAAAGACTCGAGTGTTTTTGCCAAAATAATAAAAATAAATATTTTTATTTCCTTTTCATCCAAAATCTTTCTATTATTATTTTTAAGTCCTAAAACAGGGACTACTATGCAAAAACATTATTTTCACATACTAAAACTTATCTAATATTTTCATACATAATAAATTACTTCATAATCAAGGATAAGTAATTATAAATAAATTTCCATAATTAATTTTCCATTAACCAAAAATTAAAATTTTGGGGTGTTACACTGATGATGACACAACACAATTTATATATGCTTAACAGGTTCAGGTACTTTGAAGATTGCAAAGATGGTTTTCAAGTTGAAGATCTAGCTTTAGGCTTAGATATCTTTGTAAGGCAGTTAATACTCTTAAGCACTTAGAATTATAACCTATGTGATGATGATATTATTTTTCTTGAAAAACCTAGAAGAAGTCTTTTTAAATCTTTTGCTCTAGGAATCTTATTTGTGGAAAATGTTTTGCGAAAACCTTTGGTTACAACCTTTTTCATGAAAAACTATTTTTACATGGAGTAATCGATTAACCCTTCTGGTATAACCGATTACTTAATGCAACTTGTAACCAGAGAGAATGTAATGGATTAATTAGGTTCTTGTAATAGATTACTTCCTTGAACTGGTCATTTAGGTGCAAGTAATCGATTACTAGAAACTAATAATCGAATATCTTTCAATGCTGCAACTTTTGTGAAAAACCTGAGAGCATGTAATCGATTATCATGACCAAAGTAATCGATTATTTTATTCAAATTTTGAAAAACGTGCTGAAATCAAACATGATGCCCAGAATGATTTGTTTCCATTTCTGGATGATCTTGCTTTGGTTTGTTGGCTGCTTCTTCTACCTTTTTATATTTTCTTTCTTTTTGAATTTTAAAAAGAGAGAGCCTTTTCTTCTTCTCCTTCTCTAAATTCTTTTGAAAACTTTTTGAGAAGAATCATCATCATCATCATCATCATAGTATTATAGCCTTGAGTTTGCTTGAGCTTATTATTTTGCTATAGGACGTTATTGTAGTATCTGCTCTACTTAGAGAGCTTATTGTTAGTTGCACACTTTCTTTCGTGCAAAATCATATCTTTGTAAGGGGTGTGACAGCCTTAGTGTTTAAGGAGTGTTTTCCCTTAGGATAGAACGTGTGTCGCGTTCATAGGCTGAGATAACCCTTGTGTTTTGGGTAGCGCTATACGAACGGTGGGATTCCTAGTAGTTAGGCTATTTGTATTTGAGGTCCCTTGCGAACGGTGGGATTCCTAGTAGCTTGCGGGGCGCTCTGGATGTACTTGGGGACGCAGTTGCGTCTTGGTTTAGTGAAAAGCACAAGTGGGTCGCTTGAGGACTGGATGTAGGCATTGTTGGCCGAACCAGGATAAAATTCTCTGGTGCATAATTTCCTATCCCTTATCTTTTACTTTCCGTACGTTTATTTTGTGTTAATCGTATTTTCGTGATTAAAAGTACTTTCAAGATTTAATCTATATAACACGAGGATTGTGATTTTTTTTATGTAATGATTTCTTAAATCTATCCTTTGTATATTATGTTTTTCATATTCATAATTAATATTATTTAAGTTGTTTGCTTAAAAATGTTTTAAATCGTTCTTTAAGTCTTCCGCTCGTTTTAATCTCTGTTATTTTCTAAAAGAACATTTTATTTCGATTAATTTTCAAAGTTTTGTATACACCCAATTCACCCCCCCTCTTGGGTGATTCTCGCCAATACCACCAATTATTCCAACAATTGGTATCAGAGCTTCGTGCTCTGGTAACAAGCTTAACCGCTTGAGTTAAAGATCCTTGGTTGATTGGCTTATTGGGATTTTTTTTTTATTTTAAAATGGAGGGTATTTCGTTCGATGAAGCACCAATTTTCAATGGAGAAAATTATTTGTATTGGAGTGCTAGAATGAAATTTTATTTACAATCAATAAATTAACGCTTATGGCTTTCTGTGCAAAATGATTTTGATTTAAATCCAAAAATTGTTTTAAATGAATTTGACAAAAAATGTTTTGCCTTGAACATTCAAGCAATGCAGATTTTAAGGAATGCCTTAAATAATGAAGCATATGCTAAAATCAAGGATTGTCACAATGCTAAATGTATTTGGGATACTTTACACACTTATTATGCTACTGATGATCTTTTGGAAAGTGTAAGTGTTCACAGATGTTGTCAGGAGACTCAGAAAGAGAAAAACTTGAAGGATGAATGGACTCTTCCTCATGACAAAGTTTTGAATGATGACACCCATAGCATGAGGAGCAACTCGTCAGATGAAAAAGATGATGATGATTTAGAAAAACTGTTTGAAACATTCGTGGTATCATATTTGGAATCAAGTTCTTCAGATAAGGAGTCAGAAGACACTGAAACTGCATCACATTCATACACTCCTCACGAGGTAACTTTAACTGATTCTCATTTCCAAAACCCTCATAGTACTCATAATGTTTTGAGAGATGATTTGAAAAATAATTTTGACAGTAGCACCTCTACAAGAAATGAAAAATGCATTTTTATTGAAAAAGTGGTTGAGGTTGCTTCTTGTGACTCTCATTGTATCTCAAAATCCCTTTGTTCAAACTCCTTTCTCGACAATTCTAATAAGAATGTGGAAATTCAAAAGTCAAGCAAAGAGGTTAGCAAATGTGATTCTGAATACAAAGATCACAAGTTTGTGTTTTGCAAAAATGATTTTAGAAAATCCAAAACATCTCCCAAAATCATTATTTGTAACTACTGTGGTCGTTCGGGTCATATTTCTCATTTATGCATGTATAAGAAAAATCAATATATGAGAAATAAAATGAAATGGGTTCCAAAGTTTTCTGAGGAATCTAAATCTAATCCCCCTGGACCAAAAATGAGATGGGTACCAAAAACTTCTTCTTGTAACAGGATGGAACATCATATTTTACCCAAGGAAAAACCAAGAAGGATACTAAGAGACAAATTCATCACATGGTTCCCTTGGATATCTGAAGACAGATGGAGTAACCAAAGAAGTATAGCCCCATCAAGATCAACAGCCTCAAATGGAAGAAATGGAAAGTACATATTAATGAAAAATCATAGAAGGAATTATTGGTCTAGAACAAAGTCACCTTGGCACAAAGCAATTGAGAAAAGGGATCATTGGCCAAAGGCAAAAGCTCCATGACATACAAAGTCTGAGGTAAACAGGTCATATACCGTTTATAATTATGATTATTCAAGAACATACTTTGACTATTCCAAGCTATACTAATTTTAGAAAATAAATCATGTGTTGAAAATTTTATCATCACATGATCATCATATCTTGAAAATGTCAAAGAACTTCATAAAATGTTATTTAGTACAAACTTGAGGTAATCAAGTTAGTATCAAATGCATATTATGATTAATCTTGGTATAACTCATACTTATAATAAGCATATGATTTGTTATATTATTTTCTTTGATCTATTTCAGTAAATTAAAGAGCTCATTTGTTTATTATATCAATGTATCTAACTTGAGCATTGGAGATAGCCAGAACTATTTGTTTTGTAGGAAACAGGTCTCTTAAAGGTAAGTTGACCACAAGCTGAATGTCACTAACGGTTCCTGGCATCAGAAATCATGCATCAGAAGTTATTGAAGTTTGTTAGTCAGAAAAGGAGGATTCTAGAAGTTTGTGCAGAAGTAATCGATTACTCTGCAACAGTAATCGATTACCACGTGAATTTTTGAACCAGTTATGATCAGTTATGAAGAAATAATGGATTAAAGGATCAGAAGAATCGATTAAATCTGCAGCATCATGCAAATCATCAGAGGCATTATAATCAATTAAAGGAGTGGATATAATCGAGTATAAATGTTGCATCAGTTCTGACCAGAGGAGAGATAATCGATTAAGAGCATAAAAGTAATCGATTAATGGAAGAAGTAATGATTATATCAAGGAAATAATCGATTATCGGCTACAGTATCAAAAAAAAAGGGAAAAGTGCAGATCGTGTGGGCCTTTTGACCCAAGTTGACCAAGTGTGGACCACAAGTTGAATAAACCCTAGCCACATATGTTATTACACACTCTCTCTCTTCCCATAAAAAATCCTATGGTCTCCTCCTTCTCTCTCTCCCACGATACTCTCTCCTTCCCACTTCATCTTCTTCCTTCTTCCACCAAACTCCATAACCACCCACAAACCTTCATCAAACCTTCACCATTCTCACTCATATCTCTTCCTTCTCACGTAAACCTTCATCTTCTCCACTTCTCTCATCAAAACCGCCCCTCTCTCTTTTCCTCTCTCTCATACGGTTTCCTTCTTCCACTACCATAACCACCATTGAAACCTCTAGTTCTTGCTTAACATTATCAAAACCTTACTCTACATGCTTGGTTAAACTTGGTTTTCTCAAGGTTTGCATGTTTCATGGCACTTGATCTTCATGTTCAGATCCGGTTCTTCATCACTGGTTCAAGAGTGTTGATGTGAAAAGACCTCGGTTCACTGGTTTTGCAAGCTTTTTGGTTTTCTGGTTCAGATTGGCGTTCGGTTCAGTGACTGGTTCAGTTCTCTCGGTTTGTTTTGGTTCGGTTCAGAATGTATTGAAGCTACTCGATCTGTTGCTCTGTTGTCGGTTCGGTTCAGTATTGATAAGGTATCCGGTTCAGATGCAAGGTTGCTAGCTTGTCTGGTTCAGTGTTCGGATCTACTTCGGTTCAGTATTTCTTCTCCGGTTCAGGTTTTTGGTTCACTGTTCTTCTTCTTCAGTATCTTCATTATAGTGATTTGTTGATATGCTGTTCATTGATGATTTTATGAAGTTGACACTGCTGAGTTAAGTATCTGGTAGTCTGGGTTGCTATTTGTGTTGTGCTGCAATCTGTCTGGTTAGCATAGTCTGTTGCTTTGATTCAAGTTGATTCAGAATTCTATATTTGTCACATTATTTGTTCTGAGATCATGTCATCCCGTCACTCGAAGAGAAGGGTAATCATTGAGGAATCAGATGATGATGAGACTTCACCTCCGGTTGTTCAGAGAAGGGCTCAACCTTCGTCTAGCCGTGCTCCTAGGCCTCCAAGGACTAGACAAAGCGATGCAGGTCCTTCTGCTCCACCTCCACCGGTTCACCAACCGATTGCTTTGGAAAAGTTGAATCGCTGGTTCTCTAACCCTGCTCAGATTATGGACTATGAAAAGTATTTTGCTGCTTGTTCTGTAATTTCTCCGAGGTATCTTGATGCTGAGACTTTTGATGGCGATGATTGTAATCTCCCGGCTGTGATGCTCTTGAAAGAGAAAGGTCTCTTTGAGTTCAGTACTATTGGAGGAGACTACTATGAAGATTTAGTCAGAGTCTTCTACACTAATATTGTCTGGAATGCTGATGAAAAGACACTTTATTCCGAGGTTAAAGGGAAAGGCATCAAAATCAGTTTGAACACTTGGATTAACATTACTCACTTGCCCATGGATGGTATCACTTTCACTGGCTCTAGTTCTGAGAGTCTATGGGGAGATGAGTATGACAAGAAAGCTGCAAAAGAAGAATTCATTGATGACCGCATCCCTGCTGGAAAAGTGATGACTTCTGGAAATCTGAAATTTGTGTATCGAGTTCTTCACTTCATTTTGACTCGTTGCCTGATTCCTAGGCAAGGGAATTACTTCAGGGTACTTGAGTCTGATTATATTATCTTCTGGGCTTGGTTTCACAACAAACCGATCAATTGGGGTTGGTTTATCTTGAATCACATGATTGAGACTGCTGCAAAAGTCCGACGATCTATTGATGATGATATGAAGAATAAGACGTCAAAACTTCCATATGCTACAGTGATAACCAACATTCTCAGACGATTCCGAGTTCCCTTGAACGGAGAAGCCCGAACTGCTCCTAACGCTGATATGCGTATGGACACCAATTTCTTGGGTCACATGGGTTGGGTCAATATGGAAGATATAGGTTGGATGCCCAAGACTCAGCGTCGGGAACGCAAGTCCAACCACAACTATGACCCAGATGAAGAAGAACAGCAACAGCAGCAGCCACAGCCAGATAGTGCACCGACTCAGGATTCGGACTTCATTCCGCTACAAGCTCTTTATCCACCTGATAACATTCCTCCATACATGCAGTTGTTTATGGATGATGTAAGAGGATACATGAGGCGTTCTGATGAACACATGCATTCAGTGGACACTTCGCTTGCACAGCTCACCTCTGGCATGGAACAGATGCACGTTGATATGGAGGCAGTGCAGCAAGAGATATATCATCTGAGGCATCAGAACCGTCCTCCGTTCCAGTGATAGCTCAGCTTGTGGCACCTCACTCTGTTCTCTCAGTTTATCTATTTTATGCTATTTGGATATTTTATGCTTATGCTCGTAACCCCCTAGTACTGTTATTGGTTATGTTTTTTTTCTTGTTCCTGGATTTCGTGATTTTCTCTGACTTGTTTGGATTCAGCTCATTGCATTATGACAATTTTATCCTTTTGGTGTGTTATTTATATTTGTTGTCATATGCTATTTCTCTTGTCCCTCTTCACCTTTTTGATGATGTCAAAAGGGGGAGAAAAAGGAGAAAAAGGAGCAAAGGAGATTCATGAGGTATCTTGGAGAAAAAGGAGAAAACAGGTTGATTGTGAAAAATGTTGATCATGTTCAGTACAGGTTTATCATGTTCATGATATTTCATGAATTCAGGGGGAGCTCAGTTTGAGAGCTTATGATGAGCTTGATTTATATTGTGGTGCTCTTATGTATATAAAGAGCCATATGTTTTGAATGTTTTTTTTCGTACTAATAGTGTTTGTCATCATCAAAAAGGGGGAGTGTTGAAACTGAGTGTTGAAACTCATTGTTTCCCTCTTAGTGTTTTGATGATGACACAACACAATTTATATATGCTTAACAGGTTCAGGTACTTTGAAGATTGCAAAGATGGTTTTCAAGTTGAAGATCTAGCTTTAGGCTTAGATATCTTTTTAAGGCAGTTAATACTCTTAAGCACTTAGAATTATAACCTATGTGATGATGATATTATTTTTCTTGAAAAACCTAGAAGAAGTCTTTTTAAATCTTTTGCTCCGGGAATCTTATTTGTGAAAAATGTTTTGCGAAAACCTTTGGTTACAACCTTTTTCATGAAAAACTATTTTTACATGGAGTAATCGATTAACCCTTCTGGTATAACCGATTACTTAATGCAACTTGTAACCAGAGAGAATGTAATGGATTAATTAGGTTCTTGTAATAGATTACTTCCTTGAACTGGTCATTTAGGTGCAAGTAATCGATTACTAGAAACTAATAATCGATTATCTTTCAATCCTGCAACTTTTGTGAAAAACCTGAGAGCATGTAATCGATTATCATGACCAAAGTAATCGATTATTTTATTCAAATTTTGAAAAACGTGCTGAAATCAAACATGATGCCCAGAATGATTTGTTTCCATTTCTGGATGATCTTGCTTTGATTTGTTGGCTGCTTCTTCTACCTTTTTATATTTTCTTTCTTTTTGAATTTTAAAAAGAGAGAGCCTTTTCTTCTTCTCCTTCTCTAAATTCTTTTGAAAACTTTTTGAGAAGAATCATCATCATCATCATAGTATTATAGCCTTGAGTTTGCTTGAGCTTATTATTTTTGCTATAGGACGTTATTGTAGTATCTGCTCTACTTAGAGAGCTTATTGTTAGTTGCACACTTTCTTTCGTGCAAAATCATATCTTTGTAAGGGGTGTGACAGCCTTAGTGTTTAAGGAGTGTTTTCCCTTAGGATAGAACGTGTGTCGCGTTCATAGGCTGAGATAACCCTTGTGTTTTGGGTAGCGCTATACGAACGGTGGGATTCCTAGTAGTTAGGCTATTTGTATTTGAGGTCCCTTGCGAACGGTGGGATTCCTAGTAGCTTGCGAGGCGCTCTGGATGTACTTGGGGACGCAGTTGCGTCTTGGTTTAGTGAAAAACTCAAGTGGGTCGCTTGAGGACTGGATGTAGGCATTGTTGGCCGAACCAGGATAAAATTCTCTGGTGCATAATTTCCTATCCCTTATCTTTTACTTTCCGTACGTTTATTTTGTGTTAATCGTATTTTCGTGATTAAAAGTACTTTCAAGATTTAATCTATATAACACGAGGATTGTGATTTTTTTTATGTAATGATTTCTTAAATCTATCCCGTGTATATTATGTTTTTCATATTCATAAGTAATATTATTTAAGTTGTTTGCTTAAAAACGTTTTAAATCGTTCTTTAAGTCTTCCGCTTGTTTTAATCTCTGTTATTTTCTAAAAGAACGTTTTATTTCGATTAATTTTCAAAGTTTTGTATACACCCAATTCACCCCCCCCCCCCCTCTTGGGTGATTCTCGCCAATACCACCAATTATTCCAACAGGAAGGGCTTCAACATAAAGTTCTCCGAAGACTTTTTGGAGATCATAAAACTAATATAATAAGGAGGATATTCGCAACTTTGTTTTTTAATTTTAGGTGAAACGGAGGTTGCCCAAAGGACTTAACTATTTTTTTATTGCTATAATTTCTAAGATTCTTACCTCACAAAAAGTAAAAGACTTTACACAGATTTCATTTGTTCTTTCCTTTTTCAAGATTTCATCTAAAGTGTTGTTGGCTAGTCTGAAAAGTATGATGCATTTTATTATGTCTCCTACACAGTCAACTTCATAAAGAATATTGATATTCTTGATGTGGTTGTTGTGGTTAATGAGGTTATTGGTAATGCAAAGAGTGGATGAGTTGGATGTGATTTAAGGTATAGATCATACTTCTATATAGAGTATGAGTCTGTGAACTAGGTTTTGTTGGACTACATGCTAGAAAGGATTGGTTTCATATATTAGCAGGTTATTTCCCTTAAGTGGGATCTCCATGGAGACCCTATGGTACCCTTCTTATTCTTTTTTGATAGTATAGAGTTATATAGGGCTTATGAGAAACCCGTTTCTAATGAATCTCTTTGAGAGTTTAGATTTGGTAAGAATGGTATTAAGATACCAAGCCTTCAATTCATGGATGATATGATTGTAGTGAGAAAACCTTTGGTAAGAAATTTATGGTCTTCACATAAAAAAAAAAGAAATTTATGGTCAATGAAGAGCAAATTGTGTTGGAATTGGCATCAAGTCTGAAGGATAAAACCCAAAAAAAAGCTCGTTATTTGGCTTAAATAATGTAGAAAATGAGTTTGTGGAAGCACCTTCGAGCTTCTTTCTTTGCAAAGTAAGTTTGATTCCCTTTAATTATCTACTGGTTCTAGTTGGGGTTTATCCAGGGAAATATTTAACTTGGAACTTGGTAATCAATTTAATTTCTAAAAGAGTGGGTAGTTGGAAAAGGAAGAATATCATTAATTGCTGAAAGAGTGAGTATATATAGGGGAAAACTATGCTTTTAAATGGATCGTCGAATAATATCCTAACCTATTTGATGTCGCTAAACTAGTTTGATTTGATCCTTTCCACAACCAACCAAAGAACACCCCAAAAAATTATACAACAAATTATAAACCAAATAGAAATAATCATCTTATAAAAATAGAGCAACATTTGATGAGGCTTACTAATAGCAAAGATTGACTTTCAACAAAAGCTAGAAGAAATGGGCCTTGCATCTCTCATCTTCTATCCGCTGATAATCTCTCCTTATTCTTAGAAGCTTCAGCTCAGTAAATGGCCAAGGTAGTGAGGGTGCTGATTTCTTTCTATGCTGCCTCTGGTCACAAAATTAACAAAGTATAGACCACAATCTTCTTCTCCAAAAATGTTACTCAACCATTGCTGTGGCTTTCCTGAATATAAAGGTATAGGCAAATTTTCTTCTCTGAAAATTTTCCTCTTAGGCTGAAATTTCATATGTGAAAAATTACCCACAATAAATTAAACTTTTAACAAATGCAAGGTGGTTCTTTTGAAATTTGTCAACATTGTTTTAAAAAAAAAATAGAAACAAACATGCACATTATTCGTCAATTAGTTGTGGAATCTGATTCCTTTACTCATATTAACTTTATGAAAAATATGAGAACTCTACTAACAAGTTGATCCAAGAAATATGTGCTTAGTAAAGGAAGGATTGGAATTTGTTGTTCTCTCACATTTATAGGGAAAGTAACTAATGTTCAGATTGGCTAGCCAACCGGAGTACCCATGTTCTAAATGACCCTCCTAGAAATCTTGCTAAGCTAGTTTACAATGATTTTTATGGGGCTTTAGTACCCCAACCATGCACATCATTCTTCAAATCTATAATATTTGACATCAACCCTTCTTTGCATTAAAAAAATATAGCCACATTGCATATGTAAACAAAACCAACATATACTTCAAATTTTGAATTTTAAAAAGACTTCTACTATTTCCATCTATTCAGTTATGAAAATAAATATAGAAAACCTTCATACTACAATAAGGAACTTGTCTTGCACAACTAGCTAATTTTAGTATTTTGATCTAATAATAGAATCTTTCATGGCATCCTCGATTAGGGCTCATGTCTCATTCATTTTCCCAAGAATAAAAATCAACAATTTTTTAGAACACCAATACTTATACTATAATTGTTACTTTCTAGTGAGAAGTGACCATTAATATCGTATTCCAAAAGAAATTAATTAACAAACTTTATTTTATTTTGCTAAATCACTAAACTCAACTCCAAAACAAAATTCTTTTATCGTGACTAACCTCTCAAAATACCAAACTAACCTAGTAATTTTAGATAACTAATAATAAGGTATATATATAATCTTATCACTTCACCTACCTTATATATCTATTATATTTCAAGTATCCATGTTAAAAATATACTATTTTAACAAAAAAAATTAAAATATGAAATTCAAGATTTATTATTAGGGATGAGGGAGAACACTGCTAAGGATCTTTTTCAAATCTTTGTCATATGTTTTTATATAGGCAATAACCTCTTTTTATGAATTGAGAACTCTTGCTTTACTTACAGACATGTTCGTTCGAGTATGTACGTGTTTCTCTTTGTAGTAAGAAACAAACTAATGATAGGACATGAATTCAAATTCATATATATATATATATATATATATATATTCTAACTCTTCATGAAAGGGTGTGTGTGGGAATTCTAGGAGGGAATTAACACTCTTGTGTTTATCTTTTATGCCACTCATGAATGCATGTACAAAGTCTCATGCAAACAAAAATCAAACTTTAAAATCCAAACCAAAGTTTAAAAAAAAAAAAATTTTACTCCCTCTCACCATTCATTTTGGGCGTGAGACCATGGCCACAAAAGGAAAATTGAAATTTTTATATATTAGAAGTTGAGCTAAATTCAAATATCATTAAAAGCTGCATATTGAAAGTAACAAAAGGTTTATAAAATTCATTTTCACATGAGAGTCATTAAAAAAAAATAACACTTTTAAAATTTCACTTCAATACTTTGTCATAAAAATATATTTTCATATGTACATTTTGACTCTTAAATCATTCCATTTGGAGTCACCATGAAAAAATGTAATTAAGAAAATCACACGAATCTCAAAATTAATTTCAATCAAAATCACATAGGTAAATAAAATAAAACAATTGATTCTTAAAACTATATTTTTTAAGAGTCAACTTAAATAGCTTACAACTTTACTAAGTTATAACATAGTTATATAACAACATCATATTTCAGTACCTTATATAAAAAATAAAATTTCCAAAATTATGCAATACGAGATCCCAAAATTAAATAATTTTATGTAGGGAAAATTGTGGTCTTACAAAGGAGAAGAATAAGGGATGAGGCATCCCTTTAGCAAGGTGGAGAAATATAGGAAGTTAGATATCTTCTTAGTGCTTGAGAATGAGGTATCTTTCAAGTTATGTTGATTCACGAGGGAATTTAGAAGATTGAAAGAGGTACAACGCAAGGGTGAGGGATCCTTTGTTATATTAGCTTGTCAGGTGAGGTATCTTGGTGTGATGTCCTAGACGGTGAGGTCCTCTAAGGGTTAGGGAAGAAGACCTTCAAAGGAGCCTCTGTCTAGGGTTTCTGTGTGATGTTTGGTGGGAGTCCTCAAGTGGCTAAAGGGAGAGCCAAGAAGTAACCCTAATCACTGGTGTGTGAGGGTGACAATTAGGGTTAGAGGATGTACCTGAGCCCCATGTAGTACGGAGCTACTTATAGGGGGGAGCTGGTTGCCCTAATGGGCCTGCTTTAGGCCCAAGTAGGGCCAGCCTGTACTGAGCTATGAGTGGATGAGCTGTCCTTGTGGTTAAGGGGAGACACGTCATCCTGTCCTTGGTGTCGGACTCTGGGAGGTGTCGGACTCTGGGAGGTGTCGGACAGGGAAGTCGGACCTGGGTAGGAATATGAGGTCGGCCCGTATCTGGTATCTGTTCGACCGTTGAGCCTTGAGCTCGGCCCAACACACAGAGGGCTTCTTATAGGGCCATGAGGCCTTAAGCGAGGGTTCTGAGGACCTCGGCTAGGCCGAGTCCACCACATAGGCCCCCCAGCTCGGTCAAGGCTATTTGAGCCTTGTTCCGAGGTCTTGCTTTAGGTCCTTTTCCCAAATCCACCACATAAGAGCCGAGTTCACCACATAAGCCCCCCAGCTCAGTCAAGGCTATTTGTGCCTTGTTCCGAGGTTCTTGGGAGTTCGGACGATGGGTTGTTGAGGGTTGGATCCAGCTGTTTCTGACGTCTTTTGACTGTGACGGGGCAGGTTTGAAAGCTGTCCTTTCTCCTGCTCCGAAGTGACGCTTGCTTTTTCCGGGTCTGACACGTGTCAGGAATCGTGCCTAACGAAGCGTCGCCATTACTGCGACGTTGCTCGAGGTTCGTGATTCCAGCTGTTCCGCGCCACGTGTCTTATTGTGTATGGCCTCATGCTGGGTTGGGCCTCTTGGACCAGGCGCATAGTTCGAAAGTGGGGGAAAACGGCGGTTTCTCTTCTCCCTCTTTCACAAAACTGCAACTTTCTCTCTCTTCCACTATTATTCTCCCTCTCTCTCTCTACACAATACGAAGATCCTTTCTCTTTCTCTGTATTCCTGAGATCTTTCTTCTTCCTCTTCCACGAACGAAAACTCTTCCTTCCTACACTGAAGTTTCTTCTCCTCCATCCCAACAGTAAATTCGTTTTGACTTTGCAATCTCTTTCCTCCAGGCATATAATCTTAAGGTACTGTTTCCTCCCCTGTTTTTTCTTCTTCTTCCCCTCTCTTCTCTTCTTACTGTCTCACAGTTATGCGGTAGGGACTAGTGGCTTTTTTCTTTTGTTTTTATGGGCTGGGGTATTCTTCCTGGGTTTTGGGGTTTTGATTTTGGGGAATACTGCTGGGGTTTGAGGTTTTTCTGGGTTTGGGTGTTTTAGGATTTGTGGAGGGTTTTTGATTCGTGTTTTTTTTTTCATTTTTCAGAAAACCAAGGGAGTGGATTGGGGAAGTATGAGTATGAGTAGGGAATGGTTTAGAAAATGGTAGGGGTAGTCTCCCTGTCAACCAGCAGTTCTGAGGAGGAGGACGGCTCTTCCTCCTCGTCCTGCTCCTCCACTGAGGTAGACGAGGCGCTCCGTCGTCAAAGGGAGTATAGGGATAGGTATGAAAAGCGAGTCCTGGAGGTTGATCCCGTTGAGGTCGTCTATCCTCGGGACTGGGAAGAGCAAAGGGAATGGGTACGCCAATACGCCTGGGCTGAGTTCATCGATGGTAGGGAGCGTGCCGATTTTGAAAGGATGGAGAGAGAGAGAGGATGTACGAACGGGGGGCACCTGTGGTAGAGGGGAGATGCTCGCCCCTCGGAACAACTTCGAGGGGGTTTTCTGGGGGTTTATTCTTTGTAACCCGTAGGACTAACACCGAGCTCCCCTGTTCTTCCACAGGTACCATGCCTCCCAGGAAGTGCATCAGCCATCTTGAGCTTTACCCTGCGCCTACGGATGCCGATCAGTACGAGTGGGTCGACGTGGAACCCAAGGGAGTTCGGTCTAACTTAGACTCCGAGGACAAGCTTGCCTTAGTGAAGAGAGCCGTGCTGCCTTGCCCAGGGGATGCCGCCGGGACTTCTTACGAAGTACTCCCCTGTTCGGCAAATGACAGGATATGCACTCGAACCGACAACAACTCATTCTTCTTTTATGCCGACCTGATTCACAATCTCGGCGTGACCCTCCCGTTCACCGATCTGGAAATGAGGGTTTTGAACGAGCTCGGGCTGGCCCCTTCGCAACTCCATCCCAACACTTGGTCTTTTCTCCGATCATTTTAGAAGTATTGCGGAGCCAAGGGGCTAGTGTGCACAGTTCGGCTCTTCTTGTGGATGTACAACCCGTTCGTCAGTAATAAAGACGGGGTTACTGGTCGGCTTTGGGTGTCGGCCAAAGCCCGAGGTCATTGTGGGCTATTCGGAATGTTCTCGGAATCTTGGAAGCATTTCAAGCCCAGGTTTTTCAAGTATAAGTATGTCGGAACGGGACTACCTTGGTACCGATCCGAGACGGGTCCGAGGTTCCCCTTGGAGTGGACCCCGGAGTTCTTCAATCGCCACATCGACACGCCGCAGAGGTGGTCGGGCGCAACACTTGACGCCGATGAGGCAGTAACGGCCCACCACTTCCAGACTGAGTACCGGGCTCGGAAATTCCAGCTCGATATTGGAGTATTCATGAAGTGTCCTGATAACGAAGTCCTAACCAAAATTGGTAGTTAACTTTACCCTTACACTTGTACGTTTTCTTTCGACTTTCTTATTGAATCTCCTTTATCCTTTTGTTTGCAGAAGAACATTGGTCGGACATGTCGTCCAGAGCGCTCAAAGCATCCCTGGAAGCCCGAAAGAGGAAGAGGGCTGAGAGTTCTTTCACTGAAAACGTGCCTGCCGAGGTTTCAAATGACACAACCTCTACCGATTCGGGTCCCATTCATCCTACTCCACCTGCTGTGATCATCGCCCCTCCTCCTCCTCAGTCTCCAAGTCCGGGTACCGAGGTCATTATTGCGGATTCCCCACCTTCATCGGGCTGTCCGAGGAGAGGAACTGATAGTCTCCCGAGACCACCGACCAGCATCGCCAAGCCTTCGGTCAAAGATGCTCTCATAAAGATGTCGGGGGCCGAGTGGAAGAAGATGGCCGAGGGGCTGGCCTATCACTTGAAGAGGTCAACAAACATTTTTAATGTGTTGGCCGAGGTCTCTGATGATGTGGCTGAAGGGGTGTCTCCTGCCAAGAAGAAGGCTCGGTCCGACCTGGCGGCCGAGGTTGTTGATCTCCGGAGTAGCAAGAGCTCCGCCGACCAAAAGCTGGCTGAATTAGAAGAGAAGCACCGCCAGCAGATGGAGGAGCTTCTGAAAAATCATGAAGAGGCTAAAATAAGGGAGGAGGCTCAGACAGCAGAGGAGGCAGCTAAAGTGGCAGCCAAGGAGGAAGGTCGGCAGGAGGGCCTGGCCGAAGTTGAAAAGGTGAGATCCATGCTGAGGAAGAGGGCTGCTCAAGCACTTAAGCACAAGATTGCGGCGTCTGAGGCCAACTTCGACTTTGAGAAGTGAGGAGCTAAAATCTTCGCCAGTTCCGTGGAGCAGATTCTTCACCTGAATCAAGGGCTCCGAATTCGGGTGATCGGTGCTTTTGCTGGGTTCGGGGTGGAAAATGGGAAGATGGTCGACTATGACAAAGACGGGGCCGAGGTTGACCTCGACCAACCCGAGGAGAACCTTCCCAACCCCTTGGTGGAGAAACCTGATGAGGAGTCCAACCCGAGTTCGATTGTCCTTTCCGATGTTGAAGATGAAGCAGCATAAGTCCCTTATGCTGGGCCGCTTGTATTTTGTACAACATGTCTTTGTAACAAGTGTACTTTGTTGACTTTGTATAACATTTTATTTTTGTGCAAGTTCTTTCTAGTTTAACTTGTTGCATGTTATTTTGATGCAAGTTTTTATTTTAACTTGTTGCATACACATTGTGTCCGAGGTCAATTGGTGCAAGCCTTTATTTTAACTTGTTGCACGAATGCGAGGTTGCATGTTTATTCGTAAGACCTCGGATCCGAACTGCGATTGGTTAGGTGGTCACCAAGAAAACTTAAGAAAGAATGCAAGTGTTTGAGACTTGTAGCATTTTAGATAACCAAGTAAAAATGTTTTTGAGAATACAAGTCCTGTTTTAACTTGTTGTATTCGGAATTGATTGGACCCAAAATAAGAACACTTGATCGGACCTGGATAATGAGGCCGAGCTCGGACGACTCAGTAAGTGCAGTAATCTTATAAGTTTTCCTCTGAAAAGAGGTACTGTATATAAGTGCATACGGTAGGGATCTCGGATCTACCCACCTTAGCCGAGGTGGGTGCCCTCGTCCCCGATGTGAAAGAGGTTGCTGAGTGAAGCTATGTGAGAACATTTCACAGCAAGCTATACTTTATCGGGTGTCCCTTGTACACTGTGCATATGAGCCGATCTCATTTACAAGATGTTGGCTGTGCATAGCGCCATGCAACATTTAGGTGGCTAGTGCTAAATGAGAAGCTAGTACGTACGTATATAAAACTGTGGCACTTGAGTATGGGCAAGTTTGTACTTTTTCATTAATCATAAATGCGAGTACATTGCCTTTAATGGATTTAAAAAGGTGAGTATACCACAATGGAAGAGAACGTGTCAAGGGAAGTAGATGCAAAAACATTAACAAAAACTAAAGTAAAAACTTAAACTTTTAGCTGGGGGTGTTGGTGACTGCTGATAATCGTCCGAGGTAAACCTAACTGAAGTAGGTTCTCAGTTTCGCAACGTTCCAGGAGTTTTTGAGCTCGGTTCCTTCAAGAGACTCTAGCTTGTATGCCCCAGAGTATGTTTTTGAAACGACTCTGTAGGGGCCTTCCCAATTCTGAGCAAATTTCTCGTCCCTTCGATTTTTAAGACCGATATCTGCTCTTCGGAGGACGAGGTCTCCGACCTCAAAAGACCTGGGTTGCACTGTTTTGTTGTACTGCTTGGCTTGCCTTTCCTTTGCTTTCTTCTCCCGAATAGATGCGGCTTCTAGGATCTCTTCGGCCAGTATTATATTTTCTTTGATCAAATTTTCATTTTGTTGCTCGGGCCTGTCCCTCATTCGGAAGGTATGAATCCTTCGTTCGATGGGGATGACCGCATCACAACCATAGGTGAGTCTAAAGGGGGTCTCTCCTGTTGAGGTTTGTACCGTGGTCCTGATCGACCAGAGGACCTCAGGTAGCAGATCGGCCCATGCCCCTTTTGCTTGAGTAATTATCTTCTTAAGGCCATCAACAATAGCTCGGTTAGCCGCCTCGGCTTTCCCATTAGTTTGGGGGTGCTCGACCGAGGAGAACCGATGAGAGATTCCGATATTTTCAACCAAGAGCTTGAAGTTGTTGGCAGCGAACTGGCTACCATTGTCAGTGATTAGTGTGAGTGGAAGTCCAAAGCGAGAAATGACTTGTTTCAGGAAAAATTTCTGTATTCTTGCCAAAGTGATGGTTGCTAACGGTTCAGCCTCGATCCATTTGGTGAAGTAATCTATTGCTACCACAATGAACTTTAGCTGACCTGGAGCTGTTGGGAACTGTCCCACAATGTCCATCCCCCACATGCTGAAGGGCCAGGGGGAAGCTAGAGAGTGGAGTTCCTCGGAGGGTTTCTGATAAACATCACTGAAGAATTGACACTGAGGACATTTCCTCACATGGTCGATGGAGTCTGCTACCAAGGTTGGCCAGAAATATCCAGCCCTCAATACCTTTCTTGCCAAGGACTTGCCCCCAAAGTGGTGGCTCCCCAATCCTCCGTGGACCTCATTCAAGGTTTCTTGAGCTTCCTCGGAGGTGAGACATCGGAGGAGTGGGGAGGACATTCCTCTTCTATAAAGGATTCCATCAATAATAACATACTCAGCCGCCTTTCTATTAAGTTTCTTTGCTTCCTTCTGATCGGCTGGGAGTATTCCATGTTCGAGGTATGACCTTATCGGATGCATCCAGTTCGGCGATACAGAAACAACCATTACTATACTTGGGGCCGAGATTTGTTCTTGGATGAGGCTTTTGTTGTTCCCTCCACCTTTTGTGCTCGCCAGTTTGGAAAGCACATCGGCTCGGGAGTTCGAACAGCGGGGGATATGGGTGATAGAAAATTTCGCAAAATCAAGATCCAGGGATTTAACTTTATCAAGGTACTTCTGCAGGATGGGTTCTTTTTCTTGGTAGTCTCCGATGACTTGGGAAACCACCAATTGGGAATTGCTCATAATTTGAACTTCAGTTGCGCCGAGCTCCTTAGCCATGCGGAGGTCAGCGATGACTGCTTCATACTCCGCCTGATTATTCGAGGTTAAGAACTCGAATTTCAGGGAATATTCGATGCTGAGACCCTCCGCATTTTCCAAAATAACACCAGCTTCTGCACCCTTTTGATTGCTCGAGCCATCGACATATATCACCCAAGTGTCCGAGCTAGAGCTTTGGTGGGGCTCTGTGAACTCAGATACAAAATCCGCCAATGCTTGTGACTTGACTGCCTTCCTCGGTTCATAGGAGATGTCGAACTCGGACAGTTCGATTGACCATGCCATCATTCTCCCAGCAAGGTCAGGCTTCTGCAGAACTTGTTTAATGGGCTGGGCGGTCCTTACGGCAATGGGGTGGCTCTGGAAATATTGTCGTAGCCGCCGTGCAGCCAGGATTAGACAGAATGCAAATTTCTCAATCTTAGAATACCGGAGCTCAGGACCTTGCAGAGATCGGCTAATGAAGTAAACAGGAAACTCAGTTCGGCCCTCATCTCGGACTAACACCGAACTGAGGGCGGAATCACCAACAGAAAGATAAATGAAAAGGCTTTCCCCCTGCTGAGGGCTGGAGAGAACCGGAGGAGAAGAGAGATATTCCTTAAGTGCCAGGAAAGAAGTTTCACAATTTTGATCCCAATGAAAAGTTGTACCTTTTTTCAGCAGTTGATACCAGGGTAAGGCCTTCTTTGCTGCCTGAGGGAGGAACCTTGACAGTGCTTTCATCCTGCCTGTTAACTGTTGCACTCCTCTGAGATCAGCAAGGCTCTTCATTTCTAATATAGCTCGGCACTTGTCGGGGTTTGCCTCAATTCCCCTTTCGGACAGCATGAATCCGAGGAAGGCACCAGCTGGAACTCCAAAGGTGCACTTTTCCGGATTCAGCCTCATTTTATGCGCTCTTACCCTTTCAAGAACCATGGTATGATCTCGGAAATGGTCCTCTTTTTTCTTGCTTTTTGTAATCATGTCATCAATATAGACCTCCATGGTGGTACCAATGATTCCCTCAAAAACCTTGTTCATCATTCTTTGGTAGGTTGCCCCAGCATTCTTCAAACCGAAAGGCATGACAGTGTAGCAGTAAGTTGTCTTTCCAGTTGTGAATGTGGTTTTATCTTGATCTGTGGGATACATGGGGATCTGATTGTATCCCGAGTAGGCATCAGTAAACGACAATAGCTGGTATCCTGCCGAACTATCGACGAGCTCGTCAATAATTGGCAGTGGATAATGATCCTTGGGGCAGGCTTTGTTGAGGTCGGTGTAATCCACACACATCCTCCAACTACCGTTTGCCTTTTTAACCAAAATAGTGTTTGCGACCCATTCGGCATATGGCACCTCTTTGACAAACCCAGCTTCCAGCAGCTCGGAAACCTTTTCCTGAATAACTTTCGCTTTCTCTGTTCCAACTCGTCTCAACTTTTGGGCTACCGGCCTTGCCTTCGGATCCTCGCTGAGCTTGTGACAAATAAAGTTCGGATCGATTCCCGGCATGTCGGCCGATGTCGAAGAAAACAAATCCAAATTAGCTCGTAATAGGTCGATAATCTCGCCCTGGATCTCCTGAGGGAGGTCGGCGCCCACTTTGACAGTTCTGTTGGGGTCAGAGGGATCAATTTGAATTGCCAGCCATTCCCCTTGAGGAGAAGGCCTAAGATCATCCTGCTCGGCCCGAACATCCAGTTCAGCCAATAGGATCTTCCCTTTGGCCAATGTTGGACCAGTGAGCTCCTCTTGCTTCTTTCTAATTTCCCGTAGACTCGCGTTGTAGCAAAGTCGGGCTTTGAGCTGGTCGGCTCTGACGGTGACGATCGTGTCGTCAGAGCCGACAAATTTCATGGCTAGATGTACCGTCGACACCACTGCCCCGAAAGCTTGCAGGCAGGTTCGTCCCAGTATCACGTTGTAGGGGGATTCAGAATCAACAACTAGAAATTTGATGATCTCCGTTCGGGCCGAAGGTTGTTTGCCTAAGGTCACCGGGAGATGGATAGCTCCTAGGGGGCGAATTGCCTCACCCGTGAAGCTGATGAGACTGCCTTAAAATTCCACGAGGTCGGCTGACCTCAGCTTAAGTGCTCGAAAGGTGTGAAGAAAGAGAATGTCGGCCGAACTTCCTTGATCGATAAAAACTCGGGCGACTTCGAAGTTGCTGATCATCGCCGCGATCACCATTGGGTCATTGTGATCCGGGACGATGCCTTCCATATCCTGGTCAGAAAAGCTGATGGGGATGTTCCGAGATGGTTTCTTGCAGATAGGCTTGTGGCGAACAACTAATACTTGATTGACGTACTTTTTCCTTTCCGACCTTTTCTCTCCCCCACCGGCAAAACCTCCCGAGATAGTTTCCACTCGGAGACTTTCCGGTGACTTAACCAAATCTCGTATCTCAACAAAAAAATTTATTTGTTGTGGGACCTCGTTTGGTGCTGGAGCTTGAACAACAGCTCGTTCAGCCAAACGCTGCGTAGTAACCTGCTGAAGATCTGGGATGGCTTTGCCTTGCTGTTCTACGATCCTCATCTGTTGTCTCATCGAGGACAAGAGCTCTGCATCTCGAGAGAGTGAAGATTGAGGAGAGCGAGAGCGATGTGTAGTGCTGACAGAGTGGGCACGTTCGCTACGGTGGCGGTGCTGTTCTGTGTTGGTTTCTCTGAGCTCGGAGCGTAGATGCACGCGCCGGCCCCCTCCTAGGTGCTAAGTTGGATTTGTAGTGTCTCCGGTGTGGATGGTGTAAGGTCCACTGTGGGTGTGCGTGAACTCTAGCGGTGGAGGTGGCGGTGGAGGCAGGGGTGGTGGTGAGGACCTTGCTTCCCTATTGGCTTCAAGGTGCAGGCGCAGGTCCTCAGTTGATGGCACTCTTCTTGGATGCCCCCTCCTCCTCCTCTGGACTGGTTGTACCTCAGACATGGTAGAATCTTTTGGGTGGGGATAAAGTTTTCTCTTTCCCCACAGACGGCGCCAATGTGATGTCCTAGACGGTGAGGTCCTCCAAGGGTTAGGGAAGAAGACCTTCAAAGGAGCCTCTATCTAGGGTTTCTGTGTGATGTTTGGTGGGAGTCCTCAAGTGGCTAAAGGGAGAACCAAGAAGTAACCTTAATCACTGGTGTGTGAGGGTGACAATTAGGGTTAGAGGACGTACCTGAGCCCCATGTAGTACGGAGCTACTTATAGGGGGGAGCTGGTTGCCGTAATGGGCCTGCTTTAGGCCCAAGTAGGGCCAACCTGTACTGAGCTATGAGTGGATGAGCTGTCCTTGTGGATAAGGGGAGACACGTCATCCTGTCCTTGGTGTCGGACTCTGGGAGGTGTCGGACAGGGAAGTCGGACCTGGGTAGGAATATGAGGTCGGCCCGTATCTGGTATCTGTTCGGCCGTTGAGCCTTGAGCTCGGCCCAGCATACAGAGGGCTTCTTATAGGGCCGTGAGGCCTTAAGCGAGGGTTCTGAGGACCTCGGCTAGGCCGAGTCCACCACACTTGGAAGCGTGTTTGTACAAAACAATTGTTCTAAATTCATAGTGAACCAAATCTCCCAAATTAGAAGGGGAGGACTGGATGTATCTCTCGGGAGATTGAGAGTGAACAAGTATAAATCGCTGTGTCATATTCCTTTCCCTAATTTCCTTTACTTTACTCATATTTCGATTGTTTTACGAAAAATTTTTATATTGGTGTTTTCAATTCAAGAACTAATCAAGAATAATCTTTTCAATTGATTTAGTATCATTAATTGATTGTTGTCAAGTGTATATATTGGTTGTGTAAAAAGATTTTGAAAGAATTGATTTTTGAATCGATTGCTCTCAGCATAGTTGATACAGAACCAATTAGCTAATCAATTACGTAACTACTGATGTGCATATTATTTATTATAAGCAAAAATTGGACAAAGTAATCACTACACGTATTCACCCCCTCCCCCAACCATCTAGGTGTGTGTAGAGCCTCTTGTAAATCCTTACAAACTATTGTTCCCGATTTTTTTTCTCCATTTCTATCTCTCCAAAAAAAGTGACAGCTATGTTGTTTTATATATATTCATCAAGGTATCCTCAGCTGATAATTGGAAATTAATTCATTTCAAGATGTAAAGATTTAGAAAGGTTTTCTAATAAAAACAAATTTTACTAACCCAAACACCAGAGGTGCACACGTGTATATTTATCTTTATCATCAAAGTATTTCTCATACTCAGTTATGTGGGCTTTATTGACTATTTGTCTGTTTTTAATTAAAAAAAAGAGTACGTAGACACTCATTATCTATTATCTAGTGTAGTTGATGTGGTGAAAGATTATTTATTTTGCATATGTTACCGGTTCAATTTTCAAAGCTTACACAAATCCTTCTAAGAGATCAAAGTTTAACAAAATAAATTAATAGATAGAAGTTTTAATTTACAAGTGCAAGAACTTAAAATCAAAAATGATAAATCCTCCGATAAAATTTGATTATTACAAATTCTCCTACACGTATATGAAGGTGACATGAATTACAAGGTGATAATTTTCTTATCAATAATTGGTTTAAAGGTGCCATATATCACTTTTATGTTGTTATTAATATACGATTATTATATAATGATATCATTACTCTAATGAAATTACATGAATAAACTAAAACTAATAAATAATCACACTTGCTAATTAGTTGAGGAGAAATAAGATTTATGCTAAAAGGATAAATTTCACTCAATAACATAATAATTCAAACAAAGAGACACAGAAATAGCAATAGTTTAACAACCATAAAGATTTTAAAGAAACAACATAAAATATGGAAAGATTTTCTCATAATATACCAAAACCCTATTGTCATGATAGAGCTTGAGGGTCAAGTCCAGCTCCTCTGAGGTTTGAGATGCAGAAGACACAATATGATCTTCATGAATAGGGTTTTCAACATTAGCATGAGCTTGAGAATAATTAAGTGCATCAAGATTTCCCACGTTTAATCTATGGGGAATTCCAACACTTCCACCCCAAGAACTAGTCAACCCAAATCGGTGATTAGGGAGAGATTCATTAAACAAGTGTTGCCCATGGTAATTTCCATAGCCAACAGCTGAAAAATGAGGTGGCCAAGACATATTAGGTACGTGACCCGACAGATATTGAAACTGAACACCATGGTAGGGAAGGTTCATAATGGATGAACCAACCCCTTGAGTATAGCACATCTTTTTCTCCCCTTCGAGGCGACGCTCAAGCTTATGAGCAGTTTGATGTCCTCCAAGTGCTTGAAATTTGGCAAATTTCTTATTACAATACTTGCAAGCAAACTCAAGGGATTTATTTGCTTGCACTTCCCCATTGTTGGAGGGTTTTGAGTAATTTGGCGAACCCGAATACTCAGAAATCTTCAATGATTTCATAGAGTTGGAAGCAGTAACTTCTAAGGTGGGTGTCTCCCCGACCTTACGCTTGAGCTTTTTGTCCTTACCATCTCTTACGGATATTGTGTTGGACATTGTTTCAGAGCTCTACAAATTAAAAGAGAATATAGGTATTTGTAAAGAAATCTTTGCGGTTTTAGGAGAATAGAAGAGTGGTATTTATTAAGAAAAAATTGAGAATTATATATTACATTAAAAAAAATGTATGTGGTGTGCACCTTGACTTTTATTAGGTGTCTAGTAAATAATTTTTATATAGTCAACACTCTATTTATGATTCAAGTGTATAATTTATATTTTTTTCGTAAGACTTATAATTTATATTTAAAATTCAATAATAACGCATGAATAATGAGTTTTACATAAAAATATATTCAAATCCAAAAATTAATATGAAGTAAACTATTCAGTGTTATTATTATTATCTTTAATATCAAATATTCTATTACTATAAAATTATATATATAGAGAGAGAGAGAGTTAATAGTCACATAGGTCCCCGAAATATACCCATGGAATCCCCGTGAAAGATTTGTGGAATCTCTTAAACTCCCCAAAGATTAATTTGGCATCACATTAGTCCCCCACATCCAATTTCGTTAGGAGAGACCTCAGGGATCCTACGTAGTACGTTAAATGTTTTGTTGGCCCCAATGCCATGATGGAATGTTAAGAAGGTCTCACGTTTCGGCCAATAAAGCATTTAACGTCCCACGTAGGATTTCGTTAGGTCTCTCATGGAGGGACTAACGTGATGCCAAATTGATATTTGCGGGGTTTAATATATTTTACAAATCTTTCATGGACCTAACTGATTCCAAAATTATTTTTGGAGTGTTTAAGAGATTCCACAAATCTTTCATGGAGCTAACTGATTTCATAGGTATCTTTCGGGGACCTATGTGACTATTATCTCTCTCTCTCTCTATACACACACACACACACTACTACTACTTTAAATTTATTGCTCCATTCTTATCACATTAAATGAATTGTTATATTTTTAACCTTTTGATATTATCATATATTATTTCTTGTTCAACCTACATTCTTAAATAATATAATATTATCGTTTCATTTACATGGTTATTAAATGTTATGAAATATAACGGTTGTTTTATATTTGCCATAAATTAATATTTGAATGCTGATATATTTATTTTAAATAAAAACTTATTACATAGATGAATTAAAAAATGTGATGTATAGTTAATTTAAAATATATTGCAGAAGCACTCATTCAGATAAATATTATAACAATGATTGATTAGTTCAAGTGGTATATACATGCTTCCTTTCAAGCAAAGTCTACACTTTAAATTTGAATATTAAGAATCAAATCTTATATCTTGAAAAAGGTTTAAATAAGTAATTGGTCCTTGAAACATTATAGTGTTTTAGTTTTAATTCTTAAAAATTTTTCGACCCTCATTATAAGAATTTTGTGTTAACTGCTGATATGATAAACGAAAAGCCACATTACCTTGTCTCGTGTCCAAGTTGAACGTGAGGTGGCATGATGATGTGGATGGCCCATATGCATGCATACCAACCAAAAACTAACTTATAAGCCCAATTAGATATATGCTAGTGTAAAGAGAATGACAGAATATAAAAGCTTAAGGTTAACTAAGAATGAACAATATAGAACTGATTTTTTATATGGAAATGTCATTATTCTAAGAAGGTTGATTCACAATCCACTACCTACAAGCCCAAAATGTGTGTGTGTGTTTTTTAAGATTAGATTAAATTTTATTGAAAGCCAACCATAGCACAAGATGTACACCATGACACAATATCATACTAAGAAAAAATACCCTGATAGTCCATTGAAACTAAACTAATAGCAAACCACGCCAATTCTCCCATTTCCTAAAAAAATAACAATACACAACGATTAAATAGTGATATTGTGAATAAGTATTAAACAATCATATCATTGACCAAATTGGAAGTTCACTAATCATAATGAATACAATACTAAAAGATTTTAAAATTGAATCACTTGTATAAAATTTACCTATCAAGATATGTAATCATCATGAATACGAAAAGAAATAATGTAAAGGTTAAACTGACTCGTCATGCTTATAACCTTGTTTAAAATAACCTCCATGCTTGAAACCTCGTCAAAAATAACCCTCTAGCCAAAAGCTAACTTCTTCAGTGGTGCAACTGAACACCGTAATATCATGTAGTATTCCTCCTCTAGTGCTCCATCTTGATGCTATAAAAATTAATAAGCAGAGTGCATCGTATAAAAAGAAAAAACTAAGTGTCGAAAGTTTATTTTAGGAAATGGATTAAAGATACCTTTGCTTGTTTAATTTCGAAAATTGTGACGATAATTGGCAAAATCATGCAACCGGACATTTTAGGTGAACACTAGATTTTGACCAATCTTCAACTGAAAGTTTGGTGATTCAGTTGATGATCGAAGAATCTCAATCTTAAAGGAGAATTTGTTGGTGCCGAAATCTTGGAGCCATCATTTCAAGGAAGGGGCTGTGAATAATTTTTTTCCACCTTTGAATTAGGAATTGGGTGAGAAGAAATAATATTTTGGGTGTGAAAATAATGAAGATTGGTGTGAAGAGGGAGTAGAAATTAGTAAAGGCATAAGGAGGCATTTCAAAGACATTCTCAAAGTACTATTTGAGTGTAGATCGTGCCTTGATGGGGTTGAGTTTAGTAGTCTATTGTGACTACAAAAGAATTTTTTTAATTGCAATTTTTAGTTTTATAGGGAAGGAGACTAAAGCGCTAGTTTGAAGTTGTGTTGCTGATAAATGCTTTGGTTCGAAGGGCTTCAACATAAAGTTCTCCGAAGACTTTTTGGAGATCTTAAAACTAATATAATAAGGAGGATATTCGCAACTTTGTTTTTTAATTTTAGGTGAAACGGAGGTTGCCTAAAGGAGTTAGCTATTTTTTTATTGCTATAATTTCAAAGATTCTTACCTCACAAAAAGTAAAAGACTTTACACAGATTTCATTTGTTCTTTCCTTTTACAAGATTTCATCTAAAGTGTTGTTGGTTAGTCTGAAAAGTATGATGCATTTTTTTATGTCTCCTACATAGTCAACTTCATAAAGAATATACAGATTCTTGATGTTGTTGCTGTGGTTAATGAGGTTATTGGTAATGCAAAGAGTGGATGAGTTGGATGTGATTTAAGGTATAGATCAGACTTCTATATAGAGTATGAGTCTGTGAACTAGGTTTTGTTGGACTACATGCTAGAAAGGATTGGTTTCATATATTAGCAGGTTATTTCCCTTAAGTGGGATCTCCATGGAGACCCTATGGTACCCTTCTTATTCTTTTTTGATAGTATAGAGTTATATAGGGCTTATGATATACCCGTTGCTAATGAATCTCTTTGAGAGTTTAGATTTGGGAATTTAGAAGATTGAGCGAGGTACAACACAAGAGTGAGGGATCCTTTGTTATATTAGCTTGTCAAGTGAGGTATCATGGAAGCGTACGTGTTTGTACAAGACAATTGTTCTAAATTCATAGTGAAGCAAATCTCCCAAATCGGAAGGGGAGGACTGGATGTATCTCTTGGGAGGTTGAAAGTGAACAAGTATAAATCGCTGTGTAGTATTCCTTTCCCTAATCTCCTTTACTTTACTCTTATTTATATTGTTTTACGAAAAATTGAACTTTGGTATTTTCAATTCAAGAACTAATCATTAATAATCTTTTCAATTGATTTAGTATCATTTATTGATTGTTGTCAAGTGTATATACTGGTTGTGTAAAATTTTTTAGAAAAGAATTGATTTTCGATTCGATTCCTCTTAGCATAATTGGTACAAAAAGTAAAAGACTTTACACAGATTTCATTTGTTCTTTTCTTTTTCAAGATTTCATCTAAAGTGTTGTTGGTTAGTCTGAAAAGTATGATGCATTTTCTTATGCCTCCTACACAGTCAACTTCATAAAGAATATAGATATTCTTGATGTGGTTGTTGTGGTTAATGAGGCAATTGGTAATGCAAAGAGTGGATGAGTTGGATGTGATTTAAGGTATAGATCACACTTCTATATAGAGTATGAGTCTATGAACTAGGTTTTGTTGGACTACATGCTAGAAAGGATTGGTTTCATATATTAGCAGGTTATTTCCCTTACGTGGGATCTCCATGGAGACCCTATGGTACCCTTCTTATTCTTTTTTGATAGTATAGAGTTATATAGGGCTTATGAGAAACCCGTTGCTAATGAATCTCTTTGAGAGTTTAGATTTGGTAAGAATGGTATTAAGATATATACCAAGCCTTCAATTCATGGATGATATGATTGTAGTGAGAAAACCTTTGGTAAGAAATTTATGGTCTTCACATAAAAAAAAGAAATTTATGGTCAATGAAGAGCAAATTGTGTTGGAATTGGCATCAAGTCTGAAGGATAAAACCCAAAAAAAAAAGCTCGTTATTTGACTTAAATAATGTAGAAAATGAGTTTGTGGAAGCACCTTCGAGCTTCTTGCTTTGCAAAGTAAGTTTGATTCCCTTTAATTATATACTGGTTCTAGTAGGGGCTTATCCAGGGAAATATTTAACTTGGAACTTGGTAATCAATTTAATTGCAAAAAGAGTGGTTAGTTGGAAAAGGAAGAATATCATTAATTGCTGAAAGAGTGAGTATAGGGGAAAACTATGCTTTTAAATGGATCGCCGAATAATATCCTAACCTATTTGATGTCGCTAAACTAGTTTGATTTGATCCTTTCCACAACCCACCAAAGAACACCCCAAAAAATTATACAACAAATTATAAACCAAATAGAAATAATCATCTTATAAAAATAGAGCAACATTTGATGAGGCTTACTAATAGCAAAGATTGACTTTCCACAAAAGCTAGAAGAAATGGGCCTTGCATCTCTCATCTTCTATCCGCTTATAATCTCTCCTTATTCTTAGAAGCTTCAGCTTAGTAAATGGCCAAGGTAGTGAGGGTGCTGATTTCTTTCTATGCTGCCTCTGGTCACAAAATTAACAAAGTATAGACCACAATCTTCTTCTCCAAAAATGTTACTCAACCATTGCTGTGGCTTTTCTCAATATGAAGGTATATGCAAATTTTCTTCTCTGAAAATTTTCCTCTTAGGCTGAAATTTCATACGTGAAAAATTACCCACAATAAATTAAAATTTTAACAAATGCAAGGCGGTTCTTTTGAAATTTGTCAACATTGTTCTAACAAAAAAAATAGAAACAAACATGCATATTATTCGTCAATTAGTTGTGGAATCTGATTCCTTTACTCATATTAACTTGATGAAAAATATGAGAACTCTACTAACAAGTTGATCCAAGAAATATGTGCTTAGTAAAGGAAGGATTGGAATTTGTTGTTCTCTCACATTTATAGGGAAAGTAACTAATTTGCAAATTGGCTAGCCAACCGGAGTACCCATGTTCTAAATGACCGTCCTAAGAATCTTGCTAAGCTAGTTTACAATGATTTTTCTGCGGCTTTAGTACCCCAACCATGCACATCATTCTTCAAATCTATAATATTTGACATCAACCCTTCTTTGCATTAAAAAAATATAGCCACATTGCATATGTAAACAAAACCAACATATACTTCAAATTTTGAATTTTAAAAAGACTTCTACTATTTCCATCTATTCAGTTATGAAAATAAATATAGAAAACCTTCATACTACAATAAGGAACTTGTCTTGCACAACTAGCTAATTTTAGTATTTTTATCTAATAATAGAATCTTTCATGGCATCCTCGATTAGGGCTCATGTCTCATTCATTTTCCCAAGAATAAAAGTCAACAATTTTTTAGAACACCAATACTTATACTATAATTGTTACTTTCTAGTGAGAAGTGACCATTAATCTCATATTCCAAAAGAAATTAATTAACAAACTTTATTTTATTTTGCTAAATCACTAAACTCAACTCCAAAACAAAATTCTTTTATCGTGACTAACCTCTCAAAATATCAAACTAACCTAGTAATTTTAGATAACTAATAATAAGGTATATATATAGTCTTATCACTTCACCTACCTTATATATCTATTATATTTCAAGTATCCTTGTTAAAAATATACTATTTTAATAAAAAAAATTAAAATATGAAATTCAAGATTTATTATTAGGAATGAGGGAGAACACTGCTAAGGATCTTTTTCAAATCTTTGTCATATGTTTTTATATAGACAATAACCTCTTTTTATGAATTGAGAACTCTTTCTTTACTTACAGACATGTTCGTTCCAGTATGTACGTGTTTCTCTTAGGAGTAAGAAACAAACTAATGATAGGACATGAATTCAAATTCATATATATATATATATATATATATATATATATATATATATATTCTAACTCTTCATGAAAGGGTGTGTGTGGGAATTCTAGGAGGGATTTAACACTCTTGTGTTTAGCTTTTATGTCACTCATGAATGCATGTACAAAGTCTCATGGAAACAAAATTCAAACTTTAAAATCCAAACCAAAGTTAAAAAAAATAGTAATAGTACTCCCTCCCATCATTCATTTTGGGCGTGAGACCATGGCCACCAAAAGGAAAATTAAAATTTTTATATATTAGAAGTTGAGCTAAATTCAAATATCATAAAAAGCTGCATATATATTGAAAGTAACAAAGGTTTATAAAAATCATTTTCACATGAGAGTCATAAAAAAAATAACACTTTTAAAATTTCACTTCAATACTTTGTCATAAAATATATTTTTATCTATACATTTTGACTCTTAAATCATTCCATTTGGAGTCACCATGAAAAAGATATGTAATTAATAAAATCACACGAATCTCAAAATTAATTTCAATCAAAATCACATAGCTAAATAAAATAAAACAATTGATTCTTAAAACTATATTTTTTAAGAGTAAACTTAAATAGCTTACAACTTTACTAAGTTATAACATAGTTATATAACAACACGCACCTTATATAAAAAATAAAATTTCCAAAATTATGCATTACGAGATCCCAAAATTAAATAATTTTATGTAGGGAAAATCGTGGTCGTACAAAGGAGAAGAATAAGGGGTGAGGCATCCCTTTAGCAAAGTGGAGAAATCTAGGAAGTAAGATATTTTCTTAGTGCTTGAGGATGAGGTATTTTTCAAGTTATGTTGATTCACGAGGGAATTTAGAAGATTGAGGGAGGTACAACGCAAGAGTGAGGGATCCTTTGTTATATTAGCTTGTCAAGTGAGGTATCATGGAAGCGTACGTGTTTGTACAAGACAATTGTTCTAAATTCATAGTGAAGCAAATCTCCCAAATCGGAAGGGGAGGACTGGATGTATCTCTTGGGAGGTTGAAAGTGAACAAGTATAAATTGCTGTGTAGTATTCCTTTCCCTAATCTCCTTTACTTTACTCTTATTTTGATTGTTTTACGAAAAATTGAACTTTGGTATTTTCAATTCAAGAACTAATCAAGAATAATCTTTTCAATTGATTTGGTATCATTTATTGATTGCTGTCAAGTGTATATACTGGTTGTGTAAAAATTTTTAGAAAAGAATTGATTTTCGATTTGATTCCTCTTAGCATAATTGGTACAAAAAGTAAAAGACTTTACACAGATTTCATTTGTTCTTTCCTTTTACAAGATTTCATCTAAAGTGTTGTTGGTTAGTCTGAAAAGTATGATGCATTTTTTTATGTCTCCTACACAGTCAACTTCATAAAGAATATACATATTCTTGATGTGGTCGCTGTGGTTAATGAGGTTATTGGTAATGCAAAGAGTGAATGAGTTGGATGTGATTTAAGGTATAGATCAGACTTCTATATAGAGTATGAGTCTGTGAACTAGGTTTTGTTGGACTACATGCTAGAAAGGATTGGTTTCATATATTAGCAGGTTATTTCCCTTAAGTGGGATCTCCATGGAGACCCTATGGTACCCTTCTTATTCTTTTTTGATAGTATAGAGTTATATAGGGCTTATGAGAAACTCGTTGCTAATGAATCTCTTTGAGAGTTTAGATTTGGTAAGAATGGTATTAAGATATATACCAAGCCTTCAATTCATGGATGATATGATTGTAGTGAGAAAACCTTTGGTAAGAAATTTATGGTCTTCACATAAAAAAAAAGAAATTTATGGTCAATGAAGAGCAAATTGTGTTGGAATTGGCATCAAGTCTGAAGGATAAAACCCAAAAAAAAAGCTCGTTATTTGACTTAAATAATGTAGAAAATGAGTTTGTGGAAGCACCTTCGAGCTTCTTGCTTTGCAAAGTAAGTTTGATTCCCTTTAATTATATATTGGTTCTAGTAGGGGCTTATCCAGGGAAATATTTAACTTGGAACTTGGTAATCAATTTAATTGCAAAAAGAGTGGTTAGTTGGAAAAGGAAGAATATCATTAATTGCTGAAAGAGTGAGTATAGGGGAAAACTATGCTTTTAAATGGATCGCCGAATAATATCCTAACCTATTTTATGTCGCTAAACTAGTTTGATTTGATCCTTTCCCCAACCCACCAAAGAACACCCCAAAAAATTATACAACAAATTATAAACCAAATAGAAATAATCATCTTATAAAAATAGAGCAACATTTGATGAGGCTTACTAATAGCAAAGATTGACTTTCAACAAAAGCTAGAAGAAATGGGCCTTGCATCTCTCATCTTCTATCCGCTGATAATCTCTCCTTATTCTTAGAAGCTTCAGCTTAGTAAATGGCCAAGGTAGTGAGGGTGCTGATTTCTTTCTATGCTGCCTCTGGTCACAAAATTAACAAAGTATAGACCACAATCTTCTTCTCCAAAAATGTTACTCAACCATTGTTGTGGCTTTTCTCAATATGAAGGTATATGCAAATTTTCTTCTCTGAAAATTTTCCTCTTAGGCTGAAATTTCATACGTGAAAAATTACCCACAATAAATTAAAATTTTAACAAATGCAAGGCGGTTCTTTTGAAATTTGTCAACATTGTTCTAACAAAAAAAAATAGAAACAAACATGCATATTATTCGTCAATTAGTTGTGTAATCTGATTCCTTTACTCATATTAACTTGATGAAAAATATGAGAACTCTACTAACAAGTTGATCCAAGAAATATGTGCTTAGTAAAGGAAGGATTGGAATTTGTTGTTCTCTCACATTTATAGGGAAAGTAACTAATTTGCAAATTGGCTAGCCAACCGGAGTACCCATGTTCTAAATGACCCTCCTAGGAATCTTGCTAAGCTAGTTTACAATGATTTTTCTGGGGCTTTAGTACCCCATCCATGCACATCATTCTTCAAATCTATAATATTTGACATCAACCCTTCTTTGCATTAAAAAAATATAGCCACATTGCATATGTAAACAAAACCAACATATACTTCAAATTTTGAATTTTAAAAAGACTTCTACTATTTCCATCTCTTCAGTTATGAAAATAAATCTAGAAAACCTTCATACTACAATAAGGAACTTGTCTTGCACAACTAGCTAATTTTAGTATTTTGATCTAATAATAGAATCTTTCATGGCATCCTCGATTAGGGCTCATGTCTCATTCATTTTCCCAAGAATAAAAATCAACAATTTTTTAGAACACCAATACTTATACTATAATTGTTACTTTCTAGTGAGAAGTGACCATTAATATCATATTCCAAAAGAAATTAATTAACAAACTTTATTTTATTTTGCTAAATCACTAAACTCAACTCCAAAACAAAATTCTTTTATCGTGACTAACCTCGCTCTCAAAATACCAAACTAACCTAGTAATTTTAGATAACTAATAATAAGGTATATATATAATCTTATCACTTCACCTACCTTATATATCTATTATATTTCAAGTATCCTTGTTAAAAATATACTATTTTAATAAAAAAAATTAAAATATCAAATTCAAGATTTATTATTAGGGATGAGGGAGAACACTGCTAAGGATCTTTTTCAAATCTTTGTCATATGTTTTTATATAGGCAATAACCTCTTTTTATGAATTGAGAACTCTTGCTTTACTTACAGACATGTTCGTTCGAGTATGTACGTGTTTCTCTTTGGAGTAAGAAACAAACTAATGATAGGACATGAATTCAAATTCATATATATATATATATATATATATATATATATATATATATTCTAACTCTTCATGAAAGGGTGTGTGTGGGAATTCTAGGAGGGAATTAACACTCTTGTGTTTAGCTTTTATGCCACTCATGAATGCATGTACAAAGTCTCATGCAAACAAAAATCAAACTTTAAAATCCAAACCAAAGTTTAAAAAAAATAATTGTACTCCCTCTCATCATGCATTTTGGGCGTGAGACCATGGCCACAAAAGGAAAATTGAAATTTTTATATATTAGAAGTTGAGTTAAATTCAAATATCATTAAAAGCTGCATATTGAAAGTATCAAAGGTTTATAAAAATCATTTTCACATGAGAGTCATTAAAAAATATAAAACTTTTAAAATTTCACTTCAATACTTTGTCATAAAAATATATTTTCATATTTACATTTTTACTCTTAAATCATTCCATTTGGAGTCCCCATGAAAAAATGTAATTAAGAAAATCACACGAATCTCAAAATTAATTTCAATCAAAATCACATAGGTAAATAAAATAAAACAATTGATTCTTAAAACTATACTTTTTAAGAGTCAACTTAAATAGCTTACAACTTTACTAAGTTATAACATAGTTATATAACAACATCATATTTCAGTACCATATATAAAAAATAAAATTTCCAAAATTATTCAATACGAGATCCCAAAATTAAATAATTTTATGTAGGGAAAAATGTGGTCTTACAAAGGAGAAGAATAAGGGATGAGGCATCCCTTTAGCAAGGTGGAGAAATATAGGAAGTTAGATATCTTCTTAGTGCTTGAGAATGAGGTATCTTTCAAGTTATGTTGATTCACGAGGGAATTTAGAAGAATTAGTGAGGTACAACGCAAGGGTGAGGGATCCTTTGTTATATTAGCTTGTCAGGTGAGGTATCTTGGAAGCGTGTTTGTACAAAACAATTGTTCTAAATTCATAGTGAACCAAATCTCCCAAATCAGAAGGGGAGGACTGGATGTATCTCTCGGGAGATTGAGAGTGAACAAGTATAAATCGCTGTGTCATATTCCTTTCCCTAATTTCCTTTACTTTACTCATATTTTGATTGTTTTACGAAAATTTTTTATATTGGTGTTTTCAATTCAAGAACTAATCAAGAATAATCTTTTCAATTGATTTAGTATCATTAATTGATTGTTGTCAAGTGTATATATTGGTTGTGTAAAAAGATTTTGAAAGAATTGATTTTTGAATCGATTGCTCTCAGCATAGTTGATACAGAACCAATTAGCTAACCAGTTACGTAACTACTGATGTGCATATTATTTATTATAAGCAAAAATTGGACAAAGTAATCACTACACCTATTCACCCCCTCCCCCAACCATCTAGGTGTGTGTAGAGCCTCTTGTAAATCCTTACAAACTATTGTTCCCGATTTTTTTCTCCATTTCTATCTCTCCAAAAAAAGTGACAGCTATGTTGTTTTATATATATTCATCAAGGTATCCTCAGCTGATAATTGGAAATTAATTCATTTCAAGATGTAAAGATTTAGAAAGGTTTTCTAATAAAAACAAATTTTACTAACCCAAACACCAGAGGTGCACACGTGTATATTTATCTTTATCATCAAAGTATTTCTCATACTCAGTTATGTGGGCTTTATTGACTATTTGTCTGTTTTTAATTAATAAAAAGAGTACGTAGACACTCATTATCTATTATCTAGTGTAGTTGATGTGGTGAAAGATTATTTATTTTGCATATGTTACCGGTTCAATTTTCAAAGCTTACACAAATCCTTCTAAGAGATCAAAGTTTAACAAAATAAATTAATAGATAGAAGTTTTAATTTACAAGTGCAAGAACTTAAAATCAAAAATGATAAATCCTCCGATAAAATTTGATTATTACAAATTCTCCTACACGTATATGAAGGTGACATGAATTACAAGGTGATAATTTTCTTATCAATAATTGGTTTAAAGGTGCCATATATCACTTTTATGTTGTTATTAATATACGATTATTATATAATGATATCATTACTCTAATGAAATTACATGAATAAACTAAAACTAATAAATAATCACACTTGCTAATTAGTTGAGGAGAAATAAGATTTATGCTAAAAGGATAAATTTCAACTCAATAACATAATAATTCAAACAAAGAGACACAGAAATAGCAATAGTTTAACAACCATAAAGATTTTAAAGAAACAACATAAAATATGGAAATATTTTCTCATAATATACCTAAACCCTATTGTCAAGCTAGAGCTTGAGGGTCAAGTCCAGCTCCTCTGAGGTTTGAGATGCAGAAGACACAATATGATCTTCATGAATAGGGTTTTCAACATTAGCATGAGCTTGAGAATAATTAAGTGCATCAAGATTTCCCACGTTTAATCTATGGGGAATTCCAACACTTCCACCCGAAGAACAAGTCAACCCAAATCGGTGATTAGGGAGAGATTCATTAAACAAGTGTTGCCCATGGTAATTTCCATAGCCAACAGCTGAAAAATGAGGTGGCCAAGACATATTAGGTACGTGACCCGACAGATATTGAAACTGAACACCATGGTAGGGAAGGTTCATAATGGATGAACCAACCCCTTGAGTATAGCACATCTTTTTCTCCCCTTCGAGGCGATGCTCAAGCTTATGAGCAGTTTGATGTCCTCCAAGTGCTTGAAATTTGACAAATTTCTTATTACAATACTTGCAAGCAAACTCAAGGGATTTATTTGCTTGCACTTCCCCATTGTTGGAGGGTTTTGAGTAATTTGGCGAACCCGAATACTTAGAAATCTTCAATGATTTCATAGAGTTGGAAGCAGTAACTTCCAAGGTTGGTGTCTCCCCAACCTTACGCTTGAGCTTTTTGTCCTTACCATCTCTTACGGATATTGTGTTGGACATTGTTTCAGAGCTCTACAAATTAAAATAGAATATAGGTATTTGTAAAGAAATCTTTGCGGTTTTAGGAGAATAGAAGAGTGGTATTTATTAAGAAAAAATTGAGAATTATATATTACATTAAAAAAAATGTATGTGGTGCGCACCTTGACTTTTATTAGGTGTCTAGTAAATAATTTTTATATAGTCAACACTCTATTTTTGATTCAAGTGTATAATTTATATTTTTTTCGTAAGACTTATAATTTATATTTAAAAGTCAATAATAACGCATGAATAATGAGTTTTACATAAAAATATATTCAAATCCAAAAATTAATATGAAGTAAACTATTCAGTGTTATTATTATTATCTTTAATATAAAAAATTCTATTACTATAAAATTATATATATATATATATAGAGAGAGAGAGTTAATAGTCACATAGGTCCCCGAAAGATACCCATGGAATCCCCGTGAAAGATTTGTGGAATCTCATAAACTCCCCAAAGATTAATTTGGCATCACATTAGTCCCCCACATCCAATTTCGTCAGGAGAGACCTGAGGGAATCCTACGTAGTACGTTAAATGTTTTGTTGGCCCAATGCCATGATGGAATGTTAAGAAGGTGTCACGTTTCGGCTTTGCATTTAACGTCCCACGTAGGATTTCGTTAGGTCTCTCATGGAGGGACTAACGTGATGCCAAATTGATCTTTGCGGGGTTTAAGATATTCCACAAATCTTTCATGGACTTAACTGATTCCAAAATGATTTTTGGAGTGTTTAAGAGATTCCACAAATCTTTCATGGACCTAACTGATTTCATAGGTATCTTTCGGGGACCTATGTGACTATTTTTTCTCTCTCTCTCTCTATATATATATATATACACACACACACACACTACTACTTTAAATTTATTGCTCCATTCTTATCACATTAAATGAATTGTTATATTTTTAACCTTTTGATATTATCATATATTATTTCTTGTTCAACCTACATTCTTAAATAATATAATATTATCGTTTCATTTACATGGTTATTAAATGTTACGAAATATAACGGTTGTTTTATATTTGCCATAAATTAATATTTGAATGCTGATATATTTATTTTAAATAAAAACTTATTACATAGATGAATTAAAAAATGTGATGTATAGTTAATTTAAAATATATTGCAGAAGCACTCATTCAGATAAATATTATAACAATGATTGATTAGTTCAAGTGGTATATACATGCTTCCTTTCAAGCAAAGTCTAGACTTTAAATTTGCATATTAAGAATCAAATCTTATATCTTGAAAAAGGTTTAAATAAGTAATTGGTCCTTGAAACATTATAGTGTTTTAGTTTTAATTCTTAAAATTTTTTCGACCCTCATTATAAGAATTTTGTGTTAACTGCTGATATGATAAACGAAAAGCCACATTACCTTGTCTCGTGTCCAAGTTGAATGTGAGGTGGCATGATGATGTGGATGGCCCATATGCATGCATACCAACCAAAAACTAACTTATAAGCCCAATTAGATATATGCTAGTGTAAAGAGAATGACAGAATATAAAAGCTTAAGGTTAACTAAGAATGAACAATATAGAACTGATTTTTTTTATGGAAATGTCATTATTCTAAGAAGGTTGATTCACAATCCACTACCTGCAAGCCCAAAATGTGTGTGTGTGTTTTTTAAGATTAGATTAAATTTTATTGAAAGCCAACCATAGCACAAGATGTACACCATGACACAATATCATACTAAGAAAAACATACCCCGATAGTCCATTGAAACTAAACTAATAGCAAACCACGCCAATTCTCCCATTTCCTAAAAAAATAACAATACACAACGATTAAATAGTGATATTGTGAATAAGTATTAAACAATCATATCATTGACCAAATTGGAAGTTCACTAATCATAATGAATACAATACTAAAAGATTTTAAAATTGAATCACTTGTATAAAATTTACCTATCAAGATATGTAATCATCATGAATACGAAAAGAAATAATGTAAAGGTTAAACTGACTCGTCATGCTTATAACCTTGTTTAAAATAACCTCCATGCTTGAAACCTCGTCCAAAATAACCCTCTAGCCAAAAGCTAACTTCTTCAGTGGTGCAACTGAACACCGTAATATCATGTAGTATTCCTCCTCTAGTGCTCCATCTTGATGCTATAAAAATTAATAAGCAGAATGCATCGTATAAAAAGGAAAAACTAAGTGTCGAAAGTTTATTTTAGGAAATGGATTAAAGATACCTTTGCTTGTTTAAATTCGAAAATTGCGACGATAATTGGCAAAATCATGCAACCGGACATTTTAGGTGAACACTAGATTTTGACCAATGTTCAACTGAAAGTTTGGTGATTCAGTTGATGATCGAAGAATCTCAAGCTTAAAGGAGAATTTGTTGGTGCCGAAATCTTGGAGCCATCATTTCAAGGAAGGGGCTGTGAATAATTTTTTTCCACCTTTGAATTAGGAATTGGGTGAGAAGAAATAATATTTTGGGTGTGAAAATAATGAAGATTGGTGTGAAGAGGGAGTAGAAATTAGTAAAGGCATAAGGAGGCATTTCAAAGACATTCTCAAAGTACTATTTGAGTGTAGATCGTGCCTTGATGGGGTTGAGTTTAGTAGTCTATTGTGACTACAAAAGAATTTTTTTAATTGCAATTTTTAGTTTTATAGGGAAGGAGACTAAAGCGCTAGTTTGAAGTTGTGTTGCTGATAAATGCTTTGGTTCGAAGGGCTTCAACATAAAGTTCTCCGAAGACTTTTTGGAGATCTTAAAACTAATATAATAAGGAGGATATTCGCAACTTTGTTTTTTAATTTTAGGTGAAACGGAGGTTGCCCAAAGGAGTTAGCTATTTTTTTATTGCTATAATTTCAAAGATTCTTACCTCACAAAAAGTAAAAGACTTTACACAGATTTCATTTGTTCTTTCCTTTTACAAGATTTCATCTAAAGTGTTGTTGGTTAGTCTGAAAAGTATGATGCATTTTTTTATGTCTCCTACACAGTCAACTTCATAAAGAATATACATATTCTTGATGTGGTTGCTGTGGTTAATGAGGTTATTGGTAATGCAAAGAGTGGATGAGTTGGATGTGATTTAAGGTATAGATCAGACTTCTATATAGAGTATGAGTCTGTGAACTAGGTTTTGATTCCCTTTAATTATCTACTGGTTCTAGTAGGGGCTTATCCAGGGAAATATTTAACTTGGAACTTGGTAATCAATTTAATTGCTAAAAGAGTGGGTAGTTGGAAAAGGAAGAATATCATTAATTGCTTAAAGAGTGAGTATAGGGGAAAACTATGCTTTTAAATGGATCGCCGAATAATATCCTAACCTATTTGATGTCGCTAAACTAGTTTGATTTGATCCTTTCCACAACCCACCAAAGAACACCCCAAAAAATTATACAACAAATTATAAACCAAATAGAAATAATCATCTTATTAAAATAGAACAACATTTGATGAGGCTTACTAATAGCAAAGATTGACTTTCAACAAAAGCTAGAAGAAATGGGCCTTGCATCTCTCATCTTCTATCCGTTGATAATCTCTCCTTATTCTTAGAAGCTTCAGCTTAGTAAATGGCCAAGGTAGTGAGGGTGCTGATTTCTTTCTATGCTGCCTCTGGTCACAAAATTAACAAAGTATAGACCACAATCTTCTTCTCAAAAATGTTACTCAACCATTGCTGTGGCTTTTCTGAATATGAAGGTATATGCAATTTTCTTCTCTGAAAATTTTCCTCTTAGGCTGAAATTTCATATGTGAAAAATTACCCACAATAAATTAAAATTTTAACAAATGCAAGGCGCTTCTTTTGAAATTTGTCAACATTGTTCTAACAAAAAAAAAAAGAAACAAACATGCATATTATTCGTCAATTAGTTGTGGAATCTGATTCCTTTACTCATATTAACTTGATGAAAAATATGAGAACTCTACTAACAAGTTGATCCAAGAAATATGTGTTTAGTAAAGGAAGGATTGGAATTTTTTGTTCTCTCACATTTATAGGGAAAGTAACTAATTTGCAAATTGGCTAGCCAACCGGAGTACCCATGTTCTAAATGACCCTCCTAGGAATCTTGCTAAGCTAGTTTACAATGATTTTTCTGGGGCTTTAGTACCCCATCCATGCACATCATTCTTCAAATCTATAATATTTGACATCAACCCTTCTTTGCATTAAAAAAATATAGCCACACTGCATATGTAAACAAAACCAACATATACTTCAAATTTTGAATTTTAAAAAGACTTCTACTATTTCCATCTATTCAGTTATGAAAATAAATATAGAAAACCTTCATACTACAATAAGGAACTTGTCTTGCACAACTAGCTAATTTTAGTATTTTGATCTAATAATAGAATCTTTCATGGCATCCTCGATTAGGGCTCATGTCTCATTCATTTTCCCAAGAATAAAAGTCAACAATTTTTTAGAACACCAATACTTATACTATAATTGTTACTTTCTAGTGAGAAGTGACCATTAATCTCATATTCCAAAAGAAATTAATTAACAAACTTTATTTTATTTTGCTAAATCACTAAACTCAACTCCAAAACAAAATTCTTTTATCGTGACTAACCTCTCAAAATACCAAATTAACCTAGTAATTTTAGATAACTAATAATAAGGTATATATATAGTCTTATCACTTCACCTACCTTATATATCTAATATATTTCAAGTATCCTTGTTAAAAATATACTATTTTAATAAAAAAATTAAAATACGAAATTCAAGATTTATTATTAGGGGTGAGGGAGAACATTGCTAAGGATCTTTTTCAAATCTTTGTCATATGTTTTTATATAGACAATAACCTCTTTTATGAATTGAGAACTCTTGCTTTACTTACAGACATGTTCGTTCGAGTATGTACGTGTTTCTCTTTGGAGTAAGAAACAAACTAATGATAGGACATGAATTCAAATTCATATATATATATATATATATATATATATATATATATATTATAACTCTTCATGAAAGGGTGTGTGTGGGAATTCTAGGAGGGATTTAACACTCTTGTGTTTAGCTTTTATGCCACTCATGAATGCATGTACAAAGTCTCATGCAAACAAAAATCAAACTTTAAAATCCAAACCAAAATTAAAAAAAATAATAATAATAGTACTCCCTCCCATCATTCATTTTGGGCATGAGACCATGGCCACCAAAAGGAAAATTAAAATTTTTATATATTAGAAGTTGAGCTAAATTCAAATATCATAAAAAGCTGCATATATATTGAAAGTAACAAAGGTTTATAAAAATCATTTTCACATGAGAGTCATAAAAAAAATAACACTTTTAAAATTTCACTTCAATACTTTGTCATAAAATATATTTTTATATATACATTTTGACTCTTAAATCATTCCATTTGGAGTCACCATGAAAAAGATATGTAATTAAGAAAATCACACGAATCTCAAAATTAATTTCAATCAAAATCACATAGCTAAATAAAAAAAACAATTGATTCTTAAAACTATATTTTTTAAGAGTCAACTTAAATAGCTTACAACTTTACTAAGTTATAACATAGTTATATAACAACACGCACCTTATATAAAAAATAAAATTTCCAAAATTATGCATTACGAGATCCCAAAATTAAATAATTTTATGTAGGGAAAATCGTGGTCTTACAAAGGAGAAGAATAAGGGGTGAGGCATCCCTTTAGCAAAGTGGAGAAATCTAGGAAGTAAGATATTTTCTTAGTGCTTGAGGATGAGGTATTTTTCAAGTTATGTTGATTCACGAGGGAATTTAGATGATTGAGGGAGGTACAACGCAAGAGTGAGGGATCCTTTGTTATATTAGCTTGTCAAGTGAGGTATCATGGAAGCGTACGTGTTTGTACAAGACAATTGTTCTAAATTCATAGTGAAGCAAATCTCCCAAATCGGAAGGGGAGGACTGGATGTATCTCTTGGGAGGTTGAAAGTGAACAAGTATAAATTGCTGTGTAGTATTCCTTTCCCTAATCTCCTTTACTTTACTCTTATTTCGATTGTTTTACGAAAAATTGAACTTTGGTATTTTCAATTCAAGAACTAATCAAGAAAAATCTTTTCAATTGATTTGGTATCATTTATTGATTGCTGTCAAGTGTATATACTGGTTGTGTAAAATTTTTTAGAAAAGAATTGATTTTCGATTCGATTCCTCTTAGCATAATTGGTACAAAAAGTAAAAGACTTTACACAGATTTCATTTGTTCTTTCCTTTTTCAAGATTTCATCTAACGTGTTGTTGGTTAGTTTGAAAAGTATGATGCATTTTCTTATGTCTCCTACACAGTCAACTTAATAAAGAATATAAATATTCTTGATGTGGTTGTTGTGGTTAATGAGGTTATTGGTAATGCAAAGAGTGGATGAGTTGGATGTGATTTAAGGTATAGATCAGACTTCTATATAGAGTATGAGTCTGTGAACTAGGTTTTGTTGGACTACATGCTAGAATGGATTGGTTTCGTATATTAGCAGGTTATTTCCCTTAAGTGGGATCTCCATGGAGACCCTATGGTACCCTTCTTATTCTTTTTTGATAGTATAGAGTTATATAGGGCTTATGAGAAACCTGTTGCTAATGAATCTCTTTGAGAGTTTAGATTTGGTAAGTGTGATGTCCTAGACGTTGAGGTTCCCCAAGGGTAAGGGAAGAAGACCTTTAGAGGAGCCTCTGTCTAGGGTTTATGTGTGATGTTTGTTGGGAGTCCTCAAATGGCTAAGGGAGAAAGCCAAGAAGCAACCCTAATCACTGGTGTGTGAAGGTGGTAATTAGGGTTAGAGGACGTACCTGAGCCCCATGTAGTACGGAGCTACTTATAGGGGGGAGCTGGTTGCCCTAATGGGCTTGCTTTTGGCCCAAGTAGGGCCAGCCTGTACTGAGCTATGAGTGGATGATCTGTCCTTGTGGATAAGGTGAGACACGTCATCATGTCCTTGGTGTCGGACTCTGGGAGGTGTCGGACTCTAGGAAGTGTCGGATAGGGAAGTCGGACCTGGGTAGTAGTATGAGGTCGGCCCGTATCTGGTATCTGTTCGACCATTGAGCCTTGAGCTCGGCCCAGCACACAGAGGGCTTCTTATAGGGCCATGAGGCCTTAGGCAAGGGGTCTGAGGACCTCGGCTAAGCCGAGTCCACCACATAAGCCCCCCAGCTCGGTCAAGGCTATCTGAGCCTTGTTCCGAGGTCTTGGTTTAGGTCCCTTTCCCATCTCCACCACATAGAGGCTGAGTTCACCACATAAGCCCCCCAGCTCGGTCAAGGCCATTTGAGCCTTGTTCCGAGGTTCTAGGGAATTCGGACGATGTGCTGCCGATAGCTGGATCCAGCTGTTTCTGACGTCCTTTCACTGTGACGTGGCGGGTTAGACAGTTGTCTTCTCGCCTGCTCCGAAGTGACGCTTGCTTTTTCCAGATCTGACACTCGTCAGAAATCACGTCCTTCGAAGCGTCTCCATCATTGCGATGTTCACCAAGTCCATGATTTCAGGTATTACGCGCCACGTGTCCCGGTACGTGTGGTTGCATGCTGGGTTGGGCCTTTTGGGCCAGGCCCATAGTTCGAAAGTGGAGGGAAAACGGTTTCTCTTCTCCTGCTTTTGACAAAACTGTTCCTCTTTGACTCTCCAAACAGTTACTGTTTCTCTCTCTCGCACGAATTCCTTCCCTTCTCAACCCGATTTTCTTCCTCTTTGCATTCGAAGCCATCCTAATATTCTTTGTTCCTCATTCGAGACTGCTTCCTGAAACTGTCCTTCCCTTTCGACAGGAGATCAGTTGCAGTTGCGAGTCTTACTCTCTTTCCAGTTCATCCCTCACGTTTGTATTCTCAAGGTACTTACTTACTTCATCTTCTTCATTTTTGTTTCTCCTTTCTTCTGTACTAATTTGCATGGGAGGGATTTAGGACTTTTGGGTTTTATATTTATACGGTCTTGTTCCTATGGAGATGGGTGGTTTTCTCTGGTTATCGGGGTTTTGGGTTTGCGATTTTGGGGGATAAACTTTGGGGCTGTTAGTGTGTCTGGGTTTGGGGTTTTTGGGATTTGGGGTGCTTTTGATTCGTGTTTTTGTGTTGGTTTTTTAGAAAACCAAAGAAATGGATTGGGGAAATATGAGTAGGGAGTGGTTTAGGAAATGGGCAGGGGTAGTTTTCCTGTCATCAAGCAGTGTCATCAAGCAGTAGTGAGGAGGAGGACGGCTCCTCCTCCTCGTCCTGTTCCTCACTGGAGGTATACGAGGCGCTCCGTCGCCAAAGGGAAAATAGGCGAAAGTATGAGAAACGAGTTCTGGAGGTTGATCCCATTGAAGTCATCCATCCTCGGGATTGGGAGGAGAAGAGAGAGTGGATAAGGCAATACGCCTGGGCCGAGTTTGTTGACGGTAGGGAGTGTGCCGACTTCGAGAGGATGGAGAGAGAGAGGACGTATGAGCGGGGGGTATCTATGGTAGAGGGGAGATGCTCGCTTCTCGGAACAACTTCGAGGGGGTTTTCTGGGGGTTATTTTTTGTAACCCGTAAGACTAACGCCGAGCTCCCCTATTCTTCCACAGGTACCATGCCGCCAAGAAAGTGCATAAGTCGACCTGAACTTTATCCTGCACCCTCCGACGCCGATCAATATCAGTGGGTCGACGTGGAGCCGAAGGGAGTGCAATCTAGTTTAGATTCCGAGGATAAGCTCACCGAGGTGAAGAGAGCTGTACTACCCTGTTCGGGAGATGCCGCTGGTACTTCTTATGAAGTTCTCCCTTGTTCGGCGAATGACAGAATATGCACTAGAACTGATGACAACTCCTTCTTTTTTTATGCCGATTTGATCCATAACCTCGGCGTGACCTTGCCGTTCACCGACCTAGAGATGAGTGTTCTGAAAGAGCTCGGACTGGCCCCTTCGCAACTTCATCCCAACACCTGGTCGTTCCTGAGGGCGTTTCAGAAGTATTGTGGGGCCAAAAGGTTGGTATGCACAGTTTGGCTCTTTTTGTGGATGTACAACCCGTTCGTCAGTAACAAAGACGGGATTACTGGTCGACTTTGGGTATCGGCCAAAGCCCGAGCTCGCTGTGGGCTGTTCGGAATGTTTACGGAATCTTGGAAGCATTTTAAGCCCAGATTCTTCAAGTACAAGTTCGTGGGTACTGGTCGACCTTGGTTCCGGGACGAGACGGGTCCGAGGTTTCCCTTGGAGTGGACCCCGGAGTTCTTCGACCGCCACCTCAGTACGCCGCAAAGGTGGTCGGGCGCGACTCTTGATGCCGATGAGGCCGTCACAGTCCACCATTTCCAAACTGAATATCAGGCTCAGAAATTCCAACTTGATGTTGGAGTTTTCATGAAGTGTTCTGACAACGAAGTCTTAGCCAAAATTGGTAGTTAACCTCGCTCTTCTACTCTTGTAATTTTCCTTTAATTCTCTTACTGATTTTTCTTTATCTTTTTATTTGCAGAGGATTATTGGTCAGCCATGTCGTCTAAGGCACTGAAGGCTGCGTTGGGCCGCAAAAGAAAGAGGCCGGAGAGTACTTCCAATAAGGCCGCGACCGCTGATACAACGTCGACCGACTCTGCTCCTCCACACCCTACTCCACCTGCGGCGATCATTGCCCCACCTCCTCCTCAATCCCCGACTCCAAGTACCGAACTCGTCAATACTGTCGGTACCCAAGGCCGGCGACCCCCACTACTAGGGCCTCGGTCAAAGAGGCTCTTGTAAAGATGTCGGGAGCCGAGTGGAAGAAGATGGCCGAAGGGTTGGCCTATCACTTGAAGAGGGCAACAAACATTTTCAATGTGTTGGCCAAAGTTGCGGACGACGTTGCAGAAGGCGTGTCGCCTGCCAAGAAGAGGGCCCGATCTGATATGGCAGCTGAGGTGGCTGAGCTGAGGAATAGTAAAAACACTGCCGAGCAAAAGTTGGCCGAGTTAGAAGAGAAGCACCGTCAGCAGATGGAGGAGCTTCAGAAAGGTCATGAGGAGGCTTTGGCCCACGCGAGAGCGGATGCTAGGGAGGCTGGTCGGCAGGAAGGCCTGGCCGAGGTGGAGAAGGTGAGGACATTGCTGAAGAGAAGAGCCGCTCAAGCTCTTAAACACAAGGTAGCCGCTCAAGCTCTTAAACACAAGGTAGCCGCATCTGAGTCGGACTTCAATCTTGAGAAGGCGGTGAGTACAATTTTTACCAGTGCGGTAGAGCAAATTCTTCACCTGAACCAAGGGCTCCGAATTCGGTATGTCGGCGCCTCTGCTGGGTTCGGGGTGGAGGACGGGAAGATGGTTGATTATGACAAGGATGGGCTCGAGGTTGACCTTGACCAGCCTGAGGAGAATCTGCCCGATCCTTTGGTGGAGAAACCGGATGAGGAGTTCAACCCAAGCTCGGTTGTCCTGTCCGATGTTGAAGATGAAGCAGCATAAGTCCCTTATGCTGGGCAACTTGCGAATTGTCTATGTTTTTTGTAACATGTTTGACAATGTTGGATTGTATTTTGCTTTGCTTATTGTGTACAACATTTTATTTTTATGCAAGTTCTTTCTAGTTTTAACTTGTTGCATGTTTTTATACTTATGCAAGTTTTTATTCTAACTTGTTGCATACGTACTATGTCTGAGGTCGGAGTTATGCAAGCCTTTTCTTTAACTTGTTGCACGAATGCGAGTTTTACTTTACCAACTCGTTGCATGTTTATTCGTTCGACCTCGGATCCGAGCTGCGATCAGTTAGGTGGTCACCAAGAAAGCTTTAAAAAGAATGCAAGTGTTTGGGACTTGTTGCATTTTAGATAACCTAAGCACAACTGTTTTTGAAAATACAAGTACTGTTTTCACTTGTTGTATTCGGGATTGATTATAGCTAAAAATGTCATGCTAGGAGCGTTTGATCGTATCAATAATGAGACCAAGCTCGGCCGACTCAGTAAGTGCAGTAATCTTATAAGTTTTCCTCAGAAAAGAGGTACTGTATATAAGTGCATACGGTAGGGATCTCGGATCTACCCGCCTTAGCCGAGGTGGGTGTCCTCGTCCCCTATGTAAAAGAGAAAGCTGAGTGAAGCTATGTGGAAACATTTCACAGCAATCTGTTCTTTATCGGGTGTCCCTTGTACACTGTGCATATGAGCCGATCTCCTTTACAAGATGTTGGCTGTGCATAGCGCCATGCAACATTTAGGTGGCTAGTGCTAAATGAGAAGCTAGTACGTACGTATATAAAACTGTAGCACTTGAGTAATGGGAAAGTTTGTACTTTTTCATTAATTATAAACATGAGTACATTGCCTATGAATTGAAAGAGTGGGAATATCCCAAAGTGGAAAATAAGAGCATGATTAGGGGAAGTAAGTTTAAAATGTTGACAGAAATGAAGATAGAACTTAAACTTTTAGCTGGGGTCGCTGATAACATCTGAGGTAAACCTAGCTGAAGTAGGTTCTTAGTTTTGCAATGTTCCAAGAATTTTTGAGCTCGGCTCCTTCAAGAGTCTCTAGCCTGTAAGCCCCAGAGTGCGTTTTTGAAATGACTCTGTAGGGGCCTTCCCAATTTTGAGCAAATTTCCCATCCCTTCGGTTTTTGAGCCCGATGTCAGCTCTCCTGAGAACGAGATCTCCGACCTCAAAAGACCTGGGTTGTACCATTTTGTTATACTGCTTTGCTTGCCTTTCCTTTGCTCTCTTTTCCCGAGCAGAGGCGGCGTCCCGGATCTCTTCGGCCAGTATCAAGTTTTCTTTGATCAAATTTCCATTTTCTTCCTCGGGTCTGTCCCTCATTCGGAAGGTATGAATCCTTCGTTCGATGGGGATGACCGCGTCACAACCATAGGTGAGTCTGAAGGGGGTCTCTCCGGTTGAGGTTTGAACCGTGGTCCTGATTGACCAGAGGACTTCGGGTAGCAGATCGGCCCATGCCCCTTTGGCCTGCGTAATTCTCTTCTTGAGGCCATCAACGATAGCTCGGTTGGCGGCCTCGGCTTGGCCATTATTTTGGGGGTGCTCTACCGAAGAAAACCGATGAGAGATCCCGAGATTCTCAGCCAATATCTGGAAGTTGTTGGCAGCGAACTGGCTACCATTGTCGGTGATTAATGTGAGTGGAAGACCAAAGCGGGAGATGACTTGTTTCATAAAAAATTTCTGGATCCTTGCCGAAGTGATGGTTGCTAGTGGCTCAGCCTCAATCCATTTGGTGAAGTAGTCTATTGCTACCACGATGAATTTTAGCTGGCCTGGAGCCGTTGGGAACTGTCCCACAACGTCCATTCCCCACATGCTGAAAGGCCAGGGGGAAGCTAGAGAGTGGAGCTCCTCGGAGGGTTTCTGATAAACATCGCTGAAGAATTGGCATTGAGGACATCGTCGAACATGGTCAATGGAATCTGTAACTAAGGTCGGCCAGAAATATCCAGCCCTTAGTATCTTCCTTGCCAAGGATTTACCTCCGACGTGGTGGCTCCCCAGTCCTCCGTGAACCTCGTTCAAGGTCTCCTGAGCTTCCTCGGAGGTAAGACATCGGAGGAGTGGGGAAGACATTCCTTTTCTATAAAGGACTCCATCCATAATGACATACTCAGCCGCCTTTCTCTTAAGTTTCTTTGCTTCCTTTTGATCGGCAGGGAGTATTCCATGTTCGAGGTATGCCCTTATCGGATGCATCCAGTTCGGCAGTACTGAAATGGCCATTACTACACTTGGGGTCGAGATTTGTTCTTGAATGAGGCTCTTATTGTTCCCTCCGCCTTTCGTGCTTGCCAACTTGGAAAGCACATCGGCTCGGGAGTTTGAACTGCGGGGGATATGGGTGATGGAAAATTTTTCAAAATCAAGAGCCAGGGATTTAACTTTATCGAGGTATTTCTGCAGGATGGGTTCTTTCGCTTGGTAGTCTCCAACGACTTGGGAAACCACCAACTGGGAGTCGCTCATAATTTGGACTTCAGTTGCACCGAGCTCCTTAGCCATGCGGAGGCCGGCAATGACTGCTTCGTACTCGGCCTGATTGTTCGAGGTTAAAAACTCGAATTTCAGGAAGTATTCGATGCTGAGTCCTTCCACATTTTCCAAAATAACACCAGCTCCTGCACCCTTTTGATTGCTCGAACCATCAACAGATATCACCCATGTATCCGAGCTAGAGCTTTGGTGGGGCTCTGTGAACTCAGACACAAAATCTGCCAATACTTGTGACTTGATTGCCTTCCTCGGTTCGTAGGAGATGTCGAACTCGGACAGTTCGATTGCCCAGGCCATCACGGCGAGGTCGGGCTTTTGCAGAACTTGTTTAATGGGCTGGGCGGTTCTTACGACAATAGGGTGGCTTTGGAAATATTGTCGTAGCCGCCGTGCAGCCAGGATGAGACAAAATGCGAATTTCTCAATCTTGGAATATCGAAGCTCGGGACCTTGCAGAGCTCGGCTTATGAAATAAACGAGGAACTCAATTCGGCCCTCGTCTCGGACCAACACCGAGCTGAGCTCGGGACCTTGCAGAGCTCGGCTTATGAAATAAACGGGGAACTCAATGCAGATAATAAAGAGCATATCAGAATGGTTGTTTGTCATCATCAAAAAGGGGGAGTGTTGGAAGTCAAGCTGGTTGGAAGGCATGCTTCAAACTCTCTATGGACTTCAAGTTTAAGGCAAATATATGTTTTGATGATAACAAGCCAACTCAAGTTCAAGCTCACAAGTGCAAGCGTCAAGATTGAAGACTCAAGCAAGCCTAAGAATAGAAACCTTCTCCTTAGATCAAATGTAAGGTAATGAAGTTTTTGTTTACTTAGAAGTTTCAAAGCCAACAAAGTTTTTATTTTTGAAGAGAAGAAGAAAAACGTATTTTCTACATATAAAATGTTTTTCTGCATTTCATCGGAGTAAAAATAGTTGATGTTACAAAACTCTGCATATTTATATGATTGCGAAAGAGAGTAATCGATTATCTCTTGCAGTAATCGATTAACTCTGTTGCATCATAGAAAAATCAGAGAAGCTGTAATCGATTAACTGAATTTTGTTAATCAGTTACTTTCTTATGAAAGTAATCGATTACAATAGTCAAGTAATCGATTATATTTGTTGCATCATATATTTTTCAGAGGCTTAGTAATCGATTACAAGTCTTGTAGTAATCGATTACATGATGTTGCATCATATGCAAACCAGAGGCTTAATAATCGATTAACTCCTCAGTGTAATCGATTATCATAAGTTGCATCATACAATGAACAGGAGTGATGTAATCGATTAACTATTCTTAGCCTAATCGATTACATGTTTTTCAAATGTATTTAAGAATTTCTATTTTTGTAGAAATAATCGATTATTCCTTTAAAGTAATCGATTACTTCATGTTTTATTGAAAAACGTGTCAGAATCATTTTTATTATTTCCTGATTTGTTTTTATATAAAAGACTCTGATATATTTTATAAAATTCGAAAATGATTTTAATTTTGAATTATTTCCTTTTTGGTTTTAAGAATCAAATCTTTATTTTATTTCGAAAATCGTTTTGATTTTATTTTGATTTTAAAACTTATTTCAAATCTTTGTTTATTCCTTTTTGATTTTGTTTTATTAATTCAAAATCGTTTTTGATTCTAAAAAGTTTTTCTTTTTAAATAAAGATCACTCCAACATTTCAAAGAAGTTTTTTTTTGTTTTAGTTTTACGTTCAGACATTGTTATTTTTCACGTTCTCTCTTCTTCTTCTTCTAAAAGTGTTCTGCTTTTCTTTGTTCTAACTTTTTGAAGAACAAACCTTGTTGGCTGCGTAAACTCTAAGACAAACTTCTTCTTCATTATCATAAGAGCTTATTGTAGAATCTGTGTTTTTGAGAACACGTGATACTTATTGTAATCACTCACATCTATTGTACTCAACCTTAGTGGTAGGGAGAGAATCCCATAGTTGAACGTTGAGGCGTTCGTAGGGCGAGGAACCCTACTGTGTGTTTGAGGCCCCTAGCGAATGGAGGTTCCTAGTAGTGTGCGGGGTGCTCTTGGTTGTAATAGGGTGCGGCTCTATTGCTTGGTTATAAGAACTCTCAGGCGGGTCGCTTGGGGACTGGACTAGGCCTTTCGACGGGAAGGCTGAACCAGTATAAAATTCTCCGGTGCAAGCTTTTCTATCCCTATCTCTTTTACTTTCCGCATATTTAATTTTTTACGTTTCCACGCTACTCGTTTATCATATTTCTATCGTTTTCGCGATCCGTTTCGAGCGTTTAATCTCTCCATCTCAAATCAATTTTTTAATTTGATACGAATTTTTCAATACATAATAAAACTCGATTCACCCCCCCTCTCGAGATTTTGAGGCCTAAACCAACAATTGGCATCAGAGCTAGTCTCTTGTGTTAAGACTTAACTGTCTCAAGAGTATGGCTTCAAACTCTCTGTTTGGAGGTGAAGGGAGTTCTATTAACCGTCCTCCCATGTTTGATGGGGTAGGGTACGCGTATTGGAAAGCCCGTATGAAAATTTTTATTCAAGGAGTAGGATTAAAAGTTTGGGATGCTGTTGTAAATGGTCCCTATGTTCCTACCTATGTGGTTAATGGTAACACCGTCGAAAAGCCTATGGCTGAATGGACGGAGGAGGAGGAACGTAGAGTCCAATACGACTTGAAAGCGAAAAATATTATAACATCTGCTTTGAGCTATGATGAGTTTTTCAGGATATCAACATGTGAGACAACACAACAAATGTGGGATACGCTGGAAGTCACGCATGAAGGTACAACGGAAGTAAAGAGGTCAAGGATCAATACGTTGACTGGTGAATATGAGCTATTCAGAATGAAAGAAGGAGAATCGATTCAAGAGATCCAAAAGCGATTCACAATGATTGTAAATCAACTGACGACATTGGGGAAGAAGTTCACCAATGAGGATCTCATCAACAAAGTTCTAAGGTGTTTAGGAAGAGATTCGCAACCCAAGGTGATGGCAATTGCTGAATCAAGAAATCTCTCAACAATGACGCTGGCAACTCTGTTTGGAAAATTTCAAGAACACGAAAGTGAACTAAAAAGGTTGGCTCAGCATGAAGAAGAGAACAAGAAAGTTAAAAGTTTGGCATTCAAGGCTGAAGCACCTGCACCAGATAGTGACTCGGACAAAGAATTATTGAATGATGAACACATGAGTCTATTGGTGAAAAAGTTCGGGAAATTCCTGAGAAATAAAAATTTCAACAAGAGAGACAACAATAAAAGTGGAGGCTCAACCATCACATGTCATGAGTGTGGCAAGCCTGGTTACATTAGAGCAGACTGCTATCAATTGAAAAAGAAAGAGAATTCAGAAAAAGGCACCTCAAGTTCAAAGAAGGGGAAGCAAGCATACTTGGATTGGCTGGACAATGATGGAAGTTCGGATGAGGATTCAGACGAACAAGAGGAGACTACCAACCTATGCTTGATGGCTCACGACAATGAGGTAACTACTGAACTTAACTTTTCTTATGATGAATTACAAGAAGCATTTGAAGAGTTACATGACGAATCGATGAGGTTATCCTTATTGGTTTCTCTAGAAAAGAAAAATTCAGCTTCCATTTTAGAAAAGAATAAAGAACTTACTAAGGAAAATGATTTTTTGAAAAATCAAAATAAGGAGCTGAATTTGACTTTAAAAAATTCTTCAAACACTTCGTGTAACGACATTAAGCTTAAAGCTAGTTCTTCTTCTTGTAAATTCTGCAAGGACTTGGTTAAAGAAGTTGAAGATTTAAAAGAAACCCTTGCTAAATTTACAAAAGGTAGAAATACTTTAAATTTAATGTTAGGTAGACAAAAATGTTTCTTTAATAGAGCGGGTTTAGGATATCAACCCGGTAGACATCAAAAGAAACTAAGTACCATTTTTGTCCCTGCCAGTAATCATAAGAAACCTCTTATTATATGTCATATTTGTGGTAAAAAGGGCCATGGTGCACATGAATGCATACACCGAAAAGTGAAGTTCGTTAAACCGAACAATGAAGCTAGAAGGTGGCATGATTTGAACTATGGCTATACTAACGCTCAAGGACCCAAAAATATATGGGTACCTAAAAAGAAACCTTGAAATTTTTGCTTGTAGGTTACTCCGGAAGGAAGGAAGGCATGGTGGTACTTGGACAGCGGATGCTCAAAACATATGACTGGAGATAAATCTAAATTCTCGCATCTCGTGCCTAAGGACCAAGGACATGTGACTTTCGGAGATAACAATCAAGGAAAGATTATCGGAATCGGTAAAATTGGTACACCTCCTAACCCTTGCATTGAAAATGTTTTACATGTTGAGGGCCTAAAGCACAATTTGCTAAGCATTAGTCAATTGTGTGATAAGGGCAATAGGGTTATATTTGATTATGATAGATGTATTATCGAGGGAAAAGTTGATAATCTTATTAAGCTAATTGCTCGCAGGATAAACAATGTGTATGTTATTGATTTTGATTCAATTCCCTCAAATGATGCGAAATGTTTATTATCTAAAGAGGATGAATCGTGGCTGTGGCATCGTAGAATAGGTCACATCCACATGGCTCATTTAAATAAAATTTCTTCTAAAAACTTAGTAGTTGGTTTGCCAAAGCAAAATTTTTCCTTTTCTGAAAATTGTGATCCTTGTTCAAAATCAAAACTCACAAGGGCTACTTTTCCGTCTAAAAATCTTGTTTCAACTCAAAGGCCCTTGGAACTTTTACATATGGATCTTTTTGGACCGTGTCAAACTAAAAGCTTTGGTGGCAACTATTATTGTTTAGTTATTGTGGATGACTATTCTAGGTATACATGGACACTTTTTTTTACTCATAAAAATGACGCATTTCATGAATTTAAAAAGCTAGCCAAGATTATTCAAAACCAATTGCATTTGAGCATTGCATCCATTAAAACTGATCATGGTGAAGAATTTGAAAATCATCTTTTTGAAAAGTTTTGCGAAAAACATGGAGTTAAGCATTATTTTTCCGCTCCAAGGACTCCAGAGCAAAATGGAGTTGTGGAGAGGAAAAATCGTTCATTAAAAGAGCTTTCTAGAACAATGCTTAATGACATGAATTTGCCTGCATATTTTTGGGCCGATGCAGTAAGTACAGCATGTTATGTTATGAACCGTGTTTTGATTAGGCCTATTTTAAAGAAAACCCCCTATGAGCTGTACAAGGGGAGAAAACCAAATATTTCCCATCTTCGAGTTTTTGGATGTAAATGTTTTGTGCATAATAATGGTAGAGAAAATCTAGGAAGTTTTGAGGCTAGAGCTGATGAGGGTATATTCCTTGGATATTCTGCTTCGAGCAAAGCATATAGGATTTACAATAAATCTCGTAATACTATTGAAGAATCTATTCATGTATCGTTTGACGAATCCGATCCCAGAAGGTTGGGAAAGGTATCTGCTAATGACATTTCAGGTATTCTTGGAGATTTATTCATTGACGAGGATGAGGAGCCAAATGCCAAAGAAAAGGAGCATTCTGAAAGCAATGGAAAATCAGTCGAACCTGTTGAGGAGAAAAATCAAGAACAATCTATGGAACTCAACGCTGATTTTCCTAAGGAATGGAGAACATCGAGGCACCATCCTATAGATCAGATTATCGGGGATATCTCAAAAGGTGTAAGTACACGCAACTCTATTAGCAATATGTGTAACTTCTTTGCATTTGTTTCTCAAGTAGAGCCAAAGAATTATTCTGAGGCTATGCTTGATGAGCATTGGCTTTTGGCAATGCAAGAGAAATTAAACCAGTTCGAAAGAAATCAGGTGTGGGAACTTGTTCCTAGGCCTGAGTCTCATCCAATTATTGGAACTAAGTGGATTTATAAAAATAAACTTGATGAGGCTGGTTTAATTGTTCGAAACAAATCTAGGTTAGTTGCACAAGGTTACAACCAGGAAGAGGGGATAGATTATGAGGAAACATTTGCCCCTGTTGCTCGGTTGGAAGCCATAAGACTGCTATTAGCATTTGCATGTATTCTAGATTTTAAATTATATCAAATGGACGTAAAGAGTGCCTTTCTTAATGGTTTTATAAATGAAGAAGTTTATGTGTGTCAACCTCCTGGCTTTGAAAGTTATGAACACCCTGATTATGTTTATAAATTGAAAAAGGCTTTGTACGGTTTAAAACAAGCTCCAAGAGCGTGGTACGACCGTCTTAGCAAATTTTTGTTGGAAAATAACTTTGAAAGAGGGAAGGTTGATAACACACTTTTTATCAAAAAGAAAGGAAAGGACATTCTTTTAGTTCAGATTTATGTTGATGATATTATTTTGGGTGCTACTAATGAAATCCTTTGCAAGGAATTTTCTAGTATGATGCAGGAAGAGTTCGAAATGTCTATGATGGGCGAGCTGAAATTTTTCCTGGGATTACAAATAAAGCAAGCGAAGGACGGAATCTTCATTAGTCAAACCAAATACTGCAAAGAATTACTGAAAAGATTTGGCATGGATAAGGCCAAGGTAGTAGCAACACCGATAAGCACATCATGTTACTTGGACAAAGATGAAGGAGGTAAATCCGTAGAAACTACAAAGTATCGAGGTATTATCGGATCACTTCTTTATTTAATGGCAAGTAGGCCGGATATCATGTTTAGTGTATGTTTGTGTGCTCGGTTCCAGTCGAATCCAAAAGAAACGCACATGGTTGCTGCCAAGCGTATAATGAAATATCTGTCTGGCACAACTGATTTGGGTTTGTGGTACCCTAAAGGTTTGTCTTGTAATCTTGTTGGGTATTCCGATTCTGACTTTGCTGGTTGCAAAGTAGATAGAAAAAGCACTAGCGGCACTTGTCATCTTCTTGGCAATTCATTGGTTTCATGGGCTAGTAAGAAACAGTCTAGTGTGGCCCTATCTACAGCTGAGGCTGAATATGTAGCCGCGGGTAGTTGTTGCGCCCAGATTTTATGGTTAAAACAGCAACTCCTAGACTTTGGTGTAAGTCTAGATCACATTCCTATTAAATGTGATAATACCAGTGCTATTAGTATTACCAAAAACCCAGTGCAACATTCTCGCACGAAGCATATAGAGATTCGACACCATTTTATTCGTGATCATATTCAGAAGGGTGATTGCATTATTGAGTATGTTGATACTTCACGGCAGTTGGCTGATATCTTTACGAAACCGCTTCCAAAAGAAAATTTCTTTTTTATTCGTAGAGAAATTGGTTTAACTTCTGCCTCTCACCTCTTTTGAATATGTGAATCTTTTATCTCTCATGTTATTATTGATGCATCTTCTTAGTGTTTCAGGGGGAGATTGCACATCTTTTTGATGATTACAAAAGGGGGAGAGAGATTCTGATATATAATGGCTAATACATTCAGGGGGAGATACTCTGAAGGATGCTTTTTGTCTAAAATGATATATGTTATTTAAGCATTCATACAGGGGGAGAAGAATTAATCCATTATATTTCCTGTATTTAGTGATTCTAAGGAAGGTTTTATCATTATATATCTATTTTTGCTTGTGTAACACTTGTGATGCAGATAATAAAGAGCGTATCAGAATGGTTGTTTGTCATCATCAAAAAGGGGGAGTGTTGGAAGTCAAGCTGGTTGGAAGGCATGCTTCAAACTCTCTATGGACTTCAAGTTTAAGGCAAATATATGTTTTGATGATAACAAGCCAACTCAAGTTCAAGCTCACAAGTGCAAGCGTCAAGATTGAAGACTCAAGCAAGCCTAAGAATAGAAACCTTCTCCTTAGATCAAATGTAAGGTAATGAAGTTTTTGTTTACTTAGAAGTTTCAAAGCCAACAAAGTTTTTATTTTTGAAGAGAAGAAGAAAAACGTATTTTCTGCATATAAAATGTTTTTCTGCATTTCATCGGAGTAAAAATAGTTGATGTTACAAAACTCTGCATATTTATATGATTGCAAAAGAGAGTAATCAATTATCTCTTGCAGTAATCGATTAACTCCGTTGCATCATAGAAAAATCAGAGAAGTTGTAATCGATTAACTGAATTTTGTTAATCAGTTACTTTCTTATGAAAGTAATCGATTACAACAGTCAAGTAATCGATTATATTTGTTGCATCATATATTTTTCAGAGGCTTAGTAATCGATTACAAGTCTTGTAGTAATCGATTACATGATGTTGCATCATATGCAAACCAGAGGCTTAATAATCGATTAACTCCTCAGTGTAATCGATTATCATAAGTTGCATCATACAATGAACAAGAGTGATGTAATCGATTAACTATTCTTAGCCTAATCGATTACATGTTTTTCAAATGTATTTAAGAATTTCTATTTTTGTAGAAATAATCGATTATTCCTTTAAAGTAATCGATTACTTCATGCTTTATTGAAAAACGTGTCAGAATCATTTTTATTATTTCCTGATTTGTTTTTATATAAAAGATTCTGATATATTTTATAAAATTCGAAAATGATTTTAATTTTGAATTATTTCCTTTTTGGTTTTAAGAATCAAATCTTTATTTTATTTCGAAAATCGTTTTGATTTTATTTTGATTTTAAAACTTATTTCAAATCTTTGTTTATTCCTTTTTGATTTTGTTTTATTAATTCAAAATCGTTTTTGATTCTAAAAAGTTTTTCTTTTTAAATAAAGATCACTCCAACATTTCAAAGAAGTTTTTTTTGTTTTAGTTTTACATTCAGACATTGTTATTTTTCACGTTCTCTCTTCTTCTTCTTCTAAAAGTGTTCTGCTTTTCTTTGTTCTAACTTTTTGAAGAACAAACCTTGTTGGCTGCGTAAACTCTAAGACAAACTTCTTCTTCATTATCATAAGAGCTTATTGTAGAATCTGTGTTTTTGAGAACACGTGATACTTATTGTAATCACTCACATCTATTGTACTCAACCTTAGTGGTAGGGAGAGAATCCCATAGTTGAACGTTGAGGCGTTCGTAGGGCGAGGAACCCTGCTGTGTGTTTGAAGCCCCTAGCGAACGGAGGTTCCTAGTAGTGTGCGGGGTGCTCTTGGTTGTAATAGGGTGCGGCTCTATTGCTTGGTTATAAGAACTCTCAGGCGGGTCGCTTGGGGACTGGACTAGGCCTTTCGACTGGAAGGCTGAACCAGTATAAAATTCTCTGGTGCAAGCTTTTCTATCCCTATCTCTTTTACTTTCCGCATATTTAATTTTTTACGTTTCCGCGCTACTCGTTTATCATATTTCTATCATTTTCGCGATCCGTTTCGAGTGTTTAATCTCTCCATCTCAAATCAATTTTTTAATTTGATACGAATTTTTCAATACATAATAAAACTCGATTCACCCCCCCTCTCGAGATTTTGAGGCCTAAACCAACAAGTTGTACCTTTTTTCAAAAGTTGATACCAAGGTAAGGCCTTTTTAGCAGCTTGAGGAAGGAATATAGACAGTGCCGCCATCCTGCCAGTTAATTGTTGCACCCCTCTGAGGTCGGCAGGACTCTTCATTTCTAATATAGCTCGGCATTTTTTCGGAGTTTGCTTCGATTCCCCTCTCGGATAGCATGAATCAGAGGAAGGCACCAGCGGGGACCCCGAAGGTACACTTCTCCGGATTCAACCTCATCCTATGTGCTCTTACCCTCTCAAGAACCATGGTCAGATCTCGGACATGGTCTCCTTTTTCTTGCTCTTTGTAATCATGTCATCGATATAGACCTCCATGGTGGTACCAATGATCCCATCAAAAACTTTGTTCATCATCCTTTGATAGGTTGCTCAAGCATTCTTTAGGCCGAAAGGCATGACAGTGTAGCAGTAAGTTGCCTTTCCGGTCGTGAATGTGGTCTTGTCTTGATCTGGGGGATACATAGGGATCTGATTGTATCCCGAATATGCATCAGTGAACGACAACAACTGGTAGCCTGCCGAACTATCGACGAGCTGGTCAATAATCGGCAGCGGATACTGGTCCTTTGGGCAGGCTTTGTTAAGGTCGGTGTAATTCACACACATCCTTCAACTGCCGTTTGCCTTTTTAACCAAAACAGTGTTTGCAACCCATTCGGCATATGGCACTTCTTTTATGAATCCGGCTTCGAGCAACTCGGACACCTTTTCCTGGATGACTTTTGCTTTCTCAGTCCCAACCCGCCTCATTTTCTGTGCTACCGGCCTTGCCTTCGGATCTACACTGAGCTTGTGACAGATGAAGTTCGGGTCGATCCCCGGCATATCGGCCGAGGTCCAAGCAAACAAATCCAAATTAGCTCGTAACAGTTCGATAATCTCACCCTGGATCTCCTTAGGGAGGTCGGCACCCACTTTGACAGTTCTGTGGGGGTTAGAGGGGTCAATTTGAACTGCCAACCACTCTCCTTGAGGAGAAGGCCTAAGGTCATCCTACTCGGCCCGAACATCCAGTTCCGCCAATAGGATCTTCCTTTGGCCAATGTTGGACCAGTGAGCTTCCCTTGCTTCTTTTTAGTTTCCCGTAGACTCGCGTTGTAGCAGAGTCGGGCTTTCACCTGATCGGCTTTGACTGTGACGATCTTGTCATCGGAACCGACAAATTTCATTGCTAAGTGAACTGTTGAGACCACTGCTCCGAAAGCCTGTAAGCAGGTTCGTCCTAGTATCACGTTGTAGGGGGATTCGGAATCAATGACTAAAAACTTGATGATCTCCGTTCGGGCCGAAGGCTGCTTGCCTAAGGTCACCGGGAGATGGATGGCTCCTAGGGGGCGAATTGCCTCGCCTGTGAAGCTGATAAGGTTGCCTTCAAATTCCACGAGGTCGGCTGACCTCAGTTTCAGCTCTTTAAAAGTGTGAAGAAAAAGAATATCGGTCGAGCTTCCCTGATCGATGAAGACTCGGGCGACTTCGAAGTTGCAGATCATCGCCGCGATCACCATTGGATCATTGTGATCTGGGATGATGCCTATCATATCCTAGTCGGAAAAGAAGATGGGGATGATCCGAGGTGGTTTCTTACAGATAGGCTTGTGGCGAACCGCTAGTACTTGATTGACGTACTTTCTCCTTTCCGACCTCTTCTCGCCGCCACCGGCAAAACCCCCCGAGATAGTTTCCACTCGGAGATTTTCCGGTGACTTAACTAGATCTTGTACAACAAAAATTTTGTTTGTTGTTGGAGCTCATTAGGGGCTGGAGCTTGAACAACAGCTCGTTCAGCAAAACGCCGCACGGGAAACCGTTGAAGGTTTGTACTGACTTGGCTTTGGTGTTCTATGGTCTTCGTTTGGTGTCTCATCAAGGCAAAAACCTCTGTTGTGCGAGGACGTAAAGACGGTGGAGGTGGAGGCGGGGGAGGAGGTGTAGGTGGTGGAGACCTTACTGTCCTGTTGGCCCCAAGGTGCAATCGCAAGTCCTCAGTTGACGGGACCCTCCCTGGGCGCCCCCTCCTCCTCTTCTGAACTGGTTGTGTCTCAGACATGGTAGAATTTCTGGGAATGAAGTTTATCTTTTCCCACAGACGGCGCCAATGTGATGTCCTAGACGTTGAGGTTCCCCAAGGGTAAGGGAAGAAGACCTTTAGAGGAGCCTCTGTCTAGGGTTTCTGTGTGATGTTTGTTGGGAGTCCTCAAATGGCTAAGGGAGAAAGCCAAGAAGCAACCCTAATCACTGGTGTGTGAAGGTGGCAATTAGGGTTAGAGGACGTACCTGAGGCCCATGTAGTACGGAGCTACTTATAGGGGGGAGCTGGTTGCCCTAATGGGCTTGCTTTAGGCCCAAGTAGGGCCAGTCTGTACTGAGCTATGAGTGGATGAGTTTTCCTTGTGGATAAGGTGAGACACGTCATCCTGTCCTTGGTGTCAGACTTTGGGAGGTGTCGGACTCTGGGAGGTGTCGGACAAGGAAGTCGGACCTGGGTAGTAGTATGAGGTTGACCCGTATCTGGTATCTGTTCGGCCATTGAGCCTTGAGCTCGACCCAGCACACAGAGGGCTTCTTATAGGGCCGTGAGGCCTTAGGCAAGGGGTCTGAGGACCTCGGCTAAGCCGAGTCCACCATAGTAAGAATGGTATTAAGATATATACCAAGCCTTCAATTCATGGATGATATGATTGTAATGAGAAAACCTTTGGTAAGAAATTTATGGTCTTCACATAAAAAAAAAATAAATTTATGGTCATTGAAGAGCAAATTGTGTTGGAATTGGCATCAAGTCTGAAGGATAAAACCCAAAAAAAAAGCTTGTTATTTGGCTTAAATAATGTAGAAAATGAGTTTGTGGAAGCACCTTCGAGCTTCTTGCTTTGCAAAGTAAGTTTGATTCCCTTTAATTATCTACTGGTTCTAGCAGGGGCTTATCCAGGGAAATATTTAACTTGGAACTTGGTAATCAATTTAATTGCTAAAAGAGTGGGTAGTTGGAAAAGGAAGAATATCATTAATTGCTGAAAGAGTGAGTATAGGGGAAAACTATGCTTTTAAATGGATCGCCGAATAATATCCTAACCTATTTGATGTCACTAAACTAGTTTGATTTGATCCTTTCCACAACCCACCAAAGAACACCCCAAAAAATTATACAACAAATTATAAACCAAATAGAAATAATCATCTTATAAAAATAGAGCAACATTTGATGAGGCTTACTAATAGCAAAGATTGACTTTCAACAAAAGCTAGAAGAAATGGGCCTTGCATCTCTCATCTTCTATCCGTTGATAATCTCTCCTTATTCTTAGAAGCTTCAGCTTAGTAAATGGCCAAGGTAGTGAGGGTGCTGATTTCCTTCTATGCTGCCTCTGGTCACAAAATTAACAAAGTATAGACCACAATCTTCTTCTCCAAAAATGTTACTCAACCATTGTTGTGGCTTTTCTGAATATGAAGGTATATGCAAATTTTCTTCTCTGAAAATTTTCCTCTCAGGCTGAAATTTCATATGTGAAAAATTACCCACAATAAATTAAAATTTTAACAAATGCAAGGCGGTTCTTTTGAAATTTGTCAACATTGTTCTAACAAAAAAAATAGAAACAAACATGCATATTATTCGTCAATTAGTTGTGGAATCTGATTCCTTTACTCATATTAACTTGATGAAAAATATGAGAACTCTACTAACAAGTTGATCCAAGAAATATGTGCTTAGTAAAGGAAGGATTGGAATTTGTTGTTCTCTCACATTTATAGGGAAAGTAACTAATTTGCAAATTGGCTAGCCAACCGGAGTACCCATGTTCTAAATGACCCTCCTAGGAATCTTGCTAAGCTAGTTTACAATGATTTTTCTGGGGCTTTAGTACCCCATCCATGCACATCATTCTTCAAATCTATAATATTTGACATCAACCCTTCTTTGCATTAAAAAAATATAGCCACATTGCATATGTAAACAAAACCAACATATACTTCAAATTTTGAATTTTAAAAAGACTTCTACTATTTCCATCTATTCAGTTATGAAAATAAATATAGAAAACCTTCATACTACAATAAGGAACTTGTCTTGCACAACTAGCTAGTTTTAGTATTTTGATCTAATAATAGAATCTTTCATGGCATCCTCGATTAGGGCTCATGTCTCATTCATTTTCCCAAGAATAAAAATCAACAATTTTTTAGAACACCAATACTTATACTATAATTGTTACTTTCTAGTGAGAAGTGACCATTAATATCATATTCCAAAAGAAATTAATTAACAAACTCAACTCCAAAACAAAATTCTTTTATCATGACTAACCTCTCAAAATACCAAACTAACCTAGTAATTTTAGATAACTAATAATAAGATATATATATATAATCTTATCACTTCACCTACCTTATATATCTATTATATTTCAAGTATCCTTGTTAAAAATATACTATTTTAATAAAAAAATATTAAAATATGAATTTCAAGATTTATTATTAGGCATGAGGGAGAACACTGCTAAGGATCTTTTTCAAATCTTTGTCATATGTTTTTATATAGGCAATAACCTTTTTTTATGAATTGAGAACTCTTGCTTTACTTACAGACATGTTCGTTCGAGTATGTACATGTTTCTCTTTGGAGTAAGAAACAAAATAATGATAGGACATGAATTCAAATTCATATATATATATATATATATATATATATTCTAACTCTTCATGAAAGGGTGTGTGGGAATTCTAGGAGGGAATTAACACTCTTGTGTTTAGCTTTTATGCCACTCATGAATGCATGTACAAAGTCTCATGCAAACAAAAATCAAACTTTAAAATCCAAACCAAAGTTTAAAAAAAAAATAATTGTACTCCCTCTCATCATTCATTTTGGGCGTGAGACCATGGCCACCAAAAGGAGAATTGAAATTTTTATATATTAGAACTTGAGCTAAATTCAAATATCATTAAAAGCTGCATATTGAAAGTAACAAAGGTTTATAAAAATCATTTTCACATGAGAGTCATTAAAAAAAATAAAACTTTTAAAATTTCACTTCAATACTTTGTCATAAAAATATATTTTCATATGTACATTTTGACTCTTAAATCATTCTATTTGGAGTCACCATGAAAAAATGTAATTAAGAAAATCACACGAATCTCAAAATTAATTTCAATCAAAATCACATAGGTAAATAAAATAAAACAATTGATTCTTAAAACTATATTTTTTAAGAGTCAACTTAAATAGCTTACAACTTTACTAAGTTATAACATAGTTATATAACAACATCATATTTCAGTACCTTATATAAAAAAAAAATTTCCAAAATTATGCAATACGAGATCCCAAAATTAAATTATTTTATGTAGGGAAAATTGTGGTCTTACAAAGGAGAAGAATAAGGGATGAGGCATCCCTTTAGCAAGGTGGAGAAATATAGGAAGTTAGATATCTTCTTAGTGCTTGAGAATGAGGTATCTTTCAAGTTATGTTGATTCACGAGGGAATTTAGAAGATTGAGTGAGGTACAACGCAAGGGTGAGGGATCCTTTGTTATATTCGCTTGTCAGGTGAGGTATCATGGAAGCGTGTTTGTACAAAACAATTTTTCTAAATTCATAGTGAACCAAATCTCCCAAATCAGAAGGGGAGGACTGGATGTATCTCTCGGGAGATTGAGACTGAACAAGTATAAATCGATGTGTCATATTCCTTTCCTTAATTTCCTTTACTTTACTCATATTTCGATTGTTTTACTAAAAAATTTTATATTGGTGTTTTCAATTCAAGAACTGTGATGTCCTACATGGTGAGGTCCTCCAAGGGTTAGGGAAGAAGACCTTCAAAGGAGCCTCAGTCTAGGGTTTCTGTGTGATGTTTGGTGGGAGTCCTCTGTTGGCTAAGGGGGGAGCCAAGAAGCTACCCTAATCACTGGTGTGTGAGGGTGATAATTAGGGTTAGAGAACGTACCAGAGCCCCATGTAGTACGGAGCTACTTATAGGGGGGAGCTGGTTGCCCTAATGGGCCTGCTTGAGGCCCAAGTAGGGCCAGCCTGTACTGAGCTATGAGTGGATGAGCTGTCCTTGTGGATAAGGTGATGAGCTGTCCTTGTGGATAAGGTGGGACACGTCATCCTGTCCTTGGTGTCGGACTCTGGGAGGTGTCGGACTCTGGGAGGTGTCGGACAGGGAAGTCGGACCCGGGTAGGAGTATGAGGTCAGCCCGTATCTGGTATGTGTTCGTCCGTTGAGCCTTGAGCTCGGCCCAGCACACAGAGGGTTTATTGTAGGGCCGTGAGGCCTTGGGCAAGGGTTCTGAGGACCTCAGCTAGGCCGAGTCCACCACATAAGCCCCCCAGCTCGGTCAAGGCTATCTGAGCCTTGTTCCGAGGTCCTGGTTTGGGTCCTTTTCCCAAATCCACCCCATAAGGGCCGAGTTCACCACATAAGCCCCCCAGCTCGGTTAAGGCTATCTGAGCCTTGCTCCGAGGTTCTAGGGAGTTCGGAAGATGAGTTGCCGATAGCTGGATCCAGCTGTTTCTGACGTCCTTTCATTATGACTAGGCAGGTCTGAAAGTTATCCTTTGACCTGCTCCGAAGTGACGCCTGCATTCTCCAGCACTGACACGTGTCAGAAATCCCGCCTAGCGAAGCGTCGCTATTACTGCGACGTTGCTCGAGGTCCGTGATTCCAGCTATTATGCGCCACGTGTCCCGGTATGTGTGGCTGCATGCTGGGTTGGGCCATTTGGGCCAGGCCCATACTTCGAAAATGAGGGGGAAAACGGTTTCTCTTCCTCCTCTTTCACAAAACTGCCTCTCCCTCTCTCTCTAATAGTTACCCTTTCTCTGCAAACTCTTCTTCTTTCTCTCCCATATTGAATTCCTCTTTCTCAGATACAGACTCCATTCCCTTTCTTCTTTGCAAATTTCTTCTCTACAAACTCCTCTTCCCTTTCTTCCTTCGTCAACAGCGAATCTAACAGCGAACCTGTTCGCGCTCCATTCTTGTTCACTTTAATACTCTTAAGGTACTGATTTCTTTCCCATTTCTTCTTCTTCGTCATTTCCTTTTCTTCTTTCTTTACTGCTTCACGATTTACACGGTGGGGGATTAGTATTTCTTGTTTTTTGTTTCTATTTTCATGGCGGTGGGGTTTTTTCCTTAGGTTTTGTGGTTTTGACTTTGGGGAATAATGTTGGGGTTTGAGGTTTTTCTGGATTTGGGTGCTTTGATTCTGGGGGTCATTCTTGGGGTTTTGGCCTTCTTTGGGTTGGGCGTGTTTTGAGATTTTTGGAGAGTTTTTGATTCATGTTTTTTGTTTATTTTTTAGAAAACCAAAGGAGTAGATTGGGTTCAGTATGAGTAGGGAATGGTTTAGGAAATGGGCTGGGGTAGTCTCCCTTTCATCTAGCAGTAGTGAGGAGGAGGACGGCTCTTCCTCCTCGTCCTGTTCCTCTACGGAGGTAGACGAGGCGCTCCGTCGCCAAAGGGAGTATAGGCAGAAATACGAGAGGCGGGTTCTGGAGGTTGATCCCGTTGAGGTAATCTATCCTCGGGATTGGGAGGAGAAGAGGGAGTGGATACGACAGTACGCCTGGGCCGAGTTTGTTGACGATAGGGAACGTGCCGAATTCGAGAGGATGGAGAAGGAGGGGATGTACAAACGGGGGATACCTGTGGTAGAGGGGAGATGCTCGCCCCTCGGAACAACTTCGAGGGGGTTCTCTGGGGGGTTATTTTTTGTAACCCGTAAGACTAATACCGAGCTCCCCTATTCTTCCACGGGTACCATGCCGCCCAGGAAGTGCGTCAGTCGACCTGAACTTTACCCTGCGCCTTTCGATGCCGATCAATATGAGTGGGTTGACGTGGAGCCCAAAGGAGTCCAGTCCAGCCTTTGTTCCGAGGACAAGCTTGCCGAGGTAAGGAGGGCCGTGCTGCCTTGCCCAGGGGACGCCACCGAGACCTCTTACGAAGTACTCCCCTGTTCGGCAAATGACAGGGTATGCAGCCGGACTGACAATAATTCCTTCTTCTTTTATGCCGACCTGATTCATAATCTCGGCGTGACCCTCCCGCTCACCGATCTGGAAATGAGGGTCTTAAACGAGCTCGGACTAGCTCCTTCCCAACTTCACCCCAATACTTGGTCGTTTCTCCGAGCATTCCAAAAGTACTGCGGAGACAGGAATTTGGTATGCATTGTTCAGCTATTTTTGTGGATGTACAACCCGTTCGTCAGCAATAAGGACGGGGTCACTGGTCGTCTTTGGGTGTCGGCTAAGGCCCGGGCTCACTGTGGTTTGTTCGGCATGTTCTCCGAATCTTGGAAACATTTTAAACCAAGATTTTTTAAATACAAGTACGTAGGAACAGGGCTACCTTGGTTTCGGTCCGAGACGGGACCGAAGTTCCCTTTGGAATGGACCCCCGAGTTCTTTAATCGTCATACCAGCACGCCGCAAAGGTGGTCGGGCGTAACCCTGGATGCCGATGATTCCGTAACGGCCCACCATTTCCAGACCGAATATCGTGCTCGGAAATTCCAGCTTGATATTGGCGTTTTCATGCAGTGTCCTGACAACAAAGTCTTGACAAAAATTGGTAGTTACTTTTGCTCTTATACTTGTACATTTTCTTTCAGCTTTCTTATTAATTTCTCTTTATCCTTTTGTGTTTGCAGAAGAACATTGGTCGAACATGTCGTCCAGGGCGGTGAAGGCTGTGCTAGATGCACGGAAAAGGAAGAGGTCCGAAAACCCTTCCAATGAAGCAGTGGCTGCCGAAGTCTCTACTGAGACGACCTCAACCGAATCCGCTCCTCTTCACCCAACTCCGCCTGCAGTGATCATAGCCCCACCTCCTCCTCAATCTCCAAGTCCAAGCACTGAGGTGATCCTTGCTGCAGGTACCCCACCCTCGGAAGCTGATGCTCTTCCGAGGCCGCCGACCACCCTTGCCAAAACTTCGATCAAAGACGCTCTCATCAAAATGTCGGGAGCTGAGTGGAAAAAGAAGGCTGAGGATATGGCCTGTCAGCTGAAAAGGGCCACAACCATGTTTAATGTGCTGGCCGAAGTCGCTGACGATGTGGCTGATGGAGTGTCACCGGCCAAGAAAAAAGCTCGGTCTACTATGGCTGCCGAGGTGGAGGAGCTGAAAAATGGAAAAAACACTGCTGAGCAAAAGCTGGCCGAGTTGGAAGGGAAGCACCGCCAACAGACGGAGTAGCTTCTAAAAAATCATGAGGAAGCTTTGGCCCAAGTGAAAGCGGACGCTAGGGAGGCTGGTCGGCAGGAGGGCCTAGCTGAGGTGGAGAAGGTTAGGACTTTGTTGAAGAGAAGGGCTACTCAAGCTCTTAAATATAAGGTAGCTGCATCCGAATCGGACTTCAATCTTGAGAGGGTGGCGAGCAAAATTTTTACCAGTGCAGTAGAACAAATTCTTCACCTGAACCAAGGGCTCCGAATTCGGTATGTCGGCGCCTCTATCGGGTTCGGGGTGGAGGATGGGAAGATGGTCGATTATGACAAGGATGAGGTCGAGGTTAACATAGACCAGCCCGAGGAGAACCTTCCCAACCCCTTGGAGGAGAAGCCAGATGCAAAGTTCGACCCGAGCTCAGTTGTCCTTTCCGATGTTGAAGATGAAGCAGCATAAGTCCCGTATGCTGGGCAGCTTGTGATTCGTCTATGTTCTTTTTTGTAACATGTTTGACAATGTTGGGTTGTATTTTGCTTTATTGTGTACAACATTTTATTTTTATGCAAGTTCTTTCTAGTTTTAACTTGTTGCATGTTGTTATATTTATGCAAGTTTTTATTCTAACTTGTTGCATACGTACTATGTCCGAGGTCGGAGTTATGCAAGCCTTTTCTTTAACTTGTTGCACGAACGCGAGTTTTTCTTTACCAACTCGTTGCATGTTTATTCGTTCGACCTCGGATCCGAACTGCGATCAGTTAGGTGGTCACCAAAGAGGCTTCAAAAAAGAATGCAAGTGTTTGAGACTTGTCGCATATTGTAACTTTTATGCAAGTTTTTGTTTTAACTTGTTGCATATATACTGCGGCCGAGGTCGTTTTTTAAGCAAGCTTTGCACAAATGCGAGTATTTATTGACTCGTTGCATGCTTCGTTCATTTTTAGACCTGGGGTCTGAATACTTGTTGTTTTTTAGATAACTAAGTAAAACTATTTTTGAGAATACAAGTCCTTTACCAACTTGTTGTATTCAGACCTGATCGGACCTAAAAAACTTGTACCCAAGACATTGGTGTTTAAAATCTCGTATTAATAACTCGGATAAACTCATATGACTCAGTGAGTGCAGTAATCTTATAAGTTTTCCTCTGAATAAAGGTACTGTATATAAGTGCATACGGTTGGGATCTCGAATTCACCCACCTTAGCCGAGGTGGGAGTCCTCGCCCCCGATGTGAAAGAGGTTGCTGAGTGAAGTTATGTGAGAACATTTCACAACAAGCTGTACTTTACCGGGTGTCCCTTGTACACTGTGCATATGAGTCGATCTTATCTAGAAGACGTTGGCTGTGCATAGCGCCATGCAACATTTAGGTGGCTAGTGCTAAATGAGAAGCTAGTACGTACGTATATAAAACTATGGCACTTGAGTATGAGCAAGTTTGTACTTTTCATTAATTGTAGTCATGAGTACATTGCTTTTTGGAAAAGTGGATATCTCACAATAGGAATGTAAAAACACGAATAGAATTTAAAGGAAGCAAAATTTAAAATGAGCTTGAATTTGAATTTCTCAGATGAGGATGTTGATGACTGCCGATGATATCTGAGGTAAACCTATTTGAAACAGGTTCTCAGTGTTGTAAAGTCTTGGGAATCCTTGAGCTCGGTTCTTTCGGAAATTTCCCAGAGTATGTTTCCAGAACGCCTCTGTTGGGACTTCCCGATTTCGGGCTCATTTCCCGCTTTTCCGGTAGTTAAGACCGATGTCTGCTCCTCGGGGCGTGAGGTGATCAGACTCGGACAACCCGGGTTGTGCTGTTTTTCTTGTCTTGGTCGGCTAGCTCTTCCTTTGCTATCTTCCTCTGACCATGAGCAGCTTCTCGGATTTCTTCTACCGGTATTGGGTTTTCTTCGGCCTTGTGATGGTCATCCGAGGTGAACTGATAGGAGAGGCCGCCGAGATTGTTGGTAATGCTACAAAGTGGGAACGTTTTTATCTTGAGGCACCAGAGCTTGGGAATTTGAAAAGCTCGGCTTAAGAAATGGGTAGGAAGTTTACTTCGGCTCTCAATTCGGAGTTGTACCGAACGGAGGGCAGGGTTATTAACAGTTAGAGAAATGAGGGAATTTTCCCCCTGTGGGGGGTTGGAGAGGACTGGAAAAGAGAGGAGATTTCCTTTAAATGCATCTTGGATTTCTTGGGGAAGGTTGGCATTCATGATAACATCTTTGCTTGGGGCAGAGGTGAAGGGGGGGATTACCAACCATTCTTCATGAGGAAAGGACCTAAGGATATCTCGTTCGAACTGAACATCTGCCAATAGAACTCTTCCCTTGGACAATGTCGGATCAGTGAACTCTTTCTGCTTCTTCTTTACCTCCCGTAGGCTTGCATTGTAACAAAGCCGGGCTTTTACCTGGTCAGCTTTGACCGTGACGACCTAGTCGTCGGATCCAACAAATTTCATTGCTAAGTGTACTGTTGAAACCACTGCCCCAAAAGCTTGTAGGCAGGTTCGTCCCAGTACCACGTTGTATGGGGAATCAGAGTCAACCACTAAAAATTTGATGATCTCCGTTCGGGCCGAAGGCGGGTTGCCTAGGGTCACCGGGAGATGAATGGCTCCTAGGGGGCGGATTGCCTCACCTGTGAAGCTGATGAGATTGCCTTCGAACTGAACGAGGTCGGCTGACCTGAGCTTCAACGCTTGAAAAGTATGAAGAAAAATAATATCGGCCGAGCTTCCTTGGTCGATGAAAACTCGGGCGACTTCAAAATTGCCGATTAACGCCGTTATCACCATTGGATCATTGTGATCCGGGATGACGTCTTCCATGTCTTGGTCAGAAAAAATGATAGGGATGTTCCTAGATGGTTTCTTGCCAACGGGTTTGTGATGGACAGCGAGAACTTGGTTGACGTACCTTTTCCTCTCTGCCCTCTTTTCTCCGCCACCGGCGAAACCTCCCGAGATAGTTTCAACTCGGAAGTTTTCCGGTGACTTGTCTAGATCTTGTACCACAACCATGTTTACTCGCTGTGGTTCTTCTTCCTTCTTTTCAGGGGACGGGTCGGCTTTGGCTTTTCCTTTATCGTTGTCTGGGCTGCGAGACCTTCTTCGGCCCCGTCTTTCCACCGCTTCGCGCACATACTGCTGCAGTTTTCCCCTTCTCACCATATCCTCAATGACATCCCGAAGCCAAGTGCACTGATCGGTATGGTGGCCGTACCCGTCGTGGAAGTTGCAATATTTGGATTTGTCCCTGACATTATTTTGATTTCTGAGAAAAAGGGGCCGAGGTACACTCCTGAGTTCGGTCTGCATGGTCTCTCTCCAGACTTGAGACCTCGGGACCGTCAGGGGGGTGTAAGAATCATACTTAGTGATGTACAGACGTCGGTGGGCCTCTTGTTGGCCGACGTGAGAGCGACCTCGGTCTCCCTGGTCTGCTCTTCCTCCTCTTTCATCCCTGTTGCCGCGAGGACGACCTCGGGGCAGGGCATTCTGCGAGGCGGCTTGAGCGTTTTCCATCCTACTTGACTGTCCTTTGTTGAATTCTTCAAGATTGATGTACTTGTTTGATCTCTATCTTAGCTCGGCCATGTCCCTTGGTGGCTTTCCAATAAGTGAATCTTTGAACCCTCCTTCGGCCAATCCTTGGGTCAAAAGGAGGACAGCCACCTCGGGAGATAGATTGGGGACTGAGCTGGACTCGCTGTGAAACCTGTTCAAGTATGCACGTAAGGATTCTTCTGGTTTCTGCGTCACTGTTGCTAGCGTGTGGTCCGACCTAGGTTGTACACAGCTAGCAGTGTATCTGTTAAGGAAGATCCGCTTCATTTCTGCCCAGTTGTTGACAGAATTCTTAGGAAGTGTTGAGTACCATCGGAGGACTAGGGCCTGGAGGGTCATAGAGAAAGCTCGGCACTTGAGCCGATCTCCTCCACCATGGAAGTTCATAGCTCCCTCATAAGAAAGGACATGCTCCTGAGGGTCTGTGAGGCCATTGTATCTGGGAATATTGCTGGGCCCGAGGTACCCAGGTGGTGGTTCATAAGCCATGACGGCTGGTGTAAAAGGATGCCCAGGGTGGGAATCATCCGAATCAGGTTGTTGCTGGTCAGTGGGTGGTGTAAGTTGTGTGACGGTTATGTGTGGTGTTGCAAAGGTTTGTGGAGTTAACGGAGGTTGTGGTGGAAGAGGTGGTGGAGGGGGTGGTGGGGGGAACTCATTTGGGGCCGGAGCTTGAACAACAGCTCGTTCAGCCAAACGCTGCATAGCAACTTGTTGGAGATCTGCGATAGCTTTACCTTGCTGTTCTACAATTCTCATCTGCTGTCTCATCAAGGATAAGAGTTCTGCATCTCGAGAGAGCGTAGACTGTCGAGAGTGGGAACGGTGTGTTGTGCTGACAGAGTGGGCACGTTCGCCGCGGTGGCGGTGCTGTTCAGTATTGGTTTCTCCGAGCTCAGAGCGTAACTGTACGCTCCGACTTCCGCCGTGATGCTGTGTTGGATTTGTAGTGTCTCCAGTGTGGATGGTGTAAGGTCCACTGTGGGTATGGGTGAATTCTGGTGGTGGAGGTGGCGGTGGAAACGGGGGTGGTGGCGGGGGAGGAGGTGGAGGTGGTGGAGGGGGTGGTGGTGAGGACCTCGCTGCCCTATTGGCTTCGAGATGCAGGCGCAGGTCCTCAGTTGACGGCACCCTCCTTGGACGCCCTCTCCTTCTCCTCTGGACTGGTTGTTCCTCAGACATGGTAGAATTTCTGGGAATGAAGTTTATCTTTCCCCACAGACGGCGCCAATGTGATGTCCTAGACGGTGAGGTCCTCCAAGGGTTAGGGAAGAAGACCTTCAAAGGAGCCTCAGTCTAGGGTTTCTGTGTGATGTTTGATGGGAGTCCTCTGTTGGCTAAGGGGGGAGCCAAGAAGCAACCCTAATCACTGGTGTGTGAGGGTGATAATTAGGGTTAGAGGACGTACCTGAGCCCCATGTAGTACGGAGCTACTTATAGGGGGGAGCTGGTTGCCCTAATGGGCCTGCTTGAGGCCCAAGTAGGGCCAGCCTGTACTGAGCTATGAGTGGATGAGTTGTCCTTGTGGATAAGGTGATGAGCTGCCCTTGTGGATAAGGTGGGACACGTCATCCTGTCCTTGGTGTCGGACTCTAGGAGGTGTCGGACTCTAGGAGGTGTCGGACTCTGGAGGGTGTCGGACAGGGAAGTCAGACCTGGGTAGGAGTATGAGGTTGGCCCGTATCTGGTATCTGTTCGGCCGTTGAGCCTTGAGCTCGGCCCAGCACACAGAGGGTTTATTGTAGGGCCGTGAGGCCTTGGGCAAGTGTTCTGAGGACCTCGGCTAGGCCGAGTCCATCACAAGAACTAATCAAGAATAATCTTTTCAATTGATTTAGTATCATTAATTGATTGTTGTCAAGTGTATATATTGGTTGTGTAAAAAGATTTTGTAAGAATTGATTTTTGAATCGATTGCTCTCAACATAATTGGTACAGAACCAATTAGCTAACCAGTTACGTAACTACTGATGTGCATATTATTTATTATAAGCAAAAATTGGACAAAGTAATCACTACACGTATTCACCCCCTCCCCCAACCATCTAGGTGTGTGTAGAGCCTCTTGTAAATCCTTACAAACTATTGTTCTCGATTTTTTTTTCTCCATTTCTATCTCTCCAAAAAAAGTGACAGCTATGTTATTTTTATATATATTCATGAAGGTATCCTCAGCTGATAATTAGAAATTAATTCATTTCAAGATGTAAAGATTTAGAAAGGTTTTCTAATAAAAACAAATTTTACTAACCCAAACACCAGAGGTGCACACGTGTATATTTATCTTTATCATCAAAGTATTTCTCATACTCAGTTATGTGGGCTTTATTGACTATTTGTCTGTTTTTAATTAAAAAAAAGAGTACGTAGACACTCATTATCTATTATCTAGTGTAGTTGATGTGGTGAAAGATTATTTATTTTGCATATGTTACCGGTTCAATTTTCAAAGCTTACACAAATCCTTCTAAGAGATCAAAGTTTAACAAAATAAATTAATAGATAGAAGTTTTAATTTACAAGTGCAAGAACTTAAAATCAAAAATGATAAATCCTCCGATAAAATTTGATTATTACAAATTCTCCTACACGTATATTGTGAGACCCACAATTTTGCCCCCAATTTAATTTAAATCATAGTTAATTTTATGATAATTTATATGATAATATTTTATAGATATTTATTAAATTAAAAATTTATAGTGAACCATTAATTATATTCTTGAATTGTATATTTGGTTGTTTGAGTTATGTATGTATATATATATATATATATACGTGTAAAATATATTTATATAGGTATATTTGTATGTGATGCATTTGAAATATATTCTTGGTATGAAAATATTTTTATAAGGTTGTTGAATGACATGAAAGGATTTTTGAAGAAGTATATATAGTTAATATAACTTCGAAAATTCATATCTTTTAAACCGTAAGTCGAAAAATTACAAATGATATATCAAAACGATCGTATCGAAGTGTAGATTATGAAAATGTAAAGTTTTGATTTTTTTTTCGAAGTTTTCGAAATTTTATCATTGCTACAGTACTGAACGAATTTTTGAGTTTTAAGTGTAAAGGTATGATTTTAATGCATTTAATGACCTTTTGACACAAGTGTATTTTATTTTGAAAACAAAAATACATTTCTGAGGTTTTTATTGGACTACCAACCAAATAAAATATATTTTCGTATTTTTTCTTATTATAAAATTTTTTGAAAGCTTATGAAGTGCATTTTTGAAGGAAATGATCTTAGAGCTTCAAAAATTCATAACTTTCAAACCGTAAGTCCAAAAATTATAAACTTTATATGAAAACTATCGTATTGAAATGTAGTATCTGAATATGTGAAAATAGAATTTTTATTTTGACATCTACGAAAAAGTACTGTACAGTAGGGAAAAACGAATTTTTGGTATTTTTAACTTAGAAAAATTATTTTGGAGCATGAAATAAACTATTGGGCTATAAAATAATTTTATTTATATATTGAGATATTTATTTAAATGCCTACTGGTTGCACAGTCCAAATATTAGTATTTTTCTAATTATTTCTGAATTATTACAAATGAAAACTTTGATGTGATTGGTCAATTATGTGGTGAATTCAAAATAGGCCAATGAAAATTTTTCTCCTTATTTTTATATGTGTGCACCATCCAAATATTAGGAGGGAGAGAATAGAATAATTTCTGAAAATTGTGAGGAATAAACCTTGAGTTAAGAAGCTATAGTTTTTAGAAAAGTCTCATTTAATGCTTGTGAAGTTCCAAGTGAAGAAGTAAAGTTGATGACTCACCATGGACTAGGAGGGGGGAATGAATTTCTGATCAGATTTTTGGGAATATTTGCCTTCTCTTCACCTATAAATAGGTCATCACACCTCTCACCATTTCACACACACAACTTGTTGTTACTATGAGAAAAAAAAATTATTCCAAGAGAAAAGAGAGAGGAAGGTGGCGAGTTGAAGGTAGGAAGAGGAGGAAAATTTTCTCACCTTGGGGAAGTCTTTTAGCTTTAGGAGGAGAGGTAACTCTAAGTCTATATTTTAATTTATTTCATCTCTTCTTCTACTGTTATTAGAATCTCTAATTTTTTTCTGATATTAAGAACTAAAAGTTTCTAATTCTTATTTTTATGAACTATGTTTTTGTTGGTAATATTTTGCACTACTACAAAAACTATTTAAAATTCCTGAATTTTAATCCCGGTTCCGTGTTATAACTGGGATTAAATACCCTTTTTAATTAAAAAATAATAAAAAAGAAGTAGAAATATATTTAAAATTACAGCGTTTTTTTATCCCAGTTAAAAAAAACATGGAACTGAGATCATAAATATAAATTAAATTTTATAAATAACGGTGTATTTTTAATCCCCATTTTTATAAGGAACCGGGATCAATAATGATGAATATTTTAGGCGAGTTTTCACAAAATACTTACACAATTAAAACTTCAAAAAAAAAAAGCAAAAACACTGAGAAACATAGAAAACCCTCGATCATCTCTGCTTTTGATAAGGAACTGGGATACTGAGAGGGCGCCTAGCTTCCTGGATCGCAAAAACCTCCCTGCCGCCGCTCTCTCTCTTCCTTGCCTAAGCTCACTCGTCGCCGCTCTCTTTCTTCCTTGCCCAAGCTCACTCGCCGCCGCTCTCTCTCTCAGCACCGCCGCTCTCTTCTCTTCCTCGAGCCCTCTCTCTCGACCGCCGCTCCCAAGCCATGAACCGCCGCCACCGCTGTTCGCATCAACAACCGCCGCCGCTGATCGCTCCAATTCACGGTTGCCGCTTCACTACAGGTGTGGTAGACTCGGCCTAGCTGAGATCTCCTTGCCCAAGACCTAAGGACCCTTCAGGAAGCCTTCTGAACGCTTGGCTGAGCTCAAAGCTCAACGGCCGAACAGACGCCAGATACAGGCCGACCTCGTGCTCCAACTCAGGTCCGACGTCCAAGTCCGACACCTTCCCAAGTCCGACACCAAGGACATGATGACGTCTTACCATCTTATCCACAAGGACAGCTCACTATCTTATCCACAAGGACAGCTCACTATCTTATCCACAAGGACAGCTCATCCACTCATAGCTCAGTACAGGCTGGCCCTACTTGGGCCTAAAGCAAGCCCATTAGGGCAACCAGCTCCCCCCTATAAGTAGCTCCATACTACATGGGGCTTAGGTACGTCCTGTAACCCTAATTGCCACCCTCACACACCAGTGATTAGGGTTACTCCTTGGCTCTTTCCCTTAGCCACTTGAGGACTCCCACCAAACATCACATATCAACCCTAGACAGAGGCTCCTTTGAAGGTCCTCTCCTATATCCTTGGAGGTCCTCACCGTCTAGGACATCACATTGGCGCCGTCTGTGGGGAAGATAAACTTCAACCCCACCCAGAAGATTCTACCATGTCTGAAGAAGAGCCAGTCCAGAGGAGAAGGAGGGGGCGTCCAAGGAGGGTGCCATCAACTGAGGACCTGCGCCTGCATCTCGAAGCCAACAGGGCAGCGAGGTCCTCACCGCCACCCCCTCCACCACCTCCACCTCCTCCCCCGCCACCTCCGCCACCAGAATTCACCCACACCCACAGTGGACCTTATACCATCCACACTGGAGATACTACAAATCCAACCCAGCTTCTTGGCGGAGGTCGGCGCGTGCAGCTACGCTCTGAGCTCGGAGAAACCAACACTGAACAGCACCGCCACCGCGGCGAACGTGCTCACTCCGTCAGCACAACACACCGTTCCCACTCTCGACAGTCTACGCTCTCTCGGGATGCTGAACTCTTATCCTTAATGAGACAGCAGATGAGAATCGTAGAACAACAAGGCAAAGCTATTGCAGATCTCCAACAAGTTGCCATGCAACGTTTAGCTGAACGAGCTGCGGTTCAAGCTCCAGCCCCAAACGAGTTCCCCCCACCACCCCCTCCACCTCCCCTTCCACCACAACCTCCGTTAACTCCACAAACCTTCGCAACACCACACACGACCGTCACACAACTTACCCTTCCCCCTGACCAGCAACAACCTGAGTTGGATGATTCCCACCCTGGGCATCCCTTTACTCCTGCCGTCATGGCCTATGAACCACCACCTGGGTACCTCGGGCCCAGTAACATCCCCAGATACAATGGCCTCACAGATCCTCAGGAACATGTCCTTTCTTACGAGGGAGCTGTGAACTTTCACGGGGAAGGAGATCGGCTCAAGTGCGGAGCTTTCTCCATGACCCTACAGGCCCCGGTCCTTCGGTGGTACTCAACGCTTCCTAAAAATTCTGTCAACAACTGGGCAAAAATGAAGCGCGTCTTCCTTAACAGATACACGGCTAGCTGTGTGCAACCCAGGTCGGACCACATGCTAGCGACAGTGACCCAAAAACCAGAAGAATCCTTACGTGCATACTTGCACAGGTTCCACAGCGAGTCCAGCTCGGTCCCAAATCTGTCTCCCGAGGTGGTGATTCTCCTTTTGACCCAAGGATTGGCCGAAGGAGGATTCAAAGATTCACTTATTGGAAAGCCACCAAGGGACATGGCCGAACTGAGACAGAGATCAAACAAATACATCAATCTCGAAGAATTCAACAAGGGACAGTCGAGCAGGCTGGAAAATGCTCAAGCCGCCTCGCAGAATACCCTACCCCGAGGTCGTCCTCGCGGCAACAGGGATGAAAAAGGAGGAAGAACAGACCAGGGGGACCGAGGTCGGTCCCACACCGGCCAACAAGAGGACCGCCGACGTCCATACATCACCAAATATGACTCTTACACCCCCCTGACGGTCCCACGGTCTCAAGTCTGGAGAGAGACCATGCAGACCGAACTCAGGAGTGTGCCTCGCCCCCCCTTTCTCAGAAATCAAAACTATGTCAGGGACAAATCCAAATACTGCAATTTCCATGACGGGTACGGCCACCATACCGATCAATGCACCTAGCTCCGGGATGTCATTGAGGATATGGTAAGAAGAGGCAAGCTGCAGCAATACGTCCGGGAAGCAGTGGAAAGACGAGGCCGAAGAAGGTCTCGCAGCCCGGACAATGATAAAGGGAAAGCCAAAGCCGACCCGTCCCCAGAGAAGAAGGAAGAGGAATCATCGCGGGTGAACATGGTCGTAGTTCAAGACCTGGACAAGTCGCCGGAGAACTTCCAAGTAGAAACCATCTCGGGAGGCTTCGCTGGTGGCGGAGAAAGGAGGGCGGAAAGGAAAAGGTACATCAACCAAGTTCTCGCTGTCCATCACAAACCCGTTGGCAAAAAACCATCTCGGAATGTGCCTATTATTTTCTCCGACCAAGATATGGAAAACGTCATCCCAGATCACAACGATCCTATGGTGATAACGGCGTTAATTGGCAATTTTGAGGTCGCCCGAGTCTTCGTTGACCAAGGAAGCTCGGCCGACATTCTCTTTCTGTATACATTCCAAGCTTTGAAGCTGAGGTCCGCCGACCTCATAGGATTTGAAGGTAATCTCATCAGCTTCACAGGTGAGGCAATTCGCCCCCTGGGAGCCATTCATCTCCCGGTGACCCTAGGCAACCAGCCTTCGGCCAGAACTGAGATCATCAAATTTCTGGTAGTTGACTCTGACTCCCCGTATAATGTAATATTGGGACGAACCTGCCTACAAGCTTTTGGGGCAGTGGTCTCGACAGTGCACTTGGCAATGAAGTTCGTCGGATCAGATGATAAGGTTGTTACGGTCAAAGCTGACCAAGTGAAAGCCCGGCTCTGTTACAATGCGAGCCTACGGGAGGGAAAGAAGAAGCAAAAAGAGTTCATCGATTCGACGCTATCCAAGGGAAGAGTCTTATTGGTCGAGGTTCAGTCCGAACGAAATATCCATATGTCCCCCCCTCATGAAGAGCGGGTGGTAATTCCCCCCTTCACCTCTCCCCCAAGCCAAGATGCTATCATGAATGACAAACTCCTCCAAAAAATCCAAAGAGCAGTCAACAGAAATCTCTTCTCTCTTTCAGTCCTCCCCTACCCCCTGCACGAAGAGAATTTTCTCCTTCGTCCAACTCTCACTAACCCCGCCCCCCGTTCGGTACATCTCCGAATTGAGGGCCGAGGTGAACTTCTTGCCCATGCCTTCAGCCGAGCTTTTCAGACCCCCAAGCTCGGGGGCTTCAAGAGGGAAATGTCCTCACTTTTCAACATTACCAACAATCTCGGCAGCCTCTTCTTTCAGCTCACCTCGGAGGACCATCACAAGGAAATCCGACAAGATGCTCCTGGTCCGAAGAAGATAGCAATAAAAGAGCCAGCCGACTATGACAAGAAAGCAAAGCAGCCCGGGTCATCTGAGTCCTATCACCTCGCCCCCCGAGGATCAGACATCGGCCCCAACGGCCAGAAAAGCGGGAAATGAGCTCGAGATCAGTAATCCCCAACAGAGGCGTTCTAAAAACATACTCTGGGTAATTACCAAGCTCAAGGAATCCCGAAACTTCACAACACTGAGAACCTGTTTCAAATAGGTTTACCTCAGATATTTCGGCAGTCACCAGCATCCTCATCTCAGGAATTCAAATTCAACCTCCTTTAATTTCCATTATTGTTCACGTTTTTTAATTTCCATTGTGAGATATTCACCTTTCAAAAGTAAAAAGCAATGTACTCGTGACTACAATTAATGAAAAGTTCAAACTTGCTCATACTCAAGTGCAACAGTTTAATATACGTACGTACTAGCTTATCATTTAGCACTAGCCACCTAAATGTTGCATGGCGCTATGCACAGCCAACGTCTTCTAGATAAGATCGGCTCATATGCACAGTGTACAAGGGACACCCGGTAAAGAACAGACTGCTGTGAAATGTTTTCACATAGCTTCACTCAGCACTCTCTTTTACATCGGGGCCGAGGACACCCACCTCGGCTAAGGTGGGTAGATCCAAGCTCCCTACCGTATGCACTTATATACAGTACCTTTATTCAGAGGAACACTTATAAGATTACTGCACTTACTGAGTCATCCGATCTATTAATATACTATTTCAAACACCAATGATTGGGTACAAGTTCTCTTAGGTCCGATCAGGCCGAAATACAACAAGCTGGTAAAGGACTTGTATTCTCAAAAGTAGTTTTACTTCTAAAACGGCCTCGGTTACCATATGTATGCGACAAGTTAAAGCAAGAACTTGCATAAAAGTTCCAGCATGCAACAAGTTTTAAACACTTGCATCCTTTCTTGAAAATCTTCCTGATGGCCACCTAATCAATCGTGGTCCGCACCAAGGTCGAACGAATAAACATGCAACAAGTTGGTTAAGAAAAACTCGCGTTCACGCAACGAGTTGAAGAAGAGGCTTGCATAACTCCGACCGCGGACATAGTGCATGTGCAACGAGTTAGAGTAAGAACTTGCATAAATATGACAACACGCAACAGGCCAAAACTACGGTAAACTTGCATTAAAAAGAAACGTTGAACAATAAATAAGCAAAACAGAATCCCACAGTGTCAAACATGTTATAAAAGAACATAGAAAAATCATAAGCTGCCCAGCATAAGGGACTTACGCTGCATCATCCTCGACGTCAGAAAGGACGACCGAACGCGGGTCGAACTCCTCATCCATCCTCTCAACTAGAGGGTTGGGCAGATTCTCCTCAGGCAGGTCCAGGTCAACCTCGGCTCCACCCCTGTCATAGTCAACCATCTTTCCATTTTCCACTCCGAATCCGGCAGATGCGCCGATGTACCGAATTCGGAGCCCCTGATTCATATGAAGGATCTGCTCAACCGCGCTGGTGAAAACCTTGCTGGCCACCCTTTCAAGGTCGAAGTCCGACTCATGTGCTGCCACCTTATGCTTTAGAGCTTGGGCAGCCCTCTTCTTCAGTAGACTCCTAACCCTTTCCACTTCGGCAAGGCCCTCCTGCCAACCAGCCTCCTTCGCATCTGCTTTGGCTTGGGCCAAATCTTCTTCATGTCTTTTTCGGAGCTCTTGCATCTGTCGGCGGTGCTCCTCCTCAGCCTCGGACAACTTTTGTTCAGCTGACCTTTGGCTACTCTTCAGTTCTTCCACTTCGGCCGCCATAGCTGACCGAGCCTTTTTCTTAGCAGGAGAAACACCGTCCGCCACATCGTCAGCCACCTCGGCCAACACATTAAACATGGTGGTGGCCCTTTTCAATTGGCAAGCCATTTCTTCCGCCTTTTTCTTCCACTCCGCACCCGACATTTTGACAAGGGTGTCTTTCAGTGAAGGCTTGGCAAGGGTAGATGGCAGCCTCGATTGAGTTCCAGTGTTTGGAGGCGGCACATCAGCAACAAGGGCTACCTCAGTGCTGGGACTTGGAGAGGTAGGAGGAGGAGGGGCAATAATAACGGCAGGCGGGGTAGGATGGAGGGGACCAGAGTCGGCCGAGAGCGTATCAGAGGACACCTCGGATGACATGGCATCAGCAGAAGGAGCCTCGGATTTCTTCTTCCTCCGAGCTTCTAAAGCAGCTTTCAGAGCCCTGGAGGACATCTCTGACCAATGTTCTTCTGCAAAAAAAAAAAAAAAGAAAATTATTATTAGTATAAGAAAATTAAAAGAAAAAGTACAAGTATAAGAGCAAAAATAACTACCAATGTTCGTCAAGACTTCGGTGTCAGGACACTTTATGAAAACTCCAACATCAAGTTGGGATTTCCGAGCGCGATATTCTGTCTGAAAATGGTGAGCCGTTACAGACTCGTCGGCATCCAGTACTACACCCGACCACCTTTGCGGTGTACTGGTATGGCGACTAAAGAACTCGGAGGTCCACTCCAAAGGGAATCTCGGTCCCGTCTCGGACCGAAACCAAGGCAGCCCCGCTCCAACGTATTTGTACTTAAAAAATCTTGGTTTAAAATGCTTCCAAGATTCGGAGAACATGCCGAACAGCCCACAGTGGGCTCGGGCTTTGGCCGACACCCAAAGACGACCAGTGACCCCATCCTTATTGCTGACGAACGGGTTGTACATCCACAAAAACAGTCGAACCGTGCATACCAAATTTCTGGCTCCGCAGTACTTTTGGAACGCTCGAAGAAACGACCAAGTATTGGGATGAAGTTGGGAAGGAGCTAGTCTGAGCTCGTTTAAGACCCTCATTTCCAGGTCGGTGAAAGGGAGGGTCACGCCGAGATTATGAATCAGATCAGCATAGAAAAAGAAGGAGTTATTGTCAGTCCGGCTGCATATCCTGTCATTTGCCGAACAGGGGAGCACTTCGTAAGAGGTCCCGGTGGCGTCCCCTGGGCAAGGCAGCACGGCTCTCCTTAGCTCGGCAAGCTTGTCCTCGGAACAAAGGTTAGACTGGACCCCTTTGGGCTCCACGTCAACCCACTCGTACTGCTCGGCATCAAAAGGCGCGGGGTAAAGTTCAGGTCGACTGACGCACTTCCTGAGCGGCATGGTACCTGTGGAAGAACAGGGGAGCTCGGTATTAGTCTTACGGGTTACGAAAAATAACCCCCCAGAGAACCCCCTCGAAGTAGTTCCGAGGGGCGAGCATCTCCCCTCTACCACAGGTACCCCTCGTTCGTACATTTCCTCCTTCTCCATCCTTTCGAAGTCGGCACGTTCCCTACCGTCAACAAACTCGGCCCAGGCGTATTGTCGTATCCACTCCCTCCTCTCCTCCCAATTCCGAGGATAAACTACCTCAACGGGATCAGCCTCTAGAACTCGCCTCTCGTATTTCTGCCTATACTCCCTTTGGCGACGGAGCGCCTCGTCTATCTCCGTTGAGGAGCAGGACGAGGAGGAAAAGCCGTCCTCCTCACCACTACTGCTAGACGACAGGGACACTACCCCAGCCCATTTTCTAAACCATTCCCTACTCATACTGAACCCAACCCACTCTGTTGGTTTTCTGAAAAATAAACAAAAAACATGAATCAAAAACCCTCCAAAAATCTCAAAACTCGCCTAACCCAAAGAAGGCCAAAACCCCAGGAATAAAAACACCCAAATCCAGAAAAACCCCAAACCCCAGTATTATTCCCCAAAATCAGAGCCACAAAACCTAACGGAAAAGCCCCACCGCCATGAAAATAGAAACCAAAAAAAAACATTCCAACCCCCCACCGTATAAATCATAAAGCAGTAAAAAAGAAGCAAAAGCTAGAAAGAAGAAGGAAACAGAGACGAAAAAGAAAAAGCAAGTGTAACAGTACCTTAGAGAGAATGGGAGCAAAGGAAATCGTGAACTTGTAAAGTGAAAAGAAGTCACTGCTGAAGAAGAAGAAGGCGATGGGCAGAGAAGAGGATTAGGGTCCACTGGGAATGCTTCTGTGGGGAGAGAAAGAAGGTTTTCTTTTTAGGAGAAAGGGAATGATCGATAGAAAGAGAAGGAGAAGCAGTTTCCTGAGATTGAGGGGGAAGGGAAACCGTTTTCCCCCTCAAATTCGAAGTTTGGGCCTAGCCCCAAAAAGCCCAACCCAGTGTACAACTACACATATTAAGACACGTGGCGCGTATCAGCGGAAATTTTGGACCTCGAGCAACGTCACAAAGATGGTGACGCTTCGTAGGTCGCAATTTCTGACACGTGTCAGATCCGATAAAAGCAAACGTCACTTCGGTACTGATGAGTAGACAGCTGTCAAACCTGCTCCGTCATAATGAAAGGACGTCAGAGACAACTGGATCCAGCTCTTGACAGACTTATCGTCCGAACTCCCCAGAACCTCGGAACAAGGCTCAGATAGCCTTGACCGAGCTGGGGGGCTTATGTGGTGAATTCGGCCCTTATGAGGTGGATTCGGGAAAAGGACCTAAACCATAACCTCGGAACAAGGCTCAGATAGCCTTGACCGAGCTGGGGGGCTTATGTGGTAGACTCGGCCTAGCCGAGATCTCCTTGCCCAAGACCTAAGGACCCTTCAGGAAGCCTTCTGAACGCTTGGCCGAGCTCAAAGCTCAACGGCCGAACAGACGCCAGATACAAGCCGACCTCGTGCTCCAACTCAGGTCCGACGTCCAAGTCCGACACCTTCCCAAGTCCGACACCAAGGACATGATGACGTCTTACCATCTTATCCACAAGGACAACTCACTATCTTATCCACAAGGACAACTCACTATCTTATCCACAAGGACAGCTCATCCACTCATAGCTCAGTACAGGCTGGCCCTACTTGGGCCTAAAGCAAGCCCATTAGGGCAACCAGCTCCCCCTATAAGTAGCTCCGTACTACATGGGGCTCAGGTACGTCCTCTAACCCTAATTGCCACCCTCACACACCAGTGATTAGGGTTACTCCTTGGCTCTCTCCCTTAGCCACTTGAGGACTCCCACCAAACATCACATATCAACCCTAGACAGAGGCTCCTTTGAAGGTCATCTCCTATATCCTTGGAGGTCCTCACCGTCTAGGACATCACAACAGGTACCGACTCCTCCGTTATATTGCTTTGTTTGCTCATCAGTTTCCATTCCTAATCAACTTAGTGTTTCTTCCCTTTGGAAGAGTTGGAGGAGGAGTCTAAGGCTGAGAAAAGAACAACAACAACTCCACTTGTTAAAGGATGGTTGCCATAAAAGTGTTCTATTTATTTAGCAATGTTAACAAATGTGAAACTTTTTGGGGATGACTATGGCTGCTCCCAGATGCCGGAAACCTCATAAATCTCAACCGAAAATTTTTCTCTCTCTTCTTCTTTTCCTTCTCTCTCCTTATCTTCTTCCTCCTCACAAGGCATAAAAAACTGAAGTCTATTTGAATCATTTACAAAAACTAAGCATAAGCTTAGAGAATTTGCCATTTCATATGCCAAGTTGTGGGATTTTGATGTCTAGCCATTTTATTTAGTTTAATGCTGTTTTTTAGAGTTTGCAGCAAGAAATTTAGAAAAAAAAAAAGACAGTGACGAAATAAAAACGTCACTATTATTTAGTTGTAGCAAATAACAGGGATTCCGGTTCAAAAAAAAAAAGCAAGCAATGTTTAAGATTCCGGTTCATAAAAAAATTTAAAAAAACTTCTGGTTCAAAAAAAAAATCCTATCATTTACGATTCCGGTTCATAAAAAAAAGCAAGCAATGTTTAAGATTCCGGTTCATAAAAAAATTTTAAAAAATCCATAAAATTTCGATCCCGGTTCAGCTCAATTAACGATCCCGGTTCAGTTCAATTTACGATCCCAGTTTCGTGTTTTTAATGAACCGGAAACGTAAATTGTCCTATTTTTAATCCCGCCATATTCAATTCCGGTTCGGAACCGGGATTGAAATTGTTTCAGAACCGGGATTAAAATTATTTTTTGAAGTAGTGTTGATTTGTGGTCAAATGAATAAAGGTTTAAAGGAAAGGGACAAAATGAATTGTTTAAAGAGAATAATCTCCCCTTTTCTTTGGCCTTGAGATGACCGAATTTTGTAGCACAAAATGGAAATTATATTCTGAAAATTTTGTGTTCTTACAATATAGAAATTTATATTTTATAGAAATTTTGTATTTGTTTGAAGTATTTTAGTTCTTTTTGTTTGGATTCAAAATGGAAACTAAATAAGATTCTGAAAATTTTGTGTTACTCAAACTATAAGATCTAATGTAGCATTCAAAGAAAAGAAAAAAATTTAGTCTTTTGCCTTGTTTTATTGTTTGGTCGTGATATATATATATATAGGGTGGTAGTTGTTATTATTATATGTGACTTATTGGATGATTATTTGATCTCTGATGTTGTAATATTGAAATGAAATTAGTTTTATGAAAACAAATGAAATTCTGGATTTTATGGTGTTAATAGTGAAGTATAATTGATTTTTGATTAAAAGTTACACATAGTTTATATTATTTGGTTGGTAAATTTAGGAGTAAGTAGGTAATTTTTATCTTGTGATTGTGTAAATGTCTGACTATGTGGTTAGCATGAATTGTAAACTGGTTACTGTACAAAAGTAATTTTTCTTAAAAAGTGATTGTCTTTGTGTCAAATTGATTATTGTGAGTATATGAAATTATGTGACTAAAGTATATATGTGTGTTTGAAAATTTAAAAAGTACTCTTTTATGTATATAATGTTGGCCGAATTTATTGAAGAGAAAAACAAAAATATTTGATTATTTTTAATTGATTTTTTTTTGTGAATAAATGGTTATCAGTGTGTATTATGTATTCTGATAAAAATATATTTAGATCTGGAAATTTTTTTAATGCTGAGAAGTATTATTTTCATAAGGTATAAGGCTCCAAATAATAATTTTTATAGGTATATACTATGCTTAACTGTTTATATGTAATTACAGTATATATAGGAATGTTAGAGTCTGTTAGTTTAAATTTTTGAAGTGATGCAACTGGACTTAAGGTGTCTGTCCAGCAAACTAATATGCTTTATTTTAATCATGTTTAATCATTTTATTATAGTAGGATTTGTAAAGAATTTTTAGGAAAAAGTGATGCAAGGTGAAGCCTTAGTCCCACATCGGCTGGTAAGGTGAACGAAGCATGCCTTATATAGGGTGTGGATACCTTACCTCATGTGGACGCGTTTTGGGGCTCACTGTTAGTGTGAGACCAAGAGCAAAACCGTGAGGGTGAAGGATTCCCAAAGCGGACAATATACACGTGGCGGTGCGCTGGGCCCCAGTGCTCAGTACCGTACGACTGGCTGGGGCTGGGCTGTTACATTTGGTATCAAAGCCAGGTTCGGGTCGATGTGCCAATGAGGGTGTTGGGCCTCCAAGGGGGGGTGGATGTAAGGTGAAGCCTTAGTCCCACATCGGCTGGTAAGGTGAACGAAGCACGCCTTATATAGGGTGTGGATACCTTACCTCATGTGGACGCGTTAGTGTGAGACCAAGAGAAAAACTGTGAGGGTGAAGGATGCTTAAAGCGGACAATATCCACGTGGCAGTGCGCTGGGCCCCAGTGCCCAGTACCGTACGGCTGGCTGGCACTGGGCTGTTACATATATGAAGGTGACATGAATTACAAGGTGATAATTTTCTTATCAATAATTGGTTTAAAGGTGCCATATATCATTTTTATGTTGTTATTAATATACGATTATTATATAATGATATCATTACTCTAATGAAATTACATGAATAAACTAAAACTAATAAATAATCACACTTGCTAATTAGTTGAGGAGAAATAAGATTTATGCTAAAAGGATAAATTTCAACTCAATAACATAATAATTCAAACAAAGAGACACATAAATAGCAATAGTTTAACAACCATAAAGATTTTAAAGAAACAACATAAAATATGGAAAGATTTTCTCATAATATACCTAAACCCTATTGTCAAGCTAGACCTTGAGGGTCAAGTCCAGCTCCTCTGAGGTTTGAGATGCAGAAGACACAATATGATCTTCATGAATAGGGTTTTCAACATTAGCATGAGCTTGAGAATAATTAAGTGCATCAAGATTTCCCACGTTTAATCTATGGGGAATTCCAACACTTCCACCCCAAGAACTAGTCAACCCAAATCGGTGATTAGGGAGAGATTCATTAAACAAGTGTTGCCCATGGTAATTTCCATAGCCAACAGCTGAAAAATGAGGTGGCCAAGACATATTAGGTACGTGACCCGACAGATATTGAAACTGAACACCATGGTAGGGAAGGCTTATAATGGATGAACCAACCCCTTGAGTATAGCACATCTTTTTCTCCCCTTCGAGGCGACGCTCAAGCTTATGAGCAGTTTGATGTCCTCCAAGTGCTTGAAATTTGGCAAATTTCTTATTACAATACTTGCAAGCAAACTCAAGGGATTTATTTGCTTGCACTTCCCCATTGTTGGAGGGTTTTGAGTAATTTGGCGAACCCGAATACTCAAAAATCTTCAATGATTTCATAGAGTTGGAAGCAGTAACTTCCAAGGTGGGTGTCTCCCCGACCTTACGCTTGAGCTTTTTGTCCTTACCATCTCTTACGGATATTGTGTTGGACATTGTTTCAGAGCTGCGCTCTACAAATTAAAAGAGAATATAGGTATTTGTAAAGAAATCTTTGCGGTTTTAGGAGAATAGAAGAGTGGTATTTATTAAGAAAAAATTGAGAATTATATATTACATTAAAAAAAATGTTTGTGGTGTGCACCTTGACTTTTATTAGGTGTCTAGTAAATAATTTTTATATAGTCAACACTCTATTTATGATTCAAGTGTATAATTTATATTTTTTTCCTAAGACTTATAATTTATATTTAAAAGTCAATAATAACGCATGAATAATGAGTTTTACATAAAAATATATTCAAATCCAAAAATTAATATGAAGTAAACTATTCAGTGTTATTATTATTATCTTTAATATCAAATATTCTATTACTATAAAATTATATATATATATATATATAGAGAGAGAGAGAGAGAGAGTTAATAGTCACATAGGTCCCCGAAAGATACCCATGGAATCCCCGTGAAAGATTTGTGGAATCTCTTAAACTCCCCAAAGATTAATTTGGCATCACATTAGTCCCCCACATCCAATTTCGTCAGGAGAGACCTGACGGAATCCTACGTAGTACGTTAAATGTTTTGTTGGCCCCAATGCCATGATGGAATGTTAAGAAGGTGTCACGTTTCGGCCAATAAAGCATTTAACGTCCCACGTAGGATTTCGTTAGGTCTCTCATAGAGGGACTAACGTGATGCCAAATTGATTTTTGCGGGGTTTAAGATATTCCACAAATCTTTCATGGACCTAACTGATTCCAAAATGATTTTTGGAGTGTTTAAGAGATTCCACAAATCTTTCATGGACCTAACTGATTTCATAGGTATCTTTCGGGGAGCTATGTGACTATTATCTCTCTCTCTCTCTCTCTCTATATATATATATATAAAGACACACACACACACACTACTACTACTACTTTAAATTTATTGCTCCATTCTTATCACATTAAATGAATTGTTATATTTTTAACCTTTTGATATTATCATATTATTTCTTGTTCAACCTACATTCTTAAATAATATAATATTATCGTTTCATTTACATGGTTATTAAATGTTATGAAATATAACGGTTGTTTTATATTTGCCATAAATTAATATTTGAATGCTGATATATTTATTTTAAATAAAAACTTATTACATAGATGAATTAAAAAATGTGATGTATAGTTAATTTAAAATATATTGCAGAAGCACTCATTCAGGTAAATATTATAACAATGATTGATTAGTTCAAGTGGTATATACATGCTTCCTTTCAAGCATAGTCTAGACTTTAAATTTTCATATTAAGAATCAAATCTTATATCTTGAAAAAGGTTTAAAAAAGTAATTGGTCCTTGAAACATTATAGTGTTTTAGTTTTAATTCTTAAAATTTTTTTTACCCTCATTATAAGAATTTTGTGTTAACTGCTGATATGATAAACGAAAAGCCACATTGCCTTGTCTCGTGTCCAAGTTGAATGTGAGGTGGCATGATGATGTGGATGGCCCATATGCTTGCATACCAACCAAAAACTAACTTATAAGCCCAATTAGATATATGCTAGTGTAAAGAGAATGACATAATATTAAAGCTTAAGGTTAACTAAGAATGAACAATATAGAACTGATTTTTTTTTATGGAAATGTCATTATTCTAAGAAGGTTGATTCACAATCCACTACCTGCAAGCCCAAAATGTGTGTGTGTGTGTTTTTTTAGATTAGATTAATTTTTATTGAAAGCCAACCATAGCACAAGATGTACACCATGACACAACACCATACTAAGAAAAACATACCCCGATAGTCCATTGAAACTAAACTAATAGCAAACCACGCCAATTCTCCTATTTCCTAAAAAAATAACAATACACAACGATTAAATAGTGATATTGTGAATAAGTATTAAACAATCATATCATTGACCAAATTGGAAGTTCACTAATCATAATGAATACAATACTAAAAGATTTTAAAATTGAATCACTTGTATAAAATTTACCTATCAAGATATGTAATCATCATAAATACGAAAAGAAATAATGTAAAGGTTAAACTGACTAGTCGTGCTTATAACCTTGTTTAAAATAACCTCCATGCTTGAAACCTCGTCCAAAATAACCCTCTAGCCAAAAGCTAACTTCTTCAGTGGTGCAACTGAACACCGTAATATCATGTAGTATTCCTCCTCTAGTGCTCCATCTTGATGCTATAAAAATTAATAAGCAGAGTGCATCGTATAAAAAGGAAAAACTAAGTGTCGAAAGTTTATTTTAGGAAATGGATTAAAGATACCTTTGCTTGTTTAAATTCGAAAATTGTGACGATAATTGGCAAAATCATGCAATCGGACATTTTAGGTGAACACTAGATTTTGACCAATCTTCAACTGAAAGTTTGGTGATTCAGTTGATGATCGAAGAATCTCAAGCTTAAAGGAGAATTTGTTGGTGCCGAAATCTTGGAGCCATCATTTCAAGGAAGGGGCTGTGAATAATTTTTTTCCACCTTTGAATTAGGAATTGGGTGAGAAGAAATAATATTTTGGGTGTGAAAATAATGAAGATTGGTGTGAAGAGGGAGTAGAAATTAGTAAAGGCATAAGGAGGCATTTCAAAGACATTCTCAAAGTACTATTTGAGTGTAGATCGTGCCTTGATGTGGTGGAGTTTAGTAGTCTATTGTGACAACAAAAGAATTTTTTTAATTCCAATTTTTAGTTTTATAGGGAAGGAGATTAAAGTGCTAGTTTGAAGTTGTGTTGCTGATAAATGCTTTGGTTCGAAGGGCTTCAACATAAAGTTCTCCGAAGACTTTTTGGAGATCTTAAAACTAATATAATAAGGGGGATATTCGCAACTTTGTTTTTTAATTTTAGGTGAAACGGAGGTTGCCCAAAGGAGTTAGCTATTTTTTTATTGCTATAATTTCAAAGATTCTTACCTCACAAAAAGTAAAAGACTTTACACATATTTCATTTGTTCTTTCCTTTTACAAGATTTCATCTAAAGTGTTGTTGGTTAGTCTGAAAAGTATGATGCATTTTTTTATGTCTCCTACACAGTCAACTTCATAAAGAATACACATATTCTTGATGTGGTTGCTGTGGTTAATGAGGTTATTGGTAATGCAAAGAGTGGATGAGTTGGATGTGATTTAAGGTATAGATCAGACTTCTATATAGAGTATGAGTCTGTGAACTAGGTTTTGTTGGACTACATGCTAGAAAGGATTGGTTTCATATATTAGCAGGTTATTTCCCTTAAGTGGGATCTCCATGGAGACCCTATGGTACCCTTCTTATTCTTTTTTGATAGTATAGAGTTATATAGGGCTTATGATATACTTGTTGCTAATGAATCTCTTTGAGAGTTTAGATTTGGGAATTTAGAAGATTGAGGGAGGTACAACGCAAGAGTGAGGGATCCTTTGTTATATTAGCTTGTCAAGTGAGGTATCATGGAAGCGTACGTGTTTGTCCAAGACAATTGTTCTAAATTCATAGTGAAGCAAATCTCCCAAATCGGAAGAGGAGGACTGGATGTATCTCTTGGGAGTTTGAAAGTGAACAAGTATAAATTGCTGTGTAGTATTCCTTTCCCTAATCTCCTTTACTTTACTCTTATTTCGATTGTTTTACGAAAAATTGAACTTTGGTATTTTCAATTCAAGAACTAATCAAGAATAATCTTTTCAATTGATTTAGTATCATTTATTGATTGCTGTCAAGTGTATATACTGGTTGTGTAAAATTTTTTAGAAAAGAATTGATTTTCGATTCGATTCCTCTTAGCATAATTGGTACAAAAAGTAAAAGACTTTACACAGATTTCATTTGTTCTTTCCTTTTTCAAGATTTCATCTAAAGTGTTGTTGGTTAGTCTGAAAAGTATGATGCATTTTTTTATGTCTCCTACACAGTCAACTTCATAAAGAATATAGATATTCTTGATGTGGTTGTTGTGGTTAATGAGGCTATTGGTAATGCAAAGAGTGGATGAGTTGGATGTGATTTAAGGTATAGATCAGACTTCTATATAGAGTACGAGTCTGTGAACTAGGTTTTGTTGGACTACATGCTAGAAAGGATTGGTTTCATATATTAGCAGGTTATTTCCCTTAAGTGGGATCTCCATGGAGACCCTATGGTACCCTTCTTATTCTTTTTTGATAGTATAGAGTTATATAGGGCTTATGAGAAACCCGTTGCTAATGAATCTCTTTGAGAGTTTAGATTTGGTAAGAATGGTATTAAGATATATACCAAGCCTTCAATTCATGGATGATATGATTGTAGTGAGAAAACCGTTGGTAAGAAATTTATGGTCTTCACATCAAAAAGAAAAAGAAATTTATGGTCAATGAAGAGCAAATTGTGTTGGAATTGGCATCAAGTCTGAAGGATAAAACCCAAAAAAAAAGCTCGTTATTTGGCTTAAATAATGTAGAAAATGAGTTTGTGGAAGCACCTTCGAGCTTCTTGCTTTGCAAAGTAAGTTTGATTCCCTTTAATTATCTACTGGTTCTAGTAGGGGCTTATCCAGGGAAATATTTAACTTGGAACTTGGTAATCAATTTAATTGCTAAAAGAGTGGGTAGTTGGAAAAGGAAGAATATCATTAATTGCTGAAATAGTGAGTATAGGGGAAAACTATGCTTTTAAATGGATCGCCGAATAATATCCTAACCTATTTGATGTCGCTAAACTAGTTTGATTTGATCCTTTCCACAACCCACCAAAGAACACCCCAAAAATTATACAACAAATTATAAACCAAATAGAAATAATCATCTTATAAAAATAGAGCAACATTTGATGAGGCTTACTAATAGTAAAGATTGACTTTCAACAAAAGCTAGAAGAAATGGGCCTTGCATCTCTCATCTTCTATCCGTTGATAATCTCTCCTTATTCTTAGAAGCTTCAGCTTAGTAAATGGCCAAGGTAGTGAGGGTGCTGATTTCTTTCTATGCTGCCTCTGGTCACAAAATTAACAAAGCATAGACCACAATCTTCTTCTCCAAAAATGTTACTCAACCATTGCTGTGGCTTTTCTGAATATGAAGGTATATGCAAATTTTCTTCTCTGAAAATTTTTCTCTTGGGCTGAAATTTCATATGTGAAAAATTACCCACAATAAATTAAAATTTTAACAAATGCAAGGCGGTTCTTTTGAAATTTGTCAACATTGTTCTAACAAAAAAAATAGAAACAAACATGCATATTATTCGTCAATTAGTTGTGGAATCTGATTCCTTTACTCATATTAACTTGATGAAAAATATGAGAACTCTACTAACAAGTTGATCCAAGAAATATGTGCTTAGTAAAGGAAGGATTGGAATTTGTTCTTCTCTCACATTTATAGGGAAAGTAACTAATTTGCAAATTGGCTAGCCAACCGGAGTACCCATGTTCTAAATGACCCTCCTAGGAATCTTGCTAAGCTAGTTTACAATGATTTTTCTGGGGCTTTAGTACCCCAACCATGCAAATCATTCTTCAAATCTATAATATTTGACATCAACCCTTCTTTGCATTAAAAAAATATAGCCACATTGCATATGTAAACAAAACCAACATATACTTCAAATTTTGAATTTTAAAAAGACTTATACTATTTCCATCTATTCAGTTATGAAAATAAATATAAAAAACCTTCATACTACAATAAGGAACTTGTCTTTCACAACTAGCTAATTTTAGTATTTTGATCTAATAATAGAATCTTTCATGGCATCTTCGATTAGGGCTCATGTCTCATTCATTTTCCCAAGAATAAAAGTCAACAATTTTTTAGAACACCAATAATACTTATACTATAATTGTTACTTTCTAGTGAGAAGTGACCATTAATCTCATATTCCAAAAGAAATTAATTAACAAACTTTATTTTATTTTGCTAAATCACTAAACTCAACTCCAAAACAAAATTCTTTTATCGTGACTAACCTCTCAAAATACCAAACTAACCTAGTAATTTTAGATAACTAATAATAAGGTATATATATAGTCTTATCACTTCACCTACCTTATATATCTATTATATTTCAAGTATCCTTGTTAAAAATATACTATTTTAATAAAAAAAATTAAAATATGAAATTCAAGATTTATTATTAGGGATGAGGGAGAACACTGCTAAGGATCTTTTTCAAATCTTTGTCATATGTTTTTATATAGACAATAACCTCTTTTTATGAATTGAGAACTCTTGCTTTACTTACAGACATGTTCGTTCGAGTATGTACGTGTTTTTCTTTGGAGTAAGAAACAAACTAATGATAGGACATGAATTCAAATTCATATATATATATATATATATATATATATATATTATAACTCTTCATGAAAGGGTGTGTGTGGGAATTCTAGGAGGGATTTAACACTTTTGTGTTTAGCTTTTATGCCACTCATGAATGCATGTACAAAGTCTCATGCAAACAAAAATCAAACTTTAAAATCCAAACCAAAATTTAAAAAAAATAATAATAATAGTACTCCATCCCATCATTCATTTTGGGCGTGAGACCATGGCCACCAAAAGGAAAATTAAAATTTTTATATATTAGAAGTTGAGCTAAATTCAAATATCATAAAAAGCTGCATATATATTGAAAGTAACAAAGGTTTATAAAAATCATTTTCACATGAGAGTCATAAAAAAAATAACACTTTTAAAATTTCACTTCAATACTTTGTCATAAAATATATTTTTATATATACATTTTGACTCTTAAATCATTCCATTTGGAGTCACCATGAAAAAGATATGTAATTAAGAAAATCACACGAATCTCAAAATTAATTTCAATCAAATTCACATAGCTAAATAAAATAAAAGAATTGATTCTTAAAACTATATTTTTTAAGAGTCAACTTAAATAGCTTACAACTTTACTAAGTTATAACATAGTTATTTAACAACACGCACCTTATATAAAAAATAAAATTTCCAAAATTATGCATTACGAGATCCCAAAATTAAATAATTTTATGTAGGGAAAATCGTGGTCTTACAAAGGAGAAGAATAAGGGGTGAGGCATCCCTTTAGCAAAGTGGAGAAATCTAGGAAGTAAGATATTTTCTTAGTGCTTGAGGATGAGGTATTTTCAAGTTATGTTGATTCACGAGGGAATTTAGAAGATTGAGGGAGGTACAACGCAAGAGTGAGGGATCCTTTGTTATATTAGCTTGTCAAGTGAGGTATCATGGAAGCGTACGTGTTTGTACAAGACAATTGTTCTAAATTCATAGTGAAGCAAATCTCCCAAATCGTAAGAGGAGGACTGGATGTATCTCTTGGGAGGTTGAAAGTGAACAAGTATAAATTGTTGTGTAGTATTCCTTTCCCTAATCTCCTTTACTTTACTCTTATTTCGATTGTTTTACGAAAAATTGAACTTTGGTATTTTCAATTCAAGAACTAATCAAGAATAATCTTTTCAATTGATTTGGAATCATTTATTGATTGTTGTCAAGTGTATATACTGGTTGTGTAAAATTTTTTAGAAAAGAATTGATTTTCGATTCGATTCCTCTTAGCATAATTGGTACAAAAAGTAAAAGACTTTACACAGATTTCATTTGTTCTTTCCTTTTTCAAGATTTCATCTAAAGTGTTGTTGGTTAGTCTGAAAAGTATGATGCATTTTCTTATGTCTCCTACACAGTCAACTTCATAAAGAATATAGATATTCTTGATGTGGTTGTTGTGGTTAATGAGGTTATTGGTAATGCAAAGAGTGGATGAGTTGGATGTGATTTAAGGTATAGATCAGACTTCTATATAGAGTATGAGTCTGTGAACTAGGTTTTGTTGGACTACATGCTAGAAAGGATTGGTTTCATATATTAGCAGGTTATTTCCCTTAAGTGGGATCTCCATGGAGACCCTATGGTACCCTTCTCATTCTTTTTTGATAGTATAGAGTTAAATAGGGCTTATGAGAAACCCGTTGCTAATGAATCTCTTTGAGAGTTTAGATTTGGTAAGAATGGTATTAAGATATATACCAAGCCTTCAATTCATGGATGATATGATTGTAGTGAGAAAACCTTTGGTAAGAAATTTATGGTCTTCACATCAAAAAAAAAAAGAAATTTATGGTCAATGAAGAGCAAATTGTGTTGGAATTGGCATCAAGTCTGAAGGATAAAACCCAAAAAAAAAGCTGTTATTTGGCTTAAATAATGTACAAAATGAGTTTGTGGAAGCACCTTCCATCTTCTTGCTTTGCAAAGTAAGTTTGATTCCCTTTAATTATCTACTGGTTCTAGTAGGGGATTATCCAGGGAAATATTTAACTTGGAACTTGGTAATCAATTTAATTGCTAAAAGAGTGGGTAGTTGGAAAAGGAAGAATATCATTAATTTCTGAAATAGTGAGTATAGGGGAAAACTATGCTTTTAAATGGATCGCCGAATAATATCCTAACCTATTTAATTTGATGTCGCTAAACTAGTTTGATTTGATCCTTTCCACAACCCACCAAAGAACACCCCAAAATATTATACAACAAATTATAAACCAAATAGAAATAATCATCTTATAAAAATAGAGCAACATTTGATGAGGCTTACTAATAGCAAAGATTGACTTTCAACAAAAGCTAGAAGAAATGGGCCTTGCATCTCTCATCTTCTATCCGCTGATAATCTCTCCTTATTCTTAGAAGCTTCAGCTTAGTAAATGGCCAAGGTAGTGAGGGTGCTGATTTCTTTCTATGCTGCCTCTGGTCACAAAATTAACAAAGTATAGACCACAATCTTCTTCTCCAAAAATGTTACTCAACCATTGCTATGGCTTTTCTGAATATGAAGGTATATGCAAATTTTCTTCTCTGAAAATTTTCCTCTTAGGCTGAAATTTCATATGTGAAAAATTACCCACAATAAATTAAAATTTTAACAAATGCAAGGCGGTTCTTTTGAAATTTGTCAACATTGTTCTACCAAAAAAATAGAAACAAACATGCATATTATTCGTCAATTAGTTGCGGAATCTGATTCCTTTACTCATATTAACTTGATGAAAAATATGAGAACTCTACTAACAAGTTGATCCAAGAAATATGTGCTTAGTAAAGGAAGGATTGGAATTTGTTCTTCTCTCACATTTATAGGGAAAGTAACTAATTTGCAAATTGGCTAGCCAACCGGAGTACCCATGTTCTAAATGACCCTCCTAGGAATCTTGCTAAGCTAGTTTACAATGATTTTTCTGGGGCTTTAGTACCCCAACCATGCAAATCATTCTTCAAATCTATAATATTTGACATCAACCCTTCTTTGCATTAAAAAAATATAGCCACATTGCATATGTAAACAAAACCAACATATACTTCAAATTTTGAATTTTAAAAAGACTTATACTATTTCCATCTATTCAGTTATGAAAATAAATATAAAAAACCTTCATACTACAATAAGGAACTTGTCTTTCACAACTAGCTAATTTTAGTATTTTGATCTAATAATAGAATCTTTCATGGCATCTTCGATTAGGGCTCATGTCTCACTCATTTTCCCAAGAATAAAAGTCAACAATTTTTTAGAACACCAATAATACTTATACTATAATTGTTACTTTCTAGTGAGAAGTGACCATTAATCTCATATTCCAAAAGAAATTAATTAACAAACTTTATTTTATTTTGCTAAATCACTAAACTCAACTCCAAAACAAAATTCTTTTATCGTGACTAACCTCTCAAAATACCAAACTAACCTAGTAATTTTAGATAACTAATAATAAGGTATATATATAGTCTTATCACTTCACCTACCTTATATATCTATTATATTTCAAGTATCCTTGTTAAAAATATACTATTTTAATAAAAAAAATTAAAATATGAAATTCAAGATTTATTATTAGGGATGAGGGACAACACTGCTAAGGATCTTTTTCAAATCTTTGTCATATGTTTTTATATAGACAATAGCCTCTTTTTATGAATTGAGAACTCTTGCTTTACTTACAGACATGTTCGTTCGAGTATGTACGTGTTTTTCTTTGGAGTAAGAAACAAACTAATGATAGGACATGAATTCAAATTCATATATATATATATATATATATTATAACTCTTCATGAAAGGGTGTGTGTGGGAATTCTAGGAGGGATTTAACACTTTTGTGTTTAGCTTTTATGCCACTCATGAATGCATGTACAAAGTCTCATGCAAACAAAAATCAAACTTTAAAATCCAAACCAAAATTAAAAAAAAATAATAATAATAGTACTCCCTCCCATCATTCATTTTGGGCGTGAGACCATGGCCACCAAAAGGAAAATTAAAATTTTTATATATTAGAAGTTGAGCTAAATTCAAATATCATAAAAAGCTGCATATATATTGAAAGTAACAAAGGTTTATAAAAATCATTTTCACATGAGAGTCATAAAAAAAATAACACTTTTAAAATTTCACTTCAATACTTTGTCATAAAATATATTTTTATATATACATTTTGACTCTTAAATCATTCCATTTGGAGTCACCATGAAAAAGATATGTAATTAAGAAAATCACACGAATCTCAAAATTAATTTCAATCAAATTCACATAGCTAAATAAAATAAAAGAATTGATTCTTAAAACTATATTTTTTAAGAGTCAACTTAAATAGCTTACAACTTTACTAAGTTATAACATAGTTATTTAACAACACGCACCTTATATAAAAAATAAAATTTCCAAAATTATGCATTACGAGATCCCAAAATTAAATAATTTTATGTAGGGAAAATCGTGGTCTTACAAAGGAGAAGAATAAGGGGTGAGGCATCCCTTTAGCAAAGTGGAGAAATCTAGGAAGTAAGATATTTTCTTAGTGCTTGAGGATGAGGTATTTTTCAAGTTATGTTGATTCATGAGGGAATTTAGAAGATTGAGGGAGGTACAACGCAAGAGTGAGGGATCCTTTGTTATATTAGCTTGTCAAGTGAGGTATCATGGAAGCGTACGTGTTTGTACAAGACAATTGTTCTAAATTCATAGTGAAGCAAATCTCCCAAATCGTAAGAGGAGGACTGGATGTATCTCTTGGGAGGTTGAAAGTGAACAAGTATAAATTGTTGTGTAGTATTCCTTTCCCTAATCTCCTTTACTTTACTCTTATTTCGATTGTTTTACGAAAAATTGAACTTTGGTATTTTCAATTCAAGAACTAATCAAGAATAATCTTTTCAATTGATTTGGAATCATTTATTGATTGTTGTCAAGTGTATATACTGGTTGTGTAAAATTTTTTAGAAAAGAATTGATTTTCAATTCGATTCCTCTTAGCATAATTGGTACAAAAAGTAAAAGACTTTACACAGATTTCATTTGTTCTTTCCTTTTTCAAGATTTCATCTAAAGTGTTGTTGGTTAGTCTGAAAAGTATGATGCATTTTCTTATGTCTCCTACACAGTCAACTTCATAAAGAATATAGATATTCTTGATGTGGTTGTTGTGGTTAATGAGGTTATTGGTAATGCAAAGAGTGGATGAGTTGGATGTGATTTAAGGTATAGATCAGACTTCTATATAGAGTATGAGTCTGTGAACTAGGTTTTGTTGGACTACATGCTAGAAAGGATTGGTTTCATATATTAGCAGGTTATTTCCCTTAAGTGGGATCTCCATGGAGACCCTATGGTACCCTTCTCATTCTTTTTTGATAGTATAGAGTTAAATAGGGCTTATGAGAAACCCGTTGCTAATGAATCTCTTTGAGAGTTTAGATTTGGTAAGAATGGTATTAAGATATATACCAAGCCTTCAATTCATGGATGATATGATTGTAGTGAGAAAACCTTTGGTAAGAAATTTATGGTCTTCACATAAAAAAAAAAGAAATTTATGGTCAATGAAGAGCAAATTGTGTTGGAATTGGCATCAAGTCTGAAGGATAAAACCCAAAAAAAAGCTGTTATTTGGCTTAAATAATGTACAAAATGAGTTTGTGGAAGCACCTTCCATCTTCTTGCTTTGCAAAGTAAGTTTGATTCCCTTTAATTATCTACTGGTTCTAGTAGGGGATTATCCAGGGAAATATTTAACTTGGAACTTGGTAATCAATTTAATTGCTAAAAGAGTGGGTAGTTGGAAAAGGAAGAATATCATTAATTTCTGAAATAGTGAGTATAGGGGAAAACTATGCTTTTAAATGGATCGCCGAATAATATCCTAACCTATTTAATTTGATGTCGCTAAACTAGTTTGATTTGATCCTTTCCACAACCCACCAAAGAACACCCCAAAATATTATACAACAAATTATAAACCAAATAGAAATAATCATCTTATAAAAATAGAGCAACATTTGATGAGGCTTACTAATAGCAAAGATTGATTTTCAACAAAACCTAGAAGAAATGGGCCTTGCATCTCTCATCTTCTATCCGCTGATAATCTCTCCTTATTCTTAGAAGCTTCAGCTTAGTAAATGGCCAAGGTAGTGAGGGTGCTGATTTCTTTCTATGCTGCCTCTGGTCACAAAATTAACAAAGTATAGACCACAATCTTCTTCTCCAAAAATGTTACTCAACCATTGCTGTGGCTTTTCTGAATATGAAGGTATATGCAAATCTTCTTCTCTGAAAATTTTCCTCTTAGGCTGAAATTTCATATGTGAAAAATTACCCACAATAAATTAAAATTTTAACAAATGCAAGGCGGTTCTTTTGAAATTTGTCAACATTGTTCTACCAAAAAAATAGAAACAAACATGCATATTATTCGTCAATTAGTTGCGGAATCTGATTCCTTTACTCATATTAACTTGATGAAAAATATGAGAACTCTACTAACAAGTTGATCCAAGAAATATGTGCTTAGTAAAGGAAGGATTGGAATTTGTTGTTCTCTCACATTTATAGGGAAAGTAACTAATTTGCAAATTGGCTAGCCAACCGGAGTATCCATGTTCTAAATGACCCTCCTAGGAATCTTGCTAAGCTAGTTTACAATGATTTTACTGGGGCTTTAGTACCCCAACCATGCACATCATTCTTCAAATCTATAATATTTGACATCAACCCTTCTTTGCATTAAAAAAATATAGCCACATTGCATATGTAAACAAAACCAACATATACTTCAAATTTTGAATTTTAAAAAGACTTCTACTATTTCCATCTATTCAGTTATGAAAATAAATATAAAAAACCTTCATACTACAATAAGGAACTTGTCTTTCACAACTAGCTAATTTTAGTATTTTGATCTAATAATAGAATCTTTCATGGCATCCTCGATTAGGGCTCATGTCTCATTCATTTTCCCAAGAATAAAAATCAACAATTTTTTAGAACACCAATACTTATACTATAATTGTTACTTTCTAGTGAGAAGTGACCATTAATATCATATTCCAAAAGAAATTAATTAACAAACTTTATTTTATTTTGCTAAATCACTAAACTCAACTCCAAAACAAAATTTTTTTATCGTGACTAACCTCTCAAAATACCAAACTAACCTAGTAATTTTAGATAACTAATAATAAGATATATATATATATATATATATATATAATCTTATCACTTCACCTACCTTATATATCTATTATATTTCAAGTATCCTTGTTAAAAATATACTATTTTAATAAAAAAAATTAAAATATGAAATTCAAGATTTATTATTAGGGATGAGGGAGAACACTGCTAAGGATCTTTTTCAAATCTTTGTCATATGTTTTTATATAGGCAATAATTTCTTTTTATGAATTGAGAACTCTTGCTTTACTTACAGACATGTTCGTTCGAGTATGTACGTGTTTCTCTTTGGAGTAAGAAACAAACTAATAATAGGACATGAATTCAAATTCATATATATATATATATATATATATATATATATATATATTCTAACTCTTCATGAAAGGGTGTGTGTGGAAATTCTAGGAGGGAATTAACACTCTTGTGTTTAGCTTTTATGCCACTCATGAATGCATGTACAAAGTCTCATGCAAACAAAAATCAAACTTTAAAATCCAAACCAAAGTTTTAAAAAAAATAATTGTACTCCTCTCATCATTCATTTTGGGCGTGAGACCATGGCCACCAAAAGGAAAATTGAAATTTTTATATATTAGAAGGTGAGCTAAATTCAAATATCATTAAAAGCTGCATATTGAAAGTAACAAAGGTTTATAAAAATCATTTTCACATGAGAGTCATTAAAAAAATAAAACTTTTAAAATTTCACTTCAATACTTTGTCATAAAAATATATTTTCATATGTACATTTTGACTCTTAAATCATTCTAATTGGAGTCACTATGAAAAAATGTAATTAAGAAAATCACACGAATCTCAAAATTAATATCAATCAAAATCACATAGGTAAATAAAATAAAACAATTGATTCTTAAAACTATATTTTTTAAGAGTCAACTTAAATAGCTTACAACTTTACTAAGTTATAACATAGTTATATAACAACATCATATTTCAGTACCTTATATAAAAAATAAAATTTCCAAAATTATGCAATACGAGATCCCAAAATTAAATAATTTTATGTAGGGAAAATTGTGGCCTTACAAAGGAGAAGAATAAGGGATGAGGCATCCCTTTAGCAAGGTGGAGAAATATAGGAAGTAAGATATCTTCTTAGTGCTTGAGAATGAGGTATCTTTCAAGTTATGTTGATTCACGAGGGAATTTAGAAGATTGAGTGAGGTAAAACGCAAGGGTGAGGGATCCTTTGTTATATTAGCTTGTCAGGTGAGGTATCTTGGAAGCGTGTTTGTACAAAACAATTGTTCTAAATTCATAGTGAACCAAATCTCCCAAATCAGAAAGGGAGGACTGGATGTATCTCTAGGGAGATTGAGACTGAACAAGTATAAATGGCTGTGCCATATTCCTTTCCCTAATTTCTATATTGGTGTTTTCAATTCAAGAACTAATCAAGAATAATCTTTTCAATTGATTTAGTATCATTAATTGATTGTTGTCAAGTGTATATATTGGTTGTGTAAAAAGATTTTGAAAGAATTGATTTTTCAATCGATTGCTCTTAGCATAATTGGTACAGAACCAATTAGCTAACCAGTTACGTAACTACTGATGTGCATATTATTTATTATAAGCAAAAATTGGACAAAGTAATCACTACACGTATTCACCCCCTCCCCCAACCATCTAGGTGTGTGTAGAGCCTCTTGTAAATCCTTACAAACTATTATTCTCGATTTTTTTTCTCCATTTCTATCTCTCCAAAAAAAGTGACAGCTATGTTATTTTTATATATATTCATCAAGGTATCCTCAGCTGATAATTGGAAATTAATTCATTTCAAGATGTAAAGATTTAGAAAGGTTTTCTAATAAAAACAAATTTTACTAACCCAAACACCAGAGGTGCACACGTGTATATTCATCTTTATCATCAAAGTATTTCTCATACTCAGTTATGTGGGCTTTATTGACTATTTGTCTGTTTTTAATTTAAAAAAAGAGTACGTAGAAATAGCAATAGTTTAGCAACCATAAATATTTTAAAGAAACAACATAAAATATGGAAAGATTTTCTCATAATATCCCTAAACCCTATTGTCAAGCTAGAGCTTGAGGGTCAAGTCCATCTCCTCTGAGGTTTGAGATGCAGAAGACACAACATGAGATGCAGAAGACACAACATGATCTTCATGAATAGGGTTTTCAACATTAGCATGAACTTGAGAATAATTAAGTGCATCAAGATTTCCCACGTTTAATCTATGGGGAATTCCAACACTTCCACCCCAAGAACTAGTCAACCCAAATTGGTGATTAGGGAGAGATTCATTAAACAAGTGTTGCCCATGGTAATTTTCATAGCCAACAGCTGAAAAATGAGGCGACCAATACATATTAGGTACGTGACCCGACAGATATTGAAACTGAACACCATGGTAGGGAAGGTTCATAATGGATGAACCAACCCCTTGAGTATAGCACATCTTTTTCTCCCCTTCGAGGCGACGCTCAAGCTTATGAGCATTTTGATGTCCTCCAAGTGCTTCAAATTTGGCAAATTTCTTATTACAATACTTGCAAGCAAACTCAAGGGATTTATTTGCTTGCACTTCCCCATTGTTGGAGGGTTTTGAGTAATTTGGCGAACCCGAATACTCAGAAATCTTCAATAATTTCATAGAGTTGGAAGCAGTAACTTCCAAGGTGGGTGTCTCCCCGACCTTATGCTTGAGCTTTTTGTCCTTACCATCTCTTACGGATATTGTGTTGGACATTGTTTCAGAGCTCTACAAATTAAAAGAGAATATAGGTATTTGTAAAGAAATCTTTGTGGTTTTAGGAGAATAGAAGAGTGGTATTTATTAAGAAAATATTGAGAATTGTATATTACATTAAAAAAAATGTATGTGGTGTGCACCTTGACTTTTATTAAGTGTCTAGTAAATAATTTTTATATAGTCAACACTCTATTTACCATTCAAGTGTATAGTTTATATTTTTTTCGTAAGACTTATAATTTATATTTAAAAGTCAATAATAACGCATGAATAATGAGTTTTACATAAAAATATATTCATATCCAAAAATTAATATGAAGTAAACTATTAGTGTTATTATTATTATCTTTAATATCAAATATTCTATTACTATAAAATTATATATATATATATAGAGAGAGAGAGAGAGTTAACAGTCACATAGGTCCTCGAAAGATACCCATGGAATCCCCCTGAAAGATTTGTGAAATCTCTTAAACTCCCCAAAGATTAATTTGGCGTCACGTTAGTCCCCCCATCCAATTTCGTCAGGAGAGACCTGACGGAATCCTACATAGTACATTAAATGTTTTGTTGGCCCCAATGCCATGTTGAAATGTTAAGAAGGTGCCACATTTCGGCCAATAAAGTATTTAACGTCCCACGTAGGATTTCGTTAGGTCTCTGGTGGAGGGAAACATGATGTCAAATTGATCTTTGGGGGTTTAAGAGATTCCACAAATCTTTCATGGAACTAACTGATTCCAAAATGATTTTTGGGTGATTAAGAGATTCCACAAATCTTTCATGAACCTAACTGATTCCATAGGTATCTTTCGGGGACCTATGTAACTATTATGGAAACAAACATGCATATTATTCTTCAATTAGTAGTGGAATTTAATTCCATTACTCATATTAACTTGATGAAAAATATGAAAACTATACTAACAAGTTGATCCAAGAAATATGTGCTTAGTAAAGGAAGGATTTGAATTTATTGTTCTCTCACAAATATAGGGAAAGTAACTAATGTGCAGATTGGCTAGCCAACCGGAATACCCATGTTCTAAATTACCCTCCTAGGAATCTTGCTAAGCTAGTTTACAATGATTTTTCTTGGGCTTTAGTACCCCAACCATGCACTTCATTCTTCAATTCTATAATATTGGACATCAACCCCTCTTTTCATTAAAAAAATAGAGCCACATTGCATATTAAAACAAAACCAACATATACTTCATATTTTGAATTTTAAAAACGACTTCTACTATTTCCATCTATTCAGCTATGAAAATAAATATATAAAACCTTCATATTACAATGCGGAACTTGTCTTGCACAACTAGTTAGTTTTAGTATTTTGATCTAATAATAGTATCTTTCATGGCATTCTCAATTAGGGCTCACATCTCATTCATTTACCCAAAAATAAAAGTCAACAATTTTTTAGAACAACAACTTATACTATAATTGCTACTTTCTAGTGGGAAGTGACCATTGAATCTCGTATTCCAAAAGAAATTAATTAACAAATTTTATTTTATTTTGCTAAATCACTAAACACAACTCCAAAACAAAATTCTTTTATCGTGACCAACCTCTCATAGTACCAAACTAACCTAGTAATTTTGAGATAACTAATAATAAGGTATATATATAATCTTATCGAAATTCAAAGATGAGGGAGAATACTGCTAAGGATCTTTTTCAAATCTTTGTCATATGTTTTTATATAGACAATAACCTCTTTTTATGAATTGAGAACTCTTGCTTTACTTACAGACATGTTTGTTCTAGTATGTATGTGTTTCTCTTTGGAGTAAGAAACAAACTAATGATAGGACATGAATTCAAATTCATATATATATATATATATATATATATATATATATATATATTCTAACTCTTCATGAAAGGTTGTGTGTGGGAATTCTAGGATGGAATTAACACTCTTGTGTTTAGTTTTTACGCCACTCATGAATGCATGTACAAAGTCTCATGCAAAGGAAAATCAAACTTTAAAATCCAAACCAAAATTAAAAAAAAATATAATAGTACTCCCTCCCATCATTCATTTTGGGCGTGAGACCATGGCCACCAAAAGGAAAATTAAAATTTTTATATATTAGAAGTTGAGCTAAATTCAAATATCATAAAAAGCTGCATATATATTGAAAGTAACAAAGGTTTATAAAAATCATTTTCACATGAGAGTCATAAAAAAAATAACACTTTTAAAATTTCACTTCAATACTTTGTCATAAAATATATTTTTATATATACATTTTGACTCTTAAATCATTCCATTTGGAGTCACCATGAAAAAGATATGTAATTACGAAAATCACACGAATCTCAAAATTAATTTCAATCAAAATCACATAGCTAAATAAAATAAAACAATTGATTCTTAAAACTATATTTTTTAAGATTCAACTTAAATAGCTTACAACTTTACTAAGTTATAAAATAGTTATATAACAACACGAACCTTATATAAAAAATAAAATTTCCAAAATTATGCATTACGAGATCCCAAAATTAAATAATTTTATGTAGGGAAAATCGTGGTCTTACAAAGGAGAAGAATAAGGGGTGAGGCATCCCTTTAGCAAAGTGGAGAAATCTAGGAAGTAAGATATTTTCTTAGTGCTTGCGAATGAGGTATTTTTCAAGTTATGTTGATTCACGAGGGAATTTAGAAGATTGAGGGAGGTACAACGCAAGAGTGAGGAATCCTTTGTTGTATTAGCTTGTCAAGTGAGGTATCATGGAAGCGTACGTGTTTGTACAAGACAATTGTTCTAAATTCATAGTGAAGCAAATCTCCCAAATCAGAAGGGGAGGACTGGATGTATCTTTTGGGAGGTTGAAAGTGAACAAGTATAAATTGCTGTGTAGAATTCCTTTCCCTAATATCCTTTACTTTACTCTTATTTCGATTGTTTTACAAAAAATTGAACTTTGGTATTTTCAATTCAAGAACTAATCAAGAATAATCTTTTCAATTGATTTAGTATCATTTATTGATTGTTGTCAAGTGTATATACTGGTTGTGTAAATTTTTTTTGAAAAGAATTGATTTTCGATTTGATTGCTCTTAGCATAATTGGTACAAAACCAATTACCTAACAAGTTACCTAACTGGTTACCCTCTGAACAGCAACAAAGTAGATTGATACTAATGTGCATATTTTTTATTGTAAGCAAAAATTGTACAAAGTAATCACTACACGTATTCACTCCCTCCTCCATCTAGGTGTGTGTAAAGCCTCTTGTAAATCGTCCTTACAAACTATTCTTCTCGATTTTTTTTCTCCATTTCTATCTCTCCAAAAAAAGTGGCAGCTAAGTTATTTTTATATTTATTCATCAAGGTATCCTCAGCTGATAGTTGGAAATTAATTCATTTCAAATGTAAAGATTTAGAAAGATTTTCTAATAAAAACAAATTTCACGAACCAGAACACCAGAGGTGCACACAAGTATATGTATCTTTATCATCAAAGTATTTCTCATACTCATTTATGTGGGCTTTATTGACTAATTGTTTGTTTTTAATTTTTTAAAAAAAAAATAAGTAGACAATCATCATCTATTATCTAGTGTAGTTGATGTGGTGAAAGAATATTTCTTTTGCATATGTATATGTTACTGGTTCAATTTTCAAAGCTTACATAAATCCTTCTAAGAGATCAAAGTTTGACAAAATAAATTAATAGATAGAAGTTTCAATTTACAAGTGCAAGAACTTAAAATAAAAAATGTTAAATCCTCCGATAAAATTAGATTATTACAAATTCTTCTACACATATATGAAGGCGACATGTATCACAAGATGATAATTTTCTTATCAATAATTGGTTTAAAGGTGTCATATATCACTTTTATGTTGTTATTAATATAGGATTATTATATAATGATATCATTACTCTGATGAAATTAAATGAATAAACTAAAACTAATAAATATTCACACTTACTAATTAGTTGAGGAGAAATAAGATTTATGCTAAAAGGATAAATTTCACTCAATAACATAATAATTCAAACAAAAAGACACAGGAATAGCAATAGTTTAACAACCATAAAGATTTTAAAGAAACAATATAAAATATGGAAAGATTTTCTTATAATATCCCTAAACCCTATTGTCAAGCTAGAGCTTGAGGATCAAGTCCAGCTCCTCTGAGGTTTGAGATGCAGAAGACACAACGTGATCTTCATGAATAGGGTTTTCAACATTAGAATGAGCTTGAGAATGATTAAGTGCATCAACAATAAATGATACTAAATAGCAAACATGTTTACACCCCGTGTACATCAATAAATGTGTGAATGGTGATAAGTGTTATACATGTTTGCTATTGTTTGAGTAATAGGTGTACCGACCATAGGAGGCCGAGCTTAAGAGATGATGTGAAATGCTAGGGAGTAGATTAAATGAGGAATAGTAACTAGAGGATAGAGACTATAACGAGAGGGCAAGTGAAATGGTAAAGGGGATGATGTACCCGGGGTGTATTCATGACATACACGGGGTGTATGCTTCCTAAAAGAATAAATGGGGGATGATGTGCACGGGGTGTATGCATGACATACACGGGGTGTATGCTTCCTAAAAGAATAAATGGGGGATGATGATGTGCACGGGGTGTATGCATGACGTACACGAGGTGTATGCTTCCTAAAAGGATAAATGGGGATGATGTGCACGGGGTGTATGCATGACGTACACGGGGTGTATGCTTCTCTAAAAGATATGAAAATTGTGATTAAAAAGGAAAAGCGAATAGGGCAAAGCAAAGAGAAGTTAAGACATGAGAAAAAGGTAAAGTAAAGAGAATTTAAGACATGATAAAAGGTTTCAAGTGAGAATAAAAGGGAAAGGGAATAGGCAAGGGAAAGTAGAAGGCAAGAGAATAGAAAAGGATAGGTAAGAATTGAATATGTGATTAGGACGGTGTTTGATGCATGTTGCGGATTGGATTATATGATTATGTGCATACTTGATTAATTGTGTTTGACTTGGTATCTTTTTATGTCATATTAGAAACTATTTCCCTACGTTTTGTGTAATGCTCACCTCCTTACTATTTTTACAGGTATTGAGCCCGAGCTAACACATACCCCGGCTGAGCAGGAGTACTCTCCCTTACAGGGAGAGTAAGTTTTATTAGTTAGGACATGTGTCTTGTCCTGGGTCTTGTTGATAGAGATGATGTGGCTTTTGGATATTTCTATAAAAATAAAAAGAAAATGTTATTTTTGGGATGGACTCGGGAATGTCCTTTTGGGTAAGGGATATTTTTTGGGAAATCTACACGAACACATAACCTATTCATAGTGCTGCTATCTCTGATATTAATATACTGATGCTGTTATATGTGCATAGTGATGCACTCAATTATGATATATGCTGGTTGTAGCCCTGCTGGCTTCTGGTTATTATTTAATGAATGTTTGATCAGGTTGCAAGGAAAACTAATTTTTGGGAAAGCTGGAAAAACAAAGGAAACTCCGTCCGTTTGACGGAAGATTTTAATAAGTTAAAATGGTTATAAAAAGAAATTTTTAAGTTTATATTTTACTATTGGGCAATTAAGAGTAAATATTAGTAGGGTGTTACACAACACTTCCACCCCAAGAACTAGTCAACCCAAATCGGTGATTAGTGAGAGATTCGTTAAACAAGTGTTGCCTATGGTAAACTCCATAGCCAACAACTGAAAAATGAGACGGCCAAGACATATTAGGTACGTGACCCGGCAGATATTGAAACTGAACACCATGGTAGGGCAGGTTCATTATGGATGAACCAACCCCTTGAGTTTACCACATCTTTTTCTCCATTTTGAGGCGACGCTCAAGCTTATGTGCATTTTGATGTCCTTCGAGTGCTTCAAATTTGGGGAATTTCTTATTACAATACTTGAAAGCAAACTCAAGGGATTTATTTGCTTGAACTTCCCCATTGTTGGAGGATTTTGAGTAATTCGGCGTACCCGAATTATCAGCAATCTTCAATGATTTCGAAAAGTTGGAAGCAGTAACTTCCAAGGTGGCTGACTCCCCAACCTTACGCTTGAGCTTTTTGTCCTTAACATCTCTTACGGATTTTGTGTTGGACATTGTGTAACAGCCCGATTTTCGTAAGCCAAAAATATTTACTTTTACTTATCAAAGTTACAAAAATTGAGGCCAGATTTTTTTTTTTTTTTTTTTGAAAACATTATGAATGTGTTTTGGAAACATCATTGAAAAGTCCTCGGTATTCTCAACACCCTTTTTGAAAACCGAGTTGTTACTAAAACAAATCTTTACTCACTTAGGTATCCAAAACCTTTGTTAGGAAAAACGTTTAGGTTCCATGTGAAAATAGTTCCTTGAATTCCACCAAAAGAGATCATTAGACATTTCTCATGAAGGTATAAAAAGTCGGGCATGCATTAGAATAAGTTAAGTTACATCAATGGATCATTACTCAGGTAATCCTTAACACACACACTTACTACAATCTAAAATAACCATGCTAATCTTGAGCCACCTTATTGAAGGCAATCGGGTGGAGGTCCTCCTTCTTCTTAGGTCCCCTTGTTGCCTTCAAAGAGGATGTCGTTCCTATTGCTGTCCCTGTAGTGTTGTTGGGCTCCAACCTCTCTCCGTCTATGGTGGTATAATTCCACTGTTTCTCGTATCGCATCTTCTCCTTGTAGTTCCTATATCCTCGCACAGTAACTTGCTTCAAGTGTGGCCCCAGATCAGCTCCGCTCAGTTGATGTTCCGGGTCGGGTATTTCAATCTGAGTACGGCCGACCCATACCCAGCCTCTTGCGGTTCGCTTCCATCCCCTTCCATATTTACTCCAAGTAGTGATATCCATGCAACACTCCATCTGCCCGTTGAGATACCAGCGATACCGATACGCCAACGAACAGGAGAGAGTAAGCAATCCGAACGACGAATCGTCGACGGTGTGGAATTACGAAAGGCAAGATAAAAGGACCATACAATCACACAACAAAACATGCAGGCACACAATGATCAAGTCTGTTGTCGCATTATTATCAGTCTTATCTTTGTTACTCCTATCTTTCATTATCTTTTCAACTCAATTTCACTTCTCATAAACACTCTTTCTTTCTAAACCCTTTTCCTTCTCATACTCATAAATTCTTCTTACAAAATATCATCGGGGTACTCATTTCGTCCGTAGTGATCACTCACGTCTACATCTCCTCGGTCATCCACCCAACCTAATCGGAAGCAAACAGGAGTACAGGACCTTTACCACGCGGGCACAAAAGCTATCACAACACATAATGGTCCCAAACCAGGAGGATCTCATCCTCAAATCATTTCAATAATAACAAGGCTCACTGTCCACGCAGTGGCAAACACAATGCCCCGTTCCAGTCCCTCTCACTGTTCTCGATTTGCAATCTAGGGGGCGACAATATGTTTCTAGTGGGCCCGCAGAACTTACCACGGCATTAGACCCAGTCCCCACCACGTTAGTGCGCCACATGTGGAGTTCGTTCTGCCTAGAAACACAGTCTAGACTTTTTGACGTTTCACCGTCATTGTCCTCCCCTAATGCAATCTCTTCCTAAGTATCCGCAGGTACTTATGGTTCCTTCCTCTCCACTACTTCGCACTCTCATTCCTCACCGCGTGTCTTTTAAGTCTTTTAATCTTTTTAATTACCCTAAGGTCGGCCCGTCCTTCTTGCAACCCTTCAACGAGTCCCGACCACTAACTTGCACAAACTTTCTCTCATCATATCTCTCATAGCACAGAGCTGGGATCACGTCGATAAACTCATATCTCATTTCCACAATCTTTCTCAAAGTCTCCTTCCATCAATTTCTCAAAATCGTACATCACCACTTTCTCAAAATCTCAAATCATAAACTTTCATACTCTTTTCTCAAAACAATCTTTTCACAAAACCTTTTTCGAAAATATCGTTTCACAAAATCTCCTTTCACAGACTTTCACTAAATATTGTCTTCACAAACTTTTCTCAAAAATGTCATTTCAAAAGGAACTATCAAAGATTGTTTTATAAACTTCCTCCGAAAATCCTATTTCAAAAACATTTTCTAAAAATCTCTTTTCAAAAGCTTTCCGGAAAACACTTTTCATAATTCTCCTCAAACCTCCTTTCAAAGTCTCTCATAAAAATTTCCTTTCAAAACTTTTCTGAAAACACTTTTTATAATATTTCTCAAAAACTCTTTTCAAAAACATTTTCAAAAGAATTTCTTTTCGAAAACTTTTTCAAAAACCTTTTCAAAAATTTCACTTTGCTGAGCGCTAATGGAGGAGCAAGCTCAACTCGACACTAGTCCCAGACTAAAACCCAAAACAAAAGGAGCCCATTCACATCACTCTCCCCAGCTCTGGCTCGTTCTCATCATCATCCTCAATTTCATTCCCCAATCTCAACTTTTTCTTTATTCTCCAACACATATCTTATTCCCACTCATTATTCTTATCTCATTGTATCTTTACTTTCCATCTTATTACTTTCACCACTCGTTCACTTCATTTTTATTTCCTTATTCAGGACGTAACAAACGTCCATCAACATATTACTCATTCAATTTAACAGCAATAAATATCATTAAGCATACTTAAATTAATAAACATAAACATACTATTAGTCACACAAACATCACACAACAACAGTGTGGTCATTGTCATCTTCGTATAAGTGGCCACACAATACAAACAATTGCCACTTATACTACTGACTCCGAACCACTTAGTTCCGATCTTTGAGATGATACGGAACGTCCTAATAAATCACCTAACTACCACGGTGTCTTAGGAAAGCTTCTCTCTCACCTGAGGTCCAGCAATGTAATGCGTACCGTCTCTTCGAATCCTTTTTGTTGCCGGCTGCCCCAATCCCTTGTCTTTAAGATTTCCTCGTACTAAATAAAATACACTTACGTTATTGTCTGGTTCTAAGAAAATCTTTTCTTATTTCATGACACTTTCCGTTCTTAATCGGAAGACTTAAAACACTATTCTTTCATCAAAACAATCCTCATATTTTCTAGCACTTTAATTATTTTAAAATCACTTGAAAACATTTAATAAAATGGTTTAAATCATTTGGTTTGGTTGCTGGCCCGATTTGGACAGCACCATAAACATGTTCGAAAACCCCGAAAAATGCCTCGTTTTCAATCTGGGTTTTTCTTAAATCAAAGATCACTTGAAAATTCTATTGTAAATCATTTGAACACATTTTAAATGTTAGAAAACAATTTTAAATAAACTTGGACAGCAAAGAAGTGTTTTTCAAAAATCACTTTAATAAAACCCGATAACATCGTAAAAACTCTTTCAAATACTTTTAAAAAATTCAAGTTTTTGTCATAAAACAAGTTCTAGAAAATCATAAACACAATCTCACATACTCAAATAGATCAAACCAAATCAAACTCAAAACCGATTACACATACAATCAATAACATACTTTGATCAAACAAAACACATAAGCAATTAATCAACCATTCACTTTAATACAAACATTCATTCAAATATTTCACAAATCAAATACTTAATTTAAATTAGTCAAAACCCAATTACTTTCAAAAACATTTCACTTTTATAAAACAAAATCATTTAAACACAAAACTTATTCCTAATCAATTATTTCACAAAATACATGCATTATTCCAATGTTACTTTCATGGAAAAGAAATCTAACCTAATTAACATGCATAGACCGAAATATACACACATCAAAGCAAGACTTATGCATCATCAAACATACACACAAACTCATGAAATTATTTTCTCTTTCTTAACAAAACCGTGAGCTACAACTTGGAAAATAATCAAACTAAAATTTATTTTTCTTTAACCTAAATCTAATCAAGAATCATGCAAGAACATAGAGCATATATCAAGTTTTCACAAAATTAAAAAGCATGTACATGAATTTAATCATGGCCGAATATAATATGCATAAGGTCAACACATGTTTATGCAAAGAAAATTATTTTAAAGCTTGTTTCCTTAATTTCCTCTCAAAAACCGAGGCATGCAACAAAGGAAAAAATAATCTCTTTCATTTAAAATTAACATGCAAGATTAAATCTTAAACTTTTCTAATGAAACATGTAAAAATCATGGATCAACACAAACACTTTCAATTTATTTCTCAAAGAAATATAAAAGTAATTTTCAAAGTCCAAGATCAACATGCATGCACTTAAATCATGTAGATCAAGTCATGAAATTAAACATGAGAACACAAATAGAAGACAAGAATCATCTTGAGTAAGGAAAGAGGCAAAACCGTGACATATATGGAGAGAACATCAAAGTGTTTGTTTCAAAAAAATCACATGCAAGGCTTAGGATCAAAACAAAATCAAGGATCAAAACACAAAATCAAGCTTTTCTCAAGATCCAACCAAAAATTACAAATACACGGTTCAAGATCAACATCATAAACTAACATGCAAGACCAAAAATTAAAAATAAATTTAGATCAAACATTGATTTAACCAATAAACATATAAACATCTTATAGTTCACGGTTTTAAGCATTAAAATCAAACATGCAAGAAGATCTACTTCAAGTTCACATAGATCATAAACAAAGCTTTAGATCAAAGAGATTTAACTTAAAAAAAAAAACATTAAGATCTAACATGAAAAATGCCAACCGAATCGTAGAGTCCATCATTTAGTTCATTACAAATTTAGTTAGGTCTTAAAATCAAGATCAAAGCAAAAGCATCACATGCAAGCTTAGATCAAGCCATAAAATAAACATGCAAGGGAAGAAAAGAAAATTTACAAAATTACAAATCAAGAACTAGTTCTACTCTTCTAGGATCTTCGGTTATACCAAGGAGAATAGGTCTTCTTAACACTTGATCTTCAAGAACTCCTAGGGTTAAGGTTAATCTCCTCTCCTCCTTCCTTCTTCTACCTCACGGTTCCTCTTCTTCTAGGGTTAATGGGTTGTTTTCTTCTTGATCTTTGAAGAAGAAGACGGTTGAGAAAGGAATTGAAGAAGTTTGGGTTAGGGGCTTTGAGGTTTTCACTCTTCTTTCCCTCTTCTCCTCTCACGGCCTCACTCTCTTTCTCTCTATGTCTCAAGAGCTTGATGGTGCTCTTGGGACTAAATGTGTTTGTGTTTGTGTGAGAAGGGAATGAATGAAGAAAATGAAATGGAACTAGCCAATACACACTCATTCATACGGTCATAAGAGCAAGGGCAAGGGGTGGAATTTTCCTTTTTAGCCTTGGTTCAAAGTGTAAACTTAAGGGCAACTTGGTCCATCTCAATTGTTGCATGGGAGGTCATTTTGTGGGGGAGGCAAGGGTGTAAGGAAGTCTTCCTAGGCATCATGAGTCATACCCCCTAGTTTCCTTCTACTTTCCATTTAAACTCCACTTGGTCTTCTAGCCCTATACTTGGCCGCACCACACACATACACATACACATGCAATTTATTTTCATTTTGCCACATAGCATGAACACATGTAGTAAGGCACACATTTTACACATATACTTATATCATGCACATACACATTACACACATACATACATGCACATATAATCACATTCATTCACTAATTAAATTTCCACTAAGTCCAAGTACACATACATATAAAAACCGTACATATATACACATACACACAAGTAGAAAATAAACTCCCTTTAAAATACCGAAAATCAAACTCACATTCATAGAAAATAAATCGCCTTTCCAAAACAAATTTCAAGACTTATAACATTATTTCATGAAGAAAATCATTCTTTAAAATCATTTACCACTTGAAATCGTGAATAGAGAAATTTATTTAAGAAGATACCCTTTTCAAAATTCTTTTCTCAAAAATAATTCTTTTAGGGATCAAAACAGTACGAGGATTTTGAGGGGTGTTACATTCTCCCCAACTTAAAGATTTCTCGTCCCCGAGAAATACGTGATGGATTGGGCAGCAGGGCACAAAATTCTATCGTCACCTTGCTTTCCATAAGAACATTCTCATCTCGCTGCGGTATCGATTCCCTTTTGTGGTCTAATTCACCTTGCCGTGCTCCTCGTTTATTTCTTTTAGACGAAGAAGTTCTACTCGTACCACCACTTGCGTGTCGAATCGGGTTAAGTCCAACGGACTAACCGAAGAAGACGTCGCTCCCTTAGCTGATCGTCGTTACAGAAAGTCCACCCATAGGTACGGACTTAGGGGAAAATCAAGCAAACAAAGTTCAAACATCTCCAAAAGTATGGAGTTTCACCTAGAAATCGTTGGACATTCACTATTCCCTACTACTTGGGTTCTCACTAACTCACAATAATCACTCCTCCCTTCAGTTCTCCTTCTAACTCTGATGTTTTCTTTTATGATCTCTCTATCTTAAGGGGTTATACTACATCTTGGGCTCACTTACTTCCTCAAGAAAACCTCATTTTCCTCCTTTGGTTCATCCTAAATAGTAATCAAACCTATCACTTTGATCACCTAAACCTCTAGTTAGGGTACAAGGCAATTCTGATCCTCAAATTTTCCTCCTTGTGACTCCCCAACTTCGATCATCAAACTTATAACTAAATCCTCTGTAATCCCATATCCTTACTTAACTCAAACTATTTATCTTTCCGTAATCGTTCAAGCCTAAGTTATGTGGGTAACTATGGTATTTCTAATTCTACAATTTTGGACTAATGAGTCTTAAATAGGATTGGTAAGGCTACGGTTTGATAGGGATTTATGAAGAAAAGGTTCGAATTTTTAACAACAAGAACTGTTTTGTTGAAGCAATTCAACAAACAGGGGTTCCAAGAACATCATCCTATTTCCTCAAAGATACTGACTATTCTTTGAGCAAAGGTATGTCTAGGTCAACAGACTGGATTGTCAAACATTAAGGAAATACCAAGGGTGAAAGGGTCTCAACCTACTCACCTTCTATGTTCCTCAATCTACAAGATAGACAGGTTCCTTAAACTAACTCGGCCGACGTTAAGCCACAAACAAATTCTCACATCCTAAAAAGATGAGAATCTAATCCTATGCTCCTATCCTTATACTAGCAATCATACAGAGTCACACAAACAAAGCATGTAAGCCCATGCTTAAGGCCACTAAGGATTACCATAGGCTCTGATACCATTCTGTAACAGCCCGATTTTTGTAAGCCAAAAATATTTACTTTTACTTATCAAAGTTACAAAAATTTAGGCCAGATTTTTTTTTTTGAAAACATTATGAATGTGTTTTCGAAACATCATCGAAAAGTCCTCGGTGTTCTCAACACCCTTTTTGAAAACCGAGTTGACTAAAACAAATCTTTACTCACTTAGGTATCCAAAACCTTTGTTAGGAAAAACGTTTAGGTTCCATGTGAAAATAGTTCCTTGAATTCCACCAAAAGAGATCATTAGACATTTCTCATGAAGGTATAAAAAGTCGGGCATGCATTAGAATAAGTTAAGTTACATCAATGGATCATTACTCAGGTAATCCTTAACACACACACACACTTACTACAATCTAAAATAACCATGCTAATCTTGAGCCACCCTATTGAAGGCAATCGGGTGGAGGTCCTCCTTCTTCTTAGGTCCCCTTGTTGCCTTCACAGAGGATGTCGTTCCTATTGCTGTCCCTGCAGTGTTGTTGGGCTCCAACTTCTCTCCGTCTCTGGTGGTATAATTCCACTATTTCTCGTATCGCATCTTCTCCTTGTAGTTCCTATATCCTCGCACAGTAAGTTGCTTCAAGTGTGGCCCCAGATCAGCTCCGCTCGGTTGATGTTCCGGGTCGGGTATTTCAATCTGAGTATGGCCGACCCATACCCAGCCTCTTGCGGTTCGCTTCCATCCCCTTCCATATTTACTCCAAGTAGTGATATCCATGCAACACTCCATCTGCCCGTTGAGATACCAGCGATACCGATACGCCAACGAACAGGAGAGAGTAAGCAATCCGAACGACGAATTGTCGACGGTGTGGAATTACGAAAGGCAACATAAAAGGACCATACAATCACACAACAAAACATGCAGGCACACAATGATCAAGTCTGTTGTCGCATTATTATCAGTCTTATCTTTGTTACTCCTATCTTTCATTATCTTTTCAACTCAATTTCACTTCTCATAAACACTCTTTCTTTCTCAACCCTTTTCCTTCTCATACTCATAAATTCTTCTTACAAAATATCATCGGGGTACTCATTTCGTCCTCAGTGATCACTCACGTCTACATCTCCTCGGTCATCCATCCAACCTAATCGGAAGCAAACAGGAGTACAGGACCTTTACCACGCGGGCACGACAGCTGTCACAACACATAATGGTCCCAGACCAGGAGGATCTTGTCCTCAAATCATTTCAATAATAACAAGGCTCACTGTCCACGCAGTGGCAAACACAATGCCCCGTTCCAGTCCCTCTCACTGTTCTCGATTTGCAATCTAGGGGGCGACAGTATGTTTCTAGTGGGCCCGCAGAACTTACCACGGCATTAGACCCAGTCCCCACCACGTTAGTGCGCCACATGTGGAGTTCGTTCTGCCTAGAAACACACTCTAGACTTCTTGACGTTTCACCATCATCGTCCTCCCCTAATGCAATCTCCTCCTAAGTATCCGCAGATACTTATGGTTCCTTCCTCTCCACTACTTCGCACTCTCATTCCTCACCGCGTGTGTCTTTTAAGTCTTTTAATCTTTTTAATTACCCTAAGGTCGGCCCGTCCTTCGTGCAACCCTTCAACGAGTCCCGACCACTAACTTGCACAAACTTTCTCTCATCATATCTCTCATAGCACAGAGCTGGGATCACGTCGATAAACTCATATCTCATTTCCACAATCTTTCTCAAAGTCTCCTTCCATCAATTTCTCAAAATCGTACATCACCACTTTCTCAAAATCTCAAATCATAAACTTTCATACTCTTTTCTCAAAACAATCTTTTCACAAAACCTTTTTCGAAAATATCGTTTCACAAAATCTCCTTTCACAGACTTTCACTAAATATTGTCTTCACAAACTTTTCTCAAAAATGTCATTTCAAAAGGACTTATCAAAGATTGTTTTATAAACTTCCTCCGAAAATCCTATTTCAAAAACATTTTCTAAAAATCTCTTTTCAAAAGCTTTCCGGAAAACACTTTTCATAATTCTCCTCAAACCTCCTTTCAAAGTCTCTCATAAAAATTTCCTTTCAAAACTTTTCTGAAAACACTTTTTATAATATTTCTCAAAACCTCTTTTCAAAAACATTTTCAAAAGAATTTCTTTTCGAAAACTTTTTCAAAAACCTTTTCAAAAATTTCACTTTGCTGAGCGCTAATGGAGGAGCAAGCTCAACTCGACACTAGTCCCAGACTAAAACCCAAAACAAAAGGAGCCCAGCTCCGCTCACATCACATCTCATATCCACATTCACATCACTCTCCCCAGCTCTGGCTCGTTCTCATCATCATCCTCAATTTCATTCCCCAATCTCAACTTTTTCTTTATTCTCCAACACATATCTTATTCCCACTCATTATTCTTTTCTCATTGTATCTTTACTTTCCATCTTATTACTTTCACCACTCGTTCACTTCATTTTTATTTCCTTATTCAGGACGTAACAGACGTCCATCAACATATTACTCATTCAATTTAACAGCAATAAATATCATTAAGCATACTTAAATTAATAAACATAAACATACTATTAGTCACACAAACATCACACAACAACAGTGTGGTCATTGTCATCTTCGTATAAGTGGCCACACAATACAAACAATTGCCACTTATACTACTGACTCTGAACCACTTAGTTCCGATCTTTGAGATGATACGGAACGTCCTAATAAATCACCTAACTACCATGGTGTCTTAGGAAAGCTTCTCTCTTACCTGAGGTCCAGCAATGTAATGCGTACCGTCTCTTCGAATCCTTTTTGTTGCCGGCTGCCCCAATCCCTTGTCTTTAAGATTTCCTCGTACTAAATAAAATACACTTACGTTATTGTCTGGTTCTAAGAAAATCTTTTCTTATTTCATGACACTTTCCGTTCTTAATCGAAAGACTTAAAACACTATTGTTTCATCAAAACAATCCTCATATTTTCTAGCACTTTAATTATTTTAAAATCACTTGAAAACATTTAATAAAATGGTTTAAATCATTTGGTTTGGTTGCTGGCCCGATTTGGACAGCACCATAAACATGTTCGAAAACCCCGAAAAATGCCTCGTTTTCAATCCGGGTTTTTCTTAAATCAAAGATCACTTGAAAATTCTATTGTAAATCATTTGAACACATTTTAAATGTTAGAAAACAATTTTAAATAAACTTGGACAGCAAAGAAGTGTTTTTCAAAAATCACTTTAATAAAACCCGATAACATCGTAAAAACTCTTTCAAATACTTTTAAAAAATTCAAGTTTTTGTCATAAAACAAGTTCTAGAAAATCATAAACACAATCTCACATACTCAAATAGATCAAACCAAATCAAACTCAAAACCGATTACACATACAATCAATAACATACTTCTATCAAACAAAACCCATAAACAATTAATCAACCATTCACTTTAATACAAACATTCATTCAAATATTTCACAAATCAAATACTTAATTTAAATTAGTCAACACCCAATTACTTTCAAAAACATTTCACTTTTATAAAACAAAATCATTTAAACACAAAACTTATTCCTAATCAATTATTTCACAAAATACATGCATTATTCCAATGTTACTTTCATGGAAAAGAAATCTAACCTAATTAACATGCATAGACCGAAATATACACACATCAAAGCAAGACTTATGCATCATCAAACATACACACAAACTCATGAAATTATTTTCTCTTTCTTAACAAAACCGTGAGCTACAACTTGGAAAATAATCAAACTAAAATTTATTTTTCTTTAACCTAAATCTAATCAAGAATCATGCAAGAACATAGAGCATATATCAAGTTTTCACAAAATTAAAAAGCATGTACATGAATTTAATCATGGCCGAATATAATATGCATAAGGTCAACACATGTTTATGCAAAGAAAATTATTTTAAAGCTTGTTTCCCTAATTTCCTCTCAAAAACCGAGGCATGCAACAAAGGAAAACATAATCTCTTTCATTTAAAATTAACATGCAAGATTAAATCTTAAACTTTTCTAATGAAACATGTAAAAATCATGGATCAACACAAACACTTTCAATTTATTTCTCAAAGAAATATAAAAGTAATTTTCAAAGTCCAAGATCAACATGCATGCACTTAAATCATGTAGATCAAGTCATGAAATTAAACATGAGAACACAAATAGAAGACAAGAATCATCTTGAGTAAGGAAAGAGGCAAAACCGTGACATATATGGAGAGAACATCAAAGTGTTTGTTTCAAAAAAATCACATGCAAGGCTTAGGATCAAAACAAAATCAAGGATCAAAACACAAAATCAAGCTTTTCTCAAGATCCAACCAAAAATTACAAATACACGGTTCAAGATCAACATCATAAACTAACATGCAAGACCAAAAATTAAAAATAAATTTAGATCAAACATTGATTTAACCAATAAACATATAAACATCTTATAGTTCACGGTTTTAAGCATTAAAATCAAACATGCAAGAAGATCTACTTCAAGTTCACATAGATCATAAACAAAGCTTTAGATCAAAGAGATTTAACTTAAAAAAAAACATTAAGATCTAACATGAAAAATGCCAACCAAATCGTAGAGTCCATCATTTAGTTCATTACAAATTTAGTTAGGTCTTAAAATCAAGATCAAAGCAAAAGCATCACATGCAAGCTTAGATCAAGCCATAAAATAAACATGCAAGGGAAGAAAAGAAAATTTACAAAATTACAAATCAAGAACTAGTTCTACTCTTCTAGGATCTTCGGTTATACCAAGGAGAATAGGTCTTCTTAACACTTGATCTTCAAGAACTCCTAGGGTTAAGGTTGATCTCCTCTCCTCCTTCCTTCTTCTACCTCACGGTTCCTCTTCTTCTAGGGTTAATGGGTTGTTTTCTTCTTGATCTTTGAAGAAGAAGACGGTTGAGAAAGGAATTGAAGAAGTTTGGGCTAGGGGCTTTGAGGTTTTCACTCTTCTTTCCCTCTTCTCCTCTCACGGCCTCACTCTCTTTCTCTCTATGTCTCAAGAGCTTGATGGTGCTCTTGGGACTAAATGTGTTTGTGTTTGTGTGAGAAGGGAATGAATGAAGAAAATGAAATGGAACTAGCCAATACACACTCATTCATACGGTCATAAGAGCAAGGGCAAGGGGTGGAATTTTCCTTTTTAGCCTTGGTTCAAAGTGTAAACTTAAGGGCAACTTGGTCCATCTCAATTGTTGCATGGGAGGTCATTTTGTGGGGGAGGCAAGGGTGTAAGGAAGTCTTCCTAGGCATCATGAGTCATACCCCCTAGTTTCCTTCTACTTTCCATTTAAACTCCACTTGGTCTTCTAGCCCTATACTTGGCCGCACCACACACATACACATACACATGCAATTTATTTTCATTTTGCCACATAGCATGAACACATGTAGTAAGGCACACATTTTACACATATACTTATATCATGCACATAAACATTACACACATACATACATGCACATATAATCACATTCATTCACTAATTAAATTTCCACTAAGTCCAAGTACACATACATATAAAAACCGTACATATATACACATACACACAAGTAGAAAATAAACTCCCTTTAAAATACCGAAAATCAAACTCACATTCATAGAAAATAAATCGCCTTTCCAAAACAAATTTCAAGACTTATAACATTATTTCATGAAGAAAATCATTCTTTAAAATCATTTACCACTTGAAATCGTGAATAGAGAAATTTATTTAAGAAGATACCCTTTTCAAAATTCTTTTCTCAAAAATAATTCTTTTAGGGATCAAAACAGTACGAGGATTTTGAGGGGTGTTACATTCTCCCCAACTTAAAGATTTCTCGTCCCCGAGAAATACGTGATGGATTGGGCAGCAGGGCACAAAATTCTATCGTCACCTTGCTTTCCATAAGAACATTCTCATCTCGCTGCGGTATCGATTCCCTTTTGTGGTCTAATTCACCTTGCCGTGCTCCTCGTTTATTGCTTTTAGACGAAGAAGTTCTACTCGTACCACCACTTGCGTGTCGAATCGGGTTAAGTCCAACGGACTAACCGAAGAAGACGTCGCTCCCTTAGCTGATCGTCGTTACAGAAAGTCCACCCATAGGTACGGACTTAGGGGAAAATCAAGCAAACAAAGTTCAAACATCTCCAAAAGTATGGAGTTTCACCTAGAAATCGTTGGACATTCACTATTCCCTACTACTTGGGTTCTCACTAACTCACAATAATCACTCCTCCCTTCAGTTCTCCTTCTAACTCTGATGTTTTCTTTTATGATCTCTCTATCTTAAGGGGTTATACTACATCTTGGGCTCACTTACTTCCTCAAGAAAACCTCATTTTCCTCCTTTGGTTCATCCTAAATAGTAATCAAACCTATCACTTTGATCACCTAAACCTCTAGGTAGGGTACAAGGCAATTCTGATCCTCAAATTTTCCTCCTTGTGACTCCCCAACTTCGATCATCAAACTTATAACTAAATCCTCTGTAATCCCATATCCTTACTTAACTCAAACTATTTATCTTTCCGTAATCGTTCAAGCCTAAGTTATGTGGGTAACTATGGTATTTCTAATTCTACAATTTTGGACTAATGAGTCTTAAATAGGATTGGTAAGGCTACGGTTTGATAGGGATTTATGAAGAAAAGGTTCGAATTTTTAACAACAAGAACTGTTTTGTTGAAGCAATTCAACAAACAGGGGTTCCAAGAACATCATCCTATTTCCTCAAAGATACTGACTATTCTTTGAGCAAAGGTATGTCTAGGTCAACAGACTGGATTGTCAAACATTAAGGAAATACCAAGGGTGAAAGGGTCTCAACCTACTCACCTTCTATGTTCCTCAATCTACAAGATAGACAGGTTCCTTAAACTAACTCGGCCGACGTTAAGCCACAAACAAATTCTCACATCCTAAAAAGATGAGAATCTAATCCTATGCTCCTATCCTTATACTAGCAATCATACAGAGTCACACAAACAAAGCATGTAAGCCCATGCTTAAGGCCACTAAGGATTACCATAGGCTCTGATACCATTCTGTAACAGCCCGATTTTTGTAAGCCAAAAATATTTACTTTTACTTATCAAAGTTACAAAAATTTAGGCCAGATTTTTTTTTTTGAAAACATTATGAATGTGTTTTCGAAACATCATCGAAAAGTCCTCGGTGTTCTCAACACCCTTTTTGAAAACCGAGTTGACTAAAACAAATCTTTACTCACTTAGGTATCCAAAACCTTTGTTAGGAAAAACGTTTAGGTTCCATGTGAAAATAGTTCCTTGAATTCCACCAAAAGAGATCATTAGACATTTCTCATGAAGGTATAAAAAGTCGGGCATGCATTAGAATAAGTTAAGTTACATCAATGGATCATTACTCAGGTAATCCTTAACACACACACACTTACTACAATCTAAAATAACCATGCTAATCTTGAGCCACCCTATTGAAGGCAATCGGGTGGAGGTCCTCCTTCTTCTTAGGTCCCCTTGTTGCCTTCACAGAGGATGTCGTTCCTATTCCTGTCCCTGCAGTGTTGTTGGGCTCCAACTTCTCTCCGTCTCTGGTGGTATAATTCCACTATTTCTCGTATCGCATCTTCTCCTTGTAGTTCCTATATCCTCGCACAGTAAGTTGCTTCAAGTGTGGCCCCAGATCAGCTCCGCTCGGTTGATGTTCCGGGTCGGGTATTTCAATCTGAGTATGGCCGACCCATACCCAGCCTCTTGCGGTTCGCTTCCATCCCCTTCCATATTTACTCCAAGTAGTGATATCCATGCAACACTCCATCTGCCCGTTGAGATACCAGCGATACCGATACGCCAACGAACAGGAGAGAGTAAGCAATCCGAACGACGAATTGTCGACGGTGTGGAATTACGAAAGGCAACATAAAAGGACCATACAATCACACAACAAAACATGCAGGCACACAATGATCAAGTCTGTTGTCGCATTATTATCAGTCTTATCTTTGTTACTCCTATCTTTCATTATCTTTTCAACTCAATTTCACTTCTCATAAACACTCTTTCTTTCTCAACCCTTTTCCTTCTCATACTCATAAATTCTTCTTACAAAATATCATCGAGGTACTCATTTCGTCCTCAGTGATCACTCACGTCTACATCTCCTCGGTCATCCACCCAACCTAATCGGAAGCAAACAGGAGTACAGGACCTTTACCACGCGGGCACGACAGCTGTCACAACACATAATGGTCCCAGACCAGGAGGATCTTGTCCTCAAATCATTTCAATAATAACAAGGCTCACTGTCCACGCAGTGGCAAACACAATGCCCCGTTCCAGTCCCTCTCACTGTTCTCGATTTGCAATCTAGGGGGCGACAGTATGTTTCTAGTGGGCCCGCAGAACTTACCACGGCATTAGACCCAGTCCCCACCACGTTAGTGCGCCACATGTGGAGTTCGTTCTGCCTAGAAACACACTCTAGACTTCTTGACGTTTCACCATCATCGTCCTCCCCTAATGCAATCTCCTCCTAAGTATCCGCAGATACTTATGGTTCCTTCCTCTCCACTACTTCGCACTCTCATTCCTCACCGCGTGTGTCTTTTAAGTCTTTTAATCTTTTTAATTACCCTAAGGTCGGCCCGTCCTTCGTGCAACCCTTCAACGAGTCCCGACCACTAACTTGCACAAACTTTCTCTCATCATATCTCTCATAGCACAGAGCTGGGATCACGTCGATAAACTCATATCTCATTTCCACAATCTTTCTCAAAGTCTCCTTCCATCAATTTCTCAAAATCGTACATCACCACTTTCTCAAAATCTCAAATCATAAACTTTCATACTCTTTTCTCAAAACAATCTTTTCACAAAACCTTTTTCGAAAATATCGTTTCACAAAATCTCCTTTCACAGACTTTCACTAAATATTGTCTTCACAAACTTTTCTCAAAAATGTCATTTCAAAAGGACTTATCAAAGATTGTTTTATAAACTTCCTCCGAAAATCCTATTTCAAAAACATTTTCTAAAAATCTCTTTTCAAAAGCTTTCCGGAAAACACTTTTCATAATTCTCCTCAAACCTCCTTTCAAAGTCTCTCATAAAAATTTCCTTTCAAAACTTTTCTGAAAACACTTTTTATAATATTTCTCAAAACCTCTTTTCAAAAACATTTTCAAAAGAATTTCTTTTCGAAAACTTTTTCAAAAACCTTTTCAAAAATTTCACTTTGCTGAGCGCTAATGGAGGAGCAAGCTCAACTCGACACTAGTCCCAGACTAAAACCCAAAACAAAAGGAGCCCAGCTCCGCTCACATCACATCTCATATCCACATTCACATCACTCTCCCCAGCTCTGGCTCGTTCTCATCATCATCCTCAATTTCATTCCCCAATCTCAACTTTTTCTTTATTCTCCAACACATATCTTATTCCCACTCATTATTCTTTTCTCATTGTATCTTTACTTTCCATCTTATTACTTTCACCACTCGTTCACTTCATTTTTATTTCCTTATTCAGGACGTAACAGACGTCCATCAACATATTACTCATTCAATTTAACAGCAATAAATATCATTAAGCATACTTAAATTAATAAACATAAACATACTATTAGTCACACAAACATCACACAACAACAGTGTGGTCATTGTCATCTTCGTATAAGTGGCCACACAATACAAACAATTGCCACTTATACTACTGACTCCGAACCACTTAGTTCCGATCTTTGAGATGATACGGAACGTCCTAATAAATCACCTAACTACCATGGTGTCTTAGGAAAGCTTCTCTCTTACCTGAGGTCCAGCAATGTAATGCGTACCGTCTCTTCGAATCCTTTTTGTTGCCGGCTGCCCCAATCCCTTGTCTTTAAGATTTCCTCGTACTAAATAAAATACACTTACGTTATTGTCTGGTTCTAAGAAAATCTTTTCTTATTTCATGACACTTTCCGTTCTTAATCGAAAGACTTAAAACACTATTGTTTCATCAAAACAATCCTCATATTTTCTAGCACTTTAATTATTTTAAAATCACTTGAAAACATTTAATAAAATGGTTTAAATCATTTGGTTTGGTTGCTGGCCCGATTTGGACAGCACCATAAACATGTTCGAAAACCCCGAAAAATGCCTCGTTTTCAATCCGGGTTTTTCTTAAATCAAAGATCACTTGAAAATTCTATTGTAAATCATTTGAACACATTTTAAATGTTAGAAAACAATTTTAAATAAACTTGGACAGCAAAGAAGTGTTTTTCAAAAATCACTTTAATAAAACCCGATAACATCGTAAAAACTCTTTCAAATACTTTTAAAAAATTCAAGTTTTTGTCATAAAACAAGTTCTAGAAAATCATAAACACAATCTCACATACTCAAATAGATCAAACCAAATCAAACTCAAAACCGATTACACATACAATCAATAACATACTTCTATCAAACAAAACCCATAAACAATTAATCAACCATTCACTTTAATACAAACATTCATTCAAATATTTCACAAATCAAATACTTAATTTAAATTAGTCAACACCCAATTACTTTCAAAAACATTTCACTTTTATAAAACAAAATCATTTAAACACAAAACTTATTCCTAATCAATTATTTCACAAAATACATGCATTATTCCAATGTTACTTTCATGGAAAAGAAATCTAACCTAATTAACATGCATAGACCGAAATATACACACATCAAAGCAAGACTTATGCATCATCAAACATACACACAAACTCATGAAATTATTTTCTCTTTCTTAACAAAACCGTGAGCTACAACTTGGAAAATAATCAAACTAAAATTTATTTTTCTTTAACCTAAATCTAATCAAGAATCATGCAAGAACATAGAGCATATATCAAGTTTTCACAAAATTAAAAAGCATGTACATGAATTTAATCATGGCCGAATATAATATGCATAAGGTCAACACATGTTTATGCAAAGAAAATTATTTTAAAGCTTGTTTCCCTAATTTCCTCTCAAAAACCGAGGCATGCAACAAAGGAAAACATAATCTCTTTCATTTAAAATTAACATGCAAGATTAAATCTTAAACTTTTCTAATGAAACATGTAAAAATCATGGATCAACACAAACACTTTCAATTTATTTCTCAAAGAAATATAAAAGTAATTTTCAAAGTCCAAGATCAACATGCATGCACTTAAATCATGTAGATCAAGTCATGAAATTAAACATGAGAACACAAATAGAAGACAAGAATCATCTTGAGTAAGGAAAGAGGCAAAACCGTGACATATATGGAGAGAACATCAAAGTGTTTGTTTCAAAAAAATCACATGCAAGGCTTAGGATCAAAACAAAATCAAGGATCAAAACACAAAATCAAGCTTTTCTCAAGATCCAACCAAAAATTACAAATACACGGTTCAAGATCAACATCATAAACTAACATGCAAGACCAAAAATTAAAAATAAATTTAGATCAAACATTGATTTAACCAATAAACATATAAACATCTTATAGTTCACGGTTTTAAGCATTAAAATCAAACATGCAAGAAGATCTACTTCAAGTTCACATAGATCATAAACAAAGCTTTAGATCAAAGAGATTTAACTTAAAAAAAAAACATTAAGATCTAACATGAAAAATGCCAACCGAATCGTAGAGTCCATCATTTAGTTCATTACAAATTTAGTTAGGTCTTAAAATCAAGATCAAAGCAAAAGCATCACATGCAAGCTTAGATCAAGCCATAAAATAAACATGCAAGGGAAGAAAAGAAAATTTACAAAATTACAAATCAAGAATTAGTTCTACTCTTCTAGGATCTTCGGTTATACCAAGGAGAATAGGTCTTATTAACACTTGATCTTCAAGAACTCCTAGGGTTAAGGTTGATCTCCTCTCCTCCTTCCTTCTTCTACCTCACGGTTCCTCTTCTTCTAGGGTTAATGGGTTGTTTTCTTCTTGATCTTTGAAGAAGAAGACGGTTGAGAAAGGAATTGAAGAAGTTTGGGTTAGGGGCTTTGAGGTTTTCACTCTTCTTTCCCTCTTCTCCTCTCACGGCCTCACTCTCTTTCTCTCTATGTCTCAAGAGCTTGATGGTGCTCTTGGGACTAAATGTGTTTGTGTTTGTGTGAGAAGGGAATGAATGAAGAAAATGAAATGGAACTAGCCAATACACACTCATTCATACGGTCAAAAGAGCAAGGGAAAGGGGTGGAATTTTCCTTTTTAGCCTTGGTTCAAAGTGTAAACTTAAGGGCAACTTGGTCCATCTCAATTGTTGCATGGGAGGTCATTTCGTGGGGGAGGCAAGGGTGTAAGGAAGTCTTCCTAGGCATCATGAGTCATACCCCCTAGTTTCCTTCTACTTTCCATTTTGTAGGGTTAACCAATAATAAATCCTACCGCTACAGGATAAGCATGAGCTCTCTAGTACAGGATAAGGGTGAATAACTCATCCTTCTTATCCTCTAAGAGCCACGTCAGCCCTACTGGGCCGAACAGGCCCATAAGGCACCACAACACAACTTCCCCTATAAGTATCGCCATGCTATAGGGGCTAAGGTATGTTCTCTCATCCCTACTCTCAAGAACTACGTGTGGCTTGATCCCCTTATCACTGGGGGTACGTAGGACCGGGGTCACCCTCGTCAGCTGCAACAACCACCAAAACACATCGTGGTGGATCTATTTCTCAGATCCACTACATTGGCGCCGTCTGTGGGAAACGATAAACTCCGATTCCCATCTACAATTACAAAAAATTAAAAATAAAATAAAATAAAGTAAATAAATAAATAAAGAAGAACAGCAACATTGGCGGCGGAAACGATGAGGAGCCAACCACCGTGGTGGCTGCCGATTCTGTCCACGGTTGTTGCCGGTGCTATTCATGTTGTTGTTCAGGGCCGCCGCATCTAGTTCTCTCTCTCATCTCCACCGTCATGCGAAGCACCGCCACCATGGGCGCCAAACTCAACCGCGAACAGCACCTGCTTCTCGCCGGTGGGGTTCATGAATATCAGGCCTCGCAGGTTCGGATGATTAGATCTGTGGCGCAATCCAGATCCAGATTGAAGCCATCGCAGAGATCTCTAAGCTTCTTCCGCTGCTCCTCCAGGTGCTCACCTCAGAACCGAGTCTCCACCATCATGCTCGAACAACCGGGAACAGGTTCGCGGTTTCTTCCGAACTTCATGCCATGGCGGGTTGGTGGTGGGGGAAACGTCCCTCGTGTCCAGGTTTGTTGGCCGTCACTGTCAGGAGGCTCCAGCCCGCAACCCGTCGCCGTTTGCCCCTCCGGCGCTCGCCCTTCCCGCAAGTGTTTGCCATCGCCGCCGTAACAACAGCACCCCTCCTTGCCTGCAACATCAACCGCAGCAGCACCTGCTGTGTTAGGACGTTAGGGTTCCCAAGCCTATTGGGCTGCTGGGCCAAGCTGCACCAAAAAGAAGAAAAGGGCCTCAACAGGCCCAAGCCAAAAAAAAAAAAGTTGGACAACAACAACAACAACTCGTTCATAAACACAGGGAAGTAACATTTTTACTCATATTATGCAATTGTCAATATCACTTATTAGCGCATGATTAATTTGATTACATGTCATTTATTAATTGCCAATAAATATTATAAATTGTCAATCTTGAACGACAATAACTAATTAATTATTATTTTCGTACACACATGCAAGGTACACGTATGATGGCCCGAGCAGCTGAGTGACCCATTTCAAGATTCTCATCAATGGGCATATCGTTTTCCGAGCATAGTGAACACAATAACATGTTACTCTATTCGAAACGTATTGATGATGGCGAGGACCCCCGTGCCGAGTTTCCCTCTTTGCGCTTGTGTTCCGAGCGTAGAGAAGTTTGTGTACGGTTCCTTGTTTCGAATACATGTGCCAACTGCGCGCGGACCCTAGACAGCGTCCCCCTTTTGGTATCTCATACATTCAGAATGTCGGGAATCACGCACTACCCTTCTCTTCTCGGATTCGTAAAGACGATTGTGGAAACCTCGCACTGTGTTCCCCACTAGAGTCTCTCGTTCCGGGTATGAAGAATATTTTGTTGATTTCCCCTGGTCGGAATCGTTTGCTAATTATGAAGAATCTCATATCGGGTTTCCCTGTCATTATCCGAGCACGAAGAACGCTATCAACCATCAGTGATACTCTTCCGAATAAAAGGCATCAACTAGCAAACAATGTTTTATGTCACCACCAACTCTCAGAAGCTCAGCACAGGCTCTTCTCGAGCCTATACGAGCTTGGGGGGCTTGTAGGGTTAACCAATAATAAATCCTACCGCTACAGGATAAGCATGAGCTCTCTAGTACAGGATAAGGGTGAATAACTCATCCTTCTTATCCTCTAAGAGCCACGTCAGCCCTACTGGGCCGAACAGGCCCATAAGGCACCACAACACAACTTCCCCTATAAGTATCGCCATGCTATAGGGGCTAAGGTATGTTCTCTCATCCCTACTCTCAAGAACTACGTGTGGCTTGATCCCCTTATCACTGGGGTACGTAGGACCGGGGTCACCCTCGTCAGCTGCAACAACCACCAAAACACATCGTGGTGGATCTATTTCTCAGATCCACTACACATTTAAACTCCACTTGGTCTTCTAGCCCTATACTTGGCCGCACCACACACATACACATACACATGCAATTTATTTTCATTTTGCCACATAGCATGAACACATGTAGTAAGGCACACATTTTACACATATACTTATATCATGCACATACACATTACACACATACATACATGCACATATAATCACATTCATTCACTAATTAAATTTCCACCTAAGTCCAAGTACACATACATATAAAAACCGTACATATATACACATACACACACGTAGAAAATAAATTCCCTTTAAAATACCAAAAATCAAACTCACATTCATAGAAAATAAATCGCCTTTCCAAAACAAATTTCAAGACTTATAACATTATTTCATGAAGAAAATCATTCTTTAAAATCATTTACCACTTGAAATCGTGAATAGAGAAATTTATTTAAGAAGATACCCTTTTAAAATTCTTTTCTCAAAAATAATTCTTCTTAGGGATCAAAACAGTAAGAGGATTTTGAGGAGTATTACACATTGTTTCAGAGTTCTAAAAATTAAAAGAGAATATAGGTATTTATAAAGAAAGCTTTGTGGTTTTAGGAGAATAGAAGAGTGGTATTTATTAAGAAAAAATTGAGAATTGTATATTACATTAAAAAAAATGTGTGTGGCGTGCACCTAGATTTTTATTGGGTGTCTAGTAAATAATTTTTCTATAATCAACACTCTATTTATGATTCAAGTGTATAATTTAATTTATATTTTTCCGTAAGACTTATATATTTATTAAAAGTCAATAATAACGCATAAATAATGAATTATACATAAAAATATATTCAAATCCAAAAATTAATACGAAATAAACTATTTAGTGTTATTATTATTATTATCTTTAATATCAAATATTCTATTCCTATAAAATTATATATAGAGAGAGAGAGACAAAAAAAAAAGAGAAAGAGAGCACATAGGTCCCCGAAAGTTACCCGTGGAATCCCTCGGAAAGATTTGTGGAATCTCTTAAACTCCTCAAAGATTAATATGGCATCACGTTAGTCCCCCCATCCAATATCGTTATGAGAGACCTGACGGAATCATACTTAACAGATTAAATGCTTTGTTGGCCCCAATGCCATGTTGGAATGTTAAAAAGGTGTCATGTTTCGGCCATTAAAGCATTTAACGTCCCACGTAAGATTTCGTTAGGTCTCTCATTGAGGGACTAACGTGATGTCAAATTGATCTTTGGGGGTTTAAGAGATTCCACAAATTTTTCAGGAATCTAACTGATTCCATAAGTATCTTTCGGGGACCTATGCGACTATTATATATATATATATATATATATATATATATATAAAAACCACTACTTTAAATTTATTGCTCCATTCTTATCACATTAAATGAATTTTTATATTTTTAACCTTTTGATATTATCATATATTATTTCTTGTTCAACCTACGTTCTTAAATTATATAATATTATTGTTTCATTTACATGGTTATTAAATGTTATGAAATATAACGGTTATTTTATATTTGCCATAAATTAATATTTGAATGATGATATATTTAAATGATGATATATTAAAAAATTTGATTCATAATATTCGTTTAAATGGTTATTAAATGATGATAATATTAAAATGATGATGATATATTTTAACATAATATTCGTTTTAAGATAAATTGTTGTCATTGTTTATGAGTAGACAAATGTTCCTTTGTCTTCGTTAAAGACCATTGAACCAGTTAGTCCCTTTTTCCAGGCTGTTTATTCTCCTATTTTTCCTGCTGTTGATCCTGGTGATATACACCCTCATGCACGGAAGACTTCGAATCCTGTAAATTCTTTGCTTCATCTGTTTATTTGTTTCAAAACACTTTTTTTCCATTTGTTTTTTGAAGTGAAAGTTTTGTACATTATTATTTTCATATTATACAAATAAGGAGTGGTGCTCGAAATGCGCAAAAGTTGAGAGGAAAAGACATATGTCATGAGGACTCTTATGGTGATATTAGACGCAATTTGATTTCTCAGTTCGAGTCTATCTCTAAGGCATGCAATGCTCCTAAAACTGATGCTGAGAAAGAGGAGTCATCATCTGATTGTGCATTCAATGCTGGTTGTTCTGTTCCAATTAATAATTGTGATCCTCATCATGTTCTATATAACTTCCTTCCGACTCCATGAATGATTTTTTTTTATGTTTAGTTGTATGATAAGTTTAATATGTTACGCAAGTTTATTTTTAATCAATGTATTGTTAATAAGTTTCAATTATGCATCTAATTCTATATGTCAAATTCAGTGTGATTTTGTATTATGTATTGTATTTTCTATCATGCATAATGTAATATAAAATCTTATCTTACAAAATGGTGCTTTGTATTGTATTATTTAATTTATTTGTTAGTTAATTGTTAATTTTTCTTAGTTATGTTTTCTCATTTCTAGTGTTTTAACCAGTAAAATTTAGTTTTGATACATAACTCAATTTAATATGTTTCAGTTGAACCAAATTGGATTCTTTTAAATTTTTTATACATTATAACGGTCACGTATGATGGATTGAATTTGGGATATTTCATTTCTATTAAGAAATTTGAATTTGAAAATTATCTCTCTTATGATTATTGGGAGCTAAATAATGTTAAGTTGATAAAGGTATTTACGGAAATAAATGATTAATGCTCACTGAAAATTGTTACAGGTTCTTATAAGTAGAGTTTTATATACAATGATCCATGTAGTATTTTTTAGTCATAAATTAGTATCAATATCTTTGTCCATTATTGCAGAAACTTGATGTATAGTTAATTTAAAATACAGTGCAGATAAACACTCATTTAGATGAATATTATAACAATGATTGAAAAGTTACATACTTCCTTTTAAGCAAAGTCTAGACTTTAAATTTGCATATTAAGAATCAAATCTTTTCTGGTAACTGCTAATGCGATTAATGAAAAGCCACATTACCTTGTCTTGTGTCCAAGTTGAATGTGAGGTGGCATGATGATGTGGATGGCCCATGTATACCAACCAAAAACTAACTTACAAGCCTAATTAGATATTTGCTAGTGTAAAGAGAATGACAAAATATAAAAGCTTAATGCCGGTTAACTAAGAATAAGCAATATAGAACTAATTTTTAATTTTTTTTATGGAAATGTCATTATTCTAAGAAGGTTGATTCACAATCCACTACCTACAAGCCCAAAATGTGTGTGTGTGTGTTTTTAAAGATTAGATTAAATTTTACTTAAAGCCAACCATAGCACAAGATGTACACCGCGACACAATATCATACTAAGAAAAACATACCCCGATTGTCCATCGAAACTAAACTAATAGCAAACCATGCCAATTCTCCCATATCCTAAACAAATAACAATAAACAACGCTTAAATAGTGCATATAAATAAGAGCAGAACCTAATTATCATAGACAAACAAAAATGAGCTCCAAAATGGGTTTAACACTTCTTCACGAAATTGGAAATATAAACTCTTATTTTTGCCATCTATTTTAAATGGAAAAATTTTGTCTTCAAAATTGCGGATTTATCTTTGTTGAATTAGAGACTGATTAGATTTCTTCGCAGAATCATGCTTCGCAAATTATTAACAACAGAATTGGCTCACTGATAATTCCATCTCAAACATTCAATATTTCATATATAGGATTTGCTTGTACCCCGTATGCAATAAAATTTCCTTTTCATAATATTTTTAAAAATAAAATGGTTAAACTTTTCGACGAATATTTAGACATGAATCTCTTTGTCTAAAAAATGTCACTAAAATTTAAATATATAAAAGGAAGATTACGAGAATGTCTTGGTGCACCATATTTAATTAAAAAAATATTATCAAAATCTCTGTATAGTCTCAAAAAATTGAAAGAGGATGTCGATGTTGTGAATAAGTATTAAACAATCATATCATTGACCAAATTGGAAGTTCACTAAACATAATGAATACAATACTAAAAGATTTTAAAATTGAATCACTTGTATAGAATTTACCTATCAAGATATGTAATCATCATGAATAAGAAAAGAAATTAAACAATGTAAAGGTTAAACTGACTCGTCATGCTTTCAACATTAGCATGAGCTTGAGAATGATTAAGTGCATCAAGAAGTCCCACGTTTAATCTATGGAGAATTCTGTTGGGTATTCAAGTGTGAGATGAAGTCCCACATTGGATAAGATGGGATGAGTGAGAAGGTTTATAAGTGGCAAGACCCATAGAACTATTGCATGCAGGATGTGGTGTCTCACTTATAAGTGACTTCTCACTATTCTCATGGACCTGGAGCAATGTGACTAGTCGGTGGTTGGAACCTCCCTGGTTGAAGGTCCTGACAGTGGTATCAGAGTCGATGGTTCGGCTGGGACATGGTGGATCAAGGGGGAGTGATCGATAAGTGTGGGGATTCACACTTTAAGGGGGAGATTGTTGGGCATTCAAGTGTGAGATGAAGTCCCGCATTGGATAAGATGGAATGAGTGAGAAGATTTATAAGTGGCAAGACTCATAGAACCATTGCTTTAAGGTTTTGGTTCAGGATGTGATGTCTCACTTATAAGCGGTTCCTCACTATTCCCATGAGCCTGGAGCAATGTGACTCCCTGATGGTTGGAGCCTCCCCGGTTGAAGGTCCTGACAGATTCCAACACTTCCACCCCAAGAACAAGTCAACCCAAATCGGTGAGAAGTGAGAGACTCGTTAAACAAGTGTTGCCCATGGTAATCTCCATAGCCAACCGCTGAAAAATGAAGCCAAGACATATTAGGTACATGACCCAACAGATATTGAAACTGAACACCATGGTAAGGCAGGTTCATTATGGTTGAACCAACCCCCTGATTATACCACATATTTTTCTCCATTTTGAGGCGACGCTCAAGCTTATGAGCATTTTGATGTCCTCCGAGTGCTTCAAATTTGGGGAATTTCTTATTACACTACTTGCAAGCAAACTTAAGGGATTTGTTTGCTTGACGTTCCACATCATTAGAGGGTTTTGAGTCATTCGGGGTACCCGAATTCTCAGCAATCTTCAATGATTTGGAAGATTCTCCAATGATCTAAAGCATATTAGAGATAATAACAACTTCTAGGATATTATTCAAATTAACCAGCATGTCTTTCTGATACTCGAAAAAATAATGATGCCAACAAAGATTCCATGACCACACCCCATCACACCAAGCACCCATTTGTTGAACCATCTTGTCCTTGTCACTAGAGGTCCCATACAATCTAGGGAATTGATATTTAAAAAAAGTAGGGCCACACCGACGATCCTTCCAAAAGAGAGTAAAATTACGACGAAAGCCTAACTTTTTAGTGATACCGTCTTTGAACCAATCCACCCCTCCATCAAAAGATTCGATAGCACAAAGATCTTTCCACCAAAACGAAGCCTGTTAAAATTTTGTCCCCAGGAGCTCACCAACGAAGAGGCATCAAAACCACCATATCTATCCTTCAAGAATCGAAAAAATAAAGAATCTTCCTCGGACAAGAGCTTCCACCTCCATTTAGGAAGGAGGGAAATATTAAATAAATTTAAACCTTTGACTCCCAAGCCCCATATATCTTATCTACACGGCCACCCCACAAGAAGTTCCTTTGGATGGAATTTAGAATTTTTTAAACTTTGGATGGAAGATGAAAGAAAAAAAGAAAATAGATAGGCAAACTAACCAGCACAGAGTTCATTAGATTGATTCTCCCACCTGAAGAAAGATGTTTACATTTCCAGTTTGCCAACTTTTTTATCAAAACGTCAATAACTGGTTGCCAAGAACTAGTTTTCCTCGGGTTGACATCAATCGGGAGACCAAGGTAGACAAACGGGATATTACCAATCTTGCAATGAAGACAGACAGAGGCTGCAACTAGAAAATCTTCGGTGACATTCACCCCAAACATACTGCTCTTATGGAAATCCACTTTTAATCCAGAAACTAGTTCAAAGCATCTCATCATAGATTTTATACAAATAACATTCTCGTGAGATGCTTCACCAATAAAAATAGTGTTGTCAGCATATTGAAGAATAGAGATCTCCGCTTATGAGCCATCCATCACATAACCATGAAAACAACCAGAATCAAAAGTCCGCCTCATAAGACCACTCAAACCTTCGACCACTAGAAGAAACAAGAAAGGAGCTAGAGGATCACCTTGCTTAAGGCCACCTTGAGTATTTATTTCTTTGGTAGGATTGCCATTAACCGACACAGATAAAGAACAACCAACAATGCACGATCTTATCCAATTTCTCCAAGGAACACAAAAACTCATCCTAATCATCATATCATCCAAGAAAGAACAGCTCACCGAGTCATAGGCTTTTTCGAAATCAGCTTTCGATATAAAACATTGTTTACCAAATTTTCGAGCGTGATCAATCACCTTAGAGAGAAGCAGCACCCCATCCTGAATCTGTCTACCAGAATTGAAAGTAAACTAGTTCTTCGTAACAAGAGGATCGATCACATTACGCAATCTGAAAGTCCTAGTCTTGGAGATAATTTTATATAGACAATCGAGGAGAGAAATAAGCCTAAACTCATCAAGAGGCTGAGGACAGTTGACCTTCGAAATCAGTGCAATAAAATAAGACAGCGGAACCTTCGGAAGTCTACTATTAGAATGAAACTCATTAAGCATTTAATTTCCAAAACCTCCTCCTTTATAATGTCCCAAAAAGCCTGAATGAATAAAATTGAACCCGTCCGAACCCGGGCTTTTGTCTGCATCACAACTTTGCATAGAAAAATCCAACTCATCCAAAGAAAAAGGTGCGACCAACATAGAATTACCTGCTTGCGAGACTTGGGGAAAGGTGATGCCATCAAGAGTTGGTCTAACTGCAAAAGGCTTAGAGAAGTGAGTCTGGAAATGATCACAAATAGCACCTTTAATAGAAGCAACACCATGAAGCCAATCATCTTTAACCCGAAGAGCACGAATCTTATTTCTCCTTTTGCCTTCTTACCAGACAAGCATGAAAGAAAGCACTATTCACATCCCCATCCTGAACCCACTTGACTCTCGCTTTTTGATGAAGCAAGCTATCCTTATCAGAGAGACCCTTCCATAACTTTGCCATCAAGTCACGCCTAACACCAAGCTCATCGGGATTCATACCAATATCTCCTGCACGATCTTCAAGAGCCTCAATCTCTGCAGTATAGCGCTTAATAGATGAATCAATATTACCGAAAACTGTGTGATTCCATTGACAAAGGACTCCCTTTAAATATTTTAACTTTTCTTTCAAAGAGAAAGCCCTCCATCCTGCAATATGAGTAGAAGTCCAAAAAGAATTAACCAACTAGTCAAAATTAGAATGATTTAGCCAACAATTGTTAAAGCGAAAAGGCTTAGGTCCCCAATCATCAATATCCTTTTTCAAAATAATGAGGCAGTGGTCAGATACGTCACGAGGAAGAGCTCATTGATACAAAGACCCAAAAATAGAAGTCCACTCATGTGACACCAAAATCCTACCCAATCTACTTAGTGCATTCCCATCTAGAGACATATAAGTGAACTTCTTTTCACAAAGCGACAAATCAGATAAATTCATATTACTAATGAATTGATTAAACTCCAGGATCTCCACCATATTAAAACTATTTGACAACCCAATCCTTTCCTCTTTGAGACAAGCCACGCTGAAGTCACCCACCACGCACCATGCTTCATTATTATCAGTAGCCCTAACAAACATAAGCTCAGCCCAAAGAATCCTCTTATCATCCAGATCACACAGAGAATACACATTAACACAATGACACTAAGACCAGAATCTGTAGGCAATTGAACACTAGTAAATCCCCTGCCAGAAAAAGAAGCTTGCATTCTAAATTTATCAGAATCTCAGATTAACAAGGCCCCCCTGAACGTCCAGTAGAAGGCATATAAGACCAGCCACAATTATTACCACCCCATAACATACAACAAAATCTCTCATCAACCTGTTCACACTTAGATTCTTGAATTGTAAAAAAATCTACCCGCTCAAATGAAATAATTGAACGGATTTTTCTTTTTTTAACAGACCCACCTAATCCTCTATAATGAATGTGTCATCCTGCTAGAATAGTATATATAACAATACCCATTTTAGCCGTTTGGTGTTATTATATGCTTTATAGGAGTAGTAGATTAGTTTGCTTGCTTATAACACTTAAATACTCAAATAACCTTGAACATGCTTTCTAAATCCTATAAATTTCTTTTTAAATGTTAGGCTGCGGTGCAGTGGTTCGGTGTTACATGCTAGAAAAATAGACTGATAGGAATGGAAAGAAATAGACACACAAGGAATTGAATATGTATGAGATGTATTACTCTCGTCTGATAGTGATTCTTGATTATTCTTGGAATACAATGAGAACTATATTGGGAATAAGATAAGAAAATGACTCAACCAAGAGATTGTGCCCCTAGCCTTAGGAGAGGCCTACCACAAATTCCTTCACTCACTTATGTCTCACCCTCACACCTCACTTCTGTCTCCCTCTACTCCTAGGAGGGTGAGCCTCGGCCTAGTGGAAAGGTTGATGCTTTATGACATGGAGGTCACATATTCAATAAAGGAAACAACCTCTTCGCTTGCAGTGAGCGTAAGGTTGTGTACAAGGGTGATGTGCGATGTGTGCAAAAGGGTCCCTGAACTTTGGTTCGGGTGCAAAGTAGCCCATCACCATCTGAAACGATAAAAATGGATGAAAAATTTCATGCCATCTCATTAAAATATGATATTGATATTTGACCCTGTGTGCTACTTATAGTGATTATTTAAAACTTGTCAGCAATTTTTCTGTTGTACCTGCTGATTGCTAGAATTATCCTTGTGGATTACTACTCAACAGTTCTTGTAGTCCTCATGTGTGCCTCTAGCACAGTATCCAAGATAAAGATAGTGAATAGGAGTTAAGTGCATGAAGGCTATTGATGATTTACCTATTTAAACTTCACTCCCTATACTACTCAGATATTACTTTCTCTCAATCTTATACTGGTATATCTCTAACCTTAAATTTTTCCCATGTTGTAAGCAGCAAGGTATTATATGGTACTTTACAAAGATATAATGAAGTTTGGGAGCTTGTATGTTCTGCTTTCTTAATTTTCTTTTCTTATCTCTTATTTGACCAACGATTTTATTAGAATTTGTTTAAATTGACATATTCTCCTGGCATGTCTTCATTATTATTAGGTTAGCAATAACATATTGCGCAAGTATAGTGGTCCAGTTGATATCTGGTTGTCCATGTTTTTGCCCATGCTGCACCCAAATGAAACAATGCAGTGCTTGATAAATGAACATCCACGTCAGAGCATGTTTGCTATGGCCCAACATTCAAGCCAGTGGGTTTGGTATGGATATTTTCCATATTAATATTTCTGCCTCGAAATTTCCAAATTTTGTTTGATTGGATTTTTAGTTATTTTATGGTTTTTAGTTCTCTGGTTGAAGCCAACAAGCTGCTATTTCAACTTCTTTCCATTACAAGAATGTCGAAATTGTGGAATCCAAGGATAATGCAAATGTAAGAATTTTTATTTTTTTTCTTTATAGTTGCATGATTTTTTTTAAGGTGTTCATATATTGTGATCCCTTCACATTATTCATTATTCTACAGGTCTGTAATGTTGAGCTTTTGTCTTAGAAATTGCAAAAGGTTTGTGGGATTGCTAAAATCATGACGTCTTCCAGATTACCGCTGTTGTTGTTGATGTGGTTAGTGTGTTGGTAGGTGTTTTGATGATGTAAATTTTAAGATTTTAGTGTTAGTTGAAAACTAAAATCTTTTGCCATTTGTAAAAGTGAAATGATAGAACAATTTCAAATTTAATGATGTCGAGATATTGGTATTTTTTTATTTTTTTTTCAAGTTTCTTGTTATTTCTATCTTATATATATCTTTTTGTTGTTACTGAATGTCATTATGCTCTTTTAATAATAAAACTTATTTGTTGATAAAATAAATAAAAGACATCAAGAACTTGTTGAAATATATAGATTAAGGAAAAAATTATAAAAATTAATAGTGATTATAAGAATTATTGATCCCGGTTCTTTATAAAAAACCTTAACAGTGATCATAAGAATTATTGATCTCGGTTTCTTATAAAAAACTTAATAGTGATTATAAGAATTATTGATCCCGGTTCCTTTAAAAATTTCATCAGTGATTATTCAGTATTATTGATCCCGATTCCTTGTTTCTCTTTAGATCCCGGTTCCGTTTTTTCCAAAACAACTGGGATCAAAAGCGACATTCTTGTTATACCAATGGATACAATCCCGGTGCGGAACCGGGATTAATGTAGGTGCGGAACCGGGATTAATTGACATTTTTGTTGCAGTGAGCCAATTATCATGATAAAACAGTTTTATTACCTCCACCAATAGTCCCACGATCCCTCTCCTCCATATTAACAAGATGTTGAATAATATCAGAGTCCATGCCATTAGGAGAAAAACCCATTATCTATCCTAACCTTAGCAAGTTTTGAGGATCTTTGCAAAAGCTACTTTGACTGCGAAAGCTACTTTACTATTATGTTCTATTATTCCTTCATTTTTTTAATTCTATTTTCTTTATTTCTTCTATGATTGTCCATAAATTTTGGTTCATTATATCTTGTCCTATTTTTACTTGTTCTGTTATAATCCTAGTTTGTTTCATATTTTCATTTTATGTTTGTTTATTTACTTGTGCTTCTATAATACCTAATCCATATTTTTCTAATATTCTCATCATATTTATTTGTGGTATATCTGGGATTGGTTCTATTATTGATGTTTTTATTCCTAATATAATGTTTTCATTATTGTTTTTGTATTAGCTTTTATAATTTCTAATTCTCTAATTACTTTTTTAAGTTCCAATTTTATATCATACAATTTTTGTTTTATAGGCTTAGATAACTCTATCAACCTATCATTTTTATTTGTTGTATCTTCCTTGTTTATTATTATTGTCTTTATGTTCTCTGATAGTCTTTTAATTCATTTAGAGTTTTGCCTTCTTCATAAATGTTTACATTTATATAGCTACCTAATTGTTTCATCAAAAACATATTAATCCAATTTACTAGATGAAGAGTACTAACTCCTTCACCTCCTAATATAAAAGGTATTAACACGCAATATTTAGTTTCATTACCAATATAAGAATTTTCTAGTAATTTATTATCTTCAATACTATATATTCTTAGTTCAAATTTTCTAATTTCTTGGATTTATAAAAAGACTTTAGGGACTATAGCTACTTATTAATTATATATATATATGAATTTATTAGTAGTGTATTAGTTGTAGTTTAATTTATTCGTTACAGCTACAATAATAATGATCTTGAAATTACATGACTTTCACACGTTATAGAGACAGAAGGAATACGATTACTAACCTCTATCCATTGCTAGAGTTGTTAGAGTTAGAAGGAATAAAGTTTTCCAAATATCCTTTGACCAAAAGCCACAAAACCCGGTTTCTATTCCTTTGTCTCCTCTACTATTTTTTTCTATGCTATTTGTTTAGTTTAGCCGTTCTGTGATGGGGAGAGAAAAGAATACCTTATGGCCAGGAACATGACCTGTTTCTTATAAATAGGTAAAAACCCTAACTATTATCCATTAGCTTCCATCAAGCTAATGGGCCTTCAGAAACAACCTCCCTTATATCTAATTATGATTAAGCCCATCAATATTTAATTATTTATTTACTAAACACACATCAATACATGTCACATGCACATCACATGAGACATACTAAGATATTAAAATCTTACATAGTGTTCTTAATCTTTAAAGAAAAACAGATCAGATAAAAGGGACAATAGGAGTAAACATATGCTAACTCAATTTTAAATTCAACCACCGCCAATATCAACATGGCGTGTTTTGCAAGCAACCTTCCTGTTCGTTAGTCAAATTTAGGAACCACAAGCTTGCCGTGTTTATTAGCAACAAATAAAATTGAAAATAACTGTTTAAATCTGTTTTTGGTGAAAGGTTTGAGAAGAAATGTCTTCTTAGCTAGCAAGAATGAATATATCAAAGGTTAGTTTGCTAGTATAACAACATTGAAAAGCGAGTATCATATTATCATTAATTAGTTACACACAAAAACACTTGCTACCATATCTCATTTCCATGGTTACTTTGAACTTTGATCCACAAAAACACTTGCCGAGCAAAAAAAAAAAATGTACAGATCTATACTGAAGCAGAGATCTACATAAGCAAAGCTACTCGTTGCCACATATTAATTCTTCAAAAATATCATGCCATTTTTTTTTATTAAACAAAAATTTTATTAAAAGAAGCACAAGTAGTACTTCTACCGCATACAATAGAGTTCAGAAATATGATACCATTTAATTGTTGAGTGATGTTATATATGTATTGTTGCTGCATATAAAACAAGCTAATATAATGTATGCACATTCAAATATCAATTTTGAATGTACACGTAACATTATTGTTAATTGTTATAGTTAAAATACACAGTATAGTAACAAATAAATTCTAATTATTGAACATCTACATCGTTATATGTACAAAAATGTACTTGGACCTCTTTGTGCAATGCTTGAGAATCTATAATAATAAAAATAATAATAGAAAAGGAATGACGGCTCTGGTTAAGCGAGTGACTTGATCGATATGGCTGTCTTTACTGCGTCATAATATTATTATGATAGAAATTTTATGTTAGCCTCATATGCCGCCCCAGATAGACAAAGCATATATCCAAGTAATCCAACCTTGTGGATCACGTTAGCCAGTGAGCCTTTTCAGTTTTCTCCTCTCTTTCTTTAATTCTCACACACACTATGTAATATGCATCCAGGGGACAAATAACTGGCTGAGCTAACGGAGACATGCTGTATTCACAAGTAATCACATGCTTGTATTCAGGGAAATCACACCCATTACAATTACAAATATATGCTATACATGATCTCTCTCCCATCACTGGGTTCATTTAATTCTACTTGAATTAGCTACATGGATTTTACTGGGTTCATTTGTTAAGGAAGTTTTGGCATATATATCATAAGTGTCCTCTCTGAAAAATAATCATGTATAAATCGGGAATATTTTACGGTAATGATAGAACACGGCTAACCCTGAGCAATTTTTTCCTTACCAAGATAAAATATGTTGTTTCACAAGTATGTATCATTTCACAGGGTACTTAATCGGAATAGTAAAAAAAATTAAAATTACTTGATTGAAATATATAATTAATTAACACTTTTTGTTCCATGATTAAAAAAAATTTGGGGATTAAACGGTTGTAGCAACACCAAAAGTAACATTAAATCGTGTCACATCAGATTTTATCCCTGATTAGTTAAAGTTTAAAATAGACAAAACTATTAGATTGGTCCTTTAAATTATTTTTATATTTCAAATTAGTCCCTTAAGTTTTTTTTTCTTCAAATAAGTCTTATAAGTTGTTGTTGTTCAACAAATCAATCATTTCTGTTCATTTTTTCAATTAAGTAACACGTGGCACTATAAGAAAATTTTTAGAAAAAATTACTAAACCATTGTTTAACACGCGACACCATTAGTTGAGTGACATATGTCACTTAATAAAAAAAATTAACAAAAAGGACAAAATTGTTTGACGGTAACAACATACAGGACTTATTTGAAACATAAATAAAAACTTAAGGGACTGATTTGTAATCTAAAAATAACTTAAGGGGTCAATATAGTAGTTTTGCCTTTATAAATTAGATTTTAAGGTCTACTACTTGTATGATCATGTTCTGTGTAGATTAGATAGAGGTCTTTGTTAAGTACAAGGGTCCTTTTGAAGGATTTTTAGTTTAACAACCGTGAACTCTCGATCCTACGTATCTGTTTGAACTAGGTCCAGGGATCAAGACTACATAGTTCTATCACACACGTTAAAATAGTGCATCATGGAAGAACAAGACTGATCTGAACTATCCATAAGAATAATTCAGCGTATGCCCCCTCCTTTTAGGGATGTCTTAGGGAGGTCGTTTGTGGTCTAAGATCTCCTTCGTGGTTGATGTGGCTAACCGCTTAGGATCCTGAGGATAAAACTCTCAGTACTGTTGTGCGATGAGCATCAAGTGGTTGTTAAACATTCTTAGTGGGGTTAGATGCAATTGCCACCTTCTTGGACAGCAAGAATTTGGCTCTCTCACTGTTGAATCTCTCTCTCTCCGAGGAATGTTGATGATGCTTTCTAGGAGTATGTGTATTGTATGTATACTGATGTGTATTGTTGAGAGTGAATTGGATGTAAATTGGATGCATGCCTCAGACCCAAACCCTTGCATGAAGCTGGCATTTGTAGGACCAAGATGATTCCTTGATTGATGTATTCTCTTGATTAATCTTCTATATCTAAGAGTAATACTTCATATTATCTTATCTCTAAGGAGATAATCAGTAATCTACTATACTTATATAAAAAGATCCCTTCTTCGAGGCACCACGTTTGTCTGCTTAAGGAATACTTGCACCAGAACGTTTGTAGGTAAATAACATTATTTCTAATCAAAATTATAATTTGAAATTAAATAAATTATCTATGTGTGAAATCGTTATCCTCGGTATGAAATCATCATCCTCAATTTGTTAAAAAATAATCATTATCCTCAAAAAGATAAACCCAAAGAGATGAGGCTTCTATGGTGAAATCATTATCCTTAGTTTTAAAATTTATTTAATCTTATCTGTGAAATTATTATCCTTAGTTTTAAAAATTATTTAATTTTATCTGTGAAATCATTATCCTTAGTTTTACAAGTGTTCCAAATCATTATATATATATATATATATATATAGTACGCAATATGCATTGGATGATTCATCAACAATATTTTAGCATTTTTGTGAATTGGCTTACAAACTTATGGATATTCAGGTAAACAGCAATCTCACAATTATATTCGCCTTCAATTTTTTTTATTTTTTCGTCATTAAATTTTTCTAATTCTAATAATTCTCGCTCATTTTAATTTATATTATTTGATTCTTAAGTTTCTCTTTAATTACTTACTTTAATTCCGCAATTTGTGTGTATCATTGATCAAAATGTGGTTTGGTCAACCAATTGTGTAATACCCTACATATAACTACCCTTAATTAATCATATTAAAATAAGGAACTTAATATTTCATTTTTAAAGTATTCCAAACCATTGAAATAACCAACATGCCAGCAGGGCGCCAACCAATATATCACATAAATTAGGATAAAATTATCAAAGTTATTTGCAGCATTTTAAACAAGATTCAAAAATTGTTTTCTTTCCCAATAAGAGTTGTCCTGGCCCACTCAAAATAAGTATTTACATATAAACAACTAAACAATTTACATGTCCAGGACATTGCCCAAGACCTAAATATATATATATATGTATACCCTACTCTCCCTGTAAGGGAGAGCACTCCTGCTCGGCCGAATCCGGTGTAAGCTCCAACTCAGTATCTGGAAAAAAATGGTAAGGAGTGAACATTACACATAAAATAGGAAGGCAATTTCTAATATGACATAATGCTACACCAAGCCAACACAAGTAATCATATAGTTCACAATAATACAATCCAAACCATTTCACATTCATTCACCTTTCACTTTTATTTCCTAAGCACAATTCATTCACTTTTCTCACATTTTCTCTATGTCAAATTTTCATTCATATTTCCTCTTTTCATTTCACTTTTCAAGTTTTCATTCATATTTCACATATCTTTTGGATAAAACGTGTGTCCATCATTGCGCATAACCCTCTATGCGTCTTACAGCGCACCAAGCGCGGTCTAGGCAAACAGTCCCTCCTGCGGCTTATTGCACACAACACACATGCGCGACTTACAGCGCCCGGACAAATGTCTTATAAGACCTGGATCACACCACAGGTTCACGGTCTAAGCAAACAGTCCCTCATGCGATTTATTGCACACAAAACACATGCACGACTTACAACGCCCAGACAAATGACTTACAAGACCTGGTCGAACCACAAGTTCTCACCATGTGGCTTATTGCACACAACACACATGTGCGACTTATGGCGCCCGGATACACCACATATCCACATTTCTTTTTAACCATTCACTTTATTAATTTTCATTCGTTCTCATTCACTGTCACTTTTTACATTAGTTTCTATTTTTCATACACACATTCTTCCTCTCCTTTAGCTATTTCATTGGTTTTTAAGTATTCACCCACTCATCTTTATACTTTTCTACTGCATCATATAATCACCAGCGCACACACAAATACCCAACACTTGCACATACTCACGAGTATAAACATAGCTCATTATTCTTAATTTTTCTTGCCTTATTTACTATTTATCCACTACCCTACGGTGCCATAACCTAAGCTAACATATAACTCTTAGTACCTCACTATATACATACCACAAACCATCCCCTAGGTTAAGGTATCACCCATCCCTTACCTCACAGCGACGAGAGGTAGGGAAGTCTTAGCTTTGATCTTGTTGTGTCCGAGCTCTCAAAACCATAGCCCCTTGTACCTTATTCGACATTGTAGCCAAGCCCTAGGGATGACAAGGAAGAGTTCGAAGTTTATAAGAAAGTGGAGGGAAAGGATCTTCAGCTCTTGATAATGGTTGACGTTTGATGAAGGTTAAAGATGAGAGTAGAGTCTGTGAGTAAAATGATAATAAGAATGGTGTTTATCTCTCAAGCCCTAGCAGAGAAATGGAGAAGATGAAGTTGATATGTTTTCGTGTGTTATTGTGTTGTAGTGTTGGCCTTTGCTTTTATTTTATTTCCCTTTGGAAATAAACATGTGGTCCTGGTGAGAAGCTTCTCCTGGAAGCTTGGTAAATGTGTGGTTATAAGTTAATGACTTCCTGAGGAAGCCACAAATAGTGACTGAAAAGGACACAGCTGATTGAAAAGGACTTCTGACGTACACACGCCTGGGCGTAGAGAATGGGACGTCTAGGCGCGGGTAACGCTGTGCGAGCCAATTGCTTTAGCGTAGGCGTTCGGTTCTAACTCGGTGTGTTATGAATCCGACTATATTGTGGTTAGTAAGAGACTGACCTGATATAGTACTGATAATCAGATTCCATGAGGCTTGCTCAGACTGAGATCGGTAAATATGAATGCTCGGCACATTGAGGGCTGAAATACTCTAGCGTTGATGCAAGATCGATTTAGTCTTAATCGTTTCGACGCATATCGTCTCGATATGCTCGGCTATTCACTACCAAGGGTTGTCAAACGAGATGAGGTCGTTTCCTCGCGAGTTCATCACTAACTGTTCGCTTCTCATGAGCTCGGTCTAACTATTCGATTCTCATGAGCTTGGTTTGGAGTAGTCTAAAATTGAGAAGTTGGGTTACGGTTAAAGCTCGGCTGGCACGGAATCTGACCGGGTCGAGGTTGGATCAACTATACTTGAACTCTCTTATTCTTTGTTAAGTTTTCCTAACTTTGGCACGCTTTTCCCTTATTAAACCCCAACTTATTTCCTATGATTCCCATTAATTTCAATTTGAATTATTCTAATTAAACTTGATATTAAATTCAGGATGTTACAAATTGTGCTGTTAGGGAGTGGAGAAAGACAAATGGAGGAATCCATCTCGGCAAAGTAAATAATGTTCAACCAATTTTTTTCAGTGACTGATTCTTCAATTGCGGGTGACAATAGAGTGCATCAAAATCTAATGTTTCATTGTTTCAGGGTGGCTATCATAAACTACTAAGGAATATGATTATTTGCTATCATAAACTACTAAGGAAGATGATTATTATAAAAATAGGATTTGATTTTATGTTTGATGTAAATATTTTTGTTTTTTGTTTTTTATTATGGCAAGAAAATTAAAATTATTAATAACAAACCAAATGTTTTTAACAATATGATCTTTCTATTTTTTTCTCATATGATATAGACCATTAGTCAGAGATCAATTAATAATTTTAAATATCAATTGCGAAAAAAACTAAAAATTATGTTGATAAATTAACTTTATATTTGTTAGACCTTGTGTGCAAGTGCACGGTTTTGATAATGACAATGTTTTGAAGAAGCTCAATCTTGAACAAGCTCAACCAAATGTCAAAGAACAAAAACAACAATGATGAAGAGAGAGCAAGCTCATAGATTCAATGTGTTTATTGTTTATATCTTTTGTTTTGAGTCTTAGAATTTGGGTAGAGTTATTAGAGGGTAGTGAATCTCTATCAAGTGCATGATCATATTATATCTTGAGTATTTTACTTAACCAAAGTCAATAGGTGGCTTAAAGGTTTAAATTTGAGAAAACAAGTTTTTAGAAGTGTTTTTCAATCTTTAATCGATTAGCAAGGTTGATTAATCGATTAGCATAATTTGAATCAGGTCTTAATCGATTAGCAAGTGTTAGCCAGTGGTTAATCGATTAGCCTGATGCCCTGATCGATTAACACGTGATTTTCAGCTTTTAAAACAGATTTTCAACTTCTCAAAATCAGTTTTCATGTTTTATAAAACTTTTGGGTATTCTATATAAACCTTTTCATAATCATTATGAGTTAACTAATTTCATTTTTACATCATTTTAGAAAAGATTAAAGCCACACTATTCTCTCAACATTCTCTCTCACTTTTACAAAAGATCAAAGTTCTTATTTTCATATCTTTTGATCAAGAAGCTTTTGAATCTCAAGTTCTAATTGTTCATTGTTCTTGAAGGAGATTTAATAAGTGTTTTGTTTTTCATTGAGTTTTAATCATTGCAAGAAGCAAGCTATCAATACAACAAGAGGAAGTCTTGGTGTTGTTTCATCATGCAAATTGAAGTGGAAGCCTTGGTGTGTTCATCAAGCATTTGGAAGTCTTGTTGTGAGGAATCAACAAGCAAGTGGAAGACTTGGTGTGGGTATCATCAAGCAAGAGAAGAGGTTAGATTAGAAGTTCAATAGGGTTGCAAGACAAGAGTGAGGTATCTCTTGGAGGCTATCAAGTGGGGTATCTTAATAGGCAATCTCTTGTAATTTGAGAACTCCAATTCCTTAGTGAAGAAATCTCTCTTGTGGATGAGGGGACTGAATGTAGCTCTCGGTGGAGGAGAGTGAACCAGTATAAAATCTCTGTGCAGTATCTCTTTCCCTTGTTTCTTTTAATTTCTGCATTTTCATATTGTTCTTGATTGAAAACCTAAAAAAGATTGATTTTCTAATAATTGAATGAATTAGGTTTTAATAGTTCAAATTGATTTGGGGAAAACCTTTTTCATAATCTAGGTAATCATTAACAATCTTTGTGTTAATCAATTCTGCGCTATCTATGATATTCTATGATATTTGATTGATTTTCGTTTTTGATGGAAAAGTTATTTTTCTCTGTTCTACAGTGATTAATCGATTAACTGAGGAGCTAATCAATTAACCTTGTGTATGCTCTCAGGTGTTTATCGATTAACCCTTTGCCTAATCGATTAAGAGATGTTGTCTTTGTGAAAATCATTTGTTTTAATCGTTTCGATTTGTTTTGTGCGAAAATATTTCAAGGTTTCTTTAACACTTATTCAACCCCCCTTCTAGGTGTTCTCCTAGTGTTCTTTAGTTTGTTCATCCACCGATTGTCATCCCTACAATATTTAGTCACTCACACCGCTACTAAGATTTATATTATTAAATCTTTTCTATATTCTCTTGTTGATTTTTATATTAATTTTTTTATATCGTTGAGTGTCAGAAAAAGAGTCTTCCTCATGCATATATTTTTCTATTCCGTTGCCACTAATAGATGACATCATCAAGATTTTTAGGATTCAATCTTATTATTAACTTGAGATAAAATAAGCGATGAAAAAGATAAAAATATTTAATTATGATTAATAACAATAAATATGATAATCATATTTTTTTTAAAAAACACTAATTGTAGAAAAAAAACTACTCCATCCATCACATAAATATAAGATTTATCTCATAATATCATCAAACAAAAACGATCGAAATGTTTAATTCTAATTTAATTTTGATTTATCATAATAAAGTCGATAATCATATATAAAAATGTCTATTTATCCGTAAAATAAATAAGGAATATATGAGATAAATAGTGTTACATTTTTATTCATATGAGGAAGTACAAAATTTATCAACAAGATCATTTAGATTAATTTTTTCAAGTGTTGGGTTTGGTTTGAACTCCTACCTTTTTATATAAATATTTTTTGTTGTTGTTTAATAATAATCTTTACTTTATAATAAAAATAATAATAATCTTTAATTTAAAATATTTAATATAAAAAAATTAAATTATCAACAATTCGTGCATTGCACGGGATAAGAGTTAGTAATATATAATCGCTGATAATCTACCATCAATCCTCAATATTGAGTTGTTTATCTTTTGGAGATTTACTTCACGAATATGTTTCAGGACTCATATGGAGATCAAGTCTACTTCTGAGCTTCTCCGAGTTGCTCTGAACTCAAAGCCTTTCATTATTGTAGGTTGTTGAAGCCCGAACATATCATTAGTGCCTTACCACAAGTCGTAATAGGTCTTCTAAAAATTATTGTATAAAGTAGGCGTGTCTTTATCTCACGACAAGACCAAAACATATATCCTTCAAAAAGAATTTAGATTTTTTTATAGTCAAAAATCAAAAATATATTAAAACGGGAATATCAAAGGTACCCGAAGCCATATATAATAAAGAGGTTACATATTAATGAAAGAGCTAATTCATAACATAAGACTCATGCACCAATCAGATAACAAAAGCTTCCTACTTACCGCCAACAAAAGCCATGAATTAGTGCTAAGTCCCGATTTTAGCTTAATGAAATCCAACAAAAGCAAAATATCACGGGACTGGTTATTATTAAAAAAGTTAATCTAGATGGTAGAGTTGATCAATTGACATGAAATGTTAATACTTGAGTTTAAAGTTTAAACATGATGACCACACTTTCTCCATCCAAGGAAAAAACAAAATGTTTCCCATTAAAAAAAAGCATGGGAAAGCAAACGCAACATTTTAAATATATTCAATACCCCATTCGATCTTTATTATAGAAAAAAACTAACTTTACACTTGTTAAGGAAGTTAGTTAAGTGTACTTAATTTTTTAAAATTTATTTAAAAAAATAGTTACTTTTTGAAAGTTGCATTGAGAATTAAACAAAAATTAAATGAGATAATTTTTGACAAATGGATCTAACCCACATAATCATGTACCAAGTCTTAAGGCTTGGAGTTAGAGATCTCGGGTTCGATCCTCGGCTTCTTTGGTTGGTTTTGATCTACTTTGAACATATGATTGAGTATCCATTTGCCAACCCTTCATAGAAGGTGGGGTTTAGGTGTACTGTGATGCTTGGTAATCCATGGTGTTGAAATAAATTTTCCTTTGTTGTCCAAAAAAATATTTCTCATCCCCTATCCCCATAAAAAAAATTAGGAAAAAAACTTTGCTATAAAAAATTGAGATATAGTCACTTTATATGAATATTTTAGAAATGATTGTATTGAGAATATATAATTATTTAACTTTTTCTTTTGTTTGAGACCAAAATGAGTTTGTTTTTTTTATATATATATTAAAGACCGAAGAGAGTACTTAATAGCTCATAGATACAAAATGACTTTTTATAACCTATGCACTTATAATTATACCAGTGCTAACACAGATGGTAAGGGGTCTGATTAATACTTAAGCAAGTGGTTGGGGTTCGATCATCGACTCTTGCGAATGTAAGAGACCTCGCCTGAAGAAAAAAAAAAAAAAACCTATGCACTTATGCAAAGGATAAGCAAAACTTAAAAATAGATCGAGTACTGGAAAACTAAATAATCGTTACTTGGTTCATTAAACATGCCATTTTCATATTAAAGTTTTTTTTTTAAGATAGCCCAGTTGGTGGCTGCAGGGACATTTATGATTTCCCCAGGTCATGGGTTCTAGTCCCAGACCTCCCATGTAAAAAAAATAAAATAAAATAAATTCGTTTAACTTATATATGTACTCCTTCTTTTTCAAAATAAGTGACGTAAGAAATATATTTAATATATTTCTTTGTAGTAAATTAATGCTTGTTTTACCCCTTAATTTTACTGTTTATCATTTTGTAATAATTGGTTATTTTTCTTCACTCATTATATCTCTCTTATTAATTAAATGAATGCAAAGCTGTAAAAGTAGTAATTGATATTGGATTGGATTTCTAAAATGATAATTATTTAAGAATGAAACAAGTACATGAATATGGTGCATAGATTAAAAAACTCATACAAAATTATGTCGTTGATTAGCATCCTCCTAAAAAAAGCATGTACTACCTCCATTTCAATGTGTAAGGCATTTTTGAAACTTTTATTTTGTCCCTATTTATAAGATTTTATACCAATTTTTATTCAATGATAATTAATAACTTCTTTTTAAAAATATCCCTACTTATTTTATACTTTTTAGATTTTCAATACTATTACTATGGGTAGTTTTGAAAATACATATCAAATATTCACATTTTTAATACCATTAACTAAATTAACCAATCTTCTTAATTAATAGACACGAAATTTACCAAAAGGATTTTATATATAAAAACGAGGGAGTATTATCTTAAAAATCCAAAATGTATTATCTCAAAAGACTCATATTATATATAAAAACTCGTCCATAATATGAGTCTTTTGAGGAAATTTACGGGAGTAAAGAAGTTGGTGATATAAAAAAAAAGATTTAATTAAGTCACAAGTCCCTGAAATTTGAGGTACTTTTGCCAAATATCTTATTCTTTTTTTTTCTAATATCTGACTCCCCGAAGTTACTTATAAGTTTGTCATATACCCTTATTACTAATTCTGGTCAATTTTGCTGACATATAACATCGGAATCCTAATCAAACGCAGGAGGTTAGTCATGTGGTGTCGAGTGATGTCACACGGGCGAAGACGACCCCTCTCTTCAATTATTTTTTCTCTTTTCTTTTTAACTAAAAATATAAAAATATTAAGTTTTTTAGGCTTTTAAATTTTTTAAAAAAAGGATCTTCGACCACGGGGCACTAAGTGCTTAACCTTCTACGTCTGATCAGGATTCCGATGTCACATGTCAGCAAAATTGGCCAGAATTGGCAGTAGAGGTATATGACAAACTCAGAAGTAACTTCGAGGAGTCAGACATTGGGAAAAAAAGAATAAGGGTATCTGACAAAATTACCCCAAACTTCAGGGACTTGTGACATAATTAAGCCTATCGAAAATGTAAGGATTTATTTCGTTTGTGAAAACTTTCATTTTTAAAAATTATTGATAATTATAAGTATTATTATCCTATGTTTAATACTCCCTCCGTCCCTAATTATAAGACATTTTTGATACTTTTTTTTTCTATTTACAAGACTTCATACCAATTTTCAATGATCATTAATTACTTTTTTCCACAAGCACCCCTATTTATTTAACACTTTTTAGATTCTCAATAATATTAATAAGGGTAACTTGAAAATACATATCAAAAGTTCACATTTCCAATACAATTAACTAAATTAATCAACTTTCTTAATGGACGTAAATTCTCCCAAAAGGGTCCTATATTTAGGGACAGAGGGAGTACATAATTTTCATTATGTTTCTTATTTACAAATATTTATACAGGAGGAAATAGTGAAAATAATTTTTATTGCTTTCACTGTTTCCTATATAAAATTTTGAAAATAGAAAATAAAATAAAAACGCGAAGTTACATTCATAATTAAAAAAAACTGAAATAAAAACATGGTTGAGATCATAATTATAATTATCAATATTTTTTGAAATTCAAAACAAGAAACATTTTTGCAAACTAAACAGAGCCTAATGTTTGATATTGTTTTTCAAAACTATTTTTATATTAACTATTATTGAGATTCTAATAAATATTGATATTAAAAATGTAAATGTTTGATATTCTTTTTCAAAACTATTTTTATAATAATTATTATTGAAATTCTAAAAAATATTGAGTAAATAAGAATATTAGTGAAAAACAATAATTAATTAATATCATTAAAATTGAACAAGTGTCTTATTAATTAATAGGACAATAATAAGAGATACTTAGATTAAGGATAGCCTGGAAAATTAAACAAGTATCTTTAATTTCAAACCACTATGCCTTATAAGCAAGGATCTATTGACACATCAGGTGGTGTAAGTCATAGACACTTATATTTTTAAATAATTTTTTAAATAATACAAAATTAATTAATCCAACCGTTAAATTCAAAGTTTTAATGGAGTACGTCAAATCTATAAATTTTCATCAAAAATAAAAATCAAATGATGTTTCATCATACCATTTTGTTTTAACACATATTAGCTTCATTTGTCTTACAAAGATGATAAAAAACAGTAAAAAAAAATTGTGACATGTAACACCCCTAATTTTCGTCTCCCGGATAATAAGGAAATTAATAATAAAAGTTTTATTATTAATTTATATGAATTTCCAAGTTTATGTTTTGTATTTAATCAGCCTGAAATATAAAAATAAGTTGAGATATTTTTATATGGCAAATAAATGCAAAATATAGGAATATTGCATTTTAGTCCTTGGTTTAGGACCTAAAGGTAATATTGAAAAGGTTCTTGGAGGGAAAGATTTAAAAACATTAATTTTTAAATTTTGTACTGATCTAACCGGTTAGTAATGCCCTGTAACCGGTTAGACGATGAACCCAGAAACTGGGTTAGTGGGTTTTGATGAGTAATCACTTGATTAATTCGATTAATCGCCACGAATACAGCCTAAATCCAGTGGAAAACACGCGTCAACGTGCATGCTACTCCAATTTGCCTATAAATAGTTGAATTTCTGAAGAATTGGAGGTTGATTTCTGCAATTTTTGTTGAAGAAGGGCAATTAGGGTTTCAAATTCGTTCTGAGCAATTCGTCTCCTTCCTTGAGAGTTAGAGAGCGAAACATACACTTCTGAAAAGCTTGAATCAAGGGCTTTTCAGTGATATACACTTTGTGAGCTGAGTGTTCGTGTGGGAGGAGGAATCGATCTTAGAAGCTAAGAGTTGGAGACTGAATTCTGTGTTCTTCTGGTTCTGGAAGCTGGATTTCAGCTTTGATTTTGGTAAGTACATTCCATCATTAAGCCTCAAATCTCTTCTATCTCTTAGTGCATGTTACCTAGATTGAGTTCTAATCGTTTTCCCCAATTTCTTTGGCCAATTACTATGTCAAATTGGGTGGTTTTTGGACCCTGTTGCTGGACAATCGTGGCTGGGAGCAGAACTTAGGAATTGTGAGGGGATTGTGGATTTTCTTCAAGTTCAGAGGTCATACTCATCAAAAACAACTTAGAGGTATGAGAGAAGTCTACCTTATACTAGATTTAGACTAAAAATCAAGTGAATTAGGATTTGAGTTAACAAAACTCAAAAAGGGCATTATGTGTGTGAAGCACAAAGGCTTGGAGGCCAAATTTCAGCTCATTGTTGTTTTGAGCAATCTTATATTGATGCATGCAACTGATTTAATGTCGAAATCAGAAGCTAAATGTATAATATGTGATTTGAGGTATTGAATTGTGTTTGTATGGGTTTTTATGCAATTTGATGCACTAAACCAAATGCATGCATGTTATATATGTTTCTGTGCTTAAACATATTTATTTAAGGTATATGAACTCTGTCAAAGGTTGAAATTTGGTTAGATTTGAGTAGTGAAGAGAATGGTTTATTAAAACTCATGTTTTAGTGGCTGACTGCATAATCTAACCGGTTACTCGAGATTCGTAACCGGTTAGACACTGTAAAAATGCAAAAGAAAATAAGTTTATAAAATCAGTATTGTGGTCTTATAAATCCTACTCAAATCTAGGCCTCAATTTCATGGAAAACAATCTGAAAAACAAGTTGATTTCACTGTTATAGTTCAGATTGCAATCAAAGAGTTAATACCTTAGTGTAATGAGATAATTTCAAGAGGAAATTAGGCTCATTGGATAATGAAATGTGATTTAGACCTTTGAATGATAAAAACAGTGGTTTTGAGGTATAAAACAATGTTAAACTTGTTTATGGATTGGGTAGAGAATTCAAGAAAAAGGGTTTTTCTGAATTACAATGGTAAACAGTTCAGGTCTGTAATTCTAACCGGTTAGCCTGACACTGTAACCGGTTAGTACCTGAATCTGAAAAATAAAAAGTTAAGTTTTTGAATACCATTGGTTATGTTTTTCCCAATCTAAGCTTAAGAGCATGTTTTTGGAGATAATTCAAAGAAGAATTTTGTGCCAAAGATTATGCCTCAAATAAATCATTCAAAAGGGAAATTTGGAATATTTCTAAATCACATTAATTAATGTAAAGATAAAACCAACCCTGATAAGTGTGCATCCATATAGAATGGAAGTTTGGTTGGTAGGAACGTTTATCATATTCTGGGAATATGAGGAGGGTACTCCGGGAGTACCAAATTGTAACCTACTTGATGACACATTCTGGGAATGTGGCCAGTGTCCGGGACCCGGTTTTTTTATGCGTTCTGGGAACGTATGCGTTCTGGGAACGTGGTGCACACTCCGGGAGTGATGCTTATTATCCAAGTATGGTTTGACATTACGTTCTGGGAACGAATGTTAGTGTTCCGGGAACACAAGGGTGTATTGGATGGACGTCAAAGATGGACTTTAGAGGCCTCAGTTGTGGATAGAAAATCATACATCATGCCACTTGCATTATAAGAGATATAATGTTGAAAATTGGTGTGTTCATATGTACTTGCATTGTTATCTGTCCATGACATACTTGTGTTTGTAATTTTAGTCTTTATCAATTATGTATATGTATATGTGTATACTTACTCCCTGTGCCCTCTTTAGGTGATGGCCAGATACCTAGCTTGCATCGAGATACGCCCTATCCCTAGTGGTATATGGACGTATGAGGAGCACCGTGCCACTTTTGAGGGGGAGGTGGAGATTACTCTCTACCACCCTAACCCTCTGGTGCGAGTGCGACCTCGTCGATTTAGGATCCCTTTAGTCTATACTATGCATGTTCCACCCTTTTATACATATAGAGGACCACCCCCGGCTCGACCTGTGCGTCGTTTTCATAGTTTTCGTTTTAGAGCTGCCACTCGTTCCCATCCTTCCTCCCATAGAGTTGTCACTGAGGAGACTCCTTCTCCTGGTCCGACTGATTTCGAGAGGACTGCTTCTGCAGATCCTAGACACAGTGGTAGGGTTTCCACACAGTCGGGCGAGGTCGAGGAGGACCCTGTAGAGGATGAGAGCGAGGAGGAGGTGCATGTCGAGCCAACTGTTTCTGCTAGAGGTGGACCCGCTGGTTCATAGGAGCCTGCATAGCGTGGATGTTTTGGATCCTAGATCCTAGGGATAGAGCTGTGGAGGATCTGAGGAGCTGCTGAGGACACGGATGACCTGCTCTGGGACTTCTATTTTAGGATTATGTGATATATTGTATATATTTTGAGAGGTCTTAGAGTGAGGTTTTATTTTATGCAGCTGGGTTGTATATGTTTTTATAAACTCTTGCTATCTCGACTTATGTTACTTGCTACTGATGATACTGGTGGAGTTTTTATCTTGACATATATATATATATATATATATATATATATATATATATGCATATGATGTTTTATTTACCTCAGCGGTGCCCCACAAGCATTACTTTTTACTTCCGCATACTCTGATTTTAACGAAAAAAGGATTCGACGATAAGTTCATAATCTATGCACTCGATCAAATTCAAGAGACAATAATACTTTTCAAGGAATGCTATGAAAATGTTTTATTATATTAGAAAAACATTGTCTCGAGAGCCTTTTGTAATTAAGGTATTATTAAGCCGAATTCAAATGTTTGTTCCGATTAAAAGTGTTTATGATTGAGCAAGTATCAATTAAAAAGGAAAATTTTCTAGTCCTAACTTTGATAGCAAGTATTTTACTTTTGGAAATATTTATTATTTTCGAGATATAGAAATGAGGGTGTCACACCTGTGGTGGTATCAGAGCATTGGTCCTATCCCTCATGGCCCCGATGATGCAGCTAAGTATGAATTCAATGTTAATTGAATATGTTTTGAGTAAGTTAGTAGCATTTATGTTTCAAAGACCTTTTTAGTGACCCAAAGCCCATAGTGCAGGTCTTTCTATGGCAACCAGAAATAGAAATATTACGAACGAAATGTTAGAACGAAACACGACCGTGCTGGAAGGCATGCAGCAGCAGCAGTGACAGCAGCCATCTCAAGGACAAGCTGGTAACCCATCTGTTGGCAACATGGCGAGTCAGGATGCTAAAACTCTGTCGGAGTTCAGGAAATGCAATCCACCAAGGTTTGAAGGCGGATACAAACCTGATGAGGCGAACAAGTGGTTGCATGAGATCAACAAGATTTTCCGAACTCTAGATTGTTCTGATGAACAGAAGGTAACCTATGCAGTTTACATGCTTCATGGGGAAGCTGAAAACTGGTGGGATCATGCTGTCCAATTGTTGAATTTTGAAAGGAGAGTAATCAACTGGGGAGTGTTTATGGAGAAATTTTTTAATAAATACTTTCCGGAAGATTTAAGGAGAAAGAAGGAAGTGGAATTCATGCAATTGAAGCAGGGGGATATGAGTGTAGGAGAGTATGCTGCCAGATTCGAGGAGCTGATGAAATACTCTCCCTACTACTTAAATAACCCTGACGAAAGGAGTAAGTGCATTAAGTTTGAAGGTGGACTGAGACCGGAGCTGAAATCTATTTTCAGTTACCAAAGGATTCAGAGTTTTCCTGCACTTGTGGATATGTGCAGAATGTACGACGATGACAAGAAGGCTGAGTTGATTGGAAGTCAAGGAAAAGGGGTTGGACAGAACTATGGACCACAGAAGAAGAAGAGGTTTGATCATCGGAATAATGGTCCATATTCTCAGAAGAACAAGGGCAAGGGAAAAGCTGTGATGGATAACAAGAACAAGTCTCGCGATAATACTCCTTATTGCGAGAAGTGTAGGCGTTATATCATGGTCAATTTTGCTGGTCCACATGAGGATGTTTCAAGTGTGGAAAGCAAGGTCACTTTGCTCGTGAATGCAAGGAGTCTGCAAAAGATGACGCAAAGGGATCTGCTGGCAAGAATGTGGTGCAAGGAAGAGTGTTTACCCTGAGTGGTAATGAAGCAACCCAAACCCCGAATCTCGTGCAAGGTAACTTTCTGCTTAATAACCAACCTTGCAAAATCATGTTTGATTCTGGAGCTACACATTCTTTTGTTTCTCCTGAATGTGTGAATAGGTTGAATCTTGTTGTTTCCGATTCACCTTGCTATCTTAGTATAGATACCCCTACTGGAATACCGATTTTCACCGCTAAAGTCTGTTTAGGGTGTAACGTAGAAATTTTGGGTCGTTTTTCCAAAGTAGATTTGGTTTGTCTCCCTAAGTTACAATTGGATGTGATCTTGGGTATGGATTGGTTGATGAAGAACCAAGTGATCATCAATTGTGAGGAAAAGACAATTCAATATAGGACCATTGAACCCGAGGGTTATATGTGTCTGTTCTCTATTACTGGGGAAGAAGAGTCGATGCCGATAGAAGAGATTTCGGTGGTGAGAGAATTTCCGGAAGTATTTCCTGAGGAGATACCAGGACTACCTCCGAAGCGAGAGATAGAGTTTGGGATTGATCTAGTCCCTGGAGCTGGTCCCATCTCTATTGCTCCTTATAGGATGGCACCACCAGAAATGGCAGAAATGAAGAAGCAGATAGAGGAATTGCTGCAGAAGCAGATGATCAGGCCAAGCGTTTCACCTTGGGGAGCTCCATTACTGTTTGTAAAGAAGAAGGATGGGAGTATGAGAATGTGTGTAGACTACAGACAGTTGAATAAGGTCACCATTAAGAATAAGAACCCTTTGCCAAGGATTGATGACCTTATGGATCAGGTTAGGGGAGCTGCAGCATTTTCCAAGATTGATCTGAGATCGGGTTATCATCAAATCAGGATAAAGGAGGAGGATATACCCAAGACTGCATTTCGATCCCGATACGGTCATTATGAGTATGTTGTGATGTCGTTCGGATTGACTAATGCACCTGCTATTTTCATGGATTATATGAACCGGATCTTTAGACCCTACCTGGATTTATTCGTGGTAGTGTTTATCGATGATATTCTGGTCTATTCTAAGAATCCGGAGGAGCATGAAGAACATCTCAGGATAGTGTTAAAGGTCCTGAAGGAGAAGCAATTATATGCCAAACTTACGAAATGTGAGTTTTGGTTGAATGAAGTGAAGTTTTTGGGGCATGTAATCTCTAAAGAAGGAATTGCGGTGGATCCAGCAAAAGTAGGTTCAGTGCTGAGCTGGGAATAGCCTAAGACTGTGACTGAGGTGAGAAGTTTCTTAGGGATGGCTGGATACTATCGTCGGTTCATAGAAGGATTTTCCAAGATTTCATTGCCTTTGACCAAGTTGACTCGGAAAGATCAACCGTTCGTGTGGGACGATCGGTGTGAAGTTAGTTTCCGTGAGTTGAAGGAAAGGTTAACATCGTCTCCTGTGTTAATCTTACCTGATCCCCACAAAAGTTTTGAAGTGTACTGTGATGCATCTAAGCAAGGACTAGGTTGTGTATTGATGCAAGAAGGAAGAGTAGTGGCTTATGCATCGCGGCAATTGAAGAATCATGAGGTGAATTACCCGACACACGATTTGGAATTGGCTGCGATCGTGTTTGCCTTAAAGATATGGAGACATCATCTCTATGACACTACGTTTCAAGTATTTAGTGACCATAAGAGTTTGAAATATCTGTTCGACTAGAAAGAGTTGAACATGAGGCAAAGAAGGTGGATGGAGTTTTTGAAAGATTATGACTTTAAACTCCACTATCATCCGGGTAAAGCAAATGTGGTTGCAGATGCTTTGAGTCGGAAAGCAATCCACATAAGTGCGATGATGGTTAAGGAAGCAGCGTTGATTGAAGAATTTAGAGACTTGAGCTTGTTGACACAAGTGGAGCCATCAAGTATCAAGTTAGGAATGTTGCAGATTACAAATGAGTTCTTGGAAAGAATTCGGGAGTTGCAACAAGCGGATGGAGAATTGATGGAAAAGATGAGATTAGGTTCAGAAGGAAAGGAACCTGATTTCAAGATTGGGTTGGATGGAATCCTTCGTTTTAGGACAAGGATTTGTATACCAAGAGATCAGGAGGTTAGAAGATTGATTCTTGATGAAGCACATAAGAGTCGGATGAGTATGCATCCTGGATCAACCAAAATGTATCAGGATCTGAAGAAGATGTTTTGGTGGTTTGGATTGAAAAAGGATGCTGCAGAATATGTGGCGGCATGCTTGATTTCCCAAAAAGCTAAGGTAGAACATCAGAAACCAGGAGGACAATTGCAACCTTTGAGTATTCCCCAATGGAAGTGGGATAGCATCTCAATAGATTTTGTGTCTGGTTTGCCAAGGATAGCAGCAAATCATGACGCAATCTGGGTGATTGTGGATAGGTTGACCAAGTCAGCGCATTTTATTCCGATAAATATGCGCTATCCTTTGAATAAGCTTACCCAGATCTATATTAAAGAGGTAGTTCGTCTTCATGGAGTACCTTCGATTATTGTGTCGGATCGAGATCCCAGATTTTCTTCGCAATTCAGGCAAAGTTTACATGATGCTATGGGAACGAGATTAAAATTGAGTTCTGCGTATCATCCACAGACTGATGGCCAGACGGAGAGAACGATTCAGTCTTTGGAAGATGTGTTGCGAGCTTGTGCACTTGAAGAACAAGGAAGTTGGGATCAAGTGCTACCTCTTGAAGAATTCACATACAACAACAGCTATCATGCGAGCATTGGGAAGGCACCGTTTGAGGCATTGTATGGAAGGAAGTGTCAAACCCGGCTATGTTGGTTCCAAGTGGGGAAGAATTTAGTGGTTGGACTGGAAATAATACAGCAGACATCTGAGAAGATTAGGATGGTTCAAGAAAAGATGAAAGCGGCTGAAAGTCGGCAGAAGAGTTATGCTGATAAGAGGAGAAAACCATCAGAGTTTTCGGAAGGCGACCATGTGTTTCTTCGGATAGTTCCGATGAAAGGAATTAGCAGAGCCTTGAGAACTCGAAAGCTTTCGCCTAAGTGTATAGGTCCATACCAAATCCTTAAGAGAGTCGGTCCCGTTGCTTATCAACTAGCTTTACCACCCTCTCTATCCAATTTGCACAACGTCTTTCACGTTTCGCAACTGAAGAAGTATGTGCATGACCCATCAGTTATTTTAAAACTCCAACCTGATGACCTAACTTTGAAGGAAAACCTTACCTTTGAGACCAAACCAATTCAGATAGAAGATCGTGAAGTTAAGCAGCTCAGGGGAAAGAAGATATCTCTAGTAAAGGTCATATGGGAAAATGCTGACGTGTCTGAAGCTACGTGGGAATTAGAGGAAAAGATGCGTCAAGAGTATCCGGAGTTGTTTATGTAAGCTAGAATTTCGGGGACGAAATTCCTTTTAAGTGGGGGAGTAGTGTAACACCCCTAATTTTCGTCTCCCGGATAATAAGGAAATTAATAATAAAAGTTTTATTATTAATTTATATGAATTTCCAAGTTTATGTTTCGTATTTAATCAGCCTGAAATATAAAAATAAGTTGAGATATTTTTATATGGCAAATAAATGCAAAATATAGGAATATTGCATTTTAGTCCTTGGTTTAGGACCTAAAGGTAATATTGAAAAGGTTCTTGGAGGAAAAGATTTAAAAATATTAATTTTTAAATTTTGTACTGATCTAATCGGTTAGTAATGCCCTGTAACCGGTTAGACGATGAACCCAGAAACTGGGTTAGTGGGTTTTGATGAGTAATCACTTGATTAATTCGATTAATCGCCACGAATACAGCCTAAATCCAGTGGAAAACACGCGTCAACGTGCATGCTACTCCAATTTGCCTATAAATAGTTGAATTTCTGAAGAATTGGAGGTTGATTTCTGCAATTTTTGTTGAAGAAGGGCAATTAGGGTTTCAAATTCGTTCTGAGCAATTCTTCTCCTTCCTTGAGAGTTAGAGAGCGAAACATACACTTCTGAAAAGCTTGAATCAAGGGCTTTTCAGTGATATACACTTTGTGAGCTGAGTGTTCGTGTGGGAGGAGGAATCGATCTTAGAAGCTAAGAGTTGGAGACTGAATTTTGTGTTCTTCTGGTTCTGGAAGCTGGATTTCAGCTTTGATTTTGGTAAGTACAGTCCATCATTAAGCCTCAAATCTCTTCTATCTCGTAGTGCATGTTACCTAGATTGAGTTCTAATCGTTTTCCCCAATTTCTTTGGCCAATTACTATGTCAAATTGGGTGGTTTTTGGACCCTGTTGCTGGACAATCGTGGCTGGGAGCAGAACTTAAGAATTGTGAGGGTATTGTGGATTTTCTTCAAGTTCAGAGGTCATACTCATCAAAAACAACTTAGAGGTATGGGAGAAGTCTACCTTATACTAGATTTAGACTAAAAATCAAGTGAGTTAGGATTTGAGTTAGCAAAACTCAAAAAGGGCATTATGTGTGTGAAGCACAAAGGCTTGGAGGCCAAATTTCAGCTCATTGTTGTTTTGAACAATCTTATATTGATGCATGCAAGTGATTTAATGTGGAAATCAGAAGCTAAATGTATAATATGTGATTTGAGGTATTGAATTGTGTTTGTATGGGTTTTTATGCAATTTGATGCACTAAACCAAATGCATGCAAGTTATATATGATTCTGTGCTTAAACATATTTATTTAAGGTATATGAACTCTGTCAAAGGTTGAAATTTGGTTAGATTTGAGTAGTGAAGAGAATGGTTTGTTAAAACTCATGTTTTAGTGGCTGACTGCATAATCTAACCGGTTACTCGAGATTCGTAACCGGTTAGACACTATAAAAATGCAAAAGAAAATAAGTTTATAAAATCAGTATTGTGGTCTTATAAATCCTACTCAAATCTAGGCCTCAATTTCATGGAAAACAATCTGAAAAACAAGTTGATTTCATTGTTATAGTTCAGATTGCAATCAAAGAGTTAATACCTTAGTGTAATGAGATAATTTCAAGAGGAAATTAGGCTCATTGGAGAATGAAATGTGATTTAGACCTTTGAATGATAAAAACAGTGGTTTTGAGGTATAAAACAATGTTAAACTTGTTTATGGATTGGGTAGAGAATTCAAGAAAAAGGGTTTTTCTGAATTACAATGGTAAACAGTTCAGGTCTGTAATTCTAACCGGTTAGCCTGAAACTGTAACCGGTTAGTACCTGAATCTGAAAAATAAAAAGTTAAGTTTTTAAATATCATTGGTTATGTTTTTCCCAATCTAAGCTTAAGAGCATGTTTTTGGAGATAATTCAAAGAAGAATTTTGTGCCAAAGATTATGCCTCAAATAAATCATTCAAAAGGGAAATTTGGAATATTTCTAAATCACATTAATTAATGTAAAGATAAAACCAACCCTGATAAGTGTGCATCCATATAGAATGGAAGTTTGGTTGGTAGGAACGTTTATCATATTCTGGGAATATGAGGAGGGTACTCCGGGAGTACCAAATTGTAACCTACTTGATGACACATTCTGGGAATGTGGCCAGTGTCCGGGACCTGGTTTTTTTATGCGTTCTGGGAACGTGGTGCACACTCCGGGAGTGATGCTTATTATCCAAGTACGGTTTGGCATTACGTTCTGGGAACGAATGTCAGTGTTCCGGGAACACAAGGGTGTATTGGATGGACATCCAAGATGGACTTTAGAGGCCTCGGTTGTGGATAGAAAATCATACATCATGCCACTTGCATTATAAGAGATATAATGTTGAAAATTGGTGTGTTCATATGTACTTGCATTGTTATCTGTCCATGACATACTTGTGTTTGTAATTTTAGTCTTTATCAATTATGTATATGTATATGTGTATACTTACTCCCTGTGCCCTGTTTAGGTGATGGCCAGATACCTAGCTTGCATCGAGATATGCCCTATCCCTAGTGGTATATGGACGTACGAGGAGCACCGTGCCACTTTTGCGGGGGAGGTGGAGATTACTCTCTACCACCGTAACCCTCTGGTGCGAGTGCGACCTCGTCGATTTAGGATCCCTTTAGTCTATACTATGCATGTTCCACCCTTTTATACATATAGAGGACCACCCCCGGCTCGACCTGTGCGTCGTTTTCATAGTTTTCGTTTTAGAGCTGCCACACGTTCTCATCCTTCCTCCCATAGAGTTGTCACTGAGGAGACTCCTTCTCCTGGTCTGATTGATTTCGAGAGGACTGCTTCTGCAGATCCTAGACCCAGTGGTAGGGTTTCCACACAGTCGGGCGAGGTCGAGGAGGACCCTGTAGAGGATGAGAGCGAGGAGGAGGTGCATGTCGAGCCGACTGTTTCTGCTAGAGGTGGACCCGCTGGTTCATAGGAGCCTGCATAGCGTGGATGTTTTGGATCCTAGATCCTAGGGATAGGGTTGTGGAGGATCTGAGGAGCTGCTGAGGACACGGATGACCTGCTCTGGGACTTCTATTTTGGGATTATGTGATATATTGTATATATTTTGAGAGGTCTTAGAGTGAGGTTTTATTTTATGCAGCTGGGTTGTATATGTTTTTATAAACTCTTGCTATCTCGACTTATGTTACTTGCTACTGATGATACTGGTGGGGTTTTTATCTTGACATATATATATATATATATATATATATATGCATATGATGTTTTATTTACCTCAGCAATGCCCCACAAGTATTACTTTTTACTTCCGCATACTCTGATTTTAACGGAAAAAGGATTCGGCGATAAGTTCATAATCTATGCACTCGATCAAATTCAAGAGACAATAATACTTTTCAAGGAATGCTATGAAAATGTTTTATTATATTAGAAAAACATTGTCTCGAGAGCCTTTTGTAATTAAGGTATTATTAAGCCGAATTCAAATGTTTGTTCCGATTAAAAGTGTTTATGATTGAGCAAGTATCAATTAAAAAGGAAAATTTTCTAGTCCTAACTTTGATAGCAAGTATTTTACTTTTGGAAATATTTATTATTTTCGAGATATAGAAATGAGGGTGTCACATCACAAATTAAAATTAAAGTAATTAATAATAAAAAACTTAAAAATTGTAAACTTTGAATTGTGATTGATTTATCAATGCAAAATGCATTAAATTAGTTGTTTAATGATAATTGGTTGATGTGTTAAATTAAAGAAACCATTAAATGTATATATCTCTTTAATTTTTTTTTATTTTTCCAATTTTTTTTATAAGCATTTTTTCCAAATTGTTACCACCCTTGTAAGACGGATGGACTAACATGATGTTTGAAATATAAGTAAATATTCATTATTTGATTGCATATCTACGAGTTTTTAAATAATCTAAAATTTAGCATATATAATTTTTATGATAATCTATACTATATATAAATCCAAATGGGATTAATCCATAAGTATGCATAATTCCCGCCTAATAACCTATTAATGACAATGTTACTTTAGTGGAATGTAAACAGTCATCAATTAATAATAGGGCCGCAATAATTTATTTGGCCCATTAACTATGTTCAATCTTTGATGTTTCCCATATTGTCCTGAGCATCTTCGAGCTCAGTGCATCAAACGGACAGTCGCATGCTCTCTTCTCCCAAAATGACTAACGATACACAAACTAATGCCATGGAAGGTAATATGTCATGCTTGAAAAATCCGAATGCCATGGAAGAACCTCATGAAGGTAACTTGCATGTTCCCTTTTTTTCAATTTTTTTCGATTTTTCAATAGTTGTTTATAATCTATATCTTCGTATTGCTTTTTTGTAACATTGTTTCTATACTTTCTGGTTTGAAGGGCGTAGTGGAGACTATTCTTGTAGGGTCTGCCGACCATATACGAACCCGAGTCTCACCAAAAGGTTCCTCTAAGGGTACTTTGCTCGGTTTACCTGTCATAAAAGTCCTTCGCTCAGACTCATGTGATCCGAGCATACAAGAGGCCCAGGCTCGGACTTGATGGAACCGAGCCTTACGATCGGTCCCCCAATCCATCAGGCTCGGGACTCTAGGACCGAGACATACCGTCGGCTCGTGGATAAGCTTAGGCTTGCCGAGGCTTCTTATCCCTTCCGCAAATCTCTCCTAGATTCTCGCAACAGCCTAGACATGAGATCTCCAGCTGATCCTATCCAGATTCTAGAAGCATAATCCTCCGATATTATCTCACAGAATCCTGGTTCAGCACAACTGTGATATCGGGCCCAAAGGGCCCGTATCAGCCTCCTCCAAACCCTATAAATAGCTCATCACAGCTAGAGTTTCAGGTAAGTACTCTCATCCCTAAGTTGACACTCTGCACACACACGTTGACTAGGGAGATCCTGCTTTTCCCAACTGGAACTGCAGAAATACCATAAGTCATACATAAATACTCAATCCTCTTCTGGGCTCCTGGTAGCCATAATCTTGAGCACTTAGAGGGTTAAGGACATATAGTGATTAGGACACTACATCTGGCGCCGTCTGTGGGGACGAATAACTAATATTCCCACATCCACTGTTTTCATGGCAAATGACAACGTTAATGGAGGAGATCTCCGCCGTCGCCTCCGTGGGAGGCCACCCAAAAACGGAAGAGGGAATATCAGGGACAGGATCGCTCCGGGAGGGTCCCCTGAAGGCAATCGGGCTCCCCCTGTTAACCCTCCCCCTCCAATTCCTCCTGAAAATCCCCTTCAAGCACAGGCTAATGTCCCTCCCCTTATTGAAGGCGGCAGAGGACGATCTAACTCTCACACTGTTCCTGAAGGTCATGTTTCAGAGTGGCGTGATACTGCAGATTATGGACCACACGTATCTCGGAGGGCCCCTTCTAGATCACGAAATGAGGAGGCCCGTCGAGAACGTTCCGCTCGTCATGATCATTCCTGAGCCGATAGATCCCAAAGAGAAGTACCTCACTTGACGAGGGGCCACTTTGGAACGCTTCAAGGTAGTCCACGTTCTGCTAAAACTGAGGGCAAGTCTTACATGACTACCTCTTCGGCTCGAAGGCGAGAAGAGTCAATCATGGAAATTTTAAGAACTCAAACTTCCTTGATCAAGAAACAGAATCAATCTATTGCTGCTCTTCAGCAGCAAAACATGGCAAGAACAGCCGAGCAAAGCCTTCGCGTGGCTTCCGGCAACCCAAGAAACCTTCCTCCTCCTCCACCTTTCAACCCGAGCGTGGTTCCCGAGCGTATTACCGGGGAACCTCATCCTGACCATCCTTTCACATCAGAAATCATGGCATACCAAACCCCGCAGACTTATGTAGGACATCAAAATATCCCTCGCTATACCGGGACAACCGATCCGATGCACCATATTGTGGCTTACGAATCCTCCATGATGTTTTATGGAGGAGGGGACTTCATGAAATGTTGCGCTTTCTCAATGACTTTGGGCTCGACGCCCTTACAGTGGTTTAACTCCCTACCTGCAAACTCAATTGACTCTTGGGCTGAACTCAGAAGAACGTTCTTGAATAGGTACACTGCCAGTATGTCACAGCCGAAATCCGATCATTCATTAGCTGGAGTTGCACAGAGACCAGACGAGTCTCTACGAGACTACTTAGCTCGGTATCAACAAGAGGCTAGTGGCATATCAGGTTTACAATCTGGAGTATCTGTTCTCTTATTTACTCAAGGGTTACGAGACGGAGATTTCAAGGATTCTTTGATAGGAGAACCACCTAAGGATATGGCCGAGCTCAGGGAAAGGTCCAGGAAGTTTGTAATTTTGGAAGAGTTTCACAGAATCAATACTGCAGCGCGTGGTAAGGAAGAGCGTCAAGAGCAACGTTCTCGGCAAAACGATCGGTTTCGAGATGGTAGAGGGAGGAAGGATAAAAGAGAGAGAGAGAAAGAGGAGAAAAACTGCCTCCAAAAGGCAAATACGACGAGTATACTCAGCTTACAGTACCAAGGAGTCAAATCCTTTGCGAGACTATGCACACCGAGATGCGCAATATTACTAGGCCTCCAGCTCTGAGAAAAGTTGCTCAGAAAGATAAGACCAAGTATTGTGACCATCATGGTGGATGGGGACACACCACTGACCAGTGCACCATGTTAAAGGATTTGATTGAAGAAATGGTGAGGGACGGAAAACTCCAACAGTACATTGGTGAAGCAATGCGGAAGCGTTCTAGGAGAAAAAGCCAATCCCCACCCAAACCAGAGCAGAAACAAAGGAATAGTAGCCCCTCACCGCATGCGCGGGGAGTTTCTACCCAACTGTCCGAACAGGATAAAGGTCGAGAGGGTTTTATGATCAACACCATTGCTGGAGGATTCGCAGGTGGAGGGGAGAAAAGAGGTGACCGAAAGAAGTACGTGGGTCAAGTTCTTTCTGTTGCCAGCCGACCAATTCAAAAGCCGAAAAAGAAGAATATCGTCATCAGCTTCAGTTACGAGGACTTCGCTGACATAATTCAAGACCACAACGATCCCATGGTAGTTACAGCTCTGCTCGGTAATTATGAAGTGAAGATGATTCTTGTGGATCAGGGAAGTTCAGCAGATATTATGTACTTGGCTTTGTTTGAAGCCCTGAAGCTGAAGAGGTCTAATCTAACTCCGTTCGAAGGAAATTTGATTGGTTTTACGGGCCATTCGATTGTTCCTCTAGGCCATATCCACCTCCCAGTCACCCTGGGAGAACAACCATCCGCTCGAACGGAGATAGTGAAGTTTCTGGTCGTCCAGGCTCCGTCGGCATACAACGTCATCCTCGGTCGTACTGCACTCCAGTCTTTTGGCGCCGTTGTTTCAACTGTCCACCTAGCTATGAAATTTCCAGGGTCTGACGACAAGGTGGTCACTGTACATTCCGAACAAGAGCTGGCCCGGAAGTGCTACAATATCAGCCTGGGTAAACTGAAGATCGAAGATGAAAAAATTATGCAAGAGCCACTAAATAAGGGAAGTGTTAACCTGGAAGATCTTGATGTAAGGGAGGATGACGAAACTAGACCAACCCCTCAGAGGGATTTCAAGAGGATAATCTTGGGTTCTGATCCATCCCGATGTGTCAAGATTGGTGTTGGTCTTGCTGAGGAAGTTGAGAAAGAGTTGACAGAACTGCTCATTGAGAACAAAGATCTATTCGCCTGGACCTCGGCAGACATGCCAGGCATTGACCCGAATTTCATCTGCCACAAATTAAGTGTCTATCATGGCGCTAAACCAGTTTGCCAGAAGAAAAGGCGGGTCGGAACCGAGAAAGCTCAAGCCACAGAGGAAAAGGTTGTCGAGCTGCTTGAAGCAGGGTTCATCAGGGAAGTGGTATACACCGATTGGCTGGCTAATCCCGTACTGGTCAAAAAATCTAATGGAAAGTGGAGAATGTGCGTGGATTATATAGACCTGAACAAGGTCTACCCCAAAGACCAATATCCACTTCCTTGCATAGACAAATTAGTAGACAGCTCGGCAGGATACCAGAGACTATCCTTCATGGACGCTTATTCCGGCTACAATCAGATTCTGATGTACCCTCCGGATCAGGTAAAAACTTCCTTCATGACTGAAAACGCTACGTACTGCTATAATGTCATGCCCTTCGAACTCAAGAACGCTGGGGCAACTTACCAGCGAATGATGAATAAAGTGTTCGGCCCACTTATCCGGCCCAGAATGGAGGTGTACATCGATGACATGATTGCCAAGAGCTTGAAGGAAGAAGACCATGCCAAGGACTTGAAGAGCATTCTTGACAGAATTCGGCAGTATGATGTGAGGCTGAATCCTGAAAAATGCACCTTTGGGGTTCCCGCTGGATCATTCCTCGGATTTATGCTCACTGAACGAGGAATCGAAGCGAACCCTGAAAAATGTCGAGCTATCCTCAAGATGAAGAGTCCGTCTGACATTAAAGGTGTACAGTAGTTAGCAAATCGGGTAGCAGCTCTTTCCAGATTCTTATCCCAATCAGCTCGGAAGGCCCTACCATGGTACCAATTGTTGAGAAAGGAAAAAGAGAAGGCGTTTGAGTGGAACGATGCATGCGAAAAGGCCTTCACTGACCTTAAGAAATATTTGGCATCCCCCCCCCGATCCTATCTAGCCCTATAATTGGAGAGACTCTGTTCCTATACTTGTCAGTGGGCGATTCTGTTGTCAGTTCAGTTTTAGTTCGAGAGGAATCGGGCAAGGAATCCCCCGTCTATTTTGGTAGCAGAGCGCTTCAAGGACCAGAACTGAGATACTAAAGGGTGGAAAAATTGGCTTTCTATTTGGTCATCACGGCCAGAAGACTGCGTCAGTACTTCCAGAGTCATCACATTAAGGTCAGAACAGCTCAACCCATCCGCCAGATTCTCCAGAAACCCGACTTAGCAGGAAGAATGGTAACTTGGGCCATTGAACTTTCTGAGTTCGACATCATCTTCGAACCAAGGAAGGCAATGAAGTCTCAAGTTCTAGCTGATCTCCTCACCGAGTTTACTGAGCCACTGACGAGCTCAAACTTGGGTTGGAACATTTACGTTGATGGATCGAGCAAAAAGCTTGGGGCAGGTGCTGGTATAATCCTAGAAAACTCCGATGGTGTTACCCTTGAGTATTCTTTGAAGTTTGAATTTCCTACTTCAAACAATCAGGCAGAATACGAAGCTGTAATGGCAGGTCTCAGGATGGCAAAGGAGGTAGGGGCCCGAGAAGTCAGGATTCTCAGTGATTCTCAGCCGGTGGTCTCTCAAGTCAAAGGAGATTATCAAGCTAAAGAACCCATCCTCCAAAAGTATCTTGAGAAGGTAAAGTTCTTGTCGTCAGAGTTTTCCAAAGTTGAATTCTGTCATATTCCAAGGGAAAGCAATGGCCGAGCAGACATTCTTTCAAAACTTGCTTCAACAAAAGCCCCCGGAAATAACAAGACATTGATCCAGGAAATGGTGCACGGACCTAGCATTGTCCTCTCCGTTTCGGTGGATCCAAATTGGACTGCTCCGATTGCGAGTTACTTGGAGCAAGGAACTCTGCCTGCCGATCCAACCGAGGCTAAGAAGCTCATCAGGAAAGCGTCGCAATTTGCCCTGGTTGAAGGAATTTTGTTTCGCCGAGGGGTCAGTGGCCCTATGCTCAGATGTTTAGATCCCACTGAGGCAAAACAAACGCTTGAAGAAGTTCACGGAGGAATCGGAAGCCATCATGTTGGGGGTAAATCATTGGCCAAAAAGATTCTAAGGGCGGGATATTACTGGCCGACCCTTCAGCAAGATGCAATTAATCATGTGAAAAGATGCGAAAAGTGTCAATTCCATAGCGATGTGTACCAGAAGCCGGCCGAGGAACTCCACTCACTTTCATCTCCCTATACTTTCTATCAATGGGGAATGGATTTGATTGGCCAGTTCCCCACCGCACCAGGACAGCTGAAATGGGTACTAGTTGCCATAGATTACTTTACCAAATGGGTAGAAGCCGAGACTCTAGCAACTATCTCGTCGGCCAAGGTTCAGAAGTTTTTTGAAAGGCAGGTCATAGCTCGGTTTGGAGTTCCACAAGTTCTGGTGACTGACAACGGAACTCAGTTCGCAGCAAAGGCGTTCCAAGACTTGGTCAATGCTTTAAACATCGAACACTATTTTTCCTCGGTTGAGCATCCTCAGACCAATGGACAAGTGGAATCAGTAAATCGAACCATCATCCAGGGAATTAAGAAGAGGCTTATTGGTGCAAAGGGAAATTGGTTGGAAAATCTGCATGAAGTACTTTGGTCATGAAGATGCAAGGCAAGGCATTAGCATTCAATTGAGTGTTTTGATGAAGACAACATGATGTGGAATTACCTACAACAACAAGTCACAAAGGACAATTCTATTATTCATTCTTGTATATGTATTATAATTGTTTTTATTATTTTATATGAGAGTGGGTGGTAGAATTAGGATAGAAATCTCAATTGGAACTAAAGAATTAATTATGTTTAGAATTGAGATTGCATTGATAGAGAAAAATGGCTCAAGACTTTTTCTAAATAAATTGGTGAAAAAAAAATGAAAAATTAATAGAAAAGGTTTTTAGCAGTGTTTAATTGATTAAGTAAACAGGTTAATCGAGTAGTACTCGATTAAGTGCTTCGTTTAATCGATTAAGTACTTCGTTTAATCGATGAAGTACTGTTATAACTGAACTTTAAAAGGCTTTCATTTTCTACATTTCAAAGGTTACGAACCTTGATTTTCATACAGCATTTTTCACACATTCTTTCAACATTCTTGAGCAAATATTCTTTCTTACATCATCTCTATCAATGTTCATGTGAATCTCAATTTGAAAAATACGATTCATTCTTTTCATTCCATTTTGAAGATTCATAGTTTGTGAACATTCTTTTGTGGTTGAATCAATTTGTAACAACAAGGTTACACACCTCAAGATTCAACAAGACAAGTTTTCTATTGAAGAAAATTGAAGAAGGGTTGGAGCATTACTCTTAGCAATTGGATTGGAATTGCTCGAAGCTCAAAGGATTGAACACGAAGGATTCAATCAACGAAGGAACAAAGAGGATCGACTCACAAGAATTGGGGTAAAATTGTATGAAGTGGTACCTCATACAATAAAGGGTTAGGATCGTGAGAGGAGAGGATCTTAACTATTCTTGTAAACTGATTCTTTTGTTCATAGTGTAGCAAATCACCCAAGCCAGAAGGGGTGGACTGGATGTAGCTCATCGTTTATGAGTGAACCAGGCTAAAATCACTGTGTTCTTCGTTTTGAGCTTTTTCATATTTTCGTTTCTAAAATTAATCAAGAAATTAAAAGCAATTTAGGATTAGAATTGGGTTTTTCAATTATCTAATCTTTATATATGTGTTAATTGATTGGTAATTGATTCTCTGCGTTTTAATTCTTGATTCATTGAATTTCGGTGAAGAATTGTTTAGAATTGAATTCTGAATTTTCTATGTTCTACAGAGTTTAATCGAGTAGTACTCGATTAAGTAAAAACAATCATTCAGGTGTACTCGATTAAGTTGCAGGTTAATCGAGTAAGTTAGTGCAAATTGGACTAATTTGAACTGTTTTTGATTACTTTGCAAAAATCGGATATCGTAGCTTAACTCTTCTATTCACCCCCCCCCCCTCTAGAAGGTTATTTTGCCCGCTTGTTGGTTTCCAACAAGTGGTATCAGAGCTCGGTCAAATAAACCGAGTTTAAAAACTTTTTCGAAAAGATCCATTGGAAACCATGGGTTCTCTAAATCCTTTTGGAGGAGAAGGTGCTGCAATAAACCGTCCCCCACTATTTAGCGGTGAGGGATATGCTTACTGGAAAGTAAGAATGAAAATTTTTATCCAAGCTATCGATAACGAGATTTGGAAAGCTATCGAAAAGGGTCCACACATTCCCTCCACCATAGTTGAAGGTGCTGCACAATTAACCCCTGAGGATAAGTGGACGGATGATGATAAGAAAAAGATTCAATTAGATTACAAGGCTAAGAATATCATTACGTCTGCTTTGTCATATGATGAGTTCTTTAGGATATCCCAATGCTCTAGTGCAAAGGAAATGTGGGACACTTTACAAGTGACTCACGAGGGAACTAGTGAAGTTAGGAGAGCTAGATTAAATGTCTTAATGCGTGAATATGAGTTATTTCAAATGTTGCCTAATGAAAGTATTATTGATTTGCAAAAGAGATTTACTCATATTATTAACCACTTGCTTGCTCTTGGTAAGGCTTTCTTACCGGGAGAACTCACTAACAAAGTTTTGAGGTGTTTGGATAGAAATTGGCAACCCAAGGTCACGGCGATTATTGAATCAAAGAACTTGGACACTATGGATCTCGCTACTTTGTTTGGTAAGTTGCAAGAGCATGAGATGGAGCTCGGTCGCCTAACTTCAAATGAGGAATCCGATAGGAAGAAAAAGGGTATTGCATTGAAAGCATCGTCAAAAAGTGTTGATACTCTAAATGATTCTTCCTTGGATGAAGACACGGATTCCGACTTAGATGACGAATCACTTGCATTTGTTGTGAAGAAATTCAGAAAATTCTTCAAGAAGAAAGGAAACACAAGGAGATTCAATTCAAAGGAAAGCAAGGAAACTCCACAAAGGTCAAAAACCCCTAGAGACAAGATAATTTGTCATACATGTGGGAAAGCGGGTCACATCAAATATCATTGTCCTCAAAAGCCTAAAAAGTCCGATAGTGATAAGAAGAGGTCCAACAATCACAAGGCTAAGAAAGCCTACATTGTTTGGGATGAACCCGAAGATGAGACTAATTCAAGTGCTTCGGATGAGGAAGAATCGGCAAACTTATGTTTAATGGCTAATGATGACATTGAAGCTTCCACTAGTGACACGTCTCTTGAGCTTTCAAGCTCAAAGGAGGTACATTCTAAAACTAACTCTGATATGGATTCGGATAGTGAATCTTGCTCTTCCCCTTCATATGATGCACTTTATAATGCCTATGTTGATATGCATGCCGAACTTAAAAAATTAGCTAAAATCAACATAGAAGCTAAGAAAGCCATTTTGAAGTACAATGAAAAGATTTTGGAAATGCAAAAACATATTGATGAGCTTGTACTTCAAAATGAGACTTTAGAACTCATTTACTCTAATGCATCATGTGATCATTGTGTTTCTAATGCTGTGATTTCCGATTGTGAAAGGTGCAAGACTTATGAAAATGAATTACATAATTTGAAAGAAAAACTTGCTACCTTTACAAAAGGAAAAAGAGATTTGAATGATTTGCTCTCTAGACAAAGAGACAATACAAATAGAACCGGTTTGGGATATATTAAACCAAAGAAGAAATCCTATAGACAAGTTGGAAGTTTTTCAAAGGTTAATTTTTCTAGAAAACCTACTTGTTTCTATTGTGGTATCTTTGGTCATACTTCAAACATTTGCAAAATCAAAAAGTTTGGTATACCCAATAAGGAATTTATTTGGATTGTTAAAGGAGAGAAACCAGAAATTAACCCCCAAGGACCCAAAATTGTTTGGGTACCTAAGTCTACTATATAATTTGTTTTTGTAGGTGTGCCTTAGAACGAGAGATGATCGTTGGTATTTGGACAGCGGTTGTTCAAGGCACATGACAGGAGACAAGAGACATTTCATCGAGCTTTCACCAAGAGATAAAGGTCACGTCACATATGGTGATAACAATCGTGGAAAAATACTTGGTATAGGTAAAATCGGAAACTCATCCAATGTTATAATTGACAATGTGTTGTATGTTGAAGGTTTAGAACATAATTTACTTAGCATTAGTCAATTGTGTGATATTGGAAATAGTGTTAGTTTTACCTCTAACCATTGCATTATTAGAAGTGATAGTGATCAATCCATTAAGTTTGTTGGGAATCGGGTGAATAACACTTACTTGATTGACTTGAATGATATTACATCTTTGTTTTCAAAATGTTTTATAAATAAAGAGAATGATGTTTGGCTATGGCATAGAAGAGTAGCTCATATCCACTTGGGTCAATTAAATAAAATTTTATCCAAGGACTTGGTAATTGGCCTTCCAAAGCTCAATTTTAAAATAGATGAAGTTTGTGCCCCTTGCAAGAAATGCAAACAAACTAAAACAACTTTTCCATCAAAGAAAGTGATTTCTTCTTCAAGGGTGCTAGAACTCATACATATGGATTTATTTGGTCCTTCACAAACAATGAGCTTTGGCGGTAATTACTATGGACTTGTAATTGTGGATGACTACTCACGTTTTACATGGACTTTGTTTTTGCCAACAAAAGATCAAACTTTTACACGTTTTAAAACTTTTGCAAACAAGTTCAAAACAAAGTCAATCATAGTATAGTTGCTATTCGTACTGATCACGGTGGAGAATTTGAAAATCATGCATTTGATAGATTTTGTGAAAAGTTTGGTGTTGAACATCAATTTTCTGCTCCTAGAACACCTCAACAAAACGGAGTTGTTGAGCAGAAAAATAGAGTGTTAGAAGAATTAGCAAGGACTATGTTGAGTGATAGTAAAGTTCCTAAATACTTTTGGGCCGATGCGGTGAACACCGCTTGCCATGTGTTGAATAGAATTATGATTAGGCCCTCTCTTAAGAAAACCCCCTATGAGCTTTTCAAAGGCCGAAAACCTAATATATCTTATTTTCATGTTTTTGGATGTAATTGTTTTATTTTGAATAATGGAAAACATGTTTTGGGAAAATTTGATCCAAAAGCGGATGATGGGATATTTCTAGGTTATTCGAGTCATAGTAAAGCATTTAGAGTGTTTAATAAACGAACTTTAACTATCGAGGAATCAATAAATGTTGTATTTGATGAATCTCCGAAAGGAGAGAAGGGTACTCTTGATATTTCAGGTATTGACATTTATGAAGGAGTGCCACGTGATGAAAATGAGAAAGAAAAGGAGATGGACATTCAAATTCATGGAGATGGACATGAACAAGCACATGAGGGACTTCCACCGGCATGGAAAACTAACCGAAACCATCCTTTGACGAATGTGATAGGTGATGTAGCTAAGGGCGTGGTAACCCGAAGCTCACTTCGTAATATTTGTCACTTTGTAGCTTTTGTGTCTCAAATAGAACCCAAAAATATAAATGAGGCCATACAAGACGAACATTGGGTCATGGCCATTCAAGAAGAGCTTAATCAATTTGAAAGAAATAGGGTTTGGGAAATTGTCCCTAGACCCGACGATAGGCCCATAATAGGAACTAGGTGGGTTTATCGCAATAAGTTAGATGAGATGGGTTTTATTGTGAGAAATAAAGCTAGGTTAGTTGCTCAAGGTTATAGTCAAGAAGAGGGAATCGATTATGACGAGACTTATGCCCCTGTAGCTCGTTTAGAAGCTATTCGACTTTTGTTAGCATATGCATCTATTATGAATTTCAAGTTATACCAAATGGATGTTAAGAGTGCTTTTCTTAACGGCTTTATTCAAGAGGAGGTGTATGTATCTCAACCGCCGGGTTTTGAAAATCATGAATTTCCTAACTATGTTTTCAAATTAAAGAAGGCTCTTTATGGTCTTAAGCAAGCTCCTAGAGCTTGGTATGACCGTTTGAGTACATTTTTATTAAATAAAGGATTTAAAAGAGGCGCGGTTGATAATACCCTTTTCATTGAAAAATCCGGAAATGACATCCTATTGGTTCAGATTTATGTAGATGATATAATATTTGGTGCTACTAACGATAAGCTTTGCAAGAAGTTTTCAGATTTGATGCAGAGCGAATTCGAGATGTCGATGATGGGCGAGTTGACATTCTTTCTTGGTCTTCAAATTAAGCAAATGAATGCCGGAATCTATATCCATCAAACAAAGTATTGCAAGGAGATTTTGAAGCGTTTCGGGATGGATTTATGTAAGCATGCGTCAACACCGATGAGCAACACGTGTCATATGGATAAGGACGAAAGCGGCAAATCAATAGAGGTAACCAAGTATATAGGAATGATTGGAAGTCTTTTATACTTGACTGCGTCGCGTCCTGACATTATGTTTAGCGTTTGTATGTGTGCACGTTATCAATCTAATCCTAAAGAATCGCATCTAACTTCGGTTAAACGAATCATGAAGTATTTAAAAGGAACAATGAATACCGGCTTGTGGTATCCACGAGATGCTTTTTTAAATCTAGTAGGGTATTCGGACTCCGATTTCGCCGGTTGCAAAGTTGATAGAAAAAGTACAAGTGGTACTTGTCACTTGATAGGTAACTCACTTGTCTCTTGGTTTTCCAAAAAGCAAAATTGCATTGCTTTGTCGACCGCAGAAGCCGAATACATAGCGGCGGGTAGTTGTTGTGCCCAAGTTTTATGGATGAAACAACAATTGCTTGATTTTGGTGTTTGTTTATCAAAAATACCTATTCGTTGTGATAACACCTCCGCTATTAACCTAACTAAAAATCCGGTACTTCATTCTCGAACAAAACACATAGAAATAAGGCATCATTTTATCAGAGATCATATTCAAAAAGGTGATTGTGTGATTGAGTTTGTTTCAACTTCAAATCAACTAGCCGATATTTTTACAAAACCTCTTCCTAGAGATACCTTTTATCATATTAGAAGGGAGCTAGGAATTTTGGATGAATCAACCATTGGTTAGTTGTGTTTGACATTTTTTTTCAAACCAATCTCATAATCCATGCCTATCTCTAAGTGATTTGTTTAGAGTTGTTTTTGGTTTTGAAAATTAAAAATCATGATTCTATTAACTTTGGTTATGTGTGTTTTCTTTCGTGTTTTTGTTGGTATATGCTTTGGTGTTGTGCTTGGTTGCTTATTTTCTTAATTGACAATTTGCTAAATGTGTTTGTGTCTTACTTAAAATGTGCATATGGTTTGTGCATTTGATTTCCATGAGTTATGCATTAAAAATTGCTTTAAACTCTGCATTTTTATCAGACTTTAATCGATTAAGTTGTGCCTTAATCGAGTATAAAAAAATTAATCTTTCTGGAATACTCGATTAAGTTGCAGGTTACTCGATTAAGTGTCTTTTTTACACATGTCTTACTCAATTAAGTGGCAGTTTACTCGAGTAATACTCGATTAAGCGATTACTTAATCGAGTAGATCATGTCTGCACAGAAACATAAAAATCAGTTTTTCAGCATTCGTTCTTCACTTTCTCTCTCAAAAACACGAAGTTCTCTTCGTTTTCAACACGGTTTCATCATCATTCATCACTTTCTACTTGATTTCTTTCAAATTCCTTCCATATTCTTCATCATATCTTCATTATACATCACTTTCATCATCAATTTCACATTATTTCTCTCAATTTCCAAAACCCCCAATTCCTCAAAACCCTAAGAGCACTATGGCCCCTCCATCATCTTCCTCTGGCCATCGCAAGAAGCAGCGTGTGAATTTGGACTTGGACTCTCAATACTACTCCACGGAAATGCGCAAGCAGCGGGAAGCCGGGTTCTTGCGAAGGGAATTTGGTCACATTCGGTTTATGAATGTGAAATGGCTCTTGAATCAAAGGTTTGCCTGTTCTTCTCTTTTTGTTGAGAAAGGATTGCAGAAATTTCTAGGTTTTCATTGTGACATTTATCCTAGATTAGTTCGTAAATTTTATGCAAATCTTAAGTTTGAGGATAACAAGTACAAGTCGGTAGTTAAGGGAAAATTGCTGAGAATTACTTCAAAGGACTTGAATGAATTGTTTGGTTTAGTTTGGAAGGGACATTCTTCAATGATCCTAATAGTGAGATTTTAAATGAATGTGATGTTGCATCTGTTTTTGCCTCTACTATGAGAGAAGGTTTCTCTTGGACAAAAGGGACTAAGCAAGCTGGACATATGACTCCAGACAGCAGGCTGTTACTCTATGTTATTTCATATATTTTGATGCCTAAATCAAGTCAAAATTATGCTCAAGCATCTAATGATGAGGTGCGATTGTTTTATGCGTTGAGGGAGCATATTCCTATCAACTGGTCTAAGGTTGTACTTGATCGGATGCTAATTGCTGCTGGGTCTATTGGTTCTGCTACTTTGCCTTATCCTATGCTAGTTTCAAAGCTTTTGATACATTATGGTGTGGAGATAAACGATGACGAAGAAGCCCAATCAATCACTGACCAAAATTGCATCAATTCTGCGTTGTTACATGGTTTAGGGATGGATGAGTATCCCACTGCTAAGAATTGGATGTGGAAAAGTGACATTGAGCGGTTAAAGAAGCAAAACGAGCTTGATGAGGAAATGGCAAGGCAAATGGGTGCTGGGCCATCTAATCCGCCACCGGAGCCAACTTTCAATGTTGAAGATTTTATGAATGTTGGTGATCAAGAGCAACCTCCGCCTTATGCTGGTTTTGATTTTCAGGCGCTTCGTGATAGCCTATCAGAAGAAATTGGTGGTCACTTTGCGCAGGTGGAGCAAAGGCAATATGCAATTGAGGAGCGTCAAAGTGAGATGATTCGCAATGGCTTTGAGACTCTTGCGACTCGTCAGCAGGCGATGGAGGATAGGTTTTTCGGTGCTCTTGGCCGGATGTTTTCATAGCCACCACCACCACCTCAGTGATCATATGCATTTCATTCTATGTTTTGCTGCATTTTGAGTTGATGTTATCTTGGTGTTATGTCTAGTTTTATCTAGTTTTTCCATTTATGGTGTTTATGTCTCTGGATATTGGGTTATGTTTCATGTTTTCTGGTTTGGTTTATGGTTCGCTTTAAAGTCCGACATGTGGACTTGGTGTTATGTTTCCGACTATGTGGTTTTATGGTTTATGTTTGGGTTATGAACTTATGTGTATGGATGCTATGGCACGCTGTGGTTTTATGATATTATGGTTTGATTATGTGCTTGTGCGTTTATTATTGCCCTTACATATATTTTTCATAGTTTGGAATGTGGATTTATTTTCTCACCTTTGGCAAGATGTATTGTTATATTTTTTGATTAATGCCAAAAGGGGGAGAAAGGATGGATTGTTGTTTTTGTAGGTTAATCACTTTTCCTAAGTGTGCATACATTTAGGGGGAGTATGGAGATATTGGATCGTGTTTGTCATTCATCAAAAAGGGGGAGATTGAAGATGCAAGGCAAGGCATTAGCATTCAATTGAGTGTTTTGATGAAGACAACATGATGTGGAATTACCTACAACAACAAGTCACAAAGGACAATTCTATTATTCATTCTTGTATATGTATTATAATTGTTTTTATTATTTTATATGAGAGTGGGTGGTAGAATTAGGATAGAAATCTCAATTGGAACTAAAGAATTAATTATGTTTAGAATTGAGATTGCATTGATAGAGAAAAATGGCTCAAGACTTTTTCTAAATAAATTGGTGAAAAAAAATGAAAAATTAATAGAAAAGGTTTTTAGCAGTGTTTAATTGATTAAGTAAACAGGTTAATCGAGTAGTACTCGATTAAGTGCTTCGTTTAATCGATTAAGTACTGTTATAACTGAACTTTAAAAGGCTTTCATTTTCTACATTTCAAAGGTTACGAACCTTGATTTTCATACAGCATTTTTCACACATTCTTTCAACATTCTTGAGCAAATATTCTTTCTTACATCATCTCTATCAATGTTCATGTGAATCTCAATTTGAAAAATACGATTCATTCTTTTCATTCCATTTTGAAGATTCATAGTTTGTGAACATTCTTTTGTGGTTGAATCAATTTGTAACAACAAGGTTACACACCTCAAGATTCAACAAGACAAGTTTTCTATTGAAGAAAATTGAAGAAGGGTTGGAGCATTACTCTTAGCAATTGGATTGGAATTGCTCGAAGCTCAAAGGATTGAACACGAAGGATTCAATCAACGAAGGAACAAAGAGGATCGACTCACAAGAATTGGGGTAAAATTGTATGAAGTGGTACCTCATACAATAAAGGGTTAGGATCGTGAGAGGAGAGGATCTTAACTATTCTTGTAAACTGATTCTTTTGTTCATAGTGTAGCAAATCACCCAAGCCAGAAGGGGTGGACTGGATGTAGCTCATCGTTTATGAGTGAACCAGGCTAAAATCACTGTGTTCTTCGTTTTGAGCTTTTTCATATTTTCGTTTCTAAAATTAATCAAGAAATTAAAAGCAATTTAGGATTAGAATTGGGTTTTTCAATTATCTAATCTTTATATATGTGTTAATTGATTGGTAATTGATTCTCTGCGTTTTAATTCTTGATTCATTGAATTTCGGTGAAGAATTGTTTAGAATTGAATTCTGAATTTTCTATGTTCTACAGAGTTTAATCGAGTAGTACTCGATTAAGTAAAAACAATCATTCAGGTGTACTCGATTAAGTTGCAGGTTAATCGAGTAAGTTAGTGCAAATTGGACTAATTTGAACTGTTTTTGATTACTTTGCAAAAATCGGATATCGTAGCTTAACTCTTCTATTCACCCCCCCTCTAGAAGGTTATTTTGCCCGCTTGTTGGTTTCCAACAGGTCATACCGCACCACAATACAAACCTCAATGGGGGAAACTCCTTATCGGCTTACCTACGGCTGCGACGCGGTCATCCCGATGGAAAGGATCATCCCCTCATTTCGAACCATACAACAACCAAACCCCCTCAACAACACTTTGCTGTGTGAAGACCTCATCCTATCTGATGAAGTCAGAGATCTAGCCGCCGAGCGAGAACGACATGCCAAGCTAATGCAAGCAAAAGAGTATAATCGCTCGGTAGTACCCAGGGAATTCGAAGTAGGTGACCTCGTCTTAAGAAGAGCTGACATTGGCCTGAAAAATGCTAAAGACGGGAAACTGGCTCAAAACTGGGAAGGGCCCTACCGAATAGCTTCCAAGACAGGAACAGGGGCCTACAAACTCGAAACTCTCTCTGGTGCTCTCATCAATAACACTTGGAATGTGGCAAAGCTTAAAGCGTATTTCAGCTAAAGTTTTTCATCCCTATTTCAATTCTGTTTTTAGTTTCATTATTATTTTTGCTAAGTGATAGGTCTATTTATTTTTGATAATGGTGTACGCTCGGTGAAACTCCGAGCCCATTGTATTTACTGCTCCAGTTGAATGAAAGTTCTGTTTCTGAATTCAATGTACTTACGTACTTTTCCTCATAACTGATTAGCCACCGTTTATGACGCGAACGATTATAAACAGCTCGAGCAAGAGCTTATAACTCGTCAAGTACTTTAAAAGATTCCCGATTCATGCGTGATTGGCATAAAATCATTTTATACATCGCGGATAGAGGAACCCACCTTGGCTAGAGTGTCGGAGTTCCGAGGTCTTAACACTTGAATACATAACTAAAAGAATAATATGAGAAGCAAAAAGTCATAACAGATATTATAAATATTCAAATTGGTTACAGCAAGAGATCCAAACCCATCTATTGGGGCAAATACATAAGTTGAAAAGCAAAAGGGTAAACCTACTCTATGTCGGACAACACTATACTTTCAGGATCAAATTTATCCTCTTCTTCTTCGTCGCCTTCAGCACCCTCGGCCCCGTCTTCTTCGGATTCCTCAGCAAAGTGGTCAGGCAGATCGTTTCCACCCATGTCTATTTCGACTCCGTTCTCACCCACGATCCGACCATCTTTAACACCAAAGTTGGGGTCAACACCTTTGGTTACGAGGCCAGGATTCAGGATGCGAAGCTGCTCGACGGTATTGAGGAAAGAGTCTTCAACTGCATGATCCCAGTTATAAAGATTCTCTTTGGCTGCCCTTTTGTGCTTAAGAGCTTTCGCCCTCATTTTGTCTAGAGATGCTCGGAGTCCAGCCGCCTCATCCTTGGCATACTCGAGTTGCTCTCGAGCCACTACAGCATCCTCCTCGGCTTTCTGAGCCTTCTCTGTAGCCTCCCGCAGAGCTGTGGCATCCTCTTCGGCCTTCTTCAAGATTTCCTCGGCCCTCCTCATCCTCTAATTTGCCTCTTGAAGAGTTTTCTCAGCCTTCTCCTTGTCAGCCTCAGCTCTAGCCTTAGCATCTTCAGCCTCTTGCTTCTCCTTTTTCAGCCCTTCCTTCTCTGCAGCCAAGGTTTGGAGTCTTCTTTCAAAAGTTTCTACCTGGAGGTTTAGATAACCCTCCCGAGCGTCAGCTTCTTATCGCTTTTTCTTCCCTTCGGTAGACACGCCAGCATAAACATCCTCACCACGCTTACCAAGATAGCGAAGAATGCTCGCACCCCTCAGAAGACTCTTTACCAAGGCAGAACAGTTGTTTTCCCAAACCGAGCCAAGCCAGGCATCCATCACTTGTGCATCCTCAGGTGGGAAGACTGTTGCATCGAAGACGTCAGGAGTCTTCTTCGCCCACACTGTTTTAGCAACACTATTCTCCCGGCCCTCGGAGCCTTGGACCCCTTTATGGGATTTACTGAGGTTGAGCCACTCCCCAGCTACCCCTTTTCCCTTGTCCATCCGAGGCCTCTTGGGGGGACGCTCGGGAGTACCTCCGGCGCTCGGCTGAGCCTCCGCGTTAACTTCAGCAACTTTGATAACATGGTCCCTCTCAGCAGAAGCAGCACTGGGAGTAATGGTTGGACTATCAGTCGGCGTTGGCCCGGAGGACTGGCTCCTACTCGATGAACCGGAACCCGCCTTCATCGCAGCTAGTTGAGCCATCCTAGATGAGGCAGCAACACTCTTTTTGGCCTTAGACGCTTTGTTCACCATTTTCTCTGCAATAAAAAGAGTATATCAGTATTATGCTAAAAAAAAAAAGAAAGTGGATACCCAGCTCGGTCTTCACTTCAGCCTTTGTTCTCTTCAAAAGTATTTGCTTCGTATCAATCTGACCTTTTTCTTGGAGATATTCCCAAACCCGATCACATAAACGTCTCTCGGCCCGACTCAAATCCACTTTGTAGTCGAATTGGTATAAGGAGGCTCCTCTCCGATAAATATCGCCCGACCAGCTTAGCGGGAACTGAGGCACGACCTTAATTTCTTCTCCGTCTTCAACTCGTCTCATGAACCAGCATACCTCGGCTCCCGTATATTCATACTTGAAGAAGCGAGGTTTGAAGGATTTCCAGGAATCGGTAACCTTGGCAAAAAGGGCATGGTCTTTCCGAACCTTCAGCGATACCCAGAGCCCTTTGGAGTTGCCAAATTTGTTTACTTGAGGGGCGTATATCCAAAAAAACGCTCATAGCGTCGCAACCAGATCCTCAGCATCACAAAATTGCTGGAATGCTCTGGCAAAGGCCCACCCGCTCGGATGCAACTGAATCGGGGTTATGCCTTGATGGTTGAGGAGCTCTATCTCGAAGGTGAAAAATGGCGCACAGATTCCGACCTTCGTTGCTACTTCCTCGTAGAAGTAGAAAAATTGTTGGTTTTCTGGCACTTTGAAGCATATGCGGTCGTCTATGCTCACATGCCTCAAAGCAAATTCCGATACATTCCCATCTGCGTTCGGAGGGATCAGAATGGGTCGAAGATGATTCAAACTATCCGACGTAAGCAAAGAGGGCCTCATCCCGAGCACTTCTCGATCGAAAATTTCATCATACTCCGCATGGTTGGGTGGTAAGGGGAATTCTTCGGGGTGGGTCTCACACCTGCGCTCCACCATATCTGGGGAAAAAGTAAAAGGCTCGGCGTTAGCATTTTTCATAACAGGTGTTTTAATCCTAAACCTAAGGCCGAGCCTTGGACATTTTCCCCTCACCCTCATAGGTTCACCCCAAAACTCTTTCCCTCTTGTAAAGCACTCTGGGCTAGTCCTAACCTGAGCCCGACGCTCGGCAAACCGATAAGCTAATAGCCACCTACTTTTCTCTGCGGGATCGGTGGGGTGCTCCGTGGTCAAAGGTTCTACCACGAATGGCTCGTTTGTCCTTTCACCATAAGGGGGGTAGGAGGATTTACAGTTTTATTACCAGTATTAGCAGTGTTATAACAAATTTCTAAGGGAACAGATTCAGCCTCATAATCCCCAGAACCCCCAGAAGAACTAGAATCACTGGAAGGTTCTTCGCCTAATCTCTCACAGAGTTCATGGTAAACCTTCCTCCAGTATCTCCATCCCCTCATAATTGAGAAATCCTAATACCAAACCCTTTAACTACCAACCTATAACTAAAACCCCAAATCCCTGCAAAACCCAGAAAAAGCAAAACCCTCTCAAAAAGAAGAAATGACAGAACCAGAAGTAGTTGTTTGAGTTAGAAGGGAAGAAAAGGTTACCTGTTTTTGATTGTTGCTTGATCTTTCTGGAAAAATTTGATTGCGATGGTTGATCGTGAATGCGCTACGGAGATGCACAGAAATGTGTTTGGAGTTACAAAAGGGAGGAGGTCTCTGGTTTATGAAGTTGCAAATGAGCGTTAAGGGATTCGAATACCCTCAAAACCCCTTAACTTCCCCCCTTCCACGATGTACCGGTTGGGCCTAAGGCCCATTAACCCACTCAGCCACCCACAGGGAAAGACGTGGCAGTTATTGGAGTTACTTTTCCAAAATTCGAAATTTGAAATGATTTGGCACAACTTCCCAGGGCACGTATTGTACATAAAGAACCTAAAACGTCACCTCGAACAGGCTACATGGTTAAGGCTGGGAACAGTTGTCACACACTTCTGAACCAAGACATGCTAAAGGTCAACCCCAGCCACTTGTTATCTCGCCACAGACTTCCTAAGTCTTACGAGTTGGGGGCTTGTAGGGTCTGCCGACCATATACGGACCCGAGTCTCACCAAAAGGTTCCTCTAAGGGTACTTTGCTCGGTTTACCTGTCATAAAAGTCCTTCGCTCGGACTCATGTGATCCGAGCATACAAGAGGCCCAGGCTCGGACTTGATGGAACCGAGCCTTACGATCGGTCCCCCAATCCATCAGGCTCGGGACTCTAGGACCGAAACATACCGTCGGCTCGTGGATAAGCTTAGGCTTGCCGAGGCTTCTTATCCCTTCCGCAAATCTCTCCTAGATTCTCGCAACAGCCTAGACATGAGATCTCCAGCTGATCCTATCCAGGTTCTAGAAGCATAATCCTCCGATATTATCTCACAGAATCCTGGTTCAGCACAACTCTGATACCGGGCCCAAAGGGCCCATATCAGCCTCCTCCAAACCCTATAAATAGCTCATCACAGCTAGGGTTTCAGGTAAGTACTCTCATCCCTAAGTTGACACTCTGCACACACACGCTGACTAGGGAGATCCTGCTTTTCCCAACTGGAACTGCAGAAATACCATAAGTCATACATAAATACTCAATCCTCTTCTGGGCTCCTGGTTGCCATAATCTTGAGCACTTAGAGGGTTAAGGACATATAGTGATTAGGACACTACAATTCTTTAATTTCCTATTCTCACCTTCGCCATCACCGTCTTCTCACATTCGCTCGATGCCTCCGGCAGAACAGAGACGACATGAACCACCACTGTCTTCTCTGTAGAATGGTTAGTCTTCTCTCACCCTCATTTTGTGATTTGAATTTTAGGGATTTGAGTTCTGAGTTTGCATTTTAGTGAGATTAGGGTTTTGAGTTTGTAATTTTTGGGATTAGTTTCTGAAATTGTATTTTAGGGATTAGGTTTTGAAACATTGCTTTGTTTTCTGATTGTGAATGAGTTTAACTGTGTTGTACTGTTGTGATTTGTTTTGTGATTGTGAAGAACATTTCACCATCAAAGAGCAAATGAGTCAACAGAAGATCAGAGAACATTTTGGTTAGGGACACATAGTTGATGTCTCTCGATTCTTATGGGTGGTGCGGTGGTGTTGGCCTCATGCAACACTGGATGAATGGAATGTGCACACAAGGTGTTTGGTGAAAGTTCATCTTAAAGCTTCCACTCCCGGTAAAAGAATCTGTTAAACCATAATCTCCATATTTGCTGTGTGTTTCTGCACTCATGGACAAACACTTGGCCAAACATTTGAAATGCTTACCATATGTTGGTGATGTTAACAAGCAAACCAATTTGGTCCACAAGGCACCTAAGAAGGTATGAAAATATGGATCCTAATGCAGAATTTGGTCCACTGATTTTTTTTTTAAAAGCGTAGTCTTCGCATTCATTGCTTTTACTTTGTTAGAATGTTATAAGTTTTTGCTTTAATTCATTGTCTGTTCTTACTTTTTTTTTCCTATGTAGTTAGATTCAATGATTTTATTAATTTTCATATTTTTTTTCTATATTGTTCCATTCAACGTGAAGCTTGAATTTAGGTTTAGGTTTTCTCACATCCTAATCTCCATATCTTTGTTTTATGCATATAGAGAATCTCTTTGTTCTAACTATGAAGGTGAGTTTCTTTGCTCTTGCTTTTACAATAAAATTTATCAGTTCAAGTTTATTTTTTCAAATAGTTCTTTTTAGGGATTTGATCACCAGAGTTGTGTCATTGGAGCCAAAAAGAAGGCTTGGAGATTAGTGATAAGAGTTGTTAAGTATTTTATATTTATTTTGTTGGTTATCTCTGAATATTCATGGTAAATGATGTTTAAGTTCTGATCTATTGATGTATTGACATAGTTCCTAATCTGTCCTCATGCTATGGGGATGCAAATGGAAATTCAGGTTATCAAAATTCAGGTTATTTGAGAGTGCTTGGTTGCTCTCAAGTTTTGATTTTTAGTTTAGTTTCACTCTAACTTGCTTATTAAATTGTTTGGCTATTGATACTGCATAATCTATTGGAAAAATGAATTTTCAAAGTATGCAGCTTCACATTTTCATAATGTTTTTTTCCTCAGTGACACAGAGGTATGGCTATCTACTAGGGAGTAGGAACGCTTAATAACTATGGTGTGTATCATAGTCCTATTAATTGTAGATGGTGTGTTCCTTACACTATCTACCAGGAATGTTTTTTTCATAATGCTAAAATTAATTGTAGATGGTTTTGACAGTCCAATTTAATAATTATGCATTGTCTGGACTCTTTATTTACTGGCTTTGTATGTTGGGGTGACTCTAGGGAGTAGGAACGCTTAATAACTATGGTGTGTATCAGGTATGAGAAGCAATATATGGAGGATGTTCAGCTCAGAGGATGTTCCTGCTTCTGAACAGAAGCCTTTTCTTGACCCAAATAGAGAAGGATAAAAAGTAAGTCTATTCTTTTAGAAATGTGCATTGCGCTTCTCATTTACGCAGGTGGAAACCAATTGTTATGGCCTAAATGGGAGATGTATAGTTCATTTGCTATTTGTTGCTGTGTCTTAACTCTTAATTACAATACTATACCAACTTGGAATAACAGTTTTTGTTACGTGGTTTCTCTTACTGATTGGACAGTTCGTTCAACCAGTGAAAATTGTAGCATTTCTTCATTTTCCAGCCAACGAAGATTTAAGGATTAGATCTTAACAATACGAAGGGTTCATGCCCCACGAATCGTATAGAATGTATCTTAGTTTAGCAGAAATCATCTTCTTTCTGTGGATGATATCATTTTGATATGTGTTTAGTTAATCACAAGGATATATTTTGCCATTAAAATGTGACTTTGCAAGTATTGCTAATTGGTATTGCAATTATTGATAATATTTATTATTATTTACTCATAATATTTATTTCAAAAATTAAACACATAATAATGTTATAATCACTGAAAATGTAAACCAAAAACTTTAGTTAGCTTCAATTTTGAAGACTACCTTAGTCAAAGTCCTTGGATTGCACTTCTTTGCAAATTTCTTTTTCTTTTCTCTCAGAAATATACTTTTTTAATTTGTCGGGATCTTTTTAGATTGCTTCGATTGCAATTATTTGCTTACCATTGATTTTTCAAACTTATTTAGTTGGATAAATTCATTGTGTTTAAATTTTTTTAATTATGTTTATAAATTATCTTTATCATGAAACCTTTAATAATTTCATGTTTAAATTAGAGGATGCACGGGCTTGCTTACTAGTATCATATAATTCAACTATTGGATTGATTAATTTAATATTATGTAAAAGTTAACAAGGGTAACTAGCTAGTGTTAACGGATCTCTATGCATGATATATATATATATATATATATATATATATATATATATATATATATATATATATATATATATATATAAAAGAGTGAAGTACCACTTCATGTTTGTTAGATGGGCACTTTAGTTTTTCAAAATGTGGAAATTCACTTTTAGTCCCTGCAGAATTTTTTTTATGGGACACTTTAATCCCTTCGTCCACTCCTTCAACTGCCTCAACTGCGGACTTAAGTGTCCCATAAAAAAATCTTCAAATACTAAAAGTGAATTTTCACATTTTGAGGAACTAAAATGTCTGATCTAAAAACCATAAGAGACAAAAGTGGTACCTCACTCTCTCTATGTGTGTGTGTCTATATATATATATATATATATATATATATATATATAAAATTGTACTTGATTTGCATTTGTAATAACTTTGAAGATCAAGCGATCCAGAGATAGATCATTCAAGTGAAGAGTGGTTTGGTACTATGATTCCAATGCACGGTTTTTATTGCTTCCCCTTGTGAAATCAATTAGAAAGCTTCACTTTAGGAACGTGCCTCCTAGCTCTTGTCGCACAACAAAACAAACTTTTCTTTACAACGTAACATGTATAGCCCTTTCTTGTTTCACTTTTCTCCCTTTTATGGTCTTCTGATGACAATTTGATTTAAAACATTTTATGATATTTTAAAAAAGAGCGATCAATAATATAAACCCAGCATAGTTCATGGATAGTTGAGTTTCTTATTAAACATGATGTCAGGGATTCAACAAGACGTGATCCTGACATTTTATAGACCCGGGGCAAGAAAAAAATAAGAGGCCCTAATTTAAGATACTAGTTAGCAACTATCTTTATAAATAATTAAATATTTATTATCAACTAAAACTTTAATTACAAAATTTGAATAGCAAATTTTTTTTAATAAAGATTTTCCTATGTTTAAATGTTTTTTAAATACTAGTACTCCCTTCAATAAAAAAATGGTAAAAATGAGAAGAAAAAAATTCTCAAACTAAAATTAAAGTAATTAATGAAAAAGTTTAGAAATTACAAATTTTGAATTGTGATAGGTTGATTAATTCAAAATGCATTAAACTAATTATTTGATAATTGGTTGATATTTTTGATAAATTATTAAATACATGTTTCCTTAATGTTTTTTATTTTTGGAATTCTTTATCATTCTTGTGAAACCGAAGAATAGTATTAATGTTTATAAGGTCACACGAGCTACAATAGTTTCATGATTTGAAAATTTTTAAAATAAAGAGAGTTTTGGGGTTGGGTTCAAATAAAATACTCTAGGCAATCAAAATAAAAATATATATGATTTTTTAATCACTTGTCTAAGTATTTTAAAAGGTAACTTTATTTTGAAAAATTGAAAAAAATAACTAAAATTTCGAAAACTGTGAATTATTTAAATATTTTAGGGCATCCACAGCAGAGTCTGGTGGAGAGTCTTAAGTTCAGATTTTCTTCCAGGCTCTCTCCAGACTCGGCTAATCTTCAAAATCTGGTGGGACCCTTTTTTTATCATTTTCTTCCTTTTTTAATTTATAATACCCTAATAAACATATAATAAATAAATAATAACAATAAATTAATAATAATAATAATTTCAAATGATAATAATATTTTTTAAAAAAATAAATAATATTTTTAAATACATATATATATATATATATATATATCTTTTCTCTTTTATTCTTAAATATATTGTCTTGTTATGAAAAAATAAATAGTCTATTTTTTTATGAATTTGAGAAAATTAAATACACTCCAATAATTTTCTTAAATACTTGTGAAATTAGTTATTTTTGCTTAAAAATAAGACCAAAAGAAGTACGTATTTTTATATTTAAATAAATAAATAATAAATAATTTGAAATTAAAAATAGTTAGTGTGTCTAATATGCAACGGTCCACTGTGTGGTTATATAGCACATGTTTATAATAAATAAATAAATAATGGAACATTTGTGTCAACATTTTGGAGGACAACAAGGAAGTGTTAATTAAATTATAATAATTTGAATTATATTGTATTTTTATGTAATTTATAATTTTTAGTAGGTACCATTAATTATTGTAATGTTAACTTTGATTTAACTTTAATATTTAAATATTATTTGTGATTATTTTTATGAATTCTACGCAATTAATATTGTTGAAATTGTATTAAAAAGCATTATTGAAATAAAATTGTGTATAAAAGTACATGATGATGTAATGTTGATGCATGTTTGGTAAGTCTAGTGTTAAGACTCTGCTGTGGTGGAAGATATGAAATGTCTGAAGTTGAGTCTGATAGCTGAATGATGATGTAATGCTGATGTATCAGAATCTGGTGAGTCTTAACTTAAGACTCTGCTGTAGATGCCCTTAGACAGAGAGAGGTTAAAAAAACTAGCAAAACTAATATAATTATACTTTAGAAATATTATGACTTATTTTTCAAAGTTTATTATTTTAAATTCTTTGATTATTACTAATTTATTATGCATAATGCATGGTGTCTAAACATTGTGAATTTAAAAAAAAAATTGTAAAACAGTATTGGAAAGTTTCCAACCCCTGACCTCCATATTAAGATGAGAAGCATCAATCAGTTGTCAAGCAAATTTGGTTAACATAATATTATATATTAAAAGGAATTATTTTTTATAATGGATTTCTTAAAATTTTGGGTTCATGGCGGTAGATTACTGTTGTAGGGTCTGCCAACCATATACGGACCCGAGTCTCACCAAAGGATTCTTCCAAGGGCACTTCGCTCGGGTTACCTGTCATTAAAGTCCTTTGCTCGACTCGTGGGATCCGAGCAATACGAAAGGGTCAGGCTCAGACTTGATGGAACCGAGCCTCACCATCGGTCCTCAATCCATCCGGCTCGGGACTCTAGGACCGAGACATACCATCGGCCCGCGGATAAGCTCAGGCTCGCCGAGGCTTCTTATCCCTTCCGCAAATCTCTCCTAGATTCTCGCAACAGCCTAGACATGAGATCTTCAGCTGATCCTATCCAGATTCTAGAAGCATAATCGTCTGATATTATCTCAACAGAATCCTGGTTCAGCACAACTCTGATACAAGGCCCAAAGGGCCGATATCAGCCTCCTCCAAACCCTATAAATAGCTCATCACAGCTAGGGTTTCAGGTAAGTACTCCCATCCCTAAGTTGACACTCTGCACACACGTTGACTAGGGAGACCCTGCTTTTCCCAACTGGAACCGCAGAAATACCATAAGTCATACATTAATACTTGATCTTCTACTGGGCTCCTGGTTGCGATAATCTTGAGCACTAAAGAGGATTAAGGACATAGTGTTTAGGACACTACATCTGGCGCCGTCTGTGGGAAACGAGTAACTAGTATTCCCACATCCACTGCTCTCATGGCAAACGACAACGGTAATGAAGGAGATCTCCGCCGTCGCCTCCGTGGGAGGCCACCTAAGAACGGGAGAAATGTCAGGGACAGAATCGCTCCGGGAGGACCCACTGAAGGCAATCAGGCTAATATCCCTCCAGTTCCTCCGGTTCCTCCAGTTCAGGCGCAAGCTAATGTCCCTCCCCTTATTGAAGGCGACGGAGGACAATCTAACCCTCGCACTTTTCCTGATGGTCATGTCTCAGAGTGGCATGATACTGCAGATTCTGGACCACACCTATCTCGGAGGGCCCCTGCTGGGTCACGAACTGATGAGGATCGTCGAGTAGAACGTTCCGCTTGTCGTGATCATTCCCGAGCCGATAGATCCCAAAGAGAAGCGCCTCACTTGACGAGGGGCCACTTTGGAACGCTACAAGGTGGCCCACGTTCCGCTGAAACTGAGGGCAGGTCTTATATGACTACCTCTTCGGCAAAGACCAATATCCACTTCCTTGTATAGACAAACTAGTATGATATGGCCGAGGATGTTGCTCTTGACGCTCTTCCCTACCACGCGCCGCAGTACTGATTCTGTGAAATTCTTCCAAATTCACGAACTTCCTGGACCTTTCCCTTAGCTCGGCCATATCCTTAGGTGGTTCTCCTATCAAAGAATCCTTAAAATCTCCATCTCGTAACCCTTGAGTGAGCAAGAGAACAGATACTCCAGATTGTAAACCTGATATGCCACTAGCCTCTTGTTGGTACCGAGCTAGGTAGTCTCGTAGAGACTCGTCTGGTCTCTGTGCAACTCCAGCTAATGAATGATCGGATTTTGGCTGTGACATACTGGCAGTGTACCTATTCAAAAACGCTCTTCTAAGTTCAGCCCAAGAATGAACTGAATTTGCAGGTAAGGAGTTGAACCACCGTAAGGGCGCCGAGCCCAAAGTCATTGAGAATGCGCGGCATTTCATGAAATCCCCTCCTCCATAAAACATCATGGAGGATTCGTAAGCCGAAATATGGTCCATCGGGTCGGTTGTCCCGGTATAGCGAGGGATATTTTGATGTCCTACATAAGTCTGCGGGGTTTGGTATGCCATGATCTCCATTGTGAAAGGATGGCCAGGATGAGGTTCCCCATTAATACGCTCGGGAACCACGTCCGGGTTGAAAGGTGGAGGAGGAGGAAGGTTGTTTGGGTTGTCGGAAGCCACGCGAAGGCTTGGCTCGGCTGTCCTTGCCATGTTCCGTTGCTGAAGAGCAGCAATAGCCTGATTCTGTTTCTCAATCAAGAAAGTCTGAGTTCTTAAAATTTCCATGATTGACTCTTCTCGCCTCCGAGCCGAAGAGGTAGTCATATAAGACCTGCCCTCAGTTTCAGCGGAACGTGGGCCACCTTGTAGCGTTCCAAAGTGGCCCCTCGTCAAGTGAGGTTCTTCTCTTTGGGATCTATCGGCTCGGGAATGATCACGACGAGCGGAACGTTCTACTCGACGATCCTCATCAGTTCGTGACCCAGCAGGGGCCCTCTGAGATAGGTGTGGTCCAGAATCTGCAGTATCATGCCACTCTGAAACATGACCATCAGGAAAAGTGCGAGGGTTAGATCGTCCTCCGCCGCCTTCAATAAGGGGAGGGACATTAGCTTGTGCCTGAACTGGAGGAACCAGAGGAACTGGAGGGATATTAGCCTGATTGCCTTCAGTGGGTCCTCCCGGAGCAAGTAAGGGCGAAGAAGGATTCTGTGTTTGGAGCAAATGAGGATAAAGGGTAGAGAAATTTTCGGTTTTGTGATGCTGCAAATGAGTGTAAAAGGAAGAGAAGGTGTCTGGTTTGTGAACGTTGCAAATGAGTGTAAAGGGTTCGAATACCCCTCAAAACTCTTCAATTTCCCTCCTTCCACGATACGCCGGTTGGGCCTAAAGCCCATTAACCCACTCAGCCACTCGCAGGGAGAGACGTGGTAGTTATTGGGGCTACTTTTTCAAAATTTGAAATTTAAAATGATTTGGCACAACTTCCAAGGACACGCGCCGCACCTAGAGAACCTAAAACGTCACCTCGGATAGGCTACATGGTTAAGGCGGGAAACAGTTGCCACACCTCTGAACCAAGACATGCTAAAGGTCAACCCTAGCCACTTGTTACCTCGCCACAGACTTTCCAAGTCTTACGAGTTGGGGGGCTTGTAGGGTCTGCCAAATATATACGGACCCGAGTCACACCAAAGGTGTGGTGGACTCGGCCTAGCCGAGGTCCTCAGACGACCTCGCCAAAGTCCTAAGGACCCTTCAGGAAGCCTTCTGAGCGCTTGGCCGAGCTCAATGCTCAACGGCCGAACAGACGCCAGATACGGGCCGACCTCACTCTCCAACTCAGGTCCGACGTCTAAGTCCGATACCTTCCCAAGTCCGACACCTAGGACTTGATGACGTCTCCCTTCTTATCCACAAGGACAGCTCACCACCTTATCCACAAGGACAACTCACCACCTTATCCACAAGGACAACTCACCATCTTATCCACAAGGACAGCCTATCCACTCATAGCTCAGTACAGGCTGGCCCTACTTGGGCCTAAAGCAAGCCCATTAGGGCAACCAGCTCCCCCTATAAGTAGCTCCGTACTACATGGGGCTCAGGTACGTCCTCTAACCCTAATTGCCACCCTCACACACCAGTGATTAGGGTTACTCCTTGGCTCTCTCCCTTGGCCACTAGAGGACTCCCACCAAACATCACATATCAACCTTAGACAGAGGCTCCTTTGAAGGTCATCTCCTATACCCTTGGAGGTCCCCACCGTCTAGGACATCACATTGGCGCCGTCTGTGGGGAATCTGATAAACTTCATTCCCAAAAAACCCTACCATGCCTGAGGCACAACCAGATCAGAAAAGGAGGAGGGAGCACCCAGAGATAATCCCGCCAACCGGGGACTTGCAATCACACCTCGAGGCTAACAGGGCAGCTAGGCCCCCATCACCCCCGCCTCCTCCCCCACCGTCACTATCGTCACATCAGCGATTGCCCGTACGGCATCCCGCCAAACGAGCCACTGTCCAACCCTCAGCCCCCAACAGACCCCGACAGCAACCAATAAATGTTGTTGTATTGGATCTGGTTGAGACGCCGGAAAATTTCCGGGTGGAAACCATCTCTAGTGGTTTCGCCGGTGGCGGCGAGAAGAAGTTGGAAAGGAAAAAGTACGTTCAGCAAGTATTAGCTGTCCGCCACAAGCTTATTCATAAAAAACCATCTCAGAACATCCCCATCAGTTTTTCTGATCAGGATCTAGTAGATATCATCTCGGATCACAATGATCCAATGGTAATCGCAGCGATGATCGGCAACTTCGAAATCGCCCGAGTCCTCGTCGACCAAGGAAGCTTGGCGGACATTCTGTTTCTTCACACATTTCAAGCACTGTAACTAAGGTCCGCCGACCTCATACATTTTGAAGGGCATCTTATCAGCTTTGTGGGCGGAGCAATACGCCCCCTTGGAGCCATCCTCCTCCCGGTGACCTTGGGCAAACTGCTTTCGGCCCCGAACGGAGATTATCAAGTTTTTAGTGGTTGATTCTGAATCCCCATACAATGTGATACTGGGACGAACCTGCCTGCAAGCCTTCGGGGCAGTGGTCTCAACAGTTCACTTAGCAATGAAATTCGTCGGTTCTGATGACAACCTTGTCACCGTCAAAGCTGACCAGCTTAAAGCCCGACTCTGCTATAACGCGAGTCTACGGGAAAATAGGAAAAAGCAAGAAGTACTCTCTGGCCCGACATTAGCCAAAGGGAAGGTCCTTTTGGCAGAATTGGATGTCCGAGCTGAACAGGATGATCTCAGATCGTCCCCTCAAGGAGAATGGTTGGTAATTCCTATCGATCCTGCTAACACCAGCAGAACGGTCAAAGTGGGCGCCGACCTCCCTAAGGAGATCCAGGATGAGATCATCGCATTGTTGCGAGCTAATTTGGATCTGTTTGCCTGGACCTCGGCCGACATGCCAGGGATCGACTCGAACTTTATCTGTCACAAACTCAGTGTAGACCCGAACGCAAGGCCGGTAGCGCAGAAGATGAGACGGGTTGGAACCGAGAAAGCAAAAGTTATCCAGGAAAAGGTGTCCAAGCTGCTCGAAGCCGGGTTTATAAAAGAAGTCCCATACGCCGAATGGGTGGCAAACACAGTCTTGGTTAAAAAGGCAAACGGTAGTTGGAGGATGTGTGTGGATTACACCGACCTCAACAAAGCCTGCCCCAAGGACCAATATCCGCTGTCGATTATTGACCAGCTCGTCGATAATTCAGCAGGAATATTCGGGATATAACCAGATCCCTATGTATCCCCCTGATCAAGACAAGACCACATTCACGACCGGAAAGGCGACTTACTATTACACTGTCATGCCTTTCGGCCTGAAAAATGCTGGCGTAACCTATCAAAGGATGATGAACAAAGTTTTTGATGGGATCATCGGCACCACCATGGAGGTCTATATCGACGACATGATTACAAAGAGCAAGAAAAGAGAAGACCATGTCCAAGATCTAACCACGGTTCTGGAGAGGGTAAGAGCACATAGCATGAGGTTGAATCCAGAGAAGTATACCTTCGGAGTCCCTGCTGGCGCTTTCCTCGGGTTCATGCTCTCCGAGAGAGGAATCGAAGCAAACCCCGACAAATGCCGTGCTATATTAGAGATGAAGAGCCCTGCCGACCTCAGAGGGGTGCAACAATTAACTGGCAAGATGGCGGCACTGTCTAGATTCCTTCCTCGAGCTGCTAAAAAGGCCTTACCCTGGTACCAACTTTTGAAAAAAGGTACAACTTTTAACTGGGATCAGGACTGTGAAGCCTCTTTCCTTGCGCTTAAGGAATATCTCTCTTCCCCTCCAGTTCTCTCCAGCCCTCGAGAAGGGGAGAATCTTTTTATTTATCTTTCCGTTGGGGAGTCCGCTCTCAGCTCGATTTTGGTTCGAGACGAGGGACGAAGTGAGTTCCCCGTTTATTTCATAAGCCGAGCTCTCCAAGGTCCCGAGCTTCGGTATTCCAAGATTGAGAAATTCGCATTCTGTCTCATCCTGGCTGCACGGCGGCTGCGACAATTTTTCCAAAGCCACCCTATTGTCGTAAGAACCGCCCAGCCCATTAAACAAGTTCTGCAAAATCCCGACCTCGCGGGGAAAATGATGGCCTGGGCAATCGAACTGTCCGAGTTCGACATCTCCTATGAACCGAGGAAGGCAATCAAGTCACAAGTACTAGCAGATTTTGTGTCCGAGTTTACAGATCCCCACCAAAACTCTAGCTCGGATATTTGGGTAATATATGTTGATGGTTCGAGCAATCAAAAGGGTGCAGGAGCTGGTGTTATTTTTGAAAATGCGGAAGGGCTCAGCATCGAATACTCCCTGAAATTTGAGTTCTTAACTTCGAATAATCAGGCCGAGTACGAAGCAGTCATTGCCGGCCTCCGCATGGCTAAAGAGCTCGGTGCAACCGAAGTCCAAATTATGAGCGATTCCCAGTTGGTGGTTTCCCAAGTCGTTGGGGAATACCAAGCCAAAGAGCCCATCCTGCAGAAATACCTCGACAAAGTCAAATCCCTAGCTCTTGACTTTGCCAAATTTTCCATCACCCATATCCCCCGCAGTTCAAACTCCCGAGCCGACGTGCTTTCCAAGTTGGCAAGCACGAAAGGTGGAGGGAATAATAAAAGCCTCATTCAAGAGCAAATCGCGATTCCAAGCGTAGTAATGACCATTTCGGTATCGCCGAACTGGATGCACCCGATTAGGGCATACCTCGAACATGGAATACTCCCTGCCGATCAAAAGGAAGCAAAGAAACTTAAGAGAAAGGCAGCTGAGTATGTTATTGTGGATGGAGTCCTTTATAGAAGAGGAATGTCATCTCCACTCTTCCGATGTCTTACCTCCGAGGAAGCTCAAGAGACCTTGAACGAGGTCCATGGAGGAATGGGGAGCCACCACGTCGGAGGAAAATCCTTGGCGAGGAAGATACTAAGGGCCGGATATTTCTGGCCAACCTTAGTTATGGACTCCATTGACCATGTTCGACGATGTCCTCAATGCCAATTCTTCAGCGATGTTTACCAGAAACCGTCCGAGCAGCTCCACTCTCTAACCTCCCCCTGGCCTTTCAGCATGTGGGGGATGGACATTGTGGGACAGTTCCCAACGGCTCCTGGCCAGCTAAAATTCATCGTGGTAGCAATAGACTACTTCACCAAATGGATCGAAGCTGAGGCCCTAGCAACCATCACTTCGGCAAGGATCCAGAAGTTTTTTATGAAATAAGTCATCTCCCGTTTCGGCCTTCCTCTCACGTTGATCACCGACAATGGTAGCCAATTCGCCGCCAACAACTTCCAGATATTAGCTGAGAGTCTCGGAATCTCTCATCGGTTTTCTTCGGTTGAGCACCCCCAGACTAATGGCCAAGCCGAGGCCGCCAATCGAGCTATCGTTGACGGCCTCAAGAAGAGAATTACACAGGCCAAAGGAGCATGGGCCGATCTTCTACCCGAGGTCCTCTGGTCAATCAGGACCACGGTTCAGTCCTCAACCGGAGAAACCCCCTTCAGACTCACCTATGGTTGCGATGTGGTCATCCCCATCGAACGAAGGATTCATACCTTTCGAATGAGGGACAGACCCGAGGAGGAAAACGGAAATTTGATTAAAGAAAACTTGATACTGGCCGAAGAGATCCGGGACGCCGCTTCTGCTCGGGAAAAGAAAGCAAAAGAAAGGCAAGCCAAGCAGTATAACAAAACGGTACAACCCATGACCTTTGAGGTCGGTGATCTCGTCCTCAGGAGAGCTGACATTGGTCTTAAAAATCGAAGAGATGGGAAATTTGCTCAAAACTGGGAAGGCCCCTACAGAGTCATCTCAAAAACACACTCTGGGGCATACAGACTAGAGACCCTTGAAGGGGGCGAACTCAAAAACTCTTGGAACGTGGCAAAACTGAGAACCTACTACAGCTAGGTTTACCTCAGATGTTATCGGCCACCCCAGTTAAAAGTTTAAGTTTTGTCTGCATTTCTGTTAATATTTTACACTTACTTTTCCTAATCATGCTCACATTTTCCACGTTGGGACGTACCCACCTTCTCAATTTATAAGCAATGTACTCATGGTTATTAATGAAAAGTACAAACTTGCTCATACTCAAGTGCCACAGTTTTATATACGTACGTACTAGCTTCTCATTTAGCACTAGCCACCTAAATGTTGCATGGCGCTATGCACAGCCAACGTCTTCCAGTTAAGATCAGCTCATATGCACAGTGTACATGGGACACCCGATAAAGAACAGACTGCTGTGAAATGTTTTCACATAGCTTCACCCAGCACTCTCTTTTACATCGGGGTCGAGGACACCCACCTCGGCTAAGGTGGGTAGATCCGAGCTCCCTACCGTATGCACTTATATACAGTACCTTTATTCAGAGGAACACTTATAAGATTACTGCACTTACTGAGTCGTCCGATCTCAGCATTATTAAGTTGCAAATCCGACATAATCTGAATACAACAAGCCAAAAAGACTTGTATTCTCACAATTAGTTTTTAGAAACGATCTCGGACATAGTACATATGCAACAAGTTAGAGTTAAAAACTTGCATAAATATAACAGCAGGCAACAAGTTAAAACAGGAAAGAACTTGCATAAGAATAAACTGTTATACACAATAAAGCAAAGTACAATCCAACGTTGTCAAACATGTTACAAAAAAATACATTGACAGATCGCAAGCTGCCCAGCATAAGGGACTTACGCTGCCTCATCTTCAACATCGGACAGGACAACCGAGTTCGGGTTGAACTCCTCATCCGGTTTCTCCACCAAAGGATTGGGCAGGCTCTCCTCAGGTTGGTCAAGGTCGACTTCGAGCCCGTCCTTGTCCTAGTCGACCATCTTCCCATCCTCCACTCCGAACCCAGCAGAGGCGCCGATATACCGTATTCGGAGCCCTTGGTTCAGGTGCAGAATCTGTTTTATTGTGCTGGTAAAAACTTTACCCGCCGCCCTTTCAAGATTGAAATCCGATTCATGTGCGGCTACTTTGTGTTTAAGAGCTTGAGCAGCTCTTCTCTTCAACAATGTTCTCACCTTCTCCACCTCGTCTAGCCCTTCTTGCCATCCAGCCTCCTTTGCATCCGCGGTCGCTCGGGTCAGGGCCTCCTCTTGGCTTTTCCGAAGCTCCTCCAGCTGCCGACGGTGCTCCTCCTTTAACTCGGCCAACTTTTGCTCAGCAGAGTCTTTGTTATCCCTCAGCTCCGCCACCTCCGCCGCCATATCGGATCGGGCCTTCTTCCCGGCTGCCGACACGCCTTCCGCAATGTCGTCAGCAACATCGGCCAACATATTGAAAATATTCGTCGACTTTTTCAAGTGATAGGCCAACCCTTCGGCCATCTTCTTCCATTCGGCTCCCGACATCTTCACAAGTGACTCTTTAACTGAGGCCCTAGTAGTGGGAGTCGTCGGCCTTGGGGTACCGGCAGCATGGACGTGCTCGGTACTTGGAGATGGAGACTGAGGAGGAGGCGAGGTAGTGATCACCGCAGGCGGAGTAGAGTGCGGCAGAGCAGAGTCAGCTGACATCGTCTCGGCAGTTGCGACCTCATTGGAAGTACTCTCCGACTTCTTCCTCTTGCGATTCAGCGCAGCCTTCAATGCCCTAGACGACATCGCTGACCAATATCCCTCTGTAAACAAAAAGACGAAGAAAAGTCAGCAAAAAAAAATATATATATTATAAGTGCGAGGTTAACTACCAATTTTGGCTAACACGTCGTTGTCAGAACACTTCATAAAAACTCCAATATCAAGTTGGAATTTCCGAGCTTGATATTCATTTTGAAAATGATGGACTGTGGCAGCCTCGTCGGCATCAAGAGTCGCGCTCGACCACCTTTGTGGCGTACCGAGGTGGCGGTCGAAGAACTCCGGGGTCCACTCTAAGGGAAACCTCGGTCCCGTCTCGTCCCGGAACCAAGGTCGGCCAGCACCCACAAACTTATACTTGAAGAATCTGGGCTTAAAGTGCTTCCAAGATTCCGTAAACATTCCGAACAGCCCACAGCGAGCTCGGGCTTTGGCCGATACCCAAAGTCGCCCAGTAACCCCGTCTTTGTTATTGACGAACGGGTTGTACATCCACAGAAAGAGCCGGACCGTGCATACTAACCCCTTGGCCCGGCAATACTTTTGAAACGCCCTCAAGAACGACCAGGTGTTGGGGTGAAGTTGCGAAGGAGCCAGTCCGAGCTCTTTCAGAACCCTCATCTCGAAGTCAGTGAACGGCAAAGTCACGCCGAGGTTGTGGATTAAGTCGGCATAAAAAAAGAAGGAGTTGCCATCAGTCTTGGTACAGATTCGGTCATTCGCCGAACAAGGAAGAACTTCGTAAGAAGTACCAGCGGCGTCTCCCGAACAGGGTAATATAAATCTCTTCACGTCAGAGAGCTTATCCTCGGAATCTAGATGAGATCGCACCCCCTTCGGCTCCACGTCGACCCATTGATATTGGTTGGCATCGGTGGGCGCAGGATACAGATCCGGTCGGCTAACGCATTTCCGGGGCGGCATGGTACCTATGGAAGAACAGGGGAGCTCGACGTTAGTCCTACGGGTTACAAAGAATAACCCCCCAGAAAACCCCCTCGAAGTCGTTCCGAGGGGCGAGCACCTCCCCCCCACCACAGGTACCCCCCCCCCCATTTATATCCTCTTCACTCCCCCATATTCTCGAAATCGACATGGCCCCCACCACCAATAAATTCGGCCCAGGCGTATGGCCAAACCCACTCTTTCCTCCGCTCCCAATCCCGAGGATAAACTACCTCAACGGGATCAACCTCTAAAACCTATTCCTCATATTCCTCGTCGACCTCCAGGGAGGAACAGGATGAGGAAGAGGAGCCGTCCTCTTCCTCGTTATTGCTACAGGATAGGGAGATCACTACAGACCATTCCCCAACCCGTTCCCTACTCATAATGAACCCAGTATATCCCTTTGATTTCTCGAAAAATGAAAGCAACAACCCTTCAACAAGTCCTAAACCGCTCCAAACCCAGAAACATCGTAAGCCACCAATCCCTTTCCCCAAGATTAACACGAAACCCAATAGCAGAAAAACCACCCATATAGAAACAGAGCCTTTAGAATCCCAAATCCTACCCAGACGAACCAGAACAGAGAAAAAGAAGAGGCAAAAACAAAAGGAGAAAAGGAGCGAGAGGATACCTTGAATATGCAACCGTGAAGAATGAAGGGGAAGAAGGGTAACTTGCTGTTGGTTTTCTGCGGAGAAAGAAAGTAAGAGGAGCACAATTCCAGAATGCAGTCTTGAGGGAAGGAGGGAGAGTGGAACTAGTGTAAGTGAATGAAAGAGCAGCCGTTTGGTAGAAAGAAGAAGAGGAACGGTTTTGTCAGAATAAGAGAAGAGGAACCACCTTCCCCCCACTTTCGAAATTTGGGCCAAGCCCAAACGGCCCAACCCAGCATGCAGCCATACCAAATAGGACACGCGGCGCGCAGCTGCAGAAATTATGGACCTCGAGCAACGTCACAATGATGGTGACGCTTCGTAGGTCGCGATTTCTGACACGTGTCAGATCAAGTAAAAGCAAACGTCACTTCGGTACTGGTGACTAGACAGCTGTCGAGCCTGCTCCGTCATAATGAAAGGACGTCAGAGACAGCTGGATCCAACTCTTGGCAGACTTATCGTCCGAACTCCCTAGAACCTCGGAACAAGGCTCAGTTGGCCTTGACCGAGCTGGGGGGCTTATGTGGCGAACTCGGCCCTTACGAGGTGGGCTTATGAGGTGGACTTGGGAAAAGGTCCTAAACCAGAACCTCGGAACAAGGCTCAGTTGGCCTTAACCGAGCTGGGGGGCTTATGTGGTGGACTCGGCCTAGCCGAGGTCCTCAGACGACCTCGCCAAAGTCCTAAGGACCCTTCAGGAAGCCTTCTGAGCGCTTGGCCGAGCTCAATGCTCAACGGCCGAACAGACGCCAGATACGGGCCGACCTCACTCTCCAACTTAGGTCCGACGTCTAAGTCCGACACCTTCCCAAGTCCGACACCTAGGACTTGATGACGTCTCCCTTCTTATCCACAAGGACAGCTCACCACCTTATCCACAAGGACAACTCACCACCTTATCCACAAGGACAACTCACCATCTTATCCACAAGGACAGCCTATCCACTCATTGCTCAGTACAGGCTGGCCCTACTTGGGCCTAAAGCAAGCCCATTAGGGCAACCAGCTCCCCCCTATAAGTAGCTCCGTACTACATGGGGCTCAGGTACGTCCTCTAACCCTAATTGCCACCCTCACACACCAATGATTAGGGTTACTCCTTGGCTCTCTCCCTTGGCCACTAGAGGACTCCCACCAAACATCACATATCAACCCTAGACAGAGGCTCCTTTGAAGGTCATCTCCTATACCCTTGGAGGTCCCCACCGTCTAGGACATCACAAAAGGGTTCTTCCAAGGGCACTTCGCTCGGGTTACCTGTCATTAAAGTCCTTCGCTCGGACTCGTGGGATCCGAGCAATACGAAAGGGCCAAGCTCGGACTTGATGGAACTGAGCCTCACCATCGGTCCTCAATCCATCCGGCTCGGGACTCTAGGACCAAGACATACCGTCGGCCCGCGGATAAGCTCAGGCTCGCCGAGGCTTCTTATCCCTTCCGCAAATCTCTCCTAGATTCTCGCAACAGCCTAGACATGAGATCTTCAGCTGATCCTATCCAGATTCTAGAAGCATAATCGTCTGATATTATCTCAACAGAATCCTGGTTCAGCACAACTCTGATACAAGGCCCAAAGGGCCAATATCAGCCTCCTCCAAACCCTATAAATAGCTCATCACAGCTAGGGTTTCAGGTAAGTACTCTCATCCCTAAGTTGACACTCTGCACACACGTTGACTAGGGAGACTCTGCTTTTCCCAACTAGAACCGCAGAAATACCATAAGTCATACATTAATACTTGATCTTCTACTGGGCTCCTGGTTGTGATAATCTTGAGCACTCAAGAGGATTAAGGACAGAGTGTTTAGGACACTACAACTGTCCTACTTTTTGGGCAGGACCTGGTTCAAATTTTGCCGTGAATATGAAAAAGACTTTATTAAAAAAATATATACACACTTCGATGATCTTTTTGTTTCGAAAGGGATTAATCTATATTTGTAGATCGGATAACAACCTTAATTAAAAAAAAAAAAAAAAAAAAAGCATGTCTGTCTAGTTTAGAGCACTGTATATATTAAAAAGTGTAGGACTACATTATTATATATGAAAGCACAAATTAAAGAAAATATATTCGCGAGAGATTGAAAGAATCTGAATGCAATGTACACACTGTACTATCATACACTGCCATAGTTATAAATATATTTAAATATATACGCATAATTATTGGATAGAAGTTATAAAAAGTATTTAAACTCAAGCATTATCTCTTTCGTTGAAGATACCAAAATTTGTTAGAAGGCAGAATGAAGATTTGTAGCGTTACTTCCATCTGTAATTAGTGTCTTCCTCTATTATTCAGCTCCATAAAAATAAAAATAAAAAAAAAGACAAATGTTTGTCTACTTTTTATATATCCAAATCCTGATCACAGCAATCTAATAATAAATTATATGTTTTCTTAACATCGAGCTGAAAATAAGAGATTATATAAAATATATTTGTATTACAAATTTAAATATTTAAAATGCTTAATTATGTCACAAGTTCTTGAAGTTTGGGGTATTTTTGCTAGATACCCTTATATTTTTTTTCAGTGTCTGACTCCCAGAAGTTACTTTTGGGTTTGTCATATACCCCTACTACCAGTTTTGTCAATTTTGATGACATGTAATATCAAAATCCTAATCAGACCCAGGAGGTTGGTCATGTGGTGTCGCGTGATGTCATATGGGCAAAGACGACCTCACTCTTCAATTATTTTATTTATTTTTATATTTAACTAAAAATATATATAAAAATATTAAGTTTTTAAGTTTTTAAATTAAAAAAAAAAAAGATTTTCTCCCACGGGGCACCAAGTGCTTAACCTCCTACGTATGATCAGGATTCCGATGTTACATGTCGGCAAAATGGACCGCAATTGGTAGTAGGGGTCAGACATAGAAAAAAATAAGGGTATCTAGTAAAAGTACCCCAAACTTCAGGAACTTGTGACATAATTAAGCTTATTTAAAATTTTAAAGTTCATGAATTTATTTTTCAAATATTCCGTTCGTTCTTAAATATATATATATATATATATATATATATGAGCATTCATTATTACATTGCCAAACAATAAAGTATTGATTCATACTATAACTAGGGGTGTAAGTGGGTCAGAATTAACCCGCGAACCCGATGAACCCAACCCATATTTGACGGGTTGGGTCGATTTAACGGGTTGGGTTGATTTTTTATTTTGTAACCCAATCAAGTATGGGTTGGGTCACGGGTTTATTATCTTAAAAATCGATTAACCCAACCCAACCCACTAATATAAATATATTTTATTTATTTATTTATTTCTAACATATTTTATGCTTAATTTATCATAATTTGATGAAAAATTGTGTAACTGTATAGTTTATGGATAATATGGTTCATAATTATGTAATTTGGTTGATTTGGATAATATTTAATTACTTATTTATGTGATTTTTGTTCTATTTTTAATTTTATTTTTATATTTACTTAGACTTTTTTAGTTTTTATTTTATAAAAATCAAAATACATAAACCCAATCGCCCAACCCAACCCAACCCGAATTGACAAAACTGGGTTAAATTCAACTTGTCCCAACTCCCTACAATTTTACTATGATTTTTTTTTTTTGGTAAAAATTTTACTATGATTTTAACTTTGTCTTTTTAAACTGTTTTAACTTGGTCATTTGCTCTTTTTTTTAAACAATAAAGTTTGAATAATTACTTAACTATATCCTCATGCAAATTACACATACCTTTACGGCGGCTAACTCAATCATAGTGGCTTGCTAGTTAATTTCATGGGTACACATCACTATTATTCAATCAACTATTCGAATAATGATGTAGAAATTATCTTATAGTACCATAGCTTAAGTGGTTTGATGAGTTGATAAAAAATTTGGATAATGTATACACGCCTAATTAAAAAACAACTATGACTAATATGTAATTCAGACATAATAATAAAATTGGTTTGTTATATCTTAATATTTTAAGGTTGTGGATAAAAGATTAAAGGTTTTTTTAAAGGGTTGGAAATAAGAATCCAAGAATGGAAGTATTTTTTTTTTTTTTTTTGAAAAAAAAAACTAAACTTAATAAACTCTTAACTTCTTAAATACACAATTTTTCATAAAACACTTCCACTCTTAACTTATTATCCTCGACCCAAACATTGAAAAGTAATAAAAAGTTTTGAGAATCTAAATCTACTACTCCCTCCATTCCTATATATAGGGCATACTTAACCGTATTTCCCGGACCAAGGAAAGTAGTTAGTTTTGTGAATTTTATGAGAATATATTGTAACATTACAATTTTACCCCCTCCACTTTTTTGGAAAGTTCACATTCATTAATGAATAGCAAAAAAACATAGTTAGTCAAAACATTTAATAAGGGCAAAAAAGAGAAAAAACAATTAATGATGCATAGGAAATATAAAGTGACCTATATATAGGACCAAAGATTTCTTCTAGAAGGTGACCTATATATAGGATCAGAGGGAGTACCTTTTAATAAGTACAGTAGTCCTTCCGATTCAAGAGTATTAATTGTTCAGATAGTTTCTTTTTCCTTTTTTCATATGTAATGGTTTTTTTTAATAAATCTAATACATAATTAATACTATTTTTTAAATATATTTTTATTTATTTTAACATATTTTTCACCTCCAACATTTTTACCTTTCTTCAATAATGATTACTCCCTTCGTTCCAAAATAATTGACGTTTAATATTTTAGTGCATGAATTAAGAAGTATATTTAATGTGACTTTTTTAGTAACTCAATCATTGTTTTATCATTTTTGCCCTTTTATCTCTCTATAGTAATTAGTCAAGTTTTCCCACTCATTATCTCTTTTATTAATTAGATGATGGTAGAGCAATAAAAATAGTAATTAATGTTGTACTCCCTTCATCCCTTATTATAAGACCCCTTTGGGAGATCTTATGTCCATTAAGAAAGTTGATTAATTTAGTTAATTGTATTGAAAATGTAAATTTTTTATATGTATTTTCAAAATTACCCATATTAATATTGTTGGGAATCTAAAATAAAGTTTTAAATAAATAGGGGTGTTTGTGGAAAAAAGTAAATTAATGACCATTGAAAATTGGTATATGATCTTATAAACAGGGACAAAGTAAAAGTGTCAAGATGGTCTTATATTTAGGGATAGAGGAAGTATTAGATTTTTGAAGTGTTAACTAATTTAAGAACAAATTCATTTTACTAAAGTGACAAATATACATAGGTGTGTCATAATCAAAATACATCATTCTTATATTATTTAATAATTTTTTATTAAAATTAAACTTCTGTATCATCTATACGAATATTGCTTTTAAAAGGAAAGGAATATTAAGTATATATTTATTTTTTAGATTCTTAACTTCAATATTAAAGGTTAATATTTTAAAAAAAAATCCATATGTAGAATAATAAGAACGAACGTAATAATAACGGTGGAGTTATATTCATAAATTTGGTATGTATTTCATCTATTAAAAATATGTCAGCTTCTTTGGATAAAAAATGGTAGCTTCTATTTCTAAGACCGTTTAACAAGAGATGTGCTCGTTTTGAAATTGAATTCTACAGTCAAGTCAAGCTCAAGTGCGCAACGAAACATCTCAGCAGCACAAGCCAGCAACTGAAATTGACCTTGTTTAACTATAAACAAATATACTCCCTCTTTCTTGAAATATAAGCAACAAAAAACATATTTTTTTTGGCTTAAAATATAAGTAAAACTAACTAATTTTCTTAAATTTTATTTCATTCTCAATATCACTTTCCAAAAACATCTCTAGCAAATTGTTATCTTATTTAATTTTTGTTTCATTTCCAATGCAACTTTCCTAAAATACCTCTATTCTTTTATAAATTTGAGAAAATTAAATACAATCAACTAACCTTCTTAATAAGCGTAAAATTAGTTGGTTTTGCTTATAATTCGAGCCGGAGGGAATACACTCCTTATTTTTTTAAAGGATATATACTCCTTAATTGAATGCGTAACTAATTAACTCACTTCCAAAGAGTAATACTACCTATTTGTTATCACGAATTCACGACCAACATGGATTCCTTGTAGATGCAAAAAAAAAAAATCATTTAGGGAAACTCACAGTAGTATCTAAAAAATTGGATGGGCAACCCAAAAAAAAATATTTGTTATCACGTACTTTGTACTACTTCATATATTAAAATATGAAAATTAGAAAAAAAAAGAATTTATTTGAAATTCTTTTTATTTTATAATTTTTAACTAATCTACATATATAAACTTTCATATATAGAATAATTATAATTTTTTAACTAATCTACATATATATACTTTGATATATAGAATAATACAAAATGTAAGACATATTTTCATTGCTAATGGTGTACTCACATGATATTTTAACCTATTTTTCTCAATGAGTTTGGCATGTGATCGAGATTCTAGCACATGCGTTAAACGAGCTATTATGGCAAAAAATAATTCTTTAGTCTACGCCAATAAAGAAAAGTAGAATACCCATAAGATTAAACTTAGAACAAACTACTATATATAATTAATCTCATTTATTTCTGGAAGCTCATGTTAAGGATTGCACGTGACAATTTATCGCTACCGAATGCTTTTCTTGTCCTCTCTAGTGGTGGTGACGTATAAGGCGAATTATATCAACGGGTAATAAACGTCAAGTCTTTCTGGTCCTATACTATACTCGTTCTGGTCTTATATATAGCCATCTTCTAGAAAAAAATTTTGGTCATATATATAAGACACTTTATATTTTCTATGCATCATTAATTGTTTTTTTTTTCTTTTTTGTCCTTATTAAATGTTGACTAACTATGTTTTTTTGTTATTCATTAATGAACGTGAACTTTCCAAGTAAAGTGAAGGGGGTAAAATTGAAATGTTACAATATATTTTCAAAAAATTCACAAAACTAACCATTTCCTTGATCCGGAGAATACGGTTAAATATGTTCTATATATAGGACCGGAGAGAGTAACATGGAAATGCTAATTAATACTAGTACCTTTATGTAAGTTTAAATTAGGAAATGAATAATTTATTATCATTATGTTCTTTTTAGCTTTGGAAGATCAAATTGTGGTTTTTCTCTTTATTATTATCGTGTTGCTCACTGTTGCTTTATTAAGTTTTGAGGTTGGAATGAAAGGGTCAAATTTAGGTATAATTTTTTTTAGTGAATGTTGTAGTGCGTTAGATAAAAATGTGTGCAGCACAATCAGGAGTTATGCATTGTATGGTTTGGGGATTTTGGGGAAGAAAGTTTGGGGAGGAGAAAATAGAGAAAAAAAAAAGGAATTTTTCCTTATTTGGTTGAGGAAAGAAAATAGGGAGACCCACTAAAAAAATTTTCTCCCCTCAAGTCAAGTGGAGAGATTTTGGAGAGAATGGGAAGGTGATGAGTATATTTTCTCATTGAAAGAAGGAAAACTCAAAAGAAATTTTTTTTTCTTCTCATTTTCTCTCCAACCAAACAATAGGAAGGAAAATTCAATTTTTCTCTCTTCCTTATTTCTTCTCATTTTCTCTCATAATAAACAATCACAAAATCTACTCATTTTCTCATCATAATCTCTCTTCCCTACTTCCCTCTTCCCTTTTTCTCGATCTTTTCTCTTTTTCTTTCATGCCACCAAACAAAGTATTAGTAGTGCAGCTCAATTTTAGAGTTATGAGACATGAAACATTGAAATTTGAATTTTAAATCTAGTGATAATGTAAAATATTTGCTTATAAATAAAATAAATAAAAATGTAAACCATATGTTATTTTTATGTCTCTATACAAAAAATATTGTTAAGAGAGTTTCCATTTAAACGCTTAATTATATATGTGAAATAATTTCATTTTCTCACAAATTTTAGTTTTTTTTTTTTTTTCAACAAGGAGCTTGCATTGTTCTCTGTGTAAAATTTTACTAGTAGATCCTTAAGTAATAATGTAATATATAAGGAAGGTAAAAGTTCGATCCAGTGAACAATATTTTTTTTTTGTTAAAAATGGCAAAAGCACAATAAAGTCATAAATAGATTAATTAATTCATTGTCCATAAAATTTAGGATATACTCTTGGTTAATATTAAAAAAATATTAGTTTTTTCTTTTTTAATTGCGCACATATTAGGTTAAGATACTTCAAAGAGAGAAAAAATTTATTACTCCCTCTGGTCTATATATAAGCCTCATTTCAAGACTTTTTTTTTGTTCTTAATATAAGCTTCATTTCCAATTTTTAATGACATTAATTACTTTTTTTCCACAAACACCCCTATTTACTTAACACTTTTTACATTCTCAATAATAATTATAGGGGTACTTTTGAAAATAATACCAAATATATACATTTCCAATGTCATAAACTAACTTTCTTAAAGGGAGTGAAATTGGTCAAAAAGTGCTTATATTAGGGATAGGTGGGAGTACTAAAAAAAAGAGAGAAAAAATTGTATTAATGAGTTGTTATTTGTTATCAGTATATACATATCTTTATTAAAGAACAACAACATAACATGATTCCCCTAAAAAAACAACATAACATGTCGAGAATTGTACTTAATGTTTACCTAATGAAAATTGCGATTAATATTCTTGACATATTTTAACTTGACAATGCCATCTTTTACAAGATGGTTGGTTATAAATATAAACCAAACAATATTTTTATACTCTATCATTGATTATATTATTCAGAAATGTTATTTAAATGTAAATAATTTTTAATAATTTTATCAAAAAAATTCCCCAATAATCGTTTAGCCCTATCCATGTATTTAATTAGTACATATTATTGACCTAATCTATGAAAATCGCTTCTATAGTTCTCATCTTATACAGTTAAACCATGTTCAACAACATGTGTTATCCAATACCCATACTTTTTTTTTCTTTTCTTTTAGCCATAATTATATTCACATAAGGCGATTCTGTTTTAGCCAATAAAAAAAATTATTAAAAAAAAAAAAAAAACTTCCTCAGCATAGCGAAGCTTAGCTTGCTATCACTACCGGGGCTTTATCTGTTCATTATCGATCAAGGCAAAAGCCCAAGGATCAAGAATTTTAGGGGCCTATTTTTTTTTAAAAAAAAGTACCCCTTCAGTGAAAAACATAATAGTAACATATTTCTCTCTTTAGTTTCGTTGTAAACCAAGGTCCCTCTCAATTCTGCAATTGCTCCACTTCATTGACTTTATTTTATTTTGATAAAGTGTGATGATGTAAACACTTTTGTGAATTTGTAGCATCATATAAGGATAAACCTATAATGTTTTATAACCTACGTGAAACCCTTTGTTAGTTGACATATTGAACAAATTAACATTAATAGCATTCTAAAGAAGTTCTTATCTCAAGAAAATGATGTCAAAATTTTCTTGATATCTTGAAATTCATATTGATTTTAGGCCTGATTTTCTTATTTCGTGTTAGGATTTGCACAAGAAAAATGTTAACGGGTGTTCTTAGAGTATTCCTTCCGGTCTTATTTATAGGATCCTTTTGGGTTTTTATTTTGGTCCTATTTATAAGATCCTTTTTAAATTTCAATAGCATTTAATTACTTATTTCCACTAACAACCCTATAAAGTCAACATTTTTTAGAGTTCCAATAATAATTACTACGTATATGGGTAATTTTGAAAAAGTATATCAAATTTTCACAATGCCACTAACAAATTTATCCACTCTCCTTGGTGGGAGTGAAAATTCTCAAAAGGGTCTTATAAATAAGATCGGAGAGAGTACTTGTTAAGCCACCATGTATAATAAATAAGTATTGGAAAATGTAGCTTTTAAAATTTTTAAAAGAGAAAATGATGTTAATTTATTGTATTTTTCTACATTTAATAATTTTAACAAGTACTTTTAGGGCACTTGTTAGAAATACCTTTTGCATAATGTCAGGCTTGGACTTGCTTAAGTCTTGTATTTTTAATTCTGCTTCTCCAATGAACTCCCTCCGCTCCAATTTACTCAATTGTTACTTTAGAAATTTCACACGGATTAAGAAAGTTATTTAATACTTCAATTTTCAAGAGAATTATTACTCCCTCCGGTCCTATTTATAAGTCACATTCTAGAATGATTCTTTGGTCCTATTTATAAGTCACTTTGTATTTTCTAGGAGACATTTGTTGTTATTTTCTCTTATTTGCCCTTTGCCCATTAATGTGAAGTAATACATTGTGAAATTCCCAATGCAAGTTAAGAGGGTAAGATTGTAATGTTGAATTATTTTTTTAAAGTTTCAAGAAACCTAACTACCCTCCTTGGTCTGTGTGATATGGTTAAGTATGCCCTATAAATAGGACCAGAGGGAGTAAATAATTTTGCTATAATATCCTCAATGTACATTAATTATCACTCATTTTACGTATTTCAACACATTAAATGCAAGGTTAAAGTTGAAAAAAAAATCAATTAATACACCCTTGAATTCCTAAAACAACAAATAATTTGGAACAACTTAAAAAGTCTAAAGTGATACTCCTTCCGACTCGAATTATAAGCAAATCCAACAACTTTTTCGCTTATTAAAGAGGTTAGTTGATTGTATTTAATTTTATCAAATTTATAAAAAATAAAGGTATTTTAGGAAAGTAGTTTTGAGAATGAAACAAAAATTAATTAAGATTACAAGTTTCTAGAGATGTTTTAGGAAAGTGGCATTGAGAATAAAACAAAATTTAATAAAATTGGTTAATTTTGCTTATATTTTAAATCAAGATAAATATGTCTTTTATACACTACAACATTTTTGGTTTTAGACCACACATTTTTTTCTCCTTTTGAAAAACCGTGGTCAGAAATAAAAATATACAACAGTTTTACAAAAGTGGCCAATACTATATAGATTTTTCATTCTCCATACTAACATGTAAGATAACCCTGGCCTATTCCTTTTAAGCTACGGTTTTTAAATGTGGGACTTTTAAAGGCCACGGTTTTTTACCAAATCATATTAGACCACAGTTGTATGTACGTGGCTTATAATATTAACCTTGAAACCGTGGCCAAACGTAAACGTTTTATACAGGCCACGGTTTTTATAACAATATGTTACAATACAGTTTATTTGATGTGGTTTATAAATTTGATAAGTAAACCGTGGCGACAGCTGAGTGAAAATTTAGCGGGACTTACAAAAACTCTTCAGCGGGAACAAAAGTAAAAAATAAAAAAAAAAGAAGAAAAAGGAAACAAATGAAAGAAAAGGAAACAGGCAGTGGAGGTAGAAAATGAAAAGACTGCCGCAGGAAAGGATAAGCTCCCGCACGAACGATGGCAATCCCGCAGCAACGACGAGATGGCATCAATCGTTCATACGGTGACGTCAATCGGCCTTACGGCGACGTCTCTCCCCCTGCAACTCGTTACTTCTTCAATTCAATCTAGCAAACCCTATCTTGTTGACGGCGACAGCGACGATTACGGTAACAGGTTGGGGTTGGCTTTCACTTTCGAAGGTACGCTTCTACTTATTTTCCTTCTGATTCGGGGGTTCTCTTCACTTATTTGTGGTTTAGGTTTTTGAGAAATACAATATTTGTGGGAGAAATCTAAAGGGAAGTGATTCAACAGCTCATTGCAATAATATGTTTTGTTTCTTCTTCGATCTGTGTTTGTAGTTTGTATGCCCAATATAAGTCAAATAGAGTATGCATTTTAAAGATATGAGTAGTAGTACTGTATTTGTTTTAATGAGCTTATACTTATTTGTGGTTAAAGAATTGCTCGTTGTTGCTCTGTGTCACTAAGCCGTCTCGCTGCTCTTTGTCACGGAATCCTCACCGTTGCCGTTAAGCCATCACGGTGAGCCATTGTAACGACATTAGTATCTCACCATGCCCTCGAACCACCTCGACACCGAACCACCACCGCATCTCACACTCTCTTTGTTGCACAAGCTCCGGTGAGTTGTTACCTCCTCTTTCTCTTGTTTCTTGCTTTCAAATTTGTTTTCAATTTCACCTTTCAATCTTAGCTAAGGTTTCAAATTTTGGGTTTCTTTAGGGTAATATTGTCTTGGTTCTTCATGGAAGATGAGATAAAATAGTGTTCACTTTAAAGTAAAATTGTTTTGGTTCTCTAAAGTGAACATGAAGCCTTGGGAGTTAGTCAACTCTTTTGTTTTTCTAATTATCAATATAACTAAGTATCAATATAAATATTACACTAATGTTTGTCATTTTGAGAGTAACCATCTTTATGCATAACTATTTAATTTATTAGAGGTGACATTTGATTTCATCGCATAGTTGTTGAGCCAAATCCAAACCTAGTCCAAACTGATAAATTATCTAGATTTGCTTTGATATTTATATTAAGGTTAGAACGTGGTTTGAGCCTTGAATCTGATTGAGTTCAAGACTATACAATTTACTAAGCCATCAATGGTTCTATTTCTATTTGCTGTATATCTGTCTTGTTGTTTTGTTTGCTCATAAGTAGGTTCTGTTATAATTTGTGGCTGCAAAGTTTTTAGTTTTATTTGTTTTCAAGCAAGGTAGTAGTGCTAAGAAGGGTGTTGAATTTGGGTACTTAGGTGGACTCTTTGAATTGTGTTCTTTCCTTTGCCTTAGCTGCTAACATTAGAATTCAATTTAATTAGAAGCCATCAATGGTTTGGCTGCTATTTTTGTTTGCTGTACGTATGTCTGTTATGTTGTTTTGTTTGCTCATAAGCAGGTTCTGTTACAATTTGTGACTTGGACATTGAAGCTCAACCTCGTCCTTGATGATAAGGTTCTTATTCTCTGCATCCTTGTGTTTGCTGTCATACAATGCACAGTGGGGTAATTTGTTGTTGCTGTTACCTTTTACCGTAGAATTAGGGAGACTGAGGTAAAAGAGGCATTGAGAAGGATGGATAATGGTAAAGCGGTTGGTCCGGATAGTATCCCCATTGAGGTATGGAAAACCTTGAGAGAGAGGGGCATCAGTTGGCTCACCAAGTTGTTTAATGAGATCTTAAGATCCAAGAAGATGTCGGACGAGTGGAGGAGAAGCACTTTAATCCCTATCTACAAGAACAAAGGTGACATACAGGATTGTGCGAATTATAGAGGGATTAAGCTTATGAGTCATACCATGATACTTTGGGAAAGGGTGATAGAGCGAAGATTGAGGCAGGAGACTCATGTTACTGAGAATCAATTTGGCTTTATGCCGGAGAGATCAACTATGGAGGCAATATACTTACTGCGCCGGTTGATGGAGGAATACCGGAGGCAACAAAAGGATCTACATATGGTTTTTATTGATCTGGAGAAAGCTTATGATAGAGTGCCTAGAGAGGTACTATGGAGGGCTCTCGAGAAGAAAGGGGTGCGTGTTGCCTATATTAGAGCCATTAAGGATATGTATGACGGGGTCAAGACGAGCGTGAGGACACAAAGTGGGATTTCAGAGGATTTTCCCATCACGATAGGTCTACACCAAGGGTCAAGTTTGAGCCCCTACCTCTTTACACTGGTCTTGGATGTGCTTACGGAACATGTCCAAGAACCAGTGCCCAAATGCATGCTCTTTGCGGATGATATTGTGCTTATTGGGGATACTAGAGAGGAAATAAATGGGAAGATTGAAATGTGGAGACAAGCTTTAGAAGGGTCTGGATTCCGGATAAGTCGAAGCAAGACAGAGTATATGGAGTGTAATTTTAGCAAGAGGCACGTGGGCCTTACTCGGGAGGTGAAGGTTGGAGAGCATGTCTTAGCACAAGTCTCGAAGTTTAAGTATCTTGGTTCTATCTTACAGCAGGATGCAGAAATAGAAGGGGATGTAAATCATAGGATTCAAGCAGGGTGGATGAAATTGAGGAGTGCCTCGGGCGTGTTATGTGATAAGAAGGTACCACTTAAACTTAAAGGAAGGTTCTACCGCACTGCTGTAAGACCGGCAATGTTATATGGGACAGAGTGTTGGGCGGCAAAGGGCACACAAGAGAATAAACTTCATGTTGCAGAGATGAGGATGCTGCGGTGGATGAGTGGGCATACCAGACAAGATCGGATTAGAAATGAGTATATTCGAGAAAAAGTCGGGGTTGCTCCTATTGTTGAAAAATGGTTGAATCTCGTCTTAGGTGGTTTGGGCATGTGTGGAGGAGACCAGTGGAAGCCCCGGTTAGGAGGGTAGACCAAATGGAGGGTACTACAAGGGCTAGAGGAAGAGGAAGACCTATAAAAACTATAGGCGAAACAATTGAGAAGGATATGGCAATCAATGCCTTATCAAAAGACATGATTTATGATAGGCCTTTATGGCGTCGTTTGATCCATGTAGCCGACCCCACCTAGTGGGACAAAAGCTGTTGTTGAGTCGACCCCACCTAGTGGGACAAAAGCTGTTGTTGAGCCGACCCCACCTAGTGGGACAAAAGCTGTTGTTGTTGTTGTTGTTGTAGTTGTATAATGCTCAGTGGGGAGATATGTTATATGCTAGGCATTTTTGTGATGTAACTCTGTGTTGGATTTGGTTTAAACAAAAAGTGGTGGGGGTATGTTATATATTTTGTAATTTGGCGCTGTAACATTGGGTTGGAATTAGCTTAAACAAAAAGTGGGCAGGGTATTATATGCTATGGTGGTGTAATATGTAAGTATATGACTACTTCTTGTACTCTTGTTTTAATAAAATTTTCAATTTTCAATTTCTTATTATTGATTTGTATTTTCTGTTTGTTTATTGCACCTCTTTCTATTTGCTGCTTATTTTCTCTTAGAATTGAATTATTCTCTTTTAATTTTAAGTTTGATTTGTTTGTTTTTTTCGGATGTTCTATGCTGCTAGTTTTTTAGTTCTGCTACTAGTCTACCCTCCTGGTCAACCATACAAATTAGAGCACTAACAGGTATACTCATCAGAACTGTCCCAATAAAACAAGGTCATATATTGAGATTTGTATGGCCAGTGACCCTTGATATTCAATAAAACAATCTTTATTTAACAAGTTTATATTAATGGAATCTTTATTTATATCTCTGTTTGTTATCTGGTTTTTTTTAGCAGGAAGGAGGTCGTTCTTTGTTGTTCTATCCAATGATACTCCCTGTAGATACTCCCTGTAGTTGCTTTGCTGTTTATGTTGGTTTTCCCGCTGCTGTTGTGGCTGCTGTTTATGTTGGTTTTTTCCCACTGCTGTTCATGTGAGACTTGTATTTTCGGATGGGGTTGATTTGTTATGTTTAGAAGCTTGATATTGATGAGGCACTCAGCTACTCTATAGTATAGTACACTATGTTTCGATCTTGTGTTTTCTATTGTTCTTTCTATTCCATGAGCATTTCGTGTACTTTTGGTTTTGGGAATGAATTTCTTCTTATTAAAAAATTTGCATTATCGTCATAGGTTCTAAAAATTTGTGATTTGAGTATATAGCATTGTGTATGTTTGTGTAAAATTAAAATTATTTTTAAAATTGTGACATAAACTGATAGCAAGGCATAAAAGATTGTGGTCTAAAAATGGTTATAAAACTGTGGTTTAAAAGTTTTTAAAACTGTGGGCAAAAGTTAATAGCGACATATAAAAAACCGTAGTTTAAAAATACTCACGAAACTGTGGTTTAAACATTGTTAAAAAATTGTGGTACAAACTAAACACCACACATAATCAAATGTGGTCCAAAATCTGTTAAGAAAAAATGTGGTCCAAAAGACTAGTATAAATCCGTGGTTTAAACAAATAACCACAATTAGAAAACCGTAACCAAAGAGATGTAAGAAAAACCGTGGCTAAATAGATCAAAGGAAAACCGTGGCCAAAATCATTGACATAAAACCGTGGGCTGTTCTAAACTTTTAGGCGTTGGTTTTATACAATCGTGGCTAAAAACCTAAAAACTGTGGCCTATTAGAATAGTCCACGGCCGCTACTACTACGCGCGAATAACCGTGGTTTAAAGATTAGGTCACGGTTTTTTGGCCTTTTACCACGGTTTTTGAGCGTGGTCTAAGACCAAAAATGTTGTACCGTTTGTTGTTTATGGTTCAGGGCATTCGGTGTGCTGTGCCCTTTTCAATGCAAGCTATGATTATAAAAAAAATTAAAGAAAATAAAAACTAGTCAACAATAGTAAAAAGGGTCTTGTTAACGAGTGTTTTAAAGGTACTGATTAAGATTTTTAAACTTAGAAAATTAATTATAAATGCACATTATTCCGTGTTTCGAGAATTTAAAAGAATGCATTTTTTAATGGTTATTTACTTCATTTAATTTCTTAACAAATACATTAAAAGCACTTGTTAGCATTTTCCATAAAAAAAACACGAGTTGCAGAGGGTTGTAAATTGTAATACTGAATTGAAAGAAAACAAATTAAGAATACGAAAAGTTAGGTTGCAATTAATTGAAATAAAAACGTGTAGAGTATGTGGCTTGTACGCTTCTCAAACAAATGGGTACTTGCGGGTCTCGTAATTTGTTTAGAAAAATGATTTAGAGACCTATAAACATACGTATTAAATAATGACATTTATTATTTTTAAGTTAAAAAATTAAATAAAAAAATTTAAATAATAATTGTTGAGATCCTAATGTGTAAGCTTATAAATAGGTTTTTTTTAATGTAAATCTTTCAATTGTTACTTGTTTGTTTAAGATTAGTTAGACATTTTTGGATGTTAAAAGTAGGAGTAATTGGTAAACAAATACTCCAAGGCACCAAGCAATGTAAGGAAGGAATTAAGAACAACGGGTGATTCTTCAATATACTTCCAGTTTTCAAACTCATGCATGCGTCTTGTTATTTGTGACTTTTGAATATATTAATAAAAAATTAATGATTAAATTTGAAAAGAAAATAGAGTTGAGTTGTCCATTATACCCTTGTTTTATCCCTAACCTTTTTATTACCAAAAAAATCACCCTAGAAATACTTCATATGTTCCTATTTATCTATCATGTTTCAAACAAAACACACCCTTTAAGAAATCTAATCATTACTCTGATTTTTAATACATTAATTATGTTTTTTCCTACTATACCCTTTTTCTCTCTATAATCATTAATTTTTCTCCACTACTTACATAAATCAAGACATATTAAATAGGGACAAACATGGAAAATAACATTTATTACACTCTTGAAATCCTTAATATGACATAAAAATAAACAAAAAATTTCTCCAAAAAACGACAAATAATAAAGAACGGAGGGTGGGAGTAATTACCACGTGACATGGACTTAGGAGTCTTATTATTAAAGAGCTTAGTGGCTGCAAAACCACCTTCCATAAAGTCGCCATCATCATTGCTTGTTGTTTATGTCCCTTTTTAGGAAAAAAGGTTTAACAATAAAAAATGAGATTTTTAGTTCGTAAGCTTGAGAGATGTATGTAGAAGTACAAAATTCATGCCTCAGCTACTTGGAGAGAACAAATGAAGCATCATAAAGAATCATCGGGAGGATCGACTGGAAAGCTCTTTATCCATGGCATTGGTTTGGGAATAATGAGGAAATTGATATTGTAACTCTTTGTAGTTTATGTTGACTGAATATGTTAGATGTCTTGGTTATTATGGTGATATTGAGAATGTAGAAAAGTGTTACGAGGATGATGAGATAGGGAAGTGTTTTGTTAGCAGTGTGTGTTCTGAGGGGGTGTTGGAAGTCTCTCTCCCTGAAGGGAGATAATAAGCCTCTCTTTATAGAGTGGGTGAGGGGTGCAATGGTAAGTTAAGACTTGGTAGCCATGTTTTGTAAGGGCATAATGATAATTAGGCAAGACTTGGGAGTCAAGTTCTAGGAAAGGCACTAGTCCGCTCTAGCAATATGTGAAACAACGAGTGAGCTAGGCGAGCCAGGTGGACAAGTCTGTCCTAGAGCGGACTAGTGAATGGGCCTGGTTCCTAAGCGGTTAGGTAGGTGAGCGGTTAAGTTAGATTGGCTTTGTCCAAAGGCATCATAGGTCTTAGAGCGTCATAGGTGTCAGAGCGTTCCCATCACTTATCTATCATGAAGGTGCTTTGTCAAGGCATGAACGTCTTTATGCACTTTCCTCCATCCAAAGACTTTCAAGTCATGTAGTCCATGAAGTTCCCAACTTAGTGGTACCGCCGATGTATCGTCCTACACCAAGACATTATGGGTCCACTAACTATCTTACCATATTTCTTGTTGTATTTGTTGTGATCATACTTATATTATCTTTTCTGCAAAATTAGATCGCTAAATATAGATTATGCCCCATGATAAAAACAGGTCCAAAACACATGTGTTTGACACGTTAGGCCATATTTTCACGTTGGACAAAAGCAGTTATTACTGGATTTATGATCTCTGGGGGACTAAAATGACCGATGGTCACACTTTCGGGAAACAAAATGACTAATTACTCATTGGTTAACTAATAACATATGTCACTCTTTTATGATATAAACTTGTTTGTAGGTTGATTTATTATGACTCCTAAGAATATTGCTTTTCATTCTCATGAAATAGATTCATGTGTATTACTCTTGGATTACTTTGGTGTATTTTGAAACATGACTGTGTACCCATTTTCAAACTTTTTGGGTTGGAAAAAAATTTATTTGCTTATTTAATAAAATTGCACAAACCAGCGACCCCACGGATACCCGACCCGTTTGTTGGATATTGTGTTTGACCCGAAAGGAAATTGAGGAATTGACACGTTTCGAATATACGGAGCGTGGGACCCGCATCAATTGGCAAGGCAAGTGGTTTGAGACGAAGCATAGACATTAGAAAAAGTGATGAAAGTAAAACGTGTAATGACTGCAAGTACACTTTGACACGAAACTGTATGGACAAGTAAACGATGATGTCTTAATATAAATGAAAATAATTATATAATAAATAATGGGATTTGCTAATTTATGTATGGACAAGTAAACGATGATGTCTTAATATAAATAAAAATAATATATAATAAATAAAGGGATTTGCTAATACATGTAAAGTAATTTTTCAGTGGGTATATTTTAGCATAGTGTATCAATTTTTAGTAGAAAAAAAACCTCATACTTTAAGAAGACATAGCTTTTAACATAGGGGGGTATTTTAATAATCGTCATTCACAACCAACCACTGTTGCCAACCCCACCAGCGACGACATCACTGCTCCAACGCGTTCCACCATCACACGTGCTCACCATAGTCACCATCATCGCTGCTTCTCCGTCAATGACAAGCTCGTTTGTGACCTACTGGTTGTCAGGGTGGTGGCTATTGGGTTGGTTGTTGCGGTGGCTTGCGGATTTCGCGACTAGGTGGGTCGGTTGCAAGTCGCGCATGGGGAAGGGGAAGGGGAAGAGTCGCGGAAGGGATCGGGACTGGGTTATGGCTGCAGCTGCTGTGCCGGCGTTATTGATGGTAGTTGCGGCTGGGTCGGGGCTGCGGGGCCAAGATCGCCGGTGGCGGAGATCGCGTCTGTTGGGGTTGAGGCTGGGCGATGGTGGAGATCGTGTCTGGCAGGGGTTGGACGATGACGGGAGAACGCGTATGCGGGGCGGTGGTGCTGGGTGGTGGCGGCTGGGCGATGAGGGCTGGGTGATGGGAGCAGATGATGGGCTGGGAGCTGAGCTGGGCAATTTTTTTTTTTTAATTTTGAAAAATGAAATTATTAAAATACCCTCATTCTTAATATTCAGTCTTTTTAATATTGAGGGTATTGTTGTTTATTTAAAATTTGGTATACAATACTACTAAAGAGTTCCAACTAAAAAACCACTTTATGCATATTAGCAAACCCCATAAATAAATATTAAATATTCCTACCTTTGTTCATTAGAAAAATATTCTGTAATTCCTTTTAGGAAAGAAATAGTACATTTTACAAATTTTTTACAAAATCAATGTCACATTATTACTATTTGTACAATTTTACTTTTAATAATTGATAAAAAAAATTAGTAAATAGAGAAAAAAAAACCATATGGATCAAATCTTGACAATCAAATATTTGTTGATTATTTTGCCAATAAAAAAATATATAAATTGCACACCAAATATATATATATATATATATATATATAAATTTGACCTAAATAAATATACTGATTACACTACTTAATTTAGGTACAATAATTCTAATAACTTACTTTTGGAATCAAATATATATTATATAATATAAAATAAATAAATATTATTTATGTAAATAGGAATAACATAATATATATACCTGTAAGTATTCAAATAAAAAAAAATCATAAAAATATGTTCCTTTTTTGACGAGGTTTTCTGGGCTAACGACCAAACTTTTTATTCTTTCCTTTACCCTGTTTTCACATCACCAAAAAACTTTTATATATATATATATATATATATATATATATATAGTATTAATTAAAATAAATAAATCCTATACAGATATGAATCACATAATATACGTGTGTTACTGTTCAAATAAAAAAATTCATATGAATAAATTTTTTTCTTTTGTGCCAAGAATTCTCCGAGCCAACCACTGAAATTTTTTATTATTTCCTTTACATTATTTTCACCTCACCTTTTATTAACCCTCTCTTGTTTCAATCATTTTCATGTTATAATGATATTTATTTACAAGTAAAAATAAATACCGATAAAAAATTGTTTCTAAAAATGCAGGACTTAAAACTTAAAGGAAACAATTGGTCGATGCCTTTTTTTAATATTTAAAAAAAAAAAACTTTAGACGTAATTAATGTAAATTTTCTTAGGGGCATTACTAAGGCTGTATTTGGTAAGACAAACTTATAACTTATCTAGTAGCTTTTAATTTATTGATCCAGTCAATAAGTTACTAGAGTTATTTGGTAATCAAAAAATAAAAGAAGCTTATAGCTTTCAAAAAAGAAGCTTATAGCTTTTGAAAGCTAGTTTTTAAAAAGTTACAAAAGGTAGTTTTGAGAAAAAAAAATAAGATCTTTCAATAAATCATATCTCATTTTTACTCTTTTTTTTTTCTAAATTGTATTATTATTTACTCATTTAAATCATTTAACATGTTTAAATTAGTTGCATAGTGTAACACCTAAGATTTTTACCCTTAAAACCCCGCTATTAAAAATGTGAATTTGAAATTTCATTTTAATTTAATAAAAAATCACCCGTCAAACGGACGAAGTTTTGTTTGTTTTTAGGACTATTCCAAAATTCAACCTGTGATAGACAATTTCAAATAAGCAACCAATAGCCAGCAGGGCTTTAGATTGTATATATAAATCATATCAAGGCCCCATGGGCTCCAAATATATCAGAGTGCATCAAATAATCAGAGTTTCAGCGGAAATACTAAGTTTGAGTGTCAAAAACCAAAACCTATGATTTTTCTCAAAACAAAACATCCTAAGCCTCACTTAAAAATATTTATAACAAATTTACATCAAACTAGTGTAGGAGGCTTAGGTCCATATTATGATCTAAAACCCATAACAACTCTACTCTCCCTGTAAGGGAAAGTACTCCTGCTCGGCCAGGGGCTGTGCCAGCTCAATCTCCGTACCTGAAAAATGTAAGGGAGTGAGCTTTGCACACGAAATAGAAAGCAGTTTCTAACTAGACATAACAACCCGCTAGGTCAAACACAACTAGCAGATAAAGCATATCATCACATATTGCACACCATACTCATTTCATTATTTCTATATTCATTATTCAATCCAAATTCCATTTTCATTATTCATTCCAAATTTCCATTTTCATTATTCATTCCAAATTTCCATTTTCATTATGCATTCCAAATTTCCATTTTCATTATTCATTCCAAATTTCCATTTCTTTTACTTTTTATTCTTTTCACATACTTACTTTATTTCAGTACATCACCTCAAATCAGAGGCCAATGTACAAATTTCATTCAACACACTTAACACCTCAAAACAGAGGCCCACATACTTTTCCTTATTTAAATTATGTGTCCCTCAGGTCAGAGGTCGACACCCTATCACTTATTTCATATATGTGTCCCTCAGGTCAGAGGTCAACACCCAATCATTTATTTCATTTTCGTGTCCCTCAGGTCAGAGGTCAACACTTAAACATTTTATTCATTTGATTCATACACATGCCCTTTTCATAAATTCTCTTAACTTTCATAATTTCTTTTCTCTGTACATATACCTTGAGTTCCTCATAATATAGGGAAATTTATTCACGTGGATCCATCATTGCATACAGTCCCACAACCCGGACAACGTCTTACAGCTGCGCACTATGGCGTCTTACGCGATCTATGCGTGCAGTCCCAAAACCTGGACAACGCCTTACAAGATCTGGATCGCACAAGTCTATGCGTGCAGTCCCACAACCCGGACAACGTCTTACAAGACATTAAATTAAACAAGTCGATGCGTACAGTCCCACAACCTGGACAACGTCTTACACGACCTCAAATCGAACCAGTCGATGCGTACAGTCCCACAACCCGGACAACGTCTTACACGACTTGATTCTCACCAGTCTAAGCGTACAGTCCCACAACCCGGACAACGTCTTACAAGACTGGCTCTTTTAACCAATTTACCTTTAGCCTTTTGAAAGTGCACCACCATATTTTTAAAGTATTGCATTCAATGTCATAAAATCATTATTTACTTTATCCAATTATACTACTAAATTTTCCATTTTCTTGTTCAATCAATCATAACACATACATATATTTGCAACAATAATCAATTATCATTTAATTCACAACTTTACAAATAAAATCAATAATCATAGAATTCATTTATGGCAACTTCCCTATCATATTACCCAACTCCTCTTGTACTTCATTATAATCATTATCCAAATTTCATTTTATCAAATAATTCATTCTCAAGTTATTGGGTTTCCTTTTCCTAGTCTTAACATCCAATCATCACGCATATTTAATTACTAGAATTTTATATTTAATAACCTAGGGTTTTATAATCTAATTTTCTCCCCTAAAACATAACCCTAACAAATCATTATATACTAATTAGAACCAACTCCCTAGAACAAGGCAATGCTCACAATATCCACCCCCTTACCTCAAACACTTGGAGATAAGGTGATTCCAAGTGCCCTATGCTTGGGTTTGCCCACCAAAGAGTTCAAACTCCACAAGAGGGTGATAGAACCTAAAATAGAGCCATAAAAGGAAAAGATCATCATTTATGCCATGGTTCATGCCAAAGCTTGAGAAAAAGTAGAGCTTCATGGCTTAGAATTTGAAAATCACCATGGATGGAGGAGAGAGAAAGGGGAGTACGAATTTGAAAGGAAGAAAGGGAGATATCAAAAGCTTAAAAAACTTACTTGGAGCAACAAGGAAGGACTTGGATGATGGAGTTGGTGTGATTCCCTTGAGGATGGATCAATTAGAATGAGTGGATTGGTGCCCTAGGAGGAAGGAGATTCGAATTTGGCATGAAAGAAGGGAATGAACGCCTTTATTTTTTTTCTGCATCAACAGGTCTTAATCGATTATTAATCAATTAGGCCTTTCCCCATTTTCTGACCTTAATCGATTAAGCTGCAGCTTAATCGATTAAGCTGCTCAGTTTTGCAGTACCCAAACTTTGGAAGGCCATAACTTCTTCGTTACCCGTTGGATCTTCCTCAAGTTTTAAAGCAAGCTTCCTCACCTATCCTACTTAACATCCAACGGTGGAATTTGTGTTTAGAGTTGTAAATCTTTTATTTTGAATTTCCTAATATAGGGTGTTTATAACACAAAAAACATCGCTTCTAACGCTCTTTTGTTCATCTTTCAACCTCCTTTTTGATGCCAATGCTTCTTGATTCCTTTATGGCATTCAAAGAACTCCTACTCCATCATTTTAAATCCTTTTTTAGAATAATCCTTACTTCCAAATCTTATCGTTATTCTAAATATTATTTGAATTAAAATTCGGGATGTTACACATAGCTAGTTTTGGCAAACACTTCTAGTTCAATAAGCTACCATTACCGCTATAAGTTTCCAACAATAATCCTACAACTATAAGTTAGGTTCACAGCTATAAGTCAATTTTGCCAAACAGTCTCTAAATATCCTAGACTTCATAGAAAAATGAATATAAATTGTTCTGGTCTTATCGTGAGATTGGGTTATATACCTCACATAATATTCGACAACCTAGGAACTCTTCTGAAAGATCAAAGACGAATTGTTCCGACCTCCAACGTTGGGACAGAAGCCAACATAAGCTCGACCAAGCCTGGATAAAGACATGGTCAGCACGCGATCCGCGAGACTTAATTATGAAACAAATCTCTTAAGGATAATAGATAATGGTGGGCTTTATGAAGATATATGATGGATTTATCTCAATAATCTAGAGATATTAGAAAGATATGATATTTATCCTATATCAAAGAGAAGATGATTCCTCAATAGTAGGAGATAATTATAGGATTATCTATCATAATAGGCAATCCAATTTGTTTGCCCAAAGGAGATAAGAATGAAAATTATTCTCAAAGATAAAAGATTTATCAAGGAAAATACAACATCATATAAAGACTCCATAAATACCAGCCTCCAACAGAGGATGAAGACAAACAATGCTATCAGACATAGCATAATCAAGATATAATTAGTTCACAAAAAGTGTACACGATATAACATAATACTCCCCAACGAGAGAATTCTATCAATGAGATAATACCAAACTTTTGTCATCCTCACGATGGCAGTTGACCAAAACCCCACCACCGAAATTCTACAACATAATGAAGGCCATCGCAGATAGCACTGAGCGTCCTAACCTCAAGATCTAAAACAGTCAACCCAACTCGTTTATACAAAAGTTACAGGCCCTCTAAACGACCTTTTTAAGAGATGAAGCTTGTCGCTAAACTCTGTCAAGAATAACTCGTATGTTGCCTACACTTCTACCATGCACAATATCAATGTGCCCAATTAGTAAAATGATACATAGGCACCTAATTAGGATATTCCATTCATCTCATAAAATTGATAAAATTTAAAAAATTAACAAAAACAAGGAAATATATTTTTGTGTTATTTAATAAGTCAATTAATTATCAAAGCGATAATTTATTGTATGTTTTATTGATTAATTAATAATAAAATAAATTAATTAATTTCAATTTTTTATTTACTACTATAACTTTGATTTGGGATAATTTTTATTTAATTTTTTTACTAATTTTATGAGATGAGAGACTATTATATAAGCTCAACAGAAGATGTATATTCCCCCTTCCAATTTTTTTTTATGGAAAAAGTCACGCGCTCAAATTTTAAAAAAATATTAAATAATTAAAATATAAGATAATTTTATTATTAAGTTCTCATATTTTATTAATCATAACACATTTAGTACTCGTTTGATGGATAGATTAAGATAGTCTGTCATATTCTATTACTATCTTGTGTTGGATGAGCAAGTAGAATAAGATAATAAGATAATTTTTTCCCGTTGACATATGCTATCATGTTTACGTGGTTATTTTCTATCCGGGTTAGAAATGAGATATATATGATAGTGCAATTTTTTCCTCATACCCTCACGTGTTAACACAATTACCGTCAACGTCATCACACTGTCACCACCTTCATCATATCATCAAATGTCATCGTTATCATGTATGCACCATCCTGCTCATATCGTATCCCGCTCTTATCTCATGGAATAAAGACTTACAAAATCAACCTTTCAAATCAATATACATGAGGATTGATTTGTTAGCCTAAATATTATTATTTAATTAATTAAGTACACTCTTGAATTTCTAAAAAGAAAGATAATATAAAATACTAACTCTTACCTCGTGCTATGCATGGGTTATTGATATTTTAATTTTTTTTATATTAAATATTTTAAATTAAAGATTATTATTATTTTTATTATAAAGAAAAGATTATTATTAAAACTAGCTCTTACCCCGTGCAATGCACGGGTTATTGATATTTTTATTTTTTTATTTAAATATTTTAAATTAAAGATTATTATTATTTTTATTATAAAGTAAAGATTATTATCAAACAATAATCAAAAATAATTATATAAAAGGGTAGGAGTTCAAACCAAACCCTACACTTAAAAAAAATTAATGTAAATGATCTTGTTGATAAATTTTGTACTTCCTCATATGAATTAAAATGTAACACTTTTTATCTCATATATTTCTTATTTATCTTATGCATACTTTGACATTTTTATATATGATTATCGACTTTATTATGATAAATCAAAATTAAATCAGAATTAAACATTCTAATCGTTTTTGTTTGATGATATTATGAGATAAATCTTATATTTAAGTGATGAATGTAGTTTTTTTTTACAATTAGTTTTTTTTTTTAAAATATGATTATCACATTTATTCTTATTAATCATAATTAAATATTTTATCTTTTCATCGATTATTTTATCTCAAGTTAATAATAAGATCGAATCCTAAAAATCTTTATTCTTATTGTTCTAATCATTTTGATTTAAATTTCTTTTGCAAAGATGATGTCATCTATTAGCGAGCAATTGGATATTTGTCATTGAAGCTTAAAAATAGAAGAATAGACGCATGAGGAAGACTAATTTTTTGAAACTCAACAATATAAAAAAATTAATATAAAAATCAACAACAACATAACATAGAAAAGATTTAATAATATAAATCTTTATATTAAAAACAACAACAATATAACATAGAAAAGATTTAATAATAGATAAATTAATATTTTTATATGATTATCAACTTTATTATGATAATTAAAAACAAATCAAAATTAAATATTTTGATCTTTTTTGTTTAGTGGTATTATGAGAAAATTTAAGGATAAATTGGAATATCCATTATTTCATAGAACATTAAGACGACATTGAAATTGTTATTTTTGACTATCCTGATTAGCACATTGCACTTTATTATGAATATAATGTTGGCTCTTTTCTTTTATATATTTAATATTATATTTGTCTATGTATAGATGAGTATTAAATTAATGTATTCCTTATTTAGTTGATCGATGAATTAATATTATGATTAATTATTAGAGTGAAATAAAAATTAAACTTTTTTATATTTTTTTGTTTGATGGTATTATGAGTAGATTTAAAGATAAATCAAAATATTTTCTATTGCATAAGACATGATAATTTAGCATATTTTAAATATAATTATCACATCTAATATGAAAAATTATATATAATTAAACCAAAATTATACATTCTGATTTTTTTATTGGATAATATTATAAGATATTTCTTATATTTATTTGATGGATAAATTAATATTTTTTTACCATTACTATTTTTTTAATATAATTATCACATTTATTATTATTATTCATATTTAAATATTTTGATCTTTTTCATCGTTTATCTTATCTCACGACAAAAACGGAAAAAAAATCATAAATAAATCGAAAAACATTGTTTCTTCAAATAGGCAAAAGACTCACCAAAATTATTTCTCACCGAAATTTCAAAAAAAAAAAAACAACTTACCAAGGTCATGCTCTTGTTTGAAGTAACTCATTGATGTCATTCTTCCTGAAATTAACATTAAAAAAAAGTCAATTAAAAGTATAACAAAATATGCATCATCTAATAAGTAATTCATCAAACACTCAAAAATCAAAATCATGAGATCTAAGTAGAGGAATAAACAAAAGTCAATTAAAAGTATAACAAAATATGGTTCATCTAATAAGTAATTCATCAGACACTCAAAAATCAAAATTAAGAGCTTTAAGTAGAGGAATGAGGGAAAAAATAAAAATAAAAGAAAGAGTTTGGAGAAGAGAATTCTTAGAATTAGATATAACTTTAAAAATTGAATGGGAGAGCCTATTATATATATATAATGATTTTTTTAATATTTTTTAAATATTTTTGTTGAGGATAATGATTTGTTCAACAAATTGAGGATAATGATTTCACATACAGATAATGATTATATAAATTTAAATAATTAATTTAATTTCAAATTATAATTTTGGTTAGAGATAATGTTATTTACCTACAAACATATAATGATTAAATAAATTTAAATAATTTATTTAAATTTAAATTGCAATTTTGATTAGAGATAATGATTATTTACCTACAAATTCTCTGGTGCGAGGAAAGCTTCACGGGACAAACGTGGTATCTTGAAAATTTCTTCGGCAAACGTGGTGCTTTGAAAAGGGATTCTTTTATATATAGATAGTAGATTAGGAAAACAATGAGCTATTCTAATGGCAATATCCTGTCTAATCAATCTAAAAATGTGAGTAATTGACTTCATTCGGTTGTTGAATGTCCTATTGTTCCTCTCAACCCAGACATGATAGAGGATAGCAGCAAAAAGCGCACCAACACAAATCCGTCGCCTTTTATCCTTGAAGGAATGGCATATCCACCTAGTCCATCTGTGAATTTCCTAGGCCGGTGATCAATTGCAAACCAATTGCAAGAAAGTTCCAACAAAGAGCTACTCCAAGAACATTCAAATTTTAGGTCCCGGATGAATAAGTCCTTGGGGGACAGAATATGTATGGAACTTTAGCTTTGAATCTTTTTTGGCCTCTTAGCTTGAGTGAACTCTTCCTAGAAGGTGGCACTCATCTAGTTGGTCTTTGGCATAAGTAGTTCTCTTGAACTCTTCCTAGAAGGTGGCAAGATAATTATTTAGGGCCTTTTTGATGTATTTAATTTTTTTCGTTGTGGTAATAGATTATTTCTTATACCAAAAAAAAGATTATTATTAAACAACAACAAAAAATTATTATATAAAAAGGTAGGAGTTCAAACCAAACCCTACACTTAAAAAGAATTAATGTAGATGAACTACTTGTTGATAAATTGTGTACTTCCTCATATGAATAAAAATGTAGCACTTTTTATCTCATATATTCCTTATTTTTTTTGGTCCGTATTCCTTGCGGAACCACCGGTATCCCCAAGAGCACCCTTAATCATATATTCCTTATTTATCTTATGCATAAATTGACATTTTTATATATGATCATCGACTTTATTATAATAAATCAAAATTAAACATTCTGATCTTTTTTGTTTGATGATATTATGAGATAAATCTTATATTTATGTGATGGATGAAACAGTTTTTTTTTAATATGATTATCACATTTATTCTTATTAATCATAATTAAATATTGTTATCTTTTTCATCGATTATCTTAACTCAAGTTAATAATAAGATTGAATCCTAAAAATCTTTATTCTTATTGTTCTAATCAATTTGATTTAAATTTCTTCTGCAAAAATGATGTCATCTATTAGCGAGCAATTGGATATTTGTCATTGAAGCTTAGGAATAGAAGAATAGGCGCACAAGAAAGACTATTTTTCTAGAACTCAAGAATATAACAAAAATTAATATAAAAATAAAAAACAACATAACATAGAAAAGATTTAATAATACAAATCTTAGTAGAGGTGGGGGTGATTAAACATAAATTTAGTTTATCAACATAATTTTAGTTTTTTTTCTCAATTGATATTTAAAATTATTAATTGTTCTTGGAGTAATGATCCATATCGTCATATGAGAAAAAAATAGAAAGATAATATTGCTAAAAAGATTTGGTTTGTTACTAATAGTTTTAACTTTCTTCATTAAAAAAATAGTTTTAATTTTTTGTCACAATAAAAAAAACAAAAAAAATATTACATCAAGTATAAAATCAAGTCCTATTTTTATATAGGATGATTTTTATATATTACAATAGACAAAATATATTATAGAAGGAAAATCAAATCCTATTATTATATAGGATGATCACATTTGGTTTGTTATTAATAGTTTTAATTCTCTTGCGCCAATATAAAAAACAAAAAAATATTTAAATCAATCATAAAATCAAATCTTATTTTTATATAGGATGGTTTTTATCTATCACAATAGACAAAATATAGTATAGAAGAAAATTAAAAACCTATTATTATATTGTCGCAGTCATAAATAAAATCTTCTTAAATTAAAGGTTGAATCTCTCAAGAAGATGAAACGGTAGAACTGGGTATATCGGTCACCGTCACATGTCATCTTCCACTGGTTGCGTGATTAAAGAGGACAATGGCGCATATAACAATAAATAACCATCTTCTTTAGTATTTTATGATAGTCACCCTAAAACAATGCAACATTAGATTTTAATGCACTTTATTGTCATACGCAATTGAAGAATCAGTCACTATAAAAAACAAACTGGTTGAACATTATTTACTTTGTCGGGATGGACTCCTCCACTTGTCTTTCTCTGATCCCTAACATCACAATTAGTTACACACGCAGATCAAAATTTTGAAAACTCCACATTTTGATCAATTGTACACACAAATTGCTGAATTAAAGTAAGTAAGTAATTAGAGAGAAACTTAAGAATCAAATAATATAAATTAAAATGAACAAGAATTATTAGAATTAGAAAAATTTAATGACGAAAAAATAAATAAAAAATTGAAGGCGAATATAATTGTGAGATTGCTGTTTACCTGAATATCCATAAGTTTGTGAGCCAATTCACATAAATCCTAAAATATTATTGAGGAGACATCAAATGCATATTGCGTACTACATATAATGATTTGAAAAACTTGTCAAACCAATGATAATGATTTAACAGATAAGATTAAATAAATTTTAAATATGAAGATAATGATTTTACAGATAAGATTAAATAAATTTTGAAACTATGGATAATATGGATAATGATTTCACATATAAGATTAAATAAATTTTAATTATTTATTTAATTTTCGACAACTAAGGATAACTATTTCACATATAGATAATGATTATCTTCCTAGAATCGCTATGGTGCGAGTATTCCTTAAGAAAACAAACATGGTGCCTCGAATAGACGTTAGATAATAGATAGCAAATATGAAAAATGTGACAACGATAAATAGTGAAACAAAAGGAGTATATATCTTAACCAAAATCATATAAAATTTGGAACAAGAAAAAAAGGTACTAATTTTGTTCCTAATTATAAAGCTCTCTTGGGAGATTTCACGTTTACCAAAAAGGTGAAATAATTTAGTTAATTGTATTGGAAATGTGAACTTTTGATATGTATTTTCAAAATTACCCTTATTAATATTATTGAGAATCTAAAAAGTGTTAAATAATTAGGGATGTTTATGGAAAAAATAATTAATGCTTATTGAAAATTGGTAAAGAACCTTATAAATAAGGATAAAATAAAAACATTAAGAATACCTTATAATTAGGGACGCACATAATATATATTTCTCCAAAATCGAATTTAAGACGAAGAAATCTTATCCGCACTCGTGATTATGTTATTCACATATGTTACATAAGCTATAGATATCCAGCCATGTTAATGACGTTCGAATAAGCCATCCAATCTTTAAAAAAAATTCCATGATCAAATGCTTCATCCGACGAGTATGAGAAACTTGACCACAGGTATGAATAAAATTTCCCTTTAATATGATAGTAGTATATCTCTATTAAATATAATCTTATTTGAACCGATCGAATAGGTTATTGTAGGTTATAAAACTCTCTTTACCAATGTTTATTAAATTTTTTTTACTACTCTATCCGTGTTTCAATATAAGTCTTTTCTAAAAAAATTACAGTATTTTATAAAATAAATCTTTTTACAAAATTAATGCATTATTTATAACGGTTGTTTACAATTCCACCTAAAGTTATCACATATAGTTCATAAGTGAAGAATTAATTATAGAGATAGTAAACAGAAAAAAATTACAAAAATCTAACACAAACAGAAATATTAATTAGTATAATGTTTATTTTATGTGACATAACCTTAAAAGATACTTTCTCTCTCGAATATAATTTTAAATGTAAGCAAAAACATTTATTAATGATTTCAGATATAAACAAAAACTAACTACTCTCTCCGTCCCTAATTATAACGTCCTCTTAATACTTTTATTTTGTCCTTATTTATAAGGCCCTTTACCAATTTTCAATGAGCATTAATTATTTTTTTTCCACAAACACCCCTATTTATTTAACACTTTTTAGATTCCAATAATATTAATAACGATAATTTTGAAAATACATATCAAAAATTCACATTTTCAATACAATTAACTAAATTATTCCATTTTCTTAATAGACGTGAAATCTTCCAAGAAGGCCTTATAATTAGGGACGGAGATAGTAACTTTTTAATGAAATTAAGAAAATTAAACGCAGTAAACTAAATTCTTAGTAATATTTGAAATGTTAGTTAAATTTGCTTAAGAATGAGACCATGCAAAATACCTCCTCTAATATCAAATAGGCTTATTTATGATTTTGATCCCTAAAAGTTCAGCGTATTTTGATTTTAGTCCTTAAAAGTTATTTTGACCGTGACTGGTCCTTAATTTTTTAAATATTTTGGTTTTGGTCTCATTCATTAGAAAAAATCAATTATTTATTGACGTGATGGTTAATGGAAACTCACACTAACAGATACGTGGTGTAAGATAACGCCAACTAAGTATTGTGGCATAGATGATTCAAGTACATAAACACAAAATTCTGCGTATAGGACCATTATGCATATGGGACCATTTTGTGCCCATGGATCTGTATTATCTACTTCATATCACTTATTGAGCGTCTCCTCACACTACGTGACTGCGCTGATATGGTGTTCCGCTAACCACATAAGCAAATAACAGTTTTTTCATAATGGAGTGGATCAAAACCAAAATGTTTGAAAAATTAAGGACCAGTCCCGGTCAAAATAACTTATAGGGACTAAAACCAAAACACGGTAAACTTTTAGGGACTAAAATCATAAATAAGCCTATCAAATATAAAGAAAAAGTTCATAGATGTTACGATATAAAATATAAGAAAATAAAATTAATTTAACATTTTTCAATATCATCGTCATTCCTCATTTAATTTATAAAATTTTCAATACTATTAAATTTATTTCTTAATTTATTAAAATTTACATTTTCAATAAGGGAAATTTAGACAATAATTTTAATTTTTTTTACATGAAATCAAAAAATTAAGTGCATACTATTTTTTTAAAAAAAATTGAATGCATACAACTAACTTTCTTAATAAACATATTTTTAATTATAATAAAGACTGAAATAATATACTACCCCTATCTCTATATATAAGAATCTTTTGAGGCTTTTATTTTGTCCTTATTTATAAAACCTTATACAAATTTTCAGTGACAATTAATTATTTTTTTTCCACCAATACCCCTATTTACTTAATACTAATATTTTTTAGATTCCAAATACTATTAATAAAAGTAGTTTTGAAAATATATATCAAATATTTAAATTTCCAATACAATTAACTAAATTAACCAATTTTCATAATGGATGTGAAATCCACCAAGAAGATCTTATATATTGGGATGGAAAGAGTATATTAAAGATAGAAGGGAGAAAGTAAGAACAATCCATAATAATAGATTTACACAATAAATAGTTATAAAAAATGATTGATAAATTTACAAAATTAATATACTTATAGACTTATATCATAAAGGAAATGCTCTTATAAAAAAAGATAAGTGTCATGTATCATTTGCTTTTATTAATTCAATTCGTTAACAAGTACTCCCTCCGTTTTATTTTAAGTGTCTTTTTAACATCAAAATTTTGTTTCAAAATAAGTGTCTTTCTATCAAATCTAGGCAACATTTAATACTGTTATTCCTTATTTACCCTTACATTTAATGTTGTTTTAGTTTTGAAATTTGTGATACTAGTAATGATGCATTGACAAAATAAAAATATTAAATAGGGGTATTTTTGACAAAATACACATAAAACTTACAATAATCATTATAATCAACACTTTCTTAATCTATGTGCAAAAGTCCAAAAAGACACTTAAAGTGAAACGGAGGGAGTAATACATATCATTTTTTTTTATAATATAAGTTTATTTCTAAGTTGATTTTATAGAAGTATTTATCATAAGTCATGGTTATAACCAAACTAAACTAAGATAAACTCACGCACAAACACACAATTCATTAGTTATTTATTATTCTTTCCGATCTTTATTATAGGTTACATTTTAGAAGGTTTTTTTTTCATAATTATAAGTCATTTTATATTTCCTATACATCATTTATTTTTTTCTCTGTTTTGCCCTTATTAAATGTTCTGATTATCTATGTGTTTTTTGTTGTTCATTAATGAGTGTGAATTTTCCAAAAAAAGTTGAGAGTAAAAATGTAATGTTACAATATATTTTTATAGAATTCATAAAATAACTACTTCTTTTGTTATTTGTAATTCAATTAAGTATGTCCTATAATAAAAACCGAAGAGTGTAATTGATCAGTAGTTAATTACATAACCCACAAACACAGGAGTAATTAAAAAGGGAAGTAAATGTGTAACAAAAAAGGGAAGTAAATGACTCTATCCAAACTGAACTATGATGAACTCAGCCACAACCACAAATTCATTATTAACACATGAAAGAGAAACTCCAACTCAAAAAAGGAAAAATAAAAAGTGGACCACCTATACCCTCTGTCCAATTCTGATCTCTTTATTTCCCCAACAAAGGTTTCGTAGGAAGAGAGAACCCTCCACGTGGCAGAACCAATCCCTTCTGGGGTTAAGAATGGGTCTAAAGAGGGTTTTGAGGGGTGAGAAGGTGACTTGCTATATCCGGTAACACTTTGCCTTTCCAACCTGCTGATCCGGTTGTGTGGTGAAAGAAAAAAACCACATAAATATATATAAATAAATATATATAAATATAAAGGGTTTAAGGGTACTGTTGCGTGGTTTTTGTTAATGTTATTGGTGGGTTTTTGTCCTTTTAAAAACTCCTATCTTCTATTCTATCTTATTCATCTCCTCCTTTCTTTCATTATCTCACAAAAACAAATTAATAATAAAAAATAAAGAAAAATTAAATTTTTACCATATTGAAAGAGAGAAAAATATAGAAAGTTGATAACTTTGTTGATATAAGATTGTGAATTCCATCTGGATCTCTTGCATTTTCAGACAGAGACGCAAGTTTTCTGCATTTTTCATTCATGGGTTCCTCCGAAAACTTTGTTGCTTGATCCTAAATCCTGTTCCTTGGATCGTTGCTTGAATGTTATTTCCGAAACAGGTGAGTTGCTTTTGTTTTGTTGCATGTCAAAGGTTTTGAATTTCGAGTTTCTTCTTCTTCCTCTTCTTCATGTTCTTCTTCTTCTTCTTCTTTTTTTTTTTTTTTTTTAATCTGGGATCTCATCATGGTTTCATGGTGATGATTGTTTTGTTAATTCTGCATAGCTCTTGCTGAGTTTTGGAGCTGCAGAGAACAGAATTTTGGCAGCTTATGTACAATTTTGTTCTGTCTTGTTAAGATGTCTCAATTTTTTGTTTTTCTGTTTTGAAAATTTTGGAATTTGGTTCACAACTTGAGATCCGATCGTGGAAGTTAGGCTGTATTATTCATATGGAACTGGTTTTTGTTTAGTTTCAATTGAAAAAAAAAAAAAATTTTTTTGGTTTGTGTTGGACTTCTTTTTTTCTCCGTTGAATTGGGGTGTCTTCAGGTTCTTTGATTTGGCCTAAAATGTTTGAGTTCAAAGATCAGATGGGTTTTTTTTTGTTGATCTCGCACAATTAGCACAAAGCAACTTCATGCAGCTTAAAACTGCTATTTCTAGCTATGATAGTGTTGAGTTCTAATGTTTTATGATCTTCACTTTGATGTGTGTTTTTCTTTTTTCTTTGAATTTTAATCATGATTTGAATATCATTCTTTTATCTGTTTACATCTTTTAATCAGAATTTTTTCGCTTTTAGCTTCATGGAATTCATCTAAATATATGTTAGAGTTCGACTTTCGAATGATCTCGGTTTCTGCAATTGCCATGGCATGGATTTGATTTTCTGTCCCTTTGCATGTGAGTTTGCTTCTTGTCAGGTCCATTTCCATGGTAAGTCAAATCGGTGGTTTTTTGAGTTGTTTTAATTCTTACCTTGATTGTTGCTATGTAGTACTTATTTATTTGGGATTGAAATTGAAGTATATACTATAACAGCTGGATGGATTTTAAGACAGATTTTGTTTCTCTGATGTCTTGCTTCTTTATTTAGTTGTTTTTGACATTTAATTTGCTTATCTTTCCATGCCAAATTAATTTTGTGAATACCCTTTTCCTTCATGATGTATGATGGGCAAACAAATGAATCGAAAAGGAGATCTTAATTATATCCTAAAAATATATATAAACAAAAGTTGCTCTGTTAATTGAAGCTTAGATTATTCAAGTTGCATGATGTTTATTAACTGTTTGGCTAAAAGAAGCATTTATCTGTTTTGTTTTTTTTTTTTTTTTAAATTTTTTTTTAAGTAACTATTGATTTGAAATAATTGCAGATGTCTTGTTAAAATGGTGGCAAAATATTTTTTTTCCCTTAATTTGCAACATCTACCAAAAATGTGAAAATTGACTTAATATGTTGCCCTTCCTTCAATTTTTATGGCAGTGATCAGGATCTGGAGTATTGATGCTTTTGGTTATTTTCTGAGCCGTATATTCTTAAGCGATGGTGACGAAGAAGAGGCTTGGTCATGGATTTAATGGCTTTCGAGTCCCCTTTGTACCTAGACGTCCTAGATCCGCAAGAGTAAGCACTTGCTAAATTACGACAATTGTTTATTGCTTTCATTTATGTGCTTTGGACTATGTTTTGATCTCTTTAAATTTGATAATTCGTCAGAGGATTGGTCCTTCCAAGAAATCAGTTGAGGAAGGCCAAACATGCGCCTTTGAACTACTAGCATCTTTAGCTGGCAAGTTGCTGGAAGAGAGTGAAGGTTCTGCTTCTAGCAATGCATCGGAAGCAAATCATGTGCCGCCACTTAGCCAAGGTGTCAACGAGCAAGACAGACAAAATGAAGTTAAACCGCTAATAGCAGAGGGCATTAGTGCTGAGAGTATTTTTATGCCTGATGTAGCCTCACAAAACAGTACTAAGAAATCTCTTCAGCATGCCAAGACTGATTGTGCACCCGGACGCAATTCAGTTAATGATAATTCTGACTGTTGGGAGAAAGTTAAAGCTAATGTGAAGTCTGAAGTTCTCGAATGGGAGAATAAATTTGAACGTTATTCTAATAACTATTCTAATAAATTAGTAGAAGCACCTGAAAATCTCAGGGGGTCTAGTGATGGCAATGTAAAGAATGGTCTTAGATGTGAACACAAAGCTGGCAGCTCTGGCTCTCAGAGATCAAACATGGCTGAGAAATGTAGTTTAAAGGACCAATTGGAGTTGTACAATTCTCCAGCCCTAATTGACTCAAATGGTAATGTAAAATCTCCATATTGTAGGGAATCTTTTCCCAGTGCTTCCTTTTCCAATCGTGGGAATGATATTAGGTTAGGTTTTAGAGATGATGGCGAAAACTTTTTAAGCTGCAATGAAGTTTGCACCAAGTCAAAGGGTTTTAGGTCTCCACAACGCTTTGCACCCCAGAGAATCAGGAAACAACTGTTTTCCAAATATTGGAAGGCTGGTCCAAAGTTGAAGGAGTGCGAACTTTCTAGATCTGGCAAGTTTACTTACAATTGTGCTACCAAATGCTTCATTTTTTTTTATGCGTACTATGTCTATGAAGATGTTTGTGTTTTGCGCTGAAACTAATATAGCATTTGCAGATGTAGAATTAAAACCTCTTTATCATAAGAGAAAGGCTAGTTACGGTTTCGAAACATCTCTGCATAAAACTCTTGTTAAGAGGGGAAAATTCTTTGATCGGGCTTCAGGGGTGACTTCTGATGGAGGATTCAGCAGTGAGAGTGTGTCTAATTCACCTGAGAAAGGAATTGACAGAGACAACCCTAACTCATCTTCAAAACTGCATCTACCTAAGGATTCTCATGGTAACTAATTGTCTGTTCATTTATTATACTTATCTTGATTGTTCATTTCGAAATATTAATTTTGTGATTTGTCTTATGAACAGTGGCGTTCAGCATTAAGTCATTAAGGATACCAGAGCTTTATATTGAGGTTCCAGAAACTGCAACTGTTGGTTCTCTAAAGGTATAGAGAGAGTCGAATATTGAGATATTTTTAGTTTTACTTCAAAATTATTATTTACCGTGGGGCAGAGCAGAACTTTATCTTGGATTCCACCGTATCCTACAGTATCTTTTAACTTATCTCATAGACTTCCTTGTCAAGCTCTAATTTTTTCTAATTTGTTTGCAGAGAGCAATCATGGAGGAGGTGATGGCTATACTTGAAGATAGTGTGCATGTTGGTGTTCTTCTTCAGGGGGAAAAGGTTCAAGACGACAACAGAACACTTGTGCAGACTGGTTTATCTTGCAAAGAAAATCTGGATACTCTAAGTTTCATGTTGGAGCCGAGTTCTCTACTAGCTTCGCCAGCTGTTTGTGTTGGTGATCCTTCTTCTCAATGTGAAACATCCCAGCCTACCAGGTAAGCCAAGCACGATAACATAGTTTCTTTTCATCAACAAAGTCGCATAGCTGATTTATGAAGGAGAAATGGACCTAGATTAATTTATTGTGCAGTGATAAATGTTTTTCACCTTATGGTGTTGATGAAATTTGCTTATGATTCTACTCTATTCAGTCAGATAAATAATTTGATATGATAATATACCTAACATTATTTTATTCTTCTAGGTCCCTAGAGACTGCTGCCATAGAGTCAGGGAATACCGATACTTTGCATGACTCCTCCTTGCTGACAAATCCCGGCAACATAATTGAAAGTAACCATGATATTACTACTTCTCCTGCTGACAGTATAGTTGACAAAATAACACCAGATTCCAAAGCGCTAGTTGTTGTTCCTACTAGCCCTGAAGCATTAGCTGTGGTTCCTGTGACTCCAAAAACCAAGCGTGCTGAGTTTGTACAGCGTCGGACCAGGAGACCATTCTCTGTGACTGAGGTAGAAGCACTTGTTCAGGCAGTTGAGGAACTTGGAACTGGAAGGTTCGATGTTATTAATATCAGCTTTACCTGCATATAGACAGCAAAACTGTCTTGCTGATAATGTTTATACCATACAGGTGGCGAGATGTTAAGTTGCGAGCTTTTGAGAATGCAGACCATAGGACTTATGTAGATTTGAAGGTATACTATTTCTTTCCTTCTCCTGTCACAAGGTGTTCTTTAACTTGAGGGGTCACTTTACATGGTTTATTAATAGAAAGATATTTCTGATAAGATATCGAAGTCCCTTATGGTTAATTTGGATTTGGCCCTTTATGATTACTTTTGTTGGATTCATGATTCTTGTTTGATTCTACAGGGATTCTCAATTGGTACCTAGGATAATATGATTAGTTTAGTTATTCCTACTTTAAATTCTATTTTGTGGTTTCAATCTAAAGGTTTTTGTTTTTGTATAGCAACTATCATAAATATTGTCCTCAGCATTGTGTTTATTTTCTTAAGATGAAAAGGTCTTTATCTTAGCTGCATTATATATATTTATTTTAGTACATTTGCAGTGATTCAGTTGTTTGTTTAGGAAATATGTAAAAGAAGATTGGTACATTTGGATTGATTCAATCAAAGTTTATGGTTAGTTTGGTTATTAGAGGAATATGTTTTAAAGGTAGAATTGCTTGGCACATAACATGACTTATTTTTGTGAACAGGACAAATGGAAAACATTAGTGCACACTGCAAGAATCTCCCCTCAACAGAGGAGAGGAGAGCCAGTACCCCAGGAGCTCTTGGACAGAGTTTTGGCTGCACATGGTTATTGGTCTCAGCACCAAGCCAAGCAGAATGGCAAGCATCAAGCTATGCCTGGAACCTTGAAGATTTCAGAAGCCTCAGTTGAAAGGCCAAGTGTTGAATGTGTCCAATCACTTGTGATGGTGTAAAAAGGACTTAATTTGTTGACATGACAGTGGAAAACAAACTTGTACATTTTGATTCAATTTCATGTAATATTTTCATACCAAATTCTTTGCCAACCTTTAATTGCATTCAGGTTGGTATTTGTAAATGATTTGATGTAATAAATGTTCTAACAGGAACTTGTTCTGTTCATTGATTTTTTTGTTAAATCATTTTCATTTATGGATGTACTAGAAATGTGGAAATAACATTACAGCCGTTGCAAAAGAAAAGGAAATGTTATTTTTGTTTGTGTTACTTTTCAATCTATTGATGGTAGTTGTTCATGTTTGTTTGATCATTTACTTTCTATTTGTCAATTAATTTCTGCTTGTGTTATTCTTATCCATACATGGGTCCGTTTTCAATACACCAAACTTGTTCAAGGTGCAAGTTACGCCTATATTAAAAATGTGAAAAGTGGTGGTTAAAATTGTCTTTTCAATTTTAAACATTTCCTCCCTTATTAGAGATGCAACTTACACCTGGGTGCAATGAAGACAGCCCCTCCATTATACCTACTCCATCTGCCCTTAAATATAAGATATTTTTGAATTTTTTATTTTGTTTTTATTTATAAGATCATTTATCAATTTTTAATAACAATAGTAATTACTTTTCTTTTCACAAACACCATTATTTATTCAATATTTTTAGAGCTCCAATAACATTCCTAGGTAATTTTGAAAAAACATATTATATATTCACATTTTCAATACATCTAATTAAATTAATCAATTTTCTTAATAATCGTGAATTTTACTAAAATGGTTTTATATTTATGGACGGGTGAAGTATTTTTTATAACTTATATACTCTTGCATATGATAAATAAATATTGAAGTATTTATTATAACTTATATACTCATGCATATGATAAATAAATATTAAAAGTACAATTGTATTGAAAAGTAAAATAATTATTTTTTATTCATTAAACATGTCATATTCTTATGAAATTTTACTTTTCAAAATTTTTTTAATTTATGAATATAGTTGACAACATAAAAAAAAACAAAATTTTATTCCACCAAGTTAAAGTAATTAATAAACATACATAGAAGTTGCAAAAATTTGAATTATGATTAGATGGTCAAATGCAAAATGTATTAAATTAGTTGGTTTATAATTGGATGATATGTCAGACAAAATATTAAATGCATATCTCCGTAATTTTTGACTTTTATAATTTTTTACCATCATTGTGAGACATAATAAATATAAAATTTATGGTTTACTTAGTGATATATACCATGATTTAGTTTTTTCTTTCAAGGCTTATATCCGCGCAACTGAGTGATTAATTTTTTTGATATTGTTTGATCTTTTCAGGGGTAGTCTCCCAACAAAACCTCTTACATTTGCAAAAGCCAATAATCAAACCCCAATCATTTGCTTAAATAGTAACTGATCTCTTGCCATTTGTGCTATGATTTATTAATTAAGAATATTGTTTACATCATTTTTTCTTATAAGGAATTGTTTTCATAAATTTTACTATAAAAATATTAGTATTTTTTTTAATGTGTATTAGAACATTAATTTGGTTTTTATTATAAAAAAATAGTTAATTTCATACTTATTAAAAAAGTTAGTTGAATCTATTTAAGTTTCTCAAATTGATAAAGAAAAAATAGAGCTACTATAGGACAGTTGCATTAAGAATGAAAAAAAAAAATTAAATGAGATTCTTTCTAGAAATATTTTAGGAATAATTGTATGGAGATTAGAAAATTAGTTATTTTTTCTTATATTTGAGATCAAGATTAAAATTTTTCTTTTTTTTTTCTTGCATTAGAGCGAGAAGAAAGTATATATTTAAAAAATTCATAATAAAAAAAGCTTGCGTAGAATATTGATGCTATTAATAAACATGAATTTATTTTTGCAGCAATTATAGATGCATATTTACCTGACTTTTTTAACACGGGCATTAGAGAATAAATAAGAAAAGGTTTTTAGGCTTATTTAAGTTTTTAGTTCCTGAGCTTATGTGCTTTTTTGGATTTGGTCCTTAAACTTTTTTTTTTCGTGCTTTGAGTCCCTAAACTTTGCTCAAATTTCGGAAATGATCCTTTCATCACTAAGTGGTGATATGATCGAGAATATGCCACGTCAACTTCGTTACATCCATAGATAACGTGTCAGATGATGCCACGTGAATTTTTAAATTAAAATTTTTTAAAATAAATAAAATTGTATTTTTTAAAGAAAATCGAATCTTTAAATAAATTTTAAAAGAAAATATTTTTTTAATAAAAAAAATCATGTAGTATCTCGTTGCTTTATATAACACATCACTTGTCGATATTGTGAAAGTGACGTGACATATCGTCGACTATATCATCACTTAAATGACGAAAGAACCATTTCCAAAAATTAAACAAAGTTCAGGGACCCAAAACATCGAAAAAAGTTTATAAACCAATTCTAAAAAGCATATAAGTTCAGGGACCAAAATATTAAATAAGCTTTTTTTTTTTAAAATCTTATACACTCCCATAAGAGAATATAAATAAAAAAATTGTATTGGAGAGCAAAATAATTAGTCCATCCGATTTAGAAAATAAGGAAAAAAAAATTTAAATCACGTTTATTAAAGGAATTAGTTTATTGTATTTAATTTTCTCAATTGTTTTTTTTTAAAATAGGGATATTTTAGGAAAGTAATATTGAGAATAAAACAAAATTAAATGAGATAACCACTTTTTAGAAATGTTTTAGAAAATTATCATTGAAAATTAAACAAATTTAAAAAGATTAATTAATATTTTCTTATATTTCAAATTTAAAGAAGTATTTTATAATTCATTAAATATAATAATTTTCCCAAAAAAAATATTTAATTTTTTAATATTTGATTAACCAATACACGTGTAGGACATAGGCCACATACACAAAGTAGGTATAGGCCACCACTAATCAGGCCGCCCATCAGACCTTCTGAACTGAGACCACCAACATCTGCAGGAGTCATGCAACCAGAAGCATTGCTTTTCATTCCTACACCAACACTAAGAGGTATAGCACCAGTGAAGAAATGAAGACTAGATTTAGGGATATTTTTTGAAGCCTTGTATGCAAGGTTATTTTGATGATGTAATTGAGATCTTTATGCTCTATCAGATTTGGTTTGGTATTTTAATTTGTACTTACATATGGATATGTAACTAAGGAGCTAATACTTTATTTAACTGGGTATTTTGAATAAGAAGCTTTTTGAAGCCTTGTATGCAAGGTTAATTTTGTGAACATGTTAAAATGTTTTTATGTAGTTGTTTTAATGGAAATCAAGGTGATGCTAGCCTTTCATTGCATACATACTGGTATTGTGAACTGGTAATGTCTTCATTGCAACATACTGGTATTGTGAACATACTGCTTGTTTTCTTAAAAAAAAATTGAGGGACTAAATTGAATTGATTTGAAATTTAAGAGGGACTAAATTGAATTATGTATATATATGTTTCAGGGACCAAAGTGACCGATTTTAACAAAATCAACTATTCATTCATGAACTTGCATTGTCTTCCTTCTTAAGTTTGCAAAACAGTGTCTTCTTCCTTCATAAACCAGTACCATCCATAACCACCCAACCAGTATCACAAACATTGTCTTCTTCCTTCAAAGCATCGTCATCTTCAAAATTTGTTGTACACCAACGATGATGATTACTCCAACATAAACAGAAACACGATTTTATTCTGCACTTTGCACAATAACCAATTACTACTATTTCTTTTAGGGTTCCATGAATGGTTAAGGATTAGATGCAAATGAGGGAAGAGGATGAAGTTCATACACATCACGGAGAAGCCTAAAACGCAGCGTTTTTCTCATGTGCAGAGGTGGCAAGTTTAACTTGACACATCAGCATAGTTAACACTGTTACTTAACCTTTATTGATGGAAGGACTAAAGTGACTGACGTTTGACACTGTCAGGGACTAAACGTGTATTTATAATCTCTGAGGGACCAAAATGACCGATAGTCACACTGTCAGAGACCAAAATGACTAATAACTCATTATAAAAACCCAACACACAATAATACAGTAAATGCTTGTATGAGTACTCCATGTGGAGTATTACTAAGTGCTACGGGTAACTTTAACCCGTGTTTTTAGCTTTGTTTAGGCTTGTTAATGATTGCAAAGTTAATCACGGTAAGGGGCCCACCATTGTCGTAAGTATGATGTTCACTATATCTGAAGTAGATGAAGACAAACTGGACTTCAGGACATTGTCGCTGTACTAAAGAATATTCCATCTCTCACGGATCCTTATCCGCAGTTTGCACGAAACGCGCTGTGCATATAGACCATGCAAATTTTCTTCCATTAAAAAAAACAAATCATTAATACTCTTTTATCCTTCTTATAAGTTACTTTCGCTGATTTTTACGTCCTTTAAAAAATTTAGTTAATATTATCGATAATATTGGAAATATAAATATTTGTATATTTTTTCAAAAAATACTTCTATGATCATTATTGAGAATTTGAAAAAGTGTTGAGTAAATATGAATGTTTGTGGAAAAGATGTAATTAATATCATTAGAAGTTAGAAATAAGGCTAATATTAAGAACCAAACAAAAATTTGTCAAAAGGAACTTATACATAGGACTAGAAGGAGTATTAGCCTATTAGAAGTACTTTTTTTTTGGGTGTACTGTTAGGAGTACTTTTGAATTCCTTTATGCATAAAGTTTTTATGCAAGAAAACATTAATTTTTTAAAATAAAATTGATATACTATTTGTTAAGAAAATCAACTAACAAATTAATCTATATCATAAAAAAATAACATATATCATAAATGATTTTTTATTTATCAATAATTAGTTAATAAATGGTCATATTATTTTTCATGATACTATATAATAATTTATACATTAGTAATTCATATTGTTGAAATATCGTTACTCTATTTTTAAAGGCAAGAAAACATTATGCTGTTTGGGATAAATCAACTGCGGATGAATCAATTGCTTATTCCATCAAAGAACCTGGCCCACAAATTCGAGATTACATTTGGTATCTTATTTATCTAAGTTTTTAATCCATGAATTTAAGTGTATTTTTGAAATTGATTTTCGAAATTTTTTTCTTCAAATATTTTAGATCCTTAATTTTGCTCATACATTTATAATTGGTCATTTTGTCACTTAAATGATGATCTGATCAATGACATGTCAAATCATTTTCGCCATATTGACATGTGACATACTATATGACGCCACGTGATTTTTTTTTGGTCCGTATTCCTTGCGGAACCATCGGTATCCCCAAGAGCACCCTTAATACCAGGGAGCCCTTGAGACTAATCCGGAGCGAGCTGTCGGCTGCGTGGCTGGCTCTCCCAGCGAGAAGTTTTTAGTGGGAATCGAACCCGGGGCTACTAGCATCCGTGTCCCATTCCAAATATTTCAGTTGGGGCCTTACACCAACTGAACCAAGCCTCGTTGGTACGCCACTTGATTTTTGTTACTTTAAAAATATTTTCTTTTAAAAACTAATTAAAAGATTCGATTTTCTTTTTAAAAAAATGCGATTTTTTTAATTAGTTTTGAATGTGTTCAAAATTTTTAATTTATAAAACCATGTGGCACCGTGGTAAAGGTAACATGCATGTCATATCAAGAACCTAAAACATACAAAGAAAAATTTCAAAGTTGACTTAATTCTTTGGGGAATATGAGATTTGTGATCCTGAGAGCCTTTAGGTTCCTTCACATAAAGCCCCTAGGGGGTTATTAGGATTTCTTGACGTCTCTTCATATCTCTCTATTTTTGTTAAGATATTGGGATATCTTGCAGAAGAATGATGAGTTTGGGAACATTGATATTATGCATGAGAGGTGTAGACAATAACCTTTGTATAAGCAAATCAAGATGATCGTTTCGGATCCCCCTCTATTTGGAAATTCTCTAACGATGGGTTGTGATCAACTGTCAGCGTGTGTACTCTTTGTGTATTGGAGCTATGGGTGTGTCTTCATCCTCGAATGATATTTATAAGGTTTACATGGATTGCTTGGCCTGATGTATTTCCCTTGATAAATCTTCTATTCTTGAGGATGATCTCCCTTTATTTCATCTCCTCTTGAGAGATTGGATTATCTATTATATAGATAACTCTTATAATTATCTCCTACTGTTGAGAAATGATCTTGTTCCTAATATAGGATAAACAACTTATTTTTCCATTATCTCCATATTATTGAGATGAATTCTTCATTTATTTTCATAAAGTTTGCCATTATCTGAAGGAGATTGGTTTCATAAACAAGTCTCAGGGATTGCGTGCTGACCATATTTTTATCTGGGCTTGGTCTAGCTGACGTTGGCTTCTGGTCCAATGTTGAAGGTTGTTGGGTCACTTGCAAGTGCACCAAATCGCATACAACTAATATAGTAAAAAGTGGAGTGTCGAACCCACGAGGATTAGTGTTATGACAAATATCACATTAATATGGTTAAACTAATGAAATTGGATTAAAAAAGATGAATTTGAAAAGAAAAGAATAAAAAGTTGTAAAATTGAAATAAACTATGAAAATAGAAAAAGTTAGGAACATGGTTTCAGAGATTAAGATTTGTAATACTATGTTATGAATTTCATTCTATTTAGTCAACAACAATTCCAGAATTAGTAAAAACTTGATCCTCAGGGCAATTATCGTTTCTTATTCAACTATACCCCTTAACCCCTTAAGCGAGTTTTAGTCCAATACATTAATTAAAACACTGGAATTTATAAAGTTATATAATTCCCCAAAAGTATCCTTACGAGTTGAGCAATTATAAAGGTTGATTGAATGGTCAATTTAATACCCAAATTTTCACTTGCAGCATTAAGTCCCAAAACATAGATTAGCTACTTTCGTGCATGCATTAAAACATAATCAAACAATTGACTAAAAATAGAAATTCATTCATAACCATAAATATTATTCAAAATCCATACTCATCCACCACATTCTTACGAGAAAACTAGTGTTCCGTTAGTATTTTTTTTTGCATTGGTGACGTGGACATGAATTCGCCTTTATAAAACATTTCTCTTTTCAAAAACAGTTTTGTTATAAAAATAACTCTTTCATGTCCCACATCACACCTCAAGTTCCAAATCGAGATGTTATTAACATCACGCTTTGAAACTCTTTCTTCCAATTTCATAAATTACTATTCCATTTCCCTTTATACAAATAACGTCAACTGCCGAGTTTCCAAAAGTGATAAAGAAGTAGGGTGAATTACATCATGATGGAGCAACATTATCTTAGTAACTTAAGAAAGTGCATTACATACTCAAGCACAAATTAGAACCTACACTATGAATCACCATCCTCAGCAGGAATCTCCTTCAATTCCAGATCCTCCTCAGCATTATCGAACCTTCCGTCATTCTCCGGTAGCACCAAAACCTTTGCATATTCGGGATCCTTTAGCACTATCCTATCTATCATATCCAACAAGTCGATACCCATTAGAGTGAACAAAGGGTCATCGATCTCCAAGCTAACATCTCCTCGCCACTTCTAGCCTTCCTCAAGGAAATCCCAATCTCCGTCTTCCGGAGGATGCATTGACGTCGAATGCCATCTAAATTCCACATCGAGTGCCGGGAGAAAAAGAAATAGAATAGCAAAGAGAGTTAGCAATCCCGAACGATTTCTCGTCGACGGGTGGAATTACAGTAGGCAAAAATATTTAGATACAAAAACAACGACATCACAACAACAAATAAAATACACAGCACATTCCGCATTATCATCATAATCACTTATCCATTATTCTCAAGCTTTCCCTTGTCTTTTCAACATCATGGATCTCTTTCTCAATTCATTTTTCAACGTTATCCCACAACCTCATTGCCCTCACAAAATCACATCCTTGAACTTATCCATAATTCTCTTCCACTTGACCGTCTCATAGTATCCTCATCACTTAGCCATTCTCGTTCTCATCATCAATATCCTTATTACTCTCAACTCATAACTTCTAAGTATTTTCATCATTCTTAAACTTTTCTTATTAAGTTTTATTGGATCGCGTCCATTGATGACAGGGGATAAGATAACGTCATCGTGGACTTTGTTAGCACACATACATCTCCTCCAATCCTCCCAAGCCTAATTGGAAACAAACGGGACGTACAGGAACCTTAACCCACGCAGGTCGAACAACCGAGAAACACAAACATATGCTGCAACCCACTCGGGACAGCTATCATTTACATACTGCACCCATGCGGGTCAGCTGTAATTTATTCTTTTTATTGCGATATCGCAGGGCCCAACAACCAATCGACTGCCCGCCTCTTTCAGGTTCCCTCTAACCGTTTCGAAATTAATCAAGGGGGCGACAGTACTTTTCTAGTTAGCTGTGCAGAACATGCTACGATCCCCTGAGTATTAATCCCCGATCACTTATAGACTAGTTCCGCCTAGAAAAATACTCTAGGTTACTTGACGTTTCACCGTCATCACCCTCCCCTATCACAATCACTCACCTAAGTATCCGCAGATAAACAGGGTATCTTCCTCTCCACTACTTCACACTCAACTTGCCGCGTTATATAATGTCTTTTAATGTCTTATCAATTTTTTATTAATCCTAAAGTTCGGACAAGTCACCCTTGTTCATCCCTTCGGTGAACCTCGACCTCTAATCAAATCATTCACATTATCACTTTCTCATCCTTTCATAATCATCATAACGACTAAACACATCAGGGAGCTCCTCAACCTGGCAAGCACGTCACATCAGTCGTGTACATCAAGGAGTTCCTCAACCTGACAACATATCACGTCACTGATCCCAATCATATTCACATCCTCATTTCTTTCCTTGCACTATCAGTCTTTTCATCATAATCACATCTTATCATTTTTGGATACCTTTTCATTTTTCATCACTTAATTTCAGCATTATTGCATTATTCTCATCAGCATCATTATTATTTTCATAATTTCCATTATCTCACTTAATTTCCCCTTCACGGACTTAAAGCATACAAGGGTCTTACAGGGTGTCAGACATTAACATCATCATATAGAATATTCATCATGCATAAATATTAAAGGCAAATCACATCATCATGGTATATTAACATTAATATCATCATGCATAAAAAGATGCGTGGTCCTAGTCTCCTTCGTATACGTGACCGCATACACAAACAATTGCCACGATACTACTGACCCAGAGACCACTAGGTTCCGATCTTTGAGATGATACGGAACGTCTCAACATTTTACCTAAATACCACAATGTCTTAGGGGAAAGCCCCTCTCACCTCTTGTCCAGCAAACATCATCAGAAATTGTTGCAGGTCCGTCCTACAGACAGCAGCTCCAACTCCCGACCTACAGATTCCTTACTTAAAACAAGACACACAATTAATACAAGGCTACCTAACTAATATTCATGCTTAACATCAGATCATTTTTCGAAAACTCGCTTTTACTTATCATCGGGTAATCATAAAAGAAACCTTTACTTGTCCCAATTAAATCCAACCTTTGAATATACTTTTTTTTTGGTGAACTAAATCCAACCTTTGAATATATTTTAAACACTTCAAAATCATTCTAAAATAATTAATAAAATATTTTGAAACCAAATCATTATGCTGTCGGTCCGTTCGGGGCAGCCAACTAACCGAAACCCGAAAACATCGAAAAACGTCACTTTTTCAGTCTGACTTTTCTCTAAATCAAGTACCATTGAAAAATCGACTTTAAATCAATTGAAAACATTTTTAGAAGTGAAACAAAAACTAAATCAACGCTGGACAACAGTGAAACAACTCAAGAATCACTTTTTCGAAAAATCCGAAAACATTGTAAAATCGTACTTTCGTTTATCCAATATTTTGCAACAAAACAAATACTTAAACAATTCATTTTTCAAACATAACACTATGAAATACAATAAGGCAGCCACCAATACGTTAAACATTTTTCAATCACTAAGAATAAACCATTTCCAGATTGGTTATCTTTCAAGAGCTTTTCATGAAAATAACACCGGAACACGTTAATTATTCATTTTCTTTCACTTCCACTATCAAATTAATTCAAGACACATAGGCAAAATAATCCCATTAGCATGCGTCACATAAAACAATTCAATTAGTATATATCACATAAGGCAAACCATCCTAACTTTAGAAATAACACTTAAACCGAAACACAACCGTAAACAATCCAATTTACAAATTTATCCACACATAACCTAGACTTGACCTCAAACAATACTCATGTAACATTTTCAAAATACTACAGCCATCACATAGAGTCTATCCAAGTCACAAAAGAATGCAGAAAAATTCATGTTTATCAAGAGTGTTCAAATAGAGCTTTAGCTTGGTTACGGATAAAACACATAAGATAAAATCCAAAATCACATCAAACCAATTAGTTTAAGTCTCAAAATTTCCAGATTACACCCAAATATTTCAAAGTTTATCATATCAAATTTTCAAGACATTTGGACATCCAGAACCTAAGTTTTAAATCAGATTTTGCATAAAAATTAGAACAGGACTGCTGCTGACCTGAGGCAAAAATGCAATGATTAAAAATAGTAAATCAACTCCGAATTGCATGAAACTTGATAAAAACCTTCCTTACACAATCAAGGTCATGTCATAAAAATTTAGTATTATTTGGAGTTTCCAAATTTACAATTTTTCTAATTAAATTTGTCACTAACTCTGAAAAATCTGAACCATTGTGCTCATTCTTTTTCAATTGGAAAAAATATCAAACCAACTTCAAATTGTCTCAAATTTCACAGAGAATCACAAGACATGTTCATAATAATACCATAAAAATTTCAAGCCATTTAGAGCAGTTTAGGTCTGAAAACTCTGTTTACGTTTGACTCGAAAAAATCTGTTTTTCCGAAATCGTTTTCACCAAAATGACTCTCGTAAAATTATCAAATCAATTCAAAAAAATTTCATAAAAATTCAGAGACACTACATTTGATCTAATCAAAATAGTGGCTAAATTATAAAAGCATTGGACTGTTGGAAACATCTTTTATCCGACTCTTTTGCAACTTGAAACACAAGTTTATTACCAACAATCTTTAATAAACAAAATTCATTTAAGTTATCAAAACACATTCACTTTAGCTGAAATTTTCCAGAATGCATTTAGACTTCATGAAGGAAAACACACCAAATTTCTAGGTCAATCCGATGAGTAGAACCATGATTCATCAAAATCTCTTATAATCAAAACAACATTCCTTAAAAATTCAGCATCAACACATACAAACATATTCCATATAAATTCTAACCAACTAGTTCCCATGTAATCCAAATCATACTCTGAACACTTGCTATCACATAGACAATCACAATTTACATAAAACAAAATAGGTTTCTTTGAAACATATTCTTTCACACACTCATTCGGTTCCTTTCTAGAGGAATATTTTTCCTTAACTCAAAACTTAACTTCATCACAAATCAAGGTTTAAACACTAGAACTCAAACATTTATTTTCTCTCATTAACCATTCAGCCTAAGCAATTAAAACGAAGAAAATACTTTCAATTCCAAAAACTCATTATTTTTCAAATAGCCTTTCAATAACACTCAAGACCTAAACATGTATGCACCAAACAATTTGTTTATCACTAACAAGTACATTTCATAGACATGCATCAAAACAAAATCACTTCATCATATTTGTTTTTATATTAACCGAAACACACATACATGAAGAAAAGACAGACTTTGCTAATCATTTCATAAATTCACTATGCAACAAGAATCAATTGTCATAAATCAATTTTATTCCTCCTATTTTCTACTTATGGCCGAATCCCTTTAGAGGGAAAGTTAAGGATCTTTACAACTCAGACCATCATGTCAACATGCACTCAATAAAATCCATAAGTTCAAACTTTATTTCTATCACAAATCAAAACATCAAAGTAATAAAAATTTGTTTGGGCAAAATCTAAAAATAAAACCGTATAGCACACACACACTTTCTTAATCACTAAATCAATTCCTTCGTTATTTTCATCAAGGACCAAATTATGTGGCATGAAAATGAGTTATCTTAGTTCAATCATAACATGCATAACCAAATCAATTTATTTTCCTCCTTACTCATTAGGGCCGAAGCACACACATAGAAAATTAGGGACTTTCACACAAACCAATCAACACACATACCCACTCTAAAAATTCATTCCTCATCATAAGTCAAAGCATTAAAGCAAAACAAAGTCATTTGAGTTAAAATTAATTGAAAAACCGTATGGACCTTAAGACACAAAGCAAATTCATTACAACCTTTTAAACTCATATCCTTATATATTAGTACTTATAAATCAACAAGGAACATGAAAAATCAACATGCATGAAAAACAAAAATCATTTCCTCAAATTTTTCCTCTTGGCCGAGGCATACATGAAAGAAAATTGGGAAAAATTCAACAAAACAAACCATTACAATAACATACCAAAAATTACTCTTGTTTCATTACCCCTAATCAAAAGCAAAACAAAAATCATTTGGACATAAAAAGGAACAAAAACCGTGGAGCCCTAAACAATGGGTGCATGCCCATTTTTCCATTTCAAACTCAAATCCCTACTTTTTAACACTTGAAAAACAAAAGATCTTTAATAAAAACTAACATGCATCAACATACTTCAATAAATCAACAACTTACACATATACATACATATATAAAACCGAAAATAAAATAAGACAAGGAAGAAAGGAATGAAAACAAGAATGAATACCTAGTAGATTGAATGGAAATGAGGTTGGAAGAAATCAAAAATTCTCTCCTCTTCCTCCTCTCTCCCTCGCGGTTTCTCTCCTCTTCCCACCTCCTTCTTTCTTTCTTTCTTTTTTTTTTTGGTCTTAAGAGCTAAGAGTGGATGTAAGAGTACAAGAGGGTGGGTAAGGGGTTGGTATTTATAATGGGTAAGTGGGTGGGGTTTAACAAATAAAAAGGGGTACAAAAATATTCAAGAGCCTCCCCTAGGGTCATATACTCCCTCACGGTTTTCACGATATATCTTGGGGTGGGGACTTTGCATTTTTATTTTATGTTTAAGAGGAATAAAATAATAATAGGTGGGTAGGTCTAAGTAGGTTTACATGGGGAAAAGGTGGATGAATTAAAAAGAACAATGACATGCATTGGCCCAAAATCTATTTAAGATAGGGTCATTATTAATTACATGTCCCCCATAGGGTACATATAGGGTGACTACACTTTAATTAGGGTAAGTTGTGTTTAATTAGGTTACCCTAGGGTCTTGTGCCCTCATATTTGTATGTCTAACAATTTAAAATTCAAAATGCACAAATAATTCACAAACCGTACAACATTACCACACAGTGGAAAATTTATTTTTCCAAAGTAAATAACACTTTGAAAATCGTAATTCAATTTTTCTCAAACAATAAAACACTATAAACTCCCAGTAATAATAAAATTTCGTGGCAGTGTAAATAAATTCCAAAACGTACAAAAATAAATTTTACATTTCAATACGATCGTTTTGACTGTAAATTCGTTAAATTCAGATGTGCAGATCAAAAGTGATGAATTTTCAAAGTTACGTAAATCAAATAAGTCAATAATCCACATGAGACAAAATAATTTATCATTATAAAAATAAGTCCCAAATAATTATTTTCATTCAATCAAATTAATAATACATTTTTGCAACTCGAAACTAACTGTCCGATCATAAATTCAGTAAAATCAATTTATGAAAATATGAAAAATTGCGGGTATTACATTGTTGATCATCTCTCCACTTCCTTCTAAGTATTGGATCTCTATTTGTCTCTCCTTTTCTGATTGTCTAATCTATTTTTCCTCTAATTTTCTGGTTCATTGACAAATAATCCTCATTCTAGATCTATAAATAATTGAGGAAAAGATAAATCCTAAATCCATAAGATTTATCTTTTATCGCCAACAAGAATTATCAGATTTATCTATTATATCTAATTTGAGGAAAGATCAATTCTAAACTAGAAAAGGAGTCTTCATATTTAATCTTCGATCTATCTCTAATTGGAGAAGAGATCAGTTCTAAATCAGAGAGGATTCTAAAGCTTCTAATCTTCTATCAATTTTGAGTGGAGATCAGTCATAGATCAAAAAGGAATCTGAAGATTTAATTTTTATTATTATTCTGATCACGCCACGCGCTTGGGCGCATGGCCTTCCCGCTTGAGTACGTATCTCTGACATGTTTGGGCTCGCGGTGCTCCCGCTCAGGCCCGCCTATTGATAAAGTTTTTCAACAATTTCACACGTCTGTGCGCATGGACCTCACGCTTGGGTGTGTTTGAGACTGACATTTCTTTTTTCTTCATCTTCATTATTCTTCGTTGCTTTTCTTCATTTCTTTTGCACTTGATCACCAAAGTTAACTCTTTATTCACCTAATAAAAACATGTGGAACAAACACCTAAACTAATGATGAGTAATGTAATTAAAACCTAACCTAAAAACTACTAACTTGTTAGGGAAATCAAGCAAAAACTAAGTTAAAATGATATGAAATCTATTGAAAAACATCATATATTAAACCTTAATCAAATGTCAGAATAACTCTTCTTTAGTCCTTTTGAAATGTTCCTATATTGCTAAAAACTATTATGTGAGGTAAGTATCCATAACAACTTTAAACAACATTGGTGACATGAATAGAACTATAGTAGGCACAACAAACTTCAATAATAAGATTGAACAAAAATATTCTACAGATTCCGCGCAATACTAGAAGGCTTTACATTCTATTTGGTTGTAGATAAGAAAATGGGAAGAGAGAAATAAAAAAATCGTTCCAAATAAAAACTTAAGCTCAAAAGCATAAGATTAACTATGTCTATAATGGCAATTAAAAAGGCATCAATTCTTCTCTTGTCAAAGAAATTAAATCACATAAACCAAACAATTATTCTCTTGTAAGAGGGTGGTGATGGTTATTTCATACGTTGTTGATGTTTGATTTTTTTTTTTTACAAGGAAAATCTTATTTTTATTAATGGGTAATTTAATTTGTTTACATGATTAGCCAAAGATTGCAATATTAGATTTTGCATCACCAAGTGAGACACATCTCTTTTGCTTCATGTTAAGTATTTTTCCTTGAAAATTAAACACGTTCTTTTCATTAAGTGTTTGCTTTAACTCCGTTTTTATGTGATTGATAATAAAAAGTTGATTTTTTTTAAAGATGATTTTCTTAACCTCAACTTTTACAATTGAGAATTAACACCTATCTTAAAAATAATCATCTTGATGTTTTGGTGTTGTTTTTGCCCGGTGATTAGTGTATGAGTCTTAGTTCATTGAATAAATTCTTATCTTGGTCCTTTTTCATAAGTGCTTATATATGGATTAAGTATTTTTGGAAGTCACTTTCAATAGCATATTTTGGTTGATAATCTCACTAGTCCTATATATATATATATATACATATATATATATATATATACATATATATATATATATAATTTGGGATTTTTATTTTGGTTTCATTTATAAGATTTCATTTTAATTTTCAATAGCATTTAATTATTTGTTTTTCATAAACACCTCTATTAACTTTACACTTTTTAGAGTCTCAATAATAATTATATGATTGGTTTTAAAAAAATTATACTCCTATCAAATTTTCACATTTCCAATACCACTAACAAATTTATATACATTCCTTAATAAAATATTTAAAAAAAACCCAAAAAGATCTTACGGCCGGATGAATACAAAATATGTAGTTAAATGTACATTTTCTACAAATATACTCCTTCCGATCTAAAAAAAAAAAAAACCAAAACACATTTAAATTTAACAATGAAGTAGGTTAAGTACGTTTAATCTTCTTGACTTCGTAAAAATAAATATTCCTTTAGGTTTTTTTTTTCGGTAAAAGAATAAATTCATTACCAACATGCAAAATTCAAGAACAAAATAAACGGCTCGCATTTTTAACCTTGCCACCTTCTAGGAAGGGTTCAAAGCCAAAGACTAAGCCAATCCTTAGGGAAGTTTTGCCACCTTCTATGAAGGGTTCAAATATAGCCCAAGGAAAAAAGAAACTAAAGTTCCTGTCTAATCTTATCTATCAAAGAATGATTAGTCCAATTTACATAATTTGGAAAACAAAAACTAATTTTATGAGCAACTTCTCTTCTAATTGTACTAAAAACAAATTGCATACTCCTCGTGCGATACCATTCCTTTCCTCCCAGATGTGATAAATTAATGCTGAAAACATGACAAACACACAATCATTATTGAAAATCTAAAAGTGTTGAGTAAATAGGGGTATTTGTGAAAAAGAAATAATTAATGCCATTAAAAATTAAAAATAGAGCTTATATTAAGAATCAAAGAAAAATCTTCAAAAATGACTAATATACAATGAGGGAGTAAAAATCATTACCTAAATTGTCCTTCACCAGAATGTGGATTTTAGGTACATATAGTAAATGGGTGTTACAGGCGACATGTCGAGGGTTAGAGAGTGATTGAGTGATCACAACAATGGTATGAGAAACAATGGTTAGAGTGAGAGAGAGGAGAGTGGTGGTGTTTAGGATTGTGTGGCTTTTAGTGGCGGAGGAGTTTTAGGAAATAAGAAGCGTGAAAATTGAAAAGAGAAGGGGCTTGTGGCCCTATTTGCATTCACAGTTTCGACGGATATTTCCGTTGCAAATAAGCCATCTCTTTTTTTTTTTTTTTAAATTCCGGCTTTTTTAAATTTTATTTTAATTAAATTGTAAATGAAAATAAAATTTTCCATCGAAAATTTCGTCAGAAGATGTCCGGTTTATTAATTTTAATTTGTTTTTCACAGTTAATAGTTTATGACAAAAGGAGCCAGAAAATTTGTCGGAAACACTTATAAATGACAGTTTTAAATAGTTAGTATATATTGTCATAAAATCTGTCGATAATGTCATAATTATTGACGGATTCAAATCAGTAAAAAAAAAATTTGTTGGTAATCACTAGTTTTTTTTTTAGTGTTTGATATTTGGATGTTAATGAAAATTCACACTAAAGTCGTCTTAAAGACATATTCCCGACTTGAAATATAAGAAAAAAAATCCTTATCTTTCATGAAATCCAATCCAGGATCCGTCAAGGTAATTAAATTCAAGTTTAAGATGTCCTCAAGATTTTAGAGGCCAACGACGAATTTATTATGATAATTGATTGCCTATCATCAACATTAAATGCATTAAAGAAGGAGTTATGAAGAAATGATGAAGAAGAAATTCAAAAGAGACATCTCCTCATCTCCTTGAAGTACACGGCCAAGCCTAAGAGAAGAAGAAGCACACGCCAACTTTGGATGCTCTTGGCATGATTAGTGATGCATCTTGTAACCACCATCATTAGTATATATATATATATAGGATTAATTGTAATAACTATGTAATAATGGGGGGCGGTTACATTACGTAGTGATGGGTAGTTAATAGTCTAATGAATTAGGAATTAAAGTGGGGGTTACGTTTGTATTAATGGGGAATAAATGGCTTAGTTGATTAGCATTAAGTAAAGGGAAATGAGGGAGCCTTGGTTTGCATGAAGCTCACGCCCCTCTCCCTATATATAGAGTCATCCATCTCATTTGTAACACACTTGGAAGAAATAATAAAAACCTTTGTTTTGAAAGTCTCTTGTGTTATAGGGAGAAGTGGCTCTGCCCCAAGGTCCAGTGATTGGACCGTGGCCTAAACAAAGGTGTGATGCATGGTGGCCTTGAGGATTATCAATCTCATCCTGAGATTGTGGCTCCTCCTTACTTCTTTAGAACATTTCTGTCTCCTCCATGTTTTCTATTTTGTTTTCTTAGTTTATGTTTTATGTATGTGTGTGAATTAGGATGGGTTGTGAGTTTAGTTTCACTATCTTAATATCCATTTGGTCTCCAATACCATGAACAAGGGTGTGTTTTATCTCTTGTTATGGTAATTGATATTAGCATAAGTGTGTCATATTTCTTGTTATTATCAATGTGGAATGTTAGGATTATGAGAGTGACCTCATGATCGTAGTTTGTTGTTTTAAATTCAATAAAAAGTGTGTAATAATTTTGTATTCTTCACGGCCATGTGATTAAAAGGAAGACCGAGAAGACCTTTAAGAAGATGCCCAGGACGATCAAAAAGAAAAACATACACCTTAGAAAATGATTTGGAATCATTGGTCTCATTTCTTGGGTGTATCAATCTTGGTTTAAAATATAAGCACAACTAACCAACTCTCTTAAATTTTATTTCATGTCCAATGCTACTTTCCTAAAACATCCATAGAAAATTGTTATCTTATTTAATTTTTGTTTTATTCCGAATGCAACTTTCCTAAAATACCTCTATTCTTTTATAAATTTGAGAAAATTAAATACAATCAACTAACATTCTTAATAAACATAAAATTAGTTACTTTTGCTTATAATTTGAGACTGATGGAGAAAGAGGGGATGCTGATGCTATGAGTGTAGGGTTAACCAATAATAAATCCTACCGCTACAGGATGAGCATGAGCTCTCTAGTACAAGATAAGGGTGAATAACTCATCCTTCTTATCCTCTAAGAGCCACGTCAGCCCTACTGGGCCGAACAGGCTCATAAGGCACCACAACACAACTTCCCCTATAAGTATCGCCATGCTATAGGGGCTAAGGTATGTTCTCTCATCCCTACTCTCAAGAACTACGTGTTTCTTGATCCCCTTATCACTGGGGGTACGTAGGACCGGGGTCACTCTCGTCAGCTACAACAACCCAAAACACACGTCGTGGTGTTCCATCAATACCGGGACACTACAATGAGGATGATGAAAATACTAAAGGTGCATAGTTATTTTTGTTGCAACAAACTAATGTAAAGATTGCTGCACAAAAACTTTATTTTGGGCCTACCATTGGTGTTGGGCTTGGTAAGGATATTAATGGGTCTCATAAAGATGGAGAAGCAGAAGTCTTCCGAGAGAACAATGCAATGGCTATCAAGTTCAACGATTATGAAGAAGAACAAGATGATGACCATTGCATTGACAAAATAAAAATATAAAAAAAAAGTATTGATAAACAAGTTCAAGTTCAAGTTCTTCTTCATAATCATTTTTTAATATTTTTTAAAATTTAAGTTCAATGACAATGTAATGGCCATCTGCAATTTTTAAAAAACTTAACTTCAAGTTCAATGGCCATCTGCATTTTTTAATTTTTTTTTAATAAATCAATACTTGTTTTTACCTATTTTGCCTTTTATATTTCTATACTAATTAATTACCCCCTTCGTCTCTAAATATAAGACTCTTTTGACACTTTTATTTTGTCCCTATTTATAAGACCCTTTATCAATTTTCAACGATCATTAATTACTTTTTTTTTTCCACAAACACCCCTATTTATTTACTACTTTTTATATTCTCAATAATATTAATAGGGGTAATTTTGAAAATAATATAAAAAATTCACATTTCTAATACAATTAACTAAATTATTTCACTTTTTTAATGGACGTGAAATCTTCCAAAGGGGTCCTATATTTAGTGACGGAGGGAGTGTTTTTTTTCTTCACTTATTATTATTATCGTTCCTATTAATGAAGTAAAAGTAGAATTGCAAAAATAACAATTAATGTTGGATTGAATTTCTAAAATATAATTAAATGAGACCAAATTTATTTTCTTTAAATGACATTTATTAAAGAACGGATGTAGCAAAATTTTAATAATAAGACTTTCGTGGTAGATTTCAAGTTCATTAAGAAAGTTGATTGACTTAGTTAATTGTATTGAAAATGTGAATATTTTATATGTATTTTCAAAACTACCCCTATCAATAATATTGAGAATCTAAAAAATGTCAAATAAATAGGGGTATTTGTGAAAAAAAGTAATTAGTTGTCAATTAAAATTCGTATAATGTCTTATAAATAGGGACAAAATAAAAATGGTTTTATATAAGGACGAAAGTAGTATCTGTCATATCTCAAATAAAATACATTAATGTCTTTTCTCCACTGTGTCATTTCTCTCTATAATTAATAATTTTTCTCCACTACTTGTTAAGTAGATCAAGACCTACCTATTAATAGGAATAAACATAAAAAGTAACATTTATTTAATTAAAAAATAAAAAAAAGAAAATGCTAAAAAGTGTCCTTAGCGTATTGTTTAAGAGAACAAAATAAATAGCTTTGTCTTAAAAAATGTTGAATTTATAATATATGGTGAACTAGTGGACTTAGGTTTCCAATGTAACATTATTTCACTTAATGTATTCATTAAGCAACAATAAAATCATTTGACTAGTCAAACTAGTCAAATGGTCGTTGTTATGGTCAAATCTAAATGCGATTGAAATCTTTTACTCCCTTAGCTTGTCCCATGAGAGGTTGGTAATAAATTAAAAAAGCAATAAAAATGAAAGGGGATATATATTTAATGGTTTATCTGACACATTAATCAATAATCAAACACTTAAATTAATGTATTTTATACTCAATAATCAATGACAATTCAAAATTTATTTTATAAGTTTTTCGTTAATTATTTTAACTTTAATTTGAGATAAAAAATTTTATTATTTTTTTATCATCGGTGCAGGACGAAAGGAGTAATTTTACCACCCCAGATGTTAAGGATGTTTGTTAAATGAATTTATTTTTTTATTTTAGGTAAAAATAAAATGGATTACCTAAATTGCCAATATAACATGGGAAATATTGCATTCACCACAAAAAAACGGGCAAATTGCAACGGTTTATGGAGGTGTTTTGCGGCGGTTTTAACCGTCGCAAAATATATTTGCGACGGTTCTCTAACTCACGCAGAGTTGACCGTCGGGAATCATATTTTGCAGCGGTTATGACAACGGCCGTAGAATTTTGACGCAAAATATGCGGCGGTTCAAAACCCCCGCAAATTGCAAATATGAAATTCCATTAAAAACAATTGCGACAGTTATAACTATCGCAAGATGCGTATATATTTTTATAAAACAATTGCGACAGTTTATAACCGCCGCAAGATGCCTGTTTATATAATGAAAACAATTGCGACAGTTTTAACCGCCGCAAAATGCCTATTTCTATTTCTAAGGTAGGTATGCTGAGGGAGACGATCTCGCCTCTCTAATAGAGTCAAAATAGCAGGTCATGTCCCAAGAAGAAAAGTGCCAAGAGCATGCACAATATGGCACCTCCCTTGCTCTCCACCAAATACATTTTCAACTCATTATATAAAATGATTTTAATTATTTTAAAACATTCACTTTATGTGTTTAACTAAAGAAATACTTGGGTCTTGGACATGTAAAATGATTTACCTGGGAGGTATGTACAGGTCCTGCCATTGACCATGTCTTCTCATGATTTTTACTTTAGCGCGAGTTATGCTATGTTCCTGCATTAGATTTAGAAAATTAAGTAATATTTTACTTGACCATAAAATGACAATATATTTATGTGTAGTGTACATATGCATGCCTATCTATTATCTAAACTAGCATTAAGAAAAACAAAGATAAAAAAAGAATGACACAAAACATTCATATTGGTAGAACGACACAAAATATTTTAGTTAGATAAGAGCATCAGCTGTATGGTGGAGAGTCAACTAATTCTCAGTAAGAAGATTCACATATTCAACTCCAATAGAACATGTTACGGGTGTGAATTTATATAGATGCTAGTTGGTTCATGAATTTTGAGGTGGGTGAAAACAAACCAAAACTTATAAAGGAAAAACGTGATGCAAATCCATTGTCCAATCAATGACTGATCTTAATGAACTGACCTGGAAGCAGGGTGGACTAGTGAAGAAAAAACCATCCTTGTGTACATCCAAGTTTAGCATAAGTACTCTGACATATTGGTCAAAATCAGAACCAAAGTATCAGTTTTGAAAAATAGTGGATGAAGATAGATCTCTCTGTTCAAAAATTATGTAGCCTTTCCATTCAAGAGTGAGAAAGTAAAAAAAGTACCGTTTTAAACAATCTCACATGTTTACAATTTACTGTAGTTACTGAAGAAATAACAGCATACCTGATTAACCAACTGGTTTTTGAACTTTTCAGGATGCATCTTTCGTTCAGAATGAAATGCGTAAGACACTTGAGCATCCATCCCTTCAGTCAGCAGCACAAAGTATTGAAGTAAGGTAGACTGACAAACAAAAGAACCCCTGATACAATCTAAGATCTAATACATTCCAAGAGAAGATAAAAATAATCAAGCTAAACAAGGAGAGACTAAAACGATGTAGGTTATCAATGAATTTTATTTTTTAGGGAAATATACATACTATAAATTTCTTCTATCATTTCATGTCACAATTTTAGGTAGAAAAAGTATTACAATAGTTTTTATGGATAAATTTATTTATAATGGAATTTACATTGACATAACAGTGTGCCAACTAACTAAATTAAGTATAGAAAAACTAAGAAATAACATGCTTACCCATGTTGAAGTAATTCGAAAAATCCCCCACGAAAAGTGTGGCAACCTTCCTGAGAAGCAGAAAGAAACAACCACATAAGGAAGAATGATTAGTAGGAAAGGAGCTCCCTTAAAGAGGTTAGAGATCCCAGTGAAGATGGCAAAGTAGTTAAACTGCAGAAATCATGTTAAACAAGCAAATTATACAAAGGAGCCAAATACACATCCAACTATTTTTACACATCCAACTACTCAAACTGTGTCCCATCCATGCTCATCGCAAGCTCAAAAATTTCTTCACACGTGGCCTCCACAACACCTACTGCCTTCATAGCTTTGCTACAGCTCCTTGGCTACATTCAGAAGCAAATTGAGGATGATTGTGTTGCCCAAAACATTCAATGAAATGGTAAAAATCACACCACGCAAATAAAAAAAGACCGGAAATAACACACAAGGTAATCAACTTCAAGAAGTTTCTTCAAAAATGCAACATAGAAAGAAAATATCAGACTAAAATTATCAGTTTATATAATTACTAAAATTATCAGACTAAAATATTTGATAGAGTAATGCAACATAGAAAGAAAAGTTAGCTGGAATTTTGACAAAATTCAAGAAAAGTCTCCAGATGAAATAAAGTGGTAGAACCACTCATCCATGTCTTAGTAAAAAAGCATGCCAACACTTTCTGTTCAAATTACTAACAGGAAAATTCTGTCTGCAAGTAGGGATGACAATTGGACCCGGACCCGCGGGTACTCGCTGGTAATACCCGCAATGGGTCCGGGTCTGGGTCCAAAAAATAGACCCGTGGGTCCAAAGAATGGACCCGTTTGGGTACCCACTTTGAACGGGTCTGGGTCCGGGTCTGAGATATTCAGACCCGTGGGTACCCGGACCCGTTCATATTTTCATATATGCATATTATATATATATATATATATATAATTTAGTATGTTTGTGTTTAACGAGAGAATTCTATTGATGTCTGCGAGTGTTTAATGGTGGTAGGGATTAATATTAAGTAGAGTGTGTAATAATGTATTAAAGATCCCTCGGTCTATAAAAAAGAACATAGAAATTAATTTAAAAAATAATTTTTTCTTTAAAAAAAATTGCCAATGGCTACTCGCAAAACCCGTCTGGGTACCCGAAGACCCGCCTACCCATTATGCAATGGGTACCCGGGCGGGTCCGGGTGGGTCCGGGTCCAGTAATTGAAGAACGGGTCCGGGTACCCCATTACCCGGACCCACCCGGACCCATTGCCATCCCTATCTGCAAAACATTTTTCAATTTCATATATATGCTCAGCTTATTGGTTACAACTTACAACAACCTTACAAGATTAGGAAACAACATTTACCTCCTTTTCATTATCATATACCATAGCACAGTCTATATGCCTGTATCCTGCCTGCAGACACCATTGAAAGCATTTAATCAAAGCAAAAAATTAGCAGATGAAGTGTTGGAAATTCGAGTGTCTAAATTTCATAATGGTAAAGTATTAGTTAAGTAAAGAGTATATAAATTTCCTTGGTCAATCAAATAAATTTCCAAAATGTCAGACATGCTACAAGTGAAAACAAGAACCACTTGTTCATATAACTATTACTTTATAAAAAGAATGGACAATGAGACAAAACCTTATGATCAAATTCAGCCATCTTCAGAACAATAGGCATACAACAATGCATTCTTGAAAATAGGACTTCGGGTCACAAAATGCATACAAAATGGACTTCAGGTACTAACGACATTTAAACTAATTATGGACAGAGAATTAGATGTTCATAATTTACCTAACTCAAAAAAGAAAACTATACCTAAAACACACTCATCAGAGGAGCAAGAGCAGAAATGCTTGTGTTTTTGCAAATTAAAGACTTTCTACAATACAAGACTTATCTACGCATTCATTCTCTTCAAACCCCACTCATACTCCAGCACTTAATCTTTGGAGTTCAGATTGAGGAATTTCCAAAATCTACAACATAAAGGAGCTATTTCGTTGTCAACTTCGATGGGTACACGCCGAACTAGACATCAGTGGAATGAAAAATCTCCAAAGTAGTGGAGTAACTATAAGCTAGACACCACAAGTTCATCCTAAATACTAAGACCCCAAGTCCTTTCATACCAACTTTCAGTCAAAAGAATGAACGACTGAATAAAACAAAATAAAATCTTACTTTTATTCTTACTGAACATTACTATCAGATTAAGCATTATTTAGCATGGCAAAATTTCAGATTAAGCAACCATTAAATATCAGATTAAAACCATTGCTAACCAAACATAATTCACAAATAAAAAATCTTTACATTGCTATCATGATCCTAATAATCAGAGAAACTAAACCAATTCTCAGTGAGGGTTTAGGTTATAGCACAATAAAAAACTATATAGTTTTATATTCAAAATTTGAGAAAATCGAACTAAGAAGAAGGATTACATTTGAGTTTGAGCTGAATCGGCGGTGAAGATTGACAACAGCGATTACGATCAACAACGATGGTGGTGAACGAATTTGTCTCTAACGAGTTCTGAGCGAGAAGCATTGGTGCCAATCGATGTTCTGTTTTCTAAATAGATATACAGAACTCCAAACACTCCTATCAAAAATTTCAACACAATGACAAAATCAAGTGAGAATTCAACAAGCTTCAACAACAACAATCCAACAAATGCAAAGTTTACCGTAATCAAGTGAGAATGTAGAAAGGAAATTTCGAGTCAAAACCCTAATGCATGAGTATCCATAATCAAAGTTTACCATTTGAACCAATATTCAAATCCCTAATTCATAAGTGTACCTTGAACTAACGGGATCCTCGATGCTTACGAGTGATTTGAATGGTGTCGAAGTTGTGCGAACAAGTCAGAAATTCAATCCTCCAATTGGAACTGAACGATGTTGAACAATTAGGAACTCAACGAGAATGTACGAGTGATTGAGAACTCATCGATTGGAACTAAGCTTTGTTGCGTTGAACGATTGAGAACGAGTTTATGAATTGAATGGGTTTTTGAGCCCTTTTGTGAAGAGAGTTTCTGAATTTCTGAATTAGGGACAAGTGATTTGAGAAAGAAGAAAGAGTTTTTGAAATGAATAGGGAGCAGAAGAGTGAGAATGATGGAGAAACAGGGAAGAGTGGATCGTGCCAAGGTTCACCAAACACGTGCGAGGCTAATGACTTGCGTCACTTGTACAAACCGACGTAAGTTTCATTTAAAAAATTATATACCGACGACGGTTGAAGTAACTGCCGCAAGTAATCCGACCCAAAAAGCCACTTTTTTTTGTGGTGATTGATACTGTAACAAAAATTAATTGAAATAATCAGTTTAAATATAAGTATTTTAAAAATGATAATATTTAATAATGAAAAATTTATTAACTTTTACTTATATTTACTACCAATAATAATATATATTTTTTACTTTTTATATTTAAGACTAGAAAAAATACATGCTAATAGCATAAGCATATATTAGTGGAGGTTAGCACATATGATAAAGAATATCTTAGGATTCGATCTCCGACTCTTATGAATGTAAGATGCCTCCATAAAAAACTACTTCCCGAAAGTGTCCGACAATATTAAAAAGATTAGTCATCTAGTTGCCAAGATAAATACCGTGGAAAGAAAAAAAAAAAGCATAAGCATATTCATGTCATAAAAAGGATAAACCTATTCCGATCCTCTTTTTATCACTTAACTGATTTCTATTGCACTGCTGTTCTATAAATTATACTCCTTTCGTCCCATTAGAATAGTAAAAAATGAAAAAAAAAAGTATCGCAAACTAAAGTTAAAATAATAAATGAAAAGTTTAGAAATTATAAAATTTGAATTATGATTAGTTGATCAATGCAAAATGCATTAAATTAGGTGTTTGATAATTAGTTCATGTGTTAAACAAACTAATAAATGAATATCTTTTTATTTTTATTTAGGAAGTATTGTTTAAAGTTATACAATTAAATTAAATAAAGATTTAATAGTATTAAATTTGATATATCTTGAAATAAATATCACATTTAATCATTGAAAAGAGAGTAATAATAAATTTATAAAGAATGCAACGAAGAGAAATAAAAGAAGTGTTAAAAAAGAGAATATAATAAATGAATAATACATAATTGAAAAAATATAAATGAGCATTTAATTTTAAGAAAATAACATAAGACAAAAAAATTAAAAATTAAAACAACATAAGTTATGAAACTGGTGGAGTATCAGAGGGAATAAAGCATTCTTGCCACAGGTGAAGAGTTACGTTGTTTAACATAAATAATAAGTTTTCTTAACCTTAATTTTTAGGATTGAGGATAAATATTTAAATATGATTTTATTTTTTTTGGAAATACTAAATATATGATTTTTTTTTTTAAAATTTTAAGTTTTCATTCTTCATAAAACTCATTTAATTTGAGATGCTTATTCTCATGGAGAGTTAGGAGAGTTACTTTTCAGCTCCCACCTATTACTCTTGAACCCCATTTTCTTCCGCCTCTCAAGAGGCGGAAGTGTAAAATTAATGGCTTTTCCGCCTTCCATGAGGCGGGCACCAAAAAAAATTACACTTCCGCTTCTTGAAGAAAATGGGGTTCAAGAGTAATGGGTGGGGGCTGAAAAGTAACTCTCATTCTCATGGAGAGATTGGTTAAAAAATTCCTTAAAATTTTTTTATACATACTAGCTCCCTTTATCTCATTATCTCGATAAAAAAAAATTCTAATTTTTTTTCCCAAATCAAAGTAAAAATAATTAATGAAAAATCTTAAAGATTGTATATTAAATTAAAATTTTTTAAAATAATTAATAAAAAATCTTAAAGATTGTAAAAATAATATGAAAATTTGTATGATAGAAATTTATAATTAATGAATAATCATGAATTATATTTTATTTTGAAAATAGAATCATGTATTATATCAAAAAAGATATTCTCTTTATTCTTGTTGACTACTTTGACTTTTACCAAGATAATGGGGCGAAGAAAATACATTGAAAGGAGACCAATATGTTTTACTGCTATTTTTAAAGGAAATAAAAATAACATTATAATTAAAGATATCTTAAATGATTTCCACATGCTTTTAACTTTTTGAAAAAATGAATACTTTTTTTGGAAAGATTTACAAGCAATTACCTTAAATAAAAATTCTTCACAAATTCAATGTTTATGCATTAAAATTCTTCACAAATTCAATGTTTATGCATTGAATTCTTAAACAATAGTCCATCAGTTCCATTTTGTTTGGCGTTTTAAGCTTTTTTTTATTCAATATTTTTTATTTTTTTACAATTTCAATGCATAAAGATACTTTTATTTCCAAATTTAACTCTTAATTCAATCATTTTTTTTACTCCACATTAATTCTAATTTTGTCATCTCTTATATCTAAAACACTATACATTAATTAATTGACACACTTACTGATAAAAACTAAATACTATTACAATTTTTAATAAGGATTAAATAGGGGCATTTTAGACAAAATACACATAAAACTTACAATAATCAATACTTTCTTAATCGGTGCGCCCAAACCTAAAAGGCCAAACAAAATGGAACAAAGGGAGTATTTTTTTATAAGTAATTAAATTTTTGATAACAATATTTTTCACTAGATTTCTATTTTCATAATTAAGAAAAGGGAGGTGTCAAATTTAATGTGAAATTAAAAGAATTGACAAACAATTTATATGTAAGGTAAAATATTCAAAATAACTGTAGCCATTAAACGTCTTTATTGCTCGTATTTATGCAGGTTGAAAAAAAAAGGAGAAGAAAAAATTAAAAAATGTATATCCTACGTTATAAGAGGCTAAGAAATGTATCTTTGAATTATAAAAGTAAATTTTACTCCCTCAGTCCAACAAGGATGGTAAAAAATGACTAAATTTTTTATCCCAAATTATAGTTAAAATAATTAATGATAAGTTTAGAAATTATAAATTTTGAAATGTGATTGGTTGACCCATGCACAATGCATAAAATTAGTTGTTTGATAATTGGTTGATGTGTTAGACAAACCATTAAATACATGTCTCTTTAATTTTTTGAATTTTGAATTTTTTAACCATTCTTGTAGGACAGAAGGAGTAATATTTATGAGATAGTAAATTTATGTGACCAATATATATTTGACTTTATTACAATTTTTTTTCTTTATATGGTTTTCAAGATTCAATTGGGTTCTTGATTTTTTTTAATTTATTTTGGTCATTTATTTATTTTTTTCAAAATTTCAATTTTGTCCTATATTCACATTCATTATTGGAAACTGAAAAATGTCACAAGAATTTGAAAAATTTCTAGACCACCACTAGACGAAGATTAAAAACAATGATAATGTAGCTTCGTCAATGGTGGAGTAATCTGCCTTGTGGCGATGGTTGATGAATTTGGACAGAGATGACAATATGATAGAGATATGATAACAGAGATAGCAGTTAGAGTCTATCGATAGAATCGTAAGAATTTATGTCAAATTCCATCAATGAAACAGTAATCGATGTAAATATTCCAAGCAAAACTAACATTATTTTGACGAAAGGACTAAATTGAAATTTTAGAAAAAAAAAAAAATGTCCAAAATAAGTAAAAAAAAAAAAGAGTAAGACTCAAAGTGAATCTTACAAATAAAATAAAGAAAAAAAATAATTAAACCTATATATTTCATATTTTTCAACTTCCTAGCATACCTAAAATAATTTAGCAGAGGAAATAATTATAAAGAGTAGGGATTTTTTAATTTCGGTTTTTAGATATGAGCATAAGAGACCCAAAATAATATTTTTTAATATATTATTAAATATTTAAAGTTTTGATTTTTTTACATGTAATAACTTCTAGGAAAAGTTATCTAGTATTTGATACTTATTGTTCTTAACCTAAGGATTGAAGTTAAAAAAATTTAAATATTATATTTTAAAAATGATTTTTTAACTCAAGTTATAGTGGACTTAATTTATATATATATATATATATATATATATATATATATAACTATTTTTAACTTTTTAAAGGCCAAGGTTAAGCAAATAAATGATAAAAGAAGGGGAAGGAGTGGAAAAAACGACGAATATGCAGCATGCATATGCTAGGTCTTTAACACGTGCGTTACGGAAGTTGGCAGTTAAGGGTGCCCCACTCTAGTCAACGGGCCATAAATCATGATACTAGTATTCTACCTAGCCCCACCACAATCCTTTTTTTTTTTTTTTGTTTTTTTAATTAATAAAAGGTTTTCATGTGTTTTGGGTTCACATTAAAAAATTCATATTCTGGTATTTAATATAAAAAAAACATAATTTCACATGGAAGTTAATTGAATATATTTATTTTTTTTATATTACTTTATGAAACATACATTGAGAATGAAACAAAAATTAAACGATACAACTACTTTATTTAAATATTTTAGAAATGATTGTATCAAGAATAAATAGTTAGTTAAGTTTTACTTATATTTAAAGTAACTAATAAACTGCTTTATTTGCTTATATTTGAGACAAAGAGAATATTTAATAATTTTGCATCGAAATATAGGTATTTTATGACACATTAATTAGAAAAATCTTTAATTAAATACATTTTTTTTATGAACCAGGGTATCCACCCGCACAACTGAGTTACTAATTCCTGGCACCACGGTCGGGCCCTTTGCTCCCAGTAAGACTTGCTCCATTCACATACGCCTCGGGCACGACTCGAACCCGTGACCACATGCTTAAGGGACACAAGCCCCTTCCACTTGTGTGAGCCTCCTCTGGTTTAATTAAATACATTATTCATTTTATTATATAAATAAACATTACTATTGAGTGACAAACACAATTGCAGATGAGAAACATAGAACACCTGAGAGAATCAACACTCTTTTTTTTTTTTTTGATAAGGAGAATCAACACTCTTAAAGGAAGTAGACGAGAAAGATTGGTAGATAGATATTAAGAGATAGAGAGGATCAGAACCTTCAGGAATAATTGTAGAATTCCCAGTTCAAGTTCATACCCGCTTTTACTGAATTCGTAAGCTTTTCTTCCAAGTCTCTCTTTTTTCAGTTAAAATTGGGTTTTTCTTGTTTTATCCGTTTTAGCTTTGTTGCTACCTTGAATGGCCATCATTTTTTTACCTTTCAATCACAGGACACAAAAGAAAGGAAAAGGCTTAGTGGGCCGATGCAAATTATAACTGGTCTTTATATATATATATATATATATATATATATATATATATATATATATATATAATGCACGCAGTCTTTGAATTTGGCTATGCATATTGTCATTTTTATTCAATTCCCCCATTTTATTTTTTTTACCTTGATTCCCATTACATCTAAGATCCGAGTTTGAGAAATTTTTTGTTTTGCTTTAGAGTTTAGAGTCAAAGTGTATGTCTTAAATTTTTTTTTTTTGGTGTACTTGTATGCTTAGTTTTATTTTGACTCGATTTTGATAGACTAGCAGAGTCACTTCCATGTTCAAAGTTAGGTTTATGATTTCTGTGTGAATGTACCAAATCATGAAAGCATTTGTGCGCTATTTTGCTTGCATTATCATCCCAATTTGAATAAAAAGCTCATATGCATGATATGTGAAAATTATAATTAGTGTTCAAATATCATGTTGTGTGTGGTCTTCCAATTAAATGTATTTTGCTTGTTTAGCTATTGTGAATGGGACCATATATATACTGGACTAAAATTGGCATATGGTTCTTGTAAGAATTTTTAGGCATTGATATATATAAAGGAATTAGCTAGTATCATTGTTATCTCACTATTTTGTTTTGATTAACGTTGTTATCTCACTAACTATTTGATGTTTCCTTACAATTATGATTATTTGTCCCCAGATTCACAACTTTTATACAACATGTTAGAGGGTCCTTCTTTTTTAATTTCAAGGGACGTGCCAAGCTCATGCGAGCAAGAAAATAAATGGATTTACAACACTTTTCGCTTGGTGGAGCTCTCAAACAATAAGCGTCGACTGGAAGTAGAAGAAGAAAAGCAAGCTGCAGAAAGAAAGTCACAAAAATTTTCAAATGATCTCGAGGAAGAGGAAAAACAAATGAATACTATTTTTATTTTCCCTTCCCAAGACCAAAATCAAGCAGCTAACTTTATTGATGACTCAAGCTGGCTTATTCATCCCAATCTTGGTAGGGACAACTCAATCAATTGTCTCCTACGATGCTCAAGGTCTAACTATGGCTCCATTGCTTTGGTGAATCGTAGTTTTCGATCTCTTATTCGGAGTGGAGAACTATATAAGATGAGGAGGAAGATGGGTGTCATAGAACATTGGGTTTACTTCTCTTGCTTCCCACTTGAATGGGATGCATTTGATCCAACTTGCGCTCGGTGGATGCACTTGCCTAAAATGATAACTGATGATTGTTTTATGGCATCAGATAAAGAGTCCTTGGGTGTTGGTACAGAGCTTCTTGTTCTTGGAAGGGAAATAAAGTCTCAGGCTATTTATAGATATAGCATTTTGACGAATTCATGGTCGTCTGCGACAGAGATGAATACTCCTAGATACTTGTTTGGTTCTGCCAGCCTGGGAGAAATTGCAATAATAGCCGGTGGTTGTGATATGAATACAAAGACTGTGAGCACTGCTGAGCTTTACGACTCTGATACCGGACTGTGGAGCACTCTTCCGGACATGAATAAAGCAAGAAGAATGTGTTCTGCTGTATTCATGGATGGTAAGTTTTATGTCCTTGGTGGGATTGGAGTTGATTCTTCGAAGCGATTAACATGTGGCGAAGAATTCGATTTGAGGACTAAAAAATGGAGGGAAATACCAAATATGTTTCCCACCCTCAGAGATGATAGAGAGGCTATTAGAATGGCACCTCCTTTGATTGCAGTTGTCAATAATGAATTGTATGCTGCAGATCATGTAATGCAAGAGTTAAGGAAATATGTCAAAAGCGATAACTCATGGATCACGCTTGGAAGGTTGCCGGTTCGAGCATCATCGATGAATGGTTGGGGACTAGCCTTTCGAGCATGCGGAGATCAGCTAGTTGTCATTGGTGGAACTATTGGTTGTGGCAGAGGGGTGCTTGAGATTAATGCTTGGGTTCCAAATGAAGGTGCACCACAATGGAACTTGCTTGGGAGAAGGGAAAGAGAATCAGGTGGTTGTTTTGTATATAATTGTGCGGTGATGGGATGCTAATAAGGTGTTTAATTTGTTTTTGGTGAGTAGTGATTTATGGGATTCTTCTCCATAATGTTAGAAAATCTTCACTGTTCAAAGAAATGATTATATTCAAACTCATAGGTTTAGTTTTAGAAAGTTCTCAAATTGTTCATGTTAATTCCATTTGATAGTTTTTCTGGTATTTTTGTAACATCCCTAATTTAATTCCAAGTATGATTAATGTGATAATAAGCTTAGGGTGAAGAGAATGGTAATATTAAGTTAAAGAGTTAATAGTCACATAGGTCCCCGAAAGATACCCGTGGAATCAGTTAGGTTCCTGAAAGATTTGTGAAATCTCTTAAACCCCCAAAGATCAATTTGGCATCACGTTAGTCCCCTTGTCCAATTTCGACATGAGGGACCTAACGGAATCCTATGTGGCATGTTAAATGCTTTGTTGACCACAATGCCATGATGGATTGTTAAGAAGGTTCCACGTTTGAGTCAAAAAAGCATTTAACGTGCCACGTAGAATTCCGTTAGGTCCCTCATGGGGGACTAATGTGATGTCAAATTGATCTTTCGGGGGTTTAAGAGATTCCACAAATCATTCAGGGACCTAACTGATTCCAAAATGATCTTTGGGGGTTTAAGAGATTCCACAAATCTTTCAAAGACCTAACTGATTCCACAGGTATCTTTCGGGGACCTATGTGACTATTAACTCTAAGTTAAAACTAGTGGATTAAAGGAGTAGTTTTAGAATTAAAAACATAGGACTTTAGGAAATTAGAAATAAAATATTTACAACTCTAAACAAGAGTTCCACCGTTGGATGTGAAGATTAGTATGTAGGGAAACTTGTTTTCAAATTTGAGCAAGATCCGACGGGTAACGAAGAAATACGACATTCGTTAATGCAAAGAAAAGAAAATAAATCAAAACTGACCAGACTAATCGATTAGTGATTCGACTAATCAATTAGTTCGATCAAACCAGCAAAAAAATAAAGGTCGTGGGGCACACGAAATGCCCCATTCTTCCTCCCATGTTGGGATATCAAACTTCCAAGGGAAGTCACTCTTCCATGGCCAAAAACTAAGCTTTTCCATCATCATCAAGCACCACCACCATCACCACTTCCATCATCACCACCATATCCACCATAGCTTTCAAGCTTTCTTTCTCTAACACATAAACCATGAAGTCTCTCTCTCTCTCTCTCTCTCTCTCTCATGCCTCTTGGTTCTCAGGAAGTGGAAGTGAACCATCTTCCTCAACTCCATCGCGAGCCGTCGTTGTTCCTAGCTGTCCCTGGAGTCGCGACCCGCCACCATCTCTTTCCTCTCTCCGGTTCGTGTCGCCGTGGAGCCACCACCACCATCTCCCTTGTCCCTTCGGTCCGTGGTTGCTAAGGAGTAAGGACCGAGGTCGTCCCGCAACTTGGACCGGGATAAGCCGAAGCGTTATAAGCCGAAGTAAGATCTCCTCGCCGCACCGTAAACCAGGTTCTAATAGAACCCTGAGGTAAGAGGGTGATATTACCTTGATTTAGGGCATGATTTCTAGATTGATTATAGTGGTGGCTAAGGGTAGAAAAGAGTAGTAATGACAATAAACAATGGGATAATTGATGTAGATGATAAGTAAGTATGAAATAAAGGAAATTAAAAGAACCCACTTATGTTTTTATGAAACTATGTGTATAGGTAATGTTTGAATGATGATGTTTGTGTTGATGTGTATGAGTTGTTAAGGTTTGAAAATGAATATAAGACATATAAAGTTATTTTGTTATAAGCTTAGTTGATTATAAATTAAAGGATGATTTGGTGATGCTTGTGCATGTGGTAAAATGATGATAATAAATTAAAGTAAAATGACCACCTTGTATGATGAGATAAACGATGATGGGCTATGAATAAAAACAAAATGTTTGTGTATGTGTTAAGTATATGAGAAATTGATGAAGATAAGAATACAAAAAAAACTTTGGATGATAATATGAGATTAATGATAATGATACAAGAGAAAAGAAAAGGAAGCAGAAAAGTTAATAATGATAAAAGAAAGAGTAAAGGGCCATGAGGGCCTATATTTTATGGCGCTGAATAATGATCCGATTGGGTGACACGCCCCATTAGATGCAAATGTCCCAGTAGGTGCAAATGTCCTGTTAGATGCAAACGTCTCATCAGGTGCAAATGTCCCATTAGGTGAAAAAGGTCCCGTTAGGTGTAGAATGTGTGACCACGGATCATTATGCACAATTAAAAGAAGTTAAGTAAAAAGCATGGAAACGACACGAAAGGAATGAATGTTTAAAAGACAAGAAAGATATAAATGGCTAAGAGTATTAAAGAAAAACGAAAGGTCCTAACGGATATGAAATGTCGTAATGAGTGTGGAAAGATCCTGATGAGTGTCAAATGTCCTAATTGGTGAAAATGTCCTATTGGGTGTAAATGTCCTAACAGGTGTAAATGTCATAACGGGGGAAAACTAAAGGAAAGAAGGAGAAAGTGAATGAAAGGAAAGATAAAGAGAAGTAAATAAGCTAAGAAATGTAAATGAGTGTGAAAACATGAAATAGAGTAAGATTGTTTTGTTGGTGTATTAATTATAGTTATGATAGACTTAGTTTATTACTATGGCTCTTTAGAGATTATTTCATAAGTTCTGTGTAATGCTACCATTCTTGTTATTTTTATTACAGGTACAAAAGGAACTTACACGAGTCATGGCCGAGAAGGAGTGTGGATATGAGGGGTGGAACCATAGATGAGTCCCGAAGTTTATTTTGAAAATTTGATATATATGTACATATAATCTTTTGGGAAGTTAAAACTATTTCAACAACTTGTTCTTGTTTCAGAATTAATGTATTGAACGCATTATGAATTATTTTGCCCTGGCATGTTGTTGAATATATACTTATGTTAATACAGTTTTACAAGAAAACTAATATTTTGAAATGTACCTAAAACAAAGGAAACTCCGTCAATTTTTCGGAGATTTTAATGTGTTTTAAAAAGAAATTTTCAGTTCACTAATTTTATAATGGGTAATTAAGGGTAATTTTAAGTAGGGTGTTAAAATTTTCCTTTCAACTACCTAATTAGGGCTTTTCAAATGTTTCCATCATGTAAGTAAAGGTTAATAGTTTGAGCTCCTAGTGCATCTTGTGTGATGCCCATTTTCATCACAACTTAAATGGAAGTTTGCAAAAAAATTATATCAACAATCAAGTGAATTTTATTTAAAACCAAAGATTACAAGGGGTACTCTGCATAGATACAAAAGTTTTAGAGTTAATAAAATAACACCCCCTGACTATAGGAATGCTATTAATTCCCTCATCCATGCGTTTAGCTTGCAATAATTTTTTCATTAAAGACCCAAAATATAGAAAGATAATCTACATTATTCCGGAAAAAAATCAAAGACTAGAATAATTACCATAGGTGCCTTATTTGCATCAGTTTAGGTCAGACGGTTTCCAGATCTCAGAAGCCTGGAAAATTTTATGAAGGAAAATTTAGCACCTGCAAATTTTGTCGTGAATTTTAACTAAGATTTTAAGTTAATCAATTTCAAGTACACTTTCCAAATCAAGTACCTCATCCTCGAAAATAATTTTATTGTTGTAGTTCAAAATTGTCCAAATTGGGATAAACTAAATAATGCATCATGCCTTTTAGATTTTTTGCTTAGACGTACAATCCCAGCATGATATAAAAAGTGTTCTCTTCCATTGTCGAGTAGCACCGAAGTTGAATCGATTAAACTGAATATCTTCTGCCGTATTACATACATGAAGCTGTATGACAATAATACATGAATAACATGATGTGCTGTTTCCTTCTCTTTGTTGAATAAGACACATGAAACAGTTGTCTTCATTGGAACAATTCCTTTGCTTCTTAAATTTTGCTTTGTATGAACTCCATCATTGAACGCCTTCTATACCAATTCACTCATTTTTGTTGGTACTTTGATTGCCTAGAATTTCTTGTATAACCTCCTGTCATTTGAGTGGATTTGTTATTGTTATAGCTTGTATGTGGTTCTCACTGTGTAGTCATCACTAGGATTTGCCTTCCACATCTGCAAGTCTAGTGTCCCCTGCTTCAAGGAAATGTTGACCAAATCCTACATAATTCATTAGCTTGTGTTTCCTCCCACGGGCAAAGATTCCGCCTCAAATTTAATTTCCAAATCCATTAGTTCTATACCTATGCCCCTTGGTCTCCCACCCTTGCTCTCTTCTCTACTGCCAAAGAATATTGTCTAGGGAAATTCTCTCTTAGGCTCCTCCCTCTGGCCCAAGTAGGGATGTCAACGGGGCGGGGATAGGGCGGGGGGTACTTTCCCATTCCCCATCCTCGGATCCCATTCCTCCCCAATCCCCATCCCCAAACCCCATCTCGGGTAGAAATTGTTCCACATCCCCATTCTCCACGATCCCCACGGGGACCCAAACATACGCGAAATTTAAAAAAAAAAAATCGTAACTTCCATTTGACTCGTCATAAAATTAACCATGCTTAATAGTATTTTCAAAAGATGCATAGTACTTAAAAATAATCATTAAAAGTCAAATAATTCAATCTAAGAAATAGAATAAAAATAATCAAAAGGTTAATATTTGTTTTAAAATTAGACAATTACAAACTTTTTTTTGATAGTAAAGGCAGGCTTTAGTTGAAAGTGCGGCGGAAGAGTGAATCAAGACGGTGAAAGAGAAGAAGAAATTAGGGATTTAGTTGAAAGTGGAATGAGCGAATGGCTGCTGCAGTGCTAGTATGTAGTTGAAATTAGGGTTGAAAGGTGAAATTACCAAAAAAACCAATTCTTTTAATTACATAAAAGTTAAAAACTAAGGGTGTATATGTAAAATAGGCGGGGAACGAGGCCCCGCAGGGACGGGGGGACCTATCCCATTCCCCGCCCCGAAATCTGTACGGGGGAAAAATCCCCCCCATACCCGACCCCGACGGGGAAAAATCCCCGAAATCGGGGACCCGAACGGGGCATTCCCCGCGGGGATCCCCGAATGGCGTTCCCCATTTCCACCCCTAGGCCCAAGGTACATCCCAAAAGAAAATCTCACTCCCATTTCCTAAAACCATTTTCATTCCTCCTCTTAGCCAGTCTCCCTCATACTCTTACATAGCCCCAACTAGCTTCCCTTATCCCTTCCACCATCTTGACCCTTGCCAAAGATGGCACTCTCAGAGAAAACTACATTTCTAACTGGAGCATGTTAGCATGGTGCCCTTGCTCAAAGGGACACCCGTGGTGTCGGTTTCATAACCTCCTGATGCTAGTTTTCACAGTCAAAAGACCTCCACGCAAAAACAGTTAAAAACGAAGGAATGGTAATAAAAAATATGTTAAAAAGGCAACCCCGTTTTCCGTTGAATGAGCTGTCAACCTCTTTTGAGTATGATAATTCATACGTGGGAGACATATGACTTTGTTGATTTCTCTGTCCACAAATTTTCCTGTCCACACTTTGTTAATTTCTCTGTCCACACATTTCAGATCTGCAATCTCTTATATTCGTTTGTCCATCCTCTTCCGCGGTATTGAGGCTCCATCCTCAGATCCATCGTTTTGCTGAGGTCCATCATCTTCCTTAGTTCCATCCTCTGAGCTCAATTTCCAGGTATCCCAGCAAACGATATCCTTAGTTGCATTGTTTAGTTCGAGTTTGTTAGGTCATTTAAGCGTTTTAAATTTGTTTATGTGATTTGGTTTTTGTTTAGCACTGCACTATTTTTTGTCATCCAAATCTATATTTAATTTTTTTAACATCCAGGATCCATTCTTTTTAGGTCATCCCATTCTGAAAGTTTTGGCGATTAGACTAATTTTTTGTGTCAGAGCTGAGATCCTGCGCTTAATCTTTGTTGTGTTTGTGAAACTCAGGAGTTAATTGTGAAAAATGTGTGAAGACTCAAGCTCGAACATTGTGGCCAACCCAACTGATTTTGACTATGTAGATGGCGGAAATGAGGTAACATTTCGATTTTTATGTGGTTACTAATCATTTTAAGTTTACACAATTAATATGTGACTAATAAGGAGGGGACAATGATTAACATTTTATAACATATTATTGTACTGTAGTTAGATGATGCTGATATTGAGTGTGACGAAGACCTTAATGTGAACGCTGACAATAAGTATCGCATTGATGGAATGGAGGATATTGAGATGGTGAGGTTTGACTTGTTAAATCCGCAAGAGTTTTCAAAGTATCATTTTGCTGATAATGGTGTTGGTTATGACTTCTACAACACTTATGGCTTGGTCAGTGGATTTAGCATTCGGAAAAGCAAGATGGGAAAGAATGTGGCTGGAGATGTAGTTAGGCACAACTTTGTTTGCAGCAGCCAGGGCTATAGACAACTTGGCATGATAGAGAACCGACGTCGTGAGCCAAAGTCCATTACCCGTTACGAGTGTGAAGCTTCCATGCAGATTCGGTTGAATCAAGCGTCTACTCGCTGGGTTGTGTGCTACTTTAATGACGAGCATAATCATATGTTAATGGGTCACAAATACATTGGCATGTTACGTTCCCATCAAAGAATTGGAGAGGAAGATGCTGCCCAGATGCGGGGGTTGCGTAGTGTTGGTATCAGCACGCCACACATTTATTGTTCTCTTGCGTATATAACACTAAGTTTATATCCACAATTCTAAAATTAATTAAAACAATAAACTATATAACAGCTTGTAAATATTTTGCATTTAGCTAGGGATCCAACTTGTTAGGGTCTCCATTTAAAAGGTCAAGAAAACAACTGTATCGGCAATGAAAAACTTGCCCAACATATAAGGTTGATATTTTTCACTTGTTAATAGCTCAATACCTCAAATAGATATTTTAAACCAAAAGTTAGAATGCTCATACACCTTAGGGTTACGGTTTCAATTAGGGTTAAGGGGTAGAAATAAAACTTTGCAAATTATCAAAACGTGTTATTACAGCTACAATTAAATTTATATTTTTTTTTGCTACTATTAGACCCTAACATGATAATGTACAATGTATGTTATAGTAAAATTATAGTAACATAATTTAAATGATACTATTAAGTATTTTTTACTTGTTGGGGTTTCCGTTGCAAAGGTTAAGAGAACTAGTTAGGGTTCTTATTTTTGTACTTTGAACCTTATCTGCCTATTAAATTAATGATTAAACTTACCACTATTATTATTGCTTTTAATTAAATTACAATTTTTTTCAAAACTTCATAAAAAAAAATTAATTACAACTATCATCACCGGACAATTTATATTTATTTCTAATTTTTCTTTGTTCAGTAGTGATGCCTGTTTTTTTAGCACTAATGCCTTAAAGAAGCCAAAGAAACATAAAATATGTACTCAACAACGGACAGAAGAGAAAGAACCCACAGAAACAAAAAATATCACGCCACTAAAAGACAAATTAGGAACAAAAAAGGACATCCAAAACGGGACGACCAATTTTTTTTACCCGCACCGTTCAAGATTCAGCCAACCGGCTGGAGCATCTGGAGTACAAAATCCTGGCCGTTGAAAGCATGCAACCAATATCTAATGTCTTTATAGTAGCGCACCACGGGTGTCCTGTTGACCAACGACACCATGCTATACGTTACCTTTCTAACTACTCCTTCACCATATCTCGATTGTAATACCCTACACCATAGTGAATCCTTTTCCCCTAATGCCCTCCATCTCCACTATAACCCATTAAAGCTAAATTAAATGATTCTAGGTCCTTTATCCTTAAACCCTCATCGTCTTTTGGTTTACACGTTGTAGACCACCTCACCCGATTAATTTTTTTCTCTTTTCCTCATCCCTACCCCACAAAAAGGACATAAAATAGACAAGCATAGAAGAAAGTACCAAATTAAGGAGAGTGACTCGACCATCGAATGAGATATGTCTGTTTCCACCTTGAAAACTTTCTTTTGCATTTTCTAAATTACGAGATTCCAAGTTGAGAGTTCTTTTGGGGGTTTCACCTAAAGGCATCCCCAGATAATTCAATGGAACACTTATAACCTTGCAGTTCAAGAGGTCCGCCGCTACAAGAAAAATGCAAATAGCGACGAAAATATCTGTCGCAAATCCGTCTCAAAATCGAATTAGTGACAGATTTGTGACGGATTTGCGAGGAACGCGTCCGTCGTGTCTCACTCATCGCTAATTAGCGAGCGAAATATTCCCTCGCTAATTTCTCGCCAAAATCATGATCGCCGACGGAAATTACCGTCGCAAATCCCTCGCTAAGTCATTCAAGAAATTCGCATATGTCTGTCGCTACTTAGCGAGAGCATAGTCCCTCGCAAACAATTTTTAAACAATTTCATCATCAACAGCTCCTCGCAAATTCGTCGTAGCAAATTTCGTCATCAATGCGTCGCTACTTAGCGAGAGCTTAATCCCTCGCAAACCCTCGCAAACGATTGTTTTCAATTTCTTCATCAAGCCCTCGCTAATTAGCGACCAATCGTTCCTCGCAAATTCGTCATAGTTGAATTCTATTTGCGATGGTTTAATTGCTGACAAATCTCTCGCAATTGATTGTTTAGAAAATTGTTTCAATTTTGTCATTAATCCATCACTAATTAGTGATCAAAACTCCCTCGCAATTTTGTCATGAAGTCATCGCTAATTAGCGACCAAAAATTCCTCGCAATTGAATTCTATTTGCGAGGGCTACATCTGTCGCAAATCTCTCGCGCATTTTCATCCCTCGCTAGTTATTGACAAGAGGTCCTCGCTAATCGGTCGAAACGAATTGTATTTGCCAGGGATTAATTCCTCGCGAAACATTATCTTCCCTAGCATATCAGCGATAGAATATCCCTTGCAAATTGACATTGTTCCTCGCAAAATGGGTAGCAAATCTGTATTAAAGAATTGCGATCAAATCCTCGCAAAAAAATTATTTTCCAAAGTAATTCATCGCTATAAATTTATTGCGCATTGTTCTCCCTGTTTTTTTAGTTGTAAAATTGTTTAATTTTTTTTTTAGCAAAATCAAATTCATCAATAATCATTTGATACTATAACTTTTCAATACCTATAAATTCACCATACTTTTGTTGAATGACTTCATCTATTTAAATATCATACTAAATATTATAAAATATCAAAATAAAAAAATGCATCATTTAAGTTTCAGAATAAAATCAAAAATTCAAGTCTAAACAAAATACTAATCAAACAAAATACTTAAATACTAAAGTTTAAAAAGAAATAGATATTGAATGTTTAACAAAATAATAATAATAATAATAATAATAATAATAATAATAATAAAAAATTAACTCAAGTTAACATGATCATCTTCATCATCCTGATTCTGCTGCTGAGATGATCCACGTAGCTGAGTTTGTAAGGTCTGAAAAAATGATGACAGTTGTGACTGCATTTGTACCTGTAAATGTGTCTGCAAGGTGGTCATCTGTGACTGAACCACAGAAGTTATAACATTTGTGATCTCTTCATTTGTCATAGACGAAGAATGTGATGAACCTAGGACCCCGGAAGATGATGAAGCTCGAGTAGAGCCGCGAACTACCGAATCTAAGGCACCAATGCCATGTACACGACCCTTCTTGTTAGTACCTGCAACTTCAGTCCAAATATCCTCATCCACCTCAGGATAAGATGAGGCTCCCTCTCCATACTTCTCAATTATTTTGTTTTGATAATTTTCCAAATTAAAACAAATAAATCAATTAATTTCTCAAATTTTCAAATACTGACTAATAATAACACAGTAAAGTAGTTAACTTAGATAATTATAAAAACACATGCCACAATGCTCTTGGACACCACAAAACACATCATAGACACCACAAAACACATCTGTGTATGACAGTCCCCAACCTACGGTCATGATAGACACCACAAAACACAGCATAACATACACACATAACAATATTAACACTCCCAATTGTAACATTTTCACATTTCCATTGGCTTGTGGTATAATACTTGGAAATTAAATTTATAACATCAATTCTTAAATGTTAAATTTTTTTTTGATAAACCATAGGAATTTTATTAAAATAACGGTGGAAGAGAGTGAACTAGCAAATTCACTCTCCAATACAGAACATCAGCATAACAGCCAACGTACCTAATGCATAACAGAGACTTAACCGTACAGAATATAAGCATAACAACAATCCCACCCAATACAGAACAGAAATTTAACATAAGCATAATAGCAATCCCACCCAATACATGCCAGAACAGAAACTTAACAGTGACAAAAGCATACCACCCCACCCACTTTAGTGGGTTGGACAGAAGCTGGCAAAGACCCCCTGGTGTGGCTGCTAAACTCATAGGTTCTAAATCATCTAATGGTACTTACTTTACTCTTCAACCTATTTCATTAGGATACATGTTATAAGATTGTAAGGGAAATAACTGATAGCATGTTGCTGTAAAACTGAGGGAAATATGAGAGAAAAACATGCAAGGACCAATCCAATGGTCATGAACGAATGAGCATAATCAATTTGTCATAGTCAATTAGTCTCACTGGAAAAGGACTGAATGTGTATAATAAAAAATCAAAAACTTCATTCTAAATTACTACTTATTAAAAAAAACCTACGCTTTTAGAATGAGCAAATCATGAGTCCATACAACTAAAGGATTCCATTAATAAGTTATTAAGTAGAAACTTAAACTATACAAAAGAATATATGCACCCAAGTGCCAAGCCTCATACCTTAGAGCCACACACCTATGAAAGAAGTCAAAGAACAATTCTACTCGTAAATACTTTTACCTTTATTTCATTATATTTTATACATGCATTATTTTTTATACTCATATGTATTAACATTTTAATTCTACTACATCACACAAATAATCTTACTATATTAGGTAGTGATATGCATAGTGGTAACGTGAAGCAAACATTTATCAATTTGAAAAGTCATTAAAGGCCTTTACTCTTTAATTTTTACCCTTTGGCATTTACATTAACCTTATTGTGAAATGTTTGGCTAGTTATATATCCTTGTCATCCATGAGCATGTGACCACCAAGCTAAAGCGTGTGTGCAAACTCATAACTCCACATGTTGACTGCACTCTGCAGCAAGAAGCCATGAGTTTTGCTCAAGTTATGGGCCCTCACTAATCAAAAAGTACCAATCAACATATGTTTTAGATACTGAAAGATACTCCCCACTCCTCAGATGTGCTTAACGAGATAAAGAAAAACTTCCTCAGATTTTCTAAATCAACTAATGTCACAGCCTCGTTAGTTTAGGAATATAGAGCAATATAGAGCAACTAATGTCACTCCTTAAACAGAGATACAATTTAGAGGCAAAAATCCAAAATAGAGCAAACAAGAACAGAACCCAACTCCTGGGGAGAAAAAAGACGCCAAACAACCTAGAAGCAGCAAAGAAAAACAAAACATCCCCCACACCACTTGAACATAGAGACCGAAAACCAAAAACTAAGGCCAAGCAGAAACACAATTATAAAGGAAGTAATATTGTTGGAGATCAGAAGTGAAGAGAACCCACGGGAAGCAAAAGAAATAAACATTGTTGCTTGCATGCATACCTTGGAAAAGAGAATACGCCAACCCCAATTGACGGGATAGGGTTTGCAAGAGCCGAAGAGGGAGAGCGCCAGAGTAATATAACGATTGACGCCGCTGCCACCGCGGTCGAATAGAGACTGCTGCCGTGCCCTTCCGCCGTCGAATATAATAGTGGTGTCCTGCGAGTGATCTTCGGAGAGAGAGAAGGTCGATGACGAGTGAGCTTCAAACGTATGTGTTGTTCAGTGTCTCTACTGTGATAGTAAGTAAGTAAAACGTTTTTTCATGTCTTTTTGCCTTTTTTTTTTTAATTTAGTTCCTGCTTGGGCCTTGACCAACCCTGCTATATTTTCAGTGGATTTGTATTAGAATTTTTTATTTTTGATTATTTTTTATTACAATTTATATTTGATCCTAGTTATATACAAAATTGGGATTAAAATTGTGGTTATTTTAAATAGTTTTTATAATAGTGTTGTTATGGGAATGAAGTTAAAACTATGTTGCTATAGTATTTTATCACCACTACTTACTCAATAATAAACGAGGATAGTTTATTAAACAAATTCTCTTCAATAATGCTTTGGATTTTATTTAATTTTAACATTTTTTAAATAAAATATACAAAGGAGATACTGCTCAGAAACCGCCTTTGAAAATTAGATTTTTAAGACCGATTAGGGTAAACAACCTTTCTCTTAAAACATTTTAGCTAACGGAACCACCATTATAATAAATATCGGCCTTAAATAATAATTTTGTAGTAGTGACATCAAAGTATAGAAAATAAGAAAGGGATTAAAGTCAAAAATCATCACTTCCCTTTGTTTCTGCTAATGGCACCATGCATTTTTATTGAAACAAGCTCCTTTGGTGAACTTACACATGATTAGGGTTTCCTTTTGCTCCTCTGCCTCTTTCTTTTCTGTCTCTCTCTGTTTTTGCATTTCTGCTCAATTCTTAGTGTCTTGAGTTTTGCATTTCTGCTCAATCCTTAGTGTCTTGAGATTAAGGCTTATAGGTTTCTTTTTAATTTAATTTTATATATATATTGGTTGAACCGAAACCAGTTTTACCAATTTAATCTGGATCAACTCGTTTTAGGTTCAACCAAGTTTGTTATTATGGCAGTGACGAATGATGTGGTTTTGGTGGTTAATGAAGTTGCATTAGTAATCGGTTGATGGTGAATAGTGGACGTGGTGGTGGATGTTGGAGACAGAATTGTTAGTGTAGGGTTTAGGTTAAAGTTATTCCCAATGGTGACAGTGATTAGGGTTTAATTTGTGAAAGTAATCATGTTAGTATCGATTTAATTTGGGCCAAGATACGATACTTATGATTTAGGGTGCAAATATATATATATAATATGAGATTTGCTAACTTATGTAAAGTGGTTTTTTTAGTTGGAGCATTTTAGCATAGTGTACCAGTTTTTAGTAGATAAAAAAGCCCTCATACTTTAGAGAGACTTAGTTTTAAAAAATTGGGGTATTTTAATAATTTTCATTTTTAAATTAAAAAAAAATCAAAAATACCACCCCCAAACCCTTACCCACCTCTCTCTAATTCCTCATTTCTCTAAACCTATTCTCTCTCATCTCTGCTTTCTCTCTTCTTACTAAACTTCTTCTCTCTTCTTCTCTCAAAAGGTAATTCAAAAAAAAAAAAAACTCTTCAAATTTATTTAATTTTAACTCTTAAAAGGTAATTCAAAAAAAAAACTCTTCAAAGGTATTTCACCAAAATAACCCTGTGAAGTAAACTTATCCCAGCAAAGTAAATTTAATTTGTGAAAGTAATCATGTTATTATGGATTTAATTTGGGCAGAAATATTATACTTATGATTTAGGGTCCAAATTTATATATATATATATATATATATATATGTACACACACCTAGAAACAACAAATATTAAAAAAATAATATTTATTTCATTAAAATGCATACCTAGCGACGAATTTGCGAGAAAAATATTCCATCGCAAACGATTTGATAGCATAAAAGAATTTGTGACTACAGATTTGCGAGAGAAACATGCCCTCGGCAACTTTATTGTCTTATAAATGTATATTCGTAGCGACGGCTTTGCGAGGAAACTATTCCCTCGCCAACAATTTGACTACATAAAGAAATTTGTGGCGACGAATTTACGAGAGAAAGATGTCTTATTACATTAAAATGCATACATAGCGACGGATATGTGAGGAAAATATTCCCTCACAAACGATTTGATAGCATAAAGGAATTTGTGGCAACGGATTTGCGAGAGAAACATGCCCTCGCAAACTTTATCGTTTTACAAATGTATTAGTAGCGACAGCTTTGCGAGGAAACTATTCCTCACAAACAATTTGATAACATAAAGGAATTTGTGGTGACGGATTTGCGAGAGAAACATGTCCTCGCAAACTTTATTGTTTTACAAATGTATTCGTAGCGACGGATTTGAGAGGAAACTATTCTCTCGCCAACAATTTGACTACGTAAAAGAAATTTGTGGCGACGAATTTGCAAGAGAAAGATGCCCTCGCAAACTTTCTTTCATTAAAATGCATACCTAGTGACGGATTGGCGAGGAAAATATTCCCTCTCAAACGATTTGATAGCATAAAGGAATTTGTGGCGACGGATTTGCGAGAGAAATATGCCCTCGCAAACTTCATTGCTTCAAAAATGTATTCATAGCGACGACTTTGCGAGGAAACTATTCCCTCGCCAATAATTTGGATGTTTAAAGGAATTCATGGCGACCGGCTTGCGACGGAAAGATGTCCTCGCAAACTACCTAGCGACGGATTTGCGAGGAAAATGTCCCTCGCCAAAATTGCTTAAAATAATCTCTCGCTAATTTGTCGCAAATCCGTCGCAAATGTTGTTTATAGGAATTCGTGATGATCGGCTTGCGATAGAAACATGCCCTCGCAAACTTCCTAGCGACGGATTTGCAAGGAAAATGTCCCTCGCCAAAATTGCTTACAATAATCTCTCGCTAATTTGTTGCAAATCCGTCGCAAATGTTGTTTATAGGAATTCGTGGCGACCGGCTTGCGACGGAAACATGCCCTCGCAAACTACCTAGCGACGGATTTGCGAGGAAAATGTCCCTCGCCAAAATTGCTTAAAATAATCTCTCGCTAATTTGTGCAAATCTGTCGCAAAATGATTATTATTTTCCCGTTTTCAATCGTTCATCTCTTTGCGAGGGAATTCGCGTTTGCTCGCTAAACTCTCGCTTGTCCCTCGCTAATTAGCGACCGATTAGCGACGAAAAGTTGCCCTCGCTAAAATCCCTCGTTATTTTTCATTTTTCTTGTAGCGGCCATTTGCTTCTGTTCATCTTGGCTCACTTTTACACTAATAATGCTGCTTCTTGTGATAACTTACCTTTAAACAACGATTGAAAAAAAACTTACCTTTAAACAAAATGCTAATTCAAAGCATCTTAAAACATACTTAAGCACCCGCACATTATTCCTTGACTTTTATCCAATCAGTAGAGAATCATCAACATATTGAAGGTGTGATATACAATGTTTTCTTTTCCCACCTTGTATCCTTTGAAGATATTCTTTTCCAGACACTTCTCACCACTCCACTTAACCTTTTCAACTACAATTAAGAATAAGATGGGTGCCATTGTATCCCCTTGTCTTAATCCTTTTTCCATTCGGAACTCGCTTGTTGGGCTTCCATTAACTAGTATTAAACAGTTGCCGATTGTAGACAACTTCTTATCCACCCTCTCCATTTCGCTCTAAATCCCATTCTTTCCATCAAGTAGTCAAGGAAGTTCTAGTTTACAGTATTATTTGCCTTTTCAAAATCCACTTCGAAGATAAGACACCGATCTTTGATTTGGCTTGATCAAAAATTTCATTTGCTCAAGTGCTCCGTCAAGAATAAATCTTGAGCCCATGAAAGATGATGAAGTTTAAGAAATTATTGAGATCATTACATTCCTCATCCTACCTGCGAGGAGCTTTGCTATTATCTACTAAATACAATCTACCAAAAAGATAGGTTTGTATTCTCCAAGCCTTTGCGGATTATTATTTTTCGAGATTAAGACGATAAAGGATGCATTACACCCTCTAGGTAGTTTTCCATTTGCATGCAATTTTTTTACCATGTACCTTTTCATGAAAGTGAAGTTGAATCCGTCCGGTCGTGGTCTCCTATCACCATTGCACCCCAAAGTGCCTCCTTAATTCCATGCTCTTCAAAATCTACTATCAAAAGGTTATTTTTGAACTCTGAAATTCTACTAAAAGTTATGTCATCCAAGCCTGGTTTGCTCCAATTGATCTCCTTAAATTTTTTTGACTCATCAAAGAATTCTTTTACATACCTTTAAATTTTCGGCTCTATCGGTTCTTCAATCCATAATCCATTTTGATGCAATCCATTCAATTCATTCCATGTCCTATACCTGTTAATTACCATATGAAAGAACTTAATTAGAGTTTGAGTCACCATCTTTTATTCAATCTGGACTACTAAGTCAAGAGAATCCCCCTCATCTATGAGAGTCTCCAAAAATTTTGAAGTTGCCCACCTTTTCAGATCTAGCTCTTCATTGAGATCATGGTCTTCACCCTTTAAGTCCAAAAAATTCATTATCTCGACCTCTTTTTCTATTTTCTGGTTCAGCATACCAAAGTGATCTTTGTTCCAATTCTTTTAGGTGATCTTTGACCAATTTCAGCCTTTCTTTGAACACATAAACTCCCAAATCTTGTACCTCTAAAAGTTTATTTTGTCATTTTAACACGTCATGCATTTATTTACGGAATACATATCTCCCAAATCTTGTATCAAGAATTTCAACTTGTTTCTTTTGTGACCATTTGGAATAAAATGAATAAAAAAAATAATTATTGTCAACATCTATGACGTACCATTTGGAATAAACTCACATTCTATAAATGTCTAAATGAATATATATTCATATATGATTTTTTTTAATGTGTGTCTTATGATACATGTTAAAAATATCTAAGAGAGTAAATTCTAATGAGAAAATTAAAAAATAACTCATTTTTTCATGTAAGTTTACTTTTTTAGTCGTTCTTAACATATGTGATAAGGTTAGGTCACACATTAAAAAAAAATCATGTATTAATAGTTATTAATGAATATATACATATAAAGGCATTCTTTTGTTTGTATTTGATTTTCTTCAAAAGTTTGTTTTGTTAGGTAGAAGGCTAATTTGGCATATAGAGGAGTGGTTCATTAGGTTTTTGAGAGTTGTGTTAAGATGACAATCTCTTTATGGTGTGTTGGTTTTGTAGATTTTACTAGTTAAAGTTAGACATTAGAATTGGACTTTTTTTAAGTTAGATTTTCTTAATTCCAGCTCTTGGTGGAGAGAATAAAATGTTAATAAAAATACATGAGCATTGAAAAAATTAACATTTAATGTTTCAATTAATAATGAATTTTGTTTCGTAATGCAATTACATCATTTTTTTTTAAAAAAGAAATTCTTAAAAGCTGAGGTTAAGGCTATGTTTGGTAAAGAAAATTTATAGCTTATCTGGTAGTTTTTCACTTATTGATTCGGTCAATGAGTTACTAGAGCTGTTTGATGAACAAAATATGAAAGAAGCTTATAGAAGGAAGCTTATAGCTTCAGAAAGCTATGTGAAGTAGCTTTCAAAAAAATGAAAGAGCTTTCAATAAATTATATCTCAATTTTGTCCTTTTCTTAGTTAGTATCATATATTTTGGCCAAATTATATTGTTTAAGTCATTTAACAAATTTCAGCTAGTTGCACAACTAGTTTTGCTAAACAACTCTATGCCAATAAATTAGTTAGTTTTCAGCTATAATCTCACAGCTTTCAGCTAGGTTCACAGCTATCGGCTACAAGCTCACAACTATCAGTTATAAACTCACAGCTATAAGTTAGTTTTGTCAAACAGATGATAAATATATTCTTTTAGTTCGGTAACACTTGATTTATATTTTTACCGGTGGGTTAACGTTCTCCCTGGCTTATCATTTGATTCTTATAGAGTGTTTTATTCGGTAATAATGGTTTCAGGTTGAATATCTATTGTACTTGTTATTAACAAAATCATACCTATACCGATTATAAAAATGGATAAAAAGTTAAAAACTGATAGGTTTAAATATCAAAATGGTCCCTATAAATATTGATCAATTTAAAATTGGTCCCTAAAAAAAGAGTTTTGGTTTTGGTCTTTGTATTTACAAAAAATTTTGATTTTGGTCTCTCTTGTTAAATGTGTATGAAAAACACAGAAAACATGATGTATTACATTCTATGACCAATTAAGAATGATATTCATGCATTAATTCTCAATGGTAAAAAGACAACTTCTATTACGTAATAGAACCAATTCAAACACCGGATCAAAACCCATGAAATCTAATAATCAGAAGGACCAAAACCAAAACTTTTTGTAAATGCAAGAACCAAAACTAAAACTTTTTTTTTTTCAGGACCAATTTTAAAGAAGTCAAAATTTATAGGTACCGTCTTGCTATTTAAGCCAAACTGATATTCAAATAATACGCTGTAAAGCTTTTGTATTCCTGTCACTCAATGATTCAAACCCATGATTTTGCTTCGGTACCACCACTTATTAGATTAAATGTCCTCAACCCATCTACTAATTTTTGAAAGATAAAGCAAATTAACTAAGAAAAAAGGACTTCAGCAAAAAAAAAAAAAAAACAAAAAAGATGAACAAAAACAAGAAGGGGACTTCCATGACTTGAAACTATAATTTAACAATTAATTTTAGAATGAGGAACTGTACAATTTTATACATTATTGTTTAAGGTTTATGCACAAAAATAAATAAATAAATCATCAATTGAAATAACAAAGGCTTGTATCTTTAACCAGGGCCTTGAAAAAAACAAAACAACATTAAAACATGGTTATTATTATTATTATTATTATTATTATTATTTTTATGAGACTCAAATTAGCACAAAAGAACCATTAAAACATGGTTATTAAGAGATCGTATGCCGGCATCAGCTACTATTGTTTGAAATGAATCCACATGAATTACAAATGATTTTTAAAAAATTTCTTTTCCAAACAAAAATTTAAAAAAAGAATTCTTGGTTTTTTCTGATAAACAAAATAATTTTATTCCAACACAAAGGATCTATATAACCATCATTATACATATGAACCACACCTTCTATGAAAGGTTTAAAAATAGGTTCACAATCACATACTCAATATAAACCAAAACCAACAGCATTACAAGTGAGTCCACTTCACGAGAAAGTGAAGCAACGAATACAACCGAAAAACCAACATCTACCAATAAAGTCAACAAGCCTACCAAAACATTACTAGAATTTCTACTTCCTTAAAAACTTCGATTGAAAAAAACCCAATGGAAAAATCCAAAAATAGTATAGCAAATTCTAGCAAGCACTCACACTCATACACCAATCCGAGAAAGTTACATTCCTACCACCAAAAGAAACAAACACCTTAATAATATCCAACATGGAAGCAATGTCCCAATCACCGTTATTGAAGACCAAGTCATTATGCACGAGCCAAAGAGACCAAACCATTGTGCCTAACCAAATCAACAATCCTACAAGCCAGTTTCTAGAGCTATTAAAGAAGAGACCAAATTGTTCAAAGAAATCCAAAAGGGACTCAACCTATAAGGTACATAAATCAAGCCATGTAAAAACATGGGACCATAATTGGATGGTCACTTGGGCATGAGACAAAAAGATGCAAAGCACTTTCATCATTTTTCTGGCAAAAAACACAACTGGCACAAGTCAATACATTTCTCCGAAGAAGATTTAGTTTGGTTGGCAAACAGTCCCAAAGTAATTGCCACACGAAAGACTATTCGAGGAGCTTTTAACTTCCAAAGGGCCTTAAAAACAGGCGATGCTAGGATACACGGACCATTAAATAAATTATTGGTAAGCCACACATAGGAAGATTTAATAGTAAAACCTTCACTACCAAGAGACCAATGTCAAGCGTCAGCTCTAAAATGATTAATAAAAGCATCAGACAATAAAGTATAGAGATCTTCTGCTAAAGGAGCTTCCCAATCACGAAGTGAACGACGCCATACCCAAGACCATCGCCAATGCCCATTATCCAAAACACCTGAATCGCGAACCAAGGCATCCTTGTTCAAGGACACAGAATAAAGGGAAGGGAAAAGGTTGCGAAAGCTAGAAGAATCAAACTAAGAGTCATGCCAGAATCTAATTTTATCACCACCACCAAACTTCAAAACAATGCAACGAGAGAACCAATCATCCACTCCCTCAAGTCTCCCACTATAACATAAATCCTTCCACCAAAATGAACTTAGCTTTGGCCCGATATGGAAAAGAAAATCTTAAAGCTTCCCTATTTTTTCTGCCTCTCTAGTTCAACAAAAGGATTCTTTTTTTTATATTTGAATAGGTCCCTTAAACTAACCTATCCATGGGATAAACCCTCTTAATTTATTTCCTAAAGTAGTCCTTCTTGAAAGAAAAGATTTGTGAGTTCTTTCACTCCCGGTTGTTTTGTCTTATTCGTTGATCAGTCTTCTTGCTTCCTCGAAAAAAAAATACCTAAGGTCGAGAGGATAGTTCCCACCTACTTCTTGCTTGAGTTGAATTAGCTGAGAGTTCAAGCTTTGATTTCGCAATATGTAACGTAGGAATGGAAATCCTCAACTCTTTAGGAGTGAAGCCCTTATATCAGCTTCCTCTAGGACCGGTTATTGATTCAATCACAACTTATACAACTTGCAACTCGGTAATGAAATGGTTGCCATAAGCCTGAGATCAAATTAAGGTTATAGCCATTAAGGTCTATATATCCATCCATTCAATTGTTATTATTTTGAAAGAGTATATTTTGACAACTCTAGTTGAGAGTATAATTAAGAGTATATTTTGATGTTAACCAAGATTATTCAAGCACCCTGTGGACAAAAAACTAATCTTTTTCATGATACTTTTTTTAATAAGCAAATATTGCATTATTACCAATGTTTGAACCCGAGATCAGATGCATTATGTCTTGCAGCTCTACCAACTGAACTAACTTTTGAGGACTTTTCGTGAATACATTATTTCCTCTTCTAACAAGTATCACTTAGAGAGTTGTATCTATTTATTTTTTTGGGTGAAAATCAAAGGTATCCTCCAACCGACAATCGAAGACTAATCCCCTTCGAGACGTAGAGATCACCGAAGTGCATTTTGTCTCTACCAACAAAGCCTTTATCGAACCCATGACATTATGCTTAAAGAATTCAGTCATCTACTAACTATGCTGGACTTTGTCGGTGGAGTACTGTATTTAATCTAACGTACAAAAAGTTATATGTAGATCCTAAAAAGCTCATGGATTCATCTTTTCTTCAATCAACATCTTATTTTGCAAACTTATAATTTTCTGTATAGTAACCTCTTTTTCTCGGCCTAGCTGGTCTATTAACAGATACTACTCATTCTCGGTAATCGGTATGCAGCAAAATCACTAGGATTTTTAGACTATCCGCACAAAAGTGGAGAATGAAAACCATGCGGCCAATTTTATCAGACTGTAAAATGAATAGTGAAAAATACCAATAGCATGCTTCTAGCTTCAGCAAAGGCAAGAGCAGCAAATTAGATTACTGAGCAGTATTGTCCAAATAGGGCAAATTATATTAACACCAATGTTTTTGATTGCATATCCATAAAAATTTTCAGATAGACTATCCGACAATGTATGTTTTTCATTTTCAAATAAGCTATCAGAAATTTTACACTGTCGGATTGACCATCCAATGGGTGCGAGATCGAAATCATGGGTGTCAATAACAACACCCCCAAACAGAGGTATAATGTTGAAGACAAAAATATGCAGTAGTGTTATCAAATTACAATGAATATTTTGGTTGATAACTGCGAAGCCAGTCTTCACCTTTTTCATAATAATCCATCTTACTAAAAGTTTGTGTATAGAATTCTGGGGCTGATGCATAAGCGGCAGCCCCACGCCACGCATCTATAACTGGATCCAGAGCTCTAACTATTTTAATAGGAACTCCACAAGGTCTAATCATCCGAATTCCGGCTTCAAGGCGTTCGACAATACCAGGGTAAAGAGAGCTTCCACCAGTCACAAGTATGGAACTAGTTAATCTCTCCTCCAAGCTCTCATCCTTGAATGGCAACCTTCTTATCGTGACCCCGGCCATCTCATCTAATCCTACCTGATCAACCCCAATCCATTTTGGACTAAACAGAATTTCAGGGCATCTGAACCTTTCAACCCCAAAAACAATCTGAAAATCTTCTTTGGTGAGAGGACGGGAACGTGGCACCTCGGCAGGTTGAGAGGTACTTGCTTCTGACTTGGGAACAAATGTTGGATCCAAGTCCTACCAAAGCAACAATTCAGCAAAATTTGTGATTCATCAAGAGCCTATATATACAAAGGTGATATAACAAAACCATGCAAGCACAGACAGCAAAACAACACAATGTAACTAAGTTTAACATTATAAAGGAAACAACCTAACCTGGAGCCTTGAAGAGATGCGTGCAAGTTCTGTTTCATCCTGATCCGGTCCCTCATCATCGTCATCATTATCTTTGCTCATCAGTTTGTAAAGTTGCCAATCTTCATCTCTGGCACCAAACGTATCCTCACCCTTACCACGATCAAAAGCAGCAGTAGTTAAGAGTCGCATTCTTTCTCGTTGAGCAGCATTCAATCTCTCACCGCGACCAACATTACCAGACAAATTATTTCCATTTGTATGGCCACCTCCGTTTGTCTTTAGCCGTTTTCGCTGGTTAATTTTCTCTGAAAGATCTTTGTATTTAGCATGCAATTGTTCCAGGTAAAGCTCCGGGTTTTCTCTACATATATATAAGGGAAAAAACCAAGAAGAAATGTTTAGAGCATAATACTATAAACATTCAATCCTTTTCATGATTGCAGTCATGTTTTGTGCAAAAGCCATGCAACAGAAATTAGTTAAAGCAGACATTACAGTAGTAGACACTTGTCTCTCTTAATGCACCTAGTAACCTTGAATTAGACCGAAGGTGCACTCGTCTCTCCCATTTAATGATACCAGTTTTACTATGTTAAAAATGATAAGCTCTTTTACTCAGATAAAAAGCAACAAAATAATTTAAAATAAAAATAAATTAAATTAAAGAATGAACTGATGAAACATACAGGCGTTTCTCCTCCTCTAGCTGTTGTTTCCTCTCTCGTTCCAATTCTTCTTCATGCCGCTTCTGTTTTAATCGCTGGCGCCCTTCAAACATGGATTTGATTGACAACTGTTTCTTTTTTTCAATGATCTATCAATAGAGCACACACAGCGACTATTGTCAACTTCACAAGGCATGCAAAGAAATGATTGGGATATATTAAGAATGTAAGAAAATATGGCTCCAAGAAAAAAAAAAAAATCAAAAGTACATGAAAAGGATGGAAAGACAGGAAGCCCAATCTAATGACGCATGTGATCAGCTAATTGATACAAAAACGGACCTGGTCTGGGGTCAGCATGTAATCAGGGATGTTTACAAGAGCAAACTTCTCATTAGTAGCAGGGTCAGCTTCAGTTTCAGCTTGTTCGCTCTTTGGTTCACCTTTTGCTTTCCGTAAGGATTGAGAAGCTTTACCACGGGCAGATTCTATCTCCTGCCTAGATACATAGCCAGTCTCTGCTAGGAAAGATGGAATGTTCCTCTCTTCAACTTGTTCAAGCTGACGCAATAGAAATTCCAAACCGTGCAATTCATTTTCCAGTTCATTGATTCTAGATGACCTCTTTGCTTCAGCCATTTCTCGTAATCTTTGGCCGTTTCTCTCTTTTATTGCTGCCTTTCTTGCAATCTCTTCCTCAGACGGAGGCTCCTCGGTTGGGGGAGGAACCCAGGGGAGTTGCCAGCATCTGGTTTTTTCTTCAGCCTCCTTGGCTCCTTTCTGTCAGATGATTGATGAAGTTAAGTCCTAGAAGCAGTACACAAATATAGATTGAAAAGAACATTTCTTACCTGAAACAACCGAGCTTCAGAAGCATAGTCTGGTGTGATATAACAATGTTCCATCTTCAAGTCTTCAACTTTTTCCCAAGTAAATCTAGCCCTGAGTTGAGAATTTAATAAAGCCTAAGATATACCAAGTATTTAGCATTTAGATGGACAATAGCAGAACCTGGTGATTTTATACTAACATATGATGAGGATATTTAAGTGAAAGAAGTTGCTTTAAATAGTCAGTCACATGGTATCCACCAATATTAGTGCGGCAGCTTCCTTTATAAATAGGCTCCCCATCTACAAACTGGAAAAACAAAATAAAAATAAAATAAAGTTTACCATACAGAATTTTAAACACATTACACAATTGGTAAGCTATCTAAATCGTATGAGCAACTCAAATATATGGCAGAGCTGACCACTGAGAAACAATGCTGGTTTTATATTTACATATTTTTAAAAACAAATTACAGAACCTTTTTTTATGTTTAGGAGTTTCTCATTCTTAATCAGTAAATATTTTCCCCACAGAGGCACTTCCTCCTTCACGGAAAAGTAGAAACAGCTTTCCACACCCTCTTTTACAAGAACAGGTTTAAATTGAATTAAATCATCTATCTTTCTAGTTATACAGATTAACACAATTGCGGATGACCTAACAGGAAGCTAGACACAGTAGCTGAGAGCAAACGAGGCATAATGATACAATAAAGACATGAAGTGTCTCCATCACATTACAGCATTAATTCAGAAAGACATTCAATGAAGGCAAAAAAGTAAACCGCAAGCAAATAAATAATATTAGCTACTGAAATCAAAATAACCACAATAACATACAAAACATATAGCATTTACAAACATAACAATGTGTGTGAGTGGGTGCACAGCAGAGCTACTATAATGATCTGAAAGAGAATTATAAGTTCATTTACATCACATATAAAACCCTTAGAGAAGGTTAACATAAGAAGAATACCGGTATCACATGCGTTGTATTAAATCCAAGACACATAGCGAGGCCATCTTTATCACAAACACCTCGTTGTTGATTATACTTATAACTGAATGCTGCATCAACACCAAAGGCTGCCATAAAGAGAAAAGCACAGATAGCTTTGTCAGTAAACAAGTAACAACTATGAGATAAGACACCAAATATAGGATTTTCTTTTAAGGATTTACACATAAATTGATTTTCTCTTTGAGAATAGATTCGGTGGTACGGATTGGGCATAAGTAGCAGGCAAGCCAACATTTCTGTTTCAATTAAGGCCACTTGTAAAATATGAAGACTTTTTTTTCTTGAAATTATCAAAGTATCAATACCTATAGACGGAACTCCATAAGTCTCAAAAAGAAGTTCTCCCATTTTACTACGAGACTGAACTGGGTTGCATACACATTCTGTGATCAGGACAGGATGATCAATCTGCTCTGGCAATAAACATAAACATAGAAAACAGTGAGGTAAAATATTTTAAATCCCGAGTACCAAAACAGTGAAAAATATGCATATGCTAAACCAAGGAACTCCTAGGTAACAATACCACACAGACCGTTAAGTTTTACACACAAAATTTAGTCTCATCAGAGTTTATTATTTCTATAAAATGTCACAGCACAAAAACAAACAAAATCATAGTAGATAACAAACCGCATGCAAGTGAAAGAAAAATGAAAAAACACAGTTCCACCTATGCCCATACCCCTGATCCATTTGCACCCATCCGATCAAATCCAAAGTCAAGAATCTGTAGATGAAAGAAAAAGTCAGCAATGCCTTTTTCGACAAGTTCTTTAAAATTAATGAAGCTAACACTTTAAACATGTGGACAAGTATGACCTTATTTCAACAATTTTTAGTACAGTTCTGCTCCTTCCTAACTAGTTGTTCCTGTCATTCCATATCAAACCACAGTACAACAACAACAACACAACAACCAAGCATTATTCCCACAACAAGGGGTCGACTACATGGATCAAACCATGACATAATCCTCTGTCATAAATGAAACCACACATTATCACCAAAATTCAACTATGATTCCATATCAAAGCCCACTACGTTGTTTATTCAATGATTATTTTTTACTACATTTTGTAAGTATTTACTACACCTCAGCATTGCCTAGTGCAATGCAGCACTGTTATTGTACTAGTTCCAGGACTGAAAGTTATGCAAGATCATGAAGAAATGTGGATGTCTTGAAAGGAAAATTCAAACTACAAGAGTAATCCATGATCAAACTCTTATGCAATACTTAAATACATATCAGTGTGATTCAGCAACTAATATCTATCCAGAGGAAAATAGAAGATATTTTGGACACATTTGTGCTATTAGAATAGAATATCCCAAGGCTTGATAATGCGAATCCTTGGTATGAAGTTAATAGGTTTGTCTTCAAGTAGCCTGAATTAGAAGTTCACCTTCAAATACACATATGGCAGAACTGATACAATATCCCTGACTAGCAGATGATAATTGGGAATCAAATCCTTAAACATATAGTAACAAATCATACCCAAAAGGCCCAAAAAACCAATCCTACTTTTGTTCCTGCATTAAAAAAAAAAAAAAAAAAAGTAAACAGAGGAACTTACATATTCCATTGTTTCAAACTGGTAAACAACATTGCTGTCGAATGCTGAGCGTGGCCCAGAGCGGGTGCAGTCAAAGTATTTCAATAACGCTGGATCATGATCACCCACAATAGTGACAGTTTCTCCTGTGTTACAGAATTAAAGAATAACCAATAACTATTAAAATACTAGACATAATCGTCATTTTGTTTGCTGATTTTCAGGCAGGCTCCTCTTGGATAATACAAGGATCGAGTATAATAAATACTACATCTCAATCCTGAGTTGCAGAATGTTAAGAAATAATCATTCAACATGCAACATAGCTGCCTTTTTGTTTGCTTAAGAGCAAGCATGTTCTTCACAAATACGCCATTAATTCATAAGTTCATAAATAATTACTCCTGATTGAGAATGCTGTCAAATGCCCTAAGAATCTTGCATGGAAAATTTGTGTATTCAAATGTATATTGTTCTGAGGAGGTCCCTCACGAGGTCCCACCTCCTTAGAAACCTTACACGCGGCAGATGAGCTGGTAACTGGTCCAACCACTGAGCCCGCGACTGGTCCGGCCTCACCTACAGGAGACGGCCATCCAATGGCCTAGAGGCGGAACGGTCTCGCCTTTTCCACTAAGTGACCGGCCCTGTCCCCCACCCTACGACCGGCCCACTCTCTGCGACACTAGAAGAGGAAAGGCCAGTTGGGAGCACTTGTTTCCACCAGCCTACGCGTTAGGGGGAAGGTCCGAGTGGGGACTCCTCACACGGCCGGCCCTGGCACACCCACGGTCTAATGAGACGTTGCCGCCTAATCTGTCCATCGGTCAATCACATCACCTTTTCGCCGCCTGACAGGAGCCAACGTCACTCAATTCTCGACGTGACCATTGGAAATAGCCCAAGCCCAAAACACCTCCCAAACTCCCCTATAAATACCCCCCTCTTGAACAGTGAAAGGGACACACACTATTCATAGATTCCTCCTCATCCCGAAGCTCAACCCTCCTCCTCCTCTCTCTCTCTCTCTCTACTCTTTCTCTAACTTATATGTTTCTCATATCTTTACTTAATATGATCCCCCTTTGTACGTATATAGACCTGACTTGAGCATCGGAGTCCATGCAGGAATCCCACCCGGGGGCGAGTCAAGGTCGGGTCCCAGACCGGTAATCTAGTCATCATCCACATAGGAGTCAGCCGTCCCGTCCATGTCATCTCAGGTCAGCAAGTCAACCCTTCCAACCTTCCCAATTGAACATATATAAATAGAGTAGTTTATAATAATTTAAAGGTCTTGCTAATTAGGAAATACACTGAGGGAAAACTTACGTTGAAAATCTAAGTTCACCACCACCAGTCCTCAATGTTTTAAATTCAACATTTTTCAAGATAAAACAACCTTTTTTGGTTCTTAACAAATGGCCTAAGGACACTCTTTAGCATTTCCCTGTTTTAAAAGCAGTAATATCCGGTGCAATGTTTCTAGTTGACAATATGTCTCGGTCCTAATTTTTTTAATTTAAAAAATAATTGAAAATAGAACAAAACAAATGCTCCAAATCAACAAAAAAATTGCATAAATACACTTTTTATTGAGTTTAAAATTTGATTTATTTGTTATGGGATAACATCACCCGTACAGCTATATGTGGCTATATGTGCCAGACAACTCCCTCTCATTGGAAATTAAAATTAAAATTAAAATTATTTGACTTAAATACTTCCTCTTGTCCTTATTATAAGTGGCCTTTTAGAAGGTTTTGGGGATCCTTTTTATTAGTATAAGATTTTATATTTTTATGCAGCATTTATTAAATAGGGGTATGCTTGGAAAAAAAAAAGTATAAATGAGTACTGGATTTGTAAAAGAACATAACTTATGAGACAAAATGAAAAACCAAAAGACTTAATTTATGGGACGGAGGGAAGTACAAAACATTTATTATCAATTCCAAAAAAAGAATAATGCAAATAAAAGGATAAGAGTGTAAAATTAATAAATTAAAAAAATACACAAGGAGTTAACTATATATTTCATCAGTGTCTTTTGATTTAGTGTGACCTATAGATAGTCACGGATGGAGCACTTATCATGAGATTCAAAGATTTCTAAGAATGTGCCAATGCCCGATTAGTTCGACCTTTAATCTTTTTTTGTTAGCACAAATTCAACTACTGTACTCCTGTAGTATTTCTTTTTCAAACGATAATAACAAATTCATGACAATAAAAAATTATGAATAAGAACCAGAAAATATGATACCAGTGATTTTATGGCGTGGCCTTTGCACAATGTTACGAAAAATAACACGGGGATCACTCTCACCTGCCCATCTAACAATTCATCAAAAGAAACAAACTTTGATGTTAAATCAACAACCCCATTAATCCAATTCACAAAAAAAGAAAAAAAACACAGAAAAAGAAACAAAAGTTTCAAATTTGGATTCAAAATTAGGGTTCAAGAGAGTACCCAATACGGAAATAAGAAGCGCCATTGTCGATCACGATAGGTGTGGCTGAACTGAAGAGGTTGTAATCAGATTGGCGGTGAATTTTTGAAATGAAAGGCATTGTTGTTGGTGAAGCAGAAGAAGATGAACAAGCAGAAGAGGAAGACAAAGTGGCTTTTGATAGGAACAGTGCTTGGTGTGTTTCATGCGAATAGAAACCTCTGCAAATTGTGAACGACAATGTATAGTGACAGACATGGTGAGCTCTGAAATTTTCTCCGCCAACCCGGTTCGGGTAAAATCAAACCGGTTTCTGTCGGACGAGTTGAAACGGGTGGTTCATGTCAACCGATAATTTTTTCATTTCTATTGGTTTAGATGTTGAAAAGGGAAAAAAAAAAACGGTTTTTCTTTAAGAGTATATGAATAGTAAAACTGTAATGAAAAATTAAATAATTAATTTTTTAATTTATTAAGCATTTCAATTTCAAAAAACACTTATTTTTTAAGGATGATTAACCTATGCACCTATGCACCAGGTGCATATGTTAAAAAGACAAAAAAAAAGAAGAAAAAGACAAAGGTTTGGTGAACACAAAATTAGAAAATGAGTTTTCAATAATTCATATACCAAGGAACCCTTGAGACTAATCTTGCACGAGGTCACGTTCTTATGTCTCTCCTAGAGAGGTGTGTTAATCGGGAATTGAACCTGAGACTTCTTAATCTCTGATCTCATTCCCAAGTTCTCAAGTTGGCAGTATCGCACCACTTGAACCAAGCCGCGTTGGTTAAAATTATTTACCTACTTTAAGATAAAACACATCATATAGATGAGAAACAGGAAACCAGCAAACCTATAAAAACTTATGAATTTTATACCTACGGATTTTTATTTACCTATGAATTTTTTTCGGTTTATGTCTTTTTATAAAAACATATATTATTTTTGTATTTGAATACTTTGATGTATTACTATGATACATGATTTTTTTTTATTATTTGATACAATAATTTGGTTCCATATAGCTTATACCATGGTAGAATAATTTGGTTCCATATTTTTATTATTTAAAAATTTGTGAACAAGTTAAAATACTCTAATGATAATTTATTTTTTAATTAATTATTAATTATAATTTAATAATTTTATTATAATTAATTAATTAACTACATAATTAATAAATAACGAAAAGAAAAGAATTTAATTAATTATAATTTAATAATTTTATACTTTATCATATAATTAATTAATTATCTATTTAATAAATAAAAAATAATACAATATAAATAATATAATGTTTCATGTCTTTTTTGCTCATTTAATAACTTTCAGCTACTTCAAAAGCTAGTTTTGACGAAGAACACTATTTCAAATAGTCAGTTAAACAGTTATAAGCTCCTAGCTATAAGCTCACAACTCTCAACTAACATAACAACTAAAAGCTACATGCTCACAGCTAAAAGTTGCAAGCTCATAACTTCAAGTTAGTTTTGTTGAACAGATCCAAAGAAAAAAGTGATGGACGATGTGGAATGAAATTAAGGAAAAGATTAAAAAAAAAATTAAAGTGCAAAAAATGACGTATGTAAGAGAGAAATTGCAAGAATATACTCTTTCGGTTTTAAACATAATAAAAAAAATATTTTATGAGTAGTTTCAAAAAATACTAATTTTTTATTTTCAATATAATTATTTTTTAAATATTTTTGTTTCATTTTCAGTGCAAGTTTTCTAATATATTCTTTTATGAAATTAATAAAAATTAAATGTAATCACCCAACTTTCATAATATATGAGAAATTAATTTTTTTCATTATATTTGCGATCGCAAGGAGTAAAAATTCTAAAGATAGAATTACAGAAAAACAAGAAAGAAGATAAAACAAGAAAGTACAATCTCCGTAATTAAAACAAGAAAGAAGATAAAGCACACTTTACAAATGAGGAAAAAAAATGAAAATTTTATTAACATTTGTAAATTTGTTAATCATGCTTGGTAAGTTTATAAGTTTTGCATCACACTTTCAAAATTACTTCTACTATATTATTAACACATGTAAACTTATGCTTATAAAAAACACACACACATGTAAACTTACCCATCTTCAATTCTTATTATCGGTACTTCATTGCTCACATCCATCCTTTTCTCTTTCCTTAACTTTGGTCATCACTCAAGCTCTAAACTACTTTGTCATAACCATTATGATCTACTACTTATTCTCTTCAATTCCTTTTCATTGAAGTACTAGGTTTTCCTATTCAACAATCATCAAGAAAAGAGGTAATTTTACCGAACATTGCATTGGAGATATATATGTAACTATGGAAGAAAAACAATCAATAAAATAAAAGACACTCGAGACTAATGTTATCAACTTTCCTTCTCTCTCCATATTATAGAAAACACAATCAGATCCTTGTACCCTTCGTAAAAGATTTTGATTTCAAGTCTCCATAATAATCAGCTAAAGACGAAACAATTATGATTGCAATCATCTCGTAGACTATTATCAATCTGGCCATTATAATCATACTTTGGGCATAAATAATCAATCTGACCATTCGTAGATTTTGTTCATTAATCTCGAGTGCCTCTAATTTTATGTTTTTTTTCAATGATTACTCATTGCTAGTGCAACGTTTTATAAAACTACCTTTTTCCTTGATTATTTTTTTAACAGAAACAACAATGCATTCGGATAAAAAGGGAATAAGTAGAAGATTATCGTGACTATGGCAAAGTTTGGAACATAAGTGACCAAGGTTAGGGAATGGAAAGAGGACGATGGGTGTGAGTAATAAGGACTGAATTTTCATCTAGGTATAAGCAATCTATTTACGGGTGTTAACAATGTAATAAAGGTAACTTTCAAGTTGTGGTACAAAAATTGTAAACTATTCGGATGTGAGTAACAAATTACAATTGTGATTAAAATGTTACAAAGAAGCCCAAATACATCTCTCAAAGTGTGTTGCTTTTTCATCCTTATTTTTTTTAAAAAGAGTTATTTTTTATTTTTATTTTCACGTTATTTGTCCTTTTTTAATATTTTCTAAAATATATTTTCAAAAATATTTTTTGAACAATCCCAATAACAATAATAATAGTTATAATTGCTGTTGTTTTTTTAGTATAGCCTTAAGGAATCCAAATTAAAGCATAATGACGATCATAGAAAAGAGATACATCTTTTGATTATGCTATCTGGCGTGAATGCAGATGTTATTCAACGAGAGTATATCGGCATTTTGATCTTTTACAATTGTGTGTGGGATGACCAAGCTAAAGAGCTAAATGAGTAGTAAATGGGAATAAAACATGCCTCTTCTGCGTGTCTCTTCGCCCACGATCAACGCACCTTCACTCTGTTATGCCAACTTCTAGGATATTCTTCTATTATTGTGATCCCCGTAGGATGAAGGAAAGTCCTCTGAAGTCTGAATCCTGTGCTTCCCCCTACCTTTCTTTAGTTGCCTTGCTTTGCTAAGCCATAAACCCTTCTATAAGCTTTTGGGAGCAAGGCTAACTCGTCACAAGCTTTCTCACCAAGGCCCAACATTAGGAACAATGTGTGAACATTCTGTATTGAAGACGAATAAACATTCCTCTTTGCATGCTAAAATTTCATTTGCTTACATGTATTTTATCGAGTAATACGTGAGATTCATTCCAGTCCCTTACGTCAATAACTATATAGTGGTCTTTAACGTGGACTAGCGGAAAAAAATTAAACAAAGATCGTTGAATATCAGTTAAATTAGTTCCTAAGATTTTCGAAACAAGTCAAATTAGTCCCTGACTTTATGGACTATTAAGGTCAGAGACTAGTATGACTAACGTGTTCCTATTTCAGAGACTAATTGATTGATATCCACAAAATCAAATCAAAGACCAATATGACATATTACTCATATTTTATCTAAGAAAAAGTTTACGAAAAATTTACAGAAGTTTAACTTTCGAAAAGCTATTTTCACAATTTCACAATGAAAGAAGTTTGATATATATATATATATATATATAAAAAAAAACCAGCATTGTATATTTTTTTAATACATAACCTTGTCCAGTGAGCTCCAAGGGAATTCACTCCAACCAAAGAAAGTTGGGAATTCATGCATGGAATGCGTAACATAATAATATAATATAATTTATGAACTCCCTCCAACGACCCATGCAAAAGGGCATGATCTGTGTTTAGATACGTTACCTCTTGAAGTGTGTGAGCAAACCTCGAATCATAGTTCTTGATCACGAGTGTTGTAGCCTCTCTAATTAAGAACCCGAATCCTTATGCCAATCACGAACACAACAAGTGTACCAAATCTCATCTACACCACTTATATCCCTCCACATACCTCGTCATATATGCGATCAACCCTTTATGATCTTCCGATTAAAGATGATATTTGCCTTTGTCAAAACATATGACTCCTCATGTTGGGAACTATGATACTGTTAACGGAAAATCGAAATCGACAAAGGGTTGTGAATGTCGGATGTATAAGTGACGTCGACGAAAGTGTACTTAAGCGTTTTGCTTAAAAGTGACTTCGAAGGAGGTGTACGTACAGTTCGACATGGAAAGATTTCGACAAAAGGATATTGTGTCCACAACATAAGTGATGTCGAGAGAGGTGTACTTAAGTGGCATGACTTAAAAGTGATCTCAACGGACGTGAACGTGTGTCGACAAATGGAAGAGGCGGAAACGAGAGGTCTGTGTCGAAAGGATGGTGTCACGAGAAAAGAGGAGACAGAGAACGTCTAATCAGCATTGGGAACGACGAAGTAATTATGGAGGCATTTAAAGCTACTTGTGGCTATAAAATCCTCAGTTTTTGCCAAGAAAAGCCACGAGTTACAATGGAGAAATTTAAAGAATGCCTTCATGATTTCTGGAAAGAGGAAAAGCGATTCACATTCCACATAAACACGAGTGCACCAAAGGATAAACATGTGGGATTAAGGTATTCGGGCGAGGACAGGAAAATGAAGGGATGCCTTCCCCGAATACCACCTTTATCCTCTTGAATAGTGAAAGGATAAACATGTGGGATTACATAGATTCCATTTCCGGTGGTTTGAGTTAATGTTAAGGACTCCGAATTGGAGGAAACACTTAACTTGATAAATAACCATTGGAAGGGTCTCTGTAATCCCATAGGTCAAGGTTTGTGTCCTGTTAGGATCGACCAAGACTGCCTTTCCTATTAAAGAGTTAAAGGAAAAAAGTCCTTTGACGACATTCCAGTAGAAGTGTCGGGGGCATGTTTTTCGATTGAATGCTGGTGAAACAGTGTTTAGTTGAATTACATGTCACCAATATCAATCGAATGCGTCTAAGGCCGACAGCGGGTCGAAGGCTTATTTCAGCGATAGCCCCGTCTGTCGAAAGGAGCTTGATGTCGGATGACATCTCAAAACCAAGAGGCTGGAGCACAACAATGCCAATACTTCGAACAACAAAGAGACTTAGACAAGAGTCAAAGGTTGCATTCGAAGGAAGATGCCAGTCGAAGCGGTTTTCAGCAAAGATGTCACCACGAGTCGACAGAAGCATCCACTAAGCCCAAACCACGACGTGGGTAGTTACATCGTGGGGGATAACGTAGTGGGTAGTTATCAAAAACATGGGTTCTGCGGTTGTGCAGAACGTGCGAGTAAGCTTGTAAATAGTTTTCGGATTCCTATAAATAGGAAGTCCTTAGTTTGTAATCGGGGTCGGTTGCTAGGTTAACACATCAGGCTAAAATCCTAAACGTCTCACCGGAGCAGACAAACGGAGTAACGACATTGTAAAGAACCTCAACCTTCCACCCATTTAATTTCAATGCAAACCTTTACGTTTCCATGCACTTTACATTGCCTGCAATTTACTTATCGCGCAATTTAATTGCTTTCCTTTACGATTCCAAGCCATTTACTTTACTGCGATTTTAATCTTCCACCGCACCGTGTTCTTGGTGCCGGTTTTACGCGTACCTTCGCTCAATACCCGAAAATACCCAAAAAAATACGGTCAAGTTCCTTTCACAAGATTACCATTTAACCTGTCGTTACCCACTCCCCACACTTAACCGTCAGTTCGGCAGGCGTCGGACGAAAATCACGCAAACAAAATTGGCACGCCCGGTGGGACAGGTTCAGAGTAACTTGTGCTCGTTTGCATGCGTTTGAGAAGTGGCATAACTTTGCCATCTTCATCGTCAATGGTTATTACAAGTCAAAGTGGTCAACAGACCACCGTTATTTCAGAAATTATTACGCCTAGTGTTTCGACAAGTGCTCCTCAAATGACCGGAGGTAGCGGTTCCGCCGTGGAATCAACTGTCGTAACCACAATTCAACGGCCAAATAATGGCCCGAATGGGGGAAACCTCACCAGTGGATTTACTTTTGGTAGCAATTCTAATAGCGGGGGACAAGTCCCTCCCTACGGTTTGCCACCAGGTTTTGTCCCAGGATCAACGTTGACATGGCCTTTGAGTAGTTCAGTAGGCAGTACGAATGCGACGACGGGGGCCACTAATATGGCTTTCATGCGTTCTGCTACGGACATGGTTGGTACGAGTAACGGTTCAAGATACATGTCTATCAACCCCGTTACACATATCCGTCAACAAATCGAAGAGGCTAATGTGCAATTGGTTGATCAATTGACGGCTCAGTTGGATTCGGTTATCAACCCAGCAATGTTGGTGACAAATGAGACTTGTGGAAAAATTGCACAATACATGAAAAGATCGAATCAAGTCTTAGGTGTCGACGATAATGAGCATAGTGAGTCCGTCAATACTCCACCCGTAGATAGAAATCTACCAAGGCCGATTTTGGTACAAAGTTATCCTAATGGCCAAGAAGTACGACACACTGCTCAAGTGTCGTCACCACAACAAGATAGTAGAGTCCCTACGACATGGGACCATGTTCGTACTAACCCAACTTTTAGTGCAGGTCATGCGTTGCCGGAAAATCAACAAGTAGTTTTTCACCCAAACGTTGAAGCGCCTCAACCTGTTCAGAATCCGACGCAAGTCGCATTCATGCAGAGAGGGGAACATCTTCAGGCGGCAATAGCAAGGCAAAAGTTGGCTCGACACTTGCTTCGACAGGGAAGAGAAACGCGAGTCGAACCGGATGATGTCAACAGGATAGTCGAACAAGCGCTAAGTCGGATCGGGTTCAACATTGGCATGGCTAATCAGCCAGGTTTCAATTCACCCTTTCCAGAGTGGGTACAGTTAACAGAAATCCCAAGAGGAACGAAGATACCCAAACTGTCGAAGTTTGCTGGTGAAGCGGGAGAATCTACTGTCGAACACATCACTCGATATAATATTGAATTGGGGGATTTAGCCGCTGATGAAGCTATCAAAATGCGGCTATTCCCTAGTTCTTTGACAAGAAATGCTTTTTCTTGGTTCTCAACTTTACGGTCGAATTCCATTCATGCTTGGACCCAATTAGAAAGGGCTTTTCACGAACAATTCTATAGAGGCGAATTGAGGGTTGCCTTGACGGATTTGTTAAGTGTGAAAAGATTCACTGGGGAGCCAATCGATGACTACTTAGCACGCTTCAGGAAAATGAGGAGTAGATGTTTTACTCCAATTCCTGAACCGGAAGTGGTTAAAATGGCTGTGTCGGGTTTAGAATATCATATCCGTAAGAAATTAGTTACCCAACATTTGTTAGATTTGGCACAATTAGCCGCTTGCGTTCGGCAAATTGAAAATCTAAGAAATGAAAAAATGAAAGGGAAAGATCTTAAAGTTCCAAAAAGGGAACGCATCCATTACGTCGATTCTCAACCTTCTGACGGGGAATTTTGTGACGGTAGTTCAGAGGTCAATGTGATAGATTTAGGAAATGAAAAACCTTATTCATGTTCTGCCTTACGACCGTCTAAACCCGTTAGCGAAAATTTGTATAAGAAAACATACACTTTCGACGTTTCCAAAACTGAACAAGTTTTCGACTCGTTGTTAAAGGATAAACAAATTAAATTGCCAGAAGGTCATATGTTGTTGAAAAAAGAAGAATTAAGAGGCAGAAAGTATTGCAAATATCATAACAATTTCACTCATGATACCAATGATTGCTTTGCTCTCAGGGACTTAATTCAGCAAGGAATTGACAAGGGAAAATTGAAGTTCGTAGTAAAGGAGATGAAGATCGACACTGATCCTTTCCAAAAGGAAGTTAATGAAGTTGAAGCCCAAGGAGTATTTTCTGTTAGCACTCTTTCGTTGGCATACGACGCCGAAGTGTTTCCCGAAGATGGAGAGTCACTCCGACATTTTTGTAGGAGGAAACGAAACGGCGATGTGCAAATTTGTCCAAGATGCCAAGTGGTCTATGACCGAAAGACTGCAACACAGAAAAGAAGTGGATCCAAAAGAGAAGACTTGAGGAAGAAGATACGAGCTAGAGTTCAGGAACAAGAAAACATCCGACGGGAATTGGCTCGGGAGGCTCGAAGACCTTTGTCTAGTCGAAGGATTTATGGAGGACACCCTTCGAGGCCAGGTGCATACGATCGAATCATGCAGAGGAAGACACAGTCAGAATCGACTTCTGGGTCGATTTATCAAGGTTTGACACGGACTCAGAAAAGAAGGCTTCAGAGAATCCGAAAGGCAGAAGCTAAAGGAGTCAATATTGACGAATTACCTTCAAATGATCAAGGATGCCTCGTTGCAAGTATGAAGCCGAAAACGGCTCAGAACCGAGAAGGAGGTAAACTGAAACAGAAATGGGTGAAGAAGTCCGAAGGGTCGAATCAGATGAACGAATCATATGAGGGGGACTCTGAAGATAGCTTGGATATCATTGTCAATGATCAAGACATGATAGATGCTCAAAGTAGGAAGATTGGAAGTCTCTCAATCAACAATGTTGGTTTGCCTTTCGACATGCCTGGAGACCATGCACATGAGGAAGGGAATTGGAGTGATGATTCAGATGATTCATATCTTAGCGATGAAGTACCAGGCCTCCCCAAATGTCTTTTCCTTTTAGATCAACTTCATTTGGAGGTCGACATCGGTCACATTGCTCAATTTGAACCGTTGGAAGAAATTAAAAGAGAACACTTAAGGCCTTTACGCATTAAGGCCATTGTTGACGGGAAGCCCCTAAATCGAGTTTTGGTAGATGGAGGGGTCACCGTTAATGTTTTGCCTTGGAATGTGTTTAAAAGGATGGGAAAAGCAGAATCGGACTTAATTCCGACAAACGTGGTTGTGGTTGGTTTTACTGGAAAAATTGCTCAGTCACATGGTGTGACAATGCTAAAAGTCGAGGTGGGATCAGTGATAAGAGATACTTTGTTTGTGGTGGTCCCATCTAAGGCTAGTTACAATCTGCTGCTAGGAAGGGATTGGATCCATGCTGTGGGGGCCGTACCGTCAACGGCCCATCAGAAGTTAGTTCTGTGGAATCAGGAAAATAAAGTGGAGGTGATTCCGGCAGATGACAACCCATGCTACATGCAACAGATGCATGTGGACTTCAAAGTTTACAATCCCAGCATTAAGCCGATCTGACTTGATGCAGAAAACTTTCAGAAACCCATAGTAGATAAGTGCTTAATGGAAAACTATGGAATTGCAATTGTCGAAATGGACAAGGCCGTTGAGCAGCGGCCTTCGACCAGTACTAATGGTTGATCGACAGTTAGAAAGACTGTCGGCCTATGTGGCCGACAGAATGCAATGCACTATTCAGACAGGTGCATTCCAGGATTGTATCATAGATGATAGTCCTTTGGGATTCGAAAGAGGATGGACGGATGAAGAAGTTCGATTCATCAGTGAGGATCCCAGAGATGAGGTTAATTTGGGAACGGCTGAAAAGCCGAAACCAATTTATGTAAGTGCGTTGTTAGAGGAAGAATTCCGACAGAAACTCATTGATCTCATCAAAGAGAACCAAGATTGTTTTGCTTGGGAGTACGAGGACATGCCGGGACTCGACAGAGAATTAGTCGAACATAGGCTGACCTTACGGCCTGATCACAAGCCAATTAAACAAGCAGTTCGACGGTTCGCACCTGATGTAGTTCTCAAAATTAAAGATGAGATCGAAAGATTGTTGAAAGCCAAGTTCATCAGAACGACAAGGTATGTCGAATGGATGGCAAATATAGTCCCTGTGGTGAAGAAGAATGGAAAAATGCGACTTTGTGTCGATTTCAGGGATCTAAATAGTGCCACACCAAAAGACGAATACCCGATGCCGATAGCTGACATGCTGGTAGATTCAGCATCCTGCCATAAGGTAATGAGTTTGTTGGATGCTTTTTCAGGTTATAATCATATTTTTATTGCCGAAGGAGCGTGTCGAAGACGGCGTTCAGATGTCTAGGAGCGCTAGGAACCTTTGAATGGGTAATGATGCCGTTTGGACTCAAGAATGCAGGAGCAACATATCAAGGGCAATGAACCTGATTTTTCACGATATGATTGGCAAGTTCTTGGAGGTATACATCGATGACGTGGTGATTAAGTCAGATACTCAAGAGGAGCATTTGGAAAGCCTGGAAAAGGCATTCGCTAGAATGAGGAAGCACAAACTAAGGATGAATCCAGTTAAATGCACCTTTGGAGTTACTGCTGGTCAGTTCTTGGGGTTTCTCGTCCACAGAAACGGCATCGAGGTCGACTAGAATAAGGCCAAGGCAATCATAGAAGCATCTCCTCCGAAAAATAAGAAAGAGGTTCAGTCATTCCTTGGCAAGGTGAATTATTTGAGAAGGTTCATATCAAATCTGTCGGGAAGAACTAGAGCCTTTGCACCTCTCGTAAAGTTGAAGCGGGAGGAAGATTTTAAATGGGGACTGGAACAACAAGCGGCGTTTGATGACTTGAAGACATATTTATCAACACCACCAGTCATGATGCCGCCTCAGCCAGGTTTTCCTTTAAAATTGTATATATCAGCCTCTGATTACACTATAGGAAGTATGTTAGCTCAAGAAAATGAAAATGGTGTAGAAAGGGCTGTATTTTATTTGAGTAGAGTGTTGAATGATGCCGAAACACGGTATAGTGCAATAGAAAAATTATGTTTAGCACTCTATTTCTCTTGTACAAAACTTAAACATTATATGAAAAGTTTCCATGTTTTAGTTTTGTCAAAGTCTGACGTGATTAAGTACATGCTATCCAAGCCAATCATACATGGCAGGATTGGTAAATGGACTTTAGCGTTAACTGAATTTTCACTTCAATATGTACCGTTAAAAGCCGTCAAAGGCCAGGTGGTAGCCGACTTTTTGGCGGATAACCCGTGTTTAGACATGGCTTTGTCTGTTAATGTTGTCGGCTTAAGGCCTTGGACGATGTATTTTGATGGATCATCACATAAGAAAGGGGCAGGAGTTGGAATACTACTCATATCCCCTGAAAGAATTCCTACGGAATTTATGTTCAACCTTAAATATCAATGTTCGAATAACAAAGCTGAGTATGGGGCTATTTTAATCGGCCTTGAAATATTAATCTTTTTAAAAGCCAAAAATGTGGCTATCAAAGGAGATTCTCAGTTAGTTATTAAACAATTGGTTGGCGAATACAAGTGTTTAAGTCCAAAGTTGGCTAAATATCGTGATATGGCACGAAAGATGATGCGCCAATTCGACGATGTTTCAGTCGAACATGTATACAGGTGTCATAATCAAAAGGCCAACCATTTGGCCCAAATTGCATCTAGATACCGTATATCCAAGAAGACTTTGGACAAAGCGACATGGATCGAAGAAATGTTATATCCCCCTCATGAGAGAGAAGTAATGGTGAACGCACTAGCATCTGAAGATGATTGGAGGAAACCCATAGCAGAGTACTTGGCAGATCCATCCCTCGGTGTCGAACGAAGGTTGAAGCTGAAAGCAACCAAGTTCACGTTACTAGGAGGTGACTTGTACCACAAATCAGTCGACGACAATTTGGAGGTATGCCTCGACAAGGAAGACGCTTTCATAGCCTTGGCGGAAGTCCATGAAGGAATATGTGGAGCACACCAGGCAGGAGAAAAGATGAAATGGATACTCAGGAGACAAAGAGTATTCTGGCCTACTTTGATATCCGATTGCATGAATTTTGCGAAGTCATGTGAAGAATGCCAAAAACATGGCTACATTCAAAACGTCCCAGCAGGGGAATTGCACTCGATTATCAAGCCTTGGCCTTTTAGAGGATGGGCACTAGATGTGATTGGAGAAATTGTCCCTCATTCTTCTAAAGGTCATTCAAGGATATTGGTGGGTGTCAACTATTTTACCAAATGGGTAGAAGCTATACCCCTGGTGAAGGTTGAACAAGAACAAGTAATTGATTTTATTGAAGACCGTATAATTTGTCGATTTGGGATTCCCGAGACTATTACTACAGATCAAGCATCTATTTTCATGGGAAACAAATTGAAGGGTTATTTGGCATCAAGAAGAATCAAGTTACTGACTTCGACACCCTACTATGCGCAGGCCAATGGACAAGAGGAAGCAGACAACAAGTGGATTATTAATATCATCAAGAAAAAAATTAAGAGCAAACCACGAAATTGGCACGAAGCACTTACTCCAGCGTTGTGGGCAATTCGAAATTCTCCAAATGAAGCAACGGGTACGACTCCTTATATGCTAACATATGGCCACGAGGCCATGTTACCAGTCGAAATCAATTTGGAATCAATACGATTTCAAAGGCAACATGAAATGCCTACGAATGACTATTGGAATGCCATGTTCGACGAGTTAAATGAGGTGCACGACGAAAGACTGTTGGCGTTGGAAAATATCATGCGACAGAAAGAGAAAATTGCTAGATATTACGATGCCAAAGTTAAGTTTAAGTCGTTCTTATCGGATGAATTAGTATGGAAAGTAATCTTACCCATCGACAAGCATTCGAATGAATATGGCAAGTGGTCACCAAAGTGGGAAGGACCATTTAAAGTATTAAGAGTTTATTCGGGCAATGCATACGAATTAGTCGATGTCGGAACGGGGAAAAAGATTGAAGCAATTAACGACAAGTATTTGAAAAAATATAAGCCGACAATGACAGAAGTGGAAATACATTAATTCAAGAATTGCGGAATCCATACAAAAGAAAATAAAATACAAGAAGCAAATACAATAAAGGAAAAGAATTCATCCAAAAAGATTGCAAAAGGAACGCCATTCCATGGCGAAAGCATCTCTGCGTCAGATTCCAGTCCTATATCCTTGAAGATAAGTACCCAAAGTGTCCGTGATCTGCTGATAAGGCACCACCAAAGCGTCAACTTTGGCAGCCAATTCTTGACGGTTGGTTTTGACGGATTCCAGGTATTGAGTCAGGTCCAGTTGATCTTGTTCCCGACGCGCCAATTCTTCTTTCAGCTCTCGAATTTTGGCTCCATTCTTTTCCAGTTGTCGAAGTGTGGTGTTAATCTTAGAAGAACAGTCGGCGTCCTCCCGTTTTGAATCCATGAAATCAGACTCCATCTTGCTTTGATTTGCTTTGACATCTTCATAGGCTTTGATGTCATTCAAAATCTTTGGACTTTCAGTAGTCCAATTATTCACAAATCGCTGCAACCCATTCAATTTAGATTCCACATCTGCCGAAGTGGGGTTTTGCAAAAGTGAAGTGATGGTGGAGGACAAGATCTCAATAGTAGAAGAATCATCCAGCAATTGATCAAAAGGCCGACAACAGACGTTCTTCAAAGTCACCATCAATTGATCCGCAACCGGTTCCGCCTCTCTCAAAGGAGAAGTCATGGCCGCCTCAACAGATCGTGCTTCGGCCATTAATTCTCGAAGAGCGACAAAAGCAGTAGAGGAGGAGCTCTGAACCGAAGGAGCCATGGCAATAGTTGGAAGCGTACAAGAAGGAATTTCAACAGGAGCGGCGGCAACAGGATTAGATGTAGCAGGAACTGATAAGCTGCCGTCAAAACCTTCAACTTGGGCTGAGTTGTTGGGGATCTGAAGGAAAATAAAACAAGGTTGGTAAAGATCTTTTAATGCTACACAAAGGGTGAATGAGTAAATGTGCAAATACCTCAAAGGAAGGGCCACATGCATTCATTGTCTCAGGGTCCACGACAGCAACAGGAGATTCCACTACGTGAGAATCTATGTCAAGAGGCTCAGTGTCGGCAACGACTTGGTTAGAGCCTTGAACAACAACTTCAACTGCGGCTGAAGAAGAAGTGTCGTCAAGACACCGTTGCATGGAAGCCTCGATGGAATGCAGCCGTTCAGTTTGGTCAAATGCGACGTCGCCATGAGGTTCATCCGAAGAAAACTCATCAAGAACCACGTATCGGCGAGCAGGACGCCTTTGCAGTTGGATGCTGGTATCCTCGACTAAATCCTCTTCCATGAATGGATTAAGTGTTGGAGTGGGAAGAAATTCGCCAGCATGAGGGTCGTGACGGGAAACGTCAACAAACAGATCCACCGCATCACCATGTGTTCTTTGAGTAGTAACATGGGGAGACGACTCTCTGATGACGACGCCCATGGCCTTTGGACGTGGTTGTGATGGAGTTTTGGATGAAGGATGTGAAGAAGGACGGATCAGAGGAGCAGATGAAGCGGTAGATACTTGAAGCTTTTTGGAAAGAGGACGAACCAGGGAACTATCAGTTCTTTCAGGATCGGCATGAGACTTGTTCGACGGCCGATCTGTTCGTTCCTTATGTGCTCTCTTAGACCCGACAAAATCATCAATAGGGTCATGGTGGCGCCGTTTCTTTTGTTTCTTGGGTGATGAAGGGTCACCACCTCTTTTCTTTGAGGCATTAGCCTTTATCGCCGCAGAATAGTCGATAAGATTCGGCTTGGCCACTACAAAGAAGATAACAAATAAGAAAGCTGAAGAGAGAAGAAGGAAAAAAAGACAAAAAGACTAAGTACTCTTACCAGTTTTGTCGGACGCTACATCTGATGGAGTCCTTGCACTCATCCTGTCGACAATAATGTCGTAAGCCACGTTGTAAGTGTTGAAGTACAGTTCCCACCAACGCACAAAATTTGGACTAGCCAAAAAGCAAGGGGTAAAGCCGATAAGGTTGAAACGGCTAAGGGAAGCAAGGTTCTTCGACACGAACCGATTCAACACGGTTTTCCAAGAAGATTTGAAGTCCATTAACTGACCATGGTGGAATTCTTGGGATACCGACGCAAGCATGGGGGCTGGCAAGCCTTGACAAAGACCAAATTGTCTCGACACACAGTTGGGATAATTCTTTTTCTTCATAGGCAGTAGAGTCAGGCAAGCCGCCAAATAAAACCCTTTGACTCAAGTAATGTCCCCAAAGGACATCATTCAGTTGTCTTGCTGCAGCATTGGAACCTGGATAGGGAAGACGAAACCAGTCGGGCCCAACAGCTCTTTCAACGAAAGGAGAAAAGTCGATGTCTTCAGACGACATAGAAATGTTGGCGAAAATCTTCATGAAATGAAGAAAAGTGTTGGTACGCGACGACAGCACAGGAACTTCATAATTTGCTGCCAAACAACCATAATTGAACCGGAAAGAACAAACGCTATTGTGTGTTGGCATCATATGACGTTTCAGAATGGCATTCAGCCACAGGTGCAAAAGCCAAGTAGGACCTCCGACATTGGTTACTTGTTGTTTGTGAAGTCGAATGGTGTCAGAAACATGGCTTATTGTCGAATACAATTTTGCCAAGAGAAGTTGGCTGAGAGCCACATGCCTTTCTTCATGCAGGATCGTGGCTAAGGACACCAGAGATTTGTTTACTTGTCGAGACTTGGTGCAAAAGACAAAAGCACTTAGCCACACTGTGAGAAACTCGACATGTTCTTCATTGCTAATAGTAGGGTTATCCCTATAATCATCCAGGCGCGCCTCGACATAGTTGCTGAAAGCAAAAGACCCATCACTAATTTGTACAACATCATTGGGTTTGCTTTCAACAGTTAGAAGTTCCCCATCGGGTCGAAGGCTAGTCAAAGAAGCAACATCAAAAAGGGTAGGGGTCATCATGTCGTATCGAAAGTGGAAGCAGCTAGTTTGACGGCACCAGAAATAGCATACAGTGCCAAAGAGTCCGTCATCGTAATGAAGGTTGCAAGTTGTCAGAATTAGAAGGTCTTTGAAATCGGCCCTTTTCCAAGATTCCCTCTTGTGAGGCCGAAGCCTATCATACCACTCGATAAACTTGGGGAATGGTTTTACATTTCTAAGAACTCTACGGGAATGTTCTTTGTCAAAGTGGCAAGTGTAAACGGGGTTGAGCGTCGCCACGGGACGGAGCACATCAGGATGGGAGAGTGGGAAGTTGGCACTCATAACAGGATCACGAGACTCTGCTACAGTCATTAAAGGGCCCAAAAAAGCAGGAGAAGGATTGACAGGTACACCATCAGTAGGTATAAAGGAAGTCGCTGGAATTATCAGACTACGTTCATGGTAGGGGACTTCCAAATCAATTTCGGGGTCATGAACGCCCTGGATTGCCATTTTGAAGTTAGGGTTTTGAAGAAGAAAAAAGGTTTTCGAAGCAGAAAGAGAGGATGCAGTGGTAAACAAGGAAAGATAAAAGGGGGATAACGTTTATCGATCAAGTTTAAATAGGAAGTGAAAAGATGGGTGAGACCAACACAATGGTCCAATAGAAAGCGTCAGTTCAAAAAGATAAACTCGCCGTTCCAGAATCCTAATGATGAAAGGACATTTCAAAAAGATACAACTTTTGGTATCCTCCGAAAAGATGCGTTGCACACCAAAACTTGGGGGGTCTCTGTTAACGGAAAATCGAAATCGACAAAGGGTTGTGAATGTCGGATGTATAAGTGACGTCGACGGAAGTGTACTTAAGCGTGTTGCTTAAAAGTGACTTCGAAGGAGGTGTACGTACAGTTCGACATGGGAAGATTTCGACAAAAGGATATTGTGTCGACAACATAAGTGATGTCGAGGGAGGTGTACTTAAGTGGAATGACTTAAAAGTGATCTCAACGGACGTGAACGTGTGTCGACAAATGGAAGAGGCGGAAACGAGAGGTCTGTGTCGAAAGGATGGTGTCACGAGAAAAGAGGAGACAGAGAACGTCTAATCAGCATTGGGAACGGCGAAGTAATTATGGAGGCATTTAATGCTACTTGTGGCTATAAAATCCTCAGTTTTTGCCAAGAAAAGCCACGAGTTACAATGGAGAAATTTAAAGAATGCCTTCATGATTTCTGGAAAGAGGAAAAGCGATTCACATTCCACATAAACACGAGTGCACCAAAGGATAAACATGTGGGATTAAGGTATTCGGCTGAGGACAGGAAAATGAAGGGATGCCTTCCCTGAATACCACCTTTATCCTCTTGAATAGTGAAAGGATAAACATGTGGGATTACATAGATTCCATTTCCGGTGGTTTGAGTTAATGTTAAGGACTCCGAATTGGAGGAAACACTTAACTTGATAAATAACCATTGGAAGGGTCTCTGTAATCCCATAGGTCAAGGTTTGTGTCCTGCTAGGATCGACCAAGACTGCCTTTCCTATTAAAGAGTTAAAGGAAAAAAGTCCTTTGACGACATTCCAGTAGAAGTGTGGGGGTCATGTTTTTCGATTGAATGCTGGTGAAACAGTGTTTAGTTGAATTACATGTCACCAATATCAATCGAATGCGTCTAAGGCCGACAGCGGGTCGAAGGCTTATTTCAGCGATAGCCCCGTCTGTCGAAAGGAGCTTGATGTCGGATGACATCTCAAAACCAAGAGGCTGGAGCACAACAACGCCAATACTTCGAACAACAAAGAGACTTAGACAAGAGTCAAAGGTTGCAGTCGAAGGAAGATGCCAGTCGAAGCGGTTTTCAGCAAAGATGTCACCACGAGTCGACAGAAGCATCCACTAAGCCCAAACCACGACGTGGGTAGTTACATCGTGGGGGATAGCGTAGTGGGTAGTTATCAAAAACGTGGGTTCTGCGGTTGTGCAGAATGTGCGAGTAAGCTTGTAAATAGTTTTCGGATTCCTATAAATAGGAAGTCCTTAGTTTGTAATCGGGGTCGGTTGCTAGGTTAACACATCAGGCTAAAATCCTAAACGTCTCACCGGAGCAGACAAACGGAGTAACGCCATTGTAAAGAACCTCAACCTTCCACCCATTTAATTTCAATGCAAACCTTTACGTTTCCATGCACTTTACATTGCCTGTAATTTACTTATCGCGCAATTTAATCGCTTTCCTTTACGATTCCAAGCCATTTACTTTACTGCAATTTTAATCTTCCACCGCACCGTGTTCTTGGTGCCGGTTTTACGCGTACCTTCGCTCAATACCCGAAAATACCCAAAAAAATACGGTCAAGTTCCTTTCACAAGATTACCATTTAACCCGTCGTTACCCACTCCCCACACTTAACCGTCAATTCGGCAGGCGTCGGACGAAAATCACGCAAACAGATACTAACAAAAAAGGAGCTAAAGAGGAACAACAAATGTACAAACACAATTGTCAAAACTCCTAAAAAGCCTCATATCTTCTTTTAGGAAAATTTGTAAGGCAATGTATTCATTTCATTCTTGCAAATATGTCATACTTATTAGGACATGGAGAAGAATTTACTCAAAATGTTTTTCCAGCAATGTTTTCTGGCTACATCATTTGAAATACCTTTAAAAGCTCTAGTTAAACTTTCTAGATTATGAAAACAAGATTTTACAAGTTTTAGCAAAAGTAATTGATTACTTAGTGTAGATAGTCGATTACTTTTGCAGCATCATATAAAATCCAGAGAGTTTTGAATCGATCACTTGAACTTGGTAAATCCATTACTTTTGTATGAGAGTAATCGATTACTTGATCAAATAATTAATTACTTTTGCAGCATCATAAAAAAACCAGAAGCTCTGGAATCGATTACTAGATCAAATAATCGATTATTTTTACTGCATCATACAAAGAACAGAGACCAACAAATCGATCACTTTATTAAAATAATTGATTACTTTTTTGGAAAAAAAATAAATCCTAAAATGACTCTAGATCGATTTTGTTTATTGCTGGATTGATTTTTCATTCTTTACTTTTCAAAATCAATTATTCTCCTTTTTTTCAAATCCTATTTACTGAGAGAAAAATATTCTTCACATACTCATCATCTTCTCCTGCTCCAAAAGCATGATAGTGTGACCTTGCTTGACTGAATTCCATACTTTTGCCATTAGAGCTTCAAGGTGTTTATTTTGTACTATTATGAGTGTTTCTCTTGTATATGTGCAATCCTTACTTTTCCTTTCATGAAAGCCATAGTTATTAAAGAGATGTTTCCATAGGTTGAGGGTGTGGCATCTTCTGTGTATTAAAGTAAGGAACCCTTGTGTATGATTGAGGTCTTTAAGGAAAGGTCGAACCGAGTAGTATGTCGGACGCTCTGGATGTATTGGGTTTTGTAATACCAGCAATTTTTCATATTTGCATAAACTATATTTTTATGATTAAAGTATTATTTTCGATAGGGACAAATGAATTTATTTGTGTTTTGTAAATTATAAGGAGTTTTGATTTTAACGTTATTAATTTATTTTCGAAAAATGAGTTTATGGAGGCAGTGATTTGTCAGATTTCAGTTTTTGGAATTTAGATTTGACAGTTTGATTTTATTTATGTTAGCAATGAGTTTCGATTTATTTAATTATTTATTTGTTGATTTATTTATCTATTGATTTATTTGATTTCGTTATTTTAACTTTCAAAGGCATTATGTTTTCAAATGAGGTTCAAATAAGATGATGTTATAGTCAAAGTGATTATATGAAAATATAGATTTTATTTTTATAACAATGAAGGTTTAATTTTTATGGTTTGTGAAAGACTATTATTTTTGGGGATTTAATATACATATATATATATATATATATATATATATATTGCATTGTTATTGTGTTTTGTAAATTTATTTAGAGCATGATTTTAATGCACCCCATAAGAGTTTAAAGAAATTTTCATTTTTCCCCATGCATACTTATTTTACGGTTTCGAAATAAATAAGGAAGAAGAAAAGTCTTTTGAAAAATAAACCCAAATAATGACAATGCTCATTTTATTACCACCCTAATTACCCTATTGATATTTTAATTGAAAAACAACCTATTTTTGCTAGGAGCCGTCCTCCTAATTCTTTCTCTCTTTTATTCATTTGATGTGTGTGTGACTTTTGGTTTGCTTTTAAAAAAAATGAAAAGATAACCCCCTCCCTTCTCCTACTCAATTTATACCCTTCTTCTTTATCAAGTTTCACTTTCAGTTTTCTCTCCCGAAAAAGAAAACAGAGGAGCAGCATACTCCCTGCTCCCATAATCACGATATACCCCCTCCTTCTCACATGCAATTTCTCATTTTTCTTCTCTTATGAAACAGTAAAGCAAAAACAACCGCATATACTCCCTCCTATCACACGCCCCATCTCCCTCCTTCATAACAGTAACATCCATTTTTCTTCTTCCCCATGAGCAGAGAAGGAAGATCCTAAACTAACATATAGTAAGAAATTCTTTTCCTTTTCCCCATTTTAATTTCATAAATCAAATACCCATTACCTTCACATTATCTATTCAATTGAGTAAACAAAATCAAAACCACTCTCCAAAAGGAAGGGGAACTTGTGGCAGCCAAGGAGAAGGGGGAGGAGGAACCCATTTTATTCAATTTTTGCTTTGTGGGTAATAATCCCTAACTCATTTTAATTTATTTTATCCTATTTTAATTACTTGAGAGTATATTATGATTAAAGTTAGATTTTTGAATTTTGCATGTGTTATATATATATATATATATGTATATGTGTGGTTGTATGGATTTATTGAAAATGGATTTTTGCCCAAAAAGTCTTGATTTTTACAAATAACAAGTCCTAGGGTGTTGCATGTGCATGATCTAATTTGTAAAGATTGAGATTTTTCCTTGCATGTGTGGTTTGAAAGGTTACCCGAATTAAAAGTAAGCATTTTCATGAAAATGAGTATTCGATGTTCATGCATGTAGTTATTTGAGTTTAATATGTATAAATATTTATTTTCATGAAATTATTATTAACTAAAAATGATTTTTTGAATTAAAAGTAATTTTCCCCTATTCATAAACTTTGGCCGAATTGGCCATAGAGAATGAAAATAAAGGAACTCTAAAATTTGTTTTAAGCCTTGATACTTTATTTTTAGTAAAACTAAGGTATATTGGAACTTTGATTAGGTGTTGCATGTCAGTAGTTTTGTTTATATGATTTATCGGGGTTAAGGACAAGTTGTTTTACTTGGTTATGTGAAGAATTATTTTTGAACCTTAGGGACTTTGGTTTTGTTCCACTAAAAATGTTAAGTGCATATTTGGTTTCTATAGACCTTTGTTAAAGAGAAAGTGGAAAGTGTTAAGAGTTTTGTGAGTTATTGTTTTAAATAGTGAATGAAGCCATAAGACTTAATTTTCTTAAATAGGTATTGTTAATCTAATTGGGTTGTCCAAAAACATGTTAATAATTTGATTAGATTGGATTTCAAAGTTTGTTTTCAAGAAAGGAATTTTGTTCTTTTTTCTAAGTGTGAAAAATTATATAACTATGCCTTGTTTTGTTGATGTGACTGAATTGATGGAGAAGAAAGAAAAGGCTATTTTGATTTTTGATTTTGATTATGTCAATTGATAAATTGATTTGGAGTTTTTGGCAAAGTCCTAAAGCGTTAAGAAATGGTTATGATCAATAAAAACTTTTTGTTTAATTTCTATGCTTCTATACAATCCATTTGATTTGTTTTGGTTAGATTGTTTTATAAAGCTCATTTGCTATTAAGGTTCTTAAGTTTGAGAAAAATTAGTTGCTTTGAAGGTTTTGTTTTGGTCTATACATTAGATTGAAAAAGAGTATGCTTTATTGAGAGCTTTGTGTTGAATATTGATTTATAACTTTGTATGTGACTTAGAGTTAAAGAAAAGAACTAAATTTTAGACGAAAATGAAAGGGAGGCCATGAGCCCCTTTTGTCCATTTAGAATCGAGTTTTGTTACGTAATGTGTTGAAATTGTGCAAGAGTTTTAACGTATCAAACTTGTTTAGTGTTTTGCAACATTACCGAATTGTTTTACTTTGAATGGTTTGAAAAAGTTAAAGAATGGATTGTTGACTTGAAAATTTTATGACTTTAGTTTTCATTTGAAAATTTAGTTGTCCTTGAGATTTGACACTCTCTTTCAATTTGATTAAGGTTATAAAGTAAAGCATTTGAAAAATGCAAATTCTCCATGGAAAAAGGAAAAGAGGCCGAATTGGCCAAGTTGAAATAAATTGAATAAAATTTTGTTTAAGTGCTTTAGTTAGTATTTGAACAAGTGTTTTGCGATGGTTTGTGTTTTATTAATAATAAAGTTCAATTCTTAAGTTGTATTTGTGAAAGAATACTTTCGGGCAAGCGTAAGGTAATTTTAAAGGACATATTTCAAAGAGGGTACATGCTGTCCCGAAGGTGTATTTTCTTGAATAATAACTTAAGATAACAACCCCACGCCTAAGATTCACGAGTTTTGAATGACGTAACTTGTTTTCGGATAAGATTTTTTTTCATATAAGATTTGGTTAATTGTTTGAAAAGTAATTTTGTTTTAGAATGAAGATGCTATTCAAAAAGTGTATTTAAAAAAAAAGGTTAATTTCTAATTACGTGATTGTGACGAGAACTTAAGAAAGTGCTTTGCTAATGTTTGGAATAACTTGAATTGTTTTAAAATGACGTTTTGTTTTATGCCTAAATGTTGTTCTACGACTTTGTTTAAAAGATTTGGCAATTGGAAATGTTTTTGTGTACGTAATGATAATTGATTTTTGTGGAAGAATTAGTAAAACTAACAAAGTTGTTTCGGAATTTTGAATGAAAAAGTATTTTGTAACACGTAGTATTTAAATATGTATAAAGTGTTGGGATTTTTGGTATTAGTTATAATTAATTTCAAGTGATGAGAACCCTTAAAGTTCTGAGAAAATTGTTTAAAGGACTTTGAGTACATTTGATGAAGTTAAAAGATTAATTCCTCTATGTTATAGTTGCTGTCCGGATTTTGTTACTAAGTTATAAAGAGTTTGAAAAATGATTTTTGGTGTTTGAAAGCTTACGGATTTTAAGGTGTTATGTGTAGAAAAGGTTTAAATGCATTTCGTGACAGCTAAAGCTATTTTCTAATCCTTTAGAGTGATTTCGGCATTACGTCAAGTATAAGTGTTGTAAATAAAATCTATTGTTTATTTTTTTTGGATATTGGCAATGTGCCTCTTGTTATTTGACTTTTGTAACAAGAAAGATTTGATGTAGTTATGTTTTTATTCAGCATATTGTTTTAAATTGTCAGCGTATGAATTACCCGCAAATTTTAAAGTGAAACCGTGAAAACTCAAGTTATTCTGGTTTGATTTTAATTGACTTTTGGTTACGCACGTTAAGAATTTAGCTTTTCATATTTTTGCAAAATGAGTTTTTAAATGATTTTCATGAACCATGAAGTGTTTTAGATTTATTCTAAGTGTTTCCAAGAGCAAGCAACTTAGCAGTAAATTATTTGATTCAATTATCCTAAAGTGTTTAAGTATCTAGCATATGAATATAACTTAGTTTAATTACGTTGTATTGATTTGTGTGGTTTTCTAATTTAAGGAAGAACGGAAGAGGACAAGACTGATAATGACGACTTTGACTCACTGGACCGCAAAGGCTGCAAGCTTCGTCACGTGAGAGAGAAGCTTTCCTTCAGACGCTGTGGTGGTTAGGTAATTTGTTTAAGTGTTCCCGACCATTTCAAAAGTCGGAATGTAGGGGTCTAAGAGTCAGTCGTATAGTGACACTTGGCTGTATGTGTATGGTCATTTATACCAGTGGCGGAGGATAGAAGGAGCAGGTGGGAGCATCTGCTCCCCCTGAAATTATATAGATTTTAGTAGTAACACTTGTTATTTTAAGGATATGTGCCTCGGTGGTCTTGTTCCAAAGTGATAAGTGGTGAGGTTGAGGCTCGAGTCTTGGCTCCACCATGATTTATACTTTTTACAGTTCACTTTTTTCTTTAGAAATGCGGTAATATTTGGCAAAAGTTAGAAGTGTCAAATGAAGACTCGAACACTTTACTTGACAGAAAATTCAAAGTACTAATGCCACTAAGCTATTCAAATTCTTTTGGTAGTGTTATTAATTTTCATATAATTATTGAACTTTGGCTCCCCCTCAATTTATTGCCAAGCTCCGCCACTGATTTATACGAAGGGTTGGATCCCTGTTGGTATTGGATGATTATTAATTTATGAAAAGTATACTGTGATGCCATGATGATATTATCTACTATTATCTGCCTGCTGAATCTTGTTATGAAAATAGAATTAATTGTGCTAAGGGACGTCTGTTACGTCCTGACTAGAATTGTTGTGATAAATGAAATAATAACGTGATGAAAGTGTTGTACAAAGAGAAAGGATATACAATCATTTCGAGAAAGAGTATGAAAGTTAAGAGCAATCGGAAAAGAAAAGATTTATGAAATAGTATGTTGAGGTGCAGGATTATGAAAAGAAGATAGTTAAGGATTTATGTGAAAGTCTGAACTCCCTGATGTGCACGGTTGTTGTGACGTGCTTTTCAGGTCGAGGATGGTACTGGCCGCGTGAGCTTTATGCCATGGTTTCGAGCTCTTGTCTCTGATGATAATGTGAATTATTGTGGAAAAGATTTGTGAAAGATTAATTAGAGGTCGAGGTTCACTGAAGGGACGAACAAGAGTGAATTGACTAAACCTTTAGGATTAATAAAACATTATTAAAACATTAAAAGACATTGCACTGACTAATGCGGTGAGTTGAGTATGAAATAGTGGAGAGGAATATACCCTGTTTATCTACGGATACTCAGGTGAGCGATTGTGATAGGGAAGGGTGATGAAGGCGATACGTCAAGAAACCTAGAGTACTATTCTAGGTGGAACTAGTCTAGCTATATGTGATAGGGGATTAATACCCAGGGGATCGTAGCGTGTTCCACACTGCAGACTAGAATAGTACTGCCACCCCCTTGATCAATTTCAGAACGGTGAGAAGAAACCTGAATGAGGCGAGCAGTTCGATTGGTTTTGGGCCCCTGTGATATCGCATTACGATGAAATGAAAAATACAATGATTATGTTATATTGTGGCTGACCCAGAGTGGTTACAGCATTGTGTTCTCGGTTGTTCGACCTGCGTGGGTTAAGGTTCTTGTACGTCCCGTTTGCTTCCGTTTAGGCTCGGGAGGATTGAAGGAGATGTAGGTGTGCTAACTAATTCCTCGATGACGTCATCTTATTCCCCTATCATCGACGGATGCGATTTAATAAGACTTAATAAAAGGTTAAATATATCAAAGTTTATAATCCAAATGCTAAGAAAAGAAATTGTGGAATAACTAAGACATAAACAAGTTATCGGGCAAGGAGATAAAGTTGAAAGAAAGGATTTGAAATAAATGTGGTTGTGGTTGGTAAAGGAATGCCTCATGAAAAGATGAGGAGATTGATGATATTGATGTAAAAGCGAAGATGGAATCGATGATGAATTAAAATTGTAACAACAAAGAGAATGTGAAAACGAATTTTAAGGTTGTTTTGTTGTATGTGCTTATTTGTTTGATTGCCTAATATAAACCCACATAGTCGTTAATTATTTGTCTGGAATGCTTACTCTCTCTCTATTATGCTATTCCCCATTCTTGTATATATATGGTAAATACAGCTGGAGGATTGGGCATTGTGCTACAGAGGTGGTTCGTCGTCTGTTGAGATATGTGGAGATTCTTCATTGTCAGAAGATGAAGAACTAGATGATGTAGGAGCGTCCAGTGAAGAAGTGGAATCAAAATTTGTTTCTGTGGAGTCTGTAACACTCTTCCAACAAACTTCATAGGTAGAAAAAAATTGATTTTTATTTCAAAACGAGTTCTAATTGTTATGCGAAAGGCTTTGCTAATTGAGCATTTCATTTCATGAAAACTCGACTGAATATTCAAAACGAGATCAGAGTTCAAAATAGATTTGGAAATTTTCCCGATAATCTACCGAGATTACAAGTTTTTGGACATAGGGTGCATAATGACTTCAGATTTGGTGGGAAAATATCGAGACCAGCTCGTAGTACTAAGTGAATCATTGAAAAGGGGTTTCACCGGATAGGTTTGTGTTAAAATAAAATGATTGAACCAAGGAACTTAAAATGTTATCTTGTAACATCCTTTCCAAAATATTACTTAGATACTATCACAGAAATATCTTAGAGCTGATCCATAATCTTGGTTTCGTCATCTATTACATTTGATTTCCAATTGCTGTGCACAACATCGCAATTCTCCTTTTTCCTCTGTTCTCCAATGCTCTTTATGGGTCTCCTACCTTTACTCATCATTGAGAAGGTCATAGTGTTGGTCCCTAACCTACAAGGGCACGGGAGTAAGCATTTCCGTTCCCATAATCAAATGAGGTAGACTTAAGAGAGCTAGTACTAACAATCACTAATATTCAAGTATCACACAAAATGCAAGTACATATGAGCATGCCCCTTTTTAATATTCTCAATCTTGTAATGCAAGTGACATGATGCATGGTTCCATCCACAACCGAGGCCTCCAATCAGGTTGGATATCTGGCAAATGATATCCCGGTGTTCCCAGAACACCACCAAACGTTCCCAGAACGAATGGCAAACCAGACTTGGAAAACGAACACAACTCCCAGAGTGTGCACCACGTTCCCAGAACGTCTACGTTCCCAGAACGTATTAAGCCAGGTCCCGGACACTGGCCACATATCTATAATGTGTCATCAAGTCGGTTATAATTTCGGTACTCCCAGAGTACCCTTCTCATATTCCCAGAATATGAGAATTATTCCTTGCCAACCTATTCTCCATTCCTCTATAAATGAATGCACCACTTTCAAGATTGGTTTTTATCTTTGATTTATCCATTGTGATTTAGGTACGTGTCGTAATTCCCTTGGAATGATTGATTTGAGGTACCAACCTTGGCATGATGAGATACACTTAAATTAGTTTCAATTGTGCCAGTGATCTTGAATTGAGTAGTCTTAACCCATGGTAATCACTCTTCCTTTAAGAGACTAAGTTTTCCTTTTTCAATTTCAGATACTAACCGGTTATAGTCCCAGACTAACCGGTTAGCGTCACCTATCTGAAACTGTTTTACCATGGAGCTTCAAGAAATCCCCTTTTTCTTGAGCTTTCTACTCAGTTCACAGACAGTTTTTATTCATGGACTTGTACCTCAAACCTATTGTGCTTATCATTCCCAGGCCTAAATCCACAATTTTCTATCAATGAAACATAACTTAACTTTTAAGTTATCACAACACTTCAAGATATTGATTCTTCTCCCACAATTCAAAACCCACAGTGATTTATCACTTACTTTTCAGATTGGTATCTATTGAAATTAGAGTTAGAATTGAGTAAGAAAGATAGAGACTTTTCACCAATTTTAATAACACGTTCTTCTTTTGAAATTACACAACATCTAACCAGTTACGGAAATCGTCTAACCGGTTAGATTAGACAGTCTGTGTACTGAAAAATAGGATTTTGCAAGTATTTCCTTTCAATGCTCAATTCTAACACCCTTCAATAGTCATAGAAACTCATATGCCTTGAATAATTTCTGCTCAGCCACATAACTCATTAAATCTAGCATATATGTCATGTAAAACATCAACTTTTGCACACAATTTACAGCAAGTGCCAACACACAATTCATTTTCTTACATGTAAATTTCAGATTTAATGCATCTATATCATTTGCTTGAAACTCTTAGAACTGTTATAAACAAAATTAGCTTATTCAGTGGCCTCCAAGCCTTTAATTATTATGCACTATGCCCTTTGTGAGTCTCATGGTGACTCCACCTATTATTCCATGAAATCTATTCTCATTCTAGCAAAAGAAAGCTTCTCCCTTACCTTAGGGTTGAGTTTGATGAAGATCAACACTGGAACTTGAAGAAAATCCAGAATTTTCTCCCAATTCCTATGTTCTGTTTCAGCCATGATTTCCCTCAACCAGGTTCAAAGACCAAAAGATTGGACATATCCTTGGACCAAAGAAATTGGGGAAAACTATCAGAATTCAAACTAGATAACATGCACTAGCTTTGGAAACTGGTTTGAGGCTTAGAGAGTGCATGTACTTACCAGGATCATGCCCTAAAGAGAGCTTCACGAATTGAATTCTGATTCTGGACAGACTCATTCCTCAATCTTCCAAGGCTAATAACTTATTCAATACTCACTCTCAAGACACTCTCCATACCTCAATACAAAGCTGTAAGACTCAGCTTTAAGATGGTGTACCTCACTTAGTTGGATTCTCAAAGATCGAAGAGAATTTGACGGAGTAATCCAGAAACCCTAATTCAGTTTCAACACTAATACTTCATCAGCAAAACCCTCAATTTGCCCCACAAATCGCCTATTTATAGAGTAATTGATGAGCATGCAGCTCGACACGTATTCCCTCACTGGAAAACGAGTTGGTTTCGTGGCAATTCATGGTTAATTGGGTGGATTACTCATCAAGATCCACTATCTGGGTTTCCTGAGTTCATCGTGTAACCGGTTACAAGGTCTTCCTAACCGGTTACCTACTGATGAATTTCAGAAAATTATTAATTTAATAATTCTTTTCCCATAAGTCCCTTTTAATATTACATTTAGGTCCTGGCTCAGGGACCAGAATGTAATACCCGTGTTTTAGATTATTCACTTGCCAAAATCATCTTTACCCATATTTTGAATATCATTACGGAATTAAATTAAAACATAAACTTGAAAGAGTTTATTATTAAGCTTTATTATTAATTTCCGCATTATTCGGAAGATGAAAATTAGGGGTGTTACAGAGTCTCCTAAGGTTGAGTCAGAGTCGGCAGTTGAGGACGACCCTAGTCATTAGTGGTAGTCTTTGTTTTGTCTTGTAAACCACTTATGTGAATTGGATTGATATTGCTAGTACCACTGTATCACCCGTGTTTATGTGTAACCATTTTGGAAACTTATAAACTGTTATTCATTTTAAATGAACAATGTTTTGTTCCAAAGCGTGGTGTTGGTAACATTTCGGTTTAGAACTTGACAAGTGACGTGTGACATGTTGATTGTACTTTTAATTTGAATAATTAAACCAAAACACTTTTGTAACAGAAGCTCCATGTCCATGTCACCAATGAAAAAAAAATTACTCATTTTTACTATATTGTTTAAAATAAAGGATATTTCAAGTTCTAAATCAGGGTGTTACAGGTTTTGATACTATCAAGTGACTAATAACAACAAATCTTAAACACGTTGCTTAAGGAATGGACATAGGCATTTTTGACACCCAATGTGTACATGAGACTTACCGGAAAGGTTGAATTAGTATAAAATTCTTGGTTTGCATTACTCTATATCCCTTCCTCCTTTTTATTTTCATTGTGATTATTTTTGCCGCGATTTTTTTGTTTATTTTTAGCGTTTCTATGCAACTCTACGTTTTTCATATATTCGCAAAAATTATCGCTTCCTGTTAATCCACTCTAAAAATATTTTTTTTAAATAATAAATTATTCGAGTAATTTTCAATAATTTAATAAAAATTTATTCACCCTCCCCTCTCGAGGTTTGAGGCCAATTCCAACAATAAGGACCAAAGCCTCCTGACAATGAAAATATGGAGACCAAAATAAAAATACATTCGTATTATTTTTAACCACATATAGTTGATGGCGAGAACCAAAACCAAAATGAAATAGAAAAATAAGAACCAAAACCCAAAAAAAATAAAATGTAAAAACTAATGTCAAAGATATTAATATTTATTGGTCCAATTTAGTATTTAAACCTAAAATTTATATGATAAGACTTATTTGTATGTTCAACAGCGCTATGATATATACCAGTAATTTAGCCATTTTGTATTTGCAAAAAGGAAGAAAAAGATTTAAACAAATTTTCTTATGTTTTCGTCCATTTTATCTTGTAAAAATTTATAAATCATTCATGGTGGAGTAGAGAACTAGAGCGGGTAGAGCCCTTTAGTGGCTTCCTTTTGGTGCTTTGAATAATTATTAAAACAACTTTAGTTACAAAACTCACTGTCTCACTGATCAAAGATTCGTAGCACAATTATCTTAGTCTGGTTTCATTGGGGTACTCCCACTTGGATAAATGGACATTATTGGGTGCTCCACCGTTGAGAACAGTATCCTGTTATGTGGTACTCCCACCTTCATTTTTCTTTCTTTCTATCATTTGTTCATTTTGGTATTCATAGTTTTCAGGAGTTTAATAATGTACTTTAACAATGTCCATTTTTGTAAAAGCCACAAGTTGATACAATGAAAGTAAAATATAAATTAAATAAAAATATTGTAAAAAAGATAACATTTATTAAGGTAAAATTGGTTAAGGAAACTTTGTTTATATTTTATATCACCAAACGTGATGTTTTTTTTCCCTCATATTCGTGGTCCGAAGGAGTAATTCACTCCTCCAAAATAAATGAAATGTTTAAAAAATTAATGGTTAGTTTTGATAATTAGTAAAAATAAGATAGTTTCTAGGAAAAAAAATCCTAGAGTTTACTTAATCATAGTATTAATTGATTGATTTATCTTTTCATCAATAAGTAACTAAGTGAGACATCTGTTTTGCTAAAATTGATATATATCCATGTACTTAACACGAATCTCTTGGCATATTGTTAGGACTTAGGACTCTCCGAGGAGCTTAGCAAGTTAAATGTGGTACCTTAGGTATCTGGGTAATTATGTTGCCACCCCAATATCTATTATTGTCACTCCAATTATTTAAATTATACATTTTATGCCTTTTAAAAAAAATAAGATTTTACACGGGTCGTAAGGGAGGCTTACGACCTTAAAAAACAAAGTTTTTGAACGGGTCGTAAGAGGGTGTCACGACCAGTAGGTCGTAACACTCCCTTACGACTAATAAAAAAATTATGTTAGAGTCGTAACACAGTGTTACGACTTTTGTTCTCTCATCTAAAAACCCAGTGAATTGAGAATTTGAAACTTGTGAGACATTGTTGGTACCCCAATACTTGGTGGCCCAAATTGCAAGGCCCAATCTGTGTGAAGGCCCAAAAATCATCAAACAAAACAAAACAATAAAAGACTCTGAGAAAGGTGTGCAAGCACCAAGAGCTGCCCAGAGCGTCACGTGCCCAAAGCGATAGTCATCAAGGCGACACATTCTGATGAGGTGCCCAGGAGAAAGAGCAAGACGTACTGATGGCAGTAAGCACAACATGTCCTCCCAAAGCGCCCTAGGTGTCATGGAAACTTGGGGAGAAAGTCATGATAAATGAGAGCGAATAGGGAATAAGGCTTGTGGAAGGCGCACACATGCAGACAAGGTATTTCAGTTCCCCAGGACTACAAGGAACGTGCATGAGAAGCCAAGAGGGAATCTTTTGGCTGCCTCACTAGGCCCTTCCCAAGACAAAGCCAAGAGTAGCAAGACTTGAGCCCCACTCCTTTTGCAGCCACTGATGACAAAGCCAAAATAAGGAAACAAACAAAAGGTACCTGATAAAGGAGATAATGCACAGCAGTCAAAGGGAAAAAGTGTTATCAACCAGTGGATAAAGCAGGAAAGGCAATAACCAGTGGGCAAAGAAGGCATTATAAATAGAGGGACTTCATCTCCCATGAAAGGGGGAGAAAGGAGAGAGAGGGAAACAACACACCAAAGCAACAATAAGCAATACACACAAAACACAAGGTTCTCTCCTCTGCAACTTAGAGGGAGAACACGAACAAAAAGGGAGAAAAAGAGGAACTGAACGGAGGAAAACAACACAATAAACACATGAAACACTAGTTCTCTTCTCTAAGTCTCAGAGAAGGAATGCTGAAGAAAAGCAAGAGACAGAGCACAAGAAAGAGAGAGGTCCAACGAAGGAGAAAAGTCAGAGAGCGCACATCTCCAACAACTACCATCAAAATCAGGACAAGGGTGATCAGAATACCCAAAACACAACAACCCACAACACCCACAACGCAGAGAGTATGAGAAGAGAGAAAAGGAATGGAAGCTTCCTCTGAAACTTAAGCTTAGCAACATAAAGGAGAGTGTAAAGCCAAAGCGCACACTCCTCCCCCTGTAAAAATACCACAAGTGTGAAAGCCATTTCCTTGTATCCACCTCTCTGTATCTCATTTCAATATAATGAAAGCCTAAAGCTTCACTAAGTTTACGAACCCATTTATCTTTTCATTAATCATTCACTTATCGCACAAAGCGGTCCGAAACAATTGGCGACTCCGCTGGGGAAGCTATGGCTTCCAACCTTGAAGGAAATGGCTTCCAACGTCGTGCAACAGGTGCCTGTGGGAGATGCCGCTCCGAAGGTGATACCTGCAGTTGCCATTCAAAACCCAACATCCAGTCTTACAAGCCATGGAACAGGAGCAGGTTCTAGGAGGTTGAGCTTTAACCCAGCCAATCAGGGAAGTTATGGCTCCGAACTATGAAGGGAATGCTCCCAGAAGCGTTGCTCCAAAGACGGCTCTTGAAGGCGCTCACTGTTATCAACAGTCTCCAACTGAAGAAGCGTTACGACGAGGAGGTGGTCTTTCAGTCCAAAAGCGACCTCCTCGGAAGGCGGCCTGCTCCCAAAAGGCGAGCTCCCTAGAAGGCGCTCCTTAGAGAGCGATCTCCACAGAAGGCGTGCTCACAGAAGGCGACCAGGTTCGCTCTGACACAAACTTTCCAGAGGGCGACGAGACTCGTCCAAGAGGCGGTCTAGATCCTTGCGAGCCCAATTGTCCGGAAAGGCGACGCTTCAAAAGGCGACGCTTCAAAAGGCGACAACGTTCGCTCTACCTAGCTTTTCAGAAGGCGGCCACACAACCGAAAGGGCAAAAGTACGCTCTTACTGACGAAGGCGCCACACAAAGTACGCCCTCACTGACGAAAGGCGCCACACAAAGTACGCCCTCACCGACGAAGGCGCCACACAAAGTACGCCCTCACTGACGAAGGCACCAGATTACAGAAAGTAGAAACTCAGGAGCAAAGGCGCAACCAGAAAGTTTTATGGAAAACTTGCTGCACTAAAAGCTAAGTACACATAACTCTTAACTCAGTGCATATGCTAGTATGCCTTTTTCATGACTTTAATTATGATAGATATGAATCATGACCAAATAAAAAATGTATTGTACCCAATCACGTATCAGTTGCTGTATGCATAGTTAAGGAAATATAGCTACTGTATGCTCATTTCGTGCATCTGTGTCTTAATTTGCTTTTGGAAGTATCGCCTTCACATGACATCATGCTCTACGTAGTTAGTTTCATGTCTAAGATTATTCTGATAACACTGATTTAATTTTACTTTGTCTAGAATAACATTTTTATGATATGTTGTGGAGACGGTCTGACTCTAAGTTTGCCATGGCTGAGAATTGCATATGTATGATCACAATCATGAATGCTGTCGCTCTGATATGTATCGAATATTTGACTAGAAAAGCAATAACTAGATAACTCTGTACATTTAAATGTTTGCTGTAGAACTAAAATTAGTATATCATACTAGTCATTCTCGCCATAATCTTGTTAATTTTTCTTGGTCCAACCATGGCACTATATAAAGAAACTGTTTTTCATAATTCCATCATGCAAAAACAATGTTTCCTGTTATGAGCTGTATGATTTAAATGCTTAGAAGGCGCGCTTTAGAAAGGCGTTACATGAAAACGTAATCTTGGTAATGTTACATGACGATGCATGATTTATTTTGTACATAATACTAGAAATAACCAACAAAACGGATATGAGTAGCATGAAAATATCCGGAAAATGATATTTGTTCATGTAGGAAAAAGAAGTGACATCTTTCTAAGATTCGAGAAGTCCTAAGTACGCTCTCAAGCCATGATTTGACAAGCTTTGCCAAGATGTTCATTGCCTTGGGAGGGTCGCCTCCTCCACCCTAGGCAATAAGCACATGATCTGTCTAAAGCAGAAAAGTACTCCACATCTCGCCCAGTGAAAGAAGGCAATCCAAAGAATGAAGTACCAGAAGGCAAGTAATAAAACAAAAGCAAAGTATCAAGAAAGAGCAACACAACGCAAATAGAAAAGAGCTGTGAAAATTAAACAAATAAAATCAAGCAAAGATAAAGGATGAGATCCATACCAGATGGCGAACCCTGAGGTTGACAGTAAGACGCATGAAATCCAAAACTAGAAGGCGAACACAAAGTCATGGTGGAAGGGCGGCGCATGTCCACCTTGCAAGCAGAAGTAGTTATGCATTTAGCATGAACTGATTGAAAAGATACGCTACATAGAATGACGAAGTTAGGACAAACGAAGGCGAGAAAAGCAAAGTTGAATTAGAAAGTCTCATGTGAAGCTGCAAAGATGAAATCCAAGGCGCATCAGGAGAAAATAAACAGTGTTGAAGCTAGAAATCCTGAAGTAAACCAAAAACAGAATGTTACTAATGTCAAGCCAAAATTCTAAAAACAAGTTATATCGAAAGCTGAAAGCAAAAACTGACAATGAATTCAAACCAGATAGACGAAGGTGACTTCGAAGCAAAAGCATGCAAGAGAAGTAATTGAAGAGCAAGAGTAAGCACATATGCATAAGCTGACACAACTAAACCCAAGAGTAAATGAGGATGAAGCAGAAGATATTTCCAAGTAAAAAAGCCAGCCAGAAGTCAAAAGCGAACCTTAAAGGCGACTGTATGTGATCACAATTGCAAAGGCGTACAACTGCAAGGCGTACATTTGCAAAGGCGTACAACTGCAAGGCGTACAATTGCAAAGGCATACAATTGCAAGGCGTACAACTGCAAGGCGTACAACTGCAAGGCGTACAATTGCAAAGGCGTACAACTGCAAGGCGTACATGAAAAGGCGTACATGCTACGTGAGGGCGAATGCAAGCTTTGTAATGACCAGTACGAGTACAAGATCCTGAAAAGTATGTTACTCAAAGGCATACTTAAACACTGAAGCATTAAATCAGATGCAAGAGCAAGGTGCAAGACGAAAGCAAGCCAAAAAGCGTACAAGTGACTTAACCAAAACTGTTCCAAACATAACATAACCAAGGCGAGCTCAGTTTACCTGATGATTGAACAACTGCCATTCTAAAATCTTGAGTTCATCCCAGTTTGCTCTCATAAGCAAGCCAAAGCACCCTGACGCAAGAGAAACCAAGAAATCTATAATAATAACAAGCCTCTGAAGTAAGGCACATCTGAGCTTATCCATACGTCAAAGCAGATCATGCGAAAGCAAGCATAAGCACAAAGCCGATCAAGAAATCCAAGCATTTGCACACTGATAATTGCAAGAAGAACTAAAAGAAAAGTAGCACCCATGACAAGAGGTGTTACGAAGCACAAGCAGTCAGAGTTAAGCAATCAATCAGAAGCAAGGTAGGGCCTATGACAAGAGGTGCCAATACTAAAGCTTGAAGCGACACTGATGACATGAGGTGTCCCCAGAAAATGCTTAAATGATATTGATGACATGAGGTATCGTTGTAGCAAAACCCCTTCAAACAGGGTCAGTAATGCCATATCCCGAGGTCCAACACACACAAAAAAAAAGAAGAAAAAGAAAAGAAAAAGAAAAGAAAAGAAAGAATAGTGTTGGACCGTACCGCGGGCACAAGCGCCTTATCGCGGTACCCGGATAGACCTCCTCAAAAAGAGAAATTTCCGGGACAGACGCGGGCGAAGTACGCCATATCGCGAGACTAGAAAAGGTCCCGGGAAACAAGGGCGCTAGTCTTAAACGCGGGCGGAAAAATATGTAAAAAAAAAAGAGGTTGGCTAATGCAAGATCCAAGGCGATCCGTTAGTTTATGAAACCCAAAAGCGGCAAACTGAAATGCCCAAAGCGGCAACTGAAAAGAAAAAAGCCCAAAGCGGCAACTGAAAAGAAAAGCCCAAAAGCGGCAAGCTGAAAAGTCCAAAGTGACAACTGAAAAGAAAATGCCCAAAGCGGCAACTGAAAATAAAAAGCCCAAAGCGGCAACTGAAGAGCCCAAAAGCGGCAAGCTGAAAAGTCCAAAGTGACAACTGAAAAGAAAAGCCCAAAGCGGCAAAATCTGTAGAATGTGCCCAACGTGCACCCCGAGAAAAAATCTTGGCACCGATGACATGAGGGGCCATTGTTCAAAAGAAAAAGAGAGAGCGTGCCCAACGTGCACCCTGAGAAAAAAATCTTGGCACCGATGACATGAGGGGCCATTGTTCAAAAAAAAAGAGAAAAGAAAAAAAAAGAGAAGAGGAAATCTTTCTTGGGCACCAATGACATGAGGGGCCACTGTTATACTTGAAAAAAAAATGAAGAAAAAGAAGAGATGTGCGCTATCAAAATACTTGAAGAAAAAGCACCAAAACCGGGAAGAGCGTACAAGAACAGAAACAAGCACAAGTGCAGTAACACACAATTATAAAGCTACGTTCACAAGACAAAGTTCAAGCTACAATGGCGCCAAAGCGACAAAGCCAGAAAAGGCGCACAAGAGCCAAAAGTGTACAACCCAAATGCAAGCCTAAGAGCAGGGCGAACAAAGACATGTAAAACAAAGTCAAGACATGCATAAACATTGTCAAGGTGGCAGCAGGCATACAAAAGCAGAGTTCAAGCTTGAAAAGCGCACCACCGCAAATAAGTGCAACTTCAAAGTTCAGCAAAATAAATCCTAAAATACAAGTCCAGAAGCAACATAGCCTAACAGCAACTATCAAACACTAAAGAGGGCATTCAGATTGATATGTTTGCGAGCCTCCTCATATGAACGCTCCTGGGAAACCAAGTCATTAATCTCTTTTTCCATGTTCTCCAAATCAGTAATACCTGAAGGAGCATCGACAGGCACGCCCTTGGAAATAATAGAAACGCCCCTAAGAGCGCCAACAGGGGGCATCAAAGGATCAGTATCCTCGCCAACAGCAGATTCAGAAGGAACAGAGGGGGGCAACGCCCCCACTAACAAAAGGATGACAGCGGAAGTCCAAGGAGCCCTCACCACCAGGGGTGGATGGAATTGTTGGAAAACTGACTGGAGTATGGACACCTTCAGAAATTTGAGGCGAAGGCGACGCCGAGGAACGACCACCAGAGCCACCCGTACCCAGAAGGAATATGAGAGAGGCAATGAGTGAGAATACACTTAGAGAAAGCCAAAAAAGGAGAAGTTGCTGCCAAACCAAGCACCAAAGCGTACTCCATCAACTCCACAAGAGCGACAAACCAACGTAGAAGAACACAAGTTCTTCACAGTATCAAGAGAAGAACGAAAAAGCGAACCAGAGAAGCATTCTTCACCTTGTTTCCTCACAAGAGCGACACAAGAGAGAGCGCATCCCTCTGCCCAGAAGCGACAACCGCTCTACTCCTCCTTGGCATCTCAAAACTAATGAACAGAAGCAACAGGAACAACAACAGTGAAGTGAACAGAGTCTGTAGCAACTCTCTAGAAGAAAAGGAGAATAAAGTGTGAAAGTCCCAGAGCGACCTCCGAAAAGCGTACGTCGCTCCCCAGAATAATAACTCCACCGCAAGAGTGACAAGAACAACAACAGTAAAGAGTAATTAATCAATAATACATCAGAGAAGAAACCAAAGAGAATGAGAGTCACTATCCATCAGTAGTCGAAGGCGCGCAACGAAAGCGCGCATCGAAGGCGCACAACAAAAGCGCGCACCAAAGGCGCACGACAAAAGCGCGCACTAAAGGCGCCCCTGTTCAATATTAAAGGTGACGCCCTGCCCAGTATCAGCAATCTAAAGGCGCCCTCAGTCCAGTACAAAGGGCGACACCTTGTCCAGTAGTAGCAGTATGAAGTATCTCTGTTCAGTCCCAAAGGCGACGCTATGCCCCATGTCATGCAGTCCGAAGGCGTCCCCTCAGTTCAACCTCAAATGGAAAAAAGAAAGAAGAAAGTGTGCAGGTCCAAGAGCGACATCTGAAAGCGCACGCCCCTGTCTAACTTTGATGCTCCCTTGAGGATGCATCTTTCTGAAATACATCCTCAATCCATTCTTGCCACCCACCTGTGCTAGTGACCCTTACATGAAAGCACACCTCTGATCAAGGGAACACAGAACAAAGAAGACAAGAGCGAAGAATGAGTGGAACGTGGAAACCGTGCAGAAGAAGAAGAAAAGACAAGACCAAAGCAGAACAAAGATTTGCACTAAAGAGGAAACAATTTCTCCTCTTTATTGCAAAGGGGGCAATTGTTGGTACCCCAATATTTGGTGGCCCAAATTGCAAGGCCCAATCTGTGTGAAGGCCCAAAAATCATCAAACAAAACAAAACAATAAAAGACTCTGAGAAAGGTGTGCAAGCATCAAGAGCTGCCCAGAGCGTCACGTGCCCAGAGCGACAGTCATCAAGGCGACACATTCTGATGAGGTGCCCAGGAGAAAGAGCAAGACGTACTGATGACAGTAAGCACAACATGTCCTCCCAAAGCGCCCCAGGTGTCATGGAAACTTGGGGAGAAAGTCATGATAAATGAGAGCGAACAAGGAATAAGGCATGTGGAAGGCGCACACATGCAGACAAGGTATTCCAGTTCCCCAGGACTACAAGGAACGTGCATGAGAAGCCAAGAGGGAATCTTTTGGCTGCCTCACTAGGCCCTTCCCAAGACAAAGCCAAGAGTAGCAAGACTTGAGCCCCACTCCTTTTGCAGCCACTGATGACAAAGCCAAAATAAGGAAACAAACAAAAGGAACCTGATAAAGGAGATAATGCACAGCAGTCAAAGGGAAAAAGTGTTATCAACCAGTGGATAAAGCAGGAAAGGCAATAACCAGTGGGAAAATAAGGCATTATAAATAGAGGGACTTCATCTCCCATGAAAGAGGGAGAAAGGAGAGAGAGGGAAACAGCACACCAAAGCAACAATAAGCAATACACACAAAACACAAGGTTCTCTCCTCTGCAACTTAGAGGGAGAACACGAACAAAAAGGGAGAAAAAGAGGAACTGAACGGAGGAAAACAACACAATAAACACATGAAACACTAGTTCTCTTCTCTAAGTCTCAGAGAAGGAACACTGAAGAAAAGCAAGAGACAGAGCACAAGAAAGAGAGAGGTCCAACGAAGGAGAAAAGCCAGAGAGTGCACATCTCCAAAAACTACCATCAAAATCAGGACAAGGGTGATCAGAATACCCAAAACAAAACAACCCACAACACCCACAACGCAGAGAGTACGAGAAGAGAGAAAAGGAATGGAAGCTTCCTCTGAAACTTAAGCTTAGAAACATAAAGGAGAGTGTAAAGCCAAAGCGCACACTCCTCCCCCTGTAAAAATACCACAAGTGTGGAAGCCATTTCCTTGTATCCACCTCTCTGTATCTCATTTCAATGTAATGAAAGCCTAAAGCTTCACTAAGTTTACGAACCCATTTATCTTTTCATTAATCATTCACTTACCGCACAAAGCGGTCCGAAACAGACATCGTATGATTTTTTGATGATTTAGTATACTCTATTATTTTAATAAGTTTTTCAGCATTATTTCGGTGGCAAACATGATGTGTATGTATAACCTACTAGGTGTCGCTTTCTGCTTTTTCCCAACTCATAAGAATGTTCTACATGATACTCTTTAAACTTTTGAAATGTTAAGGGCACCCTTTATACTTCCTTTTGTCCGTATGAATTATTTTTATGGGACATACACATACTTTCTCATTTGTGTTTGCTAGTTTAGCAACAGTACGTATAAGGCTGGACACACAAAAACAAAAAATAATTCACTGTTAAGTTTTTTCTTCATCTCAAAAACAAAAAAAACTGCAGTAGGATGAAGGAGTATGTGCAACAATAGTAGTCTGTATCATCTGATATTCTTTAGTCCTTCTTGTACAGGACTTTTTCCCGTTACGAGATCTCATTTTTTCTATCTTTCCACGCAGACCATCACGTGCGGTGGTCGAATTGACTGATACATATAACCCAATATCTTCTTCTAATTTGTTGCCAATCATGAAACTCATCGTCTTAGAACCATTGTTCTTGTCTTGCGGGAGTAGCAGCATAATAACAGTATAACTAGGCTCTTTAGATGAGAGAACAAAAGTCGTAACACTGTGTTACGACTCTAACATAATTTTTTTATTAGTCGTAAGGGAGTGTTACGACCTACTGGTCGTGACACCCTCTTATGACCCGTTCAAAAATTTTGTTTTTTTAAGGTCGCAAGTCTCCCTTACGACCCGTGTAAAATCCTATTTTTTTTAAAGGGCATAAAAGGTATAATTTAAATAATTGGGGTGGCAATAATAGACATTGGGGTGGAAAAATAATTACCCAGGTATCTAATCCAAAAGCTCAACTAGGACCAATATTGTAGACATCACTTCTTTGTGTATCCATGCACACTAGATTCCTTAAGTCGTTGGGTCAAGATAGGATGTTGAGTTTGCTTATAGTGGTTCTAATTTATTTCTTTGGCTCATTATTTCAAATATCTTGTTTAATTGGGCTCTTCCATTCCTAACAAGTGATTTTAGAGCCAAATACTTGATCAGGACGATTATTGTGGACGACAGTTGTTTATGTATCCATGGTACACCAGATTCATTAAGTTGCTTGGTTAAGATTGGTTCTTATTTATTTCTTTGGCCCATTGTTTCAAATATCTAGTTCAATTGGGATCCCTATTCTTAACAAGTGGTATTAGAGCCACATGCTTGACATGGATGAGTATTGTGGACGACAATTCTTTGTGTACCGATGCGTAACCAGATTCATTAAGGTATTTGGTCAATATATGATTTATTGTATGCTTATAGTGGTTCTTATTTATTTCTTTGGTTCAATATTTCAAATCTCTTGTTTAATTGGATTCTTCCATTCCTAACAAGTAGTATTAGACCCAAATGCTTAACTAGGATGAGTGTTGTGGACAACAGTTGTTTATGCATCCATCACACCAAATTTCTTTCGGGTGTAACATCCTGAACTTTTATTCCAAGCTTAATTCGATTAAATTCGAGTTAAAACTGATGATAAACAGAAGAGTAAATTGGAGCTTAGTGAAGTAAGCCTAGCCAAACGAGTATAGGAGTTAAGAGGAATGCCTAAGAGTTAGAGACCATCAAAATATGAAAATTTGGTGAGGTAATCGATTACTTTGGGGTGGTAATTGATTACAACCATTCTGTGAGAAGCCCTAATTTTGAATTTAGAAAAGTAATCAATTACTTTGGGGAAAGTAATCGATTACCAGGATTTTGTGGGAAAATATGAAGTGAAGAAATAAGGGGGTAAATGATTACCTCAGGAAGGTAATCGATTACCAGCACGTGCTGTATGAAAAAAAATAAGATCTTGAGGACCACTCATTTGTGGCTTCCTCAAGAAGCCATTAAATGAGGGCCACACATCACAACCCCTCATGCAAGAAAAAAGGGAAAACAAAAGAAACAACACACAACAACATGTCACCATCTTCACTCCATCATCTTCTCCAATTTTCTCTTAATTTCCACCTAGAACAAACATCATCATCATTAACCTGAACCCTAAACATATTCATTGTCCCCATCAAATCCAAGGCAAGAAAATAAGCATAAACCACCCCATAACTCCCTCATAAGTTCGACTCTCTCTATCTCTATCTCCATTGGATTTTTCAAGCTTCAAGGCTAAGGAAATCTAGAGTTGGGTTGCTCTCTCCCTTCGATTTGAGGTAAGGACGGGGGATTACCTCTTTTTAGAGGGTATATTCTAGATTGTATATAGTGGGAACTAAGGATAGGAGATTGAATAAAAAATAAACCTTAGGGTAGTAGATGATAATAGGAATTGGAATAGATGAATAAGGTAAAGAGACTTGTGTAGATGTTTGTGTAATTGCAAAGTCGTGAATGATATGGAGTGTGCGTGTATATATATATAGGTTGATAATAAATGGAAAATATGGGACCATAGAAATAGTTGAGAAGTACATAAAGAACAGGAAAATATTAGATAGATAATTACAGATGATAAACGGTAATGGTTGATGAGAATAAATTGATAGGGATATGAATAAAGAGTAATGTAATTGAATAATAAATGTGTTATGACCTCTAGGACCTATAATGGAAGTGGAATGGAAATTAAGTAGCTAACAAATCAATTAAGAGTGATAATAACTGGAAAATGGAATTATACTATTAATGTGAGATGGACCCACCTAATTAGGTGTGTGATTATAGGAATTAAAATGTGTAGGAATAGGTTATGTGTGTTAATGTATATAAATAATGACCCTCCCTAAGTGGAACGAGATAATGACCCTCCCCAAGTGGAGGGAGATAATGCCCCTCCCTAAGGGAGCGTGACTATAGATAATGACCCTCCAAAAGGAGCGTGACTATAGATAATGACCACCCGAAATGAGTGAGATAATGACCCTCCATAAAGGAGCGTGTATATAAATGGACCCTCCATAAAGGAGCGTGTATATAAATGGACCCTCCATAAAGGAGCGTGTATAATGACCCTCCATAACAGAGCGAGAATAAGTGTATGAATGACCCTCCAATAGGGAGTGTGCAATAATTATAAATAGGACCCGTTTTATGGCGTGCGTAAGTGAAATATATGATAGGACCCGCCCTTAGGGTGTGTGTAATCTAAGAACGATAGGACCCGCCTTAGAGGCGAGTAATAATGATAATAGGACCCGCCGCGAGGTGAGTGGAGGATAAGGAAGGATAGAAATGAATAGAGAGAACTATAGAAAACATAACGAAGAATGAGGCAAGAAACTAAAAATGAAAGGTAGCTAAGGTAATGACTTAGTTGTTTGCTATGTCCTTTTAGAATGTATTTTCTAAGTTCTGTGTAATGCTGCCCTTCTTGCTATTTTTATTACAGGTACAGAAGGAGCCTACACGAGTCATGGCCGAGCAGGAGTGCACTCCACTCCATGGAGTGTAATTAGTTAGCTGGGTGACCATGTGTTGGTCGTGGGTTTTGTTTGGGACTTTTATTTACGTACAATATTTTGGAAGGAAATCAAATCATTCCAACTACTTGTAAATATTTTATTAAATGATGTAAATGAATACATTCTGATATATTTGGCCCTGCTGGCGTACTGTTGATTTTAGAAAAGTGGGCATACAGGTTTACAGGGAAAACTATTATTTTGGGAATGTCTCTAAAATAAAGTAAACTCCGTCCGATTTTACGGAGATTTTCATAAGTAATTAATGTAATCGAGATTTTTATTGAGTAACTACGAGTATTTAAAAGAAATTTTCAAGTAGCTAAATCTAATCGGGGTAATTAAAGTATTAATTAAGATAGGGTGTTGCATCGGGCTTGTGTCGAAAATCTTCTTACCAATAAAGGAAGGTAAGAAGTGTAACACCCCAAATTTTTAATCCCTGATCAATAAAAGTTAATTATAAAGTTTATTTATAATTAATCACTTTTATTATAATTATTGATTAATTATGTGTATTATGTGTGTGTTTGATGACAGAAAATACATGAAAAATATTTTGATAATTATTTATAGGTGAAAATATAGGTTTTGCATGATAATCCTTGTTTTAGGACCTAGAAGTAATATTAGAAAGGTTTTTGGAAGGAAATGAAATAAAATAAAATTTTTCAAAAATTTGACCAATCTAATCGATTAGACCAAGAGCCTAATAGATTAGAATATGTCAGCAGAACCAGGTTAGTGCATTTGATGAGTAATCAACCACTAATTACCATGCTTTGACACGAATTAAGGCCTTAGACACGCCCTAGAACGTGTGTCACCTTGCATGAACTCTTGATTTGGCTATAAATTGCATTGGTTGATGAATTAGAGTTCCATTTTCATGTTTGAAGCTCTGAAAGTGCAGTTAAGGTTCTTCAATTTGTCTCTTCGATTCTCCCTGGTCTCTGAGAGTTGAACCCCAAATCATACACCATTGCAAAGCTTAGATTTCAATCTTTGCATTGATATAAAAATCGTGAGCCAAGAGTGTGTGTGCTAAAAGTTGTAGGTCTTGCAAGTTGGAGCCTCATTTCTGCATAAACCAGAAACTGAGTTCTGGAGCTTACTTTAGGCTCTGATTTTGGTAAGCTCGTGAACCCTTTTGATTTCAAACTTGTTCCATTCTCTTGTGCATGTTGCTGAGAATAAATCCTAACCATTTTCCCCAATTCTTATGCATGTTTGGTTGGTCAAAAATTCTGGTTTTGAACCCCTGCTGAAATGGTTATGCATGTTCTGCTGTAAAGGGATTTTTGGGGAATTCGAGTTTAAAAGCTTTCTCTCTGTGAAGTTTGTGTTCTATCAAGTCTGTAAGGTAAGGGGAAATCTGTTCATACACTAGATTGAGATTAAAGCATGTGAATTTACATAGGGAGCCACCAAGAGGCTCTAAAGGGCTTAGTTAATTTGGATTTTTGGTTTGGAGACCAATTTGTGCTCTGAGTTTGATTTGAGCAAGTCATATTTGTGACGCTCTTTCTCAGTGAAAAGGTTTTGCTCGATTCATTTGGACTTGCATAGTTTTCCAAAAATTAGGGTGGAAATTTTTTTCTTTTTAATACATTTGATTTGCAAGAAAAATCAAAGAGTTGAAATCGAGAAAGTTATAAGTCATTGAAAAGCATTCGAGGGTTTTTGAAATAAATATTATTTTCGTTAATGAAACCTTTAGTCCCTCAATTGCAAGTTCTTTAAAAACTGATCGGTACCGGAATTCCAAAACTCATTCGAAAACCAGCGGAATATTAAAATGCGTAAAGTGAACCTGAGTTGTAGATAATAAGTCATAAAGGTCTGATACATATTAGGTACAAGTCCATTGAAAATAAAACACTCTGACAATACCTCACCAAAAGAAATATTTACAATGTATAAAACTCAAAAGAAAAGGGTATCATCAGAGCTGGTTACTGGTCCACTACAGCTACTCCATAGTCAGAGATCACCGGTTTCGTCCAACCAAAAACTGTACGATTGTTTCGGATTCCGGATTACTTCCACTATACACACCCTTGAAGGTCGTCCATCCGAGGACACAAAGAGTTTAAAACAGGGGTATGTGCATAACGTAAGTAATCGGAATACGAAACCTACGAGGACGAAAGCGAACTACGGGATTGAAATGGTAGAGAGTGATCTCTACTTCACCCTCAAAAACAACCCGGTGATCCTGATACTCCCAAACACCGTCACGGAGCGGGCGAATCTCGATGCAACGCAGGCATCTGGCCATCACCTAAAAGGGCAGGAGAGTAAGCCTAACACAGTCGCATTATCGAATAAGCCTAAGCCCTAACATTCACAGTCAGATAAACAGAAGCAATAACCAATGCAATAATGCATATACATATGAGCACACACAGGTTTAGTTATTATCTTCAAGATAAGTGGCATGATGCATGTACATGTTTCTTCAACTCCGAGGCCTCTGTGTCCATCGGGTCCAGATCTGAGGAACGGTGCGTTCAAGAACGCGGCACGGCTTACGGCACGTCTGCCAGCGTAAAAGGCATGACTTATAGTGTTTCCACCAGCGTAAACGGCACGACTTACAGTGTTTCCACCAGCGAAAAAGGCACGACTTACAGTGTTTCCACCAACGTAAAGGCACGACTTACAGTGTTTCCACCAGCGTAAACGGCACGACTTACAATGTTTCCACCAGACTTACAGTGTTTCCACCAGCGTAAAGGCACGACTTACAGTGTTTCCACCAGCGTAAAGGCACGACTTACACTGCGTCCACAAGCGTAGAAAGGCACGGCTTACGGTGAACCCTGTGCATGCTTTCATAAAATATCAAGTTCAGTTACAGAAACGGTTCACAGGTTCACCTGCGTAGAAAAGGCACGCCTTACGGTGTTTCCACCTGCGTAGGTGTTCCTCAGATTGGGACTGGTCTGATAACCTAGCTCATGTATGTTATCAATGCAACTCTTACAATCCTAGGTTATCATGCATATGTTCAAGTTCCAAGTTTATCATTATTCCAACTATGTCATGATCATTCGACATTAGTTCAGCATGGATACATACACGTTCATACTAGCTCATCGTATACTCATAAGCAATCAATATGTATCCATAGTATATAAGCAGGGTCATACGAGTTCTAGGTCAAGCTTAGGTCTGAGTATTCGGACAAAGTCCCATCATTTACTTGACCTAAGTACACCTTAAGTAACTAGAACTTGAGTTCGGCAAGTCTTAATTACTTAAGACCTTGGTTAAGTAAGTCCTAATTACTTAAGACTAGGTTTAACTGAACTTTAGCTGACTAATCATGGACTAAGTCCACTAATCATGAATTAGGTCTCGCTAATAATGAATTAGGTCTAGCTTAATTAACTAATCTCAGATTAAATCCGACTAATCATGGATTAAGTCCAACTAATCATGGATTAGTTGACTAATCAGGGAATTAGGTTCACTAATCTAGGGTTTAGTTGACTAACCATGGAATTAGGTTCACTAATTTCGGATTAAGTCCAACTAATCTTGGATTAGTTGACTAATCAAGGATTAAGGTCACTAAGTTCGGATTAAGTCCAACTAACCTTGGATTAGTTGACTAATCAAGGATTAAGGTCACTAAGTTCGGATTAAGTCCAACTAACCTTGGATTGGTTGACTAATCAAGGATTAAGGTCACTAAGTTCGGATTAAGTGAAACTTGATTAGGTTTAGGACTGGGTTTGGTTAACACTTAGTTGACTAAACCATTTTGGCTACTAGATTAACCCCTTAACCGAGACTTAGCAATCTAAAACCATTTTGATTAACACTTAATTACCTCATCTAATTCTCAGTTAAGGCCTAGTTAACTAAAATCCATTTAGTCCACCCTTGGCCGTGTCCTCCTAAGCATTCCATTAACCAACATAACATAATCATAATTGTTCAATCAATACAAATATACACACGAAATTCAGCATAGAACATTCATTAATCACATACCAAGATTCATCACAAATTGGCATCCAAGCCCAAAATAAAGTCTAGCTAGTGCCCTTGAGTCTCATGGTGACTCAACCTAGTTTCTAAGCTTTAAGACTTATTCTAGCAAAAGTGCAAGCTTCTCTCTCTTACCTCTTGAAGAAAACTAAGAAGACTTAGAACCTTTGGGCCTTTCCTCCCCAAAACCGTGAGCACTCTCCCTCCTTAGACTCTTGAGACTTGATTCCAAGCTTCTAAAACTCTAAGGCTCCACTTGATTTGCCAACTAAAGACCTTAAAGCTTGGTTTGTGGTTTGGCCGTGAGGGTTGTTTGGGTTTAGAGTTTAATGATTGAATTTTCTTCAACACAAATCTTCAAGCAAAAGGCATATTCATGATCTAGAGTATGAATATGCTAAGGTTTCTTGTGTTTGGTAAGTGTTTAGGCTTGACTAAGGTGGTGATGGGGGTGTGGCCGTGAGCTTCTAAGAAAAAGGAAGGGGTTGAGTTTGAATTTTTCTAAGCCATGATCACTCATGCATGATGTGTATTCATGATCTAGGCTTTGGATATGTGAAGATTTCTTGGTTTTAATGGAAGAATAAGTTTGGATTGTGGTGTTTATGGGTGGTGGCCGTGAGGTTTCAAGAGAGAAGAAGAAGATGATGGTGATGGTGCTAAGAAGAAAAGAAAGCCAAAGTGATTCTCATCAATACATGGTCACTTATGTGAGGATGCAAAGTCAAATGGTGAGTTGTTAAGATGGCTAAGTGGTGTGCTTGGTGTGTGGACACCTCACGCCTCATGCAAGGGAAGAAAATATGGTGTTGCCACCTAACTCTTGGCCAACATGCATGAAGTGTGGGCATGACACCTCACAAACTCACTCAAGGCTACATACACACACACTCCTCACGGCTTTCACACACACACATGGGCCATCACTCATTCATGGCCCAACATCACTCACAAGGCCCATTTGGTTAACTTAGGCTTAGTCTAATCCACTTAACCCTTAAGCAATTCCTTAACCAAGCTAATCTAACTTTTAACTAAGATATTAAACGTCTAACCCTAATCAATCTTAAAACTACACAAGGTTAAGCTTAGCAAATTAGGTTTAAGCTAACCCTAATTACCATAAGTTAACTAAACAAGATTAAGCTCTAATACCTCAAGCAAGGCAAAACATTCATATAGCAAAGCAAGACATTATTCGGGAACTAAAATTCAGGGATGTTACACTCTCCCCCACTTACAGGAATTTCGTCCCCGAAATTCTGTTCTGCCTGAACAACTCGGGATATTCTTTACACATCGTAGCTTTGGGTTCCCATGTTGACTCTTGAACACCATTGTGTTCCCAAACAACTCTAACCAAGGGTATTTCTTTTCCCCTAAGTTGCTTGATTCGGCGGTCTGCTATAAAAATCGGGCCATCTTCTAGAGTTAGGTTTTCTCGCACAGACAGGTCATCGGGTCGGATATCCAGGATTGAGTTAGGGTCATGCACAAACTTTCGAAGTTGTGAAACATGAAAGACATTGTGCAGACTAGACAAGGATGGTGGTAAGGCTATCTGGTACGCAACTGGACCAATTTTCCTAAGGATTTGGTACGGACCGATGAACCTGGGTGAAAGTTTCTTGGTTCTCAACGCTCTGCCTACACCTTTCATCGGGGATACCTTGATAAACACATGCTCTCCTTCTACAAACTCAAGAGGTCTTCTCCTCTTATCCACGTAACTCTTCTGCCTTCCCTGAGCGGCCCTCATCTTCTCTTGTACCATCTTAATCTTTTCAGTTGTTTCTTGTACCAGTTCTGGACCGATTAAAGCATTCTCCCCCACTTGGAACCAACATAGTGGTGTCTGGCACTTTCTACCACACAACGCTTCAAACGGTGCCATTCCAATACTCGCATGATAACTGTTATTATAGGTAAACTCCACCAATGGTAACACCTTATCCCAACTTCTTTGCTCCTCCAAGGCACACGCTCTTAACATATCTTCCAACGTCTGAATGGTTCGCTCTGTTTGTCCGTCAGTTTGAGGATGATAAGCAGATCCCATTTTTAACTTTGTTCCCAGGGCTTGATGCAGACTGTTCCAAAACCGAGATGTAAACCTTGGATCACGGTCAGAAACTATACTGGAGGGTATACCGTGTAGTCGTACCACCTCATCAACGTAGAGTTGAGCAAGCCTTTCCATCGAATAACGCATATTTATGGGGATAAAATGCGCAGATTTAGTTAACCGATCTACCACAACCCATATGGCATCAAAATTTCGGTCCGTCCTTGGTAAACTTGTCACAAAATCCATCGATATGCTGTCCCATTTCCACTGAGGGACCTCCAAACATTGTAACTCTCCTCCTGGCTTCTTATGCTCGGTCTTCGTTTTCTGGCAAACCAAACATGATGCTACATACTCAGCCACATCTTTCTTTAATCCAGACCACCAGAACAACTTTTTCAAATCCTGATACATCTTAGTTGTTCCCGGATGCATACTCATCCGACTCTTGTGCGCTTCCTCCAATATCATTCTTCTAAGTTCTGCGTCTTTTGGAACTCATATCCTCGTTTTGAAACGAAGAAGTCCATCCTTTCCCTCTTGAAAGTTCAGTTTTTTCCCTTCAGATGCCAACCTTTTCTTTTCACTAAGCTCACCATCTTCTTGTTGTCGCTCGCGGATCAGAGTCATAAACTCATTCGTGATCTGCAGCATTCCTAACTTTAAGCTTGTCGGCTCGACTTCCATTAACAAACTCATATCTCGAAACTTCTCCAGTAACACAGCCTCCTTAATCATCATGGCACTCACATGCAATGCCTTTCTGCTTAGGGCGTCCGCAACCACATTCGCCTTTCCAGGATGATAGTGGAGTTCGAAGTCATAATCTTTGAGAAACTCCGTCCACCGACGTTGTCTCATGTTCAGCTCCTTCTGGTCAAAGAGATACTTTAAACTCTTATTGTCACTGAACACTCGGAAAACAGTGCCATAGAGATAGTGCCTCCAGATCTTAAGAGCGAAAACTATTGCGGCTAACTCCAAGTCGTGCGTCGGATAATTCACCTCATGCACTTTCAACTGCCTTGATGCATATGCCACAACCTTACCTTCTTGCATCAACACACATCCGAGGCCTTGCCCTGACGCATCGCAGTACACATCAAAACTCTTCTGTGGGTCAGGTAGGATTAACATCGGTGAAGTGGTCAGCTTTTCCTTCAGCTTTTGGAAACTCTCTTCGCACTTCGAGTCCCAGACAAAAGGTTGATCCTTCTTGGTCAACTTAGTCAAAGGTAGGAAGATCTTCGAAAATCCTTCTATAAACCTTCGGTAGTACCCGGCAAGTCCTAAGAAACTCCGGACCTCCGTTACCGTCTCAGGCTATTCCCATTGAAGAACTGATTCAACCTTTGTTGGATCGACAGCTATTCCTCCTTTCGAGATCACATGTCCCAAAAACTTAACTTCCTCCAGCCAAAACTCGCACTTCGAGGGTTTGGCGTACAACTGTTTCTCCTTTAAAACTTTCAACACAATTCTTAAGTGTTCTGCATGTTCCTCTGGACTCTTTGAGTAGACCAGAATATCATCTATAAAGACCACTACAAACGAGTCCAAGAGCGGTCTGAAGACCCTGTTCATGTAGTCCATAAAGACAGTAGGAGCATTCGTCAAACCGAACGGCATTACCACATACTCATAGTGCCCATAACGAGACCGAAACGCCGTCTTGGGAATATCCTGTTCCCGAATCCTTATCTGATGGTACCCAGATCTTAGATCTATCTTCGAGAAAACAGAAGCACCACGAACTTGATCCATAAGATCGTCTATCCTTGGCAGAGGGTATTTGTTCTTGATGGTCACCTTGTTCAACTGCCGGTAGTCCACACACATACGCAGACTTTCGTCCTTCTTTCTCACAAACAACACTGGCGCACCCCAGGGGGACACACTCGGTCCGATCAACTGTTTCTATAGCAACTCTTCTACTTGCTTCTTCAACTCAGCCATCTCCGGTGGCGCCATCCTATATGGTGCTATAGAGATCGGGCCAGTCCCTGAGATTAGATCGATACCAAACTCGATTTCTGATTCGGCGGCAACCCTGGTACATCATCCGTGAACACCTCCGAAAACTCCTCTACCACTGGTATTCCTTTTATCTCTTTCTCCTCTTCTTCCCTCATTACAGAGAACAGACACATGAAGCCTTTGGGTTCGGGGTTCGAGGGTTGAAGGTCTTTGTACAAGGCTATCCTCCTATCATAGTCGATGATCACTTGGTTCCTCGTCATCCAATCCATACCCAAAATGACATCTAACTGTGACAAAGGTAAACAGACTAGGTCTACACTCGAGACGCGGCCTAGTACCTCAACCAAACAGTTTAAACAGACTTTGGAAGTAAGGATAGGGGAGTTAGTTGGGGTTTCTATTCTAAAGCAGTATGGTGAATCAGATAGGGGCAAGTTCAAACGATTCACACATTCATATGAAACGAAAGAATGACTAGCTCCAGAATCAAACAAAACTTTACAAGGTTGACTATTAAGAAGAAGGGTACCTTGCACGAGATCAGGGGCTTGATTGGCTTCAGCACCACTGAGAGTAAACACCTTCCCTCTAGCCATAGGTCTATTCACCGATCTCTTCGAGTCACCCTTCTTGGGTTCTCTGCAGTCCCTTGACCATGACCCGGCTTACCACACTTAAAGCAACCAGAAAATGGCTTTCGACAAACCTCTCTGAAGTGATGATGTTTGCACTTATCGCACAACGGAGCACTTCCCTGATAACTTGCTACTTGTCCCGACGCCTTGCCTTTACCCTTGACCTTGAAGTGCGGCCTTTTGCCTCTAAAGTTTGAATCCTTGCGCCACTGTGACCCGAAACTCTGCTGATTCCTCTTATTTCGCAAGTATAGCTCCTCAGCCTTCTTATCATCTTCATAAACCCGAAACATGTCGATCAGAGTTGAGAAGTTCTGAATCTTCTGATAACTGAAAGCTGCCTTTAAATCCGGCCTTAGCCCATTCTCAAACTCGATGCACTTGCTTCGTTCGTCAGGGTGTTGCTGAAAGTAAGGAGAATACTTAAGCAGCTCCTCAAACTTAGCTGTGTATTCGCCCACACTCATGTCACCTTGCTGCAGTTTCAGAAACTCTACCTCCTTCTTCCGCCTCAGATCCTCGGGAAAGTACTTATCCAGAAACTTTTCCGTGAACACTTGCCACGTTACTTCCCGACCTTCATGAGCCAAGAGTTGAACAGCGTGCTTCCACCAGTTTTCAGCCTCCCCAAACAACATGTACGTGGCATAGGTCACTCGCTGAGCGTCCGTACATCCTAGGGTATGGAAGATTTTGTCCAGTTTGCTTATCCACTTGTTAGCCTCATCGGGTTTGAAACCTCCCTCAAACCTAGGAGGGTTACAGTTTCAGAACTCGGACAGACTACGGAACTCAACTTGTCCCGCTTGGTCTGGGGGTGGTTGGTTAGCTTGTTGTTGCATGTTCTCGATCACCGTAGTGATCCTATCTAAAACCTCAGCTAAGTTACGTTGATTCGTAGCTGCCATTGTGAACCTGCACTAAAGGCTAAGTATCACAACATAGCTAAGGGAACCGAAGCCCTAGAACTATCTTAATCCTACGACTATCTTAGTCTAGATAGGACTAACTATGGACCAGGTGCAGGACCTTCAGCTCTGATACCACAAAAAGGTGTGACGCTCTTTCTCAGTGAAAAGGTTTTGCTCGATTCATTTGGACTTGCATAGTTTTCCAAAAATTAGGGTGGAAAATTTTTTCTTTTTAATACATTTGATTTGCAAGCAAAATCAAAGAGTTGAAATCGAGAAAGTTATAAGTCATTGAAAAGCATTCGAGGGTTTTTGAAATAAATATTATTTTCGTTAATGAAACCTTTAGTCCCTCAATTGCAAGTTCTTTAAAAACTGATCGGTACCGGAATTCCAAAACTCATTCGAAAACCAGCGGAATATTAAAATGCGTAAAGTGAACCTGAGTTGTAGATAATAAGTCATAAAGGTCTGATACATATTAGGTACAAGTCCATTGAAAATAAAACACTCTGACAATACCTCACCAAAAGAAATATTATCAATGTATAAAACTCAAAAGAAAAGGGTATCATCAGAGCTGGTTACTGGTCCACTACAGCTACTCCATAGTCAGAGATCACCGGTTTCGTCCAACCAAAAACTGTACGATTGTTTCGGATTCCGGATTACTTCCACTATACACACCCTTGAAGGTCGTCCATCCGAGGACACAAAGAGTTTAAAACGGGGGTATGTTCATAACGTAAGTAATCGGAATACGAAACCTACGAGGACGAAAGCAAACTACGGGATTGGGATGGTAGAGAGTGATCTCTACTTCACCCTCAAAAACAACCCGGTGATCCTGATACTCCCAAACACCGTCACGGAGCGGGCGAATCTCGATGCAACGCAGGCATCTGGCCATCACCTAAAAGGGCAGGAGAGTAAGCCTAACACAGTCGCATTATCGAATAAGCCTAAGCCCTAACATTCACAGTCAGATAAACAGCAGCAATAACCAGTGCAATAATGCATATACATATAAGCACACAGAGGTTTAGTTATTATCTTCAAGATAAGTGGCATGATGCATGTACATGTTTCTCCAACTCCGAGGCCTCTGTGTCCACCGGGTCCAGATCTGAGGAACGGTGCGTTCAAGAACGCGACACGGCTTACGGCACGTCTGCCAGCGTAAAAGGCACGACTTACAGTGTTTCCACCAGCGAAAAAGGCACGACTTACAGTGTTTCCACCAGCGTAAAGGCACGACTTACAATGTTTCCACCAGCGTAAACGGCACGACTTACAGTGTTTCCACCAGACTTACAGTGTTTCCACCAGCGTAAAGGCACGACTTACAGTGTTTCCACCAGCGTAAAGGCACGACTTACAGTGCGTCCACAAGCATAGAAAGGCACAGCTTACGGTGAACCCTGTGCATGCTTTCATAAAATATCAAGTTCAGTTACAGAAATGGTTCACAGGTTCACCTGCGTAGAAAAGGCACGCCTTACGGTGTTTCCACCTGCGTAGGTGTTCCTCAGATTGGGACTGGTCTGATAACCTAGCTCATGTATGTTATCAATGCAACTCTTACAATCCTAGGTTATCATGCATATGTTCAAGTTCCAAGTTTTTCATTAGTCCAACTATGTCATGATCATTCGACATTAGTTCAGCATGGATACATACACGTTCATACTAGCTCATCATATACTCATAAGCAATCAATATGTATCCATAGTATATAAGCAGGGTCATACGAGTTCTAGGTCAAGCTTAGGTCTGAGTATTCGGACAAAGTCCCATCATTTACTTGACCTAAGTACACCTTAAGTAACTAGAACTTGAGTTCGGCAAGTCTTAATTACTTAAGACCTTGGTTAAGTAAGTCCTAATTACTTAAGACTAGGTTTAACTGAACTTTAGCTGACTAATCATGGACTAAGTCTACTAATCATGAATTAGGTATCGCTAATAATGAATTAGGTCTAGCTTAATTAACTAATCTCGGATTAAATCCGACTAATCATGGATTAAGTCCAACTAATCATGGATTAGTTGACTAATCAGGGAATTAGGTTCACTAATCTAGGGTTTAGGTCCAACTAATCTCGGATTAGTTGACTAACCATGGAATTAGGTTCACTAATTTCGGATTAAGTCCAACTAATCTTGGATTAGTTGACTAATCAAGGATTAAGGTCACTAAGTTCGGATTAAGTCCAACTAACCTTGGATTAGTTGACTAATCAAGGATTAAGGTCACTAAGTTCGGATTAAGTCCAACTAACCTTGGATTAGTTGACTAATCAAGGATTAAGGTCACTAAGTTCGGATTAAGTCCAACTAACCTTGGATTGGTTGACTAATCAAGGATTAAGGTCACTAAGTTCAGATTAAGTGAAACTTGATTAGGTTTAGGACTAGGTTTGGTTAACACTTAGTTGACTAAACCATTTTGGCTACTAGATTAACCCCTTAACCGAGACTTAGCAATCTAAAACCGTTTTGATTAACACTTAATTACCTCATCTAATTCTCAGTTAAGGCCTAGTTAACTAAAATCCATTTAGTCCACCCTTGGCCGTGTCCTCCTAAGCATTCCATTAACCAACATAACATAATCATAATTGTTCAATCAATACAAATATACACACGAAATTCAGCATAGAACATTCATTAATCACGTACCAAGATTCATCACAAATTGGCCTCCAAGCCCAAAATAAAGTCTAGCTAGTGCCCTTGAGTCTCATGGTGACTCAACCTAGTTTCTAAGCTTTAAGACTTATTCTAGCAAAAGTGCAAGCTTATCTCTCTTACCTCTTGAAGAAAACTAAGAAGACTTAGAACCTTTGGGCCTTTCCTCCCCAAAACCGTGAGCACTCTCCCTCCTTAGACTCTTGAGACTTGATTCCAAGCTATTATCTTCAAGATAAGTGGCATGATGCATGTACATGTTTCTTCAACTCCGAGGCCTCTGTGTCCATCGGGTCCAGATCTGAGGAACGGTGCGTTCAAGAACGCGGCACGGCTTACGGCACGTCTGCCAGCGTAAAAGGCATGACTTATAGTGTTTCCACCAGCGTAAACGGCACGACTTACAGTGTTTCCACCAGCGAAAAAGGCACGACTTACAGTGTTTCCACCAACGTAAAGGCACGACTTACAGTGTTTCCACCAGCGTAAACGGCACGACTTACAATGTTTCCACCAGACTTACAGTGTTTCCACCAGCGTAAAGGCACGACTTACAGTGTTTCCACCAGCGTAAAGGCACGACTTACACTGCGTCCACAAGCGTAGAAAGGCACGGCTTACGGTGAACCCTGTGCATGCTTTCATAAAATATCAAGTTCAGTTACAGAAACGGTTCACAGGTTCACCTGCGTAGAAAAGGCACGCCTTACGGTGTTTCCACCTGCGTAGGTGTTCCTCAGATTGGGACTGGTCTGATAACCTAGCTCATGTATGTTATCAATGCAACTCTTACAATCCTAGGTTATCATGCATATGTTCAAGTTCCAAGTTTATCATTATTCCAACTATGTCATGATCATTCGACATTAGTTCAGCATGGATACATACACGTTCATACTAGCTCATCGTATACTCATAAGCAATCAATATGTATCCATAGTATATAAGCAGGGTCATACGAGTTCTAGGTCAAGCTTAGGTCTGAGTATTCGGACAAAGTCCCATCATTTACTTGACCTAAGTACACCTTAAGTAACTAGAACTTGAGTTCGGCAAGTCTTAATTACTTAAGACCTTGGTTAAGTAAGTCCTAATTACTTAAGACTAGGTTTAACTGAACTTTAGCTGACTAATCATGGACTAAGTCCACTAATCATGAATTAGGTCTCGCTAATAATGAATTAGGTCTAGCTTAATTAACTAATCTCAGATTAAATCCGACTAATCATGGATTAAGTCCAACTAATCATGGATTAGTTGACTAATCAGGGAATTAGGTTCACTAATCTAGGGTTTAGTTGACTAACCATGGAATTAGGTTCACTAATTTCGGATTAAGTCCAACTAATCTTGGATTAGTTGACTAATCAAGGATTAAGGTCACTAAGTTCGGATTAAGTCCAACTAACCTTGGATTAGTTGACTAATCAAGGATTAAGGTCACTAAGTTCGGATTAAGTCCAACTAACCTTGGATTGGTTGACTAATCAAGGATTAAGGTCACTAAGTTCGGATTAAGTGAAACTTGATTAGGTTTAGGACTGGGTTTGGTTAACACTTAGTTGACTAAACCATTTTGGCTACTAGATTAACCCCTTAACCGAGACTTAGCAATCTAAAACCATTTTGATTAACACTTAATTACCTCATCTAATTCTCAGTTAAGGCCTAGTTAACTAAAATCCATTTAGTCCACCCTTGGCCGTGTCCTCCTAAGCATTCCATTAACCAACATAACATAATCATAATTGTTCAATCAATACAAATATACACACGAAATTCAGCATAGAACATTCATTAATCACATACCAAGATTCATCACAAATTGGCATCCAAGCCCAAAATAAAGTCTAGCTAGTGCCCTTGAGTCTCATGGTGACTCAACCTAGTTTCTAAGCTTTAAGACTTATTCTAGCAAAAGTGCAAGCTTCTCTCTCTTACCTCTTGAAGAAAACTAAGAAGACTTAGAACCTTTGGGCCTTTCCTCCCCAAAACCGTGAGCACTCTCCCTCCTTAGACTCTTGAGACTTGATTCCAAGCTTCTAAAACTCTAAGGCTCCACTTGATTTGCCAACTAAAGACCTTAAAGCTTGGTTTGTGGTTTGGCCGTGAGGGTTGTTTGGGTTTAGAGTTTAATGATTGAATTTTCTTCAACACAAATCTTCAAGCAAAAGGCATATTCATGATCTAGAGTATGAATATGCTAAGGTTTCTTGTGTTTGGTAAGTGTTTAGGCTTGACTAAGGTGGTGATGGGGGTGTGGCCGTGAGCTTCTAAGAAAAAGGAAGGGGTTGAGTTTGAATTTTTCTAAGCCATGATCACTCATGCATGATGTGTATTCATGATCTAGGCTTTGGATATGTGAAGATTTCTTGGTTTTAATGGAAGAATAAGTTTGGATTGTGGTGTTTATGGGTGGTGGCCGTGAGGTTTCAAGAGAGAAGAAGAAGATGATGGTGATGGTGCTAAGAAGAAAAGAAAGCCAAAGTGATTCTCATCAATACATGGTCACTTATGTGAGGATGCAAAGTCAAATGGTGAGTTGTTAAGATGGCTAAGTGGTGTGCTTGGTGTGTGGACACCTCACGCCTCATGCAAGGGAAGAAAATATGGTGTTGCCACCTAACTCTTGGCCAACATGCATGAAGTGTGGGCATGACACCTCACAAACTCCTCACGGCTTTCACACACACACACTCCTCACGGCTTTCACACACACACACACACACATGGGCCATCACTCATTCATGGCCCAACATCACTCACATGGCCCATTTGGTTAACTTAGGCTTAGTCTAATCCACTTAACCCTTAAGCCATTCCTTAACCAAGCTAATCTAACTTTTAACTAAGCTATTAAACGTCTAACCCTAATCAATCTTAAAACTACACAAGGTTAAGCTTAGCAAATTAGGTTTAAGCTAACCCTAATTACCATAAGTTAACTAAACACGATTAAGCTCTAATACCTCAAGCAAGGCAAAACATTCATATAGCAAAGCATGAGATTATTCGGAAACTAAAATTCAGGGATGTTACAATATTTTTTATGCATGCAAGCTGTATAAACCCTGAAATCATGAGTTAATTGAGTAATTCATGTTTTGGTATTATGAGTTGTTGTTTTCATGGTTTTTATGCATAATTAAGTGAATGAATGTAATCTCTGTGATTTGATGTGTTCTAAGTATTTGAACATGTTTAATATGTGTTGAATCAACTCTATGAATGTTTGGTTTGAGTTAAATTTGGTTAGAATTGAAAATGGTATGTTAAAACCCAAATTTTTATGTATTCTGCTAACAGTCTAATCGATTAGACAGTAGGCTAATCGATTAGACTGATATTGTCTGATGCAGAATTGAAAATTTTAACAGGCTAATCGATTAGATGCTATGTTAATCGATTAGACTGATTCAAAATGCTTAAAAATGCCATTTTAATTTCTGAACCAGTAATTTATTACTCAAATGGATTTCATGGACTGAATATATGATAGAAAAATGTCTGATTGGGTATTTAGTAATTTTCTTGAAATTATTCATGAAATGGACTTTAATTACTTTGTGATAATATTGGAAATTATCAAGTAATTCAAATACCAATCAAATGAGCTTGACTGTAATGCATTCATTCATGGTGATGGGATGATAGGTCGAATTCGTGTTTATGTAACATGAGGAGGGCCTCTGGGAGTGTCAAATAACGACTTGCTTGATGACACGTTTATGAGTTAAAGACATGGCCAGTACAGGTAGATACTGATGATGTGATTATTACGTTGGAAACGTGACGTCTGCCAAAGATGCGGCGTTTTGTATCCCTACCAAGTTCGTTCGTAATACATTCGGGGAATGTATTGAATTGTATTGCGAAAAGTACATAGTACAGGAATTGTACACCGCAGTTTGAGGATGGACGTCCGAGAGTGGAAATAGTTTCTATGGAAGATAGGTCTTGAGTGATAAGGTGTAACGACCTAAGTCGTTACAGGGATTATGTAATATTAAATGCATATGATTAGTGTTGTTTTTAACGAAATGGTGCAGATGTTTTTATGATGGTGCACGAAAATAGGAAATAATTTAAACTGGAAATTACTACATGACTGCTTCTTTTATATTACACATAAAAGAGTTTGATATAATGTACATCATGTTACATTATCTTTTCCAAAAAGATTATACTGCCTCGTAGCTCCGAGTTAACTGATTATCGATAGTGCATTTATACATATACAAAAAGTGTAACTCAGAGCGGTCCATCACAACTCAAAACATGAACCAACACCCTCTATTATTATCCCCCTAGGATAGGTGGGAAATGTATGGTGCAAACTATAGGGATCCTTAGTTGGAGGGGACGCAGCTGAGGAAGTGGGTTCAGGAGGTACATAGAAATCTCCACCTCCCCTTCCAAAAGAATGTGACGCCCCACCCAGTGCCACTCCCCATCAGGGAGTATTCTTATCTCCACATGGATTGGATTCTGAGCCATAACCTAACAAACAATTAGGGAAAAGGGAGTAAGATAATGTCATTCATGTACAAATGAATAATTAAATGAACTAGGAATAAACAAACACAATTAGTCAAGTATCAATTAAAGTCACATAAGCACATAAGCAAACTCAAATAATCAATCGATAATTATTAAACAATAAATATCACGCAATAATGTATGTTTCTAATGCATGTGCAATGCAATGCGATGCAAATGCTCGATGCAATCTCCTCTGTGATATTCTATGAATATCGTGCACTTGGCAATATCACGTTTATCGATAACGTCCTCAACGATTCAATTTATGTTTTATTGAAAACGTTCAAACTATCCAAATTTACGTTTTAACGAAAACGTTCAAACGCTCCTCATACGTTTGACGACAACGTACCAACGATACTAAATAGGAAAAGCAACTGGGAGTAAATGTCTTTCCACCAAGTATACAATTACAAATCCTGTGTAAATTATACTAAAGATTGTCCTCCGCAGTCACGAAATACCCCGAGAGATTGATAGAATTAATTACAGTCATTGTAAAATTATCCCGAGTCGAGTCTGCAGAACCCACTCATCATAGGACCACTTTACCTATAATTAATTCCCACGGTTATTTGATGAATCACCGTCATAAATCTAATCTCCGCGTATTCTCATGCCGATTTAATCAAATTGAATGTTTCTTTTCCCATTATCTTATCTTAGCGCCTTAACACCATGCATGATTTTAATCACAATCATTGTATCAATAATTATTTATAACATCTCCAATTATTATGAAATTGATGTTAAGCCAAGTTCATAAGTTTATTAAAAGGGAAAATTCAATAAAGTTATTAAAAAGTGTTAAATCTACATTTTTCTATACGGTTTATTTGGTTAAGAGAGTGGTTAACCGGTTAAATAGTTTAATTTGAATGTTCAAATTCCCCCTTTTACAAAACTGCACGTTTTATCCGGTTAAGAGATCCTTTAACCGGTTAAAATGTGCAAATTTTAGTTCTGAATATGGCTTTTTACACACCAATTCAATAATCATTCAATTTAAATCATAACCAATCATAAATAGATCATATTTGAGCATAAATAAACATGTTTAAACAAGTATGAACTTCAATTTCACAAGTCTCATATGCAATTCATCAATAAAGCATATAAACATGGGTTAAGCATTAACATATCAAAATCATTTCCACAACCATTCAAGTCAGGATTTTAGTTCTTTTAGCTCATAATGAGTTATTATAACATGTTCAAATTAGTTTTATACCCTATTATGGCCTCCAAGCCAAAGTCCCAATTCAAAACCTATTGCCCTTGAGCTTGTAAAGCTCTTCTACAACACTCATGTTTTGGTGCAAACTTGGTTCAGCCACAACACTCTGTTTTTCAGTTTCAACAGGGTCTGTTCATCAGAGTTTTTCAACAAGAAAAAGCTAAATAAATTCGTGAATAAGGATTGGAATTCAAACTAGGATACATGAACTTGAGATTGAAATAAGTTTGAGTTCACAAGAGAGCTTGAGCTTACCACACGAATTCAACAAAGATGGCTCCAGAAACTGGTTTGTGCTCTGTTTTTCAGCATCAACATCGTCAAGTTGTAAGGCTTAGAACTTTTTCTATGGTAGACGAAATTGAGTGGGACTTGTTCATACTTCCAGAGGGTTCAAAGAGATTCAATTTGATATAAGGTTTGCTTGTGTTGGTGGCTCAGAGAGAGAAAACGAAGCAACACAAGTGAAGGGTTCAGAAATTGATTTTATGCAATGTCAAGAGTGAAATTGAGTGGTTTAGAAAGGGTTTAAGTCACCCACACTCATCACCACTCCTTATGATTAGAGATTAGACGTGTTTCAGGTCGAGGTGGCTGGATTCTAAGCCAAAAACGTGTTGATCTCCTTGATTTTTATCCAAAACCGCCTTATTTTCATGTTTCAGAGTTGGCTTAACCGGTTAAAGTGACCCTTAACCGATTAAGTCAGTTAAAATTTTTGTAAAAACTTAAAAATATTATATTCTACTCATTTCTATCCACAATTTCTTTTAAATATTACTTTTATTCTTCAAAAATAAAGTTTTTCAATTAGTAAAATAATTTCCTTTAAATATTTTCTTAGTTAATTTCACACCTTCATTTATTTACTTACTAATAATTTTACATTATAATTATCGTAATTACAAATAATTATAATTCTTAATCGGGAATTTAAATTTTGGGGCATTGCATAAGGCATCATGCATCATGCCACTCATATTAAAATAATGAGAATTGAGTGATAACTTGAGTTTGACGTATGATGTGCATATTATCTGTCATTGACTTATATGTGCATTAATTTTTATTTGATGACATATCTCGTTGATATCTGTCTTACTCATGTTAATTGTTAAATCTTTATTCTCTATCGATTACGTGTACGTTCTGCTTATCCTCATGCCCTTGTAGGTGATGTCTCGCTATCTTGCCTGCATCGAGATCCGCCCTCTCCCTAGTGGAGTGTGGGTCTATGAGGACCATAGAGTATGAGGGTGAGGTGGATTTGACCTTCTATCACCCTAATCCACTGATCCGTATTCGTCCTCGTAGATTCAGGATCCCCATTATCTATATTATGCACGTACCTCCATTTTATACTTACCATGAACCGCCTCTAGCTCGACCTGCCCGGGCTTATCACAATTTTCATTTTAGATCCGTTTACCGCTCTCACCCTTTTACCTCTCGAGTTGTCCGAGAGGATACTCCTACACCTGATCTGACGAGTCCAGTCAGGGTTGCACCATCACCTGACCCCGTGCCCAGTGTTAGGGTACCTTCCTCGTCGGATGAGGTGGAGGAGGATCCTGTCGAGGCAGGGAGCGGAGACGAGCCAGTCGAGCACTCTACTGGGAGTCAGTGGAGGGATGATGACCCTTAGGTATGTGCAAAGTATAGGTAGTGAGGGTCAAGGACCCGTTCTACAGCTGCTATGGATCTTTTTGATGGATGGATGGATGACTTATTGATGACTTGGACTACTACTGCAACTGCTACTTCTGGATCAGCTCTGGAGCCTTTATTTTTGAGTTGTTTATATTGTATATATTTGGAGCACTCTAGAGTGTGATCTATCTTTCATCTTTTTATATTATCAGCTTTATGGACTTGTATCTGGACTCGGTTACCTTTGACTACGTGGACTATGAACCTTTTATCTCTGATATATGTAGATATTATGTTTATATTCACTATTCATAGTCCAATGATTTTCCGCTTACTCTGATAATACTTCATAAGGATTCAGTTACGTTACTTACAAAGGATACTATTCTACGATTTGAAATAACGAAAGATAACATTCTAATAATTTTGAACTATGAGGTACCTTAATTATTTTAAATCAAGAGAATGTTATCACAATTCCTATTTCTCAAAGCTTAAGTGTATTTTATTAATGTTTACGAATACCGAATCTAATATTTCACAAAGGTATAATTTATTTTTCGAGGTCCAATGGTTTGTGACTGCGCACCCGATCCTTTAGAATTTTAAAAGGAAAGAAAAAATTATTTCTTATAATTCTAATACTTTAACAAGTCCATACTATTTTCGAGTAATCATTATTTATTTATTTAATTACTCGAGAGTTATTTTGAGGGTGTTGCAAGAAGAGTGTTTCATGATAACAATGGTACAAGCATATAAAGCTCTTGAAAAATCCGAGCAACAACTAGTTGAGCTTGACACCATCAAATACTCGAAAAGGTTTCCGTTCCTAGGGGAGGGACCATATGTTATATTAAGTACCTACACTTGGGGGAGAGATTGCGAGAATTTCAAGTGTGAGATATTTACGGGTAAAAAAAAAGTCTCGCATCGGATAATAATGAATAAATTAAAGTATATATAAATAGCATGATCAACAGTAACAAACCTAGTGCTTGTTTGAGTTACCGATACACTCATTTTAGGAAAAGCTTTGAGATGAACGAGGATTTTATGCTATTAAAATCCAATCCCCAACATGTCTTTAAGGTCATAAGATTTTGGTCAAGATGTGGTTTTTAATTTGCTTACGAAGGTTCTTATTTATTTCTTTGACCCATTTGTTCAAATCTCATGTTTATTTGGGATTTGTCTCTTAATTTGTTAAATGTATCATTTTCTAATGCAAACTTTAAACTTTGAATTATTTAAACATTGCCTATTTATTAGAATGAGATAACATTTTCTGTTTTAAAAAGTGTATCACTCTATATGTTACTTTATTGTGATTGATTGAATTATTTTTGATTTAAATAATATATATATATATATATATATATATATATATATTTACAAATCATCACAACAACTAGCACATAAAATGACACATTATTTGGAACAACATATTATATTATTAGATATTTTTCTTAGTATAATGATTAGCAAAACTCCACATGAGAGGCATGACGATATAGTGAAAGGACATAGTATATTTGACAGATGCACTTTGATTTTTTCAGATATTGATATAATTTATAAAGTAAAAAAATTTAAATCATACTTAAAGTCATTTTTTCCCTTCTAGAAATTAGATTGCATTGTTTAATTTCTAATGACTTGCACTTTTTATTATGAAATGTATATTCTTGAGTCAAAGTTTGATGGGCACGTTTAATTGAAAATTCAATACCCCCTCAAATTTATAATATAAAAAAAACTAAAATTACGTTTATTAAAGGGGTTAATTGATTGTATTAAATTTTTCTCAAATTTATAAAGTAAAAAGATAAAGATATTTTAGAAAAATACTATTGGGAATGAAACAAAAATTAAATGAGATAATCACTTTCTAGACATGTTTTAAGAGAAAAAAACATTGAGAATGAAACAAAATTTTAAAAAAAATTTGTAACATTTTCTTATATTTTTAAGGCTTAATTGCATAATTGGTCTTTTATCTTATTTATTAGATTCACTTTGGTCCTTTATCTTTTTTTTTGCAATTTACTGGTCCTTTATTTTTTTTTTTAAAAGATTCAGTTTGGTCCTTTCGTTAAAATAAATTTAAATGAGAAGGAATATTCCAAGAATATTCCCCCTTCTAGGCTTAATTGCATAATTGGTCCTTTATCTTATTTATTAGATTCACTTTGGTCCTTTATCTTAATATTCCCTCTTCTTTTTCCTCTTCCTCTGCTCTCTCCTTACAGCGGCGGCAGCCACCATGATGAAGAATTGAAGAATGATGAAGAAATTTGATGTTTTTCGAGGGAAGAGGATGTGAGCCCATCGTGGCTGCCGCCGCTGTAAGGAGAGAGCAGAAGAAGAGGAAGAAGAAGAGGGAATATTCTTGGAATATTAAGATAAAGGACCAAAGTGAATCTAATAAATAAGATAAAGGACCAATTATGCAATTAAGCCTAAAGGGGGAATATTCTTGGAATATTCCTTCTCATTTAACTTTATTTTAACGGAAGGACCAAACTGAATCTTTAAAAAAAAATAAAGGACCAATAAATTGCAAAAAAAAGATAAAGGACCAAAGTGAATCTAATAAATAAGATAAAGGACCAATTATGCAATAAAGCCTATTTTTAAACCTAGAAAAATATAATTTTTTTCTTTTGGCAAAGGGAGTACGTTATAATTTTTGACCAATCACAACTTTTTAGTCGATGAAGTGATATAAAATAGATGACATTTATGTTTTTCAATGTGACTAGGAGAATGGTTTTTTTTTAAGCAAAAGAATCTTATTCAACACAAAGGGTCTAAGAAGCATCATTGTACACATGAACCCCACCTTCTATGAATGATTTGAATATAAGTACACAATCATGTGCTCAACAAAGACCAAAATCCACGAGGAGCAATACAAACAAGGTCTACTTCACGAGGAAGTGAAGTAAAAAGTACAACTAAAAAGCATCCACCTAACCAAAGACGTCAACAAGGCCTACCAAATCAGTACTAGGATCTCTACCTCCGAAAAAATCTTGATAGGAAAAACCTAATGGGAAAAATCCTAAGTAAGGGAAAAAGGGTATAGCAAATCTTAGCAGTCACAGTCGAGAACACACCAATCCTAAGGGGATTACAAGGTGACAATACAATTCATAGGATTCATACACCAATTAAAAAACGAAATTATCCTATCCGAAAGAGTTTTAACCAAAACCCAGGTCATGACCTTAATCTCATCAAGAGTAGAAGGAATATAAGTAGAAAAATTTGAGAAAAGAACTCCATTATCGAGAAACCAAATATTTCAGCAAACACATAACCAAATAGCGAGCCCGTAACTCTTATCTTTTTTAGAACCAAAGAGACTCCCAAACTTCGAGAAATGATTAAATGAAGACTCAAATGAGAGTAGGCAAACCTGAATCCATGAGAAAATATGATGCCAAATGTGGTTGGAGAAGACACATGAGAAAAAAAAAGATGAGCTACAGATTCCTGCTCATAGCCGCAAAAGGAGCAAGGATTTGAGAATTGAAACCCCCGCTTCATTAAGTTATCAATAGTAGGCAATCTATTTAGTAACAGTTGTCACCTAAAAGCTTGAATCTTTTTAGGAACCTTGATAGACCATAACTACATCAAGACATTATGATCTTGGGGTAGTGGTGCAATACAAATAATAGAATAAAGCCAATTGTAAGTAGATTTACATGTGAACTTAGAATCACCTGAATCCCAACACCAAACATCCAGATCAGTAGGATCTATGACACCATCAACCAAGGTGTCCTTAAAGTAGTTGTATCCCTCCATCTCTCAATCACGAGGTTCACGATGCCAAAGAGGACCCCAAGATCACACACCATCCCGCCAATAGCCAACATCTTTGACCAAAATCTTTTTATTTAGATAAAGCATAGAGAGAAGGATAAACATCTTTAAATGAGAAGGCTCCAAACCATTTATCCTCCCAAAATAAAGTTTTGTCACCACACTCAAGCTTCTTAGATAGGCCCATAGAAAACCAATCCTCAAATCCTTCAATTTTGCTACTATAGCACAAGTCCTTCCACCAAATAGAAGCTTTAGTAAAAAAATTTCCTTTTTAACAAAATAGTTACTAGCACCGAAGTCACCATAGCGAGCTCGAAGAACTTTGATTGATAGGGAATCACAATTTTGTGTTAGTCTCCAACTCCATTTTGCAAACAGGAATAAAATAAATTTATTGAGATTTTTGATCCCCCATGCTATTTTGGCCTACAAACTAGGTCCCAATTCACCCAAGCTATTTTTCTACTTTCAGCATTCCCACCCCTAAAGGAAATTCCTTTTGAATACCAACCATTATCTTCCCAACTTTCTTAGGCATTTTAAAATAGGATAAATAGTAATAGGCAAGCTATTTAGAACTGAGTTTACAAGAGTAATTCTACCTCCAAGGAAAAGATGTTTCCCTTTCTATAATGATAGCCTAGAATTCGTGGTATCAATGACAGACTTCCAATAGCTCACGATCTAGGACTGGTACCAATAGGGAGACCAAGATATTTGAATGGAAATGATCCTTGGGAGCAATTCAAATAAGAGGAAGTCATTGCCATGAAGGAGGGAGATATATTGATATCGAATACTCTGATATTTTGATAATTTATCTTCAAACCTGACACAAGCTCAAAGCTTCTAAGAGCAGCTTTCAAAGTCAAGACATTACTCCAAGAACCATCACCCACCAATATAGTATCATCAACAAATTGCAATAAGGAGACTTAAGGACCATCTCTCCCAAACGAATAAGGGGAGAATAATTGAATATCAGCTACTTTTGTTATAAGACTCGTAAGGCCTTCGACAACTAGAAAGAAGAGAAAGGGGGCCAATGGATAACCTTGCTTCAAACCTCTTCGAATATTAATTTCAATAGTTGGGCTTTCATTAACAAGAATAGATAATGAACAAGGACACGGACTTTGGTCCACTTGATAAAGGAAGAAGAAAACCTGAACTTGCGAAGCATTTACACTAAGAAAGACCAACTAACAGAGTCGTAAGCTCGTTCGAAGTCAACCTTCAGGATGAAACAATCATTGTTAAATCTAGTAGTGTGATCCACCACTTCATTGAGAATAAGTACCCCATCAAGAATTTGTCTCCCAACAATAAAAGCATATTGGTTATCAGAAATTAAAGTGTACATGATTGCCTTCATTCTATTTGTAAGTTGTTTCTCAATTAACTTGTACATGCAGGTCAGTAGTGAAATTGGATGAACTTCACTTAAATGTTGAGGACATGACACTTTCGGAATTAAAGCCACAATATAAGAAGTAAAAGCTTTTGGCAACACTGCATGAGAATGGAATTCATTTACCATAAAATACATTTCGTCCTTAATCAGATACAAAAACCTCTTTATGAAATTGAAATTAAAACCATAAGGTCCAGGACTTTTATCACCATCACAAGAGGAAATAACTCATCAATTTCATCAAATGAAAAGGGATCAATAAGTATAGCATTTTGATCATTACTAACTTGGGTAAAATCAAGATCATCCAGCGTTGGTCTATTATGATGGTTTCAGAAAACTACGGCTGAAAATGAGAGGTAACCAAGTCCTTAATTTCATTAACCTCTTATATCCACTGTAATCCATCCCATAGAGCTTGAATCAAATTCTTCTTTCTACTAGCGACAAGAGAAGCATGAAAAAAGCTAGAATTTGCATCACCATGCTTAATCCAGTTAATCCTGGATTTCTGTTTCATTAAGATATCTTTATTATTAAGAAATTCCACAAATCCGCAGTCTTAGTTTTCCTCAAAGAAGATTCTTCATCATTTAAGCAAAAAGATTTCGCTTTTAAGTTTGAAACGCCAATATCCGCTTTGAGGATACGAATGTTGGTGTCCAAAGACCCAAAAACATTATGATTCCAATCCTTGATCACACCTTTAAGAGCCTTAAGCTTTTCTTTGATACAAAAAGCCTTCTAACAATAAACAGAGTGCTTAGACCAGCAATTCTCCACCACTTAGCTTTAGTGAAATCATCCGTTGAAAGCAAGCAGTTGTTGAACCTAAAGGTTTTAGGACCTCAATTGGCCACACCCTTTTTGAAAATAACGGAGCATTGATATAAAATATCTCTAGGAAGAGCCCATTGGACCGCAGCACCCCAAATAGATAACCAATCATCTGAAACAAGGATTTTATCCAATCTACTCATCGTTGAGCCACCAGACAAATACCAAGTAAATTTTCTAAGTCTCGAACCTCCTTATCCACAATAAACTGGTTGAACTCATCCATTTGCACATGATCAAACCCCTCACGAGATCCCATTGGTTCCCCTGAGTTACAAACCGCATTGAAGTCCCCTAAAATACACCAAGGGCCAAGAGCAAGACCATATTCACATTCACAAGCTCGGACCAAAGAATTCGTTAACCCTCGATAGAGCATGAAGAGTAAACGTTCACAATATAAAACTGATGTTGCTGCTTCCAATCTAGATAAACTCTAGAGAAACCATTGCCAGAAAAAGATGATATAACAGATAGAACAATAGAATCCCAAAAATTTAGAATACCACATGCCCTACTCAAAGATAGAACAAAAGACCAATCACACTCAAAAATTCCCTATATATGATGGCAAAGACTAGGCTCAATCTGGCTAAGCATAGTCTTCTCGGTTGTTGTTTCAACCCCTTTTTACGAAGGGTTTAATGATAATGATCTGGGTTTGTAAGCTTAAGAGATGTATGTAAAAGTATAAAATCTATGCCTCCGTGGCTTGGAGAGAACGGATGGAGCATCATGAAGAACCGTCGGGAGGATCGACCGGGGTGCTCTTTACCCATGGAAAATTTCTCTGGAGGGTGAAGGAATATGGTAGTTTTAGTGTCTGAGAGAATGAAAGGGGTGAAATGAATGAGGAAAATGATGCCCTCTCCCTGTATGGCTTTGGGTATCCCTTTGTTTTATTTCTTTTGTGGACTTGTGGTGTTTGTGTTTGGTTCCTCTTGTTCTTTCCTCTCTCTCTATTATGTTCTAATCCCTTTTGATGTCCAAGTGACTATCTTTATAGGGTATTGGAGGGGTATAATGGTAATCTGATGAAAACTTGGTGACCAAGTAGACTTAGTGACCAAGTAAACTTGGTGACCAACTCTTGGCAAAAAGGGGTGTCAACCTACGTTGTCACAACATGTGGGTCAGTGGGTGAGCGTCTGTGTGTTAGGGCGTCCTAGGTCTTAGGGCGTCATGGGTTTTAGGGCGTCCTAGGTCTTAGGGCGTCGTGGGTGTTACGGCGTCCTATGTCTTAGGGCGTTATGGGTATCAGGGCGTCCCCGTCCCTTATCTATCATGAAGGTGCTTTGTCAAGGCATGAACACCCTGTGCACTTTCCTCCATCCAAAGCCTTCCAAGCCACGTAGTCCATGAAGTTCCCAACTTAGTGGTACCGCCGATGTGTCGTCCTACACCAAGGCGGCGTGGGTCCACTAAGTATTTTACAATATCTCTTTCAGTCTTTGTTGTTATCATACTTATCTTGTCTTTCCTGCAAGATTAGATTGCTAAATATAGATTATGGCCCATGGTAAAAACAAGTCTGAAACATTAGCCCCCTTGTACTTGAGGGAGAATCTACTCTTTCTCAAGTGCACAATATCTCTAAAGGCCATAATCTTTATTTTGATGCTGCATAAAATTTTGTTAGTAAAAAAATACATTTATCTCAAATTCAATGACGATTGTAATAAAAGTTGAAACTTCCCTTTCTTGATGATTCTCTTTTGCTTTGTACTGGTCCATGAGTGATGTTGTCTCCTCAAGAGGAAGCTCCCTAGTTGTTATCCGCTTTGCTAGTCATCCTGTAACACTCTCACTTTTATTAGTTACTTTTAGGTTTTATTAAAATTAGAGATTAAAAATTCCTTTTTAAGCTTAATTACTTATAAAAACTTTTACGAAAATCCGGCAGAGTTTCCTCTGTTTTCCGGACTTCCCAAAAATTTTCTTCTAAAAACCTGTCAGTCCAGAATTGTTTAAAAACATAAACAACAACAGTTTAATAAGTACACAGATCCTAATGCCCAAATAATACAAGTTGCGGGGCAAGCTACTAATTCATATTATAAATTACATTAAATAGTTATCCACTCATAATATCTAATAAACATTCCACGTAATGGAATGAAAATCCTGCTCGGCCGGCACGGGTGTATGCTCCACTTATGTACCTGAAAAATATTAACCACACAGGGGAAGCATCACACAGAACTTAAAAGAGAGATTTCTAAGCAGATATATACGACACACCAAGACCATTCAAACCTATACTATACTACTTAATTCATGCTCCTCTTTTCCAGCTAACCGATTTCTTTTTCTTCCTTTCCCATAACCACTCTATTAGCCATTTATCCTTTCCAATATCATTTTCATTTCCTTTCCCATTTTTATTCCCTTTTTATTCCATTTTCATTATCCTTTTCCCTTAATCACTGATATGTCCCTATCCGTTTCCGTTATCCCTTTTTCCTTTACCTAAATCTTTCCATTACCTTGACCATTATTCATTCCCTTTAATTCCTTTACCGATTCCATTTTTATTTCCTTTATTCATTTTCCATTATGTGTAACCTCAAACAGAGATCTACACCATACTATCGTGTGTAACCCCAAACAGAGATCTACACACCGTGTTTGCAACCACAAACAGTGATCCGCAAACGCTGTGTATGCAACCACAAATAGTGATCTGCATACGTATGCAACCACAAACAGTGATCTGCATACGTGTATACAACCACAAACAGTGATCTGTATACACCCATCTCGTTTATGTAACCTCAGACAGAGATCTACATAAACTTCCCTTACCTTTTTATTATTTGGCCACAGGGTCAATACAACCACCTGCGCCGTGCCACAGGGTCAATACAACCACCTGTGACATGTACCATATTTATTTGGCCACAGGGTCAATACAACCACCTGCACCGTGCCACAGGATCAATACAACCACCTGTGACATTTACCATTTTTATTTGGCCACAAGGTCAATACAACCACCTGCGCCGTGCCACAAGGTCAATACAACCACCTGCGACATTTACCATTCTTATTATCTCTTTATTATCGTATTAGTTTTATCCCTTTACTTTTAGTTCCTTAATTCTATCTAATACATTTAGTTTTCTAACACTTCCTTATCCTCTATTATCGTCTCAGTTAGCTCACGCCTTCCCTTAACGACTTATTATTATTTCCTTGCCATCTTATACTTAAATACTTTTCGTTACTAATGACTCTCATACTAACTCTTAGTTGTTTACCTATTCTTTTTCTTTTCTTTTTCTTCTTCTCTTCCTTATAATTCCGTTTATTTATTTCTTTCTTGTTATTCCGTTTATTTCGTTACTAATTGCTTTAACTCTTCTTTAACTAACTTTTGTTTTCCTAATTGTCTTCCTTATTACATATCCTATTATTACATCATTAGTCCTATTCTACTCGGTGGTCACATTATATTCTCTTTACTCTCATTTGTTCATTACTAAATTTATTTCCCTATTCACCATTTCTATTCTTTTGCCACACCCTACCGATCTAATTGATTAGTTACTCTACTACCTATCTTTTTATTCATCACTATTTGTTTCCCCTATTTACTCCATCTATTTTTCTTCATTATTACCGGGTTACTCTAAGGTTCACTAGCAATTAACATTTCCCCAGGTCCTAGCGATAGATATAACTACCCAGAAATACACCCCTTAAGGACTGGTAATGAAACCCCTTACCTCAATCGGTGATAGTGAGGGGTAACCTTAATCTGGCGCTTTAATCCCCGACTCACGCTTTAGCTCGGCTCCAACTTGATCCTAAGCTTCCCCAATCTTCGATTCCAAGCACGGTGGGGACAATCGAACTCGATCACGGTGACGGTGTTGCTCTTCGACATCGGGAGCGATCGCGGCTGGACCAAGGCAAGGGCTTCAAGCTTCGGTGCACTCGACAAAAGCCCGGCACGGTCACGAGTCGGTAACGGCGCCGGTGTTGCTCTCAAGAGAGAGAAAGGAAAGGGTGATCTGAGGAGGAGAGGGAGGCTATGGCAGGGAGAGAGAGAGAGGCAGTGGTGGTGGTGGCGGTCGGAGGTGGGTGGCTCGTGGGTGGTGGCAGCTGAAGGCGGCGCCGGAGGAGGAAGGGATGTGGCAAAGAGAGAGAGAGAGAGAATGGGTCATGAAGGTGAGAGAGAAAGAGATCAAGAGGGAGGAGAGGGAGTGGATCTATTGGGATGAGGAAGAGCAAGGAGGTGGGGTGGTGGCTCTTGGGCGGCTCCGATGGTGGTGGTGGCTGTGGAGGAGGAGGGAGAAGGGGTGGAAGAAAATGGGGTTTTGGGGGGGTTTGGCGCACCATTTATGGTGCTGATACGCATCAAGTTCGTGCCCACGCGCCTGGGCGAGGCTTCCGTGCGCCTGGGCGAGAAATTGGTTGTCTGGTGCTATTTTGTTCCGCTGCTCGCCTGGGCGAGGACTTCTCCTGCCTGGGCGAGAGTCTGTTGACTCTGAGTTGACCATATCATAACTTCTTCGTTAACCGTCGGATCTTGCCCAAATTTGGAGACAAGCTTCTTAATCTCTTAAACTTCATATCCAACGGTGGAATTTAATTTCTTAGCATCCTATAATAAATTCCTAATTTTCTCTTTTCGGCTGATTTTTAACAATTAAAAACACTGATTTAACTCCCGATTTCGCTTAGATAATTTTGCCCCTTGCTACCAATGTCTCCTACACAACCCTTAATACTTATAATTACAACTCACCTTGCTCCCAAAATTCTTTAAGCAATTAATCTACCCATTTCCTACACTTTAATTTTATTAATTCATTAATTATCGTTTGGAATTAAATTAGGGATGTTACAATTCTCCCCCACTTACTAGAATTTCGTCCCCGAAATTCCGTTCAATTCCTTCAAATGGAGAACCATCCCACTAGTGAGCTCCTGACCACAGTTTTCGCTTTCCTTCGGCTTTTACTTTCCGCTCCATATGTGGTTAGGGCCATGCTCAGTTCAACGTCTATCTTCTAGCACTAAGTACTATCTCTATCTGCACAGGATCGCCTGTTTTTTTTTTTTGAAGTTCCATCTCACATTCCTTGGATTGAAATCCACCCTCACTTAGCATTGACATACTTGATTATATCCACGCTAGGGGGCATGCTCGTTTGTTGCTCAGAATAGAGTACGCAAGTTCCTTACCGGTATCCAAGGCTGAGAAGAGGACACGTGGGTGGCTATCTATCGGTAAGCATAGAACTACACCGGGTTTCTACGACTTGGCAATTTCTCACCTTTGCATCTGAGATGCTTGAAGCTTGAAGAGAGTGAAGATGAAAAGAAGGAACATGAAGCACTCAAGAATGAGTCTCATGGTCTTTGCAAGATAAATGAACTGGATACATGTCAAGCAAGAAGACAATGGAGATTATCCCCAAAGTATGCATTTTCAGCAGAGAGTCGCCGAAGGATGCGCTTCTATGGATCTGCGACTAACTGGTTGGTCTCGGTCAATCGGGGTCCTATCAAATGCACAGGGTCCCAAAAGACTGAGATTATCACTTGCGGTGTTCCGACGTAACATCTTGATTGAAATTCCACTTCGTGACTTCACTTTTATCCTGTTCACCTTTTACTCCTTCAAGTGAGTCTAGCAAAGTCGCTCTTAAAATCAATCTTCACCGCTTTTGCATTCTACTTCGATGCTATTTCCTTCTCATTCGTTTAATGATTCCAATCCGGTAAAAGAATTCCTAGAGATCGATTCCACCTGAGGGTCAAGGTCAAGGTCTAGTTTTACCTCTAGTTTAACCCTCATTCGATCAACCGCAGAGCGTTTGGAATTATCTATTTGGTGGTCCTATAGCTTTTGGTATGGTTACGAGTTATTGTCGCTCGGATAGGATCCGAAATTGAGTCGTCAAGTCTCCCCCACTTAGTATCAACATACCTGAGTAAGTCGAAAGCAGGGAGGAAACTGGGTTGATTCCGAGAATTGACTAGCTAGGCTCTTCATACTTACGCATACGGCTAAGTTCTCATACGAGTTAGAAGGGTGGTTCGATCATTTAGTTGGATGTTCTCTGTAGAAATATAAAATAAGAGGGTCTTGAAGGAGGTTGGTTTGTGAATCACTATTCACGAGTCTTGGTAAAGATCCTATAGGATTAGAGTTCAATCGGGCTTATGACAGAGATAGAATTCCCAAATGGTTTATTCGGATCTCAACTAGATGATTGCAATAATATAACATGTCAATAAACGCGAAGACCAAGGTGGTCAGTCCCAATCTCACATTTATTAACTGTACATCACTGCGTTATTGAATGATAGCATTATCTTTTAATAGATGCAAGAGAAAGGATGACCAATCCTGACCTTACACTCTATTAGAGGACGACACTATCACAATTGAGCTTGGTGGGATTTCTAACTAAGGTTTTAACACTTATCTACTCCTTCTAGATTACACTACTCACACTTACTCTAGGCAAAGACGCTAAAGTAATCAGTTGATGCAGCATTAACATGAAAAGTACCTTGGATAAGTTTATTCCTCGTTCTACGTGCCCATAGGACAGTCTGCAGCACGGTGTCCGGGTTGTCCGCATTGGAAGCAGAGACCTTCCTTTCTACGCTGCTCCAGCATCCAACACATACGAGTATGGGATCCTCCACAATGTGGACATGGTGGCCTGGTCCTTGAAGCGGTCGCACTCTGACCCGCATTCTCTAGCACTACTGCTCTGGTGCGGTTAACGGCGTGCGAACCTGATCCTTGAGCCAGTCCCTTACCCTTGTTGAGACCTGCTTCATTCGATATATTCTTGCTCCTTTCCTCCGCTTCCTGCTGATTCAAACTCTTCTCATAAGCGCTAGTCATATTCACCAGCTGAGAGAGGTTAGCCAGACCCTGGTGCACAAAGATAGTCTGAATTCTGGCATTGAGACCTGTTTCAAATTTAATACACTTGGTGCGTTCGTCTGCGTCCCGATAACTGCCAGAATAGCGAATCAGATCTTCAAATTGTGCCGCATACTCACCGACATTCATACTTCCCTGCTCCAGCTGCAGAAAAGCGATCTCCTTTTCCCTACGAACATCCTCAGGAAAATACTTTCCCAGGAAGTGAGCCTTAAACAGATCAAAAGTGATATCCTGATTGGCTGCCTCCAATTCTCTTCGCACTCGTTCCCACCAATACTCTGCTTCATCAGTCAACATATACTGCGCTAGCAACACGGTTTGCTCAACAGGTGGCGCCATGGTGCGAAGGATCTTCTCAATTTTCTTGAGCCATCGTTGAGCTCCATCAGGATTATACCCTCCTTCGAACCTAGGCGGTTCGCATTTCCTAAATCGAGTCATCCATTCAATTTCGACAAGAATGGATGGTGGATTCAATGCTGTTGCTGCTGCGGCTGCTGCGATGTTTTCAGCTTCGTTCTGCTGCATTCGAGCCTGATTCTGATTCAGTTGAATCAGGTTCTCCAATATAGCAGCCATCCGAGCATTTTCGGCACGTCGCCCAGCCATAATGTTAGGCCATGAAGGGAACAGCCAGTTAAGGACTGAATACTTAATCAATGACCTAAATATCCTATTCCTAGACTTAGACTCTTACTGAACGAATCAGTTACTCACTTGGTGAGTAACCATCGGAGATGTGAGTCCACACTCCAAAGGCCGAGGAAAAACTGCTCTGATACCAAAATGTAACACTCTCACTTTTATTAGTTACTTTTAGGTTTTATTAAAATTAGAGATTAAAAATTCCTTTTTAAGCTTAATTACTTATAAAAACTTTTACGAAAATCCGGCAGAGTTTCCTCTGTTTTCCGGACTTCCCAAAAATTTTCTTCTAAAAACCTGTCAGTCCAGAATTGTTTAAAAACATAAACAACACCAGTTTAATAAGTACACAGATCCTAATGCCCAAATAATACAAGTTGCGGGGCAAGCTACTAATTCATATTATAAATTACATTAAATAGTTATCCACTCATAATATCTAATAAACATTCCACGTAATGGAATGAAAATCCTGCTCGGCCGGCACGGGTGTATGCTCCACTTGTGTACCTGAAAAATATTAACCACACAGGGGAAGCATCACACAGAACTTAAAAGAGAGATTTCTAAGCAGATATATACGACACACCAAGACCATTCAAACCTATACTATACTACTTAATTCATGCTCCTCTTTTCCAGCTAACCGATTTCTTTTTCTTCCTTTCCCATAACCACTCTATTAGCCATTTATCCTTTCCAATATCATTTTCATTTCCTTTCCCATTTTTATTCCCTTTTTATTCCATTTTCATTATCCTTTTCCCTTAATCACTGATATGTCCCTATCCGTTTCCGTTATCCCTTTTTCCTTTACCTAAATCTTTCCATTACCTTGACCATTATTCATTCCCTTTAATTCCTTTACCGATTCCATTTTTATTTCCTTTATTCATTTTCCATTATGTGTAACCTCAAACAGAGATCTACACCATACTATCGTGTGTAACCCCAAACAGAGATCTACACACCGTGTTTGCAACCACAAACAGTGATCTGCAAACGCTGTGTATGCAACCACAAACAGTGATCTGCATACGTATGCAACCACAAACAGTGATCTGCATACGTGTATACAACCACAAACAGTGATCTGTATACACCCATCTCGTTTATGTAACCTCAGACAGAGATCTACATAAACTTCCCTTACCTTTTTATTATTTGGCCACAGGGTCAATACAACCACCTGCGCCGTGCCACAGGGTCAATACAACCACCTGTGACATGTACCATTTTTATTTGGCCACAGGGTCAATACAACCACCTGCGCCGTGCCACAGGGTCAATACAACCACCTGCGACATTTACCATTCTTATTATCTCTTTATTATCGTATTAGTTTTATCCCTTTACTTTTAGTTCCTTAATTCTATCTAATACATTTAGTTTCCTAACACTTCCTTATCCTCTATTATCGTCTCACTTAGCTCACGCCTTCCCTTAATGACTTATTATTATTTCCTTGCCATCTTATACTTAAATACTTTTCGTTACTAATGACTCTCATACTAACTCTTAGTTGTTTACCTATTCTTTTTCTTTTCTTTTTCTTCTTCTCTTCCTTATAATTCCGTTTATTTATTTCTTTCTTGTTATTCCGTTTATTTCGTTACTAATTGCTTTAACTCTTCTTTAACTAACTTTTCTTTTCCTAATTGTCTTCCTTATTACATATCCTATTATTACATCATTAGTCCTATTCTACTCAGTGGTCACATTATATTCTCTTTACTCTCATTTGTTCATTACTAAATTTATTTCCCTATTCACCATTTCTATTCTTTTGCCACACCCTACCGATCTAATTGATTAGTTACTCTACTACCTATCTTTTTATTCATCACTATTTGTTTCCCCTATTTACTCCATCTATTTTTCTTCATTATTACCGGGTTACTCTAAGGTTCACTAGCAATTAACATTTCCCCATGTCCTAGCGATAGATATAACTACCCAGAAATACACCCCTTAAGGACTGGTAATGAAACCCCTTACCTCAATCGGTGATAGTGAGGGGTAACCTTAATCTGGCGCTTTACTCCCCGACTCACGCTTTAGCTCGGCTCCAACTTGATCCTAAGCTTCCCCAATCTTCGATTCCAAGCACGGTGGGGACAATCGAACTCGATCACGGTGACGGTGTTGCTCTTCGACATCGGGAGCGATCGCGGCTGGACCAAGGCAAGGGCTTCAAGCTTCGGTGCACTCGACAAAAGCCCGGCACGGTCACGAGTCGGTAACGGCGCCGGTGTTGCTCTCAAGAGAGAGAAAGGAAAGGGTGATCTGAGGAGGAGAGGGAGGCTATGGCAGGGAGAGAGAGAGGCAGTGGTGGTGGTGGCGGTCGGAGGTGGGTGGCTCGTGGGTGGTGGCAGCTGAAGGCGGCGCCGGAGGAGGAAGGGATGTGGCAAAGATAGAGAGAGAATGGGTCATGAAGGTGAGAGAGAAAGAGATCAAGAGGGAGGAGAGGGAGTGGATCTATGGGAAGGAGGAAGAGCAAGGAGGTGGGGTGGTGGCTCTTGGGCGGCTCCGGTGGTGGTGGTGGCTGTGGAGGAGGAGGGAGAGAGAAGGAGGGAGAAGGGGTGGAATAAAATGGGGTTTTGGGGGGGGGGGGGGGGGTTTGGCGCACCATTTATGGTGCTGATACGCATCAGGTTCGTGCCCGCGCGCCTGGGCGAGAAATTGGCTGTCTGGTGCTGTTTTGTTCCGCTACTCTCCTGGGCGAGGACTTCTCCTGCCTGGGCGAGAGTCTGTTGACTCTGAGTTGACTGTATCATAACTTCTTCGTTAACCGTCGGATCTTGCCCAAATTTGGAGACAAGCTTCTTAATCTCTTAAACTTCATATCCAACGGTGGAATTTAATTTCTTAGCATCCTATAATAAATTCCTAATTTTCTCTTTTTGGCTGATTTTTAACAATTAAAAACACCGATTTAACTCCCGATTTCGCTTAGATAATTTTGCCCCTTGCTTCCAATGTCTCCTACACAACCCTTAATACTTATAATTACTACTCACCTTGCTCCCAAAATTCTTTAAGCAATTAATCTACCCATTTCCTACACTTTAATTTTATTAATTCATTAATTATCGTTTGGAATTAAATTAGGGATGTTACACATCCAGTATGCATTGTGTCATGGCAATTCCAGATCCGCTTAGGACCATGCTCTTCTTAAGTCTTAGTACGCTTGGATGTAATGAATGAATGAATTCCATGTATGCATGGATGATGCGAATGAATGAATGCTATGAATGTTATGCATGATTGAATGTTATGCTAAATCCTCTTCTTCTTTGAAGGCGTCTGCCCCTCCTCCAAAAACACGAGGGGGGCGTAGCCACCGTTGCTCCTGTTTTGCCTTGTCACAGATAGTTTCACCAATTATCCTTACGCCTTGTTGTTTCAAGTGGGCGTCCTTCTGATCATATGGTCATGGCTGCTCAAACTTTTTATGCAAATTATTGAAAACGCAATTGAAGCAAATATACTTATCATGCCTTGTGCTAATTGATCGTATGATGCTGTAAACACACATTACATAAATATAGTTTGCATTATTTTGAGAGGTCATATTTAAATTTTTTTTACGAGCGCCAGGGCGCGACCCGGTAGCTACATCACTCGTATTTGGTCTATTCGTGACGCTTTGACAACTCTTTTGCCCTTAGTACGCCCGAATTTGATCAACCCTTGCGAATATCCAGGGCGTGACCATTTCAGGTATTCTCGTGAGCCTAAGTGTTTGGCCTGTGTTCACTTAGACTTTTATCCATATCGTGGATGCGGGGAACGACACCCGCTCGACCATCCCGATTTGTTATCTCTATCTTAAGTGTTGGGTTTTGATAACCACTCCGGACACTTAGATCTTCCAAATGAGGGGACTATGGCCCACTCGACCATTTGGGTGCATGCTTTGCTTGAAACGTGTGGTGGGGTCTCTCCCCTTCTTCCTCTTTTTTTTTTGTGTCACACGTCCAAGCTTCTGTTTGTCTCTTTTAAACATAAGCTCTCATTCCAGCAATTCTATGCTACTTGTTCGGTGTTAAGTATGCAATAACAGTAATGAACCAAAAGTTCAATCATGCCAAGATGCAATAATCAAATTTCAAAAATCATGCCAAGATCATATCTTTCTTATTGTGTTTTCTCGGGGGAGGTTCATACCAACACGTCCGCTTAAGTCTTGTTAATTGGGTTTGCTTGAGGGAGGTTAATACCATCACTCATCAAGTCCCCTAATGTCAACAATAATTTTCTTTCATGCGTTCTTTCATGGTTGTCTAGCTGGGCATGCTTGGGGGGGGGGGGGTAAACCATCACGCCTAAGCATTGTCTCCTTGATTTAACATGATTGACATTTCTATGGTTTATTTCTTAGCATGTGAGAGAATAATAATGCAAATTAATGTATGAAATTAAAATTAGGCTAGATGTAATACTTAGCTTTGTGTTTGCTTGATGTCTCGTTCCTTTTTTTTTATTATGACGCTCTGTCCCGGTAGAGCGTTCCTTTAGCTTTGGCGTCTTGTCATGGGGAATGTAACTACCGCTTTGGGTATGAGGAGTGCATTTTCCCACTTTCGACATTCAGCTCCTGGGTTTGACGAGCGTTCTTTTGATATAGCTTAACTCCTGCTTCCTATCTTTTTTTTTTCGTAGAATGCATGCCTTTCTGATTTATTGCGGGCGTGCTTTCCGCTGAGCTTGCGTTCCCCTCTGGGTGTGCCTTTCACTTGACTCTCTTATTTTTTAGCGAGCAAGTTACCTTTTGTGAGAGGGTCTTATCCAAGGAATAATTTTCGTCTACTCTCAAGGTTCTTAAGCACGTCATCTAAATTTTCTCCTAGCCTTTTTTTTTTTGCAGTTCGTGGGCTCTTTCTTTCTATTTCTTCCGGAACGTGCTTTCCGCTTTGCTTTCCAGGGCGTGCGTTCTTCGCCGAGCGTGTCTTCTCCCACTTAACTTCCTAGCGAATAATTCCTTTTCTTGTTAGAGCGTCCTTTCTGTCTGGACTTGTTTCATGGACCCTTTTTTGTCTGATGGCAATGATTGCTTTCTTGCTATAGGCGTCCGTGAAGAGCGTTCTTTCCGCCCTTGGGTATCTTGCTTTTGGGTGTCCCTGAAACATAAAAATAAGGCTTAAATATTTTTCTCTTTTTATGGTACCATGTAATAATTTCTTTTTCAATCAATTTGTATTAATCCAATATTCAAACTCTACCATCTATAACATAATCAAATATTCAAATATTTGGCATACATATATTCATCATGAGCATTAGGCTTTTGTATATCAAATTCTTATCCACTGTCTTCCTTACATTCAAGGGAAATATTTACATTTTTTTTTACTTTTTATTATGGTCCAAATGAAAGTACTAAGTTAGTCCATCAAATAATAAGATTTACGCATGTAGTCCATTAATGCTATGGAGGAATCCTAGGTTATGGCATCAAACACAATTTGTGTCATTTGGTTTCGCTGTGTAATGCGACATCAAATGCACCGTGCATCATGAGCTTCATATCTTAGTCATGCTATGTAGTATTTACTATAAGAAATGTGTCACTATTATGCAAGCCAACTAATCAATCTCATAAAACTTAATTTAAATCTAAAGTCAAGCATGTATAGCCAACCCACATTAATACACACATATATAACATGTTAGTAATGATAATCAATAATTATAAGAGCATGTATTAATAGGATGGAAATTATCTAATCAGTACATCTTAATTGCTAGTATATTAAGTAACCTTCTGCATCCTATAAAACCATAACCCAAAAATGATCCATAATATTATGGTATGTAATTAATTCTGTGATAGTAAATGGTTAGTAGCAATAGTAGAAATAGGATTACTTCCCTGAAACGTTTTTCTTTTTTTTTTAGTGATGTCTTCAAGTCACTTCCTTTATTGAGCGTTTCTATGGCGCTATGCTTCTGATATTTATTTGAAGAAAAATACACACATTTCTGTTTCATCAAGAGCACACTTTTCGCTGTGTTGTTCAGAGCGTTCATTTCCGTCGATCGTACTTTATGCTATCTTGCTTTTTAGCGAGTGTTTGGTCTTTTCTAGGGAAGTGGGCGTCCCGCTTTTGGGCCTTTCGCTCTTGGGCGTGAGGATCACACCCTCCCGTTTTAAGTGTCATGCCTTTGAGCATGAAGAGCGTTCATTTTCGCTTTGGCTATCTTCTTGAGTATGGGAAGTGTACTCCTTGTTTTGGCTGTTCTTGCCCGTTGAGGCTTTGAAGGGCGTTCCTGCCCGTTATGAGCTTCCTACCAAGGTTCAAATATTTTGCTCTAATCTTAGCATGACATAATAATCCCTTCTACAATAAATTTATACTAATCTAGCATTTAAGTTCTACTATTCATGAAATGATCAAATATTCATGGCATGACACCCAAGTATTCATCATAAGCATTTACCTCTCACAAACATAATTTAATTCTTAACCATTTTATGGTACTAGTATATACAGGATAATAATACCAACAACAATCTATACAATAGAACAGGCTCAAGTTGTTAATATATGCGGAAGCAACAATAGTTAATTAATAATTTATAAACAATTCATTATTATATTTATTTGTATTTAATAAATTGCTATAGTAAAAGGTAAAAGTTACTCCCCTGAATATGTCTGTGAGGGCATGCTCTTTTGTCCCATGTGCTTTGTAACCAAACTTTCTTTAATTTGTTGGTTAATGACTCCTAGTCAATACATCCTCTCCTTATCTGCTGAGTGTGAAACTGTGAATGCTCTTTTCCATTCTTGAGTCCAATCTACTTTTTTCTTCTGTTCACATATTTTTATATTTCTTGAATGAGTAAAACCCACCTTTTGTACCTTCCCTAGTAAAGAGTCGGTGAACTTGTCTAGCAAATGTCCCTTTCCTTTGTGTTAACCCAAAAAATATAATTGCACTCATGTCAGTTGCCTTGCCTTCTTGGTGATTGGTGAAGGATACTTTTATTTTTATTTTTATTTTTGGTCACAGATTTCTCTATCTTAACTAAACTTTCCTTCCCTTTTCATTGACAACCCGTCATCTTTTTCTTCTGCATGGAAATTTCCTTTGCTTTGCTCTGACCAAGAAAGTCAGGTAACAGTGTCCCTTTCTCTTCCCCCTAACTACTCAATCATCAAAAAATGGAAGGGTCAGTGTCTCCATGATGGCTACAACGAGAACAACGGCAATGATGGAGGTAGAAACTACCGACGGCGGCGGCAAGGTCAGTGGCCACGGCGGAGGGAACGATGACGCGGTGACGGGGGTGAGCGTGACAGATCTGGATCGGTTCGATTCCACGACGGGGTCGGCGATGGTCGATGCAGAGATGGTGGTGAACGAAAATGGCACCGCAACATTTCATGTCGGTGAACACAATGAGAACCATGTGGTAGTGATAATCATGGACGGCGACAGCACGTGTGACTCTACCCTCTAGAGTCGCGAACGGCGGTGGTGGCACGGTCGAGTTCGACGGTTGTGGTCCCGGTGGCGTTTGCGATGGTGGGGTCCGGATTTGTGCATCAATGGTGGCGTGGGCGTGAACGGAGGGAGCCTGCGTCGTGAGGAATGGCCACTGTCCAGATCCATGCGGTTACCACCATGGCTTCCTCTTCCTTCGAAGGACATGAACGATGCTGGCCTGATCTTCTCTATAAGCGATGAAACCATTGACCTTGAGAGCAGGGCACTAACGTTTCACGAGCTGGGCTGAGTTGACTCGGCGGGTCGACTCGGTAAGGTTCACGTGGACCAACTCAGGAGCGAGTCGGCTCTATGAGGAGTATTGAACTTTGTTATTTGGCTTCCTACACTGATTATCTCTTCTCTTTCATTTTTATTTTCTCTTGCATTTATCTTGAGCTTTTGAAAAATAATGGGACAACTTGGTTCCTTTCTCCTTATCCTGGTGTATTTTTCTTTACTGAATGTGTGCGGTTCCACCCCTTCTTTTCTTTTTTTTTTTTTTTGCTTTTCTGGACTTCAATGTTGTTCATGTTTCTCTTTCTTGGTTTAATATTCCTAGCTTCAACCCCTTTTTACGGAGTGTTTAATGATAATGATCTGGGTTTGTAAGCTTAAGAGATGTATGTAAAAGTATAAAATCCATGCCTCCGTGGCTTGGAGAGAACGGATGGAGCATCATGAAGAACCGTCGGGAGGATCGACCGGGGTGCTCTTTACCCATGAAAAATTTCTCTGGAGGGTAAAGGAGTATGGTAGTTTTAGTGTCTGAGAGAATGAAAGGGGTGAAATGAATGAGGAAAATGATGCCCTCTCCTTGTATGGCTTTGGGTATCCCTCTGTTTTATTTCTTTTGTGGACTTGTGATGTTTGTGTTTGGTTCCTCTTGTTCTCTCCTCTCTCTCTATTATGTTCTGATCCCTTTTGATGTCCAAGTGACTATCTTTATAGGGTATTGGAGGGGTATAATGGTAATCTGATGAGAACTTGGTGACCAAGTAGACTTAGTGACCAAGTAAACTTGGTGACCAAGTCTTGGCAAAAAGGGGTGTCAACCTACGCTGTCACAACATGTGGGTTAGTGGGTGAACGTCTGTGTGTTAGGGCGTCCTAGGTCTTAGGGCGTCATGGATGTTAGGGCGTCCTATGTCTTAGGGCGTCACGGGTATCAGGGCGTCCCCGTCCCTTATCTATCATGAAGGTGCTTTGTCAAGACATGAACGCCCTGTGCACTTTCCTCCATCCAAAGCCTTCCAAGCCACGTAGTCCATGAAGTTCCCAACTTAGTGGTACCGCCGATGTGTCGTCCTACACCAAGGCGGCGTGGATCCACTAAGTATCTTATAATATCTCTTGTAGTCTTTGTTGTTATCATACTTATCTTGTCTTTCCTGCAAGATTAGATTGCTAAATATAGATTATGGCCCATGGTAAAAACAGGTCTGAAACAATTGCTAAAAGATGAAGCTGTTAAGAAGAAATTAAATTTTTAATATTCCTTTTTTTAATAGCACCTCCCAGTCCTCTTGTATTAAAAGTAGCAATAAACCTTAAATTATATTTTTATTTTTCCTTGTCACCATCGCTTGCTTATCTCGAATTTCCATACTTGAAAATTTTTTAATCACTTGAGCGTCAGAAGATCCTGATGTCAAGCCCAATTTTTTTACCAATTTTCAGAATCTTAGTTGCCTCTACATTAATCCTCTCTTCATTGGTCTCAGATTGAGAATTATTTGTAGCATTAAAATGATTAGCTGAATATAACGAACCATGAGAACTAGAAGAGTTACCCTTGTGAACAGAATTTATAGATGACGATTGTCCCTTTGCTTTAGATTGCTGGAGAATGTTAATCGATATATACTTTTATAAGAGTATTGATTAAGGAAAAGAAAAGATGATAGGAAATATGATGATGAAATGTAAATATGGAAATATGGAAATATGAAATTTGTATTTTTTCAATACAAAATAAGTTATATTAGGGTTTGGGATAAAAATTTAGATTAATTAAGGAAAGTGTAGGACTAAAATATTGTTTATAACATGTTCAAATTAGTTTTATACCCTATTATGGCCTCCAAGCCAAAGTCCCAATTTAAAACCTATTGCCCTTGAGCTTGTAAAGCTCTTCTACAACACTCATGTTTTGGTGCAAACTTGGTTCAGCCACAACACTCTGTTTTTCAGTTTCAACAGGGTCTGTTCATCAGAGTTTTTCAACAAGAAAAAGCTAAATAAATTCGTGAATAAGGATTGGAATTCAAACTAGGATACATGAACTTGAGATTGAAATAAGTTTGAGTTCACAAGAGAGCTTGAGCTTACCACACGAATTCAACAAAGATGGCTCCAGAAACTGGTTTGTGCTCTGTTTTTCAGCATCAACATCGTCAAGTTGTAAGGCTTAGAACTTTTTCTATGGTAGACGAAATTGAGTGGGACTTGTTCATACTTCCAGAGGGTTCAAAGAACTTCAATTTGATATAAGGTTTGCTTGTGTTGGTGGCTCAAAGAGAGAAAACGAAGCAACACAAGTGAAGGGTTCAGAAATTGATTTTATGCAATGTCAAGAGTGAAATTGAGTGGTTTAGAAAGGGTTTAAGTCACCCACACTCATCACCACTCCTTATGATTAGAGATTAGACGTGTTTCAGGTCGAGGTGGCTGGATTCTAAGCCAAAAACGTGTTGATCTCCTTGATTTTTATCCAAAACCGCCTTATTTTCATGTTTCAGAGTTGGCTTAACCGGTTAAAGTGACCCTTAACCGATTAAGTCAGTTAAATTTTTTGTAAAAACTTAAAAATATTATATTCTACTCATTTCTATCCACAATTTCTTTTAAATATTACTTTTATTCTTCAAAAATAAAGTTTTTCAATTAGTAAAATAATTTCCTTTAAATATTTTCTTAGTTAATTTCACACCTTCATTTATTTACTTACTAATAATTTTACATTATAATTATCGTAATTACAAATAATTATAATTCTTAATCGGGAATTTAAATTTTGGGGCATTGCATAAGGCATCATGCATCATGCCACTCATATTAAAATAATGAGAATTGAGTGATAACTTGAGTTTGACGTATGATGTGCATATTATCTGTCATTGACTTATATGTGCATTAATTTTTATTTGATGACATATCTCGTTGATATCTGTCTTACTCATGTTAATTGTTAAATCTTTATTCTCTATCGATTACGTGTACGTTCTGCTTATCCTCATGCCCTTGTAGGTGATGTCTCGCTATCTTGCCTGCATCGAGATCCGCCCTCTCCCTAGTGGAGTGTGGGTCTATGAGGACCATAGAGTATGAGGGTGAGGTGGATTTGACCTTCTATCACCCTAATCCACTGATCCGTATTCGTCCTCGTAGATTCAGGATCCCCATTATCTATATTATGCACGTACCTCCATTTTATACTTACCATGAACCGCCTCTAGCTCGACCTGCCCGGGCTTATCACAATTTTCATTTTAGATCCGTTTACCGCTCTCACCCTTTTACCTCTCGAGTTGTCCGAGAGGATACTCCTACACCTGATCTGACGAGTCCAGTCAGGGTTGCACCATCACCTGACCCCGTGCCCAGTGTTAGGGTACCTTCCTCGTCGGATGAGGTGGAGGAGGATCCTGTCGAGGCAGGGAGCGGAGACGAGCCAGTCGAGCACTCTACTGGGAGTCAGTGGAGGGATGATGACCCTTAGGTATGTGCAAAGTATAGGTAGTGAGGGTCAAGGACCCGTTCTACAGCTGCTATGGATCTTTTTGATGGATGGATGGATGACTTATTGATGACTTGGACTACTACTGCAACTGCTACTTCTGGATCAGCTCTGGAGCCTTTATTTTTGAGTTGTTTATATTGTATATATTTGGAGCACTCTAGAGTGTGATCTATCTTTCAGCTTTTTATATTATCAGCTTTATGGACTTGTATCTGGACTCGGTTACCTTTGACTACGTGGACTATGAACCTTTTATCTCTGATATATGTAGATATTATGTTTATATTCACTATTCATAGTCCAATGATTTTCCGCTTACTCTGATAATACTTCATAAGGATTCAGTTACGTTACTTACAAAGGATACTATTCTACGATTTGAAATAACGAAAGATAACATTCTAATAATTTTGAACTATGAGGTACCTTAATTATTTTAAATCAAGAGAATGTTATCACAATTCCTATTTCTCAAAGCTTAAGTGTATTTTATTAATGTTTACGAATACCGAATCTAATATTTCACAAAGGTATAATTTATTTTTCGAGGTCCAATGGTTTGTGACTGCGCACCCGATCCTTTAGAATTTTAAAAGGAAAGAAAAAATTATTTCTTATAATTCTAATACTTTAACAAGTCCATACTATTTTCGAGTAATCATTATTTATTTATTTAATTACTCGAGAGTTATTTTGAGGGTGTTGCAAGAAGAGTGTTTCATGATAACAATGGTACAAGCATATAAAGCTCTTGAAAAATCCGAGCAACAACTAGTTGAGCTTGACACCATCAAATACTCGAAAAGGTTTCCGTTCCTAGGGGAGGGACCATATGTTATATTAAGTACCTACACTTGGGGGAGAGATTGTGAGAATTTCAAGTGTGAGATATTTACGGGTAAAAAAAAAGTCTCGCATCGGATAATAATGAATAAATTAAAGTATATATAAATAGCATGATCAACAGTAACAAACCTAGTGCTTGTTTGAGTTACCGATACACTCATTTTAGGAAAAGCTTTGAGATGAACGAGGATTTTATGCTATTAAAATCCAATCCCCAACATGTCTTTAAGGTCATAAGATTTTGGTCAAGATGTGGTTTTTAATTTGCTTACGAAGGTTCTTATTTATTTCTTTGACCCATTTGTTCAAATCTCATGTTTATTTGGGATTTGTCTCTTAATTTGTTAAATGTATCATTTTCTAATGCAAACTTTAAACTTTGAATTATTTAAACATTGCCTATTTATTAGAATGAGATAACATTTTCTGTTTTAAAAAGTGTATCACTCTATATGTTACTTTATTGTGATTGATTGAATTATTTTTGATTTAAATAATATATATATATATATATATATTTACAAATCATCACAACAACTAGCACATAAAATGACACATTATTTGGAACAACATATTATATTATTAGATATTTTTCTTAGTATAATGATTAGCAAAACTCCACATGAGAGGCATGACGATATAGTGAAAGGACATAGTATATTTGACAGATGCACTTTGATTTTTTCAGATATTGATATAATTTATAAAGTAAAAAAATTTAAATCATACTTAAAGTCATTTTTTCCCTTCTAGAAATTAGATTGCATTGTTTAATTTCTAATGACTTGCACTTTTTATTATGAAATGTATATTCTTGAGTCAAAGTTTGATGGGCACAACATAATACGTTTAATTGAAAATTCAATACCCCCTCAAATTTATAATATAAAAAAAACTAAAATTACGTTTATTAAAGGGGTTAATTGATTGTATTAAATTTTTCTCAAATTTATAAAGTAAAAAGATAAAGATATTTTAGGAAAATACTATTGGGAATGAAACAAAAATTAAATGAGATAATCACTTTCTAGACATGTTTTAAGAGAAAAAAACATTGAGAATGAAACAAAATTTTAAAAAAAATTTGTAACATTTTCTTATATTTTTAAGGCTTAATTGCATAATTGGTCTTTTATCTTATTTATTAGATTCACTTTGGTCCTTTATCTTTTTTTTTGCAATTTACTGGTCCTTTATTTTTTTTTTAAAAGATTCAGTTTGGTCCTTTCGTTAAAATAAATTTAAATGAGAAGGAATATTCCAAGAATATTCCCCCTTCTAGGCTTAATTGCATAATTGGTCCTTTATCTTATTTATTAGATTCACTTTGGTCCTTTATCTTAATATTCCCTCTTCTTTTTCCTCTTCCTCTGCTCTCTCCTTACAGCGGCGGCAGCCACCATGATGAAGAATTGAAGAATGATGAAGAAATTTGATGTTTTTCGAGGGAAGAGGATGTGAGCCCATCGTGGCTGCCGCCGCTGTAAGGAGAGAGCAGAGGAAGAGGAAGAAGAAGAGGGAATATTCTTGGAATATTAAGATAAAGGACCAAAGTGAATCTAATAAATAAGATAAAGGACCAATTATGCAATTAAGCCTAAAGGGGGAATATTCTTGGAATATTCCTTCTCATTTAACTTTATTTTAACGGAAGGACCAAACTGAATCTTTAAAAAAAAATAAAGGACCAATAAATTGCAAAAAAAAGATAAAGGACCAAAGTGAATCTAATAAATAAGATAAAGGACCAATTATGCAATAAAGCCTATTTTTAAACCTAGAAAAATATAATTTTTTTCTTTTGGCAAAGGGAGTACGTTATAATTTTTGACCAATCACAACTTTTTAGTCGATGAAGTGATATAAAATAGATGACATTTATGTTTTTCAATGTGACTAGGAGAATGGTTTTTTTTTAAGCAAAAGAATCTTATTCAACACAAAGGGTCTAAGAAGCATCATTGTACACATGAACCCCACCTTCTATGAATGATTTGAATATAAGTACACAATCATGTGCTCAACAAAGACCAAAATCCACGAGGAGCAATACAAACAAGGTCTACTTCACGAGGAAGTGAAGTAAAAAGTACAACTAAAAAGCATCCACCTAACCAAAGACGTCAACAAGGCCTACCAAATCAGTACTAGGATCTCTACCTCCGAAAAAATCTTGATAGGAAAAACCTAATGGGAAAAATCCTAAGTAAGGGAAAAAGGGTATAGCAAATCTTAGCAGTCACAGTCGAGAACACACCAATCCTAAGGGGATTACAAGGTGACAATACAATTCATAGGATTCATACACCAATTAAAAAACGAAATTATCCTATCCGAAAGAGTTTTAACCAAAACCCAGGTCATGACCTTAATCTCATCAAGAGTAGAAGGAATATAAGTAGCAAAATTTGAGAAAAGAACTCCATTATCGAGAAACCAAATATTTCAGCAAACACATAACCAAATAGCGAGCCCGTAACTCTTATCTTTTTTAGAACCAAAGAGACTCCCAAACTTCGAGAAATGATTAACTGAAGACTCAAATGAGAGTAGGCAAACCTGAATCCATGAGAAAATATGATGCCAAATGTGGTTGGAGAAGACACATGAGAAAAAAAAAGATGAGCTACAGATTCCTGCTCATAGCCGCAAAAGGAGCAAGGATTTGAGAATTGAAACCCCCGCTTCATTAAGTTATCAATAGTAGGCAATCTATTTAGTAACAGTTGTCACCTAAAAGCTTGAATCTTTTTAGGAACCTTGATAGACCATAACTGCATCAAGACATTATGATCTTGGGGTAATGGTGCAATACAAATAATAGAATAAAGCCAATTGTAAGTAGATTTACATGTGAACTTAGAATCACCTGAATCCCAACACCAAACATCCAGATCAGTAGGATCTATGACACCATCAACCAAGGTGTCCTTAAAGTAGTTGTATCCCTCCATCTCTCAATCACGAGGTTCACGATGCCAAAGAGGACCCCAAGATCACACACCATCCCGCCAATAGCCAACATCTTTGACCAAAATCTTTTTATTTAGATAAAGCATAGAGAGAAGGATAAACATCTTTAAATGAGAAGGCTCCAAACCATTTATCCTCCCAAAATAAAGTTTTGTCACCACACTCAAGCTTCTTAGATAGGCCCATAGAAAACCAATCCTCAAATCCTTCAATTTTGCTACTATAGCACAAGTCCTTCCACCAAATAGAAGCTTTAGTAAAAAAATTTCCTTTTTAACAAAATAGTTACTAGCACCGAAGTCACCATAGTGAGCTCGAAGAACTTTGATTGATAGGGAATCACAATTTTGTGTTAGTCTCCAACTCCATTTTGCAAACAGGAATAAAATAAATTTATTGAGATTTTTGATCCCCCATGCTATTTTGGCCTACAAACTAGGTCCCAATTCACCCAAGCTATTTTTCTACTTTCAGCATTCCCACCCCTAAAGGAAATTCCTTTTGAATACCAACCATTATCTTCCCAACTTTCTTAGGCATTTTAAAATAGGATAAATAGTAATAGGCAAGCTATTTAGAACTGAGTTTACAAGAGTAATTCTACCTCCAAGGAAAAGATGTTTCCCTTTCTATAATGATAGCCTAGAATTCGTGGTATCAATGACAGACTTCCAATAGCTCACGATCTAGGACTGGTACCAATAGGGAGACCAAGATATTTGAATGGAAATGATCCTTGGGAGCAATTCAAATAAGAGGAAGTCATTGCCATGAAGGAGGGAGATATATTGATATCGAATACTCTGATATTTTGATAATTTATCTTCAAACCTGACACAAGCTCAAAGCTTCTAAGAGCAGCTTTCAAAGTCAAGACATTACTCCAAGAACCATCACCCACCAATATAGTATCATCAACAAATTGCAATAAGGAGACTTAAGGACCATCTCTCCCAAACGAATAAGGGGAGAATAATTGAATATCAGCTGCTTTTGTTATAAGACTCGTAAGGCCTTCGACAACTAGAAAGAAGATAAAGGGGGCCAATGGATAACCTTGCTTCAAACCTCTTCGAATATTAATTTCAATAGTTGGGCTTTCATTAACAAGAATAGATAATGAACAAGGACACGGACTTTGGTCCACTTGATAAAGGAAGAAGAAAACCTGAACTTGCGAAGCATTTACACTAAGAAAGACCAACTAACAGAGTCGTAAGCTCGTTCGAAGTCAACCTTCAGGATGAAACAATCATTGTTAAATCTAGTAGTGTGATCCACCACTTCATTGAGAATAAGTACCCCATCAAGAATTTGTCTCCCAACAATAAAAGCATATTGGTTATCAGAAATTAAAGTGTACATGATTGCCTTCATTCTATTTGTAAGTTGTTTCTCAATTAACTTGTACATGCAGGTCAGTAGTGAAATTGGATGAACTTCACTTAAATGTTGAGGACATGACACTTTCGGAATTAAAGCCACAATATAAGAAGTAAAAGCTTTTGGCAACACTGCATGAGAATGGAATTCATTTACCATAAAATACATTTCGTCCTTAATCAGATACAAAAACCTCTTTATGAAATTGAAATTAAAACCATAAGGTCCAGGACTTTTATCACCATCACAAGAGGAAATAACTCATCAATTTCATCAAATGAAAAGGGATCAATAAGTATAGCATTCTGATCATTACTAACTTGGGTAAAATCAAGATCATCCAGCGTTGGTCTATTATGATGGTTTCAGAAAACTACGGCTGAAAATGAGAGGTAACCAAGTCCTTAAATTCATTAACCTCTTATATCCACTGTAATCCATCCCATAGAGCTTGAATCAAATTCTTCTTTCTACTAGCGACAAGAGAAGCATGAAAAAAGCTAGAATTTGCATCACCATGCTTAATCCAGTTAATCCTGGATTTCTGTTTCATTAAGATATCTTTATTATTAAGAAATTCCACAAATTCGCAGTCTTAGTTTTCCTCAAAGAAGATTCTTCATCATTTAAGCAAAAAGATTTCGCTTTTAAGTTTGAAACGCCAATATCCGCTTTGAGGATACGAATGTTGGTGTCCAAAGACCCAAAAACATTATGATTCCAATCCTTGATCATACCTTTAAGAGCCTTAAGCTTTTCTTTGATACAAAAAGCCTTCTAACAATAAACAGAGTGCTTAGACCAGCAATTCTCCACCACTTAGCTTTAGTGAAATCATCCGTTCAAAGCAAGCAGTTGTTGAACCTAAAGGTTTTAGGACCTCAATTGGCCACACCCTTTTTGAAAATAACGGAGCATTGATATAAAATATCTCTAGGAAGAGCCCATTGGACCGCAGCACCCCAAATAGATAACCAATCATCTGAAACAAGGATTTTATCCAATCTACTCATCGTTGAGCCACCAGACAAATACCAAGTAAATTTTCTAAGTCTCGAACCTCCTTATCCACAATAAACTGGTTGAACTCATCCATTTGCACATGATCAAACCCCTCACGAGATCCCATTGGTTCCCCTGAGTTACAAACCGCATTGAAGTCCCCTAAAATACACCAAGGGCCAAGAGCAAGACCATATTCACATTCACAAGCTCGGACCAAAGAATTCGTTAACCCTCGATAGAGCATGAAGAGTAAACGTTCACAATATAAAACTGACGTTGCTGCTTCCAATCTAGATAAACTCCAGAGAAACCATTGCCAGAAAAAGATGATATAACAGATAGAACAATAGAATCCCAAAAATTTAGAATACCACATGCCCTACTCAAAGATAGAACAAAAGACCAATCACACTAAAAAATTCCCTATATATGATGGCAAAGACTAGGCTCAATCTGGCTAAGCATAGTCTTCTCGGTTGTTGTTTCAACCCCTTTTTACGAAGGGTTTAATGACAATGATCTGGGTTTGTAAGCTTAAGAGATGTATGTAAAAGTATAAAATCTATGCCTCCGTGGCTTGGAGAGAACGGATGGAGCATCATGAAGAACCGTCGGGAGGATCGACCGGGGTGCTCTTTACCCATGGAAAATTTCTCTGGAGGGTGAAGGAATATGGTAGTTTTAGTGTCTGAGAGAATGAAAGGGGTGAAATGAATGAGGAAAATGATGCCCTCTCCCTGTATGGCTTTGGGTATCCCTTTGTTTTATTTCTTTTGTGGACTTGTGGTGTTTGTGTTTGGTTCCTCTTGTTCTCTCCTCTCTCTCTATTATGTTCTAATCCCTTTTGATGTCCAAGTGACTATCTTTATAGAGTATTGGAGGGGTATAATGGTAATCTGATGAAAACTTGGTGACCAAGTAGACTTAGTGACCAAGTAAACTTGGTGACCAACTCTTGGCAAAAAGGGGTGTCAACCTACGTTGTCACAACATGTGGGTCAGTGGGTGAGCGTCTGTGTGTTAGGGCGTCCTAGGTCTTAGGGTGTCATGGGTTTTAGGGCGTCCTAGGTCTTAGGGCATCGTGGGTGTTACGGCGTCCTATGTCTTAGGGCGTTATGGGTATCAGGGCGTCCCCGTCCCTTATCTATCATGAAGGTGCTTTGTCAAAGCATGAACACCCTGTGCACTTTCCTCCATCCAAAGCCTTCCAAGCCACGTAGTCCATGAAGTTCCCAACTTAGTGGTACCGCCGATGTGTCGTCCTACACCAAGGCGGCGTGGGTCCACTAAGTATTTTACAATATCTCTTTCAGTCTTTGTTGTTATCATACTTATCTTGTCTTTCCTACAAGATTAGATTGCTAAATATAGATTATGGCCCATGGTAAAAACAAGTCTGAAACATTAGCCCCCTTGTACTTGAGGGAGAATCTACTCTTTCTCAAGTGCACAATATCTCTAAAGGCCATAATCTTTATTTTGATGCTGCATAAAATTTTGTTAGTAAAAAAATACATTTATCTCAAATTCAATTGTAATAAAAGTTGAAACTTCCCTTTCTTGATGATTCTCTTTTGCTTTGTACTGGTCCATGAGTGATGTTGTCTCCTCAAGAGGAAGCTCCCTAGTTGTTATCCGCTTTGCTAGTCATCCTGTAACACTCTCACTTTTATTAGTTACTTTTAGGTTTTATTAAAATTAGAGATTAAAAATTCCTTTTTAAGCTTAATTACTTATAAAAACTTTTACGAAAATCCGGCAGAGTTTCCTCTGTTTTCCGGACTTCCCAAAAATTTTCTTCTAAAAACCTGTCAGTCCAGAATTGTTTAAAAACATAAACAACAACAGTTTAATAAGTACACAGATCCTAATGCCCAAATAATACAAGTTGCGGGGCAAGCTACTAATTCATATTATAAATTACATTAAATAGTTATCCACTCATAATATCTAATAAACATTCCACGTAATGGAATGAAAATCCTGCTCAGCCGGCACGGGTGTATGCTCCACTTGTGTACCTGAAAAATATTAACCACACAGGGGAAGCATCACACAGAACTTAAAAGAGAGATTTCTAAGCAGATATATACGACACACCAAGACCATTCAAACCTATACTATACTACTTAATTCATGCTCCTCTTTTCCAGCTAACCGATTTCTTTTTCTTCCTTTCCCATAACCACTCTATTAGCCATTTATCCTTTCCAATATCATTTTCATTTCCTTTCCCATTTTTATTCCCTTTTTATTCCATTTTCATTATCCTTTTCCCTTAATCACTGATATGTCCCTATCCGTTTCCGTTATCCCTTTTTCCTTTACCTAAATCTTTCCATTACCTTGACCATTATTCATTCCCTTTAATTCCTTTACCGATTCCATTTTTATTTCCTTTATTCATTTTCCATTATGTGTAACCTCAAACAGAGATCTACACCATACTATCGTGTGTAACCCCAAACAGAGATCTACACACCGTGTTTGCAACCACAAACAGTGATCCGCAAACGCTGTGTATGCAACCACAAACAGTGATCTGCATACGTATGCAACCACAAACAGTGATCTGCATACGTGTATACAACCACAAACAGTGATCTGTATACACCCATCTCGTTTATGTAACCTCAGACAGAGATCTACATAAACTTCCCTTACCTTTTTATTATTTGGCCACAGGGTCAATACAACCACCTGCGCCGTGCCACAGGGTCAATACAACCACCTGTGACATGTACCATATTTATTTGGCCACAGGGTCAATACAACCACCTGCGCCGTGCCACAGGGTCAATACAACCACCTGTGACATATACCATTTTTATTTGGCCACAGGGTCAATACAACCACTTGCGCCGTGCCACAGGGTCAATACAACCACCTGCGACATTTACCATTCTTATTATCTCTTTATTATCGTATTAGTTTTATCCCTTTACTTTTAGTTCCTTAATTCTATCTAATACATTTAGTTTCCTAACACTTCCTTATCCTCTATGATCGTCTCACTTAGCTCACGCCTTCCCTTAACGACTTATTATTATTTCCTTGCCATCTTATACTTAAATACTTTTCGTTACTAATGACTCTCATACTAACTCTTAGTTGTTTACCTATTCTTTTTCTTTTCTTTTTCTTCTTCTCTTCCTTATAATTCCGTTTATTTATTTCTTTCTTGTTATTCCGTTTATTTCGTTACTAATTGCTTTAACTCTTCTTTAACTAACTTTTCTTTTCCTAATTGTCTTCCTTATTACATATCCTATTATTACATCATTAGTCCTATTCTACTCGGTGGTCACATTATATTCTCTTTACTCTCATTTGTTCATTACTAAATTTATTTCCCTATTCACCATTTCTATTCTTTTACCACACCATACCGATCTAATTGATTAGTTACTCTACTACCTATCTTTTTATTCATCACTATTTGTTTCCCCTATTTACTCCATCTATTTTCTTCATTATTAGCGGGTTACTCTAAGGTTCACTAGCAATTAACATTTCCCCAGGTCCTAGCGATAGATATAACTACCCAGAAATACACCCCTTAAGGACTGGTAATGAAACCCCTTACCTCAATCGGTGATAGTGAGGGGTAACCTTAATCTGGCGCTTTACTCCCCGACTCACGCTTTAGCTCGGCTCCAACTTGATCCTAAGCTTCCCCAATCTTCGATTCCAAGCACGGTGGGGACAATCGAACTCGATCACGGTGACGGTGTTGCTCTTCGACATCGGGAGCGATCGCGGCTGGACCAAGGCAAGGGCTTCAAGCTTCGGTGCACTCGACAAAAGCCCGGCACGGTCACGAGTCGGTAACGGCGCCGGTGTTGCTCTCAAGAGAGAGAAAGGAAAGGGTGATCTGAGGAGGAGAGGGAGGCTATGGCAGGGAGAGAGAGAGGCAGTGGTGGTGGTGGCGGTCGGAGGTGGGTGGCTCGTGGGTGGTGGCAGCTGAAGGCGGCGCCGGAGGAGGAAGGGATGTGGCAAAGAGAGAGAGAGAGAGAGAGAATGGGTCATGAAGGTGAGAGAGAAAGAGATCAAGAGGGAGGAGAGGGAGTGGATCTATTGGGATGAGGAAGAGCAAGGAGGTGGGGTGGTGGCTCTTGGGCGGCTCCGATGGTGGTGGTGGCTGTGGAGGAGGAGGGAGAAGGGGTGGAAGAAAATGGGGCTTTGGGGGGGTTTGGCGCACCATTTATGGTGTTGATATGCATCAGGTTCGTGCCCACGCGCCTGGGCGAGGCTTCCGTGCGCCTGGGCAAGAAATTGGTTGTCTGGTGCTGTTTTGTTCCGCTGCTCGCCTGGGCGAGGACTTCTCCTGCCTGGGCGAGAGTTTGTTGACTCTGAGTTGACCATATCATAACTTCTTCGTTAACCGTCGGATCTTGCCCAAATTTGGAGACAAGCTTCTTAATCTCTTAAACTTCATATCCAACGGTGGAATTTAATTTCTTAGCATCCTATAATAAATTCCTAATTTTCTCTTTTCGGCTGATTTTTAACAATTAAAAACACTGATTTAACTCCCGATTTCGCTTAGATAATTTTGCCCCTTGCTACCAATGTCTCCTACACAACCCTTAATACTTATAATTACAACTCACCTTGCTCCCAAAATTCTTTAAGCAATTAATCTACCCATTTCCTACACTTTAATTTTATTAATTCATTAATTATCGTTTGGTATTAAATTAGGGATGTTACAATTCTCCCCCACTTACTAGAATTTCGTCCCCGAAATTCCGTTCAATTCCTTCAAATGGAGAACCATCCCACTAGTGAGCTCCTGACCACAGTTTTCGCTTTCCTTCGGCTTTTACTTTCCGCTCCATATGTGGTTAGGGCCATGCTCAGTTCAACGTCTATCTTTTGGCACTAAGTACTATCTCTATCTGCACAGGATCGCCTGTTTTTTTTTTTTTTTGAAGTTCCATCTCACATTCCTTGGATTGAAATCCTCCCCCACTTAGCATTGACATACTTGATTATATCCACGCTAGGGGGCATGCTCGTTTGTTGCTCAGAATAGAGTACGCAAGTTCCTTACCGGTATCCAAGGCTGAGAAGAGGACACGTGGGTGGCTATCTATCGGTAAGCATAGAACTACGCCGGGTTTCTACGACTTGGCAATTTCTCACCTTTGCATCTGAGATGCTTGAAGCTTGAAGAGAGTGAAGATGAAAAGAAGGAACATGAAGCACTCAAGAATGAGTCTCATGGTCTTTGCAAGATAAATGGACTGGATACATGTCAAGCAAGAAGACAATGGAGATTATCCCCAAAGTATGCATTTTCAGCAGAGAGTCGCCGAAGGATGCGCTTCTATGGATCTGCGACTAACTGGTTGGTCTCGGTCAATCGGGGTCCTATCAAATGCACAGGGTCCCAAAAGACTGAGATTATCACTTGCGGTGTTCCGACGTAACATCTTGATTGAAATTCCACTTCGTGACTTCACTTTTATCCTGTTCACCTTTTACTCCTTCAAGTGAGTCTAGCAAAGTCGCTCTTAAAATCAATCTTCACCGCTTTTGCATTCTACTTCGATGCTATTTCCTTCTCATTCGTTTAATGATTCCAATCCGGTAAAAGAATTCCTAGAGATCGATTCCACCTGAGGGTCAAGGTCAAGGTCTAGTTTTACCTCTAGTTTAACCCTCATTCGATCAACCGCAGAGCGTTTGGAATTATCTATTTGGTGGTCCTATAGCTTTTGGTATGGTTACGAGTTATTGTCGCTCGGATAGGATCCGAAATTGAGTCGTCAAGTCTCCCCCACTTAGTATCAACATACCTGAGTAAGTCGAAAGCAGGGAGGAAACTGGGTTGATTCCGAGAATTGACTAGCTAGGCTCTTCATACTTACGCATACGGCTAAGTTCTCATACGAGTTAGAAGGGTGGTTCGATCATTTAGTTGGATGTTCTCTGTAGAAATATAAAATAAGAGGGTCTTGAAGGAGGTTGGTTTGTGAATCACTATTCACGAGTCTTGGTAAAGATCCTATAGGATTAGAGTTCAATCGGGCTTTTGACAGAGATAGAATTCCCAAATGGTTTATTCGGATCTCAACTAGATGATTGCAATAATATAACATGTCAATAAACGCGAAGACCAAGGTGGTCAGTCCCAATCTCACATTTATTAACTGTACATCACTGCGTTATTGAATGATAGCATTATCTTTTAATAGATGCAAGAGAAAGGATGACCAATCCTGACCTTACACTCTATTAGAGGACGACACTATCACAATTGAGCTTGGTGGGATTTCTAACTAAGGTTTTAACACTTATCTACTCCTTCTAGATTACACTACTCACACTTACTCTAGGCAAAGACGCTAAAGTAATCAGTTGATGCAGCATTAACATGAAAAGTACCTTGGATAAGTTTATTCCTCGTTCTACGTGCCCATAGGACAGTCTGCAGCACGGTGTCCGGGTTGTCCGCATTGGAAGCAGAGACCTTCCTTTCTACGCTGCTCCAGCATCCAACACATACGAGTATGGGATCCTCCACAATGTGGACATGGTGGCCTGGTCCTTGAAGCGGTCGCACTCTGACCCGCATTCTCTAGCACTACTGCTCTGGTGCGGTTAACGGCGTGCGAACCTGATCCTTGAGCCAGTCCCTTACCCTTGTTGAGACCTGCTTCATTCGATATATTCTTGCTCCTTTCCTCCGCTTCCTGCTGATTCAAACTCTTCTCATAAGCGCTAGTCATATTCACCAGCTGAGAGAGGTTAGCCAGACCCTGGTGCACAAAGATAGTCTGAATTCTGGCATTGAGACCTGTTTCAAATTTAATACACTTGGTGCGTTCGTCTGCGTCCCGATAACTGCCAGAATAGCGAATCAGATCTTCAAATTGTGCCGCATACTCACCGACATTCATACTTCCCTGCTCCAGCTGCAGAAAAGCGATCTCCTTTTCCCTACGAACATCCTCAGGAAAATACTTTCCCAGGAAGTGAGCCTTAAACAGATCAAAAGTGATATCCTGATTGGCTGCCTCCAATTCTCTTCGCACTCGTTCCCACCAATACTCTGCTTCATCAGTCAACATATACTGCGCTAGCAACACGGTTTGCTCAACAGGTGGCGCCATGGTGCGAAGGATCTTCTCAATTTCCTTGAGCCATCGTTGAGCTCCATCAGGATTATACCCTCCTTCGAACCTAGGCGGTTCGCATTTCCTAAATCGAGTCATCCATTCAATTTCGACAAGAATGGATGGTGGATTCAATGTTGTTGCTGCTGCGGCTGCTGCGATGTTTTCAGCTTCGTTCTGCTGCATTCGAGCCTGATTCTGATTCAGTTGAATCAGGTTCTCCAATATAGCAGCCATCCGAGCATTTTCGGCACGTCGCCCAGCCATAATGTTAGGCCATGAAGGGAACAGCCAGTTAAGGACTGAATACTTAATCAATGACCTAAATATCCTATTCCTAGACTTAGACTCTTACTGAACGAATCAGTTACTCACTTGGTGAGTAACCATCGGAGATGTGAGTCCACACTCCAAAGGCCGAGGAAAAACTGCTCTGATACCAAAATGTAACACTCTCACTTTTATTAGTTACTTTTAGGTTTTATTAAAATTAGAGATTAAAAATTCCTTTTTAAGCTTAATTACTTATAAAAACTTTTACGAAAATCCGGCAGAGTTTCCTCTGTTTTCCGGACTTCCCAAAAATTTTCTTCTAAAAACCTGTCAGTCCAGAATTGTTTAAAAACATAAACAACACCAGTTTAATAAGTACACAGATCCTAATGCCCAAATAATACAAGTTGCGGGGCAAGCTACTAATTCATATTATAAATTACATTAAATAGTTATCCACTCATAATATCTAATAAACATTCCACGTAATGGAATGAAAATCCTGCTCGGCCGGCACGGGTGTATGCTCCACTTGTGTACCTGAAAAATATTAACCACACAGGGGAAGCATCACACAGAACTTAAAAAGAGATTTCTAAGCAGATATATACGACACACCAAGACCATTCAAACCTATACTATACTACTTAATTCATGCTCCTCTTTTCCAGCTAACCGATTTCTTTTTCTTCCTTTCCCATAACCACTCTATTAGCCATTTATCCTTTCCAATATCATTTTCATTTCCTTTCCCATTTTTATTCCCTTTTTATTCCATTTTCATTATCCTTTTCCCTTAATCACTGATATGTCCCTATCCGTTTCCGTTATCCCTTTTTCCTTTACCTAAATCTTTCCATTACCTTGACCATTATTCATTCCCTTTAATTCCTTTACCGATTCCATTTTTATTTCCTTTATTCATTTTCCATTATGTGTAACCTCAAACAGAGATCTACACCATACTATCGTGTGTAACCCCAAACAGAGATCTACACACCGTGTTTGCAACCACAAACAGTGATCTGCAAACGCTGTGTATGCAACCACAAACAGTGATCTGCATACGTATGCAACCACAAACAGTGATCTGCATACGTGTATACAACCACAAACAGTGATCTGTATACACCCATCTCGTTTATGTAACCTCAGACAGAGATCTACATAAACTTCCCTTACCTTTTTATTATTTGGCCACAGGGTCAATACAACCACCTGCGCCGTGCCACAGGGTCAATACAACCACCTGTGACATGTACCATTTTTATTTGGCCACAGGGTCAATACAACCACCTGCGCCGTGCCACAGGGTCAATACAACCACCTGCGACATTTACCATTCTTATTATCTCTTTATTATCGTATTAGTTTTATCCCTTTACTTTTAGTTCCTTAATTCTATCTAATACATTTAGTTTCCTAACACTTCCTTATCCTCTATTATCGTCTCACTTAGCTCACGCCTTCCCTTAATGACTTATTATTATTTCCTTGCCATCTTATACTTAAATACTTTTCGTTACTAATGACTCTCATACTAACTCTTAGTTGTTTACCTATTCTTTTTCTTTTCTTTTTCTTCTTCTCTTCCTTATAATTCCGTTTATTTATTTCTTTCTTGTTATTCCGTTTATTTCGTTACTAATTGCTTTAACTCTTCTTTAACTAACTTTTCTTTTCCTAATTGTCTTCCTTATTACATATCCTATTATTACATCATTAGTCCTATTCTACTCGGTGGTCACATTATATTCTCTTTACTCTCATTTGTTCATTACTAAATTTATTTCCCTATTCACCATTTCTATTCTTTTGCCACACCCTACCGATCTAATTGATTAGTTACTCTACTACCTATCTTTTTATTCATCACTATTTGTTTCCCCTATTTACTCCATCTATTTTTCTTCATTATTACCGGGTTACTCTAAGGTTCACTAGCAATTAACATTTCCCCAGGTCCTAGCGATAGATATAACTACCCAGAAATACACCCCTTAAGGACTGGTAATGAAACCCCTTACCTCAATCGGTGATAGTGAGGGGTAACCTTAATCTGGCGCTTTACTCCCCGACTCACGCTTTAGCTCGGCTCCAACTTGATCCTAAGCTTCCCCAATCTTCGATTCCAAGCACGGTGGGGACAATCGAACTCGATCACGGTGACGGTGTTGCTCTTCGACATCGGGAGCGATCGCGGCTGGACCAAGGCAAGGGCTTCAAGCTTCGGTGCACTCGACAAAAGCCCGGCACGGTCACGAGTCGGTAACGGCGTCGGTGTTGCTCTCAAGAGAGGTAAAGGAAAGGGTGATCTGAGGAGGAGGAGAGGGAGGCTATGGCAGGGAGAGAGAGAGGCAGTGGTGGTGGTGGCGGTCGGAGGTGGGTGGCTCGTGGGTGGTGGCAGCTGAAGGCGGCGCCGGAGGAGGAAGGGATGTGGCAAAGATAGAGAGAGAATGGGTCATGAAGGTGAGAGAGAAAGAGATCAAGAGGGAGGAGAGGGAGTGGATCTATGGGGAGGAGGAAGAGCAAGGAGGTGGGGTGGTGGCTCTTGGGCGGCTCCGGTGGTGGTGGTGGCTGTGGAGGAGGAGGGAGAGAGAAGGAGGGAGAAGGGGTGGAATAAAATGGGGTTTTGGGGGGGTTTGGCGCACCATTTATGGTGCTGATACGCATCAGGTTCGTGCCCGCGCGCCTGGGCGAGAAATTGGCTGTCTGGTGCTGTTTTGTTCCGCTGCTCGCCTGGGCGAGGACTTCTCCTGCCTGGGCGAGAGTCTGTTGACTCTGAGTTGACTGTATCATAACTTCTTCGTTAACCGTCGGATCTTGCCCAAATTTGGAGACAAGCTTCTTAATCTCTTAAACTTCATATCCAACGGTGGAATTTAATTTCTTAGCATCCTATAATAAATTCCTAATTTTCTCTTTTCGGCTGATTTTTAACAATTAAAAACACCGATTTAACTCCCGATTTCGCTTAGATAATTTTTCCCCTTGCTACCAATGTCTCCTACACAACCCTTAATACTTATAATTACTACTCACCTTGCTCCCAAAATTCTTTAAGCAATTAATCTACCCATTTCCTACACTTTAATTTTATTAATTCATTAATTATCGTTTGGAATTAAATTAGGGATGTTACACATCCAGTATGCATTGTGTCATGGCAATTCCAGATCCGCTTAGGACCATGCTCTTCTTAAGTCTTAGTACGCTTGGATGTAATGAATGAATGAATGCCATGTATGCATGGATGATGCGAATGAATGAATGCTATGAATGTTATGCATGATTGAATGTTATGCTAAATCCTCTTCTTCTTTGAAGGCGTCTGCCCCTCCTCCAAAAACACGAGGGGGGCGTAGCCACCGTTGCTCCTGTTTTGCCTTGTCACAGATAGTTTCACCAATTATCCTTACCCCTTGTTGTTTCAAGTGGGCGTCCTTCTGATCATATGGTCATGGCTGCTCAAACTTTTTATGCAAATTATTGAAAACGCAATTGAAGCAAATATACTTATCATGCCTTGTGCTAATTGATCGTATGATGCTGTAAACACACATTACATAAATATAGTTTGCATTATTTTGAGAGGTCATATTTAATTTTTTTTTACGAGCGCCAGGGCGCGACCCGGTAGCTACATCACTCGTATTTGGTCTATTCGTGACGCTTTGACAACTCTTTTGCCCTTAGTACGCCCGAATTTGATCAACCCTTGCGAATATCCAGGGCGTGACCATTTCAGGTATTCTCGTGAGCCTAAGTGTTTGGCCTGTGTTCACTTAGACTTTTATCCATATCGTGGATGCGGGGAACGACACCCGCTCGACCATCCCGATTTGTTATCTCTATCTTAAGTGTTGGGTTTTGATAACCACTCCGGACACTTAGATCTTCCAAATGAGGGGACTATGGCCCACTCGACCATTTGGGTGCATGCTTTGCTTGAAACGTGTGGTGGGGTCTCTCCCCTTCTTCCTCTTTTTTTTTGTGTCACACGTCCAAGCTTCTGTTTGTCTCTTTTAAACATAAGCTCTCATTCCAGCAATTCTATGCTACTTGTTCGGTGTTAAGTATGCAATAACAGTAATGAACCAAAAGTTCAATCATGCCAAGATGCAATAATCAAATTTCAAAAATCATGCCAAGATCATATCTTTCTTATTGTGTTTTCTCGGGGGAGGTTCATACCAACACGTCCGCTTAAGTCTTGTTAATTGGGTTTGCTTGAGGGAGGTTAATACCATCACTCATCAAGTCCCCTAATGTCAACAATAATTTTCTTTCATGCGTTCTTTCATGGTTGTCTAGCTGGGCATGCTTGGGGGGGGGGGGGGGGTAAACCATCACGCCTAAGCATTGTCTCCTTGATTTAACATGATTGACATTTCTATGGTTTATTTCTTAGCATGTGAGAGAATAATAATGCAAATTAATGTATGAAATTAAAATTAGGCTAGATGTAATACTTAGCTTTGTGTTTGCTTGATGTCTCGTTCCTTTTTTTTTATTATGACGCTCTGTCCCGGTAGAGCGTTCCTTTAGCTTTGGCGTCTTGTCATGGGGAATGTAACTACCGCTTTGGGTATGAGGAGTGCATTTTCCCACTTTCGACATTCAGCTCCTGGGTTTGACGAGCGTTCTTTTGATATAGCTTAACTCCTGCTTCCTATCTTTTTTTTTTCGTAGAATGCATGCCTTTCTGATTTATTGCGGGCGTGCTTTCCGCTGAGCTTGCGTTCCCCTCTGGGTGTGCCTTTCACTTGACTCTCTTATTTTTTAGCGAGCAAGTTACCTTTTGTGAGAGGGTCTTATCCAAGGAATAATTTTCGTCTACTCTCAAGGTTCTTAAGCACGTCATCTAAATTTTCTCCTAGCCTTTTTTTTTTTGCAGTTCGTGGGCTCTTTCTTTCTATTTCTTCCGGAACGTGCTTTCCGCTTTGCTTTCCAGGGCGTGCGTTCTTCGCCGAGCGTGTCTTCTCCCACTTAACTTCCTAGCGAATAATTCCTTTTCTTGTTAGAGCGTCCTTTCTGTCTGGACTTGTTTCATGGACCCTTTTTTGTCTGATGGCAATGATTGCTTTCTTGCTATAGGCGTCCGTGAAGAGCGTTCTTTCCGCCCTTGGGTATCTTGCTTTTGGGTGTCCCTGAAACATAAAAATAAGGCTTAAATATTTTTCTCTTTTTATGGTACCATGTAATAATTTCTTTTTCAATCAATTTGTATTAATCCAATATTCAAACTCTACCATCTATAACATAATCAAATATTCAAATATTTGGCATACATATATTCATCATGAGCATTAGGCTTTTGTATATCAAATTCTTATCCACTGTCTTCCTTACATTCAAGGGAAATATTTACATTTTTTTTTACTTTTTATTATGGTCCAAATGAAAGTACTAAGTTAGTCCATCAAATAATAAGATTTACGCATGTAGTCCATTAATGCTATGGAGGAATCCTAGGTTATGGCATCAAACACAATTTGTGTCATTTGGTTTCGCTGTGTAATGCGACATCAAATGCACCGTGCATCATGAGCTTCATATCTTAGTCATGCTATGTAGTATTTACTATAAGAAATGTGTCACTATTATGCAAGCCAACTAATCGATCTCATAAAACTTAATTTAAATCTAAAGTCAAGCATGTATAGCCAACCCACATTAATACACACATATATAACATGTTAGTAATGATAATCAATAATTATAAGAGCATGTATTAATAGGATGGAAATTATCTAATCAGTACATCTTAATTGCTAGTATATTAAGTAACCTTCTGCATCCTATAAAACCATAACCCAAAAATGATCCATAATATTATGGTATGTAATTAATTCTGTGATAGTAAATGGTTAGTAGCAATAGTAGAAATAGGATTACTTCCCTGAAACGTTTTTCTTTTTTTTTTAGTGATGTCTTCAAGTCACTTCCTTTATTGAGCGTTTCTATGGCGCTATGCTTCTGATATTTATTTGAAGAAAAATACACACATTTCTGTTTCATCAAGAGCACACTTTTCGCTGTGTTGTTCAGAGCGTTCATTTCCGTCGATCGTACTTTATGCTATCTTGCTTTTTAGCGAGTGTTTGATCTTTTCTAGGGAAGTGGGCGTCCCGCTTTTGGGCCTTTCGCTCTTGGGCGTGAGGATCACACCCTCCCGTTTTAAGTGTCATGCCTTTGAGCATGAAGAGCGTTCATTTCCGCTTTGGCTATCTTCTTGAGTATGGGAAGTGTACTCCTTGTTTTGGCTGTTCTTGCCCGTTGAGGCTTTGAAGGGCGTTCCTGCCCGTTATGAGCTTCCTACCAAGGTTCAAATATTTTGCTCTAATCTTAGCATGACATAATAATCCCTTCTACAATAAATTTATACTAATCTAGCATTTAAGTTCTACTATTCATGAAATGATCAAATATTCATGGCATGACACCCAAGTATTCATCATAAGCATTTACCTCTCACAAACATAATTTAATTCTTAACCATTTTATGGTACTAGTATATACAGGATAATAATACCAACAACAATATATACAATAGAACAGGCTCAAGTTGTTAATATATGCGGAAGCAACAATAGTTAATTAATAATTTATAAACAATTCATTATTATATTTATTTGTATTTAATAAATTGCTATAGTAAAAGGTAAAAGTTACTCCCCTGAATATGTCTGTGAGGGCATGCTCTTTTGTCCCATGTGCTTTGTAACCAAACTTTCTTTAATTTGTTGGTTAATGACTCCTAGTCAATACATCCTCTCCTTATCTGCTGAGTGTGAAACTGTGAATGCTCTTTTCCATTCTTGAGTCCAATCTACTTTTTTCTTCTGTTCACATATTTTTATATTTCTTGAATGAGTAAAACCCACCTTTTGTACCTTCCCTAGTAAAGAGTCGGTGAACTTGTCTAGCAAATGTCCCTTTCCTTTGTGTTAACCCAAAAAATATAATTGCACTCATGCCAGTTGCCTTGCCTTCTTGGTGATTGGTGAAGGATACTTTTATTTTTATTTTTATTTTTGGTCACAGATTTCTCTATCTTAACTAAACTTTCCTTCCCCTTTCATTGACAACCCGTCATCTTTTTCTTCTGCATGGAAATTTCCTTTGCTTTGCTCTGACCAAGAAAGTCAGGTAACAGTGTCCCTTTCTCTTCCCCCTAACTACTCAATCATCAAAAAATGGAAGGGTCAGTGTCTCCATGATGGCTACAACGAGAACAACGGCAATGATGGAGGTAGAAACTACCGACGGCGGCGGCAAGGTCAGTGGCCACGGCGGAGGGAACGATGACGCGGTGACGGGGGTGAGCGTGACAGATCTGGATCGGTTCGATTCCACGACGGGGTCGGCGATGGTCGATGCAGAGATGGTGGTGAACTTAAACGGCACCGCAACATTTCATGTCGGTGAACACAATGAGAACTATGTGGTAGTGATAATCATGGACGGCGACAGCACGTGTGACTCTACCCTCTAGAGTCGCGAACGGCGGTGGTGGCACGGTCGAGTTCGACGGTTGTGGTCCCGGTGGCGTTTGCGACGGTGGGGTCCGGATTTGTGCATCAATGGTGGCGTGGGCGTGAACGGAGGGAGCCTGCGTCGTGAGGAATGGCCACTGTCCAGATCCATGCGGTTACCACCATGGCTTCCTCTTCCTTCGAAGGACATGAACGATGCTGGCCTGATCTTCTCTATAAGCGATGAAACCATTGACCTTGAGAGCAGGGCACTAACGTTTCACGAGCTGGGCTGAGTTGACTCGGCGGGTCGACTCGGTAAGGTTCACGTGGACCAACTCAGGAGCGAGTCGGCTCTATGAGGAGTATTGAACTTTGTTATTTGGCTTCCTACACTGATTATCTCTTCTCTTTCATTTTTATTTTCTCTTGCATTTATCTTGAGCTTTTGAAAAATAATGGGACAACTTGGTTCCTTTCTCCTTATCCTGGTGTATTTTTCTTTACTGAATGTGTGCGGTTCCACCCCTTCTTTTCTTTTTTTTTTTTTTGCTTTTCTGGACTTCAATGTTGTTCATGTTTCTCTTTCTTGGTTTAATATTCCTAGCTTCAACCCCTTTTTACGGAGTGTTTAATGATAATGATCTGGGTTTGTAAGCTTAAGAGATGTATGTAAAAGTATAAAATCCATGCCTCCGTGGCTTGGAGAGAACGGATGGAGCATCATGAAGAACCGTCGGGAGGATCGACCGGGGTGCTCTTTACCCATGAAAAATTTCTCTGGAGGGTAAAGGAGTATGGTAGTTTTAGTGTCTGAGAGAATGAAAGGGGTGAAATGAATGAGGAAAATGATGCCCTCTCCTTGTATGGCTTTGGGTATCCCTCTGTTTTATTTCTTTTGTGGACTTGTGATGTTTGTGTTTGGTTCCTCTTGTTCTCTCCTCTCTCTCTATTATGTTCTGATCCCTTTTGATGTCCAAGTGACTATCTTTATAGGGTATTGGAGGGGTATAATGGTAATCTGATGAGAACTTGGTGACCAAGTAGACTTAGTGACCAAGTAAACTTGGTGACCAAGTCTTGGCAAAAAGGGGTGTCAACCTACGCTGTCACAACATGTGGGTTAGTGGGTGAACGTCTGTGTGTTAGGGCGTCCTAGGTCTTAGGGCGTCATGGATGTTAGGGCGTCCTATGTCTTAGGGCGTCACGGGTATCAGGGCGTCCCCGTCCCTTATCTATCATGAAGGTGCTTTGTCAAGACATGAACGCCCTGTGCACTTTCCTCCATCCAAAGCCTTCCAAGCCACGTAGTCCATGAAGTTCCCAACTTAGTGGTACCGCCGATGTGTCGTCCTACACCAAGGCGGCGTGGATCCACTAAGTATCTTATAATATCTCTTGTAGTCTTTGTTGTTATCATACTTATCTTGTCTTTCCTGCAAGATTAGATTGCTAAATACAGATTATGGCCCATGGTAAAAACAGGTCTGAAACAATTGCTAAAAGATGAAGCTGTTAAGAAGAAATTAAATTTTTAATATTCCTTTTTTTAATAGCACCTCCCAGTCCTCTTGTATTAAAAGTAGCAATAAACCTTAAATTATATTTTTATTTTTCCTTGTCACCATCGCTTGCTTATCTCGAATTTCCATACTTGAAAATTTTTTAATCACTTGAGCGTCAGAAGATCCTGATGTCAAGCCCAATTTTTTTACCAATTTTCAGAATCTTAGTTGCCTCTACATTAATCCTCTCTTCATTGGTCTCAGATTGAGAATTATTTGTAGCATTAAAATGATTAGCTGAATATAACGAACCATGAGAACTAGAAGAGTTACCCTTGTGAACAGAATTTATAGATGACGATTGTCCCTTTGCTTTAGATTGCTGGAGAATGTTAATCGATATATACTTTTATAAGAGTATTGATTAAGGAAAAGAAAAGATGATAGGAAATATGATGATGAAATGTAAATATGGAAATATGGAAATATGAAATTTGTATTTTTTCAATACAAAATAAGTTATATTAGGGTTTGGGATAAAAATTTAGATTAATTAAGGAAAGTGTAGGACTAAAATAATGTTTATAAGTTTTCAAAATAATAAATTCATCATTTTCCAATAAAAATATATTGTTTTAGATAGACTTCTCTTATCTTTCCCATTCTTAAAGTCTAATTTCAACATTTCTTAAAAAATAAATATAATTCCCAAAATCTTTTGTTAACACGAGCCATATAGCTATACCATGGTATATGCATGGCAGCATGGCACAGAAATACAGCATCATTCATCCATGGGGACTGCTGCGTAATGGAAATGTGGTTTTTAAGAGCGTAGTAGGCAATATATAAGCAAGGGAGGTATAAAGGTTTTGGTTTATGAAATTTTTCGCTTAATTGAAATGAAAAAATAAATAAATAAAAAATTCAAAGAATATCAATTGAACTGCTGGTTTTCTGAAAATCTGGGGAGTGTTTTTGTGCATTTTTGGATTTAAGTATCAACAATATCGCTCTATGGGTTGATCACTTCTTATACCCCTTTGAATACTTTTTGGTTTATATCTTTCAATACTTCTTTGTGTGTGTCTATATATATATATATATATATATATATATATATATATATATATATATATTTATATATATATTATAAATAAGCATTGAAATATGATATTTTTAAGAGAGAAAATAATATTGACTTATTATACTTTAAATTTTTTTACCTTTAGTAATCTTTTTTCTTTTAAAAATATCTTTAATTAGTTATCTTAACAAGGGTTCTTATTAGCAATATCTTTAAAAAAAAATCAAAACACTGCATTTTACAACATTAGTGCATTCACAGCGGAACCTTATAACATCGTTGATCCATATCAAAGATTCGACAAAATTTTACGTTGGCTGTCGAGGCCTAACACAACCTTCACCTTTTATCCGGGCTTAGGACCGGCTATGCAACATACACCGCATAGGCAGGATTCCACCTATGCAGCATACACCATATAGGTAGGATTCAAGCAGGGTGGATGAAATGGAGGAGTGCCTCGGGCGTGTTATGTGATAAGAAGGTACCACTTAAACTTAAAGGAAGGTTCTACCGCACTGCTGTAAGACCGGCGATGTTATATGGGATAGAGTGTTGGGCGGCAAAGGGCACACAAGAGAATAAACTTCATGTTGCAGAGATGAGGATGTTGCGGTGGATGAGTGGGCATACCAGACAAGATCGGATTAGAAATGAGTATATTCGAGAAAAAGTTGGGGTTGCTCCTATTGTTGAAAAAATGGTTGAATCTCGTCTTAGGTGGTTTGGGCATGTGTGGAGGAGACCGGTGGAAGCCCCGGTTAGGAGGGTAGACCAAATGGAGGGTACTACAAGGGCTAGAGGAAGAGGAAGACCTAGAAAAACTATAGGCGAAACAATTGAGAAGGATTTGGCAATCAATGCCTTATCAAAAGACATGATTTATGATAGGCCTTTATGGCGTCGTTTGATCCATGTATCCGACCCCACCTAGTGGGACAAAGGCTTAGTTGTTGTTGTAATGCATTCACAGCGGAATCTTAACATTTGGCTTACCAAACTCTGATATATCGGCATCACATCATCATTTTGCTATAAGACTCAATTTCAAAATTTTCATATCTTCCACTACATTAGAATCTTAACATCACTCACTAAATTCATGCATCAACACTCCATCATCATGTACTTTTAGACACAATCTCATGTCAATAATACCTTTGTAATATAATTTCAATAATATTAATTACCTACGATTTATAAAAATAATCCCAAATAATATTTAAATATTAAAATTGAATAAAAATTAACAATACAATAATTGAAGTTAGAGTGACGTAAAAACTTCGTCCATGATGTTTTTTTAGTGTACCAACTTAGTCCCTGAACATGTCTAAATACCAATTTGGTCCCACAAAATTTTCGGATGTATCAATATGGTCCCTTAAGATTATCAGAAGTACTAATTTGATTCTTAAAATATGAAAATCTTGAAGAACCAAATTGGTATGTTAAAAAAAACAATTGGAGGACCAAGTTGGTACATCCGAAAATTTTAAGGGACCAAGTTGATATTTACACATTTTGAGACTCTAAGTTGGTACACTGAGAAAATATTAGAGACGAAGTTGGTACTTCACTCTTGAAGTTAATGGTACCTACTAAAATATTTATTTATTTGAATATAAAAATATGTATTTTTATTTATTTATTTTTTCATAACAAGATAATATATTTAAGAATAAAAGAGAAAAATATATATTTAAGAATATTATTTTTATTATTTAAAAAAGAATAATATCATTATTTGTAATTATTATTATTTATTTATTTATTTATTAGGGTATTATAAATTAAAAAGAGATAAATGACAAAAAAATTTAGGGCCTACAAAATCTTAAGTTAAGTCTCTTATTTTACATATTCAACTTAAGATTCTCTGTCAAATTTTAAAAAAATAGCATAATATTGAGACATTCTAATATATAAAGTATGATGTTACCGTACTTTACTTTCGTGTGGTTGCACTTAAAATGGTCATGTGCAAGCATTATAAATAGAGATTAATGGCTATACACTGACAGTGTAAAATTTTTTATACCATCATTCGTTTGTATTACTTTAATCTAAAAGTCAACGACCATACGGATGAAGGATGGATGATACACTTGAGCCAAAATAATTGAGGCAGCAGTGACCGATGCAACCACATTAGGCTACACATTACCACGTCACAATTGCGAAGTGCCACCGAATCACAATGATAAAATTCATTGAGCCACACCGATGCCATATCAGGCCACATTAGGGCTGCATCAAGTTTAGAAACAATTTTTATTCAAACAGAAAAGGTTAAGACAATTTTTATTCACACAGCAAAGGCCACAATTCGGATTGCATTAATGTTACATCTACATCCAAAATTGATATCTGAGTATACATCTACTTATTTTATATTGTTTTGTAATTTTGCATATAAGACAAGCAGATATACATCCAAGTGTGCATATAACACCACACATCCACAATGTGATGCTTGCAATGCCCTTCATAACAAGGCCGTAATTGCAATCCAATCATGTCAACCACCAATTACCAGATAATTCATTGTTTTAAATAAAGGTCCGCAACAACGATTGCATATATGATATTGTGCAGTTGTAGTAGTCCCAGTGTCCCACAATCACATTGCTGTGATTTTCCGTAATTGCAGTAAAAACACAACACAATTGCAATTTTAAAACATTATTAGATAACATTCAGATAAGAGCAAATAGGAGAGGAGAAATTTTACAAGATGAACATGCCTTAAAAGTACTTTTTTTGAAAAAAAAAATAAAAAAATAAAAAAATAAAAACTTTCAGTTTAAAATTGAGGAGATACTGCTTTTATTTTTACGTATGCAGTACAGTTCAACCTGTAGATTGCACAATGTACTTTTTCGAACATGCTGAACTTTTAAGGGGAAAGGAACCCCGAGGGATGTGGTTTATTATTTGAGTCACTGCCATCGGATCCTTGTGGATACATAGGAATGGTAGAGTGCTTAATAAAGATGTACAAAACTATTAAAAATTGTTAGAGTTGATTAATGGTACACTCTGCACATGGATTTATTTAAGCCAAGTTAAAAGGTGTTTTTCTTTTTTTTTTTTTTTGTAATAAGTTAAAAGGTGTTCTATTCTTTTTGTGGATTGGGCAAATAACCCTTTGGAATGTACAATTCTCCAATGAAGCATGATTTGATGTTCTAAATGTAAGGGAGTATTCTCTTTGCACTCCCTTCAAGAAATTTTCTTTATTCATATAAATATATGATCATATGCGGTATGAAACTATATTATACTGTAAAATTATAGCAAAACCAAAGAAGTCAAGCCAGTGCCTTAACATACTCTAGAGTAAAATGCCAAACAACTTTAATTTTTGTGAACATATATATTCACAAATCCGAAGTGTTTCCAACAACGTAAAAATGTAAAATCTACCGATATAATATTCCCTTCATCCTACAAGATTGGTTAAAAAAATTTAAAAGTCAAAAAAATTAAGGAGCCATGTATTTAATGGTTTGTCTAACCTATCAACCAATTATCAAACAACTAATTAAATGCATTTTGTTTGGATTAACCAATCATAACTCAAAAGTTTACAATTTCTAAATTTTTCATTAATTATTTTAACTATAGTTTGGGACAAAAAAATTAGTCATTTTTTACTAAGGCCCTGTGGGACGGAGGGAGTATAATACATACTTATATATATATATATATATATATATATATATATATATATATATATAATATGTGCTACTTTGGAGAAAAACTAACAGCTCTATCTAGTTGAAAGATAATTTTATTTCATATATAACGAGAGGAGCAACTAGTTAACCTTTTCCGTTCACAATTTTTTTTGTCAAAACCATTGTTTAAAGTGAAAACATTTCACATAGATCGTGTCAAGTAAAAAAGCTGTCATGCCCAAACGGAACTGAAAACTGAAAGGACACATTTGCTTTGCACGCAGAAAATAAAAATGAAGATCTCAAATTTTAGAGATAAAGGCATAAATGAATAAAAAGAAGAGAGTACCCCAAATATCCATGAAGTAAAAGCATTGAGAGATCTATGATAGTAAACAAAGGTTCATCATCGTACAGACATACCTGCTGATGAGAGGGATGGTTATACAGTACAAATGCCAGAAAGGTTGCAAAAGCACACAACTCCATCATTACAGAATATTAAACCTCAAAATTGCACATGAAAGGCCAGGATTACAGTGCATTATCAGAGAACATGACTTTTTAATGAATTTTTTTTCCTAAAAAAATTTCAAAACATGGTTGCAGTTGTATTATTTATGGTTTGAGTATTCTTTATACTCATAATAATAATAAGAATAAGAATAATACTTTAGCTTATAAAAAAATCAAAACTTGGTTTAGTTGCATTGGATTACCTATTTCCACAACTTGGCACAACTAAATTAAAACACAACAAAAAAAAATATAACGGAAAAAGTGTCTTAGAAACTAGATGATATAATTAATCTCCTTTATTTTGCAAGGAAATTTACATAATTACTATTTCCTTACTTTTGATCACCTTATCTTGTTCTCTGATCTGATATACCACTGTTTGTGTATGCAGTGAGAATATAAAGGGAGAAGCTGGTAGCACTAGTCATTTATTGCCACTGCAGCATCATCAAGATTCTCATATATCAAAAGGGCTGATTGATTTGGAGCAACAAAGGGACCACACCTCAATCAAAGACCCTAAAGCTTGTGAATCTTGATGATGCTCCAACAGCAAACAGTGACTGGTTTCTTTAGTTTAGATCTTGATGATTCTCATAGCTCACTAGTCCAATCAAAAGAGATGGTAAAAAGGAAAAAGAGAGAGAGAAAAAAAACCATGAACTAATGATCTAGGAAGTAGAAAAGGAGAAGGAAGAGAGTTGAACAGCCCTAACCCTAACCCTAAATCTAAATCTAATCTCAAATGAAGAAAAGGTAAAGCATATCTGCAAGGCCTCAAAGGCTCAATCCCATGAGTTTACTGTGTGTGTAGGCCTAATAAAAAAAAAAAGGAAAAAAACAAGACCCCACTTATTGATAGTGTATGTTTTGATTCATAAGTCTCTAGACAAAAAGAAGGGTATCAAAGTACTATCTACGGTAACGTAAAGGAAAAAAAAAGGAACCGTTGAAAGGATAAGAAGAAAGAAAAGAAAATATAAAATTAAAATAAAAATTATAGATTAAAGCAAGAAAGTACCAACTAAGAAAATGAAGGAGGGTGGAAGAAGAGAAGTAGTAGAGAACTGAGAATGAAGAAGGTTGTGTATGTAGTGTGTATATATAGAGAGTGGTGAGCAAGAGCAACTAGTGAAAGGAGAGAGAGAGAGAGAGAAGGGTTATGACTTATGGTGCTTGTAAGTAATAAATGTGGAGAAGATTGGTTGGTGCTTAAAGATCTGTCAGTCAGAGAATGAGGTAGAGACACTGAAAGAGAGAGATAGAGAGAGAGAGAGAGGGTAATGCTCACAACAGTTATACATCGTAATCCTAGGCACCAAATATACCAAAAACTTAAAAACCTTTCTGAACAAGTCCCTTCTTCCATAGAAGGAAATAGAATAAGTGCTACAATCTTTGAGATTTGGAAAATTGAAACATACCAAGTATAGAAGAATGAGGTGGCTATAAGATTATTGGATTGTTGCGTCCTCTACAAGCGTTTTCAAAGTGAGGGGCCGGATAATGACAGGCCCTGCCCTGCCCTGCATCTATCCCTCTATTATCTCCCAGCAGACCTGATCTTGACCCTTACCTTAGCCTAAATGTTAAGGTTGAAAATGGGGAGCGTGACCTCTCCCTCTTCCCTAGGGTTTCTCTCTTTTTTTCTTTTTTTTTTTTTTTTTTTTTTTTATAATAATGGGTGCAAGTTTTGGGTTTGGGTGGTGGGTACCCTATCCCAAGATAGTGATAGGCTTTCAGGCCTTAATTAATAGTACTTATTGGAATACTTACAAATAATTTATCAATAACATAATCTAAGAGGAATCAAATTCTTGCAGTAATTTAACTGATGCCATTGTTTGCGGGATTTCATTTTTTTGACTTTTGATTGATCCCGATTATCCTTTTTTTCCCCTCTTTCCGGGCTCATGGATCACTTTTTTTTCCCTTCAAAATAGTATAAGATTTAATTGAATGATATGAAAGAATAGGAAATTTATGTAGCTTTGAGAGTATTATCATTATTTTGATTGACGAGAATCAAGATCAAATTTATTTGGAAAAAATCAGAGAGATCTTTGATAAAGCTGCAAAGATTTTTAGTGTTTAGGCCATATTTCAAACAACAACATTATTTGGACATTGGACATTTATATCTACTCCCTCCGTCCCATAAGTTATGATCTTTTGATGATTTTTTTTGTCTCATAAATCATGATTATTTAGAAATCCAAGACTCATTTATACTTCTTTTTTCAAACATAGCATTATTATCTTTTTCATCACTCATTTCTTCATCTCTTTTCAATATAATCTTCGTATATTTATTATTACTCTCTCTTTATTGTTACTCTTCTCTTTTTATAATATAAGTGCAAGTTAAAATACAAGTTCAGAAAATGAAATGAAACTTCTCCGCGACTACGAGACATTGCTAGGGAGTAAAGCAAGCATTTAGATTATAGTTGAATTGTGTTGTTGATCAATAATATGAAGGGGTAAGTGCAACAAATGGCAACAGAAGCCATTTTCCAAAGTTACGCACGTGTTTGTAGCGGTTACGTTACTAATCCGTAGTTTGCTAGAGATCAGCAACGGAATGAATACGCAATTTTCCGTAACTGTCAGGTCGTAGGAGTTGCTTCGATCTACAGGTCGTAGCACCCCCTTGCGGTCGTGAGCAACCCTACGACCTGTGAGCAACCCCACTAACTCGATGGCAACTACTTGGGTTTCTTCGACACTTTGATTCATGAGTCGGATCCACAGACTCTAGACATGGAAGTCTTGGTTTCATCTTCATCATATTTGCGTTTGGAGACAAGGATTTTAACAATTGCCTTTTTTTTTAATATCATTTTGTTATGTGAATAAAATGTTTTAACATAATTGTAGGAAATTAATTTAGGATGAATTCATAGTTTTTGAAATACCATATTTAGCGCTAGCTCTATGAATTTTATGGATTTATCTTTGATGATGCATTTTTATGACTGTTTATGCCTCTTGTTGGGTTCGTATTAGATGTAAAATTATTATAAATATTCAAGAGAATTAAAATATCTTTTAAATTATTTTTTTTATGTGAAATAATATTTTAATCAGTATCATCATATTTATGAAGTTTTTTTAATATCATTAGACATAATATCAAAAATATTGTCTAATACGCTTGTAAGAATATGGAAATTCATTCTTGAATTAAAAATGTTATATATATATATATATATATATATATATATATATATAATTAATTGAAACTAAGTTGTAAACTTAGAAATTGAACTAGAATATTTTCAAGGACACTTGAAAAAATATTCATAAATTTTTGAGATAGTACATTTTTGTGCACTAAATGGGCTCAATCAAGCTTTTTTTTCATTGGAAAATTTCAAAAAAAATGATCAAAAGAGTGTCCAAATGAAATTTAGATCGAGAATTTGGGTTCAACATATTATTTACTTGAAAAAAGATACTCCTATGAATTTTAAAAAGTTTATGTTATCGGTTTTGCAATTTGATTGCAAAAAGGGCTTTTTCGCTCTGACGTGAATTTCTTACTTTTAGAAATTCACATGAGAAAGAAAGTTACAAATAGAGAGAAACCACCAACCAAAGGAGTGCTTATGCAGGTATAACCAAATGAATCTCACTTAAGATTTTTTTGACGCAACATAAAGAACAATGGAATGGAATTTCAATGGAAGGATTCGAAGGATCCAACAAGCTATTATATCACAAATTTTCCCAAAGATTACAATAAGGTGGATTTGTGGAAGATGTTTCAGTAATAGGAGTGATCGACGTATTCATATTGAGGCAAAGGAACATATAGGGTCAAAACGTTGCTTTTATTTAGTTCCAACAATTGCAAAATGCCAATGATTTCGAAAAGAGACTTGAAAATATTTTTATCTGTGACTCTAAGATCTATGCTAATCTACCAATGTTCGATAAATATGAAAACAAAGCAAAGAAAACTGTAGAAAAGGTAATTAGAGCAGTAAATAAGGACCATATGAATATAGGAAATGTAAAGTTGTATTATATTGATTAAACACACTGTTACAGTATATATAAGGTTTACAGTGAAGTAGTTCCTACTTCCTACTTAACAGGATACGCATAGACTAGTTCCTAACTAATTACATTTGAAATTCAAACTAGCTATACACTAACTGATAACACCAACACACCCCCACAAGACGATGTAGGAAGAAACGACACCGATCTTGAACATAAGAAAGGAATGTCGTGGATCAGAAAGAGGTTTAGTAAGCAAATCTGCTAATTGATAACTTGATGGAACATGAGAGACTTGAATACACTTAGAGGCAACGAGGTCCCGAACATAGTGGTAATCAATAGAAACATGCTTCATGCGGGTGTGATATACAGGATTGGCACATAGATAAGTGGCTCCAATATTGTCAGAAAAAACTGTAGGAGGTTGAGGAAGTGTAATGCCAAGTTCCCGGAAAATGTTAAGAAACCATAGAATTTCAGCAGATGTGTCACCAATTGTACGGTATTCGGCTTCAAATGAAGAACGAGCCACGATTCGTTGCTTGCGAGAGGACCAGGAAGTAGCATTACGACCCAAATAAATAATGTATGCATTAGTAGACTTGCGATCATTGACATCACCAGCCCAACCAGCATCACAAAAGGCAGTGAGATTCAATTTGAGATCGTGATGAAGATGTAAGCCATGATCTATGGTACCTTTGAGATAATGAAGAAGTCGCTTTAAGGCACTCATGTGAATATCTGTAGGAGCTTGCATATACTGCGACAATTTACAAACAGTGTAAGCAATATCAGGCCGTGTAAGGGAGAGATACTGAAGAGAGCCCACCAGCTGACAATAAAAGGTTCTATCACAAGATGCAGCATCAGATGGTGACACAAGAGAACATGACGTGGACATAGGAGTGCAGACTGGCTTGGCATCAGACATGTTAGCCTTGTCAAGAAGATCACGCACATAGTGTTGTTGTGTGAGGAAGAGACCTGCTGAAGTGGGAACAATTTCAACACCAAGAAAGTGACTAGGAGCACCAAGGTCCTTAAGAGAAAAGGACTTAGCTAAGCTGTTTTGAAAGGCAGTGAGAAACGATGAATCATTCCCTGTGAGCAGAAGATCATCAACATATACAGGAAAGTAAGTTGTAACATCCCCTTTACGGTAAATAAATAACGATGCATCAGATTTAGAGTTTATAAAGCCATAATCAATTAAAAAACTGTGTAGTGCATGATACCAAGCACGAGGTGCTTGCTTGAGCCCATAGAGAGATTTGTGAAGCTTGCAAATGTAACGTGGAAAGGAAGGATGAATAAAACCTTGAGGCTGGACCATATAAACATCCTCAGTGATCGTGCCATGTAAAAAAGCATTATTAACATCCATTTGAGCAAGCTTCCAAACATTGGAGATAGCAAGAGACAACACAATCTTGCTAGTTTGGGGTTTGATAACAGGGCTGAAAGTCTCTGTATAGTCAAGACCAGGACGTTGGTGGAACCCCTTAGCCACAAGACGGGCTTTGTAGCGTGAGATTGAACCATTAGTATGGCGCTTCACCCGAAATACCATTTTTTTCCAATAACATTATATTTTGGATTAGGAGGAACAAGAGTCCAAGTACCACTGTTCATTAACGTTGTAAACTCCTCTGACATGGCATGTTTCCACTCTAGTATTTTGAGTGCTTGAGTTACACAAGTCGGTTCACAGGATGGCGGAAGAGGATATTTGCTAACTGAGAAGAGTCTCTTGGGTTTAAAAATACCTGATTTTGACCTTGTAACCATTGAATGAGTCAAGGTAGCAGGCTTTGGGACTGGAGACAATGATGTTGTAGGTGAGTCGGCGAAAGAGGATGTGGAGACTGGAGAGGGTGACACAGACTGAGACAAAACAGATTGAGATTGAGTGGAGTTGGGCACAGAAGGGGTGGGGTGATTTATGGGTGATCCAGACGACGGAATAGATGGGGTTGGAGTGGGAGCTGGGGTCGATAGGTCAGTGGAGGAAGAGAGAAGGTTGGGTTCTGCAGAAGAGAAGGGAGATGAGGGTGTGGAAGGGAGAAGGGATGTAGGGGATGATGGGTGAGTAGGTGAAGATGAAGGGAAATTGAAATTGTTGGTGGGGACTGGGGTACTATTATGAATAATAGGAGAGGATGCGGAAGGAAGAGGTAAAAGGGTATGGTTATGAGTAATAGGTTGGCTGAGTTGAGGATAAGGGAGAATATGTTCAACAAATTGAACATGACGCGAGACATATGTTCGGCCCGTGCTGGGAGGAAGGCATAAATAACCACTTTGTGAAGGAGGATAACCTATAAAGACACACGGTGAGGAACGAGATTGAAATTTATTGTCAACAAAAGGTTTAAGACAGGGAAAACATAGGCACCCAAAAATTTTTAATTTAGAGTAATTTGGAACAGACTTAAATAAAATTTGAAAAGGACTTATCATTTTAAGAGCACGAGTGGGAAGACGATTAATTGAATAAGCTGCAGCTTTTAAATCATAACTCCAAAGATTAGAGGAAAGAGAAGCATAGTTAAGGAGACAACGACTAGTTTCAAGTAAGTGACGATGTTTACGTTCAGATAGACCATTATGTTCTGGCATATGGGGAGGTGTAATAAGATAAAATATACCATGTTGTTGTAAAAATGATCGCAATTTGATATACTCACCTCCGTTATCCAAATAAAAAGATTTAATTTTGGTGTTGAATTGATTCTCAACCAGATTTTTAAAAATGGGAAATGTAATTGAGACATCAGATTTGAGCTTCATCGGATATAGCTAAACATATTTTGAGAAATGATCTATAAAAATGACGTAATAATTGAAACCATCAACAGAATCACAAGGTGCAGGTCCCCAAACATCAGAGAACACAATATCAAGAGGAGAATTGCTACGTAAACTAGACTTAGAAAAAGGGAGTTTATGACTTTTATTTATAGAACAATCAGAACAATGAAAGGTATTATTGGAATGGGAAACACACAATTTATTGGACTGGAGGATTTGATCAAGAGTGCGGCGCGCTGGATGGCCAAGACAACGATGCCACAGACTCAAGGAAGGAGAAAGCTGAACATTAGCAACAGAGGGACGAACACTGGGAGAAGAAACCTTGTACACATCATCTTCATTCCGACCGCGTAGCAATATTGTCCCGGTTCCCAAAGCCTTCACCTTGAAATGAAAAGGAAAGAATTCAATGGAAACATCATTAGTCTTGCATAATTGAGAAATAGAGATTAAATTTTGAGTAACTTTGGGCACACAAAGAATATTAGAGAGAAAGAGTGGAGAGGAAGTGGTAGTGATATTTGTGGAACCAAGGTGAGTAATAGGAAGGCCCTTACCATTAGCAATATGAAGTTGCTCATTACCAGGGTAGTTAGATGTGACAGACAGATTGACAGGATTACCAGTGACATGATGAGAGGCTCCAGAATCAAGCAACCAAGTAGGAGGCGATGGGGAAGAGGATTTAGCCACATGAGCAACAGGGGAAGACCTCTTCTGAGTAGAGTTAGGATAACCATGAAGCTTATAGCAAGTCTTAGCAGTGTGACCATGTCTGTCACAGTACTGATAGACAAGAGAAGAAGCAGTGGTAGTGATATTTGTGGAACCAAGGTGAGTAATAGGAAGGCCCTTACCATTAGCAATATGAAGTTGTTCATTACCAGGGTAGTTAGATGTGACAGACAGATTGACAGGATTACCAGTGACATGATGAGAGGCTCCAGAATCAAGCAACCAAGTAGGAGGCGATGGGGAAGAGGATTTAGCCACGTGAGCAACAGGGGAAGACCTCTTCTGAGTAGAGTTAGGATAACCATGAAGCTTATAGCAAGTCTTAGCAGTGTGACCATGTCTGTCACAGTACTGATAGACAAGAGAAGAAGCACCAGGTCTACAATATGATACAGCAGAAGAGCGAGACTTATCGCGACCAGAACTGGGACCAGAATCAGATTTGGCAGCAAAATGAGCAGTTATAGGAGTGGAGGAAAGGCGATTGTCATTGCGATGGAGAAAGATCTCATAATCAACCAATTTAGTGAAGAGATCATCAAAGCGAAGTGGAGTGTCACGATTTCGAACAGATGCAACAAATTCACGATAAGATGAGCCAAGACCATTGAGAGCATGAATAACCAATTCAAAATCATCAAGGTGATGACCAAGAAGAGACAGTTCATCACCGATGATGCGAATGGACCGAAGGTATTCAGTCATAGAAGAAGTACCTTTTACCACAGTAGCAAGACGCTCACGAAGAGACATAATGCGGGATTGAGAGGTGTTGCCAAAATAACTGGTCAATTTAAGCCAAGCTTCAGCAGAGCTGTCAGATGTGCCCATAACACCTTGAGCCTCATCATCACAAGAGCTAAAAAGAACCAGATAGACATATTTATCCTGACGAGTCCATACGGTGCGAGCAGGATTGGGAGTAGCTGAGTTATTATCACTGATGATAAGTGCAGAAGGACACTGACGAGTGCCCTGAACAAAGCCTTCAAGGTTGTGAGCAATAAGAAAATTAGTGATTTGTTTGTGTCAGAGAGGATAATTAGAGGTTTTGAGTTTGATAGGAAGGTGGGGAGTGGTAGTAAACTCCACTAGAGAAGAACGTTGGACCGAGGGAGAGAAAGCCATAAGTGAGGATCGAAGATTGTTGTGAGGCTATTTGTCTACTGATACAATGAAGAGGTTCAGATGGGAGGGAAGCTATGTGGAATCTCTAGCAGGAGGGAAAAAACAAACAAAGACCAAATGAAAGTGAGGCATTAAAGGAGAATGTTGAGAAAAGTGATGAGTAATAAATTGAAAGATGATTGGAGGGGGAAGGAAATAAAGATAAATGCTCCCGAAATGGTATGGCTATTTAAATGTTATGTAGGTAGATTACTTGATAGGGAGTGGCTATCTAAATTTTGTATGTACATTGTCAATCAACTTGGGGTGTTCGTGAAGATTGGTGAAAATACTAGAATAAATAAAGAAGAGATTTGATGGTGTAGATTTTTGGTTAGAACATCAACAGAGCAACCGGTCCCTAAATCCTAAACCCTTAACTTATAGGTCATAGTTTTTTGGGAATTATGGAAACTCAGGAATAAGGTGATTTTCGAAAACAATAGGATATGCTTAAATAGTATTTCAAAAGCAATTAGAGTTTCATTCTGGTCTATTTTCAAAGCGAACAATAATGGGGGTACTTAGTTCCTATGCAAATTGGGTGTTAAATCCTTGGGAGTGTTTAAATCAAATGTAACATGTAGTATGAAACAGGAAACAGGTGCTATGAGTATGTAAATCAATCTGTACACTGTGTTATTGAGTGAACATCTTTGTTCACCGTTTTTGGTACTACTTTTTCAATAAATATTTTTTGTTGAGAAAAAAAAAGGAAAAGTTTTGCCATTAGGATGGTGGATGATATTTATGAAGAAACTAGTAAGAAGTGTGTAAAGATGGGGTACGGTCGATTGTAAATGAAGCAAATAGTGAATCAAATCAGTCCTCAAAAGAATCAAACTGCAGGGAAATAGAGTTTGTGTCAGAATACTCCATTGAATGAGTTATACTATGGTGGTGAAGCAACAAGTGATGGTGATGCAAAATTCAAATTCAAAACATGTAGAGGAAGTTATAAAGTTAAGTAAGAAATTAGGTATGGTTGATGTAAATGAAGCATTTGGTCCTGGGAAAACGAAGATATGTGAATCTTTAATTAATTATAGTATGAATAAGGATGATTAAGAAGTCAACTCAAAAAGTTATGGTGAGGACACAAGTAATGATTGGGAGAGGGGAAACAAAATATAATTGCCAAAGTGGGGGAACGTGACAGCTTGTGTAATACCCTAACAAGCATCCCTCGTTGTCCATGTGTGAAAGATGGCTATGGGCTCATGGTATTTGCATTAATTGTAAACCTACATGGATAGAAGGAAGTTAGGCCTTCAACTGAGCAAGCCCACAAGGCATTTGAGGAGATGTGCTAAGATTGGACAGGCCAGAGGAGTGGTGAAGTAGATGAACATTATTCTGAAAACAAGGCTGATAAACCATCTATCATGGACCATTATTCTCAACAAAAATTTATTCTTAATTTGCCACGTGAAGATAAGATATTAAATACAAAGGAGAGAGACGAGGACAGTAAAAGTGATGAAAATAAGGAGACCTGTGGGAAAGGAGAAAAAGTTAGACGCAACTAAAGGCTAAGAAACAAAAAAAGATGGAAAAAGAGAAAATGCAGAGAGCTCGACAATTACAAGCTTGGAAAGATTATTGGATAGAGCTTTGAGATTCTCCATTAACAACCATGAATGGAATGGAATGGTTGAGGGTTCTACACAAAGTAGATGGAGGATTTAATTTGATGATACAAAAGTAAACGTTGAAAGAAACAAGGAGAACACATACTCAATTCCTTAGGAAGATCAAGTTCTATTCAACTCCTCTAAAAATAGTTGTTCAAAGTTTTCACTGGGTAATGATAAAAATGAAATGGCTCAGAGTCAAAAGATCGAAGAGGCATTAGATATATGGAAGACTAGGTTGGAGATTGGAATGACTTGAAGATGGAATAACGATGAAGTGATTGCAAGGCTGACTTAAATGGTGAACATAATCCAAGCACAAAGAGGTAAGGGGGCAGGATTGAAGAGATGAATCTATAAAGATTGTATCAATTAACATCATAGGGTTAAGACGGATCGGAGATTAAAAAAGAAAGATATTAGAAATATAGTTTCAAGCAACAATGTTGACTTGATTTTCATTCAAGAAATGAAGCTTGTAAAAGTAGATAAAAGGCTAAGCGGAGGGCTTTGGGGAGGTGTCAACTTTGATTAGGTCTTCAAAGCATCAGAAAGTAGATCAGGGGGCCTAATATGCTTGTGGAGAAAGGGAACATTCTCGTTGCTAAATTCCAATGCAGGTCTCTGCTTCATCTTCATTCAAGCTACGTGGAATTGATCTACAATTACTCATAATTTCATTAATGTATATATACTGCCCATGTGACTTGGAAAGAAAACAAGCATTCTAGGAGGAAGTCGTGCCCCTTAAAAGGAGTATTGGGGAGGGATTGTAGTGTATGACCGATGATTTCAATTTTGTTACAAAATAAGAAGAAAGAAAGAGGGCAGGGAACATAACAAATAGATCGGAATGAGAAGATTTTATCATTTCATTGAAGAAGCAAAGTTGAATGACTTACCACTCTTTGGAAGAAAATACATTTGGTACCAGACAAATGGTATAACTTCAAGCAAAATTGACAAGTTCTTGATAAATGAAGAATGTTTATTTCAATGGAATAACTTATCTCAAGTAGCTCTAAAATGGGACTTTTATGATCATTGTCCAATTATGCTAAAAAATGTCCACATAAACTGAGGCCCAAAACCGTTCAAGATGTTAATTGTTGGCTTGTTGAACTTAGTTTAAAAAAATGTGTAGCTGATGAATGGATCAAATCGAATGTTGAAGGGTGGAGGGGCAATTGTTCTCGAGGGGAAACTAAAATTGCTGAAATGTTATATTGAAAATATAGAACTTTGAAACATTTGGAATGATGGATAAAAAAATCGCCCAAAGAAGATATAAATGTTGTGGATGTGAAAGGTGATCTTGTAGATTTGAATGAAGAAGATTTGAACCAAAGAACATTAGCAATGACTGAATTATGAAGGCTTTGAAGGAGAGTATGTAGCTCCAAAAATCGAGAATCTAGTGGCTTAAAGATGGGGATACCAACTCAAAATTTTTCCATACCACAATAAGAAGAAATGTGAGGAAAAATTATCTTCTTGGGTTGAGCATGTAAGGATAATGGACTAAGGAACCAGAAACGGTCAATGATTACATCAAAAGCTACTTTAAAGAAAGATTTGAAGAGGAAGATTGAAGAAGACATGGGTTGGACAGAGTGAACTTTGACCAAACGTTGGAAGAACAGAGAAGATCCTTAATAACAGAGTTTGAAGAAGAGTAGATTAGAAATGTCATTTATTGTTGTGAGGGTGACAAGATCATTGGGCTAGATAGATACAACTTCATCTTCAAGAAGTAGTTTTGGGAGTGCTTAAAAGTTGGTATAATTAAAGTGGTGGAGGATTTCTATGTGAATGGTAGCCAGCCTAGAGGCAACAATGCATATTTCTTGGTATTGATTCCAAAAAACGATAACCCTTAAGGTGTAGGCGAGTAGAGACCCATTTCAATGGTGGGATGTATTTCGGAAATTGTGTCAAAGCTCTTGGCAAACATAATTAAAAATGATATGGGGTCAATCCTTTGTGAATGTCAGTTGCCATTAGTTGGATCTAGATCTATTTTGAATGATTCTATGATAGTAAATGAAAATATTGATCAAGTGAGGAAAAAGAAAGACCATGCCTAATTTTCAAGATAGACTCCGAAAAGGCTTATGATTTAGTAAATGAGGGCTTTTGGGAGTATATACTTGGAAGATTGGGCTTTGACAAGATGTGGAGGAGATGGACTAGCAGTTTCCATGAATCTGCATAGGTGTCCTTTCAGGTAAATCACTAATGAATTTAAAGATGACGCGTGGAGATCTGTTGGCTCCATTCTTGTTCCTTAATGTTGCAAAAGTTCTTAGTGTCTGGATGAGAAGTATAGTGAAAAAAGGTATGCTTAAAGGATACAAGGTGGGTAAGGGAGGATTGCGGATATCTCATTTACAATATGCGGATGACACATTGCTGAATGGTGATGAGAACTCTAATGACAACGTCTGGGTTATGAAGAACATCTTGAGGTGCTTTGAACTCGTCTTTGGAATGAAAATAAACTCCCACAAGAGCAGCCTTATGAGGATTAAAACTGACGAGAATGTTTAAAAGGCAATGGCTGAAAGCCTGAAACACTAAACTGCAAAGTATAATCGATGCCATTAAGATATCTTGGGATCCCTATTGGGGAGAATCCTAGAATACCTTTTACTTGGAATCCTATTGTTGATATCGTTAATGGTACACTCTTAATCTGGAAGCAGTGTCACTCTCCTTTAGTGACTGTATAAGACAACTTCTAAAATTGGTATTATCCTCTCTTCCTCTTTATTTTCTATCTTTTTTTAAAAGCGCTTACTTCTGTTCTTAAATATGTTACTAAAATTTAAAGAAGTTTGCTATGGGGAGTGGACTTGGAGAGAGAGAAAAAGTTATGTGGGTATAATGGGATAAAGTGTGGAAACCAAAATAAGAGGGTAGGTTGGGAGTCAAAAGTATAGAGTTGTGTAATTTAACTCTAATAGGGAATTGGAGGTGGAGAATGAGTAAGGAAAAAGATTCACTATGGGTATAATTGTTAATATCAAAATATGACAAGGGAGTGTAAAGGAGTGATGCATATGTGTATGGGGAGGTTTTCATGGAGGGATCTACATGGTGGAGTGATTTAATAAGGCTTAGTAAGAGGGGGGAGGGTATTTGGAGGATTTGTTTGTGAATGGGGTATGAATGAAGCTAGGTGATGGGTGTGATACATCTTTATAGGGGGAGATATGGGTGAGGGGTAAGGATCTCAAAAATTCTTTTCCTAGATTGTACTTAGATGAGAGTGTGGTATGTGGGTAAATGGATATGAATTGCACCATAAAGAATGAATTTGTATTCATAGGAGCAATTTTTTGCAAACGAAATGTATAGGTTGTTGAACAATATCAAAACCCAAACATGACTCCATGGATTCTTAGAAGTGGTTTCATGAAAACTTTGGGTAGTACAATGTCAAGAGCGTATACCGATTATAATAGAAAGAGGATCAAAAATTAGATATAGAGTTCTTTTGCAAATTTTGGACAAACTTGGTTCTTGCTAAAATGTCTGGTTTGGCATGGAAAATGAATGATGTTCTCCAACAAATATTAACACAATGAGGAGATGATATTTTCTTGGGGTATACGTTATAATCCTTTTTAATAAAAATTTATATTTGTTGATTGAAAAAAAAAAAAGAAAATATCATAAAAGTATTTTTAGTAGATGATAAATTTTTGTTTTGGTGTTTTTTATGCAATATAAATAATTCTTTTTAACATTTTGTTAACTTTTTTAATATAATTTTTATGTAGCATAAAATTATGTTAGTATAGAGTTTTAATTTGATTTTTTTTTAAATTTATTTCAATTTAGTGATCCAAAGGTAATATAAACTTATTATATTCTTTAGAACATAATTTATTGCCCATTGTCAAAACTCGTCCGTGTGGAGAAATTTTGAATATATTATTAGCAATCTATTCAAGAGAAACTAAAATATCATAGATTCTCGTGGCTACTCATCTTTGAAATTCAAAATTTAAGAATATGGATGATGCTCTATTCACCTTTTCACAATCCACATCAGCTTTTCCTTTTATCCAAAAATTAAAGTGCTTTGTGATTTATCCAATGATCATTGGTGTTGCATTTATAATTTAGCTCAACAACACCACACAACATGCATCTTCTTTTCTCTCTTACTTGACTGAAATCTCCCAAGACTTGTAAGAGGTAAGCATTTCTTCTCCTTTTACAATCCTTTGGTAAGGAATCTTTGGGTTTTGAAGGTAATTGAAAAGCATATGGTTTATTCTAATTAATGCTATTATTATTTTGAGCCATGAAGCATGGAAAATAATGCTCATCCCCATTCCCCCGTATCAATACCACAATTGTGAGTCCTAGGGAGGGTTTTGGAGAACTTCTTACATTTTTTTATTTGCCTCATCTAATGGACAGGACCTAGATCATTGTATGTTTATCATCACTTTGAGCTCTCCATTAGTGTATGAAAACCATTTTCTTTACCTAGTTGCACTTTCAAAACATGATAACAAGACTAACGGTCACGAGTCTTTTTGGTCAGTCACGAGTGAATTGGTGCACGAACAAGACTAACGGTCATATTTGCTGACCTGGCACAAATACTCGAGTGTTTTACAAAATACTCGAGTATATACTCAAGTCTTTCTCAAAATACTCGAGTATTTTGATCAAACATGAGAAAAATTGATTTTCAATTTTATTTTTCCTCTCAAGTATTAATTTTAGGTAATCTCAACCTAATAGTCATATAAAATTTTATTCCTAGAAGAGACTAACTATTTCTACCCGCTCTCGACCACTCTCAACATAAATTAGAAATTTACAATAATATTTGATTGAGAATGATTGGGCACTTGTCTTCTTTTCTTGACTTGTTGTTGTTGTGAATGTTGCAATGTCTTCAAGACTTGATTTGTTAATTACTTTGTCATCATCAAAATATAATCACCATAATTAGGAGCATTGAATTTACAATCTCCCCCTTTTTGGTGATGACAAAATAATTAACACTTGGTACCATTTGTTGAGCTTGAATCCACTTGAAGATGCAACTCCCCCTCACTATATGATACTTTTCACCTATCTAAAAAAATTTAGCTTGTGCAAGAGGTTATGACAATTTAATTTTAGCACCAAGCCTATGGTATTAGAGTATTCAACAATTATCAGAGTATATACCATAATTAGAAAAATAGGTGCAACAAAAAAATCAAGACAAGTGTACAACAAGTGTATAACATCTCTCCCCCTTTTTGTCATTCGCCAAAAAGATGTAACAATTTAGAAAAAGATCAAGGGAGGAGAGGTGCATAATTGGAAAACCCCATAACCAACTATGCAATAAAACAGAGACATAATAAAAACAATAAAGAGCTCCCCCTGAAGCTTTGCACAAACACCAAAATGAAAACCAAATTCATTAACATAATAACATCATAAAAGGTCCAAATCAAAGGTGCAATAATAAACCCAAAGTCTCAAAACACCAAGTTCTCAAAATACAGAAAATGTAACAAAGATCAACATGATAAAAACAGAATGAAAACTATGATAGACTGCAAAGGTCAACATCATCAAAACATCGAAGGAGCTGGATCATCTGGAGGAGGATAAAACCGAGAGAAGGCCGCCATCATCTCATCAAACCGGCGGTTTATCTGCTCTGACTGCTGGTCCAGGCGGGAATTAAGCTGGGTCGAGTGCTGATCCAAATGAGAATAAAACATGGCAGACTCTGCACTCATCCTAGTGTCCAGGCTAACAAAATCATCACGCTGGGCGTCCATAGCATGCACAAGAGAGTCCATCCTCCCATCTAAAGTGTCCAGCCGTGTGATAACATTGTCTCGCCAGCCCAAGTTATCAAACCCAGATTGAGATCCAGTAAAGCCATCAAAATTAATCTGATTCTCAATAGGGTCCCCTCCTTCAGCCTGTGCAAATGCTGCAGCTTCCTCTTCCATCTGGTGGGCATCCACCCCTTGTCGAGCTGCAACATTTGCAACCCTCTCCAACTCAGCTATGTCAGATTTGTACAAGTATTGGCCAGAGGGTTCATGAAACGCCATGTCTTGATGACTCAAGGTACCTTTGTTGAGGCAGTGCTGGTTAACATGAAGAGTCTTTTTCTCTTCATTCCGGGGGATAGGCACCTTGAAGTAACTCAACAGGAAACACACATGCATGGCATAAGGTAAGGTTTTCGGGTGTTTAGATTTTGCAGCAAGTAGCATTCGATCCAAAATTATGCGAGACCAGTTCAGCTTCTCATTGTTCAGGATGGCACTAAGAAGCCTAAGTTCATTGTTTGTGGGCTTAGCATAATTGGGTGAGGTTTGAGGCACTAACTGATGGCAGACTATATAGTGCAACACCCTAGTGTGGACAGTCATAAATGAGGAATGCTTAACTCCTTCGGTCCATACACGACCGGGGCGCAAACAACTTTGAAAAATTCCGTCCGCATCTGCCTTTAAAGAATTGTCCCCGTGTCGTGTAGTCCCAAAAGCAAGAAAAAGGTCTTTAGCGCTAATTTTGAATCTAACACCCTCAACCATGGATTCTATGACATCATTATGTAGCCTAAGGTTCGCATAAAAGGTTCTAACTAACCTAGGATAGATAGGGCCATTAAATTCCAGAAATTGAATAAGTTTTTGATACCTAAGGTTAGTAACAAATGAGAAACCCTTACTTTCAAGGAATGCACTGTTGATCCATGTGATAACTCCGAACTCTCTAGTGGCAAAGCCTTCCAACCGTTCCAAGCATTCATCTTCTTGATAGTACTCCGGAATTTCCTCCTTGGAAGATGAGTCGGCAATCCTTACTCTCTTTCCTTTACCAGATGATGAAGCCATAGAGGAATTGTTGTGAAAATTGAAGTTTTGGAAAGTTAGGGTTTGAAAAGGGGGTGACGGATTTGAGGTTGAAAAGTGATGAAATTCGTTGAAATAATGGTAGAAAAGTGATTAGAGGATGTAAAACTAGTAAGATTTGGCAAAAATTTGAGTAAAAACGGAGTTTTGAGGAGAGAGATATGAGAAAACCGAGAGAGAAGAGAAAGGGGTCGCAGAAACTCGAGTCTGGAAGGCTGAGAGTATATATAAACGTTCCAAAATACTCGAGTATATTCATCAATACTCGAGTTGTTCTTTAGGATATACTCGAGTTTTTGAAAATATACTCGAGTCGCAGAAAACTCGAGTAAAAACTGAAAAACTCGAGTTTGGTCCGAAAGTTCAAATTTCAGGAAAACGCAAAATACTCGAGTTTTTGGAAAATACTCGAGTTTGGTCTGAAAGTTCAAAAATTGGGGGTTTCGAAAGACTCGAGTGTTTTGAAAAACACTCGAATATTTTTATCAGACCCTGATTAAAAACTTTTTTAATTTAAAACTGATTTAATTTTGAATTAATATACTCGAGTGTTTTTGGAAAAACTCGAGTATTTTGACAGAACAGAAAGTAAAAACTCAGTTTTAAAAGACCAAACACAAATCAAACACAAATGCTTCACTACCAACTTGGAATACAGTACAGAATCACACACAATTAACACATACAATTTTAAATATCATCAAGGACAATTTAACTGAGAATCAATAACACATTAGAGTAAGACTAATATGGTGATTTTCCAAAAATGACACACAATGCAATTAGCCTATATTAGCTTCATCTAAAATACCAAGTTCTCTCCTAATATGATAAAAGGTGTCCCTTGGTAGAGGTTTTGTAAAAATTCGGCTAATTGATTTGTGGTACTAACAAATTCAATTGTGCAATCACCCTTTTGTACATGATCTCTTAAAAAGTGATGTCTTATTTCAATGTGTTTAGTTCTTGAGTGATACACCGGATTCTTAGTCAAATTGATTGCACTCGTGTTATCGCATCTAATCGGAATATTTTCAAGTTTCAAACCAAAATCCGATAATTGTTGTTTCATCCATAACAGTTGAGCACAACAACTACCGGCTGCGATATATTCTGCTTCGACGGTAGAAAGAGCGACACAAGCTTGCTTTTTAGAAAACCATGACACCAATGAACTTCCCAAGAAATGGCAAGTACCACTGGTGCTTTTGTGATCAAGCTTGCATCCCGCGAAGTCGGAATCCGAGTAACCAACTAAACTAAGATTGGCATCAGCAGGATACCATAAACCAGTGTTAATTGTTCCTTTTAGATACTTAAATATATGTTTAACTGCGGATAAGTGAGATTCTTTAGGATTAGCTTGAAATCTAGCACACATGCATACACTAAACATAATATCCGGTCTAGATGCAGTGAGATATAGGAGACTACCTATCATTCCCCTATACTTACTAACATCAACCGGTGTACCTTGTTCATCCTTGTCTAGATAGAATGATGTGCTCATTGGAGTGTGGGCTTCCTTGCACTTGTCCAATCAGAATTTCTCAAGGAGCTCTTTGCAATATTTCCCTTGATGTACAAATATCCCCTCCTTGACTTGCTTTATTTGTAAGCCTAGGAAGAACTTGAGTTCTCCCATCATTGACATTTCAAATTCCTTTTTCATCAAATTTGAGAACTTTCTACAAAGAGACACGTTAGTAGCACCGAAAATGATATCATCAACATAAATTTGTACTAACAATATGTCATCTTTGGTTTTATAAATAAATAGTGTATTATCAACCTTCCCTCTTTGAAACTTGTTTTCTAATAGAAAGGAACTCAATCGATCATACCAAGCTCTAGGAGCTTGTTTCAATCCATAGAGTGTCTTTTTCAATTTATAAACGTGGTTTGGAAATTCACTATTTTCAAAACCGGGGGGTTGTTTGACATACACTTCTTCATTTATAAACCCATTCAAGAAAGCACTTTTAACATCCATTTGATATAAAGTGAATTTCATGATTGAAGCAAAAGCAAGTAAAATTCGGATAGCTTCAAGACGTGCAACCGGAGCAAAGGTCTCATCATAATCGATACCTTCCTCTTGGTTGTACCCTTGAGCTACTAGTCTAGCTTTGTTTCTTATAATCAACCCGGATTCATCAAGTTTGTTTCTATAAATCCATTTAGTACCAATTATGGTATGATCATTGGGTTTAGGGACTAGATCCCAAACTTCATTTCTTTCAAATTGGTTTAATTCTTCTTGCATAGCAAGAACCCAATGATCATCCTCAATGGCCTTTTTAATTGAATCAGGTTCAATTTGAGAAACAAAAGAGACATAGTGGTAAATGTTTTAAATAGACCTATGAGTAAGTACTCCCTTTGACATATCTCCTATGACATTGTCTATAGGATGAGCCTTGACCGATTTCCAAGTTGGAGGAAGTTCTTCTCTTACTTCTCCTTCATCAACTTTTGATTTCTCTCTCTCTTTTTCTTCTTTTGAAAAATCAATGCCATCTTCACTAGCATCACATAAAACACTATCAATACCAAGGATTTTGCCTTTGTTGTTGTCCCCATAAGTGACATAACCCTTTTCCTTTGGAGTAAGCTCAATGAAGTGCCGCTTATCTCCCGTCATGTGCTTCGAACAACCACTATCAAGATACACAATTGTTTTCCCGTTCGAAGGGACACCTACAAAATGAAATCACTTGTTCACTTTGGGTACCCAAACAATGTTGGGTCCCTTAGGGTTAGTGTTGGGACTTTCTCCCTTCTTAATCCACATATAAGTGCCCTTTTTCATTTCAAACCTTTTAATATGGCACTCAATGTTGATATGTCCAACTTTTCCACAATAAGTACAAGTTGGTTTCTTTGATGAGTTTTTCTTAGAAAATGTTCCAACCACCTTGTACTTTTTGTCCTTTTTATGAACATATCCTAAACCGATTTTGTTGTGATTATGTCTTTGAGAGTTCAACAACCGGTTGAGGTTTCTATCACTATGTGAGATTGTGAGTTTGTTTTTCAACTCTTTCACTTCTTTTTCAAGTTCAACACATCTCTCACATGGAGTGATAATCTCCTCATGATTTGCACAATCACTTTGATGACTAGAATTAATAAGTTCCGAGGATTCATTTTGAAGTTTCAACTCATTTATAGATTTTTGCAATTCATCAATTTCTTGTTGAAACTCCAAAATTTTCTTTCCTTTTTCCTTATTGATTTTAGCAAGCCTTCTAAATTGAATTAACATTTCATTGTAGGCTTCTTGCAAATCATCATAGGAAATGGAGTTTGAAGAGGAACAAGAAGAGCTAGAGGTTACCTCATCATCACTTTCACCCATGTCATGATTAGCTCTTGATGAGGACTCATGATTGTTCTTGGCCATGAGACAAAGATTTGCATTTTCATCACCGGAACTACTTGAAGATGATTCATTGCTCTTCTCCGGTGCATCCCAAACAATGTATGCACGCTTCCCCTTGGTCTCTTGGGTCTTCTTGTCATTCTTCTTCAAGAATGTGGCACATTCCATTCTAATATGACCAACCCCACCACATTCATGACACTCAACTCCATCATTGGTACTCTTTTCTTTTTGTTTGGAGTCTTTGGTTCTCTTGAATTTGGATGAAGAGCCACCTTTCTTCCCTTTGAAAAATTTGTTGAACCTTTTCACAAACATCCCGAATTCTTCTTGATTTGGTTCACCATCGGAATCTTCACTTGTAGAGCATTCTTCAACTTCTTTTGTAGCTTTAGTTGAAGCTTTGAGTGCTATGCCCTTTTTCTTTTTGTCTGATTCCTCATGCATCCCAAGTCTTGTAAGTTCCATCTCATGCTCTTGGAGTTTGGCAAACAAAGTGGCTAAGTCCATGCTATTTATGTCTCTTGATTCCTTGATGGCGGTTACCTTGGGTTACCAACTTCTATCAAGACATCTCAGAATTTTGTTAGTAGTTTCACCATTGCGAAATACTTTTCCCAAGGAAATCAAATGATTGACTATGTGTGAGAATCGCTTTTGCAAGTCACTAATGGTTTCATTTGGCAACATGTGGAACAATTCATATTCGTGAGTTAGAGAATTCAATCTTGCATCTCTAACCTCACTTGTTCCCTCATGTGTGACTTGCAAAGTATCCCACATTTCTTTTGCCGATTTACATTGGGAAACTATAAAATTCATCATGGGATAGAGCCGAAAAGATGATGTTTTTAGCTTTTAAATCAAATGAGACTTTTCTCTTTTCATCATCATTCCAACTACTCCTTGGAATTTCAACAATTTCATCATTTATTTTCTTTTTGGGAATGAAAGGACCATTTTCAATTGCATCCCAAATATCCATATCAATTGCTTCAATAAAAACTTTCATGCGAGTTTTCCAATAAACATATCCTTCACCATTAAATAGTGGAGGACGGTTTATTGAAGCTCCTTCTCCACCAAAGTTATTGCTAGAGCCCATTTAGTTTCCAAAAGGATCTTTTTCGAAAAAGTTGTTACACTCGATCTTTCGACCGAGCTCTGATACCACTTGTTGGAAACCAACAAGCGGGCTAAGCAAATACTAGAGGGGGGTGAATAGTAATTTGAAGCACTAATACCAAATATTTCGATTGATAATTGAAGAATGGAGTTTAGACTGAATTTTCTGGAATCAGACACGAAATACTCGAGTTTTTCAGTGATGAACAACTCGAGTCTTTCTAAATATACTCGAGTTTTTCTTGACAGATAGCAGTAAAACCAGAAACGAAAAATTCAACAATTTAACTCAAATCAATTCAATACTAAACAGAAACTTATCCACCAGATTAGCAAGCAATCTAAATAAACTTTTAACACCAAGATTCCTTGAACTTGCTACCTAATTGTATAAATCCTAATAGTTTGAAATGACTTAAGTTGATTGAGCTAGAAAGTAGATTAAAAGCAATAAACCAACACTCAAGCAATTTTATCCTGGTTCACTCCAACAATGAGCTACATCCAGTCCTCCTAATCACTTAGGAGTTTCTACTAATAATCAAATTGTTAGAAATTACAAAGGATTGCTTGAGAATGGCCTCACTCAACCTAACCCTTCAACAGTGTGCCAAACTCTTGATTTCTACCCCAATTTGATTCCGGTGATTGAAGAACTCTTCACAAAGCTTCCTTGAACTCCCTTCAAGAAACTCCATCGGGCTAGGAACCTCCTAGTCTTGTGCTTGAGAACCTCTCAAGACTCCAACACCCTAAGCCACTTAGGGTTTGCTTGGGAACAATCCAAGACTTTGAATAATCAAGCTTTTTGTATGTGTATTGCTAATCTCCCAATGGATTAGCACAAATAAGCACAGCTCAATGTAAGAATTGAGGCCTAAAACTCAACTTGGAATAAAATGACAATATGAGTGAGAAGTTGAGCTTTTTGGGAATTAACACTTGAGAAGAGGAAATTAAGAAAGCTTGAATCAATATGATCTTGTTGTCTTGTTTGTTCTTGCACAAATTCAAAGAGAAATTTTACAATAAGGTTCTGAAATGCTCTCTTGGGTTAAATGAGACTCAAATGCCCTCAATTGGGTTTTTGAGTCTCTCCAACGTTCATTTTTGTTAACTGGACAAAAATACTCGAGTCTTTTTGGTCGGTCACGAGTGAATTGGTGCACGAACAAGACTAACGGTCATATTTGCTGACCTGGCACAAATACTCGAGTGTTTTACAAAATACTCGAGTATATACTCGAGTCTTTCTCAAAATACTCGAGTATTTTGATCAGACATGAGAAAAATTGATTTTCAATTTTATTTTTCCTCTCAAGTATTAATTTTAGTTAATCTCAACCTAATAGTCATATAAAATTTTATTCCTAGAAGAGACTAACTATTTCTACCCACTCTCAACCACTCTCAACATAAATTAGAAATTTACAATAATATTTGATTGAGAATGATTGGGCACTTGTCTTCTTTTCTTGACTTGTTGTTGTTGTGAATGTTGCAATGTCTTCAAGACTTGATTTGTTAATTACTTTGTCATCATCAAAATATAATCACCATAATTAGGAGCATTGAATTTACAATAGCGAGTCCTTAAATATAAGCAAAAAAAATACACTTTGTTAGTGGTCTCATATATAAGCAAAAGTAAACTAACTTTTGTATTCTCAATACAAACATTCCTAAAATATCCATACAAAGTGGTTTTGACATTTAATTTTTGTTTCATTCCCAATGTAAGTTTTCTAATGTAGTCAATTTTTATATAAATTTGAGAAAATTAAATGCACTCAACTAACATCCTTAATAAGTGTGAAGTTAGTTTTTTTTGCTTGTATTTGAGACAAAAGAGTGTATATGGTTAACTCAAAATAATACTTAACGGTTAATGCAATAGAACATGAATTGATGTGTGACGAACAAAAAGGGAGAATACCTTATTAAGGTCTATACCTTCTCGTTGACCAAAGTCGCTGACAACAAAACATGCTTTAAACCTTGCATCTTCTACCCATGCATGTGATTGAATCTTTCGATATTTACACACACTCTCTCCCTAGACGCCTATCCTTTGATAGCTTTTATCATATGCAAAGTATCATTCTTTTAGAGACTCTCAAACTCTATTTGTAGAGCCCCTAACCATTTCGACGAATTAACCGAAAGAAATAGCTTCAGAGTAGTTTTTATACTAAATTCATTCATAAATTTCTTGATCAACAATCAAATGCATAAGCAAGAAAATAATCATTATTTTATATAGCAAAGTTTATAATTTGTCTTTGTGATCGATCTTAAGATATAGAATAGTGTTGTTGTTGTCGTTGTCATACGAAGATCTAGACAATTTATCGGATCAAGATGAAATACAAACATCTTATATTGAAGCAGTAACTTCAATTTCAAACTTCACCTTCTCGTTGACACTCTCTTGATTACATGTACGGGTAAAAGTAATGGTAGAATCATCTTCATTCATTCTCATTAAAAGTCACATATATACTAATGATCAAATTGTGAGATGTAAGCTAAGAATACCAAAATTGATATCCTTTCACCACAAATGCACAATCGGTAGAAATAAGTTTTTTAAAGCAATGTTGTAATTTACCATCATTAACATGTGCAAATGAAATCCATCCAAAATATTTTAAATTATAATAATAAAGAGGATTATTGAAAAAAAACTTATTAATTTTTGCAATGAATGGATGAGTGCAGAGAACAATTCACCAAATGAAAAATTGTGGGTACGTTTTCTGTCCAAAACTCTCATTCGAAACGGGCATTTGGAAGCATACAATGAGCTGTCTCCAAAAAGATTATGTAAATGCTTTCACCACATCATTTTGTTGAAGTCTCTTAATAGCAGTTTGATTCCTAACAATATCTTCATTTTCATATAACTCAATACCGTTTATAGTTCTAAGTCGTTTGACCTTTTTACATGTCTCGTTCTCAAGGAGGATCTTCTAGTTTCTAAAAGAGGGAAAAACTTCATTATGTCTCTTAAAATAAGCCCCGAATTTTATAAAAGGATCATCAATGATGATTAGCATATAATTGCATTCTCCTTGAGAAGGAACGTGCTAGGGTTCTTAAACATTAGAATGTATATAATCCAAAGTACCTTTTGTCCTATGAATATGCCTTTTCTATTTAAATCAAAAATCCAATTTACTATTACTCCTTTTAGTCATTTTCATAAGACCATTTTGGGAACATAATTTTGGTTCTATTTATAAGACCCATTTCCAATTCCTAATGGCATTAATTACTTTTTTCTTTCACAAATACCCTTATTTACTCCTTAATTTCTTATATGACCATTAATGAGTCCTAATAATAATTATAAGATAATCTTGAAAAAATAAGCCAATTGTTAACGATTCCAATGTCACTAACAATATTAACCAACTTCCTTAATTCTAATGAATTTGACCAAGAAAATCCTAAAAAAAGGATATGATGGAGTACTTTGGCCATAAAGACCTCTCTTTCACAAAATACTAATGCATTTCCCACTCATGGCCCAATCATGTGTGCCAAAAATTTGTGGCTTTAGAGTGAGACATAGATGAGACAATAGTTGCAGAATTTATAATAGAGAGCTTCATAAATATATAAATTGCCAAATATATTAGCATTTAAAAAAAATGGCACTTATAGACACTTTGAGAACTTCACGTTTAAACCTATAATATGTTAGCACCTAAAAGATCCAAGGACACCAAATGATTAAAGATTATGTTTAAGCTCAGGTATATGTCTTACACGTAACAAATTTATCATGTATCTTAAATTTGATTATACCTTAACGGACAACATTGCTTTGGACATTTTTTAACATCGACAAAATACCAGCATTAAAAAGTTCATAGGTGACAAACTAGTCTCTATGATGAGAACACAAATAGTCTATGCCATCAGAATCAAGAATCCACTCATTTCCACTACTTGCTCTTAGCTAGGCTCTCTGAACGAACCTCTATAACAAGTTTTTCTTTCGAAAGAAAATTATCTTTAACATCCTCAAAATGTAGAGTTTCGTAATTAACATACATCATAATTTCTTTGAAGTATTTAAATATTGGTTCAGTAAAGAGACAATTAACAAAATAACTTTATCCTCATCCATATTTTTAACATTAAGGTTATTTAAATCAAAGACAATTAAAATAAATCCATCAATATGAGATTGAAAAAGAGTACTTTCGTCCACGTAAGACAGTCCAGTTGGTGGTTGCAGGGACACTTAGGATTTCCCCATCCCCAGGTCGTGGGTTCTAGTCCCAGACCTCCCATGTAAACCAAAAAAAAAGAGTACTTTCTTGCATCGAAGCATTTATAAAGACTTTGAGATGTAGCTTATTCACTAATCTCTTGTGAGAACAAAGAGTCTAATTTTAGCAATAGCCCTACAACCATATCCTTGTGGTTATCTTCACGCAATGTACGTCTCTCTGAACAAGAAAAGCTGGATGTTAGCCAACACCTTTTCATTCAAATCACTATACTACTCATCATTCATAGTGATTGACTTTTTTGTATTCTTGACCAAGGTTTTCTTCAATCTTTTACCAGTAGGAACAATATTCATCGAAGCTCACAAAAAGAAAAAGTGATATCGTCATCAAACTTATTGATGTGGAACTCAATAAAGATAGATTTAATAAAATAATCCCAATTGAATATTGCACAACTCTAGATACTAATTGTAAGGAACAGATAGATAGCGAAAATGACAAAAATTCATTTGAGAATAAAAATAAAGAAAAGAGAGAGAAAAAGATATGAGTCGCAGAATATGAGAAAACCCTTGAAATAAAAGGAGAAAACTCTATAGACAAGGATGAAACAATATTATTCACCGTGTGAAATAAAGAATGAGAAATGTACATCACTCACTACAAGACCTTTGTCCATGTATATGGTTCAATGTAGGATTATTTCTCTACCATAACTTAAGTGGGACTAACAACTATATATAAGGGACATTGTGAGATAGTTCTTCAATATATCACAATTAACGTGAGACTAAACAACCAAAAGGGAGAATAGATTTAGAAATCACGTCTCAAACATATACACCCAGTGTACCTTTGTTCAACCATACAATGGTATGAAAGATGTTTATCCCACATTACCTTCTTAAGTGTAGGCTGTATAGGTAATGAATATATAGAAAGAGATGAAGGCGATATGATTGGTGGTGTGGTAGAAAAGGAAGAGTTAGATAAAAAGAAAATGAAGTGTAAAGGGAGTATATAGAAGAAAAAAAAGTGTAGGAATATCACGACTCTAATGGTTCTTAGGATATAAAAAATTAGGATCCAAAACCATTTCGTTTCAATAACAGTTTGTTGTATGCAGATGGATTTGACTCTCTTGTAGAAAATTATGATAATGATAATTCCATGCAAACTTGACAGACCTTTTATATTAAAGAGAAGATGAAGCGGCTAAAAATTATGATCAAAGACCAGAACACTAATGTGTTTGGTTGTCTAGATGGCCTATAAACGTACTTAATTCTACACAAACACCCACCTTATAAATCAACTTAAAAGAGTTCTCTAAATGTACGAAGAATCATTATTCGAGCTGTCGAGTTGGGCATATTCAAGCTCAAGAATCGTGTCAACAGCTCGTAAACTATAATCAAGTCGAGTTTGAGATGAAAAAAAATAGTTTGTATTGAACTGGGCTCGAAACTCAACTTGGGCCAATCATTATCGACTCGAATCGAGCTTAGCTAAACTTTATTCGACTTGACTTAACTTATTTCCACCTGCATCCCTAAGTATCATTGGAGTAGTGATATTTCCACACTTTTTTTTTACCTCCCTTTTACACTTCACTTTTATTTTAATCTATCTCTTCCTTTTTCATCATATTACCAATCATATCTCTCTTCATTATACCACTTACATTTATAAATATTGCATGAGATAAAAATTTTCTACGTCGTTGTATGGTTAGACGAAGGTATTGTATTATTTAAAAGTCATACATAGCCATTATACACGGATCAAGGTGGGTAGTTGAAGTAAGCTAATTTTTTGGTTTTAAAAAAATGGCTTAAATATGCCTCAAATCCTTGAACTTTGGGGTCTTTTTGTCACAGGTTGTAACACCCCAAAAATTAATCCCCGATTATAAAATATAATTATTATAAAAATTATAATGTGATTATAATATAATTATGACAATTAGTATATAATTATGTTTTAAAAATAAATTAAGAAATAATTAAAGGAAATTATTTTATTAAAGTAATTATTTCTTTTTATGAAAATAAAAAGAAGTATTTAAAAGATATTAAGAAAAGAAAAGAAATAAAATATAATATCTATAGATTTTACCATATCTGTGTTGTAACACCCCGCATTTTTCTCGTACGTGCTAGAACAAATTTGTTAAAATAAACCCCGAAATTCTGTTTTTATAAAAGGTTTTTGGAAAAGTGTTTTACCTAAATAAGAAATAAAGTTTGATTTTTATGAATTTCTATAAACAAAACGTTTGTATAAAAGAGAAGTGAATGATTTTGTTAAAATGTGTTTTTATTGAAAAGTGATTTTGTTTGAAATTGAATTTTGGGTCTGTTAACTTGAAAAATTCGCATCTTTTTAACCATAACTTAGATTTTTACAAATTTTATATCAAAACGATCGTAGCGAAACGTAGATTTTAAAAATGTAATTTTCAGATTTCTCTGGGTGGATTTACGAAAATGTATTTCCAGGATTTTAAAATACGAATTTTTAGAGAATGTGCTTTTAAGAAAATGAATTTATTGATTTGACTTGAAATTTTGTGTGATATATGTGTGCTTGATTTAATATATGCATTTGCTGTATGATGCATGAGCCTTGTTGTGTGAATGTGAATGGTGAATTGATTGCATTATTGTAGGAATAAATAATTAAGATATTTAAGTAACTTAGATTAAGAAATTAAAATGTAAAATTGTATGTGTGTGTATGAATGTATATATGTGTGTAGGTGTGTGTATGCCGTGGGTATGTATGTGTGTATAAGCTAGGAGTAGAAGCTTGTAGATTAAGGAATTAGAAACCAACCAAAATTAGTAACCAAACTAAACTAGTTACTAAGTAACCAAACCCTAACTATGGCCAACAAATTCTTAAGCCTAGATTGACTTCTAAGAACCTAGCCACTCTACCTTGTCCCCTTGGTTTTGATAACTTCCACCCATGCAAACATTTGGAAGCCCAAAATTACCCCCCTTAGTGCACATGGCTGAACCAACCTACAAGGACACAAGAAGGAAAATGACTTTTGCTTATAAATTAGAATGGCCTTAGATCATTTCCTCATTTCACTTCCCTTCACTCAATTCATCCTTCCACCAACACTAAACAACTCTAAGGGACTCATCAACCTCTTAGAGAAAGAAAGAAAAGAAAATAGAGAGAGAGAAAGAGAGTGGAGGCCGTGGGGGTTAGAAGGAGATGAAGGAGGAGATCCAAGCCTACCCAAGCTTTTTCTTTGTAGATCAAGGATGTTAGAAGCTAGAGAACCAACCCTTTTATGGTAGGATTTGAAGATCCAAGAGAAGACTTGTAATAGTGTAGCTCTTTCTTTTTAGTTTGAAGATCTACTTCTTTTTCTTCTTTGCATGTGGTTATTATTTGTTGATCTTACTTGATCATGAACTTTAAGGACTCTAAACTAATTTGTAATATGTTGAGATTTTGTTTTATGATCGGTTAAGGTTCTTTTGTTAGATCTAATAATTTTTTTACTAAGTCTTTAAAGATCTAAAGAAAATTAAAGCTTTTGTGAAAACTAAAATGAACTTCTTTGCATGTTAAATTTTCTTGCTCTAAACCGTGGATCCTATGTGTTTATGTGATGATTTGATGAATCAATCCATGATCTAAGTTTGTTAGTAATTTTTGGTTTTTGCATGTTATATCTCTTTGTTAAATCATGATCTATGTATGTGTTTGTGATTATTTGACAAAAATTCATGATCTAAACTTGTTTATTTTTTTTAAGTAAAACTCTTCGATCTTGCATGTTAGATCTTTTGTTAAAAACCATGATTTATGTGTAGTTTCATGATTCTTTGATGAGTGAAAGTGTGATCTAAGCTTGTTTATTAATAAAATAAAAATCTTTGGCTATGTATGTTGGATCCTTGGCTAAACTGTAATCTATGTATATTTTTTTTATGATTATTTGTTGAACTAATATGTGATTTAAATTTTATTTGTGAAAAAAGTTTATGTTTTTGGCCTTGCATGTTAAATTTTTGTGTGGATCTTAATTGTTTGAGTGTGTATGTAATTGTCTTTGCTTGCTTGATGTATGAAAAATTAAGATCCTTGGCTTGCATGTTAATTTTTAGAAGAAAAATCATGTTTTTATTTTGTGTTTGATTCGGTTTTAAAGAAAGATTAAGGAAACTAAGTTTTAAAAATGACTTTTGAGTAGAAACTTGTTTTGATTATATACATGTTTTATTTTTAGGCCATTCGGCCATATCTAATTAATTTAATATCCATGCTTTTTTATTTTATAAAAAGTTGATGCATGCATGTTCTAGGACTAGATCTAATAATTTAAAGTACATGCATGAAGAAATTCTTTGAATCTAAGGACCTAAGAAGCACATGCATGTAGTAATTGAATTTAAAAGAAAATATATGTGAATATTTGGAAAGATTTATGATTTAAATTGTTACTTTGATTCTTGTTTTGAAATTTATGCCAAAGTTGTCACTTTGCCTACTGTATGCCACGATTTTTAGTACTAGAATACACAAAATGATTTCATGTTTGGATGTTGTTATGTGTACATTACATCTTTGCAAAATGGTGTGTGTTTCTGATTTTTTTTGTGGTTTCATGAGATTATGTAAAAAGATTTTTGGTAGAACTGATTCAATGATTTTTAGTTTTAAAATTGAATTGTGACTGGAAAATTATGAACCATAGTGAGTCGGGTTATGTTAAATTAATTAGAAGATTAAGTTTAAATTATTTTCTTAAGCATAATTAAATTAAATTATGGTTTTAAATGAGATTCTTGTATTGTGTGTGTTTGTGTTGTATGTACTGTTTGTGTGCTAATTGAATGTGATAAATGGAAATTGTTTTGGAACCTTGTTTGTGAATCTTGTGTGTGAAAAATCTATGTTTGAAATTCAAAGAAATAGTTTTATTTAAAAAGTATGATTTAAATAACTTAAATTAATTTGAAATTTTTAAATAATATTCTTTGATCAGTGTTTGATTTTGATTTGGTTTAGTTTCTAGAGTTTTGGAATGTTGTTTAATGGTTCAGGAAAATAATTTTTTTTATAATTAGAGTGTTTTAAATTAAAAAGAATGAATTTGTTTCAATGAAAAGATTAATTTCAAAGTTTTCTTGAGAATCTTTTACTTGAAATCTGATTTGGTTTTGGAGTCTTTGGATATTAATGAAAGAAATTATTTCAAAGAGTTTTTAAATCGAAACTAAGAAATTATCGAAAATGTTCTAACGCACGGGGAAAAATGTTCTAGTTCGGGTGTTACATCGGACGCAAAGGAAACGTGACGAGGTTAGCGACTGGGAAATCTTGGAAAGTCTCAGGATGTGTCGTCATCTAGGTGAGTGAGAGTGCGGTGATCCCGCAACGCGGTTGCTCACAATCCAAATGGAGGGATTGTGAATGTACTGCAAATTAGGCAATACAGAGATGCGTGCTAAATGCTTATTTGTTTTATTTGCATACTTCCTGTTTAATTGTTGAGCATACTTTATTATGTTTGAAATTGTTTGGTTATGTTTGAGTAGTGAAACCATAATAAGGAAACCGTGAAAGTAATGAGATGAGATTGGAAGGAGAAAAGAGATATGTGAAAAGAGAAATGATAAATAATTGAGAAAGAAATAAGTGATGAGTAACAGATTAAAAAGGAAAGTACGAGAATGATTGAGAAAGAAGTAAGCATGTTGCGAATAGAATGTAAAAGAGATAAAGAATGAAAGAAAGGAAATCAGTGTTTGAGTTGAAAAGAGTTGAGATTGGAAGTGTGACGTGGTTTGGGTGGAGATGTGATTCCTCGTTCATGTTTTTGGGAAGAAGCTTAGTGTTGAGTTGAGCTTGCTCCTCCATTAACACTCACCCAAAAATGTGATTTTTGAAAAGAGTTTTTGAAAAAGAGATTTTCGAAAAGCTTTTGTGAAAATGATATTTTTATGAAAGTTTTCGGAAACATTATTTTCGAAAAAGTTTTATGAAAGGATTTTTTCTGAAAACGTTTTGGTGAAGTAAAAGTTTTGTGAAAAGATGTTTTTGAGAAAGACGAGGAAGAGATACTGGTGATGTTGATGGGAATGATGCTGAGCGTGAGTTTATGAGAATGATGATATGAGAAAGTTGATGAGATGAGAAAGAGTGTGAGATGAGATGAAAGTGATTGAGGCCAAGGGCCATTGAGATTTTAGGGGGAACAGTTTGCGCTTAGTGATCGGGTTTCGTTGAAGGGATGCACCAAGGACGGGCCGATCGTTAGGATTAAGCCGCTAAATAAAATGTTAAATCCTTAAAAGACTTAAAAGACATATACAAACGCGGTAAGGCATGAGTGTCGTATCGAAGTAGTGGAGAGGAAGGTACCCCGGATGTCAAGGACATTCGGGTTGTGAATGCAATAGGGTAGGCTCGGGCGGTAAAACATCACGTTGCCTTGAGTACTATTCTGGGCAGAACGAACTCCACATGTGGTGCACTAACGTGGTGGGGACTGGGTCTAATACCGTGGTAAGTTCTGCACCCGGGACCAGAATAGTGTTGTCACCCCTATGGCTTTTCAGGAACAGTGAGAGGGACTGGAACGGGGCATTTGTGTTTGCCGCTGAGAGCGTGCTTCTTTATGATATGAATTGATATGATATGATTTGAGGCAAGGCCTCCTGGTCTGGGACCATTTGTTTGTGTGACAGTTGTCGTGCCCGCGTGGTAAAGGTCCTGTACTCCTGTTTGCTTCCGACTAGGTTGGGTGGTTGACCGAGGAGATGTAGACGTGTGTGAGCTCAATGATGTGTCCCCCTCATCATTGGTGCTAATCGAAATAATAAAACTTAACAGACAAAGATGTTTCAAAGAGAAGTACATTGAAGATATCAAACATTGAGCAAAAATTTGTAAGACAATATAAGAAAGAATTCTTGAGATAAGGGATATGTGCGGAAGTGATAACGGAAGGAGTTTTGAGAAAAAGCTGTGAAAGTTCGCAAGAAAGAATCTGAGAATGTGGTGAATGTATTAATGGGCTAAGAGTGATGGTGGTGAGGTGTTCAGATCATTATGATTGTTTTGTTCTCTGTGGTATACATATATTATGTGCATTAAATGCTATTTATGTTGGTGATATTGTACTTGCATTTATGTTCTGCTGTTTTAGTATGTTGTTTTTATATTAAGCCTACCCTTAGACCGAATGGTCAACCCGTTAGTGTTCGGAACACTGACTCTCTCCTACCATGTTGTCGTATCGGCACTTGTTGATATTGCAACTGGTAGATGGCGCAGCGGAAGCGTGGTGGGCTTCATTGACCAAGGTCTGGAGTTAGACGACAAGTATTAGGAAGCAAGACTAGAAGCTAGGAATTCCCCTGGCGGAAGGTAATCCATTGTAAGTTCTTAGTTTCCTTGCTCTATCATACTGTACCCCGGCAATTGTATTATTTGGCGTTGTTGTTTTGAAACAAGTAAACGGGCCACGTTTTAAAAGATGTTTTGAAAAACAAGTTTCAAAGTGCGGTGTCCTGTGACATCTCGGTTTGGAACTTGAAAAGTTTGAACAATATGAGAACACAAGTTTTAGTTATAACTATGTTTTGGAAACCTAATTGTTCTCATCTTGTGCACCACTTGTTTGTAAAAAAAAAAAAAAAAAAAAAATTGGCCCTAATTTTCACTACTTTGAATGTAAGTTTTCAAGTTGCCGAATCGGAGTGTTTCATGTGTCTCACTAACCGGTTAGTGATATGAGTAACCGGTTAGTGCTCTCAGCAGAACCAAAGCTAAGACTGTTGTGGACACAAAATGAAAAGAGGAACATGTTTTTAACCTCAACACCAGCCACCTTAGCCTGAAAACGCGTCTAATCTCTGTTGGGAATGAGTGGTGATGAAATTTGGTGACTTAAACTAAATTAAAACCACACAATTCATTCTTAATATTTTATAAACTAAGTTCAGAATTCATTTCTCTGGTGTGGCTGTATATGAGTTCGTTCTCTTTCTCTGAAGCATCAACACACACAAATTCCATATCAAAATAAAGCTCTTTGAACCTTCTTGAAATAGATACAAGTCTCACTCAATTTCGTGTACTCTAGAGGAAGTAATAAGCTTCATAAATTGACTCTGTTGATGCTGGAAAAACAGAGCACGAATCTGTTCTTGGAGCTCACTTTCTTGATTTCGTGTGGTAAGCTCAAGCTACCTTAGAGTCTCAAACTTGTTTCAATCTCGAGTTAGTGTATGCTAGTTTTGATTCTAATCCTTTCTTACACGTTTATTCCACTTATTCGAGCTGAAAATATCTGATCAATACCCCATGTTGAAACTGAAAACAGAGTTACAGCTGAGGTGTGGTTTTATCCCAAAATCGTGTTGAGCTTTTCTCTTGCTTTCCAATCAGTCTCTAAAGCTTCAGTAGGTAAGGGAGAAGATATTCATTTGCTAGAATGATTATTAAATGGCTTGGAATGTAAAAGAGCTTTACAAGCTCAAGGGCCATAGGTTTTGAATTGGGACTTTGGCTTGGAGGCCAAAATAGGTTATAAAACTCATTTAAACATGTCATATTAACTGAACACGAGCTAAATGAACTATAAATTTGACTTGAGAAGCTCTAAAATTGATTTTGACATATTAAGTGCCAATTATGTGATTATGTGCAAGCTTGATGAATCATATATAAATCTCATGAAATTGATGTGTATAATTGATTTGAACATGTTTAAATATGCTCAAGAATGTTCTGTAAGTGATTGATAAGGATTGAAAGTGAAGGGTTTTGAATTGATGTATAAAAAGGCCAATTTTGTAACTGCTGCAGTGACTAACCGGTTACTGCAACTTCTAACCGGTTAGTTACTGTAAAATTGGAAAAGAGGGAAATTTGAATGTGACCAACCGGTTACATGACTTTCTAACCGGTTAGACACTATACAGAACCTGAAAAATGTATTTTTCTTTAATCCAATATTTCATTAATACTTTAATTAATTCTATTAAGATAAAAATTTATTTTTGCTATTAAAAAGAATATTTTGGAGTTATTTCCTTTTTACATCAATTCAATACCAAATAAATAAATTAAAGTCAATCCTAATATTTTGGTTGTGATTGAAATCATGCATGGTGTTAAGGAGTTAAGATAAGATAATAGGAAAAGACACATTCGATTTAATTAAATCGGTATGAGAATACGCGGAGGTTAGGTTTATGACGGTGATACGTCAAATAACCGTGAGAATTAATTATAAGTAAAATGGTCCTATGATGAGTGGGTTGTGCAGACTCGACTCGGGATAATTTTACAATGACTATAATTTTATTCTATCGATCTCTCGGAGTATTTCGTGATTGCGGAGGACGGTCTTTAGTATAATTTACACGGGAGTTGTAATTGTATACTTGGTGGAAAGACGTTTACTCTCAATTGCTTTCCCTATTTAGTGTGAATCGTTGGTACGTTGTCGTCAAACGTACGTGGATCGTTTGAGCGTTTTCGTTAAAATGTAAAATTTGATCGTTTGAACGTTTTCGATAAAACGTAAATTTAATCGTTGAGGACGTTATCGATAAACGTGAAATTGACAAGGGCATGATATTTGTAAAATATCACAGAGGAGATTGCATTGAGTAATTGCATCGCATTGCATTGCACATGCATTAGAAACATACATTATTGCTTGATATTTATTGTTTAGTAATTATTAACTTGATTATTTGAGTTTGTTTAATTGCCTATGTGAATTTAATTGCTACTTGACTAATTGTGACTGTTTATTCCTAGTTCATTTAATTATTCATTTGTACGTGAATGACACTGTCTTACTCCTTTTGCCCTATTTGTTTATTAGGTGATGTCTCGATTTCTGGCGTGCCTGGAGATGCGTCCCGTGAGAGGGACATGGGAGTATGAGGAGCGTAGAGCCACGTTCGAGGGGGAGGTGGAGCTGATCTTTCGCCACCTGAACCCCTTGGCCTATATGCGTCCTTGTCGGTTCCGCATACCTATGATATATGCTCAGCATATACCTCCTGCTTTTACTTATAGACATGGTACTCCACCGCCCCAGCCTGCACGTCGTCGTTCTCATTTTCGTTTCAGACCAGTTGCTCCCGCTCGCATTCCTCCGAGAGAGCTGCACCTGAGGATCCTTCCCATCCGAGTCCATCTCGGACTGTGAGATTTGCACCATCACCGGAACGTGTGCCTCCGGTGGTTCAGGTGGACTCTGAGGAGGAGGATCCCGAGGAGGGCGAGAGTGAGCCAGCCGGGGACGACGCCGTACAGACTGGAGGGGAGAGTGATCAGGTAGTGCCATCGACCGGGAGTCAGTGGATGGTTGATGAGCCATGAGGATATATGCTAGGTATATATCATTAGTATGTAGGCTGACTTTTAGTATATTTTGAGTTTAATGGACTGCTCTGAGTTACATCTTATTATATATATATATGTATGTATGTATATGTGCACTGACTGAGACTAGTTAACTCAGAGTTATGATGCAGTATTTTTTACCGAAACAATGTAAAATGATGTATATTAAATCAAACTTTTTATGTGAAATATAATGACGCAGTTTTATGAAAGTATTCGGTTTAAATTATTTCTTTTTTTTATGTACCATCTTAAAACATCAATATCATTTCCTTAAAATATATTAATAATATGCATTTATCATAACATAATTCCCGTGACGACTTAGGTCGTTACACAGGCCATCATTTTTTTTCAATGCCTTACTCTCCGAAGTTATCCCTGGATTGTCATATACCCCTACTTCCAATTCCGGCCAAAATTTGCTGATATGTCTCACTAGACTCCTAGTTAGACACTACACGCGATGGCGTGTGTTACCACGTAGATTTTTCTTAACTAATTAATCTAGACAGGGGTATATGACAAAATGACCCCAAACTACAAGGAAGAAAAAACTTAATGATGCTTTTACTAACTAGCCACTACATGTGCATTTCATAGTACAAAACAATCCAAAGCCAACAATCACGCACCCCCATTAACATACATGAAAGACCCTTGGTTGTTGAATTTTCAGCTTAAAATATCTCATTTACATAATGTGGTGGACCTGGCCGAGCTCAATGCTCAACGGCCGACCAGACACCAGGCACGGTCCGACCTCCTTGTCCGACACCACCCAAGATCCGACCTAGTCCGACACCGAGAGCAGGACAGCTCATCCAACCTTATCCACAAGGACAGCTCATCCACTCACAGCTCAGTATAGGCTGGCCCTAACTGGGCCTCAAGCAAGCCCATTAGGACAACCAGCTCTCCTATATATACTCCCCCTCTCCCTATGGGCTAAGGTACGTCTCTCTAACCTAAGAACTACGTGTGGCTTGATTCCCCTCTCATGGGATACGTAGGACCGGGGTCACCCTCGTCAGCTGCAACAACCCCCAAACACCTCATGTGGTGCCTCCGGCCTAGGGACATCACATTGGCGCCGTCTGTAGGGACGATAAATTTCGATTCCCATCCAAAAAAAAAAAGGGGAAAGAACACAACAATGGCGTGTTGATGCTACGGGGGAAGAAGGGTGCCTCCTTCCGTGGCACTGCCTGCTGGTGCTGTATAACGCTAGGCACTGGTGCTCGTTCATCGGTGTTGTTGGTGCTGTTCGAGGCTAGAATCCGGCGCTACTTCCTCACGACCCGGTGCTCAACCCCAACACCGATGCTGGTACCGGCGCACCGTTCTTCAAGATCCCTTCTTCTTCTCTGCGCCGCCAATAGCCACCATGGTCAGAGCCACGAACGATCTCCGCCATGGCGGTGCCTCCTCTGACCATCAGTGGTGGTGCCAACGTGCAAAGCAGAAACAGGGAAGACGAAGGGAGCGGTTCGAACTCCGAACTGCCGTCATCGCAAAGCGCAAGCGAGGTGGAAGGTCTTCGTACAGATCTCCCTGGCTCATCGAGGGTGGTGACACCCTTTGCTGTTCGAGACCCGCCGCCACCGCAGCGGAGATGGAGAACGGACCGAACTCGCTGCCACCCTGAGCACCTCTTCGTCCGTTCCTTCCCTGCTGCTGTCCTCACCGAAACCAGTGCAGGAGTACGAGGAGGTCGATGACCTTGTTTGGTGTCGAAACGATAAACCCAGAAACATAACCCTGCTATCGCGCCCCTGATGGCGGTGGTGAGGAAGGGAGAGAAGCTGAACGCCGCCATGCGTAACCGCCCCGTGAACGAAGTGCAAGCTCTGCCTTCCACGGTTCAGATGTGTGGTCGAGTGACGAAGAAGAAGCAGTATGCAGCGGCGAGGACGGAGTCACTCTCGGAAGTTGACGATGACGGCTTCGAGTTCGCCGTTCACAACTCCCCTCACCATCGACGCCGCCAGGATCTGCGAACATCCTGTCCTTTCCATGTCGCCGCCACCATGTTTAGGAAGAAGGAGAAGCAGCAAACAGTTGCTGCTGCACTAGGGTTCCAGAGGGAACGGGCCAACAGGCCCATTTTGCAAAAAAAAAAAAGAGAGAGAGAAGTTCAGGAAGCCCAATTCAAGAAAGAAGGAAGAAGAATCCAGCAGCATCTAACGAAATAGAAAATGGGCCAGCAAGCCCAAACAAAAAAAAAAGAAGAGAGGAAGGGGAACTACCTAACGGGTCAACAAGCCCAGGTATCTACAAAGTAAAATTACTAAGACCTAACGGGCCAGCAAGCCCAGGTTAAAAAAAATTAAAAAAAATTTAAAAAAAATTTAAAAAAATCAAAGAAGAAAAAGAAAGAAATAAAGAGGAGAGGATCGGGCTATCAACGTACCATGGGCCCAACAACTCAATACTCATTCCTATATCAGGGTAGAGCTCTGTATCAAGCCTTGCAAATTATTTTTCTTTATTGCACATCATTATTTTGATGCATGATTCTCATTGGTCAAAAATATATCTTCGCCTGTTAACGTCATCAAATATTATTTACGACAATCAAACTTTGTCACATAATCCCAGTTCACTCTTCTCTCCTCGGATTTACATGATTTCGCAAATCATAATCCGAGTTCACTCTTCTCTCCTCGGATTTAGATGATTTCGAAAATCATAATCCGAGTTCACTCTTCTCTCCTCGGATTTACATGATTTCGAAAAACATAATCCGAGTTCACTCTTCTCTCCTCGGATTTACATGATTTCGAAAATCATAATCCGAGTTTACTCTTCTCTCCTCGGATTTACATGATTTCGCAAATCATAATCCGAGTTCACTCTTCTCTCCTCGGATTTACATGATTTCGAAAATCATAATCCGAGTTTACCCTTCTCTCCTCGGATTTACATGATTTCGAAAATCATAATCCGAGTTCACTCTTCTCTCCTCGGATTTACATGATTTCGAAAATCATAATCCGAGTTTACTCTTCTCTCCTCGGATTTTCAAGGTAATTTCGGAAGACTCACACAGTGTTTCACACTCGAGCCGATATCTTAATCCGAGTATGACGACTATTCTGCTAGTTTCTCTCGCTCGACATCACACTAAGGAAAACGGAGGTCGGACCTCAAAGCTTGACAAACCCCATTCGAAAAGGACGGACTGCATACTCCTAATCTGACATACCTCAATCCTAAATACTTCAGTCCGACATCCGTCAGTCCGACATACTTCAATTCAACATTCTTCAATCCGACTCTCCTCTCCTCACCTGAATCAGGGAAGAAATCCTAGCCCCCATATCATTTTCCTATCTCTTCGCTTTTCTATGTGTTTACTCTACATGCTTTTTGATATTTATTTACCTGGTGCACTATTCTGGCATGTGCTGTTAATCCTTGCTTCTTTATAGTTCCTCTACTCGGTGCTTATTATTTGATATTCTACATGTTGCTACCCAACGTACTGCTGAACAAAATTGCTTATTTGCTCTTCTTGCTGTTAAATGTCCTTAAATCTCTGCTTCTCCAGTTGCGGTAGTATGATAATTTTTAATGCTCCCATCTGGTTTGCTGCCACGCTTATAACTGTCGTCTATTGTTGAATGTGATATACTTGAAAGCATGCATCTTTTTGTGAGCAATACTATTTTGTTGAACAATATCTTAAATTTCAGTATTTGCCGCTTTCATATCTGTTGCGTATGACTTGCTCAAATCATCTTGCTCTTATGTCGGTGTTTTATTCTCGGCTACCAACAATTTTCATCGTTATTTAATTATCATAAATTATCGTGAATCGTCAAATTTAACGACGATCACTGATTACTATTATTTTACATGTAATGTAAGGTCCAGGAAAATGATGGCCGAAAAAGAGGAAGGCCGAGATGCTATGATTGTCTCCATTTTGAACGAAGCCATCTTGCGATCTCTATTCTCATCTCGGCTTGGATCTTCTTCGGACGAACTGCTATGTTTGCCTCCATTATCTTACTGGCCCCACTTTTCATCTCGGCTTGGATCTTCTTTGGTTTTCACAGGACCACCACGGCTTCTCGAAGGTGAACAATTCCAAAGGCATACACTATTTCTTAGTTCATGCTTATTTCTGAGCTCGGAAATTCTCTATTTTAAATTGCGCGGTTTATCGAAAAGGGAGGCCGAGCTACTATTATTCTCTTTATTTCACGTTTATATCTCATCTGCCGAGCGGCTATTATTCTCTTTAATTCATGCTCCTACCGAGCTATTATCATCTCGACTCTGCCTTTGTGGTAGAACGGTCAATTTATGCTCCTACCGAGCTATTATCATCTCGACCCTGCCTTTGTGGGAGAACGGTCAATTCATGCATTCACGCATACAGTTATCATCTCGACCCTGCCTTTGTGGTAGAACGGTCAATTTATGCTCCTACCGAGCTATTATCATCTCGACCCTGCCTTTGTGGGAGAACGGTCAATTCATGCATTCACGCATACAGTTATCATCTCGACCTTACCTTTGTGGTAGAACGGTCCCCCCTGTCACCGCACTTACATGCATTCACGCATACAAGTCGGTACTAGTGCTACAGACAGTGCGTACGTACAAATCCTCTCATTTAGCATTAGCCACCTAAATGTTGCACGGTGCTTATATACAGCGAACATCTTCCGAGATCGGCTTATAAGCTCAGGGTACAAGGGACACCCGGTAAAGTACAGCTTGATGTGAAATGTTTTCACATAACTTCACTCAGCAACCTCTTTTACACTGGGGCCAAGGATGGCATCCGAGTTCCCTACCGCATTCACTTATATACAGCACCTTTTTTGTCAGGGGGAGACATCCGAAGTCAAAGGTTTAGACAACCACATCCTATGTGCAACAACTTGCGTTGGAAATTCACTGTCCTCGGCGAACGGTGCAGGATCCGAGCTCTCCTTACCGCATGCAGAGCACAACCCTCCTCGGGTCTAAAACAACGATCAAAAATCTCTTTCTCCTTCTCGGCAAGGGGGGCAGGCAGGTTGTCAGCCGAGTTATCAACCTCGGCATTGTTGTTGTTGTAATCCACCAGCATGCCGTCTTCAACCCTGAACACCTTGAGGCGAAGGTCGAGGTTGAGGATATTAATCTGACTCACAGCATTCCCGAAGGTGTCAAAGATGTCGTCTGCCGACTTCTCTAGGTCAGAGAGGCATTCTCGGCCAATATTTTATGGACTGCACTTTCTTCACCTCTGCATTCCTCTCCGCCTTCTGCTTTGATAGAGGTCCCCTGTGAGCCTTGACAAGCTCGTCGGTTTGCCTACAGCTTGGCGTTTCCTAGGCTCTTTTGCACAGACACCACAACCTTGCTCGGCGATTCCTCGCTTTGCATGCACCTCGGTTCGAGATGTTCCTCACCGAGCTTGCACTCGGTTCGAGATGTTCCTCACCGAGCTTGCACTCGGTTCGAGATGTACCTCACCGAGCTTGTACTCGATTCGAGATGAGCCTCACCAAGCTTATGCTCGGTTCGAGATGTTCCTCACCGAGCTTGTACTCGGTTCGAGATGAGCCTCACCGAGCTGACGGCGGATCCCCCCCGCGGGACCTTGGTTCGAGATGAGCCTTACTGAGCTTGCACTCGGTTCGAGATGTTCCTCACCGAGCTTGCACCTCGGTTCGAGATGAGCCTCACCGAGCTTGCACCTCGGTTCGAGATGTTCCTCACCGATCTTGCACTCGGTTCGAGATGATCCTCACCGATCTTGCACTCGGTTCGAGATGTTCCTCACCGAGTTTGCACTCGGTTCGAGATGAGCCTCACCGAGCTTGTGGCGGATCCCCCCGCGGGAACTCGGTTCGAGATCGGGATACTCTTTCAGTTTCATCATCCGAGCACAAAAGAGCACTATCAACCATTCGCAACACTCTTCCCAGCGGAAGGCCACGCCTGCAAGCATGTTTCTACCTCATCATCAACTCAGCACTGAACAGACGAACGCAGAAAGGACCTCAACTCGGCACAGAGTCTCTACGACTCTTCCCGAGTTGGGGGGCTCACATGGCGGATCGACTTCTCCTAACCCGCCTTGCTATCCTTCGCTAGCCTTGAGCACATGATTGTGGACTAGTACTCAAACCCTTCCTAGAGGGTGGGGGGTACTTAGTGCTATGATGCTTAGGGCTACGCCTTCTTTCTCCTAACTCGGCTCGAGACTCACAAAGTCTCGCCGAGTTGGGGGGCTTATGTGCCGGACTCGGCCTGTGGTGGACTTGGGAAAAGGACCTGAACTAAGACCTCGTAACAAGGCTTGATTGGCCTTGACCGAGCTGGGGGGCTTATGTGGTGGACCTGGCCGAGCTCAATGCTCAACGGCCGACCAGACACCAGGCACGGTCCGACCTCACCTTCCTATCAAGGTCCGACCTCCTTGTCCGACACCACCCAAGATCCGACCTAGTCCGACACCGAGAGCAGGACAGCTCATCCAACCTTATCCACAAGGACAGCTCATCCACTCACAGCTCAGTACAGGCTGGCCCTAACTGGGCCTCAAGCAAGCCCATTAGGGCAACCAGCTCTCCTATATATACTCCCCCTCTCCCTAGGGGCTAAGGTACGTCTCTCTAACCTAAGAACTACGTGTGGCTTGATTCCCCTCTCATGGGATACGTAGGACCGAGGTCACCCTCGTCAGCTGCAACAACCACCAAACACCTCATGTGGTGCCTCCGGCCTAGGGACATCACACATAACTAACTTAAAACTTTATCTCACTTAGGTGAAGAAAATGTTATTAACCAATAGTCATATAGTTAATAATAAGATCATGGGTAATGACCAATGGAAAAGGAACTAATCATAGAGTCTAGGTAAAAAAATGCTTTGGCTTGGGTGATGAACGAAGGAAAATGCCTATGGGAGTGTTTTTAAGGAACAAAATGAAAAACATGTTGAGGAACATGAAAAGTGTAAAATTTGTTCACAAGTGCAAGAAAGCGAACGAGAAGACTTGTGTACTGGCTAAACAAGGAAGTGAATCAAGGGTCAAACGAATGAAATGTTATTTTGTTGCTACATCGTAGATTTCGCAAAAAGACTTGACGAAATGTTATCGACTCGAGTCGAGCTCAACTAAACTTGATGAGGTGGTTGTTGGCTTTGAATTGTTTTTGTATCATGAAATGCACATGCAATGGCTAGTAAATGCTTCATCAAGTATTTTGTCCTTGTAGTTTGTAATCATTTTGTTATATACCTTTGTGTGGATTAAATAGTTAAAAAAATCCACTTGGCAACACGTGTCGTCACTAGTAGTGGCTAACTACTATTCCGATGAGACGTATTAGCAAAAATTGACCTAAATTGGAAGCAGTGGTATATGACAAACTGTAGGTAACTTCACGAAACCAAACATTGGGAAAAAAAAAGAACGATGATTTGTGACAAAATGAACCTAAAGTTTAAGGACTAAAGACATATTTATGGGCAAAAAATTCTATCACTTTTACTCTCTTTCACATATACCAAGGTGTAACCCCGAGCGTGTGGTTCAGTGGTAGGGATTGATCCACGCTTAAGCAAGGTCAGGTGTTCAAATCCTGCCTTGTCCATGCAGCAGCGTTAAATCTCGGGGCCAGCTGTCCCACCCATTAGAGGTGCCTACAAGCCAGCGAGGAGATTAGTCACTGCAGTCGGCGGTGGATGTGACGCTCTCGAAAATATGACTTTATTTATGTCAAAATAAAGTACATAATTAGTTTATGATAAGCTGTTGGAAAATTCCATGAAATATTTAACCTTTTCATATCTCAAAATATTTTCAGGTAAATTGAGTATGTACTTGTTTTGAGTTCAGCGGAAACGATTTGAAAGTGTTAATAGGGTTGCAGTAAATATTAAAGTAATATGCAACCATAGCCCATATATAAACATAATAAAAACCAAGTACATCAGATAGTCAGGTAGTAAAAGTCGAGGTAGCAAAGTTTTAGGAATACAGACCAGCAACATAAAATATTAGCTCTCAAATGCTCTCCTCAAAATATATACAATATGCTACAATCAAAATAAGAGAGCCATCGAAAGTTGTGCCATGAACACCCACACTGATGCCTGATCCATGGATCCTCCAAAAGCTGCAACACTGCATCCTACTATGGTCCCCCATACTGCGCATCCAAAATGAAGTCACTACATCACTGGTCGTCAGTAGCCGTCCCATCCACGTCCTCTACTGGGTCCTCCTCCTCCTCCTCCTCATCCGACCCCGGGGGAGTAGCAGTGCGACGCACTGGCTCCGGTGAAGGTGCAAAGCGCACCCTGGTGGTCGGACCAGGACGAGGAGTGGCCGAAGCAGTAGCCTCAGAAGAAGTAGAAGGACAAGTACGGGTAGCTGGACGTCTGACATGTAAATTATAAAAACGACGGCCAGGACGTGGTGGAGGAGTACCGAAACGATAAGTATAAGCTGGAGAGATGTGCAGTATGTAGATCATAGGGATGCGAAGCCTACGAGGTCGCATGCGAGCAAGGGGGTTAGGGTGACGAAAAATCACGTCAACCTCACCCTCGAAAACAGCCCTGTGCTCCTCGTAGTCCCACACTCCTCTACGGAGTGGGCGTAACTCCACGAACGTCATGTAGCGAGCCATCACCTACAAGGGCATAGGGAGTCAGCAAATACTAACGCATAATCAAATAGATAGGGTACGAATGATAATAACAGAATCAAATCTTACTAATCAACTATCAATTACCAATAATTAATTATAATCCATTTCATAATAAACATCAGATCAAATCATAATGATGAATATTCCATAACATATGCACTGCTAATGCAACTCTCTCATCAATGCATGACTGTTGGCCAACTCCACAAATAGGCTTCCGGGGCACCTTAAAACATGCCCGGTACTCCTCAACGAGTACCTCTCGGACTCGGCCATCATTAAACGACACTCCAAGAGCTCATAGAAGTGACGCCGACGTATCTCACAAGACTACGTCTCTCGAGTCCGGGGTTTAAAGACATGCCCACACCAACATGTGTATTCCCAGAACAATAGGTGCACCCCGGTCACCGACACTCCCTTCCGCTTAATGACCCTTTGGAGCAGACACTTTCACTAGTGTCCCTCGAGTCACGACCCTTTGGAGCAGACACTTTCACTAGTGTCTCTCGAGTCCAAAATAACCAAAAGGGATATGCCCACGCCTCACGGACGTGTCTCCACCAACGTGGGAATCCAGAATGCAAATGCTATGCATGAATCCGCAAACATAAGTGTATTTTAAGTTTACTTGAGGTCATTTAATATGTATATTTGGTATTCCCAATTACCACTTCCATAAACCTTTGTCAACAGATTCCAACTTCAGCCTTTAATCGATTAAATATCTGGTTAATCGATTAATGCATTGATAATCGATTAATAATCTATTATTCATCCTGCTAATCGATTAATCATTTATAATACTTCAAACTGATCAGAATATTCTCGTATTAATCGATTAACAGTCGGGTTAATCGATTAATATATCAGTAAAACAGTGCTGAAACTGGTTTTTGAATACCAAATTCATACCAACTCAATTTTTATCAAAACCAACCTCAAGTACAACTTAAATACATCATGAGAAACTTGTTCATAACCTCAATTGCACCAATTAATATCAATTTCACATAATCATGTTGTTTTCCCCCAAATTTAACCTAAAACTCAATTTACATATCAATTTTTGATTCACACAACTTCATATCAAATTGAGGATTCATTTAGCTTCTAATACATTAATCTAACATGTTCCAATTCCTGTTTCACTTCAAATTGGCCTCCAAGCCATTGCCCACTAACCTAGTGCCCTTTGAACCACATGGAGGTTCAACCAATATTCAATTCAATCCCATAATCTATTCTAGCATTAGTAAAGCTTCTCCCTTACCTCAATGAAGCTTTTTGGATGCAAGGACAGCAAGAAAAACCTCAAATTCCAGAATCACCTCTTGCTCTGTTTTTGGTTCCAACACAGGTTCAAGAGAGCAAGTTTGGCAGAGGATTTGACACAGCAAATGGGCATGAAAACGAATAAACTTGGTCAATATAGAAACTAGACATTGCAAACTTTAATTAGAAACCGAAATGACACAATTTGAGGGCCTCTACATACCAAAATCGAAGGCTTGAACTTGGCACCTCAACACTGAAACTGCAGAATTCAGTTTCTTGGACCCAACTTTAGCTAATTCGTTCTCCTTGCTCAAGCCACCAAAACATACGATCTTGGTACGGTTTTGAAGGTCTCTTGACAAGCTTTAAGAAGATATAAAGCTCATCAACAGTGTATGGGTAAGGATCAAGAACGAAGACGAAGAACAGAGAGGGTTCAACCAAAATTTCAGCAGAGTTTCCCTTCTTCTTCCCAATTTTCCACCATTTTCATCAACCAAAACACTAATTTATAGCCCAACTCGACCTCCATGCATCCCCACATGTGTTATCCACTAATCCCAGATGATGCTAGGTGTTAATTTGTGGATTAACCAGCTTGTTGAGTCATCAAACGCACTATCTTCAGCTTCTGCACTATCGTTAATCGATTAACGGTCGGGTTAATCGATTAACACGTCCAGTTTTTCAAAAATTATTATTTTATTCACTTTCCCTCCAAATATCTTTCCAATATTGACTCCTAGGTCCTTTCCAAGGACCAAACTGCAAAAACACCTTATTTCTTAACCAAAATATTTTTCTTATATTTTTGTCCCTTGATTATCCTCTTAATAAAATCGTAATTTAATAAATAAAACTAATTAATTCCATATAATTAATTTTATTTAAATATTTCTTTTGATTTATTTGGGAAGCAAAAATTCGGGGTATTACAGTGGACACTCCGGTCATGGACCAAAAAAAATATACCAAGGTGTGAGGAAGATGTGGGAAGTAAATATTTTTTAGTTAATGAAAAATCTAATTTTTGAGAGTAATTCATGAAAAAAAATTAAATATATTTTCTTTTTTTGGTTTACATGGGAGGTCTGGGACTAGAACCAATGACCTGGGGAAGGGGAAAATCCTAAGTGTCCCTGCAGCCACCAACTGTGCTGTTTTACGCGAATAAATTAAATATATTTTAAAAATATGAAATAATTTATAAATTGGACCAAATAAATGTTTTAGAATATGATCAATGGAACCAAAGGAGTACATTAGGTGTATTCCCCGGTCCCTATTATAAGATAAATGGTGCATACATATTTTGGTCCTAAATACGAGAAAAAATTAATTAACTTTATATTCCTAATACAATTATATTATACCTAAAATGTTTATAAAAAATAGTGATCTCATTTAATTTTTGTTTTTTTTTTCCGAATTCCTTGCGGAACCACCGGTATCCCCAAGAGCACCCTTAATATCAGGGAGCCCTTGAGACTAATCCGGAGCGAGCTGCGTGGCTGGCTCTCCCAGCAGGATTTTTTTAATGAGAATCGAACCCGGGGCTACTAGCACCCTTGTCCCATTCCAGGATTTCAGTTGGGGCCTTATACCAACTGAACCAAGCTCCGTTGGTCATTTAATTTTTGTTTTATTCCCAATATAACTTTCTAAATAAAAAGTCATATTTTTATGATTTTGAAAAAATTAAATACATTCAACTATTTTTTTTATTAAGTGTGATTTCAATTTTTTATTTTTTTTATAATAAGAACCGGAAGGAGGTGGTCTCAAGATTACCGGGGGTAAACCCATTTATCCACATCTAAGTTTGTAGCCACACAGCAGGTGGTTTACGTGTATGTAAAACTGGGCCTTGGCCTCTATCAGTGTGAATCCATACCATGAAGAATTTTTAGGTAAGCGTGTGCATGCCAAAAGAAATCCCATCGATCCCATCGATGGTTGGATTTTAATTACTAGTGGGGACATAGTATGGTACTACTAGTTGAGTTAGACACCAACTGTGCGTGCCTCGTCCTTGTGGGGGTCTTTCCCTGAAAATAAAGGACCCCCAGCCCCATGCATACATTTCCACTATTGTTTACTGCTCCTTCCGTCCCATAAGATGGTGATAAATGATTAATTTTTTTTTAAACTATGGTTAAAATAATTAATGAAAAATTTAGAAATTATAAACTTTGAATTGTGATTAGTTGGTTCATGCAACATGCATTAAATTAATTGTTTGATAATTGATTGATGTGTTAGATCAACCATTAAATGTATCTCTCCTTAATTTTTTGACTTTTGAAATTTTTAACCATTTTATGTTACGAAGGGAGTATAACTTTTGACAAATACTAATGCTTTTAAAGTATTGGTAAAAGTTTTACATTGGCTAATTTAGTAAGTTTAATACTCGTATAATGTTTTCTTCGGTTTTATATATAATTTTTTTATTAAAAAACACATTATTTAAAAAAGTTAGTTATATTATTTGTAATATTGGAAATGCAAATATTTTGTATATTTTTTTAAGAAATATTCTTATAATTATATTGGGATTTAAAAAATATTGAGTGAATAGAGATATTCTTAAAAAAAAAGTAATCAATGTTATTAAAAATTAAAAATAAGACTTATATTAAGATAAAAAAAAGTTTTCAAACGAGATTTGTATATAGAATGCAAGTGCGTACTGTAGTATTTAAGTTATGAGGCAATTTTGCTTCAGTCATAATAACTAACATGTTCTTATTGAAAATTCAAATACAGTAAAAGGTTAATGAAAAGTTTTTATTCTTATTTATTTTCCCAAAAAATTGTTTATATTTATTTATCCATTTTAAGAATTTAATAGTGTAATAACTGTTATTTTTTATATTTATTTTTATTTAATAGAATATTGATTTATGCAAATATTAGAGAAAAAATAAAAATTACATAAAGAGAAAAAGTATGTTAAAAAAACATAATTTTTTTAAAAGGTGACTTTATAATGAGAAAAATGGAGTAACTTTATATCATTTTCCTATCTTTATGAGAAAAATAAAGTAAGGTATTGTTAGAATACTTATTAAGATTATTAGATATAAAAAAAATTATATATTCATCATTTTTTTTCTAAGAAACATAAAAAATGTACTATTTTTTAAAATCTTTTTATTACATGTGATTTCTTAATAAGGATTCTTAAAACACTTGCCGCTACTCCCTCTATTCCGGTTTAATTGTCATTTTAGAAATTTCACACAGATTAAGAAAATTATTTAATGCTTCAATTTTCAAGAGAATTATTGGCTGGATAATTTTGCTATAATATCCTCAAAGTATATTAATTATCACTCATTTCACATATTTCAACACATTAAATGTAAGGTTAAAGTTAGAAAAAATTAATTACTCCCTCACTTTAAGTGTCTTTTTGGATTTTTGCACATAGATTAAGAAAGTGTTGATTATGATGATTATTGTAAGTTTTATGTGTATTTTGTCAAAAATACCCCTATTTAATATTTTTATTTTGTCAATGCATCATTACTAGTATTACAAATTTCAAAACTAAAACAACATTAAATGTAAGGATAAATAAGGAAAAACAGTATTAAATGTTGTCTGGATTTGGTAGAAAGACACTTATTTTGAAACAAAATTTTGATGTTAAAAAGACACTTAAAGTGAAACGGAGGGAGTAATATACTTTCAAAATTCTAAAACGATAAATAATTTGGAACAAGTTAAAAAGGCTAAAATGACAAATAAAGTATAATAGAGGAAGTAGCATTAATCATAAAGTTAAGGGAAATGCTAAAGAGTGTCCTTAGGGCACTTGTTAAGTAACTAAATGTGGTTAAAAGTTATGAGAAAATGCACTTTTTTGGATTCTCGAGAAAATAAATACCTTGGACTTTTGAATTTTTTTCACTATTTGTATCTTTAGGGCACTTGTTAGCAAGACCCTAAAGTTAATATATATGAGGTGGTTAATGAGAAAGATAAAGTTACTCCCTCTAAGAGAAAAAATAATGAGACATATAAATAGGAAAGAGGGAGTAACTATATATTCCATCTATCATTTTCCCTTTTTTTTTCTCTCTCCGTCAAAATCAAGTTCAAGGAGTAATTAATTGAGTGCAAAGAAAATCTCTTATACTGCTCCATTAAAGCTTAGTATTTATTAGTGTCAACTAGAAATTTCCAAATGAAGCTGTGTAACAGTGCAAGTGGATGTACTGTCTCCGGTCTTATTTATTAGCAAAAATAACTACCGGCACATATATTAAGAAAGTTAGTTGAGTGCATTTAATTTTTTCAAATTCATAAAAAAATTGACTACTTTTTTTTATCCTCCAGCCACCAGCCGAAGACTAATCCCCTCCGAGGCGTAGAAATCACCGAAGTGGGTTTTGCCTCTACCAACAAAGCATTTTCCATGCCCACGGCAGGGATCGAAAAAATTGACTACTTTAGGAAACTTGTATTGGGAATGAAACAAAAATTAAATGTTATAACCACTTTGTAGGGATATTTTAAGAATGGTTGTATTGAGAATAGAAAATTGGTTAATTTTTGTTTATATTTAAGATCATTGATAAAATGTTTTTTTTTTCTTTATAAATGAGACCGGAGGAAGTATTAATTTGGCAAGAATGTGTCTTGGGATCACATGCATGAATTATATATAGACGACGATGATGATATATTCCCTCAAACTCTAAATATATGTATTTAGTATTTACGATAAAGTTATAGTGTGTGATGAGCTCCATTTGAGCCCCGTTGATTATAAAAAAAAAAAAAAAGTTATAGTGTGTGAATTAAGAAATTTAATTAATATTGTTAGTAGTATTAAAAATGATACTTCTTCCGGTCCTATATATAGGTCACATTCTAGAAAATTTTCTTGGTCCTATTTATAAGTCATTTTATATTTTCTATGCATCATTTATTGATTTTTCATTTTTTTCTACCCTTATTAAATATTTTGACTATCTATGTGTTTTTTGTTATTCATTAATGAGTGTGAATTTTCCAAGAAAAGTTAACGGGGTAAAATTGTAATGTTACAATATATTCTCATAGAATTCATAAAACCAATCACTTTTCTTGGTATGTGTAATTCGGTTAAGTATGCCCTATAATAAGGACCGGAGGGAGTAATGTTTAGTATATTTTTTTGAAATTACTTTTATAATTTTTATTGAAACTTTAGAAAGTATTCTCTAAATAAGGATATTTGTGAAAAAGAAGTACTCTCTCCGTCCCTAAATATAAAATCTTTTAGGAAAATTTCATGTCCATTAAGAAATTGAAATAATTTAGTTAATTGTATTGGAAATATGAACTTTTGATATGCATTTTCAAAATTACCCCTATTAATATTATTGAGAATCTAAAAAGTGGTAAATAAATAGGGATGTTTGTGGAAATATGTAATTAATGATCATTGAAAATTGGTAGAGTCTTATAAACAGGAACAAAATAAAATTGTCAAAAGGGTCTTATATTAAGGGGCGGAGGGAGTAATTAATGCATTAAAAATTGAGATATTTACTTTTATATATTCTGATATACATACATACATATATATATATATATATATATATATATATATTGAATTGGATATGTGCTTATCAGCTTATATTTAGATATAAGTAAAACTCACTATTTAGTGCTTATTATATTTAGAGACAAGGAGAATATAAAATAATATATTATATTACCTGTCTTCCTATATAAGACTCTATACCAATTGTCAATGACAATTAATTATTTATTTCCACAAACAACCTTATTTATTTAAACACTCTTTAAATTCTCAATACCATTAATGAGGTTAATTTTGAAAATAGATATCAAATGTTCATTTCTAATATCATTAACGATGTTAACCAATTTTATTAATGGACGTGAAATTTACCAAAATTATTTTATATTAAAGGAGGGAGAAAGTACTCCTTCTCCCGTTTATGATATAAGAAAATAAAATTATAATGTATTTATTAAGAAAGTTACTTCACTGCATTTAATTTTTTAAAATTATAAATAAATAGAGGTATTTTAAAAAATAATAAAAATTAAATTACACTACCAATTTTTTTATGGATGTTCTTAGAAAATAAAATAAAATTTAAAAAAATTAGTTAACTTTATAAAAAAATAAAAATTTCTTTTATAATTTTTTTGTTCTATTTATAAGTCACATTTAAGTCTATCACATAGACCAAGGAACATACTAGTTACATATCTTCAAACTTTAAAATGTACTTTAACATTACAATTTATCAACATGGGTTGGGACGAGTGGTAAGCGGTTCGGTCTCGCTTAAGCAAGGTCTCGAGTTCGAGTCCTTGTGAATGCAGAAAATTCGTGTTGGGAGACTCACCTGCCATAGCCAGGCACACGATCCAGGTCGGATCCGGATGTACCTAGATAGTACTTAGGGAACCGGGTGGGCAACCAAAAAAAACTAACTTTAAGAATTTCAAAATATATTATTTTAGATTATAAAAAAAATATTATTTTATATTAATAAACAAATGATAAATAAGTAAAAAAGAATAATAATTATTACTTAAAAAAACATAACATGACTTATAAACCAGAAAAAAAAAAATTCTGGAAGACGTATGATAGTAGCTTGACTAGCTTCTTCTTATTTTTGTTTACATTCATAATTTAAGTCCTGACCATTTTGTTACGTCTAATGTATGTGATCAGAATTGATATGACACTATGACCAGCCGTTTCCCGGTATATATATTGCACGGCGATTTGAGTCTAAGAAAATGTCTCATTACCATGTCATCAGATGTGGTTCCCAACAATCTATCAAAGAAAAAGTCTATAAAAAAAAAAAAATATATATGTGGTTCCCAACATGTACTCCTTCTTTTTTTTTTTCATAATTAAATATCCACCGCCGATTGCAGTGACTAATCTTCTTGCTGACTTATAGGCAGATCTAATGAGTGAGACATCGAGATTTAATGCTGCTGCATGCAAAAGGCAGGATTCAAAATGTACTCCTTCCTGTAATCCTATTTGTAATATATATTTCAAAAATATAATAAAACTTAATTATTTTAAAAAAATATTTTATTTTTAATACTATTTTATTAAATCATCTATGAAAAATAGTTATTTTATTTAATTTTTATTCAATTTCCAATGTAATTTTTTAAAAAAATCTCTTTTTTTATATAAATTTGAGAAAATTAAATATAAGTAAATAACATCCTTAATAAGCATAATTTTAATTATTTTTATTTAATTGTAAATTGGAAAAAATGTGTGCCTTAAAGAAAATATTACTATATGTAAAATTCAAATAACAATCTTTTCTGTAAAACTCACATGAGAAAATTAAAATTGTTCAATTTTTGTAAGAATACTTTTGAGATGTCAGTGTTAATAAGAGTTGAAAAGAGATAAGAGATAAAAGATAAAATTTTTCTATTATATACTTTGAAATTAAGAAAGTTGGCAAATTCATTTGTATAATAATAATTATTGATGTACAAATACATAATAAGGATTTTTTAATATCAGCCTTAAAAATTGAAGATCAAAAGATAAAAAAGGATGATATCAAAAAATTAAATGCATAAGTTTTTTCTTCTTTTAGTACATCATTTCCTAATAAATATTATATTTTCTATATTCTTATCCTTAACTTTTAATCTAAATGTTTATATATATATATATATATATATATATATATATATATATAGCCTTGGGTATGGAGCAATCCCCGTTGGGAGACCCCTAACGTTTAGTGCGAGCTCTGTTGAGTCGGACAGGATGAGCCCCTTTGGGAGACCCCTACCATTTAGTGCGTGCTCTGTTGAGTCGGACATGATGAGTCAGATTCTGGGTAAATTAGATCCAGGTATGGGTTGGGGTACACCTATATATATGTGTGTGGGGGGAATAATGTGGGACATAAAAGTCACAAGTGGGGTAAATTTCAGAAGAGAACAGTGAATTGGATTTTACGAGTTTTTTTTTTATTTTTTAAAATTTTCACAGCAAATCAACATCAGAACAACTAGAAGTTCTTCTTTCATCTATCTGGGAAAGGCATTAACCGTCGTTGTCGTTGTTGCTGCTACCGTTGTTATTGTTTTTTATTTATTTATTGTTTTTTTTTTTTTTTGGAAAAGTGGTCACCAGAAGTTTTAACTATTGAGTAAGTAGTCTGTGTGGACCTACGACAGAGTCCAATTACTGCAAAATTAAACTAACCAATTTTAAAAAAATTGACTCAAGTACTCAACCATATCATGGAGACAAAATGAAAGAATTTTGATATCCTCGGTGTAAGTTTCTTTTGAAACTTTTGGCAAAATTACTTTTTCGTCTTTTAAGTTATTTTTTTTATTTGAAAATGGTCCTTTAAATTTATTATCGTGGACATGATTGATTTTTCTGTTAAGTTTTTGTCAATTTTTCACTCCTAATCTTCTTATTCGCAGATTTCTAGGGTTTCAAAAAGAGTTTTCGATTTAAGATTATTAGAGAAGAAATTAAACATGCATGTAGGTTTAGAAAGGTGATTATGACACCCAAGTGGATTACCCCTTGGAGAAACTAGCTTGGTGCTTAGAGACTTCGGGGTTAAAGACTCGAGTCCCAGTGAGACAACAATTCCTGGGGAGGATCCATGCCGTTGAGTCAAAGACTCGCACAGTTCTCTGATTAGTTCGGCCACAAAAATTGTGAAGTCCAGACACCACCTGGTTTCGACAAAAAAAAAAAGAAAAAAAGAAAGGTGATTATGATGTGTGTGTGTATATATATATATATATATATATATATATATATATATATATATATATGTTGAAGTGGGTGTTGATGGTTGGTAGTGGTGGTGGGGAAGAAAAAAATGGAGAGGAAAAAGAAGTACTCCCTCCGTCCCATTATCTTGATAAAAGTCCAAGTAGTCAACAAAAATAAGAGAATATCTTTTTCATATAATGCATGATTCTATTTTCAAAATAAAATATAATGCATGATTCATTCATTAATTACAAATTTCTATCACACAAATTTCCATATTATTTTTACAATCTTTAAGATTTTTCATTAATTATTTTTAAGATTTTTAATATAATATATAATCTTTAAGATTTTTCATTAATTATTTTTACTTTGATTTGGAACAAAAAAAAACTACATTTTTTTACCAAGATAATGAAACGGAGGGAATAGAAGACAATGGTACTGAAAATGAAGAAAAATAAAGATGAAATATTGTGGTGATGAGAGGTATCTATAGAGGAAAAAAGAGGAGATAAAATAACAAGGAAAAAAAAACATCGAATGAACCTCGTCTCCTGAGAAAATGGCATTTTGATCGAAAATCTCGTTGAAGAAGGTGAAGGAGTGAATTGGGGAAGAGAAAAAAAATAGTATTGTGATGAATTTAATAGAAAAATAGACAAAGTGACTAATAATCCTAACGGAACCAACTCGAAAAACCACTTTTGAAAAAAAAAAAAAAAGGAACTTAAAGAATCACTTTAAAATAAAGAAATAATTTAGGCAACCGAAGAAGAAGTTTTGCCCAAACTTTTTTGTCCTATTTAAAAGGTTTATTAAATACAATTAATCAACTATATTAATTGAGTTTTTCCAAAACTGTTTTTATTTATGGCAATTTCTTGTAGTAAAAACTAAATGAATTATATGGAAAAATGGAAAAAAAAACCCTTCGCATGAAATACGGTATAATTGTAATTTTGAAATAATATATCAAGCTATCAAAGGAAATACAATTTCAACATAAATAACAATTTCATGTATGTCTAGAAGGGCTCACGTTAAGGACCTACGGAAGTATAAGTACCATGAGAACATTGTTTAAAGAATACTGAAAAATAAATAAATATTAGTTAATATTGACAATACATTTTAAATATTTTAAAGTATATCATTTCCTAATATATAATTAACTTTCTTGATAATACACTTGTTTCAGATGAGAAACCAGAGGGGTTTTTATAAGATGGGGCCTGACATGGGTGACCGCAGTCCTACGTATTCCAATTAAATAATGAAATCAACGTTAACATAGTTCTTTGGGGAAGATGAGATTTGTGATCCTTAGAACATTTAGGTTCCTTCGCATTAGGTCCTTTGGGAGTTTTTTAAGATTTCTTTGGGGGCATCTCTTCAAATCTCCCTATTTTTGTTAAGATGTTAGGATACCTTGCATAAGCATGGTAATGTTTTGTTCAGGGGTCCTTGTTAAGGATATTTAGCTTAACAAGAATGAACTCTTGGTTCTATGTACCCATTCGAACCTAGGTTTTGGGGATCAAGACTACGTAGTTATATCCGGTACATAGATACACTGCATATGAGGGGTAAGACGACTTCGAGCTATTCCTAAGAGTATTTGATGAAATGCCCCTTACTCTTTGGAAGGTCATTTTCTATCTTGCATCTCCTTAATGAGTGACTTGCGCGCACCGTTTCAGATCCTGAGGTTGGAACTCTCATTACTGTTTGGCAGTGACTTTCGTGATGTTGTTGAATCTTCATGGCGAGGTTGGATGCAACTACCAATGGGGGGACAACAAGAGTTTGGTTCTATTACTGCTAAATATCACTATCTAGGAAGTATTTTTGTATACTTTCTTCATGGTGACTGCATTCGTTGGTACACTTGATGTCTATTGGTCACACATATTCTAGGGTTATGGTTGTGTATCTGATGTGTATCGTCATCCTCTGACGGAGGCTGGTATTTATAGAGTCTTCATGGGTTGTTGTATTTTTCCTGATAAATCTTCTACCTCTGAGGATAATCATCCTTTATCTTATCTCTTTTGGGCAGATTTGATTATATATCATGATAGATAATCTTATATGATAAATAACATATCTTTCTGTTATCTCCAAATTATTGGGATAAATCCACTATATATGTTCATAAAATTTACCATTAATTGTAGGAGATATATTTCATAACTAAATCTCGGGAATCGCGTGTTGATCATGCCTTTGTCGGGGCCCGGGCGAGTTAACAATGGCTTTTAATCCAATGTTAGAGGTTGGGGGAGCTCGGCTCCAATCATTTTGAAGGGTTCCTAGGTCGCTAAAGGGATATTACGTGGGGTAGATAACCCTAGCTCGCGACAGGACCGGAACATAAGCCCCTAGGGCGCTGCTTTGAAGTACTCTTTGAGCTGCGAGCTATTCTGAAGTCCTGGATAGCCGCGAGGTCGTTGATGTATGGGTTCTTTGTAACATCCCTAAATAAGTTCTAAGTCTAGTTAGTATGACAATAGGCTTAGAGTGAAGAGGATTATAATACTAAGTTAAAATTAGTGGGATTTAAAAGGGTTGACTTAGAAAACTAAAAGCATAAAACTTTGGGGAAAAATTAGAAATGAAAGATTTATAACTCCTAACAAAAATTCCACCATTGGATATGAAGATTAGGATTTTAGGAAGCTTGCTTCAAAATTTGAGCAAGATCCGACGGGTAACGAAGAAGTTATAGTGTTTTGAAAAACAAGAAAAAAATACGAAAAACTGGTCAAACATGCGCCTGAGCGGCGCAGAGGACCTAAAAATGTTGCATCGAAGCACTTAAGATCAGGCTTGAGCATGTGCCCAAGCGCGCGCTTGAGCGCGGATGCAACCAACCCACCAGACGTACCAGAATGGCGCGCCAACAACCAAAGCACCATGGACACGCGCCGAAGCGCGCGCGTCAGAATTGTCTCCTCTCAACCACACAAATTTGGCTTCTTGAGCAAGCCATTGGTTTTTAGCCACATATTTCGACCCCTCCTGCAAGTTATGAAGAAAAACAAAAGAAAAACACAACACAACAACAAAGCATCATCTTCATCTCATCATCTTCCCCATTTCTTCTCAATTTCCATTAAGAACAAAACACCACCTTCATCAACACAAAACCTAAAATCAAGCCTCATAATCATCATGTTCATCATCACCACCAAAATCTAAACAAGAAAATAAGCACAAACCACCCCACTACTCCCCCATAAATTCGTGACCCTCCCTCTCACATTTCAATTGGATTTTCAAGCTTCAAAGCTATGGAGAATCAAACACACATATCCTTCCTCCTCAAGAGCAAGTAGGACCAAGCTCATATCCTCCTTCACAATCCCCACTTGACAAGGTTCTTATTCATCTTATTGTTGCTTGGTTAAGGAACCTCAAAAGGTTCAAGGGCTTAAGGGTTTAAGGAACTTGGGAGCAAGGCAAGCTAGAGTACAAGTCTCCTTATCTCTCATCACTCTTGAGGTAAGGGGGTGGGTGTTGGCTTGTTCTAGAAAAGGGTCTTTAATTAGTTCATAATGATTTGCTAGGATTTATATGTTTACTATATTGTGATTAGGAAACCCTAAGGTAGTGAATAATGATAATATTTTGATTAGGCAAATAAATGAAATGAACCCTAGGTATTATTTGTGATTTGATGTATAGGTTAAGTGTTAAAGGTTGTGATAAATGCCTGAAATGATGAATATGAATCTTTGGTGAAAAGTGTAAATATTTGTGGGTTTGATAATTGATATATATGTTGAATTTGATATTTAATACTTGATATTTGATATTTGATATGTTTGTAGGTGTATGAAATGCATAGATTGAGGAGTGATAAATAAAATGAATTAGGAATAAGAGCCTGAACTTAGGAAGTTTAATATGTGAGCTATGATGATGGTGTGATAAATGCATGTTAATGATGAATTAGAAACGAAACTAAATTAATGGAATATGGTGTGATAAATGCATGTCACTAGGTGCCCTTCTAGGTGTTCCAAACGCCCCATCAGGCTAAACGCCCCATTAGGTCCAAACGCCCCGTTAGGCGTCAGTGTACCCAATGGATCAATTCGCTGCTAAATAAAATGAAATAGAGTATGGAATAGAACTAAGGGAAATGAATTGGTTAAATTAATAACCATAGACTTAACGGGTGATGCCTAATGGGTGCAAAAGTCCTGATGGGTGCAAAGTCCCTAATGGGTGTACCAAACGCCCTAGCAGGTGCAATCAAAATCCTAGTGGTTCAACTAAAAGGAAAGGATTACAAGAAAGAAAAAAAAATGGGATCATTAACGAATAATGAGATAAGATAAGGAATTAAGACTTGGAAATAATTGAATGTGACTATGTTAATTTACTGTGATGAATTTGCATTATGTGAAACTAGTTGATGATTGTGCTTGGTTAAGTAGGTTATTATGTCTGATTAGAAACTGCTTTTCTATTTCATGTGCAATGCTCACCTCCTTACTATTTTTCACAGGTACTAAGATTGAGTTAGCACAGCCCCCGACCGAGCAGGTGCACTCTCCCTTACAGGGAGAGTATATTGTAGCTAGTTAGGACATGTATCATGTCCTGGGCTCTGTTTTGATGACATGGTGTAATTTGCTTTTGATGTACATACTGTAAATATAACTTTTGGTTGAGACCAGCACAACTCCTTTTGGGAAAAGGAGTCTTTTTGGGAAAATACTGTTTTCCACAACTTGTGAAATATGCTGCTAACTCTGATGTGATATATGCGATGCGAATAGTGCATGGTGATGCACAAAGTTATGTTTTTGCCCTGCTGGCTTCTGAATGATCTGAATATTATATTTAAAACAGGCTACAGGATAAACTAAATTTTTGGGGAAGTCTTAAAAACAAAGGAAACTTCGTCCGTTTGTTCGGAGATTTTAATAAGTTATTTAAGTTAAAAAGGAATTTTTAATTCACTAATTCTATTAAGGGTAGCTAAGGGTAATTATAAATAGGGTGTTACATTCTTCAATTTTGATTGTTCAATTATGTAGCCCAAGCACATAAGGAAAAATGTGATTTCATAAAACCTCGTCAAAAGTTCTCTGTCTATTGTTTGAGGGTGCTTGATGAAGGTATTCTTCGAGTTGTAAGTTGTCACCTTGAGCTGTCATCATATCCTAACTATTTGTATGACGTTGATGGGTTAAGCGCTACTACTAGGCAGAAAATTGCCAAGCTGGAATTAGCTCATATGCAAACGTCTTTGCCGATTTTCAGCTTGAAGGTTATTGGGTTGGAATGGTATAACACTAATCTTCGGGAACTCGTATGAAGGTGGAAGAGAACTTGCACAAAGGCGGAAGCTATCAACTTGACATTGGAGGCATGGAGCTCCAAGCCTGCCCGAAAATGACTTGCTTGCATTTGCTTCCTTTGCATTTGGTAATTAGATTGGATTGTTTAGCGGAACAATATGTTCGCCATATCATGGATACTTGAGATTTGGCATTTTATGTCTTTGAGCTTAACACTGGTAGTTGTGCATACTATCTTCGTGAATGAAGGGATGAATTCATTGATGTTGGACCTTTGAACCATGGCCTTTAATCATTATTTTTTGGAGTGTGGTTGATTTTAACTTATCAGTCCCTTCACGTCTTCTACTTTCTCAATAGATTTCACCCTTTGAAATACTTGGGGAGTTATACTCGTGATGTTCTTTGATGTTGTCATGCTCATTTCTTAGCTTTCGGCAGCTTGATGTGACATAACAATTGTATAGGGATGACTTCATATGCTCTCCCAATATTGATACTTCAGATGTATTGTAATTCGAACTAGTAGGTAGATTTTCTTCACATTTGAGTCATGTAATTAGAGTGTTGTTTACATCTGTATCCGGATTTCGACGATCTCACTTTTTTTACAGGAACAAATTTCAAATAGGTCAATATTTAGTGAGACCATTTTTGTATTTAAACCAAAAAATAATTCTCATATTGCTCTACATGTGCTTTGAAGCATTATTCACGATTTAAGTCCAATGCAAAAATGAAACAATTATTCATTCAGCCCGAGATTAAGGAGAGAGGAGAAGGGCCCGAGGATAGAAGAGCTGCATACACTTCTTTAATTAACTGTAGAACAAGACCAAAGAATAGGCATGTGAGAGGTTAAGGAAAAAGTATAACATGCTTTTTATTGGGAAAAAAAAAGCACTTTGCATATTTTGGGGAAATGGAAATATATACATGAATGTCTAATGCCCAAAATGTCTAGTTTTTTTTTTCTCCTAACTAAAATTTAAACCGTATGATTCTTAATATGATATGCTTTGGGAGAAAAAAATTCTAACTACTAAGAATTTATACATGAACTAGTATCATAAAATCATATGCCATCAATATGCTTACAATTGGCAGAACAGAAAATCGCTGTAAACCAGAAGTTTCTAGTAAATATTGAAGAGATAGCACTCATTTCAATTGCCTATAAAAAGAAGACAGTACTCATTTCAACCTTTAAAGGTACAAGTACGTTGCTAGTAGCGAATAGTTATTTGAAAATTAGAAATACTTTTTCAATTTAACATGCATGCGGTTGATTCAGATAATATAAACAAGCCCAAGTTCAAAACTTGGTTAAAGAACTCCTGCCAAGAGCCCAAGAGAATTTTTTTTAATCAAAATTAATTAGAACCAGGTACAATGGATACCAATTACAAGAGGAAATTTACATAATCAAGGAACGAGAATTGATGCAAGATTTAAGGTTTATACACCAATCCGCAATCAACGAGGGTTAACTCAAGTGGTGTGATAATGCCAACTTGAGAACTTGGGAATGGGGTCTGAGACTAAGAAGTCTCAGGTTCGATTCGCGGTTAACACACCCCGCTGGGAGAGGTATAGGAACGCGACCTCGTGTAGAATTAGTCTCAAGGATTTCTTGATATTAAAGGTGCTCTTGAGGACACCTGTGAGGCTGTGATACTGGCCAAAGAGTATAGACAAAAAAAAAAACACCAATCCGCATATAAATTTTTTGAGTAATTAGTCAGATTGGTCCCTGACTTTGCAACCATCGATCAAGTTAGTCCCTGACTTTTTCGAAACATCAATTTAGTCCCTGAGATTGCAGCCCGTCCATCAAGTTCGTCCCTGGCGTTTGGACGAACTTGATGGACGGGCTGCAATCGCAGGGACTAAATTGATGTTTCGAAAAAGTCAGGGACTAACTTGATCAATGGTCAAAAAGTCAGGGACCAATATGACTAATTACTCTAAAAAATTTTCTTCTTCGTAAGCCCTCCTCACAGAAAGTACGATTGAGCAATCAACATGGATATTTGCTCTCATTTTCAGTGAATGTCATAATTCAAACATTCTACTAGGTCCTCATTTCTTTTATAACTCATTTAAGGTTGATGTCACAGAGATTGAAAAATGCAATAAATATCTATATTTAATTTATATTTATGTATTTTTTTTAAATTTATTTACCATCTTTACATAGTAAATGAAGGTTGTGGGACAAGTTTAAGACAACTAGACAAAACAAATGAAGGAATAGAAAAGGATAATGTAAGAATTGTAAAAGCCATAATAAATGTGTCGCCTTTATTTTTTTTTAAGAAGACATATAAAAAGGAACAAATTTTATTTTCTAAAAAAATTTATAAAAAGGAACGTAGGAAGTATAGTGTTAATAACAGTAGGTAGAGTGAACGATTTGCTGGATGTAAAATCCTACTAGTGTACTCAAGGAGTCAAGGATTTGTTGGGAATTCCAGATTTAATAAAAGGTTGACTAAATCATGGTGAAAAAAACCAAATCGATACAAAGTCACTCTACTAAAAGGAGGAAACAATCACAATGTTATGCCCCTGTAGGACAAGAATGTCATATGCATAAGTGACGTCGACGGAAGTGTTCTTAAACGATTTGTTTAAAAGTGACTTCGAAGGAGGTGAACGTATGTTCCGACAAGGGATCGAGTTTAACAAAGCAAGGAGGTGTCGATAACATAAGTGATGTCGAGGGAGGTGTACTTAAGTCTTACGACTTAAAAGTGACTTCGGAGGACGTGTACGTGTGTCGACAAAAAGAGGAAGACGGAAGGAGAGGCTTGTGTCGAAGGGATGGTGGCGTGAGAAAAGAGGAAGTCAAAACAGTCATGTCAGCATTGGAAACGGAAGAATAATTACATCAGCATTTAATGCTTTTCATGGCTATAAATTCTCCACTTCAGAAACTTTCAAAGCCATGAGAGAATATGGAAAAAGCAATGGTCCAACTTCATGAATTCTGGAAAGAAGGAAAAATATTCGAAACCCAGATGATCTGAGCTCATGAAGGACTAAACATGTGAGATTAAGGGATTCGGGAGTTGGAGACAAAATGGGAAAATCTATACTCCGAATACCCTCCCTTTCGCCATGAATAGTGAAAGACTAAACATGTGAGATTACATAGGGATCACCTCTTGTGCTTCAAATTGGTGTAAAAAGCTTGAATTGGAGGGCACACTTAGTTTGATAAATAAGCCTCGGTGGAACCTTGTAATCGTCTATGGCCCAAAGTTTGTACCTTCTTGGGGTCGGATTTTGGGTGTCTTTCCATTTAATGAGGGAAAGGAAAAGTCCTCTAATGGTGTTCTACCAAGAGAGCGGCGACAGGTCCTTTGGTTAGTCGGTGGTGAAACACCGTTAAATCAGAGAACATGTTACCGATATCAATAGAATACATTAGAGGCCGACAATAGGTCGGAGGTCTATATCGACAGACGACCTTTTTGTCGAAAGGAGCTTGATGTCGATGGGCATCCCAGAATCAAAAGGCAGGAGCACGACAATCCGAAAGCCTCAGACAACAAAGAGACTTAGACAAGAGTCTAAGTTGCTTTATTTCAGTCGAAGAAAGATGCTTGCCGAAAGGGTCCTAATGAAGATGTCATTAAAAGGCTTGACAAAGTATCCATGAAGCCCAAAACCACGACGTGGGCAGTTACATCGTGGGGGATAGCGTAGTGGGTAGTTATTTTAGATCGTGGCTGCTGCGGTTGTGCAGAACGTGTCGAATAAATTGGAGTTAGCTTAGTGGATTCCTTAGGCTATAAATAGGAAGTCCTTAGGTTGTAATCAGGGTTGCACAGGTTGGCACATTGGCTATAATCCTACACATCTCACCAGAGCAGATTGACGGAGAAACGCCTTTGTAAAAACCTCAACCCTTTTCAATTAAATGCAAACACTTTATATTCCAATTTACAATTCAACGCAATCCTTTACATTCCAGCACTTTACTTTGCTGCACTTTACTTTCCTGCGACTTTAAATTATCGCATTTACTTTCTGCAACTTCTAAATCGCTTTCCGTTTACATTTCCCGCGTTGTGTTCTTGGCGTCGGTTTACTTTCCTGTTGATTTTAATGCTTTCGCGCATTTTTACTTTCCAACCCAAATACAAAAAACAACCAAAAATACGGTCATGTTCCTTTACAAGATTATCACATAACCTGTCGTTACTCACACCCCATGCACTTTATCAGTTCGGCAGGCGTCAGACGAAAACCCTCACAAACAACCCTTATATAGGAAGGGTGAACTTCCAAATGATCTAAAGTCTAATCTAATACATTGGACAAAAAAAGAGAAACTTATATTCAATTTTAATAAGACAAATGTACTTTCATGAGAGAAGTCACCAGCGCTATTTCTTTTCTTTGGTGACCCTACTAGAAAAGAACAATTGGGATTTAAATTTTAGAATTTAGAAAAAAAAACTAAAGGCTTAAATATCAAAATATCCCTATAAAAAAAAAAAAAACCTAAAACAACTAAATCCCAAATTTAATAACAGGCGTTGTTAAATTTGGGCTTACGTATCAACTTTGAAATCTTATTCCAGAGCCCAAGTCCTCAAAACTTTTATTTTGGGTTGGTTGCATCAAGTTGCTATGCTTGCCTAAGAATAATCTATAATCTACCATTTATTTATTTATATATACCATGGGAATAAAGTGAGAAACCGAAGATGGATCAAACCTTGATTAACTAAATCACATCAAGGTTTCAACTCAATAAATTATTTAATAGTGGTTACAATCTCCTTTCTCACTTTATGCTAAATTCATTTTACATAAGATTTTTCCATATTAAAAAAAATTGTTTGTTTGATTTATTTTATGTTCTTGTCAAGGTAGCTAGGTAAGGAGGGATTAATCTATTTTGGGATATAGCAGTTGCCTTTTAGGGCAATTATCATTCACCGAGATCAAATTAAATCTCAAACCTTTTACTAGTATCATACCCGAGAGCTTAGCTAGCTTTGCTATATTCACTAGACCAATTGAGATTACTAGGAGTTATGTGTACTAGTTAAAGGATAAAAATTCAGTTTCATACTTTGTATATAATGTTACACATGGCTGCACATGATCAAGTAGCCCTTCTTGCTCAATTTTTATTTGACCACTTGTATCGGTTACTTGCAAATCGACAAAACTGTATAAGAATTTGCAGCTTGATAGTCAAAACATTTTTCTAACATTCAAATCAAATGATTTAAGCCAAAAAGTGACTTGGAACATTTTTAACATTTTATTAGGGTGACTGGTTTGTGGTATAATTTGAAGAATCTTGTTCTACTGTTCACATGGAGGCATGTGATATTTGACACAACAAACGGACAATTAAAGTTGATAAGAATAGAATCATCTGGTTTTTCATATTCATTATTCACCCACAACGCCCAACACAGTTGGTAGATAGCTGGGTTCCTTAATCATGATGTCAGGGGTTCGATCCCTGCCGTGGGCATGGAAAAGACTTTGTTGGTAGAGGCAAAACCCACTTCGATGATCTCTACACCTCGGAGGGGATTAGTCTTCGGCTATCGGCTGGAGGTTACCCTTGGTGTACACCAAAAAAAATTAGGGAGTTACTAACATGCAACCTAAAATTGGATGGTTGCTATGCAACCTTTTAGTAAATTAATAAAAAGTTGACACCTAAGACATGTGTGTCATGTCATTCCTTGAAGTAGTGATTTATAATTTTTACAATTTAGTCCAACATAAAAAGTAAATTAATTTAATTTAGTCCTTTGTATCTATTAGAAAATTATAACATAGATTAAAACAACAGGTGATTATAACAACAGGTGTTAAATAAATTTGCTAATAGGTACAAAGGACTAAATTAAATTAATTTTCTTTTTATGTTGGACTAAATTGTAAAAATTATAAATCACTACTTCAAGGAATGACATGACACACATGTCTTAAGTGTCAACTTCTTATTAGTTTACTAAAAGGTTGCATAAAAACCATCCAATTTTAGGTTGCATGTTAGAAATTTGCAAAAAGTTATTGACTAATATTACAAAAAGTTGAGGGAGTCTCAAGTCCAAAGGAATACATACAATATTGAATATAATATTACATGTATTTCTCTCTATTACAACTTCGCAGTTCACATAGTGATTTATTGAAACCAATAATGAAGAGTACTCATAATGAATAATGGGAGGACATGAACTTGGAAAATGTTCCGGTGAAGTCACCGTTTAATGTTGGGGTGCAGTTACAGTCATCACCATTTTGGGGATGAATGTCTACGTAAATGTTAGCAGATAGGTAGTAGTGAAAATGATGTATTGCCTCTTATGTGAACAATGAAACACTAAATTTTCTCCTCTGTTTCCTCCGGCTAACTAGAAATTTGGTTAAATTCGTTGCATTGAAGAACATGCTTACTAATGTCAATGGACAATATAGCGCCTGTTTACAGACTTAGTTCCAAATTAAAGTAAGCTAGCATGACATGAAATGTTTTTGTGATCACTTGAGAGTTGAGATTGTATTTTTATTTTATTTTTTGGTATTATTTTGATGTTGTGTTAAAGAGATTTGGACTGTTGTAGAATTAATGACTCTGTTGGTTTTATTTTTTGGTAAGCTAATTTTTTTTATTAAAGAGATGACACAAGGCCTACCCCATATCAAACTGACCTTAAAATTGCAAAATAGTCATTTACATTATTACAATTGCAAGCAGGGGAGAGAATTTTGAATCCAATCAGTAACAGAATAGCTAAAGTTTTTAAACCTATATTTCGTCCACAGCCAAAAGTGAACTTCTACGGAGTATAAAGGTTTTAGAGTATTTTTACCATACAACCAAATTTTGGATGTACAACAATTTCTAAAATGAACTAATAGTTGTTTGACATGTCAACAAATGAATTTATGTTATTGTTACGCAGGGCCGGTCCTGACATTGTCGGGGTCCTAGGCGCGCGAAATGCAAATAATGGGCCCTATTTTATCCATAAATTTTAATTATATTTAAGAAAATTTTTACAACATTTTCTCTAAACTATATGATACTATAAATAATATTCAAACCTACAAGGTTTTATATAGATTACAAAACATAATAATTAAATAATATGGTAGTATATTAAAAAATAATAAAATAACAAAACGGTTATTCAATGACAAATTTAAATTATTGAAGATGCACCTTGATTTAATTAAATATATCATCAAAATCTATCACCTAATAATGATAAAAATAAAAAAAAAAACACGATAGTATCAAATTTTTTTATGCCCGACATTATTCTTTGTTAAGATAAATGTATTACTTCTAATTTCTGAAGACCTCAAATCAAAATCTTAATGGAGTGGGTCAAAGGAACAAACTGGTGTGTGTCTTTATATATATATATATATATATATATATATATATATATATATATATATAATATTCTCTTTGATCCTATATGTAAGATCATTTTGGAAAAATTTACTTCCACTGAGAAGTGAGTTAATATTGATAGTAACATTATTGGAAATGTCAATATTCAATACTCCATCCTTCCCTAATTATAAAGCCCTCTTGGACATTTTTACGTCCACGTACCAATGTTGTTGAATTTTATATTAAAATTGATATGTTATTCCAAAAATATCCCTCTACCAATTATTAGTACATAATAAATTTTTTTCATTTTTCAATAATTAATTTAATTCCTAGATACTCCATCATCTATATTTAATGCAGTGAATCAATTTCAAAGTCATTTACAATATTAAACAAGCTTCATTTAACAAGCTCCATTTCATATTCCAATACAATTTTATTTATTTCTTCTCACAAAAACTTAGACCACAATGATTAGATGTAAGAGTAATTTTGGAAAAAATTACAAGATCGTCTTATATTTAGGACCAAATTTTTTTTACCCAAGAGAGCCTTATAATTAGGGACGGAGGGATTATATTTTTTGAAACTACCCTTATAATTTATACCGAGATTCTAAAACGGATTGACTTAATATAAGTATTTTTAAAAAGAAGTAATTAAATTACTGGAAATTAAATTAGGATGATGTCTTACAAATAGGATCAAAATTTTTTTCCTAAAATAATCTTATATGTAAGATCGATGGGAATACTTATTAGTAGTTAATATAGTAACATGGCTAATAATAATAATAATTTTAAAAAAATAAGAACTAATCAACACAAAAGAAAAAAAGAACAGTTGAATCCAGGACTTCTTCTTTATAGGGCCAACCATTTTGCCACAAGAAATATAACAACCACCTTTACCTAATGCAATAAGAGTAAATAAATAAAGGAAATTTCTAACATGCAACCTAAAATTGGATGGTATGCAACCTTTTAGTAAACTAATAAAAAGTTGACACCTAAGACATATGTGTCATGTCATTCCTTGAAGTAGTGATTTATAATTTTTACAATTTAGTCCAACATAAAAAAAAAATTAATTTAATTTAGTCCTTTGTACCTATTAGCAAATTAATTCAACACCTGTTGTTATAATCACCTGTTGTTTTAATCTATGTTATAATTTGCTAATAGGTACAAAGGACTAAATAAAATTAATTTACTTTTTATGTTAGACTAAATTGTAAAAATTATAAATCACTACTTCAAGGAATGACATGACACACATGTCTTAGGTGTCAACTTTTTATTAGTTTATTAAAAGGTTGCATAGCAACAATCCAATTTTAGGTTGCATGTTAGTAACTCCCTATAAATCTTTAAGTAAAGTCAATTCCTTTTTATATATATTTAGTGGCCCCTAAATCTGGCGGGCCGTGGGCCTGCGCCCCTCAAGCCTACTTTCAGGGTCGGCCTTGTTGCTACGTCAGCTTTAAGTCACTGTCATGTCAATTTAGATTAACTGATTTGTCAAACAATCATTGATTCATTGAGAGATTATTTTGTAATCATCCAAAATTTGGTTGTAAATTTTTAAACCTATACTTCTTCGCCGTCGAACAAAACTTTGTTTCCCTTAAAAAAAAAAAAAAAAAAAAAACTTTGTTTCTTGTTGAGCACATGTGACACATATATATTAGCAAACCATACAGTTTTCTATTGGTGAATCAAACATACGGGATTAGTGATACACAATCTTATTACCCGATAATCTTCATAACAGGTAATCATTAGATCATGATTATAGATTAGAGTCATGATCTCGTATCCAAAGTTGTTTTAATTCAGCCTCACTTCTTGTCCCCTCAACATCCTTCCTCTTTGTCCCGCAAGACCAGTTGGGGTTTAAGGGAATATTTTTATTATCAGTATCTGCCGCCTCAAGAGAGAAAAATGTGAGAAAATGAGTAGATTTATTGATTGTTTGGTATAAGAGAAAATGAGAAAAGATAAGAAAGAAAAAAGTGTTGAGTTTTCTCTCTTTATGTTTGGTTGGAAAGAAAAGTAGTAAAGAGAAAATAGTAAATTTGTGAAAAGACAAATATGTCTAAAAAGACAAATAGTCTTTCCATGTATTAGAAATATAATATGGGTATTTGATTGATTTCCAACTTTTTCTCTCCCTTTTCTCTCCAAAAGTGGAGAGATTTTATTTTTAAGTGTGACCCAAGCAAAAGTTTTATCTTTTCCCATTTTTCTTCTCTTGCCAAAAAAGGATAGTTTTAACAAATCACCTCAATTTCTCTCATTCCAAAATGTTTCCTCTCAAAATCTACCCAACAAACAAAGGACTAGAATACTAGCAACAAGACCATTAAAAAAAGGTGACAGCAAAATGAAGCAATCAGCAAGGTCTAATGTTGCCAAAAGTAGCTTCTACACACACAATTCCATATATGGAGATTGGTGCTTGCCGTTTTGCCAACTTCTAAGCTGGTTTCTGACCTAAAAATTGTGGAGGGGAACTTCACAGTCCCGGTACCTAGAGCAACATGAGTGGGGTGTCTCCCCAAGAGATGTTCTCCACAAGAATTCGAGCCTCTGACCTTATGATCTTATGGGTTCTCAATATCCTTATGGTCCTAGAATGCTTCTACTAGGCCAAATCCATTTGGGTACTTCTAAGCTGGTTTCTTCGTAAATAAATTATGCAAAACCAATATTTTGTTCATCTAAGTTATTTTCGAATTTTAGTTTTGTTCTTAAAAAAAAATTCAATTTCATTCTAAGAATAGTTTGTTATTCCAAATGTATTCTAAAAATCATTTTTTTATGGTAAATTTTTTTTAAAAAATTAATGAATGTCTTTGTCGATTTTTTCATTCTGAATTTAATGATACTGATCATGAATTTTGGTTGATTGAAAATTAAGAAAATTATGGGAAAAAAACCATATATAAGATAAAATTGAAAAAAAAAATTAGAAAAAAACTAAAAAACAAAAATAATTTAAAGAATCGAAACATTGTTTTTGTCTATAAATTAATAATAGTCAGGCTTGTTATCGTGAAACAAAAGCAACATAATACGAGTATCTTCTGTTGTAATCAAAATCAATCATTAGGCAATAAAATTATATGGACATGAATATCTTTTTTTATCAAAGAAGCTCCAATTATTCCAATTTAAATCCTATAAAAAAAATTCTCATAAACCTTTTATTTGCATACCGTGCATTTTCAGTACCAGGAACAAATTTGCGTACCCCATTCAAAATAAGAAACAAATTTGTTTGTAGTAGTATACTAATATTCCAAGGACCCAGTGTTACTTTGCCCCCAACCTCCTTTCCCCGTTGAACATTGTGGTTCCCTGGAATGCAATTTAATATAGAGATATCTGATTAAAGAAAAAAAAATTCCATAACTATAGTCAATATATATATATGTATGTGTGTATAAATATATGTGACATACAAGATATACATAGAATGAATAACATTTTCCAACGTTTGTGTATTAGAAGAATATCAAGACAGCCCAGTTGGTAGCTGCAGGGACACTTAGGATTTTCCCCTCTCCCAGGTCATGGGTTCTAGTCGCAGACCTCCCATATAAAAAAAAATATCATATTTGTTTTGGACTATTTGTCTTATGATTCTAGCCTGAATTCTCCTTTAATTTTCTGAACTAGCCCCAACCCCGTGCGATGCACGGGAGAAACACGAAATCGATAAAACATTTCACAAAGTTGCAATTAATATTAGTTTTAATATATTGATAAAACATTTCACAAAGTTACGATTAATATTAGTTTAAATTTATTATTGAATAGTTATGAAGAATTTTAATATGAATAATGTTTAAATGTAAACAAAGTATAATAATGTAAACATTATTGTTTAAAAATTGTTTAGGAAGGAATTTTCAATTTGGGCGGGCGAAATTTTCAATTTCATTTGGAGATTGGGGAAATTTGGGCAGCTATTGTGAGAGGGGAAGTTAGGAAGGAGGAAATGGACAGTGGGGACCACGCTAGGGAGCAAATGGGCGAGATGCAGTAGTAAATGGGGGAAATCACCGGTAATATAATATTATATAGATTAGTTTTAATTTATTATTGAATAGTTATGAGAAATTTTAATATGAATAATATTTAAGTGTAAATAAAGTATAATAATGCAAAAATTGTTGTTTAAAAATTGTTTAGGAAGGAGTCGATTAATATTATTATTTACGAAAAAGTCAATAAATTGAAATCGATTAACATTCTTGTATGTAATATTTTTAAACTAAAAAATTCGTTTTTAAAAAAAGTGAATAAAATTGTTTTTGAAAAAGAAGTAATTAATGACATTATAAATTCAAATCCAAATAACAAAAACATGTACATAAAAAGAATACAGAAAACCCAAAGCATAGTTTTTTTTAATATATTAGGTTTATTAAATAAAAATTAAAAAAAGAGCCCGAGCACCAAAAACCGGTGCATAGTAGAAGCTCTTTTGTTTTATGTTTTATTTGTTTGGAACATTATTTGTGTCAGAAAACATATAATAAAAAAAATTCAAATCCAAATAACAAAAACATGCATATAAAAATAACACAGAAAACCCAAAGCATATTTTTTTTAATATATTAGATTTATTAAAATAAAAAAAAATAAAAAAAAGAGCCGGAGCACAAAAACTGGTGCATAGTAGAAGCACAAAAACTGGTGCATGGTAGAAGCACCATTGTTTTATATTTTACTTGTTTGGACCACTACATGTGTCCGGAAGAATATATAAAAAAAATTCAAATCCAAATAACAAAAATATGTACATAAAAAAAACACAGAAAACCCAAAGCATATTTTTTTAATATATTAGATTTATTAAAATAAAAAAATAAAAAAAGAGCCGAAGCACCAAAACTGGTGCATAGTAGAAGCACCCTTGTTTTATACTATTTTACTTGTTTGGACCATTACATGTGTCCGGAAGAATATATAAAAAAAATTCACGAATGTCGGTATAACAAAAACATGTACATGAAAAGAATACAGAAAACCCAAAATATATTTTTTTTAATATATTATATTTATTAAAATAAAAAAAAATAAAAAAAAGAGCCAAAACACCATATTATTTTACTTGTTTGGATCATTACCGGTGTCCGAAAGAATATATATAAAAAAAATTCAAAATCAAAATAACAAAATATGTACATAAAAAGAATACAGGAAACCCAAAGCATATATTTTTTTTAATATATTAGATTTATTAAAATAAAAAATTAAAAAAAAGCCGAAGCACCAAAAACAGATGCATGGTGGAAGCACCCTTGTTTTATATTTTACTTGTTTGGACCACTACATTTGTCCGGAAGAATATATAAAAAAAATTCAAATCCAAATAACAAAAACATGTACATAAAAAAACACAGAAAATTCAAAACATATTTTTTTTAATATATTAGATTTATTAAAATAAAAAAAAAACTGAAGCATAAAAAACCGGTGAATGATAAAAGCACCCTAGTACTGTTTGGACGGGATAGTCGAAACAGGAGGGAGTAGTTAAAAAATAAAAGTGAGATAATGGGTGGAAAAAAAAAAAAGAAGTTTGGGGGAGGGGGGATCCACATGGGAGAGAGAAAAATGCGGGATAATTTGGGATGGTGAAAAATGGGGGGAAACTTTGCTAATATAATATTAGATAGATCATAATAGGACAAAAAGTTTTACTAATTATTAAAATTTGTTTATTATTTATTAACCACCACATGACCAATAGAAGCCAATTTCTGATTTTTCAAATAAGCACCTCACATGGTTCATAACCTTCACATACACGAGCCTCATTCGAAACGTTTTGAAGTTTTGTTACTGGTGCATGCACTTTCATGACTCATGAGTTTGACTGGTCAAGTTAGGGAAAACAATAGCTAAGAAAAAGGCGGGAAAAAGTGCAGTATCTAATTAGCATCTTGATGATAAGTTTTGTAGGAAGCTTAGTTCACTTTCTATAAAGAAATATCTTTCTCCTTTTGCTTTATCTTTATAGACAAAAAAGGAGGGATTTGGATTTGGTAACTTTATTGGATGGTGATTTTTACCAATCTAGATTGTTGCATAAAAATTTGATGATTTATAATTATAATAAAACAGAATTAAAACATAATCTAAATTTTAAGTCATCGAATTTTAACCGATGATCCAGATTCGGTAAAATTAGTGGAATAAGCATTTAATTTTGAGTAAATTACACTGACCTCCCATGAGTTTTAGTCATATTACAAAAAACCACCCCTCATCTTTTTAAACCTACACAAACCACCCTTAACTGTTATACTCACACTACACTCTATACCCCTCAACTTGATGAGCCATTAGAAAACTTGACAGAAGTGACCATGTGCCCATCACATGTCAATTAATGATTTTTTTTACCAAAATACCCTTTTATTAATTTTTAAAAAATAAAACATTTTACAAAAATACTCTTATTAATTTTTATAAAACAAAACATTTTTAAATGCTTTCTAAAAACAGTAAATTCTCTCTAAAATTAATACAAATTACTCCTTCTATTCTTATATATAAGTCTCTTTTAAGAATTTTTTTGTCCTTAGTATAATACAAATTACTCCTTCTATTCTTATATATAAGTCTCTTTGAAGAATTTTTTTTGTCCTTAGTATAATCCTTATTTTTAATACAAACAACATTTAACAATGTTTTATTTTATAAAAATTAATAAAAGGGTATTTTGGTAAAATGTTTTATTTTATAAAAATTAATAAAAGGGGATTTTGGTATAAAAAAAATCATTAATTGACATGTGTTGGGCACATGGTCACTACTGTTTTGTTTTATAAAAATTAATAAAAGGGTATTTTGGTAAAAAAAAATTCATTAGTTGACATGTGATGGACACATGGTCACTTCTGTCAAGTTTTCTAACGGCTCATCAAGTTGAGGGGTATAGAGTGTAGTGTGAGTATAACAATTAAGGGTGGTTTGTGTAGGTTTAAAAAGATGAGGGGTGATTTGTGTAATATGACTAAAACTCAGGGGAGGTCAATGTAATTTACTCTTTAATTTTTGTAAAATTATCTAATAAAAAAAACAGACTCCCAAAAAAATATAAAAAGAAGCCGATAAGAAAGATATTAATCTACTATCTATATATAAAGGGATCCCTTTTCGAGGCACCACATTTGTCAGAGAAATTTTCGAGGCCCCACGTTTGTCCCGTGAAACTTTCCTCGCACCAGAGAATTTGTAGGTAGATAATCATTATCTCTAATCAAAATTACAATTTAAAATTAAATAAATTATTTAAATTTATTTAATCATTATATGTTTGTAGGTAAATAACATTATCTTTAAACCAAAATTACAATTTGAAATTAAATTAATTATTTAAATTTATATAATCATTAGCTGTATGTGAAATTATTATTCTCAATTTGTTGAACAAATCATTATCCTCAACAAAAATATTTAAAAAATTACTATATATATAATAGGCTCTCCCATTCAATTTTTAAAATTCTATCTAATTCTAAGAATTCTCTTCTCCAAATTCTTTCTTTTATTTTTATTTTTTCCCTCATTCCTCTACCTAAAGCTCTTAATTTTAATTTTGAGTGTTTGATGAATTACTTATTAGGTGATGCATATTTTGTTATACTTATAATTGGCTTTTGCTTATTCCTCTACTTAGAGCTTTTAATTTTGATTTTTGAGTGTTTCATGAATTACTTATTTGATTATGCATATTTTGTTATACTTTTAATTGACTTTTGCTTAATGTTAATTTCAGGAAGAATGACATCAATGAGTTACTTCAAACAAGAAAATGACCTTGGCAAGTTTTTTTTTTTTTTTTTTTGAAATTTTGGTAAGTTGCTACACATACTTACTTTGATTATTCTTTGTTGAAAGAATATGCAAATAATTGATCCTTTTCTCTATTCAAGGAAAAGAAGGGCTAAGGCTTCTAGGATCAATAAGAAATACCATGATCATATTCCGGTGAGAAATAATTTTGGTGAGTCTTTTGCCTATTTGAAGAAACAATGTTTTTCGATTTATTTATGATTTTTTTTTTCCGTTTTTGTCATGAGATAAGATAAACGATGAAAAAGATCAAAATATTTAAATATGAATAATAATAATAATAACAAATGTGATAATTATATTAAAAAAATAATAATGGTAAAAAAAAATAATTTATCCATCAAATAAATATAAGAAATATCTTATAATATTATCCAATAAAAAAAATCAGAATGTATAATTTTGGTTTAATCTACTATACTTATATAAAAAGATCCCTTTTCGAGGCACCACGTTTGTCCGCTTAAAGAATACTCGCGACAGAGCGTTTGTAGGTAAATAACACTATCTCTAATCAAAATTATAATTTGAAATTAAATAAATTATCTATATGTGAAATTATTATCCTCAGTGTGAAATCATTATCCTCCGTTTGTTAAAAAAAAAATCATTATCCTCAAAAATATAGACACAAAGAGATAAGACTTTTATTCGAATTTATTTAATCTTATCTATAAGTGAAGTCATTATCCTTAATTTTTTTATAGTTTTCCAAATCATTTATATATATATATATATATATATATATATATAGTACGCAATATGCATTGGATGACTCCTCAACAATATTTTAGTATTTAAGCGAATTGGAATTTCCTCACAAACTGATGGATATTCAGGTAAACAACAATCTCACAATTATATTTGCCTTCAATTTTTGTATTTTTTGGTCGTTAAGTTTTTTTAATTCTAATAATTCACTCTCATTTTAATTTATATTATTTGATTCTTAAGTTTCTCTCTAAATACTTACTTTAATTCAAGAATTTGTGTGCACCATTGATCAAAATGTAGTTTGTTCAAAATTTTGATTTGGGTGTAACCAATTGTGCGCTTACCCGGCAAAGTATATAATAATGTTCAACCAGTTTTTTTTAGTGATTGATTCTTCAATTGCGGGTGACAATATAATGCATCAAAATCTAATATTGCATTAATTGTTTCAGGGTGACTATCATAAACTTAAACTATGAAGGAAGATGATTATTTATTGTTATCTGCACCAATGGTTTCTTTAATCACGCAGATAGTGGAAGATGATGTGTGACGGTGGCCAATGTACCCAATCCTACCATTTCATTTTCTTGATAGATTTAAGTTTAATTTAAGAAAACTTCATTTATAATAATAGGATTTGATTTATTATATTGACTAAATTTTTTCTATAATATATTTTGTCTATTGTAATAGATAAAAATCATCCCCTATAAAAATAGGATTTGATTTTATGTTTGATGTAAATTTTTTTTTTTTTTGGTTTTTTATTGTGACAAGAGAATTAAAATTATTAATAACAAACCAAATATAATCATCCTATATAATAATAGGATTTTAATTTTCCTTCTATAATATATTTTGTCAATTCTAATAGATAAAAATCATCCTATATAAAAATAGGATTGGATTTTATGCTTGATGTAAATATTTTTTTTGTTTTTTATTGTAACAAGAAAATTAAAACTATTAATAAGAAACCAAATTTTTTAACAATATTATCTTTTTATTTTTTTCCTCATATGATATGGACCATTAGTCTGACATCAATTAATAATTTGAAAAATAAATTGTAAAAAAAAACTAAAAATTATGTTGATAAACTAAATTTAAGTTTAGTCATTCACACCGCTACTGAGATTTATATTCTCCATATTTATAAAGGTGTAAGATAGGTACCAACGAGCTGTTGGTGCAGTGGTGCCAGGGGCTGCACTTGGTAGGGCGAACCACGGTTCGATCCCCCGCAACAACGTTGGGAGAGGAATAAAACCTTAACCCCGGGACCCCCCTCGAACTGGATTAGTCGGCCCAGTGGGCCGGATACCAGGGTGCAAACCAAAAAAAAAAAAGGTAAGATAGGTATTACTACTTATTATGTAGAAATGTGAGTATATATATAAATTCCAATAAAACTTTATTTTTCTACCATATTCTTATGTTATCCCACTATTGTTTAGGTATATAGAGATTAGGCTTATTTTAAAAAATAAACTAAGGGCTCATCTTTGTTGTTGAAATATGTCTTCATTTTTTTAATATTAAAATATGATGAGAAGTGTTAAAAAAAAAGAAAAAAAATAAAGATTAAGATCCAATAAGATAAAGATAATCATAAAAAATAATAAAAATATTTAGCTTGAGAAAAGATAAAGATTTTTAGGATTCAATCTTATTATTAACTTGATATAAGATAATTGATTAAAAAGATGAAAATATTTAATTATCATTATAATAACAACAAATGTGATAATCATATTTAAAAAAATACTAATTGTACAAAAAAGAAACTACTCCATCCATCACATAAATATAAAAAAGATCATGTTTAATTCTGATTTAATATTTATTTATCATAATAAATTTAATAATCATATATAAAAATGTCAATTTATCCATAAAATAAATAAGGAATATCTCATATAAAAAGTAAGTACAAAATTTATCAACTAGATAATTTAGATTAATTTTTAAAAGTATAGGGTTTGGTTTGAACTACTACATTTTTGTATAATTATTTTTTGTTGTTGTTTAATAATAATCTTTACTTTATAATAAAAATAATAATAAAATTTAATTTAAAATATTTAATATAAAAAAAATTAAAATATCAATAACCCGTGCATTGCACGGGGAAGAGCTAGTAATAATATAAGCCATCAATGTTCATTCCAGTTGCACAGAAAGTGGATTTGATAATGATTGATGTTCAAAAGATATCCTGTTTTCCAGGATATAGTTCTAGTAGTTGCTGGCACAGATAAAGCAGGGAGTTTACTAAACAAAAGAAAATAAAGCAGTCAACACTATAACAAATTAACAATTTTATGCTATTTTTCTGAATAAATGGCAGTAATTAGACCAATGATGCGACGACCTTAAAATTTGATGAAACCATACCAGAGGTTGTCAATAAGGTTCTAAATCTAGATAAGTAACTATTTTTTTTTTTTTTTTTAAGGTTAGATAAGTAACTACACCTCCCGGTCCTATATATAGGTCACATTCTAAAAAGTTTTATTGGTCCTAATTATAAGTCACTTTATATTTTCTATGCATCATTTATTGATTTTTCTCTTTTTTGTCCTTATTAAATGCTTTGACTATCTATGTGTCTTTTTTTGTTCATTAACGAGTGCGAATTTTCCAAGAAAGTTAAGGGAGTAAAATTGTAATGTTACATTATATTCTCATAGAATTTATAAAACCAACCACTTTTCTTGATATGTGTAATTCGGTTAAGTATGCCCTATAATAAAAACCGGAGGAAATATTACATATATTGATATGTTGAAATTTTGGTAGTCGTTAAAGTCCATATCAGGATTAGTAATTGGGCGATTGTATTGATTATATTTTATTAAAATTGTCCAAAATCTATGACCGGAACAGTTAATGAAAACCTTGATTGTGAAGAACAAATATAGATTGATACTAGATATATGTGTTTCGTGAATTTGAGAGAGTCAAAATTGTCTCTTGACAAGTATTTGACACCTCATCGGTCTTTGTTTATCCTGCTTTTTATCTATATTTTTTTATTAAAAACTTTGACTATGAATTAGAAAAAAAAAAACTTTGACTATGTTTTTTTTTTTTTAATCTATTAACGAGTATCTGGGTTGCATGAGTACGGGTACGGTACCCGGTACGGGTACGGGGTACGGCAATTTCTAAAAAACTAGGGTACGTTTATATATATATATATATATATAATAATTTATTTTATTAATATAATTATATTTAAATTTAAAAAATTGAAAAAATAAAACCAGTAAGGTAAAAATTAAGTTAAAATTAATAATAAACACTTAAAAATTATTTTGATGTAAAAAAGAAAACATTAAGTTCAAATTAATAATAAATACTTAAAAATTAAAGATTTTCTAAATAGAGTTAGCTTACTAGTTACTAACATTACCATATTTAAAGAACAAGCTTACTCAATTAGTTAATTAAAGATGCAGCAAATCAGTATTATACTATGAAAAAATAAACTGAAAAAATAATTGTATGATACTATGAAAAATAAAACAAGCTTACGAAATCAATATGATACTATGAAAAAAACTGAAAAATTACAAGATGCAGCAAATGAAATCCTAACTTTCCAAGATGCACCAAATCTCATTAGAAAAATAAGTAACAAAGTAAAAGTATTTTATCTCTGTACCATGAGTATGACGGGTTAGAGCAGCACGGCGGCGACAGCAACGAGCAGCACAACGACGGGTTCGAGCAGCACGGCAACGGTAGCGAGCGAGCGGCGAGCAGCACGGCGAGCGAACGATAGCTGACAGTAGAGATAGAGAGGAGGCAGAGAGGGTTTGCTTCAAAACTCAACCCTAGGATAAGATTAAGATGACTAAGGCTGGGAATAAAAAAAAATAAAAAAAATAAAATTTTTCAATTTTAGTAGTGTTGTGTCGTACCCAATTGGTGGGTACCGTACCCACCGCGTACCCCGACGTACCCAAATATGTACCCAAGTTTTTTTTTTATTTTTTTTTGTTCGAGTACGTACCGGCCGTACCCGTACCCAAAAAGTACCCGGTACGTGTACGGCTCCTAAAACGGTATACCCATGCTTCAGAGACGAGTATGAATATTTAAAAAAAAAATTTGGGAAGATAAAATTATACTAATATTATACTCTCAGTTATCCATAAGTTATGCAGTTTTGGCAATATTTTCTTGTTTCTTATATTATGTGATTTAAAAAATTCAATACTTATTTATACTTCTTTTTTTAAGCATATTTTTATTTATCAAATTCTCTTTTTCACTCTATATTGTTCAATATCTCTTCAATATAGTCTGTATATACTCCCTCTATTTCATAATATAGGTTGTTTAAGGTCTTGACATGCAAATTAAGAAATGTAATTAATATGTTTTTTTAATTAATTTTTTTGTTATGTTTTCTTTTTTTGCCCTTTCTGTCTCTCTATAATTAATTCTCCACTAACCTTCTCTCAATAATAATTAGGGGTGAAGTCGTAAAAATCATAATTTATATTGCATTGAAAATGTGAAAAGACTTATATTATGGAACAAAATTTTCTCCGTAGAAAGAATTATATTATGAAATGAAGAGAGTATTTTTTATTATTCTCTTTCCATTCATAAAATAAGGTACTTTAGTTGAAATATATCAAATTCTTATATTGTTTGATATTTTTTAATATGTGTGCCTAATATTAAACTGCTTAAATTATGATGGAGGTCAGGGAGTAGTATTTTTCAAAAAATCAAAAAATAATTATAAATATGTGTGATTCAGTTAAGTATGCATTATAATAATCGTAATAATTAATGAAGGAAAAGGTTTTCATACCAGGAAATTACCCATAAAGAAATAAAAATTCAGAACCTTGTACAAATTAAACCTATGTGAGAATATTTTCCATAACTGATCAACTCCAACGTTATGAATCATGGCATGCTTTAGGGAAGTAGCTATATATTCATTGTCTTGTATGTGAGATTTTTAACGAGGATGATTCTTTGATGGCAGTCTCTATGATGGTCAGTTTTAGTTTTCCTTTGTAATGGTTTTTGTAAATAGTGCCGCTGAAAAAACAAACAATTATGTTATTCAAACATTTGTATTTGACATTTATACGAGACACCTGCTTTTTTTAGGCAAAAACTGATGAGTCATGCAGTTTCTCTTTCTTACAGGACCCACCACTTTTTACCAAAAAAGGTAGGTATCTGTATTTGATGTTAAATACAGATGTAGGAATAACATTTTCCAAAAGCAAATGCCACTTGAAGGATAGGTAAAAAAAATACTCCGTATTTTATTATTTTTCTTTTTTTAATACTGTAATTTTTTATACTCCTTCCAATATTATTTTTTCCGATCTTAAATATAAGAAAATAAATTAATAAATGATACAACAATTCTGTAGGGGTATTTTGTTGTAAAAATATTATTTTATTATTTCAAAAGTAGTTCTCTTAAATTGAATTTGTTAATTATTTATTTGGGTGGTGGTTACATGATATTATTATTGAGTTTTATAACTTTTAATTTTATTGGTGATTAATTTATAGTAGTTACAAATTACTTATGATTGCTATTACAATATCTTATAACCTACATCTATCTTTGCATTTTTACCCTGTGTTAAAAATCTCATTTAATTGTATACGAAAAAAAAATCTCATTTAATTATTTGATTAATGTTTCTAAAAGTTTTTGTATGTTACTAATATATCGTTGAGGCCCAACATCCGATCCATATATTAATATTGCTTAGTTGAAATAAAAACATGTTTTTTCCGTTTCAATTTCTTCACTTGCACTAAGCTTATGAGGACATTATATATATGGATTGGATCGGATACAAGGGCATGAAAAATATATAGTGTTTTTATTACTCGTAGTCCTCTACTTATTGAACTTGGGTTATATTAGAAATAATGATACTGTCAGTTCAAGTAGTCTATGTGTTAGAGACAAATAATAGAAGAGTCAGTTGAATCTTTGGGGGATCGTCGCGGTGCGCGAATAGATCCTAAGGACATCGTCCCTCGATGCGCCTCAAACTTTAAACTATATGGAAGTGATAATCACAATATCAACAATATTTACAAAGAAGCAATGAAAATCTAAGAGTTTTTGGAAGCTGAAGTTTACAGCCAAAAATGTATTCATCATACAATTGTATTGTATTGTGTTTTATTTTATTTTATTTTATTTTTATTTTCTAGTGCTATTAACTGGAAGTTGAAATCGACAAAAGGGCAAGAATATCAGATGTATAAGTGACGTCGACGGAAGTGTACTTAAGCGTTTTTGTTTAAAAGTGACTTCGAAGGAGGTGAACGTGCAATCCGACAAAGGGTCAATTTCGACAAAGGAAGTGTGTCGACAACATAAGTGATGTCGAGGGAGGTGTACTTAAGTCTCACGACTTAAAAGTGACTTCGAAGGACGTGTACGTGTGTCGACAGAAGGAAGAAACGAAAGAGGAGGTCTGTGTCGAGGGTATAATGGCGTGAGGAAAGAGGAAGTCAGAACAGTCATGTCAACATTGGAAACGACAGAGTAATTATGAGAGCATTTAATGAGTTCCATGGCTATAAAATCCCCATCTCAGAAACTAGAAAAGCCATGAGAGAACATGGAAAAAGCCAAAGCTCACCTTCACGAATTCTGGAAGGAGGAGAAAAGATTCAAATCCCACGTAGCCTGAGTTCATGAAAGATCAAACATGTGGGATTGTGGTATTCAGGAGTTGAAGAGAAAGTGGGGAAATCTTCGCTCCGAATACCTTCCTTGTCCTCATGAATGGTGAAAGACCAAACATGCGGGATTGCATAGGATCCACCTCTTGTGTATCGAATCAATGTTAAAACTCCGAGTTGGAGGAAGCATTGAATTTGATACATAAGTCTTGGTGGAACTTTCGTAATCCCTCATGAGCCAAGGTTTGTGCCCTGCTAGGGTCGAATTTTGGCTGTCTTTCCCATTAAAGAGGGAAAGGAAAAAGACCTCTGATGGCATTCTACTAGAATTGTCGAAGGCAAGTGCTTTGATTGATTGGTGGTAAAACACTATTAATTAAAGTACATGTCATCGAAATCAATCGAATGCATCTGAGGCCGACAATAGGCCGGAAGTCAATTCCGACAGATGGTCTATTTGTCGAAAGGGGCTTGATGTCGGTGGACATCCCAGAACCAGAAGGCAGAAGCACAACAACGTCAATGCTTCAGACAAAAAAGAGACTTAGACAAGAGTTTAAGTTGCTATATTTCAGCCGAAGAAGAGCCCTTGCTGCGTGGGGTTTCGACATCACAAGAAGGCTCGACAAGGTATCCATGAAGCCCAAACCACGACTTGGGCAGTTGCATTGTGGGGGATAGCGTAGTGGGTAGTTATTTAGGTTGTGGGGTCTGCATTTATGCAGAATGTGCGAAATTAATTTGTAAATAGTTTGTGGATTCCTATACTTATAAATAGGAAGTCCTTAGGTTGTAATCGGGGTCGGTTGCTAGGTTGACACACATAGGCCAAAATCCTAAACATCTCACCAGAGCAGATAAACGGATAAATGCCATTGTAAAGAACCTCAACCTTCCACCCCTTTTAAATTCAATGCAATCTTTACGCTTTCCAATTTCCTTTTCATTGCACTTTACTTTGCTGCGATTTACATTCACGCAATTTTACATTCCCCGCACTTTAAGTTTCTGCAAATTTTAATCGCTTTCAGTTTTGCATTCCTCACCGCGCTGCGTTCTTGGTGCCGGATTTTATTTTCTCACCGCGTTTAAACGTTTTTCAGTCCAGATATCTAAAATATCAAAAAAATATGGTCAAGTTCCTTTACAAGATTATCACATAACCTGTCGTTACCCACACCCCATCCATCACCGTCAATTCGGCAAGCGTCGGACGAAAATCCCACAAACAAATTGGCACGCCCAGTGGGACAGCTTCAGAGTAACTTGTAGCCATTTGCATGCATTTGAGAAGTGACATAACTTTGTCATCTTCATCTTCAATGGTTAGTTCCAGTCAAAGTGGTCAACAGACCACTGTCATTTCAGAAATTACTACAGCTACCGTTTCGACATGTGTCCCTCAAATGACCGGAGGAGATGGTTCTGCCGTAGAATCAACTATCGTAACAGCAATTCAACGACCAAACAATGGCCCTAATGGGGGTAATATCACCAGTGGTTTTACTTTTGGTAGTAATTCGACCAGTGGAGGACAAGTTCCTCCTTATGGTTTGCCACCTGGCTTCGTTCCAGGGTCGACCTTGACATGGCCTTTGAGCAGTTCTATCGGAAGCACTAATGCAACTACGGGGGCCACTAACATGGCTTTTATGCGTTCTGTTACGGATATGGCTGGCACAAGTAATGGTTCAAGGTATATGCCTATTAATCCCGTCACACATATCCGTCAACAGATTGAAGAGACTAATGTTCAATTGGTTGACCAATTAATGGCTCAGTTAAGTTCGGTGATCAACCCAGCGATGTTAGTAACGAATGAGACTTGTGGGAAAATTGCTCAGTACATGAAAAGATTAAACCAAGTCTTAGGAGTCGACGATAACGAACACAACGAGTCCGTAAACACTCCACCAGGAGACAAAAATTTACAAAGACCAATCTTGGTACAAGGCTACCCTGATGGTCAGGATATACGACACACTGCTCAAGCGTCGTCACCACAGCAAGATAGTAGAGTTATGACCTCATGGGATAATGTTCGTACTAATCCAACTTTCAGTGCAGGTAACGTGATGCCGGAAAACCCTCAAGTGGTATTCCATCCTGGTGTTGAAGCACCACAATATGTACGAAATCCGGCACAAGTTGCATTCATGCAAAGAGGAGAGGATCTTCAAGTAGCACTGGTAAGACAAAATTTGACAAGACATTTACTTCAACAAGGAAGGGAGACACGAGTCGAGCCAGATGATGTAAATCGCATAGTCAAACAAGCACTAAGTAGGATTGGGTTTAATGTCGACATGGCTAACCAGCCAGGCTTTAATTCACCTTTTCCGGAGTGGGTACAACATGTAGAAATCCCGAGAGGGATGAAAGTGCCTAAGTTATCAAAGTTCGCCGGAGAAGCAGGCGAATCCACTGTCGAACATGTCACCCGTTACATCATTGAGTTAGGTGATTTAGCTGCTGATGAAGCAATCAAAATGCGGCTATTCCCTAGTTCTTTGACGAGAAATGCGTTTTCATGGTTCTCAACGTTAAGATCTAATTCTATACATGCATGGACCCAGTTGGAAAGATCTTTCCACGAGCAATTCTATAGAGGTGAATTGAGAGTCGCCTTAACAGATTTGTTAAGTGTGAAAAGGTTTGCTGGGGAGCCTATCGACGATTACTTATCACGTTTCAAGCAAATGAGGAGTAGATGTTTTACTCCAATTCCTGAACCGAAAGTAGTTAAGATGGCAGTAACTGGTTTAGAATATCACATTCGGAAAAAGTTAGTTACCCAACATCTTTTGGATTTGGCTCAATTAGTCGCTTGTGTATGGCAAATTGAAAAACTAAGACATGAGAAAACGAAAGGAAGGGATTCTAAAGCTCCCAAAAGAGAGCGAATCCACTATGTCGATTCACAGCATTCCAATGGGAAGGCGCTCGACAATGGTTCTGAGGTGAACGTAATAGAGTTAGGAAGTGAGAAACCTTATACGTGTTCCGCCTTAAAGACATCAAAACCTGTTAACGAGAATATGTACAAGAAAACGTACACTTTCGACGTGTCTAGGACTGAACAAGTTTTTGATACGTTGTTAAAGGATAAACAGATTAAGTTACCTGAAGGTCATAAACTGTTGAAAAAAGATGAACTGAAAGGAAGAAAGTATTGTAAATATCATAACCATTGCACTCACAATACCAATGATTGCTTTGCTTTAAGGGATCTGATTCAACAAGGAATTCACAAAGGGAAGCTGAAGTTCCTAGAGAAAGACATGAAGATCGACACAGACCCATTTCAGAAAGAAGTAAACGAGGTTGAAACTCAAGGGGTGTTCTCTATCAACACTATGTCATTGGCTCATGATTCTGAAGTCTTTCCGGAATCGGGAGAATCATTCCGACATTTCTGCAATAGGAAGCAACTCGAGGATCTCCAGATTTGTCCAAGGTGCCAAGTGGTCTATGATGAGAAGGTTGCAGCAAGAAAGGATAAAGAATCCAAAAGAGAAGACTTGAGGAAAAGGATAAGAGCCAGGATTCAAGAAAGAGAATGTATCCGACGAGAGACATCCCGAGAGGCCCGTCGGCCTTTCTCAAGCCGAAGAATTTATGGTGGACGTCCTTCAAGACCACCGATGCATGATCGACTCATTCAGAAAGGACGAAAACAACAATCAGAATCGACATCTGGTTCAATCTATGAAGGGTTGACTAGAACTCAAAAGAGAAGGCTCCAACGTATGCGAAAATTGGAGGCTGAAGAGGTCAAGATTAATGAGCTACCCATGAACAGTGAAGGTTTCCTTGTCGCAACTATGAAGCCGACGACGGCTAAAAGTCGTCGAGGAATCAAACAGAAGAAGGAATGGGTAAGGAAATCTGAAGGATCTAATCAAATGAACGAGTCCTACGAAGGAGATTCTGACGACAGTTTGGATATCGTCGTGACTGATCAAGACATGATAGATACCCAAAGCAAGAAGATCAACAGCCTCTCGATTAACAATGTTGGGTTACCCTTCGACATGCCAGGAGATCATGCTCAAGAAGCAGGGAACGAGAGTGATGGGTCCGACGATTCATACTTGATTGATGAAATACCTGATATTCCTGAATGTCTCTTCCTACTCGATAGGCTCCATCTGGAAATGGACATTAGTCATATTGCACAATTTGAGCCCCTTGAGGAGAGTAAAAGAGAACATCTGAGGCCTTCGCATATCAAAGCCATCGTCGACGGAAAGCCTCTCAACAGAGTCTTAGTGGATTGAGGGGCAGCCGTTAACGTCTTGCCTTGGTACGTATTTAAAAGAATGGGAAAGGTAGAGACAGATTTAATACAAAAAATGTCGTCGTGGTCGGATTTACGGGCAAGATTGCTCAATCACATGGTGTTACAATGTTGAAGGTTGAAGTGGGGTCTGTGGTTAGAGACACCTTGTTTGTTGTGGTTCCGTCTAAGGCCAGTTACAATCTGCTACTAGGAAGAGATTGGATACATGCTGTGGGGGCCGTACCTTCGACAGCTCATCAGAAATTGATTTTATGGAATCAAGAAAACAAAGTAGAGGTCATTGCTGCGGATGATAGTCCTTGTTACATGCAGCAAATGCATGTAGACTTCAAAGTCTACAACCCAAGCATTAAGCCTATCTGACTTGATGCTGATCATTTCCAAAAACCCATAGTGGATAAATGTTTGATGGAAAACTATGGGATTTCAATTGTCGAAATGGACAAGGCCGTCGAGCAGCGGCCTTCGACCAGTAACAATGGTTGATTGACAGTTGGAAAGACTGTCGGCTTACGTGGCCGACAGAATGCAATGCACCATTCAGACAGGTGCATTCCTTGATTGTATTGTTGACGATAGCCTTTTGGGATTCGAAAGAGTATGGACGGATGAAGAAGCACAGTTCATTAGTGAAGATCCCAGAGATGAAGTAAATTTGGGAACGGTTGAAAAGCCGAAACCCATTTATGTGAGTTCGTTGTTGAAAGAGGAGTTCCGACAAAAGCTCATCAACCTCATTAGGAAGAACAAAGACTGCTTTGCGTGGGAGTATGAGGACATGCCAGGACTCGACAGAGAATTGGTCGAACACAAGCTGACTTTACGGCCTGATCACAAACCAATCAAACAAGCTGTTCGACGTTTTGCACCTAATGTAGTCCTCAAGATTAAGGAAGAAATAGAAAGACTGCTGAAAGCAAAGTTTATCAGAATGGCAAGGCAAGGTATGTCGAATGGATGGCAAACATAGTACCTGTTGTGAAGAAAAATGGAAAGATGCGACTTTGTGTTGACTTCAGGGATCTGAATTCTGCCACGCCAAAAGACGAATATCCTATGCCGATAGCAGACATGCTGGTGGACTTAGCGTCCTGCAATGAGGTAATGAGTTTGTTAGATGCTTTTTGGATTTAAAGTGTATGTTAAGTGTCATGATGGCCGGCCCATACGGTTGTGGCCTTGACTTATATCTTGTGATTTCTCGGCTGTTCGACCTGCGTGGGTTAAGGTTCCTGTACGTCCCGTTTGCTTCCGACTAGGTTTGGATGGTTTTTTGGAGATGTATGTGTGCTAACCATAAATCCACAATGACTTTCAAATTCCCCGTCATTGGTGGACGCGATGTAATAAAACTTAATTGAAGTGAATAATAATAATACCCAAGTATCGAAATGGAGAATTTAGAAGTTAATTAAGAGAAGAGTAATCGACTAAGACGTAACTGAGCTTTCGGTAAAGAGGTGGTGTTAAAAGAGAGGAAATGATTGATGAAATATGGTGGAAATGAAGTGTTTTTGGGAGTAAGAGAGATTGATGATATTGATGCTGTGAAAGTGGACTTGAGAATTGCAATAAATTTAAAGAGGAATTATTAAAGAGAAAGTGGAAGTAAATGTCAAGTGTTGTTGTAATTTGTATGCTTATCTGTGTTTAATTGCCTAATATAAATCCACATAGTCGACATCTCAATATCTGGAATGCTTAATCTCTTTATTTGTATGTTCTTTGTGCAAAATGTGTATGGTAAATTCAGGTAGGTAACGTTGTCAGAATGCTGCGAGCACGAGAAACCGGGAAAGTAGGATGGTTGGGTAGCAGGTCGCCCTTTTTGAAGAAATTAGCAACGTGGGATCCCCCTTGTGGCAACCCACGGGAAGTGGACGATGAGAGTGAATTTATCCCTTGGTGGCGCCATGACATGCAGATGGGATCGGACGTGGATTTAGCTTCCTGAGTTATGACATTGGAAACAGGGGAGTATGACCATGGAGATCATTCAGCGTCGGAGGAGTTGAGTTACGAGGACGCCATCTCAGGAAAAGATGCATGGGAGGACGTAGAGGAAAGTGACGATGGATCTGGATTAGGATGGAAGGAATTCTTAACCATGGTGGAAGGCGCCCCAAGTCCCTAGTCTCGGTATTAATAGTATCCATGTCTTGTTTATGTGTACCGGATAACCTGGCGAGAACCATTATGTATGCTACTGTAAAACCAGACTATTTTGAAACTGTGACACTCTAATGAAATTGTTAAAACGTTTTATGCAACAACAAACACTTTGGGGAAACGGAAATAGTTTCTTGAAATTATGGTACGGATTCCAAAGCGTGATGTGGGTAACATTCCGGTTTGGAATTTGACCGGTGACATGACATATACTTTTTTTATATTAAAGGATTATTTTCACCACCGCTTCAGTATGTACATGTCACAGACACCAAAAAAAAAGGCTCATATTTTTCAAATAAATTATGTTTTAAATCGGGGTGTTACAATCTTAATGTCTCCCTAAGAATAAGTCCATATCGTCGACGTTTATTTCGTTCGGATCCCTTACTCTCTCTTCTTCCTGTCTATATGTCATGGGTGTGTGTGTTTAGATGTCTTCGAGTAGTGGCAAGCGGGGTCGAGATGGACCTTTGAATATCGAGCAATTGATAGAGAGACTCGGAGTGCGGGAGCTGTGGAATCGGGAGTACCTCGAAGGTAGAGCGACTCTTCCCTCTGACATTTGGAGCTGTGATGTGTATATCACTCACAGTCTCGATTTCCCGACATCCCCTCAGACGATCGAGTCCCCTGAATCAGAGCAGATCCAAGTCCCAGTGGTCGACAAACGTTCTGATCCTTGTAGCCAGATGGAGTCGCTATCTGCTAGTGCACCTACTCTAGCTACAGATACCTAACCTATTGGGGAGCATGCCCAAATTAGTCCAAGAAGAGTTATGAGAAGGACCAGAAGGAGGATCTCTCGAGTGAAATGCTCTTTCTGTTGATAGTATAGTTCCTTTTGTATTCTATCTTAGGATAAGTAGGACATGATTACTCTATCCCGATGTAACCCCGTTTGTAATAAAGAATCGTTTTAAGGGAATGAAAGAAGTTCTCCTTTTGTTTTTGTATTAGGTTTAGTAATGTAATAAAATGTTTTCCGCAATTGAACCATCGAATAAATCTTGTTTTACGAAAGGAAGTTTTGATGTATGTTGGTAATATATCAGTTTGGAAAAGAAATACATTATGGTTATTTTGTGAACCAAGTTATTTCAAAAGCTAAGTAATGCAAATTGTATAATGTTAATCCTTTTTGAAAATAAACTAACATGAAATGCTTTCGTAATGTTTTAAAAAAAAGGCGCGAATTTTTACTAAAATTCTAAGTTTCAAATTGGGGTGTTACATGTATTACTTTTACTTACAAGTTAACCATCGCTAATCCATTAACAATAAATTATATGTTGATAGTGTAAAAAACACTTTACACTATAAATGCATATACTAGTATTTTTTCATTTTTATTTCCAAGTCCAACCTTTTAAATGCTTCATCCAAAAGCTGTCCCAGGAGGGCGGCAAGGGCGGTCGCCCTGGGCCCAAAAAATTTAGGGGCCCATAATTTTTTTAATGGTACATTTATTTAGAGAAAAAGTTAATAATTTCAAGTTCTTTTTATCTTTTTAACTATCAATGATTTTTAGCATAATATTTTAATTTGTTTTTTCCATTTGCTCACTTAATTTAAAAATATATGAAATAATGAACTTTACTTTTGTAATCCAACATGAAAAAGGTATTTTATTACCTTTTTACTAAATAACTTTTTATATTATTTCAAATCTTATTTTTTAATAATTAATTCTATTATTGATTATTGTCATTGTTTTAATTGATTATTCGTATATATATATATTAAATTTTTAATTGATTTACTTTTAATAATTTTTTTTAATTAGGGACCCCAAATTTTTTTTGCCCTAGGGCCCAAATTAAGTTAGAACCGGGCCTGAGCTGTCCACCTTTGAACTTTTTAAATGCATCATCCAAAAGCTGTCCCCCTTTGAACTTAAAATTGCTGAAAAGCGTTTAGAACTTTAGCACTATCCTTATGGTTACAGTGCATGTTTTCTCCCTACCAATATTGAGCAGATTAGTTCATTAAAAAAAATTGAGTAGATATTATGAAACCGAACTTTAATATGTATAAAACAATGGCTTAATTATGTCACAAGTTCATGAAGTTTGAGGTACTTTTACCAGATATCCTTATTCTTTTTTTTTTTCCAATGTCTGACTCCCCGAAGTTACTTTTGAGTTTGTCATATACCCCTATTACCAATTCTGGCCAATTTTGCCGATATGTAACATTAGAATCTTGATCAGACGCAGGAGGTTGGTCATGTGGTATCTAGTGATGTCACACGGGCGAAGACGACATCTCTCTTCAATTCTTTTTTCTCTTTTTTTATTTAACTAAAAATAAAAAAATATTAAGTTTTTTAGTTTTTTAAATTTTTTAAAAAAAGATCTTTGACCACGGGGCACCAGGTGCTTAACCTTCTGCATCTGATCAGGATTTCAATGTTACATGTGAGCAAAATTGGCCAGAATTGGTAGTAGGGGTATATGACAAACTCAGAAGTAACTTGGGGAGTCAGAGATTTGAATAAAAAGAATAAGAGTATATGGCAAAAGTACCCCAAACTTCAAAGACTTATGACATAATTAAGCCTAAAACAATTATCAGTGGATATAGTTGCATAATTATTAGTCAAACTGGGATGGGAGGAGATTATTTTTACCCAGGAAAAAAGCTGTACATGATTATAACAATTTTTTTTTAATTATACAATATAACAAGTGTTTTCTCACAAATTAACAAATATATTTTTTAATTAGAAATATCTTTAAAAAATGTTTACTTTGTATACTTTTGTGTATTTTTATTTGTATTTTACAAATATTTTGTTCAATTAATTATAAAAGTGTATTTTTTTTATATAAAAAGTCTCCTTAAAATAATATTTTATATATATATATATAGAGAGAGATAGATATAGATCCTGGATTATCAATGTCCAAGTGCAGAACAAGAGGTTTTTTTTTTTTTTTTTTTTTTTGGTATCAGGAGTATCTCGATCTGATAGTCGAAGACTAATCTCATCCGAGATGTAAAAATTACTGAAGTGAATTTTGCTTCTATTAACAAAGTCTTTTATATACACACTACATAAATCAAATCTTTAATATCATACTTAAATAATCCCGTCATCTACAAATTATATATGTTGGGGCAAGGTACAATCCGTCATATGATTAGTCCCTGATTAACGAGTGCTCCCTCCGTTCCTAAATATAAGATCATTTTGATACTTTTATTTTATCGCTATTTATAAGGCTCTTTACCAATTTTCAATGATCATTACTTTTTTCCACAAACATTCCTATTTATTTACTACTTTTTAGATTCCCAATAATATTAATAGAGCTAATTTTGAAAATACGTATCAAAAGTTCACATTTTCAATACAATTAAGTAAATTATTTCACTTTCTAGATGAGCGTGAAATATTTCAAATGAGTCTTATATTTAGGGACGAAGGGAGTATGATATATAATGAAAGTTTAATTCTTTGACCCGTAAATCTGATGTGTGATCATTCAGATAAGATCGAGATGGGAATGAAACCAGTTTCTTATTAGAAATCGATGGAAAAGCATATGTAAGATTGAGAAGTACTTTAATTTCCTGATGAGTTTGTGAGGCCCGCCAGGCAAAGAAACATTACAGCTGCTAGAGGTGCTGCTCTTTGTTTTGTTGATGTCGTTCAACATTTATTCATGAGTGATGTCAATTACATTACAATTATAGAAATATAGTTAACTCCGCAAAGTGAACCTGATGCATGAGTGCATGACTGATATTGTATGATCACATCAATGACATCATTTTTGTGTGAATAAAAAGTGTTTTTTTAATTTAATTTTCATTTATATGTGTAAGGATGGCAAAGTGAGGATAATAGTCTCCACACAATGTCAAAGTTGTTGTTTTATGACCTAAATATTAAGATCTCAAATTCTAGAAACAATTTATATTAATTTGGAAATTAAAGTTACACATTTACCTTTATCAAACCCCACGGGATGGAGGTGAGGTTCGATCGTGTACTGTTTTATGCCCTTCTTAATGTGACTGTTACCATTTGATTTTTTTAAGATTTTAATATCTTAGTATGTTTCATGTGATGTGTATGTGACATATATTGAATTGTGTTTAGTAAATAAATAATTAAATGTAAATGGGCTAAATCATATTTAGACAAAAATGGATTGTTTCTGAAGGTCCATTAGCTTGATGGAAGCCAATGGATAATAGCGAGGGTTTTTACCTATTTATAAGAAACAGATCCAGTTCCTGGTCATAACGTATTTTCTTTTTTACCATCACATAACGACACAGAAAGAATAGTAGAGACGACAAAGGAATAGAAACCTTGTTTCCTGACTTTTGGTCAAAGGACGTTGGAGAACTCTCTCAAGTCTAGCAATGGATAGGGGTTGATAATTATATTCTTTATTATCTCTATAACACGAAAAAGTCATATAATTTCAAGATCCCTATTATTATAGTTGTAATGAATAAATTAAAACTACAACTCGTATGTGGTATCAGAGCATTAGGTTGAGAAATTCATGATTTTCCAATTAAAATTGTGTGATGTGGTATGAACCCTAATTATTGTATTTAGGGATATTATGGTTTCCGCGAAAGTTTAATTTCATACCTTTTAAAATTTATTTCTCTGATTAACTTTTGAAAATCAATATTGAATTTGATTTCAATTACTGTAGAACAGTAATACTAACGTGATTTCCAATTGGAAATCTTAAATTGTTTTGCTTGCAATCTTATATTACTATCCACGCCTGGATTTTAGTATAAAATCTAATGTCCACGCAATATACATGTTTCAGTATACTTAATATATATATATATATATATATATATATATATATATATATATACTGATTTTATTAGATATATTGTGTCTTGATGAATTGATAGTTTATTTTATTAGATATACTATGTATTGATGAATTGAAAGTTTATTATAAAATTATATCACAGATTGATTTGAATTAATGTATGATAGGTTAGTTAATCATCAAAGTGGTCGAACCTGAAAAGTTAAATTAATTCTAAATCATATAATGGTTAATTTCAATTACTCATAAATGATGCTATATATAAACGTACAACATGATGATTTGTTGTTCTATGAGTCATTGAGTTTATTGTTATAAGACATTTATGGATCACCCAAAGATATATTAGTTGTTCTTATGATTAATAAACATGATTAAAGGTAATGCATGTGCATCACTGTTTTATTTATTTCCAAAAATAATAAATATTTAATTCTGGCATGTTTGCATTACCCATTATTAATTATTGTATTAGCATCATTATGTTTAACGTTGTATATTAATGTATACCCAAAAGAAAAACATTAGTATATATTAAATGATGGAATATATTATATGTATAGCATGTAACTTACGTATCAAAACACTAATAAAAATTTTGTTATGCAGTACCTGTTCCAAATTTTATGTAATCTAATGTTACGTCTATATCAATCTTTAATGGGCTTAACTTCTCTGACTGGAGTGATCAAGTCCACTTTCATTTAGGCTTCATGGATCTTGATCTTGCTATCCAGGCAGAGGAGCCCGCTGCTATTACTGAGGCTAGCAGAGAGGAAGAGATAGCCTACCATGAGGCATGAAAAAGATCTAACAGGCTCAGCCTGATATTCATGAAAATGACTGTTGCAGACAATATCAAGACATTTCTCCCCTAAACCGAAAGTGCTAAAGAATTTATGGGTTTTGTGGGAGAGCGCTCCCAAACTGCTGATAAGTCTCTTGCTGGGACATTAATGAGTACGTTGACCACCATGAAGTTTTGATGGTTCACGTACTATTCATGAACATGTCACTGAAATGATGAATATTGAAGCAAGGCTTAAGATCTTGGGAATGACTGTGAACGAGAACTTCCTTGTGCAATTTGTGCTTAACTCATTACCTTCTGAGTATGGCTCATTCCAAATGAATTACAACACCATGAAAGACAAATGGAATGTGCAGGAATTGCACAGTACGTTGGTTCAAGAGGACACAAGGTTGGCTTAAGAACCTTGGAAGTCACTCTTTTCATTATGTAAGCAACCAAGGACATCAAGGAGCTGGAAAAAATGATGTGAAGAAACATGATAAGGGCAAGGGCTCACTGAAGGTTAATGAGGCATCTGCAAAAATTCAGAAAAAGGGACCTCGTGATGATAAATGTCGTTTATGTGGAAAATCTTGACATTTCCAGAAGAACTGCCCAAAACGAAAGAATTGGTTCGTGAAAAAGGGTAAGCTAAATGCTTATGTATGTTATGAATCGAATTTAATTGAAATTCCACATAATACTTGGTGGATTGATTCTGGATGTATGACTCATGTTTCTAACACGATGTAGGTATTCCATTCAATCCAAACCATAAACCCAAATGAGATGTTCGTGTTCATGGGGAATAGAGTAGTGAAGACACCAGTGGAAGCAGTCGGGACTTATCATTTAATCCTTGACATTGGACATCACCTAGATTTATTTGAGACTCTTTACGTACCTAGTTTATATAGAAATTTGATTTCATTATCTAGACTTGATGCTACTGGTTATTCTTTTAATTTTGTTTCTGGATCTTTCAGTTTATTTAAGCATAATCATCTCATTGGTACTGGTTTTTTATGAGATGATTTATATAAATTGAAATTGGATAATTTATATGCTGAAAGTGTTTTGACCCCGCATCGTACTATTGGTACTAAACGTGGTTTAGTAGATGAACGTTCTGCTAAACTTGTGGCATAAGTGTTTGGGTCATATCTCCAGATAAGAATGGAAAGGCTCATAAAGAATGAAGTCCTTCCAAACTTGGATTTTACTGACCTAAGAATTTGTGTGGATTGTATAAAAGGAAAATTAACAAAACACAGAAATAAAGGAGCCAAAAGAAGCAACCAACTACTTGAAATTGTGCACATCGATATTTGTGGACCTTTTGATGTTAATTCTTTCGGAAAAGAAAAATATTTTATCACTTTTATTGACGATTATTCACGTTATGGTTATATTTACTTGTTGTATGAAAAATCTCAACCAGTAGATGCATTGGAAATCTATTTAAATGAAGTAGAAAGACAACTAGATAGAAAAGTGAAAATTGTTCGGTCTGATAAAGGTGATGAGTATTACGGTAGATATGATGAAACTGGGCAACACCCAGGTCCGTTTGCTAAACTTATAGAGAAATGTTGGTATTTGTGCGCAATACACAATGTCAGGTACACTAGAACAGAAAGGCATAATAGAACATTATTGGATATGGTTAGGATTATGATGAGTCATTCGTCTTTACCTATATTTTTTAGGATGTATGGCTTGAAAACTGCAATGTATTTGTTGAATAGGGTTCCTAGTAAGGCAGTTCCAAAGACTGGTAGGAAACCTAGCTAAAGGCACCTGCATGTTTGGGGCTATCCGACAGAAGTAAGGGTTTATAATCCACAAGAAAAGAAATTGGATGCAAGAACAATTAGTGGTTATTTTATCGGATATCCAGAAAAGTCGAAAGGGTATAGATTTTATTGTCCTAACCATAGTTTGAGAATTGTTGAAACTGGAAATGCTAGGTTCATTGAAAATGATGAAATTAGTGGGAGTACATATCCGCAAGATGGAAGTACGTCTTGTCCACGAAATGTGGAAATTAAGGAAGTTAGAGTACAAGTTCATGTAGTTCGTCCCTCTAGCTTAATTATAAATGTTCCTCTAATTGTTTGCATCCCATAATAATTTAGAAGAGCAACAAATAAATTAACCTGCTATTCATAATGAACCTAGAGGAGCCACAAGAAATAGTATTAAGGATATCTCAAAGAGCAAGAAAGTATGCTATTTCAGACGATTTCGTGATTTATCTACCAGAGTTAGAATCTGACTTTAGAATTGAAATTAATGACCCAGTTTCGTTTTCACAAGCCGTTAGCTGTAATAATTCTGATAAAGGGTTAGATGCCATGAAAGAGGAATCGAAATCCATGGAACATAATGATGTATGGGTCCTTGTAGAATTGCCTGAAGGTTGCAAGAGAGTTGGGTGCAAGTGGATCTATAAGACCAAACGTGACTCTCATGGCAATCTTGAACATTACAAGGCCAGACTTGTTGCAAAGGGTTACAATCAGAAAGATGGCATTGACTATAATGAGACTTTCTCACCAGTCTCACGAAAGGATTCATTCAGAATTATCGTGGCACTGGTAGTCCATTATGACTTGGAGTTGCACCAGATAGATGTGAAAACAGCCTTTCTTAATGGAGATTTAGAAGAAAATGTTTACATGGACCAACCGGAAGGATTCTTGTTGGAAGGAAAGGAACACATGGTGTGAAAATTATAGAAATCAATATATGGACTTAAACAAGCATCCCGCCAATGGTATTTAAAGTTCAATGATACCGTTGTTTCTTTTGGTTTTAAGGAAAACATCGTTGACCGGTGTATATACCTGAAGGTTAGTGGGAAAGTTTATTTTTATGGTTTTGTATGTTGATGACATCTTGCTTGCAACTAATGATCTTGGTCTTTTGCACGAGACTAAGGAATTTCTTTCTAGTAATTTTGAAATGAAAAATATGGGTGAGGCATCCTATGTGATAGGAATAGAAATATTCCGGAACAAGTATTGTTAGGATTATCTCAAAAAGCATATATTAATAAAGTACTAGGAAGATTTCACATGGAAAAATGTTCAGCATCACCCGTTCCAATTCAGAAAGGAGATAAGTTTAATCTCATGCAATGTCCTAAAAGTGATTTGGAACGGAAGCAGATTGAAGCAATTTCATATGCATCTGTAGTAGTTGGGAGTATTATGTATGCTCAGACTTGTACTCGACCAGACATAAGCTTTGCAGCTGGAATGCTAGGGAGACACCAAAGTAATCTCGGATTAGATCACTGGAAGGCTGCAAAGAAGGTTTTGAGCTATCTGCAGGAAACAAAAGAGCACATGCTTACGTATAGAAGGTCTGATCACCTTGAGGTGATTGGGTATTCAGATTCAGGCTTTGCTGGATGTGCGGATACAAGGAAATCCACTCATGGCTATGTATTTCTTTTAGCCGAAGGAGCAGTCTCATGGAAGAGTACGAAAGAATCGGTTGTTGCCACGTCTACCACGGAAGCTGAATTTGTAGCATGTTTTGAGGCTACAGTGCACACTAATTGGCTGCGGAATTTTATTTCGGGGCTTAGAATAGTCGATAGTATTGCTGGGCAGCTGAAAATTTATTGTGATAATTCCGCAGCAGTCTTCTTTTCTAAGAACGACAAGTACTCTAAAGGTGCTAAGCATATGGAAGTGAAGTACTTTGGCGTGAAAGAAGATGTTCAGAAACAAAGAGTGTCAATAGAACATATTAGCACAAATCTTATGGTAGCCGACCCATTAACAAAAGGGTAACTGCCTAAGACATTTACTAAACATGTTGAAAGTATGTGCATTACTGTTATTAAGGATTATTGAATTTGATGTTAACATCCTTTATTACCATGTAATTGACACTCTAAGCTCATTTTATGATATATGTTTCTGATTACCTGTTTTCTAGAACAGCATGCATTATTGTGTTAGAGTAATGTAAACAGATATTGTCTTGAACAAAGACATTATGGACCAATTATATATTTCTCAATTATAGATCAGGTTAAGGAAAAGACTACTTTGTGGTACATGGAAGGAACTATGTCGAATGAATGGCATACAACCGCCATGACCCGAATTAGTTCCTATCATTAACTATGATTAATTGAGTATCTAATTATAGAATGATTTAGCTATATAAATGCACATTAATTGTTTGTTTAATTATTTTGTTTATTAAACCATAATGTTGAATTATGTCACATGAGCCAAGTGGGAGAATGTAAGATTTTAATATCTTAGTATGTCTCATGAGATGTGCATGTGAAATATATTGAATTGTGTTTAGTAAATAAATAATTAAATTTTAATGGGCTAAATAATATTTAGATAAAAAGGGGATTGTTTCTGAAGGCTCATTAACTTGATAGAAGCCAATGGATAATAACTAGGGTTTTCACCTATTTATAAGAAACAGGTCATGTTCCTGGCCATAACGTATTCTCTCTTTTACCATCACATAACGATACAGAAAGAATAGTAGAGACAACAAAGGAATAAAACCTTGTTTCCTGGCTTTTGGTCAAAGGACATTGGAGAACTCTCTCAAGTCTAGCAATGGATAGAGGTTAGTAATTATATTCTTTATTATCTCTATAACACGAGAAAATCATGTAATTTCAAGATCCCTATTGTTGTAGTTTTAATGAATAAATTAAAACTACAAATTATATGTTTATCCATGATAATGGAGTTTTTTTTAAACATAATGGGAGTTTAAATTTGAATGTCAAATTTCTCTGTTCTTATAAATATAAATACTTACCAACAAAGCACAACACAGTTGATAGATAGATGAGTTCCTTAAGCAGGATGTCAGGGGTTCAACTCCTGTCGTGGGTATAGAAATGACTTTGTTGGGAGAGGCTGTACCCACTTCGGTGATCTCTCCACCTCGAAGGGAATTAGTCTATGACTGTCGGTCGGAGGACACCTTTGGTTCAAAACTTTTTTTTTAATAATTAAATACTTGAACTTGGATGTTCGTTCTTAGAGTGCATTATACATTTGGGTTTTTCTATCATATGCATATGGTGTATAGGTTAATGAAACCTTAAAAAGAAAGTATGTCTTGAAAATTGATACACTTAATTGAATTAAAAAATAATTATTTAGTTTTCCAATACAATTTTATTTTTAATGTTCTCTTATTCTATGCATGGGGTGCATAGGATAGAAAAACTGTATACATTTATACTTCAATTATAATTTTGTTTCTTCATTCAGTCATCAGATTGATAGGATTAGACTAGTACCCAGAAACAACTCATATATATATATAACATTGAATCCAATTCCTTTAGATGCCACTAGATAGAAAAAGGGGAAAGTACTTAATTAGCAGGATTTCTTGTCCCTTTAACGTAGGTGCTATGGGCTGTTATCCACATGTACCGGCAAGTCGGTTTGTTGATATACGACGATGATAACGGGTTCTCGGTTAAAGAACTCCGTCACTGAGTCAAGATATTTGGGGGTGGTGTGTGTCCTGTGTGAAATGAGAGATGATGAGAGAGCCTAGTTCATACCTTGGTCATTACCTCTATTTATCGGGTGAAGGGTATGATGTGCCCTGATGGGCCATTAAGGTGGCGGTTGTAACAGCTCCATGAATGCCATGATGAGCGGCAATAATAACTAACCATTACAACGGTTAAGCATTGATTGACTATTAATGCCGGATTGTCGGTATACCGGATTGATGCTTGTTGGTCCTTGATACCGGTTCTTATATGTCCGTGAAACCGGTCCATAACAGTAGCCCCCCCAAGCCAAGGCTGGTTCTTGAAACCAGTCTTGGTTTAATGTTTAAAGCTCATAAGAATTTCGAGTGTAGGAAGTCCATCTTTTTTGTGTTGTTCATGAAGTGTGCCAAAAGAATAATTACTTGCATATTTTCATTAGGTCGTTGAATTTATTAATTCAAACTCGGCCTAATTGATTTTTTATAACTCTTTTCACTAAGTGGATGATTAGAACTTGGGTCCATTCACTCCTTAGCTACGCAGGTGTGCAACTCATTTCGGGATACTCAATTCTTTAGCCAAGTTGGATCTCTCGACCCAACAAGTCGGCGAAATACCGAACAAGTGGGAATTGCATAGTCTGTAGTGTACATTCATCCTCCTAACTTGGTGGCTAATCAAGTTAGGGGTGATGCATCAAGGTGTAACTCTTTTTGGGACACTCGATTCTTTAGCCAAGATGGGTCCCACAGCCATACAAGTCGGCAAAATGCCTTACTAGCGGGAGTTACATTGACTGTGTAGAGTACTCTCGAGATAGTGGTCGTAAAGACCATGTATCTCTCTAACCACTGCTAACTCGATGGCTAGTCGAGTTAGGGGCGGTACATTTTGGAAGCCTCGTGGGCTAGAATAACTGTGGTGGAGAATGTTTTTTATTCTCCTCTTGAAAAGCTTATTGTCCATTGACGAGAATCTCGGAGTCACTTTTAGACTAATCCTGAGAAAATTGAGGCATCATGTTTGTACCTTTCAATGAAAAATAACAATTAAAATATTAAATAATAATTATCACATAGTGACATGAAGGAGCAAAATTATATTTTCTTTTGCTATTAATTGTTAAGTGATACGAGTCAATAAATATATTATTAAAGTGATATAAAATGAATGGCAATACACCAGTAAATTGGATGTAGACATATAATGTAAGTAATGCATAATATATATGATTTTTGCGTTTAAATAATGTAAATATAATACTTCACCTGTTTGAGCTTTGATGCTTGGCAAATGATATCTCTCCTTCATTTTCTTTTGCGGATGGGCTTCATTGGGTATTAGGCCCATTAACTTCTTTTGTTAGAGAGGGTATGGTGTAACACCCTGATTTAGTTACTTGATTTATTTTTATTTAGTAAAAATCAGAGGGAATTTTTTTTAATGGTGACGTGGACATGAGTTCGTATTCACAAAACATTTCTTCTTTTTCCAAAAACATTTTTTGTTACAAGAACAAACCATTTATGTCCACATCTCCCTCATATTTCAAATAGAGATGTTACCAACATCGTGCTTTGAAACTCTCCATTTCACTTTCGCAAACTTATTGAATTTCCTTTCATACTCATATCGTCTAGCACCAGTTTCCAAAACCGTTACATAAATAGGGTGAGTTACATTATGATAAAGCATCGTTATCTTAGTAACTTAAGAAAGTACATTGCACAAGTAAGACATAATAATAACCTACACTACTGATCATCATCCTCGGCCTGAACCTCCTTCAATTCCAGATTGTCTTCAGCGTCGTCGAATCTTCAGTCATTCTCCGGCAGCACTAAAACCTTCATGTATTCTAGGTCGTCTAGCGTTATCTTTTCCATCATTTCCCACAAGTCGATACGCATTGGGGTAAACTGAGGGTGGCCCATAACCATGCTAACGTCTCCTCGCCATTTCCAGCCTTTCTCGAGTAAGTCCCAGTCTCCGTCTTTCAAAGATTGCATAATAACTTCGACGTCATGAACCATCTACATTCCACGACATCAAGTGTCGGGAGAGAGAAAAGGGAATAACAAAGAGAGTGAGCATCCCGAACGATTCCTCGTCGACGGGGTGGAATTACAATAGGCAAAACATTAAGACGCATAAACAACAAGTAAAAATACAACATATTTCACAAGGATAATCAGGCTCACTCATTCACAGTTCTCAAACTTTCCATTCTCTTTCATCATTACTGATTTCTTTCGCAATTCACTTTCCGCCGCTATTTCACAATTCCAACCTCATCGTAGTTATCTTACTTATTCACAAAGTCACATCACAATTTTATTTAACATCACAACATTATATTCTTGAACCTTATTCATGATCCTCTTCTTTCTTGGCCTCCTCATAGCATCCTCGTCACTTAGCCACTCTAGTTCTCATTATCAGTATCATTATTACTCGCAACCCAAAAATGCATAAGTCTTTTAAACATTTTTAATCTTTTCTTATTAAGTTTTATTGGATCGCCTCCATTGATGACAAGGGAATTAGAAAGTCATCAAGGAGTTAGTTAGCACACATACATCTCCTCTAGTCCTCCCAAGCCTAGTCGGAAGCAAACGGGACGTACAAGAACCTTAACCCACGCCGGTCGAACAACCGAGAACATCCATTAACATGTAAATTTGTCAAAGCCACAACCGCACAGGCCGGCCATCATGACAATTAACATTTTACGCGATACCGCAAGGGCCCAAAAACCATTCGACTGCCCGCCTCGTTCAGGTTCCCTCTCACCGTTTCGAATTTGATCAAGGGAGCGACAGTACTTTTCTAGGCAGCTGTGCAGAACACGCTACGATCCCTTGGGTATTAATCCCCGATCACTTATAGACTCATTCTGTGTAACATCCCAAGATTTAATATCCAATATAATAATAGATTTAAATATAAATTTATTTACTTGTAGAACGAAGTCATAGAAATAAGTTTAGTGTCGTGAGGGAAATAGGAGGCGTGGGCCAACCAGATAAGGAAATGCTGGATCTCGGACCTATCTCAGCCGAGCCAAATGGAGAAAGAACGTGAAATCTAGTGAATGTGTCAACTCGGATAAGCCGACCGCAACAGTCTCGCGATGTTGACCGAGAGGAGACTCGGACCACTACTACCTCTCCGTGTCAGAGTCGAAGTCCTTCCTCTTCTATTCCTCCGTGGCAGCTCGAACTGAGTTGCTAAATTCCTTGATTTTCACGCCCTCCGTACAGCTGTCTCTGTCAATCACTTTATGTCTTTTTCAAGTCACTATTGGTGAATTCCTTTAGAAGCCAATAAATCCTGTCCACATGTTCCAAGCTTCTCAAAGAAGCCTCCAATAAGGACCACACAATTAATTCCCATAGAAGAATAAAAGAAAATCCATAAACAAATATTACAACACTTCCTATTCTCTTTCTCTTTCGTCTCCCTCATTTTCCCTGAAGCTTCAACACTAACAGATCAATACACTCTCTTCTCACTCACGCAAATCTCTCTCTTCTTCTCCACTAAGACTCACCAACCAGAAGCCACATTCCTTCATCTCCTTAGCCTTGTCGGACGTTCCCTCTACTCTTGCAGTGTGTGTGTGTGCAGCAAGGAGAGAAACAGTTCAAGGGGTTCTAAGCTCAAGAGGTCGAACAACAATAGAAGCCACACTCAAGCTCTCAAACTCTTATCTCTCGCGGGTTGAGGTAAGGAGTGAGTGTTACCTTTGCTTAGTTTTGAGTTGCTAGTGTGTTCATAACGGGTGCTAAGAGTGGGTGTTAGATTAGGGAAGAAACATAGGATAATATTAGGGAGAAAAACGAATAACTAAGAAGGAGATTAATATATGAACTAGAGTCATGAATTCCTGAACTAAGTGAAAATAACTGTTTGCTTTCTAAGTGTTTTTAAATCCTATTTTGTTGTTGTGTCAATGTTCATAGGTTGTGATAAATGTTACTCATGCTTTCTTTAAATCTGTCTGTGGACCGAGTGTGAGAGGCCGAGAGGAGTAAGGGAAATGTAGTGGACAGCTGGAGAGAGAAACTATATTAAGTAAAGAATTAAATATTGGGAGAAAATGAGCGAAAAGGGTAACTAAGAGGATGAGTCGAGAGGATCCGATTTATAAACGTTTTAAAGGATAAAAGAGTAATTAAAGAGAAATGGTCGTGTGAGCGGGTCATAGAAGACACGTACTGGGTGCGTGCATTGATCGCATCAGACGCATACTGGGTATGCGCAGCTGTAAGACGGGTACTGGGTATTTGCAGTTATGACTCACACGAGGTTCCGAGCACGGAATCGGTGGGATGTGCTCCTGGTCATAAAAGTCGCGTACTGGGTGCGTGCATTGATCGCGTAAGACGCCGAGATGCGCAGCTGTAAGACGGGTACTGGGTACTCGCGGTTATGGACACTCCTTAACTCCATAAAAGAATCGGCGGTGGTGCTCCTGGTCATAGAAGACGCGTATTGGGTACGTGCATTGATCGCGTCAGACGCATACTGGGTATGTGCAGCTGTAAGACGGGTACTGGGTGCTCGCAGTTATGGACACTCCGGAATCCGACCCTAAATGGTGTAAGACATGCACTGGGTGTATGCAGCCGAGAAGAGTAAAAGATTGTAAAATATGTAAAAGACGAATGATGAGTAAAGAGACCGAGAGAGGCAAATAGAACACCGAGAAAGGAAAGAAAGACCGAGTAATTAGGAATAGAAATTTAGAGAAGAGTGCAAGGGTAACTAATCGGAGAAGTAGGTGTATTAATGGTCGGTAAAGCCTATAGTGGAAAATTAATATGGATCGAGTAAAATGAGGTTGCGTGTATGTGTTATGTTATCTGAATGAATACCTGTTAATATGCTATCTGATTACTTGTTTTTGGCTTGGTAGTTCGATATGTCATATTAGAAACTACTTACTTAAGTTCTGTGTAATGCTCACCTTTTTACCATTTTTCAGGTAATGAGCCCGAGCAGACACAGTCCCCGACCGAGCAGGTTCACTCTCCTTCACAAGGAGAGTAGGTCATTAGAGTCGGAAATTAAGATAGGCCTCGGCCAGTTGGCCGAGCTAAAATACTGCTTCTGTAACTTTTGTATAACCTAATGATGTAATCAGTTGTTTTGCTTTCTTACATTTTGTTCGAGCTAGTCTTCCGCTGAAAACTCTGTCGTTAACATTATAGGGAATGAATTATTGTTTTGATCATTATCATAATTATTTTTATGCGGCCTTTTTTTAAAAAAAAAGAAAATTTTAAGTCCTATTTTCGGTTTAAGGGTAAAATGTAAATAGGGTGTTACATTCTGCCTAGAAAAGCACTCTAGGTTACTTGACGTTTCACCGTCATCACCCTCCCCTATCACAATCACACACCTGAATATTCGCAGATAAACAGGGTATCTTCCTCTCCACTACTTCACACTCAACTCGCCGCGATATTCAATGTCTTTTATTGTTTTATTAATATTTTATTTATCCTATATTCGGCCAGTCACCCTTGTTCATCCCTTCGGTGAACCTCGACCTCTAATCGAATCTTTCGTATTAACGCTTCCTCATCATTGCACGATCATTATAACATCTTAGCACATTGGGAAGCTCCTCATCCATGCAACACATCGTGTCAATCTTTCACATCGGGGAGTTCCTCAACCCGGCACATGTTAAGATACTTCTTTCGTTGTTCCACACGTGTGCATCATTGATTTCCGATCGCATTCCTCTTTATCATTTCTTTCCTTATACACACATCATAACGTCATTAAGAATCTTTTCATTTTTATCACTAATCCCACCATATCACATTATTCTCATCAGCGTCGTTAATATTTCATAATTTTCATTGTCTCACTTAATTCTTGTCATGAATTTAAAACAGACAACATTTATATCATCATGCATAATATTCAGCAGAGCATAATTCGTAAAGCATGTCACATCATCATGGTATAATCACATAAGTAGCATCATGTTATAACATTTCAATAGAAAAGGGATGTCTTAGTCCTGCGTATAGGTGACCAAACATACACACTCAACTTGCCACTATACGACTGACTCTTAGACCCCACGTTCCGGCTTTTGAGATGGCCAGAAACAAGCTTAACATTTTACCTAAATACCACAGTGTCTTAGGGAGCCCCTCTCTTACCTCTTGTCCAGCTTGCATAACCGGAAAATCGCTGCATGTTCGTCCGATTAACAGCAGCTCCGAACTCTCGATCTCCGGATCCCTGGCTTAAAATAAGACACACAATTAATACATGGCTACCTACTAACATTCATGATCAATCTTAAATCATTCCTGAAAACTTGATTTATCTCTTGTCTGGTAATTCATAAAGAAAACCTTTACTTTCTCAAATCAAATCCGACTTTTCTCTAGATCAGGTACCATTTGGAAACTCAACTTTAAATTGATTGAAAACATTTGTAAGAAGCGAAATACCTTTTTAAATTAACGTTGGACAGCAAGGAATAAATTCCAAAAATACTTTTTCACAAAATCCCAAAAACACCGTAAAATCATGCTTTAAATTTGTCAACACTTTGCAGCAAAACAAACACTTAAATAATTCATTTTCCAACCTTAAAACGATGAAACAAAATAGGGTAGCAACTAGAAGCTTAGCATTTCCGGATATAAACCAATCCGAAAACCAATTATCTTTCAAAAGTTTATCATAAAATCAAACACAACATTGTAACAAATAAATTAACTCATTTTCACATATTCTAAACACAACTTCAGCATTACTCATTCAATTATCTCAAGGCACCACAAAACACACACACATTCAGCCAAGTCACCGAAGAAAGCTCACAAGATTACATTTATCAAAAGTGCTCCAAAAAGAGTTTAATCAATTAAGGGAAAACACGAGAGATAAAATTCAAAACTATATCAAATTAGTTAATTTCAATACCAAATTTGCAAAACACTAAAACACATATTCAAATTCATTATATAAAATTTTCAAGTCAATTAGACATCCAGAACCTAAGTGTCAAATCATATTTTTCATAAAAACCGAAACAGAACTATGCTGACCTGAGACAACATTGCATTAATTAAAAATAGAAAATCAATTCCAAATCCCATAAAACATAGTCAAGGTCATCTCATAAAAATTTCAGAACATTTGGAGTTGTTTGGGTTATACTTTTCTAATTAATTTTGTCGCTAACTCTGAAAAATCTGAACCTCTGTACTTACTGTTTTTCAATTAGAAAAAATACCAAACAAACTCCAAATCACCTCAAATATTTCATAGGCCTACTAGACACGTTTAGGAAGCTACCATAAAAATTTCAAGTCATTTGGAGTAGTTTAAGTTGGAAAAATCAGTTTAAGTTTAACCCAAAAAGTCCATTTTCCGAAATCGTTTTCACCAAAGTGATTCTTATAAAATTATCAAATCGATTCCAAAAATATTCTAAAAATTCAGAGAGCTTCATTTCTTCTTCAGTAAAACAGTAACCAAGTATCACACACACAGATGTTAGGGAAATATATTTCATTTGGGCTTTTAGCAATTAAAACACAAAATTTTCATAAACAACTTTAACCAAACAAAATTACTTTTAAAATACCAAAACAATTTCAAACCTTCTCAAATTTTCCAGAACACATCTAATTAGCATTACAGACATCATACTAAATTTTTAAGGCAATCCAACTAGTACAATCGATTTTCATTTAAACCTTTTTGCATGTAAGTGACCCTTTTTCCAAAATTTCAGCACCATTACCCACAAACATATTCCATATAAAATCTAACCAAATAGTTCCTATATATTTCTAATCTTGTTCCAAGCACTTACTAATATATCATCAATCATATTTAGGCAAATTTTTTATGTACAAACCACATAGCACATTTAGGTACAAAATCAACAAAAATCAACTCTTTATTCATTTAATTCCAAGAATCAAACCATAAGGCATGAAAATACTTTATCTTAGCTTTTATGCTCCATACATGATCAAATTAATTTATTTCCCTCATTAACTCCTTTAGGTCTAAACATACACATAGAAATTAGGGGTTTTGCACAAACAAAACAACATACACTTATACACCAAAAATCCATTTTTCATTCCTTCCTTCGAACACAATTCAAAGCATCACAACAAAATCGTTTGAGACAAAAATCATGATAAAAACCGTATAGACCTCAAAACGTCATGCATGTCCACTTTGTTTGTTTTAAAATTAAATTTCATCGTGCATGTACTTATAATCAATGATTCAACTCAAAATCCATCAAGCACCAAAAACTAGTTTCATCTTCTCTTATTTCTTGGTTTGGCCGAAACATACAAGAAGAAAAATGGGGAATTTTTATGACATAAATCGACACATAACACATGGTTCTTAATCCACAAAATCAAAGCTTATTCCTTTATTTTTTTATCAAAACAAAATCAAAACACTTGAGCTCTAAAACACATAAAAACAGTATGTGTCTTAAACCATCAAACAAATTCATTTTATCCTTAAAGCTCAAATCCTTATACATTAGCACTCAAAAACCAACAAGAAACATGAAAAATCATAGAGGGACATAAAAACTCAACATGCATCAAAAACAAACTTGTTTCCTTTATTATTTTGTTATGGCCGAATAGTATATAGGGGAAAATTAAAAGCTCTTCACAATAACATCAATATACTCATAATTATTTTAAGATCAAGAATCCAATATTCAAAACAAAAATAAAAATCAACTTGAGTATAAAAGATGACAAAACCGTGGGAACCCTCATGGTCCAAGTATATTCATTTTTCATTTTTAAACTTGAATCAATGCATATCAAGACTTAAAAATCATAAATCAACAACAAAAACCAACATGCATGAAAAACAAAGTCATTCCCTCTATTGTTTCCTCTTGGCTGAATTATAACACACAAAAATTGGGGAAAATTTGACAAAATAACACTTTACAATATTATACCAAAAATTATTCTAGTTTCATTATCCCAAATCAAAAGCCAAAACAAAACCTTATGAACATAAAAGGGACCAAAACCGTGAATCCCATGGAACTTGGATGCATGTTCATTTTGATATTTTAAGCTTAAATCCTTATTTATTAGAGCTTAAAAATCATAGAGGAATACAAAAATACAACATGTTAGGAACAAAATTATTTCCCTTTGTTTAAAGCTTTGACCGAATTATATTTATAGACACATGGAGAAATAAAAAATTTCTTGCAACACCAATTATTATACTTTAAGATCAATACAAATCCTTCTCTATTTCTTCATTCCAAGTCAAAAGTAAAACAAAGATCATATGAGTATCAAAAAGGAACAAAACCGTGGGGACCTCTTCTTGACTTGCATGTCCCCTTTTCAATTTTTAAGCCTATTTTTAAACATAACAATGCCCAAAAATCAAAGCTTTACTGTAAAAATACACATGCATGAACAAATCAAAAACTCATAATCAATACCCATCATAAAACCGAAAAATAAATAAGAACAAGGAAGAAAGAAATGAGAACAAGATGAATACCTAAATGAATGGGTAGAAATAGGGTTGATTTGGTGTGGAGAAGCAAAAATTCCTCCTCCTCCTTCTTCTTCTCCTCTCAGCCTCCCCCTCACTACAACATTTTTGGCTTTAGGCAACACTTAAATTTCAACGGTTAAGTGTGTAAGAAGCTAAGTGTGTAAGAGTGTGGGTAAGGGGGTATGAGGGTAAGGGGGTATGAGGGGGTATTTATAGCCTTAGGTGGGGTGGGGTTTAATAAATGAAATGGGGTGCAAAAATATTGAGGAGCCTTCCTCTCTAAGTCTCATGCTCCCTCACGGTTTCTAATATATACATAGGGTAGGTACTTTGTATTTTAATTCTATGTCTATGAGTATTAATTTTGTAGGATATAGGTAGGTTTAGAGTAAAATAAATTAATGTCGAAAAAAGTGGGTGGAAAAACATCATGACATGCATTGGCAGAATTTTCCATGCTTGAATAAGATCATTAATAGCTTGTCTTCTATAGGGAACATATAGGGTGGCTACATTTAATTAGGGTATGTTAGGTTTAATTAGGTTACCCTAGGGTCTTGTGTACTAAGGAAGAAATGTCCAACAATTTGAAATTCAACATGCACAAAGCATCTTATTAAAACCGTGCAGTACTTCACTGCAGTAGAAAATAATATTTTTCCAACACAGTAAATTTCACTTGAAAATCATAATTCAATCTACTAAAAATAAAACATTATAATTTTTCTCAAAATAATGAGACATTCGTGAACAGCAAATTAAAATTTCAAAAAGTACAAAAATAAATTGTACATTTTATTACGATCATTTTGACTGTAAATTCATCAAATTCGGATTTACAGATCAAAAGTCATGAATTTTCAAAGTTACGTAATCAAATAAACCAATAAATAATAATTCTTTCAAACACAAAATAATGAAATAATCCATCATCATAAAAATAAATTCCAAATAATTATTCTCCTTTAAAATTTTAAATTAAATAACGAATTCATATAATTTCGAAAATAACTGCCCAATCAAAATTCAGAAAAATCAATTTGTCAAAATATGAAAAACTGCGGGTGTTACATATGGAGCCCTCATCCAGGGGCTTCTGAAATTGGAGTGCTCCTAATGGGAGCTGCAGCTGGTATGAAGAAGAGGGGAGACCAGCATCGGGGTTGACCGGCAAATGGCATTCCAATTCGGGTCGTTAGCCGTTCCCGTGGTGGCAAACTCCGGGTATCGCCTAGAGGATTGTCGATGGTGGTGTTGCGGACAGTGAAGCGCGTTCTCCTCCGGTTGCAACGACATCGAGACGGTGAATCCGGTTTGATGGACATGAGCACCAGTCTGGGTTTGTATCTTGTCTATTTGCTTTGCTATGTTGACCGAATTGTCTAAGGAGGTTCATTGTCGAATCTCTCTTGGATTGCCAAGTCCGGTTGTAATGTCCTTGATGCCTTCTATACTCTTGTTCAGTTTCATATCTATTGCTGTCATCGTTGTGTATGTGGCTAATGCATTGCTGACTTTGTTGGATAATATAAGTGTATAACTGTATATCTTTTCATGAATTTTTGTAAACTGGATTTGTTATGGTAGCTTTCTTGTGCTTGAACAGTGTAAAGTTTGTAGGTAATAAGATGGGGGAATTAATTTGCCGCTCTCACTGTGGTCGCCATTGTTGTGGGCTGTTATCCCACGTGTACCGGCAAGCCGGTTTGTTGATGTACGACGATGATAACGGGTTCTCGGTTAAAGAACTCCGTCACCGAGTCGAGATATTTGGGGGTGATGTGTATGCTGTGTGAAATGAGAGATGATGAGAGAGCTTAGTTCATACCTTGGTCATTACCTCTATTTATAGGGTGAAGGGTATGATGTGCCATGATGGGCCATTGGGGTGGCGGTTGTAACGGCTCCATGAGTGCCATGATGAGCTGCAATAATAACTAACCGTTACAACGGTTACACATTGATTGACTATTGATGCCGGATTGTCGGTATCCCACCGGATTGATGCTTGTTGGTCTGTGATACCGGTTCTTATATATCCGTGGAACCGGTCCATAACACTTTAACCCCTCCAGGTCTACCGTAAGCTGTATTATATACTACATAATAATGCCAAGATAAATAAAACAACTTTTAAAATTATATAGCGCGTGCAATTTAAAATAACCATCACTTGTTTAGTGATATAAACACATGCTGGTACAAGAATATTTTGCTTCGACCAGCCATCTACCGTTTTTTTTTTGTATGAAGGGTATTTTATGGTTGATAACCGAAAATTAATCCCTTTTGAAGTGTAGAGATCACCTAAGTGAGTTTTGTCTCTACCAACAAAGTATTTTCTATACTTACGACATGAATCGAATCCCTGACATCATGATTAAGGAACCAAACTATCTGCTGGGACGTGTTCGTTCAACAGTTTTACTCCACCTTAATTAGTTGTGCACGTTATAAGTAAGATTAATTCCAATTTCCAAATAATCCATCCGTTCCTATTTATCTGTCATATTTCAAACAAAACACATCCTTTAAAAAATCTAATCATTACTCAAATTTCTAATACATTAATTATGATTTTTTTCCCACTATACTCTTTCTCTCTATAATTATTAATTTTTCTCTACTACTTACATAAACCAAGACATACTAAAAAGGGCCAAACATAAAAAATAATATTTATTACACTTTTGAAATCCTCAATATGATAGATAAAAAAAAACAAATAATCTCTCAAAAAAAGGAGAGATAATAATGTGAGTATTTTTTAAATTCATTTCCTAATACTCCCTCGGTTTCACTTTAAGTGTCTTTTTAACATCAAAATTTTGTTTCAAAATAAGTGTCTTTCTACCAAATCTAGGAAACATTTAATACTGTTTTTCCTTATTTATCCTTACATTTAATGTTGTTTTAGTTTTGAAATTTGTAATACTAGTAGTGTTGATACCCCACTATTTGGAAGCCCAACACCAAAAGGCCCAATGCATAAGGAGGCCCAAAATCACCAAACAAAAATAAAACGCCAAAGACACCAAGAGAAAGCGTACAAGCACCAGGAACTGCCCAACGCACTACGCCCAGAGCGTCGGTCATCAAGGCGTCATATTCTGACGTCACGGCCAATAGGAAAAGCAAGGCGCGCCGATGTCAATAAGTGCAACGAGCCCTCCCAGAGCGCCTCAAGCGTTACAGAAGCTTGGGGAGAAAGTTATGATAAATGAAGGCGAACAGGAAACAGGGTCTGACCAGGGCGTACATGTGCAGACAAAAGGCTTCGGTTCCCCAGGTCATGAGGAACGTGCATGAGAAGCCAGAGCATCTTGGCTTACATCATGCAGCCCCTTCTTTGAGGAAAGTCGAAAAAGGAAAGCCTTGCAAGCCTCCCACTGTGAGCAATCAATGGCAAAGCTCAAAGAGGTAAAGGGGACAAAACGGGTTCTGAAGAGAACAACCACAAAGAAGGAAAAAGGAAATAGACCAGTGGACCAAGTGAAGAAAAGGAAAAGACCAAAAGGCAAAGAGGACCCTATAAGAGGAAGACCTCTTCCAACGTACCGGGAGCTCAGAACAGGGGGGAAAAACTCAACTCAACTCAAATCAACTGAAAAGAAACACAGAGAGAGTGCAAGAGAGAGGATAGAATAGATGCTTCTGCTGAAGCTTAAGTTTTAGAATATAGAGGAGAGTGTAAAAAGCCGAAGGCGCACACCCCTCATCCTGTAAAAATACCACAAGTGTGGAACCCTCACTCTTGCATTCATCTCCCTGAACTCCCCTTTCAAAGTAATAAAAGCCAAAAGCTTCATTAAGTTTACGAACCCATTATCTTTTCACTGATTATTTTCTTATCGCACAAAGCGATCCGAAACAATTGGCGACTCCACTGGGGAAGCTATGGCTTCCAATCACGAAGGAAAAGGGGCTCATGTTGTGCAACCAGCGTCTGTAGGAGACGTTGCTCCAAAGGTGGTGCCTGTGATCACCATTCAGAACCCAGCGACCAGTCACGCAAGTCGTGGGACGGGACAAGGCTCTAGAAGGTTGAGTTTTAACCCAGCCAACCAAGGAAGTGATAATACCCGCTCTCCCTCAGACACTCCAGAGGATGACCAAGAGCCTCAAGAAGAAGAGCTCGGCAGCGACAAGGAAACGCTGAGTCACATCAAAATCCCTCACATAGAAGGTGACTCCAACACTCAAGTCGTGATATCAGCTGCGCTACTCAACTCTCTGGTGGCAAACCAAGACGCACTATCTGAAATAGTGGCGGAATACAAGGCCCAGTCCGCTAAGGCGAGAGAAGAAAAGGAGGCCCTGAGCGCAAGATTGAAAGAAGAGGAGGAGGCGCGCAGGGAGGCGGAGTTAGCGAAGGCAAGAGCAAAATCAGAGGAGGAATTTCAACACGAGACAAGTGGGAGGCGAGAAAGCACAGAAGACGCTCTGGTCACGCAAGCAGAGTTGAAACGCATCTTACAGGCGCACAAGGAAGGACAAAATATGGTAATAAATCTAAACCCTCCTTTTACCGCTGATGTAGCTGCCTATCGCTACCCACAAGGGTATGCGCCTCCAACGTTCCGAAAGTTTGATGGAACAGGGAGTGCGCGTGAGCACTTGATGACATATGTAGACGATCTTGGAGTATACAGTGCGGACCACTATTTAAGGCTAAGGGAATTCTCAAAGTCCCTTGTTGGGCGCGCCTTCACTTGGTATTCCAAGTTGCGCCCAGCATCAATCCGGACTTGGGAGGAGATGACTATAGAGTTTTGTAACAAGTTCCTGGAAGAGGAAGGTGCTATCCATATCATGGACCTTGGTCGCGTAAGAACGAGTAGGAGAGAGTCTGACCGCCTGCATCAAAAGGTACAGGGACAGAGCGCTCCATTGCAAGGAGACCCTCCCTGAAGCGGACCTAGTCTATGGATGCATCAAAAGTATTGAAGATGGCTCGCAAATATTCTTGGCACTTAGTAAGATCACCACTTTCTCTGAGTTGCTTGGGAGAGCAATGGATGTTACCGAGGCCATGAAGAAACAAGGGAAAAGAACCAAAGACCAAACCGCCTTTGACGTGAACGCTGTGGATGACAAGAGGAGAAAAAGCTACAGAACCATGCCGCCTCCCAGGAACTATGAAAGAAAGGAACCCCCACCAAAGCTCCCAATCTCTAGGGAACTTACTTATCAGTTGGTGGAGGAATGGCCAAAAGAAGGCATTCTCACTAAAAGGGCGACAAGACCCCCTCTGACACGTGAGGAGTATGATAACCCGGAATATTGCATCCTACACAGGCAAAAGAGTCATGGTACTATGGACTGTTATGTCATTAGGGGCGTATTTCAGAAACAGTACGCGGCCGGAAAGATATTGCTGCCAGAGGGCGAAGGCGAAGAAAGCCTGGGCGAGCGTCCTTTGCCTAGACACAATGTGAATGTTATCCTTTCCCACGGCGATAACTTGTTGGAGGAGATTGAAGAAGAAGAGCTGGTGGAGAATGAACTGAGAAGGGGACTTGGGAAGACCAGGGGGTTCAGAGCCCTATTTGACCAACTAAGGTTGGGAGCTGATGTCAGAGAAGAAGCAACACATGCTCTGGCTGATGTGATAGTCAGGAAAGGGGCGAACACCAGTGCCGTCTACGCACCAGCAACCAGGGTAGCCAGGGCGCACGCCTCAGCAGTAATGTTTAGGGAGCCGCAGCGAGCGCATCCAGGATTCTGCCACAACAGGCCGTTGTTCGTGGAGGCGACCATTGAAGGCGTACATGTCCGGCGCGCCCTCGTGGACAACGGATCGGGAGTAAACATCATTCCAACCCATATATTCGTGAAACTGGGAGTTGCTAAAGAAAGGCTCAAGAAAGCGGAGGCAACACTAGGAACTTTCAACGGAGGAACGGTCACGACAAGAGCGTGCGTAGTGCTCAATTTGGAGGTAGGACCCATAAAAACTCTGAACACTTTTCACATTGTCGATGGAGACCCTAGTTATCATATCCTGCTGGGACGCCCCTGGATTCATCTGCATGGGTGTGTTCCCTCTACACTGCACCAATGTGTGAAGTCAATGTACAAAGGACAAGACATTGAGATCCCAGCAACGAAGGCGCCATTTGACGTTTCGGAGCTACACTTGATTGATGCCACGGTGTTCGATGAACTAGCTCCCCCCGGGACTAACAGAATTGGAAGAGAGCCCAAGATCCTAATCAAGGGAAAGGAGAAAATGAAGGAACCAGAAAAGAGGCAGTCGGTGTTCAAGAGACTCCGCTTGCCAGAAGAAGAAGGAAGCGCACAGCAGCGAGTAACCAAACCAAGATACAAGCTGCAAAAGCAACGCCTTCCTAGAGGAGGGGCCAGATGGGCCATCCTCTAGGAACTCGCGGGGCCAGCCAAGCCGAAGCTGAGCGACTTGGCTAGCCCCACACTCATGGGCGTCATAAAAGGGGGAGAATGGTTTGCTTCGACGGAGGAGGTTATGCATGCCCAGCAAGAAGGGAATGAAGCTAATGGTCCAGAAGGTTTGGAAGAAGTCAATGTAGGGGGAGAAGGTGAACACAGGCCCCTCTTCATTGCCTCTTCACTTACCCCGTCTAAAAAGGCGGACTTGGTCGTCTTGCTGAAAGAATTCAGAGAAGTGTTCGCCTGGAGTTATGAAGAGATGCCAGGACTTAGCCCCAAGCTAGTCACTCATAACTTGGCTGTCAAAGCCGATGCAGTACCCGTAAAGCAACACCCCAGAAGGTTTAGCCCTGAGATTGAGAAAGCAATAAAAGACGAAGTAGAGAAATTATTGGAGGCGCGCTTCATCAAGCCTATACAACACCCCACTTGGTTGGCCAACATAGTCCCCGTGAAGAAAAAGAATGGCCAGATTAGGTGTTGCGTGGATTTCAGAGATTTAAACAAGGCGTGCCCCAAGGATGATTTCCCGCTGCCACACATAGACTGCATGGTGGATGCCACTGCCGTGCATGAGCGCTTCTCCTTTATGGATGGTTTCAGCGGCTACAATCAAATAAAGATGGCAGAGGGCGACGAAGAAAAAACCGCTTTCAGAACCCCGGTGGGAAACTTCTACTACTTGGCGATGCCGTTCGGTCTCAAAAATGCCGGAGCGACATACCAGAGGGCAATGACAGCAATCTTTCACGACATGATGCACGACATAGTGGTCAAATCGAGGAAGAAGGAGCAACACTTGACGCATCTAAGGGCTATCTTTTCCAGATGCAAGAAGTACAAACTCAGGATGAACCCACTCAAATGCAAATTTGTGGTCTCTTCCGGTGAGTTCCTGGGGTTTCGAGTCCATAAGGAAGGCGTCTCAGCCGATGAAAGGAAAGTCAAGGCAGTCAGGGAAATGAAAGCGCCTCGCAACAAGAAAGAATTGCAGCAAATGATGGGGAAATTGGGCTACATCCGCAGATTCATACCAGCCATGGGGGAATTGTTAGGCCCTATGAGGAAACTTCTCAAGGGCAAGGAGACTTTCAAGTGGGAAAAAGAGCATCAAGACGCTTTTGATAAAGTGAAAAAGGCTTTAGCAACACCACCAGTGATGATTCCGCCTCAAAAGGGGGTGCCACTTAGAGTATATCTGGCCACTACCCAAACGACAGTCAGTGGACTCTTTGCACAAGAAGTTAAAGGTTCAGAGCGCCTCGTAGCTTACTGGAGCAGAATGTTAAAGGAGGTAGAATCTAGATATTCCAACCAAGAAAGGCAATGTCTCGCTTTGGTGTACGCCGCCCAGAAGTATCGTCATTACTTTCAAGCGCACACCATTCATGTTATGACTAAAGCCGAGGGAATCAAGTACTTATTGCAAGGCGCTGTTCTCACAGGGCGAATAAGCAAATGGGCGCTCACACTGACAGAGTATGAAATAACCTTGGTGACACCCACAGCGCTTAAAAGTCAGGCCTTGGCCGATCTGATGGCCATCTGTGCAAATCAAGAAGAAGAGGGAGCAATAGAGCCTGTCAACGTGTGTGAAGAGCCCGAAGTGTGGACTTTGATGTTTGACGGATCGCCCTCAGCACCCAAGGGTGGAGCAGGAGTCACTCTGACGAACGAGAAGGGTGAGGAGCTAGCTTTCGCCTTCCAACTGGAATTCCAGTGCACTAACAACGAAGCAGAATATGAGGCTCTCCTCCTGGGACTTGACGTGGCTGAAGAAATCGGAGTTCAAAGACTCATTGTAAAAGGGGATTCCAACCTGGTGGTGAAACAGCTGAAAGGAGAATATGGAGTGAAGGAAATGTCCTTGGCGCTATGCAGAGAAAGAGCACATCAAGCGTTGGCAAAGTTCAAGTTAGAATCTCTCGAGCATGTGCCACGAGCCGAAAACAAAAAGGCTGATGCTCTCGCGACTTTGGGAGGCAAAGCGGGAATAGCAGAAGGCGAACATCTGGTACACTTCAGGAAGGGGTACCAACCCAAGATCCAAAGGGATGTACAAGAGGGTCAGGCAAGGAAAGATTGGAGGGTCCCGATCATGTGGGAGCTCCACAGCAAAGCATTGACGAAGGCATCTAGAGATTTATGCCTTCTAAAGGGGGCATTATATAAGAGAAGTACGAAGGGGTTGCTTATGAAATGCGTCGCCAAGGAAGAAGGAAAGCGGAAGATGACGAGCCTTCACGACAGCATATGCGGGCAGGTTGGCCCTGGCCTGTACAGGAGAATGCAAAGGCTAGGAGCGTACTGGCCAGACATGAAGGCGCATTGTGACTTGTTTCAGAAGGCGTGCAGTCGATGCCAGGAGGCCAAAGAAGAACTGGAGGTCCATCTGGTGGACGAGGATTGGGCTAAGCCAATTCAAGCGTACTTGGAAAGCGGTGCCTTGCCGGAGAATCACATGGAAGCGGAGAGGATCAGAAAGAAGTCAGAACATTATTTCATTGAGAAAGGCGAGTTGTTCAAAAGAAGTTTCACTGGAGAGGCTCTCAGATGCATTGGGAGAGAAGAACGAGACAAAGTCATGGAGGAGGTTCACGGAGGATCTTGTGGAAGGCACCAAGGGGGTAAGTCGCTCTGGAGCGAATTGTTGAAAATTGGCTATTACTGGCCAAATATGAAAAGCGACCCCCTCGATTTTGTGCGAAAGTGTGAACAATGCCAGAGGCATGCTAACAGGATCCATGCACCCTCTCTCTCTATGAAAGGCCTCAGCTCGCCCTACCCCTTCCACACATGGTCAATGGACTTTATTGGTCCGATTGACCCACCTTCCAAAGGGAGGAGATGGATCTTGGGTGCAACAGAACATTCCACCAAATGGGTCGAAGCAGCTGCATTCAAGAAAGGCGACGCCGACGCCACCGCGCAATTCATCAAAGAGCACATTATCTGTCGCTTTGGGTTACCCAGGAAGATAGTATCTGACAATGGCACTCACTTCATCAACAAGAAAGTAGAGCAAGTATTGGAAGAATACGGGATCGCACATCACAGGTCTACCCCCTACTACCCACAGTCCAATGGCCAAGCTGAATCCACAAACAAAACATTGATCAAAATCTTGGCCAAGACAGTGGAGGATGCGCCCACGGCCTGGAGCGAATACTTGCCACTCGCTCTTTGGGCGTATCGCGTGACTAAGCACAGTGCAACAAAGGTGACGCCTTTCTCCCTAGTATATGGGGCGGAAGCGACGTTACCAGCAGAAGTGGCGGTCCCCTCGGCAAGGATGATTGCTCAGAATGAAGACGGGCCGGAGGAGCGAACGTTATCCCTGGAAGGCGCCAGAGACAAAGCGCATGAGGAGCTGCTTAAGCACCAAAGGCGTATAATGCTGTCATACGAGAAGATGGTGAGGCCAAGGATGTTTGCCGAGGGCGAGCTCGTGCTGAAGGCGACAGATGTAGTCATGAGGAACCTACACACGAGCAAGTGGATGCCCAAATGGGAAGGACCCTACATTATTCAAGAGGCGCATCCTAATGGGTATTGTTTCTTACTTGAACCAGACACTCAAAGAAAAATAGGGCCGTTAAATTTCAAGTATGTTAAGAAATATTATGCCTAGCTCACTGTATGATATAATGAAAGAGCAGTAGTCTTTACTTTCCGTAGAAGTCTAGGAAGTTAGTTATTTTGTACGCCCCTAACTAATGAATGAAAATCTGAAAAGATTCCCTCATGAACCATCTCCTTAAGAAATATGTCAATATGAAATATGCATGCTGAAAGTAAACATGATTCAAACAAGTAAACAATGTGATGACACACGTACAATGTCAAAAAAAAAAAAACAACGCTCTCAAAGTAAAGAGCCAAAATGCCAAACGCGAGGTCCAACACTGAAAAGAAAAAGGAAATGAATCCACATGACAGGCTGAAAACAAAGTGTTGGGCCGCACCGCGGGCACAAGCTCCTTATCGCGGTACCCGGATAGACCTCCTGAAAAAATTTCCGGGACAGACGCGGGCGAAGTACGCCATAACGCGAGATTAGAAAAGGTCCCGGGAAACAAGGGCGCTAGTCTTAAACGCGGGCGGAAAAAAAAATCTGTAAAAGAGGTTGGCTAACGCAAGATCCAAGGCGATCCGTTAGTTCATGAAGCCCAAAGCGGCAAAATCTTTAAAGCGTGCCCAATGTGCACCTTGAAGAAAATCTGGCACCGATGACATGAGGGGCCACTGTTCAAAAAGAAAATGTGCCCAATGTGCACCTTGAAGAAAATCTGGCACCGATGACATGAGGGGCCACTGTTCAAAAAGAAAATGTGCCCAATGCGCACCTTGAAGAAAATTTGGCACCGATGACATGAGGGGCCACTGTTCAAAAACAAAAAAAAAAGTGTGTGCCCAATGTGCACCTTGAAGAAAATCTGGCACCAATGACATGAGGGGCCATTGTTCAAAAAAAAAAAAAAGAAACGTGCCCAATGTGTACCTTGAAGAAAATTCGGCACCAATGACATGAGGGGCCTCTGAAACTTGCTGAAGAATTCGAAAGTGTTAAAAGCACGCTTTAAAAAAAACAACATTGAGACCAAGGAGAGCGTGCTGAAGCGGGAACAAATACAAGTGTAATATCGGACAAACGCAGAGTCACGATTCAAGCCACAAGAGTGTGAAGCAACAAGGCTTACAAGGCTTACATACGAGTTCAAGAAACAAAGCAAATGAAGGCATACAAAGCAAAGTTAAAATATTCGTGAATATCGCCAAAGTGGTGGCACACACACAAAAGCAAAGTCTAAGCTCGAAGAGCATGCAAAAGGCACCACAGTAGATGATCACGATTACAACTTCAAGAATCAGCAAACAAAGGCCAAAATACAAGTTCAAAGCGACAAGTCATAATACAACAACAATCAAGCATTAAACAGAACATTCAGACTGACGAGTTTACAAGCTTCCTCATAGGAGCGCTCCTGAGCAGCCAAATCATTGAGCTCCTTGTCGACATTCTCCAAATCAGAAGTCATCTGTGCAAGCTGGGCTGAAAGCTCTTTTGAGCGAGTGGTCAGCGTAGTGCGACGCTCCTGCAAGATACGCTTGGTTTCGGCCAAGCCAGTAGCATCAAAAGGCGGACGCAATTTCTCTAGTTTGGCAATTGCCTCATCAAGCCAGACACCAGAGTAATGCTGAATCTTCAAAGAATGGAGGCAATCCAAAAGCTCGACCTTGTCTTCCCATGGCAATGCATCAACATCAACAGAACTTACCAAGCCCAGCATCTGTACCATGGTGCCCGCAGCAGATTCTCTGAAAAAACATGGAAATGAAGCACTCGGTGGCACCAAGTCAGGATGAGCAAGGAGGAATGATTCAATCATAGACTACTCCTCCGCATCGAGAGAACCGCGGGAATTGGCAGAAAACGCAGCTGCAAAACAACAACACAAAAAAAAAACAAACAACAAAAACAAAACAAAACAGGAATAAGTGAGAAAAGCAACAACATTTGCAAATCCAATAAAAGCATGGACACTTAGCGAAGGAAACCCAACTTGATGAATGGTTAAAAGAACACTCACAAACCGAAGAGGAAGCCGGAGACGCGGCGACCTGAGCAACTTTGACAGGGGCAAGTCGAACGGAAGGAATCTCGCTCACAGGACGCCCCTCGGAAGAATTCGCAGCGTCTTTCGAAATTTCAGCTATATTAGCAGAACTCGGGGTGAAACTGGTATCGCCCTCATTAACAGCACGAACTTCAGCAGCAATATCAACTTGGCTTTCCTTGGGGGCAGGGGTGTCCATCACCTCAACATCCAAACTATCAAAAACGGCATCAACAGGGATACCCTCACCTATGACAATGTCAGAAACGTTTGCAGCAGCAGCGCTTGCAGCAACATTTGAAGAAACGTCAGCAGGAACGTCCTTGGAAGCAATGGAAACGGAAACATTCTTTGGAACCTCAATAGGGGGCAAGGAAAAATCACCAACCGCAACAATTTCCAAACCGGAACCAACATCACCAGCAGGTTCGGAAGCAACGTCAGAATGAATAGGAACACTAACGGCGACGACCTCCAAAGCGGAAACGGCCGACAAAGGTTGTACAAACAAAGGGCTGCTGATCCGACCAAAAGGCACATGAGTGGCAAATCCGGTGGGTGCAGCGCCTCCACTAGCGGTTGGTTGACGGCGAAAGTCCGAAGCCTCCACACGATCAAACGGTGGAATTGTTTGAGAACTGACAGAGGTGCTAATGGGAGTTGGAAGGCTCTCAGAAGCCTGAGGCGAAGGCAAAGCCGAACCACATCCGCCAGAACCACCTACAGTGAAACAAACAAACGGAATAGCGGAAAATGAAAATATGCATTAGTACTAAAAATCTTGAAAAAATGCGACAACGGTAAAGAGCAGAAAGGCCGAAGGGGAAAGAAAAGGGCCACGATAAAGGAGAAAATGGGAAGCAAGAGGCGGAACCTAGGGGGTTTTCCTCATCAGCATCGTCGCTCTCACCCTCAGAGGAATCACCATCTCCTTTTGAAGTATCATAATAAGCCAAGAGAGCGTCGCCCGACTGATCTTCATTGTCGCTCTCAGCTTCAACTAAATCAGCACGAACAGGAGAAGCGGGGGCGGGAGGAGTGTTGTGAAGCTACAAGCGAGAAGACCATCGAGAAGGCACAGCTGCAACAGCCTTCTTCCCTTTCTGAGAGGGTGCAGCATTCTTACCCCCGCCTTGAGAAGAAGATTTAGGAGCAGAAGGAGCTGGAGAAGAAGCCTGTTTCTTACCTCGTTTTGATACTACAACAGCGGAAGGCGAGGATGCAGTGGCTTTACGCTTGCGCACGGAAGAAACCGCTTCAGCTGAAACAAACAAAAAAAAGCATGAAAACGGAGCCAAATGGATGAAACAGTAATCGATAAAACAAACAAGACCAGTAAAGAAACTACCTTTTCCTTTCTTCACAGAAGTGGAGTAATAAGGTTCATTACATACGATGGACAAAAGAGCAGGGATGGTACGCTTCTGAGTGGATTCAAAACTCTGAAGATGTTGTAAAATATCCTTATAGGATGTCACCCAACTACGAAGAACGCCTCCGACATGAAGGGGAGGGATGTAAACCAAAGGAGCACTTGAGACATCAGGATCAGCATCAAAAAGGATAGAGGGGATGGTCTCATGCAGGGAGACTTGATCAATCAAAAGGACACATGGAGGCTGATCGCGCCCGAATTGCCTCGCAACGCGATCAGGGCGATATACAAAAGGCCACAAGGCGCCCCCGTTGGCACTCTTGTTATCCAAAGGAACGAAGCCAGGAAGGCAGCGAGCAGTCAAGATCAGTTTCCATAAATCATACATGCCTTCAGTATAACTCTGAGCATTATTTCTGGAGGTGAGACGCTCTTCAACATACAAGGGATGCAGGGGATCACACCCCTCCCAAATGTGGTCCAAATAAGGACGAAAGACAAACTGCTCCTCTAAATCAATGACAGCAACCAAAGGCTCTCTGGGACTGCCCTTGGTCCAGCACCAGGCGCAAGGCTCAAGACCAGAGGCGTCATCAGAAGGGGCAAGCCTAACCGAACCATATTCAGGAAAGCGCTCAAATAAAAAGTATTGGAGAAAAGCCAAATCAGCAAAAGAATTGATAGGAAAACGACCATGAGAAATTCGCATTTGTTCGGAAACTTGATCGAGGCGAGCATACAAGCCACCCAAATAAAACGAAGAGAGGGGAAGACGTGTTCCCTCAGCCAAAAGACAAGCTAGCAGGAAGACACAAGGACTAACAGACTCCCATAGAGGACCTGGAAACACATACCTACTTAACCAGAAGGCGACGAAGGCAGTACGGCGAAGCCTCTGATCCTTCACAGGACCAGGATGAAATTTGCCATCGTGGAAGTCGCCATAGAAATACCGAACCCAGCTAGCAAACGTGTATTTAAGCGAGGAGCGCTGACTCGCTTTCTGCTCTTTAGGGACCAAATTCCCCGTGCCCTTGACCTTTTGAGAAGAAGAACCTTCGGCGAGCGAGACACGCCTCTGTTGGAGTAGCTCATGGGAATGCTTGGCGCTAGCAATGGAAGCCGCCTTCAACTCCAAGGCCAAGTCAGAAAGGTTCTCGCCTACTTTTGTTATGTCAAGATCAACGTTCCCAAAGGAGGGAAGCTTCAATAAGACAACTACGTCCTCCAATGTGGGAGTGAACTAACCCCAGGACGTCAGAAAGGTATGAGTCGAAGAGCACCAGCGCTGAATCAAGGCGAACAAATCATCTGACCTACGATTGGCGCCAATCCGGGGAGACACCTTGATCGCTTCAGCTATTCCAACTTTCTTGAGAACCTCCACGAAGGGAGGATCACTCGCAAACACCTGATTGATCCAATCTTGCCAACCAGTAGTCCCACCGATACGGACGTTAAAGTTCAGGTCCACCCAGGGAAACTCTGCACGGCGAAGGCGAGAGCGGAGCAGTGAAGGACCCAACTCACGGTGGTCCTTGTGGTAAGAAGGAGAAGAAATGAGCTTGGCGGTGTCATCAGGAATCACCATTGCTTTAGTAGGAGGACCATTGAGTAGGTCGCCGGATTCAGGGAATGGGCCAAAAGGGAGTGTCGCCTTCACCCCCGTTGCCCAACGGCGGTGACCAGGGTTTATGGGGTAAGAACGAGGGCAAGGGAGACCTTGCATGAAGCAATAAGTAATGGGGTTTGGGAGAGAAATTTCCTCCTCAGTTTCTTCAAGAGCAACGTCATCCTCAACTTCAACAGTGGGAGTAGATTTCGACCTCCCCATGATTGAAAGCAGGTAGCAACGTGAAAAAGGATTCAAGGTGAGAAAAACCTAAAACGAAGAAAGAGGCGATGAGAGAAGTTCTCTACTGTTGGAGAGAAATAAAGAGGTGGAGGGAGTTTTGAAAGGATGAACGAAAAGGAGTGGTCGAGAAAAAGGAGGACCTGAAGAGTTGGAAGGAGGGAGTTTTGAACTGCAGAGGGGATTGGGAGAACGTGCAAGTAACTGATGGGTATCCCTCAGCTGGCACGTGGAATGAAAAAAATAAGGAAAGAGGAACAGGTGACGGGGCAGCGAAAGCAGGATTTGCACTAAAAAGGAAATCAATTCCTTTTCACTGCAAAGGGGGCAATTGTTGATACCCCACTATTTGGAAGCCCAACACCACAAGGCCCAATGCATAAGGAGGCCCAAAATCACCAAACAAAAATAAAACGCCAAAGACACCAAGAGAAAGCGTACAAGCACCAGGAACTGCCCAAAGCACTACGCCCAGAGCGTCGGTCATCAAGGCGTCATATTCTGACGTCACGGCCAACAGGAAAAGCAAGGCGCGCCGATGTCAATAAGTGCAACGAGCCCTCCCAGAGCGCCTCAAGCGTTACAGAAACTTGGGGAGAAAGTTATGATAAATGAAGGCGAACAGGAAACAGGGTCTGACGAGGGCGTACATGTGCAGACAAAAGGCTTCGGTTCCCCAGGTCATGAGGAACGTGCATGAGAAGCCAGAGCATCTTGGCTTACATCATGCAGCCCCTTCTTTGAGGAAAGTCGAAAAAGGAAAGCCTTGCAAGCCTCCCACTGTGAGCAATCAATGGCAAAGCTCAAAGAGGTAAAGGGGACAAAACGGGTTCTGAAGAGAACAGCCACAAAGAAGGAAAAAGGAAATAGACCAGTGGGCCAAGTGAAGAAAAGGAAAAGACCAATAGGCAAAGAGGACCCTATAAGAGGAAGACCTCTTCCAACGTACCGGGAGCTCAAAACAGGGGGGGAAAACTCAACTCAACTCAAATCAACTGAAAAGAAACACGGAGAGAGTGCAAGAGAGAGGATAGAATAGATGCTTCTGCTGAAGCTTAAGTTTTAGAATATAGAGGAGAATGTAAAAAGCCAAAGGCGCGCACCCCTCATCCTGTAAAAATACCACAAGTGTGGAACCCTCACTCTTGCATTCATCTCCCTGAACTCCCCTTTCAAAGTAATAAAAGCCAAAAGCTTCATTAAGTTTACGAACCCATTATCTTTTCACTGATTATTTACTTATCGCACAAAGCGGTCCGAAACAACTAGTAATGATGCATTGACAAAATAAAAATATTAAATAGGGGTATTTTTGACAAAATACACATAAAACTTACAATAATCATCATAATCAACATTTTCTTAATCTAAGTGCAAAAGTCCAAAAAAACACTTAAAGTGAAACGGAGGAAGTAATAAAGTAGGACAAAAGGTCATCTCGAGATGCAAACGTTAATTAAGTCAATTTAGAATTCTAGTTAGTAACTACCCCATGATCCCATATGCCTCCGTATCATCATCAATTTCGCTTCATGTGGTTGAATGAGCTTAATTTGTTGCTACTCCGTTTTATTATGTTTGACTTTTTATGCCTGAATATACCAATTAAGGAAATGTTAATTATTGTAAGTATTATGTATAATTTGTCCAAAATGCCTCTATTTAATCCTTATTGAAAATTGTAATAGTATTCAATTTTTATTAGTAAGTGTGTTTATTAATTAATGTATAGTGGTTTAGAGATGAGCGATATGATAAAAGTAGAATTAACGAGGAGTAAGAAAAATGATTGAATGAAAGGTTAAAACTGGGAAAAAAAATATGTTTATGTATTGAAAATGTAAAAGGTCAAACAATATGAAACAGAAAAAAAAGGCTAAAAGACCAAACATCATGAAGCGGAGGGAGTATTTTTTATATATCGAATTTGTTATTGAGTTAATAGTCACATATGTCCCCAAAAAATACCCATAAAATTAGTTAGATCCCTAAAAGATTTGTGGAATCTCTTAAACTCCCCAAAAATCATTTTGGCATCACGTTAGTCCCTCCGCCAACTCAATTTCGTTAGGAGGGACCTGACGGAATCTTACGTGACATGTTAAATGCTTTGTTTGCCCAATGCCATGTTGGAATGTTACGAAGGTTCCATATTTGGGCCAACAAAGCATTTAACGTGCCATGGAGGGACTAAGGTGATGTCAAATTGATCTTTGAGGGGTTTATGAGATTCCAAAAATCTTTCAGAGACCTAAGAGATTCCAAAATGATCTTTGGGAGTTTAAGAGATTCCACAAACCTTTCAACGACCTAACTGATTCCACGAATATCTTTCGGGAACTATGTGACTATTAACTTTTCATTATTACAAAATATGACTAGTCAAAGAAAGAACAATGATCATTATTATAGAATCAGGTCGAATAATAGAGCTCAAAAAAATATTTATGGGGCTATGTTCCCCATTTCATGAACAAAATTTGCAGCTGGTAATTCGATTAGTGGTTTTGTTGCATACATTGTTGGTGAAAGCAAAGAACAAAAAAAGTTAAAGGGGCATTCTCTGATTACCAGAGGTAATGATTGAAGAAGAGTGTCCCGCTAGCTGATGAGCGTGGAAAAAGAATTATATTCAATGCTTTTACCTTATATTCAGAGAGAAACATATATAAACCTGTTTGCATAGAAGGGGAAAGAAATCAAGCAAAAGAAAAGATTCAATAATGTCCAATGGATTTTTTTAAAATTAAATTTTTGGGTCGAAAATAAGAGATTTAAATTAGATTGTTTGTCTTGACAATAAATATAAGAAACTGTAGAGTTGATTTTTTAATGTACGCTTTCTTTATTTTAATTTTCTATCCTCAATTTTAAAAATTAAAATTAACTAACCAGTTTTTGAATAACAAACCCCTTATTTAAAAAAACAAAAAACTGCCTCTGGTGTGCAATAGTCTCTCGATAACAATCACCATCATGATGACGCTCCATTCGCAATATGTTCCACTCCCTCTACTCTTTTATACAAAATCACAGTATCTTAAGGATTGTATACAACATAATATCCATTTTATGTATAGGACGGATTATATATAAAAAATATATGAAAAATGTTAAAAAATGTCTTTAGACCATTGTTTATGAAAATAAGAGAGATATTATTACCTTAAAAATGCTAAGTTTTTAAACACTGAAAACTACTGAATTAATATCCTTAAGACACCGATTAACAATATCCAAAATATATTTGTATTGAAAAATTAAAAATAACTTCTTGATTCACTAAATATATCTTTTTCTCATGTCACTGTAACTTACAGTATATTTTTTAAAAATTGATTTATCCTATACATGCGATGTATTAGTTAAAAAAATCAATATCTTAAATAATAAAATGTCCTTTTATACAAAAGAAGTATTTAAATTTTTGAGATACAGTGGGGTTCGGTTTTTTAATATATACGGAGTATTTAACTTATTTTAACTGCTCAACTTAAGGGTAAGATTAAGAAAAACTTTATTTTTCCTTATTCGTTAAATGTATTTTTTTTTAGTGAGATTTTAGGTAAGCCTTTAACTATGTCATTTTTATTTAACTTTGAAATCAAACTCATTCCAGCATCCCTCACACTCTCACAGTGACCTCTATTTATCTCAGAATGAACACTTCTATATATGAATTTTGAATCCCTCCCCTCCCCTCCACATACCCAAACTTTTTTTATATATAAAAACCCCTCCCCTTCCCCTTCTTTTCCACCACATACCCATAACCAAACACACCATAAGATTATCATATGGATTTAACCGCAATATAATAAGATAATACTAATATACTATTCCTTGACACGATCTTCGAATTATGGGTAATCCTTAAATAATCTAGCATTTTTATTCAGCCTTTTCTGAAGTGGCTTAAAACTGAGTAGAGCAAGGGTCCAAGATGACATTTAAAGATCCTTGTCCAAGGTGATGCTAACCTTGGATCCGGACTACTCGTGAGTGATTAGTCCTCAAATCCCCTTTTTACTCTCCAATCCTCAATTTTTTTTATGGGATTTCGTCGAAATATTTTTTGATATCCTGAAATCGGAAAATATATTTTTTCGATTACTTTCTTATTAAAAAAATTCATTTTTAAAGTCAAAAAAATGCATTTTTTCGACTCGGGAGTATCAAAAAATATTTCGACGAAACTCCATAAAAAAAGGCTGGAACTAAAAACGGAATTTAGGGACTTTCATTCCTCGTGCATTACTGTATTATCATCCGATTCGAAACTTGGGTCCAAGCACCGATCTAGTTCACATCCTATATTATTTTGGGAATTGATTTTCTAACCTCCCGAATTGGGTTTTTACCCTCTTTTAATTTTTTTTCTCAAAATTATCCTTCTTCTTTCTTCTTCCTCTTCTTTTTTCTTCTTCTTTATTTCTTTATCCTCCTCCTCCTCCTCCTTTTTCTTCTTCCACCACCTCCATCCACACCCACCTTGTCCTCCTTCTCCTTATTTTTCTTCTTCCACCACACCCACCTTCTTTTCTTCTTCTTATTTTTCTTCTTATTTTTCTCCTACACCCTCACACTCACATTTCTCCTTCACCCACACTCACCATCACTCCATACTTTTTTTTCGCGTAAAAAGTGTTTTATGCTAATGTCAAAACGTAGGAAATAGACCCTACGCCCAGTCCCTGAAGTATATGAAAAAACACGTACTTCAGGGCCTTGAAGTATATAAAAAAACCACGTAAACACTTACTTCAAGGCCTTGAAGTATGTGAAAAAAAAACACGTACTTTAGAGCCTCAACGTACGTGCATTTTGCACATACGTCAGGGCTTGGGCGTAGGGACAAAATTTTTAATTTTAAAAAAAAAACACGTACATCAGGGCCCTGAAGTATGTAAAAAAAACATGTACTTCAGGACCCTGAAGTATGGGAAAAAAACACGTATTTCAGGACCCTAAAGTATGTGAAAAAAACACGTAAACACGTACTTTAGGGCCTTGAAGTATGTGAAAAATACACGTACTTCGGCCTAAGCGTACGTGCATTTTGCACATACGAAAAGGCTTTGGCGAAGGGGTAAAAAAATAAAAAATTATTCATTTTTTTTAAAAAAAAAACATGTACTTCAGGGCCCTGAAGTATGTGAAAAAAACACATACTCGCCCTGAATTATGTGAAAAAAAACCGCGTACTTCAGGGCCTTGAAGTATGTGCAAAGAAAACACGTACTTTTGTTAGAGAATTTTACAAAAGAAGAAAAGAAGAAAACTTTAAAGAAGAAGAGTTTTACGATGAATGAGGAAGAAGAAAAAAAACGAGAAAGAGAAGGAGAAAGAGAAGTGGGAAAAGGAAGAAGGAGGAGCATTAAAAAAAGGATGAAGAAAAGGAAGAAGAAAGTAAAAGGGGTAAAAATGGAAAAAAAATTTAAAAGGGGGTCAAAAACCCAAAATGTGTGGTTAGAAAATCAATACCCATTATTTTAGCTATCTGATAGGCCATAGCCACGAACTTTTTCATTTTCGGATTTGTTCAAAATGTAATAACCCGATTTTTTTATCCAAATATTATTTACATTTGTATTGAAAATATTAGATTTTATTAAATAATTTAAACTTTCTAAATATAATTTACGAATATGAATTCCAAAATAAAATATAATATCATTATCAAAGCTCAGTCCAACATATTAAATATAATTTATTTCTCTCATAATACAACCCATTATTAATTATACTTAACAAATCTAAGCTAATTGATAAAATACATAAAGTATATAAAATAATAGTCTAATCAGTTACACCCATAGCTTTGGTTTCTAATCTTAGATTATAACAATACTTTCTTGGTCTAAGCATAGATCAAGAATCTAAGTTCATACTCCTTCTCTGTGGTAGGAAAGGAGAATACATTTCCAATACATAACAATAATAGTAAAGGTAATGGAGAGTAAGTCATTGTCATATAGTTATATAGACATTAAATGAAGGTTGAAGTATCAACTAAGTCTCCGATGATTTTTTACTGTACCAACTTAGTTCTTGATAATTTATAAATACATATTTTGTCCCTCAAGGTTTTTTGATGTAACAATATGGTTCTTCAAGATTGTCGGATGTATCAGTTTGATTCTTAAAACATGAGAGACTATATTATTGGTATGTAAAAAAATCGCGAGGAACCAAATTGATACATCCAAAAATTTTGAAAAACTATATTTATAAATATTCAGGGACTAAGTTGGTATAGTGAATGAAAATCAGGGATTAAGTTATTTATATATAAGACTGGAGGGAATATATCACTTTTCAAAGAATATTAAATATGTTTATAGCAAAGAAAATTTGCTTCATTAGAATCTTTAACGAATTTCCTTGTACGAACGCATAATAGAAATTTATTTATTGGTACTAATTTAGATTATATATAGCAAATTTCATTGGTTTAATGAAAATTTTCACCTCGACGAATCCCATATTTTTAGAAATCAATTTGTCTAAAAAAAATTATTTTTTGGTCAATCTCAAAAAATAAAAATATAGAAGCACACTGATTCATGAAAGATATTTGCAGAAATTGTTTGGTTTTTTTTTTATTTATTATTGATGTCAAATTGTCTCACGGAAATCATTCACAAGAATTATTTGGTGACTTAATTCTCTAACACGACTAGTTTAGATTTTAAAAAAAATATATTATAGGACCAAAATGGTTTTTTAGTATTAAAGAAAATAAACTGGCTAGGGTCACATACATCCAATATCGATCTTTATCAAGCTTTATGTTTGGTACTAGCTGAAAACTGACACTCGTCACTATGAACATTCGATGAACACGCTCCATTATAAAGTCGAGATCATGAAGGAAAATCTTGAAAACTGAGGGACATATACAGCGTAATATTATATATAGGGGCCAATTTCATGGAAGGATCGTGAAGAAAGAAGATAAGCTTTGAAGGCAGAGAAAGCTATTAGAAAGCTATTGCCAATGCAAAACTTTTGCATATAACATATCCATGTAGTTGCAACTAGCAAGAGTCGTCAAATATCGCTAATTGGATTGATGACCGAACAACGTTGGCTAGGTCCTATGTGACAAGAGGAGTTGCACTTTTTTTCCTTTTTTCTTTTTCTTTTTGGACCGTTGTTCTTAAAAGAGCATGAAGACAAGGGAGGTTTTAGGACCCATTTGATTTGATATATCAATCGTTTCTAGTGAAAGTACCTTCAATGTAGCAATGACAAGTTCATTCTATCAATTTATTAGCGACGTTGCTCGTTATGTTTGTCTAGTAGAGTTATAATATCTTCTAATAGCTTTTTCCGGAAGTATTGGCTTTTGGAATATAATGCTAAATATGGCAAACACTCTTCAGCCAATTACTATTTTTTATGTGAAAGGAAGTTTTATAAATTCAAGTTTATGACTACTGAACTATGTGAAAGAAAGCTATATAAATTCAAGTTTGCAGCTACTATCTCACTACCGATAGTTGGTGTTCACATTATCGTTTACATGTGGTATTGCCTATAAGAAGTTTGTCTAATATTGTGTATTTGCAGCACAATTAAATTAATAACATTTAAGTGATTTTTTTTCATTTTCTTTTTAATGCTTGTGAATTATATTTTGTTTCTATCATTTATTTCTTAAAGGTTGAATTAAAATATGTTGTAAGAGCTTTTTCAGAAGTATTATGGCGGCTTTTGGAATATAATGCTAAATTTGTCAAACACTCCTCAAAACACTTTATAGTTTGGTTTGGATTTTTTATTTTTTTTTATCACCTAAATTATTAAAGGAATAACAGTGATAATAACCCATGCATCAAGCATTACAAAGTATGCCCATTTGCATATTTTACGCATTTAATTGGAGTCATGTACCAACTGAAACCAAAACTATCTTCTTGAAACCGGTGATGAATCCAAGAATTTTATTCTATAGTGATTGCATTCATTATAAATTTTAAAGGAAAATGAGTGATGTATTTATGGACATACTATTAATCATTCATGTGTATTACTTTCACTTTATTTAGAGTTAATAACTTTTAACACATAAATAATATGTCCACAGTATAAAAAAAATCCACTATCAATACACAATCATTAAACCCATATATTTATATATAAACTTACTAAGACTAATGCGTGTACCAATAACATACAATCAATCCTTAGAAAAAAATAAAACATATAAAGAAGTCTTTCAATGATGCTCCCTCTGGCCCTTAATATATATATATATATATAATTTCCTCTTTAAGGAAATTCACAAATAATTTAAATAAGTTAATTAATATTGTTAATGACATTGAAAATGTCAAAAATTTGATATAACTTTTCTAAACTATTCATGTAATTATTATCAGTAAATAAATATGAGGTTTAATTTGTAAAAAAATTAATACCATTCAAAATTGGGAAATGAGGTTACAAATAAGATTAAAAAAAAATTCTTCATTGGACTTATATTAATTATGTAACACCCCTAATTTTCGTCTCCCAAATAACCAAAAAATTAATTATAACAATTATTTTATAATTGATTTATATTAGTTTTGAAGGTTTTAGTTTTTGTACATTATGTGTTTTTATATAAAAATATGAGATATATTTTTATATGGTTATTTTGTACAAAAATGTGAATATTGTAAATTAGCCCTTGGGTTGGGACCTAATTGCAATATTAAAAAGGTTTTTGAAGAAAGAGTAATTAAATTATTAATTTTTGAATTTTATCAGTATGTAACCGGTTAGAAGGGCTGTGTAACCGGTTACACGATCAACTCAGAAAACTGGGTTAGTGCGTTTGATGAGTAATCAAGCCAAAACCCAGAAATCTGCCACGAATTCATCCTTCTCTTGGTGGGGTAGGACGTGTCAACATGCATGTTAGCCTGATTTCTCTATAAATAGCCCAATTGATCGAGATTTTGGCTCATTTTGTTGATCTGAAGTGTTGATGCTCTGTTTAGGGTTCTGAGATTCGTCTCTGAAATTCTCCTTCGTTTCTGAGAGTTAGAACATGAGTGATACACCATTACAAAGCTTGAATCAAGGGCTTTGTATTGATATAAAGTTTGTGAGTTGAGAGTCCCTGAATCAAGAGAACGATGCTTGCCAAGTTGAGGTGTTGATGCTGTCAAACCTCAGCTTCTGATTTCTGGAGCTGACTTTGAAGCTCGATTTTGGTAAGCACACAAACCCTTCTAGTTTCAAATCTATTCCTACCTCTAGTGCATGTTGCAGAGAACTCAATTTGACTATTTTCCCCAATTCTTAATTGGGTTTTGCATGTCAATTTCCCTGGTTTTGGTACCCTGTCCAACTCTATCTGCATATAGTGGATTTAATGGAGATCTATGTTGGAGCCTTTCTCTCTGCAATGTTTTGGATCAAGCACGAACCTAAGGTAAGGGGGAAGCTTACTATTTGCTAGAATGAGAATAAATTGTGGTAGAATATAGGATGAGTCACCAAGAGACTCAAAGGGCATAAGTTAAAATGGTTAAATGGCTTGGAGGCCAATTTGAACTCAATTGTTGTTTTGAGCAATGTTATCTGGATACATGCAAGCTATGTTGATGTTGATTTCATGACTTAATTGGATATTATGTGAATTGATGCATTAAGTTGTGAAATATGTGCAATTATGTGCAATTTGAGTATCTAAATTGAATGCATGCAATATAGATAGGTTTCTGTGGTTGAACACACTAGTATTAAGGTATGAGGACTCTATTTATGAATGAAATTGGTTAAATTTGAATATGGTAGAAAATGGTATACAAAACCTCACTTTTCAGTGTATTTTCTGCCTAATCTAACCGGTTAGTCGAAATCTGTAACCGGTTAGAGACTGTCAATTTTTAAAGAAAATGAATTTATGAAATTGGCTAAATGTCCGTACCATTTGTACTCAAGTTTAAGCTAAAATTTCATACAAAGACCAATATAAAACTATGTGTTGAGCATTGATTGGTTTAGATTGGAGGTGATGAGTTAATACCTTAATATCAAATGATAATTTCAAGAGGAAATTATGCATAAATGAAATTGGATTATGACTTAGATCTTTTGAATGATATTATGTGTTGAACTTGAGGTATTCTGATATGCTAAGGCCTTGTGATTGGATTGAGTAGAGTATTCAAGAAAAGATTCTTTGAAAATCAGTGGTTTTATAAGCAGGTCTGTAATTCTAACCGGTTAGGTGATGATGTAACCGGTTAGTACCTGAAATTTAAAAATAAAAGTTAAGTTTTTGAGTAAGGATTTGTTATTACCAATGAGTAATTCTCTCAATCCAGGTCTATGAGCATATGTTAAATTTAAATTCAAGGGTGAATTTTATGAGTAAAGCCATACCTCAAGATATCATTCCGAAGTTGTGTCTTCTAAGTCATAATAATGGAATTAATGGGAACAGGACCCTGTACTCTGGGAATACCAAACTGATGCAACCTACTTGATGACATATTCTGGGAATGTGGCCATTGTCTGGGACATGGTTTCTTTGATACGTTCTGGGAACGTGATGCACACTCTGGGAGTGGTGCTTGATTTTATTCCAAGTATGGTTTGCGATACGTTCTGGGAACGTATGTTAGTGTTCTGGGAACACATTGATTTGCAACCTACTTGATGACACATTATAGATATGTGGCCAGTGTCCGGGACCTGGTTTTTATGCGTTCTGGGAACGTGATGCACACTCTGGGAGTGATCTTATTATTCCAAGTATGGTTTGCTACACATTCTGGGAACGTGGTGCACACTCTGGGAGTGATGCTTATAATTCCAAGTATGGTTCCGCATTACGTTCTGGGAACGAATGTCGGTGTTCCGGGAACACAAGGATGTATTGGATGGACGTCCAAGATGGACTTTAGAGGCCTCAGTTGTGGAAGGAAATCATGCATCATGCCACCTGCATTGAAAGAATTATTAAGATTAACCGGGTGTGCTCATATGATTGTGCATCATGATTTGCTACTTGTTGACTTATGGATGTTAGTTTTATTCTCATTTGATTATGCGAATATGTATAGCTAACCCCCATGCCCTTATTAGGTGTTGATCGTGCATCTAGCTTGCACAAGAATCGGTAAGGGGGAGATGTCCCTTAGGTGCATGCAGAGTGTAGAAAGTGTGGGTTGGGAACCCGTTGTGCAGATATCGAGGATCCGACTAGAAGGATGTTTGGACAAAGGACCAGTGACCAGCTCTATAACATTTCTATTTTTAATAGAATTTATATGATACATATTTTGGAAAGAGGTATCATAAGAGGAATTCAGTTTCATAATAATACTTATTTGGTATTAATGGACTTGTTACACTTGATATATTTTGGGAGTATAATATGCTGATTTTACTATATTTCCGCAAACTCTGATTTTACTAAGTCACCTTCATTATCAATCAAGTGTTTGTGAAAATAAATTTTCAAGGGAAGGGATAAATTCTTATTTTCAGATCTTTTTCCAACAACAACAAGTCCAAGTAATCACAAACTTATTACTTTTCTTATAAAGTAAGATGATATACAAGGAGTGTTACAAATTATCTGATGGATTAACTTTTTACAATATTTACACTATATATACTTTCAAAAATACCCTATACTCCAAATTTATAATTTTCTATCATATTATCTTTTCAACACTTATTCACATTCATATCCATACTCATACCCACATTTTTTCTTGAACCTTTTTTTGGAAACCATCCAAAACCTCATGGCCATCAACCATATATAATTTTCAAATACTACATCTTCATCAATCTCATAGCATTCTGTGCACTCTCGAAGGTCTGCAAATTTACCTCATATTTAATCACAAATTATTGTTGCAAATCTGCCTTCATAATAATTACAATGAGACAGATTGGGCATCCATTTTATAAACGAATCACCCATCTATTTTCCTGATATGTCACACCAGAATCCTGCTCAGACGCAAAATATTAACCACGTGGTGTCAAGTGGACGAAGACAACCTCTTTATCCAATTTTTTTTTTTATAAAAACTAAAATATAAAAATATTAACTTTTTAAAAAAAAATTAAAAAAAAAAACTTCGCCCACGTAGCTAACTTCCTACATTTCTCTAAAATTCTAGTATGACATGTTATCAAAATAAATTTGGCCTGAATTATTAGAATGATTGGTATATAACATATTCATAAATAATTTTGGAAAATCAGAAATTAAAAAATATGAGTAAGATCCTATAATAAAATAATCCTAAAATTTAATGATTTCACACATAATTAAGCTAAAATTTTACTCCCTCCGTCCATTTCTTATTATCTGTTGTTTTTTAATAGATTTTTTTGTTTCTTTTTATCTGTCGTATTGAGGATTTCAAGAGTATAATAAATGTTATTTTTCATGTTTGCCCCTATATAATATGTCTTGGTTTATGTAAGTAGTGGAGAAAAATTAATGATTATAGAGAGAGAAAGGATATAGTAGGAAAAACATAGTAATTAATATATTGGAAATCTGAGTAATGATTAGATTTCTTAAATGATGTGTTTTATTTGAAATACGACGAATAAATAGAAACGGAGGAAGCACTGGGGTAGCATACTAACAAAGGCCAGGTGTTAATAATAAAATCTTACACTATACGGGTCCACATGTTGGTTGCACATGACCTTGTACCTCTAATTAAAGTACACATTGGTGTCACTAGGGATCACACACGAGATGTACACGCAGCTTTTGATGTCACCATGGTTCATCACCCTTATTTCCTTGATAGAAGCCCCTGCCAATGTGGCATGGACACAGGTCCAAGTGTCCAACTTAGGGTCACATCCTATAGCACCTTTTCTCTTTTGAGTCATTTAATCTTTTACCACGAATGGATTGGATTCATGCAAAGAATCATTTTAGCAAAAATGTAAAAATAAAACAAACATTTTAAGCCTTGGTGGGAGAGAAAGTGAGGTAGAAATAAAATAGTAAAAATAATAAGATTCACATATCACCGTGGTGGTGGTGTGTCGGTGGTGGCTCGTGCACCGAACACGGATAAAGGTGTGTGAGTTCAGATGCAGCGGGCAGAAGCAACAAATGCGCAAAGCCTTGCACCTCACTTCAAAGAGTTAAGTTGGTAAACAAAAGGCCTCGCCCTCGATCTGGGATCTCTTCAACTCCTCTTTTATCTATTTGACACATGTTAATTTAAGACAAATTTACTTAAGTCAGATCAATTTAAAAATTACTCCAGGTAAATGATGCTTCCTCCGGCTTGAAATATAAGCAATAAAAAATATATTTCTTTTGGTTTAAAATATAAGCAAAACTAATTAACTTTCTTAAATTTTATTTCATTCTCAATGTTACTTTCCAAAAACATTCCTAGAAAATTGTTATTTTATTTAATTTTTGTTTCATTTCCAATGCAACTTTCCTAAAATACCTCTATTCTTTTATAAATTTGAGAAAATTAAATACAATCAACTAACCTCCTTAATAAGCGTAAAATTAGTTGGTTTTCTTATAATTCGAGCCGGAGGGAGTAACAAAAATTCTTACTCCCTCCGTCCCTAAATATAAAGCTTCTTTGGGGGATTTCACGTCCATTAAGAAAGTGGAATAATTTAGTTAATTGTATTGGAAATGTGAACTTTTGATATGTAATTTCAAAATTACCCCTATTAATATTATTGAAAATATAAAAAGTGTTAAATAAATAAGGGTGTTTGTGGAAAAAACTAATTAATGATCATTGAAAATTGGTATGATGCTCTATAAATAGGGACAAAAGAAAAGTGTCAAGAGGACTTTATATTTAGGGACGGAGGGAGTAATACATTTGTTAAAAAACTAAATATAATAAATAATTATTAAAAATATATTTATTTAGATTTTCGATACACGAAATAGTACGCATTCATAACTACTCACTTTGTCTCTAATTATAAGACTCTCTTAACACTTTTATTTTGTCCCTATTTATAAGGCTCTTTATCAATTTTCAATGAACATTAATTATTTTTTTCTCAAATACCCCTATTTATTTAACACTTTTTAGATTCCCAATAATATTAATAGGGATAATTTTGAAAATACATATCAAAAGTTCACATTTCCAATACAATTAACTAAATTATTCAACTTCCTTAATAAATGTGAAATCTCCCAAGAGAACCTTATAATTAGGGACAAAGGTAGTATTTTTTAAATATAAAAACTTTAGACTTTATCAAATTAGAGATGTTTCAAAACTATATTATTTTTTTTCAGAAATTGTTTTTGGTTAAGGGAATTCCAATTGAATTTTTTAATTTTATTTCTTTTCTTTGGTAAAATTTTTTATATTTTTTTCTACGTGGTAATAAGTAATGACACTAAAGCGAATAGCACCATAAAAGATGCTACTGATTAATGATGATAAAGGCTTGCACCTCATTAATCCAAAAATTAGCTATTTTTTTTTTTTAAACCAAAACATATTTGACCGGTCTAATAAAATAAAATAAAAAAGGGGGCTTTGGGTAATAGCGCCTCCCTCCCAGCTCTCCACGTGGCAAAGCTGCCCCTCCTCCCGGCGAGTGCGAGTAGAGACAGTTGTTGGACAATCTTAGATAATCATAATTTCGCACAAAACATATCTTTAAAAAAAAAATCTAATCATTACTCAAATTTTTAATACATTGATTATTTTTTTTTTCATTATACCCTATGATTATTATAGTTTTTTCTCTATAATCATAATTTTTCTCCACTACTTACATAAACCAAAACATATTAAATAGGGGCAAACATGAAAAATAGCATTTATTACACTCTTAAAATCTTCAGTATGACAGATAAAAATAAACAAAAAATCTCTCAAAAAATAATAACAGATAGTAATAAGGAACGGAAAGAGTAATATAATCTACTACTCCTACCATTTCATAGGCAGTATTTGTAAAAAAATTTATCTCATATTTATATGTATTGTTGTTTTAAAAAACTTATATATAATTAATGCTATTTTTTTCAATATATTTTTTATTTATTACATTCTCTTTTTTACTTCTAATATTTCTCTCTCTTTAATTTTGACTATTTCTTAAAATCCGTGCATAACTTTAAAAAACACCACTTATGAAACGGATGCAGTATTTTTTTATATAAAAATATGCATATTCGAGATACTACGTTTGTCGGAGAAATTTTCGAGACACCAAATTTGTCATTTGTCAGATGGAGTATTTTTTTTATAGCGTTTATAAATAGATAATCATTATCTTCAACCAAAATTACAATTTGAAATTAAATAAATTATTCAAATTTATTTAATCATTATCTGCATGTGAAATCATTATCCTTAGTTTGTCGAAAAGAAAAGAAATCATTATCCTTTAACAAAAATATAAAATTTGAAATTAAATAGATCGATCAAGTTTTACAAGTTTTTCAAATCACTATATATAATAGGATTTGATTTTATGCTTGATGTGAGTTTTTTTTTTTCAATTCAATCTTTGCATTTTTTTCCCACCTTTAAATCTATCTAATTATGAGAATTTTTCTCATCTTAATTTATATCATTTGATACTTCGGTTTCTCTCTAATTGTTCACTTCAATTCAATATTTCGAAGATGTTAATAGGATTTGATATTATACTTGATGTGAGTATTTTTTTCCACCTTCAATCTTTGCATTTTTTCACCTTTAAATTTCTCTAATTTTGAAAATTCTCGCTCATCTTAATTTATATCATTTGATTTTTTAGTTCCTCTCTAATTACTTACTTCAATTCAGTATTTCGAATACGTTAGTCAGAGTCATCACACTCACTTTCAGGATGTTATTCTTCGATAAATTAATAACTCTTCTCGATGGGCTGAAGCTTTAATTTATCAAGACTGCATCTTCTCGAGTGACCTAAACTTTAATTTGAGAGGATTGCATCTACGGCTGCGGTTGTCGCGACTCCTTCTATACTAAATTTTGTACCATATGAAAATAAATTTTGTTTATTATAATAGATAAAAATCACTATTTGTTTTTAATTTAAAAAAAATTGCTATCTAATCAATTACCAGTCATACTTTTTTATTTTTTCAAAATCTAAATTATAATTATAATTTATTATTATTATTATTATTATTATTATTATTATTATTATTATCATAAATGAATAGATAAATCGTTGATTCTAAATTCTTATCTTTACTTTAAAAAAATTAAAACAATTCAAATTTATTTACCCATGTATATCATCAGAATAAAAAACAATATTATATGATAGTCACAAAGAAATAAAATAAGATAAATCACGTAAACATCATCTTTGCATAAAAGAAATTAAATCAAAATTATTCGAACAATTAGGATAAAGACTTTTTAGGATCCAATATTATGATTAATAACTTGGGATAATCATATTAAAAAATGCTAATTGTACAAAAAAACTAATCTACCCATCAAATAAAAAAGATAAGAATGTACAATTTTGATTTAATTTTGATTTTTCATATTAAAGGTAATAATTATATTCAACAAATGCTAAATTATCATGTCCTGTGAAATATGAAATATTTTTATTTATCCTTAAATCTATTAATAATATCATCAAACAAAAAGTATCAAAAATTTTAATTTTGATTTCACTCTAATTAATCATAATATCATGATAAATGTGATGATGGTATATAAAAACAAACTAATTCATCGGTCAACTAAATAAGGAATACATTAATTTAATACGAATCTATACGTAACAAATATAATATTTCAAAGATAAACGATCATTATCTTCTAATGAATTTATGTCCAGTAAAATAAAGGATATTCTGGTTTATCATTAATTTTACTCATAATACCATCAAACAAAAAAGAACGAAATGTTTAGTTTTGATTTAATTTTGATTCATCATAATAAAGTTGATAATCATATAACAAATGTTAATTTATCCATCAAATAAATAAGGAATATCTAAGATAAAAAGTGTTATTTTTTATTCACATGAGGAAGTTCAAATTTTATCAAGAAGATAATTTAGATTAATTTTTTTAAGTGTAAGATTGATCTGAAACCCTGGTTTTCTGTGTAATTATTTTTCGTTGTTGTTTAATAATAATTTTTACTTTAGAAATAAAAAATAATAATCATTACATTAAAATATTTAATATAAAAATATGAAAATATTAACAACTCGTGCATTGCACGGGGTAAGAGCTAGTAGTAGAATAACTAAAAGGAAAATGCTAACAAGTGCCCTAAGGGATATGACACTTGTTAAGTGTAACACCCCGATTTAGTAACTATATTATATTTTTATTTATACAAAATCTGAGGCAAATTTTTTTCATTGATGACATGGACATAAAGTCGTTTCCGCAAAACAGTTTAGTTTCAATGATTAACATCACAAAATCCCAGTTGTCATGTCACACGTCATCGATCAAGTTCCAAATCGAAATGTTACCAACATCGCGCTTTGAAACTCTCTCAAGCATTTCATAAAATACTATTCCATTTCCATGATACGATTAGCATCACAAAACAAGTTCCAAAACTTATAAAGAAACAAGGCGAGTTACATCATGGTAGAGCAGCATTATCTTAGTAACTTAAGAAAGTGCATTACATAATCAAGGCACAAAGGATAATCTACACTACATATCACAATCCTTAGCAGAAACTTCCTTTAATTCTAGATCTTCCTCAGCGTCATCGAACCTTCCATCATCCTTTGGTAGCACCAACACCTTTCATACTTTGGATCCTCTAGCGTTATCCTATACATCATGTCCCACAAGTCGATTCCCATTGGAGTGAACAGGGGGTCGTTGATCTTCATGCTAATGTCTCTTCGCCACTTCCAGCCTTCCTCAAAAAGTCTCAATCTTCGTCTTCCAGAGGGTGCATACAAACTTGGACATTGAATGCCATCTAAAATTCCACGACATTGAGTGTCGGGAGGAAAAGAAATAGAATAGCAGAGAGAGTGAGCATCCCGAACGATTTCTCGTCGACGAGGTGGAATCACATTAGGCAAAAATGTTAAGACATAAAAACAACGACATTACAACAATAGATAAAATACACAACACATTCCACATAATCATCATAATCACTCACTCATAATTATCAAGCTTTCCGTTCTCTTCTCAACATCATTTATTTCTTTCTCAATTCATTTCCCAACGTTATTTCACAATTCTTAACCATCAAATAGACGCTTCCTTAAACTTATCCGTATTTCTCTTCCGCTTGACCTTCACATAGTATCCTCATCCTTGGTCATTCTTATTCTCATCGTTAATATCTTTATTATATATCAGCCTCTTACTCTAAGAATCTTTTCAACATTGTGAATTACTTTGTTAAGTTTTATCAAATCGCATTCATCGATGACAGGGGATAAGAATTTGTCATAGTGGAGTTAGTTAGCACACATACATCTCCTCCAATCCTCCCAAGCCTAATCGGAAGCAAACGAGACGTACATGAACTTTAACCCACGCAGGTCGAACAACCGAGAAAATCCAACAATATATATATATCAAGGCCATAATCGTACGGGCCGACCATCATGACAATTAACATTTATTTTACACGATATCGCAAGGGCCCAAAACCAATCGACTTCCCGCCTCGTTCAGGTTCCCTCTCACCGTTTCCAAATTGGTCAAGGGGGCGACAGTACTTTTCTAGTTAGCTGTGCAGAACATGCTATGATCCCTTGGGTATCAATCCCCGATCACATATAGACTAGTTTCGCCTAGAAAAGCACTCTAGGTTCCTTGACGTTTCACCGTCATCACCCTCCCCTATCACAATCACTCACCTGAATATCCGCAAATAAGCAGGGTATCTTCCTCTCCACTACTTCACGCTCAACTTGCCGCGTTATTTAATGTCTTTTAATGTCTTATTAGTATTTTATTAATCCTAGGTTCGGACGAGTCACCCTTGTTCATCCCTTCGGCGATCCTCGACCTCTAATCCAATCTTTCGCATTTACGCTTTCTCATTATTTATAATAATCGTCGTCGCAATTGAACACATCCGGGAGCTCCATAGCCTGGCAAGCACATCACACGAACGATGTTTATCGAGGAGTACTTCCGCCTTCTGCCGCATTGAACGTACATATCCACCGGGTGCCAATCACATTCATTTTATCATTTCTTTTCTTGCACCTTCAATCCGTTTATTATATACATGTCGTGTCATTATCAGGAATCTTTCTCTTTCATTACTTGAGTTCGGCGTGATCGCATTATTCTCATTAGCGTCGTTATCATTTTCATAATTTCCATTGCATCACTTAATTTTCGTCATAGATTTAAAACATACAAACATTTACATCATCATATACATTATTCATCATGGCATAAATAGTAAAGCAGATCATATCATTATGGCATAATCACATCAATAACATCATGTCATAATATTACAATAAAAAAGGGATGTCTTAGTCTTGCGTATAGGTGACCATACACGCGCAAACAGTTGCCACCATACGAATGACTCACAGACCCCACGTTCCAACTTTTGAGATGGTCAGGAACATCTTAACATTTTACCTAAATACCACAGTGTCTTAGGGAGCCCCTCTCTCACCTCTTGTACAACAAACATTGTCAAAAATTGCTGCAGGTCCATCCGACTGATAGCAGCTCCAAACTCCCAATCTAAGGATTCCTTGCTTAAATAATACACACAATTAATACAAGGCAACTTACTAACATTCATGCTTAGCATCAAGTCATTTTTCGAAAACTCGCTTTTACTTCTCATCGGGTAATCATAAAAGAAACCTTTACTTTTTCAAATTAAATCCAACCTTCGAATATACTTTAAATACTTTAAAATAATTGACAAAAATACTTTTAAGCAATTGATTTTGTTGCTGGTCCGTTCCGGGCAACCCACTAATCGAAACCCGAAAACACCGAAAAACGTCACTTTTTCGATCCGACTTTTCTTTAAATCCAGTAACATTGAAAACTCAATTTCAGATCAATTGAAAACATTTAGAGAATTGAAACACCAATCAAGTCAACGCTGGACAGCATCGAAATAACTCAAAATCACTTTTCCGAAAAATCCGAAAACATCGAAAAATCGTACTTTAGTTTTATCCAATATTTTGCAACAAAGCGAACACTTAAACAATTCATTATTCAAACATAACACTATAAAATGAACTAGGGCAGCAGCTAGGGGTTCAGCATTTCAAATATAAACCGTTCCAAAAATCATTTATCTTTCAAAAGCTTTTCATGAACCAAACACAACACCGTAACGAATAAATTAACTCACTTTTTCTTCACTTCTTTTAACACACGAATAATCCAAGGCAAGGAAATCAAATAAATTAGCATGCATTTCATAAAACAATTCAATTAACGTGTATTACATAAGGCAACCATCCTATCTTTAGAAATAAACACCTAAACCGAAACATGACTGTAAACAATTTGCTTGCCATGTATTTACACCTATCCTATACACATATCAAACCATCACTCATGTAAGATCTTCAAAATACCACAGCCATCACATAGGATCCAGCCAAGTACAAAAGAAAGCACCAAAGTTCATAGTTATCAAAAGTACTCAAAAAGAGAGTTTTGTCAATTACGGGAAAAATACGAGAAATAAAATCTAAAACTATATCAAATCAATTAGTTTTAAATCCAAATTTTTCATAATGCTAAAAAACATATTCAAGTTTGTCATATAAAATTTTCAGGCCATTTAGACCTCCAGAACCTAAATTTCAAATCAGATTTTGTATAAAAATTAGGGCAGGACTGTTGTTGACCTGAGGCTAAAATGCCATAATTAAAAATAGCAAACCAACTCTGAACTGCATGAAAATTGGTACAAACCTTCCTTACACAGTCAAGGTCATCTCATAAAAATTTCAGATTATTTAGATTTGTCTAAGTCATACTTTTTCTATTAAAATCATCACTAAGTCTGAAAAATCTGAACCAAATGGTTCACTGTTTTGAGATTAGAAAAATTATCAATTCAAATCCAAATCTCCTCAAATTTTACAGACAACCTCAAGACATGTTTAAGGAGATACCATAAAAATTTCAAGTCATTTATAGCAAGTTAGATTCAAAAACTATGTTTAGGTTTAACCCGAAAAGCTTATTTTTCTGAAATCGTTTTCATCAAAATGAATCCAATACAATTAGCAAACCATTTCCAAAAATTCTTAGGCACTAAAATTAGCATCATAAAATAGTAACCAAGTTTCATGGTTATTGAACTCGAGGAAACATTTTTCATTCAAGCCTTTTGCCCTAGAAAACACAAGTTTTTCTTAATCATTCATTAACAAACAAGAATTCATTTAAAATATCAAAATAATTCCAAATCAATCCAAGCTTTCCATAACTCATTTAAATAACAACAAGGACAACATATCAAATTTTAAAAGCAATCGGATTAGCACAACTAATGTTTATCAAAACCTCCTACAAGCTAAAGCAACATGTTTTAAAATTCAGCATAGGAGCATCATATCATTTTCTATTTCATTCACAAACATGCACCCCTAAAGGATCCTATTCCTACTCTAAGAACACCACATCATGAATCAATATCACAACTTTCCAGCCACACAATTAGCTCATACAAACAATCACTTTTCAAAATCAATTTGATTCATTTTCATGCTTTAACCTAATTCACTTTCCTATCAACCATCAAACTTAATTCAATTCAATTAGTCATCCCCTTTCAAGATTAACCTAATAAACTTAATTAAATAATCCAAGAGCACAAACAAATTTCTACACTTAAGCCTTCTTATACACAAAACCGTATAGCAATTATACATACATAATCATCATAAAATCAATGCATCACTTGTTTCTCTTCAAGGACCGAATTATAGAGCATCAAAAGAATTTATCTTAACTCAAATATAACATGCATCATCAATCAATTTGTTTTTTCTTAACAACCCATTTTAGCCCAATTTCACATAAGAGAGATTAGGGATTTTACACAAATCAATCCACACACAACATACATCAAAAATCCACTTCATTTCTTCATTCAACATAAATCAAAGCATCAAAATAAAATATCATTCAGACAAAAACAATTAGAAAAACCGTATAGACTTCATGCATGTTTTTGTTTATTTTAAACTTAATTAGATTCTAACATGCATGCAATAAAAATCAAGGTTTTCAACTCTAAACCCATCAAGCTAAGTACCAAAATCAATTTTTTATTTCCTCCTTATTTCTCATCTTGGCCAAAATTATTGAGGAATAAAAATGAGGAACTTTTGTACAATAAATCAACACATAAACACATACTTCAAACCAATCAAAATCAAAGCTTATTCCTTTATTTTAAACACCCAAAAAATCATCAAGATGAAATAAAATCACCTGAGCACAAAGCACACAAAAACCGTATAGACTTTAAGACACAAAACAAGTTCATTTCAAACTTTAAAGCTGAAACCTTTACACATTATTAAAGCTTAAAAATCAACAAGGAACTTGAAAAACCAACATGCATGAGAAACAAAATTCATCCCTTTTATTTTTCCTTCTTGGCCGAATTAGGTATAAAGAAAATCACAAATTTTTGACAAAACAGTCAACACATAAATCATACTTTTAAAATCAACAAAACTCATCTTTAATCACAAATCAAAACATTAGGACAAAAACAAAAATCATTCCCCTTTATTTCTTCCTCTTGGCCAAAGTATGTATAAAGAAAATGGGAAAAGTTTGACAAAATAAACCATTACAAAATCATATCAAGAATTCTTCTTGTTTCATCATCTCAACTCAAGAGAAAAAAAAAATCATATGAACATAAAGAGGGACCAAAACCGTGGAGCTCCAACAATGGATGCATGTCCATTTTTCAACCAAAAACTTAAATCTCTAGTTATTAACACTTGAAAACAAAGATCTTTAAGAAAAACAACATGTAACAACTCATTTTATCAAATCAATAACTTGCACATGCACACATATATGCTCTAAAAACCGAAAATAAAAGGAAATAAAGAAGGAACGAATGAAAGCAAGGAGGTATACCTAATGGGAAGGATGGAAATTAGGTTGAAAATCAAAAAGCTCCCTCCTTCTTCTCCCCTAGGGTTCACGGCCTCCACCTCCTCTTGGCTCTCCTCTTCTTTTTAAGCTTTAAGTGGGATGGGGTTTAGCAACTAAAAATGGGGTGCAAAAATTCCAAGAGTCTTCCCCCACAAGCCTCATACTCCATCACGGTTTCTAATATATACATAGGGTAGGTACTTTTCAATTTTTGTCTTATATTTATGAGTATTATTTTTGTAGGATATAGGTAGGTTTAGGTTTTATAAATTAAGAAAGAATGAGTGGAAAACACGAGAGCGTGCATTGGCCGAAAATTTGGTTAGGATAGAGTCATTAATTGTATGTCTCCTGTAACACCCCAAATTTTTAATTCCTGATTAATGAAAATTAATTATAAAATTTTATTTATAATTAATTATTTTTATTAATATCCTTGATTACAAAGTGATTATTATGCATGAAAATATTAGATAGTTTGTAATATGTGAAAATAATGTTTTTGCATAGCAGTCCCTGTTTTAGGACTTAAAAATAATAATAGGAAGATTTTGGAAGGAAGGGAAATAAAAATATTTATTTTTATTATTTTAGATGAAAGACTCGAGTCTTTCTGAAAAGACTTAAGTATTTTACACAGTGTTGCACAAGTTAGTGCGTTTGGTGAGTCATCACTCGGAATACCTCTCGAGTTGACACGAAATCAACTCAGGGACACGACCATGGCTTCGTGTCGACATGCATGAGCTATGGGTTCAAGTATTTAAGCTCACTTGTTGATGGAGATCACCCATTTTGGCCAATTTGTTCTGAAATTCAAAGTTAGGGTTCCTGAGTTCTGGTTCGATTCTCTCTTATTCTTGAGAATTGATACACAAATCATACACTAATACGAAGCTCACATCTCGAGCTTTGTATAGACACCAAAGTTGTGAGCTGAGGGTTTGAGTGTTAGAAGAATCGAAGCTCGAAAGTGGGGGTTTGTTTGCTGTCAACTGGTTCTTGGAGCTTACTTTGATCTTCAATTGTGGTAAGCTCGTGAACCCTCTTGATTCCAAATTGGTTTTAATCTCTCATGCATGTTGCAGAGAGTAGATTCTAACCTTTTTTCCCCAATTTTTGTGCAAGATTACTCACTCAAACAATTAGGTTTTTGGACTCTGCTCACACTGTTTTGCTCTTTGGTGGTGGAAAGTGGTTTGTGCTGGTTTGGTGGCTGTTGTGTGGCTGCTGCTGTAAGCTCTGTAGCTGCTGAGTTTTAGAGCTTGTCTAAGTGTTGTCCTATTGTCCAAGGTATGGGAGAAGTCGTTCATATTGCTAGGATTATAGATTGTGAATTTGATATGTGTATGTTATGTGGTTTGGACCAAGACATGATTGCTGGACTTGGAGGTCCAGACAATCACTTGGTCACTTGATTAATAATCTGCATAAGGACTGAAATGAAATAACGAAATTAAGCAAAGAAACTCATGAATCTAGGCTGAACTATAATTTATGAAATGAAGGTTTTGCTTTGGTTTGAAGCTAAAATCGTTCTTGGTTATATGTATGCTGGATTTGAACTTATTTGATTTGAGAATTTGGAATTCAATCTGTTGGTGGATTCATTTTTATGATGCTGTGTGATGATCAAGTTTATGAATATTTGATTATGAGTATAAGGCTATATATCAAGAGAAATGGAATTGGTAAATGTGATAAAACATGTCCTTGATGTGGTATGTTTTTGATAAGCTAATAATGAACATTGAACAAGTTTGTAGCAAGTTCTAAATGTTGCATGCAAGCTGTATCAAGGTTGTTTTTATGCTAAAAATGTTTAGAATTGAATTTGGTATGTTAGGTTGTTGAAAAGGTGATTTTATGCATAATTGGTGCTCAAATTCAATTCAGTGTAATATGATGTTAATTTTGTATTGGAACATGTTTGTTATGCATTATGTTAACTCTATTGAGCATTGGTTTTGATTGAACTTGATTGGAATTGAAATTGGTATGTTAAAACTCAAGTTTTAGTGCTATCTGTCTGTCAACACTCGAGTCTTTCAGACGCACCAGTGCATCTGGTGGCACCAACACTCGAGTCTCTAACTCAGGACTCAAGTACTGACTGATGCTAAGAGTGAACCTTTCTGATGAACCACTCGAGTCTTGCATGATCCACTCGAGTCTTCTAGGTAGAAGAAGACTCGAGTATCTCATGAACGACTCGAGTACTTTTAGAAAACCTGAGACTTGAACTTTTCAGAAAATCAAGATCCACTCGAGTCTTATTAAGAACCACTCGAGTATTTTGTACAGAGTAAAATTCTACTCGAGTCTTTTAAACTCTACTCGAGTCTTTTTGACCAAATGCTAAAGCATGCCATTTTCAACTAAATTCAAGTTTAATTGAACTAAAGAAGGATTACAAGGACTGATAGAAATGATTAATTTTAATTTCTTTGTAACCCTTAAAGCTTTTATTCATCTAATTTATTAAGAATTATCTTTTTAATTGAAACTTTGTTTCTGTTCTAATTGGTTTGATCATGTCTACTTGAAAATGATAAATAAATTATGAATGGTACATGATGGTTGCATATGCCTAATGAATCATGTCTTGAGTATGACAATTGCATATGATTAATGAACAGTTCTTTGAGTTTAACATCCGAATAAGCTGACTAATAAGGTATGAGTTGTGGAGTAATAATCATGTCTTCTTTGGATTAAAATGATCATGATTACTCTGAGGAAATAAAATGTGATTAATAATTCATGATCTGAGTATGATGTTGAGCGAGGGCTTGATAAAGCATGATTGCGTCTACGTGGTAATGAATGTCTTGGAACATAAGAAGTTAATGACTTAAAGGATATTAGGTAGAAGTTATTACCTCATGATGATAAGTGGAGCAAGCCTAATGTCTCAATCTAAGGATTGTGTAATTGATAATAAACGCTCGAGTCTATTTGATAATTAATGTTTTGGAACATAAGAGGATAATGATTTAAGGAGTATTAATGATATTGTAAGAATGGGGATGCTTGCCGATTAGGGGAATCCAACCCAAATGCATTGAGGCTTGTTGCTTTGATTTGGATACGATAACGTTGGATAAGTGGAATTACCCCGATCCACATATGTTGAGGATTAGCTCCTACAAGAAGTCATTATACTTAAAGGATTCCGTATAGTACGGTGTGGCCGCTATACGAAGACATGTGGAACGGTGTGGCCGCCATATGTGTGGTAAGTGTGATGGGATTCCGTATAGAACGGTGTGGCTGCTATACGAAGACATGTGGAGCGGTGTGGCCGCCATATGTGTGTGATTTCATATAGTACGGTGTGGCCGCTATATGAAGGCATGGAACGGTGTAACCGCCATGTGTATAATGTGATGATTAATATATGTGTTATGCATCTCATGCATGGTGTACATGGAATCGTAAAATGAGTGAGGTGCATGCGGGATATTGGAAACCATGTAGTACGGTGTGGCCACTACATGAGACGGTTGGAACGGTGTGGCCGCCACCATAAAAATGACAAGGACCTAGAACTATTGGTGGACAATGGTTCAGGGATCATCCCCTTGTATCATTTTAGGATCGTGGTCGATGGGGTTCCAGTATAGAACGGTGTGGCCGCTATACAGGTTGTGGAAACATCGAGCGCACGATTGCTAATCCCAGAGTGTTGTTTTCTGGAAGAGTTGATTATGGAGAAATGATTTGAGAGACGTGCATGCATAGCATGAAAGATTAATGGTTGTAGTTATATTGTTCAATAAGACATTTGAGCATGCTTTTAGTATATTGAATTGATACCTGAGATGCTTGTGTTTGACCAATCATATAATCTGCTTAGGCGATATGACAAGTGACTTACTCCCATCTACCATGTTTGTGGTGGTAGGTACTTTCAAAGGACAGGACTGAAGTCACTCCTGTAAGAGTGAAAGTTTCCTAAAAGGAACAGCCAGGATGATGTCTCGTCATCCGAATCCTTTTGCAAAAGGATCGAGTTGTGAAGACCAATGCTCTGGGTGTAAAAAGGGTTTTTTTTGGGATTTTGTATTATATAGGTGTTTTTACACTCAGACTATTTTGTGAAGGAAATATTACTCTAATGAAAAGTACTTTTGGTTTTCACACTCTTTATGGAAAAAGTTTTTTTGTTAACCCATATATATATATAATTAATGGTCTGGTATTTTGGGGAGTTACATCTCCTATAGGATACAAATAGGGTGGCTACACTTTAATTAGGATAGGGTGTGTAACATCCCGATTCACAACCTTGGTTTATTTATTATAATGAAAATAGAGAATAATTTTTCGCAAATAATTTCAATACTTTATTATTCAATTGCGGAAGCAAATCTTTAAGTAACATTAAGTGCGGAAGCAAAACAACAGAACATAATTCAATAACAAAACACAATAGTTCAAACTAGTTTATTCTAATAGCAATTAGACTTTGAGCTACTTAAAACACTAATCGTAACCCACAGCATGGTTCTCAACTCCAACGGTCGGGAAGGGAATCTCATATCCCTTGTCGTTTCTACTCCCCTTCTGTGAAAAACAGGACCTTCATTACCTACAAGGGTAACAAGGGAGTAAGTCATAGCTAATCACGTTAAATCGAATGATAAAGGACATTGGCTAAAAACAGCAAACACAAGTAGTCAAGTAATAACAATTTCTGCCATGCATATACATATGTCAAACCATTTTGATTCAAACATTATTCTTTTTCTTAAAGGAATGATGCATGCTGATCTCAACAATTTCCCGGGGCATCACAGTTTGGAGGTGGTAGGACTTACGAGCTTCCTCCGCTCTGCACTCATGACTTACGAGCTTTGCTCTGCATAGGACTTACGGGCTTAACCCTGCACTCACGACTTACGGGTTCCCATCTCCTAGCGTACCAATATAACAGGGAAAACCCTCACAAACTGGAGCAATCAATGCATGAATGCAACCATAATCTGTTACCAATCCTTCTTATCAATTCATTATCATCATTGATATCAACTCAGGACATAGTCCATCATTCCATCATTCAACCCATTAATCCCATCTTTACTTTTCTTTTAGCTGGTGTTGATGCTTTCAGAAAAAGGCCATCAGCGGCATAACCACTTTGTGATGGATTAATCATTTTCATTTAACAGTATCAGGAAAAGTCCATCAGCGGCCTAGCCACTTTGTGATGGTTTTAAAAATAGTATTATTTCATTTATAATCCATCGCGGCATAGCCTCCTATTGATGGTTATTGCAACAACCCCATTGGGACTCCTATAGTAAAATATCAACCAAGTGAATAAAACTTTCCCTGGGACATCTATAGGATAAACATCGACCAAATGGGTGTACGCACTTCCGTTGGGACTCCTGTAGGAGAATTATTAACCACTGAATAAAATTCCAGTAGGACACCTCCAGGAGAGTTATCAACCAAACGGGATTAAGTTATTATAATATTAAATGAGTTAAATTCTGAAAATTAAAGAAAATCTGAGTTTTATGAATTTTCCTCAAAATACTCGAGTAGTTCATGAACTACTCGAGTGGTTCATGCAAAAATACTCGAGTCTTTGAAGAAATACTCGAGTCGTTCATCACTTTCCAAAATACTCGAGTCTTTCTCAAACTACTCGAGTCTTTTTGCTGCAACAACACCAATTTTCTGCATTTTAAGCACCAATTCGTGATTCTTACACTTTTACTTCAATCCTGCATAAAACAGAAGTTAATATACATAAAACAAATATGTTGCACATACCCAATAGCTTCAAATCAATAGATAACAACACCAAATCACATATTGCACAAAAACATAGAAAATGTCCATTTTAACATATGAATTTCATTTTTACTTGATTTTAAGTTCGTAAATCAATCCAGTGAGCATCATTAGGTCCAATTAAACTTGTTTGAACATAAAAACCGTGAGTTCCTGACCTCCAAGTTAGATTCCTATTTCAAACTATATTGCCCATGAACCTCAATTGGTTCCTATGAATTTAGCTTGTTAAATACCATTCTAGCGATTAGGTAACTTCCCCCTTACCTTAGAGAAGCTAAAGAAACAGTTGATTTGAGAGAGAAACGATCAAGATCAAACTTTGAGTTTCAACACTCAAGTTCTGCACTTGAACATCAAACTTTGGCCATTAATTTGACAGGGAATATGTAATGAAAAAGGGTGAGACAAATTAGCTTTAGCAACTAGGGAATACTAACTTTAATCAAAAATGAATTTGGAATCAAAAGGGTTCCTGAATTTACCAAACCAATTCAAGAAGGAGAGGTTGATGGTGCTGTTTCAGGCTCTGTTTTTCGTTGCTTTAGAACTCAACTTTGAATGCCTAGAACTTGCTCTACAGGAGGTTATTTTGTGTGGCTCTTGGTTCTAATTCGAAAGGGGAATTAGAACTCGAATTTTGTTTTGGTTTTACTAAATTTGGTTCAGTGAGGAGGGAGAATCGAAGGCACAAAGAGAGCACCAGAAAAATTCGAGTTTGGAAGATTTGAATGAGCTTGTGGCTTCCCCAATCACTTATTTATAGTCTAAGATTACCCTGCTTCGAAGTAAAGTCCAGTTCTGTGCTTGGAACCAAGAGAAAATTAAACGCGTTTTGGTGCGAATTTTGAATTGAAACCGACTTATACTTACAGCCACACCGCTCGATCTACTCGAGTCTTTGGCTCAAGACTCGAGTCTTTTTGGCGCACCAGCTCAAACTGGTCAGCAGCACCACAAAAGACTCGAGTAGTCCAAATTATACTCGAGTACGTCTTTTTGGCTGAAAGGCCAAAAAGTTATTTTTAATTCATTTCTTTTTCTTCTAATATTTTTCCTCATAATTTCAATTAAATAATTAAATTTACCACTAAACATAAAACATGTATAACTATGTAAAATCTCAAAACATTTAACAAATAAATATAAATAATATATATATATATATATATATATATTATTATTATTTCGGGAATAATTCCAGTGGGCGTTACAGGGTGAGTTTAATTGGATTGCTCTAGTGTCTTGTGTATTCATAATTGTATGTCTAACAATTTAAATTTCAAGATGCACAAAAATACCTTATAACCGTACAACATCCTCATGCAGTAAAAAAAATTACAATACAGTAAATACCACTTAAAAATCATAATTCAATTCACTGAAATAAAACATTATAATCTTTTCAAAAATACTAAAATTTCGTGGACAGCAAAATAAATCCCCAAAATGTACCAAGATAAATTCTACATTTCAATATGATCGTTTTGACTGTAAATTCGTCCAATTCGGATTTACGGATCAAAAGTTACGATATTTCAAAGTTACGTAATCAAATAGATCAATAATTAATAATTCATTCAAAACACAAAACAAAATAAAATAATCTACCATTACAAAATAAATTCCAAATAATTATTTCCATTCGAAATTTTAAATCAAATAACGAATTTACATAATTTCGAAAATAACTGCCCAATCAGAATCTAGAAAAATTGATTTATTAAAATATGAAACTTGCGGGTATTACATTAAGAAGCTAAATATGGATTATAAGCATTGAAAGTTGAAGATTTTGAAGTCCCCAAAAGAAGAAAGAATTTGGACTTGTGATGTTTTTTCTATTTCTAGAAAGCTTAACAAGTGCCCTTAGAAAGGCCCTAACTAAAAATTAATTTTACTTTTATGGAGGATGTTAGATGAGTATATTTAACTTATCAAATTCATAAAAAAAAATAGAGGTACTTTAATAAAGTAAGATAAATTTTGGGATTATTAATTTAAGGCTTATTTAAGTTTTTGATCCCTGAAAGTTGATCTAGTTTTCGTTTTAGTCCTTATCTTTTTATTTAATCGGTCTTAATCCTTAAAAGTTTAAAATTTTTTGGTTTTGATCCATGCCGTTAGAGATCCAACGTTAATTAATGACATGACTAACGGAGTGTCACGTCAGCATGTCATGTGTCTTTTGTTAAAAGTAAAAGGTCCCTAAAAGTTGACCGAATTTTGGTTTTAGTCTCTATCTTTTCTTTTTTTATTGATCAAGGTCCTTAAAAGTTGAAAATGTTTTGTTTTGGTCACTGCCGTTAGTAAAATACCGTTAATTGCTGACATTGCTAACGGATTGTCATATCAGCATACCATGTTTCTGCACAATAATGAGTTACTGCCACATTGGTAGATGACATAGATAACCCAGCAAGGCAAGCAAAAGTCTAGCCACGGTTGACCCAAGATTACCCAACTTACACGAGTCCAATAACTTAAACAAACCCATAGTCATCATTGGAGTATATAATATTCAATTCTTGCATAAATATGTCGATGTCGGACTTCAGATGAACTAAAATATTACAATTTTTAGTCTTTCGCACTTTCTCTTTATATAATAAATCAAATACATAACAAAACTCATGTCTTATTCTACATTGTTCTTACATGCCTATTGTTCTTACATGTCATCTGTTATCGTTAAAGCAGCTCATTATTATGCAGACACGTGACATGCTGATGAGGCAATCCATTAGCCATGTCAGAAATTAACAGTATTTTAAAAACGACAAGGACCAAAACCAAAAATTTTAAACTCTTAAGGACCTTGACCAGTTAAAAACAAGATAGGGACTAAAACCAAATTTCGGCGATCAACTTTCAGTGACCTTTTATTTTTAAAAAAAGACACATGGGTTGCTGACGTGACACTCCGTTAACCACGTCATCAATTAACGGTGGATCCTTAACAGTAGGGACAAAAGAAAATTAAACTTTTAAGAATCAAGACTGATAAAATAAAAAGATAAGGACTAAAAAAACCAAAACTCAATCAACTTTCGGGGACCAAAAACTTATATAAGCCTTAATTTGAAAAACTAAACATATAAACTTTTTACTTCTTAAATATACAATTTTCTATGAAACCCATTTATTTTTGGAAGTTTATTCTCAACCCTAAGAGCTGAGATTTAAAAAATGCTTATATTTAAAAGTTAGTTATTTTTTTTTAATTTAAGACTACTATAGGGAATTTTTTCTTATAATTAAGATGGGGTGTGTATTAAATAAATAAAGAGTTAATAGTCACATAGGTCCCTGAAAGATACCCATGGAATCAGTTAGGTCCATGAAAGATTTGTGGAATCTCTTAACCCCCAAAGTTCATTTTGGCATCACGTTAGTCCCCCCCACACACCAAATCCAATTTCGTCAAGAGGGATCTGACGGAATCATACGTGGCACGTTAAATGTTTTGTCGGCCTCAATGCCATGATAGAATATTAAGAAGGTGCCACATTTGGGCCAACAAAGCATTTAACGTGCCATGTAGGATTCTGCTAAGTCCCTCATGTGGGACTAATGTGATGCCAAATTGATTTTTGGGGATTTAAGAGATTACACAAATATTTCAAGGACTTAATGTAACACCTACAATTCTACCCTTAACTACCCATTAATAAATTCGTGAACTTAAAATTTTCGGTTTATATTTATGAAAATTCACCCGTCAAACGGACGGAGTTTCGTTTGTTTTTCGAACTTTTCCAAACTTTACCAAAATTTCCTGCAACCTGTTTAGCACATAATCATATCATAATCAAGCCAACAGGGCTATCAGCATATGTCGCATAGCAGCATATAAGTATATCAGAGTAACAGCTATAAACAAGTTGGTGGAACTAGTTGGTTTCCCAAAAGAACTCCTTCTTCCTAAGGAGTTGTCTTGGACCTCCAAAAGATACTATTTACATATATACATCAAAACAGAAATATCACATAATCACCCAGTCATGAGGTCCAGGACGTCATCACGTTCCTGCTCGGCCTGGTCAAGTGCACGCTCCGACTCAGTACCTGAAAAATGGTAAGTAGGAATAGCAGTTTCTAAATATGACATAATACCCAACTAAGCCAAACACATTTAGCACAAGAATACATGTAATCACAAAAGCAACATATATCATGTTCACTCACAAGTAAGGCCATTTTTCATACATTTAACATTCTCATTTTATACCTGCTCTCATAGCTTAATTCTTTTTCAAGCATTTTCTTGCACCGCATAATTCTTTTATTCTTTTCATTCTTAGTAATTTTCATTACAACGTTCCCTCATGCATACTGTCCGATTCACGAACACATCGTAGTCGGACGCAAGAGGTTGAGTCGTACTCCTCTATCGCAGTATATCCGATTCGTGAACACATCACAATCGGAACCCGATTCGCGAACACATCGTAGTCGGCTGCAAGGAGTACCAAGTAATTCCTCTATCGTAGTATATCCGATTCGTGAACACATCACAGTCGGAACCCGATTCGCTAACACATCGTAGTCGGCTACAAGGAATTACCCCTCAAATCCTTCGTGGACTATCCGATTCGCGAACACATCGTAGTCGGATTCCACACAAAAGCATGAGGTAGGGAGTCCTCCATGACTATGAGCTTGAATATGAAAACCAAAGAGAGACAATAATAAAGAGAGGGAGACTTGTAACCAGAGGAAAGAGAGGGAGAGGAACTTTACCTATTTGCTTGGATTAATAATGAAGAGAAGGAAATGGTGATGGAGATGATGATTGATACAAGTGATTGATGATGGAGATGGAGGAAGTATGTTGCCCTAAGAGTGAGAGAGAGGGACGTATATGATGAAGGAGGAAGAGGGTTATTGATTGTTGCTTGATGCTAGAAGAGAAGAGAATGGTGTTGATGCTTGAATCCTAGAGAGAAAGAGACGTGGGTGGAGTGAGTGAAGGAAGGTGAGTGTATTTTTTTTGCCAACCTAGGGGTCTGATGCATGAAGGAAAGAGTAAGGAGTGGGGTGGGTTGGCTTCACAAAGAAGCCATGATGTTGTGGCTGGAAAGGTGCCACGCACCTGCTGAAAATGTGCCCTCTTCTTTCTGTTTTTTTTATACCTTTGCGAATGCCGTATTTCTTTGTTACCCGTCGGATCTTGCTTAAATTTTGAGACAAGCTTCCTAAGATCCTAAACTTAACATCCAATGGTGGAAATTGTGTTTGAAGTCTTGGACAATTTATTTCAAATTTCCTAACTTAGAGTGTTCTTAAAATCAAACTTGTAACACCCCGCATATTCCCGTATGTGCGTAAACGATTTTTAACGAAAGAAACCTTGAAATTGTGATTTTGAGAAAAAGTATTTTTTTTCATAAGAAAGAAATAAAGTGCTGCTTTCCATGAATTTTTGTAAACAAAATATTTTCATGAGTGAAAAGTAAATGGTTTTGTTAGAAACAAAATTTTTGAATGTGTTATCTTTGAAAATTTGTATCTTTTAAACCGTAACCCGGAATTTCATGATCTTTATATGAAAACGATCGTTTCGAAACCTAGAATTTGAAACTGTAATTTTTAGAATTTTCTGGAGTGATTTATAAAAATTTATTTCCAGAATATAAGAAAAATGAATTTTTAAGAAAATGTGTTTTGTGGTGATATCTTGGTATGAAATTTTGTGTGATATGTGTTTGATTTGATATGTGTGTATGTTTTACGGTTTGTGTATATAAATGTATTTTTGTAGGTGCATGATATGAGTGTGCATTATGTGATGAATTTTTATATGTTGTGTGCTTGATCCCAATGTATGCCTAAAGTATGTGTGATGCGTGGGAATGACTATGAAAATATGATGTCCTAAATTAAATGGCATTGTTGTATGAATTAAGAATTTTTAGGTAAGGGTGATTAGAAAATAAAAATAGAAGACATGTGCATGTGTGTGAGAGTGCCACGATTTGTGCATGTAAGTGTGCATGTGTGTGTGCATAAAAGTGCCACGGTTGTGCTTGTGCATGAAGGTGTGTATGTGTCATTTGCATGTGCATGATATGTGTGGGTGCTATGTGTATGCTGTGTGTGTGTGTGCTTAGGGAGTAAGGAATCCAAACTAACCAAGTAAGTAACCAAACTAAACTAAGTAATAAAGCCCTAACTAAGAAACCAACTAATAGTTAGACCTAAAGTAACCCCTAGCCACCTAGCCCACTTCACTTTGTCCCCTTGACTTTGGTAACAATTAGCCATGCAAAATTGTGATGACCAATTCGCCCTTCCTACTTGTATGCTAGCCGAACCATAAACCAAGGGCAAAGGAGGGATAATTCGTGGCTTATATGTATCGGAAGCCTTAGTCCATTTTCCCTTCATCACACCCATTTCTTCCAAACACCAAAACACACTCTAAGAGCTCATCAAACTCTTAGAGAAAAATAGAGAAAGAAAGAAAGAGAGGAGGCCGTGAACCATAGGAGCAAGAAGAAGAAGAAGAACCACCCTAGATCAAGCCACTTCCTTTGAAGATCTAAGTGCTAGAAGCCTAAAGAGACCAACCCTTCTTGCTAGGAAACCCGAAGATAAAGAGGAAGAATGTAATAGTCTAGTTTTTCTTTTTAGTTGTAGATCCTTTTTATTTTCTTCTTGCATGTCTATTTTCATGATTTGTAAGATAAATTTATGTGTTACTCTTTCTTGATCTTGGACTTTCATGGACTAAAAGTAATTTGTAATATTTGTAACTCTATGTATGTGATTCGGTGGTGGTTTTCTTGTTAGACCTAAATATTTTTCTAACTAAAACCAAAAGATCTAAAGTTTTGTTTAAGTTTTTGTAGAACTTGACATAGATCATTCTTGCATGTTAAATTTTGTTTGATCCATGATGTGTTTGTGTAATTTCTTACCCAATAAATGTATGATCTAAGTTTAGTAAAATTATTTGGCCATGCACGTTGAATTTCTTGCTTAAACCGTGAGTTAGGTGACATTTTTAAGAAATGCTTTGTTAAATGAATTTGTGATTTGAACTTGCTTTGAGATCTTTTGTTTTGCATGTAAAATTTTCTTACTTAAATGATGATCTATGATGTGTTTGTACGATTTCTTTATAAATAAAGATACGATCTAAGTTTATTTGAAAATGAGTTGAGATCTTTTACTCTACATGTTGATTTGATGATGTTCTTGTTGATTTATGTGCAAACATTTCATGATTCATGTCCTTAAAGCATGCATGTTAATTTTAAGAAGAAAAATCATGTTTTCATTTGATGCATGATTCTGTTTCAAAAGAGAAAGTTTAAGAAACAAGTTTTAAGATAGTTCTTGAGGTGTGAACATGATTTAGCATAAGTGTTTGATTTTTATGTGCTTTATTTTGTGTGTAGGCCATTCGGCCATACTTGATATAAATGAATCTTATGTTTTTTATTATGTGAGATTTAATGCATGTGCATGATAGGACTAGATCTAATAATTTTAAGTGCATGCATGTTACTTTTAAAAGTTTAAAGTGTAACCTTGATTTATATTTGAAATTAAGTGATGAACCTAAGTTTTATTCTTTAATGAGAATCTTGTTTTGATAAAGTGATGCATGTTGATATGGATAAATGATGTGTTTGATGTCTTGATTTGATTTTTGTGATTTTTGGTGTGTTGAAAAGTAAATGAAACCTTGCATTCTTGCGTAAGTAGCATTCGGGCATGAGAGATAGAAATAGGAAACCATATTATTGTTCAGATTGCATATATAATGAAATTAATTTAATTTAAAGGTTTAGTATGTGTATGCATGAAATAATTGAATATGTGTGAAACTTTGAAAAAGTTTGTAATTTAATTTGTTGATTGATTTAAGTTAATAAAATAAATTAAGATTGATTAAATTTTCTTTTAATGGTCTCGGTTGAGTCTAAAAAGAAAGAAAATAATTTCAATTGCTTTGTGTTTTTATATATGCCTCAATCTTTGTGAAATTGCACCCATATGATTCGGTCACCGCATGCTAGTGTAGTTAGGAAAATTATTTTCATGAAATGATCTTTGTAAATGACTATGCTTTTATATGTGTGATGCTATGTGTGTGATGTATAATTTGTTTTGATCATCTCGGTTTTGTTAAAGATAAAATAAATAAATTGATTTAATAATTAAAAAGGAATTTTTATGTTTAATGTGGCTTGTTTTATGAAGTTGTGAATGTTTGAAAAGTGATGAGTCGCTCTGCTAATTGAATGTGATTAGTGTTATGTGAAGTTGTGTTGTTTGAATGTGTTTTTCTATATTTGAATTGAAAAATGTTTTACTGAAAATATGATTTAAGTAATTTAAATTGATTTGATTTTCTTAAGTTTTAAATTTGTTTAATAACTAATGATAATGATTTTTATAACCTGAACCCTTTAAAGAATGAATCCGGTTTTGATAAGAAAATTATTTTCTAAGTTATCTTGAAAACGTTTTTATTTGATTTGGATTTAAAAGCTTTTTGAACAAAAACAATGTGTTTTCAAACAGAAATGATTCCAAAGTATTTTCAAACAAATTAAGGAATTCATTGAAAACGTTTCTAACGCACGGGGAAAAATGCTATAGTTCGGACGACTGACGCAAAGGGAACGAGACGGGATTAGCGATCGGCAAATCTTGGAAAGCTTTCGAAAGCCTACGGTATTGAGGTGAGAGAGGGGTTTCCCTTAAGACGCCGTGGTAATAGGTAACTTATTAAGAGGTCCAATCATATCAAAGGTTGGACTCCAATCTCATTTAGCGTAGTGGTGTATGTGATAGCAATTGTTTGATTGTTTGTTTGGCTATCCACCCGAACGGCTGAGATTGGTTTATTGAGCATGATGTTGTGTTTTCTGATTGTTGATGTTTGAATTAATTATTTATCCTGCTTTGCAAATGATCTACTTACTGGTTAAGTAATTATGTTGTGATTTGAGAAGTATTGGTGTACTGAATAATGTGTGGATAAGAAGTAAATTGTGAAAGTAAGAAATGTGATTAAAAGAAGAGTGATAATGAAAGTTGTATAAGTGAGAAATATTAACGAGAAGTTAAGATGTGATGGCAAAGAGATAAAGAGATGAGGCTGAGTATGAATTATGGAAGTGAGAAAGAGTTGTGGAAGTAAGATGTGGTATAGCTCTGGTTGTTTTTGGTTTTAGTCTGGGACTAGTGTTGAGTTGAGCTTGCTCCTCCATTAACGCCCATCAAAAATGTGCTTTGGTTTATGTTTTTGGAAAGAGCCTAGTGTTGAGTTGAGTTTGCTCCTCCATTAGCACTCATCCAAAAACGTGATTTTGAAAAAGGTTTTCGAAAAGATATTTTTGAGGAAGTTGTGAAACAATATTTTCGAAAGAATTTTATGAACAATCCTTTTTGAAACATTTTGTGAAAAGATATATTTTTGAGAAAGGTTTTTTTGGAAACAATCTTGGATAAAGTCTTTGGAAACAATATTTTTGAGAAAGTCTTTTTGGAAGGATATTTTTGAGAAAATCTTTTTGAGACAACATTTTTGAGAAATATTTATGAAATGGCCCTTTGAGAAAAGTTTACGAAAACCATATTTTGCGAACATTTGTGAAGAAAGGTTTTGAGAAAATTATGAAATAATATTTTTGAAAAGGTTTTGTGAAGTGATGTTTCGAGAAAGTTTTTGTGAAATGATGTTTTCAAACGGAGTTTTGTGAAAAGTTATTTTTGGAAGGAGATGAGGAAGTGAGCCTTGAGAAAGTGAGGAATTATGTGATGAGTTGAGATGATGAAATGTAATGAGAAAGAGTGTGATATGAGATGCTGAAATGTTGTGTGATGAATTGGGGAACAGTTGGAACGCTTTAGTGGTCGGGCTTCGTTGAAGGGATGCACCAAGGACGAGCCGACTGTTAGCGTTAAGCCGATAATAAAATTCTAAAGCTTTAAAACTTTAAAAGACTAGTAAAAGACATGAATAACGCGGTGAGGTATGAGTGTGTTGTCGAAGTAGGGGAGAGGAAGATACTATGGGTATCTGCGGATACTCAGGTGGAGATTGCAGGAGGGGAGGACGATGACGGTGATACGTCAAGAAGTCTAGAGTACCTTTCTAGGCAGAACGAACTCCACATGTGGTGCACTAACGTGGTGGGGACTGGGTCTAATACCGTGGTAAGTTCTGCACTCGAGACTAGAATTGTACTGTCGCCCCCTCGATGCAAGTCTAGAACAGTGAGAGGGACTGGAACGGGGCATTTGTGTTGGCCACCGAGGGCGTGCATTGATTATATGATTGAATTAATTTGAGGATGTGATCCTCCTGGTCTGGGACCATTTATGTGTTGTGACAGCTGTCGTGCCCGCGTGGTAAAGGTCCTGTACTCCTATTTGCTTCCGACTAGGTTTGGATGGATGACCGAGGAGATGTAGATGTGAGAGCCGTTTTCCTCAATGATGGTTCCCCAAGTCATTGAGTGAACTGTGATGATAAGACTTAACAAACCTAAAGAATTAAGAAAGAAAAAGAATGATAATAGTATGAAGCATTGAGTATGGAATGAGTCTTGAGAAGTGAGAATGAGATGGTGTTTATATGATAGTGATAATAACATGATGTTTATGATGCTGATTTTGTTTGTTTATACGTTCTGTTTGTATTTCCTGCTTTATCTTAATAATTGCCTATCGTAAATCCACATAGTCGACATTACATGTTTTGGGTAACTCACTCTCTCCTATATTGCTATTTCGTATTGGGAAATTTCTGCATGGTCTCTAGATGGAAAACATAGCAAAGTTCCAACTTATTCGGGAGATAGGAGCATCTCCATTGAAGGAAGACTACTGAGAGTGACACTGATGGCGACCTGAGGAGTTGACGTACCAAGAATCAGAGTAGCGCAGCGGAAGCGTTAGTGTCGTGGACTAGAAATTAGGTAATTCCCCTTCAGAGTTTTGTAATTCCATTGCAAGTTACTTAGAATCCTGGCTCTAGCATACTGTAACCCCAACTAAGGTTTATTTCAGTAATGATATTTTTGAAACACACGAATGGGCTATGTTTAAAATGAGGTTTTTGAAAAACAAGTTTCAAGGTGCGATGTCTTGTGACATCTCGGTTTGGAACTTGAAAGGGTTACGCAGAGTGAGAACATGAGTTTGAAATCATAACTGTGTTTTGAAGATATACATGTTCTCATCTTGCATGACACTTGTTTTAAAAAAAAAAAAAAAAATTGGCCCAACTTTTCACTATTTTTCATTATGGTTTCAAGTTGCCAAATCGGGGTGTTACAAAACTTACTCCGAAATTCAACTTAGTTTGATAAAATTCCACATTCTAAATATCCTAAGGTAATTATCATAATACATTTACATGGAAATTAAAATTGAGGATGTTACAATCCTCTCCCACTTACCAGAATTTCGTCCTCGAAATTCAGTTGTCAGCGAACAAATGTGGGTGGGACTCCTTCATTTTACTCTCCAATTCCCAGGTAGCTTCTTCCACATTGCTCCTATTCCAAATCACTTTGGCTAAAGAAATGTCCTTGCCTCTATGTTGCTTCAGCTGCTTGTCTTCAATTCTGATCGGATAAACTTCAAAAGTCAGATTCTCCTTTAAGGGAAAGACATCAATTGTAACTACATGCGACGGATCATGAATGTATTTCCGGAGTTGAGAGACATGGAATACATCATGAAGATTTGACAAATGAGGAGGAAGAGCAATCTTATAAGCAACCGGCCCCACTTTCTCCAAGATATCATACGGTCCAACAAACTGTGGAGTCAGCTTTTTGGACTTAATGGCCCGACCAATTCCTGTGGTAGGAGACACCCTCAGAAAAACATGATCACCAACCTAAAACTCTAGAGGTCTCCTTCGCTTATCTGCATAGCTTTTCTGACGATCCTAAGAAGTTTTCATTTTGTTCTTAATCATAGTGATCTTCTCAATAGTTTCCTGTACAATGTCTGGACCAGTCAATAAATTTTCACCAATCTGAAACCAGCAGAGAGGCATTCTACACTTCCTGCCATAGAGTGCCTCAAACGGTGCCATACCGTTGCTAGATTGGAAGCTGTTGTTATAAGTAAATTCCATCAACGGTAACAACTGTTCCCAACTTCCAACCTGTTCGAGCACACAAGCTCTCCAGTGTCGAACCATAAACCAATCTTAATTTCGTTTGATTTTTCTGGTCGAAATAAAAATTTGGTTGTTCAACCGAATAGATTCCATTTTGAAACATGGTGGACTGGAAATGACAAATGTGAAGCCATTATTTCAGACTCCTGGAATTCTGAAGTGTTGCAACAACGAAATCTTTCAGGTGTAGCAAGGAAGATTCAACAATCTAGTATGAATCTTCAGATTTGGAGTATGAATGAACTTCCTGCTATCCTTGAACAAATAAAACATCTTCAGGCATAGATGGACAGTATGGGGGATGCTAGTTCATTGTACACAGAAGCTCTACATTCTAGGAGAGTGTTGCTGGAACAAATGAACTCTTTACTAGAGAAAGAAGAACAAGCCTGGAAACAAAGATCGAAGGTTCACTGGTTGAAAGAAGGGGACAGAAATACAAAGTTTTTCCATATGTGTGCTTCACAACGGCATAGGAAAAATACCATTAAGAGATTGAAGAATGAGGAGGGGGTTGCTACTGTGAAAGAGGAGGAGATGGGAGCCATTGTTGTAGATTATTTCTAAGTTGTTTGAGTCTTCTGAACCTACTGCTAGTACAGGGATTTTAGAGGTGGTGGGGCAGAAGGTTAGTGATGAAATGAATGATGTTCTGATGCGTCCTTTTGTGAAAGAGGAAATGAAGACTGCCATTTTCCAAATGTTCCCTACCAAATCTCCAGGCCCTGATGGTTTCCCTCCTTTCTTTTATCAGAACTATTGGCATGTTGTTGGGTTGGATGTAACTGACAGTATTATGGATTTCCTAAATGGAGGTAATTTTCTTGATGATATAAATTATACCCATATTGCTCTTATTCCCAAGATTAATGGTCCTGAGGATATGTCTAAGTTTAGGCCAATTAGTCTATGCAATGTTATTTATATAATAATATCCAAAGTGTTAGCAAATAGACTTAAATTGGTGCTGCCTGAGGTTATTTCTGAATCTCAGAGTGCATTCGTTCCTGGGAGACAAATTACGGATTACATAATTTTGGGTTATGAGATGACTCGTATGATCAAGAGTAAAAAACTTGGGAAGAAAGGTTGGTTTGCTCTAAAACTAGACATGAGTAAGGCTTATGATAGAGTGGAATGGAGTTTTCTAGAAGCAATGATGCAAAAGCTGGGTTTTTGTTCTCAATGGATCTCTCTGATAATGAAGTGTGTATCCTCTGTGTCTTTTTCGGTTATTCTAAATGGGAAGGTGTTTGGGAATTTCAAACCGCATAGAGGTATCAGGCAAGGAGATCCATTATCCCCTTATCTTTTCATCATTGTAGCGGAGGCTTTGTCTAAGCTTTTTATTCAGGCAGAGAATAAAGGGAGAATTCATGGTGCAAAAGCTTCTTTGCATGGTCCATCTGTCTCGCATCTTTTCTTTGCGGATGATAGCTTGATTTTTGCAAAAGCTAATTTGCAGGAAGCTTTGGTGATCAAAGATTTAATTCAGAAATATAGCGAAGCTTCAGGCCAGATGATTAGTTTTGAGAAATCCTCCATTATGTTCAGTCCTAATTGTTCTCAAAATATAAGAGAAGAGATTTTAGATTGTTTTGGGATCCAAAATCAGGCCTTCTCATAATCTTATTTGGGTTTGCCCACGATTATTGGTAGATCAAAAAAACAATCTTTTCAATCTATTGTGGACAGAGTTTGGAAGAGAATCAAGGGGTGGAAGGAAAAACTTCTTTCTAGAGCAGGGAAAGAAGTCTTATTGAAGGCTATTGCTCAATCTATTCCATCCTATGCCATGAGTGTGTTTAAATTGCCAGCCAGCTTGATTACTCAACTAACGGGGCTTTTCAATAAGTTCTGGTGGGGATCGTCGGAGGAGGAAAGGAAGATCCATTGGTTGAGCTGGAGGAAAATGTGTCAACCAAAGAGAAATGGTGGTCTTGGCTTTAGAGATTTAGAGTCTTTTAATCTGGCTTTATTGGCAAAGCAAGGTTGGGAGATTATAAAATCTCCAGAATCTCTGTTAGGTAGAGTTTTAAAGGCAAAGTATTTCCCAAATTGTTCATTTTTGGAGGCTCCTTTGGGGAATAATCCAAGTTTTACTTGGAGGAGTATTCTGGAAGGCCGGTCAGTCCTAGAGAAAGCTTTGAGGTGGCAGATTGGTAGTGGAGTGAGGGTAAGGGTTTGGGGTGATCCTTGGATTCCTAAACAGTGGTCTTTTAAACCAATAACCCCCAATCAGTTCCATGAGGGTGCTCTTTTAGTCTCAGCTCTTCGAAGTCAGGATGGGCAGTCCTGGGATAACCAGATTTTAGAGCAGTTTTTCTTGCCCTATGACAGGGAGGAAATTTCCAGAATATTTCCATAATACCTATTTTTACTAATCAGACGGAGGATGAGCTAGTTTGGCATTTTACAAGAAATGGTATCTATTCAGTTAAGAGTGGATATCTTACATGGATTCAATTTCAGCAGCACCTGGACAAGGGAGGGGAAGGCTCTTTGTCTTCTGGGGGTTCATCTTTTTGGAAGGTCCTTTGGTCCTTAAATCTGCCTGAAAAAATGAAGATTTTCTTTTGGAGGGTGATTAAAAATATTTTACCCACTAAAGATAATCTATTGAGGAAGAAGGTACCTTTATCTCCGATTTGTAGTGGGTGTCATGAGGAGTTCGAATCAGTCCAGCATGCTCTATTCCAGTGTGATTTTGCCAAGAGAGTTTGGGAACTTCTAGATCTAAAGCAGATTCGGGATGGGGGGGTTAGAAGAAATCCGAAGGAGTGGTTTGAGGACATGATTCAAAGCAAAAGCAAGGAGAATGTGAGGTTTTCAGTGGTGGTTCTTTGGTGTTTGTGGAATGCAAGGAACTCTCGAGATTTCCAGAGCAAATACAAGACGGCGGAGGAGGTATCTTATGAGGTTGGGTGTTATTGGGACCAGTTGAGGAGAATGAAATTCGAATCTTTTGGTAGCCCTCTCCCTGTTTGATCTGTTGAAAATGCAGCAGAGCTTGAACCTCCTCCGGCGGCGGTGTATTTGAGTTCAAATGGGGCTTTTTCTGTGGATGAAGGGAAAGGAGGGTCAGGCTATGTAATATGTTCAGCTGGGGGTCAGTTCTTGGCTGGAGGTGGTGAGAGTAATGCTTTTCCTCCTAGTCCTCAGTATCAAGAAGCATTAGCCGTGTTGAGGGGATTGGAGCAAACAAAGGAGATGAGTTATGGGTCAGTGGTGGTGAGATCCGATTGTAAGGCTTTAATAACAGCTCTAAACTCCCCCAAGGAAGATATTTCTGAGCTAGGAATTATTAAGAGGGATATATTGAAGCTAGCAATGTCTTTTGATTATTGCATGTTTTCTCATGTTAGTAGATCAGGTAATGTTGCAGCACATTCTTTAGCAAAATGGATTTGTAAACAGGGTCAGGTTTAATACCCCCCCCCCCCCCCCCGAGTTTTGCTTGACCTTTTTGGTCAGTATCAGTAATAATATCGCGGGCTCATGTTATGATTCAAAAAAAAAAGGACTTACTATCTTCTTTTTTTTTTTGTTGTAGAAACAAATTATCAATTTGATCCTCCAAAGATTGCATTGCCATTAATTTAGTCCCTAAAGATAATTATCATTAATACAGTCCATCAAAAATCAATTATTTTGCCATTTTAGTAACCTAAAGAAATTTGTCGCCAATATAGTCACTCAAAGATCAATAATTGTGCCACAAATTTAGTCCGTTAAAGATATTTGCAACCAATATTCTCCCTCAAAGATAATTGTCCCACCATGTTAACCCCTTCATGTGGCTTCGTTACATAAGAGTTTAACAATACTTGCATAGCAAGTTAAATTTAAAAAATTGTAAAATAAAATTAAAAACTTAAATAAATAAACAAAAATAATTAAAAGAACAAATAACCCCAACCCAATCTTCTAATTAGGGATGACAATGAGGCGAGGAATGTGTGGGAAGTATTGTCCATGTCATCATCCTCGATTCTAACCACATTCCCCACTTCAAAGAGAAATCCTCCCCATCCACATTCCACAGATCCTCACGATTTTTTATAAAATAGGTAAAAATAATTAAAATTTATAAAATAAATAAATTTTAAATATAGAGTTCAAATACTTTATAATAAGTTCATATTAGATAAACATTGAAGTTTAAATAACAATAAAGAAACTCAAATGATATATTCAAAACCAAATGAAAAAAAATATGAAGATCCAAAAACTTCAAATTCAATCATTCTAATTAATTTAATAATATAATATAAACATAAAATTGAAAAATAAACTTATTAATGTGATATATTTCCGGAGATTCTCTTCTCATTACTCAAATAGCCTTAGGAGAGATTTTCTCTCCATCCCCAACCTCACACGACCTCAAATGGGACAATTCTTGTTGGGATCCCAAACATTGTTGAAAATTGTAATTTCTTAATTAGAACAAGGGTTGTGAGTATTTTTTTTATTACCTTCCTTTATTTATTTAAGTTTTTTTAATTTTATTTTACTATTTTCTATTAAAAGTGCCTAAAGCACCATTAAATTGTATTGTAACAAAGCAACAATGAGGGACTAACATGATGATACGATTGATCTTCGTAAGGTAATAGTGGGTTGGGAATCTGGTATAGGGTTAAAAATAAATTAAACAGACGTTATACGGTTTTGCTCACTCTTCATACTCTCAGAAATTGAGATCGTGAATCAAACAATGAAGCAACTATCTGGCAAGACATTTTGTTTTAGATTTTTGTTCCGACCTGTCATGAGCTAAGGACACCTACATTACATGATGTCCTGTAGAAGATATTTTGCAACCTATGAGAAAGACATAAACACACGAGCCGAGCTCAGACAACCTACAATGAAGGACTTAGAGTCTGGATTAGCTCAAAGGTGTTTAGATTAGGACCCGAGGTATAGATAAGGCACGAGACTTATTCCTGAAGAGAATCTCCAAAAGATAAACAACTCAATTATCAAAGAATATCAATGAATTATCAGCAATTATAGAGGATCACCGCTTATCTCCTTAAAGATATGATTACACGAAGATTATTCTCAAAGATAAAAGATTTATCAAGGAAATACATCAAGCCAAGCTTCTCATCCTGATTCTATGAATACTAGCCTCAAGTAGGGGCTAAACACACACCCGATACACATCAAACACAACTAGTACATAATCATTACGATTGTAAGACCCTCACAATTTATATTACCTTAATTACTATTAATTAGATTGAGTTTAATTAGTACTTGAAAATTTCTTAATAAAATCCGACAGAGTCTCCTCTGTTCGGACTTCCCAAAAATATTTTTCCTGAATACCTGTCAGATCAGAATATATTAAAAATATAATTATAAATATTAGACACAGCCAACTTATCACTAATGCCCTGCTACAAAATAATACAAGTTATAGGGCTACAACTAGTGAATTTTTTTGAAATCAAAGTACACTAGCTTGACCATAAATTACTACACTTCTCTCATACTAATTTACACTCCACGTGGTGGAGGGTATTCCTGCTCGGACTGCCATTATATAAGCTCCATCTTCGTACCTGTATAAAAAAGGCAAGAAGGGTAACATTACACAGAACTTAGGAAATAGTTTCTAAAAAGGCATAATAATAAACTAAGATCATACACATTAACCAACAATAATTCATATCACAACATACACAACTCAGTACACCAATACTTCTAATTTATTCATTTTCAATTTCATTATCATCCTTATTCATATTTTTCGTAATTAATTCTCTCTTTTCATTTTATTATTTCCTTTCTTTTCCTTTCTTTTTATTAATTTCCTTTTTACCTTTCAGCCCACAAGGTCTACAGGACCACCTGCGCTGATTATCCTAGCCCACAGGATCTAAAGGACCACCTGTGCTCAGTATCTTAAACCACATGATCTACGACAGGACCACCTGTGCATACTATCTTAGCCCACAGGGTCTACAGGACCACCTGTGCTCACTATCTTAGCCCACAAGGTCTATAGGACCACTTGTGCTCACTATTTTAATCCACAGGGTCTACAGGACCTCCTGTGCTGACTATCTTAATCCACAGGGTCTACAGGACCACCTGTGTTGTGTATCTTATTCCACAAGGTTTACAGGACCACCTATGCTTCTTTTATTCTTCTCTCACCTTCTATTATTAATTCTGTCTCACGACTTACTTATTTCTTTCTCCTTTATTAATTCTTAGTTCTCTTTCCTTATTAACTATCCTTAATCCTCTTTCATTTCATTGTTGATTACCCACTTTGTTACTCTTATTATTTCGTAGCTTATTATTTAACTAATCCATCATCCATTTCTTTATTACCGTTCCCTAGATTCTCTTATATCTTCCTATTGTAGATTAACCCTCGATTCATGCTTAAGTTCTTTCTAACTAATTGTCCATTAAGTCTCTTCACTATTAACCTCCCTGATGTCCTAGTCACTTTCACTAATATCAATTAATTCCATTTAAACTTAAGTCCTCTCTTTTACCTCAATTGATTTGTCACTACAAAGAACAATTAATCAACTTCCTACTTCTGAACTATTCACCTAGTTCCCTTTTTCTACTACCCTAAGGTTCAATCCTATTTTATTTAGTCAAGATCTTAACTATCAGTCTATCCCTGTTGATTCCTCTACTTTCACTTATTCTTTAAACATGCCCCTTAGGTGTTTCTAACTTACTTTCTAACTATTCACTTAACCTAAACAGTCCCTATTTAATCTATTATTACTTTACTAAGTCTTCCTTTCAAGCTTTTAATTAGCTCTATCACAAAACCTAACATCTCTAAGTATTCACTCACCCTTTCATATTATTCGTTATTCCATATAAATAAATAAAACCTATTCGAGCACAAAATACCATATACATATTCAATCATCAACATAGTGGGTTCTCTAACCCAAACTCTAAATATTTAGTTCTAACCAAATACATTACCCTAAGGTTTATTATTCTCATACTCATCCCTCTTAGTTATCACTATACTCTAGTTAGAACCCACCCCCTAAGAAATGGTAATACCACCTCCTTACCTTGAATGGAGAGAGAAAGAGAAAAACCTTAGAACCTTAAGCTTCTCCTTTTCTCTAGATCCTTTAGAGATTGAACCTTCTTAGTTTTCCTTGCAACCGGATGAGAGCTACCAAGTAGTAAGTGGGTATATAGTCCAAAAGTGATCTTGAGGGAGGAAGAAGCTTCACTTGCTCTTGAGAAGCTCCTTGAGGTATGAGAGAGAAAGATACTCCATGGGTGGGTGTTTGTTTTAGTGAGAGAGAGCTTGGTGGTTATGGTGGTGATGATGATGGTGGTGATGAGGAGAAGCTTGGAAGTGAGTGTTTTTGCACTAGGGAGCTCGGGTGATGGCTATGGAGCTTTGGCTTGTTGAGGAAGCCTATGGGGTTCTAACGTGGTGAAGAAGAGTGGGGAAATTCGTGTGCCCCACGTTTTTATTTTTTTTTTCATCTGATACAGAATACTCGAGTAGTTTGGATGATTCACATTTTATTTATTTTCTTTGCATTTCAAAATGTCATAACTTCTTCGTTACCCGTCGGATCTTGCTCAAATTTGAAAGAAAGTTTCCCTACATATTAACCTTCACATCCAACGGTGGAATTTGTGTTTAGAGTTGTCAATCCTTTATTTTTAATTTCCTCTTATAACGTATTTAAAACACCGAAAATGCCGTTTCAACCACTCGTTTTCCCATCTTTCAACCTCTTATTCTCTTTGCTAAGGCTATCTAACTACTTCATAGCTCTAAAAGTGATTCCAATCCATCATCTTAATTCCTCTTGTGCACAATTATCATTTTTCTAATCTATTTATTATTCCAATTAAAAATTAAGGATGTTACAACGATCAGTACACAAATACTCCGCTGAGAGATATTCAGAAGTAAGAGAACCAAACTCTTGCTATCCCCCACGATGGTAGTTATATCCAACCTTACCAAAGAGACATAAGAACATCACGCAGTCCAATGCCAGACAGTACTAGGAGCCTGAGCCTCAGCATTCGTAGTGGTGTGCTCAATTCATTAATTAAAGTGATACAAGATCGTAAACGACCTTCCAAATAGTAGGGTGCATATCGTCAAATACTCTTAGGAATAACTTGAAGTTGTCTTACTTTCTCATATGCACTATTTCTACGTGCTTGATAGAACTACGTAGTCTTGATCCGTAGAACCTTGGTCCGAATGGGTACGTAAGACAAAAAGCATACTTTGCCAGACTAAAAATCCTTCACAAGGACCCCTGTTGCAATACCCTCAATTTTTCATATTTGCATAAATTATATTTTTATGATTAAAGTATTATTTTCAATAGGGACAGATGAATTTATTTGTGTTTTGTAAATTATAAGGAGTTTTGATTTTAACGTTATTAATTTATTTCTAAAAAAGGAGTTTATGGAGACAGCGATTTGTCAGATTTCAGTTTTTGGAATTTGGATTTGACAGGTTGATTTTATTTATGTCATTATTTATTTATTTATTTATCTATTGATTTATTTGATTTCTTTATTTTAACTTTCGAAGGCATTATGTTTTCAAATGAGGTTCAAATAAGATGATGTTACACTCAAAGTAATCTGGATGGGAATCAATTGTCCTCCTCTATGATTTGCTAGATGGTGTCGGTGGATTATGCATGTAGGTAGAAGAAGCTGGAAGTGTCGATTGATTTGGGTTGTGTTTGAGGCAATTATCTACCATATTTGGAAAGAAAGAAACGAAAGAACATTCAATAATTATACTAGTTCTCCATCTCACAGGTTTAGATTAATTAGGAAAGAGGTAGCTTATCGTATCTATTTTTGTATTAAGAAGTTCAAGAGGTGGCCTAATAGGCTCTTAGTAAGTAGAATATGTAATGAGCTTTAGTTTTTACCTCAGTCTTTAAGGCTGAACCCTTCCTAGAAGGTGGCAGCCTTTAGACTAGGTATTTTTACTTTGACTGTTATAGTTTTGTATTTTGCTTGTGGTAATAGATTTTTTCTTCTAAAAAAAAAGTAATTATATGAAAATATAGAGTTTATTTTTATAACAGTGAAGGTTTAATTTTTATGGTTTGTGAAAGACTATTATTTTTTTGGGATATATATATATATGTATAGCATTGTTATTGTGTTTTGTAAATTTATTTAGAGCATGATTTTAATGCACCCCATAAGAGTTTAAAGAAATTTTCATTTTTCCCCATGCATACTTATTTTACAATTTGGAAATAAATAAGGAAGAAAAAAATTCTTTTGAAAAATAAACCCCAAATAATTATAATGTTCATTTTATTACCACCCTAATTACCCTATTGGTATTTTAATTGAAAAACAAATGAGACCCCTATTTTTGGTAGGAGCCATACCCTCCTAATTCTTTCTCTCTTTTATTCATTTTGTGCGTGTGTGACTTTTGGTTTGCTTTTAAAAAAATAAAAGATAACCCCCTCCCTTCTCCTACAGGATTTATACCCCCCTTCTTTATCAAGCTTCACTTTAAGTTTTCTCTCCCCAAAAAGAAAACAGAGGAGCAACATACTCCCTCCTCCCATAATCACTATATACCCCCTCCTTCTCACATGCAATTTCTCATTTTCTTCTCTTCTCAAACAATAAAGCAAAAACAGCCCCATATACTCCCTCCTATCACACGCCCCATCTCCCTCCTTCATAACAGTAACATCCATTCTTCTTCTTCCCCGTGAGCAGAGAAGGAAGATCCTAAACATACAGTAAGAAATTCTGCCCCTTTTCCCATTTTAATTTCGTAAATCAAATACCCATTACCTTCTCATTATCTATTCAATTAAGGAGTAAACAAAATCAAAACCCACTCTCCAAAAGGAAGGGGAACTCGTGACAGCCAAGGAGAAGGAGTAGGAGGAACGCATTTTTTTCAATTTTTGCTTTGTGGATAATAATCCCTAACTCATTTTAATTTATTTTATCCTATTTTAATTACTTGAGAGTAGATTATGATTAAAGTTAGATTTATGAATTTTGCATGTGTTATATATGTATATGTGTGGCTGTATTGATTTATTTAAAATGTATTGTTTCCCAAAAAGTCTTGATTTTTACAAATAACAAGTCCTAGGGTGTTGCATGTGCATGATCTAATTTGTAAAGGTTGAGATTTTTCCTTGCATGTGTGGTTTGAAAGGGTACCCGAATTAAAAGTAAGCATTTTCATGAAAATGAGTATTAATGTTCATGCACGTAGTTATTTGAGTTTGATATGTATAAATATTTATTTTCATGAAATTACTATTAGCTAAAATGAGTTTTTGAATTAAAAGTGATTTTCCCCTATTTATAAACTTTGGCCGAATTGGCCATAGAGAATGAAAAAGAACTCTAAAATTTGTTTTAAGCCTTGATACTCTATTTTTACTAAAACTAAGGTATATTGAAACTTTGATTTGGTGTTGCTTGTCAGTAGTTTTGTTTATATGATTTTTCGGGGTTAAAAACAAGTTAGTTTACTTGGTTATGTGAAGAATGATTTTTGAACCTTAGGGACTTTGGTTTTGTTACAGTAAAAATGTTAAGTGCATATTTGGTTTCTATAGACCTTTGTTAAAGAGAAAGTGGAAAGTGTTAAGAGTTTTGTGAGTTGTTGTTTTAAATAGTGAATGAAGCCATAGGGCTTAATTTTCTTAAATAGGTATTGTTAATCTAATTGGATTATCCAAAAACATGTTAATAATTTGATTAGATTGAATTTCAAAGCTTGTTTTCAAGAAATGAATTTTGTTCTTATTGCTAAGTGTGAAAAATTATATAACCATGCCTTGTTTTGTTGATGTGGCCGAATTGATGGAGAAGAAAGAAAAGGCTATTTTGATTTTTTGATTTTGATTATGTCAATTGATAAATTGATTTGGAGTTTTTGGCAAAGTCCTAAAGCGTTAAGAAATGGTTATGATCGATAAAAACTTTTTGTTTAATTTCTATGTTTCTATACAATCCATATGATTTGTTTTGGTTAGATTGTTTTATAAAGCTCATTTTCTAGTAAGGTTCTTAAGTTTGAGAAAAATTATTTGCTTTGAAGATTTTGTTTTGGTCTATACATTAGATTGAAAAAGAGTATGCTTTATCGAGTGTTTTGTGTTGAATATTGATTTATAACTTTGTATGTGACTTAGAGTTAAAGAAAAGAACTAACTTTTAGACGAAAATGAAGGGGAACCCGTGAGCCCCTTTTGTCCATTTAGAATCGAGTTTTGTTACGTGATGTGTTGAAATTGTGAAAGAGTTTTAACGTATCAAACTTGTTTAGTGTTTTGGAACATAACCAAATTGTTTTACTTTGAATGGTTTGAAAACGTTAAAGAATGTATTGTTGACTTGAAAATTTTATGACTTTAGTTTTCATTTGAAAATTTAGTTGTCCTTGAGATTTGACACACTCTTTCAATTTGATTAAGGTTATAAAGTAAAGCATTTGAAAAATGCAAATTCTCCATGGAAAAAGGAAAAGAGGCCGAATTGACCAAGCTGAAATAAATTGAATAAAATTTTGTTTAAGTGCTTTAGTTAGTATTTGAACAAGTGTTTTGCGATGGTTTGTGTTTTATTAATAATAAGGTTCGATTCTTAAGTTGTATTTGTGAAATAAATACTTTCAGGCAAGCGTAAGGTATTTTTAAAGGATATATTTCAAAGAGGGTACATGCTATCCCGAAGGTGTATTTTCATGAATAATAACTTAAGATAACAACCCTATGCCTAAGATTCACGAGTTTTGAATGACGTAACTTGTTTTCGGATAAGATTTGGTTAATTCTTTGAAAAGTATTTTTGTTTTAGAATGAAGATGCTATTCAAAAAGTGTATTCTAAAAAAAAGGTTAATTTCTAGTTACATGATTGTGACGGGAACTTAAGAAAGTGTTTTGCTAATGTTTGGAATAACTTGAATTGTTTTAAAATGACATTTTGTTTTATGCCTAAATGTTGTTTCGCAACTTTGTTTAAATGATTTGGCAATTGGAAATGTCTTTGTGTATGTAATGATAATTAATTTTTGTGGAAGAATTAGTAAAACAAAGTTGTTTGGGAATTTTGAATGAAAAAGTATTTTGTAACACGTATTTATATATGTATAAAGTGTTGGGATTTTTGGTATTAGTTATAGTTAATTTCAAGTGATGATAACCCTTAAAGTTTTGAGAAAATTGTTCAAAGGACTTTAGTACATGTGATGAAGTTAATAGATTAATTCCTCTATGTTATAGATGTTTTCCGGATTTTGTTACTAGGTTATAAAGAGTTTGAAAAATGATTTTTGTTGTTTGAAAGCTTAAGGATTTTAAGGTATTATATGTAGAAAAGGTTTAAATGCATTTCGTGACAGTAAAAGCTATTTTCTAATCGTTTAGAGTGATTTCAGCATTACATCAAGTATAAGTGTTGTAAATAAAATCTATTGTTTATTTTATTTGGATATTGGCAATGTGCCCCTTGTTATTTGACGTTTGTAACAAGAAATATTTGACGTATTTATGTTTTTATTCAGCATATTGCTTTAAATTGTAGAGTATGAATTACCCGTGAATTTTAAAGTGAAACCGTGAAAACTCAAGTTATTTTGGTTTGATTTTAATTGGCTTTTGGTTTATGCACGTTAAGAATTCAGCTTTTCATAATTTTGCAAAATGAGTTTTTAAATGATTTTCATGGACCCTGAAGTGTTTTAGAATTATTCTAAGTGTTTCCAAGAGCAAGCAACTTAGTAGTAAGTTATTTGATTCAATTATCCTAAAGTGTTTAAGTATCTGGCATATTTGAATATAACTTAGTTTAATTACGTTGTATTGATTTCTTTGGTTTCCTAATTTAAGGAAGAATAGAAGAGGACAAGACTGATAATGACGGCTTTGACTCACTGGACCGCAAAGGCTGCAAGCTTCGTCAGGTAAGAGAGAAGGTTTCCTTAAGATGCCGTGGTGGTTAGTTAATTTGTTTAAGTGTTCCTGACCATCTCAAAAGTCGGAACGCAAGGGTCTAAGAGCAAGTCGTATGGTGACACTTGGCTGTATGTGTATGGTCATTTATACGAAGGGTTGGATCCCTCTTGGTATTGGATGATTATTAATTTATGAAAAGTATACTGTGATGCCATGATGATATTATATGCTATTATCTGCCTGCTAAATGTCATTATGAAAATAGAATTAATTGTGTTGAGGGACGCCTGTTACGTCCTGACTAGAATTGTTGTGATAAATGAAATAATAACGTGATGAAAGTGTTGTACAAAGAGAAAGGATATACAATCATTTCGAGAAAGAGTATGAAAGTTAAGAGCAATTGGAAAAGAAAAGATTTATGAAAGAGTATGTTGAGGTGCAGGATTATGAAAAGATAGTTAAGGATTTATGTGAAAGTCTGAACTCCCTGATGTGCACAGTTGTTGTGACGTGCTTTCCAGGTCGAGGATGGTTCTGGCCGCGTGAGCTTTATGGCGTGGTTTTCGAGCCCTTGTCTATGATGATAATGTGAATTATTGTGGAAAAGATTTATGTGAAAGATTAAATAGAGGTCGAGGTTCACTGAAGGGATGAACAAGAGTGAATCGACCAAAAGACATTGACTAATGCGGTGAGTTGAGTGTGAAGTAATGGAGAGGAAGATACCCTGTTTATCTGCGGATACTCAAGTGAGCGATTGTGATAGGGGAGGGTGATGACGGTGATACGTCAAGAAACCTAGAGTACTATTCTAAGTGGAACTAGTCTATATGTGATAGAGGATTAATACCCAGGGGATCGTAGCATGTTCCACAATGCAGACTATAATAGTACTGTCACCCCCTTGATCAATTTCGAAATGGTAAGAGGGAACCTGAACGAGGTGGGCAGTCCGATTGGTTTTGGGCGCCTGCGATATCGCATTATGATGAAATGATAAATACAATGATTATGTTATATTGTGGCTAACCCAGAGTGGTTACAACGTTGTGTTCTCAGTTGTTCGACCTGCGTGGGTTAAGGTTCCTATACGTCCCGTTTGCTTCCGTTTAGGTTCTGGAGGATTGGAGGAGATGTAGTTGTGCTAACAAATTCCTCGATGACGTTATCTTATTCCCCTATCATCGGTGGATACGATTTAATAAGACTTAATAAAATGTCAAATATATCAAAGTTTATAATCCAAATGCTAAGAAAAGAAATTGTGGAATAACTAAGACATAAGCAAGTTATCGGGCAAGGAGATAAAGTTGAAAGAAGGGATTTGGAATAAATGTGGTTGTGGTTGGTAAAGGAATGCCTCGAGAAAAGAGGAGGAGATTGATGATATTGATGTAAAAGTGAAGATGGAATCTATGATGAATTAAAATGGTAACAACAAAGAGAATGTGAAAACGAATTTTAAGGTTGTTTTGTTGTATGTGCTTATTTGTCTGATTGCCTAATATTAACACACACAGTCGACAATTATTTGTCTGGAATGCTTACTCTCTCTCTCTATTATGATATTCCCCCTTCTTGTATATATATGATGAATACAGCTGGAGGATTGGGCATTGTGCTACCGAGGTGGTTCGTCGTCTGCTGAGATATGTGGAGATTCTTCATTGTCAGAAGATGAAGAACTATTTGATATAGGAGCGTCCGGTGAAGAAGTGGAATCAAAATTTGTTTCCGTGGAGTCTCCTAAGGTTAAGTCGGAGTCGACAGCTGAGGATGGCCCTAGTCATTAGTGGTAGTCTTTGTTTTGTCTTGTAACCCACTTATGTGCACTCGATTGATATTGCTAGTACCACTGTATCACCCGTTTTTATGCGTAACCATTTTGGAAACTTATGAACTGTTATTCATTTTAAATGAATAATGTTTTGTTCCAAAGCGCGGTGTTGGTAACATTTCGGTTTGGAACTTGACAGGTGACGTGTGACATGTTGACCATACTTTTAATTTGAATAGTTAAACCGAAACACTTTTGTAATAGCAGCTCCATGTCCATGTCACCAATGAAAAAAATTTTACTCATATTTTTACTATATTGTTTAAAATAAAAAAAAAATATTTCAAGTTCTAAATCGGGGTGTTACACCTGTTCTATTTGGACAGACATTGACGTTGTTTGTGGGAACTATAAACTACAAACCCCAGTAACCACGACTTGATGGGTAACCAAAACCCACCACCAGTTGACAATCAAGTAGGGGTTAATCAGAGCAAGGTTAACAAAATACCAAACCACCCCAGAGCCAGAAGTGGGCCCTACACAGGAGATACAGGAACTGCAGGACCCGTAGGAGCTACTTCACTAACAGGGCCCAATGTAAGAGTTGTAGGAGCTACCCCAATACTTGATCTAACAACTGGGCACATAGCAAGAACTGTAGACTCACAAGGCGCTGAAAACCAACAAATCAAGAATGATCCTCATGACGAAGTAGAAGATTCACTGGATACCCCAAATGCTCCCATTCCACCGCCAGAGAAACCCGCTACACCAAGAGGTAGGAGAGCCCAATCAAAACTTGTTATTCTCTACCAAAGTATAAAAGAAGGGCCAAGGGAGAGGCCAACTCGGAGCGTGAACTTGACATAACTTGTCCAGGAAAAATTGTTCAAAGAATACAAGAACGAGTTGATAAAGCAATAGCAGAAATTTTTGGACCGACGAAATTGAGCCTTTTTCGATCAACAAGCTCCAATGCCGCAAACATAACCATTGTAGTAGATCTTGTTGATGGAGGGGACAAGAGAGCTCCATTTGTTAGAAAGCTTGGAGACCAACTTGTGAATACCCTTAGCATAACAAGTGTAGAAAGGGAAGGAGAAGGGCTCGGCAACTAGGGAGCCCGTTGAAGAAGAATCAGACATGAATGACCAGTTCAAGAACTCCTAGATTGCGAAGAAATTCATGTCGGATTTTGGGACCGTTTTCTGAAAGGATTATGCGAGCTCCAAACCCCAAAACTTCCAACATCCAACAAATCTATATGGTTATGATGGGACAGGAGATCCAGAACAAGACATCAGAAAACTTCAATTTGCAATTGCTTTCCAACATAGAACTCCTGATTTCATGTGCAAAACTTTGTCTTTGAGCTTAACAAGACCAGCCTCTGAGTGGTTTCAAACCCTTGAACCAAGGTCTATCAACAGTTAGAAGCAACTCACTAATGCATATAAGCTCCTATTTTCCATCAGCAAAGCTCACCCCAAAACGGTGCACTTCCTAACTGATGTGATCCAGCAGCATGATGGGAGCTTGCATGATATACTCGTTGGGTTTACCAGAGAAAAGAACCATATCGTGAAATTGAAGCCATTTGTAGCCCTACACATCTTCATTTGAGGTCTTCATCATAACAGTGGGTTTGTGGCAGATCTAGAAGGCACCCCTCCCCGATCTATGGACGAGATAATGATAAGATAAGAATCGTTCATCAACAAGGAGGACTTTCGCCGATTTACAGAACCCTGGAGTACATATACCAAAGATCACCTAGGACCTGGACCCGTGCTGATCTGAAGGAGAATCGAGATGAAGGTCATTGGAAGAAAGACTTCCACCAAGATGAAGGGAGGAGAAACAATAGAAGGTATAAGCCCAAATTCAGCCAATGCTCTAAGTTCAATGCCCCAAGAGTGCAGATCATGAAAAATAATGAAGGGGTAAGGCGACCTAATAAGCCTCAGAATACCTACAATTGCTCTGGTGCACAGAAATTTCAACGACAAACGTGGTGCCTCGAATAAGCGTCTTTTTTATATAAGGATAGTGGATATACATCAACAAAGATATAACAAATGGAGTAAATCACTGTATAACTTACCCTATTGCAAACGAGATACACCACTATCCTTAACCAAAATTCTTTTACATTCTTTAATAAAATTAATGACAACAAATTATAGTAATAAAAATTTGTTAAAACTTATAATAAATATTCACTTTCAAATTAAATAAATCAGTAAAGAAGCTTGAAGAAATCACTACTATAACAACCTTTGATCACAAAGACCTACACAATTAAAGAGCACAATAAAATCAAGAATAACTTTAACAACTTTACTTTCATCAAATTTTATAAGATTTCATAAAATTCTTTCTCCAAAATTTCATTAGCAACATTCAATCATGTAATCTTTGAAAATCAAATATTTTTTTTAAACAATTTCTTGTATCACAAGTTCTAATAATAGGCACACCACATTTATCAATAAGCATGTGGATCAACTAGTGAAGGGTTATTCTATCTTAAGCAAAGGTCTTGAACTCGAGTCCTTAGGATTTCAATTATGTTAAATACTTGATACGCCCACTGGAATTTACCCTCGGAATTATAAATATGGTATAGATTAAATAAAATATACAATATATTCTATGTTTATGGTGTGAATTTTATGTTATTATGTGAATGTACAATAATAGAAAAAATTAAATAAAATATTTACAACATTGGACACAAAACCGACCGTTGGATATGAAGATAAGTATATTAGGAAGCTTATCTCCAAATTTGAGAAAGATCCGACGGTTAACGAAAAAGTTATGACATTTTAAATGCGAACGATCCTGTAATTTTGCCCTGTCTAATCGATTAGAAGAAAAATCTAATCGATTAGACTAATCGATTAGAAGGAAATCTAATCCATTAGAACCGCCTCAGACAGCCAACAGTAAGTCGGTTAAATCACGAATGGTTGAGATTTTTCCATGATTTCAACCACAAATTGCATAAAAATCACCCTTGGCACTGTTCTTAATTGAAAGGGACATTTGGGGGTGATTAATTTAAGTAAATGGAGGGAGTATACACTCCAAAACTCAAGAACAACACCATAACCCTCTAAAAAACGTGTTTGCTGTCATGAACTTTCCTTGATTCGTTCTCTATGATCTGAACCTCAAACCCTTACAAAAATTACACCAAATTAAAGTTCGTGTTACCTTCTTCGATTTGGTACCAAGTTTGTTCAACTTGGTGGAGTGTAGAAAGAGATATAAACCTGCAAAGTTGGGTGGTCAAATAATCTGAAATCTGCATTTCAGATTCAAGGAGCCAACTTTCCTTCATTCGTGTGGTAAGCTCAAGCATCCTTTGGGCTTCAAACTTGTTTTATTTTCAAGATAACATGTCCTAGTTTTGATTCTAACCCTTGATCACGATTTGTTGTGACTTATTCTTGATGAGAAACCCTGATCTTTTTGCCTTGTTGAACTGAAAACAGAACATTTGCAGCTGAAAACCAAAAGTTGGGATTTTCCCAACCAAATCATTTCTTTCCATTCCAAAACAATCTGAATCTCTGAGATAGGTAAGGGAGAAGTTATCCGGGTGCTAGAATAATAATCTAAAGGCTAGAAATATAGGATTTCTCATGAACTCAAGGGCAAAATTAGTAAAAATGAGAACTTGAAGTGGGAAGGTCACTTGGAGGTCATTCCAGTCCCATTTCTTGATTTAAACAAGTTTTATATAATGAATATGAACTAAATCAATGATGAACTTGGACTATTTTGTGAAGGAAACGGAAATCATATGTTAAGTTGTGATTTTACGTCTTTTATGCATATTAAGTGAATTGAATATGAAGATCATGCTTTGATTGCTTAAAATGTGCATGAACATGTTTGATTATATGGGATATTGATCTGTTTTGGCTTAGTTTTGATTAAAGTGAAGTGTAGAAGAGATTGGTATGTTAAAACCACATTTAAGATGCAATTTTACAAGATCTAATCGATTAGACCCTATGGCTAATCGATTAGACTACTTAAATTTTACCTCCAGAATTTGAATTTTTGAATTCTAATTGACTAGAGCCTCTTTTAATCGATTAGCATGACCCTGAAAAGTGGAAAATGCCAATTTTTAATACACCTAGCTTTAACCTAAGCTATTTATGGAATGTGAAATGTATTGTTATGAAGAATGAATATTTCTATGATAATTTTGACGACAATTGATTACGAACATGAATTCATAATTATGAAATGAATATTAATGAATGATGAAATAATACATTCGCACAAGAGGTTGCGAATGGTGAGATGATGATATTACGATGATGATAGAATAATGATGATAAAAAAAAAAAGATGACGAAGTGTTTGCATCTGCATTGAGGATACTAAGCGAAGGCAGCTCGTATCGTGGATCCTGAGCGAAGGCAGCTCACCTACTAGTTAAACTGAGCGAAGGCAGCTCGTATACTAGTTACGTTGAGCGAAGGAAGCTCGTATCCTAAATGTTGAGCGAAGGCAGCTCACATACCAGTAACCCCGGGTTATTAGTGAGACGAGAATACATGCATCATGCCACTTAATTACAATAGAATTGTGTGATAAATTGGGTGTGCATTTGTGTATGCATTATTTCTTGATTATTTGACTACTTGTGTTTGTTATTTCTAGTACTGATAGATTATTATTTGTTGATGTGCTTCGGCTATGACTTACTCCCTGCCCTTTTTGTTTGTTAGGTCATGGCGAGGAATCTCTTCTGCATCGAGATGCGGCCGCTCCGTAGTGGCCAGTGGCATTATGAGGACGATCGGGTAGTGTTCGAGGGTGACGTTAAAGTGATCTTTCGTCATCCGAATCCACTATCCCGCATACGTTCCAAGAGGGTAAAGCTTCCTATGATTTATATTATGCACATTCCACCTGCTTTGCGATATCGACCAGGTTATCCTCCACCTCTGAATCATCTTTAGACGATCACTTCCTGTGAGCCCTTCTCCTCCTCATGAGAGGATTATTAGAGAGGATCCGACTCGTCTTGGTCCTTCCACCCGATCCAGAGTGTTGACTCCGGAATATATTCCGAGTGGGTCAACACAGCAGTCGGAAGGCGAGGAGCAGGAAGAGGATCCCGAAGAGGAGGAGGACCCATAGGGAGAAGATCCTCAGGAAGAAGAAAACCCCGAGGCGGAGGATAATCCGGTTGAGAACTCAACCGGAAGCCAGTGGGTCATTGGTAACTGAGTTGAGGACGAAAGGGTGGAGGTGTATAATATTAATTAGTAGGACTTTTACTCTCTTTACTATAGTTTATGGAGTTTGGAACCAAGGCTCTGGGTTATGTCTTTTGTCTGTAATATAGTGTATGTATGTTAATCCGGAGTCTGTCTTTTGGTGTGGTAAAAGCTAAACTCTTGCTACTACTGATGTCATATATATTTGAAAACCTTTTTGATAATAATGTATATGATGTACATTAGTCTTCATCTCTATGTGGATGATGAATGATGTGTTGATTTAGTGATGGCTTAAGTTTATTTTCCTAAAAGGCGAAAAATTAACCCGCATTTTTATAAACAATTAAAGAAAGGGAAATAAATTTGAGTTGTCGCAAAGAAAGTTTTGACACTCATAGTGATCCTACCCAAATTGAATAGGATTATGTATGGTGGATGGATGATAGAGACTTAAATAGTTTGCAACATTTAAAATGTAACATATTCTTTTATAAACAAAAGTATTTTTTAAGGAAATTATTTTTAGTTTTAATATACTTCTTTAATTTTGCAAAAATATATTGTAGTTTTAACTTTACTTCTTTAATTTATTTCATGATTTAGTTATACATATTGTTCAAATATATCCATTATATTAACATATTAGGTTGATCCAATTTTGTCTTGGGTATTGTTAGACCAATATTAGGCCGGGTTCAGATTAAGCCAAACCCAACCCATACTCACCTACCCTTAGCCGCTGCTAAACTAGAACCTATTAAACTGGCTTAAGAGAACCACAATCATTATGTTTTAGAATAAGATGATTTTTGATATGCGTCAAAGGTTCCTTCCAGCCGAAATAAATCTTTTTCGAGATTTAAAGATTGTTGGAATATATTTTGTCTTTATCAATAAAATCATTTTTATACCCTTAATAAGAATCGAACTTTTAACTTGAAGACTAAAGAACCCCAAATAATTGTCCTATGCTGGATTTTTTTCCCATACCAACTTAATTAACAACCCCTTCACATTATATTTTTTATACTTCATCTTTATTTTTATTCTTTTCTTTCTTTCGGATCTTAACAACAATCATCTCTCTCTCTCTTTTTTTATTTCTCCTTCCTACACCATTTACATTAAAAAAAAACGGTGGGAGAATATATTTTTGTATATATATTTAATTCAAACTTCTAAACATTATAGAATATACCATAAAGGTGTAGTATAACTAATAGATAACTGAATTTTTTTAAGTAATGATGACAAGGGTTTGAATTCTACAATATATGTAGAAAAAAAATTATTGGTAAGAAGTAAGAACAAAATTCACTTTTATAATTTTTATGCCTTGAAAATGATTATTACTTTTTTCTTTATTATTAGAAATCTTACGGGAATGGCGTAAACACAAAAAAGAGACTAGGGAATATGATTTTCTCAAAATATATATTTTGACAAGAAAAGTGTGGTGGGCCTCTCGAGGCAAAATGAGGCCCGGTGATACCCACTGCCACACACACACACTCCCCCCATCAGCCATCAGCTACTCTTTTTCCAATCCAAGACCCCCCATTATAAATACTGACCCCTCCCTTCATCCCCTCCTCAGTGACTCAGTCTCAGTAATCTTATTGCTCTCGTTTCCAAAACACTTTTTTACTCTTTATTTGTTCTTCCCCAAATGGCTTCTATTACTCATGCATCCACAATTACTACCCCACCTTTCTACTTTGATGAGAAGTGGAAGTTGTCAAAGAAAGAAGGGTCATCAAGGAGTAGCCGTAGTTCTTCAACTACTACTACTACTTCTACACCTCTCATGAAGGATTCCACCACTCAACAAAGTCAAAGGAAGTGTGCTTTTGCTAGGAAGTGTGCAAGGCTTGTGAAGGAGCAAAGGGCTCGTTTCTACATCATGAGGAGATGTGTCATAATGCTCATATGCTGGAGTGACTAATTCATTCATCATGCGCATAACAAAAGCCATCTTTAGAGGGAAAGACATAAAGGGATCTACTCATCCAAGAGAGTTAAAACTGAAAAAGTCTCTCTCTTTCTTTCTCACAATCTCTTTTGTTTCAAGTTCTCTTTCTCTCTATATATTCTCTTTTGTATGAGATCCTTTTTGGCTAGGAGCATGAAGGAAGGGATATATGTATAAGTGTACAAAGGATTTTCTTTTCTTTTCTTTTTTTCTACTCCTCTCCTATGGGCTAGAATTAATTTTTGGTTTTTCCTATTAAAGGGGCTTTATTTTGAACTAGAACAACTACCATAGAAGGAGCTAGGTTCATGTTCTCAGGGTGGTACTTATAAATTTTCTTATTGTCTATCTGAAATTAGATGAATAGATATATGATATATATTAGAATGAAGAAGTTTATAGCTTAAACATTATACTTGTATGTCTTTCATCTTCTTGTTCTAATTTTTTTATTTTTATTTTTTTACTAAGTTTTTAATCTCATATGAGATGTATGACCCTTTTGCGTCCGAGTTAAGTTTCTGTCTTTGGGATTGAAGAAGGAAGTGATGGATGTTTGAGATCTCAAATCTGAGAGAGATTCCATTGAAGGGGTGAGGTAAGCTAGGCTCTGTGTAGATCTAAATGTGCTTAGGCTGACGTAACACACCACAGTTTGTTTAATCATTTTGTGCGCTTTCTTAATAATGAAAACGGGGTCATGGAAGTTGAGAACAAATTTTTTATTTGTTTTATATTTTAGTAAAACAAATACTGTAGGTGAGAGTGTGAGAGAGAGAAAGAAACATCTTTGGAACGACCAAAGGGGCAAGGCAACAAAGATGCCCTTCCCCACGTCAAAATTTTGCACTAATTTTGGTGCCAAATATTTTTGTGGTGGAAAAGAGACATGTATGAAGTTCATAAAGGTTCTTTTTCCGCCAGTTTTATTACTCCTTCCTACAGTCCTGCACTCCTGCCAATATACTGTTACTGCAAGCATTTAGAATTATTTTGCATAGTTGGTTAACGAAGTTGGTTAATGAAATCAGTTAATATTGTTTTTTTTTTTTTTTTTGAAAAATTGAAATCAGTTAATATTATTAGTCATATTAAAATTGATGATGTTTGTCATATTTTTTAATTTTTATTACTATCATTGAAAATCTAAAAAAAACATTTATGAATGTTCGTGAAAAAAAAAGTATTTTATATAGTTGAAAATTGAAATAACGATTTATAAAAAATATTCATACTAATTTCAAAACTAATGCATATATTTAGAAACAAACTGAGCAGCTTTTTTTTTTTTTCAAACCAAAACTGACTTACTCCCTATGTTTCTAAATAATCGTAGTTTAATGTTATAGGACATGGATTAAGAAGTTTATTTAATGTGTTTTTTTTTATTAAATCGATGTTTGTTTTATTATTTTTGCCTTTTATGGCTTTACAGTAATGGATAATTTTTTCCATTAATTCTCTGTCATATTAATTAGATGATAATGATGAATTTGTATAAGTAGTAATTAATGTTACTTTGATTGTGTAGAATGACAATTATTTTAAAACAAATTCATTTTATTAAAGTGATGATTGCTATTAAGAAATAGAGGAAGTAATTATCTAATTGGTTAATTCAACTTGATTAGTATCATCCAACTCTACTCACCTTCGAGCGCATAGATCAACCGATGAGAGGTTATTCTAACCTATTCCTAAAAGTCTCAAGTTCAAACGACAATTGTATCCTAATAACTTCAATATGATTGTTCTATCCTGATCAGACATATGTTCTAATCAAGGTGTTTTAGTCTGACAAGAGGAAACTCTTGGTCCGACATACCCATTCGAAGTGGGTTTTGGGGAGCAAAACTACGTAGTTCTTTCAGGCACGTAGATATAGTGCATATGGGAGATAAAGACGGCTTCAAGCTGTTCCTAGCTAAAAGTATTAAGTGATATGTCTGATCCCTACTCTTAGGAAGGTTGTATGCAGATTTGTATCCTCTGTATGAACTATCTTAGCACACCGTTTCAGATCTTGAGGCCGGGGTTCTCAATACTATTTGGCAATGACATTCGTGATATTGTTAAGTCTTTGCGGTGAGGTTGGAAACAACTACCACTGTGAGGATGGCGGAGATTTTGGGTACTCTCTCTGCTAGGATTTTCTTAGAGGAACATTGGTATAATTTGTGTATACTTTCTGCGAAATGCAATTTTGGTGTTGTGTTTGCCTACTTATTGTGTGTTCAACCCCTTACTTGTGGCTGGTATTTATAGAATCAGGATCGACAGCTTGACTTGATGTATTTCCTTAATATATAATTCTTCTATCTCTGATGATAATTTTCATATGATTTTATCTTATTTAGATAAGCAATGATCTTCTAGAATTGTTGATAATCCAATGATAATATTCTTTGATTGAGTTATTTATCTGCTAGAGATTCACTTCAGGAATAAGTCACGTGACTTATCTATTGGTCAAGTCCATATCCGAGCTCTTTTGAGTTAGTATAGACTTAAAGTCTTTCACCGTATGTAGGTCGTCTGAGCTCGGCTTCTTGTCTTGAGGTCTTCTCATAAGTCTCTGTAGTCATCCAGGATAGGCATTTTTAGCTTGCATCAGGTTCGGAACAGTAATCTTATGGCTAATACTCCCTATGTCTCTAAATATAAGTACTAGATAATGAGTTTACTTTATTTCTTTTTATAAGCATTTATCTCAATTTTTAATAACATTAATTATTTCTGTTTCACAAACATTATTATATATATATATATACACTTAATATTTTTTAGAGTTCCAAAGATAATTATATGACTAATTTAAAAAAAAATATGAAATATTATTATTTTTAATATAACTAATAATATTAACTAACTTTTTTAATAAATATTACAGTATTATTTCTAATACAACTAACCGTATTAATAATGTCCTCATTTGAGAGTATATTGTTCGAGCCATTAGTCTTCTATACAAGTTCTTCTCTTAAAGGAGAAACAGTGAACCAAAAAGTCCAAAATAGTTGGTAGATAGCTAGGTTCCTTAAGATTGATGTCAGGGGTTTGATCCCTGCCGTGGGCATGCAAAAGGCTTTGTTGGTAGAGGAAAAACCCACTTCCGGTGATCTCTATGCCTCGGAGGGGATTAATCTTCGACTGTCAGCTGGGGATACCCTTGGTGTACACCAAAAAAAAAAGGAGAAACAGTGAAGTTCGTTTTCACTTTTCAAAATACTCCATCTTATCAAATAAGGGTGTAAGTGATTCGGTTCCGGACCGCGAGATCGGTCAGCCCGAACCGGACCGGATCAAAAAATATAGTCTGGTCTGATCTCGTGGTCCGGTCCAATTTTAAAATTTCTAGACCATTTTACAGTGGTCCGGTCCACAATCTCACAAATTTTGAGACCACAAGAACCGAACCGGACCGGTAGTTTAAATATTAAAAAAAATAATAATAAAATACACAGAACTACTACTCACACTTTACCTCACTATTCAGTCCAGTAAAGAAATAATATGCAGTCCAGTAGTTCAAAAATAATATGTTGTTCAGTAAAGAGAAAAATAGGTTGTTAAGTAAAGAGAAAAATAGGTTAACCAGAAAAAAAAACAGGTTATCAGTAAAAAAAGAAAAAAAAACATGTTTTTCAATAAAATTAACGATCCGGTTCGATCTTTGTATATGGAAAACATTTGGATCGGATCAGACCAGATCACATTAATTTAATTGGTCCGGTCCCTAAAGTACATTAAAGACCGGATTGGATCGGACCGGACCGTGACACCCCTTTTATCAAATATTAATTTCATATTTATATATAGGACCTTTTTAAAATTTTTATTTTGTCCTTATGTATAAAATTCTATATCGATTTTCAATACATTTAATTATTTCTTTTCGCAAACACCCTTATTTACTTAATACTTTTTAAATTTTCAAAATTACTAATACGGGTAATTTTGAAAATACATATTAAATATTCACATTTCTCTTATCATTAACTAACTTAAATTAACCAACTTTCTTAATAAACGTAAAGTCTACCAAAAAGATCTTATACATAAGGACAAAGAGAATATTAGCATTACATATAACCATTAAATAATAGATGTGTTTTGTTTTTTTATAAGTATTTAGTTTAATTTTTTAGAATTCCAATAATAATTATATACTCTCTTCGTCCCATAAGTTATGATTTTTTTTTTTAGATTTCACACAGATTAAGAAATGAGTAAATGATGTAAGAGTTTGGTATAATTTAACTAAATTACCCCTATTTAATAAAAGGTGAGAAAGTAATAATAAATGTATAAAGATTATATTGAAGAGAGATAAAGAAATGAGTGATGGAAAAGAGAATGCAATAAATAAAGGTATGTTTGGAAAAAGAAGTATAAATGAGTCTTGAATTTCTAAATGATCATGACTTATGGGGCAAAAAAAATCTTCAAAAGATCATAACTTATGGGACGGAGGGAGTATCAATTTAAGAAAAAATATATCATATACTCCCCTCGTCCCTTATTATAGGCACCATTTTGATAGATTTTTTGTCCCTTTTTATAAGTCGTTTTAGAATATTTAGGTAGCATTAAAGAGTTTATTTCAAATACATCCCTCATAATTACATAGGGGGTGATAAAATAATAATTACATTAGAGAGAAATGAATAAAGTTGTGAAGTTTTAAATAGGGGTAACTTTGAAATGATAACATAATTTTTATAAATTTGAGAATAATAATTACTTTTCTTAATATGCGTGAATTAAATAAAAGTGACTTATATTGAGGAACAAATGAATTATTTAATTTTAATACTAATAACACTATTAATTAATTTGCTTAATTCAACTTAAAGTTGAAGACTTATATTCTGACATGGAGTTATTAGGGGAGGGAAGTTGGTTCCCAAGGCTATTCTTTTACTCAGGGCGAATGACGAAACTTTCTTGCAAACGGATCTTTGAGTTCTTTGACCACCGGCCACTGCATCAAAGAATAACTTTGACCCATGATCTTAGGAAGGGGTATAAGTAGAACTACGTGAACCGAGTCCATGTAACTTGATCAAAAATTAATTAAGGATCTCGATAAAATTAGCTTGCAGCTGTGAGCTTGTAACTTGTAGCTATGAATTTTTAGTTTATAGCTGTTAAGCTAGCTAGGAGCTATAAGCTTGTAGCTGGGAGCTTATAACTATTTAGCTGACTAATTAAAATACTCCCTCCGGTCTCATATATAAGCTAAAATAACTAATTTTGCAAGTATTAAGAAAGTTAGTTGAGTGTATTTAATTTTTTTGAGTTCACAAAAGAAATAGACCATTTTAGAAAAGATGTATTGGGAATGAAACAAAAATTAAATGATACAACCACTTTGTTGAGATATTTTAGGAATAATTGTATTGGAAATAGAAAGTTAGTTAAATTTTGCTTATATTTAAGACCATAAATAAGATGTGTAGGGTCTGCCGACCTTACAGAGATATACGACCTACTAAAGGGATTCTCATAAGGGCACTTCCCTCAGATTACTAAGCATGCACGTCCCTCGCTCGGGCTCATGGGCTCCGAGCATACTGAAGGACCAGGCTCGGACTTGATGGGGCCGAGCCTCACAGTCGGTCCTTCACCCATCAGGCTCGGGACTCTAGGGCCGAGACATACCGTCGGCTTGTGGATAGACTCAGTCTCATTCAGGCTTCTTATCCCTTCCGCGAATCTCTCCTAGATTCTCGCTAACAACCTAGACATGAGATCTTCAGTTGATCCTAACCAGATTCTAAGCATAATTATCCGATATTATCTCACAGAATCCTGGTTCAGCACAACTCTGATACAGGGCCCAAGCGGCCCATATCAGCCTCTTCCAAACCCTATAAATAGCTCATCACAGCTAGGGTTTCAGGTACGTACTCTCATCCCTAAGTTGACACTCTGCACACACTTGTTGACTGGGGAGACCCTGCTTTTCCCAACTGGAACTGCAGAAACACCACAAAGTCACATATAAACACTTGATCCTCTCTTGGGCTCCTGGTTCCATAATCTTGAGCACTTAGAGGGTTAAGGACATAGTGTTCAAGGACACTACAAGATGTTTTTATTTGCTTATATTCGAGACCAGAGCTTTTGAAGTAACTAAAAGTTATCAAATGACCAAAACAGACATGCAACATTTTATTATTTTAAATTTTTATTTCTTTATTTATTAAATAGATAGTTAATTAATTAATTAATTAATAAAATATAAAATTATTAAATTATAATTAATTAAATTAATTTTTTTCTTAATTTATTAATTATGTAGTTAATTAATTATTATAATAAAATTATTAAATTATGATTAATAATTAATTAAAGGCTAGTAAAATAATTTTAAATTTTGTTTGAGAGTATAATTAGTATATGAATTATTGAAAGTTAGTTTAGTTTCTTGAAAGCTACTTCAAAAACTAGCTTTCAAAAGCTACAAGCTCTTTCTTTGAAAGCTACAAGCTCCTTTTAATTTGTGTTCACCAAACGGGACTAGTAGCTTATTGACTAAATCTAAAAGCTCCTAACTAGCTAAAATGCTCCTAGCTACCCTTACCGAACAGAGCTAGGTCTTAAATTATTTAACGGAATTTTTAACATATTTATCAGTTGTATAGGATAAATAAGTAGTTTTAAAAAGTAAATATTTATAAAAAAATGATATATTTAATGAATAAAAAAATAATTGTTTACATTTTCAATACATCTTTGTTATTAGTATTATTTATTTATCCTATAAACTTGATATATAAGTTAAAAATACACCTCACTTAAATGGGCAAATTTTGGGAGGGTAATTGACATGGAGTTCCCAGGGTATACTGTGCATAGGACTTATTTACACTCTTACGGCTCGATTTGCTGTTGTAGATTGCTACCATGGAAATAAAAAACAATTACGTTGAAAAATAGTTCTTGTTTGATTTTTAAAAACGTTTCGTGATTTATTTTTAACTATTTTGATAATTTTAATTTTGATTTCGTGTTTTTATTATTTTTATTATCAATCATGAACTTGATTCGGTATCTTTGTTTATTTTCTCGTTTTAAATGATTTGTCAATAAATAATAACCTTCTTCTTTATTATTTATTTGTCTTATATAAAAAAAAAAATTTAACCTCAATCTTTAGGGCTGAGGATAAACACCTTGATTAGACTTATTTTCTTGAAAAAATAAAAATATAAAACTTTATCTCTTCTAAATATAACATTTTTTTTTATAAAACTTAACTATTTTTGGATTCATATCCCAGCTCTTAGAGTTGGGGTTAAGCAAACCGATAAAAAAATACTCCATTTTTTAAGAAATATAATAATTATTTTATTTTTAATAAATGAATTATATTTTTCTCTAACATACTATTTTTCTATCTGTAATTATTATTATTTTTTTATTACGTATGTTAATTAATATTGAGATAAATATGAAAAATAATATTTATCACATACTTGAATTTTTAAATAAAACAAATAAATAAAAATAAAAAATCTCTCACAAAAGAACAAATAACAAATCTTTTCTATACAACTAACAAGAACATAGGAAATATTTTCTATACAAATCTTTAAAATAAAAACGTGAATAATCTCACGTGAGAACGAGTCTACGGAAAATTTTAAGTTTTGAAATCAAAGCGCAAAATTTAAGATTGGATATAGTACTCTGTAAGAGTAAAGATTATCACGTGGATTAAAAAAAAATTAATTACCTAATATTGTTAATAGTGTAAAAAATGATACAGTAATATATTTTTTCGCTTAACTAAGGTCTCATGTTCGATTCCTTGTGGATGCAAAAAAATTGTTAGTAGACTCATCTGTCATAATCAAACACGCGACCTGAGTTGGATCCGGATGTACCTAGGTAGTACGTGGGAATCGGGTGGGCAACAAAAAAACAAAATGATAATATTATATATATATATATATATATATATTAAAATTACTCTTATAATTATTATTGAGATTTTAAAAAATGTTGCATAAAAAAAAATATTTGTAAAAATAAAATACTAATTATTATTATTTAATACTTGTATTTAGAGTCAAAGATAGTACTCCCTCCGTCCCATAACTTATGTTCATTTAGATTTTTTATTTTGTCCAATAAGTTATGTTCTTTTATAATAAACTCAATACTCATTTATACTTCTTTCTCCTTTCTCCAAGTGTACCCTTATTTATTGCATTCTTTTTTTCACCATCTATTTCTTCATTTCTTTTCAATATAATCTTCATTCATTTATTATTACACTCTCTCCTATTATTAATTGAGGGTAATTTAGTCAAAATATATCAAATTCTTACATCATTTATTTATTTCTTAATATATGTGTAAGAGCCTAAAAGAACTTAACTTATATGCATGACGGAGGAAGTAGTTATTAAAATCAAGTCATAATATACTTCTTTTGCTCTTATTTATAACTCGTATTTTAAAAGAAGTCTTTAGTTCTATTTATAAATCATTTTATATTTATAAGGAAACATTTATAGCTTTTTTACCTTATTTTCATTTTGCTCATTAACTAAAAAAACGCATTTTTGAAATTTCTAATATAAGTTTTTGGTTTGTACTTTAGTATCCGGCTCACTAGGCCGACTAATCCAGTTCGAGGGGGGTCTCGGGGTTAGGGTTTTATTCTTCTTCCATCGTTATTGCGGGGATCGAACCGTGATTTGCTCTACCAAGTGCATAAGATTGTGATGTTAAAAGTATCTTTTAAAATTTCAAGAAATATAATTATTTTATTTAATCATTATAATATACTCCATCCGTTTGTATAGGTAAGATTGTTTTGAAGTTTTTATTTTGGTCTTATTTATAAGACCTAATTTCAATTTTCAATAACATTTTAATTACTTTTTTTTTTACAAACACTCTTATTAACTCAACAATTTTCAACACTTTTTAAAGTTGTAATAATAATTATAGGGTTAGTTTTGAAAAAGTATATCAAATTTTCATATCTCCAATGTCACTAACAAATTTAAGGCAAATTCTTTAAAGCATATTAAGTGTTAACATGCAATGGTGCATGTCACTTGTGGGCCGTTGATTGATGGCTATGTGGCAGCAATGGCTGGATTCCAGTCAAACAACGGATTTTGCATAATACACCTTAATGGAACGACACCGTTTGGGATGGGAGAGATTGCAAAAAGGCCTAAATCGAGTACTCGAGTTAATCTAGTACTCGAGTAGTTTGAGTTTCTTTGTTACTTTATTATATTCATGTACTCGAGTAAAACTAGTACTCGAGTAGTTTGAGTTTCTTTGTTACTTTATTATATTCATGTACTCGAGTAAAACTAGTACTCGAGTAGTTCACGCCTTTCAAAATAGATGTATAAACTGCGGATGAAGTTGGAGAAGATGGAAGAGGGAAGATGCATCGTCGACGGAATCAGCTGATTTCTGTGAACTCTCCTTATTTTTGACTGATTTTTCTTTCACGAAATGGTCCATAGGTGGATTGCCATAAAAAATATTAAACGAAACCACTTCTGCAAAGCAAGGAAGCTCTGTTTTCTCAGGAAACTTGGTCTGGACATAACCATAAGAAATAGTAGTTTCAACTTCGGTGAAAAATGATTCCAAGTATCTCTTAGCAGCAGAAGATGGAACAAGGAAGATGGAGGGGAAAGAGGAGAAGAATAGCTTCAAGGCTAAAAAAGACATTTTTCCTCTAAACACCATTTAACAAATAAAAAATAAAGCAGGGATATAAAAGCAATTAAGTAAAAATTAATTAAATAATATTTGGTCAACCACTGCACTAGTGCATGTTAAGTCTTAACATGCAGTGCAGCCGAAGCCAAATTTAACTACATTCTTGATAGAAGAGAAAACTTCCAAAAATATCTTACAATTAGGACAGGTGGGAGTAATTAAATATGACATAATATAATAGTACTAAGAATACGATGGATTTATCAAGATATCTACCATGGATTTCTTGACTTTGTCCTTTTGGTTTTTAGCAAATTTTATCTTAGTCACGGTCAATATTATTGAATTTTTTAGTCAAAACGGGAAGATTTTGCTTCCCAAAACCTTCTTTTGATGCAATTTGTGAGCAATAGAAAAGGGTTTCGCTATGCCCTAAATGTAATATTCTCATCGGATTATAAAGATAATAAAAAATATTCTCATCGGATTATCAAAACGAAAAAAGTCAAGAGATATATATTTAATGATTTGTTTAATATATCAACTAAGTATTAAATAAGTAATTTAATGTATTTTATATTTATCAACTAATTATAATTTAAAGTTTGCAATTACAATTTTTTTTATTAATTGCTTTAAAATCTTTGTGGAACAAAGAGAGTATTGGATAAGAAACTTTAAAAACCTAAAAAGTATTGATTCTTAATGTACTCTCTTCGGTTTATAATATAAGAAAAAAATAACTTACTTCTATTGTTTTGAAATATAAGAAAAAATTTACTAGCATTCTTAAATTTTGTTTCATTCTCAGAACAAATAGTTGACCACTTTAGTTAAAAAAATAAAAAAAAGTAGAAACATGTGGTATATATACATTTAATCATCAATTAAAAGAATAACAATAGTCAATAATAAAATTAGTCATTCAAAAATAGAGTGGATATAAAATAAAAAATTAATAAGTAAATATGTAATAAAAAAATATTTTCATGTTGTGTAACACTGCAAAAATAAAGTTCATTAGTGCATCAATTTATGGGTCAATTAAGTGAGCAAATGAAAAAGAAAAAATAAATATTATATTGGGATCGACCCATTGAGAATTGAGAAATAAAAACGACTTGCAACTATTAATTTTGTTTTTCAGAAATAAAGATACTATAAACTGCCAGTTTGGTCTCTTAAGTTATTTATTTGTTCTAAAGTGGTCCCTTAAGTTTTTTTTTTAAAGTGGTCTCTCTAATTAACTTCTGTTAACATCGTTAGTCTCTATCATCAATTTTATGTTAAATTGAATAAAATAATAATATTTTCTCTTTCCTCTTCCTTCTTCTCAGTCCAGCTCGACTTTTCCGGTGAGGTTTTCGGCTACCCCTGTTTTTTTCGGTCAAGTCCTCTCTCTCTCTGATCTGGTGCGGTGCTTTCTCTCTCCCTCTCTTAGACCGCGCACTCTCTCTCTCTCTCTCAAATCCGATGCTCTCTCTCTGTCCGCAGAACCAGATCTGACGTGTTGGATTGTTGACACCGTGGAGCTGCTTGAGATGATGCAGGTGTTGCTAGAAAATCTTGGAGCTCGCTGGAGAAGATGACAAGAGGAAGAAGATAACGAAAAATTGGCGGAGGGATTAACGGTGATAACTTAATAAAACTTGAGGGACCACTTTAAACAAAGAAATAACTTAAAAGACCAATGAGCAGTTTTGCCTAAAATTTTTTTATGGACCTTAAAGTTTTTGGCACAGGGTAATCGCCCTCTTGACCCTCCGTGGGGTTAGTGCTTGTGTATGATAAGCAAACATTAAAGATAAAATTATATTGAAAAACTAAATTAAATAATCATTTTTTAGCATATCATTTCTCTGTAAAAGCTTTTTTTTCCTTTAATTTATTTAACATATACATATTGTTGATACCCAAAAATTATGACAACCCAATTATAAGGCCCAAAAACATAGCCAGGACCAAATCCATTAAGCATGCCAAATATACGAGCTGAATCAAGGAACTACGGAAAAAGAGTAACGACGGAGAAGGGCGCACCTGGGGTATACGTTTGTACACGAAGGCGCACCCCACTCCCAGAGAGCACACAAGCGAACAAAGAGCCACCCCAACTCCCCATAACACATGCAGCTTGCACAAGAAGCTAGAAGGGAATCTTTGCTCACCTCACCTAGGCCCTTCCCAAGAGAGAGACGAAAATGGCATGCCTTGTATGCCTTCATTCCCCAGCCATTAATGGAAAGCTTGGAATGGCAAAAGGACAAACTGACACGTGATAAAGAAGGAAGAGGGCAGCAACAAAGAAGGAAAAGCTGCGTGGACCAATGGATAAAAGGGAAAAGGCAATGACCAGTGGATAAAAGGAGCACTATATATAAGGGTGCCACCATCAACCAGAACAGGGGGAAGGAAAAAGGGAGAACAATGAAAAACACAACAACAAAACACACTGAAACAACATACAAACACATGGTTCTCTTCTCTAAGTTTCAGAGAAAGAACACCGAAGAGAGGCAACAGTGAGAAACGTGAGAAGAGTGAAGTGAGCAGTAAGAGCGCTCACCCCCTCCACCACCATTACAAAGTAACTTCACCACTGCAACTACTGTACCAGTGATGTGGTTCACCACCATAGCCAAACTTCTACAAGTATCATCCCTGATCTCTGCTGCAGAAGGCGTCCCTACCACCAAAGGCGCACCCTACCGTAGTTGAAATAATAAGTAGCGGTGTTCCTTCACTTGTAATATTTTTAGTACTCGTACGCCTTCGAGGCCATAATTTCATTAAGTTTACGAACCCATTAATCTCTGTATAATTACATCTTTTGCAATAAAAAGATCCGAAACAATTTGGCGACTCCGCTGGGGAAGTTATGGCTTCCAGTAGTGAAGGAAATGGAAATAGAAACGTCCAGAAGGTGTTTATCGGGGCTGCTACAACAAAGGCGACCCCTCCAACTCAGACCCCAATCTTTGCGCTGGTGAACCCAGGAGTTACTGTGGGCATCAGGAGACTAAACTTCAGCCCAACCAACCAGGGGAGCGACAATGCCAACTCCCCTTCTGATACTCCAGATGATGACCAAGAGCGCCCTGAGGAAGAGCCCAGCAGCGAAAGGGAGAGGTTGAGCCACATCAAGATTCCTCACGTGGAAGGGGATCAAAACACTCAGGTGGTGATATCAGCTGCAATCCTCAACTCCCTGATGGCCAACCAAAGCGCACTGGCTGACATGGTGGTAGAATACAAGGCGCAGTCTGCGAAGGCGAAAGAGGAGAATGAGGCCTTGAATGCAAAGCTAAGGGAAGAAGAGGAGGTGCGTAGGGAAGCGGAATTGGCAAAAACAAGGGCGAGGCTGGAAAGCGAGTTTCAGTATGAAGCTCGTGGGGGACAAGGCGGCATGGAGGACGCCCCCGTGACACAAGCAGAACTAAAGCGCATCCTCCAGGCGCACAAGGAAGGAAACAATCTGGTAATAGACTTGAACCCTCCTTTTACTACTGACGTAGCTGCCTATCGTTATCCCCCAGGATATACACCCCCTGCCTTCCGAAAGTTTGATGGAACCGGAAGCGCACGAGAACACCTAATGACCTATGTGGATGATCTGGGAATTCATAGTGCAGACCATTGTTTGAGACTCAGGGAGTTTTCAAAATCTCTCACTGGGTGCGCCTTTACTTGGTATTCTAAGCTACGTCCAGCTTCCATTCACACCTGGGAGGAAATGACTGTAGAATTTTGCAAAAAATTTCTGGAGGAAGAAGGCGTCATCCACATCATGGACCTTGGGCGTGTCAGACAGTGGGCGGGAGAGGGCCTAACACCTTTCATCAAACGGTACAGAGACAGAGCGCTCCATTGTAAAGAGACCCTTCCCGAGGCGGACCTGGTTTATGGGTGCATCAAAATCATCGAAGATGGATCACAGATATTCCTGACGCTCAGTAAGATCACTACTTTTTCTGAGCTGCTGGGAAGGGCGCTTGATGTCTCAGAGGCAATGAGAAAGCAAGGAAAGAGAACTAAGGAGCAGGCCGCTTTCGATGTGAATGTTGTGGATGACAGGAGGAAAAAGAGTTATAAGGCCATGCCGCCCCCAAGAAGCTATGAGAAGAGGGAACCTCCACCAAAACTCCCAATCTCCAGAGAGCTCACTTATCAGTTGGTAGAGGAGTGGCTAAAGGAAGGCATCCTCACTGAGAGAGCAGAAAAGCGTCCACTAACTCGTCAGGAATATGAAGACCCTGAGTTCTGTATATTGCATAGGCAGAAGAGTCACAACACCATGGACTGCTATGTCATCAGAGGGGTCTTTCAGAAACAGTTGGCGGCCAAAAAGGTATTGCTGCCAGAAGGCGACGCAGAAGAGAGCCTGGGCGTTCGCCCTTTGCCTAGGCATGATGTGAATGTCATTCTGTCTAGTGGGGATGACCTCTTGGAAGAAATTGAAGAAGAGGAGGTAGTAGAGGAAGAGCTGAGAAGGGGACTCATAAAGACCAAGGGGTTCAGAGCTCTATTTGATCAGTTAAGATTGGGAACAGATGTGAGAAATGAAGCAGCGCACGCTCTGGCAGATATAATAGTAAGGAAAGGCGCTAATACCAGCGCTGCATATGCACCAGCGACCAGGGTGGCCAAGGCGCACGCCTCGACGGTAATGTTCAAAGAGCCACAGCAGTCACATTTAGGATTTTGTCACAACAGGTCGTTGTATGTGGAGGCCGTGATCGAAGGTGTACGTGTAAGGCGTGCCCTCATAGACAATGGTTTATGAGTAAACATCATTCCCACATACATCTTTGCAAAGCTGGGGATACCCAAGGAAAGGCTCAAGAAAACAGAGACTGCATTAAGCACCTTCAATGGGGGCTTAGTCACAGCAAGGGCGTGCGTCGTGATCAACCTTGAGGTGGGGCCTATCAAGACACTGAATACCTTCCACATTGTGGATGGGGATCCCAGTTACAACATCTTGCTAGGTCGCCCCTGGATTCACTTGCATAGGTGTATTCCTTCCACATTACATCAGTGCGTGAAGTCCATGTACAAGGGGCATGACATTGAGATTCCAGCGACAAAGGCGCCCTTCGAGGCATCAGAACTACACCTGATTGATGCATCAGCATTTAACGAACTGGCTACTCCAGGGGTTACTGGGATAGGGAAAGAGTCAAAAGTACAGATCAAAGCGAAAGAGAAAGCAGAAGAACCTGGAAAAAGGGTGTCAGTGTTCAAGAGACTTCGTCAGCCGGAAGGCGTGCAGGGGTCAGGATCAAGGACCAAGCTCAAGTTACAGAAGCAGCACCTTCCTCATGGGGGGTCTAGGTGGGCCATCCTCTAGGAACTCGCGGGGCCAGCCAAGCCCAAACTAAGAGACTTGGCTAGCCCCACCCTCATGAGCGTCATAAGAGGGGAAGCAAAGTTCGCTTCGCGGGAGGAGGTTACGCACGCTCAGGAACAAGGGAATGAAGCCGATGGTCCAGAACAGCTAGAGGAAGTCAACGTGGGTGAAGAATGCGAGCACAGGTCACTCTTCATCGCCTCTTCACTCACTCAGTCAGAAAAAGCAAAATTGGTCGCCCTATTGAAGGAGTTTCGAGAAGTATTCGCCTGGGGATATGAAGAAATGCCGGGGCTCAGCCCCAGACTAGTGACACACAACTTGGCAGTGAAGGCCGACGCCGTACCAGTAAAGCAACCACCTAGGAAGTTCAGCCCAGAAATTGAAAAGGCAATCAAGGATGAAGTTGAGAAGTTGTTGAGGGCGCGTTTCATCAAGCCCATACAACACCCGTCTTGGTTGGCCAACATAGTCCCTGTGAAGAAAAAGAATGGACAGATCAGGTGTTGTATGGATTTCAGGGACCTAAACAGAGCATGCCGCAAAGATGACTTCCCATTGCCGCACATTGACAGTATGGTGGATGCAACGGCAAAGCATGAGCGCTTTGCTTTCATGGACGGGTTCAGTGGTTACAACCAGATAAGAATGGCGGAAGAGGATGAAGAAAAGACCTCCTTCAGAACACCGGTGGGTAACTTCTTCTACGTGGTTATGCCATTTGGGCTTAAGAACGCCGGAGCAACATATCAGAGAGAAATGACAACAATCTTTCATGACATGATGCATGACACGGTGGAGGACTACGTTGATGACATAGTAGTCAAGTCAAGAAAGAAAGAGCAACACTTGGAGCATTTGAAAGTTGTCTTCATCAGGTGCAAAAGATACAAGTTAAGGATGAACCCTCTCAAATGCAGATTTGGAGTTTCCTCTGGAGACTTCCTGGGTATCAAGGTCCACAAAGAAGGCGTCTCAGCTGATACAAGGAAAGTCAAAGCGGTAAGAGAAATGAGAGCGCCCCGTACCAAGAAAGAATTACAGCAGATGATGGGCAAGCTGGGATACATCCGCAGATTCATACCAGCCTTGGGAGAATTGATGGGACCCATGAGGGGGCTTCTTAAGGGAAAGGAGACCTTCAAGTGGGAGAAGGCGCACCAGGACGCCTTTGACAAAATCAAGAAAGCCTTGGCATCCCCTCCAGTGATGATACCACCGCAAAAGGGAGTGCCACTCAGAGTATACATGGCCGTGACTCAAACAGCAGTAAGCGGACTCTTTGCGCAAGAAAATGAGGGTGCAGAGCGTCCCATTGCCTACTGGAGCAGAATGTTGAAAGGAGCAGAAACCAGATACTCCGCTCAGGAAAAGCAGTGTTTGGCTTTGGTGTACGCTTCCCAGAAGTATCGCCACTATTTCCAATCACACATCATTCATGTGGTAAGCAAGGCGGCAGGAGTCAAGTATTTGCTGCAGGGCGCTTTTCTCACAGGGAGGATGAGCAAGTGGACGCTCACTTTAACTGAATACGAAATAGTTTTAATGACGCCTACTGCATTAAAGAGTCAAGCTTTGGTGGACCTGATGTCTATCTGTGCAACACAAGGAGAAGAGGAAGAGGCTGAGCCTGTCAACATCTGTGAAAGACCTGAAGTATGGACACTAATGTTTGACGGCACGCTTTCATCACCCAAAGGCGGGGCTAGAGTCAATTTGTCAAATGAAAGGGGAGAGGAGCTGGCTTTTACTTTTCAACTTGAGCTCCAGTGCACCAACAATAAGGCTGAGTACGAGGCTCTACTGCTAGGACTTGATGTGGAAGAAGAGCTGGGGATTCAGAGAATCATTATCAAAGGAGACTCAAATCTGGAGGTGAAGCAACTAAAGGGCGAGTACGGTGTAAAGGATATATATCTAGTGTTGTGCATGGAAAGGGCACAGCAAGCACTGGCCAAGTTTAAAATAGAGTCCCTTGAGCATGTGCCAAGAGCGGAAAACAGAAAGGCAGACGCTCTGGCCACCCTGGGAAGCAAAGCAGTCATGGCTGAAGGCGAACATCTGGTACACTTCAGGAAGGCATACCAACCCGGAATCCAAAATGGTATACAGGAAAGCCAGTCAAGGGGAGATTGGAGGACTCCGGTCATAGGGGAACTCCACAGCAAGATGATAACAAAGGCGGTTAGAGATTTTTGTCTCTTAAAGGGAGCACTGTACAAAAGGAGCGCTGATGGCTTGCTCATGAAGTGTGTCAGTGAAGAAGAAGGGGTCCAGAAGATGACAAGACTACATGACAGTATATATGGACAGGTGGGTCCTGGTTTGTACAGAAGGATGCAGAGGGTAGGAGTGTTCTGGTCGAACATGAAAGCGCGATGTAACTCACTTTAGAAGGCGTGCAGCCAGTGCCAAGACACCAAGGAGGAACTTGAGATTCATTTGGTAGAGGAAGATTGGGCCAGACCTATACAGCAATATCTGGAAAGCGACATTCTTCCAGAAGACCACATGGAGGCAGAAAGGGTAAAAAAGAGGTCCGAGCGCTACTTCTTGGAGAAGGGCGAGCTGTTCAGAAGAAACTTCACTGGAGGCACCTTTAGATGCATTGGAAAAGAAGACCAAGTTAAGGTCATGAGAGAAGTGCACAGGGGATCTTGTGGAAGACATCAACGGGGGAAGTCGCTCTGGAACAAATTGTTGAGGATTGGCTATTACTGGCCAAACATGAAAGAGGACGCTTTCAATTTCACCAAGAAGTGTGTACAGTGCCAGAAGCATGACAACAAGATCCATGCACCTGCTCTAGCCATGAAAGGACTCAGTTTGCCTTATCCATTCCACATGTGGGCAATGGACTTCGTTGGTCCAATTGACCCGCCATCCAAGGGAAAGAAGTGGATCCTTGCCGCGACAGAACACTCTACCAAGTGGGTTAAGGCGGTAGCATGCAAGAAGGCGGACGCAGACACCAATGTGCAATTTATCAAAGAGCACATCATATGTCGCTTTGGATTGCCAAGGAGAATAATGTCAGACCATGGAACCCACTTCATCAACAAGAAAATAGAACAAGTCTTGGAGGAATATGGGATAATACATCACAGGTCCACTCCCTACTTCCCTCAGTCCAACGGCCAAGCAAAGTCCACTAACAAAATCCTCATCAAGATTCTAGCCAAAACAGTGGAGGACACACCCACCGAATGGAGTGAGTATTTACCGCTCGCCCTCTGGGCGTACCGCGTCACCAGGCATGGCTCAACAAAGGCAACACCATTTTCCCTGGTTTATGGAGCAGAAGCGACACTGCCTTCAGAAATAATGGTTCCCTCTGCCAGGATGATAGCACATAATGAAGAAGGTGCAGAAAGCAGGCTGATAGTGTTAGAAGGCGTTAGGGACAAAGCGCATGAGGAACTAATCAAGCACCAGAGGCGTGTCATGCTATCATACCAAAAGATGGTGAGGCCACAGATGTTTGCTGAGGGCGAGCTTGTTCTAAAGGCGACAGACGCGGTCATGCGAAATATTCACACCAGCAAGTGGACGCCCAAAAGAGAAGGGCCATACATTGTGCAGGAAGCGCATCCTAATGAGTATTGTCTTTTGCTTGAACCAAATACCCAAAGAAAAGTAGGACCTTTAAATTTCAAATATATTAAGAAGTATTATGCTTAGTTTACTGGGAAAAGAAAAGCATTATTCTGATTTCCTTTTATGACTCTCTTTTTGGAAAGGAAACATGTATTCCATCCCATAGAATTAATGAAAATGTTTTGGACTCTCTTTTCCCATATCCAAAACGTCTCTCAGAGTATCCTGTTTTAAATACAAACAATAAAGAGACAACAAAGTTGTAGAAAGGAAAAGAAAAAGAAAAAAAAGGGGAAATATATGACGGGGGAGAGGAAGGTACTCCCCCTGAAGAAACATGAAACCTGTAGAAGAGCGCTCTCAAGCGAAAGAGCAAAAAAAAAAGCCAATCGCGAGATCCAACGCCTAAAGACATTTTTATAAGAAAGCTGTAGTAATAAATACAAAACGTTGAGGGCAGTTGGATCGTGCCGCGGGCACAAAGCGCCTTATCGCGGCACCCGAATAGACCTCTCTGAAAACAAATTTCCGTGATCAAACGCGGGTGAAGAACGCCATATCGCGAGGCTAGAAAAGGTCCCTGGAGACAAGGGCGCTAGTCTTTAAACGCGGGCTGAAAATCTGCAGGAAAAAGAGGTTGGCTAACAAGGGATAATATGCCTGAAGCACACCCTTTGTTAGTTCTGAATAACGTGCCCAAAGTGCACTCTGAAGATAAATTTTTGGCACCAATGACATGACGGGCCACTACTAAAAGTAACTTGTGCATAAAATTGCCACATCTGAAGATAAATTTTTGGCACCAATGATATGACGGGCCACTACTGAAAGTAACTTGTGCATAAAATTGCCACGAGAAAAAGAAAGTTGTAAGCCCAACATCTGAGAAACATGAGATGCACAAAAACACAAAGGGGTCAATATGCAGCAAACAGCAAATTTTCAACAAAGGGCGTACATTGGCCAAAATAAAATTAAGCAAGCATGTTCAACATACAAAAGGAGTCCTAAAAGCTAAAAGGCCCAGAGCCAAAGAAACAACAAGACAAATTCAAAGTTCAACCTAATGGAAGTTCAAAAGGGAAGGGGATAACATCGGAGCAACATCACAAAACATGTCTTAGCACAAAATAGTGTCCTAAAAAAGGGTGCTCAAAGCGACGGACTTGCAGGCATCTTCATAGGCCTTCTTGTTGGCAGCAATCTTGTCAAGTTCACCATTAATGTTAGACAACTCAGAATTGGCGTCCGCCAATTTAGAGGAAAGTTCCTCCACAAGAATTGTAACCGAAGCACGCCTTTCCAGCAAAGCTTTCTCCTGTTACTCAACCGCATGCATATCAAAGGGAGGACGTTGCCGCTCTATCACCGTAATGGCAGTGTCCAACCAAGGACCAGAGTAATGGAGAAGTTCCAAGGAGCGCAATAAAGTAATGGAGAAGTGTAAGCCTTGTCATCCCATGCTAAGGCGTCGACATTACAGGAAGAGATGAACTTGACTAGCTTCAATAGAGTCTGTGAACCACTCTCCTTGAAGATGCGCGGGAGCAAATCGCTAGGCGGCTGCAATCTGGGATGTGCTTCCATGAAAGAATTGATGAGCACCATGTTAGCATCATCCGCAGCATCAGGAGAACGAACAGATAAGAAGGCTACAAAACACACGAGCATAAAGCGATAAGAAACGAGAAAAAATGCCAATCAAAAATATACAAGGGAAGCAACACTTACATGAAGAGGGAGTCTCGACAACGGTCTCCTTTCGAACTTTCTCTGAAGGTGTTCCCATGGAGTTAGAACTTGAACTCCCCTCGTCTTTCACAGGAGGTTCTGTAGCAGTAGCAGCACTTTTTTCAGCAACAATATCAGCAGCTGCTTCAATAGTAGGAGCAGCATCTTGCATAACAGCATCCTCGGCCACATGATCCTCACCTTTGGGAGTAGTGGAGCCAACCTTATCCTCGGTGACCATTTCAACATCAGGATCAGCAGCACCTCCGATAATATGGTCAACAGCATCAACCCTCCCTTCGTCTAAAACCGGGGGCTCAACGGGAATATCCTTGGGAACGGGAGGTACCGGATCAACTGAAGGATCGCTCTCCTCCACTAGAACAGGATCCACATTTATTGGGGAGTCGGAAGCCGGGATGTTCATAAGCGGTTGCACATTCAAGGGACTGCTCACCCAACCAAATGGGACGTAGGTGGCAAAACCAATGGGAGCGACCCCCCTTGTGCAGCAGCCGCTTTGAAAGAAAGTGAAGCGGCCTCTTGGGCAGTGAAGGAAGGAACGGAAGGAGACCCTGAGGGAGCTTGAACATTTTGGGAAGCTCGGGAAGAAAGCGCGAGGGAAGGCTTACCACCCGCCTTAGATGAATCTACAAAAGAGGAGCAGTCAAGCAAATGGTGAGCAGCAAACTCATCAAAGGAAATAAAGTCAGTAAAGAAAAATGAACATGTGAAAGGGAGCTGTGGGTAGAAGGTAAAAGGAGAAGAAAGAAGCAAGAGGCCAAAGAGAATTGTTTAGAAACAAGTGAGTGAACACTATGTGGAGAACGAGACGGCGGTGTTCGGAGAACCTTTGCTTTGAGCATCGTCGCCTTCAGAAGTGGAAGTCTTATAGCTTTCAGTGGTGTCGTCTTTGTCAGAAGAGGAAGAGTAGAAGGCTCGAATGGAAGCCCCAGAAGCAGCTCCTTCATCTCCGTCTAAGTTTATGTGGACAGGAGAAGGAGTAGAAGGAACAGTCTGGGCGCAGAGACGGTTAGAACACCGTGAAGGAGCAGAAGGAGCAGGAGTAGAGCTTTTGCCTTTCGAAGAAGTGGCAGCAGCTTTCCCTTTGGCATGTGACGGAGATTTAGAGGCAGGGGGACTGGAAGAATGAAGTTTGGTGTTACCTCTCTTTGGGGCAGAAGCACTAGAAGAAGGAGTCGCGGGAGCCTTGCGCTTGCGGGGTGCTGGAGGTTCATTTTCAGCTACAAAAGAAATACAACAAGAAACCCGGATAATAAGTGAAAACGCAGAAAGCAAGAGAAAAGAAGCAGATGAGATGAGCTACATATAACAAGAGTAGAGCGTACCTTTGCTAACAATCTTCTTTGTGGAAGTATAATAGTAAGGATCATTGTGCACTATGGGGACCAAGGGAATGGTGTCAGTGCTCGGGGTACTCTCAAAGCTTTGCAAGTGCTGAAGTATGTCGCTGTGAGAGGTCAGCCAAGCACGCAGAACCCTGCCGGCATGAAGAGAAGGAATGTGAACTATTGGAACAGGAGAAGGCGTCTAGCCGAAGAGTGCGGACCGGAAGGAGGTCTCCACATCAACAGAGTCCAAGAAAAGAGGGCAAGGGGGCTGGTCATGCCCGAACTGCCTGGCAACGCGATCTGGCCTGTAGACAAAGGGCCAAAGAGCCCCGCCATGCGCACTCTTGTTATCCATAGTTGCAAAACCCGGTAGGAAGTGCCCAGTTAAGATCAATTTCCACAAATCAAATACACCCTCAGTCCTTGCAGCAAGATCATTCTGGAGACTCAAGGCATCCTCCTGATACAAAGGATGCAACTTCTCTCAACCAAGAAGGAATTCACCCAAATAAGGCCTGAAAACAAAGCTCTTCTCGTGATCGATGATCTGTGCATGGTGATGCCTTGGCTTCCCCAAATACCAGCACCACGAACGTGGTTCCAAGGCGTCAGCATTGGCGTCAGAAGCAATCTCAGGAAGAAATCTGACCGGGCCATACGAAGGAAAGCGCTCAAATAAAAAGCATTGTAGAAAAGACAAATTAGCATAGCAATTGACAGGAAAGCGACCAAAAGAATTCTTCATATGTTCTGATATCTGGTCAAGGCGAGCATAAAGACCACCCAAATAAAGTGAAGAAAGAGGCAGACGAATACCTTCGGCAAGCATACACGCGAAGATAAAGATAGAAGAACTCACTGATTCCCAAGGAGGTCCAGGAAACACATATCTACTAAGCCAAAAAGCGACGAAGGCGGCTCTCTTGAGGCGCTGGTCAGTAACAGGACCGCTCAAAAACTTGTCATCATAGAAGTCACCAAAGAAGTAGCGTACCCAATTCGCGAAAGTATACTTGAGAGATGACCTTTGACTCACTTTCTGGTCTTGAGGAACAAGGTTCCCTATACCCCGCACCCTCCTTGAGGAAGACCCATCAGCATAAGAAGCGTGCCTTTGCTGGAGCAAATCCTTGGAATACTTGGCGCTAGCAACAGAGGCATTTTTGAGCTCTTTGGCCAACTCAATGATGCTCTCATCCACACTGGAGAGATCAAGATCACTATCCCCAAACGAGGGCAGTTTCAACAGAACAACCACGTCTTCGAAAGTTGGGGTAAGTTCCCCCTAAGAAGTGAGAAATGTATGAGTTTCTGAGCACCAGCGCTGAACTAGCATGTGGAAGTCCTCTACCCTCTTGTTCATGCCCAAGCGAGGAGACACCTTCACAACATCAACAATTCCCACCTGTTTCAAAATCTCCACGAAGGGAGGATCCCGTTGGAAAACGTAATCCACCCATTTTGCCCATCCACCCGTAGAAGTGACTCTGACATGAAAGTGAAGGTCAGCCCAAGGGAACTCCGAGCAAGCAAGGCGAGAGCGCAAAAGAAAGGGACCCAATTTGCAATGTTCTTTGGAGTAAGAGGGCTTGGAACATAGGCGTGCTGCGCTCTCTGGGACCACCAGAGCCTTAGATGACTGGCCCGAGAAGAGGCCGCCAGACTCCGGGGGCTGTGGGAAAGGGAGCTTAGCACGCGCCCCCGGCGCCCAACGGCGGTGCCCTGGTTCCACTGGATCAGAACGAGGCGGAGGGAGAGCGTCTAGAAAGCAGAATGAGAGAGACTGAGGAACATGCTCTTCAGTGGCTTCCTCTTGCATTTGGCTTCCCTCATCAGAAGCAGAAGACCTTTCTTCTCCAGAACCAAAAGGGGATGCAGATCTTGTCATTGTGTGAGAAGATGGGTTGGAGACAGAAACAAAGGAGAAAAGAGGGAGTGAGTTTCCGGTGAGAGAGAAAAGAGAAGAATGGGGAGTTATGTTGTTATCAAAACCAAGGGAGAAAGAGAATGAGTGGGGGTAAGTGGAAGTAACTGAATGGTTTATTTTGAAACAATTTGAAAGGAAGTGGGGAACGTGGGAAAGAGTGAAGCTTCATGAACTGTTGGACAATAGCTTCTCCCCCTGTACACACGTGGAGAGTAACGAGGAGAAGAAGAAAAAAGAGATAGAGAGACAGAACAGGATTTGCACCAAAAAGGGAAGTTCCTACCCTTTTCATTGCAAAAGGGGCTATTGCTGATACCAAAAAATATGACAGCCCAATTATAAGGCCCAAAAACATAGCCAGGCCCAAATCCATTAAGCATGCCAAATATACGAGCTGAATCAAGGAACTACGGAAAAGGAGTAACGACGGAGAAGGGCGCACCTGGGGTATACGTTTGTACACGAAGGTGCACCCCACTCCCAGAGAGCACACAAGCGAACAAAGAGCCACCCCAACTCCCCATAACACGTGCAGCTTGCACAAGAAGCTAGAAGGGAATCTTTGCTCACCTCACCTAGGCCCTTCCCAAGAGAGAGACGAAAATGACATGCCTTGTATGCCTTCCTTCCCTAGCCATTAATGGAAAGCTTGGAATGACAAACGGACAAACTGACACCTGATAAAGAAGGAAGAGGGCAGCAACAAAGAAGGAACAGCTGCATGGACCAATGGATAGAAGGGAAAAGGCAATGACCAGTGGATAAAAGGAGCACTATATAAGGGTACCACCATCAACCAGAACAGGGGGAAGGAAAAAGGGAGAACAACGAAAAACACAACAACAAAACTCACTGAAACAACATACAAACACATGGTTCTCTTCTCTAAGTTTCAGAGAAAGAACACTGAAGAGAGGCAACGGTGAGAAACGTGAGAAGAGTGAAGTGAGCTGCAAGAGCGCTCACCCCCTCTACCACCATTACAAAGTAACTTCACCACTGCAACTACTGTATCAGTGATGTGGTTCACCACCATAGCCAACCTTCTACAAGTATCATCCCTGATCTCTACTGCAGAAGGCGTCCCTACCACCAAAGGCGCACCCCACCGTAGTTGAAATAATAAGTAGCGGTGTTTCTTCACTTGTAATATCTGTAGTACTCGTACGCCTTCGAGGCCATAATTTCATTAAGTTTACGAACCCATTAATCTCTGTATAATTACATCTTTTACAATAAAAAGATCCGAAACACATATACATATGATGCATAGATTAAAAAAAATATTATACACACAATTTTCTAATATTGGTTGCTTTGCACTTTAGGATTTTTTAACGAGTAATGATATATATGTCTACAAATTAACATATAAATAAATATATCTTACAAAAAAGTGATGTGTCATTTATTAACCAATTATTGATAAGTAAATATTACTTTATGATATATGTCACTTTCTTTATAGTATAACGTTATTTATAAATTGATTTTGTAGACCTATTTCATCATTTTTATTCTTTTAACTATTACTACCATAGTACCAAATCCTTGAAAAGAAAGACCTCTCTCAAAATACCAACATGGGTTGGGACGAGTGGTAAGCGGCTCGGTAAGGTCTCGAGTTCGAGTCCTTGTGAATGCAGAAAATTCATGTTGGGAGACTCACCTACCATAGCCAGGCACGCGACCCGGGTCGGATCCGGATGTACCTAGGTAGTACTTAGGGAACCGGGTGGGCAAAAAAAAAAAAAAAAGACCTCTCTCAAAATCATATATAGATTAATTGGGACGTTGATGATTGGGATTTGGTTTGGCGTGAAAGAAACAAATACAAGAAAAAGGAGGTAAAGAATAATTTTCATGCTTAGGGCCCAAAATCCAATAGGTGCATCAAGAAAAAGTGAAAGCACAATCATCTCATATCCAAAGCCACATATAGTTGGAAGATCTATAAAATCTTCATCGATCGATGTTTGAATTTGATTTGGAGCACTAAATATCATTGACTTTGCTAATTATCTTTGCCGCTCCTTCTTACCGAGTCTTATTTTACCCTTAATAATCTTTGTTCAGTAAACAAAGTAGTAGTATTTAAAAATAGAAAAGTACTTTCACAATCATGTCTTGCATGCTTTGAGATGGTGTGCGCTTTGGTTTGGAAAGAGATGATTCTCAATGCATTAAGCATCGATATTTTTGTAATTATACGAAATTGCCACTGGGGAAGAGGTAACCTTTCTGCCGCAATGGTCTATGAAGTGAAGAGAAAGGATCGGCTAACTGAGGACGTTGGCAATAAAAATTGAATTTTCCTCAAATTCAGTTTATGATATTTCATTTGCAAATTCGAAATTATGGATATTTTTTTAGACAAATGTTAAATGTAGATAAAAAGTATTGGAAAATGTTTTTTTTTTTTAAATTATCGAGAGCAAAATAAATGATAATTTATGATTGCTTTTCTCCCTTAAAGTAATCTTAACAAGTATCCTAATGACACTTGCTTGTTAGCAAAACCCTTTTTTTTTTAACAAGTTATTCCTTCATCCATTAATCTTTTTGGTCCGATCAGATCGTTTATAAAGTATATTGAAGGAAAGGCTACTGGAAGTGATAATAAGCAATATCAAGAAGCTCAAGCAATAGAACCTTGCATAGCAAGTAACAGGAGAAGTCAATAATCGATTACAGCGCAACAATGTAACCGGTTACCAGTGTTTGTTACTTTCTTCTAGTGAGTACAACTAAGTCTAGGTCTTGCTACACCTCACTGTATCTTAATTATGCACGTGTAAGTTAATAGATTAGAAGATTGCATAACTGTAAATTCTGTTAGGAAGTTAGTTATTGATGGGACGACCCAAATTTATTTCCCTTTTTCCTTTAATTCGTTTATAAAAATGCAGGTTAATTTTTCGCCTTTTAGGAAAATAAACTTAAGTCATCACTAAATCAACACATCATATCACTATCCACATAGAGATTGGAACTACTTTACATCATATACATTATTATCAAAAGATTTTTCGAACATATTCACATCAGTAGTAGCAAGAGCGTAGCTTTACCAAACCATCATATCAGCTTTAGTTTGTACCCAAGGTCATTTAGCATATTTTACATCCAAAATATAAAGACCCAGAGCACATGGTTATAACTACAAAAACATCAGCAAACATATACACAGGACTTTTGTATAACATAGTCACATACCATTCGTTCTAATCAGGAAAGAGACGAATGATAAGAACTACGGGAACAAAAGTCCTCAGGGAACGCATATGAGGGAAAGGGTTCAGACGACTGATCATAATCTCCACCATCTCTTCTAATATCGGGTAGAACTCCTCTTATGCTATTCCCCCTCATGAATGAACCTCATCTCTATGCAGATCGGGTTCTGAGCCATTACCTGACAAACAAAAGGGCAGGGGAGTAAGTAATAGCCAAAGCACGTAATAAAATAATAATCTATCAGTACTAGAAATAACAAACACAAGTAATCAACAATAATGCATACGTAAGTGCACACCCAATTTATCACACACTTCTCTTGTAATTAAGTGGCATGATGCATGTATTCTAATCTCAATCGTCTCGTCTGGAACTGATATCATTCTCATATCCAACTCTTCGTCTTATTCAATTTTCTAATCGAAGGAAAGCAACTGGGAGTAAACGCCTTTCAACCACGACAGATCACACAACTCATCTATGTGTACCCTTTATCTCTAGGGTTAGATCATTGCCAAAGGTCTGCCCTCCGCAGCCATGATATGCATCTAGAGGCCGATAGGATATATTATGGTTAAGCAAAACTATCCTGGGAAAAGTCTGCAGAACCCCCCCCCATCATAGGACCGTTTTACCCATAATAATCCCCACGGTTACAGACGAATCACCGTTAAACCTGACCTCTGCACATTTTCGCACACATCCTAGGAATTCTCTCTCCAATTCTTAGAATGACCGTATCTTTTCTGATATCCTATCTCACCATCCGCAACTCCTCATGTGAATGCAAATAATTTATCGTTTCACTTTTCGATATTAATTCATTTCATAATTAAGAATCCATGTTCATAATCAAACACCATCAAAATCATCATAAAAATATATATCCATTCATAAAATTTCCTTTCATGACCCATTAATGCATTAGATTAAGGCTAGGTGTATTAAAAATTAGCATTTTTCATTTCAGAGGCCTTGGTAATTGATTACCAAAGGGTAGTAATCGATTACCACGTGAAATTCAAATTTTGGTACCAATTTTAGCCTGGTAATCGATTACCCTGCAGTAGAATGCATATTGAATTGAGTTTTGCTTTACCAACTTTTGATACACTTCACTTTAATCCAATACAACTCAAACCAGATCAAATTCACATATAATCAAACATGGCTATCCATATTTATAGCAATCAAATCATCATATTCATATATAATTCAATCAAAGTTCATAAAACACGTAAAATGACAACTTCACATGTGATTTTCAATTCCTCAACAAAACAGTCCAATTCCATGATTGTTTTAGCTCATATTCAGCAAATATAAGTTGTTCAAATAAAGAAATGGGATTGAAACGACCTCCAAGTCATTTTCCCACTTCAAGTTCTCATTTTTCCTTATTATGCCCTTGAGTTCATGTGGACTCCTACATTTCCAGCCTTTATATTATTATTCTAGCACCCGGTTATCTTCTCCCTTACCTACTATGAGTGTTTGGAATTGATTTGGATTGAGAGAAATGGATTTGGTTGGGAAAATTCCAAAGTTTTGGTTCAGCAACAAAGCTCTCTGTTTTCAGTTCAACAAGGGCACAAAATCAGTGTTGATCACTAAGAATAAGGCATAAAAATTCGTGATCAATGATTAGAATCAAAACTAAGATATATCAACTTGAAAATAGAACAAGTTTGAAGCCCAAAGGATGCATAAGCTTACCACACGAATAAAGGAAAGTCGGATTCTTGAATCTGAAACTCAGATTTCAGACTTGAACACCAATCTTTGCAGGTCTATATCTCCTTCTAAAGACCACCAAATCGAGAAAACTTGGTACCAAATTGAAGACTGTTGAACGAACTTTAATTTGGTACATAATTTTCAAGGGTTTGAGGCTTGTAAACGGGAGAACGAAAGAGAGAAAGCTCACACCAGAAAACTCGAGTTTCAGCAAACTTTAGTGTTTTTTCATGAGTGTGGAGGGAGATCAACACCCAAATGCATAAAATAGCCCCTCCCAAACGTCCTTATCAGTCTAGCACAGTGCTAGGCTGGTATTTACACGAATTTGTGGTGGAAAAATGAGTTAATCCTAGCCACTCATGCTTAAACCGACTTACTGCTGGCTCATCAGAGTCGTGGTAATCGATTACCACTTCTTGGTAATGGATTACTTAGGCTTAAATTTGATCAACTTTGAAATTTTGACCAGGTAATCAATTACTGGACTTGGTAATCGATTACTTAGGCTTTTTGGCCTCCAAAAACAATTTCCACCGTTGGATTTGAAGACAAAAGGGTTGGGAAGCTTGCCTCCAAATTTGAGCACAATCCAACGGTTAACGAATGAGATATGACATGATCTTTGGGTGATGTTTTCACTAAAACTCACTTAGATGATTATTTACAAAATATTCACATAATATTTCATTTAATCCATATAATATTTATAATTTCGAGGGTAAACTCCAGTGGGCGTTACAATTGAGCTTAGAGCTCATAAAGTAGCTTAGCTTGTATAAATACTTGTAGATATGAAATCATTTTATGGCTTAATTCTAATCATTGATCACGAAATCTTAGTGTTAATGAAATCATTTTTCATATATGCTTAATTCTCTGCTATGATTCACACTTTTCTTCTCTCTCTGTGTCAACAGAGATTCTTCATTCAATCACAATTATTCTTCTCAATTTATATATATATATATATATATATATATATTCTCAAATTCTATGATTTCTAACATGGTATAAGAGCTCCTTGATTGAAGGAGCTCTGCTGTGTGTTCTCTGATTTTAGTTCATTTACTTTCAATTAGAGTTCACACCTTTGATTTTGGGTGGAGATTGCAATTGTTCACTCTTCTATCTCTCAAATTTATGAGAAAATCGTTTCTCGTTCTTCATATTTTTCATTTCTTCAACTTTCCCTATCTAATTTGTGTGATGGTAGAGATGAATTTTCTAAATGATACTACAAGCGTTTATTACATTCATCTTAATGAGAATCCTGGTGCTATTTTAGTATCTACTTTTCTCAATGGAGAGAACTATCACCCTTGGTCATGATATATGTTTTATGGCGTTGAAGACTAATAATAAGCTAAAGTTCGTTAATGGATCAATATCAAAGACAAATGCTAATGATCCTCTTTTTGGAGCATGTGATAGGTGTAATACACTTGTTCTCTCTTGGTTAAATCAGTCAGTTGTTAAGTCTATAGCTCAAAGCCTTTTGTCGTTGGAAACTACCTCAGAGGTTTGGACTAGTTTGAGAGAGAGATACTGCCAGGGAGACATTTTCAGAATCCGTGTGTTGCAAGAGGAACACTATTCATTTAAGTAGGGAATTCACTTTGGAAGTGCTACTTTACTCACGTGGAAGGTCTTTGGCAAGAATTGGAGAATTTTAGGCCTATTCCATCTTGCACTTATGCGATTCAATGTTCATCTCAATTGATTCCAAAAATTAGGTCATACAAAGAAAATGATTATGTGATAAGGTAATATTCTGTAGTTAGGTCACAAATCATGTTAATGGATCCTTTTGCTGGAATTAATAGAGTTTTTTCATTACCTATGCAACAGAAAGGCAGTTGAATTTGATTGTTGATGATTCAAATATAGTTCTTAACACTACAACTAATGATAATGGTAATGGTAGAGGAAAAAGGTAGAGGTAGAGGATATAGGAATTCCAATGTGAATTTTGGAAATTCAAACTCCATCCTAGGTACAGGGCCTTCTAATAGAGGTTATAGTCAAAAGGTTTGCACCTATTGCAATAGGAATGGACATATTGAGAGTGTTTGTTACAAGAAACGCGAATATCCTTACTCAATGAAGAAGGGCAATGCTGTGAATAATTACACTACCTCAGAAAGTGGTGATCATGGTGATTATGAAGATGATCAAGATGATTCTTAGAAGGAAAATCAAGAGGATTCTTGTGTTGTTTTCACTCTAGATCGACACAAAGCATTACTTTTATTGCTTCAGCATTCTAACTCATTTGATCTGCATACTACCAACAAAATTATCACACACTCTAAACCTCAAACCAATAACAAAGTTTCCATGCCTTCACGTATCATGTGTATGTTGTCATGTACTAAAAAATTCATTGGCTACTTGGATCCTGGACACAGGAGCAACAAAGGGGGAGAAGATTCTGAGATGTTGAGCTATAATATCATATTATTTTTAACCATCTCTGCAGGGGGAGTTTATCATTTGAATATATTTTTGCATGTTGTTTCAATTCAATTTCCTAGTTGGGCTAACGTTTTGGTTATATTTGCTTGCTTAACGCTTGTGATGCAGATTATTCAGAATGAGTTTGTCATCATCAAAAAGGGGAGTGTTGGAATTCAAACTTTCCAAGGACATAAAGATTTATGTTAGAAGGTTTTAAAGATAACAAACAAGTTTCAAACAAGCTCAATCAAGCTGTGCTTCAAGTCTATCAAGCTCACAAGGTTCAAGCTCAAGCAAATGAAGTTTAGTATAGCCTTTTTCCCATAGGAAAATTTGTAAGGTAATGAAGTCTTTAATTCAAGTACTTAAGGCCACAGGTTGTTTTTCAATTTAAGGAGAAGAAAAGAGTTTTTGTGAAAATTGTTTTTAAGAATGTTTTACAGTTTTTAAGTGAAAATTATTTATGAAAACCTCTAGTTACATACTCTGCTTTAGAAAATCAATTTTATGAAAATAAGCAGAAGTAATCGATTACCTCCCCTAGATAATCGATTACCAAGCTTCTGAGCTGTAACTTGAGAGATCAGAGAAGTAATAATCGATTGCTTATGATGGGATAATCGATTATTACATGTCTGTAGCTTTTCATGTATTTCAGAGAGGAAATAATCGATTACTTTGTTTTGCTAATCGATTACCTTCCTGACAGGAAATAGATAATTGATTACTTTGGTTTAATAATCGATTACTTTCTTAAAAAGTTGATTTCACTATTTTCATAGAAAAGATATAATCGATTACCTCTGAAAAATAATCGATTACTTTTAAGTTATTTTGAAATTTGTGTCAGAATCAATCTGAAATGTTTCCGGATTTGTTTTTACTTAATTGGTTTTGATTTATTTCTGAAATTTGAATTTATATATATTTTTGAAATAATTCCTTTTTTGTTTTAAGAATCAAATCTTTTGTTTTGTTTTTAAATCTACGTGATTTGATTTTGATTTTAAAAATTTGTTTTATTTATTATTTTCAAAATCATTCTATTCAGATCCTAATTCTTCTTCTCTGATAATCAAGTTCTTCTTCTTCTCTCTTCTCCTTCTAGCTTTTCACGTTCTTATCTTTTGAAAAGAAAAACCTTCTCTTGACCTAAGTTCTTGTGAATTGACTTCAATACCATAGTGCTATATTGGTGTATCTGTGTTATTTAGAACACATCATATTGTATCACTCGCATATTCTCATATTCAACCGTAATTGTAGGGAGTGACCCCCTAGGTGAGAAGGATTGGATCCTTTTTAGGGTGAGGAACCCTCGTGTGAATTTTTGAGATCCCTAGCGAACGGAGGTTCCTAGTAGTGTGCGGGGGGCGCTCTTGGTTGTAATTGGGTGCGACTCAATTTCAAGGTTATAAAACTCTCAAGTGGGTCACTTGGGGACTGGATGCAGGTCTTTCACTGGAAAGATTGAACCAATATAAAATTGGTTTGCGTGTTCCTCTTCCCTTATCGCTTTAGTTTCCGCAATATTTCGTTTAAATTCGTTTCCGCGCAACTCTATTTTTTTATATATATTGCATCGCCTTCACGCTCAAAAGTTTAATCTCTCCTTAAAACAATTTTTAAAAAACATTCAAGTAATTTTCAATAAATTAATAAAACTCGATTCACCCCCCCTCTCGAGGTTTGAGGCCAATCCTAGCAGTATTTTCTTACTATTGTTGATGATCATACAAGGCATACTTGGATTATGCTTATGAAATTGAAATCTGAAACTTCATATCATATCAAAAACTTTGTATCAATGATGAAAACACAATTTGGTTCCAAACTGAAATGCATAAGAAGTGATAATGGTCTTGAGTTTAAGCTTCTATGCATCTAAAGGTAAAGAACATCAAACTTGTTGTGTTGAAACACCACAACAAAATGATATTGTGGAAAGGAAACATCAACACATTTTAGGTGTTGGTAGAGCATTAATGTTTCAATCAGGTTTACCAAAATGTCTATGGAATTATGCTATTAGTCATGTTGTGCACTTGATTAATAGATTACCTATTTCTTCCTTGAGTAACAAGTCTTCATATCAATGTCTATTTTCTCAAAATCCTAGTTTGGTTGACTTGAAAGCTTTTGGATGTTTTTGTTATGCATCCAATCTAGTGGCCAATTGAAAGAAGTTAGACCCTAGAGCTAGGAAGTGTGTTTTTCTAGGATATCAAAAGGGTGTTAAGGGAGTAGTTCTTTTTTATCTCAATAATCATGAGACATTTGTTTCTAGAAATGTTAGTTTCTATGAACATATTTTTCCTTTTCGTAATTCTCCAAATCAGTCAGATCCTACACACTCTAATCTGGTTTCACCCATTTCATCCTTTTCCAATCCTGATTTTTTTCTTGATTATCATGATGTCCCTATACTCCCTAGAAAATCACCTCATACTGAGCCTACTTCCTCTCCTCAATTTTTATCTACTCACCATAATGGTGATTCTCATTCCTCTTCAAATCAATCCTCCAATCATTCTTCTCCTCAATCCGTAGAACCAATTCCTATAGATCCTAATCTTGATCCTGATCCTGTTACATTGAATCCTGAACTAAGATATCCTCAAAGAAACAAGCAGCCTCCCTCCTATTTATAGAAATATCATTGAATGCTTGCATCCTCCAATTTGGATCATCAATTAAAGTCAGTCATGTATCCTCTTTCACATTTTATTTCCTATGATCATTTGTCCCCTACGTTTTATTTCCTATGATCATCAATTAAAGTCAGTCATGGATCATCAATGCTTGCATCCTCTTTCTAGCCCTATATAACCTTCTTGTTATGCAGATGCAATGAAGTTTGAGTGTTAGAGAAATGTTATTGACACTAAACTATTGGCTTTATATAGAAATAATACTTGGGTTTTTACCGATTTACCTCCAGGGAAAAGAGCCATAGGCTGCAAATGGGTGTTTAAAGTCAAACCTAAGGCAGATGGTTCCATAGAGAGACATAATGCTAGATTGGTAGCTAAAGGCTATACAAAACAAAGGGCAAAAATTATCAAGAAACTTTTAGTCCTACTGTAAAAATGACCACTATTGGGATCTTATTGTCCTTGATAGCTTCATTCAATTGCCATTTACACCAATTAGATGCGAATACATCATTTTTACATGGTGGTCTTCTTGAAGAGGTCTATATGAAATCACCTCCTGGTTTGAAAAATTTCAAGTCTTTCTCAGGTTTGCAAGCTGCAAAAATCTTTGTATGGATTAAAGCAAGCTAGCAGACAATGGCACACAAAATTAACTTATGCTCTCTGTTAGTGTGGCTTTGTTAAATCCAAGGTAGATTACTCTCTTTTCACTGAGAGTATTGATACAAAATTTACTGCCATTCTTGTGTATGTTGATGATTTGGTTATCATAGGAAATGATCTAGCTAAAATCACTCATTTGAAAACTGTTTTTGATGCCAAGTTTAGTATAAAAGACCATGGTGAGTTAAAGTATTTTCTTGGTTTTGAGATTTCAAGATCTAAGAAAGGCTTACATGATTGCTAAAGGAAGTATGCATTGGATTTACTTGAGGCTATAGGGTTACCTGCTGCAAAACCCTTTTCCACTCTGATTGACAATACCATCAAATTCTCCAAGCATGGGGGAAGCTTTGACTGATGTTACTGCTTGGAAAATTGATTTACTTAACTCACACTAGACCTGACATTTCTTATTCTGTGGGTGTGTTAAGTCAATTTTCTTCATTGTCCTATTGATATTCATCGTAAAGCTGCTCAAAGAGTTCTTATATATGTAAAGAATCAACCTAGATTAGATTTATTTTTCTCAACTGAATTAGGAACAGATTTGAAAGGTTATACTGATTCAGATTTGGCTTCATGTCTTGATACTAGAAGGTTTGTCAGTGGCTATTGTTTCTTCCTAGGAACTTCATTGATATCATGGAAAAACAAGAGACAAAAAATTGCTTCTAGATATTCAGCAGAGGCAGTATACAGAGCCTTAGCTCTAGGTGGATGTGAAGCTCAATGGTTGTTGTATTTGCTACAGGATTTGAAGATTGCTCATACCTCACCCATGATTATCTATTGTGATAATCAATCTGCCATTTACGTTTCCACTAATCCATTGTTTCACGAGAGAACAAAGCACATTGATTTGGATTGTCATTCTATTTGTGATAAGATTGAAGTAGGATCAGTCCATCTTTTGTGAGTTTCATCTTCTCATCAGTTGACAGACAATTTCGCTAAAGCTTTAGCTCCTAATATCTTCTCTTTTCTTAACACCAAGCTAGATCTATGTAATATACATAGTCTAGCTTGGGGAGAGGTGTTAGAAAGTAATGAAGGAAAGGCCAGTGGAAATGATAGTAAGTAGCATCAAGCAGCTGAAGCAATAGAACCTTTCAAAGCAAGTAATAGGAGAAGTCGATAACCAATTATAGTGGGTTACAAGAGTTTATTACTTTTTGTTAGTGAGAACAACTAAAACTAGGTCTTGCTATACCTGATTGTATCTTAATTATGCATGTGTAAGTTAGTTGTTGAGCATGGAACTCATAGAGTAGCTTAGCTTGTATAAATACCTGTAATAATTCCTTTCTTAGTGTTAATGAAATCATTTTTCATATATGTTTAATTCGCTCCTATGATTCACACTTCTCTTCTCTCTTTGCGTCAACAGAGATTATTCATTCAATCACACTTATTCTTCTTGATTCTTCTATTCTCATATTCTATGATTTCTAACAAGAATTGAGCCTGAGACCTTTGGCATGATGCCTCAAGTTTTAGAGGTTTGAAGAGCGACTATCAAACTAATATACAACACATCGAAGTTATGGATATTAACACATACGAAAAAATTACCACATTTCAAGAAAATAGGAAGAAAAATATCTTATTTTTTCTTTTTTAAAAAATAAAAACCATTAATCACAATGTCTTATGCCATATCTAATCTAGCCCCATTTTCCTTACTGTTGTTGTGAGAGTTTCATTATGTGAAGAGCTATTTAATACGAGTATATGGACTCAAAAATAGTATTTAGGTGTTGATAAATGTAGTTCATTGAATTTATTACAGTGATACCTTTCTTCACTAATGCAATAAAAACTCTTTTAATTTCATCCAAAAGTTGTGATGTTTAACGAAAAAAGTAATACCCTCTTTGTCATTATCTAAGTAAAAGTTAGACTAGTATTTTTTTTTTACATGGGAGGTCTGGGACTAGAACCCATGACCTGGGGGAGGGGGAAATCCTAAGTGTCCCTGCAGCCACCAACTGAGCTGTCTTACGCGGACTGACTAATATTTTTTTTAATGTAATGTATGATTATTCATTAATTACAAATTGTTATTACCCAGATTTTATATCATTACAATTATTAAATATGATATAAATCTTCCATCAACGTTTAGAGATTTAAAAGTAACAATAAAAATTTAAAAATTAATTAATAATTAAATCTTCTTTTTTTGGTAATTAAATGTGTCTTTCCTTATTTACTCATAAATGAATATAATATAAAATCTTTAATATTTTTCATTTATTATTTTTTCTTTAATTTGGGACAAATTTTTTTATTTTTTTTTACCGAGATAATGAAACAGGTGAAGTATTATTAAAGGATTTGCTATACAGTACTACCCTTATGACAATATTTAAGCAAATAAAATCATAAAATTAGTCTAAAAAATAATGCAATCGAAGTTTTAAAAGCCAAATTTAAAAAATTTCTGATCCTAACTTACCATTTTTAAAATATTTAAACATTACCCTAAAAGTAATAATGAATAAGAAATCCCTATTATATATACACAGATTAGGAAAAAAATGATTGTTTAATAAAAAGATCGAACAATAAACTTTTGGAAAATATAATCATTTAATTCGTTAAATAAATTATTTGTCAATTGGTTTGATCTATTTATAAGTTGTCTTGCTTGTCTTGTTGGCTTTGGCTAGCCCCTTCCTTCAATAAATCTCTTTTCTCCTTTAACAAAAATTAATTAATTAATTAATTAATTGTTTGTATGATTTTGGTTCTTTAATTATTTTTTTTACTCTAATTGATCTTTTAAATTTATTTTCGTTTGCTTGTTAATGCTACTGTCAATTTTCTGATAACACATTTAGAAAATTCAATTAAATAAAATAATAATATTTCTCTCTACGATGGCATAATAGTAATATTATTATCTTATTCAATTTTACATAATATTCTAACATCATAAATGAAAAATTGACAATACGATAATCAAGTAAAAAAAATAACTAACACCAAATATACAGTTTTACTTTAAAAAAAAATCTGAGAAACAAGATTTATAAATAAATAAATATATATGGGGGTTGCTAACATCCACCTATGTAGGAGGATTTTAGTAATGTCCACCAAAATATTTGGACAAAATTACCCTTCCTTTTATAACTTGAGTAACTTATTTTTTTAAGGGTGTTTATGTAATTAGATTATTAATTAATTTTTTTTTAAAAAAAAAGAAAATCATCCCCCACCATCCGTTGACCACCATTGATCGCCGTTGACCACTGTTGACCGGCGTTGACCACCGTTGACCGTCGTTGACCACCGGCGTTGACCACCGTTGACCACTGTCGTTGACCGGTGTTGACCACCGCCGCTAAACCCTAAGACCCTAGACCCTAAACCCTAAGACCCTAAACCCTCCCTAAGACCCTAAACTCTAAACCCAAATTACAGAAATACCCTTAAAAATTAACCTATCCAAGTTAAAAGATGGAGGGTAATTTTATCCAAATATTTAGGTGGACATTGCTAAAATCCTCCCCACATTGGAGGATTTTAGCATTCCCCAATATTATATATATATATATATATTTTAAATTAAAATGCAAAGAATATTATTAAATTTTTCAAAATATGATCTATAAGTGACCAGCAAACATTTTCTGTTCACAACTACAAGAGTATACATAAATTATTTTATTACCAATAGAGTTAGCTTAGCTAGAAGAGTAACGAAATATAAAATATTAGTGCACTCAAATTTAAATGTTGGAGATTGTACGTGTTTTCTCATCCTCTCTAAAATGAAAAACAAAATGTTTTCCGGATTAAAAAAAAAAAAACACATTAGGTTATTTTCTTGTAAGACTACTTCCTTTTTTTTTTAGAAGAAATAATTCTATTACCACAAGCATAATTGGATACAAACTAGGCCAAAATCCTAAATCCTGCCACCTTCTAGGAAGAGTTCAAGAAAGGGTTTAGGGTTTACGGTCGGGTTGGTGGGCCCAGGCCCATTGGGTTTAGGGTTTAGGGTCGGGTTGGTGGGCCCAGGGTCGGGTTGGTGGGCCCAGGCCCATTGGGTTTAGGTGAAATTCGAACCATGCCAAAAGCAATTACTAGATGAAAGCCACCTTCTATGAAGGGTTCTCCCAACTAATAAAGGCATTAAAGTTCAATACAAATTCTATTTACCAATGTCTTATTCGGCCAACTTCTAAAAAGCTTAAAACAAAATTGAATTCTATAAGCTAGATCCTTCCTAATCAATCTAAAGCTATGAGTAATTGGCTTCACTTCGTTGTTGAAGGTTCGGTTGTTTCTTTCTTTCCAAGTATAGTAAATCACAACAGAAAGCATATAGCTCCAATGCATTGCCTGCGAGTCTTATCCTTGAATCCATGAATGATCCATCGTGTCCAGTTGTTATATCTATAGGGGCATCTATCCAAACCAAGCCAATCTGCACACAGATTTAGCAGAAAATTACTCCACTGACATTCAAAGAATAAATGTTTCATAGTTTCCTCAGCAGAGAAACATAAACAGCAGTGATTTGGCACCACAAGCCATTGCATTCTATCCAAAGTCTGGATCTTTCCATGAGCCACTAGCCATACATTAAAGCAATGTTTTGGCACACTCACTCTATTCCAAATCATTCTGTGCATAGGAAAAATGAGATGTTGCCCCTTCAGAAACTTGTAACCTGACTTGACGGTATACTGTCCATCTGAAGCTGCAGTCCATGAATCATTCACAAAACCAGCCTTGATCATGTCTCTAGTCTTCAGGATTTGCCTCCAATGCCAGCTCTCTCCTTGAGTCCAATTACACTCCCAAAAAGATAAATCTTTGATGTAGTAGGAAAAAACCCATCTAACCCAAAGGCAATCTTTCTTTGTAGCCAAATTCCACACTTGCTTCCCTAGAGCTGCTGTATTCTAGATTGCACACTCATGAATATTTAGCCCACCATATTTCTTGTCCTGACAGATTGTGCCCCAAGCTACCTTAGCCTGATAATTGCCAGGTTCACTAGACTTCCATAAGAAGGCTCTGCACACCTTCTCAATCTCTCTAATCACAGACTTAGGAAGAATGAAAGCAGAAGCCCAATAAGTGTGAAGACTCATCAGAACAGAGTTAATCAAGCATACCCTTCCCTGATAGGACAAATTTCTAGATTTCCAGCTTTGAAATCTTCTTGTAATCTTATCAATCAAAAACTGACTGGTTGATGCATTCCATTTCCTGGCAGAGATTGGAACACCAAGATATTTGTAGGGAAAAGATCCCTCGTGGAATTGAGTTAAAACCAGCAGCTCATTCTTCTTCTCAAGAGTTATTCCTGCCATATAGATAGCAGACTAAGTGCGATTAGGATGCAGCCCTGACCAAGATGCAAATTCATCAAGAGTATGGACCATAATTCTCACACTTGCAGGGTGAGCTTTGCAAAAAAGCATCAAATCGTCTGCAAATTCAAGGTTCACCAGCTTTGTATCCTTGCAATAAGGATGAAATCTATAATTCCTGGTCCTTGTTGCTAACTGCAGAGCTCTAGTTAGGATTTCCATGGCTAAGACAAAGATGAGGGGAGACATAGGACCCCCTTGTATGATTCCTCTTGTGCCTCTAAAATTACTCCCTTTATGACCATTGATAATTAGAGAAAAGGAAACTGTTGTAATGCAGGCCATAATCCAAGACCTGAATTTTGCAGGAAAGTTAAATGTAGTTAACATTTCATCCATAAAACTCCATTCTAAAGTATCATAAGCTTTTCTTATGCCAACTTTCATCATGCATCTAGGGGAAATTCTCCTCCTACCATACATCCTAAGGAGCTCCTGAGTGATTAGAACATTATGCAGGATATTTCTATCTTTGACAAAGGCATTTTGGTTATCCTGCACAAAGTCAGGAAGGACAGTACCTAGTCTGTTGCATATTACCTTAGTTATACATTTATAAATGGTAGTACATCAAGCAATAGGACTAAACTCATGCACTCTAGAAGGAAAATCAATTTTAGGTATCATAACAAGATTAGTTTCATTGACTTCCCTAAGAAGGTGGCCTGAAGCAAAAAATTCTTTGACTGCAGAGCAAAGATCAGTGCCAATAATGTCCCAAGCATCTATGAACAGACCATAACCAAAGCCATCTGGCCCTGGAGATTTGTCCTTATTAATAGACAGCAAAGCCTGTTTGATCTCCCCATCAGATACTGGTTTGATCAATTGAACTTGCTGATCCCTTGAAAGAATCTGCCCTTGGTCTATCACTGCCTGATTAAAACAGTGACCTTGATGCCTGCTGGTGTATAAATTGTGATAGAACTCTTCAAACATCCTCTCAATGCCTTCTTGATTTGCCACAAGCTCTCCATTGTCACTGAGAAGCCTCAGGATTCAATTCTGATACTGTCTTTTCTTGATGGAAGAGTGAAAGATTTTTGTATTTGAATCACCCTCTTTAAGTTAGTCAAGTTTAGCTTTCTATTTCAAATAGGAAAGAGCATCCTGCTTGACCTTACTGTACTGCACTGAAACCTCTTTTTCTGCTCTGTGAAGATCAGGGTTAGTAGGCATACTTATTACAAGCTGAATTTGGATAGCCTCTAGCCTTTCCTTCAACTGAATTTCCCTTTTATCAATATCTGCAAAGGAATAGGATTCAGTATGGATAAAAGGCCCTTTTAAAGCATGAAGCTTTCTGCACATCTGATACATCATGCTACCATGAAAAATCTGGTTCCATGCATCATACACAATTTGCTTGAAATCTGTGTGATTAGACCACATATTGAAATACTTGAAATTATGGCTCTTCTTCATATCCACTGTCCCCCAATCAATTAAAGTTGCAGAGTGATTTGATAAACCTGACATAAGATATTCTGCAGAGGAATTTGGCCATTCTAAGATCCATTGATTGTTCACCATTGCTCTATCCAATTTACAATTAATTCTGTCTGCACCTATTTGCTTGTTACACTAAGTATAAAAGCAACCACTGTATCTCAATTCCAATAAATCACTGTCATCAACACAATTTCTAAAGTCCTGCATGACAATAGGATCCAGAGGGGCTCCACCAAGCTTTTCTTGCTGGTCAAGGCAAGAATTAAAATCACCTATTATAAGCCAAGAAAGCTGAAATCGAGAGTGCATTCCATTAATCACTTGCGATAACTCCTTCCTCTCCTGAGCATCATTTGCTGCATAAGCAAAAGTTGCAAAGAATTGAACCTCTGCTGAGTTTGCTTCTTGATCACATAACAGTGTATATATTGTGCAGATCTTGCAATTACCTCAACATCATACACATCTTTCCTCCAAATAATCCAAATCCTGCCAATAGCACTCATATCTAAATTATGAAAAGAGCCCCAGCCATAAGCTAGCTACTTTGTAAGACTACTTCCTTAGTTCAATAATAGTAGGTGAAATGATAGGAAGCTGAAACATACTTATTAAGAATACTAAAAATTACATTATTCATAAAAAAAATAACTAATAAAATAACTTGATTTTTTCATTGATTTAGAATAGTGGCTACAAGACTTTATATAATGAAATAGTAAACCCTAAAATAAAACTAAGTCATATAAGTGGTAATATCCTATGAGATAAGAACATTTGAGATTTAACAATTATTTAAATATTTATAATCTTAAACAATAAATAAACACCAAATAATCTTAAACAATAATAATAACATCTATCATATTCCATCTTGATAATGGATCTACTAAAACTCAATAGTCTATCATGAAACCATGCATTACATATTTTGGATAAGCGTTTATTTATGAATAAGAACAGACAGCTGAGGTAGCACGGTGTTTGTGTTCCCTTGGTATGTTATTGCTCCCTTCGATATTATTGTTGTACCCCCTTCCCCACATTTTTTAACTCTTCCTAAGCTAATTATTGCCTTTCGATCAACGTGCTAGAAAACAGAGATTTTCTTCAATCCTGTTGTGATCTGAGTGTTCTTTATGCTTGAGCTGTAATCTACATTAAGGCAAAAAGCAATCCTCATCTATCGTTATCCATTGACCCCACTTTGAACAAGCCTCGTCCAATTTGTTAGAAGCATATCCAACACTATAACTCATAAATTACGGCATTATAGCTCATAAGCCCTAAAGTTGATAGTTCCCTTCCATAATTATTAAACGGTCCTACGTTTTATGTCTAGCACCATCTATTTCTCTCTTTTTCCTTTGTGTTTAATTTGAAACATTATAGCTAACAATCAATAATTGCTTTCCCAGTTAGTAACGGTGGGAAATATACTACAGGATGGTGTACAAGACTTTTCCACCTGGTAGGATTTATGAGGATTCGAAATAGCTACCGTCACGAAAGTGATCGTATTGTTATAAGGCAATATATTCTAATGTTAAAGTTTGGCTGATCACAAACAAAGATCAAAAAAAGGAAAAACTCATGCACTAATATCAACAAGGCAAATCTCTTTTGAAGAATATTCCTCATGCATTTATCTAGGAAACACATGTAAAGCATAGTACCAATATTACTAAAGCTAATGCATAAAGTATTAGGACATGGAGAAAAAAAATGTAAAACTATTAAAAACTATTTATCAATAATTTTCATGCGCAAATGTTGTTAAAACATTGCTTTAAATTTTTGGACGATGAAAACATGTTTTTATAAATTGCACTATGAAGTAATCGATTAGTTAGTTGAGATAATTAATCGATTATTTTTGCAGCATCATACAAAATTCAGAGAGTTTGGAATCAATTACTTATGCAGCATCATACAAAATTCAGAGAGTTTGGAATCGATTACTTGAACATGGTGAATTGATTACTTTTCTTAAAACTAAGGGCAATTGATTACTTTTATCAATTAATCGATTATTTCATTTGCATCATACAAAATTCAGAGAGTCATGAATCGATAACTTTTAACATGTAATTGATTACTTTGATTAAAATAATCAATTACCTCGAGAAAGTAATCAATTACTTTTTTTTAAAAAACTGTATAACGACTCTGGATCAATTTCATTCATTGCTGGATTATTTTTTTATTTACTTCTGATCACATTTTTTATTATAAACACAGCTAATCAGTTTTCAAATCATTCATTCACTCTCTTTTTCCAAAAAATATTCTCCTTCACTTTTCTAATCCTATTTTGGAAAAAAAAATTCACGTTCCTCTTCTTCTCTATTGTTTAAGCATAAGAGTGATTGAGTGATATTTCATACTATTGCCACAGAACTTCAAGTTGTATAATCCGCACTACTTAGAGTGCTTCAATTGTACTCGCTCAATCCTATTTATCTAATAAGTGTTCCATAGTTGTCATGGAGAGACTTCTTGAATGAGAAGGTTTGGCACCTTTAGTGTAATAGGGTGAGAAATCCTAATGTGTTATTGAGGTCCCTTATGAAAGGTCGAACCAAGTAGTTTGCGAGGTGCTCTGGTTGTATTGGGGTTCAAAATTTCATTGATTAATAACAACAAATTCGAAGCACTTTTCTGAGGGACTGAACATAGACCTTTTGTTGCACCTAACATGTATGTGGGACTCACCGGAGAGGTTGAACAAGGATAAAAATACTTGATTTGCATTTTATCTATCCCTTACTCTTATATTTTAATTTGTAGCAATTATTTTTTATGCGATTGTTCTTGTGATTATTATCGTCTCTGCAAAACTCTCATTTTTCCAATCCAATCATTTTTTACCCAATAGCACAATGACACCTGTCCAATCCTTTTTCTTATTTTTTTTCTGTTTTTTTTAAACCCACTTGGCTTTGTAGTCTGCAGTTTCTTTCTTCTCTCTCTGCTGTGCATCTTCTTTCTTCTATCTTGTAGACATTTTTTATTTTCTTAATTTTTTTTGTTCTTTTTCTTAAAATTCAAACATGAAAATGATTTTATTTTTTATAAAAAAAAAAATCATAACTCAAGAGACATCAAAGTTGATGCCACCGTTTTCTCTTCGTTGGAGGCTGAGAAACCAGCCAAGGCCATGAGACTCTTCAAGTCATGCTTGTTGAGCATGCCGTCACCATCCTTGTCCATCACCTTAAACACATTCTCCATGGCCCTACACCCCAACGCTATTCTCTACTCCTTCGTCACCATGCGCTCGAACTCCTTATACTCTACGAACCCGTCCTTGTGGGATACGACTTCTCTGTAGTTAGGGCGGGAACTTCCCTCTGTGTTTCCATTCGTCTGGGACGTTGGATTGATCAAACGATCCTGATTGTAAGACGTGTCAAAACTTTTAAATATTAAAAAAAAAAAGAAAGAGAGGGAGAATGGAAATATGTTTGTTCCTTCCCTTCTTCCCCAACGTTTCTCTCTCTTTATTGTTAGATTTCATGATGTGAAATATATTAAGTTTTGATGATGACAAATATCAAATGAATTATTTGCATGAATTATGTATGTGCTTAATTGATAAATGGATTATATCATGCATAATAATTCATATATGGACTAACCATTGTTGGAAGTCAAGCTGGTTGGAAGGCATGTTTCAAACTCTATGTGGACTTCAGGTTTGATTCAAGTATGTGTTTTGATGATAACAAGCCAACTCAAGTTCAAGCTCACAAGTGCAAGTGTCAAGATTGAAGACTCAAGCAAGCTTAAGAATAGAAACCTTCTCCTTAGTTCAAATGTAAGGTAATGAAGTTTTTGTTTCCTTAAGAGTTACAAAGCCAATAAGTTTTTCATTTTAGGAGAGAACAAGAAAAATGTGTTTTTGCATATAAAAATGTTTTTCTGCATTTAATGTGAGTAAAAATAATTGATGCTACAAAACTCTGTATATTTGTATGTTTGAAAAAGAAAGTAATCGGTTATCTTCTCAAGTAATCGATTAACTTTGTTGCATCATAGAAAAATCAGAGAGGTTGTAATCGATTAACTGAATCATGTTAATCAGTTACTTTCTTATGAAAGTAATCGATTACATTAGTCAAGTAATCGATTATAATTGTTGCATCATATATTTTTCAGAGGCTTAGTAATGGATTACAAGCTCTGTAATAATCGATTACATGATGTTGCATCATATGCAGACCAGAGGCTCAGTAATCGATTAACTCCTTAGTGTAATCGATTATTATGAGTTGCATCATACAATGAACAGGAGTGGTGTAATCGATTAACTATTATTAGCCTAATCGATTACATGTTTTTCAAATGAATTTAAGAATTTCTATTTTTGAAGGAATAATCGATTACCTTCAGAAAGTAATCGATTACTTCATGTTTTATTGAAAAACGTGTCAGAATCATTTTGATTATTTCCTGATTTGTTTTTATATAAAAGATTCTGATTTATTTTATAAAATTCGAAAATGATTTTAAATTTGAATTATTTCCTTTTTGGTTTTAAGAATCAAATCTTTATTTTATTTTGTAAATCGTTTTGATTTAGTTTTGATTTTAAAACTTATTTCAAATCTTATTTTATTCTGTTTTGATTTTGTTTTACTTATTAAAAAATATTTTTGATTCTAAATGGTTTTTGTTTTTAAATTAAAAATCACTCCAACATTGGAACATGATTATTCATTATTCATTTCATTCGATCAGAACTAATTTTTTATTCATTCTTCTACTCGTTTCTCTCTTCTTCATCTTCTCAAGTTTTCTGCTCTTCATTGTTCATAGCCTTTTGAAGAACAAAACTTTTATTGGCTGAGTAATCTTCTAAAGAGAAACACTACTTCACTATCATAGAGCATATTGTTGTATCCGTGTTTTGAGAACACAAAAAGCTATTGTAATCACTCTCATTGTATTTGTTCTAAACCTTAGTGGTTAGGGAGAGAATCCCTTAGTGGACGTGTGATACGTCGTAGGGCGAGGAACCCTGCTGTGTGATTGAGGCCCCTAGCGAACGGAGGTTCCTAGTAGTGTGCGGGGTGCTCTTGGTTGTAATAGGGTGCGGCTCTATTGCTTAGTATAAGAACTCTCAGGCGGGTCGCTTGGGGACTGGACTAGGCCTTTCGACGGGAAGGCTGAACCAGTATAAAATTCACCGGTGCAAGCTTTTCTATCCCTATCTCTTTTAATTTCCGCATATTTCAATTTTTACGTTTCCGCGCTACTCGTTTATTATTTTTTATATCGTTTTCGCGATCCGTTTCGAACGTTTAATCTCTCCATCTCAAATCAATTTTTAATTTGTCACGGTTTTTACAATACATTAATAAAACTCGATTCACCCCCCCCTCTCGAGATTTTGAGGCCAAAACCAACAATTGGCATCAGAGTTAGTCTCTTGTGTTAAGACTTAACTGTCTCAAGAGTATGGCTTCAAACTCTCTGTTTGGAGGTGAAGGGAGTTCTATTAACCGTCCTCCCATGTTTGATGGGGTAGGGTACGCGTATTGGAAAGCCCGTATGAAAATTTTTATTTTTGAGGAGTTGGATTAAAAGTTTGGGATGCTGTTGTAAATGGTCCCTATGTTCCTACCTATGTGGTTAATGGTAACACCGTCGATAAGCCTATGGCTGAATGGACAGAGGAGGAGGAACGTAGAGTCCAGTACGACTTGAATATGAATTATTCAGAATGAAAGATGGAGAATCGATTCAAGAGATTCAAAAACTCTTCACAATGATTGTAAATCAACTGACGACATTGGGGAAGAAATTCACCAATGAGGATCTCATCAACAAAGTCCTAAGGTGTTTGGGAAGAGATTGGCAACCCAAAGTGACGGCGATTGCTGAATCAAGAAATCTTTCAACTATGACGCTGGCAACTCTCTTTGGGAAGTTACAAGAACATGAAATTGAACTAAAAAGGTTGGCTCAGCGAGAACAAGAAAGTTAAAAGTTTGGCATTCAAGGCTGAAGCAGTTGCAAAGTGACTCGGACAAAGAGTTATTGAATGATGAACACATGGGTCTATTGGTGAAAAAGTTCGGGAAATTTCTGAGGAAGAAAAATTTCAATAGAAGAGACAACAATAAGAGTGGAGGCTCAACCATTACATTTCATGAGTGTGGCAAGCCTGGTCACATCAGAGCAGACTGCTATCAGTTGAAAAAGAAAGAAAATTCAGAAAAAGGCAACTCGAATTCAAAGAAGGGGAAGCAAGCATACTTGGCATGGCTAGACAATGAAGGAAGTTCGTATGAAGATTCAGACGAACAAGAGGATACTGCCAACATATGCTTAATGGCTCACGAAGATGAGGTTACTCCGGAAGGAAAGAAGTCGTGGTGGTACTTGGACAGCGGATGCTCAAAACATATGACTGGAGATAAATCTAAATTTTCGCATCTCGTGCCTAAGGACCAAGGACATGTGACCTTCGGAGATAACAATCAAGGAAAGATTCTCGGAGTCGGTAAAATTGGTACACCTCCTAACCCTTGCATTGAAAATGTTTTACTTGTTGAGGGCCTGAAACACAATTTGCTAAGTATTAGTCAATTGTGTGATAAGGGCAATAGGGTTATATTTGATTCTGATAGATGTATTATCGAGGGAAAAATTGATAATCTTATTAAGCTAATTGCTCGCAGGGTAAACAATGTCTATGTTATTGATTTTGATTCAATTCCCTCAAATGATGTGAAATGTTTATTATCTAAAGAGGATGAATCGTGGCTATGGCATTGTAGAATAGGTCACATCCACATGGCTCATTTAAATAAAATTTCTTCTAAAAACTTAGTAGTTGGACTGCCAAAGCAAAAATTTTATTTTTCTGAAAAATGTGATCCTTGTTCTAAATCAAAACTCACAAGGGCATCTTTTCCTTCTAAAAACCTTGTTTTTTCTCAAAGGCCCTTGGAACTTTTACATATGGATCTTTTTGGACCTTTTCAAACGAAAAGCTTTGGTGGCAACTATTATTGTTTAGTTGTGGTGGATGACTATTCTAGGTATACATGGACACTGTTTATTACTCATAAAAATGACGCATTTCATGAATTTAAAAAGCTAGCCAAGATTATTCAAAACCAATTGCATTTGAGCATTGCATCCATTAAAACTGATCATGGTGGAGAATTTGAAAATCATCTTTTTGAAAAGTTTTGCGAAAAACATGGAATTAAGCATTATTTTTCCGCTCCAAGAACTCCTGAGCAAAATGGGGTTATGGAGAGGAAAAATCATTCATTAAAAGAGCTTTCAAGAACAATGCTTAATGACATGAATTTGCCTGCATACTTTTGGGCCGATGCAGTTAGTACAGCTTGTTATGTTATGAACCGTGTTTTACTTAGGCCTATTTTAAAGAAAACCCCCTATGAGCTGTACAAGGGGAGAAAACCAAATATTTCTCATTTTCGTGTTTTTGGATGTAAATGTTATGTGCATAATAATGGTAGAGAAAATCTAGGAAGTTTTGAGGCTAGAGCTGATGAGGGCATTTTCCTTGGATATTCTGTTTCAAGCAAAGCATATAGGATTTACAATAAATCTCGTAATACTATTGAAGAATCTATTCATGTATCATTTGACGAATCCGATCCCAGAAGGTTGGGAAAGGTATCTGTTAATGAAATTTCAGGTATTCTTGGAGATTTGTTCATTGATGAGGATGAGGAGCCAAATGCTAAAGGAAAGGAACATTCCGAAAGCAAGGAAAAATCAATCGAATCTATTAAGGAGAAAAATCAAGAACAATCCTTGGAACTCAACGCTGATTTGCCTAAGGAATGGAGAACATCTAGGCACCATCCCATTGATCAGATCATCGGTGATATCTCAAAAGGTGTAAGTACTCGCAATTCTATTAGCAATCTGTGTAACTTCTTTGCATTTGTTTCTCAAGTAGAGCCAAAGAATTATTCAGAGGCTATGCTTGATGAGCATTGGCTTTTGGCAATGCAAGAGGAATTAAACCAGTTCGAAAGAAATCAGGTGTGGGAACTTGTTCCTAGGCCTGAGTCTCATCCGATTATTGGAACTAAGTGGATTTATAAAAATAAACTTGATGAGGCTGGTTTAATTGTTCGAAACAAATCTAGGCTAGTTTCTCAAGGTTACAACCAGGAAGAGGGGATAGATTATGAGGAAACATTTGCCCCTGTTGCTAGGTTGGAAGCCATTAGACTGCTTTTAGCTTTTGCATGCATTTTAGATTTTAAATTATATCAAATGGACGTAAAGAGTGCCTTTCTTAATGGTTTTATAAATGAAGAAGTTTATGTGTGTCAACCTCCTGGCTTTGAAAGTTATGAACACCCGGATTATGTTTTTAAATTGAAAAAGGCTTTGTACGGTTTGAAACAAGCTCATAGAGCATGGTACGACCGTCTTAGCAAATTTTTATTGGAGAATAATTTTGAAAGAGGGAAGGTTGATAACACACTTTTTATTAAAAAGAAAGGAAATGACATTCTTTTAGTTCAAATTTATGTTGATGATATTATTTTCGGTGCTACTAATGAAATCCTTTGCAAGGAATTTTCTAGTATGATGCAGGAAGAGTTCGAGATGTCTATGATGGGCGAGCTGAACTTTTTCCTGGGATTACAAATAAAGCAAGCAAAGGACGGAATTTTCATTAGCCAAACAAAATACTGCAAGGAATTACTGAAAAGATTTGGTATGGATAAGGCCAAGGCAGTAGCAACAGCGATAAGCACATCCTGTTATCTGGACAAAGATGAAGGAGGTAAATCCGTAGAAATTACAAAATATCGAGGTATAATCGGATCCCTTCTCTATTTAACGGCAAGTAGTCCGGATATAATGTTTAGTGTGTGTCTTTGTGCTCGGTTCCAGTCGAATCCAAAAGAAACGCACATGGTTTCTGCCAAGCGTATAATGAAATATTTGTCTGGCACAACTGATATGGGTTTATGGTACCCCAAAGGTTCTTCTTGTAATCTTGTTGGGTATCCTGATTCTGACTTTGCTGGCTGTAAAGTAGATAGAAAAAGCACTAGTGGCACTTGTCATCTTCTTGGCAATTCTTTGGTATCATGGGCTAGCAAGAAACAGTCTAGTGTGGTCCTATCTACAGCTGAGGCTGAATATGTCGCCGCAGGTAGTTGTTGTGTGCAGATTTTGTGGTTGAAACAACAACTCCTAGACTTCGGTGTAAGTCTAGATCACATTCCCATTAAATGTGATAATACCAGTGCTATTAGTATTACCAAAAACCCAGTGCAACATTCTCGCATGAAGCATATAGAGATTCGACACCATTTTATTCGTGATCATATTCAAAAGGGTGATTGCATTATTGAGTATGTTGATACTTCGCGGCAGTTGGCTGATATCTTTACGAAACCGCTTCCAAAAGAAAATTTCTTTTTCATTCGTAGAGAAATTGGTTTAACTTCTGCCTCTCACCTATTCTGAGTATGTGAGTCTGATTATCTCTCTTGTTATTATTGATGCATCTTCTTAGTGTTTCAGGGGGAGATAACACATCTTTTTGATGATTACAAAAGGGGGAGAGATATTCTGATATATATGACTAATGCATACAGGGGGAGATACTCTGAACGATGCAAATTTTGATCAAATTGAATTATTTTTTATGCATCTATACAGGGGGAGATGATATGGATTATTCTATTTTCCTGTATTTAGTGTTCTAAGGAAGGTTTTGGTACTTTATATGTATATATTGCTTGTATAACACTTGTGATGTAGATAATAAAGAACATATCAGAATGGTTGTTTGTCATCATCAAAAAGGGGGAGTGTTGGAAGTCAAGCTGGTTGGAAGGCATGCTTCAAACTCTCTATGGACTTCAAGTTTGATTCAAGTATGTGTTTTGATGATAACAAGCCAACTCAAGTTCAAGCTCACAAGTGCAAGTGTCAAGATTGAAGACTCAAGCAAGCTTAAGAGTAGAAACCTTCTCCTTAGTTCAAATGTAAGGTAATGAAGTTTTTGTTTCCTTAAGAGTTAAGTTTTTCATTTTAGGAGAGAAGAAGAAAAACGTGTTTTTGCATATAAAAATGTTTTTCTGCATTTAATCTGAGTAAAAATAATTGATGCTACAAAACTCTGTATATTTGTATGTTTGCAAAAGAGAGTAATCGATTATCTTCTCAAGTAATCGATTAACTTTGTTGCATCATAGAAAAATCAGAGAGGTTGTAATCGATTAACTGAATCATGTTAATCAGTTACTTTCTTAAGAAAGTAATCGATTACATTAGTCAAGTAATCGATTATAATTGTTGCATCATATATTTTTCAGAGGCTTAGTAATCGATTACAAGTTCTGTAGTAATCGATTACATGATGTTGCATCATATGCAGACCAGAGGCTCAGTAATCGATTAACTCCTTAGTGTAATCGATTATTATGAGTTGCATCATACAATGAACAGGAGTGGTGTAATCGATTAACTATTATTATCCTAATCGATTACATGTTTTTCAAATGAATTTAAGTATTTCTATTTTTGAAGGAATAATCGATTACCTTCAGAAAGTAATCGATTACTTCATGTTTTATTGAAAAACGTGTCAGAATCATTTTGATTATTTCCTGATTTGTATTTATATAAAAGATTCTGATTTATTTTATAAAATTCGAAAATGATTTTAAATTTGAATTATTTCCTTTTTGGTTTTAAGAATCAAATCTTTATTTTATTTTGTAAATCATTTTGATTTAGTTTTGATTTTAAAAATTATTTCAAATCTTATTTTATTCTGTTTTGATTTTGTTTTACTTATTAAAAAATCTTTTTGATTCTAAATGGTTTTTGTTTTTAAATTAAAAATCACTCCAACATTGGAACATGATTATTCATTATTCATTTCATTCGATCAGAACTAATTTTTTATTCATTCTTCTACTCGTTTCTCTCTTCTTCATCTTCTCAAGTTTTCTGCTCTTCATTGTTCATAGTCTTTTTAAGAACAAAACTTTTATTGGCTGAGTAATCTTCTAAAGAGAAACACTACTTCACTATCATAGAGCATATTGTTGTATCCGTGTTTTGAGAACACAAAAAGCTATTGTAATCACTCTCATTGTATTTGTTCTAAACCTTAGTTGTTAGGGAGAGAATCCCTTAGTGGACGTGTGATACGTCGTAGGGCGAGGAACCCTGCTGTGTGATTGAGGCCCCTAGCGAACGGAGGTTCCTAGTAGTGTGTGGGGTGCTCTTGGTTGTAATAGGGTGCGGCTCTATTGCCTGGTATAAGAACTCTCAGGCGGGTCGCTTGGGGACTGGACTAGGCCTTTCGACGGGAAGGCTGAACCAGTATAAAATTCACCGGTGCAAGCTTTTCTATCCCTATCTCTTTTAATTTCTGCATATTTCAATTTTTACGTTTCCGCGTTACTCGTTTATTATTTTTTATATCGTTTTCGCGATCCGTTTCGAACGTTTAATCTCTCCATCTCAAATCAATTTTTAATTTGTCACGATTTTTACAATACATTAATAAAACTCGATTCACCCCCCCCCCCTCTAGAGATTTTGAGGCCAAAACCAACAACCATGGTCTCCAAGGATTAAGTTATGTTTTGCAGAACAATGCATTGATCCTAAGGAGGTTGACAAGATGACTCATGATTTGGAAATCTAAGAAGACTTTTCAAAAGCTTGAAGTTAATCAAGAAAACCATGGAGTTAGTCTCAAAAGATTCAAGTGCCTACTACCTGCCTCAATCCGTCTATATGACATATATTGTAAGGCTTGGTAATTGCTTCATTTTAGTTATAGGCCATACTTATAAATCTTGGAGAAGAATGTTTTAAATCAAAAGTATTTTGGAAAAACTATTTTCGAACTGATTATGTGAAAATTCTTTTAGAAAAACCTCTGGAAATAGCCTCTATATATGAAAATGACTTTTGTGAAAATAAGCAAAAGTAATCGATTACTTTATAAGGATAATCGATTACTTTGCTGCATCATTTAAAAATCAGAGAGCTGATAATTGATTACTTAATCCATGATAATCGATTACCTAAAAAGTTGCATCATGTATGTAACCTGAGAGCATGTAATCGATTACTTGTGATTGGCTAATCGATTACTTTAAAAATGATGCATCATGTATTTTCCAGAAGCTCTGTAATCAATTACTTGGGTTGTGGTAATCGATTACTTTTTCAAAAATTTGCATCATACAAAAATCCTGAGAGGCAGTAATCGATTACTGGCCTTGAAGTAATCGATTACTTTTTTGAATTTTTGAAATCCGTGTCAGAATCAATCAGAGCCTTTCCAGATTTCTTTTTGTGTGGTTGATTTTGAGTATTTCCAATTTTTAAAGTTTTCATTTGTTTTTTAATTTTATAGCTTTTGAAAATCAATCTTATTATATTTCCCGATTTGATTTTGATTTGATTCTGTTTTTAAAATTCAAATATTCAAATCAAATCATTTTAAAAAGAAAGTTTTCTCTCTTCCAATTATTTTCTCTTCTGACCATTTTTTTCGTATACTCTTCTGACCATATTTTGAAAAACTAAGTTTAGAGAGAAAACCGTTTTTCACGTTATGCTTCTTCTCCTCATCCATTCTCTAAGTTGTGGCCTATTCTCTAGTGAAACTATTACCTTGCCATTAGTGTGCTTCAATTCATATTGTAATATTTGCACTACATAGAGTGTCCTATTGTTAGTTGATTCATCTCTTTGGTAACCATTGTTGTAAGGGTGTGAGAACCCATAGCTCTTAGGGAGTGGCTCCCTAATTTGAAGGTGTGGAACCTTCGATGATATAGGGTGAGGCACCCATATTGTGTTCTGGGGTAGTGGTCGTAGACGAACAGTAGGGCACCTAGTAGTTAGGCTACCTCAGAGTCTAGGGAGTGGTCGTAGACGAACGATGGGGCACCTAGTAATTAGGCTACCTTAGAGTTTAGGGAGTGGCTTCCTAGCATGAGTATTCGAGGTCCCTAGCGAAAGGTTGAATTGAGTAGTGTGTGGGACGCTCTAGTTGTATTTCAGACTTGAGTCCATTTCATTATTATCAACAAACTCTCAAGTGAGTCGCTTGTGTAGAATCAAATGAGTTTTGATGAAGACAATGGCTTTGAACAAACACTACACAGCAATTACAAGAAGAAGATGATCTACCATTATTATTAGCATTATGTTTCATATTCATATGTTGTACTTAAACTTTATATTTACTTTTATTGCATATGAGTGTGGGTGATAGATTAGGATTAGTTTAATCTCAATTTAAATTGATTGGCAATATATGTTATTGATTGAGATTAAAACATGATAGAGGTTGGATCATTATTTGATTAAAATGAAAGGTGTAAATATGAATAAAATAGAAAAGCATATTTTTACCAAGTTACAGTGGTTAATCGATTAAGCACTTTGGTTAATCGATTAACACGTGTAAAACTTGAAAAAGAACATTCAGTGTACAGTGGTTAATCGAGTAAGCCTTTGGTTGATCGATTAACAACTGTTATAACAGAATGTGTTTTTAGTTTAAAAGCTTTTCTTTTTCATTATTCACTAAGTTACAAGCTATTATTCTTTCAAGAGCATTTACACACTTTCATACTTTGCTAAAAGATCATTGAGACAACTTAACTTTTTGTTTTTCACAACCTCTCTATCATGAACAAATTCATCTTCTTCTAAATCTCAATTCAATCTCATATCTTTCAAGTATTGGTTTCAATTGAGATTTTCAAGACTATGCTTAGAAGTTCGTTGAATCATTTGCAACAAGAAGGTTGTGCTTGAAGTATTCAACAAAGAAGATTTTCCAATTTTTGGATTGAAAGAAGGGTGTACGGAATCACCTGAAGCTTTGAATGTTTCAAAGTGAGCAAGAGAGTTGAAGACGTTCTTCAACAAAGAGCTGAGGAAAATATAAGGGGTTAATTGGGTAGTGTGATGTCCTAGACGGTGAGGTCCTCCAAGGGTTAGGGAAGAAGACCTTCAAAGGAGCCTCTGTCTAGGGTTTCTGTGTGATGTTTGGTGGGAGTCCTCAAGTGGCTAAAGAGAGAGCCAAGAAGTAACCCTAATCACTGGTGTGTGAGGGTGACAATTAGGGTTAGAGGACGTACCTGAGCCCCATGTAGTACGGAGCTACTTATACGGGGGAGCTGGTTGCCCTAATGGGCTTGCTTGAGGCCCAAGTAGGGCCAACCTGTACTGAGCTATGAGTGGATGAGCTGTCCTTGTGGATAAGGTGAGACACGTCATCCTGTCCTTGGTGTCGGACTCTGAGGGAGGTGTCGGACAAGGATATCGGACCTAGGTAAGAGCATGAGGTCGGCCCGTGTCTGATGTCTGTTCGGCCGTTGAGCCTTGAGCTCGGCCAAGCATACAGAGGGCTTCCTGAAGGGTCCTTAGGTCCTGAGCGAGGGCTACGTAGAGCTCGGCTAGGCCGAGTCCACCACATAAGCCCCCCAGCTCGGTCAAGGCTATTTGAGCCTTGTTCCGAGGTCTTGGTTCCGGTCCTTTTCCAAGTCCAACACATAAACAGCCGAGTCCACCACATAAGCCCCCCAGCTCGGTCAAGGCCATTTGAGCCTTGGTCCGAGGTTCTAGGGAGTTCGGGCGATGAGCTGTCGAGAGCCGGATCCAGCTGTCTCTGGCGTCCTTTCATTATTACGGAGTAGGTCTGAGAGCTGTCCTTTCACCTGCTCTGAAGTGACGCTTGCATTCTCCAGGTCTAACACGTGTCAGAAATTACACCTAACGAAGCGCCGCCATTACTGCGACGTTGCTCGAGGTTCGTGATTCCAGCTATTATGCGCCACGTGTCTCCGCGTGTGTGGCTGCATGCTGGGTTGGGCTTTTTGGGCCAGGCCCATAGTTCGAAAGTGGGAAAATGGCGGTTTCTCTTCTCCCACTTTCACAAAACTACTACTTTCTCTCTCTTCCACAATTATTCTCCCTCTCTCTCTCTGGACAATACGAAGATCCTTTCCTGCGATTTTTCTTCTTCCTCCCCACGAACGAAAACTCTTCCTTCCTACGCTGAAGTTTCTTCTCCTCCATTTCAACAGTAAATTCATTTTGACTTTGCAATCTCTTTCCTCCAGGCTTATAATCTTAAGGTACTGTTTCCTTCCCTGCTCTTTCTTCTTCTTCCCTTTCGTTTCTTTTTCTTTCTTTGTTACGATTTACACGGTGGGGGATTAGAATTTTTTGGGTTTTCTGTTTCTGTGTTCAAGGCGGTGGGGTTTTCTCTTCGAGTTTTTGAGGTTTGGTGAATAACGTTGGGGTTTTTGGCGTTTCTGGGTTTGGGGTGTTCTTAAGTTTTTGGAGGGTTTTTGATTTGTGTTTTTGTTTTTATTTTTCAGAAGATCAGAGAAGTGGATTGGGGAAGTATGAGTAGGGAATGGTTTAGGAAATGGGCTGGGGTAGTTTCCCTGTCATCTAGCAGTAGTGAGGAGGAGGACGGCTCCTCTTCCTCGTCCTGTTCCTCCACGGAGGTAGACGAGGCGCTCCGTCGCCAAAGGGAGTATAGGGATAGGTATGAAAAGCGAGTCCTGGAGGTTGATCCCGTTGAGGTCGTCTATCCTCGGGACTGGGAAGAGCAAAGGGAATGGGTACGCCAATACGCCTGGGCCAAGTTCATAGATGGTAGGGAGCGTGCCGATTTTGAAAGGATGTACGAACGGGGGGCACCTGTGGTAGAGGGGAGATGCTCGCCCCTCGGAACAACTTCGAGGGGGTTTTCTGGGGGTTTATTCTTTGTAACCCGTAGGACTAACACCGAGCTTCCCTGTTCTTCCACAGGTACCATGCCTCCCAGGAATTGCATCAGCCGACCTGAGCTTTACCCTGCACCTACGGATGCCGATCAGTACGAGTGGGTCGATGTGGAACCCAAGGGAGTTCGGTCTAGCTTAGACTCCGAGGACAGGGTTGCCGAAGTGAAGAGAGCCGTGCTGCCTTGCCCAGGGGATGCCACCGGGACTTCTTACGAAGTACTCCCCTGTTCGGCAAATGACAGGATATGCACTCGAACCGATAACAACTCATTCTTCTTTTATGCCGACCTGATTCACAATCTTGACGTGACCCTCCCGTTCACCGATCTGGAAATGAGGGTTTTGAACGAGCTCGGGCTGGCCCCTTCGCAACTCCATCCCAACACTTGGTCTTTTCTCCGAGCATTTCAGAAGTATTGCGGAGCCAAGGGGTTGGTGTGCACAGTTCGGCTCTTCTTGTGGATGTACAACCCGTTCGTCAGTAATAAAGACGGGGTTACTGGTCGGCTTTGGGTGTGGGCCAAAGCCCGAGGTCATTGTGGGCTATTCGGTATGTTCTCGGAATCTTGGAAGCATTTCAAGCCTAGGTTTTTCAAGTATAAGTATGTTGGAACGGGACTACCTTGGTTCCGATCCGAGACGGGTCCGAGGTTCCCCTTGGAGTGGACCCCGGAGTTCTTCAATCGCCACATCGGCACGCCGTAGAGGTGGTCGGGCGCAACACTTGACGCCGATGAGGCAGTAACGGCCCACCACTTCCAGACTGAGTACCGGGCTCGGAAATTCCAGCTCGATATTGGAGTATTCATGAAGTGTCCTGATAAAGAAGTCCTAACCAAAATTAGTAGTTAACTTTACCCTTACACTTGTAAGTTTTCTTTCGACTTTCTTATTGACTCTCCTTTATCCTTTTGTTTGCAGAAGAACATTGGTCGGACATGTCGTCCAGAGCGCTCAAAGCATCCCTGGAAGCCCGAAAGAGGAAGAGGGCTAAGAGTTCTTCCACTAAAAACGTGCCTGCCGAGGTTTCAAATGACACAACCTCTACCGATTCGGGTCCCATTCATCCTACTCCACCTGCTGTGATCATCGCCCCTTCTCCTCCTCAGTCTCCAAGCCCGGGTACCGAGGTCATTATTGCAGATTCCCCACCTTCATCGGGCTTTCCGAGGAGAGGAACTGATAGTCTCTCGAGACCACCGACCAGCATCGCCAAGCCTTCGGTCAAAGATGCTCTCATAAAGATGTCGGGGGCCGAGTGGAAGAAGATGGCCGAGGGGCTGGCCTATCATTTGAAGAGGTCAACAAACATTTTTAATGTGTTGGCCGAGGTCTCTGATAATGTGGCTGAGGGGGTGTCTCCTGCCAAGAAGAAGGCTAGGTCCGACCTGGCGGCCGAGGTTGCTGATCTCCGGAGTAGCAAGAGCTCCGCCGACCAAAAGCTGGCTGAATTAGAAGAGAAGCACCGCCAGCAAATGGAGGAGCTTCTGAAAAATCATGAAGAGGTTGTGGCCAAAATAAGGGAGGAAGCTCGGACAGCAGAAGAGGCAGCTAAAGTGGCAGCCAAGGAGGAAGGCTGGCAGGAGGGCCTGGCCGAAGTTGAAAAGGTGAGATCCATGCTGAGGAAGAGGGCTGCTCAAGCACTTAAGCACAAGATTGTGGCGTCTGAGGCCAACTTCGACTTTGAGAAGGGAGGAGCTAAAATCTTCGTCAGTGCCGTGGAGCAGATTCTTCACATGAATCAAAGGCTCCGAATTCGGGTGATTGGTGCTTCTGTTGGGTTCGGGGTGGAAAATGGGAAGATGGTTGACTATGACAAAGACGGGGCCGAGGTTGACCTCGACCAACCCGAGGAGAATCTTCCCAACCCTTTGGTGGAGAAACCTGATGAGGAGTTCAACCCGAGTTCAGTTGTCCTTTCCGATGTTGAAGATGAAGTAGCATAAGTCCCTTATGCTGGGCCGCTTGCATTTTGTACAACATGTCTTTGTAACAAGTGTACTTTGCTGACTTTGTATAACCTTTTATTTTTATGCAAGTTCTTTCTAGTTTAACTTGTTGCATGTTATTTTGATGCAAGTTTTTATTTTAACTTGTTGCATACACATTGCTTCCGAGGTCAATTTGTGCAAGCCTTTACTTTAACTTGTTGCACGAATGCGAGTTTTACTCTGCTAACTCGTTGCATGTTTATTCGTAAGACCTCGGATCCGAACTGCGATTGGTTAGGTGGTCACTAAGAAAACTTAAGAAAGAATGCAAGTGTTTGAGACTTGTAGCATTTTAGATAACCAAGTAAAAATGTTTTTGAGAATACAAGTCCTGTTTTAACTTGTTGTATTCGGAATTGATTGGACCCCAAAATAAGAACACTTGATCGGACCTGGATAATGAGGCCGAGCTCGGACGACTCAGTAAGTGCAATAATCTTATAAGTTTTCCTCTGAAAATAGGTACTGTATATAAGTGCATACGGTAGGGATCTCGGATCTAACCACCTTAGCCGAGGTGGGTGCCCTCGTCCCCGATGTGAAAGAGGTTGCTGAGTGAAGCTATGTGAGAACATTTCACAGCAAGCTGTACTTTATCGGGTGTCCCTTGTACACTGTGCATATGAGCCGATCTCATTTACAAGATGTTGGCTGTGCATAGCGCCATGCAACATTTAGGTGGCTAGTGCTAAATGAGAAGCTAGTACGTACGTATATAAAACTGTGGCACTTGAGTATGGGCAAGTTTGTACTTTTTCATTAATCATAAATGCGAGTACATTGCCTTTAATGGATTTAAAAAGGCGAGTATACCAAAATGGAAGAGAACGTGTCAAGGGAAGTAGATGCAAAAACATTAACAGAAACTAAAGTAAAACTTAAACTTTTAGCTGGGGTGTTGGTGACTGCTGATAATCGTCCGAGGTAAACCTAACTGAAGTAGGTTCTCAGTTTCGCAACGTTCCAGGAGTTTTTGAGCTCGGTTCCTTCAAGAGTCTCTAGCTTGTATGCCCCAGAGTATGTTTTTGAAATGACTTTGTAGGGGCCTTCCCAATTCTGAGCAAATTTCCCGTCCCTTCGATTTTTAAGACCGATATCTGCTCTTCGGAGGACGAGGTCTCCGACCTCAAAAGACCTGGGTTGCACTGTTTTGTTGTACTGCTTGGCTTGCCTTTCCTTTGCTTTCTTCTCCCGAATAGATGCGGCTTCTCGGATCTCTTCAGCCAGTATTAGATTTTCTTTGATCAGATTTTCATTTTGTTGCTCGGGCCTGTCCCTCATTCGGAAGGTATGAATCCTTCGTTCGATGGGGATGACCGCATGGCAACCATAGGTGAGTCTAAAGGGGGTCTCTCCTGTTGAGGTTTGTACCGTGGTCCGGATCGACCAGAGGACCTCAGGTAGGAGATCGGCCCATGCCCCTTTGGCTTGAGTAATTCTCTTCTTAAGGCCATCAACAATAGCTCGGTTAGCCGCCTCGGCTTGCCCATTGGTCTGGGGGTGCTCGATCGAGGAGAACCGATGAGAGATTCCGAGATTTTCAACCAAAAGCTGGAAGTTTTTGGCAGCGAACTGGCTACCGTTGTCAGTGATTAGTGTGAGTGAAAGTCCAAAACGAGAAATGACTTGTTTCAGGAAAAAATTTTGTATTCTTGCCGAAGTGATGGTTGCTAACGGTTCAGCCTCGATCCATTTGGTGAAGTAATCTATTGCTACCACAATGAACTTCAGCTGACCTGGAGCTGTTGGGAACTGTCCCACAATGTCCATCCCCCACATGCTGAAGGGCCAGGGGGAAGCTAGAGAGTGGAGTTCCTCGGAGGGTTTCTGATAAACATCACTGAAGAATTGACACTGAGGACATTTCCTCACGTGGTCGATGGAGTCTGTTACCAAGGTCGGCCAGAAATATCCAGCCCTCAATACCTTTCTCGCCAAGGACTTGCCCCCAACGTGGTGGCTCCCCAATCCTCCGTGGACCTCGTTCAAGGTTTCTTGAGCTTCCTCGGAGGTAAGACATCGGAGGAGTGGGGAGGACATTCCTCTTCTATAAAGGATTCCATCAATAATAACATACTCAGCCGCCTTTCTGTTAAGTTTCTTTGCTTCCTTCTCATCGGCTGGGAGTATTCCATGTTCGAGGTATGACCTTATCGGATGCATCCAATTCGGCAATATAGAAACAGCCATTACTACACTTGGGGCCGAGATCTGTTCTTGGATGAGGCTTTTGTTGTTCTCTCCACCTTTTGTGCTCGCCAGCTTGGAAAGCACATCGGCTCGGGAGTTTGAACAGCGGGGGATATGGGTGATAGAAAATTTCGCAAAACCAAGAGCCAGGGATTTGACTTTATCAAGGTACCTCTGCAGGATGGGTTCTTTTGCTTGGTAGTCTCTGATGACTTGGGAAACCACCAATTGGGAATCTCTCATAATTTGAACTTCGGTTGCGCCGAGCTCCTTAGCCATGCGGAGGCCAGCGATCACTGCTTCATACTCTGCCTGATTATTCGAGGTTAAGAACTCGAATTTCAGGGAATATTCGATGCTGAGACCCTCTGCATTTTCCAAAATAACACCAGCTCCTACACACTTTTGATTGCTTGAGCCATCAACATATATCACCCAAGTGTCCGAGCTAGAGCTTTGATGGGGCTCTGTGAACTCGGATACAAAATATGCCAATGCTTGTGACTTGACTGCCTTCCTCGGTTCATAGGAGATGTCGAACTCGGACAGTTCGATTGACCATGCCATCATTCTCCCAGCGAGGTCAGGCTTCTGCAGGACTTGTTTAATGGGCTGGGCGGTCCTTACGACAATGGGGTGGCTCTGGAAATATTGTCGCAGCCGCCGTGCAGCCAGGATTAGACAAAATGCAAATTTCTCAATCTTAGAATACCAGAGCTCGGGACCTTGTAGAGCTCGGCTAATGAAGTAAACAGGAAACTTAGTTTAGCCCTCATCTCGGACCAACACCGAACTGAGGGCGGAATCACCAACAGAAAGATAAATGAAAAGGCTTTCCCCCTGCGGAGGGCTGGAGAGAACCGGAGGAGAAGAGAGATATTCCTTAAGTGCCAGGGAAGAAGTTTCACAATTTTGATCCCAATGAAAAGTTGTACCTTTTTTTAGCAGTTGATACCAGGGTAAGGCCTTCTTTGCTGCCTGAGGGAGGAACCTTGACAGTGTTGCCATCCTGCCTGTTAACTGTTGCACTCCTCTGAGATCGGCAGGGCTCTTCATTTCTAATATAGCTCGGCACTTGTCGAGGTTTGCCTCAATTCCCTTTTCGGACAGCATGAATCCGAGGAAGGCACCAGCTGGAACTCCAAAGGTGCACTTTTCCGGATTCAGCCTCATTTTATGCGCTCTTACCCTTTCAAGAACCATGGTAAGATCTCGGACATGGTCCTCTTTTTTCTTGCTTTTTGTAATCATGTCATCAATATAGACCTCCATGGTGGTACCAATGATTCCCTCAAAAACCTTGTTCATCATTCTTTGGTAGGTTGCCCCAGCATTCTTCAAACCGAAAGGCATGACAGTGTAGCAGTAAGTTGCCTTTCTAGTTGTGAATGTGGTTTTATCTTGATCTGGGGGATGCATGGGGATCTGATTGTATCCCGAGTAGGCATCAGTAAACGACAATAGCTGGTATCCTGCCGAACTATCGACGAGCTGGTCAATAATTGGCAGGGGATACTGATCCTTGGGGCAGGCTTTGTTGAGGTTGGTGTAATCCACACACATCCTCCAACTGCCGTTTGCCTTTTTAACCAAAACAGTGTTTGCAACCCATTCGGCGTATGGCACCTCTTTGACAAACCCAGCTTCCAGCAGCTCGGAAACCTTTTCCTGAATAACTTTCGCTTTCTCTGTTCCAACTCGTCTCAACTTTTGGGCTACCGGCCTTGCCTTCGGATCCGCGTTGAGCTTGTGACAAATAAAGTTCGGATCGATTCCCGGCATGTCGGCCGATGTCCAAGCAAACAAATCCAAATTAGCTCGTAACAGGTCAATGATCTCGCCCTGGATCTCCTGGGGGAGGTCGGCGCCCACTTTGACAGTTCTGTTGGGGTCAGAGGGATCAATTTGAATTGCCAGCCACTCCCCTTGAGGAGAAGGCCTAAGATCATCCTGCTCGGCCCGAACATCCAGTTCAGCCAATAGGATCTTCCCTTTGGCCAATGTTGGACCAGTGAGCTCCTCTTGCTTCTTTTTAATTTCCCGTAGACTCGCGTTGTAGCAAAGTCGGGCTTTGAGCTAGTCGGCTCTGACGGTGACGATCTTGTCGTCAGAGCCGACAAATTTCATGGCTAGATGTACCATCGACACCACTGCCCCGAAAGCTTGCAGGCAGGTTCGTCCCAGTATCACGTTGTAGGGGGGTTCAGAATCAACGACTAGAAATTTGATGATCTCCGTTCGGGCCGAAGGTTGTTTGCCTAAGGTCACCGGGAGATGGATAGCTCCTAGGGGGCGAATTGCCTCACCCGTGAAGCTGATGAGATTGCTTTCAAATTCCACGAGGTCGGCTGACCTCAGCTTAAGTGCTTGAAAGGTGTGAAGAAAAAGAATGTCGGCCGAACTTCCTTGATCGATAAAAACTCGGGTGACTTCGAAGTTGCTGATCATCTCCGCGATCACCATTGGGTCATTGTGATCCGGGACGATGCCTTCCATATCCTGGTCGGAAAAGCTGATGGGGATGTTCCGAGATGGTTTCTTGCAGATAGGCTTGTGGCGAACAGCTAATACTTGATTGACGTACTTTTTCCTTTCCGACCTTTTCTCTCCCCCACCGGCAAAACATCCCGAGATAGTTTCCACTCGGAGACTTTTTGGTGACTTAACCAAATCTTGTATCTCAACAAAAAATTTTATTTGTTGTGGAACCTCGTTTGGTGCTGGAGCTTGAACAACAGCTCGTTCAGCCAAACGCTGCGTAGTAACCTGCTGAAGATCTGGGATGGCTTTACCTTGTTGCTCTCTTATCCTCATCTGTTGTCTCATCAAGGACAAGACGTCTGCTTCACGAGAGAGTGAAGATTGACGTGAGTGAGAACGATGTGTAGTACTGACAGAGAGGGCACGTTTGCCGCGGTGGCGGTGCTGTTCCGTGTTGGTTTCTCCGAGTTCGGAGCGTAGCTGCACGCGCCGGCCTCCTCCCTGGTATTGAGTTGGATTTGAGGCTTCACCAGTGTGGATGGTGTAAGGTCCACCATGGGTGTGTGTGAACTCTGGCGGCGGGGGAGGAGGTGGAGGTGGTGGAGGGGGTGGCTGTGGGGACCTTGCTGCTCTGTTTGTTTCCAGGTGCAAGCGTAGGTCCTCCGTCGAGGGCACCCTCCTCCTCCTCCTCTGGACTGGTTGTGCCTCAGACATAGTAGAATCTTTTGGGTGGGGATGAAGTTTCTCTTTTCCCACAGACGGCGCCAATGTGATGTCCTAGACGGTGAGGTCCTCCAAGGGTTAGGGAAGAAGACCTTCAAAGGAGCCTCTGTCTAGGGTTTCTGTGTGATGTTTGGTGGGAGTCCTCAAGTGGCTAAAGAGAGAGCCAAGAAGTAACCCTAATCACTGGTGTGTGAGGGTGACAATTAGGGTTAGAGGACGTACCTGAGCCTCATGTAGTACGGAGCTACTTATAGGGGGAGCTAGTTGCCCTAATGGGCCTGCTTGAGGCCCAAGTAGGGCCAGCCTGTACTGAGCTATGAGTGGATGAGTTGTCCTTGTGGATAAGGTGAGACACGTCATCCTGTCCTTGGTGTCGGACTCTGAGGGAGGTGTCGGACAAGGATATCGGACCTAGGTAAGAGCATGAGGTCGGCCCGTGTCTGATGTCTGTTCGGCCGTTGAGCCTTGAGCTCGGCCAAGCATACAGAGGGCTTCCTGAAGGGTCCTTAGGTCCTGAGCGAGGGCTATGTAGAGCTCGGCTAGGCCGAGTCCACCACAGGTAGACTTCAAGAATTTTGTACATTCTTGAAAAGGGTTAGGTTTTGAGTGAGGAATCTCTAATCTAATTGTATTAACTCTTGTGATTTTTCTAAGAATAAGCAAATCTCCCAAGTCTGAAGTGGAAGACTGGATGTAGCTCTCGGTGGTAAAGAGTGAACCAGTATAAAATTTGCGTGTGTTCTTTTCTTGCTTTATTTTCTTTAATTACGTGATTTCATGAGAGAAAACTAATTTTAGGTTAGAATTGGGGATTTTAATTTCAAGCTTTAAATCTCTATTCAATTAATTGTTCTTTATTGATTATAGGTTTTGTGATTTAGTTTCTGTATTCATAGTAATTCTTGATATTGATTAAAAACGAATTTTCTGAAAATAATCAGTGGTTAATCGATTAAGCAAGTTGTTAGTCGATTAAGCATTCTTCACCTGTCAGGCAATAATCGATTAAGTAACAGGTTAATCGATTAAGACCTGTAAAATTCACTAAAATTGACATTTTTCTGAACTGTTTTCAATCATATTTGAAAGTTTGGTATTATCGCTTGCAACTTCTATTCACCCCCCTCTAGAAGATTGTTTTAGCCGCTTGTTGGTTTCCAACGAGTGGTATCAGAACTCAGTCGAATAAATCAAGCATAAAAGCTTTTTCGAAAAGATCCTTTGGAAACCATGGGCTCTAACAATAACCCTTTTGGAGGTGAAGGTGCTTCAATAAACCGTCCTCCACTATTTAATGGTGAAGGATACACTTATTGGAAAGTGCGTATGAAAATTTTTATCCAAGCGATTGATGTCAAAATTTGGAATGTAATTGGAAATGGTCCTCACATTCCCTTTAGTGTAGTAGAAGGAGTAGCTCAATTAACTCCTAAAGATAAGTGGAGTGATGATGATAATAAGAAAATTCAATTTGATTTAAAAGCTAAAAACATCATCACTTCGGCCTTATCTTATGATGAGTTTTTTAGAGTTTCTCAATGTAATAATGCTAAGGAAATGTGGGGCACTCTTCAAGTGACTCACGAGGGTACTAGTGAAGTTAGGCAAGCTAGGTTGAATGCCTTAATGCATGAGTATGAAATTTTTCGTATGCTTCCCAATGAAACTATTAATGACATGTAAAAACGTTTTACTCATATTATTAACCATTTACTTGCTCTTGGAAAAACCTTTCTTAATGGTGAAATTACTAACAAGGTTTTAAGATGTTTGGATAGGCGTTGGCAACCAAAAGTGACCCTATTGTGGAATCAAAGGATTTGGATGCTATGGATCTTGTAACGCTTTTTCGGTAAACTACAAGAGCATGAGATGGAGCTTGGCCGTCTAACCATGCACGAAGAATCAGATAAGAAGAAGAAGAGCATAGCACTGAAAGCTTCCTCAAAAATGGTAAATGCTCAAGATGAATCTTCTCAAGCGGAAGACTCCGATTCAGAATTAGATGATGAATCACTAGCACTCGTGGTGAAGAAATTCAGTAGGTTTCTCAAACGCAAAGGAAATCTCAAAAGATTCAAATCAAGAGAAACCAAGGATGTATCACAAAGACCTAATACTCTTAAGGACAAAATCATTTGTCATGAATGTGGGAAGGTCGGGCACATCAAGTATCATTGTCCTCAAAATTCGAAGAAAGCCGAGAATGAGAAAAAGAAGCCCAACAACTACAAGGCAAAGAAGGCCTACATAGTGTGGGATGAACCGGAGGATGAAGCTAACTCCAGCACTTCAGATGAAAATGAATCGGTGAATTTATGTCTTATGGCTAAGAACGATGAAGAGGCTTCCTCAAGTAATGTGTCTCTTGAGCAATCTAGCTCAAAATAGGTAAATTCTAACCATGACTCTGATTTGGACTCAAATTGTGATTCATGCACATCCCCCTCTTATGATGTGTTATATGATGCATATGTTGACATGCATAGTGAGCTTAAGAAATTAGCTAAGATCAATTTAGAAGGAAAGAAAATCATTTTGAAATATCAAGAAAAAATTATTGAAATGCAAAAACAAATTGATGAATTGGTGCTTCAAAATGAAACATTAGATCTTATCTATGCAAATGCATCATGTGATTGTTCTATTACTCCAAGTGTGATTTCCGATTGTGAGAAATGCAAGTTATTTGAAATTGAACTAAATGATTTGAAACGCAAACTTGCAACTTTCAGAAAAGGAAAAAGGAATTTGAATGATTTGCTCTCTAGACAAAGAGACAATGCAAATAGAACCGGATTGGGATACACCGGAACAAAGAAAAAGTCCTATAGAAAAGTTGGTAATTTTTCAAAGGTTAATTTGTCTTAAAAGCCAACTTGTTTCTATTGTGGCAATTTTGGACATACTTCAAATTTTTGCAACATTAAGAAATATGGTGTACCTAAGCAGGATTATATTTGGATTGTTAAGGGAGAGAATCCGGAAATTAACCCACAAGGACCCAAAACCATTTGGGTACCTAAATCTTCCAAATAATTCATCTTGTAGGTGTGCCTACGAACGAGAGAAGATCGTTGGTATTTGGACAGCGTGTGTTCGAGGCACATGACGGGAGACAAACGGCACTTCATTGAATTATCTCCAAGGGAAAAAGGTCATGTCACTTATGGCGACAACAACCGTGACAAAATTCTCGGAGTAGGTAAAATTGGTAATGCTTCCAATGTTATTATTGAAAATGTCTTATATGTTGAAGGTCTTGAGCATAATATTTTAAGTATTAGTCAATTATGTGACATTGGAAATAGTGTTGTTTTTACCTCTAATCATTGAATCATTAAAAGTGACCTTGACCAATCTATCAAGTTTATGGGTAATCGGTGTAATAACACTTATTTGATTGACTTGAATGATATCACTTCTTTCTTTTCAAAATGTTTAATCAATAAAGATAGCGATGTATGGCTTTGGCATCGAAGAATAGCTCATGTACATGTGAATCAATTGAATAAACTTCTATCTAAAGATTTGGTAGTTGGTCTCCCAAAGATCAATTTTAAAATTGAATGTGTTTGCAATCCTTGTAAGAAATGTAAACAAACTAAAACTACTTTTTCACCTAAAAAGGTGTTTTCAACTACAAGGATTTTAGAGCTTATTCATATGGATATATTTGGTCCTTCTCAAACCATGAGTTTTGGAGGCAACTACTATGGTCTTGTAATTGTAGATGATTATTCTCGTTTCACATGGACTTTGTTTTTATCTTCAAAAGATCAAACTTATAAACGTTTTAAAAGTTTTGCCAAGTTAGTACAAAATCAAGTCAATCAACATATTGTGTCTATCAGAACCGATCATGGCGATAAATTTGAAAACCGAAACTTTGATAGATTTTTGAAAAATATGGGGTGGAACACCATTTTTTGCTCCTAGGACTCCGCAGCAAAACGAAGTAGTTGAAAGGAAAAATCGTGTTTTGGAAGAGTTGGCTAGAACTATGTTGAGTGATAGCAAAGTTCCTAAGTATTTTTGGGCCGATGCGGTTAATACCGCATGTTATGTTTTGAATAGAGTTTTGATTCGACCTTCACTTAAGAAATCTCCTTATGAACTCTTTAAAGGTCGAACACCTAATATATCCTATTTTCATGCTTTTGGATGTAAGTGTCTTATCTTGAACAATGGAAAACAACATTTGGGAAAATTTGATCCAAAAGCGGATGGTGCAATATTTTTAGGTTATTCAAATCATAGCAAGGCCTATCGAGTCTTTAATAAAATAACTTTGACTATTGAGGAATCAATTACTGTGGTTTTTGATGAATCTCCGAAAGGAGAGGAAGGTATTTCTCATGTTGATGATGTAGGTATATTTGAAGATGCTTAAAAGGATGAAAATGTCAAAGAGAAAGAAGTTGAGAAGTCGAATAATGAAGAAGAGAATCAGTTGAGAGGAGATGAGCTAGCACAACAAGAAGAAAATGGACTACCTATCGCTTGGAAGACAAATAGAAATCATCCATTAACAAATGTGTTAGGTGATATAACTAAGGGAGTGGTAACCCGAAGCTCACTTCGAAATATTTGTCATTTTGTAGCCTTTGTTTCTCAATTAGAACCGAAAAATATAAATGAGGCAATTGAAGATGAACATTGGGTTTTGGCTATGCAAGAAGAGCTAAATCAATTTGAAAGAAACAAAGTTTGGGTTTTAGTCCCAAGACCCAATGATCATCTGACAATTGGCACTAGATGGGTTTATCGCAATAAACTCGATGAGTCGGGTCTAATTGTAAGAAATAAAGCTAGATTAGTTGCTAAGGGGCATAGTCAAGAAGAAGGAATTGATTATGACGAAACTTATGCCCCCATAGCTAGATTAGAAGCCATTAGGATGCTTTTATCCTTTGCTTCAATTATGAATTTCACACTTTACCAAATGGACGTGAAAAGTGCATTCTTGAATGGATACATTCAAGAAGAAGTTTATGTGTCACAACCACCCGGTTTTGAAAATTTTGAATTCCCAAATCATGTTTTTAAAATCAAAAAGGCACTTTACGGATTGAAACAAGCTCCTAGAGCTTGGTATGATCGGTTAAGTTCTTTTTTGCTAGAAAAGGGATTCAAAAGAGGGTTGGTTGATACAACACTTTTCATTGAAAAAGTTGGTAATGATATTTTTTTCGTGCAAATTTATGTTGATGACATTATTTTTGGTGCGGCTAACAATTCACTTTGTAAGAAATTTTCAGATTTAATGACAAGTGAATTTGAAATGTCCATGATGGGAGAGTTAACATTCTTCCTAGGATTACAAGTGAGGCAAATGGACAATGGTATATTCGTTCATCAATCAAAGTATTGCATGGAGTTATTAAAACGATTTGGGATGGACAAAGCCAAACACGCATCAACACCTAAGGCTACAAATTGCTACTTAGACAAAGACGAAAGCAGCAAATCGGTAGAGGTGACAAAGTATAGAGGAATGATAGGTAGCTTTTTGTATCTAACCGCTTCTAGACCAGACTATGTGCGCTAAGTATCAAGCTAACCCTAAGGAATCTCAGTTATCTTCCGTTAAGAGAATCATGAAGTATTTAAAAGGTTCAATAAATACCGGTTTATGGTATCCTAGAGATGCCTCTTTAAATTTTATTGGTTATAATGATGCGGATTTTTCCGGTTGTAAGCTTGATAGCAAAAGTACAAGCGGCACATGTCACCTTATTGGAAATTCACTTGTTGCATGGAATTCCAAAAAGCAAGCATGTGTTGCACTTTCAACCATCGAAGCCGAATATATTGCGGCTGAAAGTTGTTGTGCTCAACTTTCATGGATGAAGCAACAACTATCGGATTTTGGTCTAAAACTTGATAAAATTCCTATTAAATGTGATAATACCTCCGCAATTAACTTAACCAAAAACCCGGTATTACGCTCACGAACAAAACATATTGAGATAAGGCACCATTTTTTAAGAGATCATGTGCAAAAAGGTGATTGTGTTATTGAGTTTGTAAACACTTCAAATCAACTAGCCGATATTTTCACCAAGCCTTTTCCTAGAGGTAATTTTTATTTCATAAGACGAGAACTAAGCATACTTGATGAGTCTAGTATTAACTATTTGTTGTTTGAATCTATTTTGTTTTATGTCAATCACGAAGTAAAGCCTTTTTTCACTATGTGTTGTTTGTGTTAATTTTTCTTAAAAAATCCTTCATAATTCTCTTAATAGTGAATATATATGAAATTTCTTTGGTTTAATTCTTAAATCTATATTATTCCTCTTTGTATGAATCCATATGTTTGACTACGGTTGTGTGCTAGCATGTATGTGTACTTTTTGTGCTTTAAAACTGGTTTGGAAAAGAATTTAATCAGGTATTGTACTGTTTAATTGAGTAAAAAATGTTTTCCGTACAGCCCTTAATCGATTAATGATTGTCATACTCGATTAATGATTGGCATTTTAAGGTGGATGAAGTTCTCGTGGTTACATTCTCAGATGTTTGAATGTGTTCCTTTATTGCAAGATCAAGGTTTACAGAAATTTTTAGAATTTAACATGCACTATTACCCTAGGTTAGTAAGAGAGTTCCATGCTAACTTGCACAAAGATGAGGGTAAGATAAAGACTATGGTTAATGACACTTTGTGTGTGATTAAACCTTCGCACATTCAGATTTAAAATTTGGGCTGAGTACTACTGGAACTTATATTGATACATATGAGGATGATAGTCTTAATGAGTATGACCCTACAACTGTTTTTCAAATTGGTGTAAGGTTATTTTGGATAAGATGTTGGCTACCGCTAGCACTCGTGGGAACTCTTGGTTGTCATACCCTATGGCCATAACCAAGTTGTTGCATCATTATCAAGTTCCTTTTAGAGATGATGAGCCTGTGACTAAGTTAGATGAAGCTCAAAATTGTGTAAATGCAGCGATTCTGAAATTCCAAGGCATGCAAGAATATCCGACTCCTAACCGTTGGATGTGGAAGGATGAGGTAAAGGAAATACAGAAACAAGAGCGTGCTGATGAAGCGGAAGTGGTAAGGAAAATGGAAGAAGACAATGTCCCTCAAAATCAAGACGGAAATCAAGAAGATATTAATATTGAGGATATTGTGGACTTCACTACTTTTCCAGAAAATGAGACTGCTACTCATGATCCTCCTCCACATACTTCTTCTGGTTTTGACTATCGGGCTCTTCATGATTCTATTACTGCTCATGTTGATAGTCGGTTGGATTCTCTATGGGGAAGTCAACAAGAGGCTTTTCACCAAATGGAGACTCGTCAGCAAGAGGCTTTTCAGGCAATGGAGGATAGGCAAAAGGCCATGGAAGAGAGGCTGATTGATGCCTTTGGGAGATTTTTTCCACCACCACCACCATCTTGATCATATTTTATTTTGTTTAGTGCACTGATGTTTTTATGTTATTTAGACTTGGTTCACTGTTATCTTTTGGTTACTTAGACTTGGTTTTTCTTTCTGGACTTTAGTTATGTATTATGCACTGCATTGTGTTTGACTTTTATGCTTTATGGTTGTCATTTTTATGGCTTATGCTTTTATTTTAGTCATTCATATGTGAGCGTGTGCTGGATTATACATGTTTATGTTTTATTTACTTTTTTTCACTTTTGGCAAGCCAATTATTTGTTATATTTTTTATAATGCCAAAAGGTGGAGAAAGGTTTATGATTGTTTTGTAGGTGTTTGTTTGTGGTTTTGATATTTTTCCTAAGTGTGCAACCATTTAGGGGGAGTATGCAAAACACTAGGATTATCAAGAGCAATGGTTTGTCATCATCAAAAAGGGGGAGATTGTAGAATCAAATGAGTTTTGATGAAGACAATGGCTTTGAACAAACACTGCACAACAATTACAAGAAGAAGATGATCTACCATTATTATTAGCATTATGTTTCATATTCATACGTTGTACTTAAATTTTATATTTACTTTTATTGCATATGAGTATGGGTGGTAGATTAGGATTAGTTTAATCTCAATTTAAATTGATTGGAAATATATGTTGTTGATTGAGATTAAAACATGATAGAGGTTGGATCATTATTTGATTAAAATGAAAGGTGTAAATGTGAATAAAATAGAAAAGCATATTTTTACCAAGTTACAGTAGTTAATCGATTAAGCACTTTGGTTAATCGATTAACACGTTTAAAACTTGAAAAAGAACATTCAGTATACAGTGGTTAATCGAGTAAGCCTTTGGTTAATCGATTAACAGCTGTTATAACAGAATGTGTTTTTAGTTTAAAAGTTTTTCTTTTTCATTATTCACTAAGTTACAAGCTATTATTCTTTCAAGAGCATTTACACACTTTCACCTAAAAGATCATTGAGCCAACTTAACTTTTTGTTTTTCACAACCTCTCTATCATGAACAAATTCATCTTCTTCTAAATCTCAATTCAATCTCATATCTTTCAAGTATTGGTTTCAATTGAGATTTTCAAGACTATGCTTAGAAGTTCGCTGAATCATTTGCAACAAGAAGGTTGTGCTTGAAGTATTCGACAAAGAAGATTTTCCAATATTTGGATTGAAAGAAGGGTGTACGGAATCACCTCAAGCTTTGAATGTTTCAAAGTGAGCAAGAGAGTTGAAGACGTTCTTCAACAAGGAGCTTAGGAAAATACAAGGAGTTAATTGGGTAGACTTCAAGAATTTGGTACATTCTTGAAAAGGGTTAGGTTTTGAGTGAGGAATCTCTAATCTAATTGTATTAACTCGTGATTTTTCTAAGAATAAGCAAATCTCCCAAGTCTGAAGGGGAGGACTGGATGTAGCTCTCTATGGTAGAGAGTGAATCAATATAAAATTTGTGCGTGTTCTTTTCTTGCTTTATTTTCTTTAATTACGTGATTTCGTGAGCGAAAATAATTTTAGGTTAGAATTGGGGATTTTAATTTCAAGCTTTAAATCTCTATTCAATTAATTGTTCTTTATTGATTCTAGGTTTGTGATTTAGTTTCTGCATTCGTAGTAATTCTTGATATTGATTGAAAACGAATTTTCTGAAAATAATCAGTGGTTAATCCCTGTCAGGCAATACTCGATTAAGCAACAGGTTAATCGATTAAGACCTGTAAAATTCACTAAAATTTACATTTTTCTGAACTATTTTCAATCATATTCGAAAGTTTGGTATTATCGCTAGCAACTTCTATTCACCCCCTCCCCCCTCTAGAAGATTGTTTTAGTCATAGGCCTTTCGCTGGGAAGGTTGAACCAGTATTAAAATCACTATGCAATCCCTCTATCTCTATTCTTTTATTTATTGTTGCGCATATTCTTATTGTTATAATTATATATTTTTCCGCAACGTAAATATTATTAATATTAATTTAAATATATTAAATTATTTAACAAGCGGTAACGTTTTACATTGTTATTGATTTAATTGGTTCCGCGCGTTTCTATTATTTTTTCATAGTTATTATTATTGCTTCCGCACAATCACTTTTCAATGTTTTATTGTTTTCCACTACAAATTTTATTTATATTAGTTGAAAACGATTTAAAACCATTATTTGAGAATGATTTTGTAAACACCCAACTCACCCCCCTCTTGGGTGATAGTCGTCGGTTCTAATATTTATTAAATCTTCAATAAAAATATTTGGTGGAAGGTGGAGAAGGAGAAGCAAAGATGGTATCAAGAGGATGTGATCATGTGAACCACTGAGTCCAGCAGCACAGTAGTTGTTCCACGCTCCATCCTTAAACTGATATGTCATTGCCGTCATGGATTGCAAGACTAGAATCAATCCCTCTTTTTAATCTAAGTTTTTACGTTTTTCTCCCTTCTCCTCTCCTGAGAGTTAAGGCTTGCCTATTGTCTTTGTTCTCTTCCTTTGAATAATTTTTAGCATGCCAACTTTCCCTGTATCTCTATATCTATAATACCTTAGTATAACATTATGTGTGTATATATATAGAGAGAGAGACACAAACACACATATATATATCTTACCTTAGTTTGTTGACACAGCTGGGCAACTCCACTTTGAATAGGGGTAGATAGGTGATGGGCCACTCCGTCGGCGATGGGGATTCACGATGACGCGACGGCAGTCGGTCACCAAAGGTAAGATTTAGGGAGATGGAGTTTTGGTTGATGATGATCCTTGTTGAGAAAGAGAAGAAAAGTTGGGGAAGGAGAAGAAACGATGGGGTTCTGTCACTATTTTCTCTTTTTTTTTAATAATTAAAGATTTTGACACGTGTCACAATCAGGGCCATTTTGGATTGATCCAACGGCCCAAACGAATGAAAACATATAGGGCAGTTCCCGCCCTAACTACAGAGAAGTCGTGTCTGTCCTTGTGCATGTTTGCCACCGTCATCATTGTCCCGATGACGTCATCTTCACCAACCCCCTAGATGCCAGTGTAGAATGCACGGAGGTAGTCGCAGCTTATTTTGCTGCCACAGTCGCGAAAAAATGTTAAGAAAGAGAGAAAAGAAAGAAGATTAAGAAAAGAAGAAATGTCTAGAGAGAAAGCAGAAAGAAGTTGTCCAAAGAAAGAGAAGAAAGAAATTGCAACGGCAAGTGGGTTAAAAAAAAAAAGCAAATAAAAACAATAAGAAGAAGGATTGGACATGTGTCACTGTATTATTGGATTAAGGAGATAACTTCTCTCCTTTCACCAGGAGATACATTATTCTCTAAAGCTTTTATAATATTTTTATATTATACTATCTTTTTGTTTAATCATTTTTTCTAATTTTTTTTTTTTTAATATTTCCTTGCATGAAAGTTTGTTTGAAGCAATGTTATAAAAACCATATCGGTGCTCGAACCAGTCAGGATAGTGGTTCACTGGTTTGGTGGTTTAACCAGTGGAACGGTAATTAAACCGCATAGATATATACCGGTCAAATTGGTTAACTTGGGCACATATATATTTGTATACAAATATAAGAATACTGAGTACCTGTATAAAAAAAATAAAAAAAAATACTCATTTAAAATCCATAAATAGTAGTGTACTTTTAATTCCCTAAAACAAATATCCATGACAATCACACTTCAACTGTTTAATAAGTTCATAGTTTAAACTTCAACTGTTTTTCCTTTGCAGCGTTGTTTTGTTTCTTTTTCTTTCTGAGTTCCCGTAGTAGTTTCTGTTTTTCTTAATCCTAATTTAAAAATAATAATAATAATAAAATTGCAAAACGACGTTGTTTTGCTTTTTGTAGTTTTTTTTTAAAAAAACATTGCAAACCACCCGGTTTACATAATACTGGTCGGTTTGATGGTTTTCCGATATACCAGTCGAGTTAAACTTGTTTTTTCTTGTTCGTTGCATGCCCGGTATTTTTGCGTACCATACCAGTTAAGGGTCCGGTTCACCGATTTTCTAGTTGAACCGATCGGTACGGTACGATTTTGATAACACTAGTTTGAAGTGTATATATGCACTACCTTTTATCGGTCAATTATAACGTTGTCAGGGTCTGTCAGACATCACACCCATACTAACTAACAGTGGAAGTTAGTTGGTGTTTTCTAGTACATTTTTAATTGGCTGAAGTAAGTTTTTTTCTTGTAAATATGATTAGATTTTGTAATTAGTTTCAATAAATTTTTTTGTCTTATTTCAATTATTGTAAAGTTGTTAATTTGAAATTCATCCTGTTTCATAAATTTAAAACGTTATGTGTTGATGTGGTTGAAGTTAATCAACGCCAACCTTGCCACATTATAGCCATCCATTCCTTTTGTCAATGTCTGTCAACATAATGCATAATTATTTTTTTATTTTATTTTTAATAATAAAATGAAATACTTAAAATAAATAAATAAAAAATAACCAAAAATAAATAAAGAGTAATTATAAGGACTAAGCAATACCAACGTGGATTATCGTCAACCTCTTTATCACATAAAAACTAAAACTTATACCAACGAGACTTGGTTCAGTTGGTGTAAGGCCCCAACTGAAATCTTGGGAATGGGACAAGGGTGCTAGTAGCCCCGGGTTCGATTCCCACTAAAAACATCTCGCTGGGAGAGCCAGCCACGCAGCTCGCTCCGGATTAGTCTCAAGGGCTCCCTGGTATTAAGGGTGCTCTTGGGGATACCGGTGGTTCCGCAAGGAATACGGACCAAAAAAAAAAACTAAAACTTATGAAGGGGATGAATTTCAGAACTTTTTAACTTTATAAAGAATAAAATAAACCAAAACATTTTGCACAAAAACTAATCACAAAATGTATCCTATTTACAAAAACAAAAACTTATATAAGTCTTAAAATTTGGGAGTTGGAAGTCCCGGATTCGATCTTGAGCATTAAATTTGATGGATTTAATTTCCCTTTTCCGATCTCATTAAAGAAAAACACATAAAAAAAAACTTTGCCTATAAAAAAAAAAAGTGCTCCAACACGTACTCCTATTTGAGTAGTAACAATTTCAAAAGAAAATGGTTACCGAGACAGTTCCTCACTTTGTACAGTTTGTTTTTCAAGGGTATTTTTCCACTATGTACTTAGTGTATAGGATAAATAAGAGTAATGATATATTTACACACACAGGTATATATATATATATATGCTTTCAAATCAGTGTATAAACCAACATATATCATAAGAAAATAATGTTATTTGTTAATTAATCAATAGTTAGTAAAACACCTTTTTGTAATATGTAACTTTTTTTATTTGTAGCTAGGTTAATTTTGTAGGCCTATATATATTACTATTTTAGGGATAAACAAACCCAAAAAAAAAATAAGTTTTCATAAAAAATAGAAGTTGAAATATTTATGTATTTAAATTTCAAATATATATAACTAATTAACTATACTTATTATATGTATGTATATGTTACTTATTAATCCTAATGTAATATTGATTCCAAGATGATGTACATTATAGAAACATTCCATATTAAATATGAAACAATTCATTAGGGTGACACATAGTGTTACATATTAAGATCTAGAGAAAGAACAACGGTTCGATTTCTAATTGGAGCATTAGCGGGAAAAGCAATTGAAAAATTAGTTCTACTCTGATAATAAGGTGGGGATAAGTGGAAAAAGAAAAATTAAAAATGAAACTCTAATGTATTATGGCAAAATATGTGATAATGATATTCTTGTACTTATTATTGAACGTACAATTTATTTGCCAGTGGCACAGATTGCGACATTCTTTGTAGTGTCAATTTACCAATTATCAAGTTTATTTTCAATTGATTAATGCAAATATGGTTAACCTAAGAGTTATATTTTGTATTACAAAAAAAGTTAACCATATTTGCTTATACAAAACTAGGCCAAAAATAAACTTATTCTAGTGTAGAGTGACTGCAAGAGCCTTGCTGATGATATAAACGCCACAAGCCGGGACATTTCGGAGCTAGGATGTTTAATTTCTGTATTTCATGATCTAGGAAATCACTTTAATTCTTGTCCTTTCGTTTTTACACATAGAACAAGCAAAGTTGCAGTGCATCAATTAGTTAAATGGGTGTATGTTGCATACATATGTAAAAAGGGTTCGACTTGATAACCTCTTTTTTATTTTTTTGGCAAACTTGGTTTAGCTTAGCTCTTGATAATAAAGTAGTTTCTTTCTTAAAAAAAAAAATAATAATTAAATAAATAAAAATCCTAGACCAAAATTAGTTTTGGTTACACATCTACAAAATTACTTCACATTTGTGTATGAGCTTTTTTAAGCTGAATGAGACAGTTGTGAGATGAGTTGAAATAAACATCCCTGTATGAGTAAGAAATGATTCATCACAAGACACATTAATCAGGTGTAGCTAATTTCCATGGAAAATGTCCATAAGTGGCTAAGGCAGGAAAAGGTTAAACTAATTAGGAACTTTGGCAATACCAGTTGTGGAAATTAGTGAGCAGTAGCAAGTGAATCAATTCACATCCCCCTTTGCTCACTTCCCTTTCAGAATGTAAGAAGTGGTTATCATGTTGTCGCTAAATAGAGAAAAAATAATTGATAAAGGGAAATAAAAGACACGGAATGTTTAAACAGGCTACATTGATAAATCTGATAATGGAAAGAAATGAAGTGCCGGGGATAACTGGTTAATTCCATGTGGCCAGCAAGCCAATCTATCTGAAGATAATGACATGAGTTTCAGCTTCCAAGTTCCTCATGTAGCATTTTACAATATGCGGAATATAGAGAGAAAGTTGGGAACGATTTTGCCCTGCAATTGTGAAGGAAAAAGTGCAGATGTGCACTCGTTTGGTAACTCAATATCACAAGTAAAAGTGATTTAATTGCAAATTTAAATGCATTCTGAATGCTAGAGTCTTTGTTGCCAAATCTCTCCATTTCACTTCTTTGAGTATTTCAATCTTTGTTTCATCAAATTCTAGTAAGGGGGAAGTTATTCCTGAGGTTAGAATAATTATATTAAAAGCTTGAAGTGTAGCCAAGCTTTACCAAGCTTAGGGACACCAAATTGGGCATCGTACATGACCAATTATCTTGAAGGACAATATGGTCAATGATGAGTTTAAATTATATGTAAATTCAGTTATATTATGATTATATAACTTGAGATTAGACTGAATTTAGATGAAAATTGATAATATGATAAAAATGCATACTTGAATATATGCTTTATGCCAATTATGCTAATCCTTGAAGTTTTGAATTCTAGTGATTATATGCTTAAGTATGCTTGAATTAGTTACTGATTTTTAAAATGAAACAATGTTGAAACTGAAATTGGAATTTAATTTGCTTATTTGATTATGTGTTTATTTGATAAATATAAGGTTCTTGATTTCTTGAAGATATTTGTGATTATGTGCATATTTATGATGTTGCATCACTGTGATTATGCATTAGAGATAAGTCAATGAAGTTAACTTAGCATCTTTAAAGAAATGGCATGAGAAAAGCTAAGAAAATGCTTTCAGGCAGATGGAACGGGTTAAATTCCCTCTGTAACCGATTAGATCATGCAGATGTTGAAAAAAAAAATTAAATTCATTATTATTATGCCTATTCTTTAGAGATAATAAGTTCAATGTGATATTATGAGATTGTTCATGCATTTATATAGGGAGGATAAGGGGGATATTATGGACAAACTCGGCAAAGATGCATGAGGGGTTTTGGGAACCTGGATTGGAGAATAAAAGGGGGATTAGGTTTATGATGGTGATACGTCAATAATCGTGGAAATTATTATGGGTAGATTAGTCCTAAGATGGGCTGGTGTAACTAACCTCGCCTGGGATAATTCTGCTTTAACTATAATAGTTTTATGGATCTCTTATATCATGATAGGTGGAGGACGATTATTGGCATGGCCTATCCAAGAGAGGGGATTTGTTTTGATTTGGGCTTGTAGGCCCCAGGCATGCATTGAGTATTGATAACAAGACGTTTACTTCCGATTGCTTTTCCTTAGTAAGATTGTGATATATGATACGATATGTGATATGAAGGGTTGTGATATTATGAGCTCATAAATGATAAATGATGATAAAGAAGAGATGATGATATTGGATTGAAGGAGAATACTTCATGAGAGATCATGACATGACATTAGTAAACTTGAAGTGATAAGTTATTGATTGAATCATGCATCATTATATGTATGTTATTTGACTATTTGTGTTTGTGAACTTTGAGCACTTAATTACTTGTTTATATAGCTTCTTGACAATGGCTCACTCCTTGTCCCTTATTGTATGGTGGGACATGGCCAATAGGAGAATAGTTAGAGCTGAAATGAGGCCAATGCCAAAGGGAGAATGGGACATAGAAAACATCACTGACAAAATGGAAGGATATGTGGAGATCACCCTTAGCCATCCAAATTCTCGCTTCTTTCGTAGGCCACACATTACTCGCTTTCCGATGATCTACACTTTACACGCTCCACCAGGCTATGTTTTCCTCCCAGTGTCACCGCCCAAAGTTATCTGAAGACCACTTACTCCTCATCCACGCGGAAGGTTAGCTTCCCCTCCGTCTCCTCCTAGGACTCCATCGCCTCCACCTTCCATGCAAATTGTGCATCTTGCCGCCCCTCCGGGCTTTCATCCTTGAAGCACTTGGGATGGCAAATGGATTTGTAGAACCAACGAATAATCCTATGGTGGACGGAGAGGTCGAGAACTTGGGTAGTTGGCCTCTAGTTAATTAATTGAGTGGAAGTGGGAAAGTGGTAATGGTGGTGGGTTGTTTTCTATGATCTTATAGACTCCTCTCTAGGGATACCCTAGAGTTTATATTGTGTATATATGATATATGTATATATTGTTAGTTTTATAATATGTTTTAGAAAAGAATGAAAGTATGGAAGGAGATCCCTTCCTTGCCTTATGTAAAAATGATGCTATGTAAAATAAACATATGTTAATTAGTAGTGACAATGGTCTATGTTCTTATCTAATTTATTATTTTGGCAATTGGATGGGAAAAGAAAAAGGAAAAGTTTTATTGTCAAATTTGTTATAAGATTTAGTAAATTGGGTCGTTACAATTTGTAGTCATGAATGGATACTTTCGTAGAGTCTGGGGAAAATAAGTGGAGATGGTGCATCTAATTGGGAAGGAAATTGTTTTTTGTCCCCCACTTCCGACTTTTTGGCCTCCATTTATAATTTGCGTGGACCAAAATACCCTCAGCGTGTTAACATTTCCGTTTCTACAGTACCGGAAAAAACATTCCGGTACTACAGAGACGAAAGAAAATTAAACATTATTTCCAGTTTTTCTGAACTGGAATATTGCTTCCGGTTCTACAGTATTGGAACAAATAAATTGTTTGGGAGGTATTACACAACCGGAATATTGCTTCCGGTTCTACAGTACCGGAACAAATAAAAGCAATATTTCGGTTGTGTAGTACCTCCCAAACAATTTATTTGTTCCGGTACTATAGAACCGGAAGCAATATTCCGGTTCAGAAAAACCGGAAATAATGTTTAATTTTCCGTCTCCGTAGTACCGGAATTTTTTTTCCGGTACTGTAGAATCGGAAATGTTAACACGCTGAGGGTATTTTGATCCATGCAAATTATAAATGGGGGCCAAAAAGTCAGAAGTGGGGGCCAAAAAGCAATTTCCAATTGGGAATGGGATATGGGAACAAGCAAGATTAAAACTCAACTACCGAAAATTCGTAAAACTCTTAATGGGTCAATGATGTTAGGCATGGTGTTTAGCCATTCTTTGCTGGAGAAAAGGGGTGGGATTGGGAGATGGTGGTGGCTGGGAGATGGTGGTGGTGAGGTTTATGGTTAGAGGAAGAAAATGAAAAGAGGTAATTTTGGAATAAAACTAAAAAAATGGAGTGTAAGGGTAATTTATGGGGTTTAAATTTCAAAACTCAAATCGTAAAGATGGTTTTCCCATCATGTTACTCGTTGTAATTTTGGTTTTGCAGTGGTAAACCAATTACCTACCTGTATTACTAATGCAACTCCGCTTCACTTGTTGTAGTTCATTTATGTACATCAGTTGAGTATCTCTTGTACTCTTATGTATTTAATCTTTGCTTATCAAAAACAACGTATAGGTTTCTTATACATCCTCAGTCTCTTATTACACAAAGTGAGTAAAGGTTTTTTTTTTTTTTTTAATAATAAAGCAAACTGAGTACAGTTTGATAACCAATCTTCAAAGACCAACAATAAGGACTGTGTCTGTGTGCTCACCTCACATCTTCGTTCCACAAACAATTGCCTTTCCGATCTTATATTGTCATCATCTTCAACTCCCAACCAGCGCCTCGTCCCTTTAATGCATGCAAGATGATCAATGAGTGATCATGATATGGTAAAGTCTAGTTCAGGCAAATTTACCCAATACTCGAATAGTGGCCCTTTTGGGGCTGTGGTAGAGGAAATTTTTTTCCCGCGACGACCAGGCACAGTGGTAGATACCGCAATCCCCACCTCACGAGTCGCTGTCCCTGGTAATGCAACAGCTAAGCCTTCTCCAATCCTCCATAGAAGGGTCGTCGCAAGCTACCGGTGTCAAGCTCCAGTTCACACTTCGTAGACTCAATGTCGGAGGTTCGCAACTTAGGGTTCCAGCTCTTTCCTCTTCCAATGATGGGGTTCTAGAATGTTGGCCACGTAACTTTTAAACTATCTAGATATTACAAGGCCAATAAAATATCTTTGGAAGATAACTTCAGTAAATATTTTGGAAATGTAGTTCACATGGAGACGAACACTTCAAAAAACATCAATTAATAGATCAAACATTATGATTTCCTAAAAAGATGAACATGTTAACAATTCGTCAATTTCTCGTTTCTAGAAAAAAATAATTGAACTAGTTCCTTTAACCCTTGCCAGTTTGATGAATGTCCAAGTTGTTCACTATCATTCAAATTTCAAAGTATCATTTACTAGTTGATAGATATATTTCAGAAGCAGCCATAGTCACTGCAGTCGCATCATATGCCATATAGTACTACTTTTACACTGGCCCAAGAAACATGGTCATTACAAAAGGAAACAAATCATAGAACTTCTGTAGTCGTTGCATGGTACTCCTCGAAATCGGATCCCTATGTCAGGGTAATTACTCAAAATACTGGTCATAACCCACTAATTTTTATACATGATGAGAGTAAGTTAAAGCTATAACCTATAGCATATTATAATCACACGAGCATAGATAAAAAAAAAAAATAGAGGAGGTTTTCAAACCATGTCCTCGATATCATTATGGTCACTTTCATTCCATCCAGATCTTGCTCGGAATTTGCAGACAGGGCACGTCCCTTGTTGCCGCAGCCAGGGATCGATGCAATTAGCATGAAACTTCAAAACACATAAAGAAATTGTCGGTGTCACATTGAAATAAATACAGAATATCAAGCCCAACATGTCAGAAAAACTTCAGGATTACTGGTAAGCATGCATGCTTGCACCAATGTTTCCTTTACAAAAAACCCAAAATATTTTGGTTTACTATGACTAAGAAATAGAGCAACTAAACAAGGATAAAATTGGCATTTTCAGTTCCTAAGCAATTTAACTAACCTGATGCAAGCAGGGCAAGCTACGGAGTACATCTCCAACATTAACTTGCTCCAAACATACGCTGCAAGTGAGCTCATCATCAGAGACTTTCATGCTCCCAGCTGCATTTGTACCATCTTGCTTCTTCTGCCACAAACAAACAACAATAAATCATGTCAACCTGTCACTCTACACTAACAACTCATTAAATGGAAAATTTATAAACCAATGAGGAAAAATTAACTAGGTGAATATGCTGTGATCCTTTCTGTTATTTAAAAACTCCATGATAATATCAGGCAGTGGAAAGGTCCAATGACTTCCAATGAATATACAATGAGTAAATAGTCTGATTAGTACCTAACATCATGGACACCGGTCAAATTAGTGATGACTGATGAGACAATCGAAATTCAAAATTAGTCCATGAGATAACAAAACATGAGTCAAGTTAGTCCATGCCGTTAGTGGTCCACAAAATCATAGACTAATTTGACCAATAGTCAACGGTCTTTTTTTTTTTTTTTTCTTTTTGACCGTTAGTGGATGTGCTTACTGAGCATGTCCAAGAACCAGTGCCCAAATGCATGCTCTTTGCGGATGATATTGTTCTTATTGGGGATACTAGAGAGGAATTAAATGGGAAGATTGAAATATGGAGACAAGCTTTAGAAGGGTCTGGTTTCCGGATCAGTCGAAGCAAGACAGAGTATACGAAGTGTAATTTTGGCAAGAGGCACATAGGCCCTACCCGGGAGGTGAAGGTTGGAGAGCATGTCTTAGCACAAGTCCCAAAGTTTAAGTACCTTGGATCTATCTTACAGCAGGATGCAGAAATAGAATGGATGTAAAACATAGGATTCAAGCAGGGTGGATGAAATGGAGGAGTGCCTCAGGAGTGTTATGTGATAAGAAGGTACCACTTAAACTCAAAGGAAAATTCTACCGCACTGCTGTAAGACCGGCGATGCTATATGGGACGGAGTGTTGGGTGGCAAAGGGCACACAAGAGAATAAACTTCATGTAGCTGAGATGAGGATGCTGAGGTGGATGAGTGGGCACACCAGACAAGATCGGATTAGAAATGAATATATTCGAGAAAAAGTTGGGGTGACCCCTGTTGTTGAAAAGATGGTTGAATCTCGTCTTCGGTGGTTTGGGCATGTGTGGATGAGACCGGTGGAAGCCCCGGTTAGGAGGGTAGACCAAATGGAGGATACTATAAGGGCTAGAGGAAGAGGAAGACCTAGAAAAACTATAGGTGAAACAATTAAGAAGGATATGACAATCAATGCCTTATCAAAAGATATGATTTATGATAGGCCTTTATAGCGTCGTTTGATCCATGTAGCCGACCCCACCTAGTGGGACAAAGGCTTAGTTGTTGTTGTTGTTGTTGTTCTTTTTGGCCAAAACGACATTAAGGACCACTGACGGCCATTAACGTCAAGGACTAATGTGACTCACGTTTTCCTATCTCAGGAACCAATTTGAAATTTAGAAAATCTCAAAGACTAAATTGATCGGTGTACAATGTTAGGACCAATCTGACATATTACTCAATATACAATGGTTGATGTAAATGATAAGATACTCAAGAAAATAATATAGCATCATTGGCAATTTTCAAAGTGCTCAACCAGGATAAATATTTATATCAAAGACATCACATATATGTAATTTGAGGAGTATCAGCACTTCACCATAATGTCAGGAATATAGCAAGAAAATCACAGGAAAAACATGCAGAAAACAATGCCGTGAGGGTCTATTTGGGAGAAGGTTTTGGAGGGGAAGGAAGGGGAGGATATATTTTTAATTTCAGGATTTTATCCTTTATTTAAGAAATTTTTTTAAAATGAAAGAAATAGAATGATAGATTATTATGAAATATATCTTATCATTCTTTGGTCAGTTTTATAAACATCATATATCTTTTTTTTTAAATTTAAAGATGAAAACTACGCCCTCCCTTTCCTTCTCCTCAAAAATTCTACTCTCAAACATACCCATTAGGAACCAGTGAAATTCTCATGATGCATTGTAATTTACTTGTTCATGCCAAATGGGAAAACAAATAATCAAGGATGTAGTTGATACCTCGGCAGATGTGGAAGATGAAGCTTGTTGCATCAAGGAACTACTGCTGAAAGCAAAAGTAGCTTCTTGTCAAATAATAAGTACTACTCCCTCCGTCCCACAAGGATGGTAAAAAAATTCAAAAGTCAAAAATTTAAGGAAACATGCATTTAATGGTTTGTTTAACATATCAACCAATTATCAAACAAATAATTTAATGCATTTTGCATTGATCAACCAATCACAATTCAAAGTCAACAATTTCTAAACTTTTTTATTAATTACTTTAACTTTAGTTTGGGACAAGAATTTATCATCTTCTATCATCCTTGTGGGACAGAGGAAGTATAACTTTTGAGTGTATTACCTATCAATCAAATTTAAGATGCTAATAATAACCAAAGTAATATCATTCAACATCAAAGATTACATAACTTCTTTATATTATCTTTCCTTTTTTACCCTCAAATGCATCATTCAAATTTTGTGGATAACATGACAATAGTGATTAGTGACTTGGATTGCTGCACAATTTTGGACAAGAATTTTACAACAAGATTTGGTACATCTAGCATTATTACTCTCACAAAGAGTTATGGGTTTAAAACATGAAAGTTCGCTAAAAAGGAGAGGATATAACAACTGATTTGACTGATTACCTTTGGGGACCAGAAACCTTGTATTTATGGACAGGAAGAGCATTAATCTCGTCCTCAGTCATAGAAGGAGTAGAAGAAACATTATCTGAATCCAGAGCTCTTAAAGTTTCATAATCTGAAATTATTTTAAAAGAAAAAAGAAAATCTGTATGAAGATACTTATATAGCACATCTGAAGTGAGCACGTAAGCACATAAATTAACTAAAGTTTAATTGGTTTTCAGAAAGTCCTAAAATATCTAAAAAGTATCAAAGAAAGAATAACAAAACCTAGATCATCAAACTCCCGATCAAGAAGTGCAAGCTGGAGTCTGAGGCCTTGCAGACGCCCGCGACTTGCAAGGGCTATTGATGGTGGCATATGTAAACGCAGTTCGGTGTGTCCAAGAAGGCCACTGGCTGCTGCTGCATGAGCTTGGGCCTGAGCTTGAAGCTGTTGACATGTTGCATACATCCTTAACATTGTAGCCATCAAGAAAACGCCAAGCACCACCCAGAGCTACAAATCGAAAGAAGACCTCATAAACCACTTTAATAATTTAAAATATCACTGCAAGAAAAACTTGCATGTCTTGTTTACTTAGGCTTTGTTTGGATGGGAGGGAGCCAAGGGGATGGAAAGGAATGGAAGGGGAAAAATTTAATGTTCCATTGTTTGGGAGTAAAGGGTGGAATGGAAAGGGATTCCCAAATCCCTAATTTTCCAAATACTTTTCCTTCCAAACCCCCAAATTCTTTCCCCCCCAATTTGGGAGGTAAAGGATGGAATGGAAAGGGAATCCTTATATTTCCATTCCATCCCCTTCCCTTCCAAACTCCCAAACAAAGCCTTACTAGAACACCTTACCAGAAAATTTGGTGACAGCTGGTGAGAATTCAGTATCATGAATAACAGGAGAACTGAAACATATAAGCAGTAAGTTGTGATGGGGCCAGAAGATATAGATAAAGAATTGATCAGAGCACAAAGTGCTATAACAAACATAACACGTAAGAATATTAATACCTGTTACAAGAAAAGTGAGAGAATTGGAATTACTTGGACGTGCTGCATGAACACGCTGAAGAAAAAGTTGGAACCAATATGAAGTTTTAGTTGTTGTTAAAGAAAGTAACAAACTACATATCTGATAATGCTTTTAGTTATAAAACTGGTAAGCACCAACAATAGATCATCACACATATCATCTACACTAGAACATTTATGCAGATGATTGATACATAAAGTACATACCAGTGTACGCCTCTCAGGTATAAATCCTGGAAATCCATTTTCTATATCTGCTCTTGTTCCTCGAAAAACAAAACTCATGGCTCTATATTTGGAACTTGAATTAAAACTCCACGAGTTGACAGTAGACTTGAATCAAATAAAACCAGTCAGAATCAATAGCAGATACATGATTCAGTATGAAGTTCAACAGGACTCAAACAGAAGACAAAGTTCTAAAATACTAGATTAGTATATCAGAAGAGACTACTTCCAACATCTCACATTCTAAGTCTTCCAGCACCATCCATAAAATTTCCCAATAGTCTAAAATGTTCGCCATAACTAGTTTTAACATGGAAAAAGGTTAAATTGGAGAAACAATAGATAACTACTTTAAAGATGATAACTCTTGTACGTTTCACTTTGTTCCAGGTAAAATACCATCATAAATATACTTCAATTATTCTGATTATTCAGTGCAGCTCGTTGATGAATATTTATTGTTCCTAATGTTAGGTTTAACTTTAACAGTTAGGAGAATAAATTTTTGCCAGTTTTAAAACAGAAAAAGATTCACCTATTCTAATTTTAACATTATTTACTCCAACATCACAAGCTCAAGCCGTCCATCTCTTTACTTATTTTTACATACAAAGAATTCGTTAAGAAAGAAGGAAGATAAGTACAAAGGAAGGAGGATACGAACTCCACCACAAGAAAACAGCTACAAAGAAAAAATACAAGGAAACACACTAAACAAAAACTCAAGAATAACAATGCACAAGGGTCGTCCAATCTCTATGCCATCCAATCTAAAGATCTGAAGCTGAAACCCTTTCATTAAGAACACGAGCTGCTCACCATTCACCAAAGAGAAGCCAACAACCTAATTCTTTCCCTCGAAATTTCTACAGACATCAAAACCGCAGCCATTTCTCTCCAACAAGATACACCACATTAGTCCAAGGTTTTAAATAGCGGATGTGGTTGCCGTTTCAAACAGTACCTAAACCTTGGCGTAACGGACAATTTCAAGTTTTCAACCAAATGTGGTCGATGCAGTTTCGGCAACTACCCAAACCTCAATATATCAACATCTGTAGCGGTCACAGAGCTAGATTTATAACCTTTTATAGAGAACAGAGCACAAGCCATTCATCTCTTTAACCATAATTAGAAATTATCATAAGCTTCATCCATCAATTACATAAACTAATAGAATCAAACACTTGGCTAGATTTACTGACACACTCATGACTCTTTTTTTTTTTTAATAAGGTAATTGTGACAATGATGCAAAAAGAGATAATAGAGAAAAAAACAAATTAAGATGATAATAACATGGATCAAGAACTTCCCACAACCAACAACCATATTTATTATGCAATTATCATAATCAAGAACCTTACAAAACCCTAATCAACCAAAAAAAAACAATCGGAATAAAATGTTTAAGAACATAATCAACAATAAAACATTGGCTTGTTGCGACGAAACCTAATCAGAGAGAGGGACTTACGGGAATTGATGAGGAACAAGAGCTGAAGGAAGTACCGATCACCAAAAAAAAGAAAGGAGCTCAAGGAAGTACCGATTAAAAAAAAAAAGCTGAAGGAAGCTGAATGACGCGGTTTCGGTGAAAAGGAAACGGTGGAAGGGATCGTCGTTTTGCTGTATGGTTCGACTCGATGGTGGAAGATCTTGGGGTCTTGAGTTTTTTCTTAAGAAAATAAAAAAAAAAAAAAATACTCCCTCCAATTCGTAGTGTATTTTAAGGTTATGGTTGATATGAGAATTTGTTATATTTTGACTATAATATTCCTTATTAATCATTATTGAAGAGAAAAAAATGTATTGGAAGTAAAAAATAGTGTAATTAATAGGAGTGTGTTTGGAAAAATAGCATTAATTATATATTGGGTTTATAAAAGAACAAAATTTATAAAACATGATACAAATGCTAAAATTACATTACATGTAAAATGAAATGGAAGGAGCAGTTTAAAATGAAAAAAAAATGTATGTTCAAGAAAAAATTTATTATGATTGGGATTTGGGAAGTTGATTTTTCCACCTTTTTCATTCAGAGTAGTTATTTTCCTTTGTAGCTACTTCCTTCGGCTCTGATCATAATAAAAAAAACATATTTTTTTTTAAATATAAGTAAAATTAATTAATTTTATTGAATTTTGTTTTATTTATAAGGCTACTTTTTTAAAACATTTTTAGAAAATTGTTATCTTATTTAATTTTTGTTTTATTCTCAATACTATTTTCCTAAAATACCTCTATTTTTTATAAATTTGAGAAAATTAAATACAATCAACTAACATCCTTAATAAACATAAAAAGTGGTTGAAGTTGCTTATAATTTAAGTCGAATGGAATACTAGCCTCTATGACTTTCCCGATCTATCTGGAAGGTACGAAATACAAATAGCATGCTATTCGATACACCTCCGTTCTTTGCATATGATCATCTTTGTAAATTTTACGACTTGAGTAATTTAATTAATTGTATCGAAAATGTGAATAATTGATATTTATTTTCAAAATTACTCTTATTAGTGTTATTGGAAATCTAAAAAGTGTTAATTAAATAGAAAATTTTATAAAAAATAATTATTTATCATTGAAAATTGATACATAATCTTAAAAATAAAGACAAAATAAAAGTCTTAAAAATATCTTATATATAAGAACAAAGATGATACTTTTTTTTAATCATATTTAACTATACTAGTTACCAACCCATGCGATGCACAAGGGAATACGAAACCGATAAATTATACCACTAAGTTGGAATTAATATTAGTTTTAATTTATTCTCGAATAATTTCGAGGATTGGTATTAGGAATATCATTTAAATAAACTTTGGTGTCAAAGTATAAAAATAAATAAGGTGAACACAATACATAGAAAAACCTAATAATCGTAATTCATGCTTAAGTAAAGTACTAGTAAGGAGGAATGACACACGTTAAGACACGCGCCTCTGACGACAACTATGATTGGTGATTCTCTTTACACTCTATTGATGACTTCTTGCTTCTTTCTCGATGACATCAACTATGGTAAGGAAGAAGAAAGGAGGTTCAATATAAAAAGAGAAATTACAAGGGAGGTTTGGTTCAAGTTCTAGTGTGACTCCTCCTCGAGTTGAGAATGTCTCTCAAGATGGTATGGTTACTCCAGTGGTTGGCTCTAAGGCGAGGAAGAAATCGATATATGCATAGCAAGTTCAGGAGCTTGATGAGCTTCTTGAATTGGTTGGTTTGGAGAAGGGTTGTTCTAAGGAAGCTGTGATTACTAGGGCTTCTGGATTGTTAAGGGAGAAATTGGGAAAGGAAGATATTCCCACTACAATGTCAAGCCAAAAGATGGATATCATCAAGAATCCCTCTGTATGGGATGATTTCGATATTCACAAAGTACGGAATGCTGGAGACAATTTGCAGTATGTGGAGCCAGTTAATGCTGGGGAACAAAAAATTGGGAAGATTAGGGTTAAGGATGTTGAAGCAGAAGTGGAATACTGGAAGCATTTAGTGGTTTGGTACGTGTTAGGGGTTAACCTTCCCTTCATGATTATGAATGGATTTATTAAACGAATTTGGGGGAAGCTAGGTGTGAACAAGGTCTTTCAATTACCAAATAGACTATATCTAGTCAGATTTAACATTAAGGATTCTAAGAAGGAGGTATTCGATGCAAACATTTTCCAATTTCATAAAAAATCATTGATTGTGAAAGAATGGAACTCTGAGTTTAATATGAATAGTAAAGAAGCTCTTAGAGTTCCTGTATGGATTCAACTGCCTGGTTTATATATTAAATACTGGAATCCCCAATCACTAAGTAGAATAATAAGCTCAATTGGCAGACCTATTCTAGTGGACTCTATGACTTGTAGCAAGGATAGATTGAATTATGCTCAAGTTCTAGTGGAGAGAGAAATTAGTTAAATGATACCTGAGGTAGTATCTTTTGAAAATGAAAAGGGAATAGTAATGGATCAAGGCTTGAGTTATGAGTGGCTTCCTGTGATGTGTAAGCACTGTAAAGGATATGGCCATAAAGATAATAATTGCAAGAAGAAGTCAAGCTCAGGCGGTGCTCAAGATCAAGAAGTTAAGGAGGTGAAATATCCCAGTGAATACTATGATTTAGCTATAGTTTAAAGGAGTTTCGCAACTTCAGAGTCTAAGAAGTCTGATTGGAAGATTGTGAAGAAAGGAGGGAAGAGAAAGATGGTGCTTCTAGAAATGCCGTTACTTATGTGTCTGAAACAGGAAAGCCTTCTGGAGTTCAGAACTCTAGTATTGGTGCTAATAAGGGGAAGGCAGTCATGGTAAATGATTCTGGTCCAAGCAGCCAGTGTGAAGAGGATCATGGATAATCTGCTCGATCTTAACATATGGGGGTTGAATAACCCAAATAAACAGAATAATGCTATCTCTTACTGTAAGAATAATGCTTGAGGGTTTGTTGGATTAGTTGAGACAAAACTAAAAGTGTTTAAGGGGCTGTTTGATAAATGTTTTGGAAACAGTTTTCTGCTCTTAAGAATTAAAAAACAATAGAACTTGTTTGGTTGGGTTGTTTTGCTAAAAGTTGTTCCCAAAACAATTTTTAATTTTTTGTTTTAAAAACAAGAAACCCAAAACAGACCCAACTTGTTTTTGTTTTGTTTTGGCCCAAATTTTGGGAACAAAAAAAACACGGAAAACACACTGTTTTTATTAATTGGAATCCTGTAATTATTGATAATTTTCTCTAAACCCTAAAATTCTTCTCTGCTAAGTGCCGCCTCTTCTCTTTACGCACGTTGCTAGCTTCTCTCTTCTCACTCGCAATGCTAGCTTGCTTCTCTCTTCTCTCGCGCACGATGCTAGCTGCTTCTCTCTTGCATGATGCTTCTCTCTCACGAAGCTTTCTCTCATGCTGCTTCTATCTCATGTTGATCCTCTTGAAGATCCTTTTCTTCTTCTTCGCTGAGGTACTTCACCATTTTTTCAATTTTTTATTTTGCGATTTTTTATTTATTTATTTTAAATATTATTGCAATTTGTGGATTTGAATGCATTGAATTAAACTCCATTTTTGTAATTTGTGTATTTTATGTGTGTATGTGTATACCTGGGATGTGAAGAACTCTTGATGAGTTTTACGTAATTTGTGTATTTGGGGTACTTGAACTTGTAGTTGATTGGGTTTTTTTAATTTTTTTTCTTGTCTGTGTTTGTTTAAAATTGTGTTTGTTGGATTAGTTGAGACAAAACTAAAAGTGTCTAAGGGGTTGTTTGATTACTGTTTTGGAAACAGTTTTTCTGTTATTAAGAATTAAAAATCAATAGAACTTGTTTGGTTGGGTTGTTTTGCTAAAAGTTGTTCCCAAAACAATTTTTAATTTTTTGTTTTAAAAACAAGAAACCCAAAACAGACCCAACTTGTTTTTGTTTTGTTTTGACCCAAATTTTGGGAACAAAAAAAAACACGGAAAACACACTCTTTTTATTAATTGCAATCCTGTAATTATTGATAACTTCCTCTAAACCCTAAAATTCTTCTCTGCTAAGTGTCGCCTCTTCACTCTACGCACGATGTAGCTTCTCTCTTCTCACTCGCGATGGTAGCTTGCTTCTCTCTTCTCTCGCGCATGATGTTAGTTGCTTCTCTCTTCTCTCTTGCATGATGCTTCTCTCTCACGAAGCTTTCTCTCATGCTTCTTCTGTCTCATGTTGATCCTCTTGAAGATCCTTTTCTTCGTCTTTGCTGAGGTACTTCACCATTTTTTCAATTTTTTTTCTGCGATTTTTTATTTATTTTTTTTAAATATTGTTGCAATTTTTGGATTTGAATGCATTGAATTAAACTTCATTTTTGTAATTTGTGTATTTTATGTGTGTATGTATACCTTGGATGTGAAGAACTCTTGATGGGTTTTATGTAATTTGTGTATTTAGGGTACTTGAACTTGTAGTTGATTGGGTTTTTTAATTTTTTTCTTATCTGTGTTTGTAAGTTGTGGTGTTTGGAGCAATAATAATTGTTGATTGTGTTGTTACTGTTCTTGTTATTTGGATGTATCTTTTAATAATAAATTGTTGTTGTTGATGATTGTGTTGTTACTTAAGATGCACGTGTAGGGGTTAACTTATATGGCTAGAACAATAATCTATTATTATTAGAAAAAACCAAGTTTTTTAATTGTTTCTAACTAACATTACTAATAGAGTAGTTGGCCTAAATTAGCTTATGCCAAAAATACCTCACTACTTACACAAAATTACAATAAAAACAATAAAAACCACAACTACTTATTAAACATGCATCCTTCCCTTCTAAAAATAACTGCAGCGGTTCCAAACCCTCACTCGTTTGCTTTCTCTCTCCGGGAACTACCACCCTTCTTCTTTTACTCCAATTTTTAATTTTCCTTAACGTTGCAAAACTAATACTCATCCAATTTGTTCAAATTGGAAGTTCTGTCTTTCAAGTGTAAACTTTGGAAGACTTATTCAAATGTTGGATTGCTTATATCAAAATTTCATTAGGCTGGTCATTTCTAAATTGCCCGATGGTCATTTCAATTTGTTTCTTTTATTTCACAAGGATGTTATGCATTAATAATATTTTTAATTTATTTCATGTGAGTTTTGGTTTTCCATGATCTCCTTATTTTCCAATGCATGGATTTTCTTTTTTTTCCTCTCAGCTATTCTCTCTTTTGTTCTTCATGCGATGCCATTTTTTTTGTTATTTGTTTTCATTACTACAACGTTGCTTTTGTTCACACTCTTTTAATCACTCGGTAGAACTCTATAAATTAATTAAATGCTAATTCCTTTTACAAGCCATGATAACTGTTTTTAAGTCCATTTTCCTTCCATGTTCTTCTTTTATTTCAGGTCAAAGATATTTCTCTGTCCATCTTCCAGTTTTGGGCTTAATAGGATTTGATATATTGCTTTAACAATTTTCTACTTTCAAATAATGTGTTTTATTTTTCAACCTTTTTATTTTTAAAATGTAACACTGTTTTCTGTGTGCAGGGAATACATTTGTAAAATGCCATCTTCAAGAGTAAGAGAAACAGAAAAAACATTGGAATCAAACCAAAGCATGATGGGGATGAAAAAAAAAAGAAAAATAAAATGAGATTAAAAGTGGAAAAGGGGAGCAAGTTGCTCAAGAAACGGAGAACGTTGATAATGTAACATCCTGAATTTTAATTCCAAGAATAATTTGAATAATAATAAGATTAGAAAAATGATAATTATGCTAAAGAGGATTTAAGGTGATGGATTAAGATTCCTTTGAGTGCCATGAAGGATTTAGGAAGCATTGGCATCGGACGGGAGATCGAAAAATGAACAAAAGAGTCTTAGAAATGATGTTTTCGGTGTTAGAAACACCCTATATTAGGAAATTAGAAATAAAATATTTACAACACTAAACACAAATTTCACCGTTGGATGTGAATTTGGGAGTCTTAGTAAGATTGTTTTCAAATTTGAGCAAGATCAGACGGGTAATGAAGGAGATATGACACTTTGAAGTGCAAAGGAATGAAAAGCTGACTGGCTAATTGATCAACCAAGCACCTGTCTGGGTGCAAAAATAAAAAGTAGAATTACCCAGGTTAATCGATTAATACGCATCAGATATGAAAAAATAAAAGGAACCACAAGGGATTAAACACCTCATTCTTCCTCCCCAAGTTTGAGAGCTTGTCTTCCTCAACAAGCTTGGTGCCATAGCTAACTCTGCAAGCTTCCTCTTGCAAAGATCACCTCCCCAAAAGTTCTCTACTTCACTCAAACCTTCATCTTCTTCATGTTCTTCATCACCATGGAGTTCTCTTCTCTCTCTAATACCCCATAGTTCCCAATAGACAAGAGAGAACCCACAACCTCCATCTTCTTCATCATTGGACATCATTTCTACACATTGGTTGGTAGCTCTCATTGGGATACAAGGTATGATCAAACGGTTGAGGATCTAAGGACTCAAAGGAGAGAAAAAGAGCGTAAGGGCTTAAGGTTCTATCTTTCTCTCTCTCTCTTTGAGGTAAGGAGGTGGTATTACCTTTACTTAGGGAATAAGTTCTAGATTGACTATAGTGATAGCTAAGGGTAGAGAAATAGATATGATAATGGACCTTAGGGTAGTTGATATTGCTAAAAAGTGAGTATTTAAGTAAAAGAGAAAGAACCCACTCTTATTTTTATGAAAATATGTGTATGTGTATATAATAAAAAAAATGGATAATTGATTAATTAGATAGTAAGTTAGGAAACAATAAGAGTAACAGAGTCAATAACTAATAAAGAAAATAAAAGAGAAATAAGGATAACTAATAAAGTGAGAATAATGAAAAGAAATAGAAACTAAGAAAGTGAGATAAAAGAATATGAAAGAAGATGAGAAATGAAAAGTGAAACTAAAGGAGATAGGAATGATCGGGTATGAGGCACCCTTACCGGGGGTAAAGTATTTGGATAGATAGAAGGCGGGTATGAGGCACACTTACGGGAGGTGAAGTACTAGGATAGATAGAAGGCGGGTATGAGCCACTTACTAGGGATGGATGAAGTACTCGGATAGATAGAAGGCGGGTATGAGGCACCCTTATTGGGGGTGAAGTACTCGGATAGATAGAAGGCGGGTATGAGGCACCTTTATGGAGGGTGAAGTACTCGGTTAGTGTGTCGGGTGTGAGATAGTAAAAAGTGAACTAGTTGAGTTAGGAAATAGAAGAAATAATGGAATTGATAATTAACCACATATAATGAAAAGGGGAATCAGAGCTTGGGTGAGAGATAATTTAAAGAATAAAAGATTTGCAAACAAATATAGGGGATATTGTACTCATAGAGCATAGTGGTGTTTTAGGGATGACCAAGAATCAATAATGTATTACCTTAGTTTATAGCTATACCTTTGTAAAAACTATTTTTCTAAGTTATGTGTAATACTACCCTTCTTGTATTTTTTTCAGGTACCGAGAACGTCATTGCTTTTATCGAGGCCGAGCACGAACACATTCCCCACGGGGAGTGTAAGTCGTTAAGAAAAGCTTAAGCCTTGTTCTGGGCCACTTTTGTTAAAATTATACACATGTAAAATGTAATGATAAAATATGTAAATAATATCTTTTGAGGGTGTGGTCCAGGACTCACTACTTGGAGCGGGTAGTTTTGGGAGAAATTTTAGGTCCATGAGGCATTTATACTCGTAAACAAATATTTTGTAATTTATATATTTGCTTATCTGTTTGTCTGTCCTGTTATCTGGAAAATGTTTAATACAGGTTAAGCAAGAAAAATTAAATTTTGGAAAGTCCGAAAAACAAATGAAACTCTGTCGAATTTTTATGAAGAAATTTATAAATAATAATTTAACTAATCGTAATTAATGGTAATTATTTGGTGAGGGCGTCACAGTTTGGTATCAGAGCAGTTTTTCCTCGGCCTTAGAGTGTGGACTCACAACTCTTGTGGTTTACTCACCAAGCGAGTAACCGATAGATAGCTAAGTATCTAAGTTAGATGAATAGGGTACATATATATTTACTTATTTATATGTGTATTGACTTGATTTCTTATCCAGGACTAGGTAGTATGGCTTGGAGGCGTAGTGACAGTGATAGGTATGCTTCAATCCTAGAGAACTTGGTTTAGATGAACCAAAACCAAGCTGAAATGGTGGCAGCAGCCGCAGCTGCAGCGGCAGTGGCAACAATTAACCAATAGCCACATGCACCTCAGAACCCGGCTACAGCTGAAACTAACTGGTTGGCTGAGTTCAGGAGGAACGAGCCACCAAAATTCGAGGGTGGCTACAACCCGGATGGAATACAGAGGTGGCTTCAGGAAGTAGAGAAGATTCTCCGCACCATGGTATCACCCGCAGAACAAAAAGTTCTTCTGGCACAGTATATGCTCACTGGGGAAGCAGAACATTGGTGGGAGCATGTGCGAAGGGATCTGGAGACCGCTAACCAAGAGGTCACCTGGGATGTCTTCAAGATCAGATTCCTGAGAAATTATTTTCCAAAGGATGTGCGCTGAGAAAAGGAGATTGCTTTTCTGCACCTAACTCAAGGGAACCTGAGTGTTGGAGAGTATGCAGCATGGTTCGAGGTTCTTATCCGTTATGCTGCAAGCTACAAGGATGCAGAGGAGAGGAGCAAGTGCATCAAATTTGTGGCAGGGCTTCGCACGGAGATTCGGATTGCTTTTGAGTACAAGAACATAGATAATATGTCTCAACTAGTGAACATGACCAGCACATATGAGAAAGGTTTGAAGCAGAAGGCAACAGAGGACCGGAATGCTAGAGCGATGCAGAAGTCAGGAGGCCCTATCAAAGAAAAGGAACCTAATGATCGGCCTAGTCCGTACCCTACTCCTCACACCAAGGCGATAGTCCCTAATGCTAGACCGTTTTGCTCATACTGTGGGAAATACCATCGGGGTTTCTGTTGGACGCTGGATAAACAGAGAAAGGAGGGACTTTGTTTCGGGTGATTCTTTAAAGCATGGAAAGACCAATCATACACTGATACATGCTTTGACTATTCTCTTCTTTAAGCAATTAGACAAGTTGTAAAATATTTACATAAAAGCCCCCTCAATATTAAATTTTTCTAAAACCAATTGGTAAGTTTAAAGACCATTTTGCCTTCATATTTTTACCCTCAACTTTGATTCTTATTTACAATTCTATCTTCACCCTCAACCTCCACTTGCAGCCACCACCCCGCCGCCGTCACTTGCAGCCACCACCCTGCCGCTGCCGCTTCTCCACCCCTCCCTTTCAATCCCCTTTCCTTCCTCACCTCATCCACTCTAGATACCGAGGGACAAATCAGATAACCCAAGCACTGAATCAGTTCATAAGCATGACGCAACCCATATCAAACCAAGGCTCAATCCTTAGATTTGTGAACAAAAGGTGGAAGCAAGTGGTTTGTGAATCTATAGAGGTGATGGTAACAAAGGTCGCACCGGTGAAGGTTAAGGTTTGATGGAGAGATGAGAAAATAGGAATGGAGATGACGGCTCGAAATAGAGCCTAAGGCGGTGGCCGTTGTTTCTACGGAGGCGAGAGGGTAAGGGTGGTGATGGCTCTAGTGAGAGAAAATCGATTCAGAAAGAGTGTGTTTATAGATTAAGAAATTATGAAAGGTTGAAGATTGAGTTAGGGTTCGAGAAGATGGGGCTGGTGGTCTGCGGTGGATTGAACGGCAGCCTGAGGTGTTGGGCGGAGGTGGTGGTGATGCTTAGAAGGAGGTGGCTGGAAGGCTTAGAGAAGGTGGGAAAGAAGGGTAAGTTTGGAAATTCTGCACTACTTTCCCCTACCCAAACGACGTAGTATTAATAGGGGGCATGGCTACAAATTTTTTATTGCATCTTTGGCAACTGCAAAATCAGTTTCCCAGCTCAAACAACAACCATTGATAACACATCATACAAGATCAATGGTTTAAAGCATCACATGCATCAGTGCAAGCTAGCACTTATCATGCTTTACAGAATCACCCCTTTGTTTCCGATGTAGTCAACCAGGGCACTATGCCAACGTTTGCCCCAACCAAGTTCCTAAGCAAGAGGTGAACACAACAAAGGCGCAAAGGGCTAAAGGAAGCAAACCTGTTCAGGAGGGGAAAGTCTATGCTATAGACGGACAGCATGTGGAGGATCCAGATAATCTCATATGAGGTAATCGTTATGCAAGCAACATACCATGTAGAATGCTGTTAAACTGTAATACAACTTCCTCATTAATTGCATCGGGTGATGTAAATGGATAGGACTTCTTAAAATAGAAATGTCTTGTAAACCCTAGGTTTCCATCTCCACTAGTCCTTTAGTAAAGGCTTCACAAAGCGTACTCTACTTGCCCTTCCCAAATATTGAGTCAAGAGTTTCGGACCAAACCAATGTGCAAGCCCAACTGAATGACGTCAAGTAATCAATACCTCTAGATCCTTCTGGAAAAGAACTTTACACGATTTTTCACCACGATAACTGTTCTTAGATTAAACTTCTGAGAAAAGCGTCTTCCTAGAAGCCATTAGCTATAGAAAGGGATTGGGATCCCTGATCTTTTAAACGAGGCACTGTGAAAATTAAGGAATACGCAGATTTAATCCAGCCTTTTAGGAAATCATGAAAACCCTTAGAAAGAATCAATAAGTTGTAGGGCTCTAATTGAGACCTAACCAAATACCGCGATGATGTTGTCGTTTAATAGAGTGTAAGGTTAGGATTGACCATCCTCACTCTTGCTTCTGTTAAGGGATAGTACCATCAACAAAAATGACAATTATGTGTTCTTGGTAGACGTGAGGTTGAGATTGATCACCTCAATCTTTGCATCTACTAACGGATGATATCATTTCAACCTTCCAACTGAGATCGAAACAACCGAAGTAGGAATTCCCCAAGAGATACAACCTTTAGGAAAAGAGAAGCCAATCCAAAAAGTATTCACAACGAGACCAATCAAGTCGAACAATTGACCCGTGCTCTTCGTTGAGTACAAGAACCTGGATGTGTGCGGAAACGAGATTTCGCAAACCTTAGCAATTCAGTCCAACCCATCGACCACCAACAGGTAGTCAACTCAACACGACTTTCAATCTCCAAAGACGGTCAAAAACTGACGCATTCAATTACCTACTTCCTGGCATTGAAATAACCAAGTATGACGATGCCAAGTAGGGGAGCACTTAGTAGCCAACTTAGACATTGACTGAACAACAGCGAAATGAAACCTAGACAATCGGAAGTAAGAAGGAAACCCATGCGAATACAAGACGTAGACTGTCCTGACATAAACATGAAAGAGCCAAGGAGTATGGACTTAGAAGTTTCCTAAGTGGGAGAACTGAACCGAAGAGAAGTAAATACCATAGTCAAAAACCCTGTCAAGGGGATGGCTCTCTATTTACGAAACTGAACAGAATTTCGGGGACGAAATTCCAGTAAGTGGGGGAGAAATGTAACATCCCAAATTTTAATTCCAAGAATAATTAGAATAATAACAAGATTAGAAAAATGTTAATTACGCTAAAGAGGATTTGAGGTGATGGATTAAGATCCCTTTGAGTGCCATGAAGGAGTTAGGAAGCATTGGCATCGGATGGGAGATCAAAAGATGAACAAAAGAGTGTTAGAAACGATGTTTTCGGTGTTAGAAACACCTTATATTAGGAAATTAGAAATAAAATATTTACAACACTAAACACAAATTCCACCGTTGGATGTGAAGTTGGGAGTCTTACTAAGCTTGCTTTCAAAATTGAGCAAGATCCGACGAGTAACGAAGGAGATATGACACTTTGAAGGAATGAAAAGCTGACTGACTAATCGATTAGGTCTAATCGATTAGCACCTGTCTGGGTGTAAAAATAAAAAGCAGAATTACCCGGGTTGGGTTAATCGATTAACACGCATTAGATATGAAAAAAATAAAAGGAACCACAAGGGATTAAACACCTCATTCTTCCTCCCCAAGTTTGAGAGCTTGTCTTCCTCAACAAGCTTGGTGCCATAGCTAAATCTTCAAGCTTCCTCTTGAAAAGATCACCTCCCCGAAGGCTCTCTACCTCACTCAAACCTTCATCTTCTTCATGTTCATCGTCACCATGGAGTTCTCTTCTCTCTCTATTACCCAATAGTTCCCAATAGACAAGAGAGAACCCATAACCTTCATCTTCTTCATCATTGGACACCATTTCTACACATTGGTTGGTAGCTCTCATTGGGATACAAGGTAGGATCAAATGGTTGAGGATCTAAGAACTCAAAGGAAAGGAAAAGAGCGTAAGGGCTTAAGGTTCTATCTTCCTCTCTCTCTCTCTCTCTTTGAGGTAAGGAGGTGGTATTACCTTTACTTAGGGAATGGGTTCTAGATTGACTATAGTGATAGCTAAGGGTAGAGGAATAGATATGATAATGGACCTTAGGGTAGTTGATATTGCTAAAAAGTGAGTATTTAAGTAAAGGAGAAAGAACCTACTCTTATTTTTATGAAAATATGTGTATGTATTTATAATAAAAAAAATGGATAATTGATTAATTAGATAGTAAGTTAGGAAACAATAAGAGTAACCTTTCATACATAGCAGAAAACTCTCTATAATAACTAGCTATAGATCTATAGATGAAAAGCAATAAAGCTCTCTTGTTCAGGCATTACAGGTTCAAAAGACAGGGTTAGTCAGGACTAGGTTCTGGCTCTTAACCGGAAGCAAAGCCAAGTTTTTGCTGCTGAGAAGACTTGCTGCTAAAGACGGTCTAGCATAAGCAACTTCTTCTTTAAGAGCGGAATGCTTCTTTTAATTGATTGAAAGGGGGATCTCTCACAATTAGGGAATGCCAGGACCCTTCCTTTTCAATAGTAAATTCGAGAGCATTACTTTCTCATTTGCTTTTGCATCGTGTAAAGGCCCCTTGAAGGGGGATAGCTTCTTTATCTTTCTTCACTGAGATATATATATTATTATAGAAAGTAGTGGCGGCGCATCTGTTTGATCGATCACGGCCACCTATGGATAAGAGCAAGAGTTTTGGCTTTATCCTTTCCATCGAGCTGTCTGGTCTAGTTCATCAGCTCTTCACTACCATCTATCTAAGCACTAATAAAGGTTCCCGTCTGGCTATCTCGAAAGAGTAAAGATCAGGATTTTATGTTGTTCTAATCTCTCTTATAATCCAATTAACCGTAGATTATGATTCCCTTGCTATCGGGCCGATTCTTCTTTTCTTTCCCACTCTCTTATCTTTTCCACAGATTATTCTATGTGAAAATTGCCCTACCAAGACTCCTTACAGCTCGCACCAATAGTGAGCGGGCGAAGATTGATTGAAAAGGCAGCCGCCCCTCCCCCCTAGCCGCCTACCTACTCGTGCTCGTAGCTCGATAGGAGGTGAAGAGTGTGGTCCGGCGGAAAAAGATAAGTCGTCCGTCTCAAGTGATATGTTAATTGCTCGGTAGTGCTTCGCCACTACCGTAACTGGCGGAAATAGCTTAATGGTAGAGTATAGCCTTGCCAAGGCTGAGGTTGAGGGTTCAAGACCCTTCTTCCGCTCTTGGCTTCGTCGTTTAGTGGTAACGAGTAGAGTAACCCCTTGGTAGGGGGAGCTTCCTACTCCTAGGTAGGGGGAGGAAGCGTAGGTAGCTAACCCCTTAAATGTACTGTCTTGTCTTAACTGGCTGAAAGGGATTGAAGAAAGTAAACTAGCTTACTCCCCTCAGGTGAGGGGAGGAAGCGATCAGTTTACGGTAGGGCTAGGGCTCCCAGACTACCAAAAAGGTAAGGAGCCCCTAGCCCGGAGAGTATGAAGGGAAGCCCGCCTGAGGAGTGCAGCGAGGATGGCGGTAATGAGCTGAGCTCCTCCGTAGGAGGCTTTTTTACATCCTGCATTTACTATTTATAGTTGTAGCTACCAAGCCCTACTATTCCTGACTCCTAGGAAGGAATAGAGTATGGGCTTGCCCTTCCCTTTTAGCGGAACAAGGTTCAGATTTCGAACAAAGTGAAGAAATCGGATAGCCTTGACCGATGGGTGGGAGGGAAGGGGGCTTCTCGCGCAGGAGTTTGATTGCTTGCTTCCTTGCGCCTTATTATGAATATCATGCCAATGTAATCAGTCTTCTGTCAATGCGAAGAGACGTTCCCTATGGGCTATCCCCTAAGGTAGGCTTTCCTTATCCCACTAGTCTAATGTTGATATGCTCTACGGGAGCAAAACAAAGTCTTTCCCTGGGTTCGGGAGTCTTTTTCTTTTAGAAGAAGATCCACTTCTTCGGCGTCATCTAATGAAATTTAATTACTCCCGATCGTCAGTGTGTTCCAAATCTTGATGTCGAGAAACTCTCGTACCTTTCGCACCTCTCCCTTAGAAGACTTTATCCCATATCCCCGGAGTCTTGTTTCTCGCCTATCCTATTATAGAAGGAGGTATCTCAGTTGATCTTACTCACAGGAAGAAGTGAATAGATGAGGGGAAAGTGGCTGAGATGGGTGGAAGGATATAGTCTTCACCGCTTTCTTTCCTTACTTAAGTATCATAACGGAGGGCCCACGTTAAAGAAATTGGGCTCACAGAAGACTCCTGTGCTAGAGTGAAGATCCACAAAAGCACCTGTCAGGAACTGTCCAAAAAGGAAATGCTCAAGTAATAATTTAACTAATCGTAAATAATGGTAATTATTTGGTGAGGGCGTCACAGATAACAGAAGGATGTCATAGCCTTTGCATTGTAATATCCACATGGAAAAAGCCTCTTCTTTTACAACTTCCACTGCTAATTAATTTCCTGTGAGTTTTGGCTTTCATATGAGTTTTGACTCTTTTAATCATACTCAGTAGAACTCTATAAGAGAATTAAATGCTAATTCGTTTTACAAGCCATGATAAGTGTATTTAAGTCCATTTTCCTTCCATGTTATTCTTTTATTTCTGGTCAAAGTTATTTCTCTCTCCGTATTGTTTTATTTATCTTTGTAGAACAAACTTTCAATTGAAATATGACTTATAAGGGTCATGTGATCTTTAAATTTACTTAGATGTGTTTGTGTACTTCCTGAGAATTTATTTATTTATTTTTAATTTTCTTATTCTCTATGGCTTTCTGAAGGTTGCTTTGTATCATCTATTAAGATTCCTATCAACTTAACTCATTTTTTTTTGGTGTGCCACATTTTTGCTAGAAAACATATGTGAGAATTCAGAAATTGCTCATCTAATGAATTTTGTCCCTGCTATTCGGTCTGGCGAGTGGTCTGATATTGGAGGTCGCCCTTACATGGATATACCCACATATGCATTGGAGACTTGGCAAAGAAATTTGGTTATGACATAATATGTGAGGAAATCGTTTCTTTCCATGATGTAAAGTGTAAACCACCTAACTGAACAGTCTATGAACATGATGGTGATGAGAGAAAGTTGGAGCAGGTCAAAACTGGTGGGATCAGTAGATAAAACAAATTTGAGACGAGATTAAAAAAAACCATAACTTTGGTAGTTATATTTGTTTTTTAACCTTATCTTTACGGTTGAGGATAAGAATAATGAAAATATAAGAAGGAATATGATATAGTTGTTATCAATTTTTAAGTAGCATATCCTCGCATTGTGTTCCAAATTGCATACTTTCAAAAATAATTAAAAATTAAATCAAACTATGATATATATATATATATATATATAGTTGTTAAAAAAAAGTATAAATAAATATTAATACAGTTGTTCTAAACTATTCTAATAAAAAAACCGTTTCAAAATTGACCAAAAAAAGAAAACCATTTCAAAAACGTGTTGATGTGGTTGTTATTAAAAAAAACCATGACTATGAACAAAAAAAAATAATAACCGTAACCCTTTTTTGATAAAAAAAAATATGATAAAGTTATCAAAAACGTGTTGATATGGTTGTTGTTAAACCAACCATAACTTTGACGAAAAAAAAATAACCGTAAATTTGTTAGAAAAAAATATGATATATTTATCAAAAACGTGTTGATATGGTTGTTATTAAAAAAAACCATAACTTTGACAAAAAAATAATAGTAAATTTGATAGAAAAATATGATATAGATGTTATTAAAAAAATATGTATTAAAAAGTTAAAGATATAGTTGGGATAAAAATAATCATAACTTTGGTAATTATATATGGTTTTCAGTGATGAAGACATCGAATGGATAAATGAAATGCACATACAACTGTCTTGATATCTTTTGTATTTCTGACTTCATTGCATCTGTATTGCAATGAACATTTATTTCGTTATGTTTCTACACTATTTTAATTTATGAACTACTTTAACTTTTAGTATGCCTCATGCAAAATAAATTTGTTATTTAATACTGTAGTATTATTTAGAAACTCAAAGTTCTTACTTGAGTTTTTTTAGGATTTTCTTAATATCGGGCTAAGGATAAGAAGCTAAAAAATGGTAAAGTGACATTGAAAAATGAGACATACTTAGGTCTACTGTCACCTAAGTATTAAATATTTAATTTTTCAATATAAAAATGCTATTTTTAACTTCTTATCCTCGGGTTGAAGTTAAGTAAACCTTTTTTTTAATCCAAAAACTCTAACAATACGATACTTTATATACACTAATATTACAAACAACTCAAAATATGATAACAAGTTATGAAGCTATACCACGTCATGCATCTAGACAAACATATTAAATTTAAGAAAAATTAAATCGGAGAATAACAAAATAACAATGCATGTATAATTTCGTTGAAATTTATGGATCCATACTCTTGAACATGACAACTAAGAATACATACAGTTAATAAACAATTTACATGAAAATGAACATCTTTAACATATAAATAACATTCATAAAGATCGATTTTTTCAATATATCAATTTATTATAAACAACTCTTTATGAAAAAAAACACAACAATGAAAATGCGGGGGACAGGCACGGGAGTGCCTGTCGACACACTAGTAATCATAATGAATAGGGGTTTTTCATGCATTCATCTCGTGCTTCAGCTTCAAAGGAAAAGAAAATATCTAGGCAAGGATTTGATCAAGACAAAAACATGTTGTAGCCTTCTGATCAATACTTGTTTGTCTATATAATTGAACAATTTATATTATAAGGGAGAGAAAATGAAAGTGGAGAAATATAAGATATGGTTGAAGAGTGTGATGAGGAAGAAGAAGAGGTCATAGACGAATGATTTTTCATGAAAGGCTCAAGTGCTTTCATAAGCTCTTCACTATAAGGATCTAAGAAATTTTCAGCAATCATGTTGCTGTTATAGCTATCTTTAGCTTTTAATTTCACTTGCATGAATTATGTATTTGATTATGTTTCTTGTTTCCCTCTAGTAACATGTTAATGTGATAGTGGCTGCTGCCATATTTTGAGATTTATTTTCTTTTCAAGCTTTTTTTGGTGAATTATGTTGATTGATTCTCTGTTTTTGATATCTGTCTTAAAAATGGTACTATTCTCCATATTCAACTATGATATTTTATTTAGTTTAGAACATCGGATTATATTCTTCCAAAGCAAAGTTTTCTTTTACTAAGACATGGTACAAAGGATTTTATACCACACCTGCATCAACCTTTTCCCTACAATTTTTTGCATGTAATTATTTTCCAGTACCAAGGAATGAAATACTAGAAAAAGGTTTCCCTATTTCTCATTATTTGAAGATGAATTCTTTTTTTTTTATTGAATCCTTCTACTTAAAATTCTAATTCCAAAATTAGTGATGGACTCTGATTTGCTTATTTTGATAAAGGAATCATAAGCTCTGTTCACTCATATTAAGGATTGTATAGACAGGTGGCAATAGGCCATTTATGAAAAAACTGAAGTGGACATTTCGATGAGTGCAGTTGATTTCGTAATTCTCGAGTGATGACAAGATGATTTCACTATTAAGAGTTCATGTCTATAATGGGAATGTTCTATAAACAATATACTTAAAATGAACACAAACCACTATTGTGCTTGTTTTACATTGCATATGAGTTGGTAGTATTGCTTTAGTGATAAAGTTGTGCTGTTTAAAATATGGGTTATAAAGGCTGATGCGTTCCTTTGGAAAATGATTGTGAGATGTGAAATCATTATTTGATCATGGCTTCCAACAAGTGATACATGTTTATTCTTGTATGCCCATCAGCATAAGGATAGATGCATGTAGTCCTCTACTTCATATACTTGTGACAAAATAAAATGAAGCCTCAACTATGATAAACTTGTATTTGAAAAAAAAATGTTGATATTACACAATATGCTGAGTCTAATTTCTTCTACATATATTATGAGTCCATGTTCATTACAACTAGCTTATTAAAGTCTAAGTACTGTACTAGTTTCTTCTACATATTTTATACTTGGAATTTCGCTTGAATGAATTATCTACTTTGATTATGTTTCCTGATTCTATCCAGTAACATTGTTAATGTGATAGTGGTTGCCGCCACATTTTGATATTTTTTTTTCTTTTGATTATTATTCTGGTTGTCATAAACTGTGATAACATGCAAACATGTGTTAGAGTTATTAGACTTAAAAACTCCCTCTCCCTTGCTTCTTCTAAGAGGATGCATATGGTTTTCTGGTTTTTCATGCCCCTCTGTTTGTGGTCAGAGTAATGAACTTGTATTTGACTGCCATTTTAATATTATTACTGCATTTTCCTATATGATTTATCTCTCTTTTTTTATTTCTTATACTAATAATAGCATGACTTCTCTTTATTATAATTGACAGTGCTTCTAATTGTCTTGATCCATCTTTAATGCTCTACATGTGATGTCTTATCCCAGTGTTCGTTTTTTTATGTTACTCTTTGTTACAAAAATTGTCAGTTTTTAAATTACTTACTTTGAACGTGATGTTCATGATAGATGGAAACCAGTGTTGACACAAATGACTCAAAGGTGTGGCTTGAGGCCATAATTAAAACTTTCGTATGTATTATGGTTGATGTGGTCACTAAAGGAAATATGCATGAGTTTCAAACTAGAACATGGAATTTAATTAATTAAGGATAAGTTGAATTCCGCAACTAAGCGTAGTTTTAATCTCAAACAAATAAAACAAAAGTTCAATAGATTGAGGAGTAGGCATCCTGAATTCGCTTTACTTCTTCGACAATCTGGTTTTGGTTGGAATCCAACAACCAACACTATCACGACCACTCAAGATGTTTGGGAATCTTACCTCCGAGTATGTCTAATATTTTAATTGATAGAATATTTATATGATTTTATCTCTAGATCAATATTTAAATATTTTGATTTTATCACTATTTTTAATGTAGGTGCATCCAGATGCCGCTCAATTTAAGAAGAAAGGATTAGAGGATTATGAGTCAATGAAAATCATATTTAATAGGAGTACTGCAACTGCAGTACTTCATCATCCATCTACCCAGGATCCACGCACCGAACACTGATGAAGAGAATGAGCTTGACAATCAATACCTCAACTCCGTAATTCATGTAGATCTTGAGCAAGATAGTAGCTCAGATGATGTCACACAAACATTTGAGCGCACAACGCACAGTGGAAAGCGCAAAATTCATGTCAAAAAGCGCAAACACAAGAAAGAGTCCAAAACTTTTGAAATGGGAGAAGCGCTTCAAGAATGGGCTAACGCCTCTAAAGCGAAAGTAGAGTATTCTTTGGCTAAGGCTGAGACGATGTGTAGGGGTAAGAGTAGTGAGGTCAATTCTTCAACAGCATCATCTAATTATTCTGTAGCTAGGTGTGTGACTGCCCTCGAATGGATTGAAGGCATTTCGGATGACACTTATAGTAAGGCCGTGGATGCTTTTAAGGAGAAGGAATAACGAGAAGCGTTCCTTACCATGTCTGATGCTAGGAAACCAGGACGGCCACATAGACTTAAATGATTTAAGAGCTATCGTTATTTGAGAGTCATTTAGGAACACCTCTTTACGTTATCAAAAGTACAATTCAGTTTTGTAATTGTGAATGCTTGTGTCCCAATTGCTTTTGATTTTGTGTGGTCTTTTATCTCTTTTTTGTTTGCAATCATTTTCCTTCTTTTGGTGTAAATGGTGGATTCTGGATTTAGTTAATTATTTGCTTTTATGGAATGTTAGATTTTACTATTTGAGTATTTGTTAGCTTGCACATCTAATTAAGTACATAGATTTAATTTGAGTGGAGATAACGTTTTATGACAGGTCATAGATATAATGGAGGCATAATGCTTTTAGCTTTGATGATTATTCATCAGATTCAAGTGATGATGATGAATTAGCTGAGTTGATGGTGGCTAATATGATCTACAATTATAGTAATAAATATCGTTGTAAAGAAAAATTTTGGACATCAGCATTACGTGGTTGTGATTACACTGCAGGATATTAAGTGGATCTGAAACAGTTTTTTATGAGCAATTCAGAATGAAAAAGCATGTTTTATTAATTTTTACAATGAAGGAGAAATTACCTAGATGATTCAAGGTTTGTTCAGGTAGAAGAAAAGGTTTTTATGTTTTTATTCATACTTGGTCATGATGTTGGCCATAGACAGGTTGCAGATCGCTTTCAACACTCAACAGAAACTATGTCTCGTTATTTCAAGGAAGTGTTGAGAGCAGTATGTCGGTTGGGAAAGGAGCTGATAAAAGAAGACACTGAAGAATTACCGGACAAAATTAAAAATAAGCCAATATGTTACCCTTGACTCAAAGTATGACTTTCTAAAATTACAATATTCATGTTCTCTTTATTTTTTTCCTACTTGCTTTAATCTATTTTTTCGATTATATTTATAGAAGTGTGTAGGAGCAATTGATGGTATGCATATTAGTGCATCGGTTCCTGCTGAAAAACAAACATGTTTTATGAACAATTCAGAATGAAAAAGCATGTTTTATTAATTTTTACAATGAAGGAGAAATTACCTAGATGATTCAAGGTTTGTTCAGGTAGAAGAAAAGGTTTTTATGTTTTTATTCATACTTGGTCATGATGTTGGCCATAGACAGGTTGCAGATCGCTTTCAACACTCAACAGAAACTGTGTCTCGTTATTTCAAGGAAGTGTTGAGAGCAGTATGTCGGTTGGGAAAGGAGCTGATAAAAGAAGACACTGAAGAATTACCCGACAAAATTAAAAATAAGCCAATATGTTACCCTTGATTCAAAGTATGACTTTCTTAAATTACAATATTCATGTTCTCTTTATTTTTTTCCTACTTGCTTTAATCTATTTTTTCGATTATATTTATAGAAGTGTGTAGGAGCAATTGATGGTACGCATATTAGTGCATCGGTTCCTGCTGAAAAACAAACATCATGTAGAGGTAGAAAGTCAATCGTCACTCAAAATGTTATATGTGCTTGTGATTTCAATATGATGTTCACATTTGTATACTCGGGGTGGGAAGGAAGTGCACACGATGCAAAAGTTTTTTTTAGACACGGTTATCAATCCAAATGCACAATTCCATGACCATCTCCAAGTGAATACCAATATTATTTGAGTTGAATTATTTTGATTAAATTATCATTTATCATATTGAATGCTATGTACACTTATTTGTGTAGTAAAATTCTTTCTCGTGGATTCTGGTTATTCTTGCATAGAAGGATTTCTTCCCCCTTTAGAGGTCAAAGATATCATACAGAACAATATAGAGATCTAGGTAGACAGCCAAGAAGTCGTAAAGAGTTATTTAACTATAGGTACTCCTCTTTAAGAATTACTATTGAGCATTGCTTTGGTGTATTAAAGAGTAGATTTCCTATTTTAAAGTTAATGCCTCTGTATAAACCTTCTAGGCAAGGACTTATAGTAATAGCATGTTGTGCTATTCATAATTATATACGTAAGTGGAATTTAGGTGATGATTTATCTGCAATGTGGGAAGTTATGGAACTTGCATAATTAGAGACTATGAGGGAAGCTTCTCGCGTAGAGGCACCAAGTTCAAACAGTGACAACTTGTCAAGATTATCTAATGATGGTGCAACAAAAATGGCAGCATGTCGTGATCGTATTACAAATAGGATGTGAGTAGCACATAACAATTCTACAGTTTAGCTTATTAAATTGGACTCCTATATTTATATTATTCATATAATTGTACTTGCTTTAACTTTTAGTTTGTACCGAGAGTGTTTATATGGTATAATTGTAATAGTTGGTTAGAAACTCAAGTGATATTATCAAGTAGTTATTTGGTTATTTGGTTATTTTTATAGACCATTTATATAGTTTGTACCTATAGTGTTTATATTTTATAATTGTAATAGTTGGTTAGCAACTCAAGTGACATTATCAAGTAGTTATTTGGTTATTTTTATAGACCATTTATATATGTATAAGTGAATATTTGCTTATAGAGAATAGTATGATTTTCTTAGAATATCAATATGTTGAACGTGATTTAATATTATTTTGATTAATAAACATGTATATGTCTTTAGGTTCTTTAACATTATTAAAGAAAGTATAAAATGAGGAAAAAAAACCAAACGAATTTTCTATTTTTTGTTTTAAAAACATGTTTTCAGAACACATTTACCAAACGAATTTTTTTGTTCTATAGTTTTTAAAACTGTTTTCAAAATAGTATTACCAAACAGAAATTTTTGTTGTTTTATTCTAGAAAAAAATTCTTAAAAGCAACATTACAAAATAGTTTCAAAAACAAAAAAAAAGCCAAAACACAATCAAACGGGCTCTAATTTTCCTAAACTTCGGAATAAATGGGGGCCTGATTATGAATTCTTATCCAATCATGATCAGCATCCTTATGGTAGAGTAATAGTTGGGCGGCACAAATGTTATTTTTTAGTTACTATGCTAGTATGTAGCAGCCAATTTATGCACCGTTTGGTGAATAAATTAGATGATAGAAGGGATTTTATGTCTCTGTGGTTTATGGATCAAATTTTCCAATGGAAAGATTGAAATTATGGCAGAAACTTGTTGATGTTAAAATGAATATGATTGGAGCTTGGCTATTAATTGGAGATTTTAATAGTCCTCTAACTGTCAAAGATAGGATTGAAGGAAATCATGTTTGTATAAATGAAATAGCTAATTTTAAATTGTGTGTTGAGGACAGTGAAATTCAAGAATTGAGATCAACTAGGTTATTCCAAACATGGAATAATAATCAGGATGATAGGACGATTTTTTCGAGGATTGGTAGAGCTTTTGTAAATGGAATTGAAAATGGATACTTGAGTTCCCAAACTCTAAAGTGTGAATAATGCCTACTGCTGTTTCAGATCATACTCCTTTGCTGGTTAGGCTTGACACACAATGGAAAACTAAGATAAAACCCTTTAAGTTTTTCAATATACGGTTTATGAATCATGAGTTCAAAACCATTGTAGAAAGAAGATGGAGACAATCTATAGATTGGTGTGTTATGTATCGGGCTAATAAAAAACTCTTGCTATTAAGGAAGGAGTTGAGAAGCTTGAATAAAAGGAATTTTTCTGATATAGAAGGGAAAGTAGTTCAGACAAGTGCAGAGTTGATGACTTTTTAACTGAATTGGATAGTGATCCATTGAATATTATTTATTTTTTTTTCACTCTAATCATTCTTTAGTTGAGCAGTTTGGAGACCTTCTAACTAAAATAATTGGTTCAATCATTAAGTTAATGATAAGAATTTGGAAATAAGGAGGAGAAAGAACTGTTTGTAAAAGTGAAATAAGAAAGCGCAACCATTCAACTAAGTCCCATATTGAAAGGTTCAATAAAAGAACAAGGTTTATATAACCCCTTTTGAGCAACCATGATAATGAACTTGTTGGGCTTGCCCATGGAGGGTAGCTACCGGGTCATTAGATCCATTTTTGTTTGGCCATCTATGTGGCACTATCTCATGCCACATGTTTAGTATAAATGTATGATATAACACTTAACGAATATTTGCTAATGAAACCAAATTAAAAAAAATAAAGAACTGATCCTAATCAACTACAAAAGTGGAGAAGTTTAATCAACTACAAAAGTGGAGAAGTTTATTCGCCGGAAACTTCCTCCTTCTGGTTATTGGAAACTTAATGTTGATGGACCTTCTGATTATTGGAAACTTAATGTTGATGGATCTTTCAGGAAAGTACTAACTGTTCAGCATGTGGTGGCATTTTGAGACGGGATGATGGTAGTATGGTTCATGCTTTCCAATGCAATCTGGGAGTTTGTAGTAGTATGCAAGCTGAACTTTGGGGTCTTTTTCATTTTTTGTCGATGGTTGCAAATTGTAACGTGTGCAAAATTCTGGTTAAGATGGACAACAAAGCTGCAATGTCGCTGGTTCAAGGTCATTGCCCTTCTTCCCATAATTGTTTCCCTCTTGTTAGGCGGATACGCTCGCTAATCCTCAGAGATTGGACGATAGTGCTCCAACATGTATTCCGTGAAGCTAATCGTAGTGTAGATAAGTTAGCTAATGCCACCCATGAGGGCTCGTATCATTGTATTTATTTTGATGTTCCTCTCCCTTATTTAACCCCCATTCTTTTTGAGGATTGTACTGGTCTAGCCCTTCCTAGGTTAGTCCTTGGTAATTGGGCTTTTCGCCCCGTTGATAATTTAAAAAAAAAAATTGGAGACTAAAATCAAATCCTATTGATCATTCGAGGACTAAAATATAAACAAGCCCAAAATTGAACAATTGTAGAAATGGAGGAACAATGTGCACGTGTACTATATAACAAAACTATTTTTACAAGTTACAACAAATTCACATATCTATGGACCCAAACCTAGGCGTTGTCTAGCAAGTTCACACCTTGTGTCAGCAAATCCAACCCTGGAATTGACCAAATCAAACTCCACCCACACGTTTTGCTGATGATGATGCCCGATCACGTAAGCCTCATTCCCCTCCAACTCCGAATTCCCAAACGTGAAACAATACACCCAATCCCTCCCTCTCGCCACGTCACCCACCCTATACAACAACCTCTCCCCGGACACCCTCAACTCCGCCCCCTCAAACACCAGCGTCACCGCCGGCACCCCCGAAACAATATCACCCGCCCGACCCGATGGGACCCGGTAACACAAATCCATCACCCCCTGGAACACAAAATTCGCCTCATTTAACGGTGTCAATGTTCCGTTAGTTTGTGCCATGAACTCTTTCTTCAATGCTGCGTAAACCGGCCCGAGAAGGAGACTGAACTGGGTGCCCGAATCCACTATTGTCTGACCCGCCCCGGTGTGATCCGGAACGAAAACAGACTCCGGCAGCTGCAACGCTTTTCCCCCGACCCAAATCCCTTTCAATTTGACCGTGTACGCGACACGGTCAAAATAAGGTAAGGGGTTGGGGTCCGAGGATTTGACCAACGGCGTGTACTTCAACGGCCCGAGCCACGGGAACGTGGCCTCGCCGAAGAGCAGCACGCCGGAGGAGTCTTTCCGGGAGATGCAGTAGGAGAATTTCCTAAGCTTCATTTGAGTGACAAATGACAGCGACCCGAGGTTTAAGCCCATTAACCCGGTGGTTTTGGAGTCCTCATCCGGGTCGGAGCTGAACCCGGAATCCATGCACCCGAATATGGTTCCGGGTTGGGACGAGTTCGCGATGGAGAATGTTTCCGTGGCGAGGTTGCCTTCGGTTGAGGTGGCGTCAGCGTAGGAGACGGTGACGTGGCAGAGTTTTTTAGAATCGCATGAAGGTGGGATTGGTAGATCGCGAGTTCGAATCTTGCATACGGAAGAAAAGCAGGGGATAGGGGTATAAGAGGAAGAGAGGAGTGGGTTGAAAATGTTGGTTAAATTTTGGAGTTTTTTACAGCGGAGCCAGGAGAGTTCACTCCCTGTGTCGAGGACCATGGTAACGCTCTGTGGGGGCGTGCCTACGGTAAGTGAAACGGTTAATGTTACGTTGTGTTGGAATGAGAGCTTACGTGTAGAAGGAGTGCCGTGTGGGAGTGTTTGGATTTTTAAGGGCATTATAACAAAGTTTTGTTGTAAAGAAGAAGCGCTTGTTTGGTTTTGAAGAAAAATGATGAAAAGGGTATGAAGAAAAAGAAGAAGAAGGACAAAGGGAGAGGAGGCCATGTTTGGTTTGAGGTTTAAAATTTGAATGGGAATTATAAGGGGAGAGAGTGAGAGAGGGGAAGGTATGTGTTGTTGGACGACTACTGTCCTATGAGACAGTTTCTGTGGTACGGTAGTAACTAGTGGAAATGGTGCTGTCTGTAAAATTCTTATACTCGTATGTAGTAGCTGGATTGAACTTGAATCATGTCGTGACATGGAGGGAGGGTGTTAATTGTGCGACTTTGTTTACTAACTTTTTAGGCGGATTATTATATTGTTTGACTGCATAATTATCTAGAGGCATGTCGCAGTCATTTTAATGTTCCATTCAAAACTACTCAGTATGCATTCAAGGAAATATTTTCACACTTTTACTTTTTGTTTTCATAAACGACTTTTTTCCCACATTTTCAATTTTTATGGATTAAAATATTATTTTATGTATTACTATTTTTGACTTCTTTTTCTTATTCTTGAGATTTGAAAAATTAAACTACATACTATTTTCGACTCTCAAAAGTCAAGAAAAATTTTGACTTTTGAGAATTGGAAAATCAAAGTATGATTAACATTAAGAATACAACATCAAATTTGATTAACTTTAAGAATTAAGATATACACTTTTAAAATAAGTTAACCAACTGTGATTAGGTTAATGCTATACACAAACCTTCAGAATTAATTTCAACTGCTATGAAAATTTGATTTTGACTTCTCTGTCCACACTATTCCAAAATTTGATGTTGTATTCTTAATGTTAGTCATACTTTGATTTTTCGACTCGCAAGAGTTAAAAAAAATTTTTACTCTTGAGAGTCGGAAAATTAAACTACATACTATTTTCGACTTTCGAGAGTCAATTTTTTTTTGACTCTTGAGAGTCGGAAATAGTATGTAGTTTAATTTTCCGACTCTCAAGAATCAAAATTTTTTTGACTCTTGAGAGTCGAAAATAGTACACAAATAAAAAAGTATTTTAGTCCATAAAAATTGAAAATGGGGGCCAAAAAATCATTTATGGGGACCAAAAAGTAAAAGTCATATTTTCAATACTTTTTATTAAAGAAGTCAATTTTTTTTAATGAATTCGAAAAAATTAAATGGATTCAACTGGCCTCTTAATAAATATGAAGTTAAATTATTTTTTTTTATTAAAATAGTATATATCTAGTATTGTATCCTTGTTTTCTGGTATGCATTGCATTATTATTGTTGGGCAGAAAGTGCAGTCTATGGTCCTAGAAACCAACTCATATTTTTCACAGGGTATGGGATCGATGCTCACCAGTTGATTACTTAATGACATGATTAATTTGAATGGTTAGCTAAAGGAAAAAGGAAGACAAAATTTGATGCTACCAACGCATTATTTTGGAAAAAGACTTGTAGAAGGTACAATGATGGACATAAAGTGCAGAGGAAAAACGGGAAAAAAAAAAAAGCGTTCAGCTTTGGTGATCAGAAAATGGTTGGTTTATTATCCCTTGACCCTAGCGTTTAGAATTAATTAAATCTTTGCTACTCATTTAGATTGGTGCCTAGTGCATACACCTACTCGCCTAAGTATGACACTTCATAAATTCTATTTTAATTTTTCAATTTAGATTTTTAATTTAGGATTATGCTAAGAAATGCTTAAAAAGTAACTGTTACGTCATTCGTGATCAATAGAACAAACTATTAATTACTTAAAGGATTTTTTTAATTCTCGCTTTTAGGGTGGAGGATAAACACTTTAATTTAGACATATTATTTTGAAAAAATAAAAATACAAAACTTTATTTATGTTAAATTCATCATTTCCCATAAAACTTAGTTATTTATGGATTCTTATCATCGGCTCTAAGGGTTGAGGTTAAGCAAAACCTTAACTATATATATATATATATATATATATATATATATATATATATATATATATATCTTTAGCGAAATTGATGGCTTAAATGTGATCAAAATCATTGGTCCCGGATCACATAATAATTTATTTTGCTCTAAAGACATTATTTAAGCATTTAAAAAAAGTAGATTAATATTGGAAAGTCAAGTTCAACACTCCTCTATATATTAAACGTATCAATTTCTAGGGTAACGATATCTTTTTTCTTGCTTAAACAATGTCTTTGGAGCATTTGTTAACATTTTTCTTTAATTTATTCTAAATTATCTATCGTTTTAAGCATTCGTTGATACAACAACAACAGAAATCATCAAGCCTTTGTCGCACTAAGTGGGGTCGGCTACATGGATCAAATGATGTCATAATGATATGTCATGAATCATGTTTATTGATACTCCTTTCATTTCATATCTTTCGCAATCTAAGGTTCTTTCACACATATTAAAGATGTATTGAATATTGTAAATTTTATATGTTTATTGTCTAAGATGTCCCTATTTAATCCTTACTAAAAATTGTGATAGTATTTAATTTTTTATTAAAAAGTGTGTCTTTTAATTAATATATGATATTTTAGAGACGAGAGATAAGAAAAGTAGAATAAATGAGAAGTGATAGAAATAATTGAATGAATGATAAAATTGGGAAAAAAAATATTAATGATGGCTTGAAAAGCTAAAACTACAAAAGGTCCCCGGAATAAAAAGAAAATGTTAAAACTACAAAAGATATGGAACCGAGGGAGTAAGACATTTATCTACATGTCCTTCTTAATTCTTTCACTTATGCTTTTTCTTAGTCTTTCTCTAGTACCCGGAATATCATCTATTTGATCTATTCTCCGAACATGGGCTTCTATTGGTCTTCTCCACACATGTCTAAACCACCTAAGGTAACATTCTACCATCTTTTGTATGATAGGTGCAACCCCAACTCTCTCTCGAACGCACTCATTCCTAATCTTATCTAGTTTAGTGTGTTCACTCATCCACCACAATATCCTCATCTCTGCTACATTAAGTTTATTATCTTGTTGACATTTTGCTGCCCAACATTCAATCTCATACAACATAACCGATCTTATAACAGTTCGGTAAAACTTCCCTTTAACTTTAAGTGGCACCTTCTCTCACATAAAACACCTGAGATACTCGTCCATTTTATCCACCTTGTTTGAATCCTATGGTTCACATCTCCTTTTATTTCCTCATCGTGTTGTATGATAGACTCAAGGTACTTAACCCTTGTGACTTGTGATATGGCATGCTCTCCAATCTTTACTTATAGGGTAAGATTCATGCGCCTTTTGTTGAACTTACATTCTATATGCTTTGTCTTACTTCGACTTATTTGAAAGCCATGTGCTTCTAAGGTTTGTCTTCTCATTTATATCTTTTCATTTATTTCTTCCCTAGAGTCTCCGATTATGCCAATATCGTTTGCGAAAAGCATGCATCGTGACACTGGCTCTTGGATATGCTCAGTGACAGACACATAAATTTTAGGCTTTGCGGACGATATATAATATTAAAAGTAAGATAGTATTAGCAATTATATATGAAATACAAAAGTAGAAATTTTTTATTGAAAATTTAAATTTAGTATTTTCTGATTTACTAGACACATTATTTTTCATATAAAATCACCATTTTTACGATCTTAAACAATGTCTCATCGATACTCTTTAACATTTTCATTAAAAATATAACTTTTTGATGAATAAACATATTAATTACTAATGTGAGTCAATAAATACTCACCCTCTACAAAAATATATACAAAATCATGAGATAATATCATTGTACCAAAAAAAAATGAAATACAAAAACAAAAAAAACATTTAACATAGGTTTTCATAATTATTCTCCATGAGTATTAATAATATGGAAATATTGAATAGATAAATAAAAATCTAGTTATTTATATTTACATCGAGGCAAAAGTTGTATATATTAAAATGTTTTTGGAAGGTTGTGGGGGCTATAGCCCCCACTAGGGACCTCTTGGGTCCATCCCTGGATATTCTTAGTAACCACATCCAAAACCAATGTAAATAGGTAAATGCTCAAAGCTGACCCTTGGTGTAATACTATAAGAATAGGAAAATCTTATGAGAGCCTTGCTTGTGTTCTCACACTAGTCTTGACCTTATCATACATATCCTTAATTGCTCTAATATATGCAACACATACCCCTTTATTCTCCAAAGCTTTCAGCAATACCACTCTACGCGCTCTATCATATGCCTTCTCTAAATCAATAAAAATCATGTGTGCAGCCTTTTGTTTTCTTCAGCATTGTTCCATCAACCGTCGTAGTAAGTATATATTGCTCTCATAGTTGTTCTTCCTAGCATAAAACCAAATTAATTCTTGGTAACCTGTATCTCTTGTCTCAATCTCCGCTCAATCACCCTTTCCCAAAGCTTTATAGTATGACTCACGAGCTTAATTCATTGATACATTAATTTATTTTTTCCGGCTCTAATTTTGTCTTTTGACGTCTTGAAATATGTGATAATATAGTAGGAGGATATACTACCGTAAAGTTACCTTATACAGTACTTTTTTCAAATTTGAAACATTAAATACTTTTTTTTATTCTTTGTGAAAAACCTAGAATTTATTTTTAAAATAAAATTTAAGAGTATTAAATAATGATTTGAAATTTGGAAATCTTGAGCATGGTGATATGTGAGAGCAATTGCCAGCTAAGATGTGACCACATTCAAATAGTTTCGGTCAATCCAATACAGTATGAAAATGGAAATTTTTCAAATTGTTTGTACTCTGCTTTATACAATGTCTCGCATTAGGAGCAGGTGATTTCTACTTAGTGACAATTGATTAATATTAGCAATTATATAGTATGATTTAGGTAAGGGTTTAGTCCATGTATCTTTTCATATACTTGCCCCTAATAATAGAATAAGTATTAAGTTGAATTGTTACTAGTCTTACATGCGAGATTTATAATGTAGAGCTGGACTCAACTTACCTGATACTCCCTCCGTTCATATTTAACTGTTCGTTTTTGGAGAAGTTTTTTGTTTTTTATCTGTCCTTTTTGATTATTTTAAGGTATAATAAATGTTACTTTCCATGTCTACCCCTATTTAATAGGGTATTGGTTTTCGTAAGTAATGGAAGATAAATAATGATTATAAAAAGAGAAAGGGTACAGTGGAAAAAAATATAATTAGTGTATTGGAAATTTAAGTAATGATTGCATTTTTTAAAGGGTGTGTTTTGTTTGAAATAGAACAGATAAATGAAAACAGAGGGATTACTAATAGTTGCAAAATTTAATAACGCAAGCAGCATCTCCGTTTTAAGGTGGATTGAGACTTTGAGAGCATTTAACCTTTTCCAAACTTCAGAATATTGAAATTTTTTTGTACATTTACTTCCCTTTATATCAAAGAAGGTATGTAACTCTTGTGTGGAGATTAAAGGAACACATAGGTTTTGTTTAATTTTTTTCCCTTAACCCTTCAAACTTCAAAGTCTTGCATTTTAAGTTTTTTGGTCAACAAAGTCTCGCATTTTAGATGTGATCTTGTTCATACTACTAAGATTTGCTTTCCGAGATATTGATACGAGTTGCTGAGATATTTAAATAATACATACAATTGTTCTTTATCATGAATTATGATTTTTTTCAATTTATAAATATAGTTTTTCATCTTTATATCTTGATATTCTCAACTTAGTAGTAAAATTATTTAAATGATTAATGATTAATGACAAAATCAGAATTTAATAACTTACCTAATTAATAAATAAAATTTCGAAAGTGATCAGAAAGTAAGAGTATAAATAGAAGTGTCATTGACTCTTATACATACCCTGTCTTCCTAAATTTCGGTGCAAAATTTATAGATGTGAAATACTAGAGTGATACACTCAATCAGAGTTTATGGACTTGATTTTTCGAAAAAGATTTAGGCATGAGACCTTAGAATATACTCTTGTAAGGTCTTCTTACCTACATCTTAAGTATTCGTTTCTTTTTCGCATGGAAGGTTGCACTGGAAGCTTTATTCTATTTATATCATACTACTTTGTCTCATACTATCTAATTTTTATCGGTTCTTCGTCCATGTCACACTATATCTATGCTTTTCTACTTTGTTCTAATTATAATTGGTGTGTTTTTATACTAATTAAAGACCAAATATTTTGAAGGAGCCCAAAATGTAACATTTATTGTTTTTTTAAGGAAAAATATGTAATTCATTTCATAACATAGAATAGTACAAGTAGATCCAACATTATATCAATAAAGCACATATTTTTCATACAATAAAAATTGCTAAGAAAGACTATATACTCAGCAATAACAGTAAACTCCATATGGACATGAATCATCATCAACATCCAACTTCGAACTCTAACAAGAGATTCAACAGCCTTTGTTTTCAAGATAACTATTTCATCGATGCCGGAAGTAAGCACATTTCGGCGACAAAGAATCTCAGATTTGTGGAGATAGAGCCACTGGACAAAAGATAAAACAAAAATATGGAAAGGAAGATATGACCCGAATATCAGTCTTCTAATTATTTGAGAAAATATAAGAAGATCATCAGATCTGGACAAACAAACACTATACAGATTGTTTTCCCACACTCAAAACAAAAACTGGGAGAAGAAAATCACACCACATGTACAAAGACAAGATTATTTAACCCAAATATAACTGGGAGAGAAAAACTCGCATACCTTCTAAAGGAAGGGGAGGGAGGATAAAATTTCTCTCCCCTTCTACCGCTATCACACTTAGAAAAGAGAAAAAAACAAAATAAAACAAGTAGAAGGGAAGGAGAAGAAGTGAGATTAGATTTTTTATTTTTTTTTAACCACAAATGAAAAAAGTTGTGTAACAATGTAATACTTGGCTACTTGCTACCAAGTAATAATTTCTCATTGCTATTGCTTGTAACCACACAAATGAAAAAAAGTTGTATGAGCTAGAGTCCAATGGATTCAAACAACACAACCGTAAGATTTTCATTAAAGCTAAGTAGCTTTAATAAAGGTTTTATTCCCTTTTTATCAATTTCTGTTGATAAATTTAATGATCTATGTGATCTGTATCATATAAACATGTATTTATGCAAATCTTTCTCCCATACAAATATGCACTGTATATATAGTACTTATCATTAATTGTTGGATTTAATAGATGGGCATTACTTCCATGCAACCAAATTTGGATGATTGCAAAATAATTCTTTAGTGGACTAATGTTTGTTTGACAAATCAGCTAATCTGAGCTGACATGGCAGTAACTTAGAACTTCATTAGCTGACGTGTCAAACAATCATTGGTTCATTTAAGGAATTGTTATATAATCATCCAAAATTTGATTGTATGGTAGAAATATTCTTAATAAATTATGTAATTTGTTGTTGTTAATGTTATTGAAAATTGAAATGGTAGTTCAATTTGGTTCGCGCTACTCTGCTTGCAAACCTCTAACTCCTTTACGTGTGGTATTTGCTAAACACTGTCTTAACTCTTAACCTACTTAAATTCAAAATTGTTGAAGCTAACAAAGTTTGGTCGCCAACTGCTTCTAGGATTAATTATATGACCTTTTTACCATTTTCTTCATTCACCTCAATCTGTTTTGCCTCAAGAAGTTATCGTACAAATGAGTGTTGCGATGTTCCTATGAGTGGCCGAGAAAGGGGGGATAAAAAAACACGAAAATACATAAGGATATATAAAAGATTATGGGATCATAACAATTGTACAACCTGTTGTATCACTTGTGTGTCAAGATATTGAAATTTGCCAAAATACAATAAATTTAACACATGAATTATTGGCTCTGGATGTAGGTTTTTTAATGCTTTAGTTTTGCAGTGGGGTGTTTCCTAGGGTTAGGAGTAGCTAGTGTCTTTTTTTAATAGGTGTTGTGTTTGGTGTTTGTTGCTGGTTACAATTCTGGATTTTGGTGACGTTAGTATTTGTCTTTGTCTAGCTATAAGCTCATAAGAGAATTTCCAATCTTGATTCTTAGAACATGTGCTTGTATAGTAGAGAATCAAGAGGGAAGAACATGGGACGTTGGAGGATGTTGAAGTGGTGTCTCTTACCAAGTATCGACACTTCGCCGAGCTCCGTTTCTTGAGGAGCAGGGCTGACCCACAGCCGTATAGAAGATGAATAAAAAGACCAAAAAAAAAAAAGTTCAAGTTTTAATCCTTTTTGTTGGTTTGCATCATAGTTACATGGTACGTGATATCGGTTCCAGTGCAAGGTACGTGATATGTATCAGTTCGTCGCTTTTTACATTATTTTTAAAGATTTTCTTTATAGCTAACCCGGTACGTGGTACATGGTATGTCAAATCTGATACGTGGTAAGTAGGTTAAAAGAGTGAACCATGTAACTATGGTTCACATATTAAAGAAAATGCATGAAACAAAAAAACTTTTCTGAATTAAACTCCATCAAAGATTCATCAAACAACCAGTCAAGAATTTATACAAAATAAAATTCATAATTAATGAAGTAACAAAATTGAAATACAAGGAGAAGAAGGAATGAAAAAAAAAGCATAAATTAGTTCTGGATCAAGAAGAGGAAAAAAATTATTTATTCAAATCCAGCACCAGATTAAAGCTAGTCTCAAACAATTGCTCCTTGTAGCTTTGATCACTACTTGAAGCTAGTCTCAACCGAACCCTTGAATCCCAAATCCAGATTGAAGCTTCTACCAAGTGGGTTAATTGATGCAAGGGAGTGAAATCCAAGGACATGCATAACAAAAATTGATGATCCAAACACGACTGAAGACATGTATGTAGGATCATGAGGATCGAGAGGAACTAGAGGGACGGGTAATGGAGATCGAGAGGAACGAGAGAGATTGTGAGGGAGAAGACAAGTGTTTGAGGGTGATGGGTATGTGAGGATTTGAGTGACAAGGGATTGTGAAGGTTAGTGGATTTGAGGGAGAGAAGAGATTTGGAACCACGAGAGAGAAGAAGAAATGTTCACCGTGAGAGAGAGGAAGGATGTGAGGGAGTGAAGTGTATTTGCTTATTCATTATGATCTTGGCAACGACACGGTGGAAGTAGCTAATAATGATCCTCACACTTATATTCAGGATTATCTATAAAGGAAATTTACTCTTCGTGATAAGATATTTCATTATCAACTTTAAACCAATTTGGTAAAACATGTTTGGGTACAGATATAAAAAAAACCAAAGTTAAAATTTGATTATATATATTTTTATGTATTTTTCTTTAATTTTGTGTCACCCTTCCCGCTTTACCTCAAAATCCTCTTCACTCTTCATCCCCTTTTCACTCAAATCTCTTTCCTTTTTTCATTTTTCTCTAAATCCTTTATTTTTTAGGTAACAATCTATTTCATCTTTTACCCTTATTCTTCATTCATTCCCTTCAATTTCATTTCCATTGTTAGAATACCAAAAAAAACCCTTTGTTTTTTTTTTTGGAAAAATCAGATTTTTTATATTTGTGATCAAACCTAAAATAGAAATTTAGAGAAGATCAAACACAAGAGAGGTATATTGAAGATTGGGGTTTGTTATGTTTTGTGAAAAAATGTAAACTTTGGATTCTAATTCACACCAATATGAACATTTCATCATCCCCTCATCATCTTCTTCTGGAGGCGTTAATAGTATGATAATATTGCTAATAGTATTAGCAGTGGTGGCACTGTAACTTTGCATTCTCCACTTTCCTTCTGGTTGGATTCGGAGTTACCATCTCAGCTTCAAAGTCAGTCACTTGATGGTGGTGAAGGAGGATCACCGTGCAGTCATGCACCAACAATGCTGGGGAAGTTGCTATAAGAATCATTGAAGCTGGAGAGCATGATCATAATATGATACTCCCTCTAGTTCTATTTATAGGACATACTTAACCATATCACACATACTAGTTAGGTTTCTTGAAATTTTAAAAAAAAATACTTCAACATTACAATCTTACCCTCTTAACTTGCATTGGAAATTTCACGATGTATTACTTCGCATTAATGGACAAAGGTCAAATAAGAGAAAATAACAATAAATGCCTCATAGAAAATACAAAATAACTTATAAAATGACCACAGAATCTTTCTAGAATATGACTTATAAATAGGACCGAAGGGAGTAATATGATGAGTGATAGAAGAGATGGAATGTCTGAATTGGTTGGGAGTGAAGAGATAGAGGCGAAAGGAGAATAAGGAAAAAGACTTGAATATTTTTAATTTAATATTTTTTTAACTTGTATTAATTTTTAAATATTTTTTTCTGTTAACCAAAACGTTGTCGTTTTGGTATTTTAAAGGCCACACAAGTGCTTACCGTTAAAGGATGCAAACAACAATGTATCCGAGAAACTAAAGTGACTAAGATTTACAAATTAAGGGACTAAAAAATATTTTCTTTAATTTTAAAGACCAAAATGAATGTTGAATGTAAATTTATGGCAAAGTGATAGTTTAGTCGATTTTTTAATGTATGGATTACATGAGTACGATAAACAAACTTGAAAAAAAAGCTTAATTATGTTTCTAGGTCTTGAACTTTAAGGTTGTTTTGTCATTGACTCTTGTTTTTTTTTTCAATGTCTGACTTCTCGAACTTACTTTGGGTGAGTTTGACATATACATCTACTATCAATTTCGGTCAGATTTCGCTCACATATTACATTGGAATCCTAGTCAGACGAGGAAGTTAGTCACTTGATACCATATGATGCCACATGGGTGAAGGTTCCTTTTCTTAAATTAGAAAAACTAAAAAAAATTAAAATTTAATATTTTCTAGTTTTAAGAAAAAAGAAGAAGAAAAAAAGATTAGAGAGACAAGTCGTCTTAGCCCATATAGCATCACATGACACAACGTGACTAAACTCTTGCGTCTGACCAGGATTCTGATATGATATGTCAGCAAAATTTGGTTAAAATCAGTAGGAGGGATATATGACAAACCTAAAAATAATTTCGAAGAGGCAGACATTGAAAAAAAAACAAGAATTTGTAACAAAATAACCCTAAAATTCAAGAACACATAATTAAGCCATAAATAAATATAGAAATATGATATATTTAATGATTTAAATAATTTTTTCCTCGCAAGTCACTTTTTATTGAACTAGTTAAATATTTTGATTTTGTAAAAAAAATTACAATTTTAGACTTTGACCCTCATTTAATATTAAAATATTCTAAAATTGATAGTATTGGAAAATTTTTTAATTTAATCTCACTGTCTAGATAATAGGCATTTTGGTTGTGCATCACTTAATGACAAAAAGATTTAGATAATAAATACGGGCAAATATGAGATAAAAAAATACTCCCTCCTGTCCATAATATAAGCACCATTTGATCAATTTCATTCCCTTTAAGAAAGTTAGTTAATATTGTTAGTGGTATTGAAAATGTAAATATTTGGTATACATTTTCAAAAGTACCCCTATAATTATTATTGGAAATCTAAAAAGTGTTGAGTAAATAAGGGTATTTGTGAAAAATAAGTAATTAATGCTATTGAAAATTGGAAATGGGGCTTATATTAAGGACAAAAAAAAAGTCTTCAAAAAGTGCTTATATATAGGACCGGAGGGAGTAAATATTACCTAAAATTATAATAATTTTTTTAAATATTACAATCTTCTAAAATGTGATTTATAATAATAATGAAAAAAATACTCCTTTCGATCCTATATATATGTAAAATTCTTTTAGGGAAAAATATTTTTTGTTCCATTTTAAGATCTTATTCCAATAATACTATTAAATTACACTACAAGAAAAGTACAAAATAGTGAGGGATTTTAGCGAGGGCACCTTTTCGTCACTAATCGGTCGCTAATTAGCGAGGGACATGCGAGGGTTTAGCGAGCAAAAATGAATTCCCTCGCAAAGTGGTGAAAATGTAAGAACGTGGAACGGATAATCATTTTGCGACGAATTTGTGACAAATTAGCGAGAGACGTTTTTAAGCAATTTTGGCGAGGGACATTTTCCTCGCAAATCCGTCGTCAGGTATGCATTTTTAATGCAATAAAGTTTGCGAGGGCATGTTTCTCTTGCAAATCAGTCGCCACAAATTCCTTTATGCTATGAAATCATTTGCGAGGGAATATTTTTCTCGCAAATCCGTTGCTAGGTATTCATTTTAATGCGATAAAGTTTGTGAGGGCATGTTTCCTTCATCAATCCGTCGACACAAATTCCTTTACGCAGTCAAACTATCGGTGAGGGAATAGTTTCCTCGCAAGGCCGTTGCTACGACACTACTGGAAAAAGTAGTTTTAAAATCGGTCGTTTTGGACTTTTGAAATCGGTCGTTGTGGTGATGTTGAAAACGGTGGAATTAAAAGTGAAACATGCAACCTAAAATTAGATGGTTGCTATGCAACCTTATATTAAACAAATAAGAAGTTGATACATAAGACATGTGTGCCATATCATTTCTTGAAGCAGTCAAATATAATTTTTACAATTTAGTCCAACATAAAAAGTAAATTAATTTAATTTAGTCCTTTGTACCTATTGGCAAATTATAATTTTTAATTTTAAAAAACATTATTAAAAAAAAATAAAAGTTGCTAAGAAGTACTGCCCCTTGTTCTGTCGTTATGACCGATTTCAAAAGTACTGTCTTTAAATATCGGTCGTTATGACCGATTTCAAAAGTACTTTTGAAATCGGTCACTCGTACAACCGATTTTAAAAGTCTTTTTTTTCCCTTACCACATAATCTATACATCCCCTGCTGCATGAAATTAAAAATTTTCTTTTTTACACAGAAGAATAACCCAATTACAGAACCTAAGCAAGCTAAAATTCATAAACAAAATTCATATCAAACTAACAATTTTGAAGTAGAAAATACAAACTACTTATCAAACTAACAAAATACGCAAGAGTTACAAAAGTTAAGTATTAAAGCCTAGCTAGTTTGAGAGTAAATATAAATGATGAACGGCGCTCAATAACATTGTCAATGGATTCTTATGATAGGGGACCTTGAGGATTGTGGTTCATGGTCTGAAATATAAATGAGATAAAGATTATTCAATTACCTCATTAATTTGTTCAATAAACTAAAAATACAAAGTCATATTCAATTACCTCATTCCATCTACCGGAAATATTTGCCATGATAATGGTGAGCATATTTATCATAACATAATACCCACATTGTACGCTCCCCTGTTGTTTTGCACACTACAACATACAACATTTGAAATATTAAATAAAATTATCAACACAGAAGACAAATTCAAATCAATATAGGTTCATTGTCTAATAAAGAAGAATGCAACCTTCGATACAACACCAATTATTTTTTAGATTAATTTTAAAATTTAAAAGAAAATTTTGGCAGAGTTTACTCTAAAATAAGGACTTTCCCAAAATTTGTAATACATGTCTGTTAGAAGTCATAATGCAACAACACATATCATATCATCCATAATCAGTTTTATATCATAGTAAGTATCATCAAGAGTCCATATCACAGTTCAGATACTATACAGCAGCTTTGGGTTAATAATAGTAAAACTTAAAATTATACCTTGGGTTTAATGATTTTCATCTTCTTTCTCTTGTGTGCTTCCATCACTCTATTTTACAAAATAACAATGATAAGTATATTTTGTATATGTTGGATAATAATACAATTAGACTAAAGAATTTGTATAACAAGTAAAATTGCTCACGTTGTCAAAATCTGTTCAATATTCTTATTCATGTTCCACCATAATGAACACAACAAGACCACGTAAGATTCACTGGGACAAATGACCAATAGCTGCCAATGTTGACTACAAGAGAACAATGGTTATATTAAACAATACATAATTATAACCTAAAGGAAAACTTATTGGAGCATATTATAGAATTAATATTTACCTGGAAAGATAAGGTGCTAAGTAAAATTTATGTCTTCCACTAGTAATCCTCATATTAATGTATTGCTGAATATCATTATTCGAGGATTGTCCATGTGAAATGTGCTGAGGTTCTAAGAATCCGTATTCTTCATCTATGCCTTTTGAGACACATAAGCCATGTAAATACCTAAAATATAATAAGTTTTGTGTTAGCATTAAATAACTGTTTGAGTATATTAAACTAGTCTAGTTACCTAAGATAGTTTTATTTAACTTACACTATCCATGCTTGTATCGCTGGTATATCAACCTTAGCACATCTAATCATCCACTCTATTATGTTCCCATCAATAAAGGTTTCCATGTCTTGATTCAACTCAGTAATCACTTTATTTACAACTAGCTGTAAAACTCTTTCAGTCCTTTTCAATTTAAAGGTCAGTGACAATGCACGTGGCATAGCCAGCTCATCATCTTCTTCAGGTGCAACATCTTGAGATTGAATTGGTTTTTTGGACATTCCCTAAACAACAAAATAGGTATGTTACTAGTGAAAGGAATAAAAGATAAAAGAAAATAATTATAAATAAATGAGAATGAATTAATTATACCGTGTCCGAGCTATGCTTCACGAGTGGAGTAGGCCACAATATGAAGCTCTTGAGGGCTTCTCCTACGGTTTTAACTTCATCAGTCTCGTGTGGCACTTCAGCATCTCCATCTATTACTTCGACAACCACCACTTTCGTAAATCCCTTCGATATTGGCATACTGTGTATGATTGTTGATTCATAAACATTGGCCCTCACAACAATATGGAGATCTGGCTCCTCAACATATAAGTTATATATGTCCTTGGGCTGAAGGCCGCCACCATCATCATTATCATTCGGTATCTCTAATATTACATTATTGCTCCCTTTAGTGCTTCTAGGTGTAGGACGTGGAGGTTCGATAGCCTCTTGAACAAGATTCAAACCATTAGATTGCATCATTTGTTTAACTTCTTCCATTAGTTGTGCTCTCATGGCATCCACTCTTGCTTGGAGCTTAGCCTCCACCTGAGCCTCTACTTGATCATGCACCTGAGCATCCACCATCTTCTTCATGGAAGAGATAGATTGGGATGATGATGATGCGCCCCAATACTGTCGGTGCCCCACTCCTTTTCCAGCTGTCCGAACACGACCAGAATGCTCTGGTCGCCCCAATGCAGTAGTAAGGATATCATTCTTTCCCGCATACAGGGCACTCATGCAACTCTGCATATTCTTTCCTATACAATATGCAATCATTAGGACAAGCATAAATTTTCTGATAGTCCATACCCATTGGACACAACACCTTCTTCGCCTCATAGTTGCAGTCAGGCAAGGTATTCCCTTCTGGAAGCAAGTCTTTCAATAACTTAAGCAATTCGGTAAAACTTTTATCAGTCCACCCATTCCTCGCTTTCAAATTGAACAATTTTAACACTGTTGACAATCGTGTCAAATCATCATTGCACCCGGGATACAAAGGATTCGCCAAATCATCAGTCAAACTCTCATATACATGCGCCTGGTGGAAAGACTCTGGTCCAATATCACGGATCATGTCCTCCAGATGATCCTCCATAACTCCGTCATCAACTTCGACACTCTGAGACTCGCTCTTCATACCTATTGGGTCACTGTGCCATATCCACTTTGTATAACTCTTGCAAAACCCAAGAAAAATGAGATGATCTCTTATTTCCCTAATTGTTCTTCGATCAACATTGACACACTCTACACATGGACAATGAAATAGCCCATTGTTATCACGGTCATTGGCTTTTGCAAATTCCAAAAACTCTTCCACTCCACGAGCATACTCATCACTCAATCGATCAACATTTATCCAACTACGGTCCATATATAATTATTCAACCAAACAAGGGTGCTCCTAAATGAATAATTCAATTTTCTCATCATTTCAAACAAACTATATTATGTAATCACTCCTACTATAAGATTATATTATATTCAAAATTAAAAAGTGCCATAAGATTTTAAATGAATAATTCAATTTTTACATCCTTCCATGTCGAAAGGAACAGAAAAGGAAAGAAGAATGAAATTAGTACCTGCAGAGGAAGAAGACGAAGAAGAAGAAGTGAACACCGGAGTGAGAGAGTGCTGAGGAGTGAAGGAGCTCGCGAACTGGAGGGAGAAGAAACGGAACACAAAAAAACAAAATATTAGAACTCAGTGAACAAGAATCATAGTAGTAATGCAACTTATCTTTGTAAAACAAAATGATAACTAGGATCTAAAACTTTGACCACATCAGAATACAAGGTACCTTGTTACCCATCTAAATCCCCATTAGTAATTGTCCCATACATAAAATTTAATTTGTTTACAATTGGAGCAGAAAGTCCCAAAGTCATAAATTGACATAAGCAAGAGCAAAGTTCAGGAAACAAATTTGTTAGATTTTGTTACTTAAATACAAAAATTGGTCATGCTAAGGGTCTGCAAAATAGTTAGAATGAAATAGTATTTGATTTGAAAGATAAGAAAACAAAGTTAGAACCCAAAATTAGAAAGTCTACAATATATCAGGCATAAAAGATACTATAATGAAAGGTATTAACCTTTTGAAACAATAACAAATATATCAGGCATAAAAATATGATAGTTTGAACTTTGAACAATTAAACTTTCACAAGAGCCATGTGTAGTTCTTCCTGAACTTACTAGTACATGAAATTACTAGTGCATGCAACACACATAAATTAAACTGAAGAAGAGAAATTAAACATTAAATCAAATATTATAATCAACAAACATAGAACTACAACTAAAAGGGGAAAAATAAACATTAAATCAATAATATTACCTAGAAATCCTAATAACGTCAACCAAAAGGTGAAAAAATCAAATTTTAAATCAAAGCATAAAACAAAGAAGGGGAAAAAATTAAATCAAAAGCCCTAACCTGGTTAAGCAAGGTTTGAACGAAGTGGTAGCCGCTGGTGGAGGCGGTTGCGGGCAGTGGAGGTCACAGGCAAGGCGATCGCAAGAGAAGAGGCAGAGAGCGAGTGGAAAGCCCTAACCTGGTTAAGCAAGGTTTGAACGAAGAAGAAGAAGAACAGCAACATATGGACGGAGAAGAAGAAAGACGATGGAGCGAAGAATGCTTTGTGGCGGCAGCAGCGACGGAGACCAGTGGAGACAACAGCGACGGAAGGCAGCAGCGACGTCATCGGTGGAGAACAGTGGCAGCAGCAGCGACGGAAGGCTTTAATGGAGAACAATGGCAGCAGTGAGGCTTCGATAATGGAGACGCGATGAGGAGATTTCAAAACAATGGCAGCAGCAGCAGTGAGGCTTCAATAATGCTTTGTGTTATGTTTTGTTTTAGGTTTTGGCACTACTCTGATTGTGTGCGCGCAAGTTTTGACCAAAGTTTTTGGAATGACTTTTTAACTCAGTCACAAACGACCGAGTTCGATAGTCTATTTCTTTTATTTTTTGAAATCGGTCACAAATGGCCGAGTTAGAAAGTGTAAGCTTTTTATTTTTAAAATCATTCAACAAAGACCGATTTAGAAAGTTGTAAAAAAATAAATAAAAAAAATAATTAAAAACATTCTAACTCGACTGATCTAAGGACCGATTTTATAAGTACTTTCTAACTCGGTCCTTTTTTGACCGATTTTAAAAGATACAAAATTAAAAATTTTAACAAAAGAGGAATTACTTTCTAACTCGGCCAAAGAAACGACCGAGTTAGAAAGTACTTATAAAATCGGTCGTTTTGTGACCGATTTTAAAAGTTAGAATTTATTTACAAAATTGCCACCGCGTTTTTTTTTAAATCGGCTTTAAGACGACCGATTTTAAAACCCCGATTTTAAAACCCTTTTTTCTAGTAGTGTGAATACATTTTTAAAACAATAAAGTTTGCGAGGGCATGTTTCTCTCGCATTTTCGTCGCCACAAATTCCTTTATTCTATCAAATTGTTTGCGAGAGAATATTTTCCTCGCAAATCCGTCGCTAGGTATGCATTTTAATGCAATAAAGTTTGCGAGGGCATGTTTCCCTCGCCAATCCATCGCCATAAATTCCTTTACGCGGTCAAATTATTAGTGAGGGAATAGTTTCCTCGCAAAGTCGTCCCTGCGAATACATTTTTAAAACAATAAAGTTTGCGAGGTCTTGTTTCTCTCGCAAATCTGTCGTCACAAATTCCTTGATGCTATTAAATTGTTTGGGAGGGAATATTTTCCTCGCAAATCCGTCGTTAGGTATGCATTTTGATGCAATAAAGTTTGCGAGGGAAGTCGCCACAAATTCCTTTATGCAGACAAATTATTGACGAGGGAATAGTTTTCTCGCAAAGCCGTCACTACGAATACATTTTTAAAACAATAAAGTTTGCGAGGGCATGTTTCTCTTGCAAATCCGTCGCCAGAAATTCCTTTATGCTATCAAATCGTTTGTGAGAGAATATTTTCCTCGCAAAGCTATCGCTATGTATGCATTTTTAAAGCAATATAATAAAGTTTGCGAGGGCATGTTTCACTTGCAAATCCATCGCCGCATATACTTTTATGCACTCAAATTGTTTGGGAGGGAATAATTTTTTCGCAAAGACGTCGCTACGTATTCATTTTAATGGAATAAAGTTTGCGAGGGAATAATTCCTTCACAGGTCCATCACAATATAATGCTTATAGTGTTAGATAATTAATTTGATAATATTTGTTGTATCTAGGTGTGTGGACACATACACACACAAATATATATATATATATATATATATATATATATATATATAAATTTGAAGCCTAAATCATAAGTATCATATCTCAGCGCAAATTAAATCCATACTAACATGATTACTTTCACAAATTAAACCCTAACCACTATTACCATTGGGAATAACTTTAACCTAAACTCTACCCTATCTTTCCGTCCCCAACATCCACCACCACTTCCATTGTTTACCATCACCCAATTACTAATGCAACTTCGTTAACCACCAAAACCACGTCATCTATTTTGACTATTTTAATTTTTGCAAATGGTCATTTCGTCACTTAAGTGATGATATAGCCGACGAAATGTCACGTTCATTTCACAATATCGGCCCAGTGACGTGTTATGAAGAGCCACGAGATATTACATGATTTTTTTATTAAAAAATTAATTTTTATTAAAATTTATTAAAAGATTCGATTTTCTTTTAAAAAATATAATTTTTAATTATTTTTAATAAATTTGACTTCTTTTAATTTAAAAAATTCACGTGGCATCATTTGGCATGTTGCTTATCGATATGGCGAAGGTGACACAAAATATACTCGACCATATCACCACTTAAGTGATGAGAGGACCATTTCCAAAATTTCAACAAAGTTTAGGGACTCAAAGCATCGAAAAAAAAGTTTAAGAACCAATTTCAAAAGAGCACCTAAGTTCAGGGACTAAAAACTTAAATAAGCCTTAAAATTTAAATACTGAATAAAAATTGAAATTGCATTGTATATTCTATGATTGGTTAATTAAGGAAACATGTATTAAATATTTACTTTGATAATTGGTTGATTTGGAGGGACAATGCATTAAAAGCATGTCCCTTATTTTTGTTGAGTTTTCAAAAATTTACTAACTTTTTGGTGCAGGGGAGTATATATTAATCATATTACATATTATTATATATTATTCGATCTATATTGTCCATTAAGTTAATAGCGGCATGCAAATCTGCACCCCCTGTCAAAATTAAAGTATCATATCTCGGTCCAAATCAATACTAACATGATTACTTTCACAAATGAAACTCTAACCACTATCACCGTTGTGACTAAGATTAACCTAACCATCGCCTCCCTAACATCCACCACCACGTCCACTTGTCACCACCACCCAACTATTAGCTAGCACAACTCGTTAACCACAAAAACCACATCCTCCATTCAAACCATTGCCAAAATAACCAACGAAGCCACCATCGCTTGTGTCGCCGTTCATCACGATCTCCACCTTGAAGCCTGCGGCGTCCAGCCTCACCATCACTGTTGGTGAGTCGTGCCAACCACGAACCGAACCACTGGAAAGTCGTGGCCTCCGTCTTCTTCGCCGACATCTTTTACGGGTTCGAACCAAACCGATGGCAATGGGGCTTTGCAGAACATTGCTGGATCTGAAGAAATGGTGTTCAGTAAGTTTTTGAATTCTTTTTGTCCTATCGTATGTCAGTAAGTTTTTGAATGCTTTGTTTTCTTTGTTGAGTTGTATCTTATTTTGTTATCACATTTTATATTTTATCGAAATAGTGATAGTAAAGCCTAGACTATTTGAATTCGTTGAAGAACTTTTTTGGCTTTCTCCTATTGCTGCGGAAAGGAGGGTGGGTCGAATCAGGAGGATGATATTTTATCTAATCCATATCATCTGGTATCTCATCTTTCTAGCTACAAAATTTATTTTTTACATATTCGCTGATTCTATAGCATACAATAATATTTAGGAACCCATCTGATTTTGTTGATTTATTATTATGTTCTATTGGTATTTGATTTAATTCTATAATTTCACTACGAATGCTGCTATCCAAATTTTTGTTATCCTTTTTCATGAACTTGATTTTATCTGGCGTCATAAGCTTGCCAGTATGCACTGGTCTTTGCTTTGTTAGTGTTAGAGTATGTATGTGATTCTTATGCACACAGATAGTTATAATAGTTATATTCTGTTAGTTTCTTAGTTTCTTCACTTAGGTTCTACTATTCTAGACCTACTAAAATTTTTCATTTGAGGAGAGTAATAGCTACAGATAGTCATAATGTATATGTGAAAATAACATGGTCTTTATTATTTTTGGGATTACGGCGAGCATTCAAGGTACTTACTTGCTGCATTATGTGTATTTCTGTATGCAGCTTGGAGTTTTTTCATCTCAAATATTCCAAGAATCTTCACGAGATAAGATCTGGAGAAGAAAATAATGTAATCTATATACTTTTCTAGTATATTTTTAAGAGATTTTTTTTCCTTTTTATTTGTTGGTTCAGGTTCTTCTAATGACTTGATATTTCTTTTTGTCCATACTGTAGCTCCATTGCATGACTTGGAGAGACATTGTAACGTTGAAATTGCTGCACAGGTTTCACGCTTGCCATCATCAAAACATGGTACTTGAGTTCTCTCAGCGTATGAATACTTTCTGTTGCTTATTGCTTATCCTGCTCTCTTGTATTCTTTCTCTTTTTCTAACTTATTTTGTTAAAAATTATGTTTAAATGCCCATGTTGCAGTGGCAACAGGAAGCTTCTCATCACATTTAATATTAAAATTGCTTATTATTAATGAATGTCAATATTATCGGCATATTCATAGTGCCAACATGACTTATCCTTTTTTATACTCAATTAGGAACGTGGATTATAATAATTCCTTTTATCTTTGATCACATTCCTTTACTTTTGTCTTTTTTGATTTTTATATTGATTAGAATCGTATACCACTCTATATTTAGTATAATCTTTGTGTGTGACATTTTCTTGCCTCATGATGCTTTCTTAGGTTTATTTAGGCTATACATTTTCTAGATAGCAAAATTCTGAAATTTGGAACAATATCTCCTTAATCTAATAGTTAAACTGAATTGTTAGTTTGAAGACATTTAGTATAATCTTTGTTATTGTTATTTAGTTATTATAAAAATCTAACAAAGATCTGCATACTAACTTCAGCTCATAGTTAATTCGATAACCTTGTGCTATGTACATTGAATTCCCTTTTTCAACTTGATTCATGTTTCTACTTCAGAACTTGTGACATTTCTTGGTGTTTTATTTGCTGGTGTTTGCCAAAGTGCTGATATGGTTTTGCACTAGAGCTTTTGCAATTGAACTCATATATATTTATATTATGTAGGAGAGGGTACAACTTCGTCTTATCGAGGCGCCACCGAGAATAGTGCCCACCACCCTGATGATCAAGACAACAATGATGCCATTAATGATGACTATATATATCTCCTCCACACTTTAGTTGCTTTGCCTTTTTAGATATTAGTTTATGTTACATTGTTGGTACATTAGTTTTATAGTTTATGTCTATGTGTTTTGAGATATTAGTTTATGTCATTGGGGGCTTGGCTACTTAAGTTTCATGTTAATGTGTAGAGATATTGGACCCTTTGTTTCATGGGAATTATTGGATTCTTCTATGATTTTTTTTTTTTGTAAGCTGATTCTTCTCTGATTTTAGAATTTGATGTCTCGCCATATTATCTAGTTTAATGCTGTTTTTTTTTTAGAGTTTGTCGCAAAGAAATTTGAAAAAAAAGTGACGAAATAAAAACGTTGCTATTTGGCTTAAGTGACCATTATTTTAACTGTTGCGACGGAAATTTTTCGTCACTATTTATGACTACCGTGCAAGCAATGGCAAAACGGTTTACAACCCCACCTTTTGCGACGGCTTCTTAACGGTAAATCTTGTCGCAAACACGTTTTGCAATTGATAATTATTTATTTTGCGTCCGTTTTTTCTGTCGCTAAAACGCTTTTTTCAGTGGGGATGAAATGTGCGAGAGATTTGCGAGGGACTAAGCCATCGCAAATAGTATTCGTCTGCGATGAATTTGGGAGGAACTGTTGGTCGCTAATTAGCGACGACATGATTACCAAATTGAACCAATTTTATACACAATCAATTGCGAGGGATTAGCGAGGGATTAAGCCCTCGCAAATAAGAGTAACAAGCGACGAATTTACGATGGACTGTTGGTCGCAAATTAGCGACGAACAGAGGATAAGTTGGTCAATTTCTTGAACGACTCATTGCAAGAGATTTGCAAGGGAAATATCCCTCGCAAAGGCATGATTTTTGCGAGGAATCTGCGAGGGAAATATTTGCTCGCTAATTAGCGATAAACGTTATGCGATGGAAGCATCAGCCGCAAATTTGATTTTGCGAGAGATTTGCGAGGGATTTTTCCGTCGCTATTTTGGTTTATTTTTGTAGTGTTACTTTTTTCTTCCAAAAACACCCCTAATAAATAAACCTTTTTTAAAATCTCAATAACAATTATATGGTAGTTTTGAAAAAGTATATTAAATGTTTACATTTGTAATGTTTCTAACAACATTAACTCACTTTCTTGATGGACATAATTTTTTACAAAATGGTTTTACATATAGGACCGGATGAAGTAATATTTTAGGTTGGGAAATACTGACCCTCCTTTGTATTACTCATCCATGTATGCAACTAAGTGATTAGTTCGTTCGGACATTGATTGGGCCCTTTTGAGGGTAGCGCTCTGAGCAAGACATTTTACATTCGCACGAGTCAATGATCAAATCCTTGATTACATGTTTAAAAGACACAGACCCCGTTCATCTGTGCGGTTCTGCTGCACCTAACACTCCTTTGATTGCTTGTCCTTCTATAATTAGAAAACCATGTACACGTAATTTGCTTTTTCGAGAAATCATATGCAAAAAATCCAAAACAAAAATGTCTGTGCCGGCAGCAGAAAGATGTTCATCTCAAATTTGTCAACGTAGCCAAATTTCACGCCAATGAGAGGACATGCCTTCTTGTCCATTTCTACATATTTAAGTCCGTTGTAGCCCTTAAGACTAAGATTGGGACCATCCTGGCAATCAAACTTCAATTAGAACAGCCCCTGCTTTGCTCTTCCGTTGAAAATTGCATATAATGGCACTCTTCTAATATAAAAAGTTGTAAGAAAATAATCAAGTCAAGAGAAGTTCCAAGGGTTATCCTATCTTGTCTATTTTGGCAACTATTTGGGCCAAGGATTTGGTAATAATAATCTAATAATAATGTGACTACCTTTCCTTTTAATCATTGTTCGGTTAAATTAAATATGTTGATGTATTTTGTTCTCATATATGGGTTTTGCATTCATAGGCAGGAAGAGCTAGAATTCGATTGATCAGGTATATATACACACACATATATGATAAATTCATGTTCGTCAGGCACTGGTCTACTGCATGCATTGCACATGAAATATTAAATTTGCTTAACTCAATGAATTTGGTGCGATTTCTCAATCAGAGAAAGCTACATGCAGAGAGTGATGCAAGTTTGATTCTGAGCATCCCCAACACGGTTTAATTAATTAATACCCCAAACAGCTTATTATATTGATGTTATTTTCTTTATAAAGATGTTAGTTCAAATGGTGGCATCCTGATATACTAGAAAAAACTTACTACCTACTAGTCTTTTTCCCATTCATTATTAAGCTCTATGATTGCTTCAATATGCTAAGATCTAGAGTTAAAGGCAACCAATTTGTGTATATAATCTCAATACTTGCGACCATTTGACTAATTCTTGACCATATATATCATTCTTCTTTTGATCTTATTATAAAAAATTGTTGTAAATAATTAACATATACTTATGTGGATGTGATGCTGAAGAATAGCCAACTATAGAAGAAATTAATGGGCCAACTGCTGTTGGAAGAGAAACTAAGCCCAAAAGAGCTAGAAAAGCACCAAAGTGGATAACTAATAAGTTTGTTACCAAGTAGTATTATCCTAGCTATTCAGTATTTTAATAGTTATTTTTGTTTTTACTTTTATTGGGCCCATTGTTGGCAGAGTATTTAAACTATTATCATTTTGTAGTGAGGGTATGAAAGTTGTGAATCATTCAATTTCTCTTATTCTCTCTAAAGAGACGGTCCCATCTCGAAAAGGGATATTTCCTTACCTACTTTTCACCTATCATTCTGGTGCTTTCATACACGTACCATGCCTCCTAAACCGCAACAACCTTCTGATGACATCCTCACCCAGTTCACCACCCGTGTTGAGGCCATGCTCACCGCCAAATTGGCATGAGTTCCAACGCACCATGGAGGCCCGCCATGACAACCTTTCTTCCGCCGTAGCAGACCTACAACAACGCCTTCCTCCCCACCACTCTTCTTCTTCCTCTGATTCTTCCCCCACACACCGCCACCATTCCTCTTTTACCCCCCCCCCCCCCCAAACACCCCCCCACGTCCACCAAAGATCCAGCTCCAAACCTTTGATGGCTCAAACCCACTAGAATGGATCTTCTAGGCAGAGCAGTTTTTGAGCTTTATCATGTAGATCTTGATCATCGGATGGAAATGGTGCCATTTTACATGACCAGCGCTGCTCTCAGTTGGTTCAAATGGCTGGTCCACACTAACCAGCTCACTTCCTGGACCGCCTTCACCAGAACTTTGGAGACACGCTTCGGTCCTTCTTCTTTTGAGAACCACCAAGCCACTCTGTTCAAGCTCCGTCAAACCGGTTCCGTCCCCGATTACCAGTTGCAGTTTGAGACAATTTCCAACCGCGTTTTCGGCCTTCCATCCGACGCCATACTCAATTGCTTCATTTCTGGCCTCAAACCGAAGATCCAGCGTGAAATCGCTGTTTATCAACCCCAAAACATTTCCATCGCCATCAGTTTAGCGAAACTGTTGGAATCAAAGCTCACCGATCACCGTCCTTACCCCCCATCCACCCCACGACCACCTATACACCAACCTACCCCAAACCCACCCCTCCCAAACCCTTATTACCAAACCCCACAACCCCCTCTCTACCATGGAAAAAACTATCCCCCACTGAAATTCAAGAGAAACGGGCCAATGGCCTCTGCTTCTACTGTAATGACAAGTATTACATAGGCCATAACTGTCGACCGAAGCATTTCCTTCTCTTGCTCCAAGAAGATCCACCACCTTCCGATGACATTGATGGGTCTGATTTACCACCAGCAGATCTGACTCCTTCTACACCCCCTGGTGATGTCATTTCTGGTGAGGACCTCACCCGTTTTCAACTCTCTACTTGTGCTATTTTAGGGGACCACACTCCACGTACTCTACGTATACTAGGGAGTATACAGGGTCACTCCTTCACGGTGCTAATAGATTCTTGGAGTTCTCATAATATCATACAACCCCGTGTGTCTGCATTCCTCAATTTGCCAATCTCTACAGTGTCAGCTTTCTTTGTCATGGTTGGTAATGGTCAATTTATTTATTGTACTTGGGTTTGTAAGCACATTCCATTATTATTAAATGGACATTTTTTTACCATTTCCCTTTATGTATTACCTATACAAGGTGCTGATATAGTACTTGGTGTACAATGGTTGGGTACTTTGGGTCCTGTGCTGACTGATTATTCTATTCCCCAAATGTCCTTTACTTATGCTGATAAACAAGTATCTCTTGTGGGTAATGACACCAAATCTCCTAGTGATGCCTCTTTTCATCAAATTGTTCGTATGATTGACACTAATGTTGTAGCTGCTCTTTACAGTATTTCTATTGGGCCACACATTACCCCACCCCAACCTAATACAGATACTACTCCCTCCATAGCACCTCCCCATATGGACCCTACACTTTTTACACTCCTCACCACCTACAAGGAGGTCTTTGAGAAACCTCATGAGCTACCACCATCTAGGCCACATGATCACCACATACATGTCAAGCCCAATTCCACCCCTGTCAACGTGCGACCCTACAAGTATCCACAATGTCACCGTGTCACCATGACTAAACTAATTGTTGAGATGTTGGCTGATGGTTTAATTAAACCAAGTACTAGTCCTTATTCGTCCCTGGTTCTTCTAGTAAAGAAGAAAGACGGCTCCTGGAGGTTTTGTGTGGATTACAGGGCATTGAATGCCATTACTATTCTGGTTCGATATCTGATTCCTACTGTGGATGAGCTCTTGGATGAGCTACATGGTGCACACTATTTTACTCGTTTGGATTTGCGTTCTGGATTTAACCAGACAACTTTCCGAACCATCGATGTTTATTTTGAGTTTGTAGTTATGTCGTTCGGTTTGTCCAATGCGCCTTCCACTTTCCAGGCCGCAATCAATGATTTGCTTAGGCCCTTTTTGCGTCGTTTTGTGCTGGTTTTCTTCGACGACATAATTTACTCTGCAGATTGGGACTCACACTTAGATTATCTTCGTCAAATTTTACAATTGTTGCTTAACCATAAATACTTTGTAAAGTATACAAAGTGTGCTTTTGGGGTCACTTCTGTATCTTATTTGGGCCATATAATTTCTGGCGTTGGCGTTCAAGTTGACACCTCCAAAATCCAAGCAATTTTGGAATGGCCCAAACCTAAATCTATGACAGAGTTGAGGGGTTTCCTGGGCCTCTCTGGTTATTACAGGAAATTTGTTCATAATTATGCAGCTATTGCTAGCCCACTGACATATTGAAATCTACTACATTTTTATGGACTAATGTGGTTGATGAAGCCTTTTCACTATTACAGCAGGCTTTAACAACAACTCCAATTTTCCAACTCCCTGATTTCTCCATTTCCTTTGATCTGGAATGTGATGCATCTTCTACTGCTATTGGCTCTGTACTCTCCCAGTCATCTCACCCTGTAGCTTACTTCAGTAAAAAGTTATGTCCTCATATGCAATCCGCATCTGCTTATGCTCGTGAGATTTTTACCATAACTGAATCTGTCAAGAAATGACGTCATTATTTGCTAGGCAGAAAGTTCAGAATCTATACAGATCAAAAGAGTTTGAAGAACTTACTTACTCAGTCCATTCAGACTCCGGAACAACAGAAATGGCTCACAAAACTGCTTGGCTTTGATTATGAAATCTTCTACAAACCAGGTGTGGACAATAGAGTTGTTGATGCTCTGTCCAAGAGGACACATTCAAAGTCAATATTTCTCTCCACCATATCTACAACAACACCAAATTTACTGTCACATTTGAGGGAGTTTTATTTACATGACCCACAAGGCCAGAAGTTAATTGATAAATGGCACAGTGGTGACAAGTTCAGGGCCAAGTTCACTTACTTGAATGGACTGTTGTATTTTGCTTCTCGCATCCATATTCCTCGCGAGTCGAATTTGCAGCACCTCCTCCTCATAGAGTTCCATGACACTCCAATTGCAGGTCATTCTGGTGTAAAAGCAATTGTGGCTAGGTTGTCCTCCATCTTCCATTGGGCTGGTCTCTACAAGGATGTCAAATCCTATGTCAGGAATTGCCACACATGCCAACAGTCCAAGTACTCTATTGCTAAACTATTTGGTTTGCTCCAACCACTTCCTACCCCGAACTAGTTGTGGGAGGATATTACTATGGACTTCATCGCTCACTTGCCTAATTCTAAGGGGTTTACTACAATATGGGTCATCATTGATCGCTTCACCAAATTTTCCCATTTCCTGCTCCTACCTACACACTACACTGCTTCAGTGTTGGCAGCAAAGTTTGTTTTCGAAATTTGCAAACTACATGGGGCTTCAAAGACGATTATCTCAGATAGGGACAGGGTATTCGTCAGCAAATTTTGGAACGAGACCTTTCGGCTCCTGGGTACTCAATTAGCGTTCAACACCACTTACCACCCCCAAACCGATGGTCAATCTAAGGTACTCAATCGTTGCCTGGAAACTTACCTCCATTGCTTTGTGGCAGAAGAACCACATCTTTGGTTAAAAGTCCTCCACTTGGCCGAATTATGGTACAACACCAGTTTCCACTCTTCGATTCAGATGTCCCCATTTCAGGCTCTCTATGGTCGTCCATCACCTCCGGTGTTAGATCCCCTCCCTGGATCTACAACTATTGCCTCTATTGAAGAGCATCTGCTTCAACGACAACAACCTTTGCGCAAGCTGAAAGATAATCTTGCTAGAGCTCAACATCGCATGAAACAACATGTTGATGCTCATCGGCAAGACACTATTTTTGCATAAGGGGATTGGGTTTACCTCAAACTCATACCATACCGCCAAGTTTCTGTCCAACGGCGGTCTTCTCAGAAGCTAGCTCGTCGTTTCTTCAGCCCCTTCATGGTACTCCGTCGCATAGGCAAGGTTGCTTATGAGCTTCAGCTTCCCCCCGTTTGAAGATCCATCCTGTTTTTCATGTTTCAGTGCTGAAACATTGCCATGGAGATCCTCCCTTTGAGTCTCATCCCCTGCCTCCGTCGACACTTGGTCCTCATCGCTTGCTTACACCAGCCAAGTTCCTCGGGTTCCGCACCATTACCATTGATGGCTCTCCTCTGCGATAGGTCCTGGTTCAGTGGACAACACAATCTGAAAGTGAAGCCACTTGGGAGTCTCTTGAATCACTTACAGATACTTATCCCAATTAGGACCTTGAGGACAAGGTCCTTTTTGACGGGCCGAGTATTGATGCTGAAGAATCGCCAACTATAGAAGAAATCAATGGGCCAAGTGCTGTTGGAAGAGAAACTAAGCCTAAAAGAGCTAGAAAAGCACCAAAGTGGATGACTGAGTTTGTTACCAAGTAGTATTATCCTAGCTATTCAGTATTTGAATTGTTATTTCTATTTTTACTTTTGTTGGGCCCACTGGTCGCAGAGTATTTAAACTATTATCATTTTGTAATGAGGGCATGAAAGTTGTGAATCAATCATTTCATTTCTGTTATTATCTCTGGAGACGGTCCCATCTCGAAAAGGGATATTTCCTTACCTACTTTTCACTTATCAAGATGGATGTCCATTGGCTTTACGTAACCACAAACTCTTGAGATCCATAGCCATTATAGGATTGAATAGAAGCCATTCACGTGCCTAATTCTACTATTTTGCTATACGGAAATAATCAGGAATTGCAAAATAAAGAAGATTAAGTCTAGCAAGGTGGCTACTTCGGCCCTAAGTATCCTCCAAGGCACAATAATTTTCAACAACCTTCCATTTCTATTTACGGTCCATCGGACGATTCATGTATCTTAATCTCGTATGTCACCTCAATTACTATAACTCCATTTATGATGCATGATTATCATCATTCTTTCCATCACATACATCAATTACATGATATAGACTTAAAATTTGAAGTAGAACTTATAAATATTCCTTTCTTGGAATAATCGATTACAAACCCTTGGTAATTGTTTATCCACTCATTTAGAAATAGTTTATGCAAAATTTTACTTGTTTAACTGATTAATCCTCTAAGTCAACCAATTAACAATAGGACCTGTGGACATATTCACCTATTTTCAACTTCATTTCATTACCTTTAACCTAAATTATCCCTTAACAGTTAACAAATAGCATTTAACACATGTAATCAGGTAACATGTAGGCAGGAACATGAACAATAATACAAAACTTAGCATTTAAGCATAACTTTTCACAATTCAACATTTTACTATACTTATTTCTAAATTAAGCTTATATTATCCAATTGCATACTGAGATTAGCTCGCCTTCAACATTTAGAACATATACATAAATCAATCATTGGATAAGAGGACCTCCAAGGCATCTAACCAATTCATGATTTCACAATGGTTTCCCTCAAGCTTATGGTTGCTTGAACTAAAACTTATAGCTATCAATCACTATCCTAGTGATATGAATGAAATCTCTCATACCTTAAATTGATGAAACAAAGATTGAAATACTCAAAGAAGTGGAATTTGAGAACTTGGACATCAAAGGTTCAACAAGTTCAGGATTGAATTTTGCAAAATGAAATCTTATATTATTTTCCACTTTCTTCCAGAAGTATTTTTTTAAAAAAAATAGTATATTTAATCCTCTAAAAACTTTATTACAATTTATTTTTATCCCAAAAATCACAATATAAATATAATTTATTTTATTCAAAATATTATTTTATTTATCTAAAAATAGTGGGTGTTTACACCTTAGCCACTACCTGTATTTATAGTGTGAAGAGTATGATGAGTCATGATGGGCTATTATGGTTATCATTAACGTAGCGGTGATGGGTTGTTTATGGCCATCATTATTATAGGGGAATCCTACGAGTAATGTTCTCAAGGTTTGATGGCGTCATTATGAGCTGTTATACCAGTTACTTGCTTAAAGTTGATACATGCAGGAACTAGATTACCGACATACTGAACAAGTGTGTTAGGCCAGTTACCTGCAGTCAATCAGTGCTTGCAGGTCCGTGGTATCGACCTATAATAGTAGCCCCCCAGCTCAGTGCTTCAACGTAAAAAGGAGTGTTGAGGTATTAATGGAAAAGATCAACATGAGCGTTGAATTTTTCGTGTAAAGATTACGTCAAAATACTTTTTTGAACTTTTGTCGTGAGAGATTTGATGTTGAATGTCTGAATTATGACAAGTGTTGAAGCGACATTGTGATGTTATTATCTTAATCCCGTATATCTCAGTTGTCACTTCCAGTTCGTAATAGATGCCATGCTTGGTGCTTTTAAGCAAGGTGGTGTGTTATTTTATAGTTATGAAAGGACAAGTTAGGCAAGATAATTCCATTACTATAAAAATGGACAACATAAGATTCTTGTGATAAACTAAGTGCATTTTATTGATCCTTAATTAACCCCTAATAGATTCTTCATAATTGTCCATTAATTTCAAAGGAGGGAAAACAATACAATATTCTCCTTGTCGGAAACAAATGTTTGAACATGGGAACTTGTTGCAAGGTTTCTCGAGTTGTCCAATGAGTTCAAAGAGTAAAATCTAGCATGAAGATTCCTTGCTTGCCGAATATAAGACCTAAGGCGGAAGTCTAGTTGAGGGTTACTCACACTTGGCAATAGTCTAGGAAGAGGAATTCAACATGAAATTCTTCTCATTCTGAACCTTAAAGCGAATAGGGGAACTCGACACAAGGTTCCTCGACATCAACAAATGAGTCTAGATAGGGGAATATAGTCATGTGTTCCTCATCTTTGAAAACATATTGATTAATGATGAGAATATCGGAGTTAGGTGTTTTAGATTAGTTTTGGTCAATTCGTCATGCTCCATTTTGATTGGCACATATATCACATTAAGATCGTCTAGCCTATGTTAGATTACCCCCCCCCCCCCCCACAGTCAGTTATTGCTTGAGGTATGGGCCAACTTTGAGTAATGGGTGAACTAGTTGGCCATGTTTAAACTTGTTTACCCTACTCATTAGGTGTGCCGAAACAATAATTACTTGAGCATTTTCAATAGGTGGTTGAATTTAAAATTCAAACTTGACCCAATTGATTTTTATTCCTCTTTTCACTAAGTCGTTACAATTTGGGTCCTTTCACATCTTAGCTACTTAGGTATGTAACTCTTTTCAGGATACTCAATTCTTTAGCCAAGATGGATCCCTCGGCCAAACAAGTCGGCAAAATACCGAGCAAGTGGGAGATGCATAGTTCATAATGTACACTCATCCTACTAACTTGACGGCTAGTCGAATTAGGGGTGATGCATCTAGGTGTAACTCTTTTTGGGAAACTCAATTCTTTAGCCAAGATGGTTTCCATGGTTATACGAGTCGGCAAAATACAGTACAAGCGAGAGTTATATCGACCGTGTAGTGTACACACGAGAGAGTGATCGTAAAGACCATGTATGTCTCTAACAATTGCTAACTCGGTGGCTAGTTGAGTTAGTGGGTACCCATGGTTGTCAAAAACTAGTGTTAATAAGTAGAAACTTACGAATCTACGAATTTACCTATGGAAAACGAGTTAAAACTAATGGAAACTCGGAGTGAAGTGACTCGGGTGAACTCGGGTAGATACTGGTAGACTCTTGTAAACTCGCGAGTTTATGGTCGAGTTAGTGAGTTAGCATTCTTGAGCCCTAAACCTCCAATCCGACATCGTTTTTCAATATTTTTTCAAACAAAAATCTTCGAGGCCATTTTTATCATATTTGTTGCGCTTTTGGGGTAAAAATACCTTTAAATTAGTCTTCTCTTTTCTTTCTCATTCAAAAGCTTCTTCGATCAATCTTCAATTCGATCTTCTCCTTCTGCCGCACGCACGCCCGCCCACTCCAGACCCCACACCCCACGACTTACGCCTTTCTAACTTTCTCCCTTTATTCCTTTATTTTCTCGTTTTTTCTATTTTCTTCTTCATTAAGTTGGTATGATAATCTGATGAATGCTTGATTATGAGTTATGCCCTTTATGAAAATATGAGTGGCTTTATAGAAATCATTTTAAGTTTTAACTTTTAAGCAAAATTGCATTCTCCGCTTTTTAATTTTCAGTGTTACTTTTTTTGTGTGTTTTTAAGTGTTAATTTGACTAAAGAGCACTTGCTTAGAAATTGATAATTAATTTTCATTATTGTTTTTTGTTAAGCAATATTATGTTGAGTTTGAAATTAAAATTACATCGGATATGTTATCTTATTATGTTTTGAATTTGAAGTTTGAATATTGATGAATAAATTATTTTATATTACTTATAAGTATCATCGAATAATATCTTACCATATTTTGTTATTATGTTAAGTTTGAAATTATAAATACCGATTATTAATAGGTCACAAGTTATTACAATATATATGTAATTTTTTTAGGTAAACTTGTACGAGTTTGCGAAACTAGTTTACCTAGACAAAACGAGCCTACGTAGACTCTCGAATTTGACAACCATGGTGGTACCTGTAGGAAGCCTTGTAGGCTAGGATAATTGTGGTGCTAGATTTTTTATTTTTCACCTAAAAAAATGGAATCTCTTAAAATATATGTTTATTGGGAGATTATGAAATACGTAGATCACTACTCATGAAATTGTAAATATAGAATATATAATATAAATTGCCACAACTGCATTTGGTGTATCATCATCGGATAAATTGATGATCACATGAATAATATTTGCCATTCAAATTGACAATTAATGGCAATTATAGTAGTCATCATGATGATGATGATGATCATTATTATTATTATCATTATTATTATTAATATTAATATTATTATTAGAGAAAATGGTCTATTTGGTCCCCCAAAGATACACCTGGCATCAGTTTAGTCCTCGAAAGATTTTGGGAATAAATTTAGTCCCCCAAAGATCAGAATGGCATCCCGTTAGTCCCACTGTCCATAAATCCGTTAGTCAACCTTTTTAGTGCCACATGTCACATTCTCATTAGTTATTTCCGGTGAACATATTTAGACACGAACCACAGGATTATTTCCTCGTAAAATCTCAACCGTTGCTTATATTTGACTGTCCAAATTTAAAAATGCAAAATAAAATAATAAAACTATATTTAATATTATTAAAAAATTATTTAAAATATTTAAAAAATTCATAAAAGTTTTATAAAAATCTTTTAAATAATTTTTTTTTTAAAAATACTGAAATTTTTTTATATATCATAAAAAATTTAGAAAATAATAAGAAATTCAGAAATTTTTTAAAAATCTGAAAAATATTTTAAAAAATTATGAAAAAATTGTCTTTCCTTTTTTTAAATATTTATAAAATAAAAAAAGACAATGAAAATAAAAAAGTCAGAAATTTTTTTAAAAAACATGCAAATATATTTTTTAAAAATTTCTGAAAATAATAAAAAATACATAAATATATTTTTAAAAAATAGGTAAAATATTTTTAAAAAATCTGAAAATTTATTTTTTAGTTTTTTATAATCTAAAAAGTAATAGAAAATTTGTAAAAATAATAAAAAATTTCTAAAAAATTATTAAAAATTCTGTAAAATATTATAAAAAATTCGGAAAAATAATCAAAAAAATAAGAAAAGTTTTTTAAAACCATTTAACTATTTTAAAATTTTTAAAAGGAGATTTAGTATATAAAATTTCTAAAAATAAAAATAAATTTTCAGATTTTTTATAAAATATTTTAACCATTTTTTTAAAAGTATTTATGAATTTTTTAACAATATATTTGCATGTTTTTTAAAATTTTTTCTGACTTTTTTATTCTCAAATTTTTTTATTATTTTATAAATATTTAGAAAAAAGAAAGACACTTTTTTCATAATTTTTTAAAATATTTTACTGATTTTTTAAAAAAAAATTGATTTTTTTAATTTTTTATGTATTTTTTATTAATTTTTAAAATATAAAAAAACTTCGGTATTTTTTTAAAAAATATTTTTCAGATTTTTATTAAAATTTTCAGAATTTTTTAATATTTTTCCTAATTTTTAATATTTTTTAATAATATTAAAATAGTTTTATTATTTTATTTTTCATTTTTAAATTTGGACCATCAAATATAAGCAACGGTTGAGATTTTACGAGGAAATAATCCTGTGGTTCGTGTCTAAATATGTTCACCGGAAATAATCAATGAGAATATGACACGTGGCACTAAAAAGGTTAACTAATGGATTTGTGAACGGTGGGACTAACGGGATGCCATTTTGATCTTTGGGGGACTAAATTGATTCCCAAAATCTTTCGAGGACTAAACTGATGCCAGATGTATCTTCGGGAGATCAAATAGACCATTTTCTCTATTATTTTTTTTTTTTATGAACCGGGGTATCCACCCGCGCAACTGGATGACTAATCTCTCGCACCACGGTCGGGCCCTTTCGGGGGCGATGCTCCCAGTAAGGCTTGCTCCATTCACATGCGTCTCGGGAACGACTCGAACCCTCGACCACATGCTTAAGGGACACAAGCCCCTTCCACTTGTGTTAGCCTCCACTGGTCTATTATTATTATTATTATTATTATTATTATTATTATTATTATTATTATTATTATTATTATTATTATTATTATTATTATCATTTCAGCGTAATAATACTTTCCAGAAGTTAAACGTTCAAGTGTTTATAAAAATAGACATAGGTTTGAATATCATATAGTGAGTAGCAATAAAAGGAGAAATTATTGTACAAACAAATTGCGTCAATTATTGCTAAATTGCTTGACTAAAAATAATACTCCCTCCGTTTCACAATGTTTGGCCTTTTAGATCTGGGCACACAGATTAAGAAAGTGTTAATTATTGTAAGTATTATGTATAGTTTGTCTAAAATGCCCCTATTTAATCCTTATTAAAAATTGTAATAGTATTTAATTTTTATTAGTAAGTGTGTCCATTAATTAATGTATAGTGGTTTAGATATGAGAGAGATGATAAAAGTAGAATTAATAATGAGGAGTAAGAGAAATGATTGAATGAAAGGTTAATATTGGAAAAAAAAATATGTTTGTGTATTGAAAATGTAAAAGGTCAAACATTGTGAAACAAGGAAAAAAGTCTAAAAGGTAAAACATTATGAAACGGAGGGAGTAGTTCGCTCTCGCATGATAATAGAAGGCAAAAATTCTGTCGTAAATGAGGTATGTATAAATTCAAAATTGATTAAATGGCATGTAATGTAATGATAAAATATATGTCTTAAATAAGGAATGTTAATTAAAAATTACTACATCTTTCCCTAATTATAATGTCCTCTTGGGAGATTTCACGTCCAATAAGAAAGTGGAATAATTTAGTTAATTGTATTGGAAATGTGAACTTTTGATATGTATTTTCAAAATTATCCCTATTAATATTATTGAAAATCCAAAAAGTGTTAAATAAATAGGGGTGTTTGTGAAAAAAAATAATTAATGCTCATTGAAAATTGATAAAGTGCCTTATAAATAGGGACAAAATAAAAGTGTTAAGAGGGCCTTATAATTAGAGACGGAGGGAGTATAATAAAAAAGGAGAATCATTTCAATGATTTGCTTGTAATAACTCCATCAAATAACTTAGCATGGAGAAGTAATGCCTTTAGCTTATGGTGCGAGTCAATGCATTCCAATAAAATATACATATATTTTGAAATATCATCAGGTTGATATGTAGTAATGTCATAATTCCTATAATATATATTGAGTATAATAAAATATCATAAATAAGATACAAATAATGCCAACTGTGAATAGTATGACTAATAATGTCATTAATTAGATTGTAATACCATTAAAATATTAACAAATATATCAGCAATTAGATACTGCAAATAATAAGTTGCTAGTACTAGTATTTGACCCATTTTCTTCTTCTTCTTTTATTACTAAAATGGGGTATTGAGGCATGGGCTTGGAGTCCATCTTCTCTTTGTTTCTGAATGGTAGATTCTACTCCTTCATGAAATTGCAACATCTCTCAATGAGGAGAGTGCTGAGGTGCCAATTTGGTTATTCTTTTAAGTAGAGACGGCTGTACTTTGTTAAAAACAAATCATTCAACTAAATCTTATTATTAGCATTCCACATACAAAAAATGTTAGGGAGTAACACCACTCAAGTGGTAACATGCATAAAATTTACATCCACACATAATTGGTATGAATGATGCATTAATATATATATATATATATATATATATATATATATATATATATAAAACATAAAATTTACATCCACACATAATTGGTATGAATGATGCATTATTATATATGTGTGTGTATTTAATATGATTAAGTGATGGCAAGTATTAATTAAATCATATAATGTTCCGAATTAAAGTAAAAATAATAAGTAAAAATTGTATATTATATGTATGATTGAGTAATTAACAGAAGACATTCTCAATTACTGGAAAGTAAATACGTAATTCATTATTAATAAAAGAAAGAATGTGTCAATGTTTCAAAATTACCCCTTATATAAAATTAAATACAATCTAGATTGATTTAGTCATTATTATGAAAAAGGTAAAAGGGTTTGTTAATTAGAATATGGAATATAGAGTGAAATCATTAGGAATATATTTAATGTTACATAGATATTATAAAGCGACTTATACATAAAGACAAGTAAACCTTAAAAAAATTACTTATAAGTAAGGATGGAGTAAACATTGATTTTTCCAAGCTATGCATTATATGCATAGATTAACCATACTTAAAAAAGTAAATTTTTTTAGGGAAGTAATATTTTTAATAAACCAGAAAATAATTACTTAATTTTCCAATATATCGTAATTTTTAATATTTGTTTATCTTATGCATAAGTGCATAAGTTAAAAATATTCATATATAATATATATATATATATATATATATATATATATATATATATATTTTGCAAATATTTAGAAATACCCATAATTAGCAATACATGTGTGGTTGAGAATTTGGATTGACCTTGAAATCGAACTCAAACAACCTTCTCTCCCTAATATTTTTTTTTGGTTGCCCACCCGGTTCCTTAAGTACTACCTAGGTACATTCGGATCTGACCCGGGTCGCGTGTCTGGCTATGGCAGGTGAGTCTCCCAACATGAATTTTCTGCATTCACGAGGACTCGAACTCGAGACCTTGCTTAAGCGAGACCGAACCGCTTACCACTCGTCGCAACCCATGGTAACCCTAACAACCTCTCCCTAATACTTTTTTATTTACTAAGAAAGATATTTTTTTGAACAAGTATTTTTAATCTTTGGAAGTTTTTTTTTTCTTCATCAGAAAAGTGGCAAGTGGCGACTTGATTTAGGGAAAATCTTCTCAAATTTTATGTTACAGCTCACACACAGCCCACAACTGGTTTCATTGTTCTCTGATTTTGATTCTCATTGGTTAGCTTATGAATACTAGAGGACGAAATGAGAAAGAGTTAATTAATACATAGATCCCCTAAAGATAATTTTGAAATTAGTTAGCTTCTAGATACTATTTCATACATTTTAGGTCACTTTTCCCTCCAGCTGATGAATAAATTGATCTATGTTCTTAAAAAAAAAATCACAAAATATTTTTAGTTGAAGTAAGACCGAGAATCACTCGGTTACTTCCATGCACTAAGCCCTAACCTAGCATACTTGCAACTCATGGTACACTCCTTGTTTGTCTTACATTAATTAAGGCATTAATTATCAATCCCATTACTTACTAACAATAGGAAAATTGAACATGTGATTTAAATGTGTCAATATTGTCATAAGTTCCCATTATTCATTTTTCTTTCTCAATTTTGTTCTTCCTCATAAGTTTTAACTTGTGACGTAAACAAGTATAACGTTACAAAGTTCATAAAAATAATTTCTTATCTTACTTTAATCGACAGCGACACACTTTTATTTTATATAAAGACATACTTTTGAGTTTTGATAGATTGATAATGAGAAAATCATTCTTTTCAAAAATATGAAAACTTGTATACAGCAATTATGAAAATTTGTGTTGAGTGTTCCTTTATTTTAAAATTTTTACCATAAGATTTTGGTAAATGATTTATCTTTTGTGAGTTTTTTGTTTTTGTAAGACATGATTGTTATGTATTGACTTAATTTGAATACCGGTGTGATGGTTCTGTTTTAAGCACCCTTGTACTCATATTCCCTTTAGAAAACATGAATGGTGTAAGAATTCGTGTAAATTAACTTTGTTTAAACTAATCCATTCTATCTAATATTACTTTCGGTCTTATTTATAAAATTTTTTTGGGGTTTTTATTTTGGTCTTATTTATAAGATCCTTTCCAATTTTTAACATTTAATTACTTATTTCCACTAACACCCCTATAAAGTTAACACTTTTTAGAATTCCAATAATAATTATAGGGGTAGTTTTGAAAAAGTATATCAAATTTTCACATTTCCAATGTCACTAACAAATTTATCCACTTTTTTTTGTGGGATTGAAAAATCCCAAAGGATCTTATAAATATGACCGGAGAGAGTAAATAAGAAAGTTAAAATTTTGTGAGACCTATGCACTCACCACCTACTATGTAGGGGTAGGTCCATCCATTATTTTATGAAATATCTCTCTCTCTCAATATATATAAATAAAAGGTTTTGTTATACGGAGTATTGCACTCAATGCTTAATAAATCTAAAAATATTAAGTTAATATTAAAAAAATTACAAATTTAATTTTTAATACTTTAATTTAATGACTCATTTCTTATGCTTATTTTCGTGTATACATGGAAGCAAATCACATGTATATATTCTCTCCATGAAAAAGACCCCAAGCTACAGCCTACAGCAATACCTTAGTGGTTCATCGCATAAGATCCCTCCCCAATTTCCAGATTTCCTTGAATACAGGTAAAAGCACGTGTGAAAATTATTGGCATTAAGTATCTCCCGGCACTGCAGGTGCAATAATTTTCTTCTTACACTCAACTATCTCAACTTTTTAATTTTGAAGCTACTAATTACCAGTAAGAGTGTTGATACTTCAAATTATCTATATTCATTGTTTTAATTAATAATTTTTTTTAATTCTATAAAATTATTATCGATCACTTTAATATGTTTTTGGTATCATTCATTAAGTTTTGATTTTAGCCAGTAAAATTGTTTCTCTCGATTTGGTTCCTAACTATTTGAAACATAGAAGGATCAAAACACAAGGGAAAAAACCACCAACAAAGCCCAGCCAGCCTAGTTGGTAAATGGTTGGATTTCTCCGTTAAAATATCCTTGATGGAAAAAAAAAAAAAAAAAAAAGACAAGGGAAAAAAATTACTGAATTAATTTATGAATTGACATTTGAGGTTGAAAAAGCTTCACGGCTTATATACGCCAACTATATGTGGCTACTGGCTACTCCACCACCGAAACTGAACTATCGTCCCCCACAATAATAGTTCAACCAAAAGGTGTACAACTCAGGAAGACTTTTTTTTTCTTTGTTGTTGCCAAAACAAGTACTGTGCATCTGGACATGGCAGTGACAGTGTGACACCACGGACATGGATCGCTCATTTGTTTATTTTTAGTTTGCTTACAACCGTAACAGGTTTGCAAGTTGCATTGGCTTTTAGGAATTTCTAAAGATAGAAAGGTTGAGAATCTGGTAAGATGACGAAAACAGTTGAGTAGTGGATATTGCATCCTTTCCATGAGATATATTGCATCTTTGAATCAATTCTGGAACGAAAACGTGACTAATAGTTCCTTATACTCCAACGTGATTTTGGGGACATAATTTATTTTTTAACCCAAAACTAAACGTATTAATAAATTGTAATGTAAAAGTGCACGTTAGCCGATAAGGAATAAGTGTACAAAGTGCATGTTAATTGGTTTAATTTATACTCCCTCCGGTCCTATTTATAATACTCTTTTGGGGTTTTTCACTCCCACTAAAGAGAGTGAATAAATTTGTTAGTGACATTGGAATTGTGAAAATTTGATATATTTTTTCAAAACTACCCCTATAATTATTATTGGAACTCTAAAAACTGTTGACTTTATAGGAGTGTTAGTGAAAAGAAGTAATTAAATGCTATTGAAAATTAAAAAGGAATCTTATAAATAGCACCAAAATAAAAACTCCAAAAAGATCTTATAAATAGGACCAGAGGGAGTATTAAAAAAGTGAAAATTAACCATATAAAAGAGTATTATTAAAAAGTATTGGAGTGGAAGATTAATGGCAAAACTAATTGATTATAGAAGGGTCAATTATTGATTTCTTCAGTAACTTTCCTACTCTCAAGATATTTAGCAAAAACCCATGCTAATATATATAGACCTTACTCCTCCACGCACAGATTGTTGAGGATTGTTTGAAAGGAATTAGATAAAAGAAACAATGATGTAATAACATGTAGTAGTAATTTGTGAAAAAGTTAATGGTTCGAGTAAACAATGATAATGTATCACGAGGGGAAAACATGTGATATTAAGCTCTCACACCATTCACCTTGTTAACCAATCCGAAATACCAAATATCAAGGTTTAATCCAGAAATGCAAAGTGTCCTTGTACTCCCAGAACTACAATAGCACCTTAATACTAGTCTTGTTGCATCAAATACTTAGCATCAGGCCAAAAACTATACTAGTCAGGATGCAACTTTCCTTCCCAGAACAACATCTAAATTTAAGGGATGCTAACAAATTAAATGTAGGATTCGAAACAAATTAAAGCTAAAAACACCCTCCCTAACAATCTCCCTGTGTTAAATGTAGGATTCGAAACCAGGAATAACTCTAATACTGCCACTTGCTGGATCAAGTGTTTAGCATTAGGTCAAAAGCTAGATAAAACACGTGGGATCACCTTCAAAGCTAGATCAAAGTAGTAGTTAATGATCATAAAAAGAAATACTACTTTAATCATTAATGATCATAAAAAGAAATACTACTTTAATCAATAGCCAAAGAATACACGATATAAAAGCAATTATAGCGACAAAGACTATCCCCGCCTACAACAATATACCAGAGAATCGATTCATTGGATTGCATCATTGTAGGAAAATTATACAAAATATATATTGTTTGGTAAATGTTAGCCTATATATCCAGCATCAAATAAGTCATCATCAACAAACAACTAAATGCAATAAGTTGCTTACCATGTATTCGAACTCATGAGCTTCCTTGAGAAAAACAGTGACAATTAATGTCATGAATTATGAACTTCATCTTAAACTGAAGCTAGCTAAATTTTACCAATGACGAGCAAGAAGAAACATAAAATAAAAAATAATATGAACGTATTTCGGTTCATTAACAAACTAGAATAAAGATAGTAATCATGTTCCCCCGCCCAAAAGTTACACAGATACCATATAGGTTCTCCTCCTATTTGGTTCTTCTCCATTGGTTTCAATCATTGCTGCTGCTTCTTCTCCCTATTTGGCTATTGTTAATATAGATGACGACTGATGAATTTTGCTGTAACAATTACTCATCCAAAATGGTATCACCGAGCTCTCATACCAGACATCATCTGCAGCAGAAATTGTGAGAATTGCAAGACCCCTTTCATTGCATTGCTTTGCATGCTCAACTCAATTCCAATATGTACACATTGACCAACCAACATATATATGACATTATGACAATTAAACAGAAATTCTCCTATGTCTCTGATGGGGAACACAAACAAAAGAAATTTGATATTTCTAGCCTCCCCTGCTTGCTTAAGTTACCATTTACCATGATCTCATTCCGCTGTTCACATCCATAGACCAAGTTCGGCGGGATCGTGCAGCAGATGGAACCATATTGGATCGCGAAGAGCTCGCTCTTATGATGGATGGAGGCTCTATACTCGAAGTAGGTTGCTGAGGTCCAGCTCCACCACCTCTGAAGCAGCCAAACAAGTTCTGGAAGAACCTATAAAAAATGCCACCCTCTCTTCCTCCTCTATTCCCTCTAGATGACCAAGAAATCCTCCTAGGCTCACCACCATTGTTAAAACCACCATCCATTTCAGTATAAACAACCGGAAGCTCCCTCTCGGCGCCTCTTCTCCCACCCGAAAACTGTCCGACAGCAAACCCTCCACCCGGCAGCCTCCAAATAGTCATCCCCACATTCTCATCTTCATTCAAAGCAAGGGTGTTCGAATTCCCAGCCAAAGGTGGCGTATTATGGTTAGGGGTATCGGAAGGCAATTCGTGACGACAAACGGGGCATGAATTATGAAGTGCAAGCCATGGAAGAATGCAATCTTCATGGTATATATGCTTACAAGGCATTTCCCTAACAGAAGTGCCTAATTCAAAGGATTCCATACAAACAGCACAATGTGATTCCAATTCCAAATGACTCTCATCAATATCAATGGTCGGCAACGAATCAATCGCTGCTTTCGATGCAGGAGGGTGTTCATACCTTCCAATACCATTAATCTCAATCTGAGAAAGCTGTTCCAAAACCCTATCGAATCCAGTTCCAAGAAGAAACTCGGACATGCTTGGAGGCACAGGCCTAAGACCAGAACCAGCACCATCAACATAAAAAAGCTCAAACCCACGCCCTTCTCCACCACCTTCACTCCCTACCGCCCCCTCCCTCGACCCTCCACTGCCGCTACCGCGAAGAACAATGACCGGATTAAACGGTGACCGGTCACCTCCGTTTCGGCGCGTTCGACGAAGAGGTGGGCGGGAATTCTGATCAGAACTTGGTCTCTGGCCGATCATATACATAGCAGCAGCCGGAAAGCGTCGCCGGCGGCCATCCACGTGAACTGCACGCGCCGGGTGCTGGATCTCCTCTATGAAACCACCGTCGCATTCCGGACAAACCACCGTGTCTTGCCTCCATACCCTCACGAAACGGCTGCACCTGTAACACCAATACGAGGATGTCCCTGAAGACATCGAGCTTCGAGATCTCACCGACCCTTTATCGAAACCGCACAAAAAATCAAAACTTGATCCACACCCAGAATTTATTATCCCAAAAGATTCTCCCACAAACCCAGAAAACACAATTTTGAAACAAAAAAATTTCCCAGAAAAAAATCAGAAACCTGATAAAGGAGATAACCTTTTTCTTTATTTATTTATTTTTTTTTTTGCTTGGAAAAGAAGATATAGAAATGGGAAGAGCGTTAAGTCATGTGGGATGGGTTTAACTTTAAGGTGAAAAAGGAAAGCTAGGATTTGAAATAGAGAAACGCGAGGGTTTCTTCTTCCATAGAGGAGGAAGGGAGAGAGAGAGGAAGAGGGTGTGAGAGAAAGGGAAAGGGGGGAAAATGATGAGGGAACAAAGTTAACAGCGAAAACGCGTTATTAGTGTTTTGAGAGCGTGTAATTAAAGAGTTGTAATGAACACCACGTGGAGGGATATGGTTGGACGGAGCCAAAAGGACAGCTTGATTGAAGAGAGAAACGGTTGGTAACGTTTGTTTGTTTCGGAGCCGAATGAATGAATGAATGAGCCGTTTCGAGAGTTACTGAAGCCGGCAAGAGGTTTGTTGGTAAGCTCATCATTTGTGCAAATTATTACCACGTATTTCCGATAAGGGAAAATAATTACTCCTCCGTTTTTCATACATAATTTTATTTTAGCATTTGTATTATATTTCATAAGTCCTGTTGTTTTATAAATTCAATATATAATTATTGCTATTTTTTTAGATATAGTCATATTTATTACACTCTCTTCTTTACTTTCAATATCTTTCTCTCTTCAATAATGATTATATAAGGACATTATAATCAAAGTATAACAAATTTATACATATTTAACTATTTCTTAAACTTATGTATAACCTTAAAACACATTACATATGAAACGGAAAGAGTAATTTTTTAATTTTTTTCATTTTCAATATTATTTTTCTAAAATATATTTTAAAAATTGTTATTTTATTTAATTTTTGTTTAATTTTCAATTTTATTTTTCTAAAACACTTCTAATTTTTGATAAATTTGAAAAAATCAAATACAATCTGTTAACTTTCTTAATCAGTGTGAAACTAATTTTTTTCCATAGAGTATTTCAAATTGGATGGAGTAGACCAACGAGGCTTGGTTCAGTTGGTGTAAGGCTCCAACTGAAATCTTGGGAATGGGACACGGGTGCTAGTAGCCCCGGGTTCAATTCCCACTAAAAACAACTCGTTGAGAGAGCCAGCTACGCACCTCGCTCCGGATTAGTCTCAAGGGCTCCCTGATATTAAGGGTGCTCTTGGAAATACCGGTGGTTCCGCAAAAAATACGGACTAAAAATTGGATGGAGTAGCTGAATGAATATTTTTTTAAGTGAATATTGAAGAAGTTAAAATATTTCATCTGATCTTTGTTATAAGTCACATTCCAAAAAGTTTTGATAATCTTTTTTTTTTATAAGTCACTTCACAGATTTTAAGTAGATTTTTTTTTAAGGAAACGGTTAATAAGTTCCCTTAAGAAGTTAAATGTAGTTTGAAAGTATTGAAAAGTGTAGTTTTTTAAGTTCTCAAAAAAAATTGGAACTTGTGATATTTTTTTCTACTTCTAAGGGTACTTGTTAGCAAGATCCTTTTTTTTAAAAAAAAAAATGAATATCAAAGATGTTAAAATACTCCTCTAGATTTTATTATAAAACACATTCTAAAATATTTTTATGGTCTTTGTTATGGAATGGAAGTATACACGTAATGTTACGAGTCCTATAAGCACCGGTACCATGGTATTGACATATTCCGAATAACTGGCCCACCAAACATGACCCAAGAAAATTGGCCCAAAACCATCGTCAAGTGGACCGATATCTTGCAATACTAATGGGGCCGATTTTCCACAATTCTAGTACAACCGGTTTCCTCCGATACTAGTGGGGTCAATTTCTTGCAATACTAGTGGGGCCTAGTGTAACATCCTAAAATTTATAAAAAGTTTAATTAGAATAATTCGAGTTTAGATTAATAGATATCGTGGAAATAAGTTGGGACTTGGCAAGGAAGATCGGACCCAAGTTAGAAATGTCATAGGTCGACCTCGTTCCGACTTAGTCTATCATAGCCGATGAGAATCCGAGCAGTAAATATTAGGCAGTTAGGTTATCCCGTATACTCGGAGTGTGCTCGAATAGCCGAGCCGAGCTCATAGTAGAACTGAACTTGTTGGATGAGACTGTATAGTTAGAGCCGAGCTCAATTATCTATCCGAGATCATAGTAGTCGAGCAAATAGCGTAGGACTCATTGAGCCGATCTCTTTTAATTCTACAGCATTAGGTAGTTAGTGGTCGAGCATCTTTTCTACCACAATGGCGCGTGAGTAGTCATCTACCCTCACGTGCGTGTATTTGTCAGACTTTAACTTTTTCTCACCTAACCATTGGAGGCTTCCTCAAGAAGCCATTAATTCATGTCCACATGTTATCAATCTTCCTTAGGAAGCTTCTATTCAGGACCACACATTTATTAACACATGAGAAATAAAGCACAACCAAGACCAAAACTATTCACATAATACACAACACACTCTCTCTCTCTTCGTTCATCATCTTCTTCGTTTTCTCTCATCTCTCTCTTAGGGCTTGAGAAAACAATACTCCCTAAGACATTAAACCCACCTGTTCCATTCTCTGTCAAGATCCAACCTGCAACTACAAGTTGAAGATCATCTTCTTCTCTTTCTCTTTGGCACTTCAAATTTTTCCTCATCATCTCGCGGGTCTCACGGTGGTAGGTAGCAAGGAAGCAAGGAAAATACGGTTAAGGGTCCAGACGCAAGATCAAGGCAAAGCTCATCCATTCTCCTTATCTCTCACGGTTTGAGGTAAAGGGGTGAGTGTTACCTTAGCTTAGGTTTGGGTTTCTAGGGTGTTCATAGTGAGTATCAAGAACGGTAGGGATAACTAACATAGAGTTATTGTTAGGGTATAAAATGATTGAAAAGTGTTAAGTAAACTAAAGACAAAACGGGCTATGTGGGGTGACTGTGAGTATGGATATAATGTTTATGTGGTTGAGTATGAACATATGTATACTGCGATATATGTGCTAAATGTTTAATATGTTATGATAAGCATGAGTAGATGTGTAAAATGTGATAGTTGTTTATACATGTATGCACGTGTATGTGTGGTATCTGTACTGGATATAGGTGACTGAGCATGAGAAATGGCGTAAAATGTTAGAGAGTATGATAAATGAGAAATGATAAAGGAAAGGTAGAGAATCTGATAATAGGTCAAGTGGAAATGGTAAAAGAATAAGTGAAGAGAAGTGGTTGTGTGAGACGGGTCGAGTAAGACATAGTGATGTGTTCCTGTGCAATGATCGCGTAAGACACAATGTATGTGTTCCTGTGCAGCTGTAAGCCGAGCATCATAGGGGTGATGCACGCTATAATGACTCACACAAGATTCCTCTTAACGGAATCGGTTAGGTGGTGATCCAGGTCGAGTAAGTCGCAGTGATGTGTTCTTGTGCATTGACCGCGTAAGTCACAGTTGATATGTTCCTGTGCTGCTGTAAGCCGAACATCATGGAGTTGATGAATGCAATAATGGACACACCCTAATTCCAAGAAAAAGGTAAAAGCAAAGAGATTAGGAATGGGTAAGCCAAGTAAGCCGCAGTGATGCGTTCCTGTGCATTGGCCGAGATAAAATACAGGGAGCCGAGTAAGTCGCAGTGATGCGTTCCTGTGCATTGGCCGAGATAAAATACAGGGAGCCGAGTAAGTCGCAGTGATGCGTTCCTGTGCATTGGCCGAGAAAGAATACATGGATTAAATGAATGAATAAGCCGAAGGAAAAATGAATGAGTGAGTAGGCCGAGATAAAACGAATGGATGTGAATGTGTTTAATGTATGCTCGGATTGTGTTATATAAACTATGTGTATACTTGGCTAGTTGTGAGTGACTTGATGTCTTAGTATGTCATGTTAAAAACTGCTTACTTAAGTTCGGTGTAATGCTCACCCTCTTGCTATTTTTTTTTACAAATACTGAGCTTGAGCATGCACGTTCCCCGGCCGAGCAGGAGTGCTCTCCCTCACAGGGAGAGTAGTGTGTGTGCTCGGACATCAGTTGATGTCCGAGATAGTTATTTTGGGTTGGTTGTATGACCGAGCTATTCTTGGAAACTAAAAGAAACTATTTTGGCTATGTATAACTGAACATGTAGGTGACTCTGATTATGTGGTTCATGTAAACATTAATTTTGTGCAAAGAAAATTTCAAGTCCATAATTTATTTAAGGGTATTTTATTAAATAGGGTGTTACACCCAGCAATATTAGTTGGATCGGTTTTCTACAGTACTAATTGGGCCAGTTTCCTACAGTACTAGTTTGGTCAATTTTCTGCAGTACTGGTGAGGCCAATTTCTTGTGGTATTAGTGGGGTCTTTAACCGATAAAGTAATGTATCTGTTGGAGTGCAAAATGGAGACATAAAGAACAAAGATTTGGTTAACGCTACAACGGTAGCATGAACCCGCCAATAGAGGGAATCGTTGACTCCGTCATAATACTAGTTGTTACAAAGCCACAATAGTCCACAACTACTCCTATAAAATGCAGGTAGTGACCTCAGTTTGATGATTTCATCTTTTACACACAAGCACAAACCCCACCCCTAAATTCCTTGACTTGACAGACAGAATCTTTTAACTAAGGTCATGTCACCATCGACATACATCAACAAGTAGGCTAGACCGGTACGTGTGGAATAACACCCCACAATTAGCAGCCACAATGAGAGCGACAAATCCATTTCCACAAACCTAAATATGGAAATTCAACAAACCCACCAAACAAAGAGCGTGCTGAGTGAATTCGATTGAGTGAACCGGATTTCTAAGATCATTTGAGTACCAGACGTTTTTCTTCTCATCGATCAGACTTAAGGGAACAATTTAGTGTGAATAGAAGACATCACGAGGAACAACTATATTAGGAAGGGCGTTCGCATCAGAAGGACCTCCCTCAAAGTGACCGAATGAAATCGTAGAAAAGGTCCCCCGTCCAGCAGGAAAACCCCTCGCGATCCTGTCATGAGGGTAGAGGATTTTCTAACAGTCGCTCCAAGCAATGCTCGAATTTAAATGAGGAGTAAGCCCACTTGAGGAATAGACGTACAATACAAACTCATCATCGAGCTAAAGAAGGGAACAACATCAACGATCCAAAAAGACTCACCCAAGAAAGTACTGAGGGAACCCGAGTTAGAAGTGTAGGAAATGGCAGATCGCCCCTTCACAAAGGCGATTATGGCTTACCCAATGCCCCAGAACCACATAGTGTCCATCAACGTGGAACCATACTACTGAAACACGGATCCCCGTGAGTAACTTGACAATTTTTTGATTGCCATGACATGTCCAGGAGCTCAAAAGGCCTACAAATGTAGGCCATTCTCATTAACACTAAAGAAGGTCGTCTTACAATGGTATTCCAAACTTGAAACTAATCAATATGAAGGTGGAAGGATTTAGCCACCGAATTCTTGGGTCAATTCACCACAAGTAAGGCTTAACCAAAATCAAAGAATCTTCTCTTTCAGATCAAACAAGGTGAAGAGGAGCCCTTGAGAGATTTCTTGACAAGGTTCAACCTCGTTCAGGTTCTCTCTCACCATTCAAAAGTTGCTCAAGAGGGCGACAATATGTCTCTAGTTCTGCAGTGCAGTCCATGCTACGACCAGGCTCAACCATAAAGACCTTGTCATTGTAGTCTTGTCCCACCTAGAAAAATACTCAAGGCTTTTTGACTTTCACCGTCTTTACCCTCCCATATCACAATCCACACATGAGCACCCGCATGTACTCAAGGTATCTTTCCTCTCCACAACTTCACACTAATCTCGCAAGGTTGGGAAAGTCTTTTAGTGTTCTTAAATAGTATGGTCGAACCATTCTAAGTCTCGCTTCTAATGGGACTCAACCTCTTCATTAATCTCTCAAACCCAACAAGTAATTAACAACTAGAACTCTCTAAGGTACAGTGGCACTTATCCCCATGCTTGCAACCATGGCAATTCAGCTCACATGGTCGGCATCTTATATGTGTTCTCCCTATATCCCCTTGCTCCACTAACGGTATACTAAACCATGGCATTAGGACCAGCGAGTTACCCAAGGAGTGGGGCCAAGCATCGTCATACTTCAAAAAAAATCTTTTTGGTTAAACTACGTATTTGATCTCTTACCTTATTTTTCAACTTCAACTTGGTCCCTTACTTTTTTTGGTATCATATTGGTCCCTCGCGTTTCATTTCACGATCAATTTGGTCCCCAAATCACTGTTCATGTTATGTAGACCAATAAGATACTCACACGTGTCATTTCTTTCTCCAACATTGCAAATGTTGACCAATATGATGTTGACACGTAGGAGAACAATGATTTAGAGACCAATTTGATAGCAAAAAGAAACATGAGGGACCAATATGATACCAAAAAAACATAAGAGACCAATTTGAAATTGAAAAATAAGGTAAGGGACCAAATATGTAATTTAGTCTTTTTTTATAATAGAATGTCACATAGACCATGCGGGGAACTAATAAGTGCTACACAAAATCTCGTTGTACCTTAGATAATCTAGAGTTCCATAATTTCAATAGTTTCATTTACACAATCTCAAAAGTTCTAACATCTTAAATCTATTCTAGTACAGTGGCATAATGACGCTTGCAACCACGGGAATTTGCCCACATGGCCAACTAACAAGATTTCATCATACATCGGCACATCACATAGACGGTGCAAGGGAATACTTTCCAAAATTACACTTATGCCCCAGTCATCTTCACTATACGGAATATACTTCCTCATATCGCTCTAGTCTTATTAATGTTTTATGACAATGCCTTAATTCGTAAGGACTCATATCTACCAGGACCAATAACATATTCTATCATCATATGGATGTTTTATGAATCATGCCTTACTATGTAAGGACTTATACCCACTAAGGCCATTAACATATTCTCTTTGTATCTTTTACATTTCAAAACTCTTTATTTACTTTCAGTTCAGCCCAAGGCATCAAGCCAACACTTAAACAATAGGGTTTTCGGTTTCTTTTCACAACTTCACACAATGTTCCAAAGTTTTCCAAGTATATAACAATATAATAAGTAATTGGGCAGAACAATAATTAATTTAACGCATGTCATATGATCAACAAATATAAAGCATAATAATTCATCACATATACAAACATATATCACATACAACATAGGGTCTTAGTCCTTTCGTATAGACAGCAAATCACGCACAATAAAGTGTCGTCATACTACTAAACTCTTACACCCTACTTCCGACTTTTAAGATAGTACAAAAATATATCACTAATTTACCACAGTGTCTTAGGAAGGCTTCTCTCTCACTTTGAGGATTCACAACAAATTCCAAGTTTTCTGATACAGGCTATTCCTCCGTTTCACTTATGTCGCTGATTCCGATACAAGTTGAACTTTTTGGACAGCAACATACATTTTTGGAAAACAACGTTAAAATTCATGAAACTTACTCAAAAAATTTCTACAATCTCTACACCACTAAAATTCTTAAGTCCTAAACATGTTACCTTAAAAATGTTTTCTGGACAATATCATATAATATTTGAAAATCACTTTTAAAAGCCATAAAACTCAACCAAATTTCTACAAAACCAATATCATGAAACTTCTTAATTTCTAAACTAAAAAGTCACTTTTTAAATTTACATTATCACAAAAAATGTTTTCTGGACAGCAACTAGAACTTTTTGCACTAATCATTTTAAGGATTCAAAACTTGCCCAAAATCTCATTTACAAATCACATTCAAGGAATCTACTTTCTAACACAACAAATTATTTTTCAAAGTCCTAATACATTAAAATCCCTATTTGGATAACAAATACACATCTTTTTAAAAACATTTCCAACATCCAAAGAAAATCATCTAACACTTTAACTAACTTGTAACTCTAAAAGATTTTATCTTGGCAAAACTATTAGATTGGTCCTGTAAGTTATTTTTTGGTTGCGATTTCGTCCCATAACTTTTTTTCGTTTCAAATAAATTCGTAAGTTTGTAACTTGTTTCAAATAAATCATTCCATCCAATTTTGTCTTAACACCGTTAATGGGAGCCTCCTATGTGGCAATCACTGGTCGTGGCTAAAACTCAATGTTACACCCCAAAATGATGTCATATGAGGCCAAAAGAGAAAACCAAAACAATTTGGGATAGCCCAATAAGCTTCTATTTTGGTCTCATACGACATCGTTTTAGGGTGTAACGTTGATTTTTAGCCTTGTAAGACCATTGGTTGCCACGTAGGAGGCTCCCATTAACGGTGTTAAAACAGAATTGGACGGAAGGATTTATTTGAAACAAGTTACAAACTTCCGGATTTATTTGAAACGAAAAAAAAGTTAAGGGACGAAATCGCAACCAAAAAATAACTTACAGGACCAATCTAATAGTTTTACCTTTTATCTTCTACATCTAAAACTCATTTTTCTTAAGTCTCTAAAACTTTTATAAAATTTTGGACAGCATCAAAGTTATTTGGATTTTTACACTTAAATCATAAAAATTTTCCTTTCACATCATTCTTTCATCAAACAATCTTTTTCTATTAAACCTATCTCAATAAAACAATATTTTCTACCAACTTATTGGACTAAAAATTTTGGAAAGCAAAGGCCATAGCCTTGAGCACTCTTTCCATTCTCTTCATGGCTTATCCAAAAGCATTCATAGTCCTAAAAAATTTAATTTGGTTTAAAGACTTGCTAATTCTTTCATCAAAAATAAAACCTTTGTAAATGAAAAGTCCTATTTACTCACATATATTCAAACACATACAAAATAAAATCATACTCTCCTTTCTCTTACATAAAAATTCGACCATCCCCCTTCTTTTCTCAAAAGAAATTTGTTTCTTTAGATACTCACATTTTTAGAAACATTTTTGAGAGAAGGGAAGTCATTTGGCCAAAACAAAACAAAAAATCAAATCTTTATATTATAAACACTCAAAATCTTTTTTCTATCCATTTTAAAACTTAAACAACCAATTAAAAGTTTATTTCTTTTTCAAAAGTCTATAACCAAACACATACTCATACAAATAGTCCTAATAATAAAATTAGTGAAAGCTTAGAGATTTCTTTTTAGAATTAGACATAGAAGATGAAGGCTACAAAAATTCTAGAAATAAAATAATCATATAGCGTATAAAGTCATAAAAGAAAAAGAACAACTTTAGTTTAAGAAATACCTTCACTCCTAGCAAAAACAATACTCCACACTCAAGGTCTCCTAAGAAAGAAAGCTTCTTACCTCTCTTCCTCTCCTATGCTCCACGAGTTCTCTTCGTCTAAGGGTGGGAATATTTTTTTTCCCTTTGTTTAATAGTTTTTGTAAAAAGATGAGGAGAGGTTTGAAGGCATCTATTTATAGGAAAATGAAATTAGGTTTTCTAACCTACAAGAGTGAGTGTGGCGAATTTGGTAAGGGGGGCCTTGGCTCATAATTTTTTTGGTCCTATGAATAGAGTGTTAAACCAAGGCTAGATTCATCCTAAGTTTAGTAAAAAAAAATCTGAATACATTGCCATAAGTACATGGAATGAGTTCTAGGTGGAATTATGGTGAGAGTGAGACTCTAGTTCTTTGTAAAGCTTGTTACTCCAACTCAATTCCCATGCATGAATTCAAAGTTTGAATTTTTAACAAGTGGAAAAATGAGATGAATCCCCTTTTCCTCATCTATTTGGACGACACACACATAAGAGGAGGAGAAGAAAATAAACTTTTTCTATCATAGACAAAGGATTAAGTTCATATGGTAAAACAAGTTCCATATGAAAAATACCAAGGTTTATACAATCATTTACATAAAATGAATCTAAAAATATATATAATTTATACAAAACTCAAAATCAATATTCATTCATAAAAAATTATACTCCACATTTTATTATAAACATTTTGACTCCAAAATCATTAAATTTGGACTAGTCATAAAATAGATATGAATTTATTAAATTCTATAAACTTTCTCAATTAAATTAAATCAAACTACACATATAGTAAAAATAAAATATATAATTCGTAAGATCTTAATTTATGAAGACCAATTCACATAACTTAGATTTTCACTAAGTTACCTTATAATTATATAACAATGTTTTCCCAATACCATATATATATATATATATATATATAAACAGCAATACACCTATATATAAAATAATTAAATAAAATTTTTCTAACATGTGATGCATTATGATGAGGTTCTAAGATTAAATAATTCAACCAACAAGGCTCAGCACAGTTGGTAGATAGTTGGGTTCTTCAACCATGATGTCTGGGATTCGATCCCTGCCATGAGTATGGTAAAGACTTTGTTGGTAGAGGCAAAACCCACTTCGGTGATCTCTATGCCTCGGAGGGATTAGTCTTCGGCTATCGGCTGGAAGATACCCTTGGTGCATAAAAAAAAAGATTAAATAATTCAAGTAGGAAAAATTGTGGTTTTACAGATGTTGTATGGTACGAGGTAATGTTCTATGATAATTTGCACCAAAGTAAATGTTTTGGAAAGTACTAGTACCTATGCTCGTGCGATGCACGGGCCGATAACGGTTGGTTTTTGTTGATTAAAGAGTGAAATAAATCTATGTGGAAATTGATTAGTGGATGTTGAATGTGTAAACTTATGAATCCCTGAATAAAAAGTGAAGTAATTGATAATGCTGAAAGAAAAAACAAATGACATTATCATGTACAATAACAATATAACCTTCTACACCATGTACAATATCCCTTTGATAATGCTGAAAGAAAAAAAGAAATGACATTATCATCCAACCAAGGAGGTAGGGTATAAAGTTGAGATGAAACATAAACAAAAACAGAGAGGAAAAGCGAGTTATCTTTCCATGCCAGCGCGTGTTGATGCGCAAAGTTTCTCGAGTTTTTGATGATGCTGAAGCTCTGCTACATCAGTAACCATATTATCTGAATCTTCACATCCCCAACCTCAAACTGTTTCAGTACAACCTAAATACCAATAACCATGATCAAAAAACTTAATGGAGGAGGCAAACCAAAGTAGCTATACTATTGCCATAATAGTGCAATTAGCAACGGCCGATTCACCAATTCATAAATCAAATTTGAATCTAACGACACACAAACTAAGGCAGCAGCTTAAGTCAAATTCCAAAGGTATAATAGAGAAAAAATGTTATGATATGTTGAGAAAAGCTATAATAGAGGAAAAAAATCAGAGTAACCATCAAATTATTCCCAAGTTTTTGTCTTTCTCACTACACATGTGATTACTATCTTATTATAGATTTTGTTGAGAATATTTTTTCTCCTTCCTCTTCTAGTTTTCTTATGCAAACAAAAAGTAATAATAAGCTAAACAACAATAAGATCCGGATATCAAGTGAATCCCAAACATATAAGAATATATATTTATTAAAAAGGAGAGAAAATAATGAAAAGAGAAGAGGAAGAACAACAACTGCAAATAGATGATCATTTATTATCCTACTTGAAAGATATTAAGATAAGATGCATACCTCATATATGGCTATTTCTTGTCCTTGTTAAACATTTTCAAGAAATAGCTGCGGGGAAAAAAATATCCAATAACATACTTCTTTAGCTTTCAAACATAATTGAAAGGAAAAAATTGCAAATTTTTTTTTAAAAAATAGGCAAATCCAAATCACAATCACAATCTTGAATTGAAAACCTTCACTTGGTTCCTAAATTGTTTCCACCTAAAAAAACTGAGCTTGAAACAGAAGTGAAATCTAATTTCTAATTTCTAAAAGGAAAACACACATATTACAAAACCAAGGTAAGAAGACCAACATATGATTGACAAACACAACCAAGGTAAGAAGAGCAGCATATGATTGACAATATAAGGTTCTCAGATAGACAAAAGAACATATTAGTGATCAGTCTCATACTTACCGCTTGCTTTTGGTTTTGAGCAGTTATGTGTATAGCTCTGCTACTCTAATTAAGATCCCACCATTCATTCACATTGCCATCATAATCGAATAAAATAATTGAAAAATTTGTTGTGAGAAACCGAAATCAATGAAATTGGATCAAGAATGGTAATTCAATGAAATTGGTTCTCTATTTGCACAAATGGCTATAAATAAAAATAATGATTCATAGAGTTGAAAGTCAAATATGTAATGAAAAAAATAAGAGAAAGTAGCATTCTTCATCATTAAATTCAGCTGAGCACAACTTAAAATGCAACTTAAAATGCACAAACAGTGGCAGTAACCAACAACAGCAACCAAGAGCTTCATTAGTATTATTTCAGCAAAAAAAAAAAAAACCTTTGATTCCAAGCATCAACAAAATATGAAAATTATGATTGAGAACTTTGATCAAACAGTTGGTAGACAATTACTGAACAAAGCTAAAGAGCATAGAAAAATAGTAACTCACATTAATTTTTGGGTATATTTCTGACTCACTTTATGATTGAGAAAGGGTAACACAAAATCCAGCAAATTTTTAGTATAATAAAGTGGAATAAGATCACCATAGCATTCAAGTGAAACCCAACATAGTTTGAACGTAAAAAATAAATAGAAATAAAAAATCTCAAATTCGTAAAAAGGAAAGACCTTTAACTATTTAGAAGATAATTTTTGGGAGATGCCTTCGTGTTCCAATATGTTGATGTTGCTGCCTTCAAGAACCAATTGCAACAGCAAAAATAGAGAGAACATAAAAATGGTGTCATGAGGAAGATGATAGTGTTCTCTCCCTCGTGCCGTCGTAGTATCGCTCTTTTAAATCTAGTGCTTGTATGTTGAGGAAAATAGAAGAGGAAGAAAGAATGAAAGGTAATTAGTGAAGAGAAGGTTGGAACCAACGAAGAGAAGGAGAGAAGAGAAAGAGAATGAGCGATCTGAGAGAAGGAGAAAGAAAGATTGAACCGAAGAAGAGAAAAAGGAGGGAAATGGAGGAACTCTGAAGCATGGGTACTCCTAAACTGGTGACGTACCCATACCCGGTACACTTTGGGTATCGGTACACGTACTGTACTCCTGCGTACTTGTAACTAGTATGTTAAGGTATATTTTAGGTGTGGATCTTACCAATAATGTAATTTTTGCCTTATAATATATTTTTTAATGTTATAATCAATCTTTCGGACTTATATCTTGACTTATTTTGAGTATCAACCTATAATTTTACGATACTCATATGCTATTTCAATGCCAAAATCATTTATTTTCACCTTGCTTATATATATTTATTTATAAAATTAGAATTATATTGTCGTACCCGTACCCTAGTTTTTTAGAAAATGTCGTACCCGTACCCGGTACTGTACCCGTATCCGGTACCGTAGCCGTATTGTGCAACATAGTGGAGGAAAGAGCTTCCTTCGGAAGCTTGGAGCAAGCACTACCCACACTATAAATGGACCCAAAAGAAAATAAAAGATGTCATAAATCTCAAGTTTTAATCCAACGGTTCAGATGTCTCACTAACATAAAGCTATCAACGGCTCATATCTGTCTACAATTATTACCCAAAGCTTAGCATTGATAAGACAGTTTTAGGCGCCAAAAGATGAAGAATAAGGAGGGAAATTAAGAAGTGGGAATCACTTCTCAAATTATATATATATTGATTACTCGCAAACAAGTTTTGAAACTGTTGTAATTAAATTTTTTTTTTAAATTTACTCTCATTTCTACAAAATAATACTACATTCGTCCCTAATTATAAGATCTTTTGACATTTTTATTTTGTCCATATTTATAAGACCCTACACCAATTTTCAATGAGCATTAATTACTTTTTTCCACAAATACCCCTATTTATTTAACACTTTTTAGATTTCTCATAATATTAATAGATGTAATTTTGAAAATACATATCAAAAGTTCACATTTCCAATACAATTAACTAAATTAATCAACTTTCTTAATGGACGTGAAATCTTTCAAATGAGTCCTATATATAAGGTCATAGGGGCAGAGGGAGTAAAGAAATTAAATATTTTTCAAGTTACCAAATCGAAGTGTTACACTTGCTTGTTTTTGGTTTACGAGAGGGCATGGTGCAAGGTGCAGCTTCAAGCACAAACAAGTACAATGTTTTGTGGAAAGCCAATTGTGTGTAATTTGGTGTGGGATATCATTCCCGTAAAGAAGTGCTTGGTGATGAAAAAGAGATGAAAAGATTTAGTTTGTCCTCTCTACATACATTAATATTGTATATTATCGGAGAAGAAGAAAGGAGTAGATTTTTTTTATACAAAAGGAGTAGATTTTCAATGGCACAGATATGGCTCTAGATTTCATATAGAATGGAGCATAGTATTAACAATAAAGCTCTTATATATATATGCACCGTTTTGAGGTGTTTGCCTCCTACTAAAATTAATATCCACTTAAAAATTAAAAAAATTAAGAGTCCATCAATAATATGAATATGATAAAACATTTGAAATCATTTATTTTAGATATTGTTAAAAAAACTATCATATTTTTTTATTCAAATTTATTGAATATCTGAGGTGATTCAATCACTGATAATCATAAAAATAATTAAAAGATGAAAAAATATTGAATATTTGATGTGATTCAATCACTGATAATCATGAAAATAATTAAAAGATGAAAAAAAAATTGAATGAAATGATTAGAATAGGAAAAACAAAAACAAAAAGAGGAAGGACTTTAATATAGGATCAATCCACTTCCTTCCTTGGAATCGTTCCAAAAAAAATGTCTGAACTTGAGTTGTTTTTCAACGTAAGATTCTTTATAAGCCTGCCAAATTAAGCAATATCTTTAGTCAATAAGCACAAACAAATAAGAAACATGAATACATGAATACGTAGTCTTTGACATTAATAAAATTCTAATTAATATTAAAAAAATAACACATTTTCACCTTATGTTGGTTAAGGTTAAAGAACTTAGTCAATATTCGACGTTAAAGAGACACGATCGCATGAATTACGCATGAATTATTATTTTGGAAGCGATGTAGATATTAGTTATAATAATATTAAAATATGCGTCATGGTATTAGTTTTTATTTTCTTTAACATTTTTAAATCACAAGAACCCAAGAACCCAATGCAACCTAGACAGGTTTGATCAAGTGAGAAGACTTCGGCAATGGGTTGTTAAAAAACTTCGGCAATGCAACCCAGACAAGTTTGATCAAATTAAAAGACTTGAATGAAATTTGGACAGTCTTTGCCCCTCTCAAAAGGTGTGTTGGGAACATCATTTTCAATATTTGGACAGTCTTTGCCCCTCTCAAAAGGTGTGTTGGGAACATCATTTTCAATTATGCAATTATATGAGAATGCAGGGTAATGTGACAAAGTAACCGAAGAGATGAGGGATGTTGGAAGACTTGAATGAAATTTGGACACTTTGGAGCTCTCAAACGTGTTGGGAGCATCATATTATGCAATTATGCAGAGCATGGTGGTTAAATATACAGAGGTGGAGAAATAATGTGACAAAGTAATAAGAGAGATGAGGGATGTTGGAGAGGATAAAAATATGTATATATATATATATATATATATATATATATATATGCATGCATGTTGGGTAGTTATGTATCATTTGTATGTAAGATGGATGGTAGGAAGAGTATGACATTAGTAGATGTTGTTATATTTCTTAGGCAGGTTCGTTGATATATGAAATGATCATGTTACCAGCATGTATGTATTCACGTATATTTTGTTGGGTCATTAACTTCTTAACTTTGGAATAATAAAAAAAAGGCTTAATTATGTCACAGGTCCCTGAAGAGGTGCTTTTGTCAGATACCCTTATTCTTTTTTTTCCAATGTCTAACTCCCCGAAATTACTTCTAAGTTTGTCATATACCCCTACTCCCAATTCTGGCCAATTTTGCTGACATGTTACATCAGAATTGGTAGTAGGGATATATGACAAACTCAGAAGTAACTTCAGGGAGTTAGACATTGAAAAAAAAAATCAGAAGTAACTTCGGAGAGTTAGACATTGGAAAAAAAAAAGAATAAGGGTATCTGGCAAAAATACTTATTCCGGAATCTATTCCAGTTGTATATTTTTATAAGTCAAAGAAGTCTGGTTTCTTGCTCCAACAAAAAAGAAGGACCATTATTGACGGGATGCTTCTCTTAATAATAAATATATAAATATATGCAAATTAATACGAAATAACTACATTAATATGAAATAACTAAATTTTTTTTATTTAATTGAAAAATACTACTTTTTTTCCTATCATAACGAAGAAGGAACAAGGAATATTTTTTATGGAAAAAAATTGACAAAGAAGGAATATGGAAAAAAACTTGACAAAGGAGGAATGTGAATAAGCAATAAATAAAAACATTTATCACATAAAAATTTATCAAAGATTTCTTTTCTTACTTTGTTTTCTTTCTTTGTTGTGAATTATTTCACGATGAAAATAATCAATCATCAATCAATTACAATTATATATATATATATATATATATATATATATATATATAGACACACACATGAGAATAATGTATCTCCTCATATGAAGAGAGAAATTATCTTCTTAATCCACTAAAATGATGATAAGTGTCCTCATTATTTTTTTATGCGTTTTCTCTTCTAAAAATTTCAAATAAATCAAAAAGTTTTTCCCTACAAGGCATAACTCTTAATCCACTAATGACAAGTGTCCTCATTATTTTTTTATGCTTTTTCTCTTCTAAAAAATTTCAAATAAATCAAAAAGCTTTTCCCATAAAGTTGAGGATAAATCAAGATGTCACCATCAATATGCCTCCACCGCCAACACCAACAATCATTGCCATGCTAGCAACCGCCGCCGTGCCAAAAACCGCCGCCGCCCACCTATCACCAGCAACCACCGTCATCGTCATCATTCCTAATCATGTTTTCCCCAATCCAAATAAGCCACACTCTTTTTGATCAATTTGAAATCATCCGCCCACCTATCACCAGCAACCACCGTCATCGTTCCTAATCATGTTTTCCCCAATCCAAATAAGCCACACTCTTTTCGGCCCTTTCATTCTTCTGATATCAAATTAAAATTAACTAGGATCATTCTTCTGATATCAAATTAAAATTAACTAGGATCAAATTAAAATTAACTAGGAGGTGATCAATTTGAAATCATCTAATGTTTATTAGTATGTAATGTAATGTTTTTACAATTTGCAGCAAGGTATTCAATTGTTGTTATGAGGCAAGCGGATACATGGGCGGCAGTAGTGGGTGAGCGTCTTGCTATATATTCAATTGTTGCCTTTGTGTTTGTGTTTAAGCAGAGTGTTAATTGGGGTTTTTTCGATAAAAAAAGTTTTAAAAAATAAAGCCATGTATGGTGACGTTATTTAAGTGGGTTAAGGATATAAGATATCTCCCTCATACGAGAAATACTTTATTATATATATATATACACATACATACTACTATATACTACTCTTACTGATGATGGAATGCTCCTACTGGAATGGAGGGAGCTCTATTATCATCTAATCATCTAACTAATAATAAGTGATTAATAGAAAAGTTTTATATAAAAAATATAAAAAAAGTAAAGTAATAAGTAATTAGTAGAAAGAGATAAAATAAATCATATGTTACTCCGTATTAAAAAATATATATCACCAAATCGAGAAGAAGATCTGGACAAAAAAAGTAAAAACATCTAAAGCAATACCTTTGTGCTTCAACATGACTGAAGGTTGTTGTGGACTCATCATACTTTGGAATCGGAACAAGCCCAGCTTCTATATTTTCAAGATCTTCTAAAAGGATTTGATAGTGTCTTTCTACTTCTTCAGCTGATTTATCACCAACTACTTTTGCTATGTTTTGCCACCGATCTGTGGTGTCTTTGTCATAAACCGCAAGTGCCCTTTCAAATTTCTTATTTTGTATATAAGTCCAAGAAGAAGAATGTGAATGTTCTTTGTTGTTGTTGAAGGAATTTGAAGCCATTAGAGAGCTAGCACCAAGGAGCATTAACTAAGGATTGTCGATTAAACTAATGCTGGTGAAAAAAAAAATGTTCTGTTTGCATGCGATTTGGAGACAACATATTGAGAAAATGAATGATAGTGGTCCCTTTATAAACGGTGAAATGCTCTTTAATCATATATTCGTATGATGTTGGATCATTACGATTCCCTTTATCTTTTAGTAAGTTGTTTTTAAGACATAGATATGCTTGCTTATAGTTACATAGAAGGATCGGATCAGATAATCTTTGTTGATCATTTCAAAATATGTTTTTTTAATTTAAGTGTTATTAATCTAATAAGCTGATGATATAGTTTTGGATAATTATTATTGACTCTGCATTTCGATTTATGATTTCAATATATGTGTGCAAATTTACGTTGTTTGTGGCTTGAATTTTGGTTTTAATGACTATATCTTTTTTAAAAAAAAAGATAGATAAATTATTCTACAGGATTTATTCAAGATGTTAGTAATTTTAAAGTGCAAGATGATAGTTTTGAATTCTAATATCCCTAGTTTTGTGAGCTTAAACTACACGATTTATTCAAGCTGGTAATAATTTTAAAGTGCAAAATAATAGGTTTAAATTCTAATATCCCTAGTTTTGTGAGCATAAACTACACAATTTTATCTTTTATTTTTACATTAAGATTATCTTTTAATATCCTATTCCCAACGATATATAACACGATTTCACCTTATCTACTAGACTTATTTAATTGATTAGGCATTCAAAAAAATTTGATTAGGGCATACTAATTTTTTTTGTTGCCCATCCGATTCTCCAAGTACTACCTAGACACATCTTGATCCGACTTTGGTCATGTGTCTGGCTATGACAGGTGAGTCTCCCAACATGAATTTTTGTCTCCACAAGAAATCGAACTCGAGACCTTTTAAGGCATATAATTAATGGTACTCTCTAAGTTCCTAAATAATCACAAGTTTTGAATTTTATCTTAATCGTTTTTATAAGTTTTTATTATAATATCTAATGATGTTAGTATTTATTTTTCACAAACGTATTTATATATTTATTCAACACTTTTTAGAATCTTAATTCAATAATTTTATTGATAATTTCGAAAAATGCGTATCAAATGTTGTGAATTTGAATCTACTATCTAGTATACTTATATAAAAACATCCCTTTTCGAGTTACCACGTTTGTCAGAGAAATTTTCGAGGCACCACGTTTGTTCGCTTTAAAGAATACTCGCACCATAGCATTTGTAGGTAGATAATATCGTCTTTAATCAAAATTATAATTTAAAATAAATAAATTATCTGTTCAAAATTAATATTTAAAATTAAATAAATCTACTATACTTATATAAAAAATCCCTCTTCGAGACACCACGTTTGTCCGCTTAAGGAATACTCGCACTAGAGCGTTTGTAGGTAAATAACATTATCTCTAATCAAAATTATAATTTGAAATTAAATAAATTATCTATATGTGAAATCATTATCCTTAGTGATCGAAAATTAAATAAATAATTCAAATTTATTTAATCTCATCTGTGAAATCATTATCCTTAATTTTAAAATTTATTTAATCTTATTTGTGAAATCATTATCCTTAATTTGTTTTCCAAATCATTATATATATATAGTAAGTAATATGCATTGGATGACTCCTCAACAATATTTTAGCATTTATGTGAATTGGCTTACAAACTTATGGATATTCAAGTAAACAACAATCTCACAATTATATTCGCCTTCGATTTTGTTTTTTATTTTTTTCGTAATTAAATTTTATAATTCTAATATTTCTCGCTCATTTTAATGTATATTATTTGATTCTTAAGTTTCTCTCTAATTACTTACTTTAATTCAGCAATTTGTGTGTACCATTGATCAAAATGTGGTTTGTTCAAAATTTTGATCTAGGTGTAACCAATTGTGTTGTAAGGGAGTGGAGAAAAACAAGTGGAAGAGTCCATCCCGACAAAGTAAATAATTTGTTTTTTTAGTGATTGAGTCTTCAATTGCGGATGATCATAGAGTGCATCAAAATCTAATGTTGTATTGTTTCGGGGTGGCTACCATAAACTACCAAGAAAGATGGTTATCCTACCGTTTCATCTTCTTGAGAGATTCAAGTTTTAATTTAAGAAGACTTTATTTATGACTAACATTGGCAATTAGGGCGGGCGGGCGGGCTTGGCCTGCGCCCGCATTTAGCCCGCAAAAATTGTGGAAAATAGTTCTTTTCCCAAAATAGGACTCCTACCCAAAAGGAGTCGTCCTGGGCCCCCAAAAAGCTATTTACATTATACACAACAAAAATGAATCAAATCATATCACCGGGCCCAGGACATTCCCATGTCCTACATAGATAAAAGTAACATACTCTCCCTGTGAGGGAGAGTACTCCTGCTCGGCCTGATCAGGTGCAAACTCTTCCTCAGTACCTGTGATGATAGTAAGGAGTGAGTATTACACATAAAATGGGGAGGCAGTTTCCATTTATGACATAATGCAACACCAAGTCAAACACATTTAACAATTTAATCACAATATAGTAAGACTCAACACATCACAAAAGATTCATCAATTATCACAATTCAATTATTTCCGCATGCACTTAATCATCACTTTATCAAGCCTCTTATTCTATAAACTTTCATCATATTTACTTTTCTTTTTATTTTGTCCCTCGTCACGACCTACTGCGTCTGCACTCCTGTGCACTCACGACTTACTGCGTCCGGGTATAATTCATTCTCCCCTGGTCACGACCTACTGCGTTCGCACCACCGTGCGATCACGACTTACTGCGTCCGGGTATAATTCATTCTCCCCTGGTCACGACCGTCCGGGTATAATTCATTCTCCCCTGGTCACGACCTACTGCGTTCGCACCACCGTGCGATCACGACTTACTGCGTCCGGGTATAATTCATTCTCATTCTTTCAACATTACCAACTCTTAACTCTTTAACAATTACATTCCCCTCTTAAATTGTTGCACTAAATATTTATGTTGCCCAATTATCACAATTATCTATTATAAATCGACCATCACAGTCCAGGCATGTTATCCACATCATCACTATTATATTCTATAATTCAAACAACATAATTCAAGCACAATCATGTTATCATTTCTTTTATTATTGGCTCACAAATCCCATTTATTGAATAACCTATGGTGCAATATCCTATCTAGCACATAATTCTTAGTACTCATTATATGCATATCGTAAACTAAACCCCAGAGTAAGGTAATACTCACTATAACCCACTCCTTACCTCAAATTAGTAAGAAGTAAATAGAACCTTTATGCCTTAGCTCAAAATCTTGGGAACTTGAATTTCCTAAGCTTTACTTGCCATCTCAACAGAGATATGATGAAGTGATGATATACAATCCTATTTGAGAGAACACAAGATGGTTGATCCTTGCCCTTGTCTTGGTTAGGATTAGAAGGCATGAAATAGAGTTCCTACATGTATATAAGTGCAAGAAACCCTAAGGATTTACACAACTTCTATGAACTAAGGAAAGTTGGAATGGAAAGGAAATTAAAGTTATGGCATGAAGCTTTACTTACTCCAACAATGGTGGAATTTGAAAACCAAGAAGAAGGAAGGAGGGAGCAATTCGTGAGTCAAGGGAGATGGAAGGAATGAGACTTCAATCAAAATCCATGATGCAAGCTTCATGGGTTTGGTTGATTTTGGGTTTGAGGTGCCCAAGAATCAAGTGTTTGAGAAGGAATGGTGATGGATATGATCTTGGAGTTGAGAGAAAGTTGATGAAGATGATGGGGTGCAATGGTGTTGAAGGGTGGTGAAATGAAGTGTTTTTGGTGTTTTATTTGCCTCCCAAAAAGCTGAGACAATCGTGTGGCCATGGTTCCATGCTTTGCCACCAAGTTTAAATTTCGACGCACCAGATTTGATCTGGTGTGCGTCGCTCGCTTGGGCGAGCCTATCACTCGCTTGGGCGAGTCCTGGCACCAGCTGGTGCGCCTGATGCGTGCGGCTGGTGCGTGGTGGGAGTTCTGGCGCGCCAACGCGAATCTGGTGCGTGTGGTGCGGATTTGCGCTCGCCTGGGCGAATTGGTGCCTCGTCTGGGCGGGATTTTCACTGTCTGGTGCACCAATGAACAGTGCACCCGCCTGGGCGAGCTGGAAGCGCGCCTGGGCGAGAATCAGACTTCCAATCTTCGATTCGCCGTAACTTTTTCGTTAACCGTCGGATCGGGTCCAAATTTTTAGATAAGCTTCTTCACCCCATAAACTTCATATCCAACGGTGGAATTTATTTTCTTAGCATCCTATAATAAATTTCTAATTTTCTCTTTTCGGTCGATTTCTAACATCTAAAACGCCGATTTAACTCCCGATTTCGCTTAGTTAATTTCGCTCGAAGCTACCATTGCCTTCTATACAACCCCTAGGACTTATATTTACTACTCACCTATCTACCAAAATTCGTTAAGTCATTATTCCAATTTTTTCTAGGTTTTTAATAATAATTCCATTTAAAATAAGGTTTAGGATGTTACAAAAGGCAATTAAAAGTATAACAAAATATGCATCATCTAATAAGTAATTCATCAAACACTCAAAAATCAAAATTAAGAGCTTTAGGTAGAGGAATGAGGGAAAAAATAAAAATAAAAGAGAGAATTTCGAGAAGAGAATTCTTAGAATTAGATAGAACTTTAAAAATTGAATGGGAGAGCCTATTATATATATATATATAGTGATTTTTTTAATATTTTTTAAATATTTTTGTTGAAGATAATGATTTGTTCAACAAATTGAGGATAATGATTTCACATATAGATAATGATTACATAAATTTAAATAATTAATTTAATTTCAAATTGTAACTTTGGTTAGAGATAATGTTATTTCGTTGTACAGTTTGGTTTGAATTTCTACCTTTTTATATACATTGGTTAGTAATTATTTTTAGTTGTTGCTAATAATAATCTTTAATTTAAAATATTTAATATAAAAAAATTAAAATATCAATAATCCGTGCATTGCACGGGGTAAGAGCTAGTTAGGATATAAAATAAGAAATAATAGGAGAACAAAATTATTAGAATTAGAGAGATCTAAAGGTGAAAAAAAATGTAAAATTGAATGTGAGATCCTATTATAAATTTTTTAATATTTTTGTTGAGGATAATGATTACTTTTTTTTAACAAATCGAGGATAATGATTTCACGTACAGATAATGATTAAATAAATTTGTGATTTTTTTAATATTTTTATAAATATTTTTTTTGGGGACGATGATTACTTTTTTTCCAACAAATAATTGAGGATAATAATTTTACATACATATAATGATTAAATAAATTTAAATAATTTATTTAATTTTAAATTGTAATTTTATTAGGGATAATGATTATCTACCTACAAACTCTCTGTTGCGAGGAAAGCTTCACGGGACAAATGTGGTATCCACCAATTTGAGCATATTGATTAATTTTATCTTATAGTTATAGGTATCTCTATTGGGCAAGATTGCTAACCAAATAATATAAATATATTGCATACACAGGAATAATGATCAATCATTTGACCTTGCTTAAGTTTAAATCAATCATTTTTTTAACCAAACCCGCTTTATTATTATGTTATTGAACATTATGTTTAGTGTGATTTTCTTTTCATTATATTAAACAACAAATATATAATACTTATGAAATTGTTATCTTTTCCATTATTATATATAATAATATTGACCATATATTCACACATTTCTAAGTAGTATTTTATTATATTAACAGTTTATATTTTTTGTTTAATAGTTATGCTTGGTAATGGAGATATGTGTCTCACTAATAATAGAATGACTCACAAATTTCAAAGATAAACTATTTTTTTCTTATTTATTCATGTAAGGAGTCAATATTATTTTCTATCCGAAACTTGGATTACTTGACTTTGTGGCAGGAAACCAATCTAATGACATGTGTCTTGTACTACTTTTGGAGAAGAAAAAATCGTGAAAGTATGAAGGAAGTTATGGAGCATTTTTTAACCTTCCTCAACAATACAAACAGGGGTGCAGCCGTGCAGCTTTGGGGAGTCCATTCTTGAATGTTTATTTTTTAAATTTGCTTATCTATACTATTGAACGGCTCTGGTCGGGTAATATTTAGTGCTTTGCTTTGTCCTGTAGGACAAGGGATTGAATCCTAGTCCTTGATTTTACTTATGATGTTTTAGCATTTTGAACTAAAAATAAAATTTTAATAATACAAAAAAAATGTCATGCATAAAATCAAACACTCGACCATGATATATCTTGCTCAACACCGAACAACCACACCAATCACTATTATTAAGCTATAATTCACCCCGAGTATATACATATAAGCTACAAAATCTAAGGGGGAGTCAGTGCTTCCATCTGCTCTTTCCAAGATCCGTCCCCGTTACAAACCAAAAAGTGAAAAACAAATAAAACCAAAATCCCTAAAACGATGAAGTTGCTAGCGGACGACGACCATTTCTTAGCAAGGCGATGGTCGTTGGCAGTTATGTCTAGGGTTCGTTGGAACTTGGAAGACGACAAATGAATATCCATGCTCACAACAACATGGCATGGCCAAAAGTCGTGGGAGTTGTCAGCTCGTCAATGGCCATTAGTCGCGAGGAGTTGGAGAAATACATGGGTGATTGTTCATGGTATTGGTGGATGTAGTTTTTTATGATGGCATGAGCTGCATTTGTCGATGATGCCTCACAACATGGCTGGATGCCTGAATGATGATTGGACATTGCGAATAAGGTTTCAGGTGATGGGTCTTATGACTCTTATCTTCATGGCCTATATATTTTGGAGAACGAATGGTTTTGAACCCTTTCCTATATTTAATGTTACTTGAAAATAAATGTACAGGGGGTGTAGCAACGATAAATTCACTTAATATTATGGAACTTTGGGCGCCACAAAGGCAAACAATCTATAAAATCTAGTACTATGACAACTGTGTCCTATAGAAAAGTAAGGCTTAATTATGTCACAAGTCCCTGAAATTTGGGGTACTTTTGTCAGATACTCTTATTCTTTTTTTTTCAATGTTTGACTCCTCGAAGTTACTTTTGGATTTGTCATATACCCCTATTACCAATTCTGACCAATTTTGTTGACATGTAACATCGGAATCCTGATATAATGCACGGGTTATTGATATTTTAATTTTTTTAAATTAAATATTTTAAATTAAATTTTATTATTATTTTTATTATAAAGTAAAGATTATTATTAAACAACAACAAAAAATAATTATACAAAAATGTAGTAGTTCAAACCAAACCCTATACTTTTAAAAATTAATCTAAATTATCTAGTTGATAAATTTTGTACTTACTTTTTATATGAGATATTCCTTATTTATTTTATGGATAAATTGACATTTTTATATATGATTATTAAATTTAATATGATAAATAAATATTAAATCCGAATTAAACATGATCTTTTTTATATTTATGCGATGGATGGAGTAGTTTCTTTTTTGTACAATTAGTATTTGTTTTATAAATATGATTATCACATTTGTTGTTATTAATGATAATTAAATATTTTCATCTTTTTAATCAATTATCTTATATCAAGTTAATAATAAGATTGAATCCTAAAAATCTTTATCTTTTCTCAAGCTAAATATTTTTATTATTTTTTAGTAAATTAAAATATCAATAACCGCATTTAGGGCCGAAAAATCAAGCCCTGCCCGCCCTAAGTGCGGGCAGGGCGGGCCCGCGGGCCGCCCGTTTTGTTATTATTTATTTTTTTTCTTTTTTTTCTTTGGTTTTTTACTATATAATGTAAAAAACCGCCCGCCCGCATGCCCGCCAGCCCTAATTAGACTATTTTCTTGTATTTTGCAGCAAAAAAGAAATTTTTTTTAATTTAATAGAGGCTCGCGGGCGGCCCGCACTAGCCCGCAAAAAATTAGGGCGGGCGCGGGCGGGCATAATTTTTGGATTTTGTCCAAATCCTTCGCCCTGCCCGCAAAAAATTGGGGGCAGGCGGGCGGGGCCCGAGGGCATTGGCCCTAATTGCCAACGTTATTTATGACCATTGTGACACTATAATAATAGGATTTTATTTTTATTCTATAATATATTTTGTCTATTGTAATAGATAAAAATCATTTTATATAAAAATATAATTTGATTTTATGCTTGATGTAAATATATTTTTGTTTTTTGTTTTTTATTGTGACAAGAGAATTAAAACTATTAATAACAAACCAAATGTAATCATCATATATAATAACAGGATTTGATTTTCCTTCTATAATATATTTTGTCTATTGTAATAGATAAAAATCATCCTATATAAAAATAGGATTTGATTTTATGCTTGATGTAAATATTTTTTGTTTTTTATTGTGACAAGAAAATTAAAACTATTAATAACAAACCAAATGTTTTTATTAATATTATCTTTCTATTTTTTTTCTCATATGATATGGACCATTAGTCCGAGATCAATTAATAATTTTAAATATTAATTGCAAAAAAAACTAAAAATTACGTTGATAAACTAAATTTATGTTTAGTCACTCACACCACTATTAAGATTTATATTATTAATTTTTTTCTATATTCTGTTGTTGATTTTTATATTAATTTTTGTTTATATTGTTGAGTTCCATAAAAAAAGTTTTTCTCATATGCATAATCTTTTATTCCTAAGCTCCAATGACAAGTACTCAATTGCTCACTAATAGATGACATCATCTTTGTAGAAAAATTTAAATGAAAATGATTAGAACGATAATAATAAAAAAAATTTAGGATTTTATCTTATTATTAACTTGAGATAAGATAATCGATGAAAAATATAAAAATATTTAATTATGATTAATAAGAATAAATGTGATAATCATATTTTAAAAAAAAAAACTGTTCCATCCATCACATAAATATAAGATTTATCTCATAATATCATCAAACAAAAAAGATCATAATGTTTAATTCTGATTTAATTTTGATTTATCATAATAAAGTCAATAATCATATATAAAAATGTCAATTTATCCATAAAATAAATAAGGAATATGTGAGATAAAAAGTGTTACATTTTTATTCATATGAGGAAGTACAAAATTTATCAACAAGATCATCTAGATTAATTTTTTTTAAGTGTAGGGTTTGGTTTGAACATCTACCTTTCTATATAATTATTTTTGATTGTTGTTTAATAATAATCTTTACTTTATAATACAAATAATAATAATAATGATCTTTAATTTAAAATATTTAATATAAAAAATTAAAATATCAACAACCCGTGCATTGCACGGGGTGAGAGTTAGTACTTATATAAAAAGATCCCTTTTCGAGACACCACGTTTGTCGTGTGAAACAATTCTCGCATCAGAGCGTTTGTAGGTAAATAATCATTATTTGAAATAATCCAAAAATGGTAAATAATCATTATTTCCAACCAAAATTACAATTTGAAATTAAATAAATTATTCAAATTTATTTAATGATTATCTCTAATCAAAATTACAATGTGAAATTAAATAAATTATTCAAATTTATTTATTGATTATATCTAACCAAAATTACAATGTGAAATTAAATATATTTTTCAAATTTATTTAATCATTATCTGTATGTGAAATCATTATCCTCAGTTTGTTAAAAAAAGAAGTAATCATTATCCTTAAAATTTTTTAAAAAAATCACTATATATAACATTGTTTCACCTTCATTCTTTACCTTTGTTTCACCTTCAGATCTCTCTACTTCCAAGAATTCCCTCCTTTTATTACTTCGTATATTATGTTCCTAATTATTTATTTCTTATTTTATATTTAATTTTTGTTGTGTGTTTGTAGCATAAGAGAGCACTGAAACGATTTGTGTTCATGAGAAGGCGTTAATTGAAGACCCCAAAAGAGCCAGATCAACACAGAATTGTAACATAAGGAAAGTCACTCAAAAATCCCAAACTGTTCAGCGTGGAGTTGCAAATCTCAGTCCTTATTCCACATTGATGCATGTACTGTTTTTTGTTTGGATTTTTATTTGTTTATAAGGTATACTTATAATCTAAATATATAAGAAAGAGGTAAGTGTTGTTACATTGTTAAATATTATCTTCCTCAAAACATAATTCATTATTTTTAAAATAATATTTGAAAATCTTGCTTTCGCGACAATTTGGTACCTGAAAAAATTAAGTTAAATAGATTATTCAAATTTTCCACGTCATTATTCCAACAACATTAAAATCTCATCATTAATTCTATTTAATATTTAAATTAAAATTAAAATCCTATAAATAAATCCTATAATATATTAAAAGATAACAACAACATTTAAAAAAAAACATGATACAAACTACAGACTCAAAAATTTTGGTGAAGTTTGACACACAAAATTGTTATCCTTGAGGGTGCAATGATCCCGATCACCCTTAGCATGACTCTACCTTTGATTTTGGGTAAACAAACTCCCTTCAATAATCATATACTACTCAATTCAGTAAAAAAGTGCAAGTAAATCAAACATAAATTTCACAGAGCCAATTAGAAGGATCTCTTCCTACTTTTTCTGTAACCACTTTATCTAAATGTATTATCAAGATAAATTTATTTATTTTTTTATCACAATAATTATGAAAAATAATAATTAATATAAAGAGTGTTATATTAAAAAACTGAGGGATAATCTATAAAAAAAACATAGGGATTATTTGGTTTGGATATTCGGGAATAAAATTTTTTGATGCTATCCACAAATTACAAATAGGAGATAGATTCAATACTTATAAAACATATAAGAAAAAGAATGTGCATGTCTCATCTAGAAATTTCCACGTAATCCATGGAGAGATCATAAATCTGTATAGGTTTATGGGTTTGGAGTATACATCATAGCTCACAAACTTCCCTTAATATTTGGCATAGTACGTCAACTCTAAAGTTAAACTAGAAAAAAAAATATATATATATATTTAAAATTTAAATGATAATTATAATAAAAAATATAAAAAAGGTAGATTATCTTATAAAAATGACAATTTTTTTTACATAATTTTATATTATTTATTATTATGAGCTCATTTTTTAATTTTACCTGAGACAAATTTTAACCAAACAATATTTTATCAGTATTGCAATATCGAAATTGAAAATATTCCAATATTTTTTTTAAAAGTAAAACAATTTAAATACTAATAAAGTATAGATTTTTTTCAAACATTACAAATAATATGGATATGTGATTAAATATAATGATTATCATTTTGTAAAAAGTTTGCAATGAATAAATACTTTAGTTGTTATAATCTCTAAAAAAAATTGTGAAAGATTAAAAACAAAGGTACATACATTTCAAAAATTGAAAAAAAAAATTCAAGATGATTAGAAAAATTAGGATAAAGATTTTTTAGGATCAAATCTTATAATTAACTTGAGATAAGATAAACGATGAAAAATATCAAAATATTTAAATATGAATAATAATAATAAATGTGATAATCATATTAAAAAGATGATAATTTATATTCAAAAAATACTAAATTATCATGTCGCATGAAATAGGAAATATGAAATATTTTGATTTATCCTAAATATACTCATAATACCATCAAACAAAAAATATAAAAAAAATTAATTTTGATTACACTCCAATTAATCATAATATCATAATAAACGTAATAATGGTATATAAAAACGTGTTACTTCATCGATCAACTAAATAAGAAATACATTAATTTAATACTCATCTATACATAAACAAATGTAATATTAAAAATATAAAAAAGAGCAGTCATTATATTCCTTATAAAATGCAATGTGTTAATCAAGACAGTCAAGGATAATAAGTTCAATGTCGTCTTCATGTCCTATGAAATACCGAATATTCTAATTTATCCTTAAATTTACTCATAATACCATCAAACAAAAAAGACGAAAATATTTAAATATGATTTACTTTTGATTCTTTAAAATAAAGTTGATAATCATATAAAAATATTAATTTATCTATTAAATAAATAAGGAAGATATCAGATAAAAAGTGTTACTTTTTATTTATACAAGAAAGTATAATATTTCTCAACAAGCTCATTTAAATTAATTTTTTTAAGTGTAGGGTTTGATTTAAGTCTCTGCCTTTTTGTTTTTTTATTGCTTTTTAATAATAATCTTTACTTTAAAATAAAAACAATCTTTACTTTAAAATATTTAATATAAAAAATTAAAATATTTAATAACACTAATAATATTAATTAACTTTCTTAATATACATACAAATTAAAGCCACTCAAAATGTTTATATTTATGAATGGAGAGAATACTACTACAATTTACAATGTCAAAATAAAAGTAAAGAAGTAAAACTAGTCTTAAATGTTGCATAGACTTTTGTAAAGAAACACATATAAAACAAATTCATTTTGATAGAAAGACTCTTAAAAACTCAATTACTTTATTTCATTGTACTCCCTTCAGTTTGAAATATAAAAAAAAAATTAATTTCACACTTATTAAGACTCGTAAGGTCATGTAACAAGTCTTAAGAATTGAAAGTTGGAGGTCTATGACGATCTTGGGCAACACCATTTGATGGATTTAATTTTCCTTCCCTTGCCTCCGTAAAAAAAAAACTTTGCCTATAAAAAAAATTAGGCTTAACTATATTTTCAATCCTTGAACTGTAGGGTTATTTTGTCACAAGTCCTTGTTTTTTTCTTCTTCATCAATGTCTGTCTCCTTGAAATTATTTTTAGTTTTGCCATATACCCATGCTACGCTACCGACTCCAACCTAATTTTGCTGACATGTCACACCAAAATCATAGGCATACACAAGAGATTAGCCATGTAGTGCCACATTATCATACATGTGAGCAAAGATTTTTTTTTTAATAAAAAAACTAATATTTTATATTTTTAGTTAACAAAAAAAGAAAAAAAAAAGGATCGGAGAGAGATCGTCTTTGCCCACGTGATATCACGTGGCTAATCTTCTGCATCTAACTAGGATTTCGATGGAACATGTTAGCAAAATTTTATCAGAATTGATAGAAGGGGTATATGGCAAATCTAGAAGTAATTTCGGGGAGTCAAATATTGAAAAAAAAAATGAACAAGGGCCTATGGCAAAACGACCATAAAAGTTCAAGGATTGGACTCATTATTTCTTGCAAGGTTTTTAAGGTGGTAGGGGTCCTAATATGAGGTACATGGTGGTTGGACTCATTATTTTTGTATCGATTGGTTGGTGAGAGTGTGGTATCTCTTTGTATGAATTACAGTGACTCTATTTGCTACACAACAGTGTGAAGCTTATCTCTGTACTTTGGTTTTGGACAACTTTGAACACATAATTGATTATCCTTTGGCAAACCCTTCATAGAAGGTGGTCTCTGCTGAGTACTTTGATGCTTGGTTGTTCGTTTTAATGAATTTTGTTTGCTGTTAAAAAAAAGTTCAAGGATTGGACACAGTTATAATTTTCTCAAATTTATAAAAAAAATTGAGGCATTTTAGGGAAATAGCATTGAGAATGAAACAAGAATTGAATGAGATAATCACTTTATAGGGATGTTTTAAAAAAGTAGTATTGGAAATGTAACAAAGTTTAAGAAGGTTAGTTAACTTTTACATATATTTTAAACCAAGATAAGTATGATTTTTTTTCTTCTTATATTCCAAATTAGAGAAAGTACCTTTTAATGGTTTATGATATTTTGGTTTTGAAGTTACGCTTCATTTGGTTGCACAAGAGAAAATGAGAGTTGAGAAATATTGGAGAGAGAAAAAGGTAAGAAAATGAGTGGATTTGTTGGTTGTTTGGTATAAAAGAAAATGAGAAGAAATATGAGAGAAAGAATTGTTGAATGTTCTCTCCCTTCATTTGATTGGTAGAAAATGAGAACATAAAAAACAACAAATTTATTAAAAGACAAATATACATTTATTGTATAATAAAAAAAAACTGTCAATTCGGGTTGGCCCAACCAACCCTTACGGGTCACTGATTTTGGGTTTTAGTTTATTAACCTCCCAATTTAATCACTTGACCCCCTTTTTTTTGCCAAAACCCGAAATTGCCTTTTTTTTGTTTATAACACACTCCTTGGGGCCTGAGCGAGACTTACAAAAAAAACAAATACATAACTCGCTGACCCCTCAACGAGTTTTTTTTTTTTTGCCTTCTCGCTGGAGGGTCAGCGAGTATGTTATTTTACACAGCTCGCTGATCCATTAACGAGCTATATTATTATTATTTTTTTCCCTTCTCGCTGCACCTGGAGCGCGATTGTTAAAACTAGTGTGTTGGTAGAGATCCTAGTATTGCTTAGGTAAGCTTTGTTGGTTTTTTCTTTCAAGATTTTTAAGGAGGTAGAGATCCTAGTATTGCTTAGGTAAGCTTTGTTGTTGTCACTGGTCAGGTTGGTGTTTTTGACTTGTAATTTTGTTTCACTTTTTCCTGAAGTAGACCTCTTTTGTAATGCTCCTCGTGAGTTTTGGTCTTTATTGAGCACGTGATTGTGTACCCATGTTCAAACCCTTCATAGAAGTTGTGGTCTATGTGCACAATGATGCTTATTTAGACCTTTTTTTTTAAATAATATTCTTTTGCTTATAAAAAAAACCACAATTGGAAATCTAATGACTCTACTGAATATCTATACTTTAAATTAATCATTTCTCAATTAAAAAAAATTGAAATAAATAAATCATTTATCAATATAAAACTATCTTTTTCGTTTCCTTATTCAATATTCTAAAAGTAATTTTTAGCATTTTACATATTTATAATTCTATTAAATATGATCATAACATAAGAAAACCCTTATTAAAATAGAAAGCAAAAATATAAATTGAAGAAGAGTAAATAATCAATTTGGTCCTCCAAAAATTGAATTGCCATCAATTTGGTCTCTCAAAAATATTTGCCACCAATTATTCATGTGATTTGTGGATATAATTGGTTAACACACAAAAACTATCGGCGTGCTGAGGACAAAAAAATTTCTCTTTTTGGTCTTTATTATAGGTCATATTTAACTGTATTACAAAGATCAATAAATATAGTTCTATTTCTTGAAATTTTAAAAAAATATTTTAACATTACAATTTTATTCTCTTAATTTGTATTGAAAATTTCACAAATGTATTATTTCACATTAATGAACATAGGGCAAAGAAAAGAAAAAAAAACAATAAATATCTCCTAGAAAATACAAAGTGCCTTGAAAATATGGCCAAAGAAATATTTTAGTAAACAACTTATTAATAGAACCATAGGGAGTATTATCGTGTCGATTCTCTGCAAGCTGAGTGCAGGTAAGGGGACACCACTAACAATCTAATCATTGACCGTGATTCTTTGATACTCCTTTTGAGATTTTTAATCTTATGCTCCCCTTGTTTTCACCATTGATTTCTATTAATAAAGAGATGAAAGGTTTAGATTGAAAAATGAACAACATGGAATAACAAATTTTCTCTTCTTCTCTTACTTCAACCCTTTCTCCTTTTTCTAGTGCTAACCACCAAACCACCACCCTACCCATTTCTCCCTTATAATCACACCGTTATCACTATACACCACCCTATCTCTGCCCTCAATTATGGTTCTTAAGAACATCACCATGTACCCACGACGAGCAACCTGAAACCAACATCATGACATGCTAAGGTCAGTGTCGACTATGAGCCATCCCTCAATGTCTCAATCACCAAGGGAATGCGACATCTCAATGAAAGTGCAGTGTAATGGTTGAGTGGATAGTGCCAATGTTGTTTGAAATGAGGTGAGAATGGATGATGATTGAAATTGAAAATGGGAGAAAAATAACTTTTCATGAATAAATATTAGTTTGAAAAAAAAGCATCAAAGAACCATCCATCATTGATATAAATATAATTCATTGGAGAACGCATACATAATCAAAATTCCAAATGACAAGAGCACTATAAGTAAATTACTAATTAACCTTACAAATTGCCTAAAATAAAACAAAGGAAAATAACAAGAATCAGGTAAAAAAACACACACACACACACTAAAAACCCATCTAACTCACTACGACCCCTTTATCTTCCAAAGACACAAAACAAACATCAATGTGGAGGGCAAAATGTAATTACATACTGAGATGCCTTACAAGTCTTAAGCCCAGCTGAATCATCATAAGCATAGCTATAAGCCTTGGGGCAAATGGTCTTGAAAAGAAGTGCAAACATATTTGGTTTGCAACTTTCTGGATTAGCATATTCCCCGGTGCAACAATACCTATCAGATTTCTTAGCCAAACAAGCACTCTTGCACCCTACCACCTTCCCTTGAAACTGCACAACAAATGCAGATGGACAATAAACATTCAAGTTAGCCTCACAAGCCGCAACACCGCAACCAACACCATCTCTGCCCACACCACCAATAGGCCTCATTGATATTGGAATGTTGAACCCATCAACCAAACTAATATCATAGAAATGCAATGGTGATTCAGGGGTTCCAAGGGTCATTTCTACAAGTGTAGCTGGAGGGACTCCACCTATGCCCTTACATTGCAATAGGCCTGCACAATCCCCTGTTTGACAAGACCCTTTGCCCGTTTGTTCGTCGAAGCAACAACCTTGTCTGCCCCAAATTCTTCCTGACCATAACTCAGGGACTTGGAGAAATATCTCTTCCCCACTTGCAAGGTGAAAGCCACCATCTTTGATAGAAGGGTGCCCTGCATTTCCAAGAATTCCAGGCCATACACTCTCTTTGCAGTTGTTTACCATTATGAGTTGTATCCCATCTGTAACATAACATTAGAAAACAATAACATAAATTCTCAAGAATCTCAACTACTGAACTACTGCTAGATGTAAGATACTTAATATAGTGCCAAAGAGTAATTCTTAATAAGACACATGATTCCTTAAATCATAGTGATGGCCAAGTCCCTAAATCATATTTAGGGTGTAGAAAAATCATAGACCCTAAATCATACTAAAAACTTATCTATGTGGTTCATCACTTCATACATTACTATTGTATAACTTGCTTTATGACAAACCATCGATAAGAACAACAAATTCTATACACATGAATAAAGCATGTAACTATAGCTTGAATACTATTTTATAATAAATTTGCATCTATTCTTAAAATTTCTTTCAAACAAAGCAGATAATATTTTGAGTGCTTTAAACATTGATGTGGTGAACCTTGTCTAATCAAGAGATTTTCTTGCAGGAGCATAATGTAATGTAATGAGAGTTTAATTTAAGCGTTATTGAAGAAAGTGATGATGAGTTCATTCGTTGGTTATGTGACAGTGAAGAAAAAGTACCTGTAAGGGAGATGAAGAACAGAATACAGGAAAAAATGAAATGGTGTAAGGTAGCAGACATTGAATTTTGGAATGTGGTCATTTGAGTTCCTCCTTTCCTTCTCTGTTTGTGAAAGTGTCTCGTGTGTCATGGTGCTTGCTGAAGATAAAATAGAGAAGGGGGAATGAGGTGCTATTTAATTTCCTTGTTTTTAGCCATTTCCAACATGTTTAGAAACGGTTTTGCTCAAAAATAAACCCAAGTCCAGCACTAGTGGAGAGTGGAACGGTTTCCCCCTACAATGTTATGCTCAACCCTTTCCTTCCTTAACTTAACTCACTGTTTCTAGGATCACATGTACAAGAAATATTAATCATTAATTGAAACAACCATGAATTCATTAGAGAATTATTAATCATCTAGATTTGGTTGCATGGTAGAAATATTTTTTTGGCAACAAAGCCTTTTTCATACTCAAGTCTAGGGCTGACAACGAGCTGAACTGAACTGAAATATGTTCAGCTCAGTTCAGTTCATTAAAAAATAGTTCGAATTAAACTCGAATCGAGTTTTGAACCGATCTATTTTTTAGGTTTGAGTTCGATTCGGTTAAGTTCGTGAACTATTTACGAGCTATTTTTGAACTATTTGTTTCGTAAGTTCGAAATAGTTCAGTTCGTTAACTCGAATAATGAGTAATTTTTTTAAACAAAAATACATTACACAAAATAATACACCAAATAAAATTTCTCTGATGCAAATTATATGCTACTATAGTATGATTATTTTGTATTTTTTCTTTCTTTCTTCCTTTCTTTTTATTTAAATTCTTTAACTCTTTTTTTTTTAGATTTTACTTTTTTTTAAATAAAAAATTCTTTATCTTTATAAATTATGACTTTAATATCTTATGTTTTGTTATGTTGAATATATCTCGGATATTTTTTGAATTACTATACACATTCCAAATGTTTTAAAAACACAAGTTTGTAAAAATTAAAACATTGATTTTAGCATATATATTATGCTATATTATATTATCAAACATGTTGATCACGATCGATCAAACTAGTCGATCTATAAATTGTTCAAGTTCAATTCTTTTATTTAACGAATTCAATTTCTGATTTAAGTTGGGTTTATTTGGCTCACGAGCTATTTGTCGAATCGAGTATCGAATGAATTTCGAACTACTCGATTCATTGCCAGCTCTACCTGTAACACCTTAGGTTTATATTATCATTTTATCAATAAAGATTTTAGGAAAATTTTGACAGAGTTTACTTTGTTTATTAGATAATTCCCAAAAATTTTGTAATTTACCTGTACCTATTAGATTCAGGATGTCAAATCTAGATAAAATTAAAAACATATTTGTATTTCCTTATCACTCCAAAAAGATGGTATGTAACATACCATAAGTGATAACCACTTATATACACAAGGATTTAAACCAAACTGGTTTAGGCTAACATATTACACATTCAAAGTACCTAATTTAAACTTTTACAACTTTTATATTACATTAACCAAACACTATACATTCTCGGACAGAGCGAGGTTGCAAAGTGTGGTTGGAACCACATCAGCGTGTCTACACTCCCTTACTCGGAGCATGACTCTCCTCGGCAGTAGGCAAAGATAAAGCGGATCTTGGTGAAGTACCTAAAAATGATAGCAAAAGGGAGTGAGTGGTTTTGCATAATTCAAAATAAAGAATTAAATATCAATAACATAAAACCAATTAATACACACCAATCAAATATATCACTTCAATTCATTATAGCCGTGACACAATCACACTCATATTATTAAGGGTGTCATGATGCATGCATACTATGTTCATTGCTTCTTAAGAAATTATGCATGTACGACTCTCGGGATCCATTGATTGAATCCAATGACTTTTGATCACTTCATCATTACATTCTTTTCTTCTTTCACTTTTCACATTCTCTTGCATTTTGAAATACATTGGGTCTAATCATGGAACAATTCATTTCATGATCTCCCTCTCAAGTATTTCATTCTTTTGCACATCTTTTCTTCATTCCATATCTCATCACCAGATCATCTTATCATTCACATTTCACTCAATTTTCTCACTTCACCCTTCGCTCCAGGGAAAGACAAAACCTGGAGTAAGTGTCCCTCTACCACTGCTTGCACACTATTGGTCTCTCTCTCTCTCTCAGTCTAGTATAACTTGGGTTGAAGGCCCAAGTTGGCTATAGTAGGGATCCATCCTCAACCGATCAACGAAGTGACTGTGTGACCGATAGAATTATTGAATCTCTCTTAATTCCTTAAGCAGAGCCTTAAATCCTAATATTACCAATTAATGTTCAATCAAAATTATTAAATGGTTATCCAATTCATAGAAATATTCCTATCCCTATGCAATTGAATTGTTTGATTAAAAGGTCTAAATCCTAATTCAATATTCTTATTCAATTAGAATTACTAAATCATAAACGGTACCAAATTCATGATAAACAATGAAAACTTAATCAAACACGAAACTTAATGGAAAAACATTAATTCATTAAACAATAACTATGATGGTTCCACACAAATCCACCATGTTCCCAAAACGGAGTTTAGTTACACATGTTCAAAGGAGAAGAATTAAGGAGAAATAGAGAATACATAATTGAAGCCATGAATAATACCTCTAATCTCCACAAAATGAAGGATCTTCAAAAGCACAATAATTCTCTTTCTAATCTCTGGTAACTACTCAGAAAACCTAATTAAATCCTATTTTAAAGAGTTTGGAACTAATCCCCAACAAAATCTGAAAAGATAGAATGAATCTCTAAAATTTAGCGTCGCGCGCCTGGGCGCACAAGACTCGCGCCTGGGCGCGCCTACTGTACTGCACCGAATTGGAATTTTGACCCCTGCTATGAATGGCTGACCCATGGACGCGCTTGAGCGCAAAAGTGCCTGAAAGAATTAGCTCTTTGTACCCCAATTTTGGCCATTTGACCCACATGCACTTGGGCGCGCCTAGCATGCGCTTGGGCGCACGAACACTGAAAATCACCATTTTGCCCTTCTTTGCTCCAATTTCATAGTTCCGAGACTTCTTTCTTTTTCCTCTGTTCCGATTCACCAAATTATTGCTCCAAAACCTGAAATTAAGACCAAAAACGTACAAAATCCTAAAGGATCTCATTCCCCATCATTAGTAGACACAAACTCAGTCTTTTTCCTAAATTACTTGAGAAACAAACTAAAATTACTAGTAAAGAGAGTTAATTATCATCCAAAAACATCATATATTGAGTTCAAATCACTTTACTTACAATTCTTTATTTTATTTGTGCTATCAATTACCAAGCACTTATTTTATGAACTCATTCATTTTCATCATTTCAACAAACCTATCAACTTAGTCATTCCTTATCCTTTATTTATGTATTCACTTACTAAGCACATCCTCATCCAAACATTCATATTCATCATTAAACATTTATAACAACATTTAACATACACATATATCCACAAGTATCAAAGTGGGTTCAATTCTTTTATTCTCATACTCTAGTTATTTGTCTATATTAACTACCCTAAGTTTCACTATCATAAACTATTCACCCATTTCTTAGCTATTACTATGAACACCCTAGAAACCATTTCCTAAACCATGGTAATACCCCCTCCTTACCTCAAATGAGAAGAGAGATAAGGAACCTCAAAACCTTGCTTTACTCCTTTTCCATAGCTTCCCTTAGAACTTAAATCCTTTGAATCTCCTTTGAAACCTCAACAAAGAAACTATGAGGTGAGTTGGGATTTGTCTAGAGGAGAGTGAGATGGAGGGATGGAAATCTCTTTTACTTGATCTTGAGAGGAAGGCATGAGAGAGTGAGAATCCATTGTTATGGAGTTAGAAAACTCAAGAGAGATGGTGGTGAGGGTGGTGTGTGGTGATGATGATGATGGGGTGATGAAGCTTGATCTTGTGTTGGTGATGGAGATGGAAATGGAGTTGATGAAGGTGGGTGCTCTTGATTCTTAGAGAAATGAGAAGAGAGATTGATGAAGAAGAAATGAAATGAATGTTTGTTGTTGTGTTTTTGTTTTTATGAAAAGGGAAGTGTTTTGCATGGAAATGGAGTATGTGGTTGTAAATGAATGGCTTCTTGGAGAAGTTTTTCTTGTGTGGTCTCCAAGTCACTTATTTTTTTCTAGGTTTGACGAGTGGTAATCGATTACCTCATCAAGTAATTGATTATCTCCTTAAATTCTCAATTATTTGGTTCCTCACAAAGAGCAGGTAATCGATTATCTCCCCAAGGTAATCGATTATCTCCTTTAATTCAATTTTTGGGTTTCTCACAAAGAGCTGGTAATCGATTATCTCTCCAAGGTAATCGATTACTTTGCCCAATTTTCATATATTGATGGTTTCTAACTCTAAGACATCCCTCTTAACTCCTATACACCATTTTCTATTGATACATCCATTTACTCCAAATTTAGATTTATACTAATTAACCTTGGAATTAAAATCAGGATGTTATAGTTATCACCAGTTACCTAGTTGGTTGCAACCAGTTACCTTAAGTCAGTTTTCCCAGAATTCTTCATGATAACCGGTTATTGACCTCTGTAACATCCCAACTTATATTTATGAATTAAATTCTAAATAAATTTATTAATTTGTTTTTATTACAAAAGTGTCAATTTTGTTAATAAAATCTATATTGGGATATACAACATGGCATAGAGGTATATTCTAATGATATCTTTCCTTTTTGCCTGCATCGTCACAAATCTCTGATTCCTTGCTCATTCCCAAGAGTACCTAAAATGTTAAACCACAAGGAGTGAGATACTTCTCTATATATAATCTAAGCAAAAGAATTAAAGGAATTTATAATAAAAATTGAAAGAACCGAAATACTTTGTCTTATTCGTCTATTCTTATTTAATTAAGAACAAGATATAACTTATATTTAATTTATTTATTACTTCCATACTTTACTAAAACATACATATATAAATATTTATTCTTACAATTACATCAACTGTAGTTTATTCATCAAAAATCATTAAGGTATAATAATAACAAACATCTTTTCTACATTAAATCTTAATACATATTAGTAAGATATTCATAATCAATTTCTTCACTCATATTCGTGAATTTATACTTATAATAATTCTTATATCAATAATTCAAATAATAGATATAATAATACCATATTCAAACACAAACACAAGTAAGTAATACAATCCATAATATAATACTCATGATCCATGCACAAGAATATATTCAATGAAATCAATTATCCTAAAGTACCAATAACTAATTGAATTATAATATGAGATTCTTGTTATCAAATTTAATTTATCATATCTAACTTGAAGATGCTATTATATTACAATTCCTATTTCAATTTCTTTAACTCTTAAGCTTAAATAATAAAGAAATACTCCTCCTTACCTTGATTGAGGAGAGGGAGTATCCTAGAGAGATAAATCTTCACTTGAAGCTTTAATGGATCCTAAGCTTGTTCTCTTCCTTGCTTAACCCTTCTCTTATGATTCTCCTAGTTCCTAAGCTCCTCTCCTTCAATTTATTTATGTAAAGCACAAAAGTATAGCAATTTTAGGGATTTGGGTTTGAAGGGTTTGAGAGTTTGGTGGAAGTTGAGGGAAGGGTTGTGGTTATGAGTGATTGATGGAGTTGTTTGTGTGATTAATGAGTGATGTGGGTTGATTCTTGAAGTTGGAATAGAAGAATTTTGGTGGTTCTTTGAGCCTAAGAGAGTGGGATTTCGAGTGAGTATGAGAAGCCTCTGGAATGTTAGAGAAATGAGTGAGTGAGTGTGATTTGCAATCACGAAATTTTGTTGTCTGAACAGGTCTAATCGATTAGACCTATGTTCTAATCGATTAGAACATGTCACTTTTCACTTTCTTTTGCATTTAAAAGACTGTATTTCATTCGTTAACCGTTGGATCTTGCTCAAATTTGAAAGCAAGTTTCTCCATATACTTATCTTCCCATCCAACGATGGAATTTGTGTTTAAAGTTGTAAATAATTTATTTCTAATTTTCTAATATAAGGTGTTTCTAACATCAAAACGTTGTAGTTGACACACTTTTGTTCATTTTCCAATCTCCTATGCAATGCCAATGCTTCCTAATTCATTACCTTAAATCCTCTTGAATTTAATTATCATTTTCTAATATTATTACAATTACAATTATCTAGTTTAAAATTTAGGATGTTACAACCTCCCTTAACCGATTATCGAGATATTTTTCCCCAAAAATCATATTTTATTACTTCCAAATCATTTTTAATTCATAATTATTTATATTATTATTTTTATTTTCATTTTTAAATACTTAATTACTTCTAAATAATCATAAAAAATTCAACACACAATAATATTTTTCTTTTAAAAATTCATGATGTTACATTGAAACTTTTCCCCTAAAATTGTTGGCCCCCTTTAGCCCCGTAAAGGTCAAGTGATTATTTAAATGGGTTAAAGTGACAATTATGTCTCGCGCGCGCTCATGTAATAAGAAGACACATATATGATTTTAGAAGGCTTAATTATATCATGTCTTTGAAGTTTTGGGTACTTTTGTCACATATCCATATACCTTTTTTTTTTCAATGTTTGACTCTCCGAAATTACTTCTGGGTTTGTCATATACCCCTATTACCATTTTAGCCAATTTTGATGACATGTAACATCAGAATCCTAGTCAAATGCATGAGGTTGGTCATGTGGTGCCGCGTGATGTCACACGGGCGAAGACGATCACTCTCTTCAATTCTTTTTTTTTCTTTTTTTTATTTAACTAAAAATATAAAAATATTAAGTTTTTTAGTTTTTTAAATTTAAAAAAAAAAGATCTTCGCCCACGGGGCATCATGTGCTTAACATTTTGCGTCTGATCAGGATTATGATGTTACATGTCAGCAAAATTGGTCAGAATTGGTAGTAGAGGTATATGATAAACTCGGAAATAACTTCGAGGAGTCGGACATGAAAAAAAATAATAACGGTATCTGGTAAAAGTATCTCAAACTTTAGGACTTATGACATAATTAAGCCATTTTAAAAATAGGAAAGGGTGACTTCTAATTAATAAGTGCAATATCTTTTTCAAAGCCATGAGCATCATACATTTTTTTCTTCAAATTACAAAGAGGTTAAACCATTTTTGATTCATTGCAAGTAGTTGCCAAAAAATATGGCTAAAATTCTCGACTATGTTTATATTTTGATCTTCCTCTTTTTTATCTCAACAAACGGTTAGTAATAAGCGTTTTTTTCTCCTCTTTTTCACATATAGTTCAATACCTTTCATATACATGGTCAATATCTTTTGATAACATTCTTTCATTTTTGCATTGCGGCGTAGGATTTGAAACCATTGTTGAATGTAAAACTAGTGAAGATTGTAAGCTTTTATGCCAAGAGCTGATGCTTCATTGTCATGAATGTATCAACAATAAGTGTCATTGTGGATAACTGGTAAGCTGAATAAGGACTTTACTATATTGTCGTGCTTATAGATTTATTTTCCTATCTTTCTCACATTTTTGCTACTATGTGTGTTATATTCACCCAACCTTTCAATTTTTGTTATAGCCTCAAAAGAGGGAGCTTTTTGAGGTACGAACCTTCTTCGAGTTCGCACCAGTGCAAACGATAAACAATATTTCATCTAACGGTCATCAAATAAGGCCAGTGGTGGATGGCTAAGATTGAAGATTGGTAACCAAATAAGGCCAGTGGGAGGGTGATGAATCTCAAGTTCATCTCCCTCCTACTCTGATCTCATCGCTTTCCATTCCTATGATCCTTAATATAAGTTACTCTAAATAAAATTGTGCTTCGTATGATTTTTGTTATAAGTCATTTTAAAAAAAAATTATCATAATCATAAGTTATTTTAGATTTCCTATAACTATGCATTATTTATTGTTTTTCTCTCATTTTTACCCTTATTAAATACTTTGACTATTTATATCTTTTTTATTTACTTCATTAATGAATGTGAACTTTCCAAAAATAGCCGACGGAGTGAAATTATAATGTTATACTCTTTCCGATCCTATTTATATGTCGCTTTCCAGAAGAATTCTTTAGTTTTATTTATAAGTTACTCTGTACATTTTAGGAGACATTATTACTTTTTTTCTCTTATTCGCCCTTTGTTCTTCAATGTGAAACAATACATTTGTAAATTTCTCAATAAAAGTTTAAAGGGTAAAATTGTAATATTAAACTACTTTCTTAAAGTTTCAAGAAGAGTACTCTTCTTAGTCTTTGTAAAGTACTCCCTTCGTTCCTATTTAACTGTTCTTTTTTGGAGAAGTTTTTTGTTTCTTTTTACCTGTCATTTTGGTGATTTCAAGAGTGTAATAAATGTTACTTTCCATGTTTACCCCTATTTAATAGGTATTGATTTTCGTAAGTAGTGAAAAATAAGTAATGGTTATGGAGAGAGAAAGGGTATAGTGGAAAAACATAATTAATGTATTGGAAATCTAAGTAATGATTGCATTTCTTAAAGGATATGTTTTGTTTGAAATATGACAGATAAATAAGAACGGGAGAGTAGTTAAGTGTGTCTTATAGTAATAAATACTAGAGGAAGTAGTATATTATTATTTTCTCGAAAATTAATCTCTTTTATTGATATGTGTGATTTGTTTAAGTATAGTAACTAATAATAAAGAACAAAGATATTGTAAACTAGCAATGAATGAATTTCCATATTTTGAGGGACTAAAGTGTCCCATCAAAAAACATGAGGGATCAAAGTGGTACTTTACTCTTTTAATAATTAGCATCAACATTATACTTTTTTTTTTTTGGAGTTGTATCATAAAAATAATTGAAATATTTTAATTATTTACTTTCGATCCGGCACATAATGATAGTAGTGAGGATGTTATTATTTATTATAGGTTTAATCATCAAAATGGTCTTTATAATTGTTGGTCTCTTTAAAAATTATTCTCTACATTTTATTCTTTTCAATTTTGGTTCTTGTTTTTACAATCTGTTTCTGTTTTGGTCCCTCGGTGTTAATTATAGATGGAAAAATGCTGATGAGGCCTAATAGAAGCTACATCTGCTATAACACATCAAACTTTTGGGGACCATGTGTTTTTGGAATTAGTCCCTATAAATATCGACACTTTTGAATTTAGTCCCTACACTTTTTTCCCATTGATTTTGGTCCTTTATTTTTCATATCAGTCTGATTTTAATTTGGTCCCTAATTTTTCGAGTCATTTTAAACTTGATCCCTGGCGTTAACAATGAATGGAAAATGTTGAACGATAAACTTTACACCCTCTAAAAAGTTAAAGCTAGCACCCCGTGTTGCCCGTTCATGAAGTGTACCTAGCATGTTATACAAACTTAGCTTTTATTGTTGGTGAAACACAATTTATTAATGTTGACAAGTCGATTTACCTTGTCGAGTTAAGACAACTTGTTTGGGCTACGATTTAATCGAGTTGGGCCAAAAAACCTTAAACCCTCCACAAGACTATCTCGTGGCTCGAATGAAGGGAAGCATGATCAAATCATCTAGATAAATTAGGGTGCTTTTGGGCGGACATGGTATAACGTGCGAGAACCTAAGTTTAAACCCAAGCTCATTCTCCTACTCCGTAAAAAAATTCACCTATAAAAAAAACTGCAAACAATAAGGATGAATCAAATAATTCTATTTTTATTTTTTGCATAAAGGGGTCAAATTACTCATAACAACGATAAATAGTAGGGAATATGGAATGTATAACAACAAAAAATAGACTTTCATGTTTAAATAATCAAAAGTATACTTTAAGCCAAAATTATGTATCTTACAACTAATTAATAATATTGCAATTAATTAATAAAGTATGGCTGCACCTCTTTACACGATGAGGGCAACCTAACTGATAGCAATGGTACATGGAGATGTATGTTGTCCCCACACGTGTCATTCTCCTCCTTTGGCTCACACATCTCTTAGACTCGTGATGAGCATTTTATTTCCCATTTTTCCTTGCATTATTTTACTCCTATTATTGATACTTGTTGCCTATTTGACATTGTTTAGCTTGATTTAGTGATTTAGAGTTTATTGGACTACTATTCTGAATATTGTTTAATTTGGGATTATTTAGCCTAATTAATTCTATTTCTATTTTCAGGTCATATTTGGCTCAAGGGTTTTTTTGACATTTTGGGAATGAAGATTTAATTTTGGAAGAGAAGATATATGATGAAGTGAAGATTGTAATCTATCTTTAGGATTAGTTGAGATTTAGTTATATCTTTTAAGATTTAGATTTTATCTATAAGATATTTTTAGATTTAATTTAGAGATAAGCTTTCCTTAGGATTTGGGCCCATGATTTAGGCCCGTTTTGTGATTTAAAAAGCCAAATTCGTGTAAACCCTAGGAGAGACCTTCCATTCACGTTTTTTACATTCTCTCTCATAGAGAAGGCTTAGTTTTGCTCTCCAAGCTTGTGGTGGCTGCTAGGGTTTCTCTCTCTTCCCTTTTTTCTACACGTTTTTGACTTATTTCATCATGGAAGGCTAAACTCTTAGGTTAAATCCCTTTGGTAATGTATCACATACTCTTGAGGTTTTGTTCTTAATGCTATTTCGTTTTTATTCACTGTTTTCATGCTTATTGATATGTTATGGTTCGCTTAGTTCCATTATATAGAGATAATCCATGTGTATGAATGCTTAATTTATGCAAATTCGTAAAAACTTCATGCTTTGGCTTTTAATGCTTAATTAGAGGTTTGGGTTTTGGGGTGAGAATTGAATTTTCGCTTAGTATTTAATTCTCACGAGTTGGACAGTGAAGAGGAAAGAAATTGATCTTTTGTGACCGATGATAGAGTTGTGAACGCGAGCCAAAGGGGTTTATCCGCTTTTCCTTATCTGTTTCTTCGTTTTGATTTAATTCTGTTTTGATTTCAATTATTCAATATTCAATACAAAAAAAAAACCCCCCCTGTTTTCTATGCATACTATGTGTTCGACCTTTTGCTTGATAAGATATTCCTTGGGAGACGACCTAGGAGTCACTTCCTAGTACTATACTTAAACTGTTTTTATTTGTATCGGGTACGGCCTCGATCAAATTTGGCGCCGTTGCCGGGGAATATCGGTTCTTGCCAAAGGTCATTAGTAGTTAGTTAGTGTCGTAGTTAGTATAGTTATTATAGTGTGTCGTGTCTAATTTAGGGTCTAGTAGTCAATTCTGATAACCGGTTGAAGTTGCACTGTTTGCTGTTTTGCTATTTTGTTGCAATTAGTGTATTTGATTGATTCTGTGGTTGCTAGTTCACATAGTTGTGGGTGGAATTTTTGCACGAAAATTTATATCCACACTACTTTTATCATATAAAAAGGTTTCGAGGCACCACGATCACTCAGATCATCACTGGTTGTGAGTTCCAGAAAAATTTTCCAAGTTTTAGCAGCACTTTCTCCAAATCGTCGCAACTTTTGACCCGTAACTCGGAATTTGACGAATTTTATATCAAATCGAAGGGAATTTTCTGAATAATCTGATTTTTCTCACTTCGTCAGAAAACTCCTTCGTCTGGATCCTGAAAAAGCCGTTTTACTATTTCTTTTTTATTTTACAAGTTTTATTTTCTTAGTTTTTGGTCTCTGATTTAATTGTTTGACTTGGTTCCCTTTTGAATTTTGTCCTTAAACTTTTTGTGGTATGTTTTCATGATTTTAGGGTGCTGAAAAAAATAAAGAAAAAATTTTTAAAAAAATAAAAAATTTTGTTGCCTATTTTGGTCATGTATATTAGTGACAGTTTGCTATGCTTAATGGTGTTCTGTTTAGTACATGACTAGGGGCAACCCAAACTACTTGCATCCATATAACCCTGAAATTGATAGAACTTATCACAGACTAGTTAGACAAAATAGGAACCAGTCCATAGGTAGTGAGTCTATTGAGTCTTTACATAGTGAGTCTGCTTCTTTTTCTTCTATTCCTATAAATTCTGATTTTTATTCTGATTATTCTGAAAATATGGCTCAACCTCCACACGTGAGAGGATATTGAGGGAGCTGGCTGCACCTGATTTCACTATTGAAGATTTGTGCATCCGGTATCCCGATGACCCGTATGAGCTAAGGTCTGGACTAATTCATTTGTTGCCCAAGTTTAATGGTCTTGCAGGTGAGGATCCTCATAAACATCTCAAGCAGTTCCATATTGTCTGTGCTACTATGAAACCACATGATGTGCAAGAGGATCATGTTTGTCTTAAGGCATTCCCACACTCCCTAGAAGGGCTAGTCAAGGATTGGTTGTACGATCTGGCCCCTGGTTCTATCACAGTCTGGGATGACCTGAAGAGGGCATTTTTGGAGAAATTCTTCCCTGCATGCAGAACAACAGCAATCCGAAAGGATATATCAGGCATCAGGCAACAAAGTGGAGAAAGTCTCTACGAGTATTGGGAGAGATTCAAGAGACTGTGTGCGAGCTGCCCCCACCATCAGATCTCAGAGCAGTTGCTTATTCAATATTTCTATGAAGGTCTCAACCTCATGGAGAGAAACATGCTTGATGCTGCAAGTGGTGGTGCCCTAGGAGACATGACACCTTTAGAAGCCAGAGTCAAGATTGAGAAGATGGCTTCCAATTGTCAACAATTCCATGCAAGGGGCAACAGCGATGCAATCATAGTAGGAGTGAATGATGTTGGCACAAGTTCTGGTAAGGTTGAGAAGCTTGAACAGAAGATAGATTCACTTACAACTTTGGTCACTCAATTGGCCATCAACCAGAAGAAGTTGTCCCTGCCTGCTAGATTATGTGGCATATGCACATCCGCTGAGCACCCCACAGATGCATGCCCTTCTGTGCAGCAGCAACCAACGACTGGTGCTGACCAACCTGAGGCATATGCCGCCAACATCTTCAATAGTAGAAACCAGCAGCCACAGAACTTTGATCTCTCTACCAACAGATACAACCCTGGTTGGAGGAACCATCCCAACCTGAGATGGTCTGATCAGCAGCAACCTTCACAGGTTCAATTTCAGAACAATTCTAGACCACCATATGTACCTCCTCCAGTCCAGCAACAGAGACAACAACAGGCTAATTCTGCACCACCAGCTCCTACTACTGAGCAGCAGCCTTCATTGGAAGAGCTGATGAAACAGATGACCATGCAAAATCTCCAATTCCAACAGGAAACTAGAGCATCCATTCAAAGACAAGAGGCCTCCATTCAATCTTTGACCAATCAGATGGGACAGATGGCAACATCAATCAACACTATGCAATCTCAGAATTCTAACAAGTTGTCATCCCAAACAGTGATCAATCCAAACCAGAATGTGAATGCCATTAGTCTAAGGTCAGGGAAGCAGATTGTCACACCCACACCAGAATCTGACCTCAACAAAGATGATCTAGTTTCAACCAACAAGAAGAGCCAAATGGTCGAGGAGAGTGAGCACACAAGTACCAGAAAATCCCATCCAGCTCAGCCTTCCACAAGCACAACACCTGCTGCTGCCCAACAACCACCCCCCATTCCTCTTCCTTTCCCACCAAGGGGGGTGACTCAAAGCAAGAAAATGGAAGAGATTGACAAAGAGATACTTGACACATTCAGGAAGGTGGAAGTCAACATACCCCTTCTTGATGCAATCAAGCAGATTCCAAGGTATGCAAAGTTCTTGAAGGATCTATGCACACACAAACGGAAGCTCAAGGGCAATGAGAGGATCAACATGGGAAGAAATGTCTCTGCTCTTATAGGTAAGCCCGTCCCTCATATTCCTGAAAAGTGTAAGGATCCTGGAACTTTCTCTGTGCCTTGTATCATAGGTAATACTAAATTTGAGAATGCTTTGCTAGATTTAGGAGCATCTATTAATGTTATGCCTATGTCTGTTTTCAAGTCTCTTTCACTTGGACCTCTTCAACCTACGAGTGTGGTTATTCACTTGGCAAATAGATCTACTGCCTACCCCGCAGGTTTGATAGAGGATGTCCTGGTTCGGGTTGAAGAGCTTATCTTTCCTGCTGATTTTTATATTCTTGATATGGAAGAGGACACCTCTCGTAGTGCTGTCCCTATCATATTAGGGAGACCATTTTTGAAAACAGCCCGAACCAAGATAGATGTGCATGCAGGTACACTTTCCATGGAATTTGATGACAGTGTGGTTCGATTCAATATTTTTGATGCTATGAAACATTTTTCTGATGACCACTCTGTTTTTCATGTTGACTTGATTGATGATCTGATTGATGAGCATGTTCTAGACTTTTTGCATGATTATGATTTGCCATCTTTCACTAGCTCATTTACTTGTTCTGCATGTTCTGATTCCGAAATGTGCACTGCATGCATTGAAATTGACCAGTTTTTAAATTCTGCTACTGCATCTGTTGATTCATATGATATAGATTCAGATCATGCTAACCCCATTTCTGTTTTGCATGAGTCTAATTCACTTGTTCAGGTGCAGGCGGCAGAATCCAATTCTGCTGCTCCTTTAGTTCCATCTGTGATGCAGGCACCTTTATTGGACCTGAAGCCCCTTCCTCCTCATCTCAAATATGCTTACTTGGAGGCTGAGTAGAAACTTCCAGTGATCATCTCTACCTCCCTTTCTGTTGCTCAAGAGAAGCAATTGCTGGATGTGATTAGAGCAAACAAAAAGGCAATAGGATGGACTTTGGCAGACATACCTGGTATTAGCCCCTCCATGTGCATGCATCGGATTTTATTGGAGGATGGGGCTAAACCGGTGAGACAACCCCCAGAGACGGTTGAACCCCCAGATTCTTGATGTGGTGAAGAAAGAGGTCACCAAGCTGCTGCAAGCTGGCATTATCTATCCCATTTCAGACAGCACTTGGGTAAGCCCGGTTCAAGTAGTTCCCAAGAAGTCTGGGGTGACAGTTGTCAAAAATGAGAAGGATGAGCTGATTCCCACTAGAGTGCAGAACAGTTGGAGAGTCTGCATTGATTATAGGAAGCTCAACCAGGCGACCCGCAAGGATCACTTTCCTCTTCCCTTCATTGATCAGATGTTGGAGCGCCTGGCAGGTAAATCTCACTATTGCTTCTTAGATGGTTTCTCTGGTTATTTCCAAATCTGTATTGCACCAGAGGACCAACATAAGACCACATTTACCTGTCCTTTTGGTACATTTGCTTATAGGAAGATGCCTTTTGGCCTATGCAATGCTCCTGGCACTTTTCAAAGATGTATGATGAGTATTTTTAATGACTTACTTGAGCATTGCATAGAGGTCTTCATGGATGATTTTAGTGTATATGGTTCCTCTTTTGATGCATGTCTTGATAGTTTGTCTAAGGTGCTTAATAGGTGCATTGAGACTAACCTTGTCTTGAATTTTGAAAAATGTCATTTTATGGTAGAACAAGGCATAGTCTTAGGGCACATTATTTCGCATAAGGGCATAGAGGTTGACCCTGCTAACCTGCATGTAATATCACATTTGCCTTACCCCTCTTGCGTGCGAGAGGTGCGTTCTTTTCTTGGCCATGCAGGTTTCTATCGCAGGTTTATTCAGAACTTTAGCAAGATAGCCCTTCCACTATCCAACTTGCTTCAAAAGGATACCGCATTTGAGTTTGGAGACCAATGCAAGAAAGCATTTGATGAGTTAAAGAGAGCACTCACCACCACTCCCATCATCCAACCACCTGACTGAACTCTCCCATTTGAGCTCATGACCGATGCCTCGAATTATGCTTTGGGAGCAGTTCTCTCCCAAAGGGTTGGTAAGATGTCTCATGTGATTTATTATGCATCTAGGACTTTAGATTCAGCACAAGTTAATTACACCACAACTGAAAAAGAGTTGTTAGCCATTGTCTTTGCACTTGATAAGTTTAGATCATATCTATTAGGTTCTAAGGTTGTGGTGTATACTGATCATGCTGCTCTGAAGTATCTTTTGAAAAAGACAGATTCCAAACCTAGGTTGATTAGATGGATGTTGCTCCTCCAGGAGTTTGATCTTGAGATTCAGGATCGGAATGGTGCACATAACCTTGTCGCAGACCACTTGAGCAGAAGAGAGAGAGGAGGATGCATTTTCTATCCGGGATGACTTCCCGGATGAGCAGCTTTTAGTTTTGCATGTTTCACATCCCCCTCCCCTTATTCCTTGGTTTGCTGATATTGTAAATTATATAGTTGCATATGTTTTTCCACCCTTGGCATCCAAAGCTCAAAGAGACAAATTGAAGAGCGATGCCAAGTATTATGTATGGGATGACCCCTATTTGTGGCATTTTTGCAGTGATCAGGTCATTCGCAGGTGCATTCCAGACCAGGAGATCCAATCGGTTCTCCAATTTTGCCATGCTTCACCAGTTGGAGGCCACCTTGGCACTCAAAGGACAGCACGAAAGGTGCTGGATTCTGGATTTTATTGGCCTACCATCTTCAAGGATGCAAGCAAAATCTGCAGCTCATGTGAGCAATGTCAAAGGGCAGGAGACACCCTATCTTGGAGGCAACAGATGCCGCAACAACCTATGTTGTTCTGTGAGGTGTTTGATGTCTGGGGTATAGATTTCATGGGCCCCTTTCCTGTTTCTTTTGGTTTTTATTATATCTTACTTGCTGTGGATTATGTATCCAAATGCAAATGGGTGGAAGCTAAGGCCACCAGGACTAATGATGCTCAGGTTGTTGTAGATTTTGTCCGGACTAATATCCTTTGCAGGTTTGGCATACCTAGAGCCATAGTCAGTGATCAAGGCACACACTTCTGCAATAGATCCATGCAAGCTTTGCTCAAGAAGTATGGGGTTGTGCACAAAGTTTCTACACCATATCACCCCCAAACCAATGGGCAAGCTGAGATTTCAAACAGAGAGATCAAGCGGATTTTGGAGAAGATGGTGAAGCCTAATAGAAAGGATTAGAGCACACGATTGGAGGATGCTCTATGGGCCCATCGGACTGCTTACAAGGCACCCATAGGGATGTCACCCTATCGGGTTGTCTTTGGTAAGGCGTGCCACTTGCCTGTGGAGATAGAGCACCGTGCATATTGGGCTGTGAAGCAATGTAACTTAGCTCTTGATCAAGCGGGTGAGGAGAGGAAGCTGCAGTTGAGTGAGCTAGATGAGATCCGTTTGGAGGCCTATGAGAATTCCAAGTTCTACAAAGAGAAGACCAAGAAGCTCCATGATAGCTCAATTTGCAGAAAGGAGTTCTTGGTTGGTCAAAAAGTGTTGCTCTACAACTCTAGGCTTGGAATCATGAGTGGAAAGCTCCGCTCTAAATGAATTGGACCGTTTGTAGTCACCCAGGTGTTTCCTTATGGCACTGTGGAGATCAAGAGTCAGTCCACAGACAAGAGCTTCAAAGTCAATGGCCACCGACTCAAGCCTTTCCTCACTACCCCTTCTTTGGATGATGCACCTGTGGAGGAGGCCTCATTGGTCGATCCCATTTTTGACCCACCATGATTTAGGGAGTCTTCTTTTCTCCTTCTTTACTACTTTTATTCCACTTGTTTATATCTGTCTGATTCTGCTATTTGTTTTACATTGAGGACAATGTGTGATTTAAGTGTGGGGGGAGAGTAGTTTAGGTTGCATATTTTTGCTTTGATTTTTTAGGTTTTGCTAAGTTTTGGGCATTTTCTTGCATGTTTTTGCTTCATTTTAGTAGAGTCTTGGTATCTTGTGTCTGAATTCATGCATTTCTGTGTGTAAAGTTGCTTTTGATAATTAAGAGGTGGTAACACTGTGATAGAATTGTCCCTTTTGTGAGGATTTGAGCCTTAATTGTGGGTGGATTGCTATATATGTCACCTAATTTTTCTTTCATGTGTGATTGCACTCTGGATTACTTGCACTCTAGAACTTGACTTGACTCTTGTTGATACTTGATATTCCCATGCACATTTTGAAATGATTTAGGCATTGTTTTTTTTCTTGAATAAGCCACTAGCCATATGAGCCTACCTTGAATGAATTTATTCTTTGATAGCCCCTTTGAGCCTTTATATCCCTTTTCTTTGTTCTTTAGCTCATTACAAGCCTATGATTGAAAAACCATGATTGTCCTAACCTTAGGGAATGTTGGAGCTTTGGAATTGTTTTGGGAATGGGTATTAAGTAAGCGAGGGTGCTTTGTTCTTCATCTCTTGTGAGTTCTGGGTTTTGCCTCTATGGTCGGTGATGTAATTATGGCTTTATCTCATTATGCCATTTTTATTGTTTCTTCTTTTCTTTCGTTCATGAAGTTCTGCAATGTAATGCAATTCAAAAAAAAAAAAAAAGAAAAAAGAAAGAAAAAGAAGAAGAAGAAAAAAAATGGAATAAAAGGTTGATTGAGGCATGGAAGATTGGAATTAGAGGTTGTTGTTATGTTTACCATTTCATTCTGGGGTGGATTGTGCTTATTTTTTTACTTGTTCCCCATTGCTCCTCTATTCCCTGGGTTTTAGCTACATTTCCCATATTTTTATCCTACCTTGTCCTTGGCCCCATTACAACCCTGAAAAGACCTTTTGATCTTAATGTGCATGTGTGTTGATTGTTGATGTTAGAGGCTTGTCAAGCCTATGGTTGTGTTTGTTTTTCATGATGTGCCTTGAGTGTAAACACTGATTAACCTTAAACACTTGAGTGTAAACACTATTGAGTGATCCTTGTGAGTTTCTATCATCTTTGTGACTACCCTCTTGATGTCATTGGTTTTCTTTGCATATTTGAAATAATTGGATGATGTTCATGAATGCCTTGATTCTTTGGTCCTTATTTTCTTCGTGTGCTCGATTTTGCCCATTTCTTTGCATTTTCTAGAATTCATTGTGAAGTATGTAATCTCTTAGGTTTGCATTCATTAGTTTTAGTAATCTTGTTACATGATTCACTTTGGTGCATATTGATTTTCTCAGTCCTAATTCTTAGTTTTGCCCAGGAGTGCAAAAGGATAAGTGTGGGGGTATTTGATGAGCATTTTATTTCCCATTTTTCCTTGCATTATTTTACTCCTATTATTGATACTTGTTGCCTATTTGACATTGTTTAGCTTGATTTAGTGATTTAGAGTTTATTGGACTACTATTCTGAATATTGTTTAATTTGGGATTATTTAGCCTAATTAATTCTATTTCTATTTTCAGGTCATATTTGGCTCAAGGGTTTTTTTGACATTTTGGGAATGAAGATTTAATTTTGGAAGAGAAGATATATGATGAAGTGAAGATTGTAATCTATCTTTAGGATTAGTTGAGATTTAGTTATATCTTTTAAGATTTAGATTTTATCTATAAGATATTTTTAGATTTAATTTAGAGATAAGCTTTCCTTAGGATTTGGGCCCATGATTTAGGCCCGTTTTGTGATTTAAAAAGCCAAATTCGTGTAAACCCTAGGAGAGACCTTCCATTCACGTTTTTTACATTCTCTCTCATAGAGAAGGCTTAGTTTTGCTCTCCAAGCTTGTGGTGGCTGCTAGGGTTTCTCTCTCTTCCCTTTTTTCTACACGTTTTGACTTATTTCATCATGGAAGGCTAAACTCTTAGGTTAAATCCCTTTGGTAATGTATCACATACTCTTGAGGTTTTGTTCTTAATGCTATTTCGTTTTTATTCACTGTTTTCATGCTTATTGATATGTTATGGTTCGCTTAGTTCCATTATATAGAGATAATCCATGTGTATGAATGCTTAATTTATGCAAACTCGTAAAAACTCCATGCTTTGGCTTTTAATGCTTAATTAGAGGTTTGGGTTTTGGGGTGAGAATTGAATTTTCGCTTAGTATTTAATTCTCACGAGTTGGACAGTGAAGAGGAAAGAAATTGATCTTTTGTGACCGATGATAGAGTTGTGAACGCGAGCCAAAGGGGTTTATCCGCTTTTCCTTATTTGTTTCTTCGTTTTGATTTAATTCTGTTTTGATTTCAATTATTCAATATTCAATACAAAAAAAAAACCCTGTTTTCTATGCATACTATGTGTTCGACCTTTTGCTTGATAAGATATTCCTTGGGAGACGACCTAGGAGTCACTTCCTAGTACTATACTTAAACTGTTTTTATTTGTATCGGGTACGGTCTCGATCAACTCGTCAACATTTTTAATCCGTAATTGATGCCAGAGACCAAAATCAAAATGACTTGAAAAAAGTAGGGGCCAAAACTAGTGGGGAAAATGTAGAGACTAAATTAAAAAACACCTATATTTATAAGAATTTCGAAAACATGTGGCCCCTATAAAAGTCTGACATATTTTTGCCGATGTGGCATCCATTAGGTCATGTCAGAGTTTTCCATATATAATTGACACCAAAGACTAAAACCAATTCCTAATGTTAATAAAGAAATCAACTTGTATAGAGACCATTTTGATATTTAAACCAAAATTAAAGAGTAATATGTCAAATTGGTCCCTGACTTTGTGGGCATTGGTCAAATTAGTTCATAAGATTATCGAAATTTCAAATTAGTCCCAGAAATAGCAAAACGTGAATCTAGTTAGTCCCAGCATTAGTGTTTCTTAACGGTAAACTCACGTTGACTAACGAGTGGCTAAAACGAAGTCGTTTTAACCATTTTTTTTAAAAGGCCTAATCTTAGGAACCAATTTGAATCACCTTTATAATTTCATCTCTCTTCATCCAATGATAAAAATTTCATCTTCAATCTCTAATCTCAAAAGCTAATCTTATCTTCTTCTTTTTTCATCAGAATCTTCGATAAGTACCAAGTTGTGTTATGGCTAGTATGATGTTGATTGCAATCCTTTGATGACCTTTATTTACCATCTTCAAATAAAAAGACTAAAGACAGAAACTTTCGATACTTGCTTGGACCATCATCTTTTTATTTTTCTTTCTTTTGATTTTTGTGTTAATGAAATGATGCATCATTTAATTATAAAAAATTGAATAAAAATTATGTTAACCTATTATTAGCACAACTAATGTAATTACATGTTCCTCCATCAACTTCTTGTTGAAGATTTTGTTGAAAAAAAGGTTAGATAGGTCCATCAGACAAGAGACTAAAAATAAAATTAACCCTTTATCTAAAATTAGAGGTTAGATATGTTTTCCAAAATGATTCACTGAAAAGCAAAGTTAACCCTTTATCTAAAATTGCAAAACCAAAATCTAAGACCTGCACATCGCACGAATAAATTTACTAGTAGAGAGAAATTATAATAGTTGAATATGATGATTCATATTGGTCATTGAAATTACTTTTAAAAAAATTTTAAATAGTCAAAACGATGTCATTTTCGTCACTCATTAATTAACATGGATTAATCGTTAAAGACAACAAATGACAAATTAACTCACATTTTAGTGAGGGACTAAAGTGAATTAAATTTTTTAAGTTAGGGACTAAAATGAAACACGATATAGCGAGGGACTAAAGTGAATTAAAAGTTTTAAGTTAGGGACTAAAATGAAATACAATATTATAAATTAACGACGATGTTAACGTCTATAAATGGAAAACGTTGTCAGAGACTAATATGAGTAACTTTTTTTCAAAATGAGAGACTAAAAAGAAATTATTGAAAAATATAAGGAAAACTTTTTGTAAGGGAATAAAGTGACCGTTCAATAATAAAAAAAATAATATGATGATGAATGTGAATGCTCTAATTCCCCCAATTCATCCTCCTGTTATATATTCCCAACCCTCATTTCCACTCAAGTGTAACAAGTAGCGGCAGCAAAGAGAGTACACCGAGAGTTTCATTCAACAACACACATCACTCTCCGGGCGAAGCGCAACACCTCATGCTGGGTCGGGCGGCGTCGTTGGCGGCGAAGGAGCTGCTGAAGGGGCAAAAGGTCGTGGTTGTGCGGTGCCATGAGATGACCATCTCCGGTGGACTTGTCAGGCAGAAAATGATCACCAGACCCTCTCATGCTCCAATCCATTTCCGAGCCCCTTCCAAGATTTTCTTGCGCACTGCTCGTGGGTCAGTCACTTGTTTCTTTTTATATGCTCACAAAGATATAATAATATCTCTTTGGCATTGGAGTATGCTATTTTTTTCACTGATTTTGTAGAAAAGAAGGCATAGGGCATTTTAGACAAACCAACTAACTTGAAAGCTTTTTCACATTGTAGATTACAATCACCTAGAGGGAAAGAGGGGATAAAAAAAATCACAGTAGAACTAGTTCAAACATTGTAGTTTTTGAATTTTGATTTGCTAAGAAATAATGGACAATACGACGAAAAAAATAAAATAAAAAAGATGAATTTTGTTTGTTTTTGAAACTAATTTTAGTCCTGGACAAAACTCAAGGAATGGCACAAAACTCTTAACTATCAGGTCACAAGGCCTTGTCCATGACAATAGAAAAAAATAAAAAAGACCAAAAACCCTTCCTTCTGTTCAGAAGTCAATTGTAATTGTATTCGAGTCACAGGATTTCATTTACAAAGGTAGGTTCGACGATCCAGTGGTTCTCTGATTCTTTCAAAGTTTACGTTGCAGACAGCAGGCTGTGGATAGCTAACAAAATAATTAATAGAGCCATCATTTATGAGTCTAAAACTTGAGTCTGATCCTATGTTGCATGAGTACGGGGTACGGCATTTTTAAAAAAATTAGGGTATGGGTAATTTATAAATATAATTAAATATAAATTTAAAAAATAAAAAATTGCAAAAATAAAATACAATCAACAAATTGAAATTCATATGAATTAATATGTTTGCACTATGTAACAATTAATAAAAAAATCAAAAATATCTAAAAATAACACAAAATAGGAAAAAAAAAAAGTGGTGCATAATAAGAAAAAAAGAGTGGTTGAATTCCTAAACTAGTTTAAACACTTGGTGTGCAAAAAAAAAAAATCAAAACAAAATATGGGCACCAAACCACTTTTTATTACTGTTTTAAATCAAGATAGTATTCATTATTCCATTAGAACAAAGAAAAAGAAAACTGAGAAATATTTATAGAACATGAAAAACAGAAGTACCAGTTAGTAAGAGAACAAAACAGAGAAAGGGAAGACAGTTTAGAGGCAGACACCAAACTAATGAAGGAGGAAAGCATAATGAGGGGTATCGCTAGAGGTGGAGGGGGTCAAGCATAGTGAGGGACGCAGGGGATCAAGTCAGAAAGATGAGAAAGAAATTTGACACTTGAGAGTGTATTTTCGGGTTAAAATGAAAGAGAGTGAGAAGATAATTGAAAAATATTGAATAAAGATGACTTTCCCTTCTCCTTGTGAACAAAACACATCGTTTGGGAAAAAAATTATGTTCAGTCGTACCACATGGTGGGTACGTCCGATGGGCACATACCCATTCAAGTACCCAGACGTACCCGTTTTTTATTTTTTTTTTTTAAATTTTTTTTGTTTGGGTACGCACCCAGTACGTACCCAGGAGTACCCAAGGCGTACCGGGTCCGTACCCGGTACGTGTACGGCAGCGAGGTCTCATCAGTTAGAGCCATCATTTATGTGTGCTAAAACTTGAGCCTCATCAGTAAGAGATTTCTAGCTTTATTAGGTTTCCTGACTTCTGATTGACAGTCCCGTACAGGTTCTCAACACTGGCTGACTTTACACATGAACCTGCTGCTGATATCGATCTTTTGTCTTTCATTAAAGCTTCATTGGATGAGTTTGAAGGTATTTGTTATACTAACATACCAGTTGTAATGTTTTTTATTTTTTGTAATGAGAGTTGGTTTTATGATCTGGATTCTCATGCTTGTTTTTTGTTTGGAAAAGCACCCTTATTTTTGGTTGTGTTTGGTTTCAGAAAACATTGTTATTGTTTTATACTTTCCATTTCCATAGTTCTATTTCCTGCGAACAATTCCCTTTTTTTGAGTTTTCATGTTTTTGAAAACATGTTTGGTTGTTTTTGAAATTTTGATTTTTCTGGTAAACTTGAGTGATGGCTTACCTGTTTTCTCTGTTGCTCAATTTTGAGGGAAAGAAATTGCGAAACAATCTTATTATAGCAAATTGAAACCAATAAGCTCATTTCTATTCAATTTCTTCATTATTAAAATGGTTCTAACATGGAAATATAAATAACGGATTTAAGCACTTTGATATTTTTTATGCAATTTTGTAATGCTCTTTTTGTTGTATAATCTTGTTATGTTTTATCATGTAAAATTGTATATATATAGACACACATTTAAAATTATGTAAACGTGTCCGTATTCTAGTTTTTTAGAAAATGGCATATCTTGTACTAGTACCAGGTATGGGAACATACCCCTTTCACTATATGACATACTTCCTCCATCATATCATTGGCTCTTTGTTTTGAGTTTGCAGGAACAAATCATTGTTGGTTGAATAGATCTGACAAAAATAAACAGCTTTTTGGGGGAGATGGGATCTTCTTGGTTCTTGCTGCAAGGAATTTTGACAATGCCATTATATTTGAAAAAGTGAAGACAATCCAGCTAAGATTTAAGAAGGATATGCATATGTATTATTTCCTCTCCTCCTTGGCTTGATAAAAAATTATTTTTTTTTGTCATTAATTAAAATATATTTTTTTGTGCCAGGTTACCCCATATTTTTATTATGGGCTTGAAACCAAATCACTCTTCTACTTTTCATCAGCATCTAGTCCAGTTAATGTTGACAGAAAATATCACAGTTCCCATTTTGTTGTCTAAGCAGACATTTCCCGAGGTAAGGTAAAATTCCTTGTATCGCTTCTGAAATGCAATAAAATTTGTTGCTCGTGCAGGGTAATATATCTACCATGGTGCAAAAGGCTGTTTGGTTAAGAGTTTGCTAAAATTTCTTGTAAAATTATCGGCCAATCAGTCAAGTACTGATTGTCATCGTAATTGAAATCTTTATCAGATGTGGTAGATTTCTTCTTCCAACACCATCTCCATCGTCATCCTTGTTACAACTGGATAATTGTATGCTAGTAGCATTTTGTGACATTAATTATGATTTGCCAAGGCAATACGAATTCGTCTTCGCAGATGGAGTCATAAGCTGAAGATTGAGATTCCTGATAGTCTTTTAATTTGTATAATATATCTATCCAATGTGTCTGTCTATGAAAGCTTAAATGTTTTATGACTGAAATGAAAATGAAAAATCTAATTTTAATTATTAGCCCTGATGTCACATAAATCTGCCCTAGTCTTCAATGATTAGAGCACTAGAGCGAAAGCTGTTGAGTTCAGAGTGAGTGTGTAGAGAATTTGCAACTGGAAAAGACATGAGCAATCACAGTCTTAAAATGGTCATTTGGTACAAAGTCAGAGAGAGTTGCTTTTATCCGGATAAGATGGATTTGGCATATAATCTTCTGAATGATCCTGTCCGGATGACTAGAAGGCTTTAGTAAAGAAGATTATGTTCGCTCATTTCTTTTCCTTTTTTCTCCAGTCAATGTACTACAGTTCTGCAAGGGAAGATAAATCTGTATCAACCATTCTGAAATCCGTATTGGCTGTACAGTTTTGTAGCTGATATCGCCATTGCTAAAATTGCATGTAGATAGAATGGAATTTAAAAGCAATTAAACTTTCTAATGAGGAGACAATATACTTTGGCATTATTCATTAATTTTTGATCAAATTGACCACACTCTTAGTGTTCTTGAAGCATAAGTTGCTGTTGCTACTTGCTATTAGCAGTAACATTTCTTCCTGATGTTTCAGAACCAAGTTGTCATGATTTTTAATTCTCATGTGTACTGTGTTATTTTTTTAATATTTATTTGAGTATATATAAAACATTATGTATTACAATTTATTTACAATAATTCTTTTGATATTTATAGATGGAGAAAGGTGCACGCTGCATATTATTTAAAAATTTTGAGAACCCGGTAATTTATCAGGAGATGGACATGGATATTGAAATTCTATACCAAGGTAACAGTGCAATTTCCATGCATTTGATAATTTTTCAAGTTTTATGCATGTATTTAACTATTTACTATTTATATAAAAATTAAAAATGACTTTGGTATCAAATGTAGCTGTTCGGGATTTGCAGATGCAATCGAATGGTGACTCTAAGTCGCTCAGTGTGTTGAGACATCCATCTTGGAAGCAAGAAAGGATCATTGAAGATCAATATTTTTTTCTTCCTCTTCAGAATTTACTTCTCTCTTGCCCAGGTATTAAATATAAACTGTCAATTGAAAGTTATATTGATCCCTATTTCCTCTGTCCCCTGAGAATGAGTCATACTGAATCAAATACGTAATCCCTGACCTTTCCATTCAGAATACTATCATGTTGTACTTGTAACATGCGTGCATGTTAATTTAAGGTGTCATGTTCTATTTGTCCCCAATTGTTGTCCTTTATGTACCAAGGAACAAAAATATTTGTTTTTGTGAAGTGTACTACTGTTGGGAAAGCAGCATGAAATTAATTAGGAATGCATAGATTACAATGTTTAATTGACATCTTATCTAATCCCAACACTACTATGAGGACCAAGAACACTGGTTCAAATGCTTTTCAGTGAGACAACATTATTAGAGATGAGCATCTGCTGCATCTTCCACATGTTTGGTGGACATTTTTTGGCCTAACTTGGGAACCCAGAGAATGAATTAATTTGTTTTAACAGTTTCTCTAATCAAAGTATAATATTTAGCTCATATAAAATGATCATGATAATCAAATATTATTTGATAACTTGACCACTCTCTTTTACTTGCTTTTTGTTTGGTTATGGACCAAACTAGACCAAGGCAATTATAATAACTCGAGGAAAATTTCTTTGACAATTATGCCCTTCTCGTAAAAATTTCTTTGGCTATTTTAGAGTACTTGGTGGGAAAGGTAAAATAAATTCTTGTAAACAGAAAACAAAGGTAGATGATAAAAAATGGAGAAAAATTTATTAACACCCGCCAGACTTTATGCCTCTTGCAAATGGACACCATCAACTACTCTAGTTCTTCCCAATTAATCCTTAAACTTCATCATTAGTGAAATTGATCATTTAGTTAAAGTCTGTTATGTTCCTAATGTGAGCAAATCAAACCTTTCACTTTTCACACATTTTTACCATGCAATTTTCATCTTTATTTTTATTTTATATCTCTTTGGACACAATAATCTCCTTATGTATCTCTCCATTGAAGAAGAACAATTTCGCCGTTCACTCCATTCCTCTCCATAGTCTCTACCAACCTAGCATAACCTCATCGCAACAATAATAACAATATAAGTAACCAAATTTGGCACTCACCCGTTCATCGCCAATGACTTGTCAATCCTCCCTTTTATACAAAACCTAATAATCAAAGCATTACAAATCACAAGCACACCACATGCCTTATAATCAACCCTTGTCAATTAAACCACACCATAATCTGGAGGCCTCGTGGTATTGTCTAGACTTACGCAATGCATCATTGAGGATTGCATAGGAAACATCAGGCTCTCTTCCTTTTTGTTTCATGTTGTGGAAAAGTTCTGAAGTTGTTTTTAACCAATCCTTGCGACAAGTAAGGTTTAAATAGATGTTGAAGGTTCAAATGTCAGGGACGAAGCTGAGAAAATCCATGTTTTCTAGAAGGTTCTGGATGAGAGTGAGTTTATTGATGAAGCAGAGGGCAGAGATGAAGCGATAGTAGGTGGAGTTAGGGGCCACAGAGAAACTGTTGGGGATGACGTGACGGGTAGTAGTGGTGGGTAATGTCGTAGTGTGATTAGCGGAGGAGGACGTTGGTGGAGCAGTTGTATTCGAGGTTAAAGACACAGAAGAATAAACTCTGGAAGAAGCAGAACAAAGATTGTTTGTAGTAACCGATAGTCAAAACAATTAAAGATAAAAAATGAACAGTTGAGGTTTGTGGAGATGAATGGTTTGAGTTGTTCATAATTAGTAGTGTGACAGAGTGTTAATGGAAGGACCAAGTTCACTGATAGTCAGAGTTTATTGGTTAATCAAGAAGAAATAATAGTTGGTGGTGCCTATTTGCATAAGGCATCAAGTTTAAGGTTAGGTTATGAACTTTTATGTAGAAAACAAAACTAGAAAACACAATGCATTGCTTCAAAAGTGCTGCAAAATGCCTCCGCAAATCTTCCAAAAAAAGTCCCCTGCAAAAATCTAGATTAGAAGTCTATAACTCAAGTCTATCTGTACCGTGAAAGCAGTAGTGGCTGATGTTTCTGTTAAAAAAGTGTAACATTAAACTGCAGCCATAACACCAAAAGGCAATAGAAGTAGAATAACTTATCCACGATACTTATCTTTGTTTTAACTTTTTGATACTTATTGTTTGAACTTTTGGGTGTGGTTTGGAAGGATTTAGGAGACATAGGCATTAGTTGGCTCACTAAGTTGTTTGACTAGATTATGAGTCACAAGAAAATGCTGGATGAGTGCAAGGGAGATGAAAGTTTTGCAAATTATCCACAAAATTCTTTATTTCATGCAATGCAATTTTATTACCTTGGCTATTCATGTTAGTAGTTTCGACTTTCGAAGACTTATTTGAGTTAGCCCATTTCGAATTCAGGTTTCTAGATTCACAACAGATATTGTAATTTGTAAGAGACTTTGAGATAATAACTTTTTTTTTTCCATGTGTCTAGTTCTTTGTGATCAAAACTAATTTGATATTACAATATCTTTTATCCTATTTTACAGGTTGTGTCTCTGCAGATGAAGCTTCTAACCGCCTCTTCATTTCCGACTGTAATCATCATAGGATTATCGTATCTGATGGCAATGGAGAGATTCTGGACTGTGTATGTATTCAATTTATTGATTAAGTGCATGACAAAATAAATTTTGATTTCAGGTCCTGTATTATCTTAGTTTTCAGTCTGATCTAGTTATAGTAAAACTGTAAAATGGACATGGGTCCTATAAAAAAATGCCTATTCTCTGTGACTTCGCATGAGGAGCATATGCACTCTTACATAGAACTATAACTTTCTTGTTTATCTTCTGTTTTATTATTTATGTTGAAAAGTAGCTATTATTTATTTGTATTCGTTAGTTGTTGCTGCACACGCTCATATAACTATTAATTGTATTATACACCTGTGTTATAGGCTGGGTGCATACTCTAGTTATTAATAATTCTGATCTTAAGATGCTCTACATATATGTTATGCCTGTAGGTAGAAAGCCTTAATGTTATGGAAGCAAGGAGGGGGGTGGGAGAGGAATAGAAGGGAAAAGAAACCAATCCCTTTTGTTGGGAAAAAAATTAATGAGGGGTAGGTAGGGAGAAGTATTCCTCAATATCCTTCTCAAATCTCCGAATTTCTTGCCCTCAAATTGATGGATAAGGAGGGGGAATAGGATTAATTTAAATTAAATATGGGAAAATATCATTCATTGTCCCTCCATAAACTTCAACTCCTTAAAAAGGTGGAGGTAGGGGGCATACCCAGGTAATTCATGTTGATGGGGGTGGTTCTCTTGATTCAGACTGAACATTAAGGTATTGTGTTCTTATTGATGTTTTGAAGAATAAGAAATGATTTGTTGCCAGGTCTCGATAAGAAACATTGCTAGTACCATGGCTACCCTATTTTTTATTCTAAAAAAAATGAAAAAAAAAAAAAAAAAACTAAACTAAAACACTTCAGTTACACTGTCATTCTCTCTTCTTCAGATTGGTTCTTCCCCAGGATTTGAGGATGGAGATTTTGGGTCAGCTAGATTAAGACGTCCCGCAGGTTCTTATTACCATGCTGCTGAGGATTGCTTATATTTTGTGGATTCAGAGGTATGTATTTGAATATATCATTTATCTAATAATTCATTATCAGATCAACCCAGGTTCATCAAATTATATGGAAATTTATATACATCCATCTGACTATATTAAAGATAATCCCTTTGATTGTTTGATTGTAGCTCTGTCATGGCTGCTATTTGATGTATAAGCCGATTCTCTGGGATTCATATGAAACAGAATGTCCTAATTTCTGCCTTTGGTTAATTTAATTCACAGAATATTATATACCCACCCCAAACATTGGAGAACTCCTACAATTCCATGCTCTATAATCGTTACCTGCAAAATGACCTAACATTCTGGAGTTAACTTGCATACTTTAGTCTGTAGTAATTGCATGTATTTCAGTATTCTCTATATATCCTTTCTCCTGCATGGTTTTAGCCATGGTGTGCTATATTTATTTTCTCACATAACAGCAGAGGATAATAAACACTTCATAATGCGTACAAAAATGAATTTAAAAAAAATATGCAATAATCCTGAATCCGTAACTATATTTTTATGGTGGAGGTCTGGAGGGCACACATGACACAACTGAATATGAAGGTTATAATCGTACCTGCATAGGATGGTGCAGTGGAAGTGTGCTACATCTCTCAAGGAAAGTATCTATGTTCGATTCGAGGGTAATTCTTGTGGGGGGAAGGTCATGTTGCTTTGTACCAGGTCCAAAGGGAGTTGGGATTCCTTGAACTGGCCTTGCTCACCCATGGCATTGGTATGCGGCCCTCTAGCTCCTATGCTGTTAGTGAATCAATAAAAAAACATAAATGTCATGATTACATGCCTTAAGATAAATATCCAAGATTTTTAAAGGGGAAGAATAACTACTCAAGAGTCGAGGAGGGGCGTTTTAATTATGCATTACTATGTATGCCTGTATTTACCAGAACCAGCTACTAGATGAAGCTATTGTGATAGTAGTTTCTTTCTTTATTCGTTGTTGAGGAAACCCCATATGCTTCAGAGATGAACGACTTGCTTCCTTGAAAACTATTTATTTCGCAACACATAATGCATATATTTAAAGGCTTAGACTTTTAAACTAGAGGTTTCTTTGCGATTTGATGTTCTTGGAAATCTCTTTGTTAAGCCTAAATTATCCCGAAAGCTTAAGCTATAATGCAAAGATGTGAATGAATGTTATTATATCTCTAACATGCCCCCTCATGCTAGAGCCATCTAATGCTTGAAGTGTGGACAATGGCATTAGATCATATTTCCTGTTGAAGTGGAACGTTTTGCATAAGGGAAGAGGAAAGGAGAAAATAGAAAGTATGAATACTGACATTGATATTAATTTGATGTGGGTGAGTTAAGGTGATTACAAAGGCAACCTTATAGTCCTATTTATAATAATAATAATAATAATAATAATAATAATAATAATAATAATAATAATAATAATAATAATAGAATCTTAGTCATAATTAAACAGGGAAACAAATCATAAAATATATTTAGGAATTAAATCCTAAGAAATCATTGGATACCATAAGATATTCTAAGATATAAAAGATATTATCAGAATTTGTTTTTATTCTCTAACATTTACAATGTGTTGAAAATCAACATATATTTATAAGAATCAGACTCTAGACCTCTTGGTCATAGAGGCTCTGATACCATGACAAGGTTCAACTGTCCCAAAAGGTTAACCTGGTAGATGAAGGTACCATATCTCTTAACACATTAATGTGCTTGAGAGATGATGCATGTGGATTTGCTTGCTCAGCATCTACCCTGCTTTTGTTTATACTTTATCGTCCCTGCTTTTGTTTATACTTTATCGTCTAGAAAAGCTAAGGACTTTCGAACTTGTGGTTTTCACTAACTAGGTTGAATTTACAAGGGAGAGTGGGAGGCTTGAAGCTATCTACTTCCCTCTCCTCTCATTTGTGCTTGCGTTTTTGGAAAATTTAATATTACCTGCAGTCCTAAATGTAAGCCCCTTTGACTAAAAAACACATCCTTTAAAAAGGTTAGTATTGTTAGTGGCATTAGAAATGTAAACATTTGGTATACTTTTTCAAAACTACCCCTATAATTATTATTGAAACTCTAAAAAGTGTTGGGTAAATAGGGGTGTTTGTGGAAAAGTAATTAATGCCATTGGAAATTGGAAATGGGGCTTAGATTAAGGACCAAAAAAAAGTTTTTGAAGGGGGCTTACATTTAGGGCCGAAGGGAGTACTTTTTTTTCTTAATAGTTATGAAGTTTTTTTTTTTTAAATTTATATAGACCATTTTAGCACATGCATATACTTATGTCTCTTCATGGAGTTCTCTCTAATCCTTTTGTTTTTTGTTCTGGTTCCTGTTCCTAAGAACAATGCGATCAGGAAAGCTGACATTGGTGCACGATATGTGGAGACTCTTTATCCTACTAGCTCCTCTAACAAAGGAGGTGCTCGAATATGGAATTGGATTATGAATAAGCTTGGTTTAGAAACTAGTGAGGAGACAAATGACGAGGAAGCATCAGAAGTATTTGATTCTACATCCTTATATTTCCCTTGGCATCTGTTGAAATCAGCTGATAACAATTTCTACATTATAGATCGCAGGTGAAGGTTTCAGTGCTTTTATCTTTTTTGGGGAAATACTGTTGACAAATTTAATATGGTAACTTTTTAAAACCCTTTGCTAAGATCCCCTTCCTTATGGAAAGAAATCTAACTATTTTCACTTAATTTTGATAGAATATTTTGTGATCAGAGATTGAAAAGCCACCCCTTTATTTTTCTGTTCCACTTTCTATCTGTCTGCACCCTGTTCCATACGAGCCATATGCCTTGAGCTTCTTTGATCTCTTTTTTCCCCTCTTAATCCATGTTCCAAAGCTATTGAATAGATAGTGACGGTGAATTGTTAGATATAGTACAAATAAAGTAAACCAACCAAGCAAACTCAAATTTCCTCATGTGTTGCATTATCAAAGACCCAACAAAATCAAATCCTAGCTCACAGAAATTAAATGGAAGGATTTAATGGGAGAGAGAGATTTGGGTCTCTTCCATTGGGTCTCAATCCGAACAAAGTGACAGCAAGTCACTGGGTTTTCTTACCTTCCAGATTTTTTCCCACCATTTCAATGTTAGGCAACAATTTGCTGAATGGTGGAGACCAGATCTTTTTAGTTTGGATGTAAACAAGATTCTTGGGTTCATGATAACCCTGCTCCATAGAACCCTTTTCCTGTGAAATTTGTTAGCAACCTTGCAGAGTTGAAGAAAGATAAAATGGATTCATTTTGTTGATGTGCTTGATATGATTGCATTATTGAGTATTTTGGACATGGCATTTGGTCACATTTTAGTTGGTAGTTGGAATTTACGGTGCTGTTGATTCCATCTTCCAGCGGCAGTGGGAATTCCCCCGTTCCCTGGTCAAAGACTTGGTTGGATGCGGGATCTTTCTCTGTGTGGAAGAGATAAACAGAAGTGAAACATGCACAAACTCCTCCAAACATCAGGGATTTAGGGTAGTTTTTGAAAGTTCGTGTTTTAAGTTTGTGTAACCGCTTAAGCTTAGGGGAGTAAACTGTAATCTACTAACATGGTTCAAAGTTAGTAAAATTATTAGTTAGTCCTAGACTACATGGTCCAGAACTCATCTCAACCATTCACAGTTTATCTTTAAGTTAAAAACATTCAAAAAAATAAATAACGGATGATGGTGATTATCCTGGACCATGTGGTCCCGGTTCACCTAATAATTGCTCTCAAAGTTATGTTCCTGTCTTCCCTTAATGCTTTCCTCCATTATTTTCAGGTTTCAAACTTTGTGGACCATGGATTTTGGTTCAGGAAAGATAAATGATGTTTTTAAAGGTTTGATTAGATATTGGTTATGTGTCTGCTTATTAAAACTATCTTTTGCAAGTCTATAACTAATAGATTTTTGTAATATTTATTTTTCAAAATAGGTTCTCCTAGAATTCTAGAGATCTGTGGACAGGAGATCAGGAAAAATTTATCCATCTTAGATCAGATTCCCTGCGATTTGTTTCAACAGCAAAGTAATATTGTCTGTTTGCTGGAGGGCCTCCCACATTCTGATCTTTTGTCTTCAGTGACAATTTTGCAGCATCACATTTTCATCTGTGATACAGGTGTTCTTTTCCCCTTGTTTCTAAACACTTCGTGGCTTGTTATATGACTGCATTCTCTAGAATTTGTTCACTCCCAATTTTGTATCTCATTAGTTGGACAGAGGATTTTGAAAGTCAACAGAGAATCTAGGACCAGTTCAAACTTCCAGTTATCTAATTTAGGGATACTTGGATTACCTTACTGGTTAAATTCCCCACTGGAGACAGTTTATGGCGTGTAAGTCATGTGACTTGAGCCTTTGTTGGTTTTTTTATTTCCAAACTCCTAATTTTCTGTGTTGTTGAAGATAAAATATTAATTTTCAATTGAAACATACTAGCTTTTCCATTACATTTTTCAATTGAAACATACTTACTTTTCCATTACATTACTGTTTTGACAGCGGAAATGGACTTCTGGGTACTCCAATTGATCATCTGCAACATTTCGAGTTGCTACCAGGTCATTTTGCATATTAAAATTGGGCATCTGTGAATTTAAAACATTATCTCATGAATCAGTTGAGGGATTGCTTAGGAAGTATATAAATTATTTGATATCCCTATTGATTGTAGTGCATATGACCTGTCTTCCTTTATGGATACATCTTCCTAGAGACCTGCATATTACAAGATTAAACAATTACATGGGCTGTTCTTTAATTTTAGGTTCTCCATTTTTGTAAATCATCAACGTTGTCATGCTGCAGTAAAAATTATCACTTCTTTTTGATATGTTTGGAAATCTAGAACTTTTTTGCAATGTGTGCAGGCAGGACTGACATGCACATAAGTCTGGACATTCCTATGGATATCGAGCTAGTAGAACCATTACAAGGATCCTGTATATGGTGTCAAGCTAGAGGCGCAGCTACCGAAATTTCTGGAATGGATGATATTCCAGGATCCTTAGATAAGGTTATTATTCAGACAGGAACTTGATTTAGTGATTAGCCTTTTTCTGTGTTTGCAGTAACATGTGTTCTTGCCTCTTGGTGCAGATTGGTGTTGCACAGCAGTGGTACGATGAATTGGATTATCTTGCCGCTCCTAAACCTGAATCAGAAATGTCTATTGAAAATGATAATATTGATAAAGAGTCAGTGGTAGAAGATGAGAAAGTTCACATAAATTGCTGTGTTTGTACTAGCCCTGGAACAAGTGAGGTATGCTTACTTATTTTAGCCTTGTTTTATTCTTGACCTCTCATTAATGGAATTAGAACCAAGATGGCTATTAGAGTAAATAATGGTCATGAGTGTTGATCTGTCACTGCCACAAAATGTTAGCGGAACACTATACCAGAGAAGCGCAAGGGAGTTCAGAACATTTTGAAACGTTCCCATTTGAATTGTGCACTTGAATATCAACTTTGGTCGTATTCACTATTCAACTTCTTCGATAATCTGTCAATGGTAATACTAATATCTTAGTCATTTGATACAGGTTATTATCTACGCGGTACTGTATTTTAAGCTTCGAAACACAAACGAAGGCAGCCGAGAGAAGCATGCAGCGAGGCTACTTGATATTTTGAGCTCCAAGAAATATGTTGAAACAGAGAGAGATTTATGGAATGCATTTTTATTGCAGCCTAAAGGTGATTTGAGAGATTTGATTTTCATGAAACCAGTGCATATTAGAATAAAAATAAATTCTCTCGATCATCCAAAGGATGATAATGGAAGAGATATTATCTTAACAAGCTCCTCAATTGACGTGAACATTGTGCTCCAATGACAGTATGTTCAGATGCACAACTGCAAATTATTTATTTATACCTTGTATTATTTTGTCTGTATGATTTACTCAATATTTAGTAGTCACAGTTCCATTCGTATCTCACAAGAGTGTACTAGCTGGAAAATTGTAACCAACTATTGAGGGCATTTTTTTGGTTTTGACATTTGATGTTTCCAGCATTTTTGTGCAAGGATAATATTGTAGCCCGGGAGAAAAGCGTCATTTGATTTAATACGAACCTCTGCAGGATTTATAACAGAGAAAAGAATCTATTAATTAGTATTAACATATACTCCATGCGATCCTTTTTATGGCTTCTTGAAAATTTTATTTTGATGCTATTTATAATACCTTATCTAATTTGTCAATGCAATTAATTAATATTTTTTTCAAAAATGCCCTTATCACTTTCTTGTAATCAACAAAGTTAATGTTTTATTTTGGCCATTGCATTGTCCTTGTACCTCGTATACGTGTACAAAAATAATTAGAGATTGTTCAAGTTGACAATATATTATAAGAGCATCTCCAACCCAAGAGCTCTTAGTTTTGGTGAAGAATGACCGTGAAGAACCAAGCCAGCGTTGGCGCCTGATGACCTTGCGTTGCTTGCGAGTTTTCGTAGATTCAGCAAGGGACATTTTTTAGTCATGGTAGGGGCCTATCATAGTACGGAAAACTTAAAAAAAAGTCAGGATATTGAAGAAAATGTTTAGAAGAAGGAAAATGTTGAAAAAGGGAGCATGATTTTGAGGAATGTGGGGGACGAGCCAAGAAAGAGAGGAAGGATAAGGGATTCGTTTAGAAAGAGAAGGGATTGTGATTTGAGATAGAAAGAGGAAGAAGTGGTTTTTAGAGAGAGAGAAAAGGGGTTGTGATTCGAGAAAAGGAGAAAAAGAAGTGCTTGGACTTTTTATTTTTTAATATTGATGTGTTTTGGATTTTGGAGAGAAATGAGTGATATGGTGGGGGTATAAGAAAGAAAGACCGGTGGACTCTTGAGAGTTCTACTATTATTATTTTTTAGAGAGTTTTTATGAGATATAAAAATAATATAGTAATATTATAATAATGTAGAAAAAATAATGTGGGGTAAGTTGTGGTATCCATTTAAGAACCATTGTTGGTTCTTGGGATTATACTGAAATTATGGTATACTTGCTTCAGATATTGAAAAATGTGAGAAAATATAAAATATGTTAGGGACCATCCAAAAATCAAAATTGGTTATTATCAAGTAGATCAAGTCTACAAAATTCATGGAATATAAAAATTATTTGATACTTCATCTGGCTATTCTATTTTAACGGATAATATGTTATTTAAAATATAAGTAAATTTACATTATTAAATTAGATACATATGAATCTCCGAATGATCTGAAATTTGGTATGTATGATCATCATGATAACAACATATAATTTAAAGCTTGAATTGACAAAATTCATATATATAAAAAGTTATGTGAAAGTGTAAGTGACCAAGTTTTACACCCGATGTCAACGAATTCTAACTCTTTTTAGATAAACTAAATATGATTATCAACTTCATTATGATTAATCAGAATCGAATCAGAATTATATTTTTTGATTCCTTTTGTTTGATGGTATTATGAAATATTCCTTACTTATTTGATAGATAAATTAACCTCTTTGTTTTTATATGATTATCACCTTTTTTATGATTGATCAGAATTAAACATTTTGATTTTTTTTTTGTTTAATGGTATTATGAGCAGATTTAATGATACATTAGAATATCAACTATTTTATTTTATGGTACATGAATAAGACATTGAAATAGTTATTCTTGACTACCTTTTTCGGATGGTTAACGCATTGCATTTTATAAGGAAAATAACGACTACTCCTTTTTTTTTGGATATTAAATATTATATTTGTTTATGTATAGATCAGTATTAAACTAATGTATTTCTTATTTAGTTGGGGGATAAATTAGCACGTATTTGGATATCATTAGCAAATTTATTATGATATTATGATTAATTAGAATGAAATCAAAATTAAAATTTTTATTCATTTTTTATGGTATTATGATCAGATTTAAGGATAAATCAAAATATTCTCTATTTTATGGGACATGATAATTTTACACTTTTTGAATATGATTATCACCTTTAATATGATTAATTAGAAGAGTTAATAGTCACATGGGTCCCCAAAATATACTCGTGGAATCAGTTAGGTCCCTGAAAGATTTGTGGAATCTCTTAAACTCCCCAAAGATCAATTTGGCGTCACATTAGTCCCCCTCATCCAATTTCGTCACATCGCACGTTAAATGCTTTGTTGGCCCCAATGTCATGTTGGACTGTTAAGAAGGTGCCACGTTTGGGCCAACAAAACATTTAACGTGCCTTTCGTTAGGTCCCTCATGTGGGGACTAACGTGATGCCAAATTGTTCTTTGAGAGGTTTAAGAGATTCCACAAATCTTTCAAGGACCTAATTGATTTCAAAATGATCTTTGGGGGGTCTAAGATATTCCACAAATCTTTTAAGGACCTAACTGATTCCACAGGTATCTTTCGGAGACCTATGTGACTTTATTTGATAATATTATGAGATATTCGTTAAATATTCCGAGCTCAGGTAGTATGTCGACCCCCAAGACTTCTAGAATGTCATATGTTTACACTAAAGAGAGGGCACCAACATCTGGCTACATCAACACACCAAGTATCCCCGAAATTACGCTGCAGTTAAGAATCCTCACGATTCTCTCCCAGATCCTCGCCCGCCTATTTAGCAACATCGGATAACGGCTGCCATGACACATAAAGGCAGAAGAAATACTCTGCACATTCCCCCTTAATGCGCCTACCCTGACTCGGCCATCCAACCCGTACAGTAGGCCCAACCACACTCATTGAAGCTCCAATATAAATAGCTCAACATGGCAAGGACTCAGGGATGTTCTTCTCATCCCTAAGTTAACATTTTGCACACATTATGCTGATTAGTGAGAACCAAGGTACTCCAACTGGGTATTCTGAAATCAAAGTCCTAAATTGATCCCTTGTCTTGGTCTTTGAGTTTAAGGCCTCTCACTTGCCTTACACCTTGGTGGTAAAGGACATTACATTGACGTCGTTTGTGGGGATCGAATAACCAACATTATCACTTCCATAATGGTAACCACTAGGGGAACGAATCGTGAAGATCTCTAGGATCACCTCTTGGACAATCAGGAGAATCAATCTGAAAGATCACTTGACTTCAAACAAAGTTTGGGGCAGCAAGGATCCTCGCGATCAGCTGAACCGAACCAACAAGGGAAGGGGAGCCACCTCCCGTTTGGAGTTGCCACTATTCGGGTTCATCGGACCGTTAAACAGAGACAACCTCCTGAAGGAGATGAACAAACAGTCACACACAAAGACTCTAGAACAGAGAGATATCATTGCGGTGAGTCTCACACTCGAGATACCTCGAACTTTGACTCGGCTCGTAAGTCCGTCGCTTGAGCTAATAAGTCTAAGGCCCCAGAGAATGAGAAGTCAAAACCTCCCCAAAGAGAACATTCTTCCGAACTTCTCGGCAATCTCGTCCTACCTCTCAACCTACCAATCGAGAGACGGCGTGATCAAGGAACTGCTCAGACAACAAATTGTGCTAATCCAGAAGCCAGAAAAAGCTATTGCAGACTTGCAACAGCAAAATATGGTCCGAACAATGGAACACATATCATGGAAATTGGGAGAGCACATACTGGTCACCCCTTTACTGACCATATCATGGAATTTGTCGCTTCTTAGGGGTATTTGAGACTCACCAATATACTGCTCTATAAAGGACTGACGGATCTAGAAGACAAAATCTCTTCATATGAGTCGGCAATGAATTTTAATGATGGAGGAGATCGGATGAAGTGCCAAGCGTTCTCAATGACACTTCACCCATCCATTTTGAAGTGGCATGGTTCTCTTCCTCAGAATTCCATCAATTCATGGGAAGAAATGAGGAAAGTTTACGTGAACAGGTACACGACAAGTATCTCTCAACCTAAATCTAAGCACTCTCTCGCGACCGTTGGGCAGAAACTTGATGAACCCTTATGAGATTATCTGGCTCGTTTATTGGGTTGGAATCGGTGATGTCCATGTTGCTCCTAACCCAAGGTTTACTCCCTAGGGATTTTCAAAACTCTATAATCGAAAAACCCCCAAGAGATATGGCCGAGTTAAGGCAGCGATCCAAAAAATACATCAACTTGGAGGAGTTCAACAGAAGTCAGAAGGTGTGGTCCTCTTGGAACAAGAATGAAGGAAGCTCGTCCCAGCAAAAATTGAGAGGAGACGACAACTTCCTGTATGGAAAGAAAAATCGTAAGCCTCCTCCTTGTCCAAGAGCTAGATATGACGAGTACACTCCACTTATTGTCCCAAGAAGTCAGGTTTTCGAGAGATAATGCACACTGAGCTGAGAAACGTATAAAGGCCCCCGACCCTACGTAAACACACTCAATGTGAACGCTCCAAATATTGTGAACACCATGGGGCTATGGTCACACTACTGATGAATGTACCTGGGTTCGTGATCTAATTAAAGAAATGATCTGAGATTGAAAGCTATAGTAGTATATCCAATATGCTTTCAACAAAAGAACTCGTATGAGAACTCCAACTCCAGAAAGGTCCGACCAGAGACGTTCGAGGAGGCGAAGCCCATCTCCTGATGAAAACCTAACATTTGTCAAAAGATTGAGGCGGTAACTTTAAATGACCCTGAAAAATCACCTCAAAACTTTCAGGTAACTATCTATTGAATGCCTTGAAATTTACCTAGTGACAACCTCTTTATGGCAATAACAAAACCTGTTGATATTTATGCCTTGTAAGTTTATCCAAAGCCACATGTCCTAATTAGATATAGAAGGCTGAAGTTTCTTGTAGCTGTGACCACATTGCTCATTATATTTAGCATATAAACAACGACATTTGTTTAATTTAGCACAAGTGCAATGCAAGAATTAATTTTGATTATTATTCAATCTTCAACCAAATAGAATTTACAATCCTTAGAGTTAGGTTATGTATTCAAATTTGAGTTGCTCCCTTCCACTACACCAGAGTCTTTTAGAATATGTTACTCTTTTGAGCTTGATCTAAAGTAGAGATAAAGGTCGCCACCTTATCCCTCTTATTGGCAGACTTGGTGATTCCCGATTGAGATGTTTGGTACTTCATATTATTATTGGGAAATGGAAATCTTCAAACTTAAACTATTGTTGCATACTAGTTAGTTAGATAATAATAGAGAGTTATTGTCAACCTTGACCATTAAGAGAGAGGTTTACCTTTACAAAGATAATAAATGTAGGATGTGAAAGAAGAGTCCTACATTAAAAGGTAATTGGAAAATATAGGGTTTATATTGCTATGTTATATAACATATGTCACCATGGTTTGTGGGCTTGGGCTAGCTTGGTGGAGAATTTTCATATTGGGCTATTTTTGGTTTGTGAGCCTACATCATTATTTGGCGCCATTATTTATCATATTTGTACATGCATCTGACGTTTTGTTAGCCCACATCAACAATTAATTTTAGCTTTTAATCTACTATACTTATATAAAAAGATCCCTCTTTGGTTTGTCCGCTTAAGGAATACTCGCACTAGAGCGTTTGTAGGTAAATAACATTATCTCTAATCAAAATTATAATTTGAAATTAAATAAATTATCTATATGTGAAATCATTATCCTTACTTATCAAAAATTAAATAAATAATCCAAATTTATTTAATCTTATCTGTGAAATCATTATTATCCTTAATTTTAAAAATTTATTTAATCTTATATGTGAAATCATTATCCTTAATTTCTTTTCCAAATCATTATATATAGTACGTAATATGCATTGGATGACTCCTCAACAATATTTTAGCATTTATGTGAATTGGCTTACAAACTTATGGATATTCAGGTAAACAACAATCTCGCAATTATATTCGCATTCAATTTTTTTTTAATTTTTTCGTCATTAAATTTTTATAATTCTAATATTTCTCGCTCATTTTAATGTATATTATTTGATTCTTAATTTTCTCTCTAATTACTTACTTTAATTCAGCAATTTGTGTGTACCATTGATCAAAATGTGGTTTGTTCAAAATTTTGATCTAGGTGTAACCAATTGTGTTGTAAGGGAGTGGAGAAAAACAAGTGGAGGAGTCCATCCCGACAAAGTAAATAATTTGTTTTTTTAGTGATTGATTCTTCAATTGCGGGTGATGAGTGCATCAAAATCTAATGTTGCATTGTTTCGGGGTGGCTACCATAAACTACTAAGAAATATGATTATTTATTGTTATCTGCACCAATGGCCTATTTAATCACTCAAACAGTGGAAGATGGCGTGTGACAGTGGCCGATATACCCAATCCTATCGTTTCATCTTCTTGAGAGATTCAAGCTTTAATTTAAGAAGACTTTATTTATGACCATTGTGTCACTATAATAATATGATTTTATTTTTCTTCTATAATATATTTTGTTTATTATAATAGATAAAAATCATTCTATATAAAAATATGATTTGATTTTATACTTGATGTAAATATATTTTTGTTTTATATTGCGACAAGAGAATTAAAATTATTAATAACAAACCAAATGTAATCATCCTATATAATAATAGGATTTGATTTTTCTTCTATAATATATTTTGTCTATTGTAATAGATAAAAATCATCCTATATAAAAATAGGATTTGATTTTATGCTTGATGTAAATATTTTTTGTTTTTTATTGTGACAAGAAAATTAAAACTATTAACAACAAACCAAGTGTTTTTAACAATATCATCTTTCTATTTTTTTCTCATATGATATGGACCATTAGTCCGAGATCAATTAATAATTTTAAATATTAATTGCGAAAAAAACTAAAAATTACGTTGATAAACTAAATTTATGTTTAGTCACTCACACCACTATTAAGATTTATATTATTAATTCTTTTCTATATTCTGTTGTTGATTTTTATATTAATTTTTGTTTATATTGTTGAGTTCCATAAAAAAAGTTTTTTTCATATGCTTAATCTTTTATTCCTAAGCTCCAATGACAAGTACCTAATTGCTCACTAATAGATGACATCATCTTTGCAGAAAAATTTAAATCAAAATTATTAGAACGATAATAATAAAAAATTTTAGGATTCTATCTTATTATTAACTTGAGATAAGATAATCAATGAAAAATATAAAATATTTAATTATGATTAATAAGAATAAATATGATAATCATATTTTAAAAAACTGCTCCATCCATCACATAAATATAAGATTTATTTCATAATATCATCAAACAAAAAAGATCATAATGTTTAATTCTGATTTAATTTTGATTTATCATAATAAAGTCGATAATCATATATAAAAATGTCAATTTATCCATAAAATAAATAAGAAATATGTGAGATAAAAAGTGTTACATTTTTATTCATATGAGGAAGTACAAAATTTATCAACAAGATCATCTAGATTAATTTTTAATTTTTTTTAAGTGTAGGGTTTGGTTTGAACGTCTACCTTTTTATATAATTATTTTTTGTTGTTGTTTAATAACAATCTTTACTTTATAATACAAATAATAATAATGATCTTTGATTTAAAATATTTAATATAAAAAATTAAAATATCAACAACCCGTGCATTGCACGGGGTAAGAGCTAGTATACATATATGCATGCACTATAACATTTGATTGCCTAGCCTAGTGCTTTGTATGGTTTTTGCTACGCATGAATTGTCACATGATCGAATCTCATTTGTGACAATGCATTTTTTTCAAAGTCTATAATAGAAATTGACCAAGGAAAATGAGCATAGAGAGATTCGAGCCAACAACCTTAAGTTCAAGAAGAATAAGAAAGATCACCAAGCTATATTTATTATAACTTTTCCTTCAAATTTTGGCTTCCTCGACAATTTGGTTCAAGCCCTACCACTGGATTGACGCATTTATGAAATCAGATATGAGTTTTTTAACATATGCCTTAGGGCAAATGTTAGAGAAACCCTTGAAAAATTAAGGATTATTTTCAATCAAAATAGTTTTTAAGGACTAAAATTAAAAAAAAAAAAAAGTTAAACTTTTAGAGATTAAAAAGATAAATAAGCTTATATAAATTATTAATAATATGACTTTTATAATAATGATGATGAAGTAAAATTTGTATAGGCACAAACCTACATGGACATAGAGATTTTTTATTTTTTTTGTATTTTTTAAAACAGTAAATCATGATTGGCATTAGCGTGTGTCTACTCATAAGCATACTTTCGAGAATTAGATCAAGTGGTAAAACCGTGAGAAATAAAATATTAGTGAACCAATATTCAAACTTTTACAAAAGCGTTTTTCCCCCCTCGTTTAAAAAAAAAAACCTAAAAAAAGACTTTTGCTTATATTTTAAAAAAAAAAATCAAGTTGGGTTGGGTTGGGGTCACTAAGGGCAACACTACTACTAATCCATCGTGCAACAGGATCCACCTGTGAGGGTGTGCTTGTTTGGGGTGATTTTGGGGAGGGGATTTTGGGAGGGAAAAAACTAGTGCTGGCAATTAGGTCGGATGCTCATGGGCCCCGCCCGCCCGCCTTACATTTTTTGTGGGCAGAGCATCATTTTTTAGCCCACTTTTCGAATGGGCCCCGCCCGCCATGCCCATTTATTCTGTCGGGCATCATTGGGCGGGCGGCGGGCCGCCCACGGACCGCCCATTATTTAGTTTTTTTAAAAAATAAAAATTAGGAGCTACACAATTAGAAGTCGCCCTACATCTTTTGTCGAGTATCAAACTTTATTATTATGTTTTTATGAATTTTGAGTGTGAACATTTTATATGTTGTGCAATCTTAGTCTACATTTTATGAATTTTGAAGATAAAATATATGATATATTTTTTTTATGTTCCAAAAAAATAAATATATGATTTTTTTTAATTTTTTTAATTTAAATGGACCGCCCATGGGCATGCCCTGTGCGGGCAGGGCATGGATTTTACGCCCAAAATATTATAATGGGCGAGCGGGCATGCCCGCAAAAAAGTGGGCTTTTGATGGGCATGGGCAATGCCTGCCTGCCCGCCCGAATTGCCACTACTAGAAAAAACAAAGAGAAAACCTTGTTTTCTCTCTGTTTGGTTCAGGAGAGAAAATGAGGGGAGAGAGAAAATATGACGGATCCCATAAGAAAGTATTTTCTCTCCCCAATAGAAGAGAGAATTGAGAGAAAACTTGAATTGACATTAAAATTATCCATCTGTCATTCATTTATTCATTTTGTTTTACCTTTTCTTTTATTTTTTTTTTAATTTGAAAAAAATAAAGCTTTTTTATTTCAATAAAAAAACTGGTTTTTTAATTATTTGGACATGAAATTTTTATTATTTAATAAATAGCTGAATTAAAAAAAATTGGTTATATAAAATATACATACATGTGACAAAGAAAAATTATATTTATTTCTATTTTGTAAAATAAGGTTATAGTTATCTTTTGATAAATTTATTGTTTTCTCTTTTCCACTTTTTTCTTCAACCAAACAAAAGGGATAAAAACTCAACTTTTCTCTCTTCCCAATTTCTTCACATTTTCTCTCATACCAAACAACCATAAAATCTACTCATTTTCTGACCATAATCTATTTTCCTTATTTCTCTCTTCCTATTTTCTTTCTTACAACCAAACAAAGCATGAGTGTCGGTTTTTTTCTATTTTGTGGTGAAAGGCGAAACCAACTAACAAACCGGTCCTGGTACAACCTATGACCGCTGAAACCGGATCCATTCAAAGCCAACTCAACCGGATCCTCTCCCAAACCCTAACCGGTCCGTTCGGTTACAATCTCCACGGTTCTCTTCTCTCCTCTCATAAACTCGGCGGTTCTTCTGTTCCTCTGATCCCCTTCTCCTCCTTCAAATTCGACTCAACAACCCAATAAACCGGGTAAGCCCTTTTCTTTCCCTCTTCTTTTTTTTTTAAATATTTTATTAATTTTTTCATGTTAAATAAGTAGAAATGAAGTTTGAACCTATGTAACAATTTGGCGCTGAAAATTGATAAATTGAAAATGATTGTCCAGGAATTGAATGTAAAAATTGTGGGTTTAGTGTAAAGTTTTAAATTTGGATCCACCACCACCATAGATGTTTAGATTTTGGACAGGTTTTAAATAGCAGTTGCAGTTTTGAAAGCTGCTGAAATCTTAACGTTAGGGACTATTGCCGGGAAATGTGGTTGATGCGGTCGCAATTGTGGTCACTATGTGGTTTCGACGACTCCCAAAACCTTGGGATTTCTATAGCAGCTGCGTATCCAGATTTAAAACCTTAGTTTTGGGAGTTATCGAAACCATATAAAGACCGCAGTTGCGGCCGCATTTACCCACAATAGTCTGTAAGTCAAGGTTTTCTAACTCTCCAAAACCGGAAACGCTATTTAACCTGCTTTAGTGTATTGGATAAAAAAAAATAATAATTTTTCTTTTATGGGTTTGGTTTGAGTTGTATGAGAAAGTGCTTGTTCTTGCAGTTATTGGAGGATGGGTTCAAATCTGGAACTGGTGCCAATTACATCTCAAAAGCATGACCCAGCATGGAAGCATGTTCAGATGTTTAAGAATGAGGAAAAGGTGATATTGAAATGTATATATTGTCTGAAGATGTTCAAGGGTGGTGGGATTCATAGGATTAAGGAACATCTAGCTTGTCGGAAAGGTAATGCCTCCACTTGCTACAATGTACCGCAGGATGTTAGGCTTCATATGCAGCAGAGTTTGGATGGGGTCGTGGTGAAAAAGAGGAAGAAGCAAAAAGTCAATGATGATGAGATTATTAATGCTACTCCTTTAGCTACTGCTGCTGTCAACAACACTACTGGCAATCAGGTGGATGTGAATGAGGGATGCCAGTCCATTGGAATGCAAAATTCAGTGGAACACAGTTCAAGTATGCTAATAGGTCCAGCTGAAGGAGTTAGTAAAGGTCTAGAAAGAAGGAAGAAGTTAAGAGCCAGCAAGAACTATTCAAACTTTGAGGCTGTTGTTGCTATGGAAAAGAATGCATTGTTCCCCAAGAAGGTGGACAATCGCATTCACATGGCAATAGGTCGGTTTTTGTATGATGTTGGTGCACCTTTTGATGCTGTGAACTCGATCTATTTTCAGGAAATGGTCGACGCAATTGCTTCAGGAGGTACTGGATTTGAACGTCCCTCGCATCATGAAATTCGGGGTTGGGTCCTGAGAAACTCTGTGGAAGAAGTGAAGAATGACATAGATAGATGCAAGATGACATGGGGGAGGACTGGTTGCTCTATTTTGGTTGATCAGTGGACTGCAGACTCGGGTAGAGTACAGCTATGTTTTTTGGCGCATTGTCCTGAAGGAATAGTCTTTTTGAAATCCTTGGATGTAACTGACATTATGACTTCCTCGGAATATTTGTTTGAGGTTATAAAACAGGTTATAGAAGAAGTTGGAGCTGGGCAAGTGGTACAAGTGATTACATCTGCTGAAGAACAATATGCTGTTGCTGGGAGACAGCTGACCGATATTTTTCCAACCATTTATTGGAGTCCTTCTGCAGCTCATTGCATTGATTTGATACTTGAAGATATTGGAAGTCTTGAGTGGATTAGTGCAGTGATTGAACAAGCTAAATCTATAACAAGCTTTGTCTACAATCATGCTGCAGTCTTGAATATGGTTAAAAGGTATACTTTAGGGAATGATATTGTGGATCCTTCTATCTCACGCTTTGCGACAAACTTTACCACATTGAAACGAATAGTTGATCTCAAACACAATTTACAGGCCATGGTCACTTCTCAGGAGTGGATGGATTGTCCATATTCGAAGAAAACAGCAGGTCTAGAAATGTTAGATAGCTTAAGTAATCAAACATTTTGGTCCTCGTGTGAAATGATTGTTCGTCTAACAGCTCCTCTCTTGCGAGTTCTGAGAGTAGCTGCTAGTGAGATGAGACCTGCAATGGGATACATTTTTGCTGGAATGTACAGGGCAAAAGAGGCAATTAAGAGAGAACTTGTCAAGAAGGAGGAATATACAGTATACTGGAATATTATACATCACAGATGGGAAAGGCTGTTGTATCATCCTCTTCATGCTGCAGGCTTCTTCCTTAATCCAAAGTATTTTTATAGTATTCAAGGAGATATACACAGTGAAATTCTCTCGGGGATGTTTGACTGCATAGAGAGATTAGTACCTGAGACAAGAGTCCAAGATAAAATTATCAAGGAGATCAACTTATACAAGACAGCTGCAGGAGATTTTGGGAGAAAGATGGCAGTAAGAGCAAGAGATAATCTGCTTCCTTGTAAGGGCCAGTAACCCATTCTCTTAGATAGTATTGGTATATTCAGTTTCCAAGTTGAGAGTTATCTATGCTTACCAAGTTTTTGAAAAAATAAGCCTGAATCTATGCACAACATTCTTTTTTAAATATAAATTGTATAGAAAGTAGATGTTAAAACTGAAAACCTCGAAATGGACAAAAAATTACCTTGCGCAAAAGGCTTATGTTTTGACAAGTTGGCCATTGTCGTATGAGTTGAAGTTGGGATTTTCTGTCTGATAGTATTCCACCAGTGGGCAGTGGCTGCCTACCCAGTACCCACCTACGTTGTTGTTGGAAGCTTGTTTATGTTCTAGTATCATGTGAGCATAATTCTTTTCAAATCCCCTGCAAAGGTTGATATCATTTTTATTATGATCTGTCTGGAGTTGCACATACAACATTTGGGTTCTTTATTTTTTTTGTAGGCAAAGTTTTTTTTTCTCCCTTTTTTTTAACTTTTATATTTGACCTTTATACATGAGAATTTAAATTTGTATTACGTAAGACTTCCTATTTGACATTTTACTTTCTCTCATGTCCACTTGCTAAACTGGCTTTTTACTTGAATATCCTGTTTTTCTAGCTGAATGGTGGTCAACTTATGGAGGAGGCTGCCCTAACTTGTCGCGTTTAGCAATTCGTATACTCAGTCAAACATGCAGTGTGGTAACTTGCAAGAGAAACCAAATTCCTTTTGAACAAACAATGAATACAAGGAATCATATAGAGCGCCAACTTCTTACTGATCTTGTCTTTGTTCATTACAACTTACGATTAAGACAAATGTGAGTTTTGAACCCTTATATATTGATAGATTGTGTTAATGCAGTTGGCAATTAAAGGGAATTCATCTTGTGTTGTTTAATTTTGTTTCAGGTTTACGACTAAAGAACAAGATTTTAGTGATCCCTTATCATTTGACCACATTAGTAATGTTGACGACTGGATCAGGGCAAAGGATTTATACGAAGAATTGGATTGTGTGGCACTCGATCAAGCTTCTGTAAATACGATGCTTTTAAGGCCTTTAAATGATGAAGCTGAGGAATTAGGTGAAGGTAATTGTATGTTCTTTCAATCAGTTCAATGTATATGGAAACTAAACCGTAGCAAATTTTCTTGATTAACACGTTTCCATCTCTGTTTGTAGGGTTTGATGATCATGAGATTTTCTGTTATACGAAAAATGGTGAGGATGAAAATACTGGAGATAAGTTGGTAAACCATTAGCCAGTGATCAATAACCATAAATTTGTATCTGGAACCCATGGAAAAAGCTTTTCCAAATACTGGTTGTTAGAAAATAATACAGAAAATAATTAGAGGGAAACTATGAGGAGGGGCTTTATGGGCAAGTGAGGGCATCCTAGTTGTTGTTAGATGTATGTAGTGGCATGATTTAGAATGTTCTTGTACAGTAGCCTCTATTGTATTTGGTAGATTTATTTATTTAAAATCAAACTACTAAAATATTGTCTAGGCCCGCGTTAGGCAGTGGGTTTATGCTGCAAGACGAACAACCTTTTTTTTTTTTTTTTTAAATAAAATAAAATTTATTGTGTCTTAGGCATCTTATGTAACCGCTAATGATGAGAATTTGATGAATGTGATTGTGAATTTGCCCAATGGAACCAATTTGTGCAGTGTTTGTTACTGGTTCTCCTCTATCTAAGTATAATAAGTTTAAGGTCAAAGCTTTGAAGAACTTGGAGAATCCGAACTGTTGGATTGTTAACCAATATTGTCAATAGAAACGGTTCGACAGTTTACTCAAGTACTTCACCAAGGAGCTTCAATTGTTTACTTTCATTCCTCAAAGTTGTGTCAAGCTAGCTAATTTTGTCAATTACAAGTCTCAAGTTCGTAATATTTTTCACAAGTACCAACTTCAAGTGTGTGGCATGCTTGGTTACTTCGAATATGTATACAACGATGAAGGACATGTTGAGTGCGGTTCGTGCCTTACATTTGGTTATGCTAGATGTGGCATTTCCATTCAATGTAGTATCCATTTAAGACCCAAATGCCAAGGAAGTAGGGGATACAATAAGAGATGTCTATTGTGAGAGAGGGAAACCAAAAAAAAAAAAAAAAAAAATTATGGCATTTTTATTATTAGCAGTAGGTCTACAGTTTAATGTTGAAGTTTATAGAAAAAAACAAAAAAATAAAAAGGGGTCAGGTTGGGCTAGCTTTGTTCAAGCCTGATATAATATGGGTTTTTATAAATGGGGTTAAAAAGGCCCAAATATGATTTCCACTCAGATTTAGTTGTTTAAGACCTTAAAAATAGGAAATTGCTTTTTGGCCCCCCACATCTGACTTTTTGGCCCCCATTTATAATTTGCGTGGACCAAAATACCCTCAGCGTGTTAACATTTCCGGTTCTACAGTACCGGAAAAAACATCCCGTTACTACATAGACAAAAGAAAATTAAACATTATTTTCGGTTTTTCTGAACCAGAATATTGCTTCCGGTTCTACAGTACCGGAACAAATAAATTGTTTGGGAGGTACTACACAACCGGAATATTGCTTCCGTTTCTACTGTACCGGAACAGATCTTCTTGGCCTTTTGTTTACCACCACATCTTCAACTTGGTTTCCAGTTTCAGTTTCACATGCCCTCCTTGTTTCATCTTCAACTTCTAAATGCTCTTCTACCTCTCCACTATTATTCCTCAATTCAGGTCCTTCAGGAGGACTATTTTCCAAGGAACTTGTATCAACAACAACATCATTATTATTAAGCACAAGAGATGGAATCCCAGTAGGATTGGTAACTATTGGAGCTCTACACACAGGATAATTAGTATGAGCTGCAAGTCAAGTATCAATACAAGGTAAATGAACAGCATGATGACACTTTGGCAAAAGCCTTAGATTCTTATCTTCTTGGAACTCACTCAAGCAAATAGAACAATCAGTTCCTTCAATCAAACCCTCTCCTTTCTTATACTTACAAACTGTGATGGCACTGATAATTGATTCATGCAGACCAGTGGTTCTGATATGCCAAATAGGATGGTCCACCACAGCACCATGTTCCTCATCAAGAAAATCATCATGGTTCACCTGTGCTTGATGTTATAACTGATACATTCCTTCTTCTTGTTGAGAAAAACTTGGTGTAGATGGCATGGCAACAAACAACAAAGAAAGCAGCAAGGAGAAGGGTAAGAGATATGATCAACTAAAACAAGGAGGCCAAGTAGAATTTTTGTTCCGGTACAGTAGACCGGAAGCAATATTCCGGTTGTGTAGTACCTCCCAAACAATTTATTTGATATGGTACTGTAGAATCAGAAGCAATATTCCGGTTCAGAAAAACCTAAAATAATGTTTAATTTTCTTTCGTCTCTGTAGTACTGGAATGTTTTTTTCGGTACTGTAGAATCGGAAATATTAACACGCTGAGGGTATTTTGGTCCACGCAAATTATAAATGGGGGTCAAAAAATCGGAAGTGGGGGCAAAAAACAACTTCCAAAAAATATGTTTTTGCGAGTTTATTCCGACTCTAATATGGATGAGAGGTGTGCTTAAACTCAAATGTGCAATCTTCACTTTAGAGGATACAAATTTGAGACTTTAGTGCAAGAAGGTTTGACTAACTTACTACCTCTACCCTCTCGGTGTTGATCAAAAAGTGTGAAACAAAGCAAATTCTGCTTTTGTAGCGCCTGGACTGCAAAACAAAATTATAATGCTCAAATTTGCTGACAAGGACGGGTCCCTAAAAGTTCAGCGTGTTTTGGTTTTAGTCCCTATAAGTTATTTTGACAAGGACCGGTCCTTAATTTTTTAAATATTTTGGTTTTGATCCACTCCATTATGGAAAAACTGTTATTTGTTAACGTGGCTAGCGGAACACCATATCAGCAGTCACGTAGTGCGAAAAGACACCAAATAAGTGATATGACATGGATGATACAAATCCATGAACAGAAAATGGTCCTATACACAAAATGATCTCATACGCAGAATTTTGCGTTTATGGATCTGAATCATCCATTTCACAATACTTATTTGGCACTATCTCACACCACGTAGCTTTGGTGTGGATTTCTGTTAAACACGTCAACAAATAATTGATTTTTTCTAACAGATGGGACCAAAACCAAAATGTTTGAAAAATTAAGAACCAGTCATGGTCAAAATAATTTTTAGGGACTAAAACCAAAACACGCTGAACTTTTAGGGACCAAAACCATAAATAAGCCTTTATTATTTATCCGTACTTCATGTTAAATAAGAATAAGGTTGCAGAAATTGGTGGTAATTTTTTCTTTTTTGCAAAGGTATTTGCAAAACCCAAGTGTTGTCGCGTTACATGATCAACACTGTGCTACTTCTTCAACCTGAAAATACCTTGTACTTGAAATCATAGTAAAATACTCAGATATAAGAATGGCATACAGTTTTCTCAAATTTTTTCATTTTATTCAAGAGGACTCTTTTACGCATGTGTTTTATAAAATCACTTCTATTAAATAAACAGGTTTGGCTGACAAATAAGAAATACGTAATGTAATTTCCATAAAACGCAAGAGGAAGGAAATGCGAAATACAGTATATAAACACTTTTGTTCGTGGTGATCATAAATAGTTTTGAGTTGTAGATTACAAACCTCACCTTATATCCCCAAACCCCAATTTTAAAAGTGAAATTACCATAATGCCTTAATTAAAAAAAACTAGAATACAAACCCCTTTTTTATCCCCAAACCCCAAAACCCTTTTCACCTTCCTAAAATTATCCATAAACTCCAAACCCTTTTTTTCATATATCCTATTATAGAAACTTCCTACTCCTTATTTTCTCCAAAAAAAAAAAAAAAACTCTCTTTCTCTCCCTTTTATCACTCAACCTCTCTTTCTCCCTTCTTCAAAAGTAATAGTTTTTTGGCATCCACTTTCATCAACATCGAGTTTTTGGTGCATCACTGGAGTAGTGTTCGTGTTGGCGATTGTGTTGCCACTAAGGAAAAAACTGGACGTACCTTTTCCGACTGTCCAGTCTCGGAAAACCAAATTCCGACTCGGGACACTCGGAAATCATGCTTAATTTCCGACCCCGTATCTCGGAAAATATAATTTAACTTTATTGTGTATATGATTTCCGAGAGTCTCGAGTTGGAATTTGGTTTTCCGAGACTGGACAGTCGGAAAACGTACGTCCAGTTTAAAAAAAAAAAGTACTTTAGTGGCAACGCAATCGCCAACACGAACACTACTCCAGTGATGCACCAAAAACTCGATGTTGATGAAAGTGAATGCCAAAAAACTATTAATTTTGAAGAAGGGAAAAAGAGAGGTTGAGTGATAAAAGGGAGAGGAAGAGATTTTTTTTTTTGAAGAAAATAAGGAGTAGGAAGTTTCTATAATAGGATATATGAAAAAAAGGGTTTGGGGTTTATGGATAATTTTAGGAAGGTGAAAAGGGTTTTGGGGTTTGGGATTTGGGGATAAAAAAAGGGGTTTATATTCTATTTTTTTTAATTAAGACATTATGGTAATTTCACTTTTAAAATTGGGGTTTGGGGGATATAAGGTGGGGTTTGTAATCTACCACTCAATAGTTTTCATATTCGACCATACAACAATGGGCAGTTTTAATGTGGTGCCGGCTAGTGGAGCCTTGTGTTTATTTGCAACTAGTATTTATCCCGTGCATTGCACGGGTTATAAGTTTTTTATGTACCGGCGATTAAAGTTTAAATATTTTGCATGTCAGAAATATTTTTAAGATTATATGAGTTAGGATTTATAGTTTAAAATTGTTAAAAAAATAGAAAATTTAGAAATGCAAGGATTATTTTTGAATTTAGCTTTTTATTTTTATAAAGGAAGTACATGTATCATGTATGCATGAAGCTAAATTTTTTCTCCTACAATAAATTAGTAAAATAGAATATGTGCATTAGTTTATGTGTACATGTGTATTAATAAAGTGTATTAGTTGGTAGTTTTTTTTTCTCATGATCAGTTTGAAATATTGCACCACTTGATTGTATTGAATCATTGCACTCAATCATGCATTTGTTTGAAACAATATATCTTTTATTTAGTGATATTTGATTTGAAACAATATATCTCTTGATAATATTATTTTTGGGTTTGTTTAACAGAGGATATGGAGTTAATAAAGGGAATAAATGCATTGGGAAAACAATCAATTACTTTTTAAAATATTAAACTTTTAGTTTTTCAAGACAAATTTGTTATTTATAAGGTTGTGGTTAAGAAAACCCATTATTTTTTTATGAATTATAGAATAACTAATACTTTTTCATTATATCTTTCTATGGTTGAAGCAGTGCAAAATGTACCGAAACATTACACTGCTACATGATATTATATTATTATTATTATTATTATTATTATTATTATTATTATTATTACTATTTAATATAACACTGTAAAATGTAGGTTAAAAAAACAGTGTAAAATGTACCGAAACATTACACTGTTACCTGATATTATATTATTTTTATTATTACTATTTTTCTTGTAAAAGTTAAAATTGAAAAAAAAAAGAGTTGCAAGAAAAATGTCACACTTATATATAGGGTTCTAAATTGTACGTCCAGGAACATTAGTATTATTATGAAAGAGTGTTTTAGTTTTTTTTTATACAGGTGTTTTTTTTTTATGAATTATAGAATAACTAATAATTTTTTGTTATATCTTTCTCTGGTTGAAACAGTGCAAAATATACCGAAGCATTACATTGTTACATGATATTATATTATTACTATTTTAATATAATAGTGTAAAATGTACCAAAATATTACACTGTTACATGATATTATATTATTATTTATTGTTATTATTTTTCTTGTAAAAGTTAAAATGAAAAAGAAAAAAAGAGTTGCAAGAAAAATATGTCACAATTATATATATGGTTCTAAATTGTACGTCCAGGAACATTAGTATTACTATGAAAGAGTGTTCCATATATTTTTTTCTGTACAGGTGCTTTATTATTGTTTTGGAATTTATTTATTTTAAACAGTATTTAATAATAATATTGTGAAAGAGTGTTTTATAAGATTAATGGTTTGCTAAAGATTCACCTTTTAAGTTTTTTTTATAGTTATGAAGATACATCTTTTCAAGTTTTTTTTTGTTCTAAAGACATAAATTTCAAAAAAAAAAATTTGTTTAAAAGACACATCTTTTCAAGATATTTTTAGAAATTTTTTTAAATAATAAATATCATGGACATATGACATATCTCACATGTTTCCATTTTTCTAACTTTTGCTGTGAGAGCTTCATTTTGTGAGGAGCTCTCTCAAACCGGTATTTAGACTCTAAAATATATTATAGTGTAGTTCTGATTACTTGCAGTGACACCTTGTAGTTGGAATTGTTGGCAGCACTTTTGAGGTTGAAGATAAGAAAGGAACAAAGGAAATAATGTATTTCTACAGTTCAAGCACGGGTTTTTAGTCCACATACAACATTTTCGAACTTGAAGTTAAGAAAGGGACAAAGGATAAGATGTATTTCTAAAGTTGTAGCAAAACGTGTTCAATAATTCTGTTACGTTGACAATATGTTCAATGATTAAGTTGTTCTTTTTTTTTCATGCTTTCACACACACAACAGTGGAGTGAATTTTGAGTTTAGTTCAAAAGATGCATCTTTTCATTTGAATTCAGCATGTGCATATCCAAACTATGTGTCCCTTTCATTTAAAAGCAACAGATGTATCTTTTGATTTCTATTCAGCAGATGCATCTCTTCATAATAAAATAATTTTTCTTTAATTTTTTAAATAAAAGATAAGGACACGTGGCATGCCTTATCAATGAGTATTTTCCCAACTTTAATTTTGAGAGCTCCATTTCGTGAGGAGCTCTCTGATAGCAGTATTTGGTCTCGCAAATATATAATAGAGTTTGATAAGAGTTTTGAATTACGGCCCCATATTCGAGATTTTGGCCCCCATTTCATTTTTTTGGACAAAAATGCCTTTCAGAGTGTTATTTATTCCTTTCCTCAGCCAACGGAATTTTTTCGTTTACCATAAGACGGAATTTTTCCATTTTCTTCTCCACGGAATTTTTCCGTATATGCTTAAACAGAAGTCATTAATTAACAGTGATATTCATATATCATGATTCCTGCACGAACTGATGAACATCTTGTTCATCATCAGCTTCTCCTTTAACAAACCGGTGCCAATACAGTGTTTTCCCTATATGGCATTCATTTACCCCAAAGGAATACCTTTAGTCTCAGGCAAGAAGAAAATAACAAACACTGCAGCAGTTGAAACTAGTTCTTTGGACCAATGTCCTTCAGAGCACAGATCTGTTCCTCACCCATAGCAGACATAACAAAAACAACAAGGTCCTCCCCCTCAGCAAATCCATCCCTAATCTGCACAGACCAATCAATTATATATACCCAAATTAGAACAACAGGGAAAATAACACAGAATTTTTCCGTTTTCCTGAACACGGAATTTTTCGGTTTTGGCGAATACGGATTTTTCCCGTCTCTACAAGAACGGAAATATTAACATGCTGAAGGGAATTTTTTTCCATAAAAAATTAAATGGGGGCCAAAATCTTGAATATGAGGGTCATAATTCAAAACTCTTTCAATAATGGGTAAACATGAATAGATTGCCTGTTAAAAAAAGGGTTGGGCTTTCTAGTGTTGGAAACCAACAAGCGGGCTTAGCAATTACTAGAGGGGGGTGAATAGTAATATGGAAGCAACATTGGCTAATTTTCGGCGCAATTAAAAGATAATTGATCAAAAGCTTGTTTTTCTGAAACTGGGCAATTTACTCGAGTGAATTTAAAAACACTCGCGTGTTTTTCAGAAAACCTGAAAAACACTCGCGTAAAAATGAAGAACACTCGAGTGAAATGCTACGAAATACTCGAGTGAATTGAAAAACACTCGAGTGTTTTATGCATAACAGAAAGGAGCAGTTTCAGAGAAATTTAGCAAAATGATTCAATTTCTTAAAGACTAATCCAAGGCAGATATAAATCAAAGTAGAGGGCAATTAAACTAAGTTAAAACAAGTTGAAAACAAGTTAATTGCAACCAATTGCTACTAGAATTATAAAAGCCCCTTTCTAGAGAACTTAGGGTTTGGTTTTACTTGAAAACTAAGAAAGCTATAAAAGAGAGAGACAACACCAATTTTATCCTGGTTCACACTCAATATAGAGTGCTAATCCAGTCCCCCTAATCAACTTAGGAGTTTCTACTAGTAATCAAATTGTTAGAAATTACAAGGATAAATTGAGATTCCTCACTCAATCCTAACCCTTTTCAAGAGAGTACCAAACTCTTGAAATTTCTACCCCAACTTGATTTCGTGATGAAGAGTCCCTTCTTCTTAAGCTCCTTGGAACCTCCAAGAGCCCACCAAGCTAAGAATCCTCTTAGTCTTTGTGCTTGAGAACCTCCCAAGACTTGAGAACTTGGATACCTCACCAAGTACTTGGATACCTCACCAAGATTTTCTAAACAAGCTAAAGTGTTTGAGTGTTTGAGAATTTTACAACAAATAATTCTCTTACAAATGAAGCACACTCTCTTAACTCACTAAGACAAATAATAAAGATGAATGCTTGGTTGAGTTTAGAGAGAGAAAATGATTTTAACACTTGAGAGAGAGAGAATCAATGAAAGAGTGTAAGCTTGTTCTCTTTGATAATGGCCACTATTCAGAATATAAGTGAGGGGACAAAAGGGAAGCAAAAACCAAGTTATTCTTCCTTTTTGTCCTCTTCTAACGTTTAAAAAATTTGCTGACAGGCCTAAATCACTCGAGTATTTTTGGAAACACTCGAGTGTTTTTGGGTCAACTCTGATAGTGTTGCCTTTTACTTTATCCAACGGCTATATTACTGAAAATTCATAAATCACTCGAGTGAATTGAGAATCACTCGAGTGAATTGGTCAATGTTGGAAAAATTAAGTTTTCTAACATTGTTTTCAATTCTCTTCTCAAGTCTGATTGGTTTTAATCTCAACCTTTCATGCATGATTATTATTTGACCTTATGTGAGAATAAAAACCTAAACTACCCACTCTCATAAATAAAATAAAATACAATAAGAATAAATGAGAATGAATAATTAAACTAAGCACTTGATCTTCTTTATTGTTGAGCTTGCATTCTTCAAATTAAGTCCATAATTTAATTACATTGTCATCATCAAAATTAATCCACCTTAATCGGAGACTTGATTTTACAATCTCCCCCTTTTTGATGATGACAAAATAATTAAACCTCTAGCACTTGAGAGCTCCCCCTCAATCTAGGAACCTTTTTAACCTGTACAATCCATAAAATGCCAAGCACAACGTAATACAATACTAATCATAATCAAGTGCTCATTGGTATCAGAGTAAGAGCATATATCATCAGAGTGTAAACAAGAAAGCGGAAAAAATATGCTCTTTTCTCTTTTAATCTCCTTTCTCCCCCTTTTTGTCATGATAAAAAATATAACATTTTGGAAACAAAGGTGGAGAATGAAGGATACCAATAAGAAAACTTTCCCTTAAGAGTAAATAAGAATCAAAATATGACTATGAAGCGATAAAAAAACTTTAAAGAACATGAAAGCCATGAAGAAAACATGATTAATGCATAAATATCATAAATCCATCATTCCACACACACCATCCATAGACCATGAAACATGAGTTTTAAAATAGGTACATCCAACTCCCAACAAAATTAACAAAAGTCTCAAAATAACGAAATAAAGTCATAAAGCATAAAATCTAGTGCAAAACTAGAAGAAATTTTGAGAAATTGGGGTTTTGGGGAGTTAGGGTTTTGGAAAGGGAATGATGAATTTGATGCTCAAAAACTTGAATTTGATGTGAAATAGGAGTAGAAATGAGTTTAGAAGATGAAATAGAGTTGAAATATGACTGATAACTGAGTTTAGAAAATCGCAGCAGCATCAGACTATAACTGATGAATTCACTCGAGTGAATTTTAAAACACTCGCGTGTTTTTCAGAAAACCTGAAAAACACTCGTGTGAAAATGAATTCACTCGCGTGTTGGCCGAAAGATGGATTTTCATAAATCTGAAGTTCACTCGAGTGAAATGGGATTCACTCGAGTTATGGCCGAAAACACTCGAGTCTTTTCAAAAAGACTCGCGTATTTTCCATCAGACCTGCTCAAAAACTTTTCCAATTAAAACTGATTTAATTTTGAATTAAAATCACTCGAGTGATTTACGAAACACTCGAGTGTTTTTATCAGATATGCAGAAAAAATCAGTTTTGAAACACAAAAGCACAAAATCAAACACATTTAATGAAACCAATAGATAGGAGACATGATCACACACAATTAGAGACACAAATTTATAACATCTTCAAGGTAATTTCAAACAAGTATCACCACACACTAAGGTTAGACACACTTGGTGATTTTCAAATGGCACAAATCAATTAGTTCATACTTGACTCCTCTAAAATACCAAGTTCCCTTCTTATATGATAGAAGATATCCCTTGGCAAAGGTTTTGTAAAAATGTCCGCTAATTGATTTGTGGTACTTACAAATTCAATTGTGCAATCACCCTTTTGAACATGATCCCTTAGGAAATGATGTCTAATTTCAATGTGTTTAGTCCTTGATGTTGGAAACCAACAAGCGGGCTTAGCAATTACTAGAGGGGGGGTGAATAGTAATCGGAATGCAACAGTGACTAATTTTTATAATGCAATTAAGTATAATTGATCACGTGCAGATTTTTCAGAAACAGAGCAAGAACACTCGAGTGTTTTTAAGACTACTCGAGTAAAATCACAAGAACACTCGAGTCTTCTTAATAATACTCGAGTAAATCGTGCAGTTAGCAGAAAAACAGTTTCTGGAAAATATGCACTTTAATCAATAACAATTAATACAGTCCAGGGCAGATTAATAATAGAGTAGAAAACAATTAAATAAAGTTATAACAACTTGAAAACAACTTAATTGCTGTGGAATTACTAATCTAATTAATAATCCCCTTTTGAGCAACTTAGGTTTGGTTTTGACTTGAAGTTAAAGAAAGCTATAAAAGATCAACACCACCGATTTTATACTGGTTCACTCTCTATTTAGAGAGCTAGTCCAGTCCCCCTAAGAATCTTAGGAGTGTCTACTAAAATCAAATTGTTAGAAATATTACAAAGGGTATTGAGATGCCTCACTCAAACTATCCCTTCCAAGAGTGTACCAAACTCTTGAATTTCTACCCCAATTTGATGTTGGTGATGAAGACTCCTTCTTCTTCAAGCTCCTTGAAACCTTCAAGAGCTCCACCAAAGCTAAGAACCTCTTAGCCCTTGCTTGAGAACCTCCCAAGTCTTGAATGAACCTAAGATCCACTTAGGTACACTTGGTTACTAACCAAGATTTTGAGAACAAGATGTGTATGTGTATGTGGAGTGATCCAACAAATGATATCCACAACAATTAAGCACAACTCTAACTCTTAGAACAAATAATAATGATGAATGAATATTGAGTTAGAGTAATTATCCACTTGAGAGAGAGAATGATCAAAATGAATGTTTTGCACAATAGACTTTTTAATGCTCTTGTTGGTTAGTTCAATGGCATTCATTTCTGATATATGGAAAATACAATGAATGAGTGAAATCAACTCTTTCATTCCATTTTTGCCCTTTTCCAACGGTTAAAATTTTGCTGTCAGAACCAAAATACTCGAGTACTTTTGACACTACTCGAGTGTTTTGCCCATCTTTCAATAGAAATGCCCAAGCATTGAACTAACGGTCAAATCTCTGTTTTGAGGCTGAAATACTCGAGTATTCTGGGAAGTACTCGAGTGTTTTGATACTCGAGTAACTTTCATATTACTCGAGTGTCTTTATACTCGAGTACTTTTGTGATTACTCGAGTGTTTTGCCCAGAGATGATAAAAATCAAGTTTTTTCAACAATTTATTTCAAGTCTCTCTTCAAGGAATAATTTTATGTAACCCCTAACCTTTTTCATGCAATTAAAATTATTTATCCTAAGGGTGAGATAACTTCCTAAGCTACCCACTCTCAATAAAATAAAATTACATTCAAAATAAAATTGAGAATGAATAGATACATAATGCACTTGATCTTCTTGACTTGATGAGCTTGAATTCTTGCTTTAACTCCATGATCTAATTATATTGTCATCATCAAAATAAATCCACCTAATTGGAGACTTGATTCTACAATCTCCCCCTTTTTGATGATGACAAAATAATTAAACCGTTCCTTCTCTTTTGAGAGCTCCCCCTCAATATAGGAACCTATTAACCTGTCAATTCAGAGAATACCAAGCACAGCATAATATCCATAATATCATAGTCAAGTGCACAAAATGTAACTGGTATCAGAGCGAGAGCAAACATGATATCAGAGTAAGCAAACATAATATCAGAGTAAAAAAAATGATGTGCTTGCTCTTCTCATTCTCATTCTCCCCCTTTTTGTCATAATCAAAAAGATAGCATTTGGAAACGGAGGAGACAAGAAGGATACCAATAATGAAAACTCCCCCTTAAGTAATATCAATATAAGACAAATATGACTATCAGAGAATACCAAACAAAATAGCATCAAAATATCAGTGAAATCACATCATAACATAGCATAAAACCACCAACCAAATCCAAGTCTTAAAACTGGATAAAGACCCACGCAGGGTTTAGAAAAATAAACAAACTCCCAAAAGCATAGTGAAAAACTAAACATCCAAAAAAAATAACATGTAAAAAACAGAGTGCAATGTCCACCGATCTCAGAACATATCCGGTGCAGGGGGATCCTGAGGAGGAAAGAAGCGGCCGAATGCAGACATCATATCATCGAACCTAGCATTCATCTGAGCGGAATGCTGGTCCAACTGCGAATATATCATGGCCGACTGCACACCCATCTGAGACTCAATCCTGCTGATACTATCCTGCTGCTCAGCCAATCGATGCTCAAAGCTATCCAAGCGGCTGTCAAACTGAGCAAAGCGAGCATCGAAATATGTCTGATAAGTCCCAAAAGCAGGATGTTCAAACTGAATGTCATCAACCGGATCACCACCACCACCGCCACCATCAGCCTGATCATACTGAGCCTGCTCATCAGCCAACTGCTCAGCATCCAAACCTTGCTGAGCTGCAGCTTGCTCAGCAGCCTCCTGGGCCTCCATGGTGGCTACCTGATCCATCCAATACCACCTCCCGCCGCGCTTCCTCATTTTCATTTGACGCAATAGCCCCTCATGAAGCGCATGCAACTCTGCCGGAGGGTCAACTTTCTCCTCATCATGAGGAATAGGCACATTGAGGTGCCGGAGAAGTCGACACACATGCATAGGATAAGGCAGATTTTGGGTTGGTTTAGAAGACCCTGCCTTGACCATCCGAGCAAAAATAACAGCAGCCCAGTTCAACATATTATCATTCAGTATAGCATCAATAAGCTGAAGTTCTAATTTTGTGGGCTTTGAGTAATTTGGAGATGTTTGGGGAATAAGGATGTGACTAACAATATGGTGAAGAATGCGGTTTGAAGTGGTCATATTCACGGCTTTCTTTTCATCTCCGTCATAAACACGATCGGGATGAAGCAGATTTCGAAAAATATCATCAGTTTGAGCATTCAAATTGTTCTGCCCCGTTCGTGTTATGCCAAAGACAGTTTCTAAATCAGTAGGACGAAGTACAAGGTGGGTTCCAGCTACTCTGGATTCTAAAGTAGTCCTATTTATCTCCTTAAGATTTGCAAAAAATTGACGCACTAGTCTAAGATAAATTGGACCATTGAAAGAGATAAAATTCATAAGGTGTTGTTCCCTAAGCTTTTGAACAAATGTAAAACCGTTACCCTCAAGAAAATCCTCTGTGGTCCAGCTTTGTACACCATAGCCATGAGTGATGAACAATGCCTCCCTCCTAGCACATGCACCAGCAGAAAAGAATTCCTCTTCATGCTTTGAAGATGATGAAGAAGGAGGAGTAGGCTCTCTTCTTTTCTTCCTTGGACGTAGGTTAGCTCGAGAGGTAGACATTTGCACACAAATTGAAGAAAAAAATGGACAATTTCGAGTTTAGGGGAGTTAGGGTTTCAAAAGGGAATTTCGGATTTGGGGGTGAAAAACAGTGATTTGAAGTAAAATAATTGAAGAAAAGTGATGTGGAGATGATTTAAAGTTAAAAGCTGTGAAAAATTGGAGTGAAAAACGTGTTTTGAGAGGTTGGGGTTGAGAGAACTCGAGTGGGGAGAAGAGGGGGTTCGTGAAAAGTGACCGCTGAAACGCTGCTGCTGTGCTTTAAAAAGTCGCATTACTCGAGTGTTTTTGAAAACACTCGAGTGTTCTAAACCTGATACTCGAGTATTTTTTAAAGTACTCGAGTAAAAAGCCCAGTCCAGAAAGTCTAGAGTTACTGGACCGAAAAATACGCGAGTAAAACAGGACACACTCGAGTAAAGAGTAAACTACTCGAGTAAAATTTGAAAACACTCGAGTGAAACAATCAGACCTGACCAAAAACTTTTTCAATTTTCAAACCATTTAATTTGGAATTAAAATACTCGAGTAAAAATGAAAATACTCGAGTAAATTTGACAGACAGACAGTTTTAACAGCAATTTGAACACATTTTCACTAAACCAACACAATTTAACATAAACACAAATCAGACTCAAAATCACTCACAGTCAAAAACATATAATTCACAATATCTCAAGGTCCAATTGTTCTTCAAACACTAATGCACATGAAATGAGACATACTTGGTGAATTTTCACAAACACAAATCAATTAGCTAATGCTTGACTCATCTAAAATTCCAAGTTCTCCTCTTATATGATAAAAGGTATCTCTTGGCAATGGTTTTGTAAAAATATCCGCTAATTGGTTTGTGGTGCTTACAAATTCAATTGTGCAATCACCTTTTTGTACATGATCTCTTAGAAAATGATGTCTAATTTCAATATGTTTAGTCCTTGAATGATACACCGGATTCTTAGTTAAGTTGATTGCACTTGTGTTATCGCACTTAATAGGAATATTTTCAAGTTTCAAACCAAAATCCAATAATTGTTGTTTCATCCACAAGAGTTGAGCACAACAACTACCGGCGGCGATATATTCCGCTTCGGCGGTGGAAAGAGCAACACAAGCTTGCTTTTTAGAAAACCATGACACTAGTGAGCTTCCCAATAAATGGCAAGTACCACTAGTGCTTTTACGATCAAGCTTGCATCCCGCAAAGTCGGAATCCGAATAACCAACCAAGCTAAGACTAGTATCACTAGGATACCATAATCCGGTATTTATCGTTCCTTTAAGATATTTAAATATATGTTTGACCGCGGATAGGTGTGATTCTTTAGGATTAGCTTGAAAACGGGCACACATGCATACACTAAACATAATATCCGGTCTAGATGCGGTAAGATATAGAAGACTACCTATCATGCCTCTATATTTACTAACATCAACCGGTGTACCTTGTTCATCCTTGTCTAGGTAGCATGATGTGCTCATGGGAGTGTAGGCTTCTTTGCATTTGTCCATTCCGAATTTTCCAAGGAGCTCCTTGCAATATTTTCCTTGATGCACAAAAATCCCCTCCTTGACTTGTTTGATTTGAAGTCCTAGGAAGAACTTGAGCTCCCCCATCATGGACATCTCAAATTCCTTTTTCATCAAATTAGAGAACTTGCTACACAAGGACACGTTAGTGGCACCAAAGATAATATCATCTACATATATTTGCACTAACAAAATGTCCTTTTTGGTTTTATAGATGAATAGGGTATTATCAACCTTTCCTCTTTGAAATTCATTTTCTAATAAAAAGGTACTTAATCGATCATACCAAGCTCTAGGAGCTTGTTTTAATCCATAAAGAGCCTTTTTCAATTTATAAACATGGTTTGGAAATTCATGACTTTCAAAACCGGGTGGTTGCTTAACATACACTTCTTCATTTATGAAACCATTCAAGAAAGCACTCTTGACATCCATTTGATAAAGAGTAAATTTCATAATTGATGCAAAGGCAAGCAAGATTCGGATTGCCTCAAGGCGTGCAACCGGAGCAAAGGTCTCATCATAATCAACACCTTCCTCTTGGTTGTACCCTTGGGCAACAAGTCTCGCTTTGTTTCTTATAATCAAACCGGATTCATCAAGTTTATTTCTATAAATCCATTTTAAACCAATTATGGTATGATCATCGGGTATAGGCACTAATTCCCAAACATCATTTCTAACAAATTGATTTAGCTCTTCTTGCATGGCCATAACCCAATGTTCATCCATAATTGCTTCCTTAATTGAATTTGGTTCGATTTGAGAAACAAAGGAAACAAAACTAAGACTAGCATCCCTAGGATACCATAATCCGGTGTTAATTGTTCCTTTAAGATATTTAAAAATATGTTTAACAGCGGATAGGTGTGATTCTTTAGGATTTGCTTGAAAACGGGCACACATGCATACACTAAACATAATATCCGGTCTAGATGCGGTAAGATATAGAAGACTACCTATCATGCCCCTATATTTACTAACATCAACCGGTTTACCTATGTCATCCTTGTCTAGGTAGCATGTTGTGCTCATGGGAGTGTATGCTTCTTTGCATTTGTCCATTCCGAATTTTCCAAGGAGCTCCTTGCAATATTTTCCTTGATGCACAAAAATCCCCTTCTTGACTTGCTTGATTTGAAGTCCTAGGAAGAACTTGAGCTCCCCCATCATGGACATTTCAAATTCCTTTTTCATCAAATTAGAGAACTTTCTACACAAGGACATGTTAGTGGCACCAAAGATAATATCATCTACATATATTTGCACTAACAAAATGTCCTCTTTGGTTTTGTAGATGAATAGTGTATTATCAACCTTTCCCTTTTGAAAGCCATTTTCTAATAGAAAGGTACTTAATCGATCATACCAAGCTCTAGGAGCTTGTTTTAATCCATAAAGTGCCTTTTTCAACTTGTAAACATGGTTTGGAAACTCATGACTTTCAAAACCGGGTGGTTGCTTAACATACACTTCTTCATTTATGAAACCATTCAAGAGAGCACTCTTGACATCCATTTGATAAAGAGTAAAATTCATAATTGATGCAAAGGCAAGCAAGATTCGGATTGCCTCAAGACGTGCAACCGGAGCAAAGGTCTCATCATAATCAACACCTTTCTCTTGGTTGTACCCTTGGGCAACAAGTCTCTCTTTGTTTCTTATAATCAAACCGGATTCATCAAGTTTATTTCTATAAATCCATTTTAAACCAATTATGGTATGATCATCGGGTATAGGCACTAATTCCCAAACATCATTTCTAACAAATTGATTTAGCTCTTCTTGCATGGCCATAACCCAATGTTCATCCATAATTGCTTCCTTAATTGAATTTGGTTCGATTTGAGAAACAAAGGAAACAAAATGACAAATGTTTTGAATTGACCTACGAGTTAATACTCCCTTTGAAAGATCTCTTATGACATTGTCAATAGGGTGAGCTTTCACCATTTTCCAAGCCGGATCAAGTTCATCTTTGACTTCTCCTTCATCCTTTGATTTTTCCATCTCTTTGTCAACATTTGAAATCTCAAGTCCATCATCACTACCCTCACATGAAACACTGTCTTCTTTCGAAGACTCATTAAAAACAACATGAATTGATTCTTCAATAGTCATAGTTCGTTTATTATAAACTCTAAAAGCTTTACTATGAGAAGAGTAACCCAAAAATATTCTCTCATCCGATTTAGAATCAAATTTTCCAAGTTGATCTTTTCCATTGTTTAAAATGTATACTTTGCATCCAAAAACATGGAAATGGGATATATTGGGTTTTCTACCTTTGTAAAGATCATAGGGGGTTTTCTTTATCATGGGCCTAATTAAAATTCTATTCATTACATAACAAGCCGTATTAACGGCATCGGCCCAAAAGTATTGAGGTACTTGAGAATCATTTAACATGGTTCTAGCAAGTTCCTCTAGCACCCTATTTTTCCTCTCAACAACTCCATTTTGTTGTGGAGTTCTAGGTGCCGAATATTGGTGCTCAATTCCATGCTTATCACAAAATCTATCAAATTTATAGTTTTCAAATTCACCTCCATGGTCGGTTCGAATTATAATCACTTTTTGGTTTACTTGGTTTTGTGCAAGCTTAATATGGCGTTTAAAATACTTGTAGGCCTCACTCTTAGCACTTAAAAATAATGTCCATGTAAATCTTGAAAAATCATCATCAATCACCAAGGCATAGTAGTTGCCACCAAAGCTTTTTACTTGAGAAGGTCCAAACAAGTCCATATGAAGCATTTCCAATGGTCTTGTTGTGGACACATCATTTTTGGAACCAAAATGATTTTTAGTTTGTTTGCACTTCTTGCAAGGAGTGCAATCACCTTTAATTTGAAAATTGAGCTTTGGTAAACCAACTACTAAGTCTTTGGATTGAAGTTTCTTAAGTTGATTTACATTAATGTGAGCGGTCCTACGATGCCATAACCAAGTATCACTTTCTTTGCTAATTAAACATTTTGAAACTAATGAAGTGATATTATTCAATTCAACCATGTAAGTGTTATTAGACCTTTTTCCAACAAATTTGATAGATTCATCTTTGTCACTTTTTATGAGACAATGAGTAGAGGTAAATAATACATGGTTACCAATATCACATAATTGACTAATGCTCAAAAGATTATGTTCTAATCCTTGAATATAAAGTACATTATCAATAACCAAGTTGGAAGAATTACCAATTTTACCTATACCAAGTATTTTGCCTTTGTTGTTGTCTCCATATGTGACATATCCTTTTTCTTTAGGAGTAAGCTCAATGAAGTGTCGCTTATCTCCCGTCATGTGCCTAGAACATCCACTATCAAGTATCCAAAGTTGCTTTCCGATTCTAAGGCACACCTACAAGACACAATCACTTGCTCATTTTGGGTACCCAAATTATGTTGGGTCCCTTTTTGTTAGTCTTGGATGATTCTTCCTTCTTAATCCAAACATAAGTACCATTTTGAATTCCAAAATTTTTGATATGGCACTTATTGTTTGTATGTCCAAATTTTCCACAATAAAAGCAAGTTGGTTTCTTTGTAAAATCAATTTTTGAGAATGAACCAACCTCTTTATTTTTCTTTTTCTTGTGGACATATCCTAGACCGGTTTTGTTTGAATTGTGTCTAAGAGAACCAATTAACCGATCTAGGTTTCTATCACTTTTGTTAAAAGTGTTGAGTTTGATTTTCAAATCACTAACTTCATTTTCAAGCACACAACACTTTTCACAATGAGTGATGGTATATGATTGATTTGCATTCTCACAAACATGACTAGAGTTAGCAAGTTCCAAGGATGAATTTTGGAGTTTCAAATCATTAATAGATTTTTCTAATTCATTGATTTCCTTTTGATACTCCAAAAGCTTCTTTCCTTTTTCTTTGTTAACTTTAGCAAGTCTTTCAAATTGAGTTAACATTTCATTATACTCATTTAGCAAATCATCATAAGAAATAGTATGAGAAGAGGTGTAAGAATAATTAGATGATACCTCATCCTCACTCTCATTGTCATTTCTTTCACTACTTGAGGAGGCTTCATTGTCATTCTTGGCCATGAGGCATAGCTTGGCTTCCTCATCATCCGAACTACTTGAGGATGACTTGGAATCCTTTTCCGGTTCATCCCAAACAATGTAAGCTCTCTTCCCCTTGCCATCTTGAGTCTTCTTCTCATTCTTTCTCAAGTAGGTGGGACATTCCATTCTTATGTGTCCTATCCCACCACACTCATGACATTTCACAATTTCACTTGAGCTTTTGTTTCTTGGCTTGCTATCCTTGATTCTTTTGTCTTGAGGTCTCTTGTCCTTAGAGAATGATGAACTACCCTTTTTGCCCTTGAGGAATTTGTTGAACCTCTTGGCAAATAAACTAATGTCTTCCTCATTTAGAGCACGATCGGAGCCTTCACTTGAAGATTCATCTTCATCCTCTTTTGACATTTTGGTTGAGGCTTTTAGAGATATGCTCTTCTTTTTCTTGTCTGAATCTTCATTTAAGTGAAGTCTTGATAGTTCCATCTCATGTTCTTGGAGCTTCCCAAACAAAGTGGTCAAGTCCATAGATTTTACATCCTTAGCTTCCTTGATGGCGGTCACCTTAGGTTGCCATCTCCTATCAAGACATCTCAAGACTTTGTTAGTAGTTTCACCATCTCTAAATTCCTTTCCTAAGCCAATCAATTGGTTAACGATATGTGTGAACCTTGTTTGCATATCATTGATAGACTCATTAGGGAACATATGAAAGAGCTCATATTCATGAGTTAAAGCATTTAATCTTGAGTCTCTAACTTCACTAGTTCCCTCATGAGTGATTTGCAAGGTATCCCACATTTCTTTAGCCGATTGACATTGTGAAATCCTATGAAATTCATTTTTGGACAAAGCGGAGAAGATGATATTTTTAGCTTTTAAATCATATGAAACATTCTTTTTATCATCTTCATTCCAACTTGTCCTAGGAACAACAATGGCTTCACCATTAATCACTCTTCTAGGAATATAAGGACCTTTTTCAATTGCATCCCAAATATCGGTGTCTATTGCTTCTACAAACACTCTCATCCTAACCTTCCAATAAGAATAATCTTCACCATTGAAGAATGGAGGTCGGTTAAGAGACATAGACCCTTCTTGTTGATTGCTAGAGCCCATTTGTTTCCAAAAGGATCTTTTTCGAAAAAGCTTTTACGCTCGATCTTTCGACCGAGCTCTGATACCACTTGTTGGAAACCAACAAGCGGGCTTAGCAATTACTAGAGGGGGGGTGAATAGTAATTTGGAAGCAACAGTGACTAATTTTTGGTGCAATTAAAAGATAATTGATCAAAAGCTTGTTTTTCTGAAACTGGGCAATTTACTCGAGTGAATTTAAAAACACTCGCGTGTTTTTCAGAAAACCTGAAAAACACTCGCGTGAAAATGAAGAACACTCGAGTGAAATGCTACGAAATACTCGAGTGAATTGAAAAACACTCGAGTGTTTTATGCATAACAGAAAGGAGCAGTTTCAGAGAAATTTAGCAAAATGATTCAATTTCTTAAAGACTAATCCAGGGCAGATATAAATCAAAGTAGAGGGCAATTAAACTAAGTTAAAACAAGTTGAAAACAAGTTAATTGCAACCAATTGCTACTAGAATTATAAAAGCCCCTTTCTAGAGAACTTAGGGTTTGGTTTTACTTGAAAACTAAGAAAGCTATAAAAGAGAGAGACAACACCAATTTTATCCTGGTTCACACTCAATATAGAGTGCTAATCCAGTCCCCCTAATCAACTTAGGAGTTTCTACTAGTAATCAAATTTTTAGAAATTACAAGGATAAATTGAGATTCCTCACTCAATCCTAACCCTTTTCAAGAGAGTACCAAACTCTTGAAATTTCTACCCCAACTTGATTTCGTGATGAAGAGTCCCTTCTTCTTAAGCTCCTTGGAACCTCCAAGAGCCCACCAAGCTAAGAACCCTCTTAGTCTTTGTGCTTGAGAACCTCCCAAGACTTGAGAACTTGGATACCTCACCAAGTACTTGGATACCTCACCAAGATTTTCTAAACAAGCTAAAGTGTTTGAGTGTTTGAGAATTTTACAACAAATAATTCTCTTACAAATGAAGCACACTCTCTTAACTCACTAAGACAAATAATAAAGATGAATGCTTGGTTGAGTTTAGAGAGAGAAAATGATTTTAACACTTGAGAGAGAGAGAATCAATGAAAGAGTGTAAGCTTGTTCTCTTTGATAATGGCCACTATTCAGAATATAAGTGAGGGGACAAAAGGGAAGCAAAAACCAAGTTATTCTTCCTTTTTGTCCTCTTCTAACGTTTAAAAAATTTGCTGACAGGCCTAAATCACTCGAGTATTTTTGGAAACACTCAAGTGTTTTTGGGTCAACTCTGATAGTGTTGCCTTTTACTTTATCCAACGGCTATATTACTGAAAATTCATAAATCACTCGAGTGAATTGAGAATCACTCGAGTGAATTGGTCAATGTTGGAAAAATTAAGTTTTCTAACATTGTTTTCAATTCTATTCTCAAGTCTGATTGGTTTTAATCTCAACCTTTCATGCATGATTATTATTTGACCTTATATGAGAATAAAAACCTAAACTACCCACTCTCATAAATAAAATAAAATACAATAAGAATAAATGAGAATGAATAATTAAACTAAGCACTTGATCTTCTTTATTGTTGAGCTTGCATTCTTCAAATTAAGTCCATAATTTAATTACATTGTCATCATCAAAATTAATCCACCTTAATCGGAGACTTGATTTTACATCTAGGACTTTGGCTTCCGGTACAGCCCAAACCAAATAAGCTTTTTTTTTTTTAACACAAACCTAAAAATGTTCTCCTTATGATTTTTTTTCAAGGGTCTGCTTATAGATTTAAAATATTTTACAAAATTTTATTCCAAGACAAAGATAAAAGTTGTTGTTATTATTATTATTATTATTATTATTATTATTATTATTATTATTATTATTATTATTATTATTATTATTATTATTATTATTATCAACTTTAAAATTTACTACTAGTAATCAATTTTTTATTTAATAATTCCATATAATGATTTTTTTAAAGGACTTAATTATGTCCCAAGTCCCTGGGCTATTTTTGTCAGATACCCTTATTTTTTTTTTTCAATGTCTGACTCCCGAAGTTATTTCTAGGTTTGTAATATACTCCTATTACCAATTTTGGCCAATTTTGCTGACATGTAACATCGGAATCCTGGTTAGATGCAAGAGGCTAGGTACGTGGTGCCCCATGGGCAAAGATCATTTTAAAAAAAATAAAATTAAAGAACTAAAAAACTTAATATTTTTATATTTTTAGTTAAATAAAAAAATAAAAAAATGATTGAAGAGAGAGGTCATCTTCGCCCGTGTGACATCACGCAGCACCATATGACCAACCTTCTGCGTCTGACTAGGATTTTGATATTACATGTCAGCAAAATTGGCCAGAATTAGTAGTAGGGGTATATGACAAACCCAGAAGTAACTTCGGGAGGTCAGACATTAAAAAAATAAAAAAGAATAAGGGTATCTGACAAAAGTACCTAAAATTTCGGGGACTTGTGACATAATTAAGCCTTTTTAAAATACGTAACTAATAAGCTTTAAAGTTTAAGCAATTGTATAAGTTTTACATAAATATAATATAAAGAAATTTGTTCAAATGGAAATTTTCATGTGTTAGTTTTTTATCTTTAATATTCTCTCGGTTCTTATTCATCAGTGTCATTTAAATAAAGAATTGTTCGTATTTACATGCCGTGTATACTACTCCCATCATTTCATATTTTTTTTGCCTTTTAGGTTAATGCACACATATTAAGAAAATGTTAATTATTGTAAGTTTTATATGTGTTTTGTCTAAAATGTTCCTATTTAATCCGTATTGAAAATTATAGCAGTATTTAATTTTTATTAGAAAGGGTGTCCATTAATTAATGTATAGTGGTTTAGGAATGAGAGAGGATAAAAATATAATTAATGAGTTAAAAAAAATTATAATTAATGAGAAGTAAGATAAATAATTGAATGAATGATTAAAATTGGAAAAAAAATTAAAAAGCCTATGTTTATGCATTGGAATTGTAAAAGGATAAAAGTTATGGAATAAAAAAAAGGACTAAAAGGCCAAAAGATATGAAATAAAGGGAGTATTAATTTATGCAAGTCGTAGAAAAAAATTAATGATTACAGAAAAAAAAGACATATTAAAAAGATATAAATAATTTAATGAAATTAAAAAATTATTGTATTATTTAAAGGTATATTTAAGTGTAATGATAAAAAAAATGATAAAAATTTAGAAAAAAAAAGTTTTTCTGATAGAGTGCTCCTAAATTTTCAATATGTATGGTGCTTTATACAAAACCGGATGAAAAGTTTACAGGTAAAATAAAATAGCCGTTGATTGCTCTTTCTTACAAAATCAATGGTTTAAAATTTTGGCATCACCGACGGTGCCGTTTTTCTTGGCACCACCTCAAACATTAACTACAACAATGTCGAAGTTGAGATGTTGTCGAAACTAAGTACGATACAAAGTGAGTACAACTATCATATCAAAATGCACTTGTGTTACCACCTGAAAATTATATACATTAGTCCAAAAATAAAACTAAAACCAATTGAAGGCAATCATCTGTGAGTACCATAGAACTACCTTTTCAACCTTCAAAATTGTCTATCAATAGAGGCACTAACCAACTAAACTACGTCCTAACAAAAGTTACGTTCTTCGAAAATTCCTCCTTAAGAGAGGATACACGCACGACAAGTGGTGATGGTGGCAGTGGTGAGGTAGTCGGAATGGCCAAAGGCCCACCTCCTCAGCCAAGGCCCACCTCCCCACGGGTCATTCAGCTTGGTAATAGCTAAGCCGTTAGGGAATTAGTCCTCAAACCCACATTTTAACCCCAGTTTTTCTTTTAATTCCATTATTACCCCTCTAAACCCCAAACCCTAATTTCTCTTCTCTCTTCCCTTTCACTATCTCTCTTCCATTCTTTCCTCTCTAACACCCACTATCCCTCTCCCATTTCACAATCTTCTTTCTCCCTTTTACAATTTTCTTTTTCCTCTATCTTCTTTTCATTCTCCCTTTTAAAATCTTCTTTTTTCTTTGTCTTCTTTCCTTCTTTTGGGTTTTTTCGTTTAGGGTTTAGGTTAGATGATTAATAGGTTGCTTGAAGTTAGATTTTCATTTTTTAATAGTTTTTTTGTTCATTTTTTATGTTTTAAGCAAACTCATTTTTCTTCTCTTCGTTGTTAGTGTTTTTTTTATTCTGACGCTGTAAAATTCCGACGAACCAGTGTCAAAATTTTGAATTTTCGACACGGAGGTATCAGAATTTCAAAATTCCGACAAAGGGCCATCGGAAATTTACAGTGTTTTTATTTTTTTTTTGTTAGAAAAAATTCCGACATATATATGTCGGAAAACTCTTAAACAAACTACCTAAAAATTTCTGACATACCTGTGTCTGAATCCCAAAAAATTCCAACACTGAATTGTCGGAATTTACACAGTAACACAAAAAAATAAATAAAAGACATGAATTTTACCTTCAACAAGTATGGAACATTCATTGGTGCTCTTTTTGAACGTGAAAGAGAAAAAAAACTTGTCTTGTTGGAGTGTTTTTTTTTTTTTTTTTGGAGTGAAGGAGGTTTGATGGTGAAAGATGAGAAAAAGAAAGAAGGGTTTGTGAGATGATGAAGGGATGAGGTTTGGGGTTTTGGATATTTGGGTTGGGGGTTTGAGGTTTTAGTGTTTGGAGGTTTTTTTTTGTGTTTTGAATAATAAAGGGCAATATGGACATTTCCCATTTAAAATAGGGTTTGGGGATAAAACCTCGATTTGAGGACTAATTCCCAAGCCATTAAGCTTGCCTATTCAGTTCACCACTTCACTGTTCACTCACTCCTTCAGGGCTTTAGTGTTTAGTGGTTCACATTTGTACTTTCATTTTGTGGCGTATAGCAACTCCAAACTAAGGTCTAGGCTATTTCATTTTTATACTCGGTCATTTCCCATCTTCTTCTTCTTCATTTTTAAATGTTTACATTTTCAATACCAGTGACAACCTTGATCCACTTTCTTAGTGGACGTGAATTTTTCCAAAAAGATCTTACATATAGAATCGGAGGGAGTATTTAATAAGAGAATTAGTTCTCTGCCCCCACTTTTGGATCCCCAGACCCCATTTTATTTCAATGGGGTTCAGTCGAAACTTTTTCCAACATTAAAAATACATTTTTTTTAATAAAGAAGTAATAAAAAAAATATATTATTCAATTTGAGGGTGTCAAAAAACATTCCGATTGAACCCATCAAAATAAAATGGGGCTTGGGGATCCACAATTGGGGGCTAGTCTGTACTATACAAATCCCCATTGGTATCCCACATGGGGATACCACCGGCGGGAAACCAACATCACAAATTCAGAGTGGGCCCCATCCTGAGTACTTAGCAAGTACTTAAGAGTAGTGGTGGTTTGGGTGGGAAATTTGGCAAGTGTAGCTCTCATTCCCGGTTTGAATTTGGAAGTGGGAAAAAAATTAAACCTATAGTTGTGACACACAAGGTGATATCAATTCACGTGAGTGTCACGTGTTAAGACAGTGAGGAGTAAAGTAGTGTTTTGTTCTTTACTTCAGACCCATTCTTACTTTCCCTTCTCTCTCTTATTATTCGTTCTCTCTCTCGGCAATCTTTATCTAAAGCAAATACTGTGATAAACTCATCTGTTCATGCAAACATCGATGAAGTGTTTCGTGTGGGCGTTGATGTGAGACGGACTCAGCTCAGAAATGAACGTGTATGATGAAAGCAAGCTTTTGAGGAAGAAGCATTTGATACCGGATGAGATATTAGGTATCCACCATATTTAACCCTTGATTTTAAGTTTTTTTTTAATGTATTATTTCCCATTTTGTTTGAGAAGCTTATATGTTAGTTTTACAATTCAAAAGCTTGAAAAATTTCAAGCTAAATGCAAGGTGAAGCAATCATGAGGACTATCTTAATTAGGGCAATGGGTACCCTGTGCTTGGGTTTTGAACTTTCCAACCCGTAATGGTATCATGTAGCACATGTGACATGGCGAAATTTAAGATATTCACTAATGTCATTTCTCTGTGTTCTTTCTTAAATTTTGTTCAGGAAAGAGAAATGTTGCTTCTTACATTATGTTCAGGGAAGACAAATTCATTCGGATAAATCGTTACAGGTTTTGTGTGCATTCAGCAAGAACCGAATTTGGAAGCAATTCCAAATGAATATATTAATTCTTTTAATTATTTAATTAATTAATTATTAGTTAATTAATTTCTCTATTGTCATTTATGTTTATATATTGTATATTTTTCCTTTGCTTTTGCATTTATTTATTCACACATGTTTTTCAAGGGGATAATAACCTTGAACCGAAAACCAAAGTTAAAGTTCTTCCACTTGGAAGGAACATAAAATGTCAAAGTGTCTTCAATTCTAGAAAGAGAGAAAGTATGGTAGGTCATGGCTGGGATGAGGGAAGATCAGTTTCAGATTTGTGTGAATCCAATAAAAAAAGGCAGCGCATGGTATCTCCGAGCATGAGTAATTATTTTCCTCCCTTTAATATTTCTTAGGATTTATATTATACTTTTTAATTGTTCGCACCATTGTGCTGCTTTTAACTCTTAAGTCAATTCTTGCATATACTCTTAATTTTTTTATGCAAAGTGTGGGCAGAGAATGAATTCTTATGTCAAAGCAATTAAGATAGTTGTCAGCCTCCGCAAACAATAGACGAGTCAAATCTTGATGAACCATTGTCAATTTTAACACTTTCAGGTCCACTTTCCTTAATATCGTATAATATGTTATAATTATCTTCATTTCATGTGTTGTTTTAATCAAGGAATACATTTCAATGACATTGACTAACTGTAGAGAATGCATTCAACATAAAGAATGAAGTGAATATAATCAATTCGGTTGGAAGTGGTGCACGACATGTTCGAAAGCTGCAAGATGAAGAATCCACCATAGACGAGTCAAACCTTCATGAAGTATTCTCTCAGATAAAACTTATTGGTGAGCTCTGTATGGTGTCGTTGATGGTGTGATATCAATAATTCAAGTGGTAGTAAACTCTTTATTCCTGAAATCCTTTTTTCCATGCAGCAGCCAATGGATCTACCCACCAAACAGAGCTAAAGAAATTGACACCTGGGAAAACCATCCTAACACAAGTTGGAAATTCAAAAGCATGTGCAGGAAACCAACAAGTGCCCTTAAGTGGTATATGAACTATATCAGTCATGATATTACATATTTTTCCACGATTCACTGTGACATGTCAAAATTTTGTTCTATTATGTTTTTTTTTTACAGATAATGGCAGTGAACGAACAACACGGAAACATGACATTCTAAAAATATATATGATCATGTATATTTCCTGAATACAAATCTTAAATTATTCCCTGTCAATGGTTCTGTCAAATAGGTGCAGGTAGCTTCAGGACAAGTACTCCTTTGTCAGACATAACTAATGTTATTGCCGCAAGTCTTGAAAGAATTAAAGTATTGTTTGCAAATGATAAAGTAGAAACATTGAGAAAATATTGCAGTAGTATATCAGATGTTGAATGTAAAGATCATGATCCAGCAAGCCATGCTGCTCAATATTCTCAAGCAGAAAAATCCTTCGATTTCGTACTGCAGAAGAAAAGTTCCATTTTGCCCCCAAAATCAACAAAGGGATGTCATGAAAAGAGCTAAATAAATACCAGTAACCACATACATGTTCATGCTGCAGGTATATTTTTGTCTTCATTTATGTTGAAAATCAAATTTGCTTATACTTTTAGTTATTTGAATTACCAAATTCAGATGTCCGCAATGCAGAGACCGTGTTTAATAATTTCAAAAACACGACACACGAAGGTGTAAACACCGTACCTGATCGTACAAACACTGCTCAATCAGAGATACCAGGTATATTGGGAAAACCTTATTTATTATAAAAACTGAGATATGATTGTAGTGAATTTCTGAAGCTGAAATTTGTTCTATCTTTATGTAGAATGTTCGTCTGCACGGAGATCACGACATCTTCAAAAACGTCTTAGGAAATCAAACGTTGCAAACACTGCTTGATCAGAGATACTAGGTATATTGGTTAAACCTTATTTATTATCAAAAGTGAGAGATGATTGTAGTGAATTTCAGAAGATAAAATTGTATCTATCTTTCTGTAGAATGTTCGACTGCACGAAGATCAAGACAGATTCGTAAACGACTTTCACAACCAGGTGTCAGAGGTAATAGTTAATGACTATTAGTGGATGTTAAATAGATGTGGTCCATCTCTCATTCTTAAATATAAAACATGGACAGGTGCTGAAAATTCGGAACAGAACAGAGCTGATTGCATTACTCTTTTTGATCCAGCAAAATGCCCATATGATGATATTGGCGATCCTCAATTCTCATGTAGATGGTGTGGTGCTAAATTTTGGCTGCCTGAACAAATCAAATCTTCATCCAAAAGAAATCCCATTTATTCTTTATGTTGTGCAAAGGGGAAATCACAATCCCATCATTGAAGAAACCACCACAATATTTGTTGTCATTGCTAACAGATTCCGAAAATAGCAAAGCGAAACATTTTCAGGAGAAGATAAGAGCCTATAATATGATGTTTTCATTTACATCAATGGGTGGCAAACTTGATACTGCAATAAATGATGGAAGAGGGCGGTTTGTATATCGACTATCAGGACAAAATCATCATTGTATTGGAAGCTTACTACCAGCTATAGACCATGTTTCCCGCTTTGCTCAACTTTACATTTCTGACACCAACAATGAAGTGCATAACCGTATGAATTCATTCAGGTTTGAAGACATTATTGTGTACATACTTAGTCTATTATAATTCATTTAAAGTTATTATTATTAAAAAAATTCTATATGACTATATAACTGAATCAAATTCACAACTTAATTGCAGAAGCAGTGCTAAACAAAACCGATTAGATCTGGATCCTGAAATAGCAGAAAACTTGAAGGAAATGTTGGACACCTATAACCCCATATGCAAGGTGTTTAGAATGGCAAGGGATAGACTCCAAGAAGAACCAATAGTGGACTTGAAATTGAAATTGATAGGAAAAAGAAGAAAAGATTCCAGAGTCTATGATTTACCTATTGTTGATGAAATTGCTGCACTGGTAGTCGGTGATGTGAATGAAACTAATGATAATAGAGACATAATCGTAGAATGTCAAGCTGAATATTTGAAAAGGATTCATGAGTTGCATCCCCTCTATCTCCCTTTGCAATATCATGTTATACATCCAAATGGGGAAGACGGATTCTCCGATGACATTCCACACAACTTAATTAGAAATTCACCAGACGAAAAAGAAGCGAACACAACTTTGAGGGAGTATTTTGCTTTCAGATATCAAGACAGAGATGGTGATGAGTCAATAACATTGATCTCGAGGAGACTATTTTAGCAATTAGTTGTTGATTCATACACTATGATAGAGAGTTGGAGAATGTCATATTACAGGCTACACCAAAAATGATTGCGCTTTGAAATTTACAATCGTATACATGATGCTGTGTTTCAAGGTGAAACGCAAAGCTGCGCAGTTGGTAAACGAGTTGTCCTCCCATCAACATTCGCAGGAGGTCCACGTTACATGGTACAAAACTATCAAGATGATATGGCCATCTGTAGGTGGTATGGTTATCCAGATATATTTATAACTTTCACTTGCAACCCGAAATGGCCTGAAATAACAAGATATCTGGAAGGAAAAGGACTAAAACCAGAGGACCGTCCGGATATTGTTGTTCGAGTTTTTAGAATGAAGTTGAAGGCATTGATAAAAGACCTGCAATCTGGAAAAATATTTGGCAATGTTAAAGCAGGTATACTATACGGCCTTAACTTCAATATGTCAATAAAATTAAGCACTGAGACCACAGTTTAACATTTACAATATATAAATGTCATTTTGTTTCTTCCATGTAGCTATATACACAATTGATTTTCAGAAAAGAAGACTTCCACATGCACATATATTGTTATTCCTGGCAGAAGACTCAAAGCATCCAAGACCTGAAGATATTGACTAAATAATTAGTGTTGAAATACTTGATCCTAATGAACAGCCTGAGCTGTATGCAGCTGTGAAAGAGTACATGATCCATGGTCCATGTGGTGCAGCAAATCCGCATTCACCATGTATGATAGAAGGTTGTTGCTCAAAATTATATCCAAGAAGTTTTGAGCCACAAACAAGAATAAATGATTATGGGTATCCGATTTATAGAAGACGGGACAATGGTCAACAAATTGAAAAGTGTGGTGTGCTGCTGGACAATAGATGGCTTGTACCATTCAATCCTACCATATTGGTCAAAAATGCATCACATGTCAATACTTAATGGTGCAACCAAGGAAGAAGCATCAAATATTTATTCAAATATATCAATAAGGGTAATGATCGCGTCACTACTGCACTCTACCAACAAAGTCAAGGTCAATCTGGCCAAGAAGTTGACGAGATGAAAGCGTATTATGACTGTAGATATATTTCACCATGTGAAGCTATGTGGCGAATTTATGGGTTTGAAATAAACTATCGGAAGCCAGCTGTTGAAAGATTAAGATTCCATTTGGAGAATGAACAACCAGTGCTGTATGCAAACGATGATAATTTGGAAGAAGTAATAGAAGAAGGAAAGAACCAATCTTCTATGTTTTTCGCATGGATGAAACCAAGTATGATGTATCCACAAGCCAAAACTTTGACATATGTTCAATTTTCAACAATGTTTGTTTATGAAGCATCACCACCAACATGGCGTCTTAGGAAGAAAGGATATAGTATTGGAAGATTAACTTTTGTTCCCCCCACTGCTGGAGAGCTCTTTTATTTGAACATATTGTTGCATAGAGTAAAAGGTCCTGAAAATTATGCCCAGATCAGAACAGTTAATGGAATCGAGTATGATTCGTTCAAAGAAGCATGCTATAGGTTGGGTCTTCTTGATGATGACAAGGAATTTATCGAAGCAATCGAGGAGGCAACACATTGGGGTACAGGAAACCAGTTGCGATCTTTGTTTGTTTCCATACTTTTGTCAAACACAATAAGCAAACCAGAACATGTGTGGGAGCAGACATGAGAAATATTATGTGAAGATATGGTGATTCTCATAAGAAAAGAACTGAGACGACCATGTAAGTAAGAATTCTTTTTTTCATATCAAATCATTAATGAATACAAAATATTTTTTACTTACTATTACTCTACGATTTTATTCTCACTGTAGCCATGGATGTTACCGTTCAACAAATCCAAGCCAGATGTTTGGTGGAGATTGACAGACATTTAAGAAAATCAGGGAAATCATTACATGATTATCCTAATATGCCAATACCTGAATGTGATCCTTCTGTCTTGATGTCTAACACATTAATTGCAGAACAACTTGACTTCAATCAGCAAACATTGGCAGAGGAATTTTTTTCTCTATAAGAAATTATGACTGATGAACAAAAAAATGCTTTGGGACAGATAATGGATGCAATTGATACAAAGCAAGGTAGCAATTTATATTAAATTTGTAGCTTAATTTATTATGTCAATTTCATATTTATACAATTATGGTACATGTCATTATTAATCATGAAAATATAATACACAATAGGTGGACTATTCGTCTTAAATGGTTATGGCGGAACTGGAAAAACATTTTTATGGCGTGCACTCACTGCAAAATTGAGATCTAGAGGTGAAATTGTACTTTGTGTTGCTTCAAGTGGAATAGCAGCCACTTTACTTCCAGTGGCAAGAACTGCGCACTCTAGATTTTCAATTCCGATTGTAATTGGAGAAAATTCTACATGTAACATTAATCAAGGTTCACTACAAGCTAAATTGGTGAAGAAAAAATGCTTTGAAGCATTAGATCGGACATTGAAAGATATTTTTCGAAACAATTTGTCAGTTAATCAGATTAAACCTTTTGGAGGCATTTGCATTGTTCTTGGAGGAGATTTTCGCCAAATACTACCCGTGGTTCCTGGAGGTACAAGGTCAAATGTAATTTTTGCTTCAATTAATTCATCTTACCTATGGAATGATTGCAGAATTCTGAAATTGACCAGAAATATGAGACTCCAAGCTACATCATCCAACAATGATTCAAATGATATTAGGGAGTTTTCAGAATGGATGATCAGCCTTGGAGATGGGAAATTGACAGAGCCTAATGACGGTGAGGTTGATATTGACATTCCAGATGACTTACTAATTAAAGATTTTGAAGATCCTCTTCAAGCCGTATTCAACAGTACCTACCCTAATTTTCATCAGCAGTATTCAGATCCAACTTACTTGAAGGACAGAGCAATATTGGCACCAACACTTGAAACAGTACATGAAGTCAATGAATTTTTCTTGATGCAAGTGCCTAGGCACCCAAAAACTTACCTAAGTTCAGATTCATTAGCTAATTCAGGAGATGAATCTGACTTTTCTAGCTGCTATATTAAACCTCCAATTTTGAATGAACTGAAGATTTCTAGAATGCCAAACTATGTCTTAAATTTGAAGGTTGGCATACCAATCATGCTGTTGAGAAACATTGACCAAAGCAAAGGTTTATGCAATGGTACTCGAATGATAATTACACAGCTAGGAGAACATGTGATTGGAGTTAAGGTCATGTCAGGTGCCAGTTTGGGAGAAACAATCTTTATAAGTAGAATGAATATGTTCCCTTCAGACTCAAGACTTCCTTTCCGATTTAAAAGACGACAGTTCCCAATTATTGTTTTGTATTGCATGACAATCAACAAAAGCCAAGGACAGTCTCTTGCAAGTGTTTTTGTCTACTTGCCAAAAACGGTATTCAGCCATGGTCTGCTATATGTCGCTGTATCCAGGGTAAAATTGAAAAAAAAGGTCTAAAGTTTTAAATTTTAGATAAAGATGTCAAATCTTTGAAGACTACAAAAAATGTAGTCTACAAGGAAATTTTTGAAAATTTGAAGTAAATTCAGCTTTGAAGCACCAAGCTGATTCGTATTTTGACAAGGTATATATCACAACTGATAATATAATCATGTTAAAAAAAACAACTGATAATATAACTTATATATATTTATTAAAGTATGTCTTTATGATTATTTAGATTAAGATTAATACAAATTTTCTTCCTGCCAAGTTCCTAATCGCATTCCATTTTGCCTTTTTAATCTTTTTAACAGATATATATATTTTGGGACAATAAAAAAGGCATACCTAAATATTCAATGCATTTTGGAGTAGACATTTGCATAAATTTGATATTCCTGGCAGAAGACTTGCTCCTTGGCTGCATAATTCAGCAACACATTTTGGACAACTTACCCAAATCTACCAGCAAGGTTCGATTATATAACAACTGAATATTACAAATTAGGTATAATATCAAACTATATTTTATTGGTTATTTAGATTAGATTAATATTTCATTTTTTTCTGCCAACTTCTTAACCCAATTCCATTCCGCCTTTTTAATCTTCCTAGTAGGATATATATTTTTAGAAATTAATATTGACATAGGCAAATTCTCAATGCCTTTTGGGCAAAGTATTTGCATAAATCTGAAGAGGCCACACAAGATCTGCTTCATCACTGCAATGGTGAGCATCACGTTTTGGGATAGTTTATTTACTCAAAACAGTGAGACCCATTATTCATCCAATACTTATTTTTGCCTATAATTTCCGTTTTGTCAACATGAAGAAAGGTAAACTTAATATACCAAAGGATACTTTGATGTGATAAAAAATCATAACTGATTTTTATTAAACTCCATCTGACGATTTTTTATTATCAATGTCCTTACTTCCAGGTTATTGCAAAGCAAGCCAAAACTATGCAATCGATGCAGCTGAATTTTTGATACGAAACACCAAAGAGGTAATTCCCAATTATATGAATTTGCATGTCGATTAAGTAAAATATAAAACAAACTATAATAAACATAACTGGTCATATGATACATTAAAAAAAACATTAATAAATATTCTTCACACTTATATCTTCTTATCAAGACTCACCGGCTCAGTCAAAAGAGTAATTGATGGAAATATGTGATATGTGAGAATCAATTGTACATCCACTACTGTGTGGAATTTATTTTAGGTAAACTGGTAAGTTGCATACAAACAAAATAAAGGTCACCGTATTCAATGAGATGTCTATCCAACTGAAAAAGTGGAACTCAGACATTTCAGATGCAATAATTCACTGTTATAATGCCAAAACAGTTCCAAGAACTTGGTAAAAAAATGCATTCATTTAACCCATTGGTTTATCACTTGGTAAATTGAATATACTTAACTATTTTACCGTCAGTTATTATTATCCTATAAAACTCAATCACATAGATCATTTCAAACATACAAATAACAACTCTATTTGTTCTATTATTCAATTATTATTATCACGAAGGTATACAATCTCTTCTCAATTTAATATCTTTTTTTCTAAACTCTTTTAGTTCTAAAAGACAATCTTCTTTTTTATATCATTATCAACATCATTGTTTTTCACTTTACCCCGATTTCTACTTTCATTGTGGCATTTCATAATTTCATGGCAGCCAACCAAGCAAACGTAGCACCTACTGTTTTGGGGGAATTGGTGGTTCAATATGATGCATCAATAGTGATTTTTTTTAGTCCTCTTCAACTTTATTCAGTTCTATATGTTATTTTCAAATTGTACTTTTACTAAATTTTTAAATTACAGCAAAAAATTAAGTTCATTTACATATGATTGCAGGAATACTTTGATGTTGATAAGAAATTTCTCAACAAACACCATAACTCACTGGGTGTGAATTGGAACATCTACACAACGGAAGGAAGAAGATACAAATTCTTTTACATGCAAGGATTCATAACAATCAGTGGACGAGTTATTAGTGGATGGAAAGAGTTTTGCTAAGAGGAGAACATAAACAATGGTGATAGAGTTGTTTTCCATTGCTTCATAGTTTAAACATAATACTATTTCTTTTAATAATTTGTCTTCTATTTCTATTTACCACTTAAAAATAATTTCATATATTGGAATTAAGTATGCACTAATATATTTATGTTTATACCAATGACACAGAAACTTATCGATCAGACTCAGAATGAAGCAGCTATTTTGCAAGATATCACTTTTGTCCGGATATTTGTCCAAAGCTTTATAAATTATGTTTTATGTATTTCAGGAATGATATATCACTCTCTCATGTTTTGGCATAATTAACTATCAACTGAACGTGTACGAAAGGAAATAGATATGTCATTCCTTTCCTTATACACGTAAAATATAAATTATGTAAATAATATAACAATTTTCAGCTCCAAAATTTAAAATGCTTTACTCATCTGAAATTAGGATTCTGATACTAATATCTTCATTTTAATTAACCAAACTTTTAAATTTAAAAAAAAAATTGGTTTCTAATTTAATAAAACTAACGCTTTACAAAAGAAAACATATAAATAAATTTTAAATTTGTTTTTACCTACTTTTTATTTCCAACACGAAGAAATATATTATCTTAACATTTCTTTTTTTTGCCTTCTAATTTAACGAAACAAAATTGTAACTTCATCTCCAACTAATAAATATTCCTATTTAAAACGTATAGGCCGTCTGCTATTCTCATCCCAATTTTCATTTATTTCTTATTCATACCAATTTAGATTAAATTATACAATTGTAACATCTACATTAATCTACTCAACCTTTAATCTACTCAACGTTTACATTGAAATGGATTGACTTATAAGTTTCAAAAAAAAAATTATACACTTATTAATTGGGCTCAATACAATTATTGATAATGAGTCCATTACAAAATATTAAGGGTTCTAGTTTTTTAACATCCCCAGTTAATTAGTTAACCCCTTGTTTAAATGAAAATCTCATAATAACCTTACAAATTTCCTATAATCCTAAAATACCCTCTTCTTATTCCTTCCTCATCCCCCTCCTTCTTCCACTCATTTTCAAATTTCAAATTTCAAATTAAAATTCATTTCATCTCCTTCCTTCATAATATACACTCTCTCCTTCATATACACTCCCTCCTGCGTATACACTCCCTCCTTCATAATATTCATTCACTCCTTCATACAGTACACTCCTTTTTTATTCATTCTCCAGCAACGAACCACCAAACACAACCTCCATCCACATTTCATTGTTCATTGTTCATTCTTCGTCAGTAGCAGCAGAAGAACCACGAAGCACCAGCCTCCACCGCAGGCCACCAAGGTAAGTTCATTCATTCCTTCTCATGCTTGATAGCCCTGCAACTGTTTTCTTCTATTTTTTTTCATTTTCGGTTTTTAGAAATCATGATTTATTAGTTAATAGTTATAGGTTTTTGTTGTTTAATGTCTAGGATACGCTTATTGCAATTTTGTTTTAGTTTTGTATATGAAAATCGTGTCTAATGTGTAGAAACCGAATCTGCCATTGTTTAGGGATCCCTCGCTTAGCCTAAGCGAGGGTGTTAAATTTCCATACTCTTTCATTTTTAATTTGATAATTAATATTTACTAATATAATTAATATTAATTATATTAGTAGATACTAATTTATTTATTTTTTTCGTTGTAGATTTTTTAAATATCTCTTCATGTGACCATGGTTTGGTAGAGAATTTTTTTTTATAAAAAAAAAGGAAATAAAAGAAAAGGAAAGAAACATTTTTTTTATTTTGGAGCTTGCTCTTATCAGAATTTTAAGTTCCATTTTTTTTATCCAATTATATTTGCAAGATTTAACAACATTGTATTATATTTACTCTCTTTCCTTTTATTTTTTGTTTTTGCATTGTATATTATATTAATTTGACATTGTATTTTGAAATTTTAGATGCCGAGGATGAAGAACGCAACCGTCAACGACAACGAGGATCGAGATGAGATGCCCTTGAGGGATTATATGACAGTGTCGGGTAGGCGGCGACGGGCAGAGCGACGGATTGAGCAAGGAGAACCTTCCAGGACCGCTCCTAATCGGCGACGGACGGAGCAAGGAGAACCTTCCCAGGCCGCTCCTGATCGCTTTTCTTCTTCTTCTTCTTCTTCTTCTTCTTCTTCTTCTTTCTGATGATGATGATGATGGTACTGATGAAACACAGACCGAGATCGTCGTTGAGGATCATCAGGATACTTCTTTGTTGAAGTCATACGACGAGCAGCAGGCGAAACAAATATTGCAAGGACGGGTAAGTATTTGTAACAAGACCAAAAATTAATTTAAATTTAAATTTATCTATTTCTTTAATTTATTGAATTTTATTTTTATTTATTTATTTAACTAATTTGACTTATTTTAAATTTTGCAGGATCGTCTCTTAAACCGATGCCACAACCATGCATTTGATATGTTTTCATTAGATGTCGTGCCACAGGAAGTGCGGGCAATCGTTGAGGCATCCGGCTTGGCTCCACTTATATCATCATCATTCACTGTAGTGGATAGGCGGTTGCTCGGGGCATTCGTTGATAGATGGTATGAGGATACGGATACGTTTCAACTCCCATGTGGGGAGATGACTATCACACTGGATGACGTATCATCTATCCTGCATATCCCGGTGACGGGGGTTTTGATCGGTGGGGATAAACCCAACCAGGCGGAGGCAGTGGAGTTGATGACTGCGTTGCTTGGCATGGGCCATGCTGAGGCAACGAAAGAGGCGATGGACATTAAAAGTGATGCTATAAGGTTCAGCACGCTGAAGGACGTGTACAGCAGAGCAGTTAGGAGCCGACGATTTGATATTGCGGCTAGGTGTTATCTCCTTTACCTGGTGGGTAGTACATTGTTCGCAGATAAGACGAACAACTCTATTGGGTGTCACCCGCTGCGAGCCTTGGAGGACCTTGCCAATGTTGATCAATACGCATGGGGTGCTAGTGCACTAGCGTATTTATATGCCACTTGTCATTCGCCAGCAAGGCGAATAAGGTCTCTTTGGCCGGCTACATGTCTTTGCTGCAGGTAAACAAATATAAATTCATTATGTTTCTTTAATTTCATTATGTTTACTTTTATTAATATTTAAAATAATTAATTGATGGTCTATTTGGAAGCATGGATACTGGACCATTTTCCAACCATTGGTCCATGTGCTATACATAGAGGTGATTATGACGAGACCATGCCTAGAATCTTCAAGTGGAGTCCACAGCAGTCCGTGCCTAACTCTGAATACACATATCGCATGTTTCTGGAGCACCGAGATTGTATGGCAGCCCTATGACCCCGAACACCGAGATTCCCGCCCCTTCGAGGAGGTAGCTTTCTATTCCGGATATCTGCGATATAGCATGATGCATAGGGTTTATCTTCGTGATAGGGTTTTGCGCCAGTTCGGGTACATTCAGAGTATTCCTCGGAATGCACCTGAAGGAAAACCCCTCCCTGCAGCCATTGATGAGAGTTTTGCGGAGTGACACCTCCATCTTTTGGACGACGCTACGAGAGGAGATCACATCACCTACGATGGTGAATGTGAACCGCAATATTATGACTGGCTGCACAGGGTTTCCCATCCCTTTCTCTTACCCTCCTCGATTAGGGTGGATCATCCTGAGGCTACATTACTTGTAAGTTCATTCATTACTTGTGTTGATACCCGTTATTTGGAAACCCAATGTCACAAGGCCCAATTCGCAAGGAGGCCCAAAATCACCAAACAAAAAATGAGATACCAAGAGAAGGCGTGCAAACACCAGGAACTACCCAAGGCGTCACACTCAGAGCGACGGTCACCAAGGTGTCGCATTCTGACGTCACAGTCAATAAGTGGAGCAAGGCACGCCGACGCCAATGGACATGACGAGCTCTCCCAGAGCGCCTCGAGTGCCACGGAAACTTGGAGAGAAAGTCTCGATAAATGAAAGCGAACAGGGAAGGGAGTCCGGGGAAGGCGCATATGTGCAGACAAGAGGATTCGATTCCCCAAACTATGAGGGACGTGCATGAGAAGCCAGAGCATCTTGGCTTGCGTCATGCAGCCCCTCGTTTGAGGAAGGACGAGAGAGGAAAGCCTTGCAAGACTCCCACTGTGAGCAATTAATGGCAAAGCTCAAAGAGGTAAAGGGGACAAAACGGCCTATGAAGAGAACAACTGCAAAGAAGGAAAAAGAGAACGGACCAATGGACCAGATAAAGAAAAGGCAAAGACCAATAGACAAAGGAGACCCTATAAGCGGAAGACCTCTTCCAACGTACAGATCAATTAGAACAGGGGTGAGGAGACGAACACTCCATTCAAATAAACTGAAATCCCAAGAGAGTGTAAGAGAAAGGATAGAAGCTTCTGTAAAAGCCTAAGTCTAATAATAGAGAGGTGAGCGTGAAAAGCCGAAAGCGCACACTCCCTCACCTTGTAAATACCACAAGTGTGGAACTCTCGCTCTCATATTTGTCTCCCTGATTCCTCATCCTCAAGCAATAAAAGCCAAACTCTTCATTAAGATTACGAACCCATTATCTTTGCATTGATCATCATTATCGCACAAAGCGGTCCGAAACAATTGGCGACTCCGCTGGGGAAGCTATGGCTTCCAATCACGAAGGAAAAGGGGCTCATGTTGTGCAGCAAGCACCTACAGGAGACGCTGCCCCAAAGGTGGTGCCTGTGATCACCGTTCAGAACCCGGCGACCAGTCACGCAAGTCGTGGGACGGGACAAGGCTCGAGAAGGTTGAGTTTCAGCCCGGCGTCAATCCAAGTTGCGCCCGGCGTCAATCCGGACTTGGGAGGAAATGACTATAGAGTTTTGTAACAAGTTTCTGGAAGAGGAAGGCGCCATCCATATCATGGACCTTGGTCGTGTGAGATAGCGAGTAGGAGAGAGTCTGACCGCCTTCATCAAAAGATACAGGGACAGAGCGCTGCACTGTAAAGAGACTCTCCCCGAAGCAGACCTAGTTTATGGGTGCATTAAAAGCATCGAAGATGGCTCGCAAATATTCCTGGCACTTAGCAAGATCACTACTTTCTCTGAGTTGCTCGGAAGAGCAATGGATGTTACCGAGGCCATGAAGAAACAAGGAAAAAGAACCAAAGACCAGATCGCCTTTGACGTGAACGACGTGGATGATAAGAGGAGGAAAAGCTACAGAGCCATGCCGCCCCCCAGGAACTATGAAAGGAAGGAGCCCCCACCAAAGCTCCCGATTTCTAAGGAACTTACTTACCAGTTGGTGGAGGAATGGCTGAAGGAGGGCATTCTCACTAAAAGGGCGACAAGACCCCCTTTGACGCGCGAGGAGTATAATAACCTAGAATATTGCATTCTACACAGGCAAAAGAGTCATGGTACCATGGACTGCTATGTCATTAGAGGCGTGTTTCAGAAGCAGTATGCGGCCGGAAAGATATTATTACCAGAAGGTGAAGGCGAAGAAAGCCTAGGTGACCATCCTTTGCCTAGACACGATGTGAATGTTATCCTCTCTCATGGCGACAGCCTGTTGGAGGAGATCGAGGAAGAAGAGCTGGTGGAAAACGAACTGAGAAGGGGACTTGTGAAGACCAGAGGGTTCAGAGCCCTATTCGATCAACTAAGGCTGGGAGCCGATGTCAGAGAAGAAGCAGCACACGCTCTGGCTGATGTAATAGTCAGGAAAAGGGCAAACACCAGCGCCGCCTACACACCAGCGACCAGGGTAGCCAGGGCGCACGCCTCGGCAGTAATGTTTAGAGAGCCGCAACGAGCACACCCGGGGTTTTGTCACAACAGGCCGCTGTTTATAGAGGCAACTGTCGAAGGCGTACATATCCGGCGCGCCCTCGTAGACAATGGATCAGGGGTAAACATCATCCCAACCCATATATTCGTAAAGCTGGGAGTTGCTAAAGAAAGGCTCAAGAAAGCAGAAGCAACACTGGGAACCTTCAACGGAGGAACAGTCACGGCAAGGGCATGCGTAGTGCTCAACTTGGAGGTGGGGCCCATAAAAACCCTGAACACTTTTCACATTGTCGATGGAGAGCCTAGTTATCATATCTTGCTGGGACGCCCCTGGATTCATCTGCATGGGTGTGTTCCTTCCACATTACACCAGTGTGTAAAATCAATGTACAGAGGACAGGATATCGAGATCCCAGCAACAAAGGCACCGTTCGACGCCTCAGAGTTACACCTAATCGATGCTACGGTGTTTGATGAACTGGCTCCCCTTGGGACCAACAAGATTGGAAGAGAGCCCAAAATCCCAATCAGGGGAAAGGAGAAAGTGAAGGAACCAGAGAAGAGGCAGTCGGTGTTCAAGAGACTTTGCTTGCCAGAAGAAGAAGAAAGCACGCAGCAACGAGTGACCAAACCAAGATATAAATTGCAAAAGCAACGCCTTCCCGGAGGAGGGGCCAGGTGGGCCATCCTCTAGGAATTCGCGGGGCCAGTCAAGCCGAAACTAAGCGACTTGGCTAGCCCCGCACTCATGGGCGTCATAAGAGGGGAAGCATGGTTTGCTTCGGCGGAGGAGGTTATGCAGGCCCAGCAAAATGGGAATGAAGCCAATGGTCCAGAAGGTTTGGAAGAAGTCAATGTAGGGGGAGAAGGCGAGCACAAGCCTCTCTTCATTGCCTCTTCACTCACCCCGTCTGAGAAGGCGGACTTGGTCGCCTTGCTGAAGGAGTTCAGAGAAGTGTTCGCCTGGAGCTACGAAGAAATGCCAGGTCTTAGCCCGAAACTAGTCACTCATAACTTGGCTGTCAAAGTTGGTGCGGTACCTGTAAAGCAACATCCCAGAAAGTTTAGCCCTGAGATTGAGAAAGCAATTAAAAGCGAAGTGGAGAAATTACTAGAGGCGCGCTTCATTAAGCCTATACAACACCCTGTTTGGTTGGCCAACATAGTCCCTGTGAAGAAAAAGAATGGCCAGATTAGATGTTGTGTGGATTTCAGAGATTTGAACAAGGCATGTCCCAAGGATGATTTCCCGTTGCCGCACATAGACTGTATGGTGGATGCAACCGCCATGCACGAACGCTTTTCCTTCATGGACGGTTTCAGTGGCTATAATCAAATAAGGATGGCAGAAGGCGACGAAGAGAAAACCGCTTTCAGGACCCCGGTAGGAAATTTCTACTACTTGGTGATGTCGTTCGGTCTCAAAAACGCCGGAGCGATGTACCAAAGAGCAATGACAGCAATCTTTCATGACATGATGCACGACATAGTAGAAGACTATGTTGATGACATAGTAGTCAAGTCAAGGAAGAAGGAGCAACACTTGGCGCATCTAAGATCTGTCTTCTCCAGATGCAAGAAATACAAACTCAGGATGAACCCGCTTAAGTGTAAATTCGGGGTCTCTTCCGGTGAATTCCTGGGGTTCAGAGTCCATAAGGAAGGCGTCTCAGCAGATGAGAGGAAAGTCAAAGCAGTCAGAGAAATGAAGGCGCCCCGCAACAAGAAAGAGTTGCAACAAATGATGGGGAAACTGGGTTATATCCGAAGATTCATACCAGCCATGGGGGAATTGTTAGGCCCTATGAGGAAACTTCTCAAGGGTAAGGAAATTTTCAAGTGGGAAAAGGAGCATCAAGACGCTTTCGATAATGTAAGAAAGGCTTTGGCGACGCCGCCAGTGATGATTCCGCCTCAAAAGGGGGTGCCGCTCAGGGTATATCTGGCCGTTACCCAAACAGCGATCAGCGGTCTTTTCGCACAAGAAGTTGAGGGTTCAGAGCGCCCCATAGCTTACTGGAGCAGAATGTTAAAGGAGGTAGAGTCCAGATATTCTAGTCAAGAAAAACAATGCCTCGCTCTGGTGTACGCCGCCCAGAAGTATCGTCACTACTTTCAAGCACACGCCATTCATGTGATGACTAAATCTGAAGGGATCAAGTACTTGTTGCAAGGCGCTGTTCTAACAGGGCGAGTAAGCAAGTGGGCGCTCACACTGACAGAATACGAGATAACCTTGATGACGCCCACAGCTCTCAGAAGTCAGGCCCTGGCCGATTTGATGGCCATCTGTGCAAACCAAGAAGAGGAGAGAGCAATAGAGCCTGTCAACGTGTGTGAAGAGCCCGAAGTGTGGACTTTGATGTTTGACGGTTCGCCCTCAGCACCCAAGGGTGGAGCGGGAGTCACTCTGACAAACGAGAAGGGAGAGGAGCTAGCCTTCGCCTTCCAGTTGGAGTTCCAATGCACTAACAACGAAGCAGAGTACGAAGCCCTCCTCTTGGGACTTGACATGGCCGAAGAAATCGGAGTTCAGAGGCTCATTGTGAAAGGGGATTCTAACCTGGTAGTAAAACAACTAAAAGGAGAATATGGAGTGAAAGAAATGTCTTTGACGCTATGCAGAGAAAGGGCACATCAAGCGCTTGAAAAATTCAAGTTAGAATCTCTCGAGCATGTGCCACGGGCTGAGAACAGGAAAGCTGACGCTCTTGCAACTCTGGGGAGCAAAGCAGGCATAGCGGAAGGCGAACACCTGGTGCGTTTCAGGAAGGCGTACCAACCCAAGATTCAAAGGGATGCACAAAGAGAACAGGCGAGGAAAGATTGGAGGGTCCCGATCATGTGGGAGCTCCACAACAAAGCATTAACAAAGGCGTCCAGAGACTTCTGCCTTCTAAAGGGGGCATTGTATAAGAGAAGTGCAGAAGGGTTACTCATGAAATGCGTCGCGAAGGAAGAAGGGGAACAGAAGATGACAAGCCTCCACGACAGCATATGCGGACAGGTTGGTCCTAGCCTGTACAGGAGAATGCAAAGGTTGGGAATGTACTGGCCAGACATGAAGGCGCGTTGCGACTCATCTCAGAAGGCGTGCAGTCAATGCCAGGAAGCCAAAGAAGAGCTGGAGGTCCATTTAGTGGATGAAGATTGGGCTAGACCAATTCAAACGTACTTAGAAAGCGGTGCCTTGCCGGAGAATCACATGGAAGCGGAGAGGATCAGGAAGAAGTCAGAATATTATTTCATCGAGAAAGGCGAGTTATTCAAAAGAGGTTTCACTGGAGAAGCTCTCAGGTGCATTGGGAGAGAAGAACAAAACAAAGTTATGGAGGAGGTCCACGGAGGATCTTGTGGAAGGCACCAAGGGGGCAGATCGCTCTGGAGCGAACTGTTAAAAATCGGCTATTATTGGCCGAATATGAAAGGCGACGCCCTCGATTTCGTGCGAAAGTGCGAACAATGCCAAAGGCACGATAACAGAATCCATGCACCCTCTCTCTCCATGAAAAGCCTCAGCTCACCCTACCCTTTCTACACCTGGTCAATGGACTTTATTGGTCCAATTGACCCGCCTTATAAAGGGAAGAGGTGGATCCTGGGGGCAACAGAACACTCCACCAAGTGGGTCGAAGCAGCAGCATTCAAGAAAGGCGACGCTGACACCACCGCACAATTCATCAAAGAGCACATCATTTGTCGTTTTGGGCTACCCAGGAGGATAGTATCTGACAATGGCACTCACTTCATCAACAAGAAGGTGGAGCAGGTATTGGAAGAATATGGGATCACACATCATAGGTCTACCCCCTACTACCCGCAGTCTAATGGCCAAGCTGAGTCCACAAACAAAACATTGATCAAAATCTTGGCCAAGACAGTGGAGGATGCGCCTACGGCCTGGAGCGAATACTTACCACTCGCTCTTTGGGCGTATCGCGTGACTAAGCATAGTGCAACAAAGGCGACGCCCTTCTCCCTAGTGTACGGGGCGGAGGCGACACTGCCAGCGGAAGTGGCAGTCCCCTCAGCAAGGATGATCGCCCAGAATGAAGGAGGGCCAGAAGAGCGGATACTGTCCTTGGAAGGCGCCAGAGACAAAGCGCACGAGGAATTGCTCAAACACCAAAGGCGCATAATGTTGTCATACGAGAAGATGGTGAGGCCAAGGATGTTTGCCGAGGGCGAACTCGTGCTGAAGGCGACGGACGCGGTCATGAGGAACCTGCACACTAGCAAATGGATGCCAAAATGGGAAGGACCCTACATTGTGCAAGAGGCACATCCTAATGGGTATTGTTTCTTACTTGAACCAGACACTCAAAGGAAAATAGGGCCTTTAAATTTCAAGTATGTTAAGAAATATTATGCCTAGCTCGCTGTATGATATAACGAAAGAGCAGTAGTCTTCGCTTTCTGTTGAAATCTAGGGGGTAGCTCATTTTGTATATCCCTAACTAATGAATGAAAATCTGGAGACATTCCCTCATGAACTATCTCCTTTAAAAATATGTTAATAAAAGCATGCATGTTAAAAGTGAACATGATCCAAACAGATAACCAATGGGATGACGCACATACATTGGTTGTTAAAAAAAAACAAACAACAACGCTCTCAAAGTAAAGAGCCAAAATGCCAAACACGAGGTCCAACACTAAAAAAAAGGGGGAGAAAAGGTGAACCCACAAGGAAGACTGAAAATAAAGTGTTGGACCGTACCGCGGGCACAAGCGCCTTATCGCGGTACCCAGATAGACCTCCTGAAAAAATTTCTGGGACAGACGCGGGCGAAGTACGCCATATCGCGAGACTAGAAAAGGTCCCGGGAAACAAGGGCGCTAGTCTTAAACGCGGGCGGAAAAATCTGTAAAAGAGGTTGGCTAACGCAAGATCCAAGGAGATCCGTTAGTTCATAAAGCCCAAAGCGGCAAAATCTTCAAAGCGTGCCCAATGTGCACCTTGAAGAAAAATTTGGCACCGATGACATGAGGGGCCACTGTTCAAAAAATGTGCCCAATGTGCACCTTGAAGAAAAATTTGGCACCGATGACATGAGGGGCCACTGTTCAAAAATGTGCCCAATGTGCACCTTGAAGAAAAATTTGGCACAGATGACATGAGGGGCCACTGTTCAAAAAAAAATGTGCCCAATGTGCACCTTGAAGAAAAATCTGGCACCAATGACATGAGGGGCCACTAGATTTGCTGAAGAAATCAAAAGCGTCAAACAAAAAAAAAGAGGACAAGAAGAAGTGTACGCTGCCAAATGATGAAAAACATCGAAAGCGTGCTGGAGGGGTAACAAATACAAGCAATACCAAATAAACGCGAAGATATCATGCAAGTTGCAAAGCGACAAAATCAACAAAGCATACAAGGATCAAAAGCATGAGACCCGCGTACAAGTGCAGAGAACAAAGCAAATGAAAAAGCGGCAATAGAATTAAAATGATCATTGTCAAAGCGACAAACGCCCAAGGCAAAGTCTAAAGCGCAAAGTGCACACGAAAGGAGCCATTACAAACAACCATAACTTCAAAGTCTAACAAGTAAGTTCCAAAACACAAGCTCAAAGCAGCAAGTCACAATACAACAACAACCGTCAGACATTAAACAGAGTATTCAAGCTAATGAGCTTGCAAGCTTCTTCATAAGAGCGCTCCTGAGCAACCAAATCATTGAGTTCTTTGTCAACATTCTCCAAATCAGCAGTCACCTGTGCAAGTTGGGCTGAAAGCTCCTTTGAACGAACGGCCAAGGTGGTGCGACGCTCTTGCAGGGTGCGCTTGGTTTCAGCCAATCCAGTAGCATCGAAAGGGGGCGCAACTTCTCCAATTTGGCAATCACCTCATCAAGCCAAACACCGGAGTAGTGCTGAATCTTCAAAGAATGAAGGCAATCCAGAAGTTCAACCTTATCTTCCCACGGCAAAGCATCAACATCAACAGAGCTCACTAAACCCAGCATTTGTACCATGGTACGTGCAGCAGACTCTCTGAAAAAGCGTGGGAATGAAACACTTGGCAGCACCAAATCGGGATGAGCAGGGAGAAATGACTCGATCATGGATTGCTCCTCCGCATCGAGAGAACCACGTGACTTAGCAGAAAATGCAGCTGCGAGACAACAAAAGGAAACAACAAAAGCAAACATAGCAAAGATAAATGAGAAAAGCAGGAGCATTCACAATTCCAATAAAATAATGAATACATAGCAAAGGAAACCCAACTTGATGAATGATTAAAAGAACACTCACAAACCGAAGAGGAGGCAGGAGACGCTGCGACCTGAGCAACTCTGACGGGGGCAAGCCGAACGGAAGGAATCTCACTAACGGGGCGTCCCTCGGAAGAATTTACAGCCTCTTTTGAAACTTCAATCACGTTAGCAGAACCTGGGGTGAAGACGGTGTCGCCCTCATTAACAACATGTTCCTCAGATGGAACTTCGGCAACAACATCAACTTGGCTTTCCTTGGGGGCAGGGGTGTCCATCACCTCAACATCCAGGCTATCAAAAACAGTATCAACAGGAACGCCCTCGCCTATGACAATATCGGAAGCATTCGCAGCAGCAGCACTTGTTGCAATATCAGAAGAAACATCAACAGGAACGTCCTCGGAAACAGTGGGAACGCCCTTCGAGACCTCAACAGGGGGCAAAGAAAAATCACCAATAGCAACGATCTCTAGACCAGAACCAACATTACCAGCAGGTTCGGAAGCAACGCCAGAATGAACAGAAACACCAACGGCGACAGCTTCCAAAGCGGAAATGGCTGACAAAGGTTGTACACACAAAGGACTGCTAATCCGACCAAAAGGTACATGAGTGGCAAACCCGGTGGGTGCAGCGCCTCCACTAGCGGCTGGTTGACGGCGAAAGTCCGAAGCCTCCACGCGGTCAAAAGGTGGAATTGTTGGAGAACCGACAGAGACGCTAAGGGGAGTCGGAAAGCTCTCAGAGGCCTGAGGCGAAGGCGAAGCCGAACCACATCCGCCAGAACCACCTGCAATAAAATAAACAAATAGAATAATGAAAAAATGAAAATGTGCATTAGTACTGGAAACCCGAAAATGCAACTATAGTAAAAGGTAGAAAGGCCGAAAGGAAAAGAAAAGAGCCACGGCGAAGGAGAAAATGGGAAGCAAGAGGCGAAACCTAGGGGGTGTTCCTCGTCAGCAGCGTCGCTCTCACCCTCGGAGGAATCATCATCTCCTTTTGAAGTGTCGTAATAAGCCAAGAGAGCGTCGCCCGGCTGAGCTTCATTGTCGCTCTCAGCTTCAACCACATCAACCCGGGTAGGAGAAACAGGGGCAGGAGGAGTATTGTGAAGCTGCAAGCGAGAAGACCGTCGAGAAGGCACGACTGGAACAGCCTTCTTCCCTTTCTGAGAGGGTGCAACATTCTTACCTCCGCCCTGAGAAGAAGATTTAGGAGCAGAAGGAGCTGGAGAGGAAGCCTGTTTCTTACCTCGTTTCGACGCTACAACAGCAGAAGGCGAGGATGCAGTGGCTTTGCGCTTGCGCACGGAAGAAACCGCCTCAGCTGAAGCAAACAAGTCAAAATGTGAAAACAGAGCTAAATGGATGAAACAGTAATCGATAAAACAAATAAGACCAGTAAAGAAACTACCTTTTCCTTTCTTCACAGAAGTGGAGTAATATGGGTCATTGCATACGATGGACAAAAGAGCAGGGATGGTACGCTTCGGAGTGGACTCAAAACTCTGAAGATGTTGCAAAATGTCCTTATGGGATGTCACCCAACTACGAAGAACGCCTCCGACGTGAAGGGGAGGGATGTAAACCAAAGGAGCACTTGAGACAGCAGGATCAACATCAAAAAGAACAGTAGGAGTGGTTTCATGCAGGGAAACTTGATCAATTAAAAGAACACACGGAGGCTGATCGCGCCCAAATTGCCTCGCGACACGATCGGGGCGATACGCAAAAGGCCACAAAGCACCCCCGTTGGCGCTCTTGTTATCCAAAGGAACAAAACCAAGAAGACAGCGGGCAGTCAGAATCAGCTTCCACAAGTCATACATACCCTCAGTATAATTTTGGGCATTGTTCCTGGAGGTGAGACGCTCCTCAATATACAGGGGATGCAAGGGATCACACCCCTCCCAAATATGGTCCAAGTAAGGACGAAAGACAAACTGCTCCTCTAAATCAATGACAGCAACCAAAGGTTCCCTGGGACAGCCCTTGGTCCAGCACCAAGCATGAGGCTCAAGGCCATAGGCGTCACCAGAAGGGGCCAATCTAACCGTACCATACTCCGGAAAGCGCTCAAACAAAAAGTATTGCAGGAAAGCCAAATCAACAAAAGAATTGATAGGAAAACGACCGTGAGAAATCCGCATTTGTTCAGAAATTTGGTCAAGGCGAGCATACAAGCCACCCAAATAAAATGAAGAAAGGGGAAGGCGCGTTCCCTCAGCCAAAAGACAAGCTAGCAGAAAGACACAAGGACTAACGGACTCCCATGGAGGACCCGGAAATACATACCTGCTTAACCAGAAAGCAACGAAAGCAGCACGGCGAAGCCTTTTATCCTTCACAGGACCAGGATAAAATTTGCCATCATGAAGGTCGCCGTAAAAATACCGAACCCAGCTGGCAAACGTGTACTTGAGCGAGGAGCGCTGGCTCGCTTTCTGTTCTCTGGGAACCAAATTCCCTGTGCCCCTAACTTTCTGAGAGGAGGAGCCTTCGGCGAGCGAAGCACGTCTCTGTTGAAGCAATTCGTGAGAGTGCTTGGCATTGGCGATAGAACCCGCTTTCAACTCCAAAGCCAAGTCAGAAAGGTTCTCACCTACTTTTGTTAAATTAAGATCAACGTTCCCAAAAGAGGGAAGCTTCAACAAAACAACTACGTCCTCCAGCGTGGGAGTAAACTCACCCCAGGACGTCAGGAAGGTGTGAGTCGAAGAGCACCAGCGCTGAATCAAGGCGAACAGATCATCCGACCTACGATTGGCGCCAATTCGGGGAGACGCCTTGATTGCCTCAGCTATCCCGACTTTCTTAAGAACCTCTGTAACACCCCAAAATTTTAATCCCCGATTAATGAAATGTTAATTATAATTTAATTATAATTAATGGTTTCTATATTAATCCTTGATTAAAATATGTGTTCATATGACTAGCTTATGTGTGTAAATTATTTAATAAATAATTTAAATGCATAAAATGAGTATTTTGCATATTAGTCCCTGGGTTGGGACCTAGAGGTAATTATAGGAAAAATTTTGGAGGGAAAGTAAATAAAATAATTATTTTTCAAAAATTGGGAAAAATACTCGAGTATTTTCTGAAAAACTCGAGTATTCTGGGTCAAATTGCACGAGTCAGTGCGTTTGGTGAGTCAGCACCAACGATTCTCGTGTGTTGACACGAAATCGTCTTCTTCAACACGTCCTATGCTTCGTGTCGCTCTACATGAGCCTTCTCTTGGTCTATTTAAACTCATCAACGATCCTTGGCTGAGAATTTTGGATCAAAAGTGTTTTGTTGATGAGGTTAGGGTTCTGAAATCGTTTCCTTCAATTCAGCTTCAATTTTGAGTGTTTGATTTCGAGTGATACACGATTACGAAGCTCACATCCAGGGCTTCGTAAAGATACTAAGATTATTAGCTGAGATCGAGTGTAGAGGGAGAATCGAATCTGAGAAGGGAGGGAGTTGAAGCTGTTTGCAGTTTCTGGAGCTTACTAGAGCAATCGATTTTGGTAAGCTCTTGAATCCTTGATACTTCAATTTCATTCCATTCTCTAGTATGTGTTGCAGAGAATGATTTCTAATTACTTTCCCCAATTATTTTGCATGAATTCACCACCAAAATCTCTGGTTTCATGACCTCATTCAAAACTGTGCTGCTGTCATATGGTTCTTGGGGGAAGCTAGCTTGAAGTCTGTTTTTCTGTCAAAAGCCAATTCTCACACGTCTTAGAGGTAAGGGGAAGTAATTATATTCACTAGATAGAGATTAAATTCCATTATTTGTGTTAGAGAGCCACCAAGAGGCTCTAAGGGCTTAGATTGAATAGGATATTTGGTTTGGAGACCAAGCTTTGCTCTAAAACTGTGTTGAGCAAGTTTTATATCATGCATGCAAGCTTAAATGACCATTGTTTTATGAGTATTATGTTTATTTTGCAATTTGAGGTGTTGAGTTGCTAAATTGTGTAAATTATGCATAAATGGTTGATTCTCTGTCAAATTGGTTATTTGATATGAAATGAGTATTGCAACATGTTCAATATATGGTATATGAACTATTGTGATCATTGGTTTGGGTTAAAAGTGTTTAGAAATTGAAATGGTATGTAAAAACCAAGTTTCACTCTGTTCTGTCTGCATATACTCGAGTATTTGGCTTAACACTCGAGTATTTCGTGGTGCACCAGAGTGAAAATTGGCGCACCAACTTCGGAATCAGATTGGACACTCGAGTAATGTATGAACTACTCGAGTATTCTGGGTAATGGAATACTCGAGTATCTCATGAATTACTCGAGTATATTTATGAAGACCTGAAAACCTAAATCTCTGAAAAGACATGAACGACTCGAGTATAATTATGAACCACTCGAGTAGAATCTGGGAAATGATAAACTACTCGAGTATTTTGGAAAACACTCGAGTATTTTTAGTCAAACACTTAAAATACCATTTTCAATTCTAAGTCATTTTGTAACTCTTAAAGGACAATAAACCAAGTGATCCTGGACTTAAAAGAAACTGATTGATGTTATGATATTTTCATTTGAATAATGATGATACGTTGCTCGGGAGGCACGTAGTGTATTAATAAAAGGACGAAACATCAATCAATTCCTTTTAAGTAAAGTTAATGCATTCATACTGGAGTTTGGATGGTAGGACGTATATCATGTTTTTGGTAAACATGTGGAGGGCCTCTGGGAGTGCCAATACGCTTGCTTGATGACACGTCGTTGACGTGGTCGGCTGAGTGGATGCCGATATGGTTATACCGTTTGGATGATGGTCCGTTTGGATGACGGGATATGCTCGGGTGGCATGGATACCAAGCTTGTCGTGTACATTCTAGGTGAATGTACGAATTGTTGTATACCTAGGAATACAACGCACTGATGAGTGCTGGGTTGTCAGGGATGGACGTCAGAGAGTGACATAGTATGATGGAGATAGGCTTGAGAGCTAAAGTCATGCATCATGCCACTCATTTAAATTAATTGTGATAAATGAAATAAGTGTGAGCATCCTATGTGCATTCATTAATTGCTAAGTGTTATATGTGATTGTTGTTAATTGATGCATATTTACATATTCATATTGCACAATTTATTCTCTATTGGTTATGTGTATAGAATTGCTTACCCCTATGCCCTTGTAGGTGATGTCTCGTTACATTGCTTGCATCGAGATCAGGCCACTTCCTAGTGGCACATGGATCTATGAGGACCATCGCGCGGTGTTCGAGGGTGAGGTAGAGATTGCCTTCTACCACCCGAACCCGTTGATCCGATTCCGTCCTCGTAGATTTAGGATTCCCATCATATACACTATGCATGTACCCCCGTTTTACACTTACCATGGACCACCTCCCACGCAACCAGCTCACTCTTACCATAGTTTTCGTTTTCGACCTACCCACTCTCACCCTTTTACTTCGAGAGTCGTCCGCGAGGAGACTTCCCCTTCTGATCCGAGGAGCCCAGTCAGGGTTTCACCATCACCTGACCCGGTACCCAGTGGTAGGGTACACTCTCCCTCGGATGAGAACGAGGAGGATCCGGTGGAGGACGAGAGTGGAAGCGAGCCTGTCGTGCATTCTACTAGGAGTGATTGGAGGGACGATGATCCCTAGGTATGTGTATAGGGTATATGATGAGGATCAGAGGATCCGATGTGTGGAGGCTGTGGAGGAGATTTGCTGCTGCTGTGATGATGATGATGCTACTACCCTTTTTATTACTTGGAGACTGCTGCTATCACTACTACTACATCTGATGATGCCAGATCTACGTGACCACCCTTGGAGTTTATGTTTTGGTTATGTACATATATTGTAGATATACTTTTTGAGTACTCTAGGGCTTTGGTCATATTACTATGTAGATCGGATTATGGACTTGTATTTTGGAACTTGGAAACTTGATATGGGGACTATGTACTTATCACTCTTTTCATACTTATGTATATATATCTATGTTTATATTATTATCAGTTGCATAGTCCTATAACTTCCGCTTACTCTGATTTAATCCATTTAAAGAGTTCGGCTGTGAAAACTATTCAATGGTATTAGTTTTATCAAACAAAGTAAGGGTAGCTTCTGTTATTTTCTATAATATATGAACGATTCTAAGAGACGAATGCTACCCAATTTTCGAAAAGGTTTTAGAAATCGCCGAATTCAATGTAACTATTTTATAATGCCTTAGGGTTTATTCTCCAAGAATTCCAAGTGTTGGTTTGTGCACCCGTTTAAAAAGGAAAATTTTATTGCGGTTGTTTTCTTAATACTCGCAAGTCCATATATTATCCAATATAAAAGCTTAAGTACTATATTATATTTGGGTAATTCGGAAGGGTGTCACAACCTCCACGAAGGGAGGGTCACTCGCAAACACCTGGTCAATCCAACCCTGCCAACCAGTGGTCCCACCTATGCGAATGTTGAAGTTCAAGTCAACCCAAGGAAACTCTGCGCGGCGAAGACGAGAACGGAGCAGCGAAGGGCCCAACTCACGGTGGTCCTTGTGGTAAGAAGGAGGGGAGATGAGCTTAGCGGTGTCATCAGGGATCACCATTGCCTTGGAAGGAGGACCGTTGAGTAAATCGCCGGACTCAGGGAATGGGCCAAAAGGGAGTGTCGCCTTCACCCCTGTCGCCCAACGGCGGTGACCAGGGTTTATAGGGTAAGAACGAGGGCAGGGGAGACCTTGCATGAAGCAATAAGTAATGGGGTTTGGAAGAGAAATTTCCTCCTCAGTTTCTTCAAGAGAGACGTCATCTTCAGCTTCAACAGTGGGAGCAGATTTCGACCTCCCCATGATTGAAGACAGGTAGTGACGCAAAAAGGGATTCAAGGCGAAACCTAAACGAGGAAAAAAGCTCCGAGAAAAGTTCTTCACTGTAGAAAAGAAGTAAGGAGGTAGAGGGAGTTTTGAAAGGAGGAACGAAAAGGAGTGTTTGAGAGAAAGGAGGAACTAAAGAGTTGGGAGGAGGGAGTTTTGAACTGCGGAAAGAAGTGGGAGAACGTGCAAGTAACTGAGGGGTATCCCTCAACCGGCACGTGAAACGAAAAATAAGGAAAGAGGAACAGATGATAGAGCGACAAGAGCAGGGTTTGCACTGAAAAGGAAATCCCGCCCTTTTCACTGCAAAGGGGGAAATTGTTGATACCCGTTATTTGGAAACCCAATGCCACAAGGCCCAATTCGCAAGGAGGCCCAAAATCACCAAACAAAAAATGAGATACCAAGAGAAGGCGTGCAAACACCAGGAACAACCCAAGGTGTCACACTCAGAGCGACGGTCACCAAGGTGTCGCATTCTGACGTCACAGTCAATAAGTGGAGCAAGGCACGCCGACGCCAATGGACATGACGAGCTCTCCCAGAGCGCCTCGAGTGCCACGGAAACTTGGAGAGAAAGTCTCGATAAATGAAAGCGAACAGGGAAGGGAGTCCGGGGAAGGCGCATATGTGCAGACAAGAGGATTCGATTCCCCAGACTATGAGGGACATGCATGAGAAGCCAGAGCATCTTGGCTTGCGTCATGCAGCCCCTCGTTTGAGGAAGGACGAGAGAGGAAAGCCTTGCAAGACTCCCACTGTGAGCAATTAATGGCAAAGCTCAAAGAGGTAAAGGGGACAAAACGGCCTCTGAAGAGAACAACTGCAAAGAAGGAAAAAGAGAACGGACCAATGGACCAGATAAAGAAAAGGCAAAGACCAATAGACAAAGGAGACCCTATAAGAGGAAGACCTCTTCCAACGTACAGATCAATCAGAACAGGGGTGAGGAGACGAACACTCCATTCAAATCAACTGAATCCCAAGAGAGTGTAAGAGAGAGGATAAAAGCTTCTGTAAAAGCCTAAGTCTATGAATAGAGAGGTGAGCGTGAAAAGCCGAAGGCGCACACTCCCTCACCTTGTAAACACCACAAGTGTGAAACTCTCGCTCTCATATTTGTCTCCCTGATTCCTCATCCTCAAGCAATAAAAGCCAAACGCTTCATTAAGATTACGAACCCATTATCTTTGCATTGATCATCATTATCGCACAAAGCGGTCCGAAACAACTTGCAAGGTATATTAATATTATAATAAATTTTTTAGTATTAGCTACTTATGGATGTTTTGTTACATTTGTAGGCTCGCGCTCAGCGGAGATTTGCTGAACAAACCCAGTACCTCGAGCCGTTGTTGTTGGAACTTCAGGATCCTTATCTGGACGCTTTGAGACGGGTGCATCAGTTGGCTATGACACCTCTCACAGAAGAGATGACACATGTTGTTCAGATGACTAGGGGTAGGGGAAGGGGAAGGGGAAGGGGAAGGGGAAGGAGTAGTGGAAGGGGAAGGGTTAGGCAACGGCTACAGTAGGTGTTGACTTTATGTTTTATGACTTTGTGTTTTATGACTTTACGTGTAGGTGTTGACTTTGTGTTGATTTTATTTTATTATAATTTTATTTATTTGATTATCCTTTTTTAAATTAATGTTTGGAAAAAAAATAAATTTAAGGCAAAACTATTAGATTGGTCCTGTAAGTTATTTTCTGGTTGCGATTTCGTCCCTTAACTTTTTTTCGTTTCAAATAAATCCGGAAGTTTGTAACTTGTTTCAAATAAATCCGGAAGTTTGTAACTTGTTTCAAATAAATCCATCCGTCCAATTCTGTTTTAACACCGTTAATGGGAACCTCCTACGTGGAAACCAATGGCCTTACAAGGCTAAAAATCAACATTACCCCAAAACGATGTCGTATAAGACCAAAATAGAAGCTTATTGGGCTATCCCTAACTGTTTTGGTTTTCTCTTTTGGCCTCATATGACATCATTTTTGGGGTGTAACGTTGAGTTTTAGCCACGTAAGACCAATCGTTGCCACATAGGAGGCTCCCATTAACGGTGTTAAGCAAAAATTGGATGGAAGGATTTGTTTGAAACAAGTTACAAACTTACGGATTTATTTGAAACGAAAAAAATTTAAGGGACGAAATCGCAACCAAAAAATAACTTACAGGACCAATCTAGTAGTTTTGCCTAAATTTAATATTTTATCTATAGTATTATCTATACTATCTATACTATTATATAAAACAAACCCTGTTTGTACATAATTTTGTATTTTCCCATTATACCCTCCCTTACTGTTTACCATAATTACAAAATTGCCCCTCCCAGCAAAATTACATTTTCACCCCTGAATATTTCATAAAAAAACTGCAATTACTATTTTGCCCTGAACCCCTAAAATTACAAAATTACCCCTAGACACCAAAATACCCCTTCCTTCCCAAATTACAAAAATACCCTTTAACCACCAAAATTACCAAAATACCCTTTACCCACCAAAATACCCCTGACCCTCTTAAATTACCAAAATACCCTTTACCCACCAAAATACCCCTAACTCTCTTAAATTACCAAAATACCTTTTACTCACAAAATTAGCCCTGACCCACTTAAATTACCAAAATACCCTTACTCACAAAAAACCCATGACCCTCTTAAATTACCAAAATACCCCTAGACTCCCAAATTTCCATTTTATCCCCTTTCTTTAAGCACTCTCAACACCTCAAGATATCTCCAATTGAATAAAAATATCTTTTAACCGAATTCAATAAATATCAATAAAATAAAAATTCAATAAAATAAAAATTCAATAAATATCATGTACAACACCGTCCCCCTTCGAAGGAGGTATTAAATCTCTAAATAATGCAATGTGATCCAAAAATATGATACCCCAAGGAGCTCCAAATTCGTTAAAATGATGTTTCCAATATGGATGAATAGATGGTAATGGTGACCCTTCCTTCAAGAAAACTTGAATCCAATGATTTGCCTTAACCTTAGGGTCCAACGAACAGCCAATATCGACATTCCCGATTACCCGAAGTTTTGGATGCATGGGAGGTTCTTTAGTGTACGGTAAAAACGTAACACAAGCTCCCATATGACGAGCCACCGAAACAAGAACCACATTGTACATGTTAACAATGACATGCATCAAGTTAGTATACGGTATAAATGTAAAACAATCTCACATATGACGATAAAATGGATAGAATATCCACAAATATACCTGTTAGCAATGACATGCCCCAATGCTGGAAGAATCAACCATTTATCTGAAAGAACACCGCCAATGTTGCCCACATGTAGTGATCTGAGCACAACGTCATAATCATCGGTCCCAATCAGCTGGATGTACATCCCCTTGTGTTGCTTAATCTCACGTATAAGATCATTCCGGACAAGCATATAGGAATCCTCAGACTGATACTCATACAAGCTAATTGATCGAAAACCACAATTTCCATCTACTCTCACATCAACAATTTGATCGATATATTGTTGCATGCAGGAGGGAAATTGTTGTAAATATGGAGATATCACATTAGCTTGTTGAGAGCTACTTTTGGAGGATTGTTGAGAGCTTTGTTGGGAAACTTTTGGAGGATTTTTGGAGGATTTTTGAGAGCTTTGTTGGGAAGCTTTTGGAGGATTTTTGGGTGATTTTTGAGAGCTTTGTTGGAAACCTTTTGGAGGATTTTGGGGGATTTTTGAGAGCTTTGTTGGGAAGTTTTCTGTGAAGCCTTTTTTTATTCTTTCTCGGCATATTCCCATCCCAATGGATCACGCTTTGTTGATCTCTCATGATCACTCGTACGCCCTTTTGTCTTTGCTTTTTTGTTCGGTGGCAACAATGAGGTAGTGGCTGGATCCACAACCTAAACAAAACTAAATCAATTGTCAACATTAAGAAAATTGATAATATTAAAAAAATTTGTTAAAATAAAAAATTGGTAATAATATAAATTGTTAACCTCTCGAAACTTGTCCGTCAAAATCTTCTTTCCTACATCATTGGTACCATTAAATACTCACCAAAACTCCGCGATCAAAGGAGTTGGGTCGATGTGTACCTCTTCTTTCTTCTCTGTATTGTTGAATGTCAGAATTTTCCAATGACCATGAATTGTCGTCAAAGGAATAGGTTGACCACTTTTCCTGTATTCATCAACCTCGCATGCACATGGTAAGCCATGTGTGATTCTCAGCTTGCAATCACAATTGCCACACTAATCAAACTTCTTCAGTCTGGTGACAATAATGCCCGATGCTTCCCTTGACACATAATAATATAAATTCCGGAAAAACGGAATATTCACCCTGTGCTCCAATCTTGTGAGGCTTTTCTGAAAAGAATCAATAATGAGAGTGTGTTGACATGACAACATCTTTTGCATAGCTGTTAAACACGTGCATAGATCCCCGTTGCTGCTTGCCAATAATCTCTTCAACGTCGAGTGAGCACCTTCCACCCTAAAAATGATGAAATTTAAATGTATTATAATATGCAAAGAAACATGCCAAATTAATACAACAATCCAAATGAAGACAAAAAACTTACCGGTTTGTTGTAGTATTACCAAGATGCATATGCTTACTTGTCCATGCATCAACAAATTTTTCCTTATGGTCGGCCAAGTAAGTCCGATTCACATAATCAAGTAGACCAATCGCCTTCCAACACAGATTCTGAAATCAAGTGCGTGAAGCTTTATAGTCATCCTCATCCTTGGAATGGACTACCTTGGCCCAAACTTTCTCAAGTAACGGCACATCAACGTCATCACGAACATGTTTCCTAATACGTGTTGTCACGTTCTTCTTAATGTGAAATTGACACAACAAATGCGCCGAAGTTGGAAAAACGGTCTGGATTGCTCTCACCAATGCACTTTCAAAATCAGAGACAATGACCTTGGGCATGACATCATCATCTTTCAACAATCTCTTCACTTGTTCTAATGCCCATAAGAAGCTTGGATACTGCTCCGCCTCCATGTAAGAAAATGCAACGGTAAATGACTTTTCGGTAGATGTTTGCCCAACCACCTCAAGCAAAGGCCATTTGTATCTGTTAGTCTTGTAGGTGTTGTCTACGATGAGCATAATGTTAAACGAATTAAAAAGAGTAACAGATTTTGGATCAGCCCAAAAAATTTGCTTCACAATATCCGTGGAATCGTCCTTTCTGTACCAGGTGTCATAACCATCATCCCTCAAAGTCTTCAAAAGATGCTGCATCTATGTTCTCGGACGCCTGACCTATTTTCTCCATTTATTGCGGATGTTGTAAATTTGCATCAATGTAGTGCAATTATTTGGGTTTTCCTCCTTCAATGTGGCCAATATGTATCTCGGCTTCACTCCATTCTTCGTCATAGTGATGATCTTTTCATACTCTTCACGCGTAGGTCTTCCGGGAAATGAGTGTCCGATGAATGATTCACACTTATCGTGGTTATGGGACCCACAAGATACCCTTACTCTCCACCCTCCGAGTGACGAATATGGTCTACCATGCACCTTGAATGGACAATTACTCTTCTTTGTGCCGGTGACATACTCCAACTTCTCCTTTTTTGGTTTGTATATGCCAAATCTTTCACAACAAAGTGTAATCCTATTTTTCTGGCCGACTCCTCCTTTATCAGACCTAAGGATCCTTAGCACATGTCCCTGTGAATATGCAACTTCATGAACCCATTTAACCAGAGCTTCACAGTCGGGGAAAACCATGTCAGTCTCAAACGCACTAGTCAAATCCGGATATTCGACCTCTTCATCATCCGCCGATACACTATGATTCTTCTCGGTATCGTTGTTGTCTTGCATGATTAAGATACAAACATAAATAGAATTTAAAATTAAAAAAAATTAAAAATTTTATAACGCTCGCTAAGGGGTCAGCGAGCTTATTTTTTTTGGCTCGCTTACCCTTAAGCGAGCCATCCTGCGACATTGAAAAATAATACCTAACAGCATGTACATGGATTGCTTAATATTAACCACTTCAAACCGCTAATGATATAAAAATAAACATAAAGGATCAAGTTTATGGCCATAGAATTACCTTGACGAATGTTTATGGATTTCTTGCAACTGAAGAAAGGTGAGGGAGAAAAGGGGTTTTGGGTTGGTGAAGAGTGGAAGAGGCTGCTGGAAAGTTAACGTGAAAAAGAAGAAGAAAAGGAAGAAGAAAAATAGGTTTGCATGCACGGGGGAAGGAGGGGCATTTTGGGTAGTCTACTTTATAGTAAGGTTAGTAGGGTCTTTTAAAAAAAAGGGTTAACTAATTAACTAGGGGGGTCAAAAAACTAATTTCCAAAATTAATACACTTATTAATTGGGCTCATTACAAATAATGGCCTGTTACAAATAAAAGCACATAATGAGCCCAAAAACAAAAATACTTCCGGTAGGCTATATGGCTTCCAACAATTATCAAAGAATATTGTAGATCATTTCAATTCCAACGTGAAAAGACGTAACACTAAGTACCTGTGGGAAGGTAACTTCATATCACTTCACAACTGCTCCATCTTCTCCTTCATAATAACTACTACTTGCTTTACAATTCCTTACTCATTCTTCACAGACACTACCGGAGTGAACTCCATTGCTCCTCCAACATTCATAAGGTAAAACTCATCTACCATTGCAGTTCTCCTTTATTTAATAATAACTCACGCCATCTTTGCTCTTACAAAATACTCAATACTGATCAAAATGACTTTATCATTGCATATACTTCCATATTTGCTTCTACCAAAAATAAAAAACATTTTCTTCATCTTACTCTTAGATTACAAAACATGTATTGTTTTCGATGAATATTATATGGAAGAAAGTCTTTCTGTGCAAAAAATATGCCCAAAATTTACATTACTTTTTTGCAGATGATTAATATAAACAATATTATAAATATTTTTTGCCTTTTAGCGTACTCTTATAAACATAGTTCTCCTTTACTTAAGTCACTGCACATTATGTCTTAGATTATATTGTTACTGGCTTCATGATTTTCTGCAGTTTAAGCATCACATTATTATATAACAAAATAAAAAGAAGATAAATTTATGTAATGTTCAAGTTATTTCATTCTAATCAATAACAATGTAGTGAATCTTTCAATATAACACAACTATGATTATTTGTTTCTTTGACAGAGACATATTTCCTAAAATCCTTTAGGAATTCCAATATGACATGATTCAGTTTGTACTACAACAGAAAATAGGTATACCACTTCCGCTCTACATTAATATTTCCCAATGCATCATCATTCTTTCTTTTGCTAAATGTAGAAATGTTGTTCATTGCGTAGGGTCCAAAAAGGATTTCCCAAACTGAATCTGAGTTCATTGACTACACACCTTGCAAAACTATCACAGTGAAAGATCCTGTTGGAAACACCCACCAAATTAGACTTCAAGGGAAACCTGATACTCGAACAATGATAATAACACAAGGGTTGGACACACTGCTAGATTTTTATGATTTAAAAGGACTTACCCTCTTCAACTTCTTGCGAACTGACACAGACATATACCAATTGGTGATAACCAAGACACGTGACATTGAAATGTGATACCCTCTACCGATCAGGGAAACAATTTTGCCTGATTGCTGATGCCCATATTGTTTTCTTGGTATGAAGTACATACTTTAACACATCCCAAATTTCATCCAATTTTAACTTTTCTAACATTTGCTTATATTTCAGCAAATCATCAACGAAACGTGCGAGCAAATCATCCAGCAAATACTCCAGCCAATGTCAAAGTAAATGTTGCACCCAATGCCCCAGCAATTGTCCAACCAGCAATTACACCTAATGTGCAACCAAATGTGCCAAAACTTTGACCCACTATTAATGCCAAAAAGGAATTTTAATATACAAAATTAATCTTCAATACAATTTTCTGCAGATTACCAAAATCATATATTATAATTGCACTACTAAACTATTTTGCACAAATTTTGTAGTCATTGCCATATCAATTTGTAGCAGCAGCATTTCAAACCAACAGAAGATACTATAATGTTATTGATGAACAAGAAATACCATACAAATGCAAGATGTTGAAGTCTGAAAGAAGCCGAAATGAAGCCTATCTTTCCGATGGATGACGTAATTTCTGCAGGGAACATAATTTACAAGGAGGAGAGCGCATTAAACTGGGTGTAAATCTTTCCGAAATCGGAAATATTTACTTCATTGGTACAAATTTCTTCTCTTATTAATTCATAGTTATATTTTAATTGCACTACATGCATATCCAATATTATGTGCAATATGTGATTCCAGATTATTACGAAATTAAGCACACAATAATATGCTAACCTTTACTATGCATTGTTTATTTGGAATTGGAACAAAAGCCATGCAATGATTCAGTGTCCCCTTTCAAAAGCTCAACCATTCTACATTCAGGTAATATATTATATAAATTGGTTAAACTTTACCAAATCTATAAATACAAGTAATAACATTAATAATTCCATGCTACCATTAATCCACATTAATTATTGTACAAACTGCAAGAAATGCAATTTAAGGCAGAAATGGACTGTTGGAGTCATGAATCTGCACATTTTGATGGTGCTACATATGCTTGCTACTTTAGTTTTATCCTATTTTAAATGTTATATTATTGTAATGTCACTTACAACCCAGTACTACCTACCCTCTGTTTGTTTACTTTATTTTCAATTTTGGCTTTCCATTATGTAAGTTGCTTTCAAACTATGTGTATGTTCCATTCCAGTATAGCGTGATATTTATTACCATGCTTTCATTACACTTTCATTTTCCACTTTATTCTACTTTTTGCCATTACATATTACATTGACAAAAATAAATGCAACAACACAAATATATTAAATTCCATTATTTTTACTTTAAAATACTGCTAAAATACACATGAAATATATCATGCAAATACTCACTCTTCTTTTTAATACACATTCTTCTTAGAAAGATTATTCATAAATGAATAAGAGTTTTACAACTATAATGTTTATCATCCCTTGAAAAAACTATTATTGAAATAAAACAGATACTTCACTTTGTTAATTGATAGATATTAACATTAACTTATTTTAAATAAATAAAAAAAATTCATTCTCTCTAAGATGCATATACATATTACACTGTAAAACAAATTATCCCTATTTTAAAAATTAAAATCTTCATATTATAACATTATAAAGAAATTATTCAATGTTAATAAAATATAGAATATGAACAACCATAACGAATTATGACTTCATTTTCGAATAATTAAATTTATTAATAGCACTACTGCAGTATTGAAAAAAAAAATACATTGGTAATTATATCAATCTAAGCTTTCATTTAAAACTATAAAAATTCCAAACTTAAATTTATTGCTTACCGTGTTGGTCCCGTGCGTGGCACGGGTTGGGGATCTAGTTCTCTTCAATAAAGTTGGATTGGGGGTTACCAAGGAGGCAAGGACAACACTACTGTGAGTCCATCAAGCAACATGGCATGAGTCTTGGTTTAAAACAAACCAGCTCAAAGCAAACTCAACCAGATACTCCCTCAAACCCTAACCGGTCCGATCGGTTACATCTTCACGGTTCTCTTCTCTCTTCTTATATACTTGGCGGTTCTTCTGTTCCTCTCATCCCCTTCTCCTCCTTCAAATTCGATTCAACAACCCAATAAACCGGGTAAGCCCTTTTCTTTTCCTCCTCCTCCTCCTTTTTTTTTTTTTAATATATTTTTCAATTTTTTCATGTTAAATTGAACTTTTTTTCTTGTCCTTTGGATTTTGAATCAGTTTTTTTTTTAAAGATCCATGTATGGAAGGAAATTTTGATTTTTTGCAAGAGAAATTGTAAGATTTCAGGTGTAGAAATATCACTATTGATCTAAATTGTGGGTTTTGCGTAAGGTTTTAAATTTGGGTTTCTACAGACACTGCAATGGTAAGGTTTTGCCGTATTTTGCCGTTCATCGGCAGCATTTGCCCATAATAGTCTGTAATGTCAGCCGCAACCGCTATTTAAAACTTGTTTTAGTCTATTCAGTATTACAAAAAAGAGAAAAGGTTTGATTTGTGAGATGAATGAGAAAGTGGTTGTTGTTGTTGTTGTTGTTGCAGTTATAGGATGATGGATTCAGATCTGGTACCGGTGCCAATTACACCCCTAAAACATGACCCTGCGTGGAAGCATGTTCAGATGTTTAAGAATGGGGAAAAGGTGATATTGAAATGTATATATTGTCTGAAGATGTTCAAGGGTGGTGGGATTCATAGGATTAAGGAACACCTTGCTTGTCAGAGAGGCAATGCACCCACTTGCCACAGCGTACCGCAGGATGTTAAGCTTCATATGCAGCAGAGTTTGGATGGGATTGTGGTGAAAAAGAGCACCGTGAAAAAGAAGAGGAAGCAAAAAAATGACGAGGAGATTATTAATGTGACTCCTTTAGCTACTGCTGTCAATAACACTGTTAACAATCAGGTGGATGTGAACGAGGGATTCCAGTCCGTTGGAATGCTGAATTCGGTGGAACACAGTTCTAGTATGCTAATGAGTCCTGGTGAAGGAGTGAGTAAAGGTATAGAAAGAAGGAAGAAGTTAAGAGCTAGCAAGAACAATACAAACTCTGAGGCTGTTGGTGCGATGGAAAAAAATGCATTTTTGTTCCCCAAGAAGGTGGACAATCGCATTCACATGGCAATAGGTCGGTTTTTGTATGATATCGGTGCACCTTTTGATGCTGTGAACTCGATCTATTTCCAGGAAATGGTTGACGCAATTGCTTCAGGAGGTACTGGATTTGAACGTCCCTCGCATCATGAAATTCGGGGTTGGGTCCTGAGAAACTCTGTGGAAGAAGTGAAGAATGACATAGATAGATGCAAGATGACATGGGGGAGGACTGGTTGCTCTATTTTGGTTGATCAGTGGACTGCAGACTCGGGTAGAGTACTGCTATGTTTTTTGTCGCATTGTCCCGAAGGAATAGTCTTTTTGAAATCCTTGGATGTAACTGACATTATGACTTCCTCGGAATATTTGTTTGAGGTTATAAAACAGGTTATAGAAGAAGTTGGAGCTGGGCAAGTGGTACAAGTGATTACATCTGCTGAAGAACAATATGCTGTTGCTGGGAGACAGCTGACCGATATTTTTCCAACCCTTTATTGGAGTCCTTCTGCAGCTCATTGCATTGATTTGATACTTGAAGATATTGGAAATCTTGAGTGGATTAGTGCAGTGATTGAACAAGCTAAATCTATAACAAGCTTCATCTACAATCATGCTGCAGTCTTGAATATGGTTAAAAGGTATACTTTAGGGAATGATATTGTGGATCCTTCTATCTCACGTTTTGCGACAAACTTTACCACATTGAAACGAATAGTTGATCTCAAACACAATTTACAGGCCATGGTCACTTCTCAGGAGTGGATGGATTGTCCATATTCGAAGAAAACAGCAGGTCTAGAAATGTTAGATAGCTTAAGTAATCAAACATTTTGGTCCTCGTGTGAAATGATTGTTCGTCTAACAGCTCCTCTCTTGCGAGTTCTGAGAGTAGCTGCTAGTGAGATGAGACCTGCAATGGGATACATTTATGCTGGAATGTACAGGGCAAAAGAGGCAATTAAGAAAGAACTTGTTAAGAGGCAGGATTATACAGTGTACTGGGATATTATACATCACAGATGGGAGAGGCTGTGGTATCACCCTCTTCATTCTGCAGGCTTCTTCCTTAATCCAAAGTTTTTCTATAGTATTCAAGGGGATATACACAATGAAATTCAATCAGGGATGCTTGATTGCGTAGAGAGATTGGTACCTGATACTAGAGTCCAAGATAAAATTATCAAAGAGATCAACTTATACAAGACAGCTGCAGGAGATTTTGGGAGAAAGATGGCAGTTAGAGCAAGAGATAATCTGCTTCCTTGTAAGGGCCAATAACCCACTCTCTTATATAGCATTGTTGTATTCTGTTTAAAAGTTGTGATTTATATTTGCTTACTATGTTTTTATAAAAATAGATTTGAATCTATGCACATTTTTTTTAAAGAAAATATAGATAGTTATAGAATGGAGTATAGATGTAAAAACTGAACCTCAAAAAGGACGAAATTACCTTTGCATAAAAGGCTTATGTGTTGACATAATGACCAATGTTGAATAAGTTCAAGTTGAGATTTTCTTTGTTTGAATGTATTGCACCAGTGACTGCCTACTGGTCGGAAGCTTGTTTGGGGTTTGTAGTATTACTGTAAGCAATCCTGCATAGGCTGACATCGTTTTTATTATGATCTGTTTGGAGTTACACAATCAACAATAAGGCTCTTTATATGACCTTTTTACATGAGAGTTTAAATATGTATTACTTAAGAGTCCTATTTGACTATTTTCTTTCTCTCATGTCCACTTGCTGAACTGCCTTTTAACTTGCGTATCCTGTTTTTCTAGCTGAATGGTGGTCAACTTATGGGGGAGGCTGCCCTAACTTGTCACGTTTGGCAATTCGTATTCTCAGTCAAACGTGCAGTGTGGTGTCTTGCAAGGGAAACCAAATTCCTTTTGAACAAACAATGAATACAAGGAATCATATAGAGCGCCAAACTCTCAATGATCTTCTCTTTGTTCATTACAACTTACGATTAAGACAAATGTGAGGCTTGGACCCTTTATATATTGATAGTTGTGTTAATGCTGATGATAATTGAAGAAATTCATTTTCTGTTGGTTAATTTTGTTTCAGGTTTTCGAGCAAAGAACAAGACTTTAGTGATCCCTTATCATTTTACCACAGTAGTAATGTTGACGACTGGATCAGGGTGAAGGATTTATACGAAGAAGAGTACGGTTCAAATTTGTTGGCACTCGATCCAGCATCTGTAAACACGATGCTCTTAAGGCCTTTAAATGATGAAGCTGAAGAATTAGGTGAAGGTAATTGAATGTATTTCAATGTATCTGGAAACTGAACTGTAGCAAATGTTATTGATTAACGTGTTTCCATCTGTTTGTAGGATTTGATGATCATGAGATTTTCAGTTCCATGAAAGATGGGGAGGATGAAAATGCTGGAGACAAGCTGGTAAACCATTAGCGAATAATACAATGCTTTTGTATCTGTAATCCATGGTAGCAGCTTTGTCCAAATACTGGTTGGTAGAAATTAATCTTTAAAGTAATTAGAGGGAAACTATGTGGAGGGGCTTGCTGAGCAGGTGATGGCATCCTAGTTATTGTTAGATGTATGTAGTGGTATGATTTGGAATGTTCTTGTACATTAGCCTCTGCTGAATTTGGTAGATTTAGTTTTTCGTTTTTCTTGCACCAATAGGGTATGCAGCTCTTGCAGCCTCAAAATCATTGGAGTTAAATTGAACCATTGGAATTTTCAGTTTTTATTTATATGCCAAGGTTCTTTTATCTTATGAATTTGGGGTGCGGCTTTTCTGAAGTGCATTTTGCATTTTAGAGGTGGAAAGTGCACCATTTTAAACCATTGAATATGATAAATGCTCGAGATCATCATATATTCATATCTCAACTAATGAATATACATTAGAATTTAATCTACACCCATGCACTTTAGGTTATAATGGCCTTGAATTGTTAGAGTTGTACTTAAAATGTACAAGCTCTAGTGTGTTCCCAGCAGTGATTAGCTTCTTCATGGCCACTTGAAAGTTCTTTTCAACGCAAAAAGCCCTTTGAACTCATACTTTTTTGCCAATTTGTTGTGGCATTTGTCTTTTCGATCACTCTTTCATTGCTTTGTTGTATACTTTTAGGAGCACACAACCATCTCAAGCTAATTAAAGTGCTTTGTGTGTGTGATCTTTCAAGTTTGGTAGCAATTTTTTATCCAAGGATTTGAGTAAAAAAATTAGGAAATACCCTTGTCTTATGGCACTTTAAAATTGTGCACGCGTGCACAAAGAATACTGTTGAGGGTAATGCGGCGTTTGCAGACACCAGTGGCAGTATATTCTTCTCTCTACATTTCCCAATCTGATAAAAACAAATCGAAGTGCGTTTACTCGTTTTAAAGCATGGACAGTTGGGTAATGTTACACTCAACTCAGATTTTTAAGACGACCATTGTCCACCAGAAAATTTCTCTCATAATAATTCCTTTTTAACCTTTAGTTGCCGTTCCTCTAAAGTGCAGTTTGCATCTAAATTTATTGAGCCTTTTTGAGGTGAGCCAAGTTCAAGCCAGTCACATGTAACCATAAATGCAAGAATTATATAAGCATCATAGCATATATGCAAGAATTATATAAGTATCATAGCATATATATAAAAGAAAGGGTTTAATTATGTCATAAGTTCTTGAAGTTTCAGTACTTTTGTCATATATCCTTATATTTTTTTTTCAATGTCTGACTTCCCGAAGTTATTTCTGGGTTTGTCATATACCCATATTATCAATTCTGGCCAATTTTGATGACATGTAATTACAGAATCCTAGTCAGACGCAAGAGGTCGATTATGTGTGTCTCATGATGTCACACGGGCGAAGACGATCTCTTTCTTTAATTCTTTTCTTTCTTTTTTTATTTAACTAAAAATATAAAAATATTAACTTTTTTAGTTTTTAATTTTAAAAAAAAAAAGGATCATCCACGGGACACCAAGTGCTTAACCTCCTGCGTTTGATAAGTATTACGATGATAAAAGTCAGCAAAACTGACCATAATTGTTAGTAGGGGTATATGATAAAGCCAGAAGTAAATTCGGGGAGTCAGACATTGAAAAAAAAAGAATAAGGGTATTTGGCAAAAGTACCTCAAACTTCAGGGACTTGTAATATAATTAAGCCTAAAAGAAATAACACACATTGGTAGACAGTATAATTTTTTGGGAGTTACTATCATGCAATCCAAAATTGGATGGTTGCTATGCAACCTTTTCTTAAACCTAGTTAAAATTAGGTTTTTGCAATTTAGTCCAACATAAAAAGTAAATTAAAAATTTAGTCCTTTGTATCTATAGACAAATTATAACTTTTAATTTTTTTAAAAAAATTAAAAGTAGTTAAAATTAGTCACTTGTGTAAACAGACTTAATCCAAGTGACTAAATTTAAAATTAAAAGTTATAATTTGTCTATAGGTACAAAGGACTAAATTTTTAATTTACTTTTTATGTTAGACTAAATTGCAAAAAACTAATTTTAACTACTTCAAATAATGACATGACATAGGTGGCAACTTCTTATTGGTTTAATAAAAGGTTGCATAGCAACCATCCAATTTTGGATTGCATGATAGAAATACCCTAATTTTTTTCTTTTATTTAAAAACCGGTGATGCTTTTCCTGTGGTTTGATAGACTTAAGGCTACAACAATGACATTTACATGCTACTATTCTTATCCAAGTGGAAGCTGTAAATATCATTGTTTAGAGGGCATTGGTGACTCGTGACGTGATTTCCACAAAGTCACAAAGGAAATCTGTTACAAAGGTCAATGGTTGTTGCTATACATCAATCACAGCTTACAATTGCACTATGAGCTGCTCTTGAAAAACTATGTGCGCCACGATTGAACTTGCTTCTAGGAAAAACATGTTGCAATTTGCCAACTATTTTTTGATGTATATGTACCCAACTTACACTTCTCATTTATATATAATTCCTACACTTGCAAGCATAACAATACTAAATTTCAAAAGAAACAAGTATATACATTTTCTATAAAAATAATAATAATAATAATAATAAATCACAGAAAAGGTAAGTGGGTAGGTAGGGAATCTAGTGTAAGCTAAGAAAGTTCGTTTAACTAACTAATTAACTACCCACCTAGCTATCTACCCTTCTCGTGTCCCTTGGAAAGTGAGGGCAACAAAGCTAATCCTGCTTCCACGTCCACATCATCTCCCGCCGAAGTTGGATACGAATGCACAAAATCATCATACTCACCACCATTGTCACTGCGATCCTTGGTTACATCAAACCTATCTGATGTCGATATTATCTCTGGTAGCGGCACTTCTCCCTCCAAATACCTAATCACCTGCTTCATCCCTGGTCTCAACTCCGACTTATCATTTGAACACATCAACCCTAGCTTCAACACCACCACAGCCTCCACCTCATTGAATGCTCCATCCAATCTGGAGTCCACCACCCCCAACATTGCCCCTACGTGCCATCTCTCCCACACCCAATCCACCAGCACCAACTCCTCTGGCACTGCCTTTGTCTCCACTGATCTTCTCCCGCAAACCATCTCCAATAGTAATACACCAAAGGCATATACATCAGAACTAGTTGTAGGCTTCCCTGTGCGTGTTAACTCTGGGGCAAGGTACCCCAATGTTCCTACCACCCTTGTCGTGCTTGGGTTTGAACCGTGCTCGTACAACTTTGCTAACCCAAAGTCACCAAGCTTCCCATTCATCTCTGAATCCAACAGCACATTACCTGAAGCAGGAATCATGTTTGAGATTAAAAACATAGAAACAAAGTTCTCATTTCTATTTTATTTATGAAAAAAATTATAAATTAACCTTTTGTTTCAAGATTAATTTCTAGATTTTTTATGCCATTTTTCAAATTGATATATAATATATACAAGTTCTTGAAATCATTAGCTTTTACTTATTTTTGGTGTACACGAAGCATTTTTGATGGAAGACTAATATATATATTTTTTAGGATGAGATCGGTGAAGGGTAAGATTGTTGCTTATTGATCAAGATGTCATGAGTTTAAATTTTGAAAATGGTTTTTTCGTTTGCATGGATAAAGTTGCGTACATTTACCTACCTATCCCGCTAGGTGGAAATCTCGTACATTAGACCACCCAGGGGCGAAGCCAGGATTTCAACACAAAGGGTGTCGTCCGCGTAAGACAACACAGTTGGTGGCTGCAGGGACACATAGGATTTCCCCCTCCCCCAGGTCATGGGTTCTAGTCCCAGACCTCCCATGTAAAAAAAAAAAAAAACACAAAGGGTGTCAAGACTAAATAATATATAACTTATAATAAAGGAATATTTAAGTACTAAATGTATATTATATGAAACAAATTAGATAATAACTAATATAAACAATAAAATCTATTTATCATGTTCATAGTTGATGAATATATCAAACATATGGTAAGATTAAACATGTGTAATTTTAAAATTAATAAACTACCCCCCAAGCATACAAATCGTAAAAAAGAAAAAAAATACATACATAAGAATGTTTAGGGAAAAAAATTAATTTTTGGGGGAGTTAATTATTAAAATGGGAAGTCAAAAAACTAGATCCCATGTGAGTACTAAATATAGATTGAAAGTAGGGAGGTTCCACAAGTAGTATATGTATATAATAAAAAAAATTCAAAATTGGCGGATGCCCTATGTGGGTCACCTCTTCTTTCCGCCGTTGGGACCACCCTTTTTCTTTTAAAGTTAATTAAAGTAGATTTAACTTTTAATAACAAATTTTCCCATACATAACGGGATAAACTTATATATTTACATATTACTCTATAAGTCACATTTAATTTTAGTGATTTTTTTAAACTTTAAATGATATCATAGATTCATTTTGTGTACTTTAACTAATTCATTCGATGTCACGAATTGTAAGTGGTATGACACCTCCCCAAAAATTGTTGCATTACTAGGGTTTCAGCCTCATATTTGAGATCTTGAAATCGTTCAACACTTACCCAACTACTACGAGACCAATCACTTGAGTTAATGTTCATTTTTAGAAGTTACTTTGCAATTTCTTCAAGATATTCATTTTTCTCTATTTTATTTGTTTTTATTTTTTTTAAGGACTTTATTTGTCTATATTAAATGCTTTAGTTATCACAATTTTTTTTATCACCGATAAAAGAGAAACCAAGAAAATAAATCAATAATCCTTAAATTGTGGGAATAAATTAAAATATTTTTGGTTTCAAAACTATTAATCACATAATAATCCAATATTAAATAAAGTAAAATTGTAATATTATAATTTTTTTTAAGAAATTAAGAAAATTAACTAAAGTTTAAGTAGAGAGGAGAAATAAAAAGAGATGAATGAGATATGATGGGTGATACAATAAAAAAAGAAAAAGAGAAATAAAAAATAATAAAATGTACTCCTAAAAGGAAGTGAATAAGAAAAAAGCGTGGGAATATCATTTCTAAAGAAAAAAATTACTCTCTCCGTCCCGTAAAGTTAGTAAAAAATATGGAAAAATTTTATCCCAAATTAAAGTTAAAATAGTGAATAAAAAAATTGAAATTGCATTCTATGATTAATTGATTAAGGAAACATGCATTGAATACTTACTTTAATAATTGATTAGTTTGGAAGATAATGCATTAAAAACATGTTCTTTTATTTTTTTTAATGAATTTTCCAAAATTTACTAATTTTTCGTGACTGAGGCAGTACTACATAGATTTTGTTACCTGCTTTTATATCTCTGTGGATCACAGCTTGCTCCCACTCTTCATGAAGATATAGAACCCCTGAAGCCACACCCTTTATGATCTTAAACCTTTGTTCCCAGCTTAGTATTGCTCTTGGTTTATCAAACAAGTATTTGTCTAAGCTTCCATTGTGCATGAAATCATAAACTAATAGCAACTCACTTCCTTTTCGACACCAACCTAGTAACTGGACTAGATTCCTATGACGAAGCCTTCCAATTGTTTCAATTTCAGACATAAACTCTTTCAACCCTTGCTTTGATTCATGTGAGACTCTCTTCACAGCAACTTCAGCGTTGGATTTTGGAATAACACCTTTGTAGACTCTACCAAACCCACCAAACCCAAGCAAGTTACTATCCTTGAAGCCCTTTGTTGCTATTTTCAACTCTTGGTATGAGAATCTGTGTGGACCAATCTCAAGCTCCCATGCTTCAATTACATCATTGTTCCTTATCTTTCTAATTAGAAAAAATGATCCAATCAACAAAAATATGATAACCAAAGCAGAAAGAGAGAGTCCTAAGATTAAGGGCTTTTGAGTCTTTTTGTGTGTTGGGAGTGAAGGCAATGATTCTAAATCAAGTGTTTTGGCTTCTCCATTAATTTTGAAGCTCCAACCCAAAATATAATGCCAACTTGCTAGCAATCCTGTTGAAGAAGAGAACCCAACATACATAGAATCATGCAAGATTGGAGAGAGATCTATGTGATAGGACAAGATTGGAAAATTGGGTTTTGAAGAAAATGGAGAAAGCCTAACTTCTAATTGATTTCTATTAGAATCATAATCAACCCAGGCTTGAATCACCTCTCCACTCTTCAAATTAAGATCTTGTTTTTTCACTGACCCATTTGTAAAAAATGAAGCTTTAACCGATATGTTGGATGCCATGTTGTTTATGTTGATACCAACATGGTTATCATTGATGTCACCAAATTCAAAGTCTTGGACAGTGTCAAATTCCACTGCAAATAAATGGTTTGAGAAGTTGCCTACATCATTTGGGTTGAGTAGGCCTAAATATTGACTTGGATATGCATCTTGAAGAATTTTTGAAGGTGAAATTGTGAAGGCAAATCCATGGCCACCTAGTTTTGGATATTGGGGTATGATTGAAAAAGCAAAAGAAGTGGAAAAGGAGAAAACTTTGGATGAGTTATTCTTCTTGAACTTTATTGGGTAAAAGGCATGACCAATTACTCTTTGTGTGTCGTTTGTGAGACAAAGTATGCCATTGTTTTCAATAACTGCACCACCGTTTAAGGTTATATTGGTGGCAGCACCATGAAAACCTTGGAAAAAGAGCTCTTGTTGCTGAGGTTTTACGAGGTTTGAGACTAGAAGGAGAAGGAAGAAAATAACTAGTGTTTTTGCCATAGCAGAGTTGAAGTTGAAGCAGGGTTAATATGATAAAAGCAGAGGACTCTGTTTTGTTTGTTGGTCTTAAAATGTTTCAGCTACTACTCTTTTCTCCTCGTGTTACATGCTTGGTTTGTTTGGCTCAAGTGACAGCAAAGAGAATGAGGCTGTCTATTTCAGTTTGTGGGTTATTTAAGAGTACGTGGCTGTCCCTTATCTTATGGGTCTAGATCAGCTATGAACTTCTAAGGTGTAACTAAAATGTCAGTTAACAATTTATATTACGGTAATATACTACATTATTTTTTTAATCAACGATGACTTTTAGTGAATAATCGAGATTATTATTTTATGGGTTTTGCTAGTTAAGGATATTAATAATGGAAAAACAATTATAAGTGAACATTTTTTTATGTCTCAAGAGTACAAAATATTATATTTTTTCATGAATTTTTATTATGTTTGGCTTTTTAACAAATGCATGAAATACACTTGCTAACATTTACCTTATTTTCAAAGTCGAAAGATTACCAAAATTAGTTCTACCCTGTTCGTTTTTTCATACATAAAAAGAAAATCAAATACCAACTACTAACGTCGGGTTGGTCAAACGGTACCTCACTTGGTCCCTTAACCAACTGATCTCGAGTTCGAGCCTTAGGTATGAAGCAAACCCCGCTAGGAGACCCCTACTACTTAGTGCGAGCTCAATTGGGTCATATCAGATGAGTCGGATTCTGGATAAACCAGATCCGGGTACCGGTTGGTGTAAAAAAAATGAAATTGTTGACATTACTATTCTTAAAAACCAAATTATTTATCAATTATGTCAAGTTTTTTTATTATATTACAATAATATTGAAAAAAAGTGTACTTTTTTTTTTATTTTAGACTTAAGCATTTGAAATGATTTTGTACATGAATGAATTGAAAATGTTAGTTAACATTATTAATAATATTAAAAAAGATAATATTGATATACATTTTCAAAATTATCCTTATAATTATTATTAAAACTTTAAAAAAAATTTGAGTAGATAATAATATTTATGAAAAAAATGTAATTAAAAAATGAAATATGAACTTATAAAAATTATAAGAAAATGTCATTATTAAAGAGAGTAAATACTAAATATTATAGTATTCTTTAAAAGGTCTTGTTAACGAGTGTCTTAAGGGTATTCTTTAAGTAATAAATAAAAAAATAGTACTCTTTCCGATCTTATTTATAAGCAAAAAAAAAACACTCCACTAATATAAGCAAAAATTAACTAACCTTCTATTCTCAATACAATTATTCTTAAAATATCCTCATAATGTGGTTGAGTCATTTAATTTTTGTTTCATTCCCAATTTAATTTTACTAAAGCGGTCTATTTTTGTATGAATTTGATAAAATTAAAAACACTCAACTAGTTTCCTTAATAAGTATGATATTAATTATTTTTGCTTAAAAATAAGATCGAAATGAGTATTTCATTAAAAACATGTACATAGATTTATTAGATACAACAATTTCTAATAACATTTTATTTATTTATTTTTTTTATATTTTAAAAAGTGTGTTAAGGATACTCGTTAACATTTTTTCTTTCTTATTTAAACGAATGACCGAAAGAGTGAGACCACTTCACCAATTGTCCACCGACCACTCCCCCGCGCTCCAACTCTGAATCAGCTCAACCTCCAAAATTTCATACCAAGTTGGGTTTTCTGTGGTAGGGCGCAACTCACTATTATAATTATTTTATTTTATTTTTCGTTATTTATTTCTTCTTGTATTGTGCTTGTCCACTAATTTTTGTTGCCAGGAGAATTGTATTGGTTAAAAAAAACGTGGAGGGCATGTGATTGCTGGTGGTTTTCAGTTTTCAATTAAAGAGCACCAGTCTTTCGAGTGAATTATTACGAGGGTTCGATGTTTATGGTGCAGAAAAAACATTTTGTTGGTAGAGAGGTAAAATTCATTTTAGTGATTTCTAAATTTCAGAAGGAATTAGTTTTCAACTATAAGTTAGAGGATGCACTTAATAAAAAAACATTTTTTTTTATGGTTAAAAGAATTTTTTTTATAGAAGCACAAAATTGGACTTAACCTTTTAATTAGAGATGCTAATTAAACCCATATCCGAGGATATCCCTTTGAACCCTATTCAATTTTGGTGGAGAAAATCCGTTGTAATAGGGTTTGGAGAAACCCGAAACCAAAATCTGCTTTAAATAGATGAATATGAGGCGAGTCTAGGATTGTAAGTACCCACCCGTCCCTGCTCCCGCTCTCAAACTCGTCCTGATATAAAAATTAAATAATTTTCATTATAATAATACTAGTTAAATGGTGAAATCAAACTAATATATTTGGCTTAAACCATGATTTAATTCTTAGGATTTTAGATATTTTTAAAATTTGACATTTATTATTATAAATTATTTGAATTATTACATATGATTTTTTTAATAAAATGAAAGATAATTTTAAAAAATAATTAAAAATAATTGGATGGATTATCCGCGGGTTTCCCCGAATCTAACGGGGATGAGTTTGAGTTTCATTTTTTCATACCTACTCTCCTCAAACCCGCACCCGAATCTGCTCCGCTCTTAATGGGTGTAGGATTAGGATTGGCGAAACCCGTCCCAAACCCGACCTGTTGCAATGCCTACTTTTGATAGGCGAAATAAGCTTTGAATAAGCTTAATTTCACTTTTAGTCCCCTAATTTGATTGATTTGGTGAATTTAGTCCCTTTTTTTATTTTTTTGTCAATTTAGTTCCTCAATTTTCAAGTTTTGGCGAATTTAGTCCTTCAATCCAAAATAAAACTGATAGTGGTAACGTGACAAACGTTGAAACACGTATCACATGTTCATTGATCCTCTCTAATTTTTTTATAATTAGTTAATTTCAAAATAAAATAAAAATAAAAAAATAAAAGTTATTAAAAAAAATAAAAACTGAAAAACAGAAGCGAAGGGAGAGTGAGGCAGACTCACCTACATTGCCAATTGTGAGACAGTTGTCTCACCTCCATCGTTGGTGGCCACCACCCTCCTCCCCCTTCTTTTCCCTTCCTCCTTCAACTCCTCCTCCACCAACAACCACCACCATCACAACATACTTATTCATTACCCCTCCAAACCAGAAACTCTAACCCTTCATTTTCTTGCTCTTTAGCAGTAGCAAAGAACTGAATCACATTCCGTCGTCACCATGGGAAGAGTCATCTGAGCACAGTGTAAGGGTGCGTGTTCCATCTTCAAATCTCGCACCCACTACCGCAAGGATCCATCCCTCTTCCGTAGCATCGACTTTGGTGAGCACAATGGTTACTGAAATGAGTTGTCACCAACATCATTCTTTCCAAGGTCACCTTTCAGCAACCCTTCTCGTTTTTGGTTAGGGTTTCTGCTTTAGAGGGGAAATCGATGAGGTTGTTGTCGTGGTGGTGCTTGGTGAAGGAGGAGTTGAGGGAGGAAAGGGAGGAGGAGAAAAGAGGGTGATGGCCATCGGTGATGAAGGTAAGAATGTCTCACCATTGGCAATGGCGCAGAGGTTGCCTCACTCTCCCTCCACCCATTGTTCTTAAATTTTTATTTTTTTATTTTTTATTTTTTAAATAATTTTTATTCTTTTTTATTTTATTTTTGAAATTAATTAATTAAAAAAATCCAATGAATGAGAACCAATAAACATGTGACACGTGTTTCAACGTTTTCTACATGTTGACTAGAAGTCAAAAATCGATAGAGAGAGAAAATGTCGAATCGATAAGTGATGTCGACGGAAGTGTACTTAGGCGAATTGCTTAAAAGTGACTTCGAAGGATGTGGACGTGTATCGACAGGATAAGAGTGTCGACGATATAAGTGATGTCGACAGAAGTGTACTTAGGCGAATTGCTTAAAAGTGACTTCGAAGGACATGAACGTATGTTGACAAATGGAGGATTCGTAATGAGGTCGGTGTCGAAAGGGTATTAACGTGGAAATCGAGGAGGTCAGAGTAGCAGTAAATGATGATGATACTCCATTGGAAATAAGGAAACAATCACATCAGCATTTAATGCACCTTCTCATGGCTATAAATATGTCACTTCCAACGTTCATAGGGCCATGAGTGTGTGAATTAAGGAGATGATGGAGCAACCTTATGATTTCTGGAAAGAAAAAAAGCTATTCGAAAGAAAAGAAAAGAGAAATCACTCAGAGATTAAACATGTGAGATTAAAGGTATTCAGAAGAGGAAGAACAATTTCAAAATCTTTGCCCCGAATACCCACTATTACCAGTTGGTGGTGAAAGATTAAACACGTGAGATTACATAGGGATCACCTCTTGCGTTTCGAGTTGGTGTGAAAAGCCTGGATAGATGGGCACATTCCAATCGAACGTGAGCTTGTGTGGTGCCTAGTAGTCTTTTATAACTCAAAGTTGAAATCTTTTCCCAGTTAAGGCTTTGGGTATCTTTCCATTTAATGAGGGAAAAGAAAAGTCCTTTAATGATAATCTACTAAGAGAAATTTTCGACAGGTCCTCTGGTTAGGTTGGTGGTCGAAACACAGCCAAATCAGAAACCATGTCACCGATATCCATTAGGGGGATTGATTCAATTAGAGAATTAGAGGCCGACATCTTGTCGAAGGAGCTTGATGTCGATAGACATCTTAGAAGCCCAACAGGCAGGAGAATGTCACTTCGACGGAGCTGAGAAAGGACTTGTAGAAAAATCCCAAGAGTTCTAAGTTGCATTATTTCAGTTGTGGGAAGATGTTTGTCGAAGGAATCTGTCGAAAGACTACCGAAGACGTGGAAAATGGGAAACGAACGAAGAAACTGCATCGTGGGTAGTTACTTAATGGGTAGTTATTTAGTGGGTAATTATTTAGAACGTGGTTGCTGCGGTTATGCAGAACGTGCCCAATAACGTAGTGTAGGGATAGTTGTTTCTTAGGACTATAAATATGTAATCTTTTGTTTGTAATCAGGGTTGACACATTAGTAATTATTCTACATATCTCACCACAAGTAGATTGACGAAGAAAATGCCTTTGTAATAACCACCTTACATTCCAGCACTTTACAAATTCAATGCAATCTTTTGCTTTTCCCTTTCTTTACGATTCCAGCACTTTACTTTCCAGCAACTTTAAATTCTGCCTTTACGGTTTCATCGCACATTTAAATTCACGCATTTATTGCTTTCCCTTTTACATTCTTGTCGATTTAATTTCCTCGTCAATTTACGATTTACAAGCCCGTTCACTTATTTGCCAAGATAAACCCAAAAAGACCAACAAAAAATAGCCAAGTCAGTCACAATATTACCACATAACCAGTCGATCCCCGCAATCGCTTGATTCTCATTCCCGTTTTCGACTCGTATTCGCCCAAATTGGCGAATTGGCACGCCCCGCATCGAACTGAACCGCAAACCCATTTTCCCCTGGAAACACTACATTAGCACTGTCAGTTTGATTTTGGATGGAAGGACCCCTAAAATTGAAAATTAAGGGACTAAATTGGTAAAAAAAAAAAAATAGAAGATGGACTAAATTCGTCAAACCAATCAAATTGGGGGACAAAAGTTCAATTAAGTCAATTGAATATTATCAAAGCATCAAGGATGCTTAACCAAATACGAAGGTTGGACTTAATGTTTGGATGTTCAACCACTTTAAGGAATCCCATGTCTTGATAAATGCCCCAGTTTATAAGCCAATTTACAGTTCTACGCAAAAAGTTTCTTATCTCAAAGTGTGCTAAAAGCTAATTTTCCAACTTCATTCCTACCAAGCTCGAATGTGAACAAACATTCTATTATTCTGCTTTTCCTTAGAATTGAATGGAAGCAATGAACACTCCTGAATTCTATTCCACCATGAGATTCCTTATCCCCTCCTTTCAAGCAAATTCCAAACCTTGTAATATACCCCACATTTCAGCATAGAAAGTTGTACAATAGCCAATATTGAAACCAAAAACCTTTTAAGCACTCGCATCATTTCTGATCAAGCCATTACATTCGGTAAGACCTGAATTTTCTCTTGAAGCTCATCAAATATTAAGCTTGAAGTAGCCTAGAGGATGAAACTGTCGCCTTACAAACTTCATGTGAGTGGACATACTCCCAAAGACCATTGAGGTTTCGGAGATACATTCATAATTTATTTGGAGAAGCTAATAATATGAAGATGATATAGTTAGACTCTTTAATGTATCAAGTATTATTATTGATTATTGGTTATTAGACTCTTATATGTCACCTACTTATTGGTTAACTTGTGACACTTGTCACTTTCTTATAACGTAGACTTATTTGTAGGTTAATTTTGTAGATCTATTTATCATAACGTACTCATTTTTTTTTTCCAATAAAAATATCCAATAACTAAAGTAAATTTATATATCAATTAGAGAGATATCTAATTGAAGAAGTGAGAATATCTAAGTTGCACAGGTTCGGGTAAGTACCGGGTACGCGGTATGTACCGGGTACGGGAGTACGACATTTCTCTAAAAACTAGAGTACGGGTACGTTAATATATAATAAATAAATAATTATATGACAAAATATAGTAAAATTGCACAAAAATTAAATCAAAATTAAAGCATAGCATATCATAAAAAAAACCTAACATCTCCAAATAAAATGTCAATAATATTGTTCAATCACAAAAGCATAATGAAACATTAAACAAACATCAAATTCTAAAATTGTCAATCTCTTCATTTCCTTCCCCATCATCACAAAAAAGAATAGCCTCCATGTCTGGCTCATCAAGTGAGAGAGAAGCAACTTCAAGAATCCCAGTCCCAGTAGCATTGAATTGATCTCACTCATCACCACAAATATCCCACAGTTTTGTCTCGCCCTTATTGTAATTTTTACTCTTCCTTGGAAGGAGACGTAGATTAGTGCGAACAAAAACTAAATCTTCAATCCTCTTGGGATAGAGCCTATTCCTTTTCAAAGTGTGGATAAAGGAATATGTGCTCAAATTCCTCTCACAATAAGATGAAGAGCATGGTTGTGAGAGGAGCTTCACAGCAATGCTTTGAAGTTTAGGTACTGCAGCTCCATACATGATCCACCATGCCTTTGGTTCTAATTTCCACCTATTTTGCAAGCAATCAAAGTGGCCTAACTCATCCGCAACACTTGTGAATTTAACTAATTCATTAGTTACCTCTAACCTTTCATTTGGATCAGGAAAATACTTCAATAGGCAATGATTTCTCCCTTGACATATCTCATTGTCTTCATGAGGATAGACTCGATTTGGATCCTCTTGAATCCATTGCCTACAACAGTACCTATTAAAAAGTACAAGTGTAAGCTAATTAACATAGAAATTCTTTATGAATAACTAAACCAAAACATAAATTCTTTATGAATAATAACATTATACCTTGGATTAAGTGAATGAGCCAAGCAATGTAGTGGTGTGTTGGACTTAGTCCATTAGTCCATCTTGATATAAGGATCTCCTGCACCACCTCCCAAAAGGAAAGGATGAGTGTGCAATCAACTCCTTTCCTTCCTTCTGAAAGATTGCTGCTTTCACATGCTCAATCGTCAAATCCCATTTCTCATAGACTAGATGCAGATTGGGCTTGTCAGTATCACATGGCACCATGTCATAGATGGGCTTTTTAATATTTAAAATATACTCAACTTTATCCCACCATGCATCATTTAGAACTCTTTCTTTCACTGTGTTAGCCTTATGAACATTATCATCTCTAAAAGCATTCCATTCCTCACTGATGACCATAGATTGAAGACTATGCTTAATTTTTCTTAACCTTCTAAGCATAATAATGGTCGATGCAAATCGAGTATCAGCAACAGCCAAAAGCTTCAACTTTGAAAATTTATTGAACATGGCTTACCTCATGGAATAATTCATAATGAAATTCTTTACGAAAGAGGCATCATCTGCAACTCCAAGTATCCAGCTACATTCTTGATACACAACTTCATTGCTTTCTAAATTTTTTGGTGCAGAAATGTTCTTCAAAGCAAGGTTTAAAGTGTGAACAACGCATGAAGTCTAGAAGATGTGAGGATACCTAGCCACATTGAATGGCAATCCAGCAGAATAAAATAGCCTTGCTATTTCACAGTTTAGATGATCTCTTGCCTCATTGTTAAAAGCCTTCTCTAATGGCCCACTTGTTTTTCTTCTCTTGCTCCCATCAACCGGTGGATTCAAGCTTGTGGTTCCAGAAGGCAAAGGAACTTGCACAGGTTTTTCTTTTTGTTGAGAAACAATTTCAAGTTGTTTTATCTCCACAACATGATCACTCGGGATTAGCATGATCACTCGGGATTAGCAAACAAACACCTATTCCTTTTCCCTTTTCTCTCAGCAAGTGAGCTCTCACTCTATAATAAGAACTCTTAAACTCTTCATTACAATAGTTGCATCGCCAATGTGTATTTCCTCCTCCAGCTTTTTTATCTTGTAAGACTGTCACATACGCCCATAGAGGAGAATTACCCCCCACCTTAGAAGTTGAAACTCTAGCACTATTTAAAGAAGGGGAACTCCCACTCCCGGATTCTTGGGACATCATCTGTATTACATATACAGATAATTACCAAACAGAAAAGCAAAAGAGAACCAGAGCAGAGCAACAAACTCAAAATAATAAGGAAAAATGGAACTAGAGCAGCAACCAAAAGAGAGCAAGAATAGCAAATTACAACCCTACAAAAGAGAGCAGCAAGCAAAAGAGAGCAAGAGGGCATGTCGCATGATAGGGCAGAGGAGAGCAGAGGGAATAGAGAACATTTTAAAACCCTAACCTTTGCTATGATTGTTGCTGTGGTCGTGGAGCTGTGGGTGGCGGCGGCGTGGAGGGTGGCGGCGGCGTGGTCGCTGGCTTGGTGTGGTGGGGGCGGCGGTTTGATAGATGTGTATCGATCTCAGGCTTGGAGTGGTGGCGGCGGCGTCGGGTGTGGCTGCGACGACGGCGTTGGGTGTGGCGACGTCGGGTGTGGCGGCGTCGGTGATATCGCAGAAGTGAGAAGAAGAAGTGATGATCGCAGAAGTGAGAAGAAGAAGTGATGATCGCAGAAGTGAGAAGAAGAAGTGAGAAGAAGTGATGATCGATTGTGGTAATTGGGAAATTAGGGCAAAATTTCATGGGCCGTACCCAATTGCGTACCCAGTTGGCCCATCGCGTACCCATTCGCGTACCCAATTTTTTTTTTAATAATTGGGTGCGTACCCATCGCGTACCCGCATCCGATGCGGGCACTTTTGCAAAATGCACGTACCTGTGCAACATAGGAGAATATCCAAATCTCAAATTAAGTCCTGAAAGTCTATAGAATATAACCTACAATAATGTTATCTGAATATTCAGAATTAACATTTAGATTTGATATCTGTTTGTCTTTTATACAATAACAATTATTTTTGCATATAAGACAAGCAAATATTTGATGCAAATATCAATTCTAGATCATTATACTATAACACTACTCTATAATCAATGATCCATTAATTGGGCAAATTGCAATTATATCTATCTTGGTAACGAGGATGGGACGGTCTAATATACTTCTGCAACGTTTGTATGCAAGTGTATCTCTAATTTGGATTTCAAAAAAGGGTCGGTTCCAACACCACAAGAACACCACACAGATTTCTACCCCAGATGATGCTTGATGGTGCAGTTGTCTTGTGTGAATTGTCCCTCTCTATAAGTTGTTGGTCCATAATTAAGAAGCATTATTCAAACTAGTCTTCAATTTCTACTATTCATATATTAGTTATTACACCCACCAGTGCCATGGTCAACCTCCGTAATTGCTTCAAAAGTGAACAGAAAGAATTGGATAGTGTGTGAGTAGTATCTACAAACTCAAGCCATGATTATTCTCTTGACAAAGTCCTCCATATGCTTTTAGAAGTGTTATCTAATTTAAAAGCACCAAGTCAATAACAACCTTAGCAAGTAATAAGGATTCTTAATTATTATTTTTCCGTTTATGTCAAAAGGAGGCTTTATCATATCATTTTCATGGGATATGTCTCGAAGTCCTAATTATATACTTTAATTGAGTAGTACTTGTAAATAATGATCAAAAGCGTAAGACAATATTGTACTATATTATTCGAACTTTGTAGACTTTTGACCTTATAAGTTGCAATCTTTTCTCTGAAATTTCAAGCTATAGTTATGGCGCGTCCTTATATTATGCGATTGTAGGATATGGGCCTAATGTTGGTAAACATGCATATTTATTGAAATGGACTGAACTTTTTACCAGCTTATTCGAGGTCATATGTATATGACTTGAACTCGAATTATACTATTATATTCCGCTGTCAATGTCTAAGGCCATTGAATAACTCATCTTGTATAAACTTAAGGAGCAAGACTTAGCTGGTTAGTTTTAAATAATAGTATTTTGCATTGAAACTTCCCATGCATCATTATATTTTATGGTTATTCAATTTAAATAAAATAACATCGAGAATGAGGGACACCTCAGTGGGCTTATGTTTGAGTTTGAAATTCATACTTTGCTACTACGTGGTTGAAATTATAAAATAATAGGAGTGATTTTTTTTTTTTTATGGGAAATATATCTTTTCATTACTTCTTTCCCAAGCAGTTTTCAGCGCCAATATCATATCCAGGTTTGCAACTCAAATAGTACTATAATAGAGATACTGAATTGGAATTTAAATTTTTCCATAAATTATCTGCAAACTCTTTTTTTTAGTTTAATTCCAAAATTAATCCCATGAATTACTCATAAAAATTCATAGAAATTTTATCTCGCTTTCATGATTCTTGCTGCCAATGATGTTTCATTGTGCATTAACCTCCACACTTTTTTTTTAAGCTAACAGAGCTTGATTAAAATTTATTCCAGGCAACCCATAGATTCTTCCTTCTATCCATATCACCTCCCAATAAAAATTTGCTTATTACCATACTCTCAAGTTTGTTCCATGCACATGAGGGTAAAGCAAAGTAACTCATAATATAAGATAGGATCGCTTGGGCCACTAAACTTAATATAGTCTCTCTCCTTGCATGTGATAGAGCCTATGTTGCATGAATATGGGTACGATATCAGTATCCGGTATGGATACGAGATACGTATTTTTAAAAAAAATTAGGGTATGGATATGTTTTTTATATATATTTATTTTATTAATATAATTATATATAAATTTAAAAAATAGAAAATTGCAAAAATAAAAATACAATTAACAAGTTGAAATTTATATGAATTAACAATTTTCTAACACACAACATGTAATGTTTGCATTTGGTGACAACTAATAACAAATCAAAAATAAGAAAAAATAAGAAAATAAAAAGAGGTTGAATTCCTAAACTAGTTTAAATACTTGGTGTGCAAAAAAAATAAAAAAATATAAGCACCAAACCACTTTCATTGCTCTAAATCAAGATAGTATTCACTATTCCATCACAAAAAAAAAGAAAAAAAATCAAAACAAAATATAAGCACCAAACCACTTTCATTGCTCTAAATCAAGATAGTATTCACTATTCCATAAAAAAAACAAAAAAATTTATATAGAACGTGAAAAACAGGAGTAAGAGTAATAGTTAGCGAGAGAACAAACCAGAGACAGTGGAAGCAGTTTAGATGAAGACACCAAACTGATGAAGGAGGAGAAGCATAACGAGGGGCACTGCGAGTGGCGAAGGGGGTCAAGCACAACGAGTGGTGGAGGGGGTCAAGGACAGTTACAGAGGGGATTAAGCCAGCTAGAGGAAAAAAAGATTTGAGACTTGAGAGTGTTTTTAGAGTTAGAATGAGAGAGGATAGATGAGAAGATAATTGAAAAATATAACTTTCCTTTATCCCTGTGAACAAAATGCATTGTTTGAGAAAAAAATTTTATATTCAGGTGCGTACCCATTCAAGTATCCAATTTTATTTTTATTTATTTTTTATTTGGATATGTACTCGATAATGATACATACCCAGGCGTACGTGGTACGAGTATGGCAACCAGATAGGAGTATCCATGCAACACACGATAAAGCTTTTTCCTTCAATCCTTTGAGTTAGTTTCTTCCAAACGAGGCATAGATACATATTTGTAGGTGGGGTGGGCATGTAAGCCTCCTCCTTTCCATATGTCCTAATAAATTTAAACATTAATGCGACAATGCCATATGTAACCCTGATTTTTGCATTAATTATGAATTAACTTTGTCTTAATGATGAATGATGATCCATAAATCCTTTAATGCAATCCAAGTTTTCCTATCCTTTCCTTTTGAGATGGGCATGAATTTCCTCCACTCATGCTTGGCCGAATTGCTCTTGGAGAGATAAGGATTACCATTTTAAACATTAAAACTTTATCATTAATTCATACTCCCTCTGGTTCTATTTATAGGGCATACTTAACCATATCACACAGATCAAGGAGGGTAGTTAGGTTTCTTGAAACTTTAAAAAAATACTTCAACATTACAATCTTACCCTCTTAACTTGCATTGAGAATTTCACAATGTAGAGTACTTCACATTAATGGGCAAAGGGCAAATAAGAGAAAATAACAATAAATGCTTCCTAGAAAATACAAAATGACTTATAAATAGGACCAAAAAATCCTTCTAAAATGTGACTTATAAATAGGACCGGAGGGAGTAACTTTGAACTAAATGCAATAATGATTATGATGCTTAACCTTGGGCATGCCTTTGATGATGATAATGGCCCCATACTTGATTTATTTGAGGACTTGTTCTGACTGACTTGAACTTTGATGGAATTTGGATTCCAGGTTTCCATCACATTAGGTCAATGGCAATAAAAAAGAATGTTTGAAGGTGTTCTGAATGTAAGCTCTATTTGGACACTTTTTTTTTTTTTTTAATGTAAGCTTTTATTCCAATTTCCAATGGTATTAATTACTTATTTTTTTACAAATATCCTTATTCACTCAATATTTTTTAGAGTCTCAATAATAATTATAGGAGTATTTTTACAAAAGTACACTAAATGTTACTCCCTCCGGTCCTATATATAGGACATACTTAACAATATTCCCCGGACCAAGGAAAGTGGTTAGTTTTGTGAATTTTATGAGGATATATTGTAACATTACAATTTTACCCCCTCCACTTTACTTGAAAAATTCACATTCATTAATGAATAACAAAAAAACATAGTTAGTCAAAGTATTTAATAAGGGAAAAAATAAAAAAAATAATTAATGATGCATAGGAAATATAAAGTGCCTTATACATAGGACCAAAGATTTCTTCTAGAATGTACCATATATATAAGACCACAGGGAGTATCATTTACTCCCTCTGTCCCTTAATATAAGTCACTTTTACCTAATTCACACAGATTAAGAAAAGTAATTATTACTCTCAAATTTATCAAAAAATATGTTGTCATTCCAAGGTTACCCCTATTAAAAACTTTACAACTCTATTCATTTCTCTCTCTATTGTAATTATTACTCTATCACCCCTATGCAATTATGAGGGATGTATTTGGAATAAACTCTTTAATACTATCTAGATATTCTAAAACGACTTATAAAAAGAAACACAAATTCTACCAAAATGATACCCTATATTAAGGGACGGAAGGAGTACTATACAAATAACAACTTTACCTAACTTTCTTTATTCATATATTTTTCTTCAAAGACAATTATATATAGGATCTCATGGAATACACCAATGTAAATGCACATTTTTCGTTTTTGAATATTTAACTAGTATAGCAAAAGCACACTATGGTCCTAGTTTTTGTTAAGTGATGCTATTGACACACATGATTTCAATTTTTCGGATGACTTAACCAACAGTGCAAAATTTGGAATAACTTATCCAAAGATGAAAAAATTAGGGTGTGCTTGTTTTACCCATTTTCTGTTTTCATTTTTAATAAAAATAGAAAATACAACTTAAAATGTGTTTGGTTCAGTTTTAATAAAAATATTTCCTGAGAATATTTCCTAAAAACCCTGAAAATCTGAAAATGTGAAATTAACGTTTTCACCCTTTCCTTGAAAAACTTGAAAAACACGGAAAATGGAATTGTGAATAATGCGGTGGCAAACTTGAAATATTTGGAAACTTTTTATCTAACTCTTCTCTCTCTTTGCGTCATCTTGCCTCCCTTCTTTCTTCAAACATGTTTTTAATCTCTCTTTGCGGTGTCTTTCAGGATCTCTCGTTGTTTTTGCTATGCTCTGGCCTTGCTTCAACCTTCATCAAGTCATGTATTTTTAGTTCCATTTTTTCCACTTTCTCTAATTTCATTTCTCTTTCAATATTATTAGGATTTCTCATATTTTATTTTGATATGTTGAGATTGAAAAGAAATAGAGAAGGCAAAGAGGGGTTGGAGGCGATTTTTCTATGGAGATTAAGATTGAAGAAAGATGATGAAAGTTGAAGGGAGTGTTTATTTTGGGTTCTGAGAAAGGGTTTTAATTTAGATAAAAGGAGTGTTTATTTTGGGTTATGAGAAAGGGTTTCATCAACTAAGAAGATCATTTCTATTGTAATCTGGTTAGCTTGCTTATGGTCAATATGACTACACAAAAACCAGATTGTTTTCAAGAATGAGGAGGTGAAAATCGAAGAGATTGTAGACAAAAGGCTTGGATGTGGCCTTGAGCTAAATGCAGAGGAGCTATGATGTCTTGGTATGAATGGAATCTTCAACCAATACAATGGATGACAAGTTAATGTTCTTAATATCTAAGATGCTTGTTACATATGGTGAATTTGGGAGGAGTTGTAGGATGCTTTCAATACCACGTTACATGCCCTTTGTTACTGTTTTTTGCATCAACTTATTTCTTGTTGCTTTTTTCTCATACAGGTTGTAATTTATTTTTTACTACCATCGTCATCTTGTGGTGCCAACTTCTTGTTCCTTTAAGTACCTATGGTACTTTTGAATAAAATTTCTTTTTACCTTTAAAAAAAGTTTAATATTATTAATAATATATTATGTGTATGTGAGAACATTTTTAATTATATTTTTTTATAGCAGTTTAGAAATTCATATTATTTAAAATTTAATTTTTTTAACTTTACTAAAAAATGAGTTTATACATACTTTTATCATGTAAAAAAGAAAAGAAAAGTGGATTGGCTATGCATAAAACAAACGTATTTTCATTATTTATGTTTTTTGAAAACAAAAAATATTATATGAAACCAATCATATTTCTTAAATTTCATTTTTTGAAAATGAAAATTATTTTCAAGAAATAAAAACAAAAAATGAAAATAAGAAATGTTTTCACAAACCAAACAGACCCTTACATTCTCAAATAGTCAATTTAAAAATTTGTATTGATGTGCAAATAAAAACTTGGTGTTAGAATTTGCCTTTTTGTTTGAAGTGCTTACAATTACATTTCACTTATTCAAGGGCCAACTCTTTCTCCCATGGGCTTTCATGATATTACCCCACTAAGGGATCTAGTTTATTAATCCCCCATTTTATTTAGTTGACCCCTCTTTAGATGGAAAATCCAAAAACATCCTTAGTAAAATGTTATTTCCTAAACTACCTTCAATCTAATGAATACCCTAACCCACCCAAAGTCTCAAACCCACTGTAAATCTCTTCCCTTCTTCTTCAACTTCTTCTCCCTTCAACTCTCTTCTTCCACTTCAACTTCTCTCCACAACACATTCTCCTCCATCAAACTAAGGTATTTCTTTCTTCTTTTCCTTTCTCTCTTTTTGTTTTTTTTGTTCTATTCGTTTCTCTTTTCTGCCCCGTTTTCTGTGTTAAAGAATTTTTAATTTTTTTTTGTTTTGCTCGCTGGGGGAGGGGAGATCTTGGGGTAGGGTATAGATTTAGGGGTTAATAGTTGTAGGGTTTTGCTATTCATGTGTTTTAATGAATTTTATTCTATGTATGTTGGCTGCATTTTCATTTTGCGATTGCTGTGTTTTTTTTCTGCATTTTCTTCGTTTTCGTTCTGCATTTTCGTTCTGTTGTGTTCGTGTTTTTGTTCTGCATTTTTTTCTGTGTTTAGGGTTTGCTCGCTGGGAGCCTAGCGAGTTACATAAATTTAACATTCTCGCTAGGGTATCAGGGAGCTTTAGTTTTTTGTAAACTCGCTGACCCTGCAGCGAGTATTGTTAAAAATATGTTGCTCGCCAAGAGGGCAGCGAGCGTGATATTTTCATGTTTTTTAATAGGGTTTACTCGCTGGGGGCTCAGCGAGTTACATAAATTTAACATTTTCGCTGGGGTCTCAGCGAGCTTTAGTTTTTTGTAAACTCGCTGACCCTCTAGCGAGCTTTATTAAAAATATGTTGCTCGCCAAGAGGGCAGCGAGCGTGGTATTTTCATGTTATTTTCAATTTGCTATTTATCACACATCCATATATATATGACCATATTTTCTGTTTACAGTAATGCCGAGGACCAAAAACCCATCGGAAAGAGACCATATGACGACGTCCAATCGAAGGAGACGGGTAGAAGACCGGGTTGGACCGTCACAACCCATGAACTCATCCGATGAAGAGCAAGAGCAGGAGCAAGAGGTGGAGATGGTTGTTCATGACCCGCAGGACAAGTCTTTGCTTAAGAGCTACGATGAACACCAAGCAAAAGAGATTTGGCAAGGACGTGTAAGTATCAAATGAACCAAAATTATTTCAAGAAATATATTTTATAGTTTTTTTTAATTAATTTTTACTGATATAAATTGCAGGACCGATTGTTGGCCCGGTGTCATAACCATGCTTTTGATATGCCTCTACTATATAGTATTGATGTGCCAAATGAAGTGTGCGAGATTGTTGAGGCTTCGGGGTTGGCACCACTTGTAGAGACAGCGTATGCAATAGTTGAAGGATGTGTTTCAGAGGGCCATTCGAAGACGGTGTCATGAGATTGCTGCTAGAGCTTATTTGCTGTATACTAAAAAAAATGATTGTTTATTGTATATTAATTTCACTGTTTTGTTATTATGTTTAGGGATGGATACTGGATCATTTCCCATCGATCGATCCGTGTGCTATGCTAAATGATGTATATGAAGAGGATATGCCACGGGTCGCTTAGTGGATTCCTCAACAATCGGTATCCAACTCTGAGTATCACTATCGGATGTTTCTTGAGAGGTTGACGGCTGAGCAAGTCATATGGCAACCTTATGATCCAGATCACCGAGATGCTAGGCCATTCGAGGAAGTCTCCCTTTATTGTGGCTATCTGAGATGTGGTATGATGAGGAGGATTTATCTTCCTCAAAGAGTGTTGCGGCAGTTTGGATACATTCGAACTATCCCTGCTGATCCACCCATTGGAGTTCCCCTGGCCTCGGCCATTGATGAAAGTTTTGGAGAATGACACCTGCATGTTCTTGATGATGCCACTAGAGGAGATCCCGTGACCTACAGCGATCAGTGCGTAGATGGATATATCGATTGGGTGCAGAGGGTGTCACATCCCTTTCTCTTACACACCTCGGTAAGAGTTGATCGTCCGGAGGCTACGTTACTAGTAAGTGTTGTCATCCCTTTCTATTACGCACATTATTTTAATTGATAACGTATTGGTTAATAGTTATAAACTTTTTATTTTCTTTGTAGACTCGCGCTGTTAAACGATTGCAGCTGATTGATGGATATGTGGAACCATTGGTGGATGAGGCCGATTATCCTTACTTAGATGCTTTCAATGGTATACGTCGGTTGACATTGACACCCATCACTGAAGAGGTTACAGAGCCTGCGGAGAGAAGAAGGGGTGGGGGTAGGGGTAAGGGTAGGGGTGGGGGTAGAAGAGGTAGGGGTGAGGGTAGGCGTAGACATGAGTAGCTTCTTGATGTATTAGATTTATGAATTGTGGTTTGACTATTTAAATTTACGTATTAGACAATGTGTTTGATTTATGTATTTAAATTTATGGTTTGACTTGCATTTCTATCATTTCTTTTTCTATGTTTCTGTTTGAGATTTGAGTTTTGTTTTCTAAGACTTGGGGGAGAATACAAATGTTTCTGTTCTAAGATTTGAGATTTGTTTTTTCTATGTCCGCAGGTTTTGGAAGAATAAGCATACCTTGTTTATTGGTTTAAAAAAAATAGTGCTCGCTGACCCCTAAGGGAGCTGTGTAAATTTCATAACTCGCTGACCCAGGAGCGAGCTTATGAAATAAGAAAAAAAAATTTAGTTCAGCGAGCAGTGTAAAATTTCAAACTCGCTGACCCATGAGCGAGCTAATAAAAAATTTAAAAAAAATAAAGCTCGCTGAAGGATCAGCGAGCAGTGTAAAATTTCAAACTCACTGGCCCATGAGCGAGCTAATAAAATATTTTAAAAAAATAAAGCTCGCTGAGTAAAATTTCAAACTCGCTGACCCATGAGCGAGCTAATAAAAAATTTTAAAAAAATAAAGCTCGCTGAAGGATCAGCGAGCAGTGTAAAATTTCAAACTCGCTGACCCATGAGCGAGCTAATAAATTTTTTTCATAATTTAAGTCTACCTCGCTGCTGGGTAAGCGTGTGTGTAAATTTTAGCCTCTCGCTTAGGGTACAGCGAGTGTGTTACTTTTAGACACACCCTGACCCCAGAGCGAGATGTTGATTTTTCATTATCTAAGTTTAACTCGCTGCTGGGTACGCGTATGTGTAAAATTAAGCCTCTCACTTAGGGTACAGCGTATGTGTAAAATTATTGTGTAAGTTTAGCATCTCGCTAATGGTACAGCGAGCGTGTTACTTTTACACACACGCTCACCCATCAGCGAGAGCTGATGAAATTCGGCCAGCTCGCTTACCCCTAAGCGAGTTCATGAAATTTGGCCAGCTCGTTTACCCCTACACGTACGATAGTACGAACAGTAAAAAAATACGAAAAATACGAAAAAAAAGTACGTAAATTATGAAAAAAAAGGTACCTTTATGATCATGCAATGCTTACACGATGATGGAGTGCTAAAATATGATTGATTAAAGAAGTGTTTTTTCTTGATATATTGTAGAAGTAGAAGGTGAAAAGTTGGTGAAGATGAAGAAGAAGAAAAGGAGAAGATGAAGGGTTTAAGTGTTGCATGACAGCATGGAATTTAAGGGAGGAAAAGGTTGATGAGTTTTAGAAGGTGGAAGGAAGGAGGAAGTGGGTAAGTGTAATAAAGGAAACTCAGTTTTTAATAAAGGTGTTTTTGGATTTTTGGAAAAAAGGGGGTCAAGTAATTAAAAAGGGGTTAATAAATTAAATCCCTACTACTAATGGTACGTGTTCTGCAATTTTTTAAGTAGTGATAATTCTCACTTTAGCAATCACATTTTGCAATCATGATTATAGAGCCACGCAACTAACAAAAATTCAAGAGAATAGGCAGAAAGAGAAAAACATCAAATTAAATTCAACATTGTGCACAATGCAACTCAAAATTATAGGAGACAACAATCAAATATGAAAAGGGTAGTAAAATTATTCATTGGTCTCAAACTAAAGCACTTCTCCTTCCGCTTAACACAATGAGAGTGCTTGGAATGTGTATAAGCAGGTGGCAACATCACTTCTACAATCTTGGGGCATGTGGATCAGTACATGCCTCAACATTTATAGGGAACATAAAAATATTTACTTGTTTGTCCGCCTTGCCTGCACAGAAAACAACCAAAGATTTTAGACCAAGTTTTATTGAGACTAATAACATTGTTTAAGTTGGAGAAACATTAAGCAAGATGCAAACCTTTAATGAAGGCATTTAAGAGCGGTAGAACGATCCACGATTGATAGCATCTTCGTTAGCGTTACCGAGAGCAGCCTCATCCAAGTACTTCTGAGCCAATTGGACTCTCTTCACATTCTCTTGCTCTTGGACAAGCATGTTACCATATTCCAAGAGCTTCTCTAATGTCATCTTGGGCTGCTCAAAGGTTGGAGGTCCTTCCCTTGAGTTCACAAGCTTCTTCCCAATGCTGTCAACACCAACGCCACCGATCCACTTCCTCACTTCATCGTCGTATACTCTGGCCCTGAGTGCACCGAAGAAATCTGCATAGTACGTGAGATGGAATGGAATAACATTAGTCTCTCTTATTGTTCTAGTGCTTGTAGAGATGTTCTATTTCTAGCAAGGTACTTTAGTGTTAATATATTTAATAGTCATTCAATATCTTCACTTCATAGTAGCTTAAGATAGCGTTTGGTGCGCTAACAGAATAGGATGGAACAGCGCAGAACATCGTGTTCTATTCTAGTTCCACCTCTTCAATCGGAATCTAAATGTATTACTTGTTAGATTTGCGAAAGTTGGTTCATGACACTAGATACTTACCAATGGATTGACCAGGGAAGGTGTCAACAATCTTGACAATGTCTGCATCAGGGACATTGTCGGAGCGGAAAATTCCTTTGCAGACACCAACACGGTCGTCCCTAGTAGGTGCCCAATAGAACTTCTCCATACGCCCGTCGCGGATGAGAGGAGCATACAATGTTGAGAAATCGTTACCAGTGACAATGATGGGGACACGGGGGTTCTCTTCCTTGTTGTACATACCAGGGAGCTGCACATTTGTTGGGTTATCAGCAATGTTCATGAGAGTAGCGTTAACCATCTGGTTGTTGACAGTGTATTGTGTGGTTCCACCCATACGACCAGCTCCAGCATCAAGATCATTTATGAAGAGAGCACACATCTTTCCCTTCTTGATTATGTCAGCCGCTTCACGGTATCTCTGCCTGATCAGTTTTGCTGGCTCTCCTGCATTTCCACTTTCCAGCTCTCCAGCACTCATCATGATGGGGCTGTAACGAAATTACCACGACACACACGGATTAGAACTTATTTAGCATATTATGCAGCACGGAATATATTCAAGGAAGGATTCCAATTTGGCAACTCAATAGCAACACAAGAAATCATGGTTCTAAATTTGTATTTGCGGATATGTTGCGGCTATCACAATTGCAGACATTTGCAGGAAAATGCAGCTGCAATTGGAATCATGATGCAAATACGGATATGTTGCAGAGAATATCCAAACTGCGATATTGTGGTTGCAACTTGCAAATGCCGTTGTTGACTACAATTTAAAATAATACTCCCTCCATCCCTAAATATAAAGCTCTCTTAACACTTTTATTTTGTCCCTATTTATAAAGTCCCATACCAATTTTCAATGATCATTAATTACTTTTTTTCACAAACACCCCTATTTATTTAACACTTTTTAGATTCCCAATAATATTAAGAGGGGTAATTTTGAAATTACATATCAAAAGTTCACATTACCAATACAATTAACTAAATTATTTCACTTTCTTAATGGACGTGAAATCCTCCAAAGAGATTTTATATTTAGGGACGGAGGGACTGAGTATCACCTCAATTATATGGGACATCATTATCTTTTACTTGAACATTTTTAATGTTGTAACTAAGGTGTCACACAAATAATGATATAGAGCAAGAGGTTCAATAAAAACTTCTCTTGAAACATATTTGTTGACTGTTGGATTTCAAAGTTATGAGGTTCAATAATTCAAAACATTGTAGAAGCATGTGATTGGAACTCATTAGGAGGGTTTGGTTGCTAGAATAGAAAGAACTCACTTGATTCCCATCTTGGAAAAGACAAGCTCACATTGGAAAGATTTTCCTTGACCTTTGCCTCCCCAGATACCAAGAATGAGGGGAACCTGCACATTTAATGAAAGTATTGAATATGTCTCTCTGTTATACAAATTAAGTCTAAACCTAAGGGCAGTAGATGCATAAAGTTTTTATATATATACCTTGATGTTGGGCAGGGTCATGTAGTTCTTGGTGATGTGAACAACAAGCTTGTCCATAAAGGCGGGCGCAATGTAAAAGCCACCCTCCTTGTTGTCGAGACTAAAACACATCATCACAAGCTTTAGATTAAAAGGAACATTATCAAACTAAAATAAACAAACATTGATGGATCCACTCATGTGAGTTTTATGTCATGTAAAGAGAAAGGTGAACCCTCCTTAAGGTTATTTGCTCTCTCTCTTCATGATCATGCAAAAATCTCACATGAAAGGATCCATTTCCAATGCAAATGTTATACGTACGCCACAACGTAACATTTTTGAGACACTTTTCAGGTTTATAGTGCAAAGTACTAATAATTGCCCAATGAACCTGAAAGGTGTCGAAAAAGTGTCGCCGTGTGATGTACTTATAACAGTGCTCCATTTCCAAATACGAAAAAGTCCCACTCACTTCTTAATTCCGGTGCTGATGTACTCATATGAGCTCAAGACTGCATAGTGGGTTCCAGAATTAACTTCGTTTTGGAAAAGGGAATCAACCATACCCTTCCCCCTTGTGATATCTTGCTGATCATCTGAAATATCATAGGCAAGACCCTTCCATCTATCTTGGTCGGTCTGTTTTTTCGGGTCAATCTCTTCTACAGCAACAACTTTGAAGCTTCCCGAGGAAACCTTGGTGTTGGGGAGTCTTGAGGTAACCTTCTTCAAGTTGCTGCCAAAGAAGCTTGAGCTAGGAACCGAAGCTCCAGAGCCATTGAAGTTCAGCTGCAATATCACAATAGCTACTCTCACACTTCTATTCATATTAATAGTACAAGTTTAATACTTATAACTTACTAAAAGGAAAGCACATGCGCCTTTTTTTTTTTTTCCAATATGAAAGTGTAAAATTATGTGAATCGTATTAAAAGTTCACATCTTTGCTCACGAAACTTTACTAGTATCCTAAGAGTTTCTCGTTATTTTGTGGTATTCATATATTGATTTACTAAAGTATAGAGTACCTAAGGCAAGCTTTATGATGCTTGCATATATATCAAACCACTTAATACCACCCAAAAGGTAACAACGTATTCACTCATGAAAATTATCTTATATACACACCTAGATGAATATTCTTTTAAGTGAATTTTACATCACTATTGAAGTTATGATGAAGCTTGTTTAAGTAGTGGAGTTTTCAGGAATTAAATGGTAGAGATGTTTTATGCTTCCAAAAAAGAGGAAAAAGACACTGTTTAATTATTTTATGCTTTTCTATTGAGGTACATAGATTGAAAAGAAAGTTCTACTGTGGTAAAAACATAAATTAAGAATTCTGTTATTTGAATATTTAGAATATGACACATTATATATGGTATATGACCGTATCTATTTTCACTCACTTAAACACATGGTGCAAAGTGCAAACTTATAATTTCAACACCTTGATTAGTAGTATGTGATCATTGATACACAACCTCTATGTGAGCCATATAAACATGCATATTAAGGTTGTCTTATCCAAAAAATAAAAATAAAAAAAGACCTTAAGGACAACATTAACTAAATAAGTAAGTGTAACAAGAAAGTTGGAAGAGCTTCATACTGGAGTTCTGTTGACAGCTCCAACAGTGGAGAGGGAGGCAGCCATGGCTTTTTTCTCGCTAGAGAGTTGCAAAGAAGATTAGACACTTCAAGCAAATGCAGTGTAAACCTATGAGGGGAGCATAAATGAGCAGAGGAGAGGACTTATAGTAGTTGCTCTATTGAGTGCACACAAATTCATAATCCTAATTGGTTGGTTAAATCTTTAACATCCACACAATCAAGATTGCATGGCTGACACGTGGCATGCATACAGTGACTTCAAGTTTATCAATCACTCTTAGGCCTATGCCCAAGAGGATGGCATTGGAGCACTTCCCTGATCCACCAGTATTAAGGAGAGTTTATTACCACACAAGCCTAGGAAGTAGGAAGACTCATCTCATCACCTTATTCTGATTGGATAGAATTGTTTTTGTTGTTTCATGCTGAAAAAGAAAAAGAATACTTGAAAAACACCAAAAATAAAAGAAAAAAAATCTTAAGGGTCAATCACACTAATATTTGAGGTTGTGTTTAATTTCTCATAATTGGTACTATACATGTTAGGATAAGAGACTAAGATATAAGAAAAAATTACAAGTGGGTGTAGTCCACATGACATGTAGAAGTTCTGGGTTTGATTCCAGGTGCTACCATTTGGTGGATTAAATTTTCCCTTCCCTATCCCTGTAAAAAGAAAACTAAAAAAATATTTTGTCTATAAAAAATAAAATAAAATTACATCTAATAGACTTATACACTTATCAAATAAGTACAACAGTAAATTTCGCCTCACACTTGCTGGTTTCTCTTCAATACAGAAAGTATTTACTCACATTTTATTCACAATTGAAATTCTCAATAATTTTTCCTTTAGCTTAATTGCATTTTTGTCTCTCAATTTTTGTGATCATGTGATTTTAGTTCCTTCATTTAAACCCATTTTATTTTGATGATATTTAGTCCTCAACATTTCAATTATGCATTGTTAGACCATTAGTTCATCTTCAATCCCAAAATTTGCGCAAATGGAAGTTATTAATTTGCCCACACTTATCATTTTCCAACTTATATAGTCTTTAATTTATTAAAGTTTTTTAGTACTATTTTAGTTTTTTTTTTTTTTTAACGGATTCAATTTTCAATTTTCATGAAACTATGTTGAATATTCTCATGTGGAGAAATTTTGCGTATGCATTAATGACTGAATAGAATATAAAAATTTAAGGGCATTAAACCCCTCCTCCTCTCTGGTCTCTCAAGGTGGGTCCTAAGATAGAAAGAAGCTCCTTGTTCCTCTACTAGTCTCTCTTGCTCAGCCACTCACTCTGTTTTCCTCTCTGTCTGTATTACGTGTTGCATGTGGCTCTTGGTGAACTCCTAAAGTTCTTCGCAAAAATTTAACCAAATTCTCTAACTTTTCTAGTCTCTTCAGTCTGTGGTTAAGGATAAAAAGAACAAAAATAAAAATTAAGAAAATGTGTTGTTACATCTACTCGTCAATTTCTAATAGAAGAACATGTTTAAAATCGATAAGCAAGTTTTGAATTCTGAATATATTTACATCTTAAAGATTATCTATACTGAAATAAACCAAAACCTCCCATTCTACAAAACCAATCAGAGTGGACCATTTTCTGTTTCCAACCAATAACGATTGGATCAGAATAAAATAAAAGTCGATTATATAATTGTATCTTCAGGAAATTTTATTTTGTTTCCTAATAGAGAAAGTCTTACTTATGCATAACTTGACATCCGTATTACTCAAGACACACAATTACAAGAAAGATGCACAACATCTAGTTTGCCTTATACATGAGATAACATTGCGCCATGCATATTTATAAACAAGATTGTCAAACTCGCGAGTTTACGTAAACTCGTGAGGCCGAGGTAAACTCGACTCGTGAACTCCACTCGTAAACTCGTACGAGTTTACCTCGAGTCCACTTATTTTAAAATTAACCTGTAGATAACTTTCATAGCTTCCATTTCATAGTTTTTACTCTGAAAATTAAACATAAATATTTAAATATTGCTATAGCATATAAGAACCCAATAAATAATATTAGCAAACCAACTTTACAACAACCAAATATGATGGTTTTATGATTTAAGTGGTTAGTTAAGTAAAAATAGTGGTTATAGTGTTATTTTAGTGAAAATATCATTCAAAGATCGATCAGTATCTTTTTTGTTAACCGTTGGATCGTGCTCAAATTTTTTTATACGCTTCCTAACTCGTTTATCTTGACATCCGACGGTGGAAATTTTGTTTTGAGAAGTAAAAGCTCAAGATAATTCAAATATCCGTAAGGCCACTGCTGTTTACCCGAGTTTGCACGAGTTTACCCGAGTTTGCACGAGTTTACCCGAGTTTAGTGGGAAGCGAGTTTGCATGCGAGTTGACTCGATTCTATGGGTAGGATCGTAAACTCGTACGAGTTTACGAGTTAACTCGCGAGTTTGACAACCTTGTTTATAAAATTATAATTCACAACAGGGCATTGATCCTTAAGTTATTTTTTTTGGCTTAAAATCAATCTGTATTTTTTTTTTCAAATAAGTCATACAAGTTTGAAATGTCCAACAAATTCTCATCTTTTTTGATAAAATTGTTCGTTAAATAATACGTAACACCACAAAAAAAATATTGAAAATCTTCGACCCATGTTTTTTTAAAAACTTGACACAATATTATAAGTAATGTGTCACTTAATGGTCAATATTAACAAAAAAAATAATGAATTTGTTAGACGTTAACAACATGTAGAATTGAAAAAAAAAAAAAAAAAAACTTGCGAGTCTAATTTTTAACAAAAGAAATAACTTAAAGAGACTAATTTAATGTTTTGTCTAAATTCAATTTTTGCATATGCAACAAGCCAGGGGCACAGGTTTCTAATAGAGTGAAATTAACTTTACCTTAAATACATGCACAATTAAAAACATTGCAGCACCCAGAGTATGGTTTTTCAGTGTAGTCCCAAAGCAAAGCTAAATAGTTAACCCTCTCTCCCTTGCAAAGACACTTGTAACAATTTCTAACATTTGAAGCACTTAACCAATCAAAGCCAAGGTCAAACAGATACTACTCAAAGGTACATTTGCTCAAATCCCATAGTTTCGAAACTTCAACATGTCAAGAAGAGCATGGGACACATTGATCGAAATCTTACCAGCAAATGCCTGATTTTTTCAAGGAAAATTCAGCATATTAAGGGTGGAGAACCTGTAATCACTTCTAATTTTTCATTACAATTAGTATTTGTTTACTTTTTCTGTCACAATAACCACAATATTATAAACAGTATCAAGGATATCATCATGAAGGAACTGACAACCCCAACATCAATTCTATTTGTTACAACTAAACCTAATAAACTCACGACATAAGAAAAACCTAGATTTTTTTATATATATTGAATCATGGAAAGGAATCAATCCTAAACCAAAGCAGGTTAAAGAAAAGTGCTATAGAAAGTTAAAGAACAAAAGAATGAAGATAGCACTGAACTCGAAACAGATCTATTCAACATGTCAAGGCAAACTAGCTTGATCACACATTCAAATTCATTCAAAAATAAAATACAACAATAAATCAGTGCATAAACATATCCAGTATTGTCCTCAACCCAAGGAAACACCGACACGACACGGGATACGGATACGACACGATACGGGACACAACGATACGACAAAAAAATATAAAATGTTAAAGTAAATGGTTAAAAGTGTCTAAAATGGATACGTGTCTGACACGGGACACGACACGTATCGGACACGATACGGCGACAAATATGAAGTATCGGTGCTTCCTTGCCTCAACCCCAAAATGACACCCCTGCATCAATCCCCAGTTCGTTTTCACAACATAGCCACAAGCTCAGAAGGGCTCCAACTCAGAGAAAAGGATCAGGCAAGAAAAGATCTTATTACAAAGAGAGACACAGAACATCAGACCTCTTAAATTTGTCAGGACCTTGTTAGATTGAGAAAAAGAACAGCATCGTAGCTTTTCATCATGCGAAATATTTAAACAACAATCAACAGTTTCATACACTAGACATTGTCAAGCAAGGAATAGGAACTAGGAATCCGAAATAACATATAACTGAAGGAGAAAATTGAAGCACCAGTGCACCACAGACCCAATTCATAACTATTCCTATATTCTACAGAACGTAGATTTCAAAACAGTTCCTAAACAAAAACCAGAGTATTGCACATGAAAGGATTACAAATTTTTCATTATGCAAGAATTAAAAGACTTAAACAGGAATTTATAGTATTACAGATAAGACGCAGAAATGTAGAAAGGACCATGAAACCAAAATAGTTACCACAACATACACGGCAATATTTATCAAAATGGAGATTACATGCAACAAGGTCCATTGATCAACAAATTATTCTTTATAGTACAGTAATGAAGATTGGCAAATATGGAACTGACTTAGTAAAGGCAAAAATAGCTCCATTTGAAAATTAAATATCATACAGATGAGTTTCACAAAGCAAAACTGCATGAGTTTAACCAGTGTAGACAACAGAAGTCCTTTAAACTTGTGAACTCTATTGTTTTATCATTGTTGGTAACCTGCCTATTAATTATCAGAGAGGAAAAATTAAAATAAAGAGAAAGAGATAGAAAACGGATAATCTCAAGAACACCACTCTCTTGCATTCTGGAACATGCGCAACCATGGACTTGGCCCCTTCTTGTCCACATTCCACTGCTTTGGATACCACGGGTACTGCCACATTAAGAAGCAACGCTCTGGATGAGGCATCATGGCAAGATGCCTACCATCTGGAGAACAAATAGCCGCCACACCTAAAGGAGAGCCATTCACATTAAAAGGATATGTTTCTGTCGGATTGCCACCATCATCACAATATCTCACTGGAGCCAACTCTGAATGAACTATGCGTTCCAACACACCTTCATCTGGGAAATAAGCTCTTCCCTCGCCATGAGCAGCCCATACCCCCAATGTACTACCTTCCATGCCTTTGAACATTATAGCTGGTGAGTCCTTTATTGTAACACCTGTAAACCGGCATTCAAACCGCCCTGATTCATTGTGAATGAACCTAGGTTGTGAGAGATCACCACCAGAACCAAGCACACCCCCAACTTGAGGGCCTGGTACCCATCCCAACAATGCCATTAGCTGACACCCATTGCATACACCAAGACTGAAAGTGTCGGGACGCTTGTAAAACTCTTGAAATTGCTTTAATACGGGCTCATTGAATCTTATGCTAGCAGACCAACCTTTTGCAGAATCAAGCACATCAGCATAGCTAAATCCACCAACAAACACAATTCCACGGAACTCTTGCAAGGATATCTTTCCATTTAGTAGGTCTGACATGGCAACATCCCAAGGTTCAAAACCAGCAGCATGAAATGCAGCAGCCATCTCTCTGTCTCCATTGCTTCCTTCTTCTCTAATCACAGCTACTTTAGGTTTTAAAGAAGCAGACAAATATTTTTCGTCAGTGAAGGAAGGAGTAAATGACAGCTCCCATTTGGGCTCATATCGATGTTTTAGTCCTTCTTTCTCCATATCCACACAAGATGCCAGTCTTTGCAACTTCTCCAGCTGAAAACTAGTTTCTTCCCACATGTCCCTAAGGATAGTAATTTCATCCTTCAAACAAGTTAACCCATCAACCTTGACTTCCACTGATGGAGTGGCAATTACATGGCCTATGATGTCAGCTGAAACTCCCACACTGTTCAATTTATCAATTACAAGTGCCAGATTTTTCTTGCTCACCTCAAGTACTAACCCAAGCTCTTCAGCATAAAGTGTTTGGAAAAGGCTATTGCCTTGTGAAGCCAAGTCCAGAACAAATCCGCGATTACCAGCAAATGCCATCTCTAAGGCACAAACTAACAGCCCACCATCACTGATGTCATGACCCGCAGAGATCAATTCATCTGTAAGAAGGTCTTGAACACCTTCAAAGACCTTTTTAAGGTAAGGAACATCATCAAGATCAGGACACTCATCCCCAACTTGGTCAAATGCCTGGGCAAGAGCAGATCCACCTAACCGCCGCTTTCCCTTTGACAAATCAATATGAAGCAAAACACCATCATCTTCGAGTTTTAAATCTGGTGTCACAGTCTTTGTTATATCAGGACAAGTAACATACACACTAATTACAAGATTTCCAGGAGCCTTGACAACTTCTTCGCCAGAATGGGCTGCCATAGAAAGGCTGTCTTTTCCACCATCAATAGCAATGCCAAGTTCAATCATCGATTCAGACAAAGATATAGCAGCATCATACATGGCAGCTCCTTCCCCATCAAGCTTGGCTGCATACATCCAATTACCACTTGCCTTGACATCAGAAAGCGAAGTGACCTTCGCCCATACAAGATTTGTAAGCGCTTCGCCAACAGCCAACCGAGCCATTGCCTTGGGGTCTAACAAACCTTTGATTGGTTGCTCTCCAATGGCACATGCACCTCCAGTCACATCAGTAAAGGTCTGAGCTGTAACAGCAACATCGGCAAGGGGAATCTGCAAGGGGCCAACGGTTTGCTGCTGTGCCACAAGACCCGTAACACACCTATCAACTTTTGTTGTCAGGAAGCGTTTTGAACAGACAGATGGTAAACTCAAAACCCTCTTCAGAGAATCTAATACTGTGATCCCAGGGGCAATATCAAGTGGTTCCCGCTCATAAACAAACCGATTAAATTTAAAAGATTTCTGAGGCATGTCACCAAGAACTTTCTCCAGTTCAAGATCCACAGCAGGGGGAGGTGGAGGGAGTCCATTTGAGAGACATTTCTGAGTTGCTAAGCTGTCAACTAAAATAACACGTCCATCACCACTAATAGTTCCAATCACAGCCATTGAAACCTGTTGAAAATAACAACGTAAGAAATAGCAATAGTAATAATGAGATTGGAAATAATATATAAGAAATAGCAATAGTAATTAATGAGATTCATGTATGTTCATGTACTGAGAGAATTCTTCTTTTATTTGATTGCTTTGTAAATACAAATTGCATTCATTACCTTTTCCCTTTGACAGATTGCAATATAAGAAATAGCAATCTATATATATTTGTATTTTTCACTACACCTATACAATAAATGCTCTATAAATTCAATAAGAGAAAGCCCAATATAAAATTGACTTTAGAAATAGTATATACACCACAACTGATAATCAAGGATATCAACTACATTTACACAGTAGCATGCTCATCATAATGTAACGTTCCATTGTTTACATAAATTAATATTAATGTACCAAAACATGTTTTTTTAAGTTGGAAAGTTACTAACTCAAAGAATATCTCCTTTGAAGAACTAGACAGTCACAATTCTAGAGAAATGCATACCACCATTCACTTTAATTTGTTCTCGAAAGATATATTGACCATCAATTTAGTATTAAAAAATTTTTACCAACAATTTAGTTTCCCAAATATTAACAAGGCATTATAAAGTGTAAATTTTGGTCCATAAAAGATTCATATGGTCATCAAATAAGTCTTTAAAAAGACCAATATGGTGTCATGTGATCTTTGAAAAACTAAATTGATGTAAAAATTCCCTTAAAGATTTAATTGGTGATCAGTGTAACTTTTGGAGATCAAAATGACTATTAACTCAAAAAACAAGTTTTAGAAAATATATAAATAAATATGCACCTAAGTAAGTTTTGTGAGCCAAAAAATATACTCAACATGTAAAGAAAAAGTACCGAACATGTCAAAATATTTAATAATATTTTTTTTGTTAAATTTATAAAAATTAATGTATTTCAATTTGAAAAAGTCAAACAACTGTTCTCATAATTAAAAACCACTTAATTATTAAATGATAAATATGTATTCCTCTAAAAGAAATGAGTAACATAGGAAGAGATGGGGTGATAAATTAAAATTATAGAGCAAAAGTAGATTTTTTCTACACTAATTTCATCACTAGCTAACCAACCAATAAATGAAAGTAAACAACAAGATTAGCTTATTTATCATAGATGATCAAGAAAAAGTTTTAAGGAAGAATTAAATGTCAAACATCTGCTAATTTTTTTCTTTTTATTCAAAAAATTAATATAATTGTATAACAGCAGAATTTAAAATAAACCAGCGCAATGCACGAAAATGAGAAATCAATAAATTCAGAACAAAATGAGATGTTGAAAATTTTGATATAAATTTTGAAGCAAACTCATGCAACGCATGGGCTTTATCACTAGTAGTAATTAATGAGATTGGAAATAACAATAGTATACAGTAAGAAATAGCAATAGTAATTAATGAGATTCATGTATGTTCATGTACTGAGAGAATTGTTCTCTTATTTGATTGCTTTGTAAATACAAATTGCATTTATTACCTTTTCCCTTTGACAGATTGATTGTAAGAGATCATGACTTTCAGGCCTCACCAAGATTGCATCTTGCTCCTGATACTCTGCACCCCAAATTTCTAGAACTGACATTGTATGATCACCAACCACGACTTTGCGTATATCTATCTCTGCACCCTTTGGGTATATAATTTCCTTTACAACATTGCAGTTCCCACCAGCTCCCTGATCATGAATGCTGATAATTGGATTGTTATCTCCCATCTCAATGCAAGCACGAACAAGACGATACAGTTTTTGTGACATCTCCGCATCCCCACGTTGTACAGCATTGAAATCAAACTCTGCGTCATTCTGTCCACTGACCATGCTTGAGGCTGCCCCGCCTCCCATTCCAATACGATAAGCAGGGCCTCCAATCTTAACAACTAACATTCCAATCTCGGGCTCTCCTTTTGTTATATGATGGTGATCAATCTGCCCGATGCCTGCACTAAACATGATTGGCTTCAACCATTCCCGCCTATCTCCACTGGGAAGTCTCATTCCAAATGTTCTACAGAAGCCCTGGATTAATGGCTCTCCAAATTTGTTCCCATAGTCAGATGCACCATTGCTAGCATCAATGAGAATTTGCAAAGGTGATGCCAAATTTGGTGGATAAGTAAATGACGGGTCTTCCCAGGGGGCGTAAAACCCTGGTGCATTGAGATTCCCTACACAATAACCAGCTGTAGCAGCCTGGACAAAGGACCCCCTTCCTGTTGCATGTGTATCTCTAATGCGACCACCTGCACCTGTCTCCGCACCAGGATAAGGTGCCACTGCACATGGAAAATTATGGGTTTCAGCTGTAAATAATATATCCATATCACGTGTTGTTATGTTTAATGGACATGCTGAACCCGGCTGAACTGGTCGCAGTGGCTTTACTGGAAAACCCTTGATTGCACTCGAGTTATCCTTGAAGCCAATAACCGAGTTATTTGGATTTGCCTGTAGAGTACTTTTCACTATTTGCATAAGAGTCCTATTCACAGGTTTCCCATCGATGAAAATTTTTCCTGTAAAAAACCAGTGCCTGCTATGCTCACTATTTGACTGTGCAATATCAAACAATTCGACATTTGTTGGATTACGCCCAATATCTTCTCTGAAAAGTTTGGTGTAGTATTCTAGATCCTGGTCATCAAAGGCTAAACCCATCTCCCGATTAATCTCTTCTAATGCCTTTCGCCCACTCTCCATGACAGGTATGTAGCGAATTTCCTCCGGAACAACGCTGGTCTCAAAGGACGTTAGCTTCTGAGTGTAAACGCATTCAGTCATCCTATCATGCACCATAGCCGCAAATTCATTGATTTGATGATCTAGCAATTCGCCAGTAGTATACAACAAGTACCTCCTCGATCTCTCCAAACGAGTCACTTCATTCAAACCACAGGCTTGGCAAATCGCCACGGCATTAGAAGACCACGCTGTGGTAAACGACAACCGGGGGCCAACCTCTACAATAACAGTATTCAAACCCTCCTTCCTCTTCTTCTCAAGAAAGCTCTCAGATCCCAGATTCTCCGGCTCAAACGTCTCTCCAAGAAGCCATCTCAGGATTGAAAACTTGCTGCTGGAAAGCTCCGAAACGAGGCCGATATTATAACACTGCTCAGTCTGCAAGTCCACAATCTGATTCGAGATTTTCGTCTGAGCTTCCCTGAGGAGCTCAGCAGCCGCGCTTTCTTGTATAAATGGAACGCGGTACAAATGAGAGACTTCCACGGCCGGCTTCTCGACCAATCCAGATTGCAGCTCATCATCTACTGAGCTGTTCACGGTTCCGGAAACCACAGCTCTTGGATTTTCCTGAGCATGGCACCTTAAAGACAAAGCTTTTGGAGCCGAACCGAGTAGCCGATTCCGATAGCAAAGTGTGCTGCCCCAAAGCAAAGGGCTCCTCTGTCTCTGAGACTTCTTCCTCAAAAACAAAGATTGCCTGTTGCATGTACCCTGAAAACCAAAATCACCATAAAAAAAAAAATTAAAAAATGCACAATTGCACAAATGCACAATTGCATCACATATATCAATTAACACAAATTACATTACATTACATTACATATATCAAATTAAAAATTAAGTTATTAATTCAAACCTGAAGGATTTCAGAAACCCCAATTTCCCTGATAGAAGCCATGTGGTTGATCGATTCTCGGAACAGCAGATTGGTGGTGGTTGGTCGCTGGCGCCGCAGTGGTGCGGCGGCGACGCTGCGAAGGAAGCTGAGGGGATGGACGGCGGGCAAAGACTGGAGAAGCAGGTGTGGGGAGGTGGAAGGGTAATGGATAAGATAATTAGGGTTTAGGAGGGTTTTTGTTTTTAGGAATTTAAATTAAAAATATTTTGATAATTAAAAAAAAAAAAAAAGTTGTGAGTTGATAATAACGAATAAAACTTCCCTCCCACTACCTTTTCAATTATTGGTTGCGTAATGCGTTGCTTTGGCGCTATTTTCTTTCTATTATTCCCTTTTTTTATTTTTTTTATCTTTTTTTTTTTTAACAATATAATTGATAGATGCTTCATCCAATCTATTTTTCTTGCACTAGAATGTAGAAGGTTTTTTTTTCTAGCCCAGAAGGTTGTAGGTAAATAAATTATTCAAATTTTTTAAAATAATATAATTTGAAATTAAATAAATTATTCAAGTTTTTTATTTTATTATGTTAATTTAGATAAATACAAATTAAATATGTTGAATTTGTTATTCACTTTTAATAAATAAAAATTAAATATATATATATATATATATATGTTATATAAACAATTCATATCTATCTAATTAGTGGATGACTATCTATTGGATTGTATTTATATTTAGTTGATACCACTCCATATTAGGGTGGATTGTGTTTATATTTAGTTGATACTACTCCATATTAGGGTTTCCTATCTCCCTATAAATATGACTCAACTATGATGTAAAATGTACACTGAATATATCACAATATATTGTTTCCTCTCTTCTTCTCTTCTTCCTTATTTTCATACGTTTCATAACACGTTATAAGCACGAAGCTCTAACCAAAAGGTGTGTTGAAGCTTATACATCAAATAGTATTGAAGCAAGGTAAATTTTAATATTATTAATGTTTTATTTATTTATTCATTTTTTTTCTTTTGATATATTATATATTGATCCCAAAGTATCAATATTATATGGACATGAACATTTTATACGAGATACAAGTTCTTGAGAATTATAGCATTTAGGCTTAAATACTTTTTTGGTCCTTTATCTTATATCTAGGTTTTAATTTGGTCCTCTAACTATTAAAAGAGTCAATTTAGTCCTCTATTTTTATGAAGTTTGTCAATGTTACCCTTCCGTCATAACACCGTTAAAATTAATCGGAATATTCCAGATTCTCACCGGAGATTCCTTCAAACAGTACATGCGTTAGCGACGAATTTTGCAACGGATTTTGCTAAGGATTAGCGACGAATTTTTTGAAATATAATAAAAAAATTCAAAAAATAATAAAAAATTCATATTTAAAAAAAAACTGAAAATATTTTTTAAAAAATTCTGCAATTTATTTTTTTTAATATTTTAAATTTTTTAAAAAATAATAAAATTTTTTAAATAATTAGTAAAATACTTTTAAAATTTATGAAAATTTATTTTTGTTTATTTAATATTCTAAAAATTAATGTAAAATTCGTAAAAATAAAAAAAATCATAAAAATTATTTAAAAAAAGCTGTGAAAAAAACGAAATTTTTTATGATTTTTATGAAAAAAACGAAAAATCTGTTTTTAAAATATTTTACAAATTATTTAAAATTTTTTTGAGAATTTTTATTATTTTTTAAAAATTAAAAATTTTAAAAAAATTGCAGAATTTTTTAAAAAAATATTTTCAGTTTTTTTAAAAAAAATATGAATTTTTTATTATTTTATTATTTTTCGATTTTTTTATTTTTTTTTAAAAAACCCGTCCCTAATCTGTAGCAAAATCCGTCGCCAACGCATGCACTGTTTGAAGGAATCTCCGGTGAGAATCTGGAATATTCCGATTAATTCTAACGGTGTTATGACGGAAGGGCAACATTGACAAACTTCATAAAAATAGAGGACTAAATTGACTCTTTTAATAGTTAGAGGACCAAATTGAAACCTAGATATAAGATAAAGGACCAAAACAGTATTTAAGCCTAGCATTTATCATATCCATCATAAACAAAAAAGAAAGAAAGATGCAACAGAAAAAGTGTTGATTGATTTGAAAAGTATGCAAATCCAAAAAGATTTGAAAAGATGCAAACAGAAGCAGTGTTGATTGAATTGAAAAGTATGCAAATCGAAACAGATTTGAAAAAATGCAAACAGAAGCAGTGCTGATTGATTTGAAAAAAAGAACTCATCGATGCAAATAAGGCAGAAGCGATTTATAGCTCTGCAGTAACCGTGGTATTTATATATATTATGTTTGCATTTCATGTCAAGCACGGTAGCAATAATCACTGAAATAATGGCAAGTTATGGGTTCAAGACTGATCCTTGAATTCTATTTTATATATTTTCCAAAGAATGATCGAAAAATAAAATAGCAAAATTTTTCTATGATTGGAATCTATAGAACCCGATGTGGGACTTGGTTTGTTCCACCAGTCCAAGGAGTTACAATCTATTTAATACTATGTCAATGGAGAGTTCCAATCTATTTAATACTATGCCAATGGATGACAAGGTTCTCAGTCCCCAAATCTTACTATTAATGGTGACAACTTCTTAAAGCAATCGAGGGACTTGTATTCATTCTTCATCTCCAATTTGTAATGTCTAACTCTTGCTTCAATTGTGTGCAAATTCCACAAAATAAAGAATACACATCGAACCAAGATGTGAATAATCATGTCTAGTGCTAAGGATTTCAAGTATTGCTGGAGAGTTTAAAGAGTAAATACATCATTGGAATTTGAACACACACCGACACTTATCATTGTGCAACTCCAACCATTTGGGCTGATTGCCTTATTGAATTAATAAAATTTTTATTAAAAAAAATTGTTGTTTTCACCGAGTATTGTACTCGGGATCCCACGGGTCATTCCAATCGCACCAGGTTTTTGTGTCTTTATTGAGGAAATCAATATTTGATATCATTTTATTAAATAGGATAATTTTACTATTATATCGACAAGTTCTAATTTTAATGCAAATATTTCTTTGGTAGTGGTAATCATTATTTGATGTATCAATGATACTGCTCATGTATCATAAATTATTAGTTTTAAATGTTAGCACATTTATTTTTATGATGCAAAGACAGTCAAATAAGTATGATTTTACTTTGAGAAAAAATATTTTTCTTTATTTTGCCTTATATATTTAATTGCGTTTCTTGTCAATTATTATTGAACGTTATGTTGAAACATGAAAATATTAATGTTTTTCATGAAGTAAATAAATATGATTTATATATTCTATCATTAACAATTTGACATTAAAGTAGAGCTTTATTTGATATAATTTTTGTTATTGTTCCCTGATGATCTCCCTATGAGTTGTTTTGAAAGTTATATAAGGAGGATTATGCTTCATCAAGTTGACTCATATCTTATGTCAGCTTCTATTTTCTTGGTTCTACACACATGTTGAGTAGTACTTTTTTCGAGGTTAGTTATAAAATTTTTAAGCTATTGTCATATTAAGAATATGAATAAGTGGAGAAATTTATCCTAAATGAGTACATGTGCCTTGTCGTTTTGTTTTTCAATATGAAATTTTAAGAATGCGACAATCTCACAACATGAAATTTATGTGTTTCTTTATTGACATGTTTTAAAACTATTTGTGATGAAAAATTCTAATATTTTTTTTATTGAAAATGATTTCTGTCATTATGATAAAGAGAAAAATTTGCCAATATAATTATGGATATACTTGCGCATTTGTTTATACCATTGAGTGACATCAATACTTGTTTGAATATGATATTATTGACTGATATTGATCACATATGTTTTTTTGGAGATATTTGATGCTTGTTAGTTTTAGCAAGTAAAACTATGCAAGATCTCGTGTGATCTTGTTTTGAATTCTATTTTCAATATAAATATTTTTTTTTGATATTTCCAAAAATTAAGTCTCCGCTTAATTAGATTGGATTGTACGAACCACATAAATAATTGATCACATGTATACATAATATATTTTTATAACAAAAGTTTATGGATATAAAAATTTTAAAATAGCATATCCTATTTTTTTTATTGAGGTTAACAATGTGTTATAATGTAGTGGATCATGAATAAATATACCAAGTTTCAAAGGTATATGCCAAATTTTTATTTTCAAAATAGTTTAGTATATTTTATCAAAATTAAATTGTTCAAATATTTATTTCATGTTTTAATTTCTTCTTGATGTTATTGATTATATTTCACGATTATGAGTAAATTTATTATTTGGAAGAAAATATCATGGTCAATCTTAAAAGTTCAATGAACTTGATGATAACAAACTTTAGTCTGATATTTTTAATCTTTTATTCAAGTATGTGTCTATAATAGACTCAATTAAAAAATAAAAATCAAAACATAGTTTATGATGTTTTTTTATGCCGGAAATAGTTTATTCGAAATGTTTTACAAAATGTTTCTTCCATACTCTACTAGTTATACAAAATTTTTTTACTATGTAGTATTGCTAGAAACCGTTGGTAACACTATATTCGTGTACGATGATAATTTGGAGATCTAAAAAATTTGTTATCCAGAGCTATTGGAAAATTTTTCAGTTTACATGTATATAGTTGAAATACCTCATATCGTAAAACCAAAAGTTTATAAACTAGAAGTTTATAAATTATAATATAATTTTTTTTTGGCTTGACTGGTTAGACCATCCCAGATCAACTATATGATGCGAAAAAAAAAATTAAAACTTATGTTGACATCCAATGAAGAAATCGAAGTTTCTTCAATCCCATTATCTCAATGTGCTAATAATTGTTCCCATAGAAAGTTTATTCGGTCATCACCATAAAATTTGGATTGAATCTGGAATGAATACAATGTGATATTTATGTGTCATTACTTCCATCATGTGAATCATTTAGGTATTTTATATTTTTAATTGATGCATCAACTGAATGGTCACATGATTCTTCATTGGTAATTCGCAACCAGAAGTTTGCGAGATTACTTGTGCAATTGTATCAATCAAAATCTAGTTATTAACTATTGTATGTCTATTGCCATTACTAATTGGGAACATGTATGACACTTATTCGCATCAAGCCATTAAAATTATCATGAGTTCCCCTTTTACAAATGGTTATTGGTCAGAAACCTAATATTTCTCATCTAAGAACTTTTGGATGTGCGGTATATTTTCCACCACAATGCACTAAGATGGGACCTCAAAGAAGGTTGGGAATATATGTTGGATATGAATCCTCATCCATGATAAAATAACTCAAACCAACAATAGGAGAGTCATTCATGGATCGATTTCGATAATAGCTTTGATGAATTTGTTTCCCAACATTAGGGGGAGAAAATAAGCAGTTGGAAAAAGAAATAATTTCGAAAGGGTTATCATTATATTATCTTGATTCTCGAACAAAACGATTTGAACTTAAGTTCAAAAGATAATTCATTTGCAAAATTTAGATAACCAATTGCCAGACGCATTTACTGACCTAAAAAGAGTGACTAAGTCACATATTCCAGCTGCTAATGCTCCAATGAAATTGATGTCGCTCTTGGACAAATTAAAATTGCAAATGAGTATGAGGCACGCTTGAAGCGTGATAAATCCATCGGTTCCAAAATAAAAAAAATACAAACAAAAATCCTCGAAAAAGAAAAGGAGCAAAGAAATAAGATGGTCAATTCGAGGAAGTAGAGACTCCTGAAGAGTCCTTAGACATAATTAATAGTTCAGTTCAAGAAGAAACTCAGGTACCTGAAAAGTGTGAAAACAAAGAGATCTCAATAAATTATGTCATGACTGAAATACAATGGAACCGAAATGAAGTCAACGTTGACGATGCTTTTACATATGATATAGCGATTAATTGATATAAGATGAGGATCATGCATCAAAGTCTATTAAGGAATATAGACAAAGAAATGATTAGCCAAAATTGAAGTCGCTTGAAAAGCGACAGGTATTTGGACCTATAGTCCGTACACCTAAAGGTGTAAAGTCAGATGGATACAAATGTGTTTTTGTACATAAGTGAAATTGTAAAGAAGAAATTATGAGATATAAAGTAAGATTGATTGCCCAAAGAATTTCACAAAGAACTGACATTGATTATGAGGAATAATACTTCCATGTGGTGGATGCAAGTATTTTTCGATACTTGATTAGTCTGGCAATATAAAAAGGATTCAAATTGTGTCAAATGATTTTATAGCAGATTTTTATGGCTAACTTGATTAATAACATATATATGAATACCCCTTAATTCCCTTCGTTTTTGGCGTGGATTGGCAAGCTCTTCTGGCTGCCCTAGGTGCAATCTTAGTGATGAGACGGGGTTGCATATTATGCGGGACTGTCCCCGCAGTAAAGCCTTGTGGCTTAGGTATGGTTTTGTGGACTCGGCGTTTTTCTCTCGTGGTCCTTGGCAATGGGTTCAAGAGGCGACGAAGGGTGCCTTGGGTGTTAAATTCCTGGCTGTTATCTAGTGGGCCTGGAGGTGGCGTAATATGGAGGTACTGGGCAATGAGGATTGGTCTATGGAGCAAGTTAGCTTCAGGATTAATGCTCTTCTTGCAGATTTGCGGTGTGATATGGCTATCGGAGGTCAAGACTGTAATCTGGTTCGTGAAGTGGGTTGGGTCAAACCCCCTCTGCAGTACGTGAAGCTTAATACCGACGGTAGCTATAGGAGTAGTGACCCCATGATTGGGTTTGGTGGTTTACTTCATGATAATGTTGGCAATTGGGTCGTTGGTTTTTCTGGTTGTTATTCATCTTCTAGTGTTCTCCTTGCTGAGTTACTGGGATTGAAAAACGGTCTTTCTCTAGCGTGGGACAGAGGCTATAGGAAGGTGCACTGCGAATGTGATTCTATGGAGGCTTATCGTCTTCTTTCTATGGTATCTCCTCCTTCATGTCATGTCTTTGGGGTTGTTCTCTGGCGTATCAAGGCTTTGCTGCAAAGAGATTGAGAGGTGAATATATCTCATGTGCTTCGTGAGGCGAATTGCTGCGCAGATGTGCTGGCTAAGATGGGTGTTGGGCGTGCCTTGCCTCTTGTTATTTATGATACCCCTCCTTTAGGGGTTGTGCAGTCTCTTGCAAGAGATTCTGCTGGTGTAACTGTTATTCGTAGTTAGTTTGTCTTTCTTGTTTCCGGTACACCAAAAAATATATATGAATACCCCTTAAGGACTCAATATGCTCGAAGCATATGCTTGAACTATTTAATATGGTTGAACCATATCCATGGATAATTAAAATGTTTGAAGCATAAAGTGTAATAAGTCGACACATGCACTTTAATTAGTTAAATTGCAAAAGGCAATAATTTTGAACTTATAGTTCAAACTCCAAGAGATTTTTAATAGACTCGAAGTTATAATTCTAGCAAACGTAAAATGCATTATATGTTTGCAGCCATTATCATGGTTCATTCGAGAATGATATCATTATATCAATATGAGAAATTTTAGAAGAATTAAGGATATTGATATATACATGTATATATCTATTTAGATTTAACTAATAATTTATGTTTTTTAGTTATATATTGTTTGACTTATATATATGATGTCATGTCATGCAATCATGGATATGTTTATTGCAATTGTTTGAGAAGATCGAACATTTAGTAAATTAAATTTGTGACTATCAAGTTGGGGAAAAACTTCTAAAGTGAGTTGCTTTGATAAATAACAACTAATTTATATGATAATCTCTATTAGATTGTTAAATGTCATACGTGACTTAATATGTCACTTGATATTAATTTATTAGCAAGATATTGTTATTAATTCACAGGAAGATGTTGGAATGAAGCTAAACACACATTTTAGTATGATAAATTGATTATTATTAGAATTCTTGAAGAGCTTCCAAATGTTGTATATTGCTTAAAGAAAGAATTTGAAATGAAAGATTTGGAAAGAACAAAATTTTGTTTTGAATTACAAATGAAATATTTAATGAAATTTTGGTACATCATGAAACTTATGCTGCGAAAGTAATAGTGTAATATCTCAGAGATAATTGTTCGCATCAGGGGGAGATATAAATACGCACTGCACTCTTTTTCCCTTAGTCACGGTTTTTTCCCGATGGGTTTTCCTGGCAATGTTTTTAATGAGGCAACATCCAATTGTGTAAGAAGAATTGTGTACTCTTTTTCCTTCACTAATTTTTCTTATAGGGTTTTTCTTATGAATGTTTTTAAAGAGGCATATTCTCTTAATAGTCATCCAAGGGGGAGTGTTATAAACAATTCATATCTATCTAATTAGTGGATAACTATCTATTGGATTGTATTTATATTTAGTTGATACCACTCCATATTAGGGTGGATTGTGTTTAATGTTTATATTTAGTTGATACTACTCCATATTAGGGTTTCCTATCTCCCTATAAATAGGACTCAACTATGATGTAAAATGTACACTGAATATATCACAATATATTGTTTCCTCTCTTCTTCCTTATTTTCATACGTTTCATAACAATATATATAGCTTTACTATTTGTTATACTAGTTAGGATCCGTTGATACAAGGTGTAAGTCTTGAACACTTACACCTTCAATTAATTTAAAAGTTTTGCATCATCTTTGTCCATCCCTCTCTCTTAAAAAAAATATATTTTGCTATTTTTATTTAATCTATTTTAATTTATTTTTACTAAAATTATTTACTCACATTTTTTTACTATGTTCTTTCTCTCATTCTTCATTATGTTTCATTATTCTTAGAATTTGATTTTTATATTGAATTTTTGAGATATTAAAGAGAAGGCTGCAATACGTGAATGAATCACTTTTGATATTTGATAACTTTTTCATGAAAGATCAAGATATGAAGAAACTACCTCAAATAAGAAAGATATGTAAAAATAATTGTAAGAACTACAATCGGTGGATAAATTAACTAAAGAACACTAGGAGAACACTTAGAAGGGGGGTTGAATAGGTGTTAGAGAAACCTTAAAAGATTTTCGCACAAACAAATTGAAACAATTAAAACAAATTATTTTTACAAAAATTGTAGCTCTTAATCGATTAACCAAGCCTCAAATCGATTGACACCTGACAGATAGGTTAGGGTTAATCGATTAGCAATACCATTAATCGATTAATCATTGTAAAACAGAGAAAAATCTCTTTTCAACCGAAAATGAAAATCAATCAAATATCATGTATGATCAGAGATAGCGCGGAATTGATTTTACAAAGATTGTTAATGAGGTATCTAGATTATGAAAAAAGGTTTTCCCAAAATTAATTTGATCTAACAAAACCAAATTCATTCAATCATGTGAAAATCAAGTTTTCTAGGTTTTCATTCAAGAATAATAAAAATTGAAAAATGAAAGAATTAAGGGAAGAAAAGCTTGCACAGAGATTTATACTGGTTCACTTCACTCACTTGAGAGCTACATCCAGTCCTCTCTATCATAATAGAGAGAGTTTCTTCACTAAGGAATCAAAGTTCTCAAATTACAAGTAATTGTCTCTCAAGATACCCCACTTGATAGCCTCCAAGAGATACCTCACTCTTCTCTTGCAACCCTCTTGAACTTCTAATCTAACCTCTCTTCTCTTGCTTGATGATACCACACACCAAGTCTTCCACAATTGCTTGTTGATACCTCACAACAAGACTTCCACAATCTTCTTTGTTTGCTTGATGATTTCACACACCAAGACTTCTTCTTGTTGTAGAAAGGTTTGCCTCAATGCAAAGATTACAACTCAATGAATAACAAAATAAACCTATTGAATCTCCTTCAAGAACAATGAACAAATAGAACTTGAGATTCAAAAACTTCTTGATCAAATATATGAAAATAAGAACTTTGATCCTTTGAAAAAGTGAGAGAGAATATGAGAGAATAGTGTGACTTTAATCTTTTCTAAAAAGATGTGAAAAATAAAGTTGGTTGTTGTAACTACTTTCTAATGAATAGAGAAAGGTTTATATAGAAGACCCATAAGGTTTAGAAAACATTAGAAACAATTTTGCCTTGTGAAAAACTGTTTTAAAAAGCTAACAGACCCGTGATAATCGATTAGGGCTTCAGGCTAATCGATTAACCACTGGTTAACACTTGCTAATCGATTAAGACCTGATCCAAAAATTATGCTAATCGATTAATAACCAAACTAAACGATTAGGAGCTGATAAAAAACTTATAAAAATTTGTTTTCTCAAATTTAAACCTTTTCTCAAATACCTTTAAGCCACCTATTAATTTTGGTTAAGTGAAATACTCAAGATATTATTATATGATCATGCACTTGATAGATATTCACTACCCAACTCTCTAAACTATACCCAAACTCTAAGACTCAAACAAAACTATAAAAACAATATACACATGAATCTATGAGTTTGCTCTCTCTTCATCATTGTTGCTTTTGTTCTTTGTCATTTGGTTGAGCTTCTTCAAAACATTGTCATTATCAAAACCATGCACTCTCACACTAGGTCTAACAATAATATATATATATATATATATATATATATATATATATATATGTATATATGCATATATCTTTTTGGGCTTAATTGCATAATTGGTCCTTTATCTTATTTATTAGATTCACTTTGGTCCTTTATCTTTTTTTTTTTGCAATTTAATGGTCCTTTATTTTTTTTAAAGATTCAGTTTGGTCCTTCCGTTAAAATAAAGTTAAATGAGAAGGAGTATTCCAAGAATATTCCCTTTTCTAGGCTTAATTGCATAATTAGTCCTTTATCTTATTTATTAGATTCACTTTGGTCCTTTATCTTAATATTCCAAGAATATTCCCTCTTCTTCTTCCTCTTCCTCTGCTCTCTCCTTATCGCGGCGGCAGCCACTATGGGCTCACACTCTCTTCCCTCGAAAATCATCAAATTTCTTCAACATTCTTCAATTTTTCACGATTTTTAAGCTTTATTTTCATTATTCCTCAAACAAATTCGTGTTTTTCGTTCTTTTTTCCTCAAAATCCGAATTCTAGTGTCCCTTTTCTAAAATCTTGGTTATCAACAATGGTCTCCTCCTCTGAACCTGCTGGAAAACGTGTGAAGACACGTGCAAAATGCTTCAACAACTCCGATTAATTTCTAAAAATGGCGGCGACGGTGGCATGGGCGGCGCCGGCGCCCATGATGGCTACCGCCGCTGTAAGGAGAAAGTAGAGGAAGAGGAAGAAGAAGAGAGAATATTCTTGGAATATTAAGATAAAGGACCAAAGTGAATCTAATAAATAAGATAAATGACCCATTATGCAATTAAGCCTAGAAGGGGGAATATTCTTGAAATATTCCTTCTCATTTAACTTTATTTTAACGGAAGGACCAAACTGAATCTTTAAAAAAAATAAAGGACCAGTAAATTGCAAAAAAAAGATAAAGGACCAAAGTGAATATAATAAATAAGATAAATGACCAATTATGCAATTAAGCCTATCTTTTTGTGATTATTTTGGGTGAACATTTTTTGGAATATATGATATTCAATTTCAAAAGAAGGCCTAAATAAAAAAGATATTTCTTGGATGAGAGATATTTTATGTTTTATTTTTTTATTTGTATACTCTTTACTATTTCTATGTATTACAATTTTAAGGGATTCCAAATTTTTTTATTTTTTGTCTGTTATTGTTGCTATTAAAGATTGTTATTATTTTTTCTTTAATTCTTTTTCTCTCATCCAAGAAAAAAAAATGCTCATAATATCATAAACTGCTCACTGATTAATAAAAAAATTAAAAAAATAAACAAAATAAGTCACAAAATATAATTCTGATTAATTATAATAAAGTTGATAATCACATTTTTTTTTATGAACAAAAATTTAGGTGAGTTGGGCTCAGGGGCTTCACCAGGGTTAGGACAGCCCTCCAGAGGTACTTGCCAATTACTCACCAACATCATCCTCACATTGGTAGGATTAGAACCTAGGATCTCTCACAACCCCAGAATCAACCCTGACTAACTAAACCAATAGTTGTTGGCTTGATAATCATATTTGATTTATCCAATATCAATGCATATGATCATTATATATACTCATGTATAGTAATTTTCCCCTCAAATTTATTTCCCTCTATAGCATCAATTTTTGGTTTCTCTTTTTAATCTACTATCTTATTATAAAAAAAGTATACATTTTAGTAGTATTGGCAATTAGGGCCGTCGCCTAAGGGCCCGCCCAGTCCGCCCGCAAAATTTGCGGGCAGGGCTTGATTTTTTCGCCCATAAAATTTTTAGGGCTGGGCAGGGCCGCCCGCAAAATTGCGGGCATTTTAGGGCCGTCCACGGGCCGCCTGCGGGCATTGTTATATATATATAAAAAAGGAAATTGGATCAAGTGGCCCAAAAGCCAAAAATACATTCCCTCCAAACCAAAAATACATTCTCTTGGCCAAAATCATTATTACAATCTCAATTATAGTCAGTCCACAATGTATACGATGTTATACTCAGAGAGAGGAATAAATAGACACTTCGGGTAAGATAGTACCAGAATCAACAATAAAATTGTTGCTAGACACCTATTCAGAAGAATTATGAATTAAGTAACGAACTAGTGATGTTAATGTTGGATCTGAAGTAAAAAATTTTCTTAAAGGTACCGTATTCGACTCCACATTTCTTAGCCAATCTTTTTGCAACGTTTTTTTTTTTTTTTTTTTTTTTTTTTTTTTTTGAAAAAAAAGGAAAAAAAAATTGGGCGGGCTGGATTTTTTGCTCTAAACTCAATTAGGGCCGCCCATGCCCGCCCGCAAAATGCAAAGCCCACAATGACCCGGCCCATGCCCGCCCATTGGCCCTAATTGTCAATACTACATTTTAGAGTCAACAGAGTAATTATAGGTAAATAGTGAATGCTAGCCCGTCCACGTGATAGATAATTTAATTCTTTCTTTTTTATTTTTTTATATAATGATTTATATTGAATATAATTGATAATTGATTAATTAAAGTTAAAAATTTGTGAAATAGAGCTTAATTAATTTTATCGCATTCTTCAAGATAAAAAAGTATGTCACATGAAACAATTTTTATTTTATAATAAAATTTTTATCAAAAACAAAATTACATTTTAAAAAAATGTGGATGCATAAAGCATGGCGTAATATAATATTATAGTATCCAACATGATAAATATAAGAAAAAATGCACATCGATGATCATCGATATATAAAAAACCCCAAAAATCAATTATACCACATGTGTAATAAAAAAATAGTTTTTTCTATTCAATTTATATAGAAAAAATAAACCTAATAATGTTTGATATCCAAAAAAATAAGCTGTCATTATTTTTCTTATAAAATACAATAGTTTTGTTTAGATCGATTTTTTAATTTATATATCTTATGAAATATGAAATATTATTACTTATCCTTAAATCTGCTCATAATATTATAAAAAAATCGAAATATTTAATGCTTATTTAATTTTGATTAATCATAATAAGTGTGATAAAACAATCCAAAAACGTTCTAATTTGTTCATAAAATTAATAATGAATACTTTGCTTTAATAGCGATTTATACATAAACAAATATAATATTTAATATTCATTTAGGTCAACCAAAACAAGGTTGTCAAAATAATCATTACAAAGACAATAAAAAATAATAATAATTTAACTTCTAAACAAGATACCCAATTGAATTTGACTTTCAATGTCTTCTTCATGTCCTACGAAATAAGGGATACTTTAACCTGTCATTAAATCTGCTCATAATATCATTAAACAAAAAAGATTTGAATATCTAATTCAGATTTAGAATACATAATAAAGGAGGTAATGATATTCATCAACTAGCGTTGGGATTTACAAGCAGGTGAACAAACACCTAGATGGAAGGTGAATAGGTGTGAAGGTGAAACTATATCAATTTTAAAAATTCTTTCAAAAACTCTTGTTGATATCTAGATACTATCTAACTGTTATTCAATAAACTTAAGTTATTACTGAATATTAATCAAATAACCACCATATACAGAACATATATCAACCAAATACTAATCAGATATTTCCAAAATAGAATATTATAGAAATATATAGATTTAATAGAAAATCACATGCAATCAACTTATTAAAGATATATATAAGGTTAATTGATTGAGAAAATTAGTTTTTATCAATTATTAAGAAAATCTCCAATTTAAAAACCTAAGATATGAAATTGAAAGATTAGAGAAGAGATAGAGAAGATGGCACATAGATTTTTATACTGGTTCACTCTTGAACATCAAGAGCTACATTCAGTCCTCCCTTGTTGATTGAGAGATTTGCTATGAGAAAAAATTGAAATCAATTCGGTACAATCACATGCACATCAAAACCTTTGATTGCCCGCAGAGATTCATAAACCTCTTGATCTTCAACCTTCTTCTTCTCTCTTCAAAGAACCTCTTCCAAGTGCTTAGAACCTCTAAGTCTTCTTCTCCAAGATGATTGAAACCTTCAATCTTCTTCTTCAACACTTTTGCTTGAAACCTTCAAGCTCACTCTTGAAACCTTCAAGTGCTCTTCATGAATCTTCAATAATTGTTGTTGTTTTCTTTGATTCACACCTCTATGTGCAGATTTAAACAACTCATAAACAACTCATAGAATCCTATTCTTGAATCTCAATGAATACTCAATAAACACAATGAAGAAATGAGTTTCAAGATGAGAAAGATAAAACTTTTTTCTTTAATTCTTTGTGAAAATATGGCTAAGGGTTTTTGTGTTTTTCCCTCAATTGGGATTATGAAAAACGTTTACAATAAACCTTATATATGGATATAGATGAATCAAGTTGGTTATGGAATTAGTTACAAATCACAACTGTTAAAAACCAATCAGATCTGACCAGTTTTTGTCGTGGTAATCGATTACCAGAATTGGGTAATCAATTACCTCACTGTAAATTTGCCAAAATTAAAAGCTTTTCAAATGCAACTTGATTCCTATTAAAATTTAAGTTCCAAAACCCATTCTTAGCCATTTAATGATGAATTAATTTTTTTTTAAAATATTTCTAAAATATATGCATCATTTTCTAAACTTGGTTTTAGTAATGTCTCAAATTCTTAATTTGTTTAAAATGATTATTCCTTGAGATTCATTACCTAACCTAATACTCTACCTAAGCAAACACTTAAAGAATTAAAATATAAAGTACAATTAAACACAAATGTCCTTAAACTTTGCTCTTGAGTCTTCTTGTTGTTGTTTGTTGCAATGTCCTTTCTTTTCTTCTTCATGCACTTTGTCTTCATCAAAACATATATCAAGCACTTGCTTTACAATCTCCTCATTTTTGATGATGACAAACCGTTGTGCAAGTTGTGATTTTATTTGTTATTTGCTCCCCCTCAATTTATGCTTTAGGGAACCTTTGACAATTATGCTCAACAAATCCTACACAAAACATAGAACAACAAACACAACCTTTCTCCCCCTTTTGGCATGATCAAAAAGCATATAACAATAAGATATAATAGCCAAAAGTAAGGATTAATTAACAAAAAACATTTATTTTTTTCAAATAAGAGTTGGTAAATGATTACTGATTTAAGGTAATCGATTACTTTAATACAAACAACAATATATCACAGTCAGTTCACAGGGGCACTTTGAGCAATCAAAACACTATCATACAGCCCTCAAATTGCAAAAATCAGGATCACATATCAAAGATAACATGTAATACAACAAATATAGCCCAAAATGAGATCCTAACATGCAATATTCAAAGAAAAATTAACCTGCGAAAAGTCAGAAAAATCAAAACTGCAGAAACTGATAAAGCACATATTTGAAATTTGAGTTCATGAAAATTTCGCAAAACTCAGTAACTATTGATTAGAGTCACTTCATATATGATTCTTAAGTGTGTTAAAACCTGAAACATGCATATAATTTTGAGAAAAACATGTGAAAATGCAAATTTTTGTTCTCAGACTTAGCTGGTAATCGATTACTAGCTGCTGGTAATTGATTACTTGCATCAGTTATGCTGTAATAGAAAAAACTGAATATCTGAACTATAACATCTCGATTTTTAGATCCATGCTTAACTAGAATAATTTTAAGCGAAACTAATGGAAATCGTAAGAATAAGTTGGGGTTTAATGAGGGAAAAACATAGCCAAAATGAGTATAGGAGTTGAAAAGAATGCCTTATAGTTAGAAACCATCAATATATAAAAATCTGTTGATGTAATCAATTACCGTGGGGTGATAATCGATTACAATCATTATGTTAAGCAGTTGGGAAGCCTTAGTAAAGAATGAGAGAGTTCAAGTATAGTGCATCGGACCTCGGCCCGACCTAGCTCATTTTAACCGACCAATGAGTGACATTCAGGGTCACAGACCCCATCTTAACCGACATACGCCGAACAACGAATATTGGACTATTAGGCTACCTGGTAAACTTGAGACAGGCTTGGATCACCTTACCGAGCTAGGAGGACGTATGTAGTGGACTACTTCAGAGCCGACCAGTTAGCACTGAGCTCATGAGAACCAACCTCGCTTCGTTTTACACCCCTTGGCAGTGGCCAGCCAACCACATACAGCAAGTCGCTTTGTGTCAACCGATTATAAGTTCGGCCTCTTATTGGCCAATCGAGATGCTACACCGGCCGACCATCGCGAGGCTAAACCGACCTCGCATCGACGCCAAGGTATCTCGGCCTCCACGCGCCGAGCATTTCACTTTACCTGTCTCATTCCGAGTACGTGCCTCCAGGGATTTGAGCACCGAGGTCTTAACACAGTCTGCATGACTCCAGTCCGATCGATTCGATCATACGCCGACCAGTAGCACTCAGTTTACGAGCACCGACCATGATCTGGTAGGATTCATAACACACCGAGCTAGGGACACTTGAGTGAATTTCAGGCTTTCGGGATCATGGCCGAGCACCAAAGCCAAAACAGATGGCTCTCACAGCGTTTTCCGCGCCAAGGCGCATCATTCTCTACACACAAGTGCGCACGTCAGAATGGGCAATACACAGCCACACGTTTTTGGCTTCCTCATGAAGCCAACAAACCACCACCACTCATTTCTTACCCCTCATGCAAGTTATGAAATAAAAATAAAAACAAACCAACCAACAACACAATACACACCCACACATATCAACTTCATCTTCTCCACCTTCTCTATAGGGCCTGAGAACCCCATTAGCATCATCTTCCAAAACCTCACAAACCAACAACATCCATCATCAAAAACATCATGATCATCATCAACCTTAACTCCTGAGCATAAACACAAGCACAATATCACCATAATACCCCCTCCCTCCCACGTCACTCTCTCCCTTCTATTCCCCATTGGATTTTCAAGCTTTAAGCTATGGAGAAATACATACTTACATGCCTCATCATCAAGATCAAGTGAAGCCAAGTCCTCTTCCTCCCTATCAATCCCCAATTGATAAGGTTCCTCTTCATCTTATTGTGGCTTGGCTAAGGTACATCAAGAAGTTTAAGGGCTTAAGGTTGTGAAGAGCTAGGACAAAGAAAAGCTAAATTCAAAGGCTTCCTTACCTCTCATGACACTTTTGAGGTAAGGAGTGGGCGTTACCCTAATATAGGGAGTAGTATGTAGTATGTATATAATGGATACTACGATTGGGTGTTGGTGTAGGTTATTGCACCATAGGGCAGTCAATATAAATAGTAAATAAAGTAAAAAAATAAGGAAATGAGGTATTTAAGATAATTGTGATAATGTGTATGGTTGTGATGCTGGTATTATGTGCTTGTTGATATAAATATTTGCATGATGATTATTTGATTATAAAGTCAAAGAAAATTATCAAGGAAATAACTAATTGTATAGGTTTAAAAAAATGAATAAATAAGTGAAGAAACATTGTGTATGATAAAGGTAATGAATAAGAAATGAATATTAAAAGAGAGATAATTTGAAAGAGAATTAAAGATTAAAGGAATATGCAGCTGTATTGAGCATTGGTGCATTGATACACTAGGTGCCCTGCTAGGTGTATCAAATTGCCCATCAAGCCAAATGCCCATCAGGCAAAATGCCCATTAGGTCCAAATGCCCGTTAGGCGTCAAGGCGCCCAATGACTCAATTTGCTGCTGAATAAAATATATGCATAGGTGAAATCGAAGTAAAGAGTAATAGCATAGCCTAACAAGGTGATGCCTAGTGGGTACTAAAGTCCTGATTGGGTGCAAAGTCCCTACAGGGCGTTTTCTCCAAATGCCTAGCAAGTGTAATTAAATCATAGTGATGCGAACCATTTGTGTGATCATTGTCTTGTAAGACGTGCGTCCGGGTGCAGTAAGTCACACATGAGAATGCGTGCATTAAGCCGCGATCGGATTGTATGCCTTGATTGCGTAAGACACACGAGATGTTCACAATGATGGACACACATTTCCCCATAGATATGAGAAAAGTGAATGAGACAAAGAAAAGAAAATGTAAGAGAAGAGTTAAAGCAAAGATATTATGAAATTGTGTAACCAAGAGAAATGAAAGGAAAACGAGTGGACAAAATAAAGGATATAAAATGTGCATAAGCATGAATTGTTGGGTTTGAAATGTTATGAGCTATCTGATTTATTGTGCTTGACATGGTATAGCATTATGTCATATTAGAAACCGCCTTCCTATGTTATGTGTAATGCTCACTCCTTACTATTTTTCCACAGGTACTGAGTCTGAGCTTACCGACCGAGCAGGATTACTCTCCCTCACAGGGAGAGTAGTGTTTATTTAGTAGGACATGGAAATGTCCTGGGCCTTTGATTATATGACGTGATCTTTTTTGATGTATATATGTAAATAGCTCTTTTGAGTGGGCCCAGGACAACTCCTTTTGGGAAGGAGTCTTTTGGGTAAAATACTTTTCCACGACTTGTTTATATAGCTGCTTTACTCTGATGTTAATATACTGACGCTGTGATGTGTGCACAAAGATGCACTAGATGTTGATATATGCTGATATTGCCCTGCTGGCTTTTGGAAATTTTGAATGAAATATGTTTATCAGGTTGCAGGAAAATCTAAATTTTAGAAAGTCAGAAAAACAGAGGAAACTCTTTAATTGAGACATTTTAAATTCACCATTTTCTTAATGGGTATTAAAGGGTAGTTAAAAATAAGGTGTTACATGAACAAAAAGCCAATACATTAGTCATATATCATGTCAATTCAACATCCAAAAACAGCCTTATTTTAGTACATTATTAGACTGCATAATTTCAGTTCAAATCTCAATATTTATATAAGCATGATATATATATTCATTTGCCACAAAATTAAATCATGTCAAACCTGTTCAGCATAGTGACATTTAGAGTCAAAAACAGCATACTAATAAGGCCAAATCATAATAATACTCCATCCGGTCCTATTTATAAGTCACATTCTAGAAGGATTCTTTGGTCCTATTTATAAGTCACTTTGTATTTTCTAGGAGGCATTTATTGCTATTTTCTCTTATTTTCCCTTTGCCCATTAATGTGAAGTAATACAATGTGAAATTTCCAATGCAAGTTAAGAGGGTAACATTGTAATATGTTGAAGTATTTTTTTTAAAGTTTAAGAAACCTAACTACCCTCCTTGGTCCATGTGATATGGTTAAGTATGCCCTATAAATAGGACCAGAGGGAGTATTTGACAACATTTCAGAACCAATTCAGCATATTAAATCAAGACATTGTAGCTAATATTTAGCATAAATGCAGCAAAATTTCAGCCTTGAATTTAAAATAATGGCATAAACATCAATATATCAAGTCATATTCAACAACTCATATCAAAAGATAATTACAATATAAGAACCAATTCGCATCAAATTCATTTCTGATATATTCTTATCACAACAACAACATAGAATAAGTCATTTCAGTACTCAATTAAGAGCAAGGTAGCAGCCATATTAGTAATCAAATCAGTAGTATCTCAAAGACACTTCAAAAGCAACAAATTTCTCAAATAGCATTTTAGCAGCCAATTAATCATGACATAACAGTCCATTTCAACACCAATATTTAGTACTCCATATTCATGTAATCAAGACAAATGTAAACATGTCAAATGAGCAAATGGTCAATATTACTTTCATTCAAGATTCAACAATAAAGTACAAGAATACTTGCAAAATTACATCATGATTAGATTCAAGTACACTGTTCACAAAATGACATTAAAAAAAACTAGAATCCTTGACCAAAAGCTAACAAGCCTAGTTACATAAACTTGAAAAATTCATAGAAAAGGAAAACTAACTACTAAGCTAAGCCTAACTACTTGAAGGACCCGGAAAGCCATCAAGCTTGGAAAACATGCCCATGAGACTCTCATATTGAGCATTTCTTGTTTGCTCTTATCTTTGAAACTCTTCTCTCATCCATGCTTCCAAGTTATCAAACCTAGCATTCATCCTTCCTTCAAAAGCTTCAAAATCCTCGTGCGAAACTTGAGCATTTTGACTCTCATTTGCTGCATTTTGGCCTTCAATTCCAGCCACTCCTCCTTGTGCATTTCCACCTTCTTGTGGATTATCACCTTTTACCCAAACCCATTTACCTCCCCGTTTTTGGATCCCAATGTGGTGAAGTATGTTTTCTCCAAAATAGTCCTTTTGTTCATCAGTCTCACACTCACCACATCACTAACATTTGTGTTCATAAAATCCATGATCCGGGAGATAAAGATACCATAGGGTAAATCACCCTTAGAAGAGGATTAGGTAACCTTTAGCATAAGCCTCCTGTAACACCCATCCTTAATTACCCTTAATAAATTTAGTGAACTTAAAATTTCTTTTCAAAACTCTTAATTTGTTAATAAAAGTCCTTCCGTCAAATAAGATGGAGTTTCATTTGTTTTAGGGACATTCTCAAAATCCTGTGTTTTCCTGAACACCTATCATAAACATCATTTATATAATCCAGAAAGCCAGCAAGGCATAGTGCATTAGTGCGTGTGTACATTCACATCGGTTCCGAAAATATTTACAAGTTTTGGATTAGTTTGATTCCCAAAAGATAGAGTAGTCTCGGGCCATCCTAGTGCAACATTTTGCACCCAAAACAATATTTACATTTTATACAAAAAGTGTTACATCATAATCAAAATATCTGGCCCGGGACATACACCCTGCCCTATGAACTACAACCTACTCTCCTTGGAAGAGAGAGTACTCCTGCTCGGCCTACAGAGGTGTATGCTCAGTCTCAGTACCTGTGTAAAAACAGCAAGGAGGTGAGCATTACACAATACTTAGAAAATAGTTTCTAAAGAGCTATAGTAATAAACCAAGCCTAGTGCACTTATTAATATAGTACTTCAGCACACAATCACATTCATATTCCTGTCTATATTCGCACTTACTTTCTTTGCCTATCCTTTTATTATATTTTCCCCATTAGGACTATCACACATGTCAGTCATTTACACCCACTAGGAAACTTCCACCCATTAGGAGAGTCCCACCCAACAGGAATTTCCCACCCATTAGAACACACCCATTAGGACTTTCATACATTTACTAATCATTCAAACAAAATAACACAATCCATGCAAACACACAATCACAATTATCTACGTCCTACAAATCTTTAAATCCGTTTAATGGCGCATAATGATCCGTGGGTACACCCTTCACCTAACGGGCTTTTCTCCTGATGGGCATTTCCACCTGAAGGGCCTTTCCACCTGATGGGCATTTCCACCTAGGGGCATTTCAACCTAACAGTGCATTTTCGCCTAATGGGACGATGTTACCCATACGGATCATTAGTCAGCGCCTTAGCTATTCAGGCCCTCGATGGCCACATTCATTTTATTTTCATTAGTTACTCATCAATATTCTCCTTTTTAACTTCTCAAGTTTCCTATCATCAAATAATCACACATCTAACACATGCACAAACATTTCCAGTTTATCTTTTACTTTATAATAATCAACTAACTTACACATATCAACACAAACATCATCATTCAGACATTACCTAAAACCATATTATATACAATCATAAGTGGGTTCATTTAATTCCTTATCATACGGAACTTATTATATACACCTCCTTTACACATAAAATCATAACTCATATAGTGGGTTTCACTTCATTCATTCTTATGCTCCATTTATTATTTATATCCACTACCCTATTGTTTATTCTCATAACTATTTATCTATATATATCCTCCTATAATCTTAGCTACCACTATAATCACCCTAGAACTTATCCTCTAAATAAGGGTAATACCCCCTCCTTACCTCTATGAAGAGAGAGAGAGCAACCAAACCCTAGTTATTCCTCCTTCTGCCCTAGCTTTTCCTTAGCTTTATGAACTCTAGAACTTGAACCTCTTAAGCTTTGCTTGCCACCTTAGTATAGTAAATATCCAATGAGTGTGAATGATCTTGTGATGAGAGTTGTATGAGGGCAGTGAGTTTTCTTTCACTTGTTCTTGAGGAGGAGGCATAAGCATGTTCTAGTCTCCATGGCTATGGAGTTGAAAAACTCCAAGGAAAAGAGAGAGTGTGTCACGAGTTTGAGGGAGGGAGTGATGGGTGGTTTTTGCACTTACTTTCTTGCCTAGGATTTGAGGTTGATGATAAATATGATGATTATGGGGCTTGATTTATAGGGTTTATGGTGATGATCATGATGCTTTGTTCTTGGAGTCTTGGGAGGAAATGAAGGAGATGATGAAGGGAGAAAGAAGATGATGAGGGAGAAAGAAGATGATATGTTGTTGTTTTTCTTTTCTTTTGTTTCTTGCATGAGAGGAAATGAATTTGTGGTTAAAAATTTGTGGCTTGCTTGAGAAGCCACAAATGAGTGATCTCCAAGTCATATATATATTTTTTTAATGTTTTACGAGCTGGTAATCGATTACCTCAGCCAATAATCAATTACCCCCTTGATTTTGCAATTTAGTGATTTCTCACAACAGCTTGGTAATCAATTACCTTCCCTGATAAAATCCATTACATCCCTTAAATCAAATTTAGAACTTATCACAAAATGGTGGTGATCAATTACCACCACAAGGTAATCGATTACTTCACCAAATTTTCATATTTTGCTGGTTTTTAACTCTAAGGCATTACTCTTAACTCTTATACACGATTTACTACTGATTCTTTCATTGGTCCTAACTTAGGCTTATTCTGATTAAGCTTGGAATCAGAAATCGGGATGTTACACCTCCGAACTTCCGCTACCCAATTAATCTTTATTGCAAATTTGCATGCATACATTATTTTAAAATCTTTTTCCGTTGGTTGGGAAAGATTTGAAGAACGTTGGCATAAAATATGCACAATGACATAATGCAAGAGGCGATATTCAACCGATAAAGTACCTACCCTTAAATTCTTATATGCCTCATAAAAATGAGGACCTCTCAAGCAAGATTTGTAAAAAATCTAAGTACTCATATCCACCAAACCTTTCATCATGGTCAGCTCCTAAGGTATAAACTTCACCATCCAAACCTCCTACATTTAAAAACAACTCATCATCTAGTTCTATGTATACACCCCTAACCTTAGAGAATATACAACCATCTACTTCTAAGAGATTATCATAGAACTCTTTCACTAATTGAGGGTAAACCTTACCCTTGAGTTCTACAAATTTTCTAACACATTGCAATGTTAGTAAATGGGGTAAATCAAAATCTTCAGACTCAAACCAAGAGAAATTCATAGATTTCAACATACCCAACTTCCTTGAGTCAAACCTTGTGGGTATGGCAGCAACACTTGAAGAGAATGAAGCACCCTTGCCCTTCCTCTTTCTATTTCCAGGATAGTTCATGTCACCACCAGGAACATGCTTAACACGTTTTCATTTTTGCCTTTCTGCCATTGAAACCGAATCTAAGAGGGAAAACGAACCTAGGGTTGAAAAGGGGTTTTCGGTTTTGAGAGATTTTGAGAGAAAAATAATGGATTAAGAGTGATGGGGTTGAAGAGGGAGAGATAATTTGATGTGGGTTTGATTAATTTTCACTTGCTTGAGGGATTTGGAGTGAGAGAGAGATTGGGGAAGAGAGAGATCGAACAAGAACGAATGAAAACCTAAAAGCTTTTGCACAAAATCGTTCTTTAAAAACTGATATAGAACTGAAACTGTCTGGTGATCGATTACTGAAACTCGGTAATCAATTACTATGTTGTTTTTGAAAATATTTTTTTTTAAAAAAAATAAACTGTGGTAATAGATTACTTACCGCATGTAATCGATTAAAACCATCAGACCTAGAAAAAACTATGTTTATTTTTCAGTATTTAAAAATGAATTTTGTGCAAGGCTTAAGGGTACTAGATTGGCTCTAAAAACACTCAAATAACCTATCTAGCATACAAACAAATAATTTTCAACACATTTTCTCAATCATTCAAGTCAAGCATGTTAAGAATCATATTAACATAAAACTATTTCATAACAAGGCAAAACATCATACATACACACTTAGGTAAATTTTAATTTTTCAAAGTAAGAGACCATTTACCATAGGAGGATCATGCATATGATGAAATCTTCTTTGCTTGTCATTGGTACTTGAGGATACAAATTAATCATATCACATTTTAGCATTTATCCTTCATATGTACCTACAAAACTTAACAAAGTCTTGCTCTACTGTACCCAAATGAATTTGGATCCAATTTGATTAGTTTAGTGACTTTCACCCTTTCTTAATTCAAATACATTTTGATTAGGAATTATCATAAGTTCAACATAAACCACAATAGAAGCATATTGGTGCATTTGAACAATTAACTTTAAAAGAAAAATCACCATGCTTTCTATTTGAATTTCTTTTTGCATAAGTATCCTAAATCAAAAATTTATTTGAATACAATCATTGAAACTTGAACAAAATGCACAAATCTATAAATACCCTTTGTGAAAGCTAGCAAGATCATTTTTCAAATTTTTATTTCCAATCACAAGCAACTTGCAACTTTCACACTAGCCATGATAATTCATATTGACAAGAAATTGCTTTCCATGCTTTGTTCATTTAACCTTGCTCCTTCATCATCTTGAGCTATATAAGCAAGAATGTAGTGAATGCATAATTCTCCAAAGTCTTCTTGTTCAATCTTTTAGAGTTGATCCTATTATACGAGAATCTTGTTTCTTTTCTTCATTGTCTACACAAGCATCTTTCTCTTTTAATAACTCTAAGAATTCTCTCATTTTTGGTAGTTGCTTCATTTCATCACAGTCCAAAATACCTTCAACAATTAAAAAGTTAATAGTACCCATTTGTAAATCATAATCAAGGATCTTTATGAATAAGCTATTAAGCTTTGATCTATTTGAACAAAACTCTGATACCACTTGTTGGGATTTACAAGCGGGTGAACAAACACCTAGAGGGGGGTGAATAGGTGTGAAGGTAAACCTATGTCAATTTAAAAAAATTCTTTCAAAAACTCTTGTTGATATCTGGATACTATCTAATTGTTATTCAATAAACTACTGAATATTGATAAAATAACCACCAGATACAGAGCAGATATCAACTAGATATTGATCAGATATTTCCAAAAAAGAATATTATAGAAATATATAGATTTAATAGAAAATCACATGAAATCAACTTATTAAAGATATATCTAAGGTTAATTGATTGAGAAAATTAGTTTTTAACAATTATTAAGAAAATCCCCAATTTAAAAGCCTAAGCTATGAAATTGAAAGATTAGAGAAGAGATAGAGAAGATGACTTCACTCTTGAACATAAAGAGCTACATCCAGTCATCCCTTGTTGATTGGGAGATTTGCTATAAGAAGAAATTGAAATCAATTCGGTACAATCTCATGCACATCAAAACCTTTGATTGCCCCTAGAGATTCCAAAACCTTTGGCTAAACCTCTTGATCTTCAACCTTCTTCTTCTCTCTTGAAAGAACCTCTTACAAGTACTTAGAACCTCTAAGTCTTCTTCTCCAAGATGATTGAAACCTTCAATCTTCTTCTTCAACACTTTTGCTTGAAACCTTCAAGCCCACTCTTGAAACCTTCAAGTGCTCTTCATGAATCTTCAATAATTGTTGTTGTTTTCTTTGATTCATACCTCTATGTGCAAATTTAAACAACTCATAAACAACTCATAGAATCCTATTCTTGAATCTCAATGAATACTCAATAAACACAATGAAGAAATGAGTTTTAAGATGAGAAAGGTAAAATTTTTCTCTTTGATTCTTTGTGAAAATATGGCTAAGGGTTTTTGTGTTTTTCCCTCAATTGGGATTATGAAAAACGTTTATAATAAACCTTATATAATGAGTATAGATGAATCAAGTTGGTTATGGAATTAGTTACAAATCACAGCTGTTAAAAACCAATCAGATCTAACCAGTTTTTGTCGTGGTAGTGGATTACCATAACTGGGTAATCGATTACCTCACTGTAAATTTGCCCAAATTAAAAGCTTTTCAAAATGCAACTTGATTTCTATTAAAATATAAGTTCCAAAACCCATTCTTAGCCATTTAATGATGCATTAAAAAATATTTAAAATATTTCTAAAATATATGCATCATTTTCTAAACTTGGTTGTAGTAATGTCTCAAATTCTTAATTTGTTTAAAATGATTATTCCTTGAGATTCATTACCTAACCTAAGACTCTACCCAAGCAAACACTTAAAGACTTAAAATATAAAATACAATTAAACACAAATGTCCTTAAACTTTGCTCTTGAGTCTACTTGTTGTTGTTTGTTGCAATTTCCTTTCTTTTCTTCTTCATGAACTTTGTCTTCATCAAAACATATATCAAACACTTGCTTTACAACTAGCTCTTAGCCCCTGCAATGCACGGGTTGCTGATATTTTAATTTTTTTATATTAAATATTTAAAATTAAAGATTATTATTATTTTTATTATAAAGTAAAGATTATTATTAAACGACAAAAATATAATTATATAAAAAGGTAGGAGTTCAAACTAAACCCTACTTAAAGGAAATTAATCTAAATGATCTTGTTGATAAATTTTGTACTTCCTCATATTAATAAAAAATGTAACACTTTTTATTTGAGATATTATTCCTAAATTATTTTATGGATAAATTAACATTTTTATATATGATTAATAAATTTATTATGATAAATAAATAATAAATCAGAATTGAACATTTTGATCTTTATTTATATTTATGTGTTGGATTAGAGTAGTTTTTTTTTACAGTTAGTATTTTTTTTTAAAAAATATGATTATCACATTTGCTATTATTAATCATAATTAAATATCTTTATCTTTTTCATATATTATCTCATCTAGGTTAATAATAAGATTGAATCCTAAAAACATTTGTCTTATCTCAAGCTAAATAGTTTTATTCTTTTTTATGATTATCTTATCTAAGATTGAATCCTAAAAATCTTTATCTTATCTCAAGATAAATAAGATAATCTCCTTTAAATCAATGATTATTATTATTTTTATTATAAAGTAAAGATTATCATTAAACAACAACAAAAAATAATTATATATAAAGGTAGGAGTTTAAACTAAACCTAATACTTAAAAAAATTAATTTAAATGATTTTGTTGATAAATTTTGTACTTTCTCATATGATTAAAAAATGTAACACTTTTTTATCTGAGATATTATTCCTTAATTATTTTGTGGATAAATTAACATTTTTATATATGTTTATCAAATTTATTATGATAAATAAATAATAAATCAGAACTGAACATTTTGATCCTTCTTATATTTATTTATGTGATGGATTGGAGTAGTTTTTTTTTTGTATAATTAGTATTTTTTTAAATATGATTATCACATTTGTTATTATTAATCATAATTAAATATTTTTATCTTTTTCATCATTTATCTTATTTTTTTTAGCAAAGTGTCTAAAAACTCAAAAAACACAACAAACTAAAATCCCCTAGAAAATACAGTAGCTGAACAATTAACAAACAGAGAAATACTTAAGAAATCGGGAAATGTTATGCCCCTGATTGGAGAGTTCATCTGCGACGAAGTTAGCCTCTATATACTGAAATGTTCTGCAGAGAATTCTAAAAACCTAAAAACCTAAGTTAATAATAAAATTGAATCCTAAAAACCTTTATCTTATCTCAAGCTAAATATTTTTATTTTTTTTATGATTATTGTTGGCGTTCTGGCAAGTGCACCAGTTCGTGACCAGTAATAAAGTGGAAGTAGGTTGTCGTTCCCAACGAGGACTAAAATCGATTAAAATAATTCTCACCTAAGTCGTAGTTACTACGTGAAATTCAGATTAAAATTAACTTGATTGGAAAATTCTTAACTAAATTAAATTGAAAAAAAAAACGCAAATAAAAAGTGGTTGTGAAAGAATTTGGGAAAGCTTGGGAACTTGTTTCCTTGTAGGTTCCTATAATAATTGCTAACGAATCAATGATTTTCCTAAGTATTGAACCAATTTTGCAAAAGTAAAAGCAACCTACCTAATTCCTTAGGTCAACCCTGTTTCTTAGTAATTTAATCTCCCTTAATTCCTTAAGCAGAGCTTTAAATCCTAATCTTACCAATTAATGTTTCAATCAAAATTATTATTAGAAGGTTATCCAATTCATACACATATTCCTATACCTATGTAATTGAATTGTTTGATTAAAGGTCTAAATCCTAATTCAATATTCCTATTCAATTAGAATTACCAAATCACAATCGAGCTCAAAATTATGATAAACAAATAAGAACATAATCAAACACAATACTTAATTGGAAAAACATCAATTCATTAAGAAAATAACTATGAAGGTTCCATACAAATCCACATGTTCCCAAATAAGGGTTTAGTTCATAATAGAGAAGAGAGAAACAATAAACATGATAAAAGTAAACATATTTACCACTAAACTTGAATCTCCAATCTGAATTCTTCACCAAAGCTCTCAAACCCTCAGTTCCCAATTGTTCAAAATCATCCTAATTTCTAATCCTAATATCTATTATAAAGCCCCAAAAGCCAATCTTATCACAAATCCATAAAAAAGATAACAAATCCAAACAGATCAGCGACGTGCGCCTGGGTATGGCGTTGGCACGCCTGGGCTGTAACACCCCTAATTTTCGTCTCCCAAATAACCAAGAAATTAATTATAACAATTATTTTATAATTGATTTATATTAATTTTGAAGGTTTTAGTTTTTGTACATTATGTGTTTTTATATATAAAAATATGAGATATATTTTTACATGGTTATTTTGTACAAAAATGTGAATATTGTAATTTAGTCCTTGGGTTGGGACGTAATTGCAATATTAAAAAGGTCTTTGAAGAAAGAATAATCAGATTATTAATTTTTGAATTTTATCAGTATGTAACCGGTTAGAAGGGCTTTGTAACCGGTTACACGATGAACTCAGAATCTGGGTTAGTGGATTGTGATGAGTAATCACCCAATTAATCCAAAAATCGCCACGAAACCAGCCTCAGATTAATGGAGAACACGCACCGGTATGCATGTTACTCCAATTCGTCTATAAAATGCTGAATTTCTGAGGATTTGGGGTTGATTTCTGCATTTGGTGTTGAAGAGAGGCTGATTAGGGTTTCTGATTCGTGTGGGTAAATTCTTCTTCTTCTCTGAGTGTTGATATACGAGTGATACACTGTTACAAAGCTCACATCAAGGGCTTTGTATTGATATAAGGTTTGTGAGTTGAGAGTTCCTGAGCTAGGAGAAATCGATTCACAAAGTTGGAGGTTCAAAATTGTCACAGTTCTGTATTGGGTTTCTGGAACTGACTTTGAGCTTCGATTTTGGTAAGCGCAAGCCTTCTCTTGTTCTAGACTTGATTTCCTTTCAAAGTTCATGTTGCATGGTTTTGATAATGACCATTTTCCCTAATTTCCATGTCCATTTCATGTTCCAAATTCCTTGATCAATCTACCCTGTCAAAACGGTTCTGGTTTGAGGAGGAGCTTTGGGTGTTTGGTGTTCTACCTCAAATCTCTGCTCAAATCTTGTTCAAGCACGAACCTCAGGTAAGGGGGAAGCTTACTATTTGCTAGAATGAGAATAAATTGTGGTATAATGTAGGTTGAGTCACCAAGAGACTCAAAGGGCATAAGTTAAAATGGTTAAGTGGCTTGGAGGCCAATCTGAGCTCAATTGTTGTTATGAGCAATGTTATCTAGATGCATGCAAGCTATATTGATGTTGGAGTCATGACTTATTTGGATATTATGTGAATTGATGCATTAAGTTGTGAAATATGTGCAATTATGTGCAATTTGAGTATCTAAATTGAATGCATGCAAGATAGATATGTTTCTGTGGCTGAACATACTAGTATTAAGGTATGTGAACTCTTTTGATTGATGAAATTGGTTAGATTTGAGAAATGAAAAGAATGATTTGTCAAACCTCTTGTTTTAGTGGGCTGACTGCATAATCTAACCAGTTACTCGATATTCGTAACCGGTTAGACAGTGTAAAATTTCAAAAGAAAATAAGTTTATAAAATCAGTCCTGGGGTCTTCTTAATTATACTCAAATCTATACCTTAATTTCATTGGAAAAAATCTGAAAATAAGTTGATGATGCTGTTATGGTTCAGATTGGAAGTGATGAGTTAATACCTTAATATCAAATGATAATTTCAAGAGGAAATTATGCATAAATGAAATTGGATTATGACTTAGATCTTTTGAATGATATTATGTGTTGAAATTGAGGTATTCTGTTGTGCTAAGACTTTGTTATTGGATTGAGTAGAGAATTCAAGAAAAGAGTCTTTGAAAATCAATGGTTTTGTATTCAGGTCTGTAATTCTAACCGGTTAGGTGATGATGTAACCGGTTAGTACCTGAAACTTAAAAATAAAAGTTAAGTTTTTGGGTAAGGATTGTTAATACCAATGATTATATTCTCTCAATCCAGGTCTATGAGCATATGTTAAATTTAAATTCAAAGGTGAATTTTATGAGTAAAGCCATACCTCAAGATATCATTCAAAAGTTGTGTTTTCTAAGTCATAATAATGGAATTAATGGGAGCATGACCCTGTACTCTAGGAGCACCAAATTTGCAACCTACTTGATGACACATTCTGGGAATGTGGCCATTGTCTGGGACATGGTTTCTTTGATACGTTCTGGGAACATGATGCACACTCTGGGAGTGGTGCTTGATTATATTCCAAGTATGTTTGCGATACGTTCTGGGAACGTATGTTAGTGTTCTGGGAACACATTGATATAATAATAGACTTAAAGATAAAAACCAACCTTAATGATTGTGCATTCATGCATATAGAATGGCAGATGGGTTGGTAGGAACGTTTATCATATTCTGGGAATATGAGGAGGGTACTCCGGGAGTACCAAATTTGTAACCTACTTGATGACACATTCTGGGAATGTGGCCAGTGTCTTGGACCTGGTTATGCACGTTCTGGGAACGTATGTTAGTGTTCTGGGAACACATTGATTTGCAACCTACTTGATGACACATTCTGGGAATGTGGCCAGTGTCCGGGACCTGGTTTTTATGCGTTCTGGGAACGTATGCGTTCTGGGAACGTGGTGCACACTCTGGGAGTGATGCTTATTATTCCAAGTATGGTTTGCTACACGTTATGGGAACGTGGTGCACACTCTAGGAGTGATGCTTATTTATCCAAGTATGGTTTGACATTACGTTCGAGGAACGAATGTCAGTGTTTCGGGAACACAACGGTGTATTGGATGGACATCCAAGATGGACTTTGTTAGAGGCCTCGGTTGTGGAAGGAAATCATGCATCATGCCACCTGCATTGAAAGAATTATTATGATTAACCGGGTGTGCTCATATGATTATGCATCATGATTTGCTACATGTTGACTTGTGGATGTTAGTTCCATTCTCATTTGATTATGCGAATATGTATAGCTAACCCCCATGCCCTTATTAGGTGTTGATCGTGCATCTAGCTTGCACAAGAATCAGTAAAGGGATATGTCCCTTAGGTGCATGCAGAGTGTAGAAAGTGTGGGTTGGGAACCCGTTGTGCAGATATCGAGGATCCGACCAGATAAATGTTTGGACAGAGGACCAGTGACCAGGTCTATAACATCTCTGTTTTTAATAGTATTTATATGATACACATTTTTAAAGAGGTATCATAAGATGAATTTGGTTTCATAATAATATTTATTTGGTATCCATGGACTTGTTACACTTGATATATTTTGAGAGTATAATATGATTATTTTACTATGTTTCCGCAAACTCTGATTTTGTTAGTCAACTTCATTATTAATCAAGTGTTTGTGAAAAGGAATTTTCAAGGGAAGGGAAAATTCTTATTTTCAGATCTTTTTCCAACGATAACAAGTCCAAGTATTCATAAACTTATTACTTTTCTTATAAAGTAAGATGATATACAAGGAGTGTTACATTTTTATGGTATCAGAGAAATGATCCTGACTCTTGGTCCTTGGGTGTGTGGTCCAATACGCTGGTCATCGATATCTGCAATGTTTCCGGGGAAGTATGCTATCATATACTTCCAAACTAGAGCTAAGGTTATGGGTAATGGCTCTAGATAAATAGCTTATTCTGCTATTAAGAAGTATTCTATGTAGTCTAAGTAGAAGTATGATATTAGTATGCTTCTCTTTAGACATGTGGTAAACCTAAAACCATAATGTTGGTTTATTCCGTTCTCATAGAACCAGTGATACGAAATCCTAAAAGAGTTGTAGTTAAGTCCTTGACTCTGGAGAGGAGTATTTACCCTCACTAGTGTTAGAGTTAATCAACTTCTCAGACCGAGTGCAAGGCAGTTATCTTCTTAAAGATCCACCTTGTTGAGTTTGTTGAACTCTAAAGCTATCCATTCACTTGTTCCTTATGGATACGGGTATTGATCAAAGTTGCTCTATGTCTTACTCAATCTTCTATCTCAAAGCAGAGGATTCTACAATCTTTTTGTAGTTGTTTCCAAGGTATCAGACTTTGTCTATCTACCTGTGTTATGATTACATTTGATCTTAAGCACGGTTTGGGAGCCGAGGGATCAAGTGATCATGATTAATGACGATAGAACAACCCTGTATTGGGATTCCCAAGTTTCGAATCTGGAATCCAATGGACCCATGTGTTTGCTTCTGGGTAGCAGTGAAGGAACAAGGGGGTCAAAGAAATCTTGGTTACAAGAAATGATGTCAGGTTTACCCTTGAGTAAAGCGATAGAGTCTGGAATCAAGTTGATTCTTGACGCTGGTTCTATCTCTACTACCCTTATGATATGATACCATCGGGAATGGTTAAATGGAAGAAACATGTAGAGAAGTTGTTTAAATGGTTGTGGTTGGACCAGGTTAAAGGAGTCTAAGTGTTTTCTAAAATTGATTGGCGGTTGGAGTAACCCTAAACCAGGATTCGGGACAGGGATACACTTAAGACTGCATTTTTGATCTCGATACAGACATTATGAGTAGGAAATAATGCCGTTCGGATTGACTAATGCACCTGTTCTTTTATGGATTATAAGAACTGGACCTTTCGATCATATTTGGATTCGCTTGTGGTTTATCCTGAGAATCTGGAGGAGCATGAGGAACATCTCAGGATTGTGTTGAGCATCCTGCAAGAGGAGTAGTTGTGCGCTAAGCTCACCAAAGATGAGTTTTGGTTGAGCGAAGTTACGTTCGCAGGGCATGTGATCTTTAAAGAAGAAATTGTGGTGGATCCAGCGAAGGTGAATTCAATGGTGTATGCAACTTCAGACTATGGTTAAATAAGAAGTTCTTAGGGCTGGCTGGATACTACCGCTGGATTAGTGATGGATTTTCTAAGATCGCATGGCCTCTGACCAAGTTGACTTGGAAAGATCAACTGATTGTATGAAAGGATAGGATGTTGTTTAATTATGGTGGGATAGTGATGGATTATACCCCAATATAATATGATTAGTCCAAGAGGAATTATGGGAAAAAGTGAGTATATTATGATTTAAATCGTTTCAGTGATGAATTCAGTTGGAATCAAGGTATTAGATTATGATTAAATCCTATTTTGAGTTGGATTGGATGATGTAAAGAAAATGGTTTTGAAATTCTTTGGTTTATTTCTAAAACTGTACTTCATAACCGGTTAGAGTTTCTTGTAACCGGTTAGAAGCTGAAAGTTTAAAATAAAAATTTAAGTCCTTTGTGAAAGAACTTTTGGTATCAGTAGACATCTTCCTCCAATCCAAACTCAATGTCAATCACCTAAGTAAAATTTAAGGAAGGATTTAGTGTGGTAAAATAATTTAATCCCTTGATTTATCATTGAAATTGATTTAAGAGGATTGAATCATAATACTTATGGACTAATCAAGAGTTAAAATTAAGGAGCTACTCCAATCGGAGAAGGTAGAAAATTGAGCTGGATGATGCAAAAGAGACGATTAGTACTAAGATAAGAAGGTTGTGATTCATGAACAAGTTTGGAGTTCAAAAATATGAATGACAATAGGAAGAAGAAGAGTTGCAAAGGTGATGGAGGAAGTTTTAAAAGATTATGACTTTGAGCTCCATTATCATCCTGGCAAAGCAAACATGGTTGTAGATGATTTGAACAGAAAGGCTATTCCTGTGAGCTCAATGATGGTCAAGGAGGCTATTCTGATCGAGGAGTTCAGAGACCAAAGTCGGGCAATGCAAGTTGTAACAACCTAAGTTAATTTCCTTATTTTAAAATTTACACTTAAAAATTTTCTTTTATTTCTTAAAAATGTTAAGTAAAATTTTCTCGAAAATCGGACAGAGTTCTATTTGTTTTACGGATATTTCCAAAATTTGGTTTTCCCTGTCACCTGTCAAAATCAAATATAGCAGACACAACAGACAGAAATAAACATCATAAGCCTCTTAGGGCCATCCATAGTGGGACTTAGTGGATCGTCACCACATCATAAAATCCAACAGTAACATCAGAGTATCACCAGCAGAATAACACATAGTATGCCACTAAATAAAATAAAAGACCACACCCAACCCAAGGGTGAATAGATCCCGGGCCACCCCAACCAGACTATATATACATCAAAAGAGATATCATACAAGTCCCAACAACATATAATACATGAGACTCAAAACATGGCCCGGAATCCCATCATGACTACTAGGAAAAGCTATCACACTCCCTCAGCGGGAGTGGGGTCCTGATCGACCTCCATCTCGATGTGCTCATACTCAGTACCTGAAATGTTTGTAAGGGTGAGTACCGCACTAACTAGCAATGCATAAAGTATGTCAAGTCAATCACAACTAGATACAATTAGCATATAATGAACATAGATACAAATCATGATTCACACTCTACGCTACAAACACATGCGTCTCCATAAGTGCTAGCCGCCCCCCGAGTAATTTTATGTCCACTTCCTCTCTGTACTAGTTTTCTATTTTATTTACATTATCTCTTTTACTTACTTCTTCCTTTTCTTATCCTCTTATCTATCTTTTCATTTTCGGCGTTGTGAGATACTTCCACTGCGTTCCCCGTCTTTCAGAGGATACGACTTACCGATGCGTGCGGATCCCCAAAGGCCGCACGTCTAACTCAACCCCTGCGATTGGTAGGCTTGTGACTTACTGCAGGTGTTACGCACCCGGCTTACAACACCCCTTCGCACGTCTTCTAGGGCTAGTATTCACAACCCGAGGAGATGGTAATGCGAATCCTTCCACTGCGTTCCCCGTCTTTCAGAGGATATGACTTACCGATGCGTGCGGATCCCCAAAGGCCGCACGTCTAACTCAACCCCTGTGATTGGTAGGCTTGTGACTTACTGCAGGTGTTGTGCACCCGACTTATGGCACCCCTCCGCACGTCTTCTAGGGCTAGTATTTGCATCCCAATGGAGTCTTTAATCATAATTACCTTTGTTTCCTTATTCGTTCTTTATCTTTTAGTGTCTAATTAGTTCTCCTCTTGCCTAATAGTTTCCTATTATACTCAATTTTCCTTTGTGTCTATACTTACTTCCAATTACTCACTTAATTGTCCTAAGTGTCGTTTATCCCTTTTATTAAATGGAAACAAGTTCCTACATACATAAACAATTCCTACACAACATTTAGCATCCATCAACAAATTAAACATTAAAAACATAAATCAATCAACACTTAGTGCACATAATTTAAATACTTAGTAAAGTAAAACCTAACTATCTAATTACTCTAACTTCTAATCTCATCCTAACTTCTCCTAAGCAACAAACCAAATAATCTCAACACACTCACACACCACTAGCTATACAACCACCGTACGGCGGCACATCCCCTTACCTTGAGATTGGAATTAAAGAGAGAGAACCTTAATGGGTATAGAACCCTAGAGACCAAAATGCCCTTCAAGCTTAATACCCACACAATCCTTGGAGATGTGTAGAGAGTTGACAAGAGACTAGAATATGATAATGACGTTGTTCCTCTATCCTTTTCAAGTATGAGAACCTCAAGTGATAGAAGAATCCATGCCCCTTTGTTAGACAATAAGAGGGATAACTCTATTTTAGAGAAAGAACATAATAATCAACATTAAGAAGTGAAAAAAGTGTGGATTTGCTTACTCAATCTCTTAGAATAAAAAAGGAGCAAGATTGAGGAATGAGGGAACTTGCTCAAGAGCTCAATCCATGGAGAAGAAGAGGGAAACAAGCTTGATGATGATGCCTTGATGATGAGCTTGAGAATGGGAGCTCCAATGGAAGGGTGATTATTCAAGAACCAAAACCCTAAGCTTGGAAGGGAGTGGTTTTCGAATGGAGAGGAAGAGAAGATGTTGAAGATTGTGTTTGTCCTTCCTTGATTCGAGTATGAGTGGCTTATAGGGTGTTTGGGTGGAGAAAACCCAAAAATACCCCTTCAAATCGCGAAAAAGTGTTGCAGATATCAGATTTTTCGCTTAAGCGAAGCATTTTCGCTTAAGCGAAATGCTTCCAGTGATGCCATCAGGCAGAAATACTCGAGTATTTCTGTCAATACTCGAGTATTTGGACCCAATATACTCGAGTATTTAACAAAATACTCGAGTATAATGATCAAATACTGATAGTTTGCTTTTCTATTTTTCTTCTATTTTCTCCCGACTTCAAATAGCCATAACTTCTTCGTTCACCGTCGGATCTTGCTCAAATTTGGCAAGAAACTTCATAAAAATCATGTCTTCATATCCAACGGTGGGAATTGTGTTTTGAGTCCTAAATCTTTTATTTTAATTTCTTATCCTATTTATTTTTGTTTAGCACTGAATCGCCCGTTTACCTCGTCCGCTCCTAACTTAATTTACTATTTATTTATATTTTTAAAATTAAGTTACACTTATATAATAATAAAAGGAGGGATGTTACACAAGTGGAACTATCTAGCCTTAGATTGGGAATGTTGCAAATGGCCAACGAATTCTTGAATCGGATTCGTGAATTACAACCAGAAGATGAGGAGCTGAAAGGGATGAATGAGATTTAATCTTCAGAATTAAAGTCTATGATTATGGGTATTAGAAAATATAGTATGGAGGCAAGGGATTTATGAAGTGTTGTCTAGGACAACTTGGATGAGAAATCCAAAGGCATGAACTTCAACAATAGATTATGTTCGAACCCAAGTTAGCTATCAACTATCATGGAATAAGGAATTTCTCGATGTTGGTAAGCATGTATGAGGACTATGGGAAAGTACATGAATTTTATGCGAGAAATGTTTGAGTTCAGAATAAGAGAAAGAATGATGAAATACGGGCCTTACTGGAGAAAGAGGAAAAGTAAATGGGAGAATATCAACCACGGAAATATCAAGGTTAAGGAATCCTCGATTGAAGAAAAGTGATTAAGAAGAAATTAGGGAAGGAATCGTTTGTTCACCGCAATATGGGAAGAAGGGAGCACATCACTTTGTGTTAAGTTGTGAGATATTTAAAGGGATAATCGGGTTCGACTACAGGAAGTCTAGGTAATTATTCATCGGGTTGTCTTGGAGGTAAAGGTAAGAAAGGACTAGACAACAAGAGAAATCAAGCACGAAAAGAATTCACCGGCTGAGATGAGAGTTGAGTGTAATCCTGACGTAGACAACCCAAGCCTATCTCTTCCTTTGATCTGAGTTAACGTAGTTAAATGTTTTTGATTACTTTAATCTAATCGTTTGAGAATATCAATATCCTGTTGGAAGTTCAACTCCAATCTTTCTGTGATCAAAACCCTCATCACAGTTGGATGTGATACTATCTGTGGACACTACAAAAATAGAAAGATCAGTTATGGCTAGAGAGATTAACAACCACCGGGATAGGACAAATCTTTGTCTCCCCAACGGAAATGTCTCTAGAACTTGACGATCTAACTAAGTCTGATAGTGATAATTACCCTATCTTTAAGTTCATCTAACTTAAAGACCTGTCGTATGGTCTTTCTTGCGAAAGATTATATCTGAAAGGGATGATTTTGTTATTGATGGTTTGAATATTAGGACTGATCACCCTAATGTCTCAAACTATTAAGGAATAAAGTCATACAAATGTTTCTTTGATCGTGCTCGAGGGATCAGAGTGCGCAACCCAAAAAGTTTTTCCAAAAAATGGATGAAGAGTGTTTTATTGAAGAATGTTTATGTGAAGTGTATTACTCAAAAGAGTATTCCTTTTAAAAGAATTCCTTCACATAAGAGTTTTTATGCAAAGAATTTTTAAAGTGAAAGGTTTCATTAGAAATGTTTCGAAATAAAAGAACTATATCGAAACTCTTTTAAGTGGGGGAGGACCCCAAAGAACAAATTTTTGGGAGCAAGATGAAGTTTTCTAGTATAAAAACACTTTGGAAAATTTCAGAAGATGAATTTCGGGGACGAAATTCCTTTTAAGTGGGGGAGTAGTGTAACACCCCTAATTTTCGTCTCCCAAATAACCAAGAAATTAATTATAACAATTATTTTATAATTGATTTATATTAATTTTGAAGGTTTTAGTTTTTGTACATTATGTGTTTTTATATATAAAAATATGAGATATATTTTTATATGGTTATTTTGTACAAAAATGTGAATATTGTAATTTAGTCCTTGGGTTGGGACCTAATTGCAATATTAAAAAGGTCTTTGAAGAAAGAATAATCAGATTATTAATTTTTGAATTTTATCAGTATGTAACCGGTTAGAAGGGCTTTGTAACCGGTTACACGATGAACTCAGAATCTGGGTTAGTGGATTTTGATGAGTAATCACCCAATTAATCCAGAAATTGCCACGAAATCAGCCTCAGATTAATGGAGAACACGCGCCGGTATGCATGTTACTCCAATTCGTCTATAAAATGCTGAATTTCTGAGATTTGGGGTTGATTTCTGCATTTGGTGTTGAAGAGAGGCTGATTAGGGTTTCTGATTCGTGTGGGTAAATTCTTCTTCTTCTCTGAGTGTTGATAAACGAGTGATACACTGTTACAAAGCTCACATCAAGGGCTTTGTATTGATATAAGGTTTGTGAGTTGAGAGTTCCTGAGCTAGGAGAAATCGATTCACAAAGTTGGAGGTTCAAAATTGTCACAGTTCTGTATTGGGTTTCTGGAACTGACTTTGAGCTTCGATTTTGGTAAGCCCAAGCCTTCTCTTGTTCTAGACTTGATTTCCTTTCAAAGTTCATGTTGCATGGTTTTGATAATGACCATTTTCCCTAATTTCCATGTCCATTTCATGTTCCAAATTCCTTGATCAATCTACCCTGTCAAAACGGTTCTGGTTTGAGGAGGAGCTTTGGGTGTTTGGTGTTCTACCTCAAATCTCTGCTCAAATCTTGTTCAAGCACGAAACTCAGGTAAGGGGGAAGCTTACTATTTGCTAGAATGAGAATAAATTGTGGTATAATGTAGGTTGAGTCACCAAGAGACTCAAAGGGCATAAGTTAAAATGGTTAAGTGGCTTGGAGGCCAATCTGAGCTCAATTGTTGTTATGAGCAATGTTATCTAGATGCATGCAAGCTATATTGATGTTGGAGTCATGACTTATTTGGATATTATGTGAATTGATGCATTAAGTTGTGAAATATGTGCAATTATGTGCAATTTGAGTATCTAAATTGAATGCATGCAAGATAGATATGTTTCTGTGGCTGAACATACTAGTATTAAGGTATGTGAACTTTTTTGATTGATGAAATTGGTTAGATTTGAGAAATGAAAAGAATGAGTTGTCAAACCTCTTGTTTTAGTGGGCTGACTGCATAATCTAACCGGTTACTCGATATTCGTAACCGGTTAGACACAGTAAAATTTCAAAAGAAAATAAGTTTATAAAATCAGTCCTGGGGTCTTCTTAATTCTACTCAAATCTATACCTTAATTTCATTGGAAACAATATGAAAATAAGTTGATGATGCTGTTATGGTTCAGATTGGAAGTGATGAGTTAATACCTTAATATCAAATGATAATTTCAAGAGGAAATTATGCATAAATGAAATTGGATTATGACTTAGATCTTTTGAATGATATTATGTGTTGAACTTGAGGTATTCTGTTGTGCTAAGACTTTGTTATTGGATTGAGTAGAGAATTCAAGAAAAGAGTCTTTGAAAATCAATGGTTTTGTATTCAGGTCTGTAATTCTGACCGGTTAGGTGATGATGTAACCGGTTAGTACCTGAAACTTAAAAATAAAAGTTAAGTTTTTGGGTAAGGATTGTTAATACCAATGATTATATTCTCTCAATCCAGGTCTATGAGCATATGTTAAATTTAAATTCAAAGGTGAATTTTATGAGTAAAGCCATACCTCAAGATATCATTCAAAAGTTGTGTTTTCTAAGTCATAATAATGGAATTAATGGGAGCATGACCCTGTACTCTAGGAGCACCAAATTTGCAACCTACTTGATGACACATTCTGGGAATGTGGCCATTGTCTGGGACATGGTTTCTTTGATACGTTCTGGGAACGTGATGCACACTCTGGGAGTGGTGCTTGATTATATTCTAAGTATGGTTTGCGATACGTTCTGGGAACGTATGTTAGTGTTCTGGGAACACATTGATATAATAATAGACTTAAAGATAAAAACCAACCTTAATGATTGTGCATTCATGCATATAGAATGACAGATGGGTTGGTAGGAACGTTTATCATATTCTGGGAATATGAGGAGGGTACTCCGGGAGTACCAAATTTGTAACCTACTTGATGACACATTCTGGGAATGTGGCCAGTGTCTGGGACCTGGTTATGCACGTTCTGGGAACGTATGTTAGTGTTCTGGGAACACATTGATTTGCAACCTACTTGATGAAACATTCTGGGAATGTGGCCAGTGTCCGGGACCTGGTTTTTATGCGTTATGGGAACGTATGCGTTCTGGGAACGTGGTGCACACTCTGGGAGTGATGCTTATTATTCCAAGTATGGTTTGCTACACGTTCTGGGAACGTGGTGCACACTCTGGGAGTGATGCTTATTTATCCAAGTATGGTTTGTCATTACGTTCTGGGAACGAATGTCAGTGTTCCGGGAACACAACGGTGTATTGGATGGACGTCCAAGATGGACTTTGTTAGAGGCCTCAGTTGTGGAAGGAAATCATGCATCATGCCACCTGCATTGAAAGAATTATTATGATTAACCGGGTGTGCTCATATGATTATGCATCATGATTTGCTACATGTTGACTTGTGGATGTTAGTTTCATTCTCATTTGATTATGCGAATATGTATAGCTAACCCCCATGCCCTTATTAGGTGTTGATCGTGCATCTAGCTTGCACAAGAATCAGTAAAGGGAGATGTCCCTTAGGTGCATGCAGAGTGTAGAAAGTGTGGGTTGGGAACCCGTTGTGCAGATGTCGAGGATCCGACCAGATAAATGCTTGGACAGAGGACCAGTGACCAGCTCTATAACATCTCTGTTTTTAATAGTATTTATATGATAAACATTTTTAAAGAGGTATCATAAGATGAATTTGGTTTCATAATAATATTTATTTGGTATCCATGGACTTGTTACACTTGACATATTTTGAGAGTATAATATGATTATTTTACTATGTTTCCGCAAACTCTGATTTTGTTAGTCAACTTCATTATTAATCAAGTGTTTGTGAAAAGGAATTTTCAAGGGAAGGGAAAATTCTTATTTTCAGATCTTTTTCCAACGATAACAAGTCCAAGTATTCATAAACTTATTACTTTTCTTATAAAGTAAGATGATATACAAGGAGTGTTACATGGGCGCATGGTGCTGCGCGCCTGGGCGCGAATCTATCTGAGTTGCTGAATTATTTTTAGCACTTTGACCCAACTTCCTGATGCATTGATTCCTTGCACGCCTGGGCGTGCTGTTCCTGCGCCTGGGCGTGCAAGTGCAAATCTTCACATTTTCAACTGCTCAGCTCCAAATTCTCCAAGGTCCAGCTCTAATTTCTTCTTCCCAACTCCAACTAGCACTAAAACACCTGAAACACTAACAAACACATCAAAACGAACAAAACTCTACCTAAACACTTAACAACTAAAATTCCTAATAAAAGACTCGACTTTGCTTAAAAACACACCAAAACCAAAGTAAATAGGGGTTAAATAAGGTACAAAAACATCATATTTCAGACTCAAATCACACCCCCAAACTTGACATTTTGCATGTCCCAGGCAAAAGTAAAATTAAAATTCCAAACACAGTTTTACCTCCTAAATCAAAACATACATTGCTAGTCTAAGACTTCGACTCTCCAACTCTGACGCAAATATTCTCAAACAGCTACTCAATCAAAACCTGGTTAGAATAACAAACTCCAAGGAAACTAAGGAAGCGAACTCTCTCAACCTCTCAGTGTATCTCTCTCAAGTGTATAAAGGATAAATTCATTCAATGCACTCAAGTTCATCCAATGACAATGTGTACCATATGCTTGACTATAGACCAAATCTCCACCGAAATTATTGACTACATGCACAAATCAAGAGGTCTTAGTTCAGGTTGTAACGGGGCCATGGCTAAAAGATGAAGGTGGGATAAAGAAAGAATGGATGTACAAAGGGCTTAATCAATGCAATCAGAAAAATTCCCTTTAAAATTCATGAATGGAGCAACTAAATTTAACAATTAATCACATCTCACTCGAATTCAAAACACCCTTTCTTATCTTTTTCTCATTTCATTCATTCTACTCTCTTCTTCTTTTATTTTTATTTATTTTATTTTTTTTATTTATTTTTAGAAGAGAAGTAGAACTCATGTCATTTTTTTTTCACACTTTCACTTTAGCTTTTTCACAACATTCCTCTTAGTTGCTCCATCACAAATTCCAAAGGCAGTTCACAAAAATTATTCAAATTATGCATGGTACCAAAGAAACTCATTCAACTTCAAAAGCTCAAATTGGGCAACTAAGGGATATTAATGTCATTCAAATAGTTGAAGGCCACGAAAAACACAAAGCTAGGTGCCTTTATCATTTTTATGCATGCAGACAATTATCAATTTCGAGCCGGTCACAAGTCAAGTTCTAGACACACTATCAAAGTGAACACACTCAAGAAAGAATAAGGGGTTTCATCATATAATCATCACAATTTCAAATTCATACCCCTTTCAATTACATGACCAAATTCTCACTAGGCTAACGGCCTATTCACTATTCCAGAGTTTCCAAACAATTTGTCAAAATAACCAGTTTTCAAAAGAATCACAGCTCAATCAATTAAGTATCAATAGTCAGAAAGTCTAATCCTAAACCAGCAACAACATTTATTATTAGGAAAACAACACTAAGCCAGAAAAATCATCTACCTCTACCTAGGACACTAACTAACACCAAAATTTGGGGACAAATTTTTTTTATATTATATATTTTTTTTTATTTTTGAGTTTTTGTACCACTCCCCCAAACTTGGTTCGTGGCTTGTCCTCAAGCAACTAGACACTCGACAACAAAATAAACAAAAGAAAAGAAAGAGAAGTAAAAGAAAGAATAGAGACTTCCCTTTGTAGTGCACCATCCACAAGATCCAAGAAGTGAACTCCCCCAAACTTATGTACCTGCACACATGTAACTAAAAGTGGTGCTTGCAGCACCACATTAGTTAACAATTATAAGAAGCTCTAATCCGACAACGACTACCTAACCTAAGAACCTAACGACACCTAAAACTACCAACTAAATCTATAGCACAGTAATCACTCCTCAATGGACATCCCCGTCCATCTCATGGGACGATTCATCGTCCAAAAGCCCAAAGTCCTCCTCCGTGTAAGGAGGAACAACAAACGGTAACCCCTAATATTCTCTCCAATCCCTCATGTACGCATCCCGGTCTTGTTTCCAGCCCATCTCTCGGCGCCACAATTCAGCTGTCCGGGACTGGCGTCGCAAAATGCGATCCTGCCCCTGTAAAATCCTAGCCTGGCCACCCCTACACTCTTTTTGTCCCGTCATAAGGGACTGCATCATGCGCATAATCTCATCCATGCCTCCCGATTGTGAAACCGGTGGGGAAGAGGGGCCAGCCTCAACTGCAGGTGATGGCTCAAAAACCGGGGGTGGTGGTGGCGGTGCATTGCCTCCCGCGTGTCCTACATCGCGCAACGCTTTTCGCTCTAAAGCTAGGAAATGGTCCCAAGTGGACCAAGTCATCCGAGGAGTCCTCCTAAGCGCGCGCACATCCTCCCTAAAATAGACACCAGCGGCTGTACACAGCTTGTGGATAACCCAGGGAAATCCAACATATCCCTGATCCTTAATTGCGAAGCTGTGCATTCTATCAGAAATAATAGTAGCCGCATCAACTACGATCCCCTCAAGTAAAGCATAAACCAGCCGGCACACCCTAGGTGGAACCTTTGTATCATGGGACCTAGGATCTAAGTTATGCACCACGAACCGAACCCAAAACCTAGCAGCACCGATTAAGTTCTTTTGGTACACATGCTTGACCGTGTTAGACACGGACACGTTCCAGTCAGTTCCTGGTAAAAACATGGCCCTCTTAATCTTGTCCAGGGAATACTGCTCATTATCCTCAAAACTAGAGGTGGTGAACATCGCAGGGCCAGCTTCGAGTGGGTACATGGGGAGCCCCATAACACGAGCAATGGTAGCCGCATCGTAAGGGACTTCACAGCCCCGCACATAGCTAATGCGGCGGTTACCTAGCTCCAAAGCTTTCTTCTTTATCCTCCAATGAGCATGGGAATAAAATTCCCCCACTAAAGCTTGACTAAAGTATTCATCGGTCTCCCCAATCCATTCTACCCATTGATTAATTTCTAGGGTCTCCCGCACCTCATCAATCTCCCTAACACCTATGACATGGTGTCCTAAAGTGCCCTCCGGCAAATAGAGCATACTTGTCTCCGGGGTGATACCCCTTCGACTCATCTTGGAGTTGTAAAACTCCGAGACATCAGCGTGCTCAAATGTCTTTTTCCCTGAGCCACTAGCAATTGCCTTTCTTTTTCCCTTGTTCATGTTGAAAATTCACCTAGACAATCTATCGAACACCTAATGGGCACCCTAACTCTAAACTCAACTAACACAAACTCTAGACATAAATCCTAACACAAACCACTAAAAATCACAATTAAACACTAAATACAACCTAAAACACAGATAATTACGAAAATAATCAGAGAATAGAGCCAAAAACCGAAACTAAAATAAAAACTAACCTAGAAAATAAAAGAGAAGAGAAAAGGTACCACGAATTAGAGATGTGATTGGAGGCGTGCAAGGACGAAGAGATGTTGATTATGGTGGCTGGAGGGCGTGGGTTAGAGGCGGCGGCGGTTTTGGTGGAGAGGAGGGATAGACCGACGGTTCGGTGGAAGTTAGAAGCGAGGAAGAATGACACCATGAGGAGTGGAGGAAGAAGAAATATGAAGATGAGTGAAAAAGAGAAGTGATGGTGGTCTGGAGATGGTAAGGCGTGGGTTAGGCGCAGGTTAGAAGGAGTGGAATTAGGGTTGAGAGGAAGAAGAAAAGAGGAGAATGGGCCGGGTATGACAGTCTTTGGCTTATAACAGATCGCGCACCTGGGCGCGGGTCGGGCGCGCCTGGGCGTGAACACAGGTCTGATGCCTCTCTTTTTATTTTTTCCACACGCCTGGGCGTGTACTGCAGACCCCCAATTTTTTTTAATTTTTTTTTCTAATAAACAGTAAAAATCCTACACTAAAAAAAATAATAAAAAAAAAACTAAAATTAAATTACTTATCACTGGGTTTCCTCCCACCAAGCACTTGTTTGACGTCCCGAGCTTGACGGATGATACTAGGTTGAGACTAAGGGTCTTTGAGCTCCACTTTGGATGAGCTCTTGTCGATTACCTCTCCATGGTACACCTTGAGTCGCTGTCCATTCACTTTAAACACATTCCCATTTGAGGGATTTTTAATCTCCACAGCTCCAAAAGGTAGTACCTACATCACAACAAAAGAGCCTGTCCATCTAGACTTAAGATTTCCTGGAAAAAGCTTAAGTCTAGAGTTGTACAGCAAGACACTTTGTCCAACATGAAACTCTTTATTGATTATTCTCTTGTCATGCCACCTTTTTTTTCCTTAAAAATGCGAGAGGTGTTATATGCTTGCTCCCTAAACTCATCAAGTTCAGTGAGCTGCAATAACCTCTTCTCGCCTGTCAATTGCATATCAAGGTTTAAAAATCTGGTTGCCCAGTATGCTTTATTAAGAAGTTCAATAGGCAAATGACAGTTTTTTCCATAAACCACTTGAAAAGGTGACATGCCAATAGGGGCTTTATAAATTGTCCTATATGCCCAAAGAGCATCATCTAATTTTCTAGACCAATCTTTCCTAGAACTATTCACAGTTTTCTCTAAGATTCTCTTAAGGGACCTATTAGACACTTCAACCTGACCACATGTCTGTAGGTGATATGGGGTGGCAACTTTGTGGTGCACCCCATATTTAGCTAATGCCTTCTCCATCACTTTATTGCAAAAGTGACTTCCACCATCACTAATGAGTACTCTTGGTACTCCAAACCTGCAGAAAATATTCTTCCTTAAAAATTCTACCACTACTGCAGCATCATTAGTGGAAGTGGAGATGGCATCAACCCACTTAGAAACATAATCTACCCCCACAAGAAAGTATTTGTTGTTATAAGATGGTGGGAAGGGGCCTACAAAATCTATCCCCCAAACATCAAACACTTCTACCTCCAGAATATTTTGGAGAGGCATTTCATCTTTCCTAGAAATATTCCCCATCCTTTGGCATCGGTCACACTTGATCACAAAATCACGAGTATCTTTAAAAAGAGTTGGCCAAAAATAACCACATTGTAAAACCTTGGATGCTGGTTTTTCATGACCATAGTGACCTGAATAATGGGAGTTATGGCAATGCCAAAGAATGTCAGGAATTTCTTCCTCGGCTACACACCTCCAAATTACTCCATCTGCACTTCTTCTGAACAGAAAGGGCTCGTCCCAAAAATAAAACTGGGCGTCATGTAAAAACTTTTTCTTTTGTTGCCAAGTTAAATCTTCGGGAATGACCCCTGCTGCTAAGTAATTTGCTAAATCAGCATACCATGGTAATGCAGATGCAGTTAGGAGTTGTTCATCAGGGAATGCATCATCTATTGGTTATCTTTATCACTAGTTTCAAGGGAAAGTCTAGATAGGTGATCAGCTATTACATTTTCAACCCCCTTCTTATCCTTAATTTCCAAATCGAACTCTTGCAAAAGCAAGATCCACCTTATCAGTCTTGGCTTAGCGTCTTGCTTAGCCAAAAGGTGCCTAAGTGCAGCATGATCTGTGTAAACAATTACTTTTGACCCTATGAGATAGGACTTAAATTTATCCATGGCAAACACTACTGCTAAGAGCTCTTTTTCAGTAGTCGTGTAGTGCACCTGAGCACTATTCAGAACACGACTAGCATAGTAGATTGTATGAAATACTTTATCAACTCTTTGTCCTAGAACAGCTCCTATAGCATGGTCTCTGGCATCACACATTAGTTCAAAAGGTTTTCCCCAATCGGGTGCGACCACTATAGGGGTTGTTACTAGTTTCCTTTTCAAAGTTTCAAAAGCATTCATACATTCCTTATCAAACTTGAACTCCACATCCTTCTCCAACAAAGTGCAAAGGGGCTTAGATATTTTTGAAAAATCTTTTATAAATCTCCGGTAGAAACCGGCATGGCCCAGAAAACTTCTAATCCCCTTTACATTTGTTGGAGGAGGTAGATTTTCAATTACATCAATCTTTGCTTTATCTACCTCTATTCCTTTTTCAGAAATCTTATGCCCCAAAACTATCCCATCCTTACCCATGAATTGGCATTTCTCCCAGTTAAGGACAAGATTGGTTTCTTGGCATCTTTGCAAAACTTTTCCCAAATTACTAAGACATGAATCAAATGATGAACCATAGACCGAAAAATCATCCATAAATACCTCTATGAAGTTCTCAATCGTATAAGAGAATATTGTAAGCATGCACCTTTGAAAAGTGGCTGGTGCATTACAAAGTCCAAAAGGCATTCTCCGATATGCAAAAACTCCAAAGGGGCATGTGAATGCAGTTTTTTCTTGATCATTAGGGTCAACACAGATTTGATTATAACCAGAATATCCATCAAGAAAACAGTAATATGCATGTCCAGCTAATCTTTCTAACATCTGATCCATGTATGGCAATGGGAAGTGGTCCTTTCGGGTGACATTATTCAATCTCCTATAGTCAATACAAACTCTCCACCCTGAGACAGTGCTGGTGGGGATGAGTTCATTTTTGTCATTTTTAATCACTGTTAAACCACCCTTCTTTGGGACCACTTGCACTAGGCTTACCCAAGTGCTATCAGAGATGGGGTAAATTATTCCTGCATCTAAAAGTTTTACCACCTCCTTTCTTACTACCTCCTGGAGAGTAGGATTGAGTCTCCTTGGAGGCTGAATTACAGGCTTAAAATTCTCCTCCAAGAGAATCTTATGCATGCAAAAGCTGGGATGAATCCCTGTGAGGTCATCTACACGCCATCCTATCGCAGATTTATATTGCCTTAAAACTCATTAATTTTTCAGTTTCTAATTCAGTTAAAGCATTATTAATTATGACAGGATAGTAGTCGGAGTCATCTAGAAAAGCATACCTGAGATTGGCTGGGAGTGTTTTAAGCTCCGGTTTCGCTCTAGCCTCCTTGTCATGTCTCCTCAGATCCATGATTTCAGTGTCTGTGTACTCTGAAGTTGCATCCAGCTGAGATGTTACCTTATCAATTTCTGGCTCTCCACACTCTCCTTTCACCAATGTTGCCTCAATTGTGTCTCTATGGCAGGTTTTCTCAATAGTGGATGTGGCTAGGGCATCAATCACATCGACCATGAAGCAATGCTCCTCCTCCTTTGGTCTTCTCATGGACTCATACACATTGAAGGATACTTCCTCTTCATGAACCGGCAACTTGAGCTCGCCCTGTTGCACATCAATGAGGGCTCGCCCAGTGGCCAAGAACGGCCTTCCCAAAAGAAGTGGAATAGCAGCATCCTCCTCCATGTCCAGGATCACAAAATCAGCAGGGAAAATGAACTTGTCAACCTTAACAAGAACATCCTCCACCTTCCCATAAGGTCTTTTGATGGAACGATCTGCCAGCTGGAGACACATCATGGTTGGTTTCACCTCCCCAATGTCCAATCTCTTGAAGATAGAGAGAGGCATCAGGTTGATGCTAGCTCCCAAGTCGCATAGAGCCTTTCCAATGTTATACCCACCAATGTTGCATGGAATTGTGAAACTCCCTGGGTCCTTAAGTTTCTGAGGAAGCTTCTTTTGCAATATGGCACTGCATTCTTCAGTCAGCATAACTGTCTCATCATCCTGAATCTTCCTCTTGTTACTCAGAAGCTCCTTCATAAACTTAGCATAGGTGGGCATAGGCTCCTCTGGTTTCTGTTCCTTCTCCTCTTCAGCCTCAATTACCGCATCATCACTCTTTTTCCGTGGCTCCTTAAGAGACTTGCCACTTCGAAGAGTAATGGCCTTGCAATGCTCCCTTGGATTAGGAACTGTATCACTTGGAAAGGATCCGGATGGCCTCTCTGACATTTGCTTGGAAAGCTGACCCATCTGAATCTCCAAATTGCGAATACTAGCTCCTTGATTTTTTAACCCTGCTCTGGTCTCCTCTGCTAAGTTACTTATTGTATTAGTAACCCTTTCAAGAGCTGCTTCCCATGGTGCCATCTTCTATTTTTGCTGTGGAGGCTGTGATGGTTGTGGTGGCTGAAGTGCTGGACTGCGCCAGGAGAAGGCAGAATGATTTCTATACCCCGGATTGTAAGTATTAGAGTAGGGATTATTCCTCTGACCTCCTCCTATGAAATTAGCCTCTTCACTTGTGCCAAACTCAAGAGCACAGTCTCCATTTTGATGATTACCCTTGCAGAAATTGCAGGAAAGCACTACCTCAGAAGGACCCATCCGAACCTGGTTTAATTTCTGAGTCAATGCAGCTATTTGCTGCTGCATCTCCTTATATTGGGCGAACAAAACTTGCACATTCTCAGGTTCCAGATCATTCTTCTTCATGATACGCTTCCTAACAGTGGCACGACTGTTGTTGTGAGCCACCTTTTCGAACAACTGCCTAGCCTCTTCAACGGTCTTGCTCTCTAATGAACCTTGTGATGCACAGTCGACCAAATGCTGATTGGAGAGACTCAACCCATCATAGAATGTCCTCATTTGCATCCATTCAGGCATAGAGTGATTGGGACACTTCTTCAACATCTGCTTGTACCTTTCCCATGCTTCATGTAAAGATTCTCCATCCTGCTGAGCGAAGGCGTTGATTTCTTGCCTAAGCTGAGCTTGTTTGGAAGGTGGGAAGTATTTGTCCACGAAAATCTTAGCCAATCCCTCCCAAGAAGTGATGCTCCCTTATGGTTGTGCATGGAGCCATTGAAGCGCCTTTCCCCTTAATGAGAGAGGGACTTGCACCTTGAATCTTGAAGAAGTCCAGGTAACTCAAGAAACTAGCAATGTGATCACTCGGATCCTCATCTGGGGCACCGCTAAATTGATTTTGTTGCAGCATGTTCAGATATGCCCCCTTGATGTCAAAATTTGAGGCAGTGACAGCAGGTCGGACTATGCTAGTACCAATTAAGGTCGGGTCGACTAAGGCGTAATCAGCCAAGGTACGCCTTTCAGGTTCCGGCTCACGCTCATTCCTGCGCTCGCGCTCACACTCTTCCGCCATTATTCTTGCTCGTCTCCTTCTCTCTTGCTGTGCTTGTTTCCTTATCTTCTTCGCTGTCAACTCGATCTCAGGATCGAATTGAAGACTGCTGTAATCACCTGCAGAACGCAAGTGCATATACCAATCTCGGCAAAGAGGGTTAAAAGCACCTGTTGAGTAAATAGAAACAATTAAGAATAAATAGCTAGAGTAAAATTCCACTAAGTAAATACTAAAAGTACTGAAAAATTATTAAAATCTAATTTTAGTCCCCGACAAAGGGGCCAAAAACTTGTTGGCGTTCTGGTAAGTGCACCAGTTCGTGGCAAGTAATAAAGTGGAAGTGGGTTGTCGTTCCCAACGAGGACTAAAATCGACTAAAATAATTCTCACCTAAGTCGTAGTTACTACGTGAAATTCAAATTAAAGTTAACTTGATTGGAAAATTCTTAACTAAATTAAATTGAAAAAACAAAAACTCAAATAAAAAGTGGTTGTGAAAGAATTTGGGAAAGCTTGGGAACTTTTTTCATTGTAGGTTCCTATAATAATTGCTAACGAATCAATGATTTTCCTAAGTATTGAACCAATTTTGCAAAAGTAAAAGCAACCTAATTCCTTAGGTCAACCCTGTTTCTTAGTAATATAATCTCCCTTAATTCCTTAAGCAGAGCTTTAAATTCTAATCTAATCAATTAATGTTCAATCAAAATTATTAGAAGGTTATCCAATTCATAGACATATTCCTATACCTATGTAATTGAATTGTTTGATTAAAGGTCTAAATCCTAATTCAATATTCCTATGCAATTAGAATTACCAAATCACAATCGAGCTCAAAATTATGATAAACAAATAAGAACATAATCAAACACAATACTTAATTGGAAAAACATCAATTCATTAAGCAAATAACTATGAAGGTTCCATACAAATCCACATGTTCCCAAATAAGGGTTTAGTTCATAATAGAGAAGAGAGAAACAATAAACATGATAAAAGTAAACATATTTACCACTAAACTTGAATCTCCAATCTCAATTCTTCACCAAAGCTCTCAAAATCTCAGTTCCCAATTGTTCAAAATCATCCTAATTTCTAATCCTAATATCTATTACAAAGCCCCAAAAGCCAATCTTATCACAAATCCATCAAAAAGATAACAAATCCAAACAGATCAGCGACGCACGTCTGGGCGCGCATCTTAAAAATCGGCAGTTCCCTTCATATGTGACACGCACGCCTGGGCGCATGGTGCTGCGCGCCTGGGCACGAATCTATCTGACTTGCTGAATTATTTTTAGCACTTTGACCCAACTTCCTGATGCATTGACCCCTTGCACGCCTGGGCGTGCTGTTCCTGCGCCGGGGCGTGCAAGTGTAAATCTTCACATTTTCAACTGCTCAGCTCCAAATTCTCCAAGGTCCAGCTCTAATTTCTTCTTCCCAACTCCAACTAGCACTAAAACACCTGAAACACTAACACATCAAAACGAACAAAACTCTACCTAAACACTTAACAACTAAAATTCCTAATAAAAGACTCGACTTTGCTTAAAAACACACCAAAACCAAAGTAAATAGGGGTTAAATAAGGTACAAAAACATCATATTTCAGACTCATATCAATTATCTTATCTAAGATTGAATTCTAAAAATCTTTTTCTTATCTCAAGCTAAATAAGATAATCTTCTTCAACCAAAACAAAGCAATTATCAAAAAATAACAACCTAAAATATAAAATATACATCAATTCATTAATTTTTAGTTAGGTTTTGATACTGAAGAATCAAATAATCAAATAATATAAAATAAAAAATAATAATAGAAGAATCAGAATGTCAGAATTAGAGATGTAAAGGTGAAAAAGTAATGTAAAAATTGAATGTGAGATCCTATTATTGTTAGATCAAGTGTTCATATATGTGCATGTGGAGTTTGTGAGATCTATTATGCAAGTGCGTGCTTTTGATAATGACAAATGTTTTAAACAAGCTCAAGTCTTGGAGAAGCTCACCAAAGAACAACAAACAACAATGACGAAGAGAGAGCAAGCTCATTAGATTCAATTTATGTATATTGTAATATCTTTATTTTGAGTCTTAGAGTTTGGGTAGAGTTTTTAGAGGGTAGTGAATCTCTATCAAGTGCATGATCATATTATAATTTGAGTATTTCACTTAACCTAAATCAATAAGTGGCTTAAAGGTTTTTAAAGAAAAGGTTTAATTTTGAGAAAACAAGTTTTTAATTGATTTTTACAGTGGTTAATCGATTAACGGGAAGAGCTAGCTAATCGATTAACATAAATTCAACAATGCTTAATCGATTAAGTGTATCTGTTAATCGATTAACACGTGCAGAACAGCTTTATAAAATAGCTTTTCACTTCTCAAAATCAGTTTTTAAGTTTCCTAACTTTTGGGTATTCTATATAAACCTTTTCCTAATCATTGTGATTAACTAACTTCATTTTCATAGTGCAGAACAGCTTTTTAAAATAGCTTTTCACTTCTCAAAATCAGTTTTTAAGTTTCCTAACTTCTGGGTATTCTATATAAACCTTTTCCTAATCATTGTGATCAACTAACTTCATTTTCATATCATTTTAGAAAGATCAAAGCCACATTATTCTCTCAACTTTCTCTCTCACTTTTACAAAGATGAAAGTTCTTACTTTTCATATTCTTTGATCAAGAAGCTTTTGAATCTCATGTTTAATTGTTCATAATTCTTGAAGGAGATTCATTAGGTTATTGTTTTGAATTGAGTTGTAATCTTTGCAAGAGGCAAGCTTATCTACAACAAAGTGGAAGTCTTGGTGGTTGTTCATCAAGCAAATTGATTTTGAAGTCTTGTTGTGTTAACAAGCAAATTGGAAGCCTTGTTGTGAGGAATCAACAAGCAAGTGAGAGCCTTGGTGTGGGGTTATCATCAAGCAAGAAAAGAGGTTAGATTAGAAGTTCAAGAGGATTGCAAGACAAGAGTGGGGTATCTCTTGGAGGCTATCAAGTGGGGTATCTTGAGAGGCATTTGCTTGTAATTTGAGAATTCTAATTCCTTATTGAAGAAACTCTCTCTATATTGATAGAGGGGATTGGATGTAGCTCTCGGTGGTTGAGAGTGAACCAGTATAAATCTCTGAGCAAGCTTCTCTTCCCTTAACTCTTTAATATTTGTTATTTCATATTGTTCTTGATTGAAAACCTAGAAAATATTGATTTTCTATAATTGAATGAATTAGGATTTAATAGTTCAAATTGATTTGGGGAAAACCGTTTTCATAATCTAGGTAATCATTAAAAATCTTGGTGTTAATCAATTATGCGCTATCTCTGATCATATATGTTCGTTTTCGATTGAAAAGTGATTTTCTAGTTTTTATCAGTGACTAATCGATTAACAATATCATTAATCGATTAACCATCTGAATGCTGTCAGATGTTAATCGATTAACTGCAGGTCTAATCGATTAATATGTGTTGATTTTGTGAAAATCATTCGTTTTAATTTTTTCGATTTGTTTTATTCGAAAATCTTTCAAGGTTTCTTTAACACATATTCAACCCCCCCTTCTAGGTGTTCTCCTAGTGTTCTCTAGTTAATTCACCCACCGATTGTAGTTCTTACAATTGGTATCAAAGCTCGATCGAAAGTCACGAGCATAGAGTTTTTTCGTAAAGATCCTTGAGGAAACTACAATGGGTTCTACGAATCCCTTTGGTGGTGAAGGTGCTTCAATAAACCGCCCTCCTATGTTTGGTGGAGAGGGTTATGCTTATTGGAAAGTTAGAATGAAAATCTTTATTGAAGCAATAGATGTGAATATTTGGGAAGCCATTGAGAATGGTCCTTACATTCCCTCAAAACAAGTAGAAGGTGCATCTCAACTCATTCCCAAAGATAAGTGGACCGATGATGATAAAAATAAAATTCAATATGATTTAAAAGCTAGAAACATCATCACTTCGACTCTATATTATGATGATTTCTTTAGGATCTCCTAATGTCAAAATGCCAAAGAAATGTGGGACGCCTTGCAAGTCACACATGAAGGCACTAGTGAAGTTAGGCGTGCTAGATTAAATTCTTTGATGCATGAATATGAATTGTTTCGTATGTTGCCTAATGAATCTATATGTGATATGCAAAAACATTTTACTCATATTATTAATCATCTCATTGCTCTTGAAAAAACTTTTATGAATTGTGAAGTTATTAACAAAGTGTTAAGATGTCTAAGCAGGGAATGGCAACCTAAGGTTACCGCAATTATAGAATCAAAGGACTTGGACACCATGGATTTAGAAACACTTTTCGGAAAGCTTCAAGAACATGAAATGGAGCTTGGACGTTTGCATATGCATGAAGAGTTGGATAAGAACAAAGAAAGAAAAGGAATTGCTCTTAAAGCTAAGATTTCATATAATAGAGAAGAGAATTCCTATAGTGAAGATTCTGATTCGGACATCATGAAGAGAATATGAAACTTCTATTAAGAAGATTTAGCAAACATCTAAGAAGAAAAGGAAGGTTGAACAAAGACAAAAGGAAAGAGAAAAATTCCCCACACTACAAGACCAAGACAACAAAAGAAGGAGTAGTTTTCCAAGAATGCGAAAAACCCGGTCATATCAAGTATTCGTGCTCAAAGTATCTCAAAAAGATGGAAAAAGAGAAGAAACATATCCAAAGCACAAAAAGGCATACATTGTATGGGTTGAAGATGAAAAATAAAAGGAAAGCACAACAAGTAGTTCTTCGGATGATGAAGAAATCGCTGCACTTAACTTGCTAGTACAAGTAAATGAAGAAGAAAGCTCAAGTAATGAAACAAATGAACAAAGCGTGAAAAGCGATGTAAGTGAAACTAAATCTGAAATTTCTTCCAAATATGAAATTTTATATAATGCTTATGAAGAAATGCATGAAGAACTTAAGAAACTAGCTTTGAAAAATTTAGAAAGAAAGAAGATCATTTTGAAACATCAATAAGAGATTTTAGAACTTCAAAAACAAATTGATGAGCTTAATCTTCAAAATGAAACTCTTGATCTCATATATGCTAGTTCTTCTTGTGATTGTGCTAGTAGATTGAATGTTGTGGTTGATTGTGAGAATTGCAAGTTGTTTAAGGATGAAAATGCTATTTTGAAAAATAAGCTTGCAAGTTTCACAAGTGGTGATATTAAATTGAGCACATTGTTAAATTTTCAAAGAGAAAATTCAAACAATTTTGGTTTGGGTTATATTAATGCTAAGAGTAAGTCTCATAGAAATGTTGTTGATTTTTCTAAGATTGATTTTTCAAATGCACCAACATGTTTCTATTGTGGCACTCATGGACATACTTCAAATGTGTGTTATATTAAAGTGCATGGTATACCTAAATGAAATTTTGTTTGGGTTAAGAAGGGTGGAAATCCCTTAACTAACAAAAATGGATCCAAGACCATTTGGATACCAAAAAGCAAATCATGATTATTTTGTAGGTACAATTGAAGAGCAAAAGATCTACAAAGCTCTTACAATTGGTATTATTTCTACAAAGCTCACATTTGGAATCAAGTGGATTTTCACAAGTGTAATAAGTATTTACAATTGATATTTACAATTTGTGTTGATAATTCACAAGTGTCGTCATGATATATTTTTTCTACAATTGGTATCATTGTGTGTTCATTATGTGATTATCATGTTATTGTGGTTATTGTGACATTTCTTTACAATTGGTATCACATTTCAAAGTATATTTCATTGATTAATTGGTATCAATTATGTAGAGAAAGGATTATTAATTTCTCATATTTTGGCTTAAGATTTCATTGTTATATTACTTTTTGATAATGCCAAAAGGGGGAGAAAAGGTTGTTTTGTTGTTTTTATATAGGTCGAGCAAAGTTGTTGAAGATAGGGGGAGAATCAAGCTTAACTCAATTGGATTTAAATGGATTTATTGAGGGGGAGCATGAGTCTCACCAAGTGATCAAATGTTTCAACAATCAGCAACGTCAAAACAATGTTTGTCATCATCAAAAATGGGGAGATTGTTAGATCTAGTGTGCATGTGCATGTGGAGTTTGTGAGATCTATTATGCAAGTGCATGGTCTTGATAATGACAAATGTTTTGAAGAAGCTCAAGTCTTGGAGAAGTTCACCAAAGAACAACAAACAATAATAATGAAGAGAGAGCAAGTTGATTAGATTCAATTTGTGTATATTGTAATATCTATATTTTGAGTCTTAGAGTTTGGGTAGAGTTTTTAGAGGGTAGTGAATCTCTATCAAGTGCATGATCATATTATAATTTGAGTATTTCACTTAACCTAAATCAATAGGTGGCATAAAGGTTTTTAAAGAAAAGGTTTAATTTTGAGAAAACAAGTTTTTAATTGATTTTTACAGTGGTTAATCGAATAACTGGAAGTGCTAATCGATTAACATAAATTCAACAGTGCTTAATCGATTAAATGTATCTGTTAATCGATTAACACGTGCAGAACAACTTTTTAAAATAGCTTTTCACTTCTCAAAATTAGTTTTTAAGTTTCCTAACTTTTGGGTATTCTATATAATCCTTTTCCTAATCATTGTGATTAACTAACTTCATTTTCATTGTGCAAAATAGCTTTTTAAAATAGCTTTTCACTTCTCAAAATCAATTTTTAAGTTTCCTAACTTTTGGGTATTCTATATAAACATTTTCCTAATCATTGTGATTAACTAACTTCATTTTCATATCATTTTAGAAAGATCAAAGCCACATTATTCTCTCAACTTTCTCTCTCACTTTTACAAAGATGAAAGTTCTTACTTTTCATATTCTTTGATCAAGAAGCTTTTGAATCTCAAGTTTAATTGTTCATAATTCTTGAAGGAGATTCATTAGGTTATTGTTTTGAATTGAGTTGTAATCTTTGCAAGAGGCAAGCTTATCTACAACAAAGTGGAAGTCTTGGTGGTTGTTCATCAACCAAATTTGTTTGGAAGTCTTGTTGTGTTAACAAGCAAATTGGAAGCCTTGTTGTGAGGAATCAACAAGCAAGTGGAAGCCTTGGTGTGGGGTTATCATCAAGCAAGAAGAGAGGTTAGATTAGAAGTTCAAGAGGATTGCAAGACAAGAGTGGGGTATCTCTTGGAGGCTATCAAGTGGGGTATCTTGAGAGGCATTTGCTTGTAATTTGAGAATTCTAATTCCTTATTGAAGAAACTCTCTCTATTGTGATAGATGTAACACCTTAAATATTTACCCAAAGGTACCCGTAATATTAAATTAGTGACTTGAAAATTTTCCTTTGGGAACTTATTCGACAACTTTAGTCATTATGATATTACTAGTTAAAATTATTTACTTATGAAAAATCTCCGGTCAAACGGACGAAGTTTCCTTTGATTTAGGGACATTCCCAAAAATGTTCATTTCCTGAATACCTGCATAAAACTTTTGTATAAACGACATTAGACCGGCAGGGCCCAAAATATATTTTTGTTCAGACATTACAACATTTCCAGAAAATATGAACCAGTTCCCAAAAGACTTAGATTTCAAATGATAATACGAATAAAAGAAGTACATCAGCAACTCTAATATAAAACCCCCGACCAAAACATGGTCACCCAAATACTAACTACAATCCATGGTGTGGAATGTACTCCTATTAGGCCATGACTTGAGTAAGCTCCGCTTCTGTACCTGCAAAAAATATAGAAAGAAGGGCAACATTACACAGGACTTGGGAAAATAGCTTCTAAGAAGCATAGCAATGAACTAAGCCCTACTTACACACTAACAGCTTAACAACCATATACACATACTTATGCAATCACATTCAAATTTCCAATTCCATTTGCGTTAACACTCTCATTATCCATTTCCTTTTCCTTTGCACCACTAGGATTTTATGCACCTGCTAGGCAATTCACCACCTACTAGGGACTTTACACCTGTCAGGACTTTACACCCATTAGGCATCGCCTGTTAGGACTATGCTTATTAATTTAATTAATTCATTTCCCTTAATTCCAGTTCACATATTATTCCTTTTTAGTTGTGCAGTGAATTGATCCATTGGCGCACCGACGCCTAACGGGGTATTTGGACCTAATGGGCAATTGGTCTGACAGGAAATTGGCCCTAGCAGGCAATTCACCACCTAGAAGGGAACCTAGTGTGCCGGTGCTTCCAAGGATCAATCACACTGCATTCCCTTTTAATTAACCTATGTGTCATCTCATCAAAATAAACCATACATATTCATTTATCACAACACTCATATCAAACAACAATTATCAACATACAATTATAAATCCACATTCTCCAGCGAAAACATATAAATATACATGTGCCACACATTTCCAATAACTATACACTCATAAATAAACACTTATAACACAATTAATCACAAGCATCCACATAAATTTCCAAATAGCTTACACATTCTTAATTAAACATTTACAGCACACTTGATCATCACCCAACCAATTTAGCACTTAGTCACATTATTAATTCTCAACAAATAGCAAGCATGTCAATCGACATACTCAGGTATGTCTCAAAGTACCATAATATAAGTCAGCTCCCTAGGGTTCTTCACTTCCTACTTTTAAAACACACATAAAGAGAGTTTATTTTCCAAATTAATTAACTACACCTAGCTATCACTATAACATCCTTAGAATCTATGTCCCAAATAAAGGTAATACAACCCCTCTTACCTTCCAAATGGGAGATGATGATGAATCACCAATTCAAGCACTAAATCTTAGTTCCCTACTCCTGAAACCACTTTGACCCTTGACAATCCTAGCCTTAATCTCCTACTCCTTGCTCTTGATGGTGGGGTCTATGTGTATAACTCTCCCTAGTTGCTAAGTTTGCAAATCCATGGAGATAGAGAGGGAGAGGGGTCACACGAATTTGGTGGAGAAGAGGAGGAAGGATTTGTTGACTAATCTCTTGCTTGATCTTTGATGGCGATGATGGGTGGGTTGATTTTGTGGCTTGGTTTTGGGTACTTGATGAATGATGATGATTATATGTTCTTGGTGATGGAAAGGATTTCATGAAGGTGAGGGAGCAATGAGGTTGATGGTGTTTTGATTGGTGGTGGTGGTTACTTGTTGGATCCATGAAGGAAGTGAAGAAGGTGATGAAAGAATGAAGAAGAAGATGGTGTGTTGGGGGTTTTGTTTTTTTTTTATCTCTTTCAAAGAGGGAGCAAAACGTGGGGCTGGGATTACTTGACTTGGTCCCCAAGTCCAAATCCAACGACTGGTGCTGATCATTCTGGTGCGGGACTGGTGGGGCTGGCGCGGTTATGGTGCGCCATTTCCGGGGCTGATGCGTGTGGGACGCGCCTGGGGGCACGGGAGGGCGCGCCTGCGCGAGAAACTCCCTGGGAGCATCACTTAATTTCCACTGGTGCGCCTGAGCGCAAGGGTGGTGCGCCTGGGCGCGCACTGGGAATCTTAACTTCGATTTGCTATATCTTCTTCGTTAACCACTCGATCTTGCTCAAAATTTGAGACAAGTTTCCTAATACCCTTATCTTCACATCCAATGGTGGGAATTGGATTTGGAGCTATAGACCTTCTAATTCTAATTTCCTAAAGTCCTAGACTCTTCATTCTCAAATAACTCTTCTAAATTCCTAAATTTTAACCTAATTTGCCCATTCCTCTTCACTCTAAACCTATTACCACACTAATTATGCTTGGAAATAAATTAGGGATGTTACAATAGAGGGGACTGGATGTAGCTCTCGGTGGTTGAGAGTGAACCAGTATAAATCTCTGAGCAAGCTTCTCTTCCCTTAACTCTTTAATATTTGTTATTTCATATTGTTCTTGATTGAAAACCTAGAAAAGATTGATTTTCTATAATTGAATGAATTAGGATTTAATAGTTCAAATTGATTTGGGGAAAACCTTTTTCATAATCTAGGTAATCATTAACAATCTAGGTGTTAATCAATTCTGCGTTATCTCTGATCATATATGTTAATTGATTGATTTTCGTTTTCGATTGAAAAGTGATTTTCTAGTTTTTATCAGTGACTAATCGATTAACAATATCATTAATCGAATAACCATCTGAAGGTTGTCAGATGTTAATTGATTAACTGCAGGTCTAATCGATTAATTTGTGTTGATTTTGTGAAAATCATTCGTTTTAATTGTTTCGATTTGTTTTATTCGAAAATCTTTCAAGGTTTCTTTAACACCTATTCAACCCCCCTTCTAGGTGTTCTCCCAGTGTTCTCTAGTTAATTCACCCACTGACTGTAGTTCTTACAATTATATATAATGATTTTAAAGTCAATGATAAATCACAATGTATGTCAGCGCACACGTGCAAAATTACAACGCTGATGGTTCTCTCTATCTTAGCGTTTAGCGAGAAACAAATGAGTTTAAGAAGAAGAGGTGGCAGTGGAACAATGTCAAAACAATTTTAGTAGGTAATAGTAATTTTTTTAAATCAAATAATACGAAAAAAAGAAAGGAATAACAAAGTGAAAGAAATAGAAAAAATATAGTGACAGAGAGAGGAGAAACAGAAAGACGGATGCACCAATTCTACTAAATAAATATTTTGGTTAGGGTTTGTGATATTGAAAAATCAAATAATCAAATAATATAAAATAAAATAAAATAATAGAAGAATCATACTGTGAACTTACCAATGTTAGGAGAAGAAAATTCTCAGAATTAGAAAGATGTAAAGGTGAAAAAAGTAAAGATTAAAGGTGAGTTCTTATTATATATAGTGATTTTTAGTGAGGATAATTACAGATAATGATTAAATAAATATTTTTGTTAGGGATAATGATTATTTACCTACAAACGCTCTCATGCGAGTATTGCTTAAGCGAATAAATGTGATGCATCGAAAAGGGATCTTTTTATATATAGATAGTAAAATAAATAAGGAATACAATGATTTATATATAAACAAATATAATATTTAAAAAAATGAGCAGCTATTATCTTCCAACGAATTCATGTCCAATAAAATAAGGGATATTCTGGTTTATTATTAATTATGCTCATAATACCAAACAAAAAAATATCAAAATGTTTAATTCTGATTTAGTTTTGATTCATCATAATAAAATTGAAAATCATAAAAAAAAAAGTGTTAATTTATCCATAAAATAAATAAGGAATATCTCAGATGAAAAGTATTATTTTTGATTCATATAAGAAAGTACAAAATTTAGCAACAAGATCATTTACATTAATTTTTTTAAATGTAGGGTTTGATTTAACCATTGCCTTTTTGTATAATTTTTTTTGTTTAATAACAATCTTTAATTTATAATTAAAAATAATAATAATTTTTACTTTAAAATATTTAATATAAAAAATTTAAAATATTAACAACTCGTGCATTGCACTGGGTAAGAGTTAATTTTTAATTCTATGTCTTATTATAAAAATACATTTTGGAGTGCGCCACAGCCGATAGTCGAAGACTAATCCTCTCCGAAGCATAGATATCACCGAAGTGGATTTTACCTCTACCGCATTTTAATATATATATATATATATATATAATGATTGTGTTGATTTTTATTAAATTAATTGTATTTTTTGTTATATCCGATCCTTTCTCTTTTTGAAATTATATTAATAATCACCATTACTTACGTATATAAAAACCCTATTGAATATGGGTTCATATGAAAAAATAATTATTGCACTCATGAATTAGAAACTAAATAAATAAATGTAAATAATTAGAAGAAGCAAATAATTCAATAATTGCACGCACCATGCTACGCGTCCTTGTTAGCGATTGACAGGTGATTTGCACTGCTTTCCATTGGTAACTTCAACTTGATTCTTCTATGGTGATTTCGTCAACAATGGTGAAGAAGAAAAAAGATGACTCACTCACTAAAGAAAATCTTCAGAAAAGAGTTGTACTTACTGAAACTCCTTGTAGAGCTGAATTGAGTAATGTTCAAAGTGTAGTTTTAGCTCTAGGTGCTCCTTCATATAGAGCAATTATTATGTGGTCCGGGACAACATGGTTCAGGATAATCACCACCATCAATTATTTAATTTTTGAATTTTTTTAATTAAAAAATAAACTATCAACGGTTGAGATGTGCCTAGACCATGTGATCCATGACTAACTAATAATTAATTATTAGGTGGTCCGGGACAACAAGGTTCAAAATAATCATCATTATCCATTATTTAATTTTTAAATTTTTTTAATTAAAAAATAAACTTCGAGCAATTTTTAATTTCTGGGCATTTTTTTTAATTATTTAATCACCAACATGGAGAAGCAAGCTTCGAAACCAATACTGGACAGAAGGCAACCGGATGAGCTCGTGAAATTGATTGGGCTAGATAGGAATTGTTCAAAAGAGATAATAGTAGCACACGACAAGAAAAAGCACCATTTACAACAGAGTATTTGCGACGGTTTTATAAACCGCTGTCGGTCAGCAATATTAAATTTAATTTTGCGTCGGTTCTATAAACTGCCGCAACATGCAATCTCACACGGGCCACACGCACGTACCACACTCACTTTCATTCTATGTGCATTTCTCACTCTCACTCAGTCTCTCCGTCTCTCTGCATTTCTCCTTCGTCAATTTCTCACTCTCATTTCTCCTTCGATCCTCTCTGTGCTTCGTTCGACTCTGTATCTCTATTTCATGGTGAGTGTTCGTTTTCATTTTCATTTTCGTTTCATTCTATTATTCATTCTTATCCATCGAAGCTCTTACTTTTGGATCGAAGGTGAGTTTAACACTTCTCTCAATCATTCATGTGAAGCTATTAGTAATCCATAATCTCTAACCGAAATCTCATTCTCTCACTCTAAATCCCTAATCGAAACTCTAATCGCAAAAAAACTAATCGAATCGCTAACCAAAATCCATATAATCGAAGGTTTAATCACAAAAATCTCTATGAATCACAAATTCCATTTCATTTTGCAGCAATCTCACAAAAATCATTTGTTTCACAAAAGGCTCAGAAACTTGTTCTCTATCGTTCAACAGAGCTAAGTTCCAATCGGTGAGTTCTCAATCACTCGTCCATTCTCGTTGTGTTCCCAATCGTTCAACGGAGCATAGTTCCAATCAGAGCATTGAATTTTTCACTTGGTCGCTGTTCAAATCACTCATAAGCACCAAGGATCCAGTAGTTCAAGGTAAATTATGAATTAGGGATTTGAATACTTTTGGTTAACTTTGATTTTGGATACTTATGAATCAGGGATTTGACTCAGAATTTCCTTTCTCTATTCTCAGAACCCCATAAACCCTACAATTTTCCCTCAATTTTCTTTACCATCAATTAAATATACATCTAATTTTGATTGTTTATCAATTAATTTCAGATTCCATTAAGTGTGGTGGTTGCTTGGATAATGGGTATAGAAATGGATCTGGAATTCAGTTTGCTTAAGACTGGGTGTCTTGCTTTCACAATTATCGTTACTACATTCACTTTACAGGTAAATTTTGCACAATGCCAATTGATGGCCACTTTATCTCGGTTTTTATTTTTATTTTCATTTTATCATTGCTGCATGTTTTTTTTCACAAAACTCCACTAATCAGTAAGTATATTCCTACCTATTGCAGGTCATAAAGCATTGAGGAATGTCAATTTATTAATCTTTGAGAGTCTATGATTTCTAAGTTGAAGCACAAAGTTAGATGTATAGTCCTAATATAAAAACATGATAATTACTTCATATTCTATTTTGACATTCAACTGATAATTTCTAAGTTGAAGCATTATAGAATTTTAATTCAAGTGATTATTTATTTTGACATTTTTTTTATGTTGCAGATCAAAATCCTAAGGTCAATTTCGGAGCTAAACCACCCATTGATGCCATGGACACTTGAATGGCTGTTTCATTGAGGCATGATGAGAGCTCCAACATACACTACTGAGAGTAGAGATTTATATTATAGGGTGTTGATTTTCGCTGTCATAATGCATCAAGTATTTGGTAGAATCTCTTTTGAAAAATTCTTAACTATTGACAATGGTTTATGTATTCATACGTTGGTTATTTACTTTTCAAATTGATTAAATGTAGTTTTTGGTTTCTGCAAGTGAAAAGAATGAAGAAAAAGAAAAAAGAGATTAAGCAGGTGAAACATTTGGCAACTGTAGAGGAGGGCATAGTACCAGGTAAATAATTAGCTTCATTCTCGCTCTTAATTTCTTGAATCGTAAGTTTTCATATTAATCTTTCCTTATACCCTTATACAAAAGAGTATTGGTACTGGATATAAGTTGGTGCCCTTATATAGAAGAGGGGATGAGCTTAGTGTCCATGCCAAACCAGTAATTCTAATTGGGGTGAATGATGAATGATAAGAGTTGGTCACTTTTGTTTAATGTCCATGTTTTCCATAGTTACGTTTTTATATGCTTTATTGATTATCACTGGTTTGTTTTTCATTGAATTGCATTACTGAAATGACATCACAAGAAGATATTTCTACAATCTATTTTTTTCTATCATGCAATTTTCCAAGGAGGTAAGTTTATCAGTTTATGTCTTTTGGCGGCAGACATTTTAATTGCTACAACATTATAGAATATAGAGATCTTTTGTCATGCTCTTCCTTTTTACTTGTGATATGCCGGGAGATTCATAAATTCAAATATCTTTATGTAATTATACATATTTCTGTGGCACTACAACAACATGACTCTCTAAAATATTAGGTACTATTCTCATATTTCAATTTGGAAGTTTAATTTAACTGCCAACTGCATCTCTTTCAGGTCATTCCCATGGTGTTGTTTCATTAGTTGTCAGAGCTAATAGACTCAACTTTGACTCAATGGACAACACAATAAGAGTAAGTATTCATAGGTATCATTAAACTGTCATAAGCATCTAATCTTTTTATGGTTCTTTGCTTATTAAGACTCTTTAAGAGCAATGTTATTGAAGGTTTTGATTTGCTGATTTGATTTGCAGGCTCTAACTGGTTGCTATCTCAATTTTGGAACCTTGAAACCTTGCGGTGTGTGTAGACACGAACAAAGCACAAGTCTGTGGTGATATCTGTACTCTGCTGAGACCACACTACAAAAAATTAAGTGACAGAAGAGCACAAGATCAGATTAGTTAAATATATTTGGTATGCTTTGTAGTTTTCTGTTATTGGAGAAGAGCGGATTGTAGTTGTTTTTCTTGATCTTAATCAATGTTTGAGCCTGCTTGATGAAATCGCAGGGACAAAGCCAAAGGTATTCATCATTTCTTCAAGACAAAGCCTGCCTGATGAGTCATTGAGGCTTGAGTCTTGTATTGTGCAAACTTTATACAAACACTATGTAACATCCCAAATTTTAATTCCAACAATAAATAGAATAACAATAAGATTGGAATAATAGTAATAATAATAATAAGGTACAGATGAGTGTTAAAAACGGATATTTTAGTGTTAGAAACGTATGCTAATAGAAAATTAAGAATAAAACAATTAAATGATTTAATATTATGTTTTCAAGATTTGAGTGTCGTAATAAAATTTTGATTTCATCATTTTAATTGAAATATGTTTTGTAGTCAAAATAAGTATAAATTTGTTATCATACGTTTTTCAAAAATAAAATATACTTTTATTTAGTTTAATTAATATTTTGACAGGGAGCTCAACTGACAAGCCTTAGGGGCATTTTCATAAATAGTTTTTTTTAGAAAGATATGGTTAATTTAATATTTTGAACATTGTTGTAAATTTTCATAGCGTTTTGAGACTGTTTTATCCTTAGCTCCCATACTGGTTTTAATATATTACAGGTATAAGTTATATATAATGATCTTCAATTTCAAAATTTTAAATATTATATTTTATCACGTTTAACATCAGGATTGAGAAAACATATCTACTTTTAAATTTCGATATTTTATCTTACGCAATAACTATCTTTAAGGATCGGTAACTTTATTATTTTTCAATCAGTTTTGAGTAATTAAAAATACAATATTGTTGTAATTAAATCTATTTTATTTTTAGGATCGTCAAATTGTTAATTATAATCCAAAATACCTATACACATTAACCTACAAATGATAACAAAACATAAAATATAATTTATTTCCTACTACTATCCAACGTCCCAACCCCAACCCGTCAGATAGAAAATAAAAAGAGAAGAGCGACTGAGAGAAGAAAGTGGGCGACAGAGAGAAGCCAAAACATTTAGGGATTTCAATATTCCCGGTCCAATTATTTAAGATCCAACATTTCAATCTCACTTCCTTCTTAAGTAAATAACCACCTTCTCAACTCCCTTCACTCATCCATGTAATTTATTCGACGATCCATCAATATTTTTATTATCCCTATATTTGCAAATAAAGAGATGTTTTGGGGAAAAGTGATATATTATTGTTATTGTATAATGATATATATTTATTATTTTTTCAAAAATGAATTTAGTTGATATATTTATAGATATAATATATATACACACACTTTTAATGTTATAATTAGTTTTAACGTGTGTCCTTATTTAGATCCCGCACGTTATTGTTGACCCTGACCCTCGAATAAGGCGTGGACATGAACGTGATATTGTTCCTATTGTCAGGACTCCCAGGTAAGAAGGTGGTATTACCTTAGCTTAGAAGATAGATTCTCTTTGGTTATGGTGATGAGCTAGGGATGGGTAATGGTAGTAACGAACCTTAGGGTGATGAATTTGGTTAGGACTAAGCAACTAGTGTTTGGGGTTAGATAATCCACTATGATAATGGTTGAGTATTTGTATGTATGTTATTATGTGATTGTGTGTGTTTTATTTATTTTGATGGAGTAAGAAGTTATAACAATAGGTGTAGGATATTAGTATGTATTTGAATGGGACTAAGTGCTTGGTATAAAGTAGTAAACAAATAGGACAGTATGAATAGGGTCCTAAATCATAAATAGTAAGATGTAAGGAAATTAAGGAAACTAGAGTTTGGAGATGATTGTGCTTGTATGATTGTTATGAATGCTTGCTTCGTTAGCTACTCTTTGAATGATTAGATGAGATATATGTGAAACTTATGAGGGGTTGGGTTTTGAAATGAATTTAGGATATATTAAATTAGTAAGTAATATAACTAAGGTAGGAATTTGGGATGTTTTCATATGTGTAAAGTATATGAGGAAACCGCAATTGGTGGTTGAAACAACTAAGGAACCCTAGGAGAACACCTAGAAGGGGGGGTTGAATAGGTGTTTAAGAAATCTTGAAAGATTTTCGAACGAAACTAATCGAAACAATCAAAACGAATGATTTTTGCAAAATCTACAGCACTTAATCGATTAACCTGCAACTTAATCGATTAAGGTCAGAAAGTTTACTTTCACTTAATCGATTAGGGCTTCACTTGATCGATTAAACCTTCACAAAACTGAAAAATCACTTTTCAATCGAATACGAAAATCAATCAATTAACACGTAAGATCAGATATTCAGCGGAAAGGATTAACACCAATATTCTTTATTAATTACCTAGGTTATGAAAATGATTTTCCCAAACTTAATTTGCACAATTAAGATTCAATTCAATCACTTATGAAAAATCACTCTTTTCTAGGTTTTCAACCAAGAACATACGAAATAACAAGAATGTAAAGAGTTAAGGGTTTAGAGATACGACACAGTGATTTATCCAGGGTCACTTTCATCCGCTTGAAAGCTACATCCAATCCCCTCTTCAACCAAGAGAGATTCTTCACTATGAGGAATTAGAGTTCTCAAATTACAAACAAATGCCTCTCAAGACTCCCTTCTTGATAGCCTCCAAGAGATCTACCCAACTCTTGTTTTGCAATCCTATTGGTCCTCTAATCTAACCTCTACCCTTTGCTTGTTGATAACTCCACACAACAAGTCTTCACGTTGCTCGTTGATACCTCACAACAAGACTTCACTTTGCTTGATTTACAACCAAGACTTCTTCAATTTGAATGAACTTGCTTGATGATAATCGACACACCAAGTCTTCTTTGTCGTTGTAGATAGCTTTCCTCTTGCAAAGATTACAACTCAAATGAAAACCATATATCAATCCTATGAATCTCTTTCAATATCTATGACAAATCAACATAAGAGATTCCAAGATTCTTGATCAAAGAATGTAAAAGATAAAGCTTTTGATCTATGAAATTGAGAGAGAATAGAGTGGCTTGATCTTTGTAAAATTGATGTAAAAATGTTGCTTGATGATCACAATGATTAGGAAAAGGTTTATGTAGAATACCCAAAAGTTAGTAGCACTAAAAACTGATTTTGAGAAGTGAAAAACGTATTTTAAAAACCAGTTCTACAGCTCTTAATCGATTAAACTGAAGCTTAATCGATTAAGCACTGTAACTTGAAATGTCTTAATCGATTAGATGATAAATTAATCGATTAAGCTAGTGCAAAATCACTTAGAAACTTGTTTTCTCAAAACTAAACCTTTTCTTTTAAACCTTTAAGCCACCTATTGATTTTAGGTTAAGTGAAAACTCAAATTATGATATTATCATGACCTTTGATAGAGATTCACTACCCTCTAAAGGACTCTAACCAAACTCATCAAAATAAAAGACTTAAGCTAGAGAGGCTAAAGATATTACAATAATACTTAAACTAAGTCTTCATGAGCTTGCTCTCTTTTCATCCTTTGTTGAGTGTTGTTTGCTTGTTGAGCTTGAACTTCATCAACACATTTGTAGCTTGTTCAAAACCTTTTGTCATTTATCAAAACATTCTTAATGGAACTTACAATCTCCTCCTTTTTGAAAATGACAAACATGTTTTGAAGTTGTTTGATGTTGTTGATGCTTGAACCATTTGATCACTTGGTGAGAAACTTGCTCCCCCTTACTAAATGCTTTTGACATTTGAAATCCAATTGATAGAAGCTTGATTCTCCCCCTATCTTCAACAACTTAGCTCAACCCACATAAAAACAACAAAACAACCCTTTCTCCAAACAACCATTTCTCCCCCTTTTGGCATTATCAAAAAGTAATATATACCAATTGAAATATAAAATGCTAAGCCAAAATAAGAGAAGTAACAATGATCATTGATTTCTATTTTATAAAATCCTTTCTTCACAACATTGATACCAATTGAAAAACACAAGTACTATACTTTGAAATGTGATACCAATTGGCAAGAAATATGACAATGAAATATGATATCAATTGACAACTAAAAAATCATAATACCAATTGAGACTAAACAAATCATCATATCACTTAACAAAGTAAGATATCAATTGTAAAGAAATATCACAATAACAACAATAGCATGATAATCATATAGTAATCACTCAATGATATCAATTGAACTTTAGAGAAGTAATACCAATTGAGAGAACTATAATTGTCAATATCTAACAACATCAAATGTTACCAATTTGTAGGACTTTCACTTGAGACTTGAAGAATGTGTATAGACCTTCATTTGCATCTTCAACATACCTACAAAACAATCATGCTTTGCTTTTTGGTATCCAAATGGTTTTGGATCCATTTTTGTTAGTTAAGGGACTCTCACCCTTCTTAACTCAAACAAACTCTCCTTTAGGTATACCATGCACTTTAATATAACACACATTTGAAGTATGTCCATGAGTACCACAATAGAAACATGTTGGTGCATTTGAAAAATCAACTTTAGAAAAATCAACAACATTTCTATGAGATTTACTCTTAGCATTAGTATAACCCAAACCAAACTTGTTTGAATTTCCTTTTTGAAAATTTAACAATGTACACAATCTAATGTCACCACTTGTGAAACTTGCAAGCTTATTTTTCAAAATAGCATTTTCATCTTTAAGCAACTTGCAATTCTCACAATCAACCACAATATTCAATCTACTAGCACAATCACAAGAAGGACTAGCATATATAAGATCAAGAGTTTCATTTTCAAGATTAAGCTCATCAACTTGTTTTTGAAGCACTAAAATCTCTTGTTGTTGTTTCAAAATGAGCTTCTTTCTTTCAATGTTTTTCAAAACTAGTTTTTCAAGTTGTTCATGCATTTCTTCATAAGCATTATATAACAATTCATATTTAGAAGAAATTTCGGATTTAGTATGACTTACATCGCTTTCCTCGCTTTGTTCACTTGATTCATCATTTGAACTTTCCTCTTCATCTACTTGAACAAGCAAGTTGAGATTAGCGACTTCTTCATCATCTGAAGAACTATTAGATGTGTTTTTCTTCTCTTCTACATCACTATCCCAAACTATATATGCCCTTTTATGCTTTGAATTTTTCTTTTCATTCTCCTTCTTCTTGAGATACTTAGAGCATGAGTACTTGAGATGACCGGGTTTTCCACATTCATGGCAAACTACTCCTTCTTTTGTAGTCTTGGTCTTGTAGTGTGGGGAATCCTTCTCTTTACCTTTGTCTTTGTTCAACCTTCCTTTTCTCCTTAGAAACTTATCAAACTTCCTTAGTAAAAGTTTCATTTCTTTTTCATCAACATCCGAATCAGAATCTTCACTTTCATCATCATCGGAACTCTCTTTCTTTTTATATGACCTATTGACTTTGAGAGCAATTCCTTTTCTTGATTTGTTCTTATCCGACTCTTCATGCATATGCAAACGTCCAAGCTCCATTTCATGTTCTTGAAGCTTTCCAAAAAGTGTTGCAAGATCCATAGCATCCAAATTTTTAGATTCTACAATAGCCGTTACTTTTGGTTGCCAATTTCTATTCAAACATCTCAACACTTTGTTAGTAAGTTCACCTTGTAAGAAAGTCTTACCAAGAGCAAGTAAATGGTTAATAATATGAGTAAAACGTTTTTGCATATCATTAATAGATTCATTTGGAAGCATTTGAAACAATTCATATTCACGCATCAAAACATTCAATCTAGCTCTCCTAACCTCACTAGTTCCTTCATGAGTCACTTGTAAAGTGTCCCACATTTCCTTAGCACTAGCACATTGTGAAACTCTAAAGAATTCGTCATAAGAAAAAGCGGAGGTGATGATATTCTTTGCTTTAAAAGCATATTGAACTTTCTTTCTATCATCATCCGTTCACTTATCCTCGGGGGTTAATTGTTGTGCACCTTCAACTAAACTAGAGGGGATATGAGGACCTTTTTCTATTGCTTTCCAAACTTCACTATCTATGGCTTGGATAAAGATTTTCATTCTAACTTTCCAATAAGCGTATCCCTCACCATTAAATAGTGGAGGACGACTTATCGAAGCACCTTCACCACCAAAGGGATTCGTAGAACCCATTGCGGTTACTTTCTTAAAGGATCTTTACGAAAAAGCTCTTATGCTCGTGTCTTTCGACCGAGCTCTGATACCAATTGAGGAAACCGCAATTGGTGGTAGAAACAACTAAGGAACCCTAGGAGAACACCTAGAAGGGGGGTTGAATAGGTGTTTAAGAAACCTTGAAAGATTTTCGAACGAAACTAATCGAAACAATCAAAACGAATGATTTTTGCAAAATCTACAGCACTTAATCGATTAACCTGCAACTTAATCGATTAAGGTCAGAAAGTTTACTTTCACTTAATCGATTAGGGCTTCACTTGATCGATTAAACCTTCACAAAACTGAAAAATCACTTTTCAATCGAATACGAAAATCAATCAATTAACACGTAAGATCAGATATTCAGCGGAAAGGATTAACACCAATATTCTTTATTAATTACCTAGGTTATGAAAATGATTTTCCCAAACTTAATTTGCACAATTAAGATTCAATTCAATCACTTATGAAAAATCACTCTTTTCTAGGTTTTCAACCAAGAACATACGAAATAACAAGAATGTAAAGAGTTAAGGGTTTAGAGATACGGCACAGTGATTTATCCTGGTTCACTTTCATCCGCTTGAAAGCTACATCCAATCCCCTCTTCAACCAAGAAAGATTCTTCACTATGAGGAATTAGAGTTCTCAAATTACAAACAAATGCCTCTCAAGACTCCCTTCTTGATAGCCTCCAAGAGATCTACCCAACTCTTGTTTTGCAATCCTATTGATCCTCTAATCTAACCTCTACCCTTTGCTTGTTGATAACTCCACACAACAAGTCTTCACGTTGCTCGTTGATACCTCACAACAAGACTTCACTTTGCTTGATTTACAACCAAGACTTCTTCAATTTGAATGAACTTGCTTGATGATAATCGACACACCAAGTCTTCTTTGTTGTTGTAGAAAGCTTGCCTCTTGGAAAGATTACAACTCAAATGAAAATCATATATCAATCCTATGAATCTCTTTCAATATCTATGACAAATCAACATAAGAGATTCCAAGATTCTTGATCAAAGAATGTAAAAGATAAAGCTTTTGATCTATGAAATTGAGAGAGAATAGAGTGGCTTGATCTTTGTAAAATTGATGTAAAAATGATGCTTGATGATCACAATGATTAGGAAAAGGTTTATGTAGAATACCCAAAAGTTAGTAGCACTAAAAACTGATTTTGAGAAGTGAAAAACGTATTTTAAAAACCAGTTCTACAGCTCTTAATCGATTAAACTGAAGCTTAATCGATTAAGCACTGTAACTTGAAATGTCTTAATCGATTAGATGATAAATTAATCAATTAAGCTAGTGCAAAATCACTTAGAAACTTGTTTTCTCAAAACTAAACCTTTTCTTTTAAACCTTTAAGCCACCTATTGATTTTAGGTTAAGTGAAAACTCAAATTATGATATTATCATGACCTTTGATAGAGATTCACTACCCTCTAAAGGACTCTAACCAAACTCATCAAAATAAAAGACTTAAGCTAGAGAGGCTAAAGATATTACAATAATACTCAAACTAAGTCTTCATGAGCTTGCTCTCTTTTCATCCTTTGTTGAGTGTTGTTTGCTTGTTGAGCTTGAACTTCATCAACACATTTGTAGCTTGTTCAAAACCTTTTGTCATTTATCAAAACATTCTTAATGGAACTTACAATATCCTCCTTTTTGAAAATGACAAACATGTTTTGAAGTTGTTTGATGTTGTTGATGCTTGAACCATTTGATCACTTGGTGAGAAACTTGCTCCCCCTTACTAAATGCTTTTGACATTTGAAATCCAATTGATAGAAGCTTGATTCTCCCCCTATCTTCAACAACTTAGCTCAACCCACATAAAAACAACAAAACAACCCTTTCTCCAAACAACCATTTCTCCCCCTTTTGGCATTATCAAAAAGTAATATATACCAATTGAAATATAAAATGCTAAGCCAAAATAAGAGAAGTAACAATGATCATTGATTTCTATTTTATAAAATCCTTTCTTCACAACATTGATACCAATTGAAAAACACAAGTACTATACTTTGAAATGTGATACCAATTGGCAAGAAATATGACAATGAAATATGATATCAATTGACAACTAAAAAATCATAATACCAATTGAGACTAAACAAATCATCATATCACTTAACAAAGTAAGATATCAATTGTAAAGAAATATCACAATAACAACAATAGCATGATAATCATATAGTAATCACTCAATGATATCAATTGAACTTTAGAGAAGTAATACCAATTGAGAGAACTATAATTGTCAATATCTAACAACATCAAATGTTACCAATTTGTAGGACTTTCACTTGAGACTTGAAGAATGTGTATAGACCTTCATTTGCATCTTCAACATACCTACAAAACAATCATGCTTTGCTTTTTGGTATCCAAATGGTTTTGGATCCATTTTTGTTAGTTAAGGGACTCTCGCCCTTCTTAACCCAAACAAACTCTCCTTTAGGTATACCATGCACTTTAATATAACACACATTTGAAGTATGTCCATGAGTACCACAATAGAAACATGTTGGTGCATTTGAAAAATCAACTTTAGAAAAATCAACAACATTTCTATGAGATTTACTCTTAGCATTAGTATAACCCAAACCAAACTTGTTTGAATTTCCTTTTTGAAAATTTAACAATGTACACAATCTAATGTCACCACTTGTGAAACTTGCAAGCTTATTTTTCAAAATAGCATTTTCATCTTTAAGCAACTTGCAATTCTCACAATCAACCACAATATTCAATCTACTAGCACAATCACAAGAAGGACTAGCATATATAAGATCAAGAGTTTCATTTTCAAGATTAAGCTCATCAACTTGTTTTTGAAGCACTAAAATCTCTTGTTGTTGTTTCAAAATGAGCTTCTTTCTTTCAATGTTTTTCAAAACTAGTTTTTCAAGTTGTTCATGCATTTCTTCATAAGCATTATATAACAATTCATATTTAGAAGAAATTTCGGATTTAGTATGACTTACATCGCTTTCCTCGCTTTGTTCACTTGATTCATCATTTGAACTTTCCTCTTCATCTACTTGAACAAGCAAGTTGAGATTAGCGACTTCTTCATCATCTGAAGAACTATTAGATGTGTTTTTCTTCTCTTCTACATCACTATCCCAAACTATATATGCCCTTTTATGCTTTGAATTTTTCTTTTCATTCTCCTTCTTCTTGAGATACTTAGAGCATGAGTACTTGAGATGACCGGGTTTTCCACATTCATGGCAAACTACTCCTTCTTTTGTAGTCTTGGTCTTGTAGTGTAGGGAATCCTTCTCTTTACCTTTGTCTTTGTTCAACCTTCCTTTTCTCCTTAGAAACTTATCAAACTTCCTTAGTAAAAGTTTCATTTCTTTTTCATCAACATCCGAATCAGAATCTTCACTTTCATCATCATCGGAACTCTCTTTCTTTTTATATGACCTATTGACTTTGAGAGCAATTCCTTTTCTTGATTTGTTCTTATCCGACTCTTCATGCATATGCAAACGTCCAAGCTCCATTTCATGTTCTTGAAGCTTTCCAAAAAGTGTTGCAAGATCCATAGCATCCAAATTTTTAGATTCTACAATAGCCGTTACTTTTGGTTGCCAATTTCTATTCAAACATCTCAACACTTTGTTAGTAAGTTCACCTTGTAAGAAAGTCTTACCAAGAGCAAGTAAATGGTTAATAATATGAGTAAAACGTTTTTGCATATCATTAATAGATTCATGTGGAAGCATTTGAAACAATTCATATTCACGCATCAAAACATTCAGTCTAGCTCTCCTAACCTCACTAGTTCCTTCATGAGTCACTTGTAAAGTGTCCCACATTTCCTTAACACTAGCACATTGTGAAACTCTAAAGAATTCGTCATAAGACAAAGCGGAGGTGATGATATTCTTTGCTTTAAAATCATATTGAACTTTCTTTCTATCATCATCCGTTCACTTATCCACGGGGGTTAATTGTGTGCACCTTCAACTAAACTAGAGGGGATATGAGGACCTTTTTCTATTGCATTCCAAACTTCACTATCTATGGCTTGGATAAAGATTTTCATTCTAACTTTCCAATAAGCGTATCCCTCACCATTAAATAGTGGAGGACGACTTATCGAAGCACCTTCACCACCAAAGGGATTCGTAGAACCCATTGCGGTTACTTTCTTAAAGGATCTTTACGAAAAAGCTCTTATGCTCGTGTCTTTCGACCAAGCTCTGATACCAATTGAGGAAACCGCAATTGGTGGTTGAAACAACTAAGGAACACTAGGAGAACACCTAGAAGGGGGGTTGAATAGGTGTTTAAGAAACCTTGAAAGATTTTCGAACGAAACTAATCGAAACAATCAAAACGAATGATTTTTGCAAAATCTATAGCACTTAATCGATTAACCTGCAACTTAATCGATTAAGGTCAGAAAGTTTACTTTCACTTAATCGATTAGGGCTTCACTTGATCGATTAAACCTTCACAAAACTGAAAAATCACTTTTCAATCGAATACGAAAATCAATCAATTAACACGTAAGATCAGATATTCAGCGGAAAGGATTAACACCAATATTCTTTATTAATTACCTAGGTTATGAAAATGATTTTCCCAAACTTAATTTGCACAATTAAGATTCAATTCAATCACTTATGAAAAATCACTCTTTTCTAGGTTTTCAACCAAGAACATACGAAATAACAAGAATGTAAAGAGTTAAGGGTTTAGAGATACGGCACAGTGATTTATCCTGGTTCACTTTCATCCGCTTGAAAGCTACATCCAATCCCCTCTTCAACCAAGAAAGATTCTTCACTATGAGGAATTAGAGTTCTCAAATTACAAACAAATGCCTCTCAAGACTCCCTTCTTGATAGCCTCCAAGAGATCTACCCAACTCTTGTTTTGCAATCCTATTGATCCTCTAATCTAACCTCTACCCTTTGCTTGTTGATAACTCCACACAACAAGTCTTCACGTTGCTCATTGATACCTCACAACAAGACTTCACTTTGTTTGATTTACAACCAAGACTTCTTCAATTTGAATGAACTTGCTTGATGATAATCGACACACCAAGTCTTCTTTGTTGTTGTAGATAGCTTGCCTCTTGCAAAGATTACAACTCAAATGAAAACCATATATCAATCCTATGAATCTCTTTCAATATCTATGACAAATCAATATAAGAGATTCCAAGATTCTTGATCAAAGAATGTAAAAGATAAAGCTTTTGATCTATGAAATTGAGAGAGAATAGAGTGGCTTGATCTTTGTAAAATTGACGTAAAAATGATGCTTGATGATCACAATGATTAGGAAAAGGTTTACGTAGAATACCCAAAAGTTAGTAGCCCTAAAAACTGATTTTGAGAAGTGAAAATCGTATTTTAAAAACCAGTTCTACAGCTCTTAATAGATTAAACTGAAGCTTAATCGATTAAGCACTGTAACTTGAAATGTCTTAATCGATTAGATGATAAATTAATCAATTAAGCTAGTGCAAAATCACTTCGAAACTTGTTTTCTCAAAACTAAACCTTTTCTTTTAAACCTTTAAGCCACCTATTGATTTTAGGTTAAGTGAAAACTCAAATTATGATATTATCATGACCTTTGATAGAGATTCACTACCCTCTAAAGGACTCTAACCAAACTCATCAAAATAAAAGACTTAAGCTAGAGAGGCTAAAGATATTACAATAATACTCAAACTAAGTCTTCATGAGCTTGCTCTCTCTTCATCCTTTGTTGAGTGTTGTTTGCTTGTTGAGCTTGAACTTCATCAACACATTTGTAGCTTGTTCAAAACCTTTTGTCATTTATCAAAACATTCTTAATGGAACTTACAGTATAGGTTTGTGCTATATCTAAATGCATGTTCGTGCTATGTGTAAATATATGATTGTGACTATGCGGTTGGTTGAGATTTTAAGATTATGTGTGTGATTGAATAAATCATGATGACCCTCCCAAAGGGAGTGTGAATATGTGAATGAGAATGAATGACCCTGCCTATGGAAGTGAGAATATGTATATGATAATGACCCTTCGAAAGGAGTATGGATAATGACCCTCCCTAAATGGAGTATGGATAATGACCCTCCGAAAAGAGTATGGATAATGACCCTCCCTATGTGAAGTATGGATAATAACCCTCCGAAAAGAGTATGGATAATGACCCTCCATAGAGGAGTGGAAATATGTATGTGAACGACTCTCCAAAGTGCAGTGGAAATATGTATGTGAACGACCCTCCAAAGTGGAGTGGAAATGTGTGTAAATGACCCTCCTTAGAGGAGTGGAAATATGTTTGAGAAAGACCCTCCAAAGCGGAGCGGAAGAAAGATGAGAAAGAATGAAATGATTAGAAAGACATAGGAAAACTACAATAATGAAAAGGATAGAAAAAGTAGAAAGTGTATAGAAAGGAGTACGAGATATTGTACTAGTTTAGGTAATAATTCATAGAGTAGGATCTTAGTTTATTACTATGCTTTTGTAGAAACTATATTTCTAAGTTCTGTGTAATGCTACCCTTCTTGCCATTTTTATTACAGGTACTGAGGTGGAGCATTCACGAGTTGTGGCCGAGAAGGAGCACACTCCACACCATGGAGTGTGATTGTTCTAGTGGTGGGGCTATATGTCCATCCGGGGTTTATTTTGGACACTTGATAAATATGCATATGTAATTATCTTTTGAGGAGTCGAACAAATCCAAACCCTGTAAATATTGTATGAACTATTTATCTGGCTGCCTGGATGTTATTATTTTTCATGAGCAGGTTCACAGGAAAAATATAATTTTTGGGAATGTCCGTAAATTAAAGGAAACTCAGTCCGTTTTTTCGGAGATTTTTATAACCAATTAAATATTAAAAAGAAAATTTTATAAACGGCTTATTATGGGTAATTTTATCTTAGGGTGTTACACACTACTCATGCAGAGAAATGTTATTTTTAAAGGAACAATAAAGTACAAGTATAATCTATAGACTACAGATATGTTGTAGAGTTTTGTAACTTGCACTTATTTTTATGGTTTAAATAGACAATGCAATATGCAGATTTTGTGGTTCTGAAAATAAATGCAGGGAAAGTGGAACAAGTTCTTCAAGGATGTATTTGAGAGTGGAGCTATATGCTTTGTTGATGTGTTTCCAGGATGTTTTGGTGCAATTTTTTTTATAAAATACATATGCATATTAGCGACGGTTATAACTATCGCAAAGTTTTTTTAAAAAAAAATGCACATGGATCTTGCGGCGGTTGTAAACTGACGCTATTTTTAGTTTAATTTAAATTTGCAACTTGTGGCGGTTTTAAACTGCCGCAAATTTTTTTGCGTCAAAACACAAATTTTTTGCCTCAAAACTCTACAACGGTTGCTATAACCGCCGTAAAACTCGATTCCCGACGGTCGATTCTGTGTGAGTTACGCAACCGTCGCAAAATACTGTTTGTGGCAGTTAGAGCCGTCGCAAAAGGCATTTTAAAACCGTCGCAAAATGCCCTTTTTTTGTAGTGTAGAGAGATTGGTTGAGTTGATTAAAGAGAAATTTGAGAAGGTTGATGACAATAAGAAATTGGAGTCTGAACAATTGGAGTTGAGGGAGACTAATGTTTGGGATACCTTTGACATTAATGAAGTAAAAAATGCAAGTGATAAACTGGAGTTCGTTGAACCTGTGCAGGCTAGAGAGCATACGATTGGGAAGATTAGAATGGATGATGTACTGCCAGAAGTGGAATATTGGAGTAATGTTGGGATCTGTTATGTATTTTGTGCTAATCCTCCTTATGCTATTATGAATGGCTTTCTTAATAGAAATTTGGGGGGAGTTAGGCATTGACCATGTGGCATCAGAGAAGTCGAGCCCTTTGGCTTAAAGATGGAGACAAGAACACTAATTTTTTTCAAAAGAAAGCAAGCCAGCAAAGGGATACTAATGTGTTCCGGTCCTATCACGAGCTCGCGTTACCAACATCATGTAATATAGCCCTTCAACGACTTATGAACCCTTAAGGACTATGGTCGAGCTCCTTCGACACCCAACGATAGTTCGTCGGAGGCTGGACAAAAGACGTGGTCAGCACGCGATCAGCGAGACTTAATTATGAAATGAATCTCCTATAGATAATGACAGATTTTATGAAGACATATGATGGATTTATCTCAATAATCTAGAGATAACATAAAGACATGGTATTTATCCTATAAAATTATCTATCATAATAGATAATCCAATCTACCCAAAGGAGATAAGACAAAGGAAGATTAGCCTTAGAGATAGAAGATTTATTAAGAGAATACATCAGATCAAAGAGTCATCCTGATCCTATAAATACCAGCCTCATGCAAAGGGGTGAGACATCTCAATTCAATCACAATCATACACAACATCCAGTATACACACTATACACACTCCCCATAGAGATTCAGCAGTAAGAGAGCCAAACTCTTGCTGTCCAATATGGTGGTAGTTGAGTTCAACCTCACCACGAAGGTTTAACAACTACTAGATGCTCATCATCTAATAGTGCCGAGATTCTTAACCTCTGGATCCTAAGCGATGAACCACCTCATTCATAAAAGAGATCTTAGACCATAAATGACCTCCCTAAAAGTGGGGCCATATCGCTAATTACCCATAGGGACAGTTCAGATCAGCCTTGTTCTTCCTTGATGCACTATTTCAATGTGCCTAATAGAACAATGTAATGTTGATCCCCGGAACCTAGTTCGAACGGGTGTGTAGGACCAAAAACCCACTCTTATTAAACTAAAAATCCTTAACAAGGACCATCGTCCTTAATAAGAACTTATGTTTGATTTGGACAAAATATTGGCGCTGCCTATAGGAAACATTAAATTACTAACCCTATCGACATACTCAACCATGACAAAAAAGGTGAAAAACTCCAACAAGGAGAACAACAAACAACTCCGACAAGGATCAAGCTATATGAAGCCCCGATACTTAGTACGACACGGATACAATACAACACGGATACAGGGATACGTGAATTTTTGAAAATTTAAGATACGACACGGCATAGGATACGTTTACAAAAATTTATATATATATATATATATTAATAAAATTTAAAAAAAGATATTGTACATTATATTGTTAATTTTCATTCATATTGTTATTAATTCAAAGTGACATTAGTACATATATAATTATAATAATCACAATTTAGAGAAAATAGATGGTGCACCGACGGTATAAAGTTCTTTAACACAATCAATTCAGCATTCACCGTTCATTTATATTACTTTTATCTAAAAGTCGACGATCATAAACACATGAATAGTCGATGATGGACTAATGATGCAAAAAAATTTACATCATCAGTGCACACTTATTAATCTCCACAATTTAAAGGATATAAAAAGGGTTATTTATCTTATTAAAAATACTAATTAAAAAGTTACTTTTTAAATAATAATAATTATTATTATAAAATTCAAAGTAAAATCAAACAAGTATCTGGGAAGTATCGAAAAAGTATCATGGAGTATCGGGAAGTATCTGAGAAATATCCTAAAAGTATTTTTTAAAAAAATAATTAAAATTAAATAAAAAATAATTGGATACTTTTGGGACACGTATCGGAAAGTATCGTACGCATATCGGTATCGGACACAGATACGACACGGATACTTTTCCATTTTTAGAGTATTGGAGCTTCATAGGGATGATGAGGACGCCCAGATCATGATGGAATGTGACTTACTTTTGGTGCATGTCTTAACAGATTTGGACAGGTTGGCCAGGGGGCCTGGGCGTGCTACTGAAGAGCGTCCTCATCATCAACAAGCTAGTTCCTTCCAAATTCATTTCTCCATGAAAACAGGGGCGCCTTCCCTTTCCAAGGCTTGATACACCTTGTGGGAAGACTTCTCGTCTAAAAGCCTTCCAAGCCACGCCGCTCTGCGGAGTTCCCGAAGCGGGCTATCCTTGCCTAAGCGTCACCCCTGCACGAAGGCGACCGGGATTAGTCCAAACATAATAACAGTAAAGATTATCCCTCTTTTGCTCTGATTGCTTAGCGCTGACAGGGGCGCCTTCGGTTGACTGATTGGACGAGAGCATCCATGGCCTTTGAAACTGAATCGGGGGCGCCTTCGACAGGGGTGCGCCTTTACTTGACTGATTCCATTGAAATTGAACAGGGGGCGCTTTCGACTAGAGTGCGCCTTCAGTTGGCTGATTCCATTGAAACTAAACAGGGAGCGCTTTCGACTGGTGTACGCCTTTGGCATGGTCAGTTGGACGAGAGCGCCCTATAGGGAGTAGTGGATTTGATACTGGATATAGACATCGCCTTTGAGATTGAATAGGGGGTGCGCCTTTAGTGCGCGCTTTCGTCGTGTGCCTCCTGTGCGCCTTTAGTCGTGCGCCTTTCTCCTTTCTGAGGGACAGTGACTCCCTTTCTCCTTGGTTTCTTCATTGATGTGTTATTGACTATTTACTCTTTAATTTTGTTGTTCTTGTCGCTCTTGTGTAGATGAGAAGTGAGGTGGTGTTATGTTATGGGTAGGGACGTGCGCTTTCGAAGGTCACTCTAGGACCCTCACACTTTATTCTCCTTTTCTTCTTGAGAGTTGTTGCAGACTCTGTTCTCTTCACTGTTTTTGTTCATGTTGCTTCTGTACACTAAGTTGGAGATGCAAAAGTGGAGTAGAGTGGGCGTTGCTGCTGGGGAGAGGTATGTGCGCTCTCGTGTGTCGCTCTTGTGAGGAAGCAAGGTGCTGAAGAATGCTTCTCTGTTTCGTTTTTCTTCTTTTCTCTTGGTTCTGTGAAGAACTTGTGTTCTTTTATGTTGGTTTATTGCTCTTGTGAGCTTGTGGAGCTGATCGAGTGCGCTCTTGTTGCAGCTTCTCCCTCTTCAGCTCTTCTTCTCTCCATATTCCTCATTGGTGCTATTCTTGTGTTCTTTCTGAGTTTCAGAGGGAAGAACTACGAGTGTTTATTGTGTTTTGGCTTCAAGAGTTGATATGCAGTGAAGAGGGTGGCCTCTATTTATAGTGTAGCTTTGGACCAATGGTTTTCACTTTTCTTCCTTTTACTTGCTGGACAATAGCACTTTTTTACTTTATCTGATGGCTATTTCTCTTTATCAGGAGGTTTTGTTTCCTTCTTCATATTTGGCAGCATTTGGTAGTAATTGCACATAAGAAGAGTAGTGCAAGTCATACCATATTCAGCACTTCTTGGGAATGAAAGAGTGATGTGTGCAAAGATTCCCTTCTTAAAAGCTTGTTGTGCAAGCTGTGGGAGAGTAGAGAAGGTTGACCGTATTCCCTTCTTCTCTGGCTACCTTTTGCCGTCTAGGTGCGCTCTCCAAGACGTGCTTCTGAAAATGTTCGCTCTAGAGTGCATTTTATCCACGTTTCAGTTGCCTCCTTTGCTGGACCTTACTGGACATGAGTCCATGGGTCTAGGCGGCATGTCCTGGGCGCTACTGCCTGGGCGTCACCGGCCTGAGCATCACCGGCCTAAGCGTCACCCCTCATGGAGGGCGCTTAGGGCTGGGCCTTCTTCAAATAAATAATATTTTTTTGTTGGGTTTGGCTCTTTGTGTAGTGCATTGGGCTTTTGGTAATGATTGGGCCTTATTTTGTGGAGTTTTTTTTTTGGGTATTAACAATAGCCCCCTTGCATGAAAGAGAAAATTTTTCTCTTTGATGCAAAACTTCTTGAAGGTGGCTCTATTCTTTGCTTTTGTGTTGAGGTTGATTTTGACAACTTTATTTCTTGTGATTTTCAGCTCAGCTTATTGCTACTCATGTATCACTTGGATTGCGCTTGAAGACTGCTAGACTGGATTGGCTTTTGATGTTGGAAGTCAAGCTGGTTGGAAGGCATGCTTCAAACTCTCTATGGACTTCAAGTTTTATTCAAGTATGTGTTTTGATGATAACAAGCCAACTCAAGTTCAAGCTCACAAGAACAAGTCTCAAGATTGAAGACTCAAGCAAGCTTAAGAATAGAAACCTTCTCCTTAGATCGAATGTAAGGTAATGAAGTTTTTGTTTCCTTAAAAGTTACAAAGCCAATAAAGTTTTTTCATTTTAGGAGAGAAGAAGAAAAACGTGTTTTTGCATATAAAAGTGTTTTTTCTGCATTTAACCTTAGTGAAATACTTGATGTTACAAAACTCTGTATATTTGTATGATTGCAAGAGAGAGTAATCGATTATCTCATAAAGTAATCGATTAACTTTGTTGCATCATAGAAAAATCAGAGAGGCTGTAATCGATTAACTGAATCTTGTTAATCAGTTACTTTCTTATGGAAGAATCGATTACATTAGTCAAGTAATCGATTATAATTGTTGCATCATATATTTTTCAGAGGCTTAGTAATCGATTACAAGCTCTGTAGTAATCGATTACATGATGTTGCATCATATGCAAACCAGAGGCTCAGTAATCGATTAACTCCCTAGTGTAATCGATTATTATGAGTTGCATCATACAATAAACAGGAGTGGTGTAATCGATTAACTATTATTAGCCTAATCGATTACATGGTTTTTCAAATGTATTTAAGAATTTCTATTTTTGAAGGAATAATCGATTACCTTCAAAAAGTAATCGATTACTTCATGTTTTATTGAAAAACGTGTCAGAATCATTTTTATTATTTCCTGATTTGTTTTTATATAAAAGATTCTGATATATTTTACAAAATTCGAAAATGATTTTAATTTTGAATTATTTCCTTTTTGGTTTTAAGAATCAAATCTTTATTTTATTTCGGAAATCGTTTTGATTTTATTTTGATTTTAAAACTTATTTCAAATCCTACTTTATTCTATTTTGATTTTGTTTTATTTATTAAAAATCCTTGTTGATTCAAAATCGTTTTTCCTTTTTAAATAAAGATCACTCCAACATTGAAAATAGTTTTTCACGATCAGACTTTTTATTTTTCATTCATTCATTCACGTTTCTCTCTTCTTCTTCTTCTCAAGTCTTTTGCTTTTCATCGTTCATATTTTTCGAAGAGGAAAACTTATATTGGCTGAGTAAACTCTAAGAGAAACTTCTACTTCACTATCATAGAGCATATTGTTGTATCCGTGTTGTGAGAACACAAAAAACTATTGTAATCACTATCATTGTAATCGTTCTAAACCTTAGTGGTTAGGGAGAGAATCCCTTAGTGGACGTGTGATACGTCGTAGGGCGAGGAACCCTGCTGTGTGATTGAGGCCCCTAGCGAACGGAGGTTCCTAGTAGTGTGCGGGGTGCTCTTGGTTGTAATAGGGTGCAGCTCTATTGCTTGGTATAAGAACTCTCAGGCGGGTCGCTTGGGGACTGGACTAGGCCTTTCGACGGGAAGGCTGAACCAGTATAAAATTCACCGGTGCAAGCTTTTCTATCCCTATCTCTTTTACTTTCCGCATATTTCAATTTTTACGTTTCCGCGCTACTCATTTATTATTTTTCTATCGATTTCGCGATCTGTTTCGAACGTTTAATCTCTCCATCTCAAATCCATTTTTTATTTGTTACGATTTTTTCAATACATAATAAAACTTGATTCACCCCCCACTCGAGATTTTGAGGCCAAAACCAACATTTGATACTTGTTTCTGATTCCGCTTTACTTGAAAGGCGTCAGAATTTATAATTGCTTCTGAAGATTACATTACTTGTGATTATCTGATTATGCTTTCCATTCCTTGAGGGATACGCCTTCCTTGTGTTGGAAGTCAAGCTAGTGTTGGAAGACATGCTTCAAACTCTCTTATGGACTTCAAGTGTATTTCAAGATGATGTTTTGATGATAACAAACCAACTCAAGTTCAAGCTCACAAGTTTCATTCAAATTCAAGAATGAAGATTCAAGCATGGCATAGATTAGAAACCTTTTTCCTTAGATCATTTGTAAGGCAATGGAGTTTCTATTCTTTACGAGTTTACAAAAGCCAATAAGTTTTTCATTTAAAAGAGAGAAGAAGAAAATGTGTTTTTCATGAAAATTTGTTTTAAACTTAAATCTTTGTGAAAATACTTGATGTTACAAAACTTTGTATATTTCTACTGTGCAAGAAGGAGTAATCGATTACCTGCTCAAGATAATCGATTAACTTTGTTGCATCATAGAAAAATCAGAGAGGTTGTAATCGATTAAGTGAACTTTGTTAATCAATTACTTTCTTATGGGAGTAATCGATTACCTGGCTCAAGTAATCGATTATAATTGTTGCATCATATATTTTTCAGAGGCTTAGTAATCGATTACAGGCTCTGTAGTAATCGATTACATGATGTTGCATCATATGCATAACAGAGGCTCAGTAGTCGATTAACTGATTAGTGTAATCGATTAAATGAGTTGCATCACATATTGAACAGGAGTGATGTAATCGATTAATCATTGTTGATCTAATCGATTACTTGTTTTTCAAATGAATTTAAGATTTTCTATTTTTGAAGGAATAATCGATTATCTTCAGAAAGTAATCGATTACTTCAAGTTTTATTGAAAAACGTGTCAGAATCATTTTGAATATTTCCTGATTTGCTTTTATATAAAAGATTCTGATTTATTTTATAAAATTCGAAAATGATTTTAAATTTGAATTATTTTCTTTTTAGTTTTAAGAATCAAATCTTTATTTTATTTCGTAAATCGTTTTGATTTAGTTTTGATTTTAAAACTTATTTCAAATCTTATTTTATTTTGTTTTGATTTTGTTTTACTAATTCAAAATATTTTTGATTCTAAATTTTTTTCTATTTTAGAAACAATTTCACTCCAACATTCAGTTGATCCTATTATTCATTCTCTGACATCTTTTCTGAAAACATCACGTTCTCTCTTCTTCTTCTTCTCTAATCTTCTGGTTTTCACGTTCATACTTTTGGAAGAACAAAAACCTTATTGGCTGAGTAACTCTTAAAGGAAAAGCACTTCATTATCAGAAGAGCATATTGTTGTATCTGTGTTGTTGAGAACACACATTGCTATTGTAATCGCTCTCATATTCATTGTTGTTGAAACCTTAGTGGTTAGGGAGAGAATCCCTTAGTGGACGTTGTGATACGTCGTAGGGCGAGGAACCCTGCTGTGTGATCTTGAGGCCCCTAGCGAACGGAGGTTCCTAGTAGTGTGCGGGGTGCTCTTGGGTGTAATAGGGTGCGGCTCTATTGCTGATTATAGAACTCTCAAGAGGGTCGCTTGGGGACTGGACTAGGTCTTTCGACAGGAAGGCTGAACCAGTATAAAATTTCCTGGTGCAAGCTTTTCTATCCCTATCTCTTTAATTTCCGCATATTTCAATTTTTTACGTTTCCGCGCTACTCAATTTATTTTATCTATCGTTTTCGCGATCCGTTTCAAACGCTTAATCTCTCCATCTCAAATCAATTTTTTAATTTGTAAAGGATTTCACAATACATTAATAAAACTCGATTCACCCCCCTCTCGAGATTTTGAGGCCAAAACCAACACCTTGTTTTTGTCTCGAGATTTTGTAATCTTCTTTACCGCTATGTTTGGCCATGAAGAGCACTAGCATTGATTATTTGGTTTTTGCGGGGCTACTGTCTTTTGCCTTTGATAGAGCCCCCTTGGATGAGATCGCCTCTGTAAGGGCCGCCTTCGTTTTTATTTGTTGTGCCTCGTGGTGATTTATTCATGCTTACAGAATAGATGCAAGTGCTTGGCCTTTGTTGAGCATTACCTTGACACTGTTATACCATGTCGCCTTTGCTGAATGTATTTTTAGATTTTCCAAGTTGTTTCTATGCTTTGTCCTTGGCTTTCTTTCTTTTGTGAGCACTTGTGCATCAAGATGTGAACTTTTGGAGATGCTTCTAGCTTCAGAGTATTATTTAATTTTTATCTGCTTAGGCACCTTGAAGGTGCCCTTGGCGATGCATCGTCGCTTTCTGCATGTAGATCTAATAGGAGGGGTCAGCCCCCTTGTGAACTGGACCTTGGCTTTTCACTTGGGTTTTATTCAATTTGATCTTCTTTTCATAGATTTGAAATGAAAGTGGGCTTTTCTTCGTCTTTATATCATAGATATAGTCTTGCCTTAGTTTGTCGTTCTTGAAAGTGATCCTGACCTTCCCGCTTTGACTTGTTCCATTGAGAAGTTGTTTTCTGAGTATGTTTTTTGCCTGTCTTGTACTGATCCTTTACCTTTCTTCTTTTTTTATTGTTGATAGCAAAGCCACATCTTTTGCCTTTTCTATTTGTCTAACACTGTTGAGGCTTTGGCTGCTTGGTTATTTCTTCTACAAAGTATGCTTGTCATTTTTATTTCACACATTTCTTATATTACTTCTTGACTATAGATGTCGTATGCTTTGATCGCTCTTGTATCTTGAGAGTGTGGCCTTAGCTTCGATCGCTCAGGCGCCTATTGTTGCTTGGTTTATTCATAATTTGAAGAAGTTTTTACCAAGAGGAAGACTTACAAAGGCTCTTGCTTGTACTCTTTCTTCAGCATTCATAGACTTGTACTCTTTCTTCAGCATTCATAGGAAGGAAAGTGATTGTCGCCTTCGATGTAGGCTCTAAACCCGTCAGTGTTATTATCTGTTGGTATTTTGTTTGCTGCTATGAATCTTGTTTCTTCATGTTTAGAATTATTGTGCGCCTTGTATGGTTATTTTGCGTGCCTTTTAGCTATGGGCCTCGCCTATGGATTATGCTAGCTAGCATACTGTTCAGTGAATTGGTGAGCTTTGAACTCTAAATTCTTGCTTTGTTTCTGCAACTTCATTGTCATTTGTTTCTTTATACTTGCTTTAATGTTGAAACTCAACGCTTTACTCTTTTGCGCCTTTTGAACCTTCGGATATTATAGTTTCAATTTTGTGGATTTTTCTACTGCATTGAAAGCCTTATTTGCTGATTGAATAAAATGACCAACTTCGGAGGTATCATTCTAGTTTGGTCACTAACTTGCTGATGTTTTTTCATGAAGAGAGAGTGAGCGCCTTGGTTTGTCATGAACACAGTAGCTGGAACAACGAAAGGGGTCCTTGTCTATAGCGCCTTGGGTGGCACTTGTAAGCGAGCTTTATGCTACTTATGAGTTGGCCAAGGTGGACAAAGAGTTTTGAAGAAATTGTTGATCTTAGACTTGTCGCTTTTATCATGTTGTGTTCACGACTGAAGACATTGATGCTTCTATTTTAGAATCTTGTGCGCCTTTTGTGGTCGCTGAACTTTGTGTCGCCTTGGCGGACATGGCTCTTGGAAATTTGGGTTACTTGCTTTGAATTGAACTTCACTTTTTGCGCTTTGCACTTTTCTGCTTTCATGTTGTACAGTGTTGCATTTATGCTATTTTGATACTGTTCTGATGCTGAAATAATGCGCTTTGCACTATGCCGCTTTGATAATTCTGCTTTTGGAAACCTGAATTATGCTCTTGGGTTGAATCATTTTCATGTTGTACGGGCTGTGATGTACTGCTTGTTATTTTGCTTTATCATCTGATGCACCTGGTTATGAGGATGTCTACAGAACTTCATCATAGAGCGTTTTTGCAATCTTTGACATCTCCTTTCATTTTGCATTTCCCGTACAATCTCTTTTTTGTTGGTTTCAGTTGCCGCTTTGGGTGTTTCTTCTCAGCTGCCGCTTTGGGCTTTTCAGCTTGCCGCTTTTGGGCTTTTTCTTTTCAGCTGCCACTTTTGACTTTTCAGCTTGCCGCTTTTGGGCTTTTCAGCTGCCACTTTTGGGTTTTTTCTTTTCAATTGTCGTTTTGGGCTTTTCAGCTTGCCGCTTTTGGGCTTTTTAGCTATCACTTTTGGGTTTTTTCAATTTGTAAACTAACGGATCACTTTCGGATCTTACGTTAGCCAACCTCTTTTTCTACAAATCTTTCCGCCCGCATTTAAGACTAGCGCCCTTGTTTCCCGGGAACTTTTCTAGCCTCGCGATATGGCGTACTTCGCCCGCGTCTGATCCTGGAAATTAGTTTTCAGAGAGGTCTATCCGAGTGCCGCGATAAGGCGCATTGTGCCCGAGGTACAGCCCAACACTGTTCTTTCTTTTCTTTTTTTTTGTGTGTTGGACCTCGCGATATGGCATTACTGACCCTGTTTGAGGGGGTTTTTCTACAGCGATTCCTCATGTCATCGGTATCATTTGAGCGCTTTCTGGGGACACCTCATGTCATCAGTGTCGCTTTAGGCTTTTATTGTTAGCATCTTTCTATAGTAATACCTCATGTCATCAGTATCATTGAGCCTTTTCTGGGGACACCTCATGTCATCACTGCCGCTTCAGGCTTTACTATTGGCATCTCTTGTCATAGGCTCTACCTTGCTTCTGATTGATTGTTTAACTCTGATTGCTTGTGCTTCGTAACACCTCTTGTCATTGGCGCTACTTTTCTTTCTGCTTTTCTTGATATTATTAATTTGTAAACACTTGGATTTCTAGATTGTTCTGGCTTCTTGACTTTGTGCTCATGCTCGCCTTTGCATAATCTGCTTTCATGTATGAATAAGCTCAGATGCGCCTTGCTTCAGGGGCTTGTTATTACTATAGACTTCTTCGTTTCACTTGTGTCAGGATGCTTTGGCTTGCTTATGAGAGCAGATTAGGATGAATTTTTTATTTTAACTTGGTTGTTAGATCATCAAGTAAACTGAGTTCGCCTTCGTTTCTGAACAGTTTCTGCCTCAATCACTTGCACGCTTTTTGGTGCGCTTTTGTCTTGCATCTTGCTCTTGCATTAGATTTTATGCTTCAGTGTTTAAGTATGTCATTGAGTAACATACTTTTCTGGATCTTGCACTTGTACCGGTCATTATAAAGCTTGCATTCACCCTTCATGTTGCGTTGCATGTACGCCTTTGGATAGTGCAGTTGAATTTCATGTGCAACTTTTACAATTATGATCATAGCTGCCTTTCAGGTTTGCTTTTGACTTATGGCTGGCTGGTTTGTTTGGAAATATCTCATGTTTTATCCACCTTTGAGTTTTGTTATGTCCGCCTTTGTATATGTGCTTGCTCTTGCTCTCAATTACTGCATGTTTTTCTCTGCGTATCGGGAATTATGAGCTTTGCATCTTGTTTTGCGGTTGCTCTCAGGTTTCTGCATTGATTTAGTTTTCAGTTTCTAGCTCACCTTCTATTGCATGCTTCTGCTTTGAAGTCGCCTTCTTGTTTCTGGTTTGAATTCACCGTCAGCTTCTCATATAACTTTGCTTTTAGATTTTTGGCTTGATATTAGTAACATTCTGTTTTTGATTTACTTCAGGATTTCTAGCTTCAACACTGTTTATTTTTCTGATGCGCCTTGGATTTCATCTTGGCAATTCAACTTCACGTGAGGCTTTTTGATTCAACTTTGCTTTTCTCGCCTTTGCTTGTTTCGCCTTTCATCTTGTCAATTAGTTTATACTAAATGCATGATTACTTCTGTTTATAAGGCGGACATGCGCCCTGCCACCATGACTCTACGTTCACCTTCTGGTTCTGGATTTGTTATTGTCAACTTCAGGGTTCGCCTTCTGGTATGATTTCATTCTTTCCCTTTGTTTGATTTTCACTGATCTTTTCTATTTGCGTTGTGTTACTCTTTCTTGATACTTTGCTTTTGTTTCATTACTTGCCTTCTGATACTTCACTTTTTGGATCGCCTTCTTTCACTGGGCGAGATGTGGAGCACTTTTCTGCTTTAGACAGATCAGGTGCTTATTGCCTAGGGTGGAGGAAGCGATCCTCCCAAGGCAATGAACATCTTGGCAAAACTTGTAAAATCATGGCTTGAGAGCGTACTTAGGACTTCTCGAATCTTAGAAAGATGTCACTTCTTGTTCCTACATGAACAAATTTCATTTTCTGGATATTTTCATGCTATGCATGCCCGTTTTGTGAGTTATCTTCTAGTAAATTATGTACAAATTCAATCATGCATCAATATGTAACATTGCCAAGATGATGTTTTCATATAACATTGTTTTCAAAAGCACACCTTTATATATCTAAATCGCTCAACTCATAACATGAATCACTAGATTTGCATGCTGGAATTATGAAAAATAGTTTATTCACATCATGTAATGGTTGAGCAAAGAACAATTAACAAGGTTATGACATAAATGACTAGTATGATATACTGATTTTAGTTCTACAACAAACATTCATGTGTACAGAGTTATCTAATTATTGCTTCTCTAGTCAAATATTTAATACATATCAGAGAGACATCATTCATGATTTTGATCATACATATGCAATTATAAGCCATGACATACATAGTCTAAAAATCAAACCATACATATCATATCATGTCATGTCAAAACAATGCTATTCTAGACAAAGTAAAAATAAATCATTGTTATCAGGATAATCTTAGACACGAAACTAACTACGTAGAGCATCATATCATGTGAAAGTGATACTACTGAAAGCATATTAGGACATAGATGCAAAAAATGAGCATACAATAACTATAGTTCCCTAACTGTACATACAGCAACTGATACGTGATTGGATACAATACATTTTTCATTTCGTCATGATTCATATCTATTATAATCAAATTCATGAAAAGGCATACTAGCATATGCACCGAGTTAAGAGTTATATATACTTAGCTTTTAGTGCAGATAACATGAAGCAAGTTTTCCATATAAACTTTCTGGTTGCGCCTTTGCTCCTGAGTTTCTACTTTATGGTAATGTGGCTCCTTCTTTAGTAAAAGCATACTTTTGCCCCTTCGGTTGCGTGATCGCCTTCTGAAAAGCTAGGTAGAGGGAACATGGTCGCCTTCTACGGAGCGCCTTCTAAGGAGGTGAGAGCACAACACATCTGGTTGGTTTTTAGAAAGGTCGCTTTATGGGGACAAAGGACACTTCCTTACTGTTATGTTCCACAGTTTGGACATCATTGATGCAAGTGTCAGACAGTGATTGCTCTAGGGGCCGCCTTTGTGCCCGGAGTTCTTCCTTCAACATTTGTAGCCATAATTTCCCCAGTGGAGTCGCCAAATTGTTTCGAACCTTTTGAGGGAAACAATAATTAGAGTGATTAGGATGAGATTATGGGTTCGTAATACTTTATGAAATTATGGCTAAAATACAATAAAAATGAAGGAACATTGAGAACTCCCTGGAGGACGCGTTGGAGCGGTGAACAGACGAGAGCGACCCTGGTTCCTTGGGAGGAGTGATGAACTAGATGAGGAAGGAACTTTGAAAGCGATGATGAGGATGCCCTGATCATGATGGAATGTGACTTACTTTTGGTGCATGTCTTAACAGGTTTGGACAGATTGGCCAGGGGGCCTGGGCGTGCTACTGAAGAGCGTCCTCATCATCAACAAGCTAGTTCCTTCCAAATTCATTTCTCCATGAAAATAGGGGCGCCTTCACTTTCCAAGGCTTGATACACCTTGTGGGAAGACTTCTCGTCTAAAAGCCTTCTGAGCCACGCCGCTCTACGGAGTTCTCGAAGCGGGCTATCCTTGCCTAAGCGTCACCCCTGCACGAAGGCGACCAGGATTAGTCCAAACATAATAACAGTAAAGATTATCCCTCTTTTGCTCTAATTGCTTAGCGCTGACAGGGGCGCCTTCGGTTGACTGATTGGACGAGAGCGTCCATGGCCTTTGAAACTGAACAGGGGGCGCCTTCGACAGGGGTGCGCCTTTAGTTGACTGATTCCATTGAAATTGAACAGGGGGCGCTTTCGACTAGAGTGCGCCTTCAGTTGGCTGATTCCATTGAAACTAAACAGGGAGCGCTTTCGACTGGGGTACGCCTTTGGCATGGTCAGTTGGACGAGAGCGCCCTGTAGGGAGTAGTGGATTTGATACTGGATATAGACATCGCCTTTGTGATTGAATAGGAGGTGCGCCTTTAGTGCGCGCTTTCGTCGTGTGCCTCCTGTGCGCCTTTAGTCGTGCGCCTTTCTCCTTTCTGAGGGACAGTGACTCCCTTTCTCCTTGGTTTCTTCCTTGATGTGTTATTGACTATTTACTCTTTAATTTTGTTGTTCTTGTCGCTCTTGTGTAGATGAGAAGTGAGGTGGTGTTATGTTATGGGTAGGGACGTGCGCTTTCGAAGGTCACTCTAGGACCCTCACACTTTATTCTCCTTTTCTTCTTGAGAGTTGTTGCAGACTGCCAGACTCTGTTCTCTTCACTGTTGTTGTTCATGTTGCTTCTGTACACTAAGTTGGAGACGCAAAAGTGGAGTAGAGTGGGCGTTGCTACTGGGGAGAGGTATGTGCGCTCTCGTGTGTCGCTCTTGTGAGGAAGCAAGGTGCTGAAGAATGCTTCTTTGTTTCGTTTCTCTTCTTTTCTCTTGGTTCTGTGAAGAACTTGTGTTCTTCTATGTTGGTTTATTGCTCTTGTGAGCTTGTGGAGCTGATCGAGTGCGCTCTGGTTGCAGCTTCTCCTTCTTCAGCTCTTCTTCTCTCCATATTCCTCATTGGTGCTATTCTTGTGTTCTTTCTCTGAGTTTCAAAGGGAAGAACTACGAGTGTTTATTGTGTTTTGGCTTCAAGAGTTGATATGCAGTGAAGAGGGTGGCCTCTATTTATATGTAGCTTTGGACCAATGGTTTTCACTTTTCTTCCTTTTACTTGCTGGACAATAGCACTTTTTTACTTTATCTGATGGATATTTCTCTTTATCAGGAGGCTTTGTTTCCTTCTTCATATTTGGCAGCATTTGGTAGTAATTGCACATAAGAAGAGTAGTGCAAGTCATACCATATTCAGCACTTCTTGTGAATGAAAGAGTGATGTGTGCAAAGATTCCCTTCTTAAAAGCTTGTTGTGCAAGCTGTGGGAGAGTAGAGAAGGTTGGCCGTATTCCCTTCCTCTCTGGCTACCTTTTGCCGTCCAGGTCCGCTCTCCAGGGTGCGCTCTCCAAGACGTGCTTCTGAAAAGGTTCGCTCTAGAGTGCATTTTATCCACATTTTAGTTGCCTCCTTTGCTGGACCTTACTGGACATGACTCCATGGGTCTAGGCGGCATGTCCTGGGTGCTACTGCCTGGGCGTCACCAGCCTGAGCATCACCGGCCTAAGCATCACCGGCTTAAGCGTCACCCCTCATGGAGGGCGCTTAGGGCTAGGCCTTCTTCAAATAAATAATAATTTTTTGTTGGGTTTGGCTCTTTGTGTAATGCATTGGGCTTTTGGTAATGATTGGGCCTTATTTTGTGGTTATTTATTTTTTTTGGTATTAACACATTGACAATAAGAATAAATCACGCATCCAAATATAATATATGTTAACACCATATTCACATGTTCCTTGTGTAGTATTTGCAAATTACGTACAATTTAAATATTATACTGATCGACAATTCACATGAACTCATGAAGAGTTGATTTACAATTTAGTATGTGTGGATAAAAATCAAACATTGGTATCCCTTCTATAGCAATCATCTTACAAGTTACCTACGTGTTTTCTTCTTAGGGTATAAAAAAACGACACAGGACAAAATAGAGTTGACAATTTGGGTTACTTGATCGGGTTTAGGCCAACCCGCTTTGAGCTATGACCATGATCGGGCCAAACTAAAAAATCCGGCTTAAAATTAGGTTGCTAAAATCATGTTTAAACTCGCCCTAAGAGAGTAGCTGACTTTTATGGGCAAGTCTGACAACTTTTTTTTCTAACAAAAGAATTTAATTTTGTTTTTAAAAAAAACTTTTTTTATATAAAACAAAAAAATTCATTCCAAAATACATGAAACATGAGACATACTTGCTGATGAAAACAAGAACAACGTCAGAATGAAATTACACATAGTTGCTACACTGTGAAACTGAAGTTTACTGAAGCCTGAAGGAATGAAGGCCAGTGAACTCTGAAGGTATTCACTATTCAGTATTCAAATTCTAAATATCTAATAGACAATAGTTAAGGTTGATTTTTGATTTTTGGTCCCCAAATGTGAAAATTTGGCCCCCATTTCATTTTTTTTGGCGACAAAATTGTCCTTTTACGTGTTATTTTTTTCGTTTTTCACTAGACGGAAACGTTTTTTCGTGAAAACAAAAATAAACAATTTCATCTGCTACCTCACGGAAATTTACTCCGTCTATGGACAAGTGAAAATTAAAAAGATTTCCGTCTGCGATGAGACGGAATTTTATTGGTCCTTGAATCATCGAGTTTAGCTCTGCAACTTGTCACTCACTCACCCTGCCTGCCTGCCCGCCCACCGTTTTCAAAGGACTTGTGCCCTGTTTTCTCTGATGTCACATGTCCAACTTGTTTTCTCTAATGAATGCTTGTGTGGATTATTTTCCTTTATTCTATTTCTTTATGTTTATCTTTTCAACTATATCTATCAATATCTTCAATATTCAACCTTGCGGTGACATTTAATGAAAAGTTCCGTCTTAAGACAGACGGGAGAAATAAAATATTTTCCGTTCGTCCATAGGTGAAATTTATTTCCGAGAAAATGAAATGGGGCCAAATTTTCACATTTAGGGGCCAAAAATCAAAACTCTAAGGCTAAGCTAAGCTTAGTAATAATTCGATGGGCCTAGGTTGAATGGGCCATTATTTTTTTTTCAACCATTAATGAAATTCTGCAACACAAAAACATTGTCTGAAATTAGCAAAACAAATTTTCCAGAAACCAGGCTGGACTAGGGTAGCTCGGTGCAGACCAGGATGCAGCTCGGGTTTTTGCAGACTGTGCTAAAAAGGCCCGAATATATTTTGAAATCAAATTTTATTATCTAAACCTGATATAATGCGGGCTTATACGAGTCAGCCGGGAGAGGCCATGCCATTTTGCCGACTCTAGGACGAAACACCTCAATCCTATATTTTCAAACCGGAGAAAATAACATTTTCAATATTACGAACAAAATTAATACATTTTCTTAATCAACATAAATATTATGAAAAGAGTCTTACATTTAATAACGAAGGAAAAAATATTCTTAGAACAATACTATGGCAAATCCCTTAGTAGAAAAGCAAATCCTTCAGCGGCTCTGCAAGGAACATACAAGATCGGGTTAATAGGTTATCCACCATTAACCAAGTGTTTGGAACCTATTTTATTTAAATATGGTTTAGGCTAGGAAATGAGTAAGGATTTAATTATCAGAGATTGGGCCTTCAAGCCCACACGAAGGATTTAGCAGAGAGAAGAAATAAGAAGAAAATGGGAAACGAGCAAGGAAGGATAGCATTTTTGAGGTTCCACCCACGAAGTTGGTCATCAGGGATGATATGGTCAGTTGGGTAAAGACATCTGGGAGCACTAGGAGGACTGTGGTTTGGCAGGCTCTAAGGGAGCTTCGCCTCAGAGAGACAAATTGGTCTCAAAGAGGACTTGCACAGTGGTTGGAGAGCGAGCCATAGACAACGAAAGGGAAAGAGGGGCAGCAGGAGTAGAGTGGGCCATGGTTCAGAAATCATGGAAAAGGGGTCTTTTGTCCCTGACCCAAAGAAGTGAGACCTTGAGGGGTTAGCTAAAAATGGTGTGTGCTTAGAAAGAGGGAAAAACAACTTAACGGCTAAGAAAATGAGAGTTACGAGGGAGATGTTGACAAGAGAGAGAGGTAGAGAGCTTAAGAAGAGAAGGGGGGAAGAGGGAAAAGAACAAGGAAAAACACAGAGAGGGAAAAGAGTAGAGAAACAGAGGAAGAGAGCCCTTAAGGAAAAATACAGTGAGCAGAGAGGGAGAAGAAGAGAGTAAGAGAGCTTTGGTTGTCTAAGGAGGTTCATCATCCTTCCCACTAAGAACCATTGTGCAAGACTTGATCACTCTCGCCACCATTAGACCACCAGAAGCCCCATTATTGTATCATCGTTGTTTAATCTCTCAAGTTTACGAATCCATTATCTCTAACCACACCCCCACCTAATTTTGGTCCTAAACACCAAGCTATTTTATGCAGCACATGTTCAAAGGGTTTGACAAAACTTTTGTTCTAATTTCAAACCCTCCACCCCAGAAGTCATTCCAACCAAATCAACCATGTTGTCAAATAAAACCTCAACTAAAGAAACTTTCCTTTGACTGCTACTCGTGCCATAATCATATTGAAAGACATTGTTTCCTCCTTTTGTTCTCTTCCGTCATATTGTTAAAATGGATAAGGATGCAGGTGTTACTTTCGAATGGGATGATTAATTATTGGAGCAGTTATTCCTATGCTTTCAAGTAGTGCTGGAAATTCGGGCAGGCGGGCGGGCATTGCCCATGCCCATTAAAAGCCCGCTTTTTTACGGGCATGCCCGCCCGCCCATTATGATATTTTGGTCTGAAAATTCATACCCTGTCCGCCCTAAATGCGGGCAGGGCATGCCCATGGGCGGCCCATTTAAATAAAAAAAATTTAAATATATATATATATATTTTTTTTTTTTGGAACATAAAAAAAAATCATATATTCTATCTTCAAAATTCATAAAATGTAAACTAAGATTGAACAACATATAAATGTTCACACTCAAAATTCATAAAAACATAATAATAAAGTTTGATACCCGACAAAAGATGTAGGACAGCTCCTAATTGTGCAGCTCCTAATTTTTATTTTTTAAAAAACTAAACAATGGGCGGCCCGTGGGCGGCCCACCGCCCGCCCAATGATGCCCGACAAAAGAAATGGGCATGGCAGGCGGGGCGCATTCGAAAATTGGGCTAAAAAATGATGCCATGCCCACAAAAATGTAGGGCGGGCGGGGCCCATGGGCATCCGCCCTAATTGCCAGCACTACTTTCAAGTTACGAGAATTTGGTCGTCTTTGTCATTTTCAACATGAAATAGTACTAATTAATACTCTGATCTCCCCGATCTCATTTTTAAGCAAAAATAACGAATTTTACACTTATTAAGAAAGTTAGTTGAGTGTATTTAATTTTCTCACATTCATAAAAAAAATAAACTACTTTAGTAAATTTATATCGGGAATGAAACAAAAATTAAATAACTCAACCACATTATGAGATATTTTAGGAATGATTGTATTGATAATAGAAAGTTAGTTAATTTTTACTCATATTAGTGGAGTGTCTTTTTTGCTTATGAATCATATCAGAGGGGGTACTTCTTCCATTCCCCGATCCTGAATATATATATATATATATATATACATATATTTAAAAAAAATTGTTTTATAGTAGTAAATTTTTATAAAATTAATACAACATTATTTCTTTTTTAACTATTTTACACATATTTATGAATTTATACTTCATTATTACTACCTCCTGATAGTTTAAATAAAGACTTTTTGACACTTTTATTTTGCCCTTATTTATAAGACCATATACCAATTTTTAATAATAATTAATTACTTCTTTTCATAAACACTCCTATTTATTTAATAGTTTTTAGATTTCCAATACAATTAATAAGGGTAGTTTTGAAAATACATATCGTAACCAATGGACATGAAATCAAGAGTATTATTACATGGACTAAGGGAGCAAATGAGAAGAAAAATGAAAATATAGGTTGTTATCAAAAAATTCATCTTTCAGCAACCCTAAGCTATGTTTGGATTGGTGGAATATGATGGAATGGAAGGGAGTGGAATGGAATGGTATTTAAACAAGCTTCATTGTTTGGATTGTTATATTTATAATGGAGTGGAGTGGAATTTGGTGGAATGGATTCCATCCAATTTCATCAAAAGCTTCACTTTTTCATCCCTCTCAAATTGGGATGTTTGTGATGGAACCAAATAATGGAGCATTATTTTTGTCTCATCCCACTCTATCCCACTCCACTTCACTCTATCATATTTCATTCCGCTCCATCATCAATAGTGTATCCAAACATAGCGTTAATGTAACCTATTAGCCTCTGCTATACTATACTATTGATATATTAATGCCATTGGAAAACACTTCAACTTCAACAGTTTTGAGCGAAAGAGGTTTCGGATAACATAATTTCTTTATTTTTGGCTTGTGATATTAATTAATGTCGTGACGATAATATTTATTTTTAAAAAACACGAATGAAAAAATTAAAGCACTTGTTAAGATTTTTAAGAATATAAAAAAAAAACCATTACAAGTATCAGTTTGTCTTTTCTCGAAAAAATAAAACCCACATTTTTAATAAATTTTTACTTCATTTAACTTAATAACAAGTGTCCTTAAAAATATTTGTTAGCATTTTTCAAAAAAATTATGATAATATTTAAATTAACATTAGTGCTACTCCCAAAAGTTAATGTGACAAAATATTGTTAAAGTCATGATAAAAGTGAAATTTATTTAATGTTATATATTAAAGTGAAAACTGAGTTACAAAGTCATCGAGTAAAGTATCAATTTTTTTATCCAACTATAGCCAAAACGACATCATTTTGAGTGACTTCATAGCCCAAGTGGTAATGCCGTAAGCCCTAATAACTGCTCTTGACTAAAGGAACTTGTTGTGAGGTGTTATCTCACGTGTACCAATCAAGCCGGTTTATTGATGTATTTGGGATGGTGTATGTGTGTCATGTGTAAAACGAGAGTTCAAAGTGATGTCCATACCTTGGCAACTACCTAGTATTTATAGGGTGAAGAGCAAGATGAGCCATGATGGGCTATTATGGTCATTCCACTATTATGGTTGTGGGGAGATCCGAGGAGTAACGACTTTGAGGAGTAATGGTGCATGAATGCCATTATGAACCGCAATAATCTCTAGTCATTTATAGTCATTACAACTATTACTTATTGAAAGAAGATGCATATGGAAATCGGATAACCGGCCTACCAAAAAGTGCATTGGGTCGGTTATATTAGGTTGAGTGTTGGTGGGTCGATTACCCGCAATCAACCGGTGCATATTGGACCAGTGCTTAGCTTGTTGGTTTGTGGTATCGGTACTCATTGGTTCATGAAACCGATCCATAACATCACCCCCTAGCTCAATGCCGTGACATAAGGCGTAGCGTCGAGGTATAGAAGACCAACATGAGCGTTGAATTTTTCATGTAAAGATTTCACCAAATTGCTTTCTTGAACTTTTGTCATGGGAGATTTGATCTTGAATGTTTGAGTTGTAACAAGTGTTGAAATGATATTGTGATGTCATTATGTTAATCTCGTATGTCTTGGTTGATTCATAATTGATTCCCTCGACTAGTGCTTTTAAGTAAGTTAGGCAGGATTAAGTAATTATTGTAAAGACGAACAACATAAGAATTTTATGATAAACTAAGTGCATTTTGTTGATCCTTAACCTCAAGAGATTCTTCATAACTAACAATTGATTTCGATGGAGGGGAAACATTACAATGTGCTTCCTACCCATAATAAGAGATTGAAAAGGGGAACTAGATGTGAGGTTCTTAAGTCATCAAGTAAGCTCGAAGAGATAAATCTAGCATGAAATTTTTTTGCTTGTCGAATATAAGACCTAAGGGGGGAGCTTGATTGAGGGTTCTTCACACATGGCAAGAGTCCGGGAAGGGGAATATAGCATTTTTGAACCTTAAAGCGAATAAGGAAACTCGACAAAGGGTTCGTTGCCATCAACAAATGAGTTTGGATAGGGAAATATAGCAATGGGTTACTCACCTTTGGAAACATATTGAACAATGATGAGAATAACGAATTTACGAGTTTATGATAAGTTTTGATCAACTCGTCGTGTTCCATAATGATCTTCACATAGATCACACTAAGATCGTCTAGCCTATGTCGGAGTAGCCCCCGAAGACGGTTATTGCTTGAGGTATGGGCTAACTTTGGGTAGTGGGTGGGTTGGTGGCATCAACTTACTTACTTTGCATGCACATTATCTTCTTCTTCTTTTTTTTTAATTTTTAGGGATGGGCTTAGAGCCTATCTCCATGTTACGAGTTTCTCCTTCAAGGAGAATTGTGCGGGGAAGAGATATGGAGTCAGCATTGGATTCACCAGGGCATGCCAGAGGTCGTGGGTTCCTCACGGAAGTCGTCGGTGACGCAAGAAAGGTTAAAGGGCAGTGTGAGATAGTACCTTAGAGGTTGTTCTGGTCCTGTCACGAGGTAAGGACACGTGCCCTACAAAAGGACCCTAGAAGACCTATTATGCCCTCTAAAAGGACCTCGACAAGATGGTTCAACCTTGGATCATCCCTTATTAGGGACCTGAAGCTCAGAAGACCATTGTAGAGCTCAGATGAAGTCCAGACAGCGAATAAGGCCAAGAGACTTATTCGTAGAACTCAATCTCTAGAAGATTAGAACACTTTACAAGGGATTAGAACCAGATTATCCCTAGATTATCAAGAATAATAGAAGATCATCGTTTATGTCCTTAAAGATAAGATCACACGAAGATCCCTCTATGATATAGAAAGATTCATCAAGAGAATACATCAGACTAGGAAACTTCCCTGGTCCTATAAATACCAGTCCTATGCAAGGTGTAACATCCCAAATTTAATTCCTATTATAATTGATTATGGGTCAAGCCTAAAGTGAAGGAAGTAATGATATGGAGTTGAAACTAGTGGTTTGAAGGCTTGATTTAGGATTAATAACATAGGATATTAGGAAATTCAAAATAAAAGATTTACAACTCTAAACACAAATTCCACCGTTGGATGTGAAGTAGGATATGTGGGGAAGCATGTGTCAAAATTTGAGGAAGATCCAACGGTTAACGAAGAAGTTATGGCCGTTCAAAGTCGGGGTGCTGAAAATACTGCAACTTAATCGATTAAGGTGCAGCTTAATCGATTAAGACCTGAAGGAGGGGGGAATTTAATCGAGTAATACTCGATTAAACGCTGTAGATGCAGAAAATAATAAAGTGTAGCACACGTTCTTTCTCTTCCAAAATTCGAACCTCACTCTTTCTCTCCCCTAGGGTTCCATTCTCCATCATCAAATCCACCAAGAGCAAGTGGGATTTCTTCATTCCGTCAACAAATCTCTTCCTTCTTCACTTCAAGTAAGTGTTTAATGCCATGGATTTCCTCTTTTCTTTCTCTAAATTCGTTTTCCCTTTCTCTCTCCTCCATCCATGGTGGTTTTTGATTTTTAAGTCATGGAAGCTCCACTTTTCTTGAGTTTTGGCATGACTCATTACATGAATGTTAATCTTTTCTTGCTATGGCTATTATATTAGGTTCCTCCCTCTTCCTTTGGACTCTAACTCAATTGGGGGCAAGGCTTTCAAGTGTAGAGCAAGCAAAATCACCTTATCTCCAAGTGTTTGAGGTAAGGGAGTGGATATAGTGAGCTTGCCTTATTCTAGAGAGTCGGGTCTAGTTAGTATATAATGCTTGTTAGGATTATGTGTTAGGGGAGAAAATTAGATTATAAATCCCTAGGTTATTGAATATGAAATTCTAATTAATTAAGTATGCATAATGATTGTGTGTTATGACTAGGAAAAGGAAACCCCACAGTATGAGAATGAATTATCTGATAAATGAAATTTGGTTATTAATTAAGTTGAATTAAATGAGGAATTGGGTAATGTGATAATAAAGTTGACATGTATGATTTCTATGATTATTGATTTTATTTGTAAAGTTGTGAATTAAATGATAATTAATTACTGTAGCAATTATATGCATGTGTTGTGAAATAAATTGATATAGGAAGAAAGGGAATGGAAATGATTAAATGTCATGAATGTGCATATTTGTATCTAATTGCTAAATGAGTAAAAATGTTAAGTATTATCAATTGAGAATAAAGGTCATGGCTTAGGAATTGAACTAATGAATATGGGAAATGGAAGTAAAACGATTATGTGGAAATAAAAAGGTAAAAGGTGATATATGCTAAATTAAAATGAAGGGCGAATCTTAATGTTGGGCTATAAAAGAGAACACTATTTGGTATGAATGTGGTAACTAAGAAAAGAAATGAATCCGGAAATTACATGAAAGATTATGTGTTGATTGTGGTTAAATGCGTTTATGAATGAATTGTTTATCATGAGATTAATGTTTAAGTATAATCTGGGTGGTTGTATGAGGTACCTTCCGGCGTGGAGGTGAAGTACCCACCGGCCAAATTGTATGAGGTACCTTCCGGTGTGGAGGTGAAGTACAATGGTATGAGGTACCTTCCGGTGCGGAGGTGAAGTACCCATAGGCCAAATGTATGAGGTACCTTCCGGTGTGGAGGTGAAGTACGATGGTATGAGATACCTTCCGGTGTGGAGGTGAAGTACCTGCAGGCCAACTGGTATGAAGTACCTTCCGGTGTGGAGGTGAAGTACTACGATATGAGGTACCTTCCGGTGTGGAGGTGAAGTATCCCTAGGCCACATTGTATGAGGTACCTTCCGGTGTGGAGGTGAAGTACAATGGCGCGAAATGTATTTTTAAGAATAAGATGTTAAAATGTGTTGACCTCTGACCTGAGGGGAACGAAATGAATAAAATGTTAAAATGTGTTGACCTCTGACCTGAGGGACACCTAATTTAAATAAGGATATGTATGAGGTACCTTCCAGTGTGGAGGTGAAGTACAATGGTGTGAAATGTATCTTAAAGAATGAAATGGAAAGAAAAAGGAAAGGGGTGTTGAAATGAAGAATGAAAATGGATATTGAAATGAAATAAGTATGTGAAATGAGTAAATTAATAAGGGAAATGAATGTTGAAAAGAATAGTGAAACTGGACGTTGAAACGAATAATGAAATTGGAAATGTGGAGTAAATATTGAATATGGAAATAATGGAATGAGTATGTTGTGAAATATGTGGATATTTGCTTATTTGCTAAATGTGTTTGACCTAGTGGGTTGTTATGTCTAGTTAGAAACTGCTTTCTATTTCATGTGCAATGCTCACTCCCTTACTATACATTACAGGTACAGAGATTGAGCTGGCACAGCCCCCGGCCGAGCAGGAGTACTTTCCCTTACAGGGAGAGTAGGGTTATTATGGGATTTGTAGGATATTGTGAACTTAAGCCTCCTACACTATTTTGAAGTAGAATTTGTTATTCATATTTTTAGTGAGGCTTAGGATGTTTTATTTTGCTAAAGTTATAACTTTTGGTTTTAACCCTCAAACTTAGTATTTTTCCGCTATTACTCTGATTAATTATGCACGTTGATATATTTGGAGCCCATGGGGTCTTGTTATGATTTAGAAATATAATCCGAAGCCCTGCTGGCTATTAGTTGTTTATTTGAAATTGTTTAGCACAGGTTGAATTTTGTATTAGTCCGAAAAACAAACAAAACTCCGTCCGTTTGACGGTTGATTTTAATAAAATAAAAAAAATGAATTTTCAAGTCCGTATTTTATTATAAGGGGAATTATGGGTAAAAATCTTAGGTGTTACAATTATGGTATCAGAGCAGTTTCTCCTCGGTCATGGAGTTGTACAAACTCCAAATGATTACTCACCTAGAGAGTAATTGATGCTCATAGTAATAGTTTAGGATTATAATAAGATAATTATAGTACTATGTATTTACTTAGTATTTGAGTCTTATTGGTCTGTTCACTCTGGCTAAACAGTTGATATAGTTGCAGGTAACTAACGTTTGGCAAGTCCATACGAAGTGCTTTTAAATTCGAAGTTGTGAAGTTAGATTGCTCTTCTGTTAGCTAAATGTTGAACTAGTAATGTTTTAGGATAGAAGTGTTTAAAACACTTTGGATTTGCCTTTCCAAATACAATCCTGTTCTTATAGAGAACGTATGAAAGACCTTATAAGGAATTCTTCAGTTTGAGAATTCTAGTATCAAGTAACCAATATTATGTTGGGATGTTGTTATTTGATGTAATGTAAGGTTAGAATTGATCACTCTAATCCTTGCATTTGTTAAATGATGACATTACTGATAGAACCCGACAGTGATGTGTTGTTGGTAGACGTGAGGATGGGATTGATCACCTCAATTCTTGCATCTATCAATAAATGTTATCATTGTAACCTTTAAAGTGAAAGTAGACAACCGAAGAAGTGACATCCAAGGAAAATAATTCTTGTAAGTGAAGCCAACCTTACCCCGAAACATTCGTTCAAAAGCTTCATATAGAGTTAGAGAGTAGATAGAAAATAGTTCTAAAGAAAAGAAGTCTTGGTATATGCTACTTGTTCCAAAGTAGTATAGCTAAGTGCTAATCCCTTGGATGAGTTAAGACAGCTCTCCAGAAGTTATTCTTAACCATCATATCAACTAAACCAATCATTGAGCAATTTGGCAATTTCTTTGAATCTTTTCCCGTTTCTTAGATAACCATTCATAAGAAATAGCCGGTTGTGCCAAATTTGTAAAATCCCTACGTTAAAACCAAACAATCTTGATAATTGACCTAGCCAATGGAAAGTTGTCGTACCCTTCACCTTTGGTAGTTGGGTAAATCTTGGAACTAATGTGGGCTTTTTCCTTCCTATTCTTTTTAATCGATTCATGGAAGAAGTTGATTGTGGAGCATTTAGTAAGGATTGTGCCTGCTCTAATCAACTTAGCCTTTGGTGTGCTTCTTATTCAGGAATGCCTGTGTTTTTGAAAAGCTTTAAATCCTATCGGTGCTAGTCGAATCATTGTGAGAAGACAAAATCTAAGGCGTTCTATCCTACAAAAATCTTCGCATGCCACGATTCCAGGGTATTCGTTCTGGGAAAGATCGATTTTTCCCGTATCTAGCCAATGCAACTCCTGTCTTGCATTTGTCCGAAGGACGATCGGAAGCGGATTCACCCGATCCTACATCCTTTATCATAGCGGTAATTGGGTAAGTCGAAGCCAAGTGGGGGAGCACTTCCTACCCTAATTTAAATTCGGTCTAGGTAAAGACAAATCGAAAGAGTGACAGAAGAAACCAAAGGGGATTAAAGATAAGAATTGCAAGTCCTATCACCGGGGTGATTCTCCATTTACTAAACTTAACGGAATTTCGGGGACGAAATTCCAATAAGTGAGGGAGAATTGTAACATCCCAAATTTAATTCCTATTATAATTGATGATGGGTCAAGCCTAAAGTGAAGAAAGTAATGATATGGAGTTGAAACTAGTGGTTTGAAGGCTTGATTTAGGATTAATAACATAGGATATTAGGAAATTCAAAATAAAAGATTTACAACTCTAAACACAAATTCCACCGTTGGATGTGAAGTAGGATATGTGGGGAAGCATGTGTCAAAATTTGAGGAAGATCCAACGGTTAACGAAGAAGTTATGGCCGTTCAAAGTCGGGGTGCTGAAAATACTGCAACTTAATCGATTAAGCTGCAGCTTAATCGATTAAGACCTGAAGGAGGGGGGAATTTAATCGAGTAATACTCGATTAAACGTTGTAGATGCAGAAAATAATAAAGTGCAGCACACGTTCTTTCTCTTCCAAAATTCGAACCTCACTCTTTCTCTCCCCTAGGGTTCCATTCTCCATCATCAAATCCACCAAGAGCAAGTGGGATTTCTTCATTCCGTCAACAAATCTCTTCCTTCTTCACTTCAAGTAAGTGTTTAATGCCATGGATTTCCTCTTTTCTTTCTCTAAATTCGTTTTCCCTTTCTCTCTCCTCCATCCATGGTGGTTTTTGATTTTTAAGTCATGGAAGCTCCACTTTTCTTGAGTTTTGGCATGACTCATTACATGAATGTTAATCTTTTCTTGCTATGGCTATTATATTAGGTTCCTCCCTTTTCCTTTGGACTCTAACTCAATTGGGGGCAAGGCTTTCAAGTGTAGAGCAAGCAAAATCACCTTATCTCCAAGTGTTTGAGGTAAGGGAGTGGATATAGTGAGCTTGCCTTATTCTAGAGAGTCGGGTCTAGTTAGTATATAATGCTTGTTAGGATTATGTGTTAGGGGAGAAAATTAGATTATAAATCCCTAGGTTATTGAATATGAAATTCTAATTAATTAAGTATGCATAATGATTGTGTGTTATGACTAGGAAAAGGAAACCCCACAGTATGAGAATGAATTATCTGATAAATGAAATTTGGTTATTAATTAAGTTGAATTAAATGAGGAATTGGGTAATGTGATAATAAAGTTGACATGTATGATTTCTATGATTATTGATTTTATTTGTAAAGTTGTGAATTAAATGATAATTAATTACTGTAGCAATTATATGCATGTGTTGTGAAATAAATTGATATAGGAAGAAAGGGAATGGAAATGATTAAATGTCATGAATGTGCATATTTGTATCTAATTGCTAAATGAGTAAAAGTGTTAAGTATTATCAATTGAGAATAAAGGTCATGGCTTAGGAATTGAACTAATGAATATGGGAAATGGAAGTAAAACGATTATGTGGAAATAAAAAGTTAAAAGGTGATATATGCTAAATTAAAATGAAGGGCGAATCTTAATGTTGGGCTATAAAAGAGAACACTATTTGGTATGAATGTGGTAACTAAGAAAAGAAATGAATCCGGAAATTACATGAAAGATTATGTGTTGATTGTGGTTAAATGCGTTTATGAATGAATTGTTTATCATGAGATTAATGTTTAAGTATAATCTGGGTGGTTGTATGAGGTACCTTCCGGCGTGGAGGTGAAGTACCCACCGGCCAAATTGTATGAGGTACCTTCCGGTGTGGAGGTGAAGTACGATGGTATGAGGTACCTTCCGGTGTGGAGGTGAAGTACCCATAGGCCAAATGTATGAGGTACCTTCCGGTGTGGAGGTGAAGTACGATGGTATGAGGTACCTTCCGGTGTGGAGGTGAAGTACCTGCAGGCCAACTGGTATGAAGTACCTTCCGGTGTGGAGGTGAAGTACTACGATATGAGGTACCTTCCGGTGTGGAGGTGAAGTATCCCTAGGCCACATTGTATGAGGTACCTTCCGGTGTGGAGGTGAAGTACAATGGCGCGAAATGTATTTTTAAGAATAAGATGTTAAAATGTGTTGACCTCTGACCTGAGGGGCACGAAATGAATAAAATGTTAAAATGTGTTGACCTCTGACCTGAGGGACACCTAATTTAAATAAGGATATGTATGAGGTACCTTCCAGTGTGAAGGTGAAGTACAATGGTGTGAAATGTATCTTAAAGAATGAAATGGAAAGAAAAAGGAAAGGGGTGTTGAAATGAAGAATGAAAATGGATATTGAAATGAAATAAGTATGTGAAATGAGTAAATTAATAAGGGAAATGAATGTTGAAAAGAATAGTGAAACTGGACGTTGAAACGAATAATGAAAATGGAAATGTGGAGTAAATATTGAATATGGAAATAATGGAATGAGTATGTTGTGAAATATGTGGATATTTGCTTATTTGCTAAATGTGTTTGACCTAGTGGGTTGTTATGTCTAGTTAGAAACTGCTTTCTATTTCATGTGCAATGCTCACTCCCTTACTATACATTACAGGTACAGAGATTGAGCTGGCACAGCCCCCGGCCGAGCAGGAGTACTTTCCCTTACAGGGAGAGTAGGGTTATTATGGGATTTGTAGGATATTGTGAACTTAAGCCTCCTACACTATTTTGAAGTAGAATTTGTTATTCATATTTTTAGTGAGGCTTAGGATGTTTTATTTTGCTAAAGTTATAACTTTTGGTTTTAACCCTCAAACTTAGTATTTTTCCGCTATTACTCTGATTAATTATGCACGTTGATATATTTGGAGCCCATGGGGTCTTGTTATGATTTAGAAATATAATCCGAAGCCCTGCTGGCTATTAGTTGTTTATTTGAAATTGTTTAGCACAGGTTGAATTTTGGATTAGTCCGAAAAACAAACAAAACTCCGTCCGTTTGACGGTTGATTTTAATAAAATAAAAAAAATGAACTTTCAAGTCCGTATTTTATTATAAGGGGAATTATGGGTAAAAATCTTAGGTGTTACACAAGGGCCTAAGAAATCCAACATACTCTGGCACTCAATTATTATGCCAACCAAATATTCCCTTGATACATAGAGAAATACCATACACACATAGTGCAAACCCTCTGCCCTATACAGTCGCAGAGATACGATGTTTCACTCTTGACAGAGAACGTCTTTGTCACTCTCCCTGAGAGAAATCCCAAACGTAGCAAGACCATTCTCTTGTTGTCTTACAAGAAGAACATGGTAATTGTATTCAACTCCACCACGAAAGTTCATCAACCCTTGACGCTTACTGCCCTTCGTAGTAGGCCTAATCCTTGAAGGAGAGTTCAAACCATACAAACCTCCACAAGTGTAGGGGACACAACCCTCAACCACTCTTAAGGGTAGCCCTAATCGGTCTCGCTCTCCGCCCTTGATGCACAATCTCAATGTGCTTGATAGAACTATGCAGTCTTAATCCCTAGAACTTAGTTCGAACGGGTACGTAGAACCGAGAGCATACTCTTTTTAGACTAAATATCCTTCACAAAGACCTTTTGTCTTAGATAAGGGACATCCGTCCGATCTGGGTGAAACAGAGGTGTTATCATTCATGGTCGCATGTTCAAAAGTCTATCTGGATGTGAAGGTCACGCGTCTGCACATTGTTCATAATGTTGTTGTGTTGTCTTTGACTTGAAGTGTGGTGAACACTGGTGGTATGGTAACTCAAATTAGTGGTACCTGATGGTCAGCCATGGGAGAAGGTGATATTGTGGTTGTGCTCAAATCAGAGAAAAAGCCAATGATGTTGGTAATTGGTATGACCATTAAGGGGACGTTATCAAGAGAGTATGAAGTAGATAGTGAGCAGCATCATTATGGCAGAACCTTTCGGTCCATGATATAGGGGAACGTTGGTGGCATGGAGTGCCGCTCCCACTGTGGTCGCCAATGTTGTAGGGTGTTATTTCACGTGTATTGGTCAAGTCAGTTTGTTGATGTGCCACGATAATGACGGGATATTGGTCAAAAGAGCTATGTTAGCCGAGTCAAGGTATTTGGGGTAGTGTGTAAAACGAGAGTTGAGAGTGTTGTCCATACCTTTGCCACTACATCGTATTTATAGCGTGAAGAGTATGATCAGTCATAATGGGTTATTATGGTAATTCCGCCATTATGGTTGCGGGAGAAATTGACGAGTAACAACTCTAAATAAAAATGGTGCGTGAATGCCATTATGAGCCGCAATAATCAAAAGTCGTTTATAGCCATTACAATAGTTACTTACTGAAAGCGGATGCATATGGAAATCGGATTACCGACCTACTAGACAAGTGTTTTGGGCTGGTTACCACTAGTCAAACAGTACTTATTGGACCAGTGTTCGTTGGTCTATGGTACAAGTGTTTATTAGTTTGTAGTACTGATGCTCATTAATATAAAACCGGTCCATAATAGAACTAAATTGCTAGTACCTCCATTTTTTCATAATTGTCGTTTAAGGATATAACACATGAATTAACAAGTATATTTAATGTGTCTTTTGCAGTAAATCAATAATATTTGTTTTACCTACTTTATCGCACTTATTATTTGTCCTAATAATTGAACAAGATAGAGTTGTAAAAATAGAAGGTTGCATTAAGTTTCTAAAACTACACTTCAATACCAATAGGGGTTGGCTCAAGTGGTGCAATTTTTTCAACTTGAGAATTTGAGAATGAGACCTAACATTAAGAAGTCTCAGATTCGATTCCCGCCGGTTAACACACCCCGCTGGGAAAAGTATAGGAACACGACCTCGTGCAAGATTAGTCTAAAGGATTTCTTGGTATTAAGGGTGCTCTTGGAAATACCTGTAGTACTGGCCAAAAAGTACAGGAAAAAAAAACTACACTTAAATATGAACAAAATATTTTTTTAAAGGATTTTCATAACCGGATAAGAACCTTAAAATAAAAATATTGTATGGGAAACATTGAATTTTATATTTCAAAAAGCGCTAACCGTAGTTTTCCAACATATATATGCTTTATTCGAATCTCTTATTCCTAATCTTTTGGACTAAGGTTAAATCAATTTTTTTTTAAATGCCAATATTTTATATTAAGAATGGAGATGGTTTAATATTCCTTCCAATCTTATACTCCCTCTCTCCGTGTAGGGTCCTTTTTATAATTTTTACTTACTCATGTAGGTCTCCGAAAAATATCTATGAAATCAATTAGGTCCTTGAAAGTTTTGTGGAATCTCTTAAACATTCCAAAAATCATTTTAGAATCAGTTAGGTCCCTGAAAGATTTGTGGAATCTCTTAAATCCCTCAAAAATCAATTTGACATCACGTTAGTCCCCCCATAAAAGACCTAACGAAATTATACGTGGTACGTTAAATGCTTTGTTAGCCGAAACGCCGCACCTTCTTAACATTCCAACATGGCATTAAGACCAACAAAACATTTAACATGCTATGTAGGATTATGTCATGTTTCTCCTGACGAAATTGGATGAAGGGAGTTTAAGAGATTCCACAAATCTTTCAGGGATCTAACTGATTCCACAGTATCTTTTCAGGACATATGTGACTATTAACTTTTTTTTTTTACTTTCACCAAGGACAATAATTTTTGTATTAAAATTGGAAAGGGTTAGCATATTGTTAAAAATATCATTTAAATTAATTATGTATCGAAATAAATTTTTAATTAAAATTGGTAATTTTAATTTATGTTTTCCCACTAAAAACTAGAAAAGTACAATTAAATATTAGGGGTATTTTTGGAAAAAATTACTGAAAACATATTATATTTAGGACAAAAAAATTTATCCAAAAAAGTTTTGTACTCCCTTTGTTTCTTATTGACTGTCTTCTTTTGCAGAAATTTTTCGTTTATTTTTATCTGTCTTTTTGATGATTTCAAGACTGTAAGTAAATGTTATTTTTCATGTTTGTCCCTATTCAATAGATCTTGATTTATGTATGCAATGTAAAAAAATTAATGATTATAAAAAGATATAAGATATAGTAGAGAAAAATATAATTAATTTATTAAAAATATAACTATAATTACATTTTCTAAAAAATATGTTTTTTTAAAATGTATCATATAATCAATAACGGAGAAAGTATACATAAACAAGGGAGTAGTATGTAAGAGTATTTCGAGGTTTTTCTTTCATCTCTTCAAAATCAAGGAATGAAATGAACATCTCCTCGATTATTTTTCACAAATACTCTCTGTTTACTAGTATTTGTCTTTTTTTAAATTTTTTTAAAGATTTCAAGAGTGTAATAAATAAAATTTTTTATGTTTATCTCTATTTAATAAATCTTGATTTACGTATATGTAATGAAACAATTCATAATTATAAAGAGAAAAAACGTACAATAAAAAAACAGACTTAATACATTAAAGGAAAATGCTAAAGAGTGTTCTTAAGGCATTTGTTAAGAGGTTAAAAGTGGTTAAAAATTGTAAGAAAATACACTTTTTTAGATTCTCGAGATAATAAATAACTTGGACTTATGAATTTTTTACACTTTTAGAACCCTTAACCAGTGCCTAAAAGTACTTGTTAGCAAGACCCTATATTAAAAATCTAGATAATAATTTAATTTCTTAAAGGTGCGTTTTGTTTAAAATACTAACATAGATAAATACTCCCTCCGTCCCACAAAGATGGTTAAAAATTCAAAAGTAAAAAAATTAAGGAAACATGTAATTAATGGTTTGTCTAACACATCAACCAATTATCAAACAACTAATTTAATGCATTTTGCATGAATCAACCAATCACAAATCAAAGTTTACAATTTCTAAATTTTTCATTAATTATTTTAACTATAATTTATTATAAAAAATTTAGTGTTTTTTACCATCCTTGTGCGATGGATAAAGTTAGAATTACTAAGGATGTATTTCTTTTGGGTGATTTTGGGGAGGGGTTTTAAGGAGGAGAGAAAATAAGGAGAAATTTTTTTTTTCTCTTTGTTTGTTTTGGGAGAGAAACTGAGGGGGAGATAAAATATGGCGGGTCCCATGAGAAAATATTTTCTCTCCTAATAGAAAAGAGAATGGAGAGAAAACTGGAATTGACATGTAAAATTATTCATCTGTCATTCATTTACTCATTTTGTTTGACCTTTTCTTTGTTTTTTTTAATTTGAAAAAATAAAGCATTTTTATTTCAATAAAAAATGTTTTTTTAACATTTTTCACTCGAAATTTTTATTATTTAATAAATAATTGAATTAAAAAAAATTGGTTATATAAAATATACATACATATGACAAAGAAAAAATATTTTTATTTCTATTTTGTAAAACAAGGGTATAGTTGTCTTTTGTTAAATTTATTGTTTTCTCTTTTCCCACTTTTCTCTTCAACCAAACAAAAGGAAAGAAAACTCAATTTTTCTCTGTTTCCAATTTCTTCACATTTTCCCTCATGGGTTTTACTTCGGTAACGTCTCATATTTTTCCAATCAAATCATGACAAGTATAATATACTACCATGTCAAAAAACACCGAGATATTCTTGGCACTCAATGAAGACTGAAAATTATATGTTAAGATATTCTCCACTTTTTATATATTTTTGGTGCTAAAAAATATACGCTAAATTTAGACGAAAACATATGTTCTTGTGTGCTGAAGATTATATCTCAACTGCAGCAATACAATTTTTTAAGCTAATCAGAGAAATAAAAATACAGTGAAGTGTTCTTTTTTTCATCGTTATCTAACAAGAAAATTGATATCAGTGGCATGATGAGAGGGTACCAAAACCCTTTATTTTGAAAAGGTATCGAAGTAAAACCCTTACTAAACAACCATAAAATTTACACATTTTTTCACCATAATCTATCTACCCTATTTCTCTCTTCCAATTTTTTTTCTACAACCAAACAAAACACAAGAGCAGCAATACGCACAAGCTGAGGGACAAGTAGAAAAAGAGGGGGTATTCGTATCCCTGGCCCAATGGTTATGTGGCTCCATGGCAATGGCTGTAGCTGAGGCGGTGGTGATGGTCCCGACATTGGCACTTGATACTTTGTCTTCGCTGCAGACAGTGCTGTGTCCCACTGTCCCATCAGCACGTCACCCCACCCATACCCATGCCGCCTCTATCAGACCATCACATTTTCTTTTTCTCTTGCAGTAGTATTTCATGCCTTCGGATTTTTAAGTACTGTACTCTTATAGGAGGAGTAGTAGTATTCCACTATTCCCACGGTTTCATTTATTATTTATTTCGAGTTATCATAAGAAATTTTTTTTAAAAAGAATTATTAAATCATTTTTTTAATATGTGACACCATTAGTTGAGTGATGATACGTGTCACTTTTTTTTTTTTTTCTGAATTCATTGCGGAACCATCGGTATCTCCAAAAATATCCTTAATATCAGAGAGCCCTTGAGACTAATTCGGAGCGAGTTTTACCTTTTTCTTTAAAGATAAGTGAGTGATACGTGTCACTTAATAAAAATAATTAAAGGAAAAAACTGATTTGTAAGACGACAACAATTTTAGAATTTATTTAAAACGAAAAAAAGTTAAGGGACAAAATCACAACTAAAAAATAACTTACAGAATCAATTTTTTAGTTAAAAATCCCAATAACATTTTCATGATGTAAAACTATTATATCTCAAAAAAAAAAAAAAAACAAAAACAAAAAAAAAAAACCTAATCTCAACTCTGTCTCATCCTCTTCATAGCTCCAACAATCAATCCAGCAATCAATTCATATGCCGTCTTCCCTGTTGAGGCATATCCAGCTTCTAATTACCATTCACCACACCAACAACACAACCAGGTTTAATACTATTCATTAAGTGCATGTTTGGTTTTGCAGTAAATTAGTCAGAATCATTTTCATAATGTCAACGTTATTTAATAGTTACTTCTGCTTCAATGTGATTTTGGAGTCAGAATTGATTTTCTGACCCCAAAACCAAACATGCTATAAATTTCCCTTAGTTTTCTTGTTGTGTTGCCTCCTTCGTTTTTCTATGTCAATTAAGAAGTCAAGCTTAAAAGAATTAAGGGGTATATGAGTTTGATTAATGCACTAACCTAAGTCCTTCAATCCACTTTTTGGGTTCTGTTATGTACCGAAATAAGGCACTTATTATTGACCAGGTATCGCATAAAAGGTCATCATATAGACGATATAGGTAAACATCAAATAACCAAAAATCCAGTGCCGAGTCTGACACAAGCGGCTTTATACTAGACTACCAACGGACATCTCGAACCACTTAAATTACACATATTATAGCTCATAATGGTATTCAGCCACCATTATTTCCTATAGCCATTACTCTGACAATAATGGCAAAACAACCACAACGACCATAAATTGCCCATCATGACCGACACCTTATAAATGTCAGGTAATTTCCAAGGTATGAACAACTCTCAACTCTCATTTTACACATGACACACACACATCCCCAAATATCTTGACTCGGCTAGCAGAGTTCTTTTGACCGAGAACTTGTCACCATTGTCACACATCAACAAACCGACTTACCGGTACATGTGGGATAGCACCCCACAACATTGACGACCATAGTGGGAGCGAAAAACTTATTCCCATCATTGCATCATTGGCGACAATTCCGAAATCGACGTGGCCATGAAGAGTTGGAGATAACCGGATCAACAAATAAACTCTCAAGTATCTCATTGAGTAAAGCATTCAACAGATTTGTCACATAGAGGTGAAGGAGGATGAAGAGACCGGGGCGTTGCCAACTTTCACGGGATAAAACCTTTGAGCCCGCAAGACTGGCATCGTCCTCCCTGGTCGTAATTCAAGCCCATCTTATCCCGCTCCTTTATGAGTCATCGTCCCTTGTCTTCTTCATTATGAAGCCAGCACTACCCGCATCTCGAGGCGGGTGACCATGCCCAAATGCACGTCAAGTGCCCTGCTCGGATCAACTGCAATCAACCCCATCTTCACATCGCCTAGAGCTAGAAGCGGTCAGGCACACGTTCATTACCCAAGCCCTAGAGGCTTCGTTGTTCACATCCGTTTCACCATCACATCTCTTTCCACAGCTTCTCTCACAGTTTGCTACAGTTGACCATCCTTTGCTATCATCCCTTTCAGTGAACTCAGCGTCGTTCCCATACCTCTGTCATGCCTCCGCTTTCTTTGAAAACGGAACTTAGGAATCAAAGAAGAAGATGTTGTGGTGCTCCAAGCGCAGTTCCAAACAGGGTTTTTATTTTGCCACCTCAAGGTCTATGGATGCCACCCAATTCTTAAAATAATACCCATTATGCCCTTTTAAAAAAACAAGAATTTTACATGGGTCGTAGGGGGTACTTATGACCTGCAGGTCGTAGCACCCCATTACGACCCTTTAAAAACTATGTTTTAACAAAGGTCGTAAGCAGGTGTTGCGACCTACAGGTCGTAAGGGGGTGCTACGACCACGACCCAATCAGAATTCAAGTTTCTGAACGGATCGGGGTGCTACAACCTACATGTCGTCTGAACCCCCTACGACCCGTGTTAAATCCTAACCCCCCGGTTTCTCACTTTCACTCTCACACTCTTCTCAGACTTTACAAACCTCTTGCAAAATTCAGTTTCACAATCTCCCTCTTGGTGGCTTCCTCGCGAATCATGGTTCTTCCCTCAACAAGCATTAATTCAGCCTTGCTATAATTGATTTCGCCTTGTTCTTCCCTCAACAAACATTTTTACGGTATGTGTCTTTTTTTTGGTACTTTTTTGTTCTTCCTTCAACAAGCATTGTTTTAATTCTGTACTCTTTTTTTTTTGTAATGCTATAACTGATTGTGTTGGGTTGCCACGGTTCTTCTTTTAGTTTACTGATTAGTTTTAAAAATAGAGAGAAATATGAACCCTAGGTTTTCCACTAAGATTTTAAAAAAAATTGCTTAGATTTGCTTCTTTGATTTACTGCTTATATTTGAAAATTGTGTTTACTTATTAGAGAAAGAGACTGGTTAGATTGGGTTGTAAGCGCCAATATCTTATATTTACGTGCATCAATATCTTGGTTTGATGTGTTGCTGTTCTGCTGTCGTAGAGAAAGAGACTGGTCATAGCCCAGTGTTACGACCCCAGGTCGTAGCCCAGGCTCACGACCTAGCCATTTTTTTTAAATTTTTTTATTCCTTTTATAATAATTAATTTTTTTCCTTCAATAAAAATAAATTACTTTAATGTATTTATATCGTTTTTTTGTGGTGCGTTGTTGTTTGGTTTTTTCTGCAATTTCACCCAGGTCGTAGCCAAGGCTTACGACTCCAGGTCGTAGCCCAGGCTTACGACCTACCCTTTTTTTGTTTTTTTTTCAATAATAATATTTTTTTTTACTTTAATAATAATAATTTCATTTTTTTGAATTCCTATTATAATCACCAATGTTTTTTTTGCCTTTAATAATACTAATATCTTTTTTAATTCCTTTAATAATAACTAATTTTTTCCTTTAATAATATTAATTTATTTTTTTTAAATTCCTTTAATAAAAATAAATGTTTTTTCCTTTAATGATAATAATTTTTTTAAATTCCTTTAATAAAAATAAATGTTTTTTCCTTTAACAATAATTAATATTAATGTTGCTTTGTTTTTTATTTTCAGATGTCATCCCGCGATGACGCTCCTCCTCCTCCGAGACCCCTTCCCAGTGCATCACATCGTAAGCGTCTTATTGATGCACGTGCTGCAGCAGAGGCAGAGGCAACAGAGGTAGAGGCAGCAACAACAACAACGGCTGCAGGGTATTTGAACGTCGACGACAACGAACCAGAGGTCAATGTAAGGGGAATCAGACGACGACGTCGACGACCCTCAGAATGAGACCTTATTGACTACTTACAGCGGCCACAGGGCCAAGCAGATATGGAGAGGCAATGTAAGCATATTTAATTTAAATGTAATATCCTTTGTAATTTTTTTTAATTAAATTGCATAACTAATTATTATCTCCTACTTGCAGGATCCTGGTCCTTTGAACCAGTTTCTTAATCGAATATTTGGGTTGAGGCCCTTGGCTGAGTTACCTGAACAAGTTCGTACACTTGTTCAGGGTTCTGGAATTGCTACTCTGATTGATTTGTCATTTCACATGACGGATAGGCGCCTACTCACCTCATTTGTGGAGCGCTTCTATGAGGATACATGCACCTTTCATCTGTCGTGTGGGGAGATCATGGTGACCTTGGAGGACGTTTCGTCCTTGCTGCATATTCATGTGACTGGCCTGCTCATCTAATGGGATAAACCGTCGAAGCTTGAGGCTGTGGTTCTGTTACAAGAAGTTCTTGGAGTGTCTGCAGCAGAGGCCACTCTAGAGGTCAATCGCACAAAAGGTGGTGCGGTTGCCTTCACGACATTGTATAGGTGGCTGGATGAGTTCATCCATCAAGGACGGTACGAGCACGCTGCAAGGTGCTACCTACTGTACCTTGTTGGATCGACTCTGATTATTGACAAGACTATCAATAGCATCGGAGTTCAGTGGCTGCATTCATTGGAGGATCTGCATGCTGTAAGAAATTATGCATGGGGTGCGTGCACGTTGGCATATTTGTATGACTGGTTGGCAGACGCCGCGAAGAAAGGGAAATCGCAGTGTGCCGGTTTCACATCACTTCTGCAGGTAACATGTGTTATATTTAACTTATTTTATTTATAAATTTTTTAAGCGTTATATTCTATTTATCTTATTAACAACATGTCTCAACTCATTCGTAGGCTTGGATCTTAGAATATTTTCCAGGACTTGGATTTGGCACTCCCAAGGATGATTATAATGAGGCTCATCCAAGGATATTCAAGTGGTTGTCCCCTCAAAGCCCTAATGGTGCCGAAGTTACATTCAGACAGCACCTGGAGACTGTAGGGTCTGCCGACCATATACGGACCTAAGTCCTACCCAAGGGATTCTCTAAGGGCATTTTCCTCGGTTCACTTAACATGAACGTCCCTCGCTCGGACTCATGGACTCCGAGCATACCCAAAGTGTTGGAAACCAACAAGCGGCTCAAAATAGTCTAGAGGGGGGGGGGGTGAATAGAGTATTAAAGCCTTAGTACAAATATTTCGATCACCGTAGAGAATGGTTTTGAGAAAATGAATTTTTCTTCAAAAATTACACTGACTAATCGATTAATAAGGAGCCTAATCGATTAATGCCGCAAGCCACTTTTGAACTACTCGAGTAATTGGATTGTTACTCGAGTAATGCTGCAAGTAACAAAAATATTAATCGATTAATGAACGAATTACTCGATTAATCTGGGCAGAAAAACGATGAAAACTGATTTTGATGAGAATTCTTTTAGAATCGCAATGCCTTGATGATTCAACAAATTATGAATGAATACTAGAACAATTTACAAGTAAATTTACCAACCAATTTAGGTCAATTAATCAAAGATATGAAAAACCCCAATTCTAACCTAAATTCAATTATTCTTGAATTAATGCAAACTTGAAAAGAAAACTATGACGATGATTTATCCTGGTTCACTCTCTACCACTGAGAGCTACTCCAGTCCCCTTTATCTAAAAGATAAAGAGTTTCTACTAGACAATTCAATTGTTAGAATTACAATGTTAAGATGCAACTTCTCACAAAGCTATCCTATCTTAACCCCTCTCAAAGAGTGTACCAAACTCTTTGATGTTCTAACCCAATTGAATTCCTTGTCCGTCTTCTTTTGATTTGTTGAAGATGCTTCCAACCAAATCCTTTCCAATTTGCTTTGACAACCTTCAAAGACTTTACTTGTGAAATTCTTCACCTTTGTTGAATTCTTGATTGTGCAACCTCTTGTTGCAAATAGCTTCAACACACACTTGAAAACTAGAAAGATCTTGATCTAAATCAAACTTAGAATATTGAATTGATCTTGAGTGAAGAATAGAGAGAATTGTTGAATCTTGATTTCTCAAAGAAAGTTTAGTAATAGCTCTTGAAAATGAAAGTATATTGCTCAATATGAAAAATTATGAAAGAGTTTGTAACCTTGTCCAAGTACAAATGAGGTCTTTTTAAATTTTTCTGAAACAGTACGTGTTACTCGAGTAATGATTAACACATTACTCGATTAACCAGTGTTAAAACATACTAATCGATTAATGATTATCTCATTACTCGATTAACCTATGTTAACACGTGCTACTCGAGTAGGCCTATCATGCTAATCGAGTAACCAGTACAGACATTGATTAAAAAACAATGCTTTTCAAATGTACTTTGACAATTACTTTAATTTGAGCTATTTTAATCAAGATTAAGTTTTCTTCACTCTTAATCAAACAATATTTTAAGCTTAATTAAGATCACCTAAAGCTACCCACTCTCATGATATGCATTGCATAAAATAAAATATTACATTGATTAAGAATTAAAATAAATCCTAATTCTAATCTTCATGAGTGTAGCTTCCTTGTTGAAATGTTGTTGCTTGAAATACGTTTGATATCATCAAAACATAGAAACCTACAAACTCCCCCTTTTTGATGATGACAAACCTCCTTTTCAATTAAGCACTAAGTTTTAAAATACTCCCCCTAAATGTAATACACTTAGGAAAAATATAATAAAACTTATCCTACAAGAACAACATCAACAAAATATTCTCCCCCTTTTGGCATCATTAAAAAGATTTAAAGTTAATAAGAAAAGTCCTTTGCCAAAAGTGGAAGGTAAGTGTAATAACCATGATATAGAGAATAAAATATATTAGAGACTAAAATAATAAGCCAAAATCAGAGTAGAGTCTAAACTATATAAAATCTCATAATAGTGCTAAAAACTAACATTAACAAGAACAAGTCAAAACAGAGCACCATAACCATAGTTCATAAACACCATTAAATCATAATCAGTCAAGTCATGCAGCAAAAACATAGTCCATAGTCATAAGATATCAACCATAGTCAGAAGATAAACTAGGCCATACACAAGGCCCTAGGAACATCCAAAAGACATAACAAAGTCATAATCTAAGTCATTACATCATAAACCAGCAACAAAATAAACATAACCAGCAGAGAAACAATGCAAGAGTCAGTGAATGAGTGAGAAAAGCGTAATAAAATCCCAACATGAACATCATCAATCAAGAAACCACAAGGCTAAGGGTTTGGTGGAGTGGGAAAGTGCTGGGAAAAGAGATCCGAGATATGATCCATCAACCTCTGCTCCATAGCCGCATTCTTAACATCTTGACGAATCTCCAAAGCCTCTAGCTGCTCATCAATATGCTGAACTAATGAAGCATGGGCAGCTTTTGCATTAAAAGGAGTATCCAAATTTTCAAAGTCAATGAAATCCTCAAGACGTGGTCCATGATCCGTTTCCATGAGATCCAGTGGTTGAGCAGAAGCAGAAGGACCAGCTTGGTCACCAGCAGGAGCTTGAGCATCTTGCTCTAAAGCTTTGATTTGAGTTTTCCACAACCAAGCCCTAGATGGCTTATGATAAGCAATTTTCATGTAATTGATGTGATGTTCATTCAAGCACCAATTTTTCTTTGCATCACGCTCATAGGACTCATCAATAACAAACGGAACCCGATAGTGCCTAAGCAACTTAGTAACATGCATAGGATAGGGTAAATATTGAGTAGGAGGTGATTGAGCAGCATCATACATCCTAGCAAGTACTGTCTTATTCCAATTAATTTTATATTTCTTCTTAATACCATGAAACAATTTCAAATCATCTTCTTGCACCTGAGCATAGTTCTGGTTACCTTTTGGAAGCAAACAGTAACTAATAATATACATCAATATCCTATCTTCAGCATGCAAAGGAGAAACATTCTTAGTAGCCTTATTGTCCCAAGTTTCACCAGGCCTAAGTGCATCAGTATAAACAAGTCCAGGGTCCACAACCAAATCAAGACAGTCCTCATCACCAAGATAAGTACCCTCATCCTCTAATCCAAACAATAATCTCAAGTCATCAGGTTTAATCACAAAATGTACTCCCTTAACCTGACTTTGGTACTCACCATCTATTTTTGTAAAATTCTGATAGAACTCTTGAACTAACTTAGGGTAATAGTGAGTATTGAACTCCAAAAACCTTTGCACATTCTGAAATACCAGATTATCATAGAAATTGAACTTTTCTTTTCTTAGCCAAGCGTAATTCACATACCGTTTAATACCAAAAGTACGACGATCAAACTTGTGAGCACGTGAGTCACGCTCCGCTGCAGAAAACCAAGGATGATTCTGGCTAGAAACCTTTTTGCCCTTCTTACGTGGAGGTTCTGCTGAAGAAGAAGGCATAACCTCTGAATTGAAGGATGAAATTCGTGGTTTAGGGTTTTTGGGTTCGGTTAGGGTTTGGAAATTTGGGGGAAATTGAATTTTTGGGAAAAATTGGTTAAATTGATGGAGGATATAAGGTGAATTGGTGTTATAATGAAGAAATATGAGAAGAAATTTAGTGATTTTGGGTGATTTGGTTGCCTATGGTTCGATTTGATGATGAAACCATGTGAGAAGACAGAGAGAAGAACGAGAGGAGAGAGAAAAAGAAATGAAAAAATGAGTAAAAATATGAAGTGTAGGTTTTATAAACTTATGGGTTACTCGAGTAGATTGGCTATTACTCGAGTAGTTCGAGCGTTAATCGAGTGAAAAAGCTGTAACTCGATTAAGTGCGCAAGTGGTTTAAAAATAACTCGAGTAACAAGTCAATTAATCGAGTAATGCCAAAAGTAGTTTAAAAATTAATCGAGTAACAGTGTCTTTACTCGAGTAATGCCGAAAGAGATTAAAAAATTAATCGAGTAAGGACCCTGTTAATCGAGTAGTCTGCACTAAAACTTAAAAAATTTCAAATTTTTCTTACACACAAACACATAGAAACACTTAGCATTTAGCACACAAACAATAAATCAAGTAAACATATTAGAGGGAAAAACATTGACACACAACTACATATCAAGAGAATTAAATGAACACTTTAAACATACAACTTACTCAAGATCAAAAACATAATGAAATAGGCACTTGAGGTGATTAATAAAAGTTTCAAATACAATTAGCTAATGGTAGACTCATCAAAAATACCAAGTTCCCTTCTAATTTTATAGAAAGTATCTCTTGGTAGAGGTTTTGTAAAAATATCAGCTAATTGATTCGAAGTTTGAACAAACTCAATAACACAATCACCTTTTTGAACATGATCTCGTAAAAAGTGATGCCTAATTTCAATATGTTTTGTCCTTGAATGCAATACCGGGTTTTTAGTCAAATTAATTGCAGAAGTATTATCACATTTTATAGGGATTTTTGTCAAATTTAAACCAAAATCCGATAATTGTTGCTTAATCCAAAGGATTTGAGCACAACAACTACCGGCCGCTATGTATTCGGCTTCCGCGGTTGATAAAGCTACACAATTTTGCTTTTTAGAAAACCACGATACAAGTGAACTACCAATTAAATGGCATGTTCCGCTTGTACTTTTTCGCTCAACTTTACAACCAGCAAAATCGGAGTCCGAATAACCTATTAATTTTAAAAATGCATCCCTAGGATACAACAAACCGGTATTGGTTGTACCTTTTAAGTATTTCATTATTCTTTTAACAGCAGTTAAGTGTGACTCTTTCGGATTAGCTTGAAAACGTGCACACATACAAACACTAAACATGATGTCAGGTCTAGAAGCAGTTAAGTATAACAAACTACCTATAATTCCGCGATACTTTGTTACCTCTACAGCTTTTCCAACCTCATCTTGATCTAAGTAGCATGCAACACTCATTGGAGTAGAAGCGGACTTGCACGAATCCATGCCAAACCTCTTGAGAAGTTCCCGACAATATTTACTTTGATGTATATAAATGACATCATTTAGTTGCTTTATTGGAAGGCCAAGAAAGAAAGTAAGCTCTCCCATCATCGACATCTCGAATTCGCTTTGCATTAAATCTGAAAACTTCTTACACAAGTTATCATTAGTAGCACCAAAAATAATATCATCAACGTATATTTGAACCAAAAGTATATCCTTATCGGAACGTTCAATAAAAAGAGTAGTGTCCACAGTACCTCGTTTAAAACCTTTTTCTAATAAAAAATTGCTTAGTCGATCGTACCAAGCTCTAGGAGTTTGTTTAAGACCATACAAAGCCTTTTTCAACTTAAAAACGTAGTCCGGATGTTCAAAACTTTCAAATCCGGGAGGTTGTGAGACATAAACTTCCTCTTGAATGTATCCGTTAAGAAAAGCACTTTTGACATCCATTTGGTACAATTTAAAATTCATTATAGATGCAAAAGCGAGAAGAATACGAATAGCTTCTAATCTAGCTATGGGAGCATAAGTCTCATCATAATCAATTCCTTCTTCTTGACTATAACCTTGTGCTACCAACCTAGCTTTATTTCTAACAATAATACCCGATTCATCTAACTTATTCCTATAGACCCAACGAGTGCCTATTTCAAGACGATCATTAGGTTTTGGCACAAGCTCCCAAACTTGGTTTCTATCAAATTGATTTAATTCTTCTTGCATGGCCATAATCCAATGATCATCTTGAAGAGCCTCTTTGACATTTTTAGGTTCTATTTGAGATACAAAGGCAACATAATAACAAAAATTATTTAATGTGCTTCGGGTTACCACCCCCTTAGCAATGTCACCTAAGATGTTAGAAACCGGATGATTTTTGTTTGACTTCCAAGCAATTGGTAGTTGAGGTTGTGTCTCTTGTGCTAAGTCTTTATCATGTGCTTGCACCTCTCCATGCTCAACTTGAGTCTCCTCTAATTGTTGTGGTGTTGACTTCTCATGATCCATATGAGTACCTACATTATCATCATCACAAGAAACAACACAATCTCCTCTCGGAGATTCATCAAATACAACATGCACGGATTCCTCAACGGTTAAAGTTCTTTTGTTATAGACACGATATGCTTTACTATGGGTTGAATAACCTATGAATATACCTTCGTCGGCTTTAGAATCAAACTTGCCGACAGGATTCTTACCGTTATTTAAAATAAACACCTTACATCCAAATGCATGAAAATATGAGATATTTGGCTTTCGCCCTTTTAAAAGTTCATAAGGTGTTTTATTTAAATGAGGACGAATAAGAACCCTATTTATCACATAACAAGCGGTGTTTACCGCATCAGCCCAAAAATAGGAAGGAACTCTAGATTCTTTAAGCATTGTACGAGCAAGTTCCTCTAAGACTCGATTTTTCCTTTCTACAACTCCGTTTTGCTCTGGAGTCCTAGGGGCTGAAAATTGATGGTCAATACCAAATTTTTCACAAAACGCATCAAACTTAGCATTTTCAAACTCACCTCCATGGTCACTTCTAATAGTCACTATTTTCAAAGGATGATTATAATGAGGCTCATCCAAGGATATTCAAGTGGTTGTCCCCTCAAAGCCCTAATGGTGCCGAAGTTACATTCAGACAGCACCTGGAGACTGTAGGGTCTGCCGACCATATACGGACCTAAGTCCTACCCAAGGGATTCTCTAAGGGCATTTGCTCGGTTCACTTAACATGAACGTCCCTCGCTCGGACTCATGGACTCCGAGCATACCCAAAGGACCAGGCTCAGACTTGATGGAACCGAGCCTCATCATCGGTCCTCAATCCATCAGTCTTGAGACTCTAGGCCGAGACATATCGTCGGCTAGCAGATAAGCTCAGACCCACCGAGGCTTCTTATCCGTTCCGCAAATCTCTCCTAGATTCTCGCAACAGCCTAGACATGAGATCTTCAGCTGATCCTATCCAGATTCTAAGAGCATAATCCTCCGATATTATCTCACAGAATCCTGGTTCAGCTCAACCCTGATACAGGGCCCAGACGGCCCATATCAGCCTCCTCCAAACCCTATAAATAGCTCACTACAGCTAGGGTTTCAGGTACGTACTCTCATCCCTAAGTTGACACTCTGCACACACACGTTGACGAGGGAGACCCTGCTTTTCCCAACTGGAATTGCAGAAATACCATAAGTCATACATTAATACTTGATCCTCTCTTGGGCTCCTGGTTGCCATAATCTTGAGCACTTAGAGGGTTAAGGACATAGTGTTCAAGGACACTACATTGGCGCCGTCTGTGGGAATTGAATAACCAGTATTCCCATAACCACTGTTCTCATGGAAAACGATAACAATGACAATAACCAGGGGGATCTCCGCCGTCGCATCCGGGGAAGGCCGCCTAAGAGTGGGGGAAGAGGAAACGTTAGGGACAGAATTGCTCCGGAAGGACCCACTGGAGGCGATCATGCTAATACCCCACCAGTTCCTCCGGTGGATCAGACGGTTGCTCTGCCAGTTCCTCCGGTTCAGGCTAATGTTCCTCCAGTCCCTCCAGTTGTTCAAGCACAAGTCACAGTTCCTCCTCGCGTTGAAGGCGGCGGAGGACGATCCAACCCTCATACTGTTCCTGATGGCCATGTTTCAGAATGGCATGACACTACAGATTCTGGACCACGTCAATCTCGGAGGGCCCCAGCTGGATCACGAACTGGTGAGGATCGGCGAGTTGAGCGTTCCGCTCGTCGTGACCACTCCCGTGCCGAGCGATCCAACAGGGAAGTCCCTCAATTTACTAGGGGTCGTTTTGGAACACTTCAAGGTGGTGAACGTTCCGAAACACAAGGTAGATCTTACATGACTACTTCGTCGCCCGCAGGAGAGAGGAATCAATCATGGAAATCTTGAGAACTCAAACTTCTTTGATTGAAAAGCAGAATCAGGCTATCGCTGCTCTTCAGCAGCAAAGCATGGCGAGAATAGCCGAGCAAGGCCCTCACGTGGCTCTCGGCAACCCTAATAACCTTCCACCACCCCCACCCCTTAACCCAGGAATGGTTCCTGGGCGTGTTACCGGGGAACCCCATCCTGGACATCCTTTCACAACTGAGATTATGGCATTTCAAACCCCGCAGACTTATGTGGGTCATCAGAATATCCCTCGGTATAATGGGACGACTGATCCGATGGACCACATCGCGGCCTACGAATCCTCCATGGTGTTTTATGGAGGAGGGGATTTCATGAGGTGCCGAGCATTCTCAATGACTCTGGGATCGACACCTTTGAGATGGTTCAATTCCCTACCTGCCAACTCGATTCACTCATGGGCCGAGCTGAGGACAGCATTTTTGAACCGATATACAGCTAGTATGTCACAACCTAAGTCGGACCATTCATTGGCTGGAGTCGCACAGAGACCTGACGAGTCTCTTCGCGATTATCTGGCTCGGTATCAACAGGAAGCTAGTGGCATATCAGGCCTGCAATCGGGAGTATCTGTCCTCTTGCTCACTCAAGGGTTGCGAGATGGTGATTTCAAGGATTGTCTGATTGGAGAACCACCAAAGGACATGGCCGAACTCAGGGAAAGATCTAGGAAGTTTGTTAATTTGGAGGAATTCCATAGAATCAGTACCGCGGCTCGGGGTCAGGAACAGCGCCCTCGTCAGAACGATCCCCGTCAAATTGATCGTTTTCGAGAGAGTAGGGGGAGGAAGGACAAGAGGGAGAGAGGAGAAAGAGAAAAACTGCCTCCCAAAGGCAAGTATGATGTATACACTGAGCTTACAGTCCCGAGGAGTCAAATCCTCCGAGAGACTATGCACACTGAAATGCGCAACATTACTCGGCCTCCAGCTTTGAGAAAAGCTGCCCAGAGAGACAGGACGAAGTACTGTGACCATCATGGCGGATGGGGGCATACGACTGATCAGTGTACGATGCTGAAGGACTTGATTGAAGAAATGGTTAGGGATGGGAAGCTTCAACAATACATCGGGGAAGCGATGCGGAAGCGTTCAAGGAGAAGAAGTCATTCACCACCCAAAACCGAAGAAAAAAGGAATAGAAGCCCTTCACCACCTGCAGGGGGAGCCTCCGCCCTACTGTCCGAGAAGGATAAGGGTCGAGAGACGTTTCTGATCAACACCATTGCTGGTGGATTTGCGGGTGGTGGGGAAAAAAGAGGTGATCGAAAAAAGTATGTGGGACAAGTCATTTCGGTGGCCAGCCGACCGATCCAAAAGCCCAAAAAGAAGAACATTGTCATCAGTTTCAGTGACGATGACTTTGCTGATATTATCCAAGACCACAATGATCCAATGGTGGTCACTGCCAGGATCGGCAATTACGAAGTGAAGAGGATTCTTGTTGACCAGGGGAGTTCAGCGGACATTATGTTTTTGGACCTGTTCGAAGCTTTGAAGTTGAAAAGATCTGATCGGGGGAAGTCTGATCGGCTTCACGGGTCATTCGATTGTTCCCTTAGGCCACATCCATCTCCTAGTGACTATGGGGGAACAACCTTCAGCCCGAACCGAGATAGTGAAGTTTTTAGTTGTCCAGGCCCCATCAGCGTACAACGCTATTCTCGGCCGTACGACACTTCAATCTTTTGGTGCGGTCGTATCAACCATCCACTTAGCCATGAAGTTTCCAGGATCTGATGACAAGGTGGTCACGGTACGCTCTGAACAAGAGTTGGCCCGAAAATGTTACAACATCAGTCTAGAGAAGTTAAAGATCGAAGACGAGGAGATCATGAAGGAACCACTCAATAAAGGAAGTGTTAACTTGGCAGATCTCGACGTACGGGAAGAGGATGAAACTAGGCCAACCCCTCACGGGGACTTCAAAAAGGTAATTCTGGGTCCCGATCCATCCCGTTGTGTCAAGATTGGTGTTGGCCTTGCTGAGGAAATAGAAAGAGAACTGACGGAACTGCTGATAGAAAACAAAGACTTGTTTGCTTGGACTTCAGCAGACATGCCGGGGATCGATCCGAATTTTATCTGCCATAAGTTAAGTGTGTATCCTGGCGCCAAGCCAGTGTGTCAGAAGAAAAGATGGGTCGGAACCAAGAAGGCACAAGCAACTGAAGAAAAGGTGTCCGAGCTACTGGAGGCTGGGTTTATCAGGGAGGTGGTGTATACTGATTGGTTGGCTAATCCCGTGCTAGTCAAGAAATCCAATGGAAAATGGAGAATGTGTGTGGATTACACAGACCTGAACAAGGTCTGCCCCAAGGATCAATACCCACTTCCCTGCATAGACAAACTAGTGGACAGTTCGACAGGCTATCAGAGATTATCATTTATGGATGCTTACTCAGGTTACAATCAGATCCCGATGTACCCTCCGGATCAGGTAAAAACCTCGTTCGTCACAGAAAATGCTACATATTGTTACAACGTCATGCCGTTCGGGCTGAAGAACGCTGGGGCGACTTACCAGCGAATGATGAACAAGGTGTTCGGTCCACTCATTGGGCCGAAAATGGAAGTATACATCGACGATATGATTGCAAAAAGTCTGAAGGAGGAGAACCATGCTAAGGATTTGAAGGTTATCCTTGATAGAATTCGGCAGTTCGACATGAGGTTAAACCCAGAAAAATGCACTTTTGGGGTTCCTGCTAGTTCGTTCCTCGGATTCATGCTCACCGAACGGGGAATTGAGGCAAACCCAGAGAAGTGCCGAGCTATCCTTGACATGAAGAGCCCTTCCGACATCAAGGGAGTACAGCAGCTAGCAGGTCGGGTAGCAGCTCTCTCCAGGTTTCTATCTCAGTCAGCTCGGAAGGCCTTGCCATGGTACCAACTGCTGAAGAAGGAAAAAGAAAAGACGTTCGAGTGGAACGAGGCATGCGAAAAGGCCTTTACTGACCTTAAGCAATACCTAGCATCTCCTCCAATCTTATCTAGTCCGGCAGCAGGAGAGGTTTTGTTCCTGTACTTATCAGTGGGGGATTCGGTGGTCAGTTCGATTCTGGTTCGAGAAGAATCAGGCAAAGAATCTCCTGTTTACTTTGTCAGCCGAGCACTTCAAGGACCAGAGCTGAGGTATCAGAAGGTTGAAAAATTGGCATTTTGTTTGGTTATTACGGCTAGGAGGTTGCGTCAATACTTCCAAAGCCACCATATCACGATCAGAACTGCTCAGCCAATTCGATAGATCCTTCAAAAACCCGACTTGGCAGGCAGAATGGTGACTTGGGCTATTGAACTTTCTGAGTTCGACATCACTTTCGAACCTCAGAAAGCAATGAAGTCTCAGGTCTTAGCTAATTTTCTCACCGAGTCTACTGAGCCATTGACGAGCTCAAACTTGGATTGGAGCATTTATGTCGATGGGTCAAGCAACAAGCTCGGAGCAGGGGCGGGAATAATCCTGGAGAACTCCGAGGGAGTTACCCTTGAATATTCATTGAAGTTCGGCTTTCCCACGTCAAATAATCAGGCCAAGTATGAAGCCGTGATGGCTGGACTAAGGATGGCAAAAGAAGTAGGAGCCCGAGAAGTGAAGATTTTCAGCGATTCTCAGTTGGTGGTTTCGCAAATTAAAGGTGATTATCAAGCTAAGGAACCCATCCTCCAAAAGTATCTCGAGAAGGTGAAGTTCCTATCTTCAGAGTTTGCCAAGGTCGAATTCTACCACATCCCGAGGGAAAGCAATGGCCGAGCGGACATTCTTTCCAAACTTGCTTCAACAAAGGGTCCTGGAAATAACAAGACGTTGATCCAAGAAATGGTGCATGGACCTAGCGTTGTCCTCTCCGTTTCGGTGGATCCAAGTTGGACCTCTCCGATCATAAACTTCTTGGAACAAAGAATCTTGCCGACGAATCCAGTCGAGGCCAAAAAGCTTGTCAGAAAGGCATCCCAATTCGCTATGATCGATGGAATTCTGTTTCGCCGTGGGGTCAGCGGCCCTATGCTCAGGTGCTTAGACCCCGCCGAAGCAAAGCAGGCACTGGAAGAAGTCCATGGAGGTATCGGAAGTCATCATGTGGAGGGAAATCACTGGCCAAGAAGATTCTAAGGGCAGGATACTACTGGCCGACCCTACAACAGGATGCAATCAGTCATGTAAAGAGATGTGAAAAATGTCAGTTTCACAGTGACGTCTACCAGAAGCCGGCCGAGGAACTTCATTCACTTTCATCTCCCTATCCCTTCTATCAATGGGGAATGGATTTGATTGGCCACTTCCCCACCGCACCAGGATAGCTCAATTGGGTGATAGTGGCCATCGATTATTTTACCAAGTGGATTGAAGCCGAGCCACTAGCAACTATTTCGTCGGCCAAGGTTCAGAAGTTCTTTGAGAGACAGGTTATAGCTCGGTTTGGAGTGCCACAAGTCTTAGTAACTGACAATGGAACTCAATTTGCGGCAAAGGCATTCCAGGACTTGGTCAACGCTGAACATTGAACACTATTTTTCCTCGGTCGAGCACCCTCAGACCAATGGACAAGTAGAATCAGTGAACCGAAGTATCATTCAGGGGATCAAGAAGAGACTCATCGGTGCAAAGGGAAATTGGTTGGAAAACCTGCATGAAGTGCTTTGGTCGTACCGCACTACCGTACAGACTTCGACGGGAGAAACCCCTTATCGTCTTACTTATGGTTGCGACGCTGTCATCTCGATAGAAAGGATCATCCCATCTTTCCGAGCCATACAACAACCGAACCCCCTCAACAACACTTTACTGTGTGAGGACCTAGTTTTGTCAGAAGAAGTCAGAGACTTAGCTGCCGAAGGGGAAAGACATGCCAAGCTTATGCAAGCGAAAGGGTATAATCGCTCAGTAGTGCCCAGAGAATTCGAGGTAGGTGACCTCGTCCTACGAAGAGCTGACATCGGCCTCAAAAATGCTAAGGATGGGAAACTGGCTCAGAGTTGGGAAGGTCCATACCGAGTAGCTTCCAAAATAGGAACAGGAGCCTACAAGCTCGAAACTCTCTCGGGTGCCCTCATCAACAACACATGGAACGTGGCAAAACTTAGAGCATATTTCAGTTAGAAATTTCTATCCATTTCAATTCTGTTTTCAATTGTTTTTGTTTTACTATTTCCCTTGTTGTGATAGGATTGTTTATTTTTAATGATGGTGTACGCTCGGTGGAACTCCGAGCACATTGTACTTACTGTTACTACTTCGAATAAATAAAAGTGCTGTTATCGAATTCATTGTATTTACGTACTTTTCCTCATAACCGACTAGCCACCGTTTATGACGCGAACGATTATACACAGCTCAAACAAGAGCTTATAACTCGTCAAGTACCTTAAAAGGATTCCCGATTCAAACATGATTTGTTTTAAAAATCATTTATACATCGCGGATAGAGGAACCCACCTCGGCTAAAGTGCTGGAGTTCCGAGGTCTTAACACTTGAATTCTTAACGAAAAGTTCAAAAAGAAGCATAAAATAAAAACGGATATTATAAATATTCCAAACCAGTTACAGCAAAAAAGATTTAAACCCATCTATTGGGGCAGATACAAAAGTAAAAAAGCAAAAGAAAAAAACTACTCGATATCAGACAGTACTACGCTGTCAGGGTCGAACTTCTCCTCTTCTTCTTCACCTTCGGCACCCTCGGCCTCTTCTTCCTCGGATTCCTCGACGAAATGGTTAGGAAGATCATTGCTGCTCATGTCAATAGGAACCCCATTCGCACCTACAATCTGACCATTCTTGGAAGCAAATAGGGGGTCGGCGCCCTTTGTCACGAGGTTGGGGTTGAGGATGCGGAGCTGCTCGGCTGTGTTAAGGAAGGAATCTTCAACTGCATGACTCCAGTTGTACAGATTCTCCTGGGCCGCCTTCTTATGTTTAAGAGCTTTCGCTCTCATCTTGTCCATAGAGGCTCGGAGCCCTGTAACCTCATCCTTAGCATATTCAAGTTGCTCCTGAGCCACAGCAGCATCCTCCTTAGCCTTTCTCAGGGTCTCCTCAGATTGCCTCAACTTTTCTTCAGCCTCTTGACGAGTCTTTTCGGCTGTTTCTTTATCATCTTCGACCTTAGCTTTGGCGCCTTCAGATTCCTGCATTCCCTTCTGCAGTCTTTCATTCTCGGCCGCCAGTACTTGAAGTTTTTTCCCAAAGCTTTCCACTTGAAGCTACAAGTAATCCTCCCGATCATCAGCTTCTGATCTTTTCTTCTTCTCCTCGGGGGCTACTCCAGCATAGATATCATCACCACGTTGACCGAGGTAATGGAGAATGCTTGCACCTCGTAGGAAGCTCCTCACCAAGGCCGAGCAATTATTTTCCCAGGCACCTGTCACTTCAGCGTCCTCAGGAGGAAAGAAATTTGCAGTGAAGGAATCTAACTTATTCTTACCCCGCACAGTCTTGGCGACGGCGTCGTCCATACCCTCAGTAACTTGAATTCCCTTGTGGGGCTTGCTCAGTTGAAACCAATCACTAGCCAAGCCTTTCCCTTTTTCCACCCGAGCCCTTTTGGAAGGACGCTCAGGAGTACTTTTACCACTTTGTGGCGCCTCTGACTAGACGGTTTGCTCAACATTCTCGGCGGCCTTGGGAACTTCGACTGGGGTAGTTTGAGAGGCAACCTTGGGACTTGCCATTGGAGTTGGCTCGTGTAACATCCCTGAGTTTTAGCTCCCAAATAATTCGTGCTTAATGTTTTGCCTTAGCTTGATGTGTTAGAGTTAATCGTGTTTGGATAGCAAATCGTGATTAGGGTTAGATCAAACCTAATTCATTAGGTTTAGGCTTGTGTGGTTTTAAGTTGATTTGGTTTAGTTAGCTAATAGTTGGTTTAGAATTAGATTAGCTTGGGTAATGTAGAGCTTAAGGGTTAAGTGGGATAGATTAAGTCTAAGTGAACCTAATGGGCCTTGTGAGTGATATTGGGCCATGAAAGTGTGATGGCCCATGTGTGTGAGTGTATGGCCGTGGCATGTGTTGTGTGTGTGCAACCATGGAGTGAATTTGTGAATGCATGAAGGAAGTGAGGTGTCAACCTCCCATTTCATGCATGTGGTCAAAGCATTAGGTGTCAACACCACCTTTCCTCCCTTTGCATGAAGAGTTGAGGTGTCCACACCAAAACTCACCACTTAGCCACCTTAACACCTCACCATTGACCATAAGCTTTTATAAAATATACTATGTGTTGATGAGCCTCATTTTGGCTTCCCTTCTTCGTAGCATCCTCTCCATACCACTTTCTTCTTTTCTTCTTCTTCTCCCTTCCAAAGAAGCTCACGGCCGCCCTCCCAAAACACCACCATCCGACCCTTTTCTTCCATTAAAACCAAGAAAACCTTACATACTCTAAGCCTAGATCATGAATTCACAACATGCATGAGTGATTGAAGCTTAGAAAGTTAAAATCCAACCCTTCCTTTTCTCAAGAGGCTCACGGCCTCACCATACCATCACCCTTCATCAACCTAAACACTTACCAAACACAAAGAACCTTGGCATATTCATACCCTAGATCATGAATATGCCACTTGATTGAAGATTGTGTTGAAGGAATTTCACTCCAAACCCAATTAGAGCTCACGGCCAAGCCTTGATCAAAGCACTAGGATCCTTAGCTTGGTAGATAAAGAGGAGTCTTAGAGTCTTAGAAGCTTGAAGTCAAGTTCCAAGGGTCCAAGGAGGGAGATTGCTCACGGTTTTGGTGAGAAAGAAGGCCAAAGGTTCTTAGTTCTCTTTTAGTGTCTTCAAGAGGTATGGAGAGAAGTTTACACTTTTGCTAGAATAGGTCTTGAAGCTTAGAACTAGGTTGAGTCACCATGAGACTCAAGGGAACTATTTAGATTTTGTTTTGGGCTTGGAGGTCGAATTTGATGAGTTTTGGTATGTGATTGTTTGATGTTTCTATGCTGAATTATATGGATATGTTATGTGTTATGAGTAATTACTTATGTTATGTTGTTAATGAATTGTTCTATGTAGACTTTTGTGAACATGTTATGTTGTTAATGAGTTGTTCTATGTTGAATTGTGTGATCCTGTTATGTTGATTAGAAACCGAATAGGTTAGGTTACTAAGGGAATGTTTAGATCCTTGAAAGAACTAGGCTTAAGAGTTGACTCCAAAGATTTGAGTTAATTAGGCTCTAATTGTGAATTAGATAAGATGATCAAGTGTTGATCATCACGGTTTAGGGTTCTAAACCTTGATTAGTAACCTTAATCCTGATTAGTCAACTAATCCATGATTAGTTGGACTTAATTCGTGATTAGTGACCTCAACCATGATTAGTCAACTAATCCAAGATTAGTTAGACTTAATCCTAGATTAGTAACCTTAATCCTGATTAGTCAACTAATCCATGATTAGTTGGACTTAATCCGTGATTAGTGACCTTAACCATGATTAGTCAACTAATCCATGATTAGTTGGACTTAATCCGTGATTAGTGACCTTAATCCTGATTAGTCAACTAATCCATGATTAGTTGGACTTAATCCGTGATTAGTGACCTTAACCCTGATTAGTCAACTAATCCATGATTAGTTGGACTTAATCCGTGATTAGTGACCTTAACCATGATTAGTCAACTAATCCATGATTAGTTGGACCTAATCCTCGATTAGTGACCTTAATCCTGATTAGTCAACTAATCCAAGATTAGTTGAACTTAATCCTCGATTAGTAACCCTAATCCCCTGATTAGTCAACTAATCCCCGATTAGTTGGACCTAATCCATGATTAGCCGGATTTAATCCAAGATTAGTCAATTAAGCTTGACTTAACCCATGATTAGTGAGACTAAACTCCTGATTAGTGAGATTTAGTCCAAGATTAGTGGACTTAGCCCATGATTAGTCAGCTGAAGTCAGTTAAACCTAGTCTTAAGTGATTAGGACTCACTTAACCGAAGTCTTAAGTAGTTAAGACTTGCTTATCCCAAAGTTTAGTCACTCAAGGTGACTTAGGTCAAGGAAGGATGGGACTTGGACCGAACACTCAGACATAGACGTAGTCTAGAACGAATATGACTCTGCCATGTCATCTGTATGCTTAGATACTTATGGATACATGTTGGATGTCTATGGCTATGTATGTATCCATGTTGGACTGATGTCAAATACTTATGACATAGTTGGACTAATAACAAACTCGGAACTTGAACACGTGCATGATAACCTAGGACTGCAAGGGTTGCATTGATACATACATGACATGAGCTAGGTTATCAAACCAGTCCCAATCTGAGGAACACTTACGCAGGTGGAAACACCGTAAGGCGTGCCTCTCCTACGCCGGTGAACCTGTGAACTGTTTTTGTATCTGAACTTGAGATTTTATTAAAGCCTGCACAGGGTTCACCGTAACTCGTGCCCGTTTACGCTGGTGGAAACACCGTAAGTCGTGCCTGTTTACGCTGGTGGAAACACTGTAAGTCGTGCCGTTTACGCTGGTGGATGCACTGTAAGTCGTGTCTTTTATGCTGGTGGAAACACCGTAAGTCATGCCTTTTACGCTGGTGGAAACACTATAAGTCGTGCCGTTTATGCTGGTGGAAACACCGTAAGTCATGCCTTTTACGCTGGTGGAAACACTGTAAGTCGTGCCGTTTATGCTGGTGGAAACACCGTAAGTCATGCCTTTTACGCTGGTGGAAACACTGTAAGTCGTGCCGTTTATGCTGGTGGAAACACCGTAAGTCATGCCATTTATGCTGGCAGACGTGCCGTAAGCCGTGCCGCGTCTGGGACGCACCGTTCCTCGGATCTGGACCCGGTGGACATAGAGGCCTCAGAGTTAGAGTTGGAGAACATGTACATGCATCATGCCACTTACCTCGAAGATAATAATTAAACTGGTGTTTGCTCATATGTACATGCATTGTTGCACTGGATGTTGCTACTGTTTGCTGATTGTGATTGTTAGGGCTTAGGCTTATTCGATAATGCGATTGTGTTAGGCTTACTCTCCTGCCCTTGTAGGTGATGGCCGAACGCCTGCCTTGCATCGAGATTCGTCTGCTCCTTGATGGTGTTTGGGGTTAGACGAAACCGGTGATCTCTGACTATGGAATAGCTGCAGTGGACCAGCAACCAGCTCTGATGATACCCTTTCTTTTTGAGTTTTACCTTTTGTAAAAGTTGTTTTTGGTGAGGTATTGTCAGAGTGTTTTTCTAAAGGACTTGTAACTATTTTGCATCAGACCCTTTTATGACTTATTATCTACAACTAAGGTTCACTTCACGCATCTAAATATTCCGCTTGCTTTTAACAAGTTTTGAAATCCGGCATTCATCCGTTTTTAAAGAACTCGCAATTGAGGGACTAAAGGTTTCATTTATGAAAATATTATTTATTGCGAAAACCCCTCGACTGCTTTCCAACTACTTTTAACCTTCCGGATTTCAATTCTTTGATTTCACTTGTCAACCAAGTGTTTTAAAAAAAGAAAAAAAATTTTCCACCCTAATTTTTGGAAAACCTTACAAGTCTAAATTCAATCAAATGATTTCGAAAATGACAGCGTCACAGCTCAGAGGCTTGGCTCTTAGCCGAGGATCCTGAATCTCCTCTTACAGCAGCTAGTTGAGCCATCCTGGCCGAAGCAGCTGCACTCTTCTTGGCTTTGGAAGCTTTCTTCCCCATTTTTTCTGCAACAAGGAAATATGCTTTAGACCGAGTATTAAAAAAAATGTATATATACCCAGCTCGTCCTTCACTTCGGCCCGTGTCCTCTTCAGCAATATTTTCTTGGTATCAATTTGACCATTCGCCTTGAGGTATTCCCAAACTCGGTCACACAACCGTCTCTCGGCCTTTGTCAAATCGGCCTTATAGTCAAATTGATACAAGGAGGCCCCTCGGTTATAGATACCGTTCGACCAACCCAGAGGGAAGCGAGGTACGACTTTGATTTCTCCTTCTTCCTCAACCTGCTCCATAAACCAGCACACACCAGCCCCATTGTACTCATACCGAAAAAAGAGAGGCTTGAAGGACTTCCAAGAATCGGTGACTTTAGCGAAAAGTGCGTGGTCCTTCCGATCTTTCAGTGACACCCAAAGCCCTTTGGAGTTGCCGAACTTGTTCACTTGAGGGGCATATAGCCAAAAGAAAGCTCGAAGTGTGGCAACTAAACCTTCAGCGTCGCAGAACTGTTGGAATGCTCGAACAAATGCCCATCCGCTCGGGTGTAGCTGGCTCAGGGCTATACCTAAGTGGTTGAGTACCTCTATTTCAAAAGTCAAAAAGGGCATGCGGATTCCGACCTTTGTTACTATTTCTTCGTAGAAGTAGAAGAGTTGTTGATTTTGCGACACTTCGAAGCAGATCCGGTCGTCAATGTTCACGTGCCTTAGTACAAATTCCGAGGCATTCCCATCTGCGCTCGGAGGGGTTAGGAGAGGACGAAGGTGGTTCAAACTGTTATTCGTCAGCAACGAAGGCCTCGTTCCAAGCACCTCCCGATCAAAGACTCCATCGTACTACGCATGATTGGGTGGTAATGGATATTCTTCAGGATTGGTGTCACACCTGCGCTCCATCATATCTGGGGAAAAAGTAAAAGGCTCGGTGTTAGGATTTTTTATAGCAGATTTTTTAATTCTAAAGTTAAGGCCGAGCCTTGGACTTTTTCCCCTCTCTTTCCTCGGATCTCCCAAAGGCTCTTCCTCCATTGTGCAGCGCTCGGGGCTAATCCTAACCTGAGCCCTACGTTCAGCAAACCTATAAGCCAACAGCCACTTGCTCTCTTCAGCGGGATCCGATGGGTATTCTACGGCTAACGGTTTTGTCACGGTGGATCCCTGGCTGATGGGGGGGGGGGGAGGAAGGATCTACTGCGTCATCGGTGTCAAAATTCCCAGAATCCCCAAAATCGTCAAAATTCCCAGAATCCCCAAAATCCCCAGAAAAACCCGAATCACTATCACTAGAAGGCTCCTCTCCTAATTTCCTACAAAGTTCATGATAAATTCTCTTCAAGTTCCTCCAACCTCTCATGATTTAGAAATCCAAACCCTTAACACTATCTACCCAGAACAAAAATCCCAAAATCCCTGCAAAACCCAGAAACCAAAACCCCTTTTACAAAAAAAGAAGAAATCACAACACTAAAGGCGGATGATGGAAACTAAAGGAGTAGTAGTTACCTGCTTTAGGTTGATGATCTGTGTGGAAAAGTTTGGTAGCAATGGATGATCGTGACAGTGTGGAGGAGATGCGCTTGAAGAGGAAACGAAGAGAGTTTCTGGTTTGAGGAAATGAGAAGTGAGTGAAAAGTGATGGGAGGAAGAGTGAGGGATTCGAATAACCCCCAAAGATTGTTCAGTTTCCTTCCACGATACACGTATGGGCCGAAAGCCCATTAATGCACTCAGCCATTCACAGGGTGAGACGTGGCAGTGACAAAAGGCGCTTTTTCAAATTTCAAAATTTGTAATGATTTGGCACAACTTACAAGGATACGCGATGTACCTAGAGAACCCAAAACGTCACCTCGAACAGGTTACCAGGTTACAGTTGTCACACACTCCCGAACTAAGGCATCCGAAAAGGTCAACCCTAAACGCTTGTTACCTCATCACAGACTTTCTAAAGTCTTACGAGCTGGGGGGCTTGTAGGGTCTGCCGACCATATACGGACCTAAGTCCTACCCAAGGGATTCTCTAAGGGCATTTCCCTCGGTTCACTTAACATGAATGTCCCTCGCTCGGACTCATGGACTCCGAGCATACCCAAAGGACCAGGCTCGGACTTGATGGAACCGAGCCTCATCATCGGTCCTCAATCCATCAGGCTTGAGACTCTAGGCCGAGACATATCGTCAGCTAGCAGATAAGCTCAGACCCACCGAGGCTTCTTATCCCTTCCACAAATCTCTCCTAGATTCTCGCAACAGCCTAGACATGAGATCTTCAGCTGATCCTATCCAGATTCTAAGAGCATAATCCTCCGATATTATCTCACAGAATCCTGGTTCAGCTCAACCCTGATACAGGGCCCAGACGGCCCATATCAGCCTCCTCCAAACCCTATAAATAGCTCACTACAGCTAGGGTTTCAGGTACGTACTCTCATCCCTAAGTTGACACTCTTCACACACACGTTGACGAGGGAGACCCTGCTTTTCCCAACTGGAATTGCAGAAATACCATAAGTCATACATTAATACTTGATCCTCTCTTGGGCTCCTGGTTGCCATAATCTTGAGCACTTAGAGGGTTAAGGACATAGTGTTCAAGGACACTACAGAGACCATTAGGGCTGATCAGATTATATGGCAGTCGTTTCTCAACCATCGGGAGTACAGGCCATTTGACGAGATTGCTCTATACTCCGGGTACCTTCGTTGTGGTAAGATTAGGCGACCGTACCTTCTGGAGCGAGTGCTTCGACAATTTGGTTATATCCAGTATATTCCGCCTCCATCACATCCGATTCCTTTGTATCAAGCAATTGAGGAGCGATGGGCTGAGTGGGGTGTTCATGTAGTCGATGGCATCCCTGCTACACATGCAGAGGAGTGCGTGGTGGATTATGTAGATTGGGTTCACATGTACTCTCACCCTTATCTTCTACCTACATCGACTAGGGTGGATTATGATCTCCAAGTTGCTAATGTTAGTTTTTTTAACAATTTCAATGTATATTTTTAATAATTTCAATTTATTTTTCGTTATAATGTGTAATTACTTTCATGTGCAGATTGAATTATTGTCAAGAATGCGTAGTATTCTTCGACTTGTTGATGTACCAGACCAGGAGCAGGTATACAATCCTGATGTTACACATGACATCATATTGTATACTACCACCTTTGTCATGTGTGAGATTCAAGGTTTATGGGTAGCTGGGGAGGGTGTAGAGGTGGTAGATCGACTCAGGATGGTGCGAAGTCAAGTCAGAGGGGTGGATGGGCACGTCGTGCAAGGTGCCAACAGGATTGCTTGTGAGGATATTTATTCAGTTTTGATTATGTTAATGTTATCTGTTTAATTCAGTTTTTTGTACATGCATGTGACTCGACTTAACATTTACTATTAAGATCTGATTTTGATTTCCCTACCGCTACTAATACTTTTCAAATGCTTTTCATTTCTTTTTTTTATGATCAACGTAAATTTAACCTAATCCTCAATTATTCAAATAGCAAACCAAAGTAACAACTAATTTATCAGGAATAACAATTAGGATTCATAATCCTCAATTTATCAGAATTCATAATTCAGTTAGCAAACGAAAGTGACAACTAACATGAATAACAATTATTTTATTGAAAAAGGACAACTAATTCCTCATCTTTGTCTAGATTGATCATCTTGCAGTGTTCTTATGATCTTTGTGTTCTTCATCTTCGTCATCTTCGTCTAGATTAATAGGCTCAACTTCTTCCATGTAAGGCTCAGGCAAAAATGGTATGAACATTTGAAGACGTTCTTGAAAATGAGATTCCCATGCAAGCGATCCCTTACTTGCACTACTTCTCCACCATCCTAGAAATATAGGAGGTATTGGTGAACCTTATATCCAATTAATCTACAAGTGAATTGAAGTGAAGTTAGTAATTCGCACAAATTAAAATAATTTATAAACATTATTTATTGAATTGAATGATACCTGTACCCAGTGCATATTATAAAAATGTCCAAGCACCCAAATTTTTTTCTCACTTGTTTACAAAGATGTCCTGTATGGAAAGAACTTTTGACATCTACCTGTTGTTGATGAAATAATCACTAGCCCAACATTGTACAAATTAGCAACTGCATGTCCCATGTCTGGAACATCCAACCACTTCGAGCTTGATACAACACCTAATCCATCAACATATAATGCATTATATGCTTTGTCATAAAGGGACTGTCCTAATATGTCAACATACAATGCTTTGTTATTAACCATCTCCTTTATAAGCTCTTGTCGAATCATCATGTAGTTTTCTTATGTGCCATATCTATACAATGATTAGACACGGAAGCCACAATTCCCATCACTTTTAACATCATTTATTTTTTGAATGAACTGGTGTAACACATCAGGGAAAGCTTTCAACATATTTCTCCAAGCTTGGAATGTTCCTGTAGTACGTTTTTTTTTGTTGACATGTTTGATTGAGAACCCTTTGTTTTGGATCCCGTAGATTGAGAAGAATAAACGATCACAATTGACAAAACATTTTAACAAAGAATAAACGGTCACAATTGACAATCACGTGTAGATTGAGACCCTTTTGTTTTTGATCTGGTAGATTGTGAAACCTTTGTTTTAGATTAAGATCCCTTGGATTGAAAAGTGCCTTCCATGACATCATTTTCCCAATGAGATGGTTCACGCTTTGTAGATTTTTCATGTGCTGCCTCCTTTCTACTACCCTTCACATCACCTTTTGTCTTCACTTTATATTTAGGGGGCTTCATTGAACTTTTTGTTGGATACACAAACTCATGTAATCTTTGAAAATATCTTTTCTTTTCAAGCACACCCTTATTATCTAATGCTTCTACTTGACGATATATCTCATCCACGTATGGTTTTGTACCAAATTCTGTTGGTGAAAAAGAGGTCTTTATTTTTTCATTAAAAGACAAGCGTCGCTAATGATCGTGAACTGCATCCAAAGGGATGAGTACTTCATCTTTATAATATTTTGCAAGTTCATATTCACATGGTAGACCGTGAGTCCTTATGATTCTGCAATCACAATATAAGCTTACCTCATTCGTTTGGCGAAGACCTTCCATGATCTCCCAAATACGTATTATCGCATTACACGAGACAAAGTGGCGCAACTCCTTGTATAAATCATTATTTACACGATGATCCCCTTGGTCATACTACTCTCAAAAGAGTCTTTAATATCAGTATGTTGACATACCAGCATATTCTCCATCGCTTCAAAGCTGGTGCACATATCCCCCTGACTATCTCTCAATAATCTTTTGTATGCGGCATGAGCGCTCTCAACCTTGTTAAAACAAAAAATAAACATATAACATATTTCATAATTATTTTATGATTCAATTGGTAATAACACATAACTAAAATACACATAACTAAAAAACATCTTTGGATTTTAAAACTCACCTATTAGTTGTGGTGTTACCAAGATGCATCAATTGGTTTACCCAAACACCCACAAATTTCTCCTTGTTGCGTTCCAGATAAACACGTTGCACGTATTCAAAAATTATTAATCCGCACAAAACCATAATTTTTTTCAAATAATCTTCATACTCTTGCAAGTCTCATGATTCTACGACTTCTTTCCAAGCGTCCATTATCAGTGTCACATCTTTTGAGTCACACACCTTGTCCCTCACTCTAGACAACACCTTCTTTGAGATGTGAAACTTACATAGCAAGTGAGTAGAGGTTGGAAACACCTTCGTGACTGCCAAAATCAGAGTTTCTTCTTTATCAGTCACTATGATCTGAGGCATGACATCATTACTTTCAATCAAGTTGCGAAGCCGCTCTAGAGCCCATGTGAAGTAGGGAGCCTTTTCAGCCTTCATATAATAAAAAGCAACATGAAATGTCTTCTCTGTGGATGTTTGACCTACGATCTCAAGAAGTGGATACCTGTATCTATTGGTTTTGTAGGTACTATCCATAACAAGAACAATACTGAACGAATGGAATAATGATATTCCACTTGGATGTGCCCAAAAAATGGCCTTCAACACGTCACTTTCTTCGTCTTTTACATAATGTGTCACATATCCATAAGAAGTCAATCTGTGCAATAAATGCTGCATCTGTGTCCTGGGATGTCTGATACTTTTTCTATATTGTTGACGCTCATTGTACACTTGTCTCAAGGTTGTAGTATTGTTCGTGATCAGTTCTTTAAAACTAATGAGAATTTCTTTCGGTTTAACCTCTGCATTTGTCAAGTTCTGGATTAACTCCTTTTCCTCTTTGGTTGGCCTACCATAATGACCCTCCAAGCTTTCACATGGTTTGTGATTATGGACGCCACATTTGACCAAAAGCATCAAACCTTTTCCATTACCAAGATCTCAGGCATTAATCCTGAAAGGACAATCAGACTTGCGACTACTCAATACAGACATCACCTCAACTTTTGTTCTTTTCCTATATTTTCCACTTCTCTCGCTAGCAAATAAAACCCTAGGTCTTCTCTTATACGTCCCTCCGCTTGTGTCTGACCGATATATAACGATCACATGTTTTTGTTCTTTTCCAACAGATTGAACCCAATAGATCAATTTGTCTCTACTTGCGAAGATCTTATTATGTGAAAAGTCATCACTATAATCTGTTACAATATGAATTTAAAAACGAAAAGGAAAAAAAACAAAGTTATAGTAGGAATTTAAAATTAAAAAAAAAGTTATATCATAAATTTAGAATAAAAAAAAGTAATATTAGGATTTTAAAAAAAAAGTTATATTATAAATTTAGAATAAAAAAAAGTAATATTAGGATTTAAAAAAAAATTATACTACAAAATTAAAAAAAAAAGTAATATTAGGATTTAAAAAAAGTTATCTTAGGAATAAACAAAAGTAATACTAGGATTGAAAAAAAACACTGGACAAAATCTATTGCTCGTGACACAGGGTTATGACCATCCATAAAATCAGTTCTTCGACCTTTCAGATACAATAAATTATTGAAAAAATTCATCTTAATTAAAAATACAAATAAAAACATGTTTTTGGATACTTTATGCATGAATTTTCGAGATTACCTCGTCTTTCGAATAATTCAGGTTCAACGACAGCCATTAAAAGCAATAATATTAGTATGATGGAGAATAAGAGCTGGTACCAAAATAAAGTTTCACATGTAAAGGATTTAGGGGGTTTTATCTTTTAAAAAATAGGATTCAACACGGGTCGTAGGGGATACTTACGACTTACAGGTCGAGCACCCCCTTACGACCCTTTAAAAAACTAAGTTTTGACATGGGTCGTAAGGGGGTGTTACGACCTATAAGTTGTAGCACCTGCTTACGACCAATTCAAAAACCCACTTTTTCAATTGGTCGTAAGGTGGTATTACGACCTGTAGGTCGTAGCACCTGCTTACGACCTTTGTTAAAACTTAGTTTTTAAAGGGTCGTAAGGGGGTGCTACGACCTGCAGGTCGTAAGTACCCCCTACGACCCGTGTAAAATTCTTGTTTTTTTAAAAGGGCATAATGTGTGTTATTTTAAGACTTGGGGTGGCATCCATAGACCTTGGGGTGGCAAAATAAAAACCCTCCAAACAAAGGATGAAAGGAATATAGGCCCAAAAAAATAATACAGGCCCAAAACCTAAAATAAAGACAAAATAGAAGACAACAACACGTTACATCTACAATTCAAATCAATGACTTTGAATGCAAACACATCCACTAATGAATTAGGGAAGCAATTTATTTTCATTTACAACTTTTAATTACTTTCCTAAAAACTTTGGTTCTCAAAGTGCTAATTGTAGTAGACCGAGAGTATATCCGACCGTCATCATCTTGATTCGACCAGCTGAACGCTGGAACAAGGCATACAGACCAGCATGCGAGTGGCGCATTCTACCGAGCCAATGGGCACTTAGGGGACGTTACAAGCTTACGAGATTATGCTCAAGCATAGGATCTTCATCCTTATCGCTATCGCTATCACTAACAGTCTCAATTAGCTCAACAACTCCTCCTATATTCCCACGTTACTTGGTTTGATAACATGATAAGGATAAGAATTCATCATAAACGAGATTTACGAAGGCAACCTTATCAGGACCTTCACTAATCCAAATCAAACACTTCTCTTCACGGGCCTCACCAGAAAGCCCAAGAACACACGTATCAGGTAATCCCCTATAAGAACCACCATGCTATAGGGGCTAAGGTATGTTCTCTCATCCCTTCTCTCAAGAACTACGTGTGGCTTGATTCCCTTTTCACTGGGGATACGTATGACCGGGGTCACCCTCGCCATCTACAACAACCCATCAAATACATCGTTGTGTTTCTTCAATATGGGAACACGACATTGGCGCCGTCTGTGGGGACGAGAAACTTGGATCCCCATCCACAATTCAAAAAAAAAGACAAAGCTTTCATGCTTTCCACGTTTAAAAAAAAATCATTGACGTCGCAGCCATGACTACAGAAAGCCTCACCATCTGCGGCGCCGTCGTTATCTCCGCTATGCTCCCTTGTCGCTCATCAATATCATTCCTCCTCCACCCTCCTTCTGGCACCACTGCGAAGATCGACGAACCCAGCACCGGCGCGAACGTTGCCCTGGCTTGCTGCGCCCATCACGAAGATCGTTGATCACCATGGAGAGTGGCCTTTATCAACATGGCAACACCTTTTTCACCACAAAATAGATTTGTTCCAACCGTTGACTATCACGGAAACACCACTGAGAACAAAATATATTCTGTTAATAAACGAGATCAACATATCAGATTAGAGGTTTTGGCATCATCAAACAAGTACTGTCAATATGACTGCGAGACGATGACGATATTTTCCTCATCGGAGTACTTGGCGGTGTCTTTGTCCCCACTGGTAGCTTCTATGGCGTCGCCTCCGGTTTGGATGTTGATCACGGTTTGGGCCTAGCTCGGACACGGCAGCGCCACCAATCGCTCCTTATTTCAGATCCCGTCTCCTCCTTAGTGCTGAAGCCATCCATCACGGCATCCTCATCCCTGCCACCATCATGGCTATGCTGTCTTTAGAAGGCCGTCATCACGAACTCGAGTTGCCATACGCTACTAGCAATAAGTTGCGGCAGCCACAAAATACATCACTCTCGGCGAACCCAGCGCCGTCATGGAGTCAAATGGCTAGGTTGCGAGCGTAGCACCGCCTCTGTCTCTCCGTGCGACCTGCCGTCCCTGGTTCAGATGCACATATGATAATCAAATGCTTCGTTGTTCAGATGCACGGTTACGAATCCCAACCAGATTCGATGGATGAACATTCAACTCTACCCCTTAAATTGTCCTTACAGTTGGTTCGATGGCAGGAACAGCAAGGCCACCATCTCCTTCATCATCCACCGTCGAACGTTGCGCCATTCCGTTGCCGTCACGGGTCTTACTCTGCCGACTTCGGTTTGAGCCAGGTTGATCCGTGCTAGGACAGCCCAGTTTCCCTCCCACGAAGACCTAACGGGCCAACAAGCCCAAATACAAAAAAGAGAAACTGTACGGGCCAACAAGCCCAAATAAAAAAACACTATACGGGCTTAATTGATACAGGCCCAAACAAAATAAATCAAATTAAATGTTGGCTTAGCAAAGATACAAGCACAAACAATATTCCGCCATCAAACAAAGAGCCACCCTATCAGCAAAACAAGACTCACATCTTTCTCAAATCCAGGGAAGTAGTCTTTTTATCTTCATCATTTATGTTGCTATATCATCATTCATATCATGGTGCCGCTATTTAACTTTTGCTCAACTTAATTGCGTTCATTCACTTGATGCATGATATGATATTCTTCACAATAAATGTCATCAAATGTTATTTACATAATCATAATTATTTCTATAACACGTGATATATCATGCTTCTTTTCGTAGAAAATCTTGCAGGATGTACGAGCATTTACTCTCCAATAATTTTCATTATCCTATTTATTACGTGTGATCTTTTTAAATCACACTACTTCTATTATGATATTTTATATTCACCTGCCAATAATTTTCATTATTGCAATTCCCTTATTATAAATTGTCAATTTGAACGACAACCGCTAAAATTATTTTTTCTGTACACATATGCGAGGTACATGGTCCGAGCTATTAGACCACCCATTTCAAAATTCTTATCACTGGGCATATTATTTTACGAGCACTGTGAATACAATCATGTCAATCTATTTGGAACATGGTGATAACGGCGAAGACCCTCGCGCCAAATTTCCTTCTTTGACCTCGTTCCCGAGTATAGAGAGCCTCGTGCTCGGTTCCCCACTTTGAATACATGTGCCAACTGCGCATGGACCCTCGACAGCGTCCCCCTATTGGTATCTCATACATTCAGAATAGCGGGAACCATGCACTACCTCGGGTTCATAAGACGACTGCGGAAACCTCGCACCATGTTCCCTACTTAAGTCAACTGCTCGACGGAGCTCATTTGGAAAGGATTAATAGAAGACTTCAATCCAACACTCTTCGATCCAACATTCCTCACCTCAGCGATTCAAGGAAGGAATTCTCGTTCCTATATTACTCTCTTGTCTACTTGGCATTTTACGTTCACATGCTAATTTACTTGATGCAATCCTTTTGATATATGCTCCTAATGCTTTTATGTATTCCTTTAATTTCATTACATATCATTTATTCTATACTCATAATTTTTCATATATGTGGATATGTGACACAAACTCCTTTGCTGCTGAATATCCCTAAACGTCTGTCTTTCCTGTCATTATAGAATAATGATATTTGATGTGCATTGCCTTTTAAGTAAACACTAAGTAGTTCCCGATAATTAAACATTGTCATTATTCATAAATTAATGCTTTTATATGGTTCAACACCATTAATTTCTCTGACATTTTTTTTATATACATGTCATTTGTCATAATTAGTACGCGTGTTTAAAATCATGTTTCTTTTCATGTGCAATCTTGTATGATTTTCGGGCATTTAATTCCCAATAATTGTCATGATCATGTTTATTTCGTATGATATTTTTAAATCATACTACTTTTATACTGATAATATATCATCTCTTTGCCAACAATTGTCATTATTGCTATTTAATTGTTATACATCGTCAATCTAACGACGATTGCTAATTATTAATTGCGTTTACATATGCAAGGTACATGTATGATGACCCTTTTTCTCTAAAACAGCCCATTTCGAGATCCTCGTCATTGCGGAAACAATTTTCCAAGTACTGAGAACACGTCGACATGTTCGGAATCCAGCTGACGACGACGAAGATGAGGTGGCAAGGACCCACGTGCAAAACTTCGCCAAAGCTTCACGATTAATCTTCGAGCTCGTGTCCTGAACAAAAAGGGCTCATGTTCAATTTACAATTCTGGATGCATGAGGCAAGCGCGGCGGGCCCTCATCAGGAAACCCCTCTTTTTTCATAACCATGAATTCGAAGCATCAGGAACCAGAGAATAGCCTTCTCCCTTCAAATTCGTTAGACGATTGTCGCCACTCATGATTGATCAAAGTGTGTTGTTTTTTGTGTGTGTAATTTGTTTTGAATTAATTTGATTTGATTTATTTAAGTTTGTGAGATTGTGTTTATGATTTTCTAAAACTTGTTTTATGAGAAAACCTTGAGTTTTTAAAGTATTAATATTGAATTAAAAAGTATTTGAAACAAAAAGGAATTTTTACGATGTTTTCGGAGTTTTATCCAAGTGATTTTTAACATAATTCCTTGCTGTCCAGAATTGTTTGGACTTGTTTCTTAATCTTAAAAATGTTTTCAAGTAATTTAAAGTAAAGTTTTCAAGTAATAATTAATTTGAGGAAAACTCGGGTCAAAAACGGTGCATTTTTCGGTGTTTTCAAATATGTTTTTGGTGCTGTCCAAAACGGACCGGCAACCAAACTAAATGATTTAAACCATTTTGTTATATGTTTCCAAATGGTTTTAAAAATATTTAAAGTACTAGGAAATCTGGGAATTGTTTTATAACAGTGATTTAAGTCTCTCGATTAAGAAGAAAACGTGTCATGAACTAAGAAAAGATTTTCTTATAACCAGACAATAACGTAAGTGTATTTTATTTAGTACGAGGAAATCTTAAAGACAAGGGATTGGGGCAGCCGACAACAAAAAGGACTCGAGGAGACGGTACGCATCACATTGCTAGACCTCAGGTGAGAGAGAAGCCTTCCTAAGACACCGTGGTAGTTAGGTGATGTATTAGGACGTTCCGTATCATCTCAAAGATCGGAACTTAGTGGTCAGGAGTCAGTAGTATAAGTGGCAATTGTTTGATTGTGTGGCCACTTATACGAAGGTGACTATGACCACATTATTGTTGTGTGATGCTTGTGTGACTGGTAGTATGTTATGTTTATTACTTTAATTATGTTTATCAATATTAGTTACTGTTGATTAAAGAAAGTAACACCCGATGGACGTCTGTTACGTGCTGAATAAAGAAATGAAAAGGAAAAGAATGAGTTGTGAGAGTAATAAGATTGAAAGTAAAGGTATGATGAGAAAAGAATGATGAGGAAGAGAGAAGAGATAAAGAATTGAGATTTGGGGGAAAAAGGTGAATGACAGTGATGAGTTCGAGCCAGAGCTGGGAAGAGTGATATTGATAAGAAATGTGATGTTGATTATGGAATGGGATGTGATCTAAGCGGAGCTGGGCTCCTTTGTTTTTGGTTTTAGACTGGGAACTAGTGTCGAGTTGAGCTTGCTCGTCCATTAGCGCTCAGCATGGTTTTAGTCTGGGACTGGTGTTGAGTTGAGCTTGCTCCTCCACTAGTGCCCAGCAACAATGCGATTCTTGTAAAAGGTTTTGAAAAGCAGTTTTTAAAAAGGTTTTTGAGAAAAACTTTTTGAAAAGATTTTTGGAAAAGAAATTTTGTGGAAAATGGTGAAAAGTAAATTTTAGAAAAGGTTGGTAAAAAAAGGAATTATTTTGAAAATGTTTTGAACAAAGGTTCTGAGAAATGTTATGAAACGTGTTTTCAAAGAAGTTTTGAAAAGAAGTTTTGTGGAAGGATGTGAAAAGAAATTTCAGAAACTTTGTGAAATGAGGTTTTGTAAAAGTTCATGAAAGGGGTGTTTTGAGATAGTTTTTGAAAAGATTGTTTTGAGAAAAGACTGTGGAATGAAATGATTGTGAGAGATGGAGTATGTTGAGAAGATTGAGAAATGAGACTTGAGATTGCGATGTGATCCCAGCTCTGTGCTATGTGAAAGATGTTGAGAGAAAGTTCGTGAAAAGTTAGTGGTCGGGTCTCGTTGAAGGGTTGCATGAAGGATGGGCCGACCTTAGGTTAATTAAAAGGATAAAAGACTTAAAAGACATGCGCGGTGAGGTATGAGAGTGCGAAGTAGTGGAGAGGAAGGAACGATAAGTATCTGCGGATACTTAGGACGAGATTGCATTAGGGGAGGACGATGACGGTGAAACGTCAAGAAGTCTAGAGTATGTTTCTAGGCAGAACGAACTCCACAAGTGGCGCACTAACGTGGTGGGGACTGGGTCTAATGTCGTGGCAAGTTCTGCGGGCCCACTAGAAACATACTGTCGCCCCCTAGATTGCAAATCGAGAACAGTGAGAGGGACTGGAACGGGGCATTTTGTTTTGCCACTGCGTGGACAGTGAGCCTTGATATTATTGAATTGATTTGAGGACGAGATCCTCATGGTCTGGGACCATTATGTGTTGTGACAGCTGTCGTGCCCGCGTGGTAAAGGTCCTGTACTCCTGTTTGCTTCCGTCTAGGTTGGGTGGATGATCGAGGAGATGTAGACGTGAGTGATCGTCGAGGGTAAAACGAATGTTTTAACGGTATTTTAACATTCCCCAAATCACCAAAGGTGATGAAATGATAAAAAGGAAGAGAAAAAGAGTACAGTGAGGAAATGGAAATGAATGAGAAAAGGAAAGAATGTTATAAGAGGTGAAAGTAAAGAAGAATGAGAAGGTATAACAATAATTTTAATAATGTAAGATAATAATAATCTGTTTGGTTGTTATGTGCTTGTGTATTGTATTGTATGTATGGTCCTATTATTTTACCTAGCGTAATCCCACACCGTCGACGAACCGTCGTTCGGAATGCTTACTCTCTCCTATTCGTTGGCATATCGGTGCGGCTGGTATTTCAACGGGCAGATGGAGTATTGCATGGATATCGCCATGTGGAACAAGTATGGAAGAGGATGGAAGCACACCCCACAAGGTTGGGCATGGACCAGTTACACGGAGATCGTGATTCCGGATCCGGAGCATCAACTGAGCGGAGCTAACCTGGAGCCACACTTAGGGCAAGTTAATGTGCTAGGTTTTCAGAGCTACGAAGAGAAGGTACGGTGCGTGCAGCAGAGTAGTTCTATTGTAGCTGATGGGGTGGCACAAACGTCCCCCAACAATGAGGAAACCGCCACACAAGCGGCATCGTCGTCGAGGGCGAGAAGAGGACGCAAGAAGGAAAAGGAGTTACACCCACTTGCCTTCAATAGAAAAGTTTAAGAATAGGATTCTAGTATATGTTGTGATGAGTGCATTAAGTTAAGGATTACCTAAGTGATGAATCATCCATGTAACTTATCTTGTTTTGAGACACGCCCTACTTTTGTACCATCTTGTGAAGAGTGTTCAATGGCTTTTTGAAATACAAAGAACTACCTTGAACTGGAACAAAACATTTTCCTGAAAAATGTTGTTGTAAACTTGAGTGGATAAGTTTTGGTTTAGTAACAACTCGGTTTTTATGGAAGGAGGTTTGGGAACCCCAAGACTTTTCCATGACGTTTTTCAATGCTTCAACAATGTTTAAAAAAAATTTTTGCCTCATTTTTTTACAACATTCATGAATAAAAGTCAATTATTTTGGTTTACGGAAATCGGGCTGTTACAATCTATCACGTTGCCTTCGACGACCTCATAACATGGATCTGCCCCAATTATTCCGATTTCCGAGGGGTTCAGCAGTTATAGTTGATTAACAGCATTGACGAGAGAATCAGCGCTACTTGTTTTCTATCCACAAGGAATTTTCTCAGACTGTTTTCTTGGCTTTGTTGAAGATGATCTTACTTTTCGCCCTCTCGGCTTAATTTCTCGGCTTCAACATCAGCTTATTTCTCTAGCTCGACAACATTGTTCTCCAACATTGAGCACATCTCAGCCAACTGGGGTCTGAGGTCTCCCGCTAGAGTAGCCACACTCTGCCACATCGTTCGCTGCTCGGGAGTAGCAACATACTCTAAATCCTTAGAGTCATCTGGGAAGAACTGTAACAAAGAAGTTTTCATGCTCGCCATGAGTTGACAATCATTGCTGCCGACCAATATCTTTAGGAATTCTTTCGGACCCAGATCGAGTTCGAGGAAGCCTCGAACATCAACAGTTAGCATCTCACAATTATCATACAATCGACACACGCCTCAACGACCTTTCCCGATCACGGCCTCTTTCAGGTGAAGGAGGCGGGCACAAAGTTGATCTGAATACTCCAAACTTTCTTCACTCGCTGTGGCCCCGAGAGCTTCATAGATTTTATGACCCGACACAAGCCTTTTTCAGGCTCTACCGAGCGGGGGACTGGTATGTGATATAGTATGCGCATAGCTGACGTAGGCTGACCTAGATACTGGCACCATATGATGATCAAGATCATATCCTATCGTATAAGGGAGGTAACAATGTTTCCCATCCATCGCTGTCAGATTTGGTATACGCCTCTCTCATCAAGGTATTACTTTAAGGCTTTTTTAAGCGATAGGTCCCTAAACTTAGGGGGTGTTTTGGATATAGTCCTTAATCTTTTTTTTTGTTGGATCTGGTCCCTAAACTTTAACGTCGTTTGGAAGTAGTCCTCCCGTTAACCCAAAGTTAACTCCGTTAGTGTCTTCCAATAAGATGTTGCCACGTGTCCCAACTTGCATTTTTTTTTGGCTTTTTTGACTTTGAGGTCCCTAAACTTAGGGGATGAATTGAATTTAGTCCCTATCCTTTTTTTCGTTGGATCAGGTCCCTAAACTCTGGACCATTTTGGATTAAGTCCTTCTGTTAGTTTTAATCTAACACCGTTACCCTGGGAAAATTTTTATGCCATGTGGACCAATAAATTAATGCCACATGGAATTTTTCTTTTAAAATTGAAAAATTACAAAAAATAAATAAAATTAAAAAAAAGCCAAATATTACCTGATTTGAAGTACAACTGAACCAAGCATCATTAACAGATCCACCATGCCACAGAAATTTTTCAGGCCAGAATGTGAACCACCTTCCCTATCTTCCTCTCGTTCCTCGTCGTGCTCGATCGTCTCGTTAGGACTTGACATCATGATTTCTTCACCTTGCTTTAGGGGGTGGCATTGTTTTTCAGAATATAAAGATCTAAACAAAACAAAAAAAAAAGAACACACACAGTGTCAAGTGATAAAAACTGAGTTAGACACCTACCAAACCTTTATCATCAAACTCTAAAGTAATAAAAAAGAGATTTTTCTATGTCAATCAAATATACTTGTTGCGTTTCTTCCTCCCTCCAGACTCTACATATGATGCACTGCTAAGAAGAAGGAAGAGGAAGCGGAGAAGAGGGCGGAGGCTGGAAAGCAGAGGACGCTGAGGTTGTTGAGGGTTCGAAGTTGCGAGGCTACTGCATGGTGAAGGAAGCGCGACTGGTCTCCTTTGGTGTCGCATCAGATTTGCAGAGAAGATGACCAAGCGAAGGATGAAGAACGAAGAGAATCTTCGGGGTCGCCGCCGCAACTAGGTTGCAGGGGCTTTGGCTATAACTAGCGCCGCCGCACACCATCAAGCGAACTTGTGACTGTGACAGTGATTTTCGCTGTAAACCGAAGCAAGCACAAAACTCAGATCGAGGCGCGACCTTGAGGATGGTGGCGAAAGCTTCTCAAATCGTTACCCTGATGGCAGTGGTGAGTGCTCGAGACATCACGACCATGACGATGATGCATCTCGTCGCAAACGCGTTTTATTCCAATCGTTATAAAAAAAATCATATTTTTTAATTTTATTTATTTTTTGTAATTTTTCAATTTTAAAAGAAAAATTCCATGTGGCATTAATTTATTGGTCCACATGGCATAAAAATTTCCCAGGGTAACGGTGTTAGATTAAAACTAACAGAAGGACTTAATCCAAAATGGTCCAGAGTTTAGGGACCTGATCCAACGAAAAAAAGGATAGGGACTAAATTCAATTCTTCCCCTAAGTTTAGGGACCTCAAAGTAAAAAAAAAAGCCAAAAAAAATGCAAGTTGGGACACGTGGCAACATCTTATTGGAAGACACTAACGGAGTTAACTTTGTGTTAACGGAAGGACTAGTTCCAAACGACGTTAAAGTTTAGGGACCAGATCCAACAAAAAAAAAGATTAAGGACTAAATTCAAAACACCCCCTAAGTTTAGGGACCTATCGCTTAAAAAAGCCTTACTTTAATACATTCACTCATTTCGGATCACGTCCCGACGCACTTGCCTACGATCTCGGTTTGCCGACCAGATCGGCATGGCTACAAGTGAAAACGGGGATTCCTACCTCGATAACTTGGCCATCGGCCAAATACGTCGCAGGATCGAGGAATGCACCTCGGCCAAGGCAGTCATTCTGACAGCATCCCCCGTAGACGTTACGATCCAATTCATGATATTACTTTTAACATACCCCGATGAGAGAGGTGTAAGAATCTCCAAATCGCGATACTCTTCCGAGTAAAAGACCTCGGCTGTGAACAGTCTTTTACGTCACCACATAAGCCTCGGAAAAGAACGTCTGATCGACCCAAAAGGGCTCTAAACTCGGCACAGAGTCTCTATGACTCTTCCCGAGCTGGGGGGCTTATGTCGTGGACCGGACTCCGGTCCGACTTACGCCATCTTAACCGACCGCAGGCCGAAGTCTTCGATATTTTACGGGCCATTGGATTACAGCTATGAACAGGCTACCAACAGCCTTATCTTACTAGCTACAGTCACATCGCCCTAGTTTTCCTCCTATAATCGATCGGTTAACTGCTCGGCTAACCCTTTAACTCGGCACAGGCTCAAATCGCCTTACCGAGCTTGGCGACATATGTAGTGGACCTAACTCCTGTCCGACCGGTTCGATCTTATGCCGACCAGTTAGCATTGAGTTTATGAGCACCGACCATAAACTGGTCTTTTCCCAAACGCATGCTCGGCTCACCTTTCAACTCGGCAAGGCTCAAATCACCTTACCGAGCTTGGGGGGCTTATGTAGTAGACTGAGAGTATATCCGACCGTCATCATCTTGATTCGACCAGCTGAACGCTGGAACAAGGCATACAGACCAACATGCGAGCGACGCATTCTACCGAGCCAATGGGCACTTAGGGGACGTTACAAGCTTACGAGATTATGCTCAAGCATAGGATCTTCATCCTCATCGCTATCGCTATCACTAACAGTCTCAATTAGCTTAACAACTCCTCCTATATTCCCATGTTACTTGGTCTGATAACATGATAAGGATAAGAATTCATCATAAACGAGATTTACGAAGGCAACCTTATCAGGACCTTCACTAATCCAAATCAAACACTTCTCTTCACGGGCCTCACCAGAAAGCCCAAGAACACACGTATCAGGTAATCCCCTATAAGAACCACCATGCTATAGGGGCTAAGGTATGTTCTCTCATCCCTTCTCTCAAGAACTACGTGTGGCTTGATTCCCTTTTCACTGGGGATACGTAGGACCGGGGTCACCCTCGCCAGCTACAACAACCCATCAAATACATCGTTGTGTTTCTTCAATATGGGAACACGACATTACCCAAAATACCTCTTAGAAGGAGTTGTTCAACTGACATAATCCTTTGGAGACATAGCAAAGATGGGACTTACTCGGTCAAATCGTGGTACCTTCAAGATTTGGAGAGCTTCAGTTCCAGGGGCAAATCCTCAAGCACAGATGCAAGTAATACAGTGCCATGGAAGAAAATTTGGTTTGTCAAATCGGTCCCAAGATGCTGCCATTTGGTATGAAGAACCAGCAAAGACATCATTCCAGTGCGACAAAATCTCATAAAAAGAGGCATAGATCTAGACCCTTTATATCCTTTGTGTGGTGATAGTGTGGAGAGAACAGAACATGCACTACTTCAGTGTAGTGAGGTGCGACCAATTTTGTTCGCATCACCACTTGCGATGATAATCGATGATGATGAGGAACTTAATTTCACAGACTGGATCAGTAAGGTCATCAAAATAGCTGACAGCTCTGGCACAAGTATGGTTTTTGAGCTGTTATATGTGATCTGGAAACGTAGGAATGACTGGGTTTATGAGCAGAGGAAGATGGAGGTCCCTTCAATCCTAAGAAGGGCAGTAGCTCTCAATGTCCCTCCAGAAGATCTGAACCAGAGAATCAATGCTATTGTGTCTTCTAATCCTCATCCAGGTGCGGTGATAGCTCATATTGATGCAGCAACCAAACATAATAGTGACACGGGAGTGGGTCTTTTGATTCTTGACCAGGATGGCAAGTTCCTAGCACCAACAACATCGATTCTGAACGCAGCCATGGATGTGTGTGTTGTAGAAGCACTTTGCCTCATATGGGCTTCGGAAACTCTTACAGATTTGGGTATTACGCATGCCCTAGTCAAAACTGGTTGCCTTGCAGTAGTTCAATCTTGGAGGAGAAAGCATAAACATCTTTCTTATCTTGATGCAATGATACAGGACTACATGTTGTTATCTGCAGATTTTGAATATTTTAATTTAATTCATGTACCTAGGGAGTCCAATCAAGCAGCAGATAGGCTAGCTAAATATGCCTTTATAGAGAGGAATAAGCTTTGGTTAGAGGAGACACCAAGTTTTTTCCTGCTTATGCTGAACTCTGTATTTGTTGCTTCTTTTGAGGATATTTCCTCCTAAATAAAATGACTCCTATTTCAAAAAACTACTTTCCTAAAATCTCTCAATACCAGCTTATATGAATAAAAAATAGGATAAACTACGTATTTGGTCTCTTACCTTATTTTTCAATTTCAAATTAGTCCTTTATGTTTTTTTGGTATCATATTGGTCCATCACTTTTCTTTTCACTATCAATTTGGTCCTTGAATCACTGTTCATGTTATGTGGACCAATATGATACGCACACGTTTCATTTCTCTATCCAACATTGCAAATGTGGACCAATATGACGTTGGCACGTAGAATGAATAGTGATTGAAGGACCAATTTGATAGCAAAAAGAAACATGAGGGACCAATATGATACCAAAAAACATAAGGGACCAGTTTGAAATTGAAAAATAAGGTAAGGGACCAAATACGTAATTTAGCCTAAAAAATATATACTAGCTTGTCATACTAATATATTATTTAATTATATTTTTATGTTCTTAACATGATTATTAGTAGCACGTATGCTAATGCACCTATTTTTCAATAATTATTCATCACGCGAATAGCATATTGATATTTTTGCATGTACTCGTTATTCAATAGTCTAATTATTAATTATTATGTTTTAATACATAGTGAAAGATACATAATCGACACCCCGAGTTCTGCCAGATGGGTCTATAAACAATACATTTCGAGATTCTTACTAATGAACAACGTGCTTTACAAGTGCAGTGAACCCGCCGGCATCTATACACATCAATTAATATTATGATAACGTAATAATTGCAGTTGCAACAACTTATATTATTCTATTTTGTTCATTTATGATAAACAACAATTGATATAGACTCAATGATCTCGACATCAATAAAAAAATAATTTTTGGAGGTGAGAATGAAAAATCTCCAACACCCCAATTATTCTAGCCCCACGAGGCTTCCTAAATGTACCATCCCCTAATTCGACTAGCCATTAAGTTACCAATGGTTAGAAAGATACATGGTCTTATCACTATCTCATGAGGACTCTACACGATCAATGTAACTCTCGCTTGTACGATATTTCACCAACATATATGGTTGTGGGACCCATCTTGGTTAAAGAATCGAGTGTCTCAAAAAGAGTTATACCGAGATACATCACCCCTAATTCGACTAGCCACCGATGTAATACCCCTATTTTTCGTCTCCCGGATAATATATTATTAATTTATATAAATTTTCCAAGCTTATATTTTGTATTTAATTAGCCTTGAAATATAAAAATAGGTGAAGTTATTTTTATATGGTGAATATATACAAAAATATAGATATTGCATTATAGTCCTTGGGTTAGGACCTAAATGTAATATTAGAAAGGTTCTTGGAGGGAAAGGTTTTAAAAGTGTTAATTTTTAAATTTTACACTGATCTAACCGGTTAGTAATGCCCTGTAACCGGTTACACGATGAACCCAGAAATTGGGTTAGTGCGTTTTGATGAGTAATCACTTGATTAATCCACGAATTCGCCACGAATTCAGCCTAAGATTAGTGGAGAACACGCGTCCTCTTGCATGCCAACCTAATCTCTCTATATAAGCCAGTGATGTTGATGAAATTGGACTGATTTTCTGGGAGAAGGGCTGAAACTCTGCTCTTAAGGTTCCTGAATTCATCCTTTCAATTCTTCTTCGTGCATGTGAGTTGGGATTTGAGTGATGCACGACTTGAAAGCTTGAATCAAGGGCTTTTCATTGATATAAAATTTGTGAGTTGAGAGTTCTTGAGAGAGAAGAAATCAAACCACGAAGTGGAGGTTGTCATCCTTGTTTCAGATTTGTGGAGCTGTCTTTGAGCTTCGAATTAGGTAAGCTCAAAACTTCTTTGGATCTCAAACCAATTTGATTTTCTTGTGCATGTTGCATACAACAAGTCCTAACCATTTTCCCCAAATTGTATTACCTTTTCATGCACCAAAATCTCTGGTTTTTGAACCTTGTTGAACCTGTGTTGGCTGAGGACAGAGCTTGAGATTCTTGTGGATTTCTTGCCAAAGTCAGTGATTTCACTCATCAAACACGACTTAGAGGTATGGGAGAAGTTTACCTTATACTAGATTAAGACTAAATCATGTGTTTTAGGATTTGAGTCAACAAAGACTCAAAAAGGCATTATGTGAATAGATTAAAAGGCTTGGAGGCCATTTCTGTGTCTCAATTCTTTTTGAGCAAGTTTGATAAGCTGCATGCAAATGATTTTGATGATTGAATCATAATCTAAATGCTTACTATGAGTTCTATGGTATCAAGTTGTGTTTATGTGGGTTTATGTGCAATTTGATACTCTAAATTGAATGCATGCAAAATAAATATGTTTCTGTGGTTGAACATGTTTATATTAAGGTATGTGAACTCTATTGATTGTTGAAATTGGTTAGATTTGATTATTGAAAAGAATGGTATGCAAAACTTCACTTTTCAGTGTGCAGTCTGCATAATCTAACCGGTTATTCGAATTTTGTAACCGGTTAGATACTGTAAATTTTCAAAGAAAATGATTTTCTGAAATTGGCCCTATGATTCCTACCATTTTTACTCAAGTCTATACTCTAATTTCACTTGAAAGTAATCTGAAAACATGTTAATAAATACTGTTTGTTTCAGATTGTAATTGATGAGTCAATGCCTTAATATTCTAAGATAATTTCAAGAGGAAATTATGCTCATTTGGAATTGGATTGTGATTTAGACTTTTGAATGATGAAATCAGTGGAATTTGAGGTATATAACAAAGCTAAGACTCTGTTTATGGATTGGGTAGAGAATTCAAGAAAAAGGGTTTTCTGAATTGCAATGGTTAGTAAGTTCAGATCTGTAATTCTAACCGGTTAGCCTGAGACTGTAACCGGTTAGTACCTGAAACTCAAAAATAAAAGTTAAGTCTTTTAAATGAAAAGTTTGATACCATTGATTAAGTTTTTCCCAATCCAAGTTTAATGGCATGTTTTTAAGTAAATTCATGGATGAATTTTGGTGCCAAAGGTTATACCTCAAATTAATCATTCAAAAGAGAATTTGAGATATCTCTATATCGCAACAATTAAATTAAAAATAAAAACCAACCTTAATAATTGTGCACTCATGCATAGAGGATGGAAAATAGGTTGGTAAGAAACAATTATCATATTCTGGGAATATGAGGAGGGTACTCCGGGAGTACCAAAATTGTAACCTACTTGATGACACATTCTGGGAATGTGGCCAGTGTCTGGGACATGGTTTTTATGCGTTCCGGGAACGTGATACACACTTTGGGAGTGCTGTTTATTTTTCCAAGTACGGTTTGGCATACGTTCTGGGAACGTATGTTAGTGTTCTGGGAACACACTGGTGTATTGGATGGACGTCCAAGATGGACTTGTATTGGAGGCCTCAGTTGTGGATAGAAATCATGCATCATGCCACTTGCATTATAAGAGATATAATGTTGAAAATTGGTATGCTCATATGTACTTGCATTATTGTCTGTCCATGATATACTTGTGTTTGGAATTTTAGTCTTTATTGATTATGTATAAGTGTATACTTACTCCCTATGCCCTGTTTAGGTGATGGCCAGATACCTAGCCTGCATCGAGATACGCCCTAGCCCTAGTGGTATATGGACGTACGAGGAGCACCGAGCCACCTTTGATGGGGAGGTGGAGATTACTCTCTACCACCCTAACCCTTTGGTTCGTGTGCGACCTCGTAGGTTTAGGATCCCTTTAGTCTATACTATGCATGTTCCACCCTTTTACACATATAGAGGACCACCCCCGGCTCGACCAGTGCGTCGATTTCATAGCTTTCATTTTAGATCTGCCACTCGTACTCATCCTTCTTCCCACAGAGTTGTTACTGAGGAGACTCCTTCTCCTGGTCCGACTGATTTTGAGAGGACTGCTTCTGCAGATCCTAGGCCCAGTGGTGGGGTCTATGCACAGTCGGGTGAGGTCGAGGAGGATCCCGTGGAAGATGAGGACGAGGAGGAGGTGCCTGTCGAGCCTACTATTTCTACTAGAGGTGGACCTGCTGGTTCCTAGGAGTCTGCATAGCATAGATATTTTGGATCCTAGGTCTAGGAATAGAGCTGCAGAGGATCAGAGGAGCTGCTGAGGACATGGATGACCTGCTCTGGGACTTCTATTTTGAGCTTGTTATATATTGTACATATTTTGAGAGGTCTTAGAGTGAGGTTTATTTTTGAGCAGCTGGTTATGTATATGTTTTACCAAAAACTTGCTATCTCGACTTTTGCTACTTGCTACTGTGATACTGGTGGAGGTTTTATATTATATATATATATATATATATATATATATGATGTTTTCTTTCTTTACCTCAGCAGTGCCCCACAAGTATTATTTTTACTTCCGCATACTCTGATTTTGGTTCAAAAGGATTCGATAATAAGTTTATATTTTATAAGTTCGATCAAACTCAAGAGACAAATAATATGTTTCTAATCAACGCTACGAACATGTTTTATTGTATTAAAAAGACGTTGTCTCGAGAGCTTTTTGTAGTTACGATTCTATTAAGCCGAATTCAAATTATTCGTCAAGGTTAAAGGTGTTTAAAATTGAGCAAATATAAATTAAAAAGGAAAAATTTTATAGACCCAATTTTTGGATAGCAAGTATTCTATATTTGGAAATATTTATTATTTTCAAGATATAAAACGAGGGTGTCACACGTTTGGTGGTATCAGAGCAATGGTCCCGTTCCTCATGGCCCCGATGATGCAGATAAGTATGATATTCAATGCTATTTGAATATGTTTGAGTAAGTTAGTCAAATAAGCTAGTTGTGCTTATGTTTTAAAGACCTTTTAGTGAACCAAAGCCCATAGTGCAGGTCTTTCTATGGCAACCAGAAATAGAAATTATAAAAATGAAATGTTAGAGCGTATTACGACTGTGCTGGAGGGTATGCAGCAGCAACAACAACAGCCATCTCAAGGACGAGCTGGTAACCCACATGTTGGTAATGTGGTGAATAATGATGCTAAGACTCTGTCGGAGTTTAGAAAGTGAAATCCACCAAGGTTTGAAGGAGGATACAAACCTGATGAGGCAAATAAGTGGTTGTATGAGATCAATAAGATTTTCAGAACCTTAGACTGTTCGGATAATCAGAAGGTAACCTATGCAGTTTATATGCTTCATGAGGAAGCTGAGAACTGGTGGGATCATACGGTACAATTGCTGAACTTTGAAAGAAGAGCAATCAGCTGGGGAGTGTTTATGGAGAAATTCCTTAATAAATACTTTCCAGAAGATCTAAGGAGAAAGAAGGAGGTAGAGTTCATGCAATTGAAACAGGGAGATATGAGTGTAGGAGAATATGCTGCCAGATTTGAGGAGTTGATGAAATATTCTCCCTACTACTTGAATAACCCTGATGAAAGGAGTAAGTGTGTCAAGTTTGATGGTGGACTGAGACCTGAGTTGAAGTCTATCTTCAGTTATCAGAGAATTCAGAGTTTTCCTGCACTTGTGGATATGTGCAGAATGTATGAGGATGATAAGAAAGTTGAGTTGGTGGGAAGCCAAGGAAAGGGTAGTGGACAAGGTTATGGACCACAGAGGAAGAAGAGATTTGATCCCCGGAATAATGGTCCATATTCTCAGAAGAACAAGGGCAAGGGAAAAGCTGTGATTGATAACAAGAACAAGTCTCGCGATAATGCTCCTTATTGTGAGAAGTGTAGACGTTATCACCATGGTCAATTCTGCTGGTCCATAGGAGGGTGTTTCAAATGTGGAAAGCAAGGTCATTTTGCCCATGATTGCAGAGAGCCTGCAAGAGGTGATGCGAAAGGATCTGCTGGCAAGTCTGTTGTGAAAGGAAAAGTGTTTACCCTGAGTAGTAATGAAGCAATCCAAACCCCGAATCTCGTGCAAGGTAACTTTTTGCTTAATGATCAACCTTGCAAGATTATGTTTGATTCTGGAGCTACACATTCTTTTGTTTCTCCTGAATGTGTGAGTAGGTTAAATCTTGTTGTTTCTGATTCGCCTTGTTGTCTTAGTATAGAAACCCCTACTGGAATACCCATATTTACCTCTAAGGTTTTCTTAGGGTGTGAAGTTGAAATCTTGGGTCGTGTCTCTAAAGTAGATTTGGTTTGTCTCTCTAAGTTACAATTAGATGCGATCTTGGGTATAGATTGGTTGATGAAGAACCAAGTGATCATCAATTGTGAGAAAAAGACAATCCAATATAGAACCCTTGAACCCGAAGGTTATATGTGTTTATTCTCTGCTACCGGAGAAGAAGAGACAATGCCAATAGAAGATATTCCTGTGGTGAGGGAATTTCCGGAAGTATTTCCTGAAGAGATATCGGGATTACCTCCGAAGCGGGAAATAGAGTTTGGGATTGATTTAGTTCCTGGAGCTGGTCCCATCTCTATTGCTCCTTATAGAATGGCACCACCGGAAATGACAGAAATGAAAAAGCAGATAGAGGAGTTGCTGCAGAAGCAGATGATCAGGCCAAGTGTTTCGCCTTGGGGAGCTCCACTACTGTTTGTTAAGAAAAAGGACGGAAGTATGAGAATGTGTGTGGACTACAGACAATTGAATAAGGTCACCATTAAGAATAAGTATCCGTTGCCAAGGATTGATGACCTTATGGATCAAGTTAGGGGAGCTGCAGTATTTTCAAAGATTGATCTGAGATCGGGCTATCATCAGATCAGGATAAAGGAGGAAGATATACCAAAGACTGCATTTCAATCTCGATACGATCATTATGAGTATGTTGTGATGCCGTTCAGATTGACTAATGCACCTGCTATTTTTATGGATTATATGAACCGGATCTTTAGACCATATCTGGATTTGTTTGTGGTGGTGTTTATAGATGATATTTTGGTCTATTCTAAGAGTCCGGAGGAGCATGAAGAACATCTCAGAATTGTGTTGAAGGTCCTGAAGGAGAAGCAGTTGTACGCCAAACTTGCGAAATGTGAGTTTTGGTTGAATGAAGTAAAGTTTCTTGGGCATGTAATCTCTAAGGAAGGAATTGCGGTGGATCCAACAAAGGTGAGTTCAGTGTTGAAATGGGAACAGCCTAAGACTGTGACTAAAGTGAGAAGTTTCTTAGGGCTGGCTGGATACTATCGTCGGTTCATAGAAGGATTTTCCAAAATTGCATTGCCTTTGACCAAGTTGACTCGGAAAGATCAACCATTTGTGTGGGATGACAGGTGTGAAAGTAGTTTCCGAGAGTTAAAGGAAAGGTTAACATCGTCTCCTGTGTTAATCTTACCTGACCCTCACAAGAGTTTTGAAGTGTACTGTGATGCATCTAAGCAAGGACTTGGGTGTGTGTTGATGCAAGAAGGAAGAGTAGTGGCTTATGCATCACGACAGTTGAAGAATCATGAAGTGAATTACCCGACACACTATTTGGAGTTAGCTGCGATCGTGTTTGCCTTAAAGATATGGAGACATCATCTCTATGGCACTACTTTCCAAGTATTTAGTGACCATAAGAGTTTGAAATATCTGTTTGACCAAAAAGAGTTGAACATGAGGCAAAGGAGGTGGATGGAGTTTTTGAAGGATTATGACTTTAAACTCCATTACCATCCGGGTAAGGCGAATGTGGTGGCGGATGCTTTGAGTCGGAAAGCAATCCACATAAGTGCAATGATGGTGAAGGAAGCAGCTTTGATCGAGGAATTCAGAGACTTGAGCTTGTTGACTCAAGTGGAACCATCAAGCATCAAGTTAGGAATGTTGCGGATCACAAATGAATTCTTGGAAAGAATTCGGGAGTTGCAACAAGTAGATGAGGAGTTGATTGAAAAGATGAGATTAGGTTCAGAAGGGAAGGAACCTGATTTCAAGATTGGGTTGGATATAATCCTTCATTTCAGAACAAGGATTTGCATACCAAAAGATCAGGAGGTTAGGAGATTGATTCTTGATGAAGCACATAAGAGTCGGATGAGTATGCATCCTGGATCAAATAAAATGTATCAGGATCTGAAGAAAATGTTTTGGTGGTCTGGTTTGAAAAAGGATGTTGTGGAGTATGTGGCTTCATGTTTAATTTGTCAGAAAGCTAAGGTAGAGCACCAGAAACTGGGAGGACAATTGCAACCCTTAAGTATCTCTCAATGGAAGTGGGATAGTATCTTCATGGATTTTGTATCTGGTTTGCCAAGGACAACAGCAAATCATGATGCAATCTGGGTGATTGTGGATCGGTTGACTAAGTCGGCGCATTTTATTCCGATAAATATGCGCTATCCTTTGAATAAGCTTACTCAGATCTACATTAAGGAGGTAGTTCGTCTACACGGAGTGCCTTCTGTAACAGCCCGATTTTCGTGACTTTAAAATAACCAACCTTCGTTCATTTATGTTGCAAAAATGAGGCCAAATTATTTTTTTTAAACATTGTGGAAGAGTTTGAAACCGTTGTTTAAAAGTTCTTGGTGTTCTCAACACACTTCATCAAAAATCGAGTTGTCACTAAAACCAAAAATTATCCACTTGGGTTTACAAAAACATTTTTCAGGAAAATGGTTTAGTTCTAATTTAAAATAGTTCTTTACGTTTCATAAAAAGGGCCATTGGACATTCTTCACAAAGTTGCAATATAAATAGGGCATGTTTCAAAACGAGTTAAGTTACATGGATGATTCATCACTTAGGTAATCCTTAATTCTAAACACTCACAACAACCTAAGCTGACTACACGATCCTTAAACTTTCCTATTGAAAGCAAGGGGGCGTAGCTCCTTTTCCTTCTTATGCCCTCTCCTCGTTCTCGGAGATGATGCCGCCCTCGTGGTTGTCCCCTCATTGTTATTGGACTCCAGCAGCCCTCCACCTGATGCAGTAAAGTTCCTTCGCTGCTCATACCGTGTCTTCTCCTCGTAGCTACTGAATACTCGTACGTTGACTTGTCCCAAGTGCGGCTCTAGATTAGCTCCACTCCGTTGATGCTCCGGATCTTGGATCACGATCTCCGTGTAGCCGGTCCATGCCCAGCAACATGGGGTGCACTTCCAACCTCTTCCGTACTTATTCCACATGGTGATATCCATGCAATACTCCATCTGCCCGTTGAGATACCAGCAACACCGATATGCCAACGAACAGGAGAGAGTAAGCTATCCGAACGACGGATCGTCGACGGTGTGGGATTACGATAGGCAAGATAATAGGACCATACAAACACACAATACAACACGCAGGCACACAACAATCAAGTATATCATTATCACTATCATCCATTATTATTATCGTCACTCTTGTTATCACTTTTCATCCTCTTGCCAACTTACTTTTTCTTTCTCTTTCACTCATACTCTTAATTTCTCCTTATTCAGTCTTATCAGTTCACATCTTTCTCTTAATTTGGGGAATTACAAAATAGCATCATAACATCCCTTCCATTCTCGGCTATCACTCACGTCTACATCTCCTCGGTCATCCACCCAACCTAGTCGGAAGCAAACAGGAGTACAGGACCTTTACCGTGCGGGCACGACAGCTGTCTCAAACTCAAATGGTCCCAGACCAGGAGGTCTCAGCCTCAAATCATAATCATATCAATTCATATACATGGCACACTGTCTCACAGTGGCAAACAAGATGCCCCACTCCAGTCCCTCTCACTGTTCTAGATTTGCAATCTAGGGGGCGACAGTATGTTTCTAGTGGGCCCGCAGAACTTACCACGGCATTAGACCCAGTCCCTACCACGTTAGTACGCCACATGTGGAGTTCGTTCTGCCTAGAAACATACTCTAGACTTCTTGACGTTTCACCGTCATCGTCCTCCCATAATGCAATCTCCTCCTAAGTATCCGTAGATACTTATGGTTTCTTCCTCTCCACTACTTCGCACTCTCATACCTCACCGGGTGTGTCTTTTAAAGTCTTTTATCTCTTTCATTATCCTAATGGTCGGCCCATCCTTCGTGCATCCCTTCAATGAGTCCCGACCACTAACTTTGCACTTCCTTTCTCTCATCATTTCTCACATAGCACAGAACTGGGATCACTTCAATAAACTCACATCGCACTCTTTCTCATCTCATCTTATCCACTTTCTCTGAATTCATTTCCTCATCTTTCTCAAAAATTCTATTTCAAAAACTTCCACGAAATTTCTTCTCATAAACTTTCACAAAAACATAGTTTCCACCAACCTTTTCCCAAAAATGTTATTTCATAAAATTTTCTCAAAAATATCATCTTGTAAAATATTATTCAGGAAGACCTTCCCCAAAATATCATTTCAAATTCTTTATCAAAAAGATGGTTTCCCCAAAACGTTCCTCAAAAATACATCTTTTCACAAAATTCTTTCAAAAGATTGTTTCACAAAACTTTTCTCAAAGACATATCTTTTCACAAAACTTTTAAAAGAAGGTCTCTTTTCATAAGGCTTTTCAAAAATCTCTTTTCACAAACCCTTTTCAAAATTTTTGTTCCCAAATCTTTTTTTTTTTTAAAATCTCCTTTCACAAATCTTTTTCAAAAATCTCTTTTCAAAAACCTTTTTCAAAAACCGCTTTTCAAAAACCTTTTTCCAAAAATTACAACTTTGCTGAGCGCTGATGGAGGAGCAAGCTCAACTCAACACTAGTCCCAGACTAAAACCAACAACAAAAGGAGCCCAGTTCCGCTCAAATCACATATCATTCTCATAATCAACATCACTTTCCCCCAAGCTCTGGCTCGTTATCAACATCATCATTCGTCCTCTCCCCAATCTCAATTCTTTATCTCTTTCTATTCTCTCTCATATCTTTTATCATTATCCCTTTCTCATTGTGTCTTTATTTTCAATTTCCTTACTTTCTCAACTTATTCCTTTCATTTTCATTTCTCAATCAGGACGTATCCATCATCGTATTACTCATTTAATTTAACAGCGATAAATATCATCAAGCATAAAGACATAAAAGCATGCTATCAATCACACACTCATCACACAACAACAATGTGGCCTTTGTCACCTTCGTATAAGTGGCCACACAACACAAACAATTGCCACTTATACTACTGACTCCGAACCACTTAGTTCCGATCTTTGAGATGATACGGAACGTCCTAATACATCACCTAACTACCACGGTGTCTTAGAAAAGCTTCTCTCTCACCTGAGGTCCAGCAATGTAATGCGTACCGTCTCCTCGAATCCGTTTTGTTGCCGGCTGCCCCAATCCCTTGTCTTTAAGATTTCCTCGTACTAAATAAAATACACTTACGTTATTGTCTGGTTCTAAGAAAATCTTTTCTTATTTCATGACACTTTCTGTTCTTAATCGAAAGACTTAAAACACTATTGTTTTATCAAAACAATCCTCATATTTTCTAGCACTTTAATTATTTTAAAATCATTTGAAAACATTTAATAAAATGGTGTAAATCATTTGGTTTAGTTGCTGGCCCGATTTGGACAGCACCATAAACATGTTCGAAAACACCGAAAAATGCCCCGTTTTCAATCCGGGTTTTTCTTAAATCAAATATCACTTGAAAATTCTATTGTAAATCATTTGAACACATTTTCAAAGTTAGAAAACAATTTTAAATAATTTTGGACAGCACAGGATTATTTTATAAAAATCATTTTGGTAAAACCCCGAGAACATCGTAAAAACACTTTCTCGTTTAAAACAACTCCTTTATTTAAATTAACCTTTTAAAACTCAAGTCTTCATCACAAAACAACTTTGGACAGCCATAAACATAATTTAAAATTTTCAAATAAAACACAAAACACTTAGGCATGTATAGATTCACAACCATATTGAACTAAAGATTTAAATCAAGCGTTTTTACTTCAAACATTTTAAATCCTTTTCAAAAATCATTATATAAATTTGTTTTCATGTAACTAAATTCCCTAGACTCATTTATATTACATGATCGAACATAATCAAGAAAATATGTCAGAACATACAAATCACTTGGTTTATTTTAAGCACTAAATTTCTATTTTCTTTTTCATGCAACAACATCATTTACCCTTCCCTTTTCTCCTAACAGAATACACACACATATGTCCAATTAAACACAAAACTTTCCAAAATTATTTAATTCATTTAGGTCCTTTATTTTAAAAAAAAAACGAATATAATTTAGACATTCACAACACAATTTCAAACATATTAGTTTAACAAGATTTTGCAAAACACATTCATTGTTTTTATGTCACTTTATTGAAAAAAGAACCCTAATCTATTTTCCTTGTCTAGGTCGAACCTCATTTTGACAAAAACAATATTGTTGGTCTACTTTTTCACATGCAAAAACACAAGATTTGTAAATCAAAAGAAATCAACATGCATGTGTCCTTTATCATGGAAACAAAACATGATTTCCTATGTCTAGGCTTTGACCGAATGCACATCATTATAAATCAAGATTTTATTTTCAAATCTTTCACATGCAAGACCACAAGGCATGAATCAAGTTAAAAACTATTTTTCACAATGTTGTTTCCTTGGTTTATTTGTAAGACCGTGAGGTTCGTTAAGAAAATGAAATCTTTTTTTACTCAAAAACCACATGCATGCACCTAATTCTTGTAAATCAAGTCATGGAATCAATCATAATGACATAAATCAAAACAAAAATCATTTTGAGTAGAAAAGATCAAAATCGTGACATACAAACATAAGGATCAAGACTTTTTAAAGATAAAAACCAAAGATCAAGGCCTTATAAAAATCAAAACCAAGATCAAAACATTTAAACTACTCAAATCAACTTTTTCAAACATAAAACAAACATGCAAGAACCCAAATCAAAATAAAAGCATCATGACCTAGTTTCTCTAGTCATGACCGAATTATATAATCTAGGATCTAATGTTTTATGGGTTTATTAAGTCTAAAAATTCAAGATCCAAGTATAAATAACACATGCATGCACACAAAGCACCAAGATCAACATCAAATCAACGTGTAATACCCAAGATCTTTAGACCTCATATTTATTTTGCAAATTTCCTCTTAAAAAGCTTCATGGTTTACGGTTTCAAGAAGGAAAATTCAACATGCAAAAGGATTCATTTTAGTCTTCACAAAAATCTTATCAAATCTTTATATATAAAAGATTTAGCTTGAAAAACTCCAAGATCCTTCACGAAAACTAGATCCAGTTAAAGAGTCCGTTATTTAGACGTTTAGAAGTTATTTTTAGCTTTGAAAATTCATGATCAAGCACAAACATACTTGTACTCATCATTTAGGCTTGAAAGATTAACATGCAAAAGAAAAGGAGAAGGAAATTACAAGATCAAAAGAAAAATCTATCCATTACAATTTCTTTCATGATTTTCGGACTACCCACCTAATCAAGGTCTTCTAACTTCTACGGTCTTGGTTCTTCAAAAAAAGACTTTGGTTTTTGGCTAGATCTTCCTCCTCCTTCTTCCTTATAGCTCACGGCCTCACCCTCTATTTTTTATGTGTTGAGAGCTTTGATATGTGCTCTCAACAAAGGTGTTTGGAAAGTGAATGGAAATGAGAGAAATGAATGAGAAGTGGGTGAAAGAAACTAAGGGTGGTGGCTTATATAATCACTCATGCTCTTCCTCTTTTGACCTTGTAAGTTTTGGTCATGTGTGTAGATGGGAGGGGTAATTTTGGCTCTTCAAGGATTTGCATGGGTGGAGTTTAGCATTGCTAAGGAGACAATGTAGGGGACATTAGGTGCTTAGGGGTGTCTTAGGTTCAAAGACTTGTGGGTTTCCCCTTTAGGGTTTCCACTAATTCGGTTAGAGTTTAGTTAGGATTTGGTTCATTTGGTTACTTGGCTAGCACTTAGGAATTTTCTAGGCTTTCCTATATACATACACATATACACACGGCACACACATACACATATTCATGCACACACACATTTACACGTTACATACATACATGCATATATCATTCACATTCTTTTACTAATTAAGATTTTACACAATTCTAAGCATACATTCATGCAAGAACCGTACATACACATACGTGCACTCACATAGAAAATGGATTTTCTTATTTATAACATCATATATATATATATAAACCAAAATTCCCTTAAAATGCCAAAAATATCAATTACATAATTATTTTTCAAACTCAACTTTAAAACTCATCACATTATTTCATGGAAATCATTTCTTTAAATTCATTTTCCACTTTGAAAATGTGAATTAAGAAATTTATTTAAGAAAATATTCTTTCAAAAACATTTTTCTCAAAATAAATCTCTTTAGTATTTTAACTCAGTACGAGGAATTTGCGGGGTGTTACACCTTCAAGTATTGTGTCGGATCGAGATCCCAGGTTTGCTTCACAGTTTTGGAAGAGTTTGCATAACGCTATGGGAACAAGCTTAAAGTTGAGTTCTTCGTATCATCCACAGACGGATGGTCAAACGGAGAGAACTATTCAGTCTTTGGAGGATATATTGAGGGCTTGTGCACTTGAAGAGCAGGGAAGTTGGGATCAAGTGTTACCCCTTGCAAAATTCACATACAACAACAGCTTTCATGCAAGCATCGGAATGGCACCGTTTGAGGATTTTTATGGAAGAAAATGCCAAACCCCACTATGCTGGTTTCATGTGGGGGAGAACTTAGTTGTTGGACCAGTAATTGTGCAGCAGACAACGGAAAAGATTAAGATGGTTCAGGCAAAGATGAAAGCGGCTCAGAGTCGGCAGAAGAGTTATGCTGATAAGAGCAGGAAACCAATAGAGTTTTCGGAAGACGATCATGTGTTTCTTCGGATAGTTCCGATGAAAGGAATCAGTAGAGCCTTGAGAACCCGAAAGCTTTCGCCTAAGTTTATAGGCCCATACCAAATCCTTAAGAGAATTGGTCCTGTTGCCTATCAAATAGCTTTACCACCCTCTCTGTCAAATTTGCACAATGTCTTTCATGTTTCTCAGTTAAAGAAATATGTGCATGACCCATCGGTTGTTTTGAAAATTCAACCGGATGATCTAGCTTTAAAGGAGAACCTTACCTTTGAAGCCAGACCGGTCCAGATAGAAGATCGTGAAGTTAAACAGCTTAGGAGAAACGAGATACCTTTAGTTAAGGTTATATGGGAAAATGCTGACGTGTCTGAAGCTACATGGGAGCTAGAGGATAAGATGCGTCAAGAGCACCCTGAGTTGTTTATGTAAGTTAGAATTTCGGGGACGAAATTTCTTTTAAGTGGGGGAGTAGTGTAACACCCCTAATTTTCGTCTCCCGGATAATAAGGAAATTAATAATAAATGAAGTTTTATTATTAATTTATATAAATTTTCCAAGCTTATATTTGGTATTTAATTAGCCTTGAAATATAAAAATAGGTGAAGTTATTTTTATATGGTGAATATATACAAAAATATAGATATTGCATTTTAGTCCTTGGGTTAGGACCTAAATGTAATATTAGAAAGGTTCTTGGAGGGAAAGGTTTTAAAAATGTTAATTTTTAAATTTTACACTGATCTAACCGGTTAGTAATGCCCTGTAACCGGTTACACGATGAACCCAGAAACTGGGTTAGTGCATTTTGATGAGTAATCACTTGATTAATCCACGAATTTAGCCTAAGATTAGTGGAGAACACGCGTCCTCTTGCATGCCAACCTAATCTCTCTATATAAGCCAGTGATGTTGATGAAATTGGACTGATTTTCTGGGAGAAGGGCTGAAACTCTGCTCTTAGGGTTCCTGAATTCATCCTTTCAATTCTTCTTCGTGCATGTGAGTTGGGATTTTAGTGATACACGACTGGAAAGCTTGAATCAAGGGCTTTTCATTGATATAAAATTTGTGAGTTGAGAGTTCTTGAGAGAGAAGAAATCAAACCACGAAGTGGAGGTTGTCATCCCTGTTTCAGATTTGTGGAGCTGTCTTTGAGCTTCGAATTAGGTAAGCTCAAACCTTCTTTGGATCTCAAACCAATTTGATTTTCTTGTGCATGTTGCATACAACAAGTCCTAACCATTTTCCCCAAATTGTATTACCTTTTCATGCACCAAAATCTCTGGTTTTTGAACCTTGTTGAACCTGTGTTGGCTGAGGACAGAGCTTGAGATTCTTGTGGATTTCTTGCCAAAGTCAGTGATTTCACTCATCAAACACGACTTAGAGGTATGGGAGAAGTTTACCTTATACTAGATTAAGACTAAATCATGTGTTTTAGGATTTGAGTCAACAAAGACTCAAAAGGGCATTATGTGAATAGATTAAAAGGCTTGGAGGCCATTTCTGTGTCTCAATTCTTTTTGAGCAAGTTTGATAAGCTGCATGCAAATGATTTTGATGATTGAATCATAATCTAAATGCTTACTATGAGTTCTATGGTATCAAGTTGTGTTTATGTGGGTTTATGTGCAATTTGATACTCTAAATTGAATGCATGCAAAATAAATATGTTTCTGTGGTTGAACATGTTTATATTAAGGTATGTGAACTCTATTGATTGTTGAAATTGGTTAGATTTGAGTATTGAAAAGAATGGTATGCAAAACTTCACTTTTCAGTGTGCAGTCTGCATAATCTAACCGGTTATTCGAATTTTGTAACCGGTTAGATACTGTAAATTTTCAAAGAAAATGATTTTCTGAAATTGGCCCTGTGATTCCTACCATTTTTACTCAAGTCTATACTCTAATTTCACTTGAAAGTAATATGAAAACATGTTAATAAATACTGTTTGTTTCAGATTGTAATTGATGAGTCAATGCCTTAATATTCTAAGATAATTTCAAGAGGAAATTATGCTCATTTGGAATTGGATTGTGATTTAGACTTTTGAATGATGAAATCAGTGGAATTTGAGGTATATAACAAAGCTAAGACTCTGCTTATGGATTGGGTAGAGAATTCAAGAAAAAGGGTTTTCTGAATTGCAATGGTTAGTAAGTTCAGGTCTGTAATTCTAACCGGTTAGCCTGAGACTGTAACCGGTTAGTACCTGAAACTCAAAAATAAAAGTTAAGTCTTTTAAATGAAAAGTTTGATACCATTGATTAAGTTTTTCCCAATCCAAGTTTAATGGCATGTTTTTAAGTAAATTCATGGATGAATTTTGGTGCCAAAGGTTATACCTCAAATTAATCATTCAAAAGAGAATTTGAGATATCTCTATATCGCAACAATTAAATTAAAGATAAAAACCAACCTTAATAATTATGCACTCATGCGTAGAGGATGGAAAATAGGTTGGTAAGAAACAATTATCATATTCTGGGAATATGAGGAGGGTACTCCGGGAGTACCAAAATTGTAACCTACTTGATGACACATTCTGGGAATGTGGCCAGTGTCTGGGACATGGCTTTTATGGGTTCCGGGAACGTGATACACACTTTGGGAGTGCTGTTTATTTTTTCAAGTATGGTTTGGCATACGTTCTGGGAACGTATGTTAGTGTTCTGGGAACACACTGGTGTATTGGATGGACGTCCAAGATGGACTTGTATTGGAGGCCTCAGTTGTGGATAGAAATCATGCATCATGCCACTTGCATTATAAGAGATATAATGTTGAAAATTGGTATGCTCATATGTACTTGCATTATTGTTTGTCCATGATATACTTGTGTTTGGAATTTTAGTCTTTATTGATTATGTATAAGTGTATACTTACTCCCTATGCCCTGTTTAGGTGATGGCCAGATACCTAGCCTGCATCGAGATACGCCCTATCCCTAGTGGTATATGGACGTACGAGGAGCACCGAGCCACCTTTGATGGGGAGGTGGAGATTACTCTCTACCACCCTAACCCTTTGGTTTGGGTGCGACCTTGTAGGTTTAGGATCCCTTTAGTCTATACTATGCATGTTCCACCCTTTTACACATATAAAGGACCACCGCCGGCTCGACCAGTGCGTCGATTTCATAGCTTTCGTTTTAGATCTGCCACTCGTACTCATCCTTCTTCCCACAGAGTTGTTACTGAGGAGACTCCTTCTCCTGGTCCGACTGATTTTGAGAGGACTGCTTCTGCAGATCCTAGGCCCAGTGGTGGGATCTATGCACAGTCGGGTGAGGTCGAGGAGGATCCCGTGGAAGATGAGGACGAGGAGGAGGTGCCTGTCATGTGACACCCTTCGTAGTTACCCAAATTGTAAAAATAAAAGTATATCATATTGGGTAATATATATGGACTTGTGAGTGTTAAGAAAATATGGTAAATAAAAATTTCTTTAGATCGGGTGCACAAACCGACAGATGAAGTTCTTGGAGAATAAACTATATCTATTTCAAAACGTTTGTATCGAGTTCGGTGTTGTACTAAAACCTTTTCACAAACAGGGTAATCTTCGTCTTTTGAAATTGTACATACATTATTGAAAGTAATTGTAGTTACCCTTGCTTTTCTTAATAAAGCTGATACCATTGAGTTAATGGGTGTATCCGAACCCTTAAGTAATCTAAATCAGAGTAAGCGGAAAGTGTTGGACTATGCAATAGTTTGAACATAAGATTTATATTTATATATATAGATAATAAAAGTGGTAAGTACATAGTCCATCATCATGTCTCCAAGTTTCAGAATATACAAGTCCATAGTAGATCTACATAGTCATGTAACCCCAACCCTAGAGTACTACCAAAGTATATCTACAATATATACATAACCAAAATACAACTCCAGGGATAGTCACGTAGATCCATCAGCATCAGATGCAGTAGCAGTAGCAGTAGTAGTCTCCCAAAAGTAAAGTGAGTAAGGTAGTAGCATCATCATTACAGCAGCAGCAGCAAATCTCCTCCACACACCGGATCCTCAGATCCACACCATACACCATATACATGTACCTAGGGATCGTCGTCCCTCCAGTCACTCCCAGTAGAATGCACGACAGGCTCGCTCCCACTCTCGTCCTCCACCGGATCCTCCTCGATCTCATCCGAGGGAGAGTGTACCCTACCACTGGGTACCGGGTCAGGTGATGGTGAAACCCTGACTGGGCTCCTCGGATCAGATAGGGGAGTCTCCTCGCGGACGACTCTCGAAGTAAAAGGGTGAGAGCGGGTAGGTTGAAAACGAAAACTATGGTAAGAGCGAGCTGGTCGCGTGGGAGATGGTCCATGGTAGGTGTAAAACGGGGGTACATGCATAGTGTATATGATGGGAATCCTAAACCTACGAGGACGGAATCGTATCAGCGGGTTCGGGTGGTAGAAGGTAATCTCTACCTCCCCCTCAAACACCGCGCGATGGTCCTCACAGATCCATATGCCACTAGGAAGTGGCCGGATCTCGATGCAAGCAATGTAGCGAGACATCACCTACAAGGGCATAGGGGTAAGCAATTCTAAACACATAATCAATAGAGAATAAATTATGCAACATAAATATGTAACATGCATCAATTAATATCAATCACACTTAACACTTAGCAAGTAGGTTATGCACATAGGATGCTCATACTTAATTCAGGTATATCAATTACATTAAATGAATGACATGATGCATGATTTTAGCTCTCAAGCCTATCTCCATCATAATACTATGTCACTCTCTGACGTCCATCCCTGACAACCCAGCACTCAACAGTGCGTTGTATTCCTAGGTATACAACCATTCGTACATTCACCTAGAATGTACACGACAAGCTTGGTATCCATGCCACCCGAGCATATCCCATCATCCAAACGGATCGTCATCCAAACGATATATCCATATCGGCATCCACTAAGCCGACCACGTCAATGACGTGTCATCAAGCAAGCGTATTGGCACTCCCAGAGGCCCTCCACATGTTTATCAAAACATGAATACGTCCTACCATCCGAACTCCAGGATGAATGCAATTTATCTTTTAGACTTAAGGGAAGTTGATTAATACTTTACAGGCCACCTAGGCTTATTTTCTTTATCAAAAAGGACCGTCACCAAACGATCTTTTTGTATTAATCAATTTCTCTAAGTCTTGATCCTTGGACTATTATTAATAATTCCTTAATTTAATAAGTTAGAATTGAAAATGGTGTTTTCAGGTTCTGAACAATTTACTCGAGTAAAATTCAAGACACTCGAGTGTTACTCAACTTTTCCAGATTACTCGAGTGTTCTTAAGACTACTCGAGTGTTCATGACTTTCTGAGGATTTGGGTTTTCAATTCAACAATTTACTCGAGTAGTTCATGGGTTACTCGAGTGTTCTTGAACATTTCCAGAATACTCGAGTGACCTTGACTGACTCGAGTGTTTGGCCTATAATGGTCCTCAGGTCATGCTCGATACTCGAGTACCAGACAGACTACTCGAGTGTTCTTCCTTAATTTACATGGTTTTGAACACGATTTACTCGAGTACTCTGCCTTTTACTCGAGTGTTTCGCAGCAGACAGCACTGAAAACTGGTTTTAACATGACATTTTCATTTCTACTCAAATTTAATCCATTCTAGGGATCCACAGAGTTCACATAACATTATTTAGACATGTTACAACACTTATTACAAGTCAAAACACAGATTTGATGGAGAAATCAATAATCATGCATTAAAACACATTTTCACAACTTAACATGTCAATTCTCATAAAAAGCACAATACACATAAAACCAAGTGCATTTTAGTTCACATACATGATATCAAACTTGCTCATCACAGATTTAGAGCATGGATTGGTCTCCAAACCAAAGTTCCTATTCAATCTAAGCCCTTAGAGCCTCTTGGTGGCTCTCTAACACAATTAATGGAATTTAAACTCTATCTAGTGAATATAATTACTTCCCCTTACCTCTCAGACGTGAAGCAACAGAAAGAAATCCAAGAAAAGTACTCCAACCCCAGAAATCACTTTGAGCTTCACATGCATGACAGTTTTGAGTGCACCACCAAAACCGAATTGGTTCACCCATGAAATAGAGATAAGAATTGGGGAAAATTAGATTTCTAAACTCTATACAACATGTTCTAACTAAAGGAATTGAGTTTGAGACTCAGGAGCTCGAGAGCTTACCAGAAATCAATCTCCAAGTAAGCTCCAGAAACCAACTTTGACAGAATAACTCCAACTTCCAAGCTGTCGTTCTCCCAACACACTCGCTCAATCCTCACGATTTTGGTGTTTATACAAAACTCGTGATGTGAGCTTTATATTCGTGTATCACTCCAACCTTAACACTTAGAACTGACAGAGAATCGAAGAGAATGAATTCGAAACCCTAGCTTCAACAACACTAACAAGAATGAGCAAAATTCGTAGCTTAGGGAGGTTGAAGAGCTTAAATAGACATGGAGGGGCATCATGCATCACGACACGACACCCTTTGTGTTGGCATGGAGTTGATTTCGTGTCAACGAAGGGAAATCGTTTGCTGTGACTCACCAAACGCACTAACTCGTGCAGTTTGACCCAGAATACTCGAGTATTCTGAATAATACTCGAGTGTTTTGCCCAGATTTTGAAAAATAATTATTTTATTTACTTTCCCTCCAAAATCTTTCCTATAATTGCTTCTAGGTCCCAACCCAGGGACTAATATGCAAAAATCTTATTTTATGCATTTAAATTATTTATTAAATAATTTCCACACATCAACTAGTTATATGAACACAAATTTTCATCAAGGATTAATTTATAAACTATTAATTATAATTAAATTATAATTAACATTTCATTAATCGGGGATTAAAATTTTGGGGCGTTACACTACTCCCCCACTTACAAGGAATTTCGTCCCCGAAATTCAACTCATACAAACAAGTCAGGATAATCCTGACGCATCTTATCCTCTAGTTCCCACGATGCTTCCATTACATCTCCATAAATCCAGACGACTTTGACCAAACTAATATCCTTCCCTCTAAGCTGCTTGATTCTTCGATCTTCAATACGAACTGGCACAACTTTGAAGGTTAGGTTCTTATGAATTTCTAAGTCATCAGGTTGGATGCTAAGAACAATGGTGGGGTGATGGACATATTTCTTCAATTGAGACACATGGAATACATTATGGAGGTTAGCTAATGACGGAGGTAAAGCTAATTGATAGGCTACTGGGCCGATCCTTTTGAGAATTTGATAGGGACCAATAAACTTAGGTGATAGTTTCTGGGTTTTCAAGGCTCTACTAACACCTTTGGTTGGTACTATTCTAATGAACACGTGGTCTCCTTCAAACTCTAAGGGTTTTCTCCTTCTATCAGCATAGCTTTTCTGCCTACTCTGAGCTGTCCTCATCTTCTCTTGTATCATCTTGATCTACTCCGTGGTCTCTTGCACAATATCTGGTCCAATCAGAGAACTTTCCCCCACTTGAAACCAGCATAACGGCGTCTGACACTTTCTCCCATACAAAGCTTCAAATGGTGCCATTCCAATGCTCGTGTGATGGCTGTTGTTGTAAGTGAACTCCACGAGTGGCAACATTTGCTCCCAATTCCCTTGTCCTTCCAAAGCACAGGCTCGTAGAATGTCCTCCAATGACTGAATAGTCCTTTCCGTTTGGCCATCAGTCTGAGGATGGTATGCAGAACTTAGCTTCAATCTTGAACCCAAGGCTCTATGCAGATCTTCCCAAAACTTTGATGTAAACCTCGGATCGCGATCAGACACAATGCTTGATGGTACTCTGTGCAGACGAACAACTTCCTTGATGTACAACTGAGTGAGCTTTTCCAATGAGTAGCGCATATTCACGGGAATGAAATGCGCTGACTTGGTCAAACGGTCCACGATCACCCAAATTGCATCATGACCAGTAGATGTCTTTGGCAATCCCGACACAAAATCCATCGAGATGCTATCCCATTTCCACAACGGGATCTCTAAAGGAAGTAACTCTCCTCCTGGCCTTTGATGTTCCACCTTGGCCTTTTGACATACCAAACAACATGCCACATATTCAGCTACATCTCTCTTCAAACCAGGCCACCAAAATAGCTTCTTTAAGTCTTGGTACATTTTAGTAGCTCCCGGATGCATACTCATCTTACTCTTATGCGCTTCATCCAAAATCATCCTTCTTACTTCCAAATCATCAGGCACACAAATCCTCGTTTTAAAGCGAAGGATTCCATCCTTCCCTTCTTGAAATTCCAACTCCTTACCTTCTTGCATCAACTTCCTCTTTTCCATGAGTTTCCCATCCTTGTGTTGCAATTCCCGTATCCTTTGCAGAAACTCGTTAGCAATCTGCAGCATCCCCAACTTGATACTTGTCGGCTCCACTTGCATTGTCAGACTCAAATCTCGAAATTCCTCTATCAGTGCAGCTTCTCTGACCATCATCGCACTGATGTGCATTGCCTTTCTACTCAATGCATCCGCCACAACGTTTGCCTTCCCAGGATGATAATGGAGCTCAAACTCATAATCCTTCAAAAACTTCATCCATCCGCGTTGCCTCATATTCAACTCCTTTTGATCAAAGAGGTATTTTAAACTCTTATGGTCACTAAACACCCGGAACGTAGTGCCATAGAGATAGTGCCTCCAAATCTTTAAGGCAAACACCACAGCTGCCAACTCCAGATCGTGAGTTGGATAGTTCATCTCGTGAACTTTTAGCTGTCTCGAGGCGTAGGCGACAACTTGCCCCTCTTGCATCAAAACACACCCAAGACCTTGTTTCAACGCGTCACAGTACACATCAAAACTCTTTTGTGTATCGGGTAACACCAATACAGGAGACGATGTCAACCTTTCCTTCAGCCCTTGAAAACTACTTTCACATTTCTCATCCCACAGAAATGGTTGATCTTTCCTAGTCAACTTCGTCAGAGGCAGTGCAATCTTCGAGAAACCTTCGATGAACCTTCTATAATACCCAGCCAAACCAAGAAAACTTCTGACTTCCGTGACCGACTTTGGTTGCTCCCATTGCAAAACCGAACTTACCTTCGTTGGATCAACGGCTATTCCTTTGTCTGAAATCACATGCCCCAAGAACTTAACCTCCTTCAGCCAGAACTCACATTTTGTAAGTTTGGCGTACAACTGCTTCTCCTTCAAGATGCTTAACACTATCTTCAAGTGTTCAGCATGCTCCTCCGGGCTCTTAGAGTAAATCAGAATATCATCAATGAACACAACCACGAATGAATCTAAATAAGGTCTAAAGATTCGATTCATGTAGTCCATGAAGATAGCTGGTGCATTAGTCAATCCGAACGGCATTACGACATACTCATAATGTCCGTATCGAGATCGAAATGCAGTCTTAGAAATGTCCTCCTCTCTAATCCTGATCTGATGGTACCCCGACCTCAAATCAATCTTGGAAAATATTGAAGCCCCACGTACTTGATCCATAAGGTCATCTATCCGTGGCAAAGGATACTTGTTCTTGATAGTGACCTTATTCAGCTGCCGGTAGTCGATGCACATCCTCATGCTACCATCTTTCTTCTTGACGAACAAGACAGGAGCACCCCAAGGTGACACGCTTGGTCGAATCATCTGTTTCTGCAGCAACTCTTCAATCTGCTTCTTCATCTCTGCCATTTCCGGTGGTGCCATTCTATAGGGAGCGATAGAAATAGGACCAGCTCCCGGAACTAGATCGATGCCAAATTCTATCTCTCTTCTTGGTGGCAGACCAGGAATCTCATCAGCAAAAACTTCCGGGAAATCTCTGACAACAGGGATCTCTTCCATCCTCGGACCACTCTTCCCCACCTCAGTGTTGAACAAACATATGTAACCAGAGGGTTTTGGGTTGCTATAGGTCACGAGTCTTCTATCACAATCAATGATCACTTGGTTTTGACCTAACCAGTGCATTCCCAAGATCACATCCAATTGTGCTAAGGGTAAGCAGATCAAATCTACTTTAGAGGTTTGTTCTAACACTTCTATACAACAGTTAAGACATGCTCTAGAAACAATTACAGGAGCATTGGTAGGAATTTCTACTCTGAGAGTATAAGGCATCTCAGACACAATCAAGCCTAAACGGTCTACACATTCATGCGAAACGAATTAATGCGTTGCACCAGAGTCAAACAAAACATGGCAAAACTGACCATTAAGCAAGTATTTACCTTGCACCAGATCAGAAGATCGATTCGCTTCCACACCGCTAAGGGTGAAGACCCTTCCTTGAGTCACCAGTCTATCTACAGTTCCTCTTGAGTTGGCCTTGGCTGGTTCCTTGCAATCTCTTGCAAAGTGTCCCGGCTTTCCACAGTTAAAACATCCACTTGTCCCCCAACACACACGACCATAGTGGTTGCGTTTGCACTTGTCATAGAATGGAGCCTCGCTCCGATAATTTCTTCCCTCAGAACCACCAGCTTTTCCTTTGCCTTTTCCCCGACGATCATACGGACCTTTGCCCCGGTTGTTGAAACCTTTACGCCTTTGAGGTCCATAGCCTTGATTGTCCTTCTTCTCTGAGACTTGCATCTCCTCAGCTTTGGTGTCGTCTTCATACATCCTACACATGTCCACGAGTGCAGGAAAACTTTGAATCCGCTGGTAACTGAAGATCGACTTCAACTTTGGCCTCAAACCTCCTTCAAACTTAATGCACTTGCTCCTCTCATCTGGATTGTTCAGATAGTATGGAGAGTACTTCATCAGCTCTTCAAACTTTGCCGCGTACTCACCCACACTCATGCTACCTTGCTTCAACTGCAAGAATTCCACTTCCTTTTTCTTCCTTAGATCCTCAGGAAAATATTTCTGAAGAAATTTTTCCATGAATACTCCCCAACTTATCTCCCTTCCTTCATATTGCAAAAGCTGCATGGTGTGATTCCACCAATTCTTCGCTTCATCCTCCAACATATAGGTTGCATACGCCACCTTCTGAACATCAGAACACTACAAAGTCCTCAAAATCTTGTCCATAGTATGAATCCATTTGTTGGCTTCCTCCGGTTTAAATCCTCCTTCAAACTTTGGCGGATTGCAGCTCCTAAAATCAGCCAGAGTCTTCGCCTCAGTGTTACCCACATTACACTGATGAGGCGGATTTGCCGGTTGAGAGGGTTGCTGAGACTGCCTTTGCATCGCTTCCAGTACCGTGGTGATTCGCTCCAACATCGCATTGGTGTGATTTTGGTTTCTAGTTGCCATATTAGACCTGCGCTATGGGCTTATGGTCACATATGTTGAACTAGAGAAACTTCTATTACACCACCTATACTACAGCTCTATCCTAAACTTATTGAATCTACAATCAATTGCGTCTTTTACTCAAAAGAGACAAGATACAAACAAATCAGGGGTAATACAAAATTCAATAAGTAATTTAATAACATTCAAAGTACTAAATACTTTGGAGATACCTGCTTGATGTTGATGGCTACCTTTCTGGAACCACTTCTACTACTACAGGATCTGACTTTTGCTCTGATACCACTAAGTGTGACACCCTTCATAGTTACCCAAATTGTAAAAATAAAAGTATATCATATTGGGTAATATATATGGACTTGTGAGTGTTAAGAAAATATGGTAAATAAAAATTTCTTTAGATCGGGTGCACAAACCGACAGATGAAGTTCTTGGAGAATAAACTATATCTATTTCAAAACGTTTGTATCGAGTTCGGTGTTGTACTAAAACCTTTTCACAAACAGGGTAATCTTCGTCTTTTGAAATTGTACATACATTATTGAAAGTAATTGTAGTTACCCTTGCTTTTCTTAATAAAGCTGATACCATTGAGTTAATGGGTGTATCCGAACCCTTAAGTAATCTAAATCAGAGTAAGCGAAAAGTGTTGGACTATGCAATAGTTTGAACATAAGATTTATATTTATATATATAGATAATAAAAGTGGTAAGTACATAGTCCATCATCATGTCTCCAAGTTTCAGAATATACAAGTCCATAGTAGATCTACATAGTCATGTAACCCCAACCCTAGAGTACTACCAAAGTATATCTACAATATATACATAACCAAAATACAACTCCAGGGATAGTCACGTAGATCCATCAACATCAGATGCAGTAGCAGTAGCAGTAGTAGTCTCCCAAAAGTAAAGTGAGTAAGGTAGTAGCATCATCATCACAGCAGCAGCAGCAAATCTCCTCCACACACCGGATCCTCAGATCCACACCATACACCATATACATGTACCTAGGGATCGTCGTCCCTCCAGTCACTCCCAGTAGAATGCACGACAGGCTCGCTCCCACTCTCGTCCTCCACCGGATCCTCCTTGATCTCATCCGAGGGAGAGTGTACCCTACCACTGGGTACCGGGTCAGGTGATGGTGAAACCCTGACTGGGCTCCTCGGATCAGATAGGGGAGTCTCCTCGCGGACGACTCTCGAAGTAAAAGGGTGAGAGCGGGTAGGTTGAAAACGAAAACTATGGTAAGAGCGAGCTGGTCGCGTGGGAGGTGGTCCATGGTAGGTGTAAAACGGGGGTACATGCATAGTGTATATGATGGGAATCCTAAACCTACGAGGACGGAATCGTATCAGCGGGTTCGGGTGGTAGAAGGTAATCTCTACCTCCCCCTCAAACACCGCGCGATGGTCCTCAGAGATCCATATGCCACTAGGAAGTGGCCGGATCTCGATGCAAGCAATGTAGCGAGACATCACCTACAAGGGCATAGGGGTAAGCAATTCTAAACACATAATCAATAGAGAATAAATTATGCAACATAAATATGTAACATGCATCAATTAATATCAATCACACTTAACACTTAGCAAGTAGGTTATGCACATAGGATGCTCATACTTAATTCAGGTATATCAATTACATTAAATGAATGACATGATGCATGATTTTAGCTCTCAAGCCTATCTCCATCATAATACTATGTCACTCTCTGATGTCCATCCCTGACAACCCAGCACTCAACAGTGCGTTGTATTCCTAGGTATACAACCATTCGTACATTCACCTAGAATGTACACGACAAGCTTGGTATCCATGCCACCCGAGCATATCCCGTCATCCAAACGGATCATCATCCAAACGATATATCCATATCGGCATCCACTAAGCCGACCACGTCAACGACGTGTCATCAAGCAAGCGTATTGGCACTCCCAGAGGCCCTCCACATGTTTATCAAAACATGAATACGTCCTACCATCCGAACTCTAGGATGAATGCAATTTATCTTTTAGACTTAAGGGAAGTTGATTAATACTTTACAGGCCACCTAGGCTTATTTTCTTTATCAAAAAGGACCGTCACCAAACGATCTTTTTGTATTAATCAATTTCTCTAAGTCTTGATCCTTGGACTATTATTAATAATTCCTTAATTTAATAAGTTAGAATTGAAAATGGTGTTTTCAGGTTCTGAACAATTTACTCGAGTAAACTTCAAGACACTCGAGTGTTACTCAACTTTTCCAGATTACTCGAGTGTTCTTAAGACTACTCGAGTGTTCATGACTTTCTGAGGATTTGGGTTTTCAATTCAACAATTTACTCGAGTAGTTCATGGGTTACTCGAGTGTTCTTGAACATTTCCAAAATACTCGAGTGACCTTGACTGACTCGAGTGTTTGGCCTATAATGGTCCTCAGGTGATGCTCGATACTCGAGTACCAGACAGACTACTCGAGTGTTCTTCCTTAATTTACATGGTTTTGAACACGATTTACTCGAGTACTCTGCCTTTTACTCGAGTGTTTCGCAGCAGACAGCACTGAAAACCGGTTTTAACATGACATTTTCATTTCTACTCAAATTTAATCCATTCTAGGGATCCACAGAGTTCACATAACATTATTTAGACATGTTACAACACTTATTACAAGTCAAAACACAGATTTGACGGAGAAATCAATAATCATGCATTAAAACACATTTTCACAACTTAACATGTCAATTCTCATAAAAAGCACAATACACATAAAACCAAGTGCATTTTAGTTCACATACATGATATCAAACTTGCTCATCACAGATTTAGAGCATGGATTGGTCTCCAAACCAAAGTTCCTATTCAATCTAAGCCCTTAGAGCCTCTTGGTGGCTCTCTAACACAATTAATGGAATTTAAACTCTATCTAGTGAATATAATTACTTCCCCTTACCTCTCAGACGTGAAGCAACAGAAAGAAATCCAAGAAAAGTACTCCAACCCCAGAAATCACTTTGAGCTTCACATGCATGACAGTTTTGAGTGCACCACCAAAACCGAATTGGTTCACCCATGAAATAGAGATAAGAATTGGGGAAAATTAGATTTCTAAACTCTATACAACATGTTCTAACTAAAGGAATTGAGTTTGAGACTCAGGAGCTCGAGAGCTTACCAGAAATCAATCTCCAAGTAAGCTCCAGAAACCAACTTTGACAGAATAACTCCAACTTCCAAGCTGTCGTTCTCCCAACACACTCGCTCAATCCTCACGATTTTGGTGTTTATACAAAGCTCGTGATGTGAGCTTTATATTCGTGTATCACTCCAACCTTAACACTCAGAACTGACAGAGAATCGAAGAGAATGAATTCGAAACCCTAGCTTCAACAACACCAACAAGAATGAGCAAAATTCGTAGCTTAGGGAGGTTGAAGAGCTTAAATAGACATGGAGGGGCATCATGCATCACGACACGACACCCTTGGTGTTGGCATGGAGGTGATTTTGTGTCAACGAAGGGAAATCGTTTGCTGTGACTCACCAAACGCACTAACTCGTGCAGTTTGACCCAGAATACTCGAGTATTCTGAATAATACTCGAGTGTTTTGCCCAGATTTTGAAAAATAATTATTTTATTTACTTTCCCTCCAAAATCTTTCCTATAATTGCTTCTAGGTCCCAACCCAGGGACTAATATGCAAAACTCTTATTTTATGCATTTGAATTATTTATTAAATAATTTCCACACATCAACTAGTTATATGAACACAAATTTTAATCAAGGATTAATTTAGAAACTATTAATTATAATTAAATTATAATTAACATTTCATTAATCGGGGATTAAAATTTTGGGGTGTTACACCTGTCGAGCCTACTGTTTCTACTAGAGGTGGACCTGCTGGTTCCTAGGAGTCTGCATAGCATAGATATTTTGGATCCTAGGTCTAGGAATAGAGCTGCAGAGGATCAGAGGAGCTGCTGAGGACATGGATGACCTGCTCTGGGACTTCTATTTTGAGCTTGTTATATATTGTACATATTTTGAGAGGTCTTAGAGTGAGGTTTATTTTTGAGCAGCTGGTTATGTATATGTTTTACCAAAAACTTGCTATCTCGACTTTTGCTACTTTCTACTGTGATACGGGTGGGGGTTTTATATTATATATATATATATATGATGTTTTTTTCTTTACCTCAGCAGTGCCCCACAAGTATTACTTTTACTTCCGCATACTCTGATTTTAGTTCAAAAGGATTCGGTAATAAGTTTATATTTTATAAGTTCGATCAAACTCAAGAGACAAATAATATGTTTCTAATCAATGCTACAAACATGTTTTATTGTATTAAAAAGACGTTGTCTCGAGAGCTTTTTGTAGTTACGATTCTATTAAGCCGAATTCAAATTATTCGTCAAGGTTAAAGGTGTTTAAAATTGAGCAAATATAAATTAAAAAGGAAAAATTTTCTAGACCCAATTTTTGGATAGCAAGTATTCTATATTTGGAAATATTTATTATTTTCAAGATATAAAACGAGGGTGTCACAACCGAGTTAGTAGGATGAGTGTCTACTATGGACTATCCAACTATCACTTGCTCGGTATTTACCAGCTTGCTTGGCCGAGGGATCCATCTTGGCTAAATAATTGAGCATCCTGAAATGAGTTAGTCACTTAAGTAGCTAAGATGTGAAGGGACCCTAGTTCTAAGTACTTAATGAAAAGAGTAATAAAAAATCAATTAGGCCGAGTTTGAATTGTTCAATTCAACCGCCTAATTAAAATATACAAGTAATCATTCTCTTGTCACACTTCATGAATATAGAATAAAACAGAAAGATAGACCTCTACCACTCGAAATTCTTACAAGCTTCAAACACAAAATCAAGACTCGTTTCAAGGACTAGCTTTGGCTTGGGGGCTACTGTTATGGACCGGAATAATGCACTTATTATGACCGGTCCATGCATAAAAGGTCATCATGTACACTGCATAGGTAGACATCAAATAATCGAAAATCCGACCTCGAGTCCGACACGACCAGCCTTACACTAGACTACCAACGGACATCTCGGACGACATAAATCACACATATTATGGCTCATAATGATATTTAGCCATCATTATTTCCTATAGTCGTTACTCCGACATTAGTGGCGAAAACGACCACATGGCTATAACGGCCATAAACTACCAATCATGGCTCATCATGATCGGCATCATATAAATGTCAAATAATGTGTCAAGGTAGGACAACTCTCAACTCTTGTTTCGCACATGGCGTACACACCACTTCAAATACCTCGATTCGGTTGATAGAGTTCTTTTGACTGAAAACTTGTCACCATTGTCACACATCAACAAACCAATTTACCAATTCATGTGAGATAGCATCCTACAGCTGATCCCTAAAGGTCAGGGGCCTTAGGCCTGTGCTCATTTGGTCTACCCCAAGGACAGAGTCTTGTATCTTACTAAATTTTCAAGTTTGATAGAGTACAACTTAAATCCTCTACACATGAGATCAATCTTGAATGTGGAATTTGTTGAGATTAATCCCGCTTTTTCTTCTGACTTTCCTTTTAAATACTTTATTTTCCTTTTATTATTTTCGCTTATCATCCTATTAATCATATCATTTTTACCGTTTATGGGCCCTGTTTTCTTTCCACCTTATTATACATGCATTCAAGACAAACGTATATGTGGGAATTGGGATAAAATTTTCTTGTAATTTTTTTGGTTATCTACTTTTGAAGCTCATACAGTTGTCGAGAAGCAAGCTTCCTACCGCGAGGTACCCGAGCATTGCGTGTATCATGGGACCTGGATTAGCTTAGCACCATGGTTCAGTTGCTGGAGTCTCCCAAATCCAATCATTCATACCTTTCTTATTTTATTTTTAATTTTTATTGTAACACAAAAAAAAAATTTAAGGGTAAAGATTGGATGCGATCACAATTGTTATTACGGATGGACATAGATACCCATGGGTGCGGATAATGCTTACTGTTATGGACCACGATCATGTTCCTAACAGGTATATCAATATGATGAGGCCTTAGTGGTCCAATTCCTCTCCAAACCAGTATCCGGTATGAGGTCTCACTGACCCAATTTCTCTAAAAATTGATTTACCGGTATAAGGCCTCAAAGGCCCAATCCCTTTATAACTGATTTATCGATATAAGACCCTAGTGGCCCAATACCTCTACCCCTCTATAAACTGATTTATCGGTATTAGGCTTCCAAGGCCTAAATATGAAGGAACCATCACTACTGGAAAAAGTAGTTTTAAAATCGGTCGTTTTGGACTTTTGAAATCGGTTGCTGTGGTGATGTTGAAAAAGGTGGAATTAAAAGTGGATCTTTTAAAATCGGTCTTTATGACCGATTTCAAAAATAATTTATGAAATCGGTCGTTTTGGACGATTTCAAAAATACTTATGAAATCGGTATCTTTGAAATCGTCCAAAACGACCGATTTCATAAATTATTTTTGAAATCGGTCATAAAGACCGATTTTAAAAGTCTTTTTTTTTAATAACACATAATCTATACATCCCCTGCTGCATGAAATTAAAAATTTTCTTCTTTACACAGAAGAATACCAATTACAGAACCTAACCAAGCTAAATTCATAAGCAAAATTCATATCAAACTAACAATTTTGAAGTAGAAAATACAAAATACTTATCAAACTAACAAAATATGCAAGAGTTACAAAAGTTGAAGAATATATAACCGAATTACAAAACCTAAGCAAGCTAAAATTCATAAGCAAGATTCATATCAAACTAACAATCTTGAAGTAGAAAAATACAGAACCTAACCAAGAAAAATTCATAAGCAAAATACTTATCAAACTAACAAAATACTCATGATCAAGAGTTACAAAAGTTAAGTATTAAAGCCTAGCTAATAGTTTTGAGAGTAAGTATAAATGATGATCAGCGCTCAATAACATTGTCAATGCATTCTTGTGGTATGGGACCTTGAGGACTGTGATTCATGACCTGAAATATAAATGAGATAAAGATTATTCAATTACCTCATTACTTTGTTCAATAAACTCAAAATACAAAGTCATATTCAATTACCTCATTCCATTTGTTGGAAATATTTGTCATGATAATAGTGAGCATATTTATCATAACATAATACCCACATTGTACGCTCCCCTGTTGTTTTGCACACTACAACATACAACATTTGAAATATTAAATAAAATTATATATCAACATAGAAGACAAATTCAAATCAAGAAGAATGCAACCTTCGATACAACACCAATTATTTTTTAGATTAATTTTAAAATTTAAAGGAAAATTTTGGCAGAGTTTCCTCTAAAATAAGGACTTTCCCAAAATTTGTAATACATCCTGTCAGAAGTCAGAATGCAACAACACATATCATATCATCCATAATCAGTTTTATATCGTAGTAAGTATCATCAAGAGTCCATATCACAGTTCAGATACTATACAGTAGCTTTGGGTTAATAATAGTAAAACTTAAAAAAATATCTTGGGTTTAATGATTTTCATCTTCTTTCTATTGTGTGCTTCCATCACTCTATTTTACAAAATAACAATGATAAGTATATTTTGTATATGTTGGATAATAATACAACTACACTAAAGAATTTGTATAACAAGTAAAATTGCTCACGTTGTCAAAATCTGTTCCATATTCTTATTCATGTTCCACCATAATGAACACAACAAGACCACATAAGATTCACTGGGACAAATGACCAATAGCTGCCAATGTTGACTACAAGAGAATAATGGTTATTAAGCAATACATAATTATAACCTAAAGGAAACTTATTGGAGCATATTATAGAATTAATATTTACCTGATAAGATAAGGTGCTAAGTAAAATTTATGTCTTCCACTAGTAATCCTCATATTAATGTATTTCTGAATATCATCATTTGAGGATTGTCCATGTGCTATGTGTTGAGGTTCTAAGAATTGTTAGTTCCATGATGAACATGATGAATGTTTTGATAATGACAAAGTGTTTTTGAACAAGCTACAAGTGTTGATCAAGTTTCAAGCTCAACAAGCAACAACAAACATCAAATGAAGAAGAGAGAAAGCAAGCTCATGAAGACCTAAGTTTGAGTGTATTTGTATTTCTTTTATCTTTTGCCTCTCAAGCTTCATAGGTTTTTTATTTGGGTAGATTATTATAGAGGGTAGTGAATCTCATTCATAAGTCATGATTAAATCATAATTTGAGTTTTCACTTAACCTAGAATCAATAGGTGGCTTAAAGGTTTTAAAGGAAAGGTTGGATTTTGAGAAAACAAGTTTTGAACATGTACAGTACCAACTTAATCGATTAAGTGATAACTTAATCGAGTACTACTCGAGTACACGACTTGCTTAATCGATTAAGTACTGCTGAACTGATTTTTAAAATACGTTTTTCACTTCTCAAAATCAGTTTTCAAGTGCTACAACTTTTGGGTATTCTATATAAACCTTTTCCTATTATTTGTGATCAATTAGAATCATTTTCATACAAGTTTTACAAAGAATCAAGCCACTCTATTCTCTCTCATTTTCAAAGATCAAAGCTTTTCTATTTTCATATTCTTTGATCAAGAACCTTTGAATCTCTTATGGTGAATTGTCATAACTCTTGATTGAGATTCATAGGATTGTTTTGTGTTTTCTATTGTGTTGTAATCTTTGCAAGAAGGCAAGCCACTACAACAAACAAGAAGTCTTGGTGTGTCGATTTTATCATCAAGCAAGTGCATTCTTATTGAAGAAGAAGAAGAAGTCTTGGTTGTGAATCAAGCAAGTGAAGCCTTGGTGTGTGGTTTATCATCAATCAATTGAAGACTTGTTGTGTCGATTATCAACAAGGGGTAGAGGTTAGATTAGAGAGAAGATCAATAGGATTACAAGGCAAGGGTGTCGGTTATCTCTTGTAAGCTAGCAAGAAGGGAGTCTTGTGAGGCAATCACTTGTAATTTGAGAACTCTAATTCCTCATAGTGAAGAATCTCTCTTGGTTGAAGAGGGGACTGGATGTAGCTTTCAAGTGGATGAAAGTGAACCAGGATAAATCACTGTGTCGTATCTCTAAACCCTTACTCTTTATATTCAAGTCATTTGATTGTGTTCTTGGTTGAAAACCTAGAAAGATTGATTTTCATAATTGATTGAATTGAATCTTTGATTGTTCAAATTGATAAAGGGAAAATCATTTTCATAACTAGGTTAGTCAATAAGAATATAGGTGTTAATCATTTCCGCTGAATCTCTGATCTTGCATGTGAATTGATTGATTTTCGTATTCGAATGAAAAATTGATTTTTCTGTTTTCTGTCATATTTAATCGATTAAGTTCAAGTTTAATCGAGTACTACTCGAGTAAATTGCAGGTTAATCGATTAAGTGATGTAGAATTTGCAAAAATCATTTGTTTTGATTGTTTAGATTTGTTTCGTTCGAAAATCTTTCAAGGTAGCTTCAACACCTATTCAACCCCCCTTCTAGGTGTATTCCTAGGGTTCCTAAGTCTCTCCAACCACCAATTGTGGTTTCCTCAATTGGTATCAGAGCTCGGTCGAAAGACACGAGCATAAGAGCTTTTTCGTAAAGATCCTTTAAGAAAATCGCAATGGGTTCTACGAATCCCTTTGGTGGTGAAGGTGCTTCAATAAGTCGTCCTCCATTGTTTGCTGGAGAAGGCTATGCATATTGGAAAGTTAGAATGAAAATCTTTATCCAAGCCATAGATAGTGAAATTTGGAAAGTAGTTGAAAAAGGTCCTCATATCCCCCCTAGTTTAGTTGAAGGTGTAGAACAATTGATCCCCGAGGATAAGTGGAAGGATGATGATAGAAAGAAAGTACAATATGATTATAAAGCAAAGAATATCATTACCTCCGCTTTATCCTATGACGAGTTCTTTAGAGTTTCTCAATGTTCTAGTGCTAAAGAAATGTGGGACACTTTACAAGTGACTCATGAAGGAACTAGTGAGGTTAGGAGAGCTAGATTGAATGCTTTAATGCGTGATTATGAATTGTTTCATATGCTTCCAAATGAATCTATAAATGATATGCAAAAGCGTTTTACTCACATTATAAATCATTTACTTGCTCTTGGTAAAACTTTTCTACAAGGTGAACTTTCTAACAAAGTGTTGAGATGTTTAGACAGGAATTGGCAACCAAAAGTAACGGCTATTGTTGAATCTAAAAATTTGGATGCTATGGATCTAGCAACACTTTTCGGAAAGCTTCAAGAACATGAAATGGAGCTTGGACGATTAAGTATCAATGAAGAGTCGGATAAGAACAAATCAAGGAAAGGACTTGCTCTTAGAGTCAAAAGTGCATATAAAAAGAAAGATAGTCCCGATGATGATGATAGTGAAGATTCCGATTCCGATGTTGATGAAAAAGACATGAAACTTTTGTTAAAAGAGTTTGACAAGTTTCTAAGGAGAAAAGGAAGGTTGAACAAGGACAAAAGTAAAGAGAAGGATTCCCCACACTACAAGACCAAGACATCAAAAGAAGGTGTAGTTTGCCATGAATGTGGAAAACCCGGACATCTCAAGTACTCATGCTCTAAGTATCTCAAGAAGAAGGAGAAAGACAAGAAAAATTCTAAATCTAAAAGAGCATACATAGTTTGGGATAGTGATGAAGATAACAAGAAAAGCACATCGAGTAGTTCATCGGATGATGAAGAAGCCGCTTGTCTCAACTTGATAACTCTAGTAGATGATGAAGAACAAAGTTTAAATGATGAATCAAGTTATCAAAGCGAGGATAGCAATGTAAGTGAATCTAAATCCGAAATTTCTTCTAAATATGAATTGTTACATAATGCTTATGAAGAAATGTATGAACAACTTGAAAAACTAGCTTTGAAAAACATTGAAAGAAAGAAGCTCATTTTGAAACATCAAAAAGAGATTTTAGATCTTCAAAAACAAGTTGATGAGCTTAATCTTGAAAATGAAACTCTTGATCTTATATATGCTAGTTCTTCTTGTGATTGTGCTAGTAGATTGAATATTGTGGTTGATTGTGAGAATTGCAAGTTGCTTAAAAATGAAAATGCTATTTTGAAAAATAAGCTTGCAAGTTTCTCAAATGGTGATATTAGATTGCGCACATTGTTAAATTTTCAAAGAGAAAATTCAAACAAGTTTGGTTTGGGTTATACTAATGCTAAGAGTAAATCTCATAGAAATGTTGTTGATTTTTCTAAAGTCGATTTTTCAAATCCTCCAACATGTTTCTATTGTGGTACTCATGGACATACTTCAAATGTGTGTTATGTTAAAGTGCATGGTATACCTAAAGGAAATTTTGTTTGGATGAAAAAGGGTGAAAGTCCCTACACTAACAACAATGGATCCAAAACCATTTGGATACCAAAAAAAAAAAAAGCAAAGCATGATTGTTTTGTAGGTTTGATTGAAGATGCAAATGAATGACACATGTTCTCAATTGGTCTCAACTATGAATGTCTATATTCACATTTTCAATTGGTATCACACTTGCATCTCAAGTGAATGTCCTACAAAGTGGTAATATTTGATATTGATATATTATCTTAATTGGTATCTTCTCAATTGATATTACTTTTCTAAATGTTTAGTTAATTCAATTTGTATCATTGAGAGATTATTAGTTGATTATCATGTTTTTGTGATTATTGATTCTTCTTTACAATTGATATCTTCTTTGTTAAGTGATATTATGATCTTTTTAGTTTTCAATTGGTATTATATTTCATTGTTATATTCTCTTACCAATTGATATCACATTTCAAAGTAAAGCTCTATTGTATTTGTTCAATTGGTATAAATGTTGTGAAGAAATGATCATTGATTTCTTACCTTGGCTTAGATGTTATATTTCAATTGGTATATATTACTTTTTGATAATGCCAAAGGGGGAGAAATATGATGTTTTGAATTGAATGAAATGTTTCTCAAAGAGGGAGAAATATGATATTATATTTGGAGAAAGGTTGTTTTGTTGTTTTTATGTAGGTTGAGCTAAGTTGTTTAAGATAGGGGGAGAATCAAGCTTCTATCTCAATTGGATTCAAGTGTTATAGCATTGATTGAGAGGGAGAAAGAGTCTTCTCAAGTGATCAAATGTTTCAAGCATCAACAACTTCAAGCGATTTCAAAACATGGGTTGTCATTTTCAAAAAGGGGGAGATTGTTAGTTCCATGATGAACATGATGAATGTTTTGATAATGACAAAGTGTTTTTGAACAAGCTACAAGTGTTGATCAAGTTTCAAGCTCAACAAGCAACAACAAACATCAAATGAAGAAGAGAGAAAGCAAGCTCATGAAGACCTAAGTTTGAGTGTATTTGTATTTCTTTTATCTTTTGCCTCTCAAGCTTCATAGGTTTTTTATTTGGGTAGATTATTATAGAGGGTAGTGAATCTCATTCATAAGTCATGATTAAATCATAATTTGAGTTTTCACTTAACCTAGAATCAATAGGTGGCTTAAAGGTTTTAAAGGAAAGGTTGGATTTTGAGAAAACAAGTTTTGAACATGTACAGTACCAACTTAATCGATTAAGTGATAACTTAATCGAGTACTACTCGAGTACACGACTTGCTTAATCGATTAAGTACTGCTGAACTGATTTTTAAAATACGTTTTTCACTTCTCAAAATCAGTTTTCAAGTGCTACAACTTTTGGGTATTCTATATAAACCTTTTCCTATTATTTGTGATCAATTAGAATCATTTTCATACAAGTTTTACAAAGAATCAAGCCACTCTATTCTCTCTCATTTTCAAAGATCAAAGCTTTTCTATTTTCATATTCTTTGATCAAGAACCTTTGAATCTCTTATGGTGAATTGTCATAACTCTTGATTGAGATTCATAGGATTGTTTTGTGTTTTCTATTGTGTTGTAATCTTTGCAAGAAGGCAAGCCACTACAACAAACAAGAAGTCTTGGTGTGTCGATTTTATCATCAAGCAAGTGCATTCTTATTGAAGAAGAAGAAGAAGTCTTGGTTGTGAATCAAGCAAGTGAAGCCTTGGTGTGTGGTTTATCATCAAGCAATTGAAGACTTGTTGTGTCGATTATCAACAAGGGGTAGAGGTTAGATTAGAGAGAAGATCAATAGGATTACAAGGCAAGGGTGTCGGTTATCTCTTGTAAGCTAGCAAGAAGGGAGTCTTGTGAGGCAATCACTTGTAATTTGAGAACTCTAATTCCTCATAGTGAAGAATCTCTCTTGGTTGAAGAGGGGACTGGATGTAGCTTTCAAGTGGATGAAAGTGAACCAGGATAAATCACTGTGTCGTATCTCTAAACCCTTACTCTTTATATTCAAGTCATTTGATTGTGTTCTTGGTTGAAAACCTAGAAAGATTGATTTTCATAATTGATTGAATTGAATCTTTGATTGTTCAAATTGATAAAGGGAAAATCATTTTCATAACTAGGTTAATCAATAAGAATATAGGTGTTAATCATTTCCGCTGAATCTCTGATCTTGCATGTGAATTGATTGATTTTCGTATTCGAATGAAAAATTGATTTTTCTGTTTTCTGTCATATTTAATCGATTAAGTTCAAGTTTAATCGAGTACTACTCGAGTAAATTGCAGGTTAATCGATTAAGTGATGTAGAATTTGCAAAAATCATTTGTTTTGATTGTTTAGATTTGTTTCGTTCGAAAATCTTTCAAGGTAGCTTCAACACCTATTCAACCCCCCCTTCTAGGTGTATTCCTAGGGTTCCTAAGTCTCTCCAACCACCAATTGCGGTTTCCTCAAGAATCCGTATTCTTCATGTATGCCTTTTGAGACACATAAGCCATGTAAATACCTAAAATATAATTTGTTTTGTGTTAGCATTAAATAACTGTTTGAGTATATTAAACTAGTCTAGTTACCTAAGATAGTTTTATTTAACTTACACTATCCATGCTTGTATCGCTGGTATATCAACCTCAGAACATCTAATCATCCACTCTATTTTCTTCCCATCAATAAAGTTTTCTATGTCTTGATCCAACCCAGTAATCACCTTACCAATAACTAGCTGTAAAACTCTTTCTGTCCTTTTCAATTTAAAGGCCAGTGACAGTGCACGTGGCATAGCCGGCTCATCATCTTCTTCAGGTGCAACATCTTGAGATTGAATTGGTTTTTTGGACATTCCCTAAACAACAAAATAGGAATGTTACTAGTGAAAGGAATAAAAGATAAAAGAAAATAATTACAAATAAATGAGAATGAATTAATTATACCGTGTCCGAGCTATGCTTGACGAGTGGAGTAGGCCACAATATGAAGCTCTTGAGGGCTTCTCCTACGGTTTTAACTTCATCAGTCTCGTGTGGCACTTCAGCATCTCCATCTATGACTTCGACAACCACCACTTTCGTAAATCCCTTCGGTATTGGCATATTGTGTATGGTTGTTGATTCATAAACATTGGCCCTCGCAACAATACGGAGATCTGGCTCCTCAACATATAAGTTATATATGTCCTTGGGCTGAAGGCCACCACCATCATCATCATTCGGTATATCTAATATTACATTATTGCTCCCTTTAGTGCTTCTAGGTGTAAGACGTGGAGGTTCGACAGGCTCTTGAAAAAGACTCAAACCATTAGATAGCATCATTTGTTTAACTTCTTCCATGAGTTGTGCTCTCATGGCATCCACTCTTTCTTGGAGCTTAGCCTCCACCTTAGCCTCCACCTGAGCCTCTAATTGAGCACCCACCATCTTCTTCATGGAAGACATAGATTGGGATGATGATGATGCACCCCAATACTGTCGGTGCCCCACACCTTTTCCAGCTGTCCGAACACGACCAGAATGCTCTGGTCGCCCCAATGCAGTAGTAAGGATGTCATTCTTTCCTACAAGCTCCGTTCCTTGAGAACTACAACTTTGGGTCAAAGAGTCCTACAATAAATAAATTTATTATATAATCATAAGCATAAGCACAGATAGATGTATTTATTATATAATAAATTTAGTTATTTACTTACAATCTTTTCAGCAACAACTTCTGTAGCCTGGTTTACATACGCTCCTGTCTTCCGTATGCGAGCTTTCTTCCATTTCTCACCACGTAATGGTGGAGACGGGGGAGCATCAGGATCAAGTTCAGGATTTTTCTCACATTCAAGTTTATGTCTTTTGATCTTTTCTTCCATAATCTGCTCGGTTACCATTTTGTATCCTCCACGAGACGTTACGTGAGGGTACAAATTCATCGCTGAAATATCTTGAGCCTTCTTTCTCACGACCTACCAATGGTGAAAGAATACATGTTACTCTTACAATAACACATAATGTGTATTATTAGTAATGGTTAGTACATAACTTACTTGAAACTCAGGAGTATGTCGACCTCGAACAAATTCCTCCCAAACTTCCGGAGCAATAAATTTATATTTCAAACAAGGTGAAATATGACTCTTTGGTCCAAATATGTACTTATTTGTGAGTTTTGTCTTGAACTGTCTCCATGCAACAGCAGCACTTGAAATACATTTTTTCCTTAACAATCCATTGTCGGGAATATCGTAAGTGATCTACATTAGACAACAAACATAATGATTAGTTACATGAATCAAAATATATATTATATCGATTAAAAAGAATCATAAGGAATGGTAGTAGTGATGGTACCTGTAAACATTCCCAAATATGGTTTTTCGTCTCTTCCGATACATGATTCCAATGATCGATTAGTATTGACACTTTACTATGGCCTAGTAAACCCACATAAGTGTTGAATCTTTTAGCTTCTGGCCCCGTAGCATCCAAGCTTTCATCAAGGTCAACATGCACTTTTTCACCGTCAAGACGTTTTTTAGTCAATGAGGCCAACCGTGTCGGGCCCCTAACATTTTTTGTGGGAGGAGGATTAGTAGAATCCATGAGCCTGCATAAAAGAAGTATAATTAGAAATTAGAAATATCAATAACCATAAATTAACACGATAAACTAAATATGCTTCAAAACTAATTAGACATACATATTCATTTAGGAATAGGATTATTCTCCCAAATTCCTTCATGATGATCTTCCCGAGTTGCATGTGCAATATCTGTCTCATCTTCGTGATCCTCACTAAAAGTTGGTATTCTTGAATGATGAGACTCAAGAGAATCAAGAGTAGAATTAAGATCATCACAACCAGGTACGCTTCTTCCTTGCAGAACAACTGACAATTGCTCATTAGAAGGATCCTTAACATAAAACACTTGAATTGCTTGGAAAGCCATTATGAAAGGCTCTTCAGTGTAAGCTAATTTGTTAAGGTCAACCAATGTAAATCCCATCTCATCTTTTTGTATGGCATTCATGCTGACCCATCGACATTTGAAAACAGGCACACTGAATTTATTGTAGTCTACTTCCCAAATCTCATCAATCACCCCATAGTAAGATGTGGATGCCATGATAGGATTTTTATCGTTTACTTTGGAGAAGTGCATGGCATTGGCAACTAGCATAACCCCACTATTTTGAACAGTGCTCTTGTCATCGAGGGACTTTGTATAAAAAGAATAATTGTTGATATCAAATCCACTGGAACATATTACATCAAAATTAGGCCCACGTGCTAGCCACTTTAATGTATCAGAAACAATATTGTCTTTAACAATTTGTTCTTCAAACCATTTCATGAAAGTCTTATTATGCTCCTTCAACAACCACCTTTCACTCATTCGAGGGTTGTTATCCTTGATAATGTTTCTGTGAGTAACTATGTAAGGTTGAACATCGTCATTATTATTCAAGATGTAAAAATGTGCCTTTAGCACTTCCTCCCATTTCATGCTCTTAACATGTACACCATGTGTTCTAACACCATCATACCTTCCATTGTGACGAGACTCCGGAAGGCCTATAGGTTTTGCTTTTCCCAAATAATCCAAACAAAACTCAATACTTTCCTCAGCAATATATTTCTGAACAATGGATGCTTCAGGACGGTATAAATTCTTAACGTACCCTTTTAAGATCTTCATGTATCGCTCAACAGGGTACATCCATCGTAAATAAACGGGGCCACACAACCTAATCTCCCTCACTAGATGAACAATCAAGTGAAGCATAATATCAAAAAATGAGGGAGGAAAATACATCTCCAATTGGCACAAGATTACAACACCTTCATTCTCTAACTCATCCAATTCCTCTGGATCAATGACTTTACTACATAAAGCATTGAAAAAGAAGCACAACCTAGTGATGGTGCACCTCACTTCTTTAGGCAAGATACCACGAATAGCCACGGGTAGTAATTGTTGCATCAACACATGGTAATCATGGGACTTTAGGCCAACCAATTTGAGATCTTTCATTGAGACAAGGCTTGAGACTTTTGAAGAATAGCCCTGCGGAACTTTGGTGGCAGCTAAACAACTACAGAAGCTCATTTTCTCTAAATTTGACATTGTGTAGCATGCCGGAGGCAAATACGTCCGTTTACCTCTTTCCTGTGGAGCTAACTCCTCTCTTATACCCATGGCAAGCAAATCTAGCCGAGAGTTCAAGTTATCCTTTGTCTTGCCCTTGATGTCGAGGAACGTGCCGGTAAGACTTTCACCCACATTCTTTTCAACATGCATGAAATCAATGCAATGTCTCACATCAAGAAGATGCCAATAGGGGAGCATGTTGAGAATCGAGTTCTTCTTCCATATGGTTTTTTCATTTGTCTTCTGTTTACCCTTCCCAAAGACAACATGGATATCTTTAACCTTTTGATAAACTTGCTCTCCACTTAAAGGCTCGGGAGCAATTTCGTGCTCCGCCTTTCCATTAAAACGCTTTTTGAGTCTGCGATAAGGGTGATCACGCCTAAGAAATCTCCGATGCCCAAGGTAAACTGTCTTCCTTCCATGGGTAAGTTGATGATAACATGTGTTTTCTCCCCATATAGGGCATGCATGATGCCCCTTCACGCTATATCCGCTTAAGTTCCCATATGCTGGGAAGTCATTTATGGTACAGAATAACAAGGCATGCATCTTGAAATTTTCACGACGATAGCCATCAAATGCATCCACACCTTCTTCCCACAAAATTAACAAATCTTCAACCAAGGGAGCAAGATAAATATCTATGTCATTTCCCGGTTTTTTTGGTCCGGAAATCAACATGGACAACATCATATATTTCCGCTTCATGCACAAAAAAGGAGAGAGGTTGTAAATCATCAGAAGAACAGGCCATGTGCTATGCTGACTACTCAAGCTACCAAAAGGATTCATTCCGTCTGTAGCAAGTGCAAGCCTAAGGTTTCTTGGATCATTGCTAAAGTCGGGAAACAAAGAATCAATTTTTTTCCATTGCAAAGAATCGGCAGGATGACGAATCTTTCCATCACATTTTCTCTCTTCTGCATGCCATATAAGGTTCTTCGCATCAATTTCATTAGCAAACAATCGCTTGAACCTTGGAATTATTGGAAGATACCATAAGACTTTAGCAGGAGGCCTTTTCTTGCTCTCGTCATGAAGACTAGAATCATCACCATCCTTCACCTTGTAGCGTGATTTCCCACATACAGGGCACTCATGCAACTCTACATATTCTTTCCTATACAATATGCAATCATTAGGACAAGCATGAATTTTTTGATAGTTCATACCCATTGGACACAACACCTTCTTCGCCTCATAGTTGCAGTCAGGCAAGGTATTCCCTTCTGGAAGCAAGTCTTTCAATAACTTAAGCAATTCGGTAAAACTTTTATCAGTCCACCCATTCCTCGCTTTCAAATTGAACAATTTTAACACGGTTGACAATCGTGTCAAATCATCATTGCACCCGGGATACAAAGGAGTCGCCAAATCATCAGTCAAACTCTCATACACATGCGCTTGGTGGAAAGACTCTGGTCCAATATCACGGATCATGTCCTCCAGATGATCCTCCATAACTCCGTCATCAACTTCGACACTCTGAGACTCGCTCTTCATACCTATTGGATCACCGTGCCATATCCACTTTGTATAACTCTTGCAAAACCCAGGAAAAATGAGATGATCTCTTATTTCCCTAATTGTTCTCCGATCAACATTGACACACTCTACACATGGACAATGAAATAGCCCATTGTTATCACGGTCATTGGCTTTTGCAAATTCCAAAAACTCTTCCACTCCACGAGCATACTCATCACTCAATCGATCAGCATTTATCCAACTACGATCCATATATAATTATTCAACCAAACAGGGGTGCTCCTAAATGAATAATTCAATTTTATCATCATTTCAAACAAATTATATTATGTAATCACTCCTACTATAAGATTATATTATATTCAAAATTAAAAAGTGCCATAAGATTTTAGATGAATAATTCAATTTTTACATCCTTCCATGTCGAAAGGAACAAAAAAGGAAAGAAGAATGAAATTAGTACCTGCAGAGGAAGAAAATGAAGTGAACACCGGAGTGAGAGAGTGCAGAGGAGTGAAGGAGCTCACGAGCTGGAGGGAGAAGAAACGGAACACAAAAAAATAAAATATTAGAACTCAATGAACAAGAATCATAGTAGTAATGCAACTTAACTTTGTAAAACAAAATGATAACTAAGATCTAAAGCTATGAATACAGCAGTAAAAAAAAAAGAAGAAATGAATACAGCAGTGAATACAGCAGCAAAATGATAACGCAAAAGGCAACAGCAATGAATACAGCAGCAAAGAAGAAAAAAAAGATAGAATAATATTTAAATTAACAAAAAAAAAGGCAGCTATCCTCTCAGGAAACTTAATCATCACACTTGCTCACATGAAGACCCGTAAACACAAAAACCTTTGAAAATGGCCAACAAATTATCATGTGCAGGTTCTGTATCTGATTCTCCACCAGGACCCTATCATGTGAAAAACTCAAAGTGATCCAAACCTCTAATCCATAAATCTACCGAGAGTTATGGTTATCAAATGATCTAGTAGCAAAAAATAAGAATTAAGTACACATACTGTTACAAATAACATATGATTGGGACATTGAGTTGCAGCCAAGTGGATTAAAGCTATTAGCTATTCGTAAAAACTATCATTACATGAACATGGAAGCTTAGATCTAAATTAAAAAATTACAAGCCCTCAAAAAGCAAATGTTATTTCCCCTCAAGTAAATTCAGTAGTGTTAATTTTCAGAGATGCACACCTGGATTGCTCGTTTTGGCAGAACTGCTGCTTCATGTATGTAAACCAAGCATTTCGGCAACCTTCAACAAATATATCAACCATAAGATTCAAGTTTAACCCCTCTGATATTCAAATAAACGAGGTTCTATGCTAAAATCTAGCTTTGAAGATTTGATAGACACAAAATTGATATTATCTGACAATTTGATTCAATGAACACTTGATGGAGAAGGATTTTATAATTTGCAGTTAGTGTAGAAGAGATCTACTTAATTAAAAATAAATAAATAAAAAAAACTATACATAATTGTGTGTCCCAAGTCCAGCTAATTTGGATTCAAGTTGGACAGGATTATAAGAGTGACAAAACTCTACCTGTCGATTACTGAATGCATGCAAATTCTTAAATATTCAAACCTGAGATCTTTAGTTATGGGTAATTTGCCATCAAAGGCTTCCACCTTAAAAAACCTCACCTTTCAAGACATCATGGTACGTGTTTTTATATCTAGTTGATTTTTTTTCCTCCTAGAATAAAACAGGAATCAAAGAATAAAATGAAATAAACATACTCTTAACTTTGTAACTCCCAAAGATCTTTAGTTCATAGACATATGCAATGGAACTTGTGTGCATGTCAATTGTTTATTTGTTGAAAGTAACTCACTACCCATACAAGCATAGTTGTGAAGCATTAATTTGAAAAGGACTACTCACGTGGGCTACTCAACTTTTTCTAATTGTGAAGTGAATATGCGTGTAAATGAAGTTATGATGAGAAGATACCCTCTAATATAGTTCACCCTTACCCTTCAACATTTACAGGTTCTATAATGTTACTCTCAGCATTGGCCACCCACCAAGGCCCTATTTTCTTGATATTGACACTGGCAGTGACCTCACATGGCTTCAATGTGATGCCCCTTGTTCTCATTGCTCTCAGGTATTCAAAAACAGCAACAACTATTATCATTCAAAAAAAGCTTGAACTACAAATTAAATCTTTCTTTCTTTTTTATGCCATTGAAAAATGAGAGATCATCTTTATATATAATGTCTTTGATTACAGACTCTTAATGATTTTAATTATTGTTTATGTTTCAGACACCCCATCCTCTTTACAGGCCTAGCAATGACTTAGTGCCTTGCAGGCATCACCTCTGTGCATCATTGCAGCAGACTGATAATTACAACTGTGAAAACCCAAGTCAATGTGACTATGAAGTTGAGTATGCAGATCATTACTCATCCCTTGGTGTACTTGTCAATGATTTCTACCTTCTCAACTTTACAGATGGAAACCGACTTAGAGTTCGTATGTCGATGGGGTTAGTAACTCTGCAAGCTTTTCTTTACTACCTAAAATCATCTCTACTTCCTTAGATGTGTAAGTACTCTAAATTTCCTTAGTCAACACTGGGAATCTATAAGACACCATACCCACCAACCAACCTCAAGATCAAAATGCATGTGAGAGAGAGAGAGCCACGAAAACAAAGAAAAAATTAAATCAGCAGCCCTAACCTTGTGGAGTGGTAGCCGTTGAACGAAGTGGTAGCCGTTGGTGGAGGCGGTTGCGGGCTGGTGGAGTGGTGGAGCGAGAGCAGAGGCAGAGAGCGAGTGGTGAGGAGTGAATGGAAATCCCTAACCTTGTGGAGCAATGCTTTGTGGCGGCGAAAGAGAGGAGCGACAGAGAAGAACAAGACGCGGTGAGGAGCGACGGAGAACAAGAACAAGACGCGGTGGAACAATGGCAGCGGCGAAGGGAAGGGAAGGGAAGGCTGGTGAAGGCTTAGCAGCGCGCGGCAGTGGAGGAAGAGTTTTGTTCTCTTTGTTTTGGGTTTTGGCGCACTGAGTCTAAATGTTGTCGCGCCTTATTGACCTAAGCTAGCAGATCTTTTTAACTCGGTCAAAACGACCGAATTCGAAAGTTTTTTTTTTAATTCTATCTTAACATATTTAAAATCGATGAATAAGACCGAGTTAGAATAGTTAATTTTTTTTTTCTGTTATTTTTTATTATTTAAAATCGGTCAATAAGACCGAGTCAATAAGATAAAAAAATAAAAAAATTTTAAAAATAAAAAAGACTTTCTAACTCGGCTTAGAGAACGACCGATTTCGAAAGTACTTTTGAAATCGGTCGTTTCACGACCGATTTTATAAGTTAGAATTATTGAAATCCGTCAATAAAGACCGAGTTAGAAAGTATTAAAAATAAAAAAAATTAAATAAATAAAAAACTTTCTAACTCTGCTGCAAACAACCGATTTTAAAAGAGAAAAATATAAAAAAAATTTAAAAATAAAAATGACTTTCTAACTCGGCTTAGAAAACGACCGATTTCGAAAGTACTTTTGAAATCGGTCGTTTTACGATCGATTTTAAAAGTTAGAATTTATTTACAAAATTGCCACCGCGTTTTTTTTAAATCGGCTTTCATACGACCGATTTCAAAACCCCGATTTCAAAACCCTTTTTTCCAGTAGTGTCTGTTTCATGTGTGAACCAATTCAATTTTGGTGGTGCACTCAAACTGCTCTGCATGTTGGTGCTTGAAGTGGTTCTTGGTGCTGTGGGGCTTTTTCTTGCAATCTCTTTGTTGATTCACGTCTGAGAGGTAAGGGGAAGTAATTTCATGCACTAGATAGGGTTTAAATCCATGATTTTCATTAGAGAGCCACCAAGAGGCTCTAAGGGCTTAGATTGAATAGGAACTTTGGTTTGGAGACCAAGTCATGCTCTATGGTTGTTCTGAGCAAGTTTTATATGATGCACGCAAGCTGTAATGAACACTATTTCATGAGTTTGTTGATAAATTTGCAATTTGAGGTATTAAGTTGTTAAATAGTATGTTTTATGCATTAACAATCGATTCTCTGTCAATCTGTAATTTGATATGTGATAAGAGTTATAACATGTTCAATATATGGTATACGAACTGTTTTGATCATTGGTTTGGGTTAGAAATGTTTAGAAATGAAAATGGTATGTAAAAACCAAGTTTTCAGTCTGTTCTGTCTACAAATACTCGAGTATATGGCTTAACACTCGAGTATTTCGTGGTGCACCAGTGTGAAAATTGGCGCACCAACTTGAGAATCAGGCTTGGCACTCGAGTATTTCAGATGCAACAAGAGTAAAAATTGATGAACAACTCGAGTAATATCTGAACTACTCGAGTATTCTGGGTAATGAACTACTCGAGTATCTCATGAATTACTCGAGTATATTTATGAAGATCTGAAAACTTAAACCTCTAAAAAGACATGAACGACTCGAGTATAATTATGAACTACTCGAGTAAAATCTGGAAACTGATGAACTACTCGAGTATTATGGAAAACACTCGAGTATTTTAGTCAGAAGCTTAAAAATACAATTTTCAATTCTAAGTCATTTTGTTAACACTTAAAGGACAATAAACCAAGTGATCCTGGACTTAAAAGAAATTGATTAATATAAGTATACCGTTTGGATGACGGTCCGTTTGGATGACAGGATGTGCTCGGGTGGCACGTTATATATTAACCAATTTCCTTTAATCTTAAAAATGATGCATTCATTTGGAGTTTGGATGGTAAGTCGTTTATCATGTTTTGGTAACATGAGGAAGGCCTCTGGGAGTGCCAATACGCTTGCTTGATGACACGTTGAAGACGTGGTCGGCTTAGTGGATGCCGATATGGTTACACCGTTTGGATGACGGTCCGTTTGGATGACGGGATGTGCTCGGGTGGCACGGATTCCAAGCTTGTCGTGTACATTCTAGGTGAATGTACGAATTGTTGTATACCTAGGAATACAACGCACTGGTGAGTGCTGGGTTGTCAGGGATGGACGTCAGAGAGTGACATAGAATGATGGAGATAGGCTTGAGAGTTAGATTCATGCATCATGTCATTCATTTAAATTAAGAGTGATGAACGAAACAAGTGTGAGCATCCTACTTGCATTCAATACTTGCTAAGTGCTAAATATGATTGTTGTTCATTGTTGCATATTTACATATTCATATTGTGCAAATTTATACCCTGTTGATTATGTGTATAGAAATGCTTACCCCTATGCCCTTGTAGGTGACGTCTTGTTACATTGCTTGCATCGAGATCCGGCCACTTCCTAGTGGCACATGGATCTATGAGGACCATCGCGCGGTGTTCGAGGGAGAGGTAGAGGTTACCTTCTACCACCCGAACCCGTTGATCCGATTCCGTCCTCGTAGATTTAGGATTCCCATCATATACACTATGCATGTACCCCCGTTTTTACACTTACCATGGACCACCTCCCACGCGACCAGCTCGCTCCTATCACAGTTTCCGTTTTCGACCTACCCGCTCTCACCCTTTTACCTCGAGAGTCGTCCGCGAGGATACTCCCCCATCTGATCCGAGGAGCCCAGTCAGGGTTTCACCATCACCTGACCCGGTACCCAGTGGTAGGGTACACTCTCCCTCGGATGAGATCGAGGAGGATCCGGTGGAGGACGAGAGTGGGAGCGAACCTGTCGCGCATTCTACTGGGAGTGATTGGAGGGACGATGATCCCTAGGTATGTGCATAGGGTATGTGATGAGGATCAGAGGATCCGATGTGTGCATGCTATGGAGGAGATCTTGCTGCTGCTGCTGTGTTGATGATGATGCTACTACCTTACTACTTATGTTCCTTGGAGACTACTGCTATCACTACTACTACATCTGATGCTGCCGGATCTACGTGACCACCCTTAGAGTTATATTTTGGTTATGTATCTATGTTGTAGATATACTTTTGGAGTACTCTAGGGATTTGGTCATATTATTATGTAGATCTGTTTATGGACTTGTATTTTGGGATCTTGGAAACTTTGATATGGGACTATGTACTCATGACTCTTTATATATATATATATATATATATATATATATATATACCTATGTTCATCTTACTAGTAATTGCATAGTCCGATAATTTCCGCTTACTCTGATTTAATCTATTTAAGAGTTCGGCTGTGGAAAGTATTCGATGGTATCGGTTTTATCAATTTAAGCAAGGGTAGCTTCATTATCTTCTATTATATGGATACTATTTCGAAAGACGATTGTGACCCAATTCTTGAAAAAGGTTTTAGAAATCGCCGAATTCGAAACAACTGTTAAATATTCTTTAGAGTCACTTCTCCAAGAATTCCAAGTGTCGATTTGTGCACCCGCTTTTCAAAGAAAATTTTATTTCCATATTTTCTTATACTCGCAAGTCCATATATTATCCAATATTATAGCTTAAGCACTATTTTATACTTGGGTAATTCGGAAGGGTGTCACAAAACTCCTCGATGACTTTTCCTTAATTTCCCTGTCATCGAAGGATGCGCTTCACTAAGACTTAATAAGGAAAGTTTTCGAATATGATAAAGTTAAAATGCTTAATAAAGAGAAAAGATTAGTGGAAGAGTTATGGCAATATGAGAGTTTTTGGGCGTGAAAATGAAAGGAAATATTGATGAAGGAAAGACCCGAGGTTAAGACTTGGCTTGCTAGGTGTAACACCCTCACAATTAAGTAGCTTAATTACTATTACTTAGGTTGAGATTAATTAAAACTTAAAAATTTCTAAATAAAATTCGACAGAGTTTCCTCTGTTTATCGGTCTTTTCCAAAATTTCCACTATTTTAACCTGCCAGGAACAGAGTAAATTAAAACTTAAACTTAAATACTAAAAACAGCCAGAAAGACCTAATGCCCGGATACAAACATAATACAAGTTGTGGGCTACACAACTAAGCTATAATAATTACACACTTTGATTCTAGTTCCCTCAATGCTTAAATTTACACTCCACGGTGTGGTGTGTACTCCTGCTCGGCCATGACTCGTGTAAGCTCCTTCTGTACCTGTAATAAAAATAGCAAGAAGGGTAGCATTACACAGAACTTAGGAAATAGTGTCTAAAAAGGCATAATAACAATTAAGAACATACACATCATTCAATTATAATTCATATCACACAATACACAGTTACATCCACAATTGTTTCTAGTCAACCTATTTTCATTCTCTGTCCTATTCATTCTTTCTACAATTAAAACTCTTGTCCATAGGGTCACCTGACCAACCTGTGTCCAATACCTATCCACAGGGTCACCTGACCAACCTGTGTCACCTATCACATCCACAGGGTCACCTGACCAACCTGGGATGAGTGACTTTAATCACTGGGTCACCTGACCAACCTATGTTGTGTTTAACATTTCTATCTCTTTACTCATATTCCTACTTCGTCTCATGATTGCACCATTAGCATTTTGATTGCACGTGCTAGGTCGTTTGGTACACCCATTAGGGACTTTGCACCCATCAGGACTTTTGCACCCATTAGGCATCACCCGTTAGGTCTATGCTTATTACTTTATTCATTCTCATCCTATTCTTTCTCATGTTCTATTCATCTCACCTAGTTCTAGTCCACATTCTAATCTCTATTATTTAGCAACGAATTGAGCCATTGGGTACACCGACGCCTAACGGGTCATTTGAACCTAATGGGTCGTTTGGCCTGATAGGTCGTTTGGCCCTAATGGGTCGTTTGGAACACCTAGTAGGCACCTAGTGTGCCATTGTCCCCAATGCTCAATTCAGCTGCATTTTCCCTTTTCTACCCTCTTGCACTATTCCTAACTCTTTCTCAATACTTACTCATTGTCTATTCTCTTTTAATTCTTACTCACTATTCTTTTCATCTCGCAACTTATTATTTACTAATCCATAACTCACTTTTTATTACTTTCTTCTAATTTCTCTTAGGTTTCTCCTATTAGTGAACCAACTCCAATCTCCTACCTACGTTTTCTATTCTAAACTCTATTACTTCCTGACTCAATCTAATTCATCTTAGTCATTCAATTGTGCTTAAGTCTTTTAGCTAATCCCAAATTAGGTCTATCTTCTATTAGCTCCCCTCATGTCCTAGCTCACTTCATTTAGTCTTGTCTAGACCTAAAGTATATAAGTTCTTTATTCTAACCTCAACTAATCTATACATTTAATTAAAGTTGATTAACTTCCTAAGTTCTCACTATACTCTTAGTGTTCTCTTTCTATTACTCTAAGACCTAGTTCTATTCTATTTATGCATATCTTCAACTATTCACCTATTCTATTTAATTCATCTATGTCTTACTTATTCTTTAATTTGTTTCCTAAGTATCCCTATTTCACATTCTAGTTACTCCCTAGCCCAATAATTTTAACTATGTCTCTATTATTTCATTACACCTACATCTTCTAGTTTTCACATAATTCTATCACAATCTATCTTTCTTAGGGAATTGCTAATATCATCTATCTAGCCTATTCACAACCTAGCTTGCCTAGGAATTCACTATTGTCTCTATGCTACACCTTAGGTTATGGAAATAACTAAACATAAACAAATACATAACATCACACAACATGCACTCACCAATCATCACATTAAGTTCCAAAATCGCAATTCTACTCTTTAACCCTATTCAAGTACATTACCCTAAGGTTTACACTATGACTACCCAACCCTCCTAGCCATCACTATACTCAAGCTAGAACCCATGCCCTAAGAATAGGTAATACCACCTCCTTACCTCACTGAAGATAGAGAGATGGAACCTTTAAAGTACTCTAGCTTTTCCTTAGCTTGATGACCTCTTAGAGCTTGACCTTTCTTGCCCTAGCTCCCCCTTGAAGTTGAACTTCATGAGTTCCCTTCACTTGATCTTGGGTGTGTGATTCTCCAAGGCTATGTAGCTTAGAAAATCAAGAGAGATGATGAGGATGGAGTCGTGTGATGTTGTTGATGATGGGGTGATGAGGTTTTGCCTTGTGGTGGTGGGGAGAAAGTCGTGTGGTGCTAGGTGGTGGTGGAGGTTATTCTTGCACTTAGGAACCTAGGGCTTGAGAATTAGTGATAGTGAGTGAGAGCTCTTGGTTCTTTGATGATGATGACTATAAGGCTCTTGAGCTTGAGGATCTTGGTGAGGATGATGAGCCTTTGTGTTCTTGAGAGAGAATGAGAGATGTTAAGTGTTGAGGGTGGAGGAACCCTTGGCTCTTGAGATAGAAATGAGAGGATAATGGTGATGCTTGGAGTTATGGTGTTGGTTGATGAAGATGGATGGCCCTTGGTGGAGATGGGTGGGGCGTGTGGTGGTGTTGGATGGTGGTGGGAGGCGAGGAGCTCATGGAGCTCTAGAGAGAGAAAGAGAAGAATTGAAGAAGAGTGAATGGAAGGAATTATGAATGAATAAATGTGTTTATTTTCATAGGAATGGAATGAGTGGTCCTCATTCAATGGCTTCCTCAAGAAGCCTCGCAATGAGTGGTGGAGAATGAAGCTTCTCCAAGAAGCTTCCCCTTTTTGGCCTTTAATTAATCTTTTTTTTTTGTAAGAACACGTGTGGTAATCGATTACCATTACTTATTCAATTTCACAATTATTTGGCTTTTCACAGAATGCAGGTAAATGATTACCTGCCCAAGGTAATCGATTATCTCCCCAAAAATGCAATTCTAGGGTTTCTCACAAAATTGAAGTAATCGATTACTTACCCAAGGTAATCGATTACCTCACTTGGCTTTCATATATTGTCTAACTCTAAGACATTCCTCTTAACTCCTACATGCACCTTGGCCATGATTCATTCACTTAACCCTAGCTTACTCTTATTATTTCCATCAGCTTAAACTTAGAATTATTCTAATTAAGCTTGGAATTAAAATAAGGGATGTTACATTAGGTACGATGAAGAGATGATGATGACAAATGGAGATATTGGAAATGATAAATTGAAATCATAAGATGTGACTGCATGTTTGATGTATTGTTGTTCATTTGTTTATCTTAATATGTTTGCCTGCTGTAATTCCACACCGTCGGCTTTCCGCCCGGAAGAGCTGACTCTCTCTATTTCTCTGCTGTCTGTTTTTGTAGATCTTTTTTCGACCAATTAGATGATGGACCTAAGGACGAGGAAGGATCGTCTTCAAAGGAGGCGCCAGCTGCAACTTCGAAGGATGAAGGCCATTTGTTCTCTTCAGTGTCTGTCATGCTTTGTTGTGGTGCTGTATTTTGGTTCAGGTATACTCTGATAACTTTACTCGGATATCATGTAACCCCGTACTGACAATAACATTTTCAAACTTGATATTTGAAATAATATTTTGATGAATTATGGTATATTAAGTTAGGTTTCAAAGTGCATTGTGGGTGACATCTCGATTTGGAACTTGACGTGTGATGTGGGAAATGATGAATGATTTATTTGATAATGGATACGTTTTAAAACAAAATGTTTTACAAGACGAATTCATGCTCATGTCACCAATGTAATACCAATTTTTTTTCCAAATTTTTACTAAATAAAAAGGAATTCAAGTTACTAAATCGAGGTGTTACAAAAGCAAAAGGACAATTTAGAAGTTATCATAAATTGATTATACATGAATTATGGTAAATATTTTTTTATGCTTAACTTTTAAATAATATTCATACATCCTTTTTAAGTTTTGTTCATTTTTTTAAAAAAATCTCAAATTCCATTCACTTTTACCTTGTTACAATTGGTTCAATTTCACTTTCTGTAATGTATCATCATGGTCATCACATCTAACTTCACATGTAATAGTCAATTTACCTTATTGCAATTAGTTCAATTTCATTCACTCTAATGTATCATCATGGTCTACATATCTAACTTCACATGTACTCTCTTCGGTCCTATTTATAAGACTTTTTTGGGGTTTTTATTTTTGGTCCTATTTATAAGACCATTTTTTAATTTTTAATAGCAATTAATTACTTTTTTCCACTAATACTTCTATAAAGTCAACACTTTTTAGAGTTTCAATAATAATTATAGGGGCAGTTTTGAAAAGGCTTATTTATGTCTTTAGTCCCTGAAAGTTCAACGTGTTTTGGTTTTAGTCCCTAGAAGTTATTTTGACCGGGACTAGTCCTTAAATTTTCAAACATTTTTGTTTTGGTCCCCTCTGTTAGTAAAAATCTTTTATTTTTTATGTAGCTAGCGGAACATCACATCAGCAGTCCATGTGGTCTGAAGTGATGCCTAATAGGTGATATAACGTGGATGATACAGATCCACGGACGCAAAATGGTTCAGTACGCAAATTTTGAGTTCATAGCCAGAATCAACCATGTCACATCACCTATCTGGCGTTACCTCACACCCCTGGTAGCTGTGTGGATTTTCGTTAACCATGTCAACAAATAACTGATTTTTTCTAACAGAGGGGACCAAAACCAAAATGTCTGAAAAATTAAGGATGAGTCTCGGTCAAAATAACTTCTAGGGACTAAAACCAAAATACGTTGAACTTTTAGGAACCAAAACCATAAATAAGCCTTTTGAAAAAGTATATCAAATATTCATATTTCCAATGTTACTAACAAATTTATCCACTTTCTTTTGCTAGAGTGAAAAACCCCAAAAGGGTCTTATACATAGAACCGGAGGGAGTAATAGTCATTTCACCAATGTGAAAGAAATCTTGACCTCCACGATCTTTAAAAAAAAATAGCACATGTCATCAATTTTTATTTCAATTTTTAATCTCAATCATCAAAATTTTTCATTTCTATATCAATGATATTATGAAAAAAAATCATTGAAATAAAACGAGAAAAATAATTGATCAATCTACAAAATTAACTTATAAATAGGCCGACACCACGAAGAAAATGATATGTGCCACATGCTTATTATTGATTACTAATTAACAAGTGATACATATTACTTTTTTTATGATATAGATTTGTTTGTAGATTAATTTTGAAGTTGATTTATTATCCTTTTTAAATCTAAAAGTAGCATAAAAATTAGAGCTGTCAAAATGGGTCGGGCAGGGCCAAAAAGCCCGAAAAATCATAGGGTCCGGGCTCCTTAAAATATGCTATTTATTCAACTCGGGCTATATAGCCCGGCCCAGTCGGGTTCGGGTTCGGATCTGGTAAATCCGGTCGGGTTCGGGCTGGCCCGGAGGCCCGGAAAAAATTCACATTTTTTTACAACTTTACATGTTGTCTAAGAAATGAAAATACCCATTAACCAGAGCTTCCAAATACAACACTAGTGCATACAAGACAACGTGTATGTACCATCCTAACTCTGCGATCAACTTCATAGGTTACGGACTTGTAGATGTTTCTTATCTCATTAAGTATGTGCACATTATGTAAAAGGTAGTATTACAAAACCGTTTGCCAGATATTTGGGGTTGACTAGATGAAAAAAACACTTCTTATTTTTTAAAAAATATGTGTAAAAAATAAAGGAAGTTTATTTATTAATTTTTTTAAAAAAAATATATATATAAATTTTTTTAAAGTGGTTGAATTGTAAAAAAAAAATAATTGATGATGCAGCCGGCCCACACCCGGCCCGAAGCCCGCTTAGGACGGGTTTGGGTTTCAAATAGGGTACTCAAATTACAGCCGGGCTTTTTGGCCCGAGCCCGGTTTGGCCCGAACCCGATGTGGGCCGGCCCGAACCCGGTTCGCAGGCCCGTTTTGACAGCACTAATAAAGATTCATCACTCTTCTCTCTTTCTATCTTTTCTTGCCTAGTATTCCATCCGTTTGATATGTAGTGTGTTTTAAGGTTATGCAGGAATTTTAAGAAATGGTTAAATGATGTACGAATTTGTTGTATTTTGATTATAATGTCCCTATATAATTATTATTGAAGAGAAAGAAAAGTATTGGAAGTGAAAAAAAGGTGTAATAAATAGGGATGTTTTTAGAAAAATAACATTAATTATGTATTGGATTTATAAAATCACAAGACTCATGAAACATAATACGAAGACTAAAACAATATTGGTACCGGAGTAATAAGCAGTGCTAAATACTACTAGTAAGTCTCTTACACAACACAAGTTGGTGTATACTGTAACTCCCAATCTTGTTTTGAACGAAGGTGGATGGTAGGTGACACAACAACACCAAGTGGATGGGTCTCTGCTTACTTTGGGAGTTGAAAACTTTGAACACAACACACAGAACCGCTTACCAGGGAGACAACAAAAACCACTCACTTCTCAAAACCGCCACTAAATCATCGAGTCACTTCTGCTACATATCAATAACTGCATACACATCATCATTCTTTCATTACACATAAAAAAAAAAAAAAAAAAAGAGAGAGAGAGAGAGAGAGACTATCCTAAAATTCTATGGATATATGGTGTTTTTTTTAGTGGAACACTCTCGTTCCCAGATACTACAGTACTACTGGGTCCCCCCTTTCTTTCCCTTGAAGGTGTACTATTACCTTATTCTGCCCCGTACAACCTAATATCTGACCCTTTTAGAAGGGTATAGATTGAGTGAGGTACATAATTGCAAAAGCATAGTTTCTTATTCTTTCTTGTGATACTTCTGCATCCCAAAAAGCAGTGATTTTGAATGTGTCAATAGTACAAAATTAAACCAGAGGTCATTCATTCCAAGCTAGCTTTCTTTTGTACTTGAGCTCTGCAAGACGATTTCTCCAGTTTGGTATTGGGTTTTGAGCTTTCTTATTTTCTTTTTCTTTTTAACTCTTCTTCTTCTTCTTCTTTTTGTGTTTTTTGGATGTGGGTTTTTCTGTCATAATCTTAATTAGGTAGATGTGACTCTCTAACCAATTACTAGGGATTTATAATTTATAAAATATACTTTTATTATTATATTTGTGGTTAGGGTTTACATGCATAAAATAATAATAATAATAATAATAATAATAATAATAATAATAATAATGATAATATAAAAAAATCCAAATACAAGTGTTTTGTGTTGTTGTCTGATTCATTTTGTAGTGGAAGTCTTTCTTTCCTCTTTTGGTCTGTTTGAGATACTTAAGGCAAATAAGGTTTTGGGTTTTATCTGTTAGTTTTTGGGATCATCATCTTTAGAAATCTGAGAAGTTCAAGTTCATTGTTGGTTGGTGTGTTGAGTTTTATTAAAGGTTTATTTTTTCAGAGTGAAAGATAAACCTTTTTTTTTATCTAAAGGTTTTTGGAAAGATGGCGAATCATTGGTGGGCTGGGAATGTTGGTATGAGACACGCAGATTCAATTTCATCACCTCCATCACTTCAGCTGAGAAGAGAACAAGAATTCATGGACAATACCAACAATAACAACAACAACAACAACAATTCTCCTCCAACCAATAGCAGCAACAGCAACACTAACCAAAACACTGAGGATGATGAAAGCCGAGACACTGGCCGCGAAGCGGGCAATGATCAGAACCCCGGTAGCCAGGATGCTGGGGAGCCTGGGAGCAGCAGCCGCAGACCCCGCGGCAGGCCACCGGGGTCTAAGAACAAGCCGAAGCCGCCAATTGTGATTACAAAAGAGAGCCCCAACGCTCTCCGAAGCCATGTGTTGGAAATCAGTAATGGCAGTGATGTTGCTGAGAGCATTGCTGTATTTGCAAACAGGCGCCACCGAGGGGTTTCGGTGCTGAGTGGGAGTGGCATTGTCACCAATGTCACTCTCAGGCAACCGGCTGCCCCCGGTGGGGTTATAACCCTTCATGGAAGGTTCGAGATTTTATCTCTGTCGGGAGCATTTTTGCCCGCTCCGTCTCCGCCTGGGGCCACGGGGCTGACCGTGTACTTAGCCGGTGGGCAGGGACAGGTGGTTGGTGGGACCGTGGTGGGTTCGTTGGTGGCATCGGGTCCGGTGATGGTGATTGCCGCCACTTTCGCTAATGCTACTTATGAGAGGTTGCCATTGGAGGATGAGCAGGGTGAGGAGGAGATGCAAGTGCTGCAGCAGCAGCAACAACAACAACAACAACAATTGCAGCAATCAGGAGTGAATTCAAGTGTTACTCCAGCTTCTGAAGGTTTAGGTGAACAGGTTTCAATGCCAATGCCAATGTATAATTTGCCTCCAAATTTGGTGCACAATGGTCAAATGCCTCATGAAGTGTTCTGGGGACCTCCGCCGCCTCGTCCTCCGCCTTCTTTCTAAGAAGAGCAATGTCAATCATCAATCAGCTTATTATACTGACTTGTACTTGTGCAGTATGTTTCTGACTCTTTTCTTGTATGCATAGCAAGGTTAGGACCTTTTTGTTCATTTTGTTAATTTGTTTCTAAGAAACTCAGTACTCAGTAGATGTTGTTGTGTCTTTAAAAATTAGTTAGATACTTTTTACTAGTTCGTTTCTTTTGTGCCTAATCTATCTGCTTTCTTTGGACAAAAGAGTTTAGTTATGATTGTGTAGGCAAGGATGAAATTTATTTGAAATTATCCAAGAAATAGGATTTTATCATAAGCCTATATATGCTTCATTGTTTCAACTCTTGCCACAGCTATGAGTTGGTAAGCTTAAGCTATAAAATTTGGAGCTTCCTTACCCTTGACTCTTTGCCTAGTTGTCCATTCAAGCATTTAGTACTTCATTCAACAGTGGAATTCCTAGAAATTAAAGCCATGCTGTGAGTAATGATATTGGACAATGTCTCATTGAATATTTTTGCAATTATTACTTTGATTCTTTAGATTTGGTGAGGGGAGGGGTGGTAGGGTCGATCTTTCGAAGCATCCTCCGTTCCGCTGAATTAATTAGGCTGTTTAGACTTTGGAGGTTAATTAATAACCTCATCAGCTATCATCATTCTGCTTCATCTAGATGGTGTCAGAAACCATGTTCTCAAAGGGCAAGTCATTCTTGTTTAAAATTAACTGAGGTTTTATGGGAAGTTTTCTGTATTAGGAATCAGACACCTGTTAAATTTGGTCCTGATGTAGTGAAATATCATTTATGATTTTGGCCTTAATTCATGCTTGGACACTCATCTAGCCAACATCTTTTTATCAATTTTTTTAAGATGAAGGGACACTTTGGTCCCTCAAGAAATTTAATTCATTTTTAGTCCCTCAAGAATCTAAAGTGTCCTGTCGAAAATCTTGAGGGACCAAAGTGTCTCTTCAGTCTTTTTTTAACATGAATGATAGGAGGAGTAGCAATGTATATTAACTTAGTCCTTGAAAATTTTTGAATTTACATTTAGTCCTCAAGATTTTTGCACATACTAACTTGGTCCCTTAAGATTTCATGTGTGTAAGGATCAAATTGGTACATCTAACCATCTTGATGGACCAAATTGGCACATTTAATAATTTTAAGGGATCAAGTTGATATCCATATATTTTTATGGACTAAATTGGTTCTTTACCCTATTTTTTTTTTCCTTATTTATGGATTTTTTGCATATTTATCAAGCACTTCAGAAGTAGCTTGAAGCAAAGGATCATTTGTATTGACAGCAATATTTGCGGTTTTTCTGGTGATGCAGCTCACTTAGTTAGTGGCATACTCTCTTGCCTTTAGATTGGTGTTTTATCTTCAGTTTCACTTTATACTGTTTCAATGTAACACTCTTATTTGAGAGTAATGTGAATGGATGCTACAATATTGAAGGAGCCATTGAAGCGATTAATGGAGCGAGTAAGCATACGTGTGTTTGGATGAGAGTTTGCAAACTTGATTTTCATTTAACGTGATTTTGTAAAATTAATTATAGTAAAAATGAGTTTGAAGTAAAGTGATTTATATTTGATATTTGGATCAATGAAGTGATTTTATTAACATAATGTTGTTTGGATACTTTTGATCAAAATTGCTTTTTAAGAAAAAAATTACCAAAATGGGAAGTTAGTTTCTTATCTATTATCCTTCTTTGTTTTTTTAGTCCTCATTAGCAAATCAAATAATTTATAGATACAAAACTAACATACATATTACATGACATTTCAATAAAAATTACAAATAAAAAGTCTAAACATAAGATGGAAGGGGAGAGGGGGTTTGTTTCTCCCCCTCCCCTTCTCTTAGAAGGTGTGATGGTTTTTTCTCCCCCAGTTATATCTGGGTTAAATAATTTTGCCTTTGTGCAAGAAGTGTGGTTTCTTTCCCCAGTTTCATCTGGGTTTTTTTGCTTTGAGTGTGGAAAGGCATCTTTAGTGTTTGTTTGTCCAGATCTGATGTCTTTCTTATTTTCTCAAATAAGCAGAAGACTGATACTCGAGATAGATCTTCCTTCCCGTATCTTTATTTTATCTTCTCACCAGTGGCTCTATCTCTGCAGATCTGAGATTCGTTGTCGCCGAAATGTGCCTAGTCCCAGCATCGATGAGCGAGCTTGCTTGGAAATAAAGGCTTTTGAATCTCTAGTTAGAGTTCAAATCTGGATATTGATGATGATTCAAGACCAAAGGAAGGGTGCTGCTTTTCCTGAGTATCTAGTTTTTCTTGAAAAATTTTGTTATATGAAAAATATGTATTTTATTATTGTGATGCTGGATCTGCTTGTAATTTTCTATATTATGGAATAAATTACATATTTTTTCTTTCAAAAAAAAAACATAAGATGGAATACAATTTTTAAAATTTAACTAGAATTCTAAGCATTTTGCATGCTCTCCATAATTTTGTCTCAAATTGAGTCGTGAGCATGATCCATCTCTATTAAAGAAAGTATATTTAGAATTGAGTAATATGTCAAATTAGTCCATCAATCAATTTTGTCTTGAGATTTTCGAAATTGCAAATTGGTCCATGAGATAGGAAAACGTGAGTCTTATTAATCTTTGATGTTAATGACCGTTGGTGGTCCTTAATGTGGACTAATAGAATGACCAAAATGACGTCGCTTTAGCCAAAAACAAAAATAAAAACCGTTGACTATTGGTCAAATTATTCCATGTCATTGTGGGCAACAGTCAAATTAATTCTTGAGTTTGTGGATTACTAACGACATCAACTAATGTGACTCACGTTTTTCTATCTCGGAGACTAATTTGGAATTTCGATAATTTCAATGATTAATTTGATCGATGCTCATAAAATCAGAGACTGATAGGACATATTACTCGTTTAGAATGGGAGTCGGATCCAAACAAGTCTGAGTATCATAATAATCATCATCTATGTCAAGTAATACTTTTCATCTTCATAACGAGTAAAATCAACATCCTTCTCAGCATTCCTTCTAATAAAGTTATGTATACCTATTGTTGCAATACTATTTGAACTTGTATCTCAAATTTGAATTTAGGCATGTGATGCAAAATTTTAAACCTATTCTTCCATACACCAAAAGTCCTTTCTATTGTAGTCCTTAAACTTAAGTGACGAAAATTGAAAACTTCATTCTGATTTGCAAATCTAGTTGAACGCCTAAAATCAGGAAGGTGATAACATTCACATTTGTAAGGACCAATATACTCATTTGGTGTTGGATAGCGAACATCCACCAAATAGTATTTACCTAAAAAACATTAAATTGTAAAACCAAATTTTAGTAAAATGTATATCAGTTATATAAATGAAATATAAAAAACCTGGAGGAGGATGTGGAATATTCATGGAAGGAGTTGTGGGAGCATGGTAAAAAAGAAGAACATCATGCATAGTACCTTCCCATCCAGTAAAACAAAAGTGAAACACATATTCCAATCACATACGACCATTATATTTGTGTTGAATATCCATTTCACCCAATAAATTTTGATTGTTCATTGGGGCTAACCACGCATGGCACATGTGTACCATCTATTGCTCCTATGACATTCTTAAAATATTACCAATATCTTCGATCATTTCGAATTTTTCCATGACTATCACAAACATGAGGATCTTCTAGCTTAATATATTGAATGGGCAACTTAAGGCAAGCTGTTAATACCTTATGAAAATGCTTACTTACAGTCTCTCCCGAGTGTTGAAACCATTCTTGAATCAATCTATTACCTATCCCATGACCAAGCATATGTAAGAACATTGCAACCATCTCCTCGACAGCCATGCAGTTAGTAGCCCTTAGAGCACCTCCAACCCAGGGTTCTTGACCCTGGGTTTCTGTGAGGAACTGGCACGAACGAACAAAGGGGGTTGGAGGTGTCCGACGTGGCTGTGCTTGTGAAGCACCGAGCCTTGGCCACGGAATGGTGCCTTGAGGCTGGATGGCCCGGCACCGTACGGAACTCAGTGAAAATATAAAAAAAATAAACGATCTCCTTCTTCTTCCTTGAGTCATCAATGAACAAAAAAAATGATGCCCCAAATTCTCACAAACAACCATTCCATTACAGAATTTAGAAGAAACAAACCAGAAATTCGAAAATTAAAGTGAAAAAAGGAAAGGGGAAAATTCGAAAACCTAAAATCCCAATTCTTGATTGGAAGACAAAATTGATGCTTGGGGGAGCTCTTCCATCCACATGCAAAGTATTACTGTGAGGGAGAGTGATGAAGCCGTGAGGAAGAGTGATGAAACCGTGAGGGAGAGAAGCTTGGGTGATGGATCGGAAGAGAAGCTTGCTTGGGTGATGGGTTTGAAGATAAGCTTGGGTGATGGATCGGTTGTTGATGAAGCCGTGAGGAAGAGCGACGATGGAGGAAGCATATGGAGCGATGATGGAGCGATGATGAGTGATGAGGGAGATGATGATGAGAACAGAGACGAGTGAGTGAGGGGAAGAAAGAGTAAGTGAGGGTGTGAGTGTACCTGAAGAAAGAGTGTATGTGTTTCTGAAAGAAAGAGTGAGTGTTTGTGAACATCTTGTTTATGTGCCAATGAGTGTATGTAATTTTGCCATTATTTTTGTTGAGAACTAGTCTCGATTGTGCCAATGTTCATATATATATATATATATATATTTATTGGTTCTCTCCAACGGTGCTTTTGGTTCTCCAATGTTCATATGTAGCCGTTAGGAAGATAGTGAGTGAATATTTAGCCGTTTGTTAACGGTTGATATGAGCAACAAGACTTGTAAATTTTGTCTATAAATATGTACACATTGTATCAACATTTCACAAGCAAAATTTCAACTTTCATTTTAGCCAAATGGATCCCAATCAAAATCATTACAATGCTTATTTCAATTTCTTACAAAATCATTCACCTCCACCAAATACTAATTCCCCATACTCTCCAATTATTCCTAATACACAAGGTAGTAATTCAAACACTAGAAATTCTCAAAATCCTACCTATTTCCTAAATCCACAATATAACCCAAACTTCTACAAGACTACAACCATCCATTTTCTATGCCAATTTCATACCAACACCCCATGTATCCACCACCACAAACCAACCTCACCATGGGTAATAGTCGTGTTCAATTGATTGAGGAAGATCCCGAAACACCGGGTGGGTCAATTTCTTCATCTCAAATACCACCATTTTCAACTCAAGTCGGACTGGAGAATATTAATCTTGATGAACAAGAAGAAGAAGGAGCAGCTGAGAAGACAAAAAGTAAAGAAAAATTCTCTCAAGATGAAGATAGATTTCTCATTGAGGCATGGATAAACATTTTCAAAGGATTCAGTTGTTGGAGTGGATAAAAAATCATCTAGTTTTTGGGGAAGGATTGAGAGCAATTACAATGAGCATCTTGACAAGAAGTTTTCTACAAGGAGAGCACCCCAACTAAAATCAAGATGGCACAGGTTGAATAATGCAACCCAAAAGTTTGTTGGATGCTACAAACAAGCCGTAGAAAATAAGAAAAATGGGAGCTCTCATGATGACATAATGAGAAATGCATACGAGATTTACGCTCAAGACGAAGGCGACGAGAAGTTTGAGTATGAGCATGCTTGGCGTATGTTGAAGGATGAACCTAAATGGGCTGCAGGTATGTTTGAATGTTCTTCAAAAAGAACAAAGATTTCTGCTTCTGGTGCATATTCATTATCTTTTAATTATTTTTTTATTTAGTTTAGTAATTTTAAATTATTGCTGTTGAATTATTGGTATTAATTGAATTACATTTTAATTTTTATTATAATAAGTAATATTTAAATAATATGTAAAAAGTAATGTGGGGTAGGGTGTGGGTCCATTCAAGAACCATGGTTAGGTTCTTGGGTTGGAGCAAAATTGTGTTAGAGTTGCTTAGGATATGAGGAAGTGTGAGATAATATAAAAAATGTTGTGGAGACCATCTAAGAACCAAAATTGGGGTTTGGCATTGAAGATGCTCTTAAGCCATGCTCAACTAAGTCAATGCAAAAGAGTTTGAAAATGTGTTTATCTATTTGAAAATTCTCATAGCAATGAATATGATGCCCTTGCATTACGTCTTGTACCCAAGCATGATCTGTTTGCTCATTGTTTCTAAATGGCTCTTTACATAAATGTGTTATTGCATATTGCCCAACTAGTGTATCAACATAACAAGCTTCTTCCGTGACATCATCATCTTCATCCGAAGAAAGTTGCAGTTGTTCACTATTGTAGTTCATTTTTTTGTTCTTCACTCTTGTGCGATAAAATCATACTTAAAATTACAACCGATATAGTAACTCTAAAAACACGAAAAGTTAAAACAAAAACATATAAACTTGTCTCCAATATAAGTGCAACAACCAAATCTAAAAGAATTAAAACTTCCATGACATTAAAAATATTATGATATTAAAAAGATGAGTGATATCATAAGTATCAGTACATTAGTAATAATGCACTTCACCAAAGAATTAAAATAAGAGTTTAAAATAGCACATGAATATATATTTTCATAATTAGTAGATCCTCATATATAGTGAATAGTGTTAAAAAAACTAAACATGTACTAATGTACGACAAATCAAAACTTTCTCACAACATAATGAAGTGTACTAACCTAAACTCTCACATGGTTTTCTACTTTTTTAAAGTGATCATTGTTTTGAAGTTAGGTTAGGAGGCAACTACAAATCGCACTTCTTTATAGTTTTAAGAAGCAAAGCATATGATGGAGCAATGGGATCACAAATATAAGCTAATGAAATACTCCCTCCGTCCCATTATCTTGGTAAAAGTCAAACAAATCAATGAAAATAAGAAAGTATCCGTTTAATATATTACATGATCCATTCATTAATTTTCAAATTGATAATGTACAAATTTTCATATTTTTACCATTAATACATATTGCAATGTTGCCTTCAAAGCAAATCTTTAAATGTGTTTTCCTTATTTACTTATCAATCATTGATACAATATACAATCTTTAAGATTTTTCATTTATTTTTTTACTTTAATTTGAGACAAATTTTTTTGCCAAGATAATGGGACAGAGGGAGTATTAAGCAAGTTCACAGCTCAATAACTTCACAATATACTAACTAATTTATCAGGAACGGCGTCAATAAGTGCTTAAAGATTAACTTTGAATCATTAATTGATTGGACACATCCCCATAACAAAATCCTAGTCACACGAAACATACAAATTTCAGAGTACTGTAACCCCCTTTCAACATATAAAAACATTGGTTATGGTTGTCAAGGAAATGTCATGTTCCCATCAAACAAAACTAGAAGAAAATGGTGCATTACAAAATCCTAAAATATCTTACTCAAACTGGAACGACCGGTTTCTCTTACATAATTTTCATGACAACAAAAACAACATGAATTGCAAGAATGCTAGTTTCTATAACATAATTTTCATGACAACAAAAACAGAACTGATAATAGATAATATATGAACTACAAGACATAATTTCAACCACAAATGTTAATCATCATGAACAAAAAAAAATTCTAGTCACAAATGTTAATAAAAACTTCAACTTATAATGATACTTGTTCATCCAAATACAAAAGCACAAGGTATATTCCTTGTCGATCTAAGCCCCTAAGCATTGTTACCGGTTGTAATACTTATAAGGCACAAGTTCTTGATCTTAATTCACATAAATACTAAAGCATAAACATTGATCCTTGTTGATCTTGACAAAAGCAAAAGCCGTTAGTTCTAATTCATTTTAACAAAAGCAGAAGCTATCGGTCCATTTATTAGGACATAAGCAATATTGGACCATAACAACCTCTTAATTACATATTCATGAACAATAACGGGTTATATGCTGCATACCTAAGCCAATGTAGCATTTTCTCCTCCAAACCTGTCAAAGCAACGAAGATTTCCCTTGCTGGCTTGCACATCATTAGTTGGAAGAATTTGGTGTTACAAATTATCATAATGACATAAACACATGACATATATCTTAAGAAAACTACTTCCAAACACACTTATTTGATTATGGCATACCGATTGCTTGCTCTCCCATACTTATCTTCCATGACAACAGTTTAATTCACTTAATCTCAACCTAATTCAGTTTCTCCTCCAAATACCTTGTTCTAAACTGATCAATCTTTTCTTTAATGAATCCCACTAGATCTTCAGCTGGCACCTGCCATAGTTCTTTCCGATTTTTTCGTTTAATTCATAAAGAACACATTTCCACCCTTTCTTAGTAAAGGTAGTACCGGTGCGTTCCCCTCTAGTAACTTGAGTCAAGCATGCTTGGATGAAAATTCCGGTTCTCCTAAGATACTAAACAGCTTTTGGATTTTGACCTTCATTCGTACATGGTGTAACAACCCGCTTTATTATACAAAAGATAATCAATTAAAAGTTTGTAATAAAATGAGGAACTCAAAATTTCTTTTTACAAAAATACATTTATAAACAAATCGGGGTTTACAATTACAATACTAGCAGAATAAACAGAGTTCCTTTCTTTCGACTCTTCCGCTTCACACTCTGATCCTCAAGCTTCTTGGACATTTACCTAAAATTTTAACCACTAAGGGGTGAGACATTTTCAAAACACATTGAATTAAAAAGATAGTACACAGTTCATAATAAAAACTCAAGGATAATAACTAAATCAGACAACCATCACATATCCAGGACTCGTACAATGCGTGAGCGCTTCTCAATTTCCAACCTATAACTGGATCCCACTCACATCATTCTCATTCACACGTTCCTTGTCCATACTTTTCGTGGGATCCATATATAGAAGTGGTACTCTTTTCTTCTCAATTATATGATGGTTAGGATTATTGGAAAGAAAGTCAATAGTCCGCGTTCTCTTGGTATTTCCTCATAAAACGTGGTGCCTAATACTTACTTAACCGGTTATTAGAATCGACTAACTGGTTAAGTTAGTATTAAAGTACCATTTCAATTCATTATCATACAATCCGGTATTGACTTCTTTCGCAATAACCATAACCCTAGCTCAACCACATGCACATGCTCATACACATCATATACAGGTAGTCGATATGTGTAGGCATATCTCAATCCTAAACAAACCAGTTCAATAGCAGCAACAACAACAATGATACGGACCACACTAATAAACCATAACAATAACAAAAACATCAAACGACAATCAACAGATATCATCCAAGCCAGTCGACATACTCAGGTATGTCTAAGAGCATAATAACATAAATCAATTCCCTAGGGTTCTTCACTTCCTACTCATATAGCATAAAAGAGGGGTTTTAATATAAACTACAATAATAATTATAAAATCAACTAATAATAACCTCATTAGACCCAACTCAACCTAAATCAAGTAAAAATTTATTATTCATACTCCAATTTAATCATTAACCCCAAATCCTATTATAAACACTAACTATCTCTAACTCAAAGTGTAGAAAAGGTCTCCCCCTTACCTTAGAGGAAGAGGATGCTCGATTGAAGCTCCATAGACCTTGGATCTACCCCCGATCTACTTGGATTCCAACTCCCTTGACCGATCTCCACTTGGTTCTTGAGATTGGAGGGGAGAGAAAGAGCTCTAGGAGAGAGAGCTCCAAGGGAAGAGAGGGAAAGCTTGCAAACAAGAGAGAGGTATGGATTTAGGTGGGATTAACTCAAAATCTTGCCTTGAGTTCATAGGGGATTGATTATTAGAGGTGGGGTTTGGGATGTTGAGGAAGGTTGGGGGTGAGGGAAAGGGAAAGAGTGTCGTGTGTGAGTGTGTGGTGCGGCTGGTGCATATTTATGCACCAGAACGCGCACCTGGGCGCGCCTTAGCCACGCCTGGGCGCACCAACACGCAACTGTTGGTTTTGGCCTCAAAATCTCGAGAGGGGGGGTGAATCGAGTTTTATTAATGTATTGTAAAAACCCTTACAAATTAAAAAATTGTTTTAAGATGGAGAGATTAAGTGTTTGAAACGGATCGCGAAAACGATAGATAAAATAATTCGAGTAGCGCGGAAACGTAAAAATTGAAATAAGCGGAAATAAAAAGAGATAGGGATAGAAAAGCTTGCACCGGTGAATTTTATACTGGTTCAGCCTTCTCGTCGAAAGGCCTAGACCAGTCCCCAAGCGACCCGCCTGAGAGTTCTTATAACCAGCAATAGAGCCGCACCCTATTACAACCAAGAGCACCCCGCACACTACTAGGAACCTCCGTTCGTTAGGGGCCTCAATCACACAGCAGGGTTCCTCACCCTACGAACGTCACAACGTTCAACTATGGGATTCTCTCCCTACCACTAAGGTTTAGAACAAATGATGTGAGTGATTACAACAAGTATATCGTGTTCTCAAAACACATATTCTACAATAAGCTCTTATGATAATGAAGTGCTTTGTCTAGGAGATACTAAGCCAACAAGGTTTTTGTTCTTCAAAAAGCATGAACGTGAAAACCAGAAGATATGAGAAGAAGAAGAGAGAAACGTGTATGATCAGAAAGAATGAATGAGTGATTTTGAAAAAAACGATCAACTGAATGTTGGAGTGAATTTCTTTTTAAAATAGAAAAACATTTTAGAATCAAAAAGATTTAGAATAAGTAAAACAAAATAAAAAAAAATAAAATAAGATTTGAAATAAGTTTTAAAATCAAAACGAAATCAAAATGATTTACGGAATGAAATAAAGATTTGATTCTTAAAACCAAAAAGGAAATAATTCAAATTTAAAATCATTTTCGAATTTTATAAAATAAATCAGAATCTTTTATATAAAAACAAATCAGGAAATAATCAAAATGATTCTGACACGTTTTTCAATAAAACTTGAAGTAATCGATTACTTTTTGAAGGTAATCGATTATTCCTTCAAAAATAGAAATTCTTAAATTCATTTGAAAACCATGTAATCGATTACACCAAGAATAGTTAATCAATTACACCACTCCTATTCAATGTATGATGCAACTCATTTAATCGATTACACTTAAGAAATTAATCGATTACTGAGCCTCTGATATGCATATGATGCAACATCATGTAATCGATTACTACAGAGCTTGTAATCGATTACTAAGCCTCTGAAAAATATATGATGCAACAATTATAATCGATTACTTGAGCCAGGTAATCGATTACTCTCATAAAAAAGTAATTGATTAACAAGATTCATTTAATCGATTACAACCTCTCTGATTTTTCTATTATGCAACAAAGTTAATCGATTATCTTGAGCAAGTAATCGATTACTCTCTTTTGCATACATAAAAATATACAGAGTTTTGTAACATCAAGTATTTTCACAAAGATTAATGCAGAAAACACTTTTTCATGAAAAACACATTTTTCTTCTTCTCTCTTTAAAATGAAAAACTTATTGGCTTTTGTAAACTCTTAAAGAATTAGAACTCCATTACCTTACAAATGATCTAAGGAGAAGGTTTCTAATCTATGCCTTGCCTGAGTCTTCAATCTTGAATATGAATGACACTTGAGAGCTTGATCTTGAGTTGGCTTGTTATCATCAAAACAACATCTTGATTTATACTTGAAGTCCATAAGAGAGTTTGAAGCATGCCTTCCAACACTAGCTTGACTTCCAACACTCCCCCTTTTTGATGATGACAAACAACAATTCTGATATGCTCTTTACTATCTGCATCACAAGTGTTATACAAGAAAAAACACACACACACATATATATATATATAACAATAACCTTCCTTAGAACAATAAATACAAGGAATATAACGATTTATATCATCTCCCCCTGTATAGATGCATAAATAAAATATATCACTTCAGAAAATTTGCATCTTCAGAGTATCTCTCCCCCTGTATGTATTAACCAAAATATCAGAATATCTCTCCCCCTTTTGTAATCATAAAAAAGATGTGCTATCTCCCCTTGAAACACTGAGAAGACGCATCAATAATAACAAGAGAGATAAACAAAATCACATACTCAAAAGAGGTGAGAGGCAGAAGTTAAACCAATTTCTCTACGAATGAAAAGAAATTTTCTTTTGGAAGCGGTTTCGTAAAGATATCAGCCAACTGCCGGAAAGTATCAACATACTCAATAATACAATAACCCTTTTGAATATGATCACGTATAAAATGGTGTCGAATCTCTATATGCTTAGTACGAGAATGTTGCACTGGGTTTTTGGTAATACTAATAGCACTGGTATTATCACATTTTATAGGAATGTGATCTAGACTTACACCAAAGTCTAGGAGTTGTTGTTTCAACCATAAGATTTGCGCACAACAGCTACCCGCGGCGACATATTCAGCCTCAGCTGTAGATAGGGTCACACTAGACTGTTTCTTGCTAGCCCATGATACCAAAGAATTGCCAAGAAGATGACAAGTGCCGCTAGTGCTTTTTCTATCTACTTTGCACCCAGCAAAGTCAGAATCAGAATACCCAACAAGATTACACGAAGAACCTTTGGGGTACCATAAACGCATGTCAGTTGTTCCAGACAGATATTTCATTATACGTTTGGCAGCAACCATGTGCGTTTCTTTTGGATTCGATTGAAAACGAGCACAAAGACAAACACTAAACATTATATCTGGCCTACTTGCCGTTAAATAGAGAAGGGATCCGATTATACCTCGATATTTAGTGATTTCTACGGATTTACCTCCTTCATCTTTGTCCAAATAGCAAGATGTGCTTATTGGTGTTGCTACTGCCTTGGCCTTATCCATGCTAAATCGTTTCAATAGTTCCTTGCAGTACTTTGTTTGGCTAATGAAAATCGCATCCTTTGCTTGTTTTATTTGCAATCCCAGGAAAAATTTCAGCTCGCCCATCATAGACATCTCGAACTCTTCCTGCATCATACTCGAAAAATCCTTGCAAAGGGTTTCATTAGTAGCACCGAAAATAATATCATCTACATAAATTTGAACTAAAAGAATGTCCTTTCCTTTCTTTTTAATAAAAAGTGTGTTATCAACCTTCCCTCTTTCAAAATTTTTCTAATAAAAATTTGCTAAGACGGTCATACCACACTCTAGGAGCTTGTTTGAGACCGTACAAAGCCGTTTTCAATTTAAAAACATAATCCGGGTGTTCATAACTTTCAAAGTCGGGAGGTTGACACACATAAACTTCTTCATTTATAAAACCATTAAGAAAGGCACTCTTTACGTCCATCTGATATAATTTAAAATCTAAAATGCATGCAAAAGCTAAAAGCAGTCTAATGGCTTCCAACCTAGAAACAAGGGCAAATGTTTCCTCATAATCTATCCCTTCTTCCTGGTTGTAACCTTGTGCAACTAACCTAGCTTTGTTTCGAACAATTAAACCAGCCTCATCAAGTTTATTTTTATAAATCCACTTAGTTCCAATAATCAGATGAGAGTCAGGCCTAGGAACAAGTTCCCACACCTGATTTCTTTCGAACTTGTTTAATTCCTCTTGCATTGCCAAAAGCCAATGCTCATCAAGCGTAGCCTCAGAAATATTCTTTGGCTCCACTTGAGAAACAAATGCGAAGTAGTTACATAGATTGCTAATAGAATTGCGAGTACTTACACCTTTTGTGATGTCACCTATGATTTGATCAATGGGATGGTGCCTCGAAGTTCTCCATTCCTTAGGCAAATCAGTGTTGAGCTCCATGGATTGTTCTTGATTTTTCTCCTCAACTGATTCAACTGATTTTTCCTTGCTTTCGGAATGATCCTTTCTTTTAGCATTTTGCTCCTCATCCTCATCAATGAACAAATCTCCAAGAATACCTGAAATGCCATTAACAGATACCTTTCCCAACTTTATGGGATCAGATTCGTCAAATGATACATGAATAGATTCTTCAATAGTATTACAACCCTATATGCTTTGCTCGAAACAGAATATTCAAGGAATATGCCCTCATCAGTTCTAGCCTCAAAACTTCCTAGATTTTCTCTACCATTATTATGCACATAACATTTACATGCAAAAACACGAAAATGGGAAATATTTGGTTTTCTCCCCTTGTACAGCTCATAGGGGGTTTTCTTTAAAATAGACCTTATTAAAACACGGTTCATAACATAGCAAGTTGTACTCACTGCATCGGCCCAAAAATATGCAGGCAAATTCATGTCATTAAGCATTGTTCTTGAAAGCTCTTTTAATGAACGATTTTTCCTCTCCACAACTCCATTTTGCTCAGGAGTTCTTGGAGCTGAAAAATAATGCTTAATTCCATATTTTTCGCAAAAATTTTCAAAAAGATGATTTTCAAATTCTCCACCATGATCAGTTTTAATGGATGCAATGCTCGAATGCAATTGGTTTTGAATAATCTTGGCAAGCTTTTTAAATTCATGAAATGCGTCATTTTTATGAGTAATAAAAAGCGTCCATGTATACCTAGAATAGTCATCCACAAAAACTAAACAATAATAGTTGCCACCAAAGCTTTTTGTTTGACACGGTCCAAAAAGATCCATATGTAAAAGTTCCAAGGGCCTTTGAGTTGAAACAAGATTTATAGAAGGAAAAGATGCCCTTGTGAGTTTTGATTTAGAACAAGGATCACATTTTTCAGAAATAGAAAAATTTTGCTTTGGTAGACCGACTACTAAGTTTTTAGAAGAAATTTTATTTAAATGAGCCATGTGGATGTGACCTATTCTACGATGCCATAGCCACGATTCATCCTCTTTACTTAATAAACATTTTGCATCATTTGAGGGTATTGAGTTAAAATCAATAACATAAACATTGTTTATCCTACGAGCAATTAGCTTAATAAGATTATCAATTTTACCCTCGATAATACATCTATCAGAATAAAAAATAACCCTATTGCCCTTATCACACAACTGACTAATACTTAGCAGATTGTGTTTTAGGCCCTCAACATAACATTTTCAATACAAGGGTTAGGAGGTGTACCAATTTTACCGACTCCGAGAATCTTTCCTTGATTGTTATATCTGAAAGTCACATGTCCTTGGTCCTTTGGCACGAGATGCGAGAATTTAGATTTATCTCCAGTCATATGTTTTGAGCATCCGCTGTCCAAGTACCACCACGATTTCCTTTCTTCCGGAGTAACCTACAAGCAAAGATTTCAAGGTTTCCTTTTAGGTACCCATATCTTTTTGGGTCCTTGAGCGTTAGTATAGCCATAGTTTAAATCATGCCACCTACTAGTTTCATTGTTCGGTTTAACGAACTTTACTTTTCGGTGTATGCATTCATGTGCACCATGGCCCTTTTAACCACAAATATGACATAATTAAAGGTTTCTTATGATTACTAGCATGGACAAAAATGGTACTTAATTTCTTTTGATGCCTACCGGGTTGATATCCTAAACCCGCTCTATTAAAGAAACATTTTTGTCTCCCTAGCATTAAATTTAAAGTATTTCTACCTTTCGTAAATTTTGCAAGGGTTTCTTTCAAATCCTCAACTTCTTTAACAAGGTCCTTGTAGAATTTACAAGAAGAAGAACTAGCTTTAGATTTAACGTCATTACTCGAGGTATTTGAAGAATTTTTCAAAGTCAAATTCAGCTCCTTATTTTGATTTTTCAAAAATTCATTTTCTTTAATAAGGTTTTTATTCTTTTCTAAAAGAGAAGCTGAATTTTTCTTTTCTAGAGAAACCAATAAGGATAACCTCATCGATTTCTCATGCAATTCTTCAAAAGCCTCTTGTAATTCATCATAAGAAAAATTTAGTTCAGAAGTTACCTCATCTCCGTGAGCCATTAAGCATATGTTGGCGGTCTCCTCTTGTTCGTCTGAATCCTCATTCGAACTTCCTTCATTGTCTAGCCATGCCAAATATGCTTGCTTCCCTTTCTTTGAATTTGAGGTGCCTTTTTCTGAATTCTCTTTCTTTTTCAGCTTATAGCAGTTTGCTCTGATGTGAAGACCAGGCTTGCAACACTCATGACATGTAATGGTTGAGCCTCCACTCTTGTTGTTGTCTCTTCTATTGAAATTTTTCTTTCTCAGAAATTTCCCAAACTTTTTGACTAATAGACCCATGTGTTCATCATTTAACAATTCTTTGTCCGAGTCACTTTCTGTTGCTGGTGCTTCAGCCTTGAATGCCAGACTTTTGACCTTCTTGTTCTCTTCTTCGTGTTGAGCCAATCTTTTTAATTCACTTTCGTGATCTTGTAACTTCCCAAAGAGAGTTGCCAGCGTCATATTTGAAAGGTTTCTTGATTCAGCAATCGCCGTCACTTTGGGTTGCCATTCTCTTCCCAAACACCTTAAAACTTTGTTGACGAGATCCTCATTGGTGAATTTCTTCCACAATGTCGTCATCTGATTTACAATCATTGTGAAGCGTTTTTGGATCTCTTGAATCGATTCTCCATCTTTCATTCTGAATAACTCTTATTCACCAGTCAGCATGTTGATTCTTGATCTCTTTACTTCAGTCGTACCTTCATGCGTGACTTCCAGCGTATCCCACATTTGCTGTGCTGTCTCGCATGTTGATATCCTAAAAAACTCAACATAGCTCAAAGCAGATGTTATAATATTTTTCGCTTTCAGGTCGTACTGGACTCTACGTTCCTCCTCCTCCGTCCACTCAGCCATAGGCTTTTCGACGGTGTTACCATTAATCACATAGGCAGGAACATAGGGACCATTTACGACGACATCCCAAACTTTTAATCTGACTCCTTGAATAAAAATTTTCATACGGGCTTTCCAATACGCGTACCCTACTCCATCAAACATGGGAGGACGGTTAATAGAACTCCCTTCACCACCAAACAGAGAGTTTGAAGCCATACTCTTGAGACGGTTAAGTCTTAACACAAGAGACTAGCTCTGATGCCAATTGTTGGTTTTGGCCTCAAAATCTCGAGAGGGGGGGGGGGGTGAATCGAGTTTTATTAATGTATTGTAAAAACCCTTCCAAATTAAAATTTTTTTTTGAGATGGAGAGATTAAGTGTTTGAAACGGATCGCGAAAACGATAGATAAAATAATTCGAGTAGCGCAGAAACGTAAAAATTGAAATAAGCGGAAATAAAAAGAGATAGGGATAGAAAAGCTTGCACCGGTGAATTTTATACTGGTTCAGCCTTCCCGTCGAAAGGCCTAGTCCAGTCCCCAAGCGACCCGCCTGAGAGTTCTTATAACCAACAATAGAGTTGCACCCTATTACAACCAAGAGCACCCCGCACACTACTAGGAACCTCCGTTCGCTAGGGGCCTCAATCACACAGCAGGGTTCCTCACCCTACGAACCTCACAACGTTCAACTATGGGATTCTCTCCCTACCACTAAGGTTTAGAAAAAATGATGTGAGTGATTACAACAAGTATATCGTGTTCTCAAAACACAGATTCTACAATAAGCTCTTATGATAATGAAGTGCTTTCTCTAGGAGATACTAAGCCAACAAGGTTTTTGTTCTTCAAAAAGCATGAACGTGAAAACCAGAAGATATGAGAAGAAGAAGAGAGAAACGTGTATGATCAGAAAGAATGAATGAATGATTTTGAAAAAAAATGATCAAATGAATGTTGGAGTGAATTTCTTTTTAAAATAGAAAAACATTTTAGAATCAAAAAGATTTAGAATAAGTAAAACAAAATCAAAAAAAAATAAAATAAGATTTGAAATAAGTTTTAAACTCAAAATGAAATCAAAATGGTTTACGGAATAAAATAAAGATTTGATTCTTAAAACCAAAAAGGAAATAATTCAAATTTAAAATTATTTTCGAATTTTATAAAATAAATTAGAATCTTTTATATAAAAACAAATCAGGAAATAATCAAAATGATTCTGACACGTTTTTCAATAAAACTTGAAGTAATCGATTACTTTCTGAAGGTAATCGATTATTCCTTCAAAAATAGAAATTCTTAAATTCATTTGAAAACCATGTAATCGATTACACCAAGAATAGTTAATCGATTACACCACTCTTGTTCAATGTATGATGCAACTCATTTAATCGATTACACTTAAGCAATTAATCGATTACTGAGCCTCTGATATGCATATGATGCAACATCATGTAATCGATTACTACAGAGCTTGTAATCGATTACTAAGCCTCTGAAAAATATATGATGCAACAATTATAATCGATTACTTGAGCCAGGTAATCGATTACTCTCATAAAAAAGTAATTGATTAACAAGATTCATTTAATCGATTACAACCTCTCTGATTTTTCTATGATGCAACAAAGTTAATCGATTATCTTGAGCAAGTAATCGATTACTCTCTCTTGCATACATAAAAATATACAGAGTTTTGTAACATCAAGTATTTTCACAAAGATTAATGCAGAAAACACTTTTTCATGAAAAACACATTTTTCTTCTTCTCTCTTTAAAATGAAAAACTTATTGGCTTTTGTAAACTCTTAAAGAATTAGAACTCCATTACCTTACAAATGATCTAAGGAGAAGGTTTCTAATCTATGCCTTGCTTGAGTCTTCAATCTTGAATATGAATGACACTTGAGAGCTTGATCTTGAGTTGGCTTGTTATCATCAAAACAACATCTTGATTTATACTTGAAGTCCATAAGAGAGTTTGAAGCATGCCTTCCAACACTAGCTTGACTTCCAACAGCAACAATAGCAGCACCAGTTTTGCCCTACACGCGCCTGGGCGTGAGCCAGGCTGCGCCTGGGCATGGGACATTCTGTCTGGCGCTGGTGCCTCAGTGGCACCATAAATTGGTGCACCAGTGGGACGTACCGGCTCATGCCCGGGCGCATCGGACGCCCCGAAACTCCGATTTTCGCACTTTTTAACCCGATTCAAAGGTTCCTAACCCTTCATAACACTAAATCAAACATTCAAATCATATTTCAAAACATCAAACTTATAAATCACAAAACACGGAAATTCAAGCGAAAACACGAACGAACCTTAGACTTTACCCATTTCCAACACTCACTCTAATCCGAACGACTTAAGAAAAATCTCGAACTTTACTAATCTAAGGCTAACAACACTCGAGGCATAACCACACGGTCGAATGACATCCAAATGCCCTCTAAATCCTGTCACTTTTCCGGAACTCCGCCGAAACGCGATTTCGAAGGATCGAAATTCTCAGAGTACTAATAGTAAAGGCCAACTCTTGCACTCAAAACTCATTCCTAGAATTCTCTAACCAATTACTCGACCGAGATCAAGACGCTAAGAACGCCCTCTCGGACTCTTGCAACCCCAGCACTCAAATGCCTAAACCCTAAACCCTATTTTAACTTAATTTTTACCTTACTGATTTTATTTTTTCCATTTTTTAAATTTAAATATAATTATATTAATAAAATAAATTATATATATATATATATAAATGTACCCGTACCTAGTTTTTTCGAAATTGCCGTACCCCGTACCACGGGTATCGGTACCGTACCCGTTATAACGCCCCGATTTTCACCTTCCGAAAATAATCTTCATTTAATTAAAAGGTTGCCAAAAATGAGGCCATTTTTTTTTAAAACGATGTGGGTGCATGTTCACGTTCTTACTCGAAAACCGGGTCGTTACGTAACACCTACTTCCACATCGCACAAAACGATTTAACAAAGTTTGGCCAGTTTACAAAAAAAGTTGGGCATAGTTACAGAAGTGATACTTTACTCTGATAATCCTTGACACACTCTTACCATATTGAGCTAATTACCCTACCTACGACTCTTCCTAGTGAAAACTATCGGGTGAAGATCCCGATCCTCCTTGCACTCTTCCTTAACTCCAGAAGAAGACGCCACGGCGGTCGCTGCTGACCCACCATTCTTGGGCACCCACTGCATCCTAGTTGAAGCAGAAGCAATCTTCTGGGCTTCACATCGCACCTTCTCCTCATAGTCTCCGTATCCTCGGACAGATACTTGTCCCAACAGTGGTCCTAGGTTGGCTCCGCAAAGTCGATGCTCAGGATCCGGAATCACGATCTGTGAGTCACCAATCCATACCCAACCGGATGGGGTACGCTTCCAGCCGCATCCATGTCTGGTCCATGTTGAAATCTCCATGCGATAATCCATATGCACGTTGGAGTACCAGAAACACCGATATACCAACGGGCAGGAGAGAGTTAGCAAACCGAACGACAAGTCGTCGATGTTGTGGATTTACCGCAGGCGGAATATCAAGACAACACACAAGACAAACAAGGCACACACAACACAGCACTCAAGCATAACATCATAATTCATTATTATCATCTTATTATCAATCTTATCTTACTAACTTATCATCAATTACATCCTCAATCACTTTCTCATTCTCAATTTCCACGCATCACTTATTTCCTTTCCCCTTCCAAGGGTTCACCTCTTTCCTTTCACACTTTCCATTCCCATCCTCAAATATTCTCAAACTTTTCTTTTCTCAATTACAACTCTTTTAGTTATCAAGTCTTATTGAATTATCACCATCGATGATTAAGGGGAGTTAAAGACTCATCGAGGTACGCGTCCGTTCGTAGTTAGCACTCACGTCTCATGCCTACATCTCCTCGGCCACCACCCACCTAGTCGGAAGCAAACAGGAGTACAAAACCTTTACCGTGCGGGCACGACAGCTGTCACACACAAATGGTCCCTGACCAGGAGGCCTTGCCTCAATTCATAATCATAAATAACAGTGCACGCCCTCGGCGGCAATCAAAATGCCCCACTCCAGTTCCTCTCACTGTTCTCGATTTGCAATCTAGGGGGCGACAATATTGTTCTAGTGTGCACGCAGAACTTACCACGGTATTAGACCCAGTCCCCACCACGTTAATGCACCACTTATGGAGTTCGTTCTGCCTACAACAATAATCTAGACTTCTTGATGTTTCACCGTCATCGTCCTCCCCTAATGTAATCTCGTCCTAAGTATCCGCAGATACTTATCGTTCCTTCCTCTCCACTACTCCGGGTTAACACTCATATCTCATCGCGTTCGTTGTTAATGTCTTTTAAAGTCTTTTATCTTTTATTAACCTAATGGTCAGCTCACCCTTCGTGCATCCCTTCAATGAGTCCTGACCGCTATCTTTGCATCACTTTTCATAATTCAAACTTGGCACAGAGCGGGATCACAATCACAACTTGAATCTCATCACAAAAACTTTTCTCAAAAACAACCATCTCTTGACATCTCTTTTCATAAACTTTCAAAAGTCTCGCTTCACAATTCCTCTTCGGAAACTCTTTCAAAACTTCAAATCATAAGTCCTTTTCTAAATTTCCTTTCGTAAATCTTTTTCAAAAATCTCCTTTCGAATCCTTTTCAAACCTCTTTTCGCAATCACTTTCAGAAAATCAATTTTGGAAAATTTTTCTCATTTTGGGAACCCCATTCACAAATACGTTTTGTAAACTATTTTCAAAAATCTCATTTTGGGAATCCCTTTCAAAAATACATTTTCAAACACCTGTTTCCAAAAATTAGTTCGCAAACTCTTTTCAAAAATCCTTTCCAAAGTTCTATCCAAAAATCTCATTTTCGAAAACCTTTTCAAAAAAGTTTCTTTTCAAAAGTCTCTCACAAAAACTTCCTCTTCTTGAGAACTAATGGAGGAGCAAGCTCAACTCTACACCAGTCTCAATCCAAGAAAACAAAGCCACAGAATCAAGCTCCCACTCTCATCAACTCATCACTTTCATTTCCAAATCATCATTCTTTCCCAGCTCTGGCTCACTCACATCACATCATTAAATCCTTTCCAGTCTCGTCTCATCATCACTTCTCGATCATTAACTCAATCCTCTTATCATTATCCCCATTCTTAGTGTCTTATCAAGGTAAGGCTGCCTTGCTCCACCAGGACTTAAGCCACACAAGGGTTATCTCTTCTTGTTGTCTTTTAATTCTCATCTCTTTTATTATCGTTAACAATCATTTCACATTATCTCATACTCAACAAATGATAATATCAGCAAGCGTAGATAAACAAGCATAAGAATACATCATCACACATCACACACAACAATGTGGTCTTACTCCTATTCGTATAAGTGGCCATACAAAGAACACAATTTCCACTATACTACTGACGCAGAACCACTTAGTTCCGATCTTTGAGCTGATACGGAACGTCTTAATACAACACCTACTACCACGGTGTCTTAGGAAAGCTACTCTCTCACCTGAAGTCCAGCGACTGGATGAACACAGTCTCCTCTGATCTTGGTTGTTGCCACTGCCTTAATCCCTTGTCTGTAACGTTCCTCGAATTAATTAAAACATATTTTTATTAAAAACTTTTCTTAACTTAGAACGTTCTTCTGTTCTTTGTTGGAAAAGCATGATTATTTTCTTAAAAAAACTATAATGTTCCTTAGTTCTTCAAATACTTCAAAACCATTTAAAAAACATCAAATAAAATAATTTAAGTTGATTGGTTAGGTGGCTGGTCCGTTTTGGACAGCACCTTAACCGATTTCAAAAACACCGAAAATTCACCGGTTTACATCCGGGTTTTCCTAAAATCAGTTACCTTTTGAAAACCAACCTTTGAGTCTCATGAACTCAATTTAAAACATCAAAAACAACTTTTAAACAACTTGGGCAGCAAAGAACGATTTCACAAAAATCCAAAACGTTGTCAAAACACCCTTTGATTTTAAATACTTTTTATATCAATCTTAACTCTTTGAAAACCCAAGTTTCAAGTCACAAACACAATTTCACATACTCAAATAAATCCAATCAAATAAATTTTTCAGAACCAAGTACACATACGGTCAACCACACATTTTAGTCACATAAGTCACATAAATTAATCAATCATAAATCAAACAAATCAAACACTTAATTCAATCACTTCCATTTTATAAAACAAAAACATTTAGACATATTTACACTCACCAACCGAATACATACACACATGAAGCATTTTGAAAACATTTCCTTTTCATAAGACAAAACCACTCAAGCATACTTAAGCACACAAACCGTACACACACACATAGTCACCACACTTGCTCCTACTCAATCATTTCACAAAACACATGCATTATCCCTAAGTTCTAACCTAATTAACATGCATAGACTCCTAAACCGAATGCATACACATAATTCAACTTAAGTATAAAACCTATGCTTAATCCATTAGTTTAACATGCATAGACCGAAAATCTCCAAATCATGAAACACACAAAATCATGCAATTGTTTACCCTCTTTCTTAGTAAAGCCGTAAGCTTAATCATAAGAAAATTTATCAAACTTTAATTTATTTTTCTTAACTTAATTCAAATCAAAATCATGCAAGAACATAAAACATATACCAAGTAAATAAGAAGCATGGGTTTCATCTAATCATGGCCGAATGCATCATGCAAAATAAACATTTAGATTAAATCATATTCATGCAAGGAAATCATTTTAAGGCTTATCTCCCTAATTTTCTTCTAAAATCGAGGCTTGCACAAAAGAAAATATAATCATTTCATTCACCATTTACATGCAATGATAGATCTTAAGCTTTTCTAGACATTTTCGAATTTATTTTCAAAGGAATCATAAAAATAGCTTTTCAAAGTTTAAGATCCACATGCATGCATATCAATCATATATATCAAGTCATACAATCAAAACAAAAATTATTTTAAGCAAGAGAAAGGTAAAACCAAGACATGCATAAAAGAAAATATACTCTTTTTCATCTAAGATTATCATGCATACACTTAGATCAAGTCATAACATTGAACACAAAACACAAAGAGAAAGCAAAATCATTTTAAATAGAAAAGAGGTCAAAACCGAGGCACACTCGAGACATTTAAAGACTTTCAAACAAAATCAAGATCTACACAAAATTCAAAGATCAAAACACAATTTAAAGTGTTTCCATAAAAACCGAGACATGCAAGACCAAAATCATCAAACAAATTTAGATCAAACATTAATTTAGCAAATAAACACATAAACACTCAAGGATCTACGGTTCTAAGCATCAAAACTAGACATGCAAGAGGATTTTCTTCAAGTTCACATAGATCATAAACAAAACTCTCGATCTAAAAGATTTGACTCAAGAACACAAAGATCAACTATGAAAAACATTAAGATCTAACCTAAACATCTTCAACCGAATCATCACACATAACTACACTTATTACAAATTAAATTTGAGTTCTTGAAAGTCCATGGTTAAGAAAAGATTACACATAGGTGTATAAAATTAGACATGCAAGAGAAGAAAAAAATTAAAATTATAAGATCACGAATCAAGAACTAATTCTAAAACTCTAGGGCCTTCGGCTATACCAAGAAGAATGGGTCTTCTAGACTTCCAAGCTCTTGGTTTTCAAGGATTCCTAAGCTTTGGGCTTGATCTCCTCTTCTTTCTCCTCTCTAAGCCTCACGGTTTCTCCTTCTTCTTTCTCTCTATTTTCTAATTCTTTGTCTAAGAGTTTGAGGGGGCTCTTAGACTTAGTGTTTGTGTTGGGTGTTGGACGAAAGAGTGAAGAAATGGAATGAGTGAAGGAAATGCATCTCAAGGCCAAGTCTTATATAGAATCTTTTGGCTTCCTATTTTGCCCTTTAAGTAATTCGGCCAAGGCTTTGAAAAGAAGGGGTAAATTCGGCCTTCTATATTATTGCATGGGTGGAGGTTAGTATTCCTCAAGGAGACAATGTAGGGGACATATGGGTTTAGGGTTCATCCTAGGTTGTTGACTTCTTGGTTCTCCTTTAAGCTAGTTAGGGTTTCCACCTCTTGGTTAGGCCTTAGTTGAAGCTTAGTTAGGGGCTTAGTTAGGCCTAGTTACTTGCCCATTACTTAAGGGAAACTCTAGGCTTCCACTCACTCACTCTCACACGCGGCACACACACACATTTACACATACACTTGCTCATGCACAAACACACACTTACACGACACATACACCTCTTCATGCACATACACACTCATTTACATGCACACCTATACGTTGCACACACATACACTCACATATTCATGCACATAGCAATCCACCTAGATTCATGCATTCACACGCCTAACACATACACATATCCTTTTCTAATTAAGTCCTAAGCATACATACATGTAAGACCGTATATACCTATTCATACACACATAGGAAGTAAATCATTCATGCATAATATTCACAAATATATTAAAACACCAAACACATATTTGAAAAATCAAAACGCCTTTCCAAAACAAACCTCAAAACTCATGACTTTATTTCATGAAAGTATATTCTTTCCAATCATTTTTCACTTGAGAGCAAGAGTAAAGAAATTTATTTTAAGAAAATACCCTTTCGGAAATATTTTTCTTAAAAATAATTCTTTTTAGAATTTAAAACCAATACGAGGAAATTGAGGGATGTTACACCCGTACTCATGCAACCTAGATAATATTACTATTTCTTGCCCTAAGAATAGCCCAAATAATGATGGCATTCAGTTGCAGAACACATAGGATGTAGTAATTCAACATTATGATATTGTGCACACTAATCTTACTTTTTAAACATGCATATTAAAAAAATACTATAATTGTACACACTAATCTTACTCTCTATGAAAAACATAATAATCAACAACCTTTTAAAACTCCATGCTAGTGCTTATTCAAACAATATAAATGAGTAAAGTGGAAAAGTGAAAAATAGTGTTACCAAAAGATAAAATACTCAACAGAAACATAAGCAAAAGACGAGTGAAAAAACTAATCTATAACAATGCATTTCAACAAGTACTTCACATTATCATATCATCAAACAACTATAAGACAAACCTATCAACGAAAAAATTACTGTTGAGGTGATGAGTATTGGCACAATCAATTCCATCAACTGTCAATCATGTAACAATTGTTATCAAATTCGCGGCACTAGTACGGGTTCTCATTTTCGCGTTTCATTCTAGCACACGTTTGTTACTTTTTAGTTTTTCCATTACTCTTGCAATACTTTCTTGATAGATGAGGTTTGATGAGTTCAATACGCTGAACCTCGAACTATCGAGAGATTCATATGTGACAACTAGCGAAGTTAAAATGTAAACCAATCCAATCATAGATAATCAAAATAAAAATAAAAAAGATTAGAAATGAATCTGTTTGGATGAGAAAAAGTGAAAATCGATAGGATCGGTTTTCAATTTCATTTTTGAAAACCGAACCGAACCAATATTTTATTACAAACATGAAAATTTGAAAGAAACTTAAGTAAAAACTTCACATACTATGCATCTTTTTGTTTAGAGGCTTGTATCCATATACAAACAAAAGAATTTTACAAATCTTACACATTATCATTGGAGACTATAGCGTGTTGTCAATTTTTTTTAAAATTTTTGTTGCATTTATTTAAATTAAACAACAAAGACTAAAGATTTTTTTATTAGTTTATTATATAAAAAACATGTATAACAACTTTTGATTCTTCATATCTTTTAGAAAGAGTGGTTTTATTTAATTTTCTTTATAAGCAAAAGAATATTATTTCTACCCAAGGGGTCTACATAAGCATCATTGTACATATGAACCCACCTTCTATGAAGGGTTTGAACATAGGTACACAATCATGTGCTCAATAAAGATCAAAAACCAACAAAAATCATTACAAATGAGTCTACTTCACGAGATTGTGAAGCAACAAGTGGGTGTATCCCACGTGGTCATGTACCAAGTCTTAAGGCTTGAGAGTTGGAAGTTCCGGGTTCGATCCTGGGCACCACCATTTGGTGGATTTAAATCCCCTTCCCCTATCCCCGTAAAAAAAAAAACTTTGCCTATAAAAAAACTGTTACAACTCAAACTAAAGCATTACTAGGATCTTTACCTCCTTAAAAACCTAAACAAGGGATAAAGAGTATATAAAATCCTAGCAAGCACAACCACCAACACACCACCTACAATTGGCATTAGACATAGAACTGAAGTATGTTGGATCCACATGTAAAAATGCAACCATATATTCTTTCAATGGGACATGAAATAAACAAATGAATAATTCCTTCAATACCAACCCCACATTGCACCAACAACCACACCCTATACAGAAAGATTGTCACAAGTTGGTAGCCTGTTTAAGAGCATCTGCCAATTAAAAGCTAGGAGTTTAGTAGGAGCCTTAGACTTCCACAATAATGAGAAAATTTTTGTGGGAGCCAAAAAGTGAGGATTATCAAGATTATACCATTTTCTTGCTAACCAAGCATAAGTGTCTTTAATAGTGGGAACACCAATATGATTAAGACCCCAACGCCACAAATCATTAACCTGTCTTTGCAAACACACATCCTGCAACAAGGTATAGAGTTGAGAAAACTCCTCCTCCTCCTTCCAAGAGTACCACTGATGTTGCCAAGCCAAACAGTCATTACTCCATTCCCCTTCCTCAAAAATAAAATTACCTTTGTCACATAAAATATTATAAAGTGTTGAGAATAACTCCTTAAAGGGGGAAGTACTAAACCACCTTTCCTCCCAGAACCGAGTACCATCACCACAACTAAGTTTTTTACCGAGACAAGATTCAAACTAGTCAGATGAAAATGAGCAAACCCCTAGAGAACAAATGGATTTCCGCCATTCTGAAGCCTTTGAGAAATTGGTGCCTCTTTCAGTTAAAATATTTAAAGGATAAAGTTACCATAGCGGGCTCTCAGGACATCATTCCACAGGGAATTTTCGCCATTAACCATCCTCCACCTCAACTTAGCAAACAGAGCTAAATTAAACACATCCGGGTTTTTAACACCAAGACCTACCTCCTTCCTATCTCTATAGATAAGATCCCAATTGACCCAAAGGATTTTCCGAGTCTCTGAATCACCACCCCACAAAAAATCTCTTTGAACATAAGTTAGCACATGAAACACCTTCTTAGGCAAGCGCAAATATGACATGTAATTAGTGGGTAAACTATTGAGAACAAAATTAGAAAGAGTAATTCGTTCTCCCAAAATTAAATATCTACCCCTCCACCCTGCCAGACACTTATGAAAAGCATTTATAATAGGCTGCCAGCAAGATAAAGACTTTGCATTTGCACCAACGGGGATGCCCTGATAAAGAAAAGGGAAAGTTCCCAAATTACAATTCAAAATTGAACCAACATCCTCATGCAACATATTATCAATGTTAACACCATAAAGACAACTTTTAAAAAAGTTTACCTTAAGAGCAGATACCAATTCAAAACAACGCAGAACTCCCTTCATAATTATGACATTTTCTAAAATTGCCTCTCCTATAAGAATAATATAGTATCGTCCATGTATTGTAAAAGAGAGACTTCCACAGGACCAGTATCGAACTTATATAGAGAAAAAAGACCAGCAGATACTATCTTCCTTACAAAACCATTAAGAGCCTCTGCCACAATAACAAAGAGGAAAGGAGTTAAAGGATCACCTTATTTCAAACCATGGCTAATATGCACCTCTCTAGTCGAGCTCCCATTAACAAGAAATGACAAGCTGCCTGAAAAAATACACGTTCTCATCCAAGAAATCCAAGTCTTAAAAAAGCCCAGTCAACACATCATAACGTTAAGGAAAGACCAATTTACTAAGTCATAAGCCTTCTCAAAATCCACTTTAAAAATAAAACTTGACTTCTTGAACATTTTTGCATGATCAACAATCTCATTCAGAACAAGCAACCTATCCATGATCTGTCTCCTCGGAATGAAAGCAAACCGTTCTGGGAAATAATGCCATCAATAACAGACCTGAGATGACCTGTGAGAAGTTAAGCAATTATTTTATATAGGGATCCAAGAGGAGAAATAAGCCTATACTCTCCATTTTTATGGGGACAAACAACCTTAGGAATTAAGGTTATAAAATATGAGCCAATATTTTTATGAAGCTTCTCAAGGCGATGAAACTCCTCCGGCATAGCCCAAACATCATCCTTGATAAGATCACAAAAGGATTTAAAAAAGCGGAAATTGAACGCATAAGGTCTTGGACTCTTATCACCATTAGCTGAGGAGATAACATCTTCTAATTCCTTAATCGTAAACAAACTGATTAAAAGCTGGTTATCCTCCTCCCCAACCAAACAAAAATCCAAAGCATCCAAATCTCCTTATAAGGATGGAAGTGGTGGATTTCCGATTTCGTTATTCCGAGGAAAGTGAATGATATTTTTGTTAGGCTCCAAATTTTTTTTTGTGGGGAGGGTGTGAGGAGAGAAAAAAATCTCATGGGTTAAATGGGATTTAGTGTGTCAAAGTATGGAGAATGGAGGATTAGGGATGAAGAATTTACTTGTTTTTAATAACGCACTTTTAGGAAAATGGCGCTAGAGGCTACTTCAAGAGGAAGAGGGTTTATGGGAAAAAGTTCTAAGAAGTAAGTATGAAGGGTTTGATTCATTAAAATTAGGAGGCATAGGGCGACATAGGAGAGTGAGGTCTCAATGGTGGAGGGATATCAATAATTTAGATTTAAGGGGAGGTTTATGAGGTGAGTGGTTTGAAGAAAGCATCTCTTATGATAAAGAGTGGTAACTCGGTAAAATTATGGGAAGATTTGTGGTTTGGGAGTCAATCATATAAAGAGCTATTTCCAAGATTGTTCCTGTATCAAATGCAATGGTGAAGGAAATATATTCACAAGAGGAGCAACTGAATAGATGGAACTTCATGCGGAGAAGGAGATTGTATGAATAGGAAGAGGATCTACTTGTCTACCTTAAAAATATATTAAGGGACGTGAGTTTGGATTCTCATGAAGATGATCAATTGTGCTGAGGACTAGGGTATGGAGGCATGTTCTAGGTTAAAACAACATAATAATTTCTTATGAAGAAAATTAATGCAAATAGAATGCTTATAGACTCAGATCTAAAAAAGGCTTTGAAGTATATATGGAAAGTGAATGCACCATCTAAAGTACTGGCATTTGTGTGGTTGCTTTTGAGGAATAGACTACCAACTAAGCAGAACCTACGAAAAAGAGAGATTCTCGCTGCTGCTGACTGCGCGTACTGCGGACATGTGGAGGAGGACAATATGCATCTATTTTTCTTGTGTGATGTGGCAAAAAAGGTGCGGGGAGAGATTTTTCTTGGTTACAAATGCCAATGATTCATGGATCATCATTGTGTGAAATTTTCTTACGATATATAGACAAGTGGGTGTGAAAAAAACCAAAGGCAAAGGGTGCTGTTATTTAGTTTACAATGGTATGGATGTTATGGATATAAAGAAATAAAAAGGTGTTCAAAGATGAGGGGCCCAATGTGGTAGAGATGGTGGAATCAATTAAAATAAGATCATGGCGTTGGATTAATATCCTGGGAGGATTATCAATTTCATATGGTAATTGGCGCATGTGCCCTATTTCTTGTTTTTAATTGTCTATGTAAGATACTGGTGTAATTTGGTTTGAGTACACCTAGTGCTCATAATCAATAAAACTTTTTGTTTGCTAGTAAAAAAAAAGACACTAAAAGTATGCCTGTCACTAAAATTAGATTGAAAGAACTGTTGAACATTTAATCTAATGGTAGATGGGTCTTCCAACCATAAAAAAAACCATCCCAAAGAGCACGTAACATGTTTCGACGCCTTCACTTAGCCAGACATGCATGAAAATAGGCAAAATTAGCATCATCATCCCGAACCCATTTCACACGCAACTTTTGTTTCGCCAAGTTGTGTTTATTTTTCAGATTCTGCCAGAGAGTCACATTCTTCAATTTCGGAGCTTCAATCTCTGTCACAGACAATTCAAAAAAATTCAACTTTCAATTCCAACTCATTAATTTCAGAAGTAACTGCCGTAATAGAAGTATCCAAATGGCGAAAGACGTTCTTATTCCACTCTATAATATCAACTTTTAAATGCTTTAAATTTTCAGCCAAACAAAATACCTTCATGCCTTGAACATTCTAAGATCGCCATTCCTCCTCAACCAAAGGAGCAAAATCAACATGACATAACCAACGATTATTGAAACGAAAAGGTTTAGAACCCCAGTCAACATCACCTTTTTTCAAAACCTCTGGACAATTATTAGATACATCTCTCTGCAACATCCAAGCTGACATACCACGCCAATCATCACACCAAGCATCAAAGACCAGAATACGATCTAGCCTACTCATAGAGATACCATTATAATATAAATATGTGAATTTTCTCCCCAATATAGGAAAATCTAAAAGTGCCATATTACCAATAAAAGCATTAAACTCTTAAATTTTCACATGGTAATCATAATCACAAAACCCACACATTCAGAGAGACTGCAAGTTGCATTAAAGTCCCCTAAACTACACCAGAAATGAGAGGTAAACCTGTTTCTAGTAGCAAGAAGGTCACTCCACAATCTTCGCTTCTCAACCAAGGAGCACGGAGAATAAACATTCACTACAATAACTTGATGAGTACACACCCGAATAGCCCGAGCCACCAAAAGGGAAGACAAAACCAGAAACAAGTCTATTCCAAATATTAAGGGCGCTACTTGACCTTCCAACTGCTGGATAATATCTCCAGTCGGACTCTTCTGAGCCCCATAACAATTCACACAATTTACCATCAATTATCTCCACCTTTGTTTCTTGAATTGCTATAAAATCCAATTTTTGGTAAGAAACTAACTCGTGAATGTTAGTCTTTCTAAGAGCCCCTCCAAGCCTCTAATATTGAAGGTTCCCACAATCATGGATACAATGATCCTTCCTCATCTCCTTAGCACACATATCCTTTTTCTCCAAAGCCACCAAAGTTGCTTGCATCTCAGTTCCCTACAAAGACAAACCCATATACTACCCCACCTGAGTAATACTTACTGCTTCTTTAACCATGTTGGACTAAGCAGAAGACGACGAAAGAGAAGAAACAAAACTAAACGACTTCTTCCTATGGTTCAACTTGTAACCATCCATGGCGAGAGTAGTGTGATAAACAACCCTTTTACCTACAATCATGGGTGGCTTTCCTTTTTTTAATTTTCTTTCCTAGACCTTCATGAATTTTTGAGCCCATTTGATTAGGCCCACTCACATCCGTTACCTCATTAGAATGAGCCTGCTAATTGGATTGGTCAAAAACTCCTTGCGTCAGTAGCGTGTCCATAGGCTGCTCAATACCATAGGGGTGTAACGGTCCGGTCCGGTCCGGTCTATGAGCCATATTACGGACCGGACCGTTCAATTTAGTATGGTCCGATCCGATCCGATCCGGTCCCAATATTATTTATCCTCAAAGACCGGACCGGACCGGACCGTTCATGAATGGTCCGGTCCAGTCCGATCCGGTCTATTTTGCATTTCTTTCCTGTTTTTTTTTTTTTAAATCAAGCAAACATATGGCAAGTCACAAATTTTTGGAATTGTCAAATATGGTACATGTACTTAAAATAACACTATTTTTTTAACTGATGTCTAGTTTGTTTATTGGTATCGGCCAAATCAATAGATATATCGGCCAAATCAATGTTTTTTTATTTGATTTCTAGCCACACGAAGTGATATTATTGCTAGTACAGTAGGTTTTTTATTTTTTGTTTTTTGTTTTTTTGTTTGTACGGTAGGTTTTTTAATTTTATTTTTTATTTTTTTTAATTATTAGTCCTATCGGTCCGGTCCGGTCCCAGCGGTCTAAAATTATCTGGGACAGTGTACCGGACCGTTCTAGAACGGTCTGACTTTTTTGGGACCAGACCGGACCGTGAGACCGGACCAGACTGCATTTTTCGATCCGGTCCAGTTCGGTCCGAGCGGTCTCGCGGTCTCGGACCGGACCACTTACACCCCTAATACCACGTAACAGATTTAATAACTCAGTATCCAAGTGGGACGACATTCCACTCAACGCCAAGGCCCCACCCTAAATGATTGCTCGCTAAAAGCAAGGATTTAGCAACCATATTTCCATCATTTAATGTAACATTTAACTCAAAGTCGAAACCTTGTTTTTAGGGATGGCAACGGGGCGGGGAATAGGCGGGGAGTACTTTTCCATTTCCTCCCCATCCCCATCCCCAAACCCCGCCCTGGGGAGAGATGGTTCCCCATCCCCATTCCCACCACCCCACGGATCCCCACAGATACCCACGGGGAATCTAAACATATGCGAAATATTTAAAAAGTTTCATAGCTTTAATTTGATCCGATATAACATTAACCATGCTGAATAGAAATTTTAAACCTGTATATCGCAGAAAAAATAATCATTAAAATTCAGAAAATTCAATCTAAAAATATGATAAAACTAAACAAAGGTATTAAATGATAGCTTTGTCACCCACATACACATAACATTACAAACTGAAATAATATTTCAAAAAAAAAACTTTAAATTCGTAGTTGATTTTTACTTTCAACAATGTGGCTGAGGTTTTCATTAGACGCATTGTTGCTTTAAATTCGTAGAATTATAGTATGTAAAACAGTAGAAGAGAGAAGAAGGGAGTGGAGAAATTATAGAACGAAGAAAAAGGAGAAGAAGTGGGGTAATATATAGGGTTTCTAATTTGTGAATTTCTAATTTTCTATTCTAAATTTTTTATTCAGGAGTACTCTAATGTATTTTTTTAAAATTATTATTATTATAACATATTTGAAATTACAAAAACGCCTAATATTAAATATATATAAAAATTAATTTATAAGGGCATATGTGTAAATGTTTGGGGACGGGGGAACAAATCCCATTCCCCGCCCCAAAATTATTCCGGGGAGAATTTCTCCCTCATCCCCGTCCCCGCGGGGAAAAATCTCCGCCCATGGGGCTCCAAATGGGGCGGTCCCCACGGGAATCCCCATTCACGATATGAAATTTTCATCCCTACTTGTTTTTCTCCCACATTCACTGAATTTTGGCTACCGTTTTTAATGGAGATAATTTCATTCAAATTATTATGAAACAGAACATCCTCATCGCCTTGCTAAACACGTTGGAAATAAAAAATACGGACCCCACATTCCACGTTTGACTCCTCCACATATGATTCACCTGTATCTTCAGTATCAAGGTGAGACCTACTAACCCGATTTTTCACCCTCCTCCGCGTTGGCTCAACCTCACTGCCATCACCTCTGTCATCATTCAGGTTGCTCCACTACTTGAATGTCAAAAACAAGTCCATTAATCATGGCCTTTAACTCCTTAATCAAACTTAAATCACAAATCCAGGCTTTCACAAAAGCCACATCCAACCTATCCATAAATTTTATAGAATGATGAAGATAAATAAAAATATAATATTGATGATTAGAGGATCATGTGCTTCAAGTTAATGAAATAATGAATCTTAGAATATATGGTTGACATACAATAGTGCGAGAATAAAAAAAGATTATGTAGCATCAAACAAAAAAAATCAATTCCTAATACTTTTATATTGCTTTTAGCATAAGAGCTAGAACTAGAATACCATAAAAGAAAGAAATCACAAGGGGAATGGAGTTGATAACATTAAATTTTCATTAAATATTTTTACCAAATTCACCAAAAAACTTCACATCATTGCAATTTGCGCGTGAAGTTGTGAATCAAATCAAAACCTCATATAACTTTTGGATTGGATCGTATACGATTTCTTAATCTAAATTAAGTGAATCGAACAGAACCATATATAATATTTATCTTCAGATTTAAATGTTTTTTTCCTAATAAATGAATTGAACCGATCCATGCATGAACACCCTTAGTAACAACAGTGAGTGTTCAATGATGAGGACGAGATATTAGTAGACATTTTGCTTTATTATGTGTAGCATGTTTCTAGACAGATAACATCTTATATTTCACATTTGGTATTATTCTATATGCTAGAGTGTAGATACTGATTTTAAAAAAAATAATTTTAATTAAAAATTACTCCCCCCTCTCTAAATATAAGCACTTGTACTAACCTTTTACGGGTATTAAGAAAATTAGTTAATATTGTTAATGACATTGACATTGTTAACATTTAGTATATTTTTTCAAAATCACCCCCTATCATTATCATTGGGAGTCTAAAAAGTGTTGAGTTAATTATGATGTTTGTGAAAAAAAATGATTAATGTCATTGAAAATTGAAATAAGGTCTTATAAAAAGATACACGACCAAAGCACTGACTAGTGCTAATTTCATAAATATTACTATAATTTGATTAAAAAAATTACATAAGTTCCATAAATTCCATTAATTTAAATACTTTAAATAAGTTTTTGGTATAAAGAAAAATCTTATTACCACAATGCAAAGAATTAGATACATACTAAAGGCCATAGTTACAACCTTTGCCACCTTCTAGGAAGGGTTCAAAGCTTGTGAACATGCCTAGATCCATCCATGTGCGAGCCACCTTCTATGAAGGGTTCTAGCCCATGAATGAATAAAAAACTATAACTCCAAACAAATCCTATCCACCAGTGTTTTATTCCTCCAATTTCTAAACTTTGGAAAACAAAAATCTACTCTTAAAGCAAGCTCTCTTCTAATAACCTGAAACCAGCATTCCACTGTTTTTGTTCTGTCATTAAAGGTGCGATTGTTCCTTTCATTCCATGTGTAATAAATGACCGCAGACAACATAGCTTCAATACATTGCCTCCTATGTTTATCCTTAAAAGCAAATTGACTCCAACGAGTCCAATTTTGCATCTTGTAAGGCCATCGATCGATTAGTAACCAATCACAGCATTTTACAAGCAGGTCTTTACTCCATGCACATTCAAAGAAAAGGTGGTGATGAGTTTCTTTAGCAGCAAGGCAAAGGCAGCAGTGATTCGGAGTTGAGATCCAAGTCAGTTTGTCAAGTGTTTGTAGTTTGCCTTGCGCAGCAAGCCAGAAAATGAAGCATTGTTTCTGGACTGAGAGTCGATTCCAAACAGCTTTGTGTAAAGGGAATAAAGGCTGTGTACCTGTCAGGAACTCATAGCCTGATTTAATGGTATAGATGCCATCCTGTGTGTCTGTCCAATGATTCCCTTGAAAACCATTCCTCAATTTATCTCTGATTTTCAAAAGTTGTTTCCAGTGCCAACTATCACCTGTCTTAGGTAAACTATTCCAGAAAGATTCATCTTTGATGTATACAGAGTGCATCCATCTTACCCAAAGATTATCTTCCTTCTCATCTAAGCTCCAAACTTGTTTACCTAAGGCTGCAGTATTCCAGGCAACACCATTTTTAACATTAAGACCATCATAAATTCTAGGCCTACAAATATCCTTCCAGGCTACCTTGGCCTTGTACCTGCCAGCTTCATTGCTACCACAAAGAAAGGATCTACATTTTGCCTCAATATCCTTGATCACTGATTTTGGAATTACAAGAGCTGAGGCCCAGTAAACTTGCAGATTCATAAGCACATAATTAATTAAACAAACTCTGCCTTGGTACGAAAGATTCTTGTCTTCCAAGTTTCAATTCTTGTGGTGACCTTATCTGAGAGTATCTGACAAGTGGCAGCATTCCATTTCTTTGAGAGAATCGGTATTCCTAAGTATTTGCATGGGAAACTACCAATTCCTACTCCTGTGATTGCAAGCAACTCATTCCTGACTTATGGTGTAACTCCAGCTATGTAGAAGAATGATTTTTGTGGGTTAGCTTCCAAACCTGAGCATTTTGCAAAATCTTTCATGACTTGCCAAAGGATTCCAACACTTGCTGGATGAGCTTTGCAGAACACCATTAAATCATCAGCAAAAGCCAAATTAACCAACTTGAGGTCCTTGCACATGGGATGGAATCTAAAGTTCCTGTGAGTTGCAGCCAATTGTAAGCTTCTTGTCAAATACTGCATTGCTAGAACAAAAACAAGGGGTGAAAGAGGGTCCCCTTGTCTTAGTCCCCTTGAACCAGTGAAATTTCCCCCTTTCACACCATTAACAATGATGTTGTATGAGGCAGATTGAACACATGCTAATATCCAAATTCTGTATTTGGTTGGGAATCTGAGAGCTTGTAACAATTCATCAATAAATTCCCAATCCAGTGAGTCATATGCTTTCCTTAAATCAATCTTGAGAAGGCATCTTGGTGATAATCTCCTTCTACCATACATTCTGAGCAATTCTTGAGTGATTAGGATATTGTGCATTATACTCCTGTCCCTCACAAAGGCTGCTTGGTTGTCCTGTATCAAATCAGGTAGCACAGCACTCATCCTGTTAAATAGGATTTTAGATATACATTTATAGATGCTATTGCAACAGGAAATAGGCCTAAATTCATGAACATAATCGGGGAAATCAATTTTAGGGATCATAACAATATTAGTAGCATTAACTTCCCTGAGCATATGACCTGTAGTAAAAAAATTCTGAATGGCAGCACAACAGTCATTTCCAATTATGTCCCAAGCTTTAATGAAAAAACCAGATCCATAACCATCTGGGCCAGGAGCCTTGTCAATGTGAATATCAAACATAGCCTGCTTAATCTCAATATCAGTAACTGGTCTAATTAGCTACATCTGCTGGTCAACATTAAGAACTGATCCCTGAGTCACCACTTGCTCCTTAATGTGCTCTTTGTGACTCCTCCTGGTGAAGAGTGCTTTGTAATAATCATTAAACATCTGCACAATCCCCTGCTGAGAATCTGTTACACTTCCATCAGCATGAGTAAGTCTCACAACCCTGTTATGGTACTGCCTGCTTCTGATCGAGGTATGGAACACCTTGGAATTAACATCACCATCCTTAAGCCAGAGGATTTTAGCTTTCTGTCCCAGGAAGGAGATGGCATTCTTTTTAATTTCAGTGTAATGTCTAATCAAGGCCTTCTCAGCATTTTGTAGAGCCAAGTCATGCGGATAAAGATCAAGCTGCTTCTGCAAAACATCAAGCTTCTCTCTGGTGTCTAACTCCTCTTTGTCAATCTGAGAGTAATACAATTTATTCAGGGTGTTTAGAGGCTTTCTCAACAGATACAACCTTCTATAGATCTGATACATCTTGCTTCCATCAATCTGAATATTCCAGATAGCTTTGGCAATGTTTTTGAAATCAGAATGGGTAGTCCACATATTAAAGAACTTAAAATCAGATCTCAAAATCTGAGACTCAGTTCCCCAATGAATCACAATTGGTGAATGGTCTGAAATTCCAAGAGGCAGAAATTCAGCTTCTGATGAGCTCCAATCCATACACCATTTATTATTGATCAAGGCTCTATCTAATTTACAAGTTACTCTATCATGGCCCATTTGTTTATTGCTCCAGGTATAATAACACCCCCTATAACACATGTCAAAAAGGCCACTGTCTGCCACACAATCTCTGAAGTCCCTGATTTGAGACATGTCCAAAGCATTCCCACCATTTTTCTCATAATCATGCAAACAGGAATTAAAATCCCCTATTACAAGAATAGGACTGTCAGGCATAGAATGCAAACCTGCTAGAACTGGCCAAAGAACTTTCCTTTCTTCACTGTCATTAGACGCATAGATGACACACACAAAAAAACTCTTCTGCTTCTGCTTTAAAGTCACATAACACATAACAAATTGTGTAGATCTTGCAACAAGCACCACATCATAACTATCTTTCCTCCAAAGCACCCATATTCTTCCAATGGAACACACATCAAGGTTATGAAGAGAACCCCAACCAGCTGCAATTCTGTCATGAACCTGTTGAATGGAATTATTCCTCAACTTATTCTCAAGAATTCCTATGAAACCTACCCTATAATTTTTTACACAAAGCAACAATTTCTTGCTGCTTTTGAGGGCTATTCAACCCCCTTATGTTCCAAACTGCTATTTTATCCATGGCCTTGCTTAGAGGATTCACCTATTTGCAATTTTGGACTTTGAGATTTCCCCTTAGAACCAATAGTTATCCATTCACCTTTTTCTGAATTCTCCACAATTCTGTTTTCTGGTTTAGTTTCATTATCCACTGTGGCTGCCTTAAGGACAGCATTAGCCTCCTCCAAAGCACTGGCTACATTTTCTGGTGGGATAGTGCCTGCTTCCACTGCTTGCTTACTTTTGAGAGCTCCCACCACTTCATCAACCTTAGCCTGAGATGGCTTCTTCTTAACAACCCAATGTTGTTTCACATCTTTTCTGCACATCTTTGAGTCATGCCCATAGTTGTTGCATTTGGAACATAGAGTAGGTTTCCATTCATAATTCACCTTTTGGTTAATAACAGTACCCTTGTCATCCTCAAAGTAAACCTCCTCTGGCAGAATTGCAGGGTTAACCTCCACAAGAACCCTGGCAAAATTAATTATGTTTCTCTCTTTAGTAACCTGATCCACCATAATAGGGTTACCAATGAGGCTAGCAATCTTTCCAAGTGAAGCTGCTCCCCAAAATTTAAGGTTTAGGTTTGGCAATTGAATCCAAACAGCCACACGATCCAGAAAATTCCTATTTAGAGGTTTACCTGTCCAGGGTGCCAATATCATTGGCTTTTTATCAAAATGGAACACACCAATTTCCATAACAATGTTCCTTGCCTCTATTGTGTTAAATCTCACCACCACTGATCCATCTGAATTCATCAAGACCTTGTCTATGCCATACTGTCCCCAAGCTTTCTTGATAAATCCATTGATAACAGGAAACGGGGGTTTGGCTCCCAAAACATAGCATACCAGAGCATTTTGCCAGTATTTGACTTCATCTTCAACATCACTAGCATCAATCTTCCCCACAGCAACACCATCTTTCAAAGTCGGCTGATGATAGTGTAATTTCTCTCCTGCATTCCTGAGTTTAGTAATGTCAAAGTTTTCCCAAACATTTGGTATTTTCGGGATCTCCTGTGTTATTTCCTTCTCAGTGGTTATAGGATTCTCATCTCCTCCCTGGTTATCCTTTGAAGCTTCATTAACCCCTGTTAGATCCCTGCTTCCTTCAGCAATTCCTTTCCCTTTAATTTTGGCACGTAAAGCATCTATGCAATCCAATAACTGCTGTGCTTTCTTGGGACTCAAGGTATCGAGATCAGCATCATCAAGAGCATGCAATTCCATTGGAATCGATTCTGAGCAGTCAGAGTTGTCATCGTTCGTTGGTTTGTGTTGAGAGACAGGCATCTTAGGTGGTCTACCCCTCCTTCTGGCCATATGACGGCGGCGGCGGCGGTGGCAACCCTAGGCTACCACGAGAGAGAGGAGCAAGTAAATGACTGTGTCTGAACTTGTTGGTAATACTTTAAATAAGTTCCATAAGTTATAAATGTCAAATAAATAATTTTTTTTTTGTTAATAGTGCTAATGTGGTATTTGATGTGGACAATAATTTGTTTAAATAAAAAAAATACCTAATGACATGACCTATTTGAAATAGAGAAAATAGAGAATGCATCGACAGTGTAAAGATTTTTACACCATCAATGCATCATCTACCATTCATTCGTTTATGGTCGTTGACTTTTAGATTATAGTAATACAGATGAATGGTGGATGATGAACTTTACACCGTCAATGTGTACCCATTAAATTAAATAACCTATTTAAAGCAATGTTCTAATATGCAGAATCTATTTAAAAGAACTTAATTCTACTCTCATGGCCCACCCACAAATAGATGATATCTTTCATGAATATTTAATCGATGCAAATACCTCTTCAACTGTTTGAATCTGCACTCCTTTTCTTCCGAATAATAGGTATAACCTCATTACTACATTTATATTTACATCTAAGAAGGTGAACCTATGACAAGTATCTTTTTGAAAATCATTCTGTAGCATATATTCATTATGAAAGCAATATGTTGTGGTGTGTTATCCCACATGTACTGGTAAACTAGTTTGTTGATGTATGGCGATGGTGACAAGTTTTTGATCAAAAAACTCCGTCAGCCGAGTCAAGGTATTTGGGGTGGGGTGTGTGTCATGTGTAGAACGGGAGTTGAAAGTTGTGTTTCATACCTACTACCTATATTAATAGGATGAAAGGGTATGATGAGTCATGGTAGGCAATTATGGCCGCCATTAACGTAGCTATGATGGGTCATTTATGGCCATAATTATTGTATAGAGATCATAGGAGTAACGATCTCAAGGCTTAATGGAACCATTATGAGCCGTTATAACAATCACATACTTAAAGCGGCAACATGTAGGAATCAGATTATCGACCTACCGAACAAGTGTGTTGGGCCGGTTACGCGCAGTCAATCAGTGCTTACTTGATCAATACTTGTTGGTCTGTGGTACCGATACTTATTGGTCCGTGGGACCGGTCTATAACAGTAGTCCCCCAACTCAGTGTTGTGACGTAAGCAAGAGCGTCAAGATATTAATAGAAAAGACCAACATAGTGTTAAATTTTTTGTGTAAATATCATGTCAAAAAACGTTTTTGAACTTTTGTTGTGGGGAATTTGATCTTGAATGTCTGAGTTGTGACAAGTGTTGAAAGGACATTGTGATGTCATTATATTAATCCCGTATATCTCAGCCATCTCATCGAGTTCATAACAGATGCCCTCAACCCAGTGCTTTTAAGTAAGGCATGGTGCTATTTTAAAGTTACGAAGGGACGAGTTAGACGAGATAATTCTATTACTGTAAAAAAGGGCAACATAAGAATCTCGTGATAAACGAAGTGCATTTTGTTGATCCTTAGCTCCAAGAGATTCTTCATAACTATCAATTGATTTCAAAGGATGGAAAACAATACAATATTCTCTCTACCCAGAACAAGAGTTTGAAGAGGAGGACTCGGTGCAAGGTTTGCTGAGTTCAAAGAAAGAAATCTAGTCAGAAGATTCCTTGCTTTCAAAATATAAGACCTAAAAGGGAAGCCCGATTGAGGATTCCTCACACTTGGAAAGAGTTCGAGAAGGTAAATTCAACATGAAGTTCTTCTCATTTTGAACCTTAAAGCGAATAAGGAAACTCAACACACGGTTCCTTGCCATCAAGAAATGAGTCCGGATAGGGAAATATAGAAATGTATTCCTCACTTTTAGAAACATATTGAAAATCGATGAGAATATCTGTAACACCTCGTCTAAAACCTCATATTTGTTTTAAGCAATAAAGAGATTTGTTTTGAGAAAGTGTTTTTGAAAGAGTATTTCTTGAAGTGAATTTCTTGTTTATGATTTCAAGTGGTGAATGGTTTTAAAGAAATGATTTTCATGAGGTATTATTATGAGTTTTAAAGCTGAGATTTTGAGAAAAACCTATGTATTTGATATTTTTATATTTTAAGGAAATTATGATTTTGTGCATGAGTTATTTCATGAGGAAAATTTATTTTCTATGTGTATGTATGTATGTATGTATGTATGTGTACGGTTGTGTATTATGTGCATGCTAGGGCTTTTAATTTTCTAGAAGCCTATAGGAATAGATTAGAACCATGTAGAGATTAGATTAGTAGAGGAGTGTGGTTAAGAAATTAATCAACCAATAGGAAGTGATATTAGTGCCTTAATTCACTCTCTTTGTCTAGTTGAAAAGACCTAAGCCATGCAACTTTTTGGAAAGCCAAAATTGCCCCTCACCATTTCACTCTTGACCGAATTCTCCAAGGGCAAATTAGTAAGTCACGAGTTTGCCTATATAAACCTAAAGCCTTAGTTCATTTCACCCATTTCCTTTTTCATTTCCCATTCATTTCCTAAACACTAATTCTAAGAGTTCCACAAGCTCTTAGAGAGAGAGAAAGAAATAGAGAGAGAGGCCGAGAGCTTGGAGAGGAAGAAGAAGGAGTTCAAGTCCAAACCTAGGAGTTACCTTTGAAGATCAAGTCTAGGAGGTTGAAAATCATCTCTTTTCTTTGGTGTGTTTCGAAGATCTTAGGGGTATTAGAGTTAGTTTTATTTTCTAAGCCCTGTAATCTTCATCTCTTCTTGCATGTTCATTTTTATGGTTGATCTATGATTGCATGTAATTTCTAAGCTTTGATCTTGAGTTTTCAAGAACCAAACAAACTTGTACAACTCTAAATTATGGAGTTTGTGATTCGGCCATACCTAGAAAACTAGGTCATGATGCTTTTTATTTTGATTCAAGTTCTTGCATGTTAGTTTTATGTTTACAAAAGTTGATTTAAGTTGTTAAAATTCTTAGATCTTGCTTTGATCTTGATAAAGCTTGCATTTTTGGTTTTGATCTTTAAAAAGCTTTGATTTTTACCTTGATCTTTAAAAAGTTTTGATCTTGAATCTTGCATGTGATTCTTGAACCAAAAAGTCTTGATATTTTGTTTGCATGTCACGGTTTTAGCAAGGAAACCAAGGAAATCAACTTTTGAAAAGTGGTTTTGTTTTGATTTAAGTCTAAAGTTCTTGCATGTTAAAGATTTGAACTTTTTCTCTTGATTTTTGATGTTGAATATTCGGCCAAAGCATAGAACTAGGAGATCATGATTTGTTTTTCATGAAAAAGACTCTTGCATGTTAATTTCTTCTTGATTCAAGTATTTTTCAAAAGTGCATGCGAGGAAAATAAAAATGAAATTTTGGTTTGAAGAGGTAAAGAGGTCATGGTTTTATGCTTGAGAAAGGAAGTGGTATTTTAAAAACCATGTGTTAGAAAGTGCATGATTTGATTTGGTAATTTTAAGGTTTTCATGTTGAAAAAGTGCATCAAAACCATGTTTTTGTCATGATGGTGTTCGGCCTAGGTAGGTTTAGTAGGCTAGATTCTTTTTCTTATGAAATGACTTGAAGTAATAAGTGTGTTTTGTGATTTAATGTTAAGTAAATTATTTAAAATGGTGTTGTGGTGCTTTTCTTTCAATTCGGTTTTTGATATGAAAATGAGTAAATGAGTTTGATTATTTCAATGAGTATTTTTAATGGTTTTGATTTTAATTCTTTGCTGTCCAAGATTTATTCTTGGAGTGTTTTCATTTTTAAAAAGTGTTTTGATTGATAAAAATGTGGATTTCAAGTACCATTGAAATAACAAAAAGTTAGATTGAAAATTATTGATTTTTCGTTGTTTGAAGAATTAAAAAGGGTGGCTGGACCGATTTCATACAGCCACATAAATCCATTATTTAATTTATATTAATATGAGTTTTCAAATGATTTTGAGGAATTTCAAGTACAAGAAAAGGTTGGATTTTTTTTGGTAAACGATTGTGTTTTAAAGAAAATCATGAAGAGAAAATAAGGGATTTCCTATTTCAAGTGAAAAGAACAAGTGATGATTTTTAATTGAAATAGATTTTTGACGCAAACATATTTTATTTAAATATGAGGTATTCTCTAGACGGTGGGACCAAATCGCAAGGCGAGGCTAGAGATTTCCGAGGACAAGACATTTCGCTTGCTGGGATAAGAGGTGAGTGAGAGTGTTGTGTACCCGTAACGTGGTTGCCTGGAGTCCGAGTATATGGATTGTGAACGTATTAAAGTTTATGTGATATATTATGTGCTAAATTCTTATCTGCTTTGTTAAATGTGATGCATGCTTGATTCTGTTTTATTCTGGATCTCTTCGTGTTTATACTGTTGAATATATTTTATTCCGTCTGGAGAATCTGAATATTGTTATATGTGATAAAGAGAATCATGAGAAAGAGTAAGACTTGTGAGTAAGTGGAAAGTATGGAAAGATTATAAGTGTTGAGATCCGAGAATGTTCCGGTCAAGCAAGGATGCCAAGATTGCGTTCGTGATATGGAGATCGTGCTCGTGCTGAGGAGATTGCAATGATGATGCTGAGATCGTGTTCGAGGATTCAAGACGAAAGATGGTCGTCAAGTGGCTATTGAGAAGTATCAAGAGGATACAAGAGAATCATGAAGATTTCCTATGGGAGCGATATGATGATGATTGCCAAGTGGCTAGTGAAAGAGAAAGAAATATGTGAATGTTTCGGGGAACGGATATAACCCTTAGTGGTCGGGACTTGTCGAAGGGATGAATCAAGGGCGAGCCGACCTTAGGTTAATTAAAGAACATAAAAGACTTTAAAAGACTTTAAAGGACTTTAACATACGCGGTGAGGTATGAGAGTGCGAAGTAGTGGAGAGGAAGATACCATGAGTATTAGAGATACTCAGGTGGAGATTGCATGAGGGGAGGGCAAGGATGGTGAACGTCAAGAAGCCTGGAGTATATTTCTAGGCGGAACGAATCCCATATGTGGCATACGAACGTGGTAAGGACTAGGTCCTAAGCCGTGGTAAGTTCTGCACAGCTAACTAGAAATAATACTGTCACCCCTTGATTGCAAATCTAGAACAGTGAGAGGGACTGGAACGGGGCATTGTGATTTGCCACTGTACCCGAGTTATTCTACAGTGAGCCTTGATTGAATGATATGATATGAAATGTATTAAATTATTTGAGATTGTACCCGAGATTTCTACAGTTCTCCTGGCTTGGAGCCAAGTGTTGAGACAGCTTTCGTGCCCGCGTGGTAAAGGTCTTGTACTCCTGTTAGCTTCCGACTAGGTTGGATGGATGACCGTGGAGATGTAGACGTGTGAGTCATTTTTCCTCAGTGATGGTTTTTCCCCACCTCATTGAGTGAACGATCTACGATAAGACTTAATTATAATGAAAGATTCAAAGAATGAAAGTATAAGTGAATTCTTGAAGGATTGAGAAAGATTGTGATAAGACTTGGATGCTTGGTATTGTGTACAATGAGTTATTTGACGATCAATGATATTGATATGTTTGGATTATTATTATATGTTTTGTTATACTTACTTCATTCATGCTATGTGTATAACATGTCATATGTGACGATGATGATATGATTATATTGTGCTATATGTTTATGTTATACTGTCCTGGTTCTATTATTCTGTTCCACTATCTATCCGTCTGTCTTTCTATTGAGTGTACCCTGAGACCGCATGGTCAACCCATTGGTGTTCGGAACACTGACTCTCTCCTACCATGTTGTCGTATTGGCATTTGCCGGTATTGCAACTGGTAGATGGCGTATCATGTAGCAATCCACACGTGGCCTCTTCAAGGAGGAGCATGGGAGGTTGTCCCCGAAGGTTGGATTTGGAGAGGTGAAACTCGGTTGGAAATCGACGATCCAAGGCATATTTTGTGAAGGACGAGTCTGGACGTGCATGTAGGGCAGGTCACTCTACGTGACTATCAGGATGGCGGACCGAGAGAGCATCATGAGTATGATGGCGATCCCGCACCGTTAGCTGCGGTGATTCCTCAACCGATGGAGGGGGAAGACGCGAGTGACTCTGGTCACGAAGCGGAGACGGATTCTAGTGAGGAGATGGAAGCGGATGCTAGTTCGACTGAAGAGTGATATCCGGCGTTCTGTGTCTAGATGTTCTAGAGTGTCTAGAATCTAAGTTTCCAATCGAGGATTACTTTGTGAAGTACCATGGATGTAACCAAGCTACTTTTAAATATGTTTTAATTAAGTTTCAAACCTGGTTTGTAATCTTTTTGTAACTATAAACTGCTTTTGGAAACTGCTGGAGATGAGACTCTGTTGTTTATGGTTTATAATATTACAATGATGATGATGTTATGAAATGTGATGATGTTTTGCTTACGAAAAGTTTTACAAGTGACAACTCGATTTTCAAATAAGTGATGTCAGCAACTAATGAACTCATGCTTTAAAAAAAATGGCCTCATTTTTACAACAAATTGATAATAAATGAGTCATGGTTTTGGAAGTGAAAATCGGGCTGTTACAGAAGTGGTATCAAAGCAATGGTAATCCTCAGTGGCCTTAAGCATAGCCTTATATGCTTACTCTGTGTGACTCTGTGCGTCTAGAGTATAGGTTTAAGTTGTTGCGTGTTGAACCCCGTTTCGTTTTATTTCAAGATGAGTCGTACGCGTGGAAGACCTCATGGTTCGAGTTCGAGGAACCCTGGTGAGGATGTCGATAACCCGGATTCGGCAAATCTTATGGCTCGGATGACGGCAGTGATGACGGGCGTCAACGATAATTTGCAAGCGTTGCATCGGCAGGCGCAGCAGAATTTCAACAATCAGCAGCAAGCTCAGAACCTGGAAGCCCAAAGGTATAAGGGATTGGACGAATTCTGTCGCCGCAACCCGAAGGAGTTTGCGGGAGGTTTCGCTCCGGATGCGGCAGTGGAGTGGATAGAGGATTTAGAGAGAATTTTCGGGGGCATGGTGCAGTGCAATGATGAGCAGAAGCTGGCTTATGCTGGATATGTGCTGACAAGAGAGGCTGCAGCATGGTGGCGGATTACTAAGCAAGTGATGATGAATTCGGGAGAAGCGCTGACATGAGAAGCTTTTAAGCTGAGATTTTTGGAGAAGTATTTTCCGGTGTATTTAAGGACGGAGAAAGAAATGGAATTTTTAAGGTTGATTCAAGGGAATTTGTCGGTTGATGAGTATGCTTCGAAATTCGAAGAGCTGGTTAAGTATGTACCCCAGTATGCTGGAGGAGAGAATGAGCGATCGAAGTGTGCTAAATTTAAGGATGGTCTTAAGCCGGAAATTAAGTTAGCTTTTTCTCATCTGGAGATAGAGGATTTTGCTAGTTTGGTAAATCGTTGTCGTATGTATGAGGGAGGTTTAAAGGTAAGGGGAGCAGTTGAGAGGGTGACAAATCCATCTTCGTCTCATGGACCGATTCATAATCTTCCTTTTCATAGAGATTCTGGTGGAAGGTATAGGACTCCGTATTCGTATTCTAGTCCTGGCGGAAGGAGAGATCAACGTTTCGTAGGAAGCAGACAAGGTGGAAATTTCGGAGGCAGCGGTAATCGCGGTGGAAACCGTGGGGGCAGCAGCTATGGGGGAAACCGCATGTGTAACAGCCCGATTTTCACTCCCAAAACCTTAACTGAATTATCATTAATTTACTGCAAAAATGAGGCCATTTTTTTTTTAAATATTCGTTCATGAATGATTAACGCCACCCTTTTGAAAATCGAGTTGTCACTTTTTGAAACTTCCCATACCCGAAACATCATCTTCATATAAAAACATCATTTTCATTATAATTAAAACATAAGCCATAAGTACTGGAGTCACACTCCAAAAAGTTTTCCAAAAGCAGGCCAGAATTACAAAAGGTTACAAACCATGATTAAAAAGTAGCTGAATTACATCCATGGTATTTCACAAAGCAATCCTCGACTGGAACTTAGATCCTAGACACACTATATCCTCTAGACACAGAACATAGAACATCATTCCTCAGCTGAACTAGCGTCCGTCTCCATATCTTCGCTGGAGTTCGTCTCCGCTTCGTGATCGGAATCACTAGCGTCTTCTTCCTCCATCGGTTGAGGAATCACAGCAGCCAAAGGTGCGGGATCACCTTCGTACTCGTGATGCTCCCTAGGTCCACCGTCTTGATAGTCATGGAGAGTGACTTGTCCCACATGAACGTCCAAACTTGTTCCTCGCAGAATGTGCCTTGGATCGTCGATCTCCAATCGGGTTTCGCCTCGCCAAATCCAGCCCTCAGGAACAACCTCCCATGCTCCTCCCTGAAGAGGCCACATGTGGATTGCTACATGATACGCCATCTACCCGTTGCAATACCGGCAAAATCCAATACGACAAATAGGTAGGAGAGAGTCAGTGTACCATACACTAACGAGTTGACCGTAAGGTCTCAGGGTAGGCTCGATAGAAAGAAAGACGAATGACAGAGGACAATTGACCATTGACAAACATACCGAACGAGACAGGGTATTCAGGGTGTAGAAAATAAACAGAATAGGATAACAAAGCAAGTAACATAATATGAACAAGCATAATAAACAGAATATGCAAAGTATATAAATGGCACATAGGGCACATAAAAGTAAAGCATAACTCATCAATCGAAATCATAACTCGCATTGCTGAACAGTTCCATACTATCTCAATCCTTTCCAACATTCAGTTATATCTTTATTCTTTGAACATTAAGTCTTATTATAACTCACTCACTCAATGAGGTAGGGGGAAAACCATCACCGAGGAAAAACGCACACGTCTACATCTCCTCGGTCTCCATCCAAACCTAGTCGGAAGCCAACAGGAGTACAGGACCTTTACCACGCGGGCACGACAGCTGTCTCAACAATTCATTGGTCCCAGACCAGGAGGACTACAGCCTCAATCAATATCATTCACATAATTATCATTAATCAGGCACACTGTACAAGCAGAGGCAAATCACAATGCCCCGTTTCAGTCCCTCTCACTGTTGTAGACTTGCAATCAAGGGGGTGACAGTATCATTTCTAGTTAGCTATGCGGAACTTGCCACGGCATTGGACCCAGTCCCTACCACGTTAGTACGCCACTTGTGGGATTCGTTACCTAGAAATATACTCGAGGCTTCTTGACATTCACCGTCCTTGCCCTCCCCTCATGCAATCCCCACCTGAGTATCCGCAGATACCCATAGTATCTTCCTCTCCACTACTTCGCACTCTCATACCTCACCACGTATGTTAGTCTTTTAATGTCTTTTAAATCTTTTAAGAGTCTTTTAATTAACCTACAGTCGGCTTGCCCTCAGTCCATCCATTCGACAAGACCCGACCACTAAGGGTTATCTCTTTTCCCCACTTTCATATAACATTCTTTCATTTCCTCAAGCCACTTGGCACAATCACATCATTCCATAGGAATTCACGTAGCTCTCGTCAGCGATCATTTCCATCTTGGGATCCGCCAGCACGATCTCAGCTCCACTAGTGTAGTCTCCTCGTCCAGTGCATTGTTGCTCCACCACGTTTCCGTGAATCACATTACATATCGCTCTTTCGCTTATCTTTACATTATACTTTCTCTTTTATGTTCTTATTATCAATCATAATAGCATCCAGATTCAATTCACAATAAAATAGTAAAAGAACCAACATAAAATAGTAATAAGCATGCATCAATTTAATAAAACATAAAACACATAACACAAAATAGATCACGTAAATCTTTTCCCATCACCACACGGGCAACTACGTTACGGGCTCACCGCACTCTCACTTACTTACCTCTTAATCCAGCAAGAGAAATACTTTGAGCTCGGAAATCTCTAGCTTCTCTTTGAGAATTGTCCCCACCGTCTACTGAATCTCCTCGAGGTAAATAAACACACTTTTATTAAAAACCATTTTAATTAAGAATCACAACTTGGTTTCTTTAATAACAAGTCCTTTACTTTCCTTATCCTTTTCTTAAAATATAAAGGTTTATCAAAACAATTCTCAACCTTTCTTATACTTGAAATCCTTTAAAAAAATCATTTGAAAATTCACATTAAAATAAATAAATAAATAAATAGTTTATGTGGCTGTATGGAAAAGTCCAGCCACCCTTTTAAGTTGTAAAAACATTGAAAATCAACATTTTTCGTTCTAACTTTTTATATATCAAACAACACTTGAAATCCACACTTTTCATAACTCAAAAACACTTTTAAAAATTGAAATTCTTTGAAATAAATTCTTGGACAGCAAAGGACAAAAGAAATCAAACCATGAAAATATTTTTGAAAATAATCAAATACATTTATGCCTTTTCTTTTATGAAAACCGAATTGAACAAACCAAAACAACACAATAATTTTTCTTAAAACAAAGTCACAAAACATAATCATTTCAATGAGACAATCACATGCAAAGAGAATCTAGCCTATCTAACCTAGTATAGGCCGAATCATCATCATAGGAAAAACAAAGTCTTTGATGCACTTTTTCTACATGCAAAAACCTTAAAATCAACAAATCTAAAACATGCATTTCAAACACATGGTTTTAGAAAAATACCACTCCTTTTTCTCTTAAAACCGTGACCTCTTAGTCACTCAAACACATTTTCATTTTTATTTTCTTTTGCATGTGCTTCTAAAATCATTTAAAACAAAAGAGAATCACATGCATGAATCTTTTAGGAAGAGAAATCATGATTTCTTTGATTTTCAAAGCTTGACCGAAAATCAATTAACAAAATCAAGAGGAAAAACTTAAATCTTTAACTTTCAAACACACATAGACTTAGATCAAGGCAAAACCATTTTGAAAAAGTTGTTTTCCTTTGTTTCCTCACCAAAACCGTGACATGCAAACCAAGAAACAAGACTTTTGAGTAAAAGAATCACATGCAAAACTTCAAGATCAAAGTTATTGAAAATCAAGGCAAGAATCAAATCTTTTTCAAGATCAAAACAAAAGATCAAAGCCCTTTTTGAAAAGAAAACCAAGATCAAAGCTTAGAAAAATCAAAGTTAAAATCAAAGCATCTAAACCACTTAGATCAACTTTAACACACATCAAACCAACATGCATGAACTTAAAACAAAATAAAAATCATCACAACCTAATTTTCTAGACATGGCCGAATGGTAGAGTCCATGATTTAAGGTTCTACAAGTTTATGTAACTCTTGAAACTCAAGATCAAAGCTAAATAGGTACTTACAAACATAGATCTACAAGAAAATTAGACATGCAACAACAAATAAATCTTACAAGACTTGGAAAATGAAAACTACTCCTAACACTCTATGATCTTCAAATAACTCAAAAAAAAAAGAGAAGATCTTCAACCACCTTCACTTGATCTTCAAGGAATCCTAAGGCTTTTGGGTTTGATTTCCTTCTTTTCCTCCTCTTGAAGCTCTCGGTTTCTCTCTCTAAGAGCTTGATGATACTCTTAGAAATGTGTTTAGAATGAATGAGAAATGTGAAGGAAAGAGTTGGAAATGAACTAGGATTATGGATATAAATAGGCACTCGAACAATTCCCTTCTTGCCCTTGGAATAATTCGGCCAAAGAGTGTTGCTTAAAGGGTAAAATTGGCTTTATGAAAGCTTGCATGGCTCAAGCCAAGCCATGAGACAAATGGAGTAAAATTAGGCTTAATCCCTCATTCTATTGGTTGGTCAACCTCTTAACCATGCTTTACACTAAACTAAACCTATATGCTATCAATCTACTACCTTAGGGTGCAAGAAAGTCAAAACTCTATCATGCATGCATACACATACACATACGGCCGAACACACATGCACACACATGCACATAAAAATCATTTTTATTTCTTTTCTCATAAAGTAACAATTCTTAAAAATACAAAAATATCAAACACTTATTCAATTCAATTTAAAAACTCATTTCAAAACTCACAAAGTTTTCTCATAAAATCCTTTTCTTGAAAACCATAAAAGAAATCCAATCTAAGAAATATTCTTTTAAAATACTCTTTTTGAAACACTTTCTCAAAATAATCTCTTTATCATTAAAACAAATATGAGGTATTCAGACGGGGTGTTACATTCTCCCCAACTTAGAGATTTCTCGTCCCCGAGAAATGCAGTACCTGAATCAAACAGGTGTGGGAAAGAACTTCTCATCTTACTCTCAAGCTCCCATGTTGCATCTTCTCCATTATTCCGACTCCATACTACCTTAACTAAGGGAATATCTTTTCCTCTTAACCTTTTAACACTACTACCATCTATCGTTAGGGGTAAAGCCTCAAATGTAAGATTTTCCTTTCGTTGCACCGAATCGGGTTCAATGATGTGTGAAGGATCATGAACATATTTTCTCAATTGGGATACATGAAAGACATTATGCAAGTTCGAAAGAAAAGGAGGTAAAGCAATTTGGTAGGCTAAAGGTCCTATTCGTTTAAGAATTGGGTAAGGTCCAATAAAACGAGGTGGAAGTTTTTGGGTTTTGAGCATTCTACCAATTCCAGTAGTGGGCACTACCTTCATGAAAACAAAGTCTCCTTCATTGAATTCTAGCGGACTTCTCCTCTTATCCTGATAACTCTTCTGTCTACTTTGAGCAATCCTCATCCTTTCCTGAATTAGCCTCACCTTTTCATTTGTCTGCTGCACTACATCCGGTCCTATTATCAAATGCTCACCAGTCTCGAACCAACACAACGATGTTCTGCACTTTCTACCATATAGAGCTACATACGGTGCCATTCCGATGCTTGAATGAAAACTGTTGTTGTAGGTAAACTCAATCAAATGCAGAAAAGAATCCCAATCACCGGTACTTTCAATCACACAGGCTCTCAACAAGTCTTCTAACGTTTGGATAGTTCGCTCTGACTGTCCATCCGTTTGTGGATGATATGCGGAACTTAAATCCAACTTGGTTCCGACTGCTGCTTGCAAATTGACCCAAAACTTTGAAGTGAAACGTGGATCTCTGTCTGATACTATGCTTGAGGGTACTCCATGCAATCGTACTACTTCTTTCAAATATAACTCAGCCAACCTATCCATTGAATACTTCATGTTAACAGGAAGAAACCGTGCCGTCTTCGTCAATCTGTCCACGATTACCCAAATAGCATCATAACCTTTCCGAGTCTTTGGAAATCCCGAGACAAAATCCATGGTGACACAATCCCATTTCCAGACTGGTACTTCCAACGGTCGTAACTCACCACCAGGCTTCTTATGCTCAACCTTCACTTTTTGACACGTCAGACACCGTGATACATACTCCGCCACTTCTCTCTTCATTCCAGACCACCAAAATACCTTCTTGAGATCTTGATACATTTTCTGAGAACCAGGGTGTAAACTCAACTTACTCTTGTGAGCTTCTTCCAGTATCATTCTCTTTATCTCTACATCATCTGGTACACAGACATGATCCTTATATCTCAGAATACCATCACCACCAATCTTGAATTCCACTTCTTTCCCTCTTTCCGAAAGCTCCTTCTTAGCTTGAAGTTCTTCGTCTTTCAGCTGAAGTTCCTTTATCCGTTCCATAAATCCACTTGAAACAGTCAGCTGTCCCAATATCATACTCTTCGGTCTTAGTTCCACTCCTAAATTCAGATCCCGAAATTCCTCAATCAACTCCAACTCCTTGATCATCAACGCAGAAACATGCAACGATTTCCTACTTAAAGCATCAGCAACTACGTTCGCCTTTCCAGGATGATATTGTAGCTCGATATCGTAGTCCTTTAGGAATTCTATGTAGGATTCTCATGTTTTGATGCTAACAATCTCTCTCCAAGCAACAACATTGGCAACAAGCAAGCTACACCACATGAAGATTAGAATTAGGATTTTTATTAATTCTATTTCAATGTAATCTTTATTTTATGCAATGCATCTCATTGGTGTGGGTAGCTTAGGTGATTTTAAGAATATTTAAATAATGTTTGATTAAGAGTGAAGATACTTTAAATCTTGATTAAATAGCTCTATCAAAAGTTTTTGTGAAAATCCTTTTAGAAAAACCTTGTTTTTATTCAGACTCTGATCAGTTTACTCGAGTAATGAGTATTGTATCACTTGAGTAATTTATGTCATGACAGGTTAATCGAGTAATGGTTTACACATCACTCGAGTAACTTAATCTGACATGTTTTAATCGAGTGAAGTTATATGGTTTACTCGAGTAATTCAATCAGTGTTTGGAAAATTATAAAAGGACTTAATTTTCTATTTCACAATATATACACATTCATTCTTACAATTTTCTATACATTTTTAAAAAGCAAATTCAAGAGCTATTTTACATTTTTCAAGAGCTATCAAGATTCAACAAGAAACTTTTCATTCTTCACTCTATTTCTCTCATTGTTCAAATATTCTTGAGATCTTAGTTTTTGTTCTTAGTGGTTGTTGAAGATTTGCAATTTGTGATTGCATCATTGAAGTTTCAACACAAGTGAAGAATCTCACAAGGAAGACTTTGAGGATCAAATCAAAGCAAGAAAAGAGGATTGGTCGGAAGCATCTTCAATCAATTAGCAAGGAAATCTAGAATTTTCAAAAGGGGTAGATTAGATCAAAGTGTTTGGTACACACTTTGAGTTGGGTTTTAAGATAGGAGAACTAAGAATCTAGTTGCATCTTAAAACATTGTAAAATCTACAGTTGAAGATTTCTAGTGAAGAATCTCTCTTGATTCAAGAGGGGACTGGAGTAGCTTTCAAGTGGGTGAAAGTGAACCAGGATAAATCCTTGTGTCTCTTTTATTTTCATTCCTTGTATTGCATTAATTCATTAACAATTGCATTTTTAGGTTAGAATTGGGAGTTTTTCAATTCTACTCAATTGATCTAAAATTGTATGTTAATATTACTTGAAATTGATCATATTAATCATTCATAATTTGTTGAATCATCATAGCATTGTAATTCTTGAAGAACTCCATTGAAAACTGAGTTTTAATTGAATTTTACCCAGTTTACTCGAGTAAAGTTCTTGTCACTCGAGTAATCTGCTTTCAGTTTATAAACAATACTCGAGTAGATTTTCTGTTACTCGAGTGATTTAAAAAATAGCTTTCGTATTACTCGAGTGATTTGCTGAATACTCGAGTGAAATTATTTTTGCTTTCGTATTACTCGAGTGAAGACTTGAGTTACACGAGTAATCTGACTTGAATTTTTAAGAAAACTTATTTTCATAAAACCATTCTCTTAGGTGGACGAAAAATCTGTAATAAGGCTTCAATATTCTATTCACCCCCCCCCCCCTAGACTATATTGAGCCGCTTGTTGGTTTCCAACAAGTGGTATCAGAGCTCGGACGAAAAATCCGAGCCTTAAAAAGCTTTTTCGAAAAGATCCGTTTTACTTGGAAATCATGGGCTCAATTTCAAATCCTTTTGGTGGTGAAGGAGCTTCCATTAACCGCCCCCCACTATTTAATGGTGAGGGATACGCTTATTGGAAGGTCCGAATGAAAATTTTTATACAAGCCATAGATATGGAAATTTGGAACGCCATAGAGAATGGACCTTTTGTTCCACAAACTAGAGTAAATGATGTTGTTTCTATAAAACCAAAATCGAGTTGAAACGATGATGATAAGAAGAAAGTTCAATTTGATTTAAAAGCAAAAAATATCATCACGTCCGCTCTTTCTTATGATGAGTTCTTTCGAGTATCTCAATGTGTTGATGCTAAACAAATGTGGGACACATTACAAGTCACACATGAGGGCACTTCGGAGGTTAGAAGGGCTAGGCTGAATACACTCATGCATGAATATGAACTCTTTCGTATGTTACCTAATGAAAATATAGGTGACATGCAAAAGCGTTTCACACATATTATAAATCATCTTTCTGCTCTTGGTAAAGTACTTACAAATGGTGAAGTTGTTAATAAGGTTTTGAGATGTCTTAGCAGGGAATGGCAACCTAAGGTGACGGCCATCATGGAAGCTAAGGATCTAGATGAAATTGATTTAGCAACTCTATTCGGAAAGCTTCAAGCGCATGAAATGGAGCTTGGGAGGTTATCCATGAATGAAGATGCCGATAGAAAGAAAAAGGGAATAGCTCTCAAATCAACTTCAAAATCCCTTAAGGCGCAAGAGGAAAACTCTCAAATGGATGACTCGGACTCCGACATAGATGATGAGACTCTTGGCTTGTTAGTCAAAAAGCTTGGAAGATTCCTTAAGAAAAAGGGTAACTTGAATAGAAATAGACCAAGAGATTCTAAGGATACTCAATCAAGGAACAAGACTAACAAAGATAATATCAAGTGTCATGGGTGTGGGAAGCTTGGTCACTTTAGATCAAATTGTCCAACTAACTCTAAGAAGTCGGAAGGTGACAATTGGAAGCCCAACTCTTCTAAAGGCAAAAGGGCTTATATAGTGTGGGATGAACCGTAAAATCAATCCTCCTCTAGCTCATCGGAAGATGAAGAACTTGCAAATCTTTGTTTTATGACGAAAATTGATGAAGAAGCATCCTCAAGCATGAAATCAAGTGAAAACGTCAATGAGGTAGATTATCTCTCCGATGCTAGCTCTAGTTCTAATTCCCCCTCTTTTAATGAATTGTACAATGTGTATGTAGAGATGCATAAAGAGTTGAAGAAACTTGCTAAAATAAATGTTGAAAGAAAGAATTTCATTATGAAGCAACATGAAAAGATTTTGGAACTTCAAAACTCTTTAGAGGAGCTTAAGCTTCAAAATGAAACACTTGAACTCATTTATGCAAACTCTACATGCAATTGTGAATTGAAAACAAATGAGACTCCATCTTGTGAAAATTGAAAATCCTTAGAAAAAGAAGTTTTCAATTTAAATGATCATATTGCAAGGCTCATGAAAGGAGATACATGTTTAGATCATTTGCTTTCAACTCAAAGGAACAATAGTAATAGATCTGGACTTGGCTATACCAAACCCAAAAATCAACATTTTCATAAAGTTGGAACTTTCTCTAAGATCAATTTTTCAAAAACTCCAACTTGTCATTATTGTGGGATTTTTGGGCATACCACAAATAAATGCAATATTAAAAGGTTTGGTATACCAAGTGGAAAGTATATTTGGATTGTTAAGGGGACTTCACCCCATGCTAACATCAAAGGACCCAAGACAACTTGGGTACCTAAGACAACCAAATGATTTTGTTTGTTGTAGATGTGTCTTCGAACCAAGGAACGTAGATGGTACTTGGATAGTGGGTGTTCGAGACATATGACAGGAGACAAAACGCACTTCATTCAACTTACTTCAAAAAGTGGTGGTCACGTGACTTACGGCGACAACAACAAGGGCAAAATTCTAGGAGTTGGTAAGATTGGTAACGTATCTAACCTTGTCATTGATAATGTCCTATACGTAGAAGGCTTAGAACACAACTTGCTTAGTATAAGCCAACTATGTGATATGGGCAACAATGTGAGTTTTACTCCGGAATTATGCTTTATTAAGTCTAGTATAGATGATAGTGTTAAGTTTGTTGGTCGTCGCTCTAATAACACTTACTTAATTGATTTGGATGAAATAACTTCATTATTTTCAAATTGTTTTAAATCTTTTGATGATGAAATTCGTCTTTAGCATCGACGAATTGCACATATCAATGTGAATCAATTAAATAAACTTTTACGAAAAGACCTAGTAATTGGTTTGCCTAAATTAGATTTCAAGGTTGATAGCATTTGCGACTCATGTCAAAAGTGCAAACAAGTTAAAAGTTCTTTTAAACCTAAAAATGTGATAAGCACAACAAAGCCATTGGAGCTAATCCACATGGATTTGTTTGGCCCATCACAAGTTCGAAGTTTAGGTGGCAATTACTATGGATTTGTTTTAGTAGATGATTTCACTCGATTCACATGGACTCTGTTTTTATATGCATATTTCTGACTATGTTCTGTTTGTGTTTATGTTTCGTGTTTATGACTCTGTTGCTATTAGCTTGGTTAGTTTTGTTTACTTATCTGCTATGGTTGATATATATTTTGTTTTACACTATGATTTGCTGTGTAGTGTGATACTCTGATATTATGGATTATGGTGCTATATTCATTATGCGTTTATATTCGTTGTGGCACTATTGTGGTTTATTTTGGTATTGTCTTTATTGTTATATATTTTTTTTATATACCATTGTGAACTACTTACCTTCCACTTTTGGCAAAGGACTTTTCTCACATTTCTTATCTTTTTAATGATGCCAAAAGGGGGAGAATATTTTGTTGATGTTGTTCTTGTAGGTTAAGTTTTATTATATTTTTTCTAAGTGTCTTACATTTAGGGGGAGTATGTTAAAACTTAGTGCTTAATTGAAAAAGAGGTTTGTCATCATCAAAAAGGGGGAGTTTGTAGGATTCTCATGTTTTGATGCTAACAATCTCTCTCCAAGCAACAACATTGGCAACAAGCAAGCTACACCACATGAAGATTAGAATTAGGATTTTTATTAATTCTATTTCAATGTAATCTTTATTTTATGCAATGCATCTCATTGGTGTGGGTAGCTTAGGTGATTTTAAGAATATTTAAATAATGTTTGATTAAGAGTGAAGATACTTTAAATCTTGATTAAATAGCTCTATCAAAAGTTTTGTGAAAATCCTTTTAGAAAAACCTTGTTTTTATTCAGACTCTGATCAGTTTACTCGAGTAATGAGTATTAGATCACTCAAGTAATTTATGTCATGACAGGTTAATCGAGTAATGGTTTACACATCACTCGAGTAACTTAATCTGACATGTTTTAATCGAGTGAAGTTATATGGTTTACTCGAGTAATTCAATCAGTGTTTGGAAAATTATAAAAGGACTTAATTTTCTCTTTCACAATATATACACATTCATTCTTACAATTTTCTATACATTTTTAAAAAGCAAATTCAAGAGCTATTTTACATTTTTCAAGAGCTATCAAGATTCAACAAGAAACTTTTCATTCTTCACTCTATTTCTCTCATTGTTCAAATATTCTTGAGATCTTAGTTTTTGTTCTTAGTGGTTGTTGAAGATTTGCAATTTGTGATTGCATCATTGAAGTTTCAACACAAGTGAAGAATCTCACAAGGAAGACTTTGAGGATCAAATCAAAGCAAGAAAAGAGGATTGGTTGGAAGCATCTTCAATCAATTAGCAAGGAAATCTAGAATTTTCAAAAGGGGTAGATTAGATCAAAGTGTTTGGTACACACTTTGAGTTGGGTTTTAAGATAGGAGAACTAAGAATCTAGTTGCATCGTAAAACATTGTAAAATCTACAGTTGAAGATTTCTAGTGAAGAATCTCTCTTGATTCAAGAGGGGACTGGAGTAGCTTTCAAGTGGGTGAAAGTGAACCAGGATAAATCCTTGTGTCTCTTTTATTTTCATTCCTTGTATTGCATTAATTCATTAACAATTGCATTTTTAGGCTAGAATTGGGAGTTTTTCAATTCTACTCAATTGATCTAAAATTGTATGTTAATATTACTTGAAATTGATCATATTAATCATTCATAATTTGTTGAATCATCATAGCATTGTAATTCTTGAAGAAATCCATTGAAAACTGAGTTTTAATTGAATTTTACCCAGTTTACTCGAGTAAAGTTCTTGTCACTCGAGTAATCTGCTTTCAGTTTATAAACAATACTCAAGTAGATTTTCCGTTACTCGAGTTATTTAAAAAATAGCTTTCGTATTACTCGAGTGATTTGCTGAATACTCGAGTGAAATTATTTTTGCTTTCGTATTACTCGAGTGAAGACTTGAGTTACTCGAGTAATCTGACTTGAATTTTTAAGAAAACTTATTTTCATAAAACCATTCTCTTAGGTGGACGAAAAATCTGTAATAAGGCTTCAATATTCTATTCACCCCCCCTCTAGACTATATTGAGCCGCTTGTTGGTTTCCAACATTCTATCCACCGTCTCTGACGCATATTTAGCTCCTTTTGCTCGAACAGTTACTTCAGACTTTTGTGGTCACTGAAGACTTCAACCCTTACACCGTACAAATAGTGCCTCCAGATCTTCATAGCAAACACCACTGCCGCTAGCTCCAAGTCATGATTTGGGTAATTAAGCTCATGAATCTTCAGTTTCCATGAAGCATAAGCCACTACTTTCCGCTCTTGCATCAATACGCATCCTAATCCTTGTTTCGAAGTGTCACAGTACCCACAGAAAGACTTCGTCGTATCCGGTAGAACTAACACCGGTGCGGTTGTCAACATCTTCTTCAATTCTTGAAAATTCTCCTCGCATTTTGCCGACCATTTGAATTGTTGACCTTTCCTTGTCAGCTTCGTTAAAGGCAAAGACAAACGAGAAAATCCCTCGATAAACCGACGATAATACCCCGCTAATCCTAAGAAACTACGGATCTCTGTCACAGATGTCGGTGTCTTCCATCCCAACACAGCTTCCACCTTTGCAGGATCTACTGCAATTTCGTCCTTCGAGATTACATGCCCCAAGAAATGCACCAAGTCCAACCAGAAATCGCACTTCGACAACTTAGCATAGAGCTGCTTGTCCTTCAGCATTGTCAAGACTGTCCTTAAATGCTCGGCGTGTTCCTCCTTAGTCTTGGAATAGATCAAAATATCGTCGATAAATACGACAACAAATGAATCCAAGTAAGGATGAAAAATTCTATTCATGTAGTCCATGAATATCGCAGGAGCATTCGTTACACCGAAAGGCATAACCAGATACTCGTAATGACCGTAACGAGTTCTGAAAGCAGTCTTGGGAATATCCTCCTCCTTCACTCTTATCTGATGATATCCCGATCGAAGGTCGATCTTAGAAAATACAGTCGCTCCCTTCAATTGATCCAACAAGTCGTCAATTCTGGGCAGAGGGTACTTGTTCTTAATTGTCACCTTGTTCAATTGACGATAATCCGTACACAAACGCATACTACCATCCTTCTTCTTGACGAATAAAACCGGTGCTCCCCAGGGTGAAACACTAGGCCTTATCATCTTCTTCTCCAACATCTCTTCCAATTGCTTCTTCAATTCAGCTAACTCCGCCGGAGCCATCCTATAAGGTGCTTTAGAGATCGGTCCAGTTCCAGGTATCACGTCAATTGAGAATTCCACTTCTCGAATTGGCGGTAGACCAGGTATCTCTTCCGGAAAAACTTCGGAAAAATCCCGAACTAAAGGTAATTCATGCAGTTCCTTGTCCTTCTTGACATCCAATGAAGCCAGAAATATGTAAGCTACCGCGCCATCCTTCAATGAAGTTCGAATTTGCTTGGTAGATAAATGCTCAAGGTCATTGGGTTTAGGCAAAGAAGATTGGGTCTCGCTAAAGACTAACGACTTTTCGGAACAGTTCAGAAGAACACGATTCCTAGTAAGCCAGTCCATTCCTAATATAATGTATATTTGAGAAAGGGGTAGTTGAATCAAATCAACAAAATAAGTGTTTCCTTCTATATCTAAGGGACAATTAGGACAATAAGTAGACACTATCACAGGCTTATCAGTAGGGGTAGAAACAATCAAGTTATAGGGTAAAGCATCTACTTTCAAATTTTAGTCTATTCACCACATCATGAGAAATAAAGGAATGAGTAGCACCCGAATCGTACAATACTAACAAGGAATTCTTATAAATGAAACATTCACCTTGGATAAGATTAGCAGCGTTCGCAGCTTCAGCTCCGCTCATCGTAAACACTCTCCCGGACATAGTTGGACGATTTGCATTCCCCGAATTAGCCGTTCACTTAGGCTCCCTGCAGTCTCTCGCCATGTGACCAGGCTTGTCACAGTTGTAGCAGTTCGAATTCCTTGGTGGACATATCGGACCAAAATGATTACAACCACACTTATTGCAATGAGGAGGTACGTTCCCTGATCTCACTCCACCGAAACTATTACGATTACCACAGCCACGATCCATACGATTCCCTCCATAGCTGCTGCCCCCACGGTTTCCACCGCGATTACCGTTGCCTCCAAAGCTTCCGCCTTGACCACTTGCTCCAAAGCGTAGATCTCTCCTTCTGCTCGAACCAGAATATGGGTGCGAAGTCCTATACCTTCCTCCGAAATCTCGATGAAAAGGAAAATTACGAGCCGGTCCATGAGATGAAGAAGGGTTCACTACCCTATCAGCCGCTCCTCTCGCTTTCAAACCGCCTTCGTACATACGACAACGATTCACTAAACTAGCGAAATCATCTATCTCTAAATGAGAAAAAGCTAACTTAATCTCAGGTTTAAGACCATCCCTAAACTTAGCACACTTTGATCGTTCATTCTCGCCTCCAGCATATTGGGGTACATACTTAACTAACTCTTCGAATTTCGAGGCATACTCATCAACCGAAAAATTCCCTTGAGTAAACCTCAGAAATTCCAGTTCCTTCTCAGTCCTCAGGTACAACGGAAAATACTTCTCAAGAAATCTCTGCTTAAAAGATTCCCAAGTCAGCGCTTCTCCCAGATTCACCATCACTTGCTTAGTAACTCTCCACCATGCTGCAGCCTCTCTCGTCAGCATAAACCCAGCATATGCCAACTTCTGCTCATCGTTACACTGCACCATACCCCCAAGAATACGCTCTAAATCCTCTATCCATTCCACAGCCGCGTCCGGAGCAAAGCCTCCCGCAAACTCCTTCGGGTTGCGACGACAGAATTCATCCAATCCCTTGTAGCCTTGGGCTTCCAGATTTTGAGCTTGCTGCTGAGTGTTGAAATTCTGTTGCGCTTGTTGATGCAGTGCTTGAAGATTATCGTTGACTCCCGTCATCATAGCCGCCATCCGAGTCATAAAATTAGCCGCATCCGGGTGATCAGCATCCTCACCAGGGTTTCTCGAATTTGAACCAGAAGGTCTCCCACGCGTACGTCTCATCTTAAGAAAAACGAAACAGAAGGGGTTCAACGCACGATAACACAGAACCTAGACTCTAGACACACAGAGTTACACAGAGTAAGCACATAAGACTAGGCTTAAGGCCACTGAGGATTAACATTGCTCTGATACCACTTCTGTAACAGCCCGATTTTCACTGCCAAAACCTTAACTGAATTATCATTAATTTACTGCAAAAATGAGGCCATTTTTTTTAAACATTCGTTCATGAATGATTAGCGCCACCCTTTTGAAAATCGAGTTGTCACTTTTTGAAACTTCCCATACCCGAAACATCATCATCATATAAAAACATCATTTTCATTATAATTAAAACATAAGCCATAAGTACTGGAGTCACACTCCAAAAAGTTTTCCAAAAGCAGGCCAGAATTACAAAAGGTTACAAACCATAATTAAAAAGTAGTTGAATTACATCCATGGTATTTCACAAAGCAATCATCGACTGGAACTTAGATCCTAGACACACTATATCCTCTAGACACAGAACATAGAACATCACTCCTCAGCTGAACTAGTGTCCGTCTCCATATCTTCGTTGGAGTCCGTCTCCGCTTCGTGATCGGAATCACTAGCGTCTTCTTCCTCCATCGGTTGAGGAATCACAGCAGCCAAAGGTGCGGGATCACCTTCGTACTCGTGATGCTCCCTAGGTCCACCGTCTTGATAGTCACGGAGAGTGACTTGTCCCACATGAACGTCCAAACTTGTTCCTCGCAGAATGTGCCTTGGATCGTCGATCTCCAATCGGGTTTCGCCTCGCGAAATCCAGCGGGAACAACCTCCCATGCTCCTTCCTGAAGAGGCCACATGTGGATTGCTACATGATACGCCATCTACCCGTTGCAATACCGGCAAAATCCAATACGACAAATAGGTAGGAGAGAGTCAGTGTACTATACACTAACGAGTTGACCGTAAGGTCTCAGGGTAGGCTCGATAGAAAGAAAGACGAATGATAGAGGACAATTGACCATTGACAAACATACCGAACGAGACAGGGTATTCAGGGTGTAGAAAATAAACAGAATAGGATAACAAAGCAAGTAACATAATATGAACAAGCATAATAAACAGAATATGCAAAGTATATAAATGGCACATAGGGCACATAAAAGTAAAGCATAACTCATCAATCGAAATCATAACTCGCATTGCTGAACAGTTCCATACTATCTCAATCCTTTCCAACGTTCACCGTCCTTGCCCTCCCCTCATGCAATCCCCACCTGAGTATCCGCAGATACCCATAGTATCTTCCTCTCCACTACTTCGCACTCTCATACCTCACCGCGTATGTTAGTCTTTTAATGTCTTTTAAATATTTTAAGAGTCTTTTAATTAACCTACAGTCGGCTTGCCCTCAGTCCATCCATTCGACAAGACCCGACCACTAAGGGTTATCTCTTTTCCCCACTTTCATATAACATTCTTTCATTTCCTCAAGCCACTTGGCACAATCACATCATTCCATAGGAATTCACGTAGCTCTCGTCAGCGATCATTTCCATCTTGGGATCCGCCAGCACGATCTCAGCTCCACTAGTGTAGTCTCCTCGTCCAGTGCATTGTTGCTCCACCACGTTTCCGTGAATCACATTACATATCGCTCTTTCGCTTATCTTTACATTATACTTTCTCTTTTATGTTCTTATTATCAATCATAATAGCATCCAGATTCAATTCACAATAAAATAGTAAAAGAACCAACATAAAATAGTAATAAGCATGCATCAATTTAATAAAACATAAAACACATAACACAAAATAGATCACGTAAATCTTTTCCCATCACCACACGGGCAACTACGTTACGGGCTCCCCGCACTCTCACTTACTTACCTCTTAATCCAGCAAGAGAAATACTTTGAGCTCGAAAATCTCTAGCTTCTCTTTGAGAATTGTCCCCACCGTCTACTGAATCTCCTCGAGGTAAATAAACACACTTTTATTAAAAACCATTTCAATTAAGAATCACAACTTGGTTTCTTTAATAACAAGTCCTTTACTTTCCTTATCCTTTTCTTAAAATATAAAGGTTTATCAAAACAATTCTCAACCTTTCTTATACTTGAAATCCTTTAAAAAAATCATTTGAAAATTCACATTAAAATAAATAAATAAATAAATAGTTTATGTGGCTGTATGGAAAAGTCCAGCCACCCTTTTAAGTTGTAAAAACATTGAAAATCAACATTTTTCGTTCTAACTTTTTATATATCAAACAACACTTGAAATCCACACTTTTCATAACTCAAAAACACTTTTAAAAATTGAAATTCTTTGAAATAAATTCTTGGACAGCAAAGGACAAAAGAAATCAAACCATGAAAATATTTTTGAAAATAATCAAATACATTTATGCCTTTTCTTTTATGAAAACCGAATTGAACAAACCAAAACAACACAATAATTTTTCTTAAAACAAAGTCACAAAACATAATCATTTCAATGAGACAATCACATGCAAAGAGAATCTAGCCTATCTAACCTAGTATAGGCCGAATCATCATCATAGGAAAAACAAAGTCTTTGATGCACTTTTTCTACATGCAAAAACCTTAAAATCAACAAATCCAAAACATGCATTTCAAACACATGGTTTTAGAAAAATACCACTCCTTTTTCTCTCAAAACCGTGACCTCTTAGTCACTCAAACACATTTTCATTCTTATTTTCTTTTGCATGTGCTTCTAAAATCATTTAAAACAAAAGAGAATCACATGCATGAATCTTTTAGGAAGAGAAATCATGATTTCTTTGATTTTCAAAGCTTGACCGAAAATCAATTAACAAAATCAAGAGGAAAAACTTAAATCTTTTACTTTCAAACACACATAGACTTAGATCAAGGCAAAACCATTTTGAAAAAGTTGTTTTCCTTTGTTTCCTCACCAAAACCGTGACATGCAAACCAAGAAACAAGACTTTTGAGTAAAAGAATCACATGCAAAACTTCAAGATCAAAGTTATTGAAAATCAAGGCAAGAATCAAATCTTTTTCAAGATCAAAACAAAAGATCAAAGCCCTTTTTGAAAAGAAAACCAAGATCAAAGCTTAGAAAAATCAAAGTTAAAATCAAAGCATCTAAACCACTTAGATCAACTTTAACACACATCAAACCAACATGCATGAACTTAAAACAAAATAAAAATCATCACAACCTAATTTTCTAGACATGGCCGAATGGTAGAGTCCATGATTTAAGGTTCTACAAGTTTATGTAACTCTTGAAACTCAAGATCAAAGCTAAATAGGTACTTACAAACATAGATCTACAAGAAAATTAGACATGCAACAACAAATAAATCTTACAAGACTTGGAAAATGAAAACTACTCCTAACACTCTATGATCTTCGAATAACTCAAAAAAAAAGAGAAGATCTTCAACCACCTTCACTTGATCTTCAATGAATCCTAAGGCTTTTGGGTTTGATTTCCTTCTTTTCCTCCTCTTGAAGCTCTCGGTTTCTCTCTCTAAGAGCTTGATGATACTCTTAGAAATGTGTTTAGAATGAATGAGAAATGTGAAGGAAAGAGTTGGAAATGAACTAGGATTATGGATATAAATAGGCACTCGAACAATTCCCTTCTTGCTTTGGAATAATTCGGCCAAAGAGTGTTGCTTAAAGGGTAAAATTGGCTTTATGAAAGCTTGCATGGCTCAAGCCAAGCCATGAGACAAATGGAGTAAAATTAGGCTTAATCCCTCATTCTATTGCTTGGTCAACCTCTTAACCATGCTTTACACTAAACTAAACCTATATGCTATCAATCTACTACCTTAGGGTGCAAGAAAGTCAAAACTCTATCATGCATGCATACACATACACATACGCCGAACACACATGCACACACATACACATAAAAATCATTTTTATTTCTTTTCTCATAAAGTCACAATTCTTAAAAATACAAAAATATCAAACACTTATTCAATTCAATTTAAAAACTCATTTCAAAACTCACAAAGTTTTCTCATAAAATCCTTTTCTTGAAAACCATAAAAGAAATCCAATCTAAGAAATATTCTTTTAAAATACTCTTTTTTAAACACTTTCTCAAAATAATCTCTTTATCATTAAAACAAATACGAGGTATTTAGACGGGGTGTTACAGCATGGGTCATAGTAGCGGAAGTCGCAATAGCTTTGGCGGAGTGAGATCAGGGAATGTACCTCCTCGTTGCAACAGGTGTGGTCGTAGTCATTTTAGTTCGATGTGTCCACCTAGGAATCTGAATTGCTTCAATTGCGATAAGCCTGGTCACATTGCGAGGGACTGCAAGGAGCCTAAGCGAGCGGCTAATTCGGGGAATGCAAATCGTCCTACTATGCAAGGGAGAGTGTTCACGATGAGCGGAGCGGAAGCTGCGAATGCTGCCAATCTTATCCAAGGTGAATGTTTCATTCATAAGAATTCCTTGTTAGTATTGTATGATTCGGGTGCTACTCACTTGTTTATTGCTCATGATGTGGTGAATAGATTAAATTTGAAAGTAGATGCTTTACCCTATAATTTGATTGTTTCTACCCCTACTGATAAACCTGTGATAGTTTCTACTTATTGTTCTAATTGCCCGATAGAAATAGAAGGTAACACCTATTTCGTTGATTTGATTCAACTACCCCTTTCTCAAATAGATGTTATCTTAGGAATGGACTGGCTTATGAGGAATCATGTTCTTCTGAACTGTTCCGAAAAGTCGTTAGTCTTTAGTGAAACCCAATCTTCTTTGCCTAAACCCAAAGACCCTGAGCATTTATCTGCCAAGCAAATTCAAACTTCATTGAAGGATGGCGCAGTGGCCTACATGTTTTTAGCCTCACTGGATGTCAAGAGGGATAAGGAGCTGCACGAATTGTCAGTGGTTAGAGATTTCCCTGAAGTTTTTCCGGAAGAGATACCTGGTTTACCGCCAATTCGAGAAGTCGAATTCTCAATTGACGTGATCCCTGGAACTGGACCTATCTCTAAAGCACCTTATAGGATGGCTCCGGTGGAGCTAGCTGAGCTGAAGAAGCAACTGGAAGAGATGCTGGAGAAGAAGATGATACGGCCTAGTGTTTCACCCTGGGGAGCACCGATGTTGTTCGTCAAAAAGAAGGATGGTAGTATGCGTTTGTGTACGGACTATCGCCAATTGAACAAGGTGACGATCAAGAACAAGTACCCTCTGCCCAGAATAGACGACTTGTTGGATCAACTGAAGGGAGCGACCGTATTCTCCAAGATAGATCTTAGGTCAGGATATCATCAGATTAGAGTAAAAGAGGAAGATATTCCTAAGACTGCTTTCAGAACTCGTTATGGGCATTACGAGTATCTGGTTATGCCTTTTGGTGTAACAAATGCTCCGGCGATATTCATGGACCACATGAATAGGATTTTTCATCCTTACCTGGATTTCCTTTGTTGTCGTGTTTATCGACGATATTTTGATATATTCCAAGACTAAGGAGGAACACGTTGAGCATTTAAGGACAGTCTTGACAATGTTGAAGGACAAGCAGCTTTATGAGAAGTTGTCGAAGTATGATTTTTTGTTGGATTCAGTGCATTTCTTAGGACACGTGATCTCAAAGGATGGAATTGCAGTGGATCCTGCAAAAGTGGAAGTTGTGCTGGAATGGAAAACGCTGACTTCTGTGACGGAGATACGTAGTTTCTTAGGATTAGCCGGGTATTACCGTCGATTTATCGAAGGATTTTCTCGTTTGTTGATTGGGGTCTAATATGTGACGTTTTTGTACCTTTTTTGCCTCCCTTTTACATAGTAAGTGGCTTGTTTCTTGAGTAAATTGGAATAAAACAATGGAATTTTTTCTTTATAAGATTTCTAGAACCTTTTGATGTGTTTGGTTTGTTTTCAGGTATTTAAGCTCTTAAAACAATGATTTTTGCAAAGGAATGAAGAATGAGAGTTTGGTACTTGATTTGGGAAGAAAAAGAGGAAAAAAATGAAGAAAAGTTGACCGTAGTGCGCCCAGGCGCAGGCCATCACGCCTGGGCGTGCAAAATGCGAGAAAGTGACACTATTCGCTGTTTTGATCATAAATTGAGCTACGCTTATCCAAATGAGGCGATCTATATATCATTTTAAAGCTAAGGAAAAGATCTACAACTTTCCCAGAAATAGCCTTGCTCAAATTCGTCCATCTTGGGGGTCAAAATCAGTGCCGAAGTTTCTGCCAGACACAAATACGGGATTTTAGAAGGATTTTAATGATAAATTCTATTTGTAGATAAGATTCTTAAAGATTAGTTTATTCTAATGGGATCTTATCATATTATATTCAGATTTAGGATTAGTTTTATTAAAATAAAAAGCTTATCACATTAGATTGGAAATTAGGTTAGTTTTTATCTATATAATAATAGGATTAGGATTCATTCAAGGGAGGGAGGAGAGACACTCATACAACTCCATAGAATAATAGTAGATTAGGATTTGAGACTTGGAGAAGGAACAAGGATTGGAGGTTTTTGTGAAGAACACGGAGTTTGCTCAAGGATTCATGGTAATTATTTTTATCATGTTTATTGTGTTTTCTCTTGTAAGTATGAACTAATTCCATCCTTGGGATGTAGGAGTAGATGAATGGAACCTTTTCAATATTTCTAGTAATAAATTAATCTTGTTTTCTGTTATTGAATTCTGTGTTTGATTATGTTCTAATTTGTTTCTCATGAAAGAAGTTGTTTCATGACTTTTGGAAATCCTTTATGAATATACATATGAATTTAGGATTTAGCCTAATAATCAAACAGTTCAATTGCATAGGCACAGACATGTTTTCTATGAATTGGATAATTTTTACAAGTTTTGATTGAACGTAATTAAGGGTTAGGTTTTTAAGGCTCTCTTGAGACATCATTGGGAGATTAATATCTAAAATACGGAGACGTGCTAAGACATTAGGCGTTTTCTACCTTTGCAAAACAAATTCAGAATCAAGGAAAACAAATCAATTTGTTATAGAATATTTAGGAACCTGCATCGAAACTACATCCCGCCTTTCCCCTTGTCATAGAGTCATTTATTTTAATTTCTGTTTTTATTTACAAATTCATAAATCCTTTGTCTCGTTCACTAAGTAATATTAATTAGGTGGAATTAATTAAACGGTCACTCCCTTGGGTACGATACTCGGACTTCATTGTCTATATTACTTGAACGATCTGGTACACTTGCCAGAATCCCAACAAGTTTTTGGCGCCGTTGCCGGGGAGTGATTTTGTTTTAATTAATTTTGGTACTAATTTAATTTTACTTAGTGTAACTTGGGTATATATTTTTATTTTTCTTTATTTTATTATTATGTAACATGGCTTATTCTCATGATGACATAGAATGTATCATTTTTATTTTGTCGTCACCTATTCCATCCTGTTTTGCACAAAATGTTTTTGATGAGATTAAAGTTTTTGATGGTCTTTTAGAGGAGGTGGTACAAAAATCTTCTATTATGGAAGACCAAAGTGCTTCCCTTTCTAAACCCATAGAAAAAGAAGAAACTGTGCATGATGAGATTGAGGAAGTGAAACAAGATAAATTGAATAATGGGATGAGTCTAGGGGTTGAATTAGGGTCCACTTTGCATGATGAATTTTCTGCTCTTGCTAAATGTATTGGATTGCATGAATATGTGGAACCCTCAAAAATTTTTCCTTCAATTTACCCCTTAATTTTTTATGACTTCCCTGATACTCATGATGATGATAAGCCATTGTTCTCCTTTTCGGAGCCTGAAAAGGCAACCTTGCTAAGCCATGGAGTTTACACTTTCATAGACTCCATGCATGATGGAAAAGACAAGCACCATGTGATGATGCTTGGAGTGAAAAATGCACCATTTGACCCGGGAGGGTTTAAAACTATTTTTAAACATTTGCTCCAACATCATTCGTGCATATTTCCATGGGATCCAGGAATAACTTGTTATTGCTGCATAACATGGAAGTTGTGCTATAGGATTTGGGATCCTGGTGGATTCTCTTTAGTTTTGTAGCAGCGTAGGATTTAAATTTTTAATTAGGAGATTGAATAAAGAGTTTAGAGTTTTCTATATGTAACTGCTAATGGGGTGCTTCAAGCACTATTTTTAGTTGTTCATGTGACACAGGTGAATAAGTTTGGGGAGTCTCCTCCATGGTGCATAAAGAGAGAATGTTGTGCTACAAAGGGAAATCTCTAACTCCTTGCTTTTGTTTTTTTTTATTTTTATTTTGTAGTTTAGGATAGATTTGTTGCTTGAGGACAAGCCACATTCTAAGTTTGGGGGTGAGGGTAACAAAATAAAAAAATTTCTGATCTTGATTTCTCCCCTGGCTTTGTGTTGGTTTGTGTCTTGGCATGAGTAGGCACTAATTCTAGGTGTTAGATTTGTCCCTTTGATAGGTGTAAATGCTTGATTGTGATTTTCGACTTGTTTTACCCAGATACTAATTGGATTTAGCTTTGAATTTTTTTGAAAATTAGTTGTTTGGCAAACTTGTTGTGAATGATTGATTAGTGAATTGACCTTAACCAGTGAGATTTTGAGCCTATACACTTGAAGGAGTAATGTTTAATGAATATTGCGATGAAACTCCTATTTTTTTCATGAGTGTTGTTCGCTTTGACTATGTGTTCTAGAACTTGACTTGTGACTTCTTCAAAATTGATATTGGATTGCATGTATGAACATGATTAAGGCACTTAGGTTTGTGTTTTTGTGGCCTTCAACAAATTTTTGAGACATAATGATCCCTTAGTTGCCCACTTTGAGCTTTTAGATTTAAGGACTTTCTTTGGTACCTTACATAAATTGAATTATTCTTGTGAAGTACCTTTGAAATTGTGAATGAGCAATTAAGTGGAATGTTAGAAATTGGTGAAAGTGTAAGTGCTGAAAATTTGATGTTTCTATTTCTCTTCTTAAAAAAAAGAAAAGAAAAAAGAGCAACAAATGTGCTAAAAAAATGAAAAGAAGAAGAGAATAGAAATAGAAAAAGAAAAAGAAAGAAAAGGAAAAATCAAGTGAATTGAGTTGTGATTGTGTAATTACCTTATTGCTCATTTTATAATTTAAAAGGGAAGTGTTGTGATTTCATTGATTAAGCCCTTTGTTTATCCTTTTATTCTTTTATCCCACCTGACACTTTTAGCCATGACCCCGTTACAACCAAATAAAGACCTTATGATTTGTGCATGTTTTCAATAAATTCAGTGGAGATGTAGGTCTATAGTCAAGCTTATGGCAACATACTTTCATTGTTTGAACTTGAGTGAATTGATAATTATTACCCATACACATGAGAGATATTGAGAGGTGGTGTGGTCACTAATCTTTTGCTCACTTTGAGTTTGTTTTTCAACTAGTTTTCATTGTGGTGATTTGCTAGTGAAGAAAGGTATCTTGGGTAGGCGAGTTGGAATTTATGGTTAGGTTGCTATACCTTGAGAGGGAAGAATCTTAGGCTCTGAATTTTTGTTTTACTTTTGCCTGGGACATGCAAAATGCTAAGTTTGGGGTGTGATTGGGGTCTAATATGTGATGTTTTTGTACCTTTTTTGCCTCCCTTTTACATAGTAAGTGGCTTGTTTCTTGAGTAAATTGGAATAAAACAATGGAATTTTGTCTTTATAAGATTTCTAGAACCTTTTCATGTGTTTGGTTTGTTTTCAGGTATTTAAGCTCTTAAAACAATGATTTTTGCAAAGGAATGAAGAATAAGAGTTTGGTACTTGATTTGGGAAGAAAAAGAGGAAAAAAATGAAGAAAAGTTGACCGTAGTGCGCCCAGGCGCAGGCCATCACGCCCAGGCGCAGGATTTTCACGCCTGGGCGCGCAAAATGAGAGAAAGTGACACTATTCGCTGTTTTGATCATAACTTGAGCTACGCTTATCCAAATGAGGCGATCTATATATCATTTTAAAGCTAAGGAAAAGATCTACAACTTAGCCAGAAATAGCCTTGCTCAAATTCGTCCATCTTGGGGGTCAAAATCAGTGCCGAAGTTTCTGCCAGACACAAATACGGGATTTTAGAAGGATTTTAATGATAAATTCTATTTGTAGATAAGATTCTTAAAGATTAGTTTATTCTAATAGGATCGTATCATATTATATTCAGATTTAGGATTAGTTTTATTAAAATAAAAAGCTTATCACATTAGATTGGAAATTAGGTTAGTTTTTATCTATATAATAATAGGATTAGGATTCATTCAAGGGAGGGAGGAGAGACACTCATACAACTCCATAGAATAATAGTAGATTAGGATTTGAGACTTGGAGAAGGAACAAGGATTGGAGGTTTTTGTGAAGAACACGGAGTTTGCTCAAGGATTCATGGTAATTATTTTTATCATGTTTATTGTGTTTTCTCTTGTAAGTATGAACTAATTCCATCCTTGGGATGTAGGAGTAGATGAATGGAACCTTTTCAATATTTCTAGTAATAAATTAATCTTGTTTTCTGTTATTGAATTCTGTGTTTGATTATGTTCTAATTTGTTTCTCATGAAAGAAGTTGTTTCATGACTTTTGGAAATCCTTTATGAATAGACATATGAATTTAGGATTTAGCCTAATAATCAAACAGTTCAATTGCATAGGCACAGACATGTTTTCTATGAATTGGATAATTTTTACAAGTTTTGATTGAACGTAATTAAGGGTTAGGTTTTTAAGGCTCTCTTGAGACATCATTGGGAGATTAATACCTAAAATACGGAAACGTGCTAAGACATTAGGCGTTTTCTATCTTTGCAAAACAAATTCAGAATTTAGGAAAACAAATCAATTTGTTATAGAATATTTAGGAACCTGCATCGAAACTACATTCCGCTTTTTCCCTTGTCAAAAAGTCATTTATTTTAATTTCTGTTTTTATTTACAAAATCATAAATCCTTTGTCTTGTTCACTAAGTAATATTAATTAGGTGAAATTAATTAAACGGTCACTCCCTTGGGTACGATACTCGGACTTCATTGTCTATATTACTTGTACGATCTGGTACACTTGCCAGAATCCCAACATTTGTCTTTGCCTTTGACAAAGCTGACAAGGAAAGGTCAACAATTTGAATGGTCGGAGAAGTGCGAAGAGAATTTTCAAGAATTGAAGAAGAGGTTGACAAACGCACCAGTGATGGTTTTACCGGATAGAACGAAGTCCTTCTGTGTGTACCGTGACGCTTCGAAGCAGGGATTAGGATGCGTGTTGATGCAAGAGTGGAAGGTAGTAGCCTATGCTTCGCGACAACTGAAGATTCACGAGCTCAATTAACGAACTCGTGACATGGAGTTGGCGGCAGTAGTGTTTGCTCTGAAGATTTAGAGACACTATTGATATGGAGTAAGGGTTGAAGTTTTCAGTGATCACAAAAGTTTGAAGTACTTGTTCGAGCAAAAGGAGCTGAATATGCGTCAAAGAAGGTGGATGGAATTCCTGAAGGATTACGATCTCGAGCTACTATATCACCCTGGGAAGGCGAATGTGGTTGCTGATGCTTTGAGTAGGAAATCATTGCATGTTTCTGCATTGATGGTCAAGGAATTAAAGTTGATTGAGGAGTTTCGAGATCTAAATTTAGGCGTGGAGTTTAGACCCAAGAGCATGATATTGGGACAGCTGATTGTTTCAAGTGGATTCATGGAGAGGATAAAGGAACTTCAGTTAAAGGATGAGGAGCTTCAAGCTAAGAAGGAGCTTTCGGAAAAAGGGAAAGAAGTGGAATTCTGAATGGGTAGTGATGGAGTACTGAGGTACAAGGATCGTGTCTGTGTACCGGATAATGCTGAGCTGAAAGGAATGATATTGGAAGAGGCTCATAAAAGTAAGCTGAGTTTACACCCTGGTTCTCAGAAGATGTACCAAGATCTCAAGAAGGTATTTTGGTGGTCTGAAATGAAGAGGGAAGTTGCGGAGTATGTGTCTCGGCGTCTAACATGCCAAAAAGCGAAAGTGGAGCATAAGAAGCCTGGTGGTGAGCTACGACCGTTGGAAGTGCCAGTGTGGAAGTGGGATTGTGTGACTATGGATTTTGTCTCTAGTTTTCCTAGGACTCAGAAAGGATATGATGCTATATGGGTGATTGTGGATCGGTTGACGAAGACTGCACGGTTCATTCCGATCAACATGAAGTATTCATTGGATAGGCTGGCTGAGCTATATTTGAAGGAAGTTGTGAGATTACATGGAGTACCCTCAAGTATAGTATCAGACAGAGATCCGCGTTTTACTTCTAAATTTTGGGTTAGTCTGCAAGCGACGATCGGAACAAAGTTGGATTTAAGTTCAGCTTATCATCCGCAGACTGATGGACAATCAGAGCGAACTATCCAAACACTGGAGGATCTGTTGAGAGCCTGTGTGATAGAGAGTGCTGGTAATTGGGATTCTTTTCTGCATCTGATTGAGTTCACCTACAACAACAGTTTTCATTCAAGCATTGGAATGACGCCGTATGAAGCTTTGTATGGTAGGAAGTGCAGAACACCCTTGTGTTGGTTCGAGACCGGTGAGCATCTAATAATAGGACCGGACATAGTGCAGCAGACAAATGAGAAGGTGAGATTGATTCAGGAAAGAATGAGAGCTGCTCAAAGTCGACAGAAGAGTTACCAGGATAAGAGGAGAAGTCCGCTGGAATTCAATGAAGGAGATTTTGTGTTTATGAAGGTAGTGCCGACTACCTTACTACCGGAATAGGCAGAATGCTCAAAACCCGAAAACATATACCTCGTTTCATTGGACCTTACCCAATTCTTAAAAGAATAGGACCTTTAGCCTACCAAATTGATTTGCCTCCTTTTCTTTCAAATTTGCAAAATATCTTTCATGTGTCACAATCGAGAAAGTATGTTCATGACCCTTCCCACATCATTGAACCTGATTCCATACAACTAAAAGAAAATCTTACATTTGAGGCTTTACCTCTAAGGATAGATGGTAGTAGTGTCAAGAGGTTAAGAGGGAAAGATATACCCTTAGTTAAAGTAGTATGGAGTCGGAATAATGGAGAGGATGCGACATGGGAGCTTGAGAGCAAGACGAGAAGTTCTTTTCCGCACCTATTTGCGTCAGGTACGGCATTTCTCGGGGACGAGAAATCTTCAAGTTGGGGAGAATGTAACACCCTGTCCAAAACCTCATATTTGTTTTAAGCAATAAAGAGATTTGTTTTGAGAAAGTGTTTTTGAAAGAGTATTTCTTGAAGTGAATTTCTTGTTTATGATTTCAAGTGGTGAATGGTTTTAAAGAAATGATTTTCATGAGGTATTATTATGAGTTTTAAAGCTGAGTTTTTGAGAAAAACCTACGTATTTGAAATTTTTATATTTTAAGGAAATTATGATTTTGTGCATGAGTTATTTCATGAGGAAAATTTATTTTCTATGTGTATGTATGTATGTATGTATGTGTACGGTTGTGTATGTATGTGCATACTAGGGCTTTTAATTTTCTAGAAGCCTATAGGAATAGATTAGAACCATGTAGAGATTAGATTAGTAGAGGAGTGTGGTTAAGAAATTAATCAACCAATAGGAAGTGATATTAGTGCCTTAATTCACTCTCTTTGTCTAGTTGAAAAGACCTAAGCCATGCAACTTTTTGGAAAGCCAAAATTGCCCCTCACCATTTCACTCTTGACCGAATTCTCCAAGGGCAAATTAGTAAGTCACGAGTTTGCCTATATAAACCTAAAGCCTTAGTTCATTTCACCCATTTCCTTTTTCATTTCCCATTCATTTCCTAAACACTAATTCTAAGAGTTCCACAAGCTCTTAAAGAGAGAGAGAAATAGAGAGAGAGGCCGAGAGCTTGGAGAGGAAGAAGAAGGAGTTCAAGTCCAAACCTAGGAAGTTCCCTCTGAAGATCAAGTCTAGGAGGTTGAAAATCATCTCTTTTCTTTGGTGTGTTTCGAAGATCTTAGGGGTATTAGAGTTAGTTTTATTTTCTAAGCCTTGTAATCTTCATCTCTTCTTGCATGTTCATTTTTATGGTTGATCTATGATTGCATATAATTTCTAAGCTTTAATATTGAGTTTTCAAGAACCAAACAAACTTGTAGAACTCTAAACTATGGACTTTGTGATTCGGCCATACCTAGAAAACTAGGTCATGATGCTTTTTATTTTGATTCAAGTTCTTGCATGTTAGTTTTATGTTTACAAAAGTTTATTTAAGTTGTTAAAATGCTTTGATCTTGCTTTGATCTTGATAAAGCTTGAATTTTTTGTTTTGATCTTTAAAAAGCTTTGTTTTTTACCTTGATCTTTAAAAAGTTTTGATCTTGAATCTTGCATGTGATTCTTGAACCAAAAAGTCTTGATCTTTTGTTTGCATGTCACGGTTTTAGCAAGGAAACCAAGGAAATCAACTTTTGAAAAGTGGTTTTGTTTTGATTTAAGTCTAAAGTTCTTGCATGTTAAAGATTTGAACTTTTTCTCTTGATTTTTGATGTTGAATATTCGGCCAAAGCATAGAACTAGGAGATCATGATTTGTTTTTCATGAAAAAGACTCTTGCATGTTAATTTCTTCTTGATTCAAGTATTTTTCAAAGTGCATGCAAGGAAAATAAAAATGAAATTTTGGTTTAAAGAGGTAAAGAGATCACGGTTTTATGTTTGAGAAAGGATGTGGTATTTTAAAAACCATGTGTTAGAAAGTGCATGATTTGATTTGGTAATTTTAAGGTTTGCATGTTGAAAAAGTGCATCAAAACCATATTTTTGTCATGATGGTGTTCGGCCTAGGTAGGTTTAGTAGGCTAGATTCTTTTTCTTATGAAATGACTTGAAGTAATAAGTGTGTTTTGTGATTTAATGTTAAGTAAATTATTTAAAATGGTGTTGCGGTGCTTTTCTTTCAATTCGGTTTTTGATATGAAAATGAGTAAATGAGTTTGATTATTTCAATGAGTATTATATTTTTAATGGTTTTGATTTTAATTCTTTGTTGTCCAAGATTTATTCTTGGAGTGTTTTCATTTTTAAAAAGTGTTTTGATTGATAAAAATGTGGATTTCAAGTACCATTGAAATAATAAAAAGTTAGATTGAAAATTATTGATTTTTCGGTGTTTGAAGAATTAAAAAGGGTGGCTGGACCGATTTCATACAGCCACATAAATCCATTATTTAATTTATATTAATATGAGTTTTCAAATGATTTTGAGGAATTTCAAGTACAAGAAAAGGTTGGATTTGTTTTGGTAAACGATTGTGTTTTAAAGAAAATGATGAAGAGAAAATAAGGGATTTCCTATTTCAAGTGAAAAGAACAAGTGATGATTTTTAATTGAAATAGATTTTTGATGCAAACATATTTTATTTAAATATGAGGTATTCTCTAGACGGTGGGACCAAATCGCAAGGCGAGGCTAGAGATTTCCGAGGACAAGACATTTCGCTTGCTGGGATAAGAGGTGAGTGAGAGTGTTGTGTACCCGTAACGTGGTTGCCTGGAGTCCGAATATATGGATTGTGAACGTATCAAAGTTTACGTGATATATTATGTGCTAAATGCTTATCTGTTTTGTTAAATGTGATGCATGCTTGATTCTGTTTTATTCTGGATCTCTTCGTGTTTATACTGTTGAATATATTTTATTCTGTCTGGAGAATCTGAATATTGTTATATGTGATAAAGAGAATCATGAGAAAGAGTAAGACTTGTGAGTAAGTGGAAAGTAAGGAAAGATTATAAGTGTTGAGATCCGAGAATGTTCCGGTCAAGCAAGGATGCCAAGATTGCGTTCGTGATATGGAGATCGTGCTCGTGCTGAGGAGATTGCAATGATGATGTTGAGATCGTGTTCGAGGATTCAAGACGAAAGATGGTCGTCAAGTGGCTATTGAGAAGTATCAAGAGAATACAAGAGAATCATGAAGATTTCCTATGGGAACGATATGATGATGATTGCCAAGTGGCTAGTGAAAGAGATAGAAATATGTGAATGTTTCGGGGAACGGATATAACCCTTAGTGGTCGGGACTTGTGGAAGGGATGAATCAAGGGCGAGCCGACCTTAGGTTAATTAAAGAACATAAAAGACTTTAAAAGACTTTAAAGGACTTTAACATACGCGGTGAGGTATGAGAGTGCGAAGTAGTGGAGAGGAAGATACCATGAGTATCAGAGATACTCAGGTGGAGATTGCATGAGGGGAGGGCAAGGACGGTGAACGTCAAGAAGCCTGGAGTATATTTCTAGGCGGAACGAATCCCATATGTGGCATACGAACGTGGTAAGGACTGGGTCCTAAGCCATGGTAAGTTCTGCACAGCTAAATAGAAATAATACTGTCACCCCCTTGATTGCAAATCTAGAACAGTGAGAGGGACTGGAACGGGGCATTGTGATTTGCCACTGTACCCGAGTTATTCTACAGTGAGCCTTGATTAAATGATATGATATGAAATGTATTAAATGATTTGAGACTGTACCCGAGATTTCTATAGTTCTCCTGGCTTGGAGCCAAGTGTTGACACAGCTGTCGTGCCCGCGTGGTAAAGGTCCTGTACTCCTGTTAGCTTCCGACTAGGTTGGATGGATGACCGAGGAGATGTAGACGTTTGAGTCGTTTTTCCTAAGTGATGGTTTTTCCCCACCTCATTGAGTGAACGGTCTACGATAAGACTTAATTATAATGAAAGATTCAAAGAATGAAAGTGATTTGGGTCCAATATATAGTGATTTGAGCATGATTTAGACTCCCTTTTACTATGTATTTGGCTTGTTTCTCTAGCAAATTTAGGACTTTTTAGTAGATTTTAATTATTTTTAGTAGTTTAGGGTCCTTTGAAAGTTTTGATCCGTTTGTTAGTGTTTCAAGTACCTTTTGGAGCTCAAATTAAGAAAATATTTATGGACCTGAAAAGAGGACGAAAAGATCTTGCAAATGGAAAAAGAACGGAGAAAAACGGAGTCGGGAACTGTCCCGCGCGCCTGGGGCGCAAGACCGTGTGCGCCTGAGGCGCACCTGCGTGAAAAAGAATTTGCCTCAGACCCTGCGCGCCTGGGGCGCGAGGTCGCGTGCGCCTGGGGCGCGCGTACCTGTTGAGGCCCAATTTGATCATATTCTGAACAAAGTAGAAGAAGAGAAGTCTAATTTGGCTTCATATCTTAGATTTGGTCAGAAATTAGAAGATAAACATCGACCTTATCTATTAGATTTAATTAAGATTTATTTTAGGATTTGTTTTACTCTTTAAATAGAGGATTTGTAAATAGTTTTTAGTAGGCTTTGAGATCATAGAATTCAATTAGGATTAGAGAGAGAGGTTAGTAACATCTATTGAGAGCAAGGAGGCAAGGCACAAAGATTGGAGATCATCACTACAAGAGAGATCTGCATGAAGATTGAAGGTCTCTTGGAGAGTTAACCTGTATTGTCTATGATATGAGGTTTTCTCTTTGCTTCTGTTTTCTTTATTTCTATATGTGTAACTAAAACCTCTTGTTAGGAACATGGTGTAAATTGTATGATGTAACTTATTTTAATTTATGATTTAGTGTTTTCCTGTTTTTAATTCATGCGTTAATTGTGTTTTTATTGCATATGTAAAACTGATCACTTTATGTTTTGGATTTCTTAGTTCACAACGAGAGTTTGGGATTTTGAATAGGCCTTGCAATTAACGGTATAATCAGTTTAGTTATAGAGATATGATTAAATGATTATTGACTTGGTAATTCCCTTGTGTTGAATATGATATTTTCTAATATTGTAATTTGTTGAGAGATCAAGGATTAAGTATTTAGAGAATAAGGTTAATGTTAGAGAGATCTAATTATTACTATTTGAGAGGAATTGTCCATGAATTAAAGGAAAATCTAAATTATAGTTAAATAAGTGAATCATACAACGAAATCAAGTTCCTAACCTTTTTCTATTGCTTTCTATACATCTTATCTCCTCAATCTTTTTATTTTATTTTATTTTAAATTCTCATTCTCCTTCTAAAATTCAATAACAAGTTGCATTAATAATTACGAATTGGTGAAAAGTTATTAGAAACAATTTGCAATCCCCGAGTGGAACGATACTCACTTACTATCTGTATTACTTGTCGACCTAGTACTCTTGCTAGACATTCAACAAGTTTTTGGCATCGTTGCCAGGGATTGAAATTCGATTCAAATTTCTTTTCGGTACTTTTTGTAATTATTTGTGTAATTTGTACTTTCTCATGTATAATCATTGTTAGGCAATGGGGAGCATGAGAAAGTAATCTTCCTGACTAATGGAGTTAACAACTTCATGATGGATGATGGAAGAAAAGAAAATTTTGATGGATCCCCATGGGATTTGGGCATAACTCATTATTGTTGCATCACATGGGATTTGACCCATAGAATTTGGGATCCTGGTGGATTTTTTTTACATAAGCAGTAGTGTAGGTTTCAATTCTTAGATAGTTCTTGTAAAAAAAAAGAAAAAAAAATGGAGGTACAGACCTTGTGCGCCCCAGGCGCACGTGGTCGAGCGCCTCAGGCGCCCCGGGTTGTGAAAGCCCTGTTTGGGGGAATTTCACTCCTTCTTGGGGTGCAAAAGTTCAGTTTTGAGGTCAAATTCTGATTCTACCATTTTATCTCTTAGGATTAGTTTTATCTTATCTCTTAGGATTAGATTTATTTTTTTTATCTTATTTTTTTTTAGCAACAGATATTTTTTTTATCTTATCTTTTAGGAATTTGTTATATCTTTTTTGGAATTTGTTTTATCTTTTTAGGATTAGATTTATCTTCTTAGGATTATATGTAGAATAGTTTTTTTTATTATTTTCGTTTTTTTTTATTTTCTATTTTTTAGGGATAGATTTTTTTAAGATTAGATTTGTATTTTTGGGATTCGGACCCCATTAGCCCCAATTTTTTTTCAATATTGCACCCCAGGACCTGTACCTCATCAAAAAATGTTGTCCAGCTTTCTTAGGTAGTTTTAATTTTTATTTTGTAGTTTAGGGTAGATTAGTTTGCTTGAGGACAAGCCAACATCTAAGTTTGGGGGAGTATATACAAAATAAAAAATTTTCAGATCTGAATTTTTCTCATATATTGGTATTGGTTTGTGTCCTTAGCAAGAGCAATTAATTTTTCTAGACTTAGGACTTTTTCTCTTTTGATGCATGTATATACTTAGTTTAGGACTTAGACTCGTTGACTTTTGACTCTATTTGATTGAGCTGTAAATATGATTGTGAACGGGTTATTTCGACAAATGCTTTCAGAACTTGTGATTAGTGAACTGACTTTAGCCCTGTGAGATTTTGAGCCTTATATTGAGGGGTATGAATTTTATTGAAATATTATGATATTGAGACCCCTATTCTTTCATGAGTGTGTTCACTTTGGTATTGTTGTTCTAGAACTTGACCTGTGACCATTTCAAAATTGATAATTGATTGCATGCATTAAGATGATTAAGGCACTTAGGATGTGTTTTTGTGGCCTTCAGATGTTTTGCATTGATAATTTTCCCTTGGTTGCCCATTTTGAGCCTTATGAGACATTATGATTTTTCTTATAAACTTGCATTTATTGCATATTCTTTGTTAGTACCTTGGGAATTTTGAATGAGCAACTGAGAGGAAAATAGAAAGAAAAAGTGAAAGTAATTGGTGAAAAGTGTATGAGTTCTATTTCTCTTCCAAAGAAGAAACAAAAATTAAAAAAAATAACAAATGTAAAGGAAGAGAATAGAAGAGAAAAAAAGTGAAAAAGAAAGGAAGAATAAAATGTTCCTGATGTGAGTGTGAGTCTTTATTGTATTCATTGCTCATTCATGGTTTTTGAGGGAAACTTGCTTTTGTAAATATTTTTGCGATTTAGCCTTAGTTTTATCCCTTCTTTCTTTTATCCCACCTGACACTTTTAGCCTGGCCCCATTACAACCAAAAATAAGACCTTTTGATTTGTGCATACTTTCAATAATTTCAGTGGCGATTTTGGTCTATGGTCAAGCCTATGGTAACGCAATATCATTGTTGAACTTGAGTGAATCGAAAATATGACCCTTATACACTTTTGAGAGAAACATTTGAGAGGTTGAGAGTGTTCACTAGTTCTGAGTTCTGATTGGGATTGTTACGTTAACTAGTTTGTGATTGTGTAAATAGCTTGTGATAATATGTGTTGGAGTCTTGAGTCGTAGTCTTAGATGAGGTGTATATATGTTGATTTAGGGAGGTTGTCTTTTGTTTAGAAGGTTACTTTACTTTTGCCTGGGACATGCAAAATGCTAAGTTTGGGGGAGTGATTTGGGTCCAATATATAGTGATTTGAGCATGATTTAGACTCCCTTTTATTATGTATTTGGCTTGTTTCTCTAGCAAATTTAGGACTTTTTAGTAGATTTTAATTATTTTTAGTAGTTTAGGGTCCTTTGAACGTTTTGATCCGTTTGTTAGTGTTTCAGGTACCTTTTGGAGCTCAAATTAAGAAAATATTTATGGACCTGAAAAGAGGACGAAAAGATCTTGCAAATGGAAAAAGAACGGAGCAAAACGGAGTCGGGAACTGTCCCGCACGCCTGGGGCGCGAGACCGTGTGCGCCTGAGGCGCGCCTGCGTGAAAAAGAATTTGCATCAGACCCTACGCGCCTGGGGCGCTAGGTCGCGTTCGCCTGGGGCGCGTGTACCTGTTGAGGCCCAATTTGATCAGATTCTGAACAAAGTAGAAGAAGAGAAGTCTAATTTGGCTTCATATCTTAGATTTGGTCAGAAATTAGAAGATAAACATGGACCTTGTCTATTAGATTTAATTAAGATTTATTTTAGGATTTGTTTTACTCTTTAAATAGAGGATTTGTAAATAGTTTTTAGTAGGTTTTGAGATCATAGAATTCAATTAGGATTAGAGAGAGAGGTTAGTAACATCTATTGAGAGCAAGGAGGCAAAGCACAAAGATCGGAGATCATCACTACAAGAGAGATCTGCGTGAAGATTGAAGGTCTCTTGGAGAGTTAACCGTATTGTCTATAATATGAGGTTTTCTCTTTGCTTCTGTTTTCTTTATTTCTATATGTGTTGTGACACCCTTACGGATTACCCAATTGATATAGTATTTATGCTTTATATTGGATAATATATGGACTTGTGAGCTAAGAAAATATGGTAAGTAAAATTTTCTTTAAAGCGGGTGCACAATTCATCTAATGGAACTCTTGGAGAATAAATTCTAAAATCCTTTAAAACACTTGTATCGAGTTCGGTGATTTCTAAAACCTTTTCTCAAGCAGGATAACATTTGTTCTTTAGAAATTTCTTTACATTTCACAATCAATTGAAGCTACCCATACTTTGTTCAATAAAACTGATACCGTCAATTAATACTTATAGCCGAGCTCATTTATAAGAAATCAGAGTAAGCGGAAATTACTGGACTATGCAACTGATATAATATAAACATAGATTTTCATATATACGAAAGAGTCATACATACATAGTCCATGAGATAAGTCACCAAGTTCCAAAATATAACAAGTCCATATAAACAGATCTACATCACTATGATACTATAACCCTAGAGTAAAACATATGTACAATATATACATCATCAAAATACAACCCCAGGGATAGTCACGTAGATCCATCAGCATCAGATGCAGTAGTAGTAGCAGCAGTAGTCTCCCAAAAACATAGGTAATAAGGTAGTAGAATCATCATCACAGCAGCAGCAGCACATCTCCTCCACACACCGGATCCTCGGATCCACATCATACACCATATACATGTACCTAGGGATCATCGTCCCTCCAGTCACTCCCAGTAGAATGCACGACAGGCTCGCTCCCACTCTCGTCCTCCACCGGATCCTCCTCGATCTCATCCGAAGGAGAGTGTACCCTACCACTAGGTACCGGGTCAGGTGATGGTGAAACCCTGACGGGGCCCCTCGGATAAGAAGGGGGAGTCTCCTCGCGGACAACTCTCGAAGTAAAAGGGTGAGAGCGGGTAGGTCGAAAATGAAAACTATGGTAAGAGCGAGCTGGTCGCATGGGAGGTGGTCCATGATAAGTATAAAACGGGGGTACATGCATAGTGTATATGATGGGAATCCTAAACCTGCGAGGACGGAATCGCATCAGCGGGTTAGGGTGGTAGAATGTGAACTCTACCTCCCCCTCATACACCGCGCGATGGTCCTCATAGATCCATACGCCACTAGGAAGTGGCCGGATCTCGATGCAAGCAATGTAACGAGACATCACCTACAAGGGCATAGGGGTAAGCAATTCTACTCACATAATCAATAGAGAATAAATCATGCAACATATGAAAGATCATAATGCATCAATTAATAACAATCACAATTAGCATTTAGCAAGTATCAGATGCACATGGGATGCTCACACTTAATTCAGGTATATCAATTGCATTAAGTGAATGACATGATGCATGATTTTAACTCTCAACTTATCTCCACATTTTCCAAGTCACTCTCTGACGTCCATCCCTGACAACCCAGCACTGCACAGTGCGTTGTATTCCTAGGTATACAACAATTCGTACATTCACCTAGAATGTACACGTCAAGCTTGGTATCCATGCCACCCGAGCATATCCCGTCATCCAAACGGATCGTCATCCAGACGATATATCCATATCGGCATCCACAAAGCCGACCACGTCAAAGACGTGTCATCAAGCAAGCGTATTGGCACTCCCAGAGGCCCTCCACATGTTTATCGAAACATGAATACGTCCTACCATCCAAACTCCAGAATGAATGCATTTTAGACTTAGGGGAAATTGATTAATACTTTACTTGCCACCTAGGCTTAATTTTCAAAATGGATCGTCACCGAACGATCTATTTGTATTTATCAATTTCTCTAAGTCTTTGATCCCTTGAATTATCCTTAATAATTCCTTAATTAATTAAGTTAGAATTGAAAATGATTTTTTCAGATTCTGGGCATTTTACTCGAGTAAAGTTCAGAATACTCGAGTTTTCTGGAGATTTTCCAGATTACTCGAGTGTTCTTAAGCTTACTCGAGTGTTCATGTCTTTCTGAGGATTTGGGTTTTAATTTCAACAATTTACTCGAGTAGTTCATGAGTTACTCGAGTGTTCTTGGACTTTTCCAGAATACTCGAGTGACTTTGAATGACTCGAGTGTTTGACCTATAACCATTCTCAGTTCATGCCCGATACTCGAGTACCAGACAAAATACTCGAGTGTTCTTATGAAATTTACTTTATTTTGAACACGATTTACTCGAGTACTTTGCCATTTACTCGAGTGTTTCGCAGCTGACAGTATTGAAAACTGGTTTTAACATGCCATTTTCATTTCTACTCAGTTTAAGTCCATTTCAGGGATCCACAGAGTTAACATATCATTAGTCAAACATGTTACAACACTTATTTCAATTCAAAACACAGAATTGACAGAGAAATCATTTATTATGCATAAAAAGGCATTTTAACAACTCAATACCTCAAATCACACAATAAGCATAATATTCATGAAACAAAGCTCATTTAAGTTCACATGCATGATAACAAACTTGCTCAATATGGATTTAGAGCATGGATTGGTCTCCAAACCAAAGTTCCTATAGAATCTAAGCCCTTAGAGCCTCTTGGTGGCTCTCTAACACATTTAATGGATTTCAAACTCTATCTAGTGAATATAATTACTTCCCTTTACCTCTCAGATGTGAATCAACAGAAAGAAATCCAAAGAAAGCTCTCCAAACCCAGAAATCCACTTGAACTTCTCATGCATGACAGTTTTGAGTACCATACCAAAATGGAATTGGTTCGTACATGAAACAGAGAATTAGATTGGGGAAAATTAGATTTCTAAGCTCTATGCAACATCATCTAACTAAAGGAATTGAGTTTGAGACTCAAGAACTCAAGAGCTTACCAGAATCGATGATCACAGTGAGCTCCAGACACCAACTCAAGCAAGAACAGCTCCACTTCAAGACTTCGATTCTCTCAATCCACACACTCAAACCTCACAATTTTGGTGTCTATACAAATCTCGTGATGTGAGCTTTGTATTGGTGTATAGATTATCACTCAACTCAACTCAACTCACAGAGGAAGAATCGAAGAACACAATTCGAAAACCCTAACTCTTCTAATCTTCAACAAGTTGATCAAAATTCTCGACCAAGGGACAATGATGCGTTTAAATAGGCCAATGGAAAGCTCATGCGGGGCGACACGACGCCTATGGCGTTGGCATGGTGGTGATTTCGTGTCACCATCACGAAATCGTTGGCTGTGACTCACCAAACGCACTAACTCGTGCAGTTTGACCCAGAATACTCGAGTGTTTCTGATAATACTCGAGTATTTCGCTCAGATTTTGAAAAATAATTATTTTATTTACTTTCCCTCCAAAATCTTTCCTATAATGGCTTCTAGGTCCCAACCCAGGGACTAATATGGAAAATACATATTATATGTATTTAAATTATTTATTAAATAATTCCTCATATGCAAGCTAATTCTATAAACACATATTTTAATCAAGGATTAATTTGAAAACTATTAATTATAATTAAATTATAATTAACATTTCATTAATCGGGGATTAAAATTTTGGGGTGTTACATGTGTAACTAAAACCTCTTGTTAGGAACATGGTGTAAATTGTATGATGTAACTTATTTTAATTTATGATTTAGTGTTTTCCTTTTTTTAATTCATGCGTTAATTGTGTTTTTATTGCATACGTAAAACTGATCACTTTATGTTTTGGATTTCTTAATTCACAACGAGAGTTGGGATTTTGAATAGGCCTTGCAATTAACGGTATAATTAGTTTAGTTATAGAGATATGATTAAATGATTATTGACTTGGTAATTCCCTTGTGCTGAATATGATATTTTCTAATATTTTAATTTGTTGAGAGATCAAGGATTAAGTATTTAGAGAATAAGGGTAATGTTAGAGAGATCTAATTATTACTATTTGAGAGGAATTGTCCATGAATTAAAGGAAAATCTAAATTATAGTTAAATAAGTGAATCATACAACGAAATCAAGTTCATAACCTTTTTCTATTGCTTTCTATACATCTTATCTCCTCAATCTTTTTATTTTATTTTATTTTAAATTCTCCTTCTCCTTCTAAAATTCAATAACAAGTTGCATTAATAATTACGAATTGGTGAAAAGTCATTAGAAACAATTTGCAATCCCCGAGTGGAACGATACTCACTTACTATCTGTATTACTTGTCGACCTAGTAATCTTGCTAGACATTCAACAGAAAGTATAAGTGAATTCTTGAAGGATTGAGAAAGATTGTGATAAGACTTGGATTCTTGGTATTGTGTACAATGAGTTATTTGACGATCAATGATATTGATATGTTTGGATTATTATTATATGTTTTGTTATACTTACTTCATTCATGCTATGTGTATAACATGTCATATGTGATGATGATGATATGATTATATTGTGCTATATGTTTATGTTATACTGTCCTGGTTCTATTATTCTGTTCCACTATCTATCCGTCTGTCTTTCTATTGAGACTACCCTGAGACCGCATGGTCAACCCGTTGGTGTTCGGAACACTGACTCTCTCCTACCATGTTGTCGTATTGGCATTTGCCGGTATTGCAAATGGTAGATGGCGTATCATGTAGCAATCCACATGTGGCCTCTTCAAGGAGGAGCATGGGAGGTTGTCCCTGAAGGTTGGATTTGGAGAGGTGAAACTCGGTTGGAAATCGACGATCCAAGGCATATTTTGCGAAGGACGAGTCTGGACGTGCATGTAGGGCAGGTCACTCTACGTGACTATCAGGATGGCGGACCGAGGGAGCATCATGAGTATGATGGCGATCCCGCACCGTTAGCTGCGGTGATTCCTCAACCGATGGAGGAGGAAGACGCGAGTGACTCTGGTCACGAAGCGGAGACGGATTCTAGTGAGGAGATGGAAGCGGATGCTAGTTCGGCTGAAGAGTGATGTCCGGCGTTCTGTGTCTAGATGTTCTAGAGTGTCTAGGATCTAAGTTCCCAATCGAGGATTACTTTGTGAAGTACCATGGATGTAATCAAGCTACTTTTAAATATGTTTTAATGAAGTTTCAAACCTGGTTTGTAATCTTTTTGTAACTATAAACTGCTTTTGGAAACTGCTGGAGATGAGACTCCGTTGTTTATGGTTTATAATATTACAATGATGATGATGTTTTGGTTACGAGAAGTTTTACAAGTGACAACTCGATTTTCAAGTAAGTGATGTCAGCAACTAATGAATTCATGCTTTAAAAAAAAATGGCCTCATTTTTACAACAAACTGATAATAAATGAGTCATGGTTTTGGAAATGAAAATCGGGCTGTTACAATATCAGAGTTAGGGTTTTGCATAAGTTTTGATCAAATCCGTGTTCAAATATGATTGGCACATATATCACATTGAGATTGTCTAGCCTATAACAGAGTAATCCCCCAACACAAGCCCACGACAATTCCAACACAAGATTTTCATGGCTCTCAACCGGATTGCTTTGGAACCCCTGCCCAGTGATTCAAATAACGGTCCGCAAAATGGAATGCGGCCGTTACGTAACGGTTGCGGAAGGCACCGTTACCGCATCACAGCGCAATTGCGGTGTGATTCTAATTCACATAAAAAAAGGGCAACGTTGCGGTCGTAACGGCCGCAACACCGCAACGGAACGGACACAACAACCGTTTTCCCATCCCATCCCCCGTTTTTCACATCAAATCACAGAAAAATAAAAAAAAATTGGGTTTGCTTTTGCTTTTGTCAAAAAAGATTTTAAATTAGTGAAAGGAGAAGAGGAAAGAAACAAAAACATAATATTCTCTCAATAATTCATTCACTCACTCATTGTTGTTGCCTCTTTGCTCTTGGTCTCTGCCTCTTTCCTAATTCCTTGCCCTGCTTTGTTGTGCTTATCTCCTTTTCTTCATCTATCAATTTGAGTTGTGCGCCTCGCCATCTAGATCTAGTCACCACCATCTACCGCAGCTTCAATCGACAATTTCAAAAGGTAAATTGCAAACCCCTTTGTCTTTTGTTGTTAATATATGAGAGGGAGAGTAGAGCATGTGGGTTGTGTGGTTAATATATGAGATGGGGTCATACAAGAAAAAAAATTGAGAAAGAAAGTGAAAATAAAAATTGTGACTTGTGAGATTGAGTTTGGGTGCAGAGAGCTTCGAAGAAGAAGAAGGAGGGAACAACATTTTTATTTTCTTCAACATGCTTTTGGCAAATCTAGTAATACACTAACACTACTCTTGTCAAGACTAATATGGCTTAGCCACCAAGAGAACCAAATAAAAGCCACCAAAAGACTAATAGTCTAATATGGCTTTTTTTCTTATTGAATTAACGTGTGGACTTCGACCCAAATCCAGCTTTTCTTTCTTTTTTTTAAATTTTTTTTTATATAATAGCTTTTACAAGTTATAATGTTTAATGATAATTTATTTTTTAATCTTTTAATCGACAACTATTTTACAAAACTATTGCTTGACAATCATGATAATCAATTTATGTATACAATACAGGTATTGTAAAATTTTCATAATGCCTCCAAGAGAGGTATTTCCAACCAAAGGGTTAAATGGTACTCCGAGTAATGATATTGGATGGCATTTTGGAACTCCTATGCCTGAAAATATAAACAACATTAGGTGCTTACTATGCCATAAGGTAATAACAGGTGGTATTACTAGATTTAAGCAACACATAGCACATTTTCAAGGACAAGTGACAACTTGTCCTAGAGTCAGCACTTTGGTTAGAGAAAGCATGATGAAACTACTCCAAGATGCGCAAGAAAAAAAACGTGACTCTAAAAAACGAAAAGAAGAGTTTGAAGCACGATTACGAGGAGACAGTGTTGATGATGAAGAAGATCTTGATGCGCATATTGATGAACAAGTGAGGCAAGCTGCACAAGAAAGTCGTAGATCACATTATGAATGGGAACAAAGGCAACAATTCAGGAATTAAACAGGAGGATCTGCAAATATATATGATCAAGGTGGAAGCTCTCGTGCAAGTTTCAGTGAAGCTCCTAGGTCACGAGATATTGAATTTAATTTCAGGTCTACAAATGTTGATCTAGAGAGGAGTAGAAGCGCAAAGCAACCAAAAATAAAAGGTGGCTTTATGAAAACAGCTAGATTGAAGCATAGAGAAGCAGTTGGCAAGTTTCTAATTTATGAAAGATTGCCTATGAATTTGTCAAGGTCTCCTTGGTTTCACAATTTGATTGTTGCAGCTGCTAAGGTTGGCAAAGGAGTTAAGTTCCCAACTCCTTATGAGGTTTCAATTGTGTGTCTGAAGAATGAGTATAATAACATTTCTGAATGGATAAAAACGTTGAAAGATACATGGAAGGAAACCGGAGTAACAATAATGTGCGATGGTTGGACAGATGGTATAAACCACAAGCACATTATGAATTTTCTTGTGTATTCCAGCAAGGGGACAATTTTCACAAATTCTATTGATGCATCAGAAGTTGATATCAGAAATGCAGATTATTACTTTCAGTTATTGAATAAAATTGTTGACGAAGTAGGAGAGGAGTATGTCGTCCAAGTTGTTACAGATAATGAAGCAGCACTAAAAGCTGTTGGACAAAGGTTGATGGAAAATAGGCCACATTTGTACTGGTCTGCATGTGCAGCTCACTGCTTAGATCTTTGCTTGAAGGATATAGGAAAGAATAAAAATGTGATAAAATCACTAGATGAAGCAAAGCATGATTGTTTTGTAGGTACAAATAAAGCGCAAAAGGTTTACAAGTATTATTAATTATTTGCATCTTCAAGTATCATGAGAAATTTCAACATGCTTATCATCTCCTCAAAGTATACAATGGGTATCAATTCACAAACATGATCATTTTAAATATGCCCAAGTGATAACAAATGCCTACACTTACCTTACAATTGATATTGTTTTCACGATTAGTATCATACTTTGTCAAGTGATATTATGATTTCAAATTTCAAAAGATATTTTCAAAAGAACTAATTGAAATTCGTTGTTATATTTTATTTTCAATTGGTATCACATTTCAAGGTATATTTCATTTTTAATTGGTATCAATTTTTGTCGAAAAAGGTTATTACTTTCTCATATTTTGGATTAAGATTTCGTTTTTATATTACTTTTTGATAATGCCAAAAGGGGGAGAAAAGGTTGTTTTGTTCTTTTTATGTAGGCGGAGAAAAGTTGTTGAAGATAGGGGGAGAATCTAGCTTAACTCAATTGGATTTCAAATGTCAAATACATTTACTGAGGGGGAGCAAGATTCTCACCAAGTGATCAAATGTTTCAACAATCAACAACGTCAAAACATGTTTGTCATCATCAAAAAGGGGGAGATTGTTAGATCTAGTGTGCATGTGCATGTGGAGATTGTTAGATCTATTATGCAAGTGCATGGTTTTGATAATGACAAATGTTTTGAACAAGCTCAAGTCTTGGAGAAGCTCACCAAAGAACAACAAGCAACTATGATGTAGAGAGAGCAAGCTCATAGATTCAATATGTGTATTGTTTGTAATATCTTTATTTTGAGTCTTAGAGTTTTGGTTAGAGTTATTAGAGGGTAGTGAATCTCTATCAAGTGCATGATTATATTATATCTTGAGTATTTCACTTAACCTAAATCAATAGGTGGCTTAAAGGTTTTAAAGAAAAGGTTTACATTTGAGAAAACAAGTTTTTATACATATTTTTCAGACCTTAATCGATTAACTATGTGATTAATCGATTAGTATAATTTTTGGATCAGCCTTTAATCGACTAGCACATTTGCTTAATCAATTAGCTGTTGTTCAACAGTGATTAATCGATTAGCCTGATGCCTTAATCGATTAACACGTGATTTTCAGCTTTTTAAAACAGCTTTTCAAGGCAAAATTGATTCTAATGTTTTTCCTAACCTTATGGGTATTCTATATAAACTTTTTCCTAATCAGTGTGATGAACTAACTTCATTTTCACATCATTCTAGAAAGATCAAAGCCCCACTATTCTCTCAACATTCTCTCTTACTTTTACAAAAGATCAAAGTTCTTATTTTCATATCTTTGATCAAGAAACTTTTGAATCTCAATTTCTAATTGTTCATAGTTTTTGAAGGAGATTCAATAGGTTTATAGTGTTTTCTTAGAGTTGTAATCATTTCAAGAAGGCAAGCTCAAATACAACAAAGAAGAAGTCTTGGTGTGTTGTTCACCAAGCAAACAAAGAAGATTTGGAAGTCTTGTTGTGAGGAATCAACAAGCAAGTGGAAGACTTGACGTGGGGTTATCATCAAGCAAGTGAAGAGAGGTTAGATTAGAAGTTCAAGAGGGTTGCAAGACAAGAGTGGGGTATCTCTTGGAGGCTATCAAGTGGGGTATCTTGAGAGGCAATCACTTGTAATTTGAGAACTCTAATTCCTTATTGAAGAAACTCTCTCTATTGTGATAGAGGGAACTGGATGTAGCTCTCGGTGGTTGAGAGTGAACCAGTATAAATCTCTGAGAAAGCTTCTCTTCCCTTAACTCTTTTAACTTTTGCTATTTCATATTGTTCTTGATTGAAAACCTAGAAAAGATTGATTTTCTAATAATTTAATGAATTAGGTTTTAATATTTCAAATTGATTTTGGGAAAACCTTTTTCGTAATCTAGGTAATCATTAACAATCTTGGTGTTAATCAATTCCGCGCTATCTCTGATATTCTATGTTAATTGATTGATTTTCGTTTTGGATTGAAAAGTGGTTTTTCAGTTTTCTACAGTGATTAATCGATTAACTTGTTGCTTAATCGATTAACTCGTGTTGTGTTGTCAGGTGTGAATCGATTAACTCTTGCTTTAATCGATTAAGAGCTGAAGTTTTTCTGAAAATTATTTGTTTTATTGTTTCAAATTGTTTTATTCTAAAATCTTTCAAGGTTTCTTTAACACATATTCAACCCTCCCCCTTCTAGGTTCTCTCCTAGTGTTCTCTAGTTAATTCATACACCGATTGTAGTTCTTACATTATATATTTAGATTCTAAGTATACCTTATAAACAAATAAAAATCCAAACAAAATGCAGCACATGCATCAATGTGGAATAAAGACTGAGATTACTACGCTAATCATGTTGACAATTTGGGGTTGTCACATACTTCTATGTGTTTATGCACCCCAATGTCACACTATCTTTATATCTTTATGAGATTCAAATATATATAAATCCAGTGACTTACTTGTATTTTGATCTATTACAATAAATAAAATTTATTTTGATAAGTTACAATAAATAAAATAAAAAAATTTAATTATGAAAGAAATTGCAACTCCACGCTGAACAGTTTGGGATTTCTGAGTGACTTTCCTTATGTTACAATTATGTGTTGATCTGATAACAGTTTCTTCATCCATTTTCACGCTCTTTTGGGGTCTTCAACTGACGCTTCCTCATTGACACAAAGTGTTTCAGTGCTCTCTTATGCTACAAACACACAACAAAAATCAAATATAAAATAAGAAATAAATAATTAGGAACATAAAATACGAAATAATAAAAGGGGAGAATTCTTGGAAGTAAAGAGATCTGAAGGTGAAAAAAGGTAAAGAATGAAAGTGAGATCATGTTATATATAGTTATTTAAAAAAAATAGGATAATGATTAAATAAATTTGAAAAATATATTTAATTTCACATTTTAATTTTGGTTATAGATAATCATTAAATAAATTTGAATAATTTATTTAATTTAAATTGTATTTTTGGTTGGAAATAATGATTATCTACCTACAAATATTTTGGTGCGAGGATTGTTTCACACGACAAACATGGTGCCCGAAAAAAAGATCTTTTTATATAAGTATAGTAGATAAATCAAGTCTACAAGATTTCATAGAATATAAAAATTATTTCATATTTCATCCCACTATTCTATTTTAACGGATATTACGTTATTTAAAATATAAATAAATATGCATTATTAGATTACATACTTGTGAATTTCTGAATGATCTGAAATTTGATAACTACTCCCTCCGTCCCTTATTATAGGGCACCATTTTGGTATATTTGATGTCTCTTTTTATACATCGTTTTAGATTATCTGGGTAGCATTAAAGAGTTTATTTCAAAGACACTCTTCGTAATTACATAGTGGTGATAGAGTAATAATTACAATAAAGAGAGAAATGAATAGAGTTGTAAAGTTTTAAATAGAGGTCACTTTAGAATGACAATATATTTTTTTGATAAATTTGAGGGTAATAATTCACTAGTACAAAACACATTTTTCAGACTTGTTCCGAACCAATTTTCAGACCGGCTCCGAACTGGTCTTAAAGCCCATGTTGCTAAAAATGCATATTAAATGAGACCAGTTATAAACCGGTCTTTTTTATATTAACGAGACTGGTTATTAACCGCTCTGATTTAAATTTTTGAACCAGTCTGAATACTAATTTTTAACCGGTCTGAATAATAATTTTGAACCGGTCTGAATAATAATTTTGAACCGGTCTGAATAACTCTTTGAACCGGTCTGAATAATAATTTTGAACTAGTCTGAATAATTCTTTGAACCGGTCTGAATGATAATTTTGATAATTCTTTGAACCGATCTGAATAATAATTTTGAACCGGTCTGAATAATTCTTTTAAATCATTATTTTTAACTACAAATACCGAATTAATTGTTGAACCGGTCTGAATTATTATTTTGAACTGATCTGAATTTGAATTATTTTTTGAACCGCTCTGAAATATTATTTTGAACTTATCTGAATTAAATTTTTAACCACTCTGAATTATTATTTTGACTGCACGCATCTTGGCAAGAATTAAGACATGCGCCGATATGAAACAAGAGGCAATTAACAGAAATGAAACATGCATCTACTAATTAATTGTTTATAATATATGTACAGCCTATATATAGTATTGTTGGAAGCTAAATCTTGAATTACTAGGTCATAATGTCAACAAAATAGGCGCATGATAATAATAATAACAATAATCCCATAATATATATCTAAATAAAGTGTGCATCGTTCACCAAAAAAAATAAAGCTTGCATCATTATTTTCCACATCACATGTGCACAGCGAAAGATAGTAATACCTGCATAAAAAAATAATAATGGATGACTGATGTAACAAATTAAATGTTTTGTCATACCAAATGACAGTTAGAAATTATAGAGAAATGGAAAAAGTCTTGAGCAATAATATATACCTAGCTAGGACAAGATAGAAAATAATCCTAAGAAATACGAAGCAAATTCTTCTTTGAGATCATTTAGTTCTTTTAGGCTAAAAGAATCATTACTAGAGTTGCAGCCACCATGATCATAATACTGCAACCAAGTAATAATATGACCAATTTAAATGTTAATATAAACAATGTAGTTGAATAATAATAATGTAACCAAAGCAATAATATAACCAATTGAATTACAAACCATTTGAGGAATCTTATTATCCTCGTGATGCAACACAATGTCCTTCATAAATTTCATCACAAAATAGCCGCAGTCAATACCATTTGTTTGCTTGGAAACCTATAAAACACGAACAAACCAATGAGATGAGGTGAATACCAATAAAACCAAGCAACAAACCATTTACGAAAAGTAACAACCAAGTTTCATCAGCAATCTTGAACAGAAAAAAAAAAATGAAAACCAAAAGGATCTAACTTCGCCAACTATAAGCCAAATTCAGAAATGCAGAATTTACCAACTATAAGCCAAATTCAGAATCAGTCATAACCAAATAATTCGGTGCAACACTTGCACAGACCCTAGGAGGTCCATAAACCAAATAAAGCACAGATTTTGATTCCCAAAAATAAGATATACATAGATGCAGATCAAATTGACAAAAGAGCAAACTATAAGCCAAATTCGGTGCAACACTTGCACAGACCCTAGGAGGTCTATAAACCAAATAAAGTACAGATTTTGATTCCCAAAAATAAGATATACATAGATACAGATCAAATTGACAAAAGAGCAAACTATAAGCCAAATTCGATGCAACACTTGCACAGACCCTAGGTCTATAAACCAAATAAAGCACAGATTTTGATTCCCAAAAATGAGATATAAATAGATACAGATCAAATTGACAAAAGAGCAAACTATAAGCCAAATTCAAAATCAGTTATAACCAAATTCGATGCAACACTTGCACAGACCCTAAGAGGTCCATAAACCAAATAAAGCACAATGCTTGAGGTAAGGAAAATAACAAAAGAAATATATATTCTAATCACTGCATAATGTTATAAGGTACAAGAACTGAGGTAAGGAAAATAACAAAATGAAATATGAAATATGAAGATATAGAGTAAAGCTATAGAGAGAAACAATTTCACAATGATAGTTTTGTCAAATTTTTTTTATCCGTTGTAACAATTTCACATAATCCAAACATGATTGTTAACTTTAAAGGGACCTACTATCACTACTACAAATAAAGCACAGATATTGATTCCCAAAAATGAGATATAAATAGATACAGATCAAATTGACAAAAGAGCAAAACTCAAGTTCTTTTGTATATACCTTAATGTTGGTCCATTTGAAGGGTGAATTTAACTCTTTTTTTGCTTAGGTGTCCCCATTGGTTCCACAATAAGTTATGATAGATCTAAAAAAATAAATCAGCAGTCAATATGTGAGGATAATCACATGCATTTTCGCACAAACAAATAAATGTGTAGTAAAAAAATCCCATGTACTTACGAATTAAAGAGTTCCATCATAGTCCTATGTGATTCAGATCTTGAACGAGCCAATGAATCTAAGTAGTATATAGTCCTCCTCGTGACATCAATGACAACCAACACCCAATGGAAACTAATTTAATTAAAAATTGAGCAACACCAAATTAGTACTAATTGGTACAAATTAAATTAATAAGCACAGTAAACAAATATTGACAATGCAAGTTACTTACCCCAAATTAAATGGGGCCAAAAACCATTTGCCTTTATCATTCTTATTTTTTTTAACACGCTTACTATATAATCTTTGGCCGATGGTAGAAGGGTTAAACGAGGGGACAGGAATGAGAACCTCTCTCTGAGAGAAAAGGGAACCACCAACCTTTCATACAAAAGCCTTAACATACAGTAAACACAAAGAGAAAATTATAAGTAATGGCAAAAACAAAATAAGGACAACAATAAGTAGCAAACTAGACAGCATATTGTTAGGATCAATACCTTGTATAAATGCAAATAGAGGTGCCATCTAGTGCCATGTGAAAAAGTAGGTAATATAGACTACATTTTTCGACTCCTTCATGCTCCAATAGGTTGCCAAAATGGAGGTGTCCATGGGTAATAAAAAGGCATCCCTTTGCTTTGTCTTCAAAAGTGCATACAATGCCTTGCAAAATGGAGTTTTGATTTTATCCTCGGACTTAAAATTTACCTTTCTCCCACATTAATTGCACAAAGTCCGCTGGGCTTTTCTTGCAGATTAGATTCTTGAGCCTCCTTGGTTCCCTTTTTATTTTCGGGACTCACAATTGCTTCCTTGGTTCCCTTTTTCTTTTCAGGACTCGCAATTGATTCCTTGGTGTGCCCCGATGTTTCGCCCTTTTTGGCTTGCCAATCGCGAGTTAGCATCTATAAATTGCCAAAAAAAAGTTAGTCATATATGTATAATGTAAGCACTAGAAAGAAAAATCTATAGCTCAAATAAATAGGCATACCGGACTATCTTCATTTGAGATGAGATTTGAAGGCCATGCAACAAAAGCTTTAACAGCATCTCCCACAGTAAAAAGATTGTCCATTTCATTCTCAATGGGCAAAGGTGCATTCTCATCAATAGGAAAATTGATTGAGACCCTCAAATGGTGTTGAGGGAGCTCTTTACCATGCAGCATGTCACCCTCAAGGTTATACATATAACCTTTGGCAACTACACGCTCATGTTTGTCTAAAAGAACACATGGGTTGATGCCCTATAAAGAAATACATTGTTATTCATGAGCCAAAGAAAAAAGACATGTAAAGACATAACCAGACAAAGCCTCAAAGTGAACAGATTAACTTCGATAATCAATAAAACAAAGGAACAAAAAATCAAAGTATCAGACCCAAATTTTAGGTTCATTCACAAATCAATAAGAATCAAATTTCTATAAATTAGCAAAGCTTTCTGCAGAGTAGTTTAGAAGAGGAGGGGAACTCCAAGGCTTTTCTTATTCTTAATGAAATCCTTCTCACATTAAAAGATGTAAGTACCAATTGCATATCAAATAATAAATATGTTTCTTGATGTAAGTACCAATTGCATATCATTATAAAGGCTGATAGATTTTTAATAATATAATATGTAGTGTTTGGTGTGACATTATGTAATATAGTGTCTGTATCCTATAAGATAATACTATCATAATTCATGTCTGGTGATGCAATGTAAAAATCTGTTGAAGTCAGTTTTAATTTGATAGAAGATTTCTAGGGAATGATTTGATTGAAGGTCTTTATGGATATATGTTAAGCAGAATAAAATCTGAATAGCAGCCTACAGGTGAAGAAATCTAGAGAGATCTTAAGCCTAGAGAGAAAAATGAATTGTATTGATTAAATAGCTGAATATTACAAAGGGAGGTAGGTAGTTATATAGGAGTAGCATGAGCTGTCACAACTCAAACAACAGCAAAGGCTGTAAACCAAATGCACTCTGTTAATTTTTTGAATGTGCAGCCTAGCCCTGATTCTAATATAAGAATCAAATTTCAGGTTTATTCACTTATCAATAAGAATATATTAACCTTCAATTTAAAAAAAATCTCGAATTGAGAAGAAGAAGAAGAAAGAATTGCTCCTATACACAATTTACAATTTAACAAAACCACAACCAGTAATGCTTATTACCCAACCACCTGATGACTTAAAAACCCTTTTTGAATAATCAATTACAAAACCAGGCAAAACTCATGGATCAAAAACAGAGACAAGAATCAAACAATTGCATAGCTAAGAAACAGAGACTCATATCTAAATGCTTCAAATGCTTCAAATGGTTTGGGCATTTTTTCAAATCAAGTCTAAATTAGAGAAAATAACAACTATAGAACTCAAAAAATTAAGAATCATAGGGTTATTAGTCCCTAAAACACAAACTACAGAACTGAATCAAATTTGAAATTAGTACCGACGGCAGTTCTTGGAACTGCCGCAAATACATGGTTTGCATCATACCTTGAGAAGATTGATAGCCGGTGTGCAGCTATCTTTGATGCTATTTGGAGAGGGTAAATCTGATGAATTCTCCATCTTCTCTTTTCCTTTATCATTCTTTTCCTTCTTCAATTCTTCAACTTCATCCGCGAGGGTACACAACTATTCCATGGTCTTATTGTATTGATCAACTTCCACAAATTTTTTTTTTTTTTTTTTTTTTTTTTGAGGTCAGAAATATTTAGTTTTTGTGACCCCTGCTCCCACACCAACCACCCGACCAGGATGATCCGATTTCTTTAATACTTGTGAAAGTAAGTCTTCAGAAGTGGTATTCTCTACTACAATACCACTTTGTTCAAATTCATCCTGGTAAATGTTCAAACTGCTATATTAATATCTCATTGTTGCATTAAAGTAATGATTAGGTTCTGGACAGCATATAACCTTAAAAAAAAGAGATATAAAAACCCTATAAAATGATGAGATTAATATACTCACAATATCTCTTATGATCTGAAGAGCCTTGGGATTGTTCGTGCGCCCATTTTTGTCCAACCGCGCTGTCCTAAACAAACGATAGCGAGGCAGTGACAGTTCTTCTGATTGTGTCTCAAAAAGCTATATACAATTAGTCATTGATACAATTAGTAAGATAATTAATCAAAAAAGTTATAACTAATTGATACATTAATATCATTAACGAATCGAACATACAATTTCTTGCTCCAATTTTGCATATCCCTTACGCCCTATACGTGATGGACACTCGCCGGCCCTTGAACCTCTTACTTTATTTGCCGCGCTAATTTCCTAAGCAGCCACATGTAAATCAAGAAAGAGGAATGATTAAAACAACATTTCAATGATTAAAACAACATTTATTAATCTTACCAACAAAGAAGGATGATTTATTAATCTTACCATGAAAGCAGGATCATTACAATGTTTCACAAATTCAAGCCAATCCTCTTTGGAGATTATATCAGCATACTTATTTGGTGGTTGCTCCACACGACCATTTTGAACATGAATGAATAAGTTATGTCTGTGTCTATTGAGTGCAGTCCCCGCCTTAGACAACACAAAAGACTTATGACACTCATTGACATTCCATGTATTCTGCCAAGCATCATTGTACATTAATAATTATAAACCAAGTAAGGAAGCTTAAATTATTAATATATAAGAAATATGTCATAAATAATTATGATACCAATATATCTTGCCAAATTTCTTCTTTGGCCTCATCATGATAGGGGTCCTTCCAATCTGGAACGAGAATTGATGCTTCTCGTCTGGTAACTAAACCAATGTAACTAGTAAACCTTGATGCGTTGTGATTAATTGGTTGTCCCTTACGATTCCACTCAACCTGCGAAGTTCAAAATGATAGTCATCAAATATACAGCAATGAACGAGTATTGATACTTGCAATGTTCATTTGAAACGTGCAACTCAAATACAGCATATACAGGTATCAAAATAGCAGTAAAAAAAAAAGAGGCAAACAGTTATAAATTGGCAATAAATCAATAGTGATTAGTAGGTGTGAATATTACCTCTAAAAGTGCATTACGTCTACTTCGTTATTGAATGACAGATTTCATGATTGTCCTACCACGGTCCCCTCTCTTCCTTGTTTCCTTGGGAATAGAGTCGTCATTCTTTTTTGGAGCCATTTATCTACATCAACAAACAATTGTAATAAATTAAAACACTATAATGCATAATAAAAAAAGGGTATTCCAAACAATATTACAATTTAAAAAATGATAAGAAAATCATACACATAGTAGGATATTTTTCTCTTTTTCCTCTTTGGGTTTTCCCAAATCCAAACTCCCTCATTATGATCATCTCTCGTGTATGTATTGCTATCTTCAGTTGAATCAGTGTCAAGTGATCGAGAAACTTCAAAAAAAGGATCATCTTCATAATAGTCATCAACATCAACTTTGTTGGACAAAAGAACAATGGACCACTTGACACTAGCAGGATCGGTGACAAAGAATACTTGTTGAGCTTGAGATGCTAAAATGAAAGGTTCATCTTTGTGCCCTATCCTATTAAGATCCACCTTAATGAACCCTAACTCATCAGTCTGAATGCCATTCTTGCTATCAACCCACTTACATCCAAACACGGGAACACGAAACTTCGTGTAATCTAACTCCCATATGCGTTCAATGACCCCAAAGTATGACATATTCTTATATGTGGGGTTTCTATCTTTGGCATCTGAGATATGCAAAGATTGAGCCACAAGGGTCACGCCACTATTTTGCACGGTACTCCTATTGTCATGCTCTTTTGTATAGAATGTGAATTCATTGATATCATATTCGGTGTAAGAAATGGCATGGGTGTTAGGACCTTTTGACAACCAATTCACTCTATCTGAAACTGAACTTGGATCTTCGGATAAGTCTTTTATAACTGCGCCTATTATCCAGCTTGTAAAAGTCTGATTATGCTCCTCTTGTATCCATTTTTCACTCTTATTTGGGTAAAGGCCATGCAACATGTTCTTGTGTCTTTCAACATATGGATCAAACTCGTCAGTGTTGTGTAGAACATACAAGTGTGCTTGCTCCTTCTCTGATAATGTCATGCTCACTACTTTCTTTCCACTGGTCCCTTTCCATTCTTCTATGAAATTAGTATTGCTTACGAACTCAGAGCAGAACTCAACAGCTTCTTCATCTATGTACCTTTCAACCATGCAACCCTCGGGTCGACTTCTGTTTTTCACATATCCCTTTAATATCTTCATAAAGCGTTCAACCGGATACATCCATCGCATGTAAGCTGGCCCACACAACTTGGTCTCTCTAACCAAGTGAACAGTTAGATGAACCATTATATCAAAAAAGGATGGAGGGAAATACATCTCAAGTTCACACAAAATGATAACAATTTGGTTTTGTAACGTTGGCAACTTTGCGGGGTCTATCACCTTGCTACAAAGAGCCTTGAAGAAAAAGCACAATTTAGTAATGGTCATCCGAACCTTTTTGGGTAAAATAGAGCGTATAGCTATTGGTAGCATATGCCCCATGAGGACATGACAATCATGAGTCTTCATACCCTTTAACTTTAGGTCCTTCATTGATACAAGGTTTTGGATGTTTGAAGAGTACCGCGATGGAACCTTAACCCCACCAAGAGACTTAAAATAAACTTTTTTCTCTTTCCTTGACAGAGTAAAAGACGCTGGAGGTAAATGCATACGTTTTCCCTTCATGATCGGTGCCAATTCTTTTCTTATTCCCATACTAACCATCTCCTTACGCGCATTGAGGTTATCCTTTGTTTTTCCTGCCACATTGGCTAATGTACCATGTAGACTATCAAAAACATTTTTTTGAATATGCATCATATCCATAAAATTCCTCACAAGCAAGGATTCCCAATATGGCAATAATTTCCACATAATTGAAATCTTTTTCCATCCTTTTGTGTTAACTTCACCAACAGAATCTTTCTCGAATTTATTACGCAGGTCATTTAGTTGTTTAATAACCTCCTTTCCACTCAACAATGGAGGAGCACCACGTTCTTTTGTGTTGCCATTAAATGCTTTTCTCCACCCTCGATAACAATGTTTTTTAGGCAAAAATCTCCGATGGCCAAGGTAGGCATGCTTTCTAAAATGCTCTAACCATATACTATATGTATCTTCTCCGCATATAGGGCATGCATACCGTCCTTTGACACTATGCCCTGACAGATTACCATATGCCGGAAAATCATTAATGGTTCCAAATAACATGGCCCTCAAACAAAAATTTTCTTCCCTTAGACCATCATACACCTCTACACCTGTGTCTCACATTAGCTTCAAATCTTCAACTAGTGGAGCGAGGTATACGTCAATATCGTTTCATGGTTGCCTGGGCCCAGAAATTAACATTGACATCATCATGTACTTGCGCTTCATATATAGCCAAGGAGAAAGGTTATAAATCATCAAAATCACCGGCCATAACTATGAGAATTACTTTGAATGCCATGGGGATTCATTCCGTCGGTAGACATTACAAGGCGTATGTTTCTTTTTTCATGAGCAAAGTCAGGGTAATCATCATCAAACTTTGCCCATTGTGGAGAATCTGCAGGATGCCACAACTTGCCATCTTTAATCCTTTCATCAGCGTGCCATGTCAGGTGCTTTGCATCTTCTACATTGCGATACATGCGCTTAAATCTTGGAATTATGGGAAAGTACCATGCCACCTTCGCAGGAGTCGATGCCATCTTCTCTGGAGTTGCTGGCTGCTTCTTATATCGCGATGCATTACATTTAGGATAAACGTCTAAATCTTCATATTCATTCCGATATAAGATGCAATCATTTGGACAGGCATGTATCCTCTCATAGCTCATGCCAACACTGCATAACATTCGTTTGGCATCATATGTTCGACTCGGAAGCACATTACCCTTTGGTAGCATTTGGTTCAATAATGCAAGTAGATCAGTTAAGCTCTTATCAGTCCATCCATTGGCTGCTTTCAACTTGTACAACATTATCACCGCTCTCAATATTGTGAACTCACTACCATCATACAATGGTGTATCTGCATCACTTTGCAGCCTATCGAACATTTCAGGATGATCTCAGAGATCCTCTTCAACCACATTTACAATGTCTTCCAACCGATCACCCTCATCGTGCATAACTGTATCGGTGACATTTGAGGCATAACTTCGATGAGTGGAATCCGATCTAGTCTCACCATGTTTCACCCAACATGTATAACTTTGATCAATTCCATAAGACATTAGATGACCTTGCAAGTCAGCTTCAGTGACAAAACTTGCGTGGCAACATTGTAGACAAGGACATAAGATTCTATTGCGGTCTTTTGCATTGTTAACTGCAAAGTTAACAAATGCTTTCACTCCTTCCTCATATTCGGATGATAAACGACGATCTTTCATCCATTTTCAATCCATATTAATCTACGAAGATGTTTGAAGGATTATGATTAGAGAAAGGTAAAATTAAAGAGGATACAGCAAAAAAACAACAGAACAGAAGCAAAAAAGAACACAGCAGCAGAAAAATGATAAATCAGCAGCAAAAATGGCAGCAGAAAAACAACAGAGCAGAAGCATAAAATAACAACTTCTGCACCAGAAAATCAGACCAGCCATGTCTATAGTTAGAGCATTTTCGGGCTATCAGACCAGAAAATGACCAGAAAATCATACCAATCATGTCTCTACTTAGAGCATTTTCGGGCTATCAGACCGGAAAATCAGACCAGCAAAGTAAGAGAAAGAAACACCAAAATAACTACGAATGGCTGCTTTGGCCACGGAGTGTGCACATGCAAACCAAGGTAACATTTCACACTGATGTGTTATTAATTAACTAAAAATTGAAGGTGATTTAAGATAAGAATTTCGTGTAGCTTGTAGGGTTCTCAACTCCATCGTACAGTTTGAGTTTGATTTGAATTTGAGAAGGGTAGGTGTTCATTTTCTTTGGTTAGGAAATTAAGTTATCTTATTAATTAAAAGCCTAAGTCCGGAAGGAGGGCATGAATAGTAGTAATTGAACATAGCATTATACTTAATACAGTATAGTAGTAGTAATTAACATTATAACTAAGCTTCAAATTAAAGTTGTACAAAAATTTGTGGCGAACATACATTAATCTAACTTCCATTTCTTTTAATTGCTTAATTTCAACAAGAATAACAAATAAAGTTGCTAGCTGTTGAGTTGTTGCATTGTGAAGGACCTGAAGGACAACCATGCACCATGGTAGTAAGGAGTATGCATTGGACAGTTCCACATTATCGGATTTAGGGATTGCCATTTCACTTATTCTACGCAACAAGATTTTCTCAATTCCTACATGAAAGACCAAACCAGGGCTTACTCAAAACCCTTCTCTGCCTAGTCTTATCTCCATTGGTATTATTAATTAAAATTAACAATTTCCACATAATGCATTATATTGCTGCCATTACATACCAAGCTAAGGTGAGTAATGTGCAATGATATATAACAGAGACATGGAGTTTCAAAGTTCATTGAATCCTATATTCTATGGAAACTTCCTTTGGAGAAGTATGGGTTCTCTTTATATGTTATAGAATTTATATGTTGATTTTGAATTTCGGTCTGTTCTCTTTCTAAGTTATAACTCTTGTGTGTTCCATTATTGTAGGTTCTTTACTCTTGATTGAACCTAATGATGAAGTTGCCATACAGAACCTACAGACATACAAAGAAAAGAAATTTGTAGATATCAGCAAGGAAGATTTGAAATTGGGTTTGTTCTGTTTTCCTACATCCTTGTCTTCTGATTAAATGCTATCTTCTTTCTGGGAATAAAATGGAATTTATGTTGTTCTGATCTAATCTAATCTTCTCAAATCAGGTGATGAGGATGAGGTTAAAGAGAGAGAAACCAAGCAGGAATTCAACCTACTCGGCACACAAAGAGAAGAAACCGCTTGAAACAAAAAAACATATAAAGTGATTAATAAATAAACTAGATAGATCTATGAGTAATTTTCAATGATAAAATTATGAGGTGTTGTCAATGAAGAAGTGAAGGTGGATGTGGGGAAGGGGTAGTTCCACTAGTTTGGGCAATCTAAACTAACCGAACTCAGGCAAAAGTAATTTAAACGTTATTTGAACAGAAAACCACTTGCGTAATCTCAATAGCAATCATTTTTTAACTTGGACATATGAGTTTTGTCATGTAATCCCTGAATACATGTATATCTAGTTATAGTAAAATATTTTTTTTACACTCACAAATTTAATATTAAACCCATAAACATTATGTTATAAAATTTATTATCCTTTAAATTTTTCTCCTCAACCATATTAATATTAAGGTTAAGAAATAGCTACTAATAAATAACCTCTTTTATATGGACTTTGCCCAACTTGATGTATATTATTGTATTGTATATAACTTGCCATGTGGGTAAAAAGTATACGGCTACCTATTGAATAAGCAAACCTACTAAGTGCAACTTGCCTCTTTGCTTTACATTCACACAGCATCTGTGTTAGACTTTCAGGATTCAATTCAACTCATTTTTATTCTCCACACATACATTCCAACAGATCTAATGAACAAAATAAGAGAAAATACTTTTTTTTTCCACCAGTATGAAATTCGTGGGCTGCTGGCTAGTTTAGCATTTAGATAGCCCGTGTCTTTTGTTGGGCTCTAAATATACAGATTATCCCCATCAGTTGAACTAGCCAACGAGCCTACACTGCCTATGGTGCTTTGGTATAAAAAACATCAATTCAGGAAACCTGCTGTTGACTATGGCCTAGATGATATACATTCCTATTGAAGCATGAATGACACATGTGACAAATTGGTCATCTTCCTAGCAAAGAGAGATGGCATAGACAAGCTTGTGAAGACTTTCCAATATGTCTCAAAGCTTGTAAACTGGCATGTTGAAACCACACAACCTGGCTTAGCCAAGAGGTTCAAGCAATGGGAAGTTGCCTCAGGACTTAGCAGGAAAGCCTTCAGAACAGGCAGGTTTCTCACTGGTTTCAATGCTCTCAGAAGAAATCCAGGTTCTACCAATACTCTAAGGTTACTAGCGGTGCTTTCTAATGCAGGAGAAATGGTGTATTTCTTTTTTGACCATTTTCTTTGGTTGTCAAGGATTGGAACCATAGATGCAAACTTAGCCAAAAGAATGAGTTACATATCTGCATTTGGTGAGTCTGTGGGATATGTTTTCTTCATAATAATTGATTTTATTATGCTGAGAGAAGGAATAAAGGCAGAGAGAAAGCTGAAAAGTTCCAAGGAAGAATCAAAATCAGATGAAGAGTTAGAGAAAGGGATTCAGAAGATTAAAGGTGATAGAATTATGAGGCTAATGGCAGTGGCAGCTAATGTTGCAGATTTGATCATTGCATTGGCAGAGATTGAGCCAAATCCCTTTTGCAATCACACTGTGACACTCATAGATATTCTAGATAGGCATTTGGTTTAGGGCTTTTTTTGGCTAAAAATTTAGGATATTGGTTTAATTGTAGAGTTATAACTGCTGCTCATGCCATGAATATGCCTTATTTTGTATGTATTTTGAATTATTTTGTATGTATTTTGACATATGACATAGTCTTAACTTGGTATATGGTTGTTTATATGGATAAATATGTTTTAAGTATATATATATATATATATATATATATATATATATATATATTGTTGGTGGGATCTTACGATTCGTGTTACGATTTCACGATTTACGATTCCCTCCCCTCCCTACGATTTCACAATTTCACGATTATACATGGAACCTGATATATAAACCAGAACAATGTTGTCAAATCACGATTCAAATCATGAATCGCTAGGCCAAATTTTGAATCGTAAATCGTAAATCGTATCGAATTGTCAGATTCATGAACATAGTAAATTCATAAATCATAGAGTATCTCCAAGATCAACATTCATAAAATGCATAAAAGTTAAAACAATAAACTAAGAAGAAAAACACTCATATAGGGAGTGGCTGAAACAGGGTGGCTGAAACAGGGAGGGAATGAATCAGGGTCTGGAAAATTGAAAAGTGAGAACTGAAGTGAGCAAAGAAGGGATTAGGAGGCACATTTCTGAGAAAGGAGAAAGAAATAGAGAAAGGAGGGATTGAAAGCTTGCTGAAGAAATCATCAGCCACTCTTAGGCTAAAATAGGAAACAATCAATCAATGATAAATTTTTCCTATGTAAGTAATTAACAATAATTGTCTAGAAAATCAAATTTAATAATGGAGAATGAAGAATGCAATTGAAAACTGCAATCAGCAGCCATTGAACCCGTTTTCAATGGATATGCATCTAATACCAAACATCATTTGTTGTTTTGACCAAGGTGGGGGCTGAAAAAAAAAACCTGAAAAGTCAGGTTTAACCCTCATTTTTCTGAATCGTTTTTGGCATGCGATTCACGATTCGTTTATGAATCGTAAGATTCGAACATGAGAATCGTCGATTCCTGATCATTCTTGATTCAGACCACCGATGCGTTTCATTTTATATACGAATCGTATCGAATCGTACGATTCGAATCGTGAATCGTACGATTTCGATAACACTGAACCAGAATAAATCAACACCTGATATATAAACCTAAAGATAAAACATACCGTAGATGACGAAATCAGAGGATGGAGGGTTAAAAGAAGACAATGGAGTACTGAGGAAGTGGAGCTGTGAGAAAAAAAACCCTTAGTTGCATGCAAAGACAATCTAAGCAATCTAAACCAAAATAAATCAAAAAGGGATGAAATTAGTGACACATTAATGGTAAATCATTTATAAAAAAAATAAAAATAAAACATCATTGTTCCATGCAGGTTGTGACAGCAAAATAAAAGTATTAGAGCTAGAAAAAGAAAGTGCACCATGTAAATCAAAGGTCCTTCCAATCAGATAAGCTTCAACGATAAATTAAAGCATCCAATTCTTTCTTGTGATTTATGCATGCATTTGATGTTACCAGAAGTAACTGATAAAGCTACTTAAGTGAAATTTAGTAAATTCGCTACTTAAGTGATAAAGCTACTAAACTGATGCATTTAAACTTTTCTATCTATCTAACTTCTTTACCCCTTTTAAACAAAATTTTATCTAAACTTAAATAATTTAACATTATCATGTACTCATATACAAACAATTTACCAATTCAGTAATTCACTAAATTGAATTGCACATATTAACCGTGCTTCTAAAAATTTACCACAATTGCTGCATAAATTGAAAGAGTAATAATCGATTGGATTTTGAAGAACAAATCGGAATAGACAAACAATAATAATCGGTTAAGATGAAAAGTACTAATTTCATTGATAATGAGACATTAACAAAAGCAACAGAACATTACAAAAGCCTTCACAAACACAACCACACACTTCGCTAAGCACTCTCAACCCTAAGCACATACAATAAAAATAAGAAGAAACATAAACTCATACAGTACCTGCCGAAGGAGTGCTGAGGGTTGAAAGAAGAGGATGGAGTACTGAGCTGTGAGGGGAAAAAAAAGAAACCCTAAGTTGCATGCAAAGACAATATAAGAAATCTAAACCAAAATAAAGCAAAAAGGAATAGTAAATCATATATATATATATATATGTATATAATAAAAAATAAAAAAACAAAAAATAAAAACCTACCCTAAATGGCCAAATCAGAGCTGAATGTTGATGAAATCAGATGAAGACTTATGAGGGTTGACAGCGGAGGTGCGAAGGCGGTGTTGCGACGGCGGAGATGCGAAGGGTTGACGACGATGTTGAGAAGGAGCTTCGGTAGAAGGAGAGAGGGAAAGAGAAGGTGGGAGAGACCAGAGAGTCATGAAACAGAGCAGAGTTGAGTGAGGGAGAGTGAAAGAGAATCGAGAAGGAGAGGGAGAGTGAAAGAGTTGGTGGAGGCACGGTGGAGGCATGGTGGAGTGAGGGAGAGAAGGAGAAGTGCTTGGAGCCAGTGACTATCGGTGTGCTTGGAGGGAGAGTGAAAAATAAAGCGGGGTTTTTTTTAATTAAATTAAAGTAGAACCCTTGCCCGTGCGATGCACGGGGTATTCAATTAATTTATTTTTCAGACTGGTTGACAAAATTAACCACTCTAGAATGAACCAATACCAATTTCCAGACCGCATCGGAACCGGTTTCAATTAAAAAATTTTCAGACTGGTCACTTAGTTGAACCAGTCTGGTTTAAACTAATTTTAACTTCCAAACTGGTTCCGCACCGAACCGGTCTTAATAAGGTGGTCTGAAAAATGTATTTTGTAGTAGTGATTATTTTTCTTAATATATGTGAATTAGATAAAAGTGACTTATAATAAGGGACATGGGGAGTATGATCATCATGATAATAACATATAATTCAACGATTCGATTAACAAATTTTATAATATATAAAAAGTTATATGAATGTGTAAATAATCAAATTTTACACCTGATTTCAATGTATCTTAACTCATAATATATACACAAATGAGAGAAATGCACCGATAATAAGCCAATTTTTCTTTAATAATTAAGTTTTACAAACAATTTAGATATTTTCATAATTATTTAGAAATTATTTTTCCATCCCTTTATTATACCATACCACTTCAATGTTATAAAATATTCCATATTTACCCTTTACTATTTTTTTTCTTTTATTTTCTTTCCTTTTTTATCGGTAACTTTGAAACTTCCGTGTAGCATCAAAAATCAAAGGAAATTAAGAATATAAAGCTTACAAAATAAATAAAATAATATTGAAAGAATATTCAGCCTTGTAATGAGTGACGCACAGCAGATTTGCTGTCAAATAGTAAACCAGAAACAAAAAGATTTTGATTTAAAACTATTACTCAGAACTCCGTGTCTGCTTAAATGTACCCAAATTTTAAGTTTTATAAAAATGCACAGAGAGATCTTTGGTTTTGAGCACCCTTCACAACCCAAATTTTAAGTTTTATTAAAATACATTAAGTATGGATCATAAAATGATCTCATGACCTTGAGGTCGTGAGCACCCCTCACTATCCCTCACCCCAAAAGTTCTTTATGGAAGCAAATGACTCGAGTGATGCAAGAAATGTATGATTCTGCTACATATTCATTGACCACCTATGTAAGTTCTTATCATTTTTCATTTGCTGTGTGCATACCAATTTGCCACAAATCCACAATAATATTGGTGGAGATGTTTTTGTTGGCAGAACACTTGAATGAAGAAAGCCTTGGAAGGTTTTTTTTATTTTTTATTTATTCAATTACAAATGAAGATCAGGTATCCACAAAAGTTATTTACATTTTTTTAGTGCGTGGGTTAAATATGTCGAAGATGATAGTTTTCCAGATGGAACAGTGTTAAAGAAAGGCACGAAAGTGATCTATGCAATTTATGCAATGGGACGAATGGAAGCTATACAGTATACAGTGCAAGGAGTTGAAGCTATATGCAATTCATGAGTGAGTCAGCATACAAATTCACTGCCTCCAATGGATGGCCTCACTTGTGCTTAGGCAAAGATTTTGCATAATACCAAATGAAATATGTTGCTGCTAGCACGGGTGTTCGTGGTCCGGCTCAATTCAGTTTTGAGGCAAAAAATTATCCGATCCGATTATAAAATATACATGCAGTACGTTCGATTTGGTTCAGTTTCAATCACACAATCAAATCCAATCCAGTCAATACAAAATAAAACATGCGGTTTCGGCTTGGTTTGGTATGTTTTAATTTAATTAAAACTTTTACATAATTTTTATAAAAATTAATTATTTTGTCATAAACATATATTTTTTTGCGACAAGTCATAAACATATATGCATGAAAGCAACTATTTTGTTGTTGACATTTCTAATTAGCACAAACTGATATAACATTGTATGTATGTGCCGTGTGAGCGTAAGTATTAAGTCTAAACTAGTATATTTTTGTATATATATTTATAATTAGCGGTCCAATTCGGTCCGAATCGGTTTTTAAAACTAAAACCAAAAACCAATCAGTTTTTCAATAATCAATCCATAAACATCCAAACAAATTCGGTTTTTTTGCCGTTTTCAATTTTTTTGATCGATTTATGATTTTATTTTGGATCGGTTTGGATCTGAACACCCCTAGCTGCTAGCATCATATTCGGTTACCATGTTAAGGTTGTTGAGAACCACCATGTAGTGCAAAAGCTTGCCTTAACCATATACCATCTTCAACTAGTTTGGATTTTAGTAGTTTTATACCTATGTTACCGTAACATTATGTTAGGGAATCTATTTCCCTTCAACTACCCCGTTCCACTATTCTCTCTTTAAGAAGGAAAACAAAAAGGAAGGAAGGAAAACTTTAATAAAGGGTGAAAATTTGGGATATTTTTAGTATTGGGGTAGTATTATATGTAAGTGGGGTAGCAAAATAAACTTTCAAATTATTTATGGGATATGAGACGAAACTATTTACAAAAATGAAACAGTCAAAGTTAGGGATGAGCAACACCCAACCTGTTCTGTCCCAGTGACTTTGGGTCAGGTTTGACTCGTCATGATTATCATAAAAGGGACAAATAAGGACAAAAAGGACATACCCGATACAAAAGGTGACGGGTTCGGGTATATCCCTGGATCACATGACTGGTCTTCTTATGCATATCAAGGTTATATTGTTCTTCACTCATTTGCTTTTGTCTAAAATTTTGTCATAATAATAATAATTGAAATGAGCATAAGTTCAAATATGAAAGATCCCCTCTATCTCTTTACTATATAGTTGTTCATATAATGTGAGTGTTTTATCTAAAATGTTTATATTAGTGATATATAAAAAATTTATTGATGTGTATATGCTAAATTATAGTGTGTTAGGTACTAGTTAGTGAAATATTCATCTTTGTCATTTTTGAATAGCAAAGTCTCTTGATGTTTACCTTTTAAGTTATGCAGAATATTTAAATCATGTTGAGTAAGTATAATGACAAGACAGTCGAGTCAAGTCAGTTAACTATCATTAAATCACGTAAGATTTAAATTTTAGAGAACATTCAAGCTATATGACAAATGAAAGAAATTTTGTGATAAAGTACTTATTGCATTTTATCATTTTTTGTCATTTTTTCCGTAAGAATATAAATCCATACTTTTATAAATTTTATACTTATATTTTTGTCTCACACCAACCCGACCCATCCTGATTTGGACCCGTCTCAATTTAGACTCATCCCTATCATGTCCTTTCCAATTTAGGGACATGTTTTGATTTAAAAATTGGCCCGATTAATAGTTAGAGACGGGTGGGGGACAAACCTAACCCATCCCACACTATTGCAGATCAGACATTTCGCATATGTTTTAAAAGACATTTCACATCTGTTTTGGAACAGATGTCCTTGTGGGAGATGTAAATAATTATGATTTTTCACATCACTTTTCAAAACAAATGCGAAAAGTCAGAATTTTCTACATCACTTATATAAATGATGCGGAAAGTACATATAACTGATGCGGTATACTTTTCGCATCACTTATTTTATAACAGGTGTATATAATAGGTGATATGTATAACCCAAAAAAGATGCGAAAAGTACATCTATTATATATAAGTCTACTTTCCGCATATGTTATATATAAATAACATATGCGCATAAGTTCTACTACTTTCCGCACCTGTTCATATGCGAAAAGTGAAGTTATATATAAATAATAGATGCGAAATGTTGATTTTTTTTTTTTGCAATTTTTATAATTTATATCTAGTGACCTACAATATTTGCTTTGACTGCCAAAAATAAAATTTTAAAACAAATGAATCCAAAAGACAAAATATATATCTAATAATTTCAATACAACTACCAATAATTTCAATACAAGTACAAATTCTACCAAAACTAATTCAATGCTAATCAAATCTCTTATATCCACTAATTTCAATATAACTACAAATTCTACCAAAACTAGCTAATTCAATTCTCTACCCAAATCATTCTCATCAAAAGTTGAGATTGATATAAGTGCATAATATCATTCTTCAAGCTGGCACCACATGTTGAAACCATTACTTCAATTTTCAAATGCTTCCCAAGCTCAGAACAGGACAAGTATTACAACTGCATGGTAGAAAAATATGAAGAAAATAGTCAAAATAGAGAAGAGAGGTTATTGCTTCGAATCATTCTCACTAACTTTGGTAACACAATCTATTTGCTTTCAACTCCAATAAGTCTAAAGTAACTATCCAAGTGAATTGTCAACTTATCAACAAGATAATTGATATCAGTTTGCTTAAAGGAAATTACCAAAATTGTAAATAAGATACAGGCAGTAAGAACCAAGAAGGAAGAACCACGGAGGTGTGATAGGGAAACAGGGACACACATACAAAAAGGTGGAAACTCAAGATAGAAAATAAACTAATGAAAGAGAAGGATGTATATGTTCAAATCTTGAAAAGATATTATATTCATTTGATCTTCTAGCATTCTCTAACTATGCAAAAATAATGCTGCAAGCCTAATTCTTGATCAGTTGTTCAACAAAAACATATTATTAACACATGTCTATTACAATTAGCTATACTTATACTATCATGCCAATGCATGTGTCAATTTTGTTATCAATGATGCACAAGAACACATTTAAAATAAGTGGCATTTCGGCTTTGATTCATTAAGCTCCATGGTTTATCAATACAACCTAGGCCAAAAGCAAGGATCAGAGCAAACATACTTCCATATTCTCAACACTTTTCCCAAGTATCCTTTCATATTCTCAGCTATCTTATCAAGTTCAACTTTGTCAAATTGAAGTAATTTGCAGAACAACATAAAAAAAAAGGGTAGCATGAAAAAAGTGCAAAGCAATTATTTTTACAATGAAAAACAAAATGGTTTGTTGGTTTGCATGATAATGAGGGGCAAGAATTACTGAAAAAAATACCATTTTTTTATTACAATGATGGTCATAAATACTAAGCAACAATTGAAGTATAGTTTTACATATCAGTGGCAGTGCAAAAAAAAAAAAGATTAACTATCATTAGCATATATGACAGTCTATCAAATTTAATACAAATGCAAACCCAACAGCGACAGTTAAGTGGGATGATTTCTGCTTTCACTTGGCCAATTTGACTCCACAGCAGCATATAATACAATGTTTGATTTACCCATTTTAAAACATAATCATAAATAAAGTTGGATTGATGTGCAAAATAGTTCCAAAAGCATCGTAAAAGCATTAGTTTTAAAAGAACAAAGCTTCATCAATTATGATAAATAACGATGTTACACTGTTTGCTCCAACTCTACCCTCACAAGTCATGTGTTATACTGTAGTGGTATTTACTAGCGCAAAAAACATTGAATTCGCAAACACAAAGCACAAATATCATTATTTTTTTACTCTTTCAAAATTGTATACCCAGATAAATGTAGCCAATATTTATCCTTCATGGTCATGATTCAAAAGAAGCCTAGCAAGGGTCTACGAACAATAATAAAATTAAGACCATATTAATTCAAAACTCGAAATAAATACGAAGAGTGGCAGTCAAAAATGGTCAAAGAGAGATAGATAAATAAATACTGTAGTAGCTTAAAAACACTTGTGTAAATAATAAAAAATGAGGGAACGTGAAGTTCATAAAATAATCATTGCCGACACACCTACAATATGAACATATCACTTACAAACTCCGAGGGAACTTGAAGATACTTTATTTCTCAGCTTTTCCATGTTTCATGGCTGAAGATGGAGACGGGGAGAAAGATTACTTCACCCTGAAATGAAGATAAATGCAAGTAAATATCTAAAAACACTTTGCCAATATGTCACCAACCTGTTAGTCGTTGCCAAGCTTTTGCATGCCAAGAACACAATCAATTAGTCCTTTATGAAAATCAATCAAGTTATTAATTCAGCAATGAACCTAGAGCAGAATATGAATACCTCTATGGCATGCATCAAATGCAATCATTTAGAATGAACAAAGCAATACTAAGATTGGAAAATAGTTACCATTTCTTGAAAAAGTAAAGGAATGACGAAAGAGATAGGTAAACAACAAATTAGCTGTGATTAGAGATACATGAGAAACAGTAGAGAAGGTGAGTTTGATTTGAATGCTTAGATTTTTCAGCAAGGGAGGGAAACTTCTTGATTTTTTCCTAATTATCACCAAGACCATGCAGCTGATGCAAATCTACAGCAACAGTGGAAGATTCTGCTTCAGCACTTCCTTATTTTATTTCTCTTGGTTTCTAAGGTTCACTCTGAAAATTATAACCCTTTGAAAATATACAAACTCTTGTATAGCCAAACTATGCCAATTAAGTTAAATATATCTATTAGTTATTAAAGGAAATCACAAAGGAATCCTACATTGATGTTGTCAGCCAATAGATCAGAGCATGATTCCCGAGCAGAGTGCATGCGTCACGGTCATACATAACCATCACAGATGAGGATACTTGATCACCAACCAGTAGTTTAATCTTATAACTATTTGGATAACGTGAAAGAAGGTATCAGTAGCAAAACAGGAGTCACCAAATCAAATCAAAACCATAAAAATAACATAGCACAATTATATCACAATGTTAAGAGTTATCAATGGTGGGATCACTGACCGGGGAACAACAAATCTTCTAGGGTTATCAAGTTATCAAGTTCAGCGAGTGTTCTGCGTGGAAATGATTTCATAAACTCATCCTCCAGGGTTGTCCTTCTCCCATCGAGAATGACGTATGGATTAGTGTCAATGATACCATAGTTAGACATCCTAGCAAGTGAATCAATTTGAGCAAATATATGATATTATCTTACAATGACACCAAGATATCAAACATTAAATCAAGCCCAAAAAATAAATATCCACACATATACCTCTTTCTAAATGCCAAAGCATCGGGTATATCAGGGTTGAACAATATCCATGTAACACAAGGGACAACATGCAACACAACTTTACCTAAAAAAAACAAATAAATGAGAAGTGTGAAAAAAGAAAAATATATTTTTAAGGCAAAAAAAATAAATAAAGATAAGGAAATAACCAGTTGAAATGGATTACTATTCATCGGTTAACTCCACTGTTAGCATGACTATATCCACACCATCCCTTTGGTACACTCTCTCAGCAGAGACAGCACTGAGGAGACCAATATAATTTGGAACACATGAAGCGAATAAGGAGATAACTCTCAGGTGGTCAAGAATGAAAGAGCAAAAAAAAAAGCAATGAACACTACTAATGGGAGGAAAAATTACAATCATATCACATCCAAGACCGTTGCAAAGTACTCCCTCTGGTTCTATTTATAAGACCCTTTTGGAGTTTTTCAGTCCCATCAAGGAAAGTGGATAAATTTGTTAGTGGCATTGGAAATGTGAAAATTTGATATACTTTTTCAAAACTACCCCTATAATTATTATTGGAACTCTAAAAAGTGTTGACTTTATAGGGGTATTAGTGGATAGAAGTAATTAAATGCTATTGAAAATTGAAAAGGGGTCTTATAAATATGACCAAAATAAAAACCCCAAAAAGGTCTTATAAATAGGACCGGAGGAAGTAATACCTATCAAGTGATCTGGTTCAGCTCCTCTGAGTAGGAATTCATCAAGACTCACGAACGATAAACCAGAAGGTAGAGAAGAAGCATAGTCCTTCTCCTCCACAACTGTGTCGTGTTGAAAGATAACTTTAAAGTTGTGGGGGCTGACCTTGCATGGGTCAGAGTTAGGGGCTGTCATCAGATTGTAGAATGAGGAGAAGGCGCCCTCCCTAATTTTTTCCTCACACACAGCCACCAGCTCTTCAATCACAGAGGCATGGATCCTCGATCCCTGAGGGGGGGAAAAGTAGTAGTTATCAAACACAGAACGTGGGGATGGAAGAAAAATAGGTAAATGGACAAAAAAAAAGGAAAGTAAGCAAACACAATATCAATAACAGAGTAACAATGAATCACAATCACAAAAAATGATGAACAACAAAATAGTATACGAAAAAGGTGCTTACATTTTCATCCATGGAAGAAATCTCGTCAAAATCATTAACCATAAGAACAACAAAGAAACGAATAATGCTTCCCTTCAAGTCAACAACTTGATCAGACAAGGTAATATCATCAAAGCTAAGGGTTCAATAATATGAGGCATGGTATCACAGATTGGAATAAGTTAAACTAACCAAGATTGGAATAAGTTAAATTAACCTTTAAACTGTTTTTTACTTTCGATTTAGCCTTGCAAATCATATGGATGCCAATATCTATGCCAATTAAGTTAAATATATCTATTAGTTATTAAAGGAAATCACAAAGGAAAATAGCATAAATTATGAAAGTGAAAAGCAAAATATTTGAATCCATGACATCAATCAAAGTGAAAATATTTGAATACAAAACAACACCCAAATAAAATAAATTAAAAAAGCAAAATCTAAAGAATCAAACTAAATAAAATTAAAAAAATTGGAGAGAGAGAGAGAGAGAGAGAGAGAAAACCTAGAAAAAGAAGAACAATGAAGGTGGAGGTGGAGGCGACAGCGGCTTTGCAGTGGAGACGGAGGCGACAACGGCTTTGCTGTGGAGACGGAAGCGGAGGCCGCGACGATGATGAAGCAACGGAGAAGAAGAACGATGAAGCAGCGGCGACATGAGAAGAAGAAGAACGTGAGGAGAAGAAGAAGAAGCAGCGTCGTTCATGAGAAGAAGAAGAAGGAGAACTCGACTTCTCTGTGCTCAGCGCGGTAGTGAAAGAAGAAGAAATGAATTTTTGGAGCGATAGAATTAGGTTTCAGTCATTTTGTAAGAGAATCTGCATCACTTATTTACAATTTAAGAAAATAGATGCGAAATGTAGGAGAAATCAGACATTCCACATAACTTAAATAAAAACATATGCTTTATTTCTTAAATTTATCATATTTACAAGTTTGTTACCACACTAAACATTTCGCATCATTTATTTAAAACCTGATACGAAAAGTAGGAAAATAATACATTCTGCATTAGTTAACAAAAAAACAGATGCGGAAAATTCAAGAAAATGACTTTCCGCATCAGTTACAAAAAAAAGATGCGAAAAATTTTTTATCTTAAACTTAATTACAAGTTTGCCACCGCGTTTGATTTTCACATATGTTTTCTAAAACTGATGTTAATTAGGTGATGTAAAATCCATATTTTCTACTAGTGCCAATTCATCTTATGCTCACCCCTAATCAAATTCAATCATTTTTTTTTCAAATATACCACGTCCTTGTGTCACGTGCATCCCACCACCTTATTGTGTTAAAAACAAGCCATAAAAAACTAAGACCTTTTTCTCTCAGAATTGAACTTATCATATTATGCAACTTCAATATACCTTCTCATCCTCTGTTGATCATCACCTCCCATCACCATTTCAGATGTTACAGCTCCAATAACTAACAAATAATACGTGGTTGGTATTTACATGCATGCATGGCTTGTATTTACATGCATTTGAGCCTGAGCCCAATAAACACTTAATAGAAAAACATAAGCATACACATCATCCTCATCGCATCATGTGCTCTCTGCCCCTCTCTAAGAGAATTGATGAAAATATTGCATTAATTAAAATATCCCTAGTAAAAAAAACTGAAGCACACACATCATCCTCATCATATACCCTTTGAGACCGAGTACAATTAAAATAAAATTGCTTTGTAAAAATTTAGATGCCATGGGAAAAAATATGTAACACTCAAAGAACAAAAGTTATCTTCTCAATAAATATTTGTATTGAAAGAACAAATGATATATTCAAAAAAAACTTTTTGGCTTTTTGTTAATAACCAATTTTACAAAAATACAATACACAAATAATAGAACTCGTTGGAGTCTATATTTTTTAGAAGCTAAATAATGTTTTGCTCTGCTCTATGCTCTTTGTTCTGTTCAGTTATGTTATGTTGCAGACCTCTATTCATAGAGGTAATAAGCAGACACTGCATATTTTGCACCTAAGTGTGTAATAACACGTTGCACCGAAAGCAAAACCTTCGCAGCTGGTTATTCCAATTTCCACACTTTCAGCCTACTACCCCAGTTGCCATGGTTTGCAACTCACTTTTTCTTTAATTTTCTTAAAGTCATGGGGCCCACTTGGTTTATAATAATTCTCATATTTCCTCCCTTAAACCAAGTTGTGTCATGCCAAGCATCTTCTTCAACTTTAAGAACAAATTGGTCTTGAGTGGCTTTCTGAAAATATCTACTACTTGATTTTCAGAAGTGCAATACTCCACCATAATTTCTTTGTCTTTGATTAAGTCTCGAATAAAATGATGTTTGATGTCAATATGCTTGCTACGTCCATGAAAGATTAGATTCTTTGTCAAAGCGATTGTTGATTTATTATCACATAATATCTTTGTTGGTCCGTCATGTTGGTGTTGCAATTCACTCGATATTCTTCGCAACCAAACTACTTGAGTAGCACAATTTGTTGCTACAATGTATTATGCCTCTGTTGTTAAAAGAGTAACTATTTGTTGTTTCTTGGAGGACCATGAAAACACTCTTGTACCAAGATGAAATGCATAACCCGGAGTGCTTTTTTGAGTCTCGATTTCACCAGCCCAATCACTGTCCATGTATTCAATCAACTCTGGCTTGTTAGAGTTTGAATAAAAGATACATTCATCAATTGTACCTTTGACATACCTCAATATTCTCTTCTCAGCTTGCCAATATGATTGTCTCGGTGATTCAATGAACCTACTTATGAGCCCAACTCCATAAACTATGTCAGATCTTGTTGTTGTCAAGTACCTGATACTTCCCACTAACATTCTGAAATTTGTTGGATTGACAAAATCACCACCGCTCTCTTTTCCAAGCTTCAGTCTTTCTTTAACAGGTGTTAGCATAGGCTTATAAGCGTTCATCTTGTATTTCTTCAACACGTCTGTTGCATATTTCTTTTGAGAGATAAAAATTTCTTCACTTGTCTCCTTCACCTTAATTTCTTCATTAGGCCCATATATGTCCTGCTTTCCTTGAATTCGGTTAGCAATTTTGAATTATTGCCGATGAAGACCAAATCATCCACGTACAAACAAACAATAATGAAATATCCAACTTTATTTGTTTCGACATACAAAGCATGCTCATATGGACTTTTGTGAAATCCATTGTTAATAAAGTACGTGTCAATTCGCGTGTACCAAGTTCTAGGTGTTTGCTTCAATCCATATAGTGCTTTCTTTAATTTATAAACATCATCTTCTCGTCCTTGTTGTTGGTAACATGGTGGTTGTTCTACATAAACTACCTCTTCAAGTACACCATTCAAGAAAACAGACTTGACATCCATTTGAAAAATCTTCCATTTATTTTGAGCTGCAAGAGACAAGGTCATATGTATCGTATCAAATCTAACAACTGGAGCAAACACTTCAAAATAATTGATGCCGCGTTTTTGTTTGTATCCTTTTGCTACTAATTTTGCCTTATAGCAATCAACTTCTCCATTTAGGTTGTACTTTGTCTTGTACACCCACTTGACACCAATAGGCTTCTTTCCTTTTGGAAGTGTTGTTAACTCTCATGTGTCATTCTTCTCAATGGAATCAATCTCCTCATCCATTGCTTTAAGCCGGCCATCATCATTGGCTGCTTCTTCATATGTCACTAGATCACAATATGCAAATAAGGCATAGTAGGTAGCTTCTTCCTCCCTATTCCCCAGATAATCATCTCTGCCAATTACATAATCCTGCAGGAGAGGAGGTGGATGCCGCTCCCTTTGTGGATACCTTCGAGGTGGTGAATCCGGTGTTGATTCATCTAATGGTTCATCAGTTGGTGAATCTTGATTCATCAGCTTTGTCATCATATTCATCATTTATGGTTACTGGTACGGAGAACAACTCCTTTTCTTTTTATGAGAAGTCCCATGAAGCATCTTCATCAAAGGTAACATCTCGACTGATAATTACCTTTTGAGTTTCTGAATTGTACAACTTGTAGACTTTTGTTTCTTCATTGTATCCTACAAAGATGCATTTTTTTGTTTTGTCATCCCACTTCTTCCTTATTTGATCAGGAACATGTGAATAAGCAATACAACCAAAAACTTTCAAGTGACTGAGATCTGGCTTTTTCCCACTCCAAGCTTTTTATGGAGTTCTATCAGGAACACTTTTGATAGGACACCTATTCAGGACAACACAATTCTTGAGTAATTTCTTGCAATGCAACATGCTTCATGATTGTTCTGTTTGTTCTTTCCACCACTCATTTTGTTGAGTATATCCGACAATCATATGATACTTAACACCATGTTTCCTCAAGAAATCATCACAAACACTATACTATGTTCCCCTGTTCTCAAGGTATTCAGAGTATAACTACTTCGTCTTTCGATATACATCATAAAACTTTAGGCAATATATTAATACTTCGTAACTAAAATAAAATAAAACATATTTAAGCCAGGAAAAAGTGATGTTGCATACTTCAGGTGGTAGCTCTCAAGGAGATACATGGTCTCATTTGCACCTAAAAGGAATTAAACAACATAATCCATACAAAAAATTCTTATTTGAACTCACAGTGAAAGTAAGTTGATGTATATGATCAACAACACCAGTTTACAAACCAAAATGCACAAGTCAAACTTTAAAAAACAGCAGCCAGATCATGTCTCGGAGTTGATGAACATAAGTTATTTGACTTTAAGTTATTCTCATACTGGGTTGAAATCCATACACGGTAAATCCTCCATCAACAGAAACAACCTGTCCAGTAATGTACGACGCTGCTGGCAGACAAAGGAATGTCACCAAGGATGAGACTTCATGTGCTTCTGCTATCCGCTTTATTGGTGTTCGAGACATGAGCTCATTGACAAAATCTTTGTTAGCAAGCAACTGTTCAAAAAAAAAATATAAACCCAAGTTATGAAAATAGTAGTCTTATGAAGAATGATAACATAGATCATGCTGAGTTGCTGACATTATAAATATCTAAAACTAAAAGACATGATCCAACACTAATAAGTAAGGCTATGTTAGATGAAAACCATAAACACAAACCACAAACCAGGCATATACTGCAGAAGAAAGTATGCATATCCAGCAGGGAAGCTACAACATCAATGCCAAGCTCATCAACAACACACAAGTCCATATTTGCTATGTTCCTGCTCTCTCAGGATCAGCCAATTAGTTTTCCTTTCATACAATTTTTTTTTATTGATTTAGTAAGTATACTCTACACAACCAACAAGAATCACAAACTAGTAACTACTAGTCTACTACAATTACCCTAAAAAGAAAAACTATGGTCGAGGGTAAATAGAATTATTTTTTGAAGGGAAATATAAATATTTTTTTTTTTTAAGGGCGATAGAATTTTTTATTAAAACATATCTTTAACTCAAAAAGGTCCAGTCAACAGTAGTAGAATGGGTGTTCTATTGAGTTTAGATACAAAGGTTCAAGACAAGGCCCAATTAGTAGGGTCCTATCAAAATATGTGGGGGCCTATTTAAGTGTTGGTGTCTATCTTCTGTTTACTTGACCCGTCATGTGAAAAGTCTACATGAGAGGATTCATTCCTGTACTGAAGCACATGGTTATGGAACCACCTTCACATGAAAAGCTGAAAAATATGAGTTGAACTTATATTTTATTGTCATGAATACTTGAATCAAACAGAGTGCAGCAGCAATAAATATTTTTTTTTTGTTAATGAGAAGAAAAGCTGTCAGATCAGGTTACTTAGAAAGATATGTCATCCAATGCTGCATGACCTTTTTTTTTTTTTGCATGATCCATTTGCAAAATTTTTAGGAGTTTCTTGTCCTCTTCTTGTAATATCCACCCTTCTCTTCTAATAAAATTTATTTTTTATCTAAAAATAAAAACTTAGAACGTTATGTAATTCAACACCAAATGAATTTTACAATTCAAAACTTCCAATTAATTACTAGAAAGAAAGCCATAACCGAATTAACATTTGTTTATACACAAAACTGCTCTCTCTATAGGTTCGAATATTGTTAATTTGCTTATTGATAAATGATGCTAGTACTTTACATTGTCACATGACCCTAATGGCAGCAAATATGCTCTGTAAAAAAAAGGACTACAAAATACATTTTTTTGTCAATATGAAAATTGCTAAATGATCAAATAATAGAGTAATAGAATAAGAGTGTAGTCACATTGAAACATTATCTAAATGACTCTATAAGCCATTAAAGAATGCAGGCAATTAAGATTTTCCTATTCAACAGCTAGAGATAGCCAAGTCTTAGTAACTGATAGATTCAGACTTACTTGAATACTTCTACACAACTGATGATCCTAAAAAGTACAGCATGAATGCAAGAACTTCAGAGCCCAGATTCTGTATTGATATCTTAATATTTTGCAAGACGACAGGAGTGATGGAAATAGTAAAGAGAGCATCACAAATGAAATACAAGTAAAATATCTACACAGATTTTATATTGACCGATCAGTTAACTCATAACTGTTCCATCCAACTCAAACTTTGAAGTAGTCAATGTACTTACAAAAAGTTGAAAAGAAAATAAACCATATAAAACCTAATAGGGCGAAAGAACATTACCGGTTCCGTGAGTGATGTTTCTGTATACCAGGGTGCAACACAGTTGCTTCTTATATTGTCTTTTGCCCATTCGCAAGCAAGACTTCTGGTAAGCTGATTCATTGCAGCTGAAAAACAGCACGGTAAATTATTTTAGTCAATGTATATCAAAATAGTTTGTAATATATCATGTTTGCGCGAAAGATGACAATTATATATGACTCACCTTTTGTCACAGCATAAATGCTTCCAGAACCTACGCTTGTCAGACCTGCAACGGAGGAAATGAACACAATGCTTCCATTTCCAGATGCTTTAAGAAGAGAATATGCAAGTTGGCTTAGATGGTATGAAGACTCCAGGTTGGTAGCCATCAATTTTGAATATTCTTCGGCAGTATACTCAATTGTTGGCTTCCTCTTATTTGTTCCAACATTATTTACCTAAACTCACATGACAATGAACTTTACCAAACAAAAATTATTGTGTGCTAAAGCCTAAAGTTATGTCCAGAAAGGAAACAAGTATTGCAAATTGCAATTTGAACATTTCTAAGTTACCAATGATAAGCTAAAATCAAATACTGTAATTACAAATAGCCAAGTTTTATGATTTTTCGTACATTTAATTTAAACCTCTTCCACCACAAGCAATTTCCTGGGTCATTACCCAAGTCGGCGTAGATGGCATGAAGAGTCCCGGTTGGTAGTCATCAATTTCTGATTATGTATTGTCGTGTATTCAAGTTGGTGATTATATTGAGGGAGCTCTAGTTTGTAGCTTGTATCTAATTCAGGGATGTTGGATCCAATGGAATGAGATTTTACTTTGATCATGATTGCATTTGGTGAGTGTCAAGAGTGAGTGCCAAGCCATAGGTTTAATGTGTCATGTGTCCACATTCATGAAGTTTAACAAAGGAAAGTAAACAGATTGACAAAAAAGTCTACAATTGTCATTCTCAGTGACCATAGGAGTCTTTTTTTGATTTGGGATTAATTTGGAGAACAATGCTTTTCTCAGGAACCAAACTAGGATTTCACTCTACTTTAAAAGTTAAAGCTTAAAAGGTAGTATCTGAATTTTATTTTGTACTAGCATTGTCATCACACAAGAAAAGATCTATCTTCCAACGGCCACTTTGTCGGCAACATCACCACAAACCACCTTTTTTATGACCACCTCAAGTTTCTTCTGACTAAACCTCAAGTTTGGTTGTGAAAGATGAAAAAACTCTCACTTCATCCCTGAAAGTTCAACCTTCCATCACTTCGCTCCCCAATTGGAGACTAATGCGACAGAGTTTAGGGACCAAAGAACAAATCGATCTTTCAGGGACCAAATGAGAGGTTTTCATCTTTCATAAACTAATCCAACATCGTCTACCTCATTTTCCAACAATCAAAGTCAATGTTTAGTCTGTTTCTTATCTATACCAGTCAAAATCAAAACCACCATTTCCCCAGCCTAAGGACCTATTTGACAATTGCAAATTATAATTTCAAAGACTAATATGACTAGTGCTTAGTGCTTACAAATTCAAGAATTAAAATTATAATAAGATCCATACCTACATGGCTACATGGTAATTTAGTCTCTATACCATTAAATAAAGCATAAAATGCTGTTTTGATTATATATATAAGAAAGAGAACTGACAAGTATGTTGAGCTTGCCATTGAAGGCAGAAGCCACATTTTCAATAAGCTTCTCTCTTTGGGTTGAATCAGAAGCATCACAAACCGACCCTGAAACCAAAAAGCCCTTGTCTTTCCACTCCTTTAAGCATGAATTCAGTTCCTCTTCATTCCTAGAACAAGTGTAAACGCTGGCACCAAACTCTGCCAGCTCCTCAACCACAGCGTGCCTGAACAGTGAAGACAAAACACCACGTTAAATTATTAAGAGTAATGATATATCATTCTACAAATTAACTAACACCATGAAAAATAAATAGACTCACTTGTCACTTGTTAACAGATAGTAATAAGTAAAATATCATTTTGTAACACATGTCTCACTTGTAGGTCGAATTTGTAGGCAGATATATCACTTTTTTTTTGGTTGTTGTACACCAACCGGTATCCGGATCTGATTTATCCAGAATCCGACTTATCTAGTCCGACCCAATTGAGCTCGCACTAAGCGGTAGGGATCTCTTAGCGGGGGTTGCTCGATATCTACCGCTCGAACTCGAGCCTAGTTGGTTAAGGGAACAAGTGAGCTATGACTTGACCAACCCCACATTGGTGGCAGATATATCACTTTTTAATTATTAAACACACAAAAAAAATTGAACTTTGATTGGTTTTAATAAACCCCAAAGAATCAAGAGACACAATTTCCTTCATGCAATTGAAAAGCAAAGAATTTTTTGATAAAAGAAATTTAAAAGATAAAAAGAGGGGAGTGGAAAAGATGAGAACCCGATTCCGCGAGTTCCGCCGGTGACAAGAGCCGTGGCTCCTTTCAGTGACCATCTTGAGGCTCTGCTGCTGCTCTCTGGGTTCGCCATTGTTGTAGCTTTTGTGCGGTGAAGCTAGTGCTTTAGAACCGATGAAGTTGATAAGATACTCTACCGGCCAATTTTAATTAATTTTACGTTTATTAACGAGATTAGGTGATTGTATTTAATTTTTTAAAATTTATAAAAGAATAGATATATTTTAGAAAAGTTGCATTATGAATAAAACAAAAATTAAATAAAATAACAATTTTCTAGAGATATTTTAAAAAAGTTGCATGGAAATGAAATAAAACTTAAAAAGGTTGATTAGTTTTACTTATATTTTAAACAAAAAATATGTTTTTTTTAAATTATATTTCAAGTCGGAAGCAGTAAATTGTAAAAACACAAATAAGAGAAATGCACATATAATAGTTTTTTTTTAATATGTTTTACAAACAATTTAGATAATTTCAAAATTATTGAGAAATATATTTGTCAGTACACATTGATATATGGCTAGTTTACCACTCCACAAAATTTTTTTTCTCAAAAATACCCTTCACTTAACTATGCATTTTACCTTTCCCTTATGGAAAATGCAAAAAAAATGTCTTAAAAATACTTGTTAAGAGATTAAAAGTTATGAGATAATACATTTTTTTTACTAATCACTAGCATAACATTTTTTAAAATCTTTTGGTAGTGACTGAAGTCAGGACCATGCACGGCCATGGTCGTGACTACAGTCACTACCATGCGCGTGCATAATATTGGTCGTGACTATCGTCATTACCATGCACGATCATGACCATACTCACTACCGAAGGATTTAGTCAGTCACTATCATAGATTTTGTTGTCCAAATAAAATAAACACAAGATAATAGGGTGGGTGACTTAATTACGAAGGAAGATACAAGATGGTGAGTGAGTTACATGGTGAGAGATATAATGTGAGGTGGAGTAGGGAGAGAAAGAAAAACATGATATTAGACAATTTCTTCAATAATGATTGTACTCACTGTATTCACTATCGTGGATTTTTAAAAAACATAAAAGATGAGGAAGTAGGGGTGAGTGAGAGTTAGAGTGAAGGAAAGTGAGATTAAGGGAGTTGAAGTGAAAGAAAGTGAGAGTATTGGAGTTTGTTTGCGAGAGCGAGAATATGTTAGTTGAAGTAATGGGGTATGGGGTGTTTGTTTTGATAAGGTTATTTTTGGATTTTTACGTGGGTTGTGGGGTGACAATGTTTTTAATATGGGGTGGCAAAATTATTTATGGGATATGAGACCAAACTAGGGGTGAGCAAAACTCAGCTCATCCCGTCCCAATGACTTTGGATAAGGTTTGATCTATCACGATTATCATAAAAAAAAATAAATAAACAAGGATAAAAAGGGACAAACCCCATACAAAAGGTGATGGGTTCGATTATATCCCTGGGTCACCTGACCGGTCCTCTTATGCATATCAAAGTTCTATTATTCTTCACTCATTTGCTTTTGTCTAAATTTTATGTCATAAGAATGATAATTGAAATGAGCATAACTTCACACATGAAATATCCCTCGTATTTCTTTATTGTATAATTATTCATGTAATGTGAGTGTTTTGTCTAAAATGTTTATACTAGTGATATATACAAATTCTATTGATGTGAATATGCTAAATCATAGCGTATAGGTACTTGCTAGCGAAACATGCATCTTTGTCTCTTTTGAATAGGAAAGTCTCTTGATGTTCACCTTTTAAGTTATACAAAATATTTAAATCATGTTGAGCAAGCATAATGACAAGACAATCGAGTTAACTATCATTAAATCACGTAAGATTTAAATTTTAGATAACATTCTAATTTCTAGTTATATGACAAATAAAAGAAACTTTTTGATAAAATATTGTTATGGACTAAAAAGTTTGCACCTCCCCTTAACGGTGTACCGGTACAAGGTGTTAGTGGCCCAAATCCTTGTGAAACCTGTTCTGTGAGGAAAAATGTTGGTGGGAGATGTTTATTTATAGTGGAGAAAAATGCATAAAATTTTTTTTAGTAATGATTATAGTTTGTCTTAAACAAGGCCAAGTTGCACTCTAATGGCTCTAGGGAGTGATTCACCTTGTTGTAGAGGCAAGGTAGCCTGAAAAGTTCAGAGAAGCTTTCAAGAGGCGTGAGAGGCAAACTAGGTGGAAAGGTTCTATGGTTTCCCCTACCATCATTGAAAACCCCTGTATTTAGGCTGATACTTGATAATCGATAGTTTGGGTCTGATAATCGACTATCATGCTCATCTGATCACTAAATCGACAAATTTAAAACATGATAATCAATTATCGTCCCTGATAATCGATTGTCAGTGTTAAATTTTCAAAAATTTAAAATATAATTGTTTCAGATCTTTTTAGGGAAACAATAATTACAGTGATTAGGATGAGATTATGGGTTCGTAAACTTAATGAAATTATGGCTAAAAATACAATAAAATGAAGGAACATTGAGAACTCCCCGAAGGGCGCTGTGGAGCGGTGAACAGACGAGAGCGGCCCTGGTTCCTCGGGAGGGGTGATGAACTGGATGAGGAAGGAACTTTGAAAGTGATGATGAGGATGCCCTGATCATGATGGGATGTGACTTACCTTTGGTGCATGTCTTAACAGGTTTGGACAGGATGGCCAGGGGGCCTGGGCGCGCTACTCGAGAACGTCCTCATCATTAACAAGCTAGTTCCCTCCAAATTCATTTCTCCATGAAAACAGGGGCGCCTTCCCTTTCTAAGGCTTGATACGCCTTGTGGGAAGACTTCTCGTCTAAAAGCCTTCCAAGCCACGCCGTTCTGCGGAGTTCCCGAAGCGGGCTATCCTTGCCTAAGCGTCACCCCTGCACGAAAGCGACCAGGATTAGTCCAAACATAATAATAGTAAAGGTCATTCCTCTTTTGCTCTGATTGCTTAGCGCTGACAGGGGCGCCTTCGATTGACTGATTGGACGAGGGCGTCTATGGCCTTGGAAACTGAACAGGGGCGCCTTCGACAGGGGTGCGCCTTTAGTTGACTGATTCCGTTGAAACTGAACAGGGGGCGCCTTCGACAGGGATGTGCCTTCGACAAAGGTGCGCCTTCGACAGGCGTGCGCCTTCGACAGCGGTGCGCCTTCGACAGGAGTGCGCCTTCGACTTCTGAGGGACAGTGACTCCCTTTCTCCTTGGTTTCTTCATTGATGTGTTATTGACTATTTACTCTTTACTATTGTTGTTCTTGTCGCTCTTGCGTAGATGAGAAGTGAGGTGGTGCTATGTTATGGGTAGGGACGTGCGCTTTCGAAGGTCACTCTAGGACCCTCACACTTTATTCTCCTTTTCTTCTTGAGAGTTGCTGCAGACTCTGCTCTTTTCACTGTTGTTGTTCATGTTGCTTCTGTACACTAAGTTGGAGATGCAAAGGTGGAGTAGAGTGAGCATTACTGCTGGGCAAAGGTATGTGCTCTCTCGTGTGCCGCTCTTTTGAGGAAGCAAGATGCTGAAGAATGCTTCTCTGCTTCGTTTCTCCTCTCTTCTCTTGACATAGTGAGTAACTTGTGTCCCTCTATGTTGACCTATTGCTCTTGTGAGCTTGTAGAGTTGATGGAGTGCGCTCTGGTTGCAGCTTCTCCCTCTTCAGCTCTTCTTCTCTCCATATTTCTCATTGATGCTATCCTGGTGTTCTTTCTCTGAGTTTCAGAGAGAAGAACTATGAGTGTTTGTTGTGTTTTGGCTTTCAGAGTTATGATATGCAGTGAAGAGGGTGGCCTCTATTTATAGTGTAGCTTTGGATCAATGGTTATTGCTTATCTCCCTTTTACTTGCTGGACAATAACACTTTTTTACTTTATCTGATGAGTATTTCTCTTTATCAGGAGGCTTTGTTTCCTTATCCATATTTGGCAGCGTTTGGTAGTAATTGCACATAAGGAGAGTAGTGCAAGTCATACCATATTCAGCACTTCTTGGGAATGAAAGAGTGATGCGTGCAAAGATTCCCTCCTTGAAAGCTTGTTGTGCAAGCTGTGGGAGAGCAGAGGAGGTTGACCGTATTCCCTTCTTCTCTGGCTACCTTTTGCTGTCCAGGTGCGCTCTCCGAGACGTGTTTATGAAAGGGTACGCTCTAGAGTTCATTTTATCCACGTTTCAGTTGCCTCCTTTGTTGTACCTTATTGAACATGACTCCATGGGTCTAGGCGACATGTCCTGGGTGCTACTGCCTAGGCGTCACCGGCCTGAGCGTCACAGGCCTGTGCTTCACTTCTCATGGAGGGCGCTTAGGGCTGGGCCTTCTTCAAATAAATAATGGTTTTTTGTTGGGTTTGGCTCTTTGTGTAGTGCATTGGGCTTTTGGTAAGGATTGGGCCTTATTTTGTGGTTATTTATTTTTCGGGTATCAACAATAGCCCCCTTGCATAAAAGAGAAATTTTTCTCTTTGATGCAAAACTTGTTGAAGGTAGCTCTGCTTTTTGCCTTTGTGTTGAGGTTGATCTTGGAAACTTCATTCCCTGTGATTTTCAATTCAGTTTATTAATACTCATGTATCACTTGGATTGCATTTGTAGACTTCTGGACTGGATTCAATTTTGATTTTCTGATTGGACATCGCCTTTTAGTATCTGTTGCATTTTGCTTTAGGAGCATTAGTGCGCTTTGTGATTTGCTTTTGATACTTGTTTCTGATTCCGCTTTACTTGAAAGGCGTCAGAAAGTATAATTGCTTCTGAAGATTTCATTGCTTGTGATTATCTGATCATGCTTTCCATTCCTTGAGGGATACACCTTCCTTGTTTTTGTCTCGAGATTTTGTAAGCTTCTTTACCACTATGTTTGGCCATGAAGAGCACCAGCATTGATTATTCGGTTTTGGCGGGGCTATTGTCTTTTGCCTTTGATAGAGCCCCCCTTGGATGAGATCGCCTCTGTAAGGGTCGCCTCCGTTTTTATTTGTTGTGCCTCGTGGTGATTTATTCATGCTTACAGAACAGATGCAAGTGCTTGGCCTTTGTTGAGCATCACCTTCACACTGTTATACCATGTTGCCTTTGCTGAATGTATTTTTAGATTTTCCAAGTTGTTGCTTTGCTTTGTCCTTGGCTTTCTTTCTTTTGTGGGTACTTGTGCATCAAGATGTGAACTTTTGGAGATGCTTCTAGCTTCAGAGTATTATTGAATTTTTATCTGCTTAGGCACCTTAAAGGTACCCTTGGCGATGCATCGTCGCTTTCTGCATGTAGATCTAATAGGAGGGGTCAGCCCCCTTGTGAACTGGACCTTGGCTTTTATTCAATTTGATCTTATTTTCGTAGATTTGAAGTGAAAGCGGGCTTTTCTTCGTCTTTCTATCGCAGGTATAGTCTCGCCTTAGTTTGTCACTCTTGAAAGTGATCCTGACCTTTCCGCTTTGACTTGTTCAATTGAGAAGTTGTTTTCTGAGTATATTTTCTGCCTGTCTTGTACTGATCCTCTTTCTTCTTTTTATTGTTGATAGCTAAGCCAAATCTTTTGGCTTTTCTCATTGTCTGACACTGATGAGGCTTTAGCTGCTTGGTTATTTCTTTCACAAAGTGTGCTTGTAATTTTCTTTCATGTATTCCTTAGAGCATTTGTTGACTATAGATGCCAATAATCTTTGACCGCTCTTGTATCTCGAGAGCGTGGCCTCGGCTTCAACCGCTCAGGCGCCTTTTGTCGCTCGGTTTATTCAGAATTTGAAGAAGTTGTTACCAAGAGGAGGACTTACAAAGGCTCTTGCTTGTACTCTTTCTTCAACATTCATAGGCTTGTACTCTTTCTTCAGCATTCATGGGGAGGAAAGTGATTGCCGCCTTCGATGTAGGCTCTAAACCTGTCATTGTTATTATCTGTTGGTATTTTTTGTGCTGCTATGAATCTCGTTGCTTCATGTTTAGAATTATTCTGCGCCATGTACGGCTCTTTTGCGCACCTTTTAGCTATGGGCCTCGCCTTTGGATTGTGCGAGCTAGCATACTGTTCAGTGAATTGGTGAGCTTTGAACTCTGAACTCTTGCTTTGCTTCTGCAACTTCATTGTCATTTGCTTCTGCAACTTCATTGTCATTTGCTTCTTAGATCATGGCTTCAGCTACTGTTTTTCTTTGGCTCCACGTTTTGTATGCCTTTAATCGGATTTGACCTTGTTACCCTTATCACTGCTAGACTTTGCCGCTGGATCTTGACTCTTTGTATAAATTGACTTTTTCAACTTCTTCTCTTTTGAGACTTCTTTCTTGTTAGCGTCGGGTACTTTGAGATAGGCTGCATAGACTTTGATGCTTCTTCAGGTGCTTTATATACGTGCACCTTTGTCTGGTGCTTATGAAGTATCATCACTGCATGCTTTCCTCTCTCTTTTTTTGAACAGTGGCCCCTCATGTCATTGGTGCCAAGATTTTTTGTCAGGGTGCACGTTGGGCACGTTCTCTCTTTTTCTCTTCTTCTTTCTTTTTCTTTTTTTTTTCTTCTTGTTTTTTTTTTGAACAATGGCCCCTCATGTCGTTGGTGCCAAGATTTTTTCTTAGGGTGCACATTGGGCACTCTTTCTCTTTTTTTTTAACAATGGCCCCTCATGTCATCGATGCCAAATTTTATTTCAAGGTGCACGTTGGGCACGCTTTCTCTTTTTTTTTCTTTTTTTTTTTTAACAATGGCCCCTCATGTCATTGGTGCCAAGATTTTCTTCAGGGTGCACATTGGGCACATTCTACAGGTTTTGCCGCTTTGGGCCTTTCCCTTCAGTTGTCACTTTGGACTTTTTCAGTTTGCCGCTTTTGGGTTTCATAAACTAACGGATCGCCTTGGATCTTTCGTTAGCCAACCTCTTTTTCTACAGATTTTTTCCGCCCGCGTTTAAGACTAGCGCCCTTGTTTCCCATGACCTTTTCTAGCCTCACGATATGGCGTACTTCGCCCGCGTTTGATCCCGGAAATTTGTTTTCAGAGAGATCTATCCGGGTGCCGCGATAAGGCGTCTTGTGCCCGCGGTACGGTCCAACACTATTCATTCGTTTTCTTTTCTCTTTTTTTTTTTCTTCTTTTCTTCTTCTTCGTTTTTTTTTTGAAGTGTTGAACCTCGCGTTTTGGCATTACTGACCCTGTTTGAGCGGGTTTTGATACAATGATACCTCATGTCATCAGTATCATTTGACCTTTACTGCTGGCACCTCTTGTCATAGGCGCTACCTTGCTTCTGATTAACTGCTTGATTGCTTATGCTTCGTAACACCTCTTGTTGTCGGTGCTACTTTTCTTTCTGCTTTTCTTGATATTATCAATCTGTAAACACTTGTGTTTCCGGATTATTCTGGCTCCTTGGCTTTGTGCTCATGCTCACTTTCGTGTAGTCTATTTTGACATACGGATGAGCTCAGACGCGCCTTACTTCAGAGGCTTGTTTATTACCATAGATTTCTGTGTCAGGGTGCTTTGGCTTTCTCATGAGAGCAGACTGGGCTACATTCTTGATTTTAACAAGTATTCTGAATTCGTCTTTGTTTCTGAACAGTTCTCTGCTCCAATCACTTGTATGCCTTTTGGCCCGCTTTCGCGTTGCACCTTGCTTTTGCATCTGATTTAATGCTTCAGTGTTTAAGTATGCCTTTGAGTAACATACTTTTCAAGATCTTGTACTCGTATTGGTCATTATAAAGCTTGCATTCACCCTCACGTTGCATGTACGCCTTGCAGTTGTATGCCTTGCAATTGTACACCTTTGCAATTGTACGCCTTGCAGTTGTACGCCTTTGCAATTGTACACCTTTGCAATTGTGATCACAACCGCCTTTAAGGTTCGCCTTTGACTTCTGGCTGGCTGTTTTGCTTGGAAATATCTTCCGCTTCATCCTCATTTACTCTTGGGTTTAGTTGTGTCAACTTTTGCATATGTGTTTGCTCTTGCTCTTCAATTACTTCTCTTGCACGCTTTTGCTTCGAAGTCACCTTCGTCTATCTGGTTTGAATTCATTGTCAGCTTTTGCTTTCAGCTTTCGATATAACTTGTTTTTAGATTTTTGGCTTGACATTAGTAACATTCTGTTTTTGGTTTACTTCAGGATTTCTAACTTCAACACTATATATTTTCTCCCGATGCACCTTGGATTTCATCTTTACAGTTTTGCTTCACATGAGTCTTTCTGATTCAAATTTGCTTTTCTCGCCTTTGCTTGCTCCACCTTACATCTTGTCAATCAGTCTATGCAAAATGCATGAGTACTTCTGCTCGCAAGAATTACATGCGCCTTGCCACCATGACTCTATGTTTGCCTTCTGGTTCTGAATTTCTTACTGTCGACTTCAGGGTTCGCCTTCTGATATGATTTCATTATTCCCCTTTGTTTAATTTTGTTTACTTGGTTTTCACCGATCTTTTCTACTTGTGTGTTGTGTTCTTTTTCTTGATACTTTGCTCTTGTTTCATTACTCGTTTTCTGATACTTCACTTTGATCGCCTGGCCTTCTCTTTTACTAGGCGAGATGCGGAACGCTTTTCTGTTGTAGATATATCAGGTGTTTATTGTCCAGGGCGGAGGAAGCGACCCTCCCATGGCATTGAGCATCTTAGCAAAACATAATGAGTCATGACTTGAGAGCGTACTAATGACTTCTCAAATCTTAGAAAGACGTCACTCCTTTTTCCTACATGAACAAATTTCATTTTCCGGCTATTTTCATGCTATGCATGCCCGTTTTGTTAGTTGCATCTAGTAAATCATGTATAAAATTGATTATGCATCATTATGTAACATTGCCAAGATCATGTTTTCATGTAACGCTTTTCTAAAGCAAGTCTTCTCAACATCTAAATCATATAGTTTCTAACATCAAACATTGTATTTGCATGCTAAAATCATGAAAAACAGTTTATTCACATCATGTAATGGTTGAGCAAAGAACAGTTAACAAGGTTATGACATAAATGATTAGTACGGTATACTGATTTTAGTTCTACAGCAAACATTCACATGTACAGAGTTATCTAATTATCACTTCTTTAGTCAAATATTTGACACATATCAGAGCGACAACATTCCTGAATATGAACATATACGATTCTTGGACATGACAAACACAGAGTCTAAAAATCAAACAATCTTCATATCATATCATGTTACGACAGTGCTATTCTAGACAAAGTAAAAATAAATTATTATTATCACCATAATGTCGTAAATGAAACCATGTTATCATATGAGAGAGATCATACCAAGGTTGTCATAGATGCATTCAAAAGCTAGCAAGATAATAAGTATAAGCATACTGGGACTATTCCCTTCAGTTTCACATAAAATAATTGATATGTGATTGGACACAATACATTTTTCATTTCATCACGATTCACATTTATTATAATCTAATCATGGAAAGACTTACTAGCATATGAATGATCAATTAGACTGAGTCAAGGATTGTGTGTACTTAGCTTATAGTGCAGATAACATGAAGCATTTTTCCATGTAAACTCTCTGATTGCACCTTTGCTCCTGAGTTTCTACTTTCTGTAATGTGGCACCTTCTTCAGTAAGAGCGTACTTTCGCCCCCTTCGGTTGCGTAACCGTCTTCTCCTTGCTGTTACGTTCCACAGTTTGGACATCATTGATGCAAGTGTCAGACAGTGATTGCTCTAGGGTCTGCCTTTGTGCTCGGAGTTCTTCCTTCAGCATTTGTAGCCATAATTTCCCCAGCGGAGTCGCCAAATTGTTTCGGATCTTTTTAGGGAAACAATAATTAGAGTGATTAGGATGAGATTATGGGTTCGTAAACTTAATGAAATTATGGCTAAAAATACAATAAAAATGAAGGAACATTGAGAACTCCCCGGAGGGCGCTTTGGAGCGGTGAACAGACGAGAGCGGCCCTGGTTCCTCGGGAGGGGTGATGAACTGGATGAGGAAGGAACTTTGAAAGTGATGATGAGGACGCCCAGATCATGATGGGATGTGACTTACCTTTGGTGCATGTCTTAACAGGTTTGGACAGGATGGCCAAGGGGCCTGGGTGCTCTACTCGAGAGCGTCCTCATCATTAACAAGCTAGTTCCCTCCAAATTCATTTCTCCATGAAAACAGGGGCGCCTTCCCTTTCTAAGGCTTGATACGTCTTTTGGGAAGACTTCTCGTCTAAAAGCCTTCCAAGCCACGCCGTTCTGCGGAGTTCCCGAAGCGGGTTATCCTTGCCTAAGCGTCACCCCTGCACGAAGGCGACCAGGATTAGTCCAAACATAATAACAATAAAGGTTATTCCTCTTTTGCTCTGATTGCTTAGCGCTGACAGGGGTGCCTTCGGTTGACTGATTGGACGAGGGCGTCTATGGCCTTGGAAACTGAACAGGGGCGCCTTCGACAGGGGTGCGCCTTTAGTTGACTAATTCTGTTGAAACTAAACAGGGGGCGCCTTCGACAGGGATGCACCTTCGACAGGAGTGCGCCTTCGACAGAGGTGCGCCTTCGGCAGGCGTGCACCTTCGACAGGAGTGCGCCTTCGACTTCTGAGGGACAGTGACTCCCTTTCTCCTTGGTTTCTTCATTGATGTGTTATTGACTATTTACTCTTTACTGTTGTTGTTCTTGTCGCTCTTGCGTAGATGAGAAGTGAGGTGGTGCTATGTTATGGGTAGGGACGTGCGCTTTCGAAGGTCACTCTAGGACCCTCACACTTTATTCTCCTTTTCTTCTAGAGAGTTGCTGCAGACTCTGCTCTCTTCACTGTTGTTGTTCATGTTGCTTCTGTACACTAAATTGGAGATGCAAAGGTGGAGTAGAGTGAGCGTTGCTGCTGGGCAAAGGTATGTGCTCTCTCGTGTGCCGCTCTTGTGAGGAAGCAAGATGCTGAAGAATGCTTCTCTGCTTCATTTCTCCTCTCTTCTCTTGACACAATGAGTAACTTGTGTCCCTCTATGTTGACCTATTGCTCTTGTGAGCTTGTAGAGTTGATGGAGTGCGCTCTGGTTGCAGCTTCTCCCTCTTCAGCTCTTCTTCTCTCCATATTTCTCATTGATGCTATCCTGGTGTTCTTTCTCTAAGTTTCAGAGAGAAGAACTATGAGTGTTTGTTGTGTTTTGGCTTTCAGAGTTCTGATATGCAGTGAAGAGGGTGGCCTCTATTTATAGTGTAGCTTTGGACCAATGGTTATTGCTTATCTCCCTTTTACTTGCTGGACAATAACACTTTTTTACTTTATCTGGTGAGTATTTCTCTTTATCAAGAGGCTTTGTTTCCTTCTCCATATTTGGCAGCGTTTGGTAGTAATTGCACATAAGGAGAGTAGTGCAAGTCATACCATATTCAGCACTTCTTGGGAATGAAAGAGTGATGCGTGCAAAGATTCCCTCCTTGAAAGCTTGTTGTGCAAGTTGTGGGAGAGCAGAGGAGGTTGACCGTATTCCCTTCTTCTCTGGCTACCTTTTGCTATCCAGATGCGCTTTCCGAGACGTGTTTCTGAAAGGGTACGCTCTAGAGTGCATTTTATCCACGTTTCAGTTGCCTCCTTTGCTGTACCTTACTGGACATGACTCCATGGGTCTAGGCGGCATGTCCTGGGTGCTACTGCCTGGGCGTCACCGGCCCGAGCGTCACTTCTCATGGAGGGCGCTTAGGGCTGGGCCTTCTTCAAATAAATAATGGTTTTTTTGTTGGGTTTGGCTCTTTGTGTAGTGCATTGGGCTTTTGGTAAGGATTGGGCCTTATTTTGTGGTTATTTATTTTTCGGGTATCAACAATAATATTATATTTTTTCTTACTAAACTAATATTTAAATGATCAAAATATAAAATGGCCATTTAACCCTTGTAGTACTGTACTCCAAAATACCAAGTCCATACTAAAACACTAATTATAATTTTATTTACATTCTAAGTACATAAATATATAAATTTGGGGATTAATTCTAGTAGGTGTTGCACTTTTTTATCTTATTTTAATACATTTTAAACTTATGTTTAATGTATTTCAATTTATTTATGTCATTAATTAGTAATATTTTTAAAAGTATTTAAAATGAAGTTGCTAGAGAACGGAGAGTGTTTTAAATTATAGTTATCATCTTTTGTGGGAAAAATATAATTAGTTGATGGTTTTTATTTAAGGTAAAATATTAAGATCGAGTAGGGTAGTGTCCAAGACTTATTCTAACGACAAAAGTTAGTTCATTAGTAGAAAGAAAACATGATAAGGAAAACGCTAAGAAGTGTCATTGATGCACTTGTTAAGAAGCCAAGTGAAATAAATATCTATTAAAAAATGTTTTTTATTAGATTCTCGAGACACAGAGTAATATGAATTCATGATTAATTTTCTAAGTTTAAAAACCTTAACAAATGCCCTAAAAACACTTATTAACAAGACCCATATGATAATTATCTTTAAAATATGAAAATATGTGAAAAAAATAAAATAATGTGTAAAGTTCATTTAAGGACAAAAAGCTTGCCCTAAAATGTGATGCTCTTACATTTAGGTTTTGGTCATTCACAAGGAACCTAGAAGCTAGTAGATCAGAATTCATTTGGTAATTCTTTTTTTTTTTCTATTAATTTTTTTATTAAAAAAAACTGTGGAGGGGAACTTCACAGACCCGACACCTGCTGGAGCAACATGGGTGGGATGCCTCCCCAAGGGATGTTCTCCACAATTATTCGAGCCTCTGACCTTGTGGTCTTATGGGTTCTCAATATCCTTATGGTCCTAGTATGCTTCTACTAGGCCAAACCCATTTGAGTTTTCATTTGGTAATCTTAAACAACATTAATAAATTATTAGCAAATTACAAATAAATATTTCATCCGCCTTATGTTATGTTGTTTTATAAGATTAAAAAAATGAGTAAATGATATAAGAATTTTGTATATTTTAATTAAATCACTCCATTTAATAATAGGAAAGAAAATAATAATAAATATATGAAGATTATATTGGTCAAAGAGAAACAGAAAAATGAGTGATAAAAAAAATATAATAAAAAAATAAGAATATATTTAAAAAAAATGAATATTGAATTTCTAAAAATACACGACTTATAAAAGGGAGATAATATCATTACTCATCAACAACCAACTAGGTAATAAAAGTTCCTAATTATAAAGAAGACATTACTACATCACATACCAAACATCAACTCTAGAGATTAGTAATTCAGAACCCGAGTAATGCAATTACAGCAGTACATCATTACACCTTACTAAACATGACATACCCAACAAATAATCTAATAAAAAGTGCAGAAAAAACAAGCTATGAAAACTGAGACCTTTTCCTCTCAGAATTGAACTTAACATATTATGCAACTTTAATATACCTCTCCCATCCTCACTTGATCATCACCTCCCCTCACAGTTTCAGATGTTACAGCTCCAATGACTAACAAATAATACGTGGTTTGTATTTATATTACATGCATTTGAGCCTGAGCCCAATAAACACCTAATAGAAAACCAGAAGCATACACATCATCGTCCTTATCACATCATGTGTGCCCTCTCTTAGAGAATTGATGAAAATGTTTCATTAATTAAAATATCCCTAGTAGAAAAAACTGAAAACTGAAGCATACACATCATCCTCATATACCCTTTGAGATTGATTAATTCTACTTCTCATTCATTAATTTCTTTTGTTGACAAAAAAAAAAAAAAAAAGAGTTCTATTCCCATCAGGCCTGGTCCTGACATGTTATGGGTCTGAGGCGAAATTTTTTTTTTGGGTCCCTTAAACTATAAAAAAACTTGTAAATAAATAAAATTTTAATAATTTTTTCTTTGATAAGCAATAAAATTTTAATAATAAAGTTGGAATAAAATTTCTTCTAAGGACTTTTCCATAATGTTATTAATGCCTATACATTTCTCTTAAAATAAGGACTTTTTCAAAGTGGTATTAAATTTCTCAAATCATCCCATTTGAGAGGATCCTCATTCCATACATTGTTCAAGACAAGTAGGACTTTTTTCTATTTATAAGTCATTTTGTATTTTTTATGAGACATTTATTGCTTTTTTATCATATTTGTTTTTATTTATTAATGTGAAATAATATATTTGTGAAATTTTTAATATAAGTTAAAAGATAAAATTGTAATGTTAAAGTATTTTTTTAAAACTTTAAGAAATATAATTATTTTCAATCCTGTCGATCCGCATTCCTATTGTCGTGTTTTCGTTGTAAAGTGTTGTTTGTCATAAAATATTATATTTGTAATCGACATTCATTTTGTCATGTTTTTTTATGTTAAAGATGAGAAGGAGACAATAGTATAAGGCAGTTTTTGTATCGTTTTTTTCTTTTTGCTTGGTTGTGGTAAAGCAATCAACTCATCCAAGCATGTGTGAACTGCTCTTTTCCCATTTAAAATTGCTCCCTTCCCATTTGATTTTTGTTTTTTGAAACTGCCATGTGTAACTTCCCTTCCCATTAGGGAGGGTATAATGGGAAATTACAAAATTATGTACAAACAGGGTTTGGTTTATAGAATAGTATAGATAGTATAGATAATATAGTAGTTTTTTTTGGCTTATTTAAGTTTTTAGTCCCTGAACTTAGGTGCTATTTTGGAATTAGTCCTTAAACTTTGCTCAAATTTTGGAAATACTCCATTCATCACTTAAGTAGTGATATAACCGAGGATATGTCACGTCATCTTCGCCACATCGATATGTAACATGCCAGATGATACCACGTGAATTTTCTAAATTAAAAAAAATTCAAATTTATTAAAAATAATTAAAAATTGTATTTCTTAAAGAAAATCGAATCTTTTAATAAATTTGAAAAAAAATTATATTTTGAATAAAAAAAATCATGTAGTATCCCGTGGCCCTACATAACACGTCACTCGTCGATATTGTGAAAGTGACATGACATGTCGTCAGCTATATCATCACTTAAGTGACGAAAGGACCATTTCCAAAAATTAAACAAAGTTCAGGAAAAAAAAACAAAGACAAACTAACTCCTAATAAAAGATAAGCCCATTCTGTCGGCTAACAGACATTGCCAAACAGAATTAGGGGGTGAATCTAACACAAGAAATCTTTCTTGTTGAGCACCACCAGCTTTAGCAAGCGCATCCGCACTAAAATTGGATTCACGCAGAACATGCAGCATCTGCACCCTCCAATCACGCTGCAACAAGGACTTTACCGCAGCTATAGTTACTCCTAAAACATGAAACTCCAAATCATCTTCAAGCAGAACCAATCTTTGAGCCTCTTTAGAGTCAGTTTCAAAAACCACCTCTCTATATCCTCGCTCCCAAGCAAGCTCCAAGCCATACTTCAACCCAAGTAATTCCACATGAAGAATTCTAGTTGAACTCCAAGCCCCAATGAACCCACAAAGACAGTCTCCTTAACTATCACGAATCAACCCCCCATAACCAACACGAGTATTTCCCTCTCTAAAGCTACCATCCACGTTAATCTTGACGCAGCCTGCCGCAGGCTTGGACCAAGAAACCTCTCTAGGAATCCTAGTGACACGCTGATGAGAACAAGAAGAAAGCTCCAAGTCCATGCACATCCCTGGATTTTCCTACAAACATGCTCAACAGTCCAATTTTCATGTGCTAACACCACCGCATTCCTCCACCTCCAAACCCACCACAAGGTAACCAGGAACTTATAATCATCCGGCTGCTTCCCATACGCTAGCAACCAAGAGCGACTATCCATCATGAAGAAATCACGTCCCCCAAAGCCAAGCCGCAACCAAACATTTCTTGCATGAGGATAGTCCCGAAAACAATGGCTGATTGTTTCAACAGCTCCAGAGCAACGAGAACACATAGGAGAATGACCAAGCCCCCTCCCGAGGCGCATCTCGTTAGTAGGAACCGCCTCATGAAGAATAAGCCAAACCAGGAACTTAATCTTCTCATGGCAATGGAGCTTCCAAATCCAAGACCAGCTAAAGACCAAGTCACTATTTCTCTTATTCTGAGACAACCACTTAAAACCACTAGCTGCTGAATACTCACCATCCATGCTACCATTCCAGCACCACACATCACCAATATCAGCAAAATCATCCAAGACCACCTTGTTTAACTCGTCTTTCATATACTGCGGGATCCAAGAAAAAAGATTAGCCAACTTCCACCTCCCATCCTGCCACACATCTTTTACCCGCAAATCAGAATCAGAAACATGAAGGAAGGGAACTTGTTCGCACCAAGGGCCACTTAAGTGTCAGTTACCAAACCAGAAAGAAGTTGCCCCATCCCCGAACTTGAAGGAAAAGCCATCTTTCAGACAGTGAGCCGCCTTTAGAATACCTCTCATAGAATAGGAAATCTGATGAGACGGGTTGACCTGAAGCACATTCCTTCCCTTGAGATATTTATGGCCCAACAAATCAACCCAAAGGCACCTATCTTTCTTCACCAACTTCCACACGAGTTTGCCCAAGAGAGAGGTGTTGGCACTACGCGCATCTCTAATACCCAGACCCCCATAACTCCGCGGGCTAGTTAGCGTTTTCCAACTTACCAAGTTAAAGCTCCTCATAGAACCTTCTCTTCCCCAAATAAAGTTTCGAGAAACACGGTCAATATCTTCACAGATGTTTTGTGGCAGCCATAAGTTCTGCACCGTATAAGTTGGAATAGAGGTTAGAACGGATTTCACCAAACAAACCTTTCCCGCTCTATTTAGCATATTGCGTTTCCACGTTCCCAACCGAGCCCGCATCTTATCAACCAGAGGGAGGAACAACTCTCTCGTTACCCTTCCATCAATCAAAGGGAAGCCAAGGTAGGTTCCTAAGTTGGCAACCTGCGCTATATTCGTTGTATGTTTGAACAAATCCTTCACGTCTGCTGGAACTCTATTAGAAGACAAACACTTGGACTTGTCATAATTAACTGCCATACCATACGCACGACAAAACTCCTCAAGAACCTCCACCACCACGTTAGCCTAGTTAGCATGAGCTTTACAGAATAGGAACACATCATCGGCAAAAAGAAGGTGAGATATCTTCGGTCCACCCCGCGACACCGTGACAGGTTTCCAAGTGTTCCTCTCCACCTTCTCTTGAATTAAACAAGATAATTTCTCCATGCACAACACAAATAGATAAGGAGACATGGGATCGCCTTGCCGAAGACCGCGAGACGGCATAAAACTCTCCAATTCCTCCTCAGTCCACAACACCGAAAGAGAAGAAGATCTAACACACTTCATAATAAGAGAAGAAGTGATTACCGGAAAATCAAAATCCTCCAAGGTGCACTGTAAGAAATCCCAATTGACTCTATCATATGCCTTCTCCATATCTATTTTGAAAGCAAAGGAGCCAACCTTTTGACGAGATTTCTTCATGAAACTTAGAACCTCTTGAGCTATGATAGCGTTATCCGATGTTCCTCTTCCAGGAATGAAGCTACTTTGCAACGGCCCCACCAACTCATTCATAAAAGGTCTAAGACGATTCACCAGAACCTTTGTAACAATCTTGTACACTACGTTGCAAAGACCAATAGCTCTGAAATTCTTCAAATGTGAAGGATTCCGAGTCTTCGGAATAAGCACTAACAAGGCTTCACAAAGAGAAGGATTCAAAGAACCTGTCAAAAACGCTTCCCTCACAACCCTCCAAACCTCCTCTCCAACAACATGCCAATACTTCTTAAAAAAAAATAGGTTGAAATCCATCAGGTCCCGGTGCCTTATATGATTTCATACTCATCACTGCACTAAACACCTCTTCCCTCGTGACTTCTACAACCAAAGCCTCCTTCCCCTCCGCACTAAGACAAGGCACCCTAATATGACGAAGCAACTGAGGGGTGGCAAGAATATGGCTGGAAAACAGGTTCTTATAAAACTTGCAAGCTTCATTTTTTTAACACACTCTCATCAGTGCACCAGAAGTTGTCATCTAAAAACAAGACAAGAATCTTATTCCTCTTTCTTCTAATAATCGTTTGAGCATGGAAAAAGTTGGTATTTCTATCTCCAAATTTAACCCAATTCTCACGTGATTTTTGGAACCATAATAACTCTTCTTGCGCCAAAACCACTGCATGCTCCTTCTGAAGGTCTTTTTCAAGCTGGATGAGATCACTAGTCTGATGGAGATCCAGGCACCTTTGCACTCCTCTCAATCTAGCTTCAATTCTTCTCTTGTTATGGAAAATGTTTCCAAATGTATCAGTATTAAAACAGATTGAATCCTCCTTCACAGCCTCCAACCTAGCCTGGATTTGGCTATCATTCCTATTCCAAGCTTGACTAACGACCCCACCATACTCAGGATGTAATGTCCACGCAGCTTGAAATCTAAAAGGTCTCGCATTCCTGGGTGGAACAGTACCACTACACCTAAGCAGAATAGGTGAATGGTCAGACTGGATTCGACAGAGATTCTCGGCAAAGGCTTCCGGAAATGCCATCCTTCAACTAACATTAACCAGAACACGATCAAGTCTCTTGGATACATATCTCCCATTATTCTCCCTCCGAGACCACGTGAACAAATTGCCAGTAGTACCAATATCTATCCAGTTACAATCTGACACTACCTCAGCAAACCTATCAGATCTGTTGATCATTATACGACCACCCTGAACTTCATGCGAGAATAAAACCTCATTAAAGTCCCCAATTAACAACCAAGGTTCAGTGATACCATGTCGAATAGCAGTCAAATGATTCCAGAGAAGGTTTCTAGATGACTGGGAAGGACTAGCATAAACTGCACTTAACATCCAGGCTGAGTTATTAACCGAAATTCTACATGTAATACATTATTGAAAAAGGTGAATATATAACATCAACCCTCACTTGCAGTTGGTTTCTACACATCACCTAGATACCACCAGAGAACCCATTAGCTTCCACAACAGCCCCTGGATAATAATCAAGAGATGTCCAGAATTTTTGTACTTTCCCAAACTGAACATGAGTCTCCATGACCACGAAGATAGACGGATCATACTGCTGAATAAGATTACGGACATGACGCTTGCCCCTAACCTTAGTCGCACCTCTAATATTCCACGACAGAACTTTAAAATTATTAAAGCTATTCATCAGTAAACTCCAAATAAGAGAATGAAGCAACCCTCTTCAAGCTACTGTCCTGAGTCAAGCAACATCTCAGATACTGCAAGCACATCACTATGATTGTCCACACAGCCCTCCTCATCCTTCCTCCTCCCCTCAAGAGAAATGTCTTTCCCTCTTCTCTCCTTTCTAGACGGATTCGGCGGTTTACCTTTCAGAGAACCATCTTTAGTTGACCTTCCAAAAGCTCCCATCAACAAGTTTGGTGAAATAACAATCTCCGTTCCCAGGTCAAAACCTTTGTTCCTCACCACTTTAGTACCATTCACGTCATGATCCTTGGGAATATTTGGCCGAGTTGACTCACGCGACTCGCTGTGAGTCCTCTTAAACTCAGAACCGGGTTGCACGCTACGTAACTCACCACCCTTTTGCATGTGGGCATGCAACGTAGCATTAGCAAGTGGGTCCTTATGTCCCCCATCTTCTCTCTCTTTGCTCACAACATATCTATCTCTTCTTGGACGTTTCTTCTCACTAGGCGTTGACTTCGCACGTGGTTGACAAGGAGAAGAAAACATGGAAGGGAAGTGAAGTAATTGAGGTCTTCCAAAAATAATTGATAATTCCAATCCTTTTGGCTTCACCCCATTATTCCCTTCCTTAGATTTCGTGCCTGCCCCCTTATTTTTCTCTTTGTTCCCCTTCTTTCGTCTCCTCACCACTAACCAATCCCCATGGAGATTCTCTTCCGAAAAATCCTCACATCCCGTTGCGTTTTTTCCTCCAGTGACCAGATCCTCAGCGTGAATCACGCTCACTCCCGAAACTTCCTTTTCTATTGCTAGCACCGCCGGTTCTTCACTAACCACCGTTTCCGCCACCGTAGCCACTTCCTTCCTGGTGGAGTTGCAGTTTCGGTCAACATGGCCATAGCAGCCACAATTTGAGCATATTAAGTGAAGCCCTTCATACTCCACCTTGTACCAATGGCCGCGAAACTAAACTTTGCCCACCACCGGCACAGTCAAATCTATCTCCACACAAACTCTAGCAAATTCACCTCTAGCCACATTGACGGTATTAACATCCACCCGTATAGGAACTCCCACCGCAGCAGCTAGACCCATCAAGAAGCTTTTGTCATAGAACATGAGATTCAGTCCAGGAAATCTGATCCAGACCATAGTTCGGTTCACTTGAGTAGCCGGTGAAACGAAGTCCGGTTCCCATTTCTGTACTGAAAGACAATGGTCAAAAATCATCTAAGGGCCATTCTCCATCACCTTCTGTCTAGCCTCTTCCTCTTCAAATTTAACAACGTAAAAGCCATTACCCACACCCATCAGATCAAACCCACTGTTCAACTTCCATAATGCGCGAAGTCTGTCTCGCATAGTCATATAGCCTAACATTTTCCCTAGAAGTTTCACAACTAGGGCATCCTGATATGGCAGGCACAACTTGTTGAAAACAACATCATCCAAATAGACCATAGGTTTTAGTCTATTGCCCCCGGCCATTTCTATTCTCATCAAATTCTCTTTCAGGAGGTCTACTTCTTCCATCGGTGGAGGCAAAACCTTCCCCCTCATCATTTTATCTTTGAAAGATACTCTCGCTTGCACCATGTTACTCCAAGCATTCCCCTTTCCACCCCCTTTGTCATCAGGAGGCTCTCCATTTTCAAGTTCCATTCTCGCCGAAGACGCAGAGAAAACGAAGATAATATAGTAGTTAAGTATAACTTATAATTAAAATAAAAAAAAATTAAAAATTGCACTCAACTTGAACAAAGTAACTGTAACTAGGGGCGTAACGGGTCGGGTTGGGTTGCGTTTTGATGAGGTTTAACACTCAACCCAACCAAAATAAATTGAGTTGGGTTGGGTTGGGTTATTCTTAATTTGAGTGTTAAAACCGACCCAACCCAACCCATGAAAATTCGGGTTGGGTTGGGTTGGGTGATTGGGTTTATGTATTTTGATTTTTATAAAATAAAAACTAAAAAAATCTAAGTAAATATAAAAAGAAAATTAAAAATAGAACAAAAATCACATAAATAAGTAATTAAATATTTTCCAAATCAACCAAGTTACATAATTATGAACCATATTATCCATAAACTATACAGTTACACAATTTTTCATCATATTATGATAAATTAAGCATAAAATATGTTAGAAATAAATAAATAAATAAATAAAATATATTTATAATAGTGGGTTGGGTTAGGTTAATCGGTTTTTAAGATAATAAACCCGTGACCCAACCCATACTTGATTGGGTTACAAAATAAAAAACCAACCCAACCCGTCAAATATGGGTTGAGTTGGGTTGGGTTCAATGGCTTAATTCTGACCCATTTACACCCCTAACTGTAACAAACATTTCCATGTTAAAGGAGATAATAACATATATAATTATAAATAATGCCATTGAGGGGATTCGAACCCCCCATGCAGCAGGAAAGTTATTACTTATAAGATTCGCCAACCAACTGTGACAAATGTTATGTATGTAAATATGTTTAACTTTTCATATATGTACATATATACATAAATTTTTTTTGGGCCCCCTTATTGCCTAGCCCCTGGGCCGGGCCTACTTCCCATGTTCTTTACTAAAACTAGACACCAAGCTTATAATGTATTAAATATCTATTTAATTAAATTGATCATAGTTTATACCACGATTATCCGTTAGTGTGTACCTACTAGTGTATATACATAGTACAAAACCAATCAACAAAATCTAGTACAGTTAGTAAATAATTGGGTTCTTTAAGCAAAGACTTTATTGGTAAAGGAAAAACCTCGATGAACTCTACATCTTGGAAAGAATTAGTCTTCGAATGTTGGTTGGATGATACCTTAGTGTAATTAAAAAAAAAACATGGTAAGAGTACAAAATCAATATTAACTATAAAGTATGTCTCCAAGAATTACTCTTCGAAAGTAGGATGGAAAATACTCTTTGATGTAAAAAAAAAAAAAAAAACCTAACAAAGTACACTTCCTTTCTTTCATTAATTTCTCTCTCATTTGTACCAATGTCCAATCATCAAGGTGAAATAACATAAATCCAGCCCGTAAAATTGTGGGAAGGGTAGCAAATGCTTCTGTATCTATCTCCACAGACTGCAAATTAAAGAAGGAAAATGCTGTTTTGTACGAAATAGTTTTCGTACATATGCACGAATAGTGCTAACAGTTCAAGTTTGACTTTTTCAACTCTGTGGTTTAAGGCTATACTGACTTCTCATTGGTCCAATTTCACTTCGTGCATTTCGTAGATGCATTCTTTCGCACCATATAGCATTGCTCATTAAAGAATATGAAGTCAAAATAGATATTTCATTAAATTTCCTAACAGAGAAAGGTTGAAAAGAAGGGACTATGACGTCTTCGTGCACTCTGGAGGAACGGTCGGTGTCACATTAAGGAGTCGCTAGGCGCTAGCCTAACACATACAGTCTGTGTTGCTGGGAGCAGAAGACTCTCGGGCTTGGAAATATATATACAGAAGAAATTAAGAAGAACATTTCTTTATACTTCTCATATTTTATTATCTTATTTAATCCTTAATTTTTTTAATTTATTTTGCTCTTTTATTTTTCAAAAAATTTTCATTTCATCTTTTTGCGTTCTATACTATCAACTCTTGGAGTTATTTTTCTTCAAATTTATGCTTTCTTTTTATTAAACAAAAATTGAGTTTCTTTTTATAAAATTCATCATCTTTATCTTAATCTTAAAATAAAATTCATTATAAAAAGTACAAATTTCATACCCAAAATTTAATTTTTTTTAATTGAAAAAAAGACAAGAACAAAAAATAAAATTGAACATATATATATATATATATATATATATATATATATTTAGGCTCTTAAGTCACTGGTTAGTTGGTTTGGTTGGTGTTGGAGGGTGACTGAGCCTCTTGAAGTAGAGGGGAGGAATCAAAAATACCCTGTGAGCCACACTCTGAATAGTATGATGATATAACTAACTCATCAATTGTACATACAATAATTATTATAGTTATAATTGTATAATAATACTTGTGCTGAACAATTATCATGTAACTAAGTTAATCTTGATATTATATGTCTCACAACATACATTATAATAAGAACTTAGCTAAACGACGTTATCAACTATCAAGGTTTTAAATTTCAATCATGATTGTGAATTTGTGATTACTGAAATTCTCAAAAATATATGAACTATTACAATATACGTTGCCACAATACCACAGATTGAAATCATGAAATAATCATGACCCCAAATTTGAAACTTGAGCACCATATTTTCTCAAGTAGCATAGCTATTAGCTAACATGTATAGATATCCAAGCAAGAGCTAAAAACAATGACGTGCTAATAAGGCCAATGATGTGATGTCCTTTCTGCTCGCTAGCTAGAGTAAATTAATATTTGGCTGTGTTGTATTATATGCAATTTCAGTGTGGTTGGTTGGGATTTTTGGAAGTGTTAGGAATAAGAAGCATGTGGAAAACAACGGAATAGTTTAGAATTTATGGGAATGATGAGGAATGATCCGAGTAGAAAGGTTATTCTATTCATTTCACAGTTTTGAGCAGGCTTTATTTATAATATATGTATGTGTGTGCTTTGTGAGTACTGTTAGCTAACTGGAATGTATGTAGCTGAAGTGACTTTTAATTGTCAGTTAGTGTCAGTTCTGCCACCTCTCTAATCAATACCTTTCAGTTGAATTTTCCTACCTCTCTGATTCATGCATTGTTTCCGCTCTACGTACAGCGTTAAACTTGCAGTTAACTGATGAGACTTGAGAACCAGAAACAAATGACAGCACAAAGTACAGTTAAATAAAGGATTTTCTACTGTTCTAAAATAAAAACCTAAGACTTTGTTTGGTTGCACTAGAGAAAATGAGAGGAGAGAACATGGGAAGAGAGATTATGGTGAGAAAATAGGTAGATTTTGTAGTTGTTTGGTATGAGACTATGTGAGAAAATGTGAAGAAATGAGGAAGAGATAAAAGTTGAGTTTTCTTTCTTTCGTTTGGTTGGAGAGAAAAGAGGGAAGAGAGAAAACAACAAATTTGTCAAAAGACAACTAAACCCTTGTTTTACAAAATAGAAATAAATATTTTTTTTCTTTTTTACATGTATGTATATTTAAGAGTAATATGTCAGATTAGTCCCTGACTTTGTAAGCGTCGATCAAGTTAGTCTTTGACTTTATCGAAATAGCAATTTAGTCCCTGAGATAGGAGAACGTCGATCAAGTTAGTCCCTACTGTCACTATCGCAGGGATGTATTTGCTTTAAAATGGGATAAAGATAGGGACGTATGTGAATTAAAATGAAATCTCAGGGACTAAATTGCTATTTCGATAAAGTCAGGGGCTAACTTGACCGATGCTTACAAAGTCAGGGACTAATCTGACATATTACTCGTATATTTAACATAGCCAAAAAAAAATTTTTACTTCAATTTTTTATTATATGATAAAAATTCTGAGTCCAAAATATAAAAAATACCAATTATTTTATCGAAAAAAATCTTTATTTTTTTTCAGTTAATTTTTCTTTAAAAATAAAAAATCAAATAAAATGAATAAATGAAGGACAGATAGGTAATTTTACATGTCAAAACACATTTTCCTCCCATTCTCTCTTCTATGGGGGAGAGAAAATTTTTTCTGGTGGGACCCACCTCATTTTCTCCCCTCCCTCATTTTCTCTCCTATACCAAACAAGGAGAAAAGCTTGTTTTCTCTTTGTTTTCTCTCCCCCAATTTCTCCTCCCCAAAATCACCTCAAACAAACAAACAAAGATGATATTAACTAAAATAATCAAAAGATTTTTGTACTAGTATTTATTTTTTCAATAATAAATATTTACTTTTGATACTTTTCGCAACAGGTTGATACTTTTCGAATGATCAGTATTGCATGAGTACGGGTACGGTACCGGTGCCCAGTATAAGTATGGGTATGGGTACGGGGTATGACTTTTTTTAAAAAGTTAGAGTACGGATACGTTCTTATAAATATTTATTTTATTAATATAATTATATATAAATTTAAAAAATAAAAAATTGCAAAAATAAAAATACAATCAACAAGTTGAAATTCATAGGAATTAATAATTTCCTACCACACAATTTGTAATGTTTGCACTATGTAACAATTAATAAAAATAAAAAAAACATCCAAAAATAACACAAAATAGGGGAAAAAAGCGGTGCATAATAGGAAAAAGAAGAGTGGTTGAATTCCTAAACGAGTTTAAACACTTGGTGTGCAATAAAAATCAAAACAAAATATAAGCATCAAACCACTTTTCATTGCTACTTTAAATCATGATAATATTCATTATTCCATCATAACAAAGAAAAAAAATAGATAAATATTTACAAAACATGAAAAACACAAGTACCAATTAGCAAGAGAACAAAAGAGAAAGAGGGGAAACAGAGACAAGGGAGAGAGTTTAGAGGGAGGCACCAAATTGATGAAGGAGATGAAGCATAATGAGGGGTAAGTACTGCGAGAGGTGGAGGGGGTCAAGCACAATGAGCGGTGAAGGGGGGTCAAACTTAGTGAGGATCGGAGGGGACCAAGTCAACGGGAGGAGAAAGAGATTTTAGATTTGAGAGTGTTTTTTCGGGTTAAAATGAAAGAGGGTGAGAAAATAATTGAAAAATATTGAAAAAAAATGGTTTTCCCATATCCTTGTAAACAAAACATATCGTTTGGAAAAAAAATTATGTTCAATCGTACCCACATGGAGTGTACATCCGGTGGGTACGTACCCATTTAAGTACCCAGACATACCCATTTAAGTACTCAATTTTTTTGTTTGGGTACTCACCCGGTATGTACCCATGAGTACCCAAGACATATCAGATATCCGTGTACGGCAGCCAAATAAGAATACTCATATTTCAAAGCAAATAATTATAAAGCAGGTGATGAATCGGGCCTGGACAAATAATGTAGGTGTTACAAAATTTTTCACAAAATCAGCCTATGATTGGTTTAATATCAATTGTCAAGAACATTGAAGTATAAGAAAAGGAGCATTCTCTAAACTATATAATATCCTGTCGAATGCAAAGGTACCACGCAAAGTGTTAACCTTCATGTGGCAATTAATCAAGGATAGGATCATTACTCAAGGGTAAATTTGAAAGTGCGGAATCTACGTATACAAATGATGTGCTCCCTTCGTGAATATGACAGCTTGGAGTCTTCCTTGCATTTATTCATGGATTGTTACATTACAAGATATATATGGTTGGGTGCTGTACAACAACCACATATCTCTCTTTCGGGTATGTTTATTACATTCTCAAATATTCCAAGCAAACCCAGATAGAAAAGGTACACTGTTATGCTATGGATGGTGGTTTGGCTATGCAAGAACACAATTATTTTTAAGAATGAAGCTATTGTTATTTCAGGTATTCTAGAGTTGATTAAAGTGCGCTCTTGGTCCGATTCAACTCTTTTGGTGGGTTAATATTAGCTTTTCATATTGGAGTATGAACCCCTTACAATATATTAAAAGGATTGGTTAAAGTTGTATATGGATTGAGCACCCTTTTTACTTCTTATAATTCATTTACTTATTAAAAAAAAAACTTTTTATTCATATCCGTGGTCCTAAAAAAATTCTTATAAATTAAAAAAAAATGAAAATATTCCAACTCTTTTCGGTTTATTATAAAACTTACTTATTTATGGAATTATATTTTTACTCCACTTCACACTTTCTCTCGTTTAGATAAAAAAACAAATAGATGTGTAACATTAGGACTTTTTTAATCCATGTACTTATGTATAAGTTAAACAGACTTGAAAATTTTTTATGAGAAAACAACGTGTTTAAAAAATTAAGAAATGTTATAATTTTTTGAGTCAAATTTTCTTTTAATTATAATTTATCCTATACATAAATGTATAAGTTTAAAAACACTAAACATTAATATCAAACATTACCATTTTCCTCTAAAGAAAAAAAAAAGAAAAGTATATGTGTTCAACCATATCATTTTCATTAATCTTTCCTAAAAAAAGGTGTCAATATGTAATAACTGAAGCATAACCACATTATTCTTAGATTCATATGCATGGTATGATAAAACATTTTCATATTCATTTAATATTGTCCAATTAGAATAACACCTTAAGTGGAAAATGAAGCTCAATATCATGGCCGGAAACTATCAGAATTTTGGTTCAACTCAATTCGATTTAATAAAAAATAACTTGGATTAAACACAAACCGATTTTAATTAAACTGATCTAATTACTTTTAGATGGGAGTTTAGTTGGATATGTTAGAACTGAATGAGACAATGTATAGATTCTAGATCTATAGATCTATATGTTAATGTAACTGTGTTTGAGACATACTGTATTTAAAAGTAGAGTGGTTGAATTGTAGTATCTATACTATTATAAGATCCTGTTAATCAATTCCAATTATATAAACAATGGAGTTGTTCTTGAAAGTACTGTACGATGTATTGTGATTTGTGTCTTCCTTTGTCGGTTGATATCGTCAATGAACTGCATGCACTTGCCACACATTGATATAATTATGCTCAAATAGAGAAACGAAAAAAATAAAATCTAGATGATAAAAAAAAATAAAATAAAATAAAATAAAATCTATACCTATCAAGAAATAAAATAGAAACATGCAAATGGAGCTAGAATAAAACCAGCATTCAAATTATTTAAAGGAAATAAACCTTATCATTCTATTCCATGCCATTTTTAACTTTGAGAGGGGAAAAGGCTCTTCCCTATCTTCTATCAACCACTAACATAAAAAAAAAATAGTAATTAGATACTGAAATTCCATTACAAGTTCTGTCTTCACATTTTACTACTTAACTTTCTGTGGTTCCCCCAGCCTGAGTTCAAGATCTAAGTCTTCTATTCTAGGCTTAAGTCCAAGTACAAAATCTTCACACTGCAAAGCCATGCTTCTATCTTTTGAACATGTCTTGAGAAAGATTGGCATAGAAGAAATAGAAGTAGTCTTTGGTCTTTTATAACTGATGATTACCTCATCACATGAACCAGTTGGTGATTTTTGACCAAACACTGAATTCAGTCCCACAGACAAACTTGTATCAACACAATCATTACAACCCAAGCCTTTAAAATTTTCTTTTGGTTCTGAAATTGAAGAAGAATAAGGAGACATAATAGAAGGCTGAAAACAATTTTCTTGTGTGGATGTGGATGAGGGCCTAGTAGACAATAGTGTACTTGTTGTGACTGTAGTAAAAACAAGGGTAGAGGAAGAGTTAAGAGAACAATAATCTAACTGAGAGTGAAAGCAATTTCCTAAAGAAAATTGAGAATCTAATGACTTACTATTATATTTTTTATGTTGACATGATTGAAGGGTTGCTTCATTTTTATGAGGGCTAAGACTTTGTTTGAGCTTAGCTCTATCCCTCCTATGCACATTCATGTGACCTCCTAGAGCTTGAGCTGATCTGAACTCTCTTTTACAGAAATTGCATGAATAAAATCTTGGAGGCCATATGCACTCATCACCAAGTATCATATTATCAGCAGCATTTTCAGCAAAAGCCCTTTGTTCCCATGATGATGAGTTGGTGGTGTTGTTGCATGCTCCTAATATTGGTGCTTGAATATGTGACTTCAATATTTGTTTTCCCTTCAACCACATCATCAACAAGTACTGAGATTCCTCCATGTTATGAATTATCAATGACAAAGAGAGAATGAGATAGAGTAAGAAAACTTGTGTGATGGAAGATGCTTTATATACTAAAAAAAAAGGAAGGTAGCAAGCTAAGGAAATTGAATTCAAATAGTGTATGGTTGTTGCTTGTCCCTGTAGTTGTAATTGAAAACAACTTCAGAATCTAAGAGGGAAGAGAAAGATGTTAGTTGAAAAGGTCTCATGTTATTAACTTGTTATCTTTGTGTCTTGCCTTTTGCACTCAGGCTATTCTGATTTTTTGTTCCTGCTTGGTCCACATGCTGGGGGGGCCATCCATTCAACTGTCCTGATTCAGATTTGATTCACACGATTGAAGGAGTAACGGTTATGACTTATATGACTTAAGAGAGCGAAACATTAAACTGTTGCTCTGAAGCTTCCAGCAAACCTAGCCGTATGGTAATACTCTGAAACATTTCAGTGTTCTCACATATGATATAGCATGAATAAAGTAAATAGAATTTTCTTAACTTAAAAAAGGTAAAGGGTAAGAGGCAAAAGAAAACTGTCTTCTGCATTGAAAAAATAAGTATTTAATATTAAGTAATATGTTAGATTGGTATCTGACTTTGGTAACACTAACTAATTTAGTTCTTGAGATTTTCAAAATTTCATATTGGTCCCTAATATGACTCGATCATATTTTATTATCTCGGAGACTAATTTGTAATTTCAATAATCTGATGAACTAATTTGAGCAATGACCACAAAGGTAGAAACCAATATGAGATATTACTCATTTAATATTTTAAGAATTGACAAGTGTAGTTTCTCAATATCTTTTTACTTCTTTTTAACGGGCAAACTAAAGAGAATTTTGTCAAAGTTTTATGATTCATGCATTCCGGAAGATTTAACATCCATTCATAATATGAAAACAAGCATCATCAAGTTTAGCTCTTACTATAGACCATGTTTTGATGGTGATTATCACCATGTACCAAGCTTTATTTCCGCATCTAGCTGTTTTTGCTCAAAAATTATTTTCTTTCTACAACCATATTGTCCACTGTGTCACAAACCAAATTGTATTCCATGCTTCAATTACTTTCTTGTGGATTTGCATGGCGCCAGCATGATTCAAGGAGTGCCTCCGACAATCATTTTGCAATAAAATGCCCATGTTACCCCAAGAATATATATGCTGCCACAGTCTGTATGTTGTTGGACAAGATAAAAAAAATATGATTTGTTGACTACTGTCGTTCCTTTCAGCATAGCACACAATTAATATCCCATTTTGTTGGATTAGACCTTTCATGTAAAAATTCATCCTTCTGTTTAAGGAAAAAAAATGACAAATGTTCCAAAAAGAGACTATGTATTTTTGAGAGTGTGTGTAAAATAATGGGTTCAAACAAGTTTTTATGATAATTTTGTTCTTTTCAATTGGTGGTAATTGGTAAAGTAGGTTACGACTTCAATGCACCAAACTTAGGAACTGCACGATGCACCTCCTATGTAAATAGAGATGTACGGAAAAATTGAGTAAACCGGCAACCTGAATGCCCGGTTTCGAAGCAAGATATAAAAAATTGGCATGGACAAGGGTGATATCGTAAAAACACATGGTAAAGTAAGTGTCCCACAACAAATTATACGTCATTCCGCAACATCGTCACCGTCGTGCCGGAATCCACTATAACCCCTCTATTCCCGTTGTTATCCAACTGAAAAATCGATTATGGAATCGGAAGCAACTCACCCGCGACTCCGATTCCAACGAGTTCAACAAGGCATTAGAGGAAAACAGTGTGTCAAACGTGTCATAGTTCGGGTTAAATCGTAACGGTGCAGTAACGGTGTTAGAGGGAAACAACGTGTCAAATTCGAGAGTAGAAGCCGATTCAGAGTCATAGTCAACAAGGCCATACAAAAACAACGTTGTATTAAGCTGAGCCGGGAAAGAAAGCGAGCCGCCACCAAGTTCGAGCACACTGGCGGCGCCGGTGAACAAGCCTTGGTTATTATGACCACAACCAATAGCAATGCCTGAAACAGAAACGGTTCCGAGCGTGACGGTTTTCGTTACGAAATCGCCAACGGTGAAAGAACCGTCGCCCTTCACCGCTGCCATGGCGTCACACCACCGCATCGTTGCCATCGCCCACACCAGATGCCCTCGCTCAGGATTCGCGTTCATGGTGAGGACGTGAGGACTGTGGCTGGGGCTGGGGCTGGGGCTGGGGCTGTTCGTGGTGAGGACGGTGAGGACGACGACTAGGTTGGGCAGGTCGGGACGGTAGACGGTTGCGAGAGGGGAAAGAGTCGCCTCTGCAAAGCGATTGCGCGAGGGGGAAGGGTCACGATGGTGGGCGGTTGTGGGAAAGGGAGGTGTTGCGACGACGAAGTGGGTATGCGGGAGGTGAAGTGGTGTCGCCATGGAAGGATGACGATGACACTGTGCAGAGTGTGGAGGAGAAGAAGTGCTGATGACAGTGATGATCATTGACACAATTACAGTTTTACCCCTTCTTTATTTAAATAACTATAATACATTATAAACCGAAAACAGGCTTTGATCGGTAAAAAATAAAGGGTGCATGTTGCACCAAACTCCTCCAAAGTGCAGTGAAGCCTTGCCCGGTAAAGTAATATTGTGAAGAATGTAAAAGGCTTGGAAATGTAATGACTGAAAATTAAAGGTTTGATAGGAAAATAAAGGCTGAAATTTAAAGGACTGGAAAAGTAAAAGTGTTGAAAATAAAGACTTTGACAAAAAAGATAAATTTGCATTGAATTGAAAGTGGAAGGTTAACTTGGTGTTTTCGGTTGATGATAGGAATAACTAAGTGTCAACCCAAATTACATATCAAATTCTAGTATTCATAGGTAAATGAAAATAACTTCATAAATAACTACCCTGCCTTAATGTTGACACTTGTTTTATTGGTTAATTGCCCATGTAACTTGTCGTTTGGTCCATGCACTTTGTTGAAGCCATATTGAAGTCCATTGTTTGTTACATACATTGTCAAAACTTTCACTGTGTTGCATGTTATGTCCTTCTCACAGTCAAAAGCATAACATATATATTTGTAGAAGAGCAAATTTTGTTAAAAAACAGTGAAGTGCTTGCAACATCATTTCATATATATTGCAATTGTTTCTAGGCATATAAAAGTCAATAGCTCTGACCAAGTTCCTTGCTTTTTTAATATAGGATTAATAGTTTAATACTCCACTAAGTCATTAACTTTTCATAATCAACCACTTGAAACTTGTTTCTAATAATAATTTCAATAGCATAGGGACATAGTTGAACAATATTAGAAAATTTATTTTTGATATCAACAGAGGCTCCCTACTATTTGTCTTTTGACTAAATAAAGGAAAAAGATAAATACTAATAAGTTCATCCATTATCAATGTCTGCTCTTGCTATTGTCGACTAACCAATAATTCAACAAAAATAAATTGGACAAGGTTAAGATAATAAGAAAACATATTCATAAATTCAATTTCATTTTAGTCTAATCTAATATGAGTACACCCGTTTTGACATCACTTAAATGTTTCACTTTAACGGCTTGTTGATACCAAACTAGTGGCACCTCATGCTAACATACTAATGGCAATATCACCATTTTGTACTTAAGAATTTTAGCATTTTCAGACATATGGTAATAGCCACTTCATCTTTTGTACTTAAAATTTAAGTGTTCATGCTCATGTTATAACACCCTAGTTATAATTACCCTTAATTACCCCTAATGAAAATACTGAACTTAAAATTTTCTTTTTAATACCTTTTTAACTTATAAAAATCTCCGTGAAAACCGGACGGAGTTTCCTTTGTTTTTATAACTTTCCAAACTATTGATTTATCCTGTAACCTGTTATAAACCAAATATTCATATCATCCAGCAAGCCAACAGGGCAATTCATAACATTGTGCATCATATTGCACCATGAATAAAACAGTTATATCAACATCAGAGTTTTAACAGCAAATCATAACCAATCTTAGAAAATAGTTAATTTTCCCAAAGTAACTCCTTCCCTAGAAGGAGTGATAAATATTTACATTTTGTACAACAAGACAACTACATCATTATCATCAAAAAGGGACCAGAACATAAAACATGTCCTATGAACTATAACCTACTCTCCCCGCTGGGGAGAGAACCCTGCTCGGCTGAAATCAGTGCAAGCTCGGGCTCAATACCTTTGAAAAAAATAGTAAGGAGTGTGCATTACACATAACTTTAACAAAAAAAAAAAAAGCAGTTTCTAATGAGACATAATAACATACTAAGTCAATCACAACAAATCAAGTAGTACACATTATCAATTCCACAAGCTCGTCACACTCATCCAAGAACAAACATTCCATTAGTTCTCATTTTCCTTTACCTACTTCATTTCACATTTGCACCACTAGAATTTTGATTGCACCTGCAAGGTCATTTGACACACCCATTAGGGACTTGGCACCCATTAGGACTTTTGGCACCCATTAGGCATCACCCGTTAGGTCTATGCTTATTACTTTGTTCATTCTTGTCCTATTATTTCTCATGTTCTATTAATCTCACCTAATTCTAGTCCACATTCTAATCCCTATTATTTAGCAGCGAATTGAGCCATTGGGTACACCGACGCCTAATGGGTCATTTGAACCTAATGGATCGTTTGGCCTGATAGGTCTTTGGCCCTAATGGGTCGTTTGGAACAACTAGTAGCGCACCTAGTGTGCCAGTGTCCCCAATGCTCAATTCAACTGCATTTTCCTTTAACATTAACATACATCTCAATTAATCATTCAAAACATACATGAAAATCATCACACACACAAATATTCACAAGTATCAAATAAGGGTTTATATTCTTCATTCAAGCACTTATGATAACATTTAACATACACATATACATCCACAATTATTAATACAGTTTCAATTTCATTTCTTAATAATCATACACTCTATTCAAGCAATCATATATCTCATTTCATCATTCATACACATGAGTTAACATCTCACATATACACATAGTCACAATTATACATACATCTCACCTTATCATTTAAACATACATGACAAATATCATACACACATATCCACAAATATCAAATAAGGGTTCATTTTCCTCACATATATCAATTTAACAAATACACACATAATTACAAATATCAAAACAAGCCTATTTCTTCTATTCTCCTACTCCAATTATTAACTACATCTTTTATCCTAATGTTTAACATCCTAAACTAACCACATACTCTTAGTAATCACTATGAACAAACTAGAAACTATTCCCTAAGTTAGGGTAATACCCACTCCTTATCTCAAATGTGAAGAAAGATAAGGAAACCTTTATAACCTTAGCTTTTCCTTGTTCCCTAGCTCCTTAGAATGTTACTCCTTTAAGTCCCCTTTTTGAACCTCAACCAACAAGAAGCTACCGAATGTGTTGTGAGATGAAGGAAAAAGTCTTGATTTCAATGGCTCCCAAGGTGGAGGAAACATGTAGGTGTGTGGCTCTCCATGAGGTGTATAGTTCGAAATTCAAGAGAGAAGAGAAGAGAGAGAATGGCGTGGGGATGATGGTGGTTGTCGGGTGATGGGGCTTGATCTTGTGCTCATGAACTTAGGGCTTGAGAGTTGATGGTGGAGATGAAGGAGATGATCATGGTGTTCATAGTTTCATGAGTTCTTGATGAGGATGGTGGTTATGTTCTTGTTCTTGGGTTGATTATGAAGAGGGAATGATGTTCTTATTTTGATTTGGTGTTGGTTGATGGAGATGATTCCTCTTGAGTTTCTAGGGTTTGTTGATGATGGAAGTTGATGGTGATGATGATGTTCTTTGTTCTTGGTTCATTAAGAAATGAGAAGAAGAATGAAGCTTGGTAGTTTAATGGAGATGGAGTGATGTCCTTGCCTTGGTTTGATGTTGGTGAGGTTGTAGGTGCTTGGTCTTAAGAGGAGAAGAAGAAGAAGAGAATGGGTGTGTTTGCATCATGAAGGGAAATGAATGAATGGTGTAGTGTGTTTGTTTTATTTTTGTTGAAGAGAGTGTTTGTATGGAAAGGAAATGTGTGGCTATCATGAAAAGCTTCTCCAAGAAGCTTGGTGAGTGAGTGGTGGAGAATAGAAGCTTCTCCAAGAAGCTTGGCTTGTGTGGTCCTCATAAATCAACTTTTTTTTTGTGCCAGACCATGAGTTAATTGATTACCTTCACAAATAATCGATTATCTCATGAGTTTCGTTTCATTTTTTCCATTTCAGAGAGAAGGTAATCGATTACCTTCACAAGTAATCAATTACCTTGCCTAATTTTCATCTCTTGCACTTCAAAATGTCATATCTTCTTGGTTAACCGTCGGATCTTGCTCATATTCGAAAGCAAGCCTTCTAAGACCCTTATCTTCGCATCCAACAGTGGAATTTGTGTTTGAAGTTGTAAGTCTTTTATTTCTAATTTCCCAATATAGGATGGTTATAACACCGAAGACACCGTTTCTAACGCTCTTTTGTTCATCTTTAAATCTCCTATCTGACGCCAATGCTTCTTAACTCCTTTTATGAAACTCAAAGGAATCCTAATTACATCATCTTAAACCTCCTTTAGAATAGTTATCCTTTGAGGGCGACGAGTGAAGTGTTGTTGGTGCGTTTTGCTTTGTTTTTGTTTATTTACACATGTGCTTGAAACGTGTGGCTCACATGGAAAGCTTCCTTGAGAAGCTTGGTGAATGAGTGGTTGAGAAACGAAGCTTCCTCAAGAAGCTTTGACTTTTTGGCTTTTGATCAACCTATTTTTTTTATAAGACCACGTGTGGTAATCGATTACCATCCCAGGTAATCGGTTACATCCCTTATTTCACAATTGTTTGGCTCCTCACAGAAGCTAGGTAATCGATTATCCACCCAAATGTAATCGATTATCTCCCAAAAATCAAATTATAGGGTTTCTCATAGGAGGTCAGTAATCGATTACTTTCCTCAAGGTAATCGATTACTTCCCTTAATTCAATTTTAGTACTTTTCACAGAAAGATTGTAATCGATTATCACCCCAAGGTAATCAATTACTTCAACAAATTTTCATGTATTTGTTGGAAACCAACAAGCGGGCTTAGCAATTACTAGAGGGGGGTGAATAGTAATATGGAAGCAACAGTGACTAATTTTCGGTGCAATTAAAAGATAATTGATCAAAAGCTTGTTTTTCTGAAACTAGGCAATTTACTCGAGTGAAATGAAGAACACTCGAGTGAAAGTCCATGAAATACTCGAGTGAATTGAAAAACACTCGAGTGTTTTATGCAGAACAGAAAGGAGCAGTTTCAGAGAAATTTAGCAAAATGATTCAATTTCTTAAAGACTAATCCAGGGCAGATATAAATCAAAGTAGAGGGCAATTAAACTAAGTTAAAACAAGTTGAAAACAATTTAATTTCAACCAATTGCTACTAGAATTATAAAAGCCCCTTTCTAGAGAACTTAGGGTTTGGTTTTACTTGAAAATTAAGAAAGCTATAAAAGAGAGAGAGACAACACCAATTTTATCCTGGTTCACACTCAATATAGAGTGCTAATCCAGTCCCCCTAATCAACTTAGGAGTTTCTACTAGTAATCAAATTGTTAGAAATTACAAGGATAAATTGAGATTCCTCACTCAATCCTAACCCTTTTCAAGAGTGTACCAAACTCTTGAAATTTCTACCCCAACTTGATTTGGTGATGAAGAGTCCCTTCTTCTTAAGCTCCTTGGAACCTCCAAGAGCCCACCAAGCTAAGAATCCTCTTAGTCTTTGTGCTTGAGAACCTCCCAAGGCTTGAGAACTTGGATACCTCACCAAGATTTTCTAAACAAGCTAAAGTGTTTGAGTGTTTGAGAATTTTACAACAAATAATTCTCTTACAAATGAAGCACACTCTCTTAACTCACTAAGTCAAATAATAAAGATGAATGCTTGGTTGAGTTTAGAGAGAGAAAATGATTATAACACTTGAGAGAGAGAATCAATGATAGAATGTAAGCTTGTTCTCATAGATAATGGCCACTATTCAGAATATAAGTAAGGGGACAAAAAGGGAGGAAAAACCAAGTTATTCTTCATTTTTGTCCTCTTCTAACGTTTAAAAAATTTGCTGTCAGACCTAAATCACTCGAGTCTTTTTGGAAACACTCGAGTGTTTTGTGGTCAACTCTGATAGTGTTGCCTTTTACTTTATCCAACGGCTATATTACTGAAAATTCATAAATCACTCGAGTGAATTGAGAATCACTCGAGTGAATTGGTCAATGTTGGAAAAATTAAGTTTTCTAACATTGTTTTCAATTCTCTTCTCAAGTCTGATTGGTTTTAATCTCAACCTTTCATGTATGAATATTATTTGACCTTATGTGAGAATAAAAACCTAAACTACCCACTCTCATAAATAAAATACATTAAGAATAAATGAGAATGAATAATTAAACTAAGCACTTGATCTTCTTTATTGTTGGGCTTGCATTCTTCAAATTAAGTCCATATAATTTAATTACATTGTCATCATCAAAATTAATCCACCTTAATCGGAGATTTGATTTTACAGTCTCCCCCTTTTTGATGATGAAAAAATAATTAAACCTCTAGCACTTGAGAGCTCCCCCTCAATCTAGGAACCTTTTTAACCTGTACAATCCAGAAAATGCCGAGCACAACGTAATACAATAATAATCATAATCAAGTGCTCATTGGTATCAGAGTAAGAGCATATATCATCAGAGTGTAAACAAATAAAAAAAATATGCTCTTTTCTCTTTAATCTCCTTTCTCCCCCTTTTTGTCATGATAAAAAAAAATAACACTTTGGAAACAAAGGTGGAGAATGAAGGATACCAATAAGAAAACTTTCCCTTAAGAGTAAATAAGAATCAAAATATGACTATGAAGTAATATTTAAAAACCATGAAGGAACATGAAATCCATGAAGAAAACATGATTAATGCACAAACATCATTAATCCACCATACACAAACCATAAATCATGAGTTTGAAAATAGGTACATCCAACTCCCAACAAAATTAACAAAAGTCTCAAAATAACTAAATAAAGACATAAAGCATAAAATCTAGTGCAAAACTAGAAGAAATTTTGAGAAATTGGGGTTTTGGGGAGTTAGGGTTTTGGAAAGGGAATGATGAATTTGATGCTCAAAAACTTGAATTTGATGTGAAATAGGAGTAGAAATGAGTTTAAAAGATGAAATAGAGTTGAAATATGACTAATAACTGAGTTTAGAAAATCGCAGCAGTATCAGACTATAACTGATGAATTCACTCGAGTGAATTTTAAAACACTCGCGTGTTTTTCAGAAAACCTGAAAAACACTCGCGTGAAAATGAATTCACTCGCGTGTTGGCCGAAAGATGGATTTTCAGAAATCTGTAGTTCACTCGAGTGAAATGGGATTCACTCGAGTGTTGTCCGAAAACACCCGAGTCTTTTCAAAAAGACTCGCGTATTTTCCATTAGACCTACTCAAAAACTTTTCCAATTACAACTGATTTAATTTTGAATTAAAATTACTCGAGTGATTTAAGAAACACTCGAGTGTTTTTATCAGTTATGCTGAAAATCACAGTTTTAAGACAAAAAACACAAAATTCACCACATGTAATGAAAACAACAGATAGGAAACTTAATCACACACAATTAAAGACATAAATTCATAACATCTCAAGGTAATTTCAAACAAGTATCATCACACACTAAATTTAGACATACTTGGTGATTTTCAAATGGCACAAATCAATTAGTTTATACTTGACTCCTCTAAAATACCAAGTTCCCTTCTTATATGATAGAAGGTATCCCTTGGCAATGGTTTTGTAAAAATGTCCGCTAATTGATTTGTGGTACTTACAAATTCAATTGTGCAATCACCCTTTTGAACATGATCCCTTAGGAAATGATGTCTAATTTCAATGTGTTTAGTTCTTGAGTGATATACCGGATTCTTAGTTAGATTGATGGCACTCGTGTTATCGCATTTTAATGGAACACTTTCTAATTTTAAACCAAAATCCGATAATTGTTGTTTCATCCACAAGAGTTGAGCACAACAACTACCGGCGGCGATATATTCCGCTTCGGCGGTGGAAAGAGCAACACAAGCTTGCTTTTTAGAAAACCATGACACTAATGAACTTCCCAATAAATGGCAAGTACCACTAGTGCTTTTGCGATCAAGCTTGCATCCCGCAAAGTCGGAATCCGAATAGCCAACTAAACTAAGACTAGCATCCCTAGGATAACATAATCCGGTGTTAATTGTTCCTTTAAGATATTTAAAAATATGTTTAACTGCGGATAAGTGTGATTCTTTAGGATTTGCTTGAAAACGGGCACACATGCGTACACTAAACATAATATCCGGTCTAGATGCGGTAAGATATAGAAGACTACCTATCATGCCTCTATATTTACTTACATCAACCGGTTTACCTTTGTCATCCTTGTCTAGGTAGCATGTTGTGCTCATGGGAGTGTATGCTTCTTTGCATTTGTCCATTCCGAATTTTCCAAGGAGCTCCTTGCAATATTTTCCTTGATGCACAAAAATCCCCTCCTTGACTTGCTTGATTTGAAGTCCTAGGAAGAACTTGAGCTCCCCCATCATGGACATTTCAAATTCCTTTTTCATCAAATTAGAGAACTTTCTACACAAGGACACGTTAGTGGCACCAAAGATAATATCATCTACATATATTTGCACTAACAAAATGTCCTCTTTGGTTTTATAGATGAATAGTGTATTATCAACTTTTCCCCTTTGAAAGCCATTTTCTAATAGAAAGGTACTTAATCGATCATACCAAGCTCTAGGAGCTTGTTTTAATCCATAAAGTGCCTTTTTCAACTTGTAAACATGGTTTGGAAACTCATGACTTTCAAAACCGGGTGGTTGCTTAACATACACTTCTTCATTTATGAAACCATTCAAGAAAGCACTCTTGACATCCATTTGATAAAGAGTAAAATTCATAATTGATGCAAAGGCAAGCAAGATTCGGATTGCCTCAAGACGTGCAACCGGAGCAAAGGTCTCATCATAATCAACACCTTCCTCTTGGTTGTACCCTTGGGCAACAAGTCTCGCTTTGTTTCTTATAATCAAACCGGATTCATCAAGTTTATTTCTATAAATCCATTTTAAACCAATTATGGTATGATCATCGGGTATAGGCACTAATTCCCAAACATCATTTCTAACAAATTGATTTAGCTCTTCTTGCATGGCCATAACCCAATGTTCATCCATAATTGCTTCCTTAATTGAATTTGGTTCGATTTGAGAAACAAAGGAAACAAAATGACAAATGTTTTGAATTGACCTACGAGTTAATACTCCCTTTGAAAGATCTCCTATGACATTGTCAATAGGGTGAGCTTTCACCGTTTTCCAAGCCGGATCAAGTTCATCTTTGACTTCTCCTTCATCCTTTGATTTTTCCATCTCTTTGTCAACATTTGAAATCTCAAGTTCATCATCACTACCATCACATAAAACACTATCTTCTTTCGAAGACTCATTAAAAACAACATGAATTGATTCTTCAATAGTCATAGTTCGTTTATTATAAACTCTAAAAGCTTTACTATGAGAAGAATAACCCAAAAATATTCCCTCATCCGATTTAGAATCAAATTTTCCAAGTTGAACTTTTCCATTGTTTAAAATGTACACTTTGCATCCAAAAACATGGAAATGGGATATATTGGGTTTTCTACCTTTGTAAAGCTCATAGGGGGTTTTCTTTATCATGGGCCTAATTAAAATTCTATTCATTACATAACAAGCCGTATTAACGGCATCGGCCCAAAAGTATTGAGGTACTTGAGAATCATTTAACATGGTTCTAGCAAGTTCCTCTAGCACCCTATTTTTCCTCTCGACAACTCCATTTTGTTGTGGAGTTCTAGGTGCCGAATATTGGTGCTCAATTCCATGCTTATCACAAAATCTATCAAATTTATAGTTTTCAAATTCACCTCCATGTTCGGTTCGAATAATAATCACTTTTTGATTTACTTGGTTTTGTGCAAGTTTAATGTGGCGTTTAAAAGACTTGTAGGTCTCACTCTTAGCACTTAAAAACAATGTCCATGTAAATCTTGTAAAATCATCAACAATCACCGAGGCATAGTAGTTGCCACCAAAGCTTTTTACTTGAGAGGGTCCAAACAAGTCCATGTGAAGCATTTCCAATGGTCTTGTTGTGGACACATCATTTTTGGAACCAAAATGATTTTTAGTTTGTTTGCACTTCTTGCAAGGAGTGAAATCACCTTTAATTTGAAAATTGAGCTTTGGTAACCCAACTACTAAGTCTTTGGATTGAAGTTTCTTAAGTTGATTTACATTAATGTGAGCGGTCCTACGATGCCATAACCAAGTATCACTTTCTTTGCTAATTAAACATTTTGAAACTAAAGAAGTGATATTATTCAATTCAACCATGTAAGTGTTATTAGACCTTTTTCCAACAAATTTGATAGATTCATCTTTGTCACTTTTTATGAGACAATGAGTAGAGGTAAATAATACATGGTTACCAATATCACATAATTGACTAATGCTCAAAAGATTATGTTCTAATCCTTGAACATAAAGTACATTATCAATAACCAAGTTGGAAGAATTACCAATTTTACCTATACCAAGTATTTTGCCTTTGTTGTTATCTCCATATGTGACATATCCCTTTTCCTTAGGAGTAAGCTCAATGAAGTGTCGCTTATCTCCCGTCATGTGCCTAGAACATCCACTATCAAGTATCCAAAGTTGCTTTCCGGTTCTAAGGCACACCTACAAGACATAATCACTTGCTCATTTTGGGTACCCAAATTATGTTGGGTCCCTTTTTGTTAGTCATGAATGATTCTCCCTTCTTAATCCAAACATAAGTACCATTTTGAATTCCAAAATTTTTGATATGACACTTATTGTTTGTATGTCCAAATTTTCGACAATAAAAGCAAGTTGGTTTCTTTGTAAAATCAATTTTTGAGAAAGAACCAACCACTTTATTTTTCTTTTTCTTGTGGACATATCCTAGACCGATTTTGTTTGAGTTGTGTCTAAGAGAACCAATTAACCGATCTAGGTTTCTATCACTTTTGTTAAAAGTGTTGAGTTTGATTTTCAAATCATTAACTTCATTTTCAAGCACACAACACTTTTCACAATGAGTGATGGCATATGATTGATTTGCATTCTCACAAACATGACTAGAGTTAGCAAGTTCCAAGGATGCATTTTGGAGTTTCAAATCATTAATAGATTTTTCTAATTCATTGATTTCCTTTTGATACTCCAAAAGCTTCTTTCCTTTTTCTTTGTTAACTTTAGCAAGTCTTTCAAATTGAGTTAACATTTCATTATACTCATTTAGCAAATCATCATAAGAAATAGTATGAGAAGAGGTGTAAGAATAATTAGATGATACCTCATCCTCACTCTCATTGTCTTTTCTTTCACTACTTGAGGAGGCTTCATTGTCATTCTTGGCCATGAGGCATAGCTTGGCTTCCTCATCATCCGAACTACTTGAGGATGACTTGGAATCCTTTTCCGGTTCATCCCAAACAATGTAAGCTCTTTTCCCCTTGCCATCTTGAGTCTTCCTCTCATTCTTTCTCAAGTAGGTGGGACATTCCATTTTTATGTGTCCTATCCCACCACACTCATGACATTTTACACTTTCGCTTGAGCTCTTGTTTCTTTGCTTGTTATCCTTGGATCTTTTGTCTTGAGGTCTCTTGTCCTTAGAGAATGATGAACTACCCTTTTTGCCGTTGAGGAATTTGTTGAACCTCTTGGCAAATAAGCCAATCTCTTCCTCATTTAGAGCATGATCGGAGCTTTCACTTGAAGATTCATCTTCATCCTCTTTTGACATTTTAGTTGAGGCTTTTAGAGAGATGCTCTTCTTTTTCTTGTCCGAATCTTCATTTAAGTGAAGTCTTGATAGTTCCATCTCATGTTCTTGGAGCTTTCCAAACAAGGTGGTCAAGTCCATAGATTTTACATCCTTAGCTTCCTTGATGGCGGTCACCTTAGGTTGCCATCTCCTATCAAGACATCTCAAGACTTTGTTAGTAGTTTCACCATCTCTAAATTTCTTTCCTAAGCCAATCAATTGGTTAACAATATGTGTGAACCTTTTTTGCATATCATTGATAGACTCATTAGGGAACATATGAAAGAGCTCATATTCATGAGTTAAAGCATTTAATCTTGAGTCTCTAACTTCACTAGTTCCCTCATGAGTAATTTGCAAGGTATCCCACATTTCTTTAGCCGATTGACATTGTGAAATCCTATGAAATTCATTTTTGGACAAAGCGGAGAAGATGATATTTTTAGCTTTTAAATCATATGAAACTTTCTTTTTATCATCTTCATTCCAACTTGTCCTAGGAATAACAATGGCTTCACCATTAATCACTCTTCTAGGAATATAAGGACCTTTTTCAATTGCATCCCAAATATCGGTGTCTATTGCTTCTACAAAGACTCTCATCCTAACCTTCCAATAAGAATAATCTTCACCATTGAAGAATGGAGGTCGGTTAAGAGACATAGACCCTTCTTGTTGATTGCTAGAGCCCATTGTTTCCAAAAGGATCTTTTTCGAAAAAGCTTTTACGCTCGATCTTTCGACCGAGCTCTGATACCACTTGTTGGAAACCAACAAGCGGGCTTAGCAATTACTAGAGGGGGGGTGAATAGTAATATGGAAGCAACAGTGACTAATTTTCGGTGCAATTAAAAGATAATTGATCAAAAGCTTGTTTTTCTGAAACTGGGCAATTTACTCGAGTGAAATGAAGAACACTCGAGTGAAAGTCCACGAAATACTCGAGTGAATTGAAAAACACTCGAGTGTTTTATGCAGAACAGAAAGGAGCAGTTTCAGAGAAATTTAGCAAAATGATTCAATTTCTTAAAGACTAATCCAGGGAAGATATAAATCAAAGTAGAGGGCAATTAAACTAAGTTAAAACAAGTTGAAAACAAGTTAATTGCAACCAATTGCTACTAGAATTATAAAAGCCCCTTTCTAGAGAACTTAGGGTTTGGTTTTACTTGAAAATTAAGAAAGCTATAAAAGAGAGAGACAACACCAATTTTATCCTGGTTCACACTCAATATAGAGTGCTAATCCAGTCCCCCTAATCAACTTAGGAGTTTCTACTAGTAATCAAATTGTTAGAAATTACAAGGATAAATTGAGATTCCTCACTCAATCCTAACCCTTTTCAAGAGTGTACCAAACTCTTGAAATTTCTACTCCAACTTGATTTGGTGATGAAGAGTCCCTTCTTCTTAAGCTCCTTGGAACCTCCAAGAGCCCACCAAGCTAAGAATCCTCTTAGTCTTTGTGCTTGAGAACCTCCCAAGTCTTGAGAACTTGGATACCTCACCAAGTACTTGGATACCTCACCAAGATTTTCTAAACAAGCTAAAGTGTTTGAGTGTTTGAGAATTTTACAACAAATAATTCTCTTACAAATGAAGCACACTCTTTTAACTCACTAAGTCAAATAATAAAGATGAATGCTTGGTTGAGTTTAGAGAGAGAAAATGATTTTAACACTTGAGAGAGAGAGAATCAATGATAGAATGTAAGCTTGTTCTCATAGATAATGGCCACTATTCAGAATATAAGTAAGGGGACAAAAAGGGAGGAAAAACCAAGTTATTCTTCCTTTTTGTCCTCTTCTAACGTTTAAAAAATTTGCTGTCAGACCTAAATCACTCGAGTCTTTTTGGAAACACTCGAGTGTTTTGTGGTCAACTCTGATAGTGTTGCCTTTTACTTTATCCAACGGCTATATTACTGAAAATTCATAAATCACTCGAGTGAATTGAGAATCACTCGAGTGAATTGGTCAATGTTGGAAAAATTAAGTTTTCTAACATTGTTTTCAATTCTCTTCTCAAGTCTGATTGGTTTTAATCTCAACCTTTCATGTATGAATATTATTTGACCTTATGTGAGAATAAAAACCTAAACTACCCACTCTCATAAATAAAATACATTAAGAATAAATGAGAATGAATAATTAAACTAAGCACTTGATCTTCTTTATTGTTGGGCTTGCATTCTTCAAATTAAGTCCATAATTTAATTACATTGTCATCATCAAAATTAATCCACCTTAATCGGAGATTTGATTTTACAGTATTGATAGTTTCTAACTCTAAGGCATTCTCCTTAACTCCTACAGGCATTTTGGCCATGATTATCTCATTTAACCCTAGCTTACTCTTACGATTTTCATTAGCTTGACTTAGATTTATTCTAATTAAGCTTGAAATTAAAATTCGGGATGTTACACTCTTGCCCTTTCTCAAATGTTAAGGGACTTTCATCCAATATGCAATATTGGAACACACATGGATGAGTCATGTGTTTCGCCCTGTCAACCACAAAAGCCGACAACCAGGTTAGTTCATTTTCAATTGTCATTCTTAATGGAAGGCCATTGTTTGACAATCACGTTTCACAATTTAACTCCATAATAATCCATCAAGCAAGTTTTCATGTGTTCTTTGTTGAATTGACCTTCCTCCAACTTGAATGGATTGTATTTATGTTTGGATTGTAGACATTAAAATCTTCATACAGCTGCTCTATCTGTTGAACCTTCTCAGCAAGTTGAGTTTGGTCGACAAGATGTTGGGTGACCAATTTTTTCCTAAAGTGATAGTCTAAGTCAGCAACTGCCATTTTGACCACTTCTACTTCGAGGATGGAGATGAAACATTTGTTTCTCATTTGCCTAAACCACACAAGGTAATCATCAATTGACAACCTAGTATAGCATTTTACACTAAGCAGATCAATGAGAGCCGCTCTAAGTTCCCCTTTAAAAAACTGGTCATTAAAGGTCCTTTCAAGTTGTGCCCAAGAATGTATAGAGTTAGGTTGTAATGCTAAAAACCATGAGAAGGCACTCTTTGTCAATGAACTTAAAATAATTTCATCTTCAAGGCCTCATTGACAACCATGTTACCCAACTCAATAGTGGATCTAGTTGCATGCTCCAATGTGGATTCTCTAACCTCTCCAGAAAATTTAGACAATTTATGCAACTTCATTTCTCATGGAACTTCAACACGTTGTACCCATTCAGGGAATGGTAACTCGAAGTTTGGTTGGTTTGTGCATCTGACATTGAAACTGATCCTATTCAAGGCCTGTTCAACAACCCTATTGACATCATCTTGCTCAAATTGTGCCTCTTGATTACTTTGTCGACTAAGGAATCTTGTCAAATTTTGTCTAGCCATGGTTGTTTGCTTGCTTTCTCCTCTTTGCGTTATGGCTAGTTGGCAGGGGTTTTGAATATTTTGTGTGGGAATTTCAACATCATGTATTTGAGAGTAATTAGCATTTTGTGGTGTTTGACTCTGTGTCGAATTCGGGGTGTCTTGCCTGTCGAAGTCACGTTGACACCCACTGGATTTTGGTTAATTTGTGTTTCTATCGGTCAACATCTTAAATTAGCACTTTCAAAATCATTGTGAATAGGCATGCTGTAACCAAGGTTGTCAAACACGCGAGTTTACCTAAACTCGTGGAGCCGAGGTAAACTCGACTCGTGAACTCGTACGAGTTTACTGCACGAGTTTACTGATTTTAAAATTAATATCTACATAACTTCCATACCTTCCATTTCTGAATTTTTACTCTATTAAAAAGAAAAAGAAGTGTTTGTAAATATATGATAGCATTTATTTGCAATCAATCAAAGCCAAATCAATGATATTATGATACAATAGAAGTGCATCAATACAATTATACAATAAAAGTAACAACAAATAAAATTATAAGAAAATTGCATTAGTTATTTTAGTTAATTAGCTAATCTGAATGCAAGGAAATTAGAAGAACTGATTTCAACAGAAGTAGTTAATGCAAGAAAATCAAAATCATTAGCAATAGTTAATGCAAGCAAATCCTTCAAGTCCATATAGAGTAGTGGAGATCGAGAGGCCAGAGAGGGCAGCGGAAATTGAGAAGGGTTTCACCAAGCAAGAGCAGCAAAGAAAGAGAAGGGTTTCTATTTTTGATCTTGCCAAAACGCAGTTGATCCTTCCAAAATGCAGTTGACAATGCCCAAAAATGACACCGTCATGTTGGGCTTCTATTTTTGGGCCACTCGCGAGTCTGACCGAGTTTATACGAGTTTACTCAGATTCGAGTTTTGAACCGAGTTAACTCGATTCCATGGTGTAAACTCGTACGAGTTAACTCGCGAGTTTGACAACTATGGTTGTAACTGAAACCTTGATAATCATGTCAAACTTGCTGAACCATAACATCATTGGGGTCATTGTCGTTTAGACCCATGAATTAGTTTATTCTTCCCATATATTTTACAATTTTACCACATAGTTCGTTCGTAGCCAACATGGCTGATGTTATGACGGCTCCCTCATGGGCTATCAAATTATCTATCATTTGAACATTTCTCTCGTCAATTAGTTGTCGAAGGTGAACCAATGAACTGATTGTCGAGGCGGATGTCATCCATGGCATAGCCCTTGTTGGGTCTTGTTTGCTTGGGGAACTACTTATATTAGCAAACTCTTCCGACGGTCTCGTCGAGATTGGCATTGACATGTCTGTTGACAAAGTCTTGTTTTCTCTTAATGTTGCTTGACTCATAGTACCATGAAAATTGGCAAATGTCGAAGGCACATTGCCAACATGTAGGTTGGTGTCAACTACCTCCCTTATAAATGTTAACTCTTGGGTCATTACGGTGGCATTACTGCCTCCTGTAGCGACGCCCGCAACCACTCTTGGTTCACTAGAAATAGTCAAACTGATAGTTTAGTTTAGTTCTTGTACATTAGTGTCGTTATTCACGGCACTTGCATTATTTGTGTCTCAACCATTATGATTGGCAATGTCAACAATAACAAGGTTATTTTGAACTTCTGCGTTTGCACTTGCTTGGACATTGGTGTTTGTAACCACCAAATTCATTGAATAAATCCCATCGTGAAATTGTGAAGATAGTATACTAGCACTTCTCAATTGCATGCAAATGGTATAAAAAACAAGTTACTCTGAACTTCCTAGGCCACCGGGCGTGCCAATTTTTTTAAGGGGAAAAATGACAAATGTTCCAAGGAAACTATGTCTTTTTAATAATGTGTGTATAAGGTAATGGGTTTGAACAAGTTTCTATGGTGATCCATGCCCGGCCTAGGGGCAGGGAAGTAGGGTCGATTGCCCTGGGCCCCTGATTTTTGGGGGCCCATAATAAAAATTAATTCCCTTTTATTTTATGTATAAGAAACTTGTGATAAATATGTATACGTACTTGTTCGTAGCACAAATGGTTTGTGCATATGATGTTTTTGCTGAGGTCAAGGTTCGATATTCCCCGTGTCCATAGCACAACTTTCATTTGGTTTTTTTAACTAGTCCATTGCTTTTTAATGTTGAGGTGGGTTCCATACTCCCTTGATTTTTCTTCTTCTTTATATTTTTTTATAAATCAAACCAATGTTACATAATGAGTAGTTAATAATACTTCTAAAATATAAAATTAGGATTTTATTATACATTTTTTAGGATAATGTTGTTTATAAATTGCTTTTAGGGCAATGAACAACAAAACCCATATAATTATATTATAGAATAATAATTTTATTTCAACTTTTCTCAGGCTTTTTGTTCAAACCCCGTCTTAAAGCTCTCTTTATTCTTAAATTTCTCTATTCATCAAACTATTAAACTTGTGTGAGTTTATAGATATTAATAATATTTTGCGAAAGCCCTTGTTTTAGAAGAATTACCATTCAAATTTAGTTATTAAAGTTTGGCATGATAATAAGTTCTCTTTCTCTCTTTTTTACTTTTTTTTTCTTTTTGTTTTTTTAGAGCTTTATTTTGCTCTAAAATGATGATATTACGAATAAAAAAAATGATTAACAAACATTTTATATGATTGAGACAAAGTAAGTAAAAAATATAGACTAACAAATATAATTATTTACGACAAAAACACGATAATAGGAATGTGGATCGACAAGCATGATAGTACCTGTCGAGACGTAAGTAAGTTTTTATAAAAAAAAAAAAAAAGAAAAAAGTGTTGTTAACAAGTGCTCACATTAAGGGTCCCAAAATTTTATTGCCCTGGGCCTATAAATTGTTGGGACCTGCCTGTGGTGATCTTGTTCTTTTCAATTGTTGTTAATTGGTAATGTAAAATGCTTGGAAATCTAAATGATTAAAAATTAAAGGTTTGACAGGAAAATAAAGGGTTGAAATTTAAAGGACTAGAAAAATAAAAAATACTGGAAAATAAAGACTTTGACAAGAAAGATAAATTTCCATTGAATTGAAAGTTAAAGGTTAACTTGGTGTTTTTCATTGATCGTAGGATTAACCAAGTGCCAACCCAAATTACATATCAAGTTCTTCTATTTATCGGAAAATGAAAATAACTTTCTGAATGTTGACACTTGTCTTTTTTGCTAACTGCCCATGTAACTTGTTGTTTGGTCCATGCATTTTGTCGAAGCCATATTGAAGTCCATTACTTGTTATGTACATTGTCGAAGCTTTCACTAAGTTGCATGTCAAGGCATTCTTACTATCGAAAGCATAACACATATATGTGTAAAAGAGCAAATATTTCTTAAAGAACCGTGGAGTGTTTGCAACATCGTTTCAAATATATTGCAACCGTGGGTATGGAAAAGGTTTTGTTGGTAGAAGTAAAACTCACTTTGGTGATCTCTACGGCTCGGAAGAGATTAATCTTCGGGTATCGGCTGGAAAATACCCTTGGTGCACTCCAAAAAAAAAAAAATCAATTGCTCTGACCATGTTGCTTGCTCTTTTTCACATAAGATTAATACTCCAATAAGTCATTAACCTCTTATAATCCACCACTTGAAACCTACTTCTTATACTAATTTCAAAAGCTTAGAGACATAGTTGAATAATACTAGAACATTTATTTTTGGATACCAACGCCTTGTCAGAACTTAATTATTTAGTTTCTTCCATGTCAGTCCCACCATCTTTGTTGATACTCTATTTACCCAAAATGCTTTATGCGGTTGAGTTTCTTGTTGTTGCATTTTCTTGTATGCACTATACAAATTATATTTTCTATTTGTTTCTACAATAAACTCTGATGAGTCTTGAATATCCCGCAATATAGGAATGCTTTCCAAAATCCTATACAAATTTTCAACAACATATTCCTCCCTTTTTTTTTTACGGGATAAGGAAAGGGAAATTAAATGAGTAATTAGTCAGATTCGTCCCTAACTTTGTAGGCATGGGTCAAGTTAGTCCCTGACTTTATTGAAATAACAATTTAGTCCTTAAGATAGGAGAACGTCGATCAAGTTAGTCCATGCCATCACTATCGTACGCGTAGAGATGTATTTGCTTTAAAATGAGATAAAGACAGAGACTTATGTGAATTAAAATGCTATCTCAGGGACTAAATTGCTATTTCGATAAAGTCAGGGACTAACTTGACCGGCGCCTACAAAGTCAGGGACTAACTTGACCGGCGCCTACAAAGTCAGGACCAATCTGACCAATTACTCGAAATTAAATCCACCAACAAACCACTAAATGGTAGCGTCCAGTATTGAATTCGGGATTTCCAACTCCCAAGTCTTAATACTTGGTACATGAACATGTGGGCTACATCCACTACTTTTCAACAAATTCATCCCTTTGAAATAGACTCCTTCTCCACCTTATTCTTCATATCCACTCCCCTTCTCCAATATCACTCACCAATGACCTCTTATTAAAAACTATTAAGAACGTCTGTGGGTATGGTTTCGTTAAAGTCTTATCTCCTAGATAGCTACGTATCCTCTAAAAAAGAAGTATCCTTCCCATTATACCTACTATCTTCCTAATCCCAATTTTTTAACCACTTACCACCCCTTACCCCTTCTTGCAATCCAACCAATTTGAGACTCTATTGTTCCCTCCCTTATTTTACCACTCTAAAAACCCTTGCTTACTCTTTTCCCATATTTTAATCTAATTACCTTGCACCACAATGACTCTTTTTCATTTAACATCTACCATTTCCACTTTCTTAGCAAAGCTAAGTTAAATGAGTCTAAATCTTTGAAACCTAAACCTCCATCCTTCTTCGATTTGCATATCTTCAATCACCTAACCCAATGACCGCACCCCCTCCCAACAAAAAGCACCTCTACAATTAATTTAAGTTTATTTATAAAAGATTTAAATGCTTTATAAAATGAGAAGAATAAATAGAAAGGAACGATAGTATCAATTTAAAGAGCATAAATCGGCCAATAATTCAAGAGATGTATTTGCTTCCAGCTTGAGAGTTTAAAGTGTATTTTATGGAGAATATGACTTCAAGTGGAGATCTTCCTTGGGCTCGTTCCTAGTGGTATACCATCATAAATGAATGAAATTCACCCAATTTTACAACTTAAAATATCAAACAACATTACCAGCTCCTCTTCCTCTATTTTGATACCAAAGAGCGAGATTGCTGTTATGATATTTTATTTTCACCTTAAAGACAATCTCAAAGCACCGTAAAATACATTTTGTTGGTGGATTTTTCTCCGATTAGCAAAGTGTCATCGACATAGTGTAAGTGGGATATTTCAATCCTCTCCATGCCGGCCTTAACACCCATGAAAATTCCTTTCTCTATTGCACTTCTCATCATACCATTGAGCCCTTTGGCTAATTTTAGGATGAGAAAAGGGGCCATGGAATCCCATTGTCTCAAATCCTTTTCCATCTATAATTCTCTTGTCAGACTTCCATTTACCTATATTGACATTGATGTAGACTCTAAGCAGCTCCTTTTTGAGTTTTAGTTTTTGATTTCCATAATGTAATTTGTCCACCATTTTTTGCGTAAAAGACCAAAAATCCTTCAACAATAAATATTTTTCGACTTCGAGATGTCGGAAAATGAAGTAAATGCATTTCGGCACATCCTTATTAAAATTATTTTCGACTCACCAGTGTCAGAAGTTCAAATTTTTACATTTTCGCTTGGTATGTTCAAAAATATATACCTCAACCCTCAAATCCCTTTTCCAACATAGGAGTGTTGGAACAATTCCTGATTCATTCATGTTTCTAGGTTCAACTGGTGTTGTTAAATAAAACTGAACTTGTTAAGGCTTTTGTAAAGCAACTATTTGATGATGAAACCGGATGGTGAGAATCAACATGTCCAAATTTTTCGTTAGGTCCCATTTGGATTTCAACAGCCATTTTGTTTAGTAATTTTGCTCGTGGACTTCAATTATTTGATGCTTAGTGATGAGTGGAAAAATGGATATAGTACTGAACGAGTAGTCTCATTCTAGTCTTACATGTAAGTCCTTTTTGAAGAAATTTTGTTTGGCCTTTAATGTAAGCCTCATTTCCAATTTTCAGTGGTAGTAATTACTTTTTTTTTTCACAAATACCCTTATTTACTCAACATTTTTTAAAGTCCTAATAATAATTATTAGATTAATATTAAAAAGTATACAAAATATTTACATTTTCAATGTCACTAATAATATCAACTAAAGAGTGTGTCTTTTAGTCAAAGGAATTTACATATAGGACCAGAGAGAGTAGTTTATATGATAATCTTTTTGGCAGTTTGTATGGTTTCCCGAGTCTGGAAACTCGGAAAGCATTAAAAAATACATTTTCTTTCCAAGATATACCAGTCGGAAGTGTAAAATTTTGCACTTCTGATATCGATATCGGTGATTAGAAAAATAATTTAGATAAGGATATGTCGAAATGCGATTTCTTCATTTTCCAAGACTCTGAAGTCTAAAATTATTTAACGATGATGGTATTTAATTTTGATCTTTTTCGCAAAAATTGAGAGTCAAAAAATCAAATATGGGGCCAAAAATTAAAACTTTTGTCTCATAAATGAGAAATTATTTTGTCACACCACTTACATACAATGCCACCCTAATATTATATAATATCTCAATTTTAACCGTTTATTAGAATTTTTCCTTCCTATCATTTTCTTTCTTAATTTCCCCCATTTTCCATTGCTTCTGCCCCCCTCCACCCCTAAATCTTTTTCTCCTCTAAAATTCTTCATATCATCTAATACTTATACTCCTCCTCTATGAATCCAATCTCTATCTAATATACTCTATACACTTATTGTTGAAACCTTTTTGCCCATAATGAATGGTCATTAACTTGCGGATAGCGACGATGAGTGACAAGTACATGCATAATAATCTTCCCTATTACGTGGCGGTCGTGAAATGGTCTTACGACCAAAAAAAAAGCCCCAAGTCATAAGGGTGACTTACGACCCGGTGTTTTTTTGTATATTTAAGTTAAGGTTGCAGTGGTGGCTCACGACCTCAAGTCTTAAGCACCTCTTACGACTTAGTATTTTTTGTATATTCACGTTGAGGTTGTAAGGGTGGTTACGACCTCAAGTCGTAAGTGGTGCTTACAACCCAGTGTGTTTTGTATATTTTAAGTTGAGGTCGTAAGGGTGGCTTACGACCTCAAGTCGTAAATTGGTGTCATGACTTGAGAAAAAACACAAGTCATGAGACAAGTTCATGATACTTGCAAATTACACAAACACTATAATTTTCTCGGACAACTACGAAATTTTGCTAGGAAATTATTCCACAGCAGTTTTAAAGCAAATTAGCTACGGATTAGATACGAATTTAATTTCCGTAGTTATTTTCGATTGCATAATAAACACTTATTATTAGGAAAACAACTTCGGAACGCCTTAGCTAGGGAATATTGCTAACAATATAAAATTCCGTAGATGATGTGTTTGCTAGGAAATATTCCGTAGCTAATGTTAAAATTTTTATTTTTATTACGTATCCCTGAAATTTCGCTGAACCTGCGAATTTTACATCTCCTCACGCTATTCCATTTGGTGTCCCTTTAGTCACTCTCTCAACTCTCTGATTCACCCTCATTCCCTCTCCCTCTCGCGAGTCACCGCCACCTCCTCCCTCCTTCACGGCCACCGCCCTCCTTTGTGACCACCGCCCTACTCCTTCCCTCCTTCCCTGCTTCCTCATCATATGAACCCGGAATCCCTCACTCTCAATGTTGCCTCCATTGTTCTCTCACTCTCCCGTGGTTAATCGTTTCACGGTGATTCACCGCGACTCACCACCGTTCACCATTCATTGTTTTGGTGAGTCTAAGCAGTCTGCTCTATCACTTTCTCTCTCGAAGCTTCCCTCGTTTAGGGTTTTGCCTTCCAAATTGGGGCTTTCATCTCATATTCGATATTTGGAGCACAAATCAACCAATGGCATTTGCGAAAGGATTTGATGGTGATTGTTGAGGGACGAAGGTGGTTGTCAATATGTTGAAAGGCGGTGCACCCACCACCTCCACCGTCGCGAGTTCTTCAACTCCTCTGTTGCAGTAAGTTTAGTCCCTTTTTTTTCGAACCAAACCCTAGCGATTGATTTGAGTATTTCATCAATTATTTTGTGTTGGTGTTTTGTTTGGTTTTCATTTTACATCTTTATTACAAGTTTGGGGTTAGGGATTGCTAATTGATTTGAGTTAAGATTTTCTATAATTTCAAAATAATATCAATATCTGTTAATAGAGTATGCCCTCACTCACTCATGGATTTCATTGCCTTTTGATTTGATTTCATGGACTTCTTTCTATGCCTTTTGATTTGATTTTATTTCATGCCCTTACTCGCTCAGTCACTCACAATTCTATCTATCTGTAGTTTTTGTTGCTGAGTGGTTCAATTGATTTTAATAGAGTATCTCTCATGGAGGAAGAAATAAGTTCATTCACTGAACAAAACTACTGTTACTGTTTTTACATAAACAACACTTACCTAGAATTTCCTATATTGATTGAACATATGTATTGTTTTGTTTTGAAGGGAACTTAACATTTGGTCTCTAGATTCAATATTTGATTTCATGCCAATGAATCAAACAATCTTCACAGACAAACCATTAGATAAAGAAGAAATATTAGATATGATTAAAAGGAGATCCTGGACTTGGCTGTGGACAAAATGTAAACATTTCATTTATTTTATTTGTAATTGGTACTCTGTCATTCTGCATTTTATAAGCTCTATCTAATCTACTCTTTACGGGGTCATTGTACTTAATCTAGGAGTCTATTAGGTGGCTTTATGCTCAGTGGCTTGACAAGATTTTCTGGCCATTATAATAGGTGTTTTTCCTGGTCTTTTGGATTTACTGTAAGTGAACTAAAAATTAAAAGGGTCTTTAATTGAAAGTAGGGTGAGATAAAACCTGGAAAGGTGTACCTTCAAGTTAGTTTTGGAATGTTTGATTAAGAGCATTATGTTGCTAGTTTATTTATAGACTAATTACTAAGATGATGGTGATGGTATTGACAACTTGTTCTGAACTAACTTTGAGTTGGGTTTTTTTTTAATCTTAGGAGACAGTAATGAAAACTTGTTTTGAGCTAGACTTGACTTGTTTTGCGTGCTTTGTTTGAAACATTCTATATGGATGTTATTATGAATACGATTTCGATGTTATAAAAATGAAGTTTGTTTTGTAATGTCATTATAGAGCTATTGGCAATGCGATGCAGTTATAGAATTGCTACTGAATAGCTAGGAAATAGAACTAGAGAAGTGCCAAGAAATTGCTACAAAATTGCAATTCAATGCAGTTACAGAATTGCTACAGAATAGCTAGTAAAAAGAGATATCGAATAGCTTCCAAATTGCTAGGAATTATGTGATTACCTTATATGCATCAACTAGGAAATAGATGCAACTTTACTACGGATGAGACAATAATTGGGTACGGATTAGCTACGAAAATTTCTCTAGCAGAATAGCTACGGAAAAATACATTTTTTTATTCAAATTGTGCAATTAATCTGCTGCCATATTGCAGCGGATTAGCTACAATTTTTTTATTTTTTGCTTCGGAATAGCTACGGTATCATTCGATAGCAAAATAGCGACTTGATTTACGCTGCGCACGTGTTTGTAGCGGTTCCGTTGCTATTCCGTAGCTATGACTAGTTGGCTAGAGATCAACAACGGAATTGCTACGAAATTTTCCGTAGTTGTCTGTGCAATTTCTTGTAGTGAAAGATCAAATTATTAACTGCCCATGAATTCTTTGTGTGAGACAAAGAGGAAGTTGTGAGGACTTAGATAGGATGACCAGTATGGGTTCATGAGGAGTGTTTGAAAAGGAGAAAGAGGGAGTTTTTTGTGTGAAAGAGGAAGTCTGAATATGAAAAGGAAATAAGTGAGGGGAGGGAAAAGAAAAAGGAAAAAAGAAAAGGAGGTGGAAAATTTTAAAATCAAAGATATTTTTGACTTATTATACTATTTTGGGATGGTATTGTATTAGTTTGGGGTGGCAAATAAAATAAGTGTTTTAATTTTTGACTCTCATAATCGAAATTTTGGCCCCCAATTTTTTATTTTTTATTTTTTGTGAAAAAGACTAAAATACTCTTAGTGTTAAATAGTTTCCAATTTTACCAGTGGAGGCTGACACAAGTGGAAGGGATTAGTCCCTTAAGCATGTGGTCACGAGTTCGAGTCGTTCCCGAGGCGCATGTGAATGGAGCAAGCCTTACTGGGAGCATCGCCCCCGAAAGGGCCTAACCGTGGTACGAGGGATTAGTCACTCAGTTGCGCGGGTGGATACCCTGGTTCATCCAAAAAAAATAGTTTCCAATTTCGAGGTATTAGAAAAAAAACACTTCTGACATACCGATGTCAAAAATATGCTCCAACTCATCGATATTTGAAATGTAAATTTTTACACTTCCGACACTAATCAGTCGAAAATGATTTGTATTTCATGAACATAATTGTTTATTCTTCCAAACCCACAAAGAGGTAGCTTTTAAAGCCCAAAAATGATTTGATTTAACTTTGTACTTGCTTAATATTAGTAGCTGCAATTCCTCATGTTTGGCCATCCATCTCCAAGTGATTACTTCTTAACCACTCTTTGAAAAACCAAATTGGTGTAGTGAAAAGTTTTCAAGAGTAAATGATCCTGAACTTGGGTGTGTAGGTACTTTTGATCCAGTAAACTAGTTCAACCAACCAATCAACAGCGACAATGTCAGAGAAAAAGAATGGTGAAAGGAAGTGAAAGCAAGGGATTTCGAGTACATGAATCAATGAAAGTAGCACTTAATCAAATCTTATCTAGCATTGAACACCTTCAAACTCATTTACCCCAATTACTCTTTGTCTTTCTATCAGTTTTCACTTCTTACTAGACAGTATCAAAAGTGTAAAAATTTATACTTCCGACATCGGTGAGTCGGAACATATTTTCAACATAAGTGTGTTAGAACATATTTTCGATATAAATGTGTTGGAAGTGTTTTTTTTTACTTTCAACGCTCAAAAATCAGAAACTATTTAATACTAAGAGTATTTTAGTCTTTTTTTTAAATGGGGTCCAAAATTCGATTGAGGGAAAAAAATTAAAACTCTAAAATATTTTGGAGTTCATTTACTTGTCGACACCCCTTCGAACATACGCTGGGAGGTTAACGTATGTGCAAATTTTTACACCTATACTGGGTTCAGCGAACTAGATAAAAATTTGCACATTCGCTGGCCCAACATATGTATAAAGGGGAATAAGTTAAGTAAACCGGTGATAAAAAAAATTGAATTCCCATATATTTTCTCTCATAAAGCACCGCTCACTTTGAGCCCAATTTATGGACTGATGGCCCAATTGAAAATCTGCTTCCAGCACGTTTGGAGCATTAGGGCCTCCTAGAAAAACCACAACTTACAACACACTTCGCGGAGCCTCTCTTGGGGTGACAATGCCATTGCTTCTCTCCTCAAACCAGGAATTGGTGATTAGCATTGTTTGTATGGTCCATCAACCAGCAGATAGCTTCCTTTTGTCCCTCCTTATGTTAAATTATATTTTTGATCTTTATAGTTTTCACTTATTTTCAATTCCATTTAGATCTTTAGTTTTTTACTTTTAAATTAGCCCTTAAACTTTTTATACATTAGTTGAGATGCGTTCATGCTTAACTTTGCATTGTATAAACCATATATTATACTATAAATTAAACATCATTGTGATTTCATACGAGTTCAAACTCTTCTAAATTTGTAGAGAAATCATAATAATGATATTTAATATAGTCTAACGAACTATGCATCATTATGATTTTTTTTTACTTAACATTTATATAGTCGAAGTGCATTAGTTGAGATGCGTTCAAGCTTAACTATACATCACCTGGTATAATTAAATTCTTTAAGTTTTTGATGGCGTTTGTTTTCGTTTATTTGGTGGGAATGGGATGTTGGAAAATTCTTGAAATTTTGGTAAGCACCCACAATTCATTCAATTCATAGATAGATAAGGAAGTAGTTGAACGGGTTTCATCTATATATTAAAATTACTTGTCAAACCAAAAAAACTCACCTTGTAGTAGTTAGGTGATGTAATGTATCTATCTAGGACCAAGAAAGGGTTGGAGCTTGACCCAGTGTCAACTGAAAGCCTCTAAATCGGGACCATTTCCTAGTGTTTGTCATGTGATGACATGGGTTTGCACATACATGCCATGCATGCATGTATCAACTCATGATCTTTCATATATTCCATATATACATTGTGCAACACGAGTTCATGGCTGAAGTTGGGGTTGAAATTTCTCAAAAGAAAATTTCTTGCTCGTGCCACACGGGTCTCTAGCAATTAATTAAACAAGAACAAGCACATACTCTATCTTGAGTTAGGTGTTTTGTTTTACCGATGGACTATTCTAGTTTGTGCTCTTACTTTATACATAGGAATAATTATCAAACAGAATATTATCAAGATAAAAGACTAATTCCTTGAGCGTGGTTAAGTCCATTCTCTCAATAGTGTTATTACTAAGAATTAAACATTCATTCTCTCTTAAAACTATAATGTAACTTCTATTAGACACTGAATTTTTATTTTATTTTTTTAATATAGCGGGAGTGAAGATAATATATAATAATATAAAATTATTTTAACCTAGCACTTGTTGTTGAGGATAAGAGTATTGAAAAAAATACGTTTCCCTATAAGTGTCCAAAAATAGGGAAATAAAATTGGATACGTAACAACCACAACACAAGAATTTAACGTGGAAAAATGTTTAAAATTGGATAAAACAATCACAATCATTGTCTAAAGATAACCAGAAAATAATACTATGTGAAAATTTTACAACATATAAATTACTCTCTTTGACCCCAATACACTCACACTCTCCAATGTATTGCAGCATTTAAACTGCATTTCACAATACTCTCTAAGAAGAAGAAAGAAAGTTAGACACAAGTTTAAAATGTTTTTAATTAGGATAAGTTAAAACAAAGGACTTGAACCCAATATATAGTCTTGGTCTTCTTCTTCCGTTCCAATCCCATTCAATGTTAGACTTGCTAAAATAGAATATTTCAAGCAAAATCCAACAAAAAATTAAAACAAGGCAAGATTATTAAATTGGTCCTTAAGTCATTTTTAAGTTACAAGTCGGTCCCTTAACTTTTTTTTTTTTGTTTCAAATAAGTCCTGCAAGTTGTTATCATCCAACAAATCAATCATTTCTGATACGTGACACGTGACACCATAAGAAAATTAAATAAAAATCATTAAACTATTTTTTAACATATGACATCATTAGTTGAGTGACACGTGTCACTTAAAAAATTAACAGAAAACATGAATTTATTAGACGACAACAATTTAGGGGACTTATTTAAAAAAACAAACAAACAAAAAAACTTAAGGGGCTAAATGGTTGAATCTTGTAGTTTTGACTTAAAACAAATATGCTTGTTTTAAAAAAATAATACAAAGAAACAGCTGAGTTGATTTTTCGAGTAGGAATCACTACGCTTCAAGTAGGTCCTTTCTTGCTTCTATTACTATGTGAGCGTTCTTAATGATAAAATCTACACTTATTTATTCATAAAAAAAAAAAAAAAAAATCTACACTTGTTTAAGTATTCATCACATATACGCTGACACATATTATAATACCAATATGAGTTGAGACGAGTGGTAAGCGGCTCGATTTCGCTTAAGCAAGATCTCGAGTTCGAGTCTTTGTGAATGCAGAAAATTCATGTTGGGAGACTCACCTGCCATAGTCAGGCATGCGACTCGGGTTGAATCCGGCTGTACTTAGGTAGTACTTAGGGAACCGGGTGGAAAAAAAAAGGATGTTAGCATACCCTTAAAAAATAAACATTGATTAAAAAAAATAAATATTGATGGACTCATTTTAGACGCTGGTGCAACATGCAATGGTCCACGACAATGCCCACGTCAATAGGAAAGCAAGTAGCTTAACACCTAAGCTCGCAGAGAAAGAAATAACCAATGATTCTTAATTGAAGGAATCTCCTTTTCAAAGATGCTAATAAGAAATTTGTTAAAAAAAGGAAATGCTACGAAGAAGAGTTGTTAGAAATTAATTTTGGTGTGAATTAAGGATGTCCTTCGATGATCATTAATGGAGTAAACAGTGTCTACACTAAATAGTAAAGTTTTTTTACACTATCAACACATCATTCATCATTCATAGATTAATGTTGATTAAATTGTAAGTAAAATTATTCATATGAACAATAAATAATACATTAACTGTGTAAAAAAATTTACAGTGTCAGTGCATATATATTAAACTTGTATTAATATCCTTAACAAATACTCTTAACAAGACATTTTTAACATATGTATTGAATTAAACATTAAAAAAAACTTTAAATGATTACCCTTCCAAAATTATTGTTCTCTTCGTTCTTATTTAGTTGCTTTATTTAAAAAAAATAAACACATCATTTAACAAATGTAATGGTTATTTTTATTTTTAATAAATTAATTATATTTTTTTTATAGTATATTCTTCCTTTCTATAACTTTTACTTTTTATTCATTATTTAAATAAATCAATACCTTAACAAATAAGAATAAACATAAATAAAAAATAATATTTATTATACATATAACCACTTGTTAAGGTTATTACAGTAATAAAAATAATGATACGTGCACATCATTATATCTTTAAAAAATAAAAAAAAATGTAAGTCTTAATGAATTTTTATTATAGTTGGCTTGTTAGGTTTAAAATAATACTGATAAATAAAAACATAAAATTTCTTAAATAAAGAAAGGGAGTAACGAAACTAGAAAACACGAAAAAGGCCGTCCTGTTCTTTCCGCACAGCTGACAGCACAGATCATAAATTAGGATGCTTGGGATGGTATGACGTGGCATTGCATCTACCACCTGTTGTAAAAGACAGTGGGACCCATTTGTAAGCTGTGCTCCTCAGCTTTATTATAGTGTTGTGCAGTTGTGCTATGCAACGTCGTAGAAAGTTGAGTACGTTACGTGCTCTCCATGGCACCTTCTCATTGGGGCATCGTTTCTAGATTCTCGCCGGCAATCCAACCTTCGTTTACTATTGTAGTGTTTCCTTTGTCACCTGTTCGGAATGCAGTGACACGTGTAAAGTGTTGGCTCCTTAAATTTAGACATGAGTGTACAACGAGTTGGGACGGATTAAGCTTATCATCACCATCATTAAATATTGATTGGTTAATTTTTAAATCTGAACTCGTCCTTGATTAGGATGGGATACGGTAAGAGCATTTCTAAATTGAGACAAATCGAGTTGATCCAAGACAAAAATATAAATATAAAATTTATAAACATATGGATTTATTCTTACGGCAAAAATGATGAAAATTGATACTTAAAATGACATCTAAAATTTAAATCTCATGTGGTTGCGTAATGATAGTTGACTAGACTATCTCGTCACTATGCTTACTCAACATATATAGGAAATATTTCATATTTGAAGTTGTGCTCATTTAAATTATTATTCTTATGATATAATTTTTTAGACAAAAACAAATAAGTAAAGAATAATAGAACTTGATCCGGGAGTTTACTCGAACCCATCACCTCTTGTATCTGGTCTATCCCTTTTTATCCCTTTTATAACATTTATGATGGATTAGACTTGATCTGTAGTCATTGAGACGGGACGGATTCAAGGGACAGATCGAATTTTACTCACTCCGTCCTACGTGCACTTTCATCTTTCGTCTATTTTTATATTTTTAATTTTTAATTTATCCTCCGCTATACTCTATAATCCCAACTATTTTTATTACTCTCCCCATTTTTATTTCTCTATTCAATTAAAAAAATATATTTCTTTGAAAAAAATCAATCATTGTATTGATTTTTAATAAATTAATTATGTTTAATTTTTAATATATTATTTCTCTCTTTGTAATTATTATTTTTTTTACTATTTAAGTAAATGAAGACTTTATTAAATAACGACATATAAGAAAAATACCAATTATTAAGCCCTTAAACTTATAAACAGTAGAGATAGTAAAAACAGATTTTTTTTTTTAAATGAGACAAATAAATAAGAAAAAAGAGAGTATAAGTTATTTTTAACATAATTATGCCATTCCAATAAAATTAGTTAATTTTTTTTAAGTAAATACTATAAACATTATTATAATTTTATCCTCATTCAATATTGGATTTTAATTGATAGGCTCCTTAAAACTAATAGTCTTTTAATGTAAGTCAAGCATTAATGTATCTAATTGGTTCTCTACAATATGAGGATAATAAAAACTAGAGATAATCAAAACATTTAATAAGAGTAACTAAAAAACGAAATAATTAATAATTCATGAAATAAATGTAAAATACCTTAAAAAAGAACAATAAAAAACTTCTAGAATATGATTAAAAATCGAGGAGAGAGTATCATCGAAGGAAGATGAATGATTAACATAGGTGAGGGTAGTTAACAATTTTTTCTCGAATCTAACTATATACTCTCTTCGGTCTTTAATGTGTAAGATTTATTCGGACAAATTCAAGCCTACTATGAAAAGTGAATGCTTTTTTTAGTTGCATTGAAATTATAAATATTTGATTATTATTTTAAAATTATCCTTATCATCATCATCATTATTACTATTATTAATTATTAATAAGGATGTATAAATTATCTCTCTTCAATTAATAGGGACATTTTTGAAAAAGATTAATTAATATAGTTGACAAATTAAAAAAATAATTTTATAAATAGGATAAAAATAGTTCTCAAACGAATCTTACGTTAAGCGCTAGCACGGAAAGGAATAATAAAGATCTGGGTTCCACTCCTTCTTATTGATATGATAATCTCGTTATTAAATTTGAAATGATGAAAATAGGATATCAGCAAATAAATAAGTTCACATAATTAACCATTTATACCGTAAAAATGTGACATGTCTTATTTGTTAATTATTTATTAGTAAGCAATAATATTACTTTGTGATTCATGTTACCTTTTGCCATATATGTTGATTTGTTTATTAATTTAATATATCATTTTTTTATTTGAAAATTCATTCGGACACATTTTTGATTTCTTAAAATTGAGTTTTAATATGTTGTTAGTTTAATTAGTTCATGTATTGTGATAGATATAAATTATGCAGAGTAAATAGGGAAGATAAATTGCATTACAAATAAGTACTAGTTTTATTGACAAGGGCCTTCTTTCACCCACATAAGAATATTAATCCTTCAAATAAAGTAAGTACATATAATTTTTTCCAAAACAAAAAGTAACACTAAACCATGAATAAAAATCCTTTCATCATTATTTTCAAATAGTAGCTTAATTAACTATAAGTATGTTAGACCTTATTGTTTTTATTCGGTACACAAAAGTTTAAATTAGGGTAAAGTCTCTTGTGTGATGTCAGAAAATATCACCAAATTTGGTAAGAATTTTAACCGGAAGTTATATAGATCATATAAAAAAAACATGAAAAACGAACAACGAGGTGTTTCAGGTAATTGATCAAATGTGGCAGCAGCCCCTGTTGGCCTAGTTGGTTCATATAAGCATTTTTATAAGTTTATAAGTCCTTAATATAAGGGGTACTTAACCGTATTGGCCGGACCAAGGAAAGTAGTTATTTTTATGAATTCTATGAGAATATATTGTAACATTACAATTTTACCCTCTCAACTTTCCTTGGAAAATTCACTCTCATTAATGAATAACAAAAAACACATAAATAGTCAAAACATTTAATAAGGGCAAAAAAGAGAAAAAGCAATCAATGATGCATAGGAAATATAAAACCTCTTATAATTAGGACCAAAGAAACCTTCTAGAATATCTCTTATATTAAGGACCGGAGGGAGTATAAAACTAACTTTTTATTATTAGTGTGTATATATATATTGTTTTGATTTACATGGATGGATGTTGGGTACAAGTGTGTTAGATGTGACCAAATTCAGGTTGGACAGTTGGACATGGTTATAACCATTTATCCTAGAAACCAATTTTATCTGCACATGATATTATTATCAGTTATTAGTGGTGGAAATAGGACTATTAACTTCTTTATCTTTTCTTATAATATATAATATTATCCAACAATAATAATAATAATAATAACAACAAAAACAACAATTAAAACAAAGAAAAAATTGTTGGGGTCATGGAAATTTGAAAATTCTAATTTGGTGTCCTACCAAAAGAAATAACATAACATAACATGATGATGAATGAATGAATGAGTGCATGGAAGCATAGCACATGAACATAATGATTCTCATTCATTAAAGTATATATCCACTTCCCTCCTTGTCTAACCAAATTGTTCCATTCTTATATTCACCATGGACCTTACCTTCACCTTGTGACCTGTGTGCATGTGCAAAAAATTCTACCTTTTTTCTTTCTTTTGTTATTATTATTATGTAGAACAACAAATGATGTGAGGATTCTTCAGCACAAGAAAAGCAAAGGCAGCTAAAAAAAAGGAGGAGGAGAATATTTCTGAGAATTGTTAAATCCTGCATCCTCTTCTGCTGATAAAGTATGCTCAAAATCTCTGTGCATCATTTTTATTTCTTCTTAATCTTCATCACGGTCATCTGGGTCATCATCTTCATCCTCATTCTTATTTTTTGTTAAAGTTTTATTTTTCTTTCCTCTTTATTTTTGTGGGAATTCTGTTTTTTAAGCTTGTTTCTGATTCATTGCAGGGATTGTTATTTGTTGAGGAGGACCAAAGTTTTCAATTGGAAAGATCATAACTTGGTGTGAATTTGATTATTAAACTGAGGTATGATGTTGTCATGTAAGACTCTGGTTATTTCAAAGGATTGTGTTTTTGTTTTTGTTTTTGCTGTTGATGTTGTTTTGTTTAATGTATTTTTGGTTTTCCTTGATTATTGGAAAGTTGTTTCTGTCTTCTCTCTCTTGCCCATGTCTATTTTTGTGTTTGATGCGAAGATTATCTCTAAGAGTATTTTGGAGCTTAAGCAAAAAATTTTAACATATAATCATGTTTGACCAAGTTGTGCATATGGGCAAATCCTGTTTTGGCTTCCAAGTTTTATGAAACCAACATATGTAATAATATTAGTTGTGAATTGTGAATACGTGATGACATAAAAATGGTAATATGTGAGTGTTCAATTTATCATATACTAGAATTATAGATAAATACTGCCTTGTGCATGCAGCAACGTTAAATCTCGGGGCCAGTTGTCCCACCCATTAGAGATGCCTACAACTCAACGAGGAGATTAGTCATTGCGATCGGCGGTGGACACTCCGGTGATGAAAAAAAGAAAAAAAGAATTATAGATAGATAGATAGTCAAGGAAACATTAACAATAAAATAAAATAAAATGTTAACCAAGGAATCTCAGCTTAAGTGTCCTCAGCAGCGTCATTAATGCAATAATTATATGTTTATTTTCTCTTTTATTCATTGAATAATAATCCATTTAGAAAAATGATCAAATCTTACTCCTATCTTCACTCGTCTAACTTATCTCTCAATTAAAAAAAATAAAAATAGCTGATCTTGAAAGCCTTAAGTATTAGGAGCAAAATATCTGTTAGGATCTGGAAATTCTGCCATGTGCAATCAAATATTAAAAAATCAATGTTTCTGTTGATCATACTTTGGTTGTACAAGTACTTGATAAATACACTATTAAACCAACAAGACCCAGCACAGTTAGTAGATAGCTGGTTCCTTAACCATGATGTCAGATGTTTGATCCCTGCCGTGGGCATGGAAAAGACTTTGTTGGTAGAGGCAAAACCCACTTCGGTGATCTCTTTGCCTCAGAGGGGATTAGTCTTCGGCTAGAGGATATCCTTGGTGCACACCCAAAAAAAGACACTATTGATTAAACACCTAAAAGAAAATACACTATTGATTGAGCAACAAATTCATGATAACATTTGCCTAAACAAACCAGCATGCTGGCTTTCCTATTAAGCACAATTTCACCATCCGTGTTTCTATTTTTCTTCCTCTTTAATCTAATTGTTTCATATATTTTCCCCGTAGAACTAGCTACTTTAATGACTTGTGAATTTCCTGTACCACTTGCTGATGGTTAAATATATGAACCAGTGAAAGTAATTGGTTAAAAGAATCACAGTTATGGTTTATTCTTTGTGTTGGTTTAAATTTGATGCTTTAGCTCTAAAAATAATTTGATTATAACTTCTTCAGGGTTCAGGCCCCCCCTTGCTGAAAAGGAAGTTTGGTGCATTCACAAGTTAGATTATAAAATTTTGTGGTCTGAAAGGTTGTTTCATGAAAAAAATTCTTCAGCAAACTGTTTGAAAATTCTTGGATCAGAGCACACCATTTGAAGCCTTAAGCCTTAAAGCATCCTTAGCGGCAATGTAACGACAACATTGGTTCTTATGGTCACTTTCATTAGAAGTTCTATGATTTCATATAGGGTATGCCTAAATTCTTGCTTATGTCAAATATTTCAGGGAGAAGAAGATGAATCAACCTTGCCATGACCAACTTAAAGTATCCAGATTCTTTGTTATCCCAGAAAAAGTGGGTCATATTGTTATAATCTTAATAAGGATAGGCATGCTTGTCTCTCTTGTTGCATCCATTTCACTTGTTCTCCACACAACATTCTTTAAACCAGACCACTGGTTTCGATTACCGGAGCATTTACATCTCCAGAATGCTTCATTCATTGGCACCGGAGATTCGTTCATTGATACCGGGCCAACAAACATCTCACATATTCAATTTGGCCTTGGTGGTTCGGCCAACACATGGCGTGATCGTAGCTACTACAGCAAGCTCTGGTGGAATCCAAACACCACTCGAGGTTTTGTTTGGCTTGACCAGAAGCCTCGTAATTTGCACTCAGAATCGTTAGTGCCTTTTAAAATCTCACGTGGCTGGAGACAGTTCAAGCACTTGCACTCAGCATCAGCAGTCAGGATAGCTCGAATAATGTATGAGAGCTTTAAACTTGGTTTGCCAAATGTTAGGTGGTTTGTGATGGGAGATGATGATACGGTGTTTTTCCCCGAGAACTTGGTTACTGTGTTGGGGAAATATGATCACAATCAATTGTATTATATTGGCGGGAATTCTGAGAGTGTGGAGCAAGATAATATGCATTCGTATGACATGGCTTTTGGTGGTGGTGGAATTGTTGTCAGTTATGCATTAGCAGTTCAACTTGCCAGAATAATGGATGGTTGTCTTCATAGATACTTCTATTTTTATGGTTCTGATCAAAGGGTATGGGCATGTGTAAATGAAATTGGTGTGCCTCTTACCCATGAAAAAGGATTCCACCAGGTACACTCTGTTCCCACCCTTTTTTTTTTTTTTTTGTTGTTGTTGATTTGACCCCTCTCTCTATAACTCTCCCCTCCCATATAACATCATGTACTACAAAGTTTGGAGGTTTGTTGATAAATATCAGCATTAGTACAAATATTTTGATCAATGCTGTACAAGGAAGGAACAAGTAATCATGTTACATGTTTCAAGTTTTGAAAATTCATATTCACTATGCATTTGCCTCATATCAAGGACCACATTTATCTTTTTTCCATTCTTGCTAATTTGAAATCTTCGACTATAGTGTGTTTCTTTGTGCTTAATTTGTAAGAAAAGTACCTGTGTATTGGAAAAAAATCAATTCTTAGACATGCATTTGGTAACAAATTATAACCTAAAGAAATTGGTTTTCTGCTTTTAACAAGCAACTTAAATTAGTAGCTTCTGGAAAGAAAAATTAAGAGACATTAAATAGAAAAGAGAAAGAAAAAAGTGCATTTGTCATTGTATCTAAACACAAACCAACTTCTGCTTTTTGTAAAATTCTCTAAAAGAAAACCAGTTTTTATGTATCATAAAATCACTTTTTATGGAGTTTATCGAATAGCACCCAAAGACCTGTAGTTTCTTGATTGAATAAAATAAAGGAACAGGATGGAAACTAGAAAGTCAACACCCGAACACTCTCTAATCTCTATATTACATGAGAGCCACTTTGATCTTTAATGCTATGGTTCATAGATAATTATTAGTTTATCTTCCATAACTTCTCCGTCTTATAGAAACTTAATGTTGTTTGTTGTTCTATTCTTTCAGCTTGATATAAGAGGGGATCCATATGGTCTTTTAGCTGCTCACCCCTTGGCACCACTTGTATCACTCCATCACATTGATCAATTGGACTCGTTCTTTCCTAACGACACTCAAATAAATTCATTGACAAAGCTAATCAGCGCATACAACCTTGACCCTGCGCGGATAGTGCAGCAAAGTATATGCTATGATCATACTCGTGGATGGTCAGTATCTATTTCATGGGGTTACACAGTTCAAATCTATGCAATGTTGGTGTCAGCTGCAGACTTGCAGATGCCATTGCAGACAATGAGGACATGGCGATCTTCGAGTAATGGTCCCTTCACATTTAATACTCGATGGATGAACCCCGATCCATGCCAGCAGCCGGCTATGTTTTTCCTAGACAGGGTTAAAAAGGTTGGCTCAAGTGGAAGTATCACCGGTTACAAGAGATTTGTAGCCAAGGGAGGAGATAAGTGCAAGGGATCAGATCTTAGTAATGTAGAAGTGCAGAGAATTAAAGTTTCTGCCTTGAAGCTGGATCCAGAATATTGGAAGAAAGTAACTCTCTCTCTCTCTTAAACACAAACATCAGATTACTATGTGCCTGACTAGAATTTAAATCTATGTATTTTTGGAGTTTAAATTGATCATTTGATTTGGCTGTACTGAACCAGGTGCCGCGTAGGCAATGCTGCCAAATTATGGATGGTGGAAACATAAAGGGTGGCAAAATCCATATCAGGATTAAGAAGTGCAGACCTCAAGAAACAACTACTATGTAGGGATGAGTTGTTTTTGATGGTTGGCATAGTTAGTAGATCACTATTAAATGAGTCTTGTAGGTCAGGCCACAAACATTTCCACCAATGTACATTGTTGTAAAATATTCATTAGATGCCTAATATTAATCAATAAATATCTGAGGAAGGTTTCCTTATAGCAAGAGCTTAGTAGCACCCTGTGGCCAATCGATGTAGGTAGCTTGTAGCACCCTGTGGCCAATCAATGTAGGTAGCTTGTAGCTTGTGCCTTGTAGCTTGTTAGAGGATTAGTTCCCAAGAGGCTGAAAGTTGGAAAGGTGTTGTTTGTTCTCTTTCAGAGTTATTGTTTTTCTTCTTTTCATGCAATCAGTGTGCATTCTAAATGTGTAAGAATGTGAAACTAAAGCTATGACAATGTGAAAAAGTTAATCAAAAATACTATAAAAATAGGATTTGAAAGGGCTCCAATTGCCAAGCAGCAACCATGTCTAATTTTCTTAATCATGTGAGACAATCTCACGTTATCATCAAATGCAAACAGAAATTAACAGAAAGGGAGAGTCTAATCTGTCTTTCTTTGGAGGATCCTATTTTCGTGAAATTCACAGGGTTTAACATGCAATCATTATTTCACAACCAAGGGGTTTTTTTCCTTCCCTCTATGGAATGGTACAGATACATTCAGTCCCATTTAATTCGTGCTTGAGCTGTATGATGAAAAATTATCATGACCTTCACTCAAAAATGGAAATGATAATCATCAATTAGTGATCATCCATAATTTGAAGTTTCAGCTTTCAGGTAAAGGTAAGACACTTAGATCATTCATTGGCAACCATTCTAAACTCTGTCAGCAGCAAAATTCAGAGTAAATATGCTAAAGAAACCGGATATATGTGACCTTTGATTCTGTTAGGAATGCACTGTCTGGCACTCTAGCGTCGATTGTTTTGTTTATCATCCGATTTCAAGGAGCTGGTTTCAAGGAAAATGCCATTAAGTGCATCTTGACATACCTTCATATATTTAGATGCATCACACAAGCAGAAACCTAAGCATTAATATTTCTAATGCAACAGCGTTTATCAACTAGGAGAGATGTGAATGCCTGAAAAAGGAGAATTAGTTTCTCTCATATCCATTGAAATGTTTGCAGCAGTCATAGAGAATCAAGGTTCTGTACAAGTAATATTTTCTTGGAAATTTGCAAGTAAACTATCCATAACTCGGCTCAGGGAAGCCAAACAGCACCCAGCTAGAATGTAGAAATCTATCTTAAGCTACAATATATCATCTAAATTACAGGATCAAGAAGCACTTTTGCGGTACAACAGAATTAACTTGTTAATGTGATCCACAATATTCTGCATAATCAGTAGTTTAAGGTCAGGGTCATGTGAATGACTTAAGAACATAAAGACTGGTTCAGATGGTCACAACATTGAAGCTATAATCAACCAACAGTGCCAGCATCGTCGTGGCTTGCCGTTTCACTTGAAGAAATAGAAACCACTTCATCAGGCACCAAACCTCCAGCTGATTCACCCTGTTTGTGTAGCGAATGCTCAGAATCCTGCTCTGGGAATACCTCAAATTGCAATGATGGTGAAATGTTATTCACATGTAGCCATGTTAGTTCCCACAAACTATCACCACCCAAGGCACTTCTCTGCGCCAGTATACCCCTTGTCTTCATAACAAGCAAGGAGTTTTTAAGCAGCTCAGGCACAGTCTCCTGTAGCTTCTCGCTTCTTTTTCCCCTAACCTTTACCTTCATATATTTTTCCATTCTGCTCAAAACACCTAACCATAGCTTGCAGAAGGTTGTTAATTGTGATAAATCTGGGAGTAATTGAAGAAACACTTTGGACAAGAGCTTCATGGAAAAGATAAGTGTGCCTTCCATGTTGCGGTAGTCCTTCTGAGAGTGTCCCTGTGCAATCTCAAGCAAGTCATCAAGCACGGTGAAGATCACAAGATCAAAACACTGTAGCCACAAACCATGAGGGAGATAAATGCCATCAGCTCCTGTCAAGCACCTCTGCAAAGAAAATAAAGCATGATTTCTAACCTCCTCTCTCTGGTCTAAACACACCTTCCTCAGACCCTGCACTAGTCTCAACCACATCTCTCCGATGTCCTGAGACAACTTAGACACTTGCTCCTCATCCATTGTTTCCTTAGCCTCACTGGTCCACTTGGCCAAGCAACCGACAGACCCTGCCATTAGATCAAGTGCCCGTACAGATCGCTCTGCCTGTCCAACACGAGACTCGGCAAACTGCCTTGCAGTATCTATACAGAGAACAAAATTAGCCGGAAGCAAGTGGGCACCATCAGACATTATGAACAATAGTGCATCAAACCCGGCCTCAGATGCTTCTATGTGTCTAGCTGTTATGGAAAGTAGTGATGTAATTGTACGCCATCCTAACTGAGATCTAATATGAGAAGCATTTGCCTTCACAAGACGACTGACTTCCTGAGTAATCTGCTCACAGTATGCATCAGCAACCCGGGCATCAAGCTTCAAGACAAGTTGCAGCGACCTCAGAAGTTCATCAGCGATGTTCTCTTTGTATGGAAGCAACCGCTGGCAAATCCGCAGGAGTCCAAAAACAGCTTTCTCTACTAGGGCACAGGGCATTACAGTTGTCTGAACAATATTGGATATGTGCTCATACACGCCCTGCCAAAGAATACCAATTCGATCCCTGTTATTCAAAGTGATTGCAATCAGCAACTCCAGGCAGAAAACTGCTGTATCTTCATCCTCAGGTGTGCTGTTCCCTTTCTGAGGTCGTCCTGCAGCCCAAATGAGGGCTTTTGCAAGCTGCAATAGAGATTCAGCTTGCAGAAATTTACTCTCAGTGAATATGCTGTCAATGTGACACTTTTGTATTGTTTGTAAGGTGCGCTGATGGGCAGCAAGCTGTTGTTCAGTAGGTTGCGATCTCGGCTCTTCAGTGTCAAGAGATAAGAGTTGACTAAACCTCCCCATCAATCCTGAGGATCTCCTTGGAGTGCCAATAGATTGCATATGAGCTGAGGATAAAGAATTTGTAATAGGCTTTCCATGCACAGTTTCAGCAGAAACCTCTGATTCATCTGCTGCATCACTGGCAACACGGGCAGGAAGAAGGCCTAGCTTGTGCAGTCTTAAGATGCAATCAAGAATATTTCTCCAACCTGTGCGTATGTAGTCACCATACCTATTCGCAATAGTGAAAACTGTAACAGTTGCCATTCTTGCTTTCATGTCATCTCCAAAGGCAAGGAGTGGTTCGTCAACTGATGATGGGTTCAAAAGTGTTGTGAACTTACAGAGAGATACTACCAGATCATCCAGAACATCTTCAAGATGATGGCAAGCTGAAATCTTAGCAATGGCTAAAAATCCATCTATACATGTTTGGTATACCTCTTCATGTTCAGCATGATCAAATACCACCGAGATGGCAGCTATAGTTGGGCCTGACATTATGGCAAACATATCATGATCCAGGTAGGCCTTGGAATCAGATACAATAAATGGAGCAGATTTTTTTGATTTATGCATTAGATCAATCCACCGACTTGGTGTCATTTCAGGAAACCCTGCACCTTGTTCAGGGGTCGTGCGGATTTCATTCTTACAAATGGAATGGTAAATCTCTGACAGGAATTCTCGAGGAAGGTCATTGCCGCCATTAATATGCCTATTATTTCGGATAAAATCCTCTTCGGTCATTTTCTTTTTAACCTGCACATTGTGCTGATCTGTATTAAGCATTATCATTGAGTATGATAACACAAGAGCAGCATCCTTGTTAGCAAGGATATGAGGTGACTGCTCATAATATCTCTCTGAGAAAGCTTCAAGCACCCTATGTATCTTCTGTGATTCTCCAGGCAATCTGAAAGTCTCCAAAAATAGACGCAGGGCTGTGTCTAAGTTCATGTCTTGGAAATCAAAAGTTCTAGCAAATTCATGAAGAACCTGAACACAGAATTCATCATGATTTCCTAGGAAATCACCAACAAGATTCTTATCCAACCCAGCAGTGTATCTGAAAAAGCAGGCAACACTTTGGGGATCAAGTTTGTCAGGCAAAAGATGTCTTCCTTGGAGAAACTCTAGACCTTTCTTAGGATCACGATTAAAATGATCAGCTCCAATCATCAATCTTCTCTTTATATACTTTCTTCGTCGGACAAAAGAAACCCAATGATTTGGATCATTATAGTTCTCACATTTAACCATCCAGAATGGATTATATTCTTCAAGGTTCACTGGAGAATATTCCGAGCTTACAGATCCATTAGCTATCCTTTCCGCCATTCCCTGTATAACAGCAGTAAGACCATCCAAAGCAAGAATATGCATGGCAGACAATGGACAGTTCACAGGAAATGCACTTCTGGACAACAAATTAGCAAGTTCTTCAAAAACATTACTACAAGTTATGTCACAATCAAAGTTCGCATACATATCTACCATAAATGTCTTTTGCCTGCAGAAGTCAACCAGGGCCTCCATGGCCACCTCTTGCTGCTGGTATGAAGCCCCATGTCTGCCTTGTGCAAGCCTCAAAATGACACAAGAAAAAAATGCTTCTATCTGTAATTTAAGTTCTGTTCGAAGATGATGATACAGATTGAGAACAATGCTACACACCATTGAAAGTATAAGAGGACTCATTGACAAACCAAATTGCATCAGATTACGAAACAATTCATCTTGAATTAAGCTCAGCAACCTTGGGTGACGGCGAATAGAAGGCCCTCCAAGTTCTATTGCCGAATTAATTAAAGTTAAAGCAAAGAGAGGCACATCTTCATCAAATGCTATTGTGTTTGATCTAGGACCCATTCCTGTATGTTCAACAACATTCAGCAAAGAACACAAAAAGCTAAATATTTCCAACATGCAAGGAACACCATATGGTTCAGTGAGATGCATGTCATATGGTACACCCTCATTGCCACTAATAGCAATAGCAGTGTTTTCATCAATCACAGTTGCTGTCACAACACTTGCAGTAGCAGGAGAAAAGTTTGAGGGTAACGACTGATTATCATATTCAGAACCCAGGTTCCCATTCTCTGATTGTCTACTTCCAAAAGTATAGTCATTTTTTAGGCCCCCAGTCTGCACAAATAATCAACAAATAGGCATATCAGGATGTCATAAATATCAAGAGCTTGACCTCACAAGACTGTACATTTTAGGCAAAGCAAATGTTTGGAAATTTTGACCATGTTAAGTTTCATTACTCGTTATTAATATCCACAACCACAAAGTCAAGCTCCTTTCCTATCAAAGCTACACACAGAGACTATAAGAATACTCTCTTCTTGTTGAAGGTGGGGGGACATAATGAAAGAGAGATCTGGGAAGTCCACCTTAGGAGTATAAAATATTTATCATCCAGTTATAACCAGAAGGTCAACAATATAAATGGTAAACCAAAAGGTATAGAATTAATTGTACATACTAAATGGTTGGGATTCTAATTTTAATAGGGAGTTGAGCAATTTTTTAATTTTATTTTGTGGACGTAAAGGGAGTTGGCAATATTCTAACTAGAGAACGGACAAGTAAGCTTTTCCGAAGATCTATCAAATTGCAAACAGAGAAAAGTAACCGATAGCATGGCGCTGATTCTTGCAAATTGGGAACAATATTTAATAAGAAACAATGGCCCCCACCCCTCTCTCCACCCTCCTCAGTTCCCCTTTCTACTATTTTTGTTCCTTGCAACTAAAACAGTAATCATGACAAGAAAAAACATAGCCTTTAAGTTACAGTAATGAATCTTATACCTCAAGTTTCAAATTAGAGCTTCCATTAACCAATGTATGGTCTGTGTTGTCAACATCTTGAAGGTGAGAGAAAATACACCTAACAAGTTCATGCAATGTGTACCGTGCTATCTGCTGCAACAACTCACTTTTGGTTCCCGCTTGATGAACTATACGGAAACAAGTATTCACTATGTTGCAAACATGTTGGTTACTAATCATTACAGATGCTTTATTTTTCATACATGCTAGGAGAACCTGCAGTATCTTTGTCAAAACAACTTCTTCGGAAGAAGCATCAGGCACCTCAAATCTAGCGCTAGTTACAGAATCAACCACCAAGTGCATGGCATCCTCAACATTGACTGTATTTTGATCAATCACATCTAGAGTTAAGATCTTGTAAACAGACGACAAAGCAACACTCGTAATCGCTGCACCGGCTTCATCAGACCGAATCACATCCAAAAATGGCTGGAGATACAAGGCAGGGTTGACAGCGTGCCACTGATGATGCCACGAGAAGATTTGCCTCCGTAACGCCTTCAAAGACTGAATCAGCGAGTGTTCCAGTTGATCATCACCCGACATATAACGACCACCCCACCTTACATTTCTCCGCATAACAGCCAAGACAGCGCCGATTTCCGAATTTATCATACATGCCAGAGTCGAGTTGTTAGAATAAGAACCACCAACAGCATCACACTCCTCAGGCTCCTCCTCTATCGCATCATTGATTCCAGGTTGCAGCTTCAAACGCCCCATTTATCAAATATTTCTTCAAACGGTACAGCAACAATCTGCAAAACAATAGGAGATCAAGATTTCCACAAACTAAGTAACTTAAACGAAGCATGAAAATCGAAATACAAACATTCGAAACGCAAGCCGAGGATCAATCCAGATTCAATTCACCAAAAACAAGCATGTACATGTTAAACATAAAAGACAAACCCTAAATAAGCTATAATAAGCTAAATAAGTATAAAAATTACACACAAATATATGCATACATGAGTAACAGATCTATGATCCAAACAGCATTTTCAGTAATCCTATAATTTAAAGATGAACAAGGTACAAATTTTTTGTTTCTGAACTTCAGAAGCATAATTTAATCTCAAATGATCATATTAAAGGATTTAAATTTAGGGTTACAGTGAAATGAATCAACTATCAACAGATAGAAATAGAATCATATTGGGGGGTAAAAAAAATACTTACTTTTTGTATCACACTTTCTCTCTCTGTAATGGGTTTCAGCGTGGAGCAGAACGGGTAGTGTTCATCGCTGCTATCGTCGGAAAAGGAAGCTTCTTTCTTTCTTTCTTTCTTTGTTTCTATTGACTGTGCGTGAGCTGTGCAGGTTCTCACTGTTTTGGAAAAGAGTTGAAAGTTGAAACAAAATCCAACCTTTTTATTTTAAATTTTTATTTTTTTTTAAATGAAGGGTATCCCAGATCAACCAAATTAGTTTTTTTGGTTTAAATTTTGTGCTTTTTCGTATAAATTGTAAGAATCGAATTTTTTTTTTCATTTTTTTAAAAATTTAGCTAGTTATTTATTAATTATATTGGATCTTGTTAATAATGAATTCAAACGGTTAGTAAAAATATTTCTATTTAAAAAACAAAAAAATAGGTAAAGTATTATAATTTCTCATTGCATTTTCCTAATTAGTTGGATCTTGGCGGTCATTGTAAGTCAATGTCAATTATTAACTCTAATATGACACTTGAGAGGAGTGATATGTGAACAATAAATTTTTTTTAAACATATAACTTAATTTTAATTTTATTTATAAGCAACTGAAGAGTTGATTTTTTTTTTTTTTTAAAAAAAAAGACAAATCAATCGCAATAGCAATCACTATACATAGAAAATTAAGGTTTTGTTTACTTTGTAAAAAAAAAATTATTTTCAAAATTTATCGATTAGCACAAACAAATTTAATTTTAACAACCGTTGGGTTAATTGATAAGGATTGAGTCCGAGATTGTGAGAGATCCCTAGTTCGAATCCTACAGATATTAGGAGGGTGTTGATGGGTAATTTGTATGTACCTCTGTATATGCTCTTTGAGCCCGAAGGTTTGCCCCGGCCTTGGTAAACCCTCGAAGACCAACTCACCTGAACTTTATATTATTAAAAAAAAATATTTGTCCCAAATTAAAGTTAAAGTAGTGAGTACGGAAATTAAAATTGCATATAATATTTTATGATTGGTTAATTAAGGAAACATGCATGAAAAATTTGCTTTAGTAATTGGTTGATTTGTGAGACAATATATTAAAAACATGATTCCTTATTTTTATCGAGTTTTCAAACTTTTACTAACATTTTGGGATGGGTGAAGGATAATTATGACCTTATGTTTACTTTATACTCCCTTAAATCTCAAATGTAAGCAAAAAAAACTAACTTCGCACTTATTAAGAAATTTGCATTGGAAATGAAACAAAATTAAATGATACAATCACTTTATAGGGGTATTTTAGGAATAATTGTATTGAGAATATAAAGTTAGTTAATTTTTGTTTATATTTAAGATCACTAACGTAATGTCATTTTTTCTTATATTTGAGACTGAAGAGAGTAATTTTTATTATTGTAATTGTGAATGTGACCTTGTGTCTTAATTATGTTTCCTATTTTCAAATATTTATAAAAAAAATAGTGAAAATAACTTTTTATTATTTTCACTATTTTATTTACAAAATTTGAAAATAGAAAATAAAATGGAAACGTGAGATTACATTTATAATTAACAAAAATAAAAATATAATGGCATATTTATAATTAATAAAAATAGGCAACTTTTTCAAAACAAACCGACCCTAAATTTTTTTAGGGTATAATTGAAATGGACCACTTCGTATCCCCTTCGTATTTGTAAATTATATGTAAGTTGGGATGTCAGTATACGTGAGAAATTTAAAAAAAAAAAAAAGGAAGTCGTACGCTCATACAGGAGCGTATAGAGCACATAAATATGTTTTGAAAATTAGGTATTATTGCCTGTTAAGATTTTATTTTCCTATTTACAATCTTTGTTTGTGTAAGTTAACCGATCTAAACCTCTCTAGATCGACTTGGGTCAATCGACCCAGGACAGACGTCCTAACGATTCGAAGGCTTATCACCTATTGCTCGGACCAACTTCAACAGACATGGTCGCCAACCGACCGTAAAAATGGGCTGACCTCGAGTAGGTCCCCAGTAGGCCAGATAGACAGGGTTGTTCTGCACTCGATCCTGAGCTCGGATCCGAAGCCACCCCCTCGTTTGGCACACAACTTAGACATGAGACCTACTGAGCTGTCCAGGCTCTGGTGCAAAGTTGCGCTGTCTATTCCCTAGAAAGCCACAGATATTTACCAAAGATTTACAGAGCTTGACGTCAGCATGGTAACCCTAATGGGCCTTAATACAGGCCCACACCCGCACACCCTATAAAAGGCATAATCATGCCTTGGGGTCAGGCAAGGTTTCTCTAGGAGAACCTGGGTATTCCAACTGAATATTCAGAAATATTCCATAGCCGTCACGCATCAAACTCTTATTTCACTCAGATTTCAGGACCATTAGTCATTGGTCTTGAGATCCCCTAGGTCAAGGACATTTCCTATTTTTTAGATCCACTACAGTTTGTTAGTTTTGTTAAGATTTAACATTTCCATTTGAGTTCTTTATATTTTCTTGTTCATAATGGAGGAAGGGAAGAGAGGGAGAGAAGTGAGAAGAAGGGAAATGGAGGTTGAAGAAAAGGAAGAAGGAAAGGAAAGAGAGAGAAAGGAAACAAAGATTGAAGAAAAAGGATAGAAAAATGAAGGTTGAAAGAGATGAAAAAGGAAGAAAAAGGGGAGAGAAAGAAAGGAGAGGGACAAGAAAAAGAAGAGGAGAGAAGAAAAAAGAGAAAGAGAGATATTTTAGAAAATAAAATTTGGAGAGGGATCAATAAAAAATTGGGGAAAAAAATGAATTCCCTTTTTTTATCGGGCCATCTCGGTCCAGCCCATTTTACAAGCTCTACTTCACATACACCTCATACGCATCATGATCGTGGTAAGCATGTACACTACCAAAAATCACCAGCTACATGTTAACCATGAAAATAATTTTTTTAAACATCAAAGATAAGATCATTATTTAATTCGAAAAAACCATCGAAAATAAAGAAATACATGTTCGTAAATGAGTACAATTTATTTACACTACCAAAAATCACTGGCAGAAAGATAACATAACGATCGTAATTGGCTTGTAAGCTGGTTTAAGCATGGATACAAAATTTATTTGTCTCTACTGACAGAGATTCTTTACAAGCATATGTTCCAAGGGCAAATCAAATAACTGAACATATTTGAAGGTTCAAATATATGTAATTATGACAATTCAAAACTTGTTATTTGCATCATACTGAGTAAAATACAGGTTGCAGCTAAGATAAAAAATTTCTAGTTCTGTAGAATTTAACAAGAAAATACATGCGGATAATTTGCACATAAACTCATTGAGAGAAGAGGGGACCCCATCTCTATTATAAGCACCTCACATCAAGGGAAGCACTCAAATGCTTCTCAAGCTATAACATATGATATTTCCAACCAAAAATCTCACTACTATAGTAACAAGTGTCTGTCCTAGGGGCAAATATGAGAAAGAGGGAATACAAAATGGAAAGGCAACTTCAGACTTAAAGCTGATCAACCTCAATAAAGATGTGAACCACATCTGTCATATTCTGCAAAATCAATTTGAGAACCCAGACAGACAACCTCAAGATATAAAAAAAATAAAATCTATGACGAAAAGCCTGAGATCATGGGTTCAAAGAGGCACATAAAAGAACTGATTACGGTAGTCTAGGCACTTCCGCTAGAACTAACCAATACCGGCACCATCTTGGACCACTGTTTCATTTGAAGGAACAACAACGTTTGCATCAGATCCCACCCTTCCCACTGTGTCGATCTGTTTGTGTTGCAAATGCTCCGAGTCTTGCTTGGGAAACACCTCAGACTGCAACGACGGAGTAATATTCTGCACATGTAACCATGTCAGTTCCCATAAACTATTTCCATCTGGACCACTGCTATGGACTAGTATACCCCCTGATTTCATAACGAGCAAAGTGTTCTTCAGAAGCTCAGGCACAAGCTCTTGAAGCTTCTCGCTTCTCCTTCCCCTAATTTTCATCTTCATATAATTTTCCATTCGGCTTAATACACCCAGCCATAGTTTACAGAAGTCCGGCAATTGTGATAGTTCTTCTACTAAATGGAGGAAAACTTTAGACATGAGCTTCATGGAAAGAATAAGTGTTCCTTCTATGTTTCGGTAGTCCTTTTGAGAGTATGTTTGAGCAATATCAACCAGGTCATCCACCAGAGTGAAAATCACTTGATCAAAACACTGTAACCACAAATCATATGGGATATAAATCCCAACAACTCCTGTCAAGCACTTCTGCAACGATAACAATGCGTGATCTCTAACCTCCTCTCTCTGGTCCAAACATACTTTCCTTAGTCCCTGCACTAGCCTCAACCACATTTCCCCAATATCCCGCAACATCTTTTCCACCTCCTCTTCTTTAGCTGCTCTCTTAGCATCACTAGTCCACTTTTCTAAACAATTGACAGAAGCTGCCATATGATCTAATGCACCTACAGACCGCTCTACCTGTCCTACACGAGACTCAGCAAACTGCCTCGCAGCATCTATACTGAGAATATAATTAGAGGGAAGCAAATAGGCTCCATCAGACATAATGAACGACAGTGTATCAAATCCGGCCTCAGCTGATTCCAGGTGTCTAGCAGTGATGGAAAGCAGTGATGTAATTGTCCGCCACCCTAACTGAGATCTTATACGAGAAGCATTTGCCTTCACAAGACGGCTGACTTCCAGCGTAATCTGCTCATAGTATGCATCTGCAACCCGTGCATCAAGCTTCAAGACAAGTTGCAAGGACTTCAAAAGTTCATCAGCTATGTTCTCTTTGTAGGGAAGTAAGCGGTGGCAAATCCTTAGAAGTCCAAAAACAGCCTTTTCTACCAGAGCACAAGGCAACACAGTTGACTGAACAATATTGGATATGTGCTCATAAACACCTTTCCAAAGAAGTCCAATTCTATCCCTGTTATTGAGAGTGATTGCTACCAGTAACTCCAGGCAGAAAACTGAAGTATCTTCATCCTCAGGTATGCTGTTCCCCTTAGGAGGTCGTGCTCCAGCATTCATGAGTGCTCTTGCAAGCTGTAATAGAGATTCAGCTTGCAGAAATTTGCTCTCAGTTAATATGCTGTCAATGTGACACCTCTCAATTGTTTGCATGGCTTGCTGATGAGCAACGAGTTGTTCTTCAGATGGTACCGATCTTGGCTCTTCAGCACCAAGATATAAAAGTTGACTAAACCTGCTCATCAACCCTGAGGATCTCTTTGGAGTACTAACGGTTGGAAGACGGGTTAAAGATAAAGAATTCGAATTAGGTTTCCCTTGTTCATTTTCTGTTGAAATGTCTAACTCGTCAACTGCATCACTGGCCAAACGAGCAGGAAGAAGACCCAACTTGTGGAATCTTAAGATGCAATCAAGAATATTCCTCCACCCTGTGCGGATGTAATCACCATAGCTATTTGCAATCGAGAAAACTGCCTCAGCTGCCATTCTTGCTTTTGTGTCTTCTCCAAAGGCAAGGACAGATTCATCCACTGGTAATGGATCCAAAATGGTTATGAACTTACAGAGACACACAACCAAATCATCGAGCACATTTTGAAGATGATAGTAAGCCGATATCTTTGCAACAGCCAAGAATCCATCTATACATGTTTGGTATACCTCTTCATTTTCAGCATTATCAAATACAACAGAAATGGCTGCAATTGTTGGGCCTGACAATATAACAAACATATCATAATCAAGGTATGCCTTTGAATCAGATACAAGAAATGGAGCAGTTTTTTTCGACTTGTACATCAGAGAAATCCACCGACTTGGGGTCATTTCAGGAAATCCAAAGCCTGGTTCAGGGGTCGTGCGAATTTCATTCTTACAAATTGAATGGTAAATCTCTGACAAGAATTCTTGAGGCAGATCATTGCCACCATTTATACGCCTATTATTCCTGATAAAATCCCCTTCTGTCATCTTCTTTTTGACCTGCGCATTGTGCTGATCTGTATTAAGCATTATAATCGAGTACGATAAAACAAGAGCAGCATCCTTGTTAGCTAGGATATGTTGTGACTGCTCATAATATCTCTCGGAGAATGCTTCAAGCACCCTATGTATCTTCTGTGATTCTCCAGGCAACCTAAACGTCTCCAAAAATAGACGCAGGGCTGTGTCTAAGGTCATGTCTTGGAAATCAAAAGTTCTAGCAAATTCATGAAGAACCTGAACACAGAATTCATCATGATTTCCTAGGAAATCACCAATGAGATTTTTATCCAACCCAGCAGTGTATCTGAAAAAGCAGGCAACACTTCGGGGATCAGGATTGTCAGGCAAAAGATGTGCTCCTTGGAGAAATTCCAGACCTTTCTTAACATCGCGATTGAAGTGATCAGCTCCAATCATCAATCTTCTCTTGAAGTACTTTCTTCGGCAGACAAAAGGAACCCAATCATTTGGATCACTAAAATTTTCACACGTTTCCAGCCAGAATGGAGTATACTCTTCAGGGTTCCCAGGAGAATGTTCTGAACTTACAGATCCATTGCCTATCCTTTCAGCCATTCCTTGCATGACAGCAATGAGACCATCCAAAGCAAGAATATGCATGGAAGACAATGGGTTGTTCACAGGAAATGCACTTCTGGACAACAAATTAACAATGTCTTCAAAGACATTACTGCAAGTTATGTCACAATCAAAGTTAGCATACATCTCCACCATGAATGTTTTTTGCCTGCAAAAATCAACAAGGGCCTCCATGGCAGCCTCCTGTTGCTGATATGAAGCCCCATATTTGCTTTGTGCAAGCCTCAAAATTACACAAGAAAAAAATGCTTCGAGCTGTAGTTTGAGTTCCGTACGAAGATGGTGATATAAATTGAGAACAATGCTACATACCATCGAAAGTACAAGAGGACTCATTGACAAACCAAATTGCATAAGATTTGAGAATAGTTCATCCTGAATTAAGCTCAACAATCTTGGGTGACGGCGAAAAGAGGGTCCTCCCAACTCTATGGCTGAATTAATCAAAGTTAAGGCAAAAAGAGGCACATCTTCATCAAATGCAATTGTGTTCGATCTAGGATTCATTCCCATGTGCTCAACAACATTCAACAAAGAACACAAGAAGTGAAATATTTCCACCATACAGGGAACCCCATACGGTTCTGTCATGAGCTGCAATTCATGTGGATCGGTCTCCTTGCCAATGCTAGCTACAGCTGTGTTTTCATCTGTTACAGTTTCTGTCATAACACTCGCAGTAGTACTGGAAGCAATGCCTGTGGATAATGGTTGACTATCATATACAGAATTCAGGTTCCCATTTTCCAATTGCCTGCTTTCTGAAGCATGCTCACTATTTAGCCCACTGGCCTGATAATTTAAAAAAAAAAAGAAGGGAATTTATGCTCAGTTTTGCACTGCGAAATTGTTATTTTAGTAGAGCAATTAAAATATAATCATTGAGAATGTGCAGATATGACTGTAAAAATATCAGTATTTGTAATAATCTGTTTAGAGAACTCCTGAACCTAACTAGTAACATGCAGCCCATAAAAATTCTTTGCTTACTTTTCATTCCTCTTTTTTTAGAGGTCCATGAAGATGGTGTGGCACATGGGGGATTCAATTACATTTATACATTGATTTTTTGTACAAGTTATGTTTTCACAAATAAAATATTGCTTACAGGATCTTCCCTTATTTTCTGGTAAGAACCAGATATTTCAGTTCAAGTACCAAGCCCCCCTCTCTTATTTTCACTGTATTGCATCCAAAGGGAAAGTGGGAAGAGAGGTTTGCATTCATTTTGGGCTGTACTACAGACTTACAAGCCGGGTATATAATCAGCCGATCAAACACTGTATAGTATCTATAACTACAAAATTGACGGTATACAATTTGTTGGGAACAATAATTAATGGAAATTGAAAATTTTATATAAATAGTGAAGAGTGAAGTAAGCAAAGAGTTAATGATTTAAGAAAGTTTTCTTTTACGACAATTTCACATTTTGTAAACTGAGATAACAAAGAATAGAAAAACAAAAATTCTAGCGTAAATAAGAACCTTATCCCCACCCCAAAATCCACATTTTTCCATTTTTTCCCCCAGGCAACTGACAAATAATACCTAGAGAAAAAGAAGAATGCAACCAAAAAAGGACATACGAAAAACAAATCTTATACCTCTTGTTTTAAAGTAGTGCTCCCATTAGTCAATTCACACTCCCGGTTGTCAACATCCTGAAGATGAGAGAATATACACCTAACAAGTTCATGCATTGTGTACCGTGCTATCCGCTGCAACAGCTCACCTTTGGTTCCTGCTTGATGAACTATACGGAAACAAGTATTCACTATGGTGCAAATGTGTTGGTTACTCAGCATTATAGATGCTTTACTTTTAACACATGCTAGAAGAACTTGTAAAATCTTCATCAATACCACCTCTTCTGATCCAGGATCAGTCACTTCAAATCTGCAACTGGTGACAGCATCAACCACTAAATGCATGGTATCCCCAACATTGACTGTTTTCTGATCAATCACATCCAAAGTTAAGATCTTGTAAACAGATGACAGAGCAACACCAGTAATTGGTGCACCAGTTTCATCTGATTGAATCACATCCAGAAAAGGCTGGAGATACAAGATAGGGTTAATGGTATGCCATTGATTCTGCCATGAGAAAATTTGCTTCCTCAATGCCTTCAAAGACTGAACAAGGAAGTGCTCTGATTGGTCATCATCTGACATATAATGAACTCCCCATCTAACATTTCTTCGCATGACTGCTAAAACTGCACCAATTTCTGCATTGATCATGCATGCTATAGTGGTTTTGTTAGGATATCCAGCATCACACTGTTCAGATTGATCCTCTATTGCATTGAGACCAGTTTGCATCTGCATCTTCATATGTCCCATTTTGACAAACGAATTGGCTGGACATCAATGAACAAAAGCCCTAGGAAAAGGAAAGTTGAAAGAGACAATCCATAAGCATGGGTAACGCAAATCGTCCAAATTCAACACAATAAAAATATATGAAACACAGCCATAGAACCTACTGGAACTCTACAGTCTAGGTCCACAGAAATTCATCAAGGTGGCATCATAGTGAATATACAAGAAGACCGTATAAACAATAAATATGCAAGCATACAAGAAAATTTAAAAAGAATTCTTACATTAAAGTAACAGGGCAGTATAAAATAGTTTAAAAACTGCCAAGCACAAGAAAACCTACTAAAGATCTCTAACCATGCACCCTGATGAAATTGACTCACTGAACCCCAAAGCAATAGAAATACAATAACTAAACAACATTTTCATGCCTTTCCCTTTAACACAAACACAAAATGACTGGGTTATGGAACAAATCAGTAGCAGAGCAGAGACTAACAGTATATCTCAAATTTATAACCAACAATCAAAGCTTTTTACAATAGATCAACTACATGAATCAAAACCAATTCCTCCAATATATCATTCAGGTGTAAATCCTTTCTAATGATCCACCTAGAATTTTTCTTGGTCTTCCTTTTCCTTTAAATTATGGGGCTTTCCACCACATGATCAACTCTTCTAACCGGGGCTTCAATCGGTCTTCTTCTCACGAGTTCAAACCATCTCTGGTTCAATTCCACCATATTATCCATTATATATGCCAATCCTTCTTCCTCTCTAATACATTCAATCCAAATCTTTTTTTTTTATAGTATGCCCACTCATCCAATGCAACATTTTAATAACTCAAGCAATCTCAGCAACATTACATTAAGGGTCTCCAATAACCAGCTAAAATCCAGCAATTCCAATACTATGTATGTCATATTATAAAATTTAAAAAAGAATTTAAGCTGTATGAATACGAGTGGTTATCAAATGTAGGTTTCGGTTCCTAGCAACAGCCTCTGCGCTTGCGAGGGTAAGGTTGCGTATTGATCCAGATGGAACCATAATAAATCTATAAACACATACCATCAAATTGGCAAAAACAAATTAAATTAAACACGGATCTATTATTAAATCTCATCTTTCAAATCGAACTTATTGCATTGGGGATCATGTCAGAATATATACTATGAGTAAAATTCAATGATCTGATCCAATGGACAAAACATAACCCATTTGGAAATTAAACTAAAATTAAATAGAAAAATGGATCAAATCAAAGGGTTGAATTGAATTGGCAGAATTATTATTAAACATAAAATAAAATGATGATGGAAGCGATGGGAATGAATGAAAACTTACGGAGAGATGGTGAGTTTAGGGCATGGGATTGAATCGGAGGTGGAGAAGGAGAGTGGAATTGGAAATCATTTCCCGTGAAATTGAAAATTGAAAATTGAAAATTGAAAAATCCAATCGTGGCCCTGATGATGATGATGATGAAGAAGAAGAAGAAGAAGAAGAAGAAGAAGCTCCCCTCTCTCGCTGCTCTTCTCGTCGGGGGCGCTTTCTTTCTTTTTACTGCTTCTTGTTATTATTATTCTCTCTATTTTATTTATTTATTTTGTGTTGTTTTTTTAATTTGGATTTGATTTGAATTTGTTTGTTTGTCTACCCTTGTGGTTATGTGGTTACGTGGTTACGGTAAGTGACAACTGACAAGGGTGTTGTATCAATGACAAAGGTATAGTATTACTTTTTTTTTTTTTTTTTTCGTAAAGGTATTTTTCGCCCGATAATAAAAAAATTAATCTTTTTCAAGATGTAAGTAAAGATCACACAACTAAATTTTGTCATATAATATTACAATTTTTGGGCATACAATAAAAAAATAAGATATCGATTTCCGGTTTTCCATTATAGATATCATTTCTTCGTTCCTTCTAATACATTTGATACAATAAAAAAAATAAGATATCGATTTCCGGTTTTCTATTATAGATGTCATTCCTTCGTTCCTTCTAATACATTCGATCCAAATCTTATTTTTTATTGTATGCCCTCCTTTTTTTTTTAAGGGAGTATGCCCTCCTTATAACTTTATTATATTACAATTTTATTAATAACGCTTATAAAAAAATTTATTAATAACAACCATTTTATTTTTAATTAAAATGTTAGTTGGAAAGGTAAATCTGACAACCATTATAAGATTATTCTTTTACCTTTGTTATATTTTCTCTGGTCCTATTTATAAAATCCTTTTGAGGTTTTTCACTCCATCAAGGAGAGTAGATAAATTTGTCAGTGGCATTGGAAATGTGAAAATTTGATATACTTTTTCAAAAATACCCCTATAATTATTATTGGAACTCTAAAAAGTGTTGACTTTATAGGGATGTTAGTGGAAAGAAGTAATTAAATGCTATTGAAAATTGAAAAGGGATCTTATAAATAGGACCAAAATAAAAACTATAAAAAGGTCTTATAAATAAGACCGGAAGGAATAAGATAAGATGATACAAATTAAAACCCAAAAGCACATGTGCTAATCATCAATTACAAATAATATTAATTAATGCAACACGACTCTCTATGTCTCTGTACTTTCTTTTCATGTTCACCAAAAATATTGGTATGAATAAGGTTAAATTACTCGTTTGGTTTTCTACCGTCATTTGAGGTGGTTTTTAATTTTGAGTTTTAAGATTTTAAAAAGCCAAAATTGGTTTTCAGTTTTATAATGCCGGTTTAAAATTTTTTTGATTTTCAGTTTTAAAATTATTTCCAAACTTATAAATTTTATAGCGCTCTTACTTTGTTATGCAGCATATACTACCACTACTATTTAATAACAACTTTCATGTGGTCGTTGTCACTGTCAGTTAGAGGTGGTGGTCATCATTATAGTGGTTGCAGTCTACAGTGATGGTTGTGGTGGTGGTGATCATGAGATGGTGATTAGAGAGACAATGATAGTCTTGGACTCTTGGTGGCGACCGTGGTGGTGATGTCATTGAGAGATGATGGTGGTGGTTGAGGTGATAGTGATTGTCGCGAGAGTGGTGGTGCTCATCCGATTGTAATGGTGGTTGGGGTGGTCATAGTGAGGCAATGGTAATAGGTGAGGATGTCATAGCGGTTGAAGTTGCTCCGATGTTGGTGGTGGTTATCATTTGGGACGGTAGTGGTTAGGATGGTTGTGGTAGTCATGGTAGTGGTTGGGTGGCAGTCATGGCGGTAGCAATGACCACCAACCACCAATGGTTGTGGTAGTGGGAGGACTGATTATTATAGTGATAGTTAGGGATGACAATGGGTCCAGGTGGGTTTGAGTAATGGGGTACCCGGACCCAGACCCGTTCACAAATTACTGGACCCGGACTCACCCGGTTCCGCCGGATACCCATACGGGTTTTGCGGGTACCCATTAGCAATTTTTTTAAAATAAAAAATTATTTTTAAATTAATTTCTATGTTTTTTTATAAATCGAGGATCCTTAATACATCATTACACACTCTACTTAATATTAATCCCTACCACCATTAAACACTCCCAGACATCAAAGAAATTCTCTCGTTAAACACAAACATACTAAAATTATATATATATATATAATGCATATATGTATATATGGATGGGTCCGGGTACCCACGGGTCAGGATATCTCATACCCGGACCCAGAACCGTTCAAAGCGGGTACCCAGACGGGTCCATTCTTTGGATCCACGGGTCTTTTTTTGGAACCGGAACCGGAACCGTTGCGGGTACCCACGGGTCCGGGTCCAATTGTCATCCCTAGTGATAGTGATTGAGTCACAAAAAAGTGAGGTGTTATAAATTTGCAACTAAAAACTGAAATTATGAAACATTATTTATTGTTTTGAGAATAGAGATGAAATTGTTATGAAAATAAGTTAAAAACCATTTCACCCCAAATTTTGGCAAACAGATTTTGTTTGGAAAATACAATTTTCAAACAAAAAATCAAAAACTAACAACCACTCCAATAGGGGCTTTAAAGTATTTATTTATTTCAAAATGGTTTTTCAAGGTTTTTTTTTTTTTTTTTTTTTTTTTTTTTTTAAAGTTATTCCTCAAGTTGTTTTCCATTATTGTTTGTTAGTACCTAACATTAATATCTCACTAGCGCTGTCCAACTTAGCTGACGTGGCTGTTAACTCAACGTCCATGCAGTGATGCCACATAGGATGGTAGCAAACTTAAGTTGGAAGATGTAAGTGAGATATTGACATTAGAAATTAACAACAATAACAAAAAACAACTTGAGAGATCACTTTAAAAACAATAAAAAATAATCAGGGACCACTTTAAAACAAACAGGAGTAAACAATTCTAAGGATCAAAAGAGTAGAGCCTATGAATGATATAAATTTGATACTAGATTATGAATAATGTCTGATCTATGTTGTGCGTGTGAAAAATGCTTTATTCACAAACACAAAAATCTTAAACTTGAAGCTATATATTGATACTCATGGTAAATTGAAAAAAATAATAATAATTGTTTTTTTTAAATGGAATAATAATGATCGTTAACTGTTAGAGTTTGGAAATAATAAGAATAATGTTGACTGAGTTCGTCCCTTGACTGAGTTTGGCAAAACTACTAGATTGGTAAAGTTATTTTTTGGTTGCGATTTTGTCCCTTAACTTTTTTTTTTCGTTTCAAATAAATGTAGAAGTTTGTAACTTGTTGCAAATAAATTTTTCCATTCAATTTTGTCTTAACACCGTTAATGGGAGCCTCCTATGTGGCAACCATTGGTCTTACGTGGCTAAAACTCAACGTTACACCCCAAAAATGATATCATATGATGCCAAAAGAGAAAGTGCAGATCGTGCTGGAATATTTGAACCCCAAATGTGGTTATTTGGCCCCCAAATGTTTCCGTCTCTAAAGGAACGGGAAAACACGTCTTGTTAAAGACGGAATAATGAACCCCAATTTGGTGAAATTCGCTTTCCCGTTCTACAGAAGACGGACAATACCGTTGTCGAAAAAACAGAAGTATCCGTTTTACAGTACACGGAAGTACAAAACAAAGGCATTTTACAATTTTTACATGCTTCTTACAGCAGACAGATTCGAAATTCCTTATTCCGTTTTTCCTAAGACGGAAGTTTCCGTTTCCTTCCATACGGGACACTTAAATGGGGTTCATTTTCCTGTTTCCCCCTATACGGAAATTCCCGTCTTTCAGTAGACGGATGAAACAATGGGGGCCAAATAACCACATTTGGGGTTCAAATATTCCAGCACAAAGAGAAAACCAAAGTAGTTAGGGATAACCCAATAAGCTTTTATTTTGGCCTCATACGACATCGTTTTGGGGTGTAACGTTGAGTTTTAGCCTTGTAAGACCATTGGTTGCCGCGCAGAACGCTCCCATTAATGGTGTTAAGATAGAATTGGACAGAAGGATTTATTTGAAACAAGTGACAAACTTTCAGATTTATTTGAAACGAAAAAAAGTTAAGGGACAAAATCGCAACCAAAAAATAACTTACAGGACCAATCTAATAGTTTTGCCTAATTATTTTTCCTGAGGGTTTTGGTCCTTAAACTTTTCGACTATTGCTTTTGACCCTCGTTCTCGACTTTTTGGTCCCCATTTTCAATTTTCATAGACCAAAACATTGTTTTCCGTGTTATTATTTCCGATTCTACAAAGACGGAGAGCGTTTCCGAATTTTTTTCGACTCTAAAGAGTCGGAAAAAATTTTCCATTTCAGCTTTGAAGAGTTAGAAAATTTTTCATCTTTGAAGAGACAGACATATTCTAGTACCATATATTTTTCCATTATTTTTATTTATCACTTACTTCTCAACTTTTTGACCCCTATTTTAAAAGCATGGAAAAGGGAAAAATATATGGTACTAGAACATGGTTATTTTAGTCATTAAAATTTTAAAATAGGAGTCAAAAAGTTGAAAAGTAAGTGATAAATAAAAATAATGGAAAAATATATGGCGCTAGAACACGTCCGTCTCTTCAAAGATGAAAAATTTTCCAACTCTTCAAAGCTGGAAAAATTTCCCACTTTGAAGAGTCGGAAACTCTCTCCCGTCTCTGTAGAACCGGAAATAATAACACTAAAAAAGGTGTTTTGGTCCATAAAAATTGAAAATGAGGGGCCAAAAGCATAGGGCAAACTTTTCTGGTTATACAATTTTTGTCCTTATGTAATGTTTTGTAAAACAAAGGCAATAATGTGATATAATTGTCATAGCCACGTGTGGGTATTTTTTTTATTACAAATGAGGTATCTGAGACTAGAATCTAAGACTTGGAGGACCTAAACTACTTAGATGTTCTTGCAGCTATCAACTGGACTCGCTTATGCGAACACGTGTCGATATTTTTGGTTAACTTTTGGTCATAAACTTGACATCGGACAAAGCAACTACATTTCAAAAAAAAAAAAAAAAAAGACAAAGCAACTAACGTTGCATAACAAAAAAATGTTTTAGGATCAAAATGATTGTGCATAAACAAAAGTTGAGGGATAAAAGATGCATTTAAGCTTTAATAACAAGCCTCAACATAGTTTATACTCCTTCCCTTATCATAAGGCATATTTTGGTATAACCGGTGTGTATTTGGAATAAACTCTTTAATACTACCTAGATATTCTAAAACGACTTATAAAAAGGAACATCAATTCTACCAAAATGGTATCTTATAAGGAGTGACGGAGGGAGTATATAATTAGTGGTCATCTCTCATTCATATCTCTCATTCCGAGGTTGCATGAGAGGTCTTTGGTAGGAGGCTTGGAGCCTCTCTTCCTCCCACACAGATATTTTTCCCTCATTTTTTTACAAAATTGGCAGTAAAAACATTAGCAAGGATTCCAACCCTTGTAGGATACAATATGGCAAGAAATACCACCACACTAAAACTTTTCAATTGTTAAGAATAGCAAACTGTTATATATAAATATTCAAAAATTGACTCCCCAAATCTGCACACTTTAAATCTTTGGTCAACAACAACACAGGTGAACATAATGCTCAATCTGAGAATTCAGTGTGACTCAATGCTGTTCATAGACTGCTAATATACAAGCTCAACCAAAATAATGAACATTCTTTAGCAAGGTATATGGAATGTATGGCCCCTAAGTAACAAGGTCCATATCAAAACGACCCCCTACTTTAACCATCCTTACCTAAAGCATGCATGTATAAAGAACTTATTTAATATATTCTATAGTTGCAGTTTGAGATGCAGCATCTCTATCTACACTCCTCAGCTGCAATGGAACACTAATTGCACAGCAATGTATCACGAGTAGCATTTCCGGTTGTTGGATTCACCCTGTTACCAAGAACAACTCGTTAGCATATTTAGACAACAAAATGAGATCTAAATGGAAAGATATATTATCTTACCCATCTGCCACTTTGCAGAGGTATTCGCGTTGATCATCTCTTAATGGCACGTCCGTAAAATCTGGCTCCGACCAATATAATAGGCGAACCATTGTTAAATTTCTTAGTATAAGTTTCATTACATATAAAATGAAACCTTCACTCATATGGTGCTAATATTTTGACATTCAACTATAAGTAAGATGCATGTTTCTACTTGTAGTAACTAGTAAGTATGACTAATAAATAAATTTCTTTTACCGTTCTTACCATCCTTAGTTCCTTACATGTATTATTAGTCCAGTTGTATCAATGTATCATACTATCATCTACTCATCAACAGCTAAACCATATCCATATCATATCTTTTCAGCACTAAATCCAAGCACACATAAACGGAATTTATGCTGGTAGAGTGCACTAATTATTACACAGAACTATTCTCCACCATCTGAAGTCCAAACTGCATGTTGAGTATGTCCAAAATTGACTCCAATTTTATTAGTGATGGAAGGTAAAAAAATATGAAGGGAAATTATAAATTCTTATCTAATTTGAAATTATCTTTGGAATAGGTATCCGGGTTTTGTTTTAGTTTTTTTTTTTATAATACTCAAAATGAATATTATAAACAGGTACAAAGGGTGCCCGAACCATTAGAAGAAGACAACCTCAAATGGCAGAAGAAGAGGAATTGATGCAAGAGTGGGGGTTCATGCACCAACTCGCAAAATAAACTTTCCTACCACAAATATTTGAGAACCATTGGCATGATCTAACCTTTAGGTATCCGGGTTTTGTATATTATAAGTTCATAACATTCACAAAAATCATTTTAATACGGGCTATTGGAATAAGGGTTAACAAAACTTGGTATTTATTCATTCAAATTATATGAAGATTTACTGCAATTTGCCTAGATATAGATGTTTCTTTTTAGTAATGACCATTGACCAAATCAGGAACATTGCTAATGAACTTGCTACCCATTGTTTTATTCCTCTCTTCTTCCTCTATAAGCCCTATCTTTGTATATAGACTTCTTATGTTGATTGAAAACCAAGGTTAGTTGCATGCCAATAGTCTTGGTCTAATTAATTAGCAGGCTAGGATTCAGAACTATAAGTTTGTCAATAAATCAACAATTAAATGCTACTATTATAAGATAAATACCTCTTTAAAACCATATTCCCCTTCAAAATCCACTAGTAGCATATATATAGCTAAGTGATACGATTACATACCGGCGCCAGTAATATTTGACCCCTTAAAAGATGTATTTCCTGTTGCAAGTGCACCTTCCAAGTTAGCATTGCTTAAGTTTGCCTGCAGAGAGTGGTCATACATACAAAAGCCGACAGGACCGATATATTAAAATGACAAAAGAAGAAAACTGTTAGTTATAGTGGATTGAGGCATGTTTTCAGCTTCGACTAAAATAATATCTGAAGTTGTTAGCACAAAATAATCTACATCCTTTCCCATCTGATTATCTCTTTTTTTTTTGGCTGTACACCAACCGGTACCCGGATCTGGTTTACCCAGAATCCGACTCATCTGGTCCGACCCAACTGAGCTCGCACTAAGCGGTAGGGGTCTCCTAGCGGGGGTTGCTCCATACCCAAGGCTCGAACTCGATACCAGTTGATTAAGGGACCAAGTGAGCTACCACTTGACCAACCCCACGTTGGTCCCATCTGATTTTCTCTATATGTAATATACCATAGTCTAATTAAAGCCGGCTAACTATCATGTTAATGATCCATCACAATAATTTATGGTGACTGGACTGAAACTTCTACATCACAATCATCATCATAGCATTGTTTAAAGAGTGATGCTATGTGTTATGAGGCAGTATTTACAAAATCAGCCACAAATGAGGTCCACATGATTGCAGTGATTTATTTTAGGATGGATTCATCTGCATTAATTCTTATATCCCTACTAAGACCCTTTATTTGTTTATTTTGCACCTAAAATTTTCTAGCAGCTACTCGTAACGTTTATTATTTCTCTTCTTTAAATAATTTAAGCAGTCTCTAGTATAATTACCCCCATGTCGACGCTATGCTATTATGCTATTATGATATTTTGTTTTTTATTTTTTATTTTCAGTACATTGCAACAGCAGAACAATGAATTTTTAATAAACAGTGTCATAAGCACAGTGGAGTAAGGGCTAGATCAACAAGGAATAAGAAACTCAAGAAGGCCTTATGCAAATGATGAAATTAAATGCTATTAGACTGCAGCATAATGAACGGATAACATCACTATTTCCATATAATTGAAGAGTTACCTAACTTACCTTTGTCACATTTGCCAAGGAGAAATCTGCACTTCTAAGATCAGCATCTGAAAGATCAGCACCTGACAACAAGAGAGGTAGGAAGAGAATAAATGTAAATAATCATGAGGTTGTAGAAATGATTTATTACTGCAAATGTTAAGCCATACATATGAGCTGAGTATGCTACATTCATTTAAATAGGGGAAATTATAATGACCTCCCCTAATGGTTGGCTCAATTACATTACACCTTGCATCACTAGTTTGAGAAAAATTCACTTACTTCCTCTAAGAAGATCTGTAACATTTGAAACAAGAGGGTGGAATACTGTAATGTATAAAGAATTTTTCTAAAGTGTGTACTCTAGCAAATTTTAATGTACACTTTCTAGCTAAGCTTGCATTTGAAATTGTTACATTTATAAATTTCATGTGCATCAATCGGTGTGCCAATCCTCGGTTTATCTATTCTATTTTTTGTAAATTAATAAATGTCATTGGGCACACATTAGAAGAACTCATATATAAATATTAAGTGCAGTGTAATTTCTCATAATATTGCTGTTAGCCAAACCTGTTAAATCGGCATCAAAGAAGCTGGCACCTAACAACTTTGCACCTTTAAAATTGGCTTGTCTCAGTATGGACTGTAACAATAGGTAACTTGTTAGACATTCACATTAGACCATTCATCAAATTAACTATTTTTTTTTCTTCAAAAAGATTTAAAAAAAAAAAAAAGTAAACAATTTTACACCGTTTTGAAGTCTTGTTTGATGAGAGTCTTGCCACTAAAATCCTTCCCAGTGAGATCTTGTCCCCTTGTCACCTCTTGCCCATAGGGGCCACCACCCTGAAAACAACTAATTATATTGAATAAAATAAAGGGGTTGGAATATAAACTCTCATTTTTGTCATAAACTAAGAAAAGATTGCATTTTGAGACAGAAAATATTGACTACAACTACCTTGAAGGCAAGTGCAGGATCAACAACGAACAAAGAAGCAGAGAGGAGAGCAATAAGGGCAGTGCTAGAAACTGATTCAGTCAAAGAAAATTTAAGTTTTTGAGAGGGTTGATAATGATTATGCTTCAGTTGCTGTGACTGTGGAAGAAAACAAAGATGAGGTAAGTGAAAAGGAGAAGGGGAGTTGGAAAAGGAAGGTTTGGAAGTAGAGAGATGAAGAGGTTTAGAAGTGGAACACAATGACATGTTGTGAAGAAGAGCCATTGCTTGCAGTTACAGTTACAGATGCAACTCACAAGGACAAACTATGACAGGTGCCATTTGGATGTGGATAATGCCACTCTGCCACTCTGACCTGTGCATATATGGTTGGTTGGTTAGCTTTCCATGCTGATTTTTTTTTTTTTTTTTTTTTTTTTACTTTTTAAAACTCTCTCCCTTCCTAATTATAATGCACATTTTTAGGGTTTATTTGCTCCCGAATGTAAGTTACTCCCTTCCTTCTTTATTATCCGTCGTATTAATGATTTTAAAAGTGTAATAAATTTTATTTTTCATATTTTTTCCTATTTAGTATGTATTGGTTTATGTAAGTAGTCGAGAAAAATTAATGATTATAGGGAGAGGAATGTTATAGTGGGAAAAAATATAATTAATGTATTGGAAATCTGAGTAATAATTAAATTTTTTAAAATGTGCGTTTTGTTTGAAATAAGACAAATAAATAGGAACAGAGAGAGTATTTTAGAATATTTAAGCAACGTTAAATAATTTATATCTAATATACCTTTAACGATTCTACTCTATATTTCATATTTCAATAAACCTTTTCACTTTTCCCATGATAATAATTACATCAATCTAGATTGTATTTAATTTTATACGGTGGTAATTTTGAAAATTTTTTATATTTTTTTACTCCTATAACTTTAAGAATAATAATTACCTCTAACTACTTTTCTTAATTTGTATGAATTGGGTAAAAGTGTCCTATAATTAGGGAGGAATATAGCTTGATATAAGATGTGTATGGAAAAATTCACCCCATCAACAAAATTAAATAGTAAGATTAAAAATGTAAATAAAAAAATATATTTATGATTATTATTGAAATTTATAAAATATTGAATAAATAAAAATATTTGCTAAAATAAATAATTATTGAGATGCGATTTTATAAATACACAAAAAATTTACCATTTTTTTAAAAAAGTCTTATATTAAAGTACGGAGGAGCAAGAAAATGTTTTTGTAATTAAAATTGAAAATATAATACTTTTTTAATTAAAATAAAATAATTAGTTAATTTTTGGCAAAAATATTGTTCCATAAGGTATTTATTTGTTCCATAGTGGTCTCTCAAGTTTTTTTTTAAGCGATCTCTTAAGTTTTTTTCTGTTAGCATGATTAGTTCTTCCGTTGATTTTTCCGTTTCCGGTCATTTTTTCTGATAAGATATTCGACTAACACCACTTTCCGACAATGAAGCTCTACTTTTTTCCTTCTTCTAATCTTTACTCATTATCCACCAACAAATATTCTGGTCGAATCACCAATTTCTCCACCAAATCTAAAAGGTGGTGTGATGAGATTATTAGAGTTGGAAATAAGAATGAGTTAGAGATAAAAGATATTTGCAATAAAAAATAGAGTCTCACCAGAAAATATTGACGAAAAACCAGAGTTTCGCCGAAAAATATTGACAGAAAACCAAAGTTTCGTTGGAGAAGATGATTAGAGACAAAAATTATAATGGAAGGACCGATCATGCTAACGAAAGTAAATTTAAGGAACCACTTTTTAAAAAAAAACTTGTGAGACCATCTTAGAGCAAATAAATAATTTAAGGGATGACAAAAAACAATTTTACCTTAATTTTTATAGTTAACTTTTTTTTTTAACAAGTTTGCTTAAATTCTATTGCCTCAACACCTTGTGCTACTATCTTGCACTCACTCCGTTCCTATTTATCTGTCCTATTTCAAACAAAACACATCCTTTAAGAAATGCAATCATTACTTAGATTTTCAATACATTAATTATATTTTTACCCACTATATCCTTTCTCTTTCTATAATCATTACTTATCTTTCACTACTTACGAAAACCAATACCCTATTAAATAGGGGTAGACATGGAAAGTAGCATTTATTATACCTTAAAATAATCAAAAGGACAGATAAAAAGAAACAAAAAACTTCTCCAAAAACAGACAGTTAAATAGAAACGAAGGGAGTACTAACAAGTTTGCGGGGATAGATGTGATTGATTCATCAAGGAATTGAAATTCAATCAAGACTAATGGTTCTAATTGATCTCAAATTTTTTTCCTTGACAAATTTAATCACCCAAAAAAAATAAAGTTTTAGAATAATTTTTGAACTCTTTTTAGGATAATGTGATCTCTAGAAAAAAAAAAGTTATCAAAAATTTCATAAAGTTTTCTTGCATGATATAATTTAGTCCCTTAATTTTTTAAGGACAATTTAATCTAAAAATCTTGGATTAAATTGGATTAAGTTGGAGATGTCAATTTGGATTACTCAGTCATGTTCATGTTCAAGCAGGGATGAGCATAATCCAATCCGTCCCATCCCAATGATTTCATGTTGGGTTTAACCTGACACCACAAAAGGGGACAGACCCGATACAAGAGCATATATTAAGGTTTTATTGTTTTTCAATGATTTACTTTTGTCTAAAATTTTATGTAATAGAAATAGCAATAGAAATGAACACAATTTCAAACATGAAATATCCCTATATTTCTTTAGTACAATATATCAATACAATGTGAATGTCTTGTCTAAGATGTTTGTGTTAGTGATATGTTAAAATTCTATTTACGTATGTGCTTAATCAAGCATGGTAAATATTTATTAGTGGAGTATTTATTTTTGTCTCTTTGAATAACAAAGCCTCTTGATATTTTCACTTTTTAAGTTATATGTAATACCCCAATTAATTTTATTAAATAAGTTGATAATTTTAGTTATTAATTTTTTTTCATGATATGATTCAAAACAAACCACATTAGTTCATCATTATTATTACAGTACGACAAATAAAGTCTTAAACACAATATAATTGTTTTACATATTATATTTTAGGATGCTATTTATATTTATTTTATATTACATATATAAATTACACCTCAAAGCATTGGTTCGAACTCAACAGCAAACCCCCTCAGTTGGGATTTAGATTGAACCCCAATCACATCAGGAAATGATTCACTATCGGGGATACCTAACAAATATTCAAAATTAGGGAGTAAGTCATTGTCATACCATTATTATCAATTAGTAATTTAAATATTCAAATTAAACAATCACAAGCAACAAGAAGGTTATGTACATTATGATGCATGTCAAACAATTATTTAATTAACGTAATTAATTTCTTATTGTCCCATATGCAATGCATGCATGTCTTTTCGACTTTCTCTTTTGGATCCGATTTCATAAGTATGATGTCTCAAGTATCCTTTTTGCATTTGATTGCATGACCCTTATCTCGGACTCCTAGTCACACCTAGGTTTCGAGTATTTCATAGTAATGTTCCTTCGGACCCCGGCTTGCTACCCGAGCTACGACTTCACCTCTTTCTGTTATCTCGAACCTTTAGGCATTTTACCCAAGCTACGAGCTTGAGACATGGTCGTACCATATGAATAAATTCTCTTTTATTATTACTACATGCAACAGTATGCACCTTTTTTTTTTTATTATTTCATTAACTTAACATTGGATTTTTAATGGACTTATGTATTTTTCATCAAATCTTATATCACATACCGTCTAGTATGTTTTAAAAAACAATTCATTTCAACAAGTCCATTGTAACATCCCGAATTTTAATCCCAAACTTATTGAGAATAAGAGGGCTAAAGTGTAGCGGATCGGACCTCGGTCCGACCAAATCCCATCTAGCCGACCAAAAAGCGACGATCAGGGTCATAAGCTGATCTCGTCTCGCCTCACACCCCTCGTCAGTAACCAGTCTTCTCGAATTTAAAGGACTCTGGACTGACCAGTTAACATCGAGCTCATTAGTAGTACCGAGCTCATAAGAATCGAGCATGTAACGCTGAGCCCATGAGGATCGAGCATGTAATGCTGAGCTCATGAGAACCGAGCACTTAGTAATGAGTTCACTAAAAACCGAACAGTCAGCACCGAGCTCATGAGAACCGACCTCGTCTCGTTTGACAACCCTTGGTAGTGAGTAGCTGAGTATATTGAGACGATCTGCGACAGACGATTATACGCACCTACCTCAGCCATATCCCGTTGGCCACAACGAGTCGCCTTGTATTAACCGACTATAAGTTCGGCCTTCTACCGGCCGACTAGCGAGACACTAAGCCAACCTTGTATCGATGCCAAGATATCTCGGCCTCCATGCGCCGAGCATTTCACTTTACTGTCTTATTTCAAGAGGGTGCTCCCCAGAACCCGAGCACCGAGATCCTAACACAGTCCCTATAACTTGTTGGAAACCAACAAGCGGCCTAACACTTTACTAGAGGGGGGGTGAATAGTAAATTGAAGTAACGATATTAACTTTTCGAATGTAATTGATATTAACAAATAACATGCTTACTGTTTTAAACCAAAATTAATTTTCTGTCCAAAATATGATGAACTACTTGATTAGTTCAGGGACTACTCGAGTAGTACGTTTAGATTCAGACAGAGAACAGAGTTTTCAATTAAATGGTTTCGCTAGCACGAAGCCAAGAACAGAAGCGAATGATTTGATAACTTAAGGTTCAGATGGAAAGATTTAATAAACTGAAATAAACGAAAGCAATAAAAGAGAGACACAGAGAATTATTATACTGGTTCACTCTCTATCCACTGAGAGCTACGTCCAGTCCCCCCTAAACCTTAGGGAGTGTCTACTCAAAATCAGTTCAAATTGGTTACAATAGGAGATACAAGTGAACCTCACTCTATCACACCTATCCCTTTCAAGAGTGTACCAAACTCTTGATGTCTACCCCAATTTTGTTGATCTTGATGGTTGAAGAACCTCTTCAACGCTTCCAATTGCAGGACTCCTTGAAACCTTCAAGAGATCCTTCCTTTCTTCAATGGAGAAATCAGATCACAACGAAGAGGCTCCAAACAATCTAAATTGACAATGAGTAAGAAAAGCTAGAATACTAGAATGAGATTGATTCTTAGAAAGGGATTAGATCAATTGTTCTTTTGTGTGCAAGGTTTGAAAATCGTTTTTGCTCAAGATGATCGGTGGTATTCTTGTTGAAGAGGTAATCAATATATTGTGTTTTCAAATCGCCAGAATCAGGGAGGAGCTTGAGAAAACTAATAAGGAAAGATTCTCCCTTGATTGCCTCTTCAACAGTCATATAAGAATCTGAAAAATGACTGATCTGACTCGTACTACTCGAGTAGTTGGAACACTACTCGAGTAGTGTGAGCAGACAGAGAAATGGTGGACTTACTGTTTCTCAAACTACTCAATTAGTGCAGCAACTAATCGATTAGTTGAGAACTAATCGATTAGTCAACAGACTAATCGAGTAGTTAGGGGAAACAGTGAGAAGACCATTTTTATGCTTTGCAGGCTACTCGAGTAGTGCACAAACTACTCGAGTAGACACTGCTACTTTCTCAAAAATAATGTCAAAATTGATTTTCCAGAAGTCCTAGTCCCTTTCTAAGCTTTTTCAAATATTTAACTTAACTAGTGTTCATGCTAACTAACTCATAATCGCTTGAGTAAAATCCTAAGTCTACCACCCACACTCAACATAAATATAAAATATTACAAGGGAGCGGGAAATGGAAAACTTCTAAATGGTTGTTGTTGTTGATTCCTCTGGCACTTTTTCTTCATCAAAATAATGCTTTCCTTGTTGCACTTTCATAACTCTAGTCCGATCTATTCGACCGTGCGCCGACTAGTTAGCACTCAGTTACGAGCACTGACCACGATCTGGTCGGATTCATAACACACCAAGCTAGAGCCGAGCACGTGTGCTCGAACAAATGGCTCGCACAGCGTTAGGTGTGCACACGTCAGACGTCCTTTTCAATCACTGTTTGTGGCTTCCTCAGGAAGCCATTAATTTATAAACACACATTTACCAAACTTCCAAGAGAAGCTTCTCACTAAGACCACATGTTACAAAGCTTCTAGGAGAAGCCTCTTTTGTGGACCACTCATTCCCTATCAAGGCAAAATAAAACAATAACACAACAAAGAACTCATTCATTCCTTCGTTGTTCTCATTCCTTCTCCTCCAAGTTCTAAGAGCTCTCTCTCTCTCTCTCTTTCTCTCAAAGAACGAATTCATCATCATCATTTCCACGACAACTCTAGAAAAATCAAGAGCAAGAATCATCAACAAACATCATCCTCATAAAACCCTTATCAAGAAAATGAGTTGAATATTACTTTCCTTTCCTCCTCCTCTCACACGAATTTCCCCACCATTTCCCCTAGGGTTTTCAAGCTTTCAACCATGGAGACTCATACACACATATGCCTCATAATCAAGAACACTTGAAGGATACAACACTTCCATCATACAACCCTCACCAAAGGATCGTTCATACTCATGGAATTTTGGCTAGGTTGAGGTGGCAATCAAGGCTTAGGAGGCTTAATTTCTAAAGAGTGCAAAGCTAAGGAGAAAAAACACATTAAGGTTCCTTACCTCTCTTGACACTTTGAAGTGATGAGTGGGTATTACCTTATCTTAGGGATTGGTTTCTAATATGTATATAATGCTTGCTAAGAGTTGGGTGTTAGTTTTAGGATTTTGCACATTAGGATAGTTGATAGAATTGATAACTAGAGCTTAGAAGTTAAGAAAATGATGATAGCTGTGAAATTATGTGTGACGATGATATGTGATATATGTGTCTATTGCTGTGAAATGACTGAATGTTAATTGGGGATGATAAATTGATTATGGATCTTAGAAAAGGTAATTATAAAGAATTAGTAAGCGAATGGTGAAAATGGATAGGTGATAGAAAATATTACACGGGTAAGAGGAAAGTTAAGGTATAATGATAATAGAACTGATGATTGAGTATTGGAATGGAAAATAATAAATGGAAGAGAGGATTAGGAGTTAATGGCTAGAGGGAAGTAAAAATGCGAGGTCGGCTGTGATAAGCCGCGAACCGACCAGGCGTGATGATAAGTATAACTATGCGAGGTCGGCTGCGATAAGTCGCAAACCGACCAGGCGCGATGATAAGTATAAATATGCGAGGTCGGCTGTGATAAGCCGCAAACCGACCAGGTGCGATGATAAGTATAACTATGCGAGGTCGGCTGCGATAAGCAGCGAACCGACCAGGCGCGATTATTAAAAATATGATGAAATATGGGAATGGGAAAAAGAGAAAGAAAATCTGAGAAATAAGAGAGGAGAAATATTATGAGAATAAATAAGTGTGAAAGTGAATATGATGAGAAAACTGATAATCTGTTTCTGATGTGTTTGTGAGCATGATACGAATGACTAGATGATTATGTGAATTATGTGTGTTTGGCTTAGTCGGTTATTATGTCATGTTAGAAACTGCTATTCCTAATTTATGTGTAATGCTCACTCCTTACCATTTTTCCGCAGGTACTGAGGTTGAGCTAACACATATCCCGACCGAGTAGGTGTACTATCCCTTACAAGGAGAGTAGATTATTTATATAGGACATGGGGAATGTCCTGGGCCCGTTAATATGATGTGATATGTTCTTGTTGTTTATAATGTAAATATATCTTTTGGGTGGACTTAGTACGACTCTTTTGGGAAAGTAACAATTTCCGAAACTTGTTTATACTAGCTGCTAACTGTGATGTTCATATCCTGATGCTAAGTTATATGATGTTATGCCCTGCTGGCACTCTGAATAATATTAATTCAAATGTTTAAGAGGTTTATAAGGAAAAACTAAACTTTGGAAAAGTTGAGTAAACAAAGGAAACTCCAACCGTTCGACGGTGGATTTTTATAAGTCAAAAAGAAATTTTTAAATTCACTATCTTCAATAATGGGTGATTAAAGGTAGTTAATGTAAGGTGTTACATCCATAACCTTTCAATGTCATCTTTCATTTTATTTCCAGCTCTAGGTACAAATATTGATCAAGCATACTATCCAAATTGATGCTGGAAATCGCAAAATATCATGTTAAAAAAAATTATTGTTATCTGACCATTTTCGCTCAAGTAAAATTTTACTCGCTTGAACAATGCAAATTCTGAAATTTGAGTTATATATGGAAATTCAACACCAATTTTTATGGTACTTGTTTCATGATTATATAAATGAGGCATATGATTAACATACATATAATCCGACATTTTTAAGCTCAGAATTATCATCGCATCAATTTGTTTTACAATAAACATATCGATGTCAACATTAATACACACAAATACATTTCTGACAACTCAATATACCATATTTTGATTTAACCTTATATTCAGTGAATTAAACATTTGGACTTCACGCTTATATGATTTAAAAATTGCTCAAAGGGTTTTTATGGTATGTCTTGACCTCTAAGTCACTTGCATATACCAAATACTCACTAACAATTTCTTTTGAACATACATAAGTCTATACTCCTCTTTGAGACATAATTTATTAATTCAATGATATGAATAACTTCTCCCTTACCTAGAAGTAAAGTTATTAACAACACAAGCTAAGGATTTGAGGATTGAGGTTGGCTTCAAGGTTGGACACCAACTTCTTGTCCATAATTATTATTTTTCACCCTCTTTCACTTCACAATATCATCTTAAATTTGCTAGGAACAACCAAACTAACTATTAAGATCAACAGTGGACTATCTTGTACTGATATTAGAATGAAATTAGAAGTGTAACGCCCACCAGAATTATCCTCGAAATTATAAATATTAAATGAAATAGTAAGTAGATATCAAGTAGATATTAAATGGATATTATGTGAATGAATGCTATAAAGATACTATGTGAATTTTATATGAATATTAAGTGAATTTTAATGAAAACATCACCCAAAGATCGTGTCATATCTCATTAGTTAACCGTCGGATCGTGCCCAAATTTGGAGACAAGCTTCCCAACCCTCTTGTCTCCAAATCCAATAGTGGAAATTGTATTTGGAGGCCAAAAAGCCTAGGTAATCGATTACCTGGTCAAAATTTCAAAGTTGACCAAATTTAAGCCTAAGTAATTGATTACCAGGAAGTGGTAATCGATTACCACGACTCTTCTGAGCCATAGTTAAGGCGGTTTGAGAACGAATGGCTAAGAATTTCCCACGATTTCAGCCACAAAATGCCAAAAAAATCTCCTACGAACTGTATAGGACTGATATGGACATCTTAGGGGTGATTAATTTAAAGGAATTGAGCGTTGTTCTCCCTCTAACACTCAAGAACAAAGCCAAGACTCTGAAAAATCGTGTTTTTTCTGGTGTGACCTTTCTCTGCTTCGTTCTCTATGATCTGAACCTCAAACACTTACAAATCTTACACCAAATTAAAGTTTGTTTAACCCTCTTCAATTTGGTACCAAGTTTACTTGATTCGGTGGTCTGTGGAGGAAGATACAAGCCTGCAAAGTTCGCTTGTTGAGTCTGAAATCTGAGTTTCAGATTCAAGAACCCAACTTTCCTTGATTCGTGTGGTAAGCTCAAACATCTTTTGGGCTTCAAACTTGTTCTATTTTCAAGTTGACATATCCTAGCTTTGATTATAATCATTGATCACAAATTATTGTGCTTTATTCTTAGTGATCAACACTAATTTTGTTGTCTTGCCAAACTGAAAACAGAGCACTTTGCAGTTGAACCAAAAACTTTGGGATTTTCCCAACCAAATCGTTTCTTCCATTCCAAATCAATTTGAATCCTTGAGATAGGTAAGGGAGAAGTTATCCGGGTGCTAGAATGATAATCTAAAGGCTGGAAATGTGGGAGTTCACATGAACTCAAGGGCCAAAGTATGAAAAATGAAAACTTGAGATAGGAATATGACTTGGAGGTCACTTAAGTCATATTTCTTGATTTGAACAACTTTTATATGTTGAATATGAGCTAAACTAATGATTAACTTGGACTGTTTTATAAGGGAAATGAAAATCATATGTGCAGTTGTGATTTTACGTCTTTTATGCATATTACTTGAATTGTATATGAATTGATGCTTGGATTGCTATAAATATGCATGGACATGTTTGATTATATGTGAATTTGATCTGCTTTGAGTTGTATTGGATTAAAGTGAAGTGTATCAAAAGTTGGTATAGCAAAACTCAATTCAGTGTGCTTTCTGCTGCAGGGTAATCAATTACCAGGGTTTGGTAACGGATTACCAGGCTGAAATTGGTACCAAAATTTGAATTTTCACGTGGTAATCGATTAATACCCTTTGGTAATCGATTACCAAGGCCCCTGAATTGAGATTTGCTAATTTTTAATACACCTAGCCTTAATCTAATGCATTAATGGGTCATGAAGGGAAATTCTATGAATGAATGAATACTTTATGATGATTTTGATGATGTTTGATTATGAACATGGATTCATAATTATGCAATGGATTGACAACGAAAAGTGAAACGATAAATTATTTGCATTCACATGAGGAGTTGTGGATGGTGAGATAGGATATCGGGAAAGATACGACCATTCTAAGAATTGGAAAGAGAATTCCTAGGATCGGTGCGAGAATGTGCAGAGGTCAGGTTTGACGGTGATTCGTCTGTAACCAAGGGGATTATTATAGGTAAAACGGTCCTATGATGGGGGGGTTCTGCTGACTTTTCCCTGGATAGTTTTGCTTAACCATAATATATCCTATCGGCCTTTTGGTGCATATCATGGTTGCGGAGGGCGGACCTTTGGCAATGATCTAACCCTAGAGAGAAAAGGTACACATAGATGAGTTGTATGATCTGTCGTGGTTGAAAGGCGTTTACTCACAGTTGCTTTCCTTTGATTAGAGAGAATAAGTTGGATTCAACATGATTGAATTCAGTCGAAGGGTTGCTTATATGAGAATGATATTGGATCCAAATGAGGAGAATGAGATTATAATACATGCATCATGCCACTTAATTACAAGAGAATTGTGTGATAAATTGGGTGTGCATTTGTACATGCATTATTCTTTGATTACTTGATTATTTGTGATTGTTATTTCTAGTTCTGATAGATTATTATTTGATGATGTGCTTCGGCCGTGACTTACTCCCCTGCCCTTTTGTTTGTCAGGTAATGGCTCAGAACCCAATTTGCATAGAAATGAGGTTCATCCCCGAGGGGACATGACATAGGAGGGGTACCAACCAGATATTAGAGGGGATGGTGGAGATCACAATCCGCCGTCTGAACCCTCTCCCTCATATGTGTTCCTTGCGGACATGCATTCCCATAATCCTTATCATCTGTCTCTTTCCTGATTAGTAGGGGTGATATGTGACTAGGTTATACGAAAGTCGAGTGTATATATCTGCTGATGTTTTTGGAGTGCTCTGGGTCTTTATATTTTGGATGTAAAATAATGTAAAATATGCTAAATGACCCAGGGTACAAACTAAAACTGATATGATGGTTAGTAAAGCTACGCTCTAGCTACTAATGATGTGATATATGTTCTGAAAATCTTTTTGATAACAATGTATATGATGTAAATTAAGTTTTCATCTCTATGTGGATAATGATGTGTTGGCTGGTTTAGCGATGACTTAAATTTATTTTCTAAAAAGGCAAAAAAAAAAAATCATCCACATTTTTATAAAACAATTAGAATAAGGGAAATAAATTTGGGTTGTCGTAAGAAGAGTTTTGGCAAATTTTACTTACTAAAAATCAACGACGAAGTCCACACCAGAAATTGGTTTTTGAGCCACTTAAATGAGTATTTTCCAATGATTTTAAGGGATATTGGTTGAGTTATGGGTTGCTACTTCCTAAGGGTAGTGAGTACACGAATTAGGGATTGTTAGGACTATGTACAATGCTCCTCTAAAGCTGATGAGTTTCATCATTACTCCTCCATACTTAAGCAACAACAAGGGGAGACAAAGTGGAAACATTATCACTACCAAAAGGGATTTTGGCTAATTTTGATTGGCTTGGGTGATAATGGTGAACAAAGCCACCTCCCCTATGACCCTCAATAATGGAAACTTACCTGGTGACTCCACAAGAAGACATCCTAAAGGTTTTTAATTGGATTATACCAATAATCTTGAATTGGTTGAATTGCAACCATTGCTAAAACTGTCGATCTTGTTTAAGCTAGACTCGGAGCACAAAAAACAAATCCCACCGTTGGATATAAAGATAAGGATGTCACAAAACCTGACTCCAGATTTGAGTAATAAATCCGACGGTTAACAAACGAATTGGAGCACAATCATACGATGATGCTTTTGAAAAAAATCACTTTTATATTGTTTTAATCACTTTGATAATGCTTTGTTAAACTTATATATCCCTAGAAATTAAATACACACATAAGAATATTTATATTTTATATTTTATTTTAGAAATTCAGGATGTTACATTGTGCAAAATACTTAAATCATGTAGAGGGAGTATAATCTCGAGACAATCTAGTCAACTATAATTATGTAGGCACTTGAGATTTAAGTTTTAGATATCATTTTAACAATCTTACAAATAAAATAAACTTAGTGATGAAGAACTTATTGCATCATACAAAAATTTGACATTTTTGCCTCAAGAATATATTCATATTTTTAAAAATTTTATGCTTATATTTTTGTTTCGGGTAAACTCAACCTGTTCTTATCTTGACTCGTCCCTATCGCGTCCCTTCCTCATTAGGGATAGGTTCGGGTTCAAAAATTGACCCGATCAGAATTTAGGGATAGGTGAGGGACAAGCCTAACCCGTCCCAACACGTCCACGCTCACCCCTAGGTTTAGATAAGTCCTAGGTTTAGATAAGTCGTGATTAGTCCTGGTTAAAAAAGTATGGATATAATTCGGGTCAAAAATACTTTGGGCCAAAAATGCCCAGGATCTATTAGGGTCGGTTTTTAGAGCATAAACCCACCGTTTAGTTGGCCTAGCTCAGATCGGCCCGATAGAGCCCAACCCTAAGTAAAATCAAAATTTTTAAGGATCAATTTATCCATGAAAAAAAAGAACTAAGAGGTGATGTAATGTTTTTGGTGACCAAATTATCTCAAACACAAAATTTTCAAAAACTATTTTAGAACTTAAATTTTTTCAAGAACCAAACTTGAACGCATAAAAAATTTCACATACTAATTTGAGTCTTTAGTCTAGGGAAGGCTCCGGTGCATGTTAATAGATAACATGCACCAGTGCATGTTATCTATTAATATGCACCGGAGCCTCCCCTTTAGTCTTCAATCAAATAAGGGAATTTGATCATCACTGGAGCAATTGAAATTAGAATACATTGTCTTTAGCAATTAGTTCAATTTTAAAATGATGTTTTGTCCGGCTCATAAACAAATGACATCAGACCTTTAGTATATTTTATTGTTGTTTTTTTTTTAGTGAAGTTGGTACTTTTTTTTAGTGAAGTTGGTACTTTTTAAAACTCTTATGAATGATATTCCCTTTTTTCATCATTACTTTGTTATTCGATTGCTCAGCTACATTTGTCTAAAACTCAACAAGTTTTTGGAACTTATTTGGGAATTAATTTTGCTCAGTGTATTATTATTTTAGATACATTAATCAAGTTAAGCAGTGTCTCCAGATTTCATTCACAACAAGCATCATTATGACCGTTAGCTTTAGCAAATTCAGTTTATGTGGCAAACATATTTCTAGATACTTTTCCCAACACTTTCAGGTTTCACGATTAATGATATAAGCTGCAACTAATTAAGTTAAAATAGAACTAAGTAACCATTCTCCTATGCAATTTAAAGGGGTAGATAACAAGTGAAACTGCAGATCAAGTTGTTCACTTAACACACACAGAACTATCATGAAATCATTTATTCCAGAGAAAAGCAATTAAGGAACAATACATGCATATTATATTTTCAAGTAACTCTCATGCTTGGTTGAAATCCATTAACAGTAAATCCTCCATCAACACAAATAACTTGTCCAGTGATGTATGATGCAGCTGGAAAGCAAAGGAAAGCCACCAATGATGACACTTCTTCAGGTTCTGCTATGCGCTTAATAGGAGTTCGAGACATAACCTCATCTATGAACTTCTTATTACTACACAGCTATAAAGAAAAAAAAAAAAAATTTGAGTCAAAACATAAAAACTTGGGTCTAACCACAAATCTCTATAGTAGTATTGGAATCTGTAACAAAGTTGATGAAAATTTCAGCTCAAGAATATAATGTCTAACCACAAATCTCTATAGTAGTATTGGAATCTGTAACAAAGTTGATGAAAATTTCAGCTCAAGAATATATACTTTATAAATCTAGCAAGTATTGACTCAAAAGTCAAAAATAAGTTAAGAAGCACTTAAGTTGCTAATATAAAATATTTAAACTATATACATGACTTCACTTTAAAAGGTTTTTAGTGTTTTTAGTTTTTACTTTATTAGGAAGAAAGCAAATTAAAGATAAGGAACAAGAAAATTACATGTTCTACTACTGGAGTTCTGGTTAACCATGGAGCAACACAGTTGGTCCTTATGTTGTCTTTTGCCCATTCACAAGCCAGATTTTTTGTAAGCTGATTAATTGCAGCTGAAAATAGCAATTGACAATGTAACTCTTAGTTAATTAGTACTAGCATTTTACATAAAAAAATAAAAAACAAAAAAATTAACACCTGAGGATTAGCGGCAACTCACCTTTACTAGTTGCATAGATAATACTATTAGTACCTATGCTCACCACACCTGAAACAGATGAAATGAACACAATGCTTCCATTTCCAGATGCTTTTAGAAGAGGGTGTGCAAGTTGGCAGAGATGGTATGCAGAGTCTAAATTAGTTGTCATCACTTTTGAATATTCCTCAGCAGTGTACTCTGTGGCTGCCTTCCTAATGTTTATTGCAACATTATTTACCTGAAGCATAAAGTCATCCACAGTTCCATACATAACATATCAATATAATGTAGTTAATTTGAAGAAATAGTGATTAGTGAGTCCACATCAAAAGCGTCTCTTTAATTTCTGATGGAATAATCTATCTATCTATCTATGTATCTCTCTCTCTCTCTCTCTCTCTCTCTATATATATATATATATATATATATATATATATCATTTTCCACTACACCTAAACAATCAATGCTCCCATTTAAAACTTATGATATATTTTTAGCTTCTAAAAGAATAAGCATTATTTACATATATATATATATATATATATATATATATATATATATAATTATTTTCAACTCAATGACACAATATGTGTGAACTCATAACACATGATTATTATTTTTATTCTCCAAATTTAATAATGAAGAAAATAAAAGTTTTCACTTTTTCATCGAGAAAAGTCTTCAATTTTTCATTAAAAAAAACTCAATTTTTAGCAATAATGTTTTTTTTTAAAATACAGTTGAGTGGTGGTGAGAAGCATCGTATCCCATTATCTTGAAAAAGTCAAAGTAGTCAACGAAAAAAGAAGAGAATATCTTTTTGATATAATGCTTGATTCGGTTCATTAATTGCAAATTTCTATCACACAAATTTTCATATTATTTTTACAATTTTTAAGATTTCTCATTAATTGTTTTAAAGAATTTTAATGTAATATACAATTTTTAAGATAATATATCATCTTTAAGATTTTTCATTAATTATTTTTACTTTGAATTGGGATAAAAATTTCACTCCTCTAATATAAGTATGAGATAAGGTAAGAAAAAATTGAGAATTAAATGAGATAATATGAACATAAAATAAGATAAGAGAAATTTCGCTCCTGTAATAAAGCAAGAGATAAGGAAAGAAAATTTGAGATACTCCTTCAATCCCGTTATCTTGGTAAAAGTAAAAGTTGTTAATAAAAATAAGAGAATATCTTTCCGATATAATTCATTTTTCTATTTTCAAAATAAAATATAATGTATCATTCATTCTTTAATTACAAATTTCTAACACACAAATTTTCATATCATTTTTACAATCTTTAAGTTTTTTCATTAATTATTTTGAAAAAATTTCATGTAATATACAATTTTTAAGATAATATACAATTTTTAAGATTTTTCATCAATTATTTTTACTTTGATTTGGGACAAAAAAAACTTCATTTTTTTTAACCAAGATAATGCGATAGAGGGAGTATATGAGAGACAATTAAATGAGATTATATGAGTACAAAATATGATAAACTTCACCCTTCTAATATAGAGTAGGAGATAAGGTAAGAAAAAATTGAGAATTAAATGAGATGATATGAACATAAAATAAGATAAGAGAAAACTTCGCTTCTTTAATGGAGTAGGAGATAAGGAAAAAAATTGAGACACTTCCTCGGTCCAATTATCTTGGTAAAAGTCAAATAGTAAATAAAAATGAGATAATATCTTTTTGATATAAAATTTATAAATTAAAAATATGCTCGGACGATGTGACAAAAAAAACACGTGGCTAATCTTTCCTCTACATTATTATAAATTGGAGAGGTTCTTAGTGATAGTCATCCTAATTTGAAGAGAATTTTGCAACAACTATATCAACCTTAAGCAGCTATCTTGCCAAGTTTATAATCTTCTCTAATTGAAAATATATATTCCGTTTGTTTTTATAATGCTTATTTTTAAATCAGCACTTGCATTGTAGGAAAAAAATGCCCCATAAAAATGATAAATACACATTTCTGAATGACCTATCCTCTGATAGAGATGACTGGAAGATAATAGTTCGCGTTGCACGTCTATGGGACACCATCAACATACGACGAAATGAGCTTATTAATACAGATATGGTTCTCATAGATGAAAAGGTAAATTTTTATCTCTTAATTTATTGATGTTTTGCACCCATACACTACTTCATCATTATTAAAAGTACGTAGTTAAAAAATTAGTGTTCAAACCACCTCATGTTAAAATAAAAAAAAAATTTAAGAACTACTATTATAAAATACTATTGAATTTTAATTTTTAAAACCAAGACAATCACTGTTTCATTATTTTATGTTGTTCATTCCTAACCGCATTGCACGATTATGTTCTTACATATTTTTAGAGCAATTATATATATACATGCCACAATTGGAAAAAATGTCACCCATATGGTCAAGTCTAAATTGGAAGAAGGAAAAATATACACAATTCAAGATTTTCAGGTAGCGAATAATACAAAAAAATTCCCCATTGTTGAAAAACCTCCTTTCATGTTGAGATTTTACCCAACAACCTCCATTCATGAAATGGAACATGACAAGAGACTATTATTCCGCGGCATGCATTCGAATTTGTGAAATTTGATGACTTGCAAAATATGTGTGACAAACATGTACTAACATATTAGTTCATTATAAAAGTATTTTCACTATTCATCATTCATTAGAAATTAATTAAAATTAATCAAAAGCATTACTCTGAATAAGATTTATATGTTAACCCAAAAATAATAAACATATTATTTAATTCAAAAGATTGGTGATAACTTTCTCTGTGTTTTTTTTGCGATGTTAGTGAAAAACTCATCTTTAAGAGGTAACATAAAAAACAAGCATGCATGTAAGTGTAATTTTTAACATAAATGCCATATTGTCTACTTTAGATCTGTACCTTTTTTTTCTTTTAATATAATTATACAAGTTCACGAATACAATTATCACTTGATCAAATCTATATTAGATGTTCAAACTAAGGATGAAAATACACAACTGGGGATTGTAGGTACGTTGAAACCTCATTTTACTCAATAATATTTTTTAAAAAAATTTACACACGCATAATTGAAGGTGATCAAAGAGACATGCATAATTGTGTGTGTGGTAGTGAGAACAACTTAAAAAATTAAGAATCCAAAAGGTCAAGAAGAATGCTCATAAAACAGAAATTGAAAAAAGTAGTTCATTATTAATCTATGCTCTTCATTATCAATAAAAGAAAAGAATGTAACAAACAAAATAAGAGAAATTAATATTCCAACTATAATTAAAGAAGCAACGACAACCACAAATGTGATAAGAATTGAAGGCAATCCAATCATAGAATTGGAAGGTGAACCAATCATACATGAAACAGTCTTCCTTAAAACAAAAAATACTACGACTAAGGTGAAGAGAAGTTGAAGGTTCATGACAAATCATAATTTTTTCGTGGTTTCTAATTAATAAGTTTGATTAAAATTTGTCATTTATTATTATGTCATACACATTCAATTACGAAAAATTAGTTGATTATTTCATTATTTAAGGTTTCACTTATTTAATTTTATTATCCAGTGTGCTATGGTTCTTACTATTACCAAAATACCATTCATTACTTTAATAGTTTGATATACATCGACGTTTGATATTTGAATTATTTTTTACTATTTAAAATGTCCACAATATTTGTTTTCAGTCAAGTTTAAATATATTTGAACTTCAGAACTTCAATAAAATGTGACGACATAGTTTTATTGAAAAAAAAAATGTATTTAAAATTTAAAATATACATGAAACCCGTGCAACGCACGGGCTTAACAACTAGTTAACTATGAAATATCAGCCATGGCTTTGGACTATATGATTAATTTACTAGCTAAAGTGAATGAATTTAATAAGCTAAAAAAAGTAAGCCATTAAACCTTTGTAGTGTACGTTAACTCTGAAAAACACTCCTAATATTATAACATAAACTGAGAGCATCCAATTGCAAGTTGGATGCAATACTTCAAATTTTTCCACGGTGAAGATTAGTTTCTTTCATGATATAAAAATTATTAAAATGAGTTTTACCTCTTTTAATTAGATATTTTTCATACTCATCATAAGAATCAAACTTCTGTTAAGCATGTTAAAGGAACCTAGTTTTGTTAAAGGAACCTAGTTTTATTAATCAAATGCGTTTATCCTCGTTCACCTATTAATAAAAGAATAAATACTCTTAATCAAACATTATTAATTTTTAGGTTTAAATATGTTTTTGGTTCTTGAAAACTTTTTGACGTTTGATTTTAATCCCTCAAATTTGTTAGTTTTGGCTTTTAAGTATTCCAAAATTTTGATTTTATTTTCCACTAATGACGTGGTTGACTCATCCATAAGACAAGTGGTATAATAATTGTTGACATTTACAATTGTATATTGTGGTGTTGATACATATGCATTGTGACTAAACAAAAAAATTTAAAATATATAAGAACCAAACCTAACGAAAAAAACTAGGGACCGTACCAAAACAAAATGTCCGTAATCTTTTAGGACCAAAATCATATTTAAGTCTATTTTTTTTATTGTGATAGATGTCTTGCATTCAATTTAATGCCTTAAATATGTTTTTGTTCTAAAAACTTTAAAAGTTTTGATTTTAGTCCCTACAATTTTTTTGTTAGTTTTGGTCCTTGTATGTTCTAAAATTTTGGTTTTGGTCAACACTAAAATTGGCCATCTTGGCAATTATTATGACACATGCTAAAAGCTGGGGTCACATTCACATTATCAATAAGAACTAAAACCAAAATTTTGAATTATTTAAAAACCAAAAGTAACGAAAAAATTTTAGGGACTAAAACCAAAAGTCACTAAATTTTTGGTTACCAAAAACATATTTATACCCAATTTAATTGTCAGGGCCGACTATAGGGGTAGACCCAAAGGGCGATCGCTTAGGGTTCAGGGTCAAAAGAGCCAAAGAAATAAATCACTACCTACTTTTAATTTAAAATTTTTAAGACTTAATTACATTTTTTGTCCTTTATCTTATTTTCAAGATTCACTTTGGTCCTTTATTATTTTTTTAATGATTTTGGTCCTTTATTTTTTAAAAACGATTTAGTTTGGTCCTTCCGTCAAAATAAAGTTTGATTTCATCATAATATTCTGGAATATTCCCCCCCTCCCCGATTCTAGAAAATGTCGCCGACTGTCGGATAATGCTGCCAAAAAATTGTCTCTCTCTTCCGTTTCTTCTTCTTCTTCTTCTTCTTTAAGGAGAAAGAGGAGGAGGAAGAAGAGATAGGAAAAGAAAATGCATTTGTGATAAAGGAGAAAGAATGGATTTGAGGAGGAGGAGGAGGATGAGAACGAGAACGAGAAATGGATTTGTGAAAGGAGGAATAATGGATTTAAGGAGAAGGGGGAAGAGGGAGAGGAAAAATGGAGGAAGAAGAAGATGGAATGAAGGAAAAAGAAAATAGAGGAAGAGGAAATAGATTTGTGGAAGAAGAAGAAGAGTCCAGAATCTGACATCCATTTCTGACGTCTATTTCCAAAATCCGCGAAAGAGAGGGAATATTCTGGTGAAATCTAACACTATTTCGACGGAAAGACCAAATTGAATCTTTTTGTAAAAAATAAAGGACCAAAATTATTAAAAAAATTAATAAATGACCAAAGTGAATCTTGAAAAATAAGATAAAAGACAAAAAATATAAATAAGCCAATTTTTAATAACCAACAATAATTGGATAAGAAAATAAAATACATTTTACAATGTTATAATTTGTACGCGCTCTTATACTTGTTCAAATTTTGATGTATATATTTTACATACTCTTTTTATCCATTAAAAATTCTTATATTTATTTCAATTTTACAATTTTCATAACTATCTAATTTTTAATCAAATTTTTGTATAAAATTTCACATATTTTTTTTTATACCTTACGGACCTCATTTTTTTTTTTTTCCGTTTAGGGCCAGAAGATAATAGGATTGACCTTGTTAATTGTAATACCTTTCAGAAAACATTAACAAATGTTCTTGGTAAATTGCTTTATGAAAGATAAAAAAATGATTTGGAAGATAATGCGTAAATTTTTTGAAAAATGTTTAAACTTGAATTTTCAAAATTAACTTACTCAATTTATATTCATTGAACTAACATTACATTTGGGACTCTAATTACCCAACCGATTTTTTTTTATTCACAACCGAAACTTTTTATATATGTTTGTGGATGAGCGCGCATTAAATATAATTATAAGAAAAATGAAATTTCCACACTTAATTTTTGAGATTTAAGGGTGTAAGGAGAAAAGAGATAAGAAATATATAAAAAAAAAGAAAAAGAGAAGAGAATAATTATGTGATGTGAAAAGAAAAAAAAATGAAAATAGTTATGAGATGTTATGAATATTTTAGTGATTGGTTGCGTAATGACCTATCAAAAATTTGTATGAACAGAAGTATAAAGATTCTTAGATACATATAGAATTTCCACATGTCATAGCCTTTTTTTTTATAAGTAAAAAATTTATTTATAGAAGACTAGCTTAAAATTCATTAAAAAAAAAAAAATAGAGACCTGCTTAAGCATCATAATAAGAAACACTCCACTTTTATGAAAGGTTTGAGCGTTTATAAAAAAACATTACATAGATAATAAATATATAAGAATTCAACGGATTTGTCTATATGCATGTTTATATAGTAGTTAGAAGTTAGGATTATAAGTACTTACATAAATATCAAGCTTGCCATTGAAGGTGGAGGTTACTTCTTGAATGAGCTTTTCTCTCTGGTGTCTGGATGAAACATCACACACTGACCCGGTCACCACAAAGCCTTGGCTTCGCCATTCTTCTAAACATTTATTAAGCTCTTCTTCATTCCTGGAGCATGTGTGTATAATAGCACCAAACCCAGCTAAATCATTCACTATGGCATGCCTACACATAATAGTTCCAAATAAACTAGTCAATATATATTAATGAAACACACAAATTAAGTTATGATAAGAAAATGGAGAGTGTGTGAGAACCCAATTCCACGAGTGCCACCGGTGACAAGAGCTGCCATTCCATTGAGAGAAAATCTTGATCCTCTTTTGGTGCTATGTGCTTGATCTTCTGCCATTTCCTCTCACTACTACTCACCTCATAACTCTATTATATTTTGAAACATATATAGAGGTCTACGATAAGTGCATATGTAACAATTGTATTTCGAGTAATATGTTACATTGGTTCTTGATTTTGTAGGCATCGATCAATAATTTAGTTTCTGAGATTTTTAAAATTTTAAATTGGTCATTGAGATAGTAACACGTAATGATCGTCAGTGATCCTTAATGTGCACTAACGAAATGACCAAAATAACATCGTTTTGACGAAAAAAACAAAGATCTATCGTCGAATATCAACAAAATTAGTTTTTGTGATTGTCGAATCCGATTAAATTAGTCCATGACTTTATGAACCATTAACGTCAGGTACTAATATGATAAATGTATTTCTCTCTTGAGAACTAAATTGAAATTTCGATAATCTTAAAACTAACTTAATCGATATTATGAAAGATTAATTTCACATATTACTTATTGTATTTAGCACAAAATTATGATAATTTGCAACACCCACCATTCCCACGCTCACCTGTCACATTAGGCCCTCTCAATTAATGCACATGCTACAATTAGATTCAACAAACAACATATATGTTTTTGCAACCCCCACGACATAGTTGCCTGTCACTCACTATAGACATCTCAACGCACATTTTTAATAAGGTTAAATTACTGATTTCTTATCTTATTTTTCTTTATTAAACTAGTTCCTCATTTTTTTTTAATCTTTGTGATCTTTTAAATTTTTGTTCATTATTAATTTAGTCCCCAAGTTACTCTTCATCGTACGTGGACTAATATGATATGGACACATATCATTTCTCTTTCTAATAATGCAAACATGGACCAAAATAATGTTGACACGGAGGATAAGTACACATGAAACAATTTTATAGCGAAAAGAAAGGTTGGGATCAATATGACACCAATAAAAATGCGAGGAAACCAATTTGATAATGGAAAATAAGGTAAGAGATCAAATGAGTGAATTAGCCTTTTCAACAATTATAGTATGATATTATCTCGATATTTAATATAAATTCTTATATATCATGAAATTTCATGTGAATTAAGAAAGCGAATTAATATTATTAGTGAAATTAGAATCGATAACATTTGGTATATTTTCTCAAAATTATTCCTATAATCTTTATTGAAAATCTAAAAAATGTTGAGTAAATGAAGATCTTTATGAAATAAAAAATAATTAATAATATTGAAAATTGAAAAATTGATTTATAAATAAGAAAAAAAAATTAGGAGGTGCTTATATATATATATATATATATATATATATATATATATATATTAAAAGAGTAATGATGTGTAGGGTTACAAAATCAACCTACACCACAAGATAGTGACACATGTCACTTGTTAACTAATCAATAATAAGCAAGTGACACATATTATTCTCTTTGAGATGCAGGTTGATTTATAGACTAATTTTATCAGTTTATAAATCATTTTTGATATTAAAGAATAAATAGTTTTTTATTTTTGAACTGGGACGAAGAGTTAATACCTAACGAATGATTCAAATGGATGAGATTGAAAAAATGGAAAAAAAATATTGGTTCGAGATTATGGTTATGCATTGCTGTTGTTAAGTATAATAATTGCAATATACTCCGATCTCTCATGTTTCTAATATAAGAAAATTTAGACATACTAAAGCCATTAACTTATATCACTAAACTAGGATTGCTTTCCTCTCCTCTCCCCGGTGACCTAGGGTTTTCTTCTCAGGCCACCGTGCGGCTGTCATGGCCAAGAATGTAAGAACTACAATCAGTGGGTGAAATAACTAGGAGACACTAGGAAAACACCTAGAAGGGGGGTTGAATAGGTGTTTGAGAAACCTTGAAAGATTTTCGAAAGAAAACAAATTAAAACAAATGATTTTTACAAAAATCTAAGCTCTTAATCGATTAAGCCTTCAATTAATCGATTAACACCGAAAGACTTCAAATGATTAATCGATTAATACTTCAGTTAATCGATTAATGCCGAAAGCTTGATTTTGGTTAATCGATTAACAACTTCAGTTAATCGATTAATCACTGTTAAAACTGAAAAATCAATTTTCAATTGAATACGAAAATCAATCAATTAACACGTATGATCAGAGATTAAACGGAATTGATTAACACCAATATTCTTATTGATTACCTAGGTTATGAAAATGATTTTCCCCAAATCAATTTGCACAATTAAGATTCAATTCAATCAATTATGAAAATCAATCTTTTCTAGGTTTTCAACCAAGAACACTATGAATGACTTGAATGTAAAGAGTTAAGAGAATAAAGATACTGCACAGAGATTTATCCTGGTTCACTTTCATCCACTTGAAAGCTACATCCAGTCCCCTCTTCAACCAAGAGAGATTCTTCACTATGAGGAATTAGAGTTCTCAAATTACAAGCAAATGCCTCTCAAGACTCACTTCTTGATAGCCTCCAAGAGATACCACACTCTTGTCTTGCAACCCTATTGAATCTAATCTAACCTCTTCTCTTGCTTGGCAATTCCCCTCAACAAGACTTCCACTTGCTTGATGATACCTCACACCAAGACTTCCAATTACTTGTTATCATAACAAGACTTCCAATTGCTTGATGATACCACACACCAAGACTTCCAATTGCTTGTTATCACAACAAGACTTCCAAAATAACATTGCTTGATGAACAACCACCAAGGCTTCCTTTGTTGTAGATAGCTTGCCTCCTTTGCAATGATTACAACTCAATGAAAACACAATAACAATCCTATGAATCTCTTTTAATAGCTATGAAAATATCAACATAAGAGATTCAAAGATTCTTGATCAAAGAATGTAAAAGTGAAAGCTTTGATCTATGAAAGTAAGAGAGAATAGTGTGGCTTTGATCTTTGTAAAATTGATATGAAAATGTTCTAAGTTTGTAATGATGATTCACAAATGTTAGGAAAAGGTTTGATTCAACAATTGCGGTAACCTTAGGTTACCATTCCCTACTTAGACATCTTAAAACGTTGTTAACAAGTTCACAATTCATGAAAGTTTTTCCAAGAGCAATGAGATGATTAATAATATGAGTAAAACGTTTTTGCATAATACATATAGATTCATTAGGCAACATACGAAACAATTCATATTCATGCATCAAAGAATTTAATCTAGCACGCCTAACTTCACTAGTGCCTTCATGTGTGACTTGCAAGGTGTCACACATTTCTTTGGCATTACGACATTGGGAGACTCTAAAGAACTCATCATAAGATAAAGCGGAGATGATGATATTCTTAGCTTTTAAATCATATTGAATTTTCCTTTTATCATCATCGGTCCACTTATCTTTGGGAACTAGTTGAGATACACCTTCTACTTGTTTTGAGGGAATATGAGGACCATTCTCAATGGCTTCCCAAATGTTCATGTCTATGGCTTCTATAAAAATTCTCATTATAACTTTCCAATAAGCATAACCCTCTCCACCAAACATAGGAGGGCGGCTAATTGAAGCACCTTCACCACCAAAGGGATTCGTAGAACCCATTGTAGTTTCCTCAAGGATCTTAACGAAAAAGCTCTATGCTCGTGTCTTTCGACCGAGCTCTGATACCAATTGTAAGAACTACAATCAGTGGGTGAAATAACTGGGAGACACTAGGAAAACACCTAGAATGGGGGGTTGAATAGGTGTTTGAGAAACCTTGAAAGATTTTCGAAAGAAAACAAATTAAAACAATTAAAACAAATGATTTTTACAAAAATCTAAGCTCTTAATCAATTAAGCCTTCAATTAATCGATTAACACCGAAAGACTTCAAATGATTAATCGATTAATACTTCAGTTAATCAATTAATGCCGAAAGCTTGATTTTGGTTAATCGATTAACAACTTCAGTTAATCGATTAATCACTGTTAAAACTGAAAAATCACTTTTCAATTGAATACGAAAATCAATCAATTAACACGTATGATCAGAGATTAAGCGGAATTGATTAACACCAATATTCTTATTGATTACCTAGGTTATGAAAATGATTTTCCCCAAATCAATTTGCACAATTAAGATTCAATTCAATCAATTATGAAAATCAATCTTTTATAGGTTTTCAACCAAGAACACTATGAATGACTTGAATGTAAAGAGTTAAGAGAATAGAGATACTGCACAGAGATTTATCCGGTTCACTTTCATCCACTTGAAAGCTACATCCAGTCCCCTCTTCAACCAAGAGAGATTCTTCACTATGAGGAATTAGAGTTCTCAAATTACAAGCAAATGCCTCTCAAGACTCACTTCTTGATAGCCTCCAAGAGATACCACACTCTTGTCTTGCAACCCTATTGAATCTAATCTAACCTCTTCCCTTTCTTGCCGATTCCCCTCAACAAGACTTCCACTTGCTTGATGATACCTCACACCAAGACTTCCAATTACTTGTTATCATAACAAGACTTCCAATTGCTTGATGATACCACACACCAAGACTTCCAATTGCTTGTTATCACAACAAGACTTCCAAAATAACATTGCTTGATGAACAACCACCAAGGCTTCCTTTGTTGTAGATAGCTTGCCTCCTTTGCAATGATTACAACTCAATGAAAACACAATAACAATCCTATGAATCTCTTTCAAAAGCTATGAAAATATCAACATAAGAGATTCAAAGATTCTTGATCCAAGAATGTAAAAGTGAAAGCTTTGATCTATGAAAGTAAGAGAGAATAGTGTGGCTTTGATCTTTGTAAAATTGATATGAAAATGTTCTAAGTTTGTAATGATGATTCACAAATGTTAGGAAAAGGTTTGATTCAACAATTGCGGTAACCTTAGGTTGCCATTCCCTACTTAGACATCTTAAAACTTTGTTAACAAGTTCACAATTCATGAAAGTTTTTCCAAGAGCAATGAGATGATTAATAATATGAGTAAAACGTTTTTGCATAATACATATAGATTCATTAGGCAACATACGAAACAATTCATATTCATGCATCAAAGAATTTAATCTAGCACGCCTAACTTCACTAGTGCCTTCATGTGTGACTTGCAAGGTGTCACACATTTCTTTGGCATTACGACATTGGGAGACTCTAAAGAACTCATCATAAGATAAAGCGGAGATGATGATATTCTTAGCTTTTAAATCATATTGAATTTTCCTTTTATCATCATCGGTCCACTTATCTTTGGGAACTAGTTGAGATACACCTTCTACTTGTTTTGAGGGAATATGAGGACCATTCTCAATGGCTTCCCAAATGTTCATGTCTATGGCTTCTATAAAAATTCTCATTATAACTTTCCAATAAGCATAACCCTCTCCACCAAACATAGGAGGGCGGCTAATTGAAGCACCTTCACCACCAAAGGGATTCGTAGAACCCATTGTAGTTTCCTCAAGGATCTTAACGAAAAAGCTCTATGCTCGTGTCTTTCGACCGAGCTCTGATACCAATTGTAAGAACTACAATCAGTGGGTGAAATAACTGGGAGACACTAGGAAAACACCTAGAATGGGGGGTTGAATAGGTGTTTGAGAAACCTTGAAAGGTTTTCGAAAGAAAACAAATTAAAACAATTAAAACAAATGATTTTTACAAAAATCTAAGCTCTTAATCAATTAAGCCTTCAATTAATCGATTAACACCGAAAGACTTCAAATGATTAATCGATTAATACTTCAGTTAATCGATTAATGCCGAAAGCTTGATTTTGGTTAATCGATTAACAACTTCAGTTAATCGATTAATCACTGTTAAAACTGAAAAATCACTTTTCAATTGAATACGAAAATCAATCAATTAACACGTATGATCAGAGATTAAGCGGAATTGATTAACACCAATATTCTTATTGATTACCTAGGTTATGAAAATGATTTTCCCCAAATCAATTTGCACAATTAAGATTCAATTCAATCAATTATGAAAATCAATCTTTTATAGGTTTTCAACCAAGAACACTATGAATGACTTGAATGTAAAGAGTTAAGAGAATAGAGATACTGCACAGAGATTTATCCCGGTTCACTTTCATCCACTTGAAAGCTACATCCAGTCCCCTCTTCAACCAAGAGAGATTCTTCACTATGAGGAATTAGAGTTCTCAAATTACAAGCAAATGCCTCTCAAGACTCACTTCTTGATAGCCTCCAAGAGATACCACACTCTTGTCTTGCAACCCTATTGAATCTAATCTAACCTCTTCCCTTTCTTGCCGATTCCCCTCAACAAGACTTCCACTTGCTTGATGATACCTCACACCAAGACTTCCAATTGCTTGTTATCACAACCAGACTTCCAATTGCTTGATGATACCACACACCAAGACTTCCAATTGCTTGTTATCACAACAAGACTTCCAAAATAACTTTGCTTGATGAACAACCACCAAGGCTTCCTTTGTTGTAGATAGCTTGCCTCCTTTGCAATGATTACAACTCAATGAAAACACAATAACAATCCTATGAATCTCTTTCAATAGCTATGAAAATATCAACATAAGAGATTCAAAGATTCTTGATCAAAGAATGTAAAAGTGAAAGCTTTGATCTATGAAAGTAAGAGAGAATAGTGTGGCTTTGATCTTTGTAAAATTGATATGAAAATGTTCTAAGTTTGTAATGATGATTCACAAATGTTAGGAAAAGGTTTATATAGAATACCCTAAAGTTAGTAGCACTAAACACTCATTTTGAGAAGTTAAAAACGTATTTTAAAAACCAATTTAACAGGTCTTAATCGATTAACACTTGGCTTAATCGATTAACCACTGTAACATGTGTGTTAATCGATTAACCTAACCCATTAATCGATTAGCCACTGCTAAATTCAATTAAAAACTTGTTTTCTCAAAACTAAACCTTTCCTTTCAAACCTTTAAGCCACCTATTGATTTTAGGTTAAGTGAATACTCAAAATATGATATAATCATGACCTTGATAGAGATTCACTACCCTCTAAAGACTCTACCCAAACTCATTAAAATAAAAGACTCAAACTAGAAGTATTACAATTATACACAAACTAAGTCTTCATGAGCTTGCTCTCTCTTCATCATTTGTTGAGTGTTGTTTGCTTGTTGAGCTTGAACTTGATCAACACATTTGTAGCTTGTTCAAAACCTTTGTCATTATCAAAACATTCTCACTGGATCTAACAATCTCCCCCTTTTTGAAAATGACAAACACGTTTTGAATTTGTTTGAAGTTGTTGATGCTTGAACCATTTGAGCACTTGGTGAGACTCTTACTCCCCCTCAATGAATGCTTTTGACATTTTGAAATCCAATTGAGTTAAGCTTGATTCTCCCCCTATCTTCAACAACTTTGCTCAACCTATATAGAAACAACAAAACAACCCTTTCTCCCCCTTTTGGCATTATCAAAAAGTAATATATACCAATTGAAATATAAATTTCTATGCCAAAATAAGAGAAATTATAACATTCATTTCTTCACAACATTGATACCAACTAATCAATGATACCAAATGTAAAACTAATGAACTCTACTTTGAAATGTGATACCAATTGGAAAGAAATATGACAATGAAATATAATACCAATTGTAACTAGAAGTCATCATATCACTTAACAAAGTAAGATATCAATGGTAAAGAAATATCACAATAACAATAATAGCATGATAATCATATAATGATCACTCAATGATATCAATTATGAGTTTTGTAGAAATAATACCAATTGAAAATGTCCAATAATATCAATTTTACCAATTTGTAGGACTTTCTCTTGAGACTTGAAGAAGCAAATGGATGTATAGTACTTGTAAGCCCTTTTGCTCTTCAATCATACCTACAAAACAATCATGCTTTGCTTTTTGGTATCCAAATGGTTTTGGATCCATTTTTATTAGTTAAGGGGTTTTCACCCTTCTTAACCCAAACAAAATTTCCTCTAGGTATACCATGCACTTTAATATAACACACATTTGAAGTATGTCCATGAGTACCACAATAGAAACATGTTGGTGCATTTGAAAAATTAACTTTAGAAAAATCAACAACATTTCTATGAGACTTACTCTTAGCATTAGTATAACCCAAACCAAACTTGTTTGAATTTTCTCTTTGAAAATTTAACAATGTGCGCAATCTCATATCACTACTTGTGAAACTTGCAAGCTTATTTTTCAAAATAGCATTTTCATCTTTAAGAAACTTGCAATTCTCACAATCAACCACAATATTCAATCTACTAGCACAATCACAAGAAGAACTAGCATATATGAGATCAAGAGTTTCATTTTGAAGATTAAGCTCATCAACTTGTTTTTGAAGTTCTAAAATCTCTTGTTGATGTTTCAAAATGAGCTTCTTCCTTTCAATGTTTTTCAAAGCTAGTTTCTTAAGATGTTCATGCATTTCTTCATAAGCATTATATAAAATTTCATATTTGGAAGAAATTTCGGATTTAGTTTCACTTACATTGCTATACTCGCTTTGTTCACTTGAATCGTCATTTGAACTTTCCTCTTCATCTACTAGAGCTATCAAGTTGAGACAAGCGACTTCTTCATCATCCGTAGAACTACTAGTTGTGCTTTTCTTGTCTTCTTCATCACCCCAAACGATGTATGCCCTTTTGTGTTTTGCATTTTACTTTTCTTTCTCCTTCTTCTTGAGATACTTAGAGCACGAATACTTGAGATGAACGGGCTTTCCACATTCATGGCAAACTACTCCTTCTTTTGTTGTCTTGGTCTTGTAGTGTGGGGGATTCTTCTCTTTACTTTTGTCTTTGTTCAACCTTCCTTTTCTCCTTAGAAGCTTGCTAAAATTTCTTAGTAGAAGTTTCATCTCTTCTTCATCAATGTCCGAATCGGAATCTTCATTATCATTACTATCGGAACTCTCTTCCTTTTTATATGAACTTTTAGCTTTAAGAGCAATTCCTTTTCTTTCCTTTACTTATCCGACTCTTCATGCATATGCAAACGTCCAAGCTCCATTTCATGTTCTTGAAGTTTTCCGAAAAGTGTAGCTAAGTCCATGGTGTCCAAGTCCTTTGATTCAACAATTGCGGTAACCTTAGGTTGCCATTCCCTACTTAGACATCTTAAAACTTTGTTAACAAGTTCACAATTCATGAAAGTTTTTCCAAGAGCAATGAGATGATTAATAATATGAGTAAAACGTTTTTGCATAATACATATAGATTCATTAGGCAACATACGAAACAATTCATATTCATGCATCAAAGAATTTAATCTAGCACGCCTAACTTCACTAGTGCCTTCATGTGTGACTTGCAAGGTGTCACACATTTCTTTGGCATTACGACATTGGGAGACTCTAAAGAACTCATCATAAGATAAAGCGGAGATGATGATATTCTTAGCTTTTAAATCATATTGAATTTTCCTTTTATCATCATCGGTCCACTTATCTTTGGGAACTAGTTGAGATACACCTTCTACTTGTTTTGAGGGAATATGAGGACCATTCTCAATGGCTTCCCAAATGTTCATGTCTATGGCTTCTATAAAAATTCTCATTATAACTTTCCAATAAGCATAACCCTCTCCACCAAACATAGGAGGGCGGCTAATTGAAGCACCTTCACCACCAAAGGGATTCGTAGAACCCATTGTAGTTTCCTCAAGGATCTTAACGAAAAAGCTCTATGCTCGTGTCTTTCGACCGAGCTCTGATACCAATTGTAAGAACTACAATCAGTGGGTGAAATAACTGGGAGACACTAGGAAAACACCTAGAATGGGGGGTTGAATAGGTGTTTGAGAAACCTTGAAAGATTTTCGAAAGAAAACAAATTAAAACAATTAAAACAAATGATTTTTACAAAAATCTAAGCTCTTAATCAATTAAGCCTTCAATTAATCGATTAACACCGAAAGACTTCAAATGATTAATCGATTAATACTTCAGTTAATCAATTAATGCCGAAAGCTTGATTTTGGTTAATCGATTAACAACTTCAGTTAATCGATTAATCACTGTTAAAACTGAAAAATCACTTTTCAATTGAATACGAAAGTCAATCAATTAACACGTATGATCAGAGATTAAGCGGAATTGATTAACACCAATATTCTTATTGATTACCTAGGTTATGAAAATGATTTTCCCCAAATCAATTTGCACAATTAAGATTCAATTCAATCAATTATGAAAATCAATCTTTTCTAGGTTTTCAACCAAGAACACTATGAATGACTTGAATGTAAAGAGTTAAGAGAATAGAGATACTGCACAGAGATTTATCCCGGTTCACTTTCATCCACTTGAAAGCTACATCCAGTCCCCTCTTCAACCAAGAGAGATTCTTCACTATGAGGAATTAGAGTTCTCAAATTACAAGAAAATGCCTCTCAAGACTCACTTCTTGATAGCCTCCAAGAGATACCACACTCTTGTCTTGCAACCCTATTGAATCTAATCTAACCTCTTCCCTTTCTTGCCGATTCCCCTCAACAAGACTTCCACTTGCTTGATGATACCTCACACCAAGACTTCCAATTGCTTGTTATCACAACCAGACTTCCAATTGCTTGATGATACCACACACCAAGACTTCCAATTGCTTGTTATCACAACAAGACTTCCAAAATAACTTTGCTTGATGAACAACCACCAAGGCTTCCTTTGTTGTAGATAGCTTGCCTCCTTTGCAATGATTACAACTCAATGAAAACACAATAACAATCCTATGAATCTCTTTCAATAGCTATGAAAATATCAACATAAGAGATTCAAAGATTCTTGATCAAAGACTGTAAAAGTGAAAGCTTTGATATATGAAAGTAAGAGAGAATAGTGTGGCTTTGATCTTTGTAAAATTGATATGAAAATGTTCTAAGTTTGTAATGATGATTCACAAATGTTAGGAAAAGGTTTATATAGAATACCCAAAAGTTAGTAGCACTAAAAACTCATTTTGAGAAGTTAAAAACGTATTTTAAAAACCAATTTAACAGGTCTTAATCGATTAACACTTGGCTTAATCGATTAACCACTGTAACATGTGTGTTAATCGATTAACCTAACCCATTAATCGATTAGCCACTGCTAAATTCAATTAAAAACTTGTTTTCTCAAAACTAAACCTTTCCTTTCAAACCTTTAAGCCACCCATTGATTTTAGGTTAAGTGAATACTCAAAATATGATATAATCATGACCTTGATAGAGATTCACTACCCTCTAAAGACTCTACCCAAACTCATTAAAATAAAAGACTCAAACTAGAAATATTACAATTATACACAAACTAAGTCTTCATGAGCTTGCTCTCTCTTCATCATTTGTTGAGTGTTGTTTGCTTGTTGAGCTTGAACTTGATCAACACATTTGTAGCTTGTTCAAAACCTTTGTCATTATCAAAACATTCTCACTGGATCTAACAAAGAAGAGGGGGCGTCCTCCAAAAACTCCTTCATCTCCTTCTACTTCTACTGTGATGGTGCATGGTAAACAATCTCAAGTTTTTGATTTGTCGCAATTGGATGAAGAAGACCTGGGAACAATCGATGCCTTAACACCTACGCAACTGAAATCCCTGGTGAATGGTATTGAGATGATTCAAGCCAGAGTTAAAAAACAAGAGGTCATTGCAAAGCAAACAGATCGCACAGAGGATCAGCAGAAGGAAAGCATGGATACAGTTAATCCTAATATTTCAGAACCTTCAGATACAACCACAACTCCTAAAATCCCTAATGTTTGGGATAATTTCGATATCTCTAAACTTAGGAATACAGGGGGGAAACTGAATTTTCACAAGCCAGAACTTAAGGATGGTATCTCTATTGGGAAGATAAGCCTAAGTGATGTGGAAGAAGAAGTGAAATATTGGCAAAACTCTATTGTTTGCTATGTTCTGGGTGCTAACCCCCCTTATTCTGTCTTAAGTGGATTCATCAAGAAGGCTTGGGGACAATATGGGATTGACAAGATATTGATAACACTGATGGTACTCTTATTGTTAGATTCAATACTCTAGAAGGAAGGAATAGTGTCCTGGAGATTGGAGTCTTCCATTTTGATAAGAAGCCTCTAATTATAGCCCCCCGGATTGGTAGGCCAGTTACAAAGAGTTTCCTTGATAGGGTTCCTGTTTGGGTCCAATTGCCTAATCTCAACTTAAAGTTTTGGGGCCTTGCTGCATCAGGGAAAATATCAAGCTTAGTAGGCACTCCCATCATGGCAGATAAGGTTACTGAAGAAAAGAACAGAATAAGCTATGCTAGAGTGCTAATTGAGGTGAATCCAGCAATTCTACCAGAAGAAGTTCATTTTGAGGATGAGAAAGGAAATTTGATTTCTCAAAAGGTGAATTATGAGTGGAAGCCAACTTTATGCTCAAAGTGTTCATGCTATGGTCATGATACAAAAATGTGCAAAAAGGGAGTTAAACAACAGTGGGTTATAAAAAATAAGCCTACTCAGGAGGATATATAAAAGCTTGACGATGCATTGAGATTGAAAGATAGCATTGATAATGGCCTTATCCCTGAGGAAAATACCGAGGCAGGTCTAGCTGCTGTTGATACAGTAGTTAAAGATCTAACCATAAGCAAGAAGGCAGTAAACAAAGGGAAGCAAAAACAGGTGGATAATGAAGGCTGGATAACAGTGACTACAAGAAGTAAAGGCCAACAAAAAATACAAGAGGTACAAAGAGGTGAACCCTCTAGCCCTCCACATGGATAAGATTGGAGCGTGGAATATTCGAGGTTTGAACCATCCACGAAAACAAAAACAGGTTCAAGAGTTGTACAGGAAGAATAAAGTTGGTCTTTTTGCTATTTTAGAAAATAAAATAAGAAGTAATTCTTTTCAGCAGGTTTATAATAATATTGCTCATGGTTGGGGTTCTTTTATTAATCTAGATGTCTGCTCTATAGAGAGAATATGGGTTATGTGGAGAAAAGATTTTTATGATGTTCATGTGGTGGCCAGGTCTTCTCAATATGTCCACTGCTATGTAACAGTGATTCAAACTCAGAAGAAATTTTGTGTTACTTTTGTTTATGCTGAGAATGATAGTAATGGAAGGAAGGAGCTTTGGCAGGTTCTAAGTGGAATTCACAGCTTTATTAATGTGCCTTGGCTTGTCTTAGGTGATTTCAATACTAGCTTGAAGCAGGAGGAAAAGGTAGGAGGCAGTCCTTTAGACACTATCTGTGCCAGGGATTTTCAGGACTGTATTAATATCCGTGGCTTAATAGATATGAATCAGGCAGGGTGTCAGTTTACTTGGAGCAACAGACAATCAGGTGCAGACAGGATCATCTCAAAATTGGACAGGGCTCTTGTAAATCTTGAATGGTGCAGAGAGTGGCCAAATTCTATAGCAAATTTTCTAATTCCAGGCTTTTCAGATCACTCTCCTATCCTTATTCACTGGGGAGATAATTCAGAAATGGTGAAGAACTCTTTCAAATACTTCAATATGTGGGCCAATCATGAGTCTTTTCTGAGAATTGTAAGCCAAGGCTGGCAGATACAATACGATGGTAGCAGTATGTTTGTGTTTTGCAGAAGGCTTAGGGACTTAAAGAAGCCTTTTTCAAAATAGATACAAGGGAAGCTCAATTGAGGGATTAGCTAGATGCTATTCAGACAGAGCTTGCTTCAAACCCTATGGATGCTAATCTCATCTCTGCTGAGAGAGAGATAGCTATTCAGTATGATAAGGTGCAAACTGATGCGTTCTTGTTTCTGAAGCAGAAGGAAAAATTAGAATGGCTTCAAAATGGTGATGCAAACACAAAGTTTTTCCATGATTCCATTAGGAGGAGGAACTATCAGAATAGAGTTCTAAGGATCCTTAATGATAGAAATGAGCCTGTTACTGATATTGATGGAATTCATGCTTTATTTGATGAATTTTATCAGAATCTTTTTCAGAGCAGAAGCAGAGGAGATATGTTTACTCAGGAAGTTATTGATCAAGGGAATTTTCTTAATAGGGATCAGCAGCTAGATCTTATCAAGCCTATATCAGTTGATGAAATAAAGCAGGGATTGTTTTCAATTAACAAAAATAAAGCTCCAGGGCCTGATGGTTTTGGATCTGGGTTTTTCCAGTCTGCTTGGGACTGTATTGGCCAGGACTTGTGTAGGGCCATTATGGATTTTTTTGACTCAGGGCATATGCTTAGAGAGATTAACCACACTAATCTTGTGATGGTTCCTAAATCTGACTCTCCTAATAAGGTTCATTAGTTCAGGCCTATTGCTTGCTGTTCTACTATCTATAAATGCATATCTAAGATTATCAGCAATAGGCTATCAGCAGTGCTTCCTTTTTTGGTGCATGATAACCAAACTGCTTTTATCAAGGATAGGAGCATTCTTCATAATGTCTTACTATCTCAGGAATTGATAAGATTGTATGGTAGAAGAAGGGTCTCTCCTAGATGTATGATGAAGTTAGACATCAAGAAGGCTTTTGATACTTTGGAGTGGAGCTTTATTGACTCTATGTTAACTGCCCTAAAGTTTCCAGCTAAATTTATCTCCTGGATAATGGCTTGTGTGAAATCTGTATCTTACTCTATTGTGTTGAATGGTAATCAGGGTGAAAGATTCTGGCCCTCTAGAGGTATTAGACAGGGAGACCCAATGTCCCCCATGCTTTTTGTCTTGGCTATGGACATTCTAACTAGAGGTCTTAAGTTGGCTGCTACAGGGAGGAACTTCAGATTCCATCCTGCTTGCTAGGATCTAAGGTTGATTAACATAGCTTTTGCTGATGATCTTCTCATTTTTGTAAAGCTCATCCTGCTAGCATTCGCATTATTAAATCTGCTCTAAATGGTTTTGCAAATTGGTCTGGACTTCAAATTAGTGTAGAGAAGTCTCACATTTATATGGCTGGGGTAAGTTAGGAAACTAAAAGCTCTCTATTACAGCTTTCTGAGTTTCAGGAGGGTTTTTTTCCTTGAAAATATTTAGGCCTCCCTTTATCTTTTAGAAAATGGAATGCAGCTACTTGTTCTATTCTAGTTGATAAGATTATGAAAAGAATTAACTGTTGGCAATCTAGACATTTATCCTATCAAGCAAGGGTTTGTCTAATCAACTCAGTTCTTATGAGCTTCCACATCTACTGGGCTGCTACTTTTATTATCCCAAAGGCAGTGATAAAGGAAATTGAGAAAAAGTGTAGAATTTTCCTATGGAGCTCTTCTGCTGATGGTCCCTATTCTGCTAAAATTGGTTGGTCTACAGTATGTAATAAGAAGAGGTATGGGGGTTTGGGTATTAATGATTGTGGTCTTTGGAACACAGCTGCATTAGGGAAGCAAATTTGGAGCATAGCAGTGAATAAGGAGTGTTTATGGGTTCGCTGGATTCATGCTTATTACCTAAAAAATCACTTATTCTGGGATTGCGAATGGATTCAAGGACAAAGTTGGCATTGGAAGCAAATCCTCAAAGTTAGGGATAAGCTTAGATCTGGTTTTCAGAATGATAGATGGATTGAGAGCACAGATGGAGTTTACACCAACAATCAGGGTATCAATTTCTAAAGCAAACCCCTGATATTTTCCCTATGTCTAAATTCGTTTGGAATAATGTTAGTGTTCCTAAGCATCGATTCATTTATTGGCTAGCTATGCATAATAAACTGCAAACAAGAGACAGATTGAGATGGACTTACATACCCAATTATTGTAGCTTGTGCTTAGCTTCTGCGGAATCGCTGGAGCATCTCTTCTTCAGCTGTACTTGGAGCAAGAATTTGATTTCCCTATGCATGCAATGGCTGGGCTTCCAAAGCTTCCCTTCGCTTTCAGTCATTGGAAGCGCTGGGTGCTGTTTTCTATTCGTGGTAAGAAGATGAGAAGGCTGATGTGGGCAACTTGTGTGGCTGCCATTTATCACACATGGGCAGAGAGAAATGCTAGGACTTTTACCTCTTGTTCTCATGCTACTCTCTATAGATTTACTTTAATTAAGAAGGATTTAGCTCATAGAGTTTCTTTTTGTTTTAAAGATTTTAGGTCCTGGACTAATAAGTCATTAGTGGACAGGATTAGCCATGAGTTAGGATTAAACTTTTGATTAAGGGAACCCTTCCTAGAAGGTGGCTCTTAATCTTTTTATTTCCTCCTTCTATTTTTTCTGAACCCTTCCTAGAAGGTGGCAGGAAAGATATTAGGAGATGAATTTTTGATGTATTTTTTGCATGTGGTAATAGAATTTTTTCTTCTACCAAAAAAAAAAATAATTTAGACATACTTTTTTATTTCTGATATAAAAAAAAGTTAACTAACTTTTTATTCCCAATACAATCATTCCTAATTTTTTTTTAAATAGTGATCTCGTTTAATTTTTGTTTAATTCCCAATGCAACTTTCCTAAAGTAGCAATATTTTTTAAGATTTTTAAAAAATTAAATACATTCAACTAACTTTCTTAATATGTGTGATTTCGTTTATTTTTTATTTTTTACTCTATAATAGAGACCGGAGAGAATACTGTAATAAGCATTTTAGACTTTAGTGTTTCCTTTTATAGAAAGTCTTGGTGCTTCATAGCTGTCTTTCACTCGAGTATTAAATTTCAAATTCAGCCATTTCAAGTCCTAATGTACTCCCTCTGTATCATACGTAGTTTTGTTTTAACATTTGTATTATGTTTCATAAGTTCTGTTGTTTTATAAACTCAATACATAATTAATGTTATTTTTCCAAACACAATCCTATTTATTACACTCTTTTTTACTTCCAATATATTTTTCTCTCTTCAATAATGTTATGTAGGGGCATTATAGTCAAAATATAATATATCCTTACATCATTTAACCATTTCTTAAAACACATGAATATCCTTAAAACACACTACATATGAAACGGAGGGAATACATGTTTATAGAATAAGTACATTTAATATAGGGCACATGCTTATAGAACACTTAGGGAGTACTCCCTCTGATCTCATCTTTAAGCAAAAAAATTAACTTCACACTTATTAAAGAAGTTAGTTGAGTGTATTTAATTTTTTCAAATTTATAAAAAAATAGACTACTTTAGTAAATTTACATTGGGAATGAAATAAAAATTAAATGACTCAACCATATTTTTATAAGGATATTTTAAGAATGATTGTATTGGTAATAGAAAGTTATTGTAGTTAATTTTTACTTATATTAATGAATTGTCTTTTTTACTTATAAATAAAACCGGTGGAAGTATATTTCTTAAAATTTAAAATAATGCTCCGCTACTACTTCCTCAAAAGTCAAAATAGACCTTCAATAACACCTTTTTCGATAGTGACCGGGAGAGATCGAGATTAAGTGTTACAAATGTTTTTATTAACAATAACATGATTTCATCCATTCAAAATTGATTAAATTTTTTCAATTTCTTTAGTGTTAAAATGAGAGATAACAAAAGATGAATAATCTACTCTATTTCTTTGTCGACTGTTGATTTGGCTACGATCCAACGACTCTCTTGTTTTAGATATGAGATTCCTTGTCGCCGAACCGAGCTTAGTCCTAGCATCAATGAGATTGTTATCTTGGAAATAAAGGCTATTGAATTTCCCGTTAAAGTCCGATTTTGGCAGTTGCTGATGATCCATTTCCATATGGAAGAGTCTGTTGTTGCAGTGTATGTTTCTTTCCCTTTAACTATTATTAGTGTGATATTTTTTGTACTGTTTCTAATATATGAATAAAATATACATTTCCCTTAAAAAAAATGAGAGATAACAAAAGATGAATAATCTACACTATTAGTTGATGCTAGAGATTTTTGGAGTGGAACAAATCATGTTTAGCTTTTCATTAGCAAAAAGAAAAACATGAGTGGAAGAGAACGTGAGAAACCCTCAGCGGTGGGAAAGGGGACCGTTGGTATAGAGTTAGTTGTTGACCTGAGACTTGTAGCAGTTTCTAATGGCACCATACAATTTATGAGGTAGGGTTGTTCAAATCCTGACTGATTCAAAGAAAAATCGTAAACCAATCCAAAAATCTAAAAAAAATCAAATTTGTTTGCATGTTTTTGGACTGATTATTGAAAAAAAAAATCGATTGGTTCATTTTTATTTTTGGTTTTAGTTCTAAAAACCGATTCAGAATAATGAATTGGACCGATAATTATAAATATATACACATAAAACACTTAAGATTGGGCTTAATACTCACGCACACACTGCATATATAGACAATATTATCTCAATAATATCTCAATTTGTGCTAATTAGGAATGCCAACAACAATGATAGTTACTTTTCATGCATATATGTTTATGACTTGTAGCAGAAAAATATATATTTATGACCAATTAATTAATTTTTATAAAAATTACATAAAAGTTTTAATTAAATTAAAACCGAATCGAACCAAACTGAAACCACATGCTTTTTTGAATTGGAAGATATTGGATTTGATGATGTAATTGGACCGAACTGAACCGAACCGCATGTATATTTTATGATCAGATCGGATGGCTTTTTGTCTCAAAACGAAACCAAACCGAACCGGGAACACCCCTAATACAAGAATTCTTTGCTCAACACTATGGGTGACTTGGTGTTGAAGGAATCAATCCTTAGCCATGATAATGATTTTCTAGTGAATTGGTATAAGGAAGATCAAGGTGCTATGCATGATGATATCACTATAACATAATTGCACTTTTTTTTTTTGAAATGGTAGCAACTTTTATTAATGAACAGAGTTTGCTACATCAGTATGAATGAGATTCAAAACATCATTGGGAAACTCATCCAGCCACACAAAATCATCATGATAAGAAAAAGCTAAGGAGGCTAGCTTTTGAGCTACTGCATTACACGATCTACTAGCATAAGAAAGCTCAAATTCATCAAAATGATTTGCCTCCTGTCTGCATTCCTTTATCAACTCATTCCAATAGGTCGGGTGTGAGTCCACCTTCTGCCAAGCTTGCTTTATCATGAGACAATTTGTTTCAAATTGGATAGAATAAAAACCCAACTGTAAAGCCATCTCAATGGTCCATCTCAGTGCTACAACTTCAGCCATTGCAGGTTCCAGCTTATCTTCTGTGAAATGAGTTGCAGCAGCAAGGGCTACCCCATCTTGGTCACGAAAAATTACTCCAGAACCTGTGCCAACTGAATCTCTTATCAATGCATCCACATTAGCCTTTGCATGAAGTGTTAAAGGCGACTTCCAAAAAACTGGGTCAGAACCTGTGGTACTCTGCCTGCAAAGCTGAACCGAGTTAATTGATTTAGCATAATCAAGAACCTGATGCACCTCCATCCTGATTTTTTTGAAAACCCAATTATTCCGGCGTCTCCAAATCGACCAGAGAAGATCACAGGCCATACCAGTTGCGATTTTATTCCCAGGTTGTAGGAACATGTCTTGGATCCACTTCCCAAACTCCATCTCAGGCTTGATGTCTCTAAGCCCAAAACAAGATGCAAACAAGATGCAAACCGGATCCTCCTTACTTTGTGGCATGAAACTAGAGAATGATAAATTGTTTCCCTTTCAGCACCACAACAAGGGCACACTTCATCAGACACAATCCTTTTTTTTATCAAGAGCATCTTTGACAGGGAAAATTCCTCTACAGGCTCTCCAAACTAACTATTTTTCTCTCGGAATAGAGGAGGCTGCCCATAGCTTCTTCCAATTAACATGCAAAGAACAGGAGTTCGAGGAGGAAGAAGGTGGGGCAAGCTTGTTAATGGCAACTGCATACCCTGAACGCACTGAGTACTCCCCATCCGTTGCTAAACCCTAAATCACACGATCTTCTTGGACTGACCTTCTGAGCTGGATTATGGCAATATGGCTTGCCTCATAAGGAGCAAAAATACTATAAATGATATCTCTGTCCCAGCTTCTAGTTAAGGAATTAATAAGATCACTAACCTGATTCAGACCATAGGAATTGGTAGCACCCAAATGTGGCTTTCCATCAGCAAGGGTGGGAATCCATTTGTGGTTCCAAATGTTGATTTTACTTCCATTTCCTACACTCCATATAGCAGCTTCTTTAATAATCTCATGTTCACCAAGAATACTGGACCAAGTGTAACTGGCCCTATTGCATTTCTTTATTTCTAGAACTGATCTCCTAGGGAAATATTTTGCTTTCAACACTTTTGCCATTAAGGAGTCCTCATTCTGAATTAGCCTCCAAAGTTGTTTAGCAAGTAGAGCCTGGTTAAAAGCCTCAAAATTCCTGAAGCCTAAACCCCCCATCTCTTTTAGGCTTTGATAGAGCCTTCCAATTAATCCAGTGTATTTTTTGTTGCTCCACATCACCACTCCATAGGAAACGACTAATCATGTTGTCAATTCTTCTGTATAAACTCTTTGGGAGCTTGAAACAACTCATCACATAAGCTAGGATTACTTGAGCCACTGTTGTAATTAAGACCTCTCTACCTGCCTTTGGCAACACTTTCTCTTTCCACCCTTTAAGCTTTTTACAGACACGATCCTGAACAAAATACTTGGTTTTTTGATTTCCAAACCATGGCTGGTAATCCCAAATATTTACGTTGACACTCAACTGCCTTAATTCCTATTACTTGAACTAGTTCATCAATTCTGGAACTAAGCACATTTTGGCTACAGGTGTAATACCTGCAATTTCCTCAAATTATTTTCAGTATTTAAAAATGAAATAGAAATTTATTTATTGGATTTATTGAATGAAATTTTAATTCCATAATTCAATTTAATCAGTATTTGATTTGATTTTTCGTGGATTTAATTAATTGTGAATTTTTGTGTATTAATTATTTTAAAAACCGTGGAATATATTTATTTTCTTTGAATTAGATTTTTATTTTGTACTTCCTTTGAAGTGGAGAAGGAAAATTTTATTCCCCTCTCTTGTGTGTGTACGGCCAAACATAGAAAAAGGGAGGAAAATTTTAAGTTTAAGAGCCAAATTCAAATTTGAAATGTGCCTTAATTATTTTGTCTTCTCCATGAACCCTAGGGAGACAAGTATTAATTACCCTGCTTAATCATGTTCCCCACTAAGTAAAGTGTCATAAAACCTAAACTACCAAAAATTGTAAATAAACTCCTTGTGACCCCTAGTATAATTCGAACCCCATGTTTTAGGTGATGTACCCCAATTAAAATTTTCAAATAAGCCCCCATGAATCTTGAGAAGTTTCGACCCCCATTTTAGTTAGTGAACCCCAACCTAAGTTTTTCTATAAATACCCCAAGGCTAAGACTACCCCCTCTTGCCCGCTTCATAACTTAGAAAAAAAAGAGAGAAAGAAGAGGAGGCCGCGAGGGAGAGAAGGAAGAAGGAGGTGGAGAACTTGATTTTTCTAGCTCATTTTCTTGGTTTTCTTCTAGGTATGATCTTCATGCTTCATGTTCTTGTTCTTTTTCTTCTTTATTTTCGGTTTCTCTTCAAGTTTTTCTAAGAAGAATTTTGTTGATTTTGTTGTTTCAAGATCAATGCTTCTTGCATCTTTTTTTTTTGAATTTTCTCTTGCTTTTCAAAGCTTAATCCTACTTGTATTTGAGCTTGAAAATAAAAAAAGTGAATTTGCGTCCATGTTGACGATGCTCACGGTTTTGGCCCCTTTTTGGTTCAAATGATTTTTGATCTTTGATTTGTATTTTTATGCTTGATTATGAGTTGATCTATTGTGTTCTTGAGTTATTTGTTGTCGATTTACAAAAATTCCCCTTGATTTCCCTTTGCATGTCACTGTTAGGGTTAGTATTTGGGGAAATGATTTTGTTTCCTTATGCATGCAATTGATTGTTGATTCTTGACATTTGTTTGACGTATTTTTGGTTTTAAAGAAGGATTGCATTATAAAATGAAATTTTGATTTGATAAGTGTGTTAGGGGACCATTCGGTTTTGGTCCCTTTGTTTTGCTCGTCTGAATCATCATCCGATGTAACACCCCGATTCGGCAACTTGGAAACTTAAAGTAAATATCGTGAAAATTAGGGCCATTTTTTTTACAAGTGTTACACAAGATGAGAACTTTCGGTTTCCAAAACACAGTTACAGTTTAAAACTTGTGTTCTCATATTGAGTAAAACCTTTCAAGTTCCAAACCGAGATGTCACAAGACACCGCACCTTGAAACTTGTTTTCTAAAACATCGTTCAAAACGTAGCCCGTTTGATTGTTCAAAACATCAGTATAAATTAAACTCTTGCCGGGGTACAGTATGCTAGAGCTAGGTAACCAAGAACTTACAATGGAGTGCAATGCTTCGAGGGGGATTGCCTAGCTTCTAGTCATGTGACCTAAGACTCCTCATCTAGCTCCGACTATTGATAGATACCGCTCGCGGTCCGCCAGTAGCGCTGTCCTCCTCTGCTGCCCCGGGAGCTTCTCCACCGAGTCGTCTCCTTATATCGGAGGCATCCCTACCTCCCGAGCAAGCTGGATCTGGAACCTCAATATCCTTTGCGTCTAATAGCCGTACAAATTTTCTAGAGAAGAGAGCAGAAGTACAGAAGAAGAGAAGAACAGGAGGAAAAGAGGAAACAAGAGAAGAGGAGAGAGTAAGCGACCCAAACAGTTATGTCGACTGTGTGGAATTACAATAGGCAATACTAAGGAAAAACAATAAACAACACACAAACAATCAACAATACTATTATTACACACTCATAATCCCAACTTGTATTTAACTTTTCATAATCACATTCTTACAACCTTTCTTAATAACTTTCACAATTTCTCTTAACCCTCCTTTCTTTCATCATACTTTTCCAATCCTCACGCATTCCGAGAATTCTTTCTTGTACACTTGTTTTATAAATCTCGTTCGATGCTAAATACTTTATTGTATATCCTTAAAACATCTTTGTGCCTTTAAGTTTTATTATTTCGGATAGCATCAATGATGAGGGGGAAGCATCATTGTGCTCACACACGTCTACATCTCCTCGGTACACCACCCAACCTAGTCGGAAGCCAACAGGAGTACAGAACCTTTACCACGCGGGCACGACAGCTGTCACAACACATAAATGGTCCCAGACCAGGAGGCTCAACCTCAAATCATAATCACATAATCAATGCACGCCCTCGGCGGCAAACACAAATGCCCCGTTCCAGTCCCTCTCACTGTTGTTGACTTGCATCGAGGGGGCGACAGTATAATTTCTAGTTCGCGATGCGGAACTTACCACGGTATTAGACCCAGTCTCCACCACGTTAGTGCACCACATGTGGGATTCGTTCCGCCTAGAAATATACTCTAGGCTTCTTGATGTTTCACCGTCCTTGCCCTCCCCTCCTGCAATCTCCACCTGAGTATTCGCAGATACCCATAGTATCTTCCTCTCCACTACTTCGATACGACACTCATACCTCACCGCGTTTGTAAATGTCTTTTAGAGTCTTTTAAGGTTTTAGCGAGTTTTAACTATCGGCTGTATCCTAACAGTCGGCTCGTCCTTGGTGCATCCCTTCAACGAAGCCCGACCCCTAAACGTAAATCCGTTCCCCCTAAAATCACAATGGCCTCATGCCACACATCAATCTCATCTCAATATCAACATTCTCGTCAGCTCATGCTTAGCATCATTCTTTCCAACTTCCTCAAAACTCATTCCCTCTTCTTTCTCAAAAACTCTTTTCGCAAAACCTTTTCAAAAAGATAACTTTATAAAATTCTTTCCAAAGTTTCTTTTCAAAAACTGTTTTCAAAAAATCATATTTTTGGGTGAGTGTTAGTGGAGGAGCAAGCTCAACTCAACACTAAGCTTCTTCCCAAAAACATGCATGAGGGATCACATCTTTACTTCACCATTCCCCACTTCCATAATCACATTCTTTTCCATTTTCAACTCTTCATCTTTTTCTTTTTCTCACATCATCTTTATCTTTCAGTCTCCTTCGTTTCTTATAACTTTCTCTTTTTAGTCATACTGCACCATTTATTTCTTTCTCAATCTTTATCATATTTCTTATTCGCCTCTCTTTTCTCTTTCAATCTCATTATTATTTCAGGTCTCAGGGTAAAATCAAACATCTCTTAACAACTTACTTAATTCACTTCACATACTAAACTAACCATCAGTTCATGCATAGTAAACATCATATCATTTCAACAAACATAATAACTATAGATAACACTTCGGTCTCAGCGACTTGTAGGGATAGCCCACGGCGCACAAACAAACAAACAATCACTCACTATCCCTCTTCCTCGCCTTAACGAGACCGGGTCCAACCTTTGAGATGATTGGACGCCTTAATATGTTGCCAAATACCACGGCGTCTTAAGGGGAGCTTCTCTCTCACCTGGATGACGAAACATTCGAATGCCTTCCAAGATTTTCCGTTGCTAGCCTTGCCACGTTCCCGTCGCGTCCGACACCCGAACTAGACATTTTTCCCGTGCGTTAGAACGTTTCGATAAATTATTAATTTCGTTTTGAAATTCTTTGAAATAATTCTAGTCTTGAAAACACGTCGCCAATATCCGAAGGTTTCAAATCCCATTTAATTTGAAAAGATTATTCAAGGACACTTTAAAACAATTAAAATAATTCTTTTATTAAAACAAATCCATTCTCTTAATTTGAAAACACTCTGGTTATAAAAAAAAACAGAATACCAAAATTCAAGAAAACAAAATCTCAAAAGCGTACTTTGAAAATCTTTTAAGATACAACTCAAAGGAGACAAAATTTCCAAATTAGTTTGAGTTATGTTAAATCATATTTTTAAATCAAACAATTCCAATTTCTTCAGAATACAAACAAAACTCACAAACAGATTCAGGACTCAACACATTCAATTAGCACCCATAACAGCCACACACACACAATCAGTACAACGAGCATTCACATACAAATCCACAAACGGTATTTCAAAACAACATTAGTTCAATACATTTAGCTAGTATAAAGAACGATTACACATTCACAATTACCATTCATGCAAATCACATTTCATATCATTCACCAATTATTAATTAAATCTTAACCTTAATTAATTTAATTAAATTAGATTACTCTTAAGAAAACAATTTAGATTAAGCATTGAGATTAATTCACCAAGGACTGAATCACCATGGTTACTAATTCCTAATCTCTAATAAGTTTTAACATCTTGAAATTATAGAATTATCATTACAAAATTTCTTTGCTCGTATAATCAAATCAATTCGTTTATTTTTATTTCTTAAAACCAAAAAGATAAAAGAAAGACACACACCATACGGTATCACACACATAGCTATAATCATAAGTTGTTTCATGAAAACCATTTTCCAATTACATGCACAAGCTTGGCCGAATCATGCAGGTAAGGTTTTGCACAAGTGAAATCATTTTCTTTCTTATGACCTAGAAACCGTGAGCACATAATTGGAGAAATTATCAATTCTAATTCCTTTTAAGAAAACCTAAATTAAGCCCACAAGTTAAATCACCAAGCATTTCAAAGATTCACAACACATTTTCTTTGCAACACCTATTCATGACATGCAAACTCTTTCAAGGTTCTTATATTCAATTAGTTTCATGATGCATGTATCCTAATTGAGAGACAAATCTAGCTACCTACTTACCCTAGGATGACCGAACCTAATGATGCAAGGAAACAAGGTTGCTTACTCATTTTTTAACACCCACAAAAGTCATGCATTAACTTTCTACAAAATAAAAGCTTAGATTCCATTATTTTTGGACATGGCCGAGTGGCCTCACAAAATGTGGCAGACACAAAATTTAAATACTAAATCAAATTATGCACATAACCAACACTAGATCTAGACATGTTTATTGAAAATCATTTTAAAACTTTGTTACTCCAATTTTTCTTTAAAACCGTATGATATAGAGAAAGAAGAACACAATCTTTTTTCTTGAAAATTACATGCAAGTCAAGGATCTTCATTTTTCACTTCATAAATAAAAGATCATTACATGCACCCACTTAAATCATATAGGATCATCATTAAACCTACATGCAAAACTAAAGACTTAAGTTCTTTCACAATTTAAGTTTAGATCATGGTTTCTCATGTTAAATAAACACATAAATATCCATGGGTCACAGTTTTGCAAGAGATCAAACATGCAAAAAGGAATCAAAGCAAATACACAAGCTTGAACACAAATCTTACATAAAATCGTGAAAAAGAAAATGTACACTTTAAAGATCAAGTTTTCAAACACAAATACTCAAGATCAATACATACACACAACATGAAAGCCACTTAATTTCACAACACACATCACGGTTTTAGAAAAAGAAAAGGTAGACATGTAAGAGTTCTATTTTAGCTTTCACAAAAACCTTAGTTTCTCTTTAGATCTTTAAGATCTATTTGGAAAAAGTTTAGATCTAGCAAGGAAAGGCCTTAACCGAACATCAAGCACTAGTTAATCATATTACAAATTATGCTTAGTCCATGAAGTCCAAGATCAAGAAAGATCAACGAATGAAATCATCTTACAAACCATAAAACAAAACATGCAAGAAGAAAAGAAAGATCTACAACTAGAAGAAAATTCTAAACTATTACAATCTCCTCCTTGATCTTTGGTTCCTACCATGACAAAGTTGGTCTCTAGTCTTCTAACACTTGGATCTTTAAGGGAAAGCTCCTAGGTTTGAACTTGAATGCCTCCTTCTTCCTCTTCATGTCTACGGCCCTCTCTCTTTCTCTTTCTCTTTATTTCTTTTCTTTTCTTTCTCTAAGGGGTTGGTGAATCCCTTAGAGATACGTTTATGTTGATGTGAAGGAATGGGAAATGAAATGGGTGAATGAACTATGACTTATCCTATATAAAGGCAAGCTCACAATTTCCTAATTTGGCCTTGGGAGTAGTTCGGCCAATTGCAACCAAGAAGGGCGATTTAGTCTTCTTCATTTTGCATGGATGATGTTTGTAAAGTCAAGGAGACCATATGGGGTAAACTAGGCTTCTAGGGGTCATCTTAGGTTTAACTAGTATTTGGCTTTTGGTTAGGATTTGTCATTTGGTTTGGTCCATGGTTACATTTAGTTGGCTTGGTTTCCTTACTCCTTAAGCTCCTAGAATCTTGGGTTGACACCCACTCACACATGCATACTCACACGTAGCACACACATATAGCACACTCACACTCACACTTTCATGCACAACCGTGGCACCTTCTCTCACACACACATGTCCTTTATTTTATTTTCCAATCACATTTCCTTATTCATTTTCCATGCCTTATACGGTCAAACACACATATGCACATACAACTACACACATTCATACATACATATTCATACACCTACATATATAACACTCACATGCACATAATTCACATTTTATTTTCTACTATAATGTCCAATTCATACACAATGAAATCAACTCTAAGAAATCACATTTCATGGCCATCTTCATGCATCACACGTTAAACACACATACACACATATTAAATCAAGCACTCATAAAATTTTCAAGCCAAATTAATAAATTTATTTTCTTCAAGACACAACTCAAGATTCATATTTTTCAATCCCAAAAGAAAAATCGTTTTCAATGTAAGTTCCATGATGAATGTTTTGATAATGACAAAGTGTTTTGAACAAGCTACAAAGATGTTGATCAAGTTTCAAGTTCAACAAGCAACAACAAACATCAAATGAAGAAGAGAGAAAACAAGCTCATGAAGACTTAGTTTGAGTGTAATTGTAATTGTTTTATCTTTTGCCTCTCAAGCTTCTTAGGTCTTTTATTTTGGTAGTTTATTTAGAGGGTAGTGAATCTCTTTCATAAGTCATGATTAAATCATAATTTGAGTTTTCACTTAACCTAGAATCAATAGGTGGCTTAAAGGTTTGAAAGGAAAGGTTTAGTTTTGAGAAAACAAGTTTTTAACAAGTTTCAACGGGGTTTAATCGATTATGATTCAGTTTAATCGATTACTGATCGATTAAGGCAAATTATAATTGATTAAGTATTGCAGAACTGATTTTTTAAAATACGATTTTCACTTCTCAAAATCAGTTTTCAAGTGCTACAACTTTTGGGTATTCTATATAAACCTTTTCCTAACCTTTGTGATTAACTAGAACACTTTCATAATCAATTTTACAAGAATCTAGCCACTCTATTCTCTCTCAATTTCAAAGATCAAAAGCTTTCTATTTCATATTCTTTGATCAAGAACCTTTGAATCTCTTATTGTGAATTGTCATAGCTATTGATTGAGATTCATAGGATTGTCATTTGTGTTTTCTATTGTGTTGTAATCTTTGCAAGAAGGCAAGCCAACTACAACAAACAAGAAGCCTTGGTGTGTCGTTTATCATCAAGCAAATCTCATTGGAGAAGAAGAAAGTCTTGGTTGTGAATCAAGCAAAGTGAAGCCTTGGTGTGTGGATTATCATCAAGCAAAGAAGACTTGTTGTGTCGATTATCAACAAGGGGTAGAGGTTAGATTAGAGAGAAGATCAATAGGATTACAAGGCAAGGGTGTGGAGTATCTCTTGTAGGCTAGCAAGAAGGGAGTCTTGTGAGGCATTTACTTGTAATTTGAGAACTCTAATTCCTCATAGTGAAGAATCTCTCTTGGTTGAAGAGGGGACTGGATGTAGCTTTCAAGCGGATGAAAGTGAACCAGGATAAATCACTGTGTCGTATCTCTAAACCCTTAACTCTTTACATTCAAGTCATTGATTGTGTTCTTGGTTGAAAACCTAGAAAAGAGTGATTTTCATAATTGATTGAATTGAATCTTTATTGTTCAAATTAACTTGGGGAAAATCATTTTCATAACCTAGGTAATCAATAAGAATATAGGTGTTAATTGTTTTCGCTGAATCTCTGATCTTACGTGTTGATTGATTGATTTTCGTATGCGATTGAAAAGTGATTTTTCAGTTTCTGATAGATTTAATCGATTAAGCATATTCATAATCGATTAAGGACTTTTGAACTTTCAGGTTTAATCGATTAAATTTCATATTAATCGATTAAATGCTGTAGAATTTGCAAAAATCATTTGTTTTAATTGTTTCGATTTGTTTCGTTCGAAAATCTTTCAAGGTTTCTTTTACACCTATTCAACCCCCCCTTCTAGGTGTTCTCCTAGGGTTCCTTAGTAGTTTCAACCACCAATTGCGGTTTCCTCAATTGGTATCAGAGCTCGGTCGAAAGACACGAGCATAAGAGCTTTTTCGTAAAGATCCTTTAAGAAAATCGGAATGGGTTCTACGAATCCCTTTGGTGGTGAAGGTTATTCAATAAATCGTCCTCCATTGTTTGCCGGAGAAGGCTATGCTTATTGGAAAGTTAGAATGAAAATCTTTATCCAAGCCATAGATAGTGAAATTTGGAAAGTAGTTGAAAAAGGCCCTCATATCCCCTCTAGTTTAGTTGAAGGCGTAGTACATTTAATCCCCGAGGATAAGTGGAAGGATGATGATAGAAAGAAAGTTCAATATGATTATAAAGCAAAGAATATCATTACCTCCGCTTTATCCTATGACGAGTTCTTTAGAGTTTCTCAATGTTCTAGTGCTAAGGAAATGTGGGACACTTTACAAGTGACTCATGAAGGAACTAGTGAGGTTAGGAGAGCTAGATTGAATGCTTTAATGCGTGATTATGAATTGTTTCAAATGCTTCCAAATGAATCTATTAATGATATGCAAAAGCGTTTTACTCATATTATTAACCATTTACTTGCTATTGGTAAGACTTTCTTACAAGGTGAACTTTCTAACATAGTGTTGAGATGTTTAGACAGAAATTGGCAACCAAAAGTAACGGCTATTGTTGAATCTAAAAACTTGGATGTTATGGATCTAGCAACACTCTTTGGAAAGCTTCAAGAACATTAAATGGAGCTTGGACGTTTAAGTATCAATGAAGAGTCAGATAAGAACAAAGAAAGAAAGGGACTTGCTCTTAAAGTCAATAGATCATACAAAAAGAAAGAGAGTTCCGATGATGATGATAGTGAAGATTCCGATTCGGATGTTGATGAAAAAGAAATGAAACTTTTACTAAGGAAATTTGACAAGTTTTTAAGGAGAAAAGGAAGGTTGAACAAGGACAAAAGTAAAGAAAAGGATTCCCCACACTACAAGACCAAGACTATAAAAGATGGAGTAGTTTGCCATGAATGCGGAAAGCCCGGTCATCTCAAGTATTCGTGCTCTAAGTATCTCAAGAAGAAGGAGAATGAAAAGAAAAATTCTAAACATAAAAGAGCATACATAGTTTGGGATAGTGATGAAGATAACAAGAAAAGCACATCGAGTAGTTCATCGGATAATGAAGAAGCCGCTTGTCTCAACTTGATAACTCTAGTAGATGATGAAGAACAAAGTTCAAATGATGAATCAAGTTATCAAAGTGAGGATAGCAATGTAAGTCATACTAAATCCGAAATTTCTTCTAAATATGAATTGTTATATAATGCTTATGAAGAAATGCATGAACAACTTGAAAAACTAGCTTTGAAAAACATTGAAAGAAAGAAGCTCATTTTGAAACATCAAAAAGAGATTTTAGAACTTCAAAAACAAGTTGATGAGCTTAATCTTGAAAATGAAACTCTTGATCTTATATATGCTAGTTCTTCTTGTGATTGTGCTAGTAGAGTGAATATTGTGGTTGATTGTGAGAATTGCAAGTTGCTCAAAGATGAAAATGATATTTTGAAAAATAAGCTTGCAAGTTTCACAAATGGTGACATTAGATTGCGCACATTGTTAAATTTTCAAAGAGAAAATTCAAACAAGTTTGGTTTGGGTTATACTAATGCTAAGAGTAATTCTCATAGAAATGTTGTTGATTTTTCTAAAGTTGATTTCTCAAATGCACCAACATGTTTCTATTGTGGTACCCATGGACATACTTCAAATGTGTGTTATGTTAAAGTGCATGGTATACCTAAAGGAGATTTTGTTTGGATGAAAAAGGGTGAGAGTCCCTACACTAACAAAAATGGATCCAAAACCATTTGGATACCAAAAGGAAAAGCATGATTGTTTTGTAGGTATGATTGAAGAGCAAAGGGCTTACAAGTGTTATTCATACATTTGCATCTTCAATTGGTATTACATTTGCATCTCAAGTGAATGTCCTACAAAGTGGTAAAATGATATTGTTGAATATTTACAAATTGTTTAGTCTTCTTAATTGGTATAATTGAATTGTTCTCAAATAGTATTACTTTTCTAAAGTTCAATTGGTATAATTGATATTGATCACTCAATGCTACTAATTTTGATGATTAGATGATTATCATGCTATTATTGTTGTGATTTTTCTTTACATTGATGATATCTCAATTGGTATTATGACTTCTTAGTATTTCTATTGGTTCATATTTCATTGTTATATTTTCTTGCCAATTGGTATCACATTTCAAAGTATAGTACTTGTTATATTTCAATTGGTATCAATGTTTAAAAGAAATAGATGTGAATTTCTCTATTTTGGCTTAGTATTTTATATTTCAATTGGTATATATATTACTTTTTGATAATGCCAAAGGGGGAGAAATGGTATGTTTTGGAGAAATGGTATGTTTTGGGAGAAATGGTATGTTTTGAAAAATGGGAGAAATGATATGTTTTTGGGAGAAAGGTTGTTTTGTTGTTTTTATGTAGGTTGAGCTAAGTTGTTGAAGATAGGGGGAGAATCAAGCTTCTATCAATTGGATTTCAAATATCAAATGCATTGATTGAGGGGGAGCAAGTTTCTCACCAAGTGATCAAATTGTTAAAGCATCAACAAACTTCAATCAAATTCAAAACATGGTTTGTCATTTTCAAAAAGGGGGAGATTGTAAGTTTCATGATGAATGTTTTGATAATGACAAAGTGTTTTGAACAAGCTACAAAGATGTTGATCAATTTTCAAGTTCAACAAGCAACAACAAACATCAAATGAAGAAGAGAGAAAACAAGCTCATGAAGACTTAGTTTGAGTGTAATTGTACTTGTTTTATCTTTTGCCTCTCAAGCTTCTTAGGTCTTTTATTTGGGTAGTTTATTTAGAGGGTAGTGAATCTCTTTCATAAGTCATGATTAAATCATAATTTGAGTTTTTACTTAACCTAGAATCAATAGGTGGCTTAAAGGTTTGAAAGGAAAGGTTTAGTTTTGAGAAAACAAGTTTTTAACAAGTTTCAACAGGGTTTAATCGATTATGATTTAGTTTAATCGATTACTAATCGATTAAGGCAAATTATAATCGATTAAGTACTGCAGAACTGATTTTTTAAAATACGATTTTCACTTCTCAAAATCAATTTTCAAGTGCTACAACTTTTGAGTATTCTATATAAACCTTTTCCTAACCTTTGTGATTAATTAGAACACTTTCATAATCAATTTTACAAGAATCAAGCCACTCTATTCTCTCTCAATTTCAAAGATCAAAAGCTTTCTATTTCATATTCTTTGATCAAGAACCTTTGAATCTCTTATTGTGAATTGTCATAGCTATTGATTGAGATTCATAGGATTGTCATTTGTGTTTTCTATTGTGTTGTAATCTTTGCAAGAAGGCAAGCCAACTACAACAAACAAGAAGCCTTGGTGTGTCGTTTATCATCAAGCAAAATCTCATTGGAGAAGAAGAAAGTCTTGGTTGTGAATCAAGCAAAGTGAAGCCTTGGTGTGTGGATTATCATCAAGCAAAGAAGACTTGTTGTGTCGATTATCAACAAGGGGTAGAGGTTAGATTAGAGAGAAGATCAATAGGATTACAAGGCAAGGGTGTGGAGTATCTCTTGTAGGCTAGCAAGAAGGGAGACTTGTGAGGCATTTACTTGTAATTTGAGAACTCTAATTCCTCATAGTGAAGAATATCTCTTGGTTGAAGAGGGGACTGGATGTAGCTTTCAAGCGGATGAAAGTGAACCAGGATAAATCACTGTGTCGTATCTCTAAACCCTTAACTCTTTACATTCAAGTCATTGATTGTGTTCTTGGTTGAAAACCTAGAAAAGAGTGATTTTCATAATTGATTGAATTGAATCTTTATTGTTCAAATTAACTTGGGGAAAATCATTTTCATAACCTAGGTAATCAATAAGAATATAGGTGTTAATTGTTTTCGCTGAATCTCTGATCTTACGTGTTGATTGATTGATTTTCGTATGCGATTGAAAAGTGATTTTTCAGTTTCTGATAGAATTAATCGATTAAGCATATTCATAATCGATTAAGGACTTTTGAACTTTCAGGTTTAATCGATTAAATTTCAGATTAATCGATTAAATGCTGTAGAATTTGCAAAAATCATTTGTTTTAATTGTTTCGATTTGTTTCGTTCGAAAATCTTTCAAGGTTTCTTTTACACCTATTCAAGCCCCCTTCTAGGTGTTCTCCTAGGGTTCCTTAGTAGTTTCAACCACCAATTGCGGTTTCCTCATTCAAAAATCATCTTTATTAAAACCGCCATTTAGCCAAGCATTAACAAAATCATTCACTTTTTATTTATAAAAACATTTGGTTTGTAGAAATCCAGAAAACCAATACTTTATTTCCTGTCCTCAAAACTCTTTTCTGAAAAATCTTTTACAAAACAGAATTTTAGGGTTTTGTTTAATCAAATTCGTTCATGCACGTACGGAAAAAATGCGGGGAGTTACATTCTCCCCAACTTAAAGATTTCTCGTCCTCGAGAAATGCCGTGTAGAATCTGTCAAATCTGTGGACGCATAACTCCGTGAAGAAATTCCTTCCTGCCTTGACTACAGCAATTGTCGCATCTTCGAACACGTACCATTTATTCATCGCTCTTTCAAACGAATTGGACGGATTACTTGCAAAAGTAATCTTCCGGGGTATTTTCAACAGCAAACTTGATGGGTTCCAAACAATATGGTTTCACTGGTGACAAAAGACTGAGGGTTCAAAGGTTTCAATCAGTGTGCAAAGACAACAGGGTCATGGACAATTGGGGTTAAGACGCCACCACACTCAGGGCTAAACCCTTATCATCGCTTCAAGCCTAGACGATTTTCTCCTCAGAACTTCGCATTTCTATTACTCCCCAACTTAAATGACGCATACCTCTAAATACCGTATTCAAGATTACAAACTTAGCTCTGATCTATCCGCTAAATACCTTATATCTCATCAAATAATTATCCTCTTCAGACTCCTTCAACCACTACTTTACCCACCTTTTATCCTAACAACTACTAATCCTTTAAAGATTTCTTACTATCTTACTCCTTATCTCCAACATTAATCATATAACTTAGACACTTCTAAACCTTTTTCCACCTTCCACGATTTTTCCCTCCTATTCCAAAATTTCTTAACTTAAAGGCCTATTATCCATTACCACATCAAATCCTAGCCTTTACTTAACCTCGAGTCAATCCCTCAAAGATTCTAACCACAATTTCCATCACTTTATCACTTCGACTCTACCATATCACCACTTATTTATCTCTATACAACCCTTCTACGACGCACATCAAGACACTTAGGACCTCAAAATTCTAACTATCACCCTAATTGCCTCCTCATCTTATCACCATCTAAACCATCCTTTTGACCAATCCCACACAAAATATTCTTAATCCTAATCACTTTACATAACTCGTCACCCATCTGAGACTCCAAGGGTACTCCTATTTATTCCAAGGCTTACACTCCCTTCGTCCATACTAACTAATCCTTATTACTTTCCTTTGACCTTTACAACCCTTTCCTAATAACACTTCACGACTTACTTCCTATCTTAGGGATATCTACTGGACCGGTACAGGATACCTGGTATTTCAAGCAGGGGTTTAGGAAAGAATGGATGTTTGGTCAGGATTTAAGAAGAAAGCTTCGGGTTCATGAGCAATCAAGGCTTCAAAATTATGGGTAGAAATTTTCAGAAAAGCATTCTTTTAAGTGTCATGCCAAGGCAATTTGGCATTACATAAGGTTTATACAAGAAAAGCTTCAGCAATCAAAGATAGTTCCCGTCACAGGACAAGTTCTCAATAACTTTGGGGTCATCACAAACAAAGAGGTTCTCAACAAGGAAGAATCGAAGGAAGATCCGAATCATGCATCAACATCCCGTGACGACACCGATCTCTGTTCCACATCTTTACCGTAGACGAAACCGTCATGCTCCATGGGAACATTCACGCACTCTTAACGCTCCTATTCTCGTCTATCGCAATCCTAATACTAATTCACATTCAGAGACACACAGCAGAGTACGCAAGTCCATGTATAGGGTTACTTAGTTAACATAGCTCTGATACCATTTCTGTAACACCCCGATTCGGCAACTTGGAAACTTAAAGTAAATATCGTGAAAATTAGGGCCATTTTTTTTACAAGTGTTACACAAGATGAGAACTTTCGGTTTCCAAAACACAGTTACAGTTTAAAACTTGTGTTCTCATATTGCGTAAAACCTTTCAAGTTCCAAACCGAGATGTCACAAGACACCTCACCTTGAAATTTGTTTTCTAAAACATCGTTCAAAACGTAGCCCGTTTGATTGTTCAAAACATCAGTACAAATTAAACTCTTGCTGGGGTACAGTATGCTAGAGCTAGGTAACCAAGAACTTACAATGGAGTGCAATGCTTTGAGGGGGATTTCCTAGCTTCTAGTCATGCGACCTAAGACTCCTCATCTAGCTCCGACTATTGATAGATATCGCTCGCGGTCCGCCAGTAGCATTGTCCTCCTCTGCTGCCCCGGGAGCTTCTCCACCGAGTCGTCTCCTTATATCGGAGGCATCCCTACCTCCCGAGCAAGCTGGATCTGGAACCTCAATCTCCTTTGCGTCTAATAGCCGTACAAATTTTCCAGAGAAGAGAGCAGAAGTACAGAAGAAGAGAAGAACGGGAGGAAAAGAGGAAACAAGAGAAGAGGAGAGAGTAAGCGACCCAAACAGTTATGTCGACTGTGTGGAATTACAATAGGCAAATACTAAGGAAAAACAATAAACAACACACAAACAATCAACAATACTATTATTATACACTCATAATCCCAACTTGTATTTAACTTTTCATAATCACATTCTTACAACCTTTCTTAATAACTTTCACAATTTCTCTTAACCCTCCTTTCTTTCATCATACTTTTCCAATCCTCACGCATTCCGAGAATTCTTTCTTGTACACTTGTTTTATAAATCTCGTTCGATGCTGAATACTTTATTGTATATCCTTAAAACATCTTTGTGCCTTTAAGTTTTGTTATTTCGGATAGCATCAATGATGAGGGGGAAGCATCATTGTGCTCACACACGTCTACATCTCCTCGGTACACCACCCAACCTAGTCGGAAGCCAATAGGAGTACAGGACCTTTACCACGCGTGCACGACAGCTGTCACAACACATAAATGGTCCCAGACCAGGAGGCTCAACCTCAAATCATAATCACATAATCAATGCACGCCCTCGGCGGCAAACACAAATGCCCCGTTCCAGTCCTTCTCACTGTTGTAGACTTGCATCGAGGGGGCGACAGTATAATTTCTAGTTCGCGATGCGGAACTTACCACGGTATTAGACCCAGTCCCCACCACGTTAGTGCACCACATGTGGGATTCGTTCCGCCTAGAAATATACTCTAGGCTTCTTGACGTTTCACCGTCCTTGCCCTCCCCTCCTGCAATCTCCACCTGAGTATCCGCAGATACCCATAGTATCTTCCTCTCCACTACTTCGATACGACACTCATACCTCACCGCGTTTGTAAATGTCTTTTAGAGTCTTTTAAGGTTTTAGCGAGTTTTAACTATCGGCTGTATCCTAACAGTCGGCTCGTCCTTGGTGCATCCCTTCAACGAAGCCCGACCCCTAAACGTAAATCCGTTCCCCCTAAAATCACAATGGCCTCAAGCCACATATCAATCTAATCTCAATATCAACATTCTCGTCAGCTCATGCTTAGCATCATTCTTTCCAACTTCCTCAAAACTCATTCCCTCTTCTTTCTCAAAAACTCTTTTCGCAAAACCTTTTCAAAAAGATAACTTTATAAAATTCTTTCCAAAGTTTCTTTTCAAAAACTGTTTTCAAAAAATCATATTTTTGGGTGAGTGTTAGTGGAGGAGCAAGCTCAACTCAACACTAAGCTTCTTCCCAAAAACATGCATGAGGGATCACATCTTTACTTCACCATTCCCCACTTCCATAATCACATTCTTTTCCATTTTCAACTCTTCATCTTTTTCTTTTTCTCACATCATCTTTATCTTTCAGTCTCCTTCGTTTCTTATAACTTTCTCTTTTTAGTCATACTGCACCATTTCTTTCTTTCTCAATCTTTATCATATTTCTTATTCGCCTCTCTTTTCTCTTTCAATCTCATTATTATTTCAGGTCTCAGGGTAAAATCAAACATCTCTTAACAACTTACTTAATTCACTTCACATACTAAACTAACCATCAGTTCATGCATAGTAAACATCATATCATTTCAACAAACATAATAACTATAGATAACACTTCGGTCTCAGCGACTTGTAGGGATAGCCCACGACGCACAAACAAACAAACAATCACTCACTATCCCTCTTCCTTTGAGATGATTGGACGCCTTAATATGTTGCCTAATACCACGGCGTCTTAAGGGGAGCTTCTCTCTCACCTGGATGACGAAACATTCGAATGCCTTCCAAGATTTTCCGTTGCTAGCCTTGCCACGTTCCCGTCGCATCCGACACCCGAACTAGACATTTTTCCCGTGCGTTAGAACGTTTCGATAAATTATTAATTTCGTTTTGAAATTCTTTGAAATAATTCTAGTCTTGAAAACACGTCGCCAATATCCGAAGGTTTCAAATCCCATTTAATTTGAAAAGATTATTCAAGGACACTTTAAATAATTAAAATAATTCTTTTATTAAAACAAATCCATTCTCTTAATTTGAAAACACTCTGGTTATAAAAAAAAACAGAATACCAAAATTCAAGAAAACAAAATCTCAAAAGCGTACTTTGAAAATCTTTTAAGATACAACTCAAAGGAGACAAAATTTCCAAATTAGTTTGAGTTATGTTAAATCATATTTTTAAATCAAACAATTCCAATTTCTTCAGAATACAAACAAAACTCACAAACAGATTCAGGACTCAACACATTCAATTAGCACCCATAACAGCCACACACACACAATCAGTACAAGGAGCATTCACATACAAATCCACAAACGGAATTTCAAAACAACATTAGTTCAATACATTTAGCTAGTATAAAGAACGATTACACATTCACAATTACCATTCATGCAAATCACATTTCATATCATTCACCAATTATTAATTAAATCTTAACCTTAATTAATTTAATTAAATTAGATTACTCTTAAGAAAACAATTTAGATTAAGCATTGAGAATAATTCACCAAGGTCTGAATCACCATGGTTACTAATTCCTAATCTCTAATAAGTTTTAACATCTTGAAATTATAGAATTATCATTACAAAATTTCTTTGCTCGTATAATCAAATCAATTCGTTTATTTTTATTTCTTAAAACCAAAAAGATAAAAGAAAGACACACACCATACGGTATCACACACATAGCTATAATCATAAGTTGTTTCATGAAAACCATTTTCCAATTACATGCACAAACTTGGCCGAATCATACAGGTAAGGTTTTGCACAAATGAAATCATTTTCTTTCTTATGACCTAGAAACCGTGAGCAAATAATTGGAAAATTATCAATTCTAATTCCTTTTAAGAAAACCTAAATTAAGCCCACAAGTTAAATCACCAAGCATTTCAAAGATTCACAACACATTTTCTTTGCAACACCTATTCATGACATGCAAACTCTTTTAAGGTTCTTATATTCAATTAGTTTCATGATGCATGTATCCTAACTGAGAGACAAATCTAGCTACCTACTTACCCTAGGATGACTGAACCAAATGATGCAAGGAAACAAGGTTGCTTACTCATTTTTCAACACCCACAAAAGTCATGCATGAACTTTCTACAAAATAAAAGCTTAGATTCCATTATTTTTGGACATGGTCGAGTGGCCTCACAAAATGTGGCACACACAAAATTTAAATACTAAATCAAATTATGCACATAACCAACACTAGATCTAGACATGTTTATTGAAAATCATTTTAAAACTTTGTTACTCCAATTTTTCTTTAAAACCGTATGATATAGAGAAAGAAGAACACAATCTTTTTGCTTGAAAATTACATGCAAGTCAAGGATCTTCATTTTTCACTTCATAAATCAAAGATCATTACATGCACCCACTTAAATCATATAGGATCATCATTAAACCTACATGCAAAACTAAAGACTTAAGTTCTTTCACAATTTAAGTTTAGATCATGGTTTCTCATGTTAAATAAACACATAAATATCCATGGGTCACGGTTTTGCAAGAGATCAAACATGCAAAAAGGAATCAAAGCAAATACACAAGCTTGAACACAAATCTTACATAAAACCGTGAAGAAGAAAATTTACACTTTAAAGATCAAGTTTTCAAACACAAATACTCAAGATCAATACATACACACAACATGCAAGCCACTTAATTTCACAACACACATCACGGTTTTAGAAAAAGAAAAGGTAGACATGTAAGAGTTCTATTTTAGCTTTCACAAAAACCTTAGTTTCTCTTTAGATCTTTAAGATCTATTTGGAAAAAGTTTAGATCTAGCAAGGAAAGGCCTTAACCGAACATCAAGCACTAGTTAATCATATTACAAATTATGCTTAGTCCATGAAGTCCAAGATCAAGAAAGATCAACGAATGAAATCATCTTACAAACCATAAAACAAAACATGCAAGAAGAAAAGAAAGATCTAAAACTAGAAGAAAATTCTAAACTATTACAATCTCCTCCTTGATCTTTGATTCCTACCATGACAAAGTTGGTCTCTAGTCTTCTAACACTTGGATCTACAAGGGAAAGCTCCTAGGTTTGAACTTGAATGCCTCCTTCTTCCTCTTCATGTCTACGGCCCTCTCTCTTTCTCTTTCTCTTTATTTCTTTTCTTTTCTTTCTCTAAGGGGTTGGTGAATCCCTTAGAGATACGTTTGTGTTGATGTGAAGGAATGGGAAATGAAATGGGTGAATGAACTATGACTTATCCTATATAAAGGCAAGCTCACAATTTCCTAATTTGGCCTTGGGAGTAGTTCGTCCAAGTGCAACCAAGAAGGGCGATTTAGTCTTCTTCATTTTGCATGGATGATGTTTGTAAAGTCAAGGAGACCAAATGGGGTAAACTAGGCTTCTAGGGGTCATCTTAGGTTTAACTAGTATTTGGCTTTTGGTTAGGATTTGTCATTTGGTTTGGTCCATGGTTACATTTAGTTGGCTTGGTTTCCTTACTCCTTAAGCTCCTAGAATCTTGGGTTGACACCCACTCACACATGCATACTCACACGTAGCACACACATATAGCACACTCACACTCACACTTGCATGCACAACCGTGGCACCTTCTCACACACACACACATGTCCTTTATTTTATTTTCCAATCACATTTCCTTATTCATTTTCCATGCCTTATACGGTCAAACACACATATGCACATACAACTACACACATTCATACATACATATTCATACACCTACATATATAACACTCACATGCACATAATTCACATTTTATTTTCTACTATAATGTCCAATTCATACACAATGAAATCAACTCTAAGAAATCACATTTCATGGCCATCTTCATGCATCACACGTTAAACACACATACACACATATTAAATCAAGCACTCATAAAATTTTCAAGCCAAATTAATAAATTTATTTTCTTCAAGACACAACTCGAGATTCATATTTTTCAATCCCAAAAGAAAAATCGTTTTCAAAAATCATCTTTATTAAAACCGCCATTTAGCCAAGCATTAACAAAATCATTCACTTTTTATTTATAAAAACATTTGGTTTGTAGAAATCCAGAAAACCAATACTTTATTTCCTGTCCTCAAAACTCTTTTCTGAAAAATCTTTTACAAAACAGAATTTTAGGGTTTTGTTTAATCAAATTCGTTCATGCACGTACGGGAAAAATGCAGGGTGTTACATCCGAGCTCTCCTCATTGTCCAACCATGCAATGTAAGCTTGTCTCCCTTTCCTTGAGCTTGATGCATTTCTTTCGGAGTTCTCATTCTTCTTCAGAAACTGAATGCAATCTGCTCTGATGTGACCGGGCTTGCCATATTCATGACGTATGACAGAAGAACCTCCACTTTTGGTTGCATCTTTCTTCATGGGAGTATTGAAGTTATTTTTCTATTTAAGAACTTTTCCAAACCTTTTCACCAATAGCCCCATGTGCTCATCACTGATGGATTCTTTCTCGGAGTCTCCTTCATATTTTGGTGCTTCGACTTTGAGTGCAAGGCCATTCACCTTTTTGTTCTCTTCTTCATGCTGAGCTAATCTTTTCAGTTCACTTTCATGCTCCTGAAGCTTTCCGAAGAGAGTTGCAAGAGTCATTGTTGAAAGGTAACTTGACTCCATAATAGCCATCACTTTGGGTTGCCATTCTCTCCCTAAGCACGTCAGCACTTTGTTGATCAGCTCCTCATTAGTGAATTTCTTCCCCAAGGTTACTAGCTGATTAATGATCATTGTGAACCTCTTTTGAATTTCTTGCACTGATTCTCCTTCCTTCAGTCTGAACAACTCGTACTCTCCAGTCAAGGTGTTGATTCTCAACCTCTTCACCTCATTGGTACCTTCACGTGTGACTTCCAATGTATCCCACATTTCCTATGTTGTCTCATATGTAGATATCCTGAAAAACTCATCATAACTCAAAGTAGATGTCATTATATTTTTCGCTTTCAAGTCATATTGGACTCTTCGTTCCTCCTCTTCCGTCCACTCACCAATAGGTTTGTTGACGATGATTCCATTTACCACATAGGTAGGAACATAAGGTCCATTTATGACAGCGTCCCAAACTTTTAATCCTACTCCTTGAATAAAGATTTTCATTCTCGCTTTCCAATAAGCGTACCCCACACCATCAAACATGGGGGCCTATTAATAGAACTCCCTTCACCACCAAACGGAGAGTTTGAAGCCATACTCTTGAGACTGTTAAGTCCTTTAACACAAGAGACTAGCTCTGATGCCAATTGTTAGAATTAGCCTCAAACCTCGAGAGGGAGCGTGAATCGAGTTTTATTAATTTATTGAAAATCACTCGAACGTTTTAGAAAATTGTTTTATGGAGAGATTAATTATTTGAGCGTGAAGGCGAAACGATATAAAATAATATAAATAGAGTAGCGCGGAAACGATTGAAACAATATAATGCGGAAAAATAAAAGAGACAGGGAAGAGGAACACACAAACCAATTTTATACTGGTTCAGTCTTTCCAGCGAAAGACCTACGTCCAGTCCCCAAGCGACCCGCTTGAGCTTTTAAATATCCTTGAAATTGAGCCGTACCCAATTACAACCAAGAGTGCCCCACACACTACTAGGAACCTCCGTTCGCTAGGGACCTCAAAATCACACAAGGGTTCCTCACCCTAAGAACGTGTCACACGTTCAACTAAGGGATCCACTCCCTACCACTATGGTTTGAATATGATAAGATGTGAGTGATACAAATCATGTTTTCTTGAAAACACGGATTCACAATTAAGTTCTATAGCACTGTAGTTTATTTCACAAGATATAAGACCAAGAAGGTTTTCTTTTCAGAAATAATATGAACAATGAAGAACGTGTTTTTTCAGAGAAAAAGAAGAAGAGCAGAATGTTGATTAGAAAAATAGAAAAACAAAAACTCTTATTCAATGTTTTTGGAAATCAAAATAAATAAAGATATGTTTTGAAAAACAAAAACAAATAAAAAAAGATTTAGAAAATAAATTAGAATAAGTTTTAAAATAAAAAATAAATAAAAAAGATTTCATAATTAAAATAGATTAGATTTTAAAATCAAAAACAAATAAAAAAGATTTAGAAAATAAATCCAAGATTTGATTCTTAAAACAAAAAAGGAATTATTTCAAAATATTATTTAAATTCGAATTTTGAAAATAAATCAGAATCAATTATGTGAAAACAAATCTGGAAACATTTAAGATTGACTCTGACACGGATTTCAATAAAACTTAAAGGTAATCGATTACTTTACAGAGGTAATCGATTATCTCTATTCTGTGAAAAAATAATGAAATTCATTTTTAAGAAAGTAATCGATTATTTAAAACAAAGTAATCGATTATCTGCTTTCTGTGAGAAAGGTAATCGATTATAAAATAAGGTAATCGATTATTTCTAATTAAAATTCTCAAGTCACAACTCAGAAACATAATAATCGATTATCCAGGAGAGGTAATCGATTATCCAAGAGAGGTACACGACTACTTCTGCTTATTTTCATAAAATTGATTTTCCAAAGCAGAGTATGTAACCATAGGTGTTCAAAAACATTTTTAGTTGAAAATCAAACTTAAAAACGATTTCATAAAAAGATTCTTTTCTTCTCCTTATCTTTGAAAAACTTTTTGGCCTTATTAAACTTGGAAAAAGAAACTACATTACCTTACAGCATTTCCTATGGGCAAAGCATAACTTAAACTATTTGCTTGCTTGAGCCTTGAGCCTTGAGCTTGAATGTACTTAAAGCTTGAAAGAGCTTATTTGTTATCATCAAAACCATCTTCTAGAAAACTTCTAGCATAACTCTATACGGTCCTTGCGAAAGCTTGACTTCCATCACACATTACATGTGACTTATGCGATCAAGGCATACGGTCCGCTCACGACTTATTGTATGCATTCGCATGTACGACTTACTACACCGGACAAACGTCTTACAAGACCTGAATCACACTACCAGTTCGCATCACTAGAATTTAATGCACCTGCCAAGCATTTGAGACACCCTATAGGGACTTTTACACCTAGTAAGGACTTTTACACCCAAAAGGCATCACCCTGTTAGGCTATGCTATCACATTACTCATACATTTCCATTTCTCAATTTCATTCTCTTTCATTCTCTATCACATTTTCATATCTTTTATTTGGCAACGGATTGGACCATTGGTAAATTGACGTCTAACGAGCATTTGAGGCTAATGGGCATTTGGCCTGACGGGCATTTTGCCCTATGGGCATTTGATACACCTAGCAGGGGCACCTAGTGTATCAATGCACTAATGTCCAATTCATCTGCACTTCACTTTATCCATAAATTACACTTCTCACATTATGTTTTAACCTTGCATTCCTTTTTATCTTACACTCACATTCTTACTTTTCTTTAATTGTTCCATGTATTATAATTATTCTCACATTCATGCACCTACTTATATATTCATCACATCATTACCAATATATAGAGCAATTATCAACACCTACATATAATCACAAACATAAATATAAGTCCATTTCCTTTATTCCTTTATTCCTTTACCCTAGTTACTAAATATCTACTATCCTATGGTGCAACAACCTACACTAACATACAATCTTAGTGCCCATTATATACATATCACAAACTATTTCCTGGGGTATATATGGTAATACCCACTCCTTACCTCCAAATACCAAGAGATAAGGAACCTTGCTTTGTGCCCTAGTTTTTAGAACCTAAGAACCTGGAATTTTCTTAGCTTGGCTTGCCACCTAAGAATAGCCAAAATCCAATGTTGGTAAATGATCCTTTGATGATTATGTGAGGGAAGTGTGTTCTCCTTCACTTGGTCTTGATTAGGAGGCATTAATATACATATTTCTCCATAGCTAGGAAGGTTGAAGATCAATGGAGAAGTTAGGAGGAGGGGGTCGAAATTTAGGAGGGAGCAATGGGTGGTTTTTAGCTCATTTATATGATGAGAATATGATGGAGATGTTGATGATGATGATGATTAGCGATGGTTGTTCTTGGTTGGTGAAGATTTTTGATGATGATTATGTCTTGCTCTTGTTTTTCTAAGAAGGGAATTGATGAAGATGATGGTGTGTATGTGTTGTTGTTGGTTTCTTTTGTTTTCCTTATGCTTCTTGCATGGGAGGTTGGATTTGTGTGGCAAAGATTGCTGGCTTCTTGTGGAAGCCACAAATATGTAGACCACACGTGTTTATTTATTTATTTTTTTTTGGATCTGTTCGTAATAAAAGACTCGAGTCTTTTCTGGTGTCTGCAGGACTGATGTGCCATTCTGGTGCACCTGGCGCGCCATTTTTGGTTAGATTTTCCACAGAATATTCGAGTCTTTCATAAAAGACTCGAGTGTTGCTTGAGAGAAACTTTTTCATTGATAGATTTTCTGATACAATACTCGAGTGTTTTCACAACGACTCGAGTATTGCCTAACATATTTCACTTTGTGCACTTCAGAATGCTACAGTTTCCTCGTTCGCCGTCGGATCATGCTCAAATTTTAACGCAAGCTTCTTCATATATCTAACTTCTTATCCAATGGTGGAAATCATGATTTGAGCTACGAATCTCATATTTTAAATTTTCTAAAGTTACATGTTTCTAACTTCACAATTACCCTTCTAATGCTCTAACTTAGCTTATTTTTATCATTCTCTGCAACACCCTACTTTCTTAACCCGAGTAATTAAGAAATAAATAATTAAATTAAGTAGTATTATTACATGGAAATATTATGGACTTGATAATATATTAGAATTTATAGGAAATAAAATTTTTATTTTTCTTTTCCTTTGAAATTCTAATAGGTCGGGTGCGCAAATCACAAAAACCTTTGGATCTCGGAAAAACAACGTATACATTGATCAAATATTGGATTCGGCGTTTGGAAATGTTACTAACTTTAAGCTTTGGGAAATAAGACTTGTGATAGCATTCAATTTTCATAAAATACTTAAGGTGTCTCATATTTCAAAGATATTAGGAACGCTATCCTTGGTTTCATAAAATTTTGGCTTATTTCTTTGTAAATTGCATAACCGAATCCTTTAGAAGTCATAATCAGAGTAAGCGGAAATTACTGGACTATGAGTAATAAACATAACTATAATATATATATATATATATCCATATCAGTGAAAAGGAAAGAGTACATAGTCCATGCTGCCAAAGGTATCTGAGTCCAAGATACAAGTCCATACAACTGAAAACTAAAAAGTGGGATCATCACTCTAGAGCTCTCCAAAAATATATACAATATATAACATATCAAAATAATGGCACCAGAGCTGATCCAGGAGTAGTAGTAGCAGTAGTAGTCCAAGTCACCAGAGTAGCATCCATCCATAAGGTCCATAGCAGCTGCGGATCAGGTCCAGGATCCGCACTACCTACACTATGCCTATACCTAGGAACCACTCGGTCCTCCTCGAGGTCTAGTAATCGGCTCGACTGGTACCTCCTCATCGCTCTCTTCCTTCTCCGGGTCCTCCTCAATCTCGTCTGTCGGGGTAGAGACCCTACCACTGGGTCTAGGATCTGCAACAGGCGCAGTCCTAACAGTACCTGTCGGACCAGGTGGGGGGATATCAGTATCAGTGAAAACTCTAGAAGCGGAGGGATGAGAACGAGTGGTTGTCCAAAAACGAAAGTTATGAAACCTATGTACTGGTCGAGTTGGTTGTGGTGGTACTCTAAAAGTATAGAAAGGGGGTACATGCATAGAATAGATAATGGGAAACCTAAACCTACGAGGGCGCACACGAGCAAGGGGGTTAGGGTGATAGAGAGTGATCTCTACCTCACCCTCAAAGGTAGCTCGGTGCTCCTCGAATGTCCATACACCACTAGGGATGGGTCTGATCTCTACACAAGCTAGGTATCCGGCCATCACCTATAAGGGCACAGGGATAAGCAACAACATACACATAATCGAAAGAGAATAAAGGTTTAACATTTTATATGCATGTCAGATATGAAACAATCATATAATCAATTACATGTCATTACGAAAACACAAGTCAATGACAAGTAAGAATGCACATAATATGCTCACACTCAGGTTATTAATCAAATAACATTTAATTATTTATGTGTGGCATGATGTATGAATGTCCTATCATCAGTCCTATCTTCCATAGAAACTATTTCTCCTTTTTCGGGGCGGCCACCTTGTAACTTCATGCACAATTTATGTACTCGGTACCTTTGCGGGGTACAATTCAATACAATTCCTTGGAAGTGTATTACGCTCAAGCTTGGTAGTGATTCAAAATGCCGTAACCTCGCAGACATCACGTTCCAACGTAATAATCACATCATCAGTATCCTCACACTGGCCACGTTTCTTTTTATTACACATAAACGTGTCATCAAGCAAGACGTGTTTGGCGCTCCTAGAGGCCCTCCTCAGGCTATAAAAATAACAGTGACAATTAGATCTAACGACCAACTCCATGCATGTATGCATCACAATAAATTTCATTGATTGGTATTTAAATGACTTGATAATATCCAACATTATGTCCAAGTAATTAAATCATTTTTCATGAACATTTTTAAGAAAATAATTGAAATACCCAATCAGTTATTTTTCAGTCTCAAATTCATTCCATAATGTTTATTTGAATGTTAAATTCATGGTTCAGAAATAAAAATGGTATTTTTTAAGTATTTCGAGCACTGGTAATCGATCATCAGAAGCTGGTAATCGATTACCACATGTATTTCTGCTTTCAGGTTCAGAAACAGGGCAGATAATCGATTACCATTTCGTGGTAATCGATTACCCTTGATAGTAAAACACTAAAAAATTGGGTTTTAACATACCATTTTCATTTTTAACCAACTCTAACCCAAACCAAACATCCACAGAGTTCATATAACATATTATAAACATGTTCATGCACTGAAACTTCATTAATTCATAGAGATTGCACAAATTCACTTAATTATGCATAAAACCATTAAACTCAACAACTCAACATACCAAAACTTCAAATACTCAATTAAGTCATGGTTTCAGATTCTTAATGGCTTGCATGCATCAAATATGACTTGCTCAAATCGGTTTTAGAGCATGAATTGGTCTCCAAACCAAATTCACTATTCAAACTAAGCCCTTAGAGCCTCTTGATGGCTCTCCTATTAAAATCATGCACTTTAATCTCAAACTAGTGTAGGTTTAGCTTTCCCCTTACCTCACAATTGAGTTCAAACAGAAACTTTACAAAGAAATGGCTTCCACACACGATTTCCCAAAAATCCTTTTGACAGCAGCACATGCAGAACAAATTGGAGTAGGGTCACAAGATCAGAGATTTTAACCCATCAAACATACATACAAATTGGGGAAATTTGTTAGGGTTTGTTCTCTGCAACAAGAACAAGAGAATGAAACAAGTTTGGAATCAAAAGGGTGTATGAGCTTACCACAATCATCTCCTAAAGTAAGCTCCAGGAATCAGTATAATTTCTAGTTTTTGCAGAATTGGACCCTCACCTTGAAGACTTCGATTCTCCCTCCACACACACTCTCAGCTCACTATTTTTATGTCACTGCAAAGCTTGAAATCTAAGCTTTGCAATGGAGTATAGTTTGTGGATCAACTCTCAGTATGTAAGGAATATTAAAGAAGCGAAATCAGGAACCCTAACTTGAAGAACACAGAGCAATATCTCACAATTTGGCAAAATGAGGCTTCAATCTTCAACACAAGGCCTAAAATAAACAATTCCAAGTTACATGCAGCTCGACACGCATTCATGGATGTGTCTATGAGTTGATTTCGTGTCAACATTGGGGGATTAGGGCGTTGACTCATCAAACGCACTATGAACTGGTGCTGCTGCACTTTGGTAATCGATTACCGTATCGTGGTAATCGATTACCACGACTGAAATTTTCAAAAAAATTTATATTATTGAATTTCTCTTCAAAACCTTTTCTAATATTACCTTTAGCTCCTAAAATAGGGACTAATATGCAAAACTCCTATTTTCACATAAAATAACTTATTAAATTATTTTTCATACATTCTCATACAACAATTGCGTTCATAAAACACATAATTAATCAAGGATATTAATAAAAGTAATTAATTATAAATAAACTCTATAATTAAACTTTCATTAATCTGGGATTAAAAATTTGATGTGTTACATTCTCTTCACTCTAAGTTGATTAACACATTAATTATACTTGAAATTAAATTGAGGATGTTACAAATTTATAGTCCAATTTTTTAATATATTTAAAGTGCAATATATATTTGAACGATTTCAATTTAAACTCATTGAGTTGAAAAAAATTATATATATCCTCATGTTAGCAAACCCCTATATTATATATGTAAATTATGTTTATTCTTTTAGAAACTAAATATATTTATTCACCAAAAAAAATATATTTATTAAAGTTAAGCTTAAATTAAATTAAATTTTTAATTCTTCAAAAAAATATATCATAAGGTTTAAATGGGAGCATTGATTGTTTAGGTTTAGTTTTAATATTTAATTCTAGAAAAAATATATCATAAGTTTTAAATGGGAGCATTGATTGCTTAGCTGTAGTGGAAAATACTATATATATATATATGGAGAGAGAGAGAGAGATTTTGTTGAAATATGTTAATTATAAAATTTATGATCTCTTAAAAATAAATAATTATAAAAAAAACTTATAGTATAGATAATTAAAAAAATATAATATGAGAAAAGTGATTTTCAATAGGAACAAATAAACATAGTATAACAGGTTATTGTAGACAAAAATACCCTTATGTGTTTTTTAGAAATACGTTAATTATAAAAATATAATTTTTCAAAATTAAATAATTATTAAAATAACACATAGCATAGATAATTAAAAAATGTAACATGCAAAAGGTGATTTTTCACTAGGAACAAATTAACATAGTATAACATCTTATTGTAGACAAAAATACCCTTATGTAATTTGTAGAAATATGTTAATTATAAAAATTTATGATTTTTTAAAAAATTAAATAATTATAGAAAAAAACTAATAGTATAGATAATTAAAAAATGTAATATGAAAAAGGTTATTTTTCAGTTAGAACAAATTAACATATTATAATAATTTTTTTAGACAAAAATATCCTTATGTGTTTTGTAGAAATATATTAATTATAAAAATTTATGATTTTTTAAAAAATAATAATTATAAAAAAAACTTATATAATAGATAATTAAGAAAATATAATATAAGAAAGGTGATTTTTCAGTTGGGACAAAATAACATAGTACAACAAATTATCATAGACAAAGAATATCCTTATGTGTTTTGTAGAATTATGTTAATTATAAATGTTTTGTATAATTATGTTAATTATAAAAGTTTATAATTTTTCAAAAATAAATAATTATTAAAAAAGTTATAGCATAGATAATTAAAAATGTAATATATAAAAGTTGATTTTTCAGTTGAAACAAATTAACATAGTATAATATATTATTGTAGACAAAAATACTTTGATGTAATTTGTATAAATATGTCAATTATAAAAATTTATGATTTTTTAAATATAAATAATTATAAAAAAAACTTATAGTATAGATAATTAAAAAATGTAATATAAGAAATGTGATTTTTCAATTGGAACAAATCAACATATTATGGCTCTAGTTAATCTTGAATGGTGCAGAGAATGGCCAAATTCTATTGCAAATTTTCTAATTCCAGGTTTTTCAGATCACTCTCCTATCCTTATTCACTGGGGAGATAATTCAGGAATGGTGAAGCACTCTTTCAAATACTTCAATATGTGGACCAATCATGAGTCTTTTCTGAGAATTGTAAGCCAAGGTTGGCAGAGACAATATGATGGAAGCAGGATGTTTGTGTTCTGCAGAAGGCTTAGGGACTTAAAGAAGCCTTTTTCTCAGCTTAATAAGCAACACTATTCTAAAATAGATGCAAGAGAAGCACAATTGAGGGATCAACTAGATGCTATTCAGACAGAGCTTGCTTCAAACCCTATGGATGCTAATATAATCTCAGCTGAGAGAGAGATAGCTAATCAGTATGTTAAGGTGCAAACTGATGCTTTCTTGTTCCTAAAGCAGAAGGCAAAATTAGAATGGCTTCAAAATGGTGATGCAAACACAAAGTTTTTCCATGATTCCATTAGGAGGAGGAACTATCAGAATAGAGTTCTAAGGATCCTTAATGATAGAAATGAGCCAGTAACTGATGCTGATGGAATTCATATTTTATTTGATGACTTTTATCGGAATCTTTTTCAGAGCAGAAGCAGAGGAGATATGTTTTCTCAGGATGTTATTGATCAAGGGAATTGTCTTAACAAGGACCAGCAGCTAGCTCTTATGAAGCCTATAACTGTTTATGAAATAAAGCAGGGGTTGTTTTCAATTAACAAAAATAAAGCTCCAGGGCCTGATGGGTTTGGTTCTGGGTTTTTTCAGTATGCTTGGGACTGTATTGGCCAGGACTTGTGTAGTGCCATTATGGATTTTTTTGACTCAGGGCATATGCTTAGAGAGATTAATCACACTAATCTTGTGATGGTTCCTAAATCTGATTCTCCTAATAAGGTACATCAATTCAGGCCTATTGCTTGTTGTTCTACTATCTATAAATGCATTTCTAAGATTATCAACAATAGGCTATCAGTAGTGCTTCCTTTTTTGGTGCATGATAACCAAACTGATTTTATCAAGGATAGGAGCATTCTACATAATGTCTTACTCTCTCAGGAATTGATAAGATTGTATGATAGAAGAAGGGTCTCTCCTAGATGTATGATGAAGTTAGACATCAAGAAGGCTTTTGATACTTTGGAGTGGAGCTTTATTGACTCTATGTTAACTGCTCTAAAGTTTCCAGCAAAGTTTATCTCCAGGATAATGGCATGTGTGAAATCTGTCTCCTACTCTATTGTGCTGAATGGTAATCAAGGTGGAAGATTTTGGCCCTCCAGAGGTATTAGACAGGGAGACCCAATGTCCCCCATGCTATTTGTCTTTGCTATGGACATTCTAACTAGAGGACTTAAGTTGGCTGCTACAGGGAGGAACTTCAGATTCCATCCTGCTTGCAAGGACCTAAGGTTGGTTAACATAGCTTTTGCTGATGATCTTCTTATTTTTTGTAAAGCCCATCCTGCTAGCATTCGCATAATCAAAACTGCTCTAAATGGTTTTGCAAATTGGTCTGGACTTCAAATTAGTGCTGAGAAGTCTCACATTTATATGGTTGGGGTTAGTCAGGATACTAAAAACACTCTTTTACAGCTATCTGAGTTTCAGGAGGGTTTTTTCCTTTGCAAATACTTAGGCCTCCCTCTATCTTATAGAAAATGGAATGCAGCTACTTGTGCTATTCTAGTTGATAAGATTATGAAAAGAATTAACTGTTGGCAATCTAGACACTTATCCTATCAAGCAAGGGTTTGTCTTATTAACTCAGTTCTTATGAGCTTCCACATCTACTGGGTTGCTGCTTTTATTATCCCAAAGGCAGTGATAAAGGAAATTGAGAAAAAGTGTAGAAGTTTTCTTTGGAGCTCTTCTGCTAATGGTCCCTATTCTGCTAAAATTGGTTGGTCTACAATATGTAATAAGAAGAGGCATGGGGGTTTGGGTATCAATGATTGTGGTCTTTGGAACATGGCTACTTTAGGGAAGCAAATTTGGAGCATAGCAGTGAATAATGAGTGTCTTTGGGTTCGCTGGATTCATGCATATTATCTAAAAAATCACCTATTCTGGGATTGCGAATGGATTCAAGGTCAAAGTTGGCATTGGAAGCAAATCCTCAAAGTTAGGGATAAGCTTAGATCAGGTTTTCAGAATGATAGATGGATTGGGTGTACAGATGGCGTTTACACCATCAAATCAGGGTATCAATTGCTAAAGCCAACCCCTATCCTTTCCCTATGTCTAAATTCGTTTGGAATAATGTCAGTGTTCCTAAGCATCGATTCATTTCATGGCTAGCTATGCATAATAAACTTCAAACAAGAGACAAATTGAGATGAACATACATACCTAATTACTGTAGCTTGTGCTTTACTTCTGAGGAATCTCTGGAGCACCTCTTCTTTAGCTATGTTTGGAGCAAGGATCTGATTTCCCTATGCATGCAATGGTTGGGCTTTCAAAGCTTCCCTTCGCGATTCAGTCTGTGGAAGCGCTGGATCATGTTTGCAGTTCGTGGTAAGAAGATGAGAAGACTGACGTGGGCAATTTGTGCGGCAGCAATTTATCATACATGGGAAGAGAGAAATGCTAGGACTTTTACCTCTTGTTCTCATACTACTTGTGACACCCTTCTCGGATTACCCAAATATAAACTAATAAATAAGCTTTTATATTGGATAATATATATGGACTTGTGAGTGTTAAGAAAATAGGTAAATAAAATTTTTCTTTTAAAGCGGGTGCACGAATCGTCACTTGAAAGTCTTGGAGAACAAAGTCTATGTTATCTCAAAATCATTGTATCGAGTTCGGCGATTTCTAAAACCTTTTCGCAAATAGAGTAACATTCGATCTTTTAGAAAATATCTTTGTATCAAGTAGCTTAAGCTACCCTTGCTTTGTACGATAGAACTGATACCATTTATAGCCGAGCTCTTAAACAGATTAAATCAGAGTAAGCGGAAATTACTGGACTATGCAACTGATAGAATATAAACATAGGTTTTCATAGATATAGAGAATCATAAGTGCATAGCCCATGAGTAAAGTCTCCAAGTTTCAAAATATACAAGTCCATCATCAGATCTATATAACAGTGTAACTACAAGCTCTAGAGTGCTCCAAAAGTATCTCTATATATACATAACAAAATATATAACTCTAGGAATAGTCACATAGATCTGGCAGCATCAGATGGAGTAGTAGTAGCAGTAGTCTCCCAAAAGTAAAAGTGAGTAAGGTAGTAGCATCATCACCACAGCAGCAGCAGCAAATCTCCTCCACACACACCGGATCCTCAGATCCACACCATACACCATATACATGTACCTAGGGATCGTCGTCCCTCCAGTCACTCCCAGTAGAATGCACGACAGGCTCGCCCCCACTCTCGTCCTCCACCGGATCCTCCTCGATCTCATCCGAGGGAGAGTGTACCCTACCACTGGGTACCGGGTCAGGTGATGGTGAAACCCTGACTGGGCTCCTCGGATCAGATAGGGGAGTCTCCTCGCGGACGACTCTCGAAGTAAAAGGGTGAGAGCGGGTAGGTTGAAAACGAAAACTATGGTAAGAGCGAGCTGGTCGCGTGGGAGGTGGTCCATGGTAAGTGTAAAACGGGGGTACATGCATAGTGTATATGATGGGAATCCTAAACCTACGAGGACGGAATCGTATCAGCGGGTTCGGGTGGTAGAAGGTAATCTCTACCTCCCCCTCAAACACCGCACGATGGTCCTCATAGATCCATATGCCACTAGGAAGTGGTCGGATCTCGATGCAAGCAATGTAGCGAGACATCACCTACAAGGGCATAGGGGTAAGCAATTCTATACACATAATCAATAGAGAATAAGTTATGCAACATAAATATGTAACATGCATCAATTAATATCAATCACACTTACACTTAGCAAGTAGGTTATGCACATAGGATGTTCACACTTAATTCAGTCATAACAGTTTATTTGAATGAATGGCATGATGCATGACTTTAGCTCTCAAGCCTATCTCCATCATAATACTATGTCACTCTCTGACGTCCATCCCTGACAACCCAGCACTCAACAGTGCGTTGTATTCCTAGGTATACAAAAATTCGTACATTCACCTAGAATGTACACGACAAGCTTGGTATCCATGCCATCCGAGCATATCCCGTCATCCAAACGGATCGTCATCCAAACGATATATCCATATCGGCATCCACTAAGCCGACCACGTCAACAACGTGTCATCAAGCAAGCGTATTGGCACTCCCAGAGGCCCTCCACATGTTTATCAAAACATGAATACGTCCTACCATCCGAACTCCAGAATGAATGCATTTTATCCTTTAGACTTAAGGGAAGTTGATTAATACTTTGCAGGCCACCTAGGCTTATTTCTTTATCAAAAAGACCGTCATCAAACGATCTATTTGTATTAATCAATTTCTTTAAGTCTTAATCCCTTGGACTATTCTCAATCATTCATTAATTATTTGACTTAGAATTGAAAATGGTGTTCTTCAGGTTCTGGGCAATGTACTCGAGAAAAATTCAGTCCACTCGAGTGTTCTCTAGATTTTCCAGATTACTCGAGTGTTCCTGAAGTTACTCGAGTGTTCATGACTTTCTGAAGATTTGGGTTTTCAATTCAACAATTTACTCGAGTAGTTCATGGGTTACTCGAGTATGTAGGATTCTCATGTTTTGATGCTAACAATCTCTCTCCAAGCAACAACATTGACAACAAGCAAGCTACACCACATGAAGATTAGAATTAGGATTTTTATTAATTCTATTTCAATGTAATCTTTATTTTATGCAATGCATCTCATTGGTGTGGGTAGCTTAGGTGATTTTAAGAATATTTAAATAATGTTTGATTAAGAGTGAAGATATTTTAAATCTTGATTAAATAGCTTGTGAAAATCATTTTAGAAAAACTTTGTTTTTATTCAGATTCTGATCAGTTTACTCGAGTAATGAGTATTGGTTCACTCGAGTAATTTATGTCATGACAGGTTAATCGAGTAATGGTTTACACATCACTCGAGTAACTTAATCTGATATGTTTCACTCGAGTGACGTTGTTTGGTTTACTCGAGTAATTCAATCAGTGTTTGAAAATTTTAAAAGGACTTAATTTTCTCTTTCATAAAGATATACTTTCATTCTTACAATTTTACAATACACTTTCAAAAGCAATTCAAGAGCTATTTTACATCTTTCAAGAGCTATCAAGATTCAACAAAGAACTTTTCATTCTTCACTCTATTTTCTATCATTGTTCAAATATTCTTGAGATCATATTTTTGTTCTTAGTGGTTGTTGAAGATTTGCAATTTGTGATTGCATTATTGAAGTTTCAACACAAGTGAAGAATCTCACAAGGAAGACTTTGAGGATCAAATCAAAGCAAGAAAAGAGGATTGGTTGGAAGCATCTTCAATCAATTAGCAAGGAAATCTAGAATTCTCAAAAGGGGTAGATTAGATCAAAGTGTTTGGTACACACTTTGAGTTGGGTTTTAAGATAGGAGAACTAAGAATCTAGTTGCATCTTAAAACATTGTAAAATCTACATTTGAAGATTTCTAGTGAAGAATCTCTCTTGATTTAAGAGGGGACTGGAGTAGCTTTCAAGTGGGTGAAAGTGAACCAGGATAAATCCTTGTGTCTCTTTTATTTTCATTCCTTGTATTGCATTAATTCATTAACAATTGCATTTTTAGGTTAGAATTGGGGTTTTCTTAATTCAATATAATTGATCTAAAATTGTTTGTTAATATTACTTGAAATTGTTCATATTAATCATTCATAATTTGTTGAATCATCATAGCATTGTTATTCTTGAAGAACTCCATTGAAAACTAAGTTTTAAATTGAATTTTACCCAGTTTACTCGAGTAAAGTTCTTGTCACTCGAGTAATCTGCTTTCAGTTTATAAACATTACTCGAGTAGGTTTTCTGATACTCGAGTGATTTAAAATTTGCTTTCGTAATACTCGAGTGATTTACTGAATACTCGAGTGAAATTATTTTTGCTTGCGTATTACTCGAGTGAAGACTTGAGTTACTCGAGTAATCTGATTTGAATTTTTTTAAGAAAATTTATTTTCATAAAACCATTCTCTTAGGCGGACGAAAAATCTGTAATAAGGCTTCAATATTCTATTCACCCCCCCTCTAGACTATATTGAGCCGCTTGTTGGTTTCCAACAAGTGGTATCAGAGCTCGGACGAAAAATCCGAGCCTTAAAAAGCTTTTTCGAAAAGATCCTTTTTACTTGGAAACAATGGGCTCAATTTCAAATCCTTTTGGTGGTGAAGGAACTTCCATTAATCGTCCTCCACTATTCAGTGGTGAGGGTTACGCTTATTGGAAGGTCCGCATGAAAATTTTTATTCAAGCCATAGATATGGAAATTTGGAACGCCATAGAGAATGGACCTTTTGTTCCTCAAACGAAAGTAAATGATGTTGTTTCAATTAAACCTCAATCTAGTTGGGACAATGATGATAAGAAGAAAGTTGCATTTGATTTAAAAGCTAAAAATATCATCACGTCCGCTCTTTCTTATGATGAGTTCTTTCGAGTATCTCAATGTGTTGATGCTAAACAAATGTGGGACACATTACAAGTCACACATGAGGGCACTTCGGAGGTTAGAAGGGCTAGGCTAAATACACTCATGCATGAATATGAACTCTTTCGTATGTTACCTAATGAAAATATAGGTGACATGCAAAAGCGGTTCACTCATATCATTAATCATCTTTCTGCACTTGGAAAAGTTATAACTAATGGTGAAGTTGTTAATAAGATTTTGAGATGTCTTAGCAGGGAATGGCAACCTAAGGTGACGGACATTATGGAAGCTAGAGACGTGGATCAAATTGATTTAGCAACTCTATTCGGAAAGCTTCAAGAGCATGAAATGGAGCTTGGACGGTTATCCATGAATGAAGATGCCGATAGAAAGAAAAAGGGGATTGCTCTTAAATCAACTTCAAAATCTCTTAAGGCACAAGAGGAAAATTCTCAAGTGGATGACTCAGACTCCGATATAGATGATGAGACCCTTGGCTTGCTAGTTAAAAAGCTTGGTAGGTTCTTTAAGAGTAAGGGAAACTTTGATAAGAATAGACAAAGAGATTCTAAGGATTCACAACCAAGAAATAAGACTAACAAGGATCACATCAAGTGTCATGGGTGTGGAAAGCTTGGTCACTATCGATCAAAATGCCCAAATCATTTTAAGAAGTCGGAAGGTGACAACTCTAAGTTCAACTCATCTAAAGGAAAAAGGGCTTACATAGTATGGGATGAAGTAGAGAGTCAATCAACATCTAGCTCGTCGGATGATGAAGAACTTGCAAATCTATGTTTAATGACAAAGCTTGATGAAGAGGAATCTTCGAGCATTAAATCAAGTGAGAACGTCAATGAGGTAGATTATCTTTCCGATGCTAGCTCAAGTTCTAATTCTCCTTCATTCAATGAATTGTACAATGTGTATGTAGAGATGCATAAAAAGTTGAAGAAACTTGCTAAAATAAATGTTGAAAGAAAGAATTTCATAATGAAGCAACATGAAAAGATAATTGCACTTCAAAAAGATTTAGAAGAACTTAAGCTTCAAAATGAAACTCTTGAACTCATTTATGCAAATTCTACATGCAATTGTGAATTGAAATCAAATGAGACTCCATCTTGTGAAAATTGCAAGTCTTTGGAAAAAGAAGTTTTTAATTTGAATGATCGACTTGCAAGGCTCATGAAAGGAGATACTTCATTAGATCATTTGCTTTCAACTCAAAGGAACAATAGCAATAGATCCGGTCTTGGCTATACCAAACCTAAGAAACGCAATTATCGCAAAGTTGGTGGATTTTCAAAGAATAAGATTTCTAAAAACCCAACTTGCCATTATTGTGGGATCTTTGGGCATACCACGAATAAATGTAATATAAAGAAATTTGGTATACCAAGCGGTGAATATATTTGGATTGTTAAGGGGACTTCTCCCCATGCTAACAACAAAGGACCCAAGACCACTTGGGTACCTAAGTCAACCAAATGATATTTTTTTTGTAGGTGTGTCTTCGAACCAAAGAGCGCAAATGGTATTTGGATAGTGGTTGTTCGAGACACATGACGGGAGACAAAACGCACTTCATGGAACTTACTCCGAAAAGTGATGGATTTGTGACATACGGCGACAACAACAAGGGCAAAATTCTAGGAGTCGGGAAGATCGGTAACGTATCTAACCTTGTCATAGAAAATGTCCTATACGTAGAAGGCTTAGAACACAACTTGCTTAGTATAAGCCAACTATGCGATATGGGCAATTATGTGACTTTTACTCCGGAATTATGTTTCATTAAGTCTTCTATAGATGATAGTGTTAAGTTTGTTGGTCGTCGCTCTAATAACACTTACTTAATTGATTTGGATGAGATAACTTCACTATTTTCAAAATGTTTCAAATCTTTTGATGATGAAATTCGTCTTTGGCATAGACGAATTGCTCATGTGAATGTGAATCAATTAAACAAACTTTTGCGAAAAGATTTAGTAATTGGTTTGCCTAAACTAAATTTTAAGCTTGATGGCATTTGTGACTCTTGTCAAAAGTGCAAGCAAGTTAAAAGTTCTTTTAAACCTAAAAATGTGATAAGCACAACAAAGCCTTTGGAGCTAATCCATATGGATTTGTTTGGTCCTTCACAAATTAAAAGTTTAGGTGGCAATTACTATGGATTTGTTTTAGTAGACGATTTTACTAGATTCACATGGACTTTATTCTTATCCGCAAAAAGTGAAGTTTATAAATGTTTTAAAAAATTTGCCAAACTCATCCAAAATCAACTAAGTTTGAAAATTGTGTCTATTAGAAGTGATCACGGAGGTGAGTTTGAAAACACTAGAATTGATGCGTTTTGTGATAAGTTTGGTATTGATCATCTTTTCGGCCCCTAGGACTCCGGAGCAAAACGGAGTTGTAGGAAGGAAAAATAGAATATTAGTGGAACTTGCTCGTACTATGTTGATAGAATCAAATGTTCCTAAATATTTTTGGGCTGATGCGGTAAACACCGCTTGCTATGTGCTTAATAGGGTTCTTATTCGTCCGCATTTAAATAAAACACCTTATGAACTTTTAAAAGGGCGAAAGCCAAATATTTCACATTTTCATGTTTTTGGGTGTAAGGTGTTTGTTTTAAATAACGGAAAGGAACCGGTCGGCAAGTTTGACTCTAAAGCCGACGAAGGCATATTCATAGGTTATTCAACTCATAGCAAAGCATATAGAGTCTACAATAAAAGAACATTAACCGTTGAGGAATCCGTGCATGTTGTATTTGATGAATCTTCGAAAGGAGATTGTGTTGTTTCTTGTGATGATAATATAGGTACATTTTTGGATCATGAGAATTCAACACCACAACAAATGGAAGAGAATCAAAATGAAGATAGAGAGGTGCAAGCACAAGATAAAGACTTAGCACAAGAGATTCAACCTCAATTACCAATAGCTTGGAAGTCCAACAAAAATCATCCGATTTCTAATATCTTAGGTGACATTGCGAAGGGAGTGGTAACCCGACGTACTTTAAATAATTTTTGTTATTATGTTGCCTTTGTATCTCAAATAGAACCTAAGAATATCAAAGAGGCTCTTCAAGATGATCATTGGATTATGGCCATGCTAGAAGAATTAAATCAATTTGAAAGAAACCAAGTTTGGGAGCTTGTGCCAAAACCCGATGATCGTCCTGAAATTGGTACTCGGTGGGTCTATAGGAATAAGTTAGATGAATCGGGTATTATTGTTAGGAATAAAGCTAGGTTGGTAGCACAAGGTTATAGTCAAGAAGAAGGAATCGATTACGATGAGACATATGCTCCCGTTGCTAGACTAGAAGCTATTCGTATTCTTCTCGCTTTTGCTTCAATTATGAATTTTAAATTGTTTCAAATGGATGTTAAGAGCGCCTTTCTTAACGGATACATTCAAGAGGAAGTTTATGTGTCACAACCTCCCGAATTCGAGAGTTTTGAGCATCCGGACTACGTTTTCAAACTGAAAAAGGCTTTGTACGGTTTGAAACAAGCTCCTAGAGCTTGGTACGACCGACTAAGCAATTTTTTATTACAAAAAGGTTTTAAACGAGGCACTGTTGACACTACACTTTTTATTGAACGTTCCGGTAAGGATATTTTATTGGTTCAAATATATGTTGACGATATTATATTTGGCGCTACTAACGATAACTTGTGTAAGAAGTTTTCAGACTTGATGCAAAGCGAATTCGAGATGTCGATGATGGGAGAGCTTACATTCTTTCTTGGTCTTCAAATAAAGCAGCTTAATGATGGCATTTATATTCATCAAAGTAAATATTGTAGAGAGCTTCTCAAACGTTTTGGAATGGATTCGTGCAAATCCGCTTCTACACCAATGAGCGTTGCATGCTACCTAGATCAAGATGAGGCTGGAAAAGCGGTAGAGGTAACGAAGTATCGTGGTATTATTGGTAGTTTGTTATACTTAACTGCATCTAGGCCTGATATCATGTTTAGTGTATGTATGTGTGCACGTTTTCAAGCAAAACCGAGAGAGTCGCATCTAACTGCTGTCAAAAGAATAATGAAATACTTAAAGGGTACAACAAATACTGGACTTTATTATCCTAGGGATGCTTTTCTAAAACTTATAGGTTATTCGGACTCTGACTTTGCCGGTTGTAAAGTTGAGCGAAAAAGTACAAGCGGAACATGCCATTTAATTGGTAATTCACTTGTATCGTGGTTTTCTAAAAAGCAAAATTGTGTAGCTTTATCAACCGCGGAGGCCGAATACATAGCTGCAGGTAGTTGTTGTGCTCAAATTTTATGGATGAAGCAACAATTATCTGACTTTGGTTTAAATTTGACAAAAATCCCTATAAAGTGTGATAATACTTCGGCAATTAATTTGACTAAAAATCCAGTATTACACTCAAGGACAAAGCATATTGAAATTAGGCATCACTTTTTGAGAGATCATGTTCAAAAAGGTGATTGTGTTATTGAGTTTGTTCAAACTTCGGATCAATTAGCTGATATCTTTACAAAACCATTACCAAGGGACACATTTTATAACATTCGAAGAGAACTTGGTATTTTTGATGAATTAACTATTAGCTAATTGTATTTGATGCTTTTCGAAATCACCTTCAAGCCTATTTCAATGTGATTTGTATTTTGAGTTGTTGTATCTTATTAAAGTATTTCTTAACTTTTTGATATGTAGTCATGTGTGTATGTGTTCTATAATATGCTAATTGCTTTATTTGTATGTGTGTTTCTTGCAAAATGCTAAGTGTTTCTCTGTGTTTGTGCATGAAAAATGTTTTTGCATGAAAAATTGAGATTTTTGAAAATCTGGACAGTTCACTCGAGTAACAGATTTTTTCACTCGAGTAATTTTAAAATCTCTTTCGTATTACTCGAGTAATTCTGTCTGTCACTCGATTAATTTTAAAATGACTTTCGTATCACTCGATTAAGTTCATCCATCACTCGAGTAATTTTTTTTTTATTTCGACATACTCGAGTAACATTCTTTTTCACTCGAGTACTGCTCGAATCACTCGAGTGACGTATGAACATTACTCGAGTAACTTACGTAATTTTAAAAGCTGAACTGTTGAAATCTGCATCATTTTCACGACTTTTTCTCTCTCTTGTTCGTATTTCTCTCTTCTCTCTCATACTGGTCTTCATCAAATCATCATTTTCAGTCACAAAAACTCACAAATCATACAAATTTCTTCCATATTTCATCATTATATTATCATTTCTACTCATTTCATTCATCAATTTCACCAATTTTATCCAAAAATCCGAAAATCCCAAATCAAAACCCTAACCCCAAAACCGAATCTGCACTTTCTGAATCAATGGCTTCTTCCTCTCACTATCAACCTCCTCAAAAGAAAGCAAAGCAAGGAGCAGGTCGTAATGATCCTTGGTTTTCTGGAATCAACCGAGATTTGCGGGAACCGGCATTTATCAATCGCTCTTTTGGTCTTACAAGGTATGTTAAGTTTGCTTGGTTGCGTAAGGAGCAATTTCCGTTTGTAGAGGATTTAGAATTTCAGAATTTGAAAAGGTTTTTGGAATTTGAGACTCATTATTACCCTAGGCTTGTCAGACAATTTTATCAGAATTTTACTAAGCTCGATGGTGAGTATCAAACAATGGTTAGAGGACATCATTTTGTTATAAAGCCTGCGGATTTGACTATGATGTTTGGTTTAGAAAACAAGGGAACTTTTATTGGTGATACTGAATGTCTGGATTTGAATGTGGATACTACTCAGATTTATACTGATTTGTTGCGTACTGGTGAATCTTGGGGTGATAGGACTACTAGAACTGTATCACCTTTGCATGCTGTGGATAGGGTGCTCATGTACATTATCTCTTATTGTTTGATTCCTAAATGCAATCAAAATTATGCTCAATTGGGAGATGATGATCTTACTTTGTTTCATGGGATTAAAAAGAGGTATGAGATGAATTGGAATAAAATGTTTTTAGCTCGTATGGAAGCTGCTGCTCAATCTCCTCCTACCCAATTCTTGCCATATCCTATGCATGTCACCAAGATCATGAGGTATTATCGTGTTCCAATCCCTGATGATGAGCCAGCTGAAAAGGAAAAGAAAAATAACTGGTGTCTTAATGATTCGCACATTAGTTATATGAAAATTGCTTGGCATAGGGAAAGTCGCACTTGGTTATGGAAATCACAAATTAAGGAAATGGCTGAAGCTGCAAAGGCTGCAAGGGCTTCAGGTTCTAGGAAAAGGAATTTACTTGGTGATAGGGCTGGTGCATCTTCTTCTATTCCTCCTTCTTCTACTGATCCGATGGATACCGATCGTGTTGAGGACTATATTGATTTGGATAATCTTGGTACTCCATTTGATGCACAGGCTGCTCATGAGTCATTGGTTGAGCACAGGATGTGAAGAATATTGCCATGGAGATGAGACAGGATGTGAAGAATATTGCCATGGAGCATCGTTTGATGGATTACATGTCTGGACTATTTTCTCACCATTTTCCTCCTCCACCTGATTCCTAGTCCTGTGGATACTGATGATGTTTTGCCTGCTTGATTTCTATTTCATGTTTCATATGCATATTTCTGTTTATGTTTCTGTCTCATGTTTCTGACTCTGTTGCTACTATTTTTTTACAGACCTTGCGTATGGTTTCGTTTGGTTAGTTTTTTCGTTTTGCTTATCTGCTATGATTTGCTGCATAGTGTGATACTCTGATATTATGGTGCTATATTCGTTGTGCGTTTATATTCGTTGTTTATATTCGTTGTGGCACTATTGTGGTTTATTTTGGTATTGTCTTTATTTTTATATATTTTACATACCATTGTGAACTACTTATCTTCAACTTTTGGCAAAGGACTTTTCTCAACTTTATTATCTTTTTAATGATGCCAAAAGGGGGAGAATATTTTGTGTTGATGTTGTTCTTGTAGGTTAAGTTTTATTATATTTTTCCTAGATGTTTTACATTTAGGGGGAGTATGTTAAAACTTAGTGCTTAATTTGAAAGGAGGGTTGTCATCATCAAAAAGGGGGAGTTTGTAGGATTCTCATGTTTTGATGCTAACAATCTCTCTCCAAGCAACAACATTGACAACAAGCAAGCTACACCACATGAAGATTAGAATTAGGATTTTTATTAATTCTATTTCAATGTAATCTTTATTTTATGCAATGCATCTCATTGGTGTGGGTAGCTTAGGTGATTTTAAGAATATTTAAATAATGTTTGATTAAGAGTGAAGATATTTTAAATCTTGATTAAATAGCTTGTGAAAATCATTTTAGAAAAACTTTGTTTTTATTCAGATTCTGATCAGTTTACTCGAGTAATGAGTATTGGTTCACTCGAGTAATTTATGTCATGACAGGTTAATCGAGTAATGGTTTACACATCACTCGAGTAACTTAATCTGATATGTTTCACTCGAGTGACGTTGTTTGGTTTACTCGAGTAATTCAATCAGTGTTTGAAAATTTTAAAAGGACTTAATTTTCTCTTTCATAAAGATATACTTTCATTCTTACAATTTTACAATACACTTTCAAAAGCAATTCAAGAGCTATTTTACATCTTTCAAGAGCTATCAAGATTCAACAAAGAACTTTTCATTCTTCACTCTATTTTCTATCATTGTTCAAATATTCTTGAGATCATATTTTTGTTCTTAGTGGTTGTTGAAGATTTGCAATTTGTGATTGCATTATTGAAGTTTCAACACAAGTGAAGAATCTCACAAGGAAGACTTTGAGGATCAAATCAAAGCAAGAAAAGAGGATTGGTTGGAAGCATCTTCAATCAATTAGCAAGGAAATCTAGAATTCTCAAAAGGGGTAGATTAGATCAAAGTGTTTGGTACACACTTTGAGTTGGGTTTTAAGATAGGAGAACTAAGAATCTAGTTGCATCTTAAAACATTGTAAAATCTACATTTGAAGATTTCTAGTGAAGAATCTCTCTTGATTTAAGAGGGGACTGGAGTAGCTTTCAAGTGGGTGAAAGTGAACCAGGATAAATCCTTGTGTCTCTTTTATTTTCATTCCTTGTATTGCATTAATTCATTAACAATTGCATTTTTAGGTTAGAATTGGGGTTTTCTTAATTCAATATAATTGATCTAAAATTGTTTGTTAATATTACTTGAAATTGTTCATATTAATCATTCATAATTTGTTGAATCATCATAGCATTGTTATTCTTGAAGAACTCCATTGAAAACTAAGTTTTAAATTGAATTTTACCCAGTTTACTCGAGTAAAGTTCTTGTCACTCGAGTAATCTGCTTTCAGTTTATAAACATTACTCGAGTAGGTTTTCTGATACTCGAGTGATTTAAAATTTGCTTTCGTAATACTCGAGTGATTTGCTGAATACTCGAGTGAAATTATTTTTGCTTGCGTATTACTCGAGTGAAGACTTGAGTTACTCGAGTAATCTGATTTGAATTTTTTTAAGAAAATTTATTTTCATAAAACCATTCTCTTAGGCGGACGAAAAATCTGTAATAAGGCTTCAATATTCTATTCACCCCCCCTCTAGACTATATTGAGCCGCTTGTTGGTTTCCAACAGAGTATTCTTGGATATTTCCAGAATACTCGAGTGACCTTGACTGACTCGAGTGTTTGGCCTATAATGGTCCTCAGGTCATGCTCGATACTCGAGTACCAGGCAGACTACTCGAGTGTTCTTCCTTAATTTACATGGTTTTGAACACGATTTACTCGAGTGCTCTGCCTTTTACTCGAGTGTTTCGCAGCAGACAACACTGAAAACTGGTTTTAACATGACATTTTCATTTCTACTCAAATTTAATCCATTCCAGGGATCCACAGAGTTCACATAACATTATTTAGACATGTTACAACACTTGTTACAAGTCAAAACACAGATTTGACGAATAAATCAATAATCATGCATTAAAACACATTTTCACAACTTAACATGTCAATTCTCATAAAAAGCACAATACACATAAAACCAAGTGCATTTTAGTTCACATACATGATATCAAACTTGCTCATCACAGATTTAGAGCATGGATTGGTCTCCAAACCAAAGTTCCTATTCAATCTAAGCCCTTAGAGCCTCTTGGTGGCTCTCTAACACAATTAATGGAATTTAAACTCTATCTAGTGAATATAATTACTTCCCCTTACCTCTCAGACGTGAATCAAACAGGGAAATTCCAAAGAAAGCTCTCCAACACCAGAAATCCTTGAGAGCATGACATGCAGAGTAGTTTTGAGTACCATACCAAAATGGAATTGGTTTGTACATGAAACAGAGAATTAAATTGGGGAAAATTAGATTTCTAAACTCTATACAACATGTTCTAACTAAAGGAATTGAGTTTGAGACTCAGGAGCTCGAGAGCTTACCAGAAATTAATCTCCAAGTAAGCTCCAGAAACCAACTTTGACAGAATAACTCCAACTTCCAAGCTGTCGTTCTCCCAACACACTCACTCAATCCTCACGATTTTGATGTTTATACAAAGCTCGTGATGTGAGCTTTGTATTCGTGTATGGTTTATGACTTGAATCGAAACAGAGAGAGAGAATCGTTCACTTGAACCCAGGAACCCTAACTTCTTCAACTTCAACAAGAATGAGCCAAATCTTCACGAATTCGGTGTTGATTGGCTTTTATAGGCTTGGAGGAGGCTCATGCATCACGCCACGACATCCATGGCGTTGGCATGGTGGTGATTTCGTGTCAACGACACGAAATCGTTGACTGTGACTCACCAAACGCACTAACTCGTGCAGTTTGACCCAGAATACTCGAGTATTCCAGAAAATACTCGAGTGTTTTACCCAGATTTTGAAAAATAATTATTTTATTTACTTTCCCTCCAAAATCTTTCCTATAATTGCTTCTAGGTCCCAACCCAGGGACTAATATGCAAAATACACATTTTATGCATTTAAATTATTTATTAATTAATTTCACACACCTAAGCTAGTCACATGAACACATATTTTAATCAAGGATTAATATAGAAACTATTAATTATAATTAAATTATAATTAACATTTCATTAATCGGGGATTAAAATTTTGGGGTGTTACACTACTCCCCCACTTACAAGGAATTTCGTCCCCGAAATTCAACTCATACAAACAAGTCAGGATAATTCTGACGCATCTTATCCTCTAATTCCCAAGATGCTTCTATCACATCTCCATAAATCCAGACGACTTTGACCAAACTAATGTCCTTCCCTCTAAGCTGCTTGATTCTTCGATCTTCAATACGAACCGGCACAGCTTTGAAGGTTAGGTTCTTATGAATTTCTAAGTCATCAGGTTGGATGCTAAGAACAATGGTGGGGTCATGGACATATTTCTTCAATTGAGACACATGGAATACATTATGGAGGTTAGCTAATGACGGAGGCAAAGCTAATTGATAGGCTACTGGGCCGATCCTTTTGAGAATTTGATAGGGACCAATAAACTTAGGTGATAGTTTCTGGGTTTTCAAGGCTCTACTAACACCTTTGGTTGGTACTATTCTAATGAACACGTGGTCTCCTTCAGCAAACTCTAAGGGTTTTCTCCTTCTATCAGCATAGCTTTTCTGCCTACTCTGAGCTGCCCTCATCTTCCCTTGTATCATCTTGATCTGCTCCGTGGTCTCTTGCACAATATCTGGTCCAATCAGAGAACTCTCCCCCACTTGAAACCAGCATAACGGCGTCTGACACTTTCTCCCATACAAAGCTTCAAATGGTGCCATTCCAATGCTCGTGTGATAGCTGTTGTTGTAAGTGAACTCCACGAGTGGCAACATTTGCTCCCAATTCCCTTGTCCTTCCAAAGCACAGGCTCGTAGAATGTCCTCCAATGACTGAATAGTCCTTTCCGTTTGGCCATCAGTCTGAGGATGGTATGCAGAACTTAGCTTCAATCTTGAACCCAAGGCTCTATGCAGATCTTCCCAAAACTTTGATGTAAACCTTGGATCGCGATCAGACACAATGCTTGATGGTACTCCGTGCAGACGAACAACTTCCTTGATGTACAACTGAGTGAGCTTTTCCAATGAGTAGCGCATATTCACGGGAATGAAATGCGCTGACTTGGTCAAACGGTCCACGATCACCCAAATTGCATCATGACCAGATGTCTTTGGCAATCCCGACACAAAATCCATCGAGATGCTATCCCATTTCCACAACGGGATCTCTAAAGGAAGTAACTCTCCTCCTGGACTTTGATGTTCCACCTTGGCCTTTTGACATACCAAACAACATGCCACATATTCAGCTACATCTCTCTTCAAACCAGGCCACCAAAATAGCTTCTTTAAGTCCTGGTACATTTTAGTAGCTCCCGGATGCATACTCATCTTACTCTTATGCGCTTCATCCAAAATCATCCTTCTTACTTCCAAATCATCAGGAACACAAATCCTCATTTTAAAGCGAAGGATTCCATCCTTCCCTTCTTGAAATTCCAATTCCTTACCTTCTTGCATCAACTTCCTCTTTTCCATGAGTTTCCCATCCTTTTGTTGCAATTCCCGTATCCTTTGCAGAAACTCGTTAGCAAAATGCAGCATCCCCAACTTGATACTTGTCGGCTCCACTTGCATCGTCAGACTCAAATCTCGAAATTCCTCTATCAGTGTAGCTTCTCTGACCATCATCGCACTGATGTGCATTGCCTTTCTACTCAATGCATCCGCCACAACGTTTGCCTTCCCAGGATGATAATGGAGCTCAAACTCATAATCCTTCAAAAACTCCATCCATCGGCGTTGCCTCATATTCAACTCCTTTTGATCAAAGAGGTATTTTAAACTCTTATGGTCACTAAACACCCGGAACGTAGTGCCATAGAGATAGTGCCTCCAAATCTTTAAGGCAAACACCACAGCTGCCAACTCCAGATCGTGAGTTGGATAGTTCATCTCATGAACTTTTAGCTGTCTCGAGGCGTAGGCGACAACTTGCCCCTCTTGCATCAAAACACACCCAAGACCTTGTTTCGACGCGTCACAGTACACATCAAAACTCTTCTGTGTATCGGGCAACACCAATACAGGAGACGATGTCAACCTTTCCTTCAGCTCTTGAAAACTACTTTCACATTTCTCCTCCCACAGAAATGGTTGATCTTTCCTAGTCAACTTCGTCAGAGGCAGTGCAATCTTCGAGAAACCTTCGATGAACCTTCTATAATACCCAGCCAAACCAAGAAAACTTCTAACTTCCGTGACCGACTTTGGTTGCTCCCATTGCAAAACCGAACTTACCTTCGTCGGATCAACGGCTATTCCTTTGTCTGAAATCACATGCCCCAAGAACTTAACCTCCTTCAGCCAGAACTCACATTTTGTAAGTTTGGCGTACAATTGCTTCTCCTTCAGGATGCTCAACACTATCCTCAAGTGTTCAGCATGCTCCTCCGGACTCTTGGAGTAAATGAGAATATCATCGATGAACACAACCACGAATGAATCTAAATAAGGTTTAAAGATTCGATTCATGTAGTCCATGAAAATAGCTGGTGCATTAGTCAATCCGAATGGCATTACGACATATTCATAATGTTCGTATCGAGATCGAAATGCAGTCTTAGAGATATCCTCTTCTCTAATTCTGATCTGATGGTATCCCGACCTCAAATCAATCTTGGAAAATATTGAAGCCTCACGTACTTGATCCATAAGGTCATCTATCCGTGGCAACGGATACTTGTTCTTGATGGTGACCTTATTCAGCTGCCGGTAGTCGATGCACATCCTCATGCTACCATCTTTCTTCTTGACGAGCAAGACAGGAGCACCCCAAGGTGACACGCTTGGTCGAATCATCTGTTTCTGCAGCAACTCTTCAATCTGCTTCTTCATCTCTGCCATTTCCGGTGGTGCCATTCTATAGGGAGCGATAGAAATAGGACCAGCTCCCGGAACTAGATCGATGCAAAATTCTATCTCTCTTCTTGGTGGCAGACCAGGAATCTCATCAGCAAAAACTTCCGGGAAATCTCTGACAACAGGGATCTCTTCCATCCTCGGACCAATCTCCCCCACCTCAGTGTTGAACAGACATATGTAACCAGAGGGTTTTGGGTTTCTATAGGTCACGAGTCTTCTATCACAATCAATGATCACTTGGTTTTGACTTAACCAGTCCATTCCCAAGATCACATCCAATTGTGCTAAGGGTAAGCAGATCAAATCTACTTTAGAGGTTTGTCCTAACACTTCTATACAACAGTTAAGACAGGCTCTAGAAACAACTACGGGAGCATTTGTAGGGGTTTCTAATTGCAAAACATAAGGCATTTCAGACATCATCAAGCCTAATCGGTTTACACATTCATACGAAATGAATGAATGCGTTGCACCAGAGTCAAACAAAACATGGCAAAACTGACCATTAAGCAAGTATTTACCTTGAACCAGATCAGAAGATCGATTCGCTTCCACACCGCTAAGGGTGAAGACCCTTCCTTGGGTCACCGGTCTATCTGCAGTTCCTCTTGAGTTGGCCTTGGCTGGTTCCTTGCAATCTCTTGCAAAGTGTCCCGGCTTTCCACAGTTAAAACATCCACTTGTCCCCCAACACACACGACCATAGTGGTTGCGCTTGCACTTGTCACAGAATGGAGCCTCGCTCCGATAATTCCTTCCCTCAGAACCACCAACCTTGCCCTTGCCTTTCCCTCTGCGATCATATGGACCTTTGCCTCGATTGTTGAAACCCTTACGCCTTTGAGATCCATAGCCTTGATTGTCCTTCTTTTCCGAGACTTGCACCTCCTCGGCCTTGGTGTCGTCTTCATACATCCTACACATGTCCACGAGTGCAGGAAAACTTTGAATCCGCTGGTAACTGAAGATCGACTTCAACTTTGGCCTCAAACCTCCTTCAAACTTAATGCACTTGCTCCTCTCATCTGGATTGTTCTGATAGTATGGAGAGTACTTCATCAGCTCTTCAAACTTTGCCGCGTACTCACCCACACTCATGTTACCTTGCTTCAACTGCAAGAATTCCACTTCCTTTTTCTTCCTTAGATCCTCAGGAAAATATTGCTGAAGAAATTTTTCCATGAATACTCCCCAGCTTACCTCTCTTCCTTCATATTGCAGAAGCTGCATGGTGTGATTCCACCAATTCTCCGCTTCATCCTCCAACATATAGGTTGCATACGCCACCTTCTGAACATCAGAACACTCCAAAGTCCTCAAAATCTTGTCCATAGTATGAATCCATTTGTTGGCTTCCTCCGGTTTAAATCCTCCTTCAAACTTTGGCGGATTGCAGCTCCTAAAATTAGCCAGAGTCTTCGCCTCAGTATTACCCATATTACACTGATGAGGTGGGTTAGCCGGTTGAGAGGGTTGCTGAGATTGTCGTTGCATAGCTTCCAACACCGTGGTGATTCGTTCCAACATCGTATTAGTGTGATTTTGGTTTCTAGTTGCCATATTAGACCTGCGCTATGGACTTATGGTCACATATGTTGAACTAAAGAAACTTCCATTACACTACCTATACTAAGACTCTATCTTAAACTTATTAAATCTAGAATCAATTGCGTCTTGTACTCAAAGAGACAAGATACAAACAAATCAAGGATATTTAAACCTCAACAAACAAAATAATAACATTAGTAGTAATGTAATTGCCTTGCAGATACCTGCTTGATGTTGATGGCTACCTTTCTGGACTACTTCCACTACTACAGGATCTGACTTTTGCTCTGATACCACTCAGTGTGACACCCTTCTCGGATTACCCAAATATAAACTAATAAATAAGCTTTTATATTGGATAATATATATGGACTTGTGAGTGTTAAGAAAATAGGTAAATAAAATTTTTCTTTTAAAGCGGGTGCACGAATCGTCACTTGAAAGTCTTGGAGAACAAAGTCTATGTTATCTCAAAATCATTGTATCGAGTTCGGCGATTTCTAAAACCTTTTCGCAAATAGAGTAACATTCGATCTTTTAGAAAATATCTTTGTATCAAGTAGCTTAAGCTACCCTTGCTTTGTACGATAGAACTGATACCATTTATAGCCGAGCTCTTAAACAGATTAAATCAGAGTAAGCGGAAATTACTGGACTATGCAACTGATAGAATATAAACATAGGTTTTCATAGATATAGAGAATCATAAGTGCATAGCCCATGAGTAAAGTCTCCAAGTTTCAAAATATACAAGTCCATCATTAGATCTATATAACAGTGTAACTACAAGCTCTAGAGTGCTCCAAAAGTATCTCTATATATACATAACAAAATATATAACTCTAGGAATAGTCACATAGATCTGGCAGCATCAGATGGAGTAGTAGTAGCAGTAGTCTCCCAAAAGTAAAAGTGAGTAAGGTAGTAGCATCATCACCACAGCAGCAGCAGCAAATCTCCTCCACACACACCGGATCCTCAGATCCACACCATACACCATATACATGTACCTAGGGATCGTCGTCCCTCCAGTCACTCCCAGTAGAATGCACGACAGGCTCGCCCCCACTCTCGTCCTCCACCGGATCCTCCTCGATCTCATCCGAGGGAGAGTGTACCCTACCACTGGGTACCGGGTCAGGTGATGGTGAAACCCTGACTGGGCTCCTCGGATCAGATAGGGGAGTCTCCTCGCGGACGAATCTCGAAGTAAAAGGGTGAGAGCGGGTAGGTTGAAAACGAAAACTATGGTATGAGCGAGCTGGTCGCGTGGGAGGTGGTCCATGGTAAGTGTAAAACGGGGGTACATGCATAGTGTATATGATGGGAATCCTAAACCTACGAGGACGGAATCGTATCAGCGGGTTCGGGTGGTAGAAGGTAATCTCTACCTCCCCCTCAAACACAGCGCGATGGTCCTCATAGATCCATATGCCACTAGGAAGTGGTCGGATCTCGATGCAAGCAATGTAGCGAGACATCACCTACAAGGGCATAGGGGTAAGCAATTCTATACACATAATCAATAGAGAATAAGTTATGCAACATAAATATGTAACATGCATCAATTAATATCAATCACACTTACACTTAGCAAGTAGGTTATGCACATAGGATGTTCACACTTAATTCAGTCATAACAGTTTATTTGAATGAATGGCATGATGCATGACTTTAGCTCTCAAGCCTATCTCCATCATAATACTATGTCACTCTCTGACGTCCATCCCTGACAACCCAGCACTCAACAGTGCGTTGTATTCCTAGGTATACAAAAATTCGTACATTCACCTAGAATGTACACGACAAGCTTGGTATCCATGCCACCCGAGCATATCCCGTCATCCAAACGGATCGTCATCCAAACGATATATCCATATCGGCATCCACTAAGCCGACCACGTCAACAACGTGTCATCAAGCAAGCGTATTGGCACTCCCAGAGGCCCTCCACATGTTTATCAAAACATGAATACGTCCTACCATCCGAACTCCAGAATGAATGCATTTTATCCTTTAGACTTAAGGGAAGTTGATTAATACTTTGCAGGCCACCTAGGCTTATTTCTTTATCAAAAAGACCGTCATCAAACGATCTATTTGTATTAATCAATTTCTTTAAGTCTTAATCCCTTGGACTATTCTCAATCATTCATTAATTATTTGACTTAGAATTGAAAATGGTGTTCTTCAGGTTCTGGGCAATGTACTCGAGAAAAATTCAGTCCACTCGAGTGTTCTCTAGATTTTCCAGATTACTCGAGTGTTCCTGAAGTTACTCGAGTGTTCATGACTTTCTGAGGATTTGGGTTTTCAATTCAACAATTTACTCGAGTAGTTCATGGGTTACTCGAGTATTCTTGGATATTTCCAGAATACTCGAGTGACCTTGACTGACTCGAGTGTTTGGCCTATAATGGTCCTCAGGTCATGCTCGATACTCGAGTACCAGGCAGACTACTCGAGTGTTCTTCCTTAATTTACATGGTTTTGAACACGATTTACTCGAGTGCTCTGCCTTTTACTCGAGTGTTTCGCAGCAGACAGCACTGAAAACTGGTTTTAACATGACATTTTCATTTCTACTCAAATTTAATCCATTCCAGGGATCCACAGAGTTCACATAACATTATTTAGACATGTTACAACACTTGTTACAAGTCAAAACACAGATTTGACGAATAAATCAATAATCATGCATTAAAACACGTTTTCAAAACTTAACATGTCAATTCTCATAAAAAGCACAATACACATAAAACCAAGTGCATTTTAGTTCACATACATGATATCAAACTTGCTCATCACAGATTTAGAGCATGGATTGGTCTCCAAACCAAAGTTCCTATTCAATCTAAGCCCTTAGAGCCTCTTGGTGGCTCTCTAACACAATTAATGGAATTTAAACTCTATCTAGTGAATATAATTACTTCCCCTTACCTCTCAGACGTGAATCAAACAGGGAAATTCCAAAGAAAGCTCTCCAACACCAGAAATCCTTGAGAGCATGACATGCAGAGTAGTTTTGAGTACCATACCAAAATGGAATTGGTTTGTACATGAAACAGAGAATTAAATTGGGGAAAATTAGATTTCTAAACTCTATACAACATGTTCTAACTAAAGGAATTGAGTTTGAGACTCAGGAGCTCGAGAGCTTACCAGAAATTAATCTCCAAGTAAGCTCCAGAAACCAACTTTGACAGAATAACTCCAACTTCCAAGCTGTCGTTCTCCCAACACACTCACTCAATCCTCACGATTTTGATGTTTATACAAAGCTCGTGATGTGAGCTTTGTATTCGTGTATGGTTTATGACTTGAATCGAAACAGAGAGAGAGAATCGTTCACTTGAACCCAGGAACCCTAACTTCTTCAACTTCAACAAGAATGAGCCAAATCTTCACGAATTCGGTGTTGATTGGCTTTTATAGGCTTGGAGGAGGCTCATGCATCACGCCACGACATCCATGGCGTTGGCATGGTGGTGATTTCGTGTCAACGACACGAAATCGTTGGCTGTGACTCACCAAACGCACTAACTCGTGCAGTTTGACCCAAAATACTCGAGTATTCCAGAAAATACTCGAGTGTTTTACCCAGATTTTGAAAAATAATTATTTTATTTACTTTCCCTCCAAAATCTTTCCTATAATTGCTTCTAGGTCCCAACCCAGGGACTAATATGCAAAATACACATTTTATGCATTTAAATTATTTATTAATTAATTTCACACACCTAAGCTAGTCACATGAACACATATTTTAATCAAGGATTAATATAGAAACTATTAATTATAATTAAATTATAATTAACATTTCATTAATCGGGCATTAAAATTTTGGAGTGTTACACTACTCTCTATAGATTTACTTTAATTAAGAAGGATTTAGCTCATAGAGTTTCTTTTTGTTTTAAAGATTTTAGGACCTGGACTAATAAGTCATTAGTGGACAGAATTAGTCATGAGTTAGGAATAAACTATTGATTAAGGGAACCCTTCCTAGAAGGTGGCTCTTAATCCTTTATTTTCTCCTCCTATTTTTTTTCTGAACTCTTCCTAGAAGGTGGCAGAAAAGATATTAGAAGATGAATTTTTGATGTATTTTTTGCATGTGGTAATAGAATTTTTTCTTCTACCAAAAAAAAATCAACATATTATAACAATTTTTTTAGACAAAAACACCCTTATTTATTTTGTTGAAATATATTCACCAATTAATAATTTTATTCATAGATATTAATATTCAAATATTAAATTCAATAAAGAAAATTATAATGCATTGAAAATTGTATGTAATAGATTGACGATGACATCTAACAAATCAGGATTTTGGAATGTTGCGTCTCACACAAGTTCACATTAGGGACCATGGTTTATTAGTAGTGGCGGAGCTTTGGAAGGAGTAGGTGGGAGCATGTAACACCCTATCTATATTTACCCTTAATAACTTATTATTAATTATGAACCTGAGATTTTTTCTTTTAAATCATCTTTAATCATTTTAACTAATAAAAATCTCCCCTCAAACGGATGGAGTTTCCTTTGTTTTTTTCCAGCTTTCCCAAAATTTAGTTTTCCTTCAAGACCTGATAAACACATATATTTTTCACCATTCAGATTGCCAGCAGGGCATCTATATTCACAATGTGCATCGTAGTGCACTCCAGATAACAGTTATTAGCATATCAGAGTTATAACAGTATATAAATAAGTTTCAGAAATAGTATTTTCCCAAAAGGCTCCTTTCCTCAAAGGAGTTATCTTGCGCCCACCCAAAAGAACTATTTACATTACATCGAAACAAACTATGTCATAATATCAAAAGAGCCCAGGACATGACACCATGTCATATTAAATAAAAACCTACTCTCCCTGTGAGGGAGAGTACTCCGCCTGCTCGGCCGGGATCTGTGCTAGCTCAGACTCAGTACCTGTGGAAAAAATGGTAAGGAGTGAGCATTACACAAAACATAGGAAAAACAGTTTCTAATATGACATAATGCTATACCAAGTCAAACACAATAAGTCAAGTAATGCACATAATCAAATACTCACTCGAATTATGCATCAAACACACAATTATAATCCTTAACTTAGCTCTCTCCTTTCCTTTCACTTTATTCTCACTTATATCATTTTCTAGTGTCTTCCTCTATTTCATTCTTACATTTTGCTTCTCTTAGGCTTTCTCGTATTATTTTCTTTCGTTTAATTACAATCTTCATCTATTTTTGGTTATGGTGTGACCATCATTGCGCACATCCCGTGTGCGTCTTACAGCTGCACATCGCGTGTGACTTACACAATCAATGCACACGTCCAACGCGCGTCTTCTATGACCTGGTACACATCCCAACCGATCCCATTCATAGGGATCTTGTGGGAGTCATTATCGCGCACATCCCGTGTGCGTCTTACAGCGGCACGCACATCGCGTGTGACTTACGCAATCAATGCACACGTCCAACGTGCGTCTTCTATGACCAGGCTCACACAACCATTATTCCTAACTTCTCTGTCTAACTCTCATTTGTTGTTACTCATACCCTCCTTTCATGAAGATTTACCACCTAATTATTATTCTCAATTTATTCTATTTACCTAGCATATTGCACCATCTCCTGAGTTCATATTCCTATAGTCATTCTTACATGCACAAATAATTCAAACATATATAACAAATATCACAAATACACATAATATCACAATTATCAAAATAATATTACTTCTTTAATTCTCCTACTCTAATTATTAATTATATCCACTACCCTAATGTGTAATATCCTAAACTAACACCCAATCTTAGTACCCATTATATACATACTACAAACTACCCCCTAGGTTAGGGTAACTCCCACTCCTTACCTCAAGGTGATGAGAGATAAGGAAGCCTTTGAGTCCTAGCTTTGGTTTGCCCTATCTCTTAAAACCTTAGTCCCTTGAACCTCTTGAGGTGCCTAAACCAAGCAACTATGAGATGGAGTGGAACTTGATTAACTGGAGATTGTGAAGGAGGAAGTGGGTTTGGCTTCAATGGGTCTTGAGGTGGAGGCATGAGTACATGAAGATATCCATGGATTTGGAGCTTGAGAAACCCTAGAGATGATGATGATGTTATGCGTGTGAGAGGAGGAGGTGGGGAAGTGATTTATGAGCTTGTTCTTGATGGAGGTTTTGATGATTATGATAATCAATGATGGTTGGTGATGGTGGGTGTTCTTGATTTGCTATTGTTTGTGATGAGGATGATGATGATGATGATGAGAGTGTTTGTTCTTGAGAGAGAAGGAATGAAGAAGATGATGGTGAGGGTTGTTGTTGTTGTGTTTGTGTGTTGCTCTTGTTTTTTTTTCTTTTATTTTGTATGAAGCAAAAGAATATGTGGCCACAATTAATGGCTTCTTGAGGAAGCCACAAATGAGTGGTCCTCAAGACCCTTATTTTTTTGTATGTCACGGGCTGGTAATCGATTACCTTCCTGAGGTAATCGATTACCCCCTTATTTCTTCAACTATCTGATTTCTCACAGAAGCCTTGTAATCGATTACCTTCCCTGATGTAATCGATTGCCTCCCTTAAATTTCTTCAACTATCTAATTTCTCACAGAAGCCTTGTAATCGATTACCTTCCCTGATGTAATCGATTGCCTCCCTTAAATCAAAATTAGGGCTTCTCACAAAATGTAGATAATCGATTATCTTCCCCAAGATAATCAATTACATCACTGAATTTTCATATTTTGATGGTTTCTAACTCTAAGGTATTCCTCTTAACTCCTATGCATGTTTAGGCTATCCATACTTCACCAAATCCTAGTTTACACTTAGCATTTTCATGAATTCTTTCACTTAAGTTTAGGATATAACTTAGAATTACACTAATGGAACTTGGAATGAAAAACAGGATGTTACAGAGCAGATGCTCCCCCTTATATTTTGTTAACATTATACTCCCTCCAGTCCACGTTTTTGGAAAATTCACGTTCACCAAGAAAGTGTAGAGAAGATTATTTTTATTAAGTAAATTAAAAAAAAGGGTATGATATTAATTATTGTTGTTGGAGTGATATGTGTAGAATAGAAAAATTACACATGTCTCAAAAAATAATCTTATAAAAAATAATCTACAGAACCTATGAAGGAAATGTTGAATTTTGATTATTTTTTTAACAACATAATTTAAAATTATTTTTTTCTAAAATTATTTTTTTAATGTAGATTTAACGTACAATCCAATACATCGAAAATAAAAAAATAAATTATATGACACACAATGGCAAAATAACCTTTGTTATAAGCAAATTATTTAATTTACATCCTCAAAAAATCATGATAATCATAATTACTTGATTTATACTTCCTATGTTAGAAATACTTCAACAAAAAAAATTAATTGTTTTACACCCTCATAAATTGATACTTCAAATATAATTTATTAAAATTAGGATTTATGATTTTTTTTAAAATAAATAATTTTAAAAACTTATAGTATAGATTATAATTAAAAAAAAAGTAATATATAGATATTTTTATTTATTACTTATTAATAAAAAATCTTTGAATACAAACAACAAATAAGTTCATTAGTGAGGTTTATATTTGGAAATTCATTAGAGTCATATATATTACTTACACAACAGGTTGCAAGTAGACTTAATTATTGAATTAACACATGGTGTACTTAAAGACCAAATAATGTATGTCCCTTTAATCTTGGGATTTTGGTTGCTTTGTTGGATGATTTCTTTCCTGAAGTGTATTACATAATAGCCTAGTCATCTATATTGTGTTACTTGGAGCATTAAAAAAACAAAAAAAAATAAAAAATTTAGAACTCATAACATGAATGTAAAAATAATTATTTAAAATATTATAAATATATACCTTTAATTGAACCCAACCAATACTGATGGATGTTGGGATCAGGGCAAGATATATTAGGTTGGTTCTCAGCTTACTCCTTATCATGATCCTTATTTTCCATAGCATGAAATTTGTTGAGGAAGTAGTTCACCTTCTCTTCCAACCTCACTATATCTTTCCTTTTAGCACGCGTTTTTATGAGCAATCCCAAAGCCCACACCTAAAAGATAACTAGAATGCTTGGCTGATTCGAGGCTTTGCTAAGTATGTCATTGGAGTCATGATCTTGTGTGTTCTCCTTTAATGCATGCTTTTGTGATAAATCAATTTAATAATCATTGTTATTATCAATTCAAATAAAGAAATATTGCACAATAAAATAACATGCATGTATATCAATGGAATCATATTTGTACTTACTAAACGGTCAATCGCTTCTTGAGTATTAGGATTATCAGTCTCACCATTCTTGTTCAATCGAGTCTCCACCCACAAAATGTATGGTTCTATGGATGTAACACTGGGATCCTTACCAAGCATAATCAACTATACATTGGAATAATTAACCAAACTAATAAAAAATCATAATAGTCATCTAGCATATCATGTGTGTGATATATATATATATATATATATATATGTATATGTACCTTGTTTTCCTCAATGCCTCTATACCACACACATGAACATCAATATTTATATTCTTGACTAGCTAATCTTTTGCAATTTAAACACAATAAATTCATTAATACATGTTATTGTCATATATGGAAAAAGTCGAGAGTAATTATCATATTGTGTGTAACACCCTACGGTTTAATTAAATAAAATAATTATGGTTTAATAAAAATTTGGCAATATGTCACTTGAAATGTGGATATCTTTGGTTATGTAATACGCACTGTCATGCTAAAAAGTGCAACTTTTTGAAACTTTCTTCCTTTAGCAAATAAACATCTATGCATAAGACCCTCATGGGTTTCACTTCGCATTTCTTCAAGCCAACATCATAAATATGTACAAAATAGATATGCAACTATCAAAAGACAAGTTTGAAGTTTAAGTTGTTTACAAAAGGCTCTGGACCAAAACACGATGCATGCATAAATATTTACAAGTTTTCCCAAAAGTGAAAGCATAATAAAACCAGGTGTTTCCGATCCAGAGCATAATAGCTGCATCTACAAGATGGCCCATAACGGACTACTCACACCCCTCCACCTAGGGGTGCCCTATTCTCCTCGGATGGGGGAAGGGTTAAGGGACTCTCGGTACCTAAAAAGATAAACAAAAGAGTGAGATATCTTCAAACATAGTAAGTTAGAAAAGAATAAGGGGTTGATAATGTTAAACGGAAATAATAACCAAAACAAGCCATCCTACACTTCACAATATTATGAACTCGTGCAATGCATGTGCGCCTCACATTCAATCGATAAATGGATCCCTAAATACTTTGTATCCCTTTTTCTAGGAACAACATTCACAATTTCTCATTCACATACTCTAGGATCCACTTATTGAGTTGATTCACATCACTTTTCATTATTTTCCTCTTTCCTCACTTCACCCTGCTCTCTTGAGAATAAACAAGTCAGGAGTAAGCGTCTCGCAACCAGTGCTTGCACAATACTTGGCCAATCCATTTCCAAGTACAACTTGGGGTGATGCTCGTAGTTGGCTATAGCCGAGACCACCCTCCGCAACCAAGAAGTGCCTAAGTGACCGATAGAATAGTTATGCTTATCGTAGGACCGATCCCCAACGCGGGTAGCAAATCCGACCCCTTGTAGGATCAAGGTCCCAACCATTAACCATTCCCGCGGTTGTTTCAATAACACAACGTACTCACTGGATCACTCTCGTACCTTAGTTCATAGAACCTTCACGTAAGTCTATTCCCATACCTTGACGTCCAACCTCAACTCCATGATATGATGCATGATTCTTAAGGTATTTGGAAAGGAAGTCCATGAGTAGAAACTCATCCGATTTGATCATAACGAAACTATATTTATGGCACTAGCTTAACCGGTTATTAAACTCTACTAACCGGTTAAGTTAGTGTGAAAGCACCTTTTACTTAATTGGACGATAATTCTTTGGCATTAACTTCCTTTTCAACTACCTTAACAAGAGTTTCACAATTATGTTAATAAGTCCAACACATCATGACATACTAAATTTGTAGTCAATATTCTCAAGCATATGTCAGTCCTACTCATTCCATTCATAAATACATTCAAGGCCATACATCAAGAAGCAAATTCTATCAATAATAGAGTATTTAGCAGCTAATTTCATGAAAAGAACCTAATAGTAAGTACACAAGGAATCTCAAATCCTAGGGTTTCATGAATCATCACAACCACTGATTACTTACACTAAATGATATTTTGCTACTCCTTACACATCTAATAACGTCTAACCCACTTTAAACACATAACTAATTTGCATTCAAACCCTAACTTAGTTATTATTCCCAAAATCCCATTACAACCCTAACCTTTTTCTAACTTAAGATGAAGAAGAGATCCCCTCCTTACCTTAAAGAGAAGGGAATGGATAGAACTCCAAGGATCCTTAAGTCTACTCCTCTTGCTCTAGATTCTCACTTCAAGCTTTGATTTACTCAACCGTGATTTGAAGAGAGAGAGGCGTGAAGATGATGATGATGGTGAGGTTCTTGAGGTTATCAATGGTGGTTATGATCTTGGTGAGTGATGATGGTATGTGTGAGTGCTCTTGAGTTCTTAGTCCATGAAGAAGAAGAAGAAGAAGAAGAAGAAGAAGAGAAAATGAAGAAGAAAGAGGAGTTGTGTTTTTTGTTTTCATGAGGGGAAAGGAATTAAGTCAAGGCTTTGGGTGGTTGTGGTGCATTGGCTTCCTCAAGAAGCCAAAAACGTGTGGCCCTCATAACACTATTTTTTTTCATGTCTGACGAGGTGGTAATCGATTACCTTAAGAAGTAATTAATTATCTCCTTAATTTCTTAATTATTTGGTTCTTCACATGGAGAAAGTAATTGATTATCTCCCAAAAGTAATCAATTACTTCCTTTAATTCAATTCTAAGGTTTCACACGGAGTATGTAATCGATTACTCCTCCAAATTAATCGATTACCTTGACTAATTTACATATATTAAGCGTTTCTAACTCTAAGACACCCTTCACAACTCCCTTCTACAACTTGCTATTGTTTTTCCATTAACTCTAACTTAAGTTTATTCTAATTATGCTTGGAATTAAAAATCAGGGATGTTACAATTGTAACGACCTAATTCGTTAATGCAATTATATTATGTTAAAGAGTTAATAGTCACATAGGTCCCGAAAGATACCTATGGAATCAGTTAGTTCCCTAAAAGATTAGTGGAATCTCTTAAACCCCCTAAATATCAATTTGGCATCACATTAGTCCCCCCATGAGGGACCTAACGGAATCCTATGTGACACATTAAATGCTTTGTTGGCCCAAACGTGGCACCTTCTTAACATTCCAACATCGCATTGGGGCCAACAAAGCATTTAACGTGCCATGTATAATTATATCAGGTCCATCCTGACGAAATTGAATGGGGGGGGCTAATATGACGCCAAAATGATCTTTGAGGGGTTTAAGAGATTCCACAAATCTTTCAGGAACCTAACTGATTCCACAGGTATCTTTCGGGGACCTATGTGACTATTAACTCTATGCTAAATGTATATGATTAGTGTGTTTTAATGAAAAAATGTTGATGTTTTTATGATGGTGCATAAAAATAGGAAATAATTTGAACTGGAAGTTACTACATAACTGCTTCTTTTATATTACACATAAAAAAGTTTGATATAATGTACATCATGTTACATCATTTCAGCCAAAAATGATACTGTCTCGTAGCTTCGAGATAACTGATTTATAGTATTACTATTATACATAGACAAAATGTAACTCAGAGCGGTCCACCAAACTCAAAATACTAAAGTCAGTCTACATACTAATGATATAAACCTAGCTTATGACCTTACTGCTCGTCAACCATCCACTGACTCCCAATCGATGGAACTACCTGGTCACTCTCCCTCCCAGTTTGTGCATCGTCGTCCCCAGCTGGCTCCCTCTCCGGTGTTTATTCTAATCCTAATATGATTAAATATAGGTTTTTCTAAGCCTCTTTTCTCTAATCCTAATTTTATTCTAATCTCTTATTTGGCTCTGAAAAGTCTACCAAAGCTAATGGAAAAACCTATATTTAAAGTCTAAAACTAATCCTAATTGAATATAATATGATGAGATCCTATTAGAATAAACTAATCTTTAAGAATCTTATTTACAAATAGAATTTATCATTAAAATCCTTCTAGAATCCCGTATTTGTGTCTGACAGCAACTTCTGCACTGATTTTGACCCCAAACATGGACGAATTTGAGCAAGGCCATATCTGGAAAAGTTGTTGGTCTTTTCCTTAGCTTTAAAATGATACCCAGATCGCCTCATTTGGATAAGCGTAGCTCAAATTATGGCCAAAACAGCAAACATTATCACTTTCTCGCATTTTGTGCGCCTAGGCGCCCAAGGCCTCACGCCTGGGCCTGGGCGTGCCAGGTCTGTAAAATGGTGCAATTCTCGTGGTGCGCGCTCCTGGGCAAGAGGGTCTGTGCGCCTGGGAGTGCGTCACCTGCTCCGGCTCCGTTTCGCTCCGTTTTTGCGCCATTTTCAAGGTCTTTTCATCCTCTTTCATGCTCCATATTTATTTTCTTCATTTAAGCTCCGAAAGTACCTGAAACCAACCCAAAACAAATCACAATGTTCAAAGGATTCTAAATTACCTAACTTCCTAAAAACTATACAAAAAGTCCTAAATTTACAAGAGAAACAAGCCAAATCCTTAGTAAAAGGGAGTCTAATTCATGCTCAAGACATCATATATTGGACCAAAATCAGCTACCAAACCAATTGGATAAATTATTTTCTTGACTTATTTACGATGGTTTTAAAGTATTTAAAATGTAGCAAAAAGTATTTAAAATTTTCATGAAAGCGCAGGGGTCGAATATAATGGAAAAAATTTGAGACATCCAAGCATGCAATAGATTTAACCAAATTTTTAAGTGCAAGAAATTCATCATGCAAGGGTGGATCAAATTTTTCTATTGTATTCAAACCTTCTATAGTTTTATTTCGGTCTAATTCCTCAAACTCATTATGCACATTCTCATCTATTTGCTCCTCACCACCACTTTTTCCTCTCTTTGAAGAGAGTTAAAAATTGTTGGTGATGCTTGTGACTCTTCATCTAATGGCTTTAACATGTGTTGAACTTGCATTTGCAAGTTCTTTCTACTAGCACTTAAGATTTGACCATCCTTTCTAACTTGTTCAACAAAATCTTTAGTGCTTTGAGCACATTTTTCTAAAGTTATTTCCCATGAAGCTTTCTTCACAGGAATTGGCTCTACAAAAAATGGTTTCTTAGCTGTAGCTTCTAATTTCTCTAAAGCTATTTCTAATGAAGTTTTCCTATAACTTATGTTTTGTGCATAATAGTATGGAGAATAGGGATCCAAAATAAATCTATCACAGTCAAAATCATTATTAAAACTATAGTTATACATGAAAAGGGACAGGTTACACAAGTAATTACAAATAAGGTACCAAAAAAAAATTAGAATCGAATTTCAATCCCCGGCAACGGCGCCAAAAACTTGTTGGCAATTCGACAAGTGTACCAATCGCACAAGTAATAAAGAGTAAGTAAAATTATCGTTCCAATCGGGGATTGCAAATTGTTTCTAATTTCTTTCACCTAATTGCGATTACTATGTTAAACTTGTATTGGTTTAGGTTTAGAGAAAGAAGTGTAGAATTAAAATTATGAAACAATTCAGAAACTAAATAGGATTTAGAAGCAAATATGGAAAAGGTTAGGATCTTGGTTTCTCATTGTAGGATCAGGTTATTAATTATGAATATATGTTTTCCAATAAATCAAAAACCCCAGAAACAATAAAAGCTAGATCCCTCCAACAATTATGTTTCTTACTAAACTTTACCCCTTCATCCCTTAAGTGAGTTAGTTTATAAGAGTTATACAATTACCCAAAAGTATTCCTACGAGTTGAATAATTATATTGTTTGGTTGAAAGGCCTAATCTTAATCCTAATTTTCCAATTAAGGTTCAGATTACCAAAGCAAAACATAAAGTGATCAAGTTTATGAATTGTAATTAAAACACAACCAAGCAATGAATTTGAAAGGAAAAACATTAATTCATGAATAAATAGCCAAATTAAGATCCATACAAATCCACCTTATTCCTAACAAGAGGTTCAATTATACATATTGGAAGAAGAAATACAAGGAATTGAATAAACTAATAATTATAGACAATAATCAGATTACCCCCAAGAGATCTTCAACCATCAAGTGGATCCCTCCAACAATGTTGATCTTCAATCCTTGTCCCTTGTCTCCTCGCTCTCAATTGCATAACAGTCTCTCTTCTCTAATCCTAATTTTATTCTAATCTCTTATTTGGATCTGAAAAGTCTACCAAACCTAATGGAAAAACCTATATTTAAAGTCTAAAACTAATCCTAATTGAATATAATATGATAAGATCCTATTAGAATAAACTAATATTTAAGAATCTTATTTACAAATAGAATTTATCATTAAAATCCTTCTAGAATCCCGTATTTGTGTCTGACAGCAACTTCAGCACTGATTTTGACCCCAAAGAGGGACGAATTTGAGCAAGGCTATTTCTCACAAAGTTGTAGATCTTTTCCTTAGCTTTAAAATGATACTCAAATCGCCTCATTTGGATAAGCGTAGCTCAAGTTATGGTCAAAACAGCGAACAGTATCACTTTCTTGCATTTTGCGCGCTGGGGCGCCCAAGGCCTCACGCCTGGGTATGCTAGGTCTGTAAAATGGTGTGATTCTCGTGGTGCGTGCACCTGGGCATGTGGGTCTGTGTGCCTGGGCTTGCATCACCTGCTTCGGCTCCGTTTCGCTCCGTTCTTGCTCCATTTTCAAGGTCTTTTCATCCTCTTTCATGCTCCATATTTATTTTCTTCATTTAAGCTCCGAAAGTACCTGAAACAAACCCAAAAAGAATCAAAATGTTCAAATGATTCTAAATTACCTAACTTCCTAAAAACTATACAAAAAGTCCTAAATTTACAAGAGAAAAAAGCCAAATCCTTAATAAAAGGGAGTCTAATTCATGCTCAAGACATCATATATTGGACCCAAATCACTCCCCCAGACTTAATGTTTTGCATGTCCCAGGGAAAAGTAAAATAAAAACTCTAGAACACAGAACCAATGTCTAAATTAATATGCAAACACCTCATCTAAGACTTCGGACTCATGACTCGTACACTTTTCTTCACAAGCAATAAATTAAATCAACAACTAGTTAAAATCATAAACTATCAAAGAACCAGGAACTAGTGAACACTCTCAACCTCACTGTGTGTATCTCTCATGTGTATCAAAGGTTATAATAATTCACTCAAGTCCATCTATTGACAATGTGTTACCATATCCTTGACCATAAACCCAAATCTCCACTGAAATTATTGAATACATGCAAAAATCAAAAGGTCTTAATTTTGGTTGTAATGAGGCCATGGCTAAAGATGAAAGGTGTGATAAAAGAAACAAAGGATTATTACAAAGGGCTAAAAATATGTGTTGGAAGTCAAACTTGCCCCAAAGGACGTAAAGAGTAATGCTAGAAGGATTCTAGAAGATAATGTTTTGATGATTACAAACAAGATTCAAAGTTTCAAGCATCAAGCTGCATCAAGTTCAAGCATCAAGTTTCAAGGCTAAAGTCAAGGTTCAAGCTTCATGTTCAAGTTTAGTATAGTCTGGCCCATAGGAAATTTGTAAGGTAATGAATTTTTATTACAAGTGTCTAATGGCCAAAATTAGTTTTTCATGTTAAGGAGAAGAAAAGAACTTTTTGTGAAAAATGTTTTAATTGCAAAATGTGTTTTCATGAAAATCTGTTTTTTTAACTTAGTTTTTGTGATAATAATTGATGTTACAAAACTTTGTATATTTGTATGTTTGCAAGAGAGAGTAATCGATTATCTTCTCAAGTAATCGATTAACTTTGTTGCATCATAGAAAAATCAGAGAGGTTGTAATCGATTAAATGAATCTTGTTAATAAATTACTTTCTTATGGGAGTGATCGATTACCTGGCTCAAGTAATCGATTATAATTGTTGCATCATATATTTTTTAGAGGCTTAGTAATCGATTAAAGGCTCTGTAGTAATCGATTACATGATGTTACATCATATGCCTATCAGAGGCTCAGTAATCGATTAACTATTATTGGTCTAATCGATTACATGGTTTTCAAATGAATTTAAGAATTCCTATTTTTGAAGGAATAATCAATTACCTTCAGAAAGTAATCGATTACTTCATGTTTTATTGAAAAACGTGTCAGAATCATTTTGATTATTTTCTGATTTGTTTTTATATAAAAGATTCTGATTTATTTTATAAAATTCGAAAATGATTTTAAATTTGAATTATTTCCTTTTTGGTTTTAAGAATCAAATCTTTATTTTAGTTCGTAAATCATTTTGATTTAGTTTTGATTTTAAAACTTATTTCAAATCTTTTATTTTATTCCTTAAATCTATTTTATTTGTTTCTGATTTCAAAATTGATTTTATTCTATTCTATTTTATTCTTTAAACCTATTTGATTTTATTTTGATTTCAAAAATATTATTTTATTTATTTGATTTCAGAAAATTAATTTTGAATATTTCCGAATTTGATTTCATTCTTATTTTAAATTTGATTTATTTCCAAAATCAGTTTTGATTTGATTTGATTCTATTTTCAAATTCAAATTTCAAATTTCAAATATTTTCAAATCTTTGGTTTTAATTCTTAAATCTTTAAGATTGTTTTTTGATTTTAAACATGTGTTAAAAATGTGTTTAAAATGATTTGATCATTTCCTATTTTTTGATCCAACCTTTTTCTTACGAAGGCTTCTTCTTCTTCTCCTTCTCCAATTCTCTGGTTTTATCGTTCATATCTTTTGAGAAGAAAAACTTTACTTTGGCCTATACACTTGTGATTTAACTTCATTTCTATAGTGTTTAATTGTTGTATCCGTGTTATTTAGAACACAATATTGTTAGAACCTTATATTGTTGTATCAGCACTAAGAAGAGTGCATTATAGTGGTTGTACTCATCCATATCCATAACCACTTGTAAAGGGGTGTGTGACCCTTAGAGACTAGGGAGTGAATCTCCTAGTGCGGACGTGCTGCGTTCGTGGTTGTAGGGTGAGGAACCCTGTTCTGTATTGGGTAGTGCTAGACGAACGGTGGGGAACCTAGTAGTTAGGCTATCTGATTGTTGTTGAGGTCCCTAGCGAAAGGAGGTTCCTAGTAGCTTGCGGGGCGCTCTAGTTGTATTTGGGGACGCGGGGGCGTCTTCGGTTTTTAGTAAAAAGCTCAAGCGGGTCGCTTGGGGACTGGAGTAGGCTGCTTTGCCGAACAAGGATAAAATCTCCGATGCAATCTCTTCTATCCCTTATCTCTTTTATTTATTGTTACGCATATTTTTATTGTGTTAATTATCTCCTTCGCAACGTAAATATAATATATATTAATTTAATTATTTTAAATTAATCAACGCGCGTTAGACTTTTCGTTGTTATATTGTTGTTTATCTTCGCGCGTAATATTAATCGTTGTTATTATTGTTTGCTTCCGCTTGCATAATTGTTTTCATCGTTTTTAAGAGTTTTCCGCTGCAAAGTTTATCTATTTTATTAAAAACGATTTGAAACCAATGTTTTCGTAAACACCCAATTCACCCCCTCTTGGGTGACGACTGTCAATCCTAACAATTATTCTAACAATTGGTATCAGAGCTTTGTGCTCTGGTATAGGCCTAACAGCCTGAGTTAAAGATCCGTTGTAGATTGGCAGCGTTGGGATATTTTATTGTTTTTAATGTGGAGGGATTTTCATTCGATGAAGCACCATTTTTTGATGGAAATAATTTTCATTATTGGAGTGCTAGAATGAAAATATTTTTACAATATATTAGTTTTCGTTTATGGCATGTTGTTCTTAATGGTTTTGATTTTAAGCCAAAACATGTTTTAAATGATTTTGATGAAAAATCATTTTCATTCAATATTCAAGCTATGCATATTTTGAAAAATTCTTTGAATGTTGATGCATATACTATTATTGAAAATTGTTTGAATGCTAAGGATATGTGGGTCACTTTGAATACACACTATGCTACTAATGATCTTCATGAAAGTGTTAGTGTCCACAGGAAAAAGGACGAGAAAGAAGAAAGTGATGAAGAGCATGAAAGAACTACCTCCCTGGAAGAAGAATACGATGATACTGAAAGCGTGGGGAGTAGTTCAACATGCGATGAGGATGAATTAGAAAGGCTATTTGAGAGCTTTATAGACTCTATGGAAGAATCAAGTTCTTCGGATGAGGAGTCGTTAGAAGATGAAAATGAAATATCAAATTACACGGCTCATAAGGTAACTTCAAATAGTCGTTGTTCTAATAATCTACATTTTGCATATAATGATTTGAATGATGATTTGATATCTTTAGAAAATAGAAGCTTGGACTCTTTACAAAAACTCTCCTTGATTGAAAATGAAATTGATATTTTGAAAAATAGAGATATTTTTAAAGAGATATTTTTTGAAAATAGCTCCTCAACCATTTTTGAAAATTGCTTACATATTGAAAAACAAGTTGAGGAAGCACTTTTTGAAAGTAACATTGAAAAATCAAATTGTTCAAATTCTTTACTTGATGAAATTGAAAATAATGTGGATATCCAAAAATCAAGTAAAGTTGATGACAATAATATTTTTCAATATGAAGCCAAAAATTCCAAGTTTCATGAAAATCATTTTGAAAAAGTCAAATCTTCATCCAAACCCATTATTTGCAATTATTGTGGTTGTTTAGGACATATTTCTCATTTGTGCTTTTATCGTAAAAATTTTAATTTGAGAAATAATTTGCAATGGGTTCCAAAGGCTTCTAAGGAACCTAAGACTAACCCCATAGGACCCAAGTTGAAATGGGTACCAAAGTGTTCTCCTAGTATTTCCATTGTGCAGAATTTTATTAAAAAGGATGAACCAAGTGGAGAAGAAAAGGGGAAAGTGTCAAGGGTGATTTTCAAGAGGCCAAGGAATAGATGGATTGGTCAAAGGAGAAAAGTACCTACAACCAAAGCTTCTCACATGCCTAAAGGTGAAATCATAAGGTCTAGGACCTCAAGCAAGAAGCAATGGGTAAGGACAAACACCTCCTTGATCAACAAGTCCAAGGTATCAAATTATCATTCCACCTATAACAACGACTACACAAAGGTATACCTGGACTACTCTATTTTTTGTGCATACCAAGGTGTATCATGAGTGCTGAAATCTTTTTGAAAATATTTTATCTACCATGATCATTCCTTGGATAAAATAAATCATGTGTGCTGCTTTATTTGAAAATCTTTTTAAGCACATGATTATATTTTTTGTGCATTGCATTATTTTTCACCGCATAGTGAGTTGTATCATGTGTATTAATTTTTTTTAAAAATCCTTGTTATCACATGAATACTCTCTTTATGTGTTGATGTCATGTCATGGCATACTAGAGATATAGATTGATATTATGGACATGCATTTGTGTGCATGAGCATGACATTGTTTTTGTGATTAGTGCATGAATTAAAATTGCTTATATGCTATTTTCACAATATCTTTGAGATTTGTGAAAAACATTGCTACTAATCCTTAAGGATCCAAGTCTTTGGATACCAAGAAAATGCTCCTATGTAGTCTTACAGGTAATACTTCAAATATAAAAGGAGCTATGTACGAAGGAATCAAATTAAAGAATTCCATGAAAAATTATGTTTCTTTCCTTCATGGTGTCAAATGGAAAATACTGGAGAAGGAGAATACATTGAACAAGAGGAGACCTCCATCAAAATGCTAATCGATGAATCTTCAAATGAAAGGAACTCCAAAACAATCCCTGCTTCATGTGGAAAATCAACACCTACGATAAGTATCACCACACGTATTTCTTTTAAATACTTTATGATACTTATCTTTGTGATACACATATTTATCTTGATGCTGAAATTTTTTTAATTTATTTCTTCTTCGATATGTTTGTACAAATTTTTGTGAAGGATAAATTGTTTTTCAGCATGCACTATATTTATGTGTTACTAATTCCTAAGGATCCAATTATCTTGGATACCAAGAGAAACACGTGCTAATTAGTTTTGCAGGTATTACTTCAAGTATCAGTATGCAACGTTCTCTACAAACTTATGGTTAATGCATTCAAATGACAAGAGAACTGGGCAATACTCAAGCACTTGATAGTGACTCTGCGATATGTGAATGATCTCTTGGAGTGGAAAAAGTACAACATACTGAACAAGTGGAGCTTTCTACAAGATACGTAATGATACTCTATCAAAGGAAGAAACTCCACAAATGAAATAACTACATACATGGAAAGCGTCATCTCGATAAGTATCACTACTCTTATTTTTTTTATTATGTGATACTTGTTTATGCGATATATGCCTTATATGACAATATGTGCTATCATGAATTATATGTTATTATTGTCATGGCATATAAGGTTTTTAAAGTTTTGATGATAGTGAGCATTCACATGTTTTTATGATGCATTTTTCATCTCCCTTCATGTTATGCTTATTTTGGAAAAACCTTTTAGAAAGGGGGAGAAAAATATTATTTGAATATTTGCATTGAAAACATGTTTTGCTTCTTCATCCCATTTTGACATCATGCTGCTTTTTATTGTGTATTGGGAAGAAATTCTTTTGTATCCCATACTTACTTTTGATGATGTCAAATAGGGGGAGAAATTGACTATGTGTCTATGTGTATTTACTCCCTTGTTATTATTAATGTATCTATTCAGTGTTTCAGGGGGAGTATAGTACAAAGTGGGGAGAAGAACCCTAATCCTGCTAAAGTCTTCTCACCACCTTTTTGATGTTGACAAAAGGGGGAGAAGAATTCTGAGTTTCATTGGGTATACTAACCATATATGCAGGGGGAGGTTATGAGAATGAAGAGAAACTTTCATGGCTTAATCAATTATTCTCTATTTGTATTTAAATTTCCTATGATATTATTGTGCTATACTTGCTGCTTAACGCTTGTGATGCAGAAACTCAGAAAAGGGTTTGTCATCATCAAAAAGGGGAGTGTTGGAAGTCAAGCTTGCCCCAAAGGACGTAAAGAGTAATGCTAGAAGGATTCTAGAAGATAATGTTTTGATGATTACAAACAAGATTCAAAGTTTCAAGCATCAAGCTACATCAAGTTCAAGCATCAAGTTTCAAGGCTAAAGTCAAGGTTTAAGCTTCATGTTCAAGTTTAGTATAGCCTGGCCCATAGGAAATTTGTAAGGTAATGAATTTTTATTACAAGTGTCTAATGGCCAAAATTAGTTTTTCATGTTAAGGAGAAGAAAAGAACTTTTTGTGAAAAATGTTTTAATTGCAAAATGTGTTTTCATGAAAATCTGTTTTTTTAACTTAGTTTTTGTGAAAATAATTGATGTTACAAAACTTTGTATATTTGTATGTTTGCAAGAGAGAGTAATCGATTATCTTCTCAAGTAATCGATTAACTTTGTTGCATCATAGAAAAATCAGAGAGGTTGTAATCAATTAAATGAATCTTGTTAATCAATTACTTTCTTATGGGAGTAATCGATTACCTGACTCAAGTAATCGATTATAATTGTTGCATCATATATTTTTCAGAGGCTTAGTAATCGATTAAAAGCTCTTTACTAATCGATTACATGATGTTGCATCATATGCCTATCAGAGGCTCAGTAATCGATTAACTGTTATTGGTCTAATCGATTACATGGTTTTCAAATGAATTTAAGAATTTCTATTTTTGAAGGAATAATCGATTACCTTCAGAAAGTAATCGATTACTTCATGTTTTATTGAAAAACGTGTCAGAATCATTTTGATTATTTCCTGATTTGTTTTTATATAAAAGATTCTGATTTATTTTATAAAATTCGAAAATGATTTTAAATTTGAATTATTTCCTTTTTGGTTTTAAGAATCAAATCTTTATTTTAGTTCGTAAATCATTTTGATTTAGTTTTGATTTTAAAACTTATTTCAAATCTTTTATTTTATTCCTTAAATCTATTTTATTTGTTTCTGATTTCAAAATTGATTTTATTCTATTTTATTTTATTCTTTAAATCTATTTGATTTTATTTTGATTTCAAAAATATTATTTTATTTATTTGATTTCAGAAAATCAATTTTGAATATTTCCGGATTTGATTTCATTCTTATTTTAAATTTAATTTATTTCCAAAATCAGTTTTGATTTGATTTGATTCTATTTTCAAATTCAAATTTCAAATTTCAAATATTTTCAAATCTTTGGTTTTAATTCTTAAATCTTTAAGATTGGTTTTTGATTTTAAACATGTGTTAAAAATGTGTTTAAAATGATTTGATCATTTCCTATTTTCTGATCCAACCTTTTTCTTCTGAACGCTTCTTCTTCTCCTTCTCCAATTCTCTGGTTTTATCGTTCATATCTTTTGAGAAGAAAAACTTTACTTTGACCTATACACTTGTGATTTAACTTCATTGCTATAGTGCTTAATTGTTGTATCTGTGTTATTTAGAACACAATATTGTTAGAACATTATATTGTTGTATCAGCACTAAGAAGAGTGCATTATAGTGGTTGTACTCATCCATATCCATAACCACTTGTAAAGGGGTGTGTGACCCTTAGAGACTAGGGAGTGAATCTCCTAGTGCAGACGTGTTGCGTTCGTGGTTGTAGGGTGAGGAACCCTGTTTTGTATTGGGTAGTGCTAGATGAACGGTGGGGCACCTAGTAGTTAGGCTATCTGGTTGTTGTTGAGGTCCCTAGCGAAAGGAGGTTCCTAGTAGCTTGCGGGGCGCTCTGGTTGTATTTGGGGACGCGGGGGCGTCTTCGGTTTTTAGTAAAAAGCTCAAGCGGGTCGCTTGGGAACTGAAGTAGGCTGCTTTGCCGAACCAGGATAAAATCTCTGGTGCAATCTCTTCTATCCCTTATCTCTTTTATTTATTGTTGCGCATATTTTTATTGTTTTAATTATCTCCTTCGCAACGTAAATATAATATATATTAATTTAATTATTTTAAATTAATCAACGCGCATTAGACTTTTCGTTGTTATATTGTTGTTTATCTTCGCGCGTAATATTAATCGTTGTTATTATTGTTTGCTTCCGCTTGCATAATTGTTTTCATCGTTTTTAAGAGTTTTCCGCTGCAAAGTTTATCTATTTTATTAAAAACGATTTGAAACCAATGTTTTCGTAAAAACCCAATTCACCCCCCCTCTTGCGTGGCGACTGCCAATCCTAACAATTATTCTAACAATATGAAATCAAACAACATCCCTTTAACATATGAATGGAGCATTGAATTTTATAACAAATATCCAATCCAATATTTAATTATCCTTCATTCTTTTTCATTCTCATTCTCTCTATTCTCTTCTCTTTTTCATTATATTTTTTTCTTTTTTTTCTTTTCTTTTGGAAGAGAAATAGAGATCACAATTAATATATTTAGCTCAACACTTTATGAATCAACATACTCCCAATTGCACCATTCACATTTCAAATTAAGAATACCAAAAATATATAACATTTAGGAAAAGGGTACCAAAGAAATCATATACCAATAGGCTCAAAGTGGGCCACTAAGGGATAATGTTCATCAAGAATTTGTTGAAGGCCAGAAAAACACAATCCTAATTGCCTTAATCATCTTAATGCATGCACTCAATTATCAATCTCAAAATGGTCACCGGTAAAGTTCTAGAACACTAAATCAAAGTGAACACACTCATAAAGAATTAGGGGTCTCAAATCAAAATTTCAATAATCCCATACCCCTGTCAAGTGTATAGGCTCAAAAACTCACAGGCTAAACAGTCAGTTCACTAATACTTATTCCAAAACAGATTATCAAAATAACCAGTTCTCAACAAACTTAAAACTCAATCCAAAACAGTGTCATACAATCAATGAGTCATCATCCTAAATCAAGTATTTACATATATAATCAGAAAAATAGTCCTAAGTCTAGAATAATCATCTACTTCTACCCAAAACACAAACCATCACCAAATATGAGAGGACAATTCAAGTCTGAAAAGTTAATTTTTATTTTGTCCACTCCCCCAAACTTAGAGGTTGACTAGTCCTCAGTCAAACTAAACTAACCTAGAACTAAAAAATAAAAATTAAAATAAATGCAAGGAGTTAGGAAACTTCCCTTTGTAGCACCGCATTCTCTCTTGATGCACCATGGAGGAGACTCCCCCAAACTTATTCACCTGTGTCACATGAACAACTAAAAATGGTGCTAAAAGCACCTCATTAGAAGTTACATATAGAAAGCTCTAAACTCTTTATTTAACTAACTAACTAAAAAAATCAAAACCTACACTACTACATATCTACAAAGAATCCACCAGGATCCCAAATCCTATAGATTAATTCTCATGTGATGCAACAATAACAAGTTATTCCCACATCCCATGGGACAAACCTCTTTCATGCTCCATATTTATTTTCTTCATTTAAGCTCCGAAAGTACCTGAAACCAACCCAAAACAAATCACAATGTTCAAAGGATTCTAAATTACCTAACTTTCTAAAAACTATGCAAAAAGTCCTAAATTTACAAGAGAAACAAGCCAAATCCTTTGTAAAAGGGAGTCTAATTCATGCTCAAGACATCATATATTGGACCCAAATCAGCTACCAAACCAATTGGATAAATTATTTTCTTGACTTATTTACGATGGTTTTAAAGTATTTAAAATGTAGCAAAAAGTATTTAAAATTTTCATGAAAGCGCAGGGGTTGAATATAATGGAAAAAATTTGAGACATCCAAGCATGCAATAGATTTAACCAAATTTTTAAGTGCAAGAAATTCATCATGCAAGGGTGGATCAAATTTTTATATTGTATTCAAACCTTCTATAGTTTTATTTCGGTCTAATTCCTCAAACTCATTATGCACATTCTCATCTATTTGCTCCTCACCACCACTTTTTCCTCTCTTTGAAGAGAGTTAAAAATTGTTGGTGATGCTTGTGACTCTTCATCTAATGGCTTTAACATGTGTTGAACTTGCATTTGCAAGTTCTTTCTACTAGCACTTAAGATTTGACCATCGTTTCTAACTTGTTCAACAAAATCTTTAGTGCTTTGAGCACATTTTTCTAAAGTTATTTCCCATGAAGCTTTCTTCACAGGAATTGGCTCTACAAAAAATGGTTTCTTAGCTGTAGCTTCTAAATTCTCTAAAGCTATTTCTAATGAAGTTTTCCTATAACTTATGTTTTGTGCATAATAGTATGGAGAATAGGGATCCAAAATAAATCTATCACAGTCAAAATCATTATTAAAACTATAGTTATACATGAAAAGGGACAGGTTACACAAGTAATTACAAATAAGGTACCAAAAAAAATTAGAATCGAATTTCAATCCCCGGCAACGGCGACAAAAACTTGTTGGCAATTCGGCAAGTGTACCAATCGCACAAGTAATAAAGAGTAAGTAAAATTATCGTTCCACTCGGGGATTGCAAATTGCTTCTAATTTCTTTCACCTAATTGCGATTACTATGTTAAACTTGTATTGGTTTAGGTTTAGAGAAAGAAGTGTAGAATTAAAATTATGAAACAATTCAGAAACTAAATAGGATTTAGAAGCAAATATGGAAAAGGTTAGGATCTTGGTTTCTCATTGTAGGATCAGGTTATTAATTATGAATATATGTTTTCCAATAAATCAAAAACCCCAGAAACAATAAAAGCTAGATCCCTCCAACAATTATGTTTCTTACTAAACTTTACCCCTTCATCCCTTAAGTGAGTTAGTTTATAAGAGTTATACAATTACCCAAAAGTATTCCTACGAGTTGAATAATTATATTGTTTGGTTGAAAGGCCTAATCTTAATCCTAATTTTCCAATTAAGGTTCAGATTACCAAAGTGTTTCGGACCGCTTTGTGCGATAAACAATAATTAGTGAAAAGATAATGGGTTCGTAAACTTAATGAAGCTTCAGGCTTTCATTATACTGAAATGAGATATAGGGAGGTGGATACAAAGAAATGGCTTCCACACTTGTGGTATTTTTACAGGGGGAGGGGTGTGCGCTTTGGCTTTTACACTCTCCTCTATGTTGCTGAGCCTAAGTTTCAGAGGAAGCTTCTATTCATTTTCTCCCTTTTGTACTCTCTGTATTTAGTGGTTATTGTTGTGTGTTGTTCTCCATGTGTTGGAGTTGTTGAAGTTGTTCTTGTTGTTGTTGTTATGGTAGTTGCTGGAGGTGTGCGCTCTCTGGCTCACCTCCTTCCTTGTATCTCTCTCGTGTTCTGTCTCTTGCTTCTCTTTACTGTTCCTTCTCTGATATTTAGAGAAGAGAACTGGTGTTTCATGTGTTTATCATGTGTTTTCCTCCGTTGAGTTCCTCTTTTTTCCTCTTGTTCGTGTTCTCCCTCTAAGTTGCAGAGGAGAGAACCTTGTGTTTTGTTATTGTCGCTCTGGTGTATTGCTTCTCTCTTTTCTGCATACGTTGGAGGAGGGCCTCTTTTATAGAGTCCTTCTTGTCCACTGGTTATTGCCTTTCCTGCTTTATCCACTGGTTGATAACACTTTTTCCCTTTGACTGTTGTGCATTATCTCCTTTATCAGGTACCTTTTGTTTGTTTCCTTATTTTGGCTTTGTCATCAATGGCTGCAGAAGGAGAGGGGCTCAAGTCTTACTACTCTTGGCGTTGTCTTGGGTAGCCAAAAGATTCCCTCTTGGCTTCCTCTGCAAGCCGTTGGAGTCTTGAGCAGTTGTGTTGCTTTTGCCTGAACATGTGTGCGCCTTCCACAAGCTTCATTCCCTGTTCGCTCTCATTTATCATGACTTTCTCCCCAAGTTTCCATGACACCTGGGGCGCTTTGGGAGGACATGTTGTGCTCACTGTCATCAGTACGTCTTGCTCTTTCTCCTGGGCACATCATCAGAATGTGTCGCCTTGATGACTGTCGCTTTGGGCACGTGACGCTCTGGGCAGCTCTTGATGTTTCCACGCCCTTCTCAGTGTTCTTTTACTGTTTTGTTTTGTCTGATGATTTTTTGGGCCTTTATACAAATTGGGCTTTGCAATTTGGGCCCCTAAATATTCAGGTATCAACAATTGCCCCCTTTGCAGTGAGAAGGGAAGGATTTCCTTTTCAGTGCAAATCCTACTTTGTTTCCCCTCTCACTTGTTTCTCCTTTTCCTTCTTTCCGTTCCACTCATTTTTCGCTCTTGTCTTCTTTGTTCTGAGTTCCCTTGATCCGAGGTGTGCTTTCATGTAAGTGTTACTACCACAGGTGGGTGGCAAGAATGGATTGAGGACGTATTTCAGAAAGATGCATCCTTAAGGGAGCATCAAAGTTAAACAGGGGCTTGCGCTTTCAGATGTCGCTCTTGGACTTGCACACTTTCTTCTCTCTTTTTCCCGTTTGAGGTTGAACTGAGGGGACGCCTTCTGACTGCATGACATGGGGTAGAGCGTCGCCTTTGGGACTGAACAGAGATACTTCATACTGCTACTACTGGGCAAGGTGTCGCCCTTTGTACTGGACTGAGGGCGCCTTTAGTGTGCGCTTTCGTTGTGCGCCTTCGGTGCGCGCTTTCGTTGTGCGCCTTCGTTGTGCGCCTTCGGTGCGCGCTTTCGTTGTGCGCCTTCGGTGCGCTCTTTCGTTGTGCGCCTTCAACCACTGATGGATAGTGACTCCCATTCTCTTTGGTTTCTTCTCTGATGTATTATTGATTAATTACTCTTTACTGTTGATGCTCTTATCGCTCTTGCGGTGGAGTTATTATTCTGGGGAGCGACGTACGCTTCTCGGAGGTCGCTCTGGGACTTTCGCAATTTATTCTCCTTTTCTTCTAGAGAGTTGCTACAGACTCTGTTCACTTCACTGTTGCTGTTCCTGTTGCTTCTGTTCATTAGTTTTGAGATGCCAAGGAGGAGTAGAGCGGTTGTCGCTGCTGGGCAGAGGGATGCGCTCTCTCTTGTGTCGCTCCTGTGAGGAAACAAGGTGAAGAATGCTTCTCTGGTTCGTTTTTCCGTTCTTCTCTTGATACTGTGAAGGACTTGTGTTCTTCTATGTTGGTTTGTCGCTCTTGTGGAGTTGATGGAGTGCGCTTTGGTGCTTGATTTAGCAACAACTTCTCCTTCTTTGGCTTTCTCTAAGTGTTTTCTCACTCATTGCCTCTCTCATATTCCTTCTGGGTATGGGTGGCTCTGGTGGTCGTTCCTCGGCGTTGCCTTCGCCTCAGATTTCTGAAGGTGTCCATACTCCAGTCAGTTCTCCAACAATTCCATCCACCCCTGGTGGTGAGGGCTCCTTGGACTTCCGCCGTCATCCTTTTGTTAGTGGGGGCGTTGCCCCCTTTGTTCCTTCTAAATCTGCTGTTGGTGAGGATACTGATCCTTTGATGCCCCCTGTTGGCACTTTTAAGGGCGTTTCTATTATTTCCAAGGGCGTGCCTGTCGATGCTCCCTCAGGTATTACTGATGCTGGTGTTGTTGGTGAGAGCGTCTCCGATGCTCAAAGAATTGATGATATATTCGGTGAGACAGACGTCGTGTTTGATGGGATGGACACTGGGGCAGGTACTTCTGCTTCCAAGGAAAGCCAAGTTGAGGCCGTTGTTGAGATCCTAGTTGAAGGGCAGTTTGCCCCCAGGGATGACACTAGTTCTGTTCCTTCTTTGCTCTGTCTCTGCTTTGCAGCGGCATTTTCCGCCAAGTCTCGTGGCTCTCTTGATGCGGAGGAGCAGTCTATGCTTGACTCGTTTCTTCTTGCCCATCTTGACAATGTTTATGTATGTCTTGTCTTTGTCTTTTTATTTCTTTGTTCGCCTTGCGCCTAGGCTTGCATTTGGATTTTACACTTTTGGCTCTTGTGCGCTTTTGCTGGTTTTGTCGCTTTGGCGATTGTGGCTTGAACTTTGTCTTGTAAACGTAGCTTTGTTACTGCGCTTGTGCTTGTTTCTGTTCTTGTACGCTTCTCTCAATTTTGGTGCCTTTTCTTGATAGCGTATATCTCTTCTTTTTCTTCTTCTTTTCTTTTCTTTCCTTCTCTTTTTTTTAGACAGGGGCCCTTATGTCATTGGTGCCCAAGGAAAGTTTTCTTTTCTTTGGTGCCCAAGGGAGGTTTTCTTTCCTTCCTCCCCTCTCCCCCTTTTTTTTTTTTGGAGCGCGCTTTGGGCGCTTCAAACTTGCTGCAGATTTTAATGGCCCCTCATGTCATTGGTGCCAGATTTTCTTCAAGGTGCGCATTGGGCGCATTTCTTTTTTTTTTTTTTTGAACAGTGGCCCCTCATGTCATCGGTGCCAAATTTTTCTTCAACGTGCGCATTGGGCACGCCTTAAAGATTTTGGCACTTTGGGCTTTCTCTTTTTGGTTGTCACTTTGGACTTTTCAGTTCGCCGCTTTTGGGCTTTTCTCTCTTTTTTTTTCTTTTCAGTTGCCGCTTTGGGCTTTTCTTTTTCAGTTGCCGCTTTTGGGCTTTTATAAACTAACGGATCGCCTTGGATCTTGCGTTAGCCAACCTCTTTTACAGATTTTTCCGCCCGCGTTTAAGACTAGCGCCCTTGTTTCCCGGGACCTTTTCTAGTCTCGCGATATGGCGTACTTCGCCCGCGTCTGTCCCGGAAATTCTTTCAGGAGGTCTATCCGGGTACCACGATAAGGCGCTTGTGCCCGCGGTACGGTTCAACACTATTCTTTTTTTTTTCCTTTTTCTTCTTTTTTTTTGAAGTGTTGAACCTCGCGTTCTGGCATTATTGACCCTGTTTGAGGGTTTTTTGATACAGCGATACCTCATGTCATCGGTATCATTTGAGCTCTTTCCGGGGACACCTCATGTCATCAGTGTCGCTTCAAGCTTTAGCATTGTACCTTGCTTCTGATTGATTGCTTAGCTCTGATCGCTTGTGCTTCGTAACACCTCTTGTCATGGGCGCTACTTTTTAGTTCTTCTTGCAATTATCAGTGTGCAAATGCTTGGATTTCTTGATTGGCTTTGTGCTTATGCTTGCTTTCGCGTGATCTGCTTTGACGTATGGATAAGCTCATATGTGCCTTGCTTCAGGGGCTTGCTACAGACTTCTTCGTTTTATTTGTTTTAGGATGCCTTGGCTTGCTTATGAGAGTAGACCGAAATGATGTCAGGACTTTATCTTAGCAGTTGTTGAATCATCAGTTAAATTGAACCCGCCTTGGTTATGTTATGTTTGAGGCCATTTTGGGTCAATCACTTGTACGCTTTCTAGCTTGATTTTATCTTGCACCTTGCCCTTGCATCTGATTCAATGCTTCAGTGTTTAAGTATGCCTTTGAGTAACATACTTTTCAGGATCTTGTACTCGCATTGGTCATTACGAAGCTTGCATTCGCCCCATGTTGCATGTACGCCTTTTCATGTACGCCTTGCAGTTGTACGCCTTTGCAATTTTATGCCCTGTAGTTGTACGCCTTTGCAATTGTACGCCCTGTAGTTGTACGCCTTTTGAGTTTTGTTATGTCCTTTTTACTTTTCATCTTGTCTTGCTGTTGCGCTCAGATATCTGCATTGATTTTCTTTTAACTTTCTGGCTTGTGATCTTTTGCACGCTTTTGCTTTGAAGTTGCCTTGGTCTTTCCGGTTTGAATTCTTTGTCAGCTTTTGATCGCAGCTTCTGATGCACCTTCGCTCTCTAGTTTTTGGTTTGTTATTAGCAACTTTCTGTTTTCATTTTCTCCAGGATTTCTAGTACCGTTTCTTTTCTGATGCGCCTTGGATTTCATCTTTTTTGCTTCACATGAGGTTTTTGATTCAACTTTGCTTTCCTCGCCTTTGCTTGTTCTGCCTTTCATCTTGTCAATTAGTTTATACTAAATGCATGATTACTTCTGTTTCCAAGGCTGACATGCGCCCTGCCGCCATGACTCTGTGTTCGCCTTCTGGTTCTGGATTTAATGCGTCTTACTACCAACTTCAGGGTTCGCCTTCTGGTGTGATTTCATTCTTTATCTTTCCTTGATTTTGTTTGTTTGATTTTCACTGATCTTTTCTATCTGGATAGCTCAGGTGCTTCTTGTTCTCAGTGGAGGAAGCGGTCCTCCCATGACATTGAGTATCTTAGCAAAACATGGAAAATCATGGCCTAAGGGCATACTTAGGACTTCCTGAATGTGTGGAAGATATCAATTATTGTTCCTACATAAACAATTTTCATTTTTCGGTCATTTTCATGTTATTCAAGCCCATTTTTTTTTTCAATTGTTTCTAGTAAGTCATGTACAAGATTAATAATGCATTATCATGTACCATTGCCAAGATCATGTTTTTCATGTAATGCTTTTCTAGAGCATGCCTTCTCAACATTTAAATCATACAATTTATAACTTTAGACGTTGTTTCTGCATGATGGAAACAGTTTCTTTTCATCATGCCATGGTTGAGCGAAGAAAGGTTAACAAGATTATGGCAAGAACGACTAGTATGATATACTAATTTTAGTTCTACAGCAAACATTCAAATGTACAGAGTTATCTAATTACTGCTTTTCTAGTCAAATACTTGACACATATCAGAGCGACAACATTCATGATTGCGATCATACATATGCAATTCTCAGCCATGGCAAACTTAGAGTCAGACCATCTCCATAGCATATCATAACAATGTTATTCAAGACAAAGTAAAATTAAATCATTGTTATCAGGATAATCTCTACGTAGAGCATGATATCACGTGAAAAGCCTATTAGGACATAGATGCACAAAATGAGCATATAATAATTATATTTTCTTAACTATACATACAACAACTGATACGTGATTGGATACAATACATTTTTCATTTGGTCATGATTCACATCTATTATAATTAAATTCATGAAAAAGGCATACTAGCATGTGCCCTGAGTTAAGAGTTATATGTACTTAGCTTATGAAGCATTTTTCCATGTAGACTCTGGTTGCGCCTTTGCTCCTGAGTTTCTACTTTCTGCATTGTGGCGCCTTCGTCAGCGAGAGCGTACTTTGTGTACGCCTTTGTCAGCGAGAGCGTACTTTGTGTACGCCTTCGTCAGTGAGAGCGTACTTTCGCCCTTTCGGTTGTGTGACCGCCTTCTGGTCGCCTTCTGTGAGCATGCCTTCTGAGAAGATCGCTCTCTGAGGAGCGCCTTCCAGGGAGCTCACCTTTTGGGGAGAAGACCATCTTTCAAGAAGGTCGCCTTTGGGCTGAAGGACAACCTCCTTGCTGAAACGCTTCTGCAGTCGGATATTGTTGATCACAGTGAGTGCCTTCAATAGCCGTCCTTGGAGCGGCGCTTCTAGGAGCATTTCCTTCACTGTCTGGACCATAACTTTCTTGATCTGTTGGATCTGAAGCTCAGCCTCCTAGAATCTGCTCCCGTTCTGCGGCTTGCAAGACCGAATGCTGGGTTTTGAATGGCAACTGCGGGTAGCGCCTTCGGAGCGGTATCTCCCACAGGCACCTGGTGCACAACGTGAGTCTCATTTCCTTCAAGGTTGGAAGTCATAGCTTCCCCAGCGGAGTCGCCAATTGTTTCGGACCGCTTTGTGCGATAAACAATAATTAGTGAAAAGATAATGGGTTCGTAAACTTAATGAAGCTTCAGGCTTTCATTATACTGAAATGAGATACAGGGAGGTGGATACAAAGAAATGGCTTCCACACTTGTGGTATTTTTACAGGGGGAGGGGTGTGCGCTTTGGCTTTTACACTCTCCTCTATGTTGCTGAGCCTAAGTTTCAGAGGAAGCTTCTATTCATTTTCTCCCTTTTGTACTCTCTGTATTTAGTGGTTATTGCTGTGTGTTGTTCTCCATGTGTTGGAGTTGTTGAAGTTGTTCTTGTTGTTGTTGTTATGGTAGTTGCTGGAGGTGTGCGCTCTCTGGCTCACCTCCTTCCTTGTATCTCTCTCGTGTTCTGTCTCTTGCTTCTCTTTAATGTTCCTTCTCTGATATTTAGAGAAGAGAACTGGTGTTTCATGTGTTTATCATGTGTTTTCCTCCGTTGAGTTCCTCTTTTTTCCTCTTGTTCGTGTTCTCCCTCTAAGTTGCAGAGGAGAGAACCTTGTGTTTTGTTATTGTCGCTCTGGTGTATTGCTTCTCTCTTTTATGCATACGTTGTAGGAGGGCCTCTTTTATAGAGTCCTTCTTGTCCACTGGTTATTGCCTTTTCTGCTTTATCCACTGGTTGATAACACTTTTTCCCTTTGACTGCTGTGCATTATCTCCTTTATCAGGTACCTTTTGTTTGTTTCCTTATTTTGGCTTTGTCATCAATGGCTGCAGAAGGAGAGGGGCTCAAGTCTTACTACTCTTGGCTTTGTCTTGGGTAGCCAAAAGATTCCCTCTTGGCTTCCTCTGCAAGCCGTTGGAGTCTTGAGCAGTTGTGTTGCTTTTGCCTGAACATGTGTGCGCCTTCCACAAGCTTCATTCCCTGTTCGCTCTCATTTATCATGACTTTCTCCCCAAGTTTCCATGACACCTGGGGCGCTTTGGGAGGACATGTTGTGCTCACTGTCATCAGTACGTCTTGCTCTTTCTCCTGGGCACATCATCAGAATGTGTCGCCTTGATGACTGTCGCTTTGGGCACGTGACGCTCTGGGCAGCTCTTGATGTTTCCACGCCCTTCTCAGTGTTCTTTTACTGTTTTGTTTTGTCTGATGATTTTTTGGGCCTTTATACAAATTGGGCTTTGCAATTTGGGCCCCTAAATATTCAGGTATCAACACAAAGCAAAACATAAAGTGATCAAGTTTATGAATTGTAATTAAAACACAACCAAGCAATTAATTTGAAGGAAAAACATTAATTCATGAATAAATAGCCAAATTAAGATCCATACAAATCCACCCTATTCCTAACAAGAGGTTCAATTATACATATTGGAAGAAGAAATACAAGGAATTGAATAAACTAATAATTATAGACAATAATCAGATTACCCCCAAGAGATCTTCAACCATCAAGTGGATCCCTCCAACAATGTTGATCTTCAATCCTTGTCCCTTGCCTCCTCTCTCTCAATTGCATAACAGTCTCTCTTCTCTAATCCTAATTTTATTCTAATCTCTTATTTGGATCTGAAAAGTCTACCAAACCTAATGGAAAAACCTATATTTAAAGTCTAAAACTAATCCTAATTGAATATAATATGATAAGATCCTATTAGAATAAACTAATATTTAAGAATCTTATTTACAAATAGAATTTATCATTAAAATCCTTCTAGAATCCCGTATTTGTGTCTGACAGCAACTTCGGCACTGATTTTGACCCCAAAGAGGGACGAATTTGAGCAAGGCTATTTCTCAAAAAGTTGTAGATCTTTTCCTTAGCTTTAAAATGATACTTAGATCGCCTCATTTGGATAAGCGTAGCTCAAGTTATGGTCAAAACAGCGAACAATATCACTTTCTCGCATTTTCGCACCGGGGCGCCCAGGGCCTCACGCCTGGGTATGCTAGGTCTGTAAAATGGTGCGATTCTCGTGGTGTGTGCACCTGGGCATGTGGGTCTGTGCGCCTGGGCTTGCGTCACCTGCTCCGGCTCCGTTTCACTCCGTTCTTGCTCCATTTTCAAGGTTTTTTCATCCTCTTTCATGCTCCATATTTATTTTCTTCATTTAAGCTCCGAAAGTACCTGAAACAAACCCAAAACGAATCAAAATGTTCAAATGATTCTAAATTACCTAACTTCCTAAAAACTATACAAAAAGTCCTAAATTTACAAGAGAAAAAAGCCAAATCCTTAATAAAAGGGAGTCTAATTCATGCTCAAGACATCATATATTGGACCCAAATCACTCCCCCAGACTTAATATTTTGCATGTCCCAGGGAAAAGTAAAATAAAAACTCTAGAACACAGAACCAATGTCTAAATTAATATGCAAACACCTCATCTAAGACTTCAGACTCATGACTCGTACACTTTTCTTCACAAACAATAAATTAAATCAACAACTGGTTAAAATCATAAACTATCAAAGAACCAAGAACTAGTGAACACTCTCAACCTCATTGTGTGTATCTCTCATGTGTATCAAAGGTTATAACAATTCACTCAAGTCCATTTATTGACAATGTGTTACCATATGCTTGACCATAAACCCAAATCTCCACTGGAATTATTGAATACATGCAAAAATCAAAAGGTCTTAATTTTGGTTGTAATGAAGCCATGGCTAAAGATGAAAGGTGTGATAAAAGAAACAAAGGATTATTACAAAGGGTTAAAAATATGAAATCAAACAACATCCCTTTAACATATGAATGGAGCATTGGTTTTTATAACAAATATCCAATCCAATATTTAATTATCCTTCATTCTTTTTCATTCTCATTCTCTCTATTCTCTTCTCTTTTTCATTAAATTTTTTTCTTTTTTTTCTTTTCTTTTGGAAGAGAAATAGAGATCACAATTAATATATTTAGCTCAACACTTTATGAATCAACATACTCTCAATTGCACCATTCACATTTCAAATTAAGAATACCAAAAATATATAACATTTATGAAAAGGGTACCAAAGAAATCATATACCAATAGGCTCAAAGTGGACCACAAAGGGATAATGTTCATCAAGAATTTGTTGAAGGCCAGAAAAACACAATCCTAATTGCCTTAATCATCTTAATGCATGCACTCAATTATTAATCTCAAAATGGTCACTGGTCAAGTTCTAGAACACTAAATCAAAGTGAACACACTCATGAAAGAATTAGGGGTTTCAAATCAAAATTTCAATAATCACATACCCCTGTCAAGTGTATAGGCTCAAAAACTCACAGGGTAAACAGTCAGTTCACTAATACTTATTCCAAAACAGATTATCAAAATAACCAGTTCTCAACAAACTTAAAACTCAATCCAAAACAGCGTCATACAATTAATGAGTCATCATCCTAAATCAAGTATTTACATATATAATCAGAAAAATAGTCGTAAGTCTAGAATAATTATCTACTTCTACCCAAAACACAAACCATCACCAAATATGGGAGGACAATTCAAGTCTGAAAAATTAAATTTTATTTTGTTCACTCCCCCAAACTTAGAGGTTGACTTGTCCTCAATCAAACTAAACTAACCTAGAACTACAAAATAAAAATTAAAATAAATGCAAGGAGTTAGGAAACTTTCCTTTGTAGCACAACATTCTCTCTTGATGCACCATGGAGGAGACTCCCCCAAACTTATTCACCTGTGTCACATGAACAACTAAAAATGGTGCTAAAAGCACCTCATTAAAGTTACATATAGAAAGCTCTAAACTCTTTATTTAACTAACTAACTAAAAAAAATCAAAACCTACACTACTACATATCTACAAAGAATCCACCAGGATCCCAAATCCTATACATTAATTCTCATGTGATGCAACAATAACAAGTTATTCCCACATCCCATGGGACAAACCTTGGATGATGGTGGAGTAAGGAAATTTTAAAAATAAGTTCAATCCCACCAGGGTCAAAAGGTGCATTCCTTACTCCATGCATCATCTCATACAAGTTATTTCTTTTCCCATTCATGAAGGTGTTAATTCCATGAATTAGGAAAACTACCTTTTCAGGCTCCCTATTGTTCAATAATGATTTAGATTGTTTTTTAAAATTTTCATGAAAGCACAGAGGTTGAATATAATGGAAAAAATTTGAGTCATCCAAGCATGCAATAGATTTAACCAAATTTTTAAGTGCAAGAAATTCATCATGCAAGGGTGGATCAAATTTTTCTATTGTATTCAAACCTTCTATAGTTTTATTTCGGTCTAATTCCTCAAACTCATTATGCACATTCTCATCAATTTGCTCCTCCATAGGGGTTTCATCATTGGTCACATCCATCACCACCACTTTTTCCTCTCTTTGAAGAGAGTCAAAAATTGTTGGCGATGCTTGTGACTCTTCATCTAATGGCTTTAACATGTGTTGAACTTGCATTTGTAAGTTCTTTCTACTAGCACTTAAGATTTGACCATCGTTTCTAACTTGTTCAACAAAATCTTTAGTGCTTTGAGCACATTTTGCTTTCTTAACAGAAATTGGCTCTACAAAAAATGGTTTATTAGCTGTAGCTTCTAATTTCTCTAAAGCTATTTCTAATGAAGTTTTCCTATAACTTATGTTTTGTGCATAATAGTATGGAGAATAGGGACAAGCTATTTCTAATGAAGTTTTCCTATAACTTATGGTTTATGTTATGTTTTGTGCATCACAGTCAAAATCATTATTAAAACTATAGTTATACATGAAAAGGGATAAGTTACACAAGTAATTACAAATAAGGTACCGAAAAAAATTAGAATCGAATTTCAATCCCCGGCAACGACGCCAAAAACTTGTTGGCAATTCGGCAAGTGTACCGATCGCACAAGTAATAAAGAGTAAATAAAATTATCGTTCCACTCGGGGATTACAAATTGTTTCTAACTAGTAATGTACCCCATGCAAAATTGTACGGGAATTAGGTCCAATTGTTAGTGTTAATATAAATTTAATTATAATTAAATTAGGTAAGATATGATATTAAATTGGATTATATCATATTAATCCTACGTGGAGCTATGCTTATATGTTTCTCAAAGAAATGTGACTTAAGCGAAAAAGTGAACTTAGAGATTTCGTATGCAAGGGTTAGAGTGCACAACATTGTCAACCACGTTAAGTATTGAAGTGCAAACCACATTAAAATTAGAAAAACAATTTAAAAAAATTGGAGATTAATGGTGTGCACTGACGTTGTAACGTTTTTTACATCATCAGTCTATTATCCACCATTCATTTGTATTACTTTTATTTGAAGTTTAATGATCATAAACACATGAAAGGTGAATGATATCGTGATAGTGTAAAACACCTTTACATTGTCGGTGTATCATCTATTTCCTCTAAAAAAAATTATTAATCATAAATAATAAATCACATTTTCATCCATCGGAATGAGTTCCATGGACACTGGCTGGTCAGGGTTAATGAAGCCTGAAACAAACGACTTCCTAATCACCCTAGCTAACTCGAAAAGCAACACTATTTAGTTAACATTTTTTATCCTTTCAATAATAAAAATAGCGATACTTTTAAATATATATATATATATATATATATATATCAATATTTACATTTTCAATGTCATCAATTATACTAATTAACTTTTTCAAAAGTGATTTAGCAAATGATGTTTATATTATGAACCAAAAGCAGTATTATTTTCCAAAAGATAATAATCTTAGAGGAAAAAATTATAAAACAAAACACCATCATAAAAACAACAACAAAAAAAATTAACTATTCCTAGTATAGAATTGAGTATCTCGAGTATAATTAAGACACTCGATTATAGATAACCTACTCGATTAGAAATGACTCACTCGTTTATAAATAGTCCACTCAATTAGAAATGACCCACACGATTATATTAAATATTTTATTTAAATAAGATAACAAAAATGTATTTAATATCATTAAAAAATAATAAAAAATTAAAAAAATCTTAAAACTGTTAAATGTTTTTTAAAAAAAATTGGAAAATTATTTTTCTTATATTTTTAAAATAAAAAAGTTTCAGAGATTTTTTTAAAAAATCTGTGAAATATTTTAAAAAATTTTGAAAATTTTCTTTCTTTTTTCTAAAAATTATAAAAGAATAAAAAATTCATAAAATAAAAAATTTCTATCAATAATAAAAAATTCATAAATTTTTTTTAAAAGCTCGGTAAAATATTTCTAAAAATTTTATTTTTATTCTTAAAAAAATTTTGCTTTTTTTAAATCTTTTACAGATTAGAATTTTTTTAAAATTGACTCATTTTTTTAAAATTTTCTTATTACTTCTTAATAAGAGTCATATCACGATCCTCATTCTCGATGTATAAAATTTGGCCACTCGACTAAAATTTGGACACTCGAGTAAAATTCGAACACTCGATTAAAATTGGGCCACTCAAGTAAAATTAAGCCACTCAAGTAGAATTGAGTAACTCTAATATAATTAGGACACTCAATTAAAGCTGACTTGCTCGGGTAAAAATGGCCCACTCGATTATAAATAGCCCACTCAATTAGAAATGACCCACACGATTATATTAAATATTTTATTTAAATAAAATAACAAAAGTATATTTAATATGATTAAAAAATAATAAAAATTTCAAAAAAAATCTTTAGAAAACTGTAAAATATTTTTTAAAAATCTTTAAATCAAATGTGTGTATAAGTAGATATGAGGGCTAAATAATTTTTTTTTTTAAAAAAAAAAGTGACCAAGCTATCTCAATATATAAACCATGTTAGAAAGCCTTATATCAAGCTAATCACCTGTCGTTGTCAGTAAAGACATGTTTGGTGAAGGATATCAAGCTAATCACCTTCTGCATTAGACCAAATTTTGCAACAAAGCTTAGCCAAAAAGGTTGCATACATTCTAATCAAATTCATTTCATAAGAAACACAAGAAACTATTTATTTTCTTCTTTATTAAACAAAATATCCCCGCCAAAACCCCAGGCAGAAAACCAGACTCTATATTCTTATCATTATCTTGCAACACATTGATTAGCCAAAATTCAAATAAAGATTTAACAGGAGAAAAATATGGTATGAAAAAAAAAAGAAATGTGATGGAATAGCTAGAGTGAAATGTCACTAACCTTCATATGCAAAACAACTACATCGAGCAAAGCTATCGATGCACTGAATATGTAACACCTAATATTTACATAATTGGCTTTATAGGAAGGATAAGGGTAAAAAAAATAATTATAGAGGCTATCATATTTACGGTTAAGGACCATATCATGATGAATATAGAGGACTCTAAAGTTGATATCTATATACCTAACAGCAAATTGAAAATTCAACAACAGCAACCACCAGTCTATTCCAACTATGTCATAGTACTATTTAAACCAAGTAATATCCCTCTAAAATGGAATATGAAAGCTGGCATACCAGCAATATCAGCACAGAGGAATATTGAAATATAACCAATAAAGTCGGATCAGATTAGCCTATAATTTAAGAACTCTTCTCCACAAAACTTTCAGGTTGATATACCTTGTATACCCGATATGCAGTCTGGATCCTTATTGCAGCAATAGTTTCGCTTTTAATACCATTTGCTAAACCAATAGACTCTTTTCAAGCATAACTATTTGACTTCAATGGACTTAGTTTCTCCGGAGCTAAAGCACCCTGTCTCAAAGTGTGATTAAGTTGAATGACCATCAAAACACTCAAAATATTAGTTTGGCTGTTTAGTAAAGTAATGGCGAAACTAAAATTGACACAAAATAAACTCATACCTTTGCTTTGTTTGATCTTCCTCCTTATGATTTTCTTAACATTGTCTTAAAACAATCGCTTGAACCAATTCTTGATATTAAGTAACTTCTTTTAAATTAACATACCCCTATAATGTAAGAAGCGTAACAACTTAATTATTACTGAGCGAGCCTACATCACTGCATGAGTGCAAAAACATGCAAACACAAAATCTGTGAGTTGTCTAGAACTTCTAGTGAGGGAAAGTTGATTTAGGTGGAGAGCAAATTATTCAACCTGAATAACTAATTTTACTTCAGCAGATCCTGTGACCAGCTTCGGCCTGCTATCTGCATAATTGCAATGACCAGCTTTGGCTGCTGTCAAAATTGGATATGATTTTCGTTTTGAATTTCATAATAAAATGGATAAAGCAATTCATTTTCTTCAACCTTTTGTTTCTTAGTCACCTTTATACATTTTGCATTAGTGATATTAATATTGCCAAATCCAGTTCATTAGTTTACCTGAACCAAAATGTGTAAAGCGAAGAAGCAAATTTCTCATCCCTATAATGGATCATTCTTCAAGGCAGCAAAGTAATAATAAATAACAATGAAAAAGAGGGGAGGATTTTATAACTTATGCATCACCTTGCTTCAGGATATGAAGGTGAAATATGGGGGGTGTGAAAAATATTATGGCAAGACTCATGACAAATTACAATTACCTGCAAAACTCTTGAACTAATACGTAACCAAATTAACATGGCTTAAATATGTTTTTGTCCTTGAATATATATTAACTTTTGATTTATGTCTACATTATTTTATTCTTAGGTTTTGGTCAATTTATTTTCCGAAATGTTGGTTTTAGTCTCACATGATTATGTGGCTTACACCAGTATGTAACACATGTTATATTAATTGTGAATATGGCCAACTGTGGTGTTAACACATCATTGAAAGAACTAAAATCAAAATTTAAGAAAATGGAAAGATCAAAACCAAAGGAAAAAAGTATAACGACCGAAATGAAAAGTCATGGCATTTCCGAGGATCAAAAACATATTTAAGCCAATTTACATACCTATCAGACTGGCCGTAGATATTTAGAGAGGGATACCTATTAAGTTTCCCCAAAGACCTGCAGACATTGGATGCAAATTACAATAGACAGGCAGATAGCGAAAAATAGCAGACACTCATCAAAGCAGTAATAGTCAGTTTATAATCTTTATCGTTGGAGTGGACCGAAGGAACAATCAAGCATTTACAAAGCGTTCAGCATGATTCAGCTTAAGAACATAAAGTGTAAACTGTTTCCTTGTTAAGAAATTCTTATCTATGAGGTTAGTTGAAGGAAGAGGAAGACTGAGAGCAGAACACCCCTATTTAGCCACTTGAGGGAAAAGGGAATGAAGTCCCACAAACTAACCACGAGAATTCTTTGGCAATTGCAGGCTTCTATCTCAAACAACAATAAACTTTAATTTCACAAAAAGGATTGTAACAGTGAGAAGCTATAAATCCAAAGCTTTAAAGAGAACACATTACCTTGAGAGAAGAACAACTCTCAAATCCTGAAACAAAAACAAAAAAATAGCAAATCAAAAAAATATGAATGAAACCACACCAAACATGGAACCACATATAGCATACCATTGTTGATTCATGATCTTTACAAAAATCAAGCATATATGCGAAATAAGAAAACCAAAACCCCAATAACAGTGGAAAATCAAAATTTGAAACAATAAAAACAAAAGATTAATTACAAAAAGAAAAAATTATGAAAGAGAATTGAGACTTGAGAGTGAGAGATAGAGAGGGGACCTGGCCGGTGTGAGCATCTGTTTCAGTACTGAACAATCAATAAAAAAGGCCAAGACCAATAAAACTCTTTAGGTAAAAGAAGTAGTAAACTTAAAAGGTAGCATCTGAAAGTAATTGAGTAACAAATAGCAATAGGCAAGGAAAGGCATTCACTAACATTTGTGGATGCCAAACTTTAGCCAACTTCATTCTGATCTGCATAAATTTAAAAAGAAATTAACTAAGCTGAAATTGAAAACGCATGATCACCATTCAATGACTATATTATGTACACCTAATTAGTTATAGATTGGGTCACCAGAAATCCTATTAAAAATCACTACAACTAAGAAACTGCACAGTGACAGCAGAGACAAATGGGACATGCTAAAATTCAAGGAGATTTTTCTATTTAGAGTTATTTCTTAAAGCACAAAAGATGCATTCAAGAACATTTCAAGTGTTTTTAAATAAAAGAAGTAAATGCAACAAAGAATAGAGCTAATGTTAGAGCACAATAAAATAAAGACTGAAATCACTGCAAAGTGAAGCAAAGGAGAAAGATAAAGTATTTAGTTACCATCACAGTGCTTTCTCCCTTTGTTCCATGCTATTTGTCCTTTATTAGCTTTTGAAATCCTCATCTTCTCAACTGCTCCAGAACAAAGATTAACTACAAAAAATCATTCTCAGATTTCAGTCTAGGAAAAAAAACAAAAAACCAGGCAACAATAAAAACACCAAAACGGAGACAAAGACCTTCTTCGGCGGCGATCGGCGGTGGCTATTGCCGGTGGCTTGATGATGATGAAGACAAAGGCCATCTTCGGCGGTGGCGAGGGGAGAGTGGCGGATCGGAACCGAGATCCTTGCGTGGCCTTCGGCGAGTGGAGTGTAGCTTGGCGTTGGCTTGATGTTGGTGGCGAGTGGGGAGTGGCGGATCGGAACTGATCGGCGTTTGGTGTTGATGATGATGGATTGGAGGGAAAGGGAAAGGGATCGACTCAATAGACACAAAATGAGGGAAAGGGAGAGGCGAGGGTGGCTTGATGATGATGATGATGGCGGCGGAAGTAGGCAGAAGCGGTTTAGTGTTGGTGTTGACGATGCTTGATGGAGAGAGAGCTCTTCAAATTGGAGAGGGGTCCTTGATGTCTTGCTCAGTGGGAGAGAGCTCTTTGAATTGGAGAGGGGTCCTTGATGTCTTGCTCAGCGAGAACTTCTTGTAAGGTGAAGTGGAGGTCGAAAATATGTGAAGGCGTAGAACACCGGAATGTCATAGAACAGGACAAAGGATAATTAAAATGAGAAAACCTTCAGACTGAAAAGGAACAGCTGAAGTGTAGATGCAGAAGGCTATGGTCAACCGCTAGTATAAAGAATTAAATGCCAATGCACGGAGGAAAAGCATAAAATTAAGCAGAATGGCAGTGGAAAAGCTGCAGGCCACGGAAAGGCAAACAATAAATGCAAGTTAGTAAAGGAAAGCAGCAGGTTTTTTGTCCACGTGGAAATGAACAGTGAAAGCAAGGGGAGGAAGCGTTCCGCGTTTGTAAAGTTATAGATTTCTTTCAGCTGTTTAGGTTTAGAGAAAGGAGTGTAGAATTAAAATTATGAAACAATTCAGAAATTAAATAAGATTTAGAAGCAAATATGGAAAAGGTTAGGAACTTGGTTTCATTGTAGGATCAGGTTGTTAATTATGAACATATGTTTTCCAATAAATCAAAAACCCCAGAAACAATAAAAGCTAGATCCCTCCAACAATTATGTTTCTTACTAAACTTTACCCGTTAATCCCTTAAGTGAGTTAGTTTATAAGAGTTATACAATTACCCAAAAGTATTCCTACGAGTTGAATAATTATATTGTTTGGTTGAAAGGCCTAATCTTAATCCTAATTTTCCAATTAAGGTTCAGATTACCAAGGCAAAACATAAAGTGATCAAGTTTATGAATTGTAATTAAAACACAACCAAGCAATTGATTTGAAAGGAAAAACATTAATTCATGAATAAATAGGCAAATTAAGATCCATACAAATCCACCCTATTCCTAACAAGAGGTTCAATTATACATATTGGAAGAAGAAATACAAGGAATGGAATAAACTAATAATAATAGACAATAATCAGATTACTCCCAAGAGATCTTCAACCATCAAGTGGATCCCTCCAACAATGTTGATCTTCAATCCTTGTCCCTTGTCTCCTCGCTCTCAATTGCATAACAGTCTCTCTTCTCTAATCCTAATTTTATTCTAATCTCTTATTTGGATCTGAAAAGTCTACCAAACCTAATGGAAAAACCTATATTTAAAGTCTAAAACTAATCCTAATTGAATATAATATGATAAGATCCTATTAGAATAAACTAATATTTAAGAATCTTATTTACAAATAGAATTTATCATTAAAATCCTTCTAGAATCCCGTATTTGTGTCTGACAGCAACTTCAGCACTGATTTTGACCCCAAAGAGGGACGAATTTGAGCAAGGCTATTTCTCACAAAGTTGTAGATCTTTTCCTTAGCTTTAAAATGATACTCAAATCGCCTCATTTGGATAAGCGTAGCTCAAGTTATGGTCAAAACAGCGAACAGTATCACTTTCTTGCATTTTGCGCGCTGGGGCGCCCAAGGCCTCACGCCTGGGTATGCTAGGTCTGTAAAATGGTGCAATTCTCGTGGTTCGCGCTCCTGGGCGTGCGTGTCTGTGCGCCTGGGCGTGCGTCACCTGCTTCGGCTCCGTTTCGCTCCGTTCTTGTGTCATTTGCAAGGTCTTTTCATCCTCTTTCATGCTCCATATTTATTTTCTTCATTTAAGCTCCGAAAGTACCTGAAACCAACCCAAAAAGAATCAAAATATTCAAAGGATTTTAAATTACCTAACTTCCTAAAAACTATACAAAAAGTCCTAAATTTACAAGAGAAACAAGCCAAATCCTTAGTAAAAGGGAGTCTGATTCATGCTAAGACATCATATATTGGACCCAAATCAGCTACCAAACCAATTGGATAAATTATTTTCTTGACTTATTTACGATGGTTTTAAAGTATTTAAAATGTAGCAAAAATGTTGGATTTGATTTGAGAAAGTTATGACGTTTTACGATCACCCGATGGGAAATAAAACGAGTTTTCGAAAGAATTTTTAATGCTACGCGTGCTTAATGGTTAGATAGACTTGTAACAACTGTGTGTCTTGTTTAAAGCAAGGGATCTTCACGTCGGACTTTGGGACTGCTGTCTGTCGGACGAACCAGAGACGATTTTTGAATAGTATTGCTGGACTCCAGGTGAGAGAGCAGCTTTCCTAAGACACCGTGATTGGTAGGTAATGTGTTTAGATGTTCCTGGCCATCTCAAAAGCCGGAACGTAGGGGTCTACGAGTCAGTCTTATGGTGGCAATTGAATGTGTGTGCATGGCCACTCATACGCAAGACTAAGACATCCCTTTTATATTGCATGATGAATACTTGATGATGTCAATATGGTAATGGTGAAATGGTAAGATATGATGTTATATGCCTGATGAACTGTTGTTTGAAATCAAAAGTAATCATGCTATGTAAGATGTCGCTCTGTTTTAATTGATAAAGTGAAATGAGGATGCTAATGAGAATTATGTAAAATATTGAAAGTACGTGGTGGGAAAGATTGTGATTCGTGAGGTAACAAAAGTGAAAGAATACGGAAAGAAATGAACACGTGAATGTGATTTGGACCCAATGGATATGGTCGTTTCATGGATGTGAAAGATGTGACTCCCTGATGTGCACGATTTTTGTTATGAGCTTTCCCAATCGAGCTTGTGCTGGCCACGTGTGCAGTATGCCCGTGTGTCCGAGCCCTGATCTGTTAAGCAAAGGATTATTGGAAAAGATTATTGTGAACAATTCGACTAGAGGTCGAGGATCACCGAAGGGATGAGCAAGGGTGACTCGTCTTCACTTAGGATTAAATAAAATATTAATATAACATTGAAAGACATTGAATAACGCGGCGAGTTGAGTGTGAAGCAATGGAGAGGAAGATACCCTGTATATCTGCTGATACTCAGGTGAGTTATTGTGATAAGGGAGGGTGATGATGGTGAAACTTCAAGTAACCTAGAGTGCTTTTCTAGGCAGAACTAGTCTATAAGTGATATGGGATTAATACCCAAGGGATCGTAGCTTGTTCTGCACTCGAGACTAGAAAAGTACTGTCGCCCCCTTGATCAAATTCGAAACGGTGAGAGGGAACCCGAACGAGGCGGGAAGTCGAATGGTTGATTGGGCCCTTGCTATATCACGTAAAATATTAATTGTCGTAATGATCGGCCTGTACGGTTGTGGTCTTGGCAAAGATATTATATGCTGTTGGTTTTCTCGACTGTTCGATCGACGTGGGTGGATTGGAGGAGATGTATGTGTAATAACCAAACTCATCGATTACCTTTCCCTAAATCCCATGTCATCGATGGATGCGCTTCAATAAAACTTAATAAGAAAAATATATGAAGTTGATGAAGTAATCATTAATAGTGAAGATAAGAGTTATGGAAAGTATGTGGTAACAATGAAGTCTTCGGGCAAGGAGAGGAATGGAAACGCTGAATAAATAGAAAAGAATTATGAAAGTGTTGTGGCAATAAGAGGGTTTCTGTGTGTGAATACGAAAAGAAATATCGGTGAAGGGAAAACTTGAGACTAAGGCCTGGAGTGCCCAGTATGAGAAAGAAATGATAATGATAACTAGAGGTACGGAAGATGATAATTGGAATTCTTGAAGTGTGAATGTATGTTTAGTGTGTTGTTGATTATTTGTTTAACTTAATATATGTTCCTGCTGTAATTCCACACCGTCGGCTTTCCGCCCGGAAACGCTGACTCTCTCTTTGTCTCTTGGTTGTATGCCCTATTGGTCCGGTGTTGACCACTTAGATGGAGGATATGCGGATTAAGGAGGACTCGAGTGGAGGATCTTTTCGGTGGAGTGTTCGGGTGCCTGCAACAGCTTTTATTGATGAGGGTTGTTCATTCTTTTCAGTGTCCATCCTGTTTTGCGGTGATGACTGTGTCGTGGTTCAGGTAGACTCTGATAACTTTACTCAGATATCGTGTAACCCCGTACTGGCAATAACGCTTCCAAACTTGGTATTTGAAATAGTGTTTAATGATTTATGATTATGATAAGTTGGGTTTCAAAGGGGCGGTGTTGGTAACATCTCGATTTGGAACTTGACGTGTGAGGTGGGACATGAATGATTTATTTGATAATGGAAATGTTTTTAAACAAGAAAAGTTTTACAAAATGACTTCATGTCCACGTCACCAATGTAAAAAAAATTCCTCAGATTTTTATTAAATAATAATAAATTCAAGTTACTAAGTCGGGCTGTTACATCTTTTCCTACCATCCTATCTTAACTCCTTAACATCATGCATGATTTCAATCACAATCATCAAGTTAATATTTCCCATGAAATATTCAAGGTAATTTTAAATTGATGTTAAAGGCAATTTTCCCATAATTTAGAATCAAATAAAAAATTATTTAAAATATTAGCTAGTATTAAAAAAATTGAAGTTATTTTAAACTTTGTTCAGTGTCGAACCGGTTAGGACGTGCAATAACTGGTTAGCTAATGTAATTTGGTCATTTGAATTTCCCTCTTTAATTGAAATACAGTAACTAACCAGTTAGTTCAAGCAGTAACCGGTTAGCCACTGCAACATCAGTGAAAAATTGTCCTTTTTATGCACCAATTCAAAAACCTTTCACTTTCCATCCTTATCAATCATTCACAAAACATATTTAGGCATATTCAAACATGTTCAAATTAATTATAACCACTAATTTCATGAGATACATATATAATTCATCATGTATGCACATAGTCACTTATTTGGTACTTAATACATCAAAATCATTTTCAGAGCCCCTCAAGTCAAATTTTCACTTTCTTTAGCTCATATTAAGTCAATAGAATATGTTCAAATTGATTATCATGCTTATTTTGGCCTCCAAGCCAAATTCTCAATTCAAACTAATTGCCCTTTTGAGCTTGTAAAGCTCTATTACATTCCCATCCAAATAATTACCATTCTCGCAAATGAATATCTTCTCCCTTACCTATTGAAGGTGTAGGAACTGAATTGGAAGCAAGGAAAAAGGATTAACACGTTTTGAGATAAAGCCACAACTCAGTTGCAAACTCTGTTTTCAGTTTCAATGGGGTGTATTAGTAAGAGATTTTCATCATAAATAAGTGGAATAAACGTGTAAGAAAGGATTAGAATCGAAACTAGGGTACACTTACTCAAGATTGAAACAAGTTTGAGGTTCAAAGATAGCTTGAGCTTACCACACGAATTAGAGAAAGAGAGCTCCAGAGACAAATTCGTGCTTTGTTTTTCAAACTCAAGAAGCCAAGTTGTGAGACTTAGAACTTGCTTTATAGTTCACCAAATCAAGTGGGGTTTGCTTCTACTTCAAGAGGGATGAGGGGGCTTCAATTTGGTATGGAATTGTGAGGGTTTATGGGGAGAAAGGGAGTCTACGAATCTGGTTTCAGCAACACCAGAAAAATGAGGTTTGGACCGGGTTTATGACGTTTTCATGAGGAAGATTATATATTAAATTCACTTTAATCTTGTCCACACTTCATGAAATGAACAATTTTAGGCATTGTTGGCACGTTTTTGTGGTAAAAACATGGCCCCATTCAAAGATTTTTAATATCATCGCCGTAATTTTTGACTGCAGAGACGCACTAACCGGTTACTCATCTAACTAACTGGTTAGTGTATGCAGTTCTGGAAAAATCTTAGGATATTTTATTTTATTTCCTTTCTTTTCTCAAATACTTTTTAAGTGCTCCTTTTATTTTTATGAAATGAAATATTTTAATTAATGAAATAATTTCCTTTAATTATTTCTTAATTTATTTCACAGTATAATTACTACAATTATATTCTAATCATCACAATAATATTATAATTACGTTATAATTTTTATAACAACTAACGTAATTATATATAATTAAAATTCCTAATCGGAAATTTAAATTTTGGGGTGTTATAACAATCCTCCCCCACTTAAAAGAATTTCGTCCCTGAAATTCCATTCACCTAAACAAGTGGGGATGAGACAACCGCATATTCTCCTCTAATTCCCAAGTAGTTTCCTCTGCATTGTTTCGGTTCTAAATCACTTTCACCAATGGAATTTACAACACCCTCTTTCGTAACCCGGATAATTAAGAAATAAATAATTAAATAAGTACTACTTAGAAATATTATGGACTTGGTAATGTATTAGAATTTATAGGAAATAAATTTTTCTTTTCTTTTCCCTTAGAAATTCTAATAGGTCGGGTGTGCAAAATGACAAAACCTCTGGATCTCTGAAAATACCGTACACTTTGATTAAACATTGGATTCGGTGTCCTTTGACATTTATAAAATGTAACTTAGGTATTTATAAAAATAAAGAATGAGATAGCATTCTCTCGATATTAAATACTTAATATAGTTTTGTTATTGAAACTAATGATGAAGCTACCTCTCGTCAGTTTAGAGCATATGTTATTATTTTTTTTAAAGTAGTACAGCCGAATCTCTTTTGAAATAATATCAGAGTAAGCGGATAATCATTGGACTATGATTAATAGATATAAACATACTATATGTATATATAGATCATGGTAAAGTGAGTACATAGCCCAAGTAGTCAGAAAACCGAGTCCAGGATACAAGTCCATAAAACAGAAATATAAAAAGTAGGGATCTATGCTCTAGAGCTCCAAAGAATATGTACAATGTATATAACAACCCACAAATAAAGGCTCCAGAGCTGATCCAAATGTAGCAGTAGCAGTAGTAGTAGTCCAAGTCACCATAGTAGCATCCACAGCAGGTGCAGATCAGGTCCAGGATCTGCACTACCTATGCTATGCCTATACCTAGGAACCAATCAGTCCTCATCGAGGTCTAATAGCCGACTCAACTGGTACCTCCTCCTCGCTCTCTCCCTCCTCCGGGTCCTCCTCAATCTCGTCCGTCGGGGTAGAGACCCTACCACTAGGTATGGGATCTGCAGCAGGCGGAGTCCTAACAAGACTCGTCGGACCAGGTGAAGGAACATCAGCATCAGTGAAAACTCTAGAAGCGGAGGGATGAGAATGAATGGCTGTCCAAAAACGAAAACTATAGAACCTACGTACTGGTCGAGCTGGCTGTGGTGGTCCTCTAAAAGTATAGAAAGGGGGTACGTGCATAGTATAGATTATGGGAACCCTAAACCTACGAGGGCGCACACGAGCAAGGGGGTTAGGGTGATAGAGAGTGAACTCCACCTCACCCTCAAAAGTAACTCGATGCTCCTCGAAAGTCCATACACCACTAGAGATGGGTCTGATCTCTACGCATGCTATGTATCTGGCCATAACCTCTAAGGGCACAAGGATAAGCAACAACATACACATAATCGAAAGAGAATAAAGGTTTAACATTTTATATGCATATAAGATATGAAACAATCATATAATCAATTACAAGCCATTACGAAAACACAAGTCAATGACGAGTAAGAATGCACATAATATGCTCACACTCAGGTTATTGATCAAATAAAATTTAATTATTTATGTGTGGCATGATGTATGAATGTCCTATCATCAGTCCTATCTTCCATAGAAACTATTTCCCTTTTTCCAGGACGACCACCTTATAACTTCATGTACAATTTATGTACTCGGTACCTTTGCGGGGTACAATTCAATACAATTCCTTGGAAATTTATTACGCTCAAGATTGGTAGTGATTCAAAACAACGCAACCTCACAGACGTCACGCTCCAACGTAATAATCACATCATCAGTATCCTCACACTAGCCACGTTTCCTTTTATTACAAATAAACGTGTCATCAAGCAGGACGTGTTGGGCGCTCCCAGAGGCCCTCCTCAGGTTATAAAAATAACCGTGATAATTCGATCTATCAACCAACTCCATGCATGTATGCATCACAATAAATTCCTTTGATTGGTATTTAAATTACTAGATAATATCCAACATTATGTCCAAGTAATTAAATCATTTTTCATGAACATTTTCAAGAAAATAATTAAAATACCTAATCAGTTATTTTTCAATCTCAAATTCATTCCATAATGTTTATTTGAATGTTAAATTTATGGTTCAAAACTAAAAATGGTATTTTTAAGTATTTTCAGCATTGGTAATTGATTATCACGTGTATTTCTTCTTTCAGGTTCATAAACAAGGCAGATAATCGATTACTATATCGTGGTAATCGATTACCCCTGACAGTAAAACACTTAAAATTGGGTTTTAACATACCATTTTCACTTTTAACCAAATCTAACCCAAACCAAACATTCACAGAGTTCACATAACAACTTCAATCAAATTCAAAACATGGTTTGTCATTTTCAAAAAGGGGGAGATTGTTAGTTCCATGGTGAATGTTTTGATAATGACAAAAGGTTACAAAGTGTTTTGAACAAGCTACAAAGATGTTGATCAAGTTTCAAGTTCAACAAGCAACAACAAACATCAAGTGAAGAAAGAAAGCAAGCTCATGAAGACTTAGTTTGAGTGTAATTGTAATTGTTTTATCTTTTGCCTCTCAAGCTTCTTAGGTCTTTTATTTGGGTAGATTATTTAGAGGGTAGTGAATCTCTTTCATAAGTCATGATTAAATCATAATTTGAGTTTTCACTTAACCTAGAATCAATAAGTGGCTTAAAGGTTTGAAAGGAAAGGTTTAGTTTTGAGAAAACAAGTTTCTAAAATGTGCAGTATGGATTTAATCGATTAAGGATGAATTTAATCGATTACTACTCGATTAAGTGAATATTTAATCGATTAAACACTACTGAACTGTTTTTTTAAAATACGATTTTCACTTCTCAAAATCAGTTTTCAAGTGCTACAACTTTTGGGTATTCTATAAAAACCTTTTCCTAATCTTTGTGATTAATGACATCACTTTCATAATCAATTTTACAAGAATCAAGCCATTCTATTCTCTCTCAATTTCAAAGATCAAAGCTTTCATATTTTCATATTCTTTGATTAAGAACCTTTGAATCTCTTGTGTGAATTGTCATAGCTATTGATTGAGATTCATAGGAGTGTCATGTGTATTCATTGAGTTGTAATCTTTTCAAGAAGGCAAGCCAACTACAACAACAAAGAAGACTTGGTGTGTCGATTATCATCAAGCAAATCTCATTGGAGAAGAAGAAAGTCTTGGTTGTGAATCAAGCAAAGTGAAGCCTTGGTGTGTGGATTATCATCAAGCAAAGAAGACTTGTTGTGTCGATTATCAACAAGGGGTAGAGGTTAGATTAGAGAGAAGTTCAATAGGATTACAAGGCAAGGGTGTGGAGTATCTCTTGTAGGCTAGCAAGAAGGGAGTCTTGTGAGGCACTTACTTGTAATTTGAGAACTCTAATTCCTCATAGTGAAGAATCTCTCTTGGTTGAAGAGGGGACTGGATGTAGCTTTCAAGCGGATGAAAGTGAACCAGGATAAATCACTGTGTCGTATCTCTAAACCCTTAACTCTTTACATTCAAGTCATTGATTGTGTTCTTGGTTGAAAACCTAGAAAGATTGATTTTTCATAATTGATTGAATTGAATCTTTATTGTTCAAATTGATAAAGGGAAAATCATTTTCATAACCTAGGTAATCAATAAGAATATAGGTGTTAATTGTTTCCGCTGAATCTCTGATTATACGTGTGAATTGATTGATTTTCGTATTTGATTGAAAAGTGATTTTTCAGTTTTTATCTGTCATAATCGATTATTAATCGATTAAGTGAAATTGTGTTTTCTGACCTTAATCGATTAAATTGTAGGTTAATCGATTAAATCTCAGTTTAATCGATTAAATGCTGTAGAATTTGCAAAAATCATTTGTTTTGATTGTTTCGATTTGTTTCATTCGAAAATCTTTCAAGGTTTCTTTTACACCTATTCAACCCCCCTTCTAGGTGTGTTCCTAGTGTTCCTTAGTTGTTTCAACCACCAATTGCGGTTTTCATCAATTGGTATCAGAGCTCGATCGAAAGACACGAGCATAAGAGCTTTTTCGTAAAGATCCTTTAAGAAAATCGCAATGGGATTCGTACCCTTTGGTGGTGAAGGTGCTTCGATAAGTCGTCCTCCACTCTTTAATGGTGAGGGATATGCTTATTGGAAAGTTAGAATGAAAATCTTTATCCAAGCCATAGATAGTGAAATTTGGAAAGTAGTTGAAAAAGGTCCTCATATCCCCTCTAGTTTAGTTGAAGGCGTAGTACATTTAATCCCCGAGGATAAGTGGAAGGATGATGATAGAAAGAAAGTTCAAAATGATTTTAAAGCAAAGAATATCATCACCTCCGCCTTGTCCTATGATGAGTTCTTTAGAGTTTCTCAATGTACTAGTGCTAAGGAAATGTGGGACACTTTACAAGTGACTCATGAAGGAACTAGTGAGGTTAGGAGAGCTAGATTGAATGCTTTAATGCGTGATTATGAATTGTTTCATATGCTTCCAAATGAATCTATTAATGATATGCAAAAGCATTTTACTCACATTATTAACCATTTACTTGCTCTTGGTAAGACTTTCTTACAAGGTGAACTTTCTAACAAAGTGTTGAGATGTTTAGACAGGAATTGGCAACCAAAAGTAACGGCTATTGTTGAATCTAAAAACTTGGATGCTATGGATCTAGCAACACTTTTCGGAAAGCTTCAAGAACATGAAATGGAGCTTGGACGATTAAGTATCAATGAAGAGTCGGATAAGAACAAAGGAAGAAAGGGACTTGCTCTTAAAGTCAATAGATCATATAAAAAGAAAGAGAGTTCCGATGATGATGATAGTGAAGATTCCGATTTGGATGTTGATGAAAAAGACATGAAACTTTTGCTAAGGAAGTTTGACAAGTTTCTAAGGAGAAAAGGAAGGTTGAACAAGGACAAAAGTAAAGAGAAGGATTCTCCACACTACAAGACCAAGACTTCAAAAGAAGGTGTAGTTTGCCATGAATGCGGAAAACCCGGACATCTCAAGTACTCATGCTCTAGGTATCTCAAGAAGAAGGAGAAAGAAAAGAAAAATTCTAAATCTAAAAGCATACATAGTTTGGGATAGTGATGAAGATAACAAGAAAAGCACATCGAGTAGTTCATCGGATAATGAAGAAGCCGCTTGTCTCAACTTGATAGCTCTAGTTGATGAAGAACAAAGTTCAAATGATGAATCAAGTTATCAAAGCGAGGAAAGCGATGTAAGTCATACTAAATCCGAAATTTCTTCTAAATATGAATTGTTATATAATGTTTATGAAGAAATGCATGAACAACTTGAAAAACTAGCTTTGAAAAACATTGAAAGAAAGAAGCTCATTTTGAAACATCAAAAAGAGATTTTAGAACTTCAAAAACAAGTTGATGAGCTTAATCTTGAAAATGAAACTCTTGATCTTATATATGCTAGTTCTTCTTGTGATTGTGCTAGTAGAGTGAATATTGTGGTTGATTGTGAGAATTGCAAGTTGCTTAAAGATGAAAATGCTATTTTGAAAAATAAGCTTGCAAGTTTCACAAATGGTGATATTAGATTGCGCACATTGTTAAATTTTCAAAGAGGAAATTCAAACAAGTTTGGTTTGGGTTATACTAATGCTAAGAGTAATTCTCATAGAAATGTTGTTGATTTTTCAAAAGTTGATTTTTCAAATGCACCAACATGTTTCTATTGTGGTACTCATGGACATACTTCAAATGTGTGTTATATTAAAGTGCATGGCATACCTAAAGGAGATTTTGTTTGGATGAAAAAGGGTGAGAGTCCCTACACTAACAAAAATGGATCCAAAACCATTTGGATACCAAAAGGAAAAGCATGATTGTTTTGTAGGTATGATTGAAGAGCAAAGGGCTTACAAGTGTTATTCATACATTTGCATCTTCAATTGGTATTACTTTTGCATCTCAAAAGAAGTCCTACAAATTTGGTACAAATGATATTGTTAGATATTGATGATTATAGTATCTTCTCAATTGGTATCTCCTCAATTTCTTTTCTAAAGTTCAATTGATATCATTGAATGATGATTAGATGATTATCATGCTTTTATTGTTATTGAAGAAATATCACAATATATCTTATTTCTTTACATTGATGATATCTCAATTGGTATTATGACTTCTTAGTATTTATATTGGTTCATATTTCATTGTTATATTTTCTTGCCAATTGGTATCTCATTTCAAAGTATAGTACTTGTTATATTTCGATTGATAATGGTATATATTTCTTTGAAGAAATGTTTGTTATAAAGAAATCATGATCATTTCTTTGTTTCTTCTATTTTGGCTTAGTATTTTATATTTCAATTGGTATATATTACTTTTTGATAATGCCAAAGGGGGAGAAATGGTATGTTTTGAAAAAAATGGGAGAAATGGTATGTTTTGAAAAATGGGAGAAATGATATGTTTTTGTGGAGAAAGGTTGTTTTGTTGTTTTTATGTTGGTTGAGATAAGTTGTTGAAGATAGGGGGAGAATCAAGATTCTATCAATTGGATTTCAAATATCAAATGCATTGATTGAGGGGGAGCAAGTTTCTCACCAAGTGATCAAATTGTTAAAGCATCAACAACTTCAATAAAATTCAAAACATGGTTTGTCATTTTCAAAAAGGGGGAGATTGTTAGTTCCATGGTGAATGTTTTGATAATGACAAAAGGTTACAAAGTGTTTTGAACAAGCTACAAAGATGTTGATCAAGTTTCAAGTTCAACAAGCAACAACAAACATCAAGTGAAGAGAGAAAGCAAGCTCATGAAGACTTAGTTTGAGTGTAATTGTAATTGTTTTATCTTTTGCCTCTCAAGCTTCTTAGGTCTTTTATTTGGGTAGATTATTTAGAGGGTAGTGAATCTCTTTCATAAGTCATGATTAAATCATAATTTGAGTTTTCACTTAACCTAGAATCAATAAGTGGCTTAAAGGTTTGAAAGGAAAGGTTTAGTTTTGAGAAAACAAGTTTCTAAAATGTGCAGTATGGATTTAATCGATTAAGGATGAATTTAATCGATTACTACTCGATTAAGTGAATATTTAATCGATTAAACACTGCTGAACTGTTTTTTTAAAATACGATTTTCACTTCTCAAAATCAGTTTTCAAGTGCTACAACTTTTGAGTATTCTATAAAAACCTTTTCCTAATCTTTGTTATTAATGACATCACTTTCATAATCAATTTTACAAGAATCAATCCATTCTATTCTCTCTCAATTTCAAAGATCAAAGCTTTCATATTTTCATATTCTTTGATTAAGAACCTTTGAATCTCTTGTGTGAATTGTCATAGCTATTAATTGAGATTCATAGGAGTGTCATGTGTATTCATTGAGTTGTAATCTTTGCAAGAAGGCAAGCCAACTACAACAACAAAGAAGACTTGGTGTGTCGATTATCATCAAGCAAATCTCATTGGAGAAGAAGAAAGTCTTGGTTGTGAATCAAGCAAAGTGAAGCCTTGGTGTGTGGATTATCATCAAGTAAAGAAGACTTGTTGTGTCGATTATCAACAAGGGGTAGAGGTTAGATTAGAGAGAAGTTCAATAGGATTACAAGGCAAGGGTGTGGAGTATCTCTTGTAGGCTAGCAAGAAGGGAGTCTTGTGAGGCACTTACTTGTAATTTGAGAACTCTAATTCCTCATAGTGAAGAATCTCTCTTGGTTGAAGAGGGGACTGGATGTAGCTTTCAAGCGGATGAAAGTGAACCAAGATAAATCACTGTGTCGTATCTCTAAACCCTTAACTCTTTACATTCAAGTCATTGATTGTGTTCTTGGTTGAAAACCTAGAAAGATTGATTTTTCATAATTGATTGAATTGAATCTTTATTGTTCAAATTGATAAAGGGAAAATCATTTTCATAACCTAGGTAATCAATAAGAATATAGGTGTTAATTGTTTCCGCTGAATCTCTGATTATACGTGTGAATTGATTGATTTTCGTATTTGATTGAAAAGTGATTTTTCAGTTTTTATCTGTCATAATCGATTATTAATCGATTAAGTGAAATTGTGTTTTCTGACCTTAATCGATTAAATTGCAGGTTAATCGATTAAATCTCAGTTTAATCGATTAAATGCTGTAGAATTTGCAAAAATCATTTGTTTTGATTGTTTGGATTTGTTTCGTTCGAAAATCTTTCAAGGTTTCTTTTACACCTATTCAACCCCCCCTTCTAGGTGTGTTCCTAGTGTTCCTTAGTTGTTTCAACCACCAATTGCGGTTTTCATCATGAAGTGAGCAGACTTCGTCAACCGATCAATAACTACCCAAACAGCTTCATGACCCGATGTTGTTCTAGGCAACCCAGAGATAAAATCCATGGCAACGCTATCCCACTTCCATTCAGGTATTTCCAAGGGTTGTAACAATCCCCCCGGCTTCTTGTGCTCAACTTTTGCCTTCTAGCAAGTTAAGCACGAAGCGACGTACTCCGCCACATTCAACTTAAGCCCCGACCACCAAAAGAGCTTCTTTAAGTCTTGATACATCTTTGTGGATCCCGGATGCATGCTCAACATGCTTTTGTGAACCTCATCCAACACCATTTTCCTCAATCCTGGATTCGCAGGTATACATATTATATCCTTGAATCTAAGAATATCATCCGGCCCCTCTTGGAATTCCAGTTCCTTGCCTTCAGCGGCCAACCTCTTCTTATCTTGAAGTTCAACATCCCCAGCTTAAGCCAATCGAACCTGTTCCAGGAATTCATTGGTGATCACAAGCATCCCCACACTTATGCACTTGTCTTTAATTTGAATTCAACTCTAAGGCTGAGATTGTTGAATTCTTCTAATAGTTCCCATTATTTCACCATCATGCAACTAACATGGAGAAACTTGCGGCTAAGAGCATCAGCAAAAACATTGGATTTCCCAGGATGATACTGTAGCTCAAAGTCGTAATGTTTTAGAAATTCCATACAGCGTCGCTGTCTCATATTCAACTCCTTTTGGTCAAAGAGATACCTAAGGTTCTTGTGGTCACTAAATACTTCAAATCTCACTCCATAAAGGTAGTGTCGCCAGATCTTCAAGGCAAACACCACGACCGCTAACATTAAATCATGCGTAGGGTAATTCTCCTCATGGGATCTCAATTGCTGGGAAGCATAGGCTATTGCCTTGCCCTCTTGCATCAATGCACAACCAAGGCCCTGCTTCGATGCATCACAAAATACTCAGAAGTCCTTTGTAGGGTCGAGCAAGGTTAGCACCGGAGATGAAGTCAATCTATGCTTCAATTCTTGGAAGCTCGCTTCGCACTTTGGTGACCACTTAAATGGTGGATCCTTCTTTGTCAGCTGAGTCAAGGGCAAGGCTATTTTGGAGAATCCCTCAATGAATCTCCTATAATAACCGGCCAAACTAGGGAAACTTCTAACCTCGGTCACCGTCGTTGGCCTTTCCCACTGTAGGACCGCATCGACCTTAGTTGGGTCCACTGCAATCCCTTCCTTACTGATCACATGTCCCAAGAAGTTGACATTCTCAAGCCAAAAGTCACACTTTGATAACTTTGCGTACAGACACTTCTCCTTCAAAATCTGTAATACCAACCTTAGATGCTCCTGATGTTCCTCGTGGCTCTTAGAATAAATAAGGATGTCGTCAATAAAGACCACCACAAAAGAGTCCAAGTATGGCCTAAAAATCATGTTCATGAAATCCATGAACACGGAGCATTGGTCAACTCAAACGGCATCACCACGTACTCATAGTGACCGTAACAGGTCCTGAAGGCCGTTTTCTGAATATCCTCCTCCTTAACACAAATTTGATGGTATCTCGACCGAAGGTCTATCTTAGAGAAAATGGCTGCTCCTCTAAGTTGGTCCATCAAATCGTCGATTCGAGGGAGAGGATACTTGTTCTTCATCGTGACCTTGTTGAGTTGTTTGTAATCCACACACAACCTCAAACTTCCATCCTTCTTCTTAACAAATAAAACAGGGGCTCCCCAAGGTGACGCACTCGGACGAATGAACTTCTTCCAAAAGCTCTTCCAACTGTTCCTTGAACTCTTTCATTTCCACATGAGCCATCCTATAAGGAGCAATGAAAATCGGTCCAGTTCCCGGTAGGAGCTCAATACTAAATTTCACTTCTCTTGAAGGCGGCAAACCATGAACCTCATCTGGGAAAACTTCAGGAAACTCCCGGACAACGGGTAATTGGTTTAGTCTAGGTTCCCTCAACCTCTAAGGAAGCTAAGGTCATCACAGGTTGTTCTATTGGATTATTTGAGTGGTCTAAGGTTAATTCGGGGGAATTAAAGAGGATAGTTTTTGTGTGGCAATCAGTTACAACTCGGTTAAAAGACATCCAATCCATCCCAAGAATTACATCTAGTTGGGTGAGAGGTAATCATAAGAGGTTGATTTGAAAGGTTCGACCTAAGACTTTTAAAGTACAATTGGGACATACCACTACACCACAAATAAGTTTTATCAACCTGCATTTTATAGGACTTGTATATGAGATGCTGTGAAATGCCTTTACATGGTTTAGTGTTGTATTTTTTACAGCATTTGTTTTAAAAAAATGCTGTAAATATGGGTGGAAATTTTTTTTTCACTAAATAGACTGCAATTCGTAAAAGGAGTGCTGTTGAATACCGTTGAATGCGGGGAACAAAATTTGAACGCAGGACGCGAAAGCTTGAGTTGCGTTTCGAGCGCTTTTATTTTTTTCTTCCTTCCCTCTCATGTCTCATCCGTGACTCCTTTACTCTCTCGGATCCCTTTTTCCTTCCTTTCCTCTCACCCTAAATCTTTGTTACTCTAACAAGCTCAATCGCCATTAGCCCTCCACCGATATGGCCATCCTCCAACAAGCCATATCTAATGAAACCCTAATTTCTTATTGTTCTCTATCACTCTCTCTCACTGGCGTCATTCTCTCTTTCAGTCTGAAGCTCTTCAAAATCCTCAAATGGCGATTTTGGTGTCTGGTGGTTCGATTTGGCATAGAAAGTGGTGACTCCATAATGGTTCGGACGAGTAAAACCGTGGTTCAGTGTTGGCTCGGAATGAAGGTAATATAGTTACCCTATCTAGTATCTACCCTACGGGTTTTAGTGTTGGCTACATTTCCATTTGAACGTTTTATTATATTTTTTGTTTCTCTGCATACTCAGTAAACTACTCTATTAAGTTGGGGTTTGAAGATCTTGCGGTTTGATGGTGGGAGGAGGATGTGAATTTGAAGGAGATAGATTTGAAACTAGTTTTGTTCAAGGTAATTTTTCTGCATCTTTTTCTTTGTGGTATTCTATCATTCACAATTACTAGTACAATATAATCCAAATCTAGTTTATTTCTCCATATCCATTTCATGTCAGGTAATTACTCAATATCCATTTTTCCAGAACATTACTTAGCTTTTATAATGTTATTCTTGTTAATGGTTGAATTTTAATTCCCTCTTGTGACACTCTCGTTTTATATCTTGAAAATAATCAACATTTCCAAATATAGAATACTTGCTATCAAAAGTTGTGACTGTAAAAAAATTTACCTTTTTATTCGATACTTGCTCAATTATAAATATTTTTAATCTGGACGAATTGTTTGAATTCGGCTTAATAATACCTCAGGCTCTCGAGACAATATTTTTCTAACATACTGAAACAGCTTCATGGTCCTTATTAAAATATATTATTTGTCTCTTGAGTTTGATCGAGTATATAAAATATAAATTTATTGTCGAATCCCTTTTTAATCAAAAATCAGAGTATGCGGAAGTAAAAGTAATACTTGTGGGGCACTGCTGAGGTAAATAAAACATCATACATATATATATATATACCATGATAAAAACCCCACTAGTATCATCAGTAGCAAGTAACATAAGTCGAGATAGTAAGAGTGTATAAAACATATACCAACCAGCTGCATAAAATAAACCTCACTCTAAGACCTCTCAAAATATATACAATATATCACACAATCCAAAAGTAGAAGTCCCAGAGCAGGTCATCCATGTCCTCAGCAGCTCCTCTGATCCTCCACAGCTCTATCCCTAGAATCTAGGATCCAAAATATCCATGCTATGCAGGCTCTTATGAACCAGCAGGTCCACCTCTAGCAGAAACAGTCGGCTGGACATGCACCTCCTCCTCGTCCTCATCCTGCACAGGGTCCTCCTCAACCTCGCCAAACTGGGCAGAGACCCCACCACTGGGTCTAGGATCTGCAGAAGCAGTCCTCTCAAAATCAGTCGGACTAAGAGAAGGAGTCTCCTCAGTGACTACTCTGTGGGAGGAAGGATGAGAACGAGTGGCAGCTCTAAAACGAAAACTATGAAATCGACGCACAGGTCGAGCCGGGGGTGGTCCTCTATATGTATAAAAGGGTGGAACATGCATAGTATAGACTAAAGGGATCCTAAATCGACGAGGTCGCACACGAACCAGAGGGTTAGGGTGGTAGAGAGTGATCTCCACCTCCCCCTCAAAAGTGGCATGGTGCTCCTCGTACGTCCATAAACCACTAGGGATAGGGCGTATCTCAATGCAGGCTAGGTATCTGGCCATCACCTAAACAGGGCATAGGGAGTAAGTATACACATATACATAATTGATAAAGACTAAAATTACAAACACAAATATGTCATGGACAGACAACAATGCAGGTACATATCAGCACACCAATTTTCAACATTATATATCTTATAATGCAGGTGGCATGATGCATGATTTTCTATCCACAACTGAGGCCTCTAAAAGTCCATCTTGGACATCCATCCAATACACCCTTGTGTTCCCGGAACACTGACATTCGTTCCCAGAACGTAATGCCAAACCATACTTGGATAATAAGCATCACTCCCAGAGTGTGCATCACGTTCCCAGAACGCATAAAAACCAAGTCCCGGACACTGGCCACATTCCCAGAATGTGTCATCAAGTAGGTTACAATTTGGTACTCCCGGAGTACCCTCCTCATATTCCCAGAATATGATAAACGTTCCTACCAACCGAACTTCCATTCTATATGAATGTACAATCATCAAGGTTGGTTTTATCTTTACTTTAATTACGGTGATTTAGAAACATTTCAATTTCCCTTTTGAATGATTAATTCGAGGTATAATCCTTTGACACAAAAATTCTCTCTTGAATTATCTTAAAAATATGCCATTAGGCTTAGATTGGGAAAAACATAACCAATGGTATTCAATTTCACTTAAAAGACTTAACTTTTATTTTTCAGTTTCAGGTACTAACCGGTTACAGTCTCAGGCTAACCGGTTAGAATTACAGACCTGAACTGTTTTACCATTGAAATTCAGAAAACCCTTTTTCTTGAATTCTTTACCCGATCCATAGACAAGTCTTAACATTGTTTTATACCTCAAAACCACTGTGTTCATCATTCAAAAGTCTAAATCACATTCCATTTCCAAATGAGCACAATTTCCTCTTGAAATTATCTCATTATACTAAGGTATTAACTCCCAATTTCAATCTGAATTATTACAATATAATCAGCTTCATTTCAGATTGAATTCCAGTGAAAATAAGGTCTAGATTTGAGTAAAATTAATAAGACCACAGGACTAACTTCAGAAAACTCATTTTCTTTGAAATTTTACAGTGCCTAACCGGTTACAAATATCGAGTAACCGGTTAGATTATGCAGTCTGCATACTGAAACATGAGGTTTTGCAAACCATTCTTTTTATTACTCAAATCTAACCAATTTCAACACTCAAAAGAGTTCATATACCTTAAGGTAAACATGTTTAACCACAGAAACACATTTAGCTTGCATGCATTAAGTTTAAAGTATCAAATTGCATAAAAATCCACATAAACACAATTTAATACCACAAAACTTATATTACACATTTAGATTGAGATTTAGGCATCAAAATCACTTGCATGCATCAATGTAAAGTTGCTCAAGACAGAATTGAGCTAGAATTTGGCCTCCAAGCCTTTTTACCTTGAACACATAATGCCCTTTTGAGTCTATGTTGACTCAAATCCTAAATCACTTGATTTTAGTCTAAATCTAGTATAAGGTAAACTTGTCTCATACCTCAAAGTTATGTTTGATGAAGGTTAACACTTAAACTTGAAGAAAATCCATGAATTCCCCACAAATCCTATATTCTGCTTTCAGCCACGATTTCCATCAACAGGGTTCAAAGACCAGAAAATTTGACATAATAATTGGCCAAAGAAATTGGGGAAAACAATTAGAAATCGATTTAGGTAACATGCACTAAGGAATGAAAGTGATTTGAGACCTAGAGGTTACCTGAACTGATCAAAATTAGAGCCCAAACACAGCTTCCCGAACTAAGAAGAAACAGAATCCAGTTTTCCAACACTCAGCTTCTCAGATCAATTTCTCCTCCCACACACACCCTTGACTCACAAGCTTTATATCAATGGAAAGCTCTTGATTTAAGCTTTCCAGAAGTGTATCTCCCACTCTCTAACTCTCAAAGAAGAAGAAGAATTTTAGCAACGAATTCAGGAACCCTAAACAGAGCCTCCACACTCAATCTCAGCCAAACAACCCAAATTCGTCAACAACACGGGCTTAAATAGAACAATTCGTGTGCCATGCAGGGCGACACGCGTTTTCCACTGAATTAGGGCTGTATTCGTGGCGATTACTCGAATTAATCAAGTGATTACTCATCAAAACACACTAACCCAGTTTCTGGGTTCATCGTCTAACCGGTTACAGGGCATTACTAACCGGTTAGGTCAGTACAAAATTTAAAAATTAATACTTTTTAAATCTTTCCCTCCAAGAATCTTTTCAATATTACATTTAGGTCCTAAACCAAGGATTAAAATGCAATATCTATATTTTTGCATTTATTTGCCATATATAAAAATATTTCCACTTATTTTTATATTTCAGGCTAATTAAATGAAAAATATAAACTTGGAAAGATTTATATAAATTAATAATAAAACTTTATTATTAATTCCTTATTATCCGGGAGACGAAAATTAGGGGTGTTACACTACTCCCCCACTTAAAAGGAATTTCGTCCCCGAAATTCTAACTTACATAAACAACTCCGGGTACTCTTGACGCATCTTTTCCTCTAGTTACCATGTAGCTTCAGACACGTCAGCATTTTCCCATATAACCTTGACTAATGGTATCTTCTTTCCCCTGAGCTGCTTAACTTCACGATCTTCTATCCGGACCGGTCTGGCTTCAAAGGTAAGGTTCTCCTTCAAAGCTATATCATCAGGTTGGATTTTCAAAATAACCGATGGATCATGCACATATTTCTTCAACTGAGAAACATGAAAGACGTTGTGCAAATTGGATAGAGAGGGTGGTAAAGCTAGTTGATAAGCAACGGGACCGACCCTTCTAAGGATTTGATATGGACCTATACACTTAGGTGAAAGCTTTCGGGTTCTTAAAGCTCTATTGATCCCTTTCATTGGAACTATCCGAAGAAACACATGGTCGCCCTCCAAAAACTCTATTGGTTTCCTTCTCTTGTCAGCATAATTCTTCTGCCGACTCTGAGCCGCTTTCATCTTTGCCTGAACCATCTTGATCTTCTCAGTTGTCTGCTGTACCATTTCCGGTCCAACCACTAAATTCTCCCCCACTTGAAACCAGCATAGCGGGGTTTGACACTTCCTTCCATACAAAGCCTCAAACGATGCCATCCCAATGCTCGCATGATAGCTGTTGTTGTATGTGAATTCTGCAAGGGGTAACACTTGATCCCAACTTCCTTGTTCTTCAAGTGCACAAGCCCTCAACACATCTTCCAAAGACTGAATCGTTCTCTCCGTCTGACCATCCGTTTGTGGATGATACGCAGAACTCAATTTTAATCTTGTTCCCATAGCATCATGCAAACTTTTCCAGAACTGCGAAGAGAATTTGGGATCTCTATCCGACACAATACTCGAAGGCACTCTGTGAAGACGAACTAACTCCTTAATATAGATCTGGGTAAGCTTATTCAAGGGATAACGCATGTTTATCGAAATAAAATGCGCCGACTTAGTCAACCTATCCACAATCACCCAGATTGCATCATGATTTGCTGTTGTCCTTGGCAAACCAGACACAAAGTCCATTGAGATGCTATCCCACTTCCATTGAGGGATACTTAAAGGTTGTAACTGTCCTTCCGGTTTTTGGTGCTCTACCTTAGCTTTTTGGCAAATCAAGCATGAAGCCACATACTCCGCAACATCCTTTTTCAATCCAGACCACCAAAACATTTTCTTCAGATCCTAATACATTTTGGTTGATCTAGGATGCATACTCATCCGGCTCTTGTGTGCTTCATCAAGAATCAGTCTTCTAACCTCCTGATCTCTTGGTATGCAAATCCTTGTTATGAAACGAAGGATTCCATCCAACCCAATTTTGAAATCAAGTTCCTTCCCCTCTGAACCCAATCTCATCTTTTCAATCAACTCTCCATCCGCTCGTTGTAACTCCCGAATTCTTTCTAAGAACTCATTTGTGATCTGCAACATTCCCAACTTGATACTTGATGGTTCCACTTGCGTCAACAAGCTCAAGTCTCTGAATTCCTCAATCAACGCTGCTTCCTTAACCATCATCATACTTATGTGGATTGCTTTCCGACTCAAAGCATATGCAACCACATTTGCTTTACCCGGATGATAATGGAGTTTAAAGTCATAATCCTTCAAAAACTCCATCCACCTTCTTTGCCTCATGTTCAACTCTTTTTGGTCAAACAGATACTTCAAACTCTTATGGTCACTAAATACTTGGAAAGTAGTGCCATAGAGATGATGTCTCCATATCTTTAAGGCAAACACGATTGCAGCCAATTCCAAATCGTGTGTTGGGTAATTCGCCTCATGATTCTTCAACTGTCGTGATGCATAAGTCACTACTCTTCCTTCTTGCATCAATAAACACCCCAGTCCTTGCTTAGATGCATCACAGTACACTTCAAAGCTCTTGTGAGGATCAGGTAAGATTAAGACAGGAGACGATGTTAACCTTTCCTTCAACTCTCGGAAACTACTTTCACACCTGTCGTCCCACACGAACGATTGATCTTTCCGAGTCAACTTGGTCAAAGGCAATGCAATCTTGAAAAATCCTTCTATAAACCGACGATAGTATCTAGCCAGCCCTAAGAAACTTCTCACCTCAGTCACAGTCTTAGGCTGTTCCCAGCTTAGCACTGAGCTTACTTTTGCTGGATCCACCACGATTCCTTCCTTAGAGATCACATGCCCCAAAAACTTCACTTCATTCAACCAAAACTCACATTTCGTAAGTTTGGCGTATAACTGCTTCTCCTTCAGGACTTTTAACACTATCCTGAGATGTTCTTCATGCTCCTCCGGACTCTTAGAATAGACCAGAATATCATCAATAAACACCACTACAAATAAATCTAGGTATGGTCTAAAGATCTGGTTCATATAATCCATGAAAATAGCAGGTGCATTACTCAATCCAAACGGCATCACAACATACTCATAATGACCGTATCGAGATCGAAATGCAGTCTTGGGTATATCTTCCTCCTTTATCCTGATCTGATGATAACCCATCTCAGATCAATCTTGGAAAATACTGCAGCTCCCCTAACTTGATCCATACGGTCATCAATCCTTGGCAAATGGTACTTATTCTTAATGGTGACCTTATTTAACTGTCTATAGTCCACACACATCCTCATACTCTTATCCTTTTTCTTTACAAACAATAATGGAGCTCCCCAAGGTAAAACACTTGGCCTGATCATCTATTTCTGCAGCAATTCCTCCATCTGCTTTTTCATTTCTGCCATTTTCGGTCGTGCCATTCTATATGGAGCAATAGAGATGGGACCAGCTCCAGGAATTAAGTCAATCCCAAACTCTATTTCTCGCTTCGGAGGTAATCCTGGTATCTCCTCAGGAAATACTTCCGGAAATTCCCTCACCACAGGAATCTCTTCTATCGGCATCGGTTCTTCTTCCCCAGTAGCAGAGAACAAACACATATAACCTTCAGGTTCAAGGGTCCTATATTGGATTGTCTTTTCCTCACAATTGATGATCACTTGGTTCTTCATCAACCAATCCATACCCAAGATCACATCCAATTGTAATTTAGGGAGACAGACCAAATCTACTTTAGAGACACGACCCAAGATTTCAACATCACACCCTAAACAAATCTTAGCGGTAAAGATCGGTATCCCAGTAGGGGTATCTATACTAAGATAGCAAGGTGAATCAGAAACAACAAGATTCAGCCTATTCACACATTCAGGAGAAACAAAAGAATGTGTAGCTCCAGAATCAAACATAATCTTGCAAGGTTGATCATTAAGCAAAAAGTTACCTTGCATGAGATTCGGGGTTTGGGTTGCTTCATTACCACTCAGGGTAAACACTCTTCCTTGCACCACAGGCTTGCCAGCAGATCCTTTTGCATCACCTTTTGCGGACTCTCTGCAATCACGAGCAAAATGGCCTTGCTTTCCACATTTGAAACATCCACCTGTGGACCAGCAGAATTGTCCATGATGATAACGCCTACACTTCTCACAATAAGGGGCATTATCGCGAGACTTGTTCTTGTTATCCATCACAGCTTTGCCCTTGCCCTTGTTCTTCTGAGAATATGGACCACTATTCCGAGTATCAAATTTCTTCTTCCTCTGGGGTCCATTGTTCTGTCCAATTCCCTTTCCTTGACTTCCTATCAACTCAGCCTTTTTGTCATCCTCATACATTCTGCACATATCCACAAGTGCAGGAAAACTCTGAATCCTCTGGTAACTGAAAATAGACTTCAGTTCCGGCCTCAGTCCACCTTCAAACTTAACACACTTACTCCTTTCATCAGGGTTATTCAAGTAGTAGGGAGAATATTTCATCAATTCCTCAAATTTGGTAGCATATTCTCCTACACTCATCTTCCCCTGCTTCAATTGCATGAATTCTACCTCCTTCTTTCTCCTCAAATCTTCTGGAAAGTATTTATTGAGGAATTTCTCCATAAACACTCCCCAGTTGATTGCTCTCCTTTCAAAATTCAGCAATTGAACAGTATGGTCCCACCAGTTCTCAGCTTCCCCATGAAGCATATAAACTGCATAGGTCACCTTCTGCTCATCAGAATAATCCAAAGTTCTGAAAATCTTGTTGATCTCGTACAACCACTTATTTGCCTCATCAGGTTTGTATCCTCCTTCAAACCTTGGTGGATTGCACTTTCTGAACTCTGACAAAGTCTTAGCATCATGATTCACCATATTTCCCACATGAGGGTTACCAGCTCGCCCTTGAGGTGGCTGCTGTTGCTGTTGCCGTTGCCGTTGCATGCCTTCCAGCACAGTCGTAATTCGTTCTAACATTTCGTTCGTAATATTTCTATTTCTGGTTGCCATAGAAAGACCTGCACTATGGGCTTTGGGTCACTAAAAAGGTCTTTAAAACATAAACACTACTAGCTTACTTAAACACATTCAATAACATTGAATACCATACTTAGCTGCATCATCGGGGCCATGAGGGACAGGACCAATGCTCTGATACCACCCAAGGTGAGACACCCTCGTTTTATATCTTGAAAATAATCAACATTTCCAAATATAGAATACGTGCTATCAAAAGTTGTGACTGTAAAAAAAATTTCCTTTTTATTCGATACTTGCTCAATTATAAATATTTTTAATCTGGACGAATTGTTTGAATTCGACTTAATAATACCTTAATTACAAAAAGGCTCTCGAGACAATATTTTTCTAACATACTGAAACAACTTCATGGTCCTTATTAAAATATATTATTTGTCTCTTGAGTTTGATCGAGTATATAAAATATAAACTTATTGCCGAATCCCTTTTTAATCAAAAATCAGAGTATGCGGAAGTAAAAGTAATACTTGTGGGGCACTGCTGAGGTAAATAAAACATCATACATATATATATATATATATATATATACCATGATAAAAACCCCACTAGTATCATCAGTAGCAAGTAACATAAGTCGAGATAGTAAGAGTTTATAAAACATATACCAACCAACTGCATAAAATAAACCTCACTCTAAGACCTCTCGAAATATATGCAATATATCACACAATCCAAAAGTAGAAGTCCCAGAGCAGGTCATCCATGTCCTCAGCAGCTCCTCTGATCCTCCACAGCTCTATCCCTAGAATCTAGGATCCAAAATATCCATGCTATGCAGGATCTTATGAACCAGCAGGTCCACCTCTAGCAGAAACAGTCGGCTGGACATGCACCTCCTCCTCGTCCTCATCCTCCACAGGGTCCTCCTCGACCTCGCCAGACTGGGCAGAGACCCCACCACTGGGTCTAGGATCTGCAGAAGCAATCCTCTCAAAATCAGTCGGACCAGGAGAAGGAGTCTCCTCAGTGACTACTCTGTGGGAGGAAGGATGAGAACGAGTGGCAGCTTTAAAACGAAAACTATGAAATCGACGCACAGGTCGAGCCGGGGGTGGTCCTCTATATGTATAAAAGGGTGGAACATGCATAGTATAGACTAAAGGGATCCTAAATCGATGAGGTGGCACACGAACCAGAGGGTTAGGGTGGTAGAGAGTGATCTCCACCTCCCACTCAAAAGTGGCACGATGCTCCTCGTACGTCCATATACCACTAGGGATAGGGCGTATCTCGATGCAGGCTAAGTATCTGGCCATCACCTAAACAGGGCATAGGGAGTAAGTATACACATATACATAATTGATAAAGACTAAAATTACAAACACAAATATGTCATGGACAGACAACAATGCAGGTACATATGAGCACACCAATTTTCAACATTATATATCTTATAATGCAGGTGGAATGATGCATGATTTTCTATCCACAACTGAGGCCTCTAAAAGTCCATCTTGGACGTCCATCCAATACACCCTTGTGTTCCTGGAACACTGACATTCGTTCCCAGAACGTAATTCCAAACCATACTTGGATAATAAGCATCACTCCCATAGTGTGCATCACGTTCCCAGAACGCATACGTTCCCAGAACGCATAAAAACCAGGTCCCGGACACTGGCCACATTCCCAGAATGTGTCATCAAGTAGGTTACAATTTGGTACTCCCGGAGTACCCTCCTCATATTCCCAGAATATGATAAACGTTCCTACCAACCGAACTTCCATTCTATATGAATGCACAATCATCAAGGTTGGTTTTATCTTTACTTTAATTACGGTGATTTAGAAACATTTCAATTTCCCTTTTGAATGATTAATTTGAGGTATAATCCTTTGACACAAAAATTCTCTCTTGAATTATCTTAAAAATATGCCATTAGGATTAGATTGGGAAAAACATAACCAATGGTATTCAATTTCACTTAAAAGACTTAACTTTTATTTTTCAGTTTCAGGTACTAACCGGTTACAGTCTCAGGCTAACCGGTTAGAATTACAGACCTGAACTGTTTTACCATTGAAATTCAGAAAACCCTTTTTCTTGAATTCTTTACCCAATCCATAGACAAGTCTTAACATTGTTTTATACCTCAAAACCACTGTGTTCATCATTCAAAAGTCTAAATCACATTCCATTTCCAAATGAGCACAATTTCCTCTTGAAATTATCTCATTATACTAAGGTATTAACTCCCAATTTCAATCTGAATTATTACAATATAATCAGCTTCATTTCAGATTGAATTCCAGTGAAAATAAGGTCTAGATTTGAGTAAAATTAATAAGACCACAGGACTAACTTCAGAAAACTCATTTTCTTTGAAATTTTACAGTGCCTAACCGGTTACAAATATCGAGTAACCGGTTAGATTATGCAGTCTGCATACTGAAACATGAGGTTTTGCAAACCATTCTTTTTATTACTCAAATCTAACCAATTTCAACACTCAAAAGAGTTCATATACCTTAAGGTAAACATGTTTAACCACAGAAACACATTTAGCTTGCATGCATTAAGTTTAAAGTATCAAATTGCATAAAAATCCACATAAACACAATTTAATACCACAAAACTTATATTACACATTTAGATTGAGATTTAGGCATCAAAATCACTTGCATGCATCAATGTAAAGTTGCTCAAGACAGAATTGAGCTAGAATTTGGCCTCCAAGCCTTTTTACCTTGAACACATAATGCCCTTTTGAGTCTATGTTGACTCAAATCCTAAATCACTTGATTTTAGTCTAAATCTAGTATAAGGTAAACTTCTCTCATACCTCAAAGTTATGTTTGATGAAGGTTAACACTTAAACTTGAAGAAAATCCACGAATTCCCCACAAATCCTATATTCTGCTTTCAGCCACGATTTCCATCAACAGGCTTCAAAGACCAGAAAATTTGACATAGTAATTGGCCAAAGAAATTGGGGAAAACAATTAGAAATCGATTTAGGTAACATGCACTAAGGAATGAAAGTGATTTGAGACTTAGAGGTTACCTGAACTGATCAAAATCAGAGCCCAAACACAGCTTCCCGAACTAAGAAGAAACAGAATCCAATTTTCCAACACTCAGCTTCTCAGATCAATTTGTCCTCCCACACACACCCTTGACTCACAAGCTTTATATCAAGGGAAAGCTCTTGATTTAAGCTTTCCAGAAGTGTATCTCTCACTCTCTAACTCTCAAAGAAGAAGAAGAATTTTAGCAACGAATTCAGGAACCCTAACCAGAGCCTCCACACTCAATCTTAGCCAAACAACCCCAAATTCGTCAACAACATGGGCTTAAATAGAACAATTCGTGTGCCATGCAGGGCGACACGCGTTTTCCACTGAATTAGGGCTGTATTCGTGGCGATTACTCGAATTAATCAAGTGATTACTCATCAAAACGCACTAACCCAGTTTCTGGGTTCATCGTCTAACCGGTTACAGGGCATTACTAACCGGTTAGGTCAGTACAAAATTTAAAAATTAATACTTTTTAAATCTTTCCCTCCAAGAATCTTTTCAATATTACATTTAGGTCCTAAACCAAGGATTAAAATGCAATATCTATATTTTTGCATTTATTTGCCATATATAAAAATATTTTCACTTATTTTTATATTTCAGGCTAATTAAATGAAAAATATAAACTTGGAAAGATTTATATAAATTAATAATAAAACTTTATTATTAATTCCTTATTATCCGGGAGACGAAAATTAGGGGTGTTACACCTCTTTTTGTATAAAGGTATCTACTTCTTGATCATGTGGGACCTTGTACCCTTAGGATCACATATTTTTGACAATAAGATTTAAGTGTTAAGTTTCAAAGCATCTTATGCAATATGCAATGTACATTGTATATTTTAGTCAAATTTATTATCAATCAGCTTGTTGTGCTTACAACTTGCAATTATTAATGATGAGTGAAGTTTATCTGCTTATGTAAAAAATCCATTAACTCAACTGATTTCTGTTATGTAGAAATCGGGCAATCATTGAACAAGAAACCCCTTCTTTAGCTGATGTGGTTGAGAGATTTAAGGTAAAGTCTTGGTGGTGTAATCCACTTCAAATGGGTATAACATTTTTGGTAAGTTTTCTAAATTTTAAGTGTATCAATGTTTATATACACTAAACTTGTTGCCAATAAAATGATACTTGTAATTTACTAATGTGGAAATCAGCTATTAGCTATTCTATCTTTTCCTCTATGAGCAACATTTCTGAATAGGATCTTGATGCATCTACATTCTACAAATATAGTGAACAAAGCATAATTGACACCTTTGGTTTGATATTTTGCAACTGATATATTTTTTCGCTTTCAGTTGAAATTTTGTTTATAAGTGATCAAAGTCTTTTTCACCTGGAATATTACAAAGTAATTTTGTTTGATATTTAAGAACAATAAAGGGTAGATGTGAAGTTGTCTGAAGCTATAGAGCCTCTCGTGACTATTGTAGCAAACCGGAAATGAAATCGTGAGCTTTTAGTAAAGCTATCTTGATTGTATAGTAAAAGGTTAAGAGGTTCAAAATAGAAAAATCAGAAAAATGAAATTGTGAGCTTTTAGTAAATCTATCTTGATTGTATAGTAAAAGGTTAAGAGGTTCAAAATAGAAAAATCAGAAAATTGCAGCGCTAGGATTTATTTCTCTAGCATTTCTTGTATGCAAGTCCTTGATATTTTCATTGAGAGGTATGTTTGGTACAAGTTGGTACAAAGCATAAGCTATCTATGAGAGGTATGTTTGGTACAAGTTGGGGGTGAATTGTTCTCTTATAACACACTATCTTCAATAATTTACCTTCTCATCTTGCTTTTCCTTTTGTAATTAAATTGCCTATCTGAAGCTTGAATGTAAACAAGGTGGTTCTATGCTTCTCTGTTTCAGCCTTCTTCATGGCTGGTTATTGAAGATGCACCCATCTATATTTGTTGAGAGGGGTTCAATTCTATTCTGCTAGCTTTGCTGCAGAATGTGAATTGGTTAGGTGTTTTGGGCATTAGAATTACATATGCTGTGTAGGTGGACTGTTGTTGATAATATAATCATGATTTTCGTTATTCTTTTATATAATTCATGATATTGATTTGTGTGAACTCTGTAGTGTTTGATTTAGAGGAAAATTGATTAATTTGTTCCTGAAGGCTAGATGATATTTATCTGATTAACATGAGACATTCATGTAATAATGAAAAATTGGTTATGACTATTGCTAATTAACTTAATGAGTTGTAGTCCCTTGGTGTCAATGACTCTGCGATTTATGTAAATTATTTAACTACTTTATTTAACCAGAGCCACTTACTACACAGTTGGTGTCAGTGGCTATGATTTCTGCCCTTAGCCCCTGAATGTTTACTATGCAAAGCCAAGCTTACCATTAGGGAGTAGGGCTGTATAAACTATATCAAGTTGTGTTGTTATTTGTATAGTTGCTCTTAATTATGCATAGAATGTGATGTCAAAAAGATAAGACTTATGGCGGAGGGAGATTGGGTATATACGAGATGAACATATTCAGATTTTAGAGCATTGCTTAATAAGCCGGCTATGCTACCTATCCTAATGCATTAGACTTTATATTTTCTACAAGGACAGGTTCTATGGTCGATATGCCATACCACTAGGAAAACTTTCTTAGCAGTTACTGAAAGGCATAGGCCATAGGATACTTGATTTATAGATGCAGTCATTACTGTGTAGATCTGCTCTATATTATGAAAGCATACTTTAAATTCCTTTATATGTATTTAAAAAATGCAGCAAGTAATTCTAAAATGTTATCACACATAGGTCAAGGATGTTTTTGTGGAAACTGAAAAATATTATTGATACTTTTGTTCAGCCTTGAAAGTAGAGGAATAATACACATTCCATTGGTACAGTTGAATTGTAGGTTCGTTGTGGTGCCTATCCATTTTGGCCATCAATTTAGCTATACCAAATGAATAAGCTCCTACCTATATTTCAACACATGACTGAATCAATGTAACATGGCATTTGACCATACAACATTCATGAAGTAACAGCAAAGTCAATGAATTCTTTAGACCTTACAACATTTTTGGAAAATTTTAATGAGACACAGCATGGCTTAATATTGAGTCTTGAACCTTTTAAAGTTTGTAATGTTGGCTATTATGTGAGAATATTATATATAGTCACAAAATTGAGCATGAACTTAGATTCAATGCTCCCTAATCTAGTCTTAAAATAACAAGGCAGTCAGAACAGTTAGACAACTTGTATTACTAATTTATTAATGGAACTGGTGATGCAAAATCTAAATAGATTCCTTAAACTAATATAGTAGTTGTTAATCATTGATCTCCACACAGTGTTCTTTTTTTTTTTTTGTATTTCATCTACTTTGATCTCTCAATTGGAATGATTAGCTAAGGTACAATGTGCACGTTGTAATATGCATAGAGGCATGCATGGTGTACACACACTAACTATGACACATGCACCCATTTTAAGTTACTTGTACATGACTTTAGTACTTTTCACTTCCACATAGTCCACATTTTTTAGCTTAGGTATTGCCGAACTTTATGAGGAAACTAGTTGATTGTTGAATATAAATAGGCGAAGATGGAATAACTACACTCTTCTTGCATAATTGATAAACTCTTGTACTCATGGTGAATTGTGTGCATGCTGATTGAGTTAAAAAAAATTCCTGTTCTGGTTTATGCTGCTTCAATTCTATTTTTGTGCTCAATATTGGTGCTTGTCTTTTTCTAAATATAGCGAGAAAAAATCAAATACATGGTGGATTTACAATTTTAATATATGTATAAGTATGGTGCCATAAAAATGTGACAAAGTATGAAATTACATTTGAATACTTTAGAGAAGTTACTTATGAATAACTGGACCTAGAAGACCTTTGTATAGTGTATTAATAGCATGATTTCCTCCACCTTGACTTCTCAGTTATATGTCTTGAATATTATATAATTAGTAAGTTATGATAAATGTGTTTTGTACTTGGATGCTGCATGTTTTGAATATGAAGTCTATTAAGCATTCCTAAAATGATAGATTTTTACTTTCTTGATGGTTGAAAAGGATTTAAAGAGATATTTGATAGTGTCTGGAATAGTTCAATTGAAAATTTTCTTAGTGGATTCGCCATCATTTTATTTGAGAAATTGTTGGATTTTGGCGTAGTATTTTATATGATATTTGGTAATTGCTCGTGACAGGTCTGGTGACATTGCTTGTATTGCTTATGTGGATCCACTTCCTGCCACAAACCATTTACCTTATCTGTAATGCTTTTAACTTGATCTGATGCTTTATTTACCTTTAGGTTTGTGACCTGTGCTTCTAGTTCCTTAATTTTAGTTAAGGACTTTTCGTGCTTCTGATTGAGGGTTGAAACTTCCCTCTCTCTGTCCTCATGTCACTAGTTGTTCTACATGTTCTAGCTGCTGCTTTAAATTGGAAAGTTCTCCTAGCTTGTTACAGCTTTAGTGTACAAGACTCTTTCCCTGTTACTTTGTTTGTTGTAGTAGTAATGTTTTAGTTGTAGCATGATTTCTTATTTTATTTTTGGTTTTAATAAATTATACTTATTTATTTGTGTTTTTCATATATGCAGAGGCGAAGGAATATGGTTTAATTAAAGAAAAATCAAAGCAACAAGATAAAAGGATGCATGCAGTAGAAGGAGCAATATATTTCAGTTTTTGTTTATGCTATATAATAGCAAAATTGTAAGTTGTTGTGTGACGAATTGGATAATACAGGGGATGCTTTTGATATTTCAACTATTTTCATTAGTAGTTTGCCTTTGATTTGATCAAGGATGTTGTATTAGAGATTTTTTATTAATATTAATTAAAAACTCTTTCAATTATATTGTTTTACTGCTTCTTGTTATTGAATTAGATTTTTATTTTGATATGAATTTATTTAAATAATATATGCAATAGCAAGTTTAAATATGAGGAAAAATAATTTTAAAAATAAATAAAAAATAAATTTATAGCACTTCTTTAAACAAGTGTAGTAGAAAATCATTAAAATATGAAAAAAATAATAAATTAAAAAATAAATTAAATAATAAATTTACAACACTTCTCTAAGCAAGTGATGTAGAATAGATTCACTAAATAACCAATTTAAAGCGCTTATTAAAGCAAATGCTGTAGAAAAAAAGCACATTTACAGCACTTCGTCGGTGTTAAGCGCAGTAATATGTTGTTGTTGGCAGCGTACATGCACATATTTAACGGTGCTTCTGAAGCGCTTTTGTTTGTAGACCATCTTTCTACTGCGCTCAAATTTAAAGCGCCTAGCAAGCGCTGTAAATTAGTGTTTTCAAGCGCTTTTAATTTAATTTCTGGTGTAGTGTACACTAGAAGTCATAATTGGGGAAGTTGTGGGGATGGAAATTTGGAGTCTAAATGGTACTTCTATGGTTGGTAACTCTAATATTTTAACACAATCAAGGGAGATAAAAGAATAAGTTGCACCCGAGTCAAATGATACATTACCTTTGATAAGCTCTTCCACTGTGCTCGCCTCTTGTCCACTAATGGTGTAGACCCTACCATGAGCTATGGGTCTCCCACCTCTAGTTCCTTGATTCCTCACAACATTAACTTCCCGCTTGGCAACCCGATCCGGGAACTCCCTTGCAAAATGCCCAGGCTTCTGGCATAAGAAACATGGTCCTGGATGTGGTCTTGGGGGCAAACGGCATGGGCCTATATGGTTTCCCCGACAGTTAGGGAAAAAAGGTAGGGGGTAGAGAAAGCGTAACCTCCCGAGCTTCCTCCTTTTTGGCTCTCCACAATGACCCTCGGATTTGGGTAAGGATCACCCTTCGTCTGAGGTCCTTTCCCCTTATCACGAATTGGTCCATGAACCCTTAGAGCTCTAGCATCTCTTGCACTCTTCTCGCTTGCCTCCTTTTCCCTGAGATCATCTTCATAAGTCCTACACATGTCCACTAGCTGAGGAAAACTGCGGATACCTTGGTAGCCAAATGCCAACTTGATCTCTGGCTTCAACCCATACTCAAACTTCACACACATAGACCTCTCATCAAGATGAAACTGGTAGTAAGGAGAGAACTTGATGAGCTCTTCAAACTTGACGGCATATTCACCCACTAACATGGTTCCTTGTTTCAGCTCAAGAAACTCTACCTCCTTCTTGCGGCGAATATTTTTGGGGAAATTCTTGCTCAAGAATCTCTCCTTGAAAAGCTCCCAAGTCACCACCCTTGGCTCAGCTTCCAAGAGTCTTTTAGTGTGAGTCCACAAGTTTTCTGCGTCTCCGACAAGCATATAAGTGGCAAAAGTTACTTTCTGTTCATCAGTGCAATGCATGGTCATAAAGATCTTTTCCAGTTCCTGCAACCATTTCTAAGCTCCCTCTGGATTGAAGCCACCTTCGAACTTAGGTGTGTCAGCTTCTGTGAAATCGGCCAACCCTCGAAACTTTGCAGGTCCTTGGTTTTGTTGGCCTTGGGCAAGAGTCTCAAGGATCTCCGACATCCGCTCTAAAAGATCAACGTTCCTCGCAGCCATGGAGAAGATCTGCATCCACCACTAGTTTATGAAACTAATTCTATCTATACCGCAAAACAAAATCTAAATACAACACTAAGTATCCTAAGGTATAGTAGCACAATGGGAGTATGCAAGTCCATACTCCACAGCCGAGGAGTCGCAATTATGCTTTGATACCAAATTGTAACACCCTACGATTTAATTAAATAAAATAATGATGGTTTAATAAAAATCAGGCAATATCTCATTTGAAATGTGGATATCTTGGGTTATGTAATACGCCCTGTCATGCTAAAATGTGCAACTTTTTGAAACTTTCTTCCTTTAGCAAATAAACATCTATGCATAAGACCCTCATGGGTTTCACTTCGCATTTCTTCAAGCCAACATCATAAATATGTACAAAATAGATATGCAACTATCAAAAGACAAGTTTGAAGATTAAGTTGTTTACAAAAGGCTCTGGGCCAAAACATGATGCATGCATAAATATTTACAAGTTTTCCCAAAAGTGAAAGCATAATAAAACTAGGTGTTTTGGATCCAGAGCATAATAGTTGCATCTCCAAGATGGCCCATAACGGACTACTCACACCCCTCCAGCTGGGGGTGATCTATTCTCCTCGGATGAGGGAGGGTGAAGTGACTCTCGATACCTAAAAAGATAATCAAAGGAGTGAGATATCTTCAAACATAGTAAGTTAGAAAAGAATAAGGAGTTGATAATGTTAAACGGAAATAATAACCAAAACAAGCCATCCTACACTTCACAATATTATGAACTTGTGCAATGCATGTGCGCCACACATTTTATTGATAAATGGATCCCAAAATACTTTGTATCCATTTTTCTAGGAACAACATTCACAATTTCTCATTCACATACTCTAGGATCCACTTATTTAGTTGATTCACATAACTTTTCATTCTTTTCCTCTTTCCTCACTTCACCCTACTCTCTTGAGAATAGACAAGTCGAGAGTAAGTGTCTTGCAACTAGTGCTTGCACAATACTTGGCCAATCCAGTTCCAAGTACAACTCGGGGTGATGCTCGTAGTTGGCTATAGCCGAGACCACCCTCCGCAACCAAGAAATGCCTAAGTGACCGATAGAACGGTTATGGTTATCGTAGGACCGATCCCCAGCCCGGGTAGCAAATCCGGCCCCTTGTAGGATCAAGGTCCCACCCATTAACCATTCCCGCGGTTGCTTCAGTAACACAACCTAGTCACTGGATCACTCTCATACCTCAGTTCATAGAACCTTCACGTAAGTCTATTCCCATACCCTTACGTCCAACCTCAACTCCATGATATGATGCATGATTATTAAGGTATTTGGAAAGGAAGTCCATGAGCAGAAACTCATCCGATTTGAACATAACGAAACTAGATTTATGGCACTAGCTTAACCGGTTATTAAACTCAACTAACCGGTTAAGTTAGTGTGAAAGTACCTTTTACTTAAATGGACGATAATTCTTTGGCATTAACTTCCTTTTTGTAGTGTCCTTGAACACTAGATGTCCTTAACCCCCTAAGTGCTCAAGATTATGATAACCAGAAGCCCAAGAGAGGATCAAGTATTAATATGTGACTTATGGTATTTCTACAATTCCAGTTGGGAAAAGCAGGGTCTCCCTAGTCAACGTGTGTGTGCAGAGTGTCAACTTAGGGATGAGAGTACTTACTTGAAACCCTAGATGTGATGAGCTATTTATAGGGTTTGAAGGAGGCTGATATGGGCCGTTTGGGCCCTGTATCAGAGTTGTGCTGAACCAGGACTCTGTGAGATAATGTCGGATAATTATGCTCTTAGAATCTGGTTAGGATCAACTGAAAATCTCATGTCTAGGCTGTTGCGAGAATCTAGGAGAGATTTGCGGAAGGGATAATAAGCCTCAACGAGCCTGAGTTTATCCATGAGCCGACGGTATGTCTCGGTCCTCGAGTCCCGAGCCTGATGGATTGAGGACCGCTTGTAAGGCTCGGCCCCATCAAGTCCGAGCCTGGCCCTTTGATATGCTCGGAGTCCATGAGTCCGAGCGAAGGACTTTCATGACAGGTAAACCGAGGAAAGTGCCTTTAGAGAATCCCTTTGGTAAGACTCGGGTCCGTATATGGTCGGTAGACCCTACAAGCCCCCCAGCTCGTAAGACTTTGGAAAGTCTGTGACGAGGTAACAAGTGTCTAGGGTTGACCTTTTTGGATGTCTTAGTTCGAGACTGTTTGACAACTGTAACCATGGAGCATGTTCGAGGTGATGTTTTGGGTTCTCTAGGTACGGCTCGTTTCCTTGTAAGTTGTGCCAAATCATTACAATTTTTGAAATTTGAAAAAGTGCCTTTAGTAACTGCCACGTCTCACCCTGTGAGTAGCTGAGTGGGTTAGTGGGCTTTCGGCCCACATGTGCATCGTGGAGGGAAACTGAAAATTTTTTGAGGGTTATTCGAACCCTTTACTCCCCCTTCCATCACTCTTCACTCATTTCTACTTTTCACAAACCAGAAACCCGTATTGTTACTTGCTCCAAATACATTCCTTTTCACTAATCAGAAACTTTTATTCTCATTTGCTTCAACACTTTCCCTCTACTCTCCTCCGCACTTTCACGATCATTCGTCGCTATCAGTTTTTTCCAGAGACCAACAATCAAAAGCAGGTAATATTTCTTCTTCTTTTAACCCGAATAACTGATTCTTGGTTTTGTTCTTTTTTTCTATTTTTTTTTAGAGGGTTTTGCGTTTTGTGGGTTTTGCAAAAATTTGGGGATTTTTGTTCTGGGTAAGTAGTTGAAGTGTTTGCATTTCCTAATCATGAGAGGTTGGAGAGATTGGAAGAAAATTTACCATGAACTCTGTAGGAGATTAGGTGAGGAACCTTCCAGCGACAGCGATTCTGGTTTTTCTGGGAGTTCTGGGGATTCTGGGGATCTTGAACGTGAAAATATTACCTTAGAAATTAGTTCTAATACCCATGATACAGTAGATCCTCCTATCCCCCCTTGTGGTCAAGGATCTAACGAGTCACCCGAGGTAGAACCGTTAACCATAGAGTACCCTTCTAATTCTACAGAAGAAAGTAGGTGGTTGTTGGCTTATAGGTTTGCCAAGCGTCGAGCTCAGGTTAGGACTAGCCCCGAGCGTTTTACAAGGGGGAAAAAGTCTTTGGGAGATCCTATGAGGGAGGGGGGAAAAGGTCCAAGGCTCGGTCTTAGTTTTAGATTTAAAAGATCTGCTATAAAAAATGCTAACGCCGAGCCTTTTACCTTTTCCCCAAATATGGTGGAGCGCAGGTGTGATACCCATCCTGAAGAATATCCTTTACCTCCCAACCACGCGTAGTACGATGGAGTCTTCGATCGGGAAGTACTTGGAACAAGGCCTTCGTTGCTGACGACGGACAGCCTGAACCACCTCCGTCCAATCCTAACACCTCCGAACCCGGATGGGACTGCTTTGGAATTTGTTTTGAGACATGTAAGCATAGACGACCGGATATGCTGCCAAGTGCCAGAAAACCAACATATTTTTTACTTTTACGAGGAGGTAGTGACAAAGGTCGGAATCCGCACGCCCTTTTCTACCTTAGAAATAGAAGTCCTCAACCACTTAGGTTTAGCTCCGAGCCAGCTGCATCCGAGCGAGTGGGCCTTTGTCAGAGCTTTCCAACAATTTTGTGATGCTGAAGGTCTGACAACGACGTTACGAGCCTTCTTCTGGTTATATGCCCCCCAAGTAAATAAATTCGGCGAATCCAAGGGGCTCTGGGTGTCATTGAAGGCTCGGAAAGAGCATGCCCTTTTTGCGAAGGTAACCGATTCTTCCAATACGAGTATACTGGAGCCGAAGTGTGCTGGTTTATGAAGCAAGTTAAGGAAGAAGGGAAATTAAGGTCGTGCCTCACTTCCCATTGAGCTGGTCGAACGGTATTTATAGCCGAGGGGCCTCTTTGTATCAATTTGATTACAAAGCAGATTTAACTAAGGCCGAAAGACGATTATGCGATCGGGTTTGGGAGTATCTCCAAGAAAAGGGGCAAATTGACACCAAACAAATTCTGTTGAAGAGAACACAGGCTGAAGTGAAAGCCGAACTTGGTACATATACACATTTTTTTTTTGCTCGGTATAACACATTTTTTCTTGCTGCAGAGAAAATGGGGAAGAAAGCATCCAAGGCCAAGAAGAGTGCCGCTGCCTCGTCCAGGATGGCTCAGCTGGCTGCTGTGAAGGCAGGCTCAGGCTCTTCGACTAAAAGCCAGTCCTCCGAGCCAGCGTCAAAGAGTAAACCAACTGTTGCTCCTCAGACTGTCCCTGCCGAGGTGATTTCGGCCATCGAAGGTATCGAGCAAACAATCCACTCGGAGACTCAACCAAGTGATAGGGGTACCCCCGAGCGTCCATCGAAGTGGCCTCGGATGGACACAGGAAAGGGGGTGGCTGGAGATTGGTTCAACTTGAGTAAGTCTCACAAAGGGATTCAAGTTGTTGAAGGCATGGATGACATTGTTGCCAAAACAGTATGGGCTAGGAAGAGTTCTGATACCTTCAATGCGACTGTCTTTCCTCCCGAAGATGCGCAGGTGATAGGTTCCTGGACCCCAGGTACTTGGGAAAACAATTGTTCTTCCTTGGTAAGGAGTCTTCTAAGGGGTGCGATCATTCTTCGTTACCTCAGTCAGCGTGGTGACGACGTTCACGCTGGTGTGTCTACCAAGGGGAAGAAAACACGAAGTGAAGCTGATGCTCGGGAAGACTACTTACAGCTTCAAGTAGAGGGCCTTAATAAAAAGCTTCAAGTATTGGCTGCCGAGAATGAAAAGCTGCAGAAGGGGAAGCAGGATGCTGAAGATGCCAAGGCTAAAGCCGAGGCTGACAAAGAGAAAGCAGAGAAAACCCTTCAAGAGGCCAATGAGGGGATAAGAAAGGTTGAAATCAAGAAGAAGGCCGAGGAAGACGTTGCAGTGGCTCGGGAGCAACTCGAGTACGCCAAGGACGAGGCCGCTGGGCTCCGAGCTTCTCTGGATAAAATGAGAGCGAAAGCTCTTAAGCATAAAAAGGCATCCAAGGAGAATTTGTACAATTGGGATCATGCGGTTGAAGATTCTTTCCTCAACACCGCCGAGCAACTTCGCATCTTGAATCCTGGCCTCTTGACCAAGGGTGCTGACCCCAACTTTGCTGTTAAAAATGGTCGGATCGTGGGCGAGGATGGGGTCCCAATTGATATGGGCAGAAATGATCTACCTGACCACTTGGCTGAGGAATCCGAGGAAGAGGGTGCCGAAGGTGACAAGGGGGGATAGGAGGATAAGTTTGATCCTGAAAGCGTCGTGCTGTCTGACGTAGAGTAGGTTTTTTCTTTTGTTTTTTTAACTTTTGTATCTGCCCCAATAGATGGGCTCGGACCTGTTGCTGTAACTAATTTTGAATATTTATAATATCCGCTATCATTTTGTGCTTCTTTTTGTTCTTTTTGTTAAGAATTCAAGTGTTAAGACCTCGGAACTCCAGCACTTTAGCCGAGGTGGGTTCCTCTATCCGCGATGTATAAAATGATTTTAAGACAAATCATGTTTGAATCGGGAATCTTTTTAAAGTACTTGACGAGTTATAAGCTCTTGTTCGAGCTGTTTATAATCGTTCGCGTCATAAACGGTGGCTAGTCGGTTATGAGGAAAAGTACGTAAATACAATGAATTCAATAAGAAAACTTTTATTTATTCGAAGCAGTAAATACAATGGGCTCGGAGTTCCACCGAGCTTACACCATCATCAAAAATAAACAATCCTAACATAAAGCAAAGGTAATAATGAAATTAAAAACAATGGAAAATAGAACTGAAACGGGGATAAAAAAATTTAGCTGAAATATGCCCTAAGCTTTGCCACGTTCCATGTGTTGTTGATAAGAGCACCCGAGAGAGTTTCTAGCTTGTAGGCTCCTGTTCCCGTTTTGGAAGGTACTCGGTATGGCCCTTCCCATTTTTGAGCCAGTTTCCCGTCTTTAGCGTTTTTGAGGCCAATGTCAGCTCTTCTTAGGACGAGGTCACCTACCTCGAACTCTCTGGGTACTACCGAGCGATTATACCCCTTCGCTTGCATAAGCTTGGAATGTTTTTCCCGCTCGGCGGCTAGATCTCTGACTTCATCCGACAGAACAAGGTCCTCACACAGTAAAGTGTTGTTGAGGGGGTTTGGTTGTTGCATGGCTCGGAATGAAGGGATGATCCTTTCTATTGGGATGACTGTGTCACAACCGTAAGTAAGCCGATAAGGAGTCTCTCCCCTTGAAGTCTGTATTGTGGTGCGATATGACCAAAGTACTTCATGCAAGTTCTCCAGCCAATTTCCTTTTGCACCGATGAGCCTCTTCTTGATCCCCTGGATGATAGTTCGGTTCACTGATTCCACTTGTCCATTGGTCTGAGGGTGCTCGACCGAGGAAAAATAATGCTCAATGTTTAAAGCATCGACCAGGTCTTGGAATGCCTTTGCTGCAAATTGAGTTCCGTTGTCAGTCACCAAAACTTGTGGAACTCCAAACCGAGCTACGACCTGTCTTTCAAAGAACTTCTGAACCTTGGCCGACGAGATAGTTGCTAGAGGCTCAGCTTCAATCCACTTGGTAAAGTAATCAATGGCAACTATTACCCATTTTAGCTGCCCTGGTGCGGTGGGGAACTGGCCAATCAAATCCATTCCCCATTGATAGAAAGGACAGGGAGATGAAAGTGAATGGAGTTCCTCGGCCGGCTTCTGATACACATCGCTGTGAAATTGACACTTTTCACATTTCTTCACATGATTGAGCGCATCTTGCTGAAGGGTCGGCCAGTAGTATCCTGCCCTTAGAATCTTTTTGGCCAGTGATTTCCCCCCAACATGATGACTTCCGATACCCCCATGAACCTCTTCCAGTGTCTGTTTTGCTTCAGTGGGATCTAAACATCTGAGCATAGGGCCACTGACCCCTCGGCGAAACAGAATTCCTTCCACTAGAGCGAATTGTGATGCTTTCCTAACGAGTTTCTTGGCCTCGATTGGGTCAGTCGGCAAGATTCCCTGTTCCAAGTAATTCGTGATCGAAGCCGTCCAACTTGGATCCACCGAAACGGAGAGGACAACTCTAGGTCCGTGCACCATTTCTTGGATCAACGTTTTGTTATTTCCAGGTCCTTTCATTGAAGCAAGTTTTGAAAGAATGTCCGCTCGGCCATTGCTTTCTCTTGGGATGTGGCAAAATTCAACCTTAGCAAACTCTGAAGATAAGAACTTCACCTTCTCAAGATATTTCTGGAGGATGGGTTCTTTGGCTTGATAATCACCTTTAACTTGTGAAACCACCAACTGAGAATCGCTGAAAATCTTCACTTCTCGGGCCCCTACCTCTTTTGCCATCCTGAGGCCAGCCATTACAGCTTCATATTCCGCCTGATTATTTGAAGTAGGAAATCCGAACTTCAAAGAATACTCAAGGGTCACTCCCTCGGAGTTCTCCAAGATTATTCCAGCACCTGCTCCAAGTTTGTTGCTCGACCCGTCAACATAAATGCTCCAGTCCAAGTTTGAGCTCGTCGATGGCTCAGTAAACTCGGAAAGGAAATCAGCTAGGACCTGAGATTTCATTGCCTTCCTTGGTTCGAAAGTGATGTCAAACTCGGAAAGTTCAATGGCCCAAGTCACCATTCTCCCTGCCAAGTCGAGTTTTTGAAGAATCTGACGGATCAGCTGAGCTATTCTGACCTTAATGTGATGGCTCTGGAAGTACTGTCGTAGTCTTATGGCCGTGATAATCAAACAAAAAGCCAATTTTTCCACCTTCTGGTACCTTAACTCTGGTCCCGGACTAGAACCGAACTGACGACCGAATCACCCACTGATAAGTAAAGGAAAAGAATTTCCCCAATTACAGGACTAGATTGGATTAGGGGGGATGCCAGGTATTGCTTAAGGTCAGTGAAGGCCTTTTCGCATGCCTCGTTCCACTCAAACGTCTTTTCCTTTTCCTTCCTCAGCAGTTGGTACCATGGTAGAGCCTTCCGAGCTGATTGGGATAAAAATCTGGAAAAGAGCCGCTACTCGACCTGCCAGCTGCTGGACACCCTTGATGTCAGATGGACTCTTCATCTCGAAGATAGCTCGGCACTGGATGCCAGGTATTGCTTAAGGTCAGTGAAGGCCTTTTCGCATGCCTCGTTCCACTCAAACGTCCTTTCCTTTTCCTTCCTCAGCAGTTGGTACCATGGTAGATCCTTCCGAGCTGATTGGTATAAAAATCTGGAAAGAGCCGCTACCCGACCTGCCAGCTGTTGGACACCCTTGATGTCAGATGGACTCTTCATCTCGAGGATAGCTCGGCACTTCTCTGGATTTGCCTCGATTCCTCGTTCAGTGAGCATAAATCCGAGGAATGACCCAGCAGGAACCCCAAAGGTGCATTTTTCCGGATTCAACCTCATATCGAACTGCCGAATTTTGCCGAGAATGATTTTCAAATCCTTAGCATGGTCTTCATCCTTCAAACTCTTAGCAATCATGTTGTCAATGTACACCTCCATTCTAGGCCCGATAAGCGAGCCGAACACCTTGTTCATCATTCGCTGGTAAGTTGCCCCAGCATTCTTAAGTCCGAAGGGCATGACATTATAACAATATGTAGCATTTTCAGTTACAAATGAAGTCTTCACCTGATCCGGGGGATACATCGGGATCTGATTGTTGCCCGAATAAGCGTCCATGAAGGACAATCTCTGATATCCTGCCGAACTATCTACTAATTTGTCTATGCAGGGAAGTGGGTATTGGTCCTTGGGGCAGACGTTGTTCAAGTCTGTATAATCCACGCACATTCTCCACTTTCCATTGGACTTCTTGACCAGTACGGGATTAGCCAACCAATCGGTGTACACCACTTCCCTGATGAACCCTGCTTCAAGTAGCTCAGTAACCTTTTCTTCTGTTGCTTAAGCCTTCTCTGTTCCGACTCGCCTTTTCTTCTGACAAACTGGCTTAGCGCCAGGATACACACTTAATTTGTGGCAAATGAAATTCGGATCGATTCCTGGCATGTCTGCCGAGGTCCAAGCAAATAAATCTTTGTTTTCTACGAGCAATTCTATCAGTTCTCTCTCAACTTCTTCAACAAGACCAACACCAATCCTGACACAACGGGATGGATCAGAACCTAAAATTACCTTCTTGAAGTCTCCCTGAGGGGTTGGCCTAGTTTCATCCTCCTCCCTTACATCAAGATCTGCCAAGTTAACAATTCCCTTGTTGAGTGGTTTTTGCATAATCTTCTCATCATCAATCTTCAGTTTACCCAGGCTGATATTGTAACATTTCCGAGCTAGCTCTTGTTCAGAACATACCGTTGCCACCTTGTCATCAGACCCTGGAAACTTCATAGCTAGGTGGACAGTTGATACAACGGCACCAAAAGACTAGAGTGCAGTACGGCCGAGGATGGCATTGTATGCCGACGGAGCTTGGACAACCAGAAATTTCACTATCTCAGTTCGAGCAGATGGTTGTTCCCCCAGGGTAACTGGGAGATGGATATGCCCTAGAGGAACAATCGAATGGCCCGTAAAGCCAATCAAACTTCCCTCGAACGGAGTTAGGTCAGATCTTTTCAACCTCAAGGCTTCGAACAAATCCAAGAACATAATGTCTGCTGAACTCCCCTGATCAACGAGAATCCTCTTTACTTCGTAATTACCGAGCCTGGATGTAACTACCATTGGGTCATTGTGATCTTGGATTATGTCGGCAAAGTCCTCGTCACTGAAACTGATGACGATGTTTTTCTTTTTGCTCTTTTGAATTGGTCGGCTGGCCACCGAAAGAACTTGACCCACATACTTCTTTCGATCACCTTTTTTTCCCCCCACCTGCGAATCCTCCAGCAATGGTGTTAATCAGAAAAGTCTCTCGACCCTTATCCTGCTCGGACAGTAGGGTAGAGGTTCCCCCTATAGGTGGTGAAGGGCTCCTATTTCTTTTCTGCTCGGGTTTGGGTGGTGAATGACTTTTTCTCCTGGAACGCTTCCGCATTGCTTCGCCAATGTATTGTTGAAGCTTTCCGTCCCTCACCATTTCTTCAATCAAGTCCTTCAGCATAGTACACTGGTCAGTGGTATGCCCCCATCCGCCATGATGGTCACAATACTTTGTCTTATCTTTTTGAGCAGCTCTTCTCAAAGCTGGAGGCCGAGGGATATTGCGCATCTCGGTCTGCATAGTCTCGCGAAGGATTTGACTCCTTGGGACTGTAAGCTGAGTATACTCATCATATTTGCCTTTTGGAGGCAGTTTTTCTCCTCTTTCTCTTTCTCTTTTATCCTTCCTCCCTCTACTATCTCGAAAACGATCGCTCTGACGAGGATCATTTTGAAGAGGACGTTCTTCCTTACCCCGTGCAGCAGTACTGATTCTATGGAATTCTTCCAGATTGACAAACTTCCTGGATCTTTCCCTGAGCTCGGCCATATCCTTGGGTGGTTCTCCAATCAAACAATCCTTGAAATCCCCATCTCGCAACCCTTGAGTAAGCAAAAGAACAGATACTCCAGATTGCAGATCTGATATGCCACTAGCCTCTTGTTGATACCGAGCTAGGTAGTCGCGTAGAGACTCGTCCGATCTCTGTGCGACTCCAGCTAATGAATGATCGGATTTTGGCTGTGACATACTGGCTGTGTATCTATTAAGGAACGCTCTTCTAAGCTCAGCCCAGGAGTGAATTGAATTAGCAGGTAGGGAATTGAACCATCTCAAAGGTGCCGAGCCCAGAGTCATTGAGAAAGAGAGACACTTCATGAAATCCCCTCCTCCATAAAACATCATGGAAGATTCGTAAGCCGCAATGTGGTCCATCAGATCGGTTGTCCCAGTATACCGAGGAATATTTTGATGACCCACATAAGTCTGCGGGGTTTGAAATGCCATATCTCAACTGTGAAAGGATGTCCAGGATGAGGTTCCTTGGCAACACGCTCAGGAACCATGTTCGGGTTGAGGGGTGGGGGTGGAGGAAGATTGCTCGGGTTGCTGAGAGCCACGTGAGGGCCTTGCTCGACCGTTCTTACCATGCTCTGCTGCTGAAGAGCAGCAATAGCCTGATTCTGTTTCTCAATCAGGGAAGTCTGAGTTCTCAAAATTTCCATGATTGATTCTTCTCTCCTTCGAGCCGAAGAGGTAGTCATGTAAGACCTGCCCTCTGTTTCAGAACGTTGACCACCTTGAAGCGTTCCAAAGTGACCCCTTGTCAAGTGAGGTATTTCCCTGTCGGATCTCTCGGCTCGGGAGTGATCACGACGAGCGGAACGCTCTACTCGTCGATCCTCATCAGTTCGTGATCCAGCAGGGGTCCTCCGAGACTGATGTGGTCCAGAATCTGTAGTATCATGCCATTCTGAAACGTGACCATCAGGAACAGTTCGAGGGTTAGATCGCCCTCCGCCACCTTCAATACGGGGAGGGACAGTGACTTGTCCCTGAACTGGAGGAACCGGAGGGACTGGAGGGACATTAGCCTCATTTCCTTCAGTGGGTCCTCCCGGAGCGATTCTGTCCCTCACATTCCTTCCGTTCTTGGGTGGTCTCCCCCGGAGGCGACGGCGGAGATCTCCCTCATTACTGTTATCGTTAGCCATGAGAACAGTGGAGGTGGGAATAATAGTTATTCGTTTCCCACAGACGACGCCAATGTAGTGTCCTTGAACACTAGATGTCCTTAACCCCCTAAGTGCTCAAGATTATGATAACCGGGAGCCCAAGAGAGGATCAAGTATTAATATGTGACTTATGGTATTTCTGCAATTCCAGTTGGGAAAAGCAGGGTCTCCCTAGTCAACGTGTGTATGCAGAGTGTCAACTTAGGGATGAGAGTACTTACTTGAAACCCTAGCTATGATGAGCTATTTATAGGGTTTGGAGGAGGCTGATATGGGCCGTTTGGGCCCTGTATCAGAGTTGTGCCGAACCAGGACTCTGTGAGATAATGTCGGATAATTATGCTCTTAGAATCTGGTTAGGATCAACTGAAAATCTCATGTCTAGGCTGTTGCGAGAATTTAGGAGAGATTTGCGGAAGGGATAATAAGCCTCGGCGAGCCTGAGTTTATCCACGAGCTGACGGTATGTCTCGGTCCTAGAGTCCCGAGCCTGATGGATTGAGGACCGCTTGTAAGGCTCGGCCCCATCAAGTCCGAGCCTGACCCTTTGATATGCTCGGATTCCATGAGTCCGAGCGAAGGACTTTCATGACAGGTAAACCGAGGAAAGTGCCTTTAGAGAATCCCTTTGGTAAGACTCGGGTCCGTATATGGTCGGTAGACCCTACACTTTTCAACTACCTTAATAAGAGTTCCACGATGTTGTTAATAAGTCCAACACATCATGACATAGTAAATTTGTAGTCAATATGCTCAAGCATATGTCAGTCCTACTCATTCGATTCATAAATACATTCAAGGCCATACATCAACAAGCAAATTCTATCAATAATAGAGTATTTAGCAGCTAATTTCATGAAAAGCACCTAATAGTAAGTACACAAGGAAGCTCAAATCTTAGGGTTTCATGAATCATCACAACCACTAATTACTTACACTAAATGATATTCCACTACTCCTTACATATCTAATAACATCTAACCCACCGTAAACACATAACTAATTTGCATTCAAACCCTAACTTAGTTATTATTCCCAAAATCCCATTACAACCCTAACCTTTTTCTAACTTAAGATGAAGAAGAGATCCCCTCCTTACCTTAAAGAGAAAGGAATGGATTCAACTTCAAGGATCCTTAAGTCTACTCCTCTTGCTCTAGATTCTCACTTCAAGCTTTGATTTACTCAACCTTGCTTTGAAGAGAGAGAGAGAGGCATGAAGATGATGATGGTGGTGAGGTTCTTGAGGTTATTAATGGTGGTTATGAAATTGGTGAGTGATGATGGTATGTATGAGTGCTCTTGAGTTCTTAGACCATGAAGAAGAAGAAGAAAAAATGAAGAAGAAAGAGGTGTTGTGTTTTTTGTTTTCATGAAGGGAAAGGAATTAAGTCAAGGCTTTGGGTGGTTATGGTGCATTGGCTTCCTCAAGAAGCCAAAAACGTGTGGCCCTCATAATTATTTTTTTTCATGTCTAACGACGTGGTAATCAATTACCTTAAGAAGTAATCGATTATCTCCTTAATTTCTTAATTATTTGGTTCTTCACAGGGAGAAAGTAATCGATTATCTCCCAAAATTAATCGATTACTTCCTTTAATTCAATTCTAAGGTTTCACACAGGGAGTATGTAATCGATTACTCCTCCAAAGTAATGGATCACCTTGACTAATTTACATATATTAAGCGTTTCTAACTCTAAGACACCCTTCACAACTCCCTTCTACAACTTGCTATTGTTTTTCCATTAACTCTAACTTAAGTTTAATCTGATTATGCTTGGAATTAAAAATTAGTGATGTTACATTGTGCGTGTAATTATTTTTACCATGAAAGACTCATCTTGTGTACGTTTGATAACATATTCTCTTCAATGCTCAACATCTATGTTGTACCCTTTAGGAGGTGTAAAGTTGGCATTCGCCTCCTTATCAAATATTTGTTCTTTCATATAAGTTCTCCACTGTCTATGTGACTTAGGTGCAACTTCAAGTATATATTTCTTATGCATGTCACCAACCTCAAAAACCGATTGCAAAACATTAACAATTAGCCATTGTATAAAACACACTTACATACATAGCCTCAATCTTGACACTCCTAAAAAGCTAGAGAACAATAAAATCTTACCTTTATGGCATGCCAAATATTATCCTTATAGTCGGCCAAAGATTTATCATCCCATTTATAAATGTTAATTGGTACAATTTGTTCGACCACAAACCCTATATAAGTTGTTAATGTAGTCCCACCCTTTTTATTAAGTGGTTGAGATTTTTCATTCCATCAAACCTGATAAAAATTACAAAATAAGCATGTATACATATACATATACACATGAGAAATGACAAAACAAAGAAAATACAAAACTTGTAGAAACATTACACTCAATATCTCGCATTTACTTCTTGAATGAACTACATTCTTCATAGCGGTTGGTCCACATGCACCATTCTTTATCTTTGTGATAGGAGTTACCATTTATCTACATCAAAATTAGAAGACACGGTTAAAATATATGAACATAATAAAATTAAAATAGGATATATAAGATCAAAATAATTGAAGTAACGCTAAGCATAATACTACTAATTAATAATAAAAATCATATATGCTAAGTCAACCTTTTCCTTTTCTTTGTCGAAATCATACTTGTCCCTTTTTGGCATGAGTTGGAGAATTGATCCAAATCCCCTCATCATGATCATCTCTCATATACAGACATTTCCAATTCGATCACTCTCAAGTGATTGTGATACTTCGAAGAAGGGATCAACCTCAATATTAGTATCTTCATAGTATCAATCATCAATATTATTGATACTAGATTTGTTACTCAATAAAACAATCAACCACTTCACATCAGCAGGGTCGGTGACATAAAACACTTGTTGTTCTTGTGATGCTAAGATGAATGATTCATCCATATAGCCAAGCTTCTTAAGATCCACCTGTACGAAACCTACTTCGTCAATCTTAAAACCGTTACTATTGTCAACCCACTTATAACCAAACACAGGGACTTAAAACGTGGTGTAATTCAACTCATATAAGCGTTCAATTACGCCACAGTATGACATATTTTCATATGCGGGGTTTTTTGTCTTTGGCATGAAACGATTGAGCTACAAGAGTACACCACTATTTTGAGTTGTATTATGATCATCATGTTATTTTGTATGATATGTGTACACGTTAATTAGATAACCGCTGTAAGAAAAGACATACATTTGGACCATTGGCTAGCCATCTCAATCTTTCTGAAACTGAATCAGGATTTACACGCAACTTCGCAACAATTTGATCCCTCAACCATTTAATAAAACATTGATTATGCTTTCTCACTATCCATTTTTCAGGCTTACGTGGGTTCAAATGCCTAAGCATCTCCTTGTTTCTCTTCACATACATATGACTGAATCACATCGGCATTGTGTAAAACATATTAGTGTGATTTCTCCAATTCTGTTTGTGCTACCGTCACTATTTTATTTCCAATAATTCTTTATCTGGTTGTCCTTCCCATGTGACGAGACTTTGAGATTCCTATGGAATCGGCATTGGGAAAGTATTTGTTATTGAATTCAATAGCTTCATCAACAACATACCGTTCAACAATACAACCTTTTGGTCGTGATTGATTTTTCACATACCCTTTCAATATCTTCATATAAAACTCAAACAGATACATCCATCTCATATATGCATATCTGCACAACAGTGTCTCATTAACCTGGTGAATAGTAAGATGAACCATTATATCAAAGAAAAAAGGTGGGGAATAAATTTCAAGCTCACACAAAGTCACCACAATTTATTTTTGCAATGTTAGAAACTTTCTAGGGTCAATCACTTTGCTACAAATGGCCTTGAAGAATAAACATAGTTTAGTTATGGCACCTCTAACTTTTTTTGTCAAAATGGACCATAAATCAATTAGTAAGAAATTCTCCATGAGAACATGACAATCGTGAGACTTAAGACCCTTCAGCTTTAAGTCTTTCATATATATGAGCTCCTTAACGTTTGAAGAGTACCCCTCCGGAACTTTGATGTCATGAAAACATTTACATAAAGCAATTTTTTCTTTTGTAGACAGAGTGTAAGCAGCTAGAGGAAGAAAAGCGTGCTTCCCCTTCTTTATAGGCCTCTATTTTTTTCTTATTCTCATACTAACCATGTCCAACCTTGCATTGGTGTTTAGTCTTACTCATCACATTGAGTAACGTACTTCTCTGCCCAATTCGAACAAAGCCCCATTTTAGAAGAAAGAGTCCTGGTCTAGATGGTTATGGATCAGGATTATATAAAGCAGCTTGGAATATTATTGGGCAAGAATGTTATGAGGCAATAAATGATTTTTTCAAAAATGGCAGGATGTTGTTTTAGGAAAATTCTACCATTTTAAGCCTTATCCCAAAAGTTTTCTGTCCTAATCATGCTAAGGATTTTAGGCCAATAGCTTGTTGCAATATTATGTATAAGTGCATATCTAAGCTTCTGTGTAAAAGACTGAAAGATGTAATTGCCTAGCCTTAGGGATGTAAGCGATCCGGTCCCGAACCGCGAGACCTATCGAATTGAACCAGATAAGACCGAAAAACATGGTTCGATCTGGTCTCGTGGTCCGGTTCGGTCCCAAAATTCCGAGACTGTTGCTTTATGGTCTGGTCCACGGTCCCATAAATTTTGAGACCAATGGGACCGAACCGGACCGGTAGTTTATAAAAAAATAAAAAAAAATAAAGCACTGACCTATATTAACAAGTAACATATATCAATTTTTTAATATAAATACATTTGTACGCTGAACAGAGAAATACATTTGGCTTAAACATAATTTTACTTGAGTTCAAATTTATTCACGTACAAATGCCTATCGAACAAAACTGCTATGTGTTCACGGAAAAATTGAAAGATTATGGCATTTCTACCATATTTTTTTTAGTGACCTATATTGAACAAGTAACATAATTTTTTTCCCTCACTATTTTGACTTGAATAAAGCAACAAAAAAAAACCTAAATAAACCGGATCGGACCGAACCGAACCATTCGTGAATGGTCTAATCCAGTCCGGTCTTTGAACATAAAAAATGTCTAGATTGGACAGGACCGGACCATGTTAATTTAATTGGTCTGGTCCCTAATATCTATCAAAGACCAGATTGGACCGGACCGTTACACCCCTACCTAGCCTAATCAGTGATTACCTGACAACTTTTGTAAAAGGTAGGAATATCTGCCACAATATACTAATTAGTTAAGATCTCCTTAGGTTGTATGAAAGGAAAAATGTTTCTACTAGATGTTCGATAAAAGTAGATATAAAGGAAGCTTATGATTGGTAGACTGGGGATTTTTTTGAGAAAATGCTTGAGTCTTTGAAATTCCCTAGGAAATTTTCTAGCCTAGCTTATGACTTGTATTAGAATTTCTTCTTTATCATTATCCTTAAATGGTAGCAAGTTTGGTTATTTCATAAGTAATAGAGGGATTCGTCAAAGGGACCATATATCCCTTTTGATCATTGTTTTGATTATGGAGATGCTCATTCAAGATTTCTGTTAAGCATAGGTTGTTTAGATATAACCCCTTGTATAAGGATTTACAATTGATTAATTTGGCCTTTGCTAATGACCTAATGTTCTTCTTCAAAGGGACATTTGATTGTGTAAAGATCTTAATAAATACCTTCTTTGAGTTTTTTGCAAATTCTGGTTTGTATGCAAGTCCAGAGAAATCAAATGTCTATTTGGATGGAATTAAACTATCAGAGCAGCAGAGAATTTTGGAGATAACAGGGTTACAAAAAGCAACATTTCCCTTTAGATACTTTGGTATTCCTCTATCACATACAAGAAGATGTCAGAACTAGACAACCAAGAACTTGTTGTATCAAGGAAGGTGTTAGTTGATAAATTATGTTTTGTTATCCTTGCATATGTATTGGGAAGCAGTGTTCATTATCCCTAAGAAAGTACTAAGAGGAATTGAGCAAGTGCGTAGAAGATTTCTTTAGGGAGTAAAGGATGATGGAAGAAGAAGCATTAAGGGCTAAATTTCGATAATTGTATTATTTGGAATTATGCTGCTATAGGTAAGCAAGTGTGGCAAATTGCAAACAAAGAAGACATTTTATGGGTGAAATGGGTCAATAGTATTTACTTAAAGAATACGAATATCTGGACTCAGGGAGCTAGGGTCATTGATGGATGGCATTGAAAGCAAATCATTAAGGTGAAAAATTAAATCTTCTTTAGTCTGGCACAGTAAATGACAAATGGGCTAGTATGGCTGATGGACATTACACAATGAGAAGTGGTTACAAATGGCTCCAAGGATATCAGCTGAATTTTTTAAGCATAAAATGGTTTGGAATAAGTACCTTGTTCCAATGCTTGCTATAGTGCAATAGCTTACAATGTTTGGATGGAAAGGAATCGAAGAAGATTTCACTAAAGGAGTCAAAATCATGTTTTGATGTCTTTAAAAATATTATAGACTAATGATTGGACTAAGTTGACCATGTTGACCACATTGACCATGTTTACCAAATGGTCACGTCAACTTGGTCTAGCCCTAATACTATTGGATTAGCTGAATAGCCCAAGCCCATGTTTCTCAAGCTCCTATCCTGGTCCACGTTATCCAGGGTTAATTACGTCATCATGTTTATCATTGTGACTCCCATCATGATCGCTTATTCAAACTGATAAGCTGATTGGGATGACAATGGCTTATGAAATTCTTTCTATCCCAACAACTCGATAAGCTTGATCTTATCAAGTTGCATACCTTGGTCACCCACGCAATCCTATATACACCACTTGACTTCTCAAGTTTTTTTAATTCATCTCGCGCAAACACACACTCAAATATTGACTTAGGTTGCTACGTTCTATCATCAGGGACCAGTTACCAAAGTCATACATCAGAGCCAGTTCAAACTTTATTTCGAAAACTTGGACTGAAACATCTTCGATATCCCAAATATCTCAAACACTTCAAAAAGGGATTTAATATTAGCTTTACGTATTGTTGCCCTAATATTAGTAAATGGGGAAATATGAACTTTGTAAGAGGGTTCATGCTGATATGCAAAAGCTTAGTGAGCGATTGTACAGTTATGAACTATTTAACCCTTCATAAAAGATGGTAGCATGAAATAATTTGTCTTTTAGTTATAGGCTATGTTCGGTATGCATAGCTAGAAGCTTTTTAACTAGTTAGAAGCTTTTAGATTCAGTCAATAAGCTATTAATCTCGTTCGATGAACATAAATTGAAAGAGCTTATAGCTTTTAATAAAAGGAGTGTGTAGCTTTTGAAAGTTCGTTTTTAGAAAGAAGCTTTCAAGAGACGAAACTAGCTTTCAATAATTCATATACCAATTATATCCTCAAAAAAATTTCAAAATTATTTACTTACTCTAGTGACTATTTAATTTTTAATTAACTGTATATTTAATTAATTATAATTTAATAATTTTGTTATAATTAATTAATTAGCAACATAATTAGTAATAATTTAATTAATTATAATTTAATAATTATTTATTTATTTAATAAAAATGAACAAAATGAATATATTAAAATAATTTAAAATATAAATAATATAATATTGTATGTTCTTTTCGGTCATTTAATAATTTTTAACTATTTCAAAAGTTAGTTTTGTCGAACAACACTATTTCAAACAATCAGCTAAATAATTACAAACTCGCATCTATAAGCTCACAATTCTTAGTTAGCTTCACAGCTACAAGCTCATAACTACAAGTTATAAATTCACAACTATAAATTAGTTTTCCCTAACATACCCATAATTATTAATTTGCTTGGTTGATATAAAATTTATCTTTTACCTTAAAAAAAACACCTTTGCATGAGTGGACACATGTCTCTCAAGCAGCTTCATACAACCTTCATGTGACCCTTTTAAATAAACAAAGACATACAAGCAGAGGGAGAAGTGAGCGGAAATGGCAGAAGAAACACACAGTATGAAGAGAGGGCCAAGATGGTCTCTGAATGGAATAACAGCTCTTGTGACCGGTGGCACCCGTGGCGTTGGGTTTGTACTTTCATCTTAGTTACTCCCTTCCTTACTAAATAAATATCAATTTAGCAAAATTGAATTTCTTCTTATGTAATTATTATCACTTTAGAAATTTAATATAATATTAATTACTCCCTCCGGTTCTTATCATAAATCCTTTTTTGTGAGAGAGAAAGAGAGCTTATAATAATGACCGGAGGGAGTACTACTTTGACAACCTTATTTTTATCTAATTAATAGAAGTGAAAAAAATTGATCAATTATTATAAATGGATAAAGGGCAAAAATGATAATACAAGCATTGATATATTAATAAAATACACATTAAATATTTTTCTTAGTCTGCGCGTTATAACCTTTGACCGCCAATTATTTTGAAACGGATGAAATATTATTATTATTATAATTATTTTTATGTTTGCTTCACTCATACAGGAGTATCATAGTATAATATAAAATTAGCAAACATTCTCACCCATGGAGTAGCAGTGCAAAATAGTACTATATGGTTGTGGAGCCAAAAAATCCCGACCAAAGTACTACTATCACTCACTCTTTTCATTGACCAAGCTTCCTTGAGAAGCTAACTTGGTCCAAATAAGTAAAATATAAAATAAGGATATTTTTATCATGCATCGATTTTTGGTGTTCTGCCTTTTTTTTTATTATTTTAATAAATCTAATATATTAAAAAAAATATGTTTTGGGTTTTCTGTATACTTTTTATGTGCATGTTTTTGTTATTTGGATTTGAATTTTTTTTATTATATGATTCCTGACACAGGTAATGGTTCAAACAAGTAAAATATAAAACAATGGTGCTTCTACCATGCACCGGTTTTTGGTGCTCCGACTCTTGTTTTATTTTAATAAATCTAATATATAAAAAAAAATATGCTTTGGGTTTTCTGTGTACTTTCATGTTTTTGTTATTTGGATTTGAATTTTTTTATTATATGCTTCCTGACACAGGTAATGGTCCAAATAAGTAAAATATAAAACAATGATGCTTCTACGATGCACCGGTTTTTGATACTCCGGCTCTTTTTTTTATTTTTTTTATTTTGATAAATATAATATTTATAAAAAATATGCTTTGAGTTTTCTGTATTCTTTTTATGTACATTTTTTGTTATTTAGATTTGAACTTTTTTTAATTATATACTTCCTAACACAGGTAATGGTCCAAACAAGTAAAATATAAAACAAGAGTGTTTCTACCATACATCGGTTTTTAAATAATAGGTACGATTATCAAGCTATGATATTTTACACTTATGCTCTATATTTTTTCAAATTACTTTATTTATAAATAAAGTTTAATACTTTAAAAATTCCTCACTTTCCTATGTTATTTCTTTCATTTTTCTTGCTTTGAAGGATCAGTTACTGAATGAATAGGAAGACTAAAAAATAAATGGGAAGAAGTATAAAGTTGCATTGGATTTTGATTATTTTTAAGGTTCGTGAAGTTCTTTTGTTAGTACAAATCAGATTTGTTGCACTAAGAATTGCATTACACTTTAAAAAAATAGTACAAATTAGGTTTGGTTTATCAAAAAATCCGATTTTTCTTTGAATTAAAAAAATGAATTTTTAAATTAAAAAATATATGAAACGGAAGGAGTAAATAATTACTAAAAATCAATTTTATTTTGTCTTTCATATAAATTTTATTTTTAATTTATAATGACATTAATTACTTCTTTTTCAAAAACACTTTTATTCACTTTTTTTTAAAAGCAAAATTTTTAGTATAAAAATATTACATACAAGAATCTTAATCGACTCCAATTTATCGACTCTTTCGAAAATAATAATATTAATCGATTCCTTCCTAAACAATTTTTTAATAAAAATGTTTACATTATTATACTTTATTTACACTTAAATATTATTCATATTAAAACTTCTCATAACTATTCAATAATAAATTAAAACTAATAATAGTTGTAACTTTGTGAAATGTTTTATTAATACATCAAAACTAATATTAATTGCAACTTTATTATCGATTTCGTATTTCTCCCGTGCGATGCACAGGGTTGGGTCTAGTATTATATATTAATTAGATTATTGTTTTTGATTCATTTGAAACTGTGTGTAGGCTTGCCATAGTGGAAGAATTATGTGGGTTTGGTGCTACTGTCCACACTTGCTCCAGAAATGAAGAAGAGTTGAATAAGTGCTTAGATGAATGGAGGAGTCAGGGTTTTTTGGTTTCAGGGTCTGTGTGTGATGTGTCATCTCCATCCCAAAGGGAGAAGCTCATTCAGGAAGTGGCCTCCACTTTTAATGCCAAGCTTAACATTTATGTTAGTACTCACAATTCTTACTTCTAACTTCTAAGCATATAAAGATGTATATGAACATAGAAATTGGATTGTGTGTATACTTTATGTTCTAGAATATTTAATCTAGAGTTTAATTTCAATTCATTCTCTCTGTTACACTGTTACATAATCATGTCTTATCATGTTAGTACATAGAAATTAGATTGTATTTGTATGTATACTTTATGTTCTAGTCTTCTAGAGTGTTTAATCTAGAGTTTAATTTCAATTCATTTTCACCGTTACCCTGCTATCTAATAATGTATTATCATGTCATTGCAAAGTTTCAATTAGGAAGGATTACATACTCACTTCCCCTGAGTTTTGGCTTAATTACACCCACCTTTGGTAACCCTCTTGTTCTAAAGTTACACCACCTGATTCACCTCCCTTTTAGGGAAAATCCGTTGTAATTTCATTATCACCCATGAGGAGAGGGGAGTGTGATGATAATATGAAGGTTTATGCTATTTTTCAAACAAGAGGAAACCCGGTATAATTAAGTTAAACCTCGGGAGGTGTTGGTTTTTATTGGAAGATAGAAATAATTTTTTTTGATGAGCGGAAGATAGAAATTATAGTTGGATATAGAATTAACAGAAAGAGATTGGAGTAGAAGAATTTATGCATGATACAAGGAGGATAACACAAATTTATTATTAAAGGTGACAGGAAAGTGGAAACTAGTACATAATATGTATATTTAGGATTGTAGCTAGTGTGGACACTTACTCGAGCCTCTTAACAAGGCCTTAGCTTATTCTACGCCATGGTGCCTATTTATAGTGATGCACCGCCGATCCTGTTAGGTAATATAGAATTCTCTAGATAACTTTTTTAATCAAGCTATTGTATCAATCTAGTAGAATATTGTATCACATGTTTGAAGTTATTCTAGAAAATTACGTCACTCAAACGTAAGTGAGAGAAATGATCCCTGATTTTGAATAAACATCGACAACAATTTGTTTCTCGCTTAAACTTATAGCTTCTCCAATTCATTCATGGAAGCAGGAAGCTAGTTTGTTGATATTTCCTATAAGTACATCATTTTTCGGTTAAACTTAGTAGATAAGTAGACATGAACAAGTTTGAGAGAAAGCTCCTTCAGTACTGTAATACCTTCCATTAACAATTCATAAGTTTCTTTCAAAGTAGTCTCTTTAGTCCTTCCATCTAATTTACTTTTCACGAATCATAAATATGCATGACTTCGTGCTTTAGGTGAACAATGTGGGAAACAACTTTTGGAAGCCGACCATTGAGTACACTGCTGAAGATTACTCAGAGCTGATGACAGTTAATTTAGACTCTGCATTCCATCTGTGCCAACTGTCATATCCTCTACTAAAAGCATCTGGAATGGGAAGCACTGTGTTCATTTCATCTGTTGCAGGTGTCACCAGCTTGGGTACGGGATCCGTCTATGCAGCAAGTAAAGGTGAGTTGCTATGGCCTATGCTCATATCATAAGATACTTTCTTTTGTGTAGAAGTGACTAATGTAAGGTTAGTACCAATAAAGATTGACGATTATGTTTTGTTCACCGAATTTTCAGCTGCTATTAATCAGCTTAGAAAGAATTTGGCTTGTGAATGGGCACAAGACAACATAAGGAGCAACTGTGTTGCACCATGGGCAACCAGAAGCCCACGTAACGAAAATGTAATTTTCTTGGTCCTTGTCATTTTTCTCTTGGCTGTTTTCCTTTCTACGAAAGCATCAGAATAAACAAAGGAATTAGCTAACCATTAGATCCTGCAAAATTAGGAAAATCTTTGTAAAGACGGAACTAAATGGGAAACAGATAAAAGCATTCATGTACTTAATTCGTAGTAGTTTAAAAACCGAGATTTTCAATTAACTTTCATACTTAATTCGTAGTAGGTTAAAAGGAGGAAATAAGTGCATGTCGAATACAATGAACTAACCAATATAATTTACTATGTCTGCATAATGCTAGTCCCCTACCTAAACCCTGGCTTGCTAAAAACTTTATAATCTTAATCTATAAGGTCTGCTTGTGCATTGAAGTGTAATCGAGTTATTTTGACTACCATGCATTTTCTTGTAATGTCCACCAGCCGGCTTTGCTTTTTCATCAGTTATAAAGTGTTTGTGTATCTGACTGTGCTCAAGCTTGTTCTTTCATTGAAATTCTTTACTACTATTTCCTCCTTTGTATCAAGTAGTGCTAGAAATCCTACATTTAAAAAGTTTGATGTCAATATATATTTCAGAGCCAACCTAGCATAATTTTATAGTTTTTCTTTTTCGTTTTGTGTTATAAAAAAAAATAATAATAATAAAACTTCAATATTCTCCTCCTTTGGAATTTTATTTGTATTGAGATGATAGACTTGTGCATTATCTGGTATATATAATTATATATCCTTTTAACCTATGTTTTAGCAATTGTGGTTTTGATTACTATTTATTTCTCTGGATTCTGTATTTGTTAGATTTATGGATGACTATACCCATTTTTCTTTTCCTTTGTTTTTTTATTTAATATATAGATTTTGCGGAATCAAAAGGTTGTAGATGATTTTCTGTCTCGAACTCCAATTAAACACATTGCTGAACCTGAAGATGTGTCATCAATGGTGGCTTTCCTTTGCTTGCCCGCTGCCTCTTACATCACAGGACAAATTATTTGTGTTGATGGAGGATTTACAGCCTATGGATTTCAACCCTAGCATGATGAGAATTACCTGAAGTTCCTTAGTTGCTTATCTTTAGAATAAATTATTGAGTTTATTTCAACTCTCTTGGTGGCTATGTGTGTGACAAGTGACAACCTTACATCTGCAACTTCAATTTCTCCCCCTTATAATTGCCTATGAGGATGGTTACTTCTTACTTGTATAAAGAATTGCAGATTTAGAAGCAACTTTAAAACCCATACTACATTACTCATAAGCATTTTAATTATAAAGAACTGAATTACCTTAAGGCAAATTCACTTGACTCTTGGGTATTTATTTTTTTCATTGTTTCGAAGGAGAGAAATTATTTTCTCACCCCACTTACCTATAATAATGTTACCATAGTACTATAAAATATCTTAATTTTACTTTTTTTATTAAAATTTTTCTTCATTCCATTTTTTTTCTTCTTAATTTCTCCCCTTTTTCATTTTCTTTTCTTATTTCTTCATAATTTCTTTCTTCTTAATTTCTTAACTGTGTTTTCAATTACAATTGTTTATTTTATATATATTTATTTGGCGTTTTAGATTGTAAATTTGAAATTAATCTGAAGTGTTGATAAACTTTTATTGCTTCACTTTATAGTAGTTGGAAAATATGGTGTCATTGCATTCCATATCAAAACGAAATGATTTCAAGTGTAATGTATACAAATTAGAAGATGAAACCATCACTCTGTAAGAAGATCAAGAGCAGATTCCAGCGAGACCAATAAGAGACTAACATGTGTTAGATTATTTTAATAATCTATGGTGGCTCATGTAATTTAAAGAATTGATTCTTATTAAAGAAGGTTCAATGTGATGATGGTTAACCTTATTAAAGTCACTTAGAATCAATTGGGTCTTTTTATGATTTAAAAGTCCCTCTCCTCTGCCTTTATAAAGAAGTAATTGTCAAACCACATATCAGTATTGATCAAGGAATAGAAGAGGCAGTTAAGTGGTTAAGATAACATAACAAAAGAAAGGATTCTCCTATCATCAGAGAAGCCTGAAAAGAGAAAAGAACAAATGAAAGAAAAACTAATCTGATCAAGGAACTCAAATGCAAACTTAAGAAGATCTTCAAACAATGGATTCAGGTAAGTTCTTGTTTATAATCTTCATTCATAGTAAATGATGATTGTGTGAGAATCATGAATTCAAAGATCCTTAATTTGCTTACAATTGGTATCAAAGCAAGGTTCTGAATTTTGTGATTCTCCATAAATAATATTTTCTTAATTTCGTGTGAACCCTAATAATGGAATTTATAAATTATTGTTTCCGCTGCAAGTCTGGAACTCGATTCTTTATTCTACGAGTACTGTTATAATGTTTGGGGTTCACATATTCTACCTTCATAATTCAATCCTGTTATGGTGCTGCGCGACATATCTCTGATGCAGACACATAATTTTTCTTTTGTACGGATGAAATCCTTGCATGACTGAAGTTATTAGAATAGTCTTATATTTTTTATTTTTTTTTAATAGAATTTCTACATAACTTTGAATCATGCTGGTAGAGGTCTAGTATAATTATTAGATGTTGATCTACTCTTTCAATTTTATTATGGTTTACGGGCACTGATGTTATATTATTGTTTTATTAAGATTGTTATGGACATTTATATGTATGGCTGGTATTTGTTTTTTGGTTTATCCTAGTGATATGGTGCAACTTTATAGTGAATATTTTTTTCTAGTATTTCTATTCTATTTTGGAATTATATTATGGTTTAGATTTGTTAATCACCAAAGTGGTCGAGTCTTAGAATTTTAATTCCAAAATTGTACGGTTGTTCTAATTACCCGTAAGTTTGATGCTATATAAAAGTAAATTTATGGATTAAATTAAATTTATTATTATAAGGTCTTCATGTGTTACCCAAAGGTATACCATTGCTTGTAATTAATAAAAGTAAAGGATTATTTGACATACTTGGAGAATATGTTTGTATATCCAAAGATAACATGCATGTTCATTTATGTGGGACTAATTGTCTATTTAAGTATGTTGTAGTTAGCATCATTATTGTTAGAAGTTATGGATTTAGGTGTAACCCAAAGGTGAACTTAAATACATAATCAAAGTTAGTATATGTTTGAATCTATTACGTTTACTCAAAGCATTAATGACATGAGCATGTGTAATGTTGCAGTTTCCGGTAATTTATTTGGCATGGGCAATGGACTCATTAAATTCAACGGGCTGAATTATTCTGATTGGTCTGAGCAAATCAAGTTTCAACTTGGTGTGATGGATTTAGACCTTGCATTGATTATGGATGAGAAGCCTGCGGCTATTACTGAGACTAGTACAGAGGCTGACAAATCTCTTTATGAGGCTTGAGAGCGGTCTAACAGGTTAAGCTTGAATTTAATAAGGATGACGATGGCAGAAAACGTAAAGTCGTCAATGCCCAAAACCGATGATGTTAGGGAATTCATGATGAAGGTTAAGGAGTACTCTCAATCGGACATTACTGACAAGTCCATTGTTGGGAGCCTAATGAGTGAATTAACAACAAAGAAGTTTGAGTGGTCACAGTCCATTCATGATCATGTAACTAGTATGGCAAACCTATCAGCAAAGTTAAAGACCATGGGTATGGAGGTGAATGAGACATTTTTGGTTCAATTTATTATGAACTTGCTTCCTCCAGAATTTGGGCAATTCCAAGTGAACTATAACACTATCAAAGAAAAGTGGAGCTTCCAGGAACTTAATGTAAGATCCATGAAGAATGTTTTGATAAATGCCAAAAGGTTTTGAACAAGCTACAAATGTGTTGATCAAGTTCAAGCTCAACAAGCAACAACAAACATCAAGTGATGAAGAGAGAGCAACTTAGTTTGGTAGTTTATGTTTTATTGTTTTATCTTTTGCCTCACAAGTCTTTTAGTTTATGAGTTTGGGTAGAGTTTATTAGAGGGTAGTGAATCTCTTTTGAATGCATGATTATATCATATTTTGAGTATTCACTTTGCCTAAAATCAATAGGTGGCTTAAATGTTTGAAAGAAAAGGTTTAGTTTTTGAGAAAACAAGTTTTAAGTGATTTTCAATGTTAATAATCGATTAACAGATTTTGATAATCGATTAACAGTGTATTTTGAACTGATAATCGATTAACAAACTCTAATTCCTCATAGTGAAGAATCTCTCTTGGTTGAAGAGGGGACTGGAGTAGCTTTCAAGTGGATGAAAGTGAACCAGGATAAATCACTGTGTCGTATCTCTAAACCCTTAACTCTTTACATTCAAGTCTTTAATTGTGTTCTTGATTGAAAACCTAGAAAAAGTGATTTTTCTATATTTGATTGAATTAAATCTTTATTGTTCAAATTAATTTGGGGAAAATCATTTTCATAACTAGGTTAATCAATAAGAATATTGGTGTTGATTGTTTCTGCTTAATCTCTGATATAATATTTGTTAATTGATTGATTTTCATTGGTTTTAATCGTTTAGATTTGTTTCTTGCGAAAATCTTTCAAAGTTTCTATAACACCTATTCAACCCCCCCTTCTAGGTGTTCTCCTAGTGTTCCTATTTGTTTCAACCACCGATTGTAGGTTCTGACAATTGGTATCAGAGCTCGGTCGAAAGACACGAGCATAGAGCTTTTTCGTTAAAGATCCTAAGGAAACTACAATGGGTTCTACGAATCCTTTTGGTGGTGAAGGTGCTTCAATTAATCGCCCTCCTATGTTTGGTGGAGAGGGTTATGGTTATTGGAAAATTAGGATGAGAATCTTTATAGAAGCTATAGATGTGAACATTTGGGAAACCATTGAAATTGGTTCTTATATTCCCTCAAAAAATGTAGAAGGTGTGCTTACACTAACTCCCAAAGATAAGTGGACCGATGATGATAAAAGAAAAATTCAATATGATTTAAAAGCAAAAAATATCATCACCTCCGCTCTATCTTATGATGAGTTCTTTAGAGTCTCCCAATGTAAAGATGCCAAAGATATGTGGGACACCTTGCAAGTCACACATGAAGGCACTAGTGAAGTTAGGCGTGCTAGATTGAATTCTTTGATGCATGAATATGAATTGTTTCATATGTTGCCTAATGAATCTATATGTTTTATGCAAAAACGTTTTACTCATATTGTTAATCATCTCATTGCTCTTGGTAAAACTTTAGTGAATTGTGAACTTGTTAACAAAGTTTTAAGATGTCTAAGTAGGGAATGGCAACCCAAGGTTACCGCAATTGTTGAATCAAAGGACTTGGACACAATGGACTTAGCAACACTTTTCGGAAAGTTACAAGAACATGAAATGAAGCTTCAACGTTTGCATAAGCATGAAGAATCGGTCAAGTATGGAGAAAGAAAAGGAATTGCTCTTAAAGCTCAAAGGTCATATCAAAAGGAAGAGAGTTCCGATGATGATGATAGTGAAGATTCCGATTCGGATATTGATGAAGAGGAGATGAAGCTTCTACTAAGAAAGTTCAATAAAATTCTAAGGAGAAAAGGAAGGTTGAACAAGGACAAAAGTAAAGAGAAGGATCCCCCACACTACAAGACCAAGACTTTAAAATAAGGTGTAGTTTGCCATGAATGTGGAAAGCCCGGTCATCTCAAGTACTCATGCTCTAAGTATCTCAAGAAGAAGGAGAAAGAGAAGAAAAATGCAAAACACAAAAGGGCATACATAGTTTGGAATAGTGATGATGAACAAGACAAGAAAAGCACAACTAGTAGTTCTTCGGATGATGAACATGCCGCTTGTCTCAACTTGATAGCTCAAGTACATGAAGAGGAAAGCTCAAATGATGAATCAAGTGAGCAAAGTGACGAAAGCGATGTAAGTCTTACTAAATCCGAAATTTCTTCAAATTATGAAATGTTATATAAGGCTTATGAAGAAATGCATGAACATCTCAAGAAATTAGCTAAGAAAAATATTGATAGGAAGAAGCTCATTGAGGAACATCAACAAAAGATTTTAGATCTTCAAAAGCAAGTTGATGACCTTAAGTTAGACAATGAGACTTTGCATCTTATCATTGATAATTCTTCTTGTGATTGTGCTAGTAGATTGAATAATGTGGTTGATTGTGAGAATTGCAAGTTGGTTAAGGATGAAAATGCTATTTTGAAAAATAAGCTTGCAAGTTTCACAAATGGTGATATTAGATTGCGCACATTGTTAAATTTTCAAAGAGAAAATTCAAACAAGTTTGGTTTGGGTTATACTAATGCTAAGAGTAAATCTCATAGAAATGTTGTTGATTTTTCTAAAGTTGATTTTTCAAATGCACCAACATGTTTCTATTGTGGTACTCATGGACATACTTCAAATGTGTGTTATATTAAAGTGCATGGTATACCTAAAGGAGATTTTGTTTGGATGAAAAAGGGTGAGAGTCCCTACACTAACAAAAATGGATCCAAAACCATTTGGATACCAAAAAGCAAAGCATGATTGTTTTGTAGGTATGATTGAAAAAGCAAATGAAGGTCTATACACATTTGATACAATTGACATTATTGATCTTCTTCAATTGGTATCAAGGAGAAAATCCTACAAATTGGTAACATTCAATATTATACAATTGGTATTTGTTTAGTCACTATTGGTATCAAATTCTTACAATTGTTTTACAATTGGTATCATGCTTTGGTTGTTATATCTCATTAATCTCTCTATTTTGGCTTAGATCTTATATTTCAATTGGTATATATTTCTTTTTGATAATGCCAAATGGGGAGAAATATGATGTTTTGAAAAAGGGGAGAAATATTATCATTTTTGAAGAAATGAAATGGTATGTTTGGAGAAAGGTTTGTTTTGTTGTTTTTATGTAGGTTGAGCAAAGTTGTTGGAGATAGGGGGAGAATCAAGCTTAACTCAATTAGATTTTCAAATGTCAAAAGCATTTATTGAGGGGGAGCAAGAGTCTCACCAAGTGATCAAATGGTTCAAGCATCAACAACTTCAATGAACTTCAAACGATTTCAAAACATGTTTGTCATTTTCAAAAAGGGGGAGATTGTAAGATCCATGAAGAATGTTTTGATAAATGCCAAAAGGTTTTGAACAAGCTACAAATGTGTTGATCAAGTTCAAGCTCAACAAGCAACAACAAACATCAAGTGATGAAGAGAGAGCAAACTCATGAAGACTTAGTTTGGTAGTTTATGTTTTATTGTTTTATCTTTTGCCTCACAAGTCTTTTAGTTTATGAGTTTGGGTAGAGTTTATTAGAGGGTAGTGAATCTCTTTTGAATGCATGATTATATCATATTTTGAGTATTCACTTTGCCTAAAATCAATAGGTGGCTTAAATGTTTGAAAGAAAAGGTTTAGTTTTTGAGAAAACAAGTTTTAAGTGATTTTTAATGTTAATAATCGATTAACAGATTTTAATAATCGATTAACAGTGTATTTTGAACTGATAATCGATTAACAAACTTTTGATAATCGATTATCTTGACTTTTACTTGATTAGAATTTTGCAGCCTTGCGCAAATACTCGAGTGTTTTTGATTTTACTCAAGTGTTTTTGGTTTTACTCGAGTATTTCTTGTTTTACTCGAGTAGATTTATTCAGCTTTGCGCACTTACTCGAGTAGCCACTTTATTACTCGAGTAAAAAGGGTCTGTAACTGTTTTAAATACGTTTTTCACTTCTCAAAAGCTATTCTAAGTTGCTCCAACTTTTGGGTATTCTATATAAACCTTTTCCTAATCATTTCTATCAACTAGAATCATTTTGATACACAATTTTACAAAGAATCAAAGCCACACTATTCTCTCTCACTCTCTCAAGATCAAAACTTTTATTTTTACATTCTTTGATCAAGAACCTTGAATCTCTCATGTTGACATTTCATAGCTTTTGAAAGAGATTCATAGGATTGTTATTGTTTTTCATTTGAGTTGTAATCTTTGCAAAAGGCAAGCTATCTACAACAAAGGAAGACTTGATTTTGTGAATCAAGCAAAGTTATATTGGAAGCCTTGGTGAGGCATTTCATCAAGCACTTGGAAGCCTTGTTGAAGAACAAGCATTTGGAAGTCTTGTAGTAAAGCAAGCAATTGGGAGACTTGTTGTGAGGTATCGGCAAGCAAGAGAAGAGGTTAGATTAGATCATCAATAGGGTTGCAAGGCAAGGGTGTGGTATCCTTTGTAGGCTAGAAAGAAGGAAGTCTTGTGAGGCATTTACTTGTAATTTGAGAAACTCTAATTCCTCATAGTGAAGAATCTCTCTTGGTTGAAGAGGGGACTGGAGTAGCTTTCAAGTGGATGAAAGTGAACTAGGATAAATCACTGTGTCGTATCTCTAAACCCTTAACTCTTTACATTCAAGTCTTTAATTGTGTTCTTGATTGAAAACCTAGAAAAAGTGATTTTTCTATATTTGATTGAATTGAATCTTTATTGTTCAAATTAATTTGGGGAAAATCATTTTCATAACTAGGTTAATCAATAAGAATATTGGTGTTGATTGTTTCTGCTTAATCTCTGATATAATATTTGTTAATTGATTGATTTTCATTGGTTTTAATCGTTTAGATTTGTTTCTTGCGAAAATCTTTCAAAGTTTCTATAACACCTATTCAACCCCCCTTCTAGGTGTTCTCCTAGTGTTCCTATTTGTTTCAACCACCGATTGTAGGTTCTGACACTTAAGGCAATGTTGGTTCAGGAGGAAGGGAGATTAAAGAAACTGAAGGATCAATCTGCCCATCTCGTGGGATATGATGGTGCTAGCAGCAGCTAGGGAAAGCCAGGTTCGAAGGGTAAAAAGAAGGAGAAAACCTCAATGAAAGTCAATGAAGGCAGAATCCAGAAGGAGCAGAGATGCCATTTCTACAAGAAGGGAGATCACTTCAAGAAAGACTGCCCTAAAAGGAAGGCTTGGTTCGAAAAGAAAGGTATTTACTATGTTTCAGTAAATTTTGAATCAAATCTTATTGAAGTACCTAATAGTACCTGGTGGTTAGATTCTGGTGCTACTACTCATGTTTCTCATGTTACACAGGGATTTCTTTCGATCCAAACCATAAAAGGAAATGAAAAGTTTTTATATATGGGCACGAATAGAAGGAATTGGGACGTATAGATTGATCTTGGACACTGGTTGTCATTTGGATCTTCAAGAGTGTCTTTATGTTCCTGGTTGTGTTAGAAATTTAGTTTCTGTTCCGATGTTGGATAATATAGGTTTTAACTTTAAGATTGGACATGGTGTATTCTCATTATATAAAGATAAGTACTATTATGGTTCTGGTACATTAATTAATGGTTTATATCGTTTTAATCTTGATGTTAATTTTATTGAATCCCTATTTCATGTTGAACATAATGTTGGTATTAAACGTAGTGCACATAATGAAAATTCTGCTTTCTTGTGGCATCAAAGGTTAGGTCACATATCCAGAGAAAGGATACTGAGGTTAATGAGAAATGAAATTTTACCTCAATTGGATTTTGATGACTGGGGAATATGTGTAGATTGCATCAAAGGCAAACTAACGAAAAGTAGATCAAAGAATCCTGCCACAAGAAGTAGTCAATTACTTGAGTTAATACACACTGATATCTGTGGTCCATTTGATGTTCCGTCATGGGGCGGTGAAAAGTATTTCATTACCTTTATTGATGACTATTCTAGATATTGTTATTTGTATCTTTTGCATGAAAAGTCTCAATCAGTGGACTTCCTAAAGGTGTTCATTGATGAAGTTGAAAGGCAATTAGATAGAAAAGTGAAAGTAATGAGGTCTGATAGAGGTGGTGAGTTTTATGGTAAATTCAATGAAAGTGGACAATGTCCAGGTCCATTTGCAAAGTTTCTTGAAAGTCAAGGCATATGTGCACAGTATACAATGCCTGGTACACCAGAACAGAATGGTGTAGCTGAAAGGCGGAATCGTACGCTCATGGATATGGTTAGGAGTATGTTAAGTAATAGTGATGGTCTTGTAACTATTTCGCTGTGGATGCATGCATTAAAGACTGCTACATATTTGTTAAACAGGGTTCCCAATAAAGCAGTTCCTAAGACTCCTTATGAACTGTGGACAGGAAGGAAACCCAGTTTGAGGCATCTTCACATTTGGGGTTGCCCGGCAGAAGTAAGAGTATATAATCCACATGAAAAGAAGCTTGATGCAAGAACCATTAGTGGTTACTTCATCGGGTATCCAGAAAAATCAAAGGGGTATAGATTTTACTGTACTAACCATAGTACGAGAATAATTGAGTCTGGAAATGCTCGGTTCATTGAGAACGGTCAGTTCAGTGGGAGTGGAGAACCACGAAATGTGGATATTAAAGAGATTCGTATAGAAACTCCTACATCTAGTGTTCCTCCTCAAGTTGTTGTCCCTCTTGTTGTATCACAGTCACACAACACGACAAGACAACACATTAATATTCCAAACCCACAAGATGAACATATAGGTAATGAACCAGCTAATGATGTGCAAGTTGCAAATGAGCAAGCAATAGATGAACCACAAGAAGTAGCATTAAGAAGGTCTGAAAGGCATAGAAGAACACCTATTCCAAACGACTATGTGGTTTACTCTGTTGAGTATGGATGTGACTTAAGCATTGATGAGGATCCAGTCTCATTTAGACAAGCCATGGAATGTAGCAATTCTGAAAAGTGGTTCAATGCCATGAAAGAGGAGATGAAATCAATGGATGACAACAATGTATGGGAACTAGTCGAGTTGCCTGAAAAATCAAAACGGGTCGGAAATAAATGGGTCTGTAAGACCAAACGAGACTCAAAAGGCAACATTGAAAGATACAAGGCTAGGCTTGTTGCCAAAGGTTACACTCAAAAGGATGGCATTGATTAGAAAGAGACCTTCTCTCCAGTTTCAAAGAAGGACTCCCTAAGAATTGTCATGGCGTTGGTGGCTCATTATGATTTGGAGCTTCACCAAATGGATGTAAAGACCGCCTTTCTTAATGGTCTCTTGGAAGAAGAAGTTTATATGGACCAACCAGAAGGGTTTGTGATCACAGGAAAGGAAAATTTAGTGTGTAAGTTAAAGAAGTCAATATATGGATTGAAACAAGCTTCCCGACAATGGTATCTTAAGTTCAATGATACCATTACGTCATATGGATTTGTAGAAAATGCTGTTGACAAGTGTATCTACATGAAGGTCAGTGGGAGTAAGTTCATTATATTAGTTCTATATGTTGATGATATCCTACTTTCTGCTAATGACACTGGATTGTTACATGATGTAAAGAAGTATCTCTCTATGAACTTTGAAATGAAAGATATGGGAGAGGCATCTTATGTGATAGGAATTGAAATATTCCGTGATAGATCACAAGGACATTTGGGATTGTCTCAGAAAGGCTATATCAATAAAGTGCTAGAAAGATTCAGAATGGAAAAGTGTTCTCCTGGAATAGTTCCAATTCAAAAAGGGGATAAATTTAGTGAAATGCAATGTCCCAAGAATGACTTGGAACGAAAGGAAATGGAGTCTATACCCTATGCATCAGTTGTTGGGAGTTTGATGTACGCTCAAACTTGCACACGGCCAGATATCAGTTTTGCTGTTGGAGTGTTAGGCCGGTATCAAAGTAATCCCGGAATGGATCATTGGAAAGCTGCAAAGAAAGTTCTTAGGTATTTACAAGGCACCAAAGATTACATTCTCACGTATAGAAAGTCAGATTACCTGGAGGTAATCGGATACTCGGATTCAGACTATGCAGGATGTGTGGACTCTAGGAAATCCACATTTGGTTATGTTTTCCTATTAGCTGGAGGGGCAATTTCATGGAGGAGTGGAAAAGAATCTGTGATTGCTACTTCTACTATGGAGGCTGAATTTGTGGCGTGCTTTGAGGCCACTGTTCATTCATTGTGGTTGCGGAACTTTGTCTCAGGGCTTGGCATTGTCGACAGTATAGCTAGGCCGCTGAGAATGTATTGTGATAATTCTGCAGCTGTCTTCTTCTCTAAGAATGATAGGTACTCTAAAGGTGCGAAACACATGGATTTGAAGTACCTGAGTGTCAAAGAAGAAGTTCGGAAACAAAGAGTGTTGATCGAGCATATTGGTACTGATACGATGATAGCGGATCCGCTAACCAAAGGGTTGCCGCCCAAAACATTCATTGGCCATGTTAGAGAGATGGGCATCATAGATAAGACCTTGTTAGCATAAAAGCAAGATATGTACATATATTTATAGTTATATTGCTCGTATTGTAATGACACTTATGAATTCAATTAAAGTTATGTTTCCGTTTTGATTATCTGTTATCCACATTATGTTATATATATGTATTGTTTAGTGTGATAATGAATTGTGTCTATGAAAGGCATCAAGGATAAAAGTTATTTGGGTTAAGTTGATTATGTGATACATGGAAGGAATCATGTCGTTTTAATTGACTTGCGACCGCCATGATCCGATCATCTTAATTCAATTAAAGATGATGGCTTAATAGTTTCAACGTATAGTGTACAAATTATAGTTAGTTGGACATTCAAGTCATCACAAGAGTCAAGTGGGAGATTGTTAGATTATTTTAATAATCTATGGTGGCTCATGTAATTTAAAGAATTGATTCTTATTAAAGAAGGTTCAATGTGATGATGGTTAACCTTATTAAAGTCACTTAGAATCAATTGGGTCTTTTTATGATTTAAAAGTCCCTCTCCTCTGCCTTTATAAAGAAGTAATTGTCAAACCACATAACAGTTGGGCGAAAGGGTGCAACTGTTCAGAATACTGATATATATATCAGTATCTGATCAAGGAATAAAAGAGGCAGTTAAGTGGTTAAGATAACATAACAAAAGAAAGGATTCTCCTATCATCAGAGAAGCCTGAAAAGAGAAAAGAACAGAGGAGAGAAAAACTAATCTGATCAAGGAACTCAAAGGCAAACTTAAGAAGATCTTCAAACAATGGATCCAGGTAAGTTCTTGTTTATAATCTTCATTCATAGTAAATGATGATTGTGTGAGAATCATGAATTCAAAGATCCTTAATTTGCTTACAACATGTCCCTGACGTTAGTCACGTTTGTACCATTACTTTAGTGGATATTTGGATGGAATGATGAAATTGGCCACAAATTGAAAAGTTGGGGACTAAATTGGCTAAATTATTAAAAGAGTGACTAAATTCGCCAAATTGATCAAATTAGGGAACCAAAAGTGCAATTAAGCTTTTTTTTAAATCAAATTTTAATTTTTTTAATTAAATTAAAAAAAATATACGTAGGACAACCAGGTGCTGATATGTGTCTTGGAGTTAGCCGCGTCAACATCGTTACCTTGAATTTTAACAAAAGGATGAAATTGGTCACGAATTGAAAATTGAGGGACTAAATTCGCCAAATTAAAAGAATGAGGATTAAATTCGCCAAATTAATGAAATTGGGACTAAAAATGCATTTAAGCCTTTATTTTGTTATCTTAAATATGTTGCAATAAGTAGCAAAACCATGTCTGTATAGTACACTTTTTCTGTCCCTAAATATAAGCACCGGATAGTGAGAGTCATGTGATCCTTTTTATAAGCATTTGGTTCAATTTTTAATGACATTAATTATTTCTTTTCTACAAACACCTTTATTCGATCAATATTTTTTAGAATTCAAATAATAATTATAAAATTAAATTTGAAAAAATACAATAAATATCATCAATTCCAACGCACTGATAATATTAATTAACTTCTTTAGTCCACGTGCAAGATTACTCTAATTAAGATTAGCGGCTTTAAAAGGTAAGCACTTATCTTTGGGGGTAAAATTACTTGAATTAATTCTGTCCTTTTTAGTCTACTTATTTATCATTTATCATACATGAGACTACCAAATAAAGTGCTTCATATTTTAACATCCATTCAGAGAAATTTTATTTGGGATGGGTGCAATGAGGTGAGGAAAATTTGTTGGGTTAGCTGGATTTAATCTGCAAGGATAAAAAAGAAGGTGGCTTGGGTGTTCATAATCTGGACTAGTTTAATCTCTCCTTGTTGGCAAAATGGAAATGGAGACTCTTATGTGATGACGATTCTATTTGTTCCAATATTCTTTGAGCGAGGTATGACAATTTTGATGCATCATCTCTATTTGATAGTAGGAGTACCAGTTTTATCAGGAGCTCATTGTGGTGGAGAGATTTGTGCTTGGTAGGTGATCTTGGTAATGCTGAAGATTGGATTAAATATTGTATCACTAAGAAGATTGGTAATGGTGAGAACACTCTTTTTTGGGAATCTAATCGGTGTGGCTCGGCCCCCCTGAAATCTTTGTTTCCTAGATTGTATCAACTATCCATGGGCCTGGGAAAGGATATTAAATCTTTAAGTAGCATTTCTGGTGGTAGCAACCCTTGGTCTTTGAACTCGAGAAGGCGGTTATTCGAGTATGAGACAAAATTGGTTCAGTAGAGGTTTCATGTTATTCCAACTATGATTCTGGTCGATAGGGTAAAAGACTCTAGGGGTTGGACTGGGGGTCAGGGAGACTATTTCTCAACTAATAGTGCTTATCTCTTTATGCGCCAAAAATTCTTTGATATGAATAGTGCCAAGGGTGTTTCTTAGGGCCAGAATATTTTCCAATTAATCTGGGATTCTAAAACCTCGAATGAGCTCGTGTTTTTATGTGTCAACTGGTGCTTAGTCGTATTGCTACTCGTGACAATCTTAGGAAGACAGGTGTGGAGGTGGAGTTTCTCTCTCCTCTATGTAATGCGTGCGACGAATTTGTTTATCACCTGTTCGTCGATTGTGTCCAAGTTTGCTTGGCAATGCTTCTATTCTTGGTTGGACGTCTCGGTTACTTCTCAAGCTACCGTTATGACTTTCTTTATGAATCATTGTCGTATTGGTGGAGGGAAATAAATCAATTTTGTATCTATGTTATGGCTCACTCTTTGTTGGACAATATGGATCAACCGCAATGTTGCTATTTTCCATAATGAACCCATTGATGTTTCTGCCTGGCTTGATAGTGTCAAAGTTAATTCTTGGTCATCTTTTAATGCTCTAAGTGGTAAGATTACCAATTTTAGTGATTGGTGTATGTCACCTATTCATTGTATTAAAAGGGTGGGGTAATTGTCTTTTGTAAGTTAATTATTTTGCAATGTACTCTTTTATGGGTTGAGTATCCCTCTTACTCTTCTTAATAAATTTTTGCTTATAAAAAAACTCTAAAGACTTATATTTATTATATTTAGGGACTGAGAGTAATATTTTCACATGCACATGCCTTAAAAAAAGCATCTAACTAGAGAAAGTATTCATACTTCAAAATAAACAAGCCTGTTGAGAGTTGACCTTTTTGGATGAAAGTGAGTGAGAAGCGAGAGGAAATATAATGGCAGAAGAAGCACACAATGGTATTAAGAGAGGACCAAGATGGTCTCTCAATGGAATGACTGCTCTTGTCACCGGTGGCACTCGTGGCATTGGGTTTCTATCTTCTTCTCTATTAATTCGATACACTCCTTCCTTAGTTCTCTCATTTTTGGTTTGCTTCATTCATATCAGTTTGTTACTTCTGATAACATTTTGAAACTGTGTGTAGGCATGCCATAGTGAATGATCTAGCTGAGTTTGGTGCCACTGTGTACACTTGTTCCAGAAATGAGGCAGAGCTCAATAAGTGCATAGATGAATGGAGGAGTAAGGGGTTTATGATTACGTTTCTGGCTCTGCGTGTGATGTGTCATCTCCATCCCAAAGAGAGAAGCTCTTTCAGGATGTGACCTCCACTTTTAATGGCAAACTTAACATTTATGTAAGTACTAGTAATGCTAACTTCTTAGCATATAAGAAGGTCTTTATGGACAAGTGAAGTATAAAATGTTGAGTTTAATTTTAATTCATTTTCATTGTTTCTAATAATGTATGATGATATCATTAAAAAGTTCCAATTTAAATATGATAGCATTGCACAAAAATGAAATCTTTGAATAAAGTTAATGAGAAATAGAGAAATGGAGGTGAGATCCCAAAGCCATTGGTGATATTTCCCATAAGTACATTGTTTACATCCATCACAAATTAAATAATGAATCACTTTCAAAGTAGTCTCCTCAGTCCTTCCATGATGATATTAACTTTTCATGAATCATACATATGCTGATGACTTTGTGTTTTAGGTGAACAATGTGGGAACAAACTTTAGGAAGCCAGCCATTGAGTACACTGCTGAAGATTACTCAAAGCTGAAAGAAGCAGTTAATTTAGACTCCGCGTTCCATCTGTGCCAACTCGCTCATCCTCTTCTAAAAGCATCTCGAAATGGAAGCATTGTGTTCATTTCATCTGTTGCTGGTGTCACCAGCTTGGGTTCAGGATCCATTTATGCAGCAAGTAAAGGTGAGTTGCTAATTGCTATGCTCATAAGGTAATGAACACAATGCTTCATTTATATGTGATCACTGTAATGTAAGTACCAACATATAGAGAGACAAATTATCTTTTGTCTGTAGCCGCAATTAATCAGCTTACGAAAAATCTGGCTTGTCAATGGGCTAAAGACAACATAAGGAGCAACTCTGTTGTCCCATGGGGAACCAGAAACCCACTTGCTGAACATGTAATTTTCTTGCTCCCTAACCATTTTCTTGTAGGTTTATTTTTTCCCTTATTGGAAGACCTTAAGAAAACCTACTCCCTCCTTCCCGCAATGATGGTAAAAAATGATTAAATTTTTTGTCCCGAACTATAGTTAAAATAATTAATGAAACGTTTAGAAATTGTAAATTTTGAATTGTGATTGGTTGATCCATGCAAATTGTATTAAACTAGTTGTTTGATAATTGGTTGATGTATTAGACAAACCATTAAATGCATTCCTCATTAATTTTTTGACTTTTGATTTTTTTAATCATCCTTTTGAAATGAAGGAAGTATTACTTAGCAGACAAAGGGATTAACTAGCTAGCCTTGCGGATTTGGAAAATGATTATAAGAAACACTGAACTAATTGTACGAACGACTTACAAAGGTGTTGGCATAGAAAAGTCACACTACGTTCCAAGGGGAGAACCAAGGTTAGATTCAAGATAAAAAAACGCTATTTGGGAGGTTAAGTTTGACTAAGCCCGAGGGATTAGTCTACTACCATGGTGAAAATGTTGGGAGGATACCATGTAAAACCAAAAATTTAACTAATTGAACCAATTTTGAAGCTATACTTAACAGAGGTTTTCAATTGATTTTCATAATAAACTTTATCAAAAATAATTTCATTTTTTTTTAAAATTTTACTTGATGTAAACAGATTCCTTCTCTTATTTGATTAACTTAAAGTACTATATTTGATTGTATTTAAGCTTGTTCTTTCCACTGAATTTCCTAACTATTTGGACCTTTAAATCAAGTACACACATAGAAGATATCGGACAAGTGACGTCGATGTCAATATTGCAAAGCCAGCCTAGCAGAATTATATGTCCATTGAGATGATGATGTACTTGAGCATTATCTAGTATGTAGTATATTTTATCATCCAAGTTTTGGCAAATGAAGTATATATGATTCATAATTTCTTTGATCGAGATTTTGTTTGATTTATAAATGTTTGTGACCCAACCTTTTTTTCTCTTTTTCTATTTCTCATTTGTAGTTGCTTCAGAATCAAAAGTTTGTAGATGAGATTATGTCTCGAACTCCTATTAAGCGTATTGCAGAACCTGAAGAAGTGTCATCATTGGTTGCATTCCTTTGCTTGCATGCGGCCTCTTACATCACTGGACAAGTTATTTGTGTTGATGGAGGATTTACTGTCAATGGATTTCAACCAAGAAAGAGACTTACCTGAAATTCCCTATCTTTTATTTTCAGAATAAATGATTTTCATTTCATTTCAACTCTCATAGTGGTTATGAGTAATGAGTTTGACAAATTAAAATTAATCCCATATTTCTTTTGAATAACTTATGAGAATAAAGTTTCTTGAGAGAACTTGTATTCTCAGTCCAATAAAGTTATGACATATGTATTAATTTTAATTTGTTTTTTACTCTATCCTATTTTTATTATACGATATACTTAATTGAATGACATATATCAAGGAAAGTAGTTAGTTTTATGATTTTTATGAGAATATATTGTAACATTTCAATTTTACCCTATCAACTTTTCTTGGAAAATTTACACTAATTAATGAATAACAAAAAAAAAAACATAAATAGTCAAAACATTTAACAAAGGCAAAAAAGAGAAAAAACAATAAATAATACATAAGAAATATAAAATGACTTATAATTAGGACCAAAAAATATTCTAAAAAATGACCGATATTAAAAACCGGAAAAAATATTTTGTTTTTAATATTCTTTCTTCCTACTTCCCTATCCTCCTAACTTTCTCCAAACCTTCAATATCTTTCTCACAAACTCCTCAGCACATAAAAACCATTTGTCTACGATAAATTTCAATTCCATTTTAGTGTTTCATTTTCATTTTGTTTGGGATTGGAATATGAATTTATTGTAGATAAATGATTTTTATGTCTTGGTAAGTTTCTGATGATGGATGTTCAAAGTTTGGAGAAAGATAGCACGAATAAGGAGGAAGCATTTCTTCTTACTCTTTTTCAAATTTGATAAATGTTGGTTGATCATGTATTTCATTATAGTTCTATGATTCAGAGTATCATTTCCTATTTGATACCTTCGATTCAATACATTTCTTATGTACCCACATGGGTGCTATATTGGATTTGAATCAGATTTCAGATCAATCTATATTGATTGACTGCCTTCATTATGTTGTTGCTAGCAAATTCCACTATTTTTGGTTTTGGATCTTCCAAATCATTCCAGCAAGAGGTCTGGACCCATTTTTTTATGATCCTTCGATAAAAAGATTCATTCTCTTCATAACAAAGAGGGGGTACAACCAATAAAGATTTATTTTTCGATTCATCCCTAGAGTTTTTTCCTGATAGCGGGTCACATGTACAAAACCAACTTCGGGATTGGTCACAGTATAAAAGATTAACAGGGTTTTATGGTCGGTCTGCGACCCCCTGGATGCCGAAGGCGTCCTTAGGGAGATCTTGTAGTTCCTACGGGGTGGAGACGACGGGGTCGGTCCATAGTCTTTCACTAAGATTTCAAATAGCTATCCCGAATTCTAGTTAATTATGTTTCGCCTCTTCCTCGAAGAAAGATGATCAAACAATTCCCAATCATGGTCCTTGCGGATTGTAATACCCCGAATTTTGATTTTCAAATAAATAAAAGAAATATTTAAACAAAATTAATTATATGGAATTAATTAGTTTTGTTTATTAATTATGGTTATATTTAAGTATAAATTAAGGGAGAAATACAAGAAAAATATTTTGGGTCTTAAAAATAGTACTTTTGCAGTTTAGTCCTTGGGAAGGACTTAAGAGGCAATATTGGAAAGGTATTTGGAGGGAAAGTAAATAAAATATTAATTTTTGAAAAACTGGTCGCGTTAATCGATTAACCCGACCGTTAATCGATTAACGACTGAGCTGAAGCTGAAGATAGTGGAGTTTGATGACTCAATCAATTGGGAAATTCGATTTTTGACACCTAGCAAGGCCAGAACACGTTTTAGCTACGTGTTGGCATGCATGGTGCTTGATTTTAGCTATAAATCAAGGGCCATGGGTGAGGGAAATTGATATAAGAAGAAGTAATATACCAAAACTCTGCTGAAATTCTTCCACAAACACCCTCTGGTTTTTGATTTCGTTCTTCTTCCCTACCCATACACTTTCTGCGAGCTTCACACCATTTTGAAGCTTACAGAGAGACCTTCGATTTAAGCTATAGATCGCGCATTTTGGTGGATTGATCTAGGAGAAATTGATCTGTGAAGTGGAGTGCTTGAAACTGAAGTGTGCAATTTCAGAACTCGAGTTGCTTGCTTTGAGTGGAGATTGTGGTGAGTATAAGTCACCATTTTATGTCAAATTGGTTTCTAATCAAAGCTTGCAATTTGTAGTTTCTATTCTGATCTCATTTGCTCATTTTCATGTCCATTTGATTTGTCAAATTTGCTGTTGAATATGCTTACCCGAAACTGTTATGGACCTGAAAACAGAGCATTAGGAGGTTGGAATTTTGGCACTTTTCTTATTGGAATTTGATTCAAAAAGCTTCATTGAGGTAAGGGAGAAGCTTTACTAATGCTAGAATAGATTGTGGTATTGAATTGAATTTAGAATGAACCACCACATGAGGTTCAAAGGGCACTAGCTTATGGTAGAATGGCTTGGAGGCCAAATGAACTTGAAAACTGAATTGGAGCAAGTTAGATTATCCCCATAGAAGCTGTAGGAATGATCAATTTGAACTGAAATGGCTCGAATCAAAATATGACATGTTAGGTTGTGATTTTGATTAAATTGGGGGAAAATTAAGCAATTCTGTCAATCTGTGGTTAATTGCTGAAATTAATGTTATGAATAAGTTTAACATGATGTATTTAAGTTGTACTTGAGGTTGGTTTTGGTCAAAATTGAGTTGGTATGAGTTTAGTATTCAAAAACCAGTTTCAGCACTGTTTTACTGATATATTAATCTATTAACCCGACTGTTAATCGATTAACACGAGTAAATTCTGATCAGTTTGAAATTTTATAAATGAATAATCGATTATCAGGATGGATAATCGATTATCAATGCAAATTTTGTAATAAAAAAATCAGAATTCAATTAATTAATCGATTAACCAGGTATTTTAATCGATTAAAGGCTGAAGTTGGAACTTATTATCAAAGGTTTATTTAAATAGTAACTTAGAATACCAAAGTATATATTGAATGACCTCAAGTAAACTGAAATTACACTTATGTTTGCGGAATCATGCATAGCATTTGCATTTTGGTTTCCCACAGTGGTGGAGACACGTCCGTGAGGCGTGGGCATACCTCTTGATTGGTGAAACTCGAGGGACATTAGTGTGAATGCCAGTTGGGTTTCAGTGGGCGTCCATGGGGACGTTGGGGTATGTCGGTGACCGGGGTTGCACCTTTTGTTAAGGAAATACACACGGGGGTGTGGGCAAGTCTTCAAACGCCGGGCTCGAGAGACGTAGTCTTGCGGGATACGTCGGGGTCACTTCTATGAGCTCTATGAGTGTCTTTTAAAGGCGGCCGAGTCCGAGAGGTACTCATTGGGGGTACCGGGTATGTTTTAAAGGTGCCACGGGAGCCTATTTGTTGTGTTGGCCAATGATCATGCATTGATAGACATGAGGCATTGACATTATATGATGAGAATAATTATTATTGTTAGCATTCCTCACTATCTTAATGTTTATGATGTGTAATGTTAGTTAAGACTTGAAAATAATTGTTTATTAATTATAAGTGTCGAAAATGAAATTAATGAATTATGATCTTTCAACGAATAAAGATTATTTGATAGGTTATCCTATTTGGAATTTTAAGTTACCTTGTATCGATTTCTATTTGATTATGTGTTAGTAATTGTTGAGTCCCTAGCCCATTGTAGGTGATGGCTCATTTTCTGGCATTCATCGAGATTCGCCCGCTCCGTAGCGGCGTTTGGGATTACGAGGGTCACCGGGCGATCTTCGAGGGTGATGTGGATATCATATTCCGTCATCCTAATCCTTTGGCCCGTGTGAGACCTCGTAGGCTGCATCTTCCTATGATTTACATCCTGCACGTACCACCGGTGTACACTTATCGTCACGGTACTCCACCACCATCACCACGCCCTGGTCGTCGTTTTTACTCATTTCATATTAGGCGTCCTGCTACTCGTTCTCGTCCCTCTACTAGTGATACTGAGACTGCCACTCCTCACCCTGGTTCGTCCACTAGGGTGGATTTTGCACCTTCACCTGATGCGGTGCCTCGCATTGCTGCACCCTCAGTGCCGGACGAGGAGGGGAGGAGGACCCAGTAGAGGACGAGGACGGGGGAGCTGCGGACCATTCTACTAGTAGCCAGTGGCGTGATGATGACCCTTGAGTATGGACAGGATGGGACTCAGTGTGACGTAGTGGTTGCAGCTTTTGGAGGACTCAGAGATCAGACATCAGTGTGGGTGGATCATGGCATAGCTCTTGGCTTACTCCTTTATTTTTGAGTTGTACTATACTGTATATATTTGAGAGGAGTACGAGAGAGTTGTTATTTTATATTTACTGGTCTGTATCTCTATACTTTGCTATCTCAACTCTTGACTACTTTTGATGTACTGGTTTATATATATATATATATATATATATATGTATTGGCTCTGGTTGCGTATATGATTTTGATATTTCTTTTAATTATTCGCAACCAACACAAAGGTTTTAAAATCGTTTCCGATGAACTCAAATTTAGTACTCAATTATTTCATTGAATTTGAAAGTAGTTTCGGAAACAGTCTTCATAAAGGAAATTATTTTTCCATGAAAATTCTACAAGATTGTTTCACTTCTGAATGTATACTCTATTTAATATACATCAAGTTATATTTTCAATTAGAGTATATATATATATATATATATATATATATTTTTGAGGGTGCTGCACTTGTTGGTATGAGAGCTGTGATCCTGCAAACTGATTCTGATTTGTGATCTCCAAAAGGTAACACATGTCTTTGTATCTATTTTAGTTAGCTTTAGAATAGAAAAGAGGTATGTTACACATGCTTCATATTAGGAGATTTTTAGCCTGATCGGAAATCCTTAGTGCAGGTATAAGATGTCTAATCGAAATAATAATCATATGGCCGAAGCCATAGAGAGGTTAATGGAGGTGTTAGTTGGAATGCGCCAACAACAGCAGCAACAAGTTAATCAGCCACCTCACCCCTTTTCGGTAGAGACTCAGGAATCAAAGACTTTTAATGAATTCCGAAACTTCAAACCGTCAAAGTTTGAAGGAGGTCATAAGCCTGAGGAAGCGAATCACTGGATTCAAGAGTTGAGTAAGATCTTCTGTGTTATGGAATGTACCGATGCTCAGAAGGTAAAGTTCGCTAGTTTTATGCTTATTGGAGAAGCTGAAAACTGGTGGCATCATACTCTGCAACTGATGAATTATGAAGGGAGGATGATCTCTTGGGAGGTATTTGTTGAAAGGTTTCTCAGCAAATATTTTCCTGAAGATTTGAGGTGAAAGAAAGAAATGGAATTTATTCAGCTGAAACAAGGAGACATGAGTGTAGGAGAGTATGCAAAGAAGTTTGAGGAACTCATTAAGTATTCTCCTTACTATCAGCTTAACCCTGATGAAAGGTCTAAATGTATCAAGTTTGAAAGTGGACTTAAACCAGAAATTAAATCGGCATTTGGATATAAGAAGATAAGGAGTTTTCCTGCTCTTGTAGAAATGTGCCGAGTTTATGAAGATGATAAGAAAGAAGAGGAGGTACAAAGGAAGAATCAATCTGGATTCGAACCGATCAGAAAGAAGAATTTCAATCATCGGAACAAAGGTCCTTATTTCCAGAAAGGAAGAGGAAAGGTAGCAATTGGGGAGAAAGATACTTCTCAGACAGGCTCTCGCAAGTGTGAGAAGTGTAATCGCTTTCACTTTGGAACTAATTGTTATGCTGCTCAACACGGACTGTGTTTCAACTGTGGTAAGAAGGGGCATTATTCTCGCGAATGCAGGGAGCCAGTGAAGAAAGAAGGAACCAACAAACCGGCTGTGGCTGGAAAAGTTTTCGCTTTGAGTGGAACTGAAATGAATCAATCCTCTGACCTAATTCAAGGTACTTATCTCCTTAATGACCAACCTTGTGTTGTAATGTTTGATTCTGGAGCCACTCACTCTTTTGTGTCCTTCGAGTGTGTGAATCGTTTGAAGTTAGCAGTGACTGATTCACCCTACCAATTACAATTAGAAAACCCTATTAATAACCCTGTTGTTGTTTCTAAAGTCTGTAAGGATTGCAAGATGGTGGTCCTAAACCATACATCTTTCGTAGACTTAATTTGTCTACCCATGCTTAAAATAGATGTGATTTTAGGAATGGATTGGTTAAACCGAAATCAAGTCATCCTTAATTGTGATGAGAAAACAATCCAATTCCGAGATCATGATTCCGTAAGCCTTAAACCCCGAGGATTTGTATGCCTGTTTTCCTCAACCATAGAAGAAAAGAAGGAAGTGGAGGTTGAAGATATTCCTGTGGTAAGAGATTTTCCAGAAGTGTTTCCTGAAGAAATTCCAGGCTTACCGCCTAAGCGCGAGATTGAGTCTAGAATTGACCTAGTACCTAGAGCCGGTCCTATCTCTATTGCTCCGTATAGGATAGCACCACCTGAAATGGCTGAGTTAAAGAAGCAAGTGGAAGAGTTATTGCAAAAGCAGATGATAAGGCCTAGTGTTTCGCCATGGGGAGCTCCAGTGTTATTCGTCAAGAATAAGGATGGTAGCATGAGGATGTGCGTAGATTATCAGCAGCTGAATAAGGTCACGATTAAGAACAAATATCCTTTACCAAGGATAGATGATCTTATGGACCAAGTCCGAGGAGCTTCAGTATTTTCAAAGATTTATCTAAGATCGGGATATCATCAAATTAGAATTCGAGATGAAGATATTTCGAAGACGACTTTTTGATCCAGATATGGGCATTATGAATATGTAGTGATGCCGTTTGGATTGACGAATGCTCCTGCTATTTTCATGGATTACATGAACAGAATCTTCAGACCTTACTTGGACCTATTTGTGGTCATGTTCATTGACGACATTCTCATTTATTCAAAAAGTCCAGAGGAGCATGCCGAACATCTCAAAACGGTATTAGAAATCTTAAAGGAGAAACAACTTTATGCCAAACTTGCTAAATGTGAGTTTTGGTTGGACAAGGTGAATTTCCTAGGTCACGTTATTTCTAAGGAGGGAATTGCTGTTGACCCAGCTAAAGTTGGAGCAGTGCTGAAATGGGAGCAACCCAAAACTGTGACTGAAGGTTGTAGTTTCTTGGGTTTGGCTGGATACTACCGAAGGTTTATCAATGGTTTTTCAAGGATTGCCTTTCCGTTGACTAAGTTAACTCGCAAGGACCAACCTTTCTTGTGGGATCATAAATGTGAGGAAAGTTTTCAATTGTTGAAGGAGAAGTTAACATCCTCACCAGTGTTAGTATTACCTGATCCACAAAGAAGTTTTGATGTTTATTGTGATGCTTCGAGGCAAGGTCTTGGGTGTGTGTTAATGCAAAATAGAAAGGTGGTAGCATATGCATCAAGACAACTAAAGGTGCATGAAATCAATTATCCGACGCATGATTTGGAGCTCACTGCTATCGTGTTTGCTCTTAAGATTTGGAGGCATTACCTCTATGGCACTATGTTCATTGTATATAGTGATCATAAGAGTTTGAAGTATCTGTTCGACCATAAAGAGCTGAACATAAGGCAAAGGCGTTGGATGGAATTCATTAAAGATTATGATTTTGAGCTTCAATACCATCCCGGTAAAGCAAATGTTGTAGCTGATGCTTTAAGCCGGAATACTCTTCATATGAGTGCTATGATGGTCAAGGAAATTTCTTTAATTGAAAAATTTCGGGATTTGAGTTTGATGATACAAGAAGAACTTGGATGAATAAAGCTTGGTAAACTACAAATTACCAATGAATTTCTCATACAAGTTCGGGAATCACAGCAGTCAGATGAGGAGTTACAGGAAAATAAAAGGTTGATGATGGAAGGGAAGGAGCCAAACTTTCTTATTGGGAGTGATGAAATTCTCCGATTCAAAGATCGAATTTGTATTCCTAAAGATCTGGAGATAAGAAGATTAATCTTGGACGAAGCGCACAAAAGTCGGATGAGCATTCACCCGGGATCAACCAAGATGTATCAAGACTTGAAGAGACTGTTTTGGTGGTCTGGGTTAAAGAAAGATGTAGCTTCGTATGTAGCTTCATGTTTGATCTGTCAAAAAGCAAAGGATGAGCACAAGAGACCAGGTGGAGAACTACAACCTTTGGATGTTCCTCAATGGAAATGGGACAGCATTTCTATGGACTTTGTGTCTGGGTTACCTAGAATTATTGGAGGTTGTGATGCAATTTGGGTAATCGTTGATCGATTGACCAAGTCAGCGCATTTTCTTCCAGTTAACATGCGCTATCCTACAGAAAAGTTTGCTCAGTTGTACATCAAGGAAATAGTCTGTTTGCATGGAATACCTTCAAGTATCATTTTGTATAGAGCTCCGAGGTTTTCTTCGAGACTTTGGAAAGGTTTACAACAAGCTCTGGGATCAAAGTTAAGGATGATTTCTACATACCACCCTCAGACGGATGGTTAATCTGAAAAGACTATTCAGTCGCTCGAAGATTTGTTGAGAGCCTGTGTCATGGAGAGTCAAGAAAGTTGGGATAAGCTCTTGCTGCTTATAGAGTTTACCTACAACAACAGTTACCATACCAGTATCGGAATGGCACCGTTTGAGGCATTGTATGGTAGGAAATGTCAAACCCCTCTACGCTGGTTTCAAGTGGGGGAGCAGACGATCATCAGACCTGATATTGTTCAAGAAACGACTGAGAAAATTCATACATCAGAGAAAAGATGAAGACAACTCAGAGTAGACAGAAAAGTTATGCAGATAAAAGGAGAAGACCGTTGTAATTTGAGGAAGGTGAACATGTTTTTATTCACATAAGACCGACGACAGGTGTTGGAAGAGCTTTGAGAACTAAGAAACTGTCACCAAGATTTATTGGTCCTTATCAGATTCTCAAGCGTATTGGTCCAGTTGCCTATAAACTCGCTTTGCCTCTGTCGTTGTCCAATCTTCACGATGTGTTTCATGTATCACAATTACGGAAGTTCATGTCGGACCCAAACTCCGTAATTGAAGTTCAACCTGACGATTTGACTCTGCGAGAAAATCTCACTCTGGAAACCATCCCTATTAGGATAGAAGACCGAAGGATGAAGCAGCTTCGAGGAAAGGAAATTCCTTTGGTAAAAGTTATTTGGGAAAATGCTGAAGTATCGGAAGCCACTTGGGAATTAGAAGATATGATGAAAAAGGATTATCTTGAACTGTTTATGTAAGCGGAATTTCGGGGACGAAATTCTTGTAAGTGGGGGAGAAATGTAATACCCCGAATTTTGATTTTCAAATAAATAAAAGAAATATTTAAACAAAATTAATTATATGGAATTAATTAGTTTTGTTTATTAATTATGGTTATATTTAAGTATAAATTAAGGGAGAAATACAAGAAAAATATTTTGGATCTTAAAAATAGTACTTTTGCAGATTAGTCCTTGGGAATGACTTAAGAGGCAATATTGGAAAGGTATTTGGAGGGAAAGTAAATAAAATATTAATTTTTGAAAAACTGGTCGCGTTAATCGATTAACCCGACCGTTAATCGATTAATGACTGAGCTGAAGCTGAAGATAGTGGAGTTTGATGACTCAATCAACTGGGGAATTCGATTTTTGACACCTAGCAAGGCCAGAACACGTTTTAGCTACGTGATGGCATGCATGGTGCTTGATTTTAGCTATAAATCAAGGGCCATGGGTGAGGGAAATTGATAGAAGAAGAAGTAATATACCAAAACTCTGCTGAAATTCTTCCACAAACACCCTCTGGTTTTTGATTTCGTTCTTCTTCCCTACCCATACACTTGCTGCGAGCTTCACACCATTTTGAAGCTTACAGAGACACCTTCGATTTAAGCTATAGATCGTGCATTTTGGTGGATTGAGCTAGGAGAAATTGATCTGTGAAGTGGAGTGCTTGAAGCTGAAGTGTGCAATTTCAGAACTCGAGTTGCTTGCTTTGAGTGGAGATTGTGGTGAGTATAAGTCACCATTTTATGTCAAATTGGTTTCTAATCAAAGCTTGCAATTTGTAGTTTCTATTCTGATCTCATTTGCTCATTTTCATGTCCATTTGATTTGTCAAATTTGCTGCTGAATATGCTTACCCGAAACTGTTATGGACCTGAAAACAGAGCATTAGGAGGATGGAATTTTGGCACTTTTCTTATTGGAATTTGATTCAAAAAGCTTCATTGAGGTAAGGGAGAAGCTTTACTAATGCTAGAATAGATTGTGGTATTGAATTGAATTTAGAATGAACCACCACATGAGGTTCAAAGGGCACTAGCTTATGGTAGAATGGCTTGGAGGCCAAATGAACTTGAAAACTGAATTGGAGCAAGTTAGATTATCCCCATAGAAGTTGTAGGAATGATCAATTTGAACTGAAATGGCTCGAATCAAAATATGACATGTTAGGTTGTGATTTTGATTAAATTGGGGGAAAATTAAGCAATTCTGTCAATCTGTGGTTAATTGCTGAAATTAATGTTATGAATAAGTTTAACATGATGTATTTAAGTTGTACTTGAGGTTGGTTTTGGTCAAAATTGAGTTGGTATGAGTTTAGTATTTAAAAACCAGTTTCAGCATTGTTTTACTGATATATTAATCGATTAACCCGACTGTTAATCGATTAACACGAGTAAATTCTGATCAGTTTGAAATTTTATAAATGAATAATCGATTATCAGGATGGATAATAGATTATCAATGCAAATTTTGTAATAAAAAAATCAGAATTCAATTAATTAATCGATTAACCAGGTATTTTAATCGATTAAAGGCTGAAGTTGGAACTTATTAACAAAGGTTTATTTAAATAGTAACTTAGAATACCAAAGTATATATTGAATGACCTCAAGTAAACTTAAATTACACTTATGTTTGCGGAATCATGCATAGCATTTGCATTTTGGTTTCCCACAGTGGTGGAGACACGTCCGTGAGGCGTGGGCATACCTCTTGATTGGTTAAACTCGAGCGACATTAGTGTTAATGTCAGCTGGGTTTCAATGGGCGTCCGTGGGGACGTCGGGGTATGTCGGTGACTAGGGTTGCACCTTTTGTTCCGGAAATACACACGGGAGTGTGGGCATGTCTTCAAACGACGGGCTCGAGAGACGTAGTCTTGCGGGATACGTCGGCGTCACTTCTATGAGCTCTAGGAGTGTCATTTAATGGCGGCCGAGTCCGAGAGGTACTCATTGGGGGTACCGAGCATGTTTTAAAGGTGCCACGGGAGCCTATTTGTTGTGTTGGTCAACGATCATGCATTGATAGACATGAGGCATTGACATTATATGATGAGAATAATTATTATTGTTAGCATTCCTCACAATCTTAATGTTTATGATGTGCATCGTTAGTTAAGACTTGAAAATAATTGTTTATTAATTATAAGTGTCGAAAATGAAATTAAGGAATTATGATCTTTCAACGAATAAAGATTATTTGATAGGTTATCCTATTTGGAATTTTAAGTTACCTTGTATCGCTTTCTATTTGATTATGTGTTAGTAATTGCTGACTCCCTAGCCCATTGTAGGTGATGGCTCGTTTTCTGGCATTCTTCGAGATTCGCCCGCTCCATAGCGGCGTTTGGGATTACGAGGGTCACCGGGCGATCTTCGAGGGTGATGTGGATATCATATTCCGTCATCCTAATCCTTTGGCCCGTGTGAGACCTCGTAGGCTGCATCTTCCTATGATTTTCATCCTGCTCGTACCACCGGTGTACACTTATCGTCACGGTACTCCACCACCATCACCACGCCCTGGTCGTCGTTTTTACTCATTTCATGTTAGGCGTCCTGCTACTCGTTCTCGTCCTTCTACTAGTGATACTGAGACTGCCACTCCTCGCCCTGGTCCGTCCACTAGGGTGCATTTTGCACCTTCACCTGATGCGGTGCCTCACACTGCTGCACCCTCAGTGCCGGACGAGGAGGAGGAGGACGACCCAGTAGAGGACGAGGACGGGGGAGCTGCGGACCATTCTACTGGTAGCCAGTGGCGTGATGATGACCCTTGAGTATGGACAGGATGGGACTCATAGTGTGACGTAGTGGTTGCAGCTTTTGGAGGACTCACAGATCAGACATCAGTGTGGGTGGATCATGGCACAGCTCTTGGCATACTCCTTTATTTTTGAGTTGTACTATACTGTATATATTTGAGAGGAGTACGAGAGAGTTGTTATTTTATATTTACTGGTCTGTATCTCTATACTTTGCTATCTCAACTCTTGACTACTTTTGATGTACTGGTTTATATATATATATATATATATATATATATATATATATATGTGGGCTCTGGTTGTGTGTATGATTTTGATATTTCTTTTAATTATTTGCAGCCAACACAAAGGTTTTAAAATTGTTTCCGCTGAACTCAAATTTAGTACTCAATTATTTCATTGAATTTGAAAGTAGTTTCGATAACAGTCTTTATAAAGGAAATTATTTTTCCATGAAAATTCTACAAGATTGTTTCACTTCTGAATGTATACTCTATTTAATATGCATCAAGTTATATTTTCAATTAGAGTATATATATATATTTGAGGGTGCTGCACGGATCGGATCATCCAGATCCATGTAATATACAAAAAGAAACTCCATATATTTGATATCTTTCTCTTTGAATGAGATCTCAATTCCAACGACGGTTTCTCGTATTGATGAAAATTTGACTCCCGAGAAATTGAACAAAAAGCTCCAGAATTGGCCTATTTATTGCATGTCCCAATTGAAGCATTTTGATAGAAGGGGGAAGGAAGAAAGAATATTAAAAATAAAATAAAAAACAAATTAAAATTAAGATATGTATCATTATTTTATAGGATTGAGAAGACAAGTTCTTTTTTATATGAGTAAAAACTTTATTCTTTTAATCATAATATTAATTTTGCTTTTTTTAATCTTTCTTAACAACATCATCATAAATAAATGAGTTTTAGTCAAAATAAAATAAAACTTTTCTTTAGTTAATAATTTTTTAATATTTGTACACCAAATTTAAACCACAATATTTATGAAATTGAGAGAGTAATTGTGAAATTTATTAATAATTTTGAAATTATATATTTACTTTTCTCAAATTAGGAAATTTTATTTTTGACCAATGATTATGTTTCTATATGCTTCCCGTAGGGGTGTGATGGTCGATCCTGTTTGATTTTTGAAGTATTCCATATACAAAGATTGAATCAGATCGAACAGTTCATAAATGGTTTGGTTTGGTCTGGTTCTACAATACACCTATGATATTTATTTAAAATTTAAAATACATTTTTGACTTATAAAATTCATAGATACCGAAAACGATGTGCTACTTTAAAAATACTGAAATTCATAAATATTAATTTGGGAAATCCATATCACTATGCCAATATAAATGTTGGCTTCTAGTTTGTTTGTTTTTTTTAAATTTTTTTATAGGAATTTTGGATGAATGTTGTACTAAAATGTTTCCGTTTATGAAACAAGCGTTTTTATCATTGACAACTCGAAACTAATACTGAAAGTGTTTTTCTTACTTGTTTTTAGTGCTTCTTGACCAAAAAATAAAATTAAAATTGGAAACAACAATTCATAAGTAAGAACGTTTGGAAAAAAATTGAGAAATCTGTAACATCCTGATTTTAATTTCAAGCTTAATTAGAGTAAATCTAAGTTAGAACTAATGAAAATGATAAGAGTAAGCTGAGATTAAGTGAAGTAATCATAGCCAAATTGTAAGTAGAAGTTAAGGAAGATGTTTTAGAGTTACAAACCATCAAGATATGAAAATGGGGCAAGGTAATCGATTACCTTGGGGAGATAATCGATTACCAACTCCCTGTGAGAAACCCAAAATTAACGGTTGTAATAGATTACTTTTGGGAAGGTAATCGATTACCGACCTCTTGTAGGAACTGATTAATTGAGAAATTAAGGAGATAATTGATTACTTGAGAAGGTAATCAATTACCTGCACGTCAGACTTGAAAAAAAATGATGACTTGGAGGCCACACAAAAGAGGCTTCCTCAAGAAGCCATTGATTTATGTCCACACAATCATTTCCCATGCAAAATAAACAAACAACAACAAACACATGAACCACTTCTTCTTCATATTCTTCTCCTTCATGAACGCTAAGAAAACTCAAGAGTCTCATCAACCCACCATCATCAAATCTTATCACCATCAAGAACACTCATCTTCATTAAGATTATCAAGCCCTAAACACTTAAACTAAGCTCAAGAGCTTCATAATCATCATCATCATCACACGCATATCATCATCATCTCCACCATATTCACTTGTTTCTCTCACTAGAACCATGGCCATGGAAAACCACTCTCTCTCTCATGCCTTCCTCTCAAGAACAAGTGAAGGATAAGTCTCTTCCTCAATCTCACTCTCCTCTAGACAAGTTCCCAACACATCTCATAGTTTCATTGTTGAGATTCCAAAGGAGGTTCAAAGGATTCAAGCTTAGAGGATTCTAGGGCACAAGAAGTAAAGCTAAGGTTATAAGGTTTTCTTACCTCTCTTCACACTTGAGGTAAGGAGGGGGTGTTACTATTGTTGGAAACCAACAAGTGGGCTAAGCAATTACTAGAGGGGGGTGAATAGTAATATGAAGCAGTGGTACCAAATATTTCGAATGATATTAAAAGAAATGAGCTAAAACTGATTTTTCTGGAAACAGACTCGAAATACTCGAGTCTTTCTTGAGATACTCGAGTGTTTCAGGAAGAACTACTCGAGTCTTTCAATATATACTCGAGTCTTGAGCAAGAACTACCCGAGTATTCTGAGAAATACTCGAGTCTTTCGTATCAGATATGTGCTAAACCAGAAACGAAAAATCAGCAATTCACTTTAAATCAATCCAATACAAAACAGAAACTTATCTAACAGAATAGCAAGCAATCTAAATAACTTTTAACACTTGAATAACACTTAGATTCCTTGAACTTGCTACCCAATTAGACAAATCCTATTTCTTTGAAAAACTTTAGGTTGTTTGAGCAAGAATGAAAATTGAAAGCTATAAATCAACACTCAAGCAATTTTATCCTGGTTCACTCCATCAATGAGCTACATCCAGTCCTCCTAACCACCTTAGGAGATTTTTCTATAAATCAAATTGTTAGAAATTACAAGGATTGCTTGAGATAGCCTCACTCAACCTAACCCTTCAAGAGTGTACCAAACTCTTGATTTCTACCCCAATTTGATTCCGGTGACGAAGAACTCTTCTAAAGCTTCCTTGAACTCCCTTCAAGAAACTCCACCGGGCTAGGAACCTCCTAGTCTTGTGCTTGAGAACCTCTCAAGACTTCCAATACCCTAAGCGGCCACTTAGGGTTTTGCTTGGGAACAATCCAAGACTTGAATCAACAAGCTTTTGTATGTGTATTACGAATCTCGCAATGGATTCGCACAAATAAGCACAACTCAATATACAAATTGAGACCTAAACTCAACTTGAGAAGAGAATAACAATATGAGTGCAAAGTTGAGTTTTGTAAATCAACACTTGAGAAGAAGAATTAATGAAAGCTTGTAATGATTTTGAGCTTGTTGTCTTGTTTGTTCTTGTGCAAAATCAGAGAGAAATTTTACAATAAAGTGCTGAAAAATGTTCTCTAGAGTTGGGGAAGACTCAAGTGCCCTAACATGGGTTTTTGGGTCATTCCAACGTTAATTTTTTTTTTTGCTCACTGGACCTAAAGACTCGAGTCTTTTGGCCAATACTCGAGTCTTTTGGCCAGGCTGGAAAGATTCGTTGCACGAACAAGACTAACGGCTATATTTGCTGATCTGGCATAAATACTCGAGTCTTTTTCAGAATACTCGAGTAGATACTCGAGTATTTTGATCAGACATATCAAAAATTAATTTTCCTTTTTATTTTTCTTCTCAAGTATTAATTTTGGTTAATCTCAACCTAATAATCAAATTACTTATTTTATTCTTAGAAGAGATTAATTATTTCTACCCACTCTCAACATAAATGAAAAATTACAATTACAATCGGATTGAGAATGAGTGAGCACTTGTCTTCTTTCTTGAATTCTTGTTGTTGTTGATGTTGCAATGACTTCAAGGCTTGATTATTAATTACTTTGTCATCATCAAAATCAAATCCACATAATTAGGAGCATTGAATTTACAATCTCCCCCTTTTTGGTGATGACAAAATAATTAACACTTGTTGAGCTTGATACCACTTGAAGATGCTTAACCATGAAGATACTTGTGAGGCAACTCCCCCTCACTAAAAGATCCTCTTAACCTGTCTAAAATTCAGCTTGTGCTAGCAAAGAGTTTTAACAAATTTTAATTACAGCAACAAACTTATTACAGGTGCATATTATGGTATCAGAGCAACCATCAGAGATTAGAGCAAATACCATTTCATGAAGTGCATTATCAGAATATACATGAAAATTTTAATTCCAACAACACTTTAACAAACAACACTTTAACAAGATTCAAGACAAGTGTTGTCTCTCCCCCTTTTTGTCATGAGCCAAAAAGATGTAACATTTTGAGAAAAAGATAAGGGGAGGAGAACAACATATTTGGAAAGCCCATAACCAAATATGTAATAAAACATAGATAACATAAAGACGAAGAGCTCCCCCTGAAGCTTTGCAATGAAAACACAATCGATTTAAATATTAAGAACATAAAGTTACAAAGACTAACATCCAAACTACAAAATGTTCAACAATGACATAAGATTTAAAACCAATATAAAAAATCTAAAAACAGCAACATCAAAACATGGAAGGAGGAGCATCATCCGGAGGAGAGTATAGTCGAGAAAAGGCCGCCATCATCTCATCAAATCGACGGTTCATCTGATCCGAGTGTTGATCCAGGCGTGAGTAGAGCATAGCAGATTGTGCGCCCATCCTAGCATCCAGACTCGCAATCTTATCACGCTGGGCATCTACAACAGACGCAAGAGAATCCACCCTCCCATCGAGGGTATCCAGCCGCGAGATGACATTTTCCCTCCACTCCGAGTTATCAAACCCAAACTGAGACCCAGTAAAATCATCAAAGTTAATCTCGTCCTCAATTGGGTGCCCACCTTCAGCTTCCTCAAATGTTGCAGCTTCTTCTTCTAATTGTTCAGCATCAACCCCTTGTTGAGCAGCAACATTTTCAGCCCTTTCCAAATTAGCTATATCCGATTGGTACAAGTACTCCCCAGATGGTGCATGAAATTCCATGCCTTGTTGTTTTAAAGTACCATTGTTTAGGAAATGTTGGTTGACATGAAGGGTCATGGACTCTTCATTTGGTGGTATAGGCACTTGGAAGTGGGTCAAGAGTCTAGATACATGCATAGGATATGGCAGGGATTTAGGGTGCTTATATCGGGCAGCAGCTAGCATCCTATCCATAATGATGCGACACCAATTCAACTGTTCATTATTAAGAATGTCACTCACAAGCCTAAGCTCATTGTTGGTTGGTTTCGCATAGTTCCGTGAGGTTTGGGGAACTAGCTAGTGGCAAACAATATAATGCAGACCCTAGACTGTGCGGTCATCAAGGATGAGTGTTTGGTCCCTTTGGTCTAGACACGACCGGGGCGCAAAAGACTTTGAAAAATCGCATCGGCGTTTGCCCTTAAAGAGTTGTCCCCGTGTCAGGCAGGCCCGAAGACATGGTATAGATCCTTAACTCTAATAGCAAATATGACACCTTCAACTGTAACATCCCAAAATTCATGCGTTATAATTTTATTCTTATAGTTATTTTTTTAATATTAAATTATTAAAGAACTTAGACCTTTATATTATATTATAATGATAATAAAATAGGCATATAGATTTATGGTACTACATTGTTGAATAAGGGTACTTGATAGAATCATTATCATTGTCATTGTCATTATCATTATCATTATTATTATTATTATAAGATAAGATAGTATTAGATATTATTTTATTTAAATTATTCTATTTTATCTTTATCAATATTAGTTTTTGATAATAGTTGTGACTAAAAGGATAAGTTAGAATAGTTGATTTAAAATAAATAAAAAGTTAAGATCATATAGGTTAGTTTCATTCTCTTAAAAACAAAACCTAGCTTCCGTTAGGAGAACCAGAGGGAGAAAACGTACAAGAGAAAGAAGAAGAAAAAGAAGAAGAGAGAATCCCTATTAAGGTAACACTATAACCCAATTAAACCTCCATAGATAATAATAGGGAATAGATGAAATTATTTTATAATTATTGATACATGAGCTTATGTGACACTTTTACTGCACGTGAAATTCTGATATAAAAACTAAGCATTTGTTGCAATTCAATTGGGATGTTATTTTTGATTTTCGATGGAGACTTGCGCCTACTATTTTTCTTCACTGGCAATTTCTGTTGTTGTATATGTCCTCTCTGTTTCTTTTGAAGAAGCACTTCTTATGAATATATATACTACGATAGTATTCATAATTAATACCCACTTATCAACATGAAAAGAAAATAAGTATAATTTCATGGGGCTTTATTTCTCGTATGAATATATATATATATATATATATTTATCTATTGAAGTGTAGATTTTTTTCTTTATAAACAATTCTAATATTATATTTAAATTTATGTTTAAATTGTATTTGATTGTTTGATCACGCACATCAACCACACATGATATATTAGGACTGACTCGGACGCGAGTGTAAGTCATATGAACCCGGGGCGCCGGGCACGGGGTAGGCACCTCCAGCAAGCGTGCTGTGTGCAAGAGAGAAGTCATTGGTTGGGAATGTTATGTGCACAAAATATGAATAGTTATAATGTTATTTTAGAGGAATCTTTTGACTCATTGGCCTGGGTACAGCCAAACGAACTCCAACAAATAATTCAGAGGACTGCTCCGAACGCGGGTGTAAGTCATCCAAACCCGGGGCGCCGGGCGAGGGGTAGGCACCTCCAGCAAGCGTGCTGCGTGCAAGATAAAAAGTTAAAGTTAATGGTTGGAGTTCGAGGCCAAAAGGCCATAGATGCAATTAATGATTGTTCTGCATTGATTGTATTAGATAGTCATATTTTTATTCGTGTGATTTTGATAATAGTATGATTGCTTGGCACTGCTGAACCATAACAGTATTAATTAATTGATTATAATAAGTAATGATAAGTCCTTTAGTATGTCTTGAAGGTATTTTTAGCATGATGGGATAGTTTATTTTGATCATGAATTTCATATGATTGTATGCCACGAGGGTGTTGTGTTGCAGGGGGTGTTTGATGTATACATTGTATTGGCTATTTTTGAGTATTACTTATACCCAGTTTGATATTATTAAATTTTATTTGCTGATAAAAATAATTATTAAATGTTATTTCCCTCATTATTTTTTTTATGGAGATTTTCCGTACATGTGACGGCTGACAATATCATAGTTCAAAAATACTTTCACGCTAAATAGTGTTACTGAGATTTTTATCTCACTATTGGGGTTTGATGTTGTCATATTGAGATTTTGGGAAGCAAGATGTCAGGAAGAAGACAAGTTTATAATATTAGTTTCCTTGTGTAAATTATTTTTAAGGAGTCTACATTAAGTTTAAAGGGGATTGTTGGCATTGTAATGCCCTTCTAGTTTTAGTATCCAGTGTCATTGTAGAATAATTAAATTTTCAATGTAATTTTATTTAACAATTATTCTGGTTCAAGAAGATGTATATTTTTCTTAATGAGATTTTTTTTATTTATTTTATATTGTACTTGGTAAGCTTCCGTGGATTGGGTATTTTGTTATTAGAATTAAGGTGTTACATCAACCATGGATTCCATAACATTGTTGTTCAGCCTAAGGTTAGCATAGAATTGTCTAACTAATCTAGGGTAAATAGGACCATTAAATTCCAGAAACTGGATGAGTTTTTGGTGCTTAAGATTAGGGATAAAAGAGAACCCCTTACTCTGAAGAAATGCACAGTTTATCCAGGAGATGACTCCAAACCCTCTTGAAGAAAATCCACTAAACCTGTCCCTGCACTCAGCCTCTTGATAATATTCAGGGATATCTTCATCGGATGATGATTCAGTGATCCTTACTCGTTTCCCTTGCCTAGAGGATGAAGCCATTGAAGAAATTTTTGAAAAAGTTGAAGTGTTCGGAAGTTAGGGTAGTTTGAAAAGGGGGTAGCGAATTTTAAGATGAAAACGGTTGAAATTTGTTGAAATAATTGAGGAAAAGTGTTTGAGAGATGTTAATCTAATAAGTTTGACAAAAATTTGGAAGAAATCTGACTTTAGATGAGAAAATCGCTTGAAAACCGAGAGAGAAGAAGGAGCAGTTCGGAGAAACTCGAGTGGAATGAAGAGAATGGTGCTGAAAATATATATAAAGGTTGCAAAATACTCGAGTATTTTTCTCAATACTCAAGTAGTTCTTGAAGAACAACTCGAGTCTTGAAGAATTTACTCGAATCTTTTAAGACTCAGCACCAGGGTCAGCCCAAATACTCGAGTAAAATTGAGGGACTCGAGTTTGGTCAGAAAATCAATTTTTCAGGAAAACAAAATGACTCGAGTTTTTAGGAAAAACTCGAGTTTGGCCAGAAAGTGCCAATTTTTAGATTTTAGAAAGACTCGAGTGTTTTTTGGAAACACTCGAGTGTTTTTGTCAGACCCTCAATAAAAACTTTTTCAATTTAAAACCGAATTAATTTGATTTAAAAACACTCGAGTCTTTTGAAAAGAACTCGAGTCTTTTTGACAGATAAGGATTTTGAACACAGTTTTAAATGAGCAAACACAAAACAAACATAATGTACTTCAATGCCAACTTGGAATTCAAAATAGAATCACACACAATTAATACACAATATTCAGAGCATCATCAAGAACAATCTTAACTAAGAATCAAGCACAAATTAGAATAAGACTAATATGGTGATTTTTCAAAATGACACAAAATACAATTAGCCTATATTAGATTCATCTAAAATACCAAGTTCTCTCCTTATATGATAGAAAGTGTCTCTTGGTAGAGGTTTTGTAAAAATGTCGGCTAATTGATTTGTGGTACTAACAAATTCAATTGTACAATCACCTTTTTGCACATGATCTCTCAAAAAGTGGTGTCTTATTTCAATATGTTTGGTTCTTGAGTGATACACCGGATTCTTAGTCAAATTGATTGCACTTGTGTATCGCATCTAATAGGAATATTTTCAAGTTTCAAACCAAAATCCGATAATTGTTGTTTCATCCATAATAGTTGAGCACAACAACTACCGGCTGCGATATATTCCGCTTCGACGGTAGAAAGAGCAACACAATCTTGCTTTTTAGAAAACCACGACACCAATGAACTTCCCAAGAAATGGCAAGTACCACTAGTGCTTTTGCGATCAAGCTTGCATCCCGCGAAATCGGAATCCGAGTAACCAACTAAACTAAGATTGGCATCAGCAGGATACCATAAACCAGTGTTAATTGTTCCTTTTAGATACTTAAATATATGCTTAACTGCAGATAGGTGAGATTCTTTAGGATTAGCTTGAAATCGAGCACAAATGCATACACTAAACATAATATTCGGTCTAGATGCAGTGAGATATAGGATGTAGGGTCTGCCGACCATATACGGACCCGAGTCTCACCAAAGGGTTCTTCTAAGGGCATTTTACTCGGTTTACCTGTCATGAAAGTCCTTCGCTCGGACTCGTGGGCTCCGAGCATACGAAAGGGCCAGGCTCGGACTTGATGGAACCGAGCCTTATGATCGGTCCCCAATCCATCATGCTAGGGACTCTAGGACCGAGACATACCGTCGGCTCGTGGATAAGCTTAGGCTCGCCGAGGCTTCTTATCCCTTCTGCAAATCTCTCCTAGATTCTCGCAACAGCCTAGACATGAGATCTTCAGCTGATCCTATCCAGATTCCAGAAGCATAATTATCCGATATTATCTCACAGAATCCTGGTTCAGCACAACTCTGATACAGGGCCTAAAGGGCCCATATCAGACTCCTCCGAACCCTATAAATAGCTCATCACAGCTAGGGTTTCAGGTAAGTACTCTCATCCCTAAGTTGACACTCTGCACACACACGTTGACTAGGGAGATCCTGCTTTTCCCAACTGGACCGCAGAAATACCATAAGTCATACATCAATACTCAATCGTCTCTTGGGCTCCTGGTTGCCATAATCTTGAGCACTTAGAGGGTTAAGGACATATAGTGATTAGGACACTACATCTGGCGCCGTCTGTGGGGAGCGAATAACCAATATTCCCACATCCACTGTTTTCATGGCAAACAACAACGTTAATGAAGGAGATCTCCGTCGTCGCCTCCGTGGAAGGCCACCCAAAAACAGAAGAGGAAATATCAGGGACAGGATCACTCCGGGAGGGCCCCCAGAAGGCAATCAGGCTCCTCCTGTTAACCCTTTCTCTCCAGTTCCTCCTGAAAACCCCCTTCAGGCACAACCTAATGTCCCTCCCCTTATTGAAGGCGGCGGAGGACGATCTAACTCTCACACTGTTCCTGATGGTCATGTTTCAGAGTGGCGTGATACTACAGATTCTGGACCACACGTATCTCGGAGGGCCCCTTCTGGATCACGAACTGATGAGGCCTGTCGAAGAGAGTGTTCCGCTCGTCATGATCATTCTCGAGCCGATAGATCCCAAAGAGAAGTACCTCACTTGACGAGGGGCCACTTTGGAACGCTTCAAGGTGGACCACGTTCCACTGAAACTGAGGGCAGGTCTTACATGACTACCTCTTCGGCTTGAAGGCGAGAAGAGTCAATCATGGAAATTTTAAGAACTCAGACTTCCTTGATCGAAAAACAGAATCAGGCTATTGCTGCTCTTCAGCAGCAGAGCATGGCAAGAACCGCCGAGAAAAGCCCTCGCGTGGCTTCCGGCAATCCAAGCAACCTTCCTCCTCCTCCACCTTTCAACCCGAGCGTGGTTCCCGAGCGTATTACCGAGGAACCTCACCCTAGCCATCCTTTCACAGCAGAAATCATGGCATACCAAACTCCGCAGACTTATGTAGGACATCAAAATATTCCTTCCTATACCGGGACAACCGATCTGATGGACCATATTGCGGCCTACGAATCCTCCATGATGTTTTATGGAGGAGGGGACTTCATGAAATGCCGCACTTTCTCAATGACTTTGGGCTCGGCGCCCTTACGGTGGTTCAACTCCCTACCTGCAAATTCAATTCCCTCTTGGGCTGAACTCAGAAGAGCCTTCTTGAATAGGTACACTGCCAGCATGTCACAGCCAAAATCCGATCATTCATTAGTTGGAGTTGCACAGAGACCAGACGAGTCTCTACGAGACTACTTAGCTCGGTATCAACAAGAGGCTAGTGGTATATCGGGTCTGCAATCTGGAGTATCTGTTCTCTTGCTTACTCAAGGGTTACGAGACGGAGATTTTAAGGATTCTTTGATTGGAGAACCACCTAAGGATATGGTCGAGCTCAGGGAAAGGTCCATGAAGTTTGTAAATTTGGAAGAATTTCACAGAATCAGTACTGTGGCGCATGGTAAGGAAGAGCGTCAAGAGCAACGTTCTCGACAAAACGATCGGTTTCGAGATGGTAGAGGGAGGAAGGATAAAAGAGAAATAGAAAGAGGAGAAAAACTGCCTCCAAAAGGCAAATATGACGAATATACTCAGCTTACAGTACCAAGGAGTCAAATCCTTCGCGAGACTATGCACACCGAGATGCGCAATATTACTAGGCCTCCAGCTTTGAGAAAAGTTGCTCAGAAAGATAAAACCAAGTATTGTGACCATCATGGTGGATGGGGACACACCACTGACCAGTGCACCATGTTAAAAGACTTGATTGAAGAAATGGTGAGGGACAGAAAACTCCAACAGTACATTGGCGAGGCAATGCGGAAGCGTACTAGGAGAAAAAGCCAGTCCCCACCCAAACCCGAGCAGAAACAAAGAAATAGGAGCCCCTCACCACCTGTGGGGGGAGCTTCTACCCTACAGTCCGAACAGGATAAGGGCCGAGAGGGTTTGTTGATCAACACCATTGCTGGAGGATTCGCAGGTGGAGGGGAGAAAAGAGGTGACCAAAAGAAGTACGTGGGTCAAGTACTTTTTGTTGCCTGCCGACCAATTCAAAAGCCTAAAAAGAAGAATATCGTCATCAACTTCAGTGACGAGGACTTTGCTAACATAATCCGAGACCACAACGATCCCATGGTAGTTACAGCTCGGCTCGGTAATTATGAAGTAAAGAGGATTCTTGTTGATCAGGGAAGCTCAGCAGATATTATGTTCTTGGATTTGTTTGAAGCCCTGAAGCTGAAAAGGTCTAATCTAACTCTGTTCGAAGGAAGCTTGATTGGCTTTACGGGCCATTCGATTGTTCCCCTAGGCCATATCCATCTCCCAGTCACCCTGGGGGAACAACCATCCACTCGAACAGAGATAGTAAAGTTTCTGGTCGTCCAGGCTCCGTCGGCATACAACGCCATCCTCAGTCGTACTGCACTCCAGTCTTTTGGTGCCGTTGTTTCAACTGTCCACCTAGCTATGAAATTTCTAGGATCTAACGACAAGGTGGTCACGGTGCGTTCTGAACAAGAGCTAGCTCGGAAGTGCTACAATATCAGCCTGGGTAAACTGAAGATTGAAGATGAAAAAATGATGCAAGAACCACTAAATAAGGGAAGTGTTAACCTGGCAGATCTTGATGTAAGGGAGGATGACGAAACCAGGCCAACCCCTCAGGGGGATTTCAAGAAGATAATCTTGGGCTCCGATCCATCCCGTTGTGTCAAGATTGGTGTTGGTCTTGCTGAGAAAGTTGAGAAAGAGTTGACAGAACTGCTCATTGAGAACAAAGATCTATTTGCCTGGACCTCGGCAGACATGCCAGGCATTGACCCGAATTTCATCTGCCACAAATTAAGTGTCTATCCTAGCGCTAAACCGGTTTGCCAGAAGAAGAGGCGGATCGGAACCGAGAAAGCTCAAGCCACAGAGGAAAAGGTTGCCGAGCTGCTTGAAGCAGGGTTCATTAGGGAAGTGGTATACACCGATTGGCTGGCTAATCCCGTACTGGTCAAAAAATCTAATGGAAAGTGGAGAATGTGCGTGGATTATACAGACCTGAACAAGGTCTGCCCCAAAGACCAATATCCACTTCCTTGCATAGACAAATTAGTAGACAGCTCGGCAGGATACCAGAGGCTATCCTTCATGGACGCTTATTCCGGCTACAATCAGATTCCGATGTATCCTCCGGATCAGGTAAAAACTTCCTTCGTGACTGAAAACGCTACGTATTGTTATAATGTCATGCCCTTCGGACTCAAGAACGCTGGGGCAACTTACCAGCGAATGATGAATAAAGTGTTCGACCCACTTATCGGGCCCAGAATGGAGGTGTACATCGATGACATGATTGCCAAGAGCTTGAAGGAAGAAGACCATGCCAAGGACTTGAAGAGCATTCTTGACAAAATTCGGCAGTATAATATGAGGCTGAATCCTGAAAAATGCACCTTTGGGGTTCCCGCTGGATCATTCCTCGGATTTATGCTCACCGAACGAGGAATCGAAGCGAACCTTGAAAAATGCCCAGCTATCCTCGAGATGAAGAGTCCGTCTGACATTAAAGGTGTACAGCAATTGGCTTGTCGGGTAGCAGCTTTTTCCAGATTTTTATCCCAATCTGCTCGGAAGGCCCTACCATGGTACAAATAGTTGAGAAAGGAAAAAGAGAAGGCGTTTGAATGGTACGATGCATGCGAAAAGGCCTTCACTGACCTTAAGCAATATCTGGCATCCCCTCCGATCCTATCTAGCCCTATAACTGGAGAGACTCTGTTCCTATACTTGTCAGTGAGTGATTCAGTTGTCAGTTCAGTTTTAGTTCGAGAAGAATCAGGCAAGGAATCCCCCGTTTATTTTGTTAGCCGAGCGCTTCAAGGACCAGAACTGAGGTACCAAAAGGTGGAAAAATTGGCTTTCTGTTTGGCCGCCACGGCCAGAAGACTGCGTCAGTACTTCCAGAGTCATCACATTAAGGTCAGAACAGCTCAACCTGACCGGCAGATTCTCCAGAAACCCGACTTAGCAGGAAGAATGGTAACTTGGGCCATTAAACTTTCCGAGTTCGACATCGCTTTCGAACCTAGGAAGGCAATGAAGTCTTAGGTTCTAGATGATTTCCTCACCGAGTTTACTGAGCCACTGATGAGCTCAAACTTGGACTGGAGCATTTACGTTGATAGATCGAGCAACAAGCTTGGGGCAGGGGCTGGTATAATCCTGGAAAACTCCGATGGTGTTACCCTTGAGTATTCTTTGAAGTTTGAATTTCCTACTTCAAACAATCAGGCAGAATATGAAGCTGTAATGGCTGGTCTCAGAATGGCAAAGGAGGTAGGGGCCCGAGAGCTCAAGATTTTCAGTGATTCTCAGCTGGTGGTCTCTCAAGTCAAAGGAGATTATCAAGCCAAAGAACCCATCCTCCAAAAGTATCTTGAGAAGGTGAAGTTCTTGTCTTCAGAGTTTGCCAAAGTTGAATTCTGTCATATTCCAAGGGAAAGCAATGGCCGAGCAGACATTCTTTCAAAACTTGCTTCAACAAAAGGCCCCGAAAATAACAAGACATTGATCCAAGAAACGGTGCACGGACCTAGCGTTGTCCACTCCGTTTCGGTGGACCCAAGTTGGACTGCTCCGATCACAAGTTACTTAGAACAAGGAACTTTGCCTACTGATCCAACTGAGGCTAGGAAGCTCATCAGGAAAGCGTCGCAATTTGCTCTAGTTGAAGGAATTTTGTTTCGCCGAGGGGTCAGTGGCCCTATGCTCAGATGTTTGGATCCCACTGAAGCAAAACAAACACTTGAAGAGGTTCATGGAGGAATCGGAAGCCATCACGTTGGGGGTAAATCATTGGCCAAAAAGATTCTAAGGGCAGGATATTAATGGCCGACCCTTCAGCATGATGCGATTAATCATGTGAAAAGATGCGAAAAGTGTCAGTTCCATAGCGATGTGTACCAGAAGCCGGCCGAGGAACTCCACTCACTTTCATCTCCCTATCCTTTCTATCAATGAGGAATGGATTTGATTGGCCAGTTCCCCACCGCACCAGGACAGCTGAAATGGGTGGTAGTTGCCATAGATTACCAAATGGGTGGAAGCCGAGCCTCTAGCAACTATCTCGTCTGCCAAGGTTCAGAATTTTTTTGAAAGGCAGGTCATAGCTCGGTTTGGAGTTCCACAAGTTCTGGTGACTGACAACAGAACTCAGTTCGCAGCAAAGGCATTCCAAGACTTGGTCAATGCTTTAAACATCGAACACTATTTTTCCTCGGTTGAGCATCCTCAGACCAATGGACAAGTGGAATCAGTAAATCGAACCATCATCCAGGGAATTAAGAAGAGGCTTGTTGGTGCAAAGGGAAATTGGTTGGAAAATCTGCATGAAGTACTTTGGTCATACCGCACCACAATACAAACCTCGACTGGGGAAACTCCTTATCGGCTTACCTATGGCTGCAACGCGGTCATTCCGATGGAAAGGATCATCCCCTCATTTCGAACCATACAACAACCAAACCCCCTCAACAACACTTTACTGTGTGAAGACCTCATTCTATCTGACGAAGTCAGAGATATAGCCGCCGAGCGAGAATGACATGCCAAGCTAATGCAAGCAAAAGAGTATAATCGCTCGGTAGTACCCAGAGAATTCGAAGTAGGTGACCTCGTCTTAAGAAGAGCTGCTATTGGCCTGAAAAACGCTAAAGACGGGAAACTGGCTCAAAACTGGGAAGGGCCCTACCGAATAGCTTCCAAGACGGGAACAGGGGCCTACAAACTCGAAACTCTCTCTGGTGCTCTCATCAATAACACTTGGAACGTGGAAAAGCTTAAAGCATATTTCAGCTAAAGTTTTTCATCCTTATTTCAATTCTGTTTTTAGTTTCATTATTATTTTTGCTAAGTGATAGGTCTGTTTATTTTTGATAATGGTGTACGCTCGGTGGAACTCCGAGCCCATTGTATTTACTGCTTCAGTTAAATGAAAGTTCTGTTTCTGAATTCATTGTATTTACGTACTTTTCCTCATAACCGATTAGCCACCGTTTATGACGCGAACGATTATAAACAGCTCGAACAAGAGCTTATAACTCGTCAAGTTCTTTAAAAGATTCCCGATTCAAACGTGATTGGCATAAAATCATTTTATACATCACGGATAGAGGAACCCACCTTGGCTAGAGTGTCGGAGTTCCGAGGTCTTAACACTTGAATTCATAACTAAAAGAATAATACGAGAGAAGCAAAAAGTCATAACGGATATTATAAATATTCGAAGTGGTTACAACAAAAGGTCCAAGCCCATCTAATGGGACAAATACATAAGTTGAAAAGAAAAAGGGTAAATCTACTCTATATCGGAAAACACTATATTTTTAGGATCAAATTTATCCTCTTCTTCTTCGTCACCTTCGGCACCCTCGGCCCCGTCTTCTTCGGACTCCTCAGCAAAGTGGTCAGGCAGATCGTTTCCACCCATGTCTATTTTGACTCCATTCTCACCCACGATCCGGCCATCTTTAACACCAAAGTTGGGGTCAACACCTTTGGTTACGAGGCCAGGATTCAGGATGCGAAGCTGCTCGACGGTATTGAGGAAAGAGTCTTCAACTGCATGATCCCAGTTATAAAGATTCTCTTTGGCTGCCCTTTTGTGCTTAAGAGCTTTCGCTCTCATTTTTTCTAGAGATCCTCGGAGTCCGGCGGCCTCATCCTTGGCATCCTCGAGTTGCTCTCGAGCCACTGCAGCATCCTCCTCGGCTTTCCGAGCCTTCTCTGTAGCCTCCTGCAGAGCTGTGGCATCTTCTTCGGCCTTCTTCAAGATTTCCTCGGCCCTCATCATCCTCTCATTGGCCTCTCGAAGAGTTTTCTCAGCCTTCTCCTTGTCAGCCTTGGCTCTAACCTTGGCATCTTCAGCCTCTTGCTTCTCCTTTTGCAGCCCTTCCTTCTCGGCAGCCAATGTTTGAAGTTTTCTTTCAAAGGTTTCTACCTGGAGGTTTAAATAATCCTCCCGAGCGTCAGCTTCCTATCGCTTTTTCTTCCCCTCGGTGGCCACACCAGCATAAACATCCTCACCACGCTGACCGAGGTAGCGAAGAATGCTCGCACCCCTTAGAAGACTCTTCACCAAGGCGGAATAATTGTTTTCCCAAACCGATGCAGGCCAAGCATCCATCACTTGTGCATCCTCAGGTGGGAAAATTGTTGCATTTAAGCCATCAGGAGTCTTCTTCGCCCACACTGTTTTTGCAACAATGCCCTCCATGCCCTCAGAGCCTTGAATCCCTTTGTGGGATTTGCTAAGGTTAAGCCACTCCCCAGCTACCCCTTTTCCCTTGTCCATCCGAGGCCTCTTGGGGGGACGCTCGGGAGTACCTTCGGCACTCGGCTGAGCCTCTGCGTTAACTTCAGCAACTTCGACAACACGAGCCTCCTCGGCAGGGGCAACACTGGCAGTAACGGTTGGACTGTCGGTTGGTGTTAGCCCGGAGGACTGGTTCCTACTCGATGAACCAGAACCTTCCTTCATCGCAGCTAGTTGAACCATCCTGGACGAGGCAGCAGCACTTTTCTTGGCCTTAGATGCTTTTTTCACCATTTTCTCTGCAACAGAAAGAGTATATCAGTATTATACCGAAAAAAAAATGGATACCCAGCTCGGCCTTCACTTCAGCCTTTGTTCTCTTCAAAAGTATTTGTTTCGTATCAATCTGGCCTTTTTCTTGGAGATATTCCCAAACCCGATCACACAAACGTCTCTCGGCCCGACTCAAATCCACTTTGTAGTCGAATTGGTATAAGGAGGCTCCTCTCTGATAAATATCGCCCGACCAGCTTAGCGGAAACTGAGGCACGACCTTAATTTCTTCTCCATCCTCAACTCGCCGCATGAACCAGCATACCTCGGTTCCCGTATATTCATACTTGAAGAAGCGAGGTTTGAAGGATTTCTAAGAGTCGGTAACCATAGCAAAAAGGGCATGGTCTTTCCGAGCTTTCGACGACACCCAGAGCCCTTTGGAGTTGCCAAATTTGTTTACTTGAGGGGAATATATCCAAAAAAAGGCTCGTAACGTCGCGACCAGATCCTCAGCATCACAAAATTGCTGGAATGCTCTGGCAAAGGCCCACCTGCTCGGATGCAGCTGACTCGGGGCTATGCCCAGATGGTTGAGGAGCTCTATCTCGAAGGTGGAAAATGGCACACGAATTCCAACCTTCGTTGCTACCTCCTCGTAGAAGTAGAAAAATTGTTGGTTTTTTGGCACTTTGAAGCATATGCAGTCGTCTATGCTCACATGCGTCAAATTAAATTCTGATACATTCCCATCTGCGTTCGGAGGGGTCAGAATAGGTCGAAGATGGTTCAAACTATCTGTCGTAAGCAAAGAGGGCCTCGTCCCGAGCACTTCTCGATCAAAAGTTTCGTCGTACTCCGCATGGTTGGGTGCCAAAGGGAATTCTTCGGGGTGGGTCTCACACCTGTGCTCCACCATATCTGGGGAAAAAGTAAAAGGCTCGGCGTTAGCATTTTTCACAGTAGGTATTTTAATTCTAAACCTAAGGTCGAGCCTTGGACCTTTTCCCCTCACCCTCATAGGTTTTCCCCAAAACTCTTTTCCTCTTGTAAAGCACTTTGGGCTAGTCCTAACCTGAGCCCGACGCTCGGCAAATCTATAAGCTAATAGCCATCTACTGTCCTCTGCGGGATTGGTGGGATAATCCGTGGACAAAGGTTTTACCTCAAATGACTCGTTTATCCTTTCACCACAAGGGGGGGGGGGGGGTAGGAGGATTTACAGTTTTATTACCAGTATTAGCAGTGTCATAACCAATTTCTAAGGGAACGGATTCAGCCTCATAACCCCCAAAACCCCCAGAGGAACTAGAGTCACTAGAAGGTTCTTCGCCTAATCTCTCACAGAGTTCATGGTAAACCTTCCTCCAGTATCTCCAACCCCTCATAATTAAGAAATCCTAATACCAAACCCTTTAACTACCAACCTAGGACTAAAACCCCAAATCCCTGCAAAACCCAGAAAAAGCAAAACCCTCTCAAAAAGAAGAAATGACAGAACCAGAGGTAGTTGTTTGAGTCAGAAGGGAAGAGAAAGATTACCTGTTTTTGGTTGCTTGATCTTTCTGGAAGAGTTTGATTGCGATGGTTGATCGTGAAGGCGCTAAGGAGTTGCACAGAAATGTGTTTGGAGTTAGAGAAAGAAGAAGGTTTCTGGTTTATGGAGTTGCAAAAGAGTGTAAAGAAGGTTTCTGGAGTTGCAAATGAGTGTAAAGGGTTTGAATACCCTCAAAACCCCTCAACTTCCCTCCTTCCACGATACACTGGTTGGGCCTAAGGCCCATTAACCCACTCAACCACCCACAGGGAAAGACGTGGCAGTTGTTGGAGTTACTTTTTCAAAATTCGAAATTTGAAAATGATTTGGCACAACTTCCCAGGGCACGTGTCGTACCTAAGGAACCCAAAACGTCACCTCGAACAGGCTACATGGTTAAGGCGGGAAACAGTTATCACACACTTCTGAACCAAGACATGCTAAAGGTCAACCCTAGCCACTTGTTACCTCGTCACATACTTTCCAAGTCTTACGAGCTGGGGGGCTTGTAGGGTCTGCCGACCATATACGGACCCGAGTCTCACCAAAGGGTTCTTCTAAGGGAATTTTACTCAGTTTACCTGTCATGAAAGTCCTTCGCTCAGACTCGTGGGCTCCGAGCATACGAAAGGGCCAGGCTCGGACTTGATGGAACCGAGCCTTATGATCGGTCCCCAATCCATCAGGCTAGGGACTCTAGGACCGAGACATACCGTCGACTCGTGGATAAGCTTAGGCTTGTCGAGGCTTCTTATCCCTTCCGCAAATCTCTTCTAGATTCTCGCAACAGCCTAGACATGAGATCTTCAGCTGATCCTATCCAGATTCCAGAAGCATAATTATCCGATATTATCTCACAGAATCCTGGTTCAGCACAACTCTGATATAGGGCCTAAAGGGCCCATATCAGACTCCTCCGAACCCTATAAATAGCTCATCACAGCTAGGGTTTCAGGTAAGTACTCTCATCCCTAAGTTGACACTCTGCACATACACGTTGACTAGGGAGGTCCTGCTTTTCCCAACTGGAACTGCAGAAATACCATAAGTCATACATCAATACTCAATCCTCTCTTGGGCTCCTGGTTGCCATAATCTTGAGCACTTAGAGGGTTAAGGACATATAGTGATTAGGACACTACATAGGAGACTACCTATCATTCCCCTATACTTACTAACATCAACCGGGGTACCTTGTTCATCCTTGTCTAGGTAGCATGATGTACTCATTGAAGTGTAGGCTTCTTTGCATTTGTCCAATCTGAACTTTTCAAGGAGCTCTTTGCAATACTTCCCTTGATGTACAAGTGTCCCCTCCTTGACTTGCTTTATTTGTAAGCCTAGGAAGAACTTGAGCTCTCCCATCATTGACATTTCAAATTCCTTTTTCATCAAATTTGAAAACTTTCTACAAAGAGACACGTTAGTAGCACCGAATATGATATCATCAACATAGATTTGTACTAACAATATGTCATCTTTGGTTTTATAAATAAATAGTGTATTATCAACCTTCCCTCTTTGAAACATGTTTTCTAATAGAAAGGAACTCAATCGATCATACCAAGCTCTAGGAGCTTGTTTCAATCCATAGAGTGCCTTTTTCAATTTATAAACGTGGTATGGAAATTCACTATTTTCAAAACCGGGGGGTTGTTTGACATACACTTCTTCATTTATAAACCCATTCAAGAAATCACTTTTAACATCCATTTGATATAAAGTGAATTTCATGATTGATGCAAAAGCAAGTAAAATTCTGATAGTTTCAAGACGTGCAACCGGGGCAAAGGTCTCATCATAATCGATACCTTCCTCTTGGTTGTACCCTTGAGCTACTAGTCTAGCTTTGTTTCTTATAATCAACCCGGATTCATCAAGTTTGTTTCTATAAATCCATTTAGTGCCAATTATGGTATGATCATTGGGTTTAGGGACTAGATCCCAAACTTCATTTCTTGCAAATTGGTTCAATTTTTCTTGCATAGCAAGAACCCAATGTTCATCCTCAATGGCCTTTTTAATTGAATCGGGTTCAATTTGAGAAACAAAGGAGACATAGTTGCAAATGTTTAGAATAGACCTACGAGTTAGTACTCCCTTTGACATATCTCCTATGACATTGTCTATAGGATGAGCCTTGACCGATTTCCAAGTTGGAGGAAGTTCTTGTTTGACTTCACCTTCATCACTCTTTGATCTCTCTCTCTCTTTTTCTTCACTTGAAAAATTAATGCCATCTTCACTAGCATCACATAAAACACTATCTTCTTTCGAAGACTCATTAAAAACAACATGAATTGATTCTTCAATTGTTAAAGTTCTTTTGTTGAAAATTCTATAAGCTTTATGATTTGGGTCTGATATATATATTTTCTGTACTTCATTTTACCCTCTTTTACTTTGATTTGGCTTGTTTTCATAGCAAACTAAGGATGTTTTTATTAGTTTTTAGGAATTTTAGTAGTTGTAGTTTCCCTTGAACTTTTTGATCCGTTTGTTCATTGTTAAAGGTACTTTTAGAGCTCAAATGCAAAAAAAAATAATTATGGAACTGGAAAGGGAACGTAAAGACCTTGCAGCAGGACAAAGAACGGAGCAAAACGGAGTCGGGACCTACCCCACGCGCCTGAGGCGTGAGGTCGCGTGCGCCTGGGGCATGCGTGAACCAGATCAGGCCCGTGTGGGCCAAAACTTCAGAACTTGATGGGGATTCTACCTAGGTTATTTTGTAAATATAAATTAGTGATTTAGACCTAGGTTAGGCAGCCAGCCAGAGTCAGAAAACACAGATTAGAATAGTTTGAAGAGGGAGATTACATCGCTTTGGAGAGCACAAGTGGAGGATTGAAGAATTTGGGGTAATTTGTCTATGAGTTTCCCTAATATGTTTTTTATTCTTCCTATTTCTATGTGTAACTAAAACCCTCGTGTTAGGAACACGGTGAATTTGTATGGCGTAGCTTATTTCAATTTATAGTTTAGTGTTTTCCGTTTTTTAATTCATGCGTTGATTGTGTTTTTTATTGAATACGTAAAACTGATCACTTTATGTTTTGGATCTTCTTAATTCTTAATGAAAGTTAGGGATTTTGAATAGGCCTTGCAATCAACGGTATAATCACTCAAACATAGAGATATAATTGGATGATTATATGAATTGGTAATTCCCTTGTGCTTAATAACTTATTTTCTAATGCTGTAATTTATTGAGAGATCAAGGATTACAAATTTAGAGAATGAAGAGAAATTATAGAGAGATCTAATAGTTACTAATAAAGAGGAATTGTCCTTGAATTAAAGGAAAACCTAAACCATAATTGAATAAGTGAAACCTACAATGCAACCAACGTTCCTAACCACTTTCTCCCATAGTTCTCAAGTTTTTATTTAATTTCAGCAATTAATTAGTTTAGTTAATAATTAGTTTCAAATCTGAATTTTAATTTAAAACAACTTTTTCGTTATAGGATTTATTTCTAATTACACTTAGGTAAAAGTAGACTAAAAACACAACTCCCTGTGGGACGATATTCGGTCATCCATTGACTATATTACTCGTTGACCCAGTACACTTGCTGGCACATCAACAAGTTTTTGGCGCCGTTGCCGGGGAGTAGTTTTCTTTAGTTTATTTTTGGTACTTAGTGTAGTTATTAGTAAATTCTATTTTTCTTTTGATCTTAATTGTAATGTATAATAATGACTTGTGAAGAGTTGAATTGTGAAGAGTTGAAATTTTTTGACTTTGTTTTGGCTTCACATCCTCTTACTTATGATGCAAATACCTCGATTTATGAGATTGAGAAATTATATTTCAAAGAGTATAATAAATTTGTTGTAGAGGAATTGGTACAAGAGTTCTCCATTAAGGAAGACTTAAGTACTAATCTCTCTGAAAATTTTGAAGAAGAAAAAGAAAATAAGGTGCATCATGAGGTAGAAGAGGTGAAACAAAACAAAACAGAAGAGGGAAGGTTAATAGTAGAGAATTTTGACTCATCCTTGCGTGCTGAATTTTATGAACTTAAAATTTGTGTTAAATCCCTAGCATGTTTGGATGATTCAAAATTTTTCAATTATGTTCGACCCTTGAGTTTGCATGACGTTTTTCCAAATCATCAACATAAGTCATTGTTGTACCATGGGTTGAATAAAGATCCTAAAAATTTTGTTTTCATTGTTCATGAAATTTACACCTTCATGAATGGGAAAAAAGACAAATTTTCTAAGATGATGCATGATGTAAGGAATGTACCTTTTGATCCTGGTGGGTTTAAATTTATTTTTAAAATTCCCTTATTTCATCATCATCCCTGCTCATTCCCATGGGACATGGGGGTAACTTGTTATTCCTATATCACATGTGAGCTGAGCCATAGAATTTGGGATCCTGGTGGATTTTTTTTTGTAATTATGTAGTAGTGTAGGTTTTGTTTATTTTTTTTATTTAGTGAATAAGGAGTTGGAATTTTCTATAAGTAACTACTAATGAGGTGCTTTCTAGCACTACTTTTATTTGTTCATGTGACACAGGTAAATAAGTTTGGGGGAGTTCCTCCATGTGCATCAATAGAAAAAGCTGTGTTACAAAGGTGTGAATGATGTCTCCTACCATTAGTGGTGCTTTGTTGCACTAGTACTGACCATTGCAGGTTTTAAGTTTGGGGGAGCAACATCTCACCTGTGTTTAGTGCTGTTTATGTGGATGTGATAGGTAGTATTCTTAATCCTTATCCTTGTCATTTTTGGTTAGTTTTTTTTAGTATAGGTTTTTAATTTTTATTTTGTAGCTTTTAGGTAGAGTAGTTTGCTTGAGGACAAGCCAACCTTTAAGTTTGGGCGAGTATACAAAATAAAAATTGATTTTTCAGACTTGAGTTGTTTTTCCATATTTGGTGTTGGTTTGTGTCTAGTGAAAGTAGGTGATTACTCTAGATTTAGGACTTTTTCTCTTTTGATAGGTGTATATACTTAGCTTAGGGCTAGATTTTGTGATTTTTGACCATGTTATGTGGCCTGTAAGCACTTTTGATGACTGGTTATTTTGTCAAACTTTTTCAGAACTTGTGATCAGTGAACTGACTGTTAGCCTGTGAGATTTTGAGCCTTTTGAGGGGTATGTGATTATTGATCTATTTTGATTTGAGACCCCTATTTCTTTCATGAGTGTGTTCTTTTAGCATCGTTGTTCTAGAACTTGACCGGTGACCATTTCAAGATTGATTTTTGTTTGCATGCATGAAGATGATTAAGGCACTTAGGATGTGTTTTTGAGGCTTCCAGATTGTTGCATCGATTCATTTATCCCTTAGTTACCCATTTTGAGCCTTATATTGTTATATAATTTTTCTTTGGTACCCTGCATTGATTGCATTATTATTTTGAGAGTACCTTAGGAATTTTTGGATGAGCAATTAAGTGGAATGCTATAGAAAAGAAAAGAAGTGAAAAAGAAAAAGTAAAGTGTTGTGCCTACTACTCTCCCAATGGAAAAATTGGTTAATAATAATAATAATAATGAAAAGGGAGAGAGTAGAGGATTCAATTTGAAAGTGAAAAAAATTGTGATTGAGTATGATTCCTTTGAATATATCTTGTTGCTCATTCATGATTCTGAGGGGAATTTCATTATTGATTTTAGCCCTTAGTTTTATCCCTTCTTTCCTTTATCCCACCTAATACTTTTAGCCAGGCCCTATTACAACCTATTTAAAGACCTTTTGATTTGTGCATGTAGTCAATGTTTCAGTGGCGATGTTGGTCTATGGTCAAGCTTATGGTAGCAATTTGTTGATGATGAACTTGTGTGAATTGAAATAATACCCTTATACACTTTGAGAGATATACACTGTGAGGTTGAGAGTGTTCACTAGTGTTGGGTTCTTATTGAGTTTGGTTCTATAACCAGTTGTTGATTGTGTAAATAGCTTGTAAAATGTGTGTCAAAATCATGAGTCAAAGTCCTAGAGTAGGTGTGTACATGTTGATTTAGGGAAGTTGTCTTTTGTTTAGAATTTTTATTTTACTTTTGCCTGGGACATGCAAAATGCTAAGTTTGGGGGAGTGATTTGGGTCTGATATATATATTTTCTGGACTTCATTTTACCCTCTTTTACTTTGATTTGGCTTGTTTTCATAGCAAACTTAGGATCTTTTTATTAGTTTTTAGGAATATTAGTAGTTGTAGTTTCCCTTGAACTTTTTGATCCGTTTGTTCATTGTTTCAGGTACTTTTGGAGCTCAAATGCAAAAAAAATAATTATGGAACTGGAAAGGGCACGTAAAGACCTTGCAGCAGGACAAAGAACGGAGCAAAACGGAGTCGGGACCTACCCCGCGCGCCTGAGGCGCGAGGTCGCGTGCGCCTGGGGGGCGCGTGAACCAGACCAGGCCCGTTTGGGCCAAAACTTCAGAACTTGATGGGGATTTTACCTAGGGTTATTTTGTAAATATAAATTAGTGATTTAGACCTAGGTTAGACAGCCAGCCAGAGTCAGAAAACACAGATTAGAATAGTTTGAAGAGGGAGATTACATCGCTTTGGAGAGCACAAGTGGAGGATTGAAGAATTTGGGGTAATTTGTCTATGAGTTTCCCTAATATGTCTTTTATTCTTCCTATTTCTATGTGTAACTAAAACCCTCGTGTTAGGAACACGGTGAATTTGTATGGCGTAGCTTATTTCAATTTATAGTTTAGTGTTTTCCGTTTTTTAATTCATGCGTTAATTGTGTTTTTTATTGAATTCGTAAAACTGATCACTTTTTGTTTTGGATCTTCTTAATTCTTAATGAAAGTTAGGGATTTTGAATAGGCCTTGCAATCAACGGTATAATCAATCAAATATAGAGATATAATTGGATGATTATATGAATTGGTAATTCCCTTGTGCTTAATAACTTATTTTCTAATGCTGTAATTTATTGAGAGATCAAGGATTACAAATTTAGAGAATAAAGAATAATTATAGAGAGATCTAATAGTTACTAATAAAGAGGAATTGTCTTTGAATTAAAGGAAAACCTAAACCATAATTGAATAAGTGAAACCTACAATGCAACCAACGTTCCTAACCACTTTCTCCCATAGTTCTCAAGTTTTTATTTAATTTCAGCAATTAATTAGTTTAGTTAATTATTAGTTTCAAATCTGAATTTTAATTTAAAACAACTTTTTAGTTATAGGATTTATTTCTAATTACACTTAGGTAAAAGTAGACTAAAAACACAACTCCCTGTGAGACGATATTCGGTCTTCCATTGACTATATTACTCGTTGACACAGTACACTTGCTGGCACATCAACACTTTACTATGAGAAGAATAGCCTAAAAATATGCCTTCATCGGATTTGGAATCAAACTTGACAAGTTTTTCTTTTCCATTGTTTAAAACAAAAACTTTGCATCCGAAGACATGAAAATGTGATATATTTGGCTTTCTTCCCTTGTAAAGTTCATAGGGGGTTTTATCTAAAGAGGGCCTTATCAAAATTCGATTTAAAACATAACAAGCCGTGTTGACGGCATCGGCCCAAAAATATTGAGGTACTTGAGAATCATTTAACATGGTTCTAGCAAGTTCCTCTAGCACCCTATTTTTCCGCTCTACCACTCCATTTTGTTCCGGAGTTCTTGGTGCGGAGAATTGGTGCTCAATACCATTTTTAGAACAAAACCTATCAAATTTGTGGTTTTCAAATTTGCAAAAGTTTGACATGATGTTTAAAAGATTTGTAGGTCTCACTCTTTGTAGTTAAAAATAGAGTCCAAGTAAACCTAGAAAAGTCATCAACAATCACCAATGCATAATAGTTGCCACCAAAGATTTTTACTTGTGATGGTCCAAACAAGTCCATATGAAGCATTTCTAATGGCCTTGATGTGGACATCACCATTTTTGATCCAAAGGTGTTTTTAGTTTGTTTACATTTCTTGCATGGAGAACAAACACCTTCAATAGAAAAATTTAGCTTTGGTAAATCAACTACTAGATCTTTAGATTGTATTTTCTTCAATTAGTTTACATTTATGTGAGCGGTCCTACGATGCCATAACCAAGTGTCACTTTATTTGCTCACTAAACAAGTAGAGACCAAAGAAGTAACTTTGTTCAAATCAACTAAGTAAGTATTATTTGACCTTTTACCAACAAATTTGATGGATTCATCTTTGTCACTTGTAATGAGGCAATGAGTAGAGGTAAATAATACATGATTACCGATATCACATAATTGGCTTATGCTCAAGAGATTGTGTTCCAACCCTTGAACATAAAGCACATTATCAATAATCAAGTTTGAAGAGTTTCCGATTTTACCAATACCAAGGATTTTGCCTTTGTTGTTGTCCCCATAAGTGACATAACCCTTCTCTTTTGGAGTAAGCTCAATGAAATGCCGCTTATCTCCCGTCATGTGCCTTGAACATCCACTATCTAGATACCACAATTCCTTTCCCATTCGAAGGCACACCTACAAGATGAAATCACTTGTTCATTTTGGGTACCCAAACTATGTTGGGTCCGTTAGGGTTAGTGTTGGGACTCTCTCCCTTCTTAATCCACATATAAGTGCCCTTTTTCATTTCAAATTTATTAATATGCCACTCAATGTTGATATGTCCAACTTTTCCACAATAAGTACAAGTTGGCTTCTTTGATGAATTTTTCTTAGAAAATGATCCAACCACCTTGTACTTTTTGTTCTTTTTATGAACATATCCTAAACCGGTTTTGTTATGATTATGTCTTTGAGAGTTCAATAACCGGTTGAGGTTTCTATCACTATGTGAGATTGTGAGTTTGTTTTTCAACTCTTTCACTTCCTTTTCAAGTTCACCACATTTCTCACGTGGAGTGATAGTTTCCTCAAGATTTGCACAATCACTTTGATGACTAGAATTAATAAGTTCTAAGGATTCATTTTGAAGTTTCAACTCATTTATAGATTTTTGCAATTCATCAATTTCTTGTTGAAACTCCAAGATTTTCTTTCCTTTTTCCTTATTAATTTTAGCAAGCCTTCTAAATTGAATTAACATTTCATTGTAGGCTTCTTGCAAATCATCATAAGAAATGGAGTTTGAAGAAGAACAAGAAGAACTAGAAGTTACCTCATCATCACTTTCACTCATGTCATGTTTAGCTCTTGATGAGGACTCATTGTTGTTCTTGGCCATGAGACAAAGGTTTGCATTTTCATCACTGGAGCTACTTGAGGATGATTCATTACTCTTCTCCGGAGCATCCCAAACAATGTATGCTCTCTTCCCTTTGCTCTCTTGAGTCTTCTTGTCATTCTTCTTCAAGAATGTGACACACTTCATTTTAATGTGACCAATCCCACCACACTCATGACACTTCACTCCATCATCGGAACTCTTTTCTCTTTGTTTGGAGTCTTTGGTTCTCTTCATTTTTTATGGGAAACTACTCTTTCTTCCCTTGAAGAATTTGTTGAATCTTTTGACAAACATCCCAAATTCTTCTTGATTGGGTTCACTATCGGAATCCTCCCTTGTAGAGCATTCTTCAACTTCTTTTGTGACTTTGGTTGAAGCTTTGAGAGATATGCCCTTTTTCTTCTTGTCGAATTCCTCATGAGTGGTGAGTCTTGATAGTTCCATTTCATGTTCTTGAAGTTTGCCAAACAAAGTGGCCAACTCCATTTTGTCTAAGTCTTTGGATTCTACGATGGCCGTTACTTTGGGTTGCCATCTCCTATCAAGACATCTCAAAACTTTGTTAGTAGTTTCACCATCATGAAATGTTTTTCCTAAAGCAATCAAACGATTGATTATGTGAGTGAATCTCTTTTGCAAGTCAGTGATGGACTCATTTGGAAGCATGCGAAATAATTCATATTCATGCGTTAAAGTATTTAATCTTGCACGTCTTACTTCGCTTGTTCCCTCATGAGTAACTTGCAAAATATCCCACATTTCCTTAGAGGATTTACATTGAGACACCCGGAAAAATTCATTATGAGACAAAGCGGAAGTGATGATGTTTTTGCCTTTTAAATCATATGATACTCTTTTCCTGTCATCATCACTCCAACTAGCTCTTGGAATGATTACGGTTTCATCATTTATCAATCTCTTGGGAATGTAAGGTCCATTCTCAATAGCATCCCAAATATCCATATCAATTGCTTCAATAAAAATTTTCATTTTGACTTTCCAATAAGCATACCCTTCACCATTGAATAGTGGAGGGCGGTTTATTGAAGAGCCTTCTCCTCCAAAGGGATTGCTTGAGCCCATAGTTTCTAAATAGGATCTTTTTCGAAAAAGTTGTTACACTCGATCTTTCGACCGAGCTCTGATACCACTTGTTGGAAACCAACAAGCGGGCTAAGCAATTACTAGAGGGGGGGTGAATAGTAATTTGAAGCAGTGATACCAAATATTTCGAATGAAATTAAAAGAAATGAGCTAAAACTGATTTTTCTGGAACAGACTCGAAATACTCGAGTCTTTCTTGAGATACTCGAGTGTTTCAAGAAGAACTGCTCGAGTCTTTCTATATATACTCGAGTCTTGAGCAAGAACTACTCGAGTATTCTGAGATATACTCGAGTCTTTCGTATCAGATATGTGCTAAACCATAAACGAAAAATCAGCAATTCACTTTAAATCAATCCAATACAAAACAGAAACTTATCTAACAGAATAGCAAGCAATCTAAATAACTTTTAACACTTGAATAACACTTAGATTCCTTGAACTTGCTACCCAATTAGACAAATCTTATTTCTTTGAAAAACTTTAGGTTGTTTGAGCAAGAATGAAAATTGAAAGCTATAAATCAACACTCAAGCAATTTTATCCTGGTTCACTCCATCAATGAGCTACATCCAGTCCTCCTAACCACCTTATGAGATTTTTCTATAAATCAAATTGTTAGAAATTACAAGGATTGCTTGAGATAGCCTCACTCAACCTAACCCTTCAAGAGTGTACCAAACTCTTGATTTCTACCCCAATTTGATTCCGGTGACGAAGAACTCTTCTAAAGCTTCCTTGAACTCCCTTCAAGAAACTCCACCAGGCTAGGAACCTACTAGTCTTGTGCTTGAGAACCTCTCAAGAATTCCAATACCCTAAGCCACTTAGGGTTTTGCTTGGGAACAATCCAAGACTTGAATCAACAAGCTTTTGTATGTGTATTACGAATCTCGCAATGGATTCGCACAAATAAGCACAGCTCAATATAAAAATTGAGACCTAAACTCAACTTGAGAAGAGAATAACAATATGAGTGCAAAGTTGAGTTTTGTAAATCAACACTTGAGAAGAAGAATTAATGAAAGCTTGTAATGATTTTGAGCTTGTTGTCTTGTTTGTTCTTGTGCAAAATCAGAGAGAAATTTTACAATAAAGTGCTGAAAAATGTTCTCTAGAGTTGGGGAAGACTCAAGTGCCCTAACATGGGCTTTTGGGTCTTTCCAACGTTAATTTTTTTTTTGCTGACTGGACCTAAAGACTCGAGTCTTTTGGCCAGGCTGGAAAGATTCGTTGCACGAACAAGACTAACGGCTATATTTGCTGATCTGGCATAAATACTCGAGTCTTTTTCAGAAGATCAGACATATCAAAAATTAATTTTCCTTTTTATTTTTATTCTCAAGTATTAATTTTGGTTAATCTCAACCTAATAATCATATTACTTATTTTATTCTTAGAAGAGATTAATTATTTCTACCCACTCTCAACATAAATGAAAAATTACAATTACAATCGGATTGAGAATGAGTGAGCACTTGTCTTCTTTCTTGGATTCTTGTTGTTGTTGATGTTGCAATGACTTCAAGGCTTGATTATTAATTACTTTGTCATCATCAAAATCAAATCCACATAATTAGGAGCATTGAATTTACAACTATGACTTAGCAAGGGAATGGTTTCTAGCGTTTATATAGTGATAGCTAAGAATGAGTGTTTAGTTTATGATAATGAACCTTCGGGTAGTTGATATAAAAAAACAAATAGAGTATGAGAATGCATGAAATGAACCCACTAATATAGTTGTGATTTTATGCGTATATGTTATGATATGTTATATGTTTGGATGATGATCATGAGATATATGTGTGTTTAAATGAAATGTGTGCTTTGTAACTTATGACACTATTGAAAGAAATAACAATGAAACAAAGTTAAATGTAAAGAGCAGTTGATTGATCCTTGGAGGAACTGACCAAAGGATCAAAAAGCTGTATGGTAATCAAAATAAAGTAAAACATGAAGAAGGCAATGCAAATGAAATGAACTAAGTGTCTAAAAGACTCAAATGTGAATGAGTGAAGATAATGAAAAAGGGTCTAACGGGTGATTCATGACCTAATGGGTGAAAAGCGACCTCATGGGTGTAAAATATACCTAATGAGTGACAAACGACCTAACAGGTGCACGAAATCCTAGTGGTGCAAGGAAAGATTAAAAGAAACGAAAAGTGAGAATATTGAGCTAAGGAAAGGGAGAAAAGAATAGAAAGTAAAAGTGATGAGACAAAGAATATTATTGTGATAATGTGAATGGAATGATATCGTGTTGGAAATGTATTGCTTGGATTGATTGATATGAATTATTTGGTAATTGTGCATGGCTTAGTATATTCCTATGTTATTTTAGAAACTGCTTTTCTAAGTTATGTGTAATGCTCACTCCTTACTGTTTTTACACAGGTACTGAGCCCGAGCTTGCACAGTTCCCAGTCGAACAGGAGTACTCTCCCTCCCAAGGAGAGTAAGTAGTAGTTAGGAAGGGCATGATGCATGTCCTGGGCCACTTTTGGGTTATGATGTTGTAGTTTCTCTAAATGTATAAAATGTAAATAGTTGTTTTGGGTTGGCCCAGGACCACTCCTTCTGAGGTTCTGGGGAAGGAGTTATTTTGGGAAAAATAACAATTTCCGTTACTTGATAATATTTGCTGCTAACTCCGATGTGTGTATAAACCTGATGTGGAAGGTGCATTGTGATGCACGATGTTATGTTTAGCCATGTTGGCTTTCTGTTGATATTCTGATTTTGTAGAAGTTTTTACAAGAAAGCTAGATATCGGGAATGTCCCTAAAACAAAGTAAACTCTGTTCAATTTTGCGTAGATTTTCATAAGTAAATAAGGTGTTAAAAAAATTTTAAGTAACTAAAAACATAATCAAGATTTAGGGATTTTATTTTTAAGGGTGTAACACAATCGGTCTCATAATTTTTCCATGGTCTCATAATTCAAAGTGATTATGTTTATTTCAAAAGATATGTTTTTCGGGCACTTGAGCTCACCTAGATCACATTGACACAAATAGAAGCAAGTTGATGGGAAATATCATGAAATGTGCGCCAAGGTCAAAAAATATGGGTTCTCATATTTTTGAACATACCTATTATGGTGACTTTTTCTTTTTAACCCCCCTCATTATTCGTTGATCTCCATTTGGGTTTTTAAGGACGAAGTTGCCTTTTATTTACCGCCTGAAATAAGGCGGAAGAGTTTCCCAACTTTAACAAGACGGAAGAGAAATATATTAGTTTCCGACTTATGCAAGTCATAAAATGTTCCGACTTATAACAGACGGTAATAAAATAGTTTCCGACTTTTAATAGTCGGAAACAATTGCAAACACTATATTGCAGTTTTGTTTATATGGAAATGTATATTCGTCAAATTATTGCTGGGGCCAAAGGACCATATATATACAGAATAATTGTCATATGGTGACCAAGCCAATCCTACAAATAAAATAATGATTACAGGAATAAAAACAGACAAGGGAGCATGGAACGTGTGTGCACATGAAGGACAACTGAGCATGGGGCGTGTGTGCACGTGTGCTGGAGTATGGGACAAGTGATGCTATCATCCAACAAACACAATTCCAAGAAAAAAACAATGACAAAAACTAATATATTTTAAAGGCTTAATTATGTCACAAGTCCATGAAATTTGGGGTACTTTTGTGCGATACTCTTATACTTTTGTTTTCAATGTCTGACTCCCCAAAGTTATTTATGGGTTTATCATATACTCATACTACCAATTCTGACCAATTTTGTTTACATGTAACATCATAATCCTAATCAGACCCAGGAAGTTGGTCATGTGGTGTTGCGTGATGTCACACTAGCGAAGACGACCTCTCTTCAATGCTTTTATTTCTTTTTTTTATTTAACTAAAAATATAAAAATATTAGGTTTTTTAGTTTTTTAAAGTTTTGGAAAAAATGATCTTTGTCCACGGGACACCAGGTGCTTGACCTCCTGCGTCTGCGTCTGATCAGGATTCCGATGTTACATGTAAGCAAAATTGACCAAAATTGGTAGTAGGGGTATATGACAAACCCAGAAGTAACTTCAGGAAGTCAGACATTGAAAAAAAACGAATAAGGGTATCTGGCAAAAGTACCCCAAACTTCAGGGACTTGTGACATAATTAAACCTATTTTAAAACTGATATCTTTTTGTCACCTTGCAATTGTTTCCAATTGTTAAAAGTCGGAAATATCTATTTTATTACCGCCTCTTAAAAGTCGAAACATTTTACGACTTGCATAAGTCGGAAACTGATATATTTCTTTTCCGCCTTGTTAAAGTCGGGAAACTCTTCCGCCTTGTTTCAGTCGGTAAATAAAGGGCAACTTCGTCCTTAAAAACCCAAATGGGGGCCAATGAATAATGAGGGGGTTAAAAAGAAAAAGTCATTAATGTGAGACCTACCAAATGCAAATGGGTTAGCAAAAGAATCTCCCGAATATTGGCTAGCTATGCTTAAACCAGGTAGCATGCTATATGAAATTTGAGGGATGGGATCACTTCCCTCAAAGACAAGCCCCAAGCAACACTTTGAACTAAATTAAATAGCACCAGATTAGTTATCTATGTCATCAACTAGCATCACTTAGATAAATTACAAGATCATGACTATAAGCTAATTTTGTTGAACAAAGCCTCTAAAGCCTCTAAGAGATGCGGTTACAATTTCAGAATAATGCTGTCTTCAAAAATATCATCATGATGGTTAGACTAGCAATGTCAGTTACATGCCATCTATACATAAAATGCCTGATTTGAGTGTCATGTGAAGCACAACTATTACCATATGCATAACCTTCATTTAAAAAAAAAAAAGAAATTGAAAATTCTCCAATCTCTAAATTTGAAGATGCTTTTATTTTATGAATAGAGCTGTCACTGTTTATTAAATAAGCTATAACCAAATAAGTTATCGACCGTTCTCATATGCAATTAAAAGGGAGACAAGATGAAAATGCAGATCAAGGTCATGACTTGTCACACACAAAGTCGCCATGAGAATTGAAATAAATGAGAACAATTTATTTTCAGGTAAGAAACAAATGAATTTCAGGTAATTCTCATGCTGGGTTGAAATCCATTGACTGTTAATCCTCCATCAACGGTAATAACCTGTCCAGTGATGTATGAGGCAGCAGGCAGGCAAAGGAAAGCCACCAATGATGACACTTCTTCAGGTTCTGCAATGCGCTTAAGTGGAGTTCGCGAAAGAATATCATCTACAAACTTTGGGTTCCGAAACAACTACAGATTAAAAAAACAAAAGAAGATGCATCATATCGACTTCCATAAGCCTTTGCAAATATTGAATCCAAAGTGATTAAGAATCAAACATCAATTGCTAAAAAGGTTGGCTAAAGGATATTCTGGATAATGCAAGTCCATCTTCGCTTACAGATTAGAAGTTAAAGATTCTTCAAAACTATGAAATTCTAAGAAATTTATGATCTTTTTATATGATCTTATACTGGATAATGCAGGTCCATCTCAGGTTTTTCTCAATTGCTAACAATAAAAACTATAAAACTCTGCTAGGTTGGCATTGTAAACTGAATTTACAACTGAATTTAAAACTGGGAATAGTAAACAATTTCAATGAAAGAACAAGCTTAACACAATTAGATACAGAAACACTAACTTAATGATAATTTACATATGTTTCTGCTGGTCCATAAAAGAGGTAGAGGGAAATAAGTTTTGTAAGTGCATGTTTGGAACGAACTCAATTTGGGTCAGAAATGATTCTTCAATGCAAAAGTTACTCTTATCTGTATTGCAAAAATCACGTTTGACACTGTTCCAAACTCACGTTAGGCAGCTTCTAACGTGTTTCCAAACATGCTCAAGTAAATGTGTCAATAGTGACTAGGATGGATATATAGTGTACAGAAACTCGCAGTTTGCCCTGTCAATCCTCTAGAGCTCAAATAATTCAATTTTCTCCCATGAACTATCTACGTCATTTGATTAGTTCAGTCCAAAACTTGATATAATGGATGTAACCCAAAAAAGGATTCATAAGTGGTTGTTAATGGAGTTGCAGCAATGCAGTTCATAAACTCAATCCAAATTACAGGGCTACGAGACAATTACCCAAACAAAGAAAATGTTGACTTGAATTGTATGAATCCCTACTAGGAGCTATTAGTTATTGCTCATTTGGTGGACATTGTAGAAAATACATAGTAGCCAAAATGACTCAATAATCCATCAATGCACAAGCACACCATATAGATTGTAAGAAATTTAGCATGCTGGTTAAGGTAGTAGTTTAGTATTATGTAGTCATTGTATATGACATCCAGTCATGCAATTAGTTTGATGATGTTTAATATGAAGCGTTAATTGAAAATCTCTTTTTTTGTGTAGCTACAAAGTAGGTAGAATTAGTTTAGCCCTTCTTATAAACATTTTACTAATCCAGCATGATTTGGACTGTCAGCTAAAGCATTTGTTTTGCTAAATAAGAGATAATTTTTTAAGGCTTTCGTAGAAAGAAAAAGGCTGAAAGAAAAATGATAGGGAACAAGAAAAATTACATATTCTACAAGTGGGGTTCTGGTTGCCCATGGTACAACACAATTGCTCCTTATGTTGTCTTTTGCCCATTCACAAGCCAGATTTTTTGTAAGCTGATTAATTGCAGCTGAAAATTTAGTGAACAAAAATTTTATTAATCACCTCTACATTAAAGAAAATAACATATGAGCATAGAAACTCACCTTTACTTGCTGCATAGACGGATCCCGTGCCCAAGCTGGTGACACCTGCAACAGATGAAATAAACACAATGCTTCCATTTCCAGATGCTTTTAGAAGAGGATGTGCCAGTTGGCACAAATGGAATGCAGAGTCTAAATTAACTGTCATCAGCTCTGAGTAATCTTCAGCAGTGTACTCAACGGTCGGCTTCCTAAAGTTATTTCCCACATTGTTTACCTAAGCACCAAGTCATCAGCATATGTATGATTCTTAATTCATGACAAGATAAATTAGATGGAAAGGAGTCAAAGGATCAAGGAGACTACTCTATAAGCATTCATTCATTAATGGATTCATGATGGAAGCTAACACATAAGCATCCACACAAATTTGTTCAAGTCCAATAAATGAAATAAATCTGGCTATAAAAAATATACTTAAGGGGACAAGAAATGAAATAAATTTAGTTGATTAGAAATGAAACAATATTCAAAGGGATGCCATTATGCCAATCAGTTTCATGCAGATCATGGACTCAAGATATTTAAACAATGTACTCATTGAAAAATCATTAATTTCTTTGGGGTACTTACATAAATATTAAGCTTGCCATTGAAGGTAGATGCTACTTCTTGAATGAGCTTCTCTCTTTGGGGTGGAGATGACACATCACACACAGAGCCATAAACCAAAAACCCCTTACTCCTCCATTCACCTATGCACTTATTGAGCTCTGCTTCATTTCTTGAACAAGTGTAGACAGTTGCACCAAACTCAACTAGATCATTCACTATTGCATGCCTACACAACAGTTTCAAAATGTTATCAGAAAAGAATAAGAATAAGCTTTGAATATTGGATTAGTAGATGAGAAGAGAAGAGAATACCCAATGCCACGAGTGCCACCAGTGACAAGAGCTGTCATTCCATTCAGAGACCATCTTGGCACTCTTCTGTTGTTGTTGTTGATGCCTTCTTTTTCTTCTTCTGCCATTAACTTCCAATCACTTCTCAAAGTCTTTCTTTCAAAAGGGTCAATAACCGATTCGGCATGTTTAGTGTTTACTTTGAATCTTGATCCCGTGGAATCTTTGACTGCAATCGTTGGTTTGGACCATTAGATTCATCCAACGGCTTCTAATGCAACTAATGTTCCAAATAAAAATAATAAAGCTATGGGCTATGGCTATATTGTTCACTGTATAGTCACGAGTTTTTAAAATAACTAAAAGTTTTTCTTTTGTTGCCCGGATTCCCCAAGTACCAGGTACATCCCGATTTTACCTGGTTCGTATGCTGGTTATGGTAGATGAGTTTCCCAACATGAATTTTTTGCTTAAAAGAAATCGAGTCGTTTACCACTGTCCCAATCCATGTTGGTAGGGTTTTTAAATTAAGTAAAAAAAATTGTTTTTTCTTGTTCGGTGAATATAAATTATAAAAAATTTATAGGTTTTAAAAAAGGATTTTGTAGCTTTTGAAAAATATTTTTAAAAAGGATTTATAGGTTCTACCACTTGTCTCAACCCCCGCTGCGAGACCCCTACCGCTTAGTGCGAACTCAGTTGGGTCGGACTGGATCGGTCATTCGGCATAGATGTTTCTGCAGCTCTTCGTCGTCGGCTTGTCTCTCCTTAATGAGGTCGACAAACTCATTCGTTACCTGCAACATCTCCAAGACTATGCTCTTCACTTTCACTTGCACGTCCAGGTTGAGGTTGCTAAATTCTTGCATCAGTTGCATTTCCTTAACCATCATGTTGCTTAGATGCAAGGTCTTCCGACTTAAAGCGTCGGTCACAACATTGGCTTTTCCCGGGTGATAGTGTAGGCTGAAATCGTAGTCCTTCAGAAATTCCACCCACCTACGCTGCCTCATATTCAACTCATTCTTATCGAAAAGGTAGCGGAGACTCTTGTGGTCGCTAAAGACTTCAAACTTTGTGCCATAAAGATAGTGTCTCCAGATTTTTAGGGCAAAAACCACGGCTACCAATTCGAGGTCATGAGTGGGGTAATTCTGCTCGTGTTGCCGAAATTGTCTGGAAGCATAGGTCACAACCTTCCCTTGTTGCATCAACATACAACCTAGTCCCTGCTTCGAAGCGTCGCAGTACACATCAAATTATTTGGTCGAATCTAGCAATGTCAGAATCGGAGAGCTCGTCAATCTCTTCTTCAGCTCTCGGAAACTCTGCTCATACTACTCGGTCCACTGATAAGGCATGTCCTTCTTGGTCAACGTTGTCCATGGAAGGGCCAATTTGGAAAACCCTTCAATAAACCTCCGATAATACCCCACCAGTCCAAGGAAACTCCTTATCTCGGTCACGGTCTCGGGCCTCTCCCACTTTAACACGGCTTCCACCTTAGAAGGGTTGACTGCAACACCCTTCTCGGAAATCACATGACCCAGAAAATGAACTTTGTTGAGCCAGAAACTACACTTCGAGAGCTTTGCATAAAGTTGTTTATCCTTGAGAACCTGCAACACCGTTCTCAAATGTTCCTCGTGCTCACTCGAACTTTTGGAGTAGATCAGGATGTCGTCGATGAACACTATCACAAACGAAGATGGCAGGGGCATTGGTGAGACCAAAGGGCATGACGACATATTCAAAATGCCCATATCTCGTCCTGTATGCGGTCTTAGGAATGTCCTCCTCTTGGATACGGATTTGATGGTATCTCGACCGGAGATCTATCTTTGAAAACACCGATGCTCCCTTCAGCTGATCTAACAAGTCGTCAATGCAAGGAAGGGGATACTTGTTCTTCATCGTCACCACATTCAACTTCCTATAATCGGTGCACATCCGGAGACTACCGTCCTTCTTCTTAACAAAAAGAATCGGAGCTCCCCAGGGAGATACACTCGGTCTTATCAGCTTCTTGGTCAAAAACTCCTCCAATTGTTTCTTAAACTCTTCCCGCTCGGGAGGTGCCATTCGGTATGGTGCAGTCGAAATGGGGCCTGTTCCCGGAATGAGGTCGATACTGAACTCTACTTCTTTCCTCGGAGGTAAACCGGGCATTTCTTTCGAGAGAACTTCTGGAAAGTCGCCGACTACAGGAATTTGGCTAACGTCAGGCACATCAGTCGCTTATAGGACAACTAAGGATGGATCACTTAAGATTACGGTTTTCTGGTGACAGTCAAGCAAGACACGGTGATGAGACATCTAGTCCATGCTGAGTATAATGTCCAGTCTAGTCAATGGTAGGCAGATTAGATTGACTTTAAACTCCTGACCTAATACTCGGATAGGGCAATCCAAGCACATTTGAGAAGTTATCACCGAGGAGTTTGTAAGGGTAGAGATTGACAGTTTATAAGGAATTTCTACTAGGGACAATTCTAGCTTTTTCATGCAGTCAAGGGAAATAAAAGAATGTGTTGCACCACAGTCGAATAATACTGCACAGGGAATATCATGTACATAGCAAGTACCTCGTATCAGTTCGTCGGCATCAGTCACTTCCTTGCCGTCCATGGTGTATACCTTGCCCCTCTAAAGTGGTCGGCTCCCACCAACCTGTTGAGCTTTCGCGGCATTAACTTCCTTCTTCACGGTTTCCTTAGCACAATGGGCCGCGAAGTGACCAGGCTTGCCACATCGAAAACAGCGTCCCCTTTCTCTATTTGGATCCAGACTCCAACATTCTCCCCTGTGTTGCTTCCCACAATGCTGACAGATCGGTTAAGGGTCAGGGACGACCACCATCTGACCACTGCCCCCTGGTGCGGCTGTTGTTCTAACGCTCAGACTCACATAGGGGTCCATCCTCTGATTTGTTCCTTTCCCCCTAATAGGGCTGACTGATTTCTGTGTCATCTTGCTCCGCTTTCCGTCGGCCTTCCACTTGAGTCCTTTTTCCTAAGTGCTGCCATATTCACCAACTGAGAGAGATTTGCAACATTCTGATACTCAAAAGCGAGTAGGATTTCATCGCGGAGGCTAGACTCGAACTTGATGCACTTAGTGCATCTCGGTAACTGCCAAAATAACGGATCAAGTCCTCGAATTGTGCCGTGTATTCCCCGACACTCAAATTTCTTTGTTCCAACTTGAGGAAAGCAATCTCCTTTTCCTTCTTACATCCTCGGGAAAGTATTTGCCGAGGAAACGGATCTTGAACAGATCCCAAGTAATCTCCTGGTTCGCTGCTTCTAAGCCCCTTCGTTGTTGCTCCCACCAGTGTTCGGCCTCACTGGTCAGCACATACTCGACCAATCTAACCTTGTGCTCGGCAGGCGGTTTCACAGATCGGAGGATCTTCTCGATCTCTTGAAGTCATCTTTGGGCTCCATCCAGGTTGTAGCCACCATCGAACCGAGGCGGTTCGTTCTTCCTAAATCGGCTCATCTAGTCGACCTCGGCCGGAGACGGTGGTGGAGGTTGCAGGGCTGCTGCTACGGCTATGTTCTAGGCTTGATTTTGTTGCATTTGTGCAAGATTCCCAGCCTGGTTCTGCTGAGCTTGCGCTTGGTTCTCCTGCATCTGAACCAGAGTTTCCAAGATAGCAGCAATTCGATCATTATCGGCCCGTCTCTCAGCCATACTGTTTAGTCATGGAGGGACAACCAGTTAAAGATCGAATAGATAAACAAATATATATATATATATATATACACATCCTACTAACTAACTTAGACTCTTAACTATACACATCAGTTACTCGCTTGGTGAGTAACCACTGGAGTAATGAGTTACTCCAAGGCCGAGGAGAAACAGCTGATACCATAAATATAACACCCTATTTCAATTTTACCCTTAATTAAATTAAGACTTGAAAATTTCTCTTTGAACAACATAATAATTTCATTTGCATTAATAGTTTTTAGAGTGCCAGCCAAAAATATATGTTTACATAAAGCACCGAAGTGCACAACAGCAAAGTCTGGAGCATTCCTTTTTACATAAACAAAATAAATAAAACATCAGTGTTTCTCGTCGTCCAGAGGACCGAGGACATGGACCAGTGTCCGACTACGTGGACTTACTCTCCTTGTGAGAGAGAGTGAACCTGCTCGACCTGGGATTGTTCTTGCTCGGACTCGGTACCTGAAAAATGGTAAGGAGGTGAACATTACACAAAACTTAAGTAAGCAATTTCTAATATGACATACCGACCTACCAAGTCAAACACAATTAGTCAAACATGTAGAATCAAAGAGCTTTTGATGATGTCAAAATAAATGAGCTTGGCTTGTACTCAGACCAGATGCGTCAAACTTAGTTTTGCGCATGCATTCCGCCAAAGGCAAAAGCTCGGAAATCAGCTTTTGAAGCTTTAGCTAGGTTTGGGCTCGGCTCTTGATCACGGCCGAAGTTCATCCATGTTTGCAAGCTTAGTTCTTCACTTCAAGAGAGTAGGCTCGGATGTTGATCAACTCGGCACACGCTCAGAAGGCTCTGAATATTAAATTAAGCCACAACATCAGAAAGATCAAATTAGCTCGGATTGAGCACGCACCCTGAGCTAAGGTCAAAGCTTGGTTCTTCGAATTTCAAGTATGGTTGCCAAGCAAAGCTCAAGGCTCGGCAACACCAATCTAAGAACAAGCTTGAACAAGGATCAAGGCTTGGCAACATCAATCTCATATCAAGCCCGTACAAAGCTCAAGGCTCAACAGTCTGCGTTCACTCTTCAGCAACACATCATCTTCAACCTTCAGACTCTGCTCAGCTTTTCCGTACTTTTTATTACCGTTGAGTCTGGGTAGAGGTTCTAAGTTTTAACTCCAACACAGTAACAAGTTTGAAATTCAAAATGAGTTAAAATCAAAGGTTGATGAAGGGTCACCATCACTGCTCTGCTGTCAAATTGTAGCCGTTGAAAACCCCATGGCTTTTCCGTACAACCGTCTCTTTCTCATTTCTGGAAAAACAGAGAAACGCCTTTTTCCGTACGGCTCTTTCTCTCTCTTTTTTGGAAATCAAAAGAGATTATAAATAGGGGTGTTTTCAACGATTAGGGGGTGGACACTTCTTTGAACAACTTTTGTTGCACCTCATTTTCATTTCCTTTGGAAAACAGAGCAGAATCAAAAACTCACAGAAAAGAAAAAGTGCTTTTGATTTTTCACTAGAACTTAGAGAATTTAAACTTTCAAATCCAAACTCTAAGTTCAACAAAATTCTTTTATGTGATTACCCTTCTCAAAATCAACTCACTCTTGAACTTTATACTTTCATACTCATTCGAAGAGTGTTTTGAATTGGAGCCATCCTCTTTCATTATTATCTTCTTTGTTGTATTTGCTGGAACGAAAACTGGTTTTTGATCGAGAAAGCTTTTCGGTTTGAAAAGGTTCCAAAGAGGTTCTTTGGTCATCGATTTGTTGTGGGTAGTTTGTCGCGAGTTTGGTACACTCGGCTGATTGGATAGGTTTAGAGGGGTAGTCTCTTGTAAATCCTTTTTGTAACCCAGAAAATCGATTTTTAGTGAAAGCTCTCTAAAAGGTTTTTAGAGGGGACTGGACTAGCTCTCAGGGTGAGAGTGAACCAGGATAAATCTCGGGTGTTCATTTTATTTCTTTATTGCTTTCCTGTTGTAGTATTTACTTAAGTGCTTTCCGTTGTATTTCTAGCATCCAAGTCTTTAAACGTCGGTCTTGTAGCTCGGCCTTGAGTGTTGTTCTCAAAGCTCGGCTTTGAAGCAGCTCGGTTAATCGATTAACCAATCTGTTCATCTATTTGGTTAATCATTTAACCTTGTCTGCTTGGATATCGCTCGGCAGTTATTTTCAAACGTGAACAACATTCAGTTATTTTTCAATAAATCGAAAAATTGTCATATTAGCTTCAATCTCCTATTCACCCCCCCTCTACTCGATTGTTAGGCCTCTTGTTGGTTTCCAACAAGTGGTATCAGAGCTCGGTCGAAAGATCGAGTGTAAAAACTTTTTCGAAAAGATCCCTGAGGAAACCGAATGACTACTAACAATCCCTTCGGAGGTGAAGGCTCTTCCATAAACAGACCACCACTATTCAATGGTGAGGGTTATGCCTATTGGAAAGCTCGAATGAAAATTTTCATTGAAGCCATAGATATGGAAATTTGGAAATCTATTGAAAACGGGCCATTTGTCCCTAAAAGAAAAATTAATGAAGAGGTTGTAGAAATCCCATGGGAAAGCTGGGATGATGATGATAAAAGAAAAGTATCCTTCGACTTAAAAGCCAAAAATATCATCACCTCAGCTTTGTCCTATGATGAATTTTTTAGAGTATCAAGTTGCAAATCTGCAAAAGAAATGTGATATATTCTACAACTTACTCATGAAGGGACAAGTGAGGTCAGACGAGCAAGGCTAAATACTCTGATGCATGAATATGAGTTATTCCGAATGCTGCCAAATGAAAATATAAATAATTTGCAGAAGCGGTTTACTCATATTATAAACCATCTAAATGCTCTCGGCAAAACATTTCAAAATGCCGAGATAACTAACAAAGTATTTAGATGTCTTAGCAGAGAATGGCAGCCAAAGGTCACTGCCATTATGGAAGCTAAGGACTTGGACACAATGAGCATAGCCACTTTGTTCGGCAAGCTGCAAGAGCAAGAGATGGAGCTCGGAAGACTGACCATGCATGAAGAATCTGATAAGAAGAAGAAGGGAATCTCCCTCAAAGCTTCTATAAAGGCAACCAAAGAGTCCTCTGAAGATGAGTCCAGCTCGGACATGGATGAGGAAGACTTTGGTCTCATGGTCAAGAAGTTCAGCAAATTTTTCAAAGGCAAAAAGAACTTCATAAACCGAGCAAGAGATACCAAAAACACTCACCACAAAGGCTCAAGCTCAAAAGACCGAGTTAGATGCCATGAATGTGGTGAAGCGGGTCACATCAGAACATACTGCCCAAGATTGAAAAAGCAAGGTGGTGAAGAAATGAAGAAGAACAAGGACCACAAAAAGAAGAGAGCTTATATAGTATGGGATGAAGCTAACAACAATACCAGCTCAAGCTCCAGTTCAGCCGACGAAGAAGAGAAAGCAATTCTGTGCTTGATGGGAAGGGAAACTGTGTTCAGAAGCCCGATCCAAATTAGTTCCGAGCAAGAATCATGCTCGAACTGTGAAAAGGAAGTATCAAGCTTTGTACTCAGAATTGATCAAGATCTTCTTGTATATGACTTCTGCTCGGAGTGTGAAGATGGGGAACCATGCTTAGGTCTCAGATATGCCGATCTAGAAGACTCATCAAGCTCGGCATTTGGCTCAACAAAAAGATCTAATCTCAAATGTTTAATGGGCAAACACAGCGAGGAAACCTCAGGTAGTCGAACAGTGTCTGAACATAAAAACACTGAGGTAATCTCTACGTCCGATTCTGACTCTGAATCTGAATTCAATGACACTGATGAATTGTATTCTGCTTATCTTGAAATGCAAATCGAATTCAAGAAGCTTGCTAAAAATTTCATTAAGTTGAAACAGAATCTTTCAAACTATAAAGAGCAAGTTCTTGAGTTGGAAAATTCAATTGAAACTCTGAAAAGCAGAAATAAGTCATTAGAAAACACTATCACTCAATTGAAAAATGAAAATCTTGACTGCTGCACTAAATATGAGAAAGAAATTTCTGAACTAAAATTTAAAAGTGCAACTGTCAACAAGAGTGATGGTTTGTTTGATAGGCTGTTAGCCGAACAGAGATACTATTCGAACAAAACTGGGCTTAGTTACACTAAGACCAAGAAGAAAACAGCAAGGAAGCTCGGATGTGTCCTAAACTTTCATAACTTGAAAAAGCCAAGCTGCTCTTACTGTGGTCTTCATGGTCATACACCAAATGAATGCAGAATCCGACGATATGGTGTAGCCAAGGGCAATTTTGTTTGGATAGTTAAAAGGAAAGAACCAACTGCTAACCCCCAAGGACCCAAAACATTTTGGGTACCCGAATCAAAGAAGTAATGATTTTGTGATGCAGGTGTGCTTCCGAGCAAAAGAGAGCAGATGGTACCTTGATAGTGGATGCTCGAAGCACATGACGGGGAACAAAAACTTATTCATTGAACTTTCACATTCGGATAAGGGCCATGTCACTTATGGTGATAACAACCGAGGTAAAATCTTGGGTGAAGGTAAAATCAGTAATTCTGCCAACTTGGTTATCAATAACGTTTTACTTGTAAAAGGGCTAGAACATAATCTTTTAAGTATTAGCCAACTCTGTGATATTGGTAACCATGTTGTTTTTACCTCTACCCATTGCATTATTAAAAGTGACGAGGACAATTCTGTCAAATTTGTTGGAAAACGATATAACAATACTTATTTGGTTGATTTAAATGAAATCGCCTCTTTGGTAACCACTTGCATGATTAGAAAAGAAAGTGACACATGGTTATGGCATAGAAGGACAGCTCATATAAATGTAAATCAGTTAAAGAAACTACAATCAAAAGACTTAGTGATTGGTTTACCAAAGCTGAATTTTAATATTGAGGGGGTTTGCTCGTCATGCAAGAAGTGCAAACCAACTAAAAAGAAAAACGATTTTTCGTCTAAGCTTATGGTCTCAACATCTCGACCCTTGGAAATGTTACACATGGATTTGTTTGGACCATCACAAGTCAAAAGCTTTGGTGGCAATCTCTATGCCTTAGTAATTGTAGATGACTTTTCCAGATTTACATGGACTTTATTTCCGAAATCAAAAAGTGACACTTTTGAAAATTTTAAAGAGCTTGTCAAGCAAATCCAAAACCGATCAAACCAAAAAGTAGTTGTAATCCGAACAGACCATGGTGGTGAGTTCGAGAACTACAAATTCGACAAGTTTTGCTCTAAGCTCGGCATAGAACATCAGTTTTCTGCTCCTCGGACTCCCGAGCAAAATGGAGTTGTGGAACGTAAAAACAGAGTTCTTGAAGAGCTAGCCCGAACCATGCTAAATGAATACAATTTACCACATTATTTTTGGGCCGATGCGGTAAACACAGCTTGCTATGTGATGAATCGCATTCTCATCAGACCAATTTTAAAGAAAACTCCATATGAACTTTACAAGGGTAGAAAACCAAAAATTTCTCATTTCCATGCATTTGGTTGCAAAGTTTTCATTTTAAATAATGGAAAAGAGCATCTCGGCAAATTTGATTCTAAAGCCGACGAAGGAATATTTTTGGGTTATTCTACTCACAGTAAGCATTTAGAGTTTTTAACAAAAGGACCTCCACTGTGGAAGAGTCCGTACATGTGGTATTTGATGAGTCTCCTCGAAGAGACAATGTTAGTTGTGCAGATAGAGAGGATCAACCTATGGCCGAACCCGATCCAAGCACAACAACTGAAAAATCTCAAAAGGATGAAGCTGCTGAAGACATAGATTGGAGGAACGAGCTTGATCTGAGCAGAACAAACAAGGAACAGACTGAAATCAGTCCGAGCCAACAGCACAATGATCAGTCCGAACTCATTCCGAGCCAAGCAGAGCATTTTGAGCTCAGCCAAGCCTGGAAGAGAGTCAAGGACTATCCGATAGAGAATGTGCTCGGCGACATGTCTAAGGGAGTTTTAACTCGTCGTTCTATTCAGAATTTTTGCAATTTTGCTTCATTTGTTTCTCAAATTGAACCTAATTCGGTCGATCAAGCCATTGAAGATGAACACTGGGCAATTGCTATGCAAGAGGAACTGAATCAATTCATCAGAAATGATGTCTGGGAATTGGTACCTCGGCCCAATGATCATACGATAATCGGCTTAAAATGGATTTTCAGAAATAAAATAGATGAATTAGGCTTAATTATAAGAAACAAAGTGAGATTAGTTGCTCAAGGCTACAACCAAGAGGAAGGTATTGATTATGATGAAACCTTCGCTCCGGTTGCCAGGCTTGAAGCAATCCGGATTTTGCTTGCCTTTGCATCTATTATGAATTTCACCCTTTACTAAATGGATGTAAAGAGTGCATTCTTAAATGGTTTTATAAATGAAGAAGTTTATGTAAAACAACCTCCTGGTTTTGAAAATTTTGAATACCCAAACCATGTGTATAAATTGAAAAAGGCTCTTTACGGTCTGAAACAAGCTCCAAGAGCGTGGTATGATCGGTTGAGCTCATTTCTACTTGAAAAAGGGTTTGAAAGAGGAAAGGTTGACACTACTCTATTCATTTATAAATCCAAAAAGGACATATTGTTAGTACAAGTTTATGTTGATGATATAATTTTCGGTGCTACTAACATGTCTCTTTGCAAGAAGTTCTCTGAATTAATGCAAGGTGAATTCGAGATGTCAATGATGGGATAACTCACGTTCTTCCTCGGGCTGCAAGTAAGGCAAGTTGAGGGTGGAACCTTTGTGCATCAAGGAAAATATTGCGAGGAACTCCTCAAGAAATTCGGGCTGGAAAATTGCAAAGAAGCTGCCACTCCCATGAGCACTTCTAGCTATCTCGGCAAGGATGAGTCAGGTAAAGCCGTAGATGTAAGCAAATATAAAGGCATGATAGGAAGCCTTTTATATTTGACTGCATCTCGGCTTGATATTATGTTCAGTGTTTGTTTATGTGCTCGATTTCAAGCTAATCCCAAAGAATCTCATCTTTCGGCGGTTAAAAGAATTTTTAAATATTTAAAAGGAACTGTGAACACTGGTCTATGGTATCCGAGGGATGCCAATCTTAGTTTGATTGGGTATTCGGATTCAGATTTTTCTGGGTGCAAGCTTGACCGAAAAAGAACAAGCGGAACATGCCACTTGCTTGGCAGTGCTCTTGTGTCATGGTTTTCTAAAAAACAAGCTTGTGTTGCCCTGTCAACAGCTGAAGCCAAATACATTGCTGCTGGTAATTGTTGTGGTCAAATTCTTTGGATGAAACAACAGTTATCAGACTTTGCCTTAATTTTAGATCACATTCCTATCAAATGTGACAATACAAGTGCAATCAATCTAACCAAGAATCCAGTGTATCACTCTCGAACAAAACACATTGAAATTAGGCATCATTTCCTACGAGATCATGTTCAGAAAGGTGACTGTATCATAGAATTTGTTAGCACTGAAAATCAATTAGCCGATGTGTTTACAAAACCATTACCGAGGGAAACTTTTTATAAAATTCGGCGTGAACTAGGCATTCTGGATGAATCCAGTGTGTGCTCGGCTTAAGCTCGGCTACCTGGATAAATTCAGCATGTACTCAATTTTCAGTGTATGCTCGGCAACGAACTCGATTTTCAGTATATCTTTGATCACCTTCATAATCTCGATTTTTATGTTCAATTGTGTATTTGTTTAAAAATTTCCTGAAATTTCACATCCTCAAATTCGTCCTCCCCTCCTTTAAATCTTTCATTTTTCATATAAGGGGAGAAGTGTGTTGATTTTTATTTTCTGAACTTTCATATTTTTTTGATATTTGTCATTTTCTCCTGTTATCGTTATCTTCTTTATGGAGAAGCATGCCTTCATTGTTAAGGGGGGAGAAAAGATAATGTTTATATCATGAAAATTTTCAAGGCTTGTTACCATCAAAAGGTACCAAGCAACATTTTTTTTCTTTCTCTTTTTCACCAAGTTGGAAAAAGGGGAGACAGGTTTCAACTGTCACATATCTCTGTCTCATATTTCTCTTTTTGGCAAATGTGCTTAACTCTTTGGCTCCTTTTTGATCATGCCAAAAGGGGGAGAAATGTGTTGTTTTTGCTTTTGAGTGTTGCAGATGTTCAAAGGGAGAGAGGTGTATGAGCAGCTCCAAAAATTCTCAAGCTTTCATTCATTTGAGGTGTATGAGTAGCTCCAAAAATTCTCAAGCTTTCATTCATCAAATGGTCTCAACAAGTGGTGCGAGCATAAACTCAGGGGGAGTGTTTGATAGAGAAAGGTAATTGCTGATCTAATACAAATTAGTTGTTGCTCTGATGCCGCTCCAATGCCAATTAGTACTCAATCCGATCTGAGCATTTTCATAGCAACATGTGGTCACCTTCGAGCAAATTCCAACAAATGTTGAGTCAAATCGATTTATGAGCATACAGTCGAAGGAAGAACACAAAAAGCAACAAATTTTTTTTAACGAATGTTTGTCATCATCAAAAAGGGAGAGATTGTAGAATCAAAGAGCTTTTGATGATGTCAAAATAAATGAGCTCGGCTTGTACTCAAACCAGATGCGTCAAACTTAGTTTTGCGCATGCATTCCGCCAAAGGCAAAAGCTCGGAAATCAGCTTTTGAAGCTTTAGCTAGGTTTGGGCTCGGCTCTTGATCACGGCCGAAGTTCATCCATGTTTGCAAGCTTAGTTCTTCACTTCAAGAGAGTAGGCTCGGATGTTGATCAACTCGGCACACGCTCAGAAGGCTCTGAATATTAAATTAAGCCACAGCATCAGAAAGATCAAATTAGCTCGGATTGAGCACGCACCCTGAGCTAAGGTCAAAGCTTGGTTCTTCGAATTTCAAGTATGGTTGCCAAGCAAAGCTCAAGGCTCGGCAACACAAATCTAAGAACAAGCTCGAACAAGGATCAAGGCTCGGCAACATCAATCTCAGATCAAGCCCGTACAAAGCTCAAGGCTCAGAAGTCTGCGTTCACTCTTCAGCAACACATCATCTTCAACCTTCAGACTCTGCTCAGCTGTTCCATACTTTTTATTACCGTTGAGTCTGGGTAGAGGTTCTAAGTTTTAACTCCAACACAGTAACAAGTTTGAAATTCAAAATGAGTTAAAATCAAAGGTTGATGAAGGGTCACCATCACTGCTCTGCTGTCAAATTGTAGTCGTTGAAAACCCCATGGCTTTTCTGTACAACCGTCTCTTTCTCATTTCTGGAAAAACAGAGAAACGCCTTTTTCCGTACGGCTCTTTCTCTCTCTTTTCTGGAAATCAAAAGAGATTATAAATAGGGGTGTTTTCAACGATTACGGGGTGGACACTTCTTTGAACAACTTTTGTTGCACCTCATTTTCATTTCCTTTGGAAAAACAGAGCAGAATCAAAAACTCACAGAAAAGAAAAAGTGCTTTTGAATTTTCACTAGAACTTAGAGAATTTAAACTTTCAAATCCAAACTCTAAGTTCAACAAAATTCTTTTCTGTGATTACCCTTCTCAAAATCAACTCACTCTTGAACTTCATACTCATTCGAAGAGTGTTTTGAATTGGAGCCATCCTCTTTCATTATTATCTTCTTTGTTGTATTTGCTGGAACGAAAACTGGTCTATGATCGAGAAAGCTTTTCGGTTTGAAAAGGTTCCAAAGAGGTTCTTTGGTCATCGATTTGTTGTGGGTAGTTTGTTGCAAGTTTGGTACACTCGATTGACTGGATAGGTTTAGAGGGGTAGTCTCTTGTAAATCCTTTTTGTAACCCAGAAAATCGATTTTTAGTGAAAGCTCTCTAAAAGGTTTTTAGAGGGGACTGGACTAGCTCTCAGGGTGAGAGTGAACCAGGATAAATCTCGGGTGTTCATTTTATTTCTTTCTTGCTTTCCTGTTGTAGTATTTACTTAAGTGATTTCCGTTGTATTTCTAGCATCCAAGTCTTTAAACGTCGGTCTTGTAGCTCGGCCTTGAGTGTTGTTCTCAAAGCTCGGCTTTGAAGCAGCTCGGTTAACCGATTAACCAATCTGTTCATCTATTTGGTTAATCATTTAACCTTGTTTGCTTGGATATCGCTCAGCAGTTATTTTCAAACGTGAACAACATTCAGTTATTCTTCAATAAATCGAAAAATTGTCATATTAGCTTCAATCTCCTATTCACCCCCCCTCTACTCGATTGTTAGGCCTCTTGTTGGTTTCCAACAAAACATGCACATAATCGTATACTCAATCCAAAGCATGCATTATACACAATGATCAACATTTTCGCTCGGTCCATACCTGTTCTCTTATGTATTTTTTACCTTTCACCTTTATTCACCTATTTCCGATCACTCTCACTATTATTCTTTTATCATGTCTTACATTCTCTTTTTCGGCTTTCTTTCCTCTTTTCCTTTTTATTCATCTTTTACATGTCTTACACATTTTATGCTCGACAACGCACACCCAGTGTACGTCTTACACCTTCTTTATTCTCGGTTATGGAGTCTCCATCATTGTGCGCACCCCCGCGTACGTGATGCGCGTCTTACAACTGCACAGGACACATCAACTATGTCTTACGCGATCAATGCACACGTCCAACGTGTGTCTTCTATGACCAGGAGCACGTCCAGCCGACTTCTTTTCTGGAGTTATGGAGTGTCCATCATTGCGCGTACCCCCGCGTACGTGATGCGCGTCTTACAGCTGTGCATCTTGTGCGACTTACGCGATCAATGCACACGCCCAACGTGCGTCTTCTATGACCAGGAGCACGTCCTAACCGATTCCGTTCTCGGAATCTTGTGTGAGTCATTACTGCGCATACCCCCGCGTACGTGATGAGCGTCTTACAACTGCACAGGACCCATCAACTGTGTCTTACGCGATCGATGCACATGCCCAGTGTGCGTCTTCTATGACCCGGCTCACACAACCATTATTCTTTACTTATTCTTTTCCTTATATACATTCACTCTTGAATTCTCTTGGCTCATTTCCCTGTTTACCCCTTTCACTCGTCTTCTTGTTATAATCTTTGTTCTTTAGTTATTATTCCTCATTTAATCTGTTGCTTAACCTTTTACACCATTTCCCCCCATCTCGGCCACCTATGGTCGGCTCACATACAAATCGAACAGTAGCAACATGAATAAACAGTTATCACATTTTACACACATTTATACAGCAACTATGATTCAAACTTACACATATTTCACTTTTCTCTACTGGGTTCTTTTCATTAATCTTCGTTCTCCAATAATATTCTATGTTCATTATCATACGGTTCAATATCATAATCTAACACCCATTCTTAGTACTCACTATGAGCACACTAGAAACCCAAACCTAAGCCAAGGTAACACTCACTCCTTACCTCAAAACCGTGAGAGATAAGGAAGTACTGTGAGTTTGGGCCTTGTTATTCGCATTCGAACTTCTTAACCCGTATTCCCTTGAACCCTTGGCGTCACCTTTACAGATTCCTAGGAACGTCGAGGAGAACTTGAAGCTTGAGAGGAAGTGGAGGGAAAGATCCTTGGTTCTTAGAACTGGTGGAGGCTTAGAGAAAGTAAAGAGTGAAAATATAGTATGTGAGTAAAGGTGGTGAAAATGGTGTCTGAAACTGGAACCCCAGAGAAAGATATAAAGTAAATGAAGAAGAGGAGTATTACGTAGGTTAATGTGTTAGCCTTAACCTTGCTTTTATTTCCCATTGAAAAGAAATGTGTGGTCCTGGTGAGAAGCTTCTTTGGGAAGCTTTAGGAACATGTGGCTATGATTCATTGGCTTCATGAGGAAGCCACCAATAGTGACTTGAAAAGGACAACAGTGATTTGATAGTGACAGACACCAATTGAAAAGGACGTTTTGTACGTCTGGCGCGAAAAACGATGCGCAAGTTGCTTGTTTGAGTGTAAGCGCTTGGCTCTAGCTAGACATGGTAGGATCTCAGTACTCGAAACCTGGGGAAACACCCGCTCGGAATAAGACAGTAGGGTGAAATGCTCGGCGCGAGGAGCCGAGATATCTTGGTGTTGATGCAAGTTTGGCTTAGTCTCTCGCTAGTCGGCCGGTAGGAGTTCAAACCTATGGTCGGTTAATACAAGGTGACTCGATGTGGTCGGCTGTACATGGCTAAGACAAATGCGTGTAATCATCCATCGCGGATCGTCTCGATATGCTCGGCCAAGATGGTATTTGGTCGGAAAGAGGTCTGGTCAATTATACTCGAACTATCTTACTCTTTGTTAAGGTTTCTCTTATTCTGGCATGCTTTTTCTCTTAATGAGTCTCAACTTAGTTCTATGATTTCAATTATTTTTCAATCAAAATTGTTCTTATTACATTGACATTAAATTCAGGATGTTACACATCCAGCCACATAAAAACAAACCATTTCCACTATTTTTATCTTTGTATGAACCGAAATATACACAGAAAGGAAAAGAATAGATTTTTGCAAACTATTTTATCAAAGCAACATGCAACAAGGATTAATTATCAAAAATCAATTTTTATTTCTCCATCCCAAGTGTTAAACCGAATCATCCAAGGAAAACAAGAGTATATGTGCAAAAATAATTATAAGAACCGTATAGACCTCTTAAACATCATGCATGTCCATTTTTCATTTTAAAGCTTCAATCTTTACTCATTATCATTTGAAAAATATAGATCAACACTTGAATTTAACATGCAAAAACACATTTTTAGCAAATAATCAACTTACTAACAAAAGCATATAAAAATCAAAAATCAATGTAAGAATAAAGATTAATGGGAGTAAAACTACCTAGATCAAGTCTTGAAAGTGAAAATAGAAACCAAACTTCCTTGCTCCCTCCTATGATGCTCGCGGCCTCCTTCTCCAATGGGGCTAGGGTTTTGCTTCTTTGCTTTCTTATAGGTATAAGTGTGTTTATAGGTGTGTATGTATGTGTAGAAACAAAGAAAAATGGAAGGGAAATTGGTTTGGTGGAGACACGCTCCCTCCCCTATGCTATGGCTCCCCCTTCTCTCTTTCTCTCTTTTCTCTCTAATTTTTCTCTAAGTGCAAGAAGCAAAATGGAGGCACATACGGGTTGGGGGCTATTTATAGAGGGACTTTAAGATGGGTTTTATGGATTAAAATTGTGGGGTTTAAAAAAAATTAAAAGCTTCCCCTACACTCTTCTTTTCTCCTCACGGTTTTACTAAAAAAAGAGGGCGGAACTTTGCAATATTTTGCTTTAAGTTTATGAGTATTAATTTAATAGGGTATAGGTAGGTTTAAGTAGGTTTATATTGGAAAGAGTGGGTAGAAAGATAAAGGCATGCATTGGTTAAAATTTTACTTTAGATAAGGTTATTAATGATATGACTCCTATGGGGTACTTATAGGGTAGGCTACATTTAATTAGGGTAGATTGTGTTTAATTAGGTTACCCTAGGGTCTTGTGCACTCTTAATTATATGTCCAACAATTCAAAATTCAAAATGCATAAATAAATCAATAAAACTGTGTAGATCATTATACTTTAGAAAATAATATTTTTCCAATATAGTAAATATAATAATATTTGAAAATCATAATTCACTTTTCTCAAATAATAAAAGATTATAATTTCCAAAAAATAATAAAATTTCGTGGACAGCATAAAAAAAATCCAAACTGCACAAAAATAAATTCTACACTTTAATATGATCGTTTTGACTGTAAATTCGTTAAATTTGGATTTACAGATCAAAAATTATGAATTTTCAAAGTTAATTAAATCCTTTAAACTAATAAATAATAATTCCTTCAAAACACAAAATGAAATAATTTATCATTATAAAAATAAATTCCAAATAATTATTTTCACTCATAAATGTAAATCAAATAATATATTTTTTTTAAATTCGAAAACAAACATCCAATCATAAATTTTCAAAAATTAATTTATTAAAATATAAAAAATTGCGGGTATTACAAAATTCCTTCAAGTGGGGGAGAATTGTAACACCCACTGAATTTAATCCCAAAAATTGTATTTAAATATGATTTGAAAATAAATAAAAAAGATTTATTTTGATTTTTATAATTTATTTTAATTAAAGTCTGGAAGGGTAGAGTGGTAATTCTACATATTTTATTATTTTATTATTATTTTGGTGAGAAAATAAGGAAATTTTATATTTTGAAAATTTGAATTTTAAACTAAGTTAATCGATCGATTATCTAGTTGAGTTAACTGATTAACTCAGTGTAAAATCCTCAGTTCCGTGCAAATGTGAACCCGATAACCAATCATCAAGTTCAATAACTGGTTATCTGGGTAAAATTTTCAACTCTTACAAGTGGTGGAGAGTGAAAAACACACGAAATCACGCATGAACACCCATCTCATGCTTGCTCAGGGGTGAGGCTTAATTACTGTAGAGGGTGTTGGAAACCAACAAGCAGCTCAATATAGTCAAGAGGGGGGTGAATAGAATAGTGGAGCCTTAGTACAGATATTTCGATCACCGTAGAGAATGATTTTAAGAAAATAAATTTTCTTTCAAAAACAAGTCAGGTTACTCGAGTAAAATACCTTTTAATCGAGTATTACGCAAGCAAATTTTATTTCACTCGAGTATCAGAAGTCTCACTCGAGTAAAGTTCAAAACAGCTTTCAGATTAATCGAGTAATCCACAATTCACTCGAGTAATCTGGGTAAAGATCAAATAGTAAAAGAGTTTTGATGAGAATTCTTTTAGAATCGCAATACTATGATGATTCAACAAACTATGTATGAATGCTATGAACAATTGCAAGTAAATTTAGCAACCAATTTTAGGTCAATTGATAATGAATTGAAAAACCCCAATTCTAAACTAAAATTCAATTGTTCTTGAATTAATGCAAACAAGAAAAGAAACAATGAAGATGGTGATTTTATCCTGGTTCACTTTCACCCACTTGAAAGCTACATCCAGTCCCCTTTATCAAAATGATAAAGAGTTTCTACTAGACAAATTCAATTGTTAGAATTACAATGTTTAAGATGCAACTTTCTTACAAAGCTATCCTATCTTAACCCTTCTTCAAAGTGTGTACCAAACACTTTGAAATTCTAACCCAATTGAATTTCCGTCTTCTCTTGTTGATTTGTTGAAGATGCTTCCAACCAAATCCTTTTCAATCTTGCTTTGATAAACCTTCAAAGACTTGCTTGTGAAATTCTTCACCTTTGTTGAACTCTTGAAATGTGCAACCTCTTGTTGTAAAGCTTCAACACAATTAAGAACTAAAAAATATTGATCTCAAAGAAAACTTAGAACAATGATTAATCTTGAGTGAAGAATAGAAGAAATTTGTTGAATCTTGATTTCTCAAAGGAAGTGTGTAATAGCTCTTGAAAAATGAAAGTGTATTGCTCAATAGAAAATTGTAAAAGAGTGTGTAACCTTGTTCATGTAAAAATGAAGTCCTTTTATAATTTTTCTGCCACTGTTCAAGTTACTCGAGTGAAGTGTAACACACTACTCGATTAACACATGTTGAAATACGTTACTCGAGTGACGAATAACTCATTACTCGATTAACCTATAACAACACACATTACTCGAGTAAAGGCAAACTCATTACTCGAGTGACCTGATCAGATATGGACTAAAAACAAAGTTTTTCAAATGGATTTTCACAATAACTTTAATATGAGCTATTATAATCAAGATTAAGTTTTCTTCATCAAACATTATTATAAGCTTCATTAAGATCACCTAAAGCTACCCACTCTCATGATATGCATTGCATAAAATTAAATATTACATTGCATTAGAATCAAACTAAATCCTAATTCTATTCTTCATGAGATAGCTTCCTTGTTGATAATGTTGTTGCTTGGAGAAAGGTTGTTAACATCAAAACATATAAACCTACAAACTCCCCCTTTTTGATGATGACAAACCTCCTTTGCAATTAAGCACTAAGTTTTAAAATACTCCCCCTAAATGTTAGACACTTAGGAAAAATAAAATAAAACTTAACCTACAAGAACAACATCAACAAAATATTCTCCCCCTTTTGGCATCATTAAAAAAAATATAAATGTTGAGAAAAATCCTTTGCCAAAAGTGGAAGGTAAGTGTAGTAACTATGATAAAGAATGAAAATATAGTTAAGACGTAATGAATAAAATCCAAAATCAGAGTATAGTCTCTAACCATATAACAATCCAGAATAGTGCCATAATTTAAATATAACAATCCAAAACAAAGCACCACAAAACATAGTACCACAATGTATCCAACATAGTCATCAACCATGAACAGCAAATACATAAACATAGTCTGAAACATAACATAGAAAATATAACCATAAAATAGTCAGTGAAATGCATATAAAAGAAAATAAAATGTCCAAAGAACAACATCAACCACATGAACTTTAGGCCATTTAGGACGGATTGATGATGAACTTTAGAGAGAAGAAGAGAGAAACTCGTATGAAGAGAGAGAAGAATTCGGAAAAATGATGCAAAATGCAGCAGTTCAGGTTTTATACTGACGCGCGCTACTCGAGTGAAATGATACGTTACTCGAGTATTTCGTTCCTTAATCGAGTGAAATCAAGTTTAATCGAGTAAGCCGAAAGATGAAAATATTTTACTCGAGTGACAGTATCAGTTAATCGAGTAAGCCGAAAGTGATTTAAAAATTAATCGAGTGACAGATGCAATTAATCGAGTAAGCCGAAAGAGATTTAAAAATTACGTGAGTGAAAACATCTGTTAATCGAGTAAACTGCTGAAAAACTTAAAATTTCAAATTTTCATGCAAAATCATTTTCATGCACACAAACACATAGAAAAACTTAGCATTTAGCAATTAACACACATTCAAATAAAGCAAGTAATCATATCATAGAAAAACATACACACACAACTACATACCAAAAGATTTATGAAACACTTTATCAAAATACAACAACTCAAAATACAAATCATATTGAAATAGGCTTGAAGGTGATTTCTAAAAGCATCAAATACAATTAGCTAATAGTTGATTCATCAAAAATACCAAGTTCTCTTCTAATTTTATAAAATGTATCCCTTGGTAAAGGTTTTGTAAAGATATCAGCTAATTGATCCGAAGTTTGAACAAACTCAATAATACAATCACCTTTTTGAACATGATCTCTCAAAAAATGATGCCTAATTTCAATGTGCTTTGTCCTTGAGTGCAATACCGGGTTTTTAGTCAAATTGATTGTCGAAGTGTTATCACACTTTATAGGGATTTTTGTCAAATTTAAACCAAAATCCGATAATTGTTGCTTCATCCAAAGGATTTGAGCACAACAACTACCGGCCGCTATGTATTCGGCCACCGCGGTCGATAAAGCAACACAATTTTGCTTTTTAGAAAACCACGATACAAGCGAACTACCAATTAAATGACAAGTTCCACTTGTACTTTTTCGCTGAACTTTACAACCGGCAAAGTCAGAGTCCGAATAACCTATAAGTTTTAAAAAAGCATCCCTAGGGTACCACAAACCGGTATTGGTTGTATCTTTTAAGTATTTCATTATTCTTTTGACAGCAGTTAGATGCGACTCTTTCGGTTTAGCTTGAAAACGTGCACACATACAAACACTAAACATGATATCAGGCCTAGATGCAGTTAAGTATAACAAACTACCAATAATTCCACGATACTTTGTTACCTCTACCGCTTTTCCAGCCTCATCTTGATCTAGGTAGCATGCAACGCTCATTGGAGTAGAAGCGGATTTACACGAGTCCATGCCAAAACGTTTGAGAAGCTCTCTACAATATTTACTTTGATGTATATAAATGCCATCGTTGAGTTGCTTTATTTGAAGGCCAAGAAAGAATGTAAGCTCTCTCATCATCGACATCTCGAATTCGCTTTGCATTAAATCTGAAAACTTCTTACACAAATTATCATTAGTAGCACCAAATATAATATCATCAACGTATATTTGAACCAAAAGAATATCCTTACCGGAACGTTCAATAAAGAGAGTAGTGTCCACAGTACCTCGTTTAAAACCTTTTTCCAATAAAAAATTGCTTAGTCGATCGTACCAAGCTCTAGGAGCTTGTTTAAGACCGTACAAAGCCTTTTTCAACTTAAAAACGTAGTTCGGATGATCAAAACTTTCAAAACCAGGAGGTTGTGAGACATAAACTTCCTCTTGAATGTATCCGTTAAGAAAAGCACTTTTGACATCCATTTGGTACAATTTAAAATTCATGATAGATGCAAAAGCGAGAAGAATACGAATAGCTTCTAATCTAGCTACGGGGGCATAAGTCTCATCGTAATAAATTCCTTCTTCTTGACTATAACCTTGTGCTACCAACCTAGCTTTATTTCTAACAATAATACCCGATTCATCTAACTTATTCCTATAGACCCAACGAGTCCCTATTTCAGGACGATCATTAGGTTTTGGCACAAGCTCCCAACTTGATTCCTTTCAAATTGATTTAATTCTTCTTGCATGGCCATAACCCAGTGATCATCTTGAAGAGCCTCTTTGACATTCTTAGGTTCTATTTGAGATACAAAGGCAACATAATAACAGAAATTATTTAAAGTGCTTCGGGTTACCACCCCCTTAGCAATGTCACCTAAGATGTTAGAAACCGGATGGTTTTTGTTGGACTTCCAAGCTATTAGTAGTTGAGGTTGTGTCTCTTGTGCTAAGTCTTTATCATGTGTTTGCACCTCTTCATGTTCAACTTGCGTCTCCTCTAATTGTTGTGGTGTTGACTTCTCATGATCCATAAAAGTACCAATCTTCCCGACTCCTAGAATTTTGCCCTTGTTGTTGTCGCCGTAAGTCACATATCCACCACTTTTTGAAGTAAGTTGAATGAAGTGCGTTTTGTCTCCCGTCATGTGTCTCGAACACCCACTATCCAAGTACCATCTACGTTCCTTGGTTCGAAGACACACCTACAAAACAATTATTATTTGTTTGATTTAGGTACCCAAGTTGTCTTGGGTCCTTTTTTGTTAGCATGGGGTGAGCTCCCCTTAACAATCCAAATATATTCACCGCTTGGTATACCAAACTTCTTTATGTTACATTTATTCGTGGTATGCCCAAAAATCCCACAATAATGGCAAGTTGGGTTTTTAGAAAAATTAATCTTAGAAAATACACCAACTTTGCGATAATTGCGTTTCTTAGGTTTGGTATAGCCAAGATCGGATCTATTACTATTGTTCCTTTGAGTTGAAAGCAAATGATCTAAGCATGTATCTCCTCTCATGAGCCTTGCAATCCGATCATTTAAATTGAAAACTTCTTTTTCTAAGGATTTGCAATTCTCACAAGATGGAGTCTCATTTGTTTTCAATTCGCAATTGCATGTAGAGTTTGTATAAATGAGTTCAAGTGTTTCATTTTGAAGCTTAAGCTCCTCTAAAGAGTTTTGAAGTTCCAAAATCTTTTCATGTTGCTTCATAATAAAATTCTTTCTTTCAACATTTATTTTAGCAAGTTTCTTCAACTCTTTATGCATCTCTACATACACATTGTACAATTCATTAAATGAGGGGGAATTAGAACTAGAGCTAGCATCGGAAAGATAATCTACCTCATTGACGTTTTCACTTGATTTCATGCTCGAAGATTCTTCTTCATCAAGCTTCGTCATTAAACAAAGGTTTGCAAGTTCTTCATCTTCCGATGAGCTAGATGAGGATTGATTCTCCGGTTCATCCCACACTATATAAGCCCTTTTGCCTTTAGATGAGTTGGGCTTCCAATTGTCACCTTCGGACTTCTTAGAGTTAGTTGGACAATTTGATCTATAGTGACCAAGCTTCCCACACCCATGACACTTGATATTCTCTTTGTTAGTCTTGTTCCTTGATTGAGTGTCCTTAGAATCTCTTGGTCTATTTCTATTAAAGTTACCCTTTTTCTTAAGGAATCTTCCAAGCTTTTTTACTAACAAGCCAAGGGTCTCATCATCTATGTCGGAGTCCGAGTCATCCATTTGAGGGTTTTCCTCTTGTGCCTTAAGGGATTTTGAAGTTGATTTGAGAGCTATTCCCTTTTTCTTCCTAACGGCATCTTCATTCATGGATAACCTCCCAAGCTCCATTTCATGCTCTTGAAGCTTTCCGAATAGAGTTGCTAAGTCAATTTGGTCCAAGTCCTTAGCTTCCATAATGGCCGTCACCTTAGGTTGTCATTCCCTGCTAAGACATCTCAAAATCTTATTAACAACTTCACCATTTGTTAGTACTTTACCAAGAGTCGAAAGATGATTTATAATATGTGTGAAACGCTTTTGCATGTCACCTATATTTTAATTAGGTAACATACGAAAGAGTTCATATTCATGCATGAGTGTATTTAACCTAGCCCTTCTAACCTCAGACGTGCCCTCATGTGTGACTTGTAGTGTGTCCCACATTTGTTTAGCATCAACGCATTGAGACACTCTAAAGAACTCATCATATGAAAGAGCGGACGTGATGATATTTTTCGCTTTTAAATCAAATTGAACTTTCTTCTTATCATCATCGTTCCAACTCGATTTTGGTTTTACAGAAACAACATCATTTACTTTAGTTTGTGGAACAAAAGGTCCATTCTCTATGGCGTTCCAAATTTCCATATATATGGCTTGTATAAAAATTTTCATTCGGACCTTCCAATAAGCGTATCCCTCACCATTGAATAGTGGGGGGCGGTTAATGGAAGCTCCTTCACCACCAAAAGGATTTGAAATTGAGCCCATTGTTTCCAAGTAAAAGGATCTTTTCGAAAAAGCTTTTTAAGGCTCGGATTTTTCGTCCGAGCTCTGATACCACTTGTTGGAAACCAACAAGCAGCTCAATATAGTCTAGAGGGGGGGTGAATAGAATATTGGAGCCTTAGTACAGATATTTCGATCACCGTAGAGAATGATTTTAAGAAAATAAATTTTCTTTCAAAAACAAGTCAGGTTACTCGAGTAAAATACCTTTTAATCGAGTATTACGCAAGAAAATTTTATTTCACTCGAGTATCAGAAGTCTCACTCGAGTAAAGTTCAAAATAGCTTTCAGATTAATCGAGTAATCCACAATTCACTCGAGTAATCTGGGTAAAAATCAAATAGTAAAAGAGTTTTGATGAGAATTCTTTTAGAATCGCAATACTATGATGATTCAACAAACTATGTATGAATGCTATGAACAATTGCAAGTAAATTTACCAACCAATTTTAGGTCAATTGATAATGAATTGAAAAACCCCAATTCTAACCTAAAATTCAATTGTTCTTGAATTAATGCAAACAAGAAAAGAAACAATGAAGACGGTGATTTTATCCTGATTCACTTTCACCCACTTGAAAGCTACATCCAGTCCCCTTTATCAAAATGATAAAGAGTTTCTACTAGACAAATTCAATTGTTAGAATTACAATGTTTAAGATGCAACTTTCTTACAAAGCTATCCTATCTTAACCCTTCTTCAAAGTGTGTACCAAACACTTTGAAATTCTAACCCAATTGAATTTCCGTCTTCTCTTGTTGATTTGTTGAAGATGCTTCCAACCAAATCCTTTTCAATCTTGCTTTGATAAACCTTCAAAGACTTGCTTGTGAAATTCTTCACCTTTGTTGAACTCTTGAAATGTGCAACCTCTTGTTGCAAAGCTTCAACACAATTAAGAACTAAAAAATATTGATCTCAAAGAAAACTTAGAACAATGATTAATCTTGAGTGAAGAATAGAAGAAATTTGTTGAATCTTGATTTCTCAAAGGAAGTGTGTAATAGCTCTTGAAAAATGAAAGTGTATTGCTCAATAGAAAATTGTAAAAGAGTGTGTAACCTTGTTCATGTAAAAATGAAGTCCTTTTATAATTTTTCTGCCACTGTTCAAGTTACTCGAGTGAAGTGTAACACACTACTCGATTAACACATGTTGAAATACGTTACTCGAGTGACGAATAACTCATTACTCGATTAACCTATAACAACACACATTACTCGAGTAAAGGCAAACTCATTACTCGAGTGACCTGATCAGATATGGACTAAAAACAAAGTTTTTCAAATGGATTTTCACAATAACTTTAATATGAGCTATTATAATCAAGATTAAGTTTTCTTCACTCTTAATCAAACATTATTATAAGCTTCATTAAGATCACCTAAAGCTACCCACTCTCATGATATGCATTGCATAAAATTAAATATTACATTGCATTAGAATCAAACTAAATCCTAATTCTATTCTTCATGAGATAGCTTCCTTGTTGATAATGTTGTTGCTTGGAGAAAGGTTGTTAACATCAAAACATAGAAACCTACAGAGGGGATGTGTTGGCATGATTTGGTGAAGAGAAATCACCTTTTCAACTCAAGTATAAATAAGGTTACGTTGATTCTTGAGAATTATATTTTACGAAATGTGAATTTTGGCATGAATAATGTTGGAATGATCTTGAATGCATGAATGAATTGAATGAATGAAGCTATGAATATGGTATATATGATGAAAGAAGGTCATTGAAAATGAATTTGGAAATGAATCCATAATGTCTAGAAAATTAGTATTGGATTCATTATGCCAAGTGCTATTTCAATAGAAACATAATCGGCTAATTTAACTTAAGAACCGATTAAGTATGCATTGAAGTAAAGAATTTGATAATAATTAGTATATAAGTAAAAACCAAAATGATTTCAATTCCTAATTCAATTCCAATTACCTAAGCGCCAAAAAGGAATATTGCATATAAACCAATTGTTCTCCATTGAACTTGAACCTTTAAGGATTTCACACCTTGTACATGCCAATAATATTGAAAGAAATAAGGAAATGATTATGGTTCAAGTCCAATTGAGAACAAAATACGTCATGCATCATACATGGTGATATAAGGTGAACAATAAGGGTATGGGCAATGACTGACGTGATGGTTCATTGAACCGAATATCGAGAGTGTATAGTGTCTAGATTGTGTTAATGAAACAACCGCGAGAATTGTTTGTGGGTGAAACCTTGATCCGCTAGAGGGTTGGATTAGCTACCCGTGTCCGGGATCAGTTATATGGCAACCACAACAATTCTATAGGACACTTAGGGTTCATCATGACCGGTTAAGGATGGCCTCGGCTAGAGCCAACTTGGGTTTGCACCCGAAGTTGTACTTGGACCTGAGAGAGACCAAGTACTGTGCAAGCATTGGTTGCAAAATGCTTACTCCCGGTTAGCCTTGCCCAAGAGTGGAGGGAGATGTGAGGATATGGATTGAAAATGAATTGAGGAATCTGGATTGGGAAATGAAAAATGTAAGAAATCCAATGATTGGATCCAATTATAACAAATCCAGATTGGGTGAATAAAAAGAGTTGAATCCTGAGAGGGGATTCACGAGAAAATGGATCTAGTGATTGAATTGGATTGGGAGGCGAGCATGCATTCATATGCATTGATTGTAATGGAGCATGCATCATCTACACATGATTGCTTTGTGTCTGCTATACATAATTGCATTATATTATTGTGATTGGAAATTATATATTTGTGATTGTGTATTGTTATAATTATTGAATGGTATGAATAATTAAATGTAACCTAATTCTTATTCTATGTTGAAAGAGAGTCTCACTCCCTTGTTTACTATTTTTAGGTTACGAAAGCCTAACCACAGGGTTTAATGACAGAATCAACGGAGAAAGGTGAAGGAAATTAAAAGAAAGAACTATGTAGTACCAGTAAATCTGATATTTTATGATATTTTGTTCAAACTATATTTGAGATTTTAGTAAAAAGTATGAATATTTTCATGTGTTGTTTTATTTTACTTATTAAATTATTTAAAAAAATTGGGGTGTTAAATTTATGGTATCAGAGCAATACTTTCCTTCCAACGTTGGGAAATGGTCCCAACTTCGCTGGGTAAGTCCGGTATCCTTTTAGCTGAAGATGATAGGACAAGCAGTATATCAAAATTTTAAAGTAAAGGAACACTACAACATTTTTAATTTTCTGCAACGACACAAAACCGTCGCTTAAAGCACAAAAACCGTTGCTGAAAGTATAGGCAACGGTTTTAAAACTGTTCTCTAGGTGAGTGTTGCCTATTGTCAAAGGCAACGGTTTTTTGTATATGGCAACAGTTTTATGAAAACCGTTGCCCTTTAACTTATAAACAGCAACGGTTTTCTTGGTACATAATACACAACGGTTTTACTATAAACAACAACGGTTTCTTGGTTCAGAATATGCAACGATTTTGGTAAGAAAACCGTTGCCTTTGCCTTTTAAACAACAACGGTTTTTTTTCATTTATAGCATATGCAACAGTGATAAAACCGTTGCATTATGTTTCAGTAAGAAAACCGTTGCCTTTGTCTTTCAAACAGCAACGGTTTTTTTCATTTATAGCATATGCAACAGTGATAAAACCGTTGCATTATGTTTCAGCAACGGTTATATAGATATTGTCAACTTCACATAAGCAACATTTATTTTAGGTTCACTCTATATGCAACACTTTTAATAAAATTATATATATATATATATATATATATATATAAAATGAAATTAAATTATAATTATCACCATACATACCAAAATAACATAAGATTACAACATAAGATTATATTGTTCCATAATCCATACAGTACAAGACCAAATTAAGTACTTGCTAATTAACATAATAATTTTTTGCTAAAGTTCAAAAAAAAAACTTAAGGTAAAATAATCCATATATATATTCTTGCATTGCCAATGACATCATTCTCATTCATCTTCAGCTTGGTCTTCCTCAACATTCAAATTTTGCTGCAATATGGAAAAAAATATATATGTTAAGAATAGAGAATCTAAACATCATTACAATATATATATATATATGCACACACAGACAGACACAATAGGTTATATACCTCTTCATTTGGAAAATATATTTTGATTTCTAAATTGATATTAAGATGCTATAACAAGGGTGACAATCATGATATGAGAAGATATCTGGTCTCATTTGGAAAGTTTGGGGAAGTTCATTTCACAAAATAATAATTTATTATACACCATCATAAACAAGTGAATAGTTTTATTTCTATAAAGCATCTTTCCTTAACCTGTTACTGCAAGACTTGTGAACAAGTTTTCTTGTCACAGTACATTAACACTCTTGTATTTGGCATGCAGAGTTGCATATGCTTAAGTGGCAATACCAATTGACCTCTACGAAAATGGCAAAGTAACATTTAAAAATCCTTTTAACTCGAGTTATTGGAAATTGGGTTCTAGTTCTGAGAAGGATCTAATACTATAAGTTAGAAGGGATAATATAAGTAGAATATAAAAATTCAAACCAGAAATTTAAGATTTTTTACGGTGACTATTTAGGTGTCATGTAAGTGAGGGAGCAGCAGCCAGGGAGTTAAAACATCAAATATCTTATAACAGGAATGACATGATTATCCAAACAAATGAAAATCATTGACAAAAATCTGCCACAAGTTCTAAGAATGTTGTACAAGCAATGATCTAGAATAGGCAATCATTAAATGCTTCAAACTTTTGATTATATGTCATTTGTAATACCCGCGAGTAATACCCGCAACGGGTCCGGGTCTGGGTCCAAAAAAGAGACCCGTGGGTCCAAAGAATGGACCCGTCTGGGTACCCGCTTTGAACGGGTCTGGGTCCGGGTCTAAGATATCTAGACCCGTGGGTACCCGGACCCGTCCATATTTACATATATACATTATATATATATATATATATATATATATATATATATATATATATATAATTTTAGTATGTTTGTATTTAACGAGAGAATTTGTTTGATGTCTGTGAGTGTTTAATGGTGATAGAGATTAATATTAAGTAAGAGTGTGTAATAATGTATTAAGGATCCCTCGGTCTATAAAAAAACATAGAAATTAATTTAAAACATAATTTTTTTCTTTTAAAAAAATTGGTAATGGATACCCGCAAAACCCGTTAGGGTACCCGAAGACCCGCCTACCCATTATGCAGCGGGTACCCGCACGGGTCCGGGTGGGTCTGGGTCTAATAATTTATGGACGGGTCCGGGTCCGGGTCCGGGTACCCTATTACCCGGACCCACCCGGACCCATTGCCATCCCTGGGTCACACATTCAGTGGTAGTATAAAAAAATAAATTCCTATCACTTTAAAAGCATATTTATCATTTAGATTATTGTGTTAGCTAAAGAATTTTATTTTCATTTTTTGCCAAGTATTAAATTTGCTAACTTTTTATTACACATAATTGGGTGCATATGTAGATTGCTTTGGTGTTGGTTTGAGTTGGAGAAGAAAATTGACACAAGAGCTTGAAAATGACTAGCGCTTCATTCTGAATTATGACAGTAACTTGATAATTGAAGAGAAAATTGAGACTAAGAACAACCACCATGAAATATCAAAGGAAAAAGAGAAGCAAAGTCTAGAGAGTTTAGATATGCAGAATGAAATTTGCAGGCTCGAATGTTGTCTACGATGATGGATTTTATTCGGGTGATAGGACAAAACAGAAAGTTCTGCTTTGGTCCATTTGAGGAACTGAAGATTTTGGTTAGATGGACATTAAGACATAAGCAACTTGCTAATTTTTCTTTGCATGTTAGATGGGCATTAAGATAGCCATCAATATCGAAGAAGGTGGCTTTTCTTTTTCTTATATTTTGTAAACATTTCTTGCGTTTATTTTGTATCTAACTATTTTATGAATAATATTCATTTGAAGAGAATTATTTATGTTAAGATTTTTTTTATTAACATGCTAAAGTTTAATTATAAGTGCTTTTCAAAAAAAAAAGTTTAATTATAAGTTGCTTGCAATGATATTACTAATTAAATAAAATACATATCATTCATCTTTATAAAAAAAAAGTTTTTATTAACTTATCATTAAAAAACACATTTTCAAAATTTATACTAAGAAAAAACAATTAAAGCCCGTGCAATGCACGGAAAAATTTACTAGTTACAAAATTTATAATATATATATATATATATATATACACCTAACTGACACGTCATAAAAAAAATATGCTAACACTATTTTTATTAACCTCTTAAGAAAGACATGGCAATCCTTTATCCAAAAAAATACCGAAACAAAGCCCTTAAAAAGGAAAGGTATTCTAACAATGCCGACATGATAGTTATTTGCAGGATATATGACTTACATAGTTATATATAAAAAGTCAGCTTTCCATTTTTTTTTCAACATTTTCACTTAATATATTCTTGATAATATTAAGACAATAAGACCCTTTGAAAATGTATTCGAACAAGCAATGACGTCATGATAATTACTTACATGGTTATTATTATTATCATTATTATATAAAAAAAGTCAGCTTACCATTTTTTCAAAAATGGAGGAGAGGACTGCAATCTTGTTTGTTTTCATAATGTTACGATGGTAATCCAAAAAAATATAGAGCAATGTTTGAATTGTTGATACTTGATAGCAAGTGTACTTTTTTTCTATAGCCAAAAATATTTTTTACAAGAAGTGATAATCTTGTTCAACTTGAAAAAAATATTTTTCGTAGATATAACTTAAATCCAAATTTCTGAATAAGAGAAAATAAATATATACATTATGAGAAATGATTAAAAGACCTACATATAAGTTAATACATAAGATTTTAACACTTGTTACTTTTTAAATTAATAAAATAAAATAAAATAACATAAATGATAAGTGTCACAATTATATATATATATATATATATATATATATATATAAATCTCTGAATATTTTTGGATATTACATAAACCAATCACTCATTATTAAGAGCAATTAATTTCAAAGTCATCAGTGAGTTAGTTGAATATTTCGAATAGATATTTTCAAGTCAGTATAAGGGGAAAGTTCAAACATTTATTTTAATCAATTACTATAAATTTTGCATTTTTCATTTATTTGACAAATCAACATAATCCTAACCGGTTGAATATCAAATTGAAAACGTTTTAGAACATGAGAAAAATCCAAGTTAATCCCAAATTACATTAGATGTCAAGATATTGTTTTCAGCGGCAAAAGCTTTTTCTCTTTGCCCACAGGTAAAGCTGAAAATGATTTGTGAACGTTAATGGTATTACTTTTATATGAATTTTTTTCATTCACAGTTAGGATTGGTCAAATTTACTATTTTGATATAATTTTAGTATTATAAATTTTTATATTTATGAAATTCATGTATATTAATAATATTAATTTTCAATGCAAAGTTACTTATTGCAAATTCTTAAAATATGCTTTAGAACATATATTAGATAAATTATAAATATATTTATAATTTTAATTTTCAATAGATGTAATTTAACACGATATATTATAATTTCTTTTTTAATTAATCAATTATTATTTTTAGTATATTATGTTTAAAACAATTATCAACCGTGAATTATTACAATCAATTCAAAATTCTATTTTTATTTGTTTTCAAGAATATAGGTGCATGCCGTGTGGCACATCTTCACTTTGAAGGAACTCTTTCGGAGCCGTCTGATTTGAGGGAAAAAAAAAATACTTAGTTCAAAAAGTATATATATGCTAAAAAAATAGTAAAAAAATTATAAAGACATTAGTTCAAAAAGTTATTATCTTTTTGAAAAGAAGAAAGTATATAAATGATCAATATTTAAATTTCATTATTAAGAATGATAGTATTATTCATCTATTTTCCAAAACATAATTTATAAGAACCAAAAAATTAAAAAGCTACTTTTTTCAAAAAACAAAAAAATTTAATTTGTATTAAAAAAAACTAAGCTTGGGTTATTTTATTATTATATACACCATTATTGCGCACCTAAAATAATTTTATTCCATCTATTCCATTTTTTTTTAAGAACCATCTATATTCCACACTGATTGTCACTTAAAAACTTTTGACTTATTTCATATTGAATGTTACTCGTTATTAAAAATTTAAAAAATAATGTTACATGCACATCTTCTTGTTTTACATCCAAATGTTAGTTCTGGACTTACATGTAACATCATTTTTTTTAAAATTAAATATATTCAACTGATTTTATTAATAAGTATGAAATTAGTTTTTTCTTATATTTGTTATAGAGAAAGTTAACTGTTACCTTTAGGATTTTAAAGTTGATAATTTATAGTGCAATATTTTTATTATTAAATTATTTAACAAGCTGGGTTGCATGAGTACGGGTACGGTACCGGTACCCGGTACGGGTACGAGTACGGGGTATGGCAATTTTAAAAAAACTAGGGTGCAAGTACGTTTATATATATATATATATATTGAATAATTTATTTTATTAATATAATTATATTTAAATTTAAAAAAATGGAAAAAATAAAATCAGTAAGGTAAAAATTAAGTTAAAATTAATAATAAACACTTAAAATTATTTTGATGTAAAAAAGAAAACATTAAGTTCAAATTAATAATAAACACTTAAAAATTAAAGATTTTCCAAATAGAGTTAGCTTACTAGTTACTAACAACATTACCATATTTAAAGAACAAGCTTACTCAATCAGTCAATTAAATATGTAGCAAATCAGTATTATACTATGAAAAAATAAACTGAAAAAATAACTGTATGATATTATGAAAAAAAGAACAAGCTTACAAAATAAGTATGATACTATGAAAAAAAACTGAAAAATTACAAGATGTAGCAAATCTCATTAGATACAGCAAATGAAACTCATTAGAAAAATAAGTAATAGAGTAGAGTATTTTATCTCTGTACCATGAGTATGACGGGTTCGAGCAGCACGGCGACGGGTTTGAGCAGCACGACAACGGCAGCGAGCAGCACGGCAAGCGAACGACAGCTGATAGCAGAGATAGAGAGAGGAGCAGAGAGAGTGCTTCGAGAGATAAAGAGGAGGCAGAGAGGGTTTGCTTCAAAACTCAACCCTAGGTTAAGATTAAAATGTCTAAGGCTGGGAATAAAAAAAAGAAAAAAAATAAAATTTTTCAATTTTAGTGGTGTTGTGTCGTACCAAATTGATGGGTACCGTGCCCACCGCGTACCCCGGCATACCCAAATATGTACCGAAGTTTTTTTTTTATTTTTTTTGTTACCCAAGGCGTACCCAAGCCTTACCCGTATCCAAAAAGTACCTGGTACGTGTACGGCTCATAAAACGGTGTAACCATGCTTCATAGTTAACAAGTAATGTTAGAACTTAGAACAATCGTAAATATGACTTTTATTTTACATTCATGATAATACTTTTTTTTTTTTCACACGTAATTTATTTTTTTTGTTGTTCATCTGGTTCCTTAGGTAGTACTACCTAAATATATCTCGATTCGACTCGGGTCGCATACTATGAGTTTCTCAATATGAATTTTCTACATTCACAAGAAATCGAACTCGATACCTTACTTAAATAAAAACCGAGTCGCTTATCACTCTTCTTGACCCGCGTTGGTTGTACACGTACTTTATACTATGTATAAAAGATACTATTCTAACAATGACATGATAAAAGTTGCCGTGGCCCGTGAGTATCACTTATATATGAAATGTTTGGTTTCATATAAAACAGAGCAGCAGAAATACATATATACTTGGTTAAGCTGAAGTTACTGATCAATCTAGATGGATTTTGTGCTTGCTTCGTCTTTTCCCAAACCTTCTACCATTACCGCTGGTATGTATTTATCTTTGCTTGTATGTCAGTTCAGTGACCAATTGATTTCTTTCTGCTTCCTGAATTACATATGCTATATGACTATACACAGAATCGAAAGACAGCATTCATTCATTCATTCTTTTTTTTTCTTTCTTAATTTTATAATTAAAGACATCATGTTGCCGTATAAAGATATTTACATGTGACATTTTTAAACTCTCAACTACGAGTTAATTGGTATTTTCTTTATATATATTACTCCCTCCCTCTATTTTTATATATAAGACCCTCTTCATAGTTTTTATGTTTACCAACAAAAATAAATTTTGCATTGGTATTGGAAAGTTTTAGTTTATTGTTTCAAAAATACCATTTATGTTAATTATGCATTGAAATAAATTTTGCATTAAAATTGATAGTTTCAATTTATATCTTTCCATTAAAAACTAGAAAACTAAAATTAAATGCTAGAGGAACAAAAAAAATTTATCCAAAAAGGTCCTATATATAAAAAGAAAAGGAATATTAATTTGGTGATTTTATAATTTAACTTAACAGTTTTTTCAAATAATCAAGGCATAAATTTTAATATTGGCCCGTGCAATGGTAAAAATACAGTGATTAATAACAAGGCATGCATGTTATCTATTTTTTTATTATTATTATTATTGTATGCAATTATCTGAAATAAATTTCCAGGGGTTTGAGAATTTGGATTACACATCCTTAATTATTACTAATTTGTTAATTAATCATTGATTTTTGAATAAAAATAATACACATGAAAAATAAATGATGTATTAAAAATATAAAAAAAATTATTTTTCATTGTACATCTATTAAACTCTTAGTAAATATTAGTACGTATTCATTTATAATGTTTGCTTAATATATAACTCGAGAAATAATTGATAGGTGCAAATTCCTGGAGGAGTAAACAATATGCAAGGAATTATAATACAAGTATGTTTGACATATTCCTCTCTCTCTCTCTCTCTCCCCTTTTACTTTTCTTTAGTAAAAAAAAAAAAATCTAAAATGGTAGGTAACAATCATGTCTACAAAAAATGTTGGGTGGTCTAAGTGTTTAATAAGTTTGATTTTTCTTAAGAAAGGTTTGGTTTTTGTCAAATACATTATTGAAAAAAAATTGTTATGAGAAGTTAACCCGCTTTTATATATATATATATATATATATATATATATATATATATATATCAGTTTATGAAATTAATTATTTCAATAAGTAGAGTTTTGGGTGGATCCAAATTCACTTTTTCCATTATATTCCTTTACTTGATTGCTCAATTTTATTTACTCTATTTCTCCAAAATATTTGTTTATTCCTCCTATTCAAATGTTAAGTTTTACATACATTCTCGATTTCTCCTTTAAAACAAACAAGTGGTCGCAACTCTTATTCGGTCCCACTTCTATAAACACTTTCTCTATAATGGATCATGCATGTTAATAATCCAAAACTTGTTAACTGTTGCACTAAGTTATTACTCCCTCCGTTCCTTTTTATCTGTCGTTTTTAAGAGATTTTTTGTTTCTTTTTATCTGTCGTATTGAGAATTTCAAGAGTGTAATAAATGTTATTTTCCATGTTTGCCCCTATTTAATATGTCTTGGTTTACGTAAGTAGTGGAAAAAAATTAATGATTATAGAAAGAGAAAGGGTATAGTGGAAAAAAATATAATTAATGCATTGGAAATTTGAGTAATGATTGAATTTCTTAAGGGGCGTGTTTTTTTTGAAATATGACATATAAAAAGGAACGGAGGGAGTAACAAATAACTGGTTGATAGTTTATCATATCTTTTAAAAATAAATCTTTTCCTCCTTCATTGCCCATCCAATATAAAAAAATTATTAGGTCATTTGAGATCAATATCCTTGATACACCGTACCATGATCATTTAATATTTATTTTTTAAGCTAAGAGAAAACATTGAATCATTAATACATTATTCTGGACCACCTGCTAATTTCACAAAAAACACAACCCACAAATTTATTCCAACACCAAGACTCTAGATATTTTTAAAACTGAAACATATGGAAGTCGCTATAACTAAAATAATAAAATAGACTAAACCTCAATTAAACGCCAAAACAAAATTCGAGAAACCACTATATCATCATGGTAAACCACCATCATAAGCCTATTGCTTTCTTCGTCGATAGTCATTATCACCTCTTCTATTACGTTGTCGTCTATATTTGTGGCAAGCTAGTGATGGAGTAAGGGTGAACATTGTGGAAGGTTGGACGACTAAAAGGATTCTAGTGAACAAGTAAATATAAAGGAATTAAGACCCCTGAGGACTTTGTGTTTGATGATACAGAAAAAAATAAAACCAAAATTTGGAAGGGAATAATTATAGGTGAAAAAGGAAAAAACTTTTCTTGGTTTGGGGGGAGGGGGGTCGAAATAGATCGAGGAAGTATGGATGAAGAATGTAATGGGTTAATTGGAGGTGAAAAGAATTAATGATTTTTTTTTAACAGCAAACAAAATAAGGATTTCATTAATGAATTTTTAAATACCTACTTTTTTTTTAAAAAAAAAGAAGATAATTTCATTAAATTAGGTTAACATTACTGTCCAAGCTAGCATTCATAGGACCGTCCAAGTCATTTTTTCCTTTAGTTTTTGCCTATAAAAGGCTTGTCACATGCCATGTATTAGCATCCCATCAATCCAACCATTACAACTATATGTATAACATTTGAGTGATTTTATTTCTTCCATTCCCTTCTTAGTATGTGTGAGTTATATTTTGTCTCTGCCTGTCTTGCTTCTTTACATTTAATTAGTATCAGAGCAGGCGTTTTTGGACCTGCTTGCTCTAGCTAGTGTATAGCTCAAGAGTTCACGATCAAGGACCATAGTACAAGGAGAGTATGTCGTTACATAGTCTGTGAAGATATTTTTGGTCTGGGACCAAGTTAATTTGGTTAAGTGTTAGGCGCTAACCAGTAATCATGGTGGATCTTGCATATTCAACTAGTTCAATGGAGAAGCTTAACAACAACAATTATGATATGTGGAGCACCCGAATAAAATTTGTTTGCTTTGTGCAAGACTTATGGGTTGTTGTTGGTGGTGCATAGATAAATTCACCAACTAATGAAGTAGAGAAGAAAAGAAAGTAGAAGATCAAAGTTAGTAAAGCTATGTATGTGTTTTTGTAGCGGGTTAAGGACTTAACAACACCAAAGGAGACTTGGGGTACTTGGCGACAATCTTCACAAGAAAAAGTGATGCGAATTATAGTTGTTGGAAAATGAGCTCATGTTCATCAAACAAGACGACATGACGATGAACCAATATTTCATCAAAGTAAAACCCATTTGAGATGAAATCGCAAAACTGGATTCGACATATGCACTCGGTGAAGCGAGGAAGCGGAGGATAATTATTCATGGATTGAATCCTAAATACCATGTGATAGTTACAGCTATTCAAGGATGGACCAAAGAACCAACTTTGACAGAGTTGGAAAGTATATTGGCCAACCATGAAGCTTAAAAAAAGCATATGTCTAAAGTTTCAATAAATGAAGAAGATAGGGATCTCTTTGCCAAAAGGAAAGTGCCTAGAAAAGATAAGACAATTGCAAAGTTGAAGAATGAAGGTACAAGTTCAAGGAGAGGCCAACAAGGTTGGCAAAGAGGCCGACGATGGAATTCACAACGAGGGGGAGGTAGACAATGTCTACTAGACACCCCTGAAATAGAGAAAGGTATCATCAAGACGATGATGGGTAATTCAAGTGCTGAAGGAATGCCACTTTGCTCGAGATTGTAGGACCAAGACTGTAGAAGGTAACATTGTTATAGATAAGCAAAATGACATGGAAGAAAAATGAGATTTCCAAGCGTCATTTTTTGCAAAAGATCCTAATAAAGGGCTAGAAGATGAAGGACAACCTCAATGGAATGAAGGTGAGGAGATTTCTGCATCATGTAAGGATGAACTAGTAGAAGAGGTGGCATTTGTCACGGTGAGCGACAAATCAATTAATTATGTCAATGAGCCTAGAACAGGTAACAACAAGGGAAAATCCATGAACACCATTGAGCTATAACATGCAGATAAACTTGATGTTGCACATACAACATTATATAAACACATATTTTTTTAAAAAAAATGAAAAACTTAATGGGGCACTTGCCTCCATTAACTACAATGTACATCAATCCCTGCTTGCAATAAAGCCACATAATCCCCTGCTAATGTCTCCAAACAGCGCACCATAAACATTTACTTTGGTGACACCCATAGGCAACGGAGATCAGCAGTCATCTTTGTGCCTAGAGTCTGCACGAGAAAAAGATCGAGTTTCCACACCATTGACTTGCAAAAAGTCATAAATTCCCTTGATCTTGATTTGGACCTGCAACAATTACTTGTTTTTATTATGAAATATATCCCTATTTTTTTTTTCCGTATTCTTTGCGGAACCACCGATATTCCAAGAGTACTCTTAATACCGGGGAACCCTTGAGATTAATCCGAAGCGAGCTGCGTGACTGGCTCTTCCAGCGGGATGTTTTTAGTGGGAATCGAACACGAGACTAGTAGCACCCGTGTCTCATTCCCGAGATTTCAGTTGGGCCTTACACCAACTGAACCAAACCCGTTGATAAATATATCCCTATTTTGAGCACTACTTAAGTGGTTAATAAATTACAATGGTTTTAAAAGTAGTGACGTGAAGGAATGATAAAAGGAGTGTCTAAAGGAGCATGTGCAAAAGTTAAGGGCAATGAACTCGGATTACCTTTCCCATTTTGATGTCCCATTCTCTATCTTAGTTAATAGTATATATTGCCATGTCATTAAAAGCGACACATCATAGTTAACCTTTTCATTGATGGTGGAAGAACGTTAATTGTATCAATTCCAGCTTCAAGGTTTGGTTTAGTTTTATTGCGTTCAATTGAAAATTGGGAATGCTTCTTTTTTTACATGCTGCTGCATCTTGTGATTCATGTATGATGTATGTGTGAGGCTTCCACATAAACCATTTCCCATCATACATCAATGATGACTATCTCGTGAGTTAATTAAGGGAGACCACCATCTAAGCCTCTTATGAGCGTCAAGGATAAGGTGGATTTTATAAATGACATGTCATAATCTTATTGAAAAGACATGGTTGGGGATATCATTTTAAAAGTAGTGACGTGTCGACATACCAAAATGGTTATTAACTCTTTTAAAAACAAGCTCAAAATATGAAAAGTTAAGAATGAGCTATTAAGTATTAAGCAAATCTTAAGAATTGTAATATTTTTTAATTTTTATTTTATTTGTATTTATTATTTTAAAATAATATAAATCCAAAGAAATTGGTTGTAACTACCGGTAGTCATCCCTTATTTGAGTATCCAAACATTGAGTAGATGGCCGAGTTGCAATATAAAAATTAAAAGAAAAATAATAATAATATAAAAATTACGTTATAAGAGAGTAATAAAGTGTGGTATTATTGAAAATATTAAATAGTTGGTCAGGTTCACCACTATCATCACCATCATTGCTATGATGCTCCTATTTTTAATAAAATATAACCTTTCAAATATTTGCCATTTGACCCTCTAATCAAATTAAGTTGATCACAATAGGGTTAGAAAGCATAGTTTTCCAAGTCAGCTAAATTAAGGAAGCACCGCTTTATATCGAACTTACTTCGCATGCCTTCTTTAATATGTTGTGAATATTTATATCTAATTAGGAAAAGAATATTATGGAAATAAAGCTAGGATCACATAATTAAATTAAGGAAGCACGACTTCAGACCAATCTTTTGCCTCACTCCCCTTATCACAATTTACCCTATGGATCTATAATGAAGAAAGATAAGACATATTTTGAGTTCTAGGCAGATAGTCAAACTATTCTAAAAGCCATAGGCACTACTGGTACTTTCAAAAGAAAAAGAAAATACAAACGTGTTTACCATAAATAAGAGCTTATACGTATCCTAATCTCTCATTCATATATATATATATATGAAAAGCAACACCCAAAGTCTCTTTTGTGAGGCATATTCTAGTAAATAACTCCTTAGTAAGGGTTAAGAAACCCTAAATCCATAGGCAACACTCGATCCTCGTTCAATTAGGAAAAAATCCATAGACATACAGATTAAGAATGAGTAATATCTCAGATTGAATTGGTTCCTAACTTTGCAAGCACCGATCAATTTGGTCTCTGAGATTTTCGAAATTTCAAATTGGTCCCCGAGATAGGAACACGTCATTCATATTAGTCCTTGACGTTAATGACCGTCGGTGGTCCATAACGTGGACTAACCGCAAGGCCTAACGATATGGCCAAAGCGACGTCATTTTCGTAAAATAAAAATAATAATAAACAAAGACCATTGATTATCGGTCAAATTAATCCCTAAGATGGTTGAAATCAGTCAAATTAGTCTCTGACTCTATTTATGGATCATTAATGTCATGGACTAATATCACTGACATGTTTCTATCTCGGGGGCTTAATTATGTCATAATTCCCTAAAGTTTGTCGTACTTTTACTAGATACCCTTATTCTTATTTATTTTTTTTATGTTTGACTCCCCGAAATAATTACTGTTGGGTTTGTCATATACCCCTACTATCAATTCTAACCAATTTTGCTGACATGTAACATCGGAACCCTGGTCAGATACAGGAGGTTGGTCATATGATGCCGCGTGATGTCACATGAGCGAAGACGACCTCTCTCTTCAATCCTTTTTTTTATTTAACTAAAAATAATAAAAATATTAAGTTTTTTAGTTTTTTAATTTAAAGAAAAAAAGGATCTTCGCCCGCGGGGCACCAGATACAGGAGGTTGGTCATATGATGCCGCATGATGTCACATGAGCGAAGGCGACCTCTCTCTTCAATCTTTTTTTTCTTTTTTTTATTTAACTAATAATAAAAATATTAAGTTTTTTAGTTTTTTAATTTAAAGAAAAAAAGGATCTTCGCCCGCGGGGCACCACGTGCCTAACCTCCTGCGTCTGACCAGGATTTCGATGATGTTACATGTTAGCAAAATTGGTTAAAATTGATAGTAGTCAGAAACTTGTGACATAATTAAGCCATAAAATTTACTTGAAGTTACACTAGTCTTCAACCCTATATTGAATTTTGAATAAAAAATGATAATTTATATTCTTTCAATTTTGTAAGCCGAATGTACCTGACACCCAACTTTTCTTAGGTTCCTATGTAATGCACAAAACTGGAAAATCCCAAAAGGAATTTGGTGCCACGATGTTGCTGCATAGTTCGAAATATCATTACAAAGTTATTGGGGAAGGATCTAAATGTCAAGATTCTGAGAGAAAATATGTTGTAAATGCAACAACATCTGGACAATCATTTGGCTTCGAACACCAAGCCCAAGGAAAAAAAAATATTACGGACTTTGTCAAGGATGGATTGGTTGTATTATACCAGTTTACCAGGCCTTATTCAACACTTAGCTTAGTTAAGATAACGCCTTTCTAGACTTAATCTTTGAACTAATTTGATTTTCTAGTTAAAAGGAACTCTTGCTTTGTTTTTGTAGGCATTGGAAACAACTTCTATGTCTCTCCTTGCAGTGGAGAAATTATCAGATTTATCTCCGGTATTTGTTATTGGCGTGTTGCAGGTGACTTTTTAAACGTCTTGATTGTTCAAAAATTTAGTCAAATTAAACTATGCCTATTAACTTCCGAATATTTATATACACAGATACACTCTAGCCATTTAAAATGTCTTTTCCATTTTTTTCTTTTTCTTTTGGTGAACATCTTTTCCATTTTTTTCTATATATTGTAGTATGGTATTCACTAATATTGTGTGATGTTTTTGGCATTGACAGTGTAACAATGTTATTTAATTAATATTGCGTTAATAGAATTATAAAATAATACATGTGGCACTTATTAAATAATGTGATAATTCATCATTACTTAAATGCAAGTATTATAGTATTTTCATGAAATTTTTATTACATCTTGTGTGTTTAATAAATTATTAAAAGTATTATACGCTGAAGAGCATCATGCCGCATTGAGGAGTTCTTGTTCCTTTCCCTTGAAAGCATCTCTACAATAGCCAAAGAATCACTCTCTAAAATAACTCTTTTCAAACCCTTATTCCAAGCAAGATGAAGACCTATAAAATACCACATAATTGTGCAGTGAATGCAGTGCAAATCCCAATCTTGTTGCAAAAACCAGTGACAAACCTTCCATTAGAATCTCTAATTAGACCTCCATATCCAGCAATACCCGAAATTCCTTTCGAGGCACCATCAGTATTAAGTTTCATCCAATCACCCAGCGGAGGTTGCCAATGAATAAAACAAAATTCCAGAGAGGAAGTTTTAGTCTGACCTTCATTGTTTAGAGTAATGATACTATCCTCGGCAATGTCCCATATAATCACGTGAGCGTTAGGATGGTAGTTGAAATATGGATCAGACACCCAATTATTGCGCCACTTCCAGAGCATGTAAAAAGAAGTCATAAAAATTGTGAGCCATTCATGATTACTCCTTCCACCCTAAGCTTTTAAAACATTGAGACGACACCAAGTATGTAAGTCACAATAAAAAAAGGAATGAAACTCCATTGGATTAATGATATTATACCACATATGAGAGGCCTTTATGCAATCACGCAACACATGGATAGCGGTTTCCTCAATACCTGCACAAAAGGGGCAGTCAGAGTTCCCTAGCCCCCAAGCATGCTTACACGGCTGTTGGTGAGAATTTTGTTGTGGCCAACCTTCCAGAAATGAAACTTGTATCTCTCTGGCCCTTTCCACTTCCAAATGGCTTCCCAAGGGACTGCTCGAACCACTGAAGCCTCATTGCATAACCACTTATCACTACAAGAAATAACGCTATTACTGACGGCCAAATCCGTCGGAAAATTGCCAAAATCCGTCGGAAATGAACTTTTTCCGACGGATTTTCCGACAGCCAAGTATCAGTCAGTAAAATGGCCGTTGGAAACATTTCCGACGGATTTTCAAATCCGTCGCAATAAGGACGGAAATATCCGTTGGAAAATCCGTTGGAAAGTATGATATTTCAGACGGAAATATCCGTCGGAATTGGCTTAGAAACGACAAATATATTTTCCCACGGATTTACCCGTCGGAAACAATTTTTTTTAATAAAAAAAATTAATTCATTTGCATACATTATCAAACGCTAGAGGTGTTTGTCTATCAACAATATATCTTTAACAAATTTAATAACTAGCAAACAATACATATTTACATCACAAAAAACTATTAAATAAATAAGTAAAGAGGACTTGATTACACAATAGACACAACTAACATAAATTCATGAACATAATTTAGATGTAAGTTTTACAAATAAGAAAATCTTGCTTGCCTAGAAGAAATCATGGTCTAAGTCCCAAAGCCCTAGAGAGAGGAGGGAGAGATAAGATTAGCAGCAGCAACAATGCAGCCAAAGTACATGTTGACAAATGGCAAGCACATAGTTTTGGATCCCATGAAAAAGTAATATAGGCCTTGAGTCCTTCGTATTTTGAAATCTCATAGCCAAAGGTGTATCCACTTAATATGGAAATTCTGCAACAAGAAAACAGATCAATGATAAGTGCAAAAAAAAACCATTGAATTAGTTTTCATTTTAAAAATAACTTTGTATCTGTTAGTACTACATCAAATATTCTGCAGGTTCATTCCTGGTCATCTTTGGCAAAATTCCAAAGTAAACAAAACAGAAAAAGGTGGGATCAGGGAAGTAAAAGCCAAACCAAAATCTTGCTTACATGTAATTTCAGTCAGATCAAATATTCATCCTTTAATTTATTTCTAAAAGGCAACTTGATCAATAAGGGTCCCACCACCTTCTTCATCTAAATCATTAACGATGGGATTTAGATAATGGTACTTGTACAAAAAAGGAAAAATTCATAACATAACACTTACAGGTATGGGTATTCTTCTGTCATGAAAAGCACAATCTGATACAATGAAGATATCTCCAATACTAGCTCCTCTAGTCTGAAAATACCAAGTATTATCAAAAGTTCATACATAATCTAGTAGAGGTGTGTTAATTTGCAAGATACATGAGGTTTTGGAAAACTGTTTATATGATTAAAATCCACCCAAGATACATAACAATCATGATTTATCTTTTCTGTAGCATTTGATTCAAAAGTAAAGTGTTTTGATGTTCTATTTGCAACACTTTATAGTATTTATCTGTCTCATAATATGTTGAAGCCTCGATTCCTTTATTAATTTTGCAAGCATAGGATAGGTTGGTAGTGCTATAAACCATTGAAGGAGATTCAAATTAAAACAGGTCTAGTGAAATCCCAATTTGACAGAAGTACACCTTGATAAAGAGCCTTCTTGAAGTGCTCCTATTTTCTAAGATCTTAATACAGAGCCTTGTTGTCTCTAAACACTACAAGTTGATAATAATAAAGGTAAGAAAGAAGGCTGATGGTGACAATGTAAAAGGTATTACCTCTATACAATTCAACACTACAACAAGGTTAAATACTTGTGCAACACAATATGTATGCTTAATAGGGGAGTGCATAACACACAGATTAGTAACACTTTGATTTGTTAAAAATCCAATTTTCATGCAAATTCAAGACTGATAGCATTTAAACTTAATTACAAGTATTTAAAACACCAAAATAAGGATTTGTCAATGCTGAATTTAATACAATACCAGCTGAACTTAGTAATGCAATGTTAACCTTTTCCCAAGAAGATAAAAGAAGTCACCTCTTTTTTCAAACCCACAAAGCTCAAGAAACCCCACACCTTCCTTTAAACTCCCAACTCTTTCCTGTTAAAAAACATTATTAGAAAAAGTATAGCAAATAAAAGCATCAAGTCCAATATAATACGCATGAACCAAGTATGACTTTGACAAAGCACATAGTAGGCAAGGATTATGACATAGGTTAAAGAAACTAGTTATACAAGAAAATCAAAACCCATAAGTTTATTAAGCTCCTTAAGAAAACGAAATTCAAGTAAACTTTGCTGTGATGCATGGAATCTTTAGTATAAACAACATATTTTATATTCCAATTCCCTAGTTTACCATCAACTTTTCAATATTTAGTGTCTAACAATTAATTGAATGAGCTCATCAATCTATTATGGCCAAGTTTCAGTGCTAACAATAATCATACCACAAACATGCTTATATGGTTTCCTACAATAAAAACTCAAAATAGCCTATGATGACTGATAGGGGAAGAGTTTCCCCCTCTCACTCCCAAAATCATTTTCTTCAAACTCACTTCCATCCTAAGATAGGTTATTTACAGTTTTACACTTGCAATATCCAATCAACAAATAACACTTTCAATTCTATTCCTGGTTCATGATAGTAGAAAATAAAAAACAAAAGGAACCAAATCCAAAAAAAGATATAGTTAGGGTTTTATGATAGTAAAAAATAAAAACTCAAAAGGGAAAAATGAGAGGAAATTGAGCTTACCGTATTTACAACTTTGTTATTCAATACAGGGTAGAGAACCACAAAAGAAAAAAAATAAAAAAAAACACAAAACACAAACATCAACAAAAGGAAGAACGAAGAAGGAGAAGGATGGAAGGAGGAAGACGAAGGAAGCACGGTGGTTACCTGGAGGAAGAAGAACGACGAAGAATAAGAACGGAGAAGAAGAAGAACGACGAAGAAGAAGACGGAGAAGAAGAGGAAGAACGACGAAGAAGAAGACGGAGAAGGGAGCACGATTCCTTCAGCGGCGGCAGCGATAGGTTGACGAACCAGCTTCAGCGGCGCCGGAGAGGAGGGATTACTAGGGTTCCCTTTTCCTTATGTTTCCTCTACCTTATGTTTCTAATTTCTAATTGAACGAGGGAACGTGGGTTTTCCTCTACCTTATGTTTCAAATTTCTAATTGAATGAGGGAACGTGGTTCCCTTTTCCTTTTGTTTATTTTTAAAATTATTATAAGTTTAATTAAAAACTATTAAAAAAAATAAAAAATAAGATTTCCCACAAATACATCCGTCGGAAGTCATTAAAATTTTTTGAAAATATGTTTTTATTAAGAATTGATTTTTTCCAACGGATAAAATCCGTCGGAAAGGTGGCAAAATTTTATCCGTCACAAAATCCGTTGGAAAATCCGTCGGAAAGAAATAAAAATACTTTCCGTCAGAAAAACCGTCGGAAAAGAATCAAAATTGCTTTCTGTTAGAAAAACCGTTGGAAAATTTGTCGGAAAATGCAAAAAAATCACTAATCCGTCGGAAACGTGTTTTCCAACAGCAATTTCCGTCAATAAATACAAAAACACTGACGGCTAAAAATCCGTTGGAAAAAATCTGTCGGAAAACAGCTATATTTCTTGTAGTGTATATACGTCTCGCATTGAGAAGTTACCATCCTGCGATCCTGCCCAACAAGGATCAGAGTGTCTAGACCCAATTCGTCATTTGGAGGGGGAAGAGCGCGGATTCTTTCCAAAATATTCAATGGGAATGCTTTCGAGAGTCGATTGAAATCCCAGCACCCATTGGCATCAGTTACATCCTGCACGGTTGCTGAATGGTGTTTTGCTGATTAGAAAAATGGATAAGCATAGTATCGTTATCTATCCATTTTTTCTTCCAAAAGGATGTTGTTCTTCTATCTTTGATGACGTTTGCTTTGTTGTCATGAAGGTACGACCACAATTTAACAAGAGCTTGCCACAATCCTGAATCAGAAGTTGAGGCTTTCACATTCACCATGATATCTAAGCCTCTCCCATATTTTCCTTTGAGAACCTGCACCCACAAAGCATTTGTATTAGTCATAACCCCCCAACATAATTTCATTATGAACACATTATTTACCTATTTTAATCTTCTTAATCTGAGGCCTCCGTGAGTCAATGGGAGACATAATTGGTTTCACCTTATAAGGTGAAGACGTTTTTGATTCTCTGTTCCACCCCAAATGAAACGGCTATGAAGCTTTTCAATCTCTGTACAAGTGCTAATAGGAATGGCTTAATGTTTCATCACATGGAAGGCCATTGATCCCTAGACTGATTTTGCCAAAACTATCCTCCCTGCCAACGAAAGATAGTTCGCTTTCCATCCAGCCACCTTAGCTTGGATCTTCTCCATCAATGGCTTGAAACTTTCCTTCTTTCTTATAATACCTTGATCAATTGAGCCCAAGTATCTCCCAAGGCCGTTAGATAAAGAGAAACCACTATTGTTTCTTATAGCATCTCTGTTTTCTTGCGAGACATTGTTAGAAAAAAAAATACCCGTTTTTCCTTCATTAACCTTATGGCCCGAGGACATGCAGAAATCATTAATCACATTCATCACCTTATTTAATTGATCAACGGAAGCCTCTGCAAAAATAAGGAGATCATCCGCAAAAAGATGGGAGATTGGAGGCCCATTTCAACCCCCCTCTAATAGGTCCCCAATCCCCATTATTAACTGTAACAGAAATATGATGAGAAAGTTTCTCCATACAAATCACACAAATGTAAGGATAGAGGGGTACCCTTGATGGATACCACGAGTAAGGAGAAAAGAATCCGTGTTATCACCATTCCAGAGAATTTTAAAAGAAGCTGAAGTAATACAAGCATATATCAAATCAATTAAACCATTAGGAAGCTGTAATTCAAGAATACAAGATTTTATAAACTCCCATGAAAGTTTATCATAAGCTTTTTCCATATCAAACTTAATGGACATAAAACCCTTTCTTCCTTTAAATTTACGCATAGAATGAACCAGTTCTTGCGCAATAATTATATTATCTTAAATATTTCTACTTGGCCCAAAACTTGCTTGATGTGGAGAAATCCAATCATTTAGAAAAGGTTTTAATCTATTAGCTAGGATTTTAGTGATACATTTGTATACCACATTACAAAGAGCAATAGGGCAAATTTGGGAGGCATTTTGAGGATTGTCAATTTTAGGGATAAGCACAACTAAATTGGAATTAATCGCTTTTATTAAAACCTCAAAATTCTGCCAAGCAAGCCTAATGAAATTACAAAGACTATTCTGAATGAGATACCCATTATTTTTATAAAATAAAGCAGGGTATCCTTCTTCGCCTGGGGATTTTAAAGATTCCATAGAGAAGATAACTTGTTTTATCTCAGTAACACTAACATTTTTAATAAGGTCATGCATATTGCCCTGAGTCATAGGATAAGAGATAAAGCATGGAAAGCTAGGCCTCATATGGTCCGTTTTAGTATATAAATTCACAAAGAAATCTTTAACTAAATACTTTACCTCGTTTATCTCATGTATCCAGTCACTTGCCCATTTTGAAGAGATAGGATTTTGTCCTTATTTCTTCTGTTGATGGTCCTAGAATGGTAGAAGCGAGTGTTCTAGTCTCCACTTTGTATCCATTCCTTTCTGGACTTTTAGTGCCAAAGAAATTCTTCTTGCTTGAGGATAGAATCTAGCTCCTTTTTTAGATCAATTTCCATCTTTTGAAGGAAAAGATTTGAATGGTAGTTTGCTGAAATTTGAATCCCTCTTATCCTTGATAATAATTGTTTCTTCTTATAAAAGATATTTCCAAACACATTTTTATTCCAATCTTGAAGGGTGGGGGTAAGACGATGATTCAGGGCTTGGTTGAAAGGGACTTTCTCATTCCGGTTTTGTTTAATCAAGCGCTGAAAATCCTCATGAGTAGTCCACATTGCTTCAAATCGGAATGGTCCGTTATAAGAGCTTGTTCTTACGCCTTCAGTGTGTAAACATAAAGGGTGATGGTCTGAATGGATCCTAGCAAGCACTCTGACCACAACGTCGAGGAAATGAAGCCTCCAAATTAATATTAGTTAAAGCACGATCCAACCTCTTGTAGACCCGCTCATAACCATTACATTGGGGACCTCTCCAAGTAAACTTTCCTCCCCTTTGCCCAATATCCATCAGGTTACATGAATGTGTTCTATCACTAAAAATTCTTCATTTGTTTGTATCAACAAGGGCTCCTCCCTTTTTTCAGTAATACTGGAAATTTCATTGAAATCCCCTATCAGTATCCAAATCTCTCCTTATTTTCCAAGGTTTTCATGCATGATCTTTTCATCCATTTGAGAGTTTTTGAGAATATATTTCGATTAATGTGTTAAAAGCGGATATTATTGTTTTAAAAATTTCAATGTTGCCTTCGAACAATTAGATTGCTTCAATGTGGCAACTTTCTTAATTATTTTAGCACGTCATCCCATCTCGAGTGGGGGACTATTTATTTGGGGGAATGTGGCTTTAACTGCTGGGATCCTTGATGACCACGTTCATGATGACTGCTTATAGAAAAATCGGTTTTATCCTTGGGTCAAGTGGTTGTTTTGACAAACTTGTCCTTGTCCTCAATGATCACTTAATTGAATTCTTTGCTTTTATCAAAACTTTCCAAAATCTTTGGCCTTCATAATCTTTTAGCTTCAATAGAAAACGGTCTTTGTTATAGTCGTCAATCTTTCAAATTCAAATCCCCAATTATTTGCAACAACTAATTAAGGTACATTGATATTCTTGAACTTGCATTTCTTTTTAATCATGTTGACTACCGAGTGCGAATCATTGTTTTATGGTACTAATTTGAGTGGGAATGAGCGTGAGAATAATGACGAAATTGCTCTTAGGAAATAGAGTAGAGATGAAAGGTTCTTCGTCTTTTGTTGTTAGGCTCCTAACAGAGGTCAGATTGGTGGAAGTGGAAAAAATCTATTGATAAATGTTCCTTTTGGTCTTTGTTACTCAAAAACCTTTGCTAACCTTTCTATCTCTCTGGAAGATAAGAAAATTAAACTTCAAAAGAACTTATGTGTTTTCGCCAAGAATTAGAGGTCAATTAGTAGGTTGACAAGCATGTGTTATATATACACCTAATCCAGGTTCAAAAATATCTTCGAGCTTGAGGATATGGCTATTTGTGAAAACCCTCAAGATTCAGAGAAATACTTGATTGTTATTCCATGGGAAGAAGAAAGGATCTATGAAGATCGTAACCATAACCCCATTTTGTATTGATTTACATATATGTGTGCAAGTACATAGGACTCAAGTTTCCATTAAAGGAATTTTTTTATTGAATCCTTAATTAACTATGATTTATGCCTTCACAATTGGATCCGAATTGCTGGAAGTTGTTGATGGTCTACAACCGAGTTTATGAAGTAATGTTCTGGGGTTCTAAACAATAACTTCTAGGCAAAAGTTGCTTGGTACAACTTTTCTTTTGCTTATTTAGAGTTGACCTCCGAGCTACTTGGATTTGAAAGTTTTAAGAGGTTGGGTAACCTTTAGTCGCAACACCTTTGTCGACATCTTCGAGACAAAGGATTTTGATCGGGAATTCAAAAATGAGTATATAAAAATAATCTCCACATGTCGATGTGACCCATTATGTATCGGGGAAAGCACCAATCTTCCCAACTTCATGAATTAACCACCATTCCCGGGTTGAGCTTGAAACCTACACATGTGCCTTCTTCTTGCTTACTGAGACAGAATAGACCATGTTTAAATGCCTTGAATAATAGGCTTCTAAAAATGGCCCCATCAAAGCCGATTTATGTATCAAATGCTCTGATCTTGATGTGCTAAATGTTTTAGGTATAGGCATGCATGATACAATCCGTAATTGTCTACTGTAATTTAATTTGATTTTTGTTCTACACAATATCGTTTCAAGTGCCACCCAAAGAATCGTGCTTCTGAAAGTCAAGAAACCTGTTGGGTCCATGGTTTAAAGCTTTGGGGAACAAAAGAGAATCTTAGTTAACCCTTCTCTTAGCCGTCTAACAACACACCAACACAAAGAAGACCATGCTCAAGAGAGGTCGATGATCGAAGAGCAGGGGGTCGTGTGGCACCTTATTAGCGGAGATAGGAGAGGTTGGGCCTGAGATTGCCCCTCTTCATGCAGATTCTACAACAATTGAAGTAACTCCTAAGGTTCCTCTTCCCAAGGAGACTCAAATAGTTTAAATTATAGTTGTTGGTGATGAACCAACTCCAATCACCCATATTTCTCTAATTCAAAATCCCAAGCCGCCTAAGGTTCACAATGCTCAAATTCATGCTGATCTTGTTCATCTTTAAGTCCATGTCGATCTCCATTCTCCTCAAATCCTTGCCTCGAGGATCTTTAGATTTGTCATAGCAATTCAGATTGGCGGGTTGTACAAAGCCTGGCAGGTTCGAGGCCTCCATTATCCTATTATAAAAGGGTTACAAACCTACATTGATATCTTCATCTAATAGATCCTTAATTGAAAGGGTTAGCTCCTTTTGATGATCTTCCTCAGAAGTAGTTGACGATCTTTGTTTGTAGGCGTTGGGGTAGGTTTCTAGCCTTTGGTCAAGGGTTCTTCTAGTTGTGTAATGTTTTGATCGAACATGTCTTGCTATCTTTTCTTTGTTTTCCTCGAGGGTCTTCGGCACCAAGGTGAATTCTTGACAACTTCTCGGAGAGCTTCTTTTATGAATTCTAGGTTCACGGTTCTCTCTGGTAGAGCTCTGAAACCTCCTTCATTCTTTGGTAGTAGCTGACTTGGAGCGGTTTCTTCCCTTTCCTATTGTGTTCAGGTCAAGGCTTTAGTCTGTTTCCGAATCATGTTCCAAAATTATCCTCTAGTAAATGGAGGCTCCTATGTGACTTGTTGGACAGTTATCTACTACTATGTGTTGGACCCAAGCCAATGTCTTGGTAAACAAGGACATTGTCGATGAATTTCAGTTTTTATGGCATAGACGCTTGTGGTTCTCCTTTCTAGAGGATTGGTGCATTTAGGGTGGACAATGATATAGTTTCCCTATCTTGTTGTATGGGCTTCTCCTGGTTCAATGGTTTAGTTAATGATGTTGTTTAATTATTTTGTGTGGTTGAGATGTCATGGTTGAGCGTTGGGTGGGATTCGAAATTCATAGTTTATACAATAGTGTTCTAGACCAAGAGTTTTGAGGACCTACAAAATAAAAGCGATTAAATTGGGGGGATGAGATCCAAGTCCTGCATCCCCACCGAGATGCTCCAGGGACTGAAGAATACACAATTCTTATAAAAACGGTGTTATGCTTGAGCATAGGTTACTTTCAAATTTGAGTATCTTGATGTTGAGAATATTGACACTGAGAGTTATCAATGCCAAGAGTCACTTTATTGACTTGTGTAGTGGGTTGTTGCTGTGTCTTGTGTGTTGATCGAATCCCTTCCTAGAGGGCCATATTTACGGTACTTGATGTGATGCCCTGTGGGCTTGATCTCCTTGTTTATCAAGGCTTCTATCTTCGTAGATAATCTTCACCTGATCTTCTAAGGTTTCGAGAGGATTAATCACATATTTTCATAGATAATCTAGCATATATCCTTGATTGAATGAACACAATCTTTCAAGACATTTATCTATTATTTGAGAATTATCTTGTGATATTCTCTTGGCTCTATCTTTAGATTATGATTAATTATGCTCCTTTTGTCATTATCCATTGATTTTGGTTATTCTTGGGGTAGATCTTGCTAATCAATGTTGGTTATGACATAGATAAAGGTTAATCTAGGACTCACATCCACTCTGTGGAGCTCAGTGGTTAACTAGTTTTTTGTACTGTGCTTCCAGGTTAATGTCTAGATCAAATAAGGATTCAGGCCGGACTAGTGCGAGCCATATGGCCATGACACCAATCTAGATCACTAACAAAGTTATATGGATATAAGTTTGGAACTTAATAATAGTCATTAGTAATTTATTGCTAATGGTAAATATATATTTCACTTTTAATATTGATATGTAATTATTAATAACTTAATTTTTACATTTCAAATCAATCATACTTCATATATATATATATATATATATATATATATATATATATATGAGAAAGATTAGTAAAAATGTTTAGTACTTCAGTTTGTGACTTCTTTAATACTTTATGCTGTATTTCAGGGCATTGCAGCTTCCATCTTTATGACTACCATTGATTGTGGCATGAATCAATTATGTGATCTTGAAATAGACAAGGTATAAAACATATTAATAGTATTAAACAATCCAAAAATGTATACATATTATTTAATTTTTTTAGTCTGGACTTCTGGATTTGCTGGTAATGGAAATATTTTTTGTAAGCGAAATGGAGTTTGACAAAACTAGAGTGTATAAATGAGATGTTTATCAATGTAACCATACCAAAAACACACCACAATACACTTCAAAGGTCTTATACACTGATTAAACAAAAAGAAAATTGTTTCTAAAACATTTTTTTTATTGATTTTAGTCCTTAAGTACTGCATAAATTTGGATATAATCCCTGTATTTCGTTAAGTGATGATATGTCAACAACACAATTGGTTACGTAAAAAAATTAGTTGAAAGTGGGCACATGTTGAGTTAATCACATGATCACTAAGGACTAAAAATGTTAAGGACTTAAACCAAAACTTTATCAACTTCCAAGGATCAATATTATATTTAAGAAAAAAAACTAGCATTATCAATTGTATTGAACCAATGTCAAGACTTAATTTTAATAAGGTCCATAAGTCCTATAACAAGGATAGCCACAAAAGTATACCATGTTTTTTTTTTTTTCAATTTTACCTTGTTAAACAAGTATATATGTTGCATAAAAAGGTAGGTACAATATCAAGAATAAGAAATGGGCAAGCTATCTATTTGTAAAAATGGCATTAAACTATAAAAATTATTGGACAATGCATAAACAGATGGTAACAAAAGGGTGATATTGGTTGTATTATGTAGTTTATTAGTGGATTCAATAAAGTGTATTTATGTTTTAATATACACTAAATTAAAACAAGCATGTATGTCCTTAGATGCCATCTCTAGTACTTTATTTGATTTTTGCCACCAAATTCTAGTTTGATACGTTAAACTATCAACCATCCTCACAATTATTGAAGTAGGTGATAATACCAAGAGAAAACATGGAAAGTTTTATATCATACACACTTTGTTAATGAGCAGTCTTATAATTGACATGTGCTTGATATTTTTTAATTTGCAGATAAATAAGCCATATCTACCATTGGCATCTGGGAAATTGTCCTTCAAAACTGGTGTAATTATTGTTGCATCATTTTATATCCTGGTAACTTATATATAATTATCAATTTTGGCATATTGAACACATATAATGAGGCCTATACTTTATTTGATTCTAGATATTAATAATAAATTTAACTTGTTTTTATTAGTTTTAAGTAATCAATTACCATTGTTATTGGTCGTTTGGTTAGTGTAAATTTTGACATAGGAACATGTATTTGCATTATATTTCATTAATTCTCATACTTTCCCGAAAAAAACATAAATCCTACCTATTTCAATATTCCCTAAGCTAGAAATTTTGATTTTTGTTACAAATCCTATTAAAACATAATCTTTTTAAAATATTTTTATTTGTTTATTTCTCTTATCGATGAGTTTGTCTTAAAGAAATCATAGAAGCATTAATGTTTTATTGATCACTCAGGAGGTGTATATATAAAACTATTGGTTTAAATTAAAAAGACATAAATGTATGTCATCGTAGGAGCACATGTTTAAACACATTTTCTTGTTATTGAGCCTTGGGATTCGCCACAACAAAAGGAATCATTTTTCTTATTTATTGTATTTAGACCACTCTCATAATTAGGAATTACTACAATCTTCTTTTAATTTTCTATGAATCAAAATGGAATAAATGGAAAAACCAACAATTACAAATGGTTCTAGGCCACAACCATTGTTTTACAAGATTACAAGAAGTCAGATTGACACACCAATTCAAGAATTGAAAAGAAAAATTACCAATAGCATTAAACTAGCCCCATGAGTAAACTTTAATTATGTGTAATAAAAAACCTCATCAATAACCACATTACTAAAAATAACATTGTTTCTCTATAGCCACAAAGACCAAATACCAATGTGCCATAAAGTCATTCCTCTCTTGATTTGCTTCCGTTTGTTTGAAATGATCCTTAAACACCTTGTAAAAATAAATTAAGTTGTTTGGTTATGTTTTGGGACAAACCAATCTAAAGCATCACAACCAACCATAGCGACACAGTACAATTATGAGCATCAAAAGCATCCCACAAAAATTTCCTTTACAATGATATAAGATCTTTAACACATGTTTAGGAACCCCGTAGCAGGAGAAAAAAATAGTGCGGCAAATTGTTCAAAACATAATTAATTAACAAATCCCCCCTAAAGATAAATGTCCTCCCTTCCAGGAATCCAACATCCTTTTTACAACTTCAACTACCGAATTCTAGCAACTAACTTTGGAAGGATCATCACCAATTAGAATACCCAAATAACGAAAAAGAATAAACACAATTTTACAATTAAAAAAAATTGATGACATATCCATAAAGTGATCATCAACATTCCACCCCATAATGTTGCTCTTAAAAAAATTCATCTTGAAACTAGAAGCCAACTCAAACGTCTGAGAATTGATCTCATAGTCCAAAGATTCCCCTATGTAACCTTACAAACAAAAACCATGTCATCAGAAAATTGTAACAAGGAGATTATTGTTGTATACGATTCACCAAAAACAAATGGATCAAAAAGACCCTTTCTTACAACCAGACGTTTCATTCTTGTTAAACCTTTTGCCATAATAATACACAAAAAAGGATATAAAGGTTCATCAAGCTTCAACCCCTTTTTAATTGTATTATTGCATGCAAGAGATCCATTGATCAACACTGAAAAATTCATAGAAAAAATGCAAGCCTGAATCCTCATCTCCACATTTTTGAAGAAAATTAAGAAAAACAAACTAACTGAATAATTGGCCTTCTTGAAAATCTACTTTCAAAATAATGAAACCCCTCAAATAATTCCTTACAAAATCAATAGTTTCATTATGAGCAACAACCTCCCGCATCCATAATAAATCTATCCAAAAGGAAAGCATATTAATTTTTGGAGATAGCAAAATGAGGTACCTCTTTCAACTGAGAAACCACCACCTTAGAGATAATTTTGTACAAACTCCCAAAATCCGTGATCTTTCGCGTGATGTCAAACTTGGGATTCAAAGCCAAAAATATGAGAGAAGATCTTTTGGGAACCTCGATTGAGCATGAAAATCCATAATCATCTCCAAAACCTCACCCTTTAAAATATGCCAAAACTTTTCATAAAAATGAAGTTGAACCTATCAAAACTAGGTCTTTCGTTACCATCACATGACCCCATAGCCTCCTCGATCTCTTCCATAAAAAAAAACAAAATCAACCTTAACAGTCTAAATACCACCTAATAGTGGATGAGGATAATTTGTATCATAAAACAAAAAGGAATTGTGAGACCAAACCACCTCCTTCAAGGCACTAACATCAACCACCCACTCATTATCAACAAAGAGAGCACTTATAAAATCCCTCCTCCTCCCGCTTGCAACGCAGGTATGGAAAAAAGAAGTATTTGCATCACCTTCAACAAGCCATTTCGTTCTCGAGTTTTTCTTATATAACGATTCCTTCCTCAAAACAGAGTTCCAAAATTCAGTTGAACAAGCACTCTTGCTTTGGATATCATCTACATGCAGCCCCTTTTCCTCTGCTTTTTATCCTAATTATTCAACGCAACGATTAATAAAATTGTATTTGTATCAATATTACTTAAAATATATACATCCAACTTCCTAATGTTTGTCTTCAGTTGATTAAATTTTTATTTGAGCCTAGAAGTTTCCCACCCATCCACCTGTAATTACTGCCAAGAACCAGTCACAACTAACTCAAAAGAACTATCCATCAATCAAAAATTGTTGAAACAGAACGATTTTACCCCGATCAGTAGAACCATTTCTCAAAATAATGGGGAGGCGATTAGAATAATCTATGTTCATTAATGATTGTGAAGTTGAGCCCTGAAAAAGCCTTCCACTAAACAGAAATTAGGAATTTGTCAATTTTATTCATCGTCATTCCATCCTTCTTACACCAAAAGAATATCTTTCCATAATAGGGTGGATGATGTACATTCAGGTCATTGATAAAATTATGAAAAACCAAAACATCCATATCATTATCACATAAATTAGCCACACTCATTCTTTATGATAAAACACAAACTGATTTGAGATCCCTCCTCTTAGGCCAAGCATCGCTGCCAAGATAATAATTTAACAAAACAATCTCCTCCCAAATCCTACGCTTCCCATCAAAAGAACAATAAAGCATAAACAATATGAAAAAAAAATAGTAGAAGCCGCAGACTCTCTAGCCTCACCATTCTCAATCCTCAATATCAAACCTAGACACTGCTTCAAAATGATGAGCCTCTTCAGATCCAATATTAGTAGAGGCCGCTGACTCTCTAGCCTCACCATTCTTGTCACATGCATAAGATCCCCCACTCAATCTTCATTCTAAACCAATTGCGATTCATAGACCTTTGTATTTGGCTCCTTCATACAACGGATTTCAAAAGTGTCACCATTAAAATGAATAAAAATAGTGTTAGAAACCTATTCCTCTACTCGAAACTTAACAGGAAGGCAAGCAAAATCCATCCTCGATTGCAAGAAAAAAGTTAAATCCATCTTCACCAAAGTTCCAAGACCTATTATAACATTTTGGAATACATCTTCCTTCCATGCATGAGCAAGTAACCCATAACACCTCAACCAACAAAACTCTCCAGACTAATCACACAAGGTTCCCATGGTATTGCTAACCCTTATAGTTGCAAAAATTTAAGGATTTTGTTTTAGTATTTGTTGTAGTCATATCAAGTTCACAATTGGGAATTGTTACATTATTTTTTCCGTGGTAATGTCTCAATCAGATTGCTCAAGGGATTTTGTCTTTTATTATTTCCTTTTTCCATGCACCAATTTTATTTTTCATCATTTTGGGGCTTGAGACTAAAATTTTGTTCCTTAGGATAACCTGTGATATTTTAGATGCTTTAAGGTTATCAGATTTCAGTTAGAATTTCTATTTTTTTTTGTTTAGAAAATTTAATGAGACTTTATCAATGAAAAAAAATTTCTAATACATTCAAAGCTTAGCTTAGTTTTTTTTGTTTCATAGTTTTGTATACCTCCAATTTCATATAAAATAAACTTTTGCAAAAGATCTAAGTGTTGAGTATGTATGAAAAAGTATGATAACAATAACTTTTTAAGGTGTGATTTTACTAGAGATGTATTATTACAAAAAGTTTAGTTTTATTTACTTTAATTTATTTTTAGAGTGATAATATAATCAATATTGACAATGTAGAATGAGGCTTAACATTTTTTTCTCTTTTGTAGGTATTTTTGTATTTATGGATTATCGGTTCGTGGCCATTGTTTTGGCATATATTCATCAATAGTGTACTTGGGGCTGCTTATTCACTTGATGTGAGTTCATTTGAATTGCAATTTAAGATATAAATTGTTAAATGAAACGACAAGTGGTTGTCATTATTAGCAATTGTTTATGATTTTTTATTTAACACAAATGATTAATGAACCACCTATGTTACATATTTTTAATACCTTTTACCAAATTTACTTAAGAAAAATATTTCTATAACCACAGCCAATTTTTTGAGACATTGTAAGTAATTACATTCTTAATTGCCTGAATTTTAAGTTACTCGCTTACACCATTTGAAATTATCAAAATGGGAAAATCTATTTAATTGTGACTACATTGTTGATTGTTTTTATAACTTCGTTGTTTGTGATAATTTTCAGTTGCCTTTATTGAGATGGAAGAAATCTTCGATACTTACAACGATAAACATTGCAAGTAGAATAGGAATAGTACATCCAATTACAAGTTATCTTCATATGCAGGTTAGTCTAGTTGAATTTCATTGTTTAATTACAAGTTGTTGTGGATGTGCATTTGCATTTCTACGCGTAACAACAGCAACAAATCTTTATAATTTATTTTAGGGGTTGACATAGTTGATTTCGTGCTAAACTATTTAAAATCATCATCTATTCCAAGGAAGTGTATATTTTTAGATAACATGCTTGAAATATTACTCCAAGAAAGAGTCTATAGGATAAAATATTATAAAGAAAAGTAAAGAAGAGGTAGATTAAGTTAATATTGTTAATGGATTTGTTTTAATGTTTAGTCATAATATTAAATTAACAGTTCTAATCTTATACTCCCTCCGCTCCTATTTATAATATCCTTTTGGGTTTTTTATTTTAATTTGGTCGTTTTTATAAGATATCATTTCAATTTTCAATAGTATTTAATTACTTCTTTCCACAAACACTCCTATTAAGTCAATACTTTTTAAAGTTCCACTAATAATTATATGGGCAATTTCTAAAAAGTATATGAAATCTTTACATTTTCAATGTCACTAACAAATTTAACCACTTTCCTTGGTGAGAGTGAAAAACCCCAAAAGAGTTTTATAAATACGACCGGAGGGAGTAATAAATTTAGAGATATGTTAATATAAGCATAACTAGTTTGTTAATTGAACAAGTATATAAAGAGACAGAAGGACAAGAACTTCATATATTAATTGTAAAAAAATGTAGGTGTAAGAAAACATATAACATACACATGTTAATAATTGTGTAAATAATAACACATACTTCAAACATAATTAAAATTTTTATTGTGTATATCAATTTTGAACAAAAATAGTCCAAAATAAGTAACTCAATTGGTAGAGCTGCAAGACATAAAGTTGAGCACTTAGGTTTGATCACTGACATTTGCACAATTTTCCTCCTCCTTATTCTTGTCAAAAATTGTCTATAAAATTATCAAACAAAAATTAGTGCCATGATACTAGTATAATTTTCTTAACATACACTAGTTCCACATGGTGAGTAAAAGCATTAGATAGAAAATTTTGAGTATACAACCTAAATAAAGTAAATAACATATATAAATACTTGCATTAGGTAATAGTGTTGTTATGCTAATATAACAAGCAAAAGCAAGGTGTTTTACATCTTATTTTTTTATGATTTTGCAAGTCTTTCTTCAAAAGAAGCTTGATAGTTGTTATTATTATTTTTATTATTATTAATAAGTGTTGAAATGACCAGACCCATGTGTTCAAGAGACCAGCTACGTTTCCAAGACAACTGATTTTATCCATAACAATCATGAGTATTATTGGTGTAGTTATAACATTATTCAAGGTAAAAACTTATAATTTCTTGCATTATATTTAGACATCAAACTTATAGTTAGATGTGGACTTGATAAAAATTATTTGGCTAAATATTATATAGGATGTACCTGACATGGAAGGAGATGAAAAATTTGGAATCCAATCTTTGTCATTACGCTTGGGTCAAAAGAGGGTAAGTTCTTCTCTTTTAATGGTTCAATAATTGCACTTATTAAACTTATTGTCACACCTAATTAATTTTCATTAGGTATTCTGGATTTGTATTTCACTGCTGTACATGGCTTTTGGAGTCGCCGTTTTGGCTGGAGCAACATCTCGTTATCTATGGAGCAAAATTTCTATGGTATTATGCTATTTATACTTGTATAGGCTAGGTTATAGTTGTAACTTTTTTTTTTGTGATAGCAGTTCAATTTTAATTAGCAATGAATTTTAACTAATAATTGATCTTCAATAATATATATATATATATATATATATATATATATATATATATTCCTTCCAAATAATTGGTGTGCTTTGTATTTATCGTATAGTGTTTGGTAACACTATGTTACATCACTGGTGTCAACTCCCATTTTGTTTAATATTATTATCTCGTAATATAGTATCTCTTGCTAAAATTTGGAAGGATATTAGTATAAAAGTAATATCTCTTTAATATTATATTTTATCTTAATGAATTTACATATCAATGATCTTCATATTAGTCTAAAAATAAAATGGCTTTTTAAGAAGGATTTATTTCAAAAAAGGTCAAGTCTTCTCTGTAAACTTTTAAATTATCGCTTCCATCATTGTACAAATTCATAACAAGTGAATAAGATTTGTAAATCATTACTAACAAAAGTTTAAATATATTTTAATTCTCAATTTTGCTTAGGGTATGGGACATGCCATTCTTGCCCTAGTTCTCACATACCATGCAAAATCTGTAGATCTGAAGAATGTTGCCTCTTCACAATCTTTTTACATGTTTATTTGGAAGGTAAAGTTTTATCTCAAGAAAAATTCAACACTGTCCAAAGCTAGCTTTGGGCATACTTGGACATGAATGATTGATAATGTATCTTGTTGCCTGTCAATGTTATTTTCTTGTTGCTTATGACTTTATTTTTTTGTTGCAGTTACTTTCAGCAGAGTGTTTCCTCTTGCCATTATTTAGATAAGAAAGCAATCTTATTCTTGTTTATTCCTGTCAGCACAGACATTTCTATTATCATGTTTTTTCATTAATAAATAACTATGCTGAACCACATTTTCAATTGTTAAAAGTGTATATTTTTTCGCAATGATCACTTTGTGATTATAGAAATTCAAGGTAAAATGAGGCAGATAATACAAAACTTGGAACTGAATTGTAGTGAAAGCAACAAATCTAATGAAGATTTAAGAACTTGAAAAAAAAACGCATTACAAAAGAATGAAGAAATTGAATGAATGAAGTAAGGAGAAGAAAGGTGTATGAATAATAATTAAAACAAAAATTCCCCTATGATAGTTTTTCAAAATGACAGGTGGTTAATTTTTTTTTAGAAACCTAACTCTTAATTAGGTTTAAATAATATTAAATTTAGGAAGTTACAAAAAATTATTTAAGGTGATAGACACCAAAAGGTCTCCACCTTTATATATAAGTATAGACTATTAGTTGAAATTATTGAAGGGAAAAGAGTATAAACACTCCTTAAACTATTTGCTTTCTGCAAATAGCCACCACAAACTATTTTTTCTACACAATTACTCCTTAAACTTTAACATTTGACAAAATTAATACTTTTATTAACTCAAAATTAAAACTTAACAGTAAAAACAACTTACCATTCAATTTTTTATAATCTCAACCATTGAATCTTTATAACTTATTTTTTAATTTTAATAGTATTTATTTAAACTTCTTTTCAAAAATTGAGAAACTTATGTTGTTTCTTTTTTTTATTAAATAAAGGCATTTTAGAATAAGGATAAATGAATATTATTAAAATTAAAAATATAAAATATAAAGATATGATGGTTGAGATTACAACAAATTGAATGGTGAAGTGTTTTTACTGTTAAGTTTCAATTTTGAATTAACGAAAGTATTAATTTTACCAAATGTCAAAGTTTAAGGAGTAATTGTGTAGGAAAAATAGTTTGTGGTGGTTATTTGCAAAAGACAAATAGTTTAAGAGATCTCTATACTCTTTTCTCATTATTGAATGATTAATAATATTTGTTTATTGAGAGTTCGAGTATGGATTCAGTGGTGTCTACCATTCATATGGTGTATTCAATACTTTATAAAGACGACTTTGATATAGATTAAATATTGTTAGCAGTCAAGTGTCAAATTTAATACTTATTAGAAACAATTGATAGGGGAAGATTAAGTAACTCAAAAATTAATTTTAATGAGTTACTCTTAGTCCCCTAAATTCCATTTATTCATTGCAAAAGGTTAACAATTATATATTTACTAAAGCAACTTGGACGTTATTACTTTTTATCTTCAAAAATACTTTTGACTATCCTCTCAACTTGTGTTGCTCTTGTGCATTTCCTTCTCCAAACCAGACTCATGAATCCTACTCAAGAACCCTATCACACCTCAAAAAATAGTACTCTCTCCATCCCATAATCTTAGTGATTTTTTGAAAAGTTGACAAATAATAAGGAAACTATTAATGCATTTCCTAGCCAACCAAAACAATAATTTCCATGGGTGTTCTTTTTGATCCAGCAAAGAAAATTCTCCAGCCACTGCTCATATTCCAAAGTACCATAATCAACACAAAAAGTAGATATACATGTCATCCTTTATCACCATAACCTGCACCATCAATTTTTTAATCAATAAACTAAGACTTTCATTAAAAGATGTAGTAAAAGAAATATCCCTAAAACCAAAACACCAAACAGAACCCCTGAGTCTCAGATAACTTGCACATAAGTTTAACCCTTGGACCCATGAGGAAAGGGGGAAATCATGGCAACAATGAATGTCTATGTTGGTTCTTTACGATTAAGGAGCGGTAGTCACACGACACTGGGTTGTGCACGTCTTAAGGAGGCGCAACAGGTGGTGGTAATAGTCGTGAGAGTGGTGGGCAACGTTGTTAGAGGATGGCGACGAATATGGAATGGTCGGTGGCAGCCACACAACGGAGGTTGGTCCGTCTTGTTGATTGACGATGATGTAGGAGGGTAAATGAAGGGAAGTTCAAGGTTAAGCAAGAATGAAGGAAGCAATATGGGGTTTGGGGGATGCATAAAGGAAGTGAAAAGGAGTCATAAATGACTTTGTAAAAAGCCTGAATGTGAAGCAATTATGAATAAAAAATTAAAATATTTTTAAATTAAACAAATTAATACTAATAATTAATATTTAAGAAAATATATAATAGAATATTTATTACTTAAACTTGACCCTTAGAGCTAAGTATATCAAAAGGGTTTAACGAAAAGGGAGTCAATACAAATTTTAATCTTACTTCAAAAATTTGGAAAACTTTATGAAAATTATCTTTGGAACCAAATATTGAGTTTGGGTGTCCATTATGCACAAAAAAGGATGGAAAATTAATCCCACAACACTCTGGATCCTTTCGCTTCAAAAACTGGTTACTTGAATTAATTGTGTGAGAAATTAATCAATTTTAATATATTATTTTACCCCAAATAAAAGAAACGAATAAGCAAACAAAGCATCTAAATTTAATTTTTGGCTTGACATGACAAGATTTCGCCCTTATGCATCATTCTTTAAGAGTTTTAGTCCACAAACCCCACACATTAGGCCCAAACCCCATTTTAATTGGGAAAAGTCAAAAATGAAACATCCCGAATTTTAATTCCCAGAATAATTAGAATAATGATGGGATTAGAAAAAAATGATAATTAGGGTTCATAACTTCGATCCTCATTTCCTTGCCATTTTCATGAAGAATTTCTAAGTTTAGGGTTCATAACTTCGATCATTCGATTCTCCTTGGTCCTTAAGAGTTGATACACAAATTATACACCATTGTGAAGCTCACATCCAGGGCTTCAAAAAGACACCATAATTGTGAGTTAAGATTGTCTGTGTGAGAAGAACCGAGCCTCGAAAGTCAGTTCTTCAATTCTGCAGAAAACAGAGTCTGAGGTCTGGAGCTTACTTTGGTCTTCGATTTTGGTAAGTTCATGCACCCATTGAGTCTCAAATTTGTTTCTTTAGTAGTATGTATTGCAAAGAGTTTAGAGAAACTAATTTCCCCAATTTTCATTGCCATTTCATATGTCAACCAATTCAATTTTGGTGCTCTGCTCAAAATGGTCTGCATGTGTTACTCCTTAAGGGTTTGAGAGTATTGGAGCCAATCTTTCCAAAGTTTGTGTCGATTCACGTCTGTGAGGTAAGGGGAAAGCTTAATATACACTAGATTGAGTTTAAAGTGCATGATTTTAATTAGAGATCCATCAAGAGGCTCTAAGGACTTAGTTTGAATAGGGAATTTGGTTTGGAGACCAATCCATGCTCTAAAACTGATTTGAGCAAGTCATAATTGATGCATGCAAACTATTTGGAACCTGAAAATGTGAGTTTGTTGAGTATTATGTGTTTCGGTATGTTGAGTTGTTAATTTTCCAAGTTGTATGCATAATTTGATGAATCTATGCAATCTCTGTAATTTGATGTGTTTAAAGTGTTTGAACATGTTTAATATATGTTATATGAACTCTGTTGATCATTGGTTTGAGTTAAAATTGGTTAAAATAGAAAATGGTATGTTAAAACTCAATTTTAGTGTTTATGCTGTCATGAAAGACTCGAGTATTTGAGGAAAGACTCGAGTATTTCCTGATGCAGAATCACCAGATTTCAGTCCAATATCCCAGTATTTGATGAACCACTCGAGTCTTTTGACTTGACTGAAACAAGATTTTCAATGAACCACTCGAGTATCTCATGAACTACTGGAGTATTTTATTCTGTCTGATGCAAACTTTTTTCAGAACAACATGAACTACTCGAGTCTTCCTGGAACAACTCCAGTATTTTGACAAAAAGTGCCTAAATACCATTTTTAAGTTAACCACTTTTACTTAAACCTAATATAACATAAAATAATGTCATAAAGTGAATTATGTCTGATTGGGTATTCTCTATATTTATCCTGAATTTATTCATGGAGCATGTCCTAATTACTTTGAGATAATGTTGGATATTATCAAGTAATTTTAAATACCAATCAAAGACTTAGTGTGATGCATTCATGCATGGAGTTGGTTGTTAGATCGAATTGTCACGATTATTTTTATAACCTTAGGAGGGCCTCTGGGAGCGCCAAACACGTCCTGCTTGATGACACGTTTATGTGTAAGAAAAAGAAACGTGGCCAGTGTGAAGATAATGTGATTATTACGTTGAAACGTGACGTCTGCGAGGTTGCGGAGTTTTGAATCACTACAAAGCTTGAGCGTAATACATTTCCAAGGAACTGTATTGAATTGTACCTCGCAAAGGTACCGAGTACATATATTTTACATGAAGTTACAAGGTGGCCGCCCCGAAAAAGGGGAAATAGTTTCTATGGAAGATATGACTGATGATAGGGCATTCATACATCATGCCACACATAAATAATTAAATGTTATTGGATTAATAACTTGTGTGTCAGCATATTATGTGCATTCTTACTTGTCATTGACTTGTTTTTGTAATGACCTGTGATTGATTATATGATTGTCTCATATCTGACATACATATAAAATGTTAAACCTTTATTCTCTTTCGATTATGTGTATATTATTGCTTATCCCTGTGCCCTTATAGGTGATGGCCAGATACCTAGCTTGCGTAGAGATCAGACCCATCCCTATTGGTATAAGGACATTCGAGGAGCACCGAGCTACCTTTGAGGGTGAGCTGGAGATCACTCTCTATCACCCTAACCCCCTTGCTCGTGTGCGCCCTCGTAGGTTTAGAGTTCCTATTATCTATACTATGCATGTACCAACTTTTTATACTTTTAGAGGACCATTACAGCCAGCTCGACCAGTACGTAGGTTCCATAGCTTCCGTTTTCGGACAGCCACTTGTTCTCATCCCTCCACTTCTAGAGTTTTCACTGATACTGATATCCCCTGACATGGTCCGACAGGTACTGTTAGGACTGCGCCTGCTGCAAATCCTAGACCCAGTGGTAGGGCCTCTACCCCGACAGACGAGATATAGGAGGACCCGGAGGAGGGAGAGAGCGAGGAGGAGGTACCAGTCGAGCCGGCTACTAGACCTCGAGGAGGACCGAGTGGTTCCTAGGTATAGGCATAGTATAGGTAGTGCGGATCCTAGACCTGATCTGCAGCTGCTGTGGACCCTATGGATGGATGGATGGATGCTACTGTGGTGACTTGGACTACTACTACTACTGCTACTCCTGGATCAGCTCTGGAGCCATTATTTTGATATTGTTTATATTGTACATATTTTTGGGGAGCTCTAAAGGGATGATCCTTACTTTTTATGGTTTTAAAACTTATGGACTTATACTTGCATCCGGTTTTCTCTTTACTCATTATGGACTATGTACCTTCTGACTTCTGATATATATATATATACACATATATTATGTTCATATTATCTGCTCATAGTCCAACGATATTCCGCTTACTCTGATATTATTACAAAAGGATTCGGTTATAGCATTTGCGAAAGCTTATCAGCTTAATTTCTGAAATGGCGAGAGATAGATTCACTTTTCTTTTAGTAACCATCTGGTACTCAATTTTTAATATCAAACGAATGCTATCTCATGACTTAAGTTTAAGGAATAACGAATCCAATGTTTAATCAATACATATATATGTTATTTTCCGAGATCCAAAGGTTTTTGTACTCTGCGCACCCGACCCCTTTAGGATTTCAAAGGAAAAGAAAAATAAAAATTTATTTCCTTTAAATTCTAATATTTTATCAGGTCCATAATATTTCGGGGTAATAGTTATTTATTTAATTATTCCTTAATTACTCGGGTTAAGAAAGTAGGGTGTTGCACTTTGTGATATCAGAGCATAAATGATCCTATGGCTGAAGAAGTAGTGCAAAGAGCTGGTCATCCACATCAATCAGGTCACAACAGTGTATGATTTATGCATGTTTTATGTTTGTTTGATTTGTTTGTATCTATTACTTATCTAGATACAAATTGTGTGAACTGAAACTATTGGGTATAGTCTCAGTTTAGATTAGGTGACTGAATGTTTCTTTTGTCTATCATACATGACCATAAGCCCATAGTGCAGGTATAGTATGACGACTAGAAACCAAAGTCATACAAATGTGATGCTGGAAAGGATCACAGCTGTCTTGGAAGGTATGCAGCAGCAGCAACATCAGCAGCAACAAGCTAATCCACCTCACCAGTGTAATGTTGGAACTGCTGAATCCAAAAGTCTTGAGGATTTTCGCAGTTGTAATCCACCTAAGTTTGAAGGAGGATTTAAACCTGAAGAGCCTAATAAGTGGATTCATGAGATGGACAAGATTCTCAAGACATTAGACTGTACTAATGCTCAGAAGGTGACATATGCAGTCTATATGTTGGAAGGGGAGGCTAAGTATTTGTGGAACCATACTGCTCAGTTGCTGAATTATGAAGGAAGAGGGGTCAACTGGGGAGTGTTTATGGAGAAGTTTCTCAATAAATACTTTCCGGAAGACTTGAGGAGGAAGAAGGAAGTTGAGTTTCTGCAGCTGAGGCAAGGGGATATGAGTGTAGGAGAGTATGCAGAAAAGTTTGAGGAGTTGATGAAGTACTCTCCCTATTATCAGAACAACCCGGATGAGAGGGAAAAGTGTATCAAGTTTGAAGGTGGTTTGAAGCCCAAGCTGAAATTTTGTGTTTAGATATCAAAGAATCCAGAGTTTCCCTACACTTGTGGATATGTGTAGGATGTACGAAGATGATAAGAAGGCAGAAGAAGCTCAAGTGTCAGAAAGAAGGGATCATCAGAACTATGGACCATAGAGGCGTAAGGGGTTTGATCGCGGAGGAAATGGTCCATATTCTGGCAAGGATAGAGGCAAGGGAAAGGCTAAGGTTGATGACCGAGGCAAGTCTCACAATGATGTCCCCTATTGTGAGAAGTGAAAACGTCATCATTTCGGTTGCGTTTGTTGGGCAACAAGTGGTTGCTTTAATTGTGGGAAGCATAGTCATTTTGCTCGTGATTTCAAAGAATCGGCCAAGACCAATCCGAAAGGAACAGCTGATAAACCCGTTACTTCTGGCAGAGTTTTCACTCATAGTGAAGTGGAAGCAAACCAATCTTCTGATCTCATGCAAGGTAATTACTTGCTCAATGGTCAGTTTTGCAATGTTCTGTTTGATTCTGGTGCTACACATTCTTTTGTTTCCCATGAATGTGTAAATCGTTTGAAAATACCTGTGTCTGACTTACCTTATATTCTTAAGGTATAAACCCCTGCAAATCTTCCTGTGATTGTTTCTAAGGTGTGTCTTAGTTGTCATATGGAAGTGTTAGATAGAATCACTAGTGTAGATCTAATCTGTTTACCTTTGTCACAATTGGATGTGATATTGGGAATGGACTGGATGGGTAAGAACCAAGTGATCATTGATTGTGATAAAAAGCTAGTGATCTATAAGAATCTAAAACCCGCGGGGTATATGTGTTTATTTACCTCCGAGATAGGAAAGGTAGTGGTAAGGGAAGAAACCCAAACGATCGAGGAAATTCCTGTAGTTCAGGATTTTCCTGAGGTATTTGCTGACGAGATACCGAGTTTACCACCGAAGAGGGAGATTGAGTTTGGAATATATTGTTAGGATTGGCTGCCGTCACCCAAGAGGGAGGGTGAATTGGGTGTTTACGAAAACATTGGTTTCAAATCGTTTTCAACAAACTTAAAGAGATTTTGCAGCGGAAAATAATATAATGTTGAAAATCGATTGCAAGAAAGTGAACAATATTAATACTATTATGAAAACTAATATGAGCGGATACAAATTAAAATAAGAACAACGAAAACCGTTCTCGCGCATATTATTTTAAATTCACTTAGAGTAGATTATTACGAAAATAGATGATATGATGCACAACAAATAAATATAACAACGGAATATAAAAGAGATAGGGATATAGAGATTGTGCACCGGAGATTTTATCCTGGTTCGGCAAAACAGCCTACATCCAGTCCCCAAGCGACCCGCTTGAGCTTTTCTATCAATATTCCAAAGACGCCCCCGCGTCCCCGAATACAACCAGAGCACTAGGAACCTCCTTTCGCTAGGGACCTCAATAAATAACTAGGAAGACCATTCCTAGATTTTCCAGATAGCCTAACTACTAGGTGACCCACCGTCCGTCTAGCACTACCCAACACAACAAGGGTTCCTCACCCTACAACCTCGAACGTCGCACGTTCGAACTAGGAGATTCACTCCCTAGTCTCTAAGGATCACACACCCCTTTACAACACTGGTTACAAAATGAGAGATTTGATTTTGATTTCAAAATTAATCTTTTGCTTCTTAATAGTGCAGATACAACAATATATGGTCACTCTAACAAATATGTGTTCTAGATAACACAGATACAACAATGAAGCACTATGGCAATGAAGTCTTGTAACACCCCAAAAATTAATCCCCGATTAGAAATTATAATTATATGTAATTACGTTAATTATTATAAAAAAATTATAATGTGATTATAATATAATTATGATGATTAGAATATAATTATGTTTTAAAAATGAATTAAGAAATAATTAAAGGAAATTATTTTATCAAAGTAATTATTTATTTTTATGCAAATAAAAGAAGAATTTAAAAGATATTAAGAAAAGAAAAGAAATAAAATATAATATCTTTAGATTTTTCAGATTTGTGTCTTACTAACCGGTTAGTGATACGAGTAACCGGTTAGTGCTCTCAGACACCTAGAACTGAGATTGTTCTGGACACAAATTGAAAAAAAGGGGAACACGTTTTTGGCCTTCCAACCAGCCACCTTAGCCTGAAAACGCGTCAATCTCTGCTGGGAATGAGTGGTGGTGAAATTGGTGACTTAAACCAGATCAAAACCACACAATCCACTCTTAATATCTCATAAAACTAAGTTCAGATTTCATTTTTCTGTTGTGGCTGTCTTTGAGTTCGTTCTCTTTCTCTGAAGCACCAACACTCACAAATTCCATATCAAAACAAAGCTCTTTCATCCCTCTTGAAGTAGAAACAAATCCCATCTACTTTCGTGTACTCTAGAGGAAGTTATAGGCTTCACAACTTGACTCTGTTGATGCTGAAAAACAGAGCACGAATCTGTTCTTGAAGCTCTCTTTCTTGATTTCGTTTGGTAAGCTCAAGCTACCTTTGATTCTCAAGTTTGTTTCAATCTCAAGTTCATGTGTCCTAGATTGAATTCCAATCTTTACTCACGAATTTATTTAGCTTTTTCTTGTTGAAAATCTCTGATCAATATCCCCTGTTGAAACTGAAAACAGAGTTGCAGCTGAGGTGGGTTTTGCCTCAATATCGTGTTGAACCTTTTCCTTTGCTTTCCAATCAGTCTCAAAAGCTTCAATAGGTAAGGGAGAATATATTCATTTGCTAGAATGATTATTAAATGGCTTGGAATGTAAAAGAGCTTTACAAGCTCAAGGGCCATAGGTTTTGAATTGGGACTTTGGCTTGGAGGCCAAAATAGGACATAAAACTCATTCAAGCAAGTCATATTAACTGAACATGAGCTAAAGGAACGATAAATTTGACTTGAGAAGCTCTGAAATTGAATTTGACATGTTAAGTGTTAATTATGTGATTTTATGCATACTTGAATAATTCTATATTAATCTCATGAAATTGATGTGTATAACTTGTTTGAACATGTTTAAATATGTCCATATATGTTCTGTGAATGATTGATAAGGATTGAAAATGAAAGGTTTTTGAATTGGTGTTAAAAAGTGACATTTCTGGACTGATGCTGCAGTGACTAACCGGTTACTGCAACTACTAACCGGTTAGTTACTGTAAAATTGGAAAAGAGGGAAATTTGAATGTGACTAACCGATTACACGACTTCCTAGCCGGTTAAACACTGTACAGAACCTGAAAAATATATTTTTCTTTAATCCAACATTTTATTAATATTTGTAATTAATTCTTTTAAAATAAAAAGTTTATTTTTACTATTAAAAAAATATTTTGGTGTCACTTTCTTTTAACATCAATTCAATACCAAATAAATAAATTGAAGTCAATCCTAATATTTTAATTGTGATTGAAATCATGCATGGTGTTAAGGAGCTAAGATAAGATAATAGGAAAAGACACATTCGATTTAATTAAATCGGTATGAGAATACGCGAAGATTAGGTTTATGACGGTGATACGTCAAATAACCGTGGGAATTAATTATAGGTAAAATAGTCCTATGATGAGTGGGTTCTGCAGACTCGACTCGGGATAATTTTACAATGACTATAATTCTATTCTATCGATCTCTCGGAGTATTTCGTGATTGCGGAGGACGGTCTTTAGTATAATTTACATATGGGTTGTAATTGTATACTTGGTGGAAAGACGTTTACTCCCAATTGCTTTTCCTATTTAGTATGAATCGTTGGTACGTTGTCGTCAAACGTACGTGGATCGTTTGAACGTTTTCGTTAAAACGTAATTTGGATCGTTTGAACGTTTTCGATAAAACGTAAATTGAATCGTTGAGGACGTTATCGATAAACGTGAAATTTGCCAAGTGCATGATATTTCTTAGAATATCACAGAGGAGATTGCATTAAACATTGCATCGCATTGCATTGCACATGCATTAGAGTCATACATTATTTCTTGATATTTATTGTTTAATATTTATCGATTGATTATCTGAGTTTGCTTACTTGCTTATGTGATCCTAATTGCTACTTGACTAATTATGTTTGTTTATTCCTAGTTCATTTAATTATTCATTTGTACGTGAATGACACTGTCTTACTCCCTTTGCCCTAATTGTTTGTAGGTCATGGCTCAGAACCCCATATGCATCGAGATGAGGTTTCTCCCTGAGGGAGATTGACACCGAAGGGGACATAGTGTAGTCCTTGAGGGAGTGGTGGAAGTTACTATCCGCCGTCTCAATCCTCTCCCGCATATGCGTCCCCTCAGGACCAGAATTCCTGTGATCTTTATCATTCATCTTTTCCCTGATTAAGATGAATGTTATACGACTTCCTATCATATTATAGAGTTTTGTGGACTGCTTTGGGTTACACCTTATCATATATATATGTATATGTGCACTGACTGATTTTAGTAACTCAGAGTTATGATACAATACCTTTTGACTGAAACAATGTGAAATGATGTACATTAAATTAAACTCCTTATGTGAAATATAAATGACGCAGTTTTATGAAAGTATTTTATTTAAATTATTTCCTATTTTTATATACCATCATAAAAACAACAATATCAATTCTTTAAAACACATTAATAATATGCATTTATCATAACATAATTCCCGTGACGACTCCGATCGTTACAAGTCTAGATAAGTAGTTACAAGGCCAACACAAGGTTTTGTTTTTCTTCAAAAAATACGAACGTGAAAACAGAGAATAGGAGAAGGAGAAGAAGAGAACGTGAATGATCAGCAACTCTATGTAGGAGTGTGTTGATTCCCTATTTAAAAAGTAAAATATGATTTTGGAAATAAGAAGCAAAAGATTAATTTTGAAATCAAAACCAAATCCAAAAAATAAAATAAAAGATTTAAAACAGCAAATTAAAATCAATTTGAAAATCAAAATAAGATAAAATAAGATTTTGTAATAAGTTTTAAAATCAAAAACAAATCAAAATGATTTAAGAAATAAAGTAAAGATTTGATTCTTAAAACAAATAAGGAAATAATTCAAACTTAAAATCAATTTCGAATTTTTGAAAATAAATCGGAATCATTTGTATAAAAACAAATCGGAAATAAATCAAAATGATTCTGACACGTTTTTCAATAAAACTTGAGCTTCAGGGAGGTAATCGATTATCCCTTTAAAAAATAGAAACTTTGAAATTCTTTTGAAAAACTAGTAATCGATTAGAACAATAATATTTAATCGATTACATCACCCATGTTCATTATATGATGCAACTCATTCAATCGATTATCACTCATCAAATAATCGATTACTGAGCATCTGATAATTGTATGATGCAACATCATGTAATCAATTACTATAAGACATGTAATCGATTACTTTGTCTCAAGAAAATATATGATGCAACAATTTTAATCGATTACTTGATCCAGGTAATCGATTACTCTCATACAGAAAGTAATGGATTAGCAAAGTTCACTCAATCGATTACAACCTCTCTGATTTTTCTATGATGCAACAAAGTTAATCGATTGCTTTAGGCAGTTAATCGATTACTCCTTCTTGCATAACATAAAAATATCTAGAGTTTTGTTTCATCATGTATTTCCACAAAAGACTAAGATAGAAAAACTGATTTCCACAAAACTTCTTTTCTTCTCTTTTATTTTGAAAAAATATATTTAGAAAAACTTATATTGGCCTTTTAACATAATATGAACCTTGACTTTATTACCTTACATGATGTCCTAAGGGAAAAGGGATAACATCTTCATTTGCTTGAATCTTCAACTTGAAGCTTGTATACAGATTTGCTTGGACTTGAAGCTTGAAGAGCTTGTGATTGCACTTGATATGAACTGGAGAATCTTGAGTTTGTTATCATCAAAACCATATAATATATTTATCTTGAAGTCCTTGGGAAAGCTTGACTTCCAACACTCCTCCTTTTTTATGATGACAAACCTGTATTCTGAGTGATCTGCATCACAAGTGTTATACACGCAAATTTATATATAATAAACACATCCTTATCCCTAGAACACTAAGAATACAAAAAGGATACTCTCCCCCTGCATATATGCATTAGATATAACAGATAAACGCTTCGCATCCTTGCATCATTCAGAAATTCTTCTCCCCCCTTTTGTCAACAACAAAAAGTGGCTTAAGAATTCTTCTCTTGTTGTTATGCTTGAATTTTTCTTCTTCCCCTTTTGTTATTTATCAGATATGCAATCAAGCTCAGAATTCTTCTCCCCATGAATAAGCTTGACTTCTCACTTTTCTTTCCATGGGAGTTATAACATGATCCCTTTTGATTTGACAACGACATTTGGTTCTCTTCCCTTTTGTCTTCATCATAGAAGTAAATGGTATAACTCTCCAAGATCTCCCCTCTTTTTATGCAGTCCATGTCTTTTGACAAATACCTCTCCCCCTTTTGGTCAATGAAAACAAATGCTAAACTCCCCCTGAAACACTGGGTAGAAGCATTAATAATAACAAGGAGATTTGTTTCATACTTTAATCCCCCTATTTGACATCAGCACAAGGATTTATGGGAAAAATAAATTTTTATCCCAATACATAGTTAAAGAGTTGCATGATGTCAAGATAGAGTGAAGAAGCGAAACATGTTTTTATGCAGATTTGAAAAAGTTTTTCTCCCCCTTTCTAAAAGAATGATTCAACCAAGAAAGTTATAAAGGAAGATCAAATGCTTCATTAAAACATGTGTACGCTTACTATCATCACAAAAATTTGAGAGTCCTATATGCCATGACAATAAATATTCAATGCACTTCACCACAAAATGTCATGTTGCACATATCATAAGTAGAAGCTTCACAAAATGATTAAAATAATTAAAAGATCAGTGATACTTATAGTGATGATTGAAAGCGAGAGCTTTGGAGTTCCTTCTATTGATAAATTCATCATGGAGCATTATGAAGGATGATCTCCTCTTGTTTAATGTGTTGAACCTTTTTCCATTCCAAGAGATCATCTTGATATATATTGTCGTATCACCTTCAAGTATTTGAGTATTGCCCAGTTCTCTTTTCATTTGAATCCATTAACCAAGTTTGTAGAGGACGTTGCATACTGATACTTGTAGGAATACCTGCAAAACTAATTTGCACATGTATCTCTTGGTATCCAAGTTAATTGGATCCTTAGGAATTAGTAACACATGAATATAGTGTATGCTGAAAAAATAATTTATTCTTCAAAAAAATTTTGTACAAACATATCGAAGAAGGAATAAATAAAATTTCAGCACCAGGATAAACACGTGTGACACAAAGATAAATATCATATAGTATTTAAAACATAAGTACAGTGATACTTAGCGTAGGTGTTGATTTTCACATGTAGTAGGGATTGTTTGTGCACTTGTGGAGTTCTTCCTTTAGATCTGTCATCCTTATAGAACAACACGATAAGAGCTCCACTTGCGTCTATTCAAGTCGCATTTCCCTTGATTAAGTCCATATCCCTCTTTGGAATTTTTCATTAGGCTCCATGACGGAAAAAGGAATTATGTCCTCCTTTGGCATCTTTCCATTTATGTCCAATAGTGAATAAATCATATCCTTAGTATGTGATTGCATAATAAGCACCTTTTACAGCACCTGCAAAGTCACTTGAGATAACTCCTTTTGGTATCCAAGGGCTTGGATCCTCTATGATTAGTTACATTTCCTCACAAATATCAAGGATATTGTGAAGGCAAAAAAAAAAGAAATAACACCATGCTTATGTTATAAGTCCATGTCGTATCAAACATGTCCTTACAAATACAAGCATGTCCTCATATATCAATGCAATATCATTACATATAAAGTGTAATCGTGTGATAGAAGATAACAACAAAAGTTTAATCACACATGACGTAACACACTATATGTAACAGGTATCTAGGACTATACCAAAAATAATCATGTGCTAAAAGGAATTTTCAAAAAGGTGTAAAGCACACATGATTTAATTCAACTATAAGAAGTGATCATGAAAATTAAAAATATTTTAAAAAAATTTAGCACTCATGATCCATCTTAGTATGAATAAAAATTAGAATAGTCCAAATATACCTTTGTATAGTCATTGATATAAGAGGAGTGAGAGGTAGATACCTTAGGCTCGATGATTAAGGAAGTACTCGCCTTTTCCCATTGCTTCGCCTTTTGATTTTTGACCATAGTGATTCTTCCATTTTCCTTATGTGAAGCTTTGGTGTTAGTAGGCTTGCTTCTCTTCTCAACCCATACACTTCTTATCATCTTAGGTACCGCCCTTGACACTTTCCCTTTTTCTCCTCCACTTGATCTATGCCATTGCTTCTTGTTTGAGGTCCTCAATCTTATGATTTCACCTTTTCGCACGTGAGAATATTTGGTTGTGAACATCTTTCTCTTTCGACCATAATGCTTATTCTTGGACCAATGACCCTTTGACTTCATTGACTTCCTCTTGCGTTCCCATTTCATCTTGGGTCCTTTGGGGTTAGTCTCAGGTTCCTTAGTAGCCTTTGGAACCCACACAAGTTTATTTCTCATATTTAAATTTTTACGATATAAGCATAAATGAGAAATATGTCCCAAACAACCACAATAATTGCAAATAATGTGTTTGGATGATGATATGACTTTTTCAAAATGACTTTCATGAAACTTGGAATTTTTAACTTCACATTGAAAAATTTCATTGTCAAACACTTTGCTTGATTTTTGAATATCAACATCATTTTCAATTTCACATTCAAGCAAGGAATTTGAACAAATGGATTTTTCAATGTTACTATATTCAAAGAGCGCATCCTCAACTTGTTTTCAATATCAATGCAATTTTCAAAAATAGTTGAGGAGCTATTTTCTAAAAGCATCTCTTTATCAAAAATATCTCCATCTTTCAAAATATAAATTTCATTTTCAATTAGAGATAATTTTTGTAAAGAGTCCAAGTTTCTATTTTCCAAAGTTATCAAACCATCATTCAAGTCATTATATGCAAATTGTAGAGATTTAGAACAAGGACTAATTGAAATTACCTCAAGGTTTGTATGAACCAAGTGATGGGATGTTTCATTTTTACTTTCCATTGATTCCTCGCCCGAGCCACTTGATTCCTCCAGTGAGTCCATAAAGGTTTTAAATATCCTCTCTAAGTCATCACAATCACTTGTTGAGTTACTCCCCACGCTTTCACTTTCATCATCAGAAACTTTTTCCAGGGAGTTTGTCATTCCATGCTCAACATCTGTACTATCATGCTCAAAGATACCATTAGTAGCATAGAATGTGTTTAGAAAATCTCAAATGTCTTTAGCACAATCAAAATCATTAATTCTAGCATATGCATCATGGTTCAAAGCATTTTTCAAAATATGCATAGCTTGGAAATTCAAGGAAAAAGATGTTTCATCAAAACCGCATTAAGAACAACATGAAATAAACGAAGGCTAATAGATTGTAAAAATATTTTCATTCTCGCACTCCAATAATGAAAATTATTTCCATAAAAAAATGGTGCATCATCGAATGAAAATCCCTTCATATTAAAACAAATAAAATATCCCAACGTTGCCAATCTACAAAGATCTTTATACTCGGGCTGTTAAGCCTTTACCAGAGCACGAAGCTCTGATACCAATTGTTAGGGTTAGCAACCGTCACCCAAGAGGGGGGTAAATTGGGTGTTTACGAAAACATTGGTTTCAAATCGTTTTCAACAACTTAAAGAGATTTTTCAGGGAAAATAATATAATGTTGAAAATCGATTGCGCGAAAGGGAATAATATTAATACTATTATGAAAACTAATATGCGCAGATACAAATTAAAATAAGAACAACGAAAACCGTTACCGCGCTTATTATTTTAAATTCACTTAGAGTAGATTATTACGAAAATAGATGATATGTTGCACAACAAATAAATATAACAACGGAATATAAAAGAGATAGGGATAGAGAGATTGTGCAACGGAGATTTTATCCTGGTTCGGCAAAACAGCCTACATCCAGTCCCCAAGCGACCCGCTTGAGCTTTTCTATCAATATTCCAAAGACGCCCCTGCGTCCCCGAATACAACCAGAGCGCCTCGCAAGCTACTAGGAACCTCCTTTCACTAGGGACCTCAATAAACAACTAGGAAGACCCTTCCTAGATTTTCCAAATAGCCTAACTACTAGGTGACCCACCATTCGTCTAGCACTACCCAACACAACAAGGGTTCCTCACCATACAACCTCGAACGCTGCACGTTCGAACTAGGAGATTCACTCCCTAGTCTCTAAGGGTCACACACCCCTTTACAACTCTGGTTACAAAATGAGATATTGGGTACAAGACCTATAGTGCACTCTTAATAGTGCAGATACAACAATATATGGTCACTCTAACAAATATGTGTTCTAGATAACACAGATACAACAATGAAGCACTATGACAATGAAGTCTAGATAAGTAGTTACAAGGCCAACACAAGGTTTTGTTTTTCTTCAAAAAATATGAACGTGAAAAACAGAGAATAGGAGAAGGAGAAGAAGAGAACATGAATGATCAGCAACTTTATGTAGGAGTGTGTTGATTCCCTATTTAAAAAGTAAAATATGATTTTGGAAATAAGAAACAAAAGATTAATTTTGAAATCAAAACCAAATCCAAAAAATAAAATAAAAGATTTAAAACAGCAAATTAAAATCAATTTGAAAATCAAAATAAGATAAAATAAGATTTTGTAATAAGTTTTAAAATCAAAAACAAATCAAATTGATTTAAGAAATAAAGTAAAGATTTGATTCTTAAAACAAATAAGGAAATAATTCAAACTTAAAATCAATTTCGAATTTTTGAAAATAAATCAGAATCATTTATATAAAAACAAATCTGGAAATAAATCAAAATGATTCTGACACGTTTTTCAATAAAACTTGAGGTGATCGATTACTTCAGGGAGGTAATCGATTATCCCTTTAAAAAATAGAAACTTTGAAATTCTTTTGAAAAACTAGTAATCGATTAGAACAATAATATTTAATCGATTACATCACCCCTGTTCATTATATGATGCAACTCATTTAATCGATTATCATTCATCAAATAATCGATTACTGAGCCTTTGATAATTGTATGATGCAACATCATGTAATCGATTACTACAAGACATGTAATCGATTACTTTGTCTCAGGAAAATATATGATGCAACAATTTTAATTGATTACTTGATCCAGGTAATCGATTACTCTCATACAGAAAGTAATGGATTAGCAAAGTTCACTTAATCGATTACAACCTCTCTGATTTTTCTATGATGCAACAAAGTTAATCGATTGCTTTAGGCAGTTAATCGATTACTCCTTCTTGCATAACATAAAAATATCTAGAGTTTTGTTTCATCAAGTATTTCCACAAAAGACTAAGATAGAAAAACTGATTTTCACAAAACTTCTTTTCTTCTCCTTTATTTTGAAAAAATATATTTAGAAAAACTTATATTGGCCTTTTAACATAATATAAACCTTGACTTCATTACCTTACATGATGTCCTAAGGGAAAAGGGATAACATCTTCATTTGCTTAAATCTTCAACTTGAAGCTTGTATTCAGATTTGCTTGTGTCTTCATTTGCTTGGACTTGAAGCTTGAAGAGCTTGTGATTGCACTTGATATGAACTGGAGAATCTTGAGTTTGTTATCATCAAAACCATATAATATATTTATCTTGAAGTCCTTGGGAAAGCTTGACTTCCAACAGAATAAATCAGGTTCCGGGCGCTGACCCCATTTCTATCGCTCCTTATAGAATGGAACCACCGGAAATGGTCGAACTGAAGATGAAAGTGGAAGAGCTTCTGCAAAAACAGCTGATCAGGCCAAGTGTGTCTCCGTGGGGAGCACCGGTTTTGTTTGTAAAGAAGAAGGATGGCAGTTTGAGGATGTGTGTCGACTATCGACAGTTGAATAAGGTCACCATTAAGAACAAGTATCCTTTGCCAAGGATAGATGATCTTATGGACCAAGTTCATGGAGCTTCGATATTTTCCAAGATTGATCTGAGGTCGGGTTACCACCAGATCAAGATTCGGGTAGAGGATATCCCTAAGACCGCATTTCGATCTCGATACGGACATTATGAGTATGTCGTAATGCCGTTCGGATTGACTAATGCACCTGCAATTTTCATGGACTACATGAATCGAATATTTAGACCGTATCTAGATTCATTCATGGTTGTGTTCATTGACAATATCCTAATTTATTCAAAGAATCCAGAAGAACATGCCGAGCATTTAAGGATTGTGTTGAAGGTGTTGAGGGAGAAACAATTGTTCGCCAAACTCTCTAAGTGTGAGTTCTGGCTGAAGGAGGTAAAGTTTCTCGGGCATGTGATCTCTAAAGAGGGAATAGCAGTGGATCCAACGAAGGTTGATTCAGTCTTGCAATGGGAGCAACCAAAGTCAGTTACTGAAGTTCGGAGTTTCTTAGGACTGGCTGAATATTATAGAAGGTTTATAGAAGGATTTTCTAAGCTTGCTCTACCATTAACGAAGTTGAATCGAAAGGATCAACTTTTCTTGTGGGATGAGAAGTGTGAGAACAGCTTTCGACAGCTGAACGAAAGGTTAACATCGTCTCCTGTGTTAATCTTACTTGACCCTCACAAGAGCTTTGAAGTGTATTGTGATGTATCGAAGCAAGGACTCGGAAGTGTGTTGATGCAAGAAGGGAAGTAGTAGCTTATGCTTCTCGACAGTTAAAGATACATGGAGTGAACTATCCAAATCATGATTTAGAGCTTGCAGCTGTTGTATTTGCTCAAAAGATCTGGAGACATCATCTCTATGGCACTACGTTCCGAGTGTTTAGTGACCATAAGAGTTTGAAGTATCTCTTCCATCAGAAGGAGTTGAAAATGAGGCAACGCCGATGGAAGGAGTTCTTGAAGGATTATGATTTTGAACTTCATTACCTACCTGGGAAGGCAAACGTGGTGGCAGATGCATTGAGTCAGAAGGCAATGCATGTTAATTGGATGATGGTCAAGGAAGTTGGGAGCAAATGTTGCCACTCGTCAAGTTTACCTATAATAATAGTTATCATTCGAGTATTGGAATGGCACCATTTGAAGCTCTGTATGGAAGGAAATGTCAGACCCCGCTATGTTGGTTTCATGTGGGGGAGAATCTTCTTGTTGGTCCTGAAGTTGTGCAAGAGACAACGGAGAAGATCAAGATGATTCAAGAGAAGATGAGGACATCTCAGAGTCGACAGAAGAATTATGCTGATCAGAGGCGAAGACCATTAGAGTTTTCGGAAGGAGAGCATGCGTTTGTTAGAGTAGTTCCAACCAAAGGTGTCAGTAGAGCTTTAAAAACCCAGAAGTTATCTCCTAAGTTTATTGGTCCTTACTAAATTCTTAAGTGAATAGGTCCTGTAGCATACCACATAGCTTTACCCCCATCTTTGGCTAATATGTTCATGACCAAAACTCTATTATCAAAATCCGCCCTGATAACTTAGATGATCGTGAGAACCTAACCTTTAAAGTTGTACCTATCCGGATTGAAGACCAAAGAATTAAGCAACTCAGGGGAAAGGAAATTTCTTTGGTCAATGTTGTTTGGATCAGTGGCGATGTGATCGAGGCAACCTGGGAGTTACAGGATAGAATGCGTCAGGATTATCTTGATCTGTTTGTATGAGTTGAATTTCGGGGACGAAATTCCCTGTAAGTGGGGGAGTAATGTAACACCCCAAATTTTTAATCCCGAATTAATGAAATTTTAATTACAAAGTTTATTTATAATTAATTAATTTTATTTTAATCCTTGATTAATTATGTGTTTTATGAATGCAATTGTTGTATGAGAATGCATGAAAAATAATTTAATAAGTTATTTTATGTGAAAATAGGAGTTTTGCATATTAGTCCCTGTTTTAGGACCTAAAGGTAATATTAGGAAGGTTTTGAAGGGAAAAGAAAATAAAATAATTATTTTTCAAAAACTGGCCAAAAGACTCGAGTATTCTGGACAGAATTGCACGAGTTAGTGCATTTTGATGAGTCATCACCGAGTTACCATCGTGTTGACACGAAATCACTTCTTCAACACATCCAAGCCTTCATGTCGAGCTGCATGCAACCTGAATTTGGCTATAAATAGCCATGGTTGATGCATCAAGCTCTCATTTTTCCATTTTCATGAAGAATTTCTGAGTTTAGGGTTCATAACTTCGATCATTCTATTCTCCTTGGTCCTTAAGATTTGATACACAAATTATACACCATTGTGAAGCTCACATCCAAGGCTTCACAAAGACACCAGATTGTGAGTTAAGATTGTGTGTGTGAGAAGAACCGAGCCTCGAAAGTCAGCTCTTCAATTCAGCAGAAAACAGAGTCTGAGGTCTGGAGCTTACTTTAGTCTTCGATTTTGGTAAGCTCATATCCATTGAGTCTCAAATTTGTTTCTTTAGTTAGTATGTATTGCAGAGAGTTTAGAGAAACTAATTTCCCCAATTTTCTGTTGGGTTTGGCCTCAAAATCTCGAGAGGGGGGGTGAATCGAGTTTTATTAAATTATTGCGAAAACCCTTAAAAATAAAAAATTGTTTTGAGTTGGAGAGATTAGACGTTTGAGAAGGAGAGCGAAAACGATTGATAGAAAATATAGAGTGGAGCGGAAACGTAAATAATTGAAATATGCGGAAAATAAAAGAGATAGGGATAGAAAAGCTTGCACCAGGAAATTTTATACTGATTCAGCCTTCCCGTCGAAAGGCCTAGTCCAGTCCCCAAGCGACCCGCTTGAGAGTTCTATAATAAGCAATTGAGCCGCACCCAATTACATCCAAGAGCACCCCGCACACTACTAGGAACCTCCGTTCGTAAGGGGCCTCAAGATCACACAGCAGGGTTCCTCGCCCTACGACGTATCACACGTCCACTAAGGGATTCTCTCCCTAACCACTAAGGTTTCAATACTAGAATATGATAGTGATTACAATAATATTGTGTGTTCTCAAAACACGGATACAACAATATGCTCTTCTATGATAATGAAGTTCTTCTTGAGAAGTTAATAGGCCAACAAGGTTTGTTCTTCAAAAAGTGTATGAACGTGAAAACCAGAAGATGAAGAAGAAGTGAATGTGAGTTTTCAGAAAAGAAAGAATGAATATCGTATGTTGTAATGTTGGAGTGAATTTTCTGAAATACTTTTATAATTCAAAAAGATTCAAAATTAGTAAAACAAAATCAAAATAAAATAAAATAAGATTTTGAAATAAGTTTTAAAATCAAAACGATTTACGAAATAAAATAAAGATTTGATTCTTAAAACGAAAAAGGAAATAATTCAAATTTAAAATCATTTTCGAATTTTATAAAATAAATCAAAATCTTATATATAAAAACAAATCAGGAAATAATCAAAATGATTCTGACACGTTTTTCAATAAAACCTGAAGTAATCGATTACTTTCTGAAGGTAATCGATTATTCCTTCAAAAATAGAAACTTTTAAATTCTTTTGAAAAACAAGTAATCGATTAGACCAATAATAGTTAATCGATTACATCACCCCTGTTCAGTATATGATGCAATTCATTTAATCGATTACTACTCATCAAATAATCAATTACTGAGCTTCTGTTAATTATGTGATGCAACATATGTAATCGATTACTCTGTCTCAGGAAAATATATGATGCAACAATTTTAATCGATTACTTGAGCCAAGTAATCGATTACTCTCATAAGAAAGTAATGGATTAGCAAAGTTCACTTAATCGATTACAACCTCTCTGATTTTTGTATGATGCAACAAAGTTAATCGATTAACTCTAGCAAGTAATCGATTACTCCTTCTTGCATACATAAAATATTCAGAGTTTTGTAACATCAGGTATTTTCACCAAAACTAAGATATAAAAACAACTTTTCATGAAAACACATTTTCCTCTCCTTTTTAAGAAAAACTCATTGGCCTTTTAAACTCTTTAAGAACAAGAACTTCATTACCTTACACATGTCCTAAGGGAAAAAGGCTTCTAGGCTAAATCTTGCTTGAGTCTTCAACTTGAACTTGAAGCTACTTGTGAGCTTGAATCTTGAGTTGGTTTGTTATCATCAAAACCTTAGCTTGATATTTGCTTGAAGTCCATAAGAGAGTTTGAAGCATGTCTTCCAACACTAGCTTGACTTCCAACATTTTCATTGTCATTTCATATGTCAACCAATTCAATTTTGGTACTCTGCTCAAAATGGTCTGCATGTATTACTCCTTAAGGGTTTGAGAGTGTTGGATCACCGGCAATTATATCGAATCGACAAGTAATATAGTCAATAAGACCAGATATCGTCCCTCAGGGATTGCAAATTGTTCAATTAATTCACACCAAAGAGTAGTTAAAAGTGAAATCTATAGGTTTGCAATTAATTAAATAATATTGAATTGAAATTAAAAAACAGGAAATAAATTAAAAACAGAAATTAAATAGAAGTTGTGAGCAATTTGAGAAAGATGTTAGGAACATAGTTTCATTGTCGTTGTTTATTTATCATAAATCTCTGTTTTTCCCTAAATCAAGAACAAATTCCTAAGGTAGCAATTACTAGATTCCTCTTATGCAATTACTGTTTATTATTCAATTTGATAACACTTAATCCCTTAAGTGATTAAACCATTGAATAACCATTATTAAGAACAGTGGAATTTATAACAAGTTATTTAATTACCCAAAAGTATCCCTACGAGTTGAATAATTATATTGTTTGATTGAAGGCCTATTCTAATTCCTAATCTCTCAATTGAAGAATTAGAGATCCGAAACATAGATTAGCTACTTCCATGCATAACAGTGAAAACACAATCAAACACTTGATTTAGAAACGGAAAAACAACAATTCATGAAATCAATAAACTAATCCATACAAATTCACCAATTCCTAACACGAGGGTTTTAGTTACACATTGGGAAAATAAGAACAAAAGCAATAGTAGAATACATGGCTACCATGGAAAAGTCTTGGATCTTCCAATCCTTGATCTTCTCCTCTTCTAAAACTCTCTAAAATTCTGTAATCTCCCTTTCTAAAAACTGCTTAACCTAGTTCTAAAACCTATATTTAAAAGCTAAAACGAAATCCTAATCAAACCCCTCAGAAAATCAGCAAAACAGGCCCAATTCGGCCTCCTTCGACGCGCGCGCGCCTGGGTGCACCAGGCTCCATGCCTGGGCGCGCCAGGCATCTGATGGTGTTGTTTCTCGTTGCAAGCGCTCCTGAGCGCGGGCTCCATGCGTCTGGGCGTGCGTCTGACTTCCCGACTCCGTTTCGCTCCGTTCTTGCGCCATTTTCAAGGTCCTTTCATCCTCTTTTCAACTCCATAATTATTTTCTTCAATTAAGCTCCGAAAGTACCTGAAACATACCCAAAACGGATCAAAACGTTCAAAGGATTCTAAATTACTTAACTTCCTAAAAACTATACAAAAAGTCCTAAATTTAAAAGAGAAACAAGCCAAATCAAAATAAAAGGGAGTCTAAATTATGCTCAAAACATCATATATTAGACCCAAATCACTCCCCTAAACTTAGTATTTTGCATGTCCCAGGCAAAAGTAAAATAAAAACTCTAGAACGCAAGACTATCCTCTAAATCAAAATGTACCCACCTAATCTAGGACTTCGACTCACGGACAGACACTTATTTTCACAAGCAATTCATACAATTGAAACCTGGTTAGAGAAACAAACTCAACAAGAACTCAGAACTAGTGAACAATCTCAATCTCACAGTGTATATCTCTCATTTGTATCAGGGTCATATATCAACAATGCACACACATTCATGCAATGACTAAGTGTTACCATAAGCTTGACCATAGACAAAAATCTCCACTGAAAGTATTGAAAACATGCACAAATCAAAAAGTCTTATATGGGTTGTAATGGGGCCATGGCTCAAAGTGTTAGGTGAGATAAAAGAAATAAGGAATAAAACTAAGGGGTAAAATGCAAAACAAATTTCCCTCAAAAATTATGAATGAGCAATAAATAACATAGAGGCACAACTCAACTCACAATCAATTTCATACTTCTTTTCTTTTCACTTTTTTCTCTTCTACTTTCTTCCAAATTTCTTTCACATTTATTTCTTTTTCAATTTCTTTTTTTTTCATATGGAAGAGAAATAGAACTCATACACTTTTCACCAATTACTTTCACTTTTTCTTTCGTCATTCCTCTCAATTGCTCATTCAAAATTTCCAAGGTACTCACAAAAATATTTCAATAGATGTAGGGTACCAAAGAAAAATCATAATATCTCATAAGGCTCAAAATGGGCAACTAAGGGAACATTATCAATAAAAATCAGTTGAAGGCAACAAAAATACATTTTAAGTGCCTGAATCATCTTAATGCATGAAAACAATTATCAATCTCAAAATGGTCACCGATCAAGTTCTAGAACACAAAGTCAAAGTGAACACACTCATGAAATAAATAGGGGTCTCAATCAAAATAATTCAATAAATCATACCCCTCAATGTTTAGGCTCAAATAACTCACTAGGCTAAAGGTCAGTTCATTAATCACAGGTTCTCAAAAAGTTTGTCAAAATAACCAAATTTAAAAAATATTTATAGCTCAATAAATTCAATATCAAAAGTCAATGATTCTAATCCTAAACTAAGTATTTACACCTATAATCAGAAAAACAGCCCTAAGTCTAGAATAATTACCTACCTTTACCAAGGACACAAACCAACACCAAAAATGGGAGAACAATTCAGATCTGAAAAAAATTTTATTTTGTCCACTCCCCCAAACTTAGAGGTTGGTTTGTCCTCAAGCAAACTAATCTAAAAAAAACTACAAAATAAAAATTAAAAACTACCTAGAAAACAGGACATTATTTTTGCGAAGTACTAGGTCCGGGGTGACATATTGGGAGTTAATGGGAGCAAATGGGGTCACACCCCCAAACTTAGATTCTCCACCCTCTACACGCCTAAGCGTGGTTTGACCTGTGCTTCATTTTTTTTAAATAAAACTACCTAAAACTAAACTACCCTAAAAAAATAAAACCTAAGGGAGCTACTTAACATTGGGTTGCCTCCCAACAAGCGCTTGTTTAACGTCACGAGCCTGACGGGTCATCTCTTTTCAGAGGTTAGGGTGGTTGCCAAGATCCTTTCAAGGGTGGCACCTTGCTTTTCCACTTCTTTCCAACACTCTCTCCATTCGAGTGCTGAATGGACATGAGAGGAGCGAAATTCTCCGCGGTGATTTGTGGTTTTTCAAAAATTTTACCATTCACTAGAAGAATTACCACTCCCTTAGGCACATCAATCACTGCTCCTGCTGTGGCCAAGAATGGCCTTCCAAAAATTAGAGGAATATTTTCATCCTCTTCTACATCTAAAATCATGAAATATAAGGGCAGGATAAAATCTTTCACCTTTACCAGAATATCTTCCACCACTCCATATGGGCGGAGGGTGGTTCTATCATCTAACTGAAGTAATGCCGGGGTAGGCTTAACCTCTCCTAAGTTTAATGCTTCACACACATACAATGGCATATGTTTACGCTAACTCCTATGTCACAGAGAGCCTTACCTGAGTACTCCTTGCCTATGCTAACTGAAATGGTGAAGCTACCTAGATCCTTCAGCTTTGGTGGAAGGTTGGATTTGATGAAGCTGCTGCACTTCTCTACTATCGGGAATGTCTCCTTAGTGAGCATCAGCTTCTTCTTCGTCAGCAACTCCTTCATGAATCTCGCATACAGAGGCATTTGTGAAAGAGCCTTTGCAAATAGGATGTTGATCTGCACCTTCCGTAGCATCTCTAAGAATTTGGTGAATTGTTTCTGGTCATCCTCTTTCTTCAACCTCTGAGGATAAGGAATCCTCGGAGGTAGTGGTGCTGGTTTGGGTGTGCCTTTCTCTTTCTCCTGATCCGCAGGTGGATCCTACGTCTGTTGCATTGTAGTTGAGCCTTCTCCACTTGGTTGCTTTGGCCCCTCATCCTTCTTCTCAGGCTCAGTTGCATCACCCTTCTTCTGTGGCTCCTCATAAGACTTTCCACTTCGAAGGGTGACCGCCAAGCAACTCTCCTTGGTGAAGGTTGAGATCTCTGATATCTGATTGTTTATTTGAGCTACTTGCACCTCTAAGTTGTGAATGCTGACTTGCTGATTGGCGAAATTCACCCTGGCTTCTACCCTGAAGGTATTGGTTGTGGTAGCCATTGCTTCAAGTGCCTTTTCCCAGCTCTGCTTTTGTGGCGGCGATGGATTGGGTGTTGGGCTGTACCATGAGGTGTGAGACTTACTGATTTGCTCCGGATTGTGGATATTGGAGTACATGTTATTTTTAGGTACTCCACCACCCACAAAATTAGCTTGCTCCTCAATAGTTGCCTAACCCTTTCTGACTTCGAAAGCACAATTATCATTCCGGTGACTTCCCCCACAAAAGTCGCACCTCAGAGTGGTAGATGCAACTGACATACTGATATGGCTCATTTGCTTCATTAATGCAGCAATCTGCTGCTGCATCTGCTTGTTCTGCTCGATTAAGATCTGGGCTTGACTAGAGTCCAGATCATAACTCTTCAAGATGCTTTGCTCCACCTGGGTCCTTAGTCCTTGGCTGCTGCTGAATGCCATGTTTGCAATAACTTCCTTGGCCTCTTCAATAGTCTTCTTCGTCAGCGATCCACCAGCTGCTGCATCAATCATGCTTTGATTGAATCGTTTGAGCCCATTATAGAACAATTGAATATGCTACCAGTCTTGCATATATGTTGGGCACTTCCTCAGTAACTGGTTGTAGTGCTGCCAAGCTTCATGCAACGGCTCGTCGTCCTCTTGCATGAATGAGTGAACATCCTACCTCAGCTTCGCTAGCTTCCCAGCTGGAAGGAACTTATCCATGAATTTGGAGACAAGTATTTTCCAGCTGGAAAGAATCCCTCATGCTTGGTTGTTCAGCCACGTTAGTGCCTCGCCCCTCAGCGAGAGAGGGAACATCCTCATTCTGATGGCCTCGTCCGTGGCACCCTCGATCTTGAAGAAGCCGAGCATACCCAGAAAGTTGGCGATATGATCCCTGGGGTCTTGATGCGGTGCACCACTGAATTGATCCTGCATGATGAGGTGGATGTACTGTGGATCGATTGCGAATGCAGTTGCAGTGATGGCTGGCCGGAATATGCTGGAAGCAAGGAAGTTCGGGTCCACGGTTGCATATTCCGCCAGAGTCTTCCGGGAAGGAGGAGGCAGAGAGGATCCGTGAGGTCCTCCTCCTTCAGCCATCTTCAAAGTTGTTCTTTCCCGTCTTCTAGTGCTGAATTTTCCTCCTCTTTGCACTTAAATTGATATAAATTCCTGCACAACACAAAAACAAAATAAAAATTACACAGCACCTGTTGAGACAAGAAACTAACTAAAAATAAATTTCACCTAAAACTACTACTAAGTACCGAAAACTAATTGAAACGAATTTCAATCCCCGGCAACGGCGCCAAAAACTTGTTGGATCATCGGCAAGTATACCAGATCGACAAGTAATATAGTTAATAAGACCAGATATCGTCCCTCAGGGATTGTAAATTGTTCATTTAATTCTCACCAAAGAGTAGTTAAAAGTGAAATCTATAGGTTTGCAATTAATTAAATAAGATTGAATTGAAATATAAAACAAAAAATAAATTAAAAACAGAAATTAAATAGAAGTTGTGAGCAATTTGAGAAAGATGTTAGGAACATGGTTTCATTGTAGGCGTTGTTTATTTATCATGAATCTCTATTTTTCCCAAAATCAAGAACAAATTCCTAAGGTAGCAATTACTAGATTCCTCTTATGCAATTATTGTTTATTATTCAATTTGATAACACTTAATCCCTTAAGTGATTAAACCATTGAATAACCATTATTAAGAACAGTGGAATTTATAACAAGTTATATAATTACCCAAAAGTATCCCTACGAGTTGAATAATTATATTGTTTGATTGAAGGCCTATTCTAATTCCTAATCTCTCAATTGAAGAATTAGAGATCCAAAACATAGATTAGCTACTTCCATGCATAACAGTGAAAACACAATCAAACACTTGATTTAGAAACGGAAAAACATCAATTCATGAAATCAATAAACTAATCCATACAAATTCACCAATTCCTAACACGAGGGTTTTAGTTACACATTGAGAAAATAAGAACAAAGCAATAGAAGAATACATGATTACCATGGAAAAGCCTTGGATCTTCCAATCCTTGATCTTCTCCTCTTCTAAAACTCTCTAAAATTATGTAATATCCCTTTCTAAAAACTACTTAACCTAGTTCTAAAACCTATATTTAAAAGCTAAAATGAAATCCTAATAAAACCCCTCAGAAAATCAGCAAAACAGGCCCAATTCGGCCTCCTTCGACGCGCGCGTGCCTGGGCGCACCAAGCTCCACGCCTGGGCACTCTAGGCATCTGATGGTGTTGTTTCTCGTTGCAAGAGCTCCTGGGCGCGGGCTCCATGCACCTGGGCGTGCGTCTGACTTCTCGACTCCATTTCGCTCCGTTCTTGCGCCATTTTCAAGGTCCTTTCATCCTCTTTTCAACTCCATAATTATTTTCTTCAATTAAGCTCCGAAAGTACCTGAAACATACCCAAAACGGATCAAAACGTTCAAAGTATTCTAAATTACCTAACTTCCTAAAAACTATACAAAAAGTCCTAAATTTACAAGAGAAACAAGCCAAATCATAGTAAAAGGGAGTCTAAATTATGCTCAAAACATCATATATTAGACCCAAATCAGATAGTACTGGAGCCAATCTTTCCAAAGTTTCTGTTGATTCACGTCTGTGAGGTAAGGGGAAAGCTTAATATACACTAGATTGAGTTCAAAGTGCATGATTTTAATTAAAGAGCCATCAAGAGGCTCTAATGGCTTAGTTTGAATAGGGAATTTGGTTTGGAGACCAATCCATGCTCTAAAACTGATTTGAGCAAGTCATAATTGATGCATGCAAACTATTTGGAACCTGAAAATGTGAGTTTGTTGAGTATTATGTGTTTTGGTATGTTAGTTGTTAATTTTCCAAGTTTTATGCATAATTTGATGAATCTATGCAATCTCTGTAATTTGATGTGTTCTAAGTGTTTGAACATGTTTAATATATGTTATATGAACTCTGTTGATCATTGGTTTGAGTTAAAATTGGTTAAAATCGAAAATGGTATGTTAAAACTCAATTTTAGTGTTTCTGCTATCATGAAAGACTCGAGTATTTGAGGAAAGACTCGAGTCTTTCCTAATGCAGAATCACCAGATTTCAGTCCAATACCCGAGTATTTGATGAGCCACTCAAGTGCTTTGGATGATGAACAACTCGAGTATTTGATGAACCACTCGAGTCTTTTGACTTGACTGAAACAAGATTTTCAATGAACCACTCAAGTATCTCATGAACTACTCGAGTATTTTATTCTGTCTGATGCAAACTTTTTCCAGAACAACATTAACTACTCGTGTCTTCCTGAAACAACTCCAGTATTTTGACAAACAGTGCCTAAATACCATTTTTAAGTTAACCACTTTTACTTAAACCTAATATAACATAAAAGAATGTCATAAACTGAATTATGTCTGATTGGGTATTCTCTATATTTATCCTGAATTTATTCATGGAACATGTCCTAATTACTTCGAGATAATGTTGGATATTATAAAGTAATTTTAAATACCAATCAAAGACTTAGTGTGATGCATTCATGCATGGAGTTGGTTGTTGGATCGAATTGTCACGGTTATTTTTATAACCTGAGGAGGGCCTCTGGGAGCGCCAAACACGTCCTGTTTGATGACACGTTTATGTGTAATAAAAAGAAACGTGGCCAGTGTGAGGATACTGATGATGTGATTATTACGTTGGAACGTGACGTCTGCGAGGTTGCGGCGTTTTGAATCACTACCAAGCTTGAGCGTAATACATTTCCAAGGAACTGTATTGAATTGTACGCCGCAAAGGTACCGAGTACATATATTGTACATGAAGTTAAAAGGTGGCCGCCCCGAAAAAGGGGACATAGTTTCTATGGAAGATAGGACTGATGATAGGGCATTCATACATCATGCCACACATAAATAATTAAATGTTATTGGATTAATAACCTGAGTGTGAGCATATTATGTGCATTCATACTTGTCATTGACTTGTTTTTGTAATGACCTGTAATTGATTATATGATTGTCTCATATCTGACATGCATATAAAATGTTAAACCTTTATTATCTTTCGATTATGTGTATGTTATTGCTTATCCTTGTGCCCTTATGGGCGATGGCCAGATACCTAGCTTGCGTAGAGATTAGACCCATCCCTATTGGTATATGGACATTCGAGTAGCACCGAGCTACCTTTGAGGGTGAGGTGGAGATCACTCTCTATCACCCTAACCCCCTTGCTCGTGTGCGCCCTCATAGGTTTAGGGTTCCTATTTTCTATACTATGCACGTACCCCCTTTCTATACTTTTAGAGAACCACCATAGCTAGCTCGACCAGTACGTAGGTTCCAAAGCTTTCGTTTTTGGACAGCCACTCGTTCTCATCCCTCCACTTCTAGAGTTTTCACTGATACTGATATCCCCTCACCTGGTCCGACGGGTACTGTTAGGACTGCGCCTGCTGCAAATCCTAGACCCAGTGGTAGGATCTCTACCCCGATAGACGAGATTGAGGAGGACCCGGAGGAGAGAGAGAGCGAGGAGGAGGTACCAGTCGAGCCGGCTACTCGACCTTGAGGAGGACCGAGTGGTTCCTAGGTATATGCATAGTATAGGTAGTGTGGATCCTGGACTTGATCTGCAGCTGCTGTGGACCCTATGAATGGATGGATGGATGCTACTCTGGTGACTTGGACTACTACTACTACTACTACTCCTGGATCAGCTCTGGAGCCATTATTTTGATATTTTTATATTGTACATATTTTTGGGGAGCTCTAGAGGGATGATCCTTACTTTTTATGCTTTTAAAACTTATGGACTTGTACTTGGATCCGGTTTTCTCTTTACTCATTATGGACTATGTACCTTCTGACTTCTGATATATATATATACACACACATATATTATGTTCATATTATCTACTCATAGTCCAACGATTTTCTGCTTACTCTGATATTATTACAAAAGGATTCGGTTATGGCATTTGCGAAAGCTTATCAGCTTAATTTCTGAAATGACGAGAGATAGATTCACTGTTCTTTTAGTAACCATCTGGTACTTAGTTTTTAATATCAAACGAATGTTGTCTCATTACTTAAGTTTAAGGAATAACGAATCCAATGTTTAATCAATACATATGTATGTTATTTTCCGAGATCCAAAGGTTTTTGTACTTTGCGCACCCGACCCCTTCAGGATTTCAATGGAAAAAAAAGAAAAATTTATTTCCTTTAAATTCTAATATTTTATCAGGTCCATAATATTTTCGGGTAATAGTTATTTAATTAATTATTCCTTAATTACTCGGGTTAAGAAATTAGGGTGTTGCAGAAACGAACAATCATCGTGTCATCTTTGTTCTTTAGAATTTTATCAATTCCAAAAGAACCCCATATCTTTTTTATATAACTGCTAAGAAGCAGGTATGAGGGGTCTTGCACCCAACACATAGCATACCGGTGAATTTTGCCATTATTTCACTTCCTGCTCCACGTCTGTCATGTTTATCTTACCAATAGAGACACCTTCTTTCAATTCAGGTTTGTAGAATTTCAGTTTTTCACCAGCATTCCTAAGCTTGGTAATATCGAATGAATCCCAGACTGAAGAACGTGTCTCCTTACACTGGTCGTTTGCTTGATCAATACTGCATGATGGAGTTTTTGGCAAATCCTTATTTTCAGAGATCTGCTTCGAACCATCCTTATTCACGATTTTAAACAGTCAAAGTATTCGTCTCGTTGATCCTTTCACGAAGTGCATCAAGGTTCTTCAACCAAATCTCCACCTGCTTATTAGGGCTCAAGTTATCTATTTCAGCCAAGTCATCATCATCAATCTGAGTGACATCAAAAGGTTGTGGCTCAGGAACATCCCTAGGAGGGGACACGGTTTGTTTGTTTGAAGATTGAGGAGTGCTTTTTGGTGGGTGACCTCTCTTTTTCAGCATGGCAGCACCGGCACCGGCGACGTGAAATCACCGTGAGAGAAAGAGAAACCCTAACCTTATGAGAGCTTTTGTGTGCTTTATTATCTATCTCAGCCAAGTCATTAAATATATTGTGTTATTATGAATAAATATATATATATATATATTCATATATATATATAACACTTTAAAAAAATGGTTATATAAAAAACGAAGAGATATTAAAATTATTGTTGTTGTAATACCCGCAATTTTCCCTACTACTTGAATAAATTGATTTTCGGTATTTAATATTGGAGTGTTCTTTTCGTATTTAAATAAATATATTAATTTAATACATATTTGTATGAATGACAATTTATAATTTTATAGTAAAAGAGCATAAGAGTAGTGAAAATACTTAGACTATGTAGTAACTTTGGTGAGAATCTAAGTTACTTAGTCTATGTGTGTGGTTTTGAATTTTAAATGTTATATACTTATATTATTATGTAAATTGTGATTTGTCTAAAATGACCATGTGAAAATGTGGAATTTATTTTATAAGAGTAAATATTTAATATTTATATTTTGAAGAAATTTTATTCTTTCAAAGCTTTTGAAATTCAAATTTTAAAAGAATTAAAGTAGCACAAGTCTCTAAAAAGGGGTGACCAATGCATGTAGGGCACTCTAACCAACTCATTTAATGTTGAATTTACTCTTTTGTCTCTAATGTAATATCCTTGACTTTTCCAATTTAAATAAACGTGATACATTTGTAATGGATTTTGATGAGTTATGATTTTGTGATGTTTGGTTTTTATATATTACGAAACATGAATTATTTTATTGGTTAAAAAAATTTATTTAACTTCGAAAATTCATAACTTTTGATTGGTAAATCCGAACTAAACGAATTTATAGTCAAAGCGATCGTGTTGAAAAGTAGAATTTATTTTTGTAAAAACTAATGTTTAATTTTGATGTTTGCGAAATTTATATATTTTAGATTTTTAAGGAAATTGTAATGTTTCTATAAATTATGTAAATTGGAATATGACTTAAAAGTGTTCTCTATTGTATTGGAAAACTTTCATTTTCTACTGTATATGAATATCATATGGTTTTATTTATTTAATTTTGGGTATTTTAATTTTTAAATTTTAGACATACATTTATGAGTGCAAAAAACCCTCCTAAAGTATCCTAATTGAATACAATTCATTCTCTAAGTACCTCAATTAGGATTTAAAATATTATCCCCTATCCTTTGGAGATTTCCAGCCAATGCATAGCCTCCATTTTTTTTAATACCCTCACTCTTCCCTAGGCCTCCACCCACCTGCAATAAACTAACCTAAAAAGAAGCAAAATCTATTTTTCCCCCACCAAAGAAGAAGAGGAGCCGTAGCATTGAGAGAAGAGGAGGAACTTAGAAAATTTTCTTCCCACACAGACATACACATTCCCATCCATATTCTTCCATCTTTCATTCTCATTTAAACAAAAAAAATAATAAGAGAGAAACCCCAAGAGAAAGAGAGGGATCGAAGCAAACAAGGGAGAGGAGGAGGAAGTCTTACATTTTTGGTATCCCTGAAACCTATCTCTTTATTTTATTTTTGCATGTCTTGTTTTAAGCCTTTATTTTGTTAAATGATAAATAAATAATGAATACAAATTTCTTTGATGCATGTTTAATCAATTTTTTTTGGGTAGAAGAAAAAATTCTATTACCAACGAACAAAATTCTGTACACAATTCGGGAACTAACTAACAATCTTGAATTCTGTACACAATATGTTTCTATACAGCCCAGATCACCTTGAAAAATCATGCAAAGCCTCCATTAGAATTTTGGCACTAGCAGGATGACCTTTGCAAAAGATCATAAGATCATCAGCAAAGGCAAGATTCACCAGTTTCAGGTCTTTACATAAAGGGTGGAATCTGAAATTCCTGTCCATTGTAGAAGCCTGCAAACATCTAGTTAGGACCTCCATTTCCATAACAAAAATCAGAGGTGAAACAGGATCACCTTGCCTCAATCCTCTAGATCCACTGAACTTAGTTCCTTACTGCCCATTCACAACCAATCTGTAAGAAGCTGATCGATACAAACTAAAAGCCAGTTCACAAATTTCATAGGGAATTTAAAAGCCTGTAGAAACTCCTCAATAAAAACCCATTCCAAAGTATCATATGTTTTCCTAATGTCAATTTTCAAAAGACATCTAGGAGAGATATTCCTTCTACCATACATTCTCGTTAATTCTTGAGTTATCAAAATATTGTGCACAATAGACCTGTCCTTTACAAAAGCAGTCTGGTTTTCTTGAATAATAAAAGGGAGCATAGCAGATAGTCTAGCACAAAGAAGCTTAGAGATACATTTATACATGGTGTTGCAACAGGCAATAGGTCTAAATTCCTTTACCTGATTAGGGCAGTTGTGCTTAGGAACCAGGACAAGATTTGTTTCATTCACCTTCTTGAGCATCTGACCAGATTGAAAGAATTCAGATATGGCTGCACAAAAATCAGGACCCATGATATCCCAAGTATGTCTGAAAAATCCAGCACCAAACCCATCTAGACCAGGCAACTTATCAATGTGAATTGAAAACACAGCTTCCTTAATCTCCTCATTAAAAAAATGGTTTGATTAGAGCAAGTTGTTGTTCCACAGTCAAAACATTGCCTTCAACCATAACTTGCTGATTCCAGTGGAGACCTTGTTGTCTACCTTTGAACAATTCTTTATAAAATAAAAGTATTGTTAATATCCTCCTGATCAATGATGCTCCTACCATCATCATCCTGCAATCTCAGAACCCTGTTATGATATCAACTTTGCTTGATAGAGATATGAAATAATCTGGTATTATCATCACCATCTTTGAGCCAGCTCTCTTTAGCTTTTTGCTTAAGAAAAGCTGCTACTGCCTTATGCACAGAAACATACTCCCTCAGAATTTCTTTTTCCTTAATCTGCCTGTTCACATCTGAGGGGTAAAGAACAAGGTTTTGCTGAACCTCCTCCAAGGTCTTTCTCAGAGCATCTTCTCTGTTGTCGGTATTGGCAAAGTACTTTTTGCTTAAATCACCAAGAGGCCCCTTTACCAAATCAAGTCTTCTGCAAAATTGAAACATCCTGCTGCCATGAATCTCTATCTGCCACACTGCTTTAACAATTGCTTCAAACTCAGGGTGAGTAGACCACATGTTAAAGTATTTGAATCCACTCCCTTTCTGCACATAACTAAGTCTCCAATTTATAAGGATTGGTGAGTGATCAAATAATCCAGGCTCAAGGAACTCAGCTTCAGCATTTGCCCAATCCTGACACCATAACTGATTAACTAGAGCTCTATCTAGTTTACAGAGGATTCTGTCATTCCCCATCTGCCTGTTGCACCATGTGTAGAAGGCACCACTGTGTCTCATATCTGTCAAACCACAGTCACTAACACAGTCCACAAAGTCTTGCAAATTAGCAGTCTCCACTGGACTACCCCCAACCTTTTCCTGCTGGCTAAGAAATGTATTAAAATCACCACAGATCAACCAAGGGATTGCAGTAACTGAATTTATACCTCTTAACACATCCCATAAATCTTTCCTTTCAGAGCAGTTAGCAGCATAAATGAAAGTAATAAAGAAAGATCTATTTTCAATCCTTTCAGTAACATAACAATGCACATACTGATTTGAACAAGCCACAACAGTGAGATCAAACATGTCAGGTTTCCAAATGAGTAGAATCCTACAATAGGACAATGATCCAAATTTATGAAATAATCCCATCCTTGAGCAACATTTCTCAACACAGATTGCAAGGAATTGCTTCTAATTTTATTTTCTAAAATAGCAAACATACCAATACTAAATTTCCTACAAAAATAACAATCTCATATTGTTTTTGAGGGCTATTAAGTCCTCTTATGTTCCATATGGCAATTTTATCCATTGGGTAAGGATTTGGAAGACTCCACCCTCTGAGGTTTACCATTCTTACCCTGAGACTTACTCCTAACAGGAGTCCAGCCATCTTCATCAAGATTCACAACAGGAGCAGAATCATTACCTTTTTGGTTCTGTTTTGTAGGATCCTCAGGTGTATGATCACAGGCTCCTCTTCAATGGACCTGACTATTTCCATCGCAGATTCAACATTCTTCTCTGGAATAGTCCCTTCCTCCAAACTCTTTTTGAGATTAAGCTTATCAACCAGGGCATCAACCTCCTTTTGAGATGGTTTGTTTTTTACTACCCATTGTTGTTTCACTCCGTTCCTTCACATCCTTTCATCATGACCATACGTGGAGCACTTTGCACATAAGACAGGCTTCTATTCATATACTACTTTCTGGCTCACAAGGTTACCTTTTTCATCCTCAAAATGTATCTCATCAGGCAGCACTGCAGGATTGATTTCAACTAATACCCTTGCAAAATTTATCCTATTCCTTTGTTGTGTAACGTGGTCAACGACGATAGGTACACCAATTAAGCTTGCAATCTTGCTTAAACCAGAAGCAATCCAAAATTTCAAACTCAAGTTAGGCAATCGGATCTAGATAGGTACACGGTCCATGAATGTTTTTGTAGTTGGTCTTCCAGTCCAAGGGGCAAGTATCATTGGCTTCTTATCAAAATGATAAACACCAATTTCAAGAACATTATTCCTTGCTTGGACAGAATTGAATCTGACAATTATAGTTCCATCATTATTCTTGAGAATCTTGTTAATACCATGTTCCCCCCATACTTTCTAAATATATCCACTTATCACTGGAAATGGTGGATTAGCACCTAGTACATAGCATATCAAGGCACTTTGCCAGTATTCCACTTCCTTCTCTACATCACTCAATTCAATTTTTCCAATAGCAACCCCTTCCTTCAATACAGATTCCACAAAGTTCAATTTGTCTCCAGCATGTCTCAGTTTTGAGATATCAAAAGTGTCCCAAACTGATTGCCTTTTATTATCATCAACAAACCTTATTTCCTCACTCTCTTTGGCCTGTGGAGGTGTCCCTCAACATTTGATTGTTGCGCATCAAGTTTTTGTAACACACTATGACGTTGCTGTGAGTTTAAAGAATCGAGCTCCGCTTCAATCTCATCAAGAACTTCACAGTCCAATGAAGCAGGTTCCTTAGAAGGAATTTCAGAGGTTCTGGTGTCATGAGTCTAAGTCGTAGGAGATGAAATCGCATGCTTTGGAGGTCTTCTCTCTTCCTAGCCATGGAGATGGCGGTGGCAACTAGCTAGGTCACCGCGAGGAAAAGGAGAGAAAAAACCCTATTCCATCTCTTCTTAATCCTGGATTTTGTTTTTGTGAAAAAGGTTTGATTAATATGTTTATTAGTTATGAGTTTATATTGATATTGATGGAATTATTATTTGATAAAGGGTCTGTTCGGCAAAACTAGCTTGTAGCTGTGAGCTTGTAACTTGTAGCTACGAGCTTCTAGCTTGTAGCTGTTAAGCTAGCTAGGAGCTGTGAGCTTGTAGCTGTGAGTTTGTAGCTGTTTAGCTTACTATTTAAAATAGTGTTGTTCGGCAAAACTAGCCTTTGAAGTAGCTAAAAGTTATTAAATGACCAAAAAAGACATGCAATATTTTATTATTTTAATTTTTTTTTTCAAATTTTTTCTTTATTGATTAAATAGATAGTTAATTAATTAATTAAATATAAAAATTATTAAATTATAATTAATTAAGCCTTAATTAAATTCATTTTTTCTTTATTTATTAATTATGTAGTTAATTAATTAATTATAACAAAATTATTAAATTATAATTAATAATTAATTAAAGGGTAGTAAAATAATTTTAAATTTTGTTTGAGGGTATAATTGGTATATGAATTATTGAAAGCTAGTTTAGCTTCTAGAAAGCTACTTCAAGTAGCTTTCTAAAAGCTAGCTTTCAAAAGCTACAAGCTCCTTTTTTAAAAGCTATAAGCTCCTTCTAATTTGTGTTCACCGAACGGGGCTAGTAGCTTATTGATTGAATCTAAAAGCTCCTAGCTAGCTAAAAAGCTCCTAGCTCGTGTTGCCGAACAGAGCCAAAGTGGAGTTTTGATTTGAAAGTATTTTCCTCCTTATTTTATTATGTGGACCGAATGGAAGAGGAAGAGAAAATAATTGAACTTTGATCTTTAAAAGTCCATTTTTATTATTGTTTCAAATAACAAAGTTGATTTTAGAAGTTGTTTATGCCTTTTATGAGGAGAAATCGAAATACATGTTGATATTATGCTCTTTGATGTTGATTTACAATTTATTTTGTTAATGCATGTTAAGATCCTTAGTTTTTATGAAGAGATTATATGAATAAAATGAGTTTTTGGTTAAAAAAATACCCCCTCCCTATTTTACTAAGTAGGACCGAATGAGAGGAAGAGGAGTTTTAGCTTGCATGTAATATTTTTGGTCTTTACTTTGTTGAGAATAAAATAAATGATGAGTATAAATTAATTTGAAGCATGTTTAATATATTTATGGATTTTTATTTAGGTTTATGAAAGTAGTTTTTAATTTTTGAAAATATTCCCCTTATTTTGTTGGTTTGACCGAATATAAAGAAGAAGAAGAATAAGTTAAGAACTTCGTTTTAAGCTTTATCTCATTTATTTTAAATAATTTAATATGCTGTCCAAAAATGATTAATTGAAAGAAAATTGATTTAACAAGTTGTTTCATAAAGGAAAAGTAATATTTAAGATGTTGGAGTATGATAAAATAGTTTAAAATAAAGAAAATTTTGTAGACTTGAAAGAAAGTAAACAATGCTGTCCAAGTATTGTGTATGATGTTCTAGAACTTAGAAAAACGAGTTTTTATAATGGAACATTAGATTTTTGAAGTATGAAATAATAGTGAAGTTTTAAATTAATTTTCATGTTTATAAAGCGATTTTTGTGAATATACAAGGTTGCCGTCCAGAATTTTATTTTAGGGTATTATGGTTCAAAAATGTGTTTTTGAGTATATATGTTAAGAATTATTGTTATATAGCTGTTTATGACCTTGAATTATAATTATCTTAGTTTGCATGTCCAAGAGTATACATTTTTGTGCTTGTTAATGTTAATCTTGTTTGCAAAAGAAAAAGGATTTTTATTTGACGTTGTTGATGGTGACTGAATGATAGAGAAGAAGGAAAAATAACATTTTTACTTGATATAGTTATTTTGTGTGTTAGATTGATATTTACATGAAGTTAAAAAGATATTTTTATAAACTATGGATGCTGTCCAGATTTGTTTAATAAAGTAGAATGAAGTTAAAAATGATTTTTTTAGTTGAAAACTTAAGTATTCTCATCGTGTGATTATAGAAAAAGTTTGGACAAATTCCATGGTAATTAAAGTTGTTTTCGAAATTCTTTTATGGTTTCTTAAAAAGATTTCAGCAATTAAATAATTAAGTGAAATGTAAATTTTCAAAGGTGAAGCTTTATATTTTATTTGGATATTGGTAATGTGTTTAATGCTACCCGAAGTAGTTAATAAGAAAAGTTTGATGTAACGATGTTTTTATTCAACGTATAGCTTGCCTACGAGATTCTAATTAAAACCGTGAAAGCTCGAATCATTTCAGTACAACCTTAATCGATTTTGCTTACACGCGCTGAACATTCAGCATTCGACGTTTTTACGAAAATGAATTTTTATTATGGTTTTTACAAATTAAGAAATGTATTTTGTAAAAGAGCCATTTTAATCATGCGAGTATACGTAGAACTTAAAGATTTTCACGATGAGGTTTGTTTATGGACTTGAAACGATTTTGGGTAATTGTAAAATGATGTTGAAGATTGAGTGATAATGCTGTCCTAAATTGATTGTTGTGGTAGATTAGTTGAAATCATGTTTAATTAAGCGTATATGAATGAGAAAATGTTTTGGTTAATAGTATGGTAGTTTAAGGACTTGATTTAATTGGTTATATGCTTTTAAATCTACTATACTTATATAAAAACATCCCTTTTCGAGGCACTACGTTTGTCGGAGAAATTTTTGAGGTACCAAGTTTGTTCGCTTAAGGAATACTCGCACCAGATCATTTGTAGGTAGATAATATCGTTTTTAATCAAAATTATAATTTAAAATAAATAAATTATCTGTTCAAAATTAATATTTAAAATTAAATAAATTATCTATATGTGGAATATGTTGAATCATTATCCTCATTTTGTTTTAAAAAAAATCATTATCCTAAAAAAATATTTAAAAAAAAATCATTATATATAACATGATCTCAGCTTCATTTTTTACCTTTGTTTCACCTTTAAATCTCTCTACTTCCATGAATTCTCTAATTTTATTATTTCGTATTTTATGTTCCTAATTATTTATTTCTTATTTTATATTTGATTTTTGTTGTGTATTTGTAGCATAAGAAAGCACCGATAATAATAATAATAATAATGTGTAAATAATGTTTCTTACTCTGACACGACACTGTGACACTCACTCGCATTCAACTCTTCCTATTTTCATGCTTAGCCTCGACGGATCCAACCAAGATCATATCGTAGCTATCTCTCCGTGACCCGAATTTTCAAATCCGTTTTGGAGGCCAAAACATAAACTCATTTGAGGTTTGGATTTTTCATTCCGAATCTACTACAGCTTTGATATTCATTATGTAAACTTTAGATGCTATTTTTCATTTTTAAAAATGTCTCTTTAAATTTTGTTGGCACTAATGATTTATTATTGCATTCGCTGGATTTTGTCTTGCAAATGGTAACGGGATAGGCAAAAAAAATCTATCTTGCCCACTCAAGTTTGCAATAGAATTTTTTCTATGGTGGCTCCTCACTCAGCAAATGTGGAGGACCGAATATTTTGGTGTTTATCAAATGATAATTAGATGAACAACAACAACATTAAAAAAAATTATCAAAATGTATATTAAAAGATAACAATAACATTAAAAAAAAAAACAAGATACAAACTACAGACCCAAAGATAAAAACAGCTAAATTCAATCTAAATCTCTTCCTACCTTTTCTATAACCACTTTATCTAAATGTATTATCGAGATAAATTTATTTGTTTTTTTATCACAATAATTATGAAAAAAATAATAATTAATATAAAAAATGTTATATTAAAAAACTGAGGGATTAATCTATAAAAAAAACTTAGGGATTATTTGGTTAGGATATTCACGAATAAAATTTTTTGATGCTATCCACAAATTACAAAAAAAGAGATAGATTCAATACTTATAAAACATATAAGAAAAAGAATTTGCATGTCTCATCTAGAAATTTCCACGTAATCCATGGAGAGATCATAAATCTGTATAGGTTGATGGGTTTGGAGTATACATCATAGCTCACAAACTTCCCTTAATATTTGGCATAGTACTTCAACTCTAAAGCTAAACTAGAAAAAAAATATATTTAAAATTTAAATGATAATTATAATAAAAAATATAATAAAGGTAGATTATCTTATAAAAATGACAAATTTTTTTTACATAATTTTATATTATTTATTATTATGAGCTCATTTTTTAATTTCACCTAAGACAATTTTTAAACCAAACAATATTTTATCAGTATTGCAATATCGAAATTGAGAATATTCCAATATTTTTTTTAAAAGTAAAACAAATTAAATACTAATAAAGTATAGATTTTTTCCAACATTACAAATAATATGGATATATGATTAAATATAATGATTATCATTTTGTAAAAAGTTTGCAATGTATAAATACTTTAGTTGCTATAATCTCTACAAAAAAAACTGTAACAGATTAAAAACAAAGGTACATACATTTAAAAAATTGAAAAAAATTAATTCAAGATGATTAGAAAAATTAGGGTAAAGATTTTTTAGGATCAAATTTTATGATTAATTTGAGATAAGATAAACGATGAAAAATATCAAAATATTTAAATATGAATAATAATAATAATAATAATAATAATAATAATAATAATAATAATAATAATAAATGAGATAATCATATTAAAAAGATGATAATTTATATTCAAAAAATACTAAATTATCATGTCCCATGAAATAGGAAATATTTTGATTTATCATTAAATATACTCATAATACCATCAAACAAAAAAATATTAAAAAAAGTTTAATTTTGATTCCACTCCAATTAATCATAATATCATAATAAACGTAATAATGATATATAAAAAGTGTTACTTCATCGATCAACTAAATAAGAAATACATTAATTTAATACTCATCTATACATAAACAAATATAATATTAAAAATATAAAAAAAAAAGAGCAGTCATTATATTCCTTATAATATGCAATGTGTTAATTAATCAAGACAGTCAAGAATAACAAATTCAATGTTGTCTTCATGTCTTATGAAATACGGAATATTCTAATTTATCCTTAAATTTACTTATAATACCACCAAACAAAAAAGATGAAAATATTTAAATATGATTTACTTTTGATTCTTTAAAATAAAGTTGATAATCATATAAAAATGTTAATTTATCTATTAAATAAATAAGGAAGATATCAGATAAAAAATGTTACTTTTTATTTATACAAGAAAGTACAATACTTCTCAACAAACTCATTTAAATTACTTTTGCCCCGTTGTTTACCAAAAAAAAAACTCATTTAAATTATTTTTTTAAGTGTAGTGTTTGATTTAAGTATATGCCTTTTTGTATAATTTTTTTTTATTGTTGTGTAATAATAATCTTTACTTTAAAATAAAAACAATCTTTACTTTAAAATATTTAATATAAAAAATTAAATTATCAATAACTCGTGCATTGCACGGGGTGAGAGCTAGTTAAGGTATATGTGGCTGCCCAAATCATATTTGTATGACACTAAGGTTTGAAAATGTTATTCAAGTGTTTTACTTTAAACTTTAAAGGATCTTTAGTATAAAGACTTATAAGTGGTTTTGCTGTAATTTTAAAATGTGAAAAATGCTATTTGGTTTTCACACAAATGTTGTCCAGAACTTTGATTCAAAGTATTTTTATTTTAGAAAGTGTTATGAATGATTTAAAGCTTAAGTTTTAAGTGTTATAAAATATAGTACAAGCTTGAAAAATTGAAGTTTTTCGGTGTTTTTGGGCTTAAAGGAGCTATTGTCCAGCAAGGACCAGCCACTCAACCAATTAGTTGATTTATTTTCTTTCTTGACTTATTTATAATGCTTTTGAGGTATTTAAAGTATGGTAAAAAGTTGGATTTGATTTGAGAAAATGATGACGTTTACGTTACCCAACAAGAAATAAAATGAGTTTTCGGAAAAATGTTTTGATATTTAGGATAACAGTTATTTAAATAGACTTGTAATATTAGTGTATTTTATTTAATACGAGGGATTTCAAAGACACGAGGTTGGAGTAGCTGACAGTTGGAAGGACCCGCGACGATTTTGGAAACGGTGAGAGGGAACCTGAACGAGGCGGGCAGTTCGATTGGTTTGGCCCCCTGCGATATCGCACTATTGTGTAATGTTGATTACGATTATCTTGGCTGACCCAGAGTGGTTGCAGCGTTTGTTTTCTCGGTTATTCGACCTGCGTGGGTTAAGGTTCCTGTACGTCCTATTTGCTTTTGATTAGGCTTGGGAGGATGTGGATGAGATGTAGACGTGTGTGCTAACCAATTCCCTTTGCCTTGATGATGATTCTTTCCCCACATCATCGAAGGATACGATTCTCATAAGATTTAATAAGAAAAGTTAAGAACATCGAAAAAAAAATTATAATGCACAGCGATGTTGAGAAATGATTCTGAGAAAGAGATGAATGATGTCGAAAAGAGAATTGTAAGCTTGATATTTATGCATAAGTGATGATGATGATGATGATGATGTGAAATATGTTGCATACCTTATATGTTGCCTTGATATTGTTGTTTTATGTCTTAATATTTGGTCTATTGTAATCCCACCCCGTCGACGATGATTCGTTCGGGATGCTCACTCTCTCGTCGTTTCTATCTTTCTCCCGACATTCGATGCCGCAAATTTCAGATGGCGTACAGAGTAGAGGTATCTATGGTCCCATTGGGGGACAGAGAATGGGAGTTCACTCCAGACTGGTGGGTATGGCGCGGGGACATCTGCTTGGAGGTTACCGACCCGCGGTTCACCCTTATTAGTCGAACGGATTTGGGAGATATGATGAGTAAGCTTGTGTTACGGGATCAAGAGGATGAAAGCCCGCCAATCGATCAGGAGTACGTGGTGAATATCGTGCTACCCGATGTTGACGGAATCTACGGAGATGCTGAGGAGTACCCGGAACTGGAAGGGGTACCTGTTGAGGACAGAGATTTGTAGATTAGGATTTGTAGTTTATGATTTGTAAGTATGTATTGTATCCTCTTGAGAGCACTAAGGTATTACTGCTTAATCACTATGTAACTGCTTGAATTGTAATATGTTTTGAGAAACTAACTGTTTTGAGGAGTTTAGATGGTGACTCATAAAGTTTGCGGACTAAGATTTGTTTTAGCAATTAAAATATTTTCTAGAGTTGAGTAAAAGAGTTTCAAAACACAATGTTGGCAACATCTCGGTTTGGAACTTGATGGATGATGTGTGACATGACAGACGAATTTTTGTGATGCAAGAATTGAAACCAAATTGTTTTGTGAAAATAGCTCCATGTCCATGTCATCAATAAAAAAAATTTCCCAGATTTTTACTAAATAAAGAATATTTTCAAGTTACTAAATCGGGGTGTTACAGTTGCAATCCATTTTTCTTACAAAAATGGCTGTGGCACATTTTTAAGCACAAAATTGAATACTTTAATTTTTAAATATTATTTAAATACAAATATAGTAATTGGAAATTAATAAATATTGATGCGATAAAAATTTTTTTGGATTATTTTTAGAAATACTAGGTAATTAACATTATTGAAATTACATTTCAAAAACAATATAGAAATGAAAATGTAATTGAATCTAAAAGTACATGAAGATGTAATGCTGATACATGAGTCTTGTGAGTTTTAACTGTTGTGCTGAAAGATATAAAAAATCTGAAGTTGAGTCTTATAACAAAATGATGATGCAATGTTGATATGTTAAAATTTGATGAAAACTTGATGTTAACACTCTACTGTGAATACCCCAAAGGATGAGGATAAGCTCCTACTAATAGTTTAGTTTCATTGGAAATTGTGTTATTAAGAAATTAAAACTTTGATTTCTTTAGTTTTATAGGAAAACACTTCCTCATTTTATGTGCAAATCCTCATGCTGAGATTAAGAAAACCCTAATATAATTAGTAACTATGAAATTATATATTTTCTCTTAATCAATTTGATCCCCCAATTTGATCAATTTGGCGAATGTAATCTCTCTTCTATTAATTTGGCCACTTTAGTACCCAATTTTCAATTTGTGGTCTATTTCATCTTGGTGTCCAAATGCCCTCTAATGCAAATGACGTGGCTAACATCTGGACACGTGTCAGTCTCTCACTGGTAAGACCCTATGCAATCATTCTCCAACCTCAATTTTCACAAAGAAAAATACTAATCCCGCTTAATTAACTATGTTTTCAATTTGTTCATTTTATGTACATTCATCATGCGTTTTAATTAGTTGCAAAAATGACAATGAATTTGAAGTATTGATAAAGTTTTATTACTTTACTTTATAGTAGCAGGAAAATATGGTGTCATTGCGTTAACTTTAAAATGAAATGATTTCAAGTGTAGTGTATGCAAATTGTAGGATGCAACCATTTTTTAAGAAGAAGAGTCAATTCTAGTGAGGACCAATGAGAAATTGACAGGTGACTAGACGTTGAGTGTGTTTGGTATGACAAGCTTATAGCTTATCTAGTAGCTTTTAGCTTATTGATTTGGTCAATAAGCTACTAGAGCTGTTTGGTGAACAAAAAATAAAAGAAGCTTATAGCTTTTGAAAGTTAGCTTTTAGAAAGCTACATGCTTTGAGAAAAAATAAGAGTTTTCAATAAATCATATCTCAATTTTACCATTTTCTTTTTTATTAAATTATATTATTATTTATTCTGGCCCAAATTAATATTACCTGCCAATTTTTTTACTTTTTTCCCTCAAACCCAAAAATCTAAATCCTTCTATATATTTAACATCTGTACATACGTACCACACCAAGATCACTTATAAAGAAATCTTAAATTTAACTATTGATTCAGGAGACATAAAGGTATGTGATATTTATTTCAACATTGATCATCAAATTTCTCTTTCACTTTTTTGTTATCCTCAATTTTTTTTTTAAATTTTGTGAATTTGGTTCAGATTGGATTTGTGTGATTTTGTGATGGCGGTGTGTCTAATCAATAGGCTAAAAGTTTTGTCCTTCTTTCGTGTCATTGTTAATAAAGATACCGTGACATTTTTATAAAAATAATAAAAATGTTTAAAGTGCAGTAGTACTTACTAATAATTATTATGAATGTTATAATTTTTTTATCATTTATATCTGTATGAATGAAGTATATGTCTTTCTCTATAAGCTACTAGTGTAGTATTATCGTCATTGAAACATGAATGTCAATGTTAATTATTATTCTACATGTTATGTACTTTTTCGGTCATTTAACATGTTTAAATTAGTTGCACAACTAGTTTTGCCAAAGAGCTCTAGTTCAATGAGCTAGCTATACACACCACAAGGGAACGGAAATTTGACTACCTCCATTTGCAACCGGGGGCCGTGTAGTTGCTATTAGATAGCTACTGTTTTTGTGACTGGGCCTTCTCTATGTTCAATAATTGAGGCCCGTTAGTTTCTAATTCAACTCTAACTTCTTACTGCATCTCACGCTCCTTCTCAAAATTTAGATTCCGCACTCACGCTCCCTTTCTACACTCTCACTTCAACTCATTGCTCATTCTCACTTCTCAATTCCCTCTCCTCACCCTCACTCTCGCTCTTAGCTTCTCTCACTATTTGCGTTTTGCGACACTCTCACTTCGTTAATTTTGCTCTCACTCTTCAACGACGGTGACGCCGACGTCAGTCTTCTCATCATCGATCCAACGGTGAGTCTAGAAATTTCTTTTGCGATATTGATTAATGAAACTCTTACTTTGTTTTGCACAGTAACGGTGACGTACCTTCTTACCAAGGCGAACCAACTTCTCTATCGAAGGTAAGTCTTCTCTCTCTCATTTTGTGATCTTAATTTAGGGATTAGGGTTTTGAATTTGAATTTTAGGAATTATTGTTCTGAATTTGTATTTTAGGGATTAGGTTATGAAATTATGATTTGTTTTGTGATTTGATTAGATATGTTGTTCATGAATCCAAGCAATTCCATCATTATTGTTGGACTTGTTTATATTATTATTACTTGTTTGAATTTGTTTTAGATTTGTGAATTATATGTTCCTATGCTTAGTAATAGTAATGTTATCTAACAATATCTGGTTTAAATAGGTTCATTATCTGGTTAAAAGAGTGAAGATTGATGGACTTATAATTCTGTATATGCCTTAAGATAAGGGAAAAGGAAAGAACAAAATTGAGCAGAGAGTTTACCATAAATAATTTTTTGTTTAAAACTTACCATAAAGGAAAGCCTTTTTGTGATTGACCGAATAGCTAGTATAGTTTCTGAAAAAGCTGAATTTAAACTCTAAAAGCAATTCTGCTTTTTCTAAAAGCACAACCAAAGAGATGGCAAGTGTTGGAGCAGAAGTAGTTTTTTTTATTCAAATAATAATCACTTTTTTTTTTTGTGTGTGTGAAAAAATCTTAAACAAACCTCTGTTAGTATATCTTATGAAATTTGTTGTGGATTGAGGCATTGAGCAGTGGTTGGACTAATGCTATTGAGTTTGTTGTGATGTGAATTGATGACAGGTTCTGAAGTGGGAGGATGTGGAAATTGGAGAGCCAAAAGATAATATTACTCCATGTGGCAACATATGCTATGCATTATTTAGCTTGATCTTGATCCTAGTCATTGGTAATTTCAATGTAAAAGATAATTGTTTTATGGAAGATTTCACTTGGTTGTTCCACTAGGAGATTAATATTTCTCACTGACTAGTGACTAGTGTGTTTTTTGTTTTGGGAGCGAATGAACTTAAGGAAAATCTTGCATGGATGAAGGTAATGCCTTTTCTGTTCCATTGCATATTCATATTAGTATAATAAAAATCATTTGCTGGACAACAGCTCTTTCCTTTTCACTTATTTTTCCAGTTGAAAATTGGGTGGTAACATTTCCCTCTTGTTCTGTGTTATAGAAGACTCGAAGTCAATTTTCCTTTAAATTACCATATTTCTTCACGTATTTGGGTGCTTTGGTTGTGACAGACCTAGCCAAGTGGTCACATGCGCAGGTGTTATGTCAATTTATGGTTGCATTTTTCTGGAGTAATGCACGCAAGTATAATAAAAGTCAGAAGCTGCAAAAACGTCAAACTCAACTTATTCGTGAATCCCAAGTTTTCGATAACAGGTATCTTGCTGCCTGGCATGAATCAAATCAAAACAGGATTTTTTTTTTTTAAAAAAAAAGAAAAAAGAGAGAGAGAGAGAGAGAGAATATAAGAAGTTGTTGTGAAAGAATAGAATAGAAAGATGAAAGAAAAGCAAAAGAGGAAAAATGATGTAATCTGCCACATAAGATGTAATGTTGAAGGTAAAAGATTTGAACTCTGCTCTAGTTTCTCACTTTTCTAGGGTACATTTAGTTTGTCTTGTTTATTTCTAATTGGAGGACTTTGTTGCGCTCATTTAGTTTCCCTCTACAATCACCATCGTCTCTCTTAATCTGTTCTGATTTCTGTTACTAACTGTTACTACATTATCATCTTTCTGTTGATATATGAAACGTTTTATTTTTTAGAGTGCACATTGGAGTATATCTAATTTACTCACAGCAAAATAATCAAAATAACGGATGGAAATTGCAGAGCAAGGAGATGACCAGAAAAAAAGGTTTTCTGTTCAGAGTTTCTGCTAGTACTGAGTAGCATAGGAACTGCTAAAGTTATCTATCACACACACTTGAGAGGTTCCCTAAACTTATGGTTTTTCTATAATCAATTGAAACTTTTCCTAGTTTATGTTTCAGTGATGTGCTTAAAGAGGAGAAAATCTCTACTTGACTTTTGAGGTAACAATTTTGGTTCAGCCTCTCCAATTTCTATATTTTTATAGTTGGATATAATAGATAGATGCATTCGATTAGCTATTTTAGATAGATTATGTGTTGTGATTTTTTAGGTTGCTTATGTGTATGTTGTTCACTTTAAAAGAGGAGATATCGGCTGGGGTGTGTATAACCACTTTTCTCTCAATTAGTATCATGTATTTAAGATTCTCCGTGCATATCACTTATGATTGACTGCAAGTTAAACCTTAATTCTTCCTCAGGATACATTCAGGGGAAGAGTTTGTGAGTGCCCTGTTGTGAAAGGTGTTCAATACAGGGGAGATGGGTATACATCATGTGAAGTTACATGCCAATGAAGGTATTAGAGCAAATAATGGTTGTCGGTGCCCAGTTGGGTTTCGCAGTGATGGCAAGAAATGGGAAGGTAATATTTGTTCCATGGTGCCAATTCATAGGATTCAATTCTCTTCTTTATACGATCTGTTTTGCAAAAGTATAACTCTATTCTAAGACTTGCGATTTGTTTATTTCCCCTTTTACATTAGAGCTACCTGCTTTAGAGGTTTATTTTAAGTTTGTGTTAAATAGGTGGCTAATTAAGTTTTATGTTAATGTGTTTTTAGATATATTGAACCTTTTGTTGATTGTCAATTAATCTAATGTTTGATTTTGAATTTTTTTTAGTCATTTTATTTAATTTAATGCTGTTTATTATATTTTGCAGTAGAAAATTGGAAAAATATAAAATAAAAAATAGTGACGAAATAAAATCATTGCTACTATTCAGTTGTAGCAAATAACAGAAAAAAAAAATTTGTGACTGAAATAGCGACGGAATAAAAGCGTCGCTAATTTTTCAGTGGTCGCATTGTTGGTGGAAAAGCGACCAGACTTAGCAACCGTTATTTTAACCGTTGCGACGGAAATTTTACGTCACTATTTGCAACTACATTGGAAGTAGTTGCAAAACGGTTTGCAACCCCACTTTTTGCGATGGAATCTAAGCGGCCGCAAATTCCGTCGCAAAAAGTTTTTGCAACTGAAGGACTAAATTGACCAAATTAATAAAAGGAAGAGGAAATTGAACAAATTGAGAGACCAAAAATGCAATTAAGCCAATTATTTTATGGGCTTTGCTTGGGAACCCCATGAGATGAGAGAGTTTTAGTACCCTTTTGACATGGACCAATAGATATTTTCCATGTGTTGTTTTTTGCCATGTCAGCAGGGTATATTTTTTATTTTAAGTTTTATAATTAGATCCCTAAAATATTTATTTAAAAATATTTTTTTATCCTTAATGTATTTTAATATTATTTTTCATCTACCCAAAATACCCTAATTTTAATTTTATATTTCATTTACCCTAAGTACCCTCATTTTAATACCATTTGTATCTATCCAAAATACTCTTAATAATTTATAATTTCTCATTTCACTATCCTCCCACGTTATTCTTCTCCATCAATCTATTATACATTTCTTCTTCTATCACTGTCAAGTACCAACATCATCATCACCTTTTTTTTCTTTATTCATACATTCGTTCTTCATAAAAAAAAGCCAACAACAAACGCAGGTACATACCTTCTTCATCGTAACCTTTTATATTATTCCCTCTGATTTCCAAACTCGTTTACATTTCCAAACTCGATCCCAATTCCGGCACCACCACCACCATAGATAGGTTCCCTTTCTTCCTTTTTTAGGGATGTTCATATCCTTTAGATTTTATTTTTGTGGGTTGCTATCAGCAGTATACGTTGATGTTTTACCACAATTCTGTGTAAACTCATAACATGTGATTATTTTTTTTATTCCCCAAATGTAATAATGAAGAAAATAAAAGTTTTCACATTTTCATTGACAAAAGTCTTAAATTGTTCATTAAAAAAACTCAATTTTTAGCAATAATGTTTTTTTTAATACAGTTGAGTGGTGGTGAGAAGCAACGTGTCCCATTATCTTGGAAAAAGTCAAAGTAGTCAACAAAAAAAGAAGAGAATATCTTTTTTATATAATGCTTGATTTTGTTTTCAAATAAAATATAATGCTTGATTCCTTTATTAATTACAAATTTCTATCACACAAATTTTCATATTATTTTTACAATTTTTAAGATTTTTCATTAATTGTTTTAAAGAATTTTAATGTAATATACAATTTTTAAGATAAAATACAATCTTTAAGATTGATTTTTCATTAATTATTTTTACTTTGAATTGGGACAAAAAAAACTTCATTTTTTACCAAAATAGTGGGACGGAGGGAGTATATGAGAGATAATAAATTGAGATGATATGAACCCAAAATAAGATAAATTTCACTTCTCTAATATAGAGTAGGAGATATGGTAAGAAAAAATTGAGAATTAAATGAGATAATATGAACATAAAATAAGATAAGAGAAATTTCGCTCCTCTAATGAAGCAAAAGATAAGGAAAAAAAATTTGAGATACTCATTCGATCTCGTTTTCTTGATAAAAGTCAAAGTAGTAAACAAAAATAAGAAAATATCTTTTTGATATAATGCATGATTCTATTTTCAAAATAAAATATAATGTATGATTTATTCATTAATTACAAATTTCTATCACACAAATTTTCATATCATTTTTACAATCTTTAAGATTTTTCATTAATTATTTTAAAAAAAAAATTAATGTAATATACAATTTTTAAGATAATATACAATCTTTATGATTTTTCATTAATTATTTTTACTTTGATTTGTGACCAAAAAAAATTCATTTTTTTTACCAAGATAATGAGACAAGTGGAGTATATGAGAGACAATTAAATAAGATGATATGAGCATAAAATATGATATACTTCACCTCTCTAATATAAAGTAGGAGATAAGATAAAAAAAATTGATAATTAAATGAGATGATATGAAGTTATGAACATAAAATAAGATAAGAGAAACTTCGCTCCTCTAATAGAGTAGGAGATAAGGAAAAAAAAATTTGAGACACTCCCTCAGTCCAATTATCATGGTAAAAGTCAAAATAGTAAATAAAAATGAGAGAATATATTTTTGATTCAATGCATGATTCTATTTTCAAAATAAAATATAATGTATGATTCATTCATCAATTACAAATTTCTATCACACAAATTTTCATATTATTTTTACGATCTTTAAGATTTTTCATTAATTATTTTTAAGATTTTTAATATAATATACAATCTTCAAGATTTTTCATTAATTATTTTTATTTTAATTTGGGACAAAAAAAACTACATTTTTTTTACCAAGATAATGGGGAAGAAGTAGAAAACATTAGCATATCAAACAATGTGAGTCTCATCGTATATCCTGAACTCTTAATAACTAAAAGTCACCAAAAACAAAATGAATGAAATTGATTTCATTAAATATTAAGGCAATGAAATCCCTAAAAGAGGAAGAAAGAGAACCTATCTATGGTGATGGTGGCGACGAAATTTGGATTGAGTTTGAAAATAAAAACGGGTTGGAGAATGAAGAATAAAAAAAAAGTGATGATGAAGAAGGTATGTTCCTGGGTTTGCTTTTGAGTTTTCCAATGAATTTATGAATAAAAAAGAAGAAGGTGATGATGTTGGTACTTGGCAGTGATAGAAGAAGGGTATTGATGGAGAAGAATAATGTGAGTGAGTAGTGAAATGAGAAATTATAAATTTTTAAGGGTTTTTTTTTTATAAATACAAATAATATTAAAATGAGGGTATTTTGGGTAGATAAAATATAAAATTAAAATTTGGGTAGATGAAAAATAATATTAAAATAAGGGTATTTTAGGTAGATCAAAATAATATTAGAATGATGGTATTTTGGGTAAATAACATTAAGGATAAAAATAATATTTTTAAATAAATATTTTAGGGACCTAATTATAAAATTTATAAATTAAAAATATGCCCCGATGATGTGGCAAAAAAAAAACACGTGGCTAATTTCTATTGAACCACGTTAAAAGGGTACATAAACCCTCTATTTTTAGAGGATACCTAAGTAAAGCCCTTATTTTATACATGTGGGCATATATACACTATAAGCAACTTAAATAACCACTTAGGATCAGATTGATTTGAATCCATATCCTAGTAGTTATATCCGGGAAAATCCAAAAGTATTCGTTCTTAAAGACACATCGTTAACATTATAACCACTAACAAATAATGTAAAAAAAAAACCACTAACAATTGAACCCCGAAGCATATATACAAAATAAGCTGATTATGAACTATGTTTTAAAAAAAATAGAATAGGATCAAATACAGTTACCAAATTTTCAATGTTTGGTCACCCACTTAGAATTGGAATCACAATTTCAAATTCAATTTCATGGAATTAGATTATAACTAAAAATACATGAACTCAATTATTACCCCTAAGCTTCATAATTACAATTTCATATTTTATATAATCAAGGATCGTGAGTCTCAAAACAAAACAAAACACACTCCCGCTTTACCAGTTCACCTAAAAGTGACAATTTCAACTACCCGGTCAGGTTCGGGCTTGGGCTCAATCCAAAAAGACCCAAATGAAATTTGGGTAAAAAATCATCTAGTTAAACCATGTAGCAGACTACCTTTTCAACTAGACTAGACAAGATTTTTAGGTGATATTAGCAGGTCGGCCCGAAGTCCGGTTGGTTATGGTTTTATTAAAGTAGCTACGCCAAAAAAGCCCGAGATCTATTTGGGACGTATTTTGATAGTCTAAACTCGCCTCTTTATCAAGCTTGTACGGGCCAAGCCAATTGAGCCGAGCTTTTTTGTCGATTATAGTCTATCCAATGTTTCATTTTCCTCTCTTCTCCATTATAGGAATCTTCTCATTATCATGACTCTCTTTTCCCCTCCATCATCCACCCATCACTAGAATATATGATTTCTAGTAACAAACCATCCTGGCTTTTCCATGACACAAGCGATGATTGCGACATTATAAGCATCATACATTTCTGTACCTTGGGAATTGGACTCGGTCTCTTTCGTGCTACTACCAGTATAGGACGAATCCATGGGACAAGAAGTGTGATAAGCATGACAGCAAAAGAAAACAATGACTGATACATTCTGTATATAAAATGGGTCAAAACATATACAACATCTTCCACTTCCACTAGTCTTTGACTTCACCAGCACATTTGTTATAGTCGGAGATTTCTCAAATACCTGAGAAGCACATTTGCACCATGAAGTTTATGTTTGTCAATGAACACTCAATAACAAAACAAGAACTCTACAGCAGACTAATAAATAATGTCCTGTGATACCTCTGCTGAAGCTGAGTTAGTATAGAAACCCTTCTTAGAATTGAAGGCAATATTTTTGCACTATTTTCTCCCTAGGAGTTGGAAGTTCTAAAATGTAAACTAACCTATAAAATTTGTAAACAATTGAGTAATTAACTGCAGACTTGATAACAGGACAAGAGTTTAAAGACATTGTTGGTACTGCATATTACATTGCTCCTGAGGTCTTGAGGAAGAAATATGTCATGGAGTGTTGGTGTCATTGTGTCATGCTATGCGTTCTTGTATGTGGAGTTCCTCCATTATGGGCAGGTTTATAGTCATCCACTTAATTTTAAACATTCTTCCCATATATATCTGTATAACTTGAAACTGAAACCAATGATTGGTTTGACAGAATCCGAAACTGGGATATTCAAAGCTACCCTACGAGGCCAAGTTGACTTTACCAGAGATCCATGGCCCTCCATTTCATCAATTCATCGTAGGCGAAAGATCTTATAAGGAAAATGTTTAGTATGAATCCGAGGCAGAGGCTGACAGCACACCAAGTTTCATGAAGCGCTTATTTATTCTTTCATGGTTTTAAAAACACATTTTTTAGCCCCCACCACATATTGGTTCACTGCAATTCTAAGGAAGCACTTCTTATATAAAATTCAGATCATCCATGGATAAAGGAGGAATGAGAAGCACCAAATGTACCTCTTGCCAATGCAGTGCTGAATAGGCTCAAACAATTCAGAGCAATGAACCAATTCAAGAAAGTAGCTTTAAAGGTAATGTTATTCTGGTTCAATTGCTTTTGAAGATTTTATCTTGATTATATTTTGATAGATCATACTACTAATGAATCTTGCTCTTAGTGTGGAAACATTGTATTTTATTTCTTATGTAAAATATCTTATTTCGAAGCAACACAGCAATGTTGTTTTATGTTACTTGTAATTTTCTTTCCATATTCTTTGTTTCATTACTCACTGTTGTATTATATTTCTGCCTTTTGTTTTTCTTTTCTATGCCTTAACACAACGTTATTTAATGTTAATTATGTTTACCATTTTGAAGCCCTTGTTTTCTATTCACATGTTTATCAATTTCTTTTTGTTGGAATTTACTAAATGGAGAGCAAATGAACTGGCCAATGGCCGTGTAAACCTAGTTTTTGTGCTGCTATTGCTACAGACAGAAGGGGGTTTTGTTCCATTGGCTTATCTTGAGGATGCATAATCAGAAAAGGATTTTGTACTACTATTAGCTATATTCACCTACTATGCTTGTGTATTGATTTGGTAGTGTTTCTTAAAATTAAGATAGGAAAGTAGTGCAGTGTAGAGTGATGACTTGTAATATTTGAGTTTTTTCTTGTTTCAAGCTACTGATTGAGTTAACACTATTTTTGACTGAGTTAGGCTATTTTTTATTGTAATTGATTTGAATTATGTTGAGTTGAGATAGAAATTAATGCTGTAATTTTACATTGACGTTGTATTTGAATTGGTATGTGACTTAGAAGTTTTGATATTATATGTTTCAATCATGGATATTATTATTTTTTAAAAATATTTTACATAGGACTTTTCGCATTTGTTCTTTTGAAGAATAGATGTGAAAAGTTCTCATTTTCCGCATTGTTTTTTTTTTTCAAAATAGATGCGAAAAAAATTGATGTGAAAAACTTTTTTAACCGATGCGAAAAGTCTTTTTTTTTTTTTGCATTAGTGTTAGTTTTAAATATGTTTTTAGTTCACGAAAGTATTGAGATTTGGTTTTACTTTCTAAAAGTTTAACGAATTTTCTCAAAATATGAATAACATAATTGTAATCAAGTAGAGTTATTTTTTACTTTTAACATATATTATATAAGCAACAAATTACAAAATTCTTAATATTGTAACATATTTGTAATTAAGTGAAATTATGTTTTATTACTTTCAATATCAGCTTTACAGAAATTTTAATACGATGACATAATTGTAATTATTTAAAATTATATTTAACTTTTAACATATGTTGTTCGAATATCAGATTACAAAAGTCTTAGTATATGTGCGGGTACCATCTCCACTTCCCTGAGTTTTGGCTTAATTACACCCACTTTTGGTAATCTCTTGTTCTAAAATTACACCACCTAATCCTGATTCACCTCCCTTTTAGGGAAAATTAGTTGTAATTTCAATATCATCGATGAGGAGAGGGGAGTGTGATGATAATACGAAGGTTTATGCTATTTTTCAAACAAGAGGAAATCCGGTGTAATTAAATTAAACCTCAGGGGAGGTGTTGGCTTTTATTGGAAGATAGAAATAATTTTTTTTATGAGCGGATAGGAAGATAGAAATAATAGTTGGATATAGAATTAACAGAAAGAGATTGGAGTAGAAGAATTTATGCATGATAAAAAGAGAATAACACAAAATTTTATTATTAAAGGTGACAGGAAACTAGTACAGAATATGTATATTTAGGATTGTAGCTAGTGTACATTGGGACACTTACTCAAGCCTCTTAACGAGGCTATTTATAGTAATGCACCAGACTCTGTTAGGTAATATAGAATTCTCTAGAAAATTACAGCACTTTCAACACGAGGTCAATGTTATTTCCTCTTCCGATTAACGTATGATCGGAACCTAGACTTCATATATTTCAAGTGCCAATCTAACCGGCCTTAGATTGAGGTTATGCATTATCAAGATCGAACAAAGAATTGCTCAGACATGTATAACCTCTACTCCTTGACCTTTGTCAAATTATTAAACCTTGGGAATAATACTACTTTGGAGATTCAAGTCGCATATAAGTTCTGAGGTTGAGACCATATCATTATATTGCTTCTATTTGAGGATCCCTACCATTATTGTTCGAGGATTCTCCAATCTCCATGAGCAGATTTTGCAGCAATCAACAGTTTCAGATCTTCCAAGTTCCAGGCCTGCTTCCAAGTGATCAAATTTAGTTTATGCTTTTGCATTGATGTCATTGATTCTTTTGACCATTCCACCTGGTGAATGAATGTTGTTCTTATGACCATTATACATGGTCCAAAGATTGAGTTTTTTATACCAACCAATCCATGACAGGAATTTAGGTTAGGTAGAAATTGAAGATGACAGCTCAAGATCTTCTAAACTCTCAACCGGAGAGTAGCATAGCAAAGCTTAAATGCACTATTTTATAACAAGTAAAAAGTACTACAAAGTAGACACCAAATACTCAAACTCCTAACTAATACAGTAGTACTCAAAATTAGACATAATCCCCAGCTTAAAGCTTAAAACTGCGTGTACACTTGTGTACTAATTTGGGTGAAAAACTTGTATATTGTTGCCTCTTCGAAGCTACATTTATAGAACTTCAGTAATCATTTTTTTTTTAATTTCCTTGATGATTAAGTTATTTTTGTACATAATTTCTTGATCTTCTCAAATATTAGAAGTTTAGGTTATCTATTTTTATAGATAATCTAATACTCTCTCCGTCCCTAATTATAAAATCACTTTGAGTAAAAAAAAATTGGTCCTAAATATAAGAATTTCTTCAAATTTTTTCCAGAATTATCATTGACATTTAATTATAATACTTTAAGATTTAGTGAGAAGACATAAATAAAATTGTATTGGAAAGTGCAAAAATTTTGCAAACTGTGCAGTTTTAATGTTAAGAGAAAATGGTCTATTTAGTTCCAAAGGTACACCTGACATCAGTTTAGTCCCCGAAAGATTTTGGGAATCAATTTAGTCCCCAAAGGATCAGAATGACATCCCGTTAGTCCCACCGTCCATAAATCTGTTAGTCAACCTTTTTAGTGTCACGTGTCGCATTCTCATTGATTATTTCAGGTGAACATATTTAGTCACGAACCACAGGATTATTCCCTCATAAAATCTCAACCGTTCCACATATCTGACGGTTCAAATTTAAAAATGAAAAATAAAATAATAAAACTTTATTTAATATTATTAAAAAATTACGAGTAATATTAAAAATTTCAGAAAAGTTTTATAAAAATCTGTTAAATATTTTTTAAAAAAATACTGAAATTTTTTTATATTTTAAAAATTAATAAAAAATTAAGAAAATAGTAAAAAATTCATAATTTTTTTTAAAAATCTGTAAAATATTTTTAAAAAATTATGAAAAAAGTGTCTTTCCTTTTTTTTAAATATTTGTAAAATAATAAAAAATAATGAAAATAAAAAAGTCAGAAAAATTTTAAAAAACAATCAAATATATTTTTTTAAAAATTTCTGAAAATAATAAAAAATACATAAATATATTTTTAAAAAATAGTTAAAATATTTTAAAAAAACTAAAAATTTTTTTTTTTTGTTTTTTTATAATCTAAAAAGTAATAGAAAAATCGTAAAAATAATAAAAAAATTCTAAAAATTATTAGAAATTCTGTAAAATATTATAAAAAATTCGTAAAAATAATTACAAAAATTAGAAAAGTTTTTCTAAACCATTTAACTATTTTAAAATTTTTAAAAGCATATTTAGTTTATATAATTTTGAAAAATAAAAATAAAATTTTCAGATTTTTTTATAAAATATTTTACCGATTTTTTTTAAATGTATTTATGAATTTTTTATTATTTTCAGAATTTTTTAAAAATATATTTGCATGTTTTTTAAAATTTTTATGACTTTTTTATTTTCATAATTTTTTATTATTTTTTATTTTCTGAATTTTTTATTTTACAGATTTTTTAAAAATTTTCTGAATTTTTTATTAATTTTTAAAATATAAAAAATTTCAGTATTTTTTTTAAAAAATATTTTACAGATTTTTATAAAAATTTTCAGAATTTTTTAATATTTTCCGAATTTTTAATATTTTTTAATAATATTAAATATAATTTTAGTATTTTATTTTTCATTTTTAAATTTGAACCGTCAGATATAAGGAACGGTTGAGATTTTATGAGGGAATAATCCTGTGGTTATTGTCTAAATATGTTCACCGGAAATAACCAATGAGAATGCGACACGTGGCACTAAAAAGGTTGACTAACGGATTTATGGACGGTGGGACTAACAGGATGTCATTCTGATCTTTTGAGGACTAAATTGATTCCCAAAATCTTTCGGGGACTAAACTGATGCCAGGTGTATCTTTGGGGGACCAAATAGACCATTTTCTCTAATGTTAATGTTGTAGGTGATGGAGGTAAAGTAAGAATAATTAAAGTATTGAAAAGCCAAAAAAATTTATTATGTCGAATAATTGGTAAATGAATATTTTTGGAACAACATATCAATTTCAGTATAAAATTTATCAATCTTGGTGAACGTAAAAATATCCAAAGGAATTCTATAATAAGGGACGGAGGGAGTATTTATTTTTAATTGTCATATACTACAATCTTGTTGATATATTCTTTTAGATTTATCTTTAATTGATTATTAACCCTTTTACCATTATTTGCTATCATTGTTAATTATGAAATAAATCAAGTTGTTTAATTCGAATGACGACTTGGTTACCCGTTGCTTTAATCATATGAATGTGAATGTTAACAAATTCATTACATGTGCTTGTGACTTTGTGAGTTAAGTACTTGTTACTGAATTAATCCCTCCGTTTCATATTTCGTAGTGTGTTTTAAGGTTATGCGCGAGTTTTAAGAAATGGTTAAATGATATAAGGAATTGTTGTATTTTGACTATAATGCCCCTATATAATCATTATTGAAAAGAGAGAAAGATATTAAAAGTGAAAAAGAGAATATAATAAATAGGAGTGTGTTTGGAAAAATATCATTAATTATGTATTAGGTTTATAAAACAACAAAACTTATGAAACGTAGTACAAATGTTAAAACAACATTACATATGAAACAGAGGGAGTAGATTTATTAAATCTTAATCATGTTTCTTTCATTATTTTGAGTATATTTTTATTTATTTTTACTAAAACACATTTAGTAATTGATTGAAAAGAGAAAGAAAACTAACCAATAAAATCATTAGTTTAAATGGAAAAATGAATCCCAATAATGATGTGTATTCCAAAAAAGATACATATAATTGTGAATAAAAAAATGCTACTGTACTAACTTTAGAAATTGTTTTCTTTTCATGATAAAAAAAAAATTGTTTTCTTTTCATATATATCATACATGTATATGTTTTTGAAAAGTGATATTAATCAGTGTCCTTGATATATTAGTATTAGCTAAGAAAATAAAAGTAATAATTTTACCTTTAAAAAATTGACTTAATATATTATGAATAATGTTAAGACCCTTAAAAAAACGTATTCTAACGATGACGACATGATAGTCATTTGTTGGATGTATGACTTACGTAGTTATATATAAAAAGTCAGCTTTCCATTTTTTTTAACATATTCACTTAAAATAATGTCATTTGTACTTTAAGAGTTGACCTCTAAACTACTATCTGTTTGTCTTTTATATATATATATATATATATATATATATAAAAACAAATTATTTCTGCATATAAACAAGCAGATGTTAGTCCAGATATTAATTTTGAATATACAAATAACACTAATAATCTTTCACTTAATTTTTTTTAATAAGCTAATCTTTCACTTAATATATTCCGGATAATATTAAGGCAGTAAGACCCTTTAAAAAGGTATTCAAACAAGCAATGTTGGAATGATAGTTATTTGCAGATGTATGACTTACATATATAGCTATTATATATAAAAAGTCAGCGTATCCCATTTTTTCAACATTTTCACCTAATAAAATTCACTTAGCTCTATACTAGAGAAGCCAAGACAATTGAGACAAGATTCAGAGGATTCGCTGTCGACAAAGGCGTAAAACCCATATTCATACTCCGACTTTGACATTGTGAAGAGGAGGAAAAAAAAGAATGCGTACATCTTTTAATATTGAAGAATCACAAGATTAATTTGGAACCATTTTAATGTCCACCTTTTTTATTTTAAGTGGACCCATCCACTTTTTTTTAACTCATAATAAACTGTTTTGGACCTGGTAAATTTGTAAATATTGAAAATTTTGAGGTTGAATTATAATGAAGTTAGAAAGGGAATTTATTAATGTCCAAACAAGTGGATTTAAGGAATTAAGATCATCTCCAGTACTGGAGAGAGCAGTACTGGTATAGGATTGTAACATGTGGCTACTAAATAAATGAATGGCTCGGATTTTAAATTAGATTTAATGAAATTTTTAATTAAATAATAAAATTAAAAATAGTTTATTCCTTTCCCTCTCTTCTGTACGTGAGTATGACTTTTCTTCTTCTCCAGCAAGTTTCTTCTTCTTCTTCCATGTATCATTGTTCTACGCAAACATAGCAGCCACTGCTCCTCTCACTCCGCCACTCCATTATTGCGACCCTAATCCACCGCCACACAGCCACAGCGCCGCCATTCGCCGTCCCACAGCCATAGTGACACCACTCCACTGCCAAGCAGCCATAACGACGCCACCCCACCCCCAAGCGGCCATAGCAACGGCACACCGTTATCACGGCCGCACTCCGGTGCTACGCAACCATCGTGACGCCTCCCCTTCTCGAAGTCACCCACTGCATCACGACACTTCCCCTTCTTCTCCAGTACGTTTGCTGTACCTTTTTTTAATTCCTGTACATTGTTCACTGAATTGCATTGTTGACTGTTACTTGGCTTGAGAAAAAGACCAAGAAGAAAAGGGGCAACCAAACAATGAAAAACATGAATTGTCAACAAAATATGGTAATTTACTTCTACCTCTTAGTTACTTTTCCCACAGTTACTGATCTATTTATTTTAACACATTTTGTTATTTTATCTCATATTTACTTAATCTCTTATCACCATGTAGGAATCTTCATTAAGTCATTCTGTAACAAGTGATGGATTACATGTTTTTAATTCAAGCCAAAGTTATACTAAATTATTAACTGTAAGTGAATTTTCATTGATGTGAATGTTGCATTATATTGACTGTTACTCAATTATTCTGATTGTGCTCAATATAATAAATTTGTTTGGCTTTTCAATATGCAGGACCAAGTTTTAAATGCAAGTCAAATTGGGAGTGCGTCAACTCAATGTCAAAATTTATGGGAAGTTGGTAGTAGAAATTACCATGGGGCTACAATTCAAGTGACACAATCAAGCCAAATGGACAAATAGATGAATTATGGCTATATAGTGCACATTTTTTTTTTGTATAGGATTTTTTGGGGGTTTTGAATGATGTATGGTATAGATTTTAACATGATGATATCAGTTTTTGGATGTAAGTGGTTTAATCAAAAGTTAAAATACAGTGCTATATGTGGTATAGATTTTGACAAGGTCGTATAATCACTTTTTTTTATGACAGGCTAAGATTTTGTATTGTGATTCTATAAGCATTATAATAGAGTAGAAATCAACACATGTAACCAGCAAAAGCTACAAAAAATGCTGGTGCAGTACTTATTTATGACCTTGGTAGATAGTGCTAGAGAATGAAAAAAAAAAAAAACAGAGTGGAAAATCACAAACTAATGCAGCACTAATGCACTCTATTTGTAATTTAAGAACAAGGTAATTTCAGAACAGGGAGAATTCCAATTTCAAAACAATGTAATTTCATTAATGTATTAAATGTGAAACTTTACATTGTAACTACTATTTACAAACACAGAACTTGTCTCAGGCAACTTCACATTTTGCATCTGCAAAAACTTCACTCACACAATCCAAATCAGTATTCCTCACACAACCACCAGACCCATCTCTCAAGTTCCAAGCTTGCTGATTCTTAATCCAAATTTGACTGCTTTGTATAAATGTAAACCTTTGAAGTTCACCATATGAGGTAACAGAAAGCCTTGAAATCAAAAATTGGTCCTCTATAGAGAATGAGTAGTATGCTTCATGTTAATCTGGTGTAAAATTAAAATCAATAGAATTTGTATCTAAGTTGCATCTCTAGCACACCACTGAATCTGTCACCATTCCAAAGGACCACTTATGCAATGGAACACTGCAAAAAGAATTCATGTATTAGAGAAGAGTAATTTTGCTTAATTACTGTACACACATGAGACATCATTTGAACTTCAAAACACATTACATAAATTTAAAACATGTTGCCAGAGAGGGAGAGGGGGAGAACGACAAAGATGAGAGAGAGGGAGAATGACAAAGAGAGACAGATCTGAGAGTTGAAGTGATACCTCAGTCCAGGGAGAGAGAGAGAAATGATAAAACCAAATCCACACATCTGAGAGAGATCGAGCGAAATAGAAAGGAGAGCAAGTGCGAAGGAGAGGGCGGCCGAAAGTGAAGGCGGCGAACGGCGGCGGGAGTGGCGTCGGAGTTTTGGGAACGGCAAGCAAGAGCGAAGGAGGGGAGCAGCTGAAAGTGAACCAGCGACGGCGTCGGAGCTCAAGAACGGTAGGGGAGTGGCGTCGGAGTTCGAGAACGGCGACGGTGTGGCGTCGGAGTATCTCGAACGGCAGTGAAGAGTGATGGTATTGGAACTGAGCGAATGGTGTTGGAATTGCAAGAAGAGTAGTGGATTTGAGTTTTTTTCAATTAAAAAATAATTAACCTAACTTAAAATCTCAGCCATTAATTCATGCCCTCGCCACGTGTCGCAATCTTATAAAAGTACTGTCCTCTCCAGTACTGGAGAGGATCCGGTTTCGGATTTAAGTAACATTCCTTTCCTCTGCTCCCTTCCTCCCTTCCACTCATCTTCTCAGAAAGAGCAATAACAGCAACCTCCTCAGTCCAACACCTTATTATGTCTCTAACGACCTCTTGATTGCTGGGTTTCTTTTGCACTTATATATGACACTTTAACACTTCAATAATCTTTTTGACTGAAAGTTGATATTTCCTTTCCTAAGGATATTATTGACGGTCTATGATATAGTATATAATTTATACAGTAACTTTTTAAATCTGAAAAGAAATGAATTATGCTTTAGCATACTTGAACTGTATATTTTATGTGAAAGTTTGAAGTAGCTTTTAGATAGAAACAGTATCTTTGACCCATTTAGACACTTGTTGGTGAAACTCAGTGAAAGTAAAGAAATGAATATAATTATCGACTTATCGTACTCGAATCACACCATTCTTTATTTTTCTAGCTTTAACTATATATTTCTTTCAAAATTTAATTGAAGCTTTATAGCAGCATTACTAATATTAATAGAGTGGCATTTATATACTAATAGTGATTATTGCATTTTTATTCACAAAGGTGGTTCTTCAGGAATTTTTTTACATTTTTTAAAATATTTATATGATTTTTTTTATTTTTATGAATTTTTTCCTACTTTTTAGAATATTTTTTTAAAAAAAGAAAGTTTTCAGAATTTTTTTAAACATTTTACAGATTTTTTTAAATTTTTCTGAACTTTTTTACTATTTTTCGAAATTGTTTATTCTTTTTTAATAATATTAAATATATTTTAATTATTTTATTAAATTTTTTGAAAATTCCACGTAACGACACGTGGTCCTCTGTGATTGTGACACGTGTCACTTAATTGTCATGTCAGCACTGTTAGTGTTAATATTGTACTAGAGAGCTTATGCTTATCCTTTGAGTCATGAGCTGCCAGAACCTCAGCGCTCGGGTCCTTAGAGACATCGACTCAATCTGAGACAGATAGGCGAGGTGCTCGGCACGTGGTCGGTTTAAGCATGACGTTACCGACCTGTCCGTGGTCAGCGTGTCCCTGTAACATAGGCCTTTGGTTGGCCAAGGGTCGGCCATTAGTCGGTCTCGTGGGCTTTATTATTGGTTAACTCTTCAGTTTCTAATCAATATTATTAAATTTGTGATATAAGGCCCAATTCATAATTTAATTAATAGAAAAGTCTGGATTGAATTATTAAATATGTGATAAGTCTAACAAAACAATATTTGTTCAAATTTTGCCTCAAACAAATCCATTGATGCCTTAATGTATACGTTTTCCTTTTCTTATTTTTATTATTTTTTTTTATAATTCAATAATTTAATTCTTTATTTATTTCATATTTGTTCTGAACCAAAAAAATTTTTATTGACCCAACGTTGTCATACAGCCCATATAAAAATAAAAAACGGATTAAATTGGAATATAAGGCCCAATTCATGTTTTTGCAGCCCAACCCACTACAAGTTGACCCATTAACACCTCGTTGGTGGCATATAAATTGCAACTAGTAATGGTTGCACATGATCCTGTCAACCACTACAATCTACTCTACTGGTAACCGGTATTTAACAAAAACCGTTGATCACTCTAGTTGAATCATGATCGTTGAAAAAACAAGTGGATGGGTCCACTTAAAATAAAAAAAGGTGGACATTAAAACTCTACATTAATTTGAGATTGTGGAGGAAGTGCAAGAAAGAGACCTGAAGTTTGAATTTCGAACTATAAAAGGTGGAAGTGAAAGTTTCTAAAGAAGAATGAATTGGTATTTAAAGTTCGGGGGTTGGGTAGACAAGAAAGTACATGTGTCATAATCCCAACCAAAACGGAGATGAAATGATTAGATGAGATTTAATGCGCACAAATTCTAAGGTGAAATAGTTGTTCACGGGAATCCAAGAGGTAGAGATTATGACAAGCGCAACCCAAATAATGAAGTTGGAGGAGAAATCGTTTCTAACATGATGATATGACTTGCCTACAGTGTTCATTCTGGTTGGAGAAGAAATCTTTTCTAACACTTGTTAGCAAGACCTTTATTATTATTATTATTATTATTATTATTATTATGTTTGCTTCACTCATATAGGAGTATCATATATGGCAAATGCTAACAAGTGGCCTTGATGCACTTGTTAAGAAGTCAAATGAAGTAAATAATCATTGAAAAATGCAATTTTTTGGATTCTCGAGACACGGAGTAATGTGAACTTATGATTAACTTTCTAAGTTTAGAAACCTTAACAAGTGCCCTTAGGTCACTCGTTAGCAAGACCCATCATATATATATTAATAAGAATATTGTTTGGGTTTTACTTCGGTACCCTTTCAAAATAAAGGGTTTTGGTACCCTATCATATTTATCCAATCAAATTATGGCAATAACTGCAATATACTACCATGTGAAAAAAGTGTATAAGTTTAATAAAATTTTGCAATCAAATCTGTGTGATCTTATTTGCAAACTAAATCAATTCACAACCACTCCCAAATCATGAACGTTAATATCAAGTTTTTATTCATCTTGGGCCAGCAACCTCAACATTATGCCACTGATATCAATTTTCTTGCTAGATAACGATGAAAAAAATAACACTTCACTGTATTTTTATTTTTCTGATCAGCTTAAAAAATTGTATTGCTGCAGTTGAGATATAATCTTCAGCACACAAGAACATATGTTTTCGTCTAAATTTAGCGTAGATTTTTTAGCACAAAAAATATATAAAAAGTGGAGAACATCTTAACATATAATTTTCGGTCTTTATTGAATGCCAAGAATATCTCGGTGTTTTTTGACATGATAATATATTGTACTTGTCATGATTTGATTGAAAAAATATGAGAGGGTATCAAAACCCTTTATTTTGAAAAGGTACCGAAGTAAAACCCTTATTGTTTTTGATTCATTTGAAACTTTGTGTAGGTATGCCATAGTGGAAGAATTGTGTGGGTTTGGTGCCACTGTACACATACACTTGCTCCAGAAATGAAGCAGAGTTGAAGAAGTGCTTAGATGAATGGAGGATTCAGGGAATCGAGGTTTTTGGGTTTGAAGGTCTGCGTGTGATGTGTCATGTCAATCCAAAAGAGAGAAGTTCATTATGGCCACCCCTTAAATGCTAAAGGTGAAATTCTAAAAGTTTCAAAAGGTGTTCTTTTCTTGATAAAAGTTAATCCAATTAATAGTTTATATATTTTGTAAGGCTTTGTCGTGAAAATTTTAACTGTTATATCTCTACCATGATCGATAATGATGATACAAAATTATGACACATGCGTTTGGGTCATATGAGTGAAAAAGACTTACACTTTTAAGTAAGCTGGGTCCTTGGGACATGTTAACAGAAAACTGGAGTTATATGAACATTGTGTGTTTGGGAAATAGAAAAGTGTCACTTTCTTTACTGCAGCTCATCACACGAAAGGTATTCTTAATTATATTCATTCTGATTTTTGGGGTCCTTTTAATGTACCCGTAACACCCTATCTTAATTAATACTCTAATTACCCCGATTGATTTAGTGACTTGAAAATTTCTTTTAAAAACTCTTAGTTAATTATAATACTTGTAAAAATCTCCGTAAAATCGGACGGAGTTTACTTTGTTTTAGGGACATTCAGAAAATATTGAGTTTATCCTGAAAACCTGTGTTAATATTTTCATATAATCAACAGTATGCCAACAGGGCAAAATATAATACATTGCATTCAAATACATCTTTTCCAAAATACTAAACAAGATACAAAATAGTTTGATCCCCAAAAGATAATACCTAGCATATATATACATCAAAAGTCTAACTTAAAGCCTCGGACCAACATATTGTCCCACCCCTAATATTCACACTGCCCCTGCTCGGCCACGACTATTGCAAGCTCTGCTTCGGTACCTGTAGAAAAAATGGCAAGAAAGGTAGCATTACACATAACTTAGAAATATAGCTTCTACAAAAGCATAGTAACAAACCAAGGTCCTACACTATGCCATATTACCCAACTCTTAGACTACATCACTTTACTTTTTCCCTCATCTCAATCTGTCTTATCTTTTCCTTTTCATTCTCTCCGTATGTTTTTCTAGTCTTTTCGTTCCTTCCCTATCTTTCGCTCACCATTCGGTGGGTCCTATTATCATTTCATCACACACCTTAAGGGCGGGTCCTATTTACATACTACACACTCCAACTTAGAGGGTCCATAACATACATATTCACGCTCCCTTAGGGAGGGTCCATAACATACATATTCACGCTCCCTTAGGGAGAGTCCATTTATATACACGCTTCGTTATGGAGGGTCCATTTAATTTTCCATTTTATCTACTTATTCTTAGTCTTTCATCTTTCTTTCTACATTTTATATTCCTTTCTCCTTATTATCCTACTAATTCTATTTCTTAATCCTTATTCACTCTTTTTATGAATGCTCTACTTATTTATTCTTATCTCTTCCTAATTTACTACCACTTAGCCAATCACTCCTTTCCCTAGCCATAATTACCTACACTTACTTTCTTACACTAAAACTAAATTTATTTCTATTTTTATTAATTACTTCATTTTATTTTCAATATCATCTACCCTAAGGTTTTGTATTCTACTCGTTCCTCTACCCCTAGTCATCACTATAACCAAAGAGAATCTATTTCCTAAGCTAAGGTAACACAACCTTCTTACCTCCAACAAGAAGAGATGATGAACCTCAAGCCTTAGCCTTACTCCTTAGCTCTTGAACTTGTTGCACTCCCTTAAGCCCTTCAACTAACCAATATCATGTGAGTGTGATTCTCCCTAGCCATGGAATTGAAGAAATTCAACGGAGATAGGGAGAGAGAGGGTTCAAATGGTAAGAGGGGGTAATGGGTGGTTCTTAGCTTATTTTCTTGATGAGGATTTGTTAATGATGATGAGTTAGATGATGGATGCTCTTGGTTTTAGGGTTTAGGTGATGATGATGTTGATGATTGTTCTTGGAGCCATGAGGGAAAATGAAGAGAATGTTGAAGAATGAAGAAGAAAGGAGAAGTGTGTTTGTTGTTGTTGTGTCTTGCAAGAAGGGAAATGAATTTGCGGCCTTAAACTAGTAGCTTGCATGCGAAGCCACAAATGAGTGGTTCTCATGCGTTTTTAAAAAGCTGATCAAACCATTTTCGCTTGAGCAAAAATATTGTCGCTTGAGCGAAAGTTCAATTTGGGGATTTAGGGTTTGCACGAGCCATTTTCGCTTGAGCGAGCTAGATCTCGCTTGAGCGAAAACTAATCAGGAACTCAGGGTCTGAACTAACCATCTTCGCTTGAGCGAAACCCTAGATACTCAGTCCATGCACTTCGATTTTCCATAACCCCCTTTGTTACCGTCGGATCTTGCTCAAATTTTAAAGAAGGCTTCTATATAATTCACACTTCATATCCAACGGTGGAATTTGGGTTTAGAGCTGTAGATATTATATTTCAAATTTTCTCAAATATTCTATGCTTTGAACTCCTAAACTAAGCTTCTAACCAACTAACTTAACTTATAATTATCAATCCCATCATCCTAAGATTTATTAATATACTAACTGTACTTGGAATTAAATTTGGGATGTTACAATATCCTCTTATAAGAGGACACGACTATACGATTGCTATTATTCGTAAGATATGGATTTTCTTTTTGAGATATAAAAAATGAGACTTTTGCTAATTTTAAAAAGTGAAAAACTCTTGTTAAAATCCAAAATCCAAAAAAAAAAGGTCAAAAAACTCATAACAGAAAATGTACTAGAATTTTGTGAATGTTGCACATCGTGGTGCTATTTATAGTGATGCACTGCCGACCCCGTAATGATATGTTATGATATCAAATATCAAAGGGGGTGAATTGCAAGGAAGTATAAATGGGGTCACTAAACAAGCCCACATCACCCAGAAAAATGGGCAAGAGTTACAATACAACTATATAAATCAACTTGTGGAGAATGAAGGGGGGTGAAGAATTTGGCGGAAATTTCTACTCTCTCTCTTGGTTCCTTCTTTTTCATCTCTCTTCTACATTTCCTTCTACCTCATTCATTCATTACTCTATCCTTACTTTCTTAGTTGAAATTTAAGTGTTGAAGCCTTATATTATATAGCTCTCTCTAGTATTTAGCAATTATAACACATTGCTTGTAACCGTGCACCTTATATCCTTGCTGCTACTTGAATGCAATATTATTATTCTTGCTATATTTGTGAAAATTTGTGACTGAGTGATGTTTACTAACAAGGTCCCAGAATCTACCTTGTTACAATGGTGCTTTCATCAATCTCACATGGCTGCAAAGAAACAACCGCCGAAGGAGCTAATTGATGCTCATTTTGAACGCGTGTTTCAAATTTTTGACAAATCTCAAGCTAGGAGTGAGCAATTTCAACAAGAATTGTCTCAACTAAAGAAAAAAAATTACAGCAAGTGAGAAGAACTCAAGCTTGGAGACTAATCAAATTATTGCTGGTCCAATTCCCTCTACGAAGATGCTGCTGCCAGAAAAATTGGAGATCAACCTGATGCTAGCGCAGAAGCTGAATTGGAGTCATTGCAACCTGTGACTGACGACTTATTGGCGGTTACGGCAACCCACAACGATTTTGAAACAGGTACAAATATAGCGAATCAAGTGTTGAATTCTCTTGTGGCTGAACCTCGAAATCCAGGGGAAACAAAGATCCAGGACATCATTCCTTGTTGGAAGTCAAGCTGGTTGGAAGGCATGCTTCAAACTCTCTATGGACTTCAAGTTTTATTCAAGTATGTGTTTTGATGATAACAAGCCAGCCCAAGTTCAAGCTCACAAGTGCAAGTCTCAAGGTTGAAGACTCAAGCAAGCCTAAGAATAGAAACCTTCTCCTTAGTTCAAATGTAAGGTAATGAAGTTTTTGTTTCCTTAAGAGTTACAAAGCCAATAAAGTTTTTCATTTTGGAAGAGAATAAAAAAAACGTGTTTTTGCATATAAAAATGTTTTTCTGCATTTAATCTTAGTAAAATACTTGATGTTACAAAACTCTGTATATTTGTATGTTTGCAAAAGAGAGTAATCGATTATCTTCTCAAGTAATCGATTAACTTTGTTGCATCATAGAAAAATCAGAGAGGCTGTAATCGATTAACTGAATCTTGTTAATCAGTTACTTTCTTATGAAAGTAATCGATTACATTAGTCAAGTAATCGATTATAATTGTTGCATCATATATTTTTCAGAGGCTTAGTAATCGATTACAAGCTTTGTAGTAATCGATTACATGATGTTGCATCATATGCAAACCAGAGGCTCGGTAATCGATTAACTCCTTAGTGTAATCGATTATTATGAGTTGCATCATACAATGAACAGGAGTGGTGTAATCGATTAACTATTATTAGCCTAATCGATTACATGGTTTTCAAATGAATTTAAGAATTTCTATTTTTGAAGGAATAATCGATTACCTTCATAAAGTAATCGATTACTTCAGGTTTTATTGAAAAACGTGTCAGAATCATTTTTTATTATTTCCTGATTTGTTTTTATATAAAAGATTCTGATATATTTTACAAAATTCGAAAATGATTTTAAATTTGAATTATTTCCTTTTTGGTTTTAAGAATCAAATCTTTATTTTATTTCGTAAATCGTTTTGATTTAGTTTTGATTTTAAAACTTATTTCAAATCTTATTTTATTCTATTTTGATTTTGTTTTACTTACTAAAAATCATTTTTGATTCAAAATCGTTTTCCTTTTAAATAAAGTTCACTCCAGCATTCAGAAAGTAATTTTTTCATTTCATTTATTCTCATTCACGTTTCTCTCTTCTTCATCTTCTCAAGTTTTCTGATCTTCATTGTTCATAATCTTTTGAAGAAGAAAACTTTCATTGGCTGAGTAAACTTCTAAGAGAAACTTCTACTTCACTATCATAGAGCATATTGTTGTATCCGTGTTGTGAGAACACAAAAAGCTATTGTAATCACTATCATTGTATTCGTTCTAAACCTTAGTGGTTAGGGAGAGAATCCCTTAGTGGACGTGTGATACGTCGTAGGGCGAGGAACCCTGCTGTGTGATTGAGGCCCCTAGCGAACGGAGGTTCCTAGTAGTGTGCGGGGTGCTCTTGGTTGTAATAGGGTGCGGCTCTATTGCTTGGTATAAGAACTCTCAGGCGGGTCGCTTGAGGACTGGACTAGGCCTTTCGACGGGAAGGTTGAACCATTATAAAATTCACCGGTGCAAGCTTTTCTATCCCTATCTCTTTTACTTTCCGCATATTTCAATTTTTACGTTTCCGCGCTACTCATTTATTATTTTTCTATCGTTTTCGCGATCCGTGTCGAACGTTTAATCTCTCCATCTCAAATAAATTTTTTATTTGTTACGATTTTTTCAATACATAATAAAACTCGATTCACCCCCCCTTTCGAGATTTTGAGGCCAAAACCAACAATTGGCATCAGAGCTAGTCTCTTGTGTTAAGACTTAACCGTCTCAAGAGTATGGCTTCAAACTCTCTGTTTGGAGGTGAAGGGAGTTCTATTAACCGTCCTCCCATGTTTGATGGGGTAGGGTACGTGTATTGGAAAGCCCGTATGAAAATTTTTATTCAAGGAGTTGAATTAAAAGTTTGGGATGCTGTTGTAAATGGTCCCTATGTTCCTACCTATGTGGTTAATGGTAACACCGTCAACAAGACTATGGATGAATGGACGGAGGAGGAGGAACGTAGAGTCCAGTACGACTTGAAAACGAAAAATATTATAACATCTGCTTTGAGCTATGATGAGTTTTTCAGGATATCGATATGCGAGATAGCACAACAGATGTGGGATACGCTGGAAGTCATGCATGAAGGTACAACTGAAGTAAAGAGGTCGAGAATCAACACGTTGACTGGTGAATATGAGCTATTCAGAATGAAAGATGGAGAATCGATTCAAGAGATCCAAAAACGCTTCACAATGATTGTAAATCAACTGACGACATTGGGGAAGAAATTTACCAATGAGGATCTCATAAACAAAGTCCTAAGGTGTTTGGGAAGAGAATGGCAACCCAAAGTGACGGCAATTGCTTAATCGAGAAATCTATCAACTATGACGCTGGCAACTCTCTTTGGGAAGTTACAAGAGCATGAAAGCGAACTAAAAAGGTTGGCTCAGCATGAAGAAGAAAACAAGAAAGTTAAAAGTTTGGCATTCAAGGCTGAAGCACCTGTTGCAGAAAGTGACTCGGACAAAGAATTATTGAATGATGAACACATGGGTCTATTGGTGAAAAAGTTCGGGAAATTTCTGAGAAAGAATAATTTCAACAGGAGAGACAACAACAAGAGTGGAGGCTCAACCATCACATGTCATGAATGTGGCAAGCCTGGTCACATTAGAGCAGACTGCTACCAGTTGAAAAAGAAAGAGAATTCAGAAAAAGGCACCTCAAGTTCAAAGAAGGGAAAGCAAGCATACTTGGCATGGCTGGACAATGAAGGAAGTTCGGATGAAGATTCAGACGAACAAGAGGAGACCGCTTACATATGCTTGATGGCTCACGAAAATGAGGTTACTCCAGAAGAAAGGAAGTCGTGGTGGTACTTGGACAGCGGATGCTCAAAACATATGACTGGAGATAAATCTAAATTTTCGCATCTCGTGCCTAAGGACCAAGGACATGTGACTTTCGGAGATAACAATCAAGGAAAGATACTCGGAATCGGTAAAATTGGTACATCTCCTAACCCTTGCATTGAAAATGTTTTACATGTTGAGGGCCTAAAACACAATCTGCTAAGTATTAGTCAATTGTGTGATAAGGGCAATAGGGTTATATTTGATTCTGATAGATGTATTATCGATGGAAAAATTGATAATCTTATTAAGCTAATTGCTCGCAGGATAAACAATGTTTATGTTATTGATTTTGATTCAATTCCCTCAAATGATGCGAAATGTTTATTATCTAAAGAGGATGAATCGTGGCTATGGCATCGTAGAATAGGTCACATCCACATGGCTCATTTAAATAAAATTTCTTCTAAAAACTTAGTAGTTGGACTGCCAAAGCAAAATTTTTCTTTTTCTGAAAAATGTGATCCTTGTTCTAAATCAAAACTCACAAGGGCAAATTTTCCTTCTAAAAACCTTGTTTCAACTCAAAGGCCCTTGGAACTTTTACATATGGATCTTTTTGGACCTTGTCAAACGAAAAGCTTTGGTGGCAAATATTATTGTTTAGTTGTGGTGGACGACTATTCTAGGTATACATGGACATTGTTTATTGCTCATAAAAATGATGCATTTCATGAGTTTAAAAAGCTAGCCAAGATTATTCAAAACCAGTTGCATTCAAGCATTGCATCCATTAAAAATGATCATGGTGGAGAATTTGAAAGTCATCTTTTTGAAAAGTTTTGCAAAAAACATGAAGTTAAGCATTATTTTTTCGCTCCAAGAACTCCAGAGCAAAATGGGGTTGTGGAGAGGAAAACTCGTTCATTAAAAGAGCTTTCCAGAACAATGCTTAATGACATGAATTTGTCTGCATACTTTTGGGCCGATGCAGTGAGTACAGCTTGTTATGTTATGAACCGTGTTTTAATTAGGCTTATTTTAAAGAAAACCCCCTATGAGCTGTACAAGGGGAGAAAACCAAATATTTCTCATGTTCGTGTTTTTGGATGTAAATGTTATGTGCATAATAATGGTAGAGAAAATCTAGGAAGTTTTGAGGCTAGAGGGAATTTTCCTTGGATATTCTGCTTCGAGCAAAGCATATAGGATTTACAATAAATCTCGTAATACTATTGAAGAATCTATTCATGTATCATTTGACGAATCTGATCCCAGAAGGTTGGGAAAGGTATCTGTTAATGACATTTCAGGTATTCTTGGAGATCTATTCATTGAGGAGGATGAGAAGCCAAATGCTAAAGGAAAGGAGCATTCCGAAAGCAAAGAAAAATCAGTCGAACTTGTTGAGGAGAAAAATCAAGAACAATCCTTGGAGCTCAACGCTGATTTGCCTAAGGAATGAAGAACATCGAGGCACCATCCTATTGATCAGATCATCGGAGACATTTCAAAAGGTGTAAGTACTCGCAATTCTATTAGCAATCTGTGTAACTTCTTTGCATTTGTTTCTCAAGTAGAGCCAAAGAATTATTCTGAGGCTATGCTTGATGAGCATTGGCTTTTGGCGATGCAAGAGGAATTAAACCAGTTCGAAAGAAATCAGGTGTGGGAACTTGTTCCTAGGCCTGAGTCTCATCCGATTATTGGAACTAAATGGATTTATAAAAATAAACTTGATGAGGCTGGTTTAATTGTTCGAAACAAATCTAGGCTAGTTGCACAAGGTTACAACCAGGAAGAGGGGATAGATTATGAGGAAACATTTGCCCCTGTTGCTAGGTTGGAAGCCATTAGACTGCTTTTAGCTTTTGCATGCGTTTTAGACTTTAAGTTATATCAAATGGACGTAAAGAGTGCCTTTCTTAATGGTTTTATAAATGAAGAAGTTTATGTGTCTCAACCTCCTGGCTTTGAAAATTATGAACACCCTGATTATGTTTTTAAACTGAAAAAGGCTTTGTACGGTTTGAAACAAGCTCCTAGAGCGTGGTACGACCGTCTTAGCAAATTTTTATTGGAAAATAATTTTGAAAGAGGGAAGGTTGATAACACACTTTTTATCAAAAAGAAAGGAAAGGTCATTCTTTTAGTTCAAATTTATGTTGATGACATTATTTTCGGTGCTACTAATGAAATCCTTTGCAAGGAATTTTCTAGTATGATGCAGGAAGAGTTCAAAATGTCTATGATGGGCGAGCTGAACTTTTTCCTGGGATTACAAATAAAGCAAGCAAAGGACGGAATTTTCATTAGTCAAACTAAATACTGCAAAGAATTACTGAAAAGATTTGGCATGGATAAGGCCAAGGCAGTAGCAACACCAATAAGCTCATCCTGTTACTTGGACAAAGACGAAGGAGGTAAATCCGTAGAAATTACAAAGTATCGAGGTATTATCGGATCCCTTCTCTATTTAACGGCAAGTAGGCCGGATATAATGTTTAGTGTGTGTCTTTGTGCTCGGTTCCAGTCGAATCCAAAAGAAACGCACATGGTTGCTGCCAAGCGTATAATGAAATATCTGTCTGGCACAACTGATATGGGTTTATGGTACCCCAAAGGTTCTTCTTGTAATCTTGTTGGGTATTCTGATTCTGACTTTGCTGGTTGCAAAGTAGATAGAAAAAGCACTAGCGGCACTTGTCATCTTCTTGGCAATTCATTGGTTTCATGGGCTAGCAAGAAACAGTTAGTGTGGCCCTATCTACAGCTGAGGCTGAATATGTCGCCGCAGGTAGTTGTTGTGCGCAGATTTTGTGGTTGAAACAACAACTTCTAGATTTTGGTGTAAGTCTAGATCACATTCCCATTAAATGTGATAATACCAGTGCTATTAGTATCACCAAAAACCCAGTGCAACATTCTCGCACGAAGCACATAGAGATTCGTCACCATTTTATTCGTGATCATATTCAAAAGGGTGATTGCATTATAGAGTATGTTGATACTTCGCGGCAGTTGGCTGATATCTTTACGAAACCGCTTCCAAAAGAAAATTTCTTTTTCATTCGTAGAGAAATTGGTTTAACTTCTGCCTCTCACCTCTTTTGAGTATGTGAGTCTATATATCTCTCTTGTTATTATTGATGCATCTTCTTAGTGTTTCAGGGGGAGATAGCATTTTTTTTTATGATTACAAAAGGGGGAGAGATATTCTGATATTTCCTATATATGTCTAATGCATTCAGGAGGAGATACTCTGAATGATGCACAAAAATAAGCATCTATACAGGGCGAGAAGAATTGATCTATTATATTTCCTGTATTTTGTGTTCTAAGGAAGGTTTTAGTATTTTATATGTATATACTGCTTGTATAACACTTGTGATGCAGATAATAAAAAGCATATCAGAATGGGTGTTTGTCATCATCAAAAAGGGGGAGTGTTGGAAGTCAAGCTGGTTGGAAGGCATGCTTCAAACTCTCTATGGACTTCAAGTTTTATTCAAGTATGTATTTTGATGATAACAAGCCAACCCATGTTCAAGCTCACAAGTGCAAGTCTCAAGGTTGAAGACTCAAGCAAGCCTAAGAATAGAAACCTTCTCCTTAGTTCAAATGTAAGGTAATGAAGTTTTTGTTTCCTTAAGAGTTACAAAGCCAATAAAGTTTTTCATTTTGGAAGAGAAGAAAAAAAACGTGTTTTTGCATATAAAAATGTTTTTCTGCATTTAATCTTAGTAAAATACTTGATGTTACAAAACTCTGTATATTTGTATGTTTGCAAAAGAGAGTAATCGATTATCTTCTCAAGTAATCGATTAACTTTGTTGCATCATAGAAAAATCAGAGAGGCTGTAATCGATTAACTGAATCTTGTTAATCAGTTACTTTCTTATGAAAGTAATCGATTACATTAGTCAAGTAATCGATTATAATTGTTGCATCATATATTTTTCAGAGGCTTAGTAATCGATTACAAGCTTTGTAGTAATCGACTTTGTAGTAATCGATTACATGATGTTGCATCATATGCAAACCAGAGGCTCAGTAATCGATTAACTCCTTAGTGTAATCGATTATTATGAGTTGCATCATACAATGAACAGGAGTGGTGTAATCGATTAACTATTATTAGCCTAATCGATTACATGGTTTTCAAATGAATTTAAGAATTTCTATTTTTGAAGGAATAATCGATTACCTTCATAAAGTAATCGATTACTTCAGGTTTTATTGAAAAACGTGTCAGAATCATTTTTTATTATTTCCTGATTTGTTTTTATGTAAAAGATTCTGATATATTTTACAAAATTCGAAAATGATTTTAAATTTGAATTATTTCCTTTTTGGTTTTAAGAATCAAATCTTTATTTTATTTCGTAAATCGTTTTGATTTAGTTTTGATTTTAAAACTTATTTCAAATCTTATTTTATTCTATTTTGATTTTGTTTTACTTACTAAAAATCCTTTTTGATTCAAAATCGTTTTCCTTTTAAATAAAGTTCACTCCAACATTCAGAAAGTATTTTTTTCATTTCATTCATTCTCATTCACGTTTCTCTCTTCTTCATCTTCTCAATTTTTCTGATCTTCATTGTTCATAATCTTTTGAAGAACAAAACTTTCATTTGCTGAGTAAACTTCTAAGAGAAACTTCTACTTCACTATCATAGAGCATATTGTTGTATCCATGTTGTGAGAACACAAAAAGCTATTGTAATCACTATCATTGTATTCGTTCTAAACCTTAGTGGTTAGGGATTTTGCAGATTTTATTCGTTCCAATCTCCATGAGCAGATTTTGCAGCAATCAACAGTTTCAGATCTTCCAAGTTCCAGGCCTGCTTCCAAGTGATCAAATTTAGTTTATGCTTTTGCATTGATGTCATTGATTCTTTTGACCATTCCACCTGGTGAATGAATGTTGTTCTTATGACCATTATACATGGTCCAAAGATTGAGTTTTTTATACCAACCAATCCATGACAGGAATTTAGGAAAGGTAGAAATTGAGGAGCTGAGAGCTCAAGATCTTCTAAGTGCAGGGAATTACAGTGGAGATGAGGGAATAAGCGTTATTCTTATCATACCAAAAAAGTGCATCTAAGTGCATTTAACAGAATTCATACCAAAAAAGTGCCACAATGACCATAAAGCTTAAATGCACTATTTTATAACAAGTAAAAAGTACTATAAAGTAAACACCAAGTACTCAAACTCCTAACAACTAACAATAATGTGATTTCAACATCAAAACTTGATATCAAAATTGTGCATTTATCACTTTAGGAAAAAAAATTAGAAAATTTCAAAATAATATATTGGGTTTATCATCATTTTTTTTTCTAAAGTAATAGATGTTTAATCTTGATGTTCAAATAACATTATACAACTAATAATAATCAAAATTAGACATAATCCCCAGCTTAAAGCTTAAAACTGTGTGTACACTTGTGTACTAATTTGATAAAAAAAAATAGTATATTGTTGGCTCTTTGAAGCTATATTTATAGAACTTCAGTAATCATTTTTCGGTTGAATTTCTTTGATGATTAAGTTATTTTTGCACATAATCTTTGTTTAATCTTCTCAAATATTAGAAATTCAGGTTATCTTCTATTTTTATAGATAATATAATATTTATTCTTAATTGTCAAGATACAATCTTGATATATTCTCTTAAATTTATCTTTAATTAAGGATTAACCATATTATTACCATTATTTGCTATCATAGCTAAACATGAAATAAATCATGTTGTTTAATGCGAATGACGACTTGAATACCAGTTGCCTTAATCATGTGATCAATGTGAATGTTACTAAATTTATTACATATGCTCGTGATGACTTTGTGAGTTACGTACTTGTTATTAGATTTATAAAATCTTAATCATGTTTCTTTGATTTTTTTATAAGATTATTTTGAGAATTTAGTTTTAATCCTTTTTATAGGACCTTTTCAAAAAATTTATATTTTATATTTATTTTTTTATTTTTTTGTGATATATATTTTATATTTATTTTTACTAAAATACATTTAGTAATTTATTTAAAAGAGAAAGAGAAACTAACCAATAAAATCATTAGTTGAATGGAAAAAAAATACAAATGAATCCCAATAATGATGTGTATTGTAGAAATAAAAGATACATATAATTGTGAATAAAAAAAATATACTAACTTAGAAATTGCTTTTTTTTCATATCTATCATACATGTGTACATGTTTTTAAAAAATGACCTTGATATATTATTAGCTAAGAAAATAAAACTAATAATTTTACCTTAAAAAAATTCACTTAATATATTCTTGATGATGTTAAGACCCTTAAAAAAACGTATTCTAACAATGGCGACATGATAGTTATTTGCAGGATGTATGACTTACATAGTTATATATAAAAAGTCAGCTTTCCATTTTTTCAACATTTTCACCTAATGTATTCTGGATAATAATAAGACAATAAGACCTTTAATAATAAGGCAATGATGGCATGATAGTTATTTGCAGATGTATAACTTACATATATAGTTATTATATATAAAAAGTCAGCTTACCATTTTTTCAACAAAAGAGGAGAGGACTGCAATCCTGTTTGGTTTCATAAAGTTACAGAACTAACAAAACTGAAGTTACCGTTACTATAAACTTGCACGTTACAATGTTAATCCAAAATTTTAGAGTAATTTTTGAATTGTTAGTAACAAGAGTAATTTTTTTTTTTTTGCTTTTATATTGCCAAAATCATTTTTTACATGAGGTAATCCCATTCAACTCGAAAATGTTCACAATATATATAATAAAACTAACTCTTTTAATTAAAATATTTTTAATACATAAAACTTAAATCCAGATTTCTGTTTAAGAGAAAATAAACATCTACATCATATAAACAGAGCCGTTCCTAAGATTTTCGGGGCCCTAGGCAAAATTAGAAATAGGAGCCCTCTCGTATTAAATTTTTTAATTACATAAAATTAACTACATAAAACTTTTGCAACATAAATTACAACACGATAACATAATAATTTTATCTTTTTTTATAATTAAGAAATTTCATTAATAACATCAAGTTTAAATAAACATTATATATAGTAGATATTCTCCCCACCTTCTAGGAAGGGTTGAAGAAACTCACCCTATCATTTGCTTTAAACTTAATTAAAAAAGCAAATCAACTTTTGAATCATATCTATACAATGTAAACTTCCAATTTTTAAACCATGTCAAACCACCCTTAGCTTACATTATCATTAACCCCCAATTTTTAATTAACTTCTTTTTTTTTTTTCAGATATAGCCTATAGGTATAAAAAAAAAAATTTTGGGGCCCCTAGGCGGTTGCCCTTATTGTCCATGCTTATGGTACGGGTCTGCATATAAACCAATCATTCATTGTTAAGAGCAAGTAGAATTTCAAAGACAATGAGTTAGTTGAATAATTGGAATAGATATTCTCAAATGAGTATATGGGGAAAGTTCAAACATATATTTTAATATATTCTCAAATGCATTATAAATTAAAGTATCACCCCATCCTATTATGAGTGTAGATGTTATTAACCCTCTCAGTCAATTCTATGCCTCTTTAACAATAGTTTTTTCAAAGTTTGAATGAGTGTAAATTGTTAAGGAAAATGTTGGATGTGAGATGCTTGTTAATGCTTTGACTTTTTCTTTTTGGCGTCATCTATTACTCTTTGGCCCCCACCGCCTGAAACAAGTCGGACGATTTTTTCTGCTTGAAATAAGGCGGAAACAAAATAAAACAATTTCCGCCTTATGCAAGTCGTATTATCTTCCGCCTTTTCAAAGTCGTAAATAAAATAAAGTATTCTGCCTCTCATCAGGAAGAAACATTAAAAATTTGTTATAATACCAAAATTGCCCCTCCGTCACGTACAAAACAATAAAAAGAAGGGAGGTGCAGGGTTCACAGAGGGGCATTTTTGGGATTTCAACACTTTAATTGTTCCGCTTCTTAAAAGTCGGAAGTATTTCCGCTTTCAAATAGTCGGTAATTCTTTCGCCTTATGCAAATTGGCAATAAATTAAAATAGTTTCCGCCTTTTGAAAATCGGAAATCATCTTCGCCTCCGTAAAGTCGATAAATTAGGGGCAACTTCGTCATGAGAAAAACAAATGGGGGCCAAATTGTTTTATTTTGTTTCCGCCTTGTTTCAAGCGGAAAGAATCGTCCGACTTGTTTCAGACGGTGGAGGCCAAAGAGTAATGGACGAGGGCCAAAAAGAAAAAGTCAAAGCATTAACAAGCATGTCACATCCAACATTTTCCTTAACAATTTGCACTCGTTCAAACTTTGAAAAAACAATTGTTAAAGAGGCATAGAATTGACTGAGAGGGTTAATAACATCTACACTCATAATAGGATGGAGTGATACTTTAATTTATAATGCATTATTTTTATTATTAAATTCCTTAACATATAATATTAGGACAATCGTAAATATGACTTTACATCATTATAATAAGTATTTTATTATTTTTGTTCACACGTATTTTATATGAATTAAAAATACTATTTTAACAATGACATCATAGTTCTTATAAAAAAAAAACAATGACATGATGTTGTTGGAATTAATAGTATTAACCTTAGTCTCATATTGGTCAATTTTGTTAAAATCTAACCCTTTATATTTCATTCTACTCTACACAATTGCAAATAAGTTATTAGGTTTTGGTAGTTAATTTGTGGGGTCCAAAACACGGACCATCGTCGCTCGAGCAAGGCAGGTGTACGAGTCCTCTTTTTGGAAGTCCATTGCAATTTTTATGGGCCTTCATCTCGATTATCCGGAAATCAATTTTACCATGGCACAGCTATTTTCAACATATTTTTCTAACAGATGTATCACTTATATATATGAAATGTCAGCTCACCACGGCAATTTTCAGTAGAAGAAGAAAGGGCAATCGAGTTTGGTTTCATAAAACAGAGCAGCAGAACTACATACTTGGTTAATATAAGCTGAAGTTACTGATCGATCTAGATGGATTTTGTGCTTGCTGCGTCTTTTCCTAAACCTTCTACCATTACCGCTGGTATGTATATATGCTATGGCCATTCATAGAATCGAAAGACAGCATTCTTTCTTTCTTTCTATCTTTTTAAATAATTAAAGACAGCATCTTAAATGGTCTGATAAAGATATTTATTTTCTTCATTCCACTTTATCTATTGTTTCAGTTAATGCATAGAGATTAAGGTAATAAACTGAACGTGTAGTGAAATATCTTTGTAAAACTGTTTTGTACATATTGTGTATACCAATTAAACTTTATGTCAAATGGCACTAATAACTTTGTCCTCCAAAGATAAAATGCATAAATCCAAAGATTCGTGATTTTACCGGTATCCCCAAGAGCACCCTTAATACCAGGGAGCCCTTGAGACTAATCCAGAGCGAGCTGCGTGGCTGCGAGATGTTTTTAGTGGGAATCGAACCCGGGACTACTAGCACCTGTGTTCCATTCCCAAGATTTCAGTTGGGGCCTTACATCAACTGAACCAAGCCTCATTGGTATATTGTGATATTTTTACTTTGTATTAATTTCGTAATTTTATAATTTAACTTCACGGTTTTACAAATAATCAAGGTAAGTTTTAATATTGACCCGTGCAATGGTAAAAATAAAGTTATTAATAACAAGGCACGCATGTTATCTATTTTTTCTTATTGAATACAATATATCTAAAATAAATTTCCAGGGTTTTGAGATTTTGGGTTACACATCCTTAATTATTAACTTGTTAATTATTCATTGATTTTTGAATAAAAGTAGTAATATATATATATATATATATGTGAAAAATAAATGATATAATGAAAATATATAATAATTAATTGTTCAGTGCGCATATATTAAACTTTTATTAAATATTATCCTTCCTTTTTATATAAAAAGCTATGCATTTAGAGTGTCCACATTCACTCTCAGCAAAATTAACTCTCCACATTAAAATTAGGAGAATGGTGAGTTTTTAAGGCATCCACGTGTCTTACAAACAACCTTTCTTTTTAATTTTAGTTTAGCGACGTTTTTGACGATAACAAACTGTTTTAAAAAAATCCGACGGTTTAAACTATTCATTTAGCTACGGATGGTTCTACTACAAGGCGTTTTTAATCGTCACGAACTGTTTTATAAAGAACCCAACATTACATTCAGCTATGGTTTTAACTATTGATGATTTTAACAGAATTATAGATTTGAACTTATTAGCGACCATTTAAAAAACGCAATGGTTATAAACCATTCCAATTTTTAACTTATGAAATTCAATTTTCGTTTTTGAAACGCTAGATTAACGACTATTTTAACCGTCGCAAACTGTTCTCAAATAAAACCTCCTAGTAATTTTGCTACGGTTTTAACTGTCACTAGTGTAAAAGAATTTCAACTTTTAGCTTCTTTGCAATTATTTCAAAAACGTGATATTAGAAACTACTTAAATTCTTAACTTTTGAAGTTCAATTTTCTTTTCTGAAACACTGGTTTAGAGACGGTTTTAACTGTCAAAAATTGTTTTATTTTAAAATCTCTCTATAAGCTGTTGATTTAGCGACAATTTAAATTGTCATTACTTTTAACAAAATTTCAAATTTGAGTTGGCAACAACCATTTCAAAAATTGCAAATTTTTTTTTATTATTATGTTACACATAAGTTGGTACAATTAAGTTGAACACACATAGCTTGACGACATGCTTATAAAAAAAAGGATAAACTGCTTATTCGGTCCCTACCTTACTTTTTTTTTATTTCAATTTGGTCCTTTACCTTTATTTGGTATCAATTTGGTCCCTTACATTTCAAATCGTTAACACCGTTAGTCCCAACCGTTAGAATTCTTTATTGATTTGAAATTGTCTTCCTTCTACTCGATCCTAGTGGATAACTAAACTCCAACTACATTTTTGTTTCTTCAATTTGTGTCCTAGCAGAGGAAACGTTTTCCTCCAAAAGGTTGTGAATGAGTTTCTGAAATACTCTGCCTCCCTCCCTTGAGAAGACTTAGAGAAGAAGGTGAAACGTAGGTTCCAAAATGACAACGTTTTGGGCCACAAATTATGTGGACAAAGAGAGGGACACGTGTTCACAACCATGTGTATAATTAATGGTCACATAGGATTAAAATTGACAATGTTAACACCAATTGACGGTTGGGACTAAGGTTGTAAACGATTTGAAACATAAGAGACCAAATTGATACCAAATAAAGGTAAGAGACCAAATTGAAATAAACAAATAAGGTAAGGGACCAAATGAGCAGTTTAGCCTAAAAAAACATAGCTTGATAACCGTTTTTTATAATAATTTTATATTTACAAATAAGTTAGTACTGATTCAATTCGAAAATATAAAATAATTAACAATTATCGGAGCATGATGTTAATTAGAAAAACATTAGAGGTTTAAAAAATGAGAAGAGAAAAAAGTGATTTAAAAAAAAATAAAAATATCTATTTAAATTATTCAATGATGATTACTAATTAATAACTAACCCATACAATGCACAAATTTAAAACTAGTTTTTTTTATAATGTTTGGTTAATAACTCGAGAAGTCATTGGTAGGTGGAAATTCCTGGAGGAGCAGCAAACAATACGCAAGGAATTATAATGCAAGTATGTTTGATATATTCCTCTCTCCTTTTACCTTTTTTTTTTTTTTTTTGTTAATTCTAAAATAGTAAGTAACAATCATGTCTACAGGTTAAAAAAGAAAAATTCATGTCTACAAATGTTGGGTGGTCTAAGTGTTTGAGAAGAGAGACACACTTCCTTCATCTTTATATATAAGATTTTTTTAGATTTTTTGTTTATTTGAAAAATTGGTTAATTTAGTTAATGATGTCGAAAATGTGAATGTTTGATATATATTTTCAAAACTATACCTATTAATATTATTAAGAATCTAAAATATGTTAAAAAATAGGGGTATTTGTGAAAAGAAATAATTAATTGTCATTGAATATTATAAAATCTTATATATAGGGACAAAATAAAAATCTCGAAAAGATCTTTTATTCAAGGAATGAATATATATATATATATATGGCTTAATTATGTCACAAGTCCCTGAAGTTTGAGGTGCTTTTGCTAGATACCCTTATATCTTTTTTTTTTCAATGTCTGACTCCCCGAAGTTACTTCTGGGTTTGTCATATACCCCTACTATCAATTCTGACCAATTTTGAAGACATGTAACATCAAAATCATAGTCAAACGCAGGAGGTTGGTCATGTGGTGCCGCGTGATGTCACACGGGCGAAGACCACCTCTCGCTTCAATTCTTTTTATTCTTTTTTTATTTAACTATAAATATAAAAATATTAAGTTTTTTAGTTTTTTAAATTTAAAAAAAAAAGGATCTTCGCCCACGGGGCACTAGGTGTTTAACCTCATGCGTCTGATCAGGATTCCGATGTTATATGCCAGAAAAATTGGTCAGAATTGGTAGTAGGGGTATATGACAAACTCAAGAGTAACTTCGGGGAGTTAGACATTGAAAAAAAAGAATTAGTGTATCTAGCAAAAGTATCCCAAACTTCAGGGACTTGTGACATAATTAAGCTTATATATATCAATCGGGTTATGAAATTAATTATTTCATTAAGTAGAGTTTCGGATGGGTCCAAATACACTTTTTCCATGGATTTCTCCAAAATATTTGTTTATTCCTCATATTCAAATTAGGTTTTACATGTATCCTTGATTTCGCCTTTAAAACAAACAAGTGCTAGCAACTTTTATTCGGTCACACTTTTATAAACACTTTCACTATAATTGATCCTTGTCATCACCCAAAGCTTGTTAACTGTTGCACAAGTTATTAACAAATAACTAGTTGATATTTTATCATATCTTTTAAAAATAAATCTTTTCCTTCTTGTTCACCAAAATAAATAAATAAATAAATAAATCTTTTCCTCCTTCAATGCTCGTTCAGTATACAAAAAAGTATTAGATTATCTGAGATCAAAATCCTTGGATGCACCACGATCATTCAATACTTATTTTTTAAGTTAAGAGAAAACATTGAATGGTTGATACTTTTTTTTTTTTTTGAATTGTTGATACATTATTATTCTTAACCACTTGATAATTTTTTAAAATACACGTCCCATAAATATATTCCAACACCAAGACTCCTAGCTATTTTTAAAACCGAAACATATGGAAGTCGATATAACTAAAATCATAAAATAGACTAAACATGTGGTCGCGGGTTCGAGTCGTACCCGAGGCGCATGTGAATGGAGCAAGCCTTACTGGGAGCATCGCCCCCGAAAGGGCCCGACCGTGGTGCGAGGGATTAGTCACCCAGTTGCGCGGGTGGATACTCTGGTTCATCCAAAAAAAAAATAAAATAGACTAAACCTCAATTAAACACCAAAACAAAATTCGACGAAGTCACTACATCATCATGGTGAACCACCATCATAGGCCTATTGCTTTCTTCGTCGATAGTCATTATCACCTCTTCAATCTATTACGTTGTCGTCTATATTTGTGGCAAGCTAGTGATGGAGTAAGGGTGAACGTCGTTGAAGGTTGAACGAAAAAAGGATTCTAGTAAACAAGTAAATATAGATGAATTAAGACCTTTGAGGACTTTGTTTGATTATATATACAGAAAAAATAAACCAAAATTGGGAAGGGAGTAATTCTAGAAGAAGAAAACAAAAACTTTTTTTGATTAGGGCAAGTCGAAACAGAGGAAGGATGGGTGAACAATATAATGGACTTATTGGAGGTGAAAAGAATTAATGAATTTCCAGATAACCTACTTATTTTTTCAAAAGAAAAGATAACTTCATTAAATCACCATAGGGGAGGAGTTATAAAAGAAGTCACGGGATTATTAAACAAAATCTAGTTTGTAGAAGCATGCCCCACCCATTTAACAAGATGGTGAGCAGCCCAACTGTATGTATTATAAACAAAGGAAAAGAGGGAAAGACATCAAAAGCCTAAGATAGAACTCTTGTACCGGACCTATCTCTGACTAAGGATACTTTTCCTACGAAAGGATATTAGGAAACTTATTATGTCTTTTGGAAGGACCTTGATCGAGGAGATGGTCGAACCTCGGATCATCCCTAACTGGGACTTCAAGCTCGAAAGACAATTGAAGAGCTCAGAAGAAGTCCATCGCCTTATTCACAAAATTCAATCTCCAGAAGCACTTTATAAGGGATTGACAGCAGATTATCCCCAGATTATCTAGAATAGTAAAATATCATCGTTTATATCCTTAAAGATAAAATTATACGAAGATCCCTCACTGATATGGAAGGATTCACCAAGAGAATACATCAGAATAGGAAACCTCCCTTGTCCTATAAATACTAGTCCTATATATGCAAGGGGCTGAAAAAACAACCAACTTTGGCACTTGAAATCCAAACACATACAAGTATTCCCTCGATACACAAAGAATCACTCATACACTTATAGTGTGAATCCTCTGTCCTATACGCCTTGTACAACCACAGAGAGACAACGTTCCATCCTTGATAGAGAACGTCTCCATCACTCTCCCTGAGAGCAATCCCAAAAGCAGTAAGACCTTTCTCTTGCAGCCTTACAAGAAGGTGGCAGTTGTATTTAACCCCACCTCAAAGGTTCATCAGCCCTTGAAGCTTGTTGCCCCTCGCAATAGGCCTAACACTTGAAGGAGATATTTGACCATACAGACCTCCCCAAGAGCAAGGATCGGACATAACCCTCAATTACTCTTAAGGGCAGTCTTAATCCGCCCCGCTCTCCACCCTTAATGCACTGCTCACACGTGCCTGACAGAATTATGTAGTCTTGATTCTCAGAACTATAGTTCGAACGGGTACGTAGAATCAAGAGCAGTAGTATCTAAGGGACCTCTATCTGAATCAGAAAAACAACTCTTAAAAGAGACAATAAACTACCTAGATTAATCAAGTATTTATCACCAAGCATAAGAGCATCAACAAATTCCAGTATAGCCATAGCTTCAACGACTACAGCCACATTTGCATAAATAACTTGGAAGCACCACACCTTAGCACATGCCCAACATTATCTCTTGCAAGTGACGAATCCATTAATTATTGGTCACGTGGCAACCCATATGCATACTATCTCTATTCTTAATATAGTATAATATTCTTTTGAAAAGAATTCACGTCTACCATAGAAGTTACTTCCTCTGTTCCAATTATCTTTAATAACTTAAATAAACCAAACACAAAATTCGAAAGTTGATTCTAGGGAAACTTTGAAAGATGTTGCGACATTAAAATGTGGCAAATTGTGCAAAACCTTTTGCACGATAATAAAATTTACTTGAAGTAGCACTAGTCTTCAACCCTATATTGAATTCTGAATAAAATATAATAATTTCTACTCTTTCAATTTTTAAGCCGAATGTTAGTTTCTGATATCCAACTTTTTTTTAGGTTATTATGTAATGCACAAAACTGGAAAAACCCAAAAGGAATTTGGTGCCACGGTGTTGCTACGTAGTTCGAAATATCATTACAAAGTTATTGAGGAAGGATCTAAATGTCAAGATTCTGAGAGAAAATATGTTGTAAATGCAACATCTGGACCGCCATTTGGCTTTGAGCACCAAGCCCAAGAAAAGAAAAATATTATGGACTTTGTCAAGGATGGATTGGTTGTATTCTACCAGTTTACCAGGCCTTATGCAACACTTAGCTTAGTTAAGCTAGATAACGCCTTTTTAGACTTAATCTTTGAACTAATTCGACTTTTTAGTTAAATGGAACTCTTACTTTGTTTTTGTAGGCATTGGAAATGGCTTCTATGTCTCTCCTTGCAGCGGAGAAATTGTCAGATTTATCTCCAGTATTTTTTACTGGCTTGTTGCAGGTGACTTTTCAAACGACGTCATGATTGTTTAAAAATTTAGTCGAATTAAACTATTAACTATGCCTGTTAACTTTTGAATGTATATATATACTTTAGCCATTTAAAATGCCTAACTTTTATAGTTGGAAATGTCTTTTTCCATTTTTTTTCTTTATATTGTAGGTATGGTATTCACTAATATTGTGTGATGTTTTTGGCATCGACAGTAAAAACTCTTTAACACCTTATTTAATATTGCGTTGATAAAATTATAAAATAATATATATATATATAGCACTTATTAAATAATGTGACAATTCATCATTACTCAAATGCAAGTATCATAGTATTTTCATGAAATTTTCATTATACCTTGGGTGTTTAATAAATTATTAAAAGAAATAATTTAAATTTATAACTTCCTAGATGTTATATTGGCTTATTTTGTTTTTCAAATTAAGATATTTAAATTATTGATAAATAATGTTATTTTTTGTAAAATAAATTAAGTTAATCATTAAGAAATGAAATGTTTTTTAAATAATTTATGACTATGCATTTTTTTTTTTAAAAAAAAACTTAATATACATGGTTTTTTAATTACTTACATATTCACAAGTAAGTTGTATGAATTATTTAAGAATATTTTGTATTATGTAAAAAGTTCAAGTATTTTTTAACTTCAAATATTGAGTATATTTTATTTTTTGGCATAATATACTTGACATTCTTCTTATTTTAAATTTTATTTACTAATGGCAATTGCATAGACTTTGATAATTAACATTATTAATGGAGGACCTGAGAAAATAAAATAGATCAAGTCTGGTGGCATAAGCTCCTGATCCTATGTACCTGCCAAGACACCAGGGGACTTAAGACTACATAATTCTTAAGAAAATGTGTTATTATTGGGTATGGTTAAAATACGTACTAGCCTAAAGTTTGTACCCATACCTACTAAATATCTAATGGATGTCTCAAAATTGAATGGTAAAGATAAAAAGGGCATATCAACATACTAAATCGGGGGAAGAGCATGAGAGACAAAACCATTGCATATTCTTCATCCGCACAGGTTCTGACATTTTGTGACTATTTTTTTTTAACAATTTAGTAATTATTTTAATTAAAAAAATGTTAAAGTGTGTTGTTAGGAAATTAAATATGATTAAAAGTTATAGAAAAATGCACTTTTTTGGATTCTTGAGAAAATAAATAACTTTAACTTATGATTTTTTCTACTTTTAGTATCCTTAACAAGTGCTCTTAGGAAAACCCTTTTAATTATGTAAAAAATTAACACTAATTTATATATTTCCTTTGGTCTTTTATATAATATCATTTCGAGAATTTTATTTTTGTCATATTTATAAGAACATATTACAATTTTAATGACATTTAATTATTTCTTTTCACACATCCTAATTAATTGGCATTTTCTAAAATTCCAATAATCATTGTATGAATAGTTGTAAAAACTATCCCTATAATTGTTATTGGGATTCTAAAAAGTGTTGACTTAATAAAGATATTTTTGAAAATAAGTAATTAAATGTTATTGTAAATTGGAATATAATCTTACAAATAAAACCAAATTTTTTGCCCAAAAAGATCTTATATATGTATAAGACTGGAAGGAATATCAAATATAATCATTTCTAATGCTACAAATAAAATTAACCAATTTTTTTACTAAACATGAACGGGTCGAGTATATATTCCTTTAAAAATGCTAAGGAATTTCAATGCCCCGGTAAATCTGTTCTCATTGTTCCAATAACTGTTTAGGTCCACGATATACCATAACAGATTAACAGTGGCTTTTCTAAATGAATATATTTTGTTTGATTCCTAATATAAGATTCTTTTAAAGAAATTAATGTTCATAAAAAAATAGATTAATTTTATTAGTAATTTTAAAAATGTAAACATTCGATATTTTTTTTCAAAATTATTCATACAATTATTATTGAAATTTTAGAAAGTCTTAATTAATTAAGGGTGTGTGAAAAGAAATAATTAAATTCAATAAAATTGTAATATGTTCTTATAAATATGACAAAAATAAATGTCTCAAAACGATCTTATGCAAAAGAAAGAAGAAAATATATAAATTAGTGTAAATGTTTATATAATTAAAATGGTTTTGCTAACACGTATTCTAAGGTTAGAGCACTTGTTTGTTTGTTTGTTTTTTTTAGGGAGTTAGAGCACTTGTTAAGAATACTAAAAATGAAAAATTAAAATACATATTTCCAAAACTTTTAACCATATTTAATTTTCTAACAAATGCTCTAAATACATTCTTTCAAATTTTTCTAATTAAAATAATTACTAAATTGTTAAAAAAATTTGCCACAAAACGTCAGAACCTGTGGATGATGAATATATAATGGTTTTATCTATCATGTTCTTCCCCAAATTTAATATGTTGGTATTTCTTTTTTATCTTTACCATCCAATTGTGAGATTGAATAACCTCCATCAGAGATTCAGTACGCATGGGTGCAAACTATAGCCTAGTACGTATTTTAACCTTGCCCGTTATTATTACGCGTTGGTTGCTCTCAGTTGCATATTTTGATGTTGTGAGTTTACAATGCCAAGAGTCTTTTTGTTATCTTGCATAGTGGGTTTTGCTGTTTGTCGTATCTTGAATACTGTTAAATTGATGCAAATTTCTAGAATTCTCTGAGCCCTTGTTTTGCTAGAGCTTTCTAACACTATAATAATATTCTAGAAATATCATGTAAAATAATGCAAGAATATCTAGGATGTGCCTGAAATTTTTGTCGACATTAGTAAGGCGGCACAGGTCACCTATAAATATGTTATAGTGCTCCTCATATAAGTAATAGAAAAGCATCAAGCCATACACAAGTCACAAGCTCAAGCTCTGTATAACATAAGTGCCAAATACAATAATATTATACTATTTCTTTCCACGCCATACTGCATCGCTCCTTTTATTCTATTAGATTGTAACACTGGTATCAGAGCTACGTTCGGTCATATACTGGCGTAGAGATAATACTCAAACTATTTTTCAACTACTCCAAAAATTTAACTATCCACTTCAAATCACTTTTACATCCTCTTAAACCATGACCTCTACTATTCAATCACAATTTATCCCTATTTCAATATTTTCTAGAGAAAATTATAATTTTTGGAGAACGAAAATGACAACCTTCTTCCCATCCAAAGATTTATGGGATATACTATTACAGAGGATTAGTATTGGCAAAACGGGCGGGCGGGCAGGCATGGCCCGTGCCCGCACTCGGCCCGCAAAAAAATGCGAGCGGGCATGCCCGTCCGTTAAAATATTTAGGGCCTAATTTTAGGTCCTGCCTGCCCGCACTGCGGACAGGGTGGCCTGCGTTGAAAAAAAAATTAATTTTATATTTTATTCTTTGTTGTTAGTACAACTTTTTATTAAAAAAAGTGTGGGCGGCCACCAGCCGCAATTTGAGTATACCACTAAGGTGATTTACTTTTTTTAAAAAATATACAAGCCTGCGGGCCGCCCACAAAAAATAACGGGCGGGGCGGGCGGGCATGATTTATTTTTTTTTATAAAACTTGTGCCCTGCCCATAAAAAAATGCGGGCGGGCGGGCGGAGCCCGTGGGCCAAGGCCCGTTTTGCCAATACTACAGAGGATACTTCAGCTCTTACTGGAGCTCAGAAGAAAGAATTGAAGGAAAATGAAAAAAAGATGCAAAAACATTATTTATTTTACAACAAGCCTTGGCGGAGCCTATTTTTCCAAGGATAATGGGAGCTATAAGTGACAAAGAAGCGTGGACTACACTAAAGGAGGAGTTTTATGGCAGCGAAAAGGTACGCACCATTAAACTTCAAACTCTAAGGCGTGAGTTTGAATTAATTAAAATGAAAGAGTCTGAGACCATCAAAGACTATTACTCTAAAATAAAAGAAATAGCCAATCAAATGAAAGCCTATGGGGAAAATATTCTTGACAAGAGAATTGTCGAGAAAATTTTAATTTCTATTCCCCAAAGGTATGATTCAATCGTCGTCACTACGATTGAACAAACCAAAGATCTGTCTACCCTATCGGTGACAGAACTAATGGGCTCTCTAGAAGCTTATGAGCAAAGATTGAGTAGGCATGATGAAGAATCATTAGAAAATGTCTTTCAATCAAAGCTCAAATTACGGTCTCAGAATAAAGGATATGGAAGAAAAAATAATAATGATGCGGAAAATTCTAGAAACAAGGAGATTTCTAGAGACTCCTCTAGAAACAATCAAAACAAATATTCTCCTTGTGGCATCTGCAAAAAGCCAGGCCATTCGTAAAAATATTGTTGGTATCGAAAAAAGCAACAATGCCAACACTGCAAAAAATATGGGCACTCAGAGCAAAACTGTCGCAATAAAGATAACCATCAGGCCAATTTCACCGAAGAGTGTGAATGAGAACAACAACTATTTTATGCCAACCAAGTCCTAAGCCGTGAGAAAGAAGAAAATTGGTACTTGGATAGTGGTTGCAGTAACCACATGGCAAAGGATGGGAGCATTTTCAAAGATATCGATAAGTCTGTCAGAGTACAAGTTCGATTAGGCAATGGCACCGTGGTGGAGTCCAAAGGCAAGGGCACTGTCATGGTGGAGACACAGTCAGGTACACGACTTATCAAAGATGTCTTACTAGTTCCCAACCTTAAAGAAAATCTCTTAAGTATTGGCCAAATGATGGAGAAGGGCTACTCTCTCCACTTTGAGGGAGATACATGTAAAATATATGACAACAATAGAAAGCTTGACATAGCCCAAGTAAAAATGAAGAAAAGAAATAGAAGTTTTCCAATAACTTGGAAATATGCTACTAATATTGCCATGAAGGTGCAAGTTGATGATTCATGGCTTTGGCATCAAAGATTTGGCCATCTCAATTTTCATGCTTTGAAGCTTTTATATAAGAAGCACATGATGAGAGACCTCCCATCCATAGAAGAGATCGAAGGAGCATGTGAAGGGTGTCTACTCGGGAAACAACATAGACTACCTTTTCAACCAAGCAAAGGATGGAGAGCAAAACGCTTGTTGGAGCTTATACACACCGATGTCTGTGGGCCAATGAGGACGCCATCATTAATCAACAATAGGTACTTCATCCTTTTCATTAATGATTTCTCTAGAATGACATGGTTCTACTTTATTAAAGAAAAGTCCGAAGTATTTGGAGTATTCAAGAAGCTCAAGGCCTTTGTCGAGAAGCAAACCGGGAAGCATATAAAAGTACTTAGAAGTGATCGTGGCAAAGAGTACAACTCCCGTGAGTTTGATAAATTCTGTGAGGATGAAGGTATTGAGAGCCAACTAATAGTAGCATATACTCTAGAACAAAATGGAGTATCTGAAAGGAAGAACCGAACAATAATGAAAATGGCATGATCGATGCTTAAGGAGAAAGGATTGCCAAACACTTTTTGGGCTGAAGCAGTCTACACTGTAGTCTACATAATGAATAGATGCCCAACAAAGGCTGTTCAAGATAAAACTCCAATAGAAGCTTGGAGCGGCAGAAAACCATCTGCAAAACATCTAAAGATTTTTGAATCTGTCTGCTACGTCAATGCTCAGAACAAAAAAGACACAAGCTTGAAGATAAGACGATAAGAGGCATATTTTTGGGATATAGCACACAGTCTAAAGGCTATCGCGTTTACAACTTGAAAACAAAGAAACTCATCATCAGCCGAGATGTGGAAGTTGATGAAGGTTCTACTTGGAACTGGGATGAACAAAAAGTTGAGAGACGCAGTATCTCTGTGCCAACACAACAACGACAAGTAAGCGAAGAGATAGAAGAAGTTGAAGAAGATCCAGGTACGCCTACTGCACTCCCACAAGAACAAAGTTCGCCAGAATCAACTTCAAGACGAGTATGATCCTTGGTAGACATAGCAATTCAGATTGGCAGTATGTACAAAGCCTGGCAGGTTCAGAGACTCCATTATCCTTTTAGAAAATGGTTACAAACCTACATTGATATTTTCATCTTATAGATCATCAATTGAAGGGGTTAGCTCCTTTTTACGATCTTCCTCACGTTGATTCCTACTTAGAAGCAGATGACATTCTTTGTTTATAGGTGGTGGGCTAGGTTTCTAGTATTTGGTCAAAGGTTGTTCCTGTTGTGTAATGTTCTGATTGAACATGTCTTGTTGTCTTTTCTTTTTTTTTCCTCAAGGGTCTTCGGCATCAAGGAGAATTCTTGACAACTTTCCGGAGGGCTTCTTTTATGCATTCTAGGTTCATGGTTCGCTCTGGTAGAGCCCTGAAACCTCCTTCACTATTTGGTGGTGGATGACTTGGAGTGATTTCTTCCCTTTTCCTATATTGTTCAGGTCAAGGCTCCAGTCTATTCCTGAATCATGTTCCAAAATTCTCCTCTCGTAAGGGGAAGCTCCTGTGTGACCTTTTGACCCTAATATGTTATTGTATGCTAGACCCAGGCCAATGTCTTGGTGAACGGGGACATTGTTGATGAACTTTAGTTTTTGTGGCTTGGACGCTTGTGGTTCTCCTTTTTAGAGGATTGGTGCATCTAGGTTGGGCAATTATATAGTTGCCCTATCCTTTTGTACAGGCTCCTCATGGTTCAATGGTTTGGTTGGTGATGTTTAATTGTTTTATAAGTAATATGTCAGGTTAGTCCCTGATATTGTGAGTACCAGTTAAATTAGTCCCTAAGAATATTGAAATTCAAAATTAGTCCTCGAGATAGAAAAACGTGAGTCACATTAGTCCCTGTGGTTGGTGGTCCACAAAGTCAGGGACTAATTTGACTGATGTTCACAATCTTAGGGACTAATTTGACTGATAGTCAATGGTTTTTGTTTTTGTTTTGGGCTAAAACGACGTCGTTTTGGCCATTTCGTTAGTCCACGTAACCACTGATGGCCATTAATGTCAGGGATTAATATGACTCATTATTTTTTTATCTCAAGGACCAATTTGAAATTTCGAAAATCTCGGGGATGAAATTGATCGGTTCCCACAAAGTTCGGGACCAATATGACATACTACTCATTGTTTTATGGTTGAGATGTCATGGTTGGTTATTGGGTGGGATTCAAAATTTATAGTTTTCACAATAGTATTCTGGTTCAAGAGTTTGGAGGACCTACAAAACAAAAGAGATTAAGTCGATGGATGAGATCCAGGTCCTACATCCCCATCGAGATGCTCCAGGGACTGAAGAATACACGATTCTCATACAAACGGTGTTATGCTTGGGCGTAGGTTACTCTCAAATATACGTATCTTGATGTTGAGAATATTGGCACTAAGAGTTATCAATGTAAAGAGTCTCTTTATTAACTTGTGTAGTGGGTTGTTGATGTTTCTGGTGTGTTGAATCCCTTCCTAGAGAGCATATTTACAGTACTTGGTGTGATACCATGTGGGCTTGATCTCCTTGTGGATCAAGGATTTATCTTTGTAGATAATCTTCACCTGATCTTCTGAGGTTTTGAGAGGATTAATCACATACTTTCATAGATAATTTAGCATATATCGTTGATTAACTGAAAGCAATATGCTAAGACATTTATCATTATTTGAGAATTATCTTATGATATTCTCTTGGATTTATCTTTAGATTAAGATTAATTATGCTCCTTTTGTCATTATCCATTGATTATGGTTATTCTTGGAGTAGATCTTGCTATTCAATGTTGGTTATGACGTATATAAAGGTTAATCTAGAACTCACATCCACTTTGTGGAACACGATGGTTAACTAATATTTTGTACTATGCTTAAGGGTTAATGACTAGATCCTATCTGGATTGAGGACTGGTGTGAGCCATATGACCATGACACCAGTTTAGATTAGTAACAAAGTTATATGCATATAAAATTGGAAGTTAGTAATAGTCATTAGTAGTTTCTCGCTAACAGTAATTATATATTTGACTTTTAATATTGATATGTAATTATTAATAACTTTATTTCGACATTTCAAATCATTCATATGTCATATGAATATGAATATATATATATATATATAGATAAAGATAGTACTTCAGTTTGTAACTTTTTTAATACTTTATGCTTTATTTCAGGGTATTGTAACTACCAACTTTATGACTACCATTGATTGTGGGTTGAATCAATTATGTGATATTGAAATAGACAAGGTATGAAACATATTAAAAGTACTATACAATCCAAATATGTATACATATTATTTAATTCTTAGTTTTTTGGACCTTTGGATTTGTTGGTAATGGAAATAATTTTTATAAGAGAAATGGAGTTTGACAAATCCAAGAGGATATATATGAGATGTTTATAAATGTATCCAATACCAAACCACATTATATTATAATAATACACTTCAAAGGTCTCATACACTGATTAAACAAAAAGAAAATAGTTAGTAAAATATTTTTTTTATTGATTTTAGTCCTTAAGTATTGCATAAATTTGAATATAGTAGTCCATGTATTCCATTAAGTGATGATAAGTCAATAGCACAATTGGTTACATCAAAAAACTAGTAGAACATGGGTCACATGTTGAGTTAACCACATTATCACTAAGGACTACAACAAATTAAGCACTTAAACCAAAACTTTATCAACCGTTAAGGATCAATATTATATTTAACAAAAAAAACTAAAATCATCGATTGTATTGAACTAATGTCAAGACTTAATTTAAATAAGATCCACAAGTCCTATAATATGGATAGTCACAAAAGTATATTATATTGTTTTTTCCTTTTTTTACCTTGTTAAACAAGTATATATGCTGCATAAAAAGGTAGGTACAATACCCAGAATAAGAAATGGGTAAGTTGTCTACTTTTAATAATGGCGTCAAGCTATCAAAGTTATTGGACAACGCATAATAAACATATATATGGTAACAAAACAATAATGTTGATAGTAGTGTCTAGTTTATCAGTGGTATCAGTAAAGACTATTTAAGTTTAAATATACACTAAGTTAACACAAGTATGTATGTGCTTAGATGCCATCTCGAGTACTTTATTTGATTTAGGCCACCAAACTCTAGTTTAATACATAAATTATTAACCATCCTCACAATTATTGAAGTAGGTAATAATACGAAGAGAAAACATGGAAATTTTTATACCATGAACACTTTGTTAATGAGTAGTATTATAATTGATATGTGGTTGATGTGTTTTAATTTGCAGATAAATAAGCCATATCTACCACTAGCATCTGGGAAATTGTCCTTCAGAAATGGTGTAATTATTATTGCATCATTTCAAATCCTGGTAACGTATATATAATTATCAATTTTGGCATATTGAGCACATACTGTGAAGCCTATACTTTATTTTCTTCTAGTTATTTATATAAATTTAATTTATTTATATTAGTTTTAAGTAATCAATTACCATGGTTATTGGTCGTTTGGTTAGTGTAAATTTTGACATAGGAATATGTATTTGCATGTTATTTAATTTATTCTCGTACTTTCCAAAAAATAAAACATAAGTCCTACATATTTTAATATTTCATAAGCTAGATATTTTGATTTTTGTTACAAATCCTATTAAAACATAATCTTTTTAAAACATTTTATTTGTCTATTTTTCTTATCGATGAGTCTGCCTTAAAGAAATCGTAAAAGCATTAACGTTTTACTGATCACTTAGGAGGTGTGTATATAAAACTATTGGTTTAAATTAAAAAAGACACCAATGTATGTCATCATAGGAGCACATGTTTAAGCACATTTTCTTGTTATTTAGTCTTGGCCTTCCCCACAATAAAAGGAATCAATTTTCTTATTTATTGTATCTAGACCACTCTCACAATTAGTAATTACTATAATCTTCTTTTTATTTTCTATAAATCAAAACAATATTAATGGAAAAACCAACAATTACAAATAGTTCTAGGCCACGACCATTGTTATACAAGCAGTCGGATTGACACACCAATTTAGAATTGAAAAGAAAAATTACCAATAACATTAAACTAGCCCCATGAGTAAATTTTAATTAAGTGTAATAAATCAACCTCGTCAATAACCGCATTACTAAAAATAACATTGTTCCTCAACCGCCACAAAGACCAAATACCAATGTTCCATAAAATCATTCCTTACTTGCTTTGCTTCCGTTGTTTGAAATGGTCCTTAAACACCTTGGAAAAATCAATTAAGTTGTTTGGTTAAGTTTTGTGATAAACTAATCTAATGCATCATAGCCAACTGTAGTGGCACTGTACAATTAAATACAAGAACAAATGAACAGTTGTTTCATCTACACTGTTACAAAAACTGGTTGTAACAAAATAATTAGAAAGTAGTTTTGATGATAAAATCACTTTCTACAATTTGATGAAATCTACCATAGATATAATAATATATCATGACTATATTATCTAGGATGCATGTTTAAATCATGCACACATTCTCTCCCTTTTTGTAGCATAGAAAAGATAATGGCAAAGAAATGTATGTAGAGAGGTAAAAACATATTGCATCATTATGGAATTAAGTGACTTAATGTGTTGATCATGTTGAGTACTTGATTTCACGTTGTCAACACATACAGTCCCCCTGCCGACCTCTAATGAAGATCTTCCTGTCGTGTGCTATCTTTTATTGTTGTAGTCATCTTTGATGGACACTTGGACTCTTCAGTTAAATACAGTCTTGTTAGTCTTCTCATGAGTCTCATCAGTTGATGCCTTTCAAAGATATATTGAAACTTCATCTATTTTTGAAGCCTTGATTGTAACAGTTTCTTCATGTTTCTTAATTTCTTGGTGTGTATCATACGATATGTAGAGTTGTACCATGTACACCATATCTGAGTGCTGGAAATTAGATCCGAATATTTTTGTCTTTCCTTAATTTGTGTTTTCTTTTTTTAACAGGATGGTATTGGCTCTACTTGCAATAAGACATTGGTCTCTTTCTTTTTTTGCCTTTTCATTTGAGCTTTCAAAGTGTGCTTCCAGATTTAAAACTATCATACAGATGGGATCATTCGGATCTAAGCCATGCTCTGTAGGATGATTGATAAAAAATTCATCTTCTATCATGAAGTCTTGACCATTTACATTATTAGTGATGGTAGAGATAGTTTTGGGCTCTGATTCGAAAGAGTTGTCGCTGTTCATGATAGAGTTTCTTCAGCACTTCCTATTTTTCTCTCCTTGAGTCGAGGTTACCTTTCTTTTGTCATGATAATCTCCTTGTGATGACTATGTCTAACTAGTTGTTATTCTTTTGGTTGAAGTGTCTTGAAGGAACTGTTCATGTCTTTTTATAGACAACTTCTTTTAATAAGGTTCAAGTCTTGTTCACATGAGACTGTAATGAGATTCTTAGACATTTGAAAATCACTATCTTCTTTATCATACTATTTTTTTAATTGATCTACTCTCATGTTTAGTCTAGTTGACGATGAGTATTTGAAGATTTATCCAGTCTCCCTCCACTACACATAGATTGTTCCTTTTCATGATTGTTAAGCTTAGCCGAGGTCCATATTCAACACCTTATTTGAGTGCATGAAAATTATTTCCAATATTTTGAAAAATCCTTGCCAATTGCATTCCATATGACAACTCTTCTTTACTCGATCTCTCATGTATGACTCTCTTCATATTCCAGATGATGACTTGTCCAAGATGTATCCGAGTCTTGTTGCCCAAAGCTTCTAACTCAAATGATCAATATCCCACATATTGTCAATCATGTTATTTATGCTTGTTATGCATATATAGACGAAATTGTGTAGGTTCTTCATTTACCGAGATAGAGATTTTACATGGATGTGTGTTTCTTTTGCAATGCTACACAAAACTTTATTTCGATGACTTGAAGTTGACAACTTTTTTTTTGTTGTAAGTGGCATCAAACCTCGAGAGGGGAATTTAATTAATTTCTAGAATTAATGGAAAAATAAAAATATAATTAAGGATTGTGTGGTGGACCAGACCTCGGGCCGACCCTTAAGAGGCTCCGCCGACCACGCACCGTCATCAAGGTACCTCGGCCACCATGTGCCGAGTAGGGTTAACCAAACTAGACATCCCTTGGTCGACCAAAGGCCTATGTTAAGGATACAGATGACAACCTCAAAAACGGTCAAAAACACCTAGCCTAACTATTAAACCGACCACAACGAGTTGACACTCACCCACACGATCATCAACCGACCGTGCACCTCGAGCCTTCCTCTAAGAAGGACCCTCAATTGGCCACCGAGACAGGAATGGATCACTCGGACCATGGCTCGTCATGTAGGCCACGTGTCACCCATCCTGCATCTCGCATAACGGCCTAGACGTAAGAAGGGTACATGCTGAGTTGTCCAGGTTCTAGAAGAATATTAAATATTTTGCAGATATTTCCACAGAACCTGACGTCAGCATGGAAACCTAAAGGGCCTCCATCCAAGCCCATATCCCTACACCCATATAAAAGGCATAATATTGCTGAGGGGTCAGGTATGTTCTCTCATCCCTAAGTTGACGCTATCCACACACTTTAATTTCCACACACGTCCTACATTAATTTCTTGGTTCTTCACTGATTCCAAGGGCCATTAAGCACAGGTCCAAGCTAAGGATCATAAAAGATCAAGGACATTTCTATATTAAAGACACTACAGATAATTTTTGTTACGATATAAAAATTGTGAGTTTAGTTGAAAAGATAGAAGACAACAAAAATAATTGCAAGAGAAATTGAAGAGTTAAGGGATAGAAAAAAATGCAAACTAAGGATTTTTATCTTAGTTCGGCCTCCCTGATGAGTCCCACGTACAGGTTTTGTAAAGGCTTACGTCTAGGCTCTCAACAATAGGATTCGACCTTTCATAAGGAACCTTGAACACACATAATAGGATGCCTTTCCTTATCCATTACGGGATATATTTGAAAAATAGGATAAAAATACACAATTGATGAAGCACTCTTGATAGTGCATATTATAAAAATTGAAGAACTATAGCAGTGGTATATGATAACACTCAAGCTCTTAAGACACTTAGGCTTTGGAGAAGAAGAAGAGTTTTTCTCCGAGTTTTCCAAGAACTAGGATTAGTATGAGAGAAGAGAATGAGTGAGTTGAAAAATTGAACATGGGCAGTTTTTAATCACAATTTCGATCATGGAAAATTAAAAAAAAATAATAATCCAAGTAATAAACATAATGTATCCAAATTTGTTATTCTGATTTTCAAAAAAGTAATCGATTCGTGACTTTAAGTAATCGATTATTCTAACCAAAAAGTAATTGATTCATGACTTTAAGTAATCGATTATTTTAACCAAAAAGTAATTGATTCACCATGAAAAGTATTTGATTCAAAACTCCCAGGATTTTGTATGACGCAACAAAGTAATTGATTCATCCATAAAGTATTCGATTACTTCATGAGAAAGTAATCGATTACACTATCTTCAACAATCGATTCAAAACTCTCTAGATTTTGTATGATGCAACAAAGTAATCGATTCATATACAAGAGTAATCAATTATTCCCTTTGTCCCATATGCTATGATTTTTTGGAGATTTTACACAGATAGATTAAGAAATGAGTAAATGATGTAAGAATTCGGTATAATTTGACTAAATTACCCCCATTTAATAAAAGGAGAGAGAGTAATAATAAATGTATGAAGATTATATTGAAGAGAGATGAAGAAATGAGTGATAAAAAAGAGAATGCAATAAATAAGGGTATGTTTGGAAAAAGTATATATGAGTCTTGGATTTCTAAAAAGATCATGACTTACGGGACAAAAAAAATCTCCAAAAACTCATAACATATGGGAAGGAGGGAGCACTTCATGCTAATTTTCATAAAAACATATTTTCACAATCAAGACAGTTAAGACTTAGATTAAATGTGTTTGTTGCATCTTTAGATACTGGATTAACAGATTTAAAAAGAATTTTCACTTATTCTTCTCAATATTTTAGTATCTTACATACTAGCTTGAGTTTTAGACATACCATTCCTTACATTATTTTCCTAGCAGATGAATGCATGAACTTGATCCTTCTTAGAGCTTTGTTTGTTGTCATCAATGCATAAGCTCTCTCCATTTTAGAGCTTTGTTTGTTGTCATCAAAACTTCAGAATACATTGTTTTATAACACCTTTTCTAGTTCTTTCAATGATCAAGCTAAGCCATTTGGACCTTCTACTAAAGGTTTTGTTTATGGGTTCTACATTGATGCCAATTTATTTCTTCAAAACAATTGATTTGATAGTGAGATCATTGCTCATGGTAGAATTTTGATAGAACCGTCTAATCATGTTGAAATACATTGGTTCCTTAAGATCAAAGAATAGCAAACATTCATCACTTTCAAAAATTCTTACATAGTTTCCTGGGATGATAATTTGATTTGAGTAGTTTGGCCTTCTTTGTTGTTTATAATCTTTGATGCTGTATGATTTTTGGAGGCATAACATTCTTTGCTAGAAGTTAGGTTCTTTCATATCAAATCTCAGTAAATGATGCGATTTTAAGTGTTTAAACATAATGAACTTACATTTCCTTATATAGTTTAACATTGAAAGAGGATAAGAAGGAAATTTTTGCGAATCGTATCGACCATTTTTCAAAGAAGACAAACAATTCACAAAAGCAATAATACAATAAAAAGAATACTTTTAAAACTATAGAAACACATGGATATTGGATTTGAAGCATTGGATTGATGTATTCTTAAAAAAAACAGAGTTTCCTTGTTCTTAAGCAAGCATCATTGATCAGACAGATTTATGAATACAGACACATGATAGTAGAAAATTTAAATCTATTTTAGTGATTTTCTAAGCTTGAATCACATATTAGACCTCTTCATGGATGCTTGAAATTCATCGAGTCCCATTTGTGGTAGGGAAAGAGTAACTTCAGACAGTTCTTTGGTTTTCTCCATTGCTTCCATTAGTATACACAACCTTTCTCTTTCCTCATTACTAATTTCTTTGGCTATGCCCTGTTTCTTTTCTTTGGAAAGATCTTCTTTACTCGATAGATTAGATTAGGATTGTTGACAATCCTTTTGATTCTTTCAGCAAGTTTCTCAAGATCTTACAAATCATAAATATTTGTGCAACTCATGTTTTCAACTAGATTCATTTCTCCCAGTTGCATGGGCTTAAATACAACTTTTTTTCCCTTTCTCGTGACTTATTTCTTTAGACATAACTTCTCATGTTCTCTTAGAGGATAGACTCAAATGTTTTGAGCTAGATTCATCAGGAGTTTCTTCTAGATCTTGAAAACAGCAAAAAATTTCCAGTTGAGGATGACTTTCTGTACCATGAAGAGTAAGAAGCGATAGACATTGTGTTGGTCTTTTGAGATGAGAGTTTTTCTTCGATACAGGGAGATGGAGAAGAGATTTTGGAATGAAAAGTCTTTGCTTTGGGTTCTTAAACTATTTATAGAGGTGCATCATATCGGAAGATTCAAGAGATTTCTTAATGTTGACTTCTTCACTTCTTGCCTCAATAGAATAACTCTTTTATAGAAGTTTAATTTCGAGGGCAAAAATTTAGATGTCTTGAGTGTATTTTAGTGAATGTGACATTCTGAGATAGAGATACATCAATGGACCCATCAAGAGGATTATGATCACTTTCATGATAGCTTAATACCCACTAAGAATAGTGAATCAATTATCAAAGTAAGCGAAATAATCCATATATCATTTAGGAAAAGGTAGTGGAATATCCTTACCAAATGTAGTTATGATGATAGCATACTACCATATACCTCCCTCACTCCTTTTTGAAGAATAGACTTCTGATTAGGGCCATATATGAGACTTTCCTCTTCTTTATCTGATTCCCTATTGACCCTTTTCATCTTGATTTGTTATCCTCTTTTCTCCTTCCCAATATTTATCTAATGCAATCCATCTTGATGTGAAAGTTTCATCATTGTGAGTGTAATATGTGCTTCAACTTTCTAGAGATGTCATAATCTTGACATTGAGTCTCCCTTATGCTGCTTTTCTGATTCTAACCCATAGACTAATCCCAAATTTTTGTATCGATATAGAAAATACTAAGGTGAATTACTAGATTTTTCTTTGTGGACATGATTCCCCATTTGTTTCTTTCAGAAATAAGTAAGAGTGTGTCTTCATATTTGAGATAATTGAACAAAAAATATAGAAAGACACAACTCATTTATATTGGTTCACTAACTCAACATGACATAGCTACAACCATTCCCCAATGCAAGCATTATGATTTTCTTCTCCATAATCGTCTTCATTACAAGTACAATCTTTACTCAAACTCAACACACATAGTGTTTAGGCCTCAACTCACACACACGGTATTTAACCCTCTAAGCCATCCAAGCTTTGCTCTCCAAGTCCACACGAGCAAGGTCACACAGATCATCTTTAACAAGTCCATACAGGCTCATTCTTTGACACACAGGCTTTACCGCACAGGCCCAAACTTAGCCACACATGCTCTTCTTCTGCCACACAAGCACATAGTCTTTGACACAACTACTCAGTTTGCTTCAATGCATACCTAATGCATTTTCTATTAATCCACCAAACATGTTTTATATAAAGTCTTCCGCGGGATATGGGCTCACATAGAGCATCATACTTTTAGATTATAACAAGTTCATCAGTTAAGCTAATAGATGATTGATGGAACTTTTATAACTCTGGGCTTGGATTCTATATCTTCCAATCCTTCAACATGTTGATTTTATGATCATAAAAGGGTGACACAAGTTGTCTCTTCTTCAAATATCGTCTAATTTCCGCAGAGTCGTGACTCTCCTTATGAATCTTCTTCAATCCAAATGCTTTTTCTTTTTCTTCATTTTCTTCATGGGTTATGTTCCGGTTTTTATAAGATAGGAGCCTAACATAGGTGACCGTGGTCCTACGTATCCCAATTAAATAAGGGAATCAAGGTGGATGTAGTTCTTTGGGAAGATGGAATTTGTGATCTTGAGATCCTTTAGGTTCCTTCACGTAAAGCCCCTTGAGGATTTTTAGGATTCCTTTAAGTGGAGTCTCTTCAGATCTCCCTATTTCTATTAAGATATTGGGATGTCTTGCAGAAGAATGGTGATGTTTTATCCAGATGAGACAGGGATCCTTGTTAAGGATATTTAGTTTGACAAGAGTGGGATCATGGTCCTACGTACCCGTTCGAACTAAGGTTTTGTGGATCAAGACTATGTAGTTCTATCAGACATGTTGAAATAGTGCATAAAGGAAGAATGAGATGACGACGATCTGTCCCTAAGAAGAGTCAACGATATGTCCACTACTTTTAGCTAGGGAGGTCGTTTATGGTCTAAGACCTCTTGTATAAATGAGGTGGCACACCGCTTTGGATCATGAGGTTAAAACTCTCAATGCTATTTGGCAATGGGCTTCAAGTGGTTGTTGACTTATTGGTGGGATTGGATGCAATTGCCACCGTGTTGGACAGTAAGAGTTTTGGATCTCTCACTACTAAATATTTTTCTCACTAGGAGTATCTGTGTATACTTTATGTGTAGTGAAATTCGGAGGTTGTGTTGAATATGTGTCTTCATCATCTGGCAGTGGTTGGTATTTAAAGAGTCTTCGTCGGATGCTATATTTTCCCTGATAAATCTTCTATCTCTGAGGATAATCGTCCTTTACCTTATCAGCTTTGGGCAGACTGGATCATCTATTATGATAGATAATCTTATAGAATAGGTAACATATCTTTGTGTTATCCTAAGATTATTGGGATAAATCCATCATATATCTTTATAAAATTTGTCATTATTTGTAGGAGGTTCATTTCATAAATAAGACTCGCTGACCGCGCACTAACCACATGCCTTTGTTCGATCTCGAGCGAGCTATCGTTGGCTTGTGACCCAACATTGAAGGCGGGAGGAGCTCAGTTGGAGGCCGGAGGAGCTCGGTTGTAGTCCTTCTCAAGGGTTCCTAAGTCGTTGAAGGGCTATTACATGGTGCAGGTAACCCTAGCTTGCAATAGGAACAGGTTGTTTTGTCCAACTAGTTCTCTCTTAGAAGCAACGTCCTATTTATAGACTTCAATCTTTTTGATGGTCACTACGGAATCTTTGAGTTTGCTCTTCACGCGCCTTGTCAACTTGAGCAAGCTGGCAGTATTTCTCTGCTTTTCTCCGCTCTATTTTTTAGTATGTGGCTTGGATCGTACAGCTTTTACAAACTTGAACGTTACTTGATAAAATATCTTATTAGTTTGATTTCTTAGAATTCAAGATGTTTTCTTCTTATCATGATTTTATATGGATAATGTTGGAACATCGGCAAGTATACCGGGTTGTACAAGTAATAGAGTGGTAAAATAGGGTGTTGTACCCACAGGGATTGGTTAAGTCACACAACTCTCACCTTAACGCAATTTCTTAATGAAAATTGGTTTAAGAGTTTGTATTTGTTGAAGGTTTAAAAACATAAGAAATAAGTTTGAAAATTGGTTTTGAGTGTAAACGCGTAAAAGGCTAAGGATATGGTTTCGGTAGCAGGATTACAACATTGACTATGAATTTCAACTCTTCCTAAGTCAATTCCGGAAAATTAGTGAGAACTTAATTCCTTAAGATAATCACTTTTTATTATAAGTTCTAAAATCCATTAATCCCTTAAGTCAATTTTAGAAATATAATCACAATATAACAACTGCCAAAATTATAACGTTTTAGCATTAGGGATAAGGAAAGTGATATGTGACACCCTTCTTTAAATACAAAACTTTATATAATTATTCAATATTTAATTATACCTTATGGACTTAGTGAAAAAGCACAATAAAAATTTTCTTTTAATATTGATTTGTATTTCTCGAAAACACTTGGACTTGTGCTCAAACTTTAAATCTTCTGGACTTGGTGAAAAAGCACAATAAAAATTTTCTTTTCATATTGATTTGTATTTCTCGAAAACACTTGGGCTTGTGTTCAAACTTTAAATCTTCTCATATTAAATTAAATCGAATCCGGCATAATAATCTTAGAAATACCAAAACTCATAAAATTCCTCAATTGACAACATTTTCATTACGATGGTTGAAATGATAAACAGTTGGTATTATCAATTTAGCGTTGTCTCATGAGGCTAAATATTACTCCCTCCGGTCCATATTATAAGAACCCTTTTTGTGAGAGAGAAAGGGTACTTATAATATGGACCGGAGGGAGTATTAGCTAATAGCAATTGCCGAATTCATTTTTAATCAAAATCAGAGTGCGCGGAATAATATAGTACTTAAGGATCATTGGTGATATAAACATCATATATATATATAACATGAAAAAGATCCTTAAGTACATGTCATCATCATCAAAAGTTATAAAAGTCCAAAGTACCAAGTCCATAAACTGTAAATATAAAAAGAGTACAAAATAAAAGACCTCAGCTTTCCAACAATCCAAAAGTATGTACAGTAAGTCACAATTCAAAAATAAGTGTTAAAGAGCAGGTCGAACTGGTCCTCCAAGCATCCAACTGGTCCTCCAAGCATCCAACTGGTCCACTGCAGCTACACATCAGGTCCAGGATTCGTACTACCTATATTATGCCTATACTTAGGAACCACTTGGTCCTCCACGGGGTCTAGTAGCCAGCTCGACTGGTACCTCCTCCTCGCTCTCCCCTTCCTCAGGGTCCTCCTCAATCTCGTCCGACGAGGTAGATGCCCTACCACTGGGCCTAAGATCTGTAGCAGGTGCAGTCCTAACAATACCGGTCGGACCAGGTGAGGGGATATCATTATCAGTGAAAACTCTAGAAGCAGAGGGATGAGAACGAGTGGCCGTCCAGAAACGAAAACTATAGAACCTACGTACTGGTCGAGCTGGTAGTGGTGGTATAAGTATAGAACAGGGGTACATGTATAGTATAAAACTATAAATGATAGGGATCCTAAACCCACGAGGTCGCACCCGAGCAAGGGGGTTAGGGTGGTAGAGAATAATCTCAACCTCACCCTCAAAAGTAGCTCGGTGATCCTCAAATGTCCATATACCACTAGGGATGGGACCGATCTCGACGCAAGCTAGGTATCTGACCATCACCTAATAAGGACACAAGGGTAAGCATATACATAAACATAATCAAATAAGAGTAACTGGAAACTAAACAGTCACATGCAACAAGTTATCAGCCAACATGTGTCCAACATGTATATGCATATGATCAAGCCAGATTTCTTTATAATTAATCTCTATAATTATAATGGCATGATGCATGACATCTCTCAATCCTGAGATACTCCAACTAAATATCCTTATGGACGTCCATCCATAACAACGGCGCATTCTATTCCCAGAATACTTTTGATACGTTCTATTCCCAAAACGTATGGCGTACTAGCTCGAAAGTGATAACAACGTCACCCTATCTGGTGAACGTCACGTCGCCAAAACGTAAACCTATCACTTTATGATATACAACGGAAGTGATAAACAACGCCACCATATCTGGTGAACGTCACGTCGCCAAAACATAAACCTTATCACTTTATGATACACAACAGAAGTGATAAACAACGCCACCATATCTGGTGAACGTCACGTCGCCAAAACGTAAATCTCATCACTTTATGACACACAACGGAGGTGAAAAACAACGTCACCATATCTGGTGAATGTCACGTCGCCAAAACATAAACCTTATCACTTGTGTGTGTCATGTCGTCAAAACGTAATAATCATATCAATAGTATATCACATACTGCCCACATCGTCAACCTTGATGTGTCATCGAGCTAGCAACAACATTTGGCACTCCCAGAGGCTCTCCTCATGTACCTCGAACATGAAATACGATAAATTCCACCAACACCATGCATGAATGCATCAATGTCTAAATTGATTTGTCCTTTAATTTATTTTATAATTTCCAACTCAATATAAAATAAATATAAGCATTATCCATATCACCCAGAAATAATAATCCGATATTATTTCAGGTATCATTTCAGTGTGATCACTTCAAAATCAACATTTAATTATAAGTTAAAATTGTTAGAAATTAAAAATGGTATTTTTGCTGAATTTTTAACACTGGTAATCCTGAATTGGTAATCGATTATTCATGACAGCATATGCACAAAAACTGAGTTTTAACGTACCATTTTCAATTCAAATCAAATCTAACTCAAAACCATCACTTACAGAGATCAAATGGCACAAAATAAACTTGCTCAAACACTGAACTCAAACCAAAACTCTCAAAATCCAACAATACCAAGAATTATGCATAAAACACATCATTTAGAAACTCAAGGTATCAAATCACAATACATGCAACAAAACCATGATTTCAGGAATTAAGCACTTTGCATGCATACATTATAAGTTGCTCAAATCACAAAGAGAGCAAGATTTGGTCTCCAAACCAAAAACCTATTTCAGGATAAGCCCTTTTAAGTCTCAAGGTGACTCCCTATACAAAACACATTAATCACTCTTATTCTAGTGAATGTAAAGCTTTCCCCATACTCTAATTCGTGAAGGAACAAAAACTTGGCAAGAAAGAGCTCTAGAACTTCGAATTCCCCAAATTCCTCACTGAAACAGAGTAGTTTCAGCAGGGCACCAAAATCGAATTGGTTAATACATGAAATAGCCATGAAAATTGGGGAAATTAGTTTCTCTAAACTCTCTGCAACACGTACTCACTGAAGGAACATGTTTGAAATCAAAAGGGTTCGTGTGCTTACCATAATCGAGCTTCAAAGTGAGCTCCAGGAACCAGTTTTCAAGTTTCTGCAGAATTGAAGACTCAAATTTGCAAGCTTGATTCTTCCAGCACACACACTCTCAACTCACAATCTTTATATCACTACAAAGCTTGAAGAGTAATCTTTGTAATGGTGTATCACTCTTAGACTATAACTCAGAATTGAAGGAGAAATTGAGAGGCGAACTCAGTAACCCCAATTTCGATTATCAGACCAACACAAGCCAAAATGAACCAAAATCCATCAACTCAGATCCTTAAATAGAGCAATCTAAACTCCATGCACAACGACACGACATCCCCATAAGGGGGCAAGGTGGATTAGGTGTCAATTTGCGACACCCTCAAATTAACCACGAGTAATTAAAGTAATAATTAAGCTTTTACTCGAAAAGATATGGACTTGCTTGAATGTAGAAAATATAGGGTTAAATTTTTCCTTTTTATTTTCTAAAAGAAGTGGGTGCACAAACAAAAATATTGGATCTTGGAGTTTAGAATACGTATTACTTTAAATATCGAATTCGGCGATTAACTTTAATTGAGGACTCATGACATTTCAAAATTTAGATAGCATCCTCTTAGGCTAATAGAATTAATTATAGTTCATATGTTGAAAACATAAGTTATGTCATCCATTATTTCATTTAACGTAGTTGATACCATTTGTAAACACCATAGCCGAATTCCTTTAAATTGCTATCAGAGTAAGCGAAAATAATAGGACTATGAAACAGAGTTGTAATTTAAACATAGGTTTATATTCATATAAAAGGCAGTAAGTACATAGTCCAGATAATGTAAGTCTTCAAGACCAACAGTACAAGTCCATAGTAAAATATATACAATACCAAAATAGATCAATACTCTAGAGTTCTCAAAAGATAATATATACAATATCTGCATAATCAAAATAAAAGACTTCAGAGCTGATCTCGTAGCATGAGTAGTAGTAGTAGTCTCCCAGTAGCAGTAGTAGTCATCATCAACCATAAGCAGAACTCCTCCACAGCAGCAGAAACACCAGATCCCTGATCCACATCACCTATCCTATGCATATATCTATGGATCATCATCCCTCCATTGACTCCCGGTAGAATGCTCAACAGGCTCACCTTCGCTCTCGTCCTCGATAGGATCCTCCTCAATCTCACCCGACGGGGCAGGTACCTTACCACTGGGTACAGGGTCAGGTGTAGGTGTGACCCTAATAGGACTCGTCGGATCAGATGGTGGAGTCTCCTCTCGAACGACTCTGGTAGAAAGGGGTGTGAGCGGGTAAGTCTGAATCGAAAACTGTGGCACGAGCGAGCTGGTCGAGTGGGAGGTGGTCCATGATAAGTGTAAAAAGGAGGTACATGCATAGTATATATGATAGGGATCCTAAATCTACGAGGACTGATCCGAACCAGTGGATTAGGGTGATAGAAGGTCATCTCCACCTCACCCTCATACGCTGACGGTGATCCTCATAGATCCAAACTCCACTAGGAAGTGGGCGGATCTCGATACAAGCGAGATATCGTGACATCACCTACAAGGGCATGGGGATAAGCAATACTATATACATAACGGATAGAGCATAAAAGTACAAGAAATATAAGCATGAACAGATAGCATCGAATTAGTTAACAATCACAGTTAACACTTAGCAAATACTTGATGCAAGTAGGATGCTCACACTTATTTACAAATAACCTACTTTAAAATAATTAAGGATGAGTGGCATGATGTATGAGTCTAACTCTCAAATCTTAACTCCATCAATCTATGTCACTCTCTGACGTCCATCCTTTAACTTCACATTTGTACTCAACAGTACTTTGTACTCCTACGTTGTACAACATTCGTACATTCGATCCTGAATGTACACGACAAGCTTGGAAATGATACATAACGCGCTCCTCGAGCAGTGTCCCGTCGTCCAATATGGAATAATCATATCAACAGCGCATCACTCACGCTGGCCACATCATCAACCATAATGTGTCATCAAGCGAGCCGTTATTTGGGATTCCCAGAAGCCCTCCGCAAGTTATCAACAACATGACAAATGATTCTTATCGCCTTATCACCATGTATGAATGCACATAAATGTTCCATTAAAGATTATCCATTAATCTTATTATGTGCAATATGTAATTGATCACATCATTCATTCTTGAAACATGATTTCATTCAGTGTAAGTGTCATTAGGTTTAAATAAACTTAGTTAAACTAAAAATGGCATTTGTCAGTGTTCTGGTCAAAAAGACTCGAGTCTTATCCAAAAGACTCGAGTAATTCATCATTTTTCTGAAAATTTGTGTTTTAGTCTACCAGAATACTCGAGTAGTTCACAAAAGACTCGAGTTGTTCATCGACCCAGAATACTCGAGTGGTTCATAAATACTCGAGTGGTTAATTAAAATGTTTCAAATGATGCATCAGCCTATACTCGAGTTTTGATTCAAGCGCTCGAGTATTGGTGCTATCAGATGCACTGGTGCACCAAAAATACTCGAGTCTTGAGTCAAACACTCGAGTCTTTGCTGATAGTAAAACACAGAAAATTGGGTTTCAACATACCATTTTCAATTCTAACCAAATTTAACTAAAACCAATGATCAACAGAGTCATATTTATGGATAATAAACATGTTTCAACTAAATAATAACATCAATTCACAGAGATTAATCCAATCTCTTTCATTATGCATAAAATCACATAATTCAACATTTAACATACCAAATCAATATGCATGCAGTTAATTCACAAAAAACAGTGTTCTTACAGCTTGCATACATCATATGTAAGTTGTTCTAAGCATCAACACTTTAAGTTTTGGTCTCCAAACCAAATTCCTATATTAAGCTAAGCCCTTAGAGTCTCTTGATGACTCTTTAATCAAATTCACATATTTTAAACTCTATCTAGTGTATAAATAGCTTTCCCCTTACCTCTCAAATTTGAATCAACAAGAATTTTTTAGAAACTTAGCTCCCAAGCTAGACTTCCCCAAAAACCTTCTGACAGCAACGCTATTTGGACAGGGTCACAAAACTAGAGATTTTAACCAACCATTCATGCATAAGAATTAGGGAAAATGATTAAAATCTACTTTATGCAACATGCATGAGAGAATAAAACCAATTTTGAGTCAAGAGGGTTCATGAGCTTACCAAAATCGAAGACCAAAGTAAGCTCCAACAACTCGATTCTGGTTTTGACAGCAAACAGACCCCAACTTTCGAGCTTCAATTCTCCTAGCATACAAACTCTCAGCTCAAGAATTTGGTATCTATACAAAGCTCGTGATGTGAGCTTTGTATTGGTGTATAATTTGTGTTTCAACTCTTAAGAACGAAGGAGAATCGAACAGAAGAAATCAAGAACCCTAAACTGCGAAGTCTTTCACGAATTTGGCAAAATGATCTTCAACTCGGTTTCAATTGCCTTTTATAGGCTAGATTAAGTTACATGCAGCTCGCCACGAAGCCATGGATGTGTTGATGGAGCTGTTTTCGTGTCACTCGATGGAAATCGTTGGGTGATGACTCACTAAACGCACTAACTCGTGCAACTCTGACTAAAATACTCGAGTCTTGGCAGAAAGACTCGAGTCTTTTGGCCAATTTTTGAAAAATAAATATTTTATTTCCTTTCCCTCCAAAACCTTTTTAATATTACTTCTAGGTCCTAAAATAAGGACTAATATGCAAAAACCGTATTTTCCCATAAAAATAATTATCTAGTCATTCATACATATTTTTCTCTTATCAAACACATGCATAATAAACAGATTTTAATCAAGGATTAAAATAAAAGTAATTAATTATAAATAAATTTATAATTAAACTTTCATTAATCATGGATTAAAAATTTGGGGTGTTACACAATTTCTGCGTAATTAGGGATTAATCAAGTGTTGAGTCATCAAACGCACTCAACACTAACTGTTCTGCATTTTGGTAATCGATTACCAAGTCGTGGTAATCGATTACCACAATGAAAATTTTCAAAAATTTATATTTTAATTAACTTCCCTCCAAAAACCTTTTCAATATTGCAATTAGGTCCTACCCCAAGGTCTGATTTGCAAAACTAATATTTTTGTACAAATTTAATATATAAAAATATATTGCATATTCTTATATACCTTTAAAGCACATAATGTACAAAAATAAAGACTTCTAATAAACTTAATTAATTATAAAATAATTATTATAATTAATCATCCTATTATTCAAGAGACGAAAATTAGGGATGTTACATGATACTTATTGTAGGTGATGCTTTCCCTTTGGAGTTCCTTCCTTTGAGAACTTCATTATTGCATTTTGAAGGAAGTCTCCACTTGTGTTAAACATGTTGCACTTCTTTTGGAGAATCTCATCTTCATATCCAGTGTCGCATTCAAGTACAAAAGTTAAATCATGTCTTCCTTTGGATATGCTTTCATTTAAGTCTATTGTGCGTAAATATCCTTAGGAAATAGTTGAATAGCTAGAACTTTTTATGGTTCTCGCAAGACTGTTTGAGAACATTTCTTTTGGTATCTAACATGTTTGGATCCTTAATGATTAGTTGCATTGATCTTTACAAATATCAATGATATTGTGAAAACAAAATATGAATGAGCAGTTGCGCTAATCACAAATATAATATCATGCTCATGTAAGAAGTTCAAAACATATCAAGCATACCCATGCATGACTAAATTAATAAGTTATATTTAATGCAACGAGTCATGACAACAACACATAAACACACCAGATTCAACTCAATATATATAAAATGTAATGAGCAAGAGTAGAACACCAAAAAAATCATGTGCTAAATGTGATTTTTCACTAATGCAAAGCACACATGATTTATCCCGATATATGTAAAATTTCAAGACATGCATGTATACCTTAGATTCGTTACCTTTATAGAATCATTTGTATAGGTAGAATGAGAGGTTGATACCTTAGGCTTGTTGACCAATGAAGTATTTGCCTTTACCCGTTTCTTCACCTTTTGATTTTTGAAAATAATAGTAGTTCTTCCATTTTTCTTATGTGAAGCTTTTGTTCTAGGAACTGTAGCTTGTAACACCCCAGTTTATTTTCTTAAAAGATATAAGTATAAAATAAAGTAAAAATGGTAAAATATCTGTAATAAAAATGAGGAACTCAAAATTTTCTTTGGAAACAAGTTTATAAACAAATTGGGGGTTTACAATTTACAATATAAAACAGAATAAAATGTAGTTCCTTCTTTCGACTCTTCTGCTGCGACACTCTGATCTTCAAGCTTCTTGGCAATTTCCCTAAAATGTTAAACCACCAAGGGTGAGACATTTTCAAACACAGTGAATTAAAAGACAGTAAACGGTTGATAATAGTAATTCGAAAATAACAACTAAATCAGGCATGGTAAAAATACATATCACACTATAGGGACTCATGCAATGCATGAGCGCCTCTCACTGCCAATGTATAAGTGGATCCCATTCACTTCATTCTCATTCACATGCTCATTTATCAACATTTGACTCGGGATCCATTTATAAAATTGGTCCACTTTTCTTTTCCTTCTCTCAATTCTTCACTTTTCACATTATTTTCTTCTTTTCCTTTTCCTCACATCACCCTCCTCTCTTGGGAATAGACTAGTCGGGAGTCAACGCCTTGCAACCAATGCTTGCACATTACTGGACCCCTTTCGATCTATCACTAGTTGGGTAGTGTTCCCAAGTGGCTATAGCCGAGATCGTCCTCTGCAACCTCTGAAATGCCTAAGTGACCGATAGAATGGTAGTAGTGATCACGGAATCTACCCCAACCCAGGTAGCGAACCCGTGCCCTTTTAGTGGATCAAAGTTCCACTGACTACGATTCCCGCGGATGTTTCAATAACACAACCTAATAACTGGATCATTCTCGTCCATCAGTTTATAGAACCTTCATGGCAGTCTATGCCCATGTCCTAACGTCCAACCTCAACTCCATGTATGATGCATGATAGTTAGGGTTATTGGAAAGGAAGTCAATAGCCAACGTTCTTTTAGTTTTACAACATAAAACGTGGTGCTTAATACTTACTTAACCGGTTATCAGAATCAACTAACCGGTTACGTTAGTATTAAAGTACTATTCACTTAATTCGTCGTATAATCCGATATTGACTTCTTTTACTATGACCTTAACCCATATCCTACAACATCTAAATGCTCCCACACAAATATACACATAGTCAATATGCACAGGCATATCTCGGTCCTATACAAACAATTCCAATAACAATATAATACAGGCAACAACAATAAATAACAAAACAGACATCAACAACAATAACAAAGTAACAGATAAGTCAATCGACATACACAAGTATGTCTCAGAGCACAAATAATATAAGTCAACTCCATAGGGTTCATCACTCCCTACATTTACAGCATATACAAAGGATATTCAATATATATACTTTAATAATTACAAAATCAACCCCAAATGCACTAACTAGTTCAAACCCAACCTAAATCAAGTGACAATTTGTTACTTTAACCCCAATTTAATCATTACCCCCAAATCCTATTAGAAACCCTAACTATCCCTAACCCAAAGTGTAGAAAAGGTCTCCCTTTTACCATGAAATGCTTTAACTCTTAACTTTCGTGTTTCCTTGCTTTTGCGTTGCGTCGATCCCAAAGCCCTTTCAAACTCCTAACCATGCCACATAAAGATCAGACAACAAATAACCTAATACGCATAATCCTACCTAACAAGCTATTCACAACTCAACCAAAATATCATGAAGAGACCATTCAATGTCTCCCCTAGACAAATTTTAAATCTAATTACTAAACTAACATCAATGTGAACAACACGTTAAAATCATATTAAAAATGAATATTTTCAAACTTTACGTAATAGGGAAATTAGTTTCGGAAATTGAAACAAACTAAACTCGAGGACAAGTATCAAAATATCAATTCTTTTTGGTAGTTTTTAAATAACAAAGTTGATTGCATATAATCATAAAACAAAGTCAATAAAAATTAGAATTAGAACCAATGTCTCCTTACAAAATAGTGTAATTTCTTATTGAAAACACCTTAGGTTTCCAAAACTAACATAATTATCAAAATAACTGAAAATCAAGTAGCTGTAATCACGTTTCACAAAATCCAAGGCTTATGATACTTGACGCTATAATTCGAATTAAAAGAGAGTGTTCTTTGTTCAAAATAAGTCTAAACTAGTTTTCAAAGCCCAAATAACTACACTCCCCTTCAATTTGAAATTATAGTTCAAGGTTTTAACTCAAATCAACGTATGCCGAATATTTCAGGGTTCCTTTTTAATTAGAACTTGGTTTAGTCTAACGACAATCCAAACCAACCAGACAGTTCAATTACTTAGGAACCCAACACCTTTAACAAAATACTTTCAAATTAATCGTTCCACATAACAGTTAATTTGACATTACCATAAGTCAAGGCAGCTAATTAAAGTTATCATTATTATTATTGTTATAATACAACACAGAGCAATTAAAAAAAGGTATTTGGGATTTACCCTCAAATCTGATTTTGAAGCATCAACAAGGACAAGACCAGTTCGGATCCAACTCCCTTTCAATCAGCAATAGTAGCAAAGCACTGGCGACATCAGAAGCCGAAACGACATGATGACGGCTACTGTGCACGACATGCAGGGACCCACACGCACCGGTTTGGTTCGAAACCCGACGGAGACACAAAAAAAGAGAGAAATGCAAGGAGGAGGCGAAGGTCGCAACAGCAGACATGGCGGCGACGAGGCCAATGGAGGAGAGACGAGGCTAGCTCATGATCTGCGAGCCTCTTCCAACCGCAACGATGGTGACGGCGCGAGGGAGGCAGAGAGCAGAGGCAAATTGAAAGAGAGAGACACGGAAGAGAGAGAACGTGATGGTGGCTTCTTGGGCGAGGGTGGGTGGCGAGTGCGAACTTGGAGCAAGGGGCAGCGGAGAGAGAAAAAGAGAGAAAGCAAGGGACTGAGGGCCGAAAAATGAAGGAGGGGTGACAACAACACATCTTAGGGAAGGAAAAATTAGGGTTTCCCAAACAATTAATACCCACACACATTCTATCTTATTAATTTATTATATATATATGTATATATTTCAAATAAATACTAATAGAATTTAAACATCAATTAAATAAATATAGAGAATCATAAGGTTAGATCTTTAGAGATATTAAAAATAATTTAATATGTAATAGGTCAAAACTAAGGTAAACTATATAAAGTATATTTTTCAAATAAGGTAACTACTTTAAGTGAATCTACTTTGAAATATAAGATATAAATATGCTTTCCTAAATAATATAATGCACTTCATGAAAATACTCAACGCTTTAATTATTATTTAAAAGAATTAATTACTTAATTTGATAAAACTAAAAAATTATAATACTAAATCACGATGTTACATAGCTCAAGCCACATATTTCTTGTCCTCTTAGATACCACCCTTGATGATTTTTTTTTTACCAACTAATTCATCCTTTTGTTTAATTTCCTGCACATTTACAAGACGAGAAGAACTTTTTGGTACCCACTTCATATTAGGTCCTTTGGAGTTAGTCTTAGGTTCTTTATCAATTTTAGGAACCCATTGTATTTTATTTCTCATATTGTAATTTTTTCTATTTAGCACAAATGAGAAATATGTCCTAACTTGCCATAGTAATTGCATACAACAGAATTGGGTGATGCATTAGTTTCATGAAAATAGTCATTGAGGAACTTAGCCTTTTCATGATGACAATCCAATGCATGTTTAACTTGTACAAATATTTATTTGACTTTCCATGTGAATTTTCAATATTTTCAATTTTACAAATAGGCATGAAATTCAAATGTGCATGATTGTCATCCTTGACACATTTGGAGCATATATTCTCAAGTTGATTTACGAAATTGGCACAATTTTCATAGTTACTTGAGATTATATTTTCTAATGGTCTTTCAATATTAAGAAAAGCATATTCATTACTCAAGTTTTCACTTTCAGTCTCTATAGAGGATAATATTTTTAAAGATAGCATATACTTAATTTCCAAAATATTTAAGGCATCATTTAATTTATCATATGTCAATTTCAGCAAATTATTTGAAGGACAATAATCAATATTTACATTATTTATCTCAATGTCCTCATGAGCCATGTAATAAGATATTTCATTCTTAAGCTCCATTTGCTCCTCATCACAAAGAGTGGCTTCCTCATTCAAGTCTACCAAAATTTCAAGTGTTCATTTATGTTTTATTTGACATCTTCTCCACTTTGGCTCACATCAACATCCGAATGCATAGAGCATATCTCAAGATTCTCATATTTCTTTGCCTTTTCTTACTGAACTTGGGCTTGTACCTCCTGTCTTTCCTCCGTCCTTCTTCACAATTGCCTTCCTCCTTTGATGGTTCTCATCATGATTTCCCTTTTACTTGGGTCTAGGTCCTAGGCGAACTTTGACCAAGGTGTTTTTTCCTCTCATGAATTTGCGAAAATCCTCTCTATTGATGAATTGATCCAATCTTTGGACGATTTTATCCATAGACCAGGGAGGATTCCCAGCCAGGTCGGCCGCCGCAGACTCGTTGTTTGGGTAGAGGCCAGGAATGAAGAGGTGTAACTCCATTGATGGTGGCAACTCCACGATCTATTTCTTTTCCCTTGTGAACTTAGTGAGAAAATCACGCAGGATTTTATCATGTGCCTGGGTTACCTTGGACAAAAAATGGACAATCTTGTGACAGACTCTACTGGTTGAGAACTTCAGTTTCAAAGCATCGATGAGCTGCGCCTAACTATTGATGGACCTAGGTGCAAGTGTTTGCAACCACTACGAAGCTGGTCCTATTAGACTTATTGAGAAAGCCATGCACATAACGTCTAGGCTTCCGTGTTGGAAGGTTATTGCAACTTGGAAGTTTCTAACATGCTAATCATGATCCCCAGTCCCATTGTAACCATAAAGGTCGGTGAGGAGTCAAAAATTCTTGGGATTAGGAGCATGCCTTATCCTCTCACAAAAAGGCTCGAGTCCTGAATAAGACTCTTCACAATCGGGGATCTCCTCGGGTGAGATCTCTTGAGTTATTGCTTTTTGGATTGCTTGGATGCGGGCTCTCAGATCGACTAGTCTTCGAACTCCTCTTTGCAAGGTTGTGGCGAGATGCGTGTTTGTGAGTTGATTTCAGAGCTGTTCTACAGCTGGAGTTCCTCCTTCTTGACCACTTGCTAGGTTTGTTAGGGTAGCTCTACTAGAGCTCGCCATTTGGGAGCGAGTTGGCTTGAGAATTTCGAACAAATCCATGAAGGCTTTATCAATTTTATTGCCAATCATATTTTCTATTCTGGCTTGGGAAGACGATGTCGAGTTCACACTCTGGTTTGGCCTTTCTTGAGGCCTTCCTTCTTCATCTTGGTAGGGGATTACTAATCTTGATTGGGCTGTCCTACGTCGAGGTGCAGCGAGTTCCTCTAGCCGGGGTATGGGGACATCAGGAGCCATAAACATTGTGGCCCCATCTCGAGGATCGTTCTTGTTTTGTTTTTCGACGACGTTTGGCCCCACCATTGGGGTGTTTGTTGGGGCCACCAGGTTGGCTTGACTCAAAGCGGGGTTGATTGGGACTAGCCCTTCGTTGTTTGCTTCTAGTTGGTTGTTTGGTAATGAGTCGTCTGACTTCAAATTCTGGTCTCTCATCCGAATCTTGTGTTTCGTGGGGTTAATAGTTTATTGTTCCCCATAAATGGAACCAATGTTTTGTCCAAATCAAACAGAGGTCCCTTGTTAAGGACAAGTGTCCTTGTGAAGGATTTTTAGTCTGAATGGAGTGAACTCTCGGTCATAAATACCTATTCGAACTAGGTTATGGGGATCAAGTCTACGTAGTTCTATTAGGTACATATAAATAGTACATCAAGTGGAGAACAAGATGGATCAGTGTTATCCCTGAGAGTAGCAAGGGATATGCCCTCTACTCTTAGGGAGGACTGTATGGTCCAAGACCTCCTTCAAGTATGAAAGGGCTCACTCTTGAGGGAAGCAAGCTTCAGAGGGTTAATGAACCTTCGTGGTGGAGTTGGATGCAACGACCACCTTCTTTTGGGCAACAAGAGTGTGATTCTCCTACTGTTGCACTGCTTTCTATCGAGCGCTAATGATGTCCTCTGGGAGTATGTGTATACTGTGTATTTCTTGTGCTATACAATAAGTATAGTGATGAATTGTTGGATGTATATTGGATGCCTCAACCCCTTGCATGAGGCTGATATTTACAGGACCAAGAAGGTTTCTTAGTCGAATGTATTCTCTTGATAAATTTTCTATATCTAAGAGTAATCTTCATGTGATTTATCTCTAAAGAGACATATTGTAATCTTCTATAATTGTTGATAATCCAGTGATAACCTGACATTAATCCTCTATAATGTTTCTTATCTTCCATAGATTGAATTCACGAATAAGTCTCGTGACTTATTCATGAATCGAGGCTTCTTCCTAGCTGAACCAAAGTATCTAGGGCTTAGGGCCTTATGTCATTGGTCATCTAAGCTTGGTCCATGTTGTCAAGGTCCTTCTATAGTTCGTAGTAGGTCTTCTAAAGGTCCTTTCGAAAGGTAGATGGCTTTAGCTCGTGTCAAGACCGAAGTTCCAAAAACCGTTAAAACATTTTGAAATACAAATTCCTTTCATGCATGACCAAGTAACCCATAACACCTCAACCAACAAACCTCTCTGGACAAATCACAGAAGGTTTCCATGGTATTGCGAACCCTTATAGTTGCAAAAATTTAAGGATTTTGTTTTAGTGTTTGTTGTAGTCATATAAGTCTCACAATAAGGAATTGTTAGACTATTTTTTCCGTGGTAATGTCTTAATTAGATTGATGAAGGGATTTTGTCTTTCATTATTTTTTTCCCATGCTTCAATTTTATTGCTTGAGCCTAAAATTTTGTTACGTAGGATAACTTATGATATTTTAGGAGCTTTAAGGTTATCAGATTTTTGCTTGAACTTCTATTTTTTTTCTCTAAAAAATTTAATGAGACTTTATCAATGAAACAAAATTTTTTAACACATTCAAAGGTTAGCATAGTTTTTTCTGTTGTATAGTTTTGTATACCTCCAGTTTCACATAAAATACACTTTTGCAAATGATATAAGTGTTAAGTATGTATGAAAAAGCATGATAACAATCACTTTTTATGATGTGATTTTACTAGCAATATATTATTACAAAAAGCTTAGTTGTATTTACTTTAATTTATTGTTAGAGAGATAAGATAATCAATATTAACGATGTAGAATGAGGCTTAACATTTTTTTTCTCTTTTGTAGGCATTCTGGTTTTCATGGATTATTGGTTCGTGGCCTTTGTTTTGGAGTATTTTCATCAGTATTATACTTGGGGCTGCTTATTCAGTTGATGTGAGTTCATTTTTGAATTGCATTTTAAGATATAAATGGTTAAATGAAATGACAAGTGGTTGTCATTATTAGCAAATGTTTATGATTCTTTATTTAGCACAAATGATTATCATAAATACAAGGGAAAATATAATCCCAAATTCTTTTTTTTAATGAACCACCTTTGTTACATATTTTTTAATTAATACCTTTTACCAAATTTACTTAATAAAATATTTCTATAATAACCACACCCAATTTTTTGTGACATTGTTACGTAAATTCTTGGCTAAATTTGAAGACATTCGTTTACACCATTTGAAATTATCAAATCGGCAAAATCTATTTAGTGGTGACTACATTGTTGATTGTTTGTATAACTTTGTTGTTTGTAATAATTTTTAGTTGCCTTTATTGAGATGGAAGAAATCTTGGATACTTACAACGATAAACCTTACAAGTAAAATAGGAGTATTACATCCAATTACAAGTTTTCTTCATATGCAGGTTTGTCTTATTGAATTTTTTTGTTTAATTACAAGTTGTTGTGGATGTGCATACATTTGCTTTTCTACGTGTAACAATAGTAACAAATCTTTATAATTTGTTTTAGGGATTGACATAGTTGGTTTCGTGTTAAACTATTTAAAATCATCATCTATTCCAAGAAAGTGTATATTTTTAGATAACATGCTTGAAATATTACTCCAAGAAAGAGTCTAGAGGATAAAATAAAATAAAAGAAACTAAAAAACAAGAGTTTTTTTTGGTATACACCAAGGGTATCTCCCGGCCGACAGTCGAAGACTAATCCCCTTTGAAGCGTAGAGATCGCCAAAGTGGGTTTTGTCTTTACCAACAAAGCCTTTTCCATACACACGACAGAGATTGAACCCTGACGTCATGCTTAAGGAACTCAGCCATCTACCAACTGTGATGGGCTTTGTTGGTAAAACAAGAGATATATTAATCTTATTAATGGATTTGTTTTAATGTTTAGTTATAATATTACATTAACGTTGTAATCTTATGGATAAATTCATATCTTATAATAAATTTAGAGATATGTTAATAGAACCATAACTAGTTTGGTAATTGAACACATATATAAAGAGAAAGAAGGACAAGAATTTTATATATTAATTGCATAATAAAAATGTAGGTGAAAGAAAACATATATAATCCAAGTGTTAATAATTGTGTAAATAATAACACATATTTCAAATAATTAATTTTTTTTATTGTGTAAATAAATTTTGAACAAAAATAGTCCAAAATAAATAAATCAATTATATTGGTAGAGTTTAGGGTTTAGGACATAAAGTATGAGCACTTGGGTTTGATCCCTGGCATTTACACAATTTTCCTCCTCCCTCTTGTTGTCAAAAACTTTGTCTATAAAAAAAAATATCAAACAGAAATTAGTGCCATGATACTAATATAATTATCTTAACACACACTAGTCCCACATAGTGAGTAAAAGTATTAGATTGAAAATTTTGAGTATACAAACATTTGAATAAAGTAAATAACTTATATAAATACTTATAATGTTGTTCTGCTAATAACAAACATGGGGTCTTACATGTTCATCTTACTTTTTTATAATCTTGCAAATTTACCTTCAAAGGAAGCTTGATAGTTTATTATTATTATTATTATTATTATTATTATTATTATTTCTAATAAGTGTTAAAATGACCAGACCCATGTGTTCAAGAGGCCAGCTACGTTTCCAAAACAATTGATTTTATCCATAACAATCATGAGTATTTTTGGTGTAGTTTTGACATTATTCAAGGTAAAAACATATAATTTCTTAAAACATACATTTGTCTTTAGACATCAAACTTATAGTTAGATGTGAACTTGATAAAAATTATTTGGCTAAATATTATATAGGATATACCTGGAGGGAGATGAAAAATTTGGAATCCAATCTTTGTCATTACGCTTGGGTCAAAAGAGGGTAAGTTCCTCTCTTTTAATAGCTTAATAATTACACTTATTGAACTTTTTGTCACACCTTATTAATTTTCATTAGGTATTCTCGATTTGTATTTCACTGCTATATATGGCTTATGGAGTCGCCATTTTTGCTGGAGCAACATCTCATTATCTATGGAGCAAAATTTCTATGGTATTATGCTATATATATATTTGTATAGGTCCTAGTTTCATGTGTGCACTTTCTTCCTTCTTAGTAGTTATAACTTTTTTTTTATATAGCGGTGCAATTTTAATTAGCAATGAATTTTCACTAATAGTTGATCTTCAATCATGTACATCTTCCTTCCTAATAATTGGTGTGCTTCGTATTTATTGTTTAATGCTTGATAACACTATGTTACATCACTGGTGTCCCATTTTGTTTAATATTATTATCTTGTGGTATCTCTGCAAAAATTTAGAAGTAAGGATATTAATATAAAAGTAACATCTCTTTCATATTATACTTTATCCTAATGAATTTACATATGAATGATCTTCATATTAGTCTAAAAATAAAAAGGCTTTTCAAGAAGGATTTTTTTTTCAGAAGTAGGCCAAGTCTGCTCGATAAATTTTTTATAGAGTTAATAGTCACTTTGGTCCCCGGAAGATACACCAGTCATCAATTTAATCGCAAAAAAATTTTTGGCATCAATTTAGTTCCTAAAAGATCAAGATTACATCACGAAGTGTAAATTTCGGTCCCCGAAAGAATCATTTGGTCATCAAATAAGTCCCTAAAAGGACCAATGTGGTGCATGCCGTATTAATCTTTAGGGGACTAAATTGATGACCAGTGTAACTTTCAGGATCAAAATGACTATCAACTCATTTTTATATTATTGCTTCCATCATTGAACAAATTCATAACAAGTGAATATGATTTGTAAATCATTACTAACAAATGTTTAAATATATTTTAATTCTCAATTTTGGTTAGGTTATGGGACATGCCATTCTCGCCCTAGTTCTCACATATCATGCAAAATTTGTAGATGTGAAGAACATTGCCTCTTCACAATCTTTTCACATGTTTATTTGGAAGGTAAAGTTTTATCTCAAAAAAAAATTCAACACTTTCCAAAGCTAGATTTGGATATACTTGGACATGAATGAATGATAATGTATCTTGTTGCTAATGATACTTTCTTGTTGCTTATGACTTTATTTTTTCGTTGCAGTTATTTTGCGCAGAGTGTTTCCTTCTGCCATTATTTAGATAAGAAATAAATCTTATTCTTGTTTGCTTAAGAAATGATGCCCTTTCATAATATGCCAGCTTAATGCCTATATATATTAGCGTGTCGACGGACGCGGACATTTCTGTTATTGTGCTTTAGTCATTAATAAATAACTATATTGAACCACATTTTCAATTGTTAAAAGTGTATATTTTTTTGCAATGATTACTTTGTGATTATAAAAATTCAAGGTAAAATGTGACAGATAACTAGGAACTGAATTACAATGAAAGTAACGAATCTAAATGTAACATCATCTTACTTTATAAGAAAAGTAATAAGTTTATGAATATTTGGACTTGTTATCGTTGGAAAAAGATCTGAAAATAAGAATTTTCCCTTCCCTTGAAAATTCCTTTCCACAAACACTTGATTAATAATGAAGTTGACTAACAAAATCAGAGTTTGCGGAAACACAATAAAATAATCATATTATACTCTCAAAATATATCAAGTGTAACAAGTCCATGGATACCAAATAAATAATATTATGAAACCAAATTCATCTTATGATACCTCTTTCAAAAGGTGTGTCATATAAATACTTATTAAAAATAGAGATGTTATAGAGCTGGTCACTGGTCCTCTGTCCAAACATTCGTCTGGCCGGATCCTCGATATCTGCACAACGGGTTCCCAACCCACACTTTCTACACTCTGCATGCACCTAAGGGACATCTCCCTTTACTGATTCTTGTGCAAGTTAGATGCACGATCAACACCTAATAAGGGCATGGGGGTTAGCTATACATATTCGCATAATCAAATGAGAATAAAACTAACATCCACAAGTCAACATGTAACAAATCATGGTGCATAATCGTATGAGCACACCCGGTTAATCATAATAATTCTTTCAATGCAGGTGGCATGATGATGCATGATTTCCTTCCACAACTGAGGCCTCTAACAAAGTCCATCTTGGACGTCCATCCAATACACCGTTGTGTTCCCGGAACACTGACATTCGTTCCCAGAACGTAATGCCAAACCATACTTGGATAAATAAGCATCACTCCCAGAGTGTGCATCACGTTCCCAGAACGTGTAGCAAACCATACCTTGAATAATAAGCATCACTCCCAGAGTGTGCATCACATTCCCAGAACGCATACGTTCCCAGAACGCATAAAAACCAGGTCCCGAACACTGACCACATTCCCAGAATGTGTCATCAAGTAGGTTGCATATTTCCCAGAACGCTAACATATGTTCCCAGAACGTATATAACCAGGTCCCAGACATTGGTTACATTCCTAGAATGTGTCATCAAGTAGGTTACAAATTTGGTACTCCCGGAGTACCCTCCTCATATTCCCAGAATATGATAATCGTTTCCTACCAACCCATCTTCCATTCTATATGCATGAATGCACAATCATTAAGCTTGGTTTTTATCTTTAATTCTATTATTATACCAATGTGTTCCCAGAACACTAACATACGTTCCCAGAACGTATCGCAAACCATACTTGGAATATAATCAAGCACCACTCCCAGAGTGTGCATCACGTTCTCAAAACGTAACAAAGAAACCATGTCCTAGACAATGGCCACATTCCCAAAATGTGTCATCAAGTAGGTTGCAAATTTGATACTCCTAGAGTACAGGGTCATGTTCCCAGAACATGACAAACAATCTTTGTCAACCTATTTCATTACCTTTCTCTATGCATGCATTGCATACATAATTACTAAGGTTGGTCTTTCCATTAATTCCATTATTATGACTTAGAAAAACACAACTTCTGAATGATATCTTGAGGTATGGCTTTACTCATAAAATTCACCTTTGAATTTAAATTTAACATATGCTCATAGACCTGGATTGAGAGAGTATAATCATTGGTATTTACAATCCTTACTCAAAAACTTAACTTTTATTTTTAAGTTTCAGGTACTAACCAGTTACATCATCACCTAATCGGTTAGAATTACAGACCTGAATACAAAACCACTGATTTTCAAAGAGTCTTTTCTTGAATTCTCTACTCAATCCAATAACAAGGTCTTAGCATAACAGAATACCTCAAGCTCAACACATAATATCATTCAAAAGATCCAAATCATAATCCAATTTCATTTATGCATAATTTCCTCTTGAAATTATCATTTGATATTAAGGTATTAACTCATCACTTCCAATCTAAACCAAACAGTGCTCAATTACATAGTTTTAGATTGGTCTTTGTATGAAATTCTAGCTTAAACTTGAGTACAAATGGTATGGAAACTTAGTCAATTTCAGAAATTCATTTTCTTTGAAAATTGACAGTATCTAACCGGTTACAAATTTCGACTAACCGGTTAGATTATGCAGTCTGTACATTGAAAAATGAGGATTTGCAGTCTGTTCAATTTCTTTTCAATACTCAAATCTAACCAATTTCATCAATCAAAAGAGTTTACATACCTTAATACTAGTATGTTCAGCCACAGAAACATATCTATCTTGCATGTATTCAATTTAGATACTCAAATTGCACATAATTTCACAACTTAATGCATCAATTCACATAATATCCAAATAAGTCATGAATCCAACATCAATATAGCTTGCATGCATCTAGATAACATTGCTCATAACAACAATTGAGCTCAGATTGGCCTCCAAGCCACTTAACCATTTTAACTTATGCCCTTTGAGTCTCTTGGTGACTCATCCTATGTTCTATCACAATTTATTCTCATTCTAGCAAATATTAAGCTTCCCCCTTACCTCTAAATTGTGCTTGATGAATTTAATCACTGGAATTTGGAAGATCTCCCCAGAATCCACAATCTCCATTTCAGCCAACAACAAGTTTGACAGGGTCCAAAAACTACAAGATTTGACACATGAATTGGACAAACAAATTGGGGAAAACCATCAATACTCACTCTATGCAACATGCTCTAAAGATTTGAACAAATTTGAGACTCAAAAAGTGCATGTGCTTACCCAAATCGAAGTCCAAAGCAAGCTCCAGAAACTCAAAATCAGTGTTGACAGCTCCAACACCCTTACTTTGCAAGCTTCGTTCTCTTGATTCAGGACTCTCAACTCACAAACTTTATATCAATACAAAGCCCCTGATGTGAGCTTTGTAACAGTGTATCACTCGCACTCTAACTCTCAAGAATGAAGGTGAACCAAGGAGACGAACTTGCAAACCCTAAACAGAGCGATTCTTCAACACTAAGGCAAAATCAAACTTGATTCAATCGTGATTGAGCTTTATATAGAACAAATTGGTGTTCATGCAGGCTGATGCGTGTTTCCCACTTGGTTTGGACTGGATTCGTGGCGAATTTTGGATTAATCCAAGTGATTACTCATCAAATGCACTAATCCCAGTTTCTGAGTTCATCGTGTAACCGGTTACACAGCCCTTCTAACCGGTTAGGCGGTTACATACTACTAAAATTCAAAAATTAATAATTTAATTCCTCTTTCTTCAAAACCTTTCTAATATTGCAATTAGGTCCCAACCCAAGGACTCAATTACAATATTCATATTTTTGTACAAAATAACCATATAAAACTATATCTCATATTTTTATATATAATAAACACATAATATACAAAAACTAAAACCTTCAAAACTAATATAAATCAATTATAAAATAATTGTTATAATTAATTTCTTGGTTATTTGGGAGACGAAAATTAGGGGTGTTACACTAAAAAAAATTAAGAACTTGCGAAAAAAACACATTACAAAAGAATGACGAAACTGAATGAAGTAAACAGAAGAACTAAAGGTATATGAGTAATTAAAACAAAAACTAATCTATGATAGTTTTTTTTTTCAAAACTGTAGGTGGTATTTTTTTTTTTTAGAAAACTAACTCTTATTTAGGTTTAGAAAATATTATTTTAAGGATTTTAGAAAAGTTATTTAAGGTGATAGACACGAAAAGGTCTCCACCTTTATATATAAGTATAGATTATTAATTGAAATCATTGAATAATAAATAATATTTGTTTATTCAGAGTTTGAGTTTGGATTTAGTGGTATCTACCACTCGTTTCTTGTATTCAATACTTTGTATAGACGACTTGATATAATTAAAATATTGTTAGCAATCAAATGTCAAATTTAATACTTGTTAAAAGCAATTAATAGGAGCGGATGAAGTAACTCAAAATTAATTTTAAAGAGTTACTCTTAGTCCCCTAAATTCCATTTATTCGCTACAAAAGGTTAATAATAATTTCCCTTTTAAGAAAACCAATAAATTACTAAAGCAATTTGGATGTTATTACTTTCCATCTTCAAAAATATTTTTAACTACCCTCTCCAAGGTTTTAAATTGCGGTCGCGGTCGCGGTTTTGGTCGCGTTGCGGTTTTCGCGATAACGGATGTTGCGACATGGATTGCGGCCGCTGCGGCATGAATTGTTCACAACTTTTCACAAATTCCATAAAATTAATATATTTTATTGTAAAATTGATAATAATTATTAGTTTTATGTTTTTTTTTCATTAATATAAGGTATTAGAGTGTAAAAAATTGATTAGACAATTTTAGATTTTCAACAAGTTAACGAAATTCATATAATTGTACCTGGGTTTGAGTACCTCCATATAAATAGTTAAATTAGAACATAACAAATCATTCAAACCCACATTAAAAAAGAATTAAGATAGTAAAAAAATAATAAAGAAAATAACCCAAATCTATAACAATTCTTAGATTCCCTAAGTCTATTCTAATTTCTATTAATCTTTCCTTATTAAACAATAAGGATTAAGGACCACCAATTATATTAAAAAAACAATTAAAAATTATTAAGGAATAAGTAAGTAACTTCACTTAAAAAAAAAGTAATTAACTTGGACCATTAAAAAATAAACTTGGGTCAGCCATTAAGGTATAACAACCAGCCATAGCCCATACATTAAAAAAAAAAGGATAAGAGACGGCAGAAGCAGAGCAACACTAACACTCATCTACTCAAAGATACCATGACAGGGCAGAAGCAGAGCAACAATTCACCAGCCTCCCTTCACCAGCAAACGCAAAGGGCGAAGACCAGAGACGGCGCGAGGCAGACCGATGCTGGTGGCGGTGGCTCTCTCCTCTATGCGCCCTTCAGCTCCGTTTACGGCTCATCCTCATGCTCTCATTCCGGATCTCACTCTTCTTCTATCTTTTCTCGTTCTTGCTCCCTCTTCTCACTCTTGCTCCAATCCACGTTTGGTGTCTCTGAGAGTGCGATTAGCGGCAGCAAGCAACAATGGAGCCTTTGCGAATGATGGATCTGCTGTTGTGAGGACGCGTTGAGCATGGGTGCGGTTGTCTCGTCCGTTATGGACGAAAAATCGTTCTGTTGCGGCGATGATGCGGTCTGTTGCAGCCGTTTTCTTGTGATTTGGATTCCCACAGCGAAATCAGTAGGTTTTGGTGTCGGCTCGGACCGAAACCGTTATGTTGCGGCCGCATCACATGTTTCGGTCCGTTATTTAAAACCTTGATCCTCTCAACTTGTTTAGCTTTAGTGCATTTCCTTCACCATACCAGACTCATGGATGCTCAAAACCACTATCGCACCTCAAAATATAGTACTCCTTTCATTCTATAGTTAGTGAAATTTTGAAAAGTTAACAAAAAATAAGGAAACATGTTATTAATGCATTGCCTAGCCAACCAAAACAATAATTCAATACATTTTTACTTGATTGACCAATCGCAAAATAGAATATATATTTTCAATATTTTTTATTCACTACTGTAACTTCAATTCAGGAAAAAAATCTTCTTGGCAGAGAGGGGGTACTTAATTAAGGATATTGATATGCTAATCTCTAAGAGTTGAATTTAAGTAATAAATAGTCTATCATTGTCTTCAATAATCATAATTATTAGTATTAACTGATAGTAATTAAAGGAAATTCTTAACCTCAACTTTTAAGGCTGACAATAATTAAGAGACTAAAATTGGAATGTTCATATTAGGAAAAAAAACATATTTATAACGGTGAAGGTTAAGTTACACCGGATTTTGTTTTGGTGGATACAGACACCAGTCATAACAGGTGGTATAGCAGGTTATACATCATTTATAATTGTAATCTTTTATTTTTTTGAAATGATGATTCATTATTCATTATTGTAATCTTTAAAGATTTTAGGAGCTTTTATTTTTTTTAATTGTTAAATTATTTTTTTACTTACATCATAAATTTAAAAAATAATAATTTTTTTACTCATTTTTTTATTTAAATACACGATAATTTAATGAAATTGGGATTTATAATTTTTTTTAAAATAAGTAATTATAAAAAAACTTATAACATAAATAATTAAATAATATGAGAAAGATGATTTTTCAGTTGACACAAATTAACATAGTATTACATATTATTTTTTAAAAAAATACCCTTATGTATTTTTGTCTACAATAATAAGTTATATTATGTTAATTTGTTCCAACTGAAAAATGACATTTCTTATATTATACTATTTTTTAAATTATCTATGTTATTTGTTTTTTTATAATTATTTATTTTTGAAAAATCATAAATTTTTTAATATGTTATAGCATAGATAATTAAAAATGAAATATGCATTTTTCAGTTTGAACAAATTAATATAGTATAACATATTACTATAGACAAAAATTCCCTTATGTAATTTTTATAAATATGTTAATTATAAAAATTTATGATTTTATAAAAATAAATAATTATAAAAAAACTTATATCATAGATAATTAAAAAATGTAATATGAAAAAAGTTGGAACAAATCAACACATTGTAACATTTAAAAAAAAAAACCTTTATGTCTTTTGTAGAAATATATTTACCCATTAATAACATTATTCATAAATATTTATATTCAAATATTAAAGTTAATTAAGAAAATTATATATAATGCATTGAAAATTGTACGTTGTAAATTGACGATCACATCTAACAATTATAATTTAGTGAAATTAGAATTTATGATTTTTTTTTTAAAATAAATCATTTTAAAAACTTATAGTATAGATGATAATTAAAAAATAATAATATATAGATAGTTTTATTTATTACTTATTAATAAAAAAATCTTTAAATGCAAACAATATATAAGTCCATTAATGAGGTTTATATTTGGAAATTCTTTAAGTTGATACATGTTAATTACCCAACAGGTTACATGTAAACTCAATCATTAAATTAACACATGAAATATATTTGATGTTTTTTAGCCAAAACCATTTATAACATAGAGAAGTAGTGGGTGTTGATTTTCTAATGTACATTTGCCTTATTTTAACTTATTATCCTCGGGCTGAGTTAATCAAACCATCTCGTTTAAAAATATTTTGTTTTTATATTTTCTTTACTGTTTCACATTCATGCTTTTTACAATGTCTGTTATGTCCCTTTTCACTTCCTTTCTATGCCTTTGTTGATGAGTGCTCATCCAATTATCATCTCTAATTGGGTGTTCTTTTAATCATGCAAAGTAAAATTTTTCATGGTCTTCAAGCCACTACTCATCTTCGAAAGTACTATCATCAATTCAAAAAGAAGACATGTCATCCTTTATCTCCATAAATTGCCCCATCATTTTTTTAATCAATAAATTAGGACTTTCATTAAAACATGGAGTAGTAAAAGAAATACCCCTAAAACCAAAAAACCAAACAGATCCCTTGAGTCTCACATAACCTGTAGATACGTTTAATCATTGGACCCCTAAGGGAGGGGTGACCATGGCAACAATGGAAGTCTATGGTGGTTCTTTGCAAGGAGCAGCAGTCACACGACAATGGGTTGTGCACGTCTTAGGGAGGCGCAATAGGTGGTACTAGTCATGAGGGTGGTCTGCTAAGGGAAAGTATTTATCAAATTGTTGAAGGCCAGAAAAAATAATAATGCTAAGTGCCTTAATCATATTCATGCATGTAAATGATTATCAATCTCAAAATAGTCGCAGGTCAAGTTCTATAATACATAATCAAAGTGAACATCACTCATGAAAGAATTAGGGGTAGTTTAAAAATATTCATTGGATGTATCCCTTTAAGGCTCAAATCTTACTTGGTAAGGTCAATCCACTAATCAATTATTCCAACAAAAATTTTCTTAATTAACTAATCTCTATAAAGTATTCTACTCATTCAGATTCAGTCATATACACAAAAGTTAATCACTTTTCCTAATCAGATTTCTACACTATCAACAAAAACGTAATCCCTAACCTAAATTCAGTTGCATACGTATTGCCAAGGGCAACTCAACACAACTTAGGGGATTAGATAGAGTCATAAAAAATTAAAATTTGAGCTCAAAATTTCCAATCAATTTGTTCCCCCAAACTTAGAACTTTGTTTGTCCCCAAGCAATTAATAACTACTAAATGAATGAAAGAAAACAAAACCAACTACGACTTGAGTTAGGACTTCCCTTTTTGGATTCTTGGATAACTTAGTGCAGTGATCTCGCTTTTGGTATGCTTCCCAAACTTATTCAAACCTGCAAATCATAAGAACAAACCAGAAACGATACTACAAGCACCTCATTAGCACTTTTTTTTTTTAATTATGGGAATTTCTAACTTTTTGTTCAATTAAACTAACTAAAAAAAATCTATACTACATGTATATAGGAAATCCACTAGGATCCCAAATCTTATAGCACAACTCCCATGTGATGCAGCAATAACAAGTTATTCCAGGATCCCAAGGAAATAAGCATGGATGATGTTGGAGCAAGTATTTTTGAAAAATGATTTCAATCCCTTTCGGGTCAAATGGTATATCCTTTATCCCAAGCATCATCACATGGTGCTTGTCTTTTACATCAAGTATGAAGATGTAAACTTCATGAATAAGTAGGATAGCCTTTTCAGGCTCCAAATAGCAAAACAATGACTTATATTGATGTGCAACAAGAATTTCATAAAATATTAGGGGTTGGGTGGAAGGAAAAAGATTTCACATGCAAGTGATTTAATACATCTTTTTAGTTCAAAAAGTTCAAATTGCATCTTTTTAGTTCAAAAAACTCAAATTGCATGGTGGAACCTAATTCCTTCACAAGACTCCTATCCTTTATTAATTCATTTTGTTTCACTTCTTCAACCTCGCGTTATGCACAATTTCTTTTTTTCTATTTGTTTAGAGAGATAAGCATTTAGGTCTTCCTTAAAAAACAATCTTTTGTCATCTCCTTCACAGCAGATCTAAATGTTAAATGCATCCATTAGCGATCGTGAGAAGCACGATGGAAAAGGTGTGAATCCAAAATAGATTCCTCTTTTCTATGTGTTTGGAGAGGTAAACACTCTGATCTTCCTTAATAAAAGAATTTTGTGTCATCTTTTCACAACAAAATCTAAATGTGCAAGTGAGTCTTCTATCGATTATAGAAAAACGTGATGGAAAACGTGACGACAAAACAAATTGCATAGAGTTCAAGTCATCATAATAAGCCATGTTACACTAAAATAAAAAATAAAAAAAATAATAATTAAAAGAAGTTCACAAGTTAAGCCACAACTAAGTACCAATAATAATTGCCAAAACAAACTAATTCTCAGCAACAGGGCCAAAAACTTGTTGGGTCACTGAAAAGTAGAGTGTCGATTCCACGAGGATTAGTGTTATGACAAATATCACCTTAATGCAGTTAAACTAATGAAATTAGATTTAAAAAGATTTAATTGATAAGATTTAAAATTATCACTCAAGTGATGATATGACCGATGATATGTCACTTTACCTTTGTCATATCGATAGGTAATGTGCCAAATGATGCCATGTGAATTTTTTAAATTAAAAAAAATCAAATTTATTAAAAATAACTAAAAATAAAAAAACGAATATTTAGATAATTTTTAAAGAAATTATTTTTTTGGTAAAAAAAATCATGTAGTGGTGCCACGTGACGCTACATAACACGTCGCTTGTCGATGTTGCAAAAGTGACGTGGCATGTCATCAGTCATATCATTACTTAAGTGACGAAATGATCATTTCAAAAAAAAAAAAATTTGAAAAAGTTCAGGGATCCAAAACATCGAAAAAAAGTTCAAGGACCAATTCCAAAAGAGCACATAAGTTTAGAGACTAAAAAGTTAAATAACTCATAAATCTACCCGTGTATTCATTTTAAGTGTACTAATAATTTATATGGTATTGATATTTATGTGTACGATGACGATGATATGATGTTTAAAGGTTTACCAAACATTCTTATGCTAATCATAGTCATTATTAGAATAAATTCAGCTATTGATATATGATAATGATGCTGATATGGGTTGTTGTATGGCTTGCATCTGAGCTATGACCCATCACATGATCTTTTGTTTGGTATAGGAGAAAATGGGTAAAAAAAGAATGGAAAGAGAGATTTTAGAGAGAAAACTCTATTTTTTTCTTGTTTGGTTCAAAAGAGAAAATAGAGATAAGAGAAAATAAAACATGAGAACATAAAAGAAGTTTTCTCTCCAAAAGTGAGAAAAGAATAGAAAGGAAAGAATGACTTTTATGCTCTTGACAAAAATACCTCTTCTTATTTGTCTCACAACATATTTGCTATGTATTTTTTCACTCATATTTATTAACTATTTTTTCGAGCGTAATATCTTTAGTATTTCTTTTTTTATTAATATTTTTTGTAAGTTGTTAGCTAACATTTTAATTATTAAAAAAAACATAATATTCTAATAGTATACATTGCGTTTTAAAACATAAATTATATAAAAAAAAATTTACGAAATATAAATATTATTTTGATCATGTTTCAAGCTAAGGCTTATTGTTGGACAATAAGTTTATTAAATTAATATGTTTAATGACAGAAAATTTCAATACATTTTTATTATATATAAGTGTATAGTTGTTTTTGAATAACTTTATCAATTTCTCTTTCTCACTTTTCTATTCAAACAAACAATGGAAAAAAAATCAACTTTTCTTTCTCCTCACTCTTTGCCTTTTTCTTTCTCTTTTGCTTTTCTTTCCCCTATTTTCTCTTCCTACTCTCACTGCTAGACCAAGCGAAGTTGGGCTTGTTACCTCCATTTACTTAATTATTGGCACCCCTCGCAAAATATCTGTTTTGAAAAATTCTTGCAACAAGGTCAACAAGACGGAGCTAGGAGGTGACCTATAGATGCGATGGTCACCCCAAAATTTTTAAAAAAAAATTATATACACATATATTGTTCATGTGCAGCATCCTTTAAATTATGCTGATATTTATATAAAATATCATCTTTAGTCTGTATAACTTGTAACGGGCGTAATAGGAGTAGATTCTAAAAAAAAAGAATCTTCTGCTAGGGTTTGTGAGACCAAACGAAAAGACCGAGGGTGTGAGAGAAGAATCTTCTCCTCAAGAGGATGATCTCAAGGCTAGAAGCATGAAGAAGATTAAAACTTCTGATCATGAGGGCTTGAATGAACATCAAGAAACTGATCAAGAGATGCCTATTGTGAATGCCAAGACCAGTTCGTACAAGGAGTCTTTGCTGAATTCAATGGATGATCATTTACACAGATTTCAGGTTGACGATGATGCTGACATGCCGGAGAATAAATGGTATAAGAATGATGATGAACAACAAGAGGACGCCTCCTTTGATCGATCCTAGCCCAGAGATCCTCGTGTCCAAGGAAGAGTTTAAAGCTTGGTGCAAACCTTGGAAAGGATCTTTAATGGTGAAAGTGTATGGGAAAAGAGTTAATCCTAAAAACAAGATCAACCGCGACTGGGTTCGTAAAGGATCCGTAAAGATCATTGAGATGCCTAAAGATTATCTTTTGGTTTCCTTCTCAGCAGAAGAAGATTACATGCATTCTCTTTATGAAGGTCCTTGGAAAGTGGCAGACCACTATTTGATTGTGCAAAGGTGGAGACCTTTTTTCTTGGAAGGTGAAAGTATAGTATAAAAGATTGCGGTTTGGGTGAGAATTCCTAACCTTCCCATAGAATTATACATTTCTACCTTCCTTGGTCGTGTGGGTAGAAAACTTGGCACTAGGGGTGTAAGTGGTCCGGTCCGAGACCGCGAGACCGCCCGGATCGGACCGGATCAGACCGAAAAATGTGGTCTGGTCCGGTCTCACGGTCCAGTCCGATCCCAAAAAGTTGAGACCATATTTGAACGGTCCGGTCCACGGTCTCACATATTATTAGACCGTTGGGACCGGACCGGACCGATAGGATTTAATAATTTAAAAAAAAAACTACAGAACTAATTAATGTATACTAACCTAATATATACTAAACCTAGCAGCAGCAGCACTTCACACTTCACAGCCTCCACTGTTCCACCCAGTCCCCACGACTCTCTCTCTCACCCCCTCACCTCCACCCGCCGGAGCTGCTCTCTTCCCTCTCTCTCGTCGGCGCTCGATTTCTCTCTCAATCTCTCTCTCGCCGGTTCCGGGGCGCTGCTCTCTTCCCTCTCTCGCCGGCGCTGCTCTCTTCCCTCTCTCTCGACGGCGCTGCTTTCCCTCTCTCTAGACGGTGCTGCTTTCCCTCTCTCTCTCGACGGCGCTGCTTTCCCTCTCTCTCGCAGGTTCCGGCGGCGCTTTGGCAGTAGGCAGCTGCTGCTGCTGCTTGGAGGAGAGGAACCTAGGGTCCAAATGCAAATTACGGGCCTGAAGGCCCAGTTTTTTTTTTTTAAAGAGCTTGAACAGTCTAAATGGACCGGACCGGATCGGACCATTACGGTCCAGACCGCAACGGTCCGGTCCGGTCTTTGCATATAAAAAACATGAAGACCGGACCGGACCGGACCACAATAATTTAATCGGTCCGGTCCCTAAAGTTCATAAAAGACCGGACCGAACCGGACCGTTACACCCCTACTTGGCACCATGCTCAAAATTGACCACCAAACTTCTATCCATTCTAAAGGTAAGTTTGCCTACATTTGTGTGGAAATCGATCTTATGAAAAAGCTCGTTCCCATGGTTATGGTGTTTGGCAACAAGGTTAATCTGGAATACGAGGGATTGCACTTGATATGCTTTAATTGTGGCATGTATGGCCATCGTGCTGAGGTGTGTTCTGAGAATTCAGTAAACAAGGATTGTGATGAAAAAAAATCGATGGAGATGGTGGAGAGGAGCAACACCATGGATTCCGATACGGTGGTGCAAGACAACGGTAACGTGGATGTTGGTAAGGAATGTAACACCTAGAATAATTACCCATAATATTAAAATAGGGACTTGAAAATTTCTTGTTGGAAACCACTTGATTAGTTTCAATTCATATGAAAACTCATAATCCTATTGATTATTTATAAAACTTCTCCGAAAAATTGAACGGAGTTTTATTTGTTTGTGAGGCATTTCCAAAATATTACCTTAACCTGTAAAATTTGTCCGAAGTGGATTTAAATACATCAGAGACCAGCAGGGCCCAAAATATTGTTCAGTCCACTTAGAACATTAGTTAAAAAGGGATACAAATAACTTTCCAAACTCTTAGTTTTCCAAAAAGATAAAGAAATTGAAATACAACAAAACTTCCCAAAATAACCCATGACCGATAGATGGTCACTAAATACTATATACATTCCACGTGGTGGAAGGTACTCCTGCTCGACCCGACTTGTGTATGCTCCTTCGGTACCTGTAAAAATATATAAGAAGGGTAACATTACACAGTACTAAAGAAAATAGCTTCTAAGATGCATAGCTGACAAACTAGGCCCTATCACAATGAAAACTATTCATTAACCTAATATCCCTTTTCAGGTAATTACATACAAGTTCCTTTTTAATAAAATAAGTCCTATGTCCATATTGTAACACCCTCACAAATATATAATTAAATTGAGTTTTATAAAAATATAGACTTGAAAATTTCGTTTTAAATCTTAACGAAAATCCGACAGAGTCTCCTCTGTTTATCATACTTTCCCAAAAATAACTTTTATAAACCTGTCAACCAGTACAGTTCAGAAAATATTTATAAACATACTAATTTGATTCTCTTACGCCCTGCTAATCAAATAAAACATCCTCAAGGCTCTCACGGATGAAAAATAAATAAAACTAAACAAGACTTATTTATGACAAAATAAAAACAAAGTAAAATAACTCTCTCTTCTAAGATAGTTTACACTCCACTGGGTGGAGTGTACTCTTGCTCGGCCAAATATAGTGCAGCTCAAACTTTGAACCTGGAAAAATGGTTGTAAGGGTGAGCTTTACACGTGAAGTAGAAAGTAGTGTCTAACAAGACATAATGACCTACTAAGTCAAACACATTTAGCCATATATTGCACATAGTCCAATAAGCATTCCCAATCAATTCAATTATTTTCATTTCCATAATAAAATAGTTCTTTCATAGTTTTAATTTCATTATTTCATACATTTCCAAACTATACAAATTTACATATTTCTTAATCTCATATATAACATCACAATTCTTTCTTTGCACCATTCACTAATCTTTTACCACATGTATTTTTCACATGATTCACACATATGCCTTTTTCATCAATTCTCTTGATTTCCATAATTTCTTTTCTCTTTACATATACCTTGAGTTTCTCATAACATTTGGAAGTTTATTCACGTGGATCCATCATTGCGTACAGTCCCACAACCCGGACAACGTCTTACAGCTGCGCTCTATGACGTCTTACGCGATCTATGCGTACAGTCCCACAACCCGGACAACGTCTTACAAGATCTGGATCACACAAGTCTATGCGTACAGTCCCACAACCCGGACAACGTCTTACAGGACATCAAATCAAATCAGTCGATGCGTACAGTTCCACAACCCGGACAACGACTTACACGACCTCAAACCGAATCAGTCAATGCGTACAGTCCCACAACCCGGACAACGTCTTATAAGACATGAAAACACACTGGTCTATGCGTACAGTCCCACAACTCGGACAACGTCTTAAAAGACCTGAATTATACCAGTCGATGCGTACAGTCCCACAACCCGGACAACGTCTTACACGACCTGAATCACACCAGTCTATGCGTACAGTCCCACAACCCGGACAACGTCTTATAAGATCTGGGTCACCACTTAACTTGCCTTAAATCTTTTAAATCATAAACAAATTATTCTCTTTTTGTATCAACCTTTATTAATTCCACAATTTCCTTTAATCTTGTCATATTTTTCCAAATACACCTTCAAATTAAAAACCAATAAATAATTACGTACAACTTCCAATCATCACAATAACTCACATACTCACGTAGCCACAAATATGCATATATTTCACTTTCTCATATAGACATTCATAATAAAATTACACAACAACATTTAATCACAATTATTAGCATGATTTCCACACAATCATTCACACATTCAACATTTACTTATTAATTTTCATCTAATAATAAATCATACACTAACACATATTCTTAGCAATCACTATATACTAATTAGAAAATACTCTCTAAAGCAAGGTAAAGAACCCCTTACTTTGCGTTTCCTTAGACCTGATTCTTTTCGTGTAATGATGCCCAAACATAACGCGATTCATTGCTTAGCATTGCGGCTGGTCTTAAAGTCCGTCGACTTCTAACTATGCCATACAAAACAATAACAATTACTTTGAAATCACACTAAAGTAAACACTTTAAAGCTTTGCACCCGTAACTAAAATAAACTAAATAGAAAATATTGAAACTTGAAAAGTATTATATTTAATTCCAAATCATAACATTATTTGATTCAAGTTCATAAATCGAGACCAAATAAAATTTAAACTCAAGATCATGCCCTTTTTATTAAGAATAGTATAACTTCTTTGGAAAAATACGCTTAACTTTCGAAACCATCAAAAGTATCATAATGGGTTGAAATCATGTACCTTTGGCTATTTAAAACTATAAATTCTGAATTAAAAAGAGAGTGGTTTTTGTCCAAAATAAGCATATCACATTTCCAAAATCCAATTAGCTACACTCTCCTTCAATCTAGAATTAACGTTCAAGATAGGTTTAAACTCGGATTAACGTATGTCGAACATATTCGGTTCCTAATTAACCGATGTGTTGTTCGGCCTAGGGACAAGTTCGCCAAGCTAGTCAACAACTCACTTACTTAGGAACCCAACACGTTTAACTAAAGTACTCTTTAAAACAATTTATTTGACATAACATTTAATCCGATATTATCCCAAATCAAAGTAACTAACTAAAATCATTAAAAATAATACTTTAACTAAGATAGACACTAAATCATAGTACAATTCATTTTTCAAATTAATAATCACATACTAAAACAATTTAACACTATATTATCACCACCCATAACATTAAAATTAGTATTAATATTGAAATTAAAACACGACATAGAGCAATTAAAAAGTAATAGAAATATACCCTCGAATATAATTTTGGATCGCGGTAACGGTGACGATGACGGCGATACCGGCATCGGTTTGGTTTGAAACCGAAACAAGAGCCAACGACCAAGGCAGACACGGCTTCTCACAGTGGCTGTGGCTGTCGCCGGCACAAGGAGGAGGCGGCGATGGCTTTGATTGGTGGTGGCAGCAACTACAAGCACGAGCGGCGGCGAACCAGCAACGGCAGCAAATGGCGACAGCAACATCATCTAGTGGCGGAGGAACACGAACAAGGGCCTCTTGGTCCGTGGAGCATCAAACGTGAACCGAAGAGAAGAGGAGATGGCGGCGGGTCACGGATCCAGGGCAGCGAGGACAGCGGCGGATCGCAAGGGAGAAGACGCGTCACGAGACGCGACTGTGTGGAGGCGGAAGAACACCCATGGGCGCGCGGCCTTCAACGGCGAGGAGATGCGGCGGCGGTAGAGCTTTCCAACGGCGAGCACCGGAGGGAGAAGGAGAGTCGTGAGAGAGACGGGACTAGGAAGAGAAACGGTTCTGGAAGGGAAAAATAAAAACATTATAGAGGGAGCTTAGAGCTCATGGCTATGGAAGTGGAAAAATTAGAGAAGAAGAGTGAGTGGGGGTGAGGGCCGGCGGCTCTTGAGAGGAAGAAGAGGGGTTAGGGTTCCCCCAAAATGCATCACACACATACACGCTTGTTTGTTTCTTTCTTTCTTTCTTTTTTTTTTTTTTAAAACTCAAAGCACCAATGATCAATTTTTAACACTAAACATTAGTACTAGAACAAAAAATCATAAAGTAAGAAACTTATAAATATTTCAAATAAAATATTTCCATATAAAATATATCAAAAGTAAAATAAAGCATATAAAGTATATTTTTGATATAGGATAACTATTTTAAATGAATTTACTTTAGAACATAAAAGAAATGAAATATACTTTCGTAATTAACATAATGTATTTTTATAAAAATACACAACAACTAAATAATTGATTTTTTTAAGAAATATATATTTAATTCGATAAAACTTATAATTATACTCGGAATTAAAATTAGGGATGTTACAATTCTCCCCTACTTAGGAGAATTTCGTCCCGAAATTCCGATTGATTCAAGTGAATGAAGAGCCAACACTTAACAAAAAACCTCTAACTATTACATCTAACTTTTTCCGGGTTCACTCCCCTACTTATGATGCTCCTAGGTCAATACTTTTTGGTGTTTCTTAAATCTATTTCCGACCTATCAGCCACAAATTTTCATCTAAGTCAAACCGATAGAGAACAATACAGGAACCTACTACGGGAAGATCAAGATTTGCTAATTCAAGAATTTAGATAGTTGGATAGGTAGATAGGCGTGGACAAGGAATGAAACTTTAGGTGAATATAAATATGCTTAACTCCTTTACTTTGGGTCTTTCTATGTCAGCTCTAAGGGTTCCCATGCTAAGCTCTAATTCGTTTCTAACGTCTTTCCCTTTACTCCCTTATCTCTTCCTCACGCCTAGGGTGACCCATTCTCATTTGACCTTGAGTTTGGTTACCTTTATAAAATATTTCTCCACACATTCAACTTTAAGCGAGAAAGGCCTAATATGTATGTCTATGCAACTTGCATGACAATTGCTCCTATGAAATGCATAACACACTTAGGCATAATAGGGCATCACATTCTTAAACATACCAAGTCCATCTTACATATCACAAGTCGATTCATAATGTGCAGCCATGTGTTCAAACATATCCAAGCATAGAGTTCATCATTACTAGACAAACAAACTAGCATACGCATATGGTTATGCGGCATTTAGGACATAAAAGGAAAATAAAGCATGTCACATCACCCCTACCTAACACCTTGCATGCTCAAAACTTTCACATCCAGAGGCAACATAATAATATCACAAGTACAACCAAGTAACTGAGAACTTACACATAACACATTTAGAACGTATATAAAACTCATTTCATATCAACTCATATTTATTTGAAATTTGGCCTACTTCACATGCAAGTATTCAAAGGTAACATATTCGAAAATTAGTTCAAAAGGAGTTCGGAAGGTATGGTTTTCATTGCTTGCCCGAAAGTCCAAAAACCGGAAAAACTACATAGCTGTAACAAAGATGCATTTTTGAAAAATACCAATTCAATTCCAAATGTTATGAATATTTACAGGTAGTGTCCCTACATATAAAATAATATCGTGGTAAATTTTCAAGTCGATCAGAGTCAGTTAGGTTCAGTTTTAACCCTCCGACCACTTTGTCAAAAACACCGTAAACATCGGGGGCTGAACCTAAATTAGATTTATTTAAAGTAGTAAAAAAACTCCAAATGACCTCAAAATTTACAGGGACATCATATATACTTAGCCAAAGGTTTTGTAAAATTTTAAGACCGATCGGAGCACGTTAGACTTGATTTTTCCCCTGCGCTCACAGTGTCAGAGACACCGGAACTGCCTGGTCTGATTGTGAAAACACATTTATTTACAATAATAACTTGCTCCAAGCAGCTTTAAATTTTACATAAAACATGAATTCAACTTCAGGAAGCTTACATAAAAATTTCATGTCAATTTGAGCATCCCAGGCCCGAAAACTCAGTTTTCCATTATATTAAAAACCCCAATTTCCCGACAAACACTTTACGACCCATAAATCCAAATAAACAACAATTCATTTTCAAATCATGTGCAACCTTCCAGAATCAAATATCATAACATCAATAAGCATTCTACTAAATCTCAAGGCGAACGGAGTGTCTGAAGGTACTACTGTAGACACCTCTTGACAACCCGTAACTACATTCTCCGAACTCGACAACTAACAACTTATATTTTTCGAAAAATACCAACCGAAGTTATAACAAGCTCATAATTGCCAGAACACATACATATATATGTAGCAGCAGCATATCAAAATTATAGAGTCAACGGAGTAGTGCAACTTTCATTTACTAAAACCACCTACAAGTAAAAATTGTTGAGTTCTACAACATTAACCTTCTTTCATATTGTCAAATATCATATCAATCATCAAAGTCCAGCACCTAAGCTATCCTAAACGAGTTTAATAACCATAAAAATTCATATATTCATACTCATTATCCATTTCCTTTAAACTTTTACAAAATTTTAAAATGTTTACCGAAACTTAAGGACTAGATGATTATATCTCCCAATAGATGTATATTTGAGGTGATCAGTCTCAAGTATACACACATCGGTGATAAGACCATTCTCATGTCGCCTAAGGTTTGGTTAGGTGTCTCTTAGAAAATTTTCCGGATTTCATTTCAAGTTCAAAAATACCGAAGTCTTGATTTGTGTTGTCACGTTTAGAGTTGGCTCACTTGGTCCGAGACTAAAGGTTACTTTCTCCCGGTGGGGTAGCAACTTAGTGCTCTAGCCTGTTGGGGTATTTCATTTTCCTTAGTCTCGTCATTCGTCCACTTCTAAATATGACATATATATATATATATATTTACAAGATTTCGGGTTTTGTTTTGTAAGTCTCAAACACCTTAAACCAAATTAGAAGAAATTATATAAATCTCAAATGTTCACTATGCTATAATTCGCAATCATTCTTATTAGGATGCTGACAAGACTCAACTAAGTCCTAAACTACTCTGTTACTAATTACAAGTTACTCGCTTGGTGAGTAAACTTCAGGAGTAATGAGTTACTCCAAGGCCGAGGAAAACTGCTCTGATACCATAATGTAACACCCTCACAAATATATAATTAAATTGAGTTTTATAAAAATATGGACTTGAAAATTTCGTTTTAAATCTTAACGAAAATCCGACAGAGTCTCCTCTGTTTATCGGACTTTCCCAAAAATAACTTTTATAAACCTGTCAACCAGTACAGTTCAGAAAATATTTATAAACATACTAATTTGATTCTCTTACGCCCTGCTAATCAAATAAAACATCCTCAAGGCTCTCACGGATGAAAAATAAATAAAACTAAACAAGACTTATTTATGACAAAATAAAAACAAAGTAAAATAACTCTCTCTTCTAAGCTAGTTTACACTCCACTGGGTGGAGTGTACTCCTGCTCGGCCAAATATAGTGCAGCTCAAACTTTGAACCTGGAAAAATGGTTGTAAGGGTGAGCTTTACACATGAAGTAGAAAGTAGTGTCTAACAAGACATAATGACCTACTAAGTCAAACACATTTAGCCATATATTGCACATAGTCCAATAAGCATTCCCAATCCATTCAATTATTTTCATTTCCATAATAAAATAGTTCTTTCATCGTTTTAATTTCATTATTTCATACATTTTCAAACTATACAAATTTACATATTTCTTAATCTCATATATAACATCACAATTCTTTCTTTGCACCATTCACTAATCTTTTACCACATGTATTTTCCACATGATTCACACATATGCCTTTTTCATCAATTCTCTTGATTTCCATAATTTCTTTTCTCTTTACATATACCTTGAGTTTCTCATAACATTTGGAAGTTTATTCACGTGGATCCATCATTGCGTACAGTCCTACAACCCGGACAACGTCTTACAGCTGCGCTCTATGGCGTCTTACGCGATCTATGCGTACAGTCCCACAACCCGGACAACGTCTTACAAGATTTTGATCACACAAGTCTATGCGTACAGTCCCACAACCCGGACAACGTCTTACAAGACATCAAATCAAATCAGTCGATGCGTACAGTCCCACAACCCGGACAACGACTTACACGACCTCAAACCGAACCAGTCAATGCGTACAGTCCCACAACTCGGACAACGTCTTACAAGACCTGAATTATACCAGTCGATGCGTACAGTCCCACAACCCGGACAACATCTTACACGACCTGAATCACACCAGTCTATGCGTACAGTCCCACAACCCGGACAACGTCTTACAAGATCTGGGTCACCACTTAACTTGCCTTTAATCTTTTAAATCATAAACAAATTATTCTCTTTTTGTATCAACCTTTATTAATTCCACAATTTCCTTTAATCTTGTCATATTTTTCCAAATACACCTTCAAATTAAAAACCAATAAATAATTACGTACAACTTCCAATCATCACAATAACTCACATACTCACGTAGCCACAAATATGCATATATTTCACTTTCTCATATAGACATTCATAATAAAATTACACAACAACATTTAATCACAATTATTAGCATGATTTCCACACAATCATTCACACATTCAACATTTACTTATTAATTTTCATCTAATAATAAATCATACACTAACACATATTCTTAGCAATCACTATATACTAATTAGAAAATACTCTCTAAAGCAAGGTAAAGAACCCCTTACTTTGCGTTTCCTTAGACCTGATTCTTTTCGTGTAATGATGCCCAAACATAACGCGATTCATTGCTTAGCATTGCGGCTGGTCTTAAAGTCCGTCGACATCTAACTATGCCATACAAAACAATAACAATTACTTTGAAATCACACTAAAATAAACACTTTAAAGCTTTGCACCCCGGAACTAAAATAAACTAAATAGAAAATATTGAAACTTGAAAAGTATTATATTTAATTCCAAATCATAACATTATTTGATTCAAGTTCATAAATCGAGACCAAATAAAATTTAAACTCAAGATCATGCCCTTTTTATTAAGAATATTATAACTTCTTTGGAAAAATACGCTTAACTTTCGAAACCATCAAAAGTATCATAATGGGTTGAAATCACGTACCTTTGGCTATTTAAAACTATAAATTCGGAATTAAAAAAAGAGTGGTTTTTGTCCAAAATAAGCATATCACATTTCCAAAATCCAATTAGCTACACTCTCCTTTAATCTAGAATTAAAGTTCAAGATAGGTTTAAACTCGGATTAACGTATGTCGAACATATTCGGTTCCTAATTAACCGATGTGTTGTTCGGCCTAGGGACAAGTCCGCCAAGCTAATCAACAACTCACTTACTTAGGAACCCAACACGTTTAACTAAAGTACTCTTTAAAACAATTTATTTGACATAACATTTAATCCGATATTATCCCAAATCAAAGTAACTAACTAAAATCATTAAAAATAATACTTTAACTAAGATAAACACTAAATCATAGTACAATTCATTTTTCAAAATAATAATCACATACTAAAACAATTTAACATTATATTATCACCACCCATAACATTAAAATTAGTATTAATATTGAAATTAAAACACGACATAGAGCAATTAAAAAGGTATTAGAAATATACCCTCGAATATAATTTTGGATCGCGGTAACGGTGATGATGACGGCGATACCGGCGTCGGTTTGGTTTGAAACCGAAACAAGAGCCAACGACCAAGGCAGAGACGGCTTCTCACAGTGGCTGTGGCTGTCGCCGGCACAAGGAGGAGGCGGCGATGGCTTTGATTGGTGGTGGCAGCAACTACAAGCATGAGCGGCGGCGAACCAGCAACGGCAGCAAATGGCGGCAGCAACATCATCTAGTGGCGGAGGAACACGAACAAGGGCCTCTTGGTCCGTGGAGCATCAAACGTGAACCGAAGAGAAGAGGAGATGGCGGCGGGTCACGGATCCAGGGCAGCGAGGACAGCGGCGGATCGCAAGGGAGAAGACGCGTCACGAGACGCGACTGTGTGGAGGCGAAAGAACACCCATGGGCGCACGGCCTTCAACGGCGAAGGAGATGCGGCGGCGGTAGAGCTTTCCAGCGGCGAGCACCGGAGGGAGAAGGAGAGTCGCGAGAGAGACGAGACTAGGGAGAGAAACGGTTCTGGAAGGGAAAAATAAAAATATTAGAGAGGGAGCTTAGAGCTCATGGCTATAGAAGTGGAAAAATTAGAGAAGAAGAGTGAGTGGGGGTGAGGGCCGGCGGCTCTTGAGAGGAAGAAGAGGGGTTAGGGTTCCCTCAAAATGCATCACACACATACACGCTTGTTTGTTTCTTTCTTTCTTTTTTTTTTTTAAAAAAAACTCAAAGCACCAATGATCAATTTTTAACACTAAACATTAGTACTAGAACAAAAGATCATAAAGTAAGAAACTTATAAATATTTCAAATAAAATATTTCCATATAAAATATATCAAAAGTAAAATAAAGCATATAAATTATATTTTTGATATAGGATAACTATTTTAAATGAATTTACTTTAGAACATAAAAGAAATGAAATATACTTTCGTAATTAACATAATGTATTTTTATAAAAATACACAACAACTAAATAATTGATTTTTTTTTAAGAAATATATATTTAATTCGATAAAACTTATAATTATACTTGGAATTAAAATTAGGGATGTTACACATACTACCTTCCTAGCAATTCTACATTCAACCTTAAATTACTTTTCAATTCCACTTGCATTAACATTTTCCATATTCCAAATTCCATTCTCACAAATTACTATATATCATTATTTTCATAAAGCCTTTTTAATCTCTTTTCTTTCATTAATTCACATTTCACTTTCATTTTGTCTCTGGTCACGTCCTACTGCGTCCGCACTCACGTGCTGGTACGACTTACTGCGCCCTGGTATATTATCTTATTCCCCTGGTCACGACCTACTGCGTCCGCACCCATGCGCGGTCACGACTTACTGTGCCCGGGTATGTTTCATTCTCCCCTGGTCACGACCTACTGCATTCGCACCCATGCGCGATAACGTCTTACTGCGCCCGGGTATGTTTCATTCTCCCCTGGTCACGACCTACTGCGTTCGCACCCATGCGCGATAACGTCTTACTGCGCCCGGGTAACTCTCCCGATTACAACCAGTTTGCATCACTAGGATTTTAATGCTCCTGCCAGGCATTTGGAACACCCAAGGGTCTCTCGCTCAACCAGGACTTTCACACCCAAAAGGCTTCACCCTGTCAAGCTATGCTATCATAAATTCCACATATCATTGTACATTTCAATTATTTGATTTCATTCTCGTTTTTCACATTTCCAACACATTTTATATCAATTATTTCGGCAGTGAATTAAGTCTTGGTGCATTGACGCCTAACAGGGCATTTGGACCTAATGGGAATTTGGCCTGGTGAGCACTTAGCCCTTGGGAATTTGGTACACCCGGCAGGGGCACCTAGTCTATCAATGCACCGATACTCAATTCAACTGCACTTTCCATTATCATTTAATTTATACTTGATTACCATCTTTTGCCTTGGTTTCTATTTAACATCACATCACAACCATTTAACAAATAAGCACCTATATTATAAACATCACCAAATCACATGTCATGAATATTCAAGCACAAACATCATCTCAATGACACATTAACATATAACTGTTATTGTCACATTTACACTTAACACATTTAATCAGGCACGACATCCATCAAAGTTCCTTGTCACACAATCACCATTCTCTAACTTATAATTCAATTAACATCACTTCCCTTTTACCAAACTATTTGTCCTTAATCCATTCTTTAATTACTCGCTCATAATTTTCCAACCTTTCCTCCTTACTTAGCCCTTTCTATATGACTTGCCTACGTTGATTCTTAGTCCATTATTTGCTTTACGAGTCACCAAACCCAGCTCAATATGAACATACATCAATGACAAATAACAATCCACAGTTGGTAAACAAAACAGTCGACATACTCAGGTATGTCTCAGATTACTATAAATTAAATCAACTCCCTAGGGTTCTTCAATTCCTACTTAATTAACATATAATCTACACATTTAGTAGCAATTATACCCCAAGGTTCATTTCATGCACTTTAATTATCCGATGGTTTATTCTCTTAGTCAATTATCTACACCTAGTCATCATTACAACAACCTAGAATCTATATCCTTAGGAAAGGTAACACAAGCCCCTCTTACCTTCCTAAGAGGTGGTGATGAATCTCAAGTCCTAGCCCATTGATCCTTGGTGTTGAGCTCCCTAATCCTTGTCTTGTACCCACTTAGCCCTTGAAACCCCAGCTTAAACTCCTATGCTTTGACTTTGAAGCTAAAGGTGTGCTCATGAGGTGTTCTCCATAGCCACTTGAATTAGAGAAATTCATGGAGAGGAAGAGGCACACGAATTTCAAGGAAAAGAGGAGGGGAGTTGTGGATTGTTAGTTTCATGCTTGATTCTTGGTGTGAAAGATGGGTGAACTAATTTGTGGCTTGATGTTCTTGAGCTAGAATCAAGAGAGAGGAATGGTGCCCTAGGAGAGAGAGAAGGGCACGAATTTTAGGGATGAGAAGGGGAGGGTTTGAGGCTCACATTTCTTGGCTTGATTCTTGATGGAGATGATGATTTGGTGCTTGATCCATGATGGAGGGTGACGGTGAGAAGGATCAAGGAGGGTAGATGAGGTTTTAATCTTGGTGTTGGTGTGGTTTTGTGTTCATGGTGCTTGAGGGAGGATGAGTTGCTGGGGTGACTTGATTTTGGGTGCTTGGTGGGTGGTGGTGACTTGGTGCACATGAGTGAAAGGGGAAGAATGGGAAGAAGATGGTGGAAGAAGATGATGAGGAGGGAGAAGGAGATGTGTTGATGTTGATGGTGTTCTTGTTGTTGTTGATGTTTATTTGTTTCTTGCCAAGAGGAAAGAAATCGTGTGGCTGGTGCTGCTTGGCTTGGTCCCCAAGTTCATGATCAACGCACCAGATCTGGTGTGTTTCCGCGCGCGCGCCTGGGCACGACTTTTGGGCGCCTGAGCGCGAGAATCAGCACCAGCACACGAGCTGGTGCATGGCGCCGCACCAGGTGTCAGGCTAGGAAGGAAATGGCGCGCCAGAACGGGGCTGGTGCGCAGCTAGTGCCTCAGAGGTGCGCCTGGGCGCACGGGAGGACGCACCTGGTCATAAAACTGTCTGGCTCAGCACCAAAGAACAGTGGTGCGCGCCTGGGCGCAGGCTGGTGCGCCTGGGCGTGGGTCAGAATTTCCAACTTTCGATTCGCCGTAACTTTTTCGTTAACCGTCGGATCGGGTCCAAATTTTTAGACAAGCGTCTTAATCCCTCAAACTTCATATCCAACGGTGGAATTTATTTTCTTAGCATCCTATAATAAATTCCTAATTTTCTCTTTTCGGTTGATTTCTAACATCTAAAACGCCGATTTAACTCCCGATTCCGCTTAGTTAACCTTGCCCATTGCTACAATTATCTTCTACACAACCCCTAGTACATAAAATTACTACTCACCTAGCTCCCAAAATTCTTTAAGTAATTAATCTATTCGTTCCCTAACCTTTAAGCCTATTAATTCACTAATTATGCTTGGGATTAAATTAGGGATGTTACAAGGAAAGCAAGAATTCTTCGCGAGAGAATAAAGAAATTCCTGAAATAGATCCTAGTGCCATAAATGCTAATGAGATTGTTATGGAGAAATCGTTTGGGCCATGGATACTAGTCAAGAGAATCCCAAGTAGCAAGGATCGTGGGGTTCAAAAAGGAGGCAACAATAAAATAGATTCTGGATATAGGAAAAATCAATCTCTGAGTGATGAACCGTCCAACGTATTTGGATCAAGATTTAATGCGCTAGTAGAAGAGGAAAAAGGAGATTTAGTTGTTGGGAATATTGCACATGACATATGCACGTTGCATGAAGGAAAATCCAAAGAAATCATTGAGGTTAATGAGGTGGGAACCGTTGGAGGCAAAAAAGAAGTGATAAGAGACACTAAAGTTAGGGATTCTTCTAGGGACAAAAATCCACAAATCCGTGGGCCTAAAGGAGTTGTTTGCCCAATAAAAAACAAATCAGGTCATGGTGAAGCTTCAAAGGCTACAAGCAGTTCAGTTATGACTAGTACTAAGAAAATACAAAGTATGCAGACAAGAACCGATTCTGTGCAGGCTAGGAAAGCTGACTCTGGGAAGGAAAAAGAAATTCTTGCCCGTATGAAGGTTCTGGAGAAAGAGGGTGAAGGTATCCTAAACCGGTTTGCAACTAAAGTTTATCTTCCTTGTAAGGAGGCTATTGCTTTGGTTCATATCCAAAATGATTCAATTGAAAAAGCGGTGCCACTTGACATACTGACAAACACGATACAGCATGCTACAAGAATGGAGGAGGATTCAGCCCTTGTGCTTGAAGACAACAGCAATGACGGGAAGCCTATTCCAGGTAATTCAGGGTCTAAGAACCCAACAACTTCTTTTTCCTCATGAATTTGTTGAGTTGGAATTGTAGGGGAACTTGCAATAAAGGTTTTGCCAACATGATTAAGGACCTAAGAAGGGTTAATCAAGTCAACCTTATGTGCCTCTTTGAAACTCACTCTGGTGGTGATAAAGCTAAGAGAATCATTAAAAGAACTGGGTTTAATGGTTACTATGTTGTGGATGCGCAAGGCCAAGTGGGTAGTATCTGGTGTTTGTGTGATTTGGTCCAATTTTCAGTTTGTTCATCTTAAAGTCCAGTATCATAATCAAAATCCTTGGTTTCTCACGGCTGTTTATGGAAGCCCCCATCAACAAAATCGTCGCTCTATGTGGGAAAATATCAGAGAAATTGCTTCGGAGAATATTGGGCCTTGGTGTCTTATGGGAGATTTTAACTCTATCTTGCATGAGTACGAGCAACAGGGTGGTGCTAGCTCCTTTTATTCAAATAACCGCTCCTTTATTTTGATGGTAAGGGACTGCAACCTTGCTGACGGTGGCTTCGTTGGACCACCTTTTACTTGGAAAAGGGGAAGACTCTTCAAAAGATTAGATAGAGTCCTTATGAATATGGATTGGAGGATTACTTACCAACATATGACTGTTCATCATCTAGCTCTTCTGAAGTCTGATCACAACCCTCTGCTGCTGGATTTTAATCATCACAGGGACATCAACCGTGGTAGGAGACCCTTTTGTTTCATGGCTTCTTGGCTATCCCATAAGGATTTCCCTTGTGTTATTGGTCCTTTATGGGTTTCCAAGGAGCAATGGAATGAAAGAATTTCCTATACTATGGAAGGGCTTAAAATGTGGAATGTTGATAAGGTTTTTGGCAATATTTTTATGAGGAAAAATAAACTCCTGCGCAGGCTAAATGGCATTAATCGTTCTCTTGTTGGCGGTCAGAATAATTATTTGGAAAATCTGCAACATGTCTTGTGGATTGAACAGGTTTGTATTGAGGAAGAGATTCTCTGGTTCCAGAAGTCTAGATGTAAATGGATAACGTGTGGTGATCGCAATACGAAGTATTTCCATGGGACTACGCTGGTTCGTCGGAAAAAGAATAAAGTTAACAGCCTGCAAGATTATAATGGGGATTGGGTATCAGACAGGAACCAACTTGAAAATATGGCTAATAACTTTTTCCAATCCTTATATGCCGACAACACCCCGTATGTTGAATTTTGCTTGGTGCCTTTCCATCTCTGCTTCCTAACCAGGTAAGTCTTCTATCTAAAGATATTTGCAATGAAGAAATAAAAAAAAAGTTGTTTTTTCTATGGGTGGCCTTAAAGCCTCAGGCAAAGATGGTTTCCAGGAAATTTTCTACCATTCTCACTGGGACCTGGTTGGTCCGGCTCTTTGTAATTTAATTAAAGATATTTTTCAGCAGCCTCACAAGGTTAGGGAGATTAATGAGGCTCTAATTACTTTAATCCCTAAAATTGATTTGCCTACCTTATTAAGCATTTTCGCCTTATTAGTCTGTGTAATGCGTCGTATAAAGCTATTACTAAAATTATTGCTTCCAGATTGAGAGGTATTATGGATCATGTTATTGACCCATCTCAATGCAGTTTTGTTCCCGAGCACAATGGAAGTGATAACATTATTATTACGTAGGAAGTTATTCATAGTATGCAGACTAAAAAGGGTAAAAAAAGGTTTTATGGGGATTAAAATTGATCTTGAGAAAGCCTATGAAAAGATGAAATGGGAGTTTGTGATTAATATTGTAACACCCCAAAAATTTTAATCCCTGATTAATGAAATGTTAATTACAAAATTTATTATAATTAATTATTTCTATTTTAATCTTTGATTAAAATCTGTGTTTATGTTCTTGGTGAATGTGTGAATTTATTTGGTAAGTATAATTATGCATAAAATAAATATTTTGCATGTTCGTCCCTGATTTGGGACCTAGAGGTAACTATAGGAAAGGTTTTAGAGGGAAAGTAAATAAAATTAATATTTTTCAAAAACTGGTCAAAACACTCGAGTATTTCTAAAAAGACTCGAGTGTTCTGGTCAGAGTTGCACGAGTTAGTGTGTTAGGTGAGTCACCACCAACGATTCCCCACCATTGACACAAAATCACCACCCCAACACGTCCATGGCTTTCGTGTCGCCATGCATGGACCTGTTCTTTTTCTATATAAGCCAATGAAACTCGAATTGGTGAAGCATTTGGTCAAATTCGTGTGTGTTGCTTGAGTTAGGGTTCCTGAGTTCTTCACTTCGATTCTCCCTCTGTGCTTTGATTCGAGTCGCAAATTATACACCAACACAAAGCTCACATCACGAGCTTTGTATAGACACCAAATTCGTGAGCTAAGAGTGTTTGTGTGAGGAAAATCGAAGATTGGAAGTTGGAGCTTGTTGCTGTCAAGTTGGTTCTGGAGCTTACTTTGATCACTGATTGTGGTAAGCTCATGCATCTTCTGAGTCTCAAATTGATTTCTATAGTTAGTATGTGTTGCATAGAGTTTAGAAATACTAATTTCCCCAATTGTTATCTCTGTCTTCTATGTCAACCAATTCAATTTTGGACCTCCACTCAAACTGCTCTGCATGTTGGTGCTTGAAGTGGTTCTTGGTGCTGTGGAGCTTTTTCTTGCAATTTCTTTGTTGAGTCACGTCTGAGAGGTAAGGGGAAATCTTTCTATTCACTAGATAGAGTATAAATTGCATTAATTTGATTAGAGAGCCACCAAGAGGCTCTAAGGGCTTAGATTGAATAGGGAAATTGGTTTGGAGACCAACCTGTGCTCTAAAATGGTTTTGAGCAAGTTTAATATGTTGCATGCAAGCTATTGGGAACTTAAAACCTTGAAAATTTTGAGTTTTATGCAAATTGATATGTTAAGTTGTGAATTTTCATGTTTTAAGCATAATCTTGTGATTCTCTGTCAAATCTTTAATTTGATGTGTTCTAAGTGTTTGAACATGTTCATCATATGTTATATGAACTCTGTTGATCATTGGATTGGATTGAAAATGGTTAGAATTGAAAATGGTATGATAAAACCAAGTTTTCAGTCTGTTCTGTATGAAAAGACTCGAGTAACCGGCTTGGCACTCGAGCATTTTGCAATAAAACAGTGTGTCTTTCTACTATAACACTCGAGTACCAGGTCCAGAACTCGAGTATCAACTGATGCAATAAAAGTACTTTCTGATGCATCACTCGAGTAATGCATGAATCACTCGAGTAATCTGGAAATGATGAAGAACACTCGAGTATTCATGAACTACTCGAGTATTCTTAAGATCTTGAATCTAACTTTTCTTAAAAGCATGAACGACTCGAGTACTCATGAATTACTCGAGTAATCAGGAAAGACTGATGAATCACTCGAGTATTCTGAGGAACACTCGAGTATTTTTTCCCAGAACATTAAAAATGCCATTTTTAATTCTGAATCATTCTGTTAATGCTCATATACTATAATCCAAGTGATCTAAGACTTAAAAGAAATTGATTGATGTTATGGTTATTTCCTTTGGAAAATGGGACGTTGCTCGGGTGGCACGTTATGTATTATTAAAAGAGATACACCAATCAATTCCTTTAAGTTAAGATATTGCATTCATTCTGGAGTTCGGATGATAGATCGTTTGTCATATTTTGGTAACATGAGGAGGGCCTCTGGGAGTGCCAATTGACGGCTCGCTTGATGACACGTTATGGTTGACGACGTGGCCAGCATAGTGAGATGCTGAAGATATGGTTATACCGTTTGGATGACGGGACGTTGCTCGGGTGGCACGATTTCCAAGCTTGTCGTTGATTTAGGTCCAATATATAGTGATTTGAGCATTCTTTGGACTCCCTTTTACTATGTATTTGGCTTGTTTCTCTAGCAAATTTAAGACTTTTTAGTAGATTTTAATTATTTTTAGTAGTTTAGGGTCCTTTGAGCGTTTTGATCCGTTTGCTATTGTTTCAAGTACTTTATGGAGCTTAAATGGATAAAATATTTATGGACCTGAAAAGAGGACGAAAAGATCTTGCAAATGGAAAAAGAACGGAGCAAAACGGAGTCGGGAACTACCCCGCGCGCCTGAGGCGCGGGGACGGGAGCGCCTGGGGCGCGCCTTCTGAAGAAAAGAACACACATCAGACCCGCGCGCCTGGGGTACGAGGTCGCGTGCGCCTGGGGCGCGCGTGCATCAGCTGAGGCCCAATTTGACCAAATTCTGAACAAAGTAGAAGAAGAGAAGTCTAATTTGGCTTAATATCTTAGATTTGGTCAGAAATTAGAAGATAAACATGGACCTTATCTACTAGATTTAATTAAGATTTATTTTAGGATTTGTTTTACTCTTTAAATAGAGGATTTGTGAATAGTTTTTAGGAGGTTTTGAGATCATAGAATTTAATTAGGATTAGAGAGAGAGGTTAGTAACATCTATTGAGAGCAAGGAGGCAAGGCACAAGGATTGGAGATCATCACTACAAGAGAGATCTGCGTGAGGATTGAAGGTCTCTTGGAGAGTTAACCTGTATTGTCTATGATATGAGGTTTTCTCTTTGCTTCTGTTTTCTTTATTTCTATATGTGTAACTAAAACCTCTTGTTAGGAACATGGTGTAAATTGTATGGTGTAACTTATTTTAATTTATGATTTAGTGTTTTCCTATTTTTAATTCATGCGTTAATTGTGTTTTTATTGCATACGTAAAATTGATCACTTGCTGTTTTGGATTTCTTAATTCGTAACGAGAGTTAGGATTTTGAATAGGCCTTGCAATTAACGGTATAATCTGTTTAGTTATAGAGATATGATTGAATGATTATTGACTTGGTAATTTCCTTGTGCTGAATTTGTTATTTTCTAATATTGTAATTTGTTGAGAGATCAAGGATTAAGTATTTAGAAAATAAGGGTAATGTTAGAGAGATCTAACTATTGCTATTTGAGAGGAATTGTCCATGAATTAAAGAAAAATTTAAATTATAGTTGAATAAGTGAATCATACAATGAAACCAAGTTCCTAACCTTTTTCTATTGCTTTCTAATCATCTTATCTCCTCAATCTTTTTATTTTTTATTATTATTTAAATTCTCCTTCTCCTTCTAAAATTCAATAACAAGTTGCATTAATAATTACGAATTGGTGAAAAGTTATTAGAAACAATTTGCAATCCCCGAATGGAACGATACTCACTTACTATCTGTATTACTTGTCGACCTAGTACTCTTGCTATACAATCAACAGTCGTGTACATTCTTGGTGAATGTACGAATGTTGTACACCTAGGAGTACAACGCACTGTTGAGTGCTGGACGAAGTAAAAGATGGACGTCAGAGAGTGACATAGATTGATGGAGATAGGCTTGAGAGCTAGATTCATACATCATGCCACTCATTTAAAATAATGCTGATAAATGAAATAAGTATGAGCATCTTACTTGCATTAAATACTTCCTAAGTGCTAAATGTGGTTGTTGATTATTGCTGCATGTTTACATACTCATATTGCGCATTTATTTATGCTCTATTTATTAAGTGTATAGAATTGCTTATCCCTGTGCCCTTGTACGTGATGTCACGCTACATCGCTTGCATCGAGATCCGACCACTTCTTAGTGGCATATGGATATGCGAGGATCACCGAGCGGTGTTCGAGGGAAAGGTAGAGGTTACCTTCTACCATCCCAACCCGCTGATCCGGTTTCGTCCTCGTAGGTTTAGGATCCCTATCATTTACACTATGCACGTACCACCCTTTTACACTTACCATGGACCACCTCCCACACGACCAGCTCGCTCATATCATAGTTCTCGCTTTTGACCTACCCGCTCACACCCTTTTTCATCGAGAGTCGTCCGCGAGGAGACTCCCCCATCTGATCCGAGGAGCCCTGTTAGGGTCTCGCCATCACCTGACCCTGTACCCAGTGGTAGGGTACCCACTCCTTCGGATGAGATCGAGGAGGATCCTGTGGAGGACGAGAGCGGAGGTGAGCCAGTCGTGCACTCTACCGGGAGTCAGTGGAGGGACGATAATCCCTAGGTATGTGCATATGGTAGATGATGAGGATCAGGGGATCTGGTGTGATGGATGCTGTGGAGGAGATACTGCTGCTGCTGATGATGTTGGATGATGACTACTACTATTGCTACCTGGATATTTCTACTACTACTACTGCTGCTACCTGATCTATGTGACAAGCTCTAGAGTTTATATATTTTGATATGTATATATTGTAGATATGTTTTGAGGACTCTAGAGTTATGGTTTACTTTTGATATAGATCTTTTATGGACTTGTACTGGTTCTTGGAGACGACTTGGGACTATGTATTTCATGACTTATATATATATATATATATATATATATACTATGTTTATATTATAACTGTGCATAGTCCTATTATTTCTGCTTACTCTGATAAAGTTTAATTGAAGAATTCGGCCATGAGATTTGAAAATAGTATTAGTTCCGCGAAACGAAAGATTGGATGGCATCACTTAATTTTTACTATGTAAACACGATTTCAAAGTATCGATGCTATCTGGATTGCGAAATGATTTTCTTGTTTTAAAGAATGTCGAACTCAATATAAAGTTTTAAATGATGAAATTTACATTCTCCAAGAGTTCCAAGTTTTGGTTTGTGCACCCGCCTGTTTAGAAAATAAAAAGAAAATTTTATTTCCTGTATTTTCTAAATACTAACAAGTCCATGACTAATATGAGTAATAGTACATTTATTGTATTAATTACTTGGTTTATATTGAGGGTGTCACACTGAGTGGTATCAGAGCAAAAGTCAGATCCTGTAGTAGTCGAAGTAGTCCCAGAAAGGCAGTCATCAACATCAAGCAGGTATCCACAGGGCATATTTATTATTTTGAATGCTAGTATCTTGCTTGTTTTGAGCACTAGATACAATTGGATGTTTTGTTTGAGGTTACGGTTATAGTCTTAGTATAGGTGGTGTGATGAATATTTCTTTAGTTTATCATATGTGACCATAAGTCCATAGCGCAGGTCTATTATGGCAACTAGAAATCAAAATCACACTAATGCGATGTTAGAAAGGATTACCGCGGTGCTGGAGTCTATGCAACAACAACAATCTCAGCAACCACCTCAAACGGTTAATCTACCTCACCACTGTAATGTGGGTAATACCGAGGCAAAAAGTTTGGCGGATTTTAGGAGTTGTAACCCACCTAAATTTGAAGGAGGATTTAAACCTGAGGAGGCCAATAAATGGATTCATACCATGGATAAGATTTTCAGAACGTTGGATTGCACGGAAGCCCAGAAGGTGGCGTATGCAGTCTACATGTTAGAAGATGAGGCTGAAAACTGGTGGAACCATATGGTTCAGCTCCTACATTATGAAGGAAGGGATGTTAATTGGGGTGTATTTATGGAGAGTTTCTCAATAAATATTTCCCTGAGGATTTGAGGAGAAAGAAGGAAGTGGAATTCTTGCAGCTGAAGCAAGGAGACATGAGCGTGGGTGAGTACGCAGCCAAGTTCGAGGAATTGATGAAGTACTCCCCATACTACCAGAACAACCCTGATGAAAGGAGCAAGTGTATCAAGTTTGAGGGAGGCTTAAGGCCTAAGCTGAAATCTATTTTCAGCTATCAACAGATTCAAAGCTTTCCTGCACTTGTGGACATGTGTAAGATGTACGAGGATGACAAGAAGGCCGAAGAATTGCAGGCACTAGAAAGGAAAGATAGTCAGAATTATGGACCTCAGAGGTGCAAGGGTTTCAACAATCGAGGCAAGGGTTCGTATGATCGTCGGGGGAAAGGTAAAGGAAAAGTTGGAGGAAGTGATGGAAGGAATTTTCGGAGTGAGGCTCCCTTCTGTGACAAGTGCAAGCGCCGTCATTATGGTCGTTTTTGTTGGGGAACAAGTGGTTGTTTCAACTGTGGGAAATCGGGACACTTTGCGAATGACTGCAAGGAACCGGCCAAGGCCAATTCAAGAGGAGCAGCTGACAAGCCCGTGGTTCAAGGAAGGGTTTTCACGCTTAGCGGTGTGGAGGCAAGCCAATCCTCTGATCTTGTGCAAGGTAATTACTTGCTAAATGGTCAGCTCTGTAATGTATTGTTTGATTCTGGTGCAACGCATTCATATGTTTCATATGAATGTGTAAATCGTTTGAGTCTACCTATGTATGAGTTATCATACACTCTTAAAGTAGAAACCCCTACTAATGCTCCTGTAGTTGTTTCTAGAGCATGTCTTAACTGTTGTATAGAAGTGTTAGGACAAGCCTCTAGGGTAGATTTGATTTGTTTTCCCTTATCGCAATTAGATGTGATCTTGGGGATGGATTGGTTGAGTCGAAACCAAGTGATCATTGATTATGATAGAAAAGTAGTGATCTATAGAAACCCAAAGCCTTCAGGCTATATGTTCTTGTTCAACACTGAAGTGGAGGAGAATGGCCCAAGGATTGAAGAGATTCCCGTTGTCAGAGATTTTCTTGAGATATTCGCCGACGAGATACCGGGTTTACCACCGAAGAGAGAGATTGAATTTGGGATTGACTTAGTTCCGGGAGCTGGTTCCATTTCTATCGCTCCTTATAGAATGGCACCACCAGAAATGGCTGAGATGAAGAAGCAGATTGAAGAGTTGTTGCAGAAGTAGATGATCCGACCCAGTGTGTCACCTTGGGGTGCTCATGAGGATGTGCATCGACTACCGGCAGTTGAATAAGGTCACAATCAAGAACAAGTATCCTTTACCAAGGATCGATGACCTTATGGATCAAGTTCGTGGGGCTTCAGTATTTTCCAAGATTGATCTGAGATCGGGGTATCATCAGATCAGGATTAGAGAAGAGGATATCTCTAAGACTGCATTTCGATCCCGATACGGGCATTATGAGTATGTTGTGATGCCGTTCGGATTGACTAATGCACCAGCTATCTTCATGGACTACATGAATCGAATCTTTAGACCTTATTTAGATTCATTCGTTGTTGTGTTCATTGACAATATCCTTATTTATTCCAAGAGCCCGGAGGAGCATTCTGAACACTTGAGAATAGTGCTGAATGTCCTGAAAGAGAAGCAGTTGTACGCCAAACTTGCAAAATGTGAGTTCTGGCGGGAGGAAGTTAAATTTTTAGCACATGTGATCTCAAACAAGGGGATAGCGGTTGACCCGATGAAAGTAAGCTCAGTTTTACAATGGGAACAACCGAAGTCGATCACGGAAGTGAGAAGTTTTCTTGGTTTGGCTGGCTACTATAGCAGATTTATAGAAGGTTTCTGGAAGATCGCGCTACCCTTGACAAAGTTAAATCGGAAAGATCAACCATTTATATGGGATGAGAAGTGTGAAAGGAGTTTTCGAGAGTTGAAGGAAAGGTTGACATCATCTCCTGTGTTGATTTTGCCTGATCCACAGAAGAATTTTGAGGTGTACTGTGATGCATCGAAACAAGGACTTGGGAGTGTTTTGATGCAAGATGGGAAGGTAGTCGCTTACGCCTCAAGACAGTTAAAGGTTCATGAAATGAACTATCCAACTCATGATTTAGAGCTGGCAGTTGTTATCTTTGCTCTAAAGATTTGGAGGCACTACCTCTATGGCACTACGTTTCGGGTGTTTAGTGACCATAAGAGTTTAAAGTACCTTTTTGACCAGAAGGAGTTGAACATGAGGCAACGCCGATGGATGGAGTTCCTGAAGGATTATGAGTTTGAGCTTCATTACCATCCTGGGAAAGCAAACGTTATGGCGGATGCATTGAGTTGAAAGGCAATGCATATCAGTACGATGATGGTCAAAGAAGCTGCATTGATAGAAGAATTTAGAGATTTGAGCTTGACGATGCAAGTGGAGCCGACAAGTATCAAGATGGGAATGTTGCAGATTACTAACGAATTCTTGCAAAAGATTCGAGAGTTGCAACGAGAGGATGATGAGATTAAGGAAAAGAGGAAGCTTATGGAGGAAGTCAAAGAGTTAGAATTTCAAGAAGGGAAGGATGGAATCCTTCGCTTTAGAGAAAGGATTTGTGTGCCCGATAATTTGGAGGTAAGGAGAATGATTCTGGATGAAGCGCATAAGAGCAAAATGAGTATGCATCCGAGGAGCTACCAAAATGTACCAGGATTTGAAAGGGATATTTTGGTGGCCTGGTTTGAAGAAAGATGTGGCAAAGTATGTAGCGTGTTGTTTGGTGTGTCAGAAGGTGAAGGTGGAACACCAAAGACCAGGAGGAGAATTACTTCCCTTAGAAATTCCCGTTATGGAAATGGGATAGTATCTCGATGGATTTTGTATCTGGATTGCCAAGGATAGCTACTGGCCATGATGCAATCTGGGTGATTGTAGATCGCTTGACAAAGTCAGCGTATTTTATTCCAGTTAATATGCGTTATTCTTTGGAAAATCTCACTCAGTTGTATATCAAGGAAGTTGTTCGCCTGCATGGAGTGCCATCAAGTATCGTGTCAGATCGCGATCCAAGGTTTACATCGAAGTTTTGGCAAGATCTACATAGAGCTCTGGGTTCAAGATTGAAGTTGAATTCTGCATACCATCCTCAGACTGATGGTCAAACGGAAAGGACTATTCAGTCATTGGAAGACATCTTAAGTGCTTGTATTTTGGAAGGACAAGGAAGTTGGGAACAAATGTTGCCGCTCGTGGAATTTACTTACAACAATAGTTATCATACGAGCATTGGGATGGCACTATTTGAAGCTCTATATGGGAGAAAATTCCAGACACCATTATGTTGGTTTCAAGTGGGGGAGAGTGCTCTTATTGGATCAGATTATGTGCAAGAGACAACTGAGAAGATTAAAATGATACGAGAGAAGATGAGGGTTGCTCAAAGCAGACAGAAGAGCTATGCTGATAGGAGGAGGAAACCCTTAGAATTTGTTGAAGGTGACCATGTTTTCATTAGAATAGTACCAACCAAAGGTGTTAGTAGAGCTCTGAAAACCTAGAAACTATCACCTAAGTTTATTGGTCCTTACCAAATTCTCAAAAGAGTTGGTCCAGTAGCCTATCAATTAGCTCTACCTCCGTCATTAGCTAACCTTCATAATGTATTCCATGTGTCTCAGTTGAAAAAGTATATTCATGACCCCACCATTGTTCTTAGAATCCAACCTGATGACCTAGAAGTACGTGGGAATCTAACCTTTGAAGCTATGCCTATTCGCATTGAAGATCGAAGAGTCAGGCAGCTTAGAGGGAAGGATATTCTTTTGGTCAAGGTTATCTGGATTTGTGGTGATGTGATGGAAGCATCTTGGGAATTAGAGGATAAGATGTGTCAGGTCTATCCTGAGTTGTTTGTATAAGTTGAATTTCGGGGACGAAATTCCTTGTAAGTGGGGGAGTAGTGTAACACCCCAAAAATTTTAATCTCTGATTAATGAAATGTTAATTATAAAATTTATTATAATTTATTATTTCTATTTTAATCTTTGATTAAAATCTGTGTTTATGTTCTTGGTGAATGTGTGAATTTATTTGGTAAGTATAATTATGCATAAAATAAATATTTTGCTTGTTAGTCCCTGATTTGGGACCTAGAGGTAATTATAGAAAAGGTTTTGGAGGGAAAGTAAATAAAATTAATATTTTTCAAAAACTGGTCAAAACACTCGAGTATTTCTAAAAAGACTCGAGTGTTCTGGTCAGAGTTGCACGAGTTAGTGCGTTTGGTGAGTCACCACCAACGATTCCCCACCGTTGACACGAAATCACCACCCCAACACGTCCATGGCTTTCGTGTCGCCATGCATGGACCTGTTCTTTGTCTATATAAGCCAATGAAACTCGAATTGGTGAAGCATTTGGTCAAATTCGTGTGTGTTGCTTGAGTTAGGGTTCCTGAGTTCTTCACTTCGATTCTCCCTCTATGCTTTGATTCGAGTCTCAAATTATACACCAATACAAAGCTCACATCACGAGCTTTGTATAGACACCAAATTCGTGAGCTAAGAGTGTTTGTGTGAGGAAAATCGAAGATTGGAAGTTGGAGCTTGTTGCTGTCAAGTTGGTTCTGGAGCTTACTTTGATCACTGATTGTGGTAAGCTCATGCATCTTCTGAGTCTCAAATTGATTTCTATAGTTAGTATGTGTTGCATAGAGTTTTTAAATACTAATTTCCCCAATTGTTATCTCTGTCTTCTATGTCAACCAATTCAATTTTGGACCTCCACTCAAACTGCTCTGCATGTTGGTGCTTGAAGTGGTTCTTGGTGCTGTGGAGCTTTTTCTTGCAATTTCTTTGTTGAGTCACGTCTGAGAGGTAAGGGGAAAGCTTTCTATTCACTAGATAGAGTTTAAATTGCATGAATTTGATTAGAGAGCCACCAAGAGACTCTAAGGGCTTAGATTGAATAGGGAAATTGGTTTGGAGACCAACCTGTGCTCTAAAATGGTTTTGAGCAAGTTTAATATGTTGCATGCAAGCTATTGGGAACTTAAAACCTTGAAAATTCTAAGTTTTATGCAAATTGATATGTTAAGTTGTGAATTTTCATGTTTTATGCATAATCTTGTGATTCTCTGTCAAATCTGTAATTTGATGTGTTCTAAGTGTTTGAACATGTTCATCATATGTTATATGAACTCTGTTGATCATTGGATTGGATTGAAAATGGTTAGAATTGAAAATGGTATGATAAAACCAAGTTTTCAGTCTGTTCTGTATGAAAAGACTCGAGTAACCGGCTTGGCACTCGAGCATTTTGCAATAAAACAGTGTGTCTTTCTACTATAACACTCGAGTACCAGGTCCAGAACTCGAGTATCAACTGATGCAATAAAAGTACTTTCTGATGCATCACTCGAGTAATGCATGAATCACTCGAGTAATCTGGAAATGATGAAGAACACTCGAGTATTCATGAACTACTCGAGTATTCTTAAGATCTTGAATCTAACTTTTCTTAAAAGCATGAACGACTCGAGTACTCATGAACTACTCGAGTAATCAGGAAAGACTGAAGAATCACTCGAGTATTCTGAGGAACACTCGAGTATTTTTTCCCAGAACATTAAAAATGCCATTTTTAATTCTGAATCATTCTGTTAATTCTCATATACTATAATCCAAGTGATCTAAGACTTAAAAGAAATTGATTGATGTTATGGTTATTTCCTTTGGAAAATGGGACGTTGCTCGGGTGGCACGTTATGTATTATTAAAAGAGATACACCAATCAATTCCTTTAAGTTAAGATATTGCATTCATTCTGGAGTTCGGATGATAGATCGTTTGTCATGTTTTGGTAACATGAGGAGGGCCTCTGGGAGTGCTAATTGACGGCTCGCTTGATGACACGTTATGGTTGACGACGTGGCCAGCATAGTGAGATGCTGAAGATATGGTTATACCGTTTGGATGACATGACGTTGCTCGGGTGGCACGATTTCCAAGCTTGTCGTGTACATTCTTGGTGAATGTACGAATGTTGTACACCTAGGAGTACAACTAACTGTTGAGTGCTGGACGAAGTAAAGGATGGACGTCAGAGAGTGACATGGATTGATGGAGATAGACTTGAGAGCTAGATTCATACATCATGCCACTCATTTAAAATAATGCTGATAAATGAAATAAGTATGAGCATCTTACTTGCATTAAATACTTGCTAAGTGCTAAATGTGGTTGTTGATTATTGTTGCATGTTTACATACTCATATTGCGCATTTATTTATGCTCTATTTATTATGTGTATAGAATTGCTTATCCATGTGCCCTTGTAGGTGATGTCACGCTACATTGCTTGCATCGAGATCCGGCCACTTCTTAGTGGCATATGGATCTACGAGGATCACCGAGCGGTGTTCGAGGGAAAGGTAGAGGTTACCTTCTACCATCCCAACCCGCTGATCCGGTTTCGTCCTCGTAGGTTTAGGATCCCTATCATATACACTGTGCGTGTACCACCCTTTTACACTTACCATGGACCACCTCCCACACGACCAGCTCGCTCATATCATAGTTCTCGCTTTTGACCTACCCGCTCACACCCTTTTTCATCGAGAGTCGTCCGCGAGGAGACTCCCCCATCTGATCCGAGGAGCCCTGTTAGGGTCTCACCATCACCTGACCCTGTACTCAGTGGTAGGGTACCCACTCCTTCGGATGAGATCGAGGAGGATCCTGTGGAGGACGAGAGCGGAGGTGAGCCAGTCGTGCACTCTACCGGGAGTTAGTGGAGGGACGATAATCCCTAGGTATGTGCATATGGTAGATGATGAGGATCAGGGGATCCGGTGTGATGGATGTTGTGGAGGAGATACTCCTGCTGCTGATGATGTTGGATGATGACTACTACTGCTGCTACCTGAATATTTCTAATACTACTACTGCTGCTACCTGATCTATGTGACCAGCTCTAGAGTTTATATATTTTGATATGTATATATTGTAGATATGTTTTGAGGACTCTAGAGTTATGGTTTATTTTTGATATAGATCTTTTATGGACTTGTACTGGTTCTTGGAGACGACTTGGGACTATGTATTTCATGACTTACTTATATATATACTATGTTTATATTATAACTGTGCATAGTCCTATTATTTCCTCTTACTCTGATAAAGTTTAATTGAAGAATTCGGCCATGAGATTTGAAAATAGTATTAGTTCCACGAAACGAAAGATTGGATGGCATCACTTAATTTTTACTATGTAAACACGATTTCAAAGTATCGATGCTATCTGGATTGCGAAATGATTTTCTTGTTTTAAAGAATGCCGAACTCAATATAAAGTTTTAAATGATGAAATTTATATTCTCCAAGAGTTCCAAGTTTTGGTTTGTGCACCCGCCTCTTTAGAAAATAAAAAGAAAATTTTATTTCCTATATTTTCTAAATACTAACAAGTCCATGACTAATACGAGTAATAGTACATTTATTGTATTAATTACTTGGTTTATATTGAGGGTGTCACAAATACCCTTAAGGATGTGGGAATCCCTGATATGCTTGTTAACATTATTCATTATTGTATTACTACTGCATCTATGAACCTTCTTTGGAATGGTGAGATGATGGATCCTATTAGTCCTACTAACGGGGTAAGACAAGGTGACCCTATTTCTCCCTACCTTTTTGTTTTATGCATGAAAAGATTATCTCATCTTATTAATGTTGCCATCTCTCATAAATTTTGGAAACCTATTAATCTTTCTAGAGGAGGGCCTTTAATTTCTCACCTAGATTTTGCATATGATCTTCTTTCTTTTTGCGGAAGTAAGCATGGACAAAATTGATTGTATTACCACCTGCCTTGATCTATTTTGTGAAAGTTCCGGCAGCAAGTTGATCTGTTTTGTGAAAGTTTCGGCAGCAAGGTTAGCAAGGAGAAAACAAGAATCTTCTTTTCGAGAAATGTTAATGGAAATGTAAGGCAACACATTTGTGACGCTTGTAGTTTTTAGAGGACGGATAACCTTGGAAAGTATCTTGGTATACCCCTTATTCACGAAAGGGTCATGCGTAACACTTACAATTTTGTCATCGATAGATTCAACCAGCATCTTAGCTCCTGGAAAGCTAGAACTATATTCATGGCAGGAAGACAAACTCTTAGTCAATCAGTTTTGAATGCTCTTCCCTCTTACATTATGCAAACGAATCTCATGCCTAAGAAGATTTGTGATGACCTTGACAAAATTATTAGATCTTTTCTATGGGGTGATAGTGCTCCATCCTGAAGAATGCATCTAGTCAACTGGAATGATGTTTGTCGCCCGAAGCTGCATGGTGGTTTAGGCCTTCGTCATACAAGAACCCTGAACACTACGTATATGATGAAACTTGGATGGGGGCTGATTACTGACAAAAATTCTCTATGGGCCTGTGTTGTTAGAAGTAAATACAAATGTGGTACGGACATGATGCCTACTGTTAAAAGAAGACAATCAGAATCTATCATTTGGAAAGGTATTAGAGCTGGATGGGGTCTTCTGCATGATAACATCATCTGGCAGCTTGGTAATGGTAGGACTATCAACTTCTGGAATGATAAGTGGTTGTCGGGATACGGTGTGCTTAAGGATGTTGCTTTGGTCTCAATTACGGAAGATGATTTGAAGGTCCCTGTGAGCAATTTCATTGATATCAATGGGAATTGGGATCAATCTAGATTGGTGCATTACCTTCTTCCTCACTTCAAGAACATGATTATGGCACTTGTTCCTCCAACTCAGGATGGCCCTAATGATTCGGTTGCTTGGAGCCTGACGAATGATGGCTGGTTTTCTGTTAGATCTGCATATGAGAAGGCTGCAAACTATGTTTCGAATAATAACCAAAAGATTTTCAAGCTCATTTGGCATTGGCAAGGACCCCAGCGAATTAGAGTTTTACTGTGGAAAATAGCATCTAATGCTATTATGTGTAATGCAGAACGGAGAAGTCGGCACCTCGGTGTCAATGATAAATGCCCTCTTTGTGATGTTGAAACATAATCCATACTTATGTTTTTAGAGATTGTAATCACGCTAGAATTGTCTGGAATCATTGGATCCATTGGGAAAAAGCAATTGATTTCTATAATGCTGAGACAAATCATGAGTGGTTACTCATTAATTTATCAAATACTGGATGGTTTCCTTTTGACTATTGACAGATTTTTTTTTTCAAACAACAATTGATATTCTATGGAACCGGCGCAATAATTTTATCTTTGAAGGGAAACAAATCTCTTGGCTGGAAAGTATCAAGCGTATATCCTCTAATGTTGATATCATACGTCAAGCCATGAATAGCTCCAATTCTGTCTCTGCTTTAACTTGTAACATGAAGCCTTCCTTTATCAAGTGGATGTGCCCATCTCTTGGCTGGGTCAAAATTAATACTGATGGTTCAGTTATCCAACATTCTAAGACAGCTTCATATGGCGGTGTCATTCGTGATCACGATGGCAGATTTATGATCGCTTTTGCTAGTAATCTGGGTTATTGCTCAATTACTCATGCGGAACTATGGGCGATTTGGCACGGGTTGTAGATAGCTCTGACAAAAGGCCTCCAACAAGCTATAGTTGAAACTGATTCCCAAACGGCGGTTCACTTTGTTGAATTCGGAGTTTGGAAGACACACCCTGCCTTTAACCTGGTTAGCTCTATTCGGACTCTGCTAGCAGATGGCAATTTTATCTGTGTTCATACTTACAGAGAAGCAAATTTTGCTGCTGATGCTTTGTCAAAACATGGTCACACTCTCAGCTCCCAAAGATTTGTGTATGAAGAGGCCCCTAGCTTCTTGTCTACTCCTTTGTTATTGGATCGTGCTGGTACCCTGTTATGAGGGGCTATTAGTTTTCTCTGTGATTCTTTTTGCTCCTTGTTCATCCAAAAAAAACTTGTAACCAGCCGGTCTATTATGGATATTGGCTATATCCATTTTTTTTAAACTTTTCCTAACTTATCATTTACTTTATTAAAAATAAAAAACAACGAGGGTGTGGTGGACCTGGCTAGGCCGAGCTCCCCATAAACCCCGCTAAAAGCTCAAGGACCTAACAAGGGACCCACTGAACGCTTGGCCGAGCTCAGGGCTCAACGGCCGAACAAGCGCCAGATACAGGCCGACCTCATACCTCTGCTCAGGCCCGATCTCCGTACGTCTTCCCAGGTCCGACATCACCCCAAAGATTCCGACACCAAGGACATGATGACGTCCCCCAGCCTTATCCGCAAGGACAGCTCACCCCATCCTTATCCGGAAGGACAGCGCACCACTCCTAGCTCATTACAGGCTGGCCCATTGGGGCAACCAGCTCCCCCCTATAAGTAGCTCAGTACTACATGGGGCAAAGGTACGTCCTCTTACCCTAATCGCCACCCTCACACACCAGTGATTAGGGTATCTCTTTGGCTTCCCCTTTGGCCACTAGAGGACTCCCAACAAACATCACACATAAACCCTAGGCAGAGTCCGCTCTAAGGTAGATTCCCCCTCCTTAGAGGCTCTCCTCGCCCTAGGACATCACATTGGCGCCGTCTGTGGGGAAAAGATAAACATCAGCCCCACCAAGAATCTACCATGTCTGACGTTCCAACAGCTCAGAGGAGAGGAAGAGGGCGTCCCAGGAGGGCACGGTCTCCGGAGGACCTACGTGAGCATCTTGAAGCCAACAGGGCAGCAAGGCCGTCACCACCTCCGCCACCGCCCCCTCCACCGCCTCCCCTTCCTCCTCCCCCACTACCTCCCCCATCGCCGCCTCCTCCCCCAGAGTTTACCCATACACACAGTGGGCCTTATACCATCCACACTGATACCACCAACTCAGCTCAGTATGACAGAGGAGGTCGGCGCGTGCAGCTACGTTCTGAGCTTGGTGAGACCAACACTGAACAGCACCGCCCCCGTGGTGAGCGTGCTCAGTCTATCAGCACCACCCACCGCTCCCACTCACGTCACTCCTCCCTTTCACGAGATGCCGAACTCTTATCTCTAATGCGACAACAAATGAGAATAGTGGAGCAACAAGGAAAAGCTATCGCAGACCTACAACAGACAACCATGCACCGCCTTGCTGAACGAGTTATACCAGATCAAACCCCAACCACAAATGAGCCAACACAACCTCTGACCATCCCAACAGACCAAGGTAACACTATACTCCCAACCCAAAACTTGGCATCTCCACAACTGTTGACACCACAAATGGTTACAAAACCCCTTACTATTCTCAATCAGTTACCTCAGACACCACCTTTTGATGACCAACAAGCTGACCCCGACGATGTCCATCCAGGCCACCCCTTCACCCCAGCAGTCATGTCCTACCAGCCACCACCTGGGTACCTCGGGCCAACCAACATCGCTAGGTACAACGGCCTGACCGACCCGCAGGAACACGTCCTCAATTATGAAGGCGCAATTAACTTTCATGGGGGAGGAGATCGGCTTAAGTGTCGGGCCTTCTCCATGACCCTCCAAGCTCCCGTCCTGCGTTGGTTTTCCACACTGCCAAGAAATTCCATCAATAACTGGAAAGAAATGAAGCAAGCATTCCTCAATAGGTACACCGCAAGTTGCATACAGCCAAGGTCGGATCACACCCTAGCAACAGTAACCCAGAAGCCAGATGAAACACTGCGTGCGTATTTGCACAGATTCCACACTGAATCCAGCTCGGTCCCTCACTTATCACCCGAGGTAGCCATACTCCTCCTTACTCAAGGATTGCTCGAAGGAGGATTCAAAGATTCCTTGGTTGGAAGACCGCCGAGGGACATGGCCGAGCTGAGACAGCGGTCAAATAAGTACATTAACTTAGAAGAATTCACCAAAGGACAGACTAATAGAATGGAAAACAGCCAAGCTACAGTTCAAAGTGCCCTTCCCCGAGGTCGCCCTCGAGGCAACAGGGACGAGAAAGGAGGAAGATCAGACCAAGGTGACCGAGGACGCCCCAACCCCGGGCACCAAGAGGACCGTCGACGTCCCTACACCACCAAGTATGATGTGTACACCCCCCTAACAGTCCCGAGATCTCAAGTCTGGAGAGAGACTATGCAAACCGACCTCAGGGGGTAACTTGCCCCCCTTTCCTCAGGAATCAAAGTAATATCAGAGATAGGTCGAAATACTGTAATTTCCATGACGGGTATGGGCATCACACCGACCAATGCACTTGGCTTCGGGATGTGATCGAAGACATGATAAGGAAGGGAAAATTACAACAGTATGTAAGAGAAGCAGTAGAAAGGAAAGGCCGAAGAAGAACCCGCAGCCCGGATAATGATAAAGGCAAAGCAAAAGCGGAGCCATCCCCCGAGAAGAGAGATGAGGAGCCACAACGAGTAAGCTTGGTCGCGATCCAAGACATGGATAAGTCACCGGAAAACCTACGGGTAGAAACTATCTCCGGAGGTTTCGCAGGTGGAGGAGAAATGAGAGCAGATAGGAAAAGGTACATCAACCAAATCCTGGCAGTACACCACAAGCCCATTTACAAAAAGCCGTCTCGAGATATTCCCATCGTTTTCTCCGACCTGGATATGGACGATGTTGTCCCCGATCATAATGACCCCATGGTAATAATCGCGCTGATAGGAAATTTTGAAGTCGCCAGGTTTTTTGTCGATCAAGGGAGTTCGGCCGACATTCTCTTCCTGCACACTTTTCAAGCATTAAAACTCAGATCATCTGACCTCCTCAAGTTTGAAGGAAACCTCATCAGCTTTACAGGAGAAGCAATCCACCCCCTCGGAGCTATCCATCTTCCGATAACCCTGGGTAAGCAACCTTCAGCCCAGACGGAGATTATAAAATTCTTGGTAGTAAACTCTGATTCCCCATACAACGCCATTCTGGGACGAACCTTCCTCCAAGCCTTTGGGGCGGTAGTTTCTACGGTCCACCTAGCAATGAAGTTTGTTGGTTCAGACGACAAGGTCGTCACGATAAAGGCCGACCAAGTAAAAGCCCGAATTTGCTATAATGCAAGTCTACGGGAAGGAAAAAGGAAGCAGAAAGAATCCACTGATCCAACTTTGACCAAAGGACAAATTTTAGGCATTGAGGTCAGAAAAGAGAGTCCAGGACAACAAGACGACAACGGTCCTTTCGACCAAACCCGATCTGGGATCAACAGCTTTTTCATAATCAAAAAGCACCTCCTTCTCCTCCTACAAACTCGGCAGCCCCCAAGTGGCTTCAAGCTGGTTAAGTATCCCAGGCATTCCTCCTCGGTTCAGAAGGAGGCAGCTAAGAAGAAAAAAGCAGAAACAAACACTGGAACAAAATGTCCTGATCCTGCAAGCGCGGAAGATCAGCCCTCCAAAAGTGAAACCTGAGCCTCGGTCCCCGAAGGGTGTGAGCACGGTTCTAAGACAAGCAGACCCCAACAGAGGTGCTCACGAAGCACAGACTCTGGGACACTGTCTAAGGAGCCGAACTCAGTAAAGCCCTCAGATCACCACCCTACTGAGAACCTACATCGCCCAAACAGGTTTACCTCAGAAGCAAGTCACGGTTACCAAAAAGCTCTACTTAAATTCCTAATCAAAATGTTTGCCTATCAGTTTAGGCTTTTTAATTCAAATTCGGCCATAGCACCCTTTCATTGTGAGATATCCATCTTTCCAAGGTCGGCCAGAGTACCACCACTATGAAATACCAAGTTTATTTTCAAAAGGCAATGTATTCTGACATCTAATCAATGAAATACAAACTTGCCCTTTACTCAAGTGCCACAGTTTTATATACGTACGTACTAGCTTCTCATTTAGCACTAGCCACCTAAATGTTGCATGGCGCTATGCACAGCCTACATCTCCCAAAAGAGATCGGCTCATATGCACAATGTACAAGGGACACCCGATGATGTACAGCTTGCAGTGAAATGTTTTTACATCACTTCACTCAGCAACCTCTTCCACATCGGGGTAGAGGACACCCACCTCGGCCAAGACGGGATGTTCCGAGTTCCCTACCGTATGCCCTTATATACAGCACCTCTTTCCAGAGGAAACCTTATAAGATTACTGCACTTACTGAGTAACCCGATCTAAACCTTAAAACGATCATGGGTGACTTGGGTGTGAGAAAGCTTCACAGACCAAGGCCCTTAATAATTCGTTATACGTCACAAGTTGAACTTAATACTTGCGTAAACAACGATGTAAAACCATGCAACAGATCTCACTATCTCGCGTTGCCTAAAAACTTTTTCAACGTATGCAACAAGTGACAAATAACTTGCACACAAATTTTTTATGCAACAAGTTAAGCAAAATATGAACTTGCATTAAGTTAAAAACAAACTGTTATCAGGGGACAGTCAGCATATCCAACAAAGTTGTTACAAAGAAAAATCATGCTGCCCAGCATAAGGGACTTACGCCATGTCAATCCTCTACGTCGGATAACACAACCGACCTCGGATCAAAATCTCCTTCCATTCTCTCGGCCAGGGGGTCAGGAAGATTCTCCTCAGGCTGGTCAAGATCAACTTCGGCCCTATCTCTCCCATAATCCACCATCTTGCCATCCTCTACCCCATAGGCGGCACTAGCCCCAACCACCCTAATTCGGAGACCAGGATTCAAGTGCAGAACCTGCTCCACCGCACTGGCGAAGATTTTGTTTCCAGCTTTCTCAAACTGGAAATCAGCTTCCTGTGCCGCCACTTTGTGCTTAAGTGCTTGGGCAGCCCTCCTTTTCAGCAGGGTCCTAACTTTCTCCACCTCGGCCAACCCCTCCTGCCGACCAGCCTCCCTAACCTCAGCCTTCATCTGAGCCATGGCCTCCTCATTCTGCTTTTGGAGCTCCGCGATATGTTGCCGATGTTTTTCTTCCAGCTCCGCCAGCTTCTCTTCGGCCGCTTTCTTCCTCTGTCTTAGATCCTCCACCTCCGCCGCAGCCTCCAACCGAGCTTTCTTCTGAGCGGGTGATATACCATCTGCCACATCGTCAGCAACCTCGGATAGAACACTAAACATGGTACAGGCCCTTTTCATCTGAATAGCAAAGTCTTCGGCCTTCTTCTTCCACTCAGCCCCCGACATCTTCAGAATTCCCTCTCTAACTAAGGGACTGACGGTGACTACTGGAGGTCAGGAAGAACCTTCAGATCCCCGGCCCTGAGCAGGCGAGCTCGGCGCGAAAACCATCTCTACGTCCGAGCTAGCCGCCGGTTGAGGAGCCTGCGCAAGGATAACGGCAGGCGGAGTAGGTTGAAGAGGACCAGAACCTGTCGAGGTCGTATCAGCAGTGACCTCAGTGGCTGCCACCTTGGCGACGACGACAACAGCAGTAGGAGATGTGGAAGCCTTCTTTTTGCGCGCTTCCAAGGCAGCCCTCATTGCTTTAGAAGACATGTTGGCCCAATATTTCTCTGCAAAACACAAAGAAAAGAAACAAAGAAATCAGCAAAAGACAAAAAGAATAGATTACAAAGGCAAAAAAGTGAAAAGCTATCTACCAATGTTTGTTAAGACTTCTCGGACTGGGCACGTCATGAACACTCCTATATCAAGCTGAGACTTGCGAGCTCGGTACTCAGTTTGAAAGTGGAAGGCTGTAACAGCCTCATCGGCATCCAAGGTCGTCCCTGACCACCGTTGAGGTGCCTCCGAATGTCGGATGAAAAATTCTTGTGTCCATTCTAAGGGAAATCTCGGTTTCGTTTCTCCCATAAACCAGGGGCGACCAGAACCCACATGTTGGTACTTAAAGAAGCGCGGTTTAAATTGTTTCCATGATTCAGAGAACATCCCAAAAAGCCCATAACGACCTCGAGCCTTGGTCGATACCCAAAGCCGACCTGAGACACCCTCCTTGTTACTAACGAACGGATTGTACACCCACAGGAAGAGCCGAGCTGTGCAAACCAGGTTCCTAGCGTTACAATATCTCTGAAAGGCTCGGAGAAAAGACCAAGTATTGGGATGGAGCTGAGAGGGAGCCAGGCCGAGTTCGTTCAATACCCTAATCTCTATGTCGGTGAAAGGCAAGCTCACCCCTAAATTTTGAATAAGGTCGGCATAGAAGAAGAAAGAGCTATTGTCAGTCCGAGAACAAATCCTGTCATTGGCTGAGCAGGGTAGAATTTTGTAGTTATCACCAGCATCCCCCGAGCTGGGAAGCACGACCTCCCGCACTGCCATGAGCTGGTCATCTGAAACTAAGCTGGATTGGACTCCCTTGGGCTCCACGTCAACCCAAGTGTATAATTCGGCATCAAAGGGAGCAGGGTACAGTTCAGGTCGGACAATGCACTTCCGAGGAGCCATAGTACCTGCGGAAGGACAGGGGATCTCGAAGTTAGTTCTCCGGGTCGCGAAAAATAAACCACCCGAAAACCCCCTCGAGGTAGTCCCGAGGGGCGAGCATCTCCCCTCTTCCACAGGTACCCCCCGTTCAAACAATTTCTCCCTTTCCATCCTCTCGTAATCGGCACGCTCTCTGCCATCTACAAACTCAGCCCAAGCATACTCCTTAATCCATTTTCGTTTCTCTTCGGAGTTCCGAGGGTAGACGACTTCGACGGGGTCAACCTCCAGAACCCGCCGCTCGTACTTCCGCCCAAACTCCCTCCTGCGCCGCAGCATCTCATCCACCTCCGTGGACGAGCAGGAGGAAGAAGAGGAATCGTCCTCTTCCTCACTACTGCTTGACGAAAGAAGAACCATCCCAGCCCATTTCCTAAGCCATTCATTACTCATATTGAACCTAGTTTGTACCTTGAACCCACTGTGAATAAACCCACAAAACAGCGAAATTAAAACCCCCAAAAGAAATCCTGAAATCCCTAAGAATTAGAAAGTGGGAAACCTATGAAATCCTGAAATCCTAACCCTACCCCTTGAGGAAAAACCAAAATATAGGATCAAAATCAGAAACTATGCACAAAAACCAGAAAAGGAAACCTATGAAGGCACCAAAACAGCAATTATTTCAAAAGAGGAAGAGACGAAGTAAGTACCTTGTAGAGTGCAGAAACGAATCAAATGCAGAAGCAACTCGCAAGCAGCGGAAGACACGCCCCTCCGTAAAGAAAAGGAAGAAATACAAGGGATCAAGCAAAGTCTAGAAGTAGCAAAGAAGAAACGAAATATAGGAGGAACCTTTGAGTATAGTGAGAGATCTGCAGAAGTGAAAAAAGAAGGGGAGCCTTGTCTAGTCGAAGAAGATAATGGTAAATGAGAGACAAATGAAGAGACGGGGACGGTGAAGGAGGAAAAAAGGACACTCTGGGTAAAACTGAAAAGAAGCGGTTTTCCCTCCAGTTTTGAATAATGGGCCTGGCCCACATAAAACCCTATTCAATGCCTAACCCCTAGGATCGAGGCACGTGGCGCACGGCCACAAGATTCGAGGATCTCGAATAACGTCACAATGATAGTGACACTACGAAAACAGAGCTTTCTGACACGTGTCAGGTACCACATCGGTACTAGATAAATGGGCAGCTGTCAAGTGTACTCTGACGTTAAGGTGGAGACAGTTGGAACCAGTCCTTCCACTTGACCAGATGGCCAAGTCCTGAAACCCTCCGGAACCTCGGAGCAAGCCCCAAAGAGCCTTGACCGAGCTAGGGGGCTTATGTGGTAAACTCGACCGTAAAATGATGGACTTCGGGAAGATATCTAAACCACGAACTCGGAGCAAGCCTCAAAGAGCCTTGACCGAGCTGGGGGGCTTATGTGGTGGACCTGGCTAGGCCGAGCTCCCCATAAACCCCGCTAAAAGCTCAAGGACCTAACAAGGGACCCACTGAACGCTTGGCCGAGCTCAGGGCTCAACGGCCGAACTAGCGCCAGATACAGGCCGACCTCATGCCTCTGCTCAGGTCCGATCTCCGTACGTCTTCCCAGGTCCGACATCACCCCAAAGATTCTGACACCAAGGACATGATGACGTCCCCCAGCCTTATCCGCAAGGACAGCTCACCTCATCCTTATCCGCAAGGACAGTTCACCCCATCCTTATCCGGAAGGACAGCGCACCACTCCTAACTCATTACAGGCTGGCCCATTGGGGCAACCAGCTCCCCCCTATAAGTAGCTCAGTACTACATGGGGCAAAGGTACATCCTCTTACCCTAATCGCCACCCTCACACACCAGTGATTAGGGTATCTCTTTGGCTTCCCCTTTGGCCACTAGAGGACTCCCAACAAACATCACACATAAACCCTAGGCAGAGTCCGCTCTAAGGTAGATTCCCCCTCCTTAGAGGCTCTCCTCGCCCTAGGACATCACAGAGGGCAATATAAATAAAATTTAAAACATATTAAAGTAAAAAGATTGTATTAAAGACTTCAAATAGAAAAGACTCATCCATTTATTATTGAGGGATAAACGTGAGAAGGAAAAAACACTATAACTTGCAATATTATTTTGCTGTATGTTTGATAAAGTCATCAACTATGAAATTTTTGAAATAGTTTATATTATACTATGTTTGTAGTATTATCTAATTTATTTCATATAATATGTATTTGATAATTAAAATTTTTCTTAGGCAAAATTGTTTCTTTGGTCCTCTAAGCTATTTATTTGTTCCAAAGTGGTCCCTCAAGTTTTTTTTGTTTGAAAGTATTCCCTTAAGTTTATTTTCGTTAGCACAATTGGTCCTTCCGTCAAATTTTTCATCTCCGGTCATCTTTTACAGCGAAACTCCATTTTTTTTGGCCAATATCTTTTATCTCCAATCCCACAAATTCCATCACACCACCTTCTGGACGTGATGGAGAATGGTAGAGAGATTGGTGGTCCAATCTAAACATTTGTTGACGAAGAATGGGCAAAGAAAAAGGAAATAAAAGTAGAGCTTCATCGCCGAAAAAAATGGTGTTGGCCAGAAATTCCAACGAAGAAGATAACCGAAGACGAAAAAGATGACCGGAGATGGAAAAATTAACGGAAGAACCAATCAACCATGTTAACGGAAGTAAATTTGAGAGAGCACTTTCAAACAAAAAAACTTGATGGACCACTTTCTAACAAGTAAATAACTTAGGGACCAATAAAAGAGTTTTGCCTTTTTCTTATTATAAAATATACATTATTTAGTTTCGACCTCACTTGGTTTGAAATCCTCTCTCCGTCCTTGAAGATTGAGAATTATTATTGCTTTGGAGGAGTCTCCACCATTGCTTTGCTTTGCCAACAAGGCTTTGTTATAAGCTATAAAATTCCTAAAACCTCTTCCACATTTAGCTTTAGAAATCGAGAGCCTGTCAAGTCCTAACTCAAACAATGCATTGCATCTTCCTTTTATCTACTTCTCCACCCAAAAAAAAAAATCTATTGATCATCCTGTGCAATCTTTTGGTAAAGACTTAGAGGTGGTGCACACAACTCATGATGCATGTCAGGATTGTTTGAATAATGGACTTTATGAGAGTCTCCCTGCTACCTGCTTTTTATAGGCTCTTCTCTTTCCATCATTTTAGCTTCTTTCAAACTCTAAAAACCTTGGATTGTGATCTCCCAACCAAAGTAAGAAGTACCAGCTAGATATTATCATATCTTTCCCCTACCTTTTTTCTAAGCACTTGCTCAAGCTCAAAATTTTTGAAAGTAAGTACATTTTCACTTGAGGAAAGTTCAAACTTGTTTAGAAGGTTTGATATGGTAAAAGCTTCCTCCTTTGTGGATCCTTAAAACATATTGCTTGCATTGTAATCTACAAATAGGTTATAGGAGGACTGGTTTGAGCCACTTGTAATACATGCAAGGACTTAATAGTAATTAGAGCAGATGATAAACAAATAGGAAGATAAGTTTCAGTCCCCTATAAGGAATAAAATCATACCATATTTCAGCATTCACCATAATAAAGAAAGATCGAGGCAGTAGAGATACATCTATGAAACAAATTCAACCATGTCACTAGATAGCCCATTTTCTGAAGACCGAGAAGGGTGACATAGTTACTGTTTGTTTAGTTGAAGGAAAAAATTAGAGGTTCCACTTTGAGGTTAAAATATCAATTAGATGATAATGGAAAAAATGGATTAATGTCTAATTGGATCAATTAGAGGTTCCACTTTGTCTCAACACCAAATGCATTGCAAGGTTAAAAACTTAAAATACTCTCATTTATATATTTATATGTTACAAGAATAGATCAATTTACATTGGCGTAATTTATTTTCAGCCATTCCTAATCTTTGCCCTTCATCATTTTTTAATCTAGTGGTCTAGAACTATTGACTTAAAATAGTTATGTCCTTCTCTGCTTTTCACAAGTGTAATTTATTTAGAGAGAGAAGAGATCTGTTTATTCCTGTGTAATTTATTTTCAGTTATACCTAATCTTAACTTCTGTTCATTTTTTAACTAGCAATCTAGAATATACTAAAAAAACACTTGTGCTATTGAGTAAACTACCAATTTCGTCACCAAATTTGCAAGCATCTGTCATTTTCGTCATTGACCTTATTGAAATAGGATAAAAATTAGACCAACTGACCAAGTGGGTACCCTGAGTTCTATTGAGCCTTGCCTCAGGCTCTTGGGTACATATTTTGCATCAATACTTATTGGGTACACAGAATTAGTATTCAAGATTTTAAATCTGGGTCCGCGATTACTACAAACACATATATGTTAAGGTTTAGATAGTTGCTGAAACTACATCTCTACTGCAATTGTGGCCACATTTGGCTGAAATTGTCCCTAACTTCAAAGTTTATGTACACTCCGAACCCGAGACCAGAACGGCTACTTAAAACCTTGTTTGTATGCTATGCCTACATGTAGAGCAGGTGCTTCATGTCACTCAATTACAAGCCAATTTATGCCAAAAGACTAAGTTGTGTTGCTAAGTTGTTTGGTTTGTTACTAAATGAATCAGACTGCAACTTCATACCCTCAAAATCTGGTGCCAACTTTAAATATGTTTGATTAGTTGATATATTGATGGAAATTTTATTCATGTTTTAATTTTTTTGGTAGAATATTCATGTTACGATTTATATACTTTATTTTACGAAAGAGAGTTTTCCGAAATGCTCATAGATATAGTACAACATCAAATCCCACTACTGTAGGTATAGAAGAAAAAATCTAATTTTGAGTTCCCTAATCTATTTACAGAAAGTATTAGTAATACATATTTAATCAGTTGAAAATTTAGTCACTAATACATACATATTTACATAAAGTATTAGTAATACAGAATTTTGAGTTCCCTAATCTAATTTTTTAACCTTTACTGCATCTTTACCGGTACTGTCACTTGTACCTGTATGGCTGTATCCATGCAAATTAGGTATGGATGTTAAGATTATAAGCACCTATCAAAGAGTTAATTACATTTCAGAGATATTTTATTACCTCTTGACCTCCTATGGCATGGGTAAACAATGTTGGAGCGAATTTTAGGAAGCCAACCATTGAGTACGCTGCCAAAGAGACTATGCAGAAATGATGGCAATTAATTTAGACTCTGCATACCATCTGTGCCAACTTGCACATCCTCTTCTGAAAGCATCTGGAAAGGGAAGCATCGTATTCATTTCATCTATTGCTGGCGTTGTGAGCTTATGCAGCAAGAAAAGGTGAGCTAAATTTCATACTCATTACTTGTTTAACCTGCTTATAATAAAATGTCGGCGTAATCAAGGAAATTGAATGTTTTCTGTCCAATACTGTTCTCAGCTGTTATCAATCAGCTAACAAAAAATCTGGCTTAGCTTGTGAATGCACAAAAGACAGCATAAGGAGCACTTGTATTTATTTAAGGCAGTTTCTTTCCTTTCCTTTTGACCGAGGGATTCGAAGATAGCATTACTAGGCTGGTGCATTAACCATCCTGTTCACTCAATGGGATTTTGAAAACTAAATCATAAGAAACACTGGACTAATGGCACCTCTTGTGACCTACCATCTCCACCAAGGTTAATAGTGATAAGCTTTTGTTAGAGAAAAAAGGTCAAAGATAAAGGTTGGCAGGCCTGGTACTTTAGAATGAACAGAATCTTAACATGTTATATTAGTCTGCAGTGGTACTGCACTGCATTCCAACAAATAAAGTTCGTTTCTTCAATGCAGAATATATTTAAGCTTCTGATCAATATAAATCTTGTAGACTGTTGTTGATGCCATCTTGCTAGTTTCTGTTGAAATCTGAAATTTTAGAAGGCCATAGCCTCCATAGTGTGGTGACAAATCCTGTTCATTCGAAAATTAACTTAATGACATGATAACTTATATATATCTTTTCAGGATTATTGTAAATTCAACTGTTTGGTCCAACATTACTATGTTTCTTCAACGACATGTAACTGTCATCAAGACTTTGATCAACCTTTTGAGGGAAATATCTCAAAGCGGATGTACTAAGAACTGCTCACCCTCCTCTTCTTTTGTTTCTTCCAGTATATTGTTTAAAGTCATTCATAATTTGTCTTGCTTAATATGCAACTCTGCTTGTTTTAATAACACACACAGTTATTTGTTGGAAACTTGAAATAGTAGCTGCTTAGTTAATAGAATTTTGTTGTACATAGCTGTTCTCTAGTACAATGTGTAGCACCCTAAGGTGAAGGTATATTTTATAAAGAAATAAGAGATATCAAGGAATTTTATTCTCTCCTATGTAGTTTGAAAGCTGTGACCTCATGCAATTACCACTGCACATGTGGCAGAAGGGAGGAAGGAAAGCAAGGGAGGGAAAACAGAAAGGGGTAAGAAAGAAGTGATTGAGGAAATGGTGTGAGAAGCACCGAAACGGCTCAGAACATGGATATGACACGATATGCGATACGGGAACATGACAAAAGAAATATTAAAATGCTAAAGAAGATGGTTAGGAGTATTTAAAACGGATATGTGTTTGACATGGGACAGCATATGTGTGTCAAACATGATACGGCGATAAATATGATGTGGCCGTCTTCCATATTGATACAACATTTTTCATACATTTCGAAATGCACACAACTATTTTCCTTTTGGCAAAACTAATGCTCATCAATTATTTTTTATGCTTTGTCAGTTGTTTCGCGATAAGAAATTGTAGATGAAATGTTGTATCGAACTCCTCTTCGGTGCATAGCAGAAGCTCATGAAGTTTCATCCTTGGTTGCTTTCCTTTGTCTGCCTGCTGCCTCTTACATAATAGGACAGGTTATTACTTATTAGTGTTGATGGAGGATTAACCGTGAATGGATTTCAACCGAGCATGAGAATATCATAACAATGATAACATCCTTGTACTTCTCAGTTTATTGACAATTACCTTTGGAATAAAGGATCTCCATTCATTCATTTATCTTTTTCATTTAATCCTTTCATCATTAATTCTGTTTACTGTTCATCATCTTTGAAATAAAGAATCTCATTTTTTTTGTAGATTAGTACTTGTTGGTTCTATGATTCACCAATCAGCATGTGAGTCAAACATTGCTTAAAGTAGTGTGAATGAGAGCTAATCATTATATTCTCGGAAATTTTGATTAAGACAGTGTCTTAGTTGCCTTTTCAATTGAGACACGAATCATATGATAAGTGACCCTTATTTATATACAGCAGCACTTTTTCCATTAGGCGTGGCAAAATCTGATTTACAAAGACTCGTTTAAGAGATTTTTCCACAGCACTTAAACGTGTGCACCAAGTAAAATGTTCAACTTGGTGCATACTCCACTTCTTTTTCATTTGCTAGGAACCATTCACAGCAGTGCTCTGGTATACATAGATAGGCTTGACCTTACTTTTCACATTTATTAAAGTAAGGTTGTGGACTTGTGGTGGTTCAGCTAGACAGCACAGCAGTTTTAAAGTTCTGGGCATTGACTTAAAGAGAACCTAGATAAATTGTTTGGATTGCACCCAAAAAATAAAAACAATATTCTGATAGCCAGGGCCAGATATAGACATTTTCTTTATAGAGTTGTTCTCTTCAAAACATCTCCACCCATATTGAATTCTGTTGAGTTGTATTTATGGACTTAATCGTATGAAGTCCGATACTCAAAAATGAAAAAGTTAATGTTGTACTATCATATAATACTTTTTGATATATGTCTCAAAAGTATCATCCAATTTTCGTTTAATTTTTAGTGGTTGTCTTGAAAACATGTTTATGATACTTTGGATATTTATTCAATACTTTTCTCATACATTTTCAATACAATGAAATACTCCTCTCTTTTTGTATATAAGACTTTTTTTTGGTAAATTTCATGTATATTAAGAAAATAGTTAATTTAGTTAATGATATTATAAATGTGAACATTTGATATGTATTTTCAAAATTACCTCTATTAATAATATTAGAAATCTAAAAAGTATTAAATAAATAGGGATGTTTATGGTAAAAAGTAATTAATTGTCATTAAAAATTAATATATAATATTATAAATAGAGACAAAATAAAAGTGTCAAAAAAATATTATAGTATATAAAAAAATAAAAAACTTACCAAATCATCAAATCAAACTACTCCTGCTTCCTCTACTCCTGCTTGTTTTCATCTGCTGTTTCTTGGTAGGGGGAGGGAGATCTGTCCCTCCCCTTCCTTTGGGAAAGGGTGTGGGTTTATTTTTCCCCAGTTTTTCTGGGTTTTGTCTTGCATTTGTGCAAGTTGTTTTTGTTTTGTGTGTTTCAAGTGGAGGGATGCCTCTGGATAGTTTCAACTTTCCAGATCTAATGGTTATCCTCTTTGCTCCAATAATTGAAAGGCTACTCGTCGAGACAGATCTCTCTTTGCTGACTGTTGATTTGGCTACCGTCCAACGACTCTCTCGTCTTAGATCTGAGATTCCTTGTCGCCGAACTGAGCTTAGTCCCAGCATCAATGAGATTGTTATCTTGGTATTAAAGGCTATTGAATCTCCTGTTAGAGTCGGGTTTTGGCAGTTGCTGATGATCCATCACATGGAAGAGAATACTGTTGCAGTGTATTTTGTTTTCCCTTTAATTATTAGTAATGTGAAATTTCTTGAATTGTTTTTGATCTATGAATAAAATGCACTTTTTTCCTTAAAAAAAAAAAGAAGAGAGATAGTATTTATTTTGACTTAGTTTTTAATTTTTTTAATAATTATCATTTTTATACTTTTAAAATAGTTTTTCAAAAATCCCTAATCACTAAATGAACCCTAAAAATATTATTTTACCAATGAAAAAATATGAAACAATATATTTTGATCAAAACATCACTAACAATCTATACTTACCATCACACCCTATTTAATGTATAATGATAAGACAATGAGGGGAAAAAATAAATAATAAATGCTTCGGATTTTCTAAAATAAAAGATAATATAGAATAAGTCAAAAATCTTAGATAAATTGTGTATATGACAATGAGTAAATAAGAATAAATTTTAAATGTGCTCCTACTCAAGATTTGGATTTTGGCCAAAAGTATAAGCAACCTAAAATAGAAAAACATAGAAAATTATGTATTTTATATTTATTTATTTATTTTATTTTATTTGCTTTTCAAGATTAACTTTACTTCCTCGGTTCCATATCTTTTGCGATTTTAATTTTTTTTAATTTCATATCTTTTGTTGTTTTAGTTTTTTAAACTAACCATAATTTACATTTTCTTTTTTCTTTTTTTTTTTTTACATGAGAGGTCTGGGACTAGACCCATGACCTGGGGAGGGAGAAATCCTAAGTGTCTCTGCAGTCACCAACTGGGCTGTCTTACGTGAACACATTTTCTTTTTTCAATTTTAACATTCATTCAATAATTTCTATTATTCCTTATTAATTTTCTTTTTCTCCTCTCTCATTAATTATATCTCTCAACCCTAAACTATCGTGAATGAATTAATATATATATATTTTCTAATAAAATCATATACTAGTGCAATTTTGGATAAATATTAAGTGGGAATTTTTTTTTTGGGAAAGCACATAAAACTTATAATATTCATTATTCAATATATCCTTAATATATATGTAACTAGTAATTTTATCCGTGCATCGCACGGGTTTAATTTTTTTTAAAAAAATAAAATTGATTATAGATTTTGGAAATATGTCTTTTTAAATAATAAGTTAATATGAACTTTTTATAAAAATGATTTACATGTATTTAGAAATGAATAGTCATAAACATCAACCTTTGAATCTAGTTTCAGGTACCAACTTTTTCATTAATAAAAATTAACTAATAACGTATCCACTATGCGATTTCTAATTTTAATTAACAACATAATTTTTTATATTAAAAAAAGTCCAACTCATTTTGATTTTGGTTTTATTTATTCCATCATTCCAAATGCATTTTGTTAGTAATTCGTTTTGCAAGTCCAAATGCAGCTATTTTTTTACCATATATATCATCATCATTATTATTACATCTGTCCCAAAATATAAGATATGTTTTCACACTTTTAATTAATTCGTGTTTATAAAATTCGAACTTTCAAATTATTTGCTTGTATTATAACTTCATAAATGTAAATAAGTATATTGTCTAAAGTATAAAATAACGCATCATTATTTTTCACAATTTAAATTGCAACATATTGTATAAATTTTTGGATTTTTTTTAAATTTGAGTTCATGACTGAGTAAATATTTGATTGTATTAAGCTAAATCATTATATCAAATTATAGCTCATCTTTAATACTTATATATCTTTTTTTTCCCTTGTACCCAAAATTTATTATTCATTATGATGCTCTGTTTAAATGTTTAATACCAATTTCTGAAATTACAACATTATATTCGGTTTTTTTTTTTTTTTTGCTGGTTAATTATCATATGACGGGTCGTTTAGGCATTATATATTTTTTATGTCAATATTTGATTCAAATTATTTCTTTTTTAAAAGATCATTAATAACCCGTGCAAATTGTATGTTTGCGAGCAATTTTTATATTTATGTGTAATCCAAATTGTACTAATAAAAATTTACTAAAAATAACTTAAGATAAATATTTATTCCCGTGTTATGCACGGACAAACAAATTTGGAGGAAAAAGCAAGGATGAAGGAGGGAAAATGAAAATAACAAAAATACCCTCAACTTCTCCTATTTTATACTCCCTCCGGTCCTATATATAGGACATATTCTAGAAGCAATCTTTGGTCCTATATATAAGACATTTTGTATTTTCTATGTATCATTTATTGCTTTTTCTCTTTTTTGCCCTTATTAAATGCATGTGTTTTTTGTTGTTCATTAATGAGTGTGAATTTTTCAAGAAAAGTTGAGAGGGTAAAATTGTAATGTTACAATATATTCTCGTAGAATTCATAAAACTAACTACTTTTCTTGGTCCGAGGAATATGGTTAAGTATGTCCTATATATAGGACCGGAGGGAGTAATATGTTGACAACGCCTTAAAATGCAAAAGATATGCAATGAAGGGAGTACATTCTTAGGCTCTTTATATCGACAATGAATAGCAAAACCCTTTCTATTTTAATAAGTGCTAAAATAAGTTTCACTCCATCCCTTCCCCCCTCCTCCCCCCCCCCCCCCTCTTTATGCAGCGGGGTTTATATAGGAGGTTGTTGGGCTCGGACTTGGGCCTAAGGGCCAGCTACGCCGAGGCCATAGGAGTAGGTGCCGACAGGTGTCATGTCACCAGCGGGATTCGTGGAGATTCGACGGCGGCGACATGATCTGGCATTTTGGGGCCGGCCGGGTGGAGATCGCCAACCCGGTTCATGGAGCTCACTCGCCCGGGTCGGGTTCTCCTTGACCGGTCCGGGTGGAGAGGGCTGACGAGTGGGGAGGAAAGCAATCATCCATGTCGGTCCGATCGGACACTAAGGAAAATGCCACTAGTCGGCCGGGTCCGGTTGGACACTGGGAAAACGCCACGACTCAGCCTAGTCCGGTTGGACTGGGGAAACGCCACGACTCGGCCCGGTCCGGTTGGACACTGGGAGGACGCCACGACTCGGCCCGGTCCGGTTGGACACTGTGGGGGATGTCACGTGTGCCTGATTTGACTAACTTAGGTTCCTCCATAACAGCACAATTCTAATATTTTATCGAGGTTTGACTCTTCTACTGAAGGCACTCGCACATATCCAGTTTAGAAAACTTCACACGTCAAAGATCTAGTTCTAAGCAGGAGAGGAGGTCAAGAATATGGTCGATCTGGTTAGTGCTAATAATAATGCTTAGGCATCCATCACACTCTAGAAACTAAATTTTGGGTTAAGGTAGACCTAATATATACACTTTTAATATGATATCGAAATCTGACGCGAACCATTCACAAAAGTTTAATCCAACAAACACCATGCTTCAAAAGCCTGGATGTGTTAAGCATGTCAAATTTAAATTTATTATAATAAGCAACAATAATTGAAAAAAAAATAAAAGAATCTTATAATTTTCATAAGCAACAATTTGTATATGTTTTTTTTTTTTACACCCTGATATCCGGTTCACTGAACCGGAGGTTCCGGGATTAAGGTTTTATTTCTGTCTCAAATGTATTTTTATTTAAATTTCAATGTAAAAGTTTCATGTATGTGATTATATTTTTTTTATAAATATAAATCATTTTCATTTTTATTTCTCTCTCATAATTTTGATAGGCTCTCTTAAATTTAATTAAATTTGATGAAAAAATTTCACATACTTAACTTTTTAATAAATTAATGACCTTTTTTCCCTTTAAGTCCAGAAATTGTTGGTGATCAAACATTACAATTCTAATAAGAACACTATCGGAAAACAGGAAATTCTTTTCTAAATCCGGAACCTAGTTTTCGTTCATTCAAATATTTCACCACCTTGGTGGGAGCCTGTGAGCCTGAGACAGTCTCATATGGGATACATCATACATGCATGTTGCTAAAGCGGTGATCAATATCGGTTATATATAGAGAGGTCAATAATAATGCACTCTGACTCTGCATTGAAATGAAGGCGGCTATATGTCTATTGAAACCTCCTGCAGGCAACAAAAGATCATTCATTCTTGACATAAATAAATAAAGTCATACAAATCTCAAATAAAAAATAGTATAAATCACTGTCAAGATATATATATCAAACACTCTTCTACTTTTGCATGTGTCGCATGACACGACATCATGGATTCTAGGAAACAAGATTTGTGTCTTCATCCGTACAACTAACTCTTTGAAAATTAAAGCAGCTCAAAATAGAAACCTCAGCTCAAACCTGGTTTTTAGTTTTAGAAGTGCGCCAACAGTATCATGACTCATGAGCTGTACCCTGAATTGCAATGCAAGTGCAAACAACAACAATTAACTTTCTCATCAGCATGCATGCATTGCATGCTGATCCGCATTCTTTGGTCAATATATACCACATGTATTTCAAAGAGAATTTTTAATATCAAGCAATTTTTGAGATTAATTATGTACGAGGTTGCGTTCCTATGCCTCTTACAGCGGGATGTGTTAATCACGAATCGAACCCGAGATCTCTTAGTCTCAGACCTCATTCCCAAGTGTTGACATGATCATACTGAGCCAACCCATTGGTCATTGCACGGGTCTTTCTATTATTAAGTAATAGTATTAATTGATGCATGCATCATGTGTATGCGACTTGCTGAATCCCAAAACGGAATTGAAGCACCAAAAACCAATTCACAGGCATGGCTTGCGCGTGTCATTACAAATTAAGAATCAACCCTTTAGATAACCATGCCACGTACCCCTCATATGCATTTTCCACATAGCTACTGGAGCTGGCTTTAATTTGAACAGAACCTATGCTTGAAGAAATTGGACACATAAGATTTTTTTTGTCTGTGTATATATTATACTATTATGTCTTATGTCTTGGCAATGTTTAGAGTTTGAAGTTTATTTAATCGGTTAACACATGTGTTGCAAACATCAATAGATAGCTGGCATGCATTTCATTATATACAACACCTGGCTTTATAGATATATTTTAATGATTGGACCCTTAACCCCCTCCCCTATATGGGTTTGCAACTCATATTATTAGCTGCTACTCTTTACTTTTATTCCCGTGGTACGTCTTGAACTCTATAGTCTTTAGTGAGTAGTGATGATACTTCATTTGCATTAAAAAAAAATATAGCTAGCATTTCATTTCTATGAATCTACTTCAGCTTATATTATAATTATGCTATCATATATGGAAAACGTTCACACCTCTTTTATTCTTTACCAATTTTAACACCTGCATAATTATTTATTAACCATTATCATTTCTAAATAAAATATTTTGATATCAAAATATTTATGAAGTATAAGTGTTTAGAAGTAAAATTTCTTTAAAGATCTTTCAACATTGGATTATTTGAAGGATAAGTGTAATTAATAAGTAATAAATAGATGTCAAACACGTTAAAAATTAGGCTTAATTGCATAATTGATCTTTTATCTTATTTATTAGATTCATTTTGGTCCTTTATCTTTTTTTTTCCAATTTACTGGTCCTTTATTTTTTAAAAATGATTCAGTTTAGTTCTTCCGTTAAAATAAAGTTAAATGAGAAGGAATATTCCAAGAATATTCCCTCTTCTTCTTCCTCTTCCTCTACTCTCTCCTTACAGCGGCGGCAGCCACCATGGGCGCCGCCGCCACCGGAGTTGGTGACGATAACGACAACGGTTCTGAACAAAGGAAGGAGAGAGAACGATCTTCAAGCTAATAGGCACCAACAACGACATCATCGAACACCACAGCACTCGGGCGGCGGCGGCGGATCTGCGACCAAGGAGAAAGGCGACAGCACGGCGGCGGTTCGAGCTTGGCCAGAAGGGGATCGCGATTCGCGACTGGGTGGAGAGGAAGAGAGCGACGTGGCGGCAGCGCGCGACTTCCTAGGGAGACAGGGGAAGAGAGATGGAGGCGTGATGGTGGTTGGTGGCGGCGTCGGTAGTCGTGTGAGGGAGGAGAGGGAAGAGGGTGTGAGTCGCGATTTTAGGGTTCCAAAGAGGGGAAAACACAAAATTGAGAGAAGGAGACGACTTTGAGTGAAAAAATGAAGGATTTGTGAAGAAGATGAAGAAATCTTATGAAAACATGAAAGATTTGGTGAGATTTGAGAGATTTTTGAGTGTTTTGAGTGAAATTTGTGAGAGACAAGAGAGAGAAGGTTCAAGAGGAAGAAAAAATGGGAAGAGAGAAGAGGAAGAGGATGGTGGCTGCGGCGGCGGTGGCGACGACGCCCATGGTCGCTGCCGCCGCTGTAAGGAGAGAGCTGAGGAAGAGGAAGAAGAAGAGGGAATATTCTTGGAATGTTCCTTCTCATTTAACTTTATTTTAACGGAAGGATCAAATTGAATCTTTTAAAAAAAAATAAAGGACCAGTAAATTTAAAAAAAAAGATAATGGACCAAAGTGAATCTAATAAATAAGATAAGGGACCAATTATGCAATTAAGCCTAAAAATTAATCTTGTATCGTATACGCGTAAGTAGATTTGTTCAAGGCCAAAAAAGTGAAAAACCATAATTAATCTGTTAAATGCGTGTTCCAATTTATTTTTTTATGTAATCTTTGGCCACGAAACGAGACTCTTCCAGCGTGTTAACCGGGAATCGAACCTGAAACTTCTTAATTTTAGGTTCATTCCCAAATTCTCAAGTTGTTAGGATAGCACCACTTCAGCCAATTTATTAAAAGTGTAATTGAAATACATTTACAAAAATATTGGTCATAGCAAATAAAAATTGGTACTTTTATTGATTTCTTGAAAGGGATTTATACAAAAATAGTACAAGCATTGAGGTTTACATGAGTACAAAATATCATATATTCAATTCTTCCTTTTTACCTTTTCCACTAGTACATGCATATGCATTACCTTTGATATGTCAATTGTGCCTAAAATGTTATGAATTATCGGGAGTGAGACATTTCCTCAAGGAATAGGAATTAGCATTTGCATAATGTTATCATTCAATAATTAATAATAGGCACAAGCAAGAATTATGAATCATTTATACGTGTATGCTGCATGACATTTTTTACTCTTGATTAAACTTGGACTAATTCATTCAATTATATTTTCTCATTTTCGTTGAATACCTTGAGCATCCACATAATCATTCTTTTTCTCTTCAATTTTCTTTTCCAAGTACAATTAAAAGTGTTTTGCTCTTTATATATATGGCACTATCATCAGTCTTTGGGCCATTGCAATTGGATTAACAATTGTCTCCCTTAATTTAAAATTGATTTGCAATAATCAAATATGGTTTACTGATGCTAGGATAATCGAATTATCGATCATAGTGGCATACAATTGATCATGGCTAATCAAGTACTTTTTTGGCAGAATAATCGATTACTTTGCTCAAATAATCGATTAGAAATGTTGTGTCATACATAGTGACAGAAACTCTAGAATAGATTACTTGAAAGGCTGTAATCGATTATTTTAGTTACATCATGCAAATGCCAAAGAGAAGCGAATCATTTACTTGAATTGGTGTAATTGATTACTTGAGTTAAAATAATCGATTACCCAAGACAAGTAATCGATTACTTTTTAAATTATATGAAATTCATTTCAGAATCAATCAAATTTGTTTCCTTATTTGATTTGGATGTTAATTGATTCCGACTGAGCTTTTATTCTGGCTGATTGATTTGGTTTTTACATTACATATTCCTTTGAATTTTAAAATACTATTATTCCTCTCCTTCTTCAACATCCTAACACTCATAATGCCCTTCTCTTCTTCCTCGTCTCTCAAGAACTCTGAGTTTGGCTTAAATCCTATTGCATATTACTATTGCCATTTGAGACCTTCAAGTTGTTTATCCGTGCTGTTGATCGAGTGCCATTATTTGTTATTGATACCATCTTATTGTATTTGCCTTAGTTGTTAGGGAGTTACTCCCTAGGATGAAGGTGTGACACCTTCTTTAGTGTGAGGAATCTGAGAGTATTGTTGAGATCCCTAACGAATTGCCGACCTAATAGTGTGCAAGGTGCTCTAGTTGTACAAGGGATTTCTTACTACATATTGGTAACCAAACACTCAAGCAGATCGCTTGGGGACTGGATGTAGGCTTTTCGCTAGAATGGCTGAATCAGTATAAAAATTTCTAGTTTGCATCTCTCTTTCCCTTACTCTCTTTATTTTCCGTTACGTTTATTTTTACCATGAATATTTCAATTTCTATTTAACGTTTGCGTGCTATTTTGATATGTTTGATATATTCGTCGTTCTATCAGGTATTGGTAATTTAACTTCGAAATATTTTTTAAAATACTATCATTCCTGTTATATTCCAATAAATTAATAAAACTCGGTTCACCCCCCCCCCTCTCGAGGTTTGAGGCCAATTCTAACAATTGGTATCAGAGCTAGACTCATATTGTAAAGGACTTAACCATCTTAAGAGTGAAATGAGCTCAAACTCTCCATTTGGTGGTGAGGAGAGTTCTATTAATAGACCCCCAATGTTTGATGAAGCGGGGTACGTTTATTGGAAAGCGAAAATGAAATTTTTTATCCAAGGAGTTGAGTTAAAAGTGTGGGATGTTGTCGTTAATGGACCCTTCGTTCCGACTCACATGGTAAATGGTTTAACCGTTAACAGAACCTATGTGTGAGTGGAAAGAAGAGGAGGAACGGAGAGTCCTATATGACTTAAAGGCTAAAAATATAATAACCTCTGCTTTGAGTTATGATGAGTTTTTTAGGATTTTGACATGTGAGACAGCGCAAGAAATGTGGAACACATTAGAAGTCACACATGAAGGAACCACTGAAGTCAAGAGGTCGATGATGAACACACTTACTAGAGAATATGAACTGTTAGGGATGAACGATGTAACATCCTGAATTTAATGTCAAGTTTAATTAGAATAATTCTAATTGAAATTAATGGAAATCATAGGAATAAGTTGGGATTTTATTAAGGGAAAAGCATGCCAGAGTTAGGAAGCATTAGCAAAGAACAAGAGAGTCCAAGTATAGTTGATCGGACCTCGAGCCGACCTATCCCATTTTAGTCGACCAACGAGCGACGTTCAGGGTCGCGGACCCATCTTAACCGAAGTAAGCCAAGTAGCGAACATCATACTGTTAGGTTACCCCGTAATCTTGGGATGAGCTCAAAACACCATACCGAGCTAGGAGGATTTATGTAGTGAACATGCTTCTGAACCGAACAACTAGTACTGAGCTCATGAGAAATGAGAGCTCATGAGAACCGAACAGATAGCATTGAGCTCATGAGAACCGACCTCGTCTCGTTTGACAACCCTTGGCAGTGAGCAGCCGACCCCAGAAAGTCGCTTTGTATTAACCGACTATAAGTTCGGCCTTCTACCAGCCGACCAGCGAGAGACTAAGCCAACCTTGTATCGACGCTAGATTATTTCGGCCCTCGTGCTCCGAGCATTTCGTTTTACCTGTCTCATTCCGAGAAGGTGCTTCCAAGAACCCGAGCACCGAGATCCCAACACAGTTCCCATGACTCCAGTCCGATCTATTCGATCGTACACCGACTAGTTAGCACTCAGTTACTGTTGGAAGTCAAGCTTGCCCCAAAGGATGTAAAGAGTAATGCTAGAAGGATTCTAGAAGATAATGTTTTGATGATTACAAACAAGATTCAAAGTTTCAAGCATCAAGTTGCATCAAGTTCAAGCATCAAGCTTCAAGGCTAAAGTCAAGGCTCAAGCTTCATGTTCAAGTTTAGTATAGCCTGGCCCATAGGAAATTTTTAAGGTAATGAAATTTTTATTACAAGTGTCTAATGGCCAAAATTAGTTTTTCATGTTAAGGAGAAGAAAAAAAGTTTTTATGAAAAATGTTGTTAATTGCAAAAAGAGTTTGAGTGAAAATCTGTTTTTATCTTAGTTTTGGTGAAAATACTTGATGTTACAAAACTCTGAATATTTTTATGTATGCAAGAGAGAGTAATCGATTACTTGCTTGAGTTAATCGATTAACTTTGTTGCATCATAGATGTAAGATCCATGAAGAATGTTTTGATAAATGCCAAAAGGTTTTGAACAAGCTTCAAGTGTGTTGATCAAGTTCAAGCTCAACAAGCAACAACAAACATCAAGTTAAGAAGAAAGAACCAACTCATGAAGACTTAGTTTGGTAGTTTATGTTTTATTGTTTTATCTTTTGCCTCACAAGTCTTTTAGTTTATGAGTTTGGGTAGCGTTTATTACAGGGTAGTGAATCTCTTTTGATTGCATGATTTTATCATATTTTGAGTATTCACTTTGCCTAAAATCAATAGGTGGCTTAAAGGTTTGAAAGAAAAGGTTTAGTTTTTGAGAAAATAAGTTTTAAGTGATTTTTAATGTTAATAATCGATTAACAGATTTTGATAATTGATTAACAGTGTATTTTGAACTGATAATCGATTAACAAACTTTTGATAATCGATTATCTGCACTTTACTCGAGTATTTTTTTGTCTCACTCGAGTGAAAATTATCTTGCTTTCGGTTTACTCGAGTAACACTCATTTCACTCGACTAACTTGTTCAGATATGGTTTTTTAAATACGTTTTTCACTTCTCAAAAGCAATTCTAAGTGTTCCAACTTTTGGGTATTCTATATAAACCTTTTCCTAATCATTTCTATCAATGAGAATCAACTAGAATCATTTTGATACACAATTTTACAAAGAATCAAAGCCACACTATTCTCTCTCACTCTCTCAAGATCAAAGCTCTCATTTTCATATTCTTTGATCAAGAACCTTGAATCTCTCATGTTGATATTTCATAGCTTTTGAAAGAGATTCATAGGATTGTTATTTTTTTTCATTTGAGTTGTAATCTTTGCAAAAGGCAAGCTATCTACAACAAAGGAAGACTTGATTTTGTGAATCAAGCAAGTTTCATTGGAAGCCTTGGTGAGGCATTTCATCAAGCACTTGGAAGTCTTGTGAGTGAAACAAGCATTTGGAAGTCTTGTGAGTGAAGCAAGCATTTGGAAGTCTTGTGAGTGAAGCAAGCAATTGGAAGTCTTGTTGTGGGGTATCGGCAAGCAAGAGAAGAGGTTAGATTAGATATCAATAGGGTTACAAGGCAAGGGTGTGGTATCCTTTGTAGGCTAGCAAGAAGGAAGTCTTGTGAGGCATTTACTTGTAATTTGAGAAACTCTAATTCCTCATAGTGAAGAATCTCTCTTGGTTGAAGAGGGGACTGGAGTAGCTTTCAAGTGGATGAAAGTGAACCAGGATAAATCACTGTGTCGTATCTCTAAACTCTCTACTCTTTACAATTCAAGTCTTTAATTGTGTTCTTGATTGAAAACCTAGAAAAAGTGATTTTTCTATATTTGATTGAATTGAATCTTTATTGTTCAAATTAATTTGGGGAAAATCATTTTCATAACCTAGGTGAATCAATAAGAATATTGGTGTTGATTGTTTCCGCTTAATCTCTGATCATATAATATTTGTTAATTGATTGATTTTCATTGGTTTTAATCGTTTAGATTTGTTTCTTGCGAAAATCTTTCAAAGTTTCTATAACACCTATTCAACCCCCCTTCTAGGTGTTCTCCTAGTGTTCCTATTTGTTTCAACCACCGAGTGTAGTTTTCCAACAATTGGTATCAGAGCTCGGTCGAAAGACACGAGCATAGAGCTTTTTCGTTAAGATCCTTGAGAAACTACAATGGGTTCTACGAATCCTTTTGGTGGTGAAGGTGCTTCAATAAATCGCCCTCCTATGTTTGGTGGAGAGGGTTATGCTTATTGGAAAATTAGGATGAGAATCTTTATAGAAGCCATAGATATGAACATTTGGGAAGCCATAGAAAATGGTCCTTATATTCCCTCAAAAGATGTAGAAGGTGTGCTTACACTTACTCCCAAAGATAAGTGGACCGATGATGATAAAAGGAAAATTCAATATGATTTAAAAGCAAAAAATATCATCACCTCCGCTCTATCTTATGATGAGTTCTTTAGAGTCTCCCAATGTAAAGATGCCAAAGAAATGTGGGACACCTTGCAAGTCACACATGAAGGCACTAGTGAAGTTAGGCGTGCTAGATTAAATTCTTTGATGCATGAATATGAATTGTTTCGTATGTTGCCTAATGAATCTATATGTTTTATGCAAAAACGTTTTACTCATATTGTTAATCATCTCATTGCTCTTGGTAAAACTTTCGTGAATTGTGAACTTGTTAACAAAGTTTTAAGATGTCTAAGTAGGGAATGGCAACCCAAGGTTACCGCAATTGTTGAATCAAAGGACTTGGACACAATGGACTTAGCAACACTTTTCGGAAAGCTACAAGAACATGAAATGGAGCTTGGACGTTTGCAAATGCATGAAGAGTCGGATAAGTACAAAGAGAGAAAAGGAATTGCTCTTAAAGCTCAAAGGTCATATAAAAAGGAAGAGAGTTCCGATGATGATGTTGATAATGAAGATTCCGATTCGGATATTGATGAAGAGGAGATGAAGCTTCTACTAAGAAAGTTCAATAAAATTCTAAGGAGAAAAGGAAGGTTGAACAAGGACAAAAGTAAAGAGAAGGATCCCCCACACTACAAGACCAAGACTTCAAAAGAAGGTGTAGTTTGCCATGAATGTGGAAAGCCCGGTCATCTCAAGTACTCATGCTCTAAGTATCTCAAGAAGAAGGAGAAAGAGAAGAAAAATGCAAAACACAAAAGGGCATACATAGTTTGGAATAGTGATGATGAACAAGACAAGAAAAGCACAACTAGTAGTTCTTCGGATGATGAACATGACGCTTGTCTCAACTTGATAGCTCAAGTACATGAAGAGGAAAGCTCAAATGATGAATCAAGTGAGCAAAGTGACGAAAGCGATGTAAGTCTTACTAAATCCGAAATTTATTCAAATTATGAAATGTTATATAATGCTTATGAAGAAATGCATAAACAATTTAAGAAACTAGCTTTGAAAAACATTGAAAGGAAGAAGCTCATTTTGAAACATCAACAAGAGATTTTAGAACTTCAAAAACAAGTTGATGAGCTTAATCTTCAAAATGAAACTCTTGATCTTATATATGCTAGTTCTTCTTGTGATTGTGCTAGTAGATTGAATATTGTGGTTGATTGTGAGAATTGCAAGTTGCTTAAGGATGAAAATGCTATTTTGAAAAATAAGCTTGCAAGTTTCTCAAATGGTGATATTAGATTGCGCACATTGTTAAATTTTCAAAGAGAAAATTCAAACAAGTTTGGTTTGGGTTATACTAATGCTAAGAGTAAATCTCATAGAAATGTTGTTGATTTTTCTAAAGTTGATTTTTCAAATGCACCAACATGTTTCTATTGTGGTACTCATGGACATACTTCAAATGTGTGTTATATTAAAGTGCATGGTATACCTAAAGGAGATTTTGTTTGGATGAAAAAGGGTGAGAGTCCCTACACTAACAAAAATGGATCCAAAACCATTTGGATACCAAAAAGCAAAGCATGATTGTTTTGTAGGTATGATTGAAGAAGCAAATGAAGGTCTATACACATTTGATACAATAGACATTATTGATCTTCTTCAATTGGTATCAAGAAGAAAATCCTACAAATTGGTAACATTTGATATTATACAATTGGTATCTACAATTGATATTGTTAGATATTGCTCATAGTTCTCTCAATTGGTATTATTTCTTATAATGTGATATTGTTTATACTATTGAGAAAATACTATTGGTATCAAATTCTTACTGGTATCATGTTATTGGTATACAATTTGTTATAATTGATATCATTGAGTAATCATTAGATGATTATCATGCTTTGGTTATATTTCTTCTATTTTGGCTTAGATCTCATTTCAATTGGTATCATGTTTTGGTTGTTATATCTCATTAATCTCTCTATGTTGGCTTAGATCTTTTATTTCAATTGGTATATATTTCTTTTTGATAATGCCAAAGGGGGAGAAATATGATGTTTTGAAACAAAGGGGAGAAATATTTTTTTTAAATGGTATGTTTGGAGAAAGGTTGTTTTGTTGTTTTTATGTAGGTTGAGCAAAGTTGTTGAAGATAGGGGGAGAATCAAGCTTACTCAATTGGATTTCAAATGTCAAAAGCATTAATTGAGGGGGAGCAAGAGTCTCACCAAGTGATCAAATGGTTCAAGCATCAACAACTTCAATGAACTTCAAACGATTTCAAAACATGTTTGTCATTTTCAAAAAGGGGGAGATTGTAAGATCCATGAAGAATGTTTTGATAAATGCCAAAAGGTTTTGAACAAGCTTCAAGTGTGTTGATCAAGTTCAAGCTCAACCAGCAACAACAAACATCAAGTTAAGAAGAAAGAACCAACTCATGAAGACTTAGTTCGGTAGTTTATGTTTTATTGTTTTATCTTTTGCCTCACAAGTCTTTTAGTTTATGAGTTTGGGTAGCGTTTATTACAGGGTAGTGAATCTCTTTTGATTGCATGATTTTATCATATTTTGAGTATTCACTTTGCCTAAAATCAATAGGTGGCTTAAAGGTTTGAAAGAAAATGTTTAGTTTTTGAGAAAATAAGTTTTAAGTGATTTTTAATGTTAATAATCGATTAACAGATTTTGATAATTGATTAAGAGTGTATTTTGAACTGATAATCGATTAACAAACTTTTGATAATCGATTATCTGCACTTTACTCGAGTATTTTTTTGTCTCACTCGAGTGAAAATTATCTTGCTTTCGGTTTACTCGAGTAACACTCATTTCACTCGACTAACTTGTTCAGATATGGTTTTTTAAATACGTTTTTCACTTCTCAAAAGCAATTCTAAGTGTTCCAACTTTTGGGTATTCTATATAAACCTTTTCCTAATCATTTCTATCAATGAGAATCAACTAGAATCATTTTGATACACAATTTTACAAAGAATCAAAGCCACACTATTCTCTCTCACTCTCTCAAGATCAAAGCTCTCATTTTCATATTCTTTGATCAAGAACCTTGAATCTCTCATGTTGATATTTCATAGCTTTTGAAAGAGATTCATAGGATTGTTATTGTTTTTCATTTGAGTTGTAATCTTTGCAAAAGGCAAGCTATCTACAACAAAGGAAGACTTGATTTTGTGAATCAAGCAAGTTTCATTGGAAGCCTTGGTGAGGCATTTCATCAAGCACTTGGAAGTCTTGTGAGTGAAACAAGCATTTGGAAGTCTTGTGAGTGAAGCAAGCATTTGGAAGTCTTGTGAGTGAAGCAAGCAATTGGAAGTCTTGTTGTGGGGTATCGGCAAGCAAGAGAAGAGTTTAGATTAGATATCAATAGGGTTACAAGGCAAGGGTGTGGTATCCTTTGTAGGCTAGCAAGAAGGAAGTCTTGTGAGGCATTTACTTGTAATTTGAGAAACTCTAATTCCTCATAGTGAAGAATCTCTCTTGGTTGAAGAGGGGACTGGAGTAGCTTTCAAGTGGATGAAAGTGAACCAGGATAAATCACTGTGTCGTATCTCTAAACTCTCTACTCTTTACAATTCAAGTCTTTAATTGTGTTCTTGATTGAAAACCTAGAAAAAGTGATTTTTCTATATTTGATTGAATTGAATCTTTATTGTTCAAATTAATTTGGGGAAAATCATTTTCATAACCTAGGTGAATCAATAAGAATATTGGTGTTGATTGTTTCCGCTTAATCTCTGATCATATAATATTTGTTAATTGATTGATTTTCATTGGTTTTAATCGTTTAGATTTGTTTCTTGCGAAAATCTTTCAAAGTTTCTATAACACCTATTCAACCCCCCTTCTAGGTGTTCTCCTAGTGTTCCTATTTGTTTCAACCACCGAGTGTAGTTTTCCAACAATAGAAAAATCAGAGAGGTTGTAATCGATTAAGTGAACTTTGCTAATCCATTACTTTCTTATGAGAGTAATCGATCACCTTGTTCAAGTAATCGATTAGAATTGTTGCATCATATATTTTCCAGAGGCACAGTAATCGATTACAGGCTGTGTAGTAATCGATTACATATGTTGCATCACATAATGACCAGAGACTCAATAATCGATTATTTGATGAGTAGTAATCGATTAAATGAGTTGCATCATATATTAACAGAAGTGATGTAATCGATTAATCATTGTTGGTCTAATTGATTACTTGTTTTTCAAATGAATTTAAAAGTTTATATTTTTGAAGGGATAATCGATTACCTTCAGAAAGTAATCGATTACTTCAGCTTTTATTGAAAAACGTGTCAGAATCATTTTGATTTATTTCCTGATTTGTTTTTTACATAATTGATTCTGATTTATTTTCAAAATTCGAATTTGAATATTATTTTGAAATATTTCCTTATTTGTTTTTAAGAATCAAATCTTCGATTTATCTCTTAAATCTATTTTATTTGTTTCTGATTTCAAAATTGATTTTATTCTATTTTATTTTATTCTTTAAATCTATTTGGTTTGTTTTGGATTTCAAAAACTTATTTTATTTTTTGATTTCAGAAAATCAATTTTGAATATTTCCGGATTTGATTTAATTCTTATTTTAAATTTGAATTGTTTCCAAAATCATTTTTGATTTGATTTGATTCTATTTTCAAATTCAAATTTCAAATTTCAAATATTTTCAAATCTTTGGTTTTAATTCTTAAATCTTTAAGATTGATTTTTGATTTTAAACATGTGTTAAAAATGTGTTTAAAATGATTTGATCATTTCCTATTTTTCTGATCCAACCTTTTTCTTCTGAACGCTTCTTCTTCTTCTCCTTCTCCAATTCTCTGGTTTTATTGTTCATATCTTTTGAGAAGAAAAACTTTACTTTGGCCTATACACTTGTGATTTAACTTCATTGCTATAGTGCTTAATTGTTGTATCCGTGTTATTTAGAACACAATATTGTTAGAACCTTGTATTGTTGTATCTTCACTAAGAAGAGTGCATTATAGTGGTTGTACTCAATCATTCATATCCGTAACCATTTGTGTAAGGGGTGTGTGACCCTTAGTGACTAGGGAGTGAATCTCCTAGTGCGAACGTGCTGCGTTCGTGGTTGTAGGGTGAGGAACCCTGCTGTGTGGGTAGTGCTAGATGAACGGTGGGGCACCTAGTAGTTAGGCTATCTGGTTTATTGAGGTCCCTGGCGAAAGGAGGTTCCTAGTAGCTTGCGGGGCGCTCTTGTTGTACTTGGGGACGCGTGGCGTCTTTGGTTTAGTGAAAAGCTCAAGCGAGACGCTTGGGGAATGGAGTAGGCCGGGTTTGCCGAACCAGGATAAAATCTCCGGTGCAATCTCTTCTATCCCTATCTCTTTTATATTTCATTGTTATATTTATTTGTCTTGCATCATAACGACTATTTTCATAATAATCTATTTTAAGAGAATTTAAAATAATAAGCGCGGTATCATTCGTTTTCGTTGTTCTTATTTTAATTCGTATCCGCGCATATTAGTTTTTCTTTATTATTAATATTATTCGCCTAAGCGCAATCGATTTTCAACATTATATTGTTTTCCGCTGCAAAATCTCTTTAAGTTTGTTGAAAAAGTTTTAAAGCGAATATTTTCCAATGTTTTTATAAACACCCAATTCACCCCCCTCTTGGGTGACGGTTGCCAATCCTATCAATAATTCTAACAGTTACGAGCACCGACCACGATCTGGTCGGACTCATAATACACCGAGTTAGAGTCAAACACTTGCGCTAGAACAAATGGCTCGCACAGCGTTATCCGAGCCCAGGCCCCCCATTCTCCACACCCAGGCATGTGCACGTCAGACTTTGGTTCCTCCCAACCATTCGTGTGTGGCTTCCTCAAGAAGCCATTAATTTATAACCACATATTAGTCCAAAACTTGCAAGGGAAGCTTCTCACCAGGACCACATGTTGAGTTCCAAAGGGAAGTAAAATAAAAACAAAGGCCAACACAACAACACACAAAAAACACATATCAACTTCATCTTCTCCATTTCTCCACTAGGGCTCTAGAGATAAACACCATCCTTATCATTTTACTCACAGACTCTACCCTCATCATCAACCCTCATCAAGCCTAAACCATTATCAATAGCCGAAGATCAATCCCTCCACTTTTTCAAAAACTTCGAACTCTTCCTCGTCATTCCTAGGGCTTTGCTAAGGTGTCAAAGAAGGTTCAAGGGGCTACGGATTTGAGAGCTCGGACACAAGAACAAGGCTAAGACTCATAGGACTTCCTTATCTGTTACTGCTTTGAGTTAAGGGGTGGGTGTTACCTAGCTCAGGTTTGGGTTTCTAGTGTGCTCATAGTGAGTACTAAGAATGAGTGTTAGATTAGGATATTGAACCGTAGGATAGTGGATATAGATTACTATTAGAGAACAAAGTAAATAAAAAGAAACCGTTAAATTAACTGTGAATATGTGTATGTTTAATATAATGATTACTGTTATAAATGTGTGATGTGCTTGAGTAAATATAATTGATAACTAGAGAAGTATAATTTAGGAGTAAAGTGTTTTGATAAGCCTGAACTTATGTGTGAATTGTGATCGTTGCTATACATGTTTGCTATTGATTGAGTAATGTGAATACACCATAGGTGACCGAACTTAAGAGGTGCTGTAAAATACTAGGGGATAGATTAAATGATGAGTAATAATGAGATGATAGAGTCTATAACAAGAGGGCAAGTGAAATGGTAAATTGGAGTGAGAAGAGAGAAGTCAGGAGTGAATAAATAAAAGAGAAAAGATAAGTAAAGAATAATGGTTGTGTGAGACGGGTCAAGTTAGACATTACGATTGGATGAAATAAACTGCGCATGAAAATATATGCTGTAAGCCGCAAGCGGACCATGTGCAATGACCGTGTAAGACACATGGGATATGCATCTGTAAGACGTGCATCATGGGATGTACGCAATAATGACTCACACAAGATTCCTAATAACGGAATCGGTTAGGGTGTGCTCCTGGTCATGTAAGACGTGCATGGTGTCGTATGCCATGATTGTGTAAGCCACATGGGATGCGCATCTGTAAGACGTGCATCATGGGATGTACGTTATGATGGACACTCCATAACTCCAATAAAGGTATAAGACATACACGGGGTGTGCGCTTCCCAAAAGAAAAAAAGTGTAAGACGCACACGGGGTGTACGGTTCTCTAAAAGATAGGAAAAATGTGAATAAAAAGGAAAAGAGGAAAGAAGGCAAAGTAAAGAGAATTTAAGACATGATAAAAGGTTACAAGTGAGAATAAAAGGGAAAGGGAAAAGACAAGGGAAAGTAGAAGGCAAGAGAATAGGAAAGGATAGGAAAGAATTGAATCTATGATTATGCCTGTGTTTGATGCATGTTTCGGATTGGATTATATAAACTATGTGCATATCTGATTAATTGTGTTTGACTTGGTATCTTTTTATGTCACATTAGAAACTGCTTCCCTAAGTTTTGTGTAATGCTCATCTCCTTACCACATTTTTCAGGTACTGAGTCCGAGCATGCACGTTCCCTGGTCGAGCAGGTTCACTCTCCCTCACAGGGAGAGTAGGTATTAGTAGGAAGGGCATGGGATCATGCCCTGGGTCCCTCATTTTGATATGTTGACGTTGTAGTTTATTTTGTCATGTATATATGTAAATAGTTATTTTGGGAAATTAAACTGTTTCAAAACACTTAACGTCATTTGCTGCTTTTAACTCTGTTAATGGTGCGCATAATGGTGCTATGTATATGACATGTTTTGCTGACACTCTGGATAATATTTATACAAATGTTTACCAGGTTCGCAAGGAAAATTAAACTTTGAAAAGGTTCAGTAAACAAAGGAAACTTCGTCGGTTCGACGGTGGATTTTTATGAGACTAAAAAGGAGTTAATGTGGATTTAAAAAGAAAAATTTTCAGGTCCTAAATTAATTAAGGGTAATTATTAGAAGGGTGTTACAATTAGTGGTATCAAAGCAGTTTCTCCTCGGCCTTGGAGTTATGAGCTACTCCAGTGATTACTCACCTAGCGAGTAATCGATGCATAATTAGAGTTTAATTTAACTGTTAGGAGATTTACATAGTTATTCACTTTACATAGAATTAACTGGCTGTCTTGTACATGCCTAAACAGTATGGCTGGAAGACGTTTGGATAATGACAGGCTCACCGACATACTGGAACACCTGGTTCAGATGAACCAGAATCAGGCTGAAACGGTGGCAGCAGTTGCAGCCGCAGCAACAGTGGCAGTTGTGAATCAACAGCCTCAAGCGCCTCAGAATCTGACGAACTGGTTGTCTGAATTTAGGAAGAATGACCCACCTAAGTTCGAAGGGGGTTATAATCCTGATGGAGCACAGTTATGGCTCCAAGAGATCGAGAAGATTTTGCGTACCATGGCACCCCTGGATGAGCAAGTTGTATTGTTAGCACAGTATATGCTGACCGGTGAAGCCGAGCACTGGTGGGCACAGAGCAGAAGGGGCTTGGAGGCGGCGAATCAAGTGGTGAATTGGACTGCATTCAAGGATCGTTTTCTGTGAAAGTATTTCCCAGAGGATGTCCGAAGGGAGAAAGAGATCGCTTTTTTGAATCTGAAGCAAGGCAATCTTAGTGTTGGCGAGTATAAAGCCAAGTTTGAGGATCTGATTAGGTATGCAGGAAGCTATCGTGATGTCGATGAGATAACTAAGTGTGTCAAGTTCGAGTCTGGAGTCTGAACTGAGATCAAGCTGGCGTTCCTAGTACCAGAATATTGCCAACCTATCACAGTTGGTTAATATAGCAAGCACGTATGAGAAAGGCCTAAAGCAGAAAGCAACCGATTAGAGGAGCAAGGGTGTTCTGAGGACTAGTGGACTCATTCGGGGGAGAGGAACAACTCAAAGGTCGGGTCCCTATGTGAGTCCGAGCTCTAGAGCAACAGCAGCATCAAGGGGCGATGGTCAGATGGTGGTCGTCCCTAGCCCTTATCCGATCTGTTAGCATTGTGGGAAGCAACATAGGGGAGAATGCTGGAGGCTAGATCCGAACAGAGGAAAAGGACTCTGCTTTCAGTGTGGACAGCCTGGTCACTTCGCAGCCCATTGTCCTAAGAACACCATGAAGAAGGAAGTCAATGCCACTAAAGCTCGGAAGGCTAGTGGGAGCCGACCACTTCAGAGGGGCAAGGTATACACTATGGACGGCGAGGAAGTGACTGATGCCGACGAGCTTATCCGAGGTACTTGCTATGTAAATGATATTCCCTGTGAAGTTTTGTTCGACTGTGGTGCAACACACTCTTTTATTTCTATTTACTGCATGAAAAAGCTAGAGTTGTCTCCCGTAGAAATGCCTTATAAACTGTCAATCTCTACTCCTACAAACTCTTCGGTTATCACTTCTCAAATGTGTTTGGATTGTCCTATCCGAGTATTAGGTCGGGAGTTTAGAGTCAATCTGATCTGTCTGCCATTGACTAGATTGTACATCATACTCGGCATGGACTGGATGTCTCATCACCATGTCTTGATCGATTGTCACCAGAAAGCTGTGATCTTTAGTGATCCTTCCTTAGCTGCCATAGAAGCGACTGATGTTCCTGATGTTAGTCAAATTCCTGTAGCCTGCGATTTTCCAGAAGTTTTTTTGGAAGAGAAGCCCGGTTTACCTCCGAGGAGAGAAGTAGAGTTCGGTATCGACCTTATTCCGAGAAAAGGCCCGATTTCGATTGCACGGTACCGAATGGCACCCCTTGAGTTAGAGGAGTTGAATAAGCAATTGGAGGAGCTATTGGCCAAGAAACTAATTAGGCCCAGTGTATCTCCTTGGGGAGCTCCGATTCTTTGTTAAAAAGAAGGACGATAGTCTCCGGATGTGCACTGATTATAGGAAATTGAATGCGGTAACGGTGAAGAACAAGTACCCCCTCCCTCGCATTGATAACTTGCTAGATCAGTTGAAGGGAGCATCAGTGTTTTCAAAAATAGACCTCCGATCGGGATACCATCAAATCTGTATCCGAGAAGAGGACATTCCGAACACCGCATTTAGGACGCGATATGGGCATTTTGAATATGTTGTCATGCCATTTGGTCTTACTAATGCCCCTGCAATATTCATGGACTACATGAATAGGATCTGCCGACCATACTTGGATTTGTTTGTGATAGTATTCGTCGATGATATTCTGATCTATTCCAAGAGTCCAAGTGAGCACGAAGAACATTTGAGAATGGTGCTGCAGGTTCTCAAAGATAAACAACTTTGTCAAAGCTCTCTAAATGCAGTTTCTGGCTCAACGAAGGTTCACTTTCTGGGCCATATGATCTCCGAGAAGGGTGTTGCTGTTGACCCTTCTAAGATGGAAGCAGTGTTAAAGTGGGAGAGACCCGAGACAGTGATCGAGATAAGAAGTTTCCTTGGATTGGCAGGGTATTATCGGAGATTTATAGAAGGGTTTTATAAATTGGCACTTCCATTGACAACGTTGACCAGGAAAGATGTGCCCTATCAATGGACCGAAGAGTGTGAGCAAAGTTTCCAAGAGCTGAAAAGATGGTTGACGAGCTCTCTGGTCTTAATATTGTCGAATCCGACCAAATCCTTTGACGTGTACTGTGACGCTTCGAAACAAGGATTAGGTTGTGTACTGATGCAATAGGGGAAAGTTGTGGCCTATGCTTCTAGACAACTTTGGCAACATAAGCAGAATTACCCCACCCATGATCTCGAATTGGCAGTCGTTATGTTTGCTCTTAAAATCTAGAGACACTATCTTTATGGCACAAAGTTTGAAGTCTTCAGTGATCACAAGAGTCTCCACAACCTCTTTGATCAGAAGGAGTTGAACATGGGGCAGCGTAGGTGGGTGGAATTCCTGAAAGACTATGATTTCAGCCTGCACTACCATCCCGGTAAAGCCAATATTGTGGTCGATGCTCTAAGTCGGAAGACTTTGCACATGCGCAACATGATGGTTAGGGAAATGCAACTGATGCAGGAATTTAGTAATCTCAACCTGGACATGCAAGTGAAAGAAAAGAGCATAGTCTTGGAAATGTTGCAAGTCACTAATGAGTTTGTCGATCTTGTTAAGGAGAGGCAAGCCAACGACAAAGAGCTGCAAAAACAGCTAGACCGAGTGTCCGAGGATGTGGAGCCCAACTTCGGAAAGGGTCCCGACGACATTATCCGATTTAGAGGTCGAGTGTGCATTCCTATGGATTTTGAAGTTCGGAGAATGGTATTAGAGGAAGCTCACAAAACCAGATTGAGTCTTCATCCCGGTACCACCAAGATGTATCAGGACTTGAAGCGATTGTTTTGGTGGCCAAGATTAAAGAAAGATGTAATCGACTATGTGTCTTGGTGTTTGGTTTGTTAGAAGGTCAAGATCAAACACCAGAAGCCCGACGGGTTGCTTAGACCCTTGGAGATCCCTGAATGGAAGTGGGACAGTATAGCAATGGACTTCATCTCTAGTTTGCCAAGAACTAATTCGGGATGTGAAGCCATATGGGTTGTTGTTGATAGATTGACCAAGTGTGCTCATTTCATTCCGATCAACATGAAGTATAGCTTGGAGAAGTTAACACAGTTGTACATAAGGGATATAGTCAGGTTACATGGAGTACCAACCAGTGTTGTGTCCGACCGTGATCCTCGGTTCATATCCCGATTTTTGCAAAGTTTGCAGCAGGCGCTGGGAACGAAGTTGAAGTTCAGTACTGCCTACCATCCCCAAACTGATGGCCAAACCAAGCGCACCATTCAGTCCCTGGAAGATTTGTTGCAGACTTGTGTACTCGAACAATCCGCAAGTTGGGAAACATTCCTGCCTTTGGTGGAGTTTACATACTAACAACTTCCAATCTAGCATTGGAATGGCTCCTTTTGAGGCGCTCTATGGTCGGAAATGTCGAACACCCCTGTGTTGGTTTCAAATAGGAGAGAATCTGTTAATCAGCCCTGACATCGTACAAGAAACGACAGAAAAGATCTGAATGATCAGGGACAGAATGAAAGCGACCCAAGATCGGCAGAAGAGCTATGCCGGTAAACGTAGGAAACCTTCCGAGTTCGATGCGGGTGATCATGTATTCTTAAGGGTAAATCCTACGACTGGAATTGGTCGAGCAATCAAATCCAAGAAACTGACTCCTCGGTTCGTTGGACTATACCAGATCTTGGAAAAGGTCGGACCAGTTGCATACAAAATTGCCCTACCTCCACACTTGTCCAAGCTCCATGATGTGTTTCATGTTTCAGAACTAAGGAAATACATCCATGATCCTTCACATGTGGTGGAAGTTGACGAGTTGCCTTTGAAGGACAATCTGACTTTTGAAGTTCTTCCGGACAGAATTGAAGATAGGCGGGTGAAGCAACTCAGAGACAAAGAAATCCCCTTGATAAAATTCATCTAGAACATAAACAATGTGGAAGAGGTGACTTGGGAGCTAGAAGAGAAGATAAAGGTCTCTCATTCACAATTGTTCGGTGCCAACTGAATTTCGAGGACGAAATTCCGGTAAGTGGGAGAGCATTGTAACATCCTGAATTTAATGTCAAGTTTAATTAGAATAATTTTAATTGAAATTAATGAAAATCATACGAATAAGTTGGGATTTTATTAAGAGAAAAGCATGCCAGAGTTAGGAAGCATTAGCAAAGAACAAGAGATTCCAAGTATAGTTGATCGAACCTCGAGCCGACCTATCCCATTTTAGCCGACCAATGAGCGACGTTCAAGGTCGCGGACCCATCTTAATCGAAGTAAGCCGAGCAGCAAACATCAGACTATTAGGTTACGCCGTAAACTTAGGATGAGCTCAAATCACCGTACCGAGCTAGGAGGATTTATTTACTGAACATGCTTCCGAACCGAACAGCTAGTACTGAGCTCATGAGAACCGAGCTCATGAGAACCGAACAGATAGCATTGAGCTCACGAGAACCGACCTCGTCTTGTTTGACAACCCTTGGCAGTGAGCAGCCGACCCCAGCAAGTCGCTTTGTATTAACCGACTATGAGTTCGGCCTTCTACCGGCCGACCAGCGAGAGACTAAGCCAACCTTGTATCGACACTAGAGTATTTCGGCCCTCGTGCTCCGAGCATTTCGTTTTACCTGTATCATTCCGAGAAGGTGCTTCCAAGAACCCGAGCACCAAGATCCCAACAAAATTCCCATGACTCTAGTCAGATCTATTCGATCGTACACCGACTAGTTAGCACTCAGTTACGAGCACCGACCACGATCTGGTCGGATTCATAACACACCGAGTTAGAGCCGAACACTTGCGCTAAAACAAATGGCTCGCACAACGTTATCCGCGCCCAGGCGCCCTATTCTCCACGCCCAGGCGTGTGCACGTCAGACTTTGGTTCCTCCCAACCATTCGTTTGTGGCTTCCTCAAGAAGCCATTAATTTATAACCACATATTAGCCCAAAAAGTCCAAGGGAAACTTCTCACCAGGACCACATGTTGAGTTCCAAAGGGAAGTAAAATAAAAACAAAGGCCAACACAACAACACACGAAAAACACATATCAACTTCATCTTCTCCATTTCTCCACTAGGACTCTAGAGATAAACATCATCCTTATCATTTTACTCACAGACTCTACCCTCATCATCAACCCTCATCAAGCCTCAACCATTATCAATAGCCGAAGATCAATCCCTCCACTTTCTCATAAACTTTAAACTCTTCCTCGTCATTCCTAGGGCTTTGCTAAGGTGTCAAAGAAGGTTCAAGGGGATACGGATTTGAGAGTTCGGACACAAGAAAAAAGCTAAGACTCCCATGACTTCCTTATCTCTTACTGCTTTGAGGTAAGGGGTGGGTGTTATCCTAGCTCAGGTTTGGGTTTCTAATGTGCTCATAGTGAGCACTAGGAATGAGTGTTAGATTAGGATATTGAACCGCAGGATAGTGGATATAGATTATTATTAGAGAACAAAGTAAATAAAAAGAACCCATTAAATTAACTGTGAATATGTGTATGTTTGATATAATGATTACTGTTATAAATGTGTGATGTGCTTGAGTAAATATAATTGATAACTAGAGAGGTATAATTTAGGAGTAAAGTGTTTTGATTAGCCTGAACTTATGTGTGAATTGTGATCGTTGCTATACATGTTTGCTATTGATTGAGTAATGTGAATACACCATAGGTGACCGAACTTAAGAGGTGGTGTAAAATACTAGGGGATAGATTAAATGATGAGTAATAATGAGATGATAGAGTCTATAACAAGAGGGCAAGTGAAATGGTAAATTGGAGTGAGAAGAGAGAAGTCAGGAGTGAATAAATAAAAGAGAAAAGATAAGTAAAGAATAATGGTTGTGTGAGACGGGTCAAGTTAGACATTACGATTGGATGAAATAAGCCGCGCATGAAAATATATGTTGTTAGCCGCAAGCGGACCGTGTGCAATGACCGTGTAAGACACATGGGATATGCATCTGTAAAACGTGCATCATGGGATGTACATAGTAATGAATCACACAAGATTCCTAATAACGGAATCGGTTAGGGTGTGCTCCTGTTCATGTAAGACGTGCGGGGTGTCGTATGCCATGATTGTGTAAGTCGCATGGGATGCGCATCTGTAAGACGCTCATCATGGGATGTACTCTATGATGGACACTCCAAAACTCCAATAAAGGTGTAAGACGTAAACGGGGTGTGCGCTTCCCAAAAGTGGAAAACTGTAAGACGCACACGGGGTTTGCGCTTCTCTAAAAGATAGAAAAAATGTGAATAAAGGGAAAAGACGAAAGAAGACAAAGTAAAGAGAATTTAAGACATGACAAAAGGTTACAAGTGAGAATAAAAGGGAAAGGGAATAGACAAGGGAAAGTAGAAGGCAAGAGAATAGAAAAGGATAGGAAAGAATTGAATCTATGATTATGGCTGTGTTTGATGTGTGTTTCGGATTGGATTATATAACTATGTGCATATCTGATTAATTGTGTTTGACTTGGTATCTTTTTATGTCATATTAGAAACTGATTCCCTAAGTTTTGTGTAATGCTCACCTCCTTATCACATTTTTCAGGTACTGAGTCCGAGCATGCACGTTCCCTGGCCGAGCAGGTTCACTCTCTCTCACAGAGAGAGTAGGTATTTGTAGGAAGGGCATGAGATCATGCCCCGGGTCCCTCATTTTGATATGTTGATGTTGTAGTTTATTTGATCATGTATATATGTATATAGTTATTTTGGGAAATTTAACTGTTTCAAAACACTTAACGTCATTTGCTGCTTTTAACTCTGTTAATGGTGCGCATAATGGTGCTATGTATATGACATGTGTAGCTGACACTCTCGATAATATTTATACAAATGTTTACCAAGTTTGCAAGGAAAATTAAACTTTCGAAAAGTTGAGTAAACAAAGGAAACTCCGTCCGTTCGACGGTGGATTTTTATGAGACAAAAAAGGAGTTAATGTGGATTTAAAAAGAAAAATTTTCAGGTCCTAAATTAATTAAGGGTAATTATTAGAAGGGTGTTACAAACGAGGGAGGATCAGTTGAGGAAATCCAGATGCGGTTCACCATGATAGTCAATCAACTCATCGCACTTGGTAAAAAAATTTCAAATAAAGAGTTAATTAATAAAGTGCTTAGATGTTTCGACAGGGTGTGACAATCGAAGGTGACCGCTATCATGGAATTAAGGAAATTATCAACAATGACTCTCGCGACACTCTTTGGAAAGTTACAAGAACATGAGAGTTAGAGCGAGTTTAAAAGGTTAGCAAAGCATGAAAAGTCAAGCAAAAAGGTGAAGGGTCTTGCACTTGAAGCTGATATTCCAAGAAATGAAGGATACTTGGACATAAAGGCACTTAAAAATAACATATAAGCTTACTGGTTAAGAGGTTCGGGAGATTCTTGAGAAAGACAAGCAATTTCAACAACTCCACTCCTCCGCTAAGAAAAGAAACAAATAAAAATGGTAGTTCATCATCACATGTCATGAGTGCAGGAAAAGCGGCCACATCATAGTTGAATGCTCACAATACCTGAAGAGAAAGGAGAACTCAAAAAGGAATTCGTCAACCCATAGAAAAGGAAGACAAGCATACATACATGGGTGGACAACAACGATAGTTCAGACGAGAACTCAGATGACAAAGAAGAAGTAGCCAACCTAAGTCTCGTGGCACATCAGAATGAGGTCACTCCTGAACTTGACTTCGAAGCATCTTATAGTGAGTTACAAGAGGCATTTAAGGAACTACATGAGGAATCAATGAGATTATCTCAATTGATTGGCTCTAAGAATAAAACCACAACCCTTCTTTTAAATAAAAATGTTGAGTTACTAAAAGAAAATGAATTTTTAAAAAGTAAAAGTAAAAGGCTGAGTTCAATTCCAAGTAACTCCTCAAACACCTTATGTGATAAGGATAAATTTAAGGCAATGTCTTTCTCGTGTTAGTTTTGCAAAGATTTACTAAAAGAAAATTTACGATTCTTACCTATCCTTTTCTATTCTCTTGCCTTCTCCACTAAGAAAAGAAGCAAGTGAAAAGCGAAGTTTCAGTTCACAAGGGGGCTGACCCCTCCTATCAGATCTACATGCAAAAAACTATGATAAAGGCGCCTCCAAGGTGCCTAAGCAGATAGAAATTGAATGATACTCCAAAGCTGAAAGCATCCAAGGTGCCCGAAAGTCCAAAAGTTAAACAAAAGAAAGAAAGTGTCCACATCTTGATGTGCAAGTGTCCACAAAATAAAGAAAGACAAGAATAAAGAAAAGCAACAGCCTGGAAAATTTGAAAATACACTCGATAAGGGCGACATGGTGTAATAGTGTCAAGATGATGCTCAACAAAGGTCAATCACTCACAACTATTTTGTAAGCAAAAATCAATCACTGAGAGGCATGATAAATAAAACGAAGGCAGCCCTAACAAAGGCGATCCCATCCAAGATGGACCTATCAAAGGCAAAAAACAAGAGCCCCGTCAAGACCAAGTCATCAATGCGGATTCCCTTCATGCCCAAACATAACAGTAAAGAAGCTTACAAAATCACAAACAAGGAAGGCATATTCAGACGCCCTCAAAGAATGAAAAGCATGATCAAATACTTATAAGCAGCAAAATCTACAGAAGCAATAATAGTTTGTGACGCCTTTCGAGTAAAGCAGAAATCAAAACAAGAACCGAAAGCAAAACACAAAGCTCACTGAACAAGCGCTTCCATGCAAGAAATTGCAACCACTATTAAAAGGCAAGACCAGTCTAAAATCAAAGTGAATCCAGTCCAGCACTCAGCATCCGCAATCCAAGTGATACATGAGTACCAATAAGCTGAACTAAAAATCACATAACATAAAGTTGTGAAGATCAAGCCCAACAGAAAAACAAGCAATATAGTCTCCTTCAAAGAGTTTTGCATCAAATAGAAAAACTTTTCTCTTTCATGCAAGGGGGCTATTGTTTAGGACAGAAATAATTATTGTGGATCATGATCCACTAAGAAAAATAAATAAAAGGTTAATGGGAGGCCCAATAAAGTGCATGCCCAAAGTTTAGAAGGAAGCCCTTTCACATGATCAGATCAGGAGCAGAAAGGCTCCCTCCCCTAGAGCGTCCCCTCCAAGCAGCAACTGCATAGGAACGTGACGTCCCAAGGCAAAGTCTTCTCCAACAAGCTTTCTCACTCTTGGGTCTAAGACTCAATCAGAGATGTCACTCGATATGCCATTGGTGGAAATTGTGCTATTCCAATCAATAACGAAAGTGGAATTACTTGTACTCCTTGTTGAAGACAACAGTGAGAATAACCAGTGGACAAGAAGGAGGAACTGCACAATGACCATTAGGCCAAAAGAGAAGAATGTGAAGCTCAAGCTGTATGTATGTATCTTCTCCATGTGACAGTAATCAGGGAAGGAAGGGCGTCCTCCTTCTAGCAATGTTCTTCCTTCTAGAAAGTGTCTATACACTGTAATGGAGTATCAAAAGTGTACCCTTCTCCAGCAAGCCTCCTGTCTTGGACTCAACGGCCCATCCTGTTAGTCATTCATAAATAGCATAAATGGCAATTCCACTACTCCAGTCCAACACAAATAAGGAAGGTTGCTCAGAGCTCCCTGCTTAAAGCAAGCAATGATGTTGCCCAGTAGATAAAGGAAGCAACGGTGCAAGGACCATTAGGTCAAGAGAAGGAAAACGTGGAGACCAAGTTGTTGGCCAACTATAAAAAGAGAGTATACTACAAGGCAAAGGCAAGTTGATCCAAACTAATCCAGGCTAATCCAAGCTAGTCTAGAACAAGTAGAGTAAACCAAAGTAGAGAAAAACACTGATACTTCAAACACTGTAACGCAGTCTTGAGGAAGATAAGAGAAAAGCTTCCTATCAAGAGTCATCCTCTCTTATCTAAGCTACTACAAAAGCAAACACTAACCAGTAGAGCCAAAACACTGAACTACAACAACGACACAGACGCAATGACCCAGAAGAGAGGAAATACCGTAGAGAGTTTGAGGGAGACAATCAAAGGGCACCCTGTATAATTTCTCATTGATCACTGTTTATTGCCACTTTGTAACAAATATCCTTCTCTCATGTATTCCTCTCCAGTATTCAATAATATGAGGCCATTGATTTCACAAAGTTTACGAACTCACTTGCATTTTCATTATTTTCCCTAGAAATGCGATTTTCTGGCAGAAACAGTTCTCTAATTGTTTAGCTTTAGCCAGAGAAAATTGGTTGTGGTAAAGTTGCTAAAGTATGAGAGGATTGGTATTAGAATTATGAAATCACTTCATGATTAATTGAACAACAATATATATAAACAGTATGACACCATGTCTTAACCCAAAACCTTAAGGCTTTAGGATTCATGGGCCTTTTTACTTATATATTGTTCAACTTACGATGTTCTAGTCAACGTGGGACTTTTTTCTCGGGAGTGTGAATTAACAAGGTTAAGTGAACACCAATATAAGTAATATAACACCATATCTTAACCCAAAACTTTAAGGCATTAGGTCCATGGACCTTTTTACTTGTATATCGTTCAACTTACCATGTTCTAATCGAGACTAGTTTATTATTTTTCTCTCTCAACAATTGGTGTAGTGCTGAGGCTCCTTTGAAATATGTTTTCCCCAGGCTCTTTACGGCATCATTAGATGATGGTAAATTTGCTTCTCGGGTTGGTTTTTGGTTGAATTGTAGATGGTCTTAGCATTTAAGGTGGCGGTGGCCCTTAATTCTATCTTTATAAACAAGATAAATTGAATAATATAATGTAGGTGTTGCATGGTGCCCTTTATTATTTATTCTCTCTATCTTCGGCTAATTCTTGGAAGACGAAGAATTTTGGTGCAAATTAAATAATTTTACAGGTGGTTCCAGTCATTTCTCTAAGGTTTGGAAAGCTAAGGTTTGCTCGTGATAACTTGCGGATTAGGGGTAATGTGATTGATCAATCCTAACCATTTTGCTTAGCGCATTAGGAAAATTCTAAATGTTTGTTTTTGTTTTGTGTGATTTTTGGCTTACTTATGTTTTTAGTCCCTGAAAGTTCATCGTGTTTTGGTTTTAGTCTCTAGAAGTTATTTTGACCGGGACTAGCCCTTAAATTTTTAAACATTTTGGTTTGGGTCCCCTCCGTTTGCAAAAATTTGTTATTTGTTTGTGTATCTAGCGGAACATGACATCAACAGTCCATGTGGTCTGAAGTGAAACCAAATAGGTGATATAACGTGGATGATACAAATCCACAAACGCAAAATGGTCCGATACGCAAAATGGTCCCGTACGCAAAATTTGAGTTCATAGGCCTGAATCATCCCTGTCACGTTACCTATTTGGCGATACCTCACACCTCGGGGCAGCTGATGTGGATTTCCTTTAACCATGTCAGCATATAACTGATTTTTTGTAACGGAGGGGACCGAAACCAAAATGTTTGAAAAATTAAGGACTGATCTCGATCAAAATAACTTCTAAGGTTTAAAACCAAAATACTTTAAATTTTTAGGGACTAAAACCATAAATAAACCTTCTACAAATATATGGCCTAATATTTGGTCTTGGATTGGTTGTCGTGTTCTTGTGGTGCCGCATACACCGGAAGCTTTGAGTTTCATGAGCGTTTACATGGTAAGGTGGCATCTAGGGGTGTAAGTGCTAAAGACAAGCATACAAGGAAAAGAAAGAACAGCTACAGTCCCCTTAGCATAGGGGTACCAATCCTGTTAGCCTAAAGGGCTAAAGACAAGAAACTAGGAATCTCCTCATAAACAATTCTTTGTGAGCCAACAGAATGGCCATGCTTGGAGCATACATCCGCAGCAAAATTAGCCTCTCTATAAGTATGTAAGCAGATAAAGTTCCCTTTGGCCATAAGAGACTTGATGGATCGCACCAGAGAGTACGCCAGATGGGTCCTCCTAACTCCAAAGTCAGAGAACCGAATTACAGTTTGGGAATAGATTCAACAACTGCATTTATATGTCCTTTGCTCAATGCGAGCTCGACTCCATGCCAAACCGCCCATAACTCCGCAATTGTAATCTAACAATGCCCAAGGCTACCAGCGAAAGCGAATAAAAATCTGCCATCATGGTCTCTCACGACACCTCCATAGGCCGCCTTTTGAGAATGTTGGATCACCGAACCATCCGAGTTGATTTTTATCCAATTAATAGGTGGGCAACTCCATTTGATGTGCACATTTCCTGTTCTTCACATTGTTATATCCTTTGAAAGCTTGTCGTATTTGCTCCCTGACCGCATGAACCTTGCTAATGCTCTCCTCCCAGGATATCTGTTTTCCTTCAAAAATTAATTTGTTACGCCTGGTCCAGAGCTCATCAACAATGACGCCAAATAGAACCTGCCAAGAATCAAAAGGAAACCAATCAGCATTGTTTAGATTTAGAAGAAGCCAGTCATGAACTGTATTAACATCATAAAACGCAACGGCTTTTGATGCAGGAATCCAATTATTCCAAACAATCCTGACTTGATTACAATCTCTAAAAACATGTAAAACAGATTCGGAATTATTAACACAGATAGTGCAAAAGTCATCAACACTCAGGTGCCTTCGTCGCCTCTCAACATTACACATAATAGCATTTGTAGCAATTTTCCACATCAAACATCTGATCCTTTGAGGACCCTGCCAAGACCAAATACATTTGTACAGCCTTTGGTTATTATTCGGTCAAAGATTTGAAGCACACTCGTAAGTCGTCCAAACTGAAAACCATCCATCCTGCGTCAGCTTCTAGGCAATTGAATCTTCAGGGCCATCTTGAACAGGAGGAAAAAAACCGGAGATTCTATTGATAATATTCGTAGGGAGATAAGAGTTTATCCTGTTGTTAAAGTGGATGTTAAGCAAACCATAAGAAAATATTGAATCATTGGTTTGTGTTAACTGAAAATTAATTACTGTATGTGCTTTTAATCAGGGCACATTTCTTGAAATGGTTTCAAATAGCATTATTGCATTATGCTTTCAAATATCACTATTTCAATAGCAGTGTTGCATTTGTGTTTTGAAATGCTTTCAATTATTGATTTAATTTATTTGAACGTTTTAGGGCACTTTTTTTAAAACCAATTCTTTTGGATAATCATTTATGTTTAAAGCAAATCTTTTGTTTAAAATTCCGATTTATAAGTTGTGCTCTTTTAGTTATTGCATATAGATTAAGAAATTAGTAGATAATATAAAAATTTGATATATTTTGATTAAATTATCTCATTTAATAATAGGAGAAAATGACCAACATGAGTTGAGACGAGTGGTAAGCGGCTCAGTCGGATGCAGAAAATTCATGTTGGGAGACTCACCTGCCATAGTCAGGCACGCAACCCGGGTCGGATCCGGATGTACCTAGTTAGTACCTGGGGAACGGGTGGACAACCAAATAATAATAATAATAATAATAATTGGAGAAAATGTAATAATAAATGTATGAAAACTATATTGAAAAAAGATAAAAAAAATAGATGGTGAAAAAAAATTATAATAAATAAGGATATACTTGAAAAAAAGTAGTATAAATGAATATTTGCTTTCTAAAAATACATCACATATAAGACAAGATAAAAAAAACTAAAAATACTTACCTTATGAGAATGAATAGCATGACTTGTCACATGACATACATGTCTTAAATCAAAAATTTCAAAATATAGTAACTTGTGTGAGAATTTGGCTTCTTTTTAATTTTTGTGGTGCACGATAATTCTCAACAAAAATTGTAGTTTTATGGAAAAAAATTCCTTAATTATATAATAAAAAAAATGCTATATATGCATTATATTAAAGGATTAAAATTGAGAGTATGAACATAAATATAAAAAGGCAAAACTACTAGATTCATCTTGTAAGTTATTTTTTTGTTGTGATTTCGTCCCTTAACTTTTTTTCGTTTCAAATAAATCCGGAAGTTTGTAACTTGTTTCAAATAAATCCTTCTATCTAATTTTGTCTTAACAGCGTTAATGGGAGCCTCCTATGTGGAAACCATTGGTCTTACGTGGCTAAAACTCAACGTTACACCTCCAAAATGATGTCATATGAGGCCAAAAGAGAAAACCAAAACAGTTAGGGATAACCCAATAAGCTTCTATTTTACTAAAAAACCAAGATTTAGTCACCCAAATTTGTGACCGAAATGGAAACGGTCACAAATAGTGACCAATATAGTGACTGTTTTCATTGCGGTCACAATAGTGACCGATATAGTGACCGCAATGAAAACGGTCACAAATAGTGACCCATTTAGTGACCAATATTGAAAAAAAAATATTTTGTGACCGAAATAGTGACTGAAATTTTCAGTCACTAAATCAGTCACCAAACATTTTTTTTTTAAAAAAAAATACAATTTAGTGACTGAATAAATTCAGTCACTAAAATCAGTCACTAATTATACTAAAATAATCCCTCAATATTCATTTCATTTTCATTATTTTCATTTTGCGCTCTTCTCCTTCAACTCGTTCCTTCTTCCTTCAATAATCCCTCAATATTCATTTCATTTTCATTATTTCCGCCACACTCATTTTCATTTCGCGCTCTTCTCCTTCAATTCGTTCCTTCTTCCTTCAATTCGTTCCTTCAATTTCAATTCGTTCCTTCAGCCACACCACAGCCTTCGTCTTCCATCTCCCTCAGCAGCGGTTCGATTGTCCCTCGATCTCCCTCAGCTACGGTTCGATTGTTCCTCTCCCTCAGCAGCGACAGCCTTCGTCCTCCATCTCTCTCCCTCAACCGAACCCATCTTCTCGTTCAGCACACTCCATAAAGCATCGGTGAGTTCCTTTCTCACTCTCATTCATTTCTCTAATCTCAATTGGTGAGTTCTGCTGCTTCTTCTTTTTCCATTTTTTATTTTTAGGGTTTCAAAATTTGATTTCTCTGCTTCGGCTTCAAGTTCCTCCAATTTTTTTGTTTGCATTTTTGAGTTCTAGGGTTTCAACATTGATTCAATTGCTAGTTGTAGGTCCTATATAGTTTGTGCTTTAGGGTTTTTGTTCTAACATTGTGACTAATATATGTTGTTATTTTCTCTAATTTGAATGCATCTTAAGTACTTGAAAAAATGCCTAAATCATTCATCCTATTTCTTGACCTTAGCTGAAACTCTCTTCAAAATTTTGAACCACTGTTCTTACTCGTGAGGTGTTGTTGTGCATGAGGTGAGTGAGTTATGTGTTCCTCAAATAGCCGAGAGAAAACCACAAGAAAACCCCTTAACATTTGAACCTTAAAATGGAAGTGTTGATTCTAATGTTTCTCATCATTTTTTACTGTCACCTGAAGTGTTAAGGCTTCCTCATTTGAAACCTATGTTGGAGGTGGTTTGGATTCATGCTTTGCTCGATTTCTCTATTATTTTTCATTTTAATTTCTAAATCTATCCATTTATGTGTTAAACTGTTTCCACCTTGAGTACCTGATATTTTGATTTTGAACATGGATGTTTTAAGATTGCCAAAAATATCGAGGAACTGAAGCAATATGTAGAAGAGAAGGCCTCTGCTGTTAAAAGGGCTGAAGAATGAGCAGCTGATCTGAAAAAGAGAGTTGATGAGCTCTCAAAGAGTCTGGAGGATCATGAAAAGGAATATCAGGTAGAAGAAGCATATACTGGCTTAATATTCATGAAATAATTTGCTTATAGGGTGTATCAAACCTTGGCATTTGTTGTTCACTTTGGAGTTGTTTCTCGTGATACATTGTAAAAGGCTTTAGCACAATAACAAGACTGAATCTAAAAGTACATTGTTTGAGTGGGCCTGCATTTTCATGCATATTAGCAATTTCCACCAAAAAAGTCAGAGGTGGCAATCTCTGTTAAAAATTATATCCTGTAGTCTTGTTCAAATGCATCAAACTGCTTCATAACACAACACAATTTGTTCATGAGCTGTTGTATTTCTTCTTTTCTTTGGAAGAAAGAAGAAAAAGTAAACATTGAGTAGGGTTGATAGGTCCGAAACTCTCAATAGCTGAATCCTTTGGTTTCTTCTATGTTCCCGTTAATCAGAGAATCATATGATATACATTTTCTTTGGGAAAGTTATGCACTGATGCACACCTAACTTAGTGCTAGATGAATCGATTTTATGTCTATTTGCCTGTCTATTCCTCTGTACTGTTCATTAATTGTTGAAGAATTACATATTTTTCAGGTTATAAGGGTGTCGGAAAGTTTTAGAATTTTTTCAACTATTGCTGTTTCCAAGTTTGACACATCTGAGTGTGCAGGTAAAACCATTACCCTTTCAATTTTCTATTTATTTTTTTTTTTGTGATTTTGTTTTAGTTATAATTTATATGTTAATAGTATACAGATCAATATGCATAATAAAATATCATGTGAATAGCTCTTTCATGTATTGATCTGATACATAAGAGAAGGTTAACAAAAAACAGTAAAAATTCCATGAAATGAAAGAATTTGGAGAAATACTTAAATCCTTATAATGTTTAAAAAAAATGTGAAAACTCCATGAAATGGATGAATTTGAGAGAAAACTACGTGTTTTAGTGATGCAAAGAGGATAAATGATCAATGTGATAATAGGAAATAGAGAGAGTGACTCCCAACCACAAATCCTCCCAAAATCTATTGAGATTGTTCCCCAGATCTGAATGAAATCATTGACATGATAGTGTAAAATCGTTAATATTTTTTTTAAACCCAGTCAAATATCTAATAAATATTTTTTATGTATAAAAATTCCATTATAAATATTATTGTTGAAAGAAAAATCTATTATTCTCTTTTTCTGAATATAAACTAGATGCTGACTTTTATTGTACTAGAAGGTCAAGATTCACTTAGCGTCCTTTGGAGAAGAGTGATGATACAGCCACCAGATAATAAAGACTTACAGGAGATAGTCAAAGTGAGGTATCCCGATATGGAGCTTCTTGCTGGCAAACTCATAGGTATTGATATGATATTTAGTTATCATGTAGTTTCACACTTATTGAATACAATCCCATTCCTTAGTATCTCGCTATAAATTAGCTTTTTTTTTTTTTTGCAGAAACCTTTGAAAGGGTTAACTCTATTTCCATGCTTCAAATTGCAGGTTTTAGCCCAGGAAGTTCCGCTTCTGTCTATTGTCCAAGCAGGTTCTCGTTAAGGTATTAAAGTGATTATATTCTGCCTGTGCTTATTTTATAATTTTTTTTAATTGATGTGACTTTGGTTCTTGATGGCAGGGATCTCCTTAAATGGTGCAAAAGGATTGCAGGTTTAGGTTTTTGCTTTGCTGGTGGCGTATCAGAATACCAGTTATTGTGTGTATAAAGAGGTCTGATTTTTTGGTTTATTTTTCTTCCCCTTGCTATTCTTATCATCTATTTTGTAGAGTTAGTTCATGTGTGGCTGTTGTCTTCTATGCCAGGCTATTGATGTATTTGCGGTCTTTTCAAGTTCATTTAAAAACCGATTGTCAATAATGAAAGAGATAGCAATATTGTGGACAGTACCAGTTTCTACTGCTGAGACTTTGTATCCCCATGACAAACCTATTATCCAGGTTTTACTAGTAATGTTTGAACCTTTGCTTCATTATTTTTCCATATCAGCTTCTCATTTCTGTCAGTAAAATGCAGGATTCTATGACTGATTTAAGAATAGGCCGAGTATCTCTTCAGTACACTAAAAAACCTGTCAGTATAGTCAGTTGGTAATTTAAAATTTAGAAGATGATACAACTTTAGTAGAAAGGTCTTATGTTTCGTTGCAATTGGTTTTATGTTTCACATAGTGTGGACATGCTTTCCCTTTTCCAGCATAATATAGCAGATAGGCGGAAATTCTAAGCTGCTGCTAGAAAGGTTAGTCACTGCAGTATTTTTTTATTATTTATCTACTTATTTTTCCAATCTGTGTCTTGATTGCTTAAGTAACTTAACTTAAGATTTTTGTTACATTCATTTCAGGTGGGCAAGGAGAATGCTGAAGTAGCACTTTCTTTTATAAATTGTAGCTAATGCAATCATGAGTACTGAAAGCATTTCTCATGTCATTTTAACTTGTTTTGCTGCATCAAGTTCTATTTTGTATTTTATCTGGCTAGCCAACTAGTCAAGCCCCTGAAAAGTTTGATAGGTTTGATGTTCAGATGATTTTTCATTTTATATTAAACTCAAATCTGTTCTGACTAATTTTGTTTGTTCCAGAATGCAATGGAATATGTATTTGGTTCGACCTTTGTTTGCAAAACCATTGATGCTGCCAAGGAGGTAATGAGCAGTGGCCATGTTTTTTTACCGCTGAATTACATGAATAATTAATTTTTCATTGTGGTGTAAAGTGTATAAACCCATGATTGATATTATGTCTTCTACTTGTTGCAATTTAGATCTGCATAACATTTCCCTTTGCATTTCTTTTTAACTTGAATAACTGCTTGATAGTCATCTCTATAAAGTTTTTGGTGATTATATGCCAGGTTCTTTTAATGTTTTCTAGACGTACTATAATTTTCTTAAAGTACAAATGCTTCAATGTATAATAGAATTGCTTTTAAATTGTGTCACACGATGTCTCTTCTTAGCTAGATGATTCCTATTTCACCTAAGTGACACTCTATCTGTTTGTTAGTCATTCAGCCATACTTACCATGTAAAATTGTATCTCTGCCTCTTCAAAGCTTTGTTAATCAAAGATTTTATAATATATTAGGTAGATGATAATTCCATTTACCAGCATTGTGGCTACAATACCTTCACTGTCTTTATGTGTATCACGTTGATGTTATATCCACAGGATTCAAGTTTCATGGTAAGCCACTGTACGTTGCGCTTGCTCAGAGGAAAGAGGATAGGCAAGCACAGTTGCAGCATCATGCACAGATGATAGCAGGACTAGCTAGATCTTCAACAGCCATTATCCCTGGTGGTTATCATCCTCTCTACTATGGAGCAGCTACTGGCGTTGTTTCACAGGTGCCTCCTCGAGCTGGGCTAATGTATCAGCCTATGGCATTGATGCCAGGATGGAGGGCTAAAGGCTATGCACCTGGATATTGATATGATGATACTTTTTCACTTACCATGAACCAACAGTATTTCTTTTACAGTATATTTCCTTGCCTTATGTTTGACAAGAACTAGTAGTTGCGTGATGGTTAATTCGGAGACAAATTTGTTTTGGATTTTGATCTTGCTTGCATGGATTAATTTCGATGTTATTTTGTTCTATATTTTTCACTAAGCATTCACATTCTCTTATGAGTTATGACTTGCCTTTTTGGTCAAGTAATTGCGAAATAGTGTTTATTTTTCTAAATCTTGTGAAATAAGTGTAGCTAATATATATTTTGCGATAAAAACAGGATAAAAACAGTGATTAGTGACTAATAGTGACTGGAAAAACGTAACCGCAAAATGCAGAAATCCGTCACTATTAGTGACTGCAAACCGCAGTCACAAAACTTACAATTCGGTCACAATTAGTGACGGTTAGAAATTCGTGACGGATGTTTCCTTCACTAAAATGAAAATTTCCGTCACTAAATTGGGCCAGTTTTAATTTTGTCACTCTTTTAGTGACTGTTAATATTTAGTGACCGAAAAATTCGGTCACTAACTTCATATTTTCCGTCACTAAATTGGTCTCCCTTTTATTTGGTGACTATTTTAGTGACAGAATGTAATTTTTTGTGACTGCGAAATTCGGTTAAAAATTAGTGACGGAATAATTTTTCCGTCACTAATTTATTTGTGAAGCCACTTTTAGTGACCGCACGTATTCCGTCACTAACAGGTTTAGTGACCGAAAAATGCTATTTAGTGACCGAAATTTGCGGTCACTAAAAAGCTTTTTTTTAGTAGTAATTTGGCCTCATACGACATTGTTTTTGGGTGTAGTGTTGAGTTTTAGCCTTGTAAGGTCATTGGTTGCCGCGTAGGAGGCTCCCATTAACGTTGTTAAGACAGAATTGGATGAAAGGATTTATTTGAAAAAAGTTACAAATTTTTGAATTTATTTGAAACGAAAAAAAGTTAGGACGAAATCGCAACCAAAAAATTACTTACAAAACAAATCTAGTAGTTTTGCAATATAAAAATAAAATTGAGAGTTAGAACATGGAAGATTTGAATCTTGTCGATGTTGCTTTATAAGAGCACTGAACTTGAGCAATTTATGGAGTTGTTTCAAAACGAAAATGGAGAAGTTTCGTTGTCATAGTTAATTGTCGTGTAACTAACACTTTTGTTCTGGTAATACAAACGAAGACGGAGAGGGGATACCCCAGGAATAGTACTCATATGTCTAACTATCACTTTAATTTATTTCAATGTTGACAATCCATTTCATAATAATACAAACGTTAAGTTCCACTCTTTTTCTGTTAGTCTAGATCGGGTATCTTACAGCACTGATGTAGTCCTAACCTACTCGTTACGCAATTTCCCTATTTCGTTTGCACACCTGTACATAACTTGTCAAGAAACATAATAACATAATCTTTTAGGTCTAAAAGACGTTTCCAAAATGAGTTAGTTATCAAAATAAGAAAATGAAAGCGTTTAAAATTTTATCTTAATTTAAATAGATCTTAATCTTAATCAATTTAAATTAAATGTCATAATAAATATATCTTTATTTATTTAAAAGACAAATTCACTTCAAAGAAACATGCATATTCACATAATCCCATATGTATATATTTCTCACGTTATATATTCGTGCTAGTAATTCTCATTCATGCGTGTCCATGTTTACTACTCAAATGATTTATTGCGTGATAAGCTATGAAGGACGGTCGAGGAAGTAGTAGTAGCCAGCAACGAAATAGTAAGAGAAAAATTTCAAAACACTTTCCAAACTTTTTTTTTTCTTCTATCTCGTTTAGTTTTTGCTTCTAACACTTTCCAAACTTTGTGAATTAGACTTCTTTGAATTTTTTAAAGCTTACAAAGACCCTAAATTTTAATTTGGCTGTTCGTCATAAAAACATTAAATATCGGATGAAAACGCCACATGTCAAGTAGAGTTTTTGATCCTTTGGCACAATTGTATTTTAGAAAATGATATATCCTTTCAAATAAATTGATCAAATTTTTTTCTTTAATCATAGAAATATGATATGTGTATCAATTTCAAATGCGAATGTGATTTTTATATGATCAAGAGAATTTTTAAACTAGCTTAATTTGTTTTAACTTTTAAGTATAAGTTGTAGTTTAATTTATTCGTTACAACTTCGCATATTATAGAGGCAATAAGGAATACAATTACTAACATCTATCCATTATTAGAGTTGAAAAAGAGTTCTCCAAACATGCACCCTTTGATGAAAAGTTATGAAACACAGTTTATATTCCTTTGTCTTCTCTACTATTCTTTTTTGTGTCGTTTAGCCATTTTATGATGGTGAGAGAAAAAAATATCTTATGGTCAGGAACAATTTCTTATACATAGGTAAAAACTAGAACTGACAATTAGGACCAATGGGCGGGCATGGGCCGGACCCGCAATCGCCAGCATTTTAAACAGGCGGGCATGGGCGGCCCGCTTTGATTTTAAGGCAACAAATTCATGCCCTGCCCACCCCACGTTTTTTCATGCCCGCCCATTTTTTTTCCTAATTAAAAAAAAGGAAACAACATAAAAAATAAAAAGTGGGGTCCTCCATAAACCATAACATTGACTCTTACAAATGTCTCAAAAGTTCATTAAAACATAAAATTCCATGTCTTAACAAAGTCTCAAAAGTTCATACACACTAAGTAATTGGATAATAAAGTCTTAAAAAAACAAAAAACAAAGTCTTAAATCAAGAAATGAAAAAAAATGCCCGCGAGCCGCCCGTTTCCCGCCCAAAAATTTCCGCAATTTTTTCGTCCGGCCCTAATTGAAAAATGGGCCAAAAAATCAAGTAAGAATTTTAGTCCTCAAACTCCACACATTATTAGTCCCAAACCCCATTTTAATTGAGAAACTACTAAAATGTCATTTAATTTCTTTTTTTTTCTTTCCAAACATCTTTCTATTCCAAACCTCAAACCCCAAACCCCCGCCCTTCAAACCAAAATTCCCATATTTACGCACATAACTAAAAATTTTAATGGAAACCTGGAAAAAAAATTAAAGGAAAATGTTCGCTTTAATTCTGTGGGGTTTGGGGACAGAACGAATGCCGCAGACTGAACAAGTTCCAAGCACAACCACAGCTTATTGGTTCAATGTGTGTTAGTTCAGGGACAACACCTTTGAAGAGGAAATCAATTGTTAGGGTTCTGAGAATATCAAGAGCGGTGATACCATCCATACATTCGGCTCTACGTGGTGGTCCAGCAACACCGCCACCATGTCTGGAGAAACCATCTTCGCCGCTATGTGCAGCGGGGTTTTCCCGGATGGGAAGTTGACATCAGCTGCACCCGGCTCAAGCAAGGCCTTCACAACTTCCCTTCTACAATTATCTACTGCATAGTGTAAGGCCAATGCTTCATCAAGGTTTAGGCCTTCTCCCATTACCATGAAAGTTCATCGGTTGAAGGTAGAAGATGAAGGGGTGGGAGTTTGGGGTTTGGGGTTTGGAATAAAAAAAAAAATATTTGGAAAGAAAAAATAAAAAAGGCTATTTTAGTATTTTTCTCATTTAAAATGGGGTTGGGACTAATATGTGGGGTTTGGGGAATAAAACTCACTAGTAAAAACCTAATGAGTCTTCAAAAACAATCTCTCTTATGTCTAATTATGATTGAGCTAATTAATATTTAATTATTTATTTACTTAACACACATCAATAGGCATCACATGAGACATACTAAAATATTAAAATCTCACATTCACCCACTTGGCTCATGTGACATAATTTAACATTATGGTCTAATAAACAAAATAATTAAACAAACAGTTAATGTTCATTTATATAACTAAATCATTCTATACTTAGATACTCTATTAGTCATGATTAAAGATAGAAACTAATTCAGGTCATGGAGGTTGTACATCATTTGTTTGACATAGTTCCTTCTATGTACCACAAAATGGTCTTTTCCTTAACATGATCTATAATTGAGAAATACATAATTGGTCCATAATGTCTTTATTCAAGACAATACCTATTTACATTACTCTGATATAATAACGCATGTCGTTCTAGAAAACAGGTAATCAGAAACATATTATAAATGAGTTCAGAGTGTCAATTACATCATACATAAGACATAAGGTCGTCGACATCAAATAATTTTACTTAATTACAGTAATGCTCATACTTTCAACATGTTCAATAAATATTTAAGCAATAACCCTTCTTTCAAGGGATTGACAATCATAAGATCGGTGCTAACATGCACTATTGACAATCTTTGTTTCTGATCTCATTCTTTAGTGACAAAGTACTTCACTCACAAACTCATAGCACCTTTATAGTACTTGTCATCGCTGCAAAACACCACAATATGTTTTCAGTGGCTAAGCAACATTGTCGACAATTTTAAGCCCCGAAATAAAATTTGCATCCAATCAGTCTGATTTGTAGCCTCAAAACTTGCTACAAATTCAACATTCTAATCACCTCAATGTGATCATTCATTACAGAAGTAAGCATGTATTTGTTTGTTTCATGTTAATACCTCAAGACTTTTATGAGTATAGTTAATACTTCCTTATCGTAAATTTTATTCATTCTAAATCATTCTGGTACTTTAATGATATATGCTTTTTGATATAAGGCTAAAAATTCATGTGACCTATTTTAGAATATTCATTTTCTTATCACATGGCTCGACTCACCTATATCTTCCATTCATAGTTACTAGAAAAAACTTCTTAATCTAGTGTAAAAGACCAATATAATGAGTTGCAAGTAAGATATAATAACATACGGAATCAACATAATAAACTCACTCTCACTGACCTTCAGATAATTACGCAAGTTAATTGTGTTTCCTTAAATCTAAAAGAAACAATAGTATCATTGACTTTCAAATACCATTGGTGGGATGCTTTTTTAAGTTTGTATATTAATTTCCTCAAATTGGCACATTATGTGCTCATTCTTTTGAATTGAGAACCACATTAGTGGGTCATTCATGCAAACATCTGTTAGTTCCATGATGAACATGATGAATGTTTTGATAATGACAAAGTGTTTTTGAACAAGCTACATGTGTTGATCAAGTTTCAAGCTCAACAAGCAACAACAAACATCAAATGAAGAAGAGAGAAAGCAAGCTCATGAAGACCTAAGTTTGAGTGTATTTGTATTTCTTTTATCTTTTGCCTCTCAAGCTTCATAGGTTTTTTATTTGGGTAGATTATTATAGAGGGTAGTGAATCTCATTCATAAGTCATGATTTAATCATAATTTGAGTTTTCACTTAACCTAGAATCAATAGGTGGCTTAAAGGTTTTAAAGGAAAGGTTGGATTTTGAGAAAACAAGTTTTGAACATGTGCAGTACCAACTTAATCGATTAAGTGATTAACTTAATCGAGTACTACTCGAGTACACGACTTGCTTAATCGATTAAGTACTGCTGAACTGATTTTTAAAATACGATTTTCACTTCTCAAAATCAGTTTTCAAGTGCTACAACTTTTGGGTATTCTATATAAACCTTTTCCTATTATTTGTGATTAATTAGAATCATTTTCATACAAGTTTTACAAAGAATCAAGCCACTCTATTCTCTCTCAATTTCAAAGATCAAAGCTTTTCTATTTTCATATTCTTTGATCAAGAACCTTTGAATCTCTTATGGTGAATTGTCATAACTCTTGATTGAGATTCATAGGATTGTTTTGTGTATTCTATTGTGTTGTAATCTTTGCAAGAAGGCAAGCCACTACAACAAACAAGAAGTCTTGGTGTGTCGATTTTATCATCAAGCAAGTGCATTCTTATTGAAGAAGAAGAAGAAGTCTTGGTTGTGAATCAAGCAAGTGAAGCCTTGGTGTGTGGTTTATCATCAAGCAATTGAAGACTTGTTGTGTCGATTATCAACAAGGGGTAGAGGTTAGATTAGAGAGAAGATCAATAGGATTACAAGGCAAGGGTGTCGGTTATCTCTTGTAGGCTAGCAAGAAGGAAGTCTTGTGAGGCAATCACTTGTAATTTGAGAACTCTAATTCCTCATAGTGAAGAATCTCTCTTGGTTGAAGAGGGGACTGGATGTAGCTTTCAAGTGGATGAAAGTGAACCAGGATAAATCACTGTGTCGTATCTCTAAACCCTTACTCTTTATATTCAAGTCATTTGATTGCGTTCTTGGTTGAAAACCTAGAAAGATTGATTTTCATAATTGATTGAATTGAATCTTTAATTGTTCAAATTGATAAAGGGAAAATCATTTTCATAACTAGGTTAATCAATAAGAATATAGGTGTTAATCATTTCTGCTGAATCTCTGATCTTGCATGTGAATTGATTGATTTTCGTATTCAAATGAAAAATTGATTTTTCTGTTTTCTGTCATATTTAATCGATTAAGTTCAAGTTTAATCGAGTACTACTCGAGTAAATTGCAGGTTAATCGATTAAGTACTGTAGAATTTGCAAAAATCATTTGTTTTGATTGTTTCGATTTGTTTCGTTCGAAAATCTTTCAAGGTAGCTTCAACACCTATTCAACCCCCCCTTCTAGGTGTTTTCCTAGGGTTCCTAAGTCTCTCCAACCATCAATTGCGGTTTCATCAATTGGTATCAGAGCTCGGTCGAAAGACACGAGCATAAGAGCTTTTTCGTAAAGATCCTTTAAGAAAATCGCAATGGGTTCCATGAATCCCTTTGGTGGTGAAGGTTGTTCAATAAATCGTCCTCCATTGTTTGCCGGAGAAGGCTATGCATATTGGAAAGTTAGAATGAAAATCTTTATCCAAGCCATAGATAGTGAAATTTGGAAAGTAGTTGAAAAAGGTCCTCATATCCCCTCTAGTTTAGTTGAAGGTGTAGAACAATTGATCCCCGAGGATAAGTGGAAGGATGATGATAGAAAGAAAGTACAATATGACTATAAGGCTAAGAATATCATCACCTCCGCCTTGTCCTATGACGAGTTCTTTAGAGTTTCCCAATGTTCTAGTGCCAAAGAAATGTGGGACACTTTACAAGTGACTCATGAAGGAACTAGTGAGGTTAGGAGAGCTAGATTGAATGCTTTAATGCGTGATTATGAATTGTTTCATATGCTTCCAAATGAATCTATTAATGATATGCAAAAGCGTTTTACTCATATTATAAATCATTTACTTGCTCTTGGTAAAACTTTTCTACAAGGTGAACTTTCTAACAAAGTGTTGAGATGTTTAGACAGGAATTGGCAACCAAAAGTAACGGCTATTGTTGAATCTAAAAATTTGGATGCTATGGATCTAGCAACACTTTTCGGAAAGCTTCAAGAACATGAAATGGAGCTTGGACGATTAAGTATCAATGAAGAGTCGGATAAGAACAAATCAAGGAAAGGACTTGTTCTTAGAGTCAAAAGTGCATATAAAAAGAAAGATAGTTCCGATGATGATGATAGTGAAGATTCCGATTCCGATGTTGATGAAAAAGACATGAAACTTTTGTTAAAAGAGTTTGACAAGTTTCTAAAGAGAAAAGGAAGGTTGAACAAGGACAAAAGTAAAGAGAAGGATTCCCCACACTACAAGACCAAGACATCAAAAGAAGGTGTAGTTTGCCATGAATGTGGAAAGCCCGGACATCTCAAGTACTCATGCTCTAAGTATCTCAAGAAGAAGGAGAAAGACAAGAAAAATTCTAAATCTAAAAGAGCATACATAGTTTGGGATAGTGATGAAGATAACAAGAAAAGCACATCGAGTAGTTCATCGGATGATGAAGAAGCCGCTTGTCTCAACTTGATAACTCTAGTAGATGATGAAGAACAAAGTTCAAATGATGAATCAAGTTATCAAAGCGAGGATAGCAATGTAAGTGAATCTAAATCCGAAATTTCTTCTAAATATGAATTGTTACATAATGCTTATGAAGAAATGTATGAACAACTTGAAAAACTAGCTTTGAAAAACATTGAAAGAAAGAAGCTCATTTTGAAACATCAAAAAGAGATTTTAGATCTTCAAAAACAAGTTGATGAGCTTAATCTTGAAAATGAAACTCTTGATCTTATATATGCTAGTTCTTCTTGTGATTGTGCTAGTAGATTGAATGTTGTGGTTGATTGTGAGAGTTGCAAGTTGCTCAAGGATGAAAATGCTATTTTGAAAAATAAGCTTGCAAGTTTCACCATTTGTGATATTAAATTGCGCACATTGTTAAATTTTCAAAGAGAAAATTCAAACAAGTTTGGTTTGGGTTATACTAATGCTAAGAGTAAATCTCATAGAAATGTTGTTGATTTTTCTAAAGTTGATTTTTCAAATCCTCCAACATGTTTCTATTGTGGTACTCATGGACATACTTCAAATGTGTGTTATGTTAAAGTGCATGGTATACCTAAAGGAAATTTTGTTTGGATGAAAAAGGGTGAAAGTCCCTACACTAACAAAAATGGATCCAAAACCATTTGGATACCAAAAAGCAAAGCATGATTGTTTTGTAGGTTTGATTGAAGATGCAAATGAATGACACATGTTCTCAATCGGTCTCAACTATGAATGTCTATATTCACATCTTCAATTGGTATCACACTTGCATCTCAAGTGAATGTCCTACAAAGTGGTAATATTTGATATTGATATATTATCTTAATTGGTATCTTCTCAATTGATATTACTTTTCTAAATGTTTAGTTAATTCAATTTGTATCATTGAGAGATTATTAGTTGATTATCATGTTTTTGTGATTATTGATTCTTCTTTACAATTGATATCTTCTTTGTTAAGTGATATTATGATCTTTTTAGTTCTCAATTGGTATTATATTTCATTGTTATATTCTCTTACCAATTGATATCACATTTCAAAGTAAAGCTCTATTGTATTTGTTCAATTGGTATCAATGTTGTGAAGAAATGATCATTGATTTCTTACCTTGGCTTAGATCTTATATTTCAATTGGTATATATTACTTTTTGATAATGCCAAAGGGGGAGAAATATGATGTTTTTGAATTGAATGAAATGTTTGAAATGTTTCTCAAAGAGGGAGAAATGGTATGTTTTGAAACATGGGAGAAATATGATATTATATTTGGAGAAAGGTTGTTTTGTTGTTTTTATGTAGGTTGAGCTAAGTTGTTTAAGATAGGGGGAGAATCAAGCTTCTATCTCAATTGGATTCAAATGTTAAAGCATTGATTGAGGGGGAGAAAGAGTCTTCTCAAGTGATCAAATGTTTCAAGCATCAACAACTTCAAGCGATTTCAAAACATGGGTTGTCATTTTCAAAAAGGGGGAGATTGTTAGTTCCATGATGAACATGATGAATGTTTTGATAATGACAAAGTGTTTTTGAACAAGCTACATGTGTTGATCAAGTTTCAAGCTCAACAAGCAACAACAAACATCAAATGAAGAAGAGAGAAAGCAAGCTCATGAAGACCTAAGTTTGAGTGTATTTGTATTTCTTTTATCTTTTGCCTCTCAAGCTTCATAGGTTTTTTATTTGGGTAGATTATTATAGAGGGTAGTGAATCTCATTCATAAGTCATGATTTAATCATAATTTGAGTTTTCACTTAACCTAGAATCAATAGGTGGCTTAAAGGTTTTAAAGGAAAGGTTGGATTTTGAGAAAACAAGTTTTGAACATGTGCAGTACCAACTTAATCGATTAAGTGATTAACTTAATCGAGTACTACTCGAGTACACGACTTGCTTAATCGATTAAGTACTGCTGAACTGATTTTTAAAATACGATTTTCACTTCTCAAAATCAGTTTTCAAGTGCTACAACTTTTGGGTATTCTATATAAACCTTTTCCTATTATTTGTGATTAATTAGAATCATTTTCATACAAGTTTTACAAAGAATCAAGCCACTCTATTCTCTCTCAATTTCAAAGATCAAAGCTTTTCTATTTTCATATTCTTTGATCAAGAACCTTTGAATCTCTTATGGTGAATTGTCATAACTCTTGATTGAGATTCATAGGATTGTTTTGTGTATTCTATTGTGTTGTAATCTTTGCAAGAAGGCAAGCCACTACAACAAACAAGAAGTCTTGGTGTGTCGATTTTATCATCAAGCAAGTGCATTCTTATTGAAGAAGAAGAAGAAGTCTTGGTTGTGAATCAAGCAAGTGAAGCCTTGGTGTGTGGTTTATCATCAAGCAATTGAAGACTTGTTGTGTCGATTATCAACAAGGGGTAGAGGTTAGATTAGAGAGAAGATCAATAGGATTACAAGGCAAGGGTGTCGGTTATCTCTTGTAGGCTAGCAAGAAGGAAGTCTTGTGAGGCAATCACTTGTAATTTGAGAACTCTAATTCCTCATAGTGAAGAATCTCTCTTGGTTGAAGAGGGGACTGGATGTAGCTTTCAAGTGGATGAAAGTGAACCAGGATAAATCACTGTGTCGTATCTCTAAACCCTTACTCTTTATATTCAAGTCATTTGATTGCGTTCTTGGTTGAAAACCTAGAAAGATTGATTTTCATAATTGATTGAATTGAATCTTTAATTGTTCAAATTGATAAAGGGAAAATCATTTTCATAACTAGGTTAATCAATAAGAATATAGGTGTTAATCATTTCTGCTGAATCTCTGATCTTGCATGTGAATTGATTGATTTTCGTATTCAAATGAAAAATTGATTTTTCTGTTTTCTGTCATATTTAATCGATTAAGTTCAAGTTTAATCGAGTACTACTCGAGTAAATTGCAGGTTAATCGATTAAGTACTGTAGAATTTGCAAAAATCATTTGTTTTGATTGTTTCGATTTGTTTCGTTCGAAAATCTTTCAAGGTAGCTTCAACACCTATTCAACCCCCCCTTCTAGGTGTTTTCCTAGGGTTCCTAAGTCTCTCCAACCATCAATTGCGGTTTCATCAATTGGTATCAGAGCTCGGTCGAAAGACACGAGCATAAGAGCTTTTTCGTAAAGATCCTTTAAGAAAATCGCAATGGGTTCCATGAATCCCTTTGGTGGTGAAGGTTGTTCAATAAATCGTCCTCCATTGTTTGCCGGAGAAGGCTATGCATATTGGAAAGTTAGAATGAAAATCTTTATCCAAGCCATAGATAGTGAAATTTGGAAAGTAGTTGAAAAAGGTCCTCATATCCCCTCTAGTTTAGTTGAAGGTGTAGAACAATTGATCCCCGAGGATAAGTGGAAGGATGATGATAGAAAGAAAGTACAATATGACTATAAGGCTAAGAATATCATCACCTCCGCCTTGTCCTATGACGAGTTCTTTAGAGTTTCCCAATGTTCTAGTGCCAAAGAAATGTGGGACACTTTACAAGTGACTCATGAAGGAACTAGTGAGGTTAGGAGAGCTAGATTGAATGCTTTAATGCGTGATTATGAATTGTTTCATATGCTTCCAAATGAATCTATTAATGATATGCAAAAGCGTTTTACTCATATTATAAATCATTTACTTGCTCTTGGTAAAACTTTTCTACAAGGTGAACTTTCTAACAAAGTGTTGAGATGTTTAGACAGGAATTGGCAACCAAAAGTAACGGCTATTGTTGAATCTAAAAATTTGGATGCTATGGATCTAGCAACACTTTTCGGAAAGCTTCAAGAACATGAAATGGAGCTTGGACGATTAAGTATCAATGAAGAGTCGGATAAGAACAAATCAAGGAAAGGACTTGTTCTTAGAGTCAAAAGTGCATATAAAAAGAAAGATAGTTCCGATGATGATGATAGTGAAGATTCCGATTCCGATGTTGATGAAAAAGACATGAAACTTTTGTTAAAAGAGTTTGACAAGTTTCTAAAGAGAAAAGGAAGGTTGAACAAGGACAAAAGTAAAGAGAAGGATTCCCCACACTACAAGACCAAGACATCAAAAGAAGGTGTAGTTTGCCATGAATGTGGAAAGCCCGGACATCTCAAGTACTCATGCTCTAAGTATCTCAAGAAGAAGGAGAAAGACAAGAAAAATTCTAAATCTAAAAGAGCATACATAGTTTGGGATAGTGATGAAGATAACAAGAAAAGCACATCGAGTAGTTCATCGGATGATGAAGAAGCCGCTTGTCTCAACTTGATAACTCTAGTAGATGATGAAGAACAAAGTTCAAATGATGAATCAAGTTATCAAAGCGAGGATAGCAATGTAAGTGAATCTAAATCCGAAATTTCTTCTAAATATGAATTGTTACATAATGCTTATGAAGAAATGTATGAACAACTTGAAAAACTAGCTTTGAAAAACATTGAAAGAAAGAAGCTCATTTTGAAACATCAAAAAGAGATTTTAGATCTTCAAAAACAAGTTGATGAGCTTAATCTTGAAAATGAAACTCTTGATCTTATATATGCTAGTTCTTCTTGTGATTGTGCTAGTAGATTGAATGTTGTGGTTGATTGTGAGAGTTGCAAGTTGCTCAAGGATGAAAATGCTATTTTGAAAAATAAGCTTGCAAGTTTCACCATTTGTGATATTAAATTGCGCACATTGTTAAATTTTCAAAGAGAAAATTCAAACAAGTTTGGTTTGGGTTATACTAATGCTAAGAGTAAATCTCATAGAAATGTTGTTGATTTTTCTAAAGTTGATTTTTCAAATCCTCCAACATGTTTCTATTGTGGTACTCATGGACATACTTCAAATGTGTGTTATGTTAAAGTGCATGGTATACCTAAAGGAAATTTTGTTTGGATGAAAAAGGGTGAAAGTCCCTACACTAACAAAAATGGATCCAAAACCATTTGGATACCAAAAAGCAAAGCATGATTGTTTTGTAGGTTTGATTGAAGATGCAAATGAATGACACATGTTCTCAATCGGTCTCAACTATGAATGTCTATATTCACATCTTCAATTGGTATCACACTTGCATCTCAAGTGAATGTCCTACAAAGTGGTAATATTTGATATTGATATATTATCTTAATTGGTATCTTCTCAATTGATATTACTTTTCTAAATGTTTAGTTAATTCAATTTGTATCATTGAGAGATTATTAGTTGATTATCATGTTTTTGTGATTATTGATTCTTCTTTACAATTGATATCTTCTTTGTTAAGTGATATTATGATCTTTTTAGTTCTCAATTGGTATTATATTTCATTGTTATATTCTCTTACCAATTGATATCACATTTCAAAGTAAAGCTCTATTGTATTTGTTCAATTGGTATCAATGTTGTGAAGAAATGATCATTGATTTCTTACCTTGGCTTAGATCTTATATTTCAATTGGTATATATTACTTTTTGATAATGCCAAAGGGGGAGAAATATGATGTTTTTGAATTGAATGAAATGTTTGAAATGTTTCTCAAAGAGGGAGAAATGGTATGTTTTGAAACATGGGAGAAATATGATATTATATTTGGAGAAAGGTTGTTTTGTTGTTTTTATGTAGGTTGAGCTAAGTTGTTTAAGATAGGGGGAGAATCAAGCTTCTATCTCAATTGGATTCAAATGTTAAAGCATTGATTGAGGGGGAGAAAGAGTCTTCTCAAGTGATCAAATGTTTCAAGCATCAACAACTTCAAGCGATTTCAAAACATGGGTTGTCATTTTCAAAAAGGGGGAGATTGTTAGTTCCATGATGAACATGATGAATGTTTTGATAATGACAAAGTGTTTTTGAACAAGCTACATGTGTTGATCAAGTTTCAAGCTCAACAAGCAACAACAAACATCAAATGAAGAAGAGAGAAAGCAAGCTCATGAAGACCTAAGTTTGAGTGTATTTGTATTTCTTTTATCTTTTGCCTCTCAAGCTTCATAGGTTTTTTATTTGGGTAGATTATTATAGAGGGTAGTGAATCTCATTCATAAGTCATGATTTAATCATAATTTGAGTTTTCACTTAACCTAGAATCAATAGGTGGCTTAAAGGTTTTAAAGGAAAGGTTGGATTTTGAGAAAACAAGTTTTGAACATGTGCAGTACCAACTTAATCGATTAAGTGATTAACTTAATCGAGTACTACTCGAGTACACGACTTGCTTAATCGATTAAGTACTGCTGAACTGATTTTTAAAATACGATTTTCACTTCTCAAAATCAGTTTTCAAGTGCTACAACTTTTGGGTATTCTATATAAACCTTTTCCTATTATTTGTGATTAATTAGAATCATTTTCATACAAGTTTTACAAAGAATCAAGCCACTTTATTCTCTCTCAATTTCAAAGATCAAAGCTTTTCTATTTTCATATTCTTTGATCAAGAACCTTTGAATCTCTTATGGTGAATTGTCATAACTCTTGATTGAGATTCATAGGATTGTTTTGTGTATTCTATTGTGTTGTAATCTTTGCAAGAAGGCAAGCCACTACAACAAACAAGAAGTCTTGGTGTGTCGATTTTATCATCAAGCAAGTGCATTCTTATTGAAGAAGAAGAAGAAGTCTTGGTTGTGAATCAAGCAAGTGAAGCCTTGGTGTGTGGTTTATCATCAAGCAATTGAAGACTTGTTGTGTCGATTATCAACAAGGGGTAGAGGTTAGATTAGAGAGAAGATCAATAGGATTACAAGGCAAGGGTGTCGGTTATCTCTTGTAGGCTAGCAAGAAGGAAGTCTTGTAAGGCAATCACTTGTAATTTGAGAACTCTAATTCCTCATAGCGAAGAATCTCTCTTGGTTGAAGAGGGGGCTGGATGTAGCTTTCAAGTGGATGAAAGTGAACCAGGATAAATCACTGTGTCGTATCTCTAAACCCTTACTCTTTATATTCAAGTCATTTGATTGCGTTCTTGGTTGAAAACCTAGAAAGATTGATTTTCATAATTGATTGAATTGAATCTTTAATTGTTCAAATTGATAAAGGGAAAATCATTTTCATAACTAGGTTAATCAATAAGAATATAGGTGTTAATCATTTCTGCTGAATCTCTGATCTTGCATGTGAATTGATTGATTTTCGTATTCAAATGAAAAATTGATTTTTCTGTTTTCTGTCATATTTAATCGATTAAGTTCAAGTTTAATCGAGTACTACTCGAGTAAATTGCAGGTTAATCGATTAAGTACTGTAGAATTTGCAAAAATCATTTGTTTTGATTGTTTCGGTTTGTTTCGTTCGAAAATCTTTCAAGGTAGCTTCAACACCTATTCAACCCCCCCTTCTAGGTGTTTTCCTAGGGTTCCTAAGTCTCTCCAACCATCAATTGCGGTTTCTTCAACATCCTCCTCTAAAATTTATAAAAGTTGTTTTCACATTCTTCCGTTGCAGTTCCAAATCATTACAAACTACATGTGCTATGATGATAATACTGAATAAATCATTCAGGAAATTGGTTAAAATACCGCATTTATATTCAATGTCAACTTTGTGAGGGAAATCTTTCACAACAAATTTGGCCTTGTAATGTTTAAAGTTGTCACGAGAGTTATATTTGGTCTAAAAGACTCACTTACCCCCCAGCTCTCGTGCAACCTTTAGACAATTCTACAAGATCTCAAATAAAAAAATAATTAATGGTTTGTTTTAAGGAAAAATATGCAGTTCATTCAATAGAAGAAGATAGTACAAGCAAAACTAACGTTACCCAAAAAAATATTTCCACAAAAATAACGTTAAGAAAAGCAAGGTATTTTGCACCAACAGCATCTTCCCTCTGGACATGTGTCATCAACCTCTTCCAAAATCGGTCTCTAACATGAGATTCAACAGCCTTTATCTCCAAGATAACAATCTCATCAATGCTGGAAGTAAGCATGTTTCGGCGACAAAGAATCTCAAATTTGTAGAAATGGAGCCGTTGGACAAAAGTCAAATCAGAAGTCTGCAAGGGAAGAGCTGTCTCAGCTATCATTCTTCCAATTATTTAAAAAAAGAGGATGACCATCAGATCTAGAAGCTATCACAAATCATAGACCTCCCCACAATAAAACACCCAAAACAACTGAAGAATAACACTTATTTATATAACAAAACTTGCACAAAGGCAAGAGTGAAACCCAGAAAAATTGGGGCTGAAAACCACAGACCCTCCAGATGAAGAGGAGGAACTGATTTCCCTCCCCTTTTACCGCTATCTCTCTTTGATAAAGCAAGAAAAGCAAAAGAAAGCAAATAGAAGAGGAGGAAGATTGAGAAAATCTAGAGAGATCGAGAAGGCAAAGCCTCTCTTTCTAGAAATTAGGGTCAGCTCTTCATAATTATTGGTTATTAATACGTTCATGACATCAAACTATTTATATTACTTATTTTCAATAATGATTACTATTTTTAATTATATCAAATATTTCCATTTTCAATATCGCTAATAATAGCATAGTTGTAAACTCGAGATTTCAAATAAACTTGTGGAATCTAGGTAAATTCGACTCGTAAACACGTAAGTATTTACAAATATAAAAAATGTTAATTAATAATGTATTCTAAGACATCAACATACATAGAGTTTTTTCTAAAAATATTTTTAAATTAACATTTAAATATTATAATAAAGCAATAAAAATATAAAATAGTATAATAATAACTAAATATTTGTCCTACTGTAATATGATTTTTGGTCAATCAGCTACTTTATTTTGCAGCTGAATATAACAATATAAATTAAATCCATTATATATTGTAAGATATAAGTGATTCAACCTAAATATCAGACAATAATGAGAAAAAGTTATTTTTTAAGACCAAATCAATGTATAAATGTAATATCGTAAACTCGAGAGTTTATCGATTTTATTAAAGTTTACTTGAACTCGTATGAGTTTACCAAAAAGAGAGTTTACAAGAATGTAGCTCGTTTTTGTGACTTAAAATTGAAAATTCGTAAGAGTTTCGGAGTTTACTAGAAAATTTAATAATTATGAATAATTACTCACTACAAGAAATGATAGTTTTTTTTTGGACGAAATTTCATGCGTAAGTAGTACTACTCCCTCCGTCCTTATATAAGATCCTTTTAAAACTTTTATTTTGTCCATATTTTCAATAACAATTAATTACTTCTTTCCATAAAGATTCATATTTAATTAACAATTATTAGATTCTCATTACTATTAATAGGGATAATTTTGAAAATACATATCAATTGTTCATATTTCCAATACCATTAACTAAATTAACCAACTTTCTTAATAGGCATGAAATCTACCAAATGTTGAATCAAAGAGATTTTGATGAAGACAAATTGTTCGGTTCTCGGCCAAGGCTTTGATGAAGTCAAATGAATCAGCGTATGATATGAAGCTCGGCAAATAAACCAGTTCTGTGTGTTGATTTCGATCTTTAATCAGCTCGGCAAATGCATGCTCGGCTACCTGTAGCAAGTCAGCAGTTCCGGTTCAAGCTCGGAATATGATCGGACTTAGATATTAAGTTTGAAGATCAAGAACAAGCTCGGTCGTTGCTCAGGTGCAAGTTCGGAAGACGTTCTGAAGTTTCTCAGTCGAACATGTAGCTCAAGTCAAGATATCAAGATCAAACAAAAGCTCAGAAGTTCGGAAGATGCTCAGAAGATGTTTGGAAGATGATCAACAGTTGCTTTGAAGAAATGAAATTGAACCAGCAGCAAAGTCAAAAGCTCAGATGCAAGTCCTGAGATGATCAGCTCGGCCTTCGTCAAGTCCGAAGTCAAGCTTGGCTCAGAGTCAAACTCAAGATAAGATACAAAGCTCGGCCAAAGCTCGGACCCTTGCTGCAGAACTAAGTTCTGATCATTTTCAGTGCAAGCATCATCAAGCTCAGACCTTCAGCTCGGTTCAAAGCTCAGTTCTGTCTCAGCTTTCTACTGCATGAGAAATCAAGTTCCCTAGCTCGAACCGATGACAAGCTCGAGTACTGTTCATCGTCTTCAACATTAAGTCGTCAACTTTCAGTTGTCTTCGACACCATAAAACTTAGATTTCGAATGAAAAGGTTTTAAATTTGTTTCTCTATGTCCTTAGAAAAATTGTTGCTACTATTGGTGTGCCTTTTTCTTTTTGTTCTTCGTATCTCTGTCTTCTGAAGAATGAAAGTTGGCCTTTTATACTCATCTCAGCACCCAATAATGAGGAAAGATATTGAGTGATACACGCTGTCCTTGCAACGGATATTCCAGATAATATCTATTTTGATGCAACGTTTTTATCCACGTATGTCCTTTTTAGAAGCTTCCAATTTGCAACAACGTACAGTGACAGCTATTGTCCTTTCTGAAATCAATCCCTTTTTCAAATTTGAAATATAAGTTTTATGGTGTCGAAGACAACTAAAAGTTGACGACTTAATGTTGAAGACGATGAACAGTACCCGAGCTTGTCATCGGTTCGAGCTAGGGAACTTGATTTCTCATGCAGCAGAAAGCTAAGACAGAACTGAGCTTTGAACCGAGCTGAAGGTCTGAGCTTGATGATGCTTGCACTGAAAATGTTCTGAGCTTAGTTCTGCAGCAAGGGTCCGAGCTTTGGCTGAGCTTTATACTTGATCTTGAGTTTGACCCTTGAAATTCGAGCCTTGACTGAGCTTTGTATCTTATCTTGAGTTTGACTCTGAGCCGAGCTTGACTTCGGACTTGACGAAGGCCGAGCTGATTCTCTTAGAACTTGCATCTGAGCTTTTAACTTTGCTGCTGGTTCAATTTCATTTCTTCAACTGCACCAAAAAGTCGTAGGGCATCCACAACAAAGTCTGGTGAGACTCTGGTGGAGAGTCTTAAGTTCAAATTTTCTTCCAGACTCTCTAAAGACTCTGTTAATATTCAAAATTTGGTGGAGAATCTTAAGTTGAGTCTGTAAAATAACAGACTCAACTTAAGACTCTGTGGAACCCGGTTTTTTTGTTTTTTCTTCCTGTTTACTTTATAATACCCCCTAATAAACAAATAATAATAAATAAATAAATACATATTAATAACAATAAATTAATAATAAATAATAATTACAAATAATAATAATAATATTTTTTAATAAAAAATAAAAGTAATATTTTTAAATATATTATTTTTATTTTATTCTTAAATAAATTAAAATAAATATTTTATATTCAAATTAATAAATAAATAATTTGAAATAAATAGCCGTTTCAAACTCAAGCAACGCTCCAGTCATTAATTAATGTAGTGTTAAGTTTTATTCAATTTTAATATTTAAATATTATTTAGGATTATTTTTATAAATTGTATACGTAATTAATATTATTGAAATTATATTACAAAAACATTATTGAAATAAGATTGTGTCTAAAAGTACATGATGATGTAATGTTGATGCATGTTTGGTTAGTGTAGCGTTAGGACTTTGCTGTGGTGGAAGATATGAAAAGTCTGAAGTTGAGTCTGATAACAGAATGATGATATAACACTGATGCGTTAGAGTGTGGTGAGTCTGAAGTTAAGACTCTACTGTGGATGCCCTTAGGAATGTTTGGATACACGTTGCATTTCTCTCGAATTGATTTTAGGAAGTAGAAGCTATTCATAGTTGTTTCACATCCAACGTGACTTTGAGAGCTAACATGATTTTTTTACCGCGAAACCAAATATGGACTTATATATACTACCATTTTGGTAGATTTTTTTGTCCCTTTTTATAAGTCATTTTAGAATGTCTAGGTAGTATTAAAGAGTTTATTTTAAATACATTCTTCATAATTTCATAGAGCTGTCAGGGTAATAATTACAATAGAGAGAAATAAATAAAATTGTAAAGTTTTAAGTAAGGATAACTTTGGAATGACAACATATTTTTGGATAAATTTAAAAGTGATAGTAATTACTACTTTTTTAAATATATCTGAACTAAATAAAAGTGACTAATAATAAGGGATATAAGAAGTACTCCCTTTGTCTCTAAATATAAGCTCTAATTAGTGTTTTGATCTTGGTTTTTATATAATCCCTTATTCAAATTTCCAATACTATTAATTACTTCTTTTACACAAATACCCCTATTTACTCAACACTTTTTATAGTCTCAATAATAATTATAAGGGTAATTTGACAAAATACACCAAATATTATCAATTTCAATACCATTAACAATATAATTCCCGAACTTTCTTAATCCCCTGAAAAGTTGGTAGAAGTGCTTATATTAAAAGACGAAAAGAATACATAAAAATGAATGAAATAACTAACATTCTTGATGTACAAATTTTTGTTAAAAAATCTTATACTAAGAGACAAAGCAGTAAATCATTAATAATGAAATAAATACATTGATTATTGCATTAAAGAGAGTTAAGGTTGCCATTAAAGAGAAAATTAAAACCAAATAGCATAACATATACTCCATCTTGTTTTATTTATCAATCACTATATGGAAAATGTTGACGAGTGTCCTTGATATACTTGTTAAGAAGTTAAATATAGTAAAAACTCATGAAAAAATGTATTCCCTCTGTTTTCATTTATCTCTTATTTCAAACAAAACACATCATTTAATAAATGCAATCATTACTTAAATTTCAAATACATTAATTATGTTTTTTCCACTATACTCTTTCTCTATCCATAATCATTATATTTTCTCCACTACTTACGAAAACCAATACCCTATTAAATAGGGGTAAACATGGAAAATAACATTTATTACACTTTTGAAATCATAAAAGGACAGATTAAAAAAAAACAAATACTAACTTCTCCAAAAAAGGACAGTTAAATAGGAACGGAGGGAGTAGTTTTTTATATTCCTGAGACACGAAAAAATGCACACTTATGATTGTTTTTCCATTTTTGGTATCTTTAACAAGTGTCCTGAGCAAGACCCTTACTATGTTTATATATTAAAAAGTATAATTACAATTTTTTGAAATTTTAAAAAACTATTTTAATATGGGTCTTGATAAGGACACTTGTTAAGGATACTAAAAGTGGAAAAAATTCATGAGTTTAAGTTATTTACTCTCTCAATAATCCGAAAGAGTACATTTCCTATAGCTTTTAACCACATTAATCTCTTAACAAGTGTCACAAGAGCACTCTTTAACATTTTTCTTTTAATATTACAATTTTATCATTTAATTAATTTGTAATAAAAATTTCATAAATATATAATTTCATATTAATGAATAAAGGATAAATAAAAAAAACATATAATTGCATCCTAAAAAATTACTCCCCGTGTTTCACTTTATTTGTCACTTTAGCATTTTTATTTTGTTTTTAATTATTTGTCTATTTAAGGGTGTATTAATTGATTTTTTTTTTCCAAATTTAACCTTGCATTTAATATGTTGAAATATGTGAATCGAGCGATAATTAATTTACTGTGAGAATATTATAGTAAAGATATCTAATAATTCTCTTGAAAATTGAAGTACTAAATGACTTTCTTAATTTTTGTGAAATTTTTGTAAAACAACAGTTAAATTGAAACGGAGAAAGTACAAAATGATTTATAAATCATTAATAATGAAATAAATACATATTGATGATTGCATTAAAGAGAGTGAAGGTTGCTATTAAAGAAAATGAAAATGCACACCGGTTAAGATACTAAAAGTGATTTATTATTATAGAAAGATATGATGTTTGGGGTTTTCATATGGCATTTGTTAAGATACTAAAAGTGGTTTATTATTATAGAAATATGTGACTTTTGGGATTTTCGAGAGAGTGATTAATACTAACATATGATTAATTTACCATTTCAAGTAACCTTAACAAGTGCACTTGTTAGTAAGACCCTAAAGAAAAACAAACGACAAAACATACTCCCTCCGTTCGTATTTATCTTTCATATTTTTAACAAAACACATCCTTTAATAAATCTAATCTTTATTCAAATTTCCAATATATTAATTTTGTTTTTTTTTCCACTATACACTTTCTATCTATAATCATTAATTTTTCTCCATTACTTACATAAACCAAGACATATTAAATAGGGGCAAACATGAAAATATCATTTATTACACTCTTGAAATCTTCGGTACGACAAATAAAAAGAAACAAAAAATTTCTTCAAAAAACGACAGATAAAAAGGAACGGATGGAGTATATCCATCTTGTCTTATTTATCAATTACTCCCTCCAATCTTATTTATAAGACTTTTTTGGGATTTTCCTATTTCATCAAGGAATGTAGTTAAATTTGTAAGCGGCATTACAAATATGAAAATTTGATATATCTTTTCAAAACTACCCCGATAATTATTATTTATTATAACTTTAAAAAGTGTAGAGTTAATATGGGTGTTTGTGAAAAACATAATTACATGCTATTTAAAATTGAAATGATATCATATAAATAGAATCAAAATAAAAACCCCAAAATGATTTTATATGTAGGATCGGAGGAAGTATAATTATAGATTGAAAAGGATAATTACATTTTTTCAAATTTTAAAAAGATATTTTAATACTACAATTTTATCACCTAATTTTGCATGAAAAATTTCACAAATATATTGTTTCATATTAATGAATGAATGACAAATAAAAATATAATAAATCCATTAAAAATACAAAATAACTTATAAATAAGATTATAAAATTCTTGCGGAGGAGGGTTTATATATTAACGGGACAAAAGGAAGTATCATTAATTGAAGTAGTTCCTCATGTCTTGATTATAAGATTTTTTTTTAAAAAAAAATTATTAGGAATATTAGTTAAAAATATTTAATTTTTTCAAATTAAAATAAAAAATATTTTAAGAATGAAGAATCAGGAATGACACTAAATTGAATTGAGTCAAGCAGTTAAAATAAGACTATTTTATGAATATTAGTATTTATTAATAGAAAATTAGTTAATTTTGTTTTATGTTTCATACTCCTACCTCTATACCTTATTTTAAAGTGTAAGAGGTATATGAAAAGAGAGATTAAAAAAATTAATTGATAGTGAGATAAAAAAAATAAAGAAACAAAATATAAAAATAATACATAAATAAAAATATAAAAAAAATTGTAAAAAGTAATGTAAAATAAAATATGAACTTAAGGAATAAAAGAAACTTATCAAATGAAATGTTTAAACTATTATCCGGCCTTCATTTCTTAACTTCTGATCTTTATATATTTTTTTTATTTCATAACTTTTATTTTTTTTACAATATCAATGCATAATCATTTTTTTTTTCAATTTTATCTTACTTTTATTTTTATTTTATTTGTTATCCATAAACTATTATGCATTAATTTTTAAAGAACTCACTTCCTGATAAAATTTAAATATTACTACAATTTCTAATAAAAATTAAACAAGGCACGCATTTTGGACAAAACATTATTCAACCATTTTTTTACTAATATGTGTGCATTATCCTGAAAATCTAAAAATTAAGAAATGGAGTGAGTAACATCTATATTTTTTTTTATTGTTTTTTAAGCTACATAGCATGTGCATAGAAAAAACAAACTTTTAAAAAAAAAATAAGTATTTATAGGGAAATGATATATTTAATGATTCAAAAAATAATTATTTAAGTTTCTAGCACATCTTTACGGGTATTATTTTTAGTTTATCTTATGTATTTGATGTATAGGTTAGAAAGACTTTTTTTTTTTTTAATTTGAAATCAGAAAGAATATACTTATCAACGAGGCTTGGTTCAGTTGGTGTAAGGCCCCAACTGAAATCTTGGGAATGGGACACGGGTGCTAGTAGCCCCGGGTTCGATTCCCACTAAAAACATCTCGCTGGGAGAGCCAGCCACGCAGCTCGCTCCGGATTAGTCTCAAGGGCTCTCTGGTATTAAGGGTGCTCTTGGGGATACCGGTGGTTCCGCAAGGAATACGGACAAAAAAAAAAGAAAGAATATACTTCATCCGTTTCAATATGTTTGGCCTTTTGCCCTTTTTTCTTGTTTCATATTGTTTAGCCTTTTACATTTTCAATATACAAACATATTTTTTTTTTCAATTTTGACATTTCATTCAATCATTTCTCTTACTCCTCATTAATTATATTTTTATCATCTCTTTCATCTCTAAACCACTATACATTTATAATAAATGGACACACTTACTAATAAAAATCAAATACTACTACAATTTTCAATAAAGATTAAATATGGACATTTAGGACAACTATAAATAATACTTACGTGTGCACAGGCCTAGAGGCCAAACATAGTGAAACAGAGGGAGTATTTCTCCTATGTACAAGTTCATTTGGCTAAAAGTACACTCTCTAAGAAATTTACCACTAGTTACTATAATTAGTGACGTTGGAAATATAAATATTTAGCATGCTATATTACTTTTTCTAAATTATCCTTATAATAATTATTGAGACTCTAAAAATTATTTACTAATAAATATGAGTATTTGTAAAAAAGAAGTAATTAAGGCCATTAAAAATTAGAAATATTGCTTACATTAAAGATAAAAAAATCTTAAGAAAAAAGATTTATATTCCCTCCATCCCATAAATCATAAATTATGGTATACTTTTAAAATCTCAATACTAATTTTTTTAAGTATATTCTTATTTATCACATTCTTTTTTTTATCATTCATTTTTCCATCTCTTTTTAACATAGTTTTCATATATTTATTATTTGAGAAAATAGTTTGTATACTGATTATATATGTAAAAGATCAGCACATCATTTATTATTCAATGGTTTATGATCATTAACTTCTAAATAAAAGTAATGCAAATAAGCAGTGGATGATCTACTGACTGTATAAAAAACTTTACACTATCGATGCATACAGATTAAACTCTTATTATGATTCTTTCTCTAATTATTAAATAAAAGTAATATAATCGAAGTATACCAAATTCTTATATATTATTTCTTATTTTTTTCAATAGCTGAGTACTTCCTTTGGTTTGAATATATGTAAAAGAAAACATATTCCTCTTGTTTTAAAATATGAGCAAAATTAATTAACCTTTTTAAAATTTTGTTTAATTTTCAATGCTATTTTCCTAAAATATCTCTAAAAATTGTTATCTTATTTAATTTTTGTGTCATTTTCAATATTATTTTTCTAAAATACTTATATTTTTTATAAATTTAAAAAAATTAAATACAATTTACTAACTTTTTAATCAACAATATAAGAAGTATTTTTTTTTAAATATTTCGAATTGGAGTATATAATATCGGCCGGAGTATATGAAATGGAAATATCAAGGAGTTTAGTTGGAAAAAGAAGGGTCATCTAAAATTGAAGAAGGAAAATAGAGCATGGGTGACAAGTGTCCAATGCAAAACACATGGAAGGGAGAGAGAGAGAAGAAGGTTGGTGGTGTTTGGTCTTCAATTTGAAAGAGGAAAATGGATTAGACTTTGGTGGGGTGTGGTTTTTGAACTTTCGGATCCACGTAAGGAGAAGCCACGCGTCTCCCAAATTCAATTATGAGGAAGCTCAGATATTCTGCAAGCGTCAATCGCCTTTGACATGCGGTCCCACACGTGTCCAAATATCGCTTGTTACGTACATCGCTTTCATTGGACAACTGGAAGCGGCAACAATAAAGCGAACCTTCTCCCCACTTCAAACTTGTACTTTCACCACGATCACCATCGCCTGCGTCTACTCCACGCTCCGTTTTAGTAGTGAAGATTACATTATATTTTTGGTTAAAAAAAAAAGGGCATTACTTACCTAATATGTTGCACCAATACGGGTACGGTAACGGATATGAGTACAGTACCGGGTACGAGGTACGACATTTCCTAAAAAATTAGGGTACGGGTACGACAATATAAATTCAAATTTTATAAATAAATATATATAAACAAGGTGCAAACAAACAATTTTTGCATTGAAATAGCATATAAGTATCTTAAAATTAGAGGTTGATACTTAAAATAAGTCAAGGTATAAGGTCGAAAGATTAATTATAACATTAAAATATAAATTTTAAGACAAAAATTACATTATGGAGACGATCCACACCTAAAATATACTTTAACATACCAGTTACAAGTACCCCGAGTACGGTACGTGGACCGATACCCAAAGTGTACCGGATACGGGTACGTCATCAGTTTAGGAGTACCCATGTTTCATAGTTACCTATAACCAAATTTTAGATAGTAGTTAACAAGTGATTGCTTGATAAATCATTCATGAATACTCAGTCCTATTTGAAATATAAGTAACAGAAAATATATTTCTTTTTGTTTAAAATATAATCCCTCAGTTCCTTAAGATAGGACATCATTTTGGTAGAATTGGTGTCCATTTTTATAAGTCGTCTTAGAATATCTAGGTTGTATTAAAGAGTTTATTCTAAATATATCCCTCATAATTGCATAGGGGTGATAGGATAATAATTATAAAAGAAAGAGAAATGAATAGAGTTGTAAAGTTTTAAATAGGAGTAACCTTAGAATGACAACATATTTTTTGATAAATTTGAGAGTAAGTAATTACTTTTATTAATCTGTGTGAATTAGGTAAAAATGACTTATATTAAGGAAAGAGGGAGTAAGCAAAATTAATTGACTTTCTTAAATTTTATTTCATTTTCGATGCCATTTTCCTAAAACATCCCTAGAAAATTGTTATCTTATTTAATTTTTGTTTCATTCTCAATGCAACTTTTTTAAAATACCTCTATTATTTTATAAATTTGAGAAAATTAAATACAATTAACTAACATTCTTAATAAACGTAAAATTAGTTAGTTTTGCTTATAACTCGAACCGGAAGGACTACATATTATTGCCACATCAAATAATAAGGCTAAATCAAAATAACAAAAGTTTGATATTGGATCAAATAGCAATAATTAAATTTTTGATTTATATAAAGTTGAAGTGACTAAGACATGAATATACTAGATGATTTGTCAAGTAATCATTGGTTTATTGATGGGCTGTTGTACAACCATCCAAAATTGGGTTGCTTGATAGAAATATTAGAAAAAAAAAATCTATTTATTTTTCTACTGGATTCTTTTTAAAAGAAGAGATTTATTAAAAAGCTAAAAAAAAAAAGAGCTGTACAAGAAAGTAAAGGTTATAAAACCAAACATTCTCTATAAATATGGTTTCAATTTCACTCATCTGAAAAATGGTGAGCAATTTCTTTTTTTTTTTTTTTTAGAAGAAAGAAGAATATATACGTGTTTAAACATGTCTTAGATAGGTAGGAAATTTAAAAGATAATTTGCTTTTCTGTGAATATGGTAGAGTATAGACACACATATATAACAGATTCCACAAGGAATTTGACTTTAATAACGTCATTATCTAGTGATTTAAGTATGGAATTTATGTCTATATTGTTTGTTAACATACACTTTAACTGCTTCCAATAATAAGGAGTTCGATACCGACACGATTTTGCAGTACGTATATTCCGGACTCGAAGGTAAATTTAAGCCTTGCTTCATTGCTAAGTTAGGAGCATGCGCCCCATTTAATCACAAATGAGACATCCTTCTTCAACGGCAAAATAATCAAGATATATACCAGCTTCATTCCAACCATAATAACCTTAGCTTGACCCAACCACACCTGGTGGAGTGCTCTAGCACATTGAATATTTGTCAATGATGTGGCAGTACTTATTTAGGGCTTCAAGATTGCTAATGCTAGCTTCCAAAGTTCCAATAATCCCTTATGTAATTTTCAGCCTTCTAATGATGAATATAACATGACATTTATTAGTAACATCAATGAAAATGATATTGGGCCACCTCCAAATCATCCTTAGTGCATCCAAAAAGAACTACTCCAATCTTCAATTGTAGAACTATGTATTCCATAATAACCACCTCCACACGTTTCTCACACCGCTGCTATGGTTTCTGTGAATACAATTCTACATAGACTACTAAACAAAGGAACATTGGTCTTCTTGATGCATAAAGAACTAATATATGCATTTATTTGCAGGATATTTGTGGCTTAAAACCTAAATCCACAATTTGTATTATATTTTCATGCAACATCTTCCATTCAAGCTTGCTTGATTAGAAGAGATATATATTATTGGTCGCTTGTACGTGCCTTCCTAATTGTAAGCTTCATTCTCTCTTAGGTTTCGTGAGCACAACCCAACTGACAATCAGGTTGAAAACAACACGTACCCTGATTTCAATATTTTCCCATATACTACCTCCGTCCCTAATTATAAGGTGCTTTTGGGAGATTTCACGTCCATTAAGAAAGTGGAATAATTTAGTTAATTGTATTAGAAATGTGAACTTTTGATATGTATTTTCAAAATTACCCCTATTAATATTATTGGGAATCTAAAAAGTGTTAAATAAATAGGGGTGTTTGTGAAAAAAAAATAATTAATACTCATTGAAAATTGGTAAAGGGTCTTATAAATAGGGATAAAGGCCTTATAATTAGGGACGGAGGGAGTAAAATTGTGCATGATTTTATAATCAGTTCTTATCCCTCTATTCTCTTGCAATCAATTAGCTTCCTTATCATTAGTAGAATAAAATAGGGTTAGGCAAGACAACATATCTTGCTAAACAAATCTATATATATGCCCTTGTGGTAATAATAAAATAATACTCACACAACGTCATCTAAAAAATAACAAATACTCAATCTTTCACGCAAAAGATGTATTCAGAGCCACCGGTGGCTATTACCATCCACTTTATTTTTTGGATTAATATAATCAAAATTTTCCATACAAAATATAAAAAGGTGCATTAACATGGAATATTTTTGATTTAAATCTCTATATGAGAAAAATTTGAATAATGTTACGTGAAAATTTTTCATACATTATTTTTCATACATTAACATAGAGTAACTTTTTTGCTTGGAAAAGAATGTAGGGATACGAGATTTTTCATGTTTTTTAGTTTTTAAAAAGAAAATTTTAAAATGTTGATGTAAGATTAAGATTTTTTTTATATATAGCATAAAATTATCCTATCCAGACTCGTTCCAAATCAAAAACATGCTACCAAACCGAACACACCACATAATAAATTTAACTATAATTTTCATCACACCAAAATCATCAAGAGTGTTTTTCAATAATGGATCCCGATTAATAGTTAACATATAGTATAATATATTATTTTATTAATAATACAGAATAATTAAATTTAGGAGAGAGCACTTGCTAAGAAATTATAAATAGTAGAAAATCATTAAAAAAAATGTGGTTTTTGGAATTTTCAAAAGAAGCAATAATATAAACTTATGATTAATTTGTCATTTTTAATAACTTTAACAACTTGTTAACAAGATCCTTTAATTTAACGTGAAATAAGCAAAAACAGGAAAAAAAAAAAAAACACATGTTGAGGTTCAGCATGTGACGTGAAGAGTATGGATACATGAAATTTCTTTACCTTATTCTTCAAAACGAAAAAAGATTATTATAAGATTTAGATTCATTTTCCAGTAAAGACATGTTGTTAGATCTAACACAGAGCGACCGTATTACCTCCGTTTCTAAATATAAATTTTTTTTTATATTTTTATTTTGTTCCTATTTGTAAAATTCTATTCCAATTTTCAATGATTATCAATTACTTTTTTTCATAAATATTCTTATTTATTTAACACTTTTTAGGTTCTTAATAATATTAATAGGGGTAATTTTGAAAATACATATTAAAAATACACATTTGCAATACAATTAACTAAATAAATCAATTTTCTTAATGGAAGTGAAATCTTCCAAAAATGTCTTATATATAAGAATGGTTAATTTTAGGAAAATGGAAATATTATGGTATTTAAAAAAATATCAATTAAATAGTGGTATTTAATCTATACTATTATAAAGAAATCATGGTTTTAACTATTTGTACATAATTTTGTCAATTCCTATTATACCCTCCTTGATTGAAATAAAAAAAAAACTGCTCAAATAGTGAGGGGAAGGGAAGTTACTGACAGAGAAAAATATAACCGTTGCATCTTCTTTCTACTCCTCTCTTCATCTTTCAATTTATTTTATTTATTTATTTCTTTAACCGCTTCTAAAATGCACAAAATCATCATTATATAAATTATATCTAATATAATCTCAGATAAGCATGTAAAGCTATAATATCATTCAAAAAGACCAATTTTTCGATACACTTTTATTATAAACAACTCTTTATGACAAAAACACGAAAATGGGAATGCGGGACAACAGGCACTCCGACACTCTAGTTATTTATAGTATATATAATGTTCCTACACTAATAATGTATCATAATTAAATCATTAAATTAAAATAATGAAGTAGTAGTAATAGTAACAGTGATATACGTACTTTCTTCTTTCCATTTTGTTTGTTCTTCTAGTCATTTTTTCTCATTACATATTTTTTGTTTTTTTTCAATTCCAATTCCAATTAAACATATATTTTTTTTAATTTTAACCTTTAATTCAATTATTTTTCTTATTCCTCGTTAATTCTAATTTTATCATCTCTAAACTATTATACATTAATTAATGAACATACTTATAAATAAAAATTAAATACTTCTATAATTTTTAATAAGGATAACATTTTTGACAAAATACACATAAAACTTATAATAATAAATATTTTTTTAATCTACGTGTTCAAACCTAAAAGACCAAACTAAATGGAAAGAAGGGAATATAAAACAGGGGAGAGAAATGGCGCGTGTTGAACACAAGAAGAGGAGGGACGTGAAGACTAGAATCAAGAAGGAATCCAGTATCCTAAGATGGAGCCACGTGGTGACATCTTCCGGCCGGGTGTCTTAAGAAACCGAAAAGTGGAATACGATGAAAATGGGAAAAAAATAAATGAATAAATGACCAAATAAAAATTTAATGCTGAAAAGAATAGGAAAATCAACGAGCTGTTGGCGCAGCGGTGCCAGGGGCTGCACTTGGTAGGGCGAATCACGGTTCGATCCCTCGCAACAACGTTGGAAGAGGAATAAAACCTAAGATGGAGGGACGTGAAGACTAGAATCAAGAAGGAATCCAGTATCCTAAGATGGAGCCACGTGGTGACATCTTCCGGCCGGGGTGTCTTAAGAAACCGAAAAGTGGAATACGATGAAAATGGGAAAAAAAAATAAATGAATAAATGACCAAATAAAAATTTAATGTTGAAAAGAAAAGGAAAAAGAATAAACGAACCGGTGACACTCAACTCAACTCAAAATTTCTTTTTTAAAAAAAATTAGAAATTGAGATGACAGGGTTAGAGAGAAGAAAGATAGGACCACATGCGTGTCAGAAAAGGAACTACCTTTCAACACCGTGGTGTCAAATGATTGGGCCACGTACTCCTTTCCAAAAAAAACTACACCACGTGGTGTACAATAATCCCATGGAACGGCTGAGATCTCATCTCAGCATTGAAACCCTGCCCGAGCGGTGTCGGGCAACCTGCCCGTTCGTGAATATGTCACACCCCCACCCCCGCTCTCACTAGATAAGCTTCACCCCAACCCCATTTCAATGGGTCCTTCCCTCCCTTCTCTCTCTTGTCTTCTCTTTCTCTTTTATCATTAGTCTCTTCCTTTGAGTTAGAATTGTATCAAGTTTGTAAAATTCAAACTGATGAATATGATTGGAATCTGTTGCGGTGTGGTTGGAGAGGCTGAAACCCCAAATTCAATTGAACCAGCCACCCGCCGTCGCAGCCTCGACGTCCTTCCCATGAAGTACATAGCTGACGTGGCAGCCTCCCATCCCGGGAGTTCACGTAAGCGTCAAAAGCTCGATCCCTCCTCAGACGAGAATTGCAAATCCGTTAACGGCAACGACGACAGCAACAACGAGAAGCAAGCAGAAGAATCCAACGTAACCGGCGACCAAGTCGTTCCCGGAGTCGTTACTTCCAATGACGACGTCGTTAAGCAGTCTCCTCTTCCTCTTCCTCCGAAATTTGGAGTGACATCTGTCTGTGGCAGGAGAAGGGACATGGAGGACTCGGTTTCAGTGCGTCCTTTCTTCTCCCAAGACGGCTACCATTTCTTCGGTGTCTTCGACGGTCACGGTTGCTCACATGTAATTATTCATTGATTCATTTTTTATTATAACAATCAGATCTGGTGGTTGTTGTTTTTTGGACTCAAATTGTTGTTTTTGTTTGGGGTTTGATTATGCAGGTAGCTACTATGTGCAAGGAGAGGCTTCACTTGATTGTGAACGAAGTGATTCGCGAAGCTCAGGAGAAGAATGTGGATGTTGGATTCGAATGGAAGCCGGTGATGGAGCAAGTTTTTGGCCTGATGGACGATGAGGTTCTGAAATGGAGCCAGAACAAAAATAACGGCAAATTGAGTTGCAGGTGTGAGCTCCAGACTCCGCACTGCGACGCCGTCGGATCCACCGCTGTTATCGCTGTCATGACGCCTGACAGAATTATCGTTTCCAATTGCGGTGACTCCCGCGCTGTTCTTTGCCGTGGCGGCGTCGCCGTCCCCCTCTCCTCTGATCACAAGGTCAGTTTTAATTTTCTTTAAAAATAAAATAATTTATTTTTTTTGGGTTTGTATTGTGCATGGGTTCTGATGGTTGTGATATTTTTGCAGCCGGACCGTCCCGATGAAATGCACCGGGTTCAGGCAGCGGGAGGGCGCGTGATCAACTGGGATGTCCCTAGAGTTCTAGGAGTGCTGTCCATGTCTAGAGCCATAGGTGAGCTCGTGCGCACGATAGCGCTAAAATTTACTGCATTCCTCTGTGATAAAAATTCGCAAAAGTTAAAAAATAATTAAACATGCCTTTAATATTTTGTCAAATAATTAATTTAATGTGTTTTAAACTATAATCGTGTTAATTATTTCTTTACACCAACGTTCTTATTTACTAAACATTAAATGTCAAATATACTAAAAGAATTATATATACTAAAGTTATACTCCTTCCGGGTTTGAATTATAAGCAACAAAAAATATATTTTTTTTCTTTAAAGTATAAACAAAATTAATTAATTTTATTAAATTTTGTTTCATTTTCAATGTCACTTTCTTAAACCATTTTGTTTCATTATCAATACTACTTTTCTAAAATACCTTATTTTTTTTTTTAAATTTTAGAAAATTAAATACAATCAACTAACTTTCTTAATAAGCGTAAAAGTGGTTGGATTTAATTATAATTCGAGCTAGAGGGAGTATATATATTCTTAACAAATGTGAAATATAAAAGAATTATACTTCCTCCGCTTCATATTATACTAAAAGTATTATATATGTGAATATACTTAAAGAATTATATATACTAAGAGTATTATATACATGAAGGGATGAAGAAAGTATTAATTAATCTATCACAATTCGACATTTTTAATTTTTAATTATTTTAATTTTCGCATAAGACTAAATTCTTTGCCATTTTTTAATGGCTGAGGGAGTATTATCTTTTGAATGTAACAAATTTTTTTTTTTTAAACTTAGCAAAGGTGGTTCTGAATGTAACTTTTTTTTTTTTTAAATTTTGTTTTCAGGTGACAGCTATCTGAAGCCGTACGTGATATCTAAACCGGAGGTGACGGTGACGGAGAGGAGCATCGAGGATGAGTGTTTGATACTGGCAAGTGATGGTTTGTGGGACGTGGTGTCAAACGAGACTGCTTGTGGGGTGGTGAGGATGTGCCTCAAGGCGGAGAAGCCAGCGCAGCCGCCACCGGGGTCTCCGGGGAGCTATGCGGCGGCTGATGGGTCCGACAGGGTGTGCTCTGATGCTTCTATTTTGCTCACCAAGCTGGCATTGGCAAGACATAGTTCGGATAATGTGAGCGTGGTTGTGATTGATTTGAAACGAGACCGGCACTTGAAATGCAAGAACGTCAACAACAATAACAATAACAGCATCATCAACAGCAGCATCGTTAATTTACTTAACGCTGGCAAGAAAATTGACTAATGGATGAAACCATCAAATGGGGGCATTGTATTGTGGTTTAGGTATCTTTTGTCATTGTGATGATGGGGTATTAAGCAAGTTAAAAAGAGTCAGAAAAATTGTAGGTCTGGGCAAAAAGTTATAGGAAATTTTAGTGTAGGGAGAATGTGTTAACAAAGGAATAATATTGCCGGTTGACACACTTCTCTTTGTCCATAGTCCATAATCGTCCATAATCCATAATCGACTCTATGAATTGGATTTTGCTTTGGTTTAATATTAATATTAATATTATTATTATTATTATCCCTTATTATTATTAGCGACAGCAGCTAGTAGTGTGCCGATTCTATCTGCGTTTGGTTTTTGACGTTTTTCCTTTGAAATACGTTTCGTGGAGTAGTAGTAGGAGGATAAGTGGTTTTGGTGTTTTGGTTACGTTTTGCAAGATTTTCAAAGACTTTCTACTGTCTTCGAAGATACAGTCGTCTGGTTATCTTACTGCCAGACACGGGGTGCAATCTAGGGTGCTTTTACTATGCTTCGGTTTATTATACTCTGGGTAAATATTTTTTTTTTTAAATCCAGTAAATTAAATATATGTTTTGAGTTTTTTTTACCGATATGTTTCTTTTTATTATATTTGGATTTAAATTTTTTTATTGTCTGTTTTTTGACACAGATACAAAATATAATTATATTGAGATAATCTGCATTAAAAATTGACATATTTTAATAAATCTGTATTAGAAAATATTTTGAGTAAATCTCGGTTAAAAAAAATTAAAAAAATTTAAAGAAATAAAAAAAAACTGCTCCTTGTATGAAAAATCGGAGCAGCATAAAAATTTCCTGCAATCTAACTTTCTGTATAAACTCCTACGAATGAAAAAGTTTTGTTTACAAAGCTCAGACATGTATAATTTTCTCATAGCTATGGTAGGTATAGACTTGTCGTCTAAAGTTAAACGTTAAATTCATTGCCTTATATGGGGTATAGTGGAAATAGGACGACAACGAGAGACTGCAGATGGGGATCCTCGCGGGGAATGTCCCGTTCGGGTACCCGAGTTTGGGGATTTTTCTTCAGCGAGGGCGGGGGTGGGGGAGATTTTTCCTCCGAACAGATTTTGGGGCGGAGAATGGGATTGATTCTCCCGTTCCCGACAATTTTACTTATATGCCCTTAAATATTTAGGCTTTATATAGTTAAAAAATAGGTTTTTTAGTAACTTCACATATATTATTATAATTATAATTATAATAATTATTATTAACGATTATTTTAACGATTTTTTTAAATTGAATCTCTTGAATTTTAACGATTATTTTTCTGTAGTGTACAAGTTTAAAAATGCTATTCGACGTTGTGAATTTTATAAAAGGTTAAATTGAAGTTAGGTTCCTTGTAGGAACCCGTAGGGTGGTGGGGAATTGGGATGGGGGTTAATCAACCCCCGACATGGGGAATGAGGATGAGGATGAGGGACAAATGAGACTCGAGGATGGGAAATGGGAAAGGTCTCCCCGAACGTTCCTCGCTCCATTGCCATCCCTAAGTGAAAATCAACTTTTTTTTCTTTTTTTTTTTCATCAACTCATGAAACGGGAGTCGTGTAATGCTTTCGTAGAGTTATGCAATTCATTCTTCTTATAATGTTGAGGTGGATATATAATTGCATGCTAAGAGTTGCTCACGCACACTTGGATGTGATCTCAAAGCTAAGGCCATACTTAGCACAAAGTGATATATATGTCTCCGGGAAAAATTATTTCTTGGTAATTGGTCAATATTACTTCACTTACCGTGAACACAATAACTTAGCTCCTCAAAGAATTGGCTTTAGATCATCAACAATGAGGATTATTGCATAAAGTTTTCTATGACTGTTGCATTTATAATTTATGAAATCCGAAGATTAATGAATGAGTTATACATCTGACCCTTTCCATAATGGTTCGGTTGATTCGTTCGGCCACACCATTATGTTGTGGGGTGCCAGGAACCGTCTTCTCATGTCTGATGCCATGCTCAAAACAATAATTCTTGAAATCATGGGAAGTGTACTCACCCACATTATCACTGCGAAGACACTTCAAAGGTTTTCCAGTTTGTCTCTCCACAATGGCATGAAACCTTTTTAAGTATTGTAACACCTGGTCTTTGGTCTTTAGAAAGTACACCCATACTTTCCGTGAAGCATCATCAATAAACGTCACGAAATATCTGCTATCACCCAGAGTTTCCACCTCCATGGGACCACATACATCAGAGTAAACCATATCTAAAATATTTTTCTTTCGCTTCAATTTTTTGCTGAAAAAAACTCTATGATGCTTGCCAAATAAACAGTGATCACAAGGGTTTAGCTTTGTACCTTTGGCATAAGAAATGAGGGATTTCCTTGCCAAAATCTGCAATCCTTTCTCACTCATATGAGCGAGTCTTTTATGCCCAAATTTGGTGAAGCATCATCCTCGACTGCATTCAATCCTTCTCCAACTTGCTTGACTTGAGTTTTGTATAAGGTGTTATACACCTTCCCCCGAGAAATTACCATTGAGCCTTTGGAAAGCTTTCATTTGCCATCACCAAAGCTACTATAACATCCTGTTCGATCTAGAGCATGCACAAAAATCAGATTCAGGCGCAGATCCGACACATGTTGCACATCTTTCAACGTCAACGTGCAACCCACATTCGTCTGAATGCACACATCACCAACTCCCACAATATTTTCATTGCTGTCGTTACTCATCCTTACTTTGCCAAAGTTTCCTGCTTTGTACGAAGTAAAGAATTCTTTGTTGGGAGTAGGATGATATGATGTTGCTGATTCCACGACCCATTCATCACATGAATCTGCAACATGGAATTCTTCATTATCAAGGGTGAATAATACCACTTCCCCATCTGTCACAGGGTTGCGCTTTTTTCATCGTTTGCCATAGTCCTCTGATTATTCCGATCTCTGTTCTTCCGGTATTTGCAGTTCCTTTTGATGTGTCCCTCTTCGCCGCATTGAAAACATTTGAACTTTCTTCTAAACTGTGACTGAGATCTATCTCTGGATTTGTTTGATCGACCTCTACTTTTACTTCTTCCCCTGTTTTCTGTAACAAGGGCTTGGGAATTATCTATCCCCAAGTCTTTTCTTCTGGCTTCTTCATTGAACATACTATCTTTGACTTGTGTCAAAGATAATTGTCCATCCGACGTAGAGTTACTTAACTATACCACCAGAGTTTCCCAGCTGTCCGACAAAGAACTCAAAAGTAGTAGTGCTTGTAATTCTTCATCTAGCACTAGCTTCATGGTAGTCAATCGATTTACCATATCTTGAAAATCACTCAAGTGTTCATCAAAAGATCTTCCCTCTTTGTACTTCAAGTTTACCAGCTTCCTAATTGTGAAAGCTTTATTTTGTGCAGTCTTCCTTTCATAGAGAATTTGTAAATTCTTCCATAGAGTCTGGGCATTTGTCTTTGAGGCCACATGATGGAACACGCTAATGTCCACCCATTGCCTAATTGGTCCAATGGCCTTCTGGTGCATCCTTTTCCAATCTTCCGATGTGACTGTATCTGGCCTTGCATCTCCCTTTTCAACGGGATCATATAGATTCTTACAGAAAAGTATATCCTCCATTCTTGGCTTCCAAATGGAGTAATTTGCAGATGTCAACATCATCATGGTGCCTGTTGTCGTCTACATTTAATTACACAACACAACCCCAAAGCTCAATTAGGAGCTCTGATACCACTTTGTTGGGCTTTGGTACTGATTCACAGTAAATTAAAGTGGCGCAGCAGAAATAAATTGAGCAAGGCAATAGAAAAATGACACCAATGATTTTAACGTGGAAAACCCTCTAAAAACGAGAGTAAAAAACCACGATCCAAAGTCCCAAAAATATTTCACTATATGCAGGATAATAACAATACCCTGTCCACACTCTTATCACACAAGAGGTACAAATATAGTGTTTCCCAATGAGACCCCTCCCATTCAAATACTATAATTTATTGTACAAATTATAGTACCAAGGAGTAATACAAATGATACCCAAAAATACCCGATGTGTATTTCCCCCGGTGTCTATTCCCACCAGAATATATTCTCACACCCTAGGATTTACTCACACTCTATTTTGCTCACTACTACAAGCAATATTTATTTCTAGAGACTTATATAATGCTCTACTATGTAAATATTGCTATGCTCTGGAGTTATAAATTTGTACTGGGGAAAGCTCTCTATTTATAGAGAGAGCTTCCGGTGCAAAACGCGTAACAAAACGTGTTACGCGTTTGCACCGCTTGGTAGCCAAAAGAAAGGAAAGAAGAAGAAGGAAAGCAGAAGCATGTGGGGTGGCCACTGATAGCAGAAAAATTTTCTTCTGCTGGACCCCACAAAATGCTCATGAAAACAAGGAAGCTGTCTTATAGGCGGGATTGAGACCAATTGCACAGAAAATGGACTTTTTTTTCCCTAACATTAATTTGATTTAATATACTTGAATATCACCTTCAATATTGTTGAACGATTTTTATTTCCTTCCATGTGAATAAATAGACTAAGTTGTCCAATATTGCAGTAGAAAGGTGAATGCAAGAATAAAAATTGGTCAAAAAAGGTGAGTCCTTATTAATAATTAAATATTATTTAAAGGTTGTAGGGTTAGCTCTAAAGTCGAAAGGTGAAAGACGTTCAATATCGAAACTGTTTTTCTTTAGTTCTTTTTATCTAGACAATTGAATTGTGCAGTAAACATCACAGTTCTTGCCTTGGATGCACAAATATGAGACCTAGTTATGTTAACTTCAGAGAGGAGCCAAATACACATATTGTATCGAAGGTACACCAAAGATTGTTTTTAGAACAATGTTTTAGACCGTAACGCAACTACACTCCATTGATCAACAATCATTTTTAAAACAATCATTTAACCTAGAGAACCTACTTATTCATTTACATAGGTATATATCATACAAAACATTACTAGAAGTGATCCTTCATTGTTGTTCTATGTAGTTATCACTAATATTCAATTTCACACAAGTCTCAAAGGAAAGTAACCAATGGGCCTTTCAAGTAAAAGCTCATTTGTTGTCTGAGAGTACAATTGTCACTCACATTCTCATATTTTAGATTGAGTTTTTTCCCTCCCATGCACAACTGGTAGCCGCCGTCCCTTATTCTTTGTTGATTAGAATCCACAAAGTCACAAAACTTAGGGTGATCATTCTTTTTCGACCGAGTTAGACAACGATTAAGGACTCATTCCCTTTATTTTCCCTAACTAGTTAGCTTGTCATTTCATTCACCTCACCTCCGTACTTCAGATTTGAAACACATTGAAAGAGTAAGGAATAGCTCGTCAACATCTCTTAACTTTGAAAAATGAAATATGGAATGAATAGTAGAATTTTCATCACATGAAAGCTATTTAACAACAAGAAGGGTTTGTTTCTTGATGAAGTTCCTTGGATTCAAGACCTAAATCCTTGATTCCTAACTCCATCATTGAAGACATGAGCATAGCAATTCCAAAGTCGAGCACAAAGACATTGGGCCTTCAAAATTCCTCGAGAAACTCATATTTCGAGTATAATGCTATGAGTTTATGATGCTGAAATTGCACATATGTAAGGGAATACATGCTGAAATTGAATCCTTATATGTGATTGACGAATATTTGTTATTGTATGATTTAGAGTCTATGTTAAAAGGCGTGGAACTAGCATGAATATGTATGTGTATCATTATATGTTAATCATGAAGTAGTAATTTAAGTTATTGGAAAGAATCGAACTTGAAAATAAGGGTAATTAACTACTGAAGCTTATTGCAATCGAGTATCGTGGATATGTAACCGGTTACATCAATTTAGCCTTAGTCATATTGATTGTGAACTGCAAAATAATCGATTACTAAGTATTGATAATCTATTATCCTATCTAAAATTTGAGAGAAAGGATAATTTATATATTCAAGTTCAAATCTTATCCAATGTAAGGGTAATTAATGATTAAGGTGGAAAGAATGATGATTATCATGCATCATACATGGAGTTATGGTGATTGTGGTGAGATGTGGGGTTAAGATACATGAACGGTTAGGTGGGCCGTAAGTGGAAATGGAAGGTTGTTGGGAATTATTGTGGGTAAGATAATTCTGTGATAGGCTGTTTTAGCTAACCTCGCTTGGGATAGTCTTGCGTAACTGCAATAATTCTATCTGCAACTCACTCATTTCGGATAGCGAAGGGTGGTTCTCAATATGGCTTAGTCTAGGTTGGATTCATGATGGGCGCAAGGCTCATTGGAAGCATACGCGAAAGTGAGACAATTACTTCTAATTGCTTTTTCCTGGAGCTTTGAGATTGAGGAGATATTGATGGAAGGTGAATGAAAATTATTGTGTGATCGAGCATGTATTGCATATAGATATATAAGATAATGGTTTGGATAAAAAAAACTTGCTTATGCATTCATCATTTGAACTCAGATTATGCTATTAGTGTTTGTTTACTTATAGTTATGTAATCACCGATCTGATTATGTGATATGACAATGACTTACTCTCATTTCCCTAAATGTGTGTTAGGTGACGATGGGGCTAATCCCACCTTTGAAATGGATGGGACTGAAGTCGCTCCCTGTTGGGAGTAATGTAGTTATTAGAATCGGTAGCCAAGAATGAGGCTGTCATTCAAATCTTAGTCATAAGGATTAGAGTTTTTGGAGAATATTGCTCTTGGTGTAACATGAGGCTTTATACCAGGACTTTATTATTTCTTTTTGGAAAAGTACTGATGTATAAAGCTTTTCTTTTGAAAAGATAATAAAATAAATATGTTTTCCGATATTATTGTCTCAAAAAGTATTTAATTTGTTCACCATTTTAAAGGACTTCATACAATTTACCAATAATTTATTTAACATTTTGGGATTGGAAATTTGGGGCATTACACTCACAACTTCTGTGCTTGTATAATTGCATCGTATTCTAACACTTTCTGGAATAATCTCTTTTCTTCACTGTCATTGTTAATTGAGTATCCTTGCTGAATAAGTTATTTGAGTAAATAATCTTCCTTTGGTCTTCCTTGCTCTTGATTGATTAGATTATCTATTTTCATAAATAATGTTGCATGTATTCCTAATTGTCAAGGTATTTGAGTAAATAATCTTCTCCTTTGGTCTTCCCAACTCTTGATTGATTAGATTATCTATTTGAAACATTCTCTAAAATCCAACTACAAAATAAAATAGACCACACATCTTTCCTTATATGCTAATGATAGTAAATATAAAAATAAATCCAACTATTAATGCATAATAATGATTCTTATGCGTGTTACCGTACCACCTCCGTGCAAACTACATAAGTCAAAGAAATGTATCCCTTGTTTATATCTTGTGTTTTCATTTTCAGATTCCTTAATTCCTTGTTGACCCCTCATTACACATACGTTAGGGATCAGCGCATGTGCATTTTTTTTACACATACGCTGAGGGTTAGCAAACTGAAAAAAAAAATTGCATATACACTGATCCCAACGTATGTGTAAAGGAAAAGCCGCAAAATAAATGGGAGTAAAAAAATGAATTCCCTATGCCTTTTTGACTGGCTCTGAAATTGGTTCCGAATTATGATCCAAAATAGGGTCTTTGATGAGATTTAGTTCCCAGCCCCCATATTTTATCTCCCAAACCCCCATTTTTCCAAATATTCCAATACTACCCCCACCCCTTCTACTTCTTCCCTTATCCACATCAAACCCCAAACCCCACTTTTTTCTCTCTCTTTTAGAACCTCAAACCCCACTCTTCTTCCCTTCTTCCAGTTCCAGATCCGCCGCCGCCACCCTCCGCGGTCGCCAGCACCATGGCGTTCTCATTGTGGCGGTGTGAAGTGTAAGGTTTCGAAGACCTTCCACTTCACAGATCTACGTTCACATGCTTCACATGCCTCACTATGGCATGCTGTTCGCGGCCAAGGGAGGCAGCGAGATCGACGCGACTCCTCTTCTCGCTGTTTTTTCTTGTAGCTAATTATTTCCGACGAACTAGTGTCGAAATTTCAAAATTCCGACACGGGGTTCTTGGAATTTGTTTTTTTTTTGGGGGTATTTGATAATTTCCGATGAACCAGTGTCAGAATTTTGAAATTCCGGCACGGGGTTCTCGGAATTTTAACCAAATTGTTATTATTAGATCTGTTTTTTTTGTTATTTTTTTAGATCTGAAGAAGACAATAATAGCAGGTTTTTTTTGTTGTTATTTTTTTTAGATCTGAAGAAGAAGACAACAACAACAGCATGTTTTTTTTTTTGATATATTTTTTTAGATATGAAGAAGAAGAAGACAACAGCAACAATAGCAACATGTGTTTTTTTTTTGTTATTTTTTTTAGATCTGAAGAAGAAGAAAGAGGAAGAGGAGGAGAAGGCGGCGGCGGTGTGGAAGTTGAGTGGGTGGAGGAGTTGTGGGGTGTGGGGTTTGTGAAATGAAAAGGGAGTTGTGGAGTGTAAGGTTTGTGAAATGAAAAAGGAGAAAGGGGGGTTTGTGAATGTGTAAGGGCAAAGTGGACATTTTCACTTTAAAATGGGGTTTGGGGATAAAATATGGGGGGCTGAGAACTAAATCTCGTCTTTGATTAGACGAGCGGACAAGAACAAGAAGCCAATGTCGTGGAAGGATTAATGCTATTCTCAATATAGATATATTCAAGTAATTCCTTTCAGTACCTGAATTGATGAGCAAGAAAAATAAGAAAATACTAACAATGTTTTTTGAGAGGAAAATAACAATGTTTGATATCTAATATCATATAGAAGTTTATAAAAAAAAAACCATTAATATCATCATATATAGAAAAATTAACGATATTTTAATACATTTCTTCTTAGCTCATTTTAGTATATCACATATCTTATAGTTGTTGATGATTGAGATTTATCTATTTTGATGTAGCATGTGTAATTTTTCAAACGAGAAAAATTAAAAGGTATTTACGTTTGGGATCCTATTACATTACACAATTTTCATGAAAAATTCATAAGTAAATTTAAATTTATTTTATTTTAGATATTTCTATTCTCATTCGAGACATTAATAAATGAAAAGACACATCATTTTTCTTATAAAAAAAGGTCTTTTTATCTCATACATCATGTGCATAGATTAATCAAATCTTTAAAAAAAAATGTTTTTTTTTTAAACTGATACATTTAAATAAATTAAAAAATATTTATTTGGTTTTTTAATACAATTTTTATTATTTATGTCCTCTTATCTTATGTATGAGGTATATAGGATAGAAAATTAGTAAAAAAAAAAAAACATACTTTTTTTAAACTAGCTACGTGTATATATAATAAAGGTGGACACCTAGCATTTGACATGTTTTTTTGTGTCACCATCTCTTAGCTGGAAGAGATTTGTTTGGATTTGATGCTGATGGCTTGCTCTCGAGCCTTTTGGTTGGGCCTTGGACAAAGAATCCACTTTTGTTTTTCTTTTTTCTTTTTTGAAATTTTATTTTCTAATAAACATTGAATATGACCTTAAACTAAAATGAAATCTTTACCAGTTACTGTTCTTTAAACAATTAGCTTACCTAATTTGGAAAGTAAGATAATTATATTGTTGTGAAAGCTTTCTAGATATGGTAAAGGCCTAGGACCAGGTGTCATGCTTCTACAATAATATGCATGTCGTGACAAACTTATATCATTATATGTTGCCTAGGTGGCTGGTACTAATGCTTTTAAAAATATGTGTTTTTGAAGGGTGAAAACCTTTGGGTCACTCTTTGAGGCATGTAGAGAACAAAATCAGTGTGAGTAGGTTGCCACCCAAAATGTTCTTGTGAGAGATATTTTTGGAGCTATTATTATATTGCAAAATTCCAGATTCATCTTTCCAACAGGTGAGACAATCCAGCCTCCGGACATGCATTTTATATTAATGTGATGAGTCGTGCCATATTTCTAAGAGAAAGGACAAAATAGTAGCATGAATCTAGATCTTCCAAGCATGCAAAAAGATACCTAATCGGAGTATTATAATTAGTAGGTTCTAAGTTCAATAAGGTTAAAACTAGTATGTAAGACACTAATACGATAGTTAAAATATATTATTGGATACACATAAAAAGCATAACCATAATCAACGGTGCTTCGTTCAGCTGGTGTAAGGTCCTAACTGAAATTCTGGGAATGAGACAAGGGTATTAGTAGCCCTAGGTTCGATTCCCACTAAAAACATCTCGTTGGAGAGCCAGTCATGCAGCTCACTCCGGATTAGTCTCAAGGACTCCCTAGTATTAAGAATGCTCTTGGGGATACCGGTGGTTCCGCAAGAAATTCGGAAAAAAAAAAGACCGTAATAGCATGCATTACTTAATGATTTTTCTTGTTCATCACTTAACTTTACGATCGGAGACATACTCCAAAAAATAGATAGCTTTTATAACAAATTATGTATTTAAAAAGTTAAAAAATTTAAATACCAAAAAAAAATTTAAAATTTTAGTATATGTTAAGCTTTTTATAAAAAAAAACACTTTCACTTTTTGATATTTAATCCCAATTATCAAAATTAAAAAAAAAGTAAATTAAAATATAACCGGGTTTAAAATGATAAGATAAACTTATAACATTCCCCCTTTTTATTAAGTCTAATTTGGATTTTTTTAATGTCGAAATCAACTTTTTCAATTTTCGATAGTATTAATTATTTCTTTTTCTACAAAAATTCATATTTATAGGGTGATTTTGAAAAAGTATATAAAATATTTATTACATTTTCAATATCACTAACAATATTAACCAAATTGGTACATCTGAAAAATCCTGAAGGACTAAATGCATATTTATAAATTTTCAGGGACCAAATTGGTATAGTGAAAAAACATCAGGGACTAAAGTGGTACTTCACTCTAATTATTATTGAAACGCTAAAAAATATATTGAGTAAATGGTGTTATTTGTGACAGTAAATAATTAATTGTTATTGAAAATTGAAATACGATCTTATAAATAAGGGTTTACTTAACCTCAGCTTGATGATAAAAGATTATAAATGAGTAAAAATGCATTAAAGTTTATTTTCTTCAAAAGATTAAATCTTTATTTTTCCTACGCAAAATTAAACTACTTTATTAAGCCTCAAAACATAAATTAAGATAATCCTTAACCAAAATAAAATTCTCAAAATAAATTTATATTAAAAATCATAGGGAGTATTTTGTTTTAGTACATCTTTACATTTATCTCTCCATCAATCATCATTAATATTATCAAGCAAATTATAATTATTACTCCAGCATTAACTTATTTTTCAAATAATTTTCATGTAAGAACATAAATGGTAAAACAGTTACTCTCTCTTACCTACCATAAAGGAAAATACTAAAGAATATGCTTATGGCATTAGTTAAGAAAATAAAAGAGGTAATTTTATCTTGAAAAATGATAAATTTAAAACTTCGAGAACTAGTGGATTTAGATTTTCAATGCAAATTTTTCTTGAATGTATTCTTTAACCAATGCCCTTAGGGCACTGGTTAGCAATTCCCTACAATATAATAAGGAGAAAAAACTAAAATTATGCTCGGTAAGAAGATTAGTTGATTGTATTTAATTTTCTCAAATTTATAAAAAAAATCAAAAATATTTTAATAAAATAGCATTGTGAATGAAACAAAATTTAAATGACACAACTGCTTTCTATAGATGTTTTAGGAGAATATAGATATTTTAGGAGAATAACATTGAAAATGAAATAAAATTTAAGAAAATAATAAATTAATTGTTTTTATATTTTAAATCAAGAGAAGTATGTAATTTTTTTATATTGCAAATAAGAAAAAATATTAATACCTTGTGAACTTGTGAAAAGTGTCAAAAGACAACGATTTTTTTTTTTAAAAAAAAAATGTCCAAAAGGCAGATAAATATAAACAGGCGGAGTAATTGTATTCAGCAGCTACTAATCCCAATCAACAGGGCAAAATGGAGAGCAAAAAGGGTGTGACAAAATCGAAAAATTAGCAAGAACCTGGTACCATTTGAGAAGTAAATAACAGCATCCATTTATTCTAATTCCAGAGGAAATTACCCACACGTTTATAGCGTCCTTAACAATGCAAATAAATTAGACAAGGCATAACCATTTATTCTCCGTAGCATGTTTTATCCAATTCAATTCAACCACTAATCTAAAATATTCCTTGGGTGAAATTATATTATATGCTATTATGCCAAGGTTGACGTTGAATTATCAACATTTGATGTTTCATGAATAGAATATCATTAACGAATAATCACATAGTAAATCATAAGCAATACGCCGTTTGTGGGAAATAACAGTTGAAACTTTAAAAACCATTCATTCAAGATTAGATGATTATTAATTAACAAAAAGCATTTAACAATCTATACTTAGGAGTATGGAGAATCAGATTCTAACAGAATGATGTCAAAGATAGAAGAGAAGAATGAACTCTATTATTCCTAATCCCTTGCTGCTTAATCACTTCATGACAAATCCTACTCCTAAGTGACAGAAATAGAACATATAATTGTTTTCTCCTTTATGAATATTCAATATTTTATTCCTTATACTTACAGAAAAATATGAGTTAACAAAAGTAACTCCCACCTTCGTATCAAGTACAATTCTTTTTAATTAACTTTTCTCTTGAAAATTATCACTGTAGTGCTGCCAATTAACTCATGATCATAAGCTCCACTACGGAACAAAAGGGCAAGAAGAATATTTTGGCCCAAAACAAAGAATAAGGTTTGAAATACATTTGAATTTTATTTATAAAAAATGGACCCAACCATGTTTGAAATACAAAGAATATTGTTTTTATTATGAATAATATTAGTTTCAAGTCAAATTAAGGACACTTAATCAACAAGGCCTAACAAAATTGATAGATGACTGATTTTTTTAAATATAGTGTCAAAAGTTCGATCCTTGTCGTGAATATGAAAAAAGTTTTGTTAGTAAAGACAAAACTAACTCCGATGATTTTTATGCCTCGGAGAGATTTAATCTTTAGATGTCGAATGAAGAATACCCTTGATAAAAAAAAAAAAAAATCAAGGACACTAGCCTCTTAATATATCCACATTCATAGTGGGAAGATTGGTTACCAACGTAACACAACAAAAAATTACTATGCAAGTAACTTTATACTCTCCTATGTTTTTATTTATTTAATTTCTGCTTTTGAAGGTAATTTTTTTTCTTCTAAATAGTTATTCTTTTAGAACTTTAAGGAGTAGTATTAATAGATGTTTTTTTAAAAAAATTTATGTCCATATAAGGGAAATTGAAAAATAATTAGTGGAGTAATGTTAATGTTAAAATAATAATTATTAGTGGAATAATATTAATTATGATTGGTGGAAAGATAAAGATTAAATATAAAAAACAAAATAACTAGATTATGAAAGTAAGTTGTATTAATTCGCAACAACGTTGGGAGAGGAATAAAACCTTAACCCCGGGACCCCCCTCGAACTGGATTAGTCGGCCCAGTGGGCCGGATACCAGGGTGCAAACCAAAAAAAATTAGCTTCATTGGTTTGTGCATTTATATAAAAAAAAAAAAGAAAGACAACTAGTTGAGGTTAGCACAGGTGGTAAAGGATCTGTTGCTACTTAAACATGTGGTTGGAGGTTCGATTCCCGGCTCTTGCGAACGTAAGAGGTCTCGTTGGGAGACTAAGCCCTCGAAAGGGCCCGACAATGTCGAAAGGATTAGTCACCAAGTTGCGTGGATGAATATACCTTAAGAAACAAAAAAAAAATATAAAAAAAAGACAGATAAATAGAAACTAATAGAATATTTATAATAATTTATCATTTTTTCTATTACCTCATCCAATAAAATTAGTAAAATTTTGACAAATAAAAAAAAATACAAGAGTATATTTATTGTCTAACAAAATCACATATTCTGATTACATTATAATTAATGCAAATGATCAACTTATTTTCCACTAAAAATCATCTACCACTTAAAAATTGAAATCTCCAAGGTTTTTATTTAGAATACTTTTAGTGTGTAATCAAATTTTGAATGATTGCACAACAATTTGCTAATGAACTAATAGTTGTTTGACAAGTCATCTAATGAATTTACGTCACTATCATATTAGCTCTGAGTCATTGCCGCCATGTCAACTCTAGATAAGCTAAATAAACTAATTTGTCAAGCAATCTTTCAATTCATTAGAAAATTATTGTGTAACTATCCAAAATTTGATTGATTATATAGAAATAGTGCCCTTTTATTTATTATTATAACTTAAATTTGGGACAAGCTTTAATTTTAGTAAATTTTTTAGTAACTTTGTGGTATAGGGCAAGTGTTAGATCCAGTGAGAATGTTTTGATAATGACAAAGGTTTTGAACAAGCTACAAGTGTTTGTGATCAAGCTCAAGTATGAAGAAGTTCATCAATCAATAACAAAAAACAAATGATGAAGAGAGAGCAAGCTCATGAAGACTTAGTTTGTATTTAATTGTAATATCTTTAATTTGAGTCTTTTATTTTGATGAGTTTGGGTAGAGTCTTTAGAGGGTAGTGAATCTCTATCAAGGTCATGATTATATCATAATTTGAGTTTTCACTTAACCTAAAATCAATAAGTGGCTTAAAGGTTTGAAATGAAAGGTTTAGTTTTGAGAAAACAAGTTTTTAATTGATTTGAACACTGGTTAATCGATTAATGGATTATGTTAATCGATTAACACACATGTTACAATGGTTAATCGATTAAGGCCATGTGTTAATCGATTAACACATGCAGTACTGGTTTTTAAAATACGTTTTTCACTTCTCAAAATCAGTTTTTAATGATCCTAATTTTTGGGTATTCTATATAAACCTTTTCCTAATCATTGTGATTAACACGTATCATTTTTATATCAATTTTACAAAGATCAAAGTCACACTATTCTCTCTCACTTTCATAGATCAAAGCTTTCACTTTTACATTCTTTGATCAAGAATCTTTGAATCTCTTATGTTGATATTTTCATAGCTATTGAAAGAGATTCATAGGATTGTCATTGTTTTCATTGAGTTGTAATCATTGCAAAGGAGGCAAACGTTCTACAACACAAGGAAGACTTGGTGGTTGTTCACCAAGCAAAGTTATCTTGGAAGTCTTGTTGTGATAACAAGCAATTGGAAGTCTCGGTGTGAGGCATCATCAAGCAAGTGGAAGTCTTTGAAGCATCTCAAAGCAATTGGAAGACTTGTTGTGGGGATATCGGCAAGCAAGGGAAGAGGTTAGATTAGATTCAATAGGGTTGCAAGACAAGAGTGTGATATCTCTTGGAGGCTATCAAGAAGGGAGTCTTGAGAGGCATTTGCTTGTAATTTGAGAACTCTAATTCCTCATAGTGAAGAATCTCTCTTGGTTGAAGAGGGGACTGGATGTAGCTTTCAAGTGGATGAAAGTGAACGAGGATAAATCTCTGTGTCGTATCTCTATTCCCTTAACTCTTTTACATTCAAGTCATTTCAATATTGTTCTTTATTGAAAACCTAGAAAAGATTGATTTTCATAATTGATTGAATTGAATCTTAATTGTGCAAATTGATTTGGAAAAATCATTTTCATAACCTAGGTAATCAATAAGAATATTGGTGTTAATCAATTCCGCTTTATCTCTGATCTTATGTGTTAATTGATTGATTTTCGTATTTGAGTGAAAAGTGATTTTTCAGTTTTAACAGTGATTAATCGATTAACTAAAAGTGTTAATCGATTAACCAAAATCAAGCTTTCGTAAATAATTGATTAACCTGTTTGATTAATCGATTAACTAAGTGTTTTTAAAGGGTTAATCGATTAATAAGCTTTGTTAATCGATTAAATGCTGAGATTTTTGTAAAAATCATTTGTTTTAATCGTTTCGATTCGTTTCTTTTGAAAATCTTTCAAGGTTTCTCTAACACCTATTCAACCCCCCCTTCTAGGTGTTCTCCTAGTGTCTCCTAGTTATTTCACCCACCGATTGTAGTTCTTTACAATTGGTATCAAAGCTCGGTCGAAAGACACGAGCATAGAGCTTTTTCGTTAAGATCCTTGAGGAAACTACAATGGGTTCTACGAATCCCTTTGGTGGTGAAGGTGCTTCAATTAGCCGCCCTCCTATGTTTGGTGGAGAGGGTTATGCTTATTGGAAAGTTAGAATGAGAATTTTTATAGAAGCCATAGACATGAACATTTGGAAAGCCATTGAAAATGGTCCTCATATTCCCTCAAAAGAAGTAGAAGGTGTATCTCAACTTACCCCCAAAGATAAGTGGACCGATGATGATAAAAGGAAAATTCAATATGATTTAAAAGCAAAGAATATCATCACCTCCGCTCTATCTTATTATGAGTTCTTTAGAGTCTCTCAATGTCATAATGCCAAACAAATGTGGGACACCTTGCAAGTCACACATGAAGGCACTAGTGAAGTTAGGCGTGCTAGATTAAATTCTTTGATGCATGAATATGAATTGTTTCGTATGTTGCCTAATGAATCTATATGTATTATGCAAAAACGTTTTACTCATATTATTAATCATCTTATTGCTCTTGGAAAAACTTTCATGAATTGTGAACTTGTTAACAAAGTTTTAAGATGTCTAAGTAGGGAATGGCAACCTAAGGTTACCGCAATTGTTGAATCAAAGGACTTGGACACCATGGACTTAGATACACTTTTCGGAAAGCTTCAAGAACATGAAATGGAGCTTGGACGTTTGCATATGCATGAAGAGTCAGATAAGTACAAGGAAAGAAAAGGAATTGCTCTTAAAGCCAAAAGTTCATATAAAAAGGAAGAGAGTTCCGATAATAATGATAATGAAGATTCCGATTCGGACATTGATGAAGAAGAGATGAAACTTCTACTAAGAAATTTTAGCAAGCTTCTAAGGAGAAAAGGAAGGTTGAACAAAGACAAAAGTAAAGATAAGAATTCCCCACACTACAAGACCAAGACAACAAAAGAAGGAGTAGTTTGCCATGAATGTGGAAAATCCGGTCATCTCAAGTACTCATGTTCTAAGTATCTCAAGAAGAAGGAGAAAGAGAAGAAAAATGAAAAACACAAAAGGGCATACATAGTTTGGAATAGTGATGATGAAGAAGACAAAAAAAGCACATCAAATAGTTCTTCAGATGATGAAGAAGCCGCTTGTCTCAACTTGATAGCTCTAGTAGATGAAGAGGAAAGTTCAAATGATGAATCAAGTGAACAAAGCGACGAAAGTGATGTAAGTGAAACTAAATCCGAAATTTCTTCCAAATATGAAATTTTATATAATGCTTATGAAGAAATGCATGAACATCTTAAGAAACTAGCTTTGAAAAACATTGAAAGGAAGAAGCTCATTTTGAAACATCAACAAGAGATTTTAGAACTTCAAAAACAAGTTGATGAGCTTAATCTTCAAAATGAAACTCTTGATCTTATATATGCTAGTTCTTCTTGTGATTGTGCTAGTAGATTGAATATTGTGGTTGATTGTGAGAATTGCAAGTTGCTTAAAGATGAAAATGCTATTTTGAAAAATAAGCTCGCCAGTTTCACAAGTGGTGATATTAAATTGCGCACATTGTTAAATTTTCAAAGAGAAAATTCAAACAAGTTTGGTTTGGGTTATACTGATGCTAAGAGTAAGTCTCATAGAAATGTTGTTGATTTTTCAAATGCACCAACATGTTTCTATTGTGGCACTCATGGACATACTTCAAATATGTGTTATATTAAAGTGCATGGTATACCTAAAGGAAATTTTGTTTGGGTTAGGAAGGGTGAGAGTCCCTTAACAAACAAAAATGGATCCAAGACTATTTGGATACCAAAAGGCAAAGCGTGATTGTTTTGTAGGTGTAATTGAAGAGAAAAAGGCTTACAAGTGTTATTCATTATTTGCTTCTTCAAATCTCAAGTGAAACTCCTACATTTTCGTACAATTGATATTGTTGAATATTCACAATTGGTATCAAGTGAATTTCTTACAAGAGATAGCAAGTATTCACAATTGGACTTACATTTGGTATATTCTAATCTTGCTATTAGTCTTTGACAATTAATATTACTTCTACAAAATTCATAATTGGTATCATTGTGTGATTATTAGATGTTTATCATGCTATTGTGATTATTGTGATATTTCTTTACAATTGATATCTTATTTTGCTAAGTGATATGATAACTCTTTAGTTACAATTGGTATTATATTTCATTGTCATATTTCTCTCCAATTGGTATCACATTTCAAAGTATAGTTCCTTAGTTTTACATTTGGTATCATTGATTAGTTGGTATCAATGTTGTGAAGAAATGAATGTTATAATTTCTCTTATTTTGGCTTAGAATTTTATATTTCAATTGGTATATATTACTTTTTGATAATGCCAAAAGGGGGAGAAGAGGTTGTTTTGTTGTTTTTATATAGGTTGAGCAAAGTTGTTGAAGATAGGGGGAGAATCAAGCTTATCTCATTTGGATTTCAAATGTCAAAAGCATTTATTGAGGGGGAGCAAGAGTCTCACCAAGTATCAAATGGTTCAAGCATCAACAACTTCAAACAAATTCAAAACGTGTTTGTCATTTTCAAAAAGGGGGAGATTGTTTGATCCAGTGAGAATGTTTTGATAATGACAAAGGTTTTGAACAAGCTACAAGTGTTTGTGATCAAGCTCAAGTATGAAGAAGTTCATCAATCAACAACAAAAAACAAATGATGAAGAGAGAGCAAGCTCATGAAGACTTAGTTTGTATTTAATTGTAATATCTTTAATTTGAGTCTTTTATTTTGATGAGTTTGGGTAGAGTCTTTAGAGGGTAGTGAATCTCTATCAAGGTCATGATTTTATCATAATTTGAGTTTTCACTTAACCTAAAATCAATAAGTGGCTTAAAGGTTTGAAAGGAAAGGTTTAGTTTTGAGAAAACAAGTTTTTAATTGATTTGAACAGTGGTTAATCGATTAATGGATTAGGTTAATCGATTAACACACATGTTACAGTGGTTAATCGATTAAGGCCATGTGTTAATCGATTAACACATGCAGTACTGGTTTTTAAAATACGTTTTTCACTTCTCAAAATCAGTTTTTAATGATCCTAATTTTTGGGTATTCTATATAAACCTTTTCCTAATCATTGTGATTAACAAGTATCATCTTTACATCAATTTTACAAAGATCAAAGCCACACTATTCTCTCTAACTTTCATAGATCAAAGCTTTCACTTTTACATTCTTTGATCAAGAATCTTTGAATCTCTTATGTTGATATTTTCATAGCTATTGAAAGAGATTCATAGGATTGTCATTGTTTTCATTGAGTTGTAATCATTGCAAAGGAGGCAAACATTCTACAACGCAAGGAAGACTTGGTGGTTGTTCATCAAGCAAAGTTATCTTTGAAGTCTTGTTGTGATAACAAGCAATTGAAAGTCTTGGTGTGAGGCATCATCAAGCAAGTGGAAGTCTTTGAAGCATCTCAAAGCAATTGGAAGACTTGTTGTGGGGATATCGGCAAGCAAGGGAAGAGGTTAGATTAGATTCAATAGGGTTGCAAGACAAGAGTGTGGTATCTCTTAGAGGCTATCAAGAAGGGAGTCTTGAGAGACATTTGCTTGTAATTTGAGAACTCTAATTCCTCATAGTGAAGAATCTCTCTTGGTTGAAGAGGGGACTGGATGTAGCTTTCAAGTGGATGAAAGTGAACGAGGATAAATCTCTGTGTCGTATCTCTATTCCCTTAACTCTTTTACATTCAAGTCATTTCAAATTGTTCTTTATTGAAAACCTAGAAAAGATTGATTTTCATAATTGATTGAATTGAATCTTAATTGTGCAAATTAATTTGGGAAAATCATTTTCATAACCTAGGTAATCAATAAGAATATTGGTGTTAATCAATTCCGCTTTATCTCTGATGTTATGTGTTAATTGATTGATTTTCGTATTTGAGTGAAGAGTGATTTTTCAGTTTTAACAGTGATTAATCGATTAACTAAAAGTGTTAATCGATTAACCAAAATCAAGCTTTCGTAAATAATCGATTAACCTGTTTGATTAATCGATTAACTAAGTGTTTTTAAAGGGTTAATCGATTAATAAGCTTTGTTAATCGATTAAATGCTGAGATTTTTTGTAAAAATCATTTGTTTTAATCGTTTCAATTCGATTCTTTCGAAAATCTTTCAAGGTTTCTCTAACACCTATTCAATCCCCCCCACTTCTAGGTGTTCTCCTAGTGTCTCTTAGTTATTTCACCCACCGATAAGTATGTTTTATTGATAGAAATATGGTACCATACCTAATAGGAGTACAAGTATGAAATTTGGTATTTTCAAAAATCAAAATAAGATGTACATTAATATAAATCCCCGCCTTTTATATAAATAGGACACTATTTGTTGCGGCAATTACAATTATTTTTAACATTTTTCTCATGCCACAAAATTTCAAGTAAATCACCCAAGTGGATTGGTCTACTAGAAACTGGTTGAATGCTTAGGGACTTCAGGGTTAAAGGCTCGAGTCCCGGTGAGGCAATAATTCTTGGGAATGATCCATATCTTTGAGTCAAATACTCGCACAGTTCGCGGATCCGAGGTGACCTAACACCACTTGGTTTGGACAAAAAAATTTTCAAGTAAATCTAAATCTCTCAAAATCTACCATTTTGAAATCCTGATTTTTTATTATTTTTTTTTTTTTTTGAGCTGGAAAAGGAAGAAACACCAAAAACAAAAACTAGTCTCTAGGAAAAGCAATTTCCATTCTATCCGCTAACAAAATTGAAGACAAAGCTGGAGAAGCATCTGACCAAATTTTGAGGCTTGCTGCATCATTAACATCATGCTTCGCCATCCAATCAGCACACTGATTTTCTTCATGCAAACAATGTTGGAAAATCATTGTCCAATCCTCATCAAGAAGCAACTGAATGTCATTAAGGTAGGATGCATAACAACGGAAACGAAAGTTCCTTTGTTCCAGAAGCTGGAGAGCTTTTTAAAAATCTGATTGACAAATCAATAAGCCATGTGACATGTAATGCTACTAATTAGACAAACCCTTAAAAAATATAATAAACAAAAAAAATGGTATATTCATCAATATTAGAATAAAAAAATTTGAAATTAAAGATGAATCAAAAGTATATTTAATTATTTAATTACTTCTGTGTTAGAATATTGACACTTCCACTTATTCATCTTTATAACCTATCCAATTATGTAAAAAATCTCCCTCTCACAATTTTTTTTTCCTTAATTTAATTTATTATTATGAATTTTGAATCTTTAAGAATAACATGGCCTCACAAGTGAGGGATGTATTTTATAATAAAATTTATTTCTTGGGTTAATTTTATCACATTTACATATATATATATATATATAAAATCTTTTTTCATTATTTCATTTATTATCTCAATTTATTTTATTATAATTAATTTTCAATTAAGTAACCTTCTTCACCAAACAATGAACAATTCTAGGTGAACTCGTCATTTTAATAAAATTAAGAAAAATGTTAACGATTATCCTAAAAAATTAAAAGAAATAAATTGTTGTTGAAAAGTGATATATTTAATAAATTGATAAATATCATGTGTATATTTTTAATAAAAATAATTATTTTTTATTGATTTTTAAATGAATGTCCCCAGAACACTAATCAGAAAAATCTTAAAATTAATAAAAGCAAACTCATCACTCCCAAATCCTAATTTACTAGTCTATCCTGAGTAAAATATATACTCCTTCCGTCCCTAATTATAAGACCCTCTTGATATTTTTATTTTGTCCCTATTTATAAGGCCTTTTACCAATTTTCAATGAGCATTAATTTTTTTTTTCCACAAACACCCTTATTTATTTAACACTTTTTAGATTCACAATAATATTAATAGGGGTAATTTTGAAAATACATAACAAAAGTTCACATTTCCAATACAATTAACTTAATTATTTCACTTTCTTAATGGACATGAAATCTCCCGAGAGAGCCTTATAATTAGGGACAGAGTAGTAATAAAATCAGTCCTGTTATGAATAACAACCTCCATTTCAAAAAAAAAAAAAAAAAAAAAAACCCTCATTCTTTCGCTCAACCCGTGGCTCAAGATATACTCCCTCCGGTCCTATTTATAAGACCTTTTTGGGGTTTTTCACTTTCACCAAGGAGAGTGGATAAATTTGTTAGTGGCATTGAAAATGTGAAAATTTGATATGTTTTTTCAAAACTACCCCTATAATTATTATTGGAACTCTAAAAAGTGTTGACTTTATAGGGGTGTTAGTGGAAAGAAGTAATTAAATGTTATTAAAAATTGAAAAAAGGTCTTATAAATAGGACCAAAATAAAAACCCCAAAAGGGTCTTATAAATTGGACCGAGGGAGTATTGGATTGTAACACTACAAAAATCAATACCAATAAACCAACGGTCATTGTCTTGACAATGTTGGGCAAGAGTTAACGAGGTTTCTCTAACTTCGAATAAGACATGCACTTAACTTGTACTACTTCCTCCCAGTTGAAATATAAGGAAAAGAATAAAAATATATTATTTTTTCAATTTATATAAAAAATTTATTTGAAAAAAAAAATTGATATTATTTGTAAGATTATATTTCAATATTCAATAATATCTAATTACTTTAAAAAAAACACCCTTATTAAGTTAACACTTTTTAAAATCTCAATAATAATTACATGGTAGTTTTGAAAAAGTATATTAAATATTTACTTTTCCAATATCACTAACAACTTTAATCCACTTTCTTTATGATCGTGAATTTCTTTAAAATGGTCCTACATATAGAACCGGAGGAGGTACTTCTCGTGGTTTAAAATGTAAGACAAAGTTTACTAACCTTCTTAAATTTTGTTTCATTCTAAATACCGTTTTTCTAAAACATCCTTAGAAAGTGGTTATCTCATTTAATTTTTTTATTCTCAATGTTACTTTCCTAAAATGTCTCTACCTTTTTTTATAAATTTGAGAAAATTAGATACAATTAACTACTCCCTCAATCTCATTATCTTGATAAAAAAAATGCAAAATTTTTTGTCCCAAATTATAGTATAAAACTGAAAAGTCTTAAAGATGGTATATTATATTCGTGATTGGAGTAAGTAAGGAAACATACATTTAATTAAAAAAAATTTAAAATCTTATTGTTTTCTTCAAGAGAATAATGGGAGTGCACCGTCGGTGTAATGTTTTTTATACTATCGGTTGATCGTCCACCGTTCATGCGTTTTACTTTTAATTAAGAGTCAATGATTAATATTACATCAATGGTAGATGATGTGCTGACGGTGTAAAGAATCGTTACACTATCGGTGCACCACCCATTTTCTCTTTCGTCAATGCTTTGAATGTTCATGAAAAATTAATATAACATGTATTAATGTTAATGATATGAAAATTTGTTTAATGTCAATTTATAATTAATGAGTAAATCATCATTACATTAAAAAGATAAGATATTCTCTTTTTTTCATTTACCAATATGACTTCTATCAAAATAATGGGTCAGAGGGAGTAATATTTTAAGAGTTTTAGTTCTCAAATCCCATGCTTTAGTCCCCAACCCCCAATTTTTTGTTAATCCCAAACATACCCTTCTCTTTCACAAACCCTAACTCTTCTCCCTCCCAACCCCCAGAGCGTTTCCGTCCCTTTCAGTTTCGATCCAGAGCGTTTCCGTCTCTTCTCTTCTTCAGTTCGTCGATCCAGAGCGTTTCCTTCCCTTTCAGTTTCTCTCCCCGCCACGATTCCAACAGCAACACTGCTTATTTTGGACCAAGCCACCCACATGGAAGGACAGATTCGAACTCAGATCTGCCTTCTCTTGAATCGCAGCAACGTTCGGTCACAACAAAGATCAGTGGCAACCAAAACCAAAAGTGATGCATTTGGGTTTTATACAGTAGGCCCTTCTTCATGGTGAGACGGTGTTTTTTTTTTCCTGGTTGCTGATAAATTCCGACAAACCAGAAAAAATTCCGACACGGGATTCTCGGAATTGAAGATTATCCATATTGTATTTGAGAAGAGAGAGAAGTGATAACGCTGCCGTTGCAAAACAACAGAATGAGAGAGTCACAGACACAGAGTAACGAAGGGAGGGAGGGAAGAGGAGAGAGCGGTGGAGGTGTGGGTGGTTATGGCGGAGAAGGGGGATGACGACATGGGAGGGAGGCCATGGCCGAGGTTTGGGGAAGAAGAAGAAGGAGGGAGTTTGGGGTTTGATGGAAAAAAAAATAGAATAAGGGATATTTTTGTCATTTCCCAATTAAATTGGGGGTTGGGGCTAAAAGTTGGGGTTAGGGAACTAAATCTCATATTTTTTTTTTAAACTACTAAATCTCATATTTTAATAGTGTGAAACTAATTTTTTTTGTTGGTGAAAGTGTGAAACTATTTTTTTTCTTATATATTTCCCATGAGTAATCAACAGTAGTTTAATCGGTTACAAGTAAAGCGTGCACGGTAGGTTTTGAAGTTAGAGACACGTCTTTAACCGGGGTCAATCATGGACAAATGGACAAATCAACAGGAGCCCAACATGCTTTTCTCACTCCCCTTTCTGCAAACCTTTTTTTTTTTTTTTTTTCCCGAAACCAGGTGGTGTTTGGGCTTCACATTTTGTGGTCCAATTAATCCACCTCGGATCTGCGAACTGTGCCAATCTTTGACTTAATGGTATGAATCCTCCCCATAAATTGTTGCCTCACTGGAACTCGAGCCTTTGACCTTGAAATCCCTAAACGCCCAACCAGTTTCCATTAGACCAATCCACTTTGGTTCAGACTTTATTTCCCTTACTTATGGAAATTGTAGTCCCCCAATATATACTATACTATACTATAGAAATGCAATATACATAATTCAACAAAAGGAAAATGAAGTAAAATTAGAGGGGAAAAAAAGAAGTGAGAAAAACATTCAGTCAATAATTAAAGAATATTTCTATCATGCAATCAAATTTTGAATGGTTGCACAACAATCTCTCGAAAAATCAATGATTAATTGACAAATCATTTTGAATTCAATTTAGCCTTTGTGGCTATGTTTGGTAAGACAAGCTTATAGCTTATCTGGTAGCTCTTAACTTATTGACTCGGTCAATAAGTCAATAAGCTACTAGAGGTGTTTGGTGAACAAAAAATGAAAGAAGCTTATAACTTTAAAAAAGGAAGCTTATAACTTTTAAAAAAGAAGCTTATAGCTTTTTCAAAAAGCTTTGTGAATTAGCTTTCAAAAAAATTGAAAGAGCTTTCATTAAATTATATCTCAATTTTGCCCTTTATTTTTTTCCTAATTAATATCATATTTTCGCCAAATTATATTATTTAAGTTATTTAACAAATTTCAGCTAGTTGTACAACTAGTTTTGCCAAACAGCTCTACTTTAATAAGTTAATTAAACAACTATAATCTCACAACTTGCATCTACAAGCTCACAGATATCAGTTATAAGCTCACAGCTATAAGCTAGTTTTGTCAAACAAACTCATTGTCTGCTGTGACAATGATATGTATTCACTGGATGATTTGTCAAGCGATGTTTATCAAGAGGTTGTTATGCAACTGTCCAAAATTTGGTTGTATGGAAATGGAAGTAATGCCCATAATTAAATCCAACAATTATCAAACCTGGGAATTGGGAACCTGAACTCAATAGTAATCCTGCTAATGGGACTAAGATCAACAAATCATCCTTGTTAGAGGTCAAGGGAGGAGCATTAGGAACCCCACTTCATCCTTAGGAATACCATATTGGACTCAAACTCCTTATGGGATAAAGTGTGCAAGTCTTTGTTCAAGTCACTATATTCTTGTTGCACCATTTGAGTAGGTTGATTTACTACTCTCGGAGATTTAGGATTTGTTGGATGCAAAATGATGTTTTTACCCTTATGGTGGTGGGAAGAATAAGAACTCTCTCGAGCTATGACATAGTAAATGATGGCGAAAGGAGAAAAGAGGTTAAGAGACTAATCAGACAAAACCATTTTCGAAGTAAGCGAAGACTTTGGTAAAATCATTTGCCTTTTGAACATATTTTAAGTGCCTAAAGGGCAAAATAAATAGCTCATGTAGAGGAATTGTTCTTCAACCAAAAGCATAAATGACAAGCTCCGAGTTGTTGGGATCTGGCATCCATTGGAGAACCAACAACTAAAAGAGACTTGTCTATTAAGTGAAGCCGTTGATGTGTCTAACTAGTAACTTGCAAACATAAGCTACAGGCTTCTGGAGAATACTCCTAAGGTGAGCTCATAAAAGCCCTCTAAACTTTCCCTGGTAAGGGATGAGGTTCAGCAACAGTGAAATACAGAAGAATGAAAACTCTTGATTTAGTCATATTACATGTCAATTATAATCCTTGTCGAAATGAAAATGTCGACCATTTAATCACTTTCCCTTCCCCCGAGAGCACAAAAATCATGCAAACTATATTATGGCACAAAAATAATCATAATTCTAATTACTTGTGTTAACAAGTAAAACAAAATGCAATGGCCAAAACCTGTTGACTAGCCAAACCCATAACAGTTTTTAGTGTCATACAGATAGAATCCCTTCTGTATTTTGGCTGGCAATTCATCTATTGGGTCTTTTGCCTCCATATCTGCTGGCCTTGATGTGCCTGCATAGGCCCTCTTGAAGTCGAACCGCTGGAGCTTGTTCCTTGTCTGCCATTTCTAGAACGACGTGGTGGCTGTGACTGTGACTGTGACTGTGACTGCGGCTGCTGCTGCTGCTGCTGCTGCGGCTGAGGGTGAGGGCGTGGGCGCAGATGTGGGCGCGGTGCTCTCTGCACCTGAGGCTGAGTTGGGTGCTGGTAACTAACACTGTGAGTTGGGAGAATAGGTTGTGTAATAAACATTGCCACCTGTGGTGTTGCTAAGTAGGTCAGAAGAGATTTTTGATCCAGATTCTTTGAGGTAAGTAAGCTGTATGTCCTTAGAAATGCATCGGTAATCTTGTTCAATTTTGCTGCGCTGACAGTCCGTGCAGAATTCTGTGGCTGCTCGAAAGGATCCTCAACCTAACCAACCAAAGGTAAGATACAAAGATCAGTAACAAAGCAGAAGAAAATATGCACAAAAGAGTCTAACATTTGCCACTTGAGCATTGGCTCACTCAGGTAAGAAAGCCATTATTTTGTGGCAGTAATTGAACATAGCCTATCATCAAAATAAAAATATAATATCACACCCCAAAAAAAACATGATGTTGTTCAAGTGAGCAGAGTATTACAAAGATTGCATAAGTCTTGGGCAACCATCTCATGTTGTTCTTGATTTGCTCCCATTGTCCGGTAAATGGGCAAATTCCCAGCTCTGGTGCCCATTCATTCATCTGAGCAAACTGCACAAACATACAACTTGCTGTAAACATTACTGTAAATAAATAATGCCAAGAGAGGAAATTCACTACCATAGTGTTTTAAAATGTATGTGAGATCCATCACTAGAACCTTTTCATTAGGATTACAAAAATTAGACAAAAAAAAGACAGTTTTAAAATTATTAGCTATTAATTGTATGGTCAAGATCAGATGTTATACACAGTGAACATAGAAGTCTCAGTTACCAATACCAATTGAAAGTATAAAATCAAGAAACCAATAATTTACCTTTCTTAGGAATTCCACAAAAAGATCAGGCACAGATTTTCTGTTAATTGGCCTAGACCTGTCTGATAAGAACCGATTTATGTTAACATCAAATTTTTCTGCAATAAGATTCTCTGCTTCCACTTTAACGCCTGCATAAATTACATCGAGATAAAGTATTAAGTAACTTTTGTATAGGTAACCTGATAATTCTAAATGTGGAATCAGCTTTTAGTTATTGACAACTCTAATTCACATGCTGTTTTGAGATATACCAAACATTTCCAACACTCCGAGCACATAAATTCAAATAACACAGGCAAAGGGATGCTGCCCGGCAAACATGTTGAACAACTCTTTTGTACTTTGCCCTCATGTTGTAAACATAAAATGGTAGACTTACCTTCAGGGATGTCAATGGGTATGGTACTAGAGTGCTTGTCCCCATCCCCGCATTTTAAAAAAGAATGCAAACCCATGCGGGTAACAACTTTAATGCCCGTTCCGATACCCACCGGGTACCTATATACCCATACCCGTTGGGTACATTACTCATACATGCACAAAAACTGAATATCAAAAAGAAAAATTTTTACAAACAGGTTCAGCTTCTAAAAAATTCACCTGAAAACCTCAAATGCTAGAAGAATAATGAGAATAATGAAGCTTCGCACTTGAAATCAAAGACGAAACGTACCTATAAGATCATCAACCATATTATTAGGGTATATGTCTTTAAGTGGTGGCAAAATTGCTGGAACACATGTCTGAGAATGAAGTAAAAAATTGCGTGATCAGAAGACGCAGATAAATCTATTAACTTCCAGAGAGAAGACAACTAAAAGTTAATTTAAAGTTTGAACACATTATAGTAAAGGTGCCAGCCAGTAAGATAGTGACATATCACATATCTTCAAACTGAACAGAGCACCAAGCACTTTAGATGACTGAAGCCATTATGAAATGGTTGAAGTTCATGTATTAATGTGTAAATAATGTACATAGAAAATGCATATCACATTCATGCAAAAACCCAATCCAAAATAAAGAACATGGATGAATGTGAGCAGACTGAACAAAATATCTCCTAGCGTTTGCTGCAGCCCACCACCAGCAAAAGTGGGGAAAATTAACAGCACATAAAAGAAATATGAAATAGAAGTACCTGAAAGTGAAAGATCACAAGTAAGCTAAGGGAATAGGAGTTGAAAGTTCCAGCTTTAGAATCATTGATATTATGTGCTTTGGCCCATTCCTTGACCTACACAAACAAGATAGAAAGAATGAACCAAACAGAACCAATTCCTCACACAGAAACTCTGCTTAGCCACAAGAACGTACCACTAAAACCATTTCACGAAAGCGAGCATCTATCTTGTTAATCCAAAGCAAAATCTTGGATTTCATTTGGGCCTCAACGTTATTAATTGAAATATCACAAGATATACTCTGTCGGTTGTTTTTAAGTTTTAAAATGGGAACCCGAGCATTGATGATGAACTGCAAGCTATTCCATCTACCTGAAAATTAGAGTCATTGCAAAATGCATTAGGACATACTATATAAACTTGAACATTCTATATTTCTTTTTGATTATAATGATTATATGTACCTGGAAAAATATGATAAGCTTAGTAAGAACTACTAATAAAACTAAAATTTAAAGGAAAAATCTATTCAAATAAAATAAACCACTGAAAATCAGTACAATGATTAATGAGGAGTGATAAAAACAAAAGTTATTGGACCGAGTGGTCCTCACCATAATGCATCACCAAACAGCATAAGTGATTTCATGGTCTTGTTATGTATGAAATTATCATGCTATCTAGCATGAATCAATCTTAAATATCTAAAGGATATTACAATGCAACTCCTTGGCCATATAAGATCATTTCATCTCTGTTGTTTTTCCGTGTTCTGAAGCAAAATTTTCCGTCCTTTTTAAAGTGAGTCAATCGAAAAGACATCCGTGACATCAAAAAGGTCAAATTTTGAAGAGAAGTCACCTCCTCGTGTCCTAATCTTCAAGATCACCCATAGAACTACATTATCCGACCAGTTTCAGTTAGATTTGTAAAATTATAACCAAATAACAGTTTCATGACAACATATTAATAAAACCAATTCTGTACCCTGTACAAATCATGGACAAGTGCTCCCTAATTTTTATTTTTTTTTAAAGCATGATGGTAGAACCCTGGTATTTTATAACAAAGAAATAGGGAAAACCTCTCCAAATCACAGCAAAGTTTTGCAGAGCTTCTAGGGTCTGAACCTCCCTATGAACAAAGGCCCCAATTTCTCTGTGCAAAATGACAAGATCCCACTCCCTGTTATCGCCTCTTCTAATTTATTGGTAACTTCCTTATTTTCAACAAAAATCCCATTCCCAAACTGTTTAACTGACTAACACAATAACAGATACCTAACTAACATCCTAACTAAATGACTTAGGGGGTTAACTAACACATATCTATGGCAACCCAATTGGTACATATCCAAGCTGATTTCGCAAATCTTGTTGAGCAAACATTCAAATAATGACGATACCATGGTTTCCTTCATTACAACTTGCATGGCTATTTGATTAAAGTCAATAGAGCTTTTTTTATATTCATTTCAATTAAAAGATTCATCTAAGCTTTATGTCCAACTGCTATAGCTGTGTAAAAATAAAGAGAATACCAAAATGAAAGAGAATGGATCTTCCAGATGGTTAACAAATAAGAAGTTTTTTGTACCAAGTGACAGAAGCTTGAAGTAATTTACCTTGCCTTCTCAAAGCTTTTAAAAGATCCCCCAATAGTGCTTGTTTTTGTTTCTTACCGGTTGCAGGAATATGTGAACCATTTAATAACTCAACTGAAATATCCAAGTCACCCCATCGAGTGAAGAGATTAGACACAAATGATCCATATGGCTCAACATTTGCTCCTGTTCCAAAAATTAAGAGCACAACTTTATATACTTGATTTTCTTTTAAAAAAATACTTGAGTTTCATAACCAATGATGATAAAATTTTGTTCATTTCCATAAGACAGGCAATCTCGGCATTATACATTGTGGAAAACTTCATGATAAGTCACTTAAATCCATCTGTTTTCAATGGGTGTTTCTAATTATGTACCCTAGGGCATATGTTAAGAAGCCCATATTGGCTAAATATGCATCGGGAATTGTTGTAATTAATGGACATAAATTTTATAAATGCAGATTTACAAAATATGGGTTTCTTAACTTATGCCATAGGGCACACATTAGAAAAACCCTTTTTAATTTATGGTACTAAAGGTAAACCAGTAAAAATTAAAATGTTTTAAAGTTGTTTATCTAAAAGATAATAAAATTCATCTCCATTTCCATTGTTTAACGAAGAAACCTTCAACCTAATTTGAAGCTTGCAAAACATTGGCATCTTTTATTTTTTGTTTCTGGATGAGGTGACAATAAAAATTTTGCTGTACCCATTTCAGAGTAATAGGAACAGCGACTAAGGAAGTCTTTAGAAAAGACTAAAAAAATGAAGTACTATAAATAACAAAAATAATAGAAAAGGCAATTACAGAGATGGACAATAATTTGAACTTTTAAGAACAAGGTAAGTTTTCAACCTATAAATCTCCCAGAACCAGAGTAACTTTGCATATTTTTAAACAAAAATGAATAACTATATAGGATGAATGACTCACTCAATTTAAATGTCAAAAACCTTTTCCCATAAGAAAACAAAAACCAATCTTTCGGCACACCGGTCAGCAACAAAGGTGGAATCAAATTACAGGAGGGGATGAAATATAATTGCTTAAATGCAAAAGTAAAGTAATTTAGTGAAATAATGAATCTTGTATGCTGAATATTAAGTATAACTTTATAAGGAGAATTAGTGCTAACTAGAAAACTTAAATGAATATAACTAGCCATGACATGGATATTCTGATTTTCCTCCACGATATACAGAAATGCTGCTTTAGTTCATCAAATACAATCTGCGCATTAAGTGATCAAACTGTTTTCTCCCTTCAAAGCAGTCATGGTTCAGTTCAAGCCAGCAAATTTATTTATAAATATTGAAACTTTAATATAATTCCATTGTTATGGATTATCCATAAATTTACAAAAATAATAGGAACCAGGTAATTCACTAAGAAAATGGAGACTAACTCCTTACAAAGAGGTAGAACAAACCTGCAAACTTAGAGGGTTTGCTTCCTCCCTAGCCAAATGGCCCCAACCCTTAACCAAATAATTGCCTACCTATTCCCCTCACCCTCTCTAATTTATATTCTCAACCAAACCAACTTGCCACATGGGCAAGATACAAAATTACACTCCTACCCCTTTCCCATTTCCCGCATCTAACATATTGGGTCTAACATTTACTAACCTTTTTTCCTTACTTAAGTTTAGTGGTAAAACACCAATGCAATGCATGTTCAGGACAAAAGGGAACAAAAAACAGAGAGCAGAAAAAAAAAACTTATAGAAAGCTCACCTCTCAGACTTCCAACAGATTCAACAACTCTTCGTAAATCATTAATAATCGCAAAGCGAATTGCCCAATCTTCTTGCAAGGGTGTGATCACGTGAAGTATATCTTTTAAAACAATATCCAGCATAGTATGTCCACTCATTCTTGTCTCTCAACTCCGAGTAGTGGTCAATGTGCCAAGGAAACAACTGCAATAGAGGTTTGCAACAGTAAATGAAAAAATGGAGACAAGAGGATCACATATCCATTGAAAGCCTCAGAGCGGCATCCATAACCTGATACAACTGATCATAGAGTTAAAGATTGCGTTTGTGTATCTGTTCCATTCAGCATGTAGTTAAATGCAGACAACAGAAATGAAACAAGTATTTATAAAGAGATAACATACAGTACAAAAAAAAAAAAAAACCGAGTATTAAACTTATGAAGGCTGATGATTAACGGAAGAGAATAGCATTTTCTTACTCAAATCTTTTGGGTTTCCCATCATGATACTGACACCAGAAGATATACAGACATAAGAAAGAGACAAAACATACTAGTTTTTTTTCTTTCTTTAGTGGCTTAACTCAAGCATCAGACACAATCACAGCTATTTAAGACTATCCCTACAAAAAATTGATCAACAATAGCACTCAATACTTGACAAACAAGTAAATCATAGCTGATTTGTCCAACTAAAAATTACAGAAGCTTGGAACTTAACGGCTATCAACACTATCCAATGCTCATAAGAGCAACATTTCATTCAAATCCATGCAAAGCAGAACAAAACATGAACAACAGAACTCACATCATTTTGTTTACCATCACCAATTCAACCTTCCACAAGCATGATTCAATTGAAACCAGCAAGCACAATCAACGAACACTCAGTTAATAAAAGCAACATTCCACAAACAATCAATTCACCATGCCTATGAAAGGAACATTTCACTCATATCCATACCATAGTTCCTGAATATGCCGTTTATTTGGATATGTGTATTCATTTCACCAATATGTAGGTTAATGAAAAAAAGAATTAATAGTCACTTTGATGCCCGAAAGTTACATTGGTCATCAATTTAGTCTGCAAAAGACTTTTGACATCAATTTAGTCCCCGAAAGATTAATATGGCACCATATTGATCCTTTTAGGGACTTATTTGATAGCCATATGAATCTTTCGGGGAACAAAATTTACACTTCATAGATGTCATCTTCTTCTTTAGGGGGGAGTAAATTGATGTCAAAAAATCTTTATGGGATTAAATCGATAACCTATGTATTTTTCGGGAATTAAAGTGACTATTAACTAAAAAGAAAACATGACAAGAACTACAGAATTTCACAAAATTCATTTTATATGTTTTTGTTTTCCAATTCAACCATTCAATCCAATATTATTCAATTGAAACCAACTAGCACAATCAATAATAAAACCCTAAAAAAAAGAAAACAAGAAACAGTAAAAGAATGCAATAAAGAAACACAATCACCTTCTTTAGAATTGAGGGGGCAAAGCAGGTTCTAGATATGATGAGGGGCAAAGAAATAAAGGGTAGCAGCTGAAACTAACAATGTCAATGTTAAGAATGAGAAAGGAGGAACCTTTGCTTTTGAGAGAGTGTGTTAGAGAGTGAGCATATACATGTATTTATATAACTTAGGAAGAGGGGTTTTCTTTTCTAATTCTTTTTTTTTTTTTTAATTTTTTTTATTGGATTTGACAAATCCCTAAAATAAAGAATGAATAAGAAATAGTATTGATTGGGTTTGGAAGCGGGAAAAAGTGGTAAGAGGGTCCATTGTGGTCATGGCTGTAAAATGGGAGAGTAGTGTAGAGCAGTGAGTAGTAGGATGGGATAAAGTGAGATTTTCATGGTCAACAAGATAAAAGAACTGAAGAAGTAAAGGTGAAGAAGGATGATCATAGGCTCATAGAACCTGGTCTTTAAAGTCCATGTGATGCTATTGGGGTCAAACATTCATTTTTGTTGGAAGTGGCAAAGCAGGTGTGCTTGCGCAACTACCAAACTTATGAATTTTAGGTTCATCTTTGGGAGTGTCCTATGAGCATTAAATTTGCCCCTAGATGGATCTCATATAGTATTTATTTTATTACTCCCTCCGTGCCTTAATATAGGGCACCATTTTGGTAGAATTTGTGTCTCATTTCATAAGTCGTTTTAGAATATTTAGGTAGTATTAAAGAGTTTATTCCAAATACACCCTTCATAATTGAATAAGGGTGATAGGGTAATAATTACAATAGAGAGATAAATGAATAGAGTTGTAAAGTTTTAAATAAGTAACTTTGGAATGACAACATATTTTTTGATAAAATTGAGAATAATAATTATTTTTCTTAATCTGCGTGAATTAGATAACAGTGACTTATATCAATGGACAAATGGAGTATTTTTTTTTACATTTTTTTAATATTTAAAGTAAAAAAAAAGTACAAATTTCATATTTTCTCTTTATCCATAAATCAACTTTTATTCTTGAAATGGATCTCATCCTCATCCACTACTTCACATTCTTAATATTATTGATTGTCGTAGTTTCTCCCTCTCTTATCTCTCCCATCTTTTTTATCCTAAAATAGAGAGTAGAGACAATCCCTGTAACTAGGGACATATCACACTTTTCTCACACCGGTACAAAATATTAAGGACAGACCCTAATTTTTTTAAAAACAATGAATTTTGTACTGGAGTGGATGCCTTAAGGCATTTCTCAATAAATTTAGAGTGAAGTACTAATTTCGTCCTTGATGTTTTTTCAGTGTATCAACTTAGTCCATAAAAATCTACAAATTCACATTTAGTCCTTCAAGTTTTTTAGACGTGTCAAATTGGTCTCTCAAGATTTTCAGACGTTCAAATTTGGTCCTTCAAGATTTTCATGTTTTAAGGATCAAATTCGTATATCTAAAAATCTTGAGGGACCAAATTGGTACATCCAAAAATTTTATGGGACCAAGTTGTTATTTATGCATTTTCAGAAACTAAGTTGATACACTGAAAAAACATCAAAAAAGAAATCGTACTTTACTCTAAATCCAAATTTGGAAACTTTGGGGATATCAAGGAAGTGATAATTTTGTACTCCCTCCTTTCTCTTCTCGTATGTAAGCACTAGAAAGGGGAATTGTTTTGATCCTTTTTATAAGTATTTTGTCCAATTTTCAACGACATTAATTACTTTTTTTTCATAAATACCATATGTACTCAACATTTTTTAGAGTCCAAATAATAATTATAAGGTCAATTTTGAAAAGATATACCAAATGTTATCAATTCTGATGTCAATAACAACATTAACTAACTTCCTTAATCTACGTACAAGTCAACTTCAAGGGCTTATACTCCCTCCGTCCCTAAATATAAGACCTCTTTAGAGGATTTCACGTTCATTAAGAAAGTGAAATAATTTAGTTAATTGTATTAGAAATGTGAACTTTTGATATGTAATTTCAAAATTACCAATATTAATATAATTGGGAATCTAAAAAGTGTTAAATAAATAGGGGTGTTTGTGGAAAAAAGTAATTAATGATCATTGAAAATTGACAAAGGGTCTTATAAATAGGTACAAAATAAAAGTGTTAAAAATGTCTTATATTTAGAGACGGAGAGAGTATATAGAAACATGCAGATCTTGAGCAAATGTGTAGGGGGTGTAGTGAAACTGGTTGATACAAATATTTTAATATTTGTATTAAGCAATTGGAATTATAATATTTGAAATCTTGTTGGCCTGGTGGTATTGCATAACCACTTCGCAGCCCAAGTTGCGGGGTCGATTCCTTTTGAAAGGTAACAACTACCATTAATTTTTTCCTATTTTGTAGTTAATAAATTAATAACAAAACGAAGATTAAAATTTTTAATAAGGAATGAGGAGGGAATTGAACCCAGCACCCCTACCTCAAGAACAACATGCGTTACCGCTGAGCCAATTGACACAACATGATATGAATTGTCAATAATACATATATGGTTTGTAAATGTTCAGGGGGAGCAGGTGAAGCTCCGCCATGGAAACAGGGGAAGTATTAGAAACCAAAGTTTATTTTTTTATCAGTGTATTAAATGTATCAATTTTTGACTAATAGAAACCATTTTTAATCCCTTAACCAATGTCAATCGAATACTCATTATCATTTTTTATATAGAAATGTACATTCATTTTTTAATGCATCATTTTCTAACACATCTTTTTTATATTGAATTTTTTAACAAATGTTTTAAGCACTTATTAACATTTCCTATTTATGAATAGGATTTTTCAATGGATTTTGCTATTCCATGCCCTAGGGGCGAGCAATGTACAAGAAACCGGAAAAATTTGATATTTGAGAGTTAATTTTTTTAGTTTTTCAAGATAAACTTTAAACTTTTGGTTTCTTATACATACATTGTTCTTAGGATAAATAAAAGACTTCTAAGTGTATTCTATGAGCGATGATACAAGGACAAATGCACATTTCATCTCTCGTGTAGTGAGATGATTATCATATCGGATGATGTATTGTTGCTTCTACATATTTCAATTACAGGCCTCCTCCTCTATTGGGACAAACCCACCAAATTAGAGGTATTAGCCCTAATGCATGAGCTACTTGGGGTGGATCTGGTAGAAGCTAGAGGTGCGGTTAAGACAATCAAAAGTGGGGCAATTAATTTTGAAACTCTAGAACGGTGGGTGACAAAGTTCATTGAACATTATAGATATGTGCAGGTTGCTAGGGCTTATCTACTGTATTTGCTAGCTTAGGATCCACACTTTTCATGGACATTACGTTGACCACATGTGATGTTCAATGGTTGCATGCATTAGAGGTTTTGGATGTTGTTGATGAGTATGCATGAGGTACAACTGCAATAGCATATATGTACAATTGACTTACTAATTGCACTTAGGCACATGATAAGTTATGAACTTTATTAAGTTTTTTGAAATGTTAGGTGGTCGTGACCTCACGACCTAAACTTTAAATTCCAATAATAATGGGTCTAGAACATGGTCATGACCCAAAAAAAAAATAAATATAGGTCAGGAGGCTTGTTCATAACCTGAGATTTGACCATGGTCGTGAAGCATGTCCTTGACCTTACCTTTTTTTGCAAATACCTATGTTTCTGGGTTCTCCATCCTATCCCATGAACTCCATGAACCATCTGTCGTGAAAGCAAAGGATTTATGTTGAATTACATCCAAATAAAAATGGGCAATGGTGGTGGGGGATTTTTAAAAATCAGTTGTTTTAGGTCTCTCATTTAAATTACGTCACTCATTTTTTTTTTTATTTTAGCAAACTAATTTATTGCATGAGAAGTATTCAAGATGGCTCAACAATTAGCATTGAAACGACAATCAACAATGATTAGTGACATAACGTAGGATATCTCCATTTTGAAAATTCAAGCACGTGTCATGACCCTTTGAATTCTCAAAAATTATCATCAACCTAAAGAGGATCAATCTTTGGAAATGATTTTCCTTGATGGAAAGGTTCAATATCTCAACTTTTATTTATACTTTACTTAACAATATCTAATCTTTTCATAAATATCAATACCAAAATATTAACAATTATATTATTGTAAACCATGGAGGGAAAATTCAAGCATCTGCAGTAGATGATGTATTAAAAGGTATCAAAGGCCAAATATTTGAGGGAAATATGTTATCTACTAGAAAACTTAAGCATTCAATAAAACAAAGCTAAACATAAGAGTACAAGCCACAACTGCAGGTTATTCTTCCACATAAATATAGCAATAATCAAGGAAATAGATTTCACCTCCATTCTTGAATACAAGTTTGATTTTGTATTGCTGAATGATATTCTCAATCATCCAATTAACAAGCAATACTTAATTGGTATAATTATTGCGATTTGAATTACATATTTTTTGGCAACTTAAATTTCAAATTTATATACATATAGCAGACACTAATCAAAATAAACATAACAACCTTAAACGATTTCTAAATATTTTATTTATTTATTTATTTTTTTGGTTGCCCACCCGGTTCCCTAAGTACTACCTAGGTACATCCGGATCCGACTCGGGTCGCGTGCTTGGCTATGGCAGGTGAGTCTCCCAACATGAATTTTTTGCATTCACAAGGACTCGAACTCGAGACCTTGCTTAAGCGAGACCGAACCGCTTACCACTCGTCCCAACCCATGTTGGTTATTTTATTTTTTTAATTGGACACAAATATCATTGCTAGAGTGATGAGTATTAAACAAAATGTTTGTATTCCAATAGATAACCCAAGATCAAGAAAGATAGAACTTGAGTTAGCAGAGAGCAAGTCAGATACTTTCTTATCACTATGCCAATAAATTTTTATTGATCACACGTAAGGTTATTATTTAAATAATTAATACAATCTAAATACATATATATATACAAGCTATATGCAGCAACGCAAGAATGATATGTGCACTGTGGGGAAAATATGTTAAACAGATACATAGACATCTCACAAATGAGAATGTGAAATGCTTGATAATAGTGCTACATCAAACTTTGATAAAGGATGGAAGCGGTAACTTTTAATATAATATAATAATATGCCTTTTTATTATCGTAATAAAAAGTTATATATGTGCATTTTTAAAGTTTTGATATACAAACATGCCAAAAATTAACACAAGGAATCTAGAACTGTCATACACGTTGTATGGATCAAAGCTACTCATTAATCTAGATGATTGGCATGAAGCCTCTCAATTGAAATTAAGGTGGTTAGAAAAAGTACATATATATTTAGTTTATCTTCTTCATATTTTTAAGATTAAAATAAACGACTCACCAAATTTAAAAACTAATTTCTATTTGTAATAAGGAATTTTTTGAAGAAGAAAACCTTTCGTTAAAATGTAAACCAAAGACTGAAGATGATTGGTTTAGTACAAACAAAAGGAAGACTATACAAGAAATCAATCAATCAAGACAAGTATAAATTAAAAAAAACAATGCATTATATGAAAATGTTTTAAGGACGAATAAATTACATTTATAATATAAAATATCAATCTCACATCTTACCATTTCTTATAGAAAGGTGATTTGATTGTTCAAGGAATAATCCAAAAGTTGTTGACAAATTATGCATGGTACTATGATGGGTGTTCAATGTGACACCTCCTTAATATAGACTGAAAATTATATTTCTTTCCAAGTACTTAGTTATGGACTTATTATACTTTCAAAAAAAAAGTTATGGACTTATTATTGAAAAATATGTCAATAAAATTTTTCATTGATCTTCTATTTAAATTTCAAAAGAGTTTGGACTTGCGTTTTAATCAAATACTTTAACCTTTCATAAATACTTTGAATTCGACTTATTAATAAGTTATAGAACTCGATTCAAAATATGATTCGAGACAACATTCTTTTCTTTATCAATAATCTTATAATTAGCTTGTATCATAACTTATCATTATCTCGAATGATTTATCGATAGCAAAAATAATAACCATCGCCGAATTCCTTTTTCATGAAAATTAGAGTACGCTGAATAAAATAGTACTTGAGGATCATTTGTGATATATAAAAAATCATATGTATATAATAAGATAAAAAGATCCCCATGAGTACATCATCATAATCCAAGAGTAGCATAAGTCCAAAATATCAAGTCCATACACTGAAAGTAAAGAAAAACTATAACTGATATGACCTCAACTCTAAGACATCTCAAAATATTACAATATAATACAACTCCAAAAATAGACGTCTCAGAGCAGGTCAACTGATCCTTCAAAGCTCCCAATTGGTCCACAGTAGCTACATCCCTATCCTAGGATCCAAACTATCTATACTATGCTCGCCCCTAGGAACCACTAACTCCATTACGAGTTCTGGAAACCGGCTCGATTGGTACCTCTTCCTCGTCCTCATCTTCCACAGGATCCTCCTCGACCTCGTCCAACGAGGTAGGGACCCTACCACTGGGTCTAGGGTCTGCAACAGGAACAGACCTACCGACACCTGTCGGGCTAGGAGGAGGAGTCTCCTCAGTGAAAATCCTCGAAGCTGAAGGATGGGAACGAGTGCTAGCTCTAAAACGAAATCTGTGAAATCTCCGTATAGGTCGAGCTGGGGGTGGTTCTCTATAAGTATACAAGGGTGGAACATGCATAGTATATATAATAGGGATCCTATGTAACACCCCAAAATTTTAATCCCTGATTAATGAAATATTAATTATAAAGTTTATTATAGTTAATTATTTCTATCTTTGATTAAAACCTGTGTTTATATTGTTAGAATTTATTTGGTAATTATACAAAGCTCACATCACGAGCTTTGTATAGAGATCAAAATCGTGAGCTGAGAGTGTGTGTGGTGGAAGAATTGGATCTCGAAAGTTGGAGCTTGGGTGCTGTCAAGTTGGTTCTGGAGCTTACTTTGATCTCTGATTTTGGTAAGCTCACGTATTCTCTGAGCCTCAAATTTGTTTCTTTAGTTAGAATAGGTTGCAGAGAGTTTAGAAATACTAATTTCCCCAATTTTTATTGTTGATTCATGTGTGAACCAATTCGGTTTTGGTACTCCACTCAAACTGTCTTGCATGTTGGTGCTTGAAGTCGTTTTTGGTGTTGGAGGAGTTTTTCTTGCGAATTTTCTGTTGATTCACGACTGTGAGGTAAGGGGAAAGCTTTCTATTCACTAGATAGAGTTTAAATTGCATGAATTTGATTAGAGAGCCACCAAGAGGCTCTAAGGGCTTAGATTGAATAGGGAAATTGGTTTGGAGACCAACTGGTGCTTTAAAGTTGTTTTGAGCAAGTCCCAAACGATGCATGCAAACTATTTTGAACTTAAACTCACAAGTTTATTGAGTATATTGCAATTTAGTATGTTGAGTTGTGAATTTTCAAGTTTTATGCATAATCTTGTGAATCTTTGTCAATTCTGTAATTTGATGTGTTCTAAGTGCTTGAACATGTTTAATATATGGTATATGAACTCTGTTGATCATTGGATTGGATTATAAATGGTTAGAATTGAAAATGGTATATAAAAACCAAGTTTTCAGTCTGTTCTGTCTGATAATACTCGAGTAGATGACTCGATACTCGAGTATTTCGTGATGCATCAGTGTGTCTTTTGGCACCACGACTCGAGTATCAGGTTTAGGACTCGAGTATTAACAGATGCAGCAAGAATGTTTTCTGATGAACCACTCGAGTAATGCATGAACTACTCGAGTATTCTGGGTTGATGAACGACTCGAGTATTTCATGAACTACTCGAGTATTTTTAGAAAAACCTGAAACTTGACTTTCTGAAAAAGTGAGAACGACTCGAGTATAGTTATGAATTACTCGACTAAAACTGGAAACTAAAGAACTACTCGAGTACTATAGAGAATACTCGAGTATTTTAACCAGAAACTTAAAATACCATTTTTAATTCTGAATCATTTTGTTAATACTTAAATGATAATAATCCAAGTGATCTAAGACTTAAAAGAAATTGATTGATGATGGTATGAAATTATGGAATTAATAATGCGAGATATTATTAATTGAGATATACCAATCAATTCTTTTAAGTTAAGAAATTGCATTCATTCTGGAGTTCGGATGATAGATCGTTTATCATGTTTTGGTAACATGAGGAGGGCCTCTGGGAGTGCCAACTGATGGCTTGCTTGATGACATGTTATGGTTGACGACGTGGCCAGCATAGTGAGATGCTGATGATATGGTTATTCCGTTTGGATGACGGGGCGTTGCTCGGGTGGCACGTTATGTACCATTTCCAAGCTGGTCGTGTACATTCTTGGTGAATGTACGAATGTTGTACACATAGGAGTACAACGCACTGTTGAGTGCTGGACGAAGTAAAGGATGGATGTCAGAGAGTGTCATAGACTAATGGAGTTAGGGTTGAGAGCTAGATTCATACATCATGTCACTCATTTAACCTAACATTGATAAATGAAAATAAGTATGAGCATCTTACTTGCATTAAATACTTGCTAAGTGCTAAATGTGGTTGTTGATTACTGCCGCATATTTACATACTTACATTGTGCATATATTTATGCTCTATTTATTATGTGGATAGAATTGCTTATCCCTGTGCCCTTGTAGGTGATGTCACGTTACATCGCTTGCATCGAGATCCGGCCACTTCCTAGTGGCATATGGATCTACGAGGATCACCGAGCAGTGTTTGAGGGTGAGGTAGAGGTTACCTTCTACCACCCCAACCCGCTGATCCGGTTTCGTCCTCGTAGGTTTAGGATCCCCATCATATACACTATGCACGTACCACCCTTTTACACTTACCATGGACCACCTCCCACACGACCAGCTCGCTCATATCACAGTTTTCGTTTTCGACCTACCCGCTCACACCCTTTTTCTTCTAGAGTCGTCCGCGAGGAGACTCCCCTATCTGATCCGAGGAGCCCTGTTAGGGTCTCGCCATCACCTGACCCTGTACCCAGTGGTAGGGTACCCACTCCTTCGGATGAGATAGAGGAGGACCCTGTGGAGGACGAGAGCGGAGGCGAGCCTGTCGTTCATTCTACCAGGAGTCAGTGGAGGGACGATGATCCCTAGGTATGTGCATAAGGTAGATGATTAGGATCGGGGATCCGGTGTGATAGATGATGTGGAGGAGGTGCTGCTGCTGATGTTGGATGATGACTACTGCTGCTACTTCTTGGAGGCTTCTACTACTACTACTGCTACCAGTGCTATGTGACCAGCTTTAGAGTTTTATATTTTGATATGTATATATTGTGGATATTCCTTTTGAAAACTCTTGGGTTATGGTCTATTTTTTATGTATATATATATATATATATGCATAGCCTTATGGACTTGTACTGGTTCTTGGAGACACGACCTATGGACTATGTATCTCTTGACTTATATATATATATATATATATATATATATATATATATATATATCTTATGTTCATATTACAACTGTGCATAGTCCTACTATTCCCACTTACTCTGATAAAAGTATTTCAAGAGTCCGGCTACGATATTTGAAAATGATATAAGTTCCGTGAAACGAAAGAATGGGTAGTATCACTTAATTTTTACTATGTAAATACAATTTCGAGGTACTGATGCTATCTGGATTGTGAAAAGATTTTCTTGATTTAGAGAAGGCCGAATTCAGTATAAAGTTTTAAAATGATATAAAATATAATCTCCAAGGATTTCGTATTTTGGTTTGTGCACCCGCCTCTATAGAAAATAAAAAGAAAATTTGATTTCCTACATTTTCTAAATACTAACAAGTCCATACTATATGAGTAATAGTATATTTAAAACTCTACTTTTAAGTATTATATTGAGGGTGTCACACTGAGTGGTATCACAGCAAAAGTCAGATCCTATAGTAGTTGAAGTCTATATGCTGGAAGATGAAGCTGAGAACTGGTGGAACCATACGGTTCAGCTCCTGCATTATGAAGGAAGGGATGTTAATTGGGGTGTATTTATGGAGAAGTTCCTCAATAAATACTTCCCTGAGGATTTGAGGAGAAAGAAGGAAGTGGAATTCTTGCAGCTGAAGCAAGGAGACATGAGTGTGGGTGAGTACGCAGCCAAGTTTGAGGAATTGATGAAGTACTCCCCATATTACTAGAACAATCCAGATGAAAGAAGTAAGTGCATCAAGTTTGAAGGAGGGTTAAGGCCTAAACTGAAATCTATTTTCAGTTATCAACGGATTCAAAGCTTTCCTGTACTAGTGGACATGTGTAGGATGTATGAGGATGACAAGAAGGCAGAAGGATTGCAAGCATCAGAGAGGAAAGATAGCCAGGATTATGGACCTCAGAGGCGCAAAGGTTTCAACAATCGAGGAAAGGGACTATATGATCACCGAGGGAAAGGCAAAGGAAAAGTTGGAAGTAGTGGGGGAGGAAATTTCCAAAGTGAGGCTCCTTACTGTGAGAAGTGTATGCATCATCATTATGGAAGAATTTGTTGGGCAACAAGTAATTGATTCAATTGTGGGAAGTAGGGTCATATTGCACGTTACTGCAGAGAACCTGTGAACAATAACCCCATTGGACCTGCTAGCAAACCAATGACTCAAGGCAGAGTGTTTACCCTTAGTGGAGTAGAAGCTAATCAATCCTCTGATCTCGTGCAAGGTAACTATTTGCCCGATGGTCAGTCTTGCAATGTGTTGTCTGATTTCGGTGTTACGCATTCATTTGCTTCTTATGAATGTGTGAATCGTTTGACTTTGCCTGTATTTGAATTGTTCTATGTTTTTATGATAGAAACTCCTACGAGCATTCCTGTAGTTGTTCCTAAGGCAAGTCTTAACGGTTGTATAGAAGTGTTAGGACGAGTCTTTAGAATAGATTGATCTGTCTACCTTTATCGCATTGGGATGCGATCTTGGGAATCGACTGATTGAGTGCTATTATAGGACCGTAGGTGGACTTCCTTAAGTCAAGTACATTTAACCAAGGTAACCCGGAAGAATTAGCCTTTCATATGAAATAAGAATGCAACGAGGATTTTCAGTAATTGAAGGGAAGGCTAACATCCTCTCCTGCGTTGCTCTTACTCGATTCATGCGAAGGTATTAAAGAATAATTTCATGCATCGAGGCAAGGACCTGGAAGAGAGTAGTCTTAAGGAAGGAAGGTGGGTGTGTATGCATCAAAGTGATCGAATACACACAGGGTAAGCTCTTGTTGCATGACTTGGAGTTTGCAACGAGTATGTTCACTCTAAAAGATTTGGAGGCTTTGTCTCTATGGCACTATGTCTTGGGAGTTTAGAGACCAAAGGAGTATGAAGAAATTGAATTAGAGTCATCATCGATGGAGGGAGTTTGAAAGTTTTGATTTCAAGCTCCATTACCTACCTAGTAAAGTGAAAGGTAATGACAAACATTGAGTCAAAGAGCAGTTCATGCGAACTTTAAGGTGAATAAAGAGGCTATTCTAAGTAAGGAAGTTGAAAAGAAATAAGAGATTGACTTATGGAAGAGAAGGAAGCCAATTTCCATGAGTGGACGGAAGAAATTCTTCGTTTTATACAAGGATTTACATTCCGAATGATACGTGAACTGGGAGTGAAATTTTTGGAATTATGCACACAAGAGATGGATGAATAGAAAGTTATGCCACTTCTATGTTAAGTGGTGTAGCGAAGAACTTGTGGGTACCGTATAGGACGGATATTGAAATAAAGGACTGATATATCGCTTAAGTAACATTCAAAAAGAAGTCTTTGGAAACTGAACTGAATTCTCAAGAGGCATGAGGAGGATATAAGGGGATGGATTGCTGAAAATAAAAACGAGAAAGTATTAGTCTTGGAGAAGGCATTGCCAAGCTCAAAAGATTGAGGAAGTACGTTTCATAACAACCTTGATGAGAGGTTCAAATATGTGAAGTTTAGAATGGATTATGTTCGAACCTCAAGCCAGCTATCAACTATCAGTGAATAAGGAATTTTCCGATATTTTAAAACATGTGTGGAATTTATAAGGACGATGGAAGGGCACAAGAAGTTGGTAGAACGAATGTCCAAACCCAGTATAAGAGGGACACGGGCAAAGGAAGTATTCAATTAAATGAAGAGGAAAGGTGGTTAAGTGAATTAATTATTGAAGAATGACAAATTAAAGAAACCCCGATCGTGGGGATTATCTAGTGTGCTAATAAGAAGTAAAGAACTTGCCCACTTCTATGTGTAAAGTATGAGGTGCGTCACTTTGGACTAAGTAGTGGTGTACCTATGAGGACTTTGCAGTTGTAAGAGACTGAGGTTTTAATTCGCCAGATTCAGCAAGGGTTAAGAGTAAGGGGGGAATGAACGTCAAGCGAATTAAGCTCGGAAAGGTGTTCAACCTGCTAGGATGCGAGTTAGATATGAATATAGGTAATCTGAGTTTATCCTTCCTCTGATCTGAATTAACGTAATCAATGTTTTCGATTGCGTTAATTAAATCGTTTTGTAATCTGAAAACCTGAGCAGGTTTTTGACTTGAATTTTTGTGATCAAAACCCTTATCACAGTTGGATGTGATAAATATCTTTGGGCGCTACAGAAAGAGAAAGATCAGTTAAGACTAGAGAAATTAACAACCACCGGGATAGGACAAGTATTTGTCTCCCCAACGCAAATGTCTCTAGAAATTGACAATCTGTCTAAGTCTGATAGTGACAATAATACTCCTTATCTGTAAGTTCATCCAACTTAAAGATATATTGTATAGTCTTTCTTGAGAAAGATTATATTTTAAAGGGATGATTTTATTAGTGACAGTTAAAATAGTAGGATTGATCACCCTAATGTTTATAACTGTTAAGGAATAAAGTCATACGCATGATTCCTTACTCGTGCTTGAGTGATCAGAGTGCACAACGGGTCAAGTTTTCCTCAAAAAGATCTTTGGAAAATGTTTTAATTGAGGAGTGTGTGTGTGTGTGTGTGTATATATATATATATATATTTAAAAGGTATTATTTGAAAAAATTTTAGTCAAAAGATTTCATTTGAAGTAATCGCAAAATGTTTTAATTTAGGATTATGAAATTGAAACATGTTTTTCAGAAAAAGTTTTTCCTCGAAAAAGTTTATTGGGAAAAGTTTTAATTTAAGCTATGTATTTGGAACATCTTGTCCGGAAAAAAAAATGTAGTCAAAAGATTTTATTTGAGTTAATTGTGAAATAGTTTTCAAGGAAGTTTAAGAAAACCCTTTTAGGAGAGAAAGGATTGGTATATGCTTTTGAACGCAAAAGTTATATTCGAGAAAAGTTTTATTTGAAATATTTAGTGAAATATTTTGAGACAGGGAATTTAAAGAAGTGTAAGAAAAATTCTTTTAAGTGGGGAAGGATTTTCCCTAATGATATTTTGAAAAACAATAACATCAGAATCTTTTATTTTGAGAATGTGTAATTTTGAAGAGTGAATTTCGAGGACGAAATTCCTTTTAAGTGGGAAAGTAGTGTAACACCCCAAAATTTTAATCCCTGATTAATGAAATATTAATTATAAAGTTTATTATAGTTAATTATTTCTATCTTTGATTAAAACCTGTGTTTATATTGTTAGAATTTATTTGGTAATTACATTTATGCATAAATAAATATTTTGCATATTAGTCCCTGATTTGGGACCTAGAAGTAATTATAGGAAAGGTTTTGGAGGGAAATAAAATAAAATATATATTTTTCAAAAACTGGCCAAAATACTCGAGTATTTCTGAGAGTACTCGAGTATTCTGGTCAGAGTTGCACGAGTTAGTGCGTTTTGGTGAGTCACCACCAACGATTCTCGCCGTGTGACACGAATACACCACCCCAACTCGTCGAAGGTCATCGTGTCGACATGCATGAGCCTCTGAAACCTCTATAAAAGCTTCTTGGTTGAGGATTGCAACCTCATTTGGCCGATTTTGTGTGTGTTGCATGTGATAGGGTTCTTGAATTGTATCCTTCGATTCTCCCTCTGTGTTTTTATTTGAGTCACAAATTATACACCGATACAAAGCTCACATCACGAGCTTTGTATAGAGATCAAAATCGTGAGCTGAGAGTGTGTGTGGTGGAAGAATTGGATCTCGAAAGTTGGAGCTTGGGTGCTGTCAAGTTGGTTCTGGAGCTTACTTTGATCTCTGATTTTGGTAAGCTCACGTATTCTCTGAGCCTCAAATTTGTTTCTTTAGTTAGAATAGGTTGGAGAGAGTTTAGAAATACTAATTTCCCCAATTTTTATTGTTGATTCATGTTTGAACCAATTCGGTTTTGGTACTCCTCTCAAACTGTCTTGCATGTTGGTGCTTGAAGTCGTTTTTGGGTTGGAGGAGTATTTATTGCGAATTTTCTGTTGATTCACGACTGTGAGGTAAGGGGAAAGCTTTATATTCACTAGATAGAGTTTAAATTGCATGAATTCGATTAGAGAGTCACCAAGAGGCTCTAAGGGCTTAGATTGAATAGGGAAATTGGTTTGGAGACCAACTGGTGCTCTAAAGTTGTTTTGAGCAAGTCCCATACGATGCATGCAAACTGTTTTGAACTTAAATTCACAAGTTTATTGAGTATATTGCAATGTAGTATGTTGAGTTGTGAATTTTCAAGTTTTATGCACAATCCTGTGAATCTCTGTCAATTCTGTAATTTGATGTGTTCTAAGTGCTTGAACATGTTTAATATATGGTATATGAACTCTGTTGATCATTGGATTGGATTAGAAATGGTTAGAATTGAAAATGGTATGTAAAAACCAAGTTTTCAGTCTGTTCTATCTGATAATACTCTAGTAGATGGCTCGATACTCGAGTATTTCGTGATGCATCAGTGTGTCTTTTGGCACCACGACTCGAGTATCAGGTTTAGGACTCGAATATTAACAGATGCAGCAAGAATGTTTTCTGATGAACCACTCGAGTAATGCATGAACTACTCGAGTATTCTGGGTTGATGAACGACTCGAGTATTTCATGAACTACTCGAGTATTTTTAGAAAAACCTGAAACTTGACTTTCTGAAAAAGTGAGAACGACTCGAGTATAGTTGTGAATTACTCGACTAAAACTGGAAACTGAAGAACTACTCGAGTACTATAGAGAATACTCGAGTATTTTAGCCAGAAACTTAAAATACCATTTTTAATTCTGAATCATTCTGTTAATACTTAAATGATAATAATCCAAGTGATCTAAGACTTAAAAGAAATTGATTGATGATGGTATGAAATTATGGAATTAATAATGCGAGATATTATTAATTGAGATATACCAATCAATTCTTTTAAGTTAAGAAATTGCATTCATTCTGGAGTTCGGATGATAGATCGTTTATCATGTTTTGGTAACATGAGGAGGGCCTCTGGGAGTGCCAACTGATGGCTTGCTTGATGACATGTTATGGTTGACGACGTGGCCAGCATAGTGAGATGCTGATGATATGGTTATTCCGTTTGGATGACGGGGCGTTGCTCGGGTGGCACGTTATGTTCCATTTCCAAGCTGGTCGTGTACATTCTTGGTGAATGTACGAATGTTGTACACATAGGAGTACAACGCACTGTTGAGTGCTGGACGAAGTAAAGGATGGATGTCAGAGAGTGTCATAGACTAATGGAGTTAGGGTTGAGAGCTAGATTCATACATCATGTCACTCATTTAACCTAACATTGATAAATGAAAATAAGTATGAGCATCTTACTTGCATTAAATACTTGCTAAGTGCTAAATGTGGTTGTTGATTACTGCCGCATATTTACATACTTACATTGTGCATATATTTATGCTCTATTTATTATGTGGATAGAATTGCTTATCCCTGTGCCCTTGTAGGTGATGTCACGTTACATCGCTTGCATCGAGATCCGGCCACTTCCTAGTGGCATATGGATCTACGAGGATCACCGAGCAGTGTTTGAGGGTGAGGTAGAGGTTACCTTCTACCACCCCAACCCGCTGATCCGGTTTCGTCCTCGTAGGTTTAGGATCCCCATCATATACACTATGCACGTACCACCCTTTTACACTTACCATGGACCACCTCCCACACGACCAGCTCGCTCATATCACAGTTTTCGTTTTCGACCTACCCGCTCACACCCTTTTTCTTCTAGAGTCGTCCGCGAGGAGACTCCCCTATCTGATCCGAGGAGCCCTGTTAGGGTCTCGCCATCACCTGACCCTGTACCCAGTGGTAGGGTACCCACTCCTTCGGATGAGATAGAGGAGGACCCTGTGGAGGACGAGAGCGGAGGCGAGCCTGTCGTTCATTCTACCAGGAGTCAGTGGAGGGACGATGATCCCTAGGTATGTGCATAAGGTAGATGATTAGGATCGGGGATCCGGTGTGATAGATGATGTGGAGGAGGTGCTGCTGCTGATGTTGGATGATGACTACTGCTGCTACTTCTTGGAGGCTTCTACTACTACTACTGCTACCAGTGCTATGTGACCAGCTTTAGAGTTTTATATTTTGATATGTATATATTGTGGATATTCCTTTTGAAAACTCTTGGGTTATGGTCTATTTTTTATGTATATATATATATATATATATATGCATAGCCTTATGGACTTGTACTGGTTCTTGGAGACACGACCTATGGACTATGTATCTCTTGACTTATATATATATATATATATATATATATATATCTTATGTTCATATTACAACTGTGCATAGTCCTACTATTCCCACTTACTCTGATAAAAGTATTTCAAGAGTCCGGCTACGATATTTGAAAATGATATAAGTTCCGCGAAACGAAAGAATGGGTAGCATCACTTAATTTTTACTATGTAAATACAATTTCGAGGTACCGATGCTATCTGGATTGTGAAAAGATTTTCTTGACTTAGAGAAGGCCGAATTCAGTATAAAGTTTTAAAATGATATAAAATATAATCTCCAAGGATTCCGTATTTTGGTTTGTGCACCCGCCTCTATAGAAAATAAAAATAAAATTTTATTTCCTACATTTTCTAAATACTAACAAGTCCATACTATATGAGTAATAGTAAGCATCACACATATACATAATAAAATGAGACTAAAATATCAAACACAAATAATCATAGACAGATAGAATATGCATAGACATATGAGCACACTCATTTTCGTGTTTATAACTCTTTCAATGCAGGTGGCATGATGCATGATTTCTATCCACAAATCCGAGGCCTCCAAACATCATATAGATATCTATCAACAGATATCCTTGTGTTCCCAAAACACTAAATAATACGTTCCCAGAATGTATGGAGAAATTGCTTGGGGTTGATTTCCTTCACGTTCCTCCCAGAGTATACGTCACGTCACGAAGACGTAATGAATCACCGTGGTACATAACGCCACTCCCAGAGTGAGCGTCATGCTGCGAAGGCGTAATAACCACATCAACAGTGAACCCACACTGGTCACATCCATACACAGAATGTGTCATCAAGCAAAACGCAACAGTTTGGTACTCCCAAAATACTCAGGTCATGTTCCCAGAACATTACCCAATCACATTGTCAACCTAATCACCCCACTCTCCATGAATGAATGCACATACACAAAGCATTAATGGTTGACCTTTAATTAATTTCCATAATTATTATGAAATAATATTAACATCTCCACAATTAAGATTAAACATATGTCATAATTCCTTTTATTATTTTCAATGAGGAACTTAAGGTATTAAGAATAAATTACCTTTACACATAAAATTCTTCCATGAATTTAACTTAGGTAATTTTCACTGATTTTGGGTTGGAAGAATACAACTAAAAATAATATACATTATTTAACAAAAACCTTTAAAATTTATTTTGTTTTTCAGGTTCTAACCGGTTAGAAGAAATTATAATCGGTTAGATTGTACAGTTCCAGAAACTGAACTTTTGTGATTTTCAATACCATTTTCATTTCTCTTCCAATCTGTCCCAAAACAGCTCTGAATCTTTGTTCCATACCTTAAGTAAAACTTGTTCTATCAATGAAAATTCCACAATTCATCATACTTTTCAATCTTATATATTTTCCAAATGAATTTGTTACTAACATTAAGGTATAAAACTAATTACCCAACTTTAATTCCTCATCAAGTTCTCACAGGGTAATTTACAGTAAAAATGGTGAAAACAACTTGGCAAAAATCAGAAATTCATTCTTAATTTCTGTCAGGTTCTAACCGGTTACAGAGAGCCTCTAACCGGTTAGATTCTGCAGAACAGCACACTAAAATTGAGTTTTCAACACCATTTTTGCTTGTACTCAAATCTAACCTATTTTCATCATCCACAGAAGTTTAATACCTTAATATACACATGTTTAAACACATGAACATCCAACAAATTCATGCATGCATATTTCAAATATCAAATTGCACAAAAATCACATAAAGCACAACTTGACATACTAAACTCATATATGATGCATTTAATCATTAACACAACATCATTTCATCTTGCATGCAACCACATAAGTTTGCTCAAAACAACAATAGAGCTAACATTGGCCTCCAAGCCTTATCACCAATTCAAACTATGCCCTTAGAGTCTCTTGGTGACTCTCACTATACCAATCATATTTTAAATCTCATTCTAGTATAAGGTAAGCTTCTCCCTTACCTCTAGGTCGTGTTTGATGAGTATAATCACAGGTTCTTGCAAGAAATCCACAGAATCAACAACTCCTACTCTCAGCCAACAATGTTCGACAGAGTCCAAAAATCAGAGATTTTGACACATGAAAATGGAATAAAAATTGGGGAAAGTGGTTAGACTTCATTCTATGCAACATGCATGAAAGAATGAAACCAATTTGAGACTCAGAGAGGGTCTGTACTTACTCAAATCGAAGCTTGAAGTAAGCTTCAGAAACCAGAAACAGATCTGGACAAACTTGGAACCTCTACTTCGTGGTTCGATTTATCCCAACTCAGGAACTCTCAGCTTATAATGTTTATATCTATGCAAAGCTCTTGACTCGCACTCCAACTCTCGGAGACGAAGAAGAACTTCAGAAACGAAATCAAAAACCCTATAACAGAGTCTTCAACACTCAACTCAGAAATCAACCCCAAATTCATGCATAATTCGTGCTGTTATGGAGAAATCCAGCTAACATGCACAAGGACGTGTGTTTCCCACTAAGATTAAGGCTGACTCGTGGCAAGATTTGACTTAATCAAGTGATTACTCATCAAAATCCACTAATCCAGTTTCTGGGTTCATCGACTAACCGGTTACAGCCTTACAGGGCACATCTAACCGATTAGATACTGATAAAATTCAAAAATTAATATTTCAATTGTTTTCCCTCCAAAAACATTTCTAATATTGCAATTAGGTCTCGCAACCCAAGGACTTAATTGCAAAACTTATATTTTTTAATAAAATATCCACATAAAAATATATTTCATATTTTTATATTTCACAACACATAATGTACAAAAATCAAAACTTCAAAACTAATATAAATTAATTATAAAACAAACTCTATTATTAATATCTTATTATTCGGGAGACGAAAATTAGGGGTGTTACATTCAAGATACGGAAAAAAGATTGAATTTGAAAATTACAGTCCAAAGTGTGAACCTTGCAATGAAAAAAAAATGACATTAGTAGCACATACTACTACTCCAAGGTAGATTATAATTAATTACTCAATGCTACCCAATATATTTAACATGGAATAAGCTATCAAATAATTAACCAATCATAAACACTAGATGAAATTCACATATATCGACTAAACCTAGAGATAAAAGATAGCAAAGACAAGGCTGATATTGTTATTTGAGATGAAGTCGCTTCAAAATTGTTAAAGAGATCTGTTGCTGAAATTAAGAGAAAGACATTAATAATTTAATTTAACAATTCCATTCTCACTCTTGATAAATTTATACGTTATTACAAAATAACTCTACTATGTTATCTCATTTTGAAAAATCTGAAGGTTGAGTATCTTATTTTGAAAAATCTGAGGCTTCACACTAAATATTTCGAATTAATAAGTATTTAGGCAAAACTACTATATTGGTCCACTAAGTTTTTTTAGGTTATATATCAGTCCCTCGAGTTTTTGTTTGTTTTTTTTTTCAAATAAGTCTTGCGAGTTGTTGCCATGTAACAAATCTGTCATCTCCATTAATTTTTTAAGTTAAGTGACACATGGCACTATAAGAAAATTCTTTCAAAAAATCATTAAATCATTTTTTAACATGTGACACTGTTAGTTGAGTGAAACATGTCACTTAACGGAAAGGACGGATTTGTTAAACGCCAACAACTTATCGGACGTATTTGGAAAAAAAAAACCTCGAGAGACTGATTTGTAACAAAAAAAATAACTTAAGGGACCAATCTAGTAATTTTGCCTAAATATTTATTAGCAGGTAAAATTAGAGACATGATCTTAAGAAGTCAAGAATTCAATTTGTGATTTTAGGATTCAAAACGTAAAGATATATTTATCAAAGAAGGCACAAGCACAATGCAACATGAATATGTTGAAAATAAGCATTTATTGAATATCAATTACAGTACACGGTTAAATTAAATGTAAATTAAAAAATTGTCTAAATGTCAATAAAGACTCAAGTTCAAAACAAGCCGCAATGAAAGCAATTTATTAGGATACTCAGAAGTGAAATGCTAACATTGGGATCCAAATTGGGATACTCGATGAAATGGATACTCAGAAGGACACCAGTAGAATCTTCAGCTTTCAGATCCATTTTCAGGTTCGATTTCTGTTAAAAGGAATTTGGTAAACACCCATTCGATTAAACTTCTATAGAAATTGTTAGATTATTTTAATAATTCATAGTGGCTCATGTAATTTAAAGAATTGATTTTTATTAAAAAGGGTTCAATGTGATTATGGTTAACCTTATTAAAGTCATTTAGAATCAATTGTGTCTTTTATAATTTAAAAGCCTCTCTCATCTACTTTAAAAAGAGAAGTAATTGTCAAACCACATGACTGTTGAACGAAAGGGCGCAACTAATACTGATATATCAATGTCAGTTCAAAAGGGTAGTGGTTATGACATATAACAGATATAGAAAGGGATTCTTCAATCATCAGAGAAACCAGAAAAGAGAAAAGAACAGAGGAAAGAAAATCATTTCTTTATCAAGGAACACAAGCATACATTCAAGAGATTCAAGAGGAACTTCAAGCAATGGATCTGGGTAAGTTTCCTTTCATTGTAATCTTCAATTATAGCAAACAAATTGTGCGAGAATCATGAATTCAAGATCCTTAATTTGCTTACAATTGGTATCAAAGCAAGGTTCTGATACCAATTGTGTTTTCTAATTTATGATTTTTCATGAATGGTGTTTTCTAATTTTGAATGAACAGTAATTTCTCAAATTGGGATTCAAATTTCGAATTCATTTTATTTTTCGCTGCAACTAAATGTTTCGTGTGTTTGTTCGTGATACACATATATAATTATTGTGAATGTAAATATGTATATCCGTGCATAGTGTCATACGGGAACCATGGAAAGTGCTATCTGTTGCTTTATAATTATGGATTAATAAGCACGTGCATTACTGTTATTAACAGAAAGCAAATTGGTTTCATATAACCCACTTTTCACTAAACTAAGTGCATTATGAACTGTAATTGGTGTTTCTTCCATTGACTCACGTTGAATATCCCGTTGGCATGAGTTTCCAGTTTTGGTTCTTTTAAATTTCATATTTATATTGCATCTTGTAAAGTTACGTTACCGTAGAATTGCTGATTTGAAAATGTATGTATCCATTGATTGGTATAATTATATGCTGGGTTTCGTGTATATTATTACACATAAAAAAACACATTCAAGGATAGTAATATTTGGAATTATATTATGGGTTAGATTTGTTAATCATCAAAGTAATCGAGTCTTAAAATTTCAATTCCAAAATTGTACGATTGTTCCAATTACCCATAAGTTTGATGCTATATAAAAGTAAATTTATGGATTAAATTAAATTTATTATTATAAGGTCTCCTGTGTTGCCCAAAGGTATATCATTGCTTATAATTAATAATATTAAAGGATTATTTGACATACTTGAAGAATATGTTTGTATATCCAAAGATAACTTGCATGTTCATTTAAGCGGGACTAATTGTCTATTTAAGTATGTTGGTGTTAGCATCATAATTGTTAGAAGTTATGGATTTAGGTGTAACCGAAAGGTGAACTTAAATACATAGTCAAAGTAAGTATATGTTTGAATCTATTACGTTTACACAAAGCATTAATGGTCTAAGCATGTGAAATGTTTGCAGTTTCCGCTAATTTATTTGGCATGGGCAATGGAGTCATTAAATTCAACGGGCTGAATTATGCTGATTGGTTTGAGCAAATAAAGTTTCAACTTGGTGTGATGGATTTGAACCTTGCACTGATTATGGATGAGAAGCCCGCGACCATTACTGAGACTGACAAATCTCTATATGAGGCTTGGGAGCGGTCTAATAGGTTGAGCTTGAATTTAATGAGAATGACGATGGCAGAAAATATAAAGTCGTCAATGCCCAAAACCGATGATGCTAGGGAATTTATGATAAAGGTTAAGGAGTACTCTCAATCGGATATTACTGACAAGTCCATTGTTGGGAGCCTAATGAGTAAATTAACAACGAAGAAGTTTGAAAGGTCTCAATCCATTCATGATCATGTAACTAGTATGGCAAACCTATCAGCAAAGTTAAAGACCATAGGTATGGAGGTGAATGAGACATTTCTGGTTCAGTTTATTATGAACTCGCTTCCTCCAGAATTTGGGCAATTCCAAGTGAACTATAACACTATCAAAGAAAAGTGGAGCTTCCAGGAACTTAAGGAAATGTTGGTTCAGGAGGAAGGTAGATTAAAGAAACTGAAGGATCAATATGTCCATCTCGTGGGATATGATGGTGCTAGCAGCAGCAAGGGAAAACCAGGTTCGAAGGGTAAAAAGAAGGATAAAGCCTCAATGAAAGTCAACGAAGGTAGAACCAGAAGCAGCAGAGATGTCATTTCTGCAAGAAGGAAGGTCACTTCAAGAAAGACAGCCCTAAAAGGAAGGCTTGGTTCGAAAAGAAAGGTATTTACTATGTTTCAGTAAATTTTGAATCAAATCTTATTGAAGTACCTAATAGTACCTGGTGGTTAGATTCTGGTGCTACTACTCATGTTTCTCATGTTACACAGGGATTTCTTTCGATCCAAACCATAAAAGGAAATGAAAAGTTTTTGTATATGGGGAACAGAATGAAGGCACGAATAGAAGGAATTGGGACTTATAGATTGATCTCGGACACTGGTTGTCATTTGGATCTTGAAGAGTGTCTTTATGTTCCTGGTTGTGCTAGAAATTAGTTTATGTTCCGATGTTGGACAATGTAGGTTTTAACTTTAAGATTGAACATGGTGTATTCTCATTATGTAAACATAAGTACTATTACGGTTTTGGTACATTAGTTAATGGTTTATATCGTTTTAATCTTGATGTTAATTTTATTGAATCTCTATTTCATGTTGAACATAATGTTGGTATTAAACGTAGTGCACATAATGAAAATTCTGCTTTCTTTTGGCATCAAATAAAGGTTAGGTCACATATCCAGAGAAAGGATATTGAGGTTAATGAGAAATGAAATTTTACCTCAATTGGATTTTGATGACTGGGGTATATGTCTGGATTGCATTAAAGGCAAGCAAATTAAAAACAGATTAAAGAATCCTGCCACAAGAAGTAATCAATTGCTTGAGTTAATACACACTGATATCTGAGGTCCTTTTGATGTTCTGTCATGGGGCGGTGAAAAGTATTTTATCACCTTTATTGATGACTACTCTAGATATTGTTATTTGTATCTTTTGCATGAAAAGTCTCAATCGGTGGACTTCTTAAAGGTGTTCATTGATGAGGTTGAAAGGCAATTAGATAGAAAAGTAAAAGTGATAAGGTCTGATATAAGTGATGAGTTTTATGGTAAATTCAATGAAAGTGGACAATGTCCAGGTCCATTTGCAAAGTTTCTTGAAAGTTGAGGCATATGTGCACAATATACAATGCCTGATACACCAGAACAGAATGGTGTAGCTGAAAGGCGGAATCGTACGCTCATGGATATGGTTAGGAGTATGTTAAGTAATAATGATAGTCTTGTACCTATTTCACTGTGGATGCATGCATTAAAGATTGCTACATATTTGTTAAGCAGGGTTCCCATAAAGCAGTTCCTAAGACTCCTTATGAACTGTGGATAGGAAGAAAACCCAGTTTGAGGCATCTTCACATTTGGGGTTTCCCGGCAGAAGTAAGGGTATATAATCCACATGAAAAGAAGCTTGATGCAAGAACCATCAGTGGTTATTTTATTGGGTATCCGGAAAAATCAAAGGTGTATAGATTTTACTGTCCTAACCATAGTACGAGAATAGTTGAGACTGAAAATGCTCGGTTCATTGAGAATGGTAAGTTCAGTGGGAGTGCAGAACCACGAAATGTGGATATTAGAGATATTCGTATAGAAACTCCTATATCTAGTGTTCCTCATCAAGTTATTGCACTTGTTGTATCACATTCACACAACACGACAAGACAACAACTTAATATTCAAAACCCACAAGATGAACATATAGGAAATGAACCAGCTAATGATGTGCAAGTTGAAAATGAACAAGCAATAGATGAACCACACGAAGTAGCATTAAGAAGGTCTGAAAGGCATAGAAGATCTGCTATTCCAAACGATTATGTGGTTTACTCTATTGAGTATGGATGTGACTAAAGCATTAATGAGGATCCAGTCTCATTTAAACAAGCCATGGAATGTAGCAATTCTGAAAAATGGTTCAATGCTATGAAAAAAGAGATGAAATCAATGGATGACAACAATGTATGGGAACTAGTCGAGTTGCCTGAAAATTCAAAGCGGGTCGGTTGTAAATGGGTCTGTAAGACCAAACGAGACTCGAAAGGCAACATTGAAAGATTCAAGGCTAAGCTTGTTGCCAAAGGTTACACTTAAAAGGATGACATTGATTATAAAGAGACCTTCTCTCCGGTTTCAAAGAAGGACTCTCTAAGGATTGTCATGGCGTTGGTGGCTCATTATGATTTAGAGCTTCACCAAATGGATGTAAAGACCGCCTTTCTTGATGGTGACTTAGAAGAAGAAGTTTATATGGACCAACCAGAAGGGTTTCTGATCACAGGAAAAGAAAAGTTAGTGTGTAAGTTAAAGAAGTCAATATATGGATTGAAACAAGCTTCCCGACAATGATATCTTAAGTTCAATGATACCGTAACTTCATATGGTTTTGTAGAAAATGTTGTTGACAAGTGTATCTACATGAAGGTCAGTGGGAGTAAGTTCATTATATTAGTTCTATATGTTGATGATATCCTACTTGCTGCTAATGACACTGGATTGTTACATGATGTAAAGAAGTTTCTCTCTATGAACTTTGAAATGAAAGATATGGGAGAGGCATCCTATGTGATAGGAATTGAAATATTTTGTGATAGATCACAAGGACTATTGGGATTGTCTCAAAAAGGCTATATCAATAAAGTTCTAGAGAGATTCAGAATGAAAAAAATGTTCTTCTGGAATAGTTCCAATTCAAAAAGGGGATAAATTTAGTGAAATGCAATGTCCCAAGAATGATTTGTAATGAAAGGAAATGGAGTCTATACCCTATGCATTAGTTGTTGGGAGTTTGATGTACGCTCAAACTTGCACACGGCCAGATATCGGTTTTGCTGTTGGAGTGTTAGGTCGGTATCAAAGTAATCCCGGAATGAATCACTGGAAAGCTGCAAACAAAATTCTTAGGTATTTACAAGGCACCAAAGATTACATGCTCACGCATAGAAATCCACATTTGGTTATGTTTTCCTATTAGCTGGAGGGGCAATTTCATAGAGGAGCGGAAAAGAATCTGTGATTGCTACTTCCACTATGGAGACTGAATTTGTGGCATGCTTTGAGGCTACTGTTCATTCATTGTGGTTGCGGAACTTGGTCTTAGGGCTTGGCATTGACGACAGTATAGCTAGGCCACTGAGAATGTATTGTGATAATTTTGCAGCTGTCTTCTTCTCTAAGAATGATAGGTACTCTAAAGGTGCGAAACACATGGATTTGAAGTACCTGAGTGTCAAAGAAGAAGTTCGGAAACAGAGAGTGTTGATTGAGCATATTGGTACTGATATGATGATAGTGGATCCGCTAACCAAAGGGTTGCTTCCCAAAACATTCATTGGCCATGTTAGAAAGATGGACATTAATAAAAGACCTTGTTAGCATAAAATTAAAATATGTACATATATGTATGGTTATATTGCTCGTATTGTAATGACACTTATGAATTCAATTAAAGTTATGCTTATGTTTTGATGATTTGTTATCCACATTATGTTATATATATGTATTGTTTAGTGTGATGATGAATTGTGTCTATGAAAGACATCAAGGATAAAAGTTATTTTGGGTTGAATTGATTATGTGATACATGGAAGGAATCATGTCGCTATAAATGACTTGTGACAGCCATGATCCGATCATTTCAATTCAATTAAAGATGATGACTTAATAGTTTCAATGTATAATGTACAATTATGGTTTGTTGAATTTAAGTCATCACATGAGCCAAGTGGGAGATTGTTAGATTATGTTAATAATCCATAATGGCTTATGTAACTTAAAGAATTGATTCATATTAAAGAGGGTTCAATGTGAAGATGGTTAACCTTATTAAAGTCATTTAGAATCAATTGGGTCTTTTATAATTTAAAAGTCTCTCTCCTCTGCCTTTAAAAAGAGAAGTAATTGCAAAACCACATGACTGTTGGACGAAAGGGCGCAACTGTTCAAGAATACTGATATATCAATGCCAGTTCAAAAGGGTGGTGGTTATGACATATAACAGATATAGAAAGGGATCCTCCAATCATCAGAGAAACGAGAAAAGAGAAAAGAAGAGAGGAGAGAAAACCATTTCTTTATCAAGGAACAAAAGCATACTTTCAAGAGATTCAAGAGGAACTTCAAGCAATGGATCCGGGTAAGTTTCCTTTCATTGTAATCTTCAATTATAGCAAACAAATTGTGTGAGAATCATGAATTCAAGATCCTTAATTTGCTTACAGAAATTACATAATTTGGGTTTGGGAATCAAATTCTAGAAATATACGGCGAAGGTAATGTGTATGGTTGAATTAAATAATTACGAAGGGTATACAAAGGGTTTCAAAGAAAATGGTTAAGAGCTTGGATATGAGAATGATGGAATGAAGAAAAACAAGAAAATAATGATAAAATTAATGAATAGGTTTGGCCAATTGAGAAATAAGTCTCAATCGAATCTTATTGATGGTCACTTTCGCTGAACTCCAGCTCCTAAAACCACTACATCAAATCTCTGATTAAAAAAGATAGAAGAAAGAAGTTGTTTTTGCCGATTGTTTCCTTATTTTTTTTTAAAAGTGATTTCTCAATTAATTCATTTAGTGTTTCTATGTTATATATCCCTCTTAAATTGTAAGAGTTCTTTTTTCTCTTTTAGAATAAAATGTTTAAATAAGATAAATAGGTATAAGAAATCTAAATTTACAATTCTCGATGATAAGATCTTTATTTGCTTAAGACTTTTTAGAATCTCAATAATAATAATTATAAGGATAAATTTGAAAAAGTAATAATTGCATTTCCAATAACACTAATAATATTATAACATTCTTAAATATTATATTTTTTAATCAAAAAAATTTACAATTAGGATCATAAAAAAATAGAATTCATATTTTTACTAGGCAAAGTTACTTTTAAATTACTTTATCTTCAAACATTAGGACTAAAGATAATTAAGAAAATCAATTTTTTTGTCGGAATTTAGCTTACATACGAAGGGAGTATGCAGGTAATAAGTCCCAACTATTATGTGGCTTTCAATAATATTATTTTGTCCAAGCTGAAGACGGAAAGCACGAAATGAAAAAATTTTGTGACATTAAAAATCAATGATTACGATCGAGGAACGAATCAAAAAATTAATATCTAAATAAACACGTTTCACACTCTATGTTTCTAATTAACTTTGATAAGTCTGCTGTTTTCTTTTCAAAGAATGTCCATATTGATGATGCTCAGGCTATTAGCTCTACTCTGAATTTTCCGATTACTCAATCTATTGGTGATTATCTGGGTGTTCCTATGATCCATGGTAGGAAAAATAATCGTTGCTATCAATCTTTAATTGTTAAAGTTAAAAATAAATTGGCTACTTGGAAAGCCAATTCTCTTTCTATTGCAGGGAGGATCACCTTAACTCAGTATGCTCTCATTAGTAATCCTCGGTATATAAAGCAAACTTGTGTTATTCCTTCTAGTATTTGTGATGAGATTGAGAAACTCTGTAGAAATTTTATTTGGGATTCTTCCTCTTCCCGAAGAAAATCTCATAAAGTTTCCTGGGATAAAATTTGTATGCCAAAGAAATTTGGTGGTTTGGGTTTTAGAAGCCTCCGACGAAGAGTTTTAGAAGCCTCCGACGAATGAATGAGGCTTTCGTGATGAAATTAGGTTGGCCCCTAGTCAATCGTCCTGTTTCTTTGTGTGTGCAAATTCTGAGAGCTAAATATAAATGTGAAAATGATGCTTTTTCTTCGATCTGGACTTCCAATTATGCTTCCCATATTTGGAAGGGAATTTTGGCGAATTGGGATAAGGTTCTATCCGGTGCTGGTTGGAATCTTGGTAATGGGATGCATATTCGTTTTTGGCAGGATTCCTTCATTCCTTCTTTGGGTCCTCTTTGTAATCATTGTATTGATACCATTCCTCATGATCAGCTGCCCTTACTTGCATCTCATTATTGTGACAATGGTTCCTGGAAGTGGCATATGCTTGGTTCTATTCTTTCTCCTGTAGCTTTGGCTAAACTTGCAGGTGTTGAAGCTCCGATTATCTCTGCTGATTCGAATATTCCTATCTGGTTTTTAACGCAGGATGGAGAGTTTTATATTTCTTCAGCTTTTGAGTTAATTTCTTCTCCTCATGCCTTGCCTAGTTTAGACCCAGATATTGCTAAATTTATCTGGGACTGGCCTGGCCTGCAACGTATCAAAGTGTTTCTCTGGACTTTTGCCCATGAAAATTTCTTCACTAATTCGGAAAGGTGCAAGCATGGTATATGCCCTGATGACAAATGTTCTAGGTGCCTAATTTTTACTAAATCATTAATGCATGTGGTGAGAGATTGTGAAGAGGCTGCTGATTTCTAGAATATGTGCATTGATCTGGATCTTTGGAGTAGTTTCTTTAGTTTGGGCTCTGATGTGTGGTTGTGGTTAAATATGAAAGCTATGCCAGGTAATCTCCTTCGGTTGACTGGCATAACTTCTTCCCTGTTGATGTCTGGTTCTTGTGGAATAATAGAAACAATTGGGTCTTCAACCACCAATTTGATCAGCCTGCTACTCTCTTGGGTCGTGTTGTTAATTATTACCAGGAGATTATCACCGCTATGATTTCCGGTTCTTGTATTCCTAAAGACGGAGATCGTGTTACATCGCTCACTTCTTGGTGCTTTCCTCCTAATGGGTATGCTAAACTGAATGCTGATGGTTCTGTCAAAGGTATTCATAAACGGGCAGCCTGCGGTGGTCTTATTAGAAGAGGTGATGGATCCTTCTGGAAAGCTTTTAGTTGTAACTTGGGGATTTGTTCGTCAGTGAAGACTGAGTTTTGGGGCATTTATTATAGCTTGCACATGGCTCTTTCTCTAAACATCCAATGCCTTATTGTTGAAATTGACTCTAAGGTTGCTCTCAACCTTGTCCTGGACAAGTGCAGTCTTTCTCATCACCGTTATGCTCTTGTCTCTCAAATAAGGAGCATGCTGAATTTGCATTGGAAGGTCTTCCTTAAGCATACTTTCTGAGAGGGTAATAGAAGTGTTGATATGTTAGCTAATATGCACTACACCAGAAATGCTAATTTACAGCGCTTGAAAATGCTAATTTACAGCGCTTGTCGGACGCTTTAAATTTGAGCGCAGTAGAAAGAGGGTACACAAACAAAGGCACTTCAGAAGCGCCGTGATATGCTGGCATGTGGGCTGCCAAGAAGCATATACTACTGCGCTTCAAGAAGAAGTGTTGTAAATGTGAGATTTTTCTAAAGCACTTGCTTGAATGAGCGCTGTAAATTGCTGAATTAGTGGGTCTATTCTACAGCACTTGCTTAGAGAAGTGCTGTAAATTTTTTTTTATTTTTTTTATTTATTATTTTTTTTTTCATATTTTAATTATTTTTTACTGCACTTGTTTAAAGAAGTGCTATATATCTATTTTTTTTATTTATTTTAAAAATTATTTTTCCTCATATATAAACTTACTATTGCATATATTATTTAATTAAATTTGAGAAAAAATATTTAAATAAAAATCTAATTCAATAACAAGAAGTACTAAAACAATATAATTGAAAGGGTTTTTAATTAAAATTAGTAAATATCTCTAATACATCATCCTTGATCAAATCAAAAGCAGAGTACTAATGAAAATAGTTGAAATATCAAAAGCATCTCATATATTATCCAATTCATCACACGATAACTAACAATTCTACTATTATATATATAGCATAAACAAAAAGTGAAATATATTGCTCATTCTACTGCATCCTTTTATCTTGTTAGCTCCTGTTTAATCTTTCTTTCATATATTCCTGCGCCTCTGCGTATATGAAAAACACAAATAAACAAGTATAAATTATTAAAACCAAAAATAAAAAAAGAAATCATGTACAACTAAAGCATTGCTACTACAACAAACAAAATAACATGAAAAAAGCCCTGTACACTAAAGCTGTAACAAGCTAGGGGAACTTTTCGATCTAAAGCAGCAGCTGAAACATGTAGAACAGCCAATGACACGGGGATAGAGACAGAGAAGTTTCAACCTTCAATCAGAAGCATGAAGTTTCCTAAAGTAAAATTAAGGAACTAGAAGGACAAGTCACAAACCTAGAGGTAAATGAAGCATCAAATCAAGTTAAAAGCATAAGCAGTAGGTACAAGCAATATCACCAGACCTGTCACAAGCAATTGCCATGTATCATATCAAATGCTAAGCCAACACCCAACAATTTCTCAAATAAAACGATGGTCAGTAAGAAAAATTTCAATTGAACTACTTCATAACAGACACTATCAAATATCTCATTCAATCATTTTCAACCATCAAGAAAAAAATATTATTTCAAGAATGCTTGAGAGACTTCATATCTAAAACATGCATCATCCAAGTACAAAACATATTTATCATAACTTACTGATTATATAATATTCAAGACATAACGAGCCCACTCTTCCTTGAGTCGAGTAAGCATATCATCGGTGTATTTCAAGCATTGGAAACGACATAATGAAGTCGGGATCCTTTAGTTTTGACATTGTTCAATGACCTCCCTCATGAAGAACATGACATAATAGCCACAATCAATGGAGTTTTCTTGGCAAGGGCACTATAAAACAAAAATTAAAAAAAAAATGAAATTCTGAAACATTTTAATTATAAATATTTGCTTGAAGTTTTGCTAATACCTTTAACCGGATCCATTTTATGGTCTTTGAAGTAGCTGTGGATTGATTTTGTGCCAGGTAAATTTGTAAACCCCTAACAACAACGTCAAATTCACCAAACTATAAGTACATATTTTAAATCTTCACACACACAAATAACAAATACTTACATAGTGAAGAATTTCTTCATAACAGGGCACTAGTTCGGATCACTTTCTGGCAGAGAATCCAAATAATATATTTGCTCTTCTATGTGATTAATGACGATAAAAAGAATTTGTACTTCTTAACGGATTTGCTCTTCTATGCGATTAATGACGATCAAAAGGATCATTTCCACCTTTGCAAAAGGATTTGCACTTCTTAACGGATTAAAAACATCAACAGCGAGGTAAAATGTAATTAAATAAAAGCAAAAGCCAAAAATAGTGGAAGTTCACAGTATCTAACTATCTCTATCATTACTAAAACTGCGAATGTGAAATAAGCAACTTCCAATATAGATGTTCAGTCAAATTTGATTTCTCTAAAATTTAGAAATCAAATAAGAATTTGTGACAAAATCTAGAGACCACTCTAAACAAGAAGTTTGCTGCCATCAACAGAACTACGATAAATAAAATACCATAGCAAATAGTCACATATGGAGGGAAACGAGAAGGAATGGGATATAATAAATCATATAACTTAAATTTTTTAACAATATTTTATGCAGTTCATAGTTTGCTGTTATCTATTTAAAGCCCCAATTAGCATATTGAAATATAGTGTTCTAATGCCAATTTAGGTTAGGACAAGGAAAAATTAAAGCACTAGATATGTATTGTCGCATTAATTATGTTAAATGTCAGGGCACAATTCAGGAGGAGTCCCTGATACATTCTTCATCATCACCATCTGCAGCAAAGCCCATGATGGATCAAAGGAAGCTAAGGCCACCACAAGACCAAACACTCAAGTGCCCAAGGTGTGATTCAACTCACACCAAGTTCTGCTACTACAACAACTACAACCTCACTCAGCCTAGGTACTAGACTTGTAGAAGGTACAAGTCACTATGCTAAAATAGAAACACTACCACATGGATGCAGATAATTGCCTAAATTTAAGAATGAAAGGAGTCAATACACACAATCAGTCAATCACCAAATATTATAAAAACAAAAAACTAAAACTTTAAACATAATTTCTATCAATGCGTTGAAGAACATTACAGCAATTACAGCAAAACAGAATTGCTCATACACAAACATTAGATTGAAAAATTGAAAACACATTACAGCAAACAAAATGAATGGTGTGAGGACAACAACTAACCAGTGAGACAAGGTGGTGGTTCGGTGTGGGATAGGTGGCAGCTCTGTTTTGTGGTGAGAACGTGAGATGGGGAGTGCTTCGGTGAGGAACGACGTAGCAACAATGGTACTTCGATGATGGTTCAACGGTCGAGGGAGGTGAAGGGCTGAGGACGGAGATGCAAAGGAGGGTTTAGGGATAGACGGAGGTGAGAGAGGGTTTAGGGACCGACGGAGTGGGTTTGCAAGTGACGGTTGAGGACCGACGGGGTGGGTTTGTGGGAGAGATCGTGGTGGCTGAGAACGGTGGAGAGTAGAGTTTGTGAAGAGTTGATCATGGTGGGGGTTTAGACCGTGGAAGAGAAGAGAAGCGTGGCTGAGGAGGGAGATGAGAGACCAGAGAACCATGGCTGACCGTGGCTGAGGACGATGGTGGACTGAGTGTGCACGACTGATGAGTACTGTGGAGTGTGGAGGGTGGCTGATGACTGATGAGTACGTGAAGAAGAGAAGGGAAACATAGGGAAGGAAATCAAAAGACAAGGATTTGTTTTTTTTATTAAAAAAATTCAAAACACCAAAACTACAGCGTTTAAGATTATTTGCGCGGGCGGGGAAGAAAATTTCGCACCATTCATTCAACAACATTTGTCTAAAGAAGTATTGTAAATTAGGTGATACAATTTTTCAAAGGCATTATACAACATTATTTACTTAAACAAATGCTGTTGAAAATACAATTCTTATTCCCCTCCTGCGCATTAACCATTTATTTACAACATTTTCAACATAAATGCTGTAAAATGTGTCCTTTGTGGCATAGTGATGGGTCATAGTGGCCCTTTTGATTGTATATTTTTTTATTCTCCTCCTTCCCTGTTGGTCCTTATTTTGCAAGAGGACTTTAGAGGCGCTGCCTTTCAACGCCTTGTTCCTGCTTTGTAGTTTGTTTTTGGGCTCTTAAGCCCCTTTGTTGATCAAATTTTTTTTACTAATACTTAATAGTATGTATAGATCGAAACATAAACTCATAAATTCAAGTTGTGATTACCAATGGTTGGCACAGTTGGTGTGGGGATGTGTCATTTAAGCAAGAGGTTGGGGGTTCGATTCCCAACTTTTGCGAATGTAAAGAATTCCAGTTGGGATGGGCACTCCCGAAAGGGCCGAATCGTATCCGAAATATTAGTCACCATGCTCACGTAGGTAGATACTGTAACAGCCCGATTTTCGTAAGCCAAAAGTGTTTACTTTTACTTATTAAAGTTACAAAAATTGAGGCCAGATTTTTTTTTTAAACATTGTTGAAGTATTAGAAAACGTCATGGAAAAGTCTTGGGGTTTACAATCCTCCTTCAATGAAAACCGAGTTGTTACTAACCCAAAACTTATCCACTCAAGTTTACAAAAACGTTTCTCAGGAAAATGTTTTGTTCCAGTTCAAGATAGTTCTCTGTATTCAAAAAGCCATTGAACATTCCTCACAAGGTGGTACAAAAGTGGGGCGTATCTCAAAACAAGAGAAGTTACATGGATGATTCATCACTTAGGTAATCCTTAACTTAAAACACTCATCACAACATATACTAGAATCCCATTCTTAAACTTTCCTATTGAAGGCAAGTGGGTGTAGCTCAATCCCATTCTTAAACTTTCCTATTGAAGGCAAGTGGGTGTAGCTCCTTCTCCTTCTTGCGTCATCTTCTCGCCCTCGAAGACGATGGTGAAATTTGGACATGCTTATCTATTCATATATCGGTATCATATATAGATACATCACCCATACTTTAATTTTTGGAATATCTTGGCTTGAGACCCTTTCAAAATTTCCAGAAATTTGCATAGTTGTTGACTTGATTCCTGTGGGAAAGCAAGGATGGAAACATCGTGTTCATATTCTCTTTAGTTTGGGTCTTTAGGCACTTGCAAGTTTAATACTGTTGCGAGACATGATGCAAAAGCAGGACAATCCGTGCAATTTTTGTTTCTAATCATTTTTCTTATCTTATACTAGCAAGGAATTGAAAGAATTAATTAGGATATAAATGAACAACTAAATGGAAGATATAGTTTTATTAATTACTATAATGGACATTACTAGTTAAACTGATCTATACTCAGTTTTTATTCTTTGCCCTTTCTCTACTGTGTTGCACTCATGGTGCTTTTACATGGTTTTGAGTCCTCTCTATGCTTCACTATGATTGGATATCTCTTCTGCGTCCTAGTGGTTGGGAAAAACACCAACTTGTCTTCTTCAGCAGGAACCCAACTGCCATTCAATTGAAAACATCAACATTAGTAATAAACATAAGAATGCTAGCTTGCTTGATTATCATGCCTTAAACATTCGATTTAATAATCAACACTTACGAAATCATTCTATTGACATAAGTGATCTCTAAACATAGACCATAAAGTCATAAACACATGTTTAATATTGGATTCAATAATGTTTGTTGATCCGAGTAGCAGTTCGGTTAGCCTTTAGCAATGACTCAGGTTCGAGTCTTTCAAATGAAGAAAATAACCATGAGTTTCTTCCCTAATACAAGTACCTTAACATGCATTGATATGGCAAATGTTTATATACCTGAAGCGGGTAACAAAGCGGTGAAGGAAGACAGAAAGCACAACTCTAGCAAGCTCATAGCCAGGGCACAGCCGTGGTCCTCCTCCAAACGGGGTATATACATTCCCCGGGTTCATTGATTCTGAGGTACTCTGTTCAATTTTGATCACATGTAAGCAATAAAGAATAAAAAATCCAAGTTTGAGTGTTATAGTGTTTGATAGTCACGCTAGAACACGAATTAAAAAGTGAGACAGTTTGGTTTCACTTGATTCCGCTAAAAGGAGGAATCCAAAAAATAAAACAGGACACTCTCGTTCGATTCTATTATGGGTCAAATGCTACTTTAGTATGACTGAACATTTGTTTCAAACAATCATTAGAGCAAATGAGAGTGAGTTACCTGCCATCTCCATGGATTGAAAGTGCGAGCATCTTTGAAATGGTCAGGATTCAGATGTACAGCACGGAATGATGCAAAGACCTTCCATCCCTTTGGAATAGTGTAACCTATATGCAGGTGAGGCATGCATTTCAATTAAACTACGTTGTTAATTAAAATGTGCTTAGTAATATAACTTGTCCTAGAGTCCATGCACTTTATTTCTTTCGGTGATTACCTTTTATGTTAATGTCTGTCATTGCTCTCCTAAATATCCCACCAATTATGTTTGCCACCCTAAGGGTCTCATTCACAACCTGCATTGCACAATCGAAAGAACAAAATTAGTAACACTGGTAAATTAAATAATTGAAGCTATTGTTGCTTTTGGCAAATGGGTATCCTTTAAACTCTTAGTAGCTCGAATTACCATGTCTATATAGACGTTGAGGATTGATTACAAAATTACATATACTTACGCATTGAGTAAATGCCATTGACTTATAATCTGCCCATTCTAGTGCTGCCTCTGGGTCACTCCTTGCTCTGATTTGGTCATGCTCTTCCTACGACACAGCAACAATATAAATACCAAGTCTCATAAACAAAATCCTAAGTAAATAATGAATAAAAAGGTCCACTTGATGTTGCTCTCTAAAATAACTGTACATGCAATGTAATGCATATTCAATTTGTCAAACTCATACTTATATCAAATAACAAACTGTACCACTACTTCAAAGTTTGCTAACCTATGCTAATAAGATTAAAATCAGATGTCCCACTTGATTGAAGATGCATGCTACTTAAACATATTATATCCATGCTCTAGAATTAAGTCAATTAATAATTACTATTAAGTAATTTTATAGTCTTTCTTTTAATTAGCATTGTGTGATCATACTAGTAAATACTCCCTTCGTTTCATATGTAGCGTTGATAGAGTTTTTGTCTCATGTTTTATATGTATTTTTCTTTTACAAAACTCAACACATAATAAATGTTATTATTCTCATCACACCCTTATTTATTACACTATCTTTTTCGCTTTCAATATCTTTTACTTTCTTCAATAATGATTATATATAGACATTATATTCGAAATACATCAAATTCTTACATCATTTAATCATTTCTTAAAACTCGTGCATAACCTTAAAACACAACACATATAAAACAAAGATAAAACAAAGAGTAGTGATTGAAATCAGAGCCACACGATTTCCCAAGTCAAACAAGGGACGGAAGGGGTCCAAGGAAAGTAACCGAGGAGCAGAACAAGTTGTGCACAAAGTACTCTCTGCTCTGCAGAGATGCATGACTGAAAGATACGGCCCTGATAGGGTGGCAAGGGTTCAAGACACAGACGTATGATGAAGTCAAAAGACAAATACCGAGCGTGCGCTTCGGATGTAATAATTTTGCCCCTTGCTTCCACCAATGTTTGTCTCTTTGTGCTTTTCTACCATGTTTTTATACCTCTGCTTTATTTCATTCCAATACAAAAGTAGACTGAAAAACAATACTGTATTTTGAAAAAATAAAAAAAAAATTGTTATGAAAAAAATGTTATATTCAATAAATTGGTATATTATATATATATTTTTTCAATGAAAAGTTACATTTTGCAGATTTATTAAGATAGTTATTAGCAACAAACAAAACAAATTTATAGTACAATGAAGAGAAAAGTTGACAATTTAGTCTTTACTTAGTCACTTTTTCTATCTTGTTATAATTATTATAAGTGCACAATCTTTTTTTTTTCTTTGGGTAATAAAAAATATTAATTTTTTTTTTGGCTTTCCAATCTATTTGGTTCTTTAACAAATGCTCTAAAAATATTTGTTACTCCGTAATATTTACCTAATTATAATACATTTTAATTATAATTTTAGAAAACCACGAAAGCTGATTTACTTTGACCTGTGTGTAAATTATTTCCTTTGATCTTAAATATTGGTTCCTTCAGAGAAAATTATAGTACAATGAAGAGAAAAGTTGCTAGTTTAGTCAATACTTGATCACTTGTTTACCTAGTTATAATTATAAGTGCACAGCCCTTTCTTTTTTGAATAAAAAAACTACGTACATTTTTTTTCATGACTTCTCAAGTATATTTGGCTCATTAACAAATGATTTAAGGACATCTGTTAATATTTATCTAATTATAATACAATTAAATTATAATTTCAAAAAATCGTGAAAGTTGATTTACTTAGAATTGTGCGTAAATAATTCCCTCCGTGTTTTGATGTTAGTTCCTCTCGGGAAAATTAATCGATATTAAAAAAGTAAGTTAATATCGTTGGCTGTATTAGAATTGATAAATTTTTATATACTTTTCAAAAATTATCAATATACTATAATTATTATTGAGATTTTAAAAACTGTTAAGTTAAAAAGGTGTTAGTATAAAAAAAATTTAATTAATACCGTTAAAATTGAAAAAAAGAACTTATAAATAAAAAATATTTCAAAAAAAAAAACTTGTAATAAAAACGAGAGGGAGTATTGACTTCATTTTTTTGGACTTATAATAATAAGAAAAAAATTAAATTATGAAAAAAATAAATGAGGGATCTCGTCGAGGGTCTGCTTACTAGGACTAGTTAATTATTTTATTGTATTAGCTACTCATGAAATTTCAATTATAATATTTTAAAAGTTGAGACTGTCATATAGGCATGAATTATTATGACAAAATACACGCAAAAGTGTGAATCCCAGGACGGGAGTGAAGAAGACAGGATCAGATAACGAAAATGAGGTTCCAAAGAAGCAACACCATACGGTGGTGGTCATAGGCATAAGGCATGGGTTGGATGGTGGGGTTTCTCTCAGCAACAACCATACAGTCCACTAAACTCCATTGCAAGTTATTTCACAAAAAAAGTAACAATAAGAAAACCTTATGGAAACTAGAATATCTACTGACATTTTTATCCAAATGTGAAAAATATACTCCTTGCAAGTCCCTTTTAACTTTTTTTTAATTAATGTAAGTTTTTTTTTAATATTTTTAAATGCATTTATTATTTATTTTTTTTTACAAATACATTTATTTAGTATTTTTTTAAATCCCAATAATAATTTCAAGAATAATATTGAAAAAGTATACCAATTATTTTAACCGCGTATAATGTAACTAACAATATTAACTAACTTTTTGAAGAAAAAAAAATATTTTTAATCAAATAAGGTTTATATCTCGAGACAGAACAATTAATATTATTAAAACTCAAAATTTAAGACGACACTTGATGGAAAGAACAGAAATATATCGCGAAAAAAATAATTTTTGCTCACATGGGTTAGGGATATCTATTAACATTTTATAAATAAAATTAAATAGTAATTTAATTGATATGCAATAGATGTTCTGGGTAAGCATTTTAAACAATTAAATATCATCACCCTGCGAAGAATAATGTTTTTTTTTATACACCTAATATATGGGATGTAAATTTGGGTGTAAAATGAAATGGTGAGAATGTATCATTTGGTGAAAATTGAGATTTTGATAATGACTTAAACTAATTAAACAAATGTGCATACACATTCATTTTCTAAACTTTTGTAACTTTTCCTGTTCTTGACAACTACATATATCCCGTGTGAAAAAAGTGCTAAGAGTTAAGATCGATAACTTTTTCTGAAGCTTCTACTTATGCCACATTGGAATCTTGCAACAAAAACAAAAAATAAAGATAGGTTAGTTTTTATGTACCTTGAGCTGTGCTAAGGCCAGAGGAGTCTCGGTGAGAAACTTGACAGCAAGAGTCATTATGGTAGAGGTGGTTTCATAGCCAGCTACGAGCAAAGCCAACATAAAATCTACTATTTCCTCGTCCGAGAAGTGGTCTCCTGAGGCCAACAGTGCCCCCAACATGTCTTTTTTCTCTCTGCTTTCACTTTCTTTTCTCCTCTGCCTCACTATTAACGTTAGTGCCTCTGCCACCTTCGTTCTTGCCTACAAAATCAATTCAATATTAACTTGTACTCCATCTCATTAAAAATTGTATATAGATTTAAAAAAATAGTAAACGATGTAAGAGTATTCTCGAAAAAGAAGTATAAATAAGTATTGAGTTTTTAGATAAACATAAGTTATGAGACAAAATAAAATGGTTAAATAAACATAACTTAAGGAATGGATAGAGTATGCAATTAGACCCGATAGTTATTACTTCCTCTAGTCTTTGTTATAATAAAAAATAATCGAAATCTCAGTTATTAAGAAAGTTAGTTGAATGTATTTAATTTTTTCAAATTCAATAAAAATATAGCTACTTTAGAAAAATTGTATTGAAAATGAAACAAAAGTTAAATGAAATCACTACTTTCTAAAAATATTTTAAAAATAACTGTATTAGGAATAAAAAATTAATTAACTTTTTCTTATATTTGAGACTAAAATAAATATGTTTTGTTTTTCATATACGAGAAAGAGGAGTGATTATCAATTATAAATTACTCCTGTATCATATAAAAGGAAAGTTGATGAAAAAAGCAAAAGTTTTTTGATTCATTTGTTGATGTAGCGAAATAAGAATATTTTGAATTTGGTCCAAAAATTTGTTTACATTTTTATTATTTACTTATGCAATTAACAAGCAATGTACGGGTAACACAGAGCACCATACACTATATATATATATATATATATATATACAGAGTAATTACTAAATTAAAAAATAGTTTTACCAAAAATAAGAAGAAAACAAATAAAAATACTCTATTTACTAAGGTGCATGCACCTTGATTGCTCTGCGGTAGGTGGTGGATAAGAGAGGCAAAGGAAGGGTGAAGAACCCTTCAATCACAAGAACGTACTCTTTCCTTAGAGTCTCAGTCCATTCATCTGGATCAAAACTCATCAATTGCTTCACGGTCAACTCAAATGTTATCTGCAAGTAACCCAAAATGAAGCTTAAATAATATTGTCAAAATCCATAATCATGATCATCATTACATAAACATCTTTGGCAAGTAGGGGAATAACAAATTAAAAGATTAATAGTATAAGAGAAGTTAAATAATGAACTTTTATTGGGGGGGGGGGGGGGGGGGGGGGGGGGGGGGGGGGCAAAATTGAAATAGTGATTATATATACATTTCATACAACATATTAATGTATATGCATGCTCGCCCTAAATGATGTACGACCTAATGTTTTATATGCATAATGATTATATATATATATATATCCTTTGCAGCCGAAATACCTTTTCATCAAGTTAACGTGTGATATAAGGACTTGTATGCGAGGGGGAAATGGACACATTGTACTGAACCATGGAATCTGAGTCACCATCCCCATTCCATCACGTACATCAAAATCACATGCTATATAGTTAATTAATTTAATTAACTAACTACCTTTACAAATTAATCAACCAAAAAATTAAAATTGAATAAGAGTTTAATAGGTTCCGCACCAACAATATAAAGATATTTAAGCTAATAATGCTAAAATAAATTTTACATCATATACAATCCATGTAATTCTTCTAACCTAGTATAAAATTAGTAAAATTTTGAAAAAAATAACAAAACAATAAGGGAGCATAAATTTAATAATTTGTTTAATAAATTAACCAAATGCCAAAATAATAATTTAATATATGTTTGATCTATCAATCATAAATTTAAGAATGAATTTTATTTTTATTATTTAATACAAAATTTTTAACTAAAAGGTAATAAACATAAATGATTCTGTAAATTTTTACTGCTCAAAAATAAAATGAAAAGAAAAAAAGTAGAGAGAGAGAGAGAGAGAAACTTTTAAACTTTCAAATGGTACTTAGGCACTTTGAACTAAATACTTTTATGGTTACACTTTGAACTAAATATGTAAATAAACTAAACAAGATCTGGACGATAAAATTATGAGGCGCAGAAAGCTGGTCCCATGTTCACCACCTTCCACACACACCCCATATGCTATTATGATGGGCTGATGGCAAGTGAGCTAGCCAGACTCGAGCGATCCATGGCCGAGTTGGCTCAGTATATGTACACACTTGACACTACACACTACTCATTACATGTGAATAATTCTCACATGCCAGTAAGAGATTTATCTTATTTTAAACTCTCAAAACTATATGAATCATTAATATGTGCATTACTCTCTCCGGTCCGGTTCTATATTAAACTTTTCAGAGACTTTAATTTTGATCTTATCTATAAAATTTCATTTAAATTTTTATAAATATCTATGTTTATTTAATATTATTTAGAGTTTTAATAATAATTATAATTATAATAATAATAATAATTTTCAAAAATTATATCAAATATCGTATTTTTAATGTTACCAACAAATTTAATTTAATTACTTCATCAGTGAAAATAAAAAAAAATCTCAACGGAGTAGGACCAGAAAAAGTATTATAAATAATAAAATATAGTATTATTTTTTTTAAATAATAAAAAATAGTAACGATAATACTAAAAAAATAAAAAAGAAATGACATTTTTAATAAATTTTTCCACAGGACCGACAAATTTCTTCTCCCCATAGTAGTGTAGTACTGCTTTACAAATAGTTAAAAGTCTTGTAATAATCATATTTAATAATCATAATCATAATTTATGAAAAAGTGAACCACGCACCCCTATCTATCCCCCTACCCCTGGGAGCTTGTTAACAAAGATGCTACCACATGAAGATTTGATTTGGGAAAGTTTTTTTTTTTTTTTTTTTTTTAAAGCTAATAAAATCTTTTTATTCCAAATTTTAGAAAGCTAGTAATTGATTGATTCGAACGAAGAATTATTGCATGATCCCATACCATAATCCCAAACAAAACCAATCAAAATCATTGATTCCAAATAAACTCAAATAATTTAATTCATTAAAACATAATCAATGATTTAATGAGCCACACAAATTTATCTAAGATGAAAGGGGTGAAAGGGGTGGTTGGTCTAACCTTCTTAGCCTCCTCCATTAGCAAAACCCGGTCGGACCAAGAATCCAAGTTGAGCCTGATGAGCCGGTCTATATCAACAAGTAGATGGTCCTTTATGATGGATGAGTTAGCAAAACTCATAGTGAGTGAATGCATTCTCTTATGCAAAGCACCCTTCATTAGAAGCAAAGAGTGTTTCCCAAGCAGGTTTGATATCGAACCGGGGTAGCTGCAATCAAAGAGCTTCCCTTCATTCATTAAAATGAACCGGTTCGTTTCAGGGTCGGCCGAAAACACGGTCGGTTCGCCGAACACGTGAGTGGTGAAGATTGGACCGTACCGGTTCACCCTTTGGTCTATGAACGGTTCAGGGTTGTCGCTCTTGTATGCGGATATGAGCTGGAGTGTCTCTCCGATGAAGGGCAAACCGAGGCTCCCCGGCGGAAGGCGGAGGCGCCGGTAGCGTGACTTCCGGAGGAGGAAGAGAGTGATGGTGAAGATAGTGAATATTAGAAGAAGAGTTAGGAAAGAAGCCATGGGAATGTGAAAAAGAAGATATGATTGATAGGCTTGGTTTAGATATATATATATATATATATATATATATATATATATATAACACTATATGTGTGTGTTTTGTATATATAGAGAGAGAGGAGGGTATGATGTAGAGAGAGAAAGAGAAGGTGATGAGAGGAGAAGGTTAAGGTTTTTTAGAGAGAGAAAGAGAGGGTGGGAGATGGTGGTTTGAAGAAGAATGAAGGATGGGGGGAAGGGATGGCATTAATGGGGGGAAGGGGGGGAAGTAGCACACGAGGGGGTGGGGTGGGGTGGGTACTAGTTTGGTGCTGAGTGAGAAAGTCTACAGAAGGAGAAGAAATAAATGTGGGATATTTTGGAATCTCATCCTTTCCTGCTTTTTATTTTTTTTTTAACATGGAAAATGTTAACCATTGTTTTAAGGTCATTTGGTAAGGAAATATTCATGGATAAAAGTTATTGAAAAATGTGATTTTTTAAGTTTTTGAGAGAGTGGTGAATGTGGACATATGATTTTTTTTTTCATATGTAATAACCTCTGAATCATAGGTACTCATAAACCGGTGACGTATCCATACCGGGTACATGTTAGATACCGGTACACGTACCGTACTCTTGGGTATTTCTAAATGGTATATTAAGGTATATTTTAGGTGTGGATCATATCAATAATGTAATTTTTGCCTTAAAATTTATATTTTAATGTTATAATCAATCCTTCGGCCTTATATCCCTTATTTTGAATATCAACCTCTAATTTTATGATACTCATGTGTTATTTCAATGTTAAAATCGTTTATTTGCACCTTGTTTATATATATTTATTTATAAAATTTGAATTTATATTGGTGTACTCATACCCTAGGTTTTTAGAAAATGTCGTACCCCGTACCCGGTACCGTACCCGTATCCGGTATCATACCCGTATTGGTGCAACATAGGTAGTAACCTTAACAAATACCCTAAGGGCACTTGTTAGGGCACTTATTAGCAAAACCCTTTTAATATTTCTATTACAAAAATGATTCACAAACTTATAAATAAACTTACATCATAAATGAAGTGATATGTGTCACTTGCTTGTTACTGATTGGTTAACAAGTGACATATATTATTTTCTTATGATGTAGACTTATTTTAAGTTGATTTTATATATCTATTTATTATAACTCTTTTTATTATGCAATATAATTTTGGGTTGTTGAAAAAAAGTCAAAATTCATTTTTTTTGCAATTTTATCGGATATAAAAATTATATTATTTTAATTTAGTCCTTTGTACTTTTGGATGAATTATAACTTTTAATTTAAAAAAAAAAATTGTTACCGTAAAAAATCTGTTTTACAAAGATCTGTTTCTAAAACTTAAAAAAAAAATGTTTATTAAAAAAATAATCTAATTTTTAATTTAAAAAAATGTTTCTATAAATTACAAAAATCTGTTTCTGTAAATTATAAAAATATGTTTCTGTAAAAAAAGATATGTTTCTGTTTCAATCAGTTTCAGATTTTTTAACTTTTAATTTTTCTGTTTCAGATTTTTTTTAAATTAAAAAATATAATTTATCCAAAAGTACAAAGGACTAAATTGAAATAATTTAATTTTTATATTGGACCAAATTATAAAAAATGAATTTTGGTTTTATTTAAAAATAACATAGCAATAATATGTGAGTTGTCAAAGCATGGTTGCTCCAATATAGAATTGTTGAGAAACCATCCAATATTAGGTTGCATTTAAGTAATGTCTTTTTTTTAATCCCTCTCATTCCTATACAAAATAAATGTTTTGATTTTTAATAAATTAATAATTAATTTTTTTTAAGGAATTTCTTAATCTTCATTTATAATAAGTACTCATCATTGAATAAATTTTAAGAGAAATGAAAACTTAAAAAGTTTAAAAACATTATTTGTTTAGTATTTCAAGAAAATTTTACTATTTTTAGATGTTCATCTACGAACAGCCACAACATAGTCTTGAGAAAATATAGTGGAGAGTATTAACATCATATTTTTTTACCAGACTCTCTCAAGACTCCGCTAATCTTCAAAATATGGTGAAGAGTCTTAAGTTTAGTCTGTAAAATATAAGACTCAACTCAAAATTTTGTGGGACTTAATTTTTTTGTTTGTTCCTCTTTTTACTTTATAATACCCTAATAAATAAATCATAATTACAAATAATAATAATAAATTTATTTTTTATATAATAAAAAAATATTCTTAAATATATGTTTTTTCTCTTTTATTCTTAAATATATTGTCTTTTTATGGAAAAATAAATAAATAAAAATACATATTGGAGCACAAGGAGGAAGTGTTAATTAAATTATAAAAATTTGAATTATATTGCATTTTTTTATGCACTTTATAATTTTCAGTTGGTGTCATTAACTTCAATTATTGTAATGTAATTTTTTGTTCAATTTTAATATTTAAATATTATTTGTGATTAGTTTTATAAATTTTAGGTAATTGATATTATTGAAATTATATTACAAAAGCAATTTAGAAATGAAATTGTGTCTAGAAGTATATGATGATGTATTGCTGATGCATGAGTTTGATGAGTCTGATGTTAAAACTCTATTGTGGTAGAAGATATGAAAAGTCTGAAATTGAATCTTATAACGAAATGATGATGTCATGCTGATGTGTCAGAGTCCGATGAGTCTAGTTTTAAGTCTCTGTTGTGGATGCTATAATAAGAACTGATGTTAAGAGAATTTTTTAAAATACTTTATTTAAAAAAATTTGTTTAATTTTAGTCCATATAAGATTGTGAACAAGAAATTAAAAAAGGTAAGTACAAATTGAAAAATTAACTTCATTATTTCTTTATGTTATAAATACATTTATTATCAGATCAAATATTTCAATTTTGATATGTTATCTTCAAATTTGAAGATTGAGGATAACAATTTTATATTTAAAATAATTATGTCAATTAATTCTTGTTTTATTTATATTGTTATACTTTTCAGAAGGAGTATTAATTTCTTTGGTATATAATATAAATAATTTAGATGAATAACTTTATTTTTATATAAAATCAATAAAATTAAATACAATCAATTAACATTTTGATATGTGTGATATTAGTTGAAGTTTCTTATAAATAAGATCAAATGATATATCATTTTTCTTTACATAATCATTAATTTTTTCATTACTTATATAAATCGAGATTCTACTAAATAAACTAATTATTACACTTTTAAATTTTTTTTAACAAAATATATAAATAAGAACAATTTTTTTTTTAATGTTAAAAATTGAAGAGAAAGTAATTTCTTCGTACTTATCTTTTCATGTGCATCTTTAAAAAAAAACTTTTCATATTAATGGGAGGAAGTACATTATTTTCTTGGATAATCATTACCCTAAATATAATTTACTAATTTCTCACTTTTATATTTTTTATAGTTTAAGGTTGTTATACACATATAAGGATGAAAATCTTTTTTATAGTTTAATCATTACCCTAAGGTTGTTTTATAGTTTAAGGTTATTTTCTTAAAGCCTCACTTTTGAATGAAAATCTTACACTTTTGTTTCTTACAATATCTTAAGAACTTTAAAAGCAATAGTTCCTGAAACCCTATTAATTATTTCAATATGGGGTTTGGACAAATAGTAAGCAATTCGATCTTTCTTAAACAAGATATCAAATTTGATACTTTATGGAAGAAAAAAATTCATGTTAAAAAATACATTTACCATAATAAAAAATATGATCTAGGTCAGATTCAAATGTATGTAATTAATATCTAAGGAATCAGATGAACAATCATATATGCTTTGTATTTACGTACTCCTATATTTTACTACCTCAATCTTTATATATAAGACTCTTTTAATAAGATCATGTATCAATTTTCAATGATAATTAATTACTTTTTTCTACAAACGTCTTTATTTATTTATCACTTTTTAGATTCTCAATATTATTAATAAGAGTAGTTTTGAAAATGCATATCAAATATTCACATTTCCAATACCATTAACTAAATTAACCAACTATCTTAATGAATATAAAATCTACCAAGAGGATCCTATATATAGGAACGGAGGGAGTATAAATATCGTTATTTAAATATATTTGCGACCATTATTTACTTTTTCCTATGAACATTTAATTTTTTTATTCTAATTATTAAGCTGATATGACTCAATTAATGTATTAAAGGTGTTATCCTTTTGTTCAATCAAAATATATTCTTTTTGTTTGCACATCAAAAAAATTTCATCTATGGAGGCGATATGTGTGTAACGTTAAAATGTTTACTTTTAGGTTTTTATTTCGGATGTCAAGGGTGTTTTTCGCCAAAAGGTGAAGACTAATTCACTTCTAAATGTTTGGATAACCGAAATGGATTTTGATTCTATCAATAATTTTTTTTCATAAACATAACACAAATCAAATCTTTGATCAATGTTATTAAAATCGTATCGATAATCGAACTAGTTAGAATAATGATATATTAATTGAATGGTTCAACCAATGGAATACTAATTAAATGGCATACTGATGAAATAAGATAACTATTAATTAATTTTTTAAAAAAAATAAAGAAGAAACATAATAAATATATTAATTTACATTGTTTAACACAACATTTTAGGTGTCCAAGTGGCTAAGCACTCTTCCTTGCAACTTGGGGATGCAAGTTTGATTCCCATAAGCTATATTTTGTAAAAAAAAATAATAAAAAATTGAAGATTATTTCATCTTGATCAATATTTTGTGGGTGGTTTAAAGTTATCCGGATTGATTCTCTTTCACCTGGTTCAAGACGATTTGACCGATTTATGGTGGGATTGATCGATTTCAGACCATGTGCGGTCCAATTGATCCACCAGATCGGACAGGGGTTCAGTTTATCGATCTTTCGTTTGAACTAACTAGTCTGATCCAGTTTTAATGATACTGTCTCTAACATCATAGAAATCTTCGCCAACTGTCTATATTCCTTCCGATATTATACATAAGTCTTATTTGGACACTTTTTTTTAATGTAAACCCTCATTCCAATTTTTAATAACATTTAGTTTATTACTCATTATTGTTTTTTTTAGAAAATATACAACAAATATAATTATTGAGATAGTTTTAAAATTATACACCAAATGTTATCATTTTCAATTCAATTAATAATTTTTAGTGTCCTTAACGAAATAGTAATGTGCATATGCACTCAAAATTGTCTCGTGTTTGCACCATGACTTTATTTTTTTTTTGTGTACACCAAGGGTATCTGTTATGGAGCGCATCTATTAGACCGGAATACCGATATGCTGATATCGGTAAGAGGCCCTATTGGCCCAACTATGCTGATACCGGCATACCGGATGCTGATACCGACATACCAGATGCGGATACCGGCATACCGGTAAGAGGTCTAAGTGACCCAATTACATTGATACCGGCATACCGGCAAGAGGCCATATTGGCCCAATTATGCTGATACCGGCATACCGGTAAGAGGTCTAAGTGACCCAATTACATTGATACCGGCATACCGGCAAGAGGCTCTATTGGCCCAACTATGCTAATACCGACATACCGGATGCTGATACCGGCATACCGGTAAGAGGTCTAAGTGACCCAATTATGCTGATACCGGCATACCGGATGCTGATACCGGCATACCGGATGCTGATACCCGCATGCCATCATACATGTATCATTCTCCAACGATCTGATTCCCACTATTATATTGTTATACGTGCCAGACGTCGGCTGCACGTGTGAAGGAATCCGAGGAAATCCGTTATCCCCTTGCGCATAGGATCCTGCACGTTATGATACCCGCTATAATTTCCTACCGTTTATAGGAATTACACCTGCTTCATGATGACTGCAATCAACACTCATAAAGTGGGTAAGCTTATATAAGTCTGGTAAGGCAAGCAGGTATGATCTATCTTATCTCACACAAACACATACACCACCCCAAAGTAGAACGACAAGAGCGTGGGTATCTTGGTGTTCAAGGTGCTCACTTCACGTCTGATATCAAAAGTGAGATTGCCGAATTCTTAGCCAGATTGTCTAAGACCAGTAATCCTACGACAGAACAGTATCTCTCAACTGACAGTCAAAGAATAATGTCCTCCGAGGCGTAGAGATCACCAAAGTAGGAGGCAAAGCATTTTCTATACCCACCCTGATATCGTGCTTAAGGAACCCAGTTATCTACCAACTGTGCTGGACTTTGTTGGTAGTTTGCATTATGACTTTAGAGTGTGCATAAGATTCTTTTTGGCTTAATTATGTCACAAGTCCCTGAAGTTTGAGGTACTTTTGCATGATACCCTTATTTTTTTTCAATGTTTGACTCCTCGAAGTTACTTTTGGGTTTGTCATATGCCCCTACTACTAATTCTGACCAATTTTGTTCACATGTAACATCGAAATCCTAGTCGGACTCAGAAGGTTAGACACGTGATGCTGCGTGATGTCACACAGACAAAGACGACCTCTCTCTAGGCTATTGTTATAGGCTACTGAAATACAATCTTGCCCATCTACATATAAAAATGATAATGTCTAACTACTAAGTCAGATGTATACATGTTCAAAAGCAATGCATATTATGATATATATAACTAGGTACCACCGTATATTTTGTTTAAAAAAAGTTTGTGGGGGCACATGCCCTATCATGAGTAACGTAAATCTATCCCTAAAAACAAGTATATACTATTTAACTAAATTTTGACTATGCTTAAAAATATTCTTTTTCATGAAAACAAAAAAATGTTTAATTATGTCACAAGTTTCTGAAGTTTGGGGTACTTTTGCCAGATATCTTTTTTTTTTCTCAATGTTTATACCATCAAACTTATCTCATGTTTGCTATTTACTCTTCTGATAGATTCCGGCCAGTTTTTGCTATGTTTATGTCTTCAAACTTATCTCCGGTTTGGTATTTTCCATTGTGACGAATTTCAGCCAGATTTTGCAATGTTTATGCCCTCAAACTTATCTTCGGTTTGCTATTTGCCCCTGTGACGAATACCGACCAGTTTTTGCACATGTGGATCACCGTGGTCGTAGTCTCCCTACCAGAGCTCTTCATCTTTAACCTTTCTCCAACCACCAGAGCTTCAACTGTCATACTGTCTCCCTCAAATAAGCAAATGAACCCCGCCACATCGATAAATGCGTGCGAAGCCAGTCGTCGCCTATCAACCGTGTTACGATTGTACGATAATCCAATCTGACTATAAAGAGCGCCCAAGTTGAACAGCACAGAAGTCTTCTCAAGGTGAATGTTCTGCTGAGAGGACTTGTTCTTCGGTTAGAAGGCATGGAACCAGACGAAGGTGAGAGAGTTGACGTGGCTTGGGTCGGGTGAGATAAGGAAGCGGGTTTCGATGAGGCAAAGAGATTTGAAGTAGGATTGGAAGAGGTAGTGGCGGGAGGGAATAAAGGGGAGCGATGTCACTCGATTTCAGAGGGGATCTACATTTAGGGTTTGGAGATCGTCTTCGAGGTTTTGGCGACAGTGGTGGTATGGTGGTGGAAGCTGGTGGGGTGAGGTATGGTGGCGGTGACAGTATGGTGGTTGGAGAAGGGTTGAAGATGAAGAGCTCCGGTGGGGTGACTAGGACCATGGTGGTCCACGTATGCAAAAACAGACCGCAATTTGTAACGGGCAAATAGCGAAACGAAGATAAGTTTGAGGGAATAAACATTGCAAAAATTGATCGGAATCTGTCACAGGGTCAAATAGCTAGCAAACTTGAGATAAGTTTGAGGGCATAAACATAGTAAAAACTGGCCGGAATCCGTCAGAGGGACAAATAGCAAACCGGAGATAAGTTTGAGGGCATAAACATTGAAAAAAAAAGAATAAGGGCATCTGGAAAAAGTATCCCAAATTTCAGGGACTTGTGACATAATTAAACCACAAAAAAAATCTAATTAAATAAGTTAATTTTTTTTAAGGATTTTCTTAACCCAAACGAAAAAGTATTTTCTTGTAAAATTAAAGATATCTTTTAATTTCTTAATTACATAATTTTGAATGAAATACTAGTTTAGAAGTTTATCCTCAACTAAGAAAACTCAGGTTTTGAATTCTATTTTTTTCTCAGCTTTATACACATTTCTGATGTTTTTATGCTTTACATTTTTTTTAACTGGCTTTTTAATTTTGTACTATAGATATATATTAGTAACACTATTTTTTTTACTCAAATTAGGGAGATCAGATATGACATGACTCCCAAGTCCCAACTCCAAAGAGTCTCCATCAACAAATGTGTTCTAGGCATTTTCTTTTGAATAAATCAATCCCAACCATGCATTCTTCTTCCATAAAATAAATTAAAAAAAAAAATAATTATACATTCTTCTGTATGTTCTCTTTCCATTAGGATAAGACGCTTTTGGTGTTGAAGTATGGGAAAGTTCCTCGCTTTTTCCATTCTTTCCTTTTGGAAAATACTACAGCCGTATGGAATAAAAACTCATGAGAAAGATGTGACGGATATATATATATATATATATATATATATATATATATATATATATATACTGACCCAAGAGTAATTTTTAAATTTATTCTCATTTTTATCAGTTCATTTTAATTAAATTCGAAGGTTCTAATTTATTCTCTAAAAAAATGCATGTAATCTTTTCCTTCCTTAAAAAGAAAAAAGCATGTGATCTTTTCTATTCAAAATCCCCTTTTCTCTTTCTTCCCCCTCCATTCATGTTATTGTCTTCCCATTTCACTAAAATTAAATGCACTCATTTGCATTTTATTGATGCTACTTTTTATTTTTTGGAAGCTATAGCCTGTGTTTCTTTTTAGTCAATTAAAATCATGTGAATGACAAGGACATGTAGTTTTTTTCAATAAATTTCTCCTTATAAAAAAAATAAGGAAAACTACCTTATGGACATTATAGGAAAAATTGAAGGATTGAAATAAACAAAGTAAAAAAATTTTAAAAATGGATCGTGCATTGTTTAGAATGGTTATGATTGATCAGTTATTTGGTATCAATTAAAATTTTTACTTCAGCATTTGTTACGGTTACGGTGTTTCAATTATTTGGTCAATAAAAACTAGTTCAGTCTTTCAAATCAATTAGATCATGCATTTTGTGTGAGTCACTATAACCATTAATGAGGATAATGCAACAATGTGGATGAGCGAAGGAAAAAAATAGATGGGGAACAAAAATAGAAAGGAGATATTGGGGGAGAGAATATCACATGTCATTTTTTAATAAATTAATTAAAGCCTTTAAATTTAATTAAAACGAATGGATGAGATTGAGAGTAAATTTAAAGACTTACTCTTGGAGTAAGTGGATCTCCTCTAATATATACAGTATATATATATAAGTATATATATATATATATATATATATATATATTGTAACACCCCGATTTGGCAACTTGAAAATATATTTCTTTAATCGTAAAATGTAGTAAAAATGTGGGCAAATTTATTTTATTTTTTTTTAAACATGTAACATGGTTGAGTAACACGAGTACGAGAACCACTAAGTTTTCAAAACTCTTTCGCAATTAAAAGAGTGTTCTCACACATCATGCTAAAGTTCAAGTTCCAAACCGAAGTGTCACAAGACACTACACTTTGCAACTTGATTCTTCTCAACTCAATTATCATAGCCCATTTTCTTTTATAATCAAGATCAGTGGTGCCCATTAAAAATAAACTTCATCCACATAAGTTTGGGGTTACATCATGGTACTGCAATGATACTAAGTAAATACAGGGAAACAAAATACTTCCAAGAAAATAAAGAACTACCACCAGGCCCATTAAGCTAAAGTCGATGGGTCCACAGGAGGTGCCTCGCTCGAGTCGATCTCAATCACTTCTGCCTCCGGGTAATCTATGTCCTCGTCAGGATCCTCCTCTGGATCTGCCTCAGGCCCATCCTCTTGCATAGCTTCAAAAGCTTCGTCTGGTAGATCGTCCAAAGCCTCATCCAACTCCTCTAGCTCCTCAGCCTCGGGATCAATCCGGGCAGGCAACGACATCGGATGTCCACCATGATAGTCAGCTGGTCTGCCCGTCTGCAAGTCCGCGAGCACGAAGCGACAAGTGCGAGTATCTGGAGCAGTCCCTTGCAGGGTATGGTTGGGATCGAAGATACGAACCTCAGTGACTCCGCGCCACTCCCAACCTCTGTAGTTCACCTCCCATCTTTCCTCGTCTCGAATGTCGAACGTAAACTTAACCGGATCCATAGACTAAAGGGTTGACAACATATAAACAAGCACACAAGTAGAAGACTAGAGAGAGTAAGTATTCCCAAGCATGTTATGCCAACAGTGTGGAATTACAATAGGCAAGATATTAAGAATGAACAAAAACATGTAAGCAAACAACATATAGAAGCAATCATATTTAAGCATGCAAACACTTACTCTGTTCCATTACTTTTCTTTTCTCAAAACGTTTTGCATAACCACCTGACATTCTATAAATCGCTTCTGCTGCGCAACTCTGATTCATCACCACACAATATCATTCTCTTTTCCATGCTGTCACTTAAGAATTATTCCTTAACAATATAAGTTATCTCTTCTTAATTAAGTTTTATGAATTCGCATCCATCAATAATGTGGGGGAAAAATAGTCATCATTGAGGAAATCGCTCTCGCAATTAGCACACACGTCTACATCTCCTCGGTCATCCACCCAACCTAGTCGGAAGCAAACAGGTGTACAGGACCTTTACCACGCGGGCACGACAACTGTCTCAACAATTGGCTCCAAGCCAGGAGAACTGTAGAAATCTCGGGTACAGTCTCAAATCAATTCATATCATTTATATATTATCAACGTACACTGTAGAGAACTCGGGTACAGTGGCAATCTAGATGCCCCGTTCCAGTCCCTCTCACTGTTCAAGATTTGCAATCTAGGGGGCGACAGTACTATTCTAGTCTGCAGTGCAGAACTTACCACGACATTGGACCCAGTCCCTACTACGTTTGTACACCACATGTGGGGTCCGTTCTGCCTAGAAAGTACTCTAGACTTCTTGACGTTTCACCGTCATCGTCCTCCCCTAATGCAATCTCCGCCTAAGTATCCGCAGATGCTTATGGTTCCTTCCTCTCCACTACTTCGATCACACTTATAACTCACCGCGTTAGTTCATGTCTTTTAAAAGTCTTTTAAAGTTTTAATATCCTAATCCTAAGGTCGGCTCATCCTTAGTGCATCCCTTCAACGAGTCCTGACCACTAACTATCGCAATACATCCCTTTTCTCAACTTGGCACAGAGCTGGGATTACCTTGACGAATTTGCATCTCGTTTCTCCTTCTCTCCAGATTTATCATTTCATAACTCTCTCAAAATTACATTCCATATTCTGACTCAAAAATCTTGTTTTCTCATCTTCTTAAAAATATCCTTTCATAAATTTTCTCAAATGATATTCCAAAAATTTTCCCAAAAATGATGTTTCACAACTTTCTCAAAAGAGTATTTCACCAACTTCTTCAAAATGATGTTTCACAAATTCGTTCCAAAAATAAGGTTTCGCAAACGTTCCCAAAAATAATGTTTCAAAATCTCTCTTCAAATAGTGTTTCATAAACTCTTTTCGAAAATAGCATTTCACAAATTCTTTTCAAAAACAATTTTTCATAAATCCTTTTCAAAAATAATGTTTCACAAATTCTTTTCAAAAATAATGTTTCATAAATATTTTTCCAAAAATATCATTTGTAAACTTCTTCAAAAACAGCATTATTCTTTCTCCAGCTCTGGCTCATCTTATCCCATCAGTCACTTGATCCGTTCCACGACGACGCCCTATATCTCTCTCATATTCCTTAATTATTATTGTCATCCTCATTATTATAATCTTCAACAACTCACATTAAATAACTTCTAAATAAATAAACAAATAACACATATAACATTCAAACATTATCACATAAGTGCATCACATAAGTTTGTGTGGTCTTTGTCTTCTTCACACGAGTGGCCACACAATAAATACAATTGCCACTGTGCTACTGACTCAGAACCACTAAGTTTAGACTTTTGAGATGGTCGAAACACTTAATATGTTACCTAAATACCACGGTGTTTGGGGGAAACTTCTCTCTCACCTCGACCGACGACAATCCTCACTACGCTCCTTGGTTCCTGACGCGATGCTCGTGTCCGCTTCCCGATCGATACTGGCACTCAAATAGTTCTCTCTTGTTAAAATCATTCTTATTCAATTATTCCAACAACGTTACAAAACTTTTTATTTGAAAATAAAGTATTCTCACTTTTCTTAAAATTTGAAAATTACTTTGATTTAAATCCATAATCATCATCAAGTAAAAACATTTGTCCAGCCACATACTTAAGAATTTAAAACTCATAATGTTCTTTTTAAATACTTACTCAACAAAACATGAATAATTCCTTGGCTCTTATAAAGGCCACATTTATCTTAAGGATTTTTTTTATATAAAAACCATTTGTCAAATTAAAACCATGAACTTCATAAATCATATGAAAATCCTTTTCAAAACAATACTTTTTCAATTAATCAAATCATTTTACTCACTTTATTTCTTTTAAAAAAAAACGGATTGAACCAAAGAAAACAATACAAGGGTTTGATAATCATTTAAAACATTAAATCATTCTTATTCTTTTTCTTAAATTCTTATAATCATTTCCAAACAAACATACATTCAACATTACAAGCCATTCACAATCCATGCATCACTTTCACTCATCATGCATGCATATAAAACAAAAATCACACACATGTTCCTATTTCCTATACATGGCCGAATCTCCTCCTATGTGAGACAAAGTTTATATTCACAATTTCAAACACTAATGATTACCAACACATAAACAAAACATGTACATATGGAAAATAATCATTTAATCACATCATCCTATTTTAAGCATCATACCCAAAATAATTATTAAAAGAAAAGGAATATCTTCACTTAAAATCATGCTAACATCTTTTAAATCAATTAGCTTTGTCCCTAAATTAACATGAAAATGAAAATCAGTTTATTTCTTTTATTTCTTGATCAAACCGAATGGAGCAATAAAAAAAAATAACTCAAAAAGATAATCACACACCAAATCCACTTTATTTAATCAAAGCTAAACTCAAACCATAACACATAAAGAAATATAAATAATCTTGGATAAAACTTGTTTCAAAACCAAGTGGAATCATGAAAATTGCTTTCAAGTTTTTATTCAAAAGTTTAGACTTTTATATGCTTGAAATCCATAGATCCATCAATAAATCATTCTTGCAAAACAAAATGAACTATCTTTGACATTTATACATGCAAAACCGTGAGCTCCACATAAGAATTTATTAAGTTCTAATTAAATTTCTTTAACTAAATTTATTACAATAAAAATCAAAGGTTCAATCAAAATCTTTATCATTCAAACCTTTAATGATCTCATGCATGTACTTAAAATCTTTAAAGGGAATAAATTTCATCATGCATGTAAATTAAATGATGATCAAACATGGTTTTCTACTTTCCCTAGGTTTGGCCGAATGATAACATGCAAAAAGGCAAGATCTTTAGATTTTATTCTCACATGCAAAGGTTAAAACTCATAGATCACATCATGCAAAACTTTTAAAGCATCATTTTCTTTCTTAAAACTCCAACCGATTCATCATCATCATCATCACACACACAAAATCTTGTTTTAAATTCCTTTTTGCACCAAAATCATTTTTCAAAGCTTGTTACTTTTATTTTCTTCTTGAAACCGTGACATGCATCAAAGAAAAACCAAGACTTTTTACTCAAAACAAACATGCAAGTTTCAAGCTTCATGCTTTTTTAAAGATCAACCTTAAATCATGACATGCAAGAGAAGATCAAGGCAAATATATAAGCTTATACACAAATCTTAAACAAACCGTGAAGAAGAAATTTTACAAGTTAAAGATCAAAGCTTTCAAGCACAAATATTCAAGATCAAGCCATAAAAATAACATGCAAAACATTTAAACTTCAAGATCATAAGAAAATAAACACATGCATCACAAAAATTTGAACTTAAACAAAGTCCATCATAAAGTCCTTTACAAAACTAGAATTATTACATTAAATCTTCCTTAAACAACTACCTCAAAAAAAAAATTCTAACTTCAAGCTTCAAATCTCCTCTCCTTCTCCTAGGGTTTGCTTCAGCCTCCTCTCCTTGGGTTAATGGGTGATTTTCTTCTTAGTCTTGGAAGAAAGAAGTGTGTGAAGGAATAAATCAAAGGTGTTTGGGTTAAGAAACTTGGATTCTCACTCTCCCTTTCTTCTTCTCCTCTCACGGCCTCACTCTTTTCTCTCTATGTCTCAAGAGCTTGTTGGTGCTCTTGGGACTAAGTGTTTAGAATGGTGAAGGAAATGAAGAAGTGAATCCCTAGCCAACACACACACACACACGGTTCTATATAGGCAAAGGCAAGGGAATGAAATTTTTCTCTTTTGTCCTCGGTTCAAGGTGTTGGTTCATGGGTAATTTAGTCCAACCCAATTGTTGCATGGAAGAGGTCTTGTCATGGGGGAGACATGGTGGAAGGAAAGTCTCACTAGGCATCATGACACTCACCTCCTACTCTTCCTACTAATTTTTTTCTTAAATTCTACTTTCTTAATGCATAAGAAAATAACTCCTATTTGGTCCTCTTGGTTCCTACATGGCCGAGCAACACACACACATACTAGGAGAAATAGAGTTTATTTTCATTTTATCATTACAAACACACAAAGTTAATCCATGGAGTAGCATAAGAAGTTTAATGCATACCTTAACACATAATCAAACATATACACAATACTTTAGGGCATTATCATGCATCATACACATACATCCACATTCACACAAGTTATGCATTCATTCATCTCAAATTCACTAATTAAGTTTCACATATAATTTATGGCACTCTTATAATAAGAAACACACATGTTCATAAACTCAAAAATTTCAAAGATATATCCCTTAAGGAAATCAATAAACCGTACAAATTAGCTATACATATAGGCTTCACTTTGTTTTATAAAAACCAAATTTTCACATAAATCAAAAATCTTCAAAAGAAATAATTTATTTAAAGTTTCAAATCATTTTCATCACTTAACACTTTCAAAATTCGTTCTTTAAATACCTGAAATAAATTTCTGCAAACCGACCCAGAAAATTATAAAAATTACATATTCAAATTCTACTTTTCAACGCGATCGTTTTCATATAAAGATCATAATTTTTCGAGTTACGGTTGAAAAGATATGCATTTTCAAAGTAGCCAAATTCATTTTGATCATAAAACAAAATTTCATTTCTTTAAGAAATCTCAAATGACAAAATCATAACTTGGGTTTTCATGGATTCAAACTCAAATAAAAATCATTTGCTAAAACCATCAGCTAAAAATCTTTCTTAAATTCTAAAAATCATTTTTAAATAAAACCTCATTGATCTATTCGAGTCCAGAAAATGCGGGATGTTACATATATATATATATGTATATATATACATATATAAATAATAGTGTAAGAGAAAATTGAAAAAAGTATAAAATCGTTTTCTTTTTTTAGCCTTTAAATTAATGAAAAATATAAAACACTGTTCGGATAAAAAAAGGAAGCGGAACATTGTCATATCAATAAGTAAATGTTTAGTTAATTAGTTGGCTTAATTATGTTACAAGTTCCTGAAGTTTGGGGTACTTTTGTCATATATTTTTATTCTTCTTTTTTTTTTTCCCAATGTTTGACTCCTCGAAGTTACTTCTGAGTTCGTCATATACCCCTATTACAAATTCTAGCCAATTTTGCTGGCATGTAACATCAGAATCCTGATCAGACGTAGGAGGTTAAGCACCTAGTGCCCCGTGGTCGAAGATCCTTTTTTTTAAAAAAATTTAAAAAACTAAAAAACTTAATATTTTTATATTTTTAGTTAAATAAAAAAAAAATAATTGAAGAGAGATGTCGTCTTCACCCGTGTGACATCACTCGGCACCACATGACCAACCTCCTGCGTCTGATGTTATATGTGTAACACCCCTAATTTTCGTCTCCCAAATAACAAAGAAATTAGTTATAACAATTATTTTATAATTGATTTATATTAGTTTTGAAAGTTTTAGTTTTTGTACATTATGTGTTTTTTATATATAAAAATATGAGATATATTTTTATATGGTTATTTTGTACAAAAATATGAATATTGTAATTTAGTCCTTGGGTTGGGACCTAATTGCAATATTAGAAAGATTTTTGAAGAAAGAGTAATTAAATTATTAATTTTTGAAGTTTTATCAGTATGTAATCGGTTAGAAGGGCTCTGTAACCGGTTACACGATGAACTCAGAAACTGGGTTAGTGGATTTTGAAGAGTAATCACCCAATTGATCAAGAAATTGCCATGAATCCCACTCAAATCACCCTGGGGAACGCGTGTCGCCTTGCATGCTGCTTGAATTCATCTATATAAGGCAAAGATCAGATCACAAATGGGATTTTTGTTCAAGTGTTGATGATAAGCTCTGTTTTAGGGTTCCGTAGTTCTTCTATTCGATTCTCAGTCTTTGTTGAGAGTTAGAACACGAGTGATACACTGTTACAAAGCTCACATCAAGGGCTTTGTATTGATATAAAGTTTGTGAATTAAGAATGAGGGAGCAAGGAGAAATCAAGCTGTGAAGTGAAGGCGTTCATTCTATCAAAAACCAGAATCAGATTCGTGAAGCTCACTTTGAGGTCTGATTTTAGTGAGCACATGCACTCTTTGAGTCTCATTCTTGTTCCTATAGCTTGTGCATGTTGCATAGGACAAAGTCTAACCATTTTCCCTAATTTGTTTGTCCATTTCACATGTCAAAAACTCTGATTTATGAACCCTGCTGAAACTGTCATGAATGAGGGCAGAGCTTAAGGAATTCGTGTCCTTCTTTAAAGAACCAGTGTTGATACTCATCAAGCACAACTTAGAGGTAAGGGGGAAGCTTATTATTTGCTAGAGTGAGGATAAACATGTTTGGTAAATAGGATGAGTCACCAAGAGACTCTAAGGGCATAGCTTGAATTAGTTTTATGGCTTGGAGGCCAACTTAGCTCATTTCTGGTTTTGAGCAATTATAATATGATGCATGCTAGCTATCGTGATGTCAATTTCATGACTTATTTGGATATTATGTGAATTGATGCATTAAGTTGTGAAATATGTGAATCATGCACTTTTGGTGAAGGATGATTTTGCATGCATGAGTTTGTGATATGTTTAAGTGTTTAAACATGTGTATTTTATGGTATTAAACTTTGGGTAATGATGAAAATAGGTTAGATTTGAGTACAATTGAAAATAGTGCTGAAAAATCAGTTTTAGTATGCTGTGCTGCATATCGGTTAGAGCCTGTCTATAACCGGTTAGGTACTGTTAGTTTTCAAAAGAAAAAGGTTTTCTGAAATTGGCTAAGTGTTCATACCATTTGTACTCAAGTTTAAGCTAGAATTTCATATAAAGACCAATCTAAAAATATGTGATTGAGCACTGTTTGGTTTAGATTGGAGGTGATGAGTTAATACCTTAATATTTAATGATAATTTCAAGAGGAAATTATGCATAAATGAAATTGGATTATGACTTAGATCTTTTGAATGATAATATGTGTTGAACTTGAGGTATTCTGTTATGCTAAGACCCTGTTATTGGATTGAGTAGAGAATTCAAGAAAAGATTCTTTGAAAATCAGTGGTTTCAAGTTCAGGTCTGTAATTCTAACCGGTTAGGTTGGGATGTAACCGGTTAGTACCTGAAACTTAAAAATAAAAGTTAATTTTTTGAGTAAGGATTGTTAATACCAATGATTATATTCTCTCAATCCAGGTCTATGAGCATATGTTTAACTTAAATTCAAAGGTGAATTTTATGAGTAAAGTTATACCTCAAGATATCATTTAGAAGTTGTGTTTTTCTAAGTCATAATAATGGAATTAATGGAAAGACTAACCTTAATAATTATGTGTGCATCCGTGCATGGTGAAGGGTGATGAAATAGGTTGGCAATGATTGTTTGTCGTGTTCTGGGAACATGAGGAGGGTACTCTGGGAGTACCATATTGATGCACCCTACTTGATGACACATTCTGGGAATGTGGCCAGTGTCTGGGACATGGTTTTTTTATGCGTTCTGGGAACGTAATGCACACTCTGGGAGTGGTGCTTGTTTTCCAAGTATGGTTTGCCATACGTTCTGGGAACGTATGTTTGTGTGTGCATTCATTCATAGAGAATGGAAATTAAGTTGGCAAGGATTGTTTGTCATGTTCTGGGAACATGAGGAGGGTACTCTGGGAGTACCATATTGATGCAACCTACTTGATGACACATTCTGGGAATGTGGCCAGTGTCTGGGACATGGTTTCTTTGATACGTTCTGGGAACGTGATGCACACTCTGGGAGTGGTGCTTGTTTATATTCCAAGTATGGTTTGCTATACGTTCTGGGAACGTGATGCACACTCTGGGAGTGGTGCTTGTTATATTCCAAGTATGGTTTGCTATACATTCTGGGAACGTATATTAGTGTTCTGGGAACACACTGGTGTAATGGATGGACGTCCGAGATTGATTAATATGGAGGCCTCAGGATTGTGAGATAGAAAGTATGCATCATGCCACTTGCATTGAAAGACTAGTTATGACTAACCGGGTGTGCTCATATGGTTATGCATTCTGATTTGCTACATGATTACTTGTGTATGTTAGTTTTATTCTCATTTGATTATGCGAATATGTATAGCTAACCCCCATGCCCTTATTAGGTGTTGATCGTATATCTAGCTTGCACAAAAGCCAGTGAAGAGAGATGTCCCTTAGGTGCATGCAGAGTGTATAAAGTGTGGGTTGGGAACCCTTTGTGCGGATATCGAGGATTCAGCCAGATGGATGTTTGGACAGAAGACCAGTGACCAGCTCTATAACATCTCTATTTTTAATAGTATTTATATGATACACTTTTTGAAAGAGGTATCATAAGATGAATTTAGTTTCATAATAATACTTATTTGGTATCCATGGACTTGTTACACTTGATATATTTTGGGGGTATAATATGATTATTTTACTATGTTTCCGCAAACTCTGATTTTATTAGTCAAATTCATTATTGGACAAATTTTTGTAAAAGGAATTCTCAAAGGAAAGGGAAATTTTTATTTTCAGATTTTTTTCCAACAATGACAAGTCCATGTAATCATAAACTTATTACTTTTCTTATAAAGTAAGATGATAAAATAAGGAGTGTTACGATATGTCAGCAAAATTGGTTAGAATTGGTAATTGGGGTATATGACAAACTCAGAAGTAACTTCGGGGAGTCAGACATTGAAAAAAAAAAAGAATAAGAGTATCTGACAAAAGTATCTCAAACTTCAGGGACTTGTGACATAATTAAACCTAATTAGTTTGTACATATGCATTTTGTTAAAATGTACGAGTATTTTTCTTTAAATTAAAATGTGTTATAAAAATGACACTCTCTAAAATCTATCATTCTCTTTAAAAAAGGCGAGAATTTAAAGGTATTTTTGTTTTATGGCGGAAACCTTTCTTGTTTTTATTTTAAAAAATTATTAATAATTATAATTAAAATTTTGTATCTTCATTTCAGAGTTTATATTAGTTATGAATGTGATTCTGTGTTTTCACTTCATTTTATATTTTTAAAATTTTGTATTGGAAAAAAATGAAAACAATAAAAAGCTTTTTTCATTATTGTTCGTATAAATATTTGAAAATAGAAAATAAAATGAAAACATATACTCAGATTCATAATTAATAAAAATTATAAAATAAACATGAAGTCATATTTATAACTATCAATAATTTTTAAAAATGAAAATAGAAAACGTTTTTGCAAAGCAAATATAACCTTACCATTTTAACTCATTGTTTACATTTTAAGATTCTCAGAAATAAAAATAGGGAATACTAATCATCTTTCAAATATTTGAATCTCACATTTTCAAGTAAATTTTTTGATGACAAAAAAAAATTCCTTGTACCAAACGCAGACTCCTAAAATAGGGATGAAACAACAATTGGTTAACTTGGGTGAAAAAATTGAGTGTGTGGCTAAAATATTTAATCTATTGCATTCAAAACTATGATGTAAGGCTGTTATCAGAATTAAAAATTACAAAAGTCATCGTTAGTGTAATAAGGTGAGGCATCCTATTATATGATTGAGGTCCTTTACAAAAAGTTGAATTGAGTAGTTTGCAGGGCGTTCTGGATTGTATTTGAGTTCAAAACTTCAATTGATCAACACAACAAATTTGAAGCACGTTGCTGAGGGCCTGGACGTAGGCATGTCAGGAATCTAATGTGAACGTGGGACTCAACGGCGAGGCTAAAATATTATCAAAATCCGGTTTGCATTTTTCTTTATCCCTTAACCCTTTTATTATTGTTGTGTGTCAAGTCCTTGAACTTTAGGGTCATTTTGTTACAGACCCTTATTCTTTATTCCCAAATAATAAAATGTAAATATTTATGTTTGATTGTTTTTTGTGTTCTTATGTTTATACAAGTATCAGTAAGTATTTAGGACCTACTAGGAGGTGAAAATTGGCCTAAAACAGAGTTTCTGAAACAAAGCAAACTTGCTCAAGCGAACAAGGCTTGCTCCATCGATCTGCTCTAGTATCAAACACTTAATGAAATTCAAGTCTCCCTCAAGAAAGCGAGTTTCTGTCAAGCGAAACAAACAGTCCATAAAATTCGGGATTTTTCTGCGAAGCTCGCTCAAGAGAGATAAGTCAATGCAAAACAATTGCAAAGATGATTTTTAAAGGAGCTATAAATACCCCAAGGCCCCAAAACTTTGGTCATCACTCACCAACACTCTTAGGCAACTCTGAGGAAAGGGAAAAGGGTCACAAAGGGAAAGGGAGAACTTTGGTTTGCTTAAGAATGAAAACCAAAAAGGATGCACCATTAGCAAATGTACCACAACTAGCCCTTTTTAGTGCAATATCTGGCAGAAATTTTATTATGGAAGATGATGGTTTCTTGAGAAGCAAGACCAGAATGAGAATTTGTGCTTCAACTGCCAAAAATCGAAACATTTCGCCCACTCGTGTCACAAGAAAATGCCAACCACCCATGGTAAAGTATTCACTACGAGCGGCAATAAAGTAGACAAGGCAGAAGACTTGATTGATTAAAGGTATGTTCTACATATATGATATTCCTTGTGAAGTGTTGTTCGATTCGAGTGCAACACATTATTTCATTTCAGATGATTGTCTTGAAAGATTGAACTTACCCATAGTTGAGGTTTCCTATAGGCTTCAAGTTTCAATGTCAACTACTCCTTTAGTTATCACATCCAAAGTATGTCCAAATTTTACCTTAGGAGTTTCAAACCGATTATTCCAAGTTAGCCTACTATGCCTTCCCCTATCTCAATTAGATGTGATTCTAGGAATGCACTAGATGTCTTCCAATCATGTAGTCATAGGTTGCCATAATAGAATCATTATCTTTGATTCCTACAAATTTGAAACTTTGAATCCTAACCTTGATATATAAAAACTCAATAGAAAATCTTGCCACGACCCTTGCTACAATGGAAGTCGATGAGAAGTAGAGTTTAGTATTGACCTAATACCGGGAACAAGGCCAATTTCTATTGCACCAGTAGAATTGGCATAGCTAAAGAATCAATTAGCAGACTTATTGGAGAAGAATTTTATAATATCCAGAGCAATGTCATTAAAACCAGACCAGACCACCCAAAATACTGATGAACCGGACCTTTGTCCGATCCAGTTAACTTATTTATCGACCATGCTATTATATCGCTTCGAACCATTTAAAGCCGAATTAAACCAATGAACCACTGGATGAGTCGTTGTTCCAACCTTTTCTTGCTAAATCTTTTAATTTCGCCTAAAAAAGCCTTAGTGGGAGTCAAACTTGAGGCCTCACACATTTACAGTACAACTATTACCACTACACCACCTACGTTTTAGTGTTATGTTTTTGAAATAAATTATTTAACTGCTCAACACTATTTCACCTTAATATATTTAAATATTTATATAAATATATAAATAATGATTGATATTCTGTTTAATTAGTGACCCACTTGTTAAACATAACATTGACCCAGAGTGTCATCTTGGGAAGCTCCAGTCGTCTTTGTCAAAAAGAAAGACGGGAGCATGAGGTTGTGTGTTGATTACCAGAAGTTGAATAAGGTGACCATCAAAAATAAAGACCATCTTCCCTGAATTAACAATTTGATGAACCAACTTAGAGGAGTTGCAATATTCTTTAAGATAGATCTACGATCGAGGTATCATCAAATTCATGTTAAGGAGGAGGATACTGATTTGGGTCCAACATATGATGTTTTTTTAACCAGGTTTTGATTGAGTTAACTGCTTGTGAAAATAAGTGTCTGAGTCAGTGAGTCGAAGTCCTTGATTAGGTGTGTACATTTTGATTTAGGAAATAGTCTTGAGTTCTGAATTTTTATTTTACTTTTGCCTGGGACATGCAAAATGCTAAGTTTGGGGGAGTGATTTGGGTCCAATATATGATGTTTTAGAACATGAATTAACTCCTCGTTACTAAGGTTTTGGCTTGTTTCTTGAGTAATTTAGGAATTTAGTTAGGTTTTGAGGAATAATTGGAAGATTAAGGTCCTTGAATGTTTTGATCCGTTTGAGTTTGATTTCAGGTGTTTTGAAGTTTAATATGATGAATATTGCAAAGGAATGAAAATGAGCTTTGAAGACCAAAAGATTGAAGCTAAAATGGAGAAAATCCAACTTTTGACCTACTGCCCACGCCCAAGTGCCAGAACACCATGCCCATGCGCACAGACAGGGCGCCCAGGTGCGCAGGACCAGACGGAAGAATAAATTAGCGAGCTGCACGCCCAGGCGTGGGGGCTTGGCGCTTAGGCGCGCGCGACAGCGAATTGGGCCGAAAATATGATTTTTAGAGATAGATTTAGGTTTTGTTTTTGCCTTTAATTAGAGGTTTTGTTTTTAGGTTTAGGTAGCAATTCAGATACAATAAAGAGGCAATTAGAGACAATTTTAGGATTAGAAAGAGAGGGTAGAAACATATCATTGAGAGCAAGAAGGCAAGACAAGGATTGGAGATCAACAATGGAGGGATCCACCCGAAGATTGAAGATATCTTGGGGTAAATTTATTATTGTCTATGATTATGAGTTCTTCCCTTAATCCTTATATTTCTTCTCCCATTATGTGTAACTAAACCTCTTGTTATGAATATGGTGGAATTGTATGGATTCTAAATAGTTTATTAATTTATGTTTTGATGTTTTCCTTTTAAATCAATTGCTCGGTTGTGTTTTAATTACAATTCATGAACTTGATCAATTTATGTTTTGCTTTGGTAGTCTAATCCTTCAATTGGGAGATTAGGGATTAGATTAGGCCTTTAAACCAAACATTATAATTACCCAAGCGGTAGGGATACTTTTGGGGATTATATGACTTTTATTAATTCCGGTGTTTTAATTAATGATTATTAAACTAAGACTCACTTAAGGGAATAAGGAGCATAGTTTAATAAGAAACGTAATTGCCATGAGGGATCTAGCTTTTACTACCTCTGGAATGTCATTGATTTAATGGGAAATGGATTTTCATAATTAGTAACTACGGTCCTACAATGAAACCATGTTCCTAGCCTTTTCCACATTTGTTTCTCAATATCTTTATTTTCTGTTTTGTCATTTAATTAATTCTACACTTTCAAATCAAATAAACCAAATTCAAGTTTCACATGTAATTACGTTTTGCCTAGAATTATTAGAAGCATTTTGCAATCTCCGAGTGGAACTCTAATTTACTTACTCTTTAGTACTTGCTGACCCGGTATACTTGACGGTAGTCCAACAAATTTTTGGCGCCGATGTCGGGGATTGAAATTCGATTCTAGTAATTGTTAGGTTTTATTTGTAATTATTTGTGTAACTGTTACCTTTTCATGTATAACTATTATTTTAATGATGACTTAGATTGTATGAGATGTATTTCGGATTCACCTTCTTCATATTATTATGCACTTAACATAAGTAATAGAAAAGCTCCATGGAAAATAGTTGTAGAGAATATGGCTCAAAACCTTGCTAGCGTCATTGAAGTAACAAGAACCAATTTCCAAATTCAAGGTGCTAGAATAAGAAACCTTCAAATTCAATGGGAGCAATTGTTTCAAATGGAGAAATTTCCTTATTTGTTGAAAGATCCATGGGAAGTAGCTATAGAGAAATTTTCTCAATATTTTACTAGATGTGTTGAGGAAACAAAAATTATTTTCCAGATACAAAGTGTTAGTTTAAGGAACCTTGAAATCCAAATTGAGAAAATTTCAAAGCAGTCATCTGAGGAGTCACAAGCATCACCAATAATTTTTGACTTTCCACAAAGAAAAAAAAAGTAGTGGTTATGGATGTGACCAATGATCAATCCTCTGTAGAAGATCAAGTTGCTATCAAAGAAGAAGAGAATGTGAAAAATAAGTTTGAGGAAGTGGACCAAAATAAAATAATAGAAGGTATGAATATAGTAGAAGAATTTGGTTCATCTTTGCATACTGAAATTCATGAACTAAAAAATTTTATTAAATCTATTTCATGCTTAGATGATTCAAAATTTTTCCATTATATTCAACCTTGGTGATTTCATGAAATTTCTCAAAATCAATGTAGGTCATTGTTAAACAACAGGGAGCTTGAAATGGTCAGTTTTCTGATTCATGAAGTTGACACCTTCATGATGAATGGTGAAAAAGGCAACCACCATGTGATGATGCTTGGAGTGAGGAATGTACCATTTGACCTTGGTGGGATTGAAATTATTTTTAAAACTTCCTTACTCCACCATCATCCATGCTTTGTCCCTTGGGATATGGGAGTAACTTGTTATTCCTACATCATATGGGAGTTGTGCTATAGGATTTGGGATCCTGGTGGATTCTTTTTAGTTATGTAGTAGTATAGGTTTTGAATTTCTAGTTAGTTTTAATTGAATAAAGAGTTAGAGCTTTCTATATGTAACTACTAATGAGGTGTTTCAAGCACCATTTTTAGTTGTTCATGTGACGCAGGTGAATAAGTTTGGGGGAGTCTCCTCCATGGTGCATCAAGAGCGGATACTGTGCTACAAAGGGAAGTCTCTAATTCCTTGCATTAGTTTTTAATTTTTTATATGTAGTTTAGGTTAGATTGTTTGCTTGAGGACACACCAACCCCTAAGTTTGGGGGAGTGGACAAAATAAAAATTTTTCTGGACTTGATTTTTCTCCCATTTGTGGTGTTGGTTGTGTTCTTGGTAGAGGTAGGTAATCATTCTAGGCCTAGGATTGTTTTTTTGATGATAGGTGTAAATACTTGATTTAGGATGATGACTCATTGATTGTATGATACTGATTTGATTGAGCTGTAAATCTGTTGAAAGCTGGTTATTTTGACAAACTGTTTTTGAACAAGTGATTAGTGAATTGACCATAACCGAGTGAGTTTATGTGCCCATACACTAGAAGGGGTATGTATTTTATGAATATTTGAATTGAACCCCTATTTCTTTCATGAGTGTTGTAACACCCCAAAATTTTAATCCCTGATTAATGAAATGTTAATTATAAAATTTATTTATAATTAATTATTTCTATTTTAATATTTGATTAAAATCTAAGTATATGTTGTTAGTAAATGTGTGAATGTGATTTGGTAATTATATTTATGTGAAAATAAGTGTTTTGCACATTAGTCCCTGTTTTGGGACCTAGAAGTAATTTTAGGAAAGGTTTTGGAGGGAAAGAAAATAAAATAAATATTTTTCAAAACCTGACCAAAATATTCGAGTATTCTGGTCAGAGTTGCACGAGTGAGTGCGCTTTGGTGAGTCACCACCAACGATTCTCGCCGTTTGACACGAAATCACCACCACAACACGTCCCAGCCTTCGTGTCGCTGTGCATGGCCATCTAATTCATGTATTTAAGCCCGATCATTGCTGGGAATCAACCATTTTGGCAATTTGTTGAAGAATTCGTGCATTAGGGTTCCTGAGTCGTTTCATTCGATTCTCCTTCTCTATATTAAGTCAAGCTGTGACACCCTACTCAATTAAACTATTATTTCGGATAATACATATGGACTTGTGATTATATAAGAAAGTATAGAAATAAAATTTTATTTTCTTAGGCGGGTGCACAAATCCAAACATGGAACCTTGGAGAAGAAATTCTATATCATTTTAAACAATTGTGTTGAATTCGGCATTCTCTAAAACCTTTTCGCAAACTGGATAGCATTCGTATTTGAAATCGTATTTATATGATAGAAAGTAAGCAATGCCATCTTTTCTTTCGTTTTATAAAACTGTTACCATTTAATTATTTTGTAGCCGAATTCTTTTAATAGGTTAAATCAGAGTAAGCGGAAATAGTGGAACTATGCATACTTATAATATAAACATAATTCCCATATAGATATGTAAGTAAGTCATGAGGTACATAGTCCCATAGTCATGTCTCCAAGATCCATAATACAAGTCCATAAAAGATCTATGCCAAAAATATAACCACAGCCCTATAGCTCTCAAGAGCATATCTACAAAATATATACATAACAAAATATGAACTCTAGAGGTGGTCACATTGATTTGGCAGCATCAGTAGTAGTAGTGGCGGTAGTAGCAGTCTCCAGGTAGCAAAAGAAAACATCATCATCAACAGCAGCAGCAGAATCTCCTCCACGGCATCCCTACATCGGATCCCCTGATCCTCATCACATACCTTATACACATACCTAGGGATCATCATCCCTCCACTGACTCCCGGTGGAATGAACGACAGGCTCGCCTCCGCTCTCATCCTCCACGGGATAATCCTCCATCTCATCCGATGGAGAGTGTACCCTACCACTGGGTACGGGGTCAGGAGATGGTGTGACCCTGACTGGGCTCCTCGGATCAGAAGGGGGAGTATCCTCGCGGATGACTCTCGAGGAAAAAGGGTGTGAGCGGGTAGGTCTGAAACGAAAACTGTGATAAGAGCGAGCTGGCCGTGTGGGAGGTGGTCCATGATATGTGTAAAATGGGGGTACGTGCATAGTGTATATGATGGGAATCCTAAATCTACGAGGACGAAATCGAATCAACGGGTTTGGGTGGTAGAAGGTAACCTCCACCTCTCCCTCGAACACCGCGCGATGGTCCTCATAGATCCATGTGCCACTAGGAAGTGGCCGGATCTCGATGCAAGCGATGTAACGAGACATCACCTACAAGGGCATAGGGGTAAGCATTTCTATACACATAATCAATAGAGCAGGAATGTATGAATAATGTAAAGGTATAAACATGCAACAATAAACAACAAACACATTTAGCACTTAGCAGAAATAGGATGCAAGTAGGATGCTCATACTTGTTTCATTTATCGAACTTAGTTTAAATGAGTGGCATGATGTATGAATTTAGCTCTCAAGCCTATCTCCGTTAATCTATGTCACTCTCTGACGTCCATCCCCGACTACCCAGCACTCAACCGTGCGTTGTACTCCTAGGTGTACAACATTCGTACATTCACCAAGAATGTACACGACAAGCTTGGAATCCGTGCCACCCGAGCACATCCCGTCATCCAAACGGACCGTCATCCAAACGATATAACCACATCGGCATCCACTAAGCCGACCACGTCGTCAACCATAACGTGTCATCAAGCAAGTGTCATTTGGCACTCCCAGAGGCCCTCCACATGTTACCAAAACATGATAAACGACCTACCATCCAAACTCCAAAATGAATGCATCATTTTTCGCTTAAAGGGATTGATTGATGTTTTTCTTGTTAATAATACCTGACGTGCCACCCGAGCAGCGTCTCGTCATTCAAATGAAAACTTATCATATCATCAATCAGGTTCCTTTAAGTCTTAGATCACTCGGATTATTGTCATTTAAGTATCAATCAATGATTCAGAATTAAAAATGGTATTTTAAAATATCTGGGTAGAATACTCGAGTGTTCCTCAGAATACTCGAGTGTTCTTCATTCATTTTCGGATTACTCGAGTGGTTCTCATTTACTCGAGTGATTCATGTCTTTCTGGGGATTTGAGTTTCAGATTCATAAAAATACTCGAGTGATTCATGAGTTACTCGAGTGTTCTTCATCAATTCCAGAACACTCAAGTGACCCCTGCATTACTCGAGTGGTTTACCTTAAGAGATCCCCATGAATCAACTTTTACTCGAGTTCTGGGCCCGATACTCGAGTGTTTTAATGCCAAATACACTATTTTACCAAAATTTTACTCGAGTGTCAAGCCAAGTACTCGAGTCTTTCCTCACAGAACAGACTGGAAACTTGGTTTTAACCTACCATTTTCAATTCTAATCATTTTTAGTCCAATCCAATGATCAACAGAGTTCATATACCATATATTAAACATGTTATAACACTTAGCACATATCAAATTACAGATTTGACAGAGAATCGATCATTAATGCATAAAACATACAATTTCACAACTTAGCACCTCAAATTGCAAAATAATCAACAAAGTCATGAAATAGTGTTCATTACAGCTTGCATACATCATGTGAAATTTGCTCCAAACAACCATAAAGCATGAATTGGTCTCCAAACCAAAGTTCCTATCCAATCTAAGCCCCTTAGAGCCTCTTGGTGGCTCTCTAATGAAAATAATGGAATTCACACTCTATCTAGTGCATAAAACAACTTCCCCTTACCTCCCAGACGTGCACTAACAGAAAATTCCCAAGAGAAAGCCCTCCAACACCAAAAACAGCTTTGAGCACCACATGCAAGACAGTTTTGAGTGCAGCACCAAGATTGAATTGGTTGACACATGAAACAAAGATAACAATTGGGGAAATTAGTATTTATATACTCTATGCAACCTCTACTAACTATAGAAATCAATAGGGAACTCAAAGAACTCAGGAGCTTACCAAAAATCGAAATCAAAGTGAGCTCCAGATAAAGGTTTGACAGAGAACAGCTTCACTTCCAAGCTCCAATTCTTCCACCACACTCACTCTCAACTCACGAATTTGGTGTCTATAAAAAGCTCGTGATGTGAGCTTTGTTTTGGTGTATGTTTTATGGTTTGAATCAGAACACAGAGGAAGAATCAAAGGATTGAATTCAGAAACCCTAGGACATGCAAACCTTCAACAAATTGGCCAAATGCCTCTCAATTCAGTGTTGATTGGATTTTATAGATATCAATTGAGTCCATGCACGTCGACACGACGACGTTGAAGTGTTGAGGAAGATGATTTCGTGTCAACACACGAGAATCGTTGGTGGTGACTCACCAAACGCACTAACTTGTGCAACTCTGTCCAGAATACTCGAGTATTCCAGAAAATACTCGAGTATTTTGCCCAATTTTTGAAAAATAATAATTTTATTTATTTTCCCTCCAAAACCTTTCCTATAATTGCTTCTAGGTCCCAACCCAGGGACTAATATGCTAAATACTTATTTCATGCATAATTATATTTATTAAATAAATTCACACACATTTCCTAACTACATAAATACAGATTTTAATCAAGGATTAAAATAGAAATCATTAATTATAATTAATTTTTATAATTAACATTCCATTAATCAGGGAATAAAATTTTGGGGTGTTACACTACTCCCCCACTTACAAGGAATTTCGTCCCCGAAATTCAACTTATACAAACAAGTCAGGATAGTCCTGACGCATCTTATCCTCTAATTCCCAAGATGCTTCTATCACATCGCCACAAATCCAGACGACTTTGACCAAACAAATATCCTTCCCTCTAAGCTGCTTGATTCTTTCATCTTCAATGCGAACAGGCATAGCTTCAAAGGTTAGATTCTCATGGATTTCTAGGTCATCGGGTTGGATTCTAAGGACAATGGTGGGATCATGAACATATCTTTTTAACTGAGACACGTGAAACACATTGTGAAGATTAGCTAACGACGGGGGCAGGGCTAATTGATAGGCTACTGGACCGACTCTTTTAAGAATTTGGTAGGGACCAATAAACTTAGGTGATAGTTTCTGGGTTTTCAAGGCTCTACTAACACCTTTGGTCGGTACTATTCTAAGGAACACATGGTCACCTTCAGTAAATTCTAAAGGTTTCCTCCTCCTATCAGCATAGCTTTTCTGTCTACTCTGAGCTGTCCTCATCTTCTCTTGTATCATCTTGATCTTCTCATTTGTCTCTTGCACAAAATCTGGTCCAACCAGAGAATTCTCCCCCACTTGAAACCAGCATAACGGTGTCTGACACTTTTTCCCATACAAGGCTTCAAATGGTGCCATTCCAATGCTCGCGTGAAAACTATTGTTGTACGTGAATTCCACGAGCGGCAACATTTGCTCCCAATTCCCTTGTCCTTCCAAAACACAAGCTCTTAAGATGTCCTCCAATGACTGAATAGTTCTTTCCGTTTGACCATCAGTCTGAGGGTGGTATGCAGAACTCAACTTCAGTCTTGACCCCAGAGCTCTATGCAGATCTTGCCAAAACTTCGACGTAAACCTCGGATCACGATCTGACACGATACTTGATGGTACCCCATGCAGGCGAACAACTTTGATATACAACTGAGTGAGCTTTTCCAAAGAGTAGCGCATATTAACGGGAATAAAATGCGTCGACTTGGTCAAACGATCCACGATCACCCAGATTGCATCATGACCAGTAGCTTTCCTTGGCAATCCTGACACGAAATCCATCGAGATACTCTCCCATTTCTATAATGGAATTTCCAAGGGAAGTAATTCTCCTCCTGGCCTTTGGTGTTCCACCTTCGCCTTTTGAAACACCAAACAACACACCACATACCTAGCCACGTCCTTCTTTAAGCCAGGCCACCAAAATATCTTCTTCAGGTCCTGATACATTTTGGTAGCTCCCGGATGCATACTCATCTTGCTCTTATGCACTTCATCCAGAATCATTCTTCTTATCTCCAGATTATCAGGCACACAAATCCTTGCTTTAAAGCGAAGGATTCCATCCTTTTCCTCTTGGAACTCTAACTCTTTTCCTTCTTCCATAAGCTTCCTTTTCTCCTTGAGTCCCTCATCCTCGTGTTGCAACTCAAGAATTCTTTGCAAGAACTCATTAGTAATTTGCAACATTCCCAACTTGATACTTGTTGGCTCCACTTGCATTGTCAGACTCAAATCTCTAAATTCTTCTATTAGTGCAACTTCTTTGACCATCATCGAACTGACATGCATTGCTTTTCGACTCAACGCATCAGCCACCACGTTTGCCTTCCCAGGATGGTAATGAAGTTCGAACTCATAATCCTTCAAGAACTCCATCCATCGGCGTTGCCTCATATTCAACTCTTTCTGGTCGAAGAGGTACTTTAAGCTCTTATGGTCACTAAATACCCGAAACGTAGTGCCATAGAGGTAGTGCCTCCAAATCTTTAGAGCGAAAACAACAGCTGCCAGCTCCAGATCATGGGTTGGATAGTTCATTTCATGAACTTTTAGCTGTCTCGAGGCGTAAACGACTACCTTCCCATCTTGCGTCAAAACACTCCCAAGTCCTTGTTTCGGTGCATCACAATACACCTCAAAACGCTTCTGTGTATCAGGCAAAATCAATACAGGGGAGGATGTCAATCTTTCTTTCAACTCTAGAAAACTCCTTTCCCACTTCTCGTCCCATATAAATGGTTGATCTTTCCGTGTTAACTTTGTCAAGGGTAGCGCAATCTTCGAGAAACCTTCTATAAACCTTCTATAGTAGCCAGCCAAACCAAGAAAACTCCTCACCTCCGTGACCGACTTAGGTTGCTCCCATTGAAAAACCGAGCTTACTTTCGCCAGGTCAACTGCTATTCCCTTGTTTGAAATTACATGCCCCAAGAACTTAACTTCCTCCAGCCAGAACTCACACTTTGTAAGTTTGGCGTATAACTACTTCTCCTTTAGGATACTTAACACTATCTTCAAGTGTTCAGCATGCTCCTCTGGGCTCTTGGAGTAGATAAGGATATCGTCAATGAACACAACCACGAATAAATCTAAATAAGATCTGAAAATTCGATTCATGTAGTCCATGAAGATAGCTGGTGCATTCGTCAATCCGAACGGCATCACAACATACTCATAATGCCCGTATCGGGATCGAAATGCGGTCTTAGAAATATCCTCTTCTCTAATCCTGATCTGATGATATCCTGATCTCAGATCAATCTTAGAAAATACTGAAGCCCCACGAACTTGATCCATAAGGTCATCGATCCTTGGCAATGGATACTTGTTCTTGATTGTGACCTTATTCAACTGCCGGTAGTCGATGCACATCCTCATACTACTATCTTTCTTCTTGACCAACAAAACTGGAGCACCCCAAGGTGACACACTTGGTCGGATCATCTGCTTCTGCAATAGCTCCTCGATCTGCCTCTTCATTTCAGCCATTTCTGGTGGTGCCATTCTATAAGGAGCAATAGAAATGGGACCAGCCCCCGGAACTAGATCAATTCCAAATTCAATCTCTCTTCTTGGTGGCAAGCCAGGTATCTCATCAGCGAATACCTTCGGAAAGTCTCTGACTACAGGTATTTCTTCAATCCTCGGACCATTCTCCTCTACTTCAGTGTTGAACAGGCACATGTAGCTAGAGGGTTTCGGGTTCCTATAAGTTACTATCTTTCTATCACAATCGATGATCACTTGGTTTTGACTCAACCAGTCCATCCCCAAGATCACATCCAATTGCGATAAGGGTAAACAGATCAAATCTACCCTAGAGGTTTGTCCTAACACTTCTATACAACAGTTAAGACATGCTCTAGAAACAACTACAGGAGCATTAGTAGGGGTTTCTACTTTCAGAGTATATGACAATTCAGACATAGATAGACCCAAACGATCTACACATTCATAGGAAACAAATGAATGCGTTGCACCAGAATCAAACAAAACATTACAGAGTTGACCATTTAGCAAGTATTTACCTTGCACCAGATCAGAAGATCGGCTTGCTTCCACACCACTAAGTGTGAAAACCCTTCCATGAGCCATAGGCCTATCAGCAGTCCCTCTTGAATTGGCTTTGACTGGTTCCTTGCAGTCTCTCGCAAAGTGTCCCGGCTTCCCACAGTTGAAACAACCACTTGTTCCCCAACAAACACGGCCATGATGATGGCGCTTTCACTTGTCACAGAATGGAGCCTCACTCTGAAAATTTCTTCCATCATAACCACTAGCCTTTCCTTTGCCTTTTCCCCCAGCGATCATACGGACCCTTGCCTCGGTTGTTGAAACCCTTTCGCCTCTGAGGTCCAGAATTTTGCTTGTCCTTTCTCTCTGAGACTTGCAACTCTTCAGATTTCTTGTCGTCCTCATACATCCTACACATGTTCACAAGTGCAGGAAAACTTTGAATCCGCTGGTAGCTGAAAATTGACTTCAACTTGGGCCTCAAGCCTCCCTCAAACTTGATACACTTGCTCCTTTCATCGGGGTTGTTCTGGTAGTATGGAGAGTACTTCATCAACTCCTCGAACTTAGCCGCGTGCTCGCCCACACTCATGCTTCCTTTTTTAAGTTGTAAAAATTCCACCTCCTTATTTCTCCTCAAATCCTCAGGGAAGTATTTATTGAGAAACTTCTCCATAAATACACCCCAATTCACATCCCTTCCTTCATAGTGTAGGAGCTGAACCGTGTGATTCCACCAGTTTTCAGCTTCATCCTCTAGCATGTAGACTGCATATGCCACTTTCTGAGCTTCCGTGCACTCCAAGGTTCTCAGAATTTTGTCCATGGTGTGAATCCATCTATTGGCCTCCTCAGGTTTAAATCCTCCTTCAAACTTGGGTGGGTTACAACTGTAACACCTTAGCTAAATTACCCATAATTAATTACCCAATATATTAATTAGAGGATTTAAAAATTTCTTCTTAATTATAAAAAAAATCAACTGTCAAGCGGACAGAGTTTCCTTTGTTTTTAAGACTTTCCAAATATTAATTTAAACCTGCACCTGATAAACGTCATTCTTATATCAATCCAGAAGCCAGCAGGGCTAAATATCTACAGTGTGCCATAGCACAACCAGTATCACCTAGTCATTAGAGTATGAAACGGAAAACATATACATTAGTTTTTACATAACAACTCATCAAAACACCCCTTTATATCTAAGAGGCTGTCCCGGGCCACCCAAAAGAAACTATTTACATTTTTACATTCAAAAGGAGATATCACAACATCATAGTGATAAATGGGCCCAGGACATTTCCATGTCCTATGATACTAAATCTACTCTCCTTGTGAGGGAGAGTGCACCTGCTCGGCCGGGGGCTGTGCTAGCTCGATCTCAGAACCTGAAAAATGTTAAGGGAGTGAGCATTGCACATGAAATAGAAATGCAGTTTCCAAATAGACATATCGACCCACTAGGCCAAACACAAATATCATATAGTTCACACATTTCACATTATCACATTTCATGCCTTTAAACATTCCAAAATATCCCATTTTTATCAATTTCAAATTTCATTCATCTTTCCTTTCTTTTAATCCCATTTTCCAATTCATTACTTTTTTCCATTTTTATTTCATATCCTTATTCATTTTCTACTGTGTGTAACCTCAAAGCAGAGGTCTACACAAATCAGTGTATGCAACCACAGGCAGATGATCTGCATACACCCACCATTTAATTACAAGGTATGCAACCACAAGCAAATGATCTGCAGACCCCACCATTATTTAATTACGATGTATGCAACCACAAGCAGATGATCTGCATACACCCACAATTTATTTATGAAGTATTGATGAGCATTTTATTTCCCATTTTTCCTTGCATTATTTTACTCCTATTATTGATACTTGTTGCCTATTTGACATTGTTTAGCTTGATTTAGTGATTTAGAGTTTATTGGACTATTATTCTGAATATTGTTTAATTTGGGATTATTTAGCCTAATTAATTCAATTTCTATTTTCAGGTCATATTTGGCACAAGGGTTTTTTGGACATTTTGGGAATGAAGATTTAATTTTGGAAGAGAAGATATATGATGAAGTGAAGATTGTAATCTATCTTTAGGATTAGTTGAGATTTAGTTATATCTTTTAAGATTTAGATTTTATCTATAAGATATTTTTTTAGATTTAATTTAGAGATTAAGCTTTCCTTAGGATTTGGGCCCATGATTTAGGCCCGTTTTGTGATTTAAAAAGCCAAATTCGTGTAAACCCTTGGAGAGAGCTTCCATTCACGTTTTTTACATTCTCTCTCATAGAGAAGGCTTAGTTTTGCTCTCCAAGCTTGTGGAGGCTGCTAGGGTTTCTCTCTCTTCCCTTTTCTACACGTTTTTGGTATTTTTCTTCATGGAAGGCTAAACTCTTAGGTTAAATCCCTTTGGTAATGTATCACATACTCTTGAGGTTTTGTTCTTAATGCTATTTCGTTTTTATTCACTGTTTTCATGCTTATTGATATGTTATGGTTCGCTTAGTTCCATTGTATAGAGATAATCCATGTGTATGAATGCTTAATTTATGCAAACTCGTAAAAACTCCATGCTTTGGCTTTTAATGCTTAATTAGAGGTTTGGGTTTTGGGGTGAGAATTGAATTTTCGCTTAGTATTTAATTCTCACGAGTTGGATAGTGAAGAGGAAGAAATTGATCTTTTGTGACCGATGATAGAGTTGTGAACGCGAGCCAAAGGGGTTTATCCGTTTTTCCTTTTCTGTTTCTTCGTTTTAATTTAATTCTGTTTTGATTTCAATTATTCAATATTCAATATAAAAAAAACCCCCCTGTTTTCTATGCATACTATGTGTTCGACCTTTTGCTTGATAAGATATTCCTTGGGAGACGACCTAGGAGTCACTTCCTAGTACTATACTTAAACTGTTTTTATTTGTATCGGGTACGGCCTCGATCAAATTTGGCGCCGTTGCCGGGGAGTATCGGTTCTTGCCAAAGGTCATTAGTAGTTAGTTAGTGTCGTAGTTAGTATAGTTATTATAGTGTGTCGTGTCTGATTTAGGGTCTAGTAGTCAATTCTGATAACCGGTTGAAGTTGCACTGTTTGCTGTTTTGCTATTTTGTTGCAATTAGTGTATTTGATTGATTCTGTGGTTGCTAGTTCACATAGTTGTGGGTGGAATTTTTGCACGAAAATTTATATACACACTACTTTTATCATATAAAAAGGTTTTGAGGCACCACGATCACTCAGATCATCACTGGTTGTGAGTTCCAGAAAAATTTTCCAAGTTTTAGCAGCACTTTCTTCAAATCGTCGCAACTTTTGACCCGTAACTCGGAATTTGACGAATTTTATATCAAATCGAAGGGAATTTTCTGAATAATCTGATTTTTCTCACTTCGTCAGAAAACTCCTTCGTCTGGATCCTGAAAAAGTCGTTTTACTATTTCTTTTTTATTTTACAAGTTTTATTTTCTTAGTTTTTGGTCTCTGATTTAATTGTTTGACTTGGTTCCCTTTTGAATTTTGTCCTCAAACTTTTTGTGGTATGTTTTCATGATTTTAGGGTGCTGAAAAAAATAAAGAAAAAATTAAAAAAAAAATAAAAAATTTTGTTGCCTATTTTGGTCATGTATATTAGTGACAGTTTGCTATGCTTAATGGTGTTCTGTTCAGTACATGACTAGGGGCAACCCAAGCTACTTTCATCCATATAACCCTGAAATTGATAGAACTTATCACAGACTAGTTAGACAAAATAGGAACCAGTCCATAGGTAGTGAGTCTATTGAGTCTTTACATAGTGAGTCTGCTTCTTTTTCTTCTATTCCTATAAATTCTGATTCTTATTCTGATTATTCTGAAAATATGGCTCAACCTCCACCACGTGAGAGGACATTAAGGGAGCTGGCTGCACCTGATTTCACTATTGAAGATTTGTGCATCCAGTATCCCGATGACCCGTATGAGCTAAGGTCTGGACTAATTCATTTGTTGCCCAAGTTTAATGGTCTTGCAGGTGAGGATCCTCATAAACATCTCAAGCAGTTCCATATTGTCTGTGCTACTATGAAACCACATGATGTGCAAGAGGATCATGTTTGTCTTAAGGCATTCCCACACTCCCTAGAGGGGCTAGCCAAGGATTGGTTGTACGATCTGGCCCCTGGTTCTATCACAGTCTGGGATGACCTGAAGAGGGCATTTTTGGAGAAATTCTTCCCTGCATGCAGAACAACAGCAATCCGAAAGGATATATCAGGCATCAGGCAACAAAGTGGAGAAAGTCTCTATGAGTATTGGGAGAGATTCAAGAGATTGTGTGCGAGCTGCCCCCACAATCAGATCTCAGAGCAGCTGCTTATTCAATATTTCTATGAAGGTCTCAACCTCATGGAGAGAAACATGCTTGATGCTGCAAGTGGTGGTGCCCTAGGAGACATGACACCTTTAGAAGCCAGAGTCAAGATTGAGAAGATGGCTTCCAATTGTCAACAATTCCATGCAAGGGGCAACAACGATGCAATCATAGTGAGAGGAGTGAATGATGTTGGCACAAGTTCTGGTAAGGTTGAGAAGCTTGAACAGAAGATAGATTCACTTACAACTTTGGTCACTCAATTGGCCATCAACCAGAAGAAGTTGTCCCTGCCTGCTAGATTATGTGGCATATGCACATCCGCTGAGCACCCGACAGATGCATGTCCTTCTGTGCAGCAGCCCACGACTGGTGCTGACCAACCTAAGGCATATGCCGCCAACATCTTCAACAGTAGAAACCAGCAGCCACAGAACTTTGATCTCTCTACCAACAGATACAACCCTGGTTGGAGGAACCATCCCAACCTGAGATGGTCTGATCAGCAGCAACCTTCACAAGTTCAATTTCTGAACAATTCTAGACCACCATATGTACCTCCTCCAGTCCAGCAACAGAGACAACAACAGGCTAATTCTGCACCACCAGCTCCTAGTACTGAGCAGCAGCCTTCATTGGAAGAGCTGATGAAACAGATGACCATGCAAAATCTCCAATTCCAACAGGAAACTAGAGCATCCATTCAAAGACAAGAGGCCTCCATTCAATCTTTGACCAATCAGATGAGACAGATGGCAACAGCAATCAACACTATGCAATCTCAGAATTCTAACAAGTTGCCATCCCAAACAGTGATCAATCCAAACCAGAATGTGAATGCCATTAGTCTAAGGTCAGGGAAGCAGATTGTCACACCCACACCAGAATCTGACCTCAACAAAGATGATCTATTTTCAACCAACAAGAAGAGCCAAATGGTCGAGGAGAGTGAGCCCACAAGTACCAGAAAATCCCCTCCAGCTTAGCCTTCCACAAGCACAACACCTGCTGCTGCCCAACAACCACCCCCCATTCCTCTTCCTTTCCCACCAAGGGGGGTGACTCAAAGCAAGAAAATGGAAGAGATTGACAAAAAGATACTTGACACATTCAGGAAGGTGGAAGTCAACATACCCCTTCTTGATGCAATCAAGCAGATTCCAAGGTATGCAAAGTTCTTGAAGGATCTATGCACACACAAACGAAAGCTCAAGGGCAATGAGAGGATCAGCATGGAAAGAAATGTCTCTGCTCTTATAGGTAAACCCGTCCCTCATATTCCTGAAAAGTGTAAGGATCCTGGAACTTTCTCTGTGCCTTGTATCATAGGTAATACTAAATTTGAGAATGCTTTGCTAGATTTAGGAGCATCTATTAATGTTATGCCTATGTCTGTTTTCAAGTCTCTTTCACTTGGACCTCTTCAACCTACGGGTGTGGTTATTCACTTGGCAAATAGATCTACTGCCTACCCCGCAGGTTTGATAGAGGATGTCCTGGTTCGGGTTGAAGAGCTTATATTTCCTGCTGATTTTTATATTCTTGATATGGAAGAGGACACCTCTCGTAGTGCTGCCCCGATCATATTAGGGAGACCATTTTTGAAAACAGCCCGAACCAAGATAGATGTGCATGCAGGTACACTTTCCATGGAATTTGATGACAGTGTGGTTCGATTCAATATTTTTGATGCTATGAAACATTTTTCTGATGACCACTCTGTTTTTCATGTTGACTTGATTGATGATCTGATTGATGAGCATGTTCTAGACTTTTTGCATGATTATGATTTGCCATCTTTCACTAGCTCATTTACTTGTTCTGCATGTTCTGATTCCGAAATGTGCACTGCATGCATTGAAATTGACCAGTTTTTAAATTCTGCTACTGCATCTGTTGATTCATATGATATAGATTCAGATCATGCTAACCCCATTTCTGTTTTGCATGAGTCTAATTCACTTGTTCAGGTGCAGGCGGCAGAATCCAATTCTGCTGCTCCTTTAGTTCCATCTGTGATGCAGGCACCTTTATTGGACCTGAAGCCCATTACTCCTCATCTCAAATATGCTTACTTGGAGGCTGAGCAGAAACTTCCAGTGATCATCTCTACCTCCCTTTCTGTTGATCAAGAGAAGAAGCTGCTGGATGTGATTAGAGCAAACAAAAGGGCAATAGGATGGACTTTGGCAGACATACCTGGTATTAGCCCCTCCATGTACATGCATCGGATTTTATTGGAGGATGGGGCTAAACCAGTGAGACAACCCCAGAGACGGTTGAACCCCCAGATTCTTGATGTGGTGAAGAAAGAGGTCACCAAGCTGCTGCAAGCTGACATTATCTACCCCATTTCAGACAGCACTTGGGTAAGCCCGGTTCAAGTAGTTCCCAAGAAGTCTGGGGTGACAGTTGTCAAAAATGAGAAGGATGAGCTGATTCCCACTAGAGTGCAGAACAGTTGGAGAGTCTGCATTGATTATAGGAAGCTCAACCAGGCGACCCGCAAGGATCACTTTCCTCTTCCCTTCATTGATCAGATGTTGGAGCGCCTGGCAGGTAAATCTCACTATTGCTTCTTAGATGGTTTCTCTGGTTATTTCCAAATCTGTATTGCACCAGAGGACCAACATAAGACTACATTTACCTGTCCTTTTGGTACATTTGCTTATAGGAAGATGCCTTTTGGCCTATGCAATGCTCCTGGCACTTTTCAAAGATGTATGATGAGTATTTTTAATGACTTACTTGAGCATTGCATAGAGGTCTTCATGGATGATTTTAGTGTATATGGTTCCTCTTTTGATGCATGTCTTGATAGTTTGTCTAAGGTGCTTAATAGGTGCATTGAGACTAACCTTGTGCTAGCTCGATCTCAGAACCTGAAAAATGTTAAGGGAGTGAGCATTGCACATGAAATAGAAATGCAGTTTCCAAATAGACATATCGACCCACTAGGCCAAACACAAATATCATATAGTTCACACATTTCATGCCTTTAATCATTCCAAAATATCCCATTTTTATCAATTTCAAATTTCATTCATCTTTACTTTCTTTAAATACCATTTTCCAATTCATTACTTTTTTCCATTTTTATTTCATATCCTTATTCATTTTCTACTGTGTGTAACCTCAAAGCAGAGGTCTACACAAATCAGTGTATGCAACCACAGGCAGATGATCTGCATACACCCACCATTTAATTACAAGGTATGCAACCACAAGCAGATGATCTGCATACACCCACAATTTATTTATGAAGTATACAACCACAAGCAGATGATCTGTATACCCCCACAATTTATTTACGATGTATGCAACCACAAGCAGATGATCTGCATACATCATTAGTCCCTTTTTACTTCCACTTAAACCATTCCTTTAATCTTTCCATAATTAATTATCGCTTGTACAATACAAATTTTCATACACATTCACATGTCATACAAATTCATTAGTAACATTTAGGACATACCCACACATAGCATTTATGATACCTCTCCCATTCTCAGCAAATAATTGGAGTTCCAACCTTATTTCATTATAAATTTCTAAAAACATAAACAATTGTCCACAAGCACATAATTAACAAATAGGGAACAATTATTCACATATACACCTTTATTACTTATTTAACCGATCACATGATTCATTTGCACACTTAGAGTCTCATTTTATATTGTTTGGTAATATTTCATTTATATTTCTGTCTCTACCCCTAGGGTTCTCTAACTATTTTCCTAAACGAATAACTCCTAATAAATCCATATATACTATTTGACTACCCATTCCTATACCAAGCCAATACCCATCCCCTTACCTCAAAGGTAGTGAGATGGGTGCTTTCTCTTCTTGCCCTAGCCTAGAACCTTGGGAACCCGAACCTCCTTAGCTTAGCCTGCCACCTCAAGAGAGCTAGAATCCAATGGTGGTAGACAACCCGGTTGTGAGTGTTGTACTTAGGTAGAGAGTCTTTTTCTTGATCACTAGGCATAAGGATAGTGGTTTTCCATGAGTGTGTATTGGAGAAAACCTAAGAGAGAGAAAAGAGAGGGAGACCGAATGGATTGGAGGAACTTGAAGGGGTTTTTATAACTCATTCTTATGCTATTTTGCTTGGAGAATGATGCTGGGTAGGGATTTCTTATTCAAGAGATAGAGCCAATGGAGCACAAAGTCCAGCCCTAAGAGAGAGATGGAGTTCGTGAGCTGAAGGGAGGGAGACGAAGAGAGATGGTCTATTTTTGTTGATATCTTTGTTTTCCCCTTTTACTTAAGTTGTTGCCCTTAGTTGTAGTGTGTCTGGTGCATGGCTTTTTTTGGATTTGTGGCTGTGAAGCGTGGCTTCTCGTGGAAGCCACTGAATATGTGGTCCACATCACTTTTTTTTTAAATTTTTTTCAGGCAAGTAATCGATTACTTCAACAAAGTAATCGATTACTCCTTTGATGCAACATTCTTGGTGTTTCTAGCAGAGGCTAAGTAATCGATTACTGACCCAAAGGTAATCGATTACCCTTCAATGCAACATTTCCTAGTACTTCCACCTGAGGCTCTGTAATCGATTACTTCTCCAAAGGTAATCGATTACTCTTTGATGCAACATTTTTGGTGCTGCAACCTGAGACTCTGTAATCGATTACTGGCCCCCATAATAACCGATTACTCTTTGCATTTTCTCATTTTTGCTAGTTTTCTAATTCTAAGGCTTTTCCCTTGGATCTTATACTAAACTTAGGCTTAATTACCACCAAAAACCTTACTCTACACCTGCTAATCTTTCTTAATTACATTCATAATTCCATAAAGCTCTTAAACTCAAATTGAGGGTGTTACAATCCTCTCCCACTTACCAGAATTTCGTCCTCGAAATTCAACTCTGGATGAAAACAATTGTGGATGGAACTCCTTCATTTTGCTCTCCAGTTCCCAAGTGGCTTCTTCCACACTGTTTCTGCTCCAGATTACTTTTACCAGTGGGATCTCCTTGCCCCTAAGTTGCTTAATCTGCCTGTCCTCAATTCTGATTGGAAAAACCTCAAAAGTAAGATTCTCCTTCAAGGGCAAATCATCGGATGCTACCACATGAGAGGGATCATGAATGTATTTCCTGAGCTGAGAAACATGAAATACATTATGAAGCCTAGACAAATGTGGAGGCAATGCAATTCTGTATGCCAAAGGTCCAACTCTTTCTAGAATTTCATAAGGTCCAACAAACCGCGGAGTCAGCTTCTTGGACTTGATAGCTCGACCAATACCTGTGGTAGGGGACACCCTAAAAAAGACATGATCACCCACGTCAAATTCCAGGGGTCTCCTACGCTTATCTGCATAGTTCTTTTGTCTATCCTGAGAAGTTTTCATCTTATTCTTTATCATAGTGATCTTCTCAGTGGTTTCTTGCACTAATTCTGGCCCGGTCAACAAATTTTCACCAATTTGAAACCAACAAAGAGGCGTCCTACACTTTCTCCCATAGAGTGCCTCAAAAGGTGCCATACCAATGCTAGAGTGAAAACTGTTGTTATAAGTAAACTCCATAAATGGTAACAACTGTTCCCAACTACCAGCCTGTTCCAGCACACATGCTCTCAGCAGATCCTCTAATGTCTGAATAGTACGTTCAGACTGCCCATCAGTTTGAGGATGATAAGCTGTACTAAACTTCAACTTAGTACCCAAGGCTTGCTGAAGACTCTGCCAAATCTGGATAGAAACCTTGGATCACGATCAGACACAATACTAGAAGGCACACCATGAAGCCTCACTATGTCTCGGATGTAAAACTGTGTCAACTTCTCCAGTGTGTAATTCTTGTGAATCGGGATAAAGTGAGCACACTTTGTTAAGCGATCTACAATAACCCATACTCCATCACAACCTGCAACAGTTCTAGGTAGACCAGTCACAAAATCCATGGCAATGCTATCCCACTTCCATTCCGGAATGTCAAGTGATCGCAACAAACCACCTGGCTTTTGATGCTCAATCTTCACCTTCTGACAAGTCAAGCAGTGGGACACATGATCGGCCACATCAGTTTTTAACCCTGGCCACCAATAGATCTTCTTTAAATCCTGATACATTTTCGTTGTACCCGGATGAAAGTTCATCTTTGTCTGGTGAGCTTCCCACAATATGTCTCTTCGAACCTCGAAATCCATGGGCACACATACTCTGCCTCTAAACCGAATGATTCCATCTGCACCCTTGATGAAATCAGGTTCCTCTTTACTTGCTGCTCCTTCCAGCAATTTCTGGAGCTCTTCATCATCTGCCTGCCTTCCTTTTATCAAGTCCATCAATTCACTAGTAACCTGTAACATTTCCAGAACCATGCTCTTCTCTTTCATCTGCATGTTCAAGTTGAGATCACTGAACTCTTGAATCAGCTGCATCTCTTTCACCATCAAGTTGCTAACATGGAGAGTTTTGCGACTCAAAGCATCCGCCACCACATTAGCTTTACCAGGATGGTACTGAAGATGGAAGTCATAATCTTTCAAGAACTCCATCCATCTCCTCTGTCTCATATTTAACTCCTTCTGATAAAAAAGGTAACGGAGACTTTTGTGGTCACTAAACACCTCAAACTTCGTGCCATACAAGTAGTGTCTCCAAATTTTCAATGCAAAGACAACGGCTGCCAACTCCAAATCATGAGTTGGATAGTTCTGTTCATGTTGCCGCAGTTGTCTCGATGCATAAGCTACAACTTTGCCTTGCTGCATAAGTACACAACCCAAGCCTTGTTTCGAAGCATCACAATACACATCGAAAGGTTGGGTTGGATCCGGCAAGATCAAGACCGGTGAGCTAGTTAGCCTCTTCTTCAATTCCAGAAAACTGCTCTCACACTGTTGTGACCACTGATAGGGGACGTCTTTCCTAGTCAACATTGCCAATGGAAGCGCCAGTTTGGAGAAACCTTCAATGAATCTCCGATAGTAACCTGCCATTCCCAGAAAACTTCTAATTTCCGTGACTGTTGTGGGCCTCTCCCACTTTAACACCCCTTCTACCTTGGAGGGATCCACAACAACTCCCTTTTTAGAAATCACATGACCCAAGAAATGAACTTCATCCAACCAGAAACTACACTTAGAAAGCTTCGCATACAACTGTTTTTCTCTGAGGACTTGCAGCACGATCCTCAAATGTTCCTTATGCTCACTTGGACTCTTAGAATAAATCAGAATGTCATCAATAAACACTATGACAAAAGAATCCAAGTAAGGCATAAAGATCATGTTCATGTAATCCATGAAAATTGCAGGAGCGTTGGTCAAACCAAAAGGCATCACCACATATTCAAAATGCCCATAACGCGTCCTGAAAGCAGTCTTAGGATTATCCTCTTCACGGATACGAATTTGATGGTATCCCGATCAGAGGTCAATCTTAGAGAACACTGCTGCACCCCTCAACTGATCCAACAAATCGTCAATGCGGGGGAGCGGATACTTATTCTTTACTGTTACTGCGTTCAGCTGCCTATAGTCGGTGCACATCTTGAGACTACCATCCTTCTTTTTGACAAAAAGAATAGGAGCTCCCCAGGGTGATACACTTGGCTTGATGAGTTTCTTTGCTAACAGTTCCTCCAGTTGCTTCTTCAATTCTTCCAACTCAGGAGGTGCCATCCTATATGGTGCCATAGAAATAGGGCCAGTACCAGGTTTTAGATCGATACTGAACCCCACTTCTCTTTTTGGAGGCAATCCTGGAATCTCCATAGAAAAGACTTCCGGAAACTCAGACTACTGGAATTTGGCTGACATCTGACACTTCATCAACTTCTATGGCAGATAAAGAGGGATTACTAAATATGACTGCCTTATTACGACAATCGATCAGAACATGATGCTGAGTCATCCAGTCCATCCCCAGAATAATGTCCAATTTAGTCAGAGGTAAACAAATAAGATTGACTTTGAATTCCCGCTCCAGTACTCGGAGTGGGCAATCCAAACACATCTGAGAAGTGACTAGTGAAGAATTTGTAGGAGTAGACACTGACAACTGATAAGGCATATCTATAGAGGATAACCCTAGTTTCTTCATGCAGTTTATGGAAATGAATGAATGATAAGCACCACAGTCAAATAACACACCACAAGAAATACCATTGACATGGCAAATACCTCTGATCAGCTCGTCCTCTTCTGTCACTTCATCTCCATCCAGAGTATAGACCTTCCCCTTCATCAATGGTTGACCCCCACCAACATTCTAATTTCTAGCTCCATTGCCTTCTTTCTTTATCATGCTTTTCGGGCAACGTGAAGCATAGTGTCCTGGCTGCCCGCACTGGAAGAAAAGTCCTTCCATTCGAGACCGATACCAACACTGTCCCTTGTGTTGCCTCCCACAGTGCTGGCAAGTCTGGGCAGGACCAACAGGGAATGCTGCCTGACCTGCTTGACCTGCTCCCCTGGAACTCCCATATGGACCTGCTCGCTGCATCGGGCCTTTGCCCCTGATTGGGCCTGTCCGCTGTATTGTTTTGCTCTTCTCCTCCGCCTTCTCTTGCTTAAGGGCACTTTCGAATGCGCTAGTCATATTCACCAACTGAGCCAAATTTGAAATGCCCTGATAAGTGAATATGGTTCTGATCTTAGCATTCAACCCCGCTTCAAATTTAATACACTTGGTCCGTTCATCAGCATCTATGTACCCTCCGGAGTATCGGATCAAATCCTCAAACTGGGCTGCATATTCTCCGACACTCATTGTTCCCTGTTCCAACTTCAAGAAGGCCAGCTCCTTCTCCCTCCTAACTTCTTCTGGAAAGTACTTGTTTAGAAATCGGATCTTAAAAAGATCCCAAGTGATCACTTCATTTCCAGCCTCCAGACTACGTCTCTGATGCCCCCACCAATGTTCCGCCTCACTTGACAGAACATACTCCACCAATCTAACATATTGATCTGCTGGTGGCTGCAGCGAACGAAGGATCTTCTCCATTTCTTGGAGCCATTTCTGTGCCCCATCGGTATTGTATCCCCCTTCAAATCGAGGTGGATCATTCTTCCTGAATCTGGACATCCAATCTATGTCAGCAGGGACCGGTGGAGGATTGAGAGCTGTTGCTGCTGCGGCTGCTGCTGCTGCAATGTTATCTGCCTGATTCTGTTGCATTTGTGCCATGACTGTTGCCTGGTCCTGCTGAATATTAGCCTGAGTATGTTGAACTTGCACCAGAATCTCAACTATAGCTGCTAGTCTATCATTGTCGCCCCGTCGTCCAGCCATACTGCTAAGTCATGGAGGAGACAGACAATTATGCATTAATACTAAACAACAATAATATAAATCTTCTAATCCTACACCTAAGCTCCTAACTATAATTCAATTACTCGCTTGGTGAGTAATTACTGGAGATGTGAGTCCACACTCCAAAGGCCGAGGAAACTGCTTTGATACCATAAAATGTAACACCTTAGCTAAATTACCCATAATTAATTACCCAATATATTAATTAGAGGATTTAAAAATTTCTTCTTAATTATAAAAAAAATCAACCGTCAAGCGGACGAAGTTTCCTTTGTTTTGAAGACTTTCCAAATATTAATTTAAACCTGCACCTGATAAATGTCATTCTTATATCAATCCAGAAGCTAGCAGGGCTAAATATCTACAGTGTGCCATAGCAAAACCAGTATCACCTAGTCATTAGAGTATGAAACGGAAAACATATACATTAGTTTTTACATAACAACTCATCAAAACATCCCTTTATATCTAAGAGGCTGTCCTGGGCCACCCAAAAGAAACTATTTACATTTTTACATTCAAAAGGAGATATCACAACATCATAGTGATAAATGGGCCCAGGACATTTCCATGTCCTATGATACTAAATCTACTCTCCCTGTGAGGGAGAGTGCACCTGCTCGGCCGGGGGCTGTGCTAGCTCGATCTCAGAACCTGAAAAATGTTAAGGGAGTGAGCATTGCACATGAAATAGAAATGCAGTTTCCAAATAGACATATCGACCCACTAGGCCAAACACAAATATCATATAGTTCACACATTTCATGCCTTTAATCATTCCAAAATATCCCATTTTTATCAATTTCAAATTTCATTCATCTTTCCTTTCTTTAAATACCATTTTCCAATTCATTACTTTTTTCCATTTTTATTTCATATCCTTATTCATTTTCTACTGTGTGTAACCTCAAAGCAGAGGTCTACACAAATCAGTGTATGCAACCACAGGCAGATGATCTGCATACACCCACCATTTAATTACAAGGTATGCAACCACAAGCAGATGATCTGCATACCCCACCATTATTTAATTACGATGTATGCAACCACAAGCAGATGATCTGCATACACCCACAATTTATTTATGAAGTATACAACCACAAGCAGATGATCTGTATACCCCCACAATTTATTTACGATGTATGCAACCACAAGCAGATGATCTGCATACATCATTAGTCCCTTTTTACTTCCACTTAAACCATTCCTTTAATCTTTCCATAATTAATTATCGCTTGTACAATACAAATTTTCATACACTTTCACATGTCATACAAATTCATTAGTAACATTTAGGACATACCCACACATAGCATTTATGATACCTCGCCCATTCTCAGCAAATAATTGGAGTTCCAACCTTATTTCATTATAAATTTCTAAAAACATAAACAATTGTCCACAAGCACATAATTAACAAATAGGGCACAATTATTCACATATACACCTTTATTACTTATTTAACCGATCACATGATTCATTTGCACACTTAGAGTCTCATTTTATATTGTTTGGTAATATTTCATTTATATTTCTGTCTCTACCCCTAGGGTTCTCTAACTATTTTCCTAAACAAATAACTCCTAATAAATCCATATATACTATTTGACTACCCATTCCTATACCAAGCCAATACCCACCCCCTTACCTCAAAGGTAGTGAGATGAGTGCTTTCTCTTCTTGCCCTAGCCTAGAACCTTGGGAACCCGAACCTCCTTAGCTTAGCCTGCCACCTCAAGAGAGCTAGAATCCAATGGTGGTAGACAACCCGGTTGTGAGTGTTGTACTTAGGTAGAGAGTCTTTTTCTTGATCACTAGGCATAAGGATAGTGGTTTTCCATGACTGTGTATTGGAGAAAACCTAAGAGAGAGAAAAGAGAGGGAGACCGAATGGATTGGAGGAACTTGAAGGGGTTTTTCTAACTCATTCTTATGCTATTTTGCTTGGAGAATGATGCTGGGTAGGGATTTCTTATTCAAGAGCTAGATCCAATGGAGCACAAAGTCCATCCCTAAGAGAGAGAGATGGAGTTCGTGAGCTGAAGGGAGGGAGACGAAGAGAGATGGTCTATTTTTGTTGATATCTTTGTTTTCCCCTTTTACTTAAGTTGTTGCCCTTAGTTGTAGTGTGTCTGGTGCATGCATGGCTTTTTTTGGATTTGTGGCTATGCAGCGTGGCTTCTCGTGGAAGCCACTGAATATGTGGTCCACATCACTTTATTTTTTTTTAATTTTTTTCAGGCAAGTAATCGATTACTTCATCAAAGTAATCGATTGCTCCTTTGATGCAACATTCTTGGTGTTTCTAGCAGAGGCTAAGTAATCGATTACTGACCCAAAGGTAATCGATTACCCTTCAATGCAACATTTCCTAGTACTTCCACATGAGGCTCTGTAATCGATTACTTCTCCAAAGGTAATCGATTACTCTTTGATGCAACATTTTTGGTGCTGCAACCTGAGACTCTGTAATCGATTACTGGCCCCCATAATAATCGATTACTCTTTGCATTTTCTCATTTTTGCTAGTTTTCTAATTCTAAGGCTTTTCCCTTGGATCTTATACTAAACTTAGGCTTAATTACCACCAAAAACCTTACTCTACACCTGCTAATCTTTCTTAATTACATTCATAATTCCATAAAGCTCTTAAACTCAAATTGAGGGTGTTACAACAACTCCTAAAATCAGCCAGACTCTTCGCCTCGGTGTTACCCACATTGCACTGATGAGGTGGATTAGCAGGTTGATGTGGTTGCTGAGATTGTTGTTGCATGGCCTCCAACACCGCGGTTATTCTTTCTAACATCGCGTTGGTGTGATTTTGGTTTCTAGTTGCCATAATAGACCTGCGCTATATGCTCATGGTCACATATGTTGAACTAAGGAAACATTCCTCACACCACCTATACTAATGCTATAGCTTATAACTTTAAATCAACATTCAATTGTGTCTTGTGCTCAAAAGAGACAAAATACAAGCGTTCATAACAATAAATATGCCCTGTGGATACCTGCTTGATGTTGATGGCTACCTTTCTGGAACTTCTTCCACTACTACAGGATCTGACTTTTGCTCTGATACCACTCAGTGTGACACCCTACTCAATTAAACTATTATTTCGGATAATACATATGGACTTGTGATTATATAAGAAAGTATGGAAATAAAATTTTCTTTTCTTAGGCGGGTGCACAAATCCAAACATGGAACCTTGGAGAAGAAATTCTATATCATTTTAAACAATTGTGTTGAATTCGACATTCTCTAAAACCTTTTCGCAAACTGGATAACATTCGTATTTGAAATCGTATTTATATGATAGAAAGTAAGCAATGCTATCTTTTCTTTCGTTTTATAAAACTGTTACCATTTAATTCTTTTGTAGCCGAATTCTTTTAATAGGTTAAATCAGAGTAAGCGGAAATAGTGGAACTATGCATACTTATAATATAAACATAATTCCCATATAGATATGTAAGTAAGTCATGAGATACATAGTCCCATAGTCATGTCTCCAAGATCCATAATACAAGTCCATAAAAGATCTATGCCAAAAATATAACCATAGCCCTAGAGCTCTCAAGAGCATATCTACAAAATATATACATAACAAAATATGAACTCTAGAGGTGGTCACATAGATCTGGCAGCATCAGTAGTAGTAGTGGTGGTAGTAGCAGTCTCCAGGTAGCAAAAGAAAACATCATCATCAACAACAGCAGCAGAATCTCCTCCATGGCATCCCCACATCGGATCCCCTGATCCTCATCACATACCTTATACACATACCTAGGGATCATCATCCCTCCACTGACTCCCGGTGGAATGAACGACAGGCTCGCCTCTGCTCTCATCCTCCACGGGATCCTCCTCGATCTCATCTGATGGAGAGTGTACCCTACCACTGGGTACGAGGTCAGGAGATGCTGTGACCCTGACTGGGCTCCTCGGATCAGAAGGGGGAGTATCCTCGCGGATGACTCTCGAGGAAAAAGGGTGTGAGCGGGTAGGTCTGAAACGAAAACTGTGATAAGAACGAGCTGGCCGTGTGGGAGGTGGTCCATGATATGTGTAAAACGGGGGTACGTGCATAGTGTATATGATGGGAATCCTAAATCTACGAGGACGAAATCGAATCAACGGGTTCGGGTGGTAGAAGGTAACCTCCACCTCTCCCTCGAACACTGCGCGATGGTCCTCATAGATCCATGTGCCACTAGGAAGTGGCCGGATCTCGATGCAAGCGATGTAACGAGACATCACCTACAAGGGCATAGGGGTAAGCATTTCTATACACATAATCAATAGAGCAAGAATGTATGAATAATGTAAAGGTATAAACATGCAACAATAAACAACAAACACATTTAGCACTTAGCAGAAATAGGATGCAAGTAGGATGCTCATATTTGTTTCATTTATCGAACATAGTTTAAATGAGTGGCATGATGTATGAATTTAGCTCTCAAGCCTATCTCCGTCAATCTATGTCACTCTCTGACGTCTATCCCTGACTACCCAGCACTCAACCGTGCGTTGTACTCCTAGGTGTACAACATTCGTACATTCACCAAGAATGTACACGACAAGCTTGGAATCCGTGCCACCCGAGCACATCCCGTCATCCAAATGGACCGTCATGCAAACGGTATAACCACATCGGCATCCACTAAGCCGACCACGTCGTCAACCATAACGTGTCATCAAGCAAGCGTCATTTGGCACTTCCAGAGGCCCTCCACATGTTACCAAAACATGATAAACGACCTACCATCCAAACTCCAAAATGAATGTATCATTTTTCGCTTAAAGGGATTGATTGATGTTTTTCTTGTTAATAATACCCGACGTGCCACCCGAGCAGCGTCTCGTCATTCAAATGAAAACTTATCATATCATCAATCAGGTTCCTTTAAGTCTTAGATCACTCGGATTATTGTCATTTAAGTATCAATCAATGATTCAGAATTAAAAACGGTATTTTAAAATATCTGGGTAGAATACTCGAGTGTTCCTCAGAATACTCGAGTGTCCTTCAGTCATTTTCGAATTACTTGAGTGGTTCTCATTTACTCGAGTGATTCATGTCTTTCTGGGGATTTGATTTTCAGATTCATAAAAATACTCGAGTGATTCATGAGTTACTCGAGTGTTCTTCATCAATTCCAGAACACTCGAGTGACCCCTGCATTACTCGGGTGGTTTACCTTAAGAGATCCCCATGAATCAACTTTTACTCGAGTCTTGGGCCCGATACTCGAGTGTTTTAACGCCAAATACACTATTTTACCAAAATTTTACTCGTGTGTCAAGCCAAGTACTCGAGTCTTTCCTCACAGAACAGACTGGAAACTTGGTTTTAACCTACCATTTTCAATTCTAATCATTTTTAGTCCAATCCAATGATCAACAGAGTTCATATACCATATATTAAACATGTTATAACACTTAGCACATATCAAATTACAGATTTGACAGAGAATCGATCATTAATGCATAAAACATACAATTTCACAACTTAGCACCTCAAATTGCAAAATAATCAACAAACTCATGAAATAGTGTTCATTACAGCTTGCATACATCATGTGAAATTTGCTCCAAACAACCATAGAGCATGAATTGGTCTCCAAACCAAAGTTCCTATCCAATCTAAGCCCCTTAGAGCCTTGGTGGCTCTCTAATGAAAATAATGGAATTCACACTCTATCTAGTGCATAAAACAATTTCCCCTTACCTCCCAGACGTGCACTAACAGAAAATTCCCAAGAGAAAGCCCTCCAACACCAAAAACAGCTTTGAGCACCACATGCAAGACAGTTTTGAGTGCAGCACCAAGATTGAATTGGTTGACACATGAAACAGAGATAACAATTGGGGAAATTAGTATTTCTATACTCTATGCAACCTCTACTAACTATAGAAATCAATAGGGAACTCAAAGAACTCAGGAGCTTACCAAAAATCGAAATCAAAGTGAGCTCCAGATAAATGTTTGACAGAGAACAGCTTCACTTCCAAGCTCCAATTCTTCCACCACACTCACTCTCAACTCACGAATTTGGTGTCTATAAAAAGCTCGTGATGTGAGCTTTGTATTGGTGTATGTTTTATGGTTTGAATCAGAACACAGAGGAAGAATCAAAGGATTGAATTCAGAAACCCTAGGACATGCAAACCTTCAACAAATTGGCCAAATGCCTCTCAATTCAGTGTTGATTGGATTTTATAGATATCAATTGAGTCCATGCACGTCGACACGACGACGTTGAAGTGTTGAGGAAGATGATTTCGTGTCAACACACGAGAATCGTTGGTGGTGACTCACCAAACGCACTAACTCGTGCAACTCTGTCCAGAATACTCGAGTATTCCATAAAATACTCGAGTATTTTGCCCAGTTTTTGAAAAATAATAATTTTATTTATTTTCCCTCCAAAACCTTTCCTATAATTGCTTCTAGGTCCCAATCCAGGGACTAACATGCAAAATACTTATTTCATTTCATAATTATATTTATTAAATAAATTCACACACATTACCTAACTACATAAATACAGATTTTAATCAAGGATTAAAATAGAAATCACTAATTATAATTAATTTTAATAATTAACATTCCATTAATCAGGGATTAAAATTTTGGGGTGTTACACAAGCCACAAATTAAACACCAATACAAAGCTCACATCACGAGCTTTGTATAGACACCAAAATTGTGAGCTGAGAGTTTGTGTGTTGGAAGATTCGAAGCTCGAAAGTTGGAGCTTGTTTGCTGTCAACCAGTTTCTGGAGCTCACTTTGACTTCGGATTTTGTAAGCTCTTGTGTCCAATCCACTCCAAATTCGTTTTAAATCTTAGTTTATGTTGCAGAGAATGTATTCTAACCAAAACCCCTAATTCTCTTGCATGTTAACCCATTCAAAAATTCTGATTTTGGACCTCTGCTTACACTATCCTGCATGTTGATGGTTGAAGTGGTTTTTGGTGTTGTGGAGTATTTCTTTCCAAAATTTTTGTTGAGTCACGTTTGAGAGGTAAGGGGAAAGCTTTCTATTCACTAGATAGAGTTTAAATTGCATGAATTTGATTAGAGAGCCACCAAGAGGCTCTAAGGGCTTAGTTTGAATAGGGAAATTGGTTTGGAGACCAATTTGTGCTCTAAAGATGTTTTGAGAAAGTTTCATATGATGCATGCAAGCTATTTTGAACTTAAAATCACAAGTTTATTGAGTATTTTGCAATTTGGCATGTTGAGTTGTGAATTTTCCAAGTTTAAGCACAATCCTTTGAATCTATGCAATTTCTATAATTTGATGTGTTCTAAGTACTTGAACATGTTCATTATATGTTATATGAACTCTGTTGATCATTGGATTTGATTGGAAATGATTAGAATTGAAAGCGGTATGTTAGAACCAAATTTTCAGTCTGTACTGTCTGTCAAGACTCGAGTACTTGGCTTGAGACTCGAGTATTTCGTGACGCACCAGTGCGTCTGTTTGCACCAACACTCGAGTATCAGGTCCAGGACTCGAGTATTGACTGATGCAGCAGAGGTATTACTTTGATGAACCACTCGAGTAATGCATGAACCACTCGAGTCTTCTGGGTTGATGAACGACTCAAGTATTTCATGAACTACTCGAGTATTTCTAGAAAATCTGAAACTTGACTTTGCTGAAAAAGTATGAACGACTCGCATAACTCGTGAACTACTCGAGTAAACTGGAAAGACTGAAGAACTACTCGAGTCTTATGAAGAAGACTCGAGTCTTTTTGACCAGAAAACTAAATAATGCCATTTTTAATTCTGAATCATTTTGTTAATACCTAAGTGATAATAATCCAAGTGATCTGGGACTTAAAAGTAATTGATTGATGATTGTTGGAAACCATCAAGTGGCTCAATATAGTCTAGAGGGGGGGTGAATAGAATATTGAAGCCTTATTACAGATTTTTCGTCCACCTAAGAGAATGGTTTTATGAAAATAAATTTTCTTAAAAATTCAAGTCAGATTACTCGAGTAACTCAAGTCTTCACTCGAGTAATACGCAAGCAAAAATAATTTCACTCGAGTATTCAGCAAATCACTCGAGTAATACGAAAGCTATTTTTTAAATCACTCGAGTAACAGAAAACCTACTCGAGTATTGTTCATAAACTGAAAGCAGATTACTCGAGTGACAAGAACTTTACTCGAGTAAACTGGGTAAAATTCAATTAAAACTCAGTTTTCAATGGAGTTCTTCAAGAATAACAATGCTATAATGATTCAACAAATTATGAATGATTAATATGAACAATTTCAAGTAATATTAACATGCAATTTTAGATCAATTGAGTAGAATTAAGAAAACCCCAATTCTAACCTAAAAATGCAATTGTTAATGAATTAATGCAATACAAGGAATGAAAATAAAAGAGACACAAGGATTTATCCTGGTTCACTTTCACCCACTTGAAAGCTACTCCAGTCCCCTCTTAAACCAAGAGAGATTCTTCACTAGAAATCTTCAAATGTAGATTTTACAATGTTTTAAGATGCAACTAGATTCTTAGTTCTCCTATCTTAAAACCCAACTCAAAGTGTGTACCAAACACTTTGATCTAATCTACCCCTTTTGAGAATTCTAGATTTCCTTGCTAATTGATTGAAGATGCTTCCAACCAATCCTCTTTTCTTGCTTTGATTTGATCCTCAAAGTCTTCCTTGTGAGATTCTTCACTTGTGTTGAAACTTCAATGATGCAATCATAAATTGCAAATCTTCAACAACCACTAAGAACAAAAATATGATCTCAAGAATATTTGAACAATGAGAGAAATAGAGTGAAGAATGAAAATTTCTTTGTTGAATCTTGATAGCTCTTGAAAGATGTAAAATAGCTCTTGAATTGCTTTTTAAAGTGTATAGAAAATTGTAAGAATGAATGTGTATATTTTTTGTGAAAGAGAAAATTAAGTCCTTTTAAAATTTTCCAAAAACTGATTGAATTACTCGAGTAAACCAAATAACTTCACTCGATTAAAACATGTCAGATTAAGTTACTCGAGTGATGTGTAAACCATTACTCGATTAACCTGTCATGACATAAATTACTCGAGTGATCCAATACTCATTACTCGAGTAAACTAATCAGAATCTGAATAAAAACAAAGTTTTTCTAAAAGGATTTTCACAAAACTTTTAATAGAGCTATTTAATCAAGATTTAAAGTATCTTCACTCTTAATCAAACATTATTTAAATACTCTTGAAAATCACCTAAGCTACCCACACCAATGAGATGCATTGCATAAAATAAAGATTACATTGAAATAGAATTAATAAAAATCCTAATTCTAATCTTCATGTGGTGTAGCTTGCTTGTTGCCAATGTTGTTGCTTGGAGAGAGATTGTTAGCATCAAAACATGAGAATCCTACAAACTCCCCCTTTTTGATGATGACAAACTTCCTTTACAATTAAGCACTAAGTTTTAACATACTCCCCCTAAATGTAAAACACCTAGGAAAAATATAGTAAAACTTAACCTACAAGAACAACATCAACAAAATATTCTCCCCCTTTTGGCATCATTAAAAAGATAAGAAAGTTGAGAAAAGTCCGTTGCCAAAAGTTGAAGGTAAGTAGTTCATAATGGTATATATAAAAAAAATAACAAGAAATACAATACCAAAATAAACCACAATAGTTCCACAACGAATATAAACAAATATAAACGCACAACGAATATAGCACCATTATATCAGAGTAAGACATAGCAGATAACAAAAATAACTAACCAAAGTAGCAACATAGCAGCAACAGAGTCATAAACATGAAACAGAAACATAAACATAACAGAGTTAGAAATATGCATATGAAACATGAAACTGAAATCAACAACAAAACATCATCAGCATCCACAGGTCTAGGAATCAGGTGGAGGAGGAGGGAAATGGTGAGAAAAGAGGCCAGAGATATAATCCATTAAACGATGCTCCATGGCAATATTCTTCACATCCTGTCTCATCTCCAACTGAGCGAATTGAGCATTGATGTGCTCAACCAATGACTCATGAGCAGCCTGTGCATCAAATGGAGTACCAAGATTTTCCAAATTTATATAATCCTCAACACGATCGGTATCCATCGGATCAGTAGAAGGAGGAGGAGCAGAAGAAGATGCACCAGCCCTATCACCAAGTAAAGACCTTTTCCTAGAACCTGAAGCTCTTGCAATCTTTGCAGCTTCAACCATTTCCTTAATCTGTGATTTCCATAACCAAGTGCGACTTTCCCTATGCCAAGCAATTCTCATATAACTAATGTGTGAATCATTAAGACACCAGTTATTTTTCTTTTCCGTCACAGCTGGCTCATCATCAGGGATTGGAACACGATAATACCTCATGATCTTGGTAACATGCATAGGATATGGCAAGAATTGGGTAGGAGGAGATTGAGCAGCAGCTTCCATACGAGCTAAAAACATTTTATTCCAATTCATCTCATATCTCTTTTTGATCCCATGAAACAAAATAAGATCATCATCTCCCAATTGCGCATAATTTTGATTGCATTTTGGAATCAAACAATAAGAAACAATGTACATGAGCACTCTATCCACAGCATGCAAAGGTGATACAGTTCTAGTAGTCCTATCACTCCAAGATTCACCAGTACGCAACAAATCAGTATAAATCTTATTAGTATCCACATCCAAATCCAGACAGTCATCATCACCAATAAAAGTTCCCTTGTTATCTAAACCAAACAACATTGTCAAATCTTCAGGCTTTATAACAAAATGATGTCCTCTAACCATTGTTTGATACTCACCATCGAGCTTAGTAAAATTCTGATAAAATTGTCTGACAAGCCTAGGGTAATAATGAGTCTCAAATTCTAAAAACCTCTTCAAATTCTGAAATTCTAAATCCTCTACAAATGAAAATTGGTCTTTATGCAACCAAGCAAACTTAACATACCGTGTAAGACCAAAAGAGCGATTGATAAAAGTCGGTTCCCGCAAGTCTCGGTTGATTCCAGAAAACCAGGGGTCATTACGACCTGCTCCTTGCTTTGCTTTCTTTCGAGGAGGTTGAGATTGTGAGGAATAAGTCATTGATTCAGAAAGTGCAGATTCGATGTTGGGGGTTAGGGTTTTGGTTTGGGAATTTTCGGATTTTGGGTATAATTGGTGAAAATGATGAATGAAATGAGTAGAAATGAGGATATAATGATGAAATATGGAAGAAATTTGTATGATTTGAGAAGTTTTGTGGCTGAAAATGATGATTTGATGAAGAACCGTATGAGAGAGAAGAGAGAAATACGAACAAGAGAGAGAAAGAAACGTGAAAATGATGCAGTTTTCAACAGTTCAGTTTTTAAAATCACGTAAGTTACTCGAGTGATGTTCATGCGTTACTCGAGTGATTCGAGCAGTAATCGAGTGAAAAGAAATGTTACTCGAGTATGCCGAAAGTTAAAAATTTTTCACTAGAGTGATGGATGAACTAATCGAGTGATACGAAAGTCATTTTAAAATTAATCGAGTGATAGACAGAATTACTCGAGTAATACGAAAGAGATTTTAAAATTACTCGAGTGAAATATCTGTTACTCGAGTGAACTGTCCAGAATTTTAAAAAATTTCAATTTTTCATGCAAAAACATTTTTCATACACAAACACATAGAAACACTTAGCATTTAGCAAGTAACACACATACAAATAAAGCAATTAACATATTATAGAAAACATACACACATAACTACATATCAAAAAAAATAAGAAACACTTTAATAAGATACAACAACTCAAAATACAACTCACATTGAAATAGGCTTGAAGGTGATTTCGAAAAGCATCAAATACAATTAGCTAATAGTTGATTCATCAAAAATACCAAGTTCTCTTCGAATCTTATAAAATGTGTCCCTTGGTAATGGTTTTGTAAAGATATCAGCTAATTGATCCGAAGTTTGTACAAACTCAATAACACAATCACCTTTTTGAACATGATCTCTCAAAAAGTGATGCCTAATTTCAATATGCTTTGTCCTTGAGTGTAATACTGGATTTTTAGTCAAATTAATTGCCGAAGTGTTATCACACTTTATAGGGATTATTGTCAAATTTAAACCAAAGTCAGATAATTGTTGCTTCATCCAAAGAATTTGAGCACAACAACTACCAGCTGCTATATATTCGGCCTCCGCGGTTGATAAAGCTACACAATTTTGCTTTTTAGAAAACCACGATACAAGTGAACTACCAATCAAGTGACAAGTTCCGCTTGTACTTTTTCGCTCAACTTTACAACCGGCAAAATCAGAATCCGAATAACCTATAAGTTTTAGAAAAGCATCCCTAGGATAATAAAGTCCAGTATTCGTTGTACCCTTTAAGTATTTCATTATTCTTTTGACAGCAGTTAGATGCGACTCTTTCGGTTTTGCTTGAAAACGTGCACACATACATACACTAAACATGATGTCAGGTCTAGATGCAGTTAAGTATAACAAACTACCAATAATACCACGATACTTCGTTACCTCTACCGCTTTTCCAGCCTCATCTTGATCTAGGTAGCATGCAACGCTCATTGGTGTAGAAGCGGATTTGCACGAATCCATTCCAAAACGTTTGAGAAGCTCTCTACAATATTTACTTTGATGAATATAGATGCCATCATTAAGCTGCTTTATTTGAAGACCAAGAAAGAATGTAAGCTCTCCCATCATCGACATCTCGAATTCGCTTTGCATCAAGTCGGAACGTTCAATAAAAAGAGTAGTGTCAACAGTGCCTCGTTTAAAACCTTTTTGTAATAAAAAATTTCTTAGTCGGTCGTACCAAGCTCTAGGAGCTTGTTTCAAACCGTACAAAGCCTTTTTCAGTTTGAAAACGTAGTCCGGATGCTCAAAACTCTCGAATCCGGGAGGTTGTGACACGTAAACTTCCTCTTGAATGTATCCGTTAAGAAAGGCGCTCTTAACATCCATTTGAAACAATTTAAAATTCATTATTGAAGCAAAAGCGAGAAGAATACGAATAGCTTCTAGTCTAGCAACAGGAGCATATGTCTCATCGTAATCGATTCCTTCTTCTTGACTATAACCTTGTGCTACCAACCTAGCTTTATTCCTAACAATAATACCCGATTCATCTAACTTATTCCTATAGACCCATCGAGTACCAATTTCAGGACGATCATAGGGTTTTGGCACAAGCTCCCAAACTTGATTTCTTTCAAATTGATTTAATTCTTCTTGCATGGCCATAATCCAATGATCATCTTGAAGAGCCTCTTTGATATTCTTAGGTTCTATTTGAGATACAAAGGCAACATAATAACAAAAATTATTTAAAGTGCGTCGGGTTACCACTCCCTTCGCAAAGTCACCTAAGATGTTAGAAATCGGATGATTTTTTGTTTGATTTCCAAGCTATTGGTAATTGAGATTGAATCTCTTGTGCTAAGTCTTTATCTTGTGCTTGCACCTCTCCATCTTCAATTTGATTCTCTTCCATTTGTTGTGGTGTTGACTTCTCATGATCCAAAAATGTACCTATATTATCATCATCACAAGAAACAACACAATCTCCTTTCGAAGATTCATCAAATACAACATGCACGGATTCCTCAACGGTTAAAGTTCTTTTATTGTAGACTCTATATGCTTTGCTATGAGTTGAATAACCTATGAATATGCCTTCGTCGGCTTTGGAGTCAAACTTGCCGACCGGTTCCTTTCCGTTATTTAAAACAAACACCTTACACCCAAAAACATGAAAATGTGAAATATTTGGCTTTCGCCCTTTTAAAAGTTCATAAGATGTTTTATTTAAATGCGGACGAATAAGAACCCTATTAAGAACATAACAAGCAGTGTTTACCGCATCGGCCCAAAAATATTTAGGAACATTTGATTCTTTCAACATAGTACGAGCAAGTTCCACTAAAATTCTATTTTTCCTTTCTACAACTCCGTTTTGCTCCGGAGTCCTAGGGGCCGAAAATTGATGTTCAATACCAAACTTATCACAAAACGCATCAATCCTAGTGTTTTCAAACTCACCTCCGTGATCACTTCTAATAGACACAATTTTCAAACTTAGTTGATTTTGGATGAGTTTGGCAAATTTTTTAAAACATTTATAAACTTCACTTTTTGCGGATAAAAATAAAGTCCATGTGAATCTAGTAAAATCGTGTACTAAAACAAATCCATAGTAATTGCCACCTAAACTTTTAATTTGTGAAGGGCCAAACAAATCCATATGGATTAGCTCCAAAGGCTTTGTTGTGCTTATCACATTTTTAGGTTTAAAAGAACTTTTAACTTGCTTGCACTTTTGACAAGAGTCACAAATGCCATCAAGCTTAAAATTTAGTTTAGGCAAACCAATCACTAAATCTTTTCGCAAAAGTTTGTTTAATTGATTCACATTCACATGAGCAATTCGTCTATGCCAAAGACGAATTTCATCATCAAAAGATTTGAAACATTTTGAAAATAGTGAAGTTATCTCATCCAAATCAATTAAGTAAGTATTATTAGAGCGACGACCAACAAACTTAATACTATCATCTATGGAAGACTTAATGAAGCATAATTCCGGAGTAAAAGTCACATAATTGCCCATATCGCATAGTTGACTTATACTCAGCAAGTTGTGTTCTAAGCCTTCTACGTATAGGACATTTTCTATGACAAGGTTAGATACGTTACCGATCTTCCCGACTCCTAGAATTTTGCCTTTGTTGTTGTCTCCGTATGTCACAAATCCACCACTTTTCGAAGTAAGTTCCATGAAGTGCGTTTTGTCTCCCGTCATGTGTCTCGAACAACCACTATCCAAGTACCATTTGCGCTCTTTGGTTCGAAGACACACCTACAAGTAAGATATCATTTGGTTGACTTAGGTACCCAAGTGGTCTTGGGTCCTTTGTTGTTAGCATGGGGAGAAGTCCCCTTAACAATCCAAATATATTCTCCGCTTGGTATACCAAATTTCTTTATATTACATTTATTCGTGGTATGCCCAAAGATCCCACAATAATGGCAAGTTAGGTTTTTAGAAATCTTATTCTTTGAAAAACCACCAACTTTGCGATAATTGCGTTTCTTAGGTTTGGTATAGCCAATACTGGATCTATTGCTATTGTTCCTTTGAGTTGAAAGCAAATGATCTAATGAAGTATCTCCTTTCATGAGCCTTGCAAGTCGATCATTTAAACTAAAAACTTCTTTTTCCAAAGACTTGCAATTTTCACAAGATGGAGTCTCATTTGATTTCAATTCACAATTGCATGTAGAGTTTGCATAAATGAGTTCAAGAGTTTCATTTTGAAGCTTAAGTTCTTCTAAATCTTTTTGAAGTTCAATTATCTTTTCATGTTGCTTCATTATGAAATTCTTTCTTTCAACATTTATTTTAGCAAGTTTCTTCAACTCTTTATGCATCTCTACATACACATTGTACAATTCATTGAATGAAGGAGAATTAGAACTAGAGCTAGCATCGGAAAGATAATCTACCTCATTGACGTTCTCACTTGATTTAATGCTCGAAGATTCCTCTTCATCAAGCTTCGTCATCAAACATAGATTTGCAAGTTCTTCATCATCCGATGAGCTAGATGTTGATTGACTCTCCTCTTCATCCCATACTATGTAAGCCCTTTTTCCTTTAGATGAGTTGAATTTAGAGTTGTCACCTTCCGACTTCTTAGAATGAGTTGGGCAACTCGATCGATAGTGACCAAGCTTTCCACACCCATGACACTTGATGTGATCCTTGTTAGTCTTATTTCTTGGTTGTGAGTCCTTAGAATCTCTTTGTCTATTCTTATTAAAGTTTCCCTTTCTCTTAAAGAACCTACCAAGCTTTTTAACTAGCAAGCCAAGGGTCTCATCATCTATATCGGAGTCTGAGTCATCCACTTGAGAGTTTTCCTCTTGTGCCTTAAGAGATTTTGAAGTTGATTTAAGAGCAATCCCCTTTTTCTTTCTATCGACATCTTCATTCATGGGTAACCGCCCAAGCTCCATTTCATGCTCTTGAAGTTTTCCGAATAGAGTTGCTAAATCAATTTGATCCACGTCTCTAGCTTCCATAATGGCCGTCACCTTAGGTTGCCATTCCCTGCTAAGACATCTCAAAATCTTATTAACAACTTCACCATTAGTTATAACTTTTCCAAGTGCAGAAAGATGATTTATGATATGAGTGAACCGCTTTTGCATGTCACCTATGTTTTCATTAGGTAGCATACGAAAGAGTTCATATTCATGCATGAGTGTATTTAGCCTAGCCCTTCTAACCTCCGAAGTGCCCTCATGTGTGACTTGTAATGTGTCCCACATTTGTTTAGCATCAACACATTGAGATACTCGAAAGAACTCATCATAAGAAAGAGCGGACGTGATGATATTTTTAGCTTTTAAATCAAATGCAACTTTCTTCTTATCATCATTGTCCCAACTCGATTGTGGTTTGACCGAAACAACATCATTTACTTTCGTTTGAGGAACAAAAGGTCCATTCTCTATGGCGTTCCAAATTTCCATATCTATGGCTTGAATAAAAATTTTCATACGGACCTTCCAATAAGCGTAACCCTCACCATTAAATAGTGGAGGACGATTAATGGAAGTTCCTTCACCACCAAAAGGATTTGAAATTGAGCCCATTGTTTCCAAGTAAAAAAGGATCTTTTCGAAAAAGCTTTTTAAGGCTCGGATTTTTCGTCCGAGCTCTGATACCACTTGTTGGAAACCAACAAGTGGCTCAATATAGTCTAGAGGGGGGGTGAATAGAATATTGAAGCCTTATTACAGATTTTTCGTCCACCTAAGAGAATGGTTTTATGAAAATAAATTTTCTTAAAAATTCAAGTCAGATTACTCGAGTAACTCAAGTCTTCACTCGAGTAATACGCAAGCAAAAATAATTTCACTCGAGTATTCAGCAAATCACTCGAGTAATACGAAAGCTATTTTTTAAATCACTCGAGTAACAGAAAACCTACTCGAGTATTGTTCATAAACTGAAAGCAGATTACTCGAGTGACAAGAACTTTACTCGAGTAAACTGGGTAAAATTCAATTAAAACTCAGTTTTCAATGGAGTTCTTCAAGAATAACAATGCTATAATGATTCAACAAATTATGAATGATTAATATGAACAATTTCAAGTAATATTAACATGCAATTTTAGATCAATTGAGTAGAATTAAGAAAACCCCAATTCTAACCTAAAAATGCAATTGTTAATGAATTAATGCAATACAAGGAATGAAAATAAAAGAGACACAAGGATTTATCCTGGTTCACTTTCACCCACTTGAAAGCTACTCCAGTCCCCTCTTAAACCAAGAGAGATTCTTCACTAGAAATCTTCAAATGTAGATTTTACAATGTTTTAAGATGCAACTAGATTCTTAGTTCTCCTATCTTAAAACCCAACTCAAAGTGTGTACCAAACACTTTGATCTAATCTACCCCTTTTGAGAATTCTAGATTTCCTTGCTAATTGATTGAAGATGCTTCCAACCAATCCTCTTTTCTTGCTTTGATTTGATCCTCAAAGTCTTCCTTGTGAGATTCTTCACTTGTGTTGAAACTTCAATGATGCAATCATAAATTGCAAATCTTCAACAACCACTAAGAACAAAAATATGATCTCAAGAATATTTGAACAATGAGAGAAATAGAGTGAAGAATGAAAATTTCTTTGTTGAATCTTGATAGCTCTTGAAAGATGTAAAATAGCTCTTGAATTGCTTTTCAAAGTGTATAGAAAATTGTAAGAATGAATGTGTATATTTTTTGTGAAAGAGAAAATTAAGTCCTTTTAAAATTTTCCAAAAACTGATTGAATTACTCGAGTAAACCAAATAACTTCACTCGATTAAAACATGTCAGATTAAGTTACTCGAGTGATGTGTAAACCATTACTCGATTAACCTGTCATGACATAAATTACTCGAGTGATCCAATACTCATTACTCGAGTAAACTAATCAGAATCTGAATAAAAACAAAGTTTTTCTAAAAGGATTTTCACAAAACTTTTAATAGAGCTATTTAATCAAGATTTAAAGTATCTTCACTCTTAATCAAACATTATTTAAATACTCTTGAAAATCACCTAAGCTACCCACACCAATGAGATGCATTGCATAAAATAAAGATTACATTGAAATAGAATTAATAAAAATCCTAATTCTAATCTTCATGTGGTGTAGCTTGCTTGTTGCCAATGTTGTTGCTTGGAGAGAGATTGTTAGCATCAAAACATGAGAATCCTACAATGATGGTATGAAATTATTGGATTAATAATGTGAGAAATTATTAATTGAGATATACCAATCAATTCTTTTAAGTCAAGAAATTGCATTCATCCTGGAGTTCGGGTGTTAGATCGTTTTTCATGTTATGATAACATGAGGAGGGCCTCTGGGAGTGCCAATTGACGGCTTGCTTGATGACACATTATGGTGGACGATGTGGCCAGCGAGAGTAATATGCTGTTGATATGATTATTCCGTTAAGACGTCGGGATGTTGCTCGAGGAGCAGGTTATGTATCATTTCCAAGCTTGTCGTGTACATTCTAGGGTGAATGTACGAATGTTGTACACCTAGGAGTACAACGCACTGTTAAGTGCTGATATGAAGTAAAGGATGGACGTTAGAGAGTGTCATAGATTGATGGAGGAAATGATAGAGGTAATTTCCGGAGTGAGGCTCCCTATTGTGACAAGTGCAAGCATCGTCATTATGGTCGTATCTGTTGGGCGACAAGTGGCTGTTTTAATTGTGAAAAGCCAGGACATTTTGCGAAGGACTGCAAGGAACCAGCCAAGACCAATATGAAGGGGGCAGCTGATATGTCTGTGGTTCAAGGCAGGGTTTTCACGCTTAGTGGTGTGGAAGCAAGTCAATCCTCTGATCTTGTGCAAGGTAATTACTTGCTAAATGGTCAGCCTTGCAATGTGTTGTTTGATTCTGGTGTAACACATTCATTTGTTTCTTATGAATGTGTAAATCGTTTGAGTTTACCCATATCTGAATTTCCTTATACTCTTAAAGTAGAAACCCCTACCAATGCTCCTGTAGTTGTTTCTAGCGCATGTCTTAACTGTTGTATAGAAGTGTTAGGACAAGTCTCTAGAATAGATTTAGTCTACCTACCCTTATCGCAATTGGATGTGATCTTGGGAATGGACTGGTTAAGTCGAAACCAAGTGATCATTGATTGTGATAAAAAGATAATCATCTATAGAAACCCAAAACCATCAGGCTACGTGTGTTCGTTCAGTACCAAGGTAGAAGAAAATGGCCCAAGGGTTGAAGAAATTCCTATCATCAAGGATTTTCCTGAGATATTCGCAGAAGAGATACCGGGTTTGCCACCTAAGAGAGAGATTGAGTTTGGAATCGATCTAGTTCCGGGGGTTGGTCCCATTTCTATTGTTCCTTATAGAATGACACCTCCGGAAATGGCTGAGATGAAAAAGCAGATTGAGGAGTTATTGCAGAAACAGATGATCCGACCAAGTGTGTCACCATGGGGTGCTCCGATCTTGTTTGTCAAAAAGAAAGATGGTAGCATGAGGATGTGTATCGACTACCAGTAGTTGAATAAGGTCACAATCAAGAATAAGTATCCTTTACCAAGGATAGATGACCTTATGGATCAAGTTCGAGGGGCTTCAGTATTTTCTAAGATTGATTTGAGGTCGGGGTATCACCAGATCAGGATTAGAGAAGAGGATATCTCTAAGACTGCATTTCGATCCCGATACGGACATTATGAGTATGTAGTGATGCCGTTCGGATTGACTAATGCACCAGCTATTTTCATGGACTACATGAATCGAATCTTAGACCCTATTTAGATTCATTCGTAGTTGTGTTCATCGATGATATCCTAATTTATTCCAAAAGTCCGGAGGAGCATGCTGAACACTTAAGGATAGTGTTGAATGTCCTAAAGGAAAAGCAATTGTACGCCAAACTTACAAAGTGTGAGTTTTGGCTGAAGGAAGTTAAATTTTTAGGAAATGTGATATCAAACAAGGGAATAGCTGTTGATCCGGCGAAGGTGAGTTTAGTTCTACAATGAGAACAACCGAAGTCAGTCACGGAAGTGAGAAGTTTTCTTGGTTTGGCAGGGTACAACAGAAGGTTCATAGAAGGTTTCTCGAAGATTGCGCTACCGTTGACAAAGTTAACTCGGAAAGACCAACCATTTATATGGGATGAGAAATGTGAAAGGAGTTTCTGAGAATTAAAGGAAAGATTGACATCATCTCCTGTGTTGATTTTGCCTGATCCAGAGAAGAGTTTCGAGGTTGTGATGCATCAAAACAAGGACTTGGGAGTGTGTTGATGCAAGATGGAAAGGTGGTAGCTTATTCCTCGAGACAACTAAAGGTTCATGAAATGAGCTATCCAACTCACGATTTAGAGTTGGCAGCTGTTGTTTTCACTCTAAAGATTTGGAGGCACTACCTCTATGGCACTACGTTTCGGGTATTTAGTGACCATAAAGTACCTTTTCGATCAGAAAGAGTTAAACATGAGGCAACGTCGATGGATGGAGTTCCTGAAGGATTATGAGTTTGAACTTCATTACCATCCTGGGAAGGCGAATGTTGTAGCGGATGCATTGAGTCGAAAAGCAATGCATATCAGTTCAATGATGGTCAAAGAAGCTGCGTTGATGGAAGAATTTAGAGATTTGAGCTTGACGATGCAAGTGGAACCGACAAGTATCAGAATGGGAACGTTGCAAATTGCAAATGAATTCTTGAAGAGGATGCGAGAGTTGCAACAAGAAGATGATGAGCTTAAGGAGAAGATGAGGCTTATGAAGGAAGGCAAAGAGTTAGAATTCCAAGAAGGGAAGGATGAAATTCTTCGTTTCAGAACAAGGATTTGTGTGCCCGATAATTTAGAAGTAAGGAGATTAATTCTGGATGAAGCGCATAAGAGCGAGATGAGTACGCATCCGGGAGTTACCAAAATGTACCAGGATTTGAGGAAGATATTTTGGTGGCCTAGTCTTAAGAAGGATGTGGCAAAGTATGTAGCGTGTTGTTTGGTGTGTCAGAAGGCTAAGGTGGAACAGCAAAGGCCAGGAGGAGAATTACTTCCCTTAGAGATTCCGCTATGGAAATGGGATAGTATATCAATGGATTTCGTGTCCGGTTTGCCAAGGACAGTTATTGGTCATGATGCAATATGGGTGATTGTAGATCGCTTGACGAAGTCAGCACGTTTTATCCCGATAAATGTGAGCTATTCTTTGGAAAAGCTTACTCAGTTGTATATCGAAGAAGTAGTTCGTTTGCATGGTGTGCCATCAAGTATCGTGTTAGATCGTGATCCAAGGTTTACATCGAAGTTTTGGCAGAGTCTACATAAAGCTCTGGGTTCAAGGTTGAAGCTAGGTTCTGCTTATCATCCCCATACTGATGGTCAAATGGAGAGGACAATTCAGTCATTAGAGGATATTTTACGAGCCTGTGTTTTAGAAGGTCAAGGAAGTTGGGAACAAATGTTACCGCTCGTGGAGTTTACTTACAACAATAGTTATCATAAGAGCATTGGAATGGCACCATTTGAATCTCTATATGGGAGGAAATGTCAGACTCCGCTATTCTGGTTTCAAGTGGGAGAGAGTTCTCTTATCGGTCCAGATTTTGTGCAAGAGACAACTGAGAAGATTAAGATGATACAAGAGAGGATGAGGACTGCTCAAAGCAGGCAGAAGAGTTATGCTGATCGGAGAAGAAAACCATTAGAGTTTGCCCAACGTGACCATGTTTTCATTAGAATATTACCAACCAAAGGTGTTATCAGAGCTTTGAAAGCCAAGAAATTATCACCTAAGTTTATTGGTCCCTATCAAATTCTTAAAAGAATCGGTCCAGTAGCCTACCAATTAGCCTTACCACCATCTTTAGCTAATCTTCATAATGTGTTTCACGTGTCTCAGTTGAAAAAGTATGTCCATGAACCCACCATTGTCCTTAGGATTCAACCTGATGACCTAGAAATACGTGAAAACCTAACCTTTGAAGCTATGCCTATCCGGATTGAGGATCGAAGAGTCAAGCAACTCAGAGGAAAGGATATTCTTTTGGTCAAAGTTATCTGGATTTGTGGAGTGTCATTGAAGCAACTTGGGAATTAGTGGATAGGATGCGTCAGGATTATCCTGAGTTGTTTGTGTAAGTTGAATTTCGAGGACGAAATTCCTTGTAAGTGGGGGAGTAGTGTAACACCCCAAAATTTTAATCCCTGATTAATGAAACGTTAATTATAAAATTTATTTATAATTAATTATTTCTATTTTAATCTTTGATTAAAATCTATGTATATGTTGTTAGTAAATGTGTGAATGTGATTTGGTAATTATATTTATGTGAAAATAAGTGTTTTGCACATTAGTCCCTGTTTTGGGACCTAGAAGTAATTTTAGGAAAGGTTTTGGAGGGAAAGAAAATAAAATAAATATTTTTCAAAAACTGACCAAAATACTCGAGTATTGCTGAGAAGACTCGAGTATTCTGGTCAGAGTTGCACGAGTTAGTGCGCTTTGGTGAGTCACCACCAACGATTCTCGCTGTTTGACACGAAATCACCACCACAACATGTCCCAGCCTTTGTGTCGCTGTGCATGGCCATCTAATTCATGTATTTAAGCCCGACCATTGCTGGGAATCAACCATTTTGGCAATTTGTTGAAGAATTTGTGCATTAGGGTTCCTGAGTCGTTTCATTCGATTCTCCTTCTCTGTGTTAAGTCAAGCCACAAATTATACACCAATACAAAGCTCACATCATGAGCTTTGTATAGACACCAAAATTGTGAGCTGAGAGTTTGTGTGTTGGAAGATTCGAAGCTCGAAAGCTGGAGCTTGTTTGCTGTTAACCAGTTTCTGGAGCTCACTTTGACTTCGGATTTTGGTAAGCTCTTATGTCCAATCCACTCCAAATTCGTTTTAAATCTTAGTTTATGTTGCAGAGAATGTATTCTAACCAAAACCTCTAATTCTCTTGCATGTTAACCCATTCAAAAATCATGATTTTGGACCTCTACTCACACTGTCCTGCCTGTTGATGGTTGAAGTGGTTTTTGGTGTTATGGAGTATTTCTTTCCAAAATTTTTGTTGAGTCACGTTTGAGAGGTAAGGGGAAAGCTTTCTATTCACTAGATAGAGTTTAAATTGCATGAATTTGATTAGAGAGCCACCAAGAGGCTCTAAGGGCTTAGTTTGAATAGGGAATTTGGTTTGGCGACCAATCTGTGCTCTTAAGTTGTTTTGAGCAAGTTTCATATGATGCATGCAAGCTCTTTTGAACTTAAAATCACAAGTTTATTTAGTATTTTTCAATTTGGCATGTTGAGTTGTGAATTTTCCAAGTTTATGCACAATCCTTTGAATCTCTGCAGTTTCTATAATTTGATGTGTTCTAAGTACTTGAACATGTTCATTATATGTTATATGAACTCTGTTGATCATTGGACTTGATTGGAAATGATTAGAATTGAAAGTGGTATGTTAGAACCAAATTTTCAGTCTATACTATCTGTCAAGACTCGAGTACTTGGCTTGAGACTCGAGTATTTCGTGACGCACCAGTGCGTCTGTTTGCACCAACACTCGAGTATCAGGTCCAGGACTCGAGTATTGACTGATGCAGCAGAGGTATTACTTTGATGAACCACTCGAGTCTTCTGGGTTGATGAACGACTCGAGTATTTCATGAACTACTCAAGTATTTCTAGAAAATCTGAAACTTGACTTTGCTGAAAAAGTATGAACGACTCGAGTAACTCGTGAACTAATCGAGTAAATTGGAAAGACTGAAGAACTACTTGAGTCTTATGAAGAAGACTCGAGTCTTTTTGACCAGAAAACTAAATAATGCCATTTTTAATTCTGAATCATTTTGTTAATACCTAAGTGATAATAATCCAAGTGATCTGGGACTTAAAAGTAATTGATTGATGATGGTATGAAATTATTGGATTAATAATGTGAGATATTATTAATTGAGATATACCAATCAATTCTTTTAAGTCAAGAAATTGCATTCATCCTGGAGTTCGGGTGTTAGATCGTTTTTCATGTTATGATAACATGAGGAGGGCCTCTGGGAGTGCCAATTGACGGCTTGCTTGATGACACATTATGGTGGACGATGTGGCCAGCGAGAGTAATATGTTGTTGATATGATTATTCCGTTAAGACGACTGGACGTTGCTCGAGGAGCACGTTATGTATCATTTCCATGCTTATCGTGTACATTCTAGGGTGAATGTATGAATGTTGTACACCTAGGAGTACAACGCACTGTTGAGTGCTGATATGAAGTAAAGGATGGACGTTAGAGAGTGTCATAGATTGATGGAGTTAGGATTGAGAGCTAGACTCATACATCATGCCACTAATCTAAATTAAAGTTGATAAATGAAAATAAGTATGAGCATTCTACTTGCATCAAATATTTGCTAAGTGCTAACTGTGGTCGTTGATTATTTGCTGTAGACATTCATATTAATATTGTGCATTTATTTATGCTCTATTTATTATGTGTATAGAATTGCTTACCCCTGTGCCCTTGTAGGTGATTTCACGTTACATCGCTTGCATCGAGATCCGGCCACTTCCTAGTGGCATATGGATCTACGAGGATCACCGAGCGGTATTTGAGGGTGAGGTAGAGATTACATTCTATCACCCTAACCCACTCATTCGGTTCCGTCCTCGTAGGTTTAGGATTCCCATCATATACACTATGCATGTACCTCCCTTTTATACTTACCATGGACCACCTCCCACACGACCAGCTCGCTCATATCACAGTTTTCGATTCCGACCTACCCGCTCACACCCTTTTACTTCTAGAGTCGTTCGAGAGGAGACTCCCCCATCTGTTCCGAGGAGTCCTGTTAGGGTCACGCCTTCACCCGACCCTGTACCCAGTGGTAGGGTACCTACTCCTTCGGATGAGATTGAGGAGGATCCTGTCGAGGACGAGATCGGAGGCGAGCCCGTCGTGCATTCTACTGGGAGTCAGTGGAGGGATGACGATCCTTAGGTATGTGAATAGGGTAGATGATGTGGATCAGGGATCCGGTGTGATTGCTGTTGTGGAGGAGATACTGCTGATGGTTGATGTTGACCGCTGCTGCTATTGGGAGACTTCTACTACTACTATTGCTGCTGCTTATGTTCTATGATCATCTTTAGAGTCTTTTATTTTGATATGGAGATATAGTATATATATAGCTTTTGAGAACTCTGGAGTGATGATCTATTTTGATGTTATATATATATGTATATAGTTTTATGGACTTGTTCTAGGGTTGGAAACTTATACTCTTGGACTATGTATCTCATGACTCTTATATATATATAACTTATGTTTATATTACAACTTGCTACATAGTCCTACTATTTTCGCTTACTCTGATAATGGTTTTCAAAGAGTTCGGCTACGATATTTGAAAATGGTATCAGTTCCGCAAAATGAAATAATGGATGGAATCACTAAAGTTTTCATTACGTTAATGCATTATTAAAGAGTAGATGCTATCTAAAATTGTGTAATGAGTTCCTTGTTAAAGAAAAAGCCGAATTCAATATTTTAAGGAATACAAAATCTAATCTCCAAAGATTCCATATTTTGGTTTATGCACCCGCTTCTTTTAGAAAATGAAAAGGAAAAATTTAACCTTATATTTTCTATCTATAAACAAGTCCATATCTATTCGAGTAATAGTATTTTTATAACTCTAATTACTAGTATTATTTTGAGGGTGTCACAAGTGTGTTCACTTTGATTTTGTGTTCTAGAACTTGACCGGTGACCATTTTGAAATTGATAATTGTTTGCATGCATGAATATGATTAAGGCACTTAGGATTGGGTTTTTGTGGCCTTCAACATTTTGATTTATAATGATCCCTTAGTTGCCCATTTTGAGCCTAATGTGATATATAATTTTCTTTGGTAACCTGCATTGATTTGTATAATTTTTGGAAGTACTTTTGAAATTTTGAATGAGCAATTGAGAGGGATGACTTTGAAAAAATGGTAAAGATGATATGAGTTCTATTTCTCTTCCATGTGAAAAAGTAAAAAAAAAATGAAAAAAAATAAACAGAAAGGAAGAGAATAGAAGGAAAAGAACAACAAAAGAAAAGAAGAATGAAAAGGATTTTGAGTTGAGTGTGAGTCTTAATTGTATTCATTGCTCATTCATGATTTTAGAGGGAAAATTTGTTTTTGCATTTTAGCCCTTAGTTTCATCCCTTCTTTCTTATAACCCACCTTATACTTTTAACCATGGCTTCATTACAACCATATTTAAGACCTTTTGATTTTTGCATGTACTCAATAATTTCAGTGGAGATTTTGGTCTATGGTCAAGCTTATGGTAGCACATTTTCATTGTATGAACTTGAGCGCATTATATATAACCTTTGATAAACTTGAGAGATGCACTGTGAAGTGTAGAGTGTTCACTAATCCTTGGTTCTTTTGGAGTTTGTTTCTTTAACCAGTTTTTGATTGAGTTAACTGCTTGTGGTGTCAGAGTCAGTGAGTCGAAGTCCTTGATTAGGTGTGAACATTTTGATTTAGGAGATAGTCTTGAGTTCTGAATTCTTATTTACTTTTGCCTGAGACATGAAAAATGCTATGTTTGGGGGAGTGATTTGGGTCCAATATATGATGTTTTAGAGCATGAATTAATTCCTCTTTACTAAGGTTTTGGCTTGTTTCTATAGTAATTTAGGAATTTAGTTAGGTTTTTAGGAATAACTGGAAGATTAAGGTCCTTGAATGTTTTGATCCATTTGGGTTTGATTTCAGGTGTTTTGAAGCTTAATATGATGAATATTGCAAAGGAATGAAAAGGAGCTTTGAAGACCAAAAGATTGGAGCTAAAATGGAGAAAAACCAACTTTTGAACTGCTGCCCATGCTCAGGCGCCAGAACACCACGCTCAGGCACACAGACAAGGCGCCCAGGCGCGCAGGACCAGACGGAAGAAGAAATCAGCGAGCTGCATGTAACACCCTATGTTAATTTACCTTTGATTAGCCATTAGCAAAATTATAGGCTTGAAAATTTCCTTCTAAAACTCTTAGTTAATTATACAACTTATAAAAATCTCCGTAAAATCGGACGGAGTTTGCTTTGTTTTAGGGACATTCCCAAAATATTAGTTTTCCCCGTAAAACCTGATATAAACAACAATCATTTAATTCAGAAAAGCCAATAGGGCAAAAAATTTCATAGTACAATCGTTTTACATCATTTCCAAAATAAGGGTAAGTCCTTGGAGTTCTTTAGCTCCCAAAAGATAAATTAAATATATATATATATATATACACATAAAGTTCTCAAAATAAATTCCCAGACCAACAAGTGGTCAAACCCCTAAATACCCACACTCCACGGAGTGGAGTGTGTTCTTGCTCGGCCATGACTCGTGTAAGCTCCTTCTGCACCTGTAATAAAAATAGCAAGAAGGGTAGCATTACACAGAACTTAGAATAATAGGTTCTACAAAAGTATAGCAATATACTAAGGTGATTCATTATAAGTCTTTGCCCCATTAATTCATTATCCCTTAATTATGTTTGCATAATCCCTTAGTTACTCAATTCCCTTCCTAATAGTAATTACCACTTACAAGTACAACCTATTCACTTTCCTGCCCTAACTCATTTCTTATACCTATTCAACATCATTTATCGATAGTTACTATTCTCCCTATTCCGAGTACTTCACCCTACAAAAGGGTGCCTCGTACACCTATCATGTTTCCGCGTGCTTCACCCTATGCAAGGGTCCCTCACACACACTGTCTATTCCTAGTACTTCACCCTACGCAAGGGTACCTCGTACACCTATCCTGTTTCCGAGTGCTTCACCCTACGCAAGGGTTCCTCACACATTACAATTTTCCTTCTTTAGCTTTACTTATCGTCGTTTACATTTCATTTCTTATCCTTTATCATATTTTCCTGAATTTCTACTTTCTTTTCCATTATTTCTCTTTCTTATTCTTTTATCTGGTGTTCTTGATTTGTCTCCTGTCCTTATTCTCACATCATCTTTTATCATTAATTCCCTCCATTCTCATTATGAATATTCAGCCTTATGGTTCCTAATCGTTTTCACACTTAATATCTATTTAATCATTCCTGTCTTCTCTACTTATAAACACATACCCTTATTTCACTCTTACTTCCCTTATGAATATTCTATCTCATCATTTATCCTTCTGACTTTCTCTTTTACTCTCTGTTTAACTAGTCACTCATTTCCTACACTTAATCACGAACACTCATTGTTCTAAAACTACAACTTATTTCTTCTCATGAATATTGTACCTCCTTGCATTTAATCAATTTTTATTCTATTATTTACTTAGTCATTCATTACCTTGTCGTCTACAAACATATTAGCTTACTCTCATACTAATCATTTTCCATACTTTTATCAACTATCCCAATATTTTATACTCTACCTATTCCTATGCCCCTAGTCATCACTATAGCATAAGAGAAACTACATCCTAAGCTAAGGTAACACAACCTTCTTACCTCGACCGAATATAGAGAGAGGAGTTGAGTACCAACCCTAGCTTTTAAGAAGCTCCCTTTAACTGACCAGGAGAGGCCGAGCTTGACAACTGAAGGGCGGCAAGAAGGCAAGTCGAGGAACAGCAAGAAGCTCACGGAGTGGAGGGTTGAAAGATACGTTTCCTTGACACTTGCAATCTTCGAGAAGAGAGGAACACGCGAAGGAAATGATTATAGAACTTGACTTAGGACGAGATTTCCATCAAGTACAGAGAGAGAAAGAGGTTTTGGTGGTGATGTTAAGCAGAATTGATGATGATGACGGTGGACACTTATCTGTCTTAGGGCTCACGAAGTGGAGAAAAAGAAGGAGAAGAAGAGGGAAAGTACATAGTGTCTGGAGTTGTTGTGTTTTGTTTGCTTTTGTTGCATTAGGAAATAAATGTGTGGTTGACATGGAAAGCTTCTCTAAGAAGCTTAGTGAATGAGTGGCTGAAAATGAGTGTAAATGGTGGCATTTAAGGATTTGCCCCCAGATTAGCTGTTGTTTCGCACCACCGAGTCGAGCAACACACCTGGGAGGGAAAGATCGTGTGTCAAGTGCAGAACAGCCTGCAAAGGGCGACTTTCTAAAGTCCCGTTCTCTGCATCTCAACGACGAAGTCGTGTGGGTTGTTAGGATATCAGTGCTCAGATCCTTGGTAGCACCAGTTCGGAATGAGATAAATAAGACGAGAGGTTGCGGTACGTGAAGGCCGAAATGCCTTAACGTCGATGTGAAGTCGGCGTGGTCTCTCTGATAAGTTGCTAGGCACAAGAAAGTCGAGATGCCTTGGCGTCGACGCGAGGTTGGTTCTCATGAGTTCGGTACTAGCTGTTCGGTTCTCATGAACTCATGGCTACATGTTCGGTTCTCATGAGCTCGGTACTATTGATGAGCTCGGTACTACTAATGAGCTCGGTGCTACTGATGAGCTCGGTGTTACTAGCCGATCCTAATGAATTCAGTACTGACTGTTAAGTTCCGAGTAGTTTAAACTCGAGAAGTCGGATTACTGCTTAAGTTCGGCTAACACGAGGTAGCTCATTGTGGTCGTCTGATCCCTGACGAGGGGTGCTAGGCGAAATGAGGTCGGCTTATAACTCGAAGTGACTCGATGTGGTCAGCTCGGAAGGATATCTGCCACAAAAGTCTTCCTAGCTCGGTAAGGCAATCCGAGCTCGTCCCCAGCTTACAAGGTAGCCTGACAGTGGTGAGTCGCGCGCTCGAGTGCAAGCTCGGGTGCACACTTGGGCCTATTGCCAAGCGCTTCGATGCAACTTTTTAGGCTCTATGCTCGATTGGGCGGGCGTTCAGGCGCCGAGCATCAGATATTTCTCTTTATTTTTCCAGTCTTCAAACTGCTATAACTTTCTCGTTACATGTTGGATCTTGCTCCAATTTCAAAGCAAGCTTCCTAAAATCATAATCTTAATATCCAACGGTGGAATCTAAGTTTTGAGTTGTAAATCTTTATTCCTAATATTTCCTAAATTTTATGTTTTTAACTATTAATTGGCTCTTTTAGTTCTACTAAGTTTTAACTTAGTTTTTCCTTCACTCTCAACACCCTAAGTCTATTATCATACTAATTAGACTTGGAATTTAAATTAGGGATGTTACACTGCACGCCCAGGCGTAGGGGCTTTGCGCCGAGGCGCGGGCGACAACGAATTGGGCCACAAATTTGATTTTTAGAGATAGATTTAGGGTTTTGTTTTTGCCTTTAAATAGAGGTTTTGTTATTAGGTTTAGGTAGCAATTCGGATACAATAAAGAGGCAATTAGATACAATTTTAGGATTATAAAGAGAGACTAAAAACATATCATTGTGAGCAAGGAGGCAAGACAAGGATTGAAGATCAACAATTGAGGGATCCACTTGAAGATTGAAGATCTCTTTAGTTAAATTCATTATTCTCTATGATAATGAGTTCTTCCCTTAATCCTTGTATTTCTTCTCCCATTATGTGTAACTAAACCTCTTGTTAGGAATATGGTGGAATTGTATTGATTCTAAATAGTTTATTAATTTATATTTTGATGTTTTCCTTTTAAATCAATTGCTTGGTTGTGTTTTAATTACATTTCATGAACTTGATCAATTTATGTTTTGCTTTGGTAGTCTAATCCTTCAATTGGGAGATTAGAGATTAGATTAGGCCTTTAAACCAAACATTATAATTACCCAAGCGGTAGGGATACTTTTGGGGATTATATGACTTTTATTAATTCCAATGTTTTAATTAATGATTATTAAACTAAGACTCACTTAAGGAATTAAGTGGTATAGTTTAATAAGAAACGTATTTGCCATGAGGGATCTAACTTTTACTACCTCTAGAATGTCAATGATTGAATGGAAAACGGATTTTCATAATTAGTAACTACGGTCCTACAATGAAACCATGTTCCCAGCCTTTTCCACATTTGTTTCTCAATATCTTTATTTTCTGTTTTGTCATTTAATTAATTCTACACTTTCAAATCAAATAAACCAAATTCAAGTTTCACGTGTATGTAGTTACGATTTGCCTAGAATTATTAGAAACAATTTGCAATCCCCAAGTGGAACGATAATTTACTTACTCTTTATTTATTGCTGACCCGGTATATACTTGCCAGTAGTCCAACATATATCCCTAAGATGTGTTAGGATTGGCAACCGTCACCCGAGAGGGGGGTGAATTGTGTTTTTACAAAATCTTTGATAACATTGAAAAACAATCGTTTTTAAATAAAACAAATATTACTCGCAGCGAAAAACTATTAAAAACGATTAACACGATTGAGCGGAAGCTATAATAATAATAATAATGAAAACTAATACGCGCGGATACGAATAAATCAAAACTTATGAAAAGCGTTGCCACACAATAATTAATTTAAAACAATTAAATTAATATATTGATAAAATAGATGTTATGTTGCAAGGACGATAAATAACAACAACGCATAAGCAACGGTAGCAACGGAAAATAAAAGAGATAAGGGATAGAGAGATGTTATGCCGCACCGTTCGTCTAGCCACTACCCCAGTACACAACAAGGGTTCCTCACCCTACAAACACGAACGTGCCACACGTCCGAACTAGGGAGCCACTCCCTAATAACTAAGGGTCACACACCCCTTTACAACAATGGTTATGGTTGAGAGATGGGTACAACAACAATATTGCACTCTAAATAGTGCAGATACAACAATTTGGCTCACTAACAATAATGTGTTCTAAGAAACATTGATACAACAATTAAGCTCTAGTGATAATGAAGTTAAATCACAAGTGTATAGGCCAAAATAAAGTTTTTCTTCTCAAAAGAGTATGAACGTGAAAACTTGAAGAAGGAGAAGAAGAAGAAGAGCAATCTGAAAGGTTGAAGAGAAAATAGGAATGATTGAAATCTCTTTTAAAACAAACAATTAAAACATGTTTAAAATCAAAAACCAAATCATAAAGATTATAACAATAAAACTAAAGATTTGAAAATATTTGAAATTTGAATTTAAAAAATAAAATCTGTAATACCCGCAATTTTCCACATTTTAATAAATTGATTTTTGAGAATTTCTGATTGGGCATTTCTTTTTGAATTGAGATAAAAATATTATTTGATTTATAAATATACGTGAAAATGAGGAAATTATTTTAAATTGATTAAATACTTGATTCTTGTGATTTATTGATTTGAAGGACTTATTTCGTAATGATAAATCATTTTATTTTGTGTTTCGGAGAAATTGTTATTCATGGATTTCTTTGATTTATTTAACTTTAAAAATTCATAACTTTTGACTGGTAAATCGGAATTAGACAAATTTATAGTCAAAACGATCGTATTAAAATGTAGAATTTATTTTTGTAAAGATTTGTCCTTGAACATGCTGTCACGAAATTCTTATTATTTTTGGGAAAATTGTAACGTTTTATTATTTATGAAAATTGAGTATGGTTTTAAGTGTTATTTACTGTATTGGAAAAATATTATTTTCTACTGTATAAAGGTGTTGCACAGTTTTGATATGTACTTTATGCAATCTGAATTTAGAATTGTTAGACATCCATTTATTAGTACACAAGACCCGAGGGTAACCCAATTAAATGCACTTTATCTCTAAAGTACATTATTTAAGACTCACATTTACTGACCCTATCCTAATGTAGATTTCCCACCAATGGGTGACCTTATCTCCCATCCATTACACACTCTCCCACTCAAATTTTTTTAAACCCCCCATTTTTATAAAATAAACCCCAAAGCCCCTAATCACTATAAATACCCCACACCCCCACGTACCCACACACTCTTAACACTCATTTACAAAAAAAAAAGAAGAAGAAGAAGAATGTGAGAAGTGAGGGAGCTTGGGAGGAGGAGGAAGTACTTCTCCAACCCAAGGTAGGTTTCCACCCATTTTCCTTTGTTCTACCCCTTTGCTTATGTTTATTAACATACCCTTACCTAAAATGAAGCAAAGAAACAACCCTAACCCCACAAGGAGAGGAGGCCGTGAGGTGAAGGAGAGGGAGGATTTATTATCCATCTAGGTATTGATCTTGCAACTTGATTTCTCTTTTCTTTTTCCTTTGTGTTTTTCGATTTTCATTTGAAGCTCATGGAGATATTTGTACTTTGATTCAAAAGAGCCCCTTGCATGTTAATTTTCTTTGCTCCTCTTTACTTTTTAAGCATTATTATATATGGATTTGAGTTTGGAAATAAAAAAGGAGCTTGCATGTGTGTTAAGGAACCCCACGATTTCATTGTTGTTCTTGCTCCAAAGGATTTTGTTTTATTTTAATAATTTAGTTTATGTTTGAGATGAATAAATAAATTTTGATTTATGTGATGCATATTGTTATGTTGATTTTATTTTGCAAAACTTTTATGCTTTCCCCATGTATGTTTCGGCCAAGGCATGTAACCTAGGGGGAATGATTTTGATCTTTGGTGCATGATAGTGTATTAAGTTATTTTGCAAGAATCAAACCTATTTCTCTTGGTTTGTTTCGGTTTTGGTATGTTAGTGAGGGAAATAAAGTTGTTTTACAATGCATGTTGGATTTTAATGAAGTTTACCCATTTTCTTTACAATATGATTCGGTCCTTTAAGGGAATAATTGATTAAGTTGATTTTATTGCTCTTGAAGCATAGGTGTTATTGTGTTAATTTATTTTACAAAAATTTCAATTCTTTTTTTAATGTGTAATTCGACCCAAGCAAGATAATGAGGGGAGTGATTTTTGACCTTGATGCATGTTGATCATTGATGTACCTTAGTCATTTCTTGTCCTATTTTCGGTTTCCTTAAGATTGAAATAAATAAATTTATTTTGTTTTAGTTTAGTGCTTAATAGTACTCTTTGGTTTATGAATGTGCATGTGTATAGGTCTGAAAATTGATTTGAGCTTGTGTGTTTTGTAAGGATGATATTCGGTTTAAGTGTGTGTGTGTGAAGAAGGTGATTTTTGTTTGTTAAGGACCATTGTGAAAGTTAGTAATTTTAGCTTGTAGGAGGTTTTGTTAAAAAGTACTTTTACTAATTGGATTGCCTTGAAAATTTAGTATGTTGTTCCTAAGGATATGCGAATGTGTTTTGGAAATTTTGAGTTGGTTTGGACTTGTCTTGGTATTTCTACTAAATTTTGGTTTGTTTGGTGTTGATCTTGGAAGTTGGTGATTCCAGTGGCAAGAAGTCTTGATGAATGATGCTTGCCCCTGTCCAATAATTTTGAAACTTGAGTAATTGGTCAGATTGGTCCCTGACTTTGTAGGCGTCGGTCAAGTTAGTCCCTGACTTTATCGGAATAGCAGTTTAGTCCCTGAGATAACATTTTAATTCACATACGTCCTTGTCTTTATCTCATTTTAAAGAAAATACATCCCTACGATAGTGACGGTAGGGACTAACTTGATCGACGTTCTCCTATCTTAGGGACTAAATTGCTATTTCGATAAAGTCAGGGACTAACTTGACCGATGCCTACAAAGTCAGGGACCAATGTGACCAATCACTCATTTTGAAATCTCGTCACTGTTTAAAGTAATTTAATATGAGTGCCTCTGAATTTTTGGTATGATTTTTAGAGTTTGTATACTATTTTTACAAGAATTGTTGTTGTGAAAACGATTTCAGAAAAATGAGTTTTTCGGATAAGAAATAAACTGAATTTTTGAACTTATACTACTCCAATGGACTTGAAACTTTTATGGTAAAATCTTACATATGTTAGGAGACTCTCTGTAAAATGGAGTTGATTTGGTATTTTTACAAATTGAACAACAGTAAGCACCTGTGTTCAGACTTTTCAGAATTTCAGAGAATTTTAATTGAAAAAGTGTGATTTAGACAACTCTGAATAATCTGAAATGTTTATGAGATAATCTTGGATGTGTGTAGATGTTCTATACCAAATTTCATGTCAATTGGAACTAGTTTGCTATTTTTAATAATTGCATTTTCGCTTCAGATTTGCTACAGTCCTGAATTGATTTTTGTGGAAAATTTAAATGTAAACTTGTGTTTTGAACTTCAAAATGACTTGAAAATTTTATGAGTTGAACTTTGGAATATGTTTTAGTGTTATGCAAATTTTGGGACTGAAACTCGTTTATTTGATGTGGTTTTGGATTGTGTCTTTCACGTTTTCCCCGTATGGAATCTAGTGTTCTATTCGACACTTTTTGAATGTGTTTAATATTTGGTGCATTTTGTTAATGACTTGGCTGGACCTTGCATTTTGAATGTGATGTTTGGATATGATCAAATAAATGTAGGAGATTTGTCTATGTTTTTATAAGGTTAGCTTGCATGCTATGTGACTTGAATATGTTAAAGGTCAAGAAGTGGTGTACCCTTATTGGTTCCTTCCCACGTTTCCGTTCTCGTTAAAAATGAACACATGACTGCGAGAATTCATTTATTTTAAGTTGAATACTTGATAGCATGGTTTGATTTAAGTTGATAAAAGCATGTAATTGAAGTTAGAATTATTGGTTGATTATGATGCTAGATTCGGTTTCCTAAAGAAAGAGTTAGAGAAATTGATTTCTTGCCTTGACTTGACTTTTTTCTTTGTATAATTTGGTTTTTGATAGGTTTTAGGGTTAGGCTTGACTCAAATTAAGAGTAGAATGTTCATTGAATAGTTTGGACAAAATATGTGCATGACTTGGCATGAGTCTAGGTATTAAGTGTGACTTGTTTATCTGTCTATATGCAATTAGTTTAAGCAAAGAGACACGAGAACTAAATTGTTTTGAATTGAGTATGTGTTCGATTTCAAGTCAGTAATTGTGTAACATCCTAACTTTTAATCCTTAATTTACCCCTTAAACAAAATTAGCACATGAAAATTTCTTTTTAAATATAAGCTTATTATGAAAATCTCCGAAAAATTCGGCGGAGTTTCCTCTCTTTTTCGGACTTCCCAAAAATATTAATTTTTTTTCCTATTTATCCTATACACAACATTTTCAACCAGCACAGACAGATAAGCATAATTTATATTATTTACAAGTCCTTCTATTTATCTATTTCCCCAAAATACTCCTTTCCTACCAAAAGGAATCCTAACTAATACTACTTACACTCCCCGAGGAGGAGTGTACTCCTGCTCGTCCTGGGCTCAAGCTCTGAACCTGTGTAAAAACAGTTAAGAGGTGAGTATTACACAGAACTTAGCAAATGAAATCTAAATAGGCATAATAATAACTAAGTTATAGACAAATAAGCAGTTAATCACATAAACATCGGGCAAATCAATCCCATTTATTACAATCACAAACACTTATCATTTCATTCTCGTTTTAACATTGTAATCTTACTTTGTTCAAAGTTTATTCATTTATTCATTTTCATTCTCCTTTCTTTTACTTTTTCGACTCTTTTCTTTCATTTCCTGCTTTTCTTTTTCTTTTCTTTTCTTTCTTTTTTTATTTACATTCTTTGTGCTTCGTATCTTTTACTCTTAGGGTCTTTGCGAATTCACCACTGCGCACAACTCCATGAATTGGGTGTCTTACCGTTGCGCACGCCATTAAATCGTGCGGCTTACGCAACCAATGCACCCAGCGGGGCGTACTTACTTGGGCTAACATCCGCAAAAATCGTAATTAGGGTACTACAGACCCACCACGCCATTAATTCGTGTGGCTTACGCAACCAATGTCTTTCTTTTCTTTATTCTCATTATTTCATCATATTTCATCTCTTTCATTCAATCTTTTATCACATTCTCGTTCTTTATTTTATTTCAATTTATTCAATCATATTTCTTCTCTTTTATTCAATACTTTAATTTCGTTTCCTCTTTCATTCTACTCTCTCAATTAGGAGGAAGTCTCAACTAACATCATAAAGGTCACTTAGGCTTTACTCAAGTTCACATATTCATTTCCACTCAAAGCAACCAACCACATATACATGTTTCCATAGAAAATATCAAATATCACATTCCAATCATCACATCATGCATATAAAACATAAATATTAAGTGAGGGTTTTCTATTCTTTTCCTTAAGTCATTATTCTTTATTATTACCGGTTACCCTAGGGTTCATTAACATACAAAATCACTTACTCTTAATCACCACTATACACTACCTAGAAATACATTCCCTAAGCTAACGTAACACCCCCTCTAACCTTGCGTTTCCTTAGTCATGATTCTTTTCGTACGATAATGTCCAAACGTATCTCAGTCCATTGCTTGCACGTGGCGACAGGTTCTAAAGCTCATTCGTCCTCTAATCATATTACATAAATTTAATAACAATCAATATAATGCTCTAAGGACCAATCAAACGTGATAGTAAAATGATCACTTAAATCTTGATTGAAGTATTAAAATAGGGATATTAAAACCATAATTTTCCGTGATATGCAATAAGCTAACAAAGTATTAAAATAGGGATATTTCGGTGTTCTGTGAAAGGAAGTCTTTGGAATAAATTAGTAACTAAAAGCGGTGTCAAAAACATTTGATTATAGTTCATAAACTAAAGTTAGCCTAGATTAAAATAAGAGCCAATGTCTTCACAAAATAGTTTAGTTTCTCATTGGAAAGAGATTAACTTTTAAACTAATATAATCTATCAAAACAAATCAAAATCAAGTAGCTTTGATAATAATTTACAAAATTAAATGCTGATGTTACTTGACATTATTAATTTCGAATTAAAAGGAAATGTCCTCAATTCAAAATAAGTCAAAATCACATTTCCCACATTCAAATAATTACACTTCCCTTTAACTTGAAGTTTACGTTTAAGGTTTTAACCCGATTAACATATGTCAAATATATTAGATTCCTAATTAACTGATGCATCATTTAGTTCAGGGAAAACTCAACCAAGCTAAAAGACAACTCACTTACTTAGGAATCCAACACTTTTAATAAAATACTTCTACAACAATTCAACACTTTATAATTAATAATACAATTCACTTTTCACAACAATAATAGCATACTAAAATCATTAAAAATAACACATCCAAGCAACCAATTAAAATCATTAAAAATAATACTCTAATTAAAAATAAATACTAAATAATAATGCAATTCACTTTTCACAACAATAATAGCATACTAAAACAATTTAACACTTTATAATTATTACCAATAACACTAAAATTATTATTATTATTATTATTATTATTAATAATATTGGTATCAGTGTTATTATTAAAACGTAACACAGAGCATATAAAAATGTATTAGGGATTTACCCTCAAAATCTGATTTTTGAAGCAACACTGACAACAAGGATGGTTCGGTCCTAGCTCCTTCAACAGTCACGGGTACAGCGGTACCGGCTTCGGTTCACCAAGCTCCGGTTCGACCAAAGCTCACGACCACGACATCCATGGCAACCAGCGAAAGGAAGATGTGGCTCTCTCCAAGGGTTTGGTGGCGGTGATGAACGACGGTGGCAGCAGCGGCTATGGCCTCCACAGTCGGCGGCAACAACAACAACATCAAACGCCACACACCCAGGCGGCGGCGCTTGGGAGACAGGGAGGAGAGAGAAAATTGGGGTTATGAGGGTGTGAGAGAAAATATGAGAGGTTGATGAAAGATTAAGTGTTTATGGGTGATGGGAATCGATTCTTGGTGATTGATGATGGGTTTATGTGATGATTTGAGGTGCAAATTAGAGAGAGAAAGGGAAGAAATTCGAGTTTCATAGAGAGAGAAACAATGGAGGGTCGAATGTAAGCATCCTCACTGTTTTTCATTTTTGCAGATCTGATCAAACTAATCGATTAGTGAACACACTAATGTCTTTTCTTTTCCTTAACGAATGCCGTATTTCTTCGTTACCAAGTCGGATCTTGCTCAAATTTGCAAGCATACCTCCCTACGTACTAACTTTCACACCCAACAGTGGAATAATTCTTGTTTAGAGTTGTCAATCTTTTATATTCAATTTTATATTATAACGTATTTAAATCAAAGTAAGGTATAAAAATATTTTTTTTCAAAATAGAGTAATTACTTCAAATGGATTTACTTTCAAATATAATTAAATATTCTTTCGTAGTTAGCATAATGTATTTTATGTAAATACCCAACACTTAAATGGTAAATTCCAAGAAACAATTATTTAATTCAATAAAACTTATAATTTATAACGTTAAAGAAATCAGGGGGTTAAGATTCCAATGTTTCTTAACACTTTTATAATACTAAAAGGGACCTTAATTTGTTACTCTTAAACTTGATTATTGTTATTATTATTAGGGTTTTACTTCGGTTCCCTTTCAAAATAAAGGGTTTTGGTACCCTCTCATATTTTTCCATTTAAATCATGACAAGTACAATATACTAACATGTCAAAAACACCGAGATATTCTTGGAACTCAATAAAGACTGAAAATTATATGTTAAGATGTTCTCCACTTTTTATATATTTTTGTTGCTCAAAAATCTACGTTAAATTTAGACGAAAACATATGTTCTTGTGTGTTGAAGATTATATCTCAACTACAGCAATAAAATTTTTTAAGCTGATCAGAAAAATAAAAATAAAAAAACAGTGACGTGTTCTTTTTTCATTGTTATCTAGCAAGAAAGTTGATATCACTGACATGATGTTGAGGTTGCTGACTCAAGATGAATAAAAACTTGATATTAATTAAGGTTCATGATTTGGGAGTGGTTGTGAATTGATTTAGTTAAAAAATCTTGCAAATAAGATCACACATATTTAATTGCAAAATTTTATTAAACTTATACATTTTTTTCACATGATAGTTGTTGATACCCAAAAAGTAGTGACCCATTAACAAGGCCCAAATCCACTATGAGGCCCAAGTCCACCAAACAAATAAAACAATAAGCCAAGGGACGCTTGTGGTAGACACCCCCAGCACGAGAGCGCCCCCCCTTGAACGCCTTCCCAAAGGTGAGGCGTCCTGGCAACATGACCCAGAGGGAGAGAGAGTATCACCAGAACACCATAAGCATTACAGTAGCTATGAGACCCAAAGGAAATAGCAGTGGCTAGAGAAAGAGCGCCCAGGGGGCACTAAAGCCATGAGTGAAAGCGCACACATTCCAGGGCGCAAACATGTTCAGGCAAAGGCAACACAACTGCTCAAGACTCCAACGACTTGCAGGGGAAGCCAAGAGGGAATCTTTTGGCTGCCTCACTAGGCCCTTCCCAAGACAAAGCCAAGAGTAGCAAGACTTGAGCCCCTCTCCTTCTGCTAACCATTAATAACAAAGCTTGAAAAGGCAAAAAGGACAGATTGAATTCTGAAAAGAGAGAAAGAAACAGCTACAAAGAAGGGAAATTAAAGTGAGATGGACCAATGGACACAGGGGAAAAGGAAATAACCAACGGACAAAAGGGACACTATATAAGGATGCCTCCACTAACCATAACAAGAACAAGAGACACAACAAGAACATAATCAACATAAACACATAAACACTGGTTCTCTTCTCTAAAATTCAGAGAAAGAACACGAGAGAGAGAGAGAGATACAAAGAAGGAGGTGAATCAGAGAACGCACATCTCCAGCAACCACCATAACAACAACTTCAACCATCAGAACACAACAGAGCAGCAACAACACTACACACAAAATACAAGATGCTTTCCTCTGTAACTTAGAGGAAGAATACGAAAAGAGGAAGGGGAGGTACAAAGGCAAACAGCAGAGCACATACCTCCTACTCCCTTCAAACCCACCTGAAGTAACTAAGACAACTGGAGGAAGGCAATCGACAACAATAACACGTTACACACTCAGAGAGAGAACACTGGAGAAGATGACAAGGAGAGACGGGTAGGCAGCAAGGGCATACACCCCCAAATCACCATCACAACAACTACTCCACCGCTGCAGCCACTACGTATCTACCGCCCCCATGGCCTTTCCTTCTCGAGTCATGGCCCTAGCCTCCGTAGTAAAAGGCGTACCATCACGATAGAAATAATATCAGCTACTCCCCTTGTAATTATCTGTAGTATTTGTACGCCTTACAGAGCGTCCTTACAAATCTGACTATTAAAGGTGCGCCTAGTTGCAGCAAGAATAACATTCAGTATTTCCTTCACTTGTACTATCTATAGAATTTGAGGCCACAACTTCATAAAGTATTACGAACCCATAATCTCATCCTAATCACTATAATTATTGTTCCCTTAAAAAGCGATCCGGAACAATTGGCGACTCCACTGGGGAAGTTATGGCTCCAAACGATGAAGGGAATGCTCCTAGAAGCGTTGCTCCAAAGATGGCTCTTGAAGGCGCTCATTGTTATTAACAGTCTCCAACTGAAGAAGCGTTGCGGCGAGGAGGTGGTCTTTCAGTCCATAAGCGACCTCCTCGGAAGGCGGCCTGCTCCCAAAAGGCGAGCTCCCTAGAAGGCGCTCCTCAGAGAGCGATCTCCCTAGAAGGCGTGCTCACAAAAGGCGACCAGGTTCGCTCTGATACAAACTTTCCATAGGGCGACGAGACTCGTCCAAGAGGCGGTCTAGATCTTTGCGAGCCCAACTGTCCAGAAAGGCGACGCTTCAAAAGGCGACCACATTCGCTTTACCTAGCTTTTCAGAAGGCAATCACACAACCGAAAGGGCGAAAGTACACTCTTACTGACGAAGGCGCCACACAAGGTACGCTCTTACTGACGAAGGCGCCACATTACAGAAAGAATAAACTTAGGAGCAAAGGCGCAACCAGAAAGTTTTATGGAAAACTTGCTTCATGTTATCTGCACTAAAAGCTAAGTACATATAACTCTTAACTCAGTGCATATGCTAGTATGCCTTTTTCATGAATTTAATTATAATAGATATGAATCATGACCAAATGAAAAATGTATTGTATCCAATCACATATCAGTTGCTGTATGTATAGTTAAGGAAATATAGTTACTATATGCTCATTTTGTGCATCTATGTCCTAATATGCTTTTGGTAGTATCGCTTTCACATGACATCATGCTCTACGTAGTTAGTTTCATGCCTAAGATTATCCTGATAAGAACGATTTATTTTTACTTTGTCTAGAATAGCATTGTTCTGACAAGACATGATATGATATGTGTGTGGTTTGATTTTTAGACTATGTATGTCATGACTTATAATTGCATATGTATGATCAAAATCATGAATGATGTCGCTCTGATATATATTAAAATATGTGACTACAAAGGCAATAATTAGATAAATCTGTATAAATGAATGTTTACTAAAACTAGTACATCATGTTGTCATAATCTTATTAAATTTTCTTGGCTCAACCATGGCATGATGTGAAGAAACTGTTTTTCATAATCTAGTAATTCATGTTATGAGCTGACCGATTTAGATACATAAAGGCGTGCTTCTGAAAAATAGTTATACGAAGACATAATCTTGACAGTGATACACAATGATGCATGGTCTTGTACATGATTTACTAGAGATGACTAGTGAAACAGACATGTATAGCACGAAAAATAATCAAAATGAAAATTGTTTGTGTAGGAACAATAAGTGATATCCTCCTCGCATCCGGGAAGTCCTAAGTATGCCCTTAGGCTATGATCTTTCGTGTTGTGATAAGATGCCTGATGCCATAAGAGGACCGCTTCCTCCACTGAGAACAAGAGGCACCTGATCTATCCAGAATAGAAAAGCGCTCGTGCCCAGTGAGAAGGCGATCAAAAGTGAAGTATCAAACAAAGAATAATGAAGCAAGAACAAAGTTTCAAGAGAAAGCAACCCAACACAAATAGGAAGATCTGTGACAATCAAGCAAATCGAAATCAAGCAAAAAAAAAAGATGAAATCATGCTAGAAGACGACACCCCGCCCAGAATCAGCGATCTAAAGGCGCACCCTTAAGAAAGCGCCCCCTTGTCCAGTTACAATACACAGTTCGGATTCAACATAATCAGTCAACCAAAGGCGCACCCTCGTCGAAGGCGCCCCTTGTTCAGATTCAACACACCGTTATGTTCCAATTCAATCGACTAACCAAAGGCGCACCCTATGGAAGGCGCATCAGAAAAATAAACAGTGTTGAAGCTAGAAATCCTAAAGTAAATCAAAAACAGAATGTTACTAATATCAAGCAAAAAATCTAAAAGCAAAGTTATATGAGAAGCTGACGGTGAGTTCAAACCAGAAAGACGAAGGCGACTTCAAAGCCGAAGCGCGCAACAAAAGGCGAGCTAGAGACTGAAAACTAAATCAATGCAGAAACCTGAGCGCAACCGCAAAACAAGATGCAAAGCTCATAATTCCCCATACGACAGAGAAAAACATGCAGTAATTGAGAGCAAGAGCAAGCACATATACAAAGGCGGACATAACAAAACTCAAAGGCGGATAAGACATGAGATATTTCCAAACAAATCAGCCAGCCAGAAGTCAAAAGCAAACTTTAAAGGCGGTTGTGATCTCAATTGCAAAGGCGTACAACTCCAAGGCATACATGAAAAGGCGTACATGCATCGCGAAGGGTGAACGCAAGTTTTGTGATGAACAGTATAGATGCAAGATCCAGAAAGTACGTTATTCAAAGGCACACTTGAACACTGAAGCATAGAATCAGATGCGAGAGCGGGTGCAAGACGAAAGCAAGCCAAAAAGCGTACAAGTAAATGACGCAAAGCTGCCCCAAACATAACATAACCAAGGCGGACTCAGATTACTTGATGATTGAGCAACAACCAAGCTAAAATCAAGAAATCATCACAGTCCGTTGTCATAAAAAGCCAAAGCATCCTGGCACAAGTGCAATGAAGAAGTCTATAGTAATAACAAGCCCCTAAAGCAAGGCGCACCAGAGCATATTCACACATCAAAGTAGATCATGCAAAGGCGAGCATGAGCACAATGTCAAGAAGGAAAAACAATTAGAAATCAAAGTGTTTACAAGCCGATAAGACCAAGAAAAGCAAAAAGAAAAGTAGCACTAATGACAAGAGGTGTTACGAAGCACAAGCAATCAGAGTTAAACAATCAATCAGAATCAAGGTAGCGCCTATGACAAGAAGCGCCAACAATAAAAGCCTAAAGCGACACTGATGACATGAGGTGTCCCTGTTGGGATTCTGGCAAGTGTACCAGATCGTACAAGTAATATAGACAATGAAGTCCGAGTATCGTACCCAAGGGAGTGACCGTTTAATTAATTCCACCTAATTAATATTACTTAGTGAACGAGACAAAGGATTTATGAATTTGTAAATAAAAACAAAAATTAAAATAAATGACTCTTTGACTAGGGGAAAGGCGGGATGTAGTTTCGATGCAGGTTCCTAAATATTCTATAACAAATTAATTTATTTTCCTTGAATTCCGAATTGGTTTTGCAAAATTAGATAACACCTAATGTCTTAGCGTGTTTCTATATTTTAGAGATTAATCTCCCAATGATGTCTCAAGGGAGCCTTAAAACCTAACCCTTTCATTAAGTTCAGTCAAAACCTTTTTTTTATAAAATTACCCAATTCATAGAAAACATGTTTGTGCCTATGCAATTGAGTTGTTTGATTAATGACTAAATCCTAAATTCATATGTCTATTCATAAAGGATTTTCAAAAGTCATGAAACAGCTTCTTTCATGAGAAACAAATAAGAACAATCAAACACAAAATTCAATAACGGAAAATAAGATTAATTTATTACTAGAAATATTGAAAAGGTTCCATTCATCTACTCCTACATCCCAAAGATGGAATTAGTTCATACTTACAAGAGAAAACACAATGAACATGATAAAAATAATTACCATGAATCCTTGAGCTAACTCTGTGTTCTTCACAAAAACCTCCAATCCTTGTTCCTTCTCCAAGTCTCAAATCCTAATCTACTATTATTCTATGGAGTTGTATGAGTGTCTTTTCTCTCTGAAAACCTAGAACGAGTCTATTTAAAAGGATAAAAACTAATCTCCTATCAAATCTGGAGAAGATACGATTAAATCCACCAATGCTTGACGACGTGCGCTTGGGCGTGCATAGCATCTTAACCATCAAAACTGCCTTCTCAGTTCCAACTTCAAGGTTTTATTACTTGCTTCTTTTTTCTTTTTCCAATTTAAACAAATTAAGCTCCAAAACCTGAAATTAAGAACCAAAAAGGCACAAATTCCACAAGGATCTCGTTCCTCGTCATTAGTAGATAAAATCAATCTTTTCTTAACAATTACTTGAGAAACAAGCCAAAATCATTAAGAAAGAGGGTAAATTATCACTCAAAAACATCATATTTTTGGCTCCAATCACTCCCCCAAACTTAACATTTTTCATGTCCCAGGCAAAAGTAAAACAAAAATTCAGAGCCTCAAATCCTCCCCAATCAAGACATAGCAACTCAATCATAAACTCCGACTCACCTACCCAAGATTCCTCTCTTCACTAGCAAATCACCTTAATGAAAACCAGTTGATAAGACAAACTCAAAGTGAATAAAAGATTAGTGACCACACTATCTCACAACATCTCTCATGTGTATGGGTAATAATTATCAATTCACTCAAGTTCAAACAATCAAAGCATGTTACCATAAGCTTGACTATAGACCTACATCTCCACTGAATTTATTGAAAACATGCACAAATCATAAGGTCTTTATTTGGTTGTAACGAGGCCATGGCTAAAAGTGTCAAGTGTTATAAAGAATAAAAGGATAAACAAAGGGCTTAAAATGAAATCACAACACTTCCCTTTTAAATTATGAAATGAGCAATACGGTAATTACACAATCACAACTCAATTCACTTGATTTTTCCTTTTCTTTCTTTTTATTTTTCTATTTCTATTCTCTTCTTCTTTTCAAATTTTTTTAAGCACATTTGTTGCTCTTTTTTCTTCTTTTTTTTAGAAGAGAAATAGAAACATCAAATTTTCAGCACTTACACTTTCACCAATTTCTAACATCCCTCTTAATTGCTCATTCACCATTTCAAAGGTACTTCACAAGAATAATTCAATTTATGTAGGGTACCAAGGAAAATCATTATATCTCATCAGGCTCAAATTGGGCAACTAAGGGATCATTATGTCTCAAAAATTTGTTGAAGGCCACAAAAACACAAACCTAAGTGCCTTAATCATGTTCATGCATGCAATCAATTGTCAATTTTGAAAAGGCCACAAGTCAAGTTCTAGAACAAACAATCAAAGCGAACAACACTCATGAAAGAAATAGGAGTTTCATCACAATATTCATTGAACATTACTCCTTCAAGTGTATAGGCTCAAAATCTCACTGGTTAAGGTCAATTCACTAATCAATCATTCACAACAAGTTTGCCAAACAACTACTTTCCAAAAATTTTCAAAGCTAAATCCAATTAGTATATGGGTAAAACAAGTCGGAAATCACAATCAAGCATTTACACCTATCAAAGGGACAAATCTAACACCTAGAATTAGTGCCTACTCATGCCAGGACACAAACCAACACAAAGTCAGGGGAGAAATCAAGTTCAAAAAAAAATTATTTTGTTACCCTCCCCCAAACTTAGAATGTGGCTTGTCCTCAAGCAACAAATCTATCCTAAACTACAAAATAAAAATTAAAAACTAAAAACAAAAGCAAGGAGTTAGAGACTTCCCTTTGTAGCACAACATTCTCTCTTGATGCACCATGGAGGAGACCCCCCAAACTTATTCACCTGTGTCACATGAACAACTAAAAATAGTGCTTGAAGCACTCCATTAGCAGTTACATATAGAAAACTCTAAACTCTTTATTCAATCTCCTAAATAAAAATTTAAATCCTACACTACTAGAAAACTAAAGAGAATCCACCAGGATCCCAAATCCTATAGCACAACTTCCATGTTATGCAGCAATAACAAGTTATTCCTGGATCCCATGGAAATATGCACGGATGATGTTGGAGCAAATGTTTAAAAATAGTTTCAAACCCTCCCGGGTCAAATGGTGCACTTTTCACTCCAAGAATCATCACATGGTGCTTGTCTTTTCCATCATGCATGGAGTCTATAAATTGTAAACTCCATGGCTTAGTAAGGTTGCCTTTTCAGGCTCTAAAAAGGAGAACAATGGCTTATCATCATCATGAGCATTAGGGAAGTCATAAAAATTTAAGGGGTAAATTGAAGGAAAATTTTTTGAGGGTTCCATATATTCATGCAATCCAATACATTTAGAAAGAGCAGAAAATTCATCATTCAAAGTGGACAGTAATTCAAACCCTAGACTCATCCCATCATTCAATTTATCTTGTTTCACTTCCTCAATCTCATCATGCACAATTTTTTCTTTTTCTATGGGTTTAGAAAGGGAAGCACTTTGGTCTTCTGTAATAGAAGATTTTTGTACCACCTCCTCTAAAAGACCATCAAAAACTTTAATCTCATCAAAAACATTTTGTGCAAAACAAGATGGAATAGGTGACGACAAAATAAATTTGATAAATTCTATGTCATCATGAGAATAAGCCATGTTACATAATAATAAAAAAAAATAAAAAAAATAAAAATATATACCCAAGTTACACTAAGTAAAATTAAATTAGTACCAAAATTAATTAAAACAAAATCACTCCCTGGCAACGGCGCCAAAAACTTGTTGGGATTCTGGCAAGTGTACCAGATCGTACAAGTAATATAGACAATGAAGTCCGAGTATCGTACCCAAGGGAGTGACCGTTTAATTAATTCCACCTAATTAATATTACTTAGTGAACGAGACAAAAGATTTATGAATTTGTAAATAAAAAAAATTAAAATAAATGACTCTTTGACTAGGGGAAAGGCGTGATGTACTTTCGATGCAGGTTCCTAAATATTCTATAACAAATTAATTTATTTTCCTTGAATTCCGAATTGGTTTTGCAAAATTAGATAACACCTAATGTCTTAGGGTGTTTCTATATTTTAGAGATTAATCTCCCAATGATGTCTCAAGGGAGCCTTAAAACCTAACCCTTTCATTATGGTCAATCAAAACCTTTTTTTATAAAATTACCCAATTCATAGAAAACATGTCTGTGCCTATGCAATTGAGTTGTTTGATTAATGACTAAATTCTAAATTCATATGTCTATTCATAAAGAATTTTCAAAAATCATGAAACAGCTTCTTTCATGAGAAACAAATAAGAACAATCAAACACAAAATTCAATAACGGAAAATAAGATTAATTTATTACTAAAAATATTGAAAAGGTTCCATTCATCTACTCCTACATCCCAAAGATGGAATTAGTTCATACTTACAAGAGAAAACACAATAAACATGATAAAAATAATTACCATGAATCCTTGAGCTAACTCCGTGTTCTTCACAAAAACCTCCAATCCTTGTTCCTTCTCCAAGTCTCAAATCCTAATCTACTATTATTCTATGGAGTTGTATGAGTGTCTCTTCTCTCTGAAAACCTAGAATGAGTCTATTTAAAAGGATAAAAACTAATCTCCTATCAAATCTGGAGAAGATACGATTAAATCCACCAATGCTTGACGACGTGCGCTTGGGCGTGCATAGCATCTTAACCATCAAAACTGCCTTCTCAGTTCCAACTTCAAGGTTTTATTACTTGCTTCTTTTTTCTTTTTCCAATTTAAACAAATTAAGCTCCAAAACCTGAAATTAAGAACCAAAAAGGCACAAAATCCACAAGGATCTCGTTCCTCGTCATTAGTAGATAAAATCAATCTTTTCTTAACAATTACTTGAGAAAGAAGCCAAAATCACTAAGAAAGAGGGTAAATTATCACTCAAAAACATCATATTTTTGGTTCCAATCAGTCCCCAGAAAGGGTACAGAATGATACTGATGACATGAGGTATCACTGTAGCAAATACCCTCAAACAGGGTCAGTAATGCCATATCGCGAGGTCCAACACACAAAAAGAAAAATAAAAGAAAAGAAAAGAAAGAACAGTGTTTGGCCGTACCGCGGGCACAATGCGCCTTATCGCGGCACCCGGATAGATCTCTCTGAAAACAAATTTCCGGGATTAGACGCGGGCGAAGTACGCCATATCGCGAGGCTAGAAAAGTTCCCGGGAAACAAGGGCGCTAGTCATAAACGCGGGCGGAAAATCCATAGAAAAAGAGGTTGGCTAACGTAAGATCCGAAAGCGATCCGTTAGTTTATGAATCGGATAAAGCCCAAAAGCAGCAAGTTGAAAAGTCCAAAGTGACAACTGAAAAGAAAAGCCCAAAGCGGCAAAACCTGTAGAACGTGACCAGCGTGCACCCTGAGATAAAATCTTTGGCACCGATGACATGAGGGGCCATTACTGAAAATAACTTGAAGAATCTTTGGCACCGATGACATGAGGGGCCATTACTAAAACTAACCTGAAGAATTTTTGGCACCGATGACATGAGGGGCCATTACTGAAAATAACCTGAAAAATCTTTGACACCAATGACATGAGGGGCCACTGTTATATGTAGAATATTTATGTAAAAAAAAGAGAGAAGAAATGTACGCTATCAAAATACTTGAAGAAAAAACATCAAGGCCAGAAAAGGCGTGCAAGAATAGAAACAAGCGTAAGCGCATGAGTGCTAAGGGAAGTAACAAGCAACTACAAAGTTGAGTTCGCAAAAGCAAGTTCAAGCTACAATAGCGCCAAAGTGACAAAGCCAGAAAGGGCGCACAAGAGCCAAAGGTGCACAATCCAAATGCAAGCCTAAGAACAATGCGAATAAAGAAGTACAAGACGGAAGCAAGTCATACATAAACATTGTCAAGGTACCAGCAGGCATACAAAAGCAAAGTCTAAGCCTGAAAGGTGCACCACCACAAATAAGTACAACTTCAAGAAGTTCAGCAAAACAAATTCCGAAATACAAGTCCGAAAGCAACATAGCCTAACAACAACTATCAAACACTAAAAAGAGAATTCAAGCTGATATGCTTGCGAACCTCTTCATATGAACACTCTTGAGCAACCAAGTCATTAATCTCCTTGTCCATGCTCTCCAAATCAGAAGTCACTTGTGCAAGATGGACTGAGAGTTCTTTCGAACGAGTAGCCAAAGCAGTACGACTCTCTTGCAAAGCGCGCTTGGTTTCAGTCAAGCCAGCAACATCAAAGGGAGGGCGCAGCTTCCCCAATCTATCAATAGCACCATCAAGCCAGGTACTAGAATAGTGTTGGAACTTAAGGGAATGGAGGCAGTCCAAAAGCTCCACCTTGTCCTCCCAAGGCAAGGCGTCAACGTCAACGGAGCTCACCAAACCCAGCATCTGCGCCATGGTATGTGCAGCGGACTCCCTGAAAAAGCGAGGGAACGAAGCACCTGGCGGCACCGAGTCGGGGTGGGCAAGAAGGAATGATTCGATCATAGACTGCTCCTCCGCATCAAGAGAGCCACGAGACTTGGCGGAAAATGCTTCTGCAAAACACAGAGAGAGAGCAAAGAAGGAACAAGTGAGAAGGGAAACAAAATTTAAAAGGTCAGTAAATAGATAAAGAATTGATGAATAATGTGAAGGAAACCCAACTTGATGCATAGTAAAAGGAATACTTACAAACTGAAGAAGACCCAGGAGAAGCGATGACGTGACTTGTCTTCACAGAAGGAGTCCTAAAATGAGAAACCTCATGCACAGAGCGCCCATCAGAAGGGCCAGTAACGCTCTTAGAGACTTATGTTGCCTTGACGGGAGCCATGTCCTTTTCGGTAGAAGGAACAGAACTAGTGTCATCCCTGGGGGCAAGCTGCTCTTCAACTAGGATCTCAACAGCGGCCTCGACTTGACTTTCTTTGGAAGCAGAAGTACCTGCCCCAGTGTCCATCCCATCAAACACGGCGTCTGTCTCACCGAATATATCATCAATTTTTTGAGCATCAGAGACGCTCTCACCAACAACACCAGCATCAGTAACACCTGAAGGAGCATCAACAGGCACGCCCTTGGAAATAATAGAAACGCCCTTAAGAGCACCAACATGGGGCACCAAAGGATCAGTATCCTCGCCAACAGCAGATTCAGAAGGAACAGAGGGGGGCAACGCCCCCACTAACAAAAGGATGACGACGGAAGTCAAAGGAGCCCTCACCACCAGGGATGGATGGAATTGTTGGAGAACTGAGTGGAGTATGGACACCTTCAGAAATCTGAGGCGAAGGCGATGCCGAGGAACGACCACCAGAGCCACCTGTACCCAAAAGGAATATGAGAGAGGAAATGAGTGAGAAAACACTTAGAGAAAGCCGAAGAAGGAGAAGTTGCTGCCAAATCGAGCACCAAAGCGCACTCCATCAACTCCTCAAGCTCACAAGAGAGACAAACCAACATAGAGGAATACAAGTTCTTCACAGTATCAAGAGAAGAAAGGAAAAACGAACCAGAGAAGCAGAGAAACATTCTTCATCACCTTGTTTCCTCACAGGAGCGACACAAGATAGAGCGCATCCCTCTGCCCAGCAGCGACAACTGCTCTACTCCTCCTTGGCATCTCAAAATTAATGGACAGAAGCAACAGGAACAACAACAGTGAAGTGAACAGAGTCTGTAGTAACTCTCTAGAAGAAAAGGAGAATAAAGTGTGAGAGTCCCAGAGCGACCTTCGAAAAGCGTACGTCGCTCCCCAGAATAATAACTCCACCGCACTCCTCATCTACGCAAGAGCGATAAGAACAACAACAGTAAAGAGTAATTAATCAATAATACATCAGAGAAGAAACCAAAGAGAAAGGGAGTCACTATCCCTCAATAGTCGAAGGCGTACAACGAAAGCGCGCACCAAAGGCACACGACAAAAGAGGGCACTAAAGGCGCCTCTGTTCAATATTAAAGGTGACGCCCTGCCCAGTATCAGCAATCTAAAGGCGCCCTCAGTCCAGTACAAAGGGCGACACCTTGCCCAGTAGTAGTAGTAGTATGAAGTATCTTTGTTCAGTCCCAAAGGAGACGCTCTGCCTCATGTAATGCAGTCCGAAGGCGTCCCCTCAGTTCAAACTCAAACGGAAAAAAGAGAGAAGAAAGTGTGCAGGTCCAAGAGCGACATCTGAAAGAGCACGCCCCTGTCTAACTTTGATACTCCCTTGAGCATGCATCTTTCTGAAATACATCCTCAATCCATTCTTGCCACCCACCTGTGGTAGTGACCCTTACATGAAAGCACACCTCAGATCAAGGGAACTCAGAACAAAGAAGACAAGAGAGAAGAATGAGTGGAACGTGGAAACCGTGCAGAAGAAGAAGAAAAGACAAGACCAAAGCAGAACAAAGATTTGCACTAAAGAGGAAACAATTTCTCCTATTTATTGCAAAGGGGGCAATTGTTGATACCCAAAAAATAGTGACCCATTAACAAGGCCCAAATCCACTATGAGGCCCAAGTCCAACAAACAAATAAAACAATAAGCCAAGGGACGCTTGTGGTAGACACCCCCAGCACGAGAGCGCCCCCCCTTGAACGCCTTCCCAAAGGTGAGGCGTCCTGGCAACATGACCCAGAGGGAGAGAGAGTATCACCAGAACACCATAAGCACTACTGTAGCTATGAGACCAAAGGAAATAGCAGTGGCTAGAGAAAGAGCGCCCAGGGGGCACTAAAGCCATGAGTGAAAGCGCACACATTCCAGGGCGCACACATGTTCAGGCAAAGGCAACACAACTGCTCAAGACTCCAACGACTTGCAGGAGAAGCCAAGAGGGAATCTTTTGGTTGCCTCACTAGGCCCTTCCCAAGACAAAGCCAAGAGTAGAAAGACTTGAGCCCCTCTCCTTCTGCTATCCATTAATAACAAAGCTTGAAAAGGCAAAAAGGACAGATTGAATTCTGAAAAGAGAGAAAGAAGCAGCTACAAAGAAGGGAAAGTGAGATGGACCAATGGACACAGGGGGAAAAGGAAATAACCAACGGACAAAAGGGACACTATATAAGGATGCCTCCACTAACCAGAACAAGAACAAGAGACACAACAAGAACAGAATCAACATAAACACATAAACACTGGTTCTCTTCTCTAAAATTCAGAGAAAGAACACGAGAGAGAGAGATACAAAGAAGGAGGTGAATCAGAGAGCGCACATCTACAGCAACCACCATAACAACAATTTCAACCATCAGAACACAACAGAGCAGCAACAACACTACACACAAAATACAAGATGCTTTCCTCTGCAACTTAGAGGAAGAATACGAAAAGAGGAAGGGGAGGTACAAAGGCAAACAGCAGAGCGCATACCTCCTACTCCCTTCAAACCCACCTGAAGTAATTAAGCCAACTGGAGGAAGGCAATCGACAACAATAACACGTTACACACTCAGAGAGAGAACACTGGAGAAGATGAAAAGGAGAGGCGGGTAGGCAGCAAGGGCATACACCCCCAAATCACCATCACAACAACCACTCCACCGCTGCAGCCACTACGTATCTACCGCCCCCATGGCCTTTCCTTCTCGAGTCATGGCCCTAGCCTCCGTAGTAAAAGGCGTACCATCACGATAGAAATAATATCAGCTACTCCCCTTGTAATTATCTGTAGTATTTGTACGCCTTACAGAGCGTCCTTACAAATCTGACTATTAATGGTGCGCCTAGCTGCAACAAGAATAACATTCAGTATTTCCTTCACTTGTACTATCTGTAGAATTTGAGGCCACAACTTCATAAAGTATTACGAACCCATAATCTCATCCTAATCACTGTAATTATTGTTCCCTTAAAAAGCGATCCGGAACAATAGTATATTGCAGTTGTCATAATTTGATTGGATAAATATGAGAGGGTTCCAAAACCCTTTATTTTGAAAGGGTACTGAAGTAAAATCCTTATTATTATTATTATTATTCTAATCCATTATTATTAAAATAGGGATCTTTTGGTGTTCCGTGAAAGCAAGTCTTTGGAATAAATTAGTAACTAAAAACGGCGTCAAAAACATGATTATAGTTCGTAAACTAAAGTTAGCCTAGATTAAAATAAGAGCAAATGTCTTCACAAAATAGTTTAGTTTCTCATTGGTAAGAGATTAACTTTTAAACTAATATAATCTATCAAAACAAATCAAAATCAAGTAGCTTTGATAATAATTTACAAAATTAAATGCTGATGTTACTTGACATTATTAATTTCGAATTAAAAGAAAATGTCCTCAATTCAAAATAAGTCAAAATCACATTTCCCACATTCAAATAATTACACTTCCCTTTAACTTGAAGTTTACGTTTAAGGTTTTAACCCGAATTAACATATGTCAAATATATTAGATTTCTAATTAACTGATGCATCGTTTAGTTCAGGGAAAACTCAACCAAGCTAAACGATAGCTTACTTACATAGGAATCCAACACTTTTAATAAAATACTTCTAAAACAATTCATTTGACATAATATTTAATTCAATGTTATAACACATCCAAGCAACCAATTAAAATCATTAAAAATAATACTTTAATTAAAAATAAATACTAAATAATAATACAATTCACTTTTCACAACATTAATAGCATACTAAAACAGTTTAACACTTTATAATTATTACCAATAACACTAAAATTAGTATTATTATTATTATTAGTATTGGTATCAGTGTTATAATTAAAACGTAACACAGAGCATATAAAAAGGTATTAGGGATTTACCCTCAAAATCTAATTTTTGAAGCATTACTGACAACAAGGATGGTTTCGTCCTAGCTCCTTCAACAGTCACGGGTACAGCGGTATCGGCGCCAGTTCACCAAGCTCCGGTTCGACCAAAGCTCACGACCCCGACATCCATGGCAACCGGCGACAGGAAGATGTGGCTCTCTCCAAGGGGTTGGCGGCGGTGATGAACGGTGGCGGCAGCAACAGCTTTGGCCTCCACGGTCGGCGGCAACAACAACAACATCAAGCACCACACACCTAGGCGGCGGCGCTAGGGAGACAGGGAGGAGAGAGAAAATTGGGGTTTTGAGGGTGTGAGAGAAAATATGAGAGGTTGATGAAAGATTAAGTGTTTATGGGTGATGGGAATCGATTCTTGGTGGTTGATGATGGGTTTATGTGATGATTTGAGGTGCAAATTAGAGAGAGAAAGGGAAGAAATTTGAGTTTCATAGAGAGAGAAACAATGGAGGGTCGAATGTAAGCTCCCTCATTGTTTTTATTTTTGCAGATTTGATCAAACTAATCGATTAGTGAACACACTAATGTCTTTTCTTTTCCTTAACGAATGTCGTATTTCTTCGTTTTTTTGGATGAACCAGGGTATGCACCCGCGCAACTGGGTGACTAATCCCTCGTACCACGGTCAGGCCCTTTCGGGGGCGATGCTCCCAGTAAGGCTTGCTCCATTCACTTGAGCCTCGGGTACGACTCGAACCCGTGACCACATGCTTAAGGGACACAAGCCCATTCCACTTGTGCCAACCTCCACTGGTGCCGTATTTCTTCGTTACCCGTCGGATTTTGCTCAAATTTGAAAGCATGCTTCCTTACGTACTAGCCTTCACATCCAACAGTAGAATTCTTGTTTAGAGTTGTCAATCTTTTATCTTCAATTTTCTATTATAACGTATTTAAATCAAAGTAAGGTATAAAAATATATTTTTCAAAATAGAGTAATTACTTCAAATGTATTTACTTTCAAATAGAATTAAATATTCTTTCGTAGTTAGCATAATGTATTTTATGAAAATACCCAACACTTAAATGATAAATTCCAGGAAACAATTATTTAATTCAATAAAACTTATAATTTTTAACGTTAAAGAAATCAGGGTGTTAAGGTTCCAATATTTCTTAACACTTTTATAATACTAAAAGGGACCTTAATTTGTTACTCTTAAACTTGATTATTGTTATTATTATTATTCTAATCCATTACTATTATAATAATACTAGGGGTTAAAATTCGGAATGTTACAATTCTCCCCCATTTAGGAGAATTTCGTCCCCGAAATTCCGATTGGTTCAAGTGAATGGAGGACCATCGCTTAAACAGGACCACTAACTATTATATCTAACTCTTCCCGGGTTCACTCCCCCACTTATGACGCTCCTAGAGCAATACTCTTTGGTGTTTCCCAGGTCTATTACTGACTCCATCCGCCCAAAGTTGTTTCACGCTTATACCTTCTTTCCTTAACACTAAGGAGTTCGGTTGAGTTCCTGTTTAGGATTTCTACTATGGTAAGATCAAGGTTCGTTGATCCGAGAATTCTAGACGTTTGTCCCAACAACTGAGACAAACATAACTATAAACAAGCACTGCATGTAGCACGAGGGTCTTAATTAACTTGCAAGCTGAGAGGTACACTTCATGCCAGTGTCGAACTCCACAATTTTGCTAAACTCTTCGCAAGGCATAGAATAGCTAATCAAGAAAGGGAGATTTTGGAATGAACCATCAACAAACCAAGTAATTGATTGATTCAAGGATCGTCCACAAGACAATTGCACATTAATACGGGATATCAAAATTTTATTAGATGACCTTTAATATGTATTTAAGTATATTTCAAATTTTGGAACTGAAATGAGTCGATTTGATTTGGTTTTGGAATTTGATTACCTTATATTCCCGTATTTGGTTTAGCATGTGTCTGATGTTTTTAACGAATGTGGTACTTTGTGTATGTTGTTTTTTTTTTGAACAGCACTTTGTGTATGTTGCTGAACTTGCCTGGATTTTTATTTTGATGTTTGGATGTGACTAGATGAAGGTGGAAAGTTGGTTTATGTTTTATTAAGGAGAGTTGCATGCTAAATAGTGTAAATAGGTTTAAAAAGTTTAGAATACGTGTGCCCTAATTGTTTGTTTCTATGTTTCGGTTTTTGCTTAAATAATTATGTGACTGTAAGAATATATCTAATTTGAGTAGTATGATGGCTAGTATGATATGTTTGTTCATGTTTTAAGTAAGCATGTGCAAAGTGCTTAACTTGGTGAATTGCCTTTGAATATAAAATGGTTTTGAGTTGTTTAATTTTAATTCATTTCTGGATATTGGAACTATTTCATGGTTGTCCAAACATTATTTAAAATGTGTGGTTTGAAAAATGAATTATTTTTAAGTGTTTATTTTATCCAAGAAGAATTATAAAATTGACGTACGGTTTTACGATGTTTTCCGATATTCGAAAAGTAATTTTAAGGGATTATCTTGTGGCTGACCGGAATTTTAAATGAGATGTTTTCAATTTGAAAATTGTTTACAAGTGTTTAAAAGCATGAGTTTTAAGTGGTTTAAGTTACGGTAAAAGCTAGATTGGAAAATTTGGACTTTTTCGATATTTTCGGGTTCGGGTGAGCTGCTGTCCCAGGCGGACCAGCCACTAATCTATTTATTTAAAATGGTTTTGTAAAGTTGTTCTATAGTGATTTGAGGAATTTAAAATGTTACAGAGTTTTGGAACGATTTTGGGAACAAGGATTTATGTTTTGATTTTTCCCGGAAGGATTTCAATTTAAGTTTCGACGAGTGGTTTTAATTTTGGGATAAATATTTGGGTTAAAATATAACATTAATACGTGATGTCTATTATGAGGATTTAGAATTTGTCAACAGTGGGTGCGTGTCGGAGGATCGCATCAGTAAAGGCTTTTTGGGAATTCATCGACTCTTGAGGTGAGAGAGCAGTTTTCCTAAGACACAGTGGTGTGTAGGTAACATGTTAAGGTGTTCCTGACCATCTCAAAAACCGGAACGTGGGGTCTAAGAGTCGGTCTTATAGTGGCAAATGATTGTGTATGTTTGGCCACTCATACGCGGGACTAAGACATCCCTTTTTGGTTATAATATTATGACATGATGCTATTTATTTATGATGATGAAATATTATGATATGCTGCATTATGCCTGCTGAACTTTTATCTGAAATTGAGAGTAATCATGTTATATGAAATATTTGTCACGCTTTGATTGTGAAGTAAATTAATGTCGCTGGTGGGAATAATGAAATGATGTTAAAAGTGCGTGATTAAAAGACTGGTGAATTTTAGAAATAATAAAAGTAAAGTGGACTTGTACAGAAAGCGCAATTGAGAAGACTGAGTTGCTATGGATATGATAGAAACATGAAGATAAAATTCCTTTGATATGCACCGAAGTGGATTTCGTGCTTTTAAGATTGAGTTTGTGCTGGCCACGTGTGCAGTATGCCCGTGTGTCCGAGCCCCGAAATGTTCAGTAAAGTATTGTTTGTTGGAAGTCAAGCTTTCCCAAGGACTTCAAGTGCAATCATTATATGGTTTTGATGATAACAAACTCAAGATTCTCAGGTTCATATCAAGTGCAATCACAAGATCTTCATCATTCAAGTCCAAGCTTCAAGTTGAAGTCTCAAGCAAATGAAGTTGAAGTTTCAAGCAAATGAAGATTTTAGCCTTTCCCTTAGGACATCATGTAAGGTAATGAAGTCAAGGTTTATATTACGTTAAAAGGCCAATATAAGTTTTTCTAAATATATTTTTCATAATTAAGGAGAAGAAAAAGAAGTTTTGTGAAAATCAGTTTTTATATCTTAGTTTTGGTGAAATAATTGATGTTACAAAACTCTGAATATTTTTATGTTATGCAAGAAGGATGATAAGTGCTCAATTAGTGTGATATTCTATTGGTTTTACTCCTCAAAAGCTTGGATTATTGCTTAACATTGTCAAGAATCCTATCCAAATTTGTTCCTTAAGCAAACATTGACAAAATAAAATAAAAATAAATAATTTGATTAGTCATAAGTTGGTGTGTATCATGTAGTTCATTTACACTCCATTCATGCTTAATTTTAGGTTTTAGAAAGATATGTGTGTTGTTGAGCCTAATTAGAGAGTTATGAATTATTGCTTCCTAACCCGTTTCTTTTGGGCTGGTTGACATGTCTCAGTTTTCAGAGTATAACTCGGGCTAGGATTATCCAAATGAAGCAAACTTAGTATCATTGGAAAGCTAGGAAAATTACCTACAACTTTGAAGAAGGTGCCGTTATCCAATTCGGCCGTTTACATGGTCAAAATCGGCCTTAAATGTGTAACATGCTAGCTGACCATGATCCTTGACATATCAGTGGTATTTTGGGCATAACTTTCGCTTCAGAACTCCAAATTTGTCAAACTTGGTGTGTTTACAAAGCTGATTCGAAAACACACAATTCAAACAGAAATAGCCATTGTCAAATTCGGCTGTTTAAAGGGTCAAAATAAGCGGCCAAGTTGCAGCATCCAACTTTTCTCCAACTCACAAACTCAATCCGAGTTTGTTTGCAACTTTCCCTTTAAATACCCCATCAAACAAGCTTCAAAACACACACCATATCCTAGAGGACATTATGCTCTTGGAATATACACTTCTCACCGTATTTTCTTCTCAAATTCTAAGCATCATTCTTAAATTGAGAATTTCTTTGGAGTTTTTGTGAGTGTTCTTGAGTGAGATTCTTGGGAGTGAAAGCTTTCAAGATTGGCGGCCTTACTTGGAGGTTTTCACACTTGTAATTCCTCTTTAAACTCTTTTGTATTAATCTTTCTTTGAGTTATGTTTATGATTTATGCCGAAACTATGGCCGAGTAACCCCCTTATTCTAAGGATGCGGTATTAACCAAATAAAATGTAAATAATGTTATTTTGATTCTCATACTCTTGTTATGGCTAAATACTAAATGAATGATTAATAAAGGATTGGAAGGCTAAGCCACCTTTGATAATTAAAGCTAAAATCAACTCTTTGATGGATGGCTATGCCTCCTCATTTTTATTATGTTGATGGATGGTAATGCCTCCTCTTCTTTTATTATTTCAATGGATGGCCATGCATCCTAATTGACAACAATTTAATGGATGGTCATACCTCCTATTCATTAGTATTCTAGCTTTATTCATTTACGATTCAATTATATTATGCTTAATGCTTATAATTATTGACAACAATGTTATAAGATAAAAGATGTTAAAGGAAGTACCGAAAGGAGAACTTTGACATCCGAACTTTATAATTGAACTTAAGGTATTAGATCACGAAAGTAGATCTAATATTTAAGAGGAACCAATGAACAATCATAAAACTTAATGGGTTTAATATGTTATAATTATCACGAGAGTAGAAGTTATACATATTAAATACGTTATTTGACTTCGAGAGAAGCTAATATCTAACTTTGGATTGTCCACCTTCTAAATGAATAAAACATAACAAGAGGAAAGAATCATTATTATTTATTTACGTTTATTGTGGCTAAAACCAAATCCTTAGAACTTTTATCCATCAATCACAACTTAATTTACAATTATTTATTGCTTTTGAATTTCACTATTCTTGGACTTCCTAATCGGTTTGGATAATCAAGTCTATAATTTGTTGGTACTCAGTTACAAAATCTCTGTGGATACGATACTTTTTATACTATAACTTGATCATTCTTGTACACTTGCGAGAGGCCATCAAGTTTTTGGCGCCGTTGCCGGGGATTTTGTTTAATTGATATTGACTGTTATTGTAGAAGATTAGATCAAACCACATTTTTTTCTCTTTGTTTTTGTAGGTCTTGGTCTTTTATGCCCCGTGATCGACTTGAACCAATCGTTCAAGGAGATCCCGAAATTGAAAGAACTCTTCTAAGAAGGAGAAGGAGATTAAGACAGCAACACTTCCAATCCCAAATACAACAAACTATAATCAAAGAAATGGCCGAAGAAGATAAGCCTTTGAAGGATTATGGTGCTCCTACTCTAGAAGGTCTTCACTCAAGCATTGCAAGACCCAATGTGGAGGCTAACAACTTTGAGCTAAAGATGAGTCTAGTGAACACCATCCAACAAAATCAATTTGGTGGATCACCACTAGAAGATCCCAAACTCCACATTGACAACTTCTTGAAGTACTGTGACACTGTAAAGATGAATGGGGTCTCTCCCGATGCTGTTCGCCTTCGTCTCTTTGATTTCTCCTTAAGAGACGATGCTGCGAGATGGCTTAGATCCTTTCCTCATAACTACTTCAAGGACTGGAACACGCTCGCTGAACACTTTCTCACTCATTTCTTTCCCCCTGTAAAAACTGCTGAATATAGGGGCAAACTAATGAGTTTTATCCAAAAAGGAGGTGAGTCCATCTTCGAAGCTTGGGAACGATTTAAATATCCAATGCTAAAATTACCTCATCATGGCATTCCCAAGCCTCTTCTGATTCAAACCTTCTACAATGGTTTGACTCCCGATGCTTAAATGAGCCTGGACTCAATTGCTAATGGTTCTTTCATGGAAAAGAATGCTGAAGAAGCCATAACTCTACTTGATAGAGTCTCTTTGAATAGAAGAAGATACTCATCTGCAAGAGGTTCTACCAACAAATCACCATCAACATCAACTTCATCATCCGCTGGAATGATTGAAGTAAGTGCTCTTACTCATCTAGCTTCCAAAGTAGATGCACTTGGAGTGCTTGCAAGAAAGGTCGATCTTCTCACAAAGAAGATTGAACTCATGAACTCTAATCCTGTCAACGCTGTCAGTTCTTCAAATTGTGAAATTTGTGGAACTAATGGCCATGCTTCTAAAGACTGTTCACTTGTGAAACCTATACAAGAACAACCAATAGAAACAGTGGACTACATCAATAATTTCAACCAAAGAAACAACAACAACCCCAACCTTTCTTACAGAAACAACAATGTCCTAAACCCCTCTTCTTTCCAAAAACAACCACCCGGTTTCCCACCAAGGAATTACAACAATCCACCCCCTCCTCAAAAATCAAACTTGGAGAGCTTATTAGAAACATTCATAATGACCCAAGTTAAGCAAAATGAAAATGTTAGTGATGCCATCAAACAACTTTCTTCAAAATTTGATAATCTAGCAACACACAACAAAATGCTAGAAAATCAAATTGCTCAACAGGCATCATCATCATCTAGAGCTCCCGGTATGCTACCTGGAAAGCCAGAAACCAACCCAAATGAGCATTGTAATGCTATCACTTTGAGGAGTGGTAGAGCATTGGAAGAACCAAAGGTGGTGACTGGTGAACCACAAAACAAAGAGGAGGAAACAAGGCAAGATAATTCGAGCAAGGACAAACAAAAAGAAATATCAAATGTTCCACTTGCTCCATACCAACCTCCAATCCCATTTCCTCAAAGGTTAGCAAAAGCCAAACTTGATAAACAATTTGGGAAATTTTTAGAAATTTTAAAGAAACTTTCCATTACTATTCCTTTCACTGAAGCACTATTACAAATGCCTTCCTATGCAAAGTTTTTAAAAGATATTATTTCTAACAAAAGAAAGCTAGAGGAATGCGAAATAGTGGCTTTAACGGAGGAATGTAGTGCCATTTTACAAAACAAGCTACCCCCAAATTGAAAGATCCTGGGAGTTTCAATATCCCATGCTTGATTGGCAATATGACCTTTGAGAGAGCTTTATGTGATTTAGGGGCAAGTGTAAGTTTGATGCCTCTTTCTGTTTGTAAAAAGCTTGATATTGGGGAACTCAAACCCACAAGGATTTCACTTCAATTGGCTGACCGATCTATCAAGTATGCTGTTGGAATTCTTGAGGACGTCCCGATCAAGTTTGGAAATTTCTTCATCCCTGTTGATTTTGTAGTATTGGAAATGGATGAAGATACTGCCATTCCCATTCTTTTGGGAAGACCCTTTCTAGCCACTGCTGGTGCTATAATTGATGTTAAGAATGGTAAACTCTCTTTGACTATCGGTGAAAAGAAGGTGGAGTTCGACATTTCCAACATGGTTAAACAACCACCTCTTGAAGACTCATGTTGTAGAGTTGACCTTATTCATCAAACAGTGGTAGATAAGGATTTTAAGTATCGTTCCGAAGATCAATTGGAACGGTGCTTAGTCGGTGAGATTAATGATGATGATGATGATGATGGTGAAACAAGAAAGTATTCTGCACTCCTTGAAGGAAGCGCATCATTCAACAAAGCTCACTTTGAAAAGCTAGATACTGAGGCTAGCCAATCAGAATGGAATGAAGGAGAAGCTCCAAAGGTAGAACTTAAACCACTTCCTTCATCACTCAGGTATGAATTCTTGGGACCAAACTCAACATATCCTGTGATTATTAATGCTAATCTAAGCAAGCTTGAAACTGAAAAATTACTTAAAGAGCTTAGATTGCATCGATCAATCATAGGATATACAATTTCAGATATCAAAGGGATAAGTCCTTCATTATGCATGCATCGGATACTCATGGAGGAAGGTCATAAGCCTTCTGTTGAACCTCAAAGACGACTAAATCCTAACATGAAGGAAGTCGTGAAAAAAGAGATCCTTAAATTGCTAGATGCTGGTGTAATCTATCCTATTTCGGATAGTGAATGGGTAAGTCCAGTGCATGTGGTGCCAAAGAAAGGGGGAATGACTGTACAAATAAATGAAAATAATGAACTAATTCCCACTAGGACAGTAACAGGTTGGAGAATGTGTATAGACTATAGAAAATTGAATAAAGCAACAAGAAAAGACCATTTTCCACTTCCTTTTATTGATCAAATGCTAGAAAGGTTGGCAAAGCATTCACATTTCTGTTATTTGGATGGATATTCTGGTTTCCACCAAATACCCATCCATCCACAAGACCAAGAAAAAACTACTTTCACTTGTCCCTATGGTACATTTGCTTATAGGAGAATGCCCTTTGGTCTATGTAATGCTCCTGCCACCTTTCAAAGGTGTATGACCGCTATTTTCTTTGACCTAATTGAAAACATTATGGAAGTATTCATGGATGACTTCTCTGTGTACGGTACTAGTTTTGATAACTATCTAAACAATCTTTCAAAAGTACTTCAGAGATGTAAAGAAATGAATCTTGTTTTGAATTGGGAAAAATGTCACTTCATGGTTAGAGAAGGTATTGTGTTAGGACACCTCATTTCTGATAAAGGAATCCAAGTAGACAAGGCAAAGGTTGAAGTGATTGAGAAATTGCCCCCACCCACTTCTGTTAAAGAAGTAAGGAGTTTCTTAGGGCATGTTGGTTTCTATAGAAGATTTATTAAAGATTTTTCAAAAATCACTAAACCTTTGACAAATCTATTAAGTAAAGATGTTACATTTGATTTTGATCAAAAGTGTATAGATGCCTTTTTCAGGTTAAAGGAAGCTCTGATTTCTGCTCCGATAATTCAAGCACCCGATTGGAGTCTCCCCTTTGAGATCATGTGTGACGCAAGCGATCATGCAATAGGAGCCGTGCTTGGACAAAGAAAAGATAAGAAGCTCCATGCAGTATACTATGCCAGTAAGACATTAAATGATGCTCAAGTCAACTATGCAACAACAGAAAAAGAATTATTGGCTGTAGTATTTGCATTTGAGAAGTTCCGCTCCTATCTCATTGGTTCAAAGGTGATTGTCTATACCGATCATTCAGCAATCAAATATCTACTTCAAAAGAAGGACGCAAAGCCTCATCTCATCCGATGGATCCTTCTTCTCCAAGAATTTGATTTGGAGATTAAAGATAAGAAAGGTGTTGAGAATGTGGTTGCTGATCATCTTTCTAGACTTCCTTATAATCCAAACACTGAAGAAGATATCCCCATTGATGACTCTTTTCCTGATGAACAACTCCTTGCTATCTCAGAGGCCAACACTCCATGGTATGCTGACTTTGCTAACTATCTTGCTTGTGGAATACTACCACCTGAACTTACTTACCAACAAAAGAAGAAATTCTTCTCCGATGTGAAACATTACATTTGGGAAGAACCTCTTCTTTTCAAAAAATGTGCTGATGGTATGTTTAGACGGTGTATTCCTGAAGAAGAGGTCCCAAGCATTCTACATCATTGTCATTCTTCTTCTTATGGTGGTTATGCCAGTTCTTCAAAAACAGCTGCAAAGATTCTACAGTCTGGTTTTTATTGGCCTACAATATTCAAAGATTCTCAACAATATGTTCTTTCAAGTGATTCATGTCAACGTACTGGTAATATTTCAAGAAGACATGAAATGCCGCTTAACAACATTCTTGATATTGAGATCTTTGATGTTTGGGGGATTGATTTCATGGGTCCCTTTCCCTCATCTTTCAACAACAAATACATCCTAGTGGCGATCGATTATGTTTCAAAGTGGGTTGAAGCCATTGCATCCCCAACTAATGATGCCAAAGTTGTATTGAAAATGTTCAATAAAATCATCTTCCCTAGATTTGGAGTTCCTCGTGCGGTGATCAGTGATGGAGGCTCACATTTCATTTCAAAGAAATTCGAAAGCCTTCTCAAGAAGTATGGGGTAACCCATAAAGTAGCAACTCCTTATCACCCACAAACAAGTGGGCAAGTGGAGGTTTCTAATCGGGAAATTAAAAGCATCTTGGAGAAAACTGTTGCCAAATCCCGAAAGGATTGGGCATCAAAATTGGAAGATGCACTATGGGCATACCGTACAGCTTACGAGACCCCGATTGGAATGTCTCCATTTCGTCTGATTTATGGGAAGCCATGTCATCTTCCTGTAGAACTGGAACACAAGGCTTTATGGGCAATCAAATTATTGAATTTTGATATCCAAGAAGCTGGAAATAAAAGGAAGCTACAGCTGCTTGAATTGGAAGAACTTCGACTCGATGCCTATGAAAATGCTAAAATTTATAAAGAAAATACAAAAAAATGGCATGACAAAGGCATCATACGTCATGAATTCAAAGAAGGTGACTCTGTGCTACTTTTCAACTCCCGACTAAAGCTTTTTCCTGGTAAACTTCGATCAAGATGGTCGGGACCTTTCAAAGTAACAAAGGTGTACCCATTTGGAGCGGTAGAAATCTGGAGCGAGAAAAGTGGAGTTTTTAAAGTCAATGGTCAAAGGTTAAAGAACTATCAAACTGGTGAGCCAATCATACAAGGAGCAACATACAACCTTGCAATCCCTCTTACTGCCTAAGAAAGAGGTAATGTCAAGCTTATGACGTTAACTAAGCACTTCTTGGGAGGTAACCCAAGTCATTTAATTTTTGCAACTTTTACTTATTACTAAAAAAAAAAATTATAATAAAAAAATTAAAAAAAAAAGGTGAAGCGCGTGTAATGCACGCGCCAGACAAGCGTGAGGCGCCAGACAAGCGCCACGTGTCTCTCTCTGATTGGACCGACAGTCAAGCCCGTGTAATGCACGCGCCAGACAAAATTCAACGTGAGCTCCACGTGGCTCACGTTGATTGGACCGACAACCGGTGCGTGCAACGCACGCGCCTGACACCCTCGGCCCGTGCATTGCCCGGGTGTCTCCTTCTTTCCCTATTAAAGGCGGGTGCCCCTCCGTGTTTTTTTTATTACCCCCTCCAATAATTGCTATCACTAAAGGTCCTACAATATGCCCTTCGAAGAAGACATGTTTGCAATAAAATTGTACGCGCTTGCGTATATTGCATGTATGCTTGGCGTGCTTACCATTCTTCTTTTTCTTGTACCTGATTCCTTTTTCCTTGTTATTTTGCTGTTATTTATTTTTATTGTTTATTTTAAACTTGTATTTACCATTAGACTCCATAGAGAGTAGATTTTTGTTATTTAATTTTTGTAATTTTGTCGAGTCGGCTTAAGTGCCTTTCCGATTTTTTTTCGACCTTTTGTAGGAAGATGTAAATAAGGTCAGGTCGACAAAAATATTTTTGTTTTAATGTGTACTTTGCTTTATTTTCAATGTGTGTTTCATTAAGTTATTTTATTGTGTTGATCCCATTTTTGTGTAGTATGCTCTAACTGTTCAAAGTGAAGTACTAGATATACTTTACTAATTTTGCCACAGGAACAATGATTGAGAAGTAAATTCTCTCAACATGCAACAATAGATTCAATGAGCAAGATATCAAAAAAAAAAGGGCAGTGTATTTAAATACCGCTACAATTTATTTTGTCAATTTTTATTTACTTTTTTTTTCGTTTGGTTGAGGACAAGCAAAGATTTAAGTTTGGGGGAGTGTACCATTAGTTTCAAACAAAATTTTCACTTATTCAATCCCAACTTGAGTTTTAAATTGACCTTAGGCATAACAAATAAAATTTTTCTTAAAATTAACCTCACTATTTGAAGTTGTAAGAAATTGAATAAAAAAAGAATCAATTTGAATTTTTTTTCAACCAATTCAAAATGGCTAGAATAAAATTTTTGACACCAAATTAGCGACTTGAACAAATTTTGAATAAAATGGTCAATAAAATACCCCACCGTGTGAGATTTGAGCCTCAATTAAAGTGGTCATACAAATGCTACTGCAATTTTTATTCCATGTGGGATTTTTCTCAATGAGTTTTGGGTATTCTAGAACTTATCTAAATTCTTTCCAAAAGTTGTTAATAAAATTCGAAAGCATGTGTGAAAATGATTAGGCAGTTGTTTCAAAAAGCCAAAATGATATTCAATCAACAAATTTTAACCTTTGCAAACCCTTTGAGCCAAACACAAAATCAATTTTTTTTCATGAGCCCAACTTGACAAAAATTAAATTGAAAAATCTGATTTGAAGTGAGCAATTTGAAAAAATCAAAAGAAAAATAAAAGGTTCTGCAATGCAAAAGAAAGTGTATCAAAAGGAATATAGAAGCAAACAAGAAAAGAAATAAAATGTGAAAAAGCTTCTATACCTTTGTGAAAAAGCTTTGAAACAAAAGCAAAAGAAATGGTTCAAATGTTGTTAGAAAAAGTTGAAATTGCTCACTATCGACGATTTTCGAATGACACTTTTTACCTTGACCCTAAAGCCCTTTGATTTACACATGCTTAGAATCAATTACAATTGTGAAAGAATTTTTACAAGCCTATGGTAATTCCTTACTCATTTGATCAAATTGAGTGTAAACACTTGAGCCAAACCATTGAGAGATTTAGAAAGTATGAGTGCACACTAATTGACCACTTCTATTCTTATTATTGTTTTTCTTGCTATTTGGTGAATAAAATTCAAAAAGACATTTTGAAAAAGTTGTATTAAAAAAATTACTTATTGATTCCTTTGAAAACATGTGATTACAATCCAAAAATGGTTGAGGTAATTTAGAGAACTTTTATAGTTTTGCCTGGGACATGCAAAATCTTAAGTTTGGGGGTGTGATAAGTGCTCAATTAGTGTGATATTCTATTGGTTTTACTCCTCAAAAGCTTAGATTATTGCTTAACATTGTCAAGAATCCTATCCAAATTTGTTCCTTAAGCAAACATTGACAAAATAAAATAAAAATAAATAATTTGATTAGTCATAAGTTGGTGTGTATCATGTAGTTCATTTACACTCCATTCTTGCTTAATTTTAGGTTTTAGAAAGATATGTGTGTTGTTGAGCCTAATTAGAGAGTTATGAATTATTGCTTCCTAACCCGTTTCTTTTGGGCTGGTTGACATGTCTCAGTTTTCAGAGTATAAATCGGGCTAGGATCATCCAAATGAAGCAAACTTAGTATCATTGGAAAGCTAAGAGAATTCCCTACAACTTTGAAGAAGGAGCCGTTATCCAATTCGGCCGCTTACATGGTCGAAATCGGCCTTAAATGTGTAACATGCTAGCTGACCATGATCCTTGACATATCAGCGGTATTTTGGGCATAACTTTTGCTTCAGAACTCTAAATTTGTCAAACTTGGTGTGTATTCAAAGCTGATTCAAAAACAAACAATTCAAACAGAAATAGCCATTGTCAAATTCGGCTTTTTAAAGGGTCAAAATAAGCGGCCAAGTTGCAGCATCCAACTTTTCTCCAACTCACAAACTCAATCCGAGTTTGTTTGCAACTTTCCCTATAAATACCCCATCAAACAAGCTTCAAAACACACACCATATCCTAGACGACATTATGCTCTTGGAATATACACTTCTCACCATATTTTCTTCTCAAATTCTAAGCATCATTCTTAGATTGAGAATTTCTTTGGAGTTTTTGTGAGTGTTCTTGAGTGAGATTCTTGGGAGTGAAAGCTTTCAAGATTGGCGGCCTTAGACTAAGGATTGAAGTTAATATCCTAATCTTGGAGGTTTTCACACTTGTAATTCCTCTTTAAACTCTTTTGTATTAATCTTTCTTTGAGTTATGTTTATGATTTATACCGAAACTATGGCCGAGTAACCCCCTTATTCTAAGGATGCGGTATTAACCAAATAAAATGTAAATAATGTTATTTTGATTCTCATACTCTTGTTATGGCTAAATACTAAATGAATGATTAATAAAGGATTGGAAGGCTAAGCCACCTTTGATAATTAAAGCTAAAATCAACTCTTTGATGGATGGTTATGCCTCCTCATTTTTATTATGTTGATGGATGGTAATGTCTCCTCTTCTTTTATTATTTCAATGGATGGCCATGCATCCTAATTGACAACAATTTAATGGATGGTCATACCTCCTATTCATTAGTATTCTAGCTTTATTCATTTACGATTCAATTATATTATGCTTAATGCTTATAATTATTGACAACAATGTTATAAGATAAAAGATGTTAAAGGAAGTACCGAAAGGAGAACTTTGACATCCGAACTTTATAATTGAACTTAAGGTATTAGATCACGAAAGTAGATCTAATCTTTAAGGGGAACCAATGAACAATCATAAAACTTAATGGGTTTAATATGTTATAATTATCACGAGAGTAGAAGTTATACATATTAAATACGTTATTTGACTTCGAGAGAAGCTAATATCTAACTTTGGATTGTCCACCTTCTAAATGAATAAAACATAACAAGAGGAAAGAATCATTATTATTTATTTACGTTTATTGTGGCTAAAACCAAATCCTTAGAACTTCTATCCATCAATCACAACTTAATTTACAATTATTTATTGCTTTTGAATTCCACTATTCTTGGACTTCCTAATCGGTTTGGATAATCAAGTCTATAATTTGTTGGTACTCAGTTACAAAATCTCTGTGGATACGATACTTTTTATACTATAACTTGACCATTCTCGTACACTTGCGAGAGGCCATCAAAGGAGTAATCGATTACTTTCCTAAGTTAATCGATTAACTTTGTTGCATCATAGAAAAATTAGAGAGCTTGTAATCGATTAAGTGAACTTTGCTAATCCATTACTTTCTTATGAGAGTAATAGATTACATAGCTCAAGTAATCGATTAAAATTGTTGCATCATATATTTTCCTGAGACATAATAATCGATTACATGTTGTGTAGTAATCGATTACATGATGTTTCATCATACAATTATCAGAGGCTCTGTAATCGATTATTAGAATAGTGGTAATCGATTATATGAGTTGCATCATACATTAAACAGACGTGAAGTAATCGATTACATGCATGTGATAATCGATTACTGGTTTTTAAAATGAATTTCAAAGTTTCTATTTTTAAAGGGATAATCGATTACCTCCCTCAAGTAATCGATTACCTCAAGTTTTATTGAAAAACGTGTCAGAATCATTTTGATTATTTCCTGATTTGTTTTTATATAAAAGATTCTGATTTATTTTATAAAATTCGAAAATGATTTTAAATTTGAATTATTTCCTTTTTCGTTTAAAATATTTGTTTTATTTTCTAAATCTTTTTTATTTGGTTTTGATTTTAAAACTTAAATTATTTTATTTCCAAAATCGTTTTTGATTTGATTCTGATTCTATTTTCAAATTCAAAATTCAAAGTTCAAATATTTTCAAATCTTTGGTTTTAATTCTTAAATCTTTTATTTTATCTTTTGATTTGTTTTTGATTTCAAAAACAAACTCTATTTATTTTGTATTTCAAAATCAGTAACGCTTCTACATTCAAGAACTATGATCATCGTGTTTCTTCTTCTTCTTCTTCTCTGGTTTTCACGCTCAATCTTTTTGAAGAAAAACAAAACCTTGTATTGGCCTGATAACACTTTCTTTTGACTTCATTGCTATAGTGCTTAATTGTTGTATCAGTGTTACTTAGAACACATCTTTGTTAGAGTGGCCTTATTCTGTTGTATCCGCACTATTAAAAGTGCACTATAGGTCTTGTACCTAATCTATCATATTGTAACCAGTGTTGTAAAAGGGAGTGTAACCCTTAGAGACAAGGGAGTGAATCTCCTAGTGCGAACGTGCTGCGTTCGTGGTTGTAGGGTGAGGAGTGTAACATCCTAGAAATTCATAATAAAATAAATGTATAAAATAATATATATAAATATTTATTTAAGGATAGGTTTAAGCCGTGGAAATTGTACAAGGGTCATAGGGTGATAGGAAGCATAGGCCGACCTAGGATGTAAGCATTGGACCTCGGTCCGATCCCGGCCGAGCTAGATGAGATTGTGTGCATATGAACCGAGCTGGATGGGAACCAAACGCGGAACCTGTGTCAAGTTCGGATTAGCCGACCTCAGCGTACCTCACAGTATCATCCGAGAAGGAAGCTCGAACTACTGATCGGACATACCGAGCTGACGTTTCCTAGCTGACACGTCCTAGCTCCTCCGTGCCAGCTCATGTTGAGCTGTTGACCCTTTGGTTTTCGTACCGTCCGTACGGTACTATCCTTCACTTTATGTCATTGTCATTCACTTTATGTCACTATCATTGCTTTATGTCCCTTTCAATGTACTATTCATGGCTTCCTTTGGAAGCCAATGAATCCTGTCCACACATTCTAGCTTCCCCAAGAAGCCTCCAATGAGGGCCACACAAATATCCCCCCCTAAATGAATAAAAGAAAATCCCAACACATAACACAACACTTTTTACTTCTCACTTTCATTCTTCTCCTACGTCTCTCTCTCTCTCTCTTTCTCTCAAAGTTCCAGCAGCCCCAACACTTTCTTTCTCCCTCTCTTCTCACGAACTTTTCCCTCTCTTCCACCAAGTCCCACCCAACCGGAGACCTCCTCCCCGCCGTCTTCTCTTCTGTCCTGGACGCCCCTGGACCGCTGTGGAGTTCGTGTTTAGCTTGGTGGAGGTGTGGCAGCTTGGAGGAAAGGATTCAAGGGGGTAAGCTCAAGGTCAAGCAACAAGGAAAGCCTCACTCAAGCTCTCAACTCTTATCTCTCACGGTTTGAGGTAAGGAGTGAGTGTTACCTCTACTTGAGTTTGGGTTTCTAGGGTGTTCATAAAGGATACTAAGAGTGGGTATAGATTAGGGAATGGATATAGGTTAATGATAGAAATAAGAGGTAAAAAGGGTAAAGGGAACTAATAAATGAACTAGAAACATGAGTTTGAAGTAGGGAGGAATATTAGTTTATGCTATATGTTGGTATTTGCATGATGGATTGGTTGAATGCTTTATTCTTGTTGTTGTGGTGGTATAAGTGTTTATGAACTTTGTGTATAAATGTTTATGAGCTTTGATGCTTATGAATCATGTCGGTGGCCGAGCTGAGTGACGTTGGGAATGGGTATGAGAAAATGGTAGAGATGGAAAGTAGGAGAGATGGAGTAATAAGTCAGATAATGAGAAAGGTTAATGGAAAGATGGAATGGTTACCGGGTCTAGCCGAGATAGACCGAGCTAGAAAAATGGTTAAAAGGATAAGTAGAGAGGTTGAGCCGAGAGAGGCTGAGCTAAGTGAATAATGAGATTAATGTAATGAGGAATAAATTAAAGTGTTGAGCCGAGAGAGGCCGAGCTAAAAAGGAAGGGTTAAGAAGGTAAGAGGAATTAAAAAGAAATGGTTGTGTGATCGGGTCATAGCAGACGCGTACCGGGTGCGTGCATTGATCGCGTCAGACGCATACTGGGTATGTGCAGCTGTAAGACGGGTACTGGGTACTCGCAGTTATGATTCACACAAGGTTCCGAGCACGGAATCGGTGGGATGTGTTCCTGGTCATAGCAGACGCGTACTGGGTGCGTGCATTGATCGCGTAAGTCGCCGAGATGCGCTGCTGTAAGACGAGTACTGGGTGCTCACAGTTATGGACACTCCTAACTCCATAGAATGATCGGCGGTAGTGCTCCTGGTCATAGAGGACGCATACTGGGTGCGTGCATTGATCGCGTCAGACGCATACCGGGTATGTGCAGCTGTAAGACGGGTACTGGGTACTCGCAGTTATGGACACTCCGATATCCGACTTTAAATGGTGTAAGACATGCACTGGGTGTATGCATCCGATAAGAGTAAAAGATTGTAAACTATGTGAAAATGGAATAATGAGTAATGAAACCGAGATAGAGAGATGGTTTACCGAGCTAAGAGGATAGTGGCCGAGATGCCGAGTGTAAGATTTATGGAAAGAGTATAATGGGAATCGGTAGGATGTGCCGAGGTATAGCTAATAGGTAATGGATAAACTATGTTAGGATGTGAGCCGAGCTAAATTAGATGGTAGGATGTGAGTCGAGCTAATTGATGTTGTACGATGTGAACCGAGCTGAAGGATGATGTATGCATGTGGTTTGATTACTTGTTATTTATATGCTATTTGACTACTTGTGTTTGGCTTGGTAGTTCAGTATGTCATTTTAGAAACTGCTTACTTAAGTTCTGTGTAATGCTCACCTCCTTACCATTTTTCAGGTACTGAGCCCGAGCAGACGCAGTCCCCGGCCGAGCAGGTTCACTCTCCCCTTCGCTGGGAGAGTAAGTCATTTAGAGTCGGATAGCTGATGGGGTCTCAGCCAGTTGGGCCGAGCTAAAACAATGTTTTGTATTTTTTAATTGCCGAACTGAATGTACTTACACTTATATTTTATGTATTTGATGTATTTAAGTCTTCCGCTTTATTAACTCTGATGTACTTTGGTATTAATGAAAAGAAATATTATATTTGGCAATTATCATAGTCGTTTTAAAAGAAATTTTAAATCCTAATTCTTGGGGGTATTTAATGGTAATTATTATATAAGGTGTTATATTTTTGGTATCAGAGCAGTTTCTCCTCGGCCTATTGGAGTTGCAAAGGACTCCAATGGTTACTCACCAAGAGAGTGACAAATAATTAAAGTCTAGAAGTCTAAGTTAGACAATAGAGCTCATACGTATATATGTATATATATATATTTACTTGATTATTCGGAAGTTAATTGGCTTTCTCTCCATGACCGAGCAGCATGGCTGGGAGACGAGCTGATAACGACCGAATTGCTGCTGTGTTGGAAACTCTGGTTCAACTACAGCAGAACCAAGCGCAGGCTCAGCAGAATCAGGCTGAGAACCTCGCTCAGAACATCGCCGCAGCCGCAGTAGCTGCAGCTGCAGCTCTTCAGCCTCAACCTCCGGCTCCGGTCGAGATTGACTGGATGAGCCGATTTAGGAAGAACGAACCACCTCGGTTTGAAGGGGGTTACAATCCTGATGGAGCTCAGAGATGGCTCCAGGACATTGAGAAGATTTTCCGATCTCTGCAACCTCCCTATGAGTACAGGGTGAGGTTGGCCGAGTTTGTGCTGGCTAGTGAAGTCGAGCACTGGTGGGAGCAGCAGAGCCGTGGATTGGAAGCGGCTAATGAAGCCATTACTTGGGATTTGTTCCGAGCTTGATTCCTCGGAAAGTACTTTGCCGAGGATGTCAGGAGAGAGAAGGAGCTTGCTTTCCTCAAGCTGGAGCAGAGGAACTTGAGTGTCGGGGAATATGCCGCTTAGTTCGAGGATTTGATCCGCTACTCAGGAAGCTACAAAGATGCTGATGAACGTACCAAGTGCATCAAGTTTGAGTCTGGTCTCCGTGACGATATTCGGCTCGCTTTCGAATATCAGAACGTGGCCAATCTCTCGCAATTGGTGAACATGGCTAGCACTTATGAGAAGGGGCTCAAGAGGAAAGCTGACGGAAAGAGGAGCAGGTCGGCATAGAAAGCAGTTGGGCCGATCAGAGGGAAGAGAGCTGTTCAGAGATCTGCTCCCTACGTGAATCCGAACTCAAGAGTGTGAACGAATCCGAGGAGCGGTGGTCAAATGGTGGTTGTTCCTGGCCCTTATCCGATATGCCAACAGTGTGGAAGGCAGCACAGGGGAGAATGCTGGAGTCTGGATCCGACCAGAACAAGAGGATCCTGTTTCCGATGTGGCAAGCCTAGTCATTTTGCAGCTCGGTGTACCGAGAGCATTGTGAAAGAAGAGGTCAATGTGGCAAAGGCACAACCGGCTGGTGTTAACCGACCTATGCAGAGAGGCAAGGTTTATACCATGGATGGTGAAGAAGTGACCGATGCTGACGAGCTGATCCGAGGTACTTGTCAAGTAAACAGCATCACATGTGCTGTGTTATTTGATTGTGGAGCCACACATTCTTTCATTTCCCTTGACTGTATGAACAAGTTAAAGCTATCCCCAGTAGAAATGCCTTACAAATTATCCATTTCTACCCCAACAAATTCTTCTGTAATTACTTCCCAAATGTGTCTAGAGTGTCCTATCCAAGTTTTAGGCCGAGATTTTAAGGTCAACCTAATTTGTTTACCCCTAACCAAGCTAGACATTATCCTCGGCATGGACTGGATGTCCCAACACCATGTCTTACTCGACTGCCAAGAGAAAACCGTCATCTTTAGTGGCTCTTCTGTTGCAAAGTTAGAGGCAACAGAGGAACCGACCTTAAACCAAATTCCTGTAGTTGGAGAATTCCTAGAGGTTTTCTCGGACGAAATGCCTGGCTTACCGCCGAGAAGAGAAGTAGAGTTCAGTATAGACCTCGTTCCGGGAACTGGCCCGATCTCAATTGCTCCGTACAGGATGGCACCTCCCGAGCTAGAAGAGCTTAAGAAACAACTGGAAGAACTTTTGGCCAAAAAGCTAATCCGACCAAGCGTGTCACCTTGGGGAGCTCCGATTTTGTTTGTTAAAAAGAAAGATGGTAGCCTCAGAATGTGCACTGATTATCGGAAGCTCAACGCGGTAACGGTGAAGAACAAATATCCCCTCCCTCGGATTGACGACTTATTGGACCAACTCAAGGGAGCGTCGGTGTTCTCAAAGATAGATCTCCGATCTGGATACCACCAGATCCGTATTCGAGATGAAGATATTCCGAAGACAGCTTTCAGGACGAGATATGGGCATTTTGAGTATGTGGTTATGCCCTTTGGACTTACCAACGCACCTTCCATCTTCATGGACTACATGAATAGGATATTCCGACCTTATTTGGACTCGTTCGTGATAGTCTTCATCGACGACATCCTCATCTACTCTCGGAGTCCGAGCAAACACGAGCAGCACTTGGGAACGGTGTTGCAGGTTTTGAAGGACAAGGAACTCTACGCCAAGCTTTCTAAGTGAAGTTTTTGGCTCAAAGAGGTTCACTTCCTCAGACATGTGATATCCGAACACGGTGTGGCAGTTGATCCCTCAAGGTGGAAGCTGTGCTTAAGTGGGAGAGACCCAACTCGGTGACCGAGATCAGGAGTTTCCTTGGTCTTGCAGGGTACTACAGGAGATTCATTGAAGGATTCTCTAAACTGGCTCTACCGTTGACTTCGTTAACCAGGAAGGATGCACCATACCAATGGTCCGAGGAGTGCGAGCAGAGCTTCCAAGAGCTAAAGAAAAGGTTGACGAGCTCGCCCGTGTTGATTTTTCCCGATCCGACCAAAGCCTTTGACGTGTTTTGTGACGCCTCAAAGCAGGGTATCGGTTGTGTGTTGATGCAACAAGGAAAGGTGGTGGCTTATGCCTCTCGGCAACTTCGGCAACACGAGCAGAATTACCCCACTCATGATCTCGAATTGGCAGCCGTGGTGTTTGCCCTTAAGATTTGGAGACACTACCTGTACAGCTCGAAGTTTGAAGTGTTCAGTGACCACAAGAGTCTCGGCTACCTGTTCGACCAGAAGGAACTGAACATGAGACAGCGCAGATGGGTGGAATTTTTGAAAGATTACGATTTCAACCTGCACTATCATCCTGGAAAAGCCAACGTTGTGGCCGACGCCCTAAGCAGGAAAAGCCTTCATCTGAGCAACATGATGGTCCGAGAGATGCAGTTGATGCATGAGTTCAGTGATCTCAACCTCGGCATACAGAAGAAGGAAAACAGTGTTGTCCTGGAAATGCTGCAAGTAACCAATGATTTCGTGGGCTTCATCAAGGAAAGACAGATTGTCGACCTAGAACTCCAGAAGCTACTAGAAAGAGCAGGAGACAAGGATGAACCCGACTTCACTAAAGGACCCAATGGTCTCGTACGATTTCGGGGCCGAGTTTGCATTCCTATGGACTTTGAAGTCCGAAGAGAGTTAATGGAAGAAGCCCATAAAACGAAGATGAGTCTACACCCGGGAGCCACAAAGATGTACCAGGACCTGAAGAGGTTGTTTTGGTGGCCGAAGTTAAAGACCGATGTGGCCGATTATGTGTCTCGGTGTTTAACATGCCAGAAAGCCAAGATCGAGCATCAGAAACCAGGAGGATTACTCAAATCCTTGGAGATTCCGCAGTGGAAGTGGGACAACATTTCGATGGATTTTGTGTCGGGTCTACCAAGAACGAGATCAGGGCAGGAAGCCATTTGGGTTGTGGTGGACCGACTTACAAAGTGTGCCCATTTCCTGCCGATCAGCATGAAGTACAGCTTGGAGAAGCTGACACAATTGTACATAAAGGATATTGTCAGACTTCATGGGGTTCCGAGCAGTATCGTGTCGGACCGTGATCCTCGCTTCTTATCCCGATTCTGGCAGAGCTTGCAGCAAGCCATGGGTACAAAGTTGAGGTTTAGCACAGCTTATCATCCTCAAACTGATGGACAATCCGAACGCACTACTCAGACTCTTGAGGACTTGCTGAGGACATGTGTACTTGAACAATCGGAAAGTTGGGAAACACTTCTACCCTTGGTCGAATTCACCTACAACAACAGTTTCCATTCAAGTATCGGAATGGCTCCTTTCGAAGCATTGTATGGTCGGAAATGCCGGACGCTGCTATGCTGGTTCCAGATAGGAGAAAACTTGTTGATTGGTCCTGACATTGTGCATGAGACAACCGAGAAGATCCGAATGATACAAGGGAAGATGAAAGCAGGCCAAGACCGACAGAAGAGCTATGCCGACAAGAGAAGAAAACCCCTGAACTTCATCGAGGGAGATCATGTATTCCTTCGGGTATCCCCTGTAACCGGTATCGGCCGAGCTATCAAATCAAAGAAGTTAACCCCTCGGTTTGTCGGACCGTACCAGATATCGGAGAAGGTCGGACCAGTAGCTTACAGAGTTGCTCTATCTCCGCACTTGTCTAAGCTCCATGATGTGTTCCATGTCTTGCAACTTAGTAGGTACATTCATGACCCCTCCCATGTGATAGCAGTGGACGAGCTGCCGCTAAAAGACAATCTGACTTTCGAAGTTCTCCCAGTCCGAGTTGAGGACAAACAAGTCAGACGGCTCAGAGGGAAGGAAATCTCCTTGGTCAAGGTCGTCTGGAATCGGAATGATGTGGAGGAAGCTACTTGGGAACTCGAGGAGAAAATGAAGCAGTCATATCCGCAACTGTTCGATGCCGACTAAATTTCGAGGACGAAATTCCTGTAAGTGGGAGAGGAATGTAACATCCTAGAAATTAATAATAAAATAAATGTATAAAATAATATATATAAATATTTATTTAAGGATAGGTTTAAGCCGTGGAAATTGTACAAGCGTTATAGGGTGATAGGAAGCATAGGCCGACCTAGGATGTAAGCATTGGACCTCGGTCCGATCCCGGCCGAGCTAGATGAGATTGTGTGCATATGAACCGAGCTAGATGGGAACCAAACGCGGAACCTGTGTCAAGTTCGGATTAGCCGACCTCAGCGTACCTCACAGTATCATCCGAGAAGGAAGCTCGGACTACTGATCCGACATACCGAGCCGACGTGTCCTAGCCGACACGTCCTAGCTCCTCCGTGCCAGCTCATGTTGAGCTGTTGACCCTTTGGTTTTCGTACCGTCCGTACGGTACTATCCTTCACTTTATGTCATTGTCATTCACTTTATGTCACTGTCATTGCTTTATGTCCCTTTCAATGTACTATTCATGGCTTCCTTCGGAAGCCAATGAATCCTGTCCACACATTCTAGCTTCCCCAAGAAGCCTCCAATGAGGACCACACAAATATCCCCCCCTAAATGAATAAAAGAAAATCCCAACACATAACACAACACTTTTTACTTCTCACTTTCATTCTTCTCCTACGTCTCTCTCTCTCTCTCTCTCTCTCTCTCTCTCTTTCTCTCAAAGTTCCAGCAGCCCCAACACTTTCTTTCTCCCTCTCTTCTCACGAACATTTCCCTCTCTTCCACCAAGTCCCACCCAACCGAAGACCTCCTCCCCGCCGTCTTCTCTTCCGTCCCGGACGCCCCTGGACCGCTGTGGAGTTCGTGTGTAGCTTGGTGGAGTTGTGGCAGCTTGGAGGAAAGGATTCAAGGGGGTAAGCTCAAGGTCAAGCAACAAGGAAAGCCTCACTCAAGCTCTCAACTCTTATCTCTCACGGTTTGAGGTAAGGAGTGAGTGTTACCTCTACTTGAGTTTGGGTTTCTAGGGTGTTCATAAAGGGTACTAAGAGTGGGTATAGATTAGGGAATGGGTATAGGTTAATGATAGAAATAAGAGGTAAAAAGGGTAAAGGGAACTAATAAATGAACTAGAAACATGAGTTTGAAGTAGGGAGGAATATTGGTTTATGCTATATGTTGGTATTTACATGATGGATTGGTTGAATGCTTTATTCTTATTGTTGTGGTGGTATAAGTGTTTATGAACTTTGTGTATAAATGTTTATGAGCTTTGATGCTTATGATTCATGTCTGTGGCCGAGCTGAGTGACGTTGGGAATGGGTATGAGAAAATGGTAGAGATGGAAAGTAGGAGGGATAGAGTAATAAGTCAGATAATGAGAAAGGTTAATGGAAAGAGGGAATGGTTACCGGGTCTAGCAGAGATAGACCGAGCTAGAAAAATTGTTAAAAGGATAAGTAGAGAGGTTGAGCCGAGAGAGGCCAAGTTAAGTAAATAATGAGATTAATGTAAAGAGGAATAAATTAAAGTGTTGAGCCGAGAGAGGCCGAGCTAAAAAGGAAGGGTTAAGAAGGTAAGAGGAATTAAAGAGAAATGGTTGTGTGATCGGGTCATAGCAGACGCGTACCGGGTGCGTGCATTGATCGCGTCAGACGCATACTGGGTATGTGCAGCTGTAAGACGGGTACTGGGTACTCGCAGTTATGATTCACACAAGGTTCCGAGCACGAAATCGGTGGGATGTGTTCCTGGTCATAGCAGACGCGTACTGGGTGCGTGCATTGATCGCGTAAGTCGCCGAGATGCGCCACTGTAAGACGAGTACTGGGTGCTCGCAGTTATGGACACTCCTAACTCCATAGAATGATTGGCGGTAGTGCTCCTGGTCATAGATGACGCGTACTGGGTGTGTGCATTGATCAGACGCATACCGGGTATGTGCAGCTGTAAGACGGGTACTGGGTACTCGCAGTTATGGACACTCCGATATCCGACTTTAAATGGTGTAAGACATGCACTGGGTGTATGCATCCGAGAAGAGTAAAAGATTGTAAACTATGTGAAAATGGAATAATGAGTAATGAAACCGAGATAGAGAGATGGTTTACCGAGATAAGAGGATAGTGGTCGAGATGCCGAGTGTAAGATTTATGGAAAGAGTATAATGGGAATCGTTAGGATGTGCCGAGGTATAGCTACTAGGTAATGGATAAACTAGGTTATGATGTGAGCTGAGCTAAATTAGATGGTAGGATGTGAGCCGAGCTAATTGATGTTGTACGATGTGAACCGAGCTGAAGGATGATGTATGCATGTGGTTTGATTACTTGTTATTTATATGCTATTTGACTACTTGTGTTTGGCTTGGTAGTTCAGTATGTCATTTTAGAAACTGCTTACTTAAGTTCTGTGTAATGCTCACCTCCTTACCATTTTTCTGGTACTGAGCCCGAGCAGACGCAATCCCCGGCCGAGCAGGTTCACTCTCCCTCACAGGGAGAATAAGTCATTTAGAGTCGGATAGCTATTGGGGTCTCGGCCAGTTGGGCCGAGCTAAAACAATGTTTTGTATTTTTGAATTGCCGAACTGAATGTACTTACACTTATATTTTATGTATTTGATGTATTTAAGTCTTCCGCTTTATTAACTCTGATGTACTTTGGTATTAATGAAAAGAAATATTATATTTGGCAATTATCATAGTCGTTTTAAAAGAAATTTTAAATCCTAATTCTTGGGGGTATTTAAGGGTAATTATTATATAGGGTGTTACAAGGAACCCTTTGTGGTGTGGGTAGTGCTAGACGAACGGTGGGTCACCTAGCAGTTAGGCTATCAGGAAATCTAGGAAAGGTTTTCCTAGTTGTGTATTGAGGTCCCTGGCAAAAGGAGGTTCCTAGTAGCTTGTGGGGCGCTCTAGATGTACTTGGGGACGCGTGGCGTCTTGGTTTAGTGAAAAGCTTAAGCGGGTCGCTTGGGGACTGGATGTAGGCCCGGGTTTGCCGAACCAGGATAAAAATATCCGGTGCAATCTCTTCTATCCCTCATCTCTTTATTTTCCGTTGTTATATTTATTTGTATTGTTGTTGCATGTGCATTGTTATTATAATTATTATTCTTGCATCATAACGATCACTACAAGAAAAACCGTTGCAAAAAATATTTTCTGCAGCGACTTTGGTCGTTGCTGGTAAAGCCGTTGCAAAAGGGGTATAGCAACGACTTTGTTCGTTGTTATAAAGAATGGTTTTCAGCAACGAAATTGATCGTTGCACAAAAGATGTCGTTGCTAAACAGGGCTATAAAGCTATGTACAAATAATCTATTTTGCAACGACATTTGTCGTTGCAATAGCCTTTGTTTAATTAAAAAAAATATTTGACCAAATAAATCTTGTTTTTGCTTCGAATTCTGAAGTACTTTTAATAGGTTTACATAACTACTAAATTTATAGCACATACATTAGACAAAAACTTATTCAATTATCGTAAATTGTGTTTATTACAAGACACAAAATAAGAACATTTATGGACAGTCTTTCCTTAGAACAGTATCCAAACTCATACAAAAATCGAAGTCTTTTTTAACTAGATGATATCATCTACAAGGAAGAAAGACACTATTGTGCTCTATCAAAACCTAAATCTTAAAAGTGACCATTTTAGTTCTTAATGGTTTCAACTATCAGTTAAAATCTCTTCCTCTTCACCTAATTATGGGGCTATGCTCATCAACTCTTCTAAGAAAGACAGTCCAATGCAAACTCATCAATCACATTATGATAGATCGAAGCCAAAGTAGAACGAACATGTTGTGAAAAATCCAATGATAGTTCCTGAAAAAAAAAATGTAATGTTATAAAATATTCAAAATCTGCATGAGGAAATTAATAAGTTTAGACTTCTTTTTATTCAAAACTTAGTCTTTAGTAGAATACAATTCTTATAGTAAACACCACACCTCGACACCTTGTGAGTAGAAGGCCAAGAAGTAACTATTCTCTAATTAAAGTAATTCATGCAAAATGACAATATGAATTGAATGCGACTAAAACAAATATGTATGGATCTGTCGAATACCATTATGGAATAAATTATAATTTCCCACAAAATGGAGTGACTAATCATATGATGTTAAACTTATGAAACAATAAAATATCTTTCCAAAATAAATAATTAAAGTGAAGAGTCTACTAGACTAGACGTACAGTAATCTACTACCTCTAAAGACATCTATGTAAATTGGTATCAAGTCAAAAATAGGATCACCTGCAAAAGAAATGGTTTATTTAGGTTTTTAGTCCCTAAACTTATATGCTCTTTTGGAATTAGTCCTTGATCTTTTTTTTCGTTGTTTTGGGTCCCTAAACTTTTTCAATTTTTGGAAAAGGACCCTGTTGTTGCTTAAGTGATGATATGACCAATGAAATGTCACGTCACTTGTCCGAAATCGAAGAATAAAGTGCTATGTAGCATTTTGTAACACCACATGATTTTTTTTATTAATTTTTTTTTCAAAATTATTAAAGGATTTTATTTTATTTTTTTAAAAAAATACAATTTTTAATTATTTTTAATAAATTTGAATTTTTTTTAATCTTTAAAATTCACGTGGCATCATCTAGTATGTTATCTATCGATACTGCGAAGGTTATGTAGCATTTCATCGGTCATATCATCACTTAAGCAACAACAAGGTCATTTTCCAAAAATTGAAAAACTTTAGGGACCCAAACCAACAAAAAAAAAGATCAAGGACTAATTTCAAAAGAGCACCTAAGTTCAGGGACTAAAAACTTAAATAAGCCAAAAGAAATTAAGCAAATCAGATGAAATGAACACCTAATATCAGTAGCATCCGAATGCCTTCACTGGAATGTTACTTTTTCAACATATGGTTGTGTAGAGTTTAAGAGGTGCTAAAATTAAAGTCGAGTCAAACATAAATAACTCTACAAAGGCAGTGATAATTATATGTATAGATTAGACAGACAAATCACAGGAAGGTAAAACAAGAATTAACATATAGAAGAAAGATGGGCTGACAAAGAGAAAGGAAGAAAGGAAGCCATGACCAAGGGAAAAATTAAACATCGCTTGAGGATAATAACACAAGTCTTATATTGTTATTGAAAAGAAAATACATCAGTTTAGCAGTACAAATAAAAGAAGTTTCTTGCAGATTTTAAAAGCGCTTGATAAATTATGATGCCATAGACAACATTGCACTTCATGCCAATTCTAATGAAGATGAGAATGTGTAGATACTGAATTAAAATTCCTGGAACAGGCATGAAATGAGAAGTCCTATAACTCACCTATCGAAAGATTACTGAAATCAAGGATGTAGCTAGGACGCCAGGATTTCACTTCATCATAACCACTTGGAAACCCATTGTCCACTGAGGAGACATCTTCTGTATTCCCATTTGAGGTAGAACCCGATGATGGTTCCATGTAAATATTATCATCCATAATGTCAGAGTGTATCCAGGAACAAGGTTTACAAGCACTCGGGAAATTCTGAAGACAAATAAAAGTTGTGGAAATTATAGAAATCCAGTTAGCTCTACCATATCTATTAAAAAGATTGATGTTGGAATGTATGAGTTTAGAAGAAATCTCGGATATATTTTGAAGCTTAGCAAAATCAGGTGGGATATATTCATCAATTTTCTCTATCAGTTTGGTAGGGATTGGACCTCCCCTGCAGAAATTTAGTAACAAGCATTAGAGGCCATCTTATAAAAATGACTAACAATGATTCATCATAAAAACTAGCATGCTACGGAAGCCACATAGACAGAAACAAAAATGGAACACAATTATCATGCATCAATGAAGTACAATCTAAGCAAGTAGAAGTCAAACGAGAGTTTATAAATACTTGATAAACAGACACGGCTACTAAAATTGGTAGATTCTTTATTCCGAAAAGCTATAAACTGATTAAAATTTGATAGAGAGAATTCGTTGGAACTTTAAACTTCAAAATACATAATAAAATCATAAGATTCACAATTGAAAACATTAAAAACTTGGTGCATTACCCTTAGTGCATTTCTTACATATCTTCTAATTCACACTATCATCTAACATTAAGTAGCAGAACTAATTGACCCATCTACAGGATTCCCAACACTCCTATACTCAAACAGTTTCTTTCCCCATACCCCAAATGAGAAACCATCGATGTCACATTTATTCCTGATAACATTGCTCTTCACAATACCAGCAGGGACCCCTTTTCCATCCCAAGTTAAATTAGTGTAAGACCCATCTTCAAGATAAACAATCCCACTGGCCAAAACATTAGGAATATGTTTCCTGATAGGGGAGTTGGAACTCAAGCTGTAAAATATACAATAATGGAGTTAGATTTGTATGGCAGACGCAATGGAAAGAAAATGATAACGAAGTACCTCTGCACCAAAACCATAAAGTGAAGCTTCCAGTCCTTCTTCAGCAAAAATCTTTACAACAGAGTCTCCAACAAGATAAACCTATTTAGAGAATGGAAATATAACCAAAGTTAGAAAGAGACTTCATACTCCTTAGGTAATCTACTAATCATATGACAAGCCATTCATGTGCCATAATTTAACTAGAGAACCGTATCAAATAAAGCTATGTAATTAGGTTGCATACTTATAGCATGCAGTTCACAAACGGTGGAGATTATTCTTGAATACAATTAGGAAAAACACAAAAATAACATAACACTTAAAAGATGGGTCGAAAAGATCAACAACGGCAATTAATAATCCCTTTCGAACTTGATCGAATATCTAGAAATATCTCATCATATTTTATTCTATCTTGGATTGATTAAGATTGATTCTATCATCATAGGTAATCAAGGGTAATTCTGTTAGAATTCTATTTATCTTTTAAGATTGTCTTATAAATAGGACCAACCTTTGTGCTTTTGAATCAACCTCAACAAATCCTGATTAATATTAGTGTGATATTATTCTCTGCCTCTTTTCTTACCTTACCTGAAACCCTCCAATTCAACAGGACTTATTAGTGATTTTGTTTTCTTCATATAGTTAAAGTGACAAGATCAAGTGTTTTACAGATTGCTCAGAGGTTCCACATGAGCCTATTTCAATTTTTCCTCAAAAACCAGAAAAAAAATATAAAGAACCTAAACTAAATACCTTAATGCAGCAAAAATATTGGGTTAACATCAGCAAAAATATCTAAATACTGGACCAAAATATTGGTAGCATACAGCCAGGGGAATAAGCTTAGGATGAGAATAATCTATTACAATTTGTGAGAATAAGACTTTTTTCAGAAAAGCACTCATAGATGTTGGCATCCACGTCAAAAGATGTTGGCATAACTGAAACCATATCAGAAGGATAAAGCACAGTTCAAGAGCATTTTGCATTTTGACTAACACAAAAAACTAATTAACAGAAAAAGATATCAAAACCTTAAAACCCAAACCCATAAAGCAGAAACCTCAATAAAAGCATTTTCACTACTAAAGAATCATCACTAATGTGTCTCTCTTTCAAAGGTTGAATGATGCATCCACTTGACACAATCAAAGTAGACTTTATTAGGAGTAAAATATGCATTTATTTCATTAAAATTATGAGGCAAAAAGAAACCATTTAGTTTTAAAAAATAAAACAGAATTTTACCAAATAGAACAGTGACAGCATAGGCAACCAGAACAGAGATTTTTGGACTAGAGGTTTTTACCCAATTGAAATCTCCTTGAAGGAATCTCCACCAAGATGGTTAAAGCAGGTATTTTGAATCTAAGATGGTTAAAGTAGGTATTTTAAACAACTATGCTAGGAGGAAGAGCGATTCAACAAAGCACGACAATCCCTCTGCAAATCTACCAAAAGGATGCAACACACCATGGTCAAGGCAAAAAGGAATCTCTCAAAACTCTGAATTTCCAATAGCCTCGCTACGTAGTACCTGAACCACACTCAGAATAAGTATCAGGACATAAATATAACCAACAACAAAAAAGGATAATAGCATACAATAGAAACTATCTAACAAAACAGTGTCAAGCTCACATTAGATATGAAGATCAATTGAATAGTACATTTCAACTTTCAAAATTCAAATCAACCCATCAGCACTTCCTTCTCTTAGACTCTACACTCTAATGTTAACATGAAACAAATTATGAGTTTTGAGAGATTAAAAGTGGTTTGCCAAATGAGAAGAGTGATTGCAAAACCCCCCCAACCACCGCCATCGTCTTCCTCAGGTCCTAGGCCCTAAGACCCTAAGCACAAACCCTAAGCATTGATAACAAGAAAAAGAAAGATAATAGAGCAAAAACGCAAAGTAACAATGATTGGGGTAAAAAATCTAACCATAGCACCTATAATTGCAGCGATGACAAAGCAGAGATGACGGTGGCTTCACGATGTGAGACGAAAATGAGAACAGGCAAAACAACGACGAGCAGAGAGAGAGCAGTGACGAACACAGATGACGATGGCGGCTTCACGATTGGGACCTGGGAGTAGCGGCGGCGAGAACTTCACAATTGAGCAGAACAAACCCAATACCGATTGAGCAGCGAACGAGGATGAGAACAGAGAGGGCAGCGACGACGAGAGATTGGTTGAGAGTGGGCAAGCGAGGAGGGAGAGAGATGAGTGTGGAAGGGGGCCACGGTGGTTGTGGATGGCCATGGGCGGCGGTGGCCTTTTCCTTGTGTTCCCTAGGGTTTTCGCACTTAAATAAATATACAAAGGGGTGTCCTACGCGTTCCCTTACTTCTTTCTCTCTACATTTTTGCTATTTAATTTTAAAAAAAAAAATATTTAATCTTGTTAGCAACGATAATGTCGTTGCAGAAAATAGGTGTTTTGCAACGACAAAAAAAGTCGTTGTAGAAAACTATTTAATCTTGTTTTCGGCAACGAATTTTTAATGTGGTTGCAAAACATCTATTTTCAGCAACGGCATTTTTAAGTCGTTGCAAAATACCTGTTTTTAGAAAAGTCGTTGCAAAATGTCGTTGCAATAAAAGGTTTTTCTTGTAGTGGATTATTTTCATAATAATTAATTTAATTGTTTTAAATTAATTAGCGCGGTAACGCTTCTCGTTGTTATCTTTTTAATTGTGCCGCGCATATTAGTTTTTATATAATTATTAATATTATTCGCTTTCGCGCAATCGATTTTCAACATTATATTGTTTTCCGCTGCAAAATCTCTTTAAGTTTATTGAAAACGTTTTAAAGCGAATATTTTCCAATGTTTTCATAAACACCCAATTCACCCCCCTCTTGGGTGACGGCTGCCAATCCTATCAATAATTCTAACAATTGGTATCAGAGCTTCGTGCTCTGGTAAAGGCCTAATAGCCTGAGTTAAAGATCCTTGTAGATTGGCAACGTTGGGATAGTTTATTTGTTTTTAATATGGAGAATTTTCATTCGATGATGCACCATTTTTTGATGGAAATAATTTTCACTATTGGAGTGCGAGAATGAAAATATTTTTACAATCTATCAGCATTCGTCTATGGAATGTCGTTTTACATGGTTTTGATGAAAAATCTTCTTCCTTGAATTTTCAAGCTATGCATGTTTTTAAAAATGCTTTGAACCATCATGCATTTGCTATTATTGAAAATTGTGAAAATTCTAAGGATATTTGGGACACTTTACATCTACACTATGCTACTAATGATCTTGTTGAAAGTGTTAGTGTCCACGGGAAAAAGGAGGAGAAGGAACAAGGAGAAAATAATATTGAGCATGAGATATCAAACTCCCTGGACGAAGATTCTGATGATGAAACAGAAAGCGTGGGGAGTAGCTCATTATGCGATGAAGATGAATTAGAGAGACTGTTTGAAAGCTTCATGGACTCAATGGAGAAATCAAGCTCTTCAGATGAAGAATCGATGAAAGATGAAAATGAAACATCCGAATACTTGGCCCATGAGGAACATGAGGTAATTCAAAATAGTTTTTGTTCTAAATCTCTACAATTTGCATATAATGATTTAAATGATGATTTGATATCTTTAGAAAATAAAAACTTGGACTCTTTACAAAAACTCTCCTTGATTGAAAATGAAATTGATATTTTGAAAAATGGAGATATTTTTAGAAAACAGCTCCTCAACCATTTTTAAAAATTGCTTACATATTGAAAAACAAGTTGAGGAAGCACTTTTTGAAAGTAACATTGAAAAATCAAATTGTTCAAATTCTTTACTTGATGAAATTGAAAATAATGTGGATATCCAAAAATCAAGTAAAGTCGATGACAATAATATTTTTCAATGTGAAATGAAAAATTCCAAGTTTCGTGAAAATAATTTTGAAAAAGTTAAATCATCATCCAAACCCATTATTTGCAATTATTGTGGTTGTTTAGGACATATTTCTCATTTGTGCTTTTATCGTAAGAATTATAATATGATAAATAGCTTGCAATGGGTTCCAAAGGTTTCTAAGGAACCTATGACTAACCCTCAAGGACCCAAGATGAAATGGGTACCAAAAGGTTCTACATGCGTTCTAAATGTGCAGGAAATTAAATCTAAAGGTGAACCAATTGGACAACATAAGGGGAAGTCAAAGAGTCATTGGCACACGAACAAGCAATATGGACAAAGGAGGAAGATGCTCCCAACCAAAGCTTCTCGCGTGCAAAAAGGTGAAATCATAAGGTTGAGGACCTCAAGGAAGAAGCAATGGCATAAACCAAGTGGAGGAGAAAAAGGGAAAATAACAAAGATGGTACCTAAGAGGACAAAAACTAAATGGGTCGATCAAAGGAGAAAGATGCCTACCAACTCCAAAGCTTCACATAAGGAGAATGGAAGAACCAATATGTTCAAAAATCAAAAGGTGAAGCAATGGGTAAAGACAAGTACTTCCTCGATCATCAAGCCTAAGGTACCAACATCTCACTCCTCTTATATCAATGACTATACAAAGGTATACTTAGACTATTCAAATTTTTATTCATACTAAGGTGGATCATGGGTGCTAAATTTTTTTTAATTATCATGATCACTCCTTAGTTGAATTAAATCATGTGTGCTTTACACCTTTTTGAAAATTCTTTTTATAACATGACTATTTTTGGTATAGTCCTAGATACCTGTTACATATAGTGTGGTATATCATGTGTGGTTAAAAATTCTGTTATCTTCTATCACATGATTACACGTTATATGTAATGATAGTACATTGATATATGAGGACATGCTTGTATTTGTAAGGACATGTTTGGTACGACATGGACTTATAACATAAGCACGTTGTTATCTTTTTTTTATGATTAGTGCATATGCTTTAAAATGTTTATTCATATTTTGCCTCCACAATATCTTTGATATTTGAGAGGAGATGTAACTAATCATAGAGGATCCAAATCTTTGGATACCAAAAGAAAATTTCTCAAGCAGTTTTGTAGGTATCACTACTAGTGCCAAGCCTTGGAATCCTTACAAGGAATATATGCACGATGGTCTTAAATGAAAAGATACCAAATAAGGACAAGAACTTAATCAAGGGAAATGCGACTTGAACAGACACAAGTTGAGCTCTTATCAATCTATGCAATAAGGACAAGAAACCTAAAGGAAGAACTTCACAAGTGCACGCACAAACATTATAACTTGAGAAAGTGTCACAAACGATAAGTATCACCATTCTTATTTTTTTTAACTATTTTATGTTACTTACCTTTGTGATACATATGTTTATGCTGAAATGTTTTAAAATGATTTAGTCCTTCTTCGACATTTTTTTAAAATCTTTTTTGAAGGGAAAATTATTTTTCAGCATGTTTCATATATTCATGTGTTACTAATTCTTAAGAATCCAAATTTATTGGATACTAAGAAAATGCACCTAATTAGCCTTGCAGGTATTACTTCAAGTCTCAATGATGCAATGTTCTCTTAAAAATCTATGATTCGATGGACTCCAATGAAAAGAGAACTTGACGATATTCAAGCCTTGAAAGTGATACTGCAATATTAATACGATCTCTTGGAATGGAAGAAGTGCAACACATTGAATAAGAGGAGAATTCCTTCAATTGCAGAATGTTGAATATCCGAATGGGAGGAACTCCAAAGCTTACTATCTCTATTACTTGGGAATATATCATCTCGATAAGTATCACTACTCCTAAAACCTTTCATTCTTGTGATACATCTTGTTTATGTGATATATGCCTTAGATGACAAAGTTTGCTGAATTGAATTGCATTAAATATTTTTTGTCATGGCATATAGGCTCATAAAGTTTTGATGATGCTTTATATAGTGAGCATACACATGTTTTTTATTGATGCATTTGATCTCCCTTTATAATATGCTTGGTTGAATCATTCTTTTAGAAAAGGGGAGAAATTTTTTTTCAAATTTGCATGAAAACATGTTTGCTACTTCACTCTATCTTGACATCATGCGTCTTTTTCACTATGTATTGGGACAAAATTTTTGTGTTTCCCATAACTCCTTATGCTGATGTCAAAATAGGGGGAGTAAAGTATGTAACAAATCTCCTTGTTATTATTAATGCTTCTACCCAGTGTTTCAGGGGGAGTTTAGCATTGGTTTATTTGACAAAAGACATGCTTCTCTTACAAAAGACATGGGCGAAATGAAGACAAAAGGGGAAGAGATCCAAATGTCATTGACAAAACAAAAGGGATCCTGTGATAACTCCCATGGAAAGAAAAGTGAGAAGTCAAGCTTACTCATGGGGAGAAGAATTCAGAGCTTCATAGCATATCTGATGAATAACAAAAGGGGGAGAAGAAAAATTCAAGCATAACAACAAGAGAAGAATTCTGAACCCACTTTTTGCTATTGACAAAAGGGGGAGAAGAATTCCTGAATGATGCTGAATGATGCAAGGATGCGAAGCGTTTAACTGTTATATCTAATGCATCTATACAGGGGGAGAGTATCCTTTTTGTATCCTTGTTGTAGTATCCTTGTTGTATTCTTTGTGTTCTAGGGATAAGGACGTGTTTATTATATATATATTTGCTTGTATAACACTTGTGATGCAGATCATTCAGAATACAGGTTTGTCATCATCAAAAAGGGGGAGTGTTGGAAGTCAAGCTTTCCCAAGGACTTCAAGTGCAATAATTATATGGTTTTGATGATAACAAACTCAAGATTCTCAAGTTCATATCAAGTGCAATCACAAGATCTTCATCATTCAAGTCCAAGCTTCAAGTTGAAGTCTCAAGCAAATGAAGTTGAAGTTTCAAGCAAATGAAGATTTTGGCCTTTCCCTTAGGACATCATGTAAGGTAATGAAGTCAAGGTTTATATTATGTTAAAAGGCCAATATAAGTTTTTATAAATATATTTTTCATAATTAAGGAGAAGAAAAAGAAGTTTTGTGAAAATCAGTTTTTATATCTTAGTTTTGGTGAAAATAATTGATGTTACAAAACTCTGAATATTTTTATGTTATGCAAGAAGGAGTAATCGATTACTTGCCTAAGTTAATCGATTAACTTTGTTGCATCATAGAAAAATCAGAGAGCTTGTAATCGATTAAGTGAACTTTGCTAATCCATTACTTTCTTATGAGAGTAATCGATTACATAGCTCAAGTAATCGATTAAAATTGTTACATCATATATTTTCCTGAGACATAATAATCGATTACATGTTGTGTAGTAATCGATTACATGATGTTGCATCATACAAGTATCAGAGGCTCTGTAATCGATTATTAGAATAGTGGTAATCGATTATATGAGTTGCATCATACATTAAACAGACGTGAAGTAATCGACTACATGCATGTGATAATCGATTACTGCTTTTTAAAATGAATTTCAAAGTTTCTATTTTTAAAGGGATAATCGATTACCTCCCTCAAGTAATCGATTACCTCAAGTTTTATTGAAAAACGTGTCAGAATCATTTTGATTATTTCCTGATTTGTTTTTATATAAAAGATTCTGATTTATTTTATAAAATTCGAAAATGATTTTAAATTTGAATTATTTCCTTTTTCGTTTTAAGAATCAAATCTTTGTTTTATTTTCTAAATCTTTTTTATTTGGTTTTGATTTTAAAACTTAAATTATTTTATTTCCAAAATCGTTTTTGATTTGATTCTGATTCTATTTTCAAATTCAAAATTCAAATTTCAAATATTTTCAAATCTTTGGTTTTAATTCTTAAATCTTTATTTTATCTTTTGATTTGTTTTTGATTTCAAAAACAAACTCTATTTATTTTGTATTTCAAAATCAGTAACGCTTCTACATTCAAGAACTCTGATCATCACGTTTCTTCTTCTTCTTCTTCTCTGGTTTTCACGCTCAATCTTTTTGAAGAAAAACAAAACCTTGTATTGGCCTGATAACACTTTCTTTTGACTTCATTGCTATAGTGCTTAATTGTTGTATCATTGTTGCTTAGAACACATCTTTGTTAGAGTGGCCTTATACTGTTGTATCCGCACTATTAAGAGTGCACTATTGGTCTTGTACCCAATCTCTCATATTGTAACCAGTGTTGTAAAAGGGAGTGTAACCCTTAGAGACTAGGGAGTGAATCTCCCAGTGCGAACGTGCTGCGTTCGTGGTTGTAGGGTGAGGAACCCTTTGTTGTGTGGGTAGTGCTAGACGAACGGTGGGTCACCTAGTAGTTAGGCTATCTGGAAATCTAGGAAAGATTTTCCTAGTTGTGTATCGAGGTCCCTGGTGAAAGGAGGTTCCTAGTAGCTTGCGGGGCGCTCTGGATGTACTTGGGGACGCGTGGCGTCTTGGTTTAGTGAAAAGCTCAAGCGGGTCGCTTGGGGACTGGATGTAGGCCCGGGTTTGCCGAACCAAGATAAAAATCTCTAGTGCAATCTCTTCTATCCCTCATCTCTTTATTTTCCGTTGTTATATTTATTTGTATTATTGTTGCATGTGCATTGTTGTTATAATTATTATTCTTGCATCATAACGATTATTTTCATAATAATTAATTTAATTGTTTTAAATTAATTAGCGCGGTAACGCTTCTCGTTGTTATCTTTTTAATTGTGCCGCGCATATTAGTTTTTATATAATTATTAATATTATTCGCTTTCGCGCAATCGATTTTCAACATTATATTGTTTTCCGCTGCAAAATCTCTTTAAGTTTATTGAAAACGTTTTAAAGCGAATATTTTCCAATGTTTTCATAAACACCCAATTCACCCCCCCTCTTGGGTGACGGCTGCCAATCCTATCAATAATTCTAACATTGTTGAGAAAGATCAATGTGAAAATAAATAATTAAAGGTCGAGGATCACCGGAGGGATGTATGAGGGTGACTCGTCCGAACCTTAGGATTAATCAGATATTAATGAAACCTTGATATAACACCTAAAAGACATTAATTAAAACGCGACAAGTTGAGCGTGTAGTGGAGAGGAAGATACCGTGTTTATTTGCGGATACTCAGGTGTGTGATTGTGATAGGGGAGGGTGATGACGGTGAAACGTCAAGTAACCTAGAGTGCTATTTTAGGTGGAACGAGTCTATATGTGATCGGGGATTAATACCCAAGGGATCGTAGCGTGTTCCACACTGCAGACTAAAATAGTACTGTCGCCCCCCTGATCAAATTCGAAGCGATGAGAGGGAACCTGAACGAGGCGGGCAGTCGAATCGTTTTTTGGCCTTGCAGTATCGCATAAAATATTAATTGTCGTAATGACCGGCCTGTACAGTTGTGGTCTTGACAAAGATATTATATGCTATAACATTTTCTCGGCTGTTCGACCTGCGTGGGTTAAGGTTCCTGTACGCCCCGTTTGCTTCCGACTAGGTTGGGATGGATTGGAGGAGATGTACGTGTGCAACCCAACTCCTCGATGACTTATCTTTAAACCCCGTCATCGATGGATGCGCTTTAATAAAACTTAATGAGAAAAGTGTTTATAAAGATACAAGTATAATCCTTGATAAGTGAAACAAGAATTATGTACGTATGTGGTATCAAGAGAGCCTTCGGTCAGGAAGAGAGATTGGAACTATGACTATAGGAAGAATTTGGAATTGAGGCTTGAAATGCCAAGTATGATAAGGGAATGGTGATAACGATAAATGGTGATAATGGAGATAATAAAGGAGAATGATGAATTACGAATGTGTACTTGATGTGTTGTTATTTAATTGATTATCTTAATATGTTTGCCTGCTGTAATTCCACGCAGTTGGCTTATCCGCCCGGAAAAGCTGACTTTCTCTCTCTATCTCTCTTGTCTTTGGTTTTATTTTGGCCTTGCAATGGCTCATTAGATGGTGGATCCGGTCAAGTTTACCTTTGAGATTTATCACATCGGTAATTGGGAAGTGAACCGCCAAGGCTGGGAATGGACAAGTGGCTCAGAGGTGACCATTAAAGACCCAGGACATACCCTCCGAGGAGATTCTACTGACACCGTGAATGTCGCTTCTCTTTAGTGGATCTTCAGACTGGAGGACCAGCAGGCTATCATGGTGGCTGTCCGTTACCACTACCTGCACGCGTTGACCCTGGTGCGGTAGAGGTGGAGGTCTATGAGGACTTGGATCCTATAGAACCTCTCGAGGATGATTTTGAGGCTTTACCCCAGAGTGACCCGGATGAGATTGAAGAGGACCCTAGTGAGGGATCGTCTCCGGTCGAGTATTTGGATGCGGATGTTTGGGAGTTCGATCCAGAAGAAGTGCCTGCCGCAACGTCCAGTGATGACGATCAGTAGTTAGTTTATTTTCAGTTATGTATGAGGAGTTATGTATGTTATTGGACTTTAATAACTTTGTTGGATACCATGTAACTCCCGTATTTGTAATAATGTGGTCTGGACTTGGAGATCGGAGTAATATGATGATGATTTTAAATGGGATTCCAAAGCGCGGTGTTGGTAACATCTTGATTTGGAAACCTGATGGATGACGTGGAAGATGACTGTAAAATTTTATAACAAAAATGTCTTTGGAAAAGAAACATGTTTACAAGAATGAACCCATATCCACGTCATCAATGATAAAAAAAATTTTACCCGTATTTTTCTAAATTCAAGAAAAAGGAAATTTTGAGTTTCTAAATCGGGGTGTTACATTTCTGGTATCAGAGCTGAAGTTTATTAAAGGCTAAAGTTTATTCTCGTCGCCGTAAGCATGGGCTTGCATGCTTTGTCTGCTTAATCTCTGTTTGTTGTGCGGTGTTTTCTGTAAGAGGTGTTTCCGCTCGAAGGAAAATCGTGCCAGTATTCTGTTCCATGTGACATGAATGCTTCGTTCGTTGGACTGTCTGTTAGCCTGTTCTTCTGTTTTTTTGCCTATAGCTGCATCTGGTGGCAATAAAAGCGAATTGAGTCAAAGAGTAAACCAGTACCCTATGATAGTATGTACTCCTTTTCGTTGATAACCCATCAATACATTCTTGTTTGTCAGACACAAGCCTTTTGACCTTAACGAACCCTCTTCATCCTAAATTGTGACAAATTTCTTCCAAACGAGTAAGATTTTGTCCTTGAACCCCTTGCCTTGTGACAAAACAATGATTTTTGCTGAACCCGAGGTTATTCTTTCTGATCTTTTCACCCAAGTGTTGTCCTGCCAATTCTTTGCAAATCCATTAGTAAGAACGAGAAACCTTGTAAGATTGGTCATAGGAGTATGAAGGATCGGCGAATGATGGGATTGCTAACCGAATGAAGATTGTGGAATGGAATTCCTGGAAATTTACTCCTTAGAGGTGTTTAGGAAAGCGAATTAGTAAGAGGAAGAATGGTCAAGATGATGGTGATGCGAAAGTGCTAGTAATGAAATAATTTATTTAAGGTCAATTAGCAAAAACCGAACCTTACCAAGTAAGTGGAAGTCTGTTGAGAAGATGTATAGCTTGTCGGCAGGAGTTAGAAGTAGTGTTTCCGGGAGGACGAACCAAGGAAGGATGCGAGTATGAAATGATTTTAGCAAGAATGTTTCTAGGAATTTGATCCTAATGGTAATAATAGTGCCCTACCTTAGTGTAATCTTTAAGGATGGAAGTGCGGTGGTCAACCTCAGCGGTGCGGTATTAGAGGCAAAACGTAGTATAAGTAACGACTTTAAGAGGTAATGAGCAATTTTGGTGGTAAGTTTGACCTAAGTTGGGAAGCGAAGGGAGATAAATGCGGAGTAGGAGTCGACAAATTTAGAACTTCGAAGTAATTTTGAGGTTGGAATCTGAGAATTTTAAGATTAAGTAAAATACAACAGGTGATAGGAATTTGGTGGTGTTTAGGATGAATCCGGAAGGTGAAGTGAAGTTAATTTAAGAACTTTGGATGAAATTTGAGGAAATAGAGCGTGAATTATAGTGAAAATCTTAGTAAGTTAAGAGAAATAACAGATGAAAAGTAGTATGGTGTAGTGTCCTATGGGTATTATATTAAGCGAGAAGATATTGTCAAGAAATAGATTATTGCAATTAATTACAAGGATCTAGTGTTGTTAAGAATGGTTGAATCCCGATAGTAAGAGATATCCCGAATTGCGTACAGTCTCCTACGGACAACGTCTTACACCTGCACACAATGTGAGTCTTACGCGATCTAGGCGTATAGTCTCTTACGGACAACGTCTTACAAGATCTAGAATCACACAATCCAATTATACCTTTATTATTATATGGTGTGTGTGTGTGTGTCCATCATTGCGTATAGTCTCCTACGGACAACGTCTTACAGCTGCGCATCATGTGCGTCTTACGCGATCTATGCGTACAGTTTCCTACAGACAACGTCTTACAAGATCTGGATCACACACTTGTTTTTCCTTTAATCTTTTAAATCATACTTCAATTATTTACATTTTGGAACCGCTTTCATGAAATCATCATTTTCTTTATCCTTTTATATTTCTGGATTCCAACATAAATTTGCAAAATACCAAACCATACATTCAAATATCAATCATCATAATCATGCACAAAATAATACATCTCTATATTTTTTTAACATATTCACTATCCTAGGGTTTTAACTTAGCCTAACATAAAACTCTTAGCACCCACTATATACATAATACAAACTACCCCCTAGAATATGGTAACACACACCCCCTTACCTCAAATACTTAGAGATAAGGTGATTTCCACTTGCCCTAAGCTTAAAAGCTTGCCACCAAAAGAGTTATGATCCAAGGAAGAGGAAGGAACCTATTACAAGAGTTATAAGAAGAAAAGTTGTTATTATTGTTTGGTTACTTGTTAACTTACATAGAATAGCAAGATTTCCATGATTTAAAGCATGAAATCCACCATGGAAGTAAGAGAGAGAGATTTGATTTATGGAGAGAAAGAGAAAAGGTTCTTTGGTTTAAACACTTACTTGGAGCTAAGAAGGAAGATAGTTGTTGATGGAAATGAAGGAAACCACTTGTTCTTGGATGATTGTTGATGAAGAATGGAACCCTAGGGGAGAAGAGAAGATGCTTAAAGTAAAGAGGGAAGAGAAAGAGAGCTACGTTGGTGTTGATGAAGTTGTGTTTATCTTTTCTTTTCTTTTATGTTCAACTCTTAGCCTTTAAGTTAGTTTGTGTGGCTGAGAGTGTTTGCTTCTCTATTAAGCCACGAATTAGGTGGTCCCCACGGTTATTTTTTTTTCAGATTTTTACAAGGGTAATCGATTACTGGCTTAAAGTAATCGATTACCACCTTTGATGCAACATTTTAGTATAGTCAGCAGAGGGCAACTAATCGATTACTCCATTTTAAAGTAATCGATTACTTCATGAAAATCACAAGGTAATCGATTACTTCCTTGAGGTAATCGATTACCATTGCTGCAACATTGAAGTGATTCTACCAGAGAGCTAGTAATCGATTACTTCCCTTCAAGGTAATCGATTATTCTATGAAAAATCCTATTTTGATGGTTTTCCAACTCCAATTCATTTCCTTAGGATCCTATTCTCATTCAAGCTTGAATTACTACACACAACCTTTCCCTAAACTTGGTAGTTCTTATAAACTCTTTGCATAATTCACATTATATTCAAATTTAAATTGATGATGTTACAATCGTCTCCCACTTACCATAATTTCGTCCTCGAAATTCAGCTTTCGTCGAACAACTGCGGATGAGACTACCTGATCTTGCTTTCTAATTCCCAGGTAGCCTCCTCTACATTGTTCCTGCTCCAGATAACTTTCACCAAGGTGATCTCCTTGCCTCTCAACCGTTTCACTTGCTTGTCTTCAATCCTTATTGGCAATACTTCGAAAGTCAGATTTTCCTTCAAGGGAAAATCATCTACAGTGACCACATGCGAAGGATCATGAATATATTTCCTTAATTGTGAGACATGGAATACATCATGAAGCTTGGCTAAATGTGGAGGCAAAGCAATTCTGTATGCCTCTGGGCCAACCTTCTCCAGAATTTCATAAGGTCCAACGAACCTAGGAGTTAGCTTCTTGGACTTAATCGCCCGACCAATTCCTATGGCAGGGGACACTCTTAGAAAAACATGATCCCCAACATCGAATTCCAGAGGTCTCCTACGCTTATCTGCATAGCTCTTCTGGCAATCCTGAGAAGTTTTCATTTTGTTCTTAATCATAGTGATCTTCTCAGTAGTTTCTTTCACAAGGTCTGGTCCCGTCAATAAATTCTCACCTATTTGGAACCAACAAAGAGGCGTTCCGATACTGGAGTGGAAGCTATTATTGTAAGTGAACTCCATCAGCGGTAAAAGCTGCTCCCAGTTGCCAGCCTGTTCTAGCACACAAGCTCTCAGCAAATCCTCTGAAGTTTGAATAGTACGCTCAGATTGCCCATCAGTTTGCGGATGGTAAGCCGTACTAAATTTTAGGTTAGTACCCAAAGCCTGCTGGAGACTCTACCAAAATCTAGACAAAAATCTCGGATCACGATCAGATACTATACTGGAGGGCACACCATGAAGCTTCACTATGTCCCGAATTTACAACTGCGTCAACTTTTCCAAAGTGTACTTCTTATGAATCGGAATGAAGTGAGCACACTTCGTCAAACGATCCACAACAACCCAAACGGTATCGCATCCTGCAGCAGTTCTGGGTAGCCTTGACACAAAGTCCATGGCAATGCTATCCCATTTCCATTCCGGAATATCAATTGACCGCAACGGATCACTTGGTTTCTGGTGCTCTATCTTCACTTTCTGGCAAGTCAAGCAATGAGATACATGATCCGCCACATCTGTTTTCAACTTAGGCCACCAGTAAAGTTTCTTCAAATCCTGATACATTTTTGTTGCACCCGGATGAAAATTCAATTTTATCCAATGAGCTTCCACTAATATATCCCTTCTAACTTCAAAATCCATCGAAACGCATATCCGGCCTCTAAACCGGATGATACCATCTGGACCCTTTATGAAATTGGGCTCTTCTTTGCCCGATGCTCCTTCCAACAGTTTCTGAAGCTCCAAATCGTCGGCCTGCCTTTCTTTGATAAAACCAATCAACTCATTTGTAACTTGCAACATCTCCAAAACAATGCTCTTCTCTTTCACTTGCATGTTCAGATTGAGATCACTGAATTCCTGTATCAGCTACATCTCCTTTACCATCAAATTGCTAACATGTAAAATCTTGCGGCTCAGTGCATCAGCCACAACATTAGCTTTGCCCGGATGGTACTGAAGATTGAAATCGTAGTCCTTTAAAAATTCTATCCATCTCCTCTATCTCATATTCAATTCTTTCTGATCGAAGAGATAGCGGAGACTTTTATGATCACTAAAGACTTCAAACCTTGAGCCATACAAATAATGCCTCCAGATTTTCAATGCAAAGACTACTGTTGCCAACTCTAGATCGTGAGTGGAATAATTCTGCTCGTGCTGACCTTCCCTTGTTGCATTAATACACATCCCAACCCTTGCTTTAAAGCATCACAATATACTTCAAAGGATTGAGTCGGATCCGGCAAAATCAACACCGGGGAACTGGTCAATCGCCTTTTCAGTTCCTGAAAACTACTCTCACATTCTGGAGACCATACATACGGAATACCTTTCCTAGTCAGAATAGTCAAAGGAAGTGTCAACTTAGAAAACCCTTCAATAAATCTTCGATAATACCCAACCATACCAAGAAAACTTCTTATCTCTGTAACGGACTTGGGTCTCTCCCACTTTAACACCGCTTCTACCTTAGAAGGATCTACAACAACACCCTTCTCAGAAATTACATTCCCCAGAAAATGGACTTCATTCAACCAAAAACTACATTTAGAGAACTTTGCATAAAGCTGTTTGTCTTTGAGAACTTGAAGCACTGTTCTCAAATGCTCCTCATGCTCTTTCAGACTCTTGGAATAAATGAGAATGTTGTCAATAAACACTATGACGAACGAATCCAAGTACGACCTGAAAATCCTGTTCATATAATCCATGATGATTGCAGGAGCGTTCGTGAGACCAGAAGGCATTACCACATATTCAAAGTGCCCATACCGGGTTCTAAAAGCAATTTTAGGAATGTCCTCCTCTCGGATACGAATCTGATGATATCTAGATCGGAGGTCAATTTTAGAGAAAACTGCTGCTTCCCTATGTTGATCCAACAAATCGTCGATGCGAGGGAGTGGATATTTATTTTTCACTGTCACCGCATTTAATTACCGGTAATCAGTGCACATACGGACACTTCCATCCTTCTTTTTGACAAAAAGAATCGGAGCTCCCCATGGCGAAACACTTAGCCTGATGAACCCCTTAGACAAAAGCTCCTCCAACTGTTTCTTTAATTCTTCTAACTCCGGAGGTGCCATCCTATAGGGTGCTTTAGATATCGAGCCGGTGCCAGGCATAAGATCAATGCCGAACTCCACTTCTCTAACTGGAGGTAATCCGGGAATCTCAGCAGGAAAGACTTCCGAAAACTCACTAACCACTGGAATTTGACTCATATCTGATGCTTCATCAACATCCATGGCCGACACCGAAAGTTTACAGAAGATTACTGACTTCTGACTGCAATCAAGTAGGACACGGTGCTGGGACATCCAGTCTATGCCTAAAATGATATCCAGCTTGGTTAAGGGCAAACATATTAAATTTACTTTGAATTCCCGCTCCAATACTCGAAGTGGGAAATCCAAACACATCAAAGATGTGACTACAGCTGAATTTGTAGGGATAGATACAGACAACTTAAAGGGCATCTCAACTGCTGACAGTCCTAACTTCTCCATACAATAGACAGAAATAAAAGAATGCGTCGGATCAACTCATCAGGGAATATCATTAACATGACCAATACCTCGGATCAACTCATCAGCATCAGTAACTTCTTCTCCATCAAGAGTATACACCTTTCCTTGCTGTAGTGGCCGACCGTCACCAGCCTTCTGTGCCCTAGCCACATTCGCTTCTTTCTTTACTACATTCTTTGGGAAATTAACTGCAACATGACCTGGCTGTCCACACTCGAAACAAGTTAAATTTGGCTGGTTCTGATTTAAATTCCAACATACTCCCCTGTGCTGCTTGCCACAATGAGGACAGTGCGGAATAGAACCAGGAACACTCCCTGTTAGGCCTGATCTAGGCTGAGGATATGGACCTGGTCGCTGCACCGAACTCGTGCCCCTCATTGGTCCACCAACTCTCTGTGCTGTCCTGCTCTTATCATTGGCCAACTTCCTCTTAAGACCTTTTTCATACATGCTCGCCATGTTGACCAACTGTGACAAATTTCCAATGTTGTGATACTCGCAGGAAAGGCGAATATCATCTCGGAGACCAGATTCAAACTTTATACACTTAGCACGCTCGTCCGCGTCTCTATAACTGCTAGAAAAGCGGATAAGATCTTCAAATCGAGCTGCATAGTCCCCAACCGACATGGAACCTTGTGTAAATTGGAGAAAAGCAATCTCCTTTTCCCTCCGAACATCTTCAGGGAAATACTTCCCTAAAAAACGACCCTTGAACAACTCCCAAGTAATCACCGGATTTGCTGCCTCCAGCCCTCTCATCTGCTGATCCCACCAGTGTTCTGCTTCACTGGTGAGCATATATTCTGCTTCACTGGTGAGCATATATTCTGCTAATCGGACCTGCTGCTCCACTGGTGGCTGAAGGGAACGGAGAATCTTTTCAATTTCTTGTATCCACCTTTGTGCCCCATCTGGATCATTTCCACCTTCAAAACGAGGCGGCTCACTCTTTCGAAACCGCGCCATCCAGTCAATTTCCACTGGAGCTGGCGGAGGAGGTTGCAAAGCTGCTGCTGTTGTAGCTGCTGCCGCCGCTGCTGCTATAGCTGCTGCTGCAGCTGCAGCTGCCATCTGTTTCCCTTGTTGTTGCATCTGGGTCAGCTGCTCCAGAATGGCTGCCAACCCATCATTACCGACCCTTCTTCCAGCCATACTGTTTAACCACGGAGAACAGACCATTAAGGTTTAGTAAATATATACACAGTACTATAATTATCCTATCAAAATTCTACACTCTTACTATAAACATCGATTACTCGTTAGGTGAGTAATCATTGGAGTTGTATAACTCCAAGGCCGAGGAGAAACTGCTCTGATACCATAAATGTAACACCAACAATTTTTACCCTTAATTTCCCATTATTGAAATTGTGAATTTAAAATTTCTTTTTAATTTATTAAAAATCACCCGTCAAACGAACGGAGTTTCGTTTGTTTTCCGGACTTTTCCAAAATTTAACCTGTTGAAAACATTCACAATTATAACATTCAACAGCCAGCAGGGCATCTTTTCATATATATATATATATATATATATATATATATGTCATAATCAGTGCCCAATGGGCTCAAAGTACAGCAACATGTAACAATATCATAAGTAGCAGCGGAAATACTAAGTATGAAAAACATGATTTCCAACATATTTCTTTATCAAAAGAAATCATCCCAAGCCTCACTCCAAAAGATATTTACACAAATCATACACATCAAAAATATCAGAGGCTTAGGTCCAATATCATATCCTATCCCATAATAACTCTACTCTCCCTGTGAGGGAGAGTAATCCTGCTCGGCCATGACTGGTGCATGCTCCAGCTCAGTACCTGAAAAATGGTAAGGAAGTGAGCATTACACGATAAAATAGGAAAAGCAGTTTCTACTATGCTATAATGAACTACCAAGCCAAACACATTTAGTCATATATTGCACAAAACTCAATCAATCATACCCATTCAATTCAATTATATTCACACCAATGGTAAATGGTTCCTTTCGTAATTCTTTAACTCTTTTACTTCATGCATTCCTGCATTATTGATTTGGGTCTAACATATGATGTTTTAGAGCTTAATTTGACTCCCTTTTTCTTAGTTTTGGTTTGTTTCTTAAGTATTTTAGGTAGATTTTGTTTAGTTTTTAATTAGTTTAGGAAATTTTATTCCCTTGAACGTTTTGATCCGTTTTGGGTATGTTTCAGGTAATTTTGGAGCTTAAATGAAGAAAATATTATTGGAGTTGGAAAGTGGATGAAAGGACCTTGAAAATGGCACAAGAACGAAGAGAAACGGAGTCAGAAGTACCTCAGCACGCCCAGCCGCACAAACATCGTTAATTCAGAGTCATCAGACCTGGCGCGCCCAGGCACGCGAACTTCGTGGAGGCTCAATTGGGCTGATTTCTGATGCGTTTTTCAGGGGATTAATTAGGATTTCGTTTTATCTTTTAAATATAGGTTTTTGAATTACGTTAGGCAGCTTTTAGAGAGGAAAATTACATAATCTTAGAGAGTTTTAGAAGAGGAGAGGATCAAGGATTGGAAGATCCAAGGTTTTTCCATGGTAATCATGTATTCTTCTATTACTTTTGTTCTTATTTTCATGATATGTAACTAAAACCCTTTGTTAGGAATTGGTGAATTTGTATGGATTAATTTATTGATTTCATGAATTGATGTTTTTCATATTCTAAATCATGTGTTTGATGGTGTTTTTACTGTTATGCATAGAAGTAATTAATCTATGTTTTGGATTTCTAATTCTTCAATTGAGAGATTAAGAATTAGAATAGGTCATGCCTTCAAACAATATAGTTATTCAACAAGTAGGAATACAATTGGGTAATTATATAACATGATTAATTCCCTGTTCTTAATTAAGATTATTCTTCAATGGTTTAATCTCTTAAGGAATTAAGGATTATCTTATTGAATAAGAAACGGTAATTATACAAGAGGGATCTAATAGTTACCAATTTAGGAATTTGTTCATGATTTAGGGAAAAACAGAGATTCATGATAAATAAACAACGCCTACAATTAAACCATGTTCCTAACATCTTTCTCAAATTGCTCATAACTTCTATTTATTTTCTGTTTTTAATTTATTTTCTGTTTTTATTCAATCTTAATTAATTAATTAGAAACCAATAGATTTTGCTTTTAACTACTCTTTGGTGAGAATTAATTGAACAATTTGCAATCCCTGTGGGAACGATATCTGGTCTTAACTAACTATATTACTTTGCGATCTAGTATACTTGCTAGAGAGTGAACAAGTTTTTGGCGCCGTTGCCGGGGATTGAAATTTGTTTTAATTAATTTTCGGTACTTAGTAGTAGTTTTAGGTGAAATTTATTTTTTAGTTAGTTTCTTGTCTCAACAGGTGCTGCGTAATTTTTCTCTTGTTTTTGTTTTGTGCAGGAATTTTTATTAATTTAAGTGCAAAGAGGAGAAAAATTCAGCACTAGAAGAGGGGAAAGACCAACATTAAAGATGGCTGGAGGAGGAGGATCTCACGGATCCTCTCCGCCTCCTCCTCCCAGGAAGACTTTGGCGGAGTATGGAACAGTGGACACGGACCTATTTGCTTCTAGCATAGTCCGACCGGCCATTGGTCACTCTCTAGCAAGTATTCTAGATCGGATAGTAATATAGTCGGTTAAGACCAGATATCGTTCCCACAGGGACCAAGAATTATTTAACTTATTTCTACCTAAGAGTAATTAAGAGTAAAATCTATTAAAATTCAGAATTAAATAAATTAATTAAATGAGTATTTTGCTGCTGGAAAATAAATAAAAACAACTAAATTATGGATGAATGGTGGTTAGGAACTATTTTCATTAATTATTTCATTTATTTATCATAAATCAATTTTTTTTCCTAAATCATGAACGAATACCTAAATTGGTAACTATTAGATCCCTCTTGTATAATTACCGTTTCTTATTCAATTAGATAATCCTTAATTTCTTAAGAGATTAAACTATTGAATAATCTTAATTAAGAACAGGGAATTAATCATGTTATATAATTACCCAATTGTATCCCTACTTGTTGAATAACTATATTGTTTGAAGGCATGACCTATTCTAATTCCTAATCTCTCAATTGAAGAATTAGAGATCCAAAACAAGACATAAATTAGCTAGATTTATGAATTGGAAATAAAACACAATCAAACACATGATTTAGAAACGGAAAAACATTAATTCATATAAATAAACTACATAATCAAATCCACATGTTCCTAACACAAGAGGGTTTAGTTACACATCATAGAGAAGAAGAACAAATAAGAATAGAAGTAATTCATTCCTAAATTACCACTAATTCTTGATCTGAATCTTCTGCCTTCAATGGATTCCTCCTCCGAATGCTCTCCAGAGAATGTAATCTCCCTCAATGATTTCTGATTTCTAATGATAACTGATTATGACTCTCTAATCTCCTCCTAAACTAATCCTAAAAACATAAATAAGTAGATAAAATCCTAATCTTATCAAAATCCTTCAAAACTGATCAGAAATTGGCCCAATTGGGCCTTCTCATGTCTGACACACAACTTCGGCCCTGATTTTGACCCCAAAGATGGACAAATTTGAGCAAGCCTATATCGGGCAAAGTTATAGATCTTTTCCTTAGCTTTAAAATGATACCAAGATCGCCTCATTTGAATAACCGTAGCTCAAGTTATGGCCAAAATACCGAACACTGTCATTTTACCGCGGTGAGTGCGCCTGGGCGCGAGCATCTGTGCGCCTGGGCGTGCGGGACCTGATCCAGCTCCGTTTCGCTCCGTTCTTGCGCCATTTTCAAGGTCCTTTCATCCTCTTTTCATCTCCATAATTATTTTCTTCATTTAAGCTCTGAAAGTACCTGAAACATATCCAAAACGGATCCAAACGTTCAAAAGATTCTAAATTACCTAACTAATTAAAAACTAAACAAAATCTACCTAAAATACTTAAGAAACAAACGAAAACTAAGCAAATGGGAGTCAAATTAAGCTCTAAAACATCATATGTTAGACCCAAATCACACCCCCAAACTTAGCATTTTGCATGTCCCAAGCAAAAGTAAAATAAAAATTCTAAAACAAAAGACTACCATCTAAATCAAAATGTACAATACTTAATCTAAGATTTCGACTCATCAACACAGCCACATATTTATACAAGCTATTCACATATCAAAACATGGTTAAAGAAACAAAACCAATAAGAACTCAGAACTAGTGAACATTCTCAACCTCTCAGTGTATATCTCTAATGTGTATCAAGGGTTATAACAATTCACTCAAGTTCATACAATAGTAAAGTGTGATCATAAGCTTGACCATAGACCCAAATCTCAACTGAAATTATTTAATGCATGCACAAATCAAAAGGTCTTTAATTTGGTTGTAATGAGGCCATGGCTAAAAGTGTCAGGTGGGATAAAAGAAAGAAGGGATAAAACAAAGGCTAACTTGCAAAAATATTTACAAAAGCAAGTTTCCCTCAAAAAACCATGAATGAGCAATGAATACAATTAAGACTCACACTCACATCAAGAACATTTTATTTTTCCTTCCTTTTTCAATTTTTTTTTCTATTCTCTTCCTTTACATTTATTTATTTTTTCCTTCTTTTTCACTTGGAAGAGAAATAGAACTCATAACACTTTTCACCAATTACTTTCACTTTTTCTTTTTCATTCCTCTCAATTGCTCATTCAAAATTCGCAAGGTACTAACCAAGAATATTTCAATAAATGTAGGGTACCAAAGAAAAATCATAATATCATTAGGCTCAAAATGGGCAACTAAGGGAACATTATCAATACGAAACAGTTGAAGGCCGCAAAAACACATCCTAAGTGTCTTAATCATCTTAATGCATGCAATCAATTATCAATCTCAAAATGGTCACCGGTTAAGTTCTAGAACACAAAACTAAAGAAAACACACTCATGAAAGAAATAGGGGTTTCAAATCAAAATATTTCAAATTATTCACATACCCCATCAAATAGGCTCAAAATCTCACTAAACTAAAGTCAGTTCACTAATTTCAAATTCTGAAAAACTTTGTCAAAATAACCAAATTTCAAGAATATTTACAGCTCAACAAATAAATAACATGAATCAATGAGTCTAATCCTAAACTAAGTATATACACCTATCATCAGAAAAATAATCCTAAGTCTAGAATAATTACAAAACATTTACCTAAAACACAAACCAATACCAAAAATGGGAGAAAAAATTCAGATCAATTTTTTTTTTATTTTGTATCCACTCCCCCAAACTTAAAGGTTGGCGTGTCCTCAAGCAAACTAAACTAAACATACCTAACTACAAAATAAAAAAAATTACATGGAATAAATTTGGAACACTTATTACGTGCATCTGAAAAATAATCACCAGCACTAACAAAAATGAGAAAACATTCCCCCAAACTTAATATGAGTAATGAAAAACAAGTGCCCAAAATAGCACCTCTAATGGGGAAATATCAACTCCTATTTGTTACAAAATATATAGCTTGATGCAAATAACAAATAATCCAAATAAATATCCAAGCAATAAAACTAAAAAAAAAATCCGAGAAAGCAATTACATATTTTTGTTGCACAGGTACAGAGACTGGTCTGATGGGAAAAAGACACAAAATACATAAAAAAATAACAATCCCCAATCTTTTGGGCATTTTCGCCCAGTGCGCCTAGGCGTGTAGAGTTGCGAGCCCAAGCGCGCCAGGTCTGTACCTGAAGCGTATTTTTTTTATGCAAAAAAATAAAATAAAAAATAACCTACACTAATTTCCTAAAAACTACTATTCACTAATAAATGGAGTTAGGAAACTTACCTTTGTAGCACAGCTTTTTCTATTGATGCATATGGAGGAAATCCCCCAAATCTTATTTGTCTGTGTCACATGAATAACTAAAGTAGTGCTATAAAGCACCTCATTAGTAGTTACTTATAGGAAATTTCAACTCCTTATTCACTAAAAAAAATAAACTAAACCTACACTACTACATATTTACAAAGAATCCACCAGGATCCCAAATTTTATGGCTCAACTCCCATGTGATATAAGAATAACAGTTTACTCCCACGTCCCATGGGAATGAGCAGGGATGATGATGAAATAAGGAAATTTTAAAAATAAATTCAAACCCACCAGGGTCAAAAGGTACATTCCTTACATAATGCATCATCTTAGAAAATTTGCCTTTTTCCCCATTCATGAATGTGTAAATTTCATGAACAAGGAAAACAAAATTTTTAGGATCTTCATTCATCCTTTTGTACAATAATGACTTATATTGATGTTTTGGAAAAACATCATGCAAACTCAAGGGTCGAACATAATTGAAAAATTTCGAATCATCCACACATGCAAGGGATTTAACACAATTTTTAAGTTCAGAAATTTCAGCATGCAAGGATGAGTCAAATTTTTCTACTATTATTCTATCCCCATTTGTTTTGTTTTGTTTCACCTCTTCTTTCTCATGATGCACCTCAATTTCTTTTTCTTCTTCAAAATTTTCAGAGAGGTTAGTACTTAAGTCTTCCTTAAAGGGCCACTCTTGTACCAACTTTTCTATGAAAGATTTCCTATATAATTTTTCAATCTCATTAATAGGGGTATTTGCATCATAAGTAAGAGGGGATGAAGCCAAAACAAAATCAATGAATTTTAACTCTTTACAAGGCATTATTGTACATTTCAATGAAGTCCCCAAAATAGATTTCACTCAAAATTATTTCTTAGTGCCAAAACAAATTAAATAAATTCTAGTCCCCGGCAACGGCGCCAAAAAATTGGTCACTCTCTAGAAGTATACTAGATCGGATAGTAATATAGTCGGTTAAGACCAGATATCGTTCCCACAGGGACGAAGAATTATTTAACTTATTTCTACCTAAGAGTAATTAAGAGTAAAATCTATTAAAATTCAGAATTAAATAAATTAATTAAATGAGTATTTTGCTGCTGGAAAATAAATAAAAACAACTAAATTATGGATGAATGGTGGTTAGGAACTAGTTTCATTAATTATTTCATTTATTTATCATAAATCAATGTTTTCCCTAAATCATGAACGAATCCCTAAATTGGTAACTATTAGATCCCTCTTGTATAATTACCGTTTCTTATTCAATTAGATAATCCTTAATTCCTTAAGAGATTAAACTATTGAATAATCTTAATTAAGAACAGGGAATTAATCATGTTATATAATTACCCAACTGTATCCCTACTTGTTGAATAACTATATTGTTTGAAGGCATGACCTATTCTAATTCCTAATCTCTCAATTGAAGAATTAGAGATCCAAAACAAGACCTAAATTAGCTAGATTTATGAATTGGAAATAAAACACAATCAAACACATGATTTAGAAACGGAAAAACATTAATTCATATAAATAAACTACATAATCAAATCCACATGTTCCTAACACAAGAGGGTTTAGTTAAACATCATAGAGAAGAAGAACAAATAAGAATAGAAGTAATTCATTCCTAAATTACCACTAATCCTTGATCTGAATCTTTAGCCTTCAATGGATTCCTCCTCCGAATGCTCTCCAGAGAATGTAATCTCCCTCAATGATTTCTGATTTCTAATGATAACTGATTATGACTCTCTAATGTCCTCCTAAACTAATCTTAAAAAGATAAATAAGTAGATAAATATCCTAATCTTATCAAAATCCTTCAAAACTGATCAGAAATTGGCCCAATTGGGCCTTCTCATGTCTAACACGCAACTTCGACCCTGATTTTGACCCCAAAGATGGACGAATTTGAGCAAGGCTATTTCTGGCAAAATTATAGAGCTTTTCCTTAGCTTTAAGGGTATTGATTTTTTAACCACCCATTTTGGGTTTTTGACCCCTTTTTAATTTTTTTTTACATTTTTACCCATTCTCTTTCTTATTCCTTATCTTCATCCTCTTCCAGTGCTTTTTCTTCTTCCTCTTTTCACTTCTCTTTCTCCTTCTCTTCCTCCTTCTCTTTCTCATTTTTTTATTCTTCCTCATTCATTGTAAAACTCTTCCATTATAAAATTTTCATCTTTTCTACTTCTGTAAAATTCTCTTACAGAAATACGTTGTTTTTTTTTCGCCTACTTCAGGGCCCTGAAGTACGTGTTTTTTTCACATACTTCAGATCCCTGAAGTACGTGTTTACATGTTTTTTATTCACATACTTTAGTGTCCTGAAGTACGTGTTTACGTGTTTTTTTGCACATACTTCAGGACCTTGAAGTACGTAAAAAAAAAGTACGTGTTTTTTTTCACATACTTCAGGGCCTGAAGTACGTGTTTTTTTCCACATACTTGAGGGCCCTGAAGTACGTGTTTTTTTTTCACATACTTCAGGGCCTGGGCGTAGGGGACAAAATTTTTAAAAAAGGCCTTATGCCTTCCTACGCTTTGGCATTGGCGTAGAGCACTTTTTACTCGAAAAAAACAGTATGGAGTGGTGGTGAGTGTGGGTGAAGGAGAATTGTGAGTGTGAGGGTGAATGAGAAGAAGAAAAGAAGGTGGTTGTGGGATGGGTGAAGAAGAAGAAGAAGAAGATAAGGTGGCTGTATGTGGGTGGCTGTGGTGGAAACAGAAACATAAGAAGAAGAAGGAGGAGGACAAGGTGGGTGTGGGCAGGGATGGTGGAAGAAGAAAAAGGAGGAGGAGGAGGAGAAAGAAATAAAGAAGAAAAAAGAAGAGGAAGAAGAAAGAAGGAGGGTATTTTTGAGAAAAAATTTAAAAGAGGGGGTCAAAAACCCAATTGGGGAGGTTAGAAAATCAATACCCAGCTTTAAAATGATACCAAGATCGCCTCATTTGGATATGCGTTGCTCAAGTTATGGCCAAAATACCGAACACTGTCATTTTACCGCGGTGAGCGCGCCTGGGCGCGCGGATCTGTGCGCCTGGGCGCGCGGATCTGTGCGCCTGGGCGTGCGGGACCTGATACGGCTCCGTTTCGCTCCGTTCTTGCGCCATTTTCAAGGTCCTTTCATCCTCTTTTCATCTCCATAATTATTTTCTTCATTTAAGCTCCGAAAGTACCTGAAACATACCCAAAACGGATCAAAACGTTCAAAGGATTCTAAATTACCTAACTAATTAAAAACTAAACAAAATCTACCTAAAATACTTAAGAAACAAACCAAAACTAAGCAAAAGGGAGTCAAATTAAGCTCTAAAACATCATATGTTAGACCCAAATCAGCCATCACTGCAACTGCATTTGCATTTGATCCACAATACATCCACCTCATCATGCAGGATCAGTTCAGTGGTGCACCGAATCAAGACCCCAGGGACCATATCGCCAACTTCCTGGGCATGCTCGGCTTCTTCAAGATCGAGGGTGCTACGGACGAGGCCATCAGAATGAGGATGTTCCCTCTCTCACTGAGGGGCGAGGCGCTAACGTGGGTGAACAACCAAGCACCAGGGAGCCTTTCCAGCTGGAAAATACTTGTCTCCAAATTCATGGATAAGTTTCTTCCAGCTGGAAAACAAGCAAAGCTGAGGCAGGATGTTCATTCTTTCGTGCAAGAGGACAACGAGCCGTTGCATGAAGCTTGGCAGCGTTACAACCAGCTACTGAGGAGATGCCCAATATATATGCAAAACTGGCAGCAAATTCAACTGTTCTATAATGGGCTCAACCGATTCAATCAAAGTATGGTTGATGCAGCAGCTGGTGGATCGCTGATGAAGAAGACTGTTGAAGAGGCCAAGGAAGTTATAACAAATATGGCATTCAGAAGTAGTCAAGGATTGAGGACCCAGGTGGAGCAGAGCGTCCTGAAGAGCAATGATATGGATTCAAGTCAAGTCAAGATCTTAATCGAGCAGAACAAGCAAATGCAGCAGCGGATGGCTGCATTGACGAGGCAGATAAGCTAGATAACTATGTCAGCTGCAACGAGCACTTTGAAATGCGATTTTTGTGGAGGAGGTCACCGGAATGGCGATTGTGCATTCGAAATCAGAAAGGGTCCAGCCACCATTGAGGAGCAGGCCAAGTTTGTGGGTGATGGAGTACCTAAAAATAACATGTACTCCAATATCCACAATCTGAGGCAAATCAGTCAGTCTCACACCTCAGGGTACAGCCCAGCACTCAATCCATCACCACCACATAAGCAAGGTTGGGAGAAAGCACTTGAAGCAATGGCTGCCACAACCAATACCTTCATGGCAGAAGCAAGGGCGAATTTCGCAATCAGGAAGTCGGCATTCGCAACTTGGAGGTGCAATTGGCTATAAATAAACAATCAGATATCAGAGATTGCAACCAACTACAAGGAGCGATGCATGGCGGTCACCCTTCGAAGTGGCAAGTCGTATGAGGAGCCACAGAAGAAGGGTGATGCAACTGAGCTTGAAAAGAAGGATGAGGGGCCAAAGCAACCAATTGGAAGAGGCTCAAATGCAAGACAACAGACGCAGGATCTACCTGCGGACCAAGACATAGAGCAAGGCACAACCAAACCAGCACCACTACCTCCGAGGATTCCTTATCCTCAGAGGTTGAAGAAAGAGGATGACTAGAAGCAATTCTCCAAGTTCTTGGAACTGCTACGGAAGGTGGAGATCAATATCCCATTTGCAGAGGCACTGTCACAAATGCCTATGTACGCGAGATTCGTGAAGGAATTGCTGACAAAAAAGAAGAGGATGCTCACTGACGAGACGTTCCTGATAGCAAAGAAATGTAGCAACATCATCAAATCCAACCTTCCACCAAAGCTGAAGGACCCAGGTAGCTTCACTCTTCTGATTAGCATAGGCAAGAAGTACTCAGGTAAGGCTCTCTGTGACTTAGGAGCTAGTGTTAATATTATGCCTTTGTCTATTTGTGAATCATTGAACTTAGGAGAGATTAAGCCTTCCCCGGCCTTACTTCAGTTAGCTGATAGAACTACCCTCCGCCCATATGGAGTGGTGGAAGATATTCTGTTTAAGGTGAAAGATTTTATCCTGCCCTTAGATTTCATGGTTTTAGATATAGAAGAGGATGGGAATATTCCTCTAATTTATGGAAGGCCATTCTTGGCCACAGCAGGGGCAGTGATTGATGTGCCTAGGGCGCGCACTGGGCGAAAATGCCCAGAAAATGGGGAATTATAATTGTTGATATTTTTTTTTTGTGTATTTTTCCCCATCACAGCCAGTCCCTGTACCTATGCAACAAAAATATGTAATTGCTTTCTAGGTTTTTTTTTAGTTTTATTACTTGGATATTTATTTGGATTATTTGTTATTTGCATCAAGCTATATTTTGAGTAATAAATATGAGTTAATATTTCCCCATTAGAGGTGCTATTTTTTGGGCACTTGTTTTTAATGACTTATATAAAGTTTGGGAGAATGTTTTCTCACTTTTGTTAGTGCTGATTATTTCATTCAGATGCAAGTAGTAATTGTTCCAAATTTATTCCATGTAATTTTTTATTTTGTAATTAGGTGCTGTACATTTTGATTTGGATGGTAGTCTTTTGTTTTCGAATTTTTAATTTACTTTTTCCTGGGACATGCAAAATGCTAAGTTTGGGGGTATGATTTGGGTCTAACATATGATGTTTTAGAGCTTAATTTGACTCCCTTTTGCTTAGTTTTGGTTTGTTTCTTAAGTATTTTAGGTAGATTTTGTTTAGTTTTTAATTAGCTTAGGAAATTTTATTCCCTTGAACGTTTTGATCCATTTTGGGTATGTTTCAGGTACTTTTGGAGCTTAAATGAAGAAAATATTATTGGAGTTGAAAAGAGGATGAAAGGACCTTGAAAATGGCACAAGAACGGAGAGAAATGGAGTCAGAAGTACCTCAGCATGCCCAGGCGCGCAAACATCGTTAATTCAGAGTCATCAGACCTGGTGCGCGAACTTCTTGGAGGCCCAATTGGGCTGATTTCTGATGTGTTTTTCAGGGGATTAATTAGGATTTCATTTTATCTTTTAAATATAGGTTTTAGAATTAGGTTAGGCAGCTTTTAGAGAGGGAGATTACATAATTTTAGAGAGTTTTAGAAGAGGAGAGGATCAAGGATTAGAAGATCCAAGGTTTTTCCATGGTAATCATGTATTCTTCTATTACTTTTGTTCTTATTTTCATGATATGTAACTAAAACCCTTTGTTAGGAATTGGTGAATTTGTATGGATTAATTTATTGATTTCATGAATTGATGTTTTTCATATTCTAAATCATGTGTTTGATGGTGTTTTTACTGTTATGCATAGAAGTAATTAATCTATGTTTTGGATTTCTAATTCTTCAATTGAGAGATTAAGAATTAGAATAGGCCATGCCTTCAAACAATATAGTTATTCAACAAGTAGGAATACAATTGGGTAATTATATAACATGATTAATTCCCTGTTCTTAATTAAGATTATTCAATGGTTTAATCTCTTAAGGAATTAAGGATTATCTAATTGAATAAGAAACGGTAATTATACAAGAGGGATCTAATAGTTACCAATTTAGGAATTTGTTCATGATTTAGGAAAAAACAGAGATTCATGATAAATAAACAACGCCTACAATGAAACCATGTTCCTAACATCTTTCTCAAATTGCTCATAACTTCTACTTATTTTCTTTTTTTAATTTATTTTCTGTTTTTATTCAATCTTAATTAATTAATTAGAAACCAATGGATTTTGCTTTTAACTACTCTTTGGTGAGAATTAATTGAACAATTTGCAATCCCTGTGGGAACGATATCTGGTCTTAACCGACTATATTACTTTGCGAACTAGTATACTTGTTAGAGAGTGAACAATTATGCCAACTTATATCTTTCTCATCTCTTTTCTTGACTTCACATTTTCTTTTCTCTTTTCATATCTCTAAGTTTTTCATAGACTTTTAGAAATTATTACGTGGATCCATCATTGCGTACAGTCTCCTACGGACAACATCTTACAGCTGCACACAATGTGTGTCTTACGTGGTTTATGCGTACAGTCTCCTACGGACAACGTCTTACAAGACCTGGATTTTCACAATCAGAATGTACGTCCATTATTGCGTACAGTCTCCTATGGACAACGTCTTACACCTGCACACAATGTGAGTCTTACGCAATATACGCGTACAGTCTCCTACGGACAACGTCTTACAAGATCTGGAATCGCACAATCCAATTATACCTTTATTATTATATGGTGTGTGTGTCCATCATTGCGTACAGTCTCCTACGGACAACGTCTTACAGATGCGAATCATGTGCGTCTTACGCGATCTATGCGTACAGTCTCCTACGGACAACGTCTTACAAGATCTGGATCACACACTTGTTTTGCCTTTAATATTTTAAATCATACTTCAATTATTTACATTTTGGAACCGCTTTCATGAAATCATCATTTTCTTTATCCTTTTATATTTCTAGATTCCAACATAAATTTGCAAAAATACCAAACCACACATTCAAATATCAATCATCATAATCATGCACAAAATAATACACCTCTATATTTTTTTTAACATATTCACTATCCTAGGGTTTTAACTTAGCCTAACATAAAACTCTTAGCACCCACTATATACATAATACAAACTACCCCCTAGAATATGGTAACACACACCCCTTACCTCAAATACTTAGAGATAAGGTGATTTCCACTTGCCCTAAGCTTACAAGCTTGCCACCAAAAGAGTTATGATCCAAGGAAGAGGAAGGAACCTATTACAAGAGTTATAAGAAGAAAAGTTGTTATTATTGTTTGGTTTCTTGTTAACTTACATAGAATAGAAAGGTTTACCTGATTTAAAGCTTGAAATCCACCATGGAAGTAAGAGAGAGAGATTCGAATTTGTGGAGAGAAAGAGAAAGGGTTATTTGGTTTAAACACTTACTTGGAGCTAAGAAGGAAGATAGTTGTTGATGGAAATGAAGGAAACCACTTGTTCTTGGATGATTGTTGATGAAGAATGGAACCCTAGGGGAGAAGAGAAGATGCTCGAAGTAGAGAGGGAAGAGAAAGAGAGATACGTTGGTGTTGATGAAGTTGTGTTTATCTTTTCTTTTCTTTTATGTTCAACTCTTAGCCTTTAAGTTAGTTTGTGTGGTTGAGAGTGTTTGCTTCTCTATTAAGCCACGAATTAGGTGGTCCCCACGGTTATTTTTTTTCAGATTTTTACAAGGGTAATCGATTACTGGCTTAAAGTAATCGATTACCACCTTTGATGCAACATTTTAGTATAGTCAGCAGAGGGCAACTAATCGATTACTCCATTTTAAAGTAATCGATTACTTCATGAAAATCACAAGGTAATCCATTACTTCCATGAGGTAATTGATTACCATTGCTGCAACATTGAAGTGATTCTACCAGAGAGCTAGTAATCGAATACTCCCCTTCAAGGTAATCGATTACTCTGTGAAAAATCCTATTTTGATGGTTTTCCAACTCCAAGTCATTTCCTTAGGCTCCTATTCTCATTCAAGCTTGAATTACTACACATAACCTTTCCCTAAACTTGGTAATTCTCCTAAACTCTTTGCATAATTCACATTATATTCAAATTTAAATTGAGGATGTTACAATCTTTAATACTCCCTCTGGTCCTATTTATAGGGCATACTTAACCATATCACACGGACCAAGGAGGGTAGTTAGATTTCTTGAAACTTTAAAAAAATACTTCAACATTACAGTTTTACCCTCTTAACTTGCATTGGGAATTTCACAATGTATTACTTCACATTAATGGGCAAAGGGCAAATAAGAAAAAATAGCAATAAATGCCTACTAGAAAATACAAAGTGACTTATAAATAGGACCAAAGAATCCTTCTAGAATGTGACCTATAAATAGGACCGGAGGGAGTATTTTTCTAGCTTACCTTCTATTTTCATATGAAGAACAAGTTGCTAAAGGGATTTTTGTCTTGGTTTGGATATTTTAAGGCATACGGTTTTGCCTTGTTCTTGTTCAAATAATTTTGGTTTCATTTCAATAACTTGATTGGTGTTAAGAATAATAAAAAATGAGTTGCTTTAGGTTGTGTAAGAATAATGATATGTTAAGGTGTTGTTTGGGTTGTAAAGATTTTCCATTTTCTTTGTGCATATCACGGTTTAGGCTTAGGAATAATGAAAATGACTTTTGTTGATGGATTCATGTAATTGATTGTTAAACCTTGATGTGTACTTAGTGTATTTTTCGGTTTGTAAGAGAAGAATGAATGATTGAATTGACTTTTGTCTATGTTTGAGTACTTGTGGTGCTATTCGGTTTTGTGGCTATATTTTGTCCAAAGTCCTTGTTTTGATTCCATGATTTTGTTGTGTTTGGAAGCATAAAGGATTGAGGAAATAATTTTGAGTCTTTGATGCATGTTAGTTTACTAGGTTATTTTGCAATAATCAAACTTATTTCCCTTGGTGCATTTCAGTTTTAGGATGTAGCTTAGGGAAATGAAATTGGTTTTGTAAAACATGATGGACTTTGTGAAATGGTTCTATTTGCATTACTTAATGATTCGGCTATGCATGGAAAACTAATTAAATGATTTTTGATTTATTTATAAATGATATAGATGTGTTGATTAGTTGGTATGAGTTATTTAATTGAGAAAATGTTTGGTTTTGTGCTTTAAGAGAGTTTTGGAAAACATGTGGATTCTTGGCCCGTTTTGGTGCAACATTCGGTTTTGCAAGGTTTTTAGGGAATGAGTTTATTTGGCTACATGCTAAATGCTATTTGAATATACTCTAAGTGGTTTGGAATTAGTTTGGAATTACCTTAGTGATTTATTGAATCATGATTTGGTTTAATGTTGATTATGTAATCTTAAGGGCTTTACTTGAAAAAGAATTGCATAAAAAGTGCTTGTACATGTTTAATGAGCTCAAGGCTTCGTCACTGTTTTGAAGGAACTAATTTTAATGCCTCAGAATTTTTATATAATTTTTGGAATTGAATTACTAGTTTTACAACAATTGTTTTGAAGAAATTTTAATGCCTCGGAATTATTTTTTTTTTTTATACTGATAAATTATTTTGTTAGTTCAGAATCGTTACCTAAGGGTTTTCTTCTCTTCTCTCGCGCTGGTGACCTAAAACCACCGCTGCTGCTGCCGTTTAACATGGCAAAGAAGAGAGGGAGGCCCCCTAAGAGCCCCTCTCCCATGATTGAGACACCGAAGAAGGATGAACAGCAAAATTCCACTTTCTGTAGAAGACTTGATCCCTATTGACCTTGCAGCCCTGGATGATGATATTGATTCCTTGAGTCCTACGCAAGCCCAGAAAATCCTTGAAGGCCTTGAATCCCTCAAACTAAAGATCAAGGAAAAAACGAATAGTGGAAAACAAGCTCCAGATGCTTTGCAAAACGTACAGACCAATGAAATAGTTCTAGTGGCGGCTGATGGTAGTTGTAACAGCCCGATTTTCGGAAACCAAAATATTTACTTCTACTTTTTAAGGTTGCAAAATTGAGGCCAGATTTTTTTTTTAAAACGCTGTTGAAGTTTCTTCAACACACTTCTTTTGAAAACCGAGTTGTTACTTGGATTCCACAACTCCTTCACCTTGCTTTTCGAAAACCTTTCATTACGAAAACAGTTTGATTTCTACTTAAATCATTTCATAAAAAGGGTTCATACATTCCTTCCAAGGTCGGGCATGCTTCAAAATAATTGAAGTACAGTAATAGTCCATCACTTAGGTAATCCTGAACACAATCAACTTAGTCTAATTCAACTATTGGTTCCTTTCTTCTATCAAGATGATCGGCTCCAGCTTCTTCTTCTCCTTTGCGGGTGCCTTCATATTGGAAGACGATGCCACAGCCTTCTTTGGCTCTCCTTCAGAACTTGGTTGAAGCTCCACTCCGAATAGCCTCACTGAATTTCCCTTTTTCCTATACTGCGGTGGTGGTTCAGCATTATGTCCCACAAAGGACACACTCCCCAAACACGAACTAGTTGTTTTTCCGCATAGCTTGTGCTCCGGATCCGCGACCACCAATTGAGAATATTCGTTCCATTCCCATCCGTAACGTGTAGCTCTCCACCCTATCCCTTCACGAAGCCATGTAGAGATTTCCAAGTGTCGATCCATCTGCCCGTTGGAATACCAGGGATACCGATGCGCCAACGAACAGGAGAGTAAGCATTCCGGACGCGTAGCGTCGACGAGGTGGAATTACGGTAGGCAAAATAATAGGACACACACACATACACACAAACAACATACAATACATATACACCACAACAAGCACACAGGTCATCATCCTTAATATCCCGTTTATTCTTATTCTTTATTATTTCCTTCCCAATTCTCCACTTATTGTTTCTCCTCCCACTCATGGGGCTTACTTTCTTTTCCACATTTCCATTCACGGTCTCTTTCTCATCCTTCCCACTTCTCATACTCTTATTCTCCACGTTATAATCCTTTTCTTATAATATTTTATCAAATTACAACCACCGATGATCAGGGGAGTTAAAGGATCATCGAGGTACGCGTTTCTTTCGTAGTTAGCACTCACGTTTCAAGCCTACATCTCCTTGGCCATCCATCCACCTAGTCAGAAGCAAACAGGAGTACAGGACCTTTACCATGCGGGCACGACAGCTGTCAATCACAAATGGTCCCAGACCAGGAGGCTCAGCCTCAATATCAAATCACATAATAACATGGCACACTGCCTCGCAGTGGCAAACAATTGCCCCATTCCAGTCCCTCTCACTGTTCTCGATTTGCAATCTAGGGGGTGACAGTATTGTTGTAGTGCGCGCGCAGAACTTACCACGGTATTAGACCCAGTCCCCACCACGTTAGTGCACCACATTTGGAGTTCGTTCTGCCTACAACAATACTCTAGACTTCTTGACGTTTCACCGTCATCGTCCTCCCCTAATGCAATCTCGTCCTAAGTATCCGCAGATACCTATCGTCTCTTCCTCTCCAATTTTAGGAAACCGAAATATTTACTTCTACTTTTTAAGGTTGCAAAATTGAGGCCAGATTTTTTTTTTAAAACGCTGTTGAAGTTTCTTCAACACACTTCTTTTGAAAACCGAGTTGTTACTTGGATTCCACAACTCCTTCACCTTGCTTTTCGAAAACCTTTCATTACGAAAACAGTTTGATTTCTACTTAAATCATTTCATAAAAAGGGTTCATACATTCCTTCCAAGGTCGGGCATGCTTCAAAATAATTGAAGTACAGTAATAGTCCATCACTTAGGTAATCCTGAACACAATCAACTTAGTCTAATTCAACTATTGGTTCCTTTCTTCTATCAAGATGATCGGCTCCAGCTTCTTCTTCTCCTTTGCGGGTGCCTTCATATTGGAAGACGATGCCACAGCCTTCTTTGGCTCTCCTTCAGAACTTGGTTGAAGCTCCACTCCGAATAGCCTCACTGAATTTCCCTTTTTCCTATACTGCGGTGGTGGTTCAGCATTATGTCCCACAAAGGACACACTCCCCAAACACGAACTAGTTGTTTTTCCGCATAGCTTGTGCTCCGGATCCGCGACCACCAATTGAGAATATCCGTTCCATTCCCATCCGTAACGCGTAGCTCTCCACCCTATCCCTTCACGAAGCCATGTAGAGATTTCCAAGTGTCGATTCATCTGCCCGTTGGAATACCAGGGATACCGATGCGCCAACGAACAAGAGAGAGTAAGCATTCCGGACGCGTAGCGTCGACGAGGTGGAATTACGGTAGGCAAAATAATAGGACACACACACATACACACAAACAACATACAATACATATACACCACAACAAGCACACAGGTCATCATCCTTAATATCCCGCTTATTCTTATTCTTTATTATTTCCTTCCCAATTCTCCACTTATTGTTTCTCCTCCCACTCATGGGGCTTACTTTCTTTTCCACATTTCCATTCACAGTCTCTTTCTCATCCTTCCCACTTCTCATACTCTTATTCTGCACGTTATAATCCTTTTCTTATGATATTTTATCAAATTACAACCACCGATGATCAGGGGAGTTAAAGGATCATCGAGGTACGCGTTTCTTTCGTAGTTAGCACTCACGTTTCAAGCCTACATCTCCTCGGACATCCATCCACCTAGTCGGAAGCAAACAGGAGTACAGGACCTTTACCGTGCGGGCACGATAGCTGTCAATCACAAATGGTCCCAGACCAGGAGGCTCAGCCTCAATATCAAATCACATAATAACATGGCACACTGCCTCGCAGTGGCAAACAATTGCCCCACTCCAGTCCCTTTCACTGTTCTCGATTTGCAATCTAGGGGGCGACAGTATTGTTGTAGTGCGCACGCAGAACTTACCACGATATTAGACCCAGTCCCCACCACGTTAGTGCACCACATATGGAGTTCGTTTTGCCTACAACAATACTCTAGACGTCTTGACGTTTCACCGTCATCGTCTCCCCTAATGCAATCTCGTGCTAAGTATCCGCAGATACCTATCGTCTCTTCCTCTCCACTACTTTGCACTCTCATACCTCTCCGTGTTCGTTGTTAATGTCTTTTAAAATCTTTTAGTTTTTAAATACCCTATTGGTCGGCTCACCCTTTGTGCATCCCTTCAGTGAGTCCCGACCACTATCTTTGAATTTCAAAAATCACGCATAGCTCAGAGCTAGGAGTTCCTCAATTTGATCACATCTCATTTCTCAGCTTAATTACACTCTCATAATTTACACTCTCATAGTTTCCTTCAAATCTCCCACCTTACCATCCTTCTCCAAATCTCATTTTCACCACGTTCTCAAAACTTTTCAAAAATACTATTTCCATAAATTTCACAAAAATCAACTTTCATCAACATTCACCAAAATTATCATAGACTTTTCCTCAAGAGATCCCTTCGTAAAACTTTCTCAAAAACATTGTTCCAAAACACCCTTTCATAAAACTTCTTTCAAAAAGGTCGTTTCATACAATTCCTTTGAAAAATATTGTTTCACAACTTCTGTAAAAACCCCATTTCAAAACCTTTTCGAAAGTGTTTCTTTTCCCCACTCTTTATAAAATTTTCCTTTCACAAATCTTTTCGAAAAATCCATTTTCAAAAACTCTTTTTCAAAAACACATTTTTGCTGAGCGCTGGTGGAGGAGCAAGCTCAACTCGACACTAGTTCCCAGACTAAAACCAAGAACAAAGGAGCTCAGCTCAACTCAGTCCATTTCTCCTTCCAACAATTCACATCACTCTCCCCAGCTCTGGCTCGTTTTCATTCTCACTTTCAGTTTCCTTTCCAGTCCACTCTTATTGCTTTTCGCTCATCCTCATATCTCTTATTATTATTCTTATTCCTTATTGCACCATCACTTCCAACCTCACACCTTCTCAACTCTTCCATTTTATTTTCATTCTTTTGTTAAGGACACAACAACATCCCACACTCGTCCACTCATCATAACAATAAGCATCATAAATAAATAAATAAATAACAAAGCATGCTGTCACACATCACATCACACCATAATATTGTGGTCTTTGTCACATTCATATAAGTGGCCACACAATCACACAATTGCCACTTATACTACTGACTCCAACCACTTAGTCCCAACCTTTGAGATGGTACGGGACGTCCTAATAAATCACCTAGCTACCACAGTGTCTTAGGGAAAGATTCTCTCTCACCTGGGGTCCAGCTGTTGCAGGTGTGCTCTCCTCGGAACCTTGTGCTACCATCTGCCCCAACCTCTTTTCTTTATCATTCCTCATATTAAATAGAACATTTAATATTTTTCTTGATCTAAACACTATTTGAAAACTCTACTTTAAATCTTAGGAAAACATTCTTAAACATAAAAGCACGGTCCAAAAAATTCTGAACAGCAATTTTAATTTTAAAAAAATCATTTTATTAAAACTCCGAAAATATCATAAAACATTATTTTCTTTGAATAACTTCTTAGCTTAAAATTGATACTTCGAAAATCCATGTTTTCACCATAAAACAATTTTGGACAGCCATAAACTTAATTTAAAAATCTCGAGTGAATCAAATCAAATTTTCTTAAGATTAACTTATTTCAAAATCGTTCACACATTCATTTATTTTCCAAACACAATTAATCATGCAACCCTAACATAATTCCAAACAAATCAAACTACATTAACATCAAGCACATACTTTAATCAACAGTAGAATAATTATGCATCTTACACATAATTTATCAACATAAAACACATAGTTCATTCTCACACATACAACACTTAGGCATGCAAGTACCAAATTGAATCAAGTTTCAAGCCAACACATCAATGTTCATTTACATGCACATTTTATTTGTGTGATTTAAACTCCCTAAACCTACTTAAACTACATGACCGAATAAGGGAAAACACTCAAACATCACAATTACATGAATTAATTTTATTTTAGGTATTTAGGTCCTATTTTCTTTTCATCCTAACCGAAACACATAAGTACACACACACATGTACATCCCTTCAAAACACCACACTTAATTAATTTAATTCATTCATTCCCTTTATTTTCACACAAGGAACCGATTAGAAAATACTTATTCAAAACTCAAGTTCAAGCAATTTTGTTTATACTTGTTCTTATTAAATTACTTCATTGAAAAAGGGATCCTAGGCCAATTAACATGAATAGGCCGAATACCATCATGAGGAAACAAGGTCAAATATTCATCATGCATGTAGACATAATGATGATCTAGTATGATTCCCTATTCTACTTAGACTTGGCCGAATGGTGTCATACAAGAAAACAAAGTTTTATAACTTATTTTCTACATGCAAACATCTAAATCCATGGATCATATCTTGAAAACTTAAAAGTATCATTTATTTTTCAACTATCAACCGAATCATCATCATACACACACACAAACCTTTAATTTACAATTATTTTAAAAGTTTGTTAAACTTATTTTCTTTTGAAAACCGTGACACACATATAGGAAAATCAAGATTTCACACTCACCTTAGACATACACAATGCAAGCTTCATGTTTTCTTAAGGTTAACCATAAATCAAGACATGCACAAGTAATTCAATGCAAAAACATAAATTAACTCAAAACTTCCAAACAAACCGTGAATAATTAGTTTTGTAAGCATAGAAATAACATCAAACCACTTAGATCAAATTAAAACATCAAGACCTAAATTTTCTACTCATGGCCGAATAATTTAGTCATGGATTTGGTGATTTTTAAGTTCATTCATTCATAAAAATCCAAGATCAACACACAAGGAAAACATGCAAAGAAAATAAGAGTTATAAGGCCACTAAATCCACATGCATGTGAAGATCAAAGAAAAGATAGAAATTTAAACACAACTTTAGACCAAAACCGTGTTGAAGAAGAATCACAACTAAGACATCAAAACTTCTTCAACCTCAACATTCAAGATCAAAGCATAAAAGTGACATGCAAAACACTTAGACTTCAAGATCACTCAAAAATTACATGCATTACAAATTAAAATCAAAGTCCATTAAGAGTCTTTTACAACACAAAATCACTTAACCAAAAACTCATTCTACCTTAATTTCTAACTTAAATCTTTAAATCTTCTCTCCTTCTCCTCTTAGGTTGCCTCGGTCTCTTTCCTCTAAGGGTAAGGGGTGGGTTCTTCCTTGATCATTGATGAAGAAGGTGGTTGAGAAAGGAATTAGGGAAGTTTTGATTAGAAGCTTGGAGGTTTTCACTCTCTTCTCCTCTTTTCTTCCTCACGGTTTCACTCTTTTCTTCTAAGTGTCTCAAGAGCTTGATGAGGCTCTTGGGACTTTGTGTGTTGGTGTTTGTGTTGGCGTTGGAAAGAAAGGAAGGAAATGAAAGGAAACTAGCCAACACATTCTCACTCATACGGTTTTAAGAGCAAAGGCAAAGGTGTGGGAATTTTCCTTTTTGGCCTTGGTTCAATGTGGTACCTAAGGGTAACTCGGTCCAATCTATTTGTTGCATGGAGGAGACCATTTTGGTGGAGACAAGGGGGAAGGAAAGTCTCACTAGACTTCATGACTCATGTAACCTAGTCTCCCTAGTATCATGACTCACACTTCCTACTTTCTATTAACAATTTCATTTTCTTAAGGCTTAAGGGATTGCACTCTCCTTGGTTCTCCTATCCTTCTATTTGGCCGAACCACATACACATGCATACATAATTTTAATTTCATCAACACATATTTATGCATGCACTTAACATATATATAAGCACATTCACACACATAGTCATGCACCCAATTAACATTTTGATGGCATCATGTGCACATGGCTTACACATATATCCTACATATAAATTCACACATTCATACATCACACATTACTCATACACATACGCACATACTTATTCACATACATTCTCGCCTAAATTTAAATCCTCTCATCATCCTAAGCACACTTATACATATCTCAAAACCGTATATGCACACACCTAGGGATTGATTTTAGTTCATCACAAGATAACTCAAAAATTACAAATATTTTATAAAACATCAAGCATATAAACTTTTTTTTTTCAAAACTTAATTTCTATACGTGGGACATTATTTTAGAAAATCATCACTTTAAAATTATTCCTTGTATTAAAAACGTGAATTTTTAAGAAAATCATTTAATAAAATATCCTTTCAAAAATGCTCTTCTAAGAAAATGATTTCTTCAGTGTTTTACTTTAACATGAGGAATTTACGGGGTGTTACAGTAGTAACCCTAAAAACGATGATAGTGTGCAAAACAAGGACAAACCTTTTAATATCTGGCAGAATTTTGACATATCAAAACTGAGGAATGCAGGGGAAAAACTGCAGTTCCATCAACCAGTATTAAAAGATGGAGTATCAATAGGCAAGATTGACTCATGTGATGTGGAAGATGAGATCAAATATTGGAAAAATGCATTGGTTTGCTATGTCCTTGGTTCAAAACCCCCTTACTCAGTTATTAGTGGATATATAAAGAAAGTTTGGGGCCAATATGGTATTGACAAGATTCTCATGAACACTGATGGAACAATAATCGTGAGATTCAATAGTGAGGAATGCAGGAACAAAGTGCTTGAGATAGGTGTTTTCCATTTTGACAAGAAGCCAATGATCCTTGCTCCCTAGACAGGCAGATCTATCAAAAGAAGATACATGGATAGAGTACCTATTTGGATCCAATTCCCCAATCTGAACTTGAAATTTTGGGGTGCAGCAGCCTTAGGGAAGATAACAAGTCTTTTTGGTATGCCAATTATGGTAGACCAAGTCACACAAGAGAGAAACAGAATCAATTTCGCAAGGGTTCTTATTGAAGTTGATCCAGGTGTCTTACTAGAAGAGATCTTCTTTGAGGATGAGAAAGGAAATATTATAACACAAAAGGTTAGCTATGAGTGGAAACCTGTCTTGTGCTCTAAATGCTCATCCTATGGACATGATGCTAAAATGTGCAAGAAGGGAGTGAAACAACAATGGGTTATCAAGAACAAACCTTCTCAAGAGGATGTTGATACTATGGTCAGTGCCTTGAATTTGAAGAAAAGTATTGAAGAAGGAGTAGTTCCTAAGGAGAATGTTGCTTCAGCTTCTGAAGATGTTGAAAAGGTTATAGGACCTGCGAGCACTTTACTGAAGCAGCATCCATAAAAAGACAAAGGAAAGGTATTTGATGAGACAGTGCATGAAGGTGAATGGATACCAGTGACCACAAGAAGTAATGGCCTAAACAGAAAGAATTTGCAGAAAGGGGAAACCTCTATGCAAATGCCACATGGATAAGATTGGAGCATGGAATATTAGAGGGTTAAATCACCCTCAGAAGCAACAAGAAATTGTTGCCTTGTGTAGACTTAATAATGTAGGGCTCTTAGGGATTCTTGAAAATAAGTTAAGAAATAATTGGATTCAGTTAGTGCAGAATAATATTGCACCTGGATGGGACTCCTTCCATAATCTTGACGTATGTCCTGTTGCCAGAATTTGGTTGATATGGAAAAAAGACATGTTTGAGGTTATAGTGGTGGGAAGATCAGACCAATACATTCACTGCTATGTTACTGTGAAGCATAAACAGTTGGCCTTCTTTGCAACTTTTGTCTATGCCTCTAACAATGCTGATGAAAGGAAAGATCATTGGGCAGTTTTGAAAGGTATCTCCACTGCTGTTTCTGGCCCTTGGATTATTCTTGGGGATTTCAATACTTGCCTTAAGCAGGATGAGAAACTTGGGGGCAAGCCTCTTGAAATAACTCAGCTCCAAGATTTCAGTGATTGTCTGTTTGATTGTCAGTTGATGGACATGAGATACAAAGGCTGTTTTTACACATGGAGCAATAAACAAGTAGGTTCAGACAAAACTTTTTCTAAATTGGATAGGGTTCTGGTGAATGACAGCTGGTGCAGGCATTGGTCCTATACTGAGACAAATTTCCTCCTACTTGGTCTTTCTGATCACTCTCCTATGATTGTTGACTGGGGATTGAATCAGGTTGAGAGGAAGAAAGACTTCAAATTCTTTAATATGCGGACTAACCATAATGATTTTGGGGAAATTGTTAAGGCAGTTTGGAGCATAAATGTTCATGGCAGTGAAATGTTCAAAATCTGTAGAAAGCTCTATTTGCTCAAAATGCCTCTAAGCAGATTGAATAAATCCTGCTATGCTGACATTGATAAAAGAGAAGCTGACTTGAGGAGCAGATTGGAGCTGGTCCATAATGAACTTAATCAAAGGCCAAATGATATTTCCATACAGGAAGCAGAAAGGGAATTAACAAAGCAATACTATGCTGTTAAGAACTTAGCTGTTTCTTTTTTGAGGCAGAAAGCAAAGGTTGCATGGCTAAAGGATGATGAAGATAATATAAGCCTATTTCATCAGTCAATCAAACAAAGGCAGTATAGGAACAGGGTCCTTAGTATTTAGGATGAAAGATGGGACATGATAAATGACCAGAAGGCTATTGAGCAAGTCTTTCTAAACTACTACAGGAATCTGTTCTCCAGACAAAGACATGACAATAACATCAAGCAAGAGGTGATAGCAGAAGGCAAGGTGCTAACCAGTGACCAGCATCTGAACCTAGTCATGCCAATTTCTGATGATGAGATCAAGCAAGCACTGAACTCTACCCATGTTGACAAATCTCCAGGTCCTGATGGTTATGGATCGGGCTTTTTTATCAAAGCTTGGGACATAGTTGGCACTGAGGTATGTTCTGCAATTAAAGAGTTTTTTGAATCTGGTTATCTGATTAAAGAAATAAATGCTACTGATCTTGTTATGATACCAAAAGTGGAGTTTATAGCACAGGTTCATCAGTTCAGACCCATTGCTTGCTGTAACACTCTATACAAATGTATCACTAAAGTGCTTTGTAATAGACTTAATCAAGTTCTGCCAAGTATTACCCAAGAAAACCAGACTGCATTCACTAAAAATAGAAGCATTGTCCATAATGTCCTGATCACACAAGAGCTTCTTAGACTGTATGGCAGGAGATCAATCTCTCCAAGGTGCCTAATGAAGATCGATATAAGAAAAGCCTATGACACTCTAGACTGGAGGTTTATTGAAAATATGCTAGTGGCATTTAAATTTCCAGAGAAATTCATTATCTGGATTATGGCTTGCATTCAAACTGCAACATACTCTATCGTTCTTAATGGTAACAGAAGTGAGAAGTTCAGAGGATCAAGAGGAATTAGACAAGGTGACCCAGTTTCACCTTTGATTTTTGTCATGGCCATGGAAATTTTGACAAGAAATCTACAGCATGCTACCAAGAATAGAAACTTTCCCTTTCACCCCTTATGTAAAGACTTGAGACTAGTAAATTTGGCCTTTGCATATGATTCAATGGTTTTCTGTAAAGCACATACAGCAAGTGTTCGAGCATTGAGGGATGGACTTCATGATTTTTCTGTCATGTCTGGTCTGGAAGCAAATCAAGAGAAATCTCCAATGTACATGGCAGGTATCAATCAGAAAAGGCAAGAGGAGCTATGTAACATTACTGGTTTCCAGAAAGGAGATTTTCCTATCAAGTACTTAGGCCTGCCCATTTCTGCTAAAAAATGGACTGTAGGTTCTTGTAGCACCCTTATAGACAGAGTCACCAAGAGAGTGAAAACTTGGAAATCCCAAAATCTGTCCTATCAAGGAAGAGTTTGCCTCATCAACTCAGTGTTGCTTAGCCTTTATGTTTATTGGGCTTCCATTTTCATAATTCCCAAAACTGTGATTCAAGGCATTGAAAAGGTATGCAAAGCTTTTCTCTGGGGAACAAATGATCAAGGTCATTTTACAGCCAAGGTTGCATGGAAAACTATTTGTAATAGTAGAAAATCAGGTGGCCTTAACATAAAGGATAACATTTCTTGGAACAAGGCAGCTCTTGGTAAGCAAATTTGGGATTTAGCAGCTAAGAAAGATAACCTATGGGTCAAGTGGAAGCATTCTATTTACATTAAGGACCAAATTTTTTGGGATTGTGTTCCAAGCCAATCTGCTAGCTGGCACTGGAAACAACTCCTTAAGATAAGAGATGCTCTGAGATCTGGCTTTCAGAATGCTAACTGGCTAGGATCAGCAGATGGTAGCTATACTGTTAAGAAAGGTTATGCTTTCTTAACTGATCTAAGACCAACCTTTCCTCTCTGGAGATTCGTTTGGAATCCTGTTAATGTCAAAAAACATTGCTTCATCTTATGGCTTGCTGTACAAGGCAAGCTTAATACCCTGGAAAGAATGAGACAATACAGCTACATCCCGAACCAGTGCTGCTTGTACCTTGAAGCAGAAGAAACCAGGAACCATATCCTTTTTGAATGTAACTGGAGCAGGCAAGTTCTGGAAATGTGTTGTAGTTGGTTTTTAATTGATCATTGGCCATATAAATTCCAAAACTGGACAAGGTGGATTCTTTATGCATTCAGAGACAAGACTAGAAGAAAATGTATTTCCTTGCTCTTTGCGGCCCTAGTCTACCATGTGTGGTCTGAAAGAAATAGAAGAACCTTTACTAACCAGATGATGTCAACAGTACGAGTGTTCAAGATTATTAGGAAGGAGGTTGCTTATAGAATTTCAGTTTATTTTCCAAATTACGTAGGTTGGCCGAATAAGGAACTAGCCAATAGAATAAACATTGAGCTTTGATTGAATTTGTATAGATTTTTTGAATTGTTGCTTACATTGAACCCTTCCTAGAAGGTGGCATAGTAACAATAGTTCTTTGGCATTCTCAATTTCCTTGAACCCTTCCTAGAAGGTGGCAAGGTGATTGATTATGGTTGTATTATAATTTTGCTTGTGGTAATGGATTTTTTCTTACAAAAAAAAAACGATTTCGGAAAAATGAGTTTTCGGAACAAAAGTGTACTGAATTTTTGAACTTGTTCTATTCCAATGGACTTGAAATTTTTTGGTAAGACCTTACTTATATAAGGATACTCTCTGTAAAATTTGAGGGTGGTTGGAGTTGATTTGGTATTTTATTTAACTTAAAACAGTGAGCAAACCTAGTTCAGGATTTTCAGAACTAGAGAAGAATTTAATTGAAAACGTGTAACTTAGACAACTCCAAATAATCTGAAATTTTTATGGGATGATCTCAGGTATATGTAGATGTTCTGTTTACTATTTTAAATTGACATACGGTTTTACGATGTTTTCCGATATTCGAAAATTAATTTTAAGGGATTATGTTGTGGCTGCCCATAATTTTGAATGAGATGTTTTCAATTTGCAAATTGTTTACAAGTGTTTAAAAGCATGAGTTTTAAATGTTTTAAGTTACGGTAAAAGCTAGATTGGAAAAATTGGAGTTTTTTTATGTTTTCGGGTTCGGGTGAGCTGTTGTCCAAGGGGGACCAGCCACTAATCTATTTATTTAAAATGGTTTTTTTAAGTTGTTCTATAGTGATTTGAGGAATTTAAAATGTTACAGAGTTTTGGAACTATTTTGGGAACAATGATTTATGTTTTGATTTTTCCCGGAAGGATTTCAATTTAAGTTTCAACGAGTGGTTTTAATTTTGGGATAAATATTTGGGTTAGAATATAACATTAATATGCGAGGTCTGTTTTGAGGATTTAGAAGGTGTCAGCAGTGGGCGCGTGTCAAAGGATCGCATCAGTAAAGGCTTTTTGGGAATTCATCGACTCTCGAGGTGAGAGAGCAATTTTCCTAAGACACAGTAGTGTGTAGTGCGACGACCCAAATTTATTTCCCTTTATCTTATTCTTTTATTAAAATTATGGATTTATTTTTTCGCCCTTTAGGAAAATAAACTTAAGTCATCACTAATTCAACACATCAACATATCATTCACATGGAGATGAGAACTAATATATATCATGTACATAATCATCAAAAGTTTTCAAGACATATTTCACATATTTCACATCATGCCAGCAGCATTACTAAAGCATAGCTTTCATTGTGTACTCTAGGTCATTTCACATATTTTACAGTAAAATATTAAGACCCAAAGCACATGGTTCTCAACTCCAAAAGATCAAAGGTATATAAACAGCACATAGTCATTTATCATCCGCCCTAGTCAGGAAACAGGCGAACGATAAAGACTAAAGGAACACAAGTCCTCAGGGGACGCATATGAGGGAGAGGGTTCAGATGGCAGATCAGGATCTCCACCATCCCCTCTAGGATCAGGTTAGTGCCCCTCCTATGCCATTCCCCTTGGGGAATGAACCTTATCTCTATGCAAATCGGATTCTGTGCCATTACCTGAAAAACAAAGGGCAAAGGGAGTAAGTCGTAGCTGAAGCACATCATCAAATAATAATCTATCAGTACTAGAAATAATAAGCACAAATAATCATGTAATCAGAGAGTAATGCAAGTACACATGCACACCCAATTTCTCATACAATTATCTTGTAATTAAGTGGCTTGATGCATGTAATCTCATCTCAATCATATCCCGGGGCATCGCAGTTTTGAGGTAAATGGGTCCTCATGAGCTTCCTTCGCTCGATCTCTCACGACTTACAGGCTTCCTCCGCCCAGCGCTCACGACTTACAAGCTTCCTCCGCCTAGCGCAACTAGTATTAAGGCCTCACAAACTGGAGCAAATATCACTCGATGCATGTATGCAAGAATGGTTCATTACCAATCTTTATCATTAATTAGTTCATTGTCATTCTGATCGAGGCCGTACCCGATCAAAATAAAAGGTGTTTATTCTGTAGTACTAGGAAGGTGATCCTAGGTCGTTTCCCAGCGAATATCGGTCTAGGCAAAGTATCAAACACGTAGTGTGCAGTAAAATGGGGGGGTTTTTGTGTGTGACAAATGTGAAGAACAAAACATAAACAGAATATAAAAACTAAGAAAATCAGAAACAAAAGCGGGCAAACCCCTTTGGTTACGTACACTACTCAATCCTAGCTCACTAAAGATCGATTCCTCTCCTCTCCTCTGTCCAACTCGTGATAATCAAATACTAAGCGAAAATTCAGTTATCACTCCAAACCCTAACTTCTAATTAAGCATCAGAAACCAGAATTGGAGTTTTTACGAGTTAATACAAATTAAGCATTTTTATTCATGTATTATCTCTACGAAATGGAATTAAGCAAACCACTACACATCGATAAACATGAAAACAAAGAAGAGAAAACGAAATTGCATTAATAACAAGAGCTCAAGAGTAGATAATACAATACCAAAGGGATTAACCCTTGAAGTCTAGCCTTCCATGGCCATAAATGAAGAAAAACGAGTAGAAATGGGGAAGAACAAAACCCTAGCAGCCACCACCACTTGGGAGAGCCAAGAGAGAAGTTCTAACCTAGAGAGAGAGTGAGAAATCTGAAATGGGAGTGTGTCTTGGGGGTTACACGAATTTCCCCTCTTAAGACACAAAATGGGCCTAAAACATGGGCCCAAATCCTAAGAAACACTATTCTGAACATTACAATTAAAAAGGGACCTAAATGCAAATTACAATCTTCACTTCAATACTTCAATCTTCATTTCCAAACTTCCCAAAGTGTCCTTGTGCCAAATATTACCTGAAAATAGAAATAGAATTAATTAGGCTAAATAATTCCAAATTAAACAATATTCGGAATATTAGTCCAATAAACTCTAAATCAATAAATCAAGCTAATCAATGTCAAATGGGCAACAAGTATCAATAATAGGAGTAAAATAATGCAAGGAATAATGGGAAATAAAATGCTCATCACATTCCTTCAGCAGGAAAATAACATCATCGCAACATCCTCACTCCTTGGACGAATGCGATTCATTTCTCAATTCACATTTCATTATTCATTCTTTTCATAATTATGAGTTTCTTATTCATATTCCATCAACATTACAATCATCATTAAAGTATTCATTCATTCATGAAATTTCCATTCATAAGCATGAATTCCATATTCATAATCAAGCATCATCAAAATCATCATAGAAATGTTCATTCCTTCATAAAATTTCCTTTCATGATCTATTAGTGCATTAGATTAAGGCTCGGTGTACCAAAATTGAGCAAATTTCAATTCAGGGGCCTTGGTAATCGATTACCAAAGGGGAGTAATCGATTACCACGTGGAAATTCAAATTTTGGTGCCAAATTTAGCCTGGTAATCGATTACCAACCAAACCCTGGTAATCGATTACCCTGCAACAGAATGCACACTGAATTGAGTTTTGCTATACCAACTTTTGATACACTTCACTTTAATCCAATACAACTCAAAACAGATCAAATTCACATATAATCAAACATGTCTATACATATTTGAAGCAATCAAATCATCATATTCATATAGAATTCAATCAAAGTTCATAAAACACGTAAAATGACAACTTCACATGTGATTTTCAATTCCTTCATAAAATAGTCCAATCCCATGATTAGTTCAGCTCATATTCATCATTTATAAGTTGCTCAATTAAAGAAATGGGACTGGAATGACCTCCAAGTCATTTTCCCACTTCAAGTTTTCATTTTTCACTAATTTTGCCCTTGAGTTCATGAGAACTCCTAGATTTCTAGCCATCGGATTATTATTCTAGCACCCAGATAACTTCTCCCTTACCTATTTCAAAGATTCAGATCGGTTTGGACTGAAAAGAAACGATATGGTTGGGAAAATCCAAAGGTTTGGCTTCAGTTTTCAAGTGCTTTATTTTCAGTTCCACAAGGGTATAAGATCAGTGTGAAATTACAGGGTACATTCTAGAAGAATTCTTTGGTCCTATTTATAAGTCACTTTGTATTTTCTAGGAAACATTTATTGTTATTTTCTCTTATTTTCCCTTTGTCCATTAATGTGAAATTACATTATGAAATTTCCAATACAAGATAAGAGGGTAAGATTGTAATGTTAAAGTATTTTTATTAAAGTTTCAAGAAACTTAACTACTTTCCTTGGTCCGTGTGATATGGATAAGTATGTCCTATAAATAGGACCAGAGGGAGTATCAATTTGAAGAGCGTTAAACAAGCTTGAATTTGGTGTATAGTTTTCAAGGGTTTGAAGTTCAGATCTTATAGAACGAATCGAGCAAAGTTCATGACAGAAAACACGAATTTTGTAGAGTTTTGGCTATGTTCTTCAGTTTTTGATTGTATACTCCCTCCATATATTTAAATTTATCAACCCTGAGATGTCCCCATCAATGCTCTACAGTTAAAGGAGATTTTTTTTTGTGGCAATTTGTGGCTGAAAACGTGGGAAATTCTCAGCCATTCGTTCATTAACCACCTTAACTCTGGCTTAGCAGAGTCGTGGTAATTGATTACCACTTACTGGTAATCGATTACTTAGGCTTAAATTTGGTCAAACTTTGAAATTTTGACCTGGTAATCGATTACTGGCCTTGGTAATCGATTACCTAGGCGTTTTGGCCTCCAAATGCAATTTCCACCATTGGATTTGAAGACAAGAGGGTTGGGAAGCTTGTCCCCAAATTTGAGCACGATCTGATGGTTAACGAATGAGATATGACACAATCTTTGGGTGATTTTTTCAGTGAAATTCACTTAATATTCACAAAAAATTCACATAGTATTTTTATAACATTCATTCACATAATATCCATCTAATATCTACTTGATATCTACTTACTATTTCATTTAATATTTATAATTCCGAGGATAATTCCGGCGGGTGTTACAACTTTTCCCCACTTCAAGGAATTTCCTCCCCGAAATTCACCTAATACTTACATAGATTCGAACAAATAAGGATACTCCTCACGCATTTGATCTTCTAACTCCCAAGTCATATCAATGACTTCACCTCGTTGCCATGCTACTTTGACTAATGGAATGTCCTTCCCTCTCAGCCTCTTGATTCTTCAATCTTTGATACGGATCGGACCAATATCGAACGTCAGATTCTCCTTCAATGGCAACATGTCTGGTTGAATTTGGATGATAGCAGAGGGATCATGCACAAACTTTTGAAGTTGAGAAACATGGAAAACATTGTGCAAGTTGGATAGAAATGGAGGTAAAGCAAGTTGGTAAGCCACAGGGCCGACTCTTTTCAAAATTTGGTAGGGACCAATGAATTTTGGTGACAACTTTTTGGGTTTTAACACTCAACCAATACCCGTTGTCGGAACAACTCTGAGGAAAACATGGTCGCCCTCTTCGAATTCCAACTTAGATCTCCTACGATCAACATAACTCTATTATCGACTTTGAGCAGTCTTCATTTTCTCTTGGATTACCCAGATTTTCTCCGTCGTATATTGAACTATATCGGGACCAATTACTGTATTCTCCCCCACTTGGAACCAACATAGTGGGGTTCTACACTTCCTTCCGTAAAGAGCATCAAATGGTGCCATCCCGATACTTGCATGATAACTGTTGTTGTAGGTGAATTCCACCAAAGGCAACAACTGGTTCCAACTTTCTTGATACTCCAATGCACAGGCTTGCAACAAATCTTCAAGCGATTGAATCGTCCTCTCTGATTGTCCATCTGTTTGAGGATGATATGAAAAACTCGTCCTCAATCTTGTTCCCAAAGCCTGATGCAAACTCTGCCAAAATATGGAGATAAACCTCAGATCACGGTCCGAAATGATGCTAGAGGGAACTCCATGTAGTCTTACGATTTCCTTAAGGCTAGGTTTAGGTCATAAGAGGTTCCCACTTGGTCAACCTGGGTCAAGGCCCACTTTCACGATTTTTCTTTTTTTTTTTGTAATGATGCAGGTAATCGATTACATGTTGAGGGGTAATCGATTACTCGTTCTCTGATGAACGTATGATGCAACTTGGATAAGCAGGTAATCGATTACTTGCTGACCTGTAATCGATTACTTGTCCTCTGGGCTCTGTATGATGCAACTTGGATAATCTATTACTTTGAGACCTGTAATCGATTACTTATTCTCTGAGGTGTGTATGATGCAACATGGATAATCGATTACTTTGAGGCTTGTAATCGATTACTTGTCCTCTGATAACCAGACATGATGCAGCATTCAGTAGGTAATCGATTACTGTTGCAAAGTAATCGATTACTTCTGCCCAAACTTCCAGATTTCCACTTTTTCTGATTGACTTAAGCTTTCTTGCATGCCATATCTGATTTTTCTGATTCTAGGGAACATAAGTGGATTTAGCTTGTGAGTAACTTACCAGTTGAACACTGTTTCTTGCAAAACAAGGTGTTCTGGATATCTCCAACGCTCAAGTTAGTATGGTTTTAGCATTGCAAAGCATAGAGCAGGAGATTAAAAAAAAAAACTTTACAAGAAACACATGTTAAGCACTTCTTACATATCAAGAAATTATATTCAAGTGCAGCTATTCCAAGAGAAAAGAAACAATTCATGTGTCAACTGATTAAAGAAAATTAATTCACATGAAATATTTTTCAAAAGACATTTAGCTTGGAATAGTCTAGAAACACTCTAGCATAGTTCTTGGTATATAAAGGAGGTGCTTTAACCTTTTCAAACCTGTTGTTCGACGGAGTACTTATTCTTTCCCATTGCTTCACATAAGATTTGTTTGCCATAACATACTTTTCATTTTGCCTAAGTGAAGTTTTGTTATATGAGAACTTGTATCTCCTTCAATTGTTCCATTTGGCATTTGATTTGTAGGTTATCACTTTGTAAGCTTGTTCCTTCCTTCTTTCTCTTTATTCATCTTTATGATTAACATTCTGCACACACAAATTATTACAAGAGCTCTTTGGTACCCATTTCATTTTGGGTCCTTGAGGGTTAATCTTGGATTCCTTTGGAGCTTTAGGAACCCATTTCAAGTTACCTCTCATATATTGATTTTTCCTATAATAGCATAGATAAGAGATATGTCCTGACGTCCACAATAGTTACATAAAATGTGTTTGGGTGATGAATTGACTTTTTCACAAACTTGGTTACACAACTTGGATTTTTTGTTTTCAAAAGGCAAAGTACTATTGTTCAAATCTTTACTTGGTTTTTGAATATCAACATTATTTTTAGCTTGACCAAGTAACGAATTTGAGTCAATAGGTTTTTCAGCATGATTTTCAAAATTTGTATCCTCAACATGTTTTTCAGAACAAGTGCATTTTTCAAAGTGCGTTGAGGAACAACTTTCTAAAATTTTTTCTTTGCCAAGATTATCTCCAATTTTCAAACTATCAAAAATAATTTCTGTTAAAGATAATTCTTGCACAAAGTCCAAGTTATGGTTTTCTAAATTTGTCTCATCATCACTCAAACTATTATAGGTAATATGTAGATTGTTTGAGAGAGAACTGATAATTGTTACCTCATGAGGAATGTGCCAATTTGATTCACTTTCATTGTCCGTGGACTCTTCTTCCGAAGAACTCAATTCCTCATAAGATTGTACGAACTCTTCAAATAGTCTCTCCAAATCATCATCTTCACTTGTTGCGTTCCTCTTTGTCTTATCATCAAAGACATCATCCTTTAAGTCATCTTCTCTTATGTGCGCTTCTTTTTCCCTACGGTCAATAACACTTTCACATAGATCATTAGTAGCATAGTGTGTTATTAAGGTGTCCCAAATACTTTTAGCGTTGACGCAATTTTTAATTCTAGCGTATGCATCATCATTCAAGGCATTTCTCAAAATTTGCATAGCTTGAATATTCAACGCAAAAGATTTTTTATCAAAATCATTTAAAACATTTTTGGAATTTGAATCAAAACCTTGAAGCACAATATTCTATAATTGAATACTAATAGATTGTAAGTACATTTTCATTCTCGCACTCCAGTATGGAAAATTACTTCCATCTAACATTGGCGCTTCATCGAATGCAGGACCCTCCATTGTAAAACAATTTGAAAAATATCCCAATACTGCCAATTTCACAATGGATCTTTTCACTCGGGCTGCTAAGCCTTTTATCAGAGCACGAAGCTCTGATACCAATTGTTAGAATTGGCAGCCGTCACCCAAGAGGGGGGGTGAATTGGGTGTTTATAAAAACATTTGATAACGTTCGATTCAAAGCGTTCTTAAATAAAATTAAAGAGTTTATACAGCGGAAGACTTTAAAGAACGATTGAAACTGTTAAAGCGCAAGCGTAAAGGTGTATTTATATTAATATTAGAAAAACTATTACTCGCGAGATTGACGAGATTAATCAACACTAAAAGCAGTTCTCGCGCTAGATACTTTAAAACATTAAAATAGTTTTTACGTCTCGGAAAATAAGTTTATCGCAAAAATAAAAACGTGCAACGTAAACTTAAAGAGATAAGGGATAGGACATTGTGCACCGTAGTTTTTATACTGGTTCAGCCTTTCCAGCGAAAGACCTACGTCCAGTCCCAAAGCGACCCGCTTGAGATTTTCTTCACTAATCAAACAAGGACAACCAGCCCCAAATACAAGCAAGTGCGCCCCGCACAGTACTAGGAACCTCCGTTCGCTAGGGACCTCAACACAAACAACTAGGAAGCCACTTCCTAGATTTTCCCAGATAGCCTAACTACTAGGTGCCCCACCATTCGTCTAGACACTACCCAATACACATGGGTTCCTCACCCTAAGAACGCGACACACGTTCAACCTAAGGGATAACACTCCCTAATGACTAAGGGTAACACTCCCCTTACAAATAACGGTTTACACAAGAGATTTTGTGCAACTAACAATAATGCTCTCTAAATAAAGTGGATACAACAATAACGATCCTATAACAACGTTTAGATACAAGGCACACTCAAGTTCTTGTTCTTTTTAGCACAGAGAGAAGATGATGACGATGATTTCTCCAAAAAGGTTTTTCAAAAAAAATGTTTAAAAATGAATTGTGTTGGAGAGAAAAAATTTCAAAAAGATAAAAGAAGGGTTTTTAATCAGAAAACGTGATCAACCAAATAAGGAAAGAAATCATTCTGTGAATCAAATTGATTTCAGCACGTTTTTCAAAATTTGAAAAGGAGTAATCGATTAATTTGGTCTGGGCAATCGATTACCTGCTCTCTGGTTTTGTTAAAAAATGTTGCAGCATCAAAGGTAAAAGATTATTAACTTCAGGTAATCGATTACTTACACTCAGATGACCAGTCCAAGGAAGTAATCCATTACAGGAAGCTAAGTAATCCATTACTTGCTCTCAGGTTACAGAATTTGCATAAGATGATCGATTATTCCAGAAGGGTAATCGATTATTTCAGCTTAAAATAGATTTTCATAAAAAGATTGTAACCAGGGGTTTTCGCAAATGTTTTTCCAGGAGCTAAGTTATAAAAAAAATCTTCTTCTAGTTTTAGTATGAAAAACATCATCATCTTCTCTTAGAAATATTAAAATTGAACTTTGAGTGCTTAGACTAATTGTTGCTTTACAAAACATAACTAGACCCTAAAACGGTTAGATTCTACAAGCACACACAAACGCTTTGTCATCATCCATGTACCTGTATGATCAACACCTGTTCATAAAATATGTTGTCATCATCAAAACATCATCATGGGGAACATGATTCTCAACAGTTTAGAGCTCGAAATTCCTCAATCAGCTCAGCTTTCTTCACCATCAATGCACTAACATGCAAAGCTCTACGACTTAGAGCATTAGCTACCACGTTGGCCTTCCCAGGGTGGTAATGCAATTCAAAGTCATAATCCTTAATAAACTCCATCCACCGACGTTGCCTCATATTCAGTTCTTTCTGATCAAAAAGATACTTCAAACTCTTATGATCACTGAATACTCGGAACGTAACTCCATACAAATAGTGCCTCCATATCTTCAATGCAAACACAATGGCGGCGAGCTCTAAATCATGTGTTGGGTAGTTCTCTTCATGAACTTTTAATTGTCTTGATGCATAAGCCACAAATTTTCCTTCTTTCATCAAAACACAACCCAAACCTTGTTTTGAAGCATCACAAAATACTTCGAAACTTTTCTTTGGATCAGGTAAAATTAACACCGGGGATGATGTCAATTTACCTTTTAGCTCTTGAAAACTTGTTTCACATCTTTCATCCTATACGAAAGGTTGCTCTTTCTGAGACAATCGGGTTAGAGGAAGAGCAATCTTGGAGAATCCTTCAATGAATCTCCTGTAATATCCGGCTAATCCTAGAAAACTTCGAATTTCTGTGACCGTCTTGGGCCTTTCCCAATTGAGCATAACTTCCACTTTGGCCGGATCGACTGCAATTCCTTCTTTAGAAAATATATTCCCAAGGAAGTTCACTTCCTTCAACCAGAACTCACACTTGGATAACTTAGCATACAATTTCTTCGCCTTAAGGATTTCTAACACAATCCTAAGGTGAGTGGCATGCTCCTCTAGATTCTTAGAGTATATTAGAATATCATCGATAAACACTACTACAAAAGAATCTAGATAAGATCGAAAGATTCTATTCATGTAATCCATGAATATGGCCGGAGAATTGGTCAGTCCGAAAGGCATCACTACATACTCATAGTGTCCATATCGGGACCGAAAAGCAGTCTTTGGAATATCTTCCTCCTTGATATGGATCTGATGGTACCCAGACCTCAAATCAATTTTAGAAAATACCGTTGCTCCACGAACTTGGTCCATCAAATCATCGATTCTTGGGAGAGGGTACTTATTCTTCACTGTTACCTTTTTCAACTGCCAATAGTCTACACACATTCTCATGCTCCCATCCTTTTTCCTAACAAAGAGGACAGGTGCACCCCATGGTGAGATGCTCGGTCTTATGAATTGCTTCTCCAGCAAATCTTCTATTTGCTTCTTCAGCTCTACCAAATCCACTGGGGCCATTCGATAAGGCGCAATCGAAATGGGACCAGCTCCAGGAACCAATTCGATGCTTAACTCCACTTCCTACTTCTGTTGCAATCCAGGCACCTCTTCAGGAAACACTTCCAGAAACTCACAAACTACTGGGATGTTATCTATCTTTACTTCCTCATCAACAACAGCAGAAAGCAAACATAAATAACCTTCTGGTTGGCTCATCAAAGATTCTGAGTCTTGAAAAATCAGGGATTTTCTATGGCAATCGATGGTTACATGGTTAGCGGACATCCAATCCATTTCCAGTATCACATCCAATTGCGATAGAGGCAAACAAATCAAATTAACTGGAGTCGTTCGGTCTAAAACCGTAACTTGACAATTTAGACAAACTCTCGAAGAGATAACGAGAGAGTTAGTCGGGGTTGACACTCTTAAATTATAAGGCATATCTGAAACTACGAGTTTCAGACGATTAACACACTCGTACGAAATGAACGAATGTGTTGCAACAGAGTCAAACAAAATCTTACAAGGCATACCATTCAGAAAATAGTTACCTTGAACAAGATCTTCAGATTGATCCCCTTCAACACCAGACATGGTATAGACTTTAGCTTGTATCATCTGCTTGCCTCCTGTTCCACCTTGATTGGCCTTCTTAATTGCTTCAGGGCAATAGCGAGAAATATGACCTTGCTTTCCACACTCAAAACAGGTAGGTGGCTTCTCACTCCAGCACTGTCCACGATGATACCTCTTGCACTTGATGCATTGTGGGGGACTTGCACCTTTGCTTGCAGTATCAACTTTTCCTTTACCAGCAGGGTAAGGATTCTTTCTATCCTAGTTGTTACGTCCTTTATGACGCCAGGGGCCAACTCCTTGCTGATTCTTCAAATTCCTCTTTGCTTGAAGTTTCTCTTCTTCAACCTTTTTATCTGCTTCATAAACTCTGCACTTGTTGACCAAGGTTGCAAAGTTCCGGATCTCTTGGTACCCAAAAACAGATTTCAGCTCAGGCCTCAATCCGTTTTCGAACTTAATACACTTCGAACGCTCATCAGGGTTATAATGATAGTAGGGAGAATACTTGCTCAATTCCTCAAACTTCGTAGCATATTCTCCTACCGTCATATCCCCTTGCTGCAGCTGAAGAAACTCAATCTCCTTCTTCCTCTTTACATCTTTAGGGAAGTACCTTTCAAAGAATTTCTCAACGAAGGTATCCCAAGTCACTTCTCTTCCTTCGGCAACCAGAAGCTGAACCGAACGGTTCCACCAATCCTCGGCTTCGTCAACCAGAACATACGTAGCAAAAGTCACTTCCTGACAATCACTACAGTTCATGGTACGAAAGATCTTTTCTAACTCGCGAATCCATTTCTGGGCCTCATCCGGATGATGTCCTTCTCCGAATTTAGGTGGATCACACTTACAAAAGTCCGATATCCCCTTAAATTCATCTGGAGCAGGGATTTGCTACGGTTGAGGTTCCACTTGTCATTGTTTCATATTCTAGAACATCGCATTCATTCGTTCCAATGCATCAGCAATTCTGGAATTATCTCTAGCAGTCATAGGAAACCTGCACTATGACTTTAATTAACTTAAACCTTTACACCAGGACATAAAATAGAGACAAACATTCCCTAACAATTAGCATGTAAGGCCATGCTCCAAGGCCAGGAGTTGAACCATCGCTCTGATACCACAAATGCGATGACCCAAATTTATTTCCCTTTTTCTTATTCTTTTATTAAAATTATGGATTTATTTTTTTGCCCTTTAGGAAAATAAACTTAAGTCATCACTAATTCAACACATCAACACATCATTCACATGGAGATGAGAACTAATATATATCATGTACATTATCATCAAAAGTTTTCAAGACATATTTCACATATTTTACATCATGTCAGCAACAATACTAAAGCATAACTTTCATTGTGTACTCTAGGTCATTTCACATATTTTACAGTATTTTATAGTAAAATATTAAGACCCAGAGCACATGGTTCTCAACTCCAAAAGATCGAAGGTATATAAACATCACATAGTCATTTATCATCCGCCCTAGTCAGGAAACAGGCGAACGATAAAGACTACAGGAACACAAGTCCTCAAGGGGCGTATAAGAGAGAGAGGGTTCAGACGGCGGATCAGGATAACCACCATCCCCTCTAGGATTAGGTTAGTGCCTCTCCTATGTCATTCCCCTTGGGGAATGAACCTCATCTCTACGCAAATTGGATTTTGTGCCATTACCTGACAAACAAAGGGAAAAGGGAGTAAGTCATAGCCGAAGCACATCATCAAATAATAATCTATCAGTACTAGAAATAACAAGAACAAATAATCAAGTAATCAGAGAGTAATGCATATACACATCCACACCCAATTTCTCATACAATTATCTTGTAATTAAGTGGCATGATGCATGTAATCTCCTATCAATCATATCCTGGGGCATCGCAGTTTGGAGGTAAATGGGTCCTCATGAGCTTCCTCCGCTCGACCTCTCACGACTTAAAGGCTTCCTCCGCCCAGCGCTCACGACTTACAGGCTTCCTCCGCCCAGCGCAACTAGTATTAAGGCCTCACAAACTAGAGCAAATCTCACTCGATGCATGTATGCAAGAATGGTTCATTACAAATCTTTATCATTAATTTGTCCATTGTCATTCCTTCAACAGGACAATAACATCATCTCAACATCCGCACTCCTTGGGCGAATGCGATTCATTTCTGAATTCACATTTCATTATTCATTCTTTTCATAATTATGAGTTTCTTATTCATATTCCATCATCAATACAATCATCATTAAAGTATTCATTCATTCATTAAATTTCCATTAATAAGCATGAATTGCATATTCATAATCAAGCATCATCAAAATCATCATAAAAATGTTCATTCCTTCTTAACATTTCCTTTCATGATCTATTAGTGCGTTAGGTTAAGGCTCGGTGTACCAAAATTGAGCAAATTTCAATTCAGGGGCCTTGGTAATCGATTACCAAGGGGAGTAATCGATTACCACGTGGAAATTCAAATTTTGGTGCCAATTTTAGCCTAGTAATCGATTACCCTGCAGCAGAATGCACACTGAATTGAGTTTTGCTATACCAACTTTTGATACACTTCACTTTAATCCAATACAACTCAAAACAGATCAAATTCACATATAATTAAACATGTCTATACATATTTGAAGCAATCAAATCATCATAATCATATAGAATTCAATCAAAGTTCATAAAACGCGTAAAATGATAACTTCACATGTGATTTTCAATTCCTTCATAAAACAATCCAATCCCATGATTAATTCAGCTCATATTCATCATTTATAAGTTTCTCAAATAAAGAAATGGGACTGGAATGACCTCCAAGTCATTTTCCCACTTCAAGTTTTCATTTTTTCACTAATTTTGCCCTTGAGTTCATGAGAAATCCTAGATTTCTAGCCATCGGATTATTATTATAGCACCCGGATAACTTCTCCATTACCTATTTCAAAGATTCATATCGGTTTGAACGGGAAAGAAACAAATTGGTTGGGAAAATCCAAAGGTTTGGCTTCAATGTTCAAGTGCTCTGTTTTCAATTCAACAAGGGTACGAGATCAGTGTGGATCACCAAGAATTAGTCACAACAAATCGTGATCAAGGATTGGAATCAAAACTAAGATATGTAATATTGAAAATAAAACAAGTTTGAAGCTCAAAAGATGCTCGAGCTTACCACACGAATCAAGGAAAATACGTTCCAAGAATCTGAAATTCAGATTTCAGATTTGGACACGCAACTTTGCAGGGTTATATCTTCTTCTATAGGCCACCACATTCAACAAACTTGGTATCAATTTGAAGAGGGTTAAACAAGCTTTAATTTGGTGTATAGTTTGCCAGGGTTTGAAGTTCAGATCTTACAGAAGGAATCGAGCAAAGTTCATGATAGCAAACACGAATTCTGCAGAGTTTTGGCTATGTTCTTGGGTTTTTGATTGTATACTCCCTCCATATATTTAAATTTATCAACCCTTAGATGTCCCCATCAATGCTCTACAGTTCTAGGAGATTTTTTTTGTGGCAATTTGTGGCTGAAATCGTGGGAAATTCTCAGCCATTCGTTCATTAACCGCCTTAACTCTGTCTCAGCAGAGTCGTGGTAATCGATTACCACTTCCTGGTAATGGATTACTTAGGCTTAAATTTGGTCAAACTTTCAAATTTTGACCTGGTAATCGATTATTGGCCTTGGTAATCGATTACCTAGGCGTTTTGGCCTCCAAATGCAATTTCCACTGTTGGATTTGAAGACAAGAGGGTTGGGAAGCTTGTCCCAAAATTTGAGCATGATCCGACGATTAACGAATGATATATGACGCGACCTTTGGATGATGTTTTCACTGAAATTCACTTAATATTCACAAAAAATTCACATAGTATTTTTATAACATTCATTCACATAATATCCACCTAATATCTACTTGATATATACTTACTATTTCATTTAATATTTATAATTTTGAGGATAATTCCGGCGGGTGTTACATGTAGGTAACATGTTAAGGTGTTCCTGGCCATCTCAAAAGCCAGAACGTGGGGTCTAAGAGACAGTCGTATAGTGGCAATTGATTGTGTATGTTTGGCCACTCATACACGGGACTAAGACATCGCTTTTTGGTTATAATATTATGACATGATGCTATTTATTCATGATGATGAAATATTATGATATGCTGCTTTATGCCTGTTGAACTTTTATCTGAAATTGACAGTAATCATCTTATATGAAATATTTTCCATACTTTGATTATGAAGTAAATTAATGTCGTTGGTGGGAATAATGAAATGATGTTAAAAGTGCGTGATGAAAAGACTGATGATTTTTAGAAATAATAAATGTAAAGTGGACTTGTACAGAAACCGCAATTGGAAAGACTGAGCTGCTATGGATATGATAGAAACATGATGACAAAATTCCTTTGATATGCACCGAAGTGGATTTTGTGCTTTTAAGATTGAGTTTGTGATGGCCACGTGTGCAGTATGCCCGTGTGTCCGAGCCCCGAAATGTTAAGTAAAGTATTGTTGAGAAAGATCAATGTGAAAATAAAAAATTAGAGGTCGAGGATCACCAGAGGGATGTATGAGGGTGACTCGTTCGAACCTTAGGATTAATCAGATATTAGTGAAACCTTGATAAAACACCTAAAATACATTAATTAAAACGCGACAAGTTGAGCGTGAAGTAGTGGAGAGGAAGATACCCTGTTTATCTGCGGATACTCAGGTGTGTGATTGTGATAGGGGAGGGTGATGACGGTGAAACGTCAAGTAACCTAGAGTGCTATTTTAGGTGGAACGAGTCTATATGTGATCGGGGATTAATACCCAAGGGATCGTAGTGTGTTCCACACTGCAGACTAAAAGTGTACTGTCGCCCCCTTGATCAAATTCGAAGCGGTGAGAGGGAACTTGAACGAGGCGGGTAGTCGAATGGTTTTTGGGCCCTTGCAGTATTGCGTAAAATATTAATTGTCGTAATGACCGGCCTGTACGGTTGTGGTCTTGACAAAGATATTATATGCTGTTGGATTTTCTCGGTTGTTCAACCTGCGTGGGTTAAGGTTCCTGTACGTCCCGTTTGCTTCCGACTAGGTTGGGATGGATTGGAGGATATGTACGTGTGCTAACCCAACTCCTCGATGACTTATCTTTAAACCCCCGTCATCGATGGATGCGCTTCAATAAAACTTAATAAGAAAAGTGTAAAAAGATACAAGTATAATCCTTGATAAGTGAAACAAGAATTATGTACGTATGTGGTATCAAGAGAGCCTTCGGGCAGGAAGAGAGATTGGAACTATGACTATAGGAAGAATTTGGAATTGAGGCTTGAAATGCCAAGTATGATAAGGGAATGATGATAACGATAAATGGTGATAATGGAGATAATAAAGGAGAATGATGAATTACGAATGTGTACTTGATGTGTTGTTATTTAATTGATTATTTTAATATGTTTGCCTATTGTAATTCCACGCAGTCGGCTTATCCGCCCCGAAAAGCTGACTCTCTCTTTGTATCTCTCTTGTCTTTGGTTTTATTTTGGCCTTTCAATGGCCCATTGATGGTGGATCCGGTCAAGTTTACCTTTGAGATTTACCACGACGGTAATTGGGAAGTGAACCGCCAAGGCTGGGAATGGACAGGTGGCTCAGAGGTGACCATTAAAGACCCAAGACATACCCTCCGAGGAGATTTTACTAACACTCATGAATGTCGCTTCTATTTGGTGGATCTTCGGACTGGAGGACTAGCAGACTATCATGGTGGCTATCCATTACCACTGCCTGCACGCATTGACCTTGGAGCGGAAGAGGTGGATGTCTATGAGGACTTGGATCCTATAGAACCTCTCGAGGATGATTTTGAGGCTTTACCCCAGAGTGACCCGGATAAGATTGAAGAGGACCCTAGTGAGGGATTGTCTCCGGTCGAGTATTCGGATGCAGATGTTTGGGTGTTCGATATAGAAGAAGTGCCTGTCGCAGCGTCCAGTGATGAGGATTAGTAGTTAGTTTATTTTCAGTTATGTATGAGGAGTTATGTATGTTATTGGACTTTAATAACTTTGTTGGATACCATGTAACTCCCGTATTTGTAATAATGTGGTCTGGACTTGGCGATCGGAGTAATATGACGATGATTTTAAATGGGATTCCAAAGCGCGGTGTTGGTAACATCTCTATTTGGAAACCTGATGGATGACGTGGAACATAACTGTAAAATTTTATAACAAAAATGTCTTTGGAAAAGAAACATGTTTACAAGAATGAACCCATATCCACGTAAAAATATTTTACCCGTATTTTTCTAAATTCAATAAAAAGGAACTTTCGAGTTTCTAAATTGGGGTGTTACATCTTACCGCTGCACCGCCATTAAATCGTGTGGCTTAAGCAACCAATGCACCCAGCGGGGCGTACTTACTTGGCTTGGAATCCGTAGACCGTATCTGCATGTCTTAACAGAGTACTGTGAACCACCACTGCGTACAACTCCATGAGTTGGGCGTCTAACCACTGCACACGCCATTAAATCGTGCGGCTTACGCAACCAATGCACCCAGCGGGGCGTACTTACTTTGCCTGGCATTCGCATACCCAATTCCTTAGCCCTTTATCTTTTTCTTTCTTTTATTTATTCTCATTATTCCATCATATTTCATCTCTTTCATTCAATCTTTTATCACATTCTCGTTCTTTGTTTTATTTCAATTTATTCAATCATATTTCTTTTCTTTTATTCAATACTTTAATTCCGTTTCCTCATTCATTCTACTCTCTCAATTAGGGGGAAAGTCTCAACTAACATCATAAAGGTCACTTAGGCTTTACTCAAGTTCACACATTCATTTCCACTCAAAGCAACCAACCACGTATACATGTTTCCATAGAAAATATCAAATATCACATTCCAATCAGCACATCATGCATATAAAACATAAATATCAAGTGAGGGTTTTCTATTGTTTTCCTTAAGTCATTATTCTTTATCATTACCGGTTATCCTAGGGTTCATTAACATACAAAATCACTCACTCTTAATCACCACTATACACTACCTAGAAATACATTCCCTAAGCTAAGGTAACACCCCCTCTTACCTTGCGTTTCCTTAGTCATGATTCTTTTCGTACGATAATGTCCTAACGTATCTCAGTCCATTGCTTGCGCGTGGCGATAGGTTCTAAAGCTCCTTCATCGTCTAATCATATTACATAAATTAAATAACAATCAATATAATGCTCTAAGGACCAATCAAAGTAAAACAATCACTTAAATCTTGATTAAAAACGTTATAAAAACATAATTTTCCATTATACGCAATAAGCTAACAAAGTATTAAAATAGGGATCTTTCGGTGTTCCGAAAAAGCAAGTCTTTGGAATAAATTAGTAACTAAAAGCGGCGTCAAAAACATTTGATTATAGTTCGTAAACTAAAGTTAACCTAGATTTAAATAAGAGCTAATGTCTTCACAAAATAGTTTAGTTTCTCATTGGAAAGAGATTAACTTTTAAACTAATATAATCTATCAAAACAAATCAAAATCAAGTAGCTTTGATAATAATTTACAAAATTAAATGTTGATGTTACTTGACATTATTAATTTTGAATGGTTTATTTAACCTTTTAGTCCCTGAACTTATAAACTACTCTTTTGGAATTAGTCCTTAAATTTTTTCGATGCTTTGAGTCCCTGAACTTTGTTCAATTTTAGGAAATGGGGTCCTTTCGTTACTTAAGTATGATATAGCCGACGACATGTCACGTCACTGTCACAATATCAACGAGTGATGTGTTATGTAGCGTCACGTGACATTGCAAAAAAAAAATCATTTCTTTTAATAATTATTAAAAGATTTGATTTTCTTTAAAAAAACAATTTTTAATTTTTTTATTAAATTTGAATTTTTTTAAATTTTAAAAAATCTCGTGGCATCATCAGACACGTTACCTATTGATGTAGTGAAAGTGTCTTGATATTTCCTTGATCATAACACCACTTAAGTGATGAAATGACCATTTCCAAAATTTGAGCAGAGTTTAGGCACTCAAAGCATCGAAAAAAAAAGTTTAAGGACCAATTTCAAAAGAGCACCTAAGTTCAGGGATTAATTACTTAAATAAGCCATTTCGAATTAAAAGGAAATGCCCTCAATTCAAAATAAGTCAAAATCACATTTCCCACATTCAAATAATTACACTTCCCTTTAACTTGAAGTTAACGCTTAATATTTTAACCCGAATTAACATATGTCAAATATATTAGATTCCTAATTAACTGTTGCATCGTTTAGTTCAGGGAAAACTCAACCAAGCTAAACGACAGCTCACTTACTTAGGAATCCAACTCTTTTAATAAAATACTTCTAAAACAATTCATTTGACATAATGTTTAATTCGATGTTATAATACATCCAAGCAACCAATTAAAATCATTAAAAATAATACTTTAATTAAAAATAAATACTAAATAATAATAGAATTCACTTTTCTCAACAATAATAGCATACTAAAACAATTTAACACTTTATAATTATTACCGATAACACTAAAATTAGTATTATTATTATTATTATTATTATTATTAATATCGGTATCAGTGTTATTATTAAAACGTAACACAGAGCAGATAAAAAGGTATTAGGGATTTACCCTCAAAATCTGATTTTTGAAGCAACACTGACAACAAGGATGGTTCGGTTCTAGATCCTTCAACGGTCACGGGTATGGCGATACCGGCACCGGTTCACCAAGCTCCGGTTTGACCAAAGCTTACGACCCCGGCATCCATGGCAACCAGCGAAAGGAAGATGTGGCTCTCTCCAAGGGGGCGGCGGCGATGATGAACGGCGGCGGCAGCAGCGGCTATGGACTCCACGGTCGGCGACAACAACAACAACATCAAACGCCACATACCCAGGCGGCGGCACTTGGGAGACAGGGAGGAGAGAGAAAATTGGGGTTTTGAGGGTGTGAGAGAAAATATGAGAGGTTGACGAAAGATTAGGTGTTTATGAGTGATGGGAATCGATTCTTGGTGGTTGATGATGAGTTTATGTGATGATTTGAGGTGCAAATTAGAGAGAGAAAGGGAAGAAATTCGAGTTTCATAGAGAGAGAAACAACGGAGGGTCGAATGTAAGCTACCTCATTGTTTTTATTTTTGCAGATCTGATCGAACTAATCGATTAGTGAACACACTAATCGATTAATCTGGTCAGTTTGATTTATTGTCTTTTCTTTTCCTTGACGAATGTCGTATTTCTTAGTTACTCGTCGGATTTTGCTCAAATTTGAAAGCAAGTTTCCATACGTACTAACCTTCACATCCAACGGTGGAGTTCATGTTTAGAGTTGTTAATCTTTTATTTTCAATTTTCTATTATAACGTGTTTAAATCAAAGTAAGGTATAAAAATATATTTTTCAAAATAGAATAATTACTTCAAATGGATTTACTTTCAAATATAATTAAATATTCTTTCGTAGTTAGTATAATGTATTTTGTGAAAATACCCAACACTTAAATGGTAAATTCCAGGAAAAAATTATTTAAATCAATAAAACTTATAATTTATAACGTTAAAGAAATCAGGGTGTTAAGATTCCAATATTTCTTAACACTTTTATAATACTAAAAGGGACCTTAATTTGTTACTCTTAAACTTGATTACTGTTATTATTATTATTCTAATCCGTTATCATTATAATAATACTAGGGGTTAAAATTCGGAATGTTACAATTCTCCCCCACTTAAGAGAATTTTGTCCCCGAAATTCCGATTGGTTTAAGTGAATGAAGGACCTACCATCGTTTAAAAAGGACCTCTAACTATGATATCTAACTCTTCTCGGGTTCACTCCCCCACTTATGGCGCTCCTAGAGCAATACTCTTTGTTGTTTCACGCTTATACCTTCTTTCCTTAACACCAATGAGTTCGGTTGAGTTCCTGTTCAGGATTTCTACTATGGTAAGATCAAGGTTCGCTGATCCAAGAATTCTTGACGTTTGTCCCAACAACTGAGACAAACATAACTATAAACAAGCACTACATGTAGCACGAGGGTCTTAATTAACTAGCAAGTTGAGAGCTACACTTCATGTTGGTGTCGAACTCCACGAGTTTGCTAAACTCTTCGCAATGCATAGAATAGCTAATCAAGAAAGGGTGATTTTGGAATGAACCATCAACAAACCAAGTAATTGATTGATTCAAGGATCGTCCACTAGACAATTGCACATTAATACGTGATATGGATTAGTGGATTCAAGATTTTCTTGGTTTTCTTGGATGAACCCATCATTCTGGGTATAGGAGATTCTGATGATTACATATTAGAAGGACACGATATAATGGACTTATGAAAGGGTCATTCAAATCTAAGGATAATATAAATAAAGAGATTATCGAAAATCACTTTTAGTTTATAACGAGGAATAAGGATAGAATCTCAGGAGCCACCACTATTAAAGTGTTAAAGTTATGACCCAGATAAACATGGTCATGCAATCATTAGGTCACATGAAAATGATTTCATGTTACTTGGAATGTTTCAAACCAGCAAGCATGTTTTTAAACTTAGCAAGAGACAAGTTGATTCTACGACGGTCACGATGCAATTTGAATTGAAAATAATTACCAAATAATCAAACTCCCTGACGTGTAAGAGATGGTAAGGATTATGAACTAAAGGTAGATTTAAGTGACAATTCCTCAAATCAAAACTACATTTTTGTTTTGAATTCAAGTGTTTGCATAGAACTGAGAATGATGGATACAATGTACTCAAGAAGTTGTACATCAACGAGTGTATCACGAATTAACAAAAACCATTCACAGTCAATTGATGTTCAGAGTAAGAGCGAGGGAATTTAGATTCTACGATCAATATCTAATATGTCAAGAGTTAAACGAGGAAAATAAAGGTTCAAGGTGCCGAGTAATTATTAAGGCACCAGACAACAGGATCGACACTCCAAATTCAAGTCACCAATCATAAATTGGACACCTTGAAAGGAAAGGGAAAATCTATAAGATTTTCTAGGATTTACTTTGTCTGAATTGTCACCTTTGGAAATCGTGCAATGTTTTCCAAGTGTGACAATACATCAATTAAGAAAATTGGATTCGAACACTAAGAAATAAACTATAAATTAAGAGAGGTTATGCTAAGTCCACTAAATTCTAATTCCTAATCTAACTAACTGAGACATCTAACTATCTATTGGTTACTCGCTTGGTGAGTAAACCACAAGAGTTGTGAGTCTACACTCCAAGGCCGAGGAAAACTACTCTGATACCAAAATGTAACATCCTAACTTTTAATCCTTAATTTACCCCTTAAACAAAATTAGCACTTGAAAATTTCTTTTTAAACATAAGCTTATTATGAAAATCTCTGGAAAATTCGGCGGAGTTTCCTCTGTTTTTCAGACTTCCCAAAAATATTAATTTTTTTTCCTGTTTATCCTGTACAAAACATTTTCAACCAGCACAGACAGATAAGGATAATTTATATTATTTAAAAGTCTTTGAATTTATCTATTTCCCCAAAATACTCATTTCCTACCAAAAGGAGTCCTAACTAATACTACTACTTACACTCCCCGAGGAGGAGTGTGCTCCTGCTCGGCCTGGGGCTGTGCTAACTCAAGCTCTGAAACTGTGTAAAAACAGTTAAGAGGTAAGTAATACACAGAACTTAGCAAATGAAATCTAAATAGGCATAATAATAACTAAGTCATAGACAAATAAGCAGTTAATCACATAAACATCACACAAATCAATCCCATTTATTCCATTAATAAACACTTATCATTTCATTCTCATTTTACCATTGTAATCTTACTTTTTTCAAATTTTATTCATTTATTCATTTTCATTCTCCTTTCTTTTACTTTTTTGACTCTTTTATTTCATTTCCTTCTTTTCTTTTTCTTCTCTTTTCTTACTTTTTCATTTCCATTCTTTGTGCTTCGTATCTTTTACTCTTAGGGTCTTTGCGAACTCACCACTGCGCACAACTCCATGAATTGGGCATCTTACCACTGCGCACGCCATTAAATCATACGACTTACACAACCAATGCACCCAGCGGGGCGTACTTACTTGGCCTGACATCCGCAAAAACCGTAATTAGGGTACTACGGACCCACCATTGCGTACAACTCCCTGAGTTGGGCGTCTTACCGCTGCACATGCCATTAAATCGTGTGGCTTACGCAACCAGTGCACCCAGTGGGGCATACTTATTTGGTCTGGCATCCGTAGACCGTATATGCATGTCTTAACAGAGTACTGCGAACCCACCACTGCGTACAACTCCCTGAGTTGGGCGTCTTACCGCTGCACAAGCCATTAAATCGTGCAGCTTACGCAACCAATGCACCCAATGGGGCGTACTTACTTGGCCTGACATCCGTAGACCGTATCTGCATGTCTTAATAGAGTACTTGGAACCCACCACTGCGTACAACTCCATGAGTTTGGCGTCTTACCGCTGAACACGCCATTAAATCGTGCGACTTACGCAACCAATGCGCCCAGCAGGGCGTACTTACTTGGCCTGGCATTCGCATACCCAATTCCATAGTCCTTTATCCATTTTCTTTCTTTTCTTTATTCTCATTATTCCATCATATTTCATCTCTTTCATTCGATCTTTTTTCACATTCTCGTTCTTTGTTTTATTTCAATTTATTCAATCATATTTCTTCTCTTTTATTCAATACTTTAATTTCGTTTCCTCTTTTATTCTACTCTCTCAATTAGGGGGAAAGTCACAACTAAAATCATAAAGGTCAGTTAGGCTTTACTCAAGTTCACACATTCATTTTCACTCAAAGCAACCAACGACATATACATGTTTCCATAGAAAATATCAAATATCACATTCCAATCATCACATCATGCATATAAAACATAAATATCAAGTGAGGGTTTTCTATTCTTTTCCTTAAGTCATTATTCTTTATTATTATCGGTTACCCTAGGGTTCATTAACATCCAAAATCACTCACTCTTAATCACCACTATACACTACCTAGAAATACATTCCCTTAGCTAAGGTAACACCCCTTCTTACCTTGAGTTTCCTTAGTCATGATTTTTTTCGTACGATAATGTCCAAACGTATCTCAGTCCATCGCTAGCGCGTGGCGACAGGTTCTAAAGCTCCTTCGTCGTCTAATCATATTACATAAATTAAATAACAATCAATAGAATGCTCTAAGGACCAATCAAACGCGATAGTAAAACGATCACTTAAATCTTGATTGAAAATGTTATAAAAACATAATTTTTGTTATACGCAATAAGCTAACAAAGTATTAAAGTAGGGATCTTTCGGTGTTCCGTAAAAGCAAGTCTTTGGAATAAATTAGTAACTAAAAGCAGCGTCAAAAACATTTGATTATCGTTCGTAAACTAAAGTTAACTTATATTAAAATAAGAGCAAATGTCTTCACAAAATAGTTTAGTTTCTTATTGGAAAGAGATTAACTTTTAAACTAATATAATCTATCAAAACAAATCAAAATCAAGTAGCTTTGATAATAATTTACAAAATTAAATGCTGATGTTACTTGACATTATTAATTTCGAATTAAAAGGAAATGCCCTCAATTCAAAATAAGTCACAATCACATTTCCCACATTCAAATAATTACACTTCCCTTTAACTTGAAGTTAACGTTTAAGGTTTTAACCCGAATTAACATGTGCCAAATATATTAGATTTCTAATTACCTGATGCATCGTTTAGTTCAGGGAAAACTCATCCAAGCTAAACGACGGCTCACTTACTTAGGAATCCAACACTTTTAATAAATCTAAAACAATTCATTTGACATAATGTTTAATTTGATGTTATAACACATCCAAGCAACCAATTAAAATCGTTAAAAATAATACTTTAATTAAAAATAAATACTAAATAATAATACAATTAACTTTTCTCAACAATAATAGCATACTAAAACAATTTAACACTTTATAATTATTACTAATAACACTAAAATTAGTATTATTATTATTAGTAGTTGTATTGGTATCAGTGTTATTATTAAAACGTAACACAGAGCAGATAAAAAGGTATTAGGGATTTACCCTCAAAATCTGATTTTTGAAGCAACACTGACAACAAGGATGGTTCGGTCCTAGCTCCTTCAACGGTCACGGGTACGGCGGTACCGGCGTCGGTTCACCAAGCTCCGGTTCGACCAAAGCTCACGACCCCGACATCCATGGAAACCAGCAAAAGGAAGACGTGGCTCTCTCGGAGGAGGTGGCGCCGGTGATGAACGGTGGCGGCAACAGCGGCTATGGCCTCCATGGTCGGCGACAACAACGACAACAACAAACGTCACACACCCAGGCGGCGGCACTTGGGAGACAGGGAGGAGAGAGAAAATTGGGGTTTTGAGGGTGTGAGAGAAAATATGAGAGGTTGATGAAAGATTAAGTGTTTATGGGTGATGGGAATCGATTCTTGGTGGTTGATGATGGGTTTATGTGATGATTTGAGGTGCAAATTAGAGAGAGAAAGGGAAGAAATTTGAGTTTCATAGAGAGAGATGTGACACCCTTCCAACTTACCCAATTTTAATATAGTACTTAAGCTATTATATTGGATAATATATGGACTTGTGAGTATTAAGAAAATATGGAAATAAAATTTTTCATTCAAAAGTGGGTGCACAAATCAACACTTGGAATTCTTGGAGAATAAACTCTAAAGCATTTCGAAACAGTTGTATCGAATTCGGCGATTTCTAAAACCTTTTCAAAAGTTGGGTAACATTCGTCTTTTGAAATCGTTTTTATATCATAGAAAATAACTAAAGCTACCCTTGCTTTATTTGATAAAACTGATACCATCGAATAGTTTTCACAGCTGAACTCTCAAATAGATTAAATCAGAGTAAGCGGAAATTATAGGACTATGCAACTAATAGTAATATAACCATAGGTATATACATATATATGAAAAGAGTTATAAGTACATAGTCCCGACATCAAGTCTCCAAGATCCAAAATACAAGTCCACAAACAGATCTACATAGCAGTGCAACCAAAACCCTAGAGTACTCCAAAAGTATATCTACAACATATATACATAACCAAAATATAACTCTAAGGGTGGTCACGTAGATCTGGCAGCATCAGATGTAGTAGTGGTGATAGCAGTAGTCTCCAAGAAGCAAAAGTAGTAAGGTAGTAGCATCATCATCAACACAGCAGCAGCAAGTCTCCTCCTCAGCATCCACACACCGGATCCTCTGATCCACATCATACACCATACGCACATACCTAGGGATCGTCGTCCCTCCAGTCACTCCCAGTAGAATGCACGACAGGCTCATCTCCGCTCGCGTCCTCCACCGGATCCTCCTCGATCTCATCCGAGGGAGAATGTACCCTACCACTGGGTACTGGGTCAGGTGATGGTGAAACCCTGACTGGGCTCCTCGGATCAGAAGGGGGAGTCTCCTCGCGGACGACTCTAGAAGTAAAAGGGTGAGAGCGGGTAGGTCGAAAATGAAAGCTGTGATAAGAACGAGCTGGTCGTGTGGGAGGTGGTCCATGGTAAGTGTAAAACGAGGGTACATGCATAGTGTATATGATGGGAATCCTAAACCTATGAGGACGGAATCGCATCAACGGGTTTGGGTGGTAGAAGGTAATCTCTACCTCTCCCTCGAACACCGCGCGATGGTCCTCATAGATCCATATGCCACTAGGAAGTGGACGGATCTCGATGCAAGCAATGTAACGAGACATCACCTACAAGGGCATAGGGGTAAGCATGTCTATACACATAATCAACAGAGAATAAATTGTACAATGTGAATATGTAAATATGCAATCATAAATAACAATCACATTTAGCACTTAGCAAGTATTGAATGCAAGTAGGATGCTCATACTTGTTTCATTTATCACAATTAATGCAAATGACTGGCATGATGCATGAATTTAGCTCTCAAGCTTATCTCCATCATTCTATGTCACTCTCTGACGTCCATCCTTGACAACCCAGCACTCAACAGTGCGTTGTATTCCTAGGTATACAACAATTCGTACATTCACCTAGAATGTACACGACAAGCTTGGAATCCATGCCACCCGAGCATATCCCGTCATCCAAACGGACCGTCATCCAAACGGTATAACCATATCGGCATCCACTCAGCCGACCACGTCAACGACGTGTCATCAAGCAAGCGTATTGGCACTCCCAGAGGCCCTCCACATGTTTACCAAAAACATGATATACGTCCTACCATCCAAACTCCAGGATGAATGCATTACTTTACTTAAAGGGAATTGACTGATGTTTTATCCTTTTATTAATACATTATGTGCCTCCCGAGCAATGTGTCATTATTCAAATAAAAACATCATGACGTCAATCAATTTCCTTTAAGTCCAGGATCACTTGGTTTATTGTCCTTTAAGTGTTACAAAATAACTTAGAATTGAAAATGGTATTTTTAAGTATCTGACTAAAAATACTCGAGTGTTTTCCATAATACTCGAGTAATTCATCAGTTTCCAGATTTTACTTGAGTGGTTCATAATTATACTTGAGTCGTTCATGTCTTTTTAGAGATTTAAGTTTTCAGATCTTCATAAATATACTCGAGTAATTTCATGAGATACTCGAGTAGTTCATATATTACTCGAGTTGTTCATCAATTTTTACTCTTGTTGCATCTGAAATACTCGAGTGCCAAGCCTGATTCTCAAGTTGGTGCGCCAATTTTCACACTGGTGCACCACGAAATACTCGAGTGTTAAGCCATATACTCGAGTATTTGCAGCAGAACAGACTGAAAACTTGGTTTTTACATACCATTTCAATTTCTAAACAATTTTAACCCAAACCAATAATCACAATAGCTCATATACCATATATTGAACATGTTACCATACTCATTTCATATCAAATAACAAATTTGACAGAGAATCAATCATTTATGTATAAAATACACAATTTAGCAACTCAACACCTCAAATTGCAAAATAAACATCACACTCATAAAACAATGGTAATTTAAGCTTGCATGCATGATTTAGAACTTGCTCATCACAGTCATAGAGCATGGATTGGTCTCCAAACCAAAGTTCCTATTCAAACTAAGCCCTTAGAGCCTCTTGATGGCTCTCTAACACAATTAATGGAATTTAAACTATATCTAGTGTAAGAAATTACTTCCCCTTACCTCTCAAACGTTTTCCAACCAAGAATTGACCAGAAAAAGGCTCCACAACTCTCAGACCAACTTCAAGCACCACATGCAGAGCATTTTGAGTGCAACACCAAAGTGGAATTGGTTTACATATGAAACAGAGACACAAATTGGGGAAATTAGATTTTCTAAACTCTATGCAACATAAACTAACTAAGGAAACCGAATTTGGGACTCAAGGATTCGTGAGCTTACCAGAAATCAAACCCAAAGTAAGCTCCAGAAACAGTTTTGACAGCACAAGCTCCAACTTCCAGCCCTTGAATCTTCCACTACACTCACTCAATCCTCACGATTTTACTTTCTATACAAAGCTCAAGATGTAAGCTTTGTATTCGTGTATCGTTTGTGTTTTGAATCTGAACAGAGAATGAGAATCGAAGAGAATGTATTCGGAACCCTAACTTCAACAACTATAGCAAGATTGGGCAAAATTCTCAACTAAGAGATGTTGATGAGCTTATATAGGAATAGAGAGAGCTCATGCACGTTGACACGCCACCCATGGCGTTGGCAAGAAGGTGTTTTCGTGGCAGGAAGAGGAAATCGTTCATGGTGACTCACCAAACGCACTCACTCGTGCAGCTTGACCCAGAATACTCGAGTATTCAGAAAATACTCGAGTATTTTACCCAATTTTTGAAAAATAATTATTTTATTTTCTTTCCCTCCAAAACCTTTCCTATAATTACCTCTAGGTCCCAATCCAGGGACTAATATGAAAAATATTTATTTTATGCATTATTATATTTATTAAATCAATTCACACACATATACTAACTATATGAACACACATTTTAATCAAGGATTAATATAGAAATAATTAATTATAATTAATTTATAATTAACATTTCATTAATCGGGGATTAAAATTTTGGGGTGTTACAAGAGAGAGAGAAACAATGGAGGGTCGAATGTAAGCTCCCTCACTGTTTTTATTTTTGCAGATCTGATCGAACTAATCGGTTAGTGAATCTGGTCAGTTTGATTTATTGTCTTTTCTTTTCCTTAACGAATGCCGTATTTCTTCGTTACCCGTCGGATCGTGCTCAAATTTAAAAGCAAGCTTCCCTACGTACTAACCTTCACATCCAACGGTGGAATTCATGTTTAGAGTTGTTAATCTTATATTTTCAATTTTCTATTATAACGTATTTAAATCAAAGTAAGGTATAAAAATATATTTTTCAAAATAGAGTAATTACTTCAAATGGATTTACTTTCAAATATAATTAAATATTCTTTCGTAGTTAGCATAATGTATTTTATGAAAATACCCAACACTTAAATGGTAAATTCCAGGAAATAATTATTTAATTCAATAAAACTTATAATTTATAACGTTAAAGAAATTAGGGTGTTAAGATTCTAATGTTTCTTAACACTTTTATAATACTAAAAGGGACCTTAATTTGTTACTCTTAAACTTGATTATTGTTATTATTATTATTCTAATCCATTATTATTATAATATAATACTAGGGGTTAAAATTAGGAATGTTACAAATTGATTGGATGTTAAAGTTGATTTAGAAATGTTTGTTTAAGTGATATAGGGAGTGATAGAAATAAATTGGTCTTGACTCTTTTGATGCATGTTTCGGTCTAAGCATGTTCATAAGGAAAAGGATTTATTTTGGCAAATGCCAAGTAGTATTTGAAGTTCGTTTAATAAAAATGAAATGGAAGAGTTGGTGTTGTTGTTTATTTATGGTTGAGTGTTTAGTTTAGAACTTAATTGATTTATTCTGAGTACTACTTGAATGCTTTCTTAGTTACATGCTCACTTGCTTAATTTAATTGAATGCATGAACGAACATGAGTTGCTTGGTTACATGATTGGATTTGCTAGAGTATTGCTGTTGTTTACGAGTTTGATTGATATTTGAAAAGTGTTTGGTTCCGTAATTGATTTTGGAAATTTAAAATTTGATCTTTAGAATGATTCAGTTGATTTAATTAAGAATTTTTGGACATGTGTAGTGGCTGCCCAAGCTTTATTTTGATGCTCATGTTTGGAAAATAAAAAGTGTTTAAGTGACGGTTGTGTGCCAAAATGCTATATGGATGAAAGTGTGACTTTACGATGTTTTTGGATTTTCTAAAAAGGTGATTTATGGATTTATTCTCTTGCTGTCAAGATTTCGTTTACCTTGCTTTTCAATTCTAAAAGTGTGTTTAAATTGATTTAAAGTTTAAGTTTTAAGTGGTATTTGATTTGAGAAGGGTTGGATTGGAAAAGTTAAGTTTTTCGATGTTTTCGGGTTCGAACGAGCTGTTGTCCAAGGTGGACCAGCCACTAACCCTTTTATCTAAAATATATAAGATAATTGTTTCACGATGGTTTTAAGAGAATAAAAGTGTTTAAAGTTTTGGAACGAATTTGAGAAAGGCTTTTGTTTTGACCTTACCCGAATGATTTTAACTTAAGTTTACAAGGGATGAATTTTAATCATGGACTTGATGCTTGATTTGAATTATGATATTAATATATAATGTCTGTCTTGAGAATGTAAAAGGTGTTAGTTGAGGACGCGTGTTGGAGGACCGCACCCGTAAGGACTCTTTGGATTTCTGTCGGCGCTCGAGGTGAGAGAGCAGCTTTCCTAAGACACATTGGTGTGTAGGTAACATGTTAAGATGTTCTTGGCTATCTCAATAGCCGGAACGTAGGGTCTAAGAGTCAGCCATATGGTGGCAATCGGATGTGTGTGTATGGCCACTCATACGCAGGACTAAGATATCCCCTTTTGTTATAATAATATGACATGTTGCTATCTATTTATGATGATGGAACGATATGACCTGATGAATTATGCCTGTTGAATTTTATCTGAAATTGAAAGTATTCATGCTATATACATTATGCTACTCTGTTTGATTAATTATGCTAATAAAATGATGTGGAAATGTTGAAATGTCATCATGAGTATTGAAAAGTTTAATAAAGTCAAGATTCAGCTATAATGAAAAGATTGTCGAAATGAGAAGTAATGAAAGTAAAGTGGACTTGTACAGAAAGTGTAACTGAAAAAATGAGTGTGGTGGATATGATATACCATATAATAATAAATCTCCCTGATGTGCACCAAGGTGGAGTTCGTGTTTTTCAGGTTGAGTTTGTGCTGGCTACGTGTGCAGTATGCCCGTGTGTCCGAGCCCTGATATGTTAAGCAAAGTACTGTTGGAAAAGATTAATGTGAAAGATGAATAATTAGAGGTGAAGGATCACCGATGGGATGTATAAGGGTGACTCGTCCGAACCTTAGGGTTAATCAAATATTAATAAAACCTTGATAAGACATTAAAAGACTTTAAATAATGCGGTGAGATGAGTGTGAAATAGTGGAGATGAAGATACACTGCTTATCTGCGGATATTCAGGTATGAGATTGTGATAGGGGAGGGTGATGACGGTGACTCGTCAAGTAGCCTAGAGTGCTTTTCTGGGAAGAACTAGTCTATAAGTGATCGGGCCTGAAGACCCAAGGGATCGTAGCACGTTCTGCACTCAAGACTAGAAAAGTACTGTCGCCCCTTGACCAAATTCGGAACGGTGAGAGGGAACCTGAATGAGGCGGGCAGTCGAATGGTTGTTGGGCCCTTGTGATATCACGTAGAAATGAGATATTGATTGTCATGATGGCCGGCCCGTACGGTTGTGGCCTTGATATATATATATATATATACTGTTGGATTTTCTCGGCTGTTTGACCTGCGTGGGTTAAGGTTCCTGTACGTCCCGTTTGCTTCCGACTAGGTTTGAGTGGATTGGAGGAGATGTATGTGTGTTAACTAAACTCGTCGATGACTTTCCCTAATTCCCCTCTCATCGAAGGATGCGCTTCAATAAGACTTAATAAGGAAAGTGTATTAATACGATAAGATAAATTGATTAAGGATGATAAAAGAGTTGTGAAAGCATTGTGGCACTAAGGGAGCCTTTGAGCATGGAATCGAGGTGAAATATTGGTTGAGGAAAAGATTTGGAAGAGATGATGGATATCCATGGAAAGGATGAGTTATAATGATGTGAATGACAAATGATAATAATGGAAGTGATAATTGTGATAATAGTAAGGATATGCATTTTCACTTGATGTGTATTATTTAATTGTTATATCTTGATATGATTGCTTGTTGTAATTCCACATCGTCGACTTTCCGCCCGGAAGAGCTGACTCTCTCTATTTTTCTGCTGTCTGTTTCTATTGGTCTTTTGTCGACCAATTAGATGGTGGACCTACGGACGGGAAAGGATCATCTTTAGAGGAGGCGCCAGCTGCAGTTCCTAAGGATGAAGGCCAGTTGTTCTATTCAGTGTTTACCATGTGTTGTTGTGGTGTTGTATTTTGGTCCAGGTAGACTCTGATAACTTTACTCGGATATCATGTAACCTCGTACTGACAATAATAAGTTTCCAAACTTGATATTTGAAATAGTATTATGATGATTTATGAGTACGATAAGTTGAGTTTCAAAGTGCGGTGTTGGTAACATCTCGATTTGAAACTTGACGTGCGATGTGGGACATGAATAATTTATTTGATAATGGAAATGTTTTTGAACAAGACATGTTCTACAAAATGATTTCATGCCCACATCACCAATGTAAAAAAAAATTCCCATATTTTTACTGAATAAAAATAAATTCAAGTTACTAAATCGGGGTGTTACAAAATCAAAATCAAATCAAAAACGATTTTGGAAATAATTCAAATTCAAAAAGAGAATCAAATCAAAAACAAATTCGGAAAAATATTAAGATTGATTTTCATACTAAAAAGGAATATTTTCAAAAAATAAATCAGAATCGATTAAGTAAAAACAAATCTGGAAATATTTAATTAAGATTGATTCTAACACGGATTTCAAAATAACTTAAAAGTAATCGATTACTTTTCAGAGGTAATCGATTATCTATTTCCGTGAAAACAGTGAAATCAACTTTTAAGAAAGTAATCGATTATTAAAACAAAGTAATCGATTATCAACTCCCTGTGAGGAAGGTAATAGATTATTAAAACATGTAATCGCTTATTTTCAATAAAAACTCCAAGGTCACAACTCAGAGGCATGATAATCGATTATCCAGGAGAGGTAATTGATTACTTTTGCTTATTTTCCTAAAAATGATTTTCTAAAGCAGAGTATGTAACCATAGGTTTTCAAAAACATTTTTAACTGAAACTACCTTAACACATTTTCACAAAAGTTCTTTTCTTCTCCTTAAATAAAGAAAAACAATCTTGGCCATAAACACTTGGAATAAATATAACTTCATTACCTTACACAAATTCCTATGGGCAAAATTAAACTTAATTTATTTTCTTGAAAGCTTGAGCCTTGAGCTTGATTGCACTTGACGCTTGAATGTAGTTTGTTATCATCAAAACCTTCTTCTAGAAATCTTCTAGCATAACTCTTTACGTCCTTGGGAAAGCTTGACTTCCAACACTCCCCCTTTTTTATGATGACAAACTCATTTTGAATATCTGCATCACAAGCATTAAACAAGCAAATATATAGCAATATAATCCAAAACTTATACCCAACTAGGAAAATTAAATGAAATATCAAGGATAAAATATTAAATTGATAAACTCCCCTTGCAGAGATGGTTAAGATAATATAATAACACAAATTAATCTCAAAATCTTCTCCCATCATCTCAGTATCTTCTCCTCCTTTGTCAACATCAAAATAGAGGGAAGACTTAAGCAACATTTGGGTTCTTCTCCCCCTTTGTACTATACTCCCCTTGAAACACTGAACAGATACATCAATAATAACAAGGGAGTAAATACGCATAGACACATAGTCAATTCTTCTCCCGCTATTTGACATCAGCAAAAGTAGTTATGAGATACAAAATAATTTCTTCCCAATACACAATAAAAAGATGCATGATGTCAAAATGGGACGAAGAAGTAAAACATGTTTTCAACGCAAATATTCAAATAATATTTTTCTCCCCCTTTCTAAAAGGTTTTTCCAAAATAAGCATAACATGAAGGGAGATGATAAATGCATCATAAAAACATGTGAATGCTCGCTATCATCAAAACTTTAAAATCCTATATGCCATGACAATAATAACATATAATTCATGATAGCACATATTGTCATATAAGGCATATATCACATATAAAAGTAACAAAAGAATGAAGTTAAGGATAAAGATATTTATGTATGTGATATTCTCCCATGTATGATGTTTCTTTACAATAAGGAATCCTTCCTTTGATAAGTTCACCAAGTAACACCCCGATTTTGTTCACCGAAAATATTGCATTTATTAATTAAATAATGGTAAAAATGAGGGTCGATTTTTTTTGAACATTTATGTACACGCCCTTTGCTTGGTTCATTTTATTTGTTTTCCAAAAATCCATTTATTTTGTTTATTTTCAAAAGATAACGTCGTCGATTCGTCATAAGGGAATTATCATCTCCATTCACAAAATCGAGTTGTTACAAAAACACATCCGCGGAACCATTCACCAAAATAACTTCGTTGCATTTTAAACATCATTGGTAAAGTTCACAAGTACTACATAATTACATAAGTTCCTAAAGCAGTTACTAAAGCAGAATGAAAGAGTTGTGGATACACAGTCCCAACATACATCAAAGATAAAGGTAGTTATGTCATTAGATATCCAGAGTATGACACTCCTCAGTTGAGACAAGACCCAAACTAAAACAAAATAAAACACCTAATCAGCAACACCTACGAGACTTCCTATGTTGTCGGCTGATCCTTGTCATCCTCCTATCTCCTCAACCTCCTCAGTCTTAACCTCTGCAGGCGGTATAGGCTGCGCACGCCGTGCATAGTAAGTCCAAGGGCCACCATCCATGTAGTCTCTCAAGGTAATGCTACCAATGTGAAAGTCGATCCTTGCTCCTCTCAACCTATGCTCAGGGTCTCTGATCTCCAACCGAGTCGGGCCTCTCTAGATCCAGCCATCATGGGTAGCTTCCCACGCTCCCCCCGCTAGGGGCCACATTTTGATCGCGATGATGTACACCATCTGCCCGTTGCGTCCCCACGAAGAACGAAGAGAAACAACGAGACGAGAGAAAGAATTAGCTTTTCTGGATGCATGACACGTCGACAAAAGGAACGCACCACCAACATATCTCAAAGCAGAAATAAATAACAACACAGGTGCACATGAATATGAATGAATTAATGATCATCATCAACATCAGTCAAATAATTCATTCATTGATCTCGCATCATCATAACTTGGCATAATTTCAGTGCCACCATCACATCATCACACTTTAATGCTTATAACACAATTAGCTTTATTGATGTATCTTATTAAGTTTTATTGAGATTCGCATCACCAATGATGTCAAGGGAAAACTAAAACGTCACTGGGAAAATTATCTAGACAGCACACACGTCTACATCTCCTCCACATCCTTCCAAACCTAATCGGAAGCAAACGAGACGTACAAGAACCTTAACCCACGCTGGTCTAACGGTCGAGAAAACAACACATACTGCACCCACTCAGGTTAGCTATAACTTAAACACTGCACCCACACGATTCAGCTGTAATCTATCCTTTTTATTGCGATATCGCAGGGCCCAACAACCAATCGATCCTCGTTCAGGTTCCCTCTCACCGTTTCGAATTTGATCAAGAGGGCGACAGTACTTTTCTAGTTCGCGGTGCAGAACACACTACGATCCCTTGGGTCTTAAGTCCTGATCACATATAGTCTAGTTCTACCTAGAAAAACACCCTAGGCTACTTGACGAGTCACCGTCATCACCCTCCCCTATCACAATCACACACCTGAATATCCGCAAATAGACAGGGTATCTTCCTCTCCACTACTTCACACTCAACTCGTCGCATTATACTTAATGTCTTTTAAATATTTTATTAATATTTATAAACCTAATTGCGGACGAGTCACCTTTATCTGTCCCTTCGGTGATCCTCGACCTCTAATCAACAATCTTTCACAACGTCTAATCTTTCCCAACAACATTTGCTTAACAAATCAGGGCTCGGATCCACGGCATACTACACAGTGGCAGCACAAACTCAACCTAGAAAGCACAAAAGTCCATCTCGGTGCATATCAGGGAGTTTCACTTTCTTATTTCCATTATATCTAAAATCCTTTCCTGTACAACTGCACTTTAATTCACAACTTTCTTTTAATTAATTACTCAAACTCTTATCATTCATTCATCGCTTTCACTTTCATTTTTCAATGTCATACATCATGCTAAACATAATAAAACAGGATGGACATCATGAATGAGCAGGCATAATACTTTCATATTCTCATGTTCACATGAATAAATCAAGTAGTAGCACATAAATACAATAGTGATCTTAGTCTTTCGTGCGAGGAGCCAAACAATCAAACAGACCAATTGCCCTCACACAACTTGACATATGTTCGATCACGGTTCCAATTTAAACAATTGAAACTACAATCATTTAATCATGGCATACATTCCAGACAAGCTATTATTCTCACCTTGATTGTGAACAAAAGCTCTTTGAGGATCCACGAAACTTTGATTCCCACGATCACGCTCGAGTGCGATACCTTTATTTTCTCAAATTAAACATAACGTATTAATATGAGTTCCAAATAACATATTCGTTCTTTATCACTGGCACAAAACTCTAAAACTTAAAGTAAGTCCTTTTAGGTCGAACGAAAACACAATTCTTTTTCTCAAATCATTCCAAAGTAAAGCAACAACTTAAATACATTAAAACAATCCACAAATGAATTTTTAAGAGTAAGTACGAGTTGCTGGTCTGCCTTGGACAGCACCCTACAAAACTCCGAAAACACCGAAAAAATTCACGTTTTCACTTCTGGCTTTTTCCCAAATCAACTACCTCTTATAAGCTATACTTTAAATCACTTGAATATATTTTTAAAGTGGAAAAACAAACCAAACCAATTCTGCACAGCAAAGGATTTATCCACAAAAATCACTTTTAGAAAATCCAAAACATCGTAAAAGTACTTTTTGCTTCAAAACATGCTTTAGCACAAAACTAACACTTTATCACTTTATAATTCAAACCTTATCAATACAAATAGAACTTGGACAGCCACCGAACATAGCTAACTGTAGTGGACCTATGGTAGACCGAGCTACGACCGACCAAAGGGCTCATTACTCCCACTACTTCGATACTGATACAGGGGCGTCGATCGGATATTTATACCGAGCAAACTGGGTTTCCACCGGTTACGTACTGATAAGGTTTTCAGCTGGCACAGGACTTCCAATCTAATCCTTATCGTTTACAGCCTTATCAAACCGTAACTATCACTGGATTCCCCACGACTCTTGGTTAGATATAACAGCATTGGATAAAGTTTATCACTTACAGGGTTTAAGGATATGATCTTATTATATCCTATACAAATCCTACTTGAGTTCCACCTCCACAGAAGGCTTATCGGAATGGCCCAAAGAACACAGGTAATCTCCTATAAGAACCACCATGCTATAGGGGCTAAGGTACGTCTTCTCATCCCTAAGTTGACACAAGCACACACATTGTTGACTAGGGAGAACCTGATTATCCCAACTGGATCTTCAGAAATCCTAAAGACTCCTACATTAATATCTTGACTGTGATCATTCTTCAAGGCTTTTCCATAGCTTTAAGGTTGATCTCGGTTAAGAACACGACATTGGCGCCGTCTGTGGGGACAGAATAACATATCATTCCCACCACCACCATGGTCACTACCAGAAGTCAGGTTGGTGATCTCCGTGAACGCATCGCTCGCACCCGTGGCAGGCCCAGGAATGCAAATAATAATGAACCACAACCTCACTCCGCAGGCTATCTACGCGACGTCCTTAACCACAATCGTGGGAATAATGGACAACCACCACGAAGATCTCAATCTGGGCCAGGGAATAACCCCCAGCCACCAAACCATTCACACAGCCAACCACCACACAACCAAAGCCAAAATCATAGTGGCGTTCACGCTGTACACCCCCAAACGCCACAATCTTCCCATCCAAGGGCTGGGAGCAATCCCCAACCCCTTCAGGTCTTACGTACCATGCAGCCTCCACCCCCTCTACCACCACCAACACCTACACCACCATCCTCTACCCATGGTGATTCAAGTAGCACAACCCCTACCACACGAAATACTTCTAGAACCACTAGAACCCGAGCACACCATGGGCGAAACACCCAACGCACCCATCCTATCCCACATAACCCCGATCATGTAAGTACAACACCTAGAACCAGACTGAATCCAAGTAGATTTGCCCCAGGAAACTCTTGTCATAGCCATTCCATTAGCAGATCCTATGCAACTACGGCTTCCACTCGAGCTCGAGAACTAGAGATGATTAATATTCTTAATAGGCAAACCATGTTAATTGAACAGCAGGGACGTGCTATTGCCGTCCTTCAACAGCAGGCTATGGCAAGGATTGCTCAAAATCAATCAACCTCTATTCCACCACAAAACCAACCAACTATGGACCCCCAACCAACACCAATAATGCAGCTTCCACCACCAAATTTCCATGTTAACCCCTCCATTAACCAGGATCAGGGTGATTTTCATCTTGGTCATCCTTTCACCCCACATATCATGGCGTTTCAAACCCCTCAAGGCTACTTGGGCCCTTCTAATGTCCCACATTATAACGGTCTAACCGACCCAGTGGACCATATTGTCTCTTTCGAGGGGGCAATGAACTATTACGGCGGAGGAGAAGAAATGAAATGCCGAGCCTTTTCCATGACCCTCGAACCTTCAGTATTGCGTTGGTACTCATCTCTCCCTCGGAATTCTGTTAATTCTTGGGAAGAGATGAAAAGAGTATTTTTAAATAGATACACGGCTAGTTGTATCCAGCCCAGGTCCGACCACACCTTAGCAGCTATAACCCAAAAGCAAGATGAGTCCTTGAAAGATTACCTTTCGCGTTTCCATGCAGAAGCAAGCTCGGTCCCTCAACTAGCACCCGGGGTAGCAGTATTATTGTTCACTCAAGGTTTACAATCTGGAGATTTTAGAAAATCCTTGATTGGCAAACCTCCAAAAGATATGGCAGAGCTAAGGCAAAGATCAAACAAATTTATCAATCTGGAGGAATTCCACAAAGGGCAGAAAGTAAGAGAGGAAAGACAGCGTGCCGACCCACCAAGTCAAAACAAACAAAAACGTGACGAACGTTTTGGTGGCAGACAGGAAAGGAACGATCGAGATCGACGAATTCCTCCCCGAAATAAGTTTCAGGATTACACCCCTCTAACTGTTCCGAGGAGTCAGATTTTAAGAGAAACTATGTAGACCGACTTACGCTCTGCCCAAAGACCTCCGTCTTTATGAAAGGGCGCACAACGTGATAGGTCAAAATACTGTGATTTCCATAGGGGTTATGGCCATACAACCGACGAATGCATCTGGCTGCGAGACCTGATTGAGGAGATGGTCCGAGATGGGAAGTTGCGGCAGTACATCAGAGATGCGGCTGGCCGAAGGAGCAGACACAGATCTCAATCACCAGTAAAACCTAAACGCCAGAGAAGTAGGTCACCAGATGATCGGAACACGGGGAAGCAGAGAATCGACCCTACTCCGGTTCCCGAGTCAAACACCAATAAAAATGATTTTCTGGTAAACACTATTGCGAGAGGTTTTGCTGGAGGTGGGGAGAAGAGAGCCGACAAAAAAAAAATACATCAACCAAATTTTGGCTGTTAGCCATAAACCAATTGCCAAGAGATCAACAAAAAACATTCCCATCGTTTTTGATGATGATGATTTAGATGGAATCCTTCTGGGCCACAATGACCCCATGGTGATAACTGCTTTGATCGGCAACTATGAGGTAAAACGAGTTTTTATTGATCAAGGTAGTTCGGCAGATATAATGTTCTTCCCGCTATTCAAAGCTTTAAAACTCAGGGAGTGTAATCTCACTCCCTTCGAGGGGGAACTGATTGATTTTACTGGAGACACCGTTGAGCCAAAGGGTTACATTCAGCTCCCTGTGACCCTTGGACAACAGCCTTCGGCTAGAACTGAGATTGTGAAATTTTTGGTTGTTGATTGCCCGACGGCCTACAATGCAATTTTAGGAAGAACTTCTTTGCAGGCTTTTGGAGCAGTTGTATCAACAGTTCATTTGGCTATGAAGTTTGTTGGAACTGACGACAGAGTGGTAACGGTCAAAGCTGAATAGGATGCAGCAAGGAAATGTTACGATGCTAGCTTGGGGAAGGTGAAAAGTAAAGATCTGAGCAATCTGGAAAGAGTTTCTTTGGGTAAGGGAAATGTCAATTTGGCGGACCTGGATATGCGAGACCAGTCCGACAGAAATAGACCGACCCCAAAGGGACAGTGGGAGTTCTTGACACTATCTGATGACCCCCTCAAGCAAGTGAAAATTGGTTCAGATTTACCCGTATGTATTAAAGAAGAATTGGCTGCACTATTAATCGCGAATAAAGATTTGTTCGCTTGCACATCAGCCGACATGCCTGGAATCGACCCCAATTTTATTTGTCACAAGTTGAGCATCATTCCGGGGTCGAAGCCAGTGGCACAGCGTAAAAGAAAAGTTAGTACGGAAAAGGCGATTGCAATTGAGGAAAAGGTTGCTGAACTACTCCGAGCTGGTTTCATTAGGGAAATTGACTACACAGACTGGTTAGCTAACACCGTCTTGCTCAAAAAGCCCAATGGAAAATGGAGAATGTGTGTTGATTACACAGACTTGAACAAAGTCTGTCCTAAAGATCAATACCCACTCCCTGTTATTGATAAACTCGTCGATAGTTCAGCAGGATACAAACTCTTATCATTTATGGACGCTTACTCTGGTTACAACCATATTTCAATGTTTCCTGCCGACCAAGATAAAACTGCATTTATCACCGATAGGGCGACTTACTGTTACAACGTTATGCCCTTTGGGTTGAAAAATGCGGGAGCTACTTATCGGAGGATGATGAACAAAATTTTTCAAGGTATGATCGGCTCGAACATGGAGGTGTACATAGACGACATCATTGCAAAAAGTAGACAACAAGAAAGTCATGCCAAGGATCTCACCACAATACTCGACCGAGTGAGAAAATACTTCATGAGGTTGAATCCGGAGAAGTGTGTATTTGGAGTCCCAGCAGGTTCTTTCCTCGGTTTTATGTTAACCGAGAGAGGAATTGAGGCCAATCCTGATAAATGTGAGGCAATCCTTGGTATGAGGAGCCCAGCTAATCTCAAAGAGGTTCAACAACTTACGGGTCGAGTGGCGGCACTGTCCAGATTTTTGTCCCAAGCCGCTCGGAAAGCCTTGCCGTGGTACCAGCTTCTCAGAAAAAACAAGGATTTCATTTGGGATGAGCAATGTGAGGAAGCCTTTATTCAGTTAAAAGAGTATCTCTCTAGCCCGCCGGTCCTCCACAGCCCTTTTCCTGGTGAGAGCCTTATTCTGTACATGTCAGTGGCCGAAGCAGCGGTCAGTTCCGTTTTTTGTAAGAGATGATTCAGGTATTGAAGCTCCAGTATATTTTGTTAGCCGAGCACTTCAAGGATCAGAGTTAAGATATCAGAAGCTGGAGAAACTTGCATATTGTTTGGTCACATCGGCACGGAGATTGAGACAGTATTTTCAGGCACATAGAATATTGGTAAGAACAGCTCAACCCCTCAGACAAGTTCTCCACAAACCCGACCTAGCCGGCAGAATGGTTTCATGGTCTGTCGAACTTTCTGAGTTCGACATCGCCTACGAACCAAGGAAAGCAATGAAATCTCAGGCGCTTGCTGATTTTGTTACGGAGTTCACAGACATCCCTTCTGACAACTCCTAAAGTCTTTGGTCAGTTTATGTGGATGGGTCAAGTAATAGAAAAGGAGCTGGGGCTGGAGTGATCATTGAAAACCCCGAGGGTTTGTGTATGGAATACTCATTGAAATTTGAGTTTCAAACATCAAACAATCAAGCAGAGTACGAGGCAGTTCTCGCAGGCCTCAAGATGGTTCAGGAGTTCGGAGCCGAGCAAGTGTCAGTGTTCAGCGATTCACAACTGGTAGTTTCTCAGATCAAGGGTCAGTATTCGGCAAAGGAGCCCATTTTACAGAAATATCTTGAAGAGGTAAAGCGAATCATCTCAAACTTCTCTGAATTTAACATCTCTCATGTGCCGAGAGATTCGAATTCTAGAGCTGACATTCTATCCAAACTGGCAAGTACAAAAGGCTCGGAAAATAATAAAACTTTGATACAAGAAACCATTCCCCGGCCTAGTGTTATTCTGACGGTCTCATTATCTCAGTCATGGATGGACCCAATTCTTACTTACTTGCAACATGGGTTTGTCCCTCAAGATCAATCTCAGGCTCGGAAATTAGTCAAAAAGGCCGCTCAATACACAATTCTAAATGGAGTCCTATACAAGAGAGGCTTTGGCTCCCCCATGCTCAGAAGTGTCAACTCGTCCCAAGCTGAGGAAATATTGGAGGAGATTCACGGTGGAATTTGCAGTCACCATATGGGAGGAAAGTCCTTGGCAAGAAAAGTAATCCGAGCAGGCTATTTTTGGCCTACACTGCAGAAAGACGCTATGGAACATGTCAAAAAATGTACCCAGTGCCAATTTCATAGTGATGTCTATCAAAAACCTGCTGAGGAGTTACACTCTCTAGGTGCTCCTTGGCCCTTTTACCAATGGGGCATGGATATCATCGGAAAGTTTCCCTCCGCACCTGGCCAACTCAAATTTGCAGTAGTCGTCATCGATTACTTCACTAAGTGGATCGAAGCAATGCCGTTAGCAACAATCTCAACAGCTCGGATTCAATCTTTCTTTGTCAAGGAGGTAATTTCTCGATTCGGAGTTCCACATTCCATAGTCACTGACAATGGGTCACAGTTCGCAGCATCACACTTCCAACAATTAGCAGCCGACCTAAACATCACCCACTATTTTAGCTCTGTTGAACACCCACAAACTAATGGGTTAGCTGAGGCAGCCAACAGAACCATTTTAGATGGGATTAAAAAGAAGCTCGGAAATGCTGCTGGCACTTGGGCAGATAAACTTCCGAGCGTTTTATGGTCACACAGAACAACAGTACACTCGTCCACAGGAGAAACTCCTTTTCGTTTGACATACGGCTGTGACGCAATCATTCCAATCGAAAAGCAAATTCCCACCTTCAGGACACTTGAACGTCCTTTAGAGGCAAATGACCATTTGATTATTGAGGAGCTGGTCTTGTTGGAAGAAATTCGAAAAAATGCGGCAGTTCATGAAAGCAAAATGAAGGAGCGACAGGCTCGGGAATACAACAAGAGGGTTCATCCAAGAAGCTTTGAGATTGGCGACTTAGTCCTTCGTCGAGCTGATATTGGAAAAGGAAATGCTGGAGTTGGAAAACTCCAGCCAAACTGGGAAGGACCATATCGAGTAAAGGCCAAATTCTGGATCTGGAGCAAACATGTTAGTGTCTCTCTCGGGCACGGAAATTGGCAACACATGGAACATCGCCAAACTCAGAACTTATTACAGTTAAGCTACTATTTTGCTTTTTACTCTTTATAGGATAGCTTTTCATTACTCAGAAATTTTTAGTTTGAATAAAACGAAGGGCAACAACCTTCTCAGCTTAGATACATTTGTTAGGAATTGAGATGTTAGGAATTTGTTAGCAAATGAACAACTTCATTTTTTGTATTCGTTTATCAATAAATGCATCGGTTTATTTGAAATTGTATGAACATTGTGAAGTAACACGCGACTCATTTGGTTCGACTAGCCACCGAGCTAAATCGAGGCCTAACTCTTTATGAGAGTTCAGCAACGTACTTATAGAACACCCGAACCCAGGAAACTACTTTCCTTACTTCGCGGTTCGAGGATCCCACTTTGGCTAAGGTCGGCGATCTGAGTTCTACCCACAATGAATTATACAGTCTAAATTCACATTAGTAACTATGAAAGCGTGACGAACGAAGTGAAAAATAACAATACGTCATATCATGATATCATTTCCAAAAGGTGCAAAGTAATATAAATTATCCAAAATATGCTCAACACGAGCAAAAGCAGGATAAAGTTAATTTTTCAGCAAAAGCGAAAGCAAGATAAAGTAAGTTGTTCAACAAGGCAGAATACAAAAGCATCAAGTTAAAACGCTCAGAATACATTGAGCAAACGACAAAACGACAAAACAGCAAAGGGTAAAATATCATTCTTCAATATCAGATAAAACAACTTGAGAGTCATCAAAGCCTGGTGCCTCGGTCAGCTCCTCAAGGGGATTAGAAAGATCCTCGGCCTGCAAATCTACCTCAGCCTTAGATGAAAGATCAATCAACTTCCCATCTTGAACAGCATGAAATGGGTGAGCCCCAACCACCCTGAATTCCAACTCAGGGTTCAGAAATTGAACTTGCTGAATGGTAGAGACAAAGGTATCATCAACCGCCTTCCCCCAGTTATAGAAGTTAGTCTTCGCTTTCTTCTTGTGAAACAGTGCTTTCTCTCTCAACTTCCGAGCAACCACCGCCGACTTATCAACCTCAGCTTTTAATTCATCCACCCTCTGCTGATGTACTTGAAGTTCCTTTCTCAGAGTCTCTTCCGCCTCTTGCCTCTTGATTTCAGCTGCTTTTTGGGAAGCTTTTAAGGAATCTCTCTCCTTAACCAATTCCCCCTTATCAGCCCTCAGGTTCTCCAATTCATTTTTCACTCGGGACAACTCATCCGAAAGACTGGCTTCTTGAGCAGCAGAAAGATCCCGAGCTTCCCTTTGTTCGGCGTTATAGCCAGTGAAAAGACCATCAGGATGTTTGGCCAAGAAATAGGCAAGGTTGGCTCCCCTGAGGAAATACTTAGCAAGTGTCATGTTGCAGCGTGACCACTCGTCGGTAGTCAGCGTCCCGAAACGAGTGCAATCCGATTCGGGGCAGATGTACTTCCCAAATCTTTCATCAAATTGCACATCCCATATGGATGTGTCAGGAGGATTCTCAGTAGAAGTTGGAGCAGCAGTTGGTCGGGCACATGGTCCCTCAGTCCTTGGGTTTACACCCTCGGTTACTTTTTCCTTTCCTTTGTCCACTCGTCGGCGTTGGCGAAGGGGTTGAAGAGGAGAAGTTGATTGAACTTGACCACCAGGGGCCACAGAAACAGTTGAAGCAACAGCAACCATATTGGCGGCTGGCCGAGGAGAAGCCTCGGCAGCCGAGGCAGAGGGAGTTGGGCTAGAAGTACTCAAGCTTGGAGTACTCAAATTTGAGGATCCAGAAGTGGCAGGAGTTTCTCTCTTCTTTCCACCTTGACCTTGAACCAGAGCTGCCAAACGAGCGGCCATGTTTTCTGCAAACAAAACTTATAGACGTTAGAGCCGATCAAACCACAAACTCAAAGAAAAACAAAGCCAATAGTCGGTAGAGCCGATCAAACCACAAAAATTGAAAAGCGAAATAAATACACTATACCAAGCTCCGTTTTAACTTCCGAAGAAGGGATATTCACAATATCCCTCGTCTCTATCATCCCATTTTTCTGCAAGTAACTTTCAACCGACCGACAAACCTCCTTCTCAAATTCAGCAAGCTCTTTCCAGTCGGAAGAGTATGAAGCGATTGGTCGATTGAAGAAACTGGCACTCCACTGAAGAGGAAACCGTGGAAGAGCCCGTCTTTCCCCAGGTCGGGTAAACCAGCAGACCCCCATACCATTAAAGTTGTACTTAAAGAAAAAAGGTTTGAATCCCTTCCAGGACTCAGAATATTTGGTAAACAAAGCATATCCTCGGCGAGATTTCAATGAAACCCAGGGTTTCTTAGCCTAACCTTTCTCAAATGAATTACACTGTGGAGCAAAAAGATGAAAAAAGATACGAAGATTACAAGCCCAATTCATGGCTGAGCAAACCTGTTCAAAAACCTTCATAAACGCCCATGCGTTCAGATGCAGCTAAGTAGGGGCCACTCTTAGGAAGTTCAGAACCCCCATCTCAAAATCAGTAAAAGGCAGCCTTATCCCAAGCTGAGTGATTACCTCTTCGTAAAAATAGAAGCCTGTACTACCCTCAGGAATCTTGGTGCAGACTCTCTCATTCTCACCCACTGGAGTAATGGAGTACAAATTCCCTGCGTTGTCTCCTGGACATGGCAGAATTATGGCTCGTGTTTGGTCTAATGATTGATGTGTTGTAAGCTCGGATTGAGTGCCAAGAACTTCTCGGTCCACCCAGTCATATTCATCTGAATCTGGTGGAAGAGGGTACAACTCGGGATTAGTAACACACTTTCTCTTCATACCTGAGGAAAAGGGGGCACACTTGGAGTCAGAACCACAAAAACTTGATCAAAAACTTACGGTCGGTTTGGGAACACCTCCCTTTCTGGGTAGAGTTTCCCAAAACCGATTGAAACGTCTAATACCTCTATGAAGCCTCCTTAACCTCCTTTGTTCTACCCTTTCGGCGATCCTATACTGAATCACACCCTGCCTGAACTCTCTTAAAGTCCGAGGGAAATGCATGGCAATCGGTTTAACATAAACCTCTGGGTTTCCTCCTTTATGTGTTCTTGGCACATCAGAGTTTACAGATTCCTCACTCATGATAAACGACGCTCCAGTACCAACCCTAAGAATTTAAGTGCAGAAAAACGTAAAACAAACCTAAGAAATTCTACAGCGATCGCTCAATAGGCGGTAAAGCTGATAAAGAAGTTTGAGGGGCAAGCGAGGTATCACAGCAACAACAACAAAACGATTTGGGGTTTTTCCTGAACCCAGAAAGTAAACCCCTCAACCCAGAAAAAATAACACTCGCAAAACCCAGAAAACCCAAAAACCCAGAAATGTGTAAAGTTTTTCAAAACCAGAAAAGTGAGTAAACCTAGAAATGTACAAATAAAGCGATTTCTTCATAAATCGGGGACAAAGAAACAATAGTGGAGCACGAACAGCAATAAAGCATTAGAAGCGAAATCCAACACTTGGAAATGCAGTAAACAAATAACACTCGCAAAACCCAGAAAACCCAAAAATCCAGAAATGTTTAAAGTTTTTCAAAACTAGAAAAGTGAGTAAACCCAGAAATGTACAAATAAAGCGATTTCTTCAAAAATCGGGGACAAAGAAACAATAGTGGAGCACGAATAGCAATAAAGCATTAGAAGCGAAATCCAACACTTGGAAATGCAGTAAACAAAGAGCAACAACCACATGCAAGAACGAAGAAGACATCAAGATATCAAAAATAGAAATGCTCTGAAGGAGAAAGTTTAGTTACCTGCTAGTAGCGAATGATCAAAAGCAATGAAGACTAAGGTACGTAAGGCAATAAGAAATGCAGAGGAAGCGTCGATCAAGGCCCTGGCAAGAAGCTGTTGCAAGGAGGCCTTTATGCAGTTTCGCTTCTGAGTTCCAATTTCTCAGGAGAACGTACGAAGAAGAAAGAGAATCGGTGGAAATGAGAAACCGCCTTTTGGTTTTCTTTTAACTTCCCTCCACTATCTCAAAAAGTTTGGGCCTTAGGTGCAAAAAGCCCATTCCGCGTGGAAAAAAGACTACGTGGCACCTCTGATAGGTTTGAAATCATAACGGTACGCTTCCCGATAAGGTTAAAGACACGTGTAGATTCAGGGAGTAACGGAAGGTCATTCCGGGGTCAATCAAACGACAGCTCCGTTCGAAGCAAAAAGAGGCTTGGTTTCTACTTTGATCACTGAAAATACGGTCGGAATATGGTTCGTTCGTCTCATAAGCTCGGCAGGGCTTAAATCACCCAACCGAGCTTGGGGGGCTTATGTAGTGGACCTATGGTAGACCGAGCTACGACCGACCAAAGGGCTCATTACTCCCACTACTTCGATACTGATACAGGGGCGTCGATCGGATATTTATACCGAGCGAACTGGGTTTCCACCGGTTACGTACTGATAAGGTTTTCAGTTGGCACAGGACTTCCAAACTAATCCTTATCGTTTACAGCCTTATCAAACCGTAACTATCACTGGATTCCCCACGACTCTTGGTTAGATATAACAACATTGGATAAAGTTTATCACTTACAGGGTTTAAGGATATGATCTTATCATATCCTATACAAATCCTACTTGAGTTCCACCTCCACAGAAGGCTTATCGGAACGGCCCAAAGAACACAGGTAATCTCCTATAAGAACCACCATGATATAGGGGCTAAGGTACGTCTTCTCATCCCTAAGTTGACACAAGCACACACATTGTTGACTAGGGAGAACCTGATTATCCCAACTGGATCATCAAAAATCCTAAAGAGTCCTACATTAATATCTTGACTGTGATCATTCTTCAAGGCTTTTCCATAGCTTTAAGGTTGATCTCGGTTAAGAACACGACACTAACAATTTCAATTAAATCAAATCAAACTAACTTAAAATCAATTAATTTTAAAGCTAGTTACGTACCCGAACGTTTTCCAAACATCAACTAACACACTAACGACAAACGACACTTTAATAAGTCAATGCACATAGTCACTAGCACATATTCCTTCATGCTCTTAATCATTTAAACATACATACATATACACTAATCAAACAACACTTTTATAAGTAATTCATTCGATTCCAAACTCAATCACTTAATTAAGAATAAACATTTACGACAACAAACGCTTAGCTTTTATTTCCATATAGATCATACATTTTTCAAATATAAATTATCATTTAACAAAATAAAGTCCTATCCTCCTAATATCCTCCTCAAGAGGGACCATGGAAACTCAAATGCAATCCTAAAACAATAAGCTCATAGTTAAAATAGTTCAAGGGACTGCCCTTAAATGTGCCCTTATGGAGGACACATACCCTTAATAAAGACACTTTTGGTCATGAAATAAGGTCGCTAAATGTGGAGGCCAAGGTGTGCACGAATTTGGTTCATGGGAGAGTAAGGAATCAAATTAAGTAAAGAACTTAATTGAAAAGTGAATGACAATTAATGCCATTAATTGAACGTTACAAAAACATAATTCAATTAAAGTTTAGTAACCACTAAACATTAGTGACATTAAAGTCAATCATGTTTTGAGATTAAAGGAAGATTCTCTTTTATTCATGAAGAGGAATTCGTGCAAGGGATGATAAGAAGAATAAAGGGAGATTTCATTCATGGAATCATCATGACATGGGAGTTACAAATTGAAGGCTACATTCATGGAGCCATCAAATGATGCACGACCATCATAAGAATCGATATGATGAGGAGGGTTACAAAATGAATGAGTCAATCATAAGCTCATAACTACGGCCATAAAGCTACATCAAGGCTAGGACAAAATCATCAATTGGTGCAGCCAAGAAATCAAGCCAAGGAATCTCACATTGAATTCGAATTCATGTGGTAAACATAAAGAGGGGCAGCCAAGTCTTGATGAGGGAGTTATGAATTGAATTTCAAAATCATGAGGCCATAAAGCACTCGGACACATTGATGGGAAGGGTTACAAAATAAACGACAACTTCATGAGCCAATTGATGGCATGGACGGCTACACATTCAAATCAAGGAAGGAGTTACAAATCGACCATCATGAGGGCATTAATGGAGCCGAATGGATAGGCTTGGTTTTTATTCCTCATTAGATAGGTTTTCATGGATAGCCATTCTTAGCTTCTCAAGGCAGCCATGACATCCTTGTAACTCTATATATTGTAACCAATTTCATGAATGAAAGAAAGCTTTGGCTCTTTGAGAAATTCGTGTGGCTTGTGCCATCTTCAAGAGAGTGATTCTCTTAGGAAAACTTCTCTTTGGTGAGAAGCCTTAGAGTTGTTCTTCATGACTTGGTTGATCCAAAATGGGACTCATTGGTGTGATGCTTGTGAGTGCAACCATGGGCTTATCATTCTTCCTAGAATGTGGCGCCTCCCTTCTATCTTTGTTGTTTATTTTTGTTTCTTCTTGAGTTTCGAGTTTGTGCAACTCATGTAGAGTTCGTACATGGTATGAGTCTTGTTTCAAGTTTTATGTTTTTGATTCAAGAAGAAATTTGGTTCTTTGAATCCTTTTTCTTCAATTCAGTTTTATACATCTTGTTGGTTGCATCAATCCTAAATTCAAGATCCTTGTTGATGATCCTCAGATTTCCTTCATCAACTCTTAAAAAGACAAAAGAATTGAACCTCGAATCAAGGATTTGTTGCCTTAAGGCATGTTTTAATGAAAACCGAATTACTTTTTGTGATTGAGTCTAAGATCATTTGATCTTTGCCTTGGAGAAAAGAATTGGAATTCTTGGTCTCATATCCTGGGCGCATCACCTCCTAACGTGTCATGGCCGAATCATGCACCTCAAGGCAAGGCCATATTCACAAATTTTTCTAACATTCCATAAAACATCAAACATCAGTTTTTCAATTAAGTTCAAACATATAATCGATTAACTAACGCCAAATCACTTATACAACACATAATCACTTTCAAAACAATTTCATTTTCATATTTACCTACTTAAATAAAAAGAGACCAAATTGCATAAACAAAATAAACTAAATGTCATAAGTTCAAACACTTTAAATCAACTTAATCATTTCAAAGCATTAGCATGCAAGTTCATTTTCAAGAAATAAAAATTACGTAAACATATACACATACAAAATCGAATCTAATAAAAAAAAAGGACAAAAATACAAGCTTTACATGCTCCAAACAACTTAATCATCTTCAAGTACCAACATGCAAATTTATTTTCAAAAGATAAAAATCATCTAAGTACATTTACATGCATGGCCGAACTTAGCAAAGGAAAATAACTAAGAATCACAAATCTGAACACTTAAATCAACAGAACTCATGTCAAGCTCTCAAACACAATTTTATTCTCATGAAACAAAATCATTTACCCATTCTTTCTCTCTTGGCCGAACACACACATGTATGAACAAGGGCACATAAACTTCATCAACAAAATCATTTATTCATTTTCTCATGCTTAGGCCGAATATACTTGTCATATAAAGCATAAATCTTGATTCAACCAACACATGCATACATCAAAGCTCAAACCGAATAGCCCTCAAATATACATATCAAAGCAAAATTTCATTTAATCACCTATTCTCATGCTAGAACCGAAAAATATATCAAATAAACATCAAGGATCAACAACCAATTACATGCATTCAAGAACAAAATCATTTTCCCTATTTCAAACCCTAGGTCGTGACATGCAATAGGGAAAGAAGAAAATTTTTTGCAAATCAACAACACATATCTCATAAACAACATCAAACCACTCACATTTAAGTGTTATGAACATAAATCAAAGATCACAAATCATTTGAACCAATAGCGGGCCAAAAACCGTGAGCATCATCAAGTTGATGCATGTCCATTTTTTTTATTTTAAACTTCAATCCAAGCATAAACAAATATAGAAAATCAAGAGAAAGCTTAAAAATACACATGCAAGAGCTTATGTTCATGAAACAACAAAAACCCTTCTTGAAGCTCATAGAAACATAAAACAAGAAGAAAAAGAAGAAGAACAAGAAGCATCAAGGTCATACCTATGAGGAAACAAAGAAAATGAGCCAAAGTAATCAAGTTTCCACTTTCCCTTCTCTTCCTCCTCCCTATAGCCTCCTTCTTCTTCTCACCTCTTCTTTCTTTCTCTCTCTCTCTCTCTCTCTCTCTCTCTCTCTCTCTTTCTTTTTGTGTTCTAAGGGTTATGAAGCTAGGGGGTGGTCTTAAGACATGGGGTGGGTATTTATAGAAAATTAAGTTGGGGTCAATGGCTTAAAATATGGCTTAAAACATGAGGGGCTTGTTTGCAATTTTTGGTTAGTTTAGTCTTTATGACACATTAGCTTAGTGGGAGACATAATTAATAGGGTAATAAATGCTTTGTCTCAAAAGTGCTCTATGGAGAAGACAAATAATTAAGGCATACTTGAATTTGAATTTTTGGCTCTAAACTTAAAATTTCTCTTCCTCCTCTAGGGCTTGGCCGTACAACACATAGGAGAGGGAAAAATAAAATTTTCATTTTCTACTTTAAAGGAAGTACAAAATAAAAATCTAATTTAAATAAAATAAATATATTTCCATGGTTTTTCACAAAATAAAAACGCAAAAATACCCAAATTTATAAATTCATGAAAAATCAAATCAAATACTAATTTAATCAAATTCTAGAAATATAATTTCATCCAATAAATCAACATAAATTTCTATTTCATTTTTCAGTAAAGAAAATGATTGAGGAAATTGCGGGTATTACACACCATATAGCATTTTGAAGGTGGTCTCCTCTTATTCAATGTGTTGAACTTTTTCCATTCCAAGAGATCATTTTGATATTGCCGTATCACCTTCAAGTACTTGAGTATTGCCAAGTTTTCTTTTCATTTGAATCCATAAACCATAAGTTTGCAGAGAACATTGCATACTGATACTTGTAGCTAGGAATACCTGCAAACTAATTTAGAGACGTTTCTCTTGGTATACAACATAATTGGATCCTTAGGAATTAGTAACACATGCATATATCATCAATTTTGGCTTTTCCAAGCATCACTGTACATGAGTATGGAACATGAATGACAACATATTCAGATGCATGAAATACAATGATAGGAACATGCTCATAAGAGGTAGACAATGAACATGTAATACATGTAGTCACATAGATATAGCTCAAGAGATATGATATGCTGAAAATAATAGATTTTCCTTCAAAAAATGGATGTTCAAATATAACACAGAAGGAATAAATCATAAAAAAAATTCAGCATTTAGATAAGCATAACACATATTTAGCACATATCACAAAGACAAGTATCACAAGATATTTAAACAAAAATTAGGACCAGTGATACTTATCGTAGATGATGATTTTCCATGTGATAAGGGATGTTTGTGCACTTGTGGAGTTCTTCCTTTAGATCTTTCCTTATTGAATAGATTGATGAGACTCCGCTTGTGTCCATCATATCGCATTTCCCTTGATTAAGTTCATGTCCTTCTTTGGTATCTTCTCATTTAAGTCCATAGTGCATACATTCGTATTGAAAATTCCAACGCTTGGCACTAGTAGTGATACCTACAAAACTATTTAAGAATTTTTATTTTGGCATCCAAAGACTTGGATCCTTAAGGATTAGTAGCAATGCTCTTCACAAATATCAAGGATATCGTGAAGGAAGAATATGAATAAACAATTATAGATATGCACTAATCATAGAGAAGTAACAACATGCTTATGTTATAAATTCACGTCATACCAAGCATGTCCTTACAAACACAAGTGTGTCCTTATATATCCATGCACTATTACAACATCACATATAAAGTATAATCATGTGATAAAAGATAATAAAAAGATTTTAACAACACATGATATAACACAATATATGCGAAAGGTACGTAGGACCATGTCAAAAATAATCATGTGCAACAAAAAAATTTTAAATAGAGCAAAGCACACATGATTTAATTCAACCAAGGAGTGATCATGATAATTAAAAATATTTAGAAAAAAATTTTAGCACTCATGATACACCTTAGTATGAACAAAATTTAGAATAGTCCAAATATACCTTTGAATAGTCATTGATATAGGAGGAATGAGAGGTAGATATCTCAGGCTTGTTGACTGAAGAAATATTTGCCTTTACCCATTGCTTCTTGTTTGAGGTTTTAGACCTTATGATTTCACCTTTTTTCACATGAAAAGCTTTGGTATTGGTAGGCTTGTTTCTTTGCTTAGTCCATAAATTTCTTGTCCTCTTAGGTATTCTCCTCAATAGATTCCCTTAACTACTTAGTTCTTCCTTTTGTTTGGATTCCTGAACATTTACAACACTAGAAGAACTTTTTGGTACCCATTTCATCTTGGGTCCTTGAGGGTTAGACTTAGGTTCCTTAGGAATCTTTGGAAGCCTTTGCAAATTATTTCTCATATTATAATTTTTATGATATAAGCATAAATGAGAAATATGTCCTAAACAAACACAATAATTGCAAATAATGGGTTTTGACGGTGGTTTGACTTTTTCAAAATTATGTTCATGAAACTTGGAATTTTTGACTTCACATTGAAAAATATTATTCTCAGCGACTTTACTTGATTTTTGGATATCCACATTATTTTCAATTTCATCAAGTAAAGAATTTGAACAAATAGATTTTTCAATGTTATTACATTCAAAAAGTGCATCCTCAACTTGTTTTTCAATATTAATGAAATTTTCAAAAATAGTTGAGGAGCCATTTTCTAAAAAACATATCTTTATCAAAAATATCTCCATTTTTCAAAATATCAATTTCATTTTCAATTAGAGATAATTTTTTTAAAGAGTCCAAGCTTTCATTTTCCAAAGATATCACACCATCATTCAAATCATTATACGCATATTGCAGAATTTTAGAACATAAACTATTTTGAATTACCTCAAGTTCCTCATGGGCCAAGTATTCGGATGTTTCATTTTCATCTTCCATTGATTCCTCATCCGAGAGCTTGATTCCTCCATTGAGTCCATGAAGCTTTCAAATAGTCTCTCTAGTTCATCGTCATCGATTATTGAGCTACTCCCCATGCTTTCATTTTCATCATCACATTCTTCGTCTAGGGAGTTTGACATTCCAAGCTCTTTATCACTTTCTTCTTATTCCTTCTCCTCCTTTTTCCTGTGGACACTAACTCTTTCAAGAAGATCATTAGTAGCATAGTGTGTATTCAATGTGTCTCAAATTTCGTTGGCATTCAAACAATTTTCAATTATAGCATATGCATCAACGTTCAAAGCATTTTTCAAAATATGCAGAGCTTGAATATTCAATGAAAAAGATGTTTCATCAAAATCATTTAAAACATGTTTTGGTTTTAAATCAAAACCATGAAGCACAACATGCCATAAAGGAATGCTAATAGATTGTAAAAATATTTTCATTCTAGCACTCCAATAATGAAAATTATTTCCATCAAAAATTGGTGCTTCATCGAATGCAAAACCTTCCATATTAAAACAAATAAAATATACCAATTGGTGCCAATTTCCTTGGATATTTTAACTCAGGTTGTTAAGCCTTTAAACAGAGCACGAAACTCTGATACCAATTATTAGGATTGGCAGCCGCACCACAGAGGGGGGGGTGAATTGGGTTTTTACAAAATCATTGATAACATTGAAAAACAATCGTTTTTAAATAAAACAAATATTACTCGCAGCGGAAAACTATTAAAAACGATTAACACGATTAAGCGGAAGCTATAATAATAATAATAATAATAATAATAATAATGAAAAATAATACGCGCAGATACGAATAAATCAAAACCTATGAAAAGCGTTGCCTTGCAATAATTAATTTAAAATAATTTAATTAATATATTGATAAAATAGATGTTATGTTGCAAGGACGATAAATAACAACAACGCATAAGCAACGTTAACAATGGAAAATAAAAGAGATAAGTGATAGAGAGATTGCACCAGATATTTTATACCGGTTCAGTCTTTTCAGCGAAAGACCTACGTCCAGTCCCCAAGCGACCTGCTTGAACTTTTATCAATTATAATCTAAGATGCCTCCCATCCCAATTACAATCAGAGGATGCCACACCCTCACACTAAGTTAGCCTTTCTACTAGGTGTTGTAACACCCCTAATTTTCGTCTCCCGAATAATAAGGAAATTAATAATAAAAGTTTTATTATTAATTTATATTAATTTCCAAGTTTATGCTTTGTATTTAATTAGCCTGAAATATAAAAATTAGTTGAAATATTTTTATATGGCAAATAAATGCAAAATATAAGAATATTGCATTTTAGTCCTTGGATTGGGACCTAAATGCAATATTGAAAAGGTTCTTGGAGGGAAAGATTTAAAAATATTAATTTTTAAATTTTGTACTAATCTAACCGGTTAGTAATGCCCTGTAACCGGTTAGACGATGAACCCAGAAACTGGGTTAGTGGATTTTGATGAGTAATCACTTGACTAATCACGGAATCGCCACGATTACAGCCTTAGATGAATGGAAAAACACGCGTCAATGTGCATGTTAATCCTGTTGGTCTATAAATTGTTGAATCCCTGAGGTGTTCAGGTTGATTTCTGCATTTTTTTGGTTGAAGAAGGGTTATTAGGGTTTCAGATTCGTCGAGAGAAATTCGCCTCCTTCTTTGAGAGTTAGAGAGTGAAACACACATTTCTGAAAAGCTTGAATCAAGGGCTTTTCAGTGATATACACTTTGTGAGTTGAGTTTTCGTGTGGGAGGAGAAATCAATCTTAGAAGCTAAGAGTTGGAGACTAAACCCTGTGTTCTTCTTGTTCTGGAAGATGGATTTCAGCTTTGATTTTGGTAAGTACAATCCACCATTAAGCCTCAAATCTCTTTGATTCTCTAGTGCATGTTACCTATATTGAGTCCTAACTGTTTTCCCCAATTTCTTTGGCCAATTGCTATGTCAAATCTTCTGGTCTTTGGACCCTGTGGATGGAAATCGTGGTTGAGAGCAGAATCTAGGATTTGTGGGATTCTGTGAATTGTTCCTCAAGATCAGTGTTAATTCTCATCAAAATCAACTTTGAGGTATGGGAGAAGTCTACCTTATAATAGATTTAGACTAAAAATCAAGTGAATTAGGATTTGAGTTAACAAAACTCAAAAAGGGCATTATGTGTGTAAAGCACAAGGGCTTGGAGGCCAAATTTCAACTCAATGTTGTTTTGAGCAAGTTTATGTTGATGCATGCAAGTGATTTAAGGTTCAAAATCAGAAATTAAATGTTGATCTTGAGTTTTGTGGTATTGGATGGTGTTTGTATTGATTTTTATGCAAATTGATACCATAAGCTTGATGCATGCAAACTAAATGTGTTTCTGGGTATTAACATATTGTTCTTAAGGCATATGAACTCTGAGAATGTTGAAATTGGGTTAGATTTGAGAAATGAAAAGAATGATTTGTCAAAACTCTTGTTTTAAGTGGACTGACTGCATAATCTAACCGGTTACTCGATAATTGTAACCGGTTAGACACTGCAGAAATTCAAAGAAAAATCAGTTTATTTAATCAGCCCTGAAGTCTTAGTGATTTTGCTCAAATCTATACCTTAATTTCATTAGAAATAATCTGAAGATGAGTTGTTTATAATGTCATGGTTCAGATTGAAGGATAAGAGTTAATACCTTAAGAAAATGAGATAAACTCAAGAGAAAAATATGTTCCTTGAGAAGAGAATGTGATTCAGACTTTTGAATGATAAAAATAGTGGTTTTTGAGGCATAAAACAATGTTAAACTTGTTTATGGATTGGGTACAGAATTCAAGAAAAAGGGTTTTTCTGAATTACAATGGTAAACAGTTCAGGTCTGTAATTCTAACCGGTTGGTCTGAAACTGTAACCGGTTAGTACCTGAATCTGAAAAATAAAAAGTTAAGTTTTTGAATACCATTGGTTATGTTTTTCCCAATCTAAGTTTAAGGGCATGTTTTGGAGATAATTCAAAGAAGAATTTTGTGCCAAAGATTATGCCTCAGATAAATCATTCAAAAGGGGAATTAGAATATCTCTAAATCACATTAATTAATATAAAGATAAAAACCAACCCTGATAATTGTGCATCCATATAGAATGGAAGTTTGGTTGGTAGGAACGTTTATCATATTCTGGGAATATGAGGAGGGTACTCCGGGAGTACCAAATTATAACCTACTTGATGACACATTATAGATATGTGGCCAGTGTCCGGGACCTGGTTTTTATGCGTTCTGGGAACGTATGCGTTCTGGGAAAGTGGTGCACACTCCGGGAGTGATGCTTATTATCAAAGTATGGTTCGGCATTACGTTCTGGGAACGAATGTCGGTGTTCCGGGAACACAAGGATGTATTGGATGGACGTCCAAGATGGACTTTTAGAGGCCTCAGTTGTGGATAGAAAATCATGCATCATGCCACTTGCATTATAAGAGATATAATGTTGAAAATTGGTGTGCTCATATGTACTTGCATTATTCTTTGTCCATGATATACTTGTGTTTGTAATTTTAGTCTTTATCAATTATGTTTATGTGTATACTTACTCCCTGTGCCATGTTTAGGTGATGGCCAGATACCTAGCTTGCATTGAGATACGCCCTATCCCTAGTGGTATATGGACGTATGAGGAGCACCGTGCCACTTTTGAGGGGGAGGTTGAGATCACTCTTTACCACCCTAACCCTCTGGTGCGAGTGCGACCTCGTCGATTTAGGATCCCATTAGTCTATACTATGCATGTTCCACCCTTTTATGCATATAGAGGACCACCCCTGGCTCGACCTATGCGTCGTTTTCATAGTTTTCGTTTTAGAGCTGCCACTCGTTCACATCCTTCCTCCCATAGAGTTGTCACTGAGGAGACTCCTTCTCCTGGTCCGACTGATTTCGAGAGGACTGCTTCTGCAGATCCTGTAACAGCCCGATTTTCGAAAACCAAAATTTATTGACTTTCATTTATTAATGTTGCAAAATGAGGCTAAATTTTTGGGAAATTTTTTTTTTCTAAAACATTGTTGAAGGGTTTGAAAGCGTTCTTGAAAATTTATTAATATCCTTCAACCTTCCCTTTCGAAAACCCAGTTGTTACGTAAATCCACAACTCACTTACTTTATTTTCATAAAACATGTTATCGATAAAACGGTTTGTTTCAATTTAAATAATTTCATTCATTTCTTCAAAAGAACTTAAACATGTTCACAAGAAGTATTCTCACGTTCCATAAAAGTCGGGCATGCTTCAGAATAATTGAAGTACAGCAATAGTTCATCACTTAGGTAATCTTGGATACAAAATAACAACAACTTAATCTAACTCTACTATTGGCTCCCTCTTCCTATAAAAAATGATTGGTTCCAGCTTCTTCTTCATCTTTGCGGGTGCCTTTATTCCAGAGGATGATGCGACCGCGTTCTTGGGCTCTCCTTCGGAGTTCGGTTTAAGTTCCACTCCAAATAGCTTCACTGAGTTCTCCTTCCCTTGAATCCGAGGCGGCGGTTCGGAGCCGTGACACATGTAGGATATGCTTCCCAAACACGAACTAGGTGTAGATCCACCCAACTTATGTTCCGGGTCTTCGATAACCAACTGAGCACATCCCGACCATGCCCATCCTCGACGTATAGCTTTCCATCCGCGTCCCTTATGAGGCCAAGTAACGATCTCCAAACGACGATCCATCTGCCCGTTGGGATACCAGCGACACCGATGTACCAACGAACAGGAAAGAGTAAGCGATCCGGACGCGTAGCGTCGACGGTGTGGAATTACTGTAGGCGAAATAATAGGACACACACAACAATACACAGCATACACACAGGCAAACATACTATCATCATTATCCACAATCCCTATTTATTTCATCTTATTATTATTGCTTCATACTTTCCACTCTCATTTCCAATCTCTTTCGTAGGACTCAACGTCCTTCCCACCTTTCCATTCTCAATCTCTTTCTCATTCCTTGCACTTCTCGAAATCTTATTCTCACAAATATAAATATTTCCTTATAAAGTTTTATCAAATTATAACCATCGATGATCGGGGAGTTAAAGAATCATCGAGGTACGCGTGTATTTCGTAGTTAGCACTCACGTATCAAGTCTACATCTCCTCGGCCAACCAACCACCTAGTCGGAAGCAAACAGGAGTACAGGACCTTTACCACGCGGGCACGACAGCTGTCACAACACATAAATGGTCCCCAACCAGGAGGCCCAGCCTCAATAATATCAATTCATAATAATCATGGCACACTGCCTCGCAGTGGCAAAACACAATGCCCCGTTCCAATCCCTCTCAATGTTCTCGATTTGCAATTTAGGGGGCGACAGTATTGTTGTAGTGCGCGCATAGAACATACCACGGTATTAGACCCAGTCCCCACCACGTTAGTGCACCACTTATGGAGTTCGTTCTGTCTACAACAATACTCTAGACTTCTTGACGTCTCACCGTCATCGTCCTCCCCTAATGCAATCTCGTCCTAAGTATCCGCAGATACTTATCGTTCCTTCCTCTCCACTACTTTGATTAACTCTCATAACTCACCGCGTTCGCTGTTAATGTCTTTTAAAAGTCTTTTATCTTTTTAATTAACCTAATAGTCGGCTCACCCTTCGTGCAACCCTTTAATGAGTCCCGACTGTAACACCCCAAAATTTTAATCCCCGATTAATGAAATTTTAATTATAAATTAATTATAATTAATGATTTCTATATTAATCCTTGATTAAAATATGTGTTCATATAGTTAGTATATGAGTGTGAAGTGACTTAATAAATATAATAATGCATAAAATAAGTGTTTTGCATATTAGTCCCTGGGTTGGGACCTAGAAGCAATTATAGGAAAGATTTTGGAGGGAAAGTAAATAAAATAATTATTTTTCAAAAATTGGGCAAAATACTCGAGTATTTTCTGGAATACTCGAGTATTCTGGGCAGAGTTGCACGAGTTAGTGCGTTTGGTGAGTCACCACCACCGATTCCCCTCCGTTGACACGAATACTCCATCATCAACAGCTCAAGGACGTCGTGTCGCCCTGCATGAGCTTTCTCTATGTCTATTTAAGCTCAGCAACACCGAATTCGTGGAGATTTTTTGGCTAAGTTTGAGTTGTTGAGTAAGTTAGGGTTCATAACTTCGTCTGATCGATTCTTCCTCTCTGTGTCAAATTGAAACACAAATCATACACCAATACAAAGCTCACATCACGAGCTTTGTATAGATATAAAGATTGTGAGCTGAGAGTGAGTGTGCTGTTAGAATCGAAGCTGAGAAGTTGAGGTTTGGTTGCTATTTTCAGTTCTGGGAGCTTACTTCAATTTCGATTTCTGGTAAGCTCATGAATCCTTGAGTCTCAAATTCAGTTTCTTTAGTTAGTTTATGTTGAATAGGGTCTAGAAAATCTAATTTCCCCAATTCTTATCTCTGTTTCATGGGTGAACCAATTCGATTTTGGTGTTGCACTAAAGCTGCTCTGCATGTTGGAGTTTAAAGTGTTTTTGGTGCTGTGGAGCTTTTCTTTGGGGATTCTCTGTTTGATTCACGTTTGAGAGGTAAGGGGAAGTAATTTTATTCACTAGATAGAGATTGAATTTCACTAATTTTGCTAGAGAGCCACCAAGAGGCTCTTAGGGCTTAGATTGAATAGGATCTTTGGTTTGGAGACCAAGCTTTGCTCTAAAACTGTGTTGAGCAAGTTCTAAATCATGCATGCAAGCTTAAATGAACTTTATTTCATGAGAATTGTGCTTATTATGCGATTTGAGGTGTTGAGTTGTTAAAATGTGTATTTTATGCATGATTGATGAATCCTCTGTCAAATCTGTGTTTTGATATGAAAGGAATGGTGTAACATGTTCAAATGATGTTATGTTAACTCTGTTGATCCTTGGAATGGACTGGAAATGAGTAGAAATGGAAGTGGTATATTAAAACTAAGATTTCAGTGTATTCTGCTGTGAAACACTCGAGTAATAGACAGGATACTCGAGTAAAGCGCCTTTAAAACAATGCAAATGGAGCAAGAACACTCGAGTATCATGTCTAGCACTCGAGTATCGAGCATGACCTGAGGACAAGTTAAGGCTAACCACTCGAATCATTCAAGGTCACTCGAGTATTCTGGAAATCAGGATGAACACTCGAGTAACCTATGAACTACTCGAGTAATTTATTGAATTTGAAACCCAAATCCTCAGAAGGTCATGAACACTCGAGTAACTTTAAGAACACTGGAGTAATCTGGAAAAGTTGATGAACACTCGAGTGTACTTAATTTTACTCGAGTAAATTGCCAGAACCTGAAAGATACATTTTCAATTCTGACTCATTTAAGTTAAGGAATTAATAACAATAATCCAAGGGAACTAGACATGAAGGAAAGTGATTAATATGAGTATACCGTTTGGTGACGGTCCTTTTTGATAATGAAATAAGCCTAGGTGGCTTGTAAAATATTAATCAACTTCCTTTAAGTCTAAAGAATAAAGTGCATTCATTCTGGAGTTTGGATGATAGGACGTATATCATGTTTTTGGTAAACATGTGGAGGGCCTCTGGGAGTGCCAATACGCTTGCTTGATGACACGTCGTTGACGTGGTCGGCTGAGTGGATGCCGATATGGTTATACCGTTTGGATGACGGTCCGTTTGGAGGACGGGATATGCTCGGGTGGCATGGATTCCAAGCTTGTCGTGTACATTCTAGGTGAATGTACGAATTGTTGTATACCTAGGAATACAACGCACTGTTGAGTGCTGGGTTGTCAGGGATGGACGTCAGAGAGTGACATAAAATGATGGAGATAGGCTTGAGAGCTAAATTCATGCATCATGCCACTCATCCAAATTAAATGTGACAAATGAAACAAGTATGAGCATCCTATGTGCATTAACTAACTGCTAAATGTTAATTGTGATTGTTGCTCCTTGTTGCATATGTACATATACATATTGGTACACTTTATACTTATGTTGCACAATTTATTCTCTGTTGCTTATGTGTATAGAATTGCTTACCCCTATGCCCTTGTAGGTGATGTCTCATTACATTGCTTGCATCGAGATCCGGCCACTTCCTAGTGGCACATGGATCTATGAGGACCATCGTGCGGTGTTCGAGGGAGAGGTAGAGTTTACCTTCTACCACACGAACCCGCTGATGCGATTCCGTCCTCGTAGATTTAGGATTCCCATCATATACACTATGCACGTACCCCCATTTTATACTTACCATGAACCACCTTCCCTGCGACCATCTCGCTCTTATCACAGTTTTCATTTTTGACCTACCCGCTCTCACCCTTTTACCTCGAGAGTCGTCCGTGAGGATACTCCCCCTTCTGATCCGAGGAGCCCAGTCAGGGTTTCACCATCACCTGACCCGGTACCCAGTGGTAGGGTACACTCTCCCTCGGATGAGATCGAGGAGGATCCGGTGGAGGACGAGAGTGGGAGCGAGCCTGTCGTGCATTCTACTGGGAGTGATTGGAGGGACGATGATCCCTAGGTATGTGCATATGGTATGTGATGAGGATCGGAGGATCCAATGTGTGGATGCTGTGGAGGAGATCTTGCTGCTGCTGTGTTGATGATGATGCTACTACCTTACTACTTTTGCTTCTTGGAGACTACTGCTATCACTACTACTACATCTGATGATGCCAGATCTATGTGACCGCCCTTGGAGTTTACATTTTGGTTATGTATATATAGTGTAGATATACTTTTGGGGTACTCTAGGGTTTGGTTACACTGTTATGTAGATCTGTTTGTGGACTTGTATATTTTGGAACTTGGAGACTCTGATGTTGGGCTATGTACTTATGACTTTCCTATATATAAAATCTATGTTTATATTCCTATCCATGGCATAGTCCGATAATTTCCGCTTACTCTGATTTAATCTATTTGAGAGTTCGGCTGTGAAAACTATTCGATGGTATCAGTTTTATCAAATAAAACAAGGGTAGCTTTAGTTATTTTCTATGATATAAACACGATTTCAAAAGACGAATGTTACCCAACTTTTGAAAAGGTTTTAGAAATCGCCGAATTCGATACAACTGTTTCGAAATGCTTTAGAGTTTATTCTCCAAGAATTCCAAGTGTTGATTTGTGCACCCGCTTTAAAAAGAAATATTTTTTTACATATTTTCTTAATACTCACAAGTCCATATATTATCCAATATAATAGCTTAAGTACTATATTATACTTGGGTAATTCGGAAGGGTGTCACACTAAGTGGTATCAGAGCAAAAGCCAGATCCTGTAGTAGTGGAAGTAGTACAAGAAAGGTAGCCATCAACATCAAGCAGGTATCTCCAGGGCATGTACATTATTTTGAATGTTGTTATTTTGCTTGTTGAGCTTTAGATACCCTTGATTTGTTTGTATCTTGTCTCTTTTGAGCACAATATGCAATTGAATGTGAAGTTAGAATCTTAAGCTATAGCCTTAGCATAGGCGGTGTAATGGAAGTTTCTTTAGTTCAGCATATGTGACCATAAGCCCATAGAGCAGGTCTAATATGGCAACTAGAAACCAAAATCACACCAATGCGATGTTAGAAAGGATCACCACGGTGCTGGAAGCCATGCAGCGACAGTCTCAACAACCATCTCAACCGGTTAACCCGCCACATCAGTGTAATGTGGGTAACGTTGAGGCGAAGACTCTGGCTGATTTTAGAAGTTGCAATCCGCCAAAGTTTGAAGGAGGATTTAAACCGGAAGAGGCCAATAAATGGATTCACACCATGGATAAGATTCTGAGAACGTTGGAGTGTTCTGATGCTCAGAAGGTGGCGTATGCAACATACATGTTGGAGGATGAAGCTGAGAATTGGTGGAATCACACGATGCAACTTCTGCAATATGAAGGAAGGGAAGTAAGCTGGGGTGTATTCATGGAGAAGTTTCTCCATAAGTATTTTCCTGAGGATCTAAGGAGGAAGAAGGAGGTGGAGTTCTTGCAGCTGAAGCAAGGGAGTATGAGTGTGGGTGAGTATGCAGCCAAGTTTGAGGAGCTTATGAAGTACTCTCCATATTATCAGAACAATCCGGATGAAAGAAGCAAATGCATTAAGTTTGAAGGAGGCTTGAGGCCCAAGTTGAAGTCGATCTTCAGTTATCAACGGATTCAAAGTTTTCCTGCACTCGTGGACATGTGTAGGATGTATGAAGACGACACCAAGGCTGAGGAGGTGCAAGCCTCGGAGAGGAAGGACAATCAGGGCTGTGGACCTCAGAGGCGGAAAGGCTTCAACAACCGAGGCAAAGGTCCGTATGATCGCCGAGGAAAAGGCAAGGGAAAAGCTGGTGGGTCTGATGGAAGGAATTATCGGAGCGAGGCTCCATTCTGCGACAAGTGCAAGCGCAACCACTATGGCCGTGTATGCTGGGGAACAAGTGGCTGCTTCAACTGTGGAAATCCGGGACATTTTGCAAGGGATTGCAAGGAACCGGTCAAAGCCAATTCAAGAGGGACTGCGGAGAGGCCTATGGCTCAAGGAAGGGTTTTCACCCTTAATGGTGTGGAAGCAAGCCGATCCTCTGATTTGGTGCAAGGTAAATACTTGCTTAATGGTCAGTCTTGTCATGTCTTGTTTGATTCCGGCGCTACGCATTCATTTGTTTCATATGAATGTGTGAAATGGTTAAGTTTGTCTGTGACTGAATTACCTTATGATTTGCAAGTGGAAACTCCTACCAATGCTCCTGTTGTAGTTTCTAGAGCATGTCTTAACTGCTGTATAGAAGTGTTAGGACAAACCTCTAAAGTAGATTTGATCTGTTTACCCTTGGCACAATTAGATGTGATCTTGGGAATGGACTGGTTAAGTCAAAACCAAGTGATCATTGATTGTGATAGAAAAATAGTGACCTATAGAAACCCAAAACCTTTCGGCTACGTGTGTCTGTTCAACACTGAGGTGGAAGAGAATGGTCCAAGGATGGAAGAGATTCCTGTTGTTAGAGACTTTCCGGAGGTATTTGCTGATGAGATCCCTGGTTTGCCACCAAGAAGAGAGATTGAATTTGGTATTGATCTAGTTCCGGGAGCTGGTCCCATTTCTATTGCTCCTTATAGAATGGCACCACCGGAAATGGCTGAAATGAAAAAGCAGATTGAGGAGCTGTTGCAGAAGCAGATGATCCGACCAAGTGTGTCGCCTTGGGGTGCTCCGGTTTTGTTCGTCAAGAAGAAAGATGGTAGCATGAGGATGTGCATCGACTACCAGCAGCTGAATAAGGTCACCATCAAGAACAAGTATCCATTGCCGAGGATAGATGACCTTATGGATCAAGTGCGAGGAGCTTCGGTATTTTTCAAGATTGATTTGAGGTCGGGGTACCATCAGATCAGGATAAGAGAAGAGGATATCTCTAAGACTGCATTTCGATCTCGATACGGACATTATGAGTATGTCGTGATGCCGTTCGGATTGACTAATGCACCAGCTATCTTTATGGACTACATGAATCGAATCTTTAGACCTTATTTAGATTCATTCGTGGTTGTGTTCATTGATGATATCCTTATTTACTCTAAGAGCCCGGAGGAGCATGCTGGACACTTGAGGATAGTGTTGAGTATCCTGAAGGAGAAGCAGTTGTACGCCAAACTTACAGAGTGTGAGTTCTGGCTGAAGGAGGTTATGTTCTTGGGGCATGTGATTTCGGATAAAGGAATAGCCGTTGATCCGACGAAAGTAAGCTCGGTTTTGCAATGGGAGCGACCGAAGTCGGTCACGGAGGTGAGAAGCTTTCTGGGTTTGGCTGGTTACTACAGAAGATTCATTGAAGGTTTCTCGAAGATTGCACTGCCTCTGACGAAGTTGACTCGGAAAGATCAACCATTTCTATGGGATGAGAAGTGTGAAAGGAATTTTCGGGAGTTGAAGGAAAGGTTGACATCGTCTCCTGTATTGATTCTGCCGGATACACAGAAGAGTTTCGATGTGTATTGTGACGCATCAAAACAAGGTCTTGGGAGTGTTTTGATGCAAGAAGGGCAAGTCGTCGCTTATGCCTCGAGACAGCTAAAAGTTCATGAAATGAACTATCCAACCCATGATCTGGAGCTGGCAGTTGTGATGTTTGCGTTAAAGATCTGGAGGCACTATCTCTATGGCACTACGTTACGGGTGTTCAGTGACCATAAGAGTTTAAAGTACCTCTTCGATCAGAAAGAGTTGAATATGAGGCAGCGCCGATGGATGGAGTTTTTGAAGGACTACGAGTTCGAGCTCCATTACCATCCTGGGAAAGCCAATGTTGTGGCAGATGCATTGAGTAGAAAAGCAATGCACATCAGTGTAATGATGGTCAGAGAAGCTGCGTTGATAGAGGAGTTCCGGGATTTAAGCCTGACGATGCAAGTAGAGCCGACGAGTATTAAGATGGGGATGTTGCAGATTGCTAATGAGTTTCTGCAAAGGATTCGGGAATTGCAACACAAGGATAATAAGCTTATGGAAAAGAAGAAGTTGATGCAAGAAGGTAAGGAGTTGGAATTTCAAGAAGGGAAGGATGGAATCCTATGTTTTAAGACAAGGATATGTGTCCCTGATGATTTGGAAGTAAGAAGAATGATTCTGAATGAAGCGCATAAGAGTAAGATGAGTATGCATCCAGGAGCTACCAAAATGTACCAGGACTTAAAGAAGCTATTTTGGTGGCCTGGTTTGAAGAAGGACGTAGCTGAATATGTGGCACGTTGTTTGGTGTGTCAAAAGGCGAAAGTGGAACATCAAAGGCCAGGAGGAGAGTTACTTTTTTTGGAAGTTCCCGTATGGAAATGGGATAGTATCTCGATGGATTTTGTGTCAGGATTGCCAAGGACATCTACTGGTCATGATGCAATCTGGGTGATCGTGGATCGTTTGACCAAGTCGGCGCATTTCATTCCTGTGAATATGCGTTACTCGTTGGAAAAGCTCACCCAGTTGTACATCAAGGAAGTTGTTCGTCTGCATGGGGTACCGTCAAGTATTGTGTCAGATCGCGACCCGAGGTTTACATCGAAGTTTTGGGAAGATCTTCATAGAGCTTTGGGTTCAAAATTAAAGTTAAGTTCTGCATACCATCCTCAGACTGATGGTCAAACGGAGAGGACTATTCAGTCACTGGAGGACATTTTGCGAGCCTGTGCGTTGGAAGGTCAAGGGAACTGGGAAAAAATGTTACCACTCGTGGAGTTCACTTACAACAACAGTTACCACACGAGCATTGGAATGGCACCATTTGAAGCTTTGTATGGGAGAAAGTGCCAGACGCCGTTATGCTGGTTTCAAGTGGGGGAGAGTTCTCTGGTTGGGCCAGATTTTGTGCAAGAGACCACGGAACAGATCAAGATGATACAAGAGAAGATGAAGACGGCTCAGAGTAGGCAGAAAAGTTATATTGATAGGAGGACGAAACCTTTAGAGTTCGCTGAAGGAGACCATGTATTCATTAGAATAGTACCAACAAAAGGTGTTAGTAGAGCCTTGAAAACCCAGAAACTATCACCTAAGTTTATTGGTCCCTATCAAATCCTCAAAAGAGTCGGCCCAGTAGCTTATCAGTTAGCCCTGCCTCCGTCATTAGCTAATCTTCACAATGTATTCCATGTGTCTCAGTTGGAGAGATATGTCCATGACCCCACCATTGTTCTTAGAATCCAACCTGATGACTTAGAAATTCATGAGAACCTAACCTTCAAAGTTGTACCAGTTCGCATTGAAGATCAAAGGATCAAGCAGCTTAGAGGGAAGGATATTCGTCTGGTCAAAGTCGTATGGGTTTGTGGTGATGTGATAGAAGCATCTTGGGAATTAGAGGATAAAATGCGTCAGGACTATCCTGACTTGTTTGTATGAATTGAATTTCGGGGACGAAATTCCTTGTAAGTGGGGGAGTAGTGTAACACCCCAAAATTTTAATCCCCGATTAATGAAATGTTAATTATAAATTAATTATAATTAATGATTTCTATATTAATCCTTGATTAAAATATGTGTTCATATAGTTAGTATATGTGTGTGAAGTGACTTAATAAATATAATAATGCATAAAATAAGTGTTTTGCATATTAGTCCCTGGGTTGGGACCTAGAAGCAATTATAGGAAAGATTTTGGAGGGAAAGTAAATAAAATAATTATTTTTCAAAAATTGGGCAAAATACTCGAGTATTTTCTGGAATACTCGAGTATTCTGGGAAGAGTTGCACGAGTTAGTGCATTTGGTGAGTCACCACCACCGATTCCCCTCCGTTGACACGAATACTCCATCATCAACAGCTCAAGGACGTCGTGTCTGTAAGATCCGAGAAGAATGTTTTGATAAATGCCAAAAGGTTTTGAACAAGCTCAAATGTGTTGATCAAGTTCAAGCTCAACAAGCAACAACAAACATCAAGTGATGAAGAGAGAGCCAACTCATGAAGACTTAGTTTGGTAGTTTGTGTTTTATTGTTTTATCTTTTGCCTCACAAGTCTTTTAGTTTATGAGTTTGGGTAGAGTTCTTACAGGGTAGTGAATCTCTTTTGATTGCATGATTATATCATATTTTGAGTATTCACTTTGCCTAAAATCAATAGGTGGCTTAAAGGTTTGAAAGAAAAGGTTTAGTTTTTGAGAAAACAAGTTTTTAAGTGTTTTTTGAACTAATTACTCGATTAGCCACTTGATTACTCGAGTAGAATTTTCATGTCTTGAGCAAATACTCGATTAAGGGGCTGATTACTCGATTAGAATTTTGAAGCCTTGCGTAAATACTCGAGTAGTAACTCAGATTACTCGAGTAGTGAACACTTATTACACTTGTTACTCGAGTAATGGCTTGGCTACTCGATTAACACGAGCTGTAACTGTTTTTAAATGAGTTTTTCACTTCTCAAAAGCACTTCTAACCATTCCTAACTTTTGGGTATTCTATATAAACCTATTCCTAACCTTTGTGAATCATTATTACAATATTCCATCATTTTGATATTCATTTTACAAAGAATCAAAGCCACTCTATTCTCTCTCACTTTCTCAAGATCAAAGCTTTAACTTTTACATTCTTTGATCAAGAATCTTGAATCTCTCATGTTGATCTTTTCATAGCTTTTGAAAGAGATTCATAGGATTGTTATTTTGTTTTTATTTGAGTTGTAATCTTTGCAAGAGGCAAGCTATCTACAACAATTGGAAGTCTTGGTTCCTTGGTGTGGCATTTCATCAAGCACTTGGAAGCCTTGTTGTGTTAACAAGCAATTGGAAGTCTTGTAGTGAAGCAAGCAATTGGAAGTCTTGTTGAGGGGATTTGACAAGCAAGAGAAGAGGTTAGATTAGATATCAATATGGTTACAAGGCAAGGGTGTGGTATCTCTTGTAGGCTAGCAAGAAGGGAGTCCTGTGAGGCATTTACTTGTAATTTGAGAAACTCTAATTACTCATAGTGAAGAATCTCTCTTGGTTGAAGAGGGGACTGGAGTAGCTTTCAAGTGGATGAAAGTGAACCAGGATAAATCACTGTGTCGTATCTCTAAACTCTCTACTCTTTACAATTCTTGTTATTAATTGTGTTCTTGGTTGAAAACCTAGAAAAAGTGATTTTTCATAATTGATTGAATTGAATCTTAATTGTGCAAAATTGATTTTGGGGAAAATCATTTTCATAACCTAGGTAATCAATAAGAATATAGGTGTTAATTGTTTCCGCTGAATCTCTGGTTATACTTGTGAATTGATTGATTTTCGTATTTGATTGAAAAGTGATTTTTCAATGTACAGAGGCATTAATCGATTAGTTCATGTCATTAATCGATTAAGGCTTAAAGAATTTTTGTGAAAATCATTTGTTTTAATCGTTTTGATTTGTTTCTTTCGAAAATATTTCAAGGTTTCTTAAACACCTATTCAACCCCCCCTTCTAGGTGTTCTCTTAGTGTTTCCTAGTTGTTTCACTCACCGATTGTAGGTTCCAACAGTGTCGCCCTGCATGAGCTTTCTCTATGTCTATTTAAGCTCAGCAACACCGAATTCGTGGAGATTTTTTGGCTAAGTTTGAGTTGTTGAGTAAGTTAGGGTTCATAACTTCGTCTGATCGATTCTTCCTCTCTGTGTCAAATTGAAACACAAATCATACACCAATACAAAGCTCACATCACGAGCTTTGTATAGATATAAAGATTGTGAGCTGAGAGTGAGTGTGCTGTTAGAATCGAAGCTGAGAAGTTGAGGTTTGGTTGCTGTTTTCAGTTCTGGGAGTGATCGAGGCCGTACCCGATCAAAATAAAAGGTGTTTATTCTGTAGTACTAGGAAGGTGATCCTAGGTCGTTTCCCAGCGAATATCGGTCTAGGCAAAGTATCAAACACGTAGTGTGCAGTAAAATGGGGGGGTTTTTGTGTGTGACAAATGTGAAGAACAAAACATAAACAGAATATAAAAACTAAGAAAATCAGAAACAAAAGCGGGCAAACCCCTTTGGCTACGTACACTACTCAATCCTAGCTCACTAAAGATCGATTCCTCTCCTCTCCTCTGTCCAACTCGTGATAACCAAATACTAAGCGAAAATTCAGTTATCACTCCAAACCCTAACTTCTAATTAAGCATCAGAAACCAGAATTGGAGTTTTTACGAGTTAATACAAATTAAGCATTTATATTCATGTATTATCTCTACGAAATGGAATTAAGCAAACCACTACACATCGATAAACATGAAAACAGAGAAGAGAAAATGAAATTGCATTAATAACAAGAGCTCAAGAGTAGATAATACAATACCAAAGGGATTAACCCTTGAAGTCTAGCCTTCCATGGCCATAAATGAAGAAAAACGAGTAGAAATGGGGAAGAACAAAACCCTAGCAGCCACCACCACTTGGGAGAGCCAAGAGAGAAGTTCTAACCTAGAGAGAGAGTGAGAAATCTGAAATGGGAGTGTGTTTTTGGGGGTTACACGAATTTCCCCTCTTTAGTCATGAAAATGGGCCTAAAACATGGGCCCAAGTCCTAAGAAACACTATTCTGAACATTACAATTAAAAAGGGACCTAAATGCAAATTACAATCTTCACTTCAATACTTCAATCTTCATTTCCAAACTTCCCAAAGTGTCCTTGTGCCAAATATTACCTGAAAATAGAAATAGAATTAATTAGGCTAAATAATTCCAAATTAAACAATATTCGGAATATTAGTCCAATAAACTCTAAATCAATAAATCAAGCTAATCAATGTCAAATGGGCAACAAGTATCAATAATAGGAGTAAAATAATGCAAGGAATAATGGGAAATAAAATGCTCATCAAATACCCCCACACTTATCCTTTTGCACTCCTGGGCAAAACCAAAAGATAGGACTATGAAGATCAATATGCACCAAAGTGAATCATGCAACAAGATGACTACAACTAAGAAATGCAAACCTAAGAGATTACATACTTCACAATGAATTCTAGGAAATGCAAAGAAATGGGCAAACTCAAGCACACAAAATGGTTAAGGATCAAAGAGTCAAAGCATCCGCGAACATCATCCAATTACTTCAAGTATGCAAAGAAACCAATGACATCAAGAGGATAGTCACAAAGATGATAGAAACTCACAAGGATCACTCAAAAGTGTTTACACTCAAGTGTTTGGGGTTAATCATTATTTACACTCAAGGCACATCATGAAAAACAAACACAACCATAAGCTTGACAAGCCTCTAACATCAACCATCAACACACATGCACAAAATGATCAAAAGGTCTTTTAAGGGTTGTAATGGGGCCAAGGACAAGGTAGGATAAAAATATGGGAATGTAGCTAAAACCAAGGGAATAGAGGAGCAATGGGGAATAAGTAAAAAGTAAGCAAAATCCACCCCAAAATCAACAACCACTAATTCCAATCCTCTTTGCCTCAACAACCTTTTATTCACTTTTTTTTTTTCTCTTCTTTTTTTTCTTCTTTTTTTTTTCTTTTTATTTTTGCATTTTTTTTTTATTTTTTTTTGTTTTTGAGAGATATACAAAAAGAAAAGAAGAAACAACACAAATGGCATGAAGATGAAGCCATAGTTACAACAACCAAAGAGGCATAACCAAGAACTAAACCAATTGAAGCATAGAGCACACTTCTTACCTAATACCCATTCCCAAAACAATTCCAAAGCTCCAAAATTCCCTAAGGTTAGGACAATCATGGTTTTTCAGTCATAGGCTTGTAATGAGCTAAAGAACAAGGAAATGGATAAAAAGGCTCAAAGGGGCTAGCAAAGGATACATTCATTCAAGGTAGGCTCATATGGCTAGTAGTTTATTCAAGAAAGAAAGTGCCTAAATCATTTCAAAATGTGCATGAGCAATCAAGTATCAACAAGAGTCAAGTCAAGTTCTAGAGTGCAAGTAATCCAGAGTGCAATCACACATGAAAGAAAATTAGGTGGCATATATAGCAATCCACCCACAATTAAGGCTCAAATCCTCACAAAAGGGACAATTCTATCACAGTGTTACCACCTCTTAATTATCAAAAGCAACTTTACACACAGAAATGCATGAATTCAGACACAAGATACCAAAACTCTACTAAAATGAAGCAAAAACATGCAAGAAAATGCCCAAAACTAAGCAAAACCTAAAAAAAAAATCAAAGCAAAATATGCAACCTAAACTACTCTCCCCCCACACTTAAATCACACATTGTCCTCAATGTAACACAATCAGCAGAATCAGATAGATATAGACAAGTGCAATGAAAGTAGTGAAGAAGGAGAAAAGAAAACTCCCGAAGTCATGGTGGGAAGAAGGTGAGTGCTCTCTTCAGCGGATCGAATGCCATCTTGCATTGGTCTCCTAATCGAAGGACTATGTTTCTGAAGTTCACAAGTGGCACCCCAGGTAGATATGCTAAAGTCCATCCGACTGCCCTCTTGTTCTGTCTAATCATATCTAGCAGTTTCTCCTCTTGATCAACAGAAAGTGAGGTAGAGATGATCACTGGGAGTTTCTGCTCATCCTCAAAGTAAGCATATTTGAGATGAGGAGGGAGGGGCTCCAGGTCCAATGAGGGTGCCTGCATAATGGATGGAACTAAAGGGACAGTAGAAATGGATTCTGCTGCCTGCACCTGAACAAAAGAATCAGACTCTTGCATAACAGAGAGGGGGTTAGCAAAATCTATAATATGAGAGTCATCAACAGATGCAGTGTCAGAAGCTAGAAATTGATCAATGCATGACATGCACATTTCGGAATCAGTACATGCAGGACAAGAAAATGAGTCTGTAAATGATGGCAAATCAGGATCATGCAAAACATCAAGCACATGTTCATCAATCTCATCAAGAAAGTCTATATGAAAGACAGAGTGATCCTCAGGAAAATGTTTCATAGCATGGAAAATGTCAAATCGGATCACACTGCCATCAAACTCCATGGAAAGTGAACCTGAATGCACATCTATCTTGGTTCGGGCTGTTTTCAAAAATGGCCTCCCCAAAATAATAGGAACAGCATTACGGGGGGAGTCATCTTCCATATCAAGTATGTAAAAATCAGCAGGGAAGATCAGCTCTTCAACCCGAACCAAGACATCCTCTATCAAACCTGCAGGGTGGGCAGTACTTCTATTTGCCAATTGAATCACCACACCCGTAGGTTGAAGAGGTCCAAGAGAAAGAGACTTAAAAACAGACATAGGCATGACATTTATGGATGCTCCTAAATCTAGCATAGCATTTTCAAACTTCACATTGCCTATGATGCAAGGTATAGAGAAAGTTCCAGGATCCTTACATTTTTCAGGAATGTGAGGGATAGGTTTACCTATGAGAGCGGAGACATTCCTTCCCATGCTTATCCTCTCATTGCCCTTGAGTCTTCTCTTATTAGTGCACAACTCCTTAAGGAACTTCGCGTACCTTGGAATTTGTTTTATTACATCAAGAAGGGGTATGTTGACTTCCACCTTCCTGAATGTGTCAAGAATATCCTTGTCCACCTCTTCCACCCTTTTGTTTTGAGGCACTCTTGGTGGGAATGGAAGAGGAATGGGAGGAGGTTGCAGGACAACAGCAGGTTTTGTGGTTGAGCTTGAGGAAGGTTGAGTTGGATGACTCTCCTTGGTGCTAGGGTGTTCACCTTCCTCTATCACTTGGCTCTTCCCTTTAGAGGAAGCTAGAGCATCATTGTTGAGGTGAGGTTGTGGTGTGGGTCTGACAATCTGCTTTCCTGACCTCAGGTTGATGGCACTCACATTCTGATTCTGAGGGTTGATCACTGTTTGGGAAGGTAACTTGTCAGAATTTTGAGATTGCAAGTTGTTGAGAGAAGTTGCCATTTGACCCATCTGATTTGTCAAAGTCTGAATGGATACCTCTTGTCTCTGAATGGCTGCTCTATTTTCTTGTTGAAATTGGAGGTTTTGCATGGTCATTTGCCTCACCAACTCCTCCAAGGTAGGTTGGTTGGATGGAGGGGCTGATGGTGCAGGATGAACCACTTGTTGCTGTTGTTGTTGCCTTTGCTGCTAGATTGGAGGAGGTACATATGGTGGTCTGCTCGGTCCAGCGGTGTTCTGAAATGGAACATTAGGAGGAGGTTGTTGTTGTTGATCAGACCACTTCAGATTGGGATGGTTCCTCCATCCAGGGTTGTATCTATTGGAAGAGAGGTCATGATTATGTTGTTGTGGGCCTCTATTGTTGTATATGTCTACTGCATAGGCCTCGGGTTGGTCACCACTTGTCATCGGCTGTTGCTGCTGAAGGGAAGGGCATGCATCTGTGGGGTGCTCAATGGATGTGCATATGCCACACACTCTAGCAGGAAGTATCATCTTTTTCTGATTGACAGCCAATTGTGTGACCAATGTTGTGAGAGAATCAATTTTCTGCTCAAGCTTCTCAACCTTGCCCGAGTCTGCACCAACATCATTTACATCCCTCACAACTATTGCATCACTGTTGCTTCTTGCATGGAATTGTTGACAATTGGAAGCCATCTTCTCAATTTTGCTCCTGGCTTGTAAGGGTGTCATATCTCCCAATGTACCACCACTTGCAGCATCTACCATGTTTCTTTCCATGAAGTTGAGACCTTCATAAAAGTACTGGATGAGAAGCTGCTCTGAGATCTGATGGTGAGGGCAGGAAGCACACAACCTCTTGAATCTCTCCCAATAATCATAGAGACTCTCTCCATGTTGTTGCCTGATACCAGAAATTTCCTTTCTGATTGCAGTGGTCCTATTTGCAGGGAAGAATTTTTCCAGAAATGCCCTCTTCAAGTCATCCCAGCTTGTGATGGAACCAGGGGCCAAGTCAGATAACCAATCTTGTGCTAGACCCTCTAAGGAATGTGGAAATGCTCTGAGACAGACATGATCCTCTTGCACATCATGTGGTTTCATTGTGGTGCACACTATATGGAATTTCTTGAGATGCTTATGAGGATCCTCACCTGCAAGACCATGAAACTTGGGCAACAAATGGATTAGTCCTGTTCTAAGCTCAAAAGGAACATCCTCATCAGGATACCGGATACACGAGTCTTCAATAGTGAAGTCAGGTGCAGCCAGCTCCCTAAGTGTCCTTTCCCTTGGTGGGGGTTGAGCCATGTTATCACAATGTATAGAATCAGATTGAATAAAAGTAGAAGGAATAGAAGAAATAGAAACAGAATCAGAATTAGATGGACTATAAGATGACTCTGACTCACTACCTAATGACTGATTCCTATTTTGTCTAACTAATCTGTGATAAGTTCTATCAATTTCAGGGTTATAAGGATGCAAATAACTTGGGTTGCCCCTAGTCATGTACTGAACAGAACAGCATCAACCATAGCATACTGTAACAGATATGCATGACCAAAATCGGCAACAAAATTTATTATTTTTTAAAATTTTTTTCTTTATTTTTTTCAGCACCCTAAAATCATGAAAACATATCACAGAAAGTTTGAGGACAAAATTCAAAAGGGAACCAAGTCAAAGAATTAAAACAGTGACCAAAAACTAAGAAAATAGAACTTGTAAAATAAAAAAGAAACAGTAAACAGGCTTTTTCAGGATCCAAACGAAGGGGTTTTCTGACGAAGTGAGAAAAATCAGATTATTCAGAAAATTCCCTTCGATTTGATATAAAATTCGTCCAATTCCGACAACCTGATCAAAAGTTATGCCTATTTATAGTAAGTGCTGCTGAAACTTGGAAAATTTTTCTGGAACTCACAAACAGTGCATATCTGAGTGTCTGTGATGCATCAAAACACTAATATATGATGAAACAAGTGTGGATACCAATTTTCGTGCAAAAATTCCACCCGCAGCTATGTTGAATGGCACTCACAGAATCACTAGAATAGCATCAGTTGTGCAGAACAGCAAATCAGCAAACATGGCAACTTTCAATCAGTTATCAGAATGCTTATTCACACACTAACTACACTAACTAATCTAATTAACTACTGTATGATCTTTGGCAAGAACCGATAATCCCCGGCAACGGCGCCAAATTTTGATCGAGGCCGTACCCGATCAAAATAAAAGGTGTTTATTCTGTAGTACTAGGAAGGTGATCCTAGGTCGTTTCCCAGCGAATATCGGTCTAGGCAAAGTATCAAACACGTAGTGTGCAGTAAAATGGGGGGGTTTTTGTGTGTGACAAATGTGAAGAACAAAACATAAACAGAATATAAAAACTAAGAAAATCAGAAACAAAAGCGGGCAAACCCCTTTGGCTACGTACACTACTCAATCCTAGCTCACTAAAGATCGATTCCTCTCCTCTCCTCTGTCCAACTCGTGATAACCAAATACTAAGCGAAAATTCAGTTATCACTCCAAACCCTAACTTCTAATTAAGCATCAGAAACCAGAATTGGAGTTTTTACGAGTTAATACAAATTAAGCATTTATATTCATGTATTATCTCTACGAAATGGAATTAAGCAAACCACTACACATCGATAAACATGAAAACAGAGAAGAGAAAATGAAATTGCATTAATAACAAGAGCTCAAGAGTAGATAATACAATACCAAAGGGATTAACCCTTGAAGTCTAGCCTTCCATGGCCATAAATGAAGAAAAACGAGTAGAAATGGGGAAGAACAAAACCCTAGCAGCCACCACCACTTGGGAGAGCCAAGAGAGAAGTTCTAACCTAGAGAGAGAGTGAGAAATCTGAAATGGGAGTGTGTTTTTGGGGGTTACACGAATTTCCCCTCTTTAGTCATGAAAATGGGCCTAAAACATGGGCCCAAGTCCTAAGAAACACTATTCTGAACATTACAATTAAAAAGGGACCTAAATGCAAATTACAATCTTCACTTCAATACTTCAATCTTCATTTCCAAACTTCCCAAAGTGTCCTTGTGCCAAATATTACCTGAAAATAGAAATAGAATTAATTAGGCTAAATAATTCCAAATTAAACAATATTCGGAATATTAGTCCAATAAACTCTAAATCAATAAATCAAGCTAATCAATGTCAAATGGGCAACAAGTATCAATAATAGGAGTAAAATAATGCAAGGAATAATGGGAAATAAAATGCTCATCAGGGAGCTTACTTCAATTTCGATTTCTGGTAAGCTCATGAATCCTTGAGTCTCAAATTCAGTTTCTTTAGTTAGTTTATGTTGCATAGGGTCTAGAAAATCTAATTTCCCCAATTCTTATCTCTGTTTCATGGGTGAACCAATTCGATTTTGGTGTTGCACTCAAGCTGCTCTGCATGTTGGAGTTTAAAGTATTTTTGGTGCTGTGGAGCTTTTCTTTGGGGATTCTCTGTTTGATTCACGTTTGAGAGGTAAGGGGAAGTAATTTTATTCACTAGATAGAGATTGAATTTCACTAATTTTGCTAGAGAGCCACCAAGAGGCTCTAAGGGCTTAGATTTAATAAGATCTTTGGTTTGGAGACCAAGCTTTGCTCTAAAACTGTGTTGAGCAAGTTCTAAATCATGCATGCAAGCTTAAATGAACTTTATTTCATGATAATTGTGCTTATTATGCGATTTGAGGTGTTGAGTTGTTAAAAGGTGTATTTTATGCATGATTGATGAATCCTCTATCAAATCTGTGTTTTGATATGAAAGGAATGGTGTAACATGTTCAAATGATGTTATGTTAACTGTGTTGATCCTTGGAATGGACTGGAAATGAGTAGAAATGGAAGTGGTATGTTAAAACTAAGATTTCAGTGTATTCTGCTGTGAAACACTCGAGTAATAGACAGGATACTCGAGTAAAACGCCTATAAAACAATGCAAATGGAGCAAGAACACTCGAGTATCATGTCTAGCACTCGAGTATCGAGCATGACCTGAGGACAAGTTAAGGCTAACCACTCGAAACATTCAAGGTCACTCGAGTATTCTGGAAATCAGGATGAACACTCGAGTAACCTATGAACTACTCGAGTAATTTATTGAATTTGAAACCCAAATCCTCAGAAAGTCATGAACACTCGAGTAACTTTAAGAACACTTGAGTAATCTGGAAAAGTTGATGAACACTCGAGTGTACTGAATTTTACTCGAGTAAATTGCCAGAACCTGAAAGATACATTTTCAATTCTGACTCATTTAAGTTAAGGAATTAATAACAATAATCAAAGGGAACTAGACATGAAGGAAAGTGATTAATATGAGTATACCGTTTGGTGACGGTCCTTTTTGATAATGAAATAAGCCTAGGTGGCTTGTAAAATATTAATCAACTTCCTTTAAGTCTAAAGAATAAAGTGCATTCATTCTGGAGTTTGGATGGTAGGACGTATATCATGTTTTTGGTAAACATGTGGAGGGCCTCTGGGAGTGCCAATACGCTTGCTTGATGACACGTCGTTGACGTGGTCGGCTGAGTCGATGCCGATATGGTTATACCATTTGGATGACGGTCCGTTTGGAGGACGAGATATGCTCGGGTGGCATGGATTCCAAGCTTGTCGTGTACATTCTAGGTGAATGTACGAATTGTTGTATACCTAGGAATACAACGCACTGTTGAGTGCTGGGTTGTCAGGGATGGACGTCAGAGAGTGACATAGAATGATGGAGATAGGCTTGAGAGCTAAATTCATGCATCATGCCACTCATCCAAATTAAATGTGACAAATGAAACAAGTATGAGCATCCTATGTGCATTAACTAACTGCTAAATGTTAATTGTGATTGTTGCTCCTTGTTGCATATGTACATATACATATTGGTAAACTTTATACTTATGTTGCACAATTTATTCTCTGTTGATTATGTGTATAGAATTGCTTACCCCTATGCCCTTGTAGGTGATGTCTCGTTACATTGCTTGCATCGAGATCTGGCCACTTCCTAGTGGCACATGGATCTATGAGGACCATCGTGTAGTGTTCGAGGGAGAGGTAGAGATTACCTTCTACCACCCGAACCCGCTGATGCGATTCCGTCCTCGTAGATTTAGGATTCCCATCATATACACTATGCACGTACCCCCGTTTTATACTTACCATGGACCACCTCCCCTGCGACCAGCTCGCTCTTATCACAGTTTTCATTTTCGACCTACCCTCTCTCACCCTTTTACCTCGAGAGTCGTCCGCGAGGATACTCCCCCTTCTGATCCGAGGAGCCCAGTCAGGGTTTCACCATCACCTGACCCGGTACCCAGTGGTAGGGTACACTCTCCCTCGGATGAGATCGAGGAGGATCCGGTGGAGGACAAGAGTGGGAGCGAGCCTGTTGTGCATTCTACTGGGAGTGATTGGAGGGACGATGATCCCTAGGTATGTGCATATGGTATGTGATGAGGATCGGAGGATCCGATGTGTGGATGCTGTGGAGGAGATCTTGCTGCTGCTGTGTTGATGATGATGCTACTACCTTACTACTTTTGCTTCTTGGAGACTACTGCTATCACTACTACTACATCTGATGATGCCAGATCTATGTGACCGCCCTTGGAGTTTACATTTTGGTTATGTATATATAGTGTAGATATACTTTTGGGGTACTCTAGGGTTTGGTTACACTGTTATGTAGATCTGTTTATGGACTTGTATATTTTGGAACTTGGAGACTCTGATGTTGGGCTATGTACTTATGACTTTCCTATATATAAAATCTATGTTTATATTCCTATCCATGGCATAGTCCGATAATTTCCGCCTACTCTGATTTAATCTATTTGAGAGTTCGGCTGTGAAAAATATTCGATGGTATCAGTTTTATCAAATAAAGCAAGGGTAGCTTTAGTTATTTTCTATGTTATAAACACGATTTCAAAAGACAAATGTTACCCAACTTTTGAAAAGGTTTTAGAAATTGCCCAATTCGATACAAATGTTTCGAAATGCTTTAGAGTTTATTCTCCAAGAATTCCAAGTGTTGATTTGTGCACCCTCTTTAAAAAGAAATATTTTTTTTTACATATTTTCTTAATACTCACAAGTCCATATATTATCAAATATAATAGCTTAAGTACTATATTATACTTGGGTAATTCGGAAGGGTGTCACACCGACCACTAACTTTGTACAATCTTTCTCTTTCTCAAAAACTCTCATAGCACAGAGCTGGGATCACATCACAATCTCACATCTCATATCTCAAACTTTCTCAACATTTCCCTTTCTCACAATCACCTCATTTCAAAATCTTTTCTCAAACATTCCGTTCAAGACTATCTCAAAGTACCATTTTATAAACTTTCACACAAAGCCTCATTTCATAAATACTTTCAAAAGAATTTCTCTTCACAAAACCTTTTCGAAAATTCTCTTCTCACCGTTCTTTACAAAATCTCTTTTCACAACCTTACCCAAAATTTTCCTTTCAAAAACTTTTCTGAAAACACTTTTTATACTACACCTCTTTTCAAAACATTTCCAAAAGACTTCCTTTTCACCAACTTCTTTCTAAAAATTTCTTTTCAAAAATCTTTTCAAGAAGCTCTTCTCAAAAACCTTTTCAAAAACTGCTTTTCGAAAACCTTTTTCAAAAACCTTTTCAGAATTTTTCCACTTTGTTGAGCGCTAATGGAGGAGCAAGCTCAACTCAACATTAGTTCCCAGACCAAAACCAAGAACAGAGGAGCTCGGCTCAACTCAATCCATTTCTCATTCCAACAATTCACATTACTCTCCCCAGCTCTGGCTCGTTCTCAACATTATTCTCAACTTCTTTCCAGATCAACTCTCATCTCTCTTTCACTTAATCTCTTACTCTTTTCTCATTAAACCATTACTTTCAATTCCTCTCACGTTCTCAACTCTTTTGTTTCACTTTCTTTTTCTTATTCAGGACGTAACAGACGTCCATCAGACATTCACTCATCATACTTAACAGCATTAAGCATCATCAGGCATAATTCAATAGATAAGTAAATAAATAAATTTAAGCATGTTATCAACACACAACATCACACAATAACATTGTGGTCTTCGTCACCCTCGTATAAGTGGCCACACAAAGCAAACAATTGCCACTATACTACTGACTCAGAACCACTAAGTTCCGATCTTTGTGATGATACGGAACGTCCTAATAAATCACCTAGCTACCACGGTGTCTTAGGAAGGCTTCTCTCTCACCTGAGGTCCAGCAATTAGATGTACACGGTCTCCTCTGATCTTGGTTGCTGCCACTGCCTTAATCCCTTGTCTGTAACGTTCCTCGAATTAATTAAAACACATTTTCGTTATGAACTTGTTTTAAGAACAACTTTCCTTAGCTCAAAACGTTTTTCATTCCTCGTTGAAAATCTTAAAACATGATTATTTTCTTAAAACAATTTCAATCATTTGTTAAGACTTTAAATACTTCAAAATCATTCGAAAACATCAAATAAAACAACTTAAATTAATAGGTTAGGTGGCTGGTCCGTCTTGGACAGCACCTGAACCTATTTCAAAAACACCGAAAATTTCACCGGTTTCAATCCGGGTTTTCTCAAAATCAATTTACTTTTGAAAACCAAACTTCGAGTCTCGTGAACTCAATTTAAAACATCAAAACAACTTTTAATGAACTTGGGCAGCAAAGGAATGTTTCACAAAAATCAATTAAATAAAATTTGAAAACATCGCAAAAGCTCATTTTATTTTCAAGTACTTCTTTAGTTCAATATTAACACTTTGAGAACTTAAGTTTTTATCCCAGAATAAATCACAACGTTATTTCACAACTCAAATAAATCAAGCCAAATAAATTTCAAAACCAAACATACATACACACACGGATAGCACACACTTTGATCACATAAACACTTAATTTAATTACTTTCATTTTTATAAAACAAAAACATTTTGGTATACCTACACTCACCAACCAAATGCATACACATAAATCATTTCAAAAACAAAACCACTTAAGCATACTTAAGCATACAAACCGTACACATAATCACAATACTTACTCCTAATCAGTCCTTTCACAAATCAAAACATGATTCGTACATCATCTAAAAGTTCATGCAATTAGTTCTTATTTTTATTAGCAAAACCCGTGAGCTCAACATGGAAAATACTCAAACTTTAATTCATTTTTCCTTAAATCAAATCAAATCAAAATCATGCAAGAACATAGAGCACATACCAAGTCCTTTCAAAATAAAAAGCATGGGTTTAATCTAAACCAACCGAATACAACATGCACAAAATAACACCTAGTCCAGATCAAGAATCACATATGAATATAGAACATAATTCAATTTAGGAAAAATCACTTTGTTCTCCCTAATTTCTTCTAAAAGCCGGGACATGCACAAGGTAAACACTTAAATCAAGTCATGTTCATGTAAATAAAATTGTTTTAAAGCTTATCTCCCTAGTTTTCTTCTGAGACCGAGGCATAGATTACAAGAAAACATGTTCCTTTCGTTTTAAAATCATATGCGAGATTAAATTCTAAGCCTTTCCATCAAATCATGAAAGAATCACACATTAGCACAAATACTTTCAATTTATTTCTCAAGGAAACATGAAAATAATTTTCAAGGTCCAAGATCGACATGCATGCACTTAAATCATGTAGATCAAGTCTTGAAATTAAACATAATAACACAAATCAAGGTCAAAAATCAGTTTAGATGAAAAAGAGGTTGAAACCGAGGCACACTTAAAGAAATATAAAGGCTTTTATTCAAAAATCATTTACAAAACTCAAAACAAAAATCAAGATCAACACAAAAATTCAAAGGTCAAAACATAAATTAAAGCTTTCATCAAAACCGAAACATGCAAGAGTTTAAAACCATAAAAATCATTTTCAAGTAACATGCAAGACCAAAAATCAAGAAACACTTTTAGATCAACCATTGATTGAACAAATAAACGCATACACACTCATTGATCTACGGTTTTAAGCACAAAAATTGAACATGCAAGAGGATAAACTTCAAACTCACAAAGATCATTAACAAAACTCCAGATCTACAAGATTTGACTTCAAGAACACAAAGATCGACCATGAAAAATATCAAGATCTAACCTAAACATTTCCAACCGAATCATCACACATAACCAAACTAGTTACAAATCAAATTTGAGTTCTTGAAAGTCCATGGTTAAAAGAAATATTACACATAAGTGCATAAAATTAGACATGTAAGAGAAGAAAAAAGTTAAAATTACAAGGTCACAAATCAAGACTAATTCTAAGGCTTCTAAGGTCTTCGGTTTATACCAAGAAGAAAAGTCTTCTAAACACTTCTAAGCTCTTGATCTTCAAGGTCTCCTAAGTATTGGCTTGATCTCCTCCTCTTTCTCCTCTCTAAGTCTCACGGTTCCTCCTTCTTTTTCTCTCTATTTCCTAGTTCTTTGTCTAAGAGTTTGAGGAGCCCTTAGACTTGTGTTTTGTGTGGGTGTTGAACGAAAGAGGTGAAGAAATGAAGAGTGAATGGGTGAATCAAGGCTAAGGCCAAGGCTTATATAAAAACACATGACTTCCTATTTTGGCCTTCATGCAATTCGGCCAAGGCTTAAGAAAGAGGGGTAATTTCGGCTTCTCCTAAGATTGCATGGGTGGTCTTTAGCAAAATCCAAAAGGGGACAATGTAGGGGGCATAAGGCTTTAGGGGTCATGCTAGGTTGTTGACTTGGGAACTCTCGTTAGGTTTTTCTTCCATCTAGTTAGGGTTTCCATCATCTACTTGGGGGTTTAGTTAGAGTTTGGTTAGGCTTAGTTAGGAACTTAGTTGCTTGTTCTCCACACACTCTCACACACGGCACTCACACATGCATACACGTATTCACCTATTCATGCAGACACACACATTCTTACACGACACATACACATCTTCATGCATATACACACTCATTCACACGGTACTACACACATACATACACATATATATTTACATGCACACTTACATGTTACACACACATGCACACCTGATCATATTCATTAAATTTCACCTAATCAAGAGCAAACATACACAAAATCGTACATACACATATGCACACACATAGGGAATAAATATATCATGCATAAAGTGAAGCATCGAATATCAAACACATATTCATGGAAAATCAATCACCCTCTCAAAATAAATTTCAAAACTCCTATCTTTACTATATGAGAAATCGTTCTTTAAAGTCATTTACCATTTTGAAAACCTGAATTAAGAAATTCATTTAAGAAAACACTCTTTCAAAAATACTTTTCTTAAAAATAATTCCTTTTAGAAATCAAACCAATTTGAGGATTTTGAGGGATGTTACAGATCCTAGACCCAGTGGCGGGGTCTCTACCCAGTCAGGCGAGGTCGAGGAGGACCCTGTGGAGGATGAGAGCGAGGAGGAGGTGCATGTCGAGCCGACTGTTTCTGCTAGAGGTGGACCCGCTGGTTCATAGGAGCTTGCATAGCGTAGATCTTTTGGATCCTAGATCCTAGGGATAGAGCGGTGGAGGATCTGAGGAGCTGCTGAAGACACTGATGACTTGCTCTGGGACTTCTACTTTTGGATTTTGTTATATATTGTATATATCTGAGAGGTCTTAGAGTGAGGTTTTATTTATGCAGATGGATTGTATATGTTTTTATGAACTCTTGCGATCTCGACTTATGTTACTTGCTAGTGACTATACTGATGGGGTTTCTATGTTATGATATATATATATATATATGATGTTTTATTTACCTCAGCAGTGCCCCATAAGTATTACTTTTACTTCCGCGAACTCTGATTTCGATTCAAAAAGAATTCGGCAAAAAGTTTATATTTATATATATTCAAGTCAAACTCGGGAGACAAATAATATGTTTTAAAAAGTATTACAAAGATGTTATTGGGATTAAGAAAATATTCTCGCGAGAGTCTTTTCGTAATTAAGATATTACTAAGCTGAATTCAACTAATGGTTCTGAATAAAAAGGTTTATTATCGAGCCAGTATTACATTAAAAAGGAAAAATTTTCTAGTCCAAATTTTGATAGCAAGTATTTAAATCATTTGGAAATATTAATTATTTTCAAGATACAAAAGAGAGTGTCACACCTTTGGTGGTATCAGAGCATTGGTCCTGTCCCTCATGGCCTCGATGATGTAGCTAAGTATGATATTCAATGTTATTGAATATGTCTTGAGTAAGTTAGTAGCATTTATGCTTCAAAGACCTTTTTAGTGACCCAAAGCCCATAGTGCAGGTCTTTCTATGGCAACCAGAAATAGAAATATTACGAACGAAATGTTAGAACGAATCACGACCGTGCTGGAAGGCATGTAGCAGCAGCAGAGACAACAGCCATCTCAAGGGCGAGCTGGTAATCCACCTATTCGCAATATGACGAATCATGATGTTAGGACTCTATCGGAGTTCAGGAAGTGCAATCCACCAAGATTCGAAGGTGGGTACAAACCTGATGAGGCGAACAAGTGGTTGTATGAGATCAATAAGATTTTCCGAACTCTGGAGTGTTCTGATGAACAGAAGGTAACCTATGCAGTTTACATGCTTCATGGGGAAGCTGAAAACTGGTGGGATCACACTGTCCAATTGTTGAATTTTGAAAGGAGAGCAATCAACTGGGGAGTGTTTATGGAGAAATTTCTCAATAAATACTTTCCGGAAGATTTAAGGAGAAAGAAGGAAGTAGAATTCATGCAATTGAAGCAGGGGGATATGAGTGTAGGAGAATATGCTGCCATATTTGAGGAGCTGATGAAATATTCTCCCTACTACTTGAATAACCCTGATGAGAGGAGTAAGTGTGTAAAGTTTGAAGGTGAGCTGAGACCGGAGTTGAAGTCTATCTTTAGTTACCAGAGGATTCAGAGTTTCCCTGCACTTGTAGATATGTGCAGAATGTATGAAGATGACAAGAAAGCTGAGTTGGTTGGAAGTCAAGGGAAAGGGGTTGGACAGAGCTATGGACCACAGAGGAAGAAGAAGTTTGATCATCGGAATAATGGTCCATATTCTCAGAAGAACAAGGGTAAGGGTAAGGCTGTGACGGATAACAAGAACAAATCTCGCGATAATGCTCCATATTGCGAGAAGTGTAGGCGTTATCATCATGGTCAGTTCTGCTGGTCCACAGGAGGATGTTTCAAGTGTGGCAAGCAAGGTCACTTTGCTCGTGAGTGCAAATAATTTGCAAAGGGTGATGCAAAGGGATCTGCTGGCAAGCCTGTGGTACAAGGAAGAGTGTTTACCCTGAGTGGTAATGAAGCAACCCAAACCCCGAATCTCGTGCAAGGTAACTTTCTGCTTAATAACCAACCTTGCAAAATCATGTTTGATTCTGGAGCTACACATTCTTTTGTTTCTTCGGAATGTGTGAATAGGCTGAATCTTGTTGTTTCCGATTCACCTTGTTATCTTAGTATAGATACCCCTACTGGAATGCCGATTTTCACCGCTAAAGTCTGTTTAGGGAGTAATGTGGAAATTTTGGGTCGCCTTTCCAAAGTAGATTTAGTTTGTCTCCCTAAGTTACAATTGGATGTGATCTTGGGTATGGATTGGTTGATGAAAAACCAAGTGATCATCAATTGTGAGGAAAAGACCATTCAATATAGGACCCTTGAACCCGAAGGTTATATGTGTTTGTTCTCGGCTTCTGGGGAAGAAGAGTCGATGCCGATAGAAGAGATTCCGGTGGTGAGAGAATTTCCGAAAGTATTTCCTGAGGAAATACCAGGATTACCTCCGAAGCGAGAGATAGAGTTTGGGATTGATTTAGTCCTTGGAGCTGGACCCATCTCTATTGCTCCTTATAGGATGGTACCACCAGAGATGGCCGAAATGAAGAAGCAGATAGAGGAATTGCTGCAGAAGCAGATAGAGGAATTGCTGCAGAAGCAGATGATCAGGCCAAGCGTTTCGCCTTGGGGAGCTCCATTACTGTTTGTAAAGAAGAAAGATGGGAGTATGAGAATGTGCGTGGATTACAGACAGTTGAATAAGGTCACCATTAAGAATAAGTATCCCTTGCCAAGGATTGATGACCTTATGGACCAAGTTAGGGGAGCTGCAGTATTTTCCAAGATTGATCTGAGATCAGGTTATCATCAGATCAGGATAAAGGAGACCCAAGACTGCATTTCGATCTCGATACGGTCATTATGCGTATGTTGTGATGTCGTTCGGATTGACTAATGCACCTGCTATTTTCATGGATTATATGAACCGGATCTTTAGACCATACCTGGATTTATTTGTGGTGGTGTTTATTGACGATATTCTAGTCTATTCTAAGAATCCGGAAGAGCATGAAGAGCATCTCAGGATTGTGTTAAAGGTCCTGAAGGAGAAGCAATTATATGCCAAGCTTACGAAATGTGAGTTTTGGTTGAATGAAGTGAAGTTTTTGGGGCATGTAATCTCTAAAGAAGGAATTGCGGTGGACCCAACAAAAGTAAGTTCAGTGCTAAGCTGGGAATAGCCCAAGACTGTGACAGAAGTGAGAAGTTTCTTGGGGCTGGCTGGATACTATCGTCGGTTCATAGAAGGATTTTCCAAGATTGCATTGCCTTTGACTAAGTTGACTCGGAAGGATCAACCGTTCGTGTGGGACGATCGGTGTGAAGTTAGTTTCCGTGAGTTGAAGGAAAGGTTAACATCGTCACCTGTGTTAATCTTACCTGATCCTCACAAAAGCTTTGAAGTGTACTGTGATGCATCTAAGCAAGGTATGGGGTGTGTATTAATGCAAGAAGGAAGAGTAGTGGTTTATGCATCGCAACAATTGAAGAATCATGAGGTGAATTACCCGACACACGATTTGGAATTGGCTGCGATCGTGTTTGCCTTAAAGATATGGAGAAATCATCTCTATGGCACTACGTTCCAAGTATTTAGTGACCATAAGAGTTTGAAATATCTGTTCGACCAGAAAGAGTTGAACATGAGGCAAAGAAGATGGATGGAGTTTTTGAAAGACTATGACTTTAAACTCCACTATCATCCGGGTAAAGCAAATGTGGTTGCAGACACTTTGAGTCGGAAAGCAATCCACATAAGTGCGATGATGGTTAAGGAAGCAGCTTTGATTGAGGAATTCAGAGACTTGAGCCTGTTGACACAAGTGGAGCCAACAAGTATCAAGTTAGGGATGCTGCAGATCACAAATGAGTTCTTGGAAAGAATTCGGGAGTTGCAACGAGCGGATGGAGAATTGATGGAAAAGATGAGATTAGGTTCAGAAGGAAAGGAACCTGATTTCAAGATTGGGCAGGATGGAATCCTTCGTTTCAGGACAAGGATTTGTATACCAAGAGATCAGGAAGTTAGAAGACTGATTCTTGACGAAGTCCATAAGAGTCGGATGAGTATGCATCCTGGATCAACCAAAATGTATCAGGACTTGAAGAAGATGTTTTGGTGGTCTGGATTGAAAAAGGATGTTGCAGAATATGTGGCAGCGTGTTTAATTTGTCAAAAAGCTAAGGTAGAACATCAGAAACCAGGAGGACAATTGCAACCTTTGAGTATTCCCCAATGGAAGTGGGATAGCATTTCAATGGATTTTGTGTCTGGTTTTCCAAGGACAGCAGCAAATCATGATGCAATCTGGGTGGTTGTGGATAGGTTGACCAAGTCGGCGCATTTTATTCCGATAAATATGCGTTATCCTTTGAACAAGCTTACCCAGATCTATATCAAGGAGGTAGTTCGTCTTCACGGAGTACCTTCGAGTATCGTGTCGGATCGAGATCCCAAATTTTCTTCGCAATTCTGGCAAAGTTTACATGATGCTATGGGAACGAGATTGAAATTGAGTTTTGCGTATCATCCACAGACTGATGGCCAGACGGAGAGAACGATTTAGTCTTTGGAAGATGTGTTGCGGGCTTGTGCACTTGAAGAACAAGGAAGTTGGGATCAAGTGCTACCTCTTGCAGAATTCACGTACAACAACAGCTATCATGCGAGCATCGGGATGGCACCGTTTGAAGCGTTGTATGGAAGGAAATGTCAAACCCCACTATGTTGGTTCCAAGTGGGGGAGAATTTAATGGTTGGACCGGAAATGATTCAGCAGACATCTGAGAAGATTAAGATGGTTCAAGCAAAGATGAAAACGGCTCAGAGTCAACAGAAGAGTTATGCGGATAAGAGGAGAAAACCATTAGAATTTTCGGAAGGTGACCACGTATTCCTTCGGATAGTTCCGATGAAAGGAATTAGTAGAGCCTTGAGAACTCGAAAGCTTTCGCCTAAGTGTATAGGTCCATACCAAATCCTTAAGAGAGTTGGTCCTGTTGCTTATCAACTAGCTTTACCACCCTCTCTATCCAATTTGCACAACGTCTTTCACGTTTCGCAATTGAAGAAGTATGTGCATGACCCATCAGCCATTTTGAAAATTCAACCTGACGACCTAACTTTGAAGGAAAACCTTACCTTTGAGACCAGACCAGTTCAGATAGAAGATCGAGAAGTTAAGCGGCTCAGGGGAAAGGAGATACCTTTGGTTAAGGTGGTATGGGAAAATGCTGACGTATCTGAAGCTACATGGGAATTAGAGGAGAAGATGCGTCAAGAGTATCCGGAGTTGTTTTTGTAAGCTAGAATTTCGGGGACGAAATTCCTTTTAAGTGGGGGTGTAGTGTAACACCCCTAATTTTCGTCTCCCGAATAATAAGGAAATTAATAATAAAAGTTTTATTATTAATTTATATAAATTTCCAAGTTTATGCTTTGTATTTAATTAGCCTGAAATATAAAAATTAGTTGAAATATTTTTATATGGCAAATAAATGCAAAATATAAGAATATTGCATTTTAGTCCTTGGATTGGGACCTAAATGCAATATTGAAAAGGTTCTTGGAGGGAAAGATTTAAAAATATTAATTTTTAAATTTTGTACTAATCTAACCGGTTAGTAATGCCCTGTAACCGGTTAGACGATGAACCCAGAAACTGGGTTAGTGGATTTTGATGAGTAATCACTTGATTAATCACGGAATCGCCACGATTACAGCCTTAGATGAGTGGAAAAACACGCGTCAATGTGCATGTTAATCCTGTTGATCTATAAATTGTTGAATCCCTGAGGTGTTGAGGTTGATTTCTGCATTTTTTTGGTTGAAGAAGGGTTATTAGGGTTTCAGATTCATCCAGAGAAATTCGCCTCCTTCTTTGAGAGTTAGAGAGCGAAACACACATTTCTGAAAAGCTTGAATCAAGGGCTTTTCAGTGATATACACTTTGTGAGTTGAGTTTTCGTGTGGGAGGAGAAATCAATCTTAGAAGCTAAGAGTTGGAGACTGAACCCTGTGTTCTTCTTGTTCTGGAAGCTGGATTTCACCTTTGATTTTGGTAAGTACAGTCCACCATTAAGCCTCAAATCTCTTTGATTCTCTAGTGCATGTTACCTATATTGAGTCCTAACTGTTTTCCCCAATTTATTTTGCCAATTGTATGTCAAATCTTCTGGTCTTTGGATCCTGTTGATGGAAATCGTGGTTGAGAGCAGAATCTAGGATTTGTGGGATTCTGTGGATTGTTCCTCAATATCAGTGTTAATTCTCACCAAAATCAACTTTGAGGTATGGGAGAAGTCTACCTTATACTAGATTTAGACTAAAAATCAAGTGAATTAGGATTTGAGTTAACAAAACTCAAAAAGGGCATTATGTGTGTAAAGCACAAGGGCTTGGAGGCCAATTTTCAGCTCAATGCTGTTTTGAGCAAGTTTATGTTGATGCATGCAAGTGATTTAAGGTTCAAAATCAGAAATTAAATGTTGATCTTGAGTTTTGTGGTATTGGATGGTGTTTGTATTGATTTTTATGCAAATTGATACCATAAGCTTGATGCATGCAAACTAAATGTGTTTCTGGGTATAAACATATTGTTCTTAAGGCATATGAACTCTGAGAATGTTGAAATTGGGTTAGATTTGAGAAATGAAAAGAATGATTTGTCAAAACTCTTGTTTTAAGTGGACTGACTGCATAATCTAACCGGTTTCTCGATAATTGTAACCGGTTAGACACTGCAGAAATTCAAAGAAAAATCAGTTTATTTAATCAGCCCTGAAGTCTTAGTGATTTTGCTCAAATCTATACCTTAATTTCATTAGAAATAATCTGAAGATGAGTTGTTTATAATGTCATGGTTCAGATTGAAGGATAAGAGTTAATACCTTAAGAAAATGAGATAAACTCAAGAGAAAAATATGTTCCTTGAAAAGAGAATGTGATTCAGACTTTTGAATGATAAAAACAGTGGTTTTTGAGGCATAAAACAATGTTAAACTTGTTTATGGATTGGGTAGAGAATTCAAGAAAAAGGGTTTTTCTGAATTACAATGGTAAACAGTTCAGGTCTGTAATTCTAACCGGTTAGTCTGAAACTGTAACCGGTTAGTACCTGAATCTGAAAAATAAAAAGTTAAGTTTTTGAATACCATTGGTTATGTTTTTCCCAATCTAAGTTTAAGGGCATGTTTTGGATATAATTCAAAGAAGAATTTTTTGCCAAAGATTATGCCTCAGATAAATCATTCAAAAGGGGAATTAGAATATCTCTAAGTCACATTAATTAATATAAAGATAAAAACCAACCCTGATAATTGTGCATCCATATAGAATGGAAGTTTGGTTGGTAAGAACGTTTATCATATTCTGGGAATATGAGGAGGGTACTCCGGGAGTACCAAATTATAACCTACTTGATGACACATTATAGATATGTGGCCAGTGTCCGGGACCTGGTTTTTATGCGTTCTGGGAACGTATGCGTTCTGGGAACGTGGTGCACGCTCCGGGAGTGATGCTTATTATCCAAGTATGGTTCGGCATTACGTTATGGGAACGAATGTCGGTGTTCCGGGAACACAAGGATGTATTGGATGGACGTCCAAGATGGACTTTTAGAGGCCTCAGTTGTGGATAGAAAATCATGCATCATGCCACTTGCATTATAAGAGATATAATGTTGAAAATTGGTGTGCTCATATGTACTTGCATTATTCTTTGTCCATGATATACTTGTGTTTGTAATTTTAGTCTTTATCAATTATGTATATGTGTATACTTACTCCCTGTGCCCTGTTTAGGTGATGGCCAGATACCTAGCTTGCATCGAGATACGCCCTATCCCTAGTGGTATATGGACGTATGAGGAGCATCGTGCCACTTTTGAGGGGGAGGTTGAGATCACTCTTTACCACCCTAACCCTCGTCGATTTAGGATCCCATTAGTCTATACTATGCATGTTCCACCCTTTTATGCATATAGAGGACCACCCCCGGCTCGACCTATGCGTCGTTTTCATAGTTTTCGTTTTAGAGCTGCCACTCGTTCACATCCTTCCTCCCATAGAGTTGTTACTGAGGAGACTCCTTCTCCTGGTCCAACTGATTTCGAGAGGACTGCTTCTACAGATCCTAGACCAAGTGGCGGGGTCTCTACCCAGTCAGGCGAGGTCGAGGAGGACCCTGTGGAGGATGAGAGCGAGGAGGAGGTGCATGTCGAGCCGACTGTTTCTTCTAGAGGTGGACCCGCTGGTTCATAGGAGCTTGCATAACATAGATGTTTTGGATCCTAGATCCTAGGGATAGAGCGGTGGAGGATCTGAGGAGTTGCTGAGGACACTGATGACTTGCTCTGGGACTTCTACTTTTGGATTTTGTTATATATTGTATATATCTGAGAGGTCTTAGAGTGAGGTTTTATTTATGCAGCTGGATTGTATATGTTTTTATAAACTCTTTCTATCTCGACTTATGTTACTTGCTACTGACTATACTGATGGGGTTTCTATGTTATGATATATATATATATATATATATATATATGTGATGTTTTATTTACCTCAGTAGTGCCCCATAAGTATTACTTTTACTTCCGCGAACTCTGATTTCAATTCAAAAAGAATTCGGCAAAAAGTTTATATTTATATATATTCAAGTCAAACTCGGGAGACAAATAAAATGTTTTAAAAAGTATTACAAAGATGTTATTGGGATTAAGAAAATATTCTCTCGAGAGTCTTTTCGTAATTAAGATATTACTAAGCCGAATTCAACTAATGGTTCTGAATAAAAAGGTTTATAATCGAGCAAGTATTACTTTAAAAAGGAAAAATTTTCTAGTCCAAATTTTGATAGCAAGTATTTAAATCATTTGGAAATATTAATTATTTTCAAGATACAAAAGAGAGTGTCACAGGTGTCCCACCGTTCGTCTAGCCACTACCCCAGTACACAACAAGGGTTCCTCACCCTACAAACATGAACGTGTCACACGTCCGAACTAGGGAGCCACTCCCTAATAACTAAGGGTCAAACACCCCTTTACAACAATGGTTATGGTTGAGAGATCGGTACAAGAACAATATTGCACTCTAAATAGTGTAGATACAACAATTTGGCTCACTAACAATAATGTGTTCTAAGCAACACTGATACAACAATTAAGCTCTAGTGATAATGAAGTTAAATCACAAGTGTATAGGCCAAAATAAAGTTTTTCTTCCCAAAAGAGTATAAACGTGAAAACTTGAAGAAGGAGAAGAAGAAGAAGAAGAGCAATCAGAAAGGTTGAAGAGAAAATAGAAATGATTGAAATCTCTTTTAAAACAAACATTTAAAACAAGTTTAAAATCAAAAACGAAATCATAAAGGTTATAACAATAAAACTAAATATTTGAACATATTTGAAATTTGAATTTGAAAACTAAAATCAAAATCAAATCAAAAATGATTTTGGAAATAATACAAATTCAAAAAGAGAATCAAATAAAAAAAATCCGAAAAAATATTAAGATTGATTTTCAAAATAAAAAGGAATATTTTCAAAAAGTAAATCAGAATTCGAATTTTGAAAAATCAGAATCAATTAAGTAAAAACAAATCTGGAAACATTTTAGATTGATTCTGACACGGATTTCAAAATAACTTAAAAGTAATCGATTACTTTTAAGAGGTAATCGATTATCTCTTTTCTGTGAAAACAGTGAAATGAACTTTTTAAGAAAATAATCGATTATTAAAACAAAGTAATTGATTATCAACTCCCTGTGAGGAAGGTAATCGATTATGAAAATATGTAATCGATTATTTTCAATAAAAACTTCCAGGTCACAACTCAGAGGCATGATAATCGATTATCCAGGAGATGTAATCGATTACTTCTGCTAATTTTCATAAAAATGATTTTCTAAAGAAGAGTATGTAACCATAGGTTTTCAAAAACATTTTTAACTGAAACTAACTTAACACATTTTCACAAAAGTTCTTTTCTTCTCCTTAAATAAATAAAAACAATCTTTGTAACATCACTGGCAGGCAAATGGATTGCGACTATCCCCACATACCAACACGGGTCTTTTCAGCGTGCTTTGTCCTCACTTGCACACTTCCTGGGAAAATTTCCCCACGCTTAACTATGGAGTTCTTAAGTGATGGGCTACCGAAAAGAAGATGCATCTTGTTGATATGGGTAGTACCAATCAATTCATTTAAGCCTTAGCTTCCTGTACTATGTAGTCCCATTCCTACACAGTCTCAAGATCATCCTCTCATTCCAGTGTGTCAGTTCATTCATGTACCCCTCCCTTAGAAGCCTGCCAGGAGCCGCTCCTTGTACGTGCCTCTTGCACCGGCGATCACTCCTCGCCCTCGTCAGCCCGGGGTCTTACATTCTTTGCCATAAACACTTGGAATAAATGTAACTTCATTACCTTAAACAGATTCTACCGGATAGGGTTGAGGCGGCGGATTAACTTGTTGCTGCTGTTGTTGGCGCATTCCAACTAACACCTCCGTTAACCTCTCTATGGCTTCAGCCATATGATTATTGTTTCGATTAGACATCTTATACCTGCACTAAGGATTTCAGATCAGGCTAAAAACTCCTAATAAGAAGCATGTGTAACATACCTCTTTTCTATTCTAAAGCTAACAGATACTAAGACAAGTATTACCTTTTGGAGATCACAGATCAGGATCAGTTTGCAGGATCACAGCTCTGATACCAACAAGTGTGGCACCCTCAAAATGTAACTTTATTTATATTAAACTAAAGTATACTTTTAGTTATTAAGTAAACTCATATAATTTTCATGGAAAACTTTTTCCTTTTTCAAATAATAACTTCCTTTATAAAAGCTTCTTTTCGTAAAATACTTTCGAATTCAATAAAATAGTTGTGCACTCAATTTTGAGTTCAGCGGAAACGATTTTAAAACCTTTATGTTGGTTGCGAGTAATTAAAATAGATATCAAGATCAACATGCAACCATAGCCCATATATATATATAAAACCCAAGTACACCCCAGTAAAAGTAGTCAAGAGTCGAGGTAGCAAAGTATAGAGATATAGACCAGTAAGTATAAAATAACAACTCTCACGTACTCCTCTCAAAAATATATACAATATAATACAACTCAAAATAAAGAAGTATGCCGCACTGATGTCTGATATCTGTGTACTCCAAAAGCTGCAACTACTACGTCTTACTATAATTCCCATCCTATCCATACTCAAGGGTCATCATCACGCCACTGGCTACCAGTAGAATGGTTCGCAGCTCCCCCGTCCACGTCCTCCACGGGGTCCTCCTCCTCCTCCTCGTCCGGCACCCAGCAGTGTGAGGCACTGCATCAAGTGAAGGTGCAAAACACACCCTAGTGGACGGACCAGGGCGAGGAGTGGCAGTCTCAGTATCACTAGTAGGAGGACGAGTGCGGGTAGCAGGACGCCTAACATGAAAGTAGTAAAAACGACGACCAGGGCGTGGTGATGGTGGTGGAGTACCGTGACGATAGGTGTAAACTAGTGGTACGTGCAGGATGTAGATCATAGGAAGACGCAGCCTACGAGGTCTCGCACGGGCCAGAGGATTAGGATGACGGAATATAATATCCACATCACCCTCGAAAATCGCCCAGCGACCCTCGTAATCCCAAACGCCGCTACAGAGCGGGCGAATCTTGATGAATGCAAGATAACGAGCCATCACCTACAAAGGGCTAGGGAATCAGCAATTACTAACACATAATCAAATAGAAAGCGATAACAAATTAATTTAAACCCAAAAGAATAATTTATCCAATTATCTTCATTTGATGAAAAAGTCATAGTTTCTTAATTTCATTATCGACATTTATAAATAATTAATATTTATTTACAAGTCATAATTATCAATATACATTATGAACATTAAGATTGTAAATAATAATAATAATAATAATAATCATATGCAATGTCAATGCCTCTTGTCTATCAATGCATGATCGTTGGCCAACACGACAAATAGGCTCCTGTGGCACCTTTAAAACATGTCCGGTACCCCTAATGAGTACCTCTCGGACTCGGCCAACATTAAACTACACTCCTATAGCTCATAGAAGTGGCATCGATGTATCCCGCAAGACTACATCTCTCGGGACCGACGTTTAAAGACATGCCCACACCCACGTGTGTATTTCCGGAACAAAAGGTGCAACCCCGGTTACCGACATACCTCAACGTCCCCATGGACTCCCGCTGAAACCCACATGACATTCACACGAATGCCCGTCAAGGCCAGGAACCTAGCTGACATTCCCACGAATGCCCCTCGAGTTCAATCAACTAAGAGGTATGCCCACGCCTCACGGACGTGTCACCACCACAGTGGGAAACCAAACATGCAAATGCTATGCATGAATTCACAAGCATAACTTATCATAAGTGTCATTTAAGTTTACTTGAGGTCATATAATTTATGCTTTGGTATTCTAAGTCACCATTTCCATAAACCCTTGTCAATGAGTTTCAGCTTCAGCCTTTAATCGATTATAATACCTTAATAATCAATTATATAATTAAATTCAGATTTTTATTACAAAATTTGAACTGATAATCGATTATCCAATTTGATAATCGATTATCCATGTATAAAATTCGAAATTGATCAGAATTTAATCGTGTTAATCGATTATCAGTCGTGTTAATCGATTATTATATCAGTAAAAACAATGCTGAAACTAGTTTTTGAATACCAAACTCATACCAACTCAATTTTAGCCAAAACCAACCTCAAGTACAACTTAAATACATCATATTGAACTCATTCATAACATCAATTTCAGCAATTTATCACAGATTAATAGAATTGCTTAATTTTCCCCAAATTAATCAAAATTACAACCTATCATGTCATATTTTGATTCAAGCCATTTCAGATCAAATTGATCATTCCTACAGCTTCTATGGGGATAATCGATTATCGGGAGGTGATAATCGATTAACACGACCAGTTTTTCAAAAATTAATATTTTATTTGCTTTCCCTCCAAATACCTTTTCAACATTGCCTCTTAGGTCCTTCCCAAGGACTAAACTGCAAAAATACTATTAACACTTTAATATAACCATAATTAATAAACAAAACTAATTAATTCCATATAATTATTTTGTTTAAATATTTCTTTTATTTATTTGGGAATCAAAATTCGGGGTATTACACTCTCTAGCAGAAGCTCAGAACAAAAAGAACTGAGTCCCAAGGAGCACCTTTTTCCCAACAAGCCATCAGTTTTGGGCCCAACGCCTATTGCCATTTAGTCATTTCAAAAATATCATAAATGGTATATTCATCATTTCACTCTAAACCAAAAGAGGAAGGCTGCCTAATCTCTCTGCTCAAGCAAACTAACGACGTAAAACCAGTGGATAATGTGTGATCAGTGGAGTAACCAACAGATCAAGGATGGAAAAAACGTGGGCTCCAAGTTTAGATGCAAGCATAAAAGGAGGATTAGAGGGAAGAGCAAAGGCAAGCACCAAGGGAACAATTAGTTCCGCATTTTCCTGGCAGAAACACTGTGAAACATGAACAATTAGTGTTTAACTTCAAACTGTTTAAAGCCTCACAAATGCATTATGCCCCTTTCCCTATCCCATTTTCCCCTCACCCTTAACCCCACTTAAATTTAGGACAGCCACGACTTTCCCATTGGATGAAAATTAAATATATTTCAAGCATGATTGTGTTTGCAATTATATTGATATAGAACAAGATTGTAGCTCCTTTAAAAGTACTACTATTGGTTTCATAGTTAGTCTTACTTTATAGGTTCTCTCAAAAAGAAAATATATAATGACATAGTGTTTATGTTGAGGTTTATTGCAATTTTTGTTGAAGTAAATGAATAAAATTGTTTAATTAGAATAATAAAATCAAAAGTGATAATCAAATAACATTAATATAAAAATATAATAATGTTATTTCTTTTACTAATCTAGGTATCCTTCGTTCTTTGGATGATGGACTTTTATCTCTTTCGATGTGCTACGATTGTCCTTCTTAGCAAGTGTCATGTCACCCCAAGGATCCAACATTAAATTTTGATCTCTTATAGATTATTGGGATATAATTTTGCCAAACTACTCGACCAACATGCGAAATATTTAAAATTGAAGACCATGTATTTTATTACATACCATTGTGTAATTTGTGACACCCCTAATTTTGATGTTAGATCCGGTGTCATGGTTTTGATAATGACAAAGGTTAAAAAAGGTTTTGAACAAGCTATAAATGTTTTGATCAAGCTCAAGATATGAAGAAGGTCAACAAACAAACAACAAACAACAAATGATGAAGAGAGAGCAAGCTCATGAAGACTTCATTTGTTTTATATTGTAATATCTTTAGTTTGAGTCTTTTAGTTTGATGAGTTTGGGTAGAGTCATTAGAGGGTAGTGAATCTCTATCAAGTGCATGATTATATTATAATTTGAGTATTCACTTAACCTAAAATCAATAGGTGGCTTAAAGATTTGAAAGAAAAGGTTTAGTTTTTAGAAAACAAGTTTTTAGAAGTGTTTTACAGTGGCTAATCGATTAAGTAGAAGTGCTAATCGATTAACACACTTTGAGCAGTGCTTAATCGATTAAGAAAATGAGATAATCGATTAACACCTGCAGAACTGGTTTTTAAAATACGTTTTTCACTTCTCAAAATTAGTTTTTAATGTTCCAAACTTTTGGGTATTCTATATAAACCTTTTCCTAATCATTTTGATTAACTAACATCATTTTCATATCAATTTTACAAAGATCAAAGCCACACTATTCTCTCTCACTTTCTCATAGATCAAAGCTTTCACTTTTATATTCTTTGATCAAGAATCTTTGAATCTCTCATGTTGATATTTTCATAGTTCTTGAAAGAGATTCATAGGATTGTTATTGTTTTCAATTTGGTTGTAATCATTGCAAAGAAGGCAAACATTCTACAATAAAGGAAGACTTGGTGGTTGTTCATCAAGCAAAATCGTCTTGGAAGTCTTGTTGTGTTAAACAAGCAAATTGGAAGTCTTGTTGTGTGAACAAGAAATTGGAAGTCTTGTTGTGTTAACAAGCAAAATTGGAAGACTTGTTGTGGGGATATCAACAAGCAAGGGAAGGTTAGATTAGATTTCAATAGGGTTGCAAGACAAGAGTGTGGTATCTCTTGGAGGCTATCAAGAAGGGAGTCTTGAGAGGCATTTGCTTGTAATTTGAGAACTCTAATTCCTTTAGTGAAGAATCTCTCTTGGTTGAAGAGGGGACTGGATATAGCTCACGGTGGTTGTGAGTGAACCAGGATAAATCACTGTGCAGTATCTATATTCCCTTATATCTTACATTCTTGTCATTTCATATTGTTCTTGGTTCAAAACCTTGAAAAGATTGATTTTCCATAATTGAATGAATTAGCTTTTAATTGTGTAAATTGATTTGGGGAAAATCATTTTCATAACCTAGGTAATCAATAAGAATATTGGTGTTAATCAATTCCGCTTTATCTCTGATCATATGTGTTAATTGATTGATTTTCGTATTCGATTGAAAAGTGATTTTTCAGTTTTAACAGTGATTAATCGATTAACTGAAGCATTAATCAATTAACCAAGAATCAGTTGTCAGACACTAATCGATTAACTGAAGTATTAATCGATTAATCATTTGAAGTCTTTCAGGTGTTAATCGATTAATTGCAGGCTTAATCGATTAAGGGCTGCAGATTTTGTAAAAATCATTCGTTTTAATTGTTTCGATTCATTTCTTTCGAAAATCTTTCAAGGTTTCTCTAACACCTATTCAACCCCCCCCCCCCTTCTAGGTGTTCTCCTAGTGTTTCTTAGTTAATTCACCCACCGATTGTAGTTTTTTTACAATTGGTATCAGAGCTCGGTCAAAAGACACGAGCATAGAGCTTTTTCGTAAAGATCCTTGAGGAAACTACAATGAGTTCTACGAATCCCTTTGGTGGTGAAGGTGCTTCGATAAGTCGCCCTCCTATGTTTGGTGGAGAGGGTTATGCTTATTGGAAAGTTAGAATGAGAATTTTTATAGAAGCCATAGACATGAACATTTGGGAAGCCATTGAGAATGGTCCTCATATTCCCTCAACTCAAGTAGAAGGTGTATCTCAACTTACCCCCAAAGATAAGTGGACCAATGATGATAAAAAGAAAATTCAATATGATTTAAAAGCTAAGAATATCATCACCTCCGCTCTATCTTATGATGAGTTCTTTAGAGTCTCCCAATGTCATAATGCCAAACAAATGTGGGACACCTTGCAAGTCACACATGAAGGCACTAGTGAAGTTAGGCGTGCTAGATTAAATTCTTTGATGCATGAATATGAATTGTTTCGTATGTTGCCTAATGAATCTATATGTATTATGAAAAAACGTTTTACTCATATTATTAATCATCTCATTGCTCTTGGAAAAACTTTCATGAATTGTGAACTTGTTAACAAAGTTTTAAGATGTCTAAGTAGGGAATGGCAACCTAAGGTTACCGCAATTATTGAATCAAAGGACTTGGACACCATGGACTTAGCTACACTTTTAGGAAAGATTCAAGAACATGAAATGGAGCTTGGACGTTTGCATATGCATGAAGAGTCGGATAAGAACAAAGAAAGAAAAGGAATTGCTCTTAAAGTCAAAAGTTCTTATAGAAAGGAAGTGAGTTCCGAGGATGATAGTGAAGATTCCGATTCGGACATTGATGAAGAGGAGATGAAACTTCTACTAAGAAAGTTTAGCAAGCTTCTAAGGAGAAAAGGAAGGTTGAACAAAGACAAAAGTAAAGACAAGAATCCCCCAAACTACAAGACCAAGACAACAAAAGAAGGAGTCGTTTGCCATGAATGCGGAAAACCCGGTCATCTCAAATACTCATGTTCAAAGTATCTCAAGAAGATGGAGAAAGAAAAGAAACATTCAAAGAACAAAAAGGCATACATCGTTTGGGATGATGAAGAGGAAAAGAAAAGCACATCAAGTAGTTCTTCGGATGATGAAGAAGTCGCTACACTCAACTTGATAGCTCTAGTAGATGAAGAAGAAAGTTCAAGTGATGAATCAAATGAACAAAGCGAGGAAAGCGATGTAAGTGATACTAAATCCGAAATTTCTTCTAAATATGAAATTTTATATAATGCTTATGAAGAAATGCATGAACAACTTAAGAAACTAGCTTTGAAAAACATTGAAAGGAAGAAGCTCATTTGAAACATCAACAAGAGATTTTAGAACTTCAAAAACAAGTTGATGAGCTTAATCTTCAAAATGAAACTCTTGATCTCATATATGCTAGTTCTTCTTGTGATTGTGCTAGTGGATTGAATATTATGGTTGATTGTGAGAGTTGCAAGTTGCTTAAAAATGAAAATGATATTTTGAAAAATAAGCTTGCAAGTTTCACAAGTGGTGATATTAGATTGCGCACATTGTTAAATTTTCAAAGAGAAAATTCAAACAAGTTTGGTTTGGGTTGTATTAATGCTAAGAGTAAATCTCATAGAAATGTTGTTGATTTTTCTAAAGTTGATTTTTCAAATGCACCAACATGTTTCTATTGTGGTACTCATGGACATACTTCAAATGCATGTTATGTTAAAGTGCATGGTATACCTAAAGGAAATTTTGTTTGGGTTAAGAAGGGTGAAAGTCCCTTAACTAACAAAAATGGATCCAAGACTATTTGGATACCAAAAAGCAAAGCATGATTGTTTTGTAGGTATGATTGAAGAGCAAAAGGGATTACAAGTGTTATTCTTTATTTGCTTCTTCAAGTATCAAAGAGAAAGACCTACAAATTGGTACAATTGATATTATTGGATTATTACAATTGGTATTGTTGAAGATTTACAATTGGTATTGTATCTACAAAGGCTCACATTTGGTATCAAGTGAATTTCTCACAAGAAATAGCAAGTACTCACAATTGGATTTACATTTGGTATCTTCTAATCTTATCATTAGTCTTTTACAATTGGTACTTACTATTAATCTCTTACCATTGATATTTGCAATTGGTGTTGAAAATTCAAAAGTATCATTATGTCATATTTTCTTCAATTGGTATTATCGTGTGATCATTATATGATTATCATGCTATTGTGATTATTGTTATATTTCTTTACAAATGATATCTTGCTTTGTTAAGTGATATTATGACTTTTTAGTTCCAATCGGTATCATATTTCATTGTCATATTTCCTTCTAATTGGTATCATATCTCAAAGTATAGTTATAATTAGTTACATTTGGTATCATTGATTAATTGGTATCAATGTTGTGAAGAAATGGATGTTATATACTCTAATTTTGGCTTATTATCTCATATAAGGGGAGAAAATGTTATATTACTTTTTGATAATGCCAAAAGGGGGAGAAAAGGTTGTTTTTATATAGGTTGAGCAAAGTTGTTGAAGATAAGGGGAGAATCAAGCTTATCTCAATTGGATTTCAAAAGTCAAAAGCATTTATTAAGGGGGAGCAAGAGTCTCACCAAGTGATCAAATGGTTGAAGCATCAACAAGCATCAACAACTTCAAAACATGTTTGTCATTTAAAAAAAGGAGGAGATTGTTAGATCCGGTGTGATGGTTTTGATAATGACAAAGGTTGACAAAGGTTTTGAACAAGCTACAAATGTTTTGATCAAGCTCAAGATATGAAGAAGGTCAACAAACAAACAACAAACAACAAATGATGAAGAGAGAGCAAGCTCATGAAGACTTCATTTGTGTTATATTGTAATATCTTTAGTTTGAGTCTTTTAGTTTGATGAGTTTGGGTAGAGTCATTAGAGGGTAGTGAATCTCTATCAAGAGCATGATTATATTATAATTTGAGTATTCACTTAACCTAAAATCAATAGGTGACTTAAAGATTTGAAATAAAAGGTTTAGTTTTGAGAAAAAAAGTTTTTAGAAGTGTTTACAGTGGCTAATCGATTAAGTAGAAGTGCTAATCGATTAACACACTTTGAGCAGTGCTTAATCGATTAAGACAATGAGTTAATCTATTAACACCTGCAGAACTGGTTTTTAAATTTGGTTGTAATCATTGCAAAGAAGGCAAACATTCTACAACAAAGGAAGACTTGGTGGTTGTTCATCAAGAAAAGTCGTCTCGGAAGTCTTGTTGTGTTAAACAAGCAAATTGGAAGTCTTGTTGTGTTAAACAAGCAAATTGGAAGTCTTGTTGTGTTAAACAAGCAAATTGGAAGTCTTGTTGTGTGAACAAGCAATTGGAAGTCTTGTTGTGTTAACAAGCAAAATTGGAAGACTTGTTGTGGGGATATCAACAAGCAAGGTAAGGTTAGATTAGATTTCAATAGGGTTGCAAGACAAGAGTGTGGTATGTCTTGGAGACTATCAAGAAGGGAGTCTTAAGAGGCATTTGCTTGTAATTTGAGAACTCTAATTCCTTTAGTGAAGAATCTCTCTTGGTTGAAGAGGGGACTGGATGTAGCTCACGGTGGTTGTGAGTGAACCAGGATAAATCATTGTGCAGTATCTCTATTCCCTTATCTCTTACATTCTTGTCATTTCATATTGTTCTTGGTTGAAAACCTAGAAAAGATTGATTTTCCATAATTGAATGAATTATATTTTAATTGTGTAAATTGATTTGGGGAAAATCATTTTCATAACCTAGGTAATCAATAAGAATATCGGTGTTAATCAATTCCGCTTTATCTTTGATCATATGTGTTAATTGATTGATTTTCGTATTCAATTGAAAAGTGATTTTTCAGTTTTAACAGTGATTAATCGATTAACTGAAGCATTAATCGATTAACCAAGAATCAGTTGTCAGACACTAATCGATTAACTGAAGTATTAATCGATTAATCATTTGAAGGATTTCAGGTGTTAATCGATTAATTGCAGGCTTACTTGATTAAGGGCTGCAGATTTTGTAAAAATCATTCGTTTTAATTGTTTCGATTCATTTCTTTCGAAAATCTTTCAAGGTTTCTCTAACACCTACTCAACCCCCCCTTCTAGGTGTTCTCCAAGTATTTCTTAGTTAATTCACCCACCGATTGTAGTTTATACATTTAATCCCCGATTAATAGTTATTAATTATAATATTTTTATAATGAGTAATTGGTCTGATTGGTCCCTGACTTTGTATGCATCGATCAAGTTAGTCCCTGACTTTATCGAAATAGCAATTTAGTCCCTGAGATAGGAGAACGTCGATCAAGTTAGTCCTTGCCGTCATTATAGTAGGGATGTATTTGCTTTAAAATGGGATAAAGACAGAGACGTATGTGAATTAAAATGATATCTAAGGGACTAAAATGATATTTCGATAAAGTCAGTGACTAACTTGATTGACGTCTACAAAGTCAAGGACCAATCTGACCAATTACTCTTTTTATAATTAATTAGTTTTATTTTGTTTTCGTATTTCTATTATGTACATTATATGTACTTACACAAATAAAAATATGAGAAGTATTTTTATTGTGAGATTTTATGTAGAAATATATATTTTGCAAATTAGTCCTTGTATTAAGACCTAAGTGCAATATTAGAAAAGATTTTGGAGGGAAAGGAAATAAAATATGAATTTTTGAAAATTTTACACGTGACAATCGATTATCATCATGCTGCAGTACATAGGGTTAGTGCGTTTGATGAATAATCATGTGGTTTAAACCAAATTCGACACAAAATCACTTGGATTTAATTTCTTGATGAGTAATATACGCATCCCTTGTCATTTTTTTTATTTTTTAATTTTTCTACTCATCTTCATACGTGTCTCTGCCATTTCTGAGGGAACCACATCATAAGCATGCTTCATTGGCTCGCACAGCGTTGCATCAAAATACTGTTTAACTATTTTCATTCCTTCAATAGATAAGTTGATAAATCATTCCAAGCAAGTATCATTTTCTAATAGTTTCATACCGCAAACATGTATAAGACATTTATCATATACATGCATGAGCATAGGGAAGGATGATGGAACCGTATTAGTAACAGTGAGTTAAGTAAGAATTACTTTGATTTTACCATACATATTGGGTTGAGTCGAGCGGGTCATATTGAAAAAGTATTTTATTTTTAACTGATTTATATATAATATTTTTTTGGGCTCGAGTTTGATAAAACGAGCAATAAACAAAGAACGTGATTTAATTTATTAGGTACGTTATGATTCGTCCATAAGGTTAAACAGGTGATTCATCTGTCCTTGAAAAATAAAGGTATACGGATGGAGCATCCGTCTTTTACAACGGATGAAGCATCCGTCCTTAAGAAATGAATTTTTATTCAGGTGTGAATAGTAAGTTTACGAGTATAAGTTAAGAAAGATATTTTTAAAAATGCAATACAAAATTTTAAATTTCCGCTTGTAAGTAACAAAGTCATGGGTGTTAATAAAATCTCCCAAAGAACAATACATAGTATGAAACATCAGACAAAAATTTTATGCACACTACATATAAAACAGATGGAGTATTAAATTTTCATATTTCCAATAGAGATTAATGGGTGTGCACTGACAGTGTAACGTTTTTTTACACCATCAGTCCATCATTCATCATTCATTTGTATTATTTTTATTTGAAAGTCAATGACAATAAACAATTGAATGGTGGATGATGCACTGATGGTGTTAAAAAACCTTTACACTGTCGGTGCACCATCTATTTTCTCTTTCCAATGTCATTAACAAATTTAACTACTTTTCTTAATAAAATTATAAAAAAAATCCTAAAAAAATCTTGCAAATAGAATGGGAGATATACTCCCTTGTGTCCTTATTATTATAAGCCTCTTTCACCAATTTTCACACCCTTTAAGAAAGTTAGTTAATATAGTAAGTGACATAAGAAATGTAAATATTTGGTACTTCCTCCGGTCCTTATTATAGGGCATACTTAACCGAATTACACATACCAAAGAAAGTAGTTAGTTTTATGAATTTTATGATAATATAATGTAATATTACAATTTTGCCCTTTCAATTTTTTTAGAAAAATTCACACTCATTAATGAATAACAAAAAACACATATATAGTCAAAGCATTTAATAAAGGCAAAAAAGAGAAAAAACAATAAATGATGCAAAGGAAATATAAAGTGACTTATAATTAGGACCAAAAAATCTTTCTAGAATGTGACCTATAATAAGGACCGGAGGGAGTATATATTTTCAAAAGTATCCCTATAATTATTATTGGAAATGTAAAAAGTGTTAAGTAAATATGGGTGTTTGTGGAAAAAAAACGTAATTGATACTGTTAAAAATTGGAAATGAAACTTATATCAATGATAAAACAAAAAAATAATCTTGAAAATGGGCTTATACATAGGATAGGAAGGAGTATCAACTTTTGTTCCTCGTGCAAAAATGATTTAGAGACTTACAAGTCTTTAAATATATACATAAAATTATGACTCTTGTTATTTTCAAGTTATTAAAAATTAAATAAAAAAATTTAAATAACAAATGTCAAGATCCTAATATATAAATTTATGAGTAAGTCTTTTTATGTAGGTCTGTCAATGGTTCATGTAACATGCATTTCCCTTTCCCATTCCCTTCCCGATTAATTCCCCTGAGTAGTACAGTAGCGCAGATGAGTCCCATGAGACAATGACGTCATAAAGTCAACAGAAAAGTGGTCAGCAACGAGACACGAGGTCTGCTACACACGTGTGCTCTGATCCGCACTTTCCCATGTCCGCCCTGTCCTCATAATTTATTATGCTTTCTTCCCCACGAATGGATGTCTCAGTCCCACGTGTGTCCCACAATTTTTTATTTTAATTTTAGAACTTTTTTCTACCTCAATTTTTAAAACTGAGAATAAAAAATTACAGTAAAAAATAACTTTTGAAAAATAATACTCTGAAAAATAATTTCAAATATAATGCAATTTAATTTTTTAAACATTGTTCATATATATATTACTTCCTTCGTCCAACATAGTTAAAAATGACAAAATTGTTTGTACTAAACCAAAGTTAAAATAATAAATGAAAAGTTTAGAAATCGTAACATTTGAATTGTGATTGGTTGATCAATCTAAAGTACATTAAATTATGTGTTTGATAATTAGTTGATTTACTAAACAAACAATTAAATGCATGTTTCCTTATATTTTTTTTTTTTACTTTTCAATTTTATCACCATCCTTGTGGGACGGGGAAGTATTATTTTATAAACTTAATATGTAATTATATATATTTTTCAATTATACTACTACTCTGTTCATATATATAAGACCCTCTTGGTAAACTTCACGTCTATTAAGAAAGTTGATTAATTTGATTAATTATATTATAAATATAAATACTCCCTCCGGTCCTATATATAAGCCCATTTTGAAGACTTCTTTTTTGTCTTTAATATAAGTCTCATTTTCAATTTTCAATAGCATTAATTACTTATTTTCCACAAACACTCTTATTTACTCAACATTTTTTAAATTTCCAATAATGATTATAGGGGTACTTTTGAAAAAGTATACCAAATATTGACATTTTCAATACCACTAACAATATTAACTAACTTTCTTAAAGGGAGTGAAATTGGTCAAATGATGATTATATTAGGGACCGGAGGGAGTATTTGATTTGTATTTTCAAAACTATCCTTATTAATTGTCTAGGAAATCTAAAAAATGTTAAATAAATATGAGTGTTTGTGAAAAGGGTACTCCCTCCGTCCCTAATTATAAGATTCTCTTGGGTAAAAAAAATTTGGTCCTAAACATAAGACCCTCTTGTAATTTTTTCCAAAATTACCTTTACATCTAATCATTGTGGTCTAAGTTTTTGTGAAAAGAGATAAATAAAATTGTATTGGAATATGAAATGAATATTGTTTAATGAAGTTTGTTTAATGTTGGAAATGACTTGGAATTAATTCACTATATTAAATATAGATGATGAAGTATCTAGGAATTAAATTAATTATTGAAAAATGAAAAAATTTATTATGTTCTAATAATTGGTAGAAGGATATTTTTGAAAGATCATATCAATTTTAATATAGAATTTAACAACATTGGTGAACTAAAAATGGCCAAGAAGACCTTATAATTAGGGACAGAAAAAATAATTAATTGTCATTAAAATTTGATATAAGGTCTTTATAAATAAGAACAAAATAATTAATTAAAATGCCCTCCTCATATTCTTATTTATCGTAACATTTTTATCAACTTCAATTTCACACACACTCTCTCTTCAAAAAGGAGTAATCTTATCTAACAAAGTCACACAATAATGGCTAAGTCCATTAAGTATGGTGGTACCAGTTCCATCTTTATCTTGTACTTCTCCCTCCTTTAATTATAAGATTTTTTCAGGAAGAATTCATGTCTAATAAGAATATTAATTAATATTTTTAATAAGATAAATATTTAATATATTTTTTAAAAATTACATTCACAATTATTATTAAAATTATAAAAATATTGATTATAAAGAAATATTTATTAAACAATAATTAAATATTTAAATATAATAAAAAAATGAAACAAGATCTTCTAAATAAAAAAATACTCCTATTACGCAATTTTACATTAAACGAAAGAAGGAACATACGATAGACACTACTACTTCGCTGTTAAAGGTAATATCTATTTCCAAAGTATAATTATCTCCTTTGTCGTTTTGAGATACCCTTCACATTAAAAGAAAAATTTTAACTTCAATTGTTAAGGCTGAGAACAATTATTCAAAAATGAATAGTGTATTTTACAGAGAATAATAAAAAAAAATTTCAAAGTACTATATCTTTAATCTTTAAAGAAAATATCACTATTTTTAGATATTTATTCTAAGATTAAGAAAATCCAAAATAAAAATATTAATAAGTGTAAATAACCAAAAGTAATTAAAAATATTAAAAATATATTTTTTTTATATTTCCAAACATTTATAATTGATTCTCTAATTCTATTAAACTTAACAATTACTAGTACCAATCATATCCTATTGAAAATAATACTCCCGCCGTCATTATATATTATATACAAGTCTCTTTTGCTGGATTTTACGTTTATTAAAAAAATTGATTAATTTAGTTAATAAAAAAAATGGTTAATTTAATTAATGATATTGGAAATGTGAACATTTTATATATGTATTTTCAAAATTATTCCTATTAATAGTATTGGAAATCAAAAAAGTATTAAATAAATAGGGGTGTTTATAAAAATAAGTAATTGATTGTCATTGTAAAGTGATATAGGATCTTATAAATAAGGACAAAATAAAAGTGTAAAAAAATCTTATATTTAAGAACGGAAGTAATACTATTGATGCTCTCTCTGTTCAGAATATAAATATTTGGAGTTGATTTTCACCTGAATTGAAGAAAATTAGTTATTATAATTAATGATATTAGAATTGATAATATTTTATATATTTTATCATAAAATTAATCCTATAACTATTATTGAAAGTTTTAAACTTTAAAAAATATTGAATAAATAAAATTATTTAGTAATTTATAAAAAAAATAATTTATATTAATCAAATTAAATCAAATATTTATAAAAATGACTACAATACTCTCGCTATTGAAAGATTATAGTACTATTCAGTTACAGAGGCAGTAATAAGTAGAGTAATCATCTTACACTGTTCATGTCCATTACCCATGCCTATGACCTTATAAAATGGTGGGGGAAGCTGAAAGCTAAGGAGGTTCACATGCAATTAGCTTAACGCTTAGCTACACTTCATTTGTTAGGCTAGTGGCCTAATAGGTTGTGTTTCTGTCATCAATGATTCATTGGTTTTGACGTTTTCCTTCTGTTCTATCTCCCACACAATGCACAATGCATCCTTTATTCAACTTCTGCCATCGCCTTCTGCCTACTTCCTGTGTAAGTAATAAATATACTGAGTCTGAACTTCCTTTTGCTTTTTTTCCCCTCCTTCCCATACATCCATTTTATTGTTATTTAATTTCATGCTCATCTTCTTCAATCTTGTTCATATGTCTCATTTCTCCCATTTTTTATTTTTTTTTGGGATTACTACCTAACTACATCCATGTTCGACCGAATTATGTTTCTGATTTTGGCAATTGACTCTCCTAACATGAGTTTAAATCAAATGTTAACAAGTGTCTTCGATATACTTGTTAAAAAATTAAACATAGTAAAAATTTATGGAAAAATATAGTTTTTTTTTTTATTTTCGAGACATAGAAGAATGCACATTTATCACTATGTTTCTATTTTTATTAAAGACACTTACTCTTTTCGGTTTCTATTATACGAAAAAATAATCGAAATCGTACATATTAAGAAAGTTAGTTGAATGTATTTAATTTTCTAAAAATCATAAAAAAAATATTGCTACTTTAGGAAAGTTGCATTAGGAATGAAACAAAAATTAAATGAGAACGCTATTTTTTAGAAACATTTTAGGAATAATTGTATTGCGAATAAAAAGTTAATTAACTTTTCTCATATTAAAGACCAAGAAAAATATGTCTGGATTTTTTTATATTAGACATCGGATGGAGTATTAACCAGGCCATTTTTTTTAAAAATAATATAATGGTTGTTTTGATTTTTAATAAAGTAATTATTTTTTATTTCAATTTATATGTTATTTCCGTATTTTCATGCTCATCCTCTATATTCTTCTTCTATCTTGTCCATATGTCTCATTTCCCCAAAATATGTTTTTTTTTAAATAATATAACGATTGTTTTGATTTTAGTAAAGTAATTATTTTCTATTTCATTATTTTAGTTTTTTTTTAATTTGAAATTATTTATTTTTTTATTCAATTTAAACTTATTTTTTATTATTTTGAAATATATAGAAGGAATGATAGTTAATATAGTGTGATGATATAACAATAAATTAAAGTTATCTTGTAACAACCCAAATTTATTTCCCTTTTTCTTTTATGAAAATACGGATTAATTTTTCGCCTTTTTGGAAAATAAATTTAAGTCGTCACTAACTCAACACATCATTATCCACATAGAGATGAAAACTAATTTACATTTTATACATTAGTATCAAAAGGGTTTTCAAACATATTTCACATCAGTAGCAGCAAGAGCATAGCTTTACTAACCATCACAACCAAAAGATAGACTCTGAGTTAACTTATATACATTATATTACAGACAAAAGACATAACCCAGAGCCAAACACAGGACTACATCATCACATATCATTCATCCTAGTTAAGAACAAAGAAGAATGATAAGGACGATGTAGGTACAAGTGTTAAGGGAATGCATATGAGGGAGAGAGTGTTAGGATTGGCAGCCATCACCCAAGAGGAGAGGTGAATTGAGTGTTTACAAAAACATTGAAAAATATTCGCTTTAAAACGTTTTCAACAAACTTAAAGAGATTTTGCAGCGGAAAACAATATAATGTTGAAAAGCGATTGCGCGGAAGCTGATAATAATAATAATAATAATAATAATAATAATAGTAATAATAATAGAAAAATTAATACGCGCGGTACAATTAAAATGATAACAACGGAAAACGATACCACACTAATTAATTTAAAACAATTAAATTAATTATATTGATAAAATAGATGTTATGTTGCAAGTACAATAAATAACAACAACAAGGTGCATGCAATAATAAAAAATAAAGAGATGAGGGATAGAAGAGATTGCACCGGAGATTTTATCCTGGTTCGGCAAAACAACCTATATCCAGTCCCCAAGCGACCCGCTTGAGCTTTTCTATCAATATTCCAAAGACGCCCCCGCGTCCCTGAATACAACCAGAGCACCCCGCAAGCTACTAGGAACCTCCTTTCGCTAGGGACCTCGATACATAACTAGGAAAACCTTTCCTAGATTTCCAGATAGCCTAACTACTACGTGACCCACCGTTCGTCTAACACTACCCAACACAACAGGGTTCCTCACCCTAAACACCACGAACGCCACACGTCCGCACTAGGAGATTCACTCCCTAGTCTCTAAGGGTTACACACCCCTTTACAACACTGGTTATGATATGAGTGATTGGGTACAAGACCTATAGTGCACTCTTAATAGTGCTGATACAACAATATAAAGGCCACTCTAACAAAGGTGTGTTCTAAGCAACACTGATACAACAATTAAGTACTATAGCAATGAAGTCTAGATAAGGTAGTTACAAGGTCAAATACAAGGTTTAGTTTTTCTTCAAAAAGATATGAACGTGAAAAATAGAGAATAGGAGAAGAAAAAGAAGAAGAAGAGCGTGATTATCAGAATTGTTGAAATTGTAGAAGTGAAACTAATTTTTAAAAACAAATAAATAGAGTTAATTTTGAAATCAAAACAAATCAAAAGATAAAATAAAATATTTAATAAATAAATTAAAATCAATTTGAAAATCAAAATAAGATAAAATAATATTTTGTAATAAGTTTTAAAATCAAAAGTAAATCAAAAAGATTTAAGAAAAATAAATCAAGGATTTGATTTAAAACAAATAAGGAAATATTTCAAAAATAAAATAAAATTCGAATTTTGAAAATAAATCAGAATCAATCAGGTAAAAACAAATCTGGAAATAAATCAAAATGATTCTGACACGTTTTTCAATAAAACTTGAGGTAATCGATTACTTCATGAATGTAATCGATTATCACCTTAAAAATAGAAACTTTGAAATTCATTTTTTAAAAACCAGTAATCGATTATCACATGCATGTAATCGATTACTTCACTTCTGTTTAGTATATGATGCAACTGATATAATAGATTATCACTGGTCAAATAATCGATTACACAGCCTCTGAAAAATATATGATGCAACTCTAGTAATCGATTATCTGTGCCAAGTAATCGATTACTTTCATACAAAAAGTAATGGATTAGCCAGGTTCAAATACTCGATTACACACTTTCTGGATTTTCTATGATGCAACAAAGTTAATCGATTACTTTAGGCAGTTAATCGATTACTCCTTCTTGCATTTGTAAAAAATAGATTTTTATAAGATAAAAATATCTAGAGTTTTGTTTCATCAATCATTTACACAAAAACTAAGTTAAAAACAAATTTTCACAAAACTTCTTTTTCTTCTCCTTAATTTTGAAAAATATATTTAGAAAAACTTATATTGGCCTTTTAACATAATATAAACCTTGACTTCATTACGTTACATGATGTCCTAAGGGAAAAGGGATAACATCTTCATTTGCTTGAGTCTTCAACTTGAAGCTTGGACTTGAAGGATGAAGATCTTGTGATTGCACTTGATAAGAGCTTGAGAATCTTGAGTTTGTTATCATCAAAACCATATAATATATTTATCTTGAAGTCCTTGGGAAAGCTTGACTTCCAACACTCCCCCTTTTTGATGATTACAAACCTGTATTCTAAATGATCTGCATCACAAGTGTTATACAAGCAAATGTATATATAATAAACACATCCTTATCCCTAGAACACAAAGAATACAAAAAGGATACTCTCCCCTGAAGATGCAAGGATTCAATTATGTTTTGATGAAGACAACTTTATGTGGCAAACCTACAACAACAAATCTCAAGGACTAGTTTTACTACTTTCTCATATGTTTGTATTGTAATTGTATTATTATTATTTTATATGAGTGTGGGTGGTAGAATTAGGATAGAAATCTCAATTTGAATTAAAGAATTTATTATGTTTTAAATTGGGATTGCATTGATAGAGAAAAGGGCTCAAGATTTTATTAAAATAAATCAGTGAAAAATGCAAAATAAAAGAAAAAGTTTTTAGCAGTGTTTAGCAGTGTTTAATCGATTAAATCTCAGTTTAATCGAGTATTAATCGATTAAGGCATCGTTTAATCGATTAAAGGCTGTTAAAACTGAATCATTAAAAGCCTTTCATTTTCAACATGAAAAGGTTACGAATCATTATCATTTCACAGCATTTTTCATATCTTTTACACATACTCTTGAGCCAAGATTCTCTCATTAAACATCATCTCTATCAATGTTCTTTTGAATCTCAATTTGAATGCATACTTCATTTTTTTTTATTCAAAATTGAAGATTCAATGTTCTTGAACATTATTAGTTGAATCAATCTTGTAACAAAGGGTTACGTTCTTCAAGATTCAACAAAGGCAAAGTTTCAATTGAGGCAATTGAAGAAAGAAGGTTGGAGCACTACCTTGAGCAATTGGAGGATTCATTGCTAGAAGCTCATACGGATCGAATTAAAGGTTGGAGCACTACCTTGAGCAATTGGAGGATTCATTGCTAGAAGCTCATTGGGATTGAACGCGACGTTTCAATCAAAGGAGGAACGAAGAGGATCGAATTACAAGATTGGGGTAGTGTCATATGAATTGGTACTTCATATGATAACGGGTTAGGATCGAGAGTTGAGAGGATTCTAACGATTCTTGTAAACTGATCTATTTGTTCATAGTGTAGCAAATCACCCAATCCAGAGAGGGTGGACTGGATGTAGCTCACCGATTGTGAGTGAACCAGGCTAAAATCATTGCGTTCTTCGTTCTTTACTTTTTACGTTTATTTCAATTAAAATCGATCAAGAGCTTAAAAAAAACAAATAGGATTAGTATTGGGTTTTTCAATTACGTATTCATTATATTCTTGTTAATTGATTCGTGATTGATTTCTCTGATTTGATTCTTGATTCGTTGAGTTTCATAGAATAATCGATTTGAATTGAATTCTGAATTTCTGCAATTTTAACAGTGTTTAATCGAGTAGTACTCGATTAAGGAAAAATTGATTTTCAGGTTTAATCGATTAAATTGCAGGTTAATCGATTAAATCAGTGTAATCTACTTAAAATTGAACTGTTTCTGAACCGTTTTTGATTACTTTCGAAATTCGGGTATCGTAGCTTAACCATTCTATTCACCCCCCCCCCCCTCTAGAAGGTTATTTTTAGCCGCTTGTTGGTTTCCAACAAGTGGTATCAGAGCTCGGTCGAATAAACCGAGTGTAAAAACTTTTTCGAAAAGATCCATTTGGAAACCATGGCAAATCAAAACCCTTTTGGAGGAGAAGGTGCAGCTATTAATCGTCCCCCACTATTTGGTGGTGAGGGGTATGCTTACTGGAAAGTAAGGATGAAAATTTTCATACAAGCTATCGATAACGAAATTTGGAAAGCCATCGAAAAGGGTCCCCATATTCCATCTAGTGTAGTTGATGGAGCGGCTCAATTGACCCCGGAAGAAAAATGGACCGATGATGATAAGAAAAAGATTCAATTTGACTATAAGGCTAAGAATATCATCACGTCCGCTTTGTCATATGATGAGTTTTTTAGAGTCTCCCAATGTGCTAGTGCAAAGGAAATGTGGGACACTTTACAAGTGACTCACGAGGGAACTAGCGAAGTTAGGCGAGCTAGATTAAATGTCTTGATGCGTGAATATGAGTTATTTCAAATGTTGCCTAATGAAAATATTAATGATATGCAAAAGAGATTTACTCATATTATTAATCACTTGCTTGCTCTTGGTAAGGCTTTCTTATCGGGAGAACTTACTAACAAAGTTTTGAGATGCTTGGACAGGAATTGGCAACCCAAGGTCACCGCGACTATTGAATCAAAGAACTTGGATACTATGGATCTCGCTACTTTGTTTGGGAAATTGCAAGAGCATGAGATGGAGCTCGGACGCCTAACCTCGAATAAAGAATCCGACAAGAAGAAAAAGGGTATCGCATTGAAAGCTTCATCATCAAAAATTGTTGATACTCAAAATGACTCTTCCTTGGATGATGACACGGATTCGGATTTGGATGATGAGTCACTTGCACTCGTGGTTAAGAATTTCAGAAAATTTTTCAAGAAGAAAGGAAACACAAGAAGATTCAATTCAAAGGAAAGCAAGGAAACTCCACAAAGGTCAAAAACCCCTAGAGACAAGATAATATGTCATACATGTGGGAAAGCGGGTCACATCAAATATCATTGTCCTCAAAAGCCTAAAAAGTCCGATAGTGATAAGAAGAGGTCCAACAATCACAAGGCTAAGAAAGCCTACATTGTTTGGGACGAACCCGAAGATGATACTAACTCTAGCACTTCGGAGGAGGAAGAATCGGCAAATTTGTGTTTAATGGCTAAGGATGACATTGAAGCTTCCACTAGTGACACGTCTCTTGAGCAATCAAGCTCAAAGGAGGTACATTCTAAAACTAACTCTGATGTGGATTCGGATAATGAATCTTGCTCTTCCCCCTCATATGATGCACTTTATAATGCCTATGTTGATATGCATGCCGAACTTAAGAAACTAGCTAAAATCAACATTGAGGCTAAGAAAGCCATTTTGAAGTACAATGAAAAGATTATTGAAATGCAAAAACATATTGATGAGCTTGTTCTTCAAAATGAGACTTAGAACTCATTTACTCTAATGCATCATGTGAATGTTGTGTTTCTAATGCTGTGATTTCCGATTGTGAAAGGTGCAAGACTTATGAAAATGAATTACATGATTTGAAAGAAAAACTTGCTACCTTTACAAAAGGAAAAACAGATTTGAATGATTTGCTCTCTAGACAAAGAGACAATACAAATAGAACCGGTTTGGGATATACTAAACCAAAGAAGAAATCCTATAGACAAGTTGGAAGTTTTTCAAAGGTTAACTTTTCTAGAAAACCTACTTGTTTCTATTGTGGTATCTTTGGTCATACTTCAAACATTTGCAAAATCAAAAAGTTTGGTGTTCCCAATAAGGAATTTATTTGGATTGTTAAAGGAGAGAAACCGGATGTTAACCCCCAAGGACCCAAAATTGTTTGGGTACCTAAGTCTTCCATATAATTTGTTTTTGTAGGTGTGCCTTAGAACGAGAGATGATCGTTGGTATTTGGACAGCGGTTGTTCAAGGCACATGACGGGAGACAAGAGACATCATCATCTTGTTTTTGAGAATTTGTGTTTTAAAAATTATCATGTTTCTCTTATGGCTTTGGTTATGTGTGTTCTCTATTTGTGATTTGGTTGATATATTAGATTGGTGTTTGCTTATTTGCTTAGTTGTTGTGGTGCTAAATGTGTTCATGTATTCCATATTATGTGCATATGTGTTTTGACTATGTTTTTCCTTGATTTGTGCATTAAAACTAAGTTAAAACTGCATTTTTCAGAAATTTAATCGATTAAGTTGATATTTACTCGAGTAAGAAAAAAAGATCTTTCTGGTGTACTCGATTAAATTTCAGAATACTCGATTAAATCCCAATTTTACACATGATTTACTCGATTAAGTTACAGTTTAATCGATTAATAATCGATTAAGTTGAAATCTACTCGATTAAGTCGTAAAAATCTGACAGTTTTAAAACATGTTTCTGCACATTTTCTTCACTTCTCTCTCACTTCTTCACGCGTTTTCTCTTCTCACTCAACACGGTTTCATCAATTTTCAACCCAAAAGACTTGATTTCTTCCATATTTCTTCATTATTCTTCATTATAAACTCATTCTACATCATTATCTTCATCCATTTCACTTCCATTCACTTAATTTTCAAAACCCCCAAATCAAAAAACCCTAAGAGCATCCATGACGCCTCCTTCATCTTCCACCGGCAAAAGGAAGAAGCAACGTGTCAACAAGGACTTGGATTCACAGTACTACTCAAAGGAGATAAGAAAAGAACGTGAAGCTAGGTTTTTGCGAAGGGAGTTTGGACATATTCGCTTCATGAACATGAAATGGCTTCTTCACCAAAGGTTTGAGTGTTCTGCCTTATTTGTAGAACAAGGACTCCAGCAATTTCTTAGTTTTCATTGTGATATTTACCCTAGGCTAGTCCGGAAATTTTATGCTAATTTCAAATATGAGGATGGAAAATATAAATCTGTGGTTAAAGGAAAGTTGCTGATTGTTAAGCCACAAGATTTGCATGACTTGTTTGGATTAAGCATGACTGGCACGTTTTTAAATGATCCTGATAGTGATATACTCATTGACTGTGATGTTGCCAATGTATTTCAACAAACTGTTAGGCCCGGATATAGTTGGAGTAAAGGGACTAAGAATGTTGGCATCATGAAAGAGGATTGTAGGTTATTGTTGTATGTAATTTCCTACTGTTTGATGCCAAAGACAAATCAGAATTATGCACAAGCTAATGGTGATGAAATGCGTATCTTTTATGGTATTCGTGAGCACATTCCTATCAATTGGTCACGTGTTGTGTTAGATAGGATGGTCATTGCTTCTGGTTCTACTGGGTCGGCTACTCTACCTTATGCTATGTTGGTGTCTACGCTATTGTCTTTCTATGGTGTGGAACTTGATGATGAGGAAGAGGAATCCATCACTGATCAAAATTGTATTAATGCTACTCTGTTGCATGGTTTGGGTATGGATGAATATCCTGAGGCTAGGTCGTGGATGTGGAAAATTGACATTCAAAAGATTGAGCAACAAAAGAAAGCGGAAGACGATTTGGCTCGTCACATGGCTGATATGCATGGGGCTGGTCCATCTGCTCCACCACAGGATGCTGGTACAAATGTTGAGGATTTCCTGAATGTTCCTCATGCTGAACAAGAGCAACCTCCACCGAGAGCTGCTGATGGTTTTGATTATCGTGCTCTTCATGATAGTCTCTCTGGCCAGATAGATGAGCGTTTTGTGCAAATGGAGGCTCGACAATATGCTATTGAGGAGCGTCAGAAGGCTATATTGGAGCGTGGATTTCAGGATATGGCTATCCGACATCAGGCTATGGAGGACCGCTTCTTCAGTGCTCTTGGAAGGATGTTTCCACAACCACCACCACCACCTCAGTGATCATGGATTTTATCATGCATTGCATTATGTTTTGATGACTTATCTATCTCGTTTTATTATGTTTTGGTGATTATGTCTCAGACTATGGTTTATGGGTTTATGTTTTCTGGTTTATTATTGTGTCTATGGTTCGTTGTTAAGTCCGATTTGTGGACTAGGTTCTATGTTTCAGACTATGGTTTGGTTTTATGTGTGTTTGGGTTATGTACTTTGATGTACTTGGATGCTATGGCACTTATGTTTTATGATATTTCTATTATGTTTAGTGCTTGTGTGTTTTATGCCCTTACATATCTTTTCTATAGTTTGAAATGTGGTTATTGTGTGTTACTCATTCTCACCTTTGGCAAGGTTTATTGTTCTATTTTTTGATTAATGCCAAAAGGGGGAGAAAGGTGAGGATTGTTATTTTTGTAGGTTGATTACACTTTTCCTAAGTGTGCATACATTTAGGGGGAGTTTGGACTTGGAATAGTTTGTCATTCATCAAAAAGGGGGAGATTGAAGATGCAAGGATTCAATTATGTTTTGATGAAGACAACTTTATGTAGCAAACCTACAACAACAAATCTCAAGGACTAGTTTTACTACTTTCTCATATGTTTGTATTGTAATTGTATTATTATTATTTTATATGAGTGTGGGTGGTAGAATTAGGATAGAAATCTCAATTTGAATTAAAGAATTTATTATGTTTTAAATTGGGATTGCATTGATAGAGAAAAGGGATCAAGATTTTATTAAAATAAATCAGTGAAAAATGCAAAATAAAAGAAAAAGTTTTTAGCAGTGTTTAGCAGTGTTTAATCGATTAAATCTCAGTTTAATCGAGTATTAATCGATTAAGGCATCATTTAATCGATTAAAGGCTGTTAAAACTGAATCATTAAAAGCCTTTCATTTTCAACATGAAAAGGTTACGAATCATTATCATTTCACAGCATTTTTCATATCTTTTACACATACTCTTGAGCCAAGATTCTCTCATTAAACATCATCTCTATCAATGTTCTTTTGAATCTCAATTTGAATGCATACTTCATTTTTTTTGATTCAAAATTGAAGTTCAATGTTCTTGAACATTATTAGTTGAATCAATCTTGTAACAAAGGGTTACGTTCTTCAAGATTCAACAAAGGCAAAGTTTCAATTGAGGCAATTGAAGAAAGAAGGTTGGAGCACTACCTTGAGCAATTGGAGGATTCATTGCTAGAAGCTCATACGGATCAAATTAAAGGTTGGAGCACTACCTTGAGCAATTGGAGGATTCATTGCTAGAAGCTCATTGGGATTGAACGCGACGTTTCAATCAAAGGAGGAACGAAGAGGATCGAATTACAAGATTGGGGTAGTGTCATATGAATTGGTACTTCATATGATAACGGGTTAGGATCGAGAGTTGAGAGGATTCTAACGATTCTTGTAAACTGATCTATTTGTTCATAGTGTAGCAAATCACCCAATCCAGAGAGGGTGGACTGGATGTAGCTCACCGATTGTGAGTGAACCAGGCTAAAATCACTGCGTTCTTCGTTCTTTACTTTTTACGTTTATTTCAATTAAAATCGATCAAGAGCTTAAAAAAAAACAAATAGGATTAGTATTGGGTTTTTCAATTACGTATTCATTATATTCTTGTTAATTGATTCGTGATTGATTTCTCTGATTTGATTCTTGATTCATTGAGTTTCATAGAATAATCGATTTGAATTGAATTCTGAATTTCTGCATTTTTAACAGTGTTTAATCGAGTAGTACTCGATTAAGGAAAAATTGATTTTCAGGTTTAATCGATTAAATTGCAGGTTAATCGATTAAATCAGTGTAATCTGCTTAAAATTGAACTGTTTCTGAACCGTTTTTGATTACTTTCGAAATTCTGGTATCGTAGCTTAACCATTCTATTCACCCCCCCTCTAGAAGGTTATTTTTAGCCGCTTGTTGGTTTCCAACATCCCCCTGCATAGATGCATTAGATATAACAGTTAAACGCTTCACATCCTTGCATTATTCACTATCATTCAGGAATTCTTCTCCCCCTTTTGTCAACAGCAAAAAGTGGGTTCAGAATTCTTCTCTTGTTGTTATGCTTGAATTTTTCTTCTCCCCCTTTTGTAATTCATCAGATATGCTATGAAGCTCAGAATTCTTCTCCCCATGAGTAAGCTTGACTTCTCACTTTTCTTTCCATGGGAGTTATCACAGGATCCCTTTTGATTTGACAACTACATTTGGTTCTCTCCCCTTTTGTCTTCATCAAGGGAATAAATGGTATGGCTCTCCAAGATTTCCCCTTTTTGGTCAATTAAAACAAATGCTAAACTCCCCCTGAAACATTATAGTGATGATTGAAAGCTTTGAAGTTCCTCCCATTTGGATATTCAACAATTGAAGGAATTCTCCTCTTATTCAATGTGTTGAACCTTTTTCCATTCCAAGAGATCATCTTGATATTGCCGTATCACCTTCAAGTATTTGAGTATTGCCCAGTTCTCTCTTCATTTGAATCCATTAACCAAGCTTGTAGAGGACGTTGCATACTGATACTTGTAGGAATACCTGCAAAACTAATTAGCACATGTATCTCTTGGTATCCAAGTTAATTGGATCCTTAGGAATTAGTAACACATGAATATAGTGTATGCTGAAAAATAATTTATTCTTAAAAAAATTTTGTACCAACATATCGAAGAAGGAATAAATACAATTTCCGCACCATGATAAACATGTCTGACACAAAGATAAATATCATATAGTAAAAAAATAAGTACGGTGATACTTATCGTAAGTGTTGATTTTTCATATGTAGTAGGGATTGTTTGTCCACTTGTGGAGTTCTTCCTTTAGGTCTTTCGTCCTTGTCGAACAACATGATAAGTGCTCCACTTGTGTCTATTCAAGTTGCATTTTCATATCCCTCTTTGGCATTTTTCATTAGGCACGGTGACGAAAAACAGAATTATGTCCTCCTTCTCCAGTATTTTCCGTTGGACACCATGAAGGAAGGAAACATAATTTTTTCATTTGGAATTCCTTAATTTAATTCCTTCATACATAGCTCCCCTTGTATTTGAAGTATTACCTGTAAGACTACATTGGAGCATTTTCTTGGTATCCAAAGACTTGGATCCTCTATGATTAGTTACATCTCCTCACAAATATCAAAGATATTGTGGAGGCAAAATATGAATAAACCATTTAAGCATATGCACTAATCACAATAACAATGTCATGCTTTATGTAAGATATTCAAAATAAATTTAGCATGCCTTATATATCAATGCACTATTACAACATCACATATAGAGTGTAATCATGTGATATAAGATAACAGAATTTTTAACCACACATGATATAACACAATATATGCGAAAGGTATGTAGGACTATGCCAAAAATAATCATGTGCTTAAAAATAATTTTCAAAAAGGTGTAAAGCACACATGATTTAATTCAACCAAGAAGTGATCATGATAAAAAATATTAAAAAAAATTTAGCACTCATGATCCACCTTAGTATGAACATAATTTAGAATAGTCCAAATATACCTTTGTATAGTCATTGATATAAGATGGGTGAGATGTAGATACCTTAGGCTTGATGATTAGGGAGGTACTTGCCTTTTCCCATTGCTTCACCTTTTGCTTTTTGACCATAGAGATTCTTCCATTTTCCTTATGTGACGCTTTGGAGTTAGTAGGCTTGCTTCTCTTTTCGACCCATACACTTCTTATCCTCTTAGGTACCGCCCTTGACAATTTCTCCTTTTCTCTTCTATTAGGTTCATGCCATCGCTTTTTGTTTGAGGTCCTCAAACTTATGATTTCACCCTTTTGCACGTGAGAAGCTTTGGTTGTGAACATCTTCTTCTTTTAACCACAATGCTTATTCTTGGACCAATGACCCTTTGACTTCATTGACTTCCCCTTACGTTGTCCAAATGGTTCACCCTTCGATTTAATTTCCAGCACATTTTTAACACAAGGAGAACCTTTTGGTACCCATTTCATCTTGGGTCCTTGGGGGTTAGTCATAGGTTCCTTAGAGGTCTTTGGAACCCATTGCACATTATTTCTCATGTTATAATTTTTACGATAAAAGCACAAATGAGAAATATGTCCTAAATTACCACAATAATTGCAAGTAATGGGTTTGGATGATGATATGACTTTTTCAAAATGATTTTCATGAAACTTGGAATTTTTGTCCTCACATTGAAAAATTTCATTGTCAAACACTTTGCTTGATTTTTGAATATCAACATCATTTTCAATTTCACATTCAAGCAAGGAATTTGAACAAATGGATTTTTCAATGTTACTATATCAAAGAGTGCATCCTCAACTTGTTTTTCAATATCAATGCAATTCTCAAAAATAGTTGAGGAGCTATTTTCTAAAAACATCTCTTTATCAAAAATATCTCCATTTTTCAAAACATCAATTTCATTTTCAATCAAGGAGAGTTTTTGTAAAGAGTCCAAGTTTCTATTTTTTAAAGATGTCAAATCATCATGCAAATCATTATATGCAAATTGTAGAGATTTAGAACAAGGCCTAATTGAAATTACCTCATGGTTCTCATGATCCAAGTAGTCGGATGTTTTAATTTCATCTGCCATTGATTCCGCATCCGAGTCACTTGATTCCTCCAGTGAGTCCATAAAGGTTTCAAATATCCTCTCTAAGTCATCACAATCACTTGTTGAGTTACTCCCCACGCTTTCACTTTCATCATCAGAATCTTTTTCCAGGGAGTTTGTCATTCCATGCTCAACATCTGTACTATCATGCTCAAAGATACCATTAGTAGCATAGTATGTGTTTAGAAAATCCCAAATATCTTTAGCACATTCAAAATCCTTAATTCTAGCTTATGCATCATGATTCAAAGCATTTTTCAAAACATGCATAGCTTGAAAATTCAAGGAAGAAGATTTTTCATCAAAACCATGTAAAATGACATTCCATAGACGAATGCTGATAGATTGAAAAAATATTTTTATTCTCGCACTCCAATAATGAAAATTATTTTCATAAAAAATGGTGCTTCATCGAATGAAAATCCTTCCATATTAAAACAAAAAAATATCCCAACGCTGCGAATCTACAAGGATCTTTATACTCAGGCTGTTAAGCCTTTACCAGAGCACAAAGCTCTGATACCAATTGTTAGGAATGACAGCTGTCACCCAAGGGGGGGGGGGGGTGAATTGGGTGTTTACAAAAACATTGGAAAATATTCGTTTTAAAATGTTTTCAACAAACTTAAAGAGATTTTGCAGCGGAAAACAATATAATGTTGAAAAGCGATAGCGCGGAAGCTGATAATAATAATAATAATAATAATTATAATAAAACTAATACGCGCCAATTAAAATGATAACAATGGAAAACGATACCACGCTAATTAATTTAAAACAATTAAATTAATTATATTGATAAAATAGATGTTATGTTGCAAGTACTATAAATAACAACAACAAGGCGCATGCAATAATAACAAAAATAAAGAGATGAGGGATATAAGAGATTGCACCGGAGATTTTATTCTGGTTCGGCAAAACAGCCTACATCTAGTCCCCAAGCGACCCGCTTGAGCTTTTCTATCAATATTCCAAAGACGCCCCCGCGTCCCAGAATACAACCAGAGAGCCCCGCAAGCTACTAGGAACCTCCTTTCGTTAAGGACCTCGATACTCAACTAGGAAAACCTTTCCTAGATTTCCAGATAGCCTAACTACTAGGTGACCCACTGTTCGTCTAGCACTACCTAACACAACAGGATTCCTCACCCTAAACACCACGAACGCCGCACGTCCGCACTAGGAGACTCACTCCCTAATCTCTAAGGGTTACACACCCCTTTACAACACTGGTTATGATATGAGTGATTGGGTACAAGACCTATAGTGCACTCTTAATAGTGCTGATACAACAATATAAAGGTCACTCTAACAAAGGTGTGTTCTAAGCAACACTGATACAACAATTAAGCACTATAGCAATGAAGTCTAGATAAGGTAGTTACAACGCCAAATACAAGGTTTAGTTTTTCTTCAAAAATATATGAACGTGAAAAACAGAGAATAAGAGAAGAAGAAGAAGAAGAAGAAGAAGAGCGTGATTATCAGAATTGTTGAAATTGTAGAAGTGGAACTGATTTTTAAAAACAAATAAATAGAGTTAATTTTGAAATCAAAACAAATCAAAAGATAAAATAAAAGATTTAAGAAATAAATTAAAATCAATTTGAAAATCAAAATAAGATAAAATAAGATTTTGTAATAAGTTTTAAAATCAAAAGTAAATCAAAAAGATTTAAGAAAAATAAATCAAGGATTTGATTTAAAACAAATAAGGAAATATTTCGAAAATAAAATCAAATTCGAATTTTGAAAATAAATCAAAATCAATCAGGTAAAAACAAATCTGGAAATAAATCAAAATAATTCTGACACGTTTTTCAATAAAACTTGAGGTAATCGATTACTTCATGAAGGTAACCGATTATCACCTTAAAAATAGAAAGTTTGAAATTCATTTTTAAAAACCAGTAATCGATTTTCACATGCATGTAATCGATTACTTCACTTCTGTTTAGTATATGATGCAACTGATATAATCGATTATCACTGGTCAAATAATCGATTACACAGCCTCTGAAAAATATATGATGCAACTCCAGTAATCGATTATCTGTGCCAAGTAATCGATTACTTTCATACAAAAAAGTAGTGGATTAGCCAGGTTCAAATACTCGATTACACACTTTCTGGATTTTCTATGATGCAACAAAGTTAATCGATTACTTTAGGCAGTTAATCGATCACTCCTTCTTGCATTTGTAAAATATAGATTTTTATAAGATAAAAATATCCAGAGTTTTGTTTCATCAATCATTTACACAAAAACTAAGTTAAAAACAGATTTTTCACAAAACTTTTGTTTCTTCTCCTTAATTTTGAATAAATATATTTAGAAAAACTGATATTGGCCTTTTAACATAATATAAACCTTGACTTCATTACCTTACATGATGTCCTAAGAGAAAAGGGATAACATCTTCATTTGCTTGAGTCTTCAACTTGAAGCTTGGACTTGAAGGATGAAGATCTTGTGATTGCACTTGATAAGAGCTTGAGAATCTTGAGTTTGTTATCATCAAAACCATATAATATATTTATCTTGAATTCCTTGGGAAAGCTTGATTTCCAACAGAGGGTTCAGGTGGAAGATCATTGTAACAGCCCGATTTCACTTCCAAAACCTTAACTGATTCATTTTTAATTTGTTGTAAAAATGAGGCCATTTTTTTTTTGAAAACATAAGTTCATTAGTGGTTAACGTTACCCTTTGAAAATCGAGTTGTCACTTTCGAAAATTCCCATTCAAACACCACCATCATGCCATAACATCACTTTCATTACGATTAAACATAAACCATAAGTACTGGAGTCACACTCCAAAAATTTTTCCCAAAGCAGGCCATAGTTGCAAAAAGATTACAAACCATAATTTAAAAAGTAGCTTAGTTACATTCATGGTACTTCACAAAGTAATCCTCGGTTGGAACTTAGATCCTAGACACACTACGTCGTCTAGACACAGAACACAGGACATCACTCTTCAGCTGAACTAGCGTCCGTCTCCATGTCTTCACTTGAGTCCGCCTCCGCTTCGTTACCAGATTCACTAGAGTCTTCTTACTCCATTGGTTGAGGAATCACAGCAGCCAAAGGTGCGGGATCACCATCATACTCGTGATGCTCCCTCGGTCTGCCATCTTGATAGTCACGGAGAGTGACCTGCCCTACATGTACGTCCAGACTCGACCCTCGCAGAATATGCCTTGGATCATCAATCTCCAACCGAGTTTCACCTCTCCAAATCCAACCTTCAGGAACAACCTCCCATGCTCCTCCCTGAAGAGGCCACATGTGGATTGCTACACGATACGCCATCTACCCGTTGCAATACCGGCAAAAGCCAATACGACAATCAGGTAGGAGAGAGTCAGTGTGCCTTACACTAACGAGTTGACCACGAGGTCTCAGGGTAGACTCAATAGAAAGAAAGAAAGACAGAGGACAGAGGACAAATACACAGAACTAGACAGGATAACCGGGGTATAGAGAATAAGCAAGGCAAAGTAAATAACCAGAACAGAATAGCAAAGCAAGTAACATAACATAAACATGACATAATAATCAGAAATACATAAGTTAAACAAACAACATCTAAAGCACATATAATTAAAGCATATCCTATCATGCGGAATCATTGCTCATTTCACTGAGCAGCACCACTTTTTCAACATCCAGGCTCATCACAATCTTTCTCAAAATCTTCCAATATTCATTTATATTTTATTCTCTGAATATTAAGTCTTATCATCATTCGGTTCACTCAATGAGGTAGGGGGAAAACCATCACTGAGGAAAAACGCACACATCTACATCTCCTCGGTCTCCATCCAAACCTAGTCGGAAGCCAACAGGAGTACAGGACCTTTACCACGCGGGCACGACAGCTGTCTCAACAATTAATTGGCCCCAGGCCAGGAGGTCTACAGCCTCAATCAATACAATTCACATAATTATCATTAATCAACGCACACTGTACAAGCAGTGGCAAATCACAATGCCCCGTTCCAGTCCCTCTCACTGTTATAGACTTGCAATCAAGGGGGTGACAGTATCATTTCTAGTTAGCTATGCAGAACTTACCACGGCATTGGACCCAGTCCCTACCACGTTCGTATGCCACTTGTGGGATTCGTTCCGCCTAGAAATATACTCCAGGCTTCTTGACGTTCACCGTCCTTGCCCTCCCCTCATGCAATCCCCTCCCGAGTATCCGCATATACCCATGGTATCTTCCTCTCCACTACTTCGCACTCTCATACCTCACCGCGTATGTTAAGTCTTTTAATATCTTTTAAAGTCTTTTAATGTCTTTTAGTTAACCTAAGATCGGGTTGCCCTTAGTCCATCCCTTCGACAAGACCCGACCACTAAGGGTTACATCTTTTCCCCACTTTCACATAGCATACTTTCACTTTCTCAAGCCGCTTGGCGCAGTTCCATCACATCATTCCCGTAGGAATTCACATAACTCTCTTTAACAATCATTCTCCGTCTTGAATCCGCCAGCACGATCTCAGCTCCACGAGTGCAATCTCCTCGTATGGTGCATTGTTGCTCCACAGCATTTCCGTGAATCACGTCATATATCGCTCTTTCACTTATCTTTACGTTTTACTTTCTCTTTTAAATTCTCATTAGCATTCATCATACACCCAGATTCACCAAATAGAATATAACATTTTCAACAATAGAATAGTAAAGGAACCAACACAAAATAGAAATAAGCATGTATCAATTTAATAAAACATATAAACATATAACACATAATAGATCGCGTAAATCTCTTTTCATCACCACCCGAGCAACTACGTTACGGGCTCACCGCACTCTCACTCACCTCTTAATCCAGCAAAAGAAACACTTTGTCCTTGGAAATCTCTAGCTTCTCTTTGCATGTCGTTCCCACCGTCTACTGAATACCTCAAAGTAAATAAATATACTTTTATCAAAACCATTTCAATTAAAAGTCATCTCTTGATTTCTTTACTTGAAATAGAAAGTTCTTTACTTTCTTTATTATATTCTTAAAAATACAAGTGTTGATCAAAACAACTCTCAATCTTTTCTTATACTTGAAATCCTTCAAAAATCATTTGAAAACTCATATTAAAATAAATAAAATAAATAGTTTATGTGGCTGTATGAAATAAGTCCAGCCACTTTTTCAATTTGTAAAACATGAAAAAATCAATAATTTTCATTCCAACTTTTGATATATCAAATAGCACTTGAAATCCACACTTTTCATAAATCAAAAACATTTTAAAAATAGAAATACTTTGTAACTAAATCTTGGACAGCAAGAACTAAAAATAAAAATCATGAAAATACTCTTAGAAATAATCAAATGCATTTACTCATTTTCTTTTTATTAAAACCGAATTGAGAAAAAACCATCACAACACAATTTAAATAATTTTTTTCTCAAAATAAAATCACAAAACATAATCATTTCAACAAGTCAATCACATGCAAAAAGAATCTAGCCTATTGAACCTAGTGTAGGCCGAATCATCATCATAGGAGAAACAAAGTCTTTGATGCAAATTTCTACATGCAAAACCTTAAATTTAACAAATCAAAACATGCACTTTTAAACACATGGTTTTAGAAAATACCACTCCCTTTTTCATCACAAAACCGTGACCTCTTTTGTTACTTCAAACATGTTTTCATTTTCATTTTCTTTTGCATGCACTTTAAGAATATTTAAATCAAAGAGAAGACACATGCAAGAACCTTTTAATGAAAAGCAATCATGATCTTTTTGTTTCAAGGCTTGGCCGAAAACTCATCAACAAAATCAAATGAAAAACTTAAATCTTTTAGCTTTCAAACATACATGAACTTAGATCAAAGTAAAACCATTTTGTAAAAGTTGTTTTCCTTTACTTTCTCATCAAAACCGTGACATGCAAACCAAGATCAAGACTTTTTGAGTAAAAAAAATCACATGCAAGACTTCAAGATCAAAGCTATTGAAAGATCATGGAAAGAATCAAATCTTTTTCAAGATCAAAACAAAAGATCAAATCCTTTTTGAAAAGAAAACCAAAGATCAAAGCTTAAAAAAATCAAAGTTAAAATCAAAGCATTCCAACCACTTAGATCAACTTTAACAAACATAAAACTAACATGCATGAATTCAAACCAAAATAGAAATCATCAAGACCTAGTTTCTAGACATGGCCGAATGGTAGAGTCCATGGTTTAAGGTTCTACAAGTTTGTTTGGCTCTTGAAACTCAAGATCAAGGCTAAGAATTTACATACAAACATAGATCTACAAGAAAAATAGACATGCAACAACAAATAAACCTTACAAGACTTAGAAAAATGAAAACTACTTCTAACACTCTATGATCTTTGAATAAACCAAAGAAAAGAGAAGATCTTCAACCACCTTCACTTGATCTTCAAGAAAACTTAAGGCTTTTTGGTCTTGATCTCCTTCTTCTCCTCTTCCTCTCCAAGCTCTCGGTCTCACTCTCTCTCTCTATCTCTCTCTAAGAGTTTGATGACACTCTTAGAAGAAGTGTTTAGTTTGGAATGGAAATGTGAAGGGAAGAGTTAGAAATGAACTAAGGTAATGGGCTTAAATAGGAAATCGAGTATTTCCCCTATTGCCCTTGAGAGGATTTGGTCAAGAGTGAATTGGGTGAGGGTAATTTTGGCTTCACAAAAAGTTGCATGGCTTAAGGTCATGTCATGAGACAAATGAAGTAGAATTAGGCCTTAATCCTTTATCCTATTGGTTGGTCAATTTCTCTAACTATGCTTTTCACTAAACCAAACCTATATGATGCTAGTCTACTACCTTAGGGTTCTAGAAAAATCAAACCCTATTATGCATGCACATACACACATATAGCCGAACATACACATGCACACATACACATGGAAAATCATTTTATTTGCTTTCTCACAAAATCACAATTTCCTTAAAATATAATATATCAAATACTTAATTATTTCAACTCAAAAATTCAACCCAAAACTCATAATATTTTCTCACAAAAAAAAATCATTTTCTTTGAAATCCTTTATCACTTGAAATCATAAAAGAAATTCAATTCAAGAAATTTTCTTTCAAAATACTCTTTTTAAAACACTTTCTCAAAATAATCTTTTTATCATTAAAACAAATATGAGGTATTCAAACGGGGTGTTACAATCATAGTCTTCACCATCCCTTCTAATAATAGACTAGCACCCCTCCTATGCCATTCCCCTTGTGGAATGAACCTCATCTATGTGCAGATCGGTTTCTGAGCCATCACCTAACAAACAAAAGGGCAGGGAAGTAAATCACAGCCGAAGCACATCATCAAATAATAATCAATCAGGACTAGAAATAACAATCACAATTAGTCAAGTAATCAAAGAATAATGCATATACAAATGCACTCCCAATTTATCACACAATTATCTTGTAATTAATTGGCATGATGCATGTATTCTAATATCATTCTCTTCGTCTTGGATCCAATATCATCATCATATACAACCCTTCGACTGAATTCAATCCTTTTTGAATTCATCGTATTCTGTCTAATCAAAGGAAAGCAACTGGGAGTAAACGCCATTCAACCACGACAGATCACACAACTTATCTATGTGTACCTCGATTCGAGAGTTAGATCATGCCAAAGGTCCGCCCTCCGCAGCCATGATATGTACCTAGAGGCGGATAGGATATATTATGGTTAAGCAAAACTGTCACGGGAAAAGTCTGCAGAACCCCCCACCATAGGACCATTTTACCCATAATAATCCCCAATGGTTACTGACGAATCACCGTCGAACCTGACCTCCGCACATTCTCGCGCACACCCTAGGAATTTTATCATAAATTCTTAGAATGGTCGTATCTTCCCCGATATCCTATCTCACCATCCGTAACTACTCATGCGAATGCAAATAATTTTCGTTCTACTTCCATTATTAGTTCATTTCATAATTATGAATTTCTTATTCATATTCCATCATCATTAAAGTATTCATTAATTCATGAAATTACCATTCACAAGCATGAATTCTATATACATACTCAAACATTATCAAAATCATTATAAACATGTTCATTCATTCATAATATTTCCTTTCATGATCCATTATTGCGTTAGATTAAGCCTCGGTGTATCAAAATTGAGCAAAATTCAATTCAGGGCAGTGATAATCGATTATCATAGGCTAATAATCAATTATCACGAAAAATTCAAATTCTGGTGCCTAATTTAAACTGGATAATCGATTAATAATTTATTAATAACTGATTAACAATCGATTATCCTGCATCAGTTTGCACACTGAACTGAGTTTTACTATACCAACTTTTGATACACTTCACTTTACTCCAATACAACCTAAAACAGATCAAATTCACATAAAAACAAACATGTCCATGCATATTTGAAACAAACATGTCCATGGTTAATTCTCAGCCATTCGTTCATAAACCGACTTACTTTGGCTGTTCAGACTCGTGGTAATCGATTAACACGATTGATAATCGATTAAATCGTTCAAAATCTCTTGATAATCGATTAACAATCAATTATCCTGGACAACCTTTTCCAAAATAATTAGTTTTTTTTATTCTACATTCATTTGTCCAATACTAATATCACTAATACCAATTCTTAATGATGAGCATTTTATTTCCCATTATTCCTTGCATTATTTTACTCCTATTATTGATACTTGTTGCCTATTTGACATTGTTTAGCTTGATTTAGTGATTTAGAGTTTATTGGACTAATATTCTGAATATTGTTTAATTTGGGATTATTTAGCCTAATTAATTCTATTTCTATTTTCAGGTCATATTTGGCACAAGGGCTTTTTGGACATTTTGGGAATGAAGATTTAATGTTGGAAGAGAAGATATATGATGAAGTGAAGATTGTAATCTATCTTTAGGATTAGTTGAGATTTAGTTATATCTTTTAAGATTTAGATTTTATCTATAAGATATTTTTAGATTTAATTTAGAGATAAGCTTTCCTTAGGATTTGGGCCCATGATTTAGGCCCGTTTTGTGATTTAAAAAGCCAAATTCGTGTAAACCCTTGGGGGAGACCTTCCATTCCACGTTTTTTACATTATCTCTCATAGAGAAGGCTTAGTTTTGCTCTCCAAGCTTGTGGTGGCTGCTAGGGTTTCTCTCTCTTCCCTTTCTACACGTTTTTTTGGTATTTTTCTTCATGGAAGGCTAAACTCTTAGGTTAAATCCCTATGGTAATGTATCACATACTCTTGAGGTTTTGTTCTTAATGCTATTTCGTTTTTATTCACTGTTTTCATGCTTATTGATATGTTATGGTTCGCTTAGTTCCATTGTATAGAGATAATCCATGTGTATGAATGCTTAATTTATGCAAACTCGTAAAAACTTCATGCTTTGGCTTTTAATGCTTAATTAGAGGTTTGGGTTTTGGGGTGAGAATTGAATTTTCGCTTAGTATTTAATTCTCACGAGTTGGACAGTGAAGAGGAAAGAAATTGATCTTTTGTGACCGATGATAGAGTTGTGAACGCGAGCCAAAGGGGTTTATCCGCTTTTCCTTATTTGTTTCTTCGTTTTGATTTAATTCTGTTTTGATTTCAATTATTCAATATTCAATACAAAAAAACCCCCCCCCTGTTTTCTATGCATACTATGTGTTCGACCTTTTTCTTGATAAGATATTCCTTGGGAGACGACCTAGGAGTCACTTCCTAGTACTATACTTAAACTGTTTTTATTTGTATCGGGTACGGCCTCGATCAAATTTGGCGCCGTTGCCGGGGAATATCGGTTCTTGCCAAAGGTCATTAGTAGTTAGTTAGTGTCGTAGTTAGTATAGTTATTATAGTGTGTCCTTTCTGATTTAGGGTCTAGTAGTCAATTCTGATAACCGGTTGAAGTTGCACTGTTTGCTGTTTTGCTATTAGTGTATTTGATTGATTCTGTGGTTGCTAGTTCACATAGTTGTGGGTGGAATTTTTGCACGAAAATTTATATCCACACTACTTTTATCATATAAAAAGGTTTTGAGGCACCACGATCACTCAGATCATCACTGGTTGTGAGTTCCAGAAAAATTTTCCAAGTTTTAGCAGCACTTTCTTCAAATCGTCGCAACTTTTGACCCGTAACTCGGAATTTGACGAATTTTATATCAAATCGAAGGGAATTTTCTGAATAATCTAGTTTTTTTTCTTCGTCAAAAAACTCCTTTGTCTGGATCCTGAAAAAGCCGTTTTACTATTTCTTTTTTATTTTACAAGTTTTATTTTCTTAGTTTTTGGTCTCTGATTTAATTGTTTGACTTGGTTCCCTTTTGAATTTTGTCCTCAAACTTTTTGTGGTATGTTTTCATGATTTTAGGGTGCTGAAAAAAATAAAGAAAAAAATTTTAAAAAAATAAAAAATTTTGTTGCCTATCTTGGTCATGTATATTAGTGACAGTTTGCTATGCTTAATGGTGTTCTGTTCAGTACATGACTAGGGGCAACCCAAGCTACTTGCAACCATATAACCCTGAAATTGATAGAACTTATCACAGACTAGTTAGACAAAATAGGAACCAGTCCATAGGTAGTGAGTCTATTGAGTCTTTACATAGTGAGTCTGCTTCTTTTTCTTCTATTCCTATAAATTATGATTCTTATTCTGATTATTCTGAAAATATGGCTCAACCTCCACCACGTGAGAGGACATTGAGGGAGCTGGCTGCACCTGATTTCACTATTGAAGATTTGTGCATCCAGTATCCCGATGACCCGTATGAGCTAAGGTCTGGACTAATTCATTTGTTGCCCAAGTTTAATGGTCTTGCAGGTGAGGATCCTCATAAACATCTCAAGCAGTTCCATATTGTCTGTTCTACTATGAAACCACATGATGTGCAAGAGGATCATGTTTGTCTTAAGGCATTCCCACACTCCCTAGAGGGGCTAGCCAAGGATTGGTTGTACGATCTGGCCCCTGGTTCTATCACAGTCTGGGACGACCTGAAGAGGGCATTTTTGGAGAAATTCTTCCCTGCATGCAGAACAACAGCAATCCGAAAGGATATATCAGGCATCAGGCAACAAAGTGGAGAAAGTCTCTATGAGTATTGGGAGAGATTCAAGAGATTGTGTGCGAGCTGCCCCCACCATCAGATCTCAGAGCAGCTGCTTATTCAATATTTCTATGAAGGTCTCAACCTCATGGAGAGAAACATGCTTGATGCTGCAAGTGGTGGTGCCCTAGGAGACATGACACCTTTAGAAGCCAGAGTCAAGATTGAGAAGATGGCTTCCAATTGTCAATAATTCCATGCAAGGGGCAACAGCGATGCAATCATAGTGAGAGGAGTGAATGATGTTGGCACAAGTTCTGGTAAGGTTGAGAAGCTTGAACAGAAGATAGATTCACTTACAACTTTGGTCACTCAATTGGCCATCAACCAGAAGAAGTTGTCCCTGCCTGCTAGATTATGTGGCATATGCACATCCGCTGAGCACCCCACAGATGCATGCCCTTCTGTGCAGCAGCAACCAACGACTGGCGCTGACCAACCTGAGGCATATGCCGCCAACATCTTCAACAGTAGAAACCAGCAGCCACAGAACTTTGATCTCTCTACCAATAGATACAACCCTGGTTGGAGGAACCATCCCAACCTGAGATGGTCTGATCAGCAGCAACCTTCACAGGTTCAATTTCAGAACAATTCTAGACCACCATATGTACCTCCTCCAGTCCAGCAACAGAGACAACAACAGGCTAATTCTGCACCACCAGCTCCTAGTACTGAGCAGCAGCCTTCATTGGAAGAGCTGATGAAACAGATGACCATGCAAAATCTCCAATTCCAACAGGAAACTAGAGCATCCATTCAAAGACAAGAGGCCTCCATTCAATCTTTGACCAATCAGATGGGACAGATGGCAACAACAATCAACACTATGCAATCTCAGAATTCTAACAAGTTGCCATCCCAAACAGTGATCAATCCAAACCAGAATGTGAATGCCATTAATCTAAGGTCAGGGAAGCAGATTGTCACACCCACACCAGAATCTGACCTCAACAAAGATGATCTAGTTTCAACCAACAAGAAGAGCCAAATGGTCGAGGAGAGTGAGCACACAAGTACCAGAAAATCCCATCCAGCTCAGCCTTCCACAAGCACAACACCTGCTGCTGCCCAACAACCACCCCCCATTCCTCTTCCTTTCCCACCAAGGGGGGTGACTCAAAGCAAGAAAATGGAAGAGATTGACAAAGAGATACTTGACACATTCAGGAAGGTGGAATTCAACATACCCCTTCTTGATGCAATCAAGCAGATTCCAAGGTATGCAAAGTTCTTGAAGGATCTATGCACACACAAACGGAAGCTCAAGGGCAATGAGAGGATCAACATGGGAAGAAATGTCTCTGCTCTTATAGGTAAACCCGTCCCTCATATTCCTGAAAAGTGTAAGGATCCTGGAACTTTCTCTGTGCCTTGTATCATAGGTAATACTAAATTTGAGAATGCTTTGCTAGATTTAGGAGCATCTATTAATGTTATGCCTATGTCTGTTTTCAAGTCTCTTTCACTTGGACCTCTTCAACCTACGGGTGTGGTTATTCACTTGGCAAATAGATCTACTGCCTACCCCGTAGGTTTGATAGAGGATGTCCTGGTTCGGGTTGAAGAGCTTATCTTTCCTGCTGATTTTTATATTCTTGATATGGAAGAGGACACCTCTCGTAGTGCTGTCCCTATCATATTAGGGAGACCATTTTTGAAAATAGCCCGAACCAAGATAGATGTGCATGCAGGTACACTTTCCATGGAATTTGATGACAGTGTGGTTCGATTCAATATTTTTGATGCTATGAAACATTTTTCTGATGACCACTCTGTTTTTCATGTTGACTTGATTGATGATCTGATTGATGAGCATGTTCTAGACTTTTTGCATGATTATGATTTGCCATCTTTCACTAGCTCATTTACTTGTTCTGCATGTTCTGATTCCGAAATGTGCACTGCATGCATTGAAATTGACCAGTTTTTAAATTCTGCTACTGCATCGGTTGATTCATATGATATAGATTCAGATCATGCTAACCCTAACCCCATTTCTGTTATGCATGAGTGTAATCCACTTGTTCAGGTGCAGGCGGCAGAATCCAATTCTGCTGCTCCTTTAGTTCCATCTGTGATGCAGACACCTTTATTGGACCTGAAGCCCCTTCCTCCTCATCTCAAATATGCTTACTTGGAGGCTGAGCAGAAACTTCCAGTGATCATCTCTACCTCCCTTTCTGTTGATCAAGAGAAGAAGCTGCTGGATGTGATTAGAGCAAACAAAAGGGCAATAGGATGGACTTTGGCAGACATACCTGGTATTAGCCCCTCCATGTGCATGCATCGGATTTTATTGGAGGATGGGGCTAAACCAGTGAGACAACCCCAGAGACGGTTGAACCCCTAGATTCTTGATGTGGTGAAGAAAGAGGTCACCAAGCTGCTGCAAGCTGGCATTATCTACCCCATTTCAGACAGCACTTGGGTAAGCCCGGTTCAAGTAGTTCCCAAGAAGTCTGGGGTGACAGTTGTCAAAAATGAGAAGGATGAGCTGATTCCCACTAGAGTGCAGAACAGTTGGAGAGTCTGCATTGATTATAGGAAGCTCAACCAGGCGACCCGCAAGGATCACTTTCCTCTTCCCTTCATTGATCAGATGTTGGAGCGCCTGGCAGGTAAATCTCACTATTGCTTCTTAGATGGTTTCTCTGGTTATTTCCAAATCTGTATTGCACCAGAGGACCAACATAAGACTACATTTACCTGTCCTTTTGGTACATTTGCTTATAGGAAGATGCCTTTTGGCCTATGCAATGCTCCTGGCACTTTTCAAAGATGTATGATGAGTATTTTTAATGACTTACTTGAGCATTGCATAGAGGTCTTCATGGATGATTTTAGTGTATATGGTTCCTCTTTTGATGCATGTCTTGATAGTTTGTCTAATGTGCTTAATAGGTGCATTGAGACTAACCTTGTCTTGAATTTTGAAAAATGTCATTTTATGGTAGAACAAGGCATAGTCTTAGGGCACATTATTTCGCATAAGGGCATAGAGGTTGACCCTGCTAAGCTGCATGTAATATCACATTTGCCTTACCCCTCTTGCGTGCGAGAGGTGCGTTCTTTTCTTGGCCATGCAGGTTTCTATCGCAGGTTTATTCAGAACTTTAGCAAGATAGCCCTTCCACTATCCAACTTGCTTCAAAAGGATACCGCATTTGAGTTTGGAGACCAATGCAAGAAAGCATTTGATGAGCTAAAGAGAGCACTCACCACCACTCCCATCATCCAACCACCTGACTGGACTCTCCCATTTGAGCTCATGACTGATGCCAAGTATTATGTATGGGATGACCCCTATTTGTGGCGTTTTTGCAGTGATCAGGTCATTCGCAGGTGCATTCCAGACCAGGAGATCCAATCGGTTCTCCAATTTTGCCATGCTTCACCAGTTGGAGGCCACCTTGGCACTCAAAGGACAGCACGAAAGGTGCTGGATTCTGGATTTTATTGGCCTACCATCTTCAAGGATGCAAGCAAAATCTGCAGCTCATGTGAGCAATGTCAAAGGGCAGGAGGCACCCTATCTTGGAGGCAACAGATGCCGCAACAACCTATGTTGTTCTGTGAGGTGTTTGATGTCTGGGGTATAGATTTCATGGGCCCCTTTCCTGTTTCTTTTGGTTTTTATTATATCTTACTTGCTGTGGATTATGTATCCAAATGGGTGGAAGCTAAGGCCACTATGACTAATGATGCTCAGGTTGTTGTAGATTTTGTCAGGACTAATATCCTTTGCAGGTTTGGCATACCTAGAGCCATAGTCAGTGATCAAGGCACACACTTCTGCAATAGATCCATGCAAGCTTTGCTCAAGAAGTATGGGGTTGTGCACAAAGTTTCTACACCATATCACCCCCAAACCAATGGGCAAGCTGAGATTTCAAACAGAGAGATCAAGCGGATTTTGGAGAAGATGGTGAAGCCTAATAGAAAGGATTGGAGCACACGATTGGAGGATGCTCTATGGGCCCATCGGACTGCTTACAAGGCACCCATAGGGATGTCACCTTATCGGGTTGTTTTTGGTAAGGCATGCCACCTGCCTGTGGAGATAGAGCACCGTGCATATTGGGCTATGAAGCAATGCAACTTAGCTCTTGATCAAGCGGGTGAGGAGAGGAAGCTGCAGTTGAGTGAGCTAGATGAGATCCGTTTGGAGGCCTATGAGAATTCCAAGTTCTACAAAGAGAAGACCAAAAAGCTCCATGATAGCTCAATTTGCAGAAAGGAGTTCTTGGTTGGTCAAAAAGTGTTGCTCTACAACTCTAGGCTTGGAATCATGAGTGGAAAGCTCCGCTCTAAATGGATTGGACCGTTTGTAGTCACCCAGGTGTTTCCTTATGGCACTGTGGAGATCAAGAGTGAGTCCACAGACAAGAGCTTCAAAGTCAATGGCCACCGACTCAAGCCTTTCCTCACTACCCCTTCTTTGGATGATGCACCTGTGGAGGAAGCCTCATTGGTCGACCCCATTTTTGACCCACCATGATTTAGGGAGTCTTCTTTTCTCCTTCTTTACTACTTTTATTCCACTTGTCTATATCTGTCTGATTCTGCTATTTGTTTTCCATTGAGGACAATGTGTGATTTAAGTGTGGGGGGGAGAGTAGTTTAGGTTGCATATTTTTTCTTTGATTTTTTAGGTTTTGCTAAGTTTTGGGCATTTTCTTGCATGTTTTTGCTTCATTTTAGTATAGTCTTGGTATCTTGTGTCTGAATTCATGCATTTCTGTGTGTAAAGTTGCTTTTGATAATTAAGAGGTGGTAACACTGTGATAGAATTGTCCCTTTTGTGAGGATTTGAGCCTTAATTGTGGGTGGATTGCTATATATGCCACCTAATTTTTCTTTCATGTGTGATTGCACTCTGGATTACTTGCACTCTAGAACTTGACTTGACTCTTGTTGATACTTGATATTCCCATGCACATTTTGAAATGATTTAGGCATTGTTTTTTCTTGAATAAGCCACTAGCCATATGAGCCTACCTTGAATGAATTTATCCTTTGATAGCCCCTTTGAGCCTTTATATCCCTTTTCTTTGTTCTTTAGCTCATTACAACCCTATGACTGAAAAACCATGATTGTCCTAACCTTAGGGAATGTTGGAGCTTTGGAATTGTTTTGGGAATGGGTATTAAGTAAGCGAGGGTGCTTTGTTCTTCATCTCTTGTGAGTTCTGGGTTTTGCCTCTATGGTCGGTGATGTAATTATGGCTTTATCTCATTATGCCATTTTTATTGTTTCTTCTTTTCTTTCGTTCATGAAGTTTTGCAATGTAATGCAATTCAAAAAAAAGAGAAAAAAAAAAGAGAAAAAAAAAGAAAAAAAAAAGAAGAAGAAGAAGAAGAAGAAAAAGAAAAAAAATGGAATAAAAGGTTGATTGAGGCATAGAGGATTGGAATTAGAGGTTGTTGTTATGTTTACCATTTCATTTTGGGGTGGATTGTGCTTATTTTTTTACTTATTCCCCATTGCTCCTTTATTTCCTTGGGTTTTAGCTACATTTCCCATATTTTTATCCTACCTTGTCCTTGGCCCCATTATAACCCTGAAAAGACCTTTTGATCTTAATGTGCATGTGTGTTGATTGTTGATGTTAGAGGCTTGTCAAGCCTATGGTTGTGTTTGTTTTTCATGATGTGCCTTGAGTGTAAACACTGATTAACCTTAAACACTTGAGTGTAAACACTATTGAGTGATCCTTGTGAGTTTCTATCATCTTTGTGACTACCCTCTTGATGTCATTGGTTTTCTTTGCATATTTGAAATAATTGGATGATGTTCATGGATGCCTTGATTCTTTGGTCCTTATTTTCTTCATGTGCTCGATTTTGCCCATTTCTTTGCATTTCCTAGAATTCATTGTGAAGTATGTAATATCTTAGGTTTGCATTCATTAGTTTTAGTAATCTTGTTACATGATTCACTTTGGTGCATATTGATTTTCTCAGTCCTAATTCTTAGTTTTGCCCAGGAGTGCAAAAGGATAAGTGTGGGGGTATTTGATGAGCATTTTATTTCCCATTTTTCCTTGCATTATTTTACTCCTATTATTGATACTTGTTGCCTATTTGACATTGTTTAGCTTGATTTAGTGATTTAGAGTTTATTGGACTAATATTCTGAATATTGTTTAATTTGGGATTATTTAGCCTAATTAATTCTATTTCTATTTTCAGGTCATATTTGGCACAAGGGCTTTTTGGACATTTTGGGAATGAAGATTTAATGTTGGAAGAGAAGATATATGATGAAGTGAAGATTGTAATCTATCTTTAGGATTAGTTGAGATTTAGTTATATCTTTTAAGATTTAGATTTTATCTATAAGATATTTTTAGATTTAATTTAGAGATAAGCTTTCCTTAGGATTTGGGCCCATGATTTAGGCCCGTTTTGTGATTTAAAAAGCCAAATTCGTGTAAACCCTTGGGGGAGACCTTCCATTCCACGTTTTTTACATTCTCTTTCATAGAGAAGGCTTAGTTTTGCTCTCCAAGCTTGTGGTGGCTGCTAGGGTTTCTCTCTCTTCCCTTTCTACACGTTTTTTGGTATTTATCTTCATGGAAGGCTAAACTCTTAGGTTAAATCCCTTTGGTAATGTATCACATACTCTTGAGGTTTTGTTCTTAATGCTATTTCGTTTTTATTCACTGTTTTCATGCTTATTGATATGTTATGGTTCGCTTAGTTCCATTGTATAGAGATAATCCATGTGTATGAATGCTTAATTTATGCAAACTCGTAAAAACTTCATGCTTTGGCTTTTAATGCTTAATTAGAGGTTTGGGTTTTGGGGTGAGAATTGAATTTTCGCTTAGTATTTAATTCTCACGAGTTGGACAGTGAAGAGGAAAGAAATTGATCTTTTGTGACCGATGATAGAGTTGTGAACGCGAGCCAAAGGGGTTTATCCGCTTTTCCTTATCTGTTTCTTCGTTTTGATTTAATTCTGTTTTGATTTCAATTATTCAATATTCAATACAAAAAAAAACCCCCCCTGTTTTCTATGCATACTATGTGTTCGACCTTTTGCTTGATAAGATATTCCTTGGGAGACGACCTAGGAGTCACTTCCTAGTACTATACTTAAACTGTTTTTATTTGTATCGGGTACGGCCTCGATCACTTAAGCATGCAAATTACATCCTATACTATTTAATATCACTTTTCACATAATCATTCATCTAAAGTATTTTATATTTAAATAATATAATATTTATAATTTCAAGGATTAAATTCTAGTGGGCGTTACAACTCTCCCCCACTTCAAGGAATTTCGTCCCCGAATTTCATCTAATACTTACCTAGATACAAACAAATGAGGATACTCCTCACGCATTTGATCTTCTAACTCCCAAGTCATGTCGATGACTTTTCCTCGTTGCCATGCTACTTTGACTAAGGGAATATCCTTCCCTCTCAACCTCTTGATTCTTCGATCTTCGATACGGATCGGACCAGTATCGAACGTCAGATTCTCCTTCAAAGGCAGCATATCCGGCTGAATTTGGATGATAGCAGAGGGATCATGTACAAACTTTCGAAGTTGTGAAACATGAAAGACATTATGCAAGTTGGATAGAAATGGAGGTAAAGCAATTTGATAAGCAACAGGGCCGACTCTTTTCAAAATTTGGTAAGGACCAATGAATTTTGGTGACAACTTTTTGGGTTTCAAAACTCGACCAGTACCGGTTGTCGGGACAACTCTGAGGAAAGCATGGTCGCCTTTTTCGAATTCCAGCTTGGATTTCCTGCGACCAGCATAACTCTTTTGTCGACTCTGAGCCGTCTTCATTTTCTCTTGAATCCTATTGATCTCCTTCGTTCTATCTTGAACTATATCGGGTCAATATGCGTTCTCCCCCACTTGGAACCAACACAGTGGGGTTCTACACTGCTTTCCCTTCCATACTTAGCCCTTGCTTTTCTTGCAATTCGATTTCTTCTTGCTGTAATTCCCGAATCTCGTTAAGAAATTCACTGGAAAATTGCAGCATTCCCAATTTAATACTTTTCCAGTCGAATTGCACTGCTAATCTTGGATCTCGAAATTCTTCCATCAACTCAGCTTCCTCACCATTAAAGCACTCACGTTCAAAGCTTTACGATTTAGAGCATCTGCTATCACGTTGGCCTTCCCAGGGTGGTAATGCAACTTGAGTCAGAATCCTTAATAAATTCCATCCACCGACGTTGCCTCGTATTCAGTTCTTTTTGATCAAAAAGATACTTCAAAATCTTATGATTGCTGAATACTTGGAACGTAACTCCATATAAATAGTGTCTTCATATCTTCAATGCAAACACTATGGCGGCAAGTTCCAAATCATGCGTTGGGTAGTTCTCTTCATGAACTTTTAATTGTCTTTACGCGTAAGCCAAAACTCTTCCTTCTTGCATCAAAACACAACCCAAACCATGTTTCAAGGTATCACAAAATACTTCAAAACCTTTCTGCTGATCGGGTAAAATTAACACCGGAGAGGATGTCAATTTACCCTTAAGCTCCTGAAAACTTGCTACACATCTCTCATCCCAGACAAAAGGTTGCTCCTTCCGTGTCAAACGTGTTAGAGGAAGAGAAATCTTGGAGAATCCTTCGATGAATCTCCTGTAATATCCGGCTAATCCCAGAAAACTTCGAATTTCTGTGATTGTCTTGGCCCTTTCCCAATTGAGCACAACTTCAACTTTGGCCGGATCGACTGCAATACCTTCTTTAGAAATTATATGCCTAAGGAAGTTCACTTCCTTCAACCAGAACTTACACTTGGATAACTTCGCATATAACTTCTTCGCCTTAAGGATTTCTAACAGAATCCTAAGGTGAGTGGCATGCTCTTCTGGATTCTTGGAGTAGATTAAAATATCATCGATAAACACTACTACAAAAGAATCTAGATAACGCCGAAAGATCCTATTCATGTAATCCATGAATATGGCCGGAGCATTGGTCAGTCCAAAAGGCATCACTACATACTCGTAGTGTCCATATCGAGACCGGAATGCAGTCTTTGGAATATCTTCCTCCTTGTTGTGGATCTGATGGTACCCAAGCCTCGGGTCAATCTTAGAAAATACCGCTGCTCCACGAACTTGGTCCATTAAATCATCAATTCTTGGTAAGGAGTACTTATTCTTTACTGTCACTTTATTCAACTGCCGATAGTCACACACATTCTCATGCTCCCATCCTTTTTCCTAACAAAGAGGTGCACCCCATGGTGAGACGCTCGGTCTTATGAGTTGTTTTCCCCAACAAATCTTCTATTTGCTTCTTTAGCTCTGCCAACTCCACTGGGCCATACGATAAGGTGGAATCGAAATGGGACCAGCTCCAGGAACCAATTCGATGCTAAACTCCACTTCTCGCTTCGGTGGCAATCTAGGCACCTCTTCAGGAAATACCTCCGAAAATTCGCACACTATCGGGATATCCTCTATCTTTACTTCCTTTTTGACAACAGCGGAAAGCAAACATAGGTAACCTTCTGGTTGGCTTTACGAAGATTCTGGGTTTTGAAAGATAAGGGATTTTCTATGGCAATCGATAGTTACATGGTTAGTGGACATCCAATCCATTCCCAGTATCACATCTAATTGCGATAGAGGCAAAAAAATTAAATCAACTGGAGTCGTTCGGTCTAATACCGTAACTTTGACAATTTAGACAAACTCTCGAAGAGATAATGGAAGAGTTAGTCGGGATTGACACTTTTAAATCCTAAGGCATATATGAAACTACCAATTTCAGATAATTAACACACTCATATGAAGCAAACGAATGTGTTGCACCCAAAGATAAACTGTTAGGATTGTCAGTCGTCACCCAAGAGGGGGGGGGGGGGGTGAATTGGGTGTTTACAAAATAATTGGAAAATATTCGATTTAAATCGTTTTCAATAAACTTAAAGATATTTGCAGCGGAAAACAATTATAACGATGAAAACGATTGCATGGAAGCGGATAATAATAATAATAATAATAATAATAATAATAGAAAAACTAATACGCGCGGCACAATTAAAACGATAACAACGGGAAAAGTTACCGCGCTAATTAATTTAAAAAAAATTAAATTAATATACTAAGAAAATAATCGTTATGATGCAAGGGAGATAATATAACAACTACGCACATGCAACAATAACAACGAAAATAAAGATATGAGGGATAGAAGATTGTGCACCGGAGATTTTATCCTGGTTCGGCAAAACAGCCTACATCCAGTCCCCAAGCGACCCGCTTGAGCTTTTCTATCAAAAATCCAAAGGCGCCCCCGCGTCCCCGAATACAACCAGAGCGCCCCGCAAGCTACTAGGAACCTCCTGTCGCTAGGGACCTCAATAAACAACTAGGAAGCCACTTCCTAGATTTACAGATAGCCTAACTACTAGGTGCCCCACCGTTCGTCTAACACTACCCAAACACAAGGGTTCCTCACCCTACAAACACGAGCGCCGCACGTTCGAACTAGGAGATTCACTCCCTAGCCTCTAAGGGTCACACACCCCTTTACAATCACGGTTACGAATATGAGATTGTGTACAACAACTATGATGCACTCTTGATAGTGCGGATACAACAATATAAGGCTCTCTAACAATACTGTGTTCTAAGCAACACCGATACAACAATAAAAGTTCTAATGGCTATAGATAAAGGTTTCACTATATCATAGGCCAAGTCTAGGAGAATTGGAGAAGAAGAAGAAGAACAGAACGTGAAAAGCGTTTTCTCAAAAATATTATCAGGAGCGTTCTTAGAAAAAGAGAGAAAGACTTTCTATTTAAAAAGATTTGAAAAGAATATTTGAATTTTGAATTTCAAAATAAAATCAAAATCAAATATAATTTTGGTAGTAAATCAAATTCAAAATAAGAATGAAATCAAATCCGGAAATATTCAAAATTGATTTTCTGAAATCAAATAAAATAAGTTTTTGAAATAAAAAACAAATCAAATAGATTTAAAGAATAAAATAAAAGATTTGAATCTTAAACAAAAAAGGAATATTTTCAAAAATAAAATCAAATTCGAATTTTGAAAATAAATCAGAATCAATTAAGTAAAAATAAATCTGGAAATAAATCAAAACGATTATGACACGTTTTTCAATAAAAGTTGATGTAATCGATTACTTTAGGAAGTTAATCGATTAACCCTTTAAAAATAGAAACTTTTAAATTCTTTTGAAAAACTAGTAATCGATTAGAACAATAATATTTAATCGATTACATTACCCCTGTTCATTATATGATGCAACTGATATAATCGATTATCACTGGTCAAATAATCGATTACACAATCTCTGGAAAATATATGATGCAACTCCAGTAATCGATTATCTGTACCAAGTAATCGATTACTTTCATACAAAAAGTAATGGATTAGCCAGGTTCGAATACTCGATTACACACTTTCTGGATTTTCTATGATGCAACATAAATAATCGATTATCTTGAAAGAGTAATCGATTATCTCTGTCAAAACTTGTAAAAACAGATTTTCACAACTTAGAGAAATCCAGCTAGAGGTTGTCAAGATATATTTTCACAGTGAATTAGTTAAGATATTAAAAATATGTTTTTAGAAAACTCTTTTTGCAATTAAAACATTCTTTAGATTTAAAACGCTTCTTCTCCAAGAACTCTAAATAAGGCTTAAACATAAGTGACACAATTATTTTAGCCTTACATTGATTTCCTAATGAGAACGGAGAGATAGCATCTTGAAGCTCTTGCTTGAAACTTGACTTGCACTTTGACTTTGAAAGATCCTTGTTTGGCATCATCAAAACTCTTCAACGTTCTTCCACGTTGAATTCTAACATAAACAAAATCTTACAAGGCATACTATTTAAAAAAATAGTTACCTTGAACAAGATCTTCAGATCGTTCCGCCTCAGCACCCAACGTGGTAGAAACGTTAGCTTGTGCCATCTGCTCACCGCCACCTTTGCCTTGATTTGCCTTCTTAATTGCTTCAGGACAATAGCGATCAATGTGGCCTTGCTTTCCGCACGCGAAACAAGTAGGTGGCTTGTCATCCCAGTATGTCCAAAGTGGTGCCTCTTGCACTTACTGCATGATGGGGCACTTGCATTTCTGGTTACTGCATTAGGTTTTCCTTTACCAGCAGGGTAAGGATTCTTTCTGCCCCGGTTGTTTCGTCCTTTGTGACGTGAGGAACCAACTCCTTGTTGACCTCTTTTGGCTTGCATATGCTCCTCTTCAACCTTTTTGTCTTCTTCATAAATTCTGCACTTATTGACCAAGGTTGTAAAATTATGGATTTCTTGATATCTGAAAACATATTCCAGCTCAGACCTCAATCCGTTCTCAAATTTGATGCACTTCAAACGTTCGTTAGGGTTATTATGATAGTAGGGGGAATACTTGCTTAGTTCTTCAAACCTCGCAGCATATTCTCCTACCGTCATATCCCCTTGTTGCAGCTGAATGAATTCAATTTCCTTCTTCCTCCTTTCATCCTCAGGGAAATACCTTTCGAAGAATTTCTCAACGAAGGTATTCCAATTCACCTCTCTTCCTTCGGCAGCCAAGAGTTGGACAGAACGGTTCCACCAATCTCCAGCTTCATTGACCAGAACATATGTAGCAAAAGTCACTTTCTGACGATCATTACAGTTCATGGTACGAAAGATCTTTTCCAGCTCAAGGATCCATTCTTGGGCCTCCTCCGGACGATGTCCTCCTCTGAATTTAAGTGGATTATACTTACAAAAGTCTGATATCCCCTTAAATTCATCTGGAGTAGGAACTTGATGCAGCTGAGGTTCCGCCTGTCGCCGTTGCATATTCTCGAGCATCGCACTCATTCGTTCCAATGCATCAGCAATGCGGGAATTATCTCTAGCAGCCATAGGAAACCTGCACTATGACCCTGATTAACTTATATTTTTAAAACTAGGACACAAAATTAAGACAAACATACACTAGTGGTTAGTATGTAAGGCCATACTTGTAACACCTAAGATTTTTACCCTTAAGACCCCGCTCTTAAAAATGTGAATTTGAAATTTCCTTTTAATTTAATGAAAATCACCCGTCAAACGGACGGAGTTTTGTTTGTTTTTCGGACTATTCCAAAATTCAACCTGTGGTAAACAATTTTAATTAAACATCCAATAGCCAGCAGGGCTTCAGATTATATTTCTAAATCATATCAAGGCCCAATGGGCTCCAAATATATCAGAGGCATCAAATATTCAGAGTTAAGCGGAAAATACTAAGTTTGAGTATCAAAAACCAAGACATATAATTTTCTCAAAACAAAACATCCTAAGCCTCACTTAAAATATTTATAACAAATTTTACATCAAAAAAGTGTAGGAGGCTTAGGTTCATAATATCCTCTAAATCCCCTAATAACCCTACTCTCCCTGTAAGGGAAAGTACTCCTACTCGGCCGGGGGCTGTGCCAGCACAATCTCCGTACCTGAAAAATGTTAAGGGAGTGAGCATTGGACATGAAATAGAAAGTAGTTTCTAACTAGACATAACAACCTGCTAGGTCAAACACAACTAGAAAATAAAGCATATATTCACATATAGCACGCCATGCACATTTCATTATTTCCATGTTCATTATTCATTCCAGATTTCCATTTTCATTATTCATTCCAAATTTCCATTTTCATTATTCCATTCAACATCCAAATTCCTTTTCTTTTTATTCATTTCACATACTCATTTTATTTCGGTACATCACCTCAAATCAGAGGCCAATGTACAATTTCATTCAACACATTTATCACCTCAAAAACAGAGGCTCTCATTCTTTTCCTTATTTAAATTATGTGTCCCTCAAGTCAGAGGTCAACACTCCAATTTCTTAATTCACGGTGTGTCTCTCAGGTCAGAGGTCAACACACCCATACACATTTCATCTGGTGTCCCTCAGGTCAGAGGTCAACACCCATTCACTTTAATTCATCTGGTGTCCCTCAGGTCAGAGGTCAACACTCAATCATTTTAATTCATTTGGTGTCCCTCAGGTCAGAGGTCAACACTTAAACATTTTATTCATCTTGTGTCCCTCAGGTCAGAGGTCAACACACTATCGTACTTCACCTCCACGCAGGAAGGTACCTCATACACTTGGCCTATGGGTACTTCACCTCCACGCAGGAAGGTACCTCATACAATTTGGCCTGGTGGTACTTCACCTCCACATCGGAAGGTACCTCATACCACCACATAAGTTATACTAAAACATCATTTTCATTATCAACAATTCATTACACATTTCCTCACATCAGAGGCCAAATCATACTTTCATCTTCTTACACAAACCATTATAACACATACATTTGCTCATTCATACGATATCCACATTCTTAACACAATTAAATACAATAGCACACATTCAACACCTAATCATTCTCATCATAAACAATTTATCACAAGTTAAGGAATGTCACCTAAAAACAGAGGCCAACATATATACCACATTCTCAATATTCGGCGCCTCATTTAAGAGGCCAAGAATTATTCACTTTCTTGTTCAATCAATTTTAACACATTTAAATACAACAACACACATTCAACAACTAATTGTTCATGTAATTACCTTATTCATTTCCTTTCTCAGTTATCACAATCATACCAAATAGTATTCTCTTTCATAGTCCAACATTTATATTACACTTCATTTCAAATTACATATTTCACCTTCTCACATATTTGCTTTATCACCACATAATAAAATCACCTTTTACTTTTTGTTTACACAAAATCATTTGCTTCCGTTTCCGATATTCACAAGTTCAATTCATAAGCCATGACCTTTGTTCACAATTGACAATACTTAACATTTATACTCATTTAGCATTTAGATACAAATACGCACATTCATCACATATAATCGTTTCCATTCCCTTTTCTTCCTATATTAATTTATTCCATAACACATACACATATTTGCAATAGCAGTGAATTATCATTTAAAACAAGGCTTTACAATTAAAATCAATAATCATAGAATTCATTTATGTCAACTTCACTATCATATTACCCAATTCCTCTTGCACTTCTTTGTAATCACTATCCAAGTTTCAATTGTCAAATAATTCATTTTCATATCATGGGGTTCCCTTTTTCCTAGTCTTTACTTCCAACATCATACATATTTAATTAGGTAGAATTTTATATTCAATAACCTAGGGTTTTATAATCTAATTTTCTCCCCTAACACATAACCCTAACAAATCATTATATACTAACTAGAACCCACTCCCTAGAACAAGGCAAAACCCACCCCCTTACCTCAAACACTTGGAGATAAGGTGATTTTGCTTGCTCTACACTTGAGCTTTTCCACCAAAAATCCAACAACCAAAAGACGAGAATAGAACCTAAAATAGAGCCATAAAAGGAAAAGATCATCATTTATGCCATGGTTCATGCCAAAGCTTGAGAAAAAGTAAAGCTTCATGGCTTAGAATTTGAAAACTACCATGGATAGTAGAGAGAGAATGGGGAGTACGAATTTGAGAGGAAGAAAAGAGAGAGATCCAAAGCTTAAATACTTACTTGGAGCAACAAGGAAGGACTTGAGGATGGATTTTGGAGTGATTCACTTGGGACTTGATTGATTGGAATGAGAATTTTTGTGCCCTAGAGAGAGAGGGTTCGAATGTTTGCAAGAAACAAAGGCGTGGATGACTTTATTTTTTTCCCTTGCAGCAGTGCTTAATTGATTAATAATCGATTAAGCTTTTTCAACCAATCTGACCTTAATCGATTAAGCTGCAGCTTAATCGATTAAGCTGCATAGTTTTGCAGTATCCAGACTTTGAAAGGCCATAACTTCTTCGTTACCCGTTGGATCTTCCTCAAATTTTATAGCAAGCTTCCCAACATACTAATCTTCACATCCAACGGTGGAATTTTTGTTTAGAGTTGTAAATCTTTTATTTTAAATTTCTTAATATCCTATGTTATTAACCCTAAAACAAGCCTTCAATCCACTATTTTTAACTCAATATCATTATTTCCTTCACTCTAAGCTTGACCCATCATCAATTATACTAGGAATTAAATTTGGGATGTTACAATCCTCCCCCACTTATTGGAATTCCGTCCCCGAAATTCCGTTAAGTTTAGGAAATGAAGGACCATCCCAATGGTAGGGCTTGTGACTCTTATCTTTACTTCCCTTCGGTTTCTTCCGCCAGTCTTTCGATTTGCCCTTACCTAGACTGAATTTAAATTAGGGTAGGATGTGCTCCCCCACTTGGCATCGACATATCCAATTAGCGCTATGCTAAAGGATGTGGAATCGGGTGAATCCGCTTCCGATCGTCCTTCTGATAGATGTAAGGCAGGAGCTGCATTGGCTAGATACGGGAAAACTCGAAATATTTAGCATTCCGGAATAGTTTTAGAATCTTTCCCAGAATAGATACCCTGGGATCATGCCATGCGAAGATTTTTGTAGGATAGAACGCCTTAGAGTTTGTCTTCTCACAATGATTCGACTAGAACCGATAGGATTTAAAGCTTTTCAAAAACACAGGCATTCCTGAATAAGAAGCACACCAAAGGCTAAGAGCTTCCCCAATTGCTTATTTGATTAGAGCAGACACAATTCCTACTAAATGCTCAACAATCAACTTCTTTTACGAATGATTATCTAAGAACAGGGAAAATATTCGAAGCAAATGTCAAGTTGCTCAAGATCGGTTTGGTGGATATAATGGTTAAGAATAAGTTCTGTAACTCATCCTTGGGTTTATCATTTAGCTACACTACTTTGGAACAAATAGCATACACCAAGACTTCATTTCTTTAGTACTATTTTCTATCTACTCTCTAACTCTATAAGAAGCTTTTGAACGAATACTTCTAGGTTAGGTTGGCTTCACTAAGAATTCTTTCCTTGGAAGTCACTACTTTGGTTGTCTACTTTCACTTTAAAGGTTACAATGATAGCATTTATTGATAGATGCAAGAATTGAGGTGATCAATCCCATCCTCACGTCTACCAACAACACATCATTGTCGGGTTCTGTCAGTAATGTCATCATTTAACAAATGCAAGGATTAGAGTGATCAGTTCTAACCTTACATTATATCAAATAACAACATCACAACATAATATTGGTCACTTGATGCTAGAATTCTCAAACCTCAGAATTCCTTATAAGGTCTTTCATATGTTATCTATAAGAACAAGATCGAATTTGGAAGGGCAGATATCCAACATGTTTTTTTTAAACAATTATATACCAGAATCTTACCAACTCACTATTTAGCTAACCGAGGTGCAACTAACTCCACAACAATCGAACATAAAAGCATTACGCATGGACTTGTCAAACGTTAGTTACCAGAACAGACCAGTAAGACTCGAATACTAAGTAGATACATAGTACTATAATTATCCTATTATAATCTTAAACTATTGCTATGAGCATCAATTACTCCCTAGGTGAGTAATTGTCGTGTCCTTAACCAAGATCAACCTTAAAGCTATGGAAGAGCCTTGAAGAATGATCCCAGCTAAGATGTTAATATAGGACTTTGTAGGATTTCTGAATATCCAGTTGGGATAATCAGGTTCTCCCTAATCAACAATGTGTGTGCTAGTGTCAACTTAGGGATGAGAAGACGTATCTTAGCCCCTATAGCATGGTGGTTCTTATAGGGGATTACCTGTGTGTCGTGGGCCGTTCTGATGAGCCTTCTGTAGGTAGAATTCAAGTAGGATTTGTAGAGGTTATGATAAGATCATATCCATAAATCCTGTAAGTGATAGACCTTATCCAATGCTGTTTTATCTAACCAAGAGTCGTGGGAATCTAGGAGTAGTTACGGTTTGATGAGACTGTAAACGATAAGGATCAGATTGAAAGTCCTGTGCTCGGTGTTAACCTCATCGGTACGTGACCTACATGTAGAAACCCAGTTTGCTCGGTGTAAGTATCCGATCGTTGGCCCTGTATCAGTATCGTACTAGTAAGGGTAATGAGGCTTTCGGTCGGTCGACGCTCGGTTTACTATAAGTCCATTACATAAGCCCCCCAAGCTCGGTTGGGTGATTTGAGCCCTGCCGAGTTAATGAGACGAGCGAACCGTTTTTCCGACTGAACTTTGTTGATTAAAAGAGGTGCCCGAGCATTTTTGTGCTTTCATCAGAACTGTCGTTTGATTGACCTAGACGTGACCCCTCAACTCTATTTGCGCCTACACGTGTCCTTTACTTTTACTGGGAAATGGAACGTTATGATTTCAAACCTGCTGGGGGTGCCACGTACTAACTTTTGCCGTAAATGGGCTTTTTCCAACTTAGGCCCAAGTCTTTTAAGATAGTGGAGGGAAGTTTTTAAGACGAATTCCAAAGGGCGGTTTTTCACAATTCATTCTAACAAACATCAGAAACCATTTAAACTCTCTCACCTCTGTTCATCATTTTTCTGTAACCTTGATCATCGAAGCCAGATTTTATCAAAGACGTTCTTGATGTCATTCCAGTTTTCCTTACTGTATTGAGTGCGTTTTCTCACTTCGTGGTCTTCGATTCCTCGATTTCCTGATTATTCACTGGTATCAGGTAATGAATTTCTGCTTTTCTTCAATTATTTTCTATTTCTTCTCTGCTTGTTTTAGATTCTTTGCATGCGTTCTTTTCTACCATCTATTGTGTTTATGTGCTGAGAACTTTCTTTTTAATGCATCTTCACTGGTTCTTCTTTCCTGAGTTTTGAAAAGATTTTTCTAGGGTTCGAACAAATCCCAAATCATTGTTGTTCCAAATCACTGCTATAGTATGCCCCATTCGCCCTTCGAAGCTCTTCTTCCCCCTTTAATGTTTACTGAGTGATCGTCGTAGCGTTTCTTAGGCCTGTTTTACGTTTTGCTGCACTTAACTTCTTAGGGTTGGTACTGAAGCGGCGTTTATCATGAGTGAGGAATCTGTAAACTCTGATGTTCCAAGAACACATAAAGGAGGAAACCCAGAAATTTGTGTTAAACCGATAGCCATGCGTTTTCCTCAGACTTTGAAAGAGTTCAGGCAGGGTGTGATTCACTATAGGATTGCCGAGAGGGTAGAACAGAGGAGGTTAAGGAAGCAACAGAGAGGTATTAGACATTTCAGTCGGTTTGGGAAAATTCTGCCCTGAAAGGGAGGTGTTCTCCAAACGACCGTAGCCATAAGTATTTGATCTGAAATAGTTAAGTTTTTCTGCTTCTGACTCCAAGTGTGCCCCCTTTTCCTCAGGTATGAAGAGAAAGTGTATCACTAATCCTGAACTCTACCCACCTCCCCCAGATGCAGCTGAGTACGATTGGGTGGACCAAGAGGTTCTCGGTATTCGGTCCGAGCTTTCGACGGAAGAGTCATTAGAACAAACTCGGGCTATTATTTTACCATGTCCTGGAGATAACACTGGGAATCTTTATTCTGTTAGTCCGGTGGGTTTAAATGAATGGGTCTGCAGTCAAATTCCGGCGGGTAGTCCTGGTTTTTATTTTTATGAAGAAGTTGTTACTCGGTTAGGGGTTAGGATGCCCTTCACCGATTTTGAAATAGGTGTTTTAAATACTTTGAGAGTGGCCCCTTCCCAGCTGCATCCCAATGCTTGGGCATTTGTGAGGGGCTTCCAGCAAGTGTGTTCAGCCATGGAGTGGTCCTGCACTCTTCCGCTTTTCTTCTATCTATTTGCCCCTCAATGCAACACCTTTGAGAAAGGATCAGTAAGACGACCCTGGGTCTCTCTGAAGTCCCGCAATGGATATACTCTTTTCACCAAGTATTCTGAATCTTGGAAGGGTTTTAAACCTTTTTTCTTCAAATACAATTTTGTCGGCAATGGAGTTTGCTGGTTCACCCGTCCTGGTGAAACCCGACCAATTCCACGGTTTCCTCTCTAGTGGTCTACGAGCTTTTTTAACCGATCGATTGCCTCGTACTCATCAGATTGGAAAGAACTGGCTGAACATGAGAAGGAGGTGTGCCGAGCGGTTGAGAGTTACATGAAATCTAATGGGATGATAGAAACAAAGGACATTGTGAACATCCCTTCATCGGATGTTAAAGTAGAACTTGGTAAAACTGTTTTTTTTTGTTTTTGTATTTGTTAAGTTGATCCGTTCTAATGTTACTTCGTTTTCCTTTTCCTTCGCAGAAAAAATGGCTTCCCGGATGTCTGCTTTACTTCAAGGGGGAAGGAAGAGGAAGACCACTGAGACGAGCGCAGCTTCCGGGTCTTCAAGCTTAATTACTCCGAGCTTGAGTACCTCCGCTCCAACTGCTTCTCCAATCGAGGGGGCAGAAAAAATGGCTTCCCGGATGTCTGCTTTACTTCAAGGGGGAAGGAAGAGGAAGACCACTGAGACGAGCGCAGCTTCCGGGTCTTCAAGCTTAAGTACTCCGAGCTTGAGTACCTCCGCTCCAACTGCTTCTCCAACCGAGGCATCCCCTCGGCCAACTTCAAACGTGGTGGCTGTGGGCGCTACGGTTTCATTGGGCCCTAGCGGCCAAGTCCAAGTCATTTCTCCCCTTCAACCACAAATTCGCCGCCGCCGGTTGGATAAAGGAAAAGAAAAAGTGTCTGTCAGTGTGAATCCGAGGGTCGAGGGTTCAAGTGCTAAGGCTGCCGCTGTTCCTTTTGTCAATGCTCCATCTTCTGCTGCGACCCCACCAGAAACATCTATATGGGACCAACAATTTGACGAAAGGTTTGGCCAATATATCTGTTCTGAATCTGACTGTACTCGTTTTGGAACTCTTTCTACCGACCAATGGTCTCGTTGCAACATGACTCTTGCCAAAAATCTGCTTCGGGGTGATAACCTTGAATATTTTTTGGCCAAGCAACCTGATGGTCTTTTCACTGGTTATAATGCCGAGCAAAAGGAGGCTCGTGAATTGTCTGCTGCTCAAGAGGCCAGCCTCTCGGATGAGCTGAACCGTATAAAAAATGAGTTGGAAAACTTAAAGGCTGACAAAAATGAACTGATTAAGGAGAGGGACTCTTTGAAGGCTTCCCAAAAGGTTGCTGAGGATAAAAAGAAGGAGGCCGAGGAAGCACTGAAGAAGGAATTGCAGGAGAGTCGGCAGAAGATGGACGAACTGAAGGCTGAGGCTGAGAGGTCTGCTACTGTTGCCCAGAAATTGAGGGAGAAGGCACTTCGTCACAAGAAAAGGGCGGACACCAACTTCTACAACTGGAGTAAGAGTGTCGATGATTCTTTTGTTTCGGCCATTAAGCAAATTCAATTTCTGAATCCTAAGACTGAATTCAGGGTGGTCGGAGCTCATCCATTTCATACTGTCGACAATGGGAAGCTGATTGATATTGAGACCAAGGCCGAAGTTGATTTGCAATCAGGGGATCTGCCTAACCCTCTCGTTGAATTGACTGAAGCCCCTGACTTCGATGATTCCAACATTGTTTTATCTGACATTGAGTAGCGATCAGTTTTTGTTGCTTTTCTGTAGGGTTTAACTTTTTGTTGCTCGTTGTTGCCGAGCGTCTTTACTTAGCTATTTCGAACAATTTTTGCTTTAACTTGTTGCTCATTGCACTCGAGCGTTTAACTTGTTGCTCGTTGTATTCGAGCATACTTTTTGACTACCATGAACAATTTATTTTTGCTCCTGCTAAATTTTAATCAATTTGCCTTGTATACAAATTGTGTTGTGTAAATCACTTTCACTACTTTTTGGGTTTCGTTTGTCACGTGGCCCCTGATTTTATTGCTATTCGCCGAACAAAAAGGCTAATTTAGGAATTGCTTCAATTGAATAAATTATTGTGAGTAGAACTCGGATCGCCGACTTTAGCCGAAGCGGGACCCTCGGACCGCGAAACAAGGAAATTAATTTCCTGAATTCGGGCGTTCTATGAATACGTTGTTAAACTCTCACAAAGAGTTGTATCTCGATTCCGCTTGGTGGCTAGCCGAACGAAATGAGGCGTATGTCACATCACAATGTTCGTAAAAGAGTTTGAAGGAAATTGATGTGTTTTATTGATAAAAGAATACAAAAATGATGTTGCTCGTTTGTCAACTAACTCCTAACAATTGTCTCTAATCTAAGAAGGATGTTATCCTTCGTTTATTCGACCTAAACATTTTCGAGAAATAGGCTAACCTATTTAAAAAGTGAAAAATAAAATAGGAGCTTAACTGTAATAAGCTCTGAGTTTGGCCACGTTCCAGCTGTTATTGATTTCCATACCCGAGAGAGTCTCCAATTTGTAAGCACCAGATCCGGATTTAGCCTTCACTCGGTATGGGCCTTCCCACTTCGGCTTCAATTTTCCAACTCCAGCATTTCCTTTGCTGATATCTGCTCGGCGAAGGACTAAATCTCCAACTCCAAAACTTCGTGGACGAACCTTCTTGTTGTATTCCCGAGCTTGCCGCTCCTTCACTTTTCTTTCATGAGCGGCGGCGTTCTTTCGAATTTCCTCGAGCAAAATGAGCTCTTCGCTGATCAAATGGTCATTAGTTTCTAAAGGACGTTCAAGCGTCCTAAAGGTAGGGATTCGCTTTTTGATCGGAATGACTGCGTCGCAGTCGTATGTCAAATGAAAAGGAGTCTCTCCTGTAGATGAGTGTACAGTTGTCCTGTGTGACCATAAGACGCTCGGAAGTTTATCCGCCCAAGTGCCGGCTGCGTTACCGAGTTTCTTCTTAATTCCATCCAAGATGGTTCTGTTGGCAACTTTGGCTAACCCATTTGTCTGTGGGTGTTCAACAGAACTGAAATAGTGAGTGATTCCCAGGTCGGCTGCTAGTTGTTGAAAGTGAGAGGCTGCAAACTGTGATCCATTATCAGTAACTATGGCATGAGGCACTCCGAACTGAGAGATAATTTCCTTCATAAAGAAAGATTGAATACGCGCCGTGGAGATTGTTGCTAACGGAACCGCCTCAATCCACTTAGTGAAGTAGTCGATAGCCACTACCGCAAATTTGAGTTGCCCTGGTGCGGTGGGAAACTTCCCAATGACGTCCATGCCCCATTGATAAAAGGGCCAAGGGGCACCAAGAGAGTGTAACTCTTCAGCAGGTCTTTGGTAGATGTCGCTGTGAAATTGGCATTGAACACACTTCTTAACATGTTCCATGGCGTCTTTTTGCAGTGTAGGCCAAAAGTAGCCCGCTCGGATTACTTTTCTCGCAAGGGATTTTCCACCCATATGGTGGCTGCAAATTCCGCCGTGAATTTTCTCCAGTACCTCCTCAGCTTGGGATGGGTTGACACATCTGAGCATGGGGGAACCAAAGCCTCTTTTGTACAGAACTCCATTCAGAAATGTGTACTGAGCTGCTTTCTTAACCAACTTTCGAGCCTCTGCCTGATCTTGGGGGACGAACCCATGTTGCAAATAAGTAAGAAGTCGATCCATCCATGATTGAGACAATGAGATAGCCAAAATGACACTCGACCGGGGAATAGTTTCTTGTATCAATGTTTTATTGTTTTCCGACCCCTTTGTACTTGCCAATTTGGATAAAATGTCGGCTCGGGAATTCGAATCTCTCGGGACATGGGAAATGTCAAATTCTGAAAAGTTTGAGATGATTCGCTTTACCTCTTCAAGATACTTTTGTAGGATGGGCTCCTTTGCCGAGTATTGACCCTTGATCTGAGAAACCACTAGTTGTGAATCGCTGAAAACTGACACTCGCTCTGCTCCGAACTCATGAACCATCTTGAGGCCTACAAGAACTGCCTCGTACTCTGCTTGGTTGTTCGACGTTTGGAACTCGAACTTCAATGAGTATTCCATCCATAATCCTTCGGGGTTTTCGATGATGACCCCAGCTCCAGCTCCTTTCTTATTGCTTGATCCATCAACATATACTGACCATAAATTTTGAGATTTCATCGCCTTCCTCGGTTCATAGGTAATGTCGAATTCGGATAGTTCGACAGACCATGAAACCATCCTACCTGCTAGGTCGGGTTTATGAAGAACTTGTCTAAGAGGTTGAGCTGTTCTTACCAATATTCTATGTGCCTGAAAATACTGTCTCAATCTCCGAGCCGACATAACCAAACAGTACGCAAGTTTCTCCAGCTTTTGATATCTCAACTCCGGTCCTTGAAGCGCTCGGCTAATGAAATACACTGGGGCCTCAATACCTGAATCCACTCTTACCAAAACCGAACTGACCGCCGCTTCTGCTACTGACATGTATAGAATGAGGTTTTCACCAGGAAGTGGGCTGTGGAGGACTGGTGGGCTGGAAAGATACTCCTTTAATTGAACAAAAGCTTGCTCACAGTGCTCGTGCCAAAGGAATTCTTTATTTTTCCTAAGGAGCTGGTACCATGGCAAGGCTTTCCGAGCAGCTTGGGACAAAAATCTGGAGAGTGCCGCCACTCGGCCCGTGAGTTGCCGAACTTCTTTAAGATTAGCTGGGCTCCTCATTTCAAGGATTGCTTTGCATTTATCTGGATTGGCTTCAATCCCTCTCTCGGTTAACATAAAACCGAGGAAAGAACCGGTTGGGACTCCGAACACACACTTTTCAGGATTCAACCTCATGGAGTACTTTCTCACTCAGTCCAGTATTGTCGTGAGGTCCTGGGCATGGTTTTCTTGATGTCTTCTCTTTGCAATAATATAATCAATATATACTTCCATGTTTGAGCCGATCATGCCTTGAAAAACCTTGTTCATCATCCTCTGATAGGTAGCACCCGCATTCTTCAACCCAAAAGGCATGACATTGTAACAATAAGTTGCCTTGTCGGTGATGAATGCGGTTTTATCTTGATCGGCAGGAAACATAGGAATCTGGTTGTAACCAGAGTAAGCATCTATAAAGGACAAGAGTTTGTAGCCAGCTGAACTGTCGACGAGTTTGTCAATAATGGGGGGTGGATACTGGTCTTTAGGACAGACTTTATTCAAGTCCGTGTAGTCGATGCACATCCTCCACTTTCCATTGGGTTTTTTGACCAAGACGGTGTTAGCTAACCAGTCTATATAGTCAATTTCCCTAATGAAACCTGCTCGGAGTAATTCGGCAACCTTTTCTTCAATGGCAGCGGCTTTTTCAGCACTAACCTTCCTTTTGCGTTGTGCCACTGGTTTCGACCCTGGAATGATACTCAACTTATGGCATATAAAATTTTGGTCGATTCCCGGCATATCAGCTGATGTCCACGCGAACAGATCTTTATTTAAAATCAACAGAGTGGTCAACTCCTCTTTTACATTTGCGGGTAGTTCAGAACCGATTTTTACTTGCCTAAGGGGATCATTGGTCAACGTCAGGAATTCCCACTGTCCCTTCGGGGTCGGTCTATTTCTGTCGGATTGGTATCTCATATCCAGATCTGCTAGGTTTATATTGCCCTTTCCCAAAGAGACTCTTTCCAAATTGCTCGGATCCTTGTTTTTAACTTTTCCTAGACTGGCGTTGTAGCATTTTCTCGCTGCTTCTTGCTCGGCCTTGACAGTTACCACTCTATCATCAGTTCCGACGAACTTCATAGCCAAGTGAACTGTTGATACTACGGCCCCAAATGCTTGCAAAGAAGTTCTCCCGAGAATGGTGTTGTAGGCCGCTGGACAATCAACCACCAAAAATTTGACTATCTCGGTTCTGGCCGAAGGCTGTTGTCCGAGGGTTACGGGAAGCTGGATGTATCCCTTTGGCTCAATGGTGTCCCCCGTGAAACCAATTAATTCACCTTCAAAGGGAGTGAGATTGCACTCCCTGAGTTTAAGGGCTTTGAACAGAGGGAAAAACATGATGTCCGCCGAGCTCCCTTGATCGATAAAGACTCGTTTCACCTCGTAATTACCAATAAGGGCAGTGATCACCATGGGGTCATTATGTCCTGGAAGGATTCCATCCAAATCGCCTTCATCAAAAATAATGGGAACGTTTTTTGTTGATCTCTTGGCTATGGGCCTCTGGCTGACTGCTAAAATTTGGTTAATGTACTTTTTTCTGTCGGCCTTCTTCTCTCCACCTCCAGCAAAACCTCCCGCAATAGTGTTAACCAAGAATTCATTTTTATTAGCGTTTGTATGAGGAGCTGGAGTGGGATCGGTTCTCTGTCTCCCGGTGTTTCTATCGTCTGGTGACCTACTTTTCTGGCGTTTGGATTTTGTTGGTGACTGAGATCTGTTCCTACTTCTTCGGCCGGCTGCATCCCTTATGTACTGTTGTAGCTTGCCATCTCTGATCATCTCTTCGATCAGATCCCGCAACCAGATGCACTCGTCGGTCGTATGGCCGTAACCCCTGTGGAAGTCGCAGTATTTTGACCCATCACGTTGTGCGCCCTTTCTTAAAGACGAAGGTCTTTGGGCAGAGCGTAAGTCAGTCTGCATTGTTTCCCTCAGGATTTGACTCCTTGGAACAGTTAAAGGAGTGTATTCCTGAAATTTATTCCTCGGAGGAATCCTTCGGTCTCGATCATTCCTATCTTGTCTTCCACCAAAACGTTCGTCACGTTTTTGTTTATTTTGACCTTGAGGATCAGCTCGTTGCCTTTCTTCTCTGACTTTCTGTCCCTTATGGAATTCCTCCAAGTTAATGAACTTATTTGACCTCTGTCTTAGCTCGGCCATATCTTTTGGAGGTTTTCCAATCAAGGACTTTCTGAAATCCCCCGACTGTAAACCCTGCGTGAACAATAATACTGCCACACCAGGTTCTAATCGAGGAACCGAGCTAGCCTCCGCATGGAATCGCGAAAGGTAATCTTTTAATGACTCATCTTGTTTTTGGGTGACTGCCGCTAAGGTGTGGTCGGATTTAGGCTGGATGCAACTAGCCGTGTATCTGTTTAAAAACACTCTTTTCATCTCCTCCCAAGAATTTATTGAGTTCCGAGGGAGGGATGAGTACCAACGTAACACTGACGGTTCTAAGTTCATGGAAAAGGCTCGGCATTTCATCTCCTCCCCTCCACCGTAATAATTCATTGCTCCCTCATAAGAGACAATATGGTCCACTGGATCGATTAGGCCGTTATAATGTGGTACATTAGAAGGGCCCAAGTAACCTTGAGGAGTTTGGAACGCCATAATATTTGGAATGAAGGGATGACCAGGGTGAAAATCACCCTGATCCTGGTTCATTGTAGGGTTAGTATGGGTATTTTGTGGTCGGTTGACTCTGTGCAATCCTTGCCATAGCTTGCTGTTGAAGGTCGGCAATAGCCTGACCTTGTTGTTCGATTAGAGCCGCTTGTCTGTTTAGGATGTTAATCATCTCTTGCTCCCGAGCCCGAGCAGATGCAGATGTTGCATAGGACCTGCCGATGGAATGGCTATGATGAAAATTTCCGGGAGCAGTTCTTCCTGGATTCAGTCTGGTTCTAAGTGTTGAACTTATGTGGTCGAGATTGGTTGGGATAGGAGGGGTACGTTGGGTATTTCGGCCAGGATGTGCTCGGGTTCCAGTGGTCCTGGATGTGTTTCGGGTGGTTGGGGTTGTGCTGCTCGAATCACCATGGGTGGAGGGAGGCGGTGTAGGAGGGGGTGGTGGTGGTGGTGGAGGCAGTATGGTTCGTAAAACTTGGAGTGGTTGGGGATTGCTTCTAGTCCTAGGATGGGAAGATTGTGGTGTTTGGGAGTGAGTAGCGTGATTATTACTACGATTATGGATACGATGAGGGGGTGGATGACTTTGTGAATGGTTTGGTGGCTGGGAATTATTCCCTGCCCCAGAATGAGAGGTTCGTGGCAGTTGCCCATTATCTACACGATTATGGTTGAGAACATCGCGCAGATCACCTGTAGAATGAGGCTGCGGGTTGTTGTTATCAGCGTTTCTGGGCCTGCCACGGGTACGGGTGATGCGGTCACGGAGGTCACCAACTTGACTTCTGGTGGTAACCATGGTGGTGGTGGGAATGATATGTTATTCAGTTTCCCACAGACAGCGCCAATGTCGTGTCCTTAACCAAGATCAACCTTAAAGCTATGGAAGAGCCTTGAAGAATGATCCCAGCTAAGATGTTAATATAGGACTTTGTAGGATTTCTGAATATCCAGTTGGGATAATCAGGTTCTCCCTAATCAACAATGTGTGTGCTAGTGTCAACTTAGGGATGAGAAGACGTACCTTAGCCCCTATAGCATGGTGGTTCTTATAGGGGATTACCTGTGTGTCGTGGGCCGTTCTGATGAGCCTTCTGTAGGTAGAATTCAAGTAGGATTTGTAGAGGTTATGATAAGATCATATCCATAAATCCTGTAAGTGATAGACCTTATCCAATGCTGTTTTATCTAACCAAGAGTCGTGGGAATCTAGGAGTAGTTACGGTTTGATGAGGCTGTAAACAATAAGGATCAGATTGAAAGTCCTGTGCTCGGTGTTAACCTCATCGGGACGTGACCTACATGTAGAAACCCAGTTTGCTCAGTGTAAGTATCCAATCGTTGGCCCTGTATCAGTATCATACTAGTAAGGGTAATGAGGCTTTCGGTCGGTCAACGCTCGGTTTACTATAAGTCCACTACAGTAATCATTTGGAGATTGTACAACTCCATGGCCGAGGAGAAACTGCTCTGATACCATAAATGTAACACCTAAGATTTTTACCCTTAAGACCCCGCTATTAAAAATGTGAATTTGAAATTTCCTTTTAATTTAATGAAAATCACCCGTCAAACGGACGGAGTTTTGTTTGTTTTTCGGACTATTCCAAAATTCAACCTGTGGTAAACAATTTTAATTAAACATTCAATAGCCAGCAGGGCTTCAGATTATATTTCTAAATCATATTAAGGCCCAATGGGCTCCAAATATATCAGAGGCATCAAATATTCAGAGTTCAGCGGAAAATACTAAGTTTGAGTATCAAAAACCAAGACATATAATTTTCTCAAAACAAAACATCCTAAGCCTCACTTAAAATATTTATAACAAATTTTACATCAAAAAAGTGTAGGAGGCTTAGGTTCATAATATCCTCTAAATCCCCTAATAACCCTACTCTCCCTGTAAGGGAAAGTACTCCTGCTCGGCCGGGGGCTGTGCCAACTCAATCTCCGTACATGAAAAATGTTAAGGGAGTGAGCATTGCACATGAAATAGAAAGCAGTTTCTAACTAGACATAACAACCCGCTAGGTCAAACACAACTAGCAAATAAAGCATATATTCACATATAGCACGCCATGCACATTTCATTATTTCCATGTTCATTATTCATTCCAGATTTCCATTCTCATTATTCATTCCAAATTTCCATTTTCATTATTCCATTCAACATCCAAATTCCTTTTATTTTTATTCATTTCACATACTCATTTTATTTCGGTACATCACCTCAAATCAGAGGCCAATGTACAATTTCATTCAACACATTTATCACCTCAAAAACAGAGGCTCTCATACTTTTCCTTATTTAAATTATGTGTCCCTTAAGTCAAAGGTCAACACTCCAATTTCTTAATTCACGGTGTGTCTCTCAGGTCAGAGGTCAACACACCCATACACATTTCATCCGGTGTCCCTCAGGTCAGAGGTCAACACCCATTCACTTTAATTCATCTGGTGTCCCTCAGGTCAGAGGTCAACACTCAATCATTTTAATTCATTTGGTATCCCTCGGGTCAGAGGTCAACACTTAAACATTTTATTCATCTTGTGTCCCTCAGGTCAGAGGTCAACACATTATCGTACTTCACCTCCACGCAGGAAGGTACCTCATACACTTGGCCTATGGGTACTTCACCTCCACGCAGGAAGGTACCTCATACAATTTGGCCTGGTGGTACTTCACCTCCACATCGGAAGGTACCTCATACCACCACATAAGTTATACTAAAACATCATTTTCATTATCAACAATTCATTACACATTTCCTCACATCAGAGGCCAAATCATACTTTCATCTTCTTACACAAACCATTATAACACATACATTTGCTCATTCATACGATATCCACATTCTTAACACAATTAAATACAATAGCACACATTCAACACCTAATCATTCTCATCAGAAACAATTTATCACAAGTTAAGGAATGTCACCTCAAAACAGAGGCCAACATATATACCACATTCTCAATATTCGGCGCCTCATTTCAGAGGTCAAGAATTATTCATTTTCTTGTTCAATCAATTTTAACACATTTAAATACAACAACACACATTCAACAACTAATTATTCATGTAATTACCTTATTCATTTCCTTTCTCAGTTATCACAATCATACCAAATAGTATTCTCTTTCATAGTCCAACATTTATATTACACTTCATTTCAAATTACATATTTCACCTTCTCACATATTTGCTTTATCACCACATAATAAAATCACCTTTTAATTTTTGTTTACACAAAATCATTTGCTTCCGTTTCCGATATTCACAAGTTCAATTCATAAGCCATGACCTTTGTTCACAATTGACAATACTTAACATTTATACTCATTTAGCATTTAGATACACATACGCACATTCATCACATATAATCGTTTCCATTCCCTTTTCTTCCTATATTAATTTATTCCATAACACATACACATATTTGCAATAGCAGTGAATTATCATTTAATACAAGGCTTTACAATTAAAATCAATAATCATAGAATTCATTTATGTCAACTTCACTATCATATTACCCAATTCCTCTTGCACTTCTTTGTAATCACTATCCAAGTTTCAATTGTCAAATAATTCATTTTCATATCATGGGTTCCCTTTTTCCTAGTCTTTACTTCCAACATCATACATATTTAATTAGGTAGAATTTTATATTCAATAACCTAGGGTTTTATAATCTAATTTTCTCCCCTAACACATAATCCTAACAAATCATTATATACTAACTAGAACCCACTCCCTAGAACAAGGTAAAACCCACCCCCTTACCTCAAACACTTGGAGATAAGGTGATTTTGCTTGCTCTACACTTGAGCTTTTCCACCAAAAAGCCAACAACCAAAAGACGAGAATAGAACCTAAAATAGAGCCATAAAAGGAAAAGATCATCATTTATGCCATGGTTCATGCCAAAGCTTGAGAAAAAGTAAAGCTTCATGGCTTAGAATTTGAAAACCACCATGGATAGTAGAGAGAGAATGGGGAGTACGAATTTGAGAGGAAGAAAGGGAGAGATCCAAAGCTTAAATACTTACTTGGAGAAACAAGGAAGGACTTGAGGATGGATTTTGGAGTGATTCACTTGGGGCTTGATTGATTGGAATGAGAATTTTTGTGCCCTAGAGAGAGAGGGTTCGAATGTGTGCAAGAAACAAAGGCGTGGATGACTTTATTTTTTTCCCCTGCAGCAGTGCTTAATTGATTAATAATCGATTAAGCTTTTTCAACCAATCTGACCGCAGCTTAATTGATTAAGCTGCATAGTTTTGCAGTATCCAGACTTTGAAAGGCCATAACTTCTTCGTTACCCGTTGGATCTTCCTCAAATTTTAAATCAAGCTTCCCAACATACTAATCCTCACATCCAACGGTGGAATTTGTGTTTAGAGTTGTAAATCTTTTATTTTAAATTTCTTAATATCCTATGTTATTAATCCTAAAACAAGCCTTCAATCCACTATTTTTAACTCAATATCATTATTTCCTTCACTCTAAGCTTGACCCATCATCAATTATACTAGGAATTAAATTTAGGATGTTACAATACTCCAAAGCCGAGAGTTGAACCATTTCTATGATACCACAAATGTAACAACCCAAATTTATTTCCCTTTTTCTTTTATGAAAATACAGATTAATTTTTTGCCTTTTTGGAAAATAAATTTAAGTCGTCACTAATTCAACACATCATTATCCACATAGAGATGAAAACTAATTTACATCTTATACATTAGTATCAAAAGGGTTTTCAAACATATTTCATTAGATCAAGAATCTTTGAATCTCTCATGTTCATATTTTCATAGCTTTTGAAAGAGATTCATAGGATTGTTATTTTGTTTTTCATTTGAGTTGTAATCATTGCAAAGAAGGCAAACATTCTACAACAAAGGAAGACTTGGTTGTTCATCAAGCAAACAAGCAATTGGAAGTCTTGTTGTGTTAACAAGCAAATTGGAAATCTTGGTGTGAGGCATCATCAAGCAAGTGGAAGCCTTTGAAGTATCTCAAAGCAAATTGGAAGACTTGTTGTGGGGAATCGGCAAGCAAGGTTAGAGGTTAGATTAGAGCATCAATAGGGTTACAAGGCAAGGGTGTGGTATCTCTTGTAGGCTAGCAAGAAGGGAGTCTTGTGAGGCATATACTGTTGGAAACCAACAAGCAGCTCAATATAGTCTAGAGGGGGGGTGAATAGAATATTGGAGCCTTAGTACAGATATTTCGATCACCGTAGAGAATGATTTTAAGAAAATAAATTTTCTTTCAAAAACAAGTCAGGTTACTCGAGTAAAATATCTTTTAATCGAGTATTACGCAAGCAAATTTTATTTCACTCGAGTATCAGAAGTCTCACTCGAGTAAAGTTCAAAACAGCTTTCAGATTAATCGAGTAATCCACAATTCACTCGAGTAATCTGGGTAAAAATCGAATAGTAAATGAGTTTTGATGAGAATTCTTTTAGAATCGCAATACTATGATTATTCAACAAACTATGTATGAATGCTATGAACAATTGCAAGTAAATTTACCAACCAATTTTAGGTCAATTGATAATGAATTGAAAAACCCCAATTCTAACCTAAAATTCAATTGTTCTTGAATTAATGCAAACAAGAAAAGAAACAATGAAGACGGTGATTTTATCCTGGTTTACTTTCACCCACTTGAAAGCTACATCCAGTCCCCTTTATCAAAATGATAAAGAGTTTCTACTAGACAAATTCAATTGTTAGAATTACAATGTTTAAGATGCAACTTTATCACAAAGCTATCCTATCTTAACCCTTCTTCAAAGTGTGTACCAAACACTTTGAAATTCTAACCCAATTGAATTTCCGTCTTCTCTTGTTGATTTGTTGAAGATGCTTCCAACCAAATCCTTTTCAATCTTGCTTTGATTAACCTTCAAAGACTTGCTTGTGAAATTCTTCACCTTTGTTGAACTCTTGAAATGTGCAACCTCTTATTGCAAAGCTTCAACACAATTAAGAACTAAAAAATATTGATCTCAAAGAAAACTTAGAACAATGATTAATCTGTAGTGAAGAATAGAAGAAATTTTTTTAATCTTGATTTCTCAAAGGAAGTGTGTAATAGCTCTTGAAAAAATGAAAGTGTATTGCTCAATATAAAATTTTAAAAGAGTGTGTCACCTTGTTCATGTAAAAATGAAGTCCTTTTATAATTTTTCTGCCACTGTTCAAGTTACTCGAGTGAAGTGTAACACACTACTCGATTAACACATGTTGAAATACGTTACTCGAGTGACGAATAACTCATTACTCGATTAACCTATAACAACACACCTTACTCGAGTAAAGACAAACTCATTACTCGAGTGACCTGATTAGATATGGACTAAAAACAAAGTTTTTCAAATGGATTTTCACAATAACTTTAATATGAGCTATTATAATCAAGATTAAGTTTTCTTAACTCTTAATCAAACATTATTATAAGCTTCATTAAGATCACCTAAAGCTACCCACTCTCATGATATGCATTGCATAAAATTAAATATTACATTGCATTAGAATCAAACTAAATCCTAATTCTATTCTTCATGAGATAGCTTCCTTGTTGATAATGTTGTTGCTTGGAGAAAGGTTGTTAGCATCAAAACATAGAAACCTACAAACTCCCCCTTTTTGATGATGACAAACCTCCTTTGCAATTAAGCACTAAGTTTTAAAATACTCCCCCTAAATGTTAGACACTTAGGAAAAATAAAATAAAACTTAACCTACAAGAACAACATCAACAAAATATTCTCCCCCTTTTGGCATCATTAAAAAAAATATAAATGTTGAGAAAAATCCTTTGCCAAAAGTGGAAGGTAAGTGTAGTAACTATGATAAAGAATGAAAATATAGTTAAGACGTAATGAATAAAATCCAAAATCAGAGTAAAGTCTCTAACCATATAACAATCCAGAATAGTGCCATAATTTAAATATAACAATCCAAAACAAAGCACCACAAAACATAGTACCACAATGTATCCAACATAGTCATCAACCATGAACAGCAAATACATAAACATAGTCTGAAACATAATATAGAAAATATAACCATAAAATAGTCAGTGAAATGCATATAAAAGAAAATAAAATGTCCAAAGAACAACATCAACCACATGAACTAAGGGTGAGGTGGAGGTGGAAAGTGATGGGAAAAGAGTCCAGAAATATGATCCATCAGACGTTGCTCCATAGCAATATTCTTCACTTCTTGACGCATCTCCATAGCTGCAAATTGTTCATTTGAGTTGAAAGCAAATGATCTAAGCATGTATCTCCTCTCATGAGCCTTGCAATCCGATCATTTAAATCGAAAACTTCTTTTTCTAAGGATTTTCAATTCTCACAAGATGGAGTCTCATTTGTTTTCAATTCGCAATTGCATGTAGAGTTTGTATAAATGAGTTCAAGTGTTTCATTTTGAAGCTTAAGCTCCTCTAAAGAGTTTTGAAGTTCCAAAATCTTTTCATGTTGCTTCATAATAAAATTCTTTCTTTCAACATTTATTTTAGCAAGTTTCTTCAACTCTTTATGCATCTCTACATACACATTGTACAATTCATTAAATGAGGGGGAATTAGAACTAGAGCTAGCATCGGAAAGATAATCTACCTCATTGACGTTTTCACTTGATTTCATGCTCGAAGATTCTTCTTCATCAAGCTTCGTCATTAAACAAAGGTTTGCAAGTTCTTCATCTTCCGATGAGCTAGATTAAGATTGATTCTCCGGTTCATCCCACACTATATAAGCCCTTTTGCCTTTAGATGAGTTGGGCTTCCAATTGTCACCTTCGGACTTCTTAGAGTTAGTTGGACAATTTGATCTATAGTGACCAAGCTTCCCACACCCATGACACTTGATATTCTCTTTGTTAGTCTTGTTCCTTGATTGAGTGTCCTTAGAATCTCTTGGTCTATTTATATTAAAGTTACCCTTTTTCTTAAGGAATCTTCCAAGCTTTTTGACTAACAAGCCAAGGGTCTCATCATCTATGTCGGAGTCCGAGTCATCCATTTGAGGGTTTTCCTCTTGTGCCTTAAGGGATTTTGAAGTTGATTTGAGAGCTATTCCCTTTTTCTTCCTATCGGCATCTTCATTCATGGATAACCTCCCAAGCTCCATTTCATGCTCTTGAAGCTTTCCGAATAGAGTTGCTAAGTCAATTTGGTCCAAGTCCTTAGCTTCCATAATGGCCGTCACCTTAGGTTGCCATTCCCTGCTAAGACATCTCAAAATCTTATTAACAACTTCACCATTTGTTAGTACTTTACCAAGAGCCGAAAGATGATTTATAATATGTGTGAAACGCTTTTGCATGTCACCTATATTTTCATCAGGTAACATACGAAAGAGTTCATATTCATGCATGAGTGTATTTAACCTAGCCCTTCTAACCTCAGACGTGCCCTCATGTGTGACTTGTAGTGTGTCCCACATTTGTTTAGCATCAACGCATTGAGACACTCTAAAGAACTCATCATATGAAAGAGCGGACGTGAGGATATTTTTCGCTTTTAAATCAAATTGAACTTTCTTCATATCATCATCGTTCCAACTCGATTTTGGTTTTACAGAAACAACATCATTTACTTTAGTTTGTGGAACAAAAGGTCCAATCTCTATGGCGTTCCAAATTTCCATATCTATGGCTTGTATAAAAATTTTCATTCGGAACTTCCAATAAGCGTATCCCTCACCATTGAATAGTGGGGGGCGGTTAATGGAAGCTCCTTCACCACCAAAAGGATTTGAAATTGAGCCCATTGTTTCCAAGTAAAAGGATCTTTTCGAAAAAGCTTTTTAAGGCTCGGATTTTTCACCGAGCTCTGATACCACTTGTTGGAAACCAACAAGCAGCTCAATATAGTCTAGAGGGGGGTGAATAGAATATTGGAGCCTTAGTACAGATATTTCGATCACCGTAGAGAATGATTTTAAGAAAATAAATTTTCTTTCAAAAACAAGTCAGGTTACTCGAGTAAAATATCTTTTAATCGAGTATTACGCAAGCAAATTTTATTTCACTCGAGTATCAGAAGTCTCACTCGAGTAAAGTTCAAAACAGCTTTCAGATTAATCGAGTAATCCACAATTCACTCGAGTAATCTGGGTAAAAATCGAATAGTAAAAGAGTTTTGATGAGAATTCTTTTAGAATCGCAATACTATGATGATTCAACAAACTATGTATGAATGCTATGAACAATTGCAAGTAAATTTACCAACCAATTTTAGGTCAATTGATAATGAATTGAAAAACCCCAATTCTAACCTAAAATTCAATTGTTCTTGAATTAATGCAAACAAGAAAAGAAACAATGAAGACGGTGATTTTATCCTGGTTCACTTTCACCCACTTGAAAGCTACATCCAGTCCCCTTTATCAAAATGATAAAGAGTTTCTACTAGACAAATTCAATTGTTAGAATTACAATGTTTAAGATGCAACTTTCTCACAAAGCTATCCTATCTTAACCCTTCTTCAAAGTGTGTACCAAACACTTTGAAATTCTAACCCAATTGAATTTTCGTATTCTCTTGTTGATTTGTTGAAGATGCTTCCAACCAAATCCTTTTCAATCTTGCTTTGATAAACCGTCAAAGACTTGCTTGTGAAATTCTTCACCTTTGTTGAACTCTTGAAATGTGCAACCTCTTGTTGCAAAGCTTCAACACAATTAAGAACTAAAAAATATTGATCTCAAAGAAAACTTAGAACAATGATTAATCTTGAGTGAAGAATAGAAGAAATTTGTTGAATCTTGATTTCTCAAAGGAAGTGTGTAATAGCTCTTGAAAAAATGAAAGTGTATTGCTCAATAGAAAATTGTAAAAGAGTGTGTCACCTTGTTCATGTAAAATTGAAGTCCTTTTATAATTTTTCTGCCACTGTTCAAGTTACTCGAGTGAAGTGTAACACACTACTCGATTAACACATGTTGAAATACGTTACTCGAGTGACGAATAACTCATTACTCGATTAACCTATAACAACACACATTACTCGAGTAAAGACAAACTCATTACTCGAGTGACCTGATCAGATATGGACTAAAAACAAAGTTTTTCAAATGGATTTTCACAATAACTTTAATATGAGCTATTATAATCAAGATTAAGTTTTCTTCACTCTTAATCAAACATTATTATAAGCTTCATTAAGATCACCTAAAGCTACCCACTCTCATGATATGCATTGCATAAAATTAAATATTACATTGCATTAGAATCAAACTAAATCCTAATTCTATTCTTCATGAGATAGCTTCCTTGTTGATAATGTTGTTGCTTGGAGAAAGGTTGTTAGCATCAAAACATAGAAACCTACATTTACTTGTAATTTGAGAACTCTAATTCCTCATAGTGAAGAATCTCTCTTGGTTGAAGAGGGGACTGGATGTAGCTTTCAAGTGGACGAAAGTGAACCAGGATAAATCACTGTGTCGTATTTATAAACTCTTAACTCTTTGCATTCAAGTCATTTCAATATTGTTCTTGATTGAAAACCTGAAAAAGATTGATTTTCATAATTGATTGAATTGAATATTAATAGTGTAAATTGATTTGGGGAAAATCATTTTCATAACCTAGGTAATCAATAAGAATATTGGTGTTAATCAATTCCGCTTTATCTCTGATCATATGTGTTAATTGATTGATTTTCGTATTTGATTGAAAAGTGATTTTTCAGTTTTAACAGTGATTAATCGATTAACAAGAGTCATTAATCGATTAATTCAAAACAAGCTTTTGGCATTAATCGATTAGTTAGTCTTTTAATCGATTAACATTTGGAAAATTGGCAAAAATCATTTGTTTTAATCGTTTCAATTTGTTTCTTTCGAAAATCTTTCAAGGTTTCTCTAACACCTATTCAACCCCCCCCCCTTCTAGGTGTTCTCCTAGTGTCTTCTAGTTATTTCACCCACCGATTGTAGGTTCCAACAATTGGTATCAGAGCTCGGTCGAAAGACACGAGCATAGAGATTTTTCGTTAAGATCCTTGAGGAAACTACAATGGCTTCTACGAATCCCTTTGGTGGTGAAGGTGCTTCAATTAGTCACCCTCCTATGTTTGGTGGAGAGGGTTATGCTTATTGGAAAATTAGGATGAGAATCTTTATAGAAGCCATAGATGTGAACATTTGGGAAGCCATTGAAAATGGTCCTTATATTCCCTCAAAAGAAGTAGAAGGTGTACTTACACTAACTCCCAAAGATAAGTGGACCGATGATGATAAAAGGAAAATTCAATATGATTTAAAAGATAAGAATATCATCACCTCCGCTTTATCTTATGATGCGTTCTTTAGAGTCTGCCAATGTCGTAATGCCAAAGAAATGTGGGACACCTTGCAAGTCACACATGAAGGCACTAGTGAAGTTAGGCGTGCTAGATTAAATTCTTTGATGCATGAATATGAATTGTTTCGTATGTTGCCTAATGAATCTATATGTTTTATGCAAAAGCGTTTTGATAATGACAAAGGTTGACAAAGGTTTTGAACAAGCTACAAATGGTTTGATCAAGCTTAAAGTTGGAAGAAGTTCAACAAACAATCAACACTCAACAAATGATGAAGAGAGAGCAAGCTCATGAAGACTTAGTTTGGTAGTTTATGTTTATTGTAATATCTTTCGCCTCTCAAGTCTTTTAGTTTATGAGTTTGGGTAGAGTTAATAGAGGGTAGTGAATCTCTATCAAGGTCATGATTATATCATAATTTGAGTTTTCACTTAACCTAAAATCAATAGGTGGCTTAAAGGTTTGAAAGAAAAGGTTTAGTTTTTGAGAAAACAAGTTTTTAAGTGGTTTTCATCTGACTAATCGATTAAGCACTTTGACTAATCGACTAAGAACTTTGAATAATCGATTAGAATTTTCATGCCTTGCGCACTTAATCGATTAACTCATGTATTAATCGATTAAGACCTTTGTTAATCGATTAACACGTGCAGATCTGGTTTTTTAAATACGTTTTTCACTTCTCAAAAGCATTTTTAAGTGTTCCTAACTTTTGGGTATTCTATATAAACCTTTTCCCAATTATTGTGAATCATAATTACTATCTAGAATCATTTTCATACACTTTTTACAAAGAATCAAGCCACTCTATTCTCTCTCACTTTCATAGATCAAAGCTTTAACTTTTACATTCTTTGATCAAGAATCTTTGAATCTCTCATGTTCATATTTTCATAGCTTTTGAAAGAGATTCATAGTATTGTTATTTTGTTTTTCATTTGAGTTGTAATCATTGCAAAGAAGGCAAACATTCTACAACAAAGGAAGACTTGGTTGTTCATCAAGCAAACAAGCAATTGGAAGTCTTGTTGTGTTAACAAGCAAATTGGAAATCTTGGTGTGAGGAATCATCAAGCAAGTGGAAGCCTTTGAAGTATCTCAAAGCAAATTGGAAGACTTGTTGTGGGGAATCGGCAAGCAAGGTTAGAGGTTAGATTAGAGCATCAATAGGGTTACAAGGCAAGGGTGTGGTATCTCTTGTAGGCTAGCAAGAAGGGAGTCTTGTGAGGCATTTACTTGTAATTTGAGAACTCTAATTCCTCATAGTGAAGAATCTCTCTTGGTTGAAGAGGGGACTGGATGTAGCTTTCAAGTGGATGAAAGTGAACCAGGATAAATCAGTGTCGTATTTCTAAACTCTTAACTCTTTACATTCAAGTCATTTCAATATTGTTCTTGATTGAAAACCTAAAAAAGATTGATTTTCATAATTGATTGAATTGAATATTAATAGTGTAAATTGATTTGGGGAAAATCATTTTCATAACCTAGGTAATCAATAAGAATATTGGTGTTAATCAATTCCGCTTTATCTCTGATCATATGTGTATGATTGATTTTCGTATTTGATTGAAAAGTGATTTTTCAGTTTTAACAGTGATTAATCGATTAACAAGAGTCATTAATCGATTAATTCAAAACAAGCTTTCGGCATTAATCGATTAGTTAGTCTTTTAATCGATTAACATTTGGAAAATTTGCAAAAATCATTTGTTTTAATCGTTTCAATTTGTTTCTTTCGAAAATCTTTCAAGGTTTCTCTAACACCTATTCAACCCCCCTTCTAGGTGTTCTCCTAGTGTCTCCTAGTTATTTCACCCACCGATTGTAGGTTCCAACAGATTCTCCATTAGGGTTTCCATTAATCTAGTTAGGACTTGGTTAGGACTTAGTTAGGTCTTGGTTACTTGGTCTCCACTTAAAGAAATTTCTAGGCTTCTCTACACACTCACACATACACGACACACACATATATTCATGCATACATACACATTCACACGCCTAACACATACACACACATGCATATATCACATACACCCACATTCATGCATCCACACGTTGCACACACACACACATGCATACATATCATATTTACACATGCACTCATGCATATACACGTTACCCACATACATACATGCATATATAATCATACTCTTTTACTAATTAAATTATACATGTAAGAACCGTACATACACATGCATACATACATATAAAATAAATTTTCTTATTTATAAAATCATTCATGGATGAAATCATAACACCAAAAATATCAAGCACATATATTTTTATAAATTAAACCACCTTCTCATAAACTACTTCTTATTACTATTTCACTAAAAAGAATCTTAAACACATAAGCATTTTCAAAAATCAATTTTAAAAAAAAAATCATAACATTATTTTATGAAAATCATTTCTTTAAAATGACTCAATACTTTGAAAACGTGAATAGAGAAATCTATTTAAGAAAATATCCTTTAAAAAATTACTTTTCTCAAAAATAATTCCTTTTTAGAATTTAAAACAGTACGAGGATTTTCAGGGGTGTTACAGTACCGTTGTTACTAGGGGTGTAAGTGGGTCAAAATGACCCGCAAACCCCCTAAAGCCGAACCAACTATGGGTTGGGTATGTTTTTTTTCAACAACCTAATCAAGTATGGGTTAGGCCACATGTTTTCTATATTAAAAACCAATCAACCCAACCCAGCTCAATCTGCTGACCCAAATTTTGTTTTATTTATTTATTTATTAATGCATGTTATGCTTAGGCCTTAGCTACTATAAGCTCATAAAAAAAACTAAGTTACTACTTAGTACTTACTACTTAAACCTTTCACGTTGAAACAATTATATGGAATATGAAAAACCCAAGTGCCAACAATTCTTTTTCATATCTTGCAAGAGGGTGTACTGCTTTTATTTATCATGTGTTTGAACAATTTAGCTCATAACTTGATACTAGAGGATTTTATATTACAGTTTTTGGATAATTTGGTTTTGATTCATGACTTAATGCTAAATTGTATAGTTGTGTTGTTTATGGATAATATTTAATTACTTATCTATTTGATTTTTGTTGTATTTTTTATTTTATTTTTGTATCTATTTAGTTTTATTTTTTTTTAAATGGGGACACATAAACCCCGACTCGATTTCTATGGGTTGGGTTGGTTTGATTTTGACACTCAAATATAGAGCAACCCGACCCAACCAAATCCAATCTATTTTAGTTGGGTCGAGTGCTTAATCTTCTAAAAAATTAACCCAACTAGACCCGTTACTCCTCGAGCTGTTACTTGGGTAGATTATTTGTGCTTTTGCGTTCGTGATACCGGTCCAAAATAGTAGCCCCCATGCCAAGGTTGGTCTTTCCGGACGAGCCTTGGTTTCTGCTGCTCTGCTTACTTGCCGCTCATTTGAGGTCTTATGGTTTATGTATTATTATTTTAATGTATCTTACTATTGCGTTATCAACTAAGACCATGCTGACACCTTTTTCGAAATGATTTGACTTGTCATAATGACAAGACTTTGACACTTTTTTTTGAACCGTGCCTCATTTCAAATTCCAAAAATAATGATGTCACCTCTTTCTCTTCATCTTCCCAACCAAAATCCTTTCCTTATAAGGACATGGGTCTTCTTTCAGTTCTTTTCCATTTTCCATTTCTTGCTCAACCTACCTTTCCGTTTTGGGAGCTTATTCTCTCTCATTAACGGTTGTCTTCATCTTTTATCAACTCATATAAGGTAATCCTTTCCCTTTACTGAATTTTCTTTTTTGTTAATTGTTACGGTCCTATCGCGAGTTAAGGACACATATCCTACACAATGACCTGTGGAAGACCTATTACGACATGTAATAAGACCATAATGACATGAAGCTATCTTAGGCAACTTGTAACGAAAGGCCCTAAGCCTAGATTGACCCGGAAAAGCTCAGAACAAGACCTGATCAATGGATAAGTCGCGAGACTTATTCGTGAAGCAAATCTCCAGAAGATAAGAAACTCCATATTGAAGATCGGAGGCATATTAACATTGGATTATCCCAAGATTAATTGATTATCTCTTAGAAGATAAGATAATACGAAGATTCCTCTCAAATATAGAAGATCTATTAAAAGAATACATCAGACCAAGGAGTCATCCTAGTCTTATAAATATCGGCCTCATGCAGGGGGCTGGGGCATCACTCAACATCATATGCAACGTATAATACAAAGTATACACAATTCATCACTATACTCCCAGATAGCATCATCAACACTCTTTAGAGAGTAATTCAACAGTAGGCAAATCACACTCATGCTGCCTAGAGAAGGTGGCAGTTGCATCCAACTCCACCATGAAGATTCATCAACCATCAGAAGCTCATTGTCCCAGCAATAAGCCTTTTCATCCTTAAAGGAGTTCCTTGACCATACATGCCTCCCTAAGAGTAGGGGCATATCGCTTGCTACTCTTAGGAACAGAACTGATCAGTCTCGTTCTCCACTTGATGCACTACTTATAAATGACTGATAGAACTATGTAGTTTTGATCCCCAGAACCTAGTTTGAACGGGTACGTAGAACCAACAGTTCACTCTTGTTAGACTAAAAATCCTTCATAACGACCTTTGTCCTTATCATGGGACGTTTGTATGATATGGACAAAACATTAATCATGAGCAATTTTGTGAATGAACCTCCAATCGGGCTCACTCTCTACGCTCTTTCTTCATCTTCTGAAAATTCTCCAGACATGGATACTGGAACCTCCGCTAACAGTTTTCTGGAGGTGGATTGTGCGCCTTTTTTTTAAAAAAAAAATTTGGAGAGGATAACTTTGATCGATTTGGCGAGGGATTAGATGTGATTTTAAGGGATATTTTTAGGGATAATTTGGGTGGCACACTTTCTAACCATGATTTTCTTTCTAACTATCAAAGTTCCAAGATGGGAAAGAAAAGATCAGAAACTAACCCAGACAAATTTTTCCTTCTAGATGACATGACATGTTTTGTAAAGGTTGGTTTAGATGCTCTTGGTAGACCATATCTGTATTGTAATGGGCATAAGTTAGAGGGGTTTCATTCTAATACCACCTTTGTGGTTGTGGATACGAATCCCAGAATCTATGTTCTCGTTGCTCATCACCCACAAGAACGCATTTGTTGGTAGGGGGTACTTTAGACTATTTCTTTTTCATGTATTCCTTTATGTTCGACTCTTGCGAGGTTCACTCCACCTTCACAGGGTTTGAAACCAATCTTTTGGCTCAATCGGAGCTTGCTACGTTGCAACTCCATCCTAATGGTTAATGATATGTAAAGGCTTTCAAAGCATTTTGTTTTTATTTTGGGGGAATTAGTTTTTTGACACCCCAGTTAATTAGTTATTAGTTAACCCTCTTTTTTTTTAAAAGACCCTACTAACCTTACTATAAAGTAAACTACCCAAAATGCCCCTCCTTCCCCATGCATGCAAACCTATTTTTTCTTCTTCCTTCTCTTCTTCTTTTTCACGTTAACTCTCCAGCAGCCTCTTCCACTCTTCATCAACCCAAAACCTCTTTTCTCCTCCACCTTTCTTCAGTTGCAAGCAATCCATATACGTTCATCAAGGTAATTCTATCACCATAAAGTTGATCTTTTAGGGGTTTGAAGTGATTAATGTTAAGTTAGACATAGACATGTTGTTAGGTTTTTTTTTCAATGTCGCAGGGTGGCTCGCTTGAGGGTAAGCGAGCCAAAAAAAAAAGATAAGCTCGCTGACCCCTCAGCGAGTGTTATAAATCAAAATTTTATAACCCTCAATGACCCCTCAGTGAGAGTTATAAAATCATGCTTTTATAACACTCGCTGAGGGATCAGCGAGTGTTATAAAATCTCCCTCAGCGAGGGGTATAAAATTTTGATTTTATAACACTCACTGATGGGTCAGCGAGGGTTATTAATTTTTAACTTTATTGTTTTTTTTTTATTTTTTTAATTATAACTTCTATTTGTGTTTGTAGCATAATAATGCAAGACAACAACGATGCCGAGATGAATCATAGTGTATCGGCAGATGATGAAGAGGTCGAATATCCGGATTTGACTAGTGCGTTTGAGACTGGCATGGTTTTCCCCGGCTGTGAAGCTCTAGTGAAATGGGTTCATGAAGTTGCATATTCACAGGGACATGTTCTAAGGATCCTTAGGTCTGATATTGGAGGAGTCGGCCAGAAAAATAGGATTACACTTTGCTGTGAAAGATTTGGCATATACAAACCAAAAAAGGAGAAGTTGGAGTATGTCACCGGCACAAAGAAGAGTAATTGTCCATTCAAGGTGCATGGTAGACCATATTCGTCACTCGGAGGGTGGAGGGTAAGGGTATCTTGTGGGTCCCATAACCACGATAAGTGTGAATCATTCATCGGACACTCATTCCCCGGAAGACCTACGCTTGAAGAGTATGAAAAGATCATCACTATGACGAAGAATGGAGTGAAGCCGAGATACATATTGGCCACATTGAAGGAGGAAAACCCAAATAATTGCACTACATTGATGCAAATTTACAACATCCGCAATAAATGGAGAAGAGAGGTTAGGCGTCCGAGAACACAGATGCAGCATCTTTTGAAGACTTTGAGGGATGATGGTTATGACACCTGGTACAGAAAGGACGAGTCCACGGATATTGCGAAGCAAATTTTTTGGGCTGATCCAAAATCTGATACTCTTTTTAATTCGTTTAACATTGTGCTCATCGTAGACAACACCAACAAGACTAACAGATACAAATGACCTTTGCTTGAGGTGGTTGGGCAAACATCTACCGAGAAGTCATTTACCGTTGCATTTTCTTACATGGAGGCGGAGCAATATCCAAGCTTCTTATAGGCATTATATCAAGTGAAGAGATTGTTGAAAGATGATGATGTCATGCCCAAGGTCATTGTCTCTGATTTTGAAGGTGCATTGGTGAAAGCAATCCAGACCGTTTTTCCAACTTCGGCGCATTTGTTGTGTCAATTTCACATTAAGAAGAACGTAACAACTCATATTAGGAAACATGTTCGTGATGACGCTGATGTGCCATTACTTGAGATAGCTTGGGCCAAGGTAGTCTATTCCAAGTATGAGGATGACTATGAAGCTTCATTCACTCGATTTTAGAATCTGTGTTTGAAGGCGATTGGTCTACTTGATTATGTGAATCGGACATACTTGGCCGACCACAAGGAAAAATTTGTTGATGCATGGACAAGTAAGAATATGCATCTTGGTAATACTACAACAAACCGGTAAGTTTTTTCACTTCATTTGGATTGTTGTATTAATTTGGCATGTTTCTTTGCATATTATAATACATTTAAATTACATCATTTTTAGGGTGGAAGGTGCTCACTCGACGTTGAAGAGATTGTTGGCAAACAGCAACGGGGATCTATGCACGTGTTTAACAGCTATGCAAAAGATGTTGGCATGTCAACATACTCTCATTATTGATTCTTTTCAGAAAAGCCTCACAAGATTGGAGCACAGGGTGAATATTCCGTTTTTCCGGAATTTACATTATTATGTGTCAAGGGAAGCATTGGACATTATTGTCACCAGACTGAAGAAGTTTGATGAGTGTGGCAATTGTGATTGCAAGTTGAGAATCACACACAGGTTACCATGTGCATGCGAGGTTGATGGATACAGGAAAAGTGGTCAACCTATTCCTTTGACGACAATTCATGGTCATTGGAAGATACTCACATTCAACAATACAGACAAGAAAGAAGAGGGACACATCGATCCAACTCCTTTGATCGCGGAGTTTTGGCGAGTATTTAATGGTACCAATGATGTAGGAAAGAAGATTTTGACGGACAAGTTTCGAGAGGTTAACAATTTATACTATTACCAATTTTGGATTTTAACAATTTTTTTAATATTATCAATTTTCTTAATGTTGACAATTGATTTTGTTTTGTTTAGGTTGTGGATCCAGCAACTACCTCATTGTTGCCACCCAACAAAAAAGCAAAGACAAAAGGGCGTACGAGTGATCATGAGAGATCAACAAAGCGTGATCCATCGGGATGGGAATATGAGGAGAAAGAATCAAAAAAGGTTTCACAAAAAGCTGTAAGAACTACAATCGGTGGGTGAAATAACTAGGAGACACTAGGAGAACACCTAGAAGGGGGGGTTGAATAGGTGTTAAAGAAACCTTGAAAGATTTTCGAAAGAAACGAATCGAAACGATTAAAACAAATGATTTTTACAAAATTCTCAGCATTTAATCGATTAACAAATCTTATTAATCGATTAACCCTTTAAAAACACTTAGTTAATCGATTAATCAAACAGGTTAATCGATTATTTACGAAAGCTTGATTTTAGTTAATCGATTAATCACTGTTAAAACTGAAAAATCACTTTTCAATTGAATACGAAAATCAATCAATTAACACGTAAGATCAGAGATAATGCGGAATTGATTAACACCAATATTCTTATTGATTACCTAGGTTATGAAAATGATTTTCCCCAAATCAATTTGCACAATTAAGATTCAATTCAATCAATTATGAAAATCAATCTTTTCTAGGTTTTCAACCAAGAACAATATTGAAATGACTTGAATGTAAAGAGTTAAGAGAATAGAGATACTGCACAGAGATTTATCCTGGTTCACTTTCATCCACTTGAAAGCTACATCCAGTCCCCTCTTCAACCAAGAGAGATTCTTCACTATGAGGAATTAGAGTTCTCAAATTACATGTAAATGCCTCTCAAGACTCCCTTCTTGATAGCCTCCAAGGGATACCACACTCTTGTCTTGCAACCCTATTGAATCTAATCTAACCTCTTCCCTTGCTTGCCGATATCCTCACAACTAGTCTTCCAATTGCTTTGAGATGCTTCAAAGACTTCCACTTGCTTGATGATGCCTCACACCAAGACTTCCAATTGCTTGTTAACACAACAAGACTTCCAAGACTTCTTCGCTTGATGAACAACCACCAAGACTTCCTTTGTTGTAGATAGCTTGCCTCCTTTGAAATGATTACAACTCAATGAAAACAATGACAATCCTATGAATCTCTTTCAATAGCTATGAAAATATCAACATAAGAGATTCAAAGATACTTGATCAAAGAATGTAAAAGTGAAAGCTTTGATCTATGAAAGTGAGAGAGAATAGTGTGGCTTTGATCTTTGTAAAATTGATATGAAAATTGTTCTAATGTGTTCTTATTGTTCACAAAGGTTAGGAAAAGGTTTATATAGAATACCCAAAAGTTAGGAAACAATAGAAATTGATTTTGCCTTGAAAAGCTTATTTTAAAAACTGATTCTGCACGTGTTAATCGATTAACACAATGCCTTAATCGATTAAGCACTAAAAATAACTTGTTAATCGATTAATCAAAACATTTAATCGATTAACCACTGCTAAAATCAATTAAAAACTTGTTTTCTCAAAACTAAACCTTTTCTTTCAAACCTTTAAGCCACCTATTGATTTTAGGTTAAGTGAAAACTCAAATTATGATATAATCATGACCTTGATAGAGATTCACTAGCTTCTAATGACTCTACCCAAACTCATTAAAATAAAAGACTTAAACTAAAGATATTACAATTTAAAACAAATTGAATCTTCATGAGCTTGCTCTCTCTTCATCATTTGTTGTTTGTTGTTGATTGATGAACTTCTTCATACTTGAGCTTGATCACAAACACTTGTAGCTTGTTCAAAACCTTTGTCATTATCAAAACATTCTCACTGGATCTAACAAAAGCTTCCCAACACAGCTCTCAAAAATCCCCCAAAAATCCTCCAAAAGCTTCCCAACAAAGCTCTCAAAAATCCTCCGAAAGCTTCCCAACAAAGCTCTCAACAATCCTCCAAAAGTAGCTCTCAACAAGCTAATGTGATATATCCATACTTACAACAATTTTCCTCCTGGATGCAACAATATATCGATCAAATTGTTGATGTGAGAGCAGATGGAAATTGTGGTTTTCGATCAATTAGCTTGTATGAGTATCAGTCTGAGGATTCCTATATGCTTGTCCGAAATGATCTTATACGTGAGATCAAGCAACACAAGGAGATGTACATCCAGCTGATTGGGACCGATGATTATGACGTTGTGCTCAGATCACTACATGTGGGCAACATTGGCAGTGTTCCTTCAGATAAATGGTTGATTCTTCACGCATTGGGGCATGTCATTGGTAACAGGTATATTGTGGATATTCTTTCCATTGTATCATCATATGTGAGATTGTTTTACATTTTTACCATATACTAACTTGATGCATGTCATTGTTAACAGGTACAATGTGGTTCTTGTTTCGATGGCTCGTCATATGGGAGCTTGTCTTACGTTTTTACCGTACACTAAAGCACCTCCCATGCATCCAAAAATTTGGGTAATCGGGAATGTCGATATTTGTTGTTCGTTGGACCCTAAGATTGAGACAAATCATTGGGTTCAAGTTTTCTTGAAGGAAGGGTCACCATTACCATCTATTCATCCTTCTTGGAAACATCATTTTAACGAATTTGGAGCTCCTTGGGGTATCATATTTTTGGATCGCATTGCATAATTTAGAGATTTAATACCTCCTTCGAAGGGGGACGGTGTTGTACATGATATTCCTCATAATTAATATATTATTACATTATTTTTGGATCCATTGCATTATTATAAAATAATTTTTATTTATTTTGTAGACTTCTAGTTTAATTATATAATAATAATCATAAAATATTAAATTTTTTTTTTTTTCAAACATTAATTTAAAAAAGGATAATCAAATAAATAAAGTTATAATAAAATAAAATCAACACAAAGTCAACACCTTCGCAAAGTCATAAAGTCAACACCTACTCTAGCCGTTGCCTACCCCTTCCCCTTCCACTACTCCTTCCCCTTCCCCTACCCCTACCCCTAGTCATTTGGATAACATGTGTCATCTCTTCTATGAGAGGTGTCATAGCCAACTGATGCACCCGCCTCAAAGCGTCCAGATAAGGATCCTGAAGCTCCAACAACAACGGCTCGAGGTACTGGGTTTGTTCAGCAAATCTTCGCTGAGCGCGAGCCTACAAATGTAACAAAACATCCATAAGTAGCTAATACTAAAAAATTTAATATAATATTAATATACCTTACAAGTAATGAATGAACTTACAAGTAATGTAGCCTCAGGACGATCCACCCTAATCGAGGTGGGTAAGAGAAAAGGATGCGAAACCCTATGCAGCCAGTCATAATATTGCGGTTCACATTCACCATCGTAGGTGATGTGACCTCCTCTCGTAGCATCATCCAAAAGATGGAGGTGCCACTCCGCAAAACTCTCATCAACGCCTGCGGGGAGGGGTCTTCCGACAGGTGGATTCCGAGGAATACTCTGAATGTACCCGAACTGGCGCAAAACCCTATCAGGAAGATAAACCCTACGCATCATGCCATATCGCAGATATCCGGAATAGAAAGCTACCTCCTCGAAGGGGCGAGAATCTCGGTGCTTGGGGTCATAGGGTTGCCATACAACCTGCTCAGCAATGAGCCTCTCCAGAAACATACGATATGTGTATTCAGAGTTTGGCACTGACTGCTGTGGACTCCACTTGAAGATTCTAGGCATGGTCTCGTCATAATCACCTCTATGTATAGCACATGGACCAATGGTTGGAAAATGGTCCAGTATCCATGCCTGCAAATAGACCATCAATTAATTATTTTAAATATTAATAAAAATAAACATAATGAAATTAATATTTGTTTACCTGAAGCAAAGACATGTAGCCGGCCAAAGAGACCTTATTCGCCTTGCTGGCGAATGACAAGTGGTCATATAAATACATTAGTGCACTAGCATCCCATGCGTATTGATCAACCATGGCGAGGTCCTCCAAGGCGTGCAGCAGGTGACACCCAATAGAATTGTTCGTCTTATCTGCGAACAATGTACTACCCACCAAGTAAAGGAGATAACACCTAGCCACAATGTCAAATCGCCGGCTCCTAACTGCTCTGGTGTAACCGTCCTTAAGCGTGCTGAACCTTATAGCACCAGTTTTAATGTCCATCGCCTCTTTTGTAGCCTTAGCATGGCCCATGCCAAATGCAGTCATCAACTCCACTGCCTCCGCCTGATTGGGTTTATCCCAACCGATCAAAACCCCCGTCACCGGGATATGCAGGATAGATGACACGTCATCCAGTGTGATAGTCATCTCCCCACATGGGAGATGAAACGTACCATCTATCAACGAATGCCCCGAGCAACCGCCTATCCGCTACAGTGTATGATGATGAGATCGGTGGAGCCAAGCCGGATACCTCAACGATTGCCCGCACTTCCTGTGGCACGACATCTAATGATAACATATCCAATGCATGGTTGTGGCATCGGTTTAAGAGACGATCTTGCAAAATTTAAAATAAGTCAAATTAGTTAAAGAAATAAATAAAAATAAATTTCAATTAATTAAAGAAATAGATAAAATTAAATTTAAATTAATTTTTGGTCTCGTTACAAATACTTACTCGTCCTTGCCATATTTGTTTCGCCTGGTGCTCGTAGTATGACTTCAACAAAGAAGTATCCTGATGATCCTCAACGACGATCTCGGTCTGTGTTTCATCAGCACCATCATCATCATCAAAAGAAAAAGAGCGATCAGGAGCAGCCAGGGAAGGTTCTCCTCGCTTCGTTCGTCGCCGATCAGGAGCGGCCCTGAAAGGTTCTCCTTGCTCAATCCGTCGCTCTGCCTGTCGCCGCCTACCCGACACTGTCATATACTCCCACAAGGGCATCTCATCTCTGTTCTCGTTGTCGTTGACGATTGCGTTCTTCATCCTCGGCATCTAAAATTTCAAAATACAATGTCAAATTAATAAAATATACAATGCAAAAAAATAAAATAAAAGGAAAGAGAGTAAATAGAATACAATGTTGTTAAATCTGGCCAATATAATTGGATAAAAAAATGGAACTTAAAATTTTGATAAGAGCAAGCTCAAAAATAAAAAAATGTTTCTTTCCTATTCTTTTATTTCCTTTTTTTAAAAAAAAAATTCTCTACCAAACCGTGGTCACATGAAGAGATATTAAAAAAATATACGATGAAAAAAATAAATTAGTAATTAGTAATATAATTAATATTAATTGGTCATGCACTCTTATTGGGTATCTACTTTGTTACTCCCACAAAAGGTCATTAAATAAATTAAAAGGTTATGTAGGCAACTTTTTTGGGGAAGAAAAGGTAATGACAAATATTTCCCTTTGATTAGATGGGACAAGGTCTATTATAGAAAATCAAAGAGAGGCTTGAGCATCTGTGAGTTGAAAATCTGGAATGAGGCTTCCATTGGGAAGCAAATTTGGGCTATTACCAGTAAGGAGGATAGTCAATGGGTGAGGTGGGTCCATGGGATTTATATTAAGAATAGTGATATATGTACTCATGTTCTTAAGCAGGACACAAGTTGGCATTGGAAGAAACCCATCAAAAATCAAGGATTTGTTTAAACATGGTTACAGTAAGGGGTGTAACGGGTCGGGTTGGGTTAGGTTGATTTTTTTTTAGATTTAGCACACAATCCAACCAAAGTAAATTGGGTTGGGTTGGGTTGGGTTGTGCTCTATTTGATTGTCAAAACCGACCCAACCCAACCCATAGAAATGCGGGTTGGGTTGGGTTGGGTTGGGTAATCGAATATGTGTCCTAATTTCCATAAAATAAAATATAAATAAATCTGAATAAATATAAAAATAAAATTAAAAAAATCACATAAACAATAATTAAATTTATTTTTTGATTGTGAACCAAATTATCCATAAACAAAGAGCATCAAAAGCAGTTCCTTCAACATTAATAAATTAACCATAACCTATATTAAAAAAAATAAATAAGTAAATAATATATATTTAAATATGCGGGTTGGATCGGGTTAGGTTGGGTTTTAAATAATAAACCCATGACCCAACCCGTACTTGATTGGGTTGCCTTTAAAAAAACCGACCCAACTCGTCAAATATGGGTTGGGTCGGGTTCGCGGATGAAAATTGACCCACTTACACCCCTAGTTACAGTCTAAACCAGTGGAAATTTGAATCAAATGGTATCTACTTTATTTCTTCTAGCTATAATTGGAGGAGAGGTCTAAAAGCAAATTGTCTATTATTGATGTTGTTTGGAGCATGTACAACATACCAAAACAGTCTTTAGATGGATTATGGAGCAGGATAGGCTTCTCACAAGACAAAGGTTAACTCATTTATATATCCAGGTTGTTGACAAGTCTTGTGTGCTCTATCACAATAACCTTGAAGACAGAAATCATCTTCTATTTTGATGCAACTACTCTTCAAGGTTGCTGGATCTTTGTAATAAAGCTAGGGATTGGAATTAATTGCTTACCAAGTAGGTTTAATCAATGGTTTAGAAATATACTTGTGATTTGGAAATATAGTATAGTTCAAAAGAGTGTTTTGTTTGCTGTTATGACTTCCCTAGTTTATAATATTTGGATTGAAAGAAATTCTAGGATATTTAGTTACAAAGGGTAAATTTGAGGAGAATACTCTCAAGATCGTATAGAGAGAAACTGTTACTAGATTGAATGTTTTAGGAGTTGCTTATAGGAAGGTTCATGATAGGAATCTTTTGGTTCAAATGGGTTGGAGTGTATTTAGCTAGTTGTATTGGTTTTTAATTTTGTTTGAGAATTTTTATCCACACCCATTATTTTACAAACTTTGTCTTGAACTTTCTAAAATACCCTTTTTACTTTTTTTATCACACATTCTTTTTTTTACCCACTTTCAAATTTCTCTCCACACCCAACACATACCCAAACCTCCACTTCTTTTTCTTCTTCAAAACCCACTGCATTCTACTTCTTCTTCTCCATTTTATACTTCAAATCCCACTGCATTCTACTTCTTCATACTGATTGCACCAATTGTTTTATAATTAAAACTAAAATAAGAACGAATTTTTCGGCTGGAATCAAAACAATAGTCAAATGATTGATTTAGTTGAGTGTGGCTAGTGACTACCGTTACCTGCAGCTACTTCTCGAGCAAATACGGATATTTTAGGAGAAGAATGGATACCCTTAGAGTAATTGAGAGGGACGATGAACAGGTGGTCTCGGAGACTGATCTCCGGCGCGGAGTACCAGTCGCCCCAATCGTGCTCTAGCGAAGAGTCAAAGATGGAGGGGTTTTGAGCGTTCATCGCGACAAGGTTGAAATGACGAGAATGGCAGAAGAAAGGGTTAGAGATTGAAGGAGACGAGGGGAGTGAGAAAAGGAGAGTAGTAGTGTGAGATGATGATAACACGCAAGAAAATGCGAGAACCATGATAAAGCAACGTGCTAAGAGATGAGGGAGAAGAAGATTAGGGTGGTGATGGTGGGAGAGGTGGAGGATTGGAGTGTAGAATGGGAAGGAAGATAAGGCGAACATTGTTGTGTATGTGGTGCGTAGGTGGGAGTGGAAGTTGAATTGAAGTGATTGGGTGCTATACTGCTATTGGATATGTGATACGCCCAGGAAATGAGACCATCGATTCCAACTCTTTTCTCCAAGGAAAGATCAAATGATCTTTGACTCAATCACAAAAAGTAATTTGGTTCTCTTCAATTCACCCTTTAAAAACCATGAATCTTATGATCCATTGTTCGTTCGTTGTGTTCTTTTGTTTTAGAGTTCTTAATCCTTTTCAAATCCTCAGAAAACCAAGCATGAAATTCTTTAATCTCAAAACTTAAAACACAATGATTACGGAATTGGCTTAAACCGAATTGGACTCATGAACATAAGACTTGAAACAAAAACCCAAGCCCTTGAACATAAGACTTGAAACAAAAACCCAAGCCCTTGAACAATCTCTACATGAGATTGACTAACTCAAGACTCAAGAAGAAACACCAAAAGAAAATCACTCTCAAACACACAAGGAAGATCACGTTTGATCAACCAAGAACAAGACTCAACTAAACTCTTTTGTATTTTTGTGAAGGATGAACACACATGTGTTCTTAGACTCAAAAACAAAAAAAGAATGACAACACATAAGATAGGAAGATGGCGCCACTCTTCAAGGAAGAAAGAACCATCTTGCTCCACATAGCATCTCACCATGGAAGACTTGGTTTGATTCATTCACTGAATCATCAAGAGCATCTCACCCTTGGAAGAAGAAAGGCATCTCGCCTCAAAGGCCTAAGCCACACGTTGGTTTTGCACAAGCATCAAACACTATCTTTCATTCATGCCAAACATTACATTTTATAGGAGTTTACAATTGTGATTTCATGGCGGCCTAGCCTATACATGTGTGCCTCTAATCCTAGCCATGATGGAGAATTAAACCTACTTTAATGATGATTAATTCTATGAGTAACCATTCGGCCCATCAATGCTCCATTGATGGTGAAAATGTAACTCCTTTTTCTTGCATTCAAGTTGGTCGTTCCAAATTGATTAGCTCATGAATGAGTCCATCAATTCTAGTAACCCTCCTCTTTATGGCCGTGCACATTGATGCTCTTTTGAATGGAGACTTCAATTTGTAACCTTCACCCATCATAGCTTAATAATGAGTATGACTTCTCAAAGCATATGATGGTTGGAAGTGTCACTCCTTCTCTCTTGAATGCTAGGCCGTGAGCCTTAGATTTTCCCCATTTGAATTTGAGATTCAAATTGTAACTCTTTCTCTTAGTTTGATGCCTTCATGAATGGAATCTTCTTAACTCTTTATTCTTCATATCTTGAACGAATTTATGATATGTTTGGCTTTGAGAGAAGTGTTTTATCTTCACCTTTGTAATCATGAATGACTTTGAATGTCACTTATGATTGTGGTTACAATTCATTAATTAAGCTGTTTCAAATCATTAATATCATGTTTTAAAACTATTAATGGTTTTGTAACGTTCAATTAATTCCTATTGAATATCACTTATGTGCTTTGAACACACACTTCTCTCTTGCAATCATAGCATTCAAATTCGTGCTCCACTTTATTGATCCATGAATGACCCTTAATTCATGGAACAAGTGTCTTTTATTAAGGGTATGTGTCCTCCATAAGGGCACCTTTAAGGGAAGTCCCTTAAACTCTTCAAATTTTGAGCTTATTGTTTTAGGATTGCATTTGATTTTCCATGGTCCCTCCTGAGGAGGATATCATTCCCTCCCTCTTGAAGAGGATTTGCCCTCAAATCCTGAAGGTCCTAAAACAAGGTACACTCTCATCAGTTCAAAACAAAAATCTTGGAAAACACATTTCCTTACCCTTCAAGCATCAAGCTCATTGACACTTTCTTATTCTTGACTTGTCCTAGACAAGGACTTTATTGCTCTTCACTTGTTGTTCTCATTCCTCTCCAATAGGATCAAACACATCAAAAACATCTTTTTGAATTTTTCAATTGTTGGATGTGGTTGACAACTCCAACAACAGCTTTAACTTGACTTGACCCATGCTTTGCCTTCACACCTGTTTGAAACTAGAGAACTAAAAATTCTAGTCCTAAACAAATGAAAAGTTACATGTCCTATTACATGATTACATGGGTCTTGACTTGACTCAAGAAAAGACAAACTAAAAAGACTCAAGATAAGAATTTAATCACAATTAAAAATTCCTATCTAGACACATGGTTGCTCTTGGAATCATGCACTCAATCTTCTTGAGGCATTGGTGAGTGTACCCCCATTTGGTACTTCATTCTTGCAACCTGAAATCCAAATAGACAAAAAGATTTCACAAGATATGTGTTAGAAAGATAAGAATTGAAGCAAAGCCTCCACTCTTGTTTTCACTCAAAGTGTTTTCACTCATATTACTCAAAGTGTTTGCACTCTTTGTGTTTACTTCAAGCTTCCCCTTGCTTTTCATTCTTTTTCACAAGTGTTTCACTCTTAAGCATCTCACTCTCAAGTGTTTCACTCATGCTTTCTTCCACTCTCACAAATGTTTCACTCTTAAGCATCTTACTCTTAAGTGTCTCATTTATGTTCTCTTGCTCTCTTTTTCTTTTCATGTATTGGTCCAAAAACTTCTCCCACCAAAGGCACTTCTTTCAAAATTGTGCCATGTTTCTTATCTTCACTTGATGCTTCCTCCTCAAAGGATTTGTAAGAATGCAACATCAAACTTTCAACAACCAGAGACTCTAAGACTCTAAAACTTAAAGACTCAAAGTCTCAAAAAAAAACTCAAAGTTAAAGTGTGTTTAAAGACTCAAAAAGTAATGACTAAACACAAGACAAATGGTTCAGCCACAAACACACTTAAACAACCTAAGACACAAAACAAAAGACTCAATAATGTGTTTAAAATTCAACACTTCTTGTCCTAGAACATCACATCCTATTCGGCCAAGAGAAAATTTCAACACACAATTGTTGTAACAACTACCAACACAAAAACAAGTGACTTAAGGACATTTTTAAGACACAACTAATCTTGACCAAAATCAAAAGCCTAATTCAGCCAAGACAAAGAAACAAACTCTAATAAATGCAACAAACAAAACCCAAAGACAACACGAACCAAGAATCAAACCAATCTTGGCCACGGTTTCAACCAAACCGATTTAGGGACACCAAAAACAAATTTAGTGACCAAAGAAAAATTCGTGACTAGGCAACAACAAAAAAAATAAGTTGCCACGGTTTTGGACACCAACACAAAACAGACACATTTTGAAACACAGTTTTCACAAGGATCACCCAAATAGCTACGGTTCTTTGACTTAACAAAAATAAAAGATAGTGACACAAGCCTAAACAGCCACGGTTTGATGTATGACACAACCAAACAGTCACGGTTTAAAATTCGTCACGAACAGGACACACTAAAACAAAAATTAGGGACAGATCAAACAGTCACGATTTTGTTTTTGAATAGAACACATCAAAAAGAAATCAGCCACGGTTTGATTTGTCACAAACTAGACAAACTCAAAAATTGACTCAGATGATTCATGACTTGAATCAAACTAAAAAAACGACTCAAACTTTCTTTTTTTTTTTCAAGACTCTAAAAGAAAAATACCTTTGAAGAAATTCAGAATCGTGTCACCACTTGATGAGTGGTTCATGGTTTGGTTCATACCAAGTTGATACCCAATTTGATACCACTTTGATATGCACTTCCTTGTTAATGATTGGAAGTTTTCTTCATGTTTCTCTATGGAGAAAAGTCTAGCTTTGATACCAAGTTGATACGCCCAGGAAATGAGACCATCGATTCCAACTCTTTTCTCCAAGGAAAGATCAAATGATCTTTGACTCAATCACAAAAAGTAATTCGGTTCTCTTCAATTCACCCTTTAAAAACCATGAATCTTATGATCCATTGTTCGTTCGTTGTGTTCTTTTGTTTTAGAGTTCTTAATCCTTTTCAAATCCTCAGAAAACCAAGCATGGAATTCTTTAATCTCAAAACTTAAAACACAATGATTATGGAATTGGCTTAAACCTAATTGGACTCATGAACATAAGACTTGAAACAAAAACCCAAGCCCTTGAACAATCTCTACATGAGATTGACTAACTCAAGACTCAAGAAGAAACACCAAAAGAAAATCACTCTCAAACACACAAGGAAGATCACGTTTGATCAACCAAGAACAAGACTCAACTATACTCTTTTGTATTTTTGTGAAGGATGAACACACATGTGTTCTTAGACTCAAAAACAAAAAAAGAATGACAACACATAGGATAGGAAGATGGTGCCACTCTTCAAGGAAGAAAGAATCATCTTGCTCCACATAGCATCTCACCATGGAAGACTTGGTTTGATTCATTCACTGAATCATCAAGAGAATCTCACCCTTGAGAAGAAGAAAGGCATCTTGCCTCAAAGGCCTAAGCCACACGTTGGTTTTGCACAAGCATCAAAAACTATCTTTCATTCATGCCAAACATTACATTATATAGGAGTTTACAATTATGATTTCATGGCTGCCTAGCCTATACATGTGTGCCTCTAATCCTAGCCATGATGGAGAATTAAACCTACTTTAATGATGATTAATTCTATGAGTAACCATTCGGCCCATCAATGCTCCATTGATGGTGAAAATGTAACTCCTTTTTCTTGCATTCAAGTTTGTCGTTCCAAATTGATTAGCTCATGAATGAGTCCATTAATTCTTGTAACCCTCCTCTTTATGGCCGTGCACATTGATGCTCTTTTGAATGAAGACTTCAATTTGTAACCTTCACCCATCATAGCTTAATAATGAGTATGACTTCTCAAAGCATATGATGGTTGGAAGTGTAACTCCTTCTCTCTTGAATTCTAGGCCGTGAGCCTTAGATTTGCCCCATTTGAATTTGAGATTCAAATTGTAACTCTTTCTCTTAGTTTGATGCCTTCATGAATGGAATCTTCTTAACTCTTTATTCTTCGTATCTTGAACGAATTTATGATATGTTTGGCTTTGAGAGAAGTGTTTTATCTTCACCTTTGTAATCATGAATGACTTTGAATGTCACTTATGATTGTGGTTACAATTCATTAATTAAGCTGTTACAAATCATTAATATCATGTTTTAAAACTATTAATGGTTTTGTAACGTTCAATTAATTCCTATTGAATATCACTTATGTGCTTTGAACACACACTTCTCTCTTGCAATCATAGCATTCAAATTTGTGCTCCACTTTATTGATCCATGAATGACCTTTAATTCATGGAACACGTGTCTTTTATTAAGGGTATGTGTCCTCCATAAGGGCACCTTTAAGGGAAGTCCCTCAAACTCTTCAAATTTTGAGCTTATTGTTTTAGGATTGCATGGTCCCTCCTGAGGAGGGTATCAATATGTAAATTTGGGAATTAAGGGTGTGTACTATCCGAGAATACATAGGAAGAAGGAGAAGTTGAAAGGGGTGGATGGGTAATAATTTTTGTTAGGGTTAAAATGTAAAAATAAAAAGGATATTTTAAAAAGTAAACATAAAGTAATGAGTGTGGTTAGTAAATTAAGGTACATTCAGAATTTCCCTTTTGTTTTGATAGGTTTATTGGTTTCTTCTTGGTTAGAACTCATCCTAAATAGTGGCTAGTTCTTGATGATTTAATTTTTCCGTGCTCTTGATTGCATATAGTTTTGTTCAAGATAATATATTTGTTTATATAACTGAAAAAAAAATGTTCAATTCATATACTTAATAAACTCAATTTTTAATTTAAATTCAGTTTATTTGATCCATAAACAAATTCATCAAACTAATTAACGAAATAGTTTTTTTAAGTGAAGTTTTAATATACATACAGTATGTTTGTTTTTGCGTTATAACGAGTGTTAAGTGGAAGCAAAGCAGCCTTATCTAACTTTTGAGTTCTAAACTGATTTTGAGAGTGACCACTACAAAACCAAACACACTAGTATTACAATCATCAAAACACGATATATAAAAGAAAATGAAACGGGATAACAATCATATCAAGACGATAAAACATTGTCCTAAACCATACTTCCTCCGTTTCTATTTATCTGTCCTATTTCAAACAAAACACACCTTTTAAGAAATGCAATCATTACTTAGATTTCCAATACATTAATTATGTTTTTACCCACTATATTCTTTCTCTTTCTATAATTATTACTTATCTTCCACTACTTACGAAAACCAATACCCTATTAAATAGAAGTAGACATGGAAAGTAGCATTTATTATACCTTAAAATAATCAAAAGAACAGATAAAAAGAAATAAAAAACTTCTCCAAAAACGGACAGTTAAATAGGAAGGGGGAGTATAATACTTGAAGCTGATATCATATTATCAAATACTCATCTTCTGAATTGTAAAGTGCCTACAATAGGGATTAGGGGACACAAAAGCTACAAAAATTTCCATGGTATGGTTCGTAAGGAATCTTCCATGGTCGGCATGCTCTTTTCTCCTTTTGTGATCCCTAAACTCTAAATTATCGTGTGACAGTGTCCTAGAATGCTATCTAATAGACTAATTAAATCTAATATGGTTTTTCACATAATCATGTGAATGAGAAATTGACATTGAAATTACTTTTATATAGAATTGACATCCTTTCTAGTTCTAGCTAGACTCATAAAGCATATGCACATGATGTGTGTACATTCCCTCTTGCACACTTCTACAGTACTATTTTAATACGCAAGCAACTATATTCTTTTTAGCTATTTTTTTTCTTTTATTATTTTCTCCTGATACTCTGAAATTTTGAGTTCAGTTATGTAATCTCGTTGTGAATTAGATAATAGGTATACAATTATTTTCGATCATAACAGAGATATGATTATTTTCGATTATGATAGAATTTGAGATTAATTACTTCATTGTGAACTAAGCAACAGACATGCAAAGTACTGTAATCTTGACCCACCACACGTGCAAATGATCTTGACGTCGAAACCCCGACATGGGCAATTGCTCAGAAAGATGAACACTAATGACGGAGAATTAGTAACAGTTGGAAGTGACAATGGGAATTATTTATGTTGGTGACTATGGGATTTGACACAATATTAAATTACAGGTAAAATCATGATTAGTAGCACTAAAACATAACCTGGAAAATGAGAATGGTGAATTGTAGGCATTGTGGGAGGTTTTTTCCTATTGACTTTTACTTTTTGCTTGGTGGTGATGGCCCATGTTGTCCACTCGGGCATGTCGCTTGCAACTGTGAGGCCATCAACATTCTTTACTTTCCAATGACATACTCCGACATCAACACGTATGCATGATGCCTTTCCTCTCTCTAAGTTCCCACATAAATGTTTTTTTAGTTTTAATGAAAAGCAATTTAAGCTTTTTTTTTTAATAAGGATATTTTTTTGTCGATAATCAAAGACTAATTAATCTCTTTCAAGGTGTAAATATCATCAAAGTGGATTTTGCCTTTATTAACAAAACGTTTTCCATATCCCACGATATAATCATTACTTAAAGGAATATAATTATTACTTAAGCTCAAGAACTAAATCCCTTTCAAGGAAGTGCAATACTTTTATTAATGATTGCTTAACAAATTAGCTAATTTGACTCATTTAAAGCTTACATGAACGTGAACTCATTAAATGACATTTCAAGTAGAAATTATTATACAATTATCCAAAATTTGATTGTATAATAAAAATATTTTTAAAGAAAACCAAATTACTTGTGGCTTGCACTTGTATGCTTTGTTTGGTTGTAGGAAAGAAAATGGGAAAAGAGAAATAGGGAAGATAGATTGCGGTGAGAAAATGAGTAGATTTTATGATTGTTTGGTACTCCCTCCGTTTTTTTTCTTTGGTCTTTTTGGAGTTGTGCACACAGATTAAGAAAGTGTTGATTATGATGATTATTGTAAGGTTTATATGTATTTTGTCAAAACTGCCCCTATTTAATCTTTATTGAAAGTTGTAGTAGTATTTAATTTTTATAAGTAAGTGTGTCCATTAATTAATGTTTAATAGTTTAGAGATGAGAGAGATGATAAAAGTAGAATTAATGAGGAGTGAATTAAATGATTGGATGAAAGGTTAAAATTAGAAAGAAAAATATGTTTGTGTATTGGAATTGTAAAAGGACCAAAGATATGAAACAAGGAAAAAAGGCCAAAAGGACCAAAGAAACAAAACGGAGGGAGTATGAGAAAAAATGTGAAGAAATTAAATTGGGAAGAGAGAAAAGTTAAGTTTTTTTTCCTTTTGTTTGGTTGAAGAGAAAAGTGGGAAGAGAGAAAACAATAAATTTATCAAAAAACAACTATACCCTTATTTTACAAAATAGAAATAAATATATATATTTTTTTCACATGTATGTATATTTTATATAACCAATTTTTTTTAATTCAATTATTTATTAAATAATAATAATTTCGAGTCCAAAATATTAAAAAAACAGTTTTTTTTATTGAAATAAAAATGCTTTATTTTTTTTCAAATTAAAAAAATAAAAGAAAACGTCAAACAAAATGAATAAATGAAAGACAGACGAGTAATTTTACATGTCAAATCCAGTTTTCTCTCCATTCTCTTTTCTATTGGGAAGAGAAAATATTTTCTCATGGAACCCGCCATATTTTCTCTCCCCTCTCATTTTCTCTTCTGAGCCAAACGGAGAGAAAATAAGGTTTTCTTTGCTTGTTTTCTTTTCTCCCAAAATCCCCTACCCAAAATCAACCAAAACAAACACACCCGTAGACTTGGTAGCAATTTAAGGCATCTTCTTATCCACTCGTCTTGCTCTCTTTACAGCCTATTTGGTGATTATGCCATGTTAGCATAAGACTGCTATGATGGGTTTGCAAAGTTGTTTACCTTTAATAATTAAGTTAAGGTCCCCTTTTTTAGTAGCACATGATTCACCCACGATTTACACATATATTACTTAGCTATAACAATGCAAGTTTTACATTGTCTGTCTCATAATATTTAGTATGGTTTAAATATTTATTGATTATTTCTCTTATTATTAATTGGTTTTGAGATGTAACTTTGACATGATATTAGAGTCAAAGCTCAACTTTTTTTCCATTATTGTTATGAGCCAAGAATTGCCTTTTCATTAGTCTCACGTCGCTTACCTCATAATAATATGTAAAATGATTTAAATACCTATCGAACTAGTGCTCTTATTATCATGATACATGTCAAAGTTATTGAACTATCATTACTGCGTGTGATTATGCGAGAAAAGGAAGGGTTCACTGATGTAACATTTGCTTGTTTTATATGCAAAATTTATTGTTTCTTCAGATAAGATAAGTAGATATTTGACCCGGATGTCAATTCTGGATGTTCATATAACACTACTCTTTTGGTTTTGGGTGTTATAGCTGTAGTAAAGAGTGCATGCATAGATCTTTGTAAAGTCTATTTGCCTTTTTTTTTCGGGTGGACATGCACTGCACAGATTTTACTTCATGGACCTGGTTTGTCACAAAATTTCACTTCTGGCAACTGGGCTTCATGGGCCATCGTTGTTTTGAAGGAATAAAAAATGGGCCAATTGTTAATGCAGATAAATGGCCACATTGTTCGGCAATACAGTTCAGAAGTCCAGAGACTTATATGGTCATACCCTTCTGTAAAATTCATATTTGAAAACTGTTCAAGAAAAACAAACATCACACGAAAACTTCAATACTTTTGGTCTCAGCAGCTAGCTCATGGTCAAGCTTCCGGGTCTGTTACTGTGATACACCAACGTGGGAGGCAATGATGATGAACTCTTTATCTTCTCCATAATCTAATCTTCTGAGAAATCAAGGAATTTAAGCAATCTAGAGCAAGGGGCAAAGCAATTTCAATAAATTATGGGCATTTCCTGGTCTATATGCAGGTTCGATATGATTATGCCATTTTTACTACTCCCTCCGTCCCAACAAAAAATTAAAAAATTATAAAGATTTTTTTCTTAAATTGAAATTCCAATATAAATAAAAATGCTTGAAAATTGTATAATATGTTGTGTGATTAGATTATTAAGAGTGATGCATTAAAGAACTAGTCAGATGATTAATTAATTTGATAGACAAAGCATTGCATCCACGGTAGAGTCTTAATATTAGACTCTGACACATTAGCATGACATAATCATTATGCTATAAGATTTAACTTTGAATTTTTCGTATTTTCCACCACAGCAATTAAGATTCAGCAGACTCACAAGACTTATGCATCAGTATTATATCATCATGTATGAGGGAATAACAAAGTAAATGGGAAAAAAATTACACATATACTAACCCCTCAGCATATGTGTAAAGAGGGATCAACAAAGTAAATGGGGAGGGAGGGGGGTCAAAAAATGAAATTCCTAAATTTTTTCGGATTTAAAAGTGATCCCAAAAAAATATCAGGGGACCTAAATGGGCCTTTAAGTCAATGGATTCGCTTAGTCAAATGTTAACGTTGATAGATGGAGGGACTAATTTGTTCAACGTCAAAAACTTTCAAAAAATTGTTTGAATTTTTAAATTTAGCTAGAACTAAAAGTGAAAAAAAAAGGAATTAATTTTTTTGACCCCTCCCATTTTTTCCCAAAATACCTCTTTCCATTTCTCCTTCTCCCCTTTTCTTCAACCTCCCTCTCTCCACCCCCTCCTTCAACCTTCCTTCGTCCACCCCCTATTCCTCCTCCTCCTTTCTTTCTCCCATCGATAAATTACTTTTTTTAATATATGCTCTTCCCAAATTGAACATGGATCATAGATTGGAAATTTTTGAAAATTTCAACACTGAATAGAGATTGTACTTCTTTTTGATGGATTTTGCTCAGTACGCTTTTGCATAAGCATACTTTTTTTTTCTTTTTATGGAAATTTAACGCATACGTTGAACTCCTAGCGTATATATAAAAAAAATTCCAGTATGACAGGGAAGGGGGGTAGCGTATGTGTATTTTACAGATACTCTATTGGTGCAGCATATTAAATTTTATATTAGTTTTGCTCGAAAACTTTTGTTCCTAGATAGAGTTTTATGTAACACCCCGATTTGAAAACTTGAAATTTCCTTTTTGTTTAATTCATTAAAATACAGGTCAAATTTTTTTTATTTACGTTAATGACGTGGATATGGGTTCATTCTTGTAATTACATTTCTTTTCAATTACAACATAATACATTCAAGTTCCACGTCATCCATCAGGTTTCCAAATCGATATGTTACCAACACTGTGCTTTGGAACCCCATTTATGATACTCAAAATCATTATAATATTATTTCAGTTGTCAAGCCCAGAAAACCTTATTACTGTATGGAAGTTACATGGTATCCATCAAAGTTATCAAAGTCCAATAACATACATGACTCATGATACATAACTGAAGGTAAATTAACTACTGATTTTCATCACTGGATACTGCAGCAGGCACTTCCTCCGGGTCATACTCCCAAACATCTGCATTTGAATACTCAACTGGAAACGATCCCTTACTAGGGTCCTCTTCAATCTCATCTGGGTCACTCTGGGGCAAGGCTTCAAAATCATCCTCCAGAGGTTCTATAGGGTCTAAGTCCTCGTACACATCTGCCTCCTCAGCTCAAGAGTCAATGCGCGCAGGCAGTGGTAACGTATAGCCACCATGGTAGTCTGCTGGTCCCCCAGTCCGAAGATCCACCAAGGAGAAGCGACATTCGCGAGTGTTGGTTGAATCTCCTTGGAGCATGCGACTTGGGTCTTTGATGATCACCTCTGAGCTGCCTCTCCATTCCCAACCTTGACGGTTTACCTCCCACTGACCGTCGTGGTAAATCTCAAAAGTAAACTTGACCAGATCCACCATCTAATGGGCCATCACAAGGCCAAAATAAAACCAAAGACAACAGAGATACAGAGAGAGTCAGCTATTCCGAGCAGATAAGCCGACTGCGTGGAATTACAGCAGGCAAACATATCAAGATATAAAAACAACAATATTAGACATATCAAGTATACATTCACAATTCATCATTCCAATTATTATTTCCATCATCCTCATTTAACATGGTCATTGCTCCATCACACTTGGCATTCCAAGCCTTTCTTTTGCCATTAACTTGAATCATCTCCTTGCCCACAACTCACTTGGTACCACATATCTTTCATAATTCTTATTTCATTATTAAGGGATATACACTATTAACTTCATGTATCTTTCTTATTAAGTTTTATTGAAGTGCATCCATCGATGACAAGGGATTTAGGGAAAGTCACCGAGGAGTTTGGTTAACACACATACATCTCCTCCAATCCTTTCAAGCCTAAACGGAAGCAAACGGGACGTACAAGAACCTTAACCCACTCCGGTCGAGCAGCCGAGAAAATCCAACCACATATATATATATGTATGTCAAGGCCACAACCGTACGGGCCGGCCATCATGACATTCACCATTTTACGCGGTACCGTAAGGGCCCCACAACCAATCGACTGTCCGCCTCGTTCAGGTTCTCTCTCACCGTTTCGAATTTGATCAAGGGTACGACAGTACTATTCTAGTCTACAGTGTGGAACACGCTACGATCCTTTGTGTATTAATCTCCGATCACATATAGGCTAGTTCCACCTAAAATAGTACCCCAAGTTACTTGATGTTTCACCGTCATCACCCTCCCCTATCACAATCACACACCTGAGTATCCGCAGATAAACAGGGTATCTTCCTCTCCACTACTACACGCTCAACTCGTCGTGATATATATAATGTCTTTTAGTATTTTATCAAGGTTTTATTAATACGTTGATTAACTCTAAGGTTCGGACGAGTCACCCTTATGCATCCCTTCGGTGATCCTCGACCTCTAATTATTCATTTTCACATTAATCTTTTTCAATAACATTTTGATTGTATAGGGCTCGGACACACGACATACAACACACGTGGCCAGCACAAACTCAACGCAAATAGCACGAATCCAACTTGGTGCACATCAGAGAAATTATTATCATATGTCGATTATATCCACAACAACTCATTCTTTCCAATTACGCATTATGTATAAGTTCACTTTACTCTCATTATATCTAAAAATCACCGGTCTTTTCATCCTGTACCATTATTATTTCATGTCATCTCCATCAGCATCATCATTTTACTTTAACAGTTAAAACATGGCATATATCTCACATAACATGATTACTTTCAATTTCAGATAAAAGTTCAGCAGACATAGAGAAGCATATTATAACGTCTCATCATCATAAATAAATAGCATCATGTCATAATATTATAATAGAAAAGGGATGTCTTAGTCGTGCGTATAAGTGGCCAAACATGCACAATCAACTGCCACTATACGACTGACTCTTAGACCCCACGTTCCGGCTTTTGAGATGGCCAGGAACGTCTTAACATGTTACCTACACACCATTGTGTCTTAGGAAAACTGCTCTCTCACCTCGAGTGTTGACAAAATCCAAAGGGCTCTCCACGGGTGCGGTCCTCCAACACGCATCCACAACTGGTACCTTTTAAATCCTCAAAACAGACGTCACATATTAATAATATAATCTAATCCAAATGTCTTCCCAAAATTAAAATCACTCTTTAAGATTTAAATTGAGATCCTTGGGTCAAAATTAGAACATCAACCCTTCTTTCCAAAATCTTTTCAAAACTCTTTAACATTTTAAATTCCTCAATATCATTATAGTACGATTAGCAAAATCTTTTTAAGATAGATAGGTTAGTGGCTGGTCCTTCTCGGGCAGCAACTCACTCGGACCCGAAAACAACGAAAAACTCTAGTTATTCGTTCTAACTTTCACTATAACTTAAAACACTTAAACTCATGCTTTTAAACATTTGAAAACATTTTACAAATTGAAAACACCTCAATCCAAATTTCGGACAGCCACAACATAATCCCATTAAAGTCATTTTTCAAATATCGAAACACACCGTAAAAACATACGTCAATTCTTAATACTTTTTAGGTAAGAGTAAACACCTAAAACAATTCGTTTTTCAAACTACATACTTTAAATAATATTTGGACAGCCATGAAATAGTTCCAATATCCAGAAATATATATTAAAGTAAACAACTCAAAAACCAACTTATTTTCAAAAGCAAATCATTAAGTCAAACACTTAGCACATAATCATTTTAAACAAGAACGAACACATCACTTAAACCTTAGGCATTTGTATAACAACTTATGTTCCTTCACTTCCTTAGTAATGCTTAGTAATGAAATTAATTTTATTCAAGTAGCACATAGCATGGCAAATTAGTCACACTCATTCCATAAACTCACTTTACCCGAAACAAGCTTACTTCTAATTCAAGCAACTTAATTAACATGTCCTAATTTAATTCAAAACAAATCATGCCAATAAGCATCTACTCAAACTAAATAGGTTTTTCACAGCCACATATTAGTTAAACAAAAACCGAAGCACAAAGACAATTCAATTAGTACACATATGTTCTTAACTTTAAATTCATGAAAACCACATAGCATGCAAGCTAACTTTCATGAAACAAAAGCCAACCTCCTACACTCATTTAATTATTCAAATATTACAATCAAAATAAAAACATTTAGCCACGTCCAGCCACAAGCATAAGGCATTACATTCACCAAAACATCAAACATATGCTAAACCGTATACGGGGAATTCAAGGAAATAAAATTCCAAAATCATATCAAATCAATTCATTTCAGTCCCAAACTTTGTAATGCACTTAAACACATATTAAAGGTCATCTCATAAAATTTTCAAGCCAATCCAACACCCAGAACACAAGTTTTTATCCAATTTGGTCACAAAACCCAATCAGAACTATTGCAACCTGAAGCAAACATGCATTTATTAAAAATAGTGAACTAATCCCAATTGACACGAAATTTTGCACAGAACATATTCAACATTCAAGAACATCCCATAAAAATTTCAGATTATTTGGAGTTGTCTAAGTTACACTTTTCCATTTAGATCTCCCTCTAGTTCTGAAAATCCTGAACTGAGTGGCTCACTGTTTTGCACTAAATAAAAATATCAAATCAACTCCAAATCACCTCAAAATTTATAGAGAGCCTCCTCACATATGCACGGTCTTAAAAGAAAAATTTCAAATCCATTGGAGTAGCACAGGTTCAAAAATCCAGCTTACATTCAACCCGAAAAACTCATTTTTCCGAAATCGTTTTCTCAAAAACAATCCTTGAAAAATTAGTAAACTAACCCCAAAAATCATACCAAAATTCAGAGATTCTTAATCCAATCATAGAAAAATAGTGGTTCAATTTCAAAACCACCCAACATGTGCAAGCACTTTTAATTCAAATCTTTTTGCACTTAAAACCTTAAATTGTCATAATTAATACCAAACAAACTAAGGTTCACTAAAACAAGTCTAAACCAATTCAAACCACTAGAATACATTCCTATGGCATATAGCATGTAATAAAACAACTCATGCCTGAATAGCTATACAAAAACCGAATGGTGAACCAAAATGAGCCAAAAATCAATTTGTTTCCTATGGATATATCCTTTAAGGCACAAGATCAAACATTTTGCTTCAACATTTATAATCATGTAGTCACTAACAAATTCCAATCCAAGCATAGAATTAGTCAATCATTCCAAAATTCTCATTTCTACACAATTGAACACAAAAAGGCCCAAATCTTACAATTCTCAAGCATTTGAACAAGTTAATCACTTCCAATTATTAACGTATGAATTCATGCTTAAGCAAACAAAAGTCATTTGATTAGTTCCTCATGCATAGCCGAATCATGTAGCAATGAAAATAGGTAAGCTTCACAAAAATCCATCATGCTTTACAAAGCTAATTCATTTCCCTAAATCACATACCAAAACCGAAACACATAAATTAAAATAGATTTGGTTCTTAAAAAGTTCCTTGATAAGCTATCATGTATCATGAGTCAAAACCATCCCCTCTCTTTTCTTACTTAGGCCGAATCACATATTAGCAATAATCACAAGATTCTAATTTTAAAAACCGAAAATACATCAAGAAAACAACTTATGTTCATAAATCAATCATATGCACCAAGGATGAAATTATTTAGGCATGAACACCAACAAAACCGTATGGTATTTTAAAAACTAAACAAAGACAAAAATCGATCCTTTCATTTATCCTTCTCGTAGAAGTCGAAAAATAAGACAAGAACAACAAAGGTACCTCAATCAAAATCATGAACCATAACACATCTTAGTTCATAAACAACCTAAAGCAACTCATTTTTCATTATTCTCAACACAAATCAAGTTATTGAAATGAAACCAAAATTATTTGAACAAGAGCAAGGCAAAACCGTATGGCACCTCAATTTGACAAAATTGAACCATTATTTTCTCATACAACCGAAAAATACACTAAGAAAATAACAAAGGTTTACAAATCAATCACATGCATCAAGAATAAAAATCAATTTGACAATTATTTTCTCATACAACCGAAAAATACACTAAGAAAATAACAAAGGTTTACAAATCAATCACATGCATCAAGAATAAAAATTATTTGAACAATAACAACAACAAAACCGTATTGCCCTAGAAATATCCAAACCAAGACAAAATCAATTTATCAATTTATTTTCTTGTGGGAACCGAAAAATAAACTAGAAAATAACCAAGATTAACAAATCTATTACATGCATCAAAAACAAAATTAGTTTCCTCTATGTTAACCCTAGGCCGTGGCACCTCAAGGAAAAATTGGGGTTTTTTTGCACTTAAGTTCAAAATAATAACATGCACCATAAAAATCAACCCTTATTCACTTACTCCAAATATAAACTTATTCAAAGAAACAAAACAAAAATCATTTGGACCAAGAGCATCACCAAACCGTGGGGACCTCTAGTTTAGTTGCATATCCCCTTTTCAATTTTTAACATCAAATACTTGCTTAATAATACTTAGAAAAAAAAGAGGAATCAAGAAGTTCAACATGCAAAAGCTTTTGAACACCAAACAATAAAACCCCTCCATGAACTTCAAAACAAAAACCGAATACAATAAGGAAAGGAGAAAGAAAACAAGATTAAGAATCAATACCTAGGTTGATGATAGAAAACAAGATGAAAATCCAAGAGCTCCCTCTTCCTCTTCTCCTTCCTCCCTCTCGGCCACTTCTCCTCTCAATTTATGTTTTTTTTTAAGTGTAAAGAGTGTTGTAAGAAGGGGTGGGATGGAGTATTTATAGGGATAGGTGGGATGGGGTTCATTTTATTAAAATAAGGGTTTAGAATTAAATTAGAGTGGGAGAGTGTGAAGAGATATATAAATGGGTAAGCATCCTATTGGCCGAAAATCTACTCTTAGATAGGGTCTGTTGATACCTCAATATTTGGTAGCCCAAATCATAAGGCCCAAATCACATAAGGGCCCAGGAGTTGTCAAACAAAAAACAAAGTATTAAAGACGCTGAGAAAGGCGCGCCAACCCCAGGAATTGCCCAAGGCGACACACGCCCAAGGCGACGATCACCAAGGCGACCATTCTCAATAAGACATCCAGAGCAAAGAGCGAAGCATGTTGACGGCAAGGAATGCCATGTGCTATCTCAAGGCGCCCCAGATGCCACGAAAAACCGAAGAGAATATCGTAATAAGTAAAGGCGATCCGGGAGTAAGAACCCGTGGAAGGCGCACTCATGACCAGCCGAAGGCGTCATAGCTATCCGAAGCTCTAGCGGCTTGCAGAGGATGTCAAGAGAGAATCTTTTATCTATCCAAGGCAAAGCTAAGGGGAGTAAGACTTGGAGTCCTCTCCTTCCCCGTAATCATCAAATACCAAAGCCAAGAATGGCAAAGAAGACAAAACCACTGGAAAGATGCTCTGGACACATGATGCAGGCGGTCATTAACCAACGGACGAAGGGAAGCGAACAGAGACCACTGGTCCAAGACACCACTATAAATAAAAGAAAGAAAAGAAAAGGAAAGCAAGGACTCCGGGAGGGGGAGAAAGAGCCTCAGGGGGAAGAAACTCCCTAGAAGAGAACGGCGTCCCCCTAAGAGGTAAAAAGGCACCGGAGAAAAGGGGAAACGACACAATATACACAATGTAAGAAAACACAGAGAAGCAGAGCCCCAAGAGCCACCCCCTCCCAAAGGCCGAGAAATGCCAGAAGGCAAGAGGAGCAATACCTCAAAGCAATCATAGTTGCAACACAGTACACACAATATGCACAAAAGACTCAAAAGCTCCTCCCTCTGAGAAATGGAGGATTGCCATGAAGAAGCAAGAGGCAGAATAAACAACAAAGGAGGAACAGAAAAGGAGGAAAAGCCAGAAGGCGTGCGCCTCCAGCAATCATCCTAGGAGCCAGGACGAGGAGGTCAGAATACCCGAAATGCCACAACCAACGATGGCTACAACACGGAGGGCGTACAACAAAGAGGAAAGGAAGCTCCCCTTCTGAAACTACAATAACGTAAAAGGAGTGTAAAGCCAAATTGCACACTCCTTTATCTGTAAAAGAAACCACAAAAGTGGGAGCCATTTCCTTGTATAAACCCCTTTGTACCTCGTCTTGACATAATGAAAGCCTAAAGCTTCACGAAGTTTACGAACCCATCATATCTTTTAATTAAATCATCATTATCGCACAAAGCGGTCAGAAACAATTGGCGACTCCACTGGGGAAGCTACGGCTTCCAACCTTGAAGAAAATGCTCCTAGAGGCACCGGTCAGGAGACAGCTCCCGAGAGCGTTCGCTGCTACCAACAACCTCCAACTGAAGAGACTTTGCGGCGACGAGGTACTCCTTCAGACCGAAGGCGACCTTCACGAAGGGTGGTCTACCATCGAAAGGCGAGTTCACTAGAAGGTGCTCCTCAGAGAATGGTCCCCCAGAAGGCGTGATCACAAAAGGAGACCAAGCTTGTCCCGATACAAACTTCCCAGAGGGTGACGAGGCTCGTCCAAAGGCGGCATGGACCCTCGCGAACTGGATTGTCCGGAAAGGCAGCGCTTTAGGGGCGACGGCATTTGCTCCGCTTGGCCTCTTGGAAAACGGTTACGGGGCTAAAGAGGCGAAAACGCACCCTTGCCGACGAAGGCGTCGCACGAAGCACGCTCCCGTTGACGAGGGCGCGGGATTACAAAAGGGGAAGCGCAGGAGCAAAGGCGCAACTAACAAGTCCACATAGAAGGACGTTTCATGTCATCTGCATCATAAGCTAAGTATACACGAATCCTGACTCAGCCTTATTCATCATGTGTGCTTTGATAAACATGAATTTGGTAGATGTGAATCATGACAAAATGAAAAATATGTTATGCCTAATCGTATATAGGTTGCTCTACGTAGCTATAACATGTTTGTTCTGTGCATCTATGTCTTGATACGTTTTCAGTAGTGTCGCTTTCGCATGATATCATGTTTACGCCGCTAAGTTTCATGACTAAAATCGTCCCGATAACAAAAATTTAATACCATTTTGACTAAAGTGACATGTTTTCGATATAGTCCGAACCTAATTATATCACGGCTGAAAATGACATGTGCATGATAACAATCATAAACGTCGTCGCTCTGATATGTGTCGAATGTTTGACTAGAGAGAAAGCAATAACTAGACAAATCTGTGCATATGAGTGTTTGCTGTAGAACTGAATTTAGTATGCCATACCAGTTATTCTTGTCAATTTTTCCTGGATCAACCGTGGCGTAATAAAAGAAACTGTTCCCATAAAAAAACATCTAGAATTGTAAATTATATGTTTGAAATGTTGAAAGATACGCTCTGGGAAAGCGTTGCATAAAAACATGACCTGGGTAATGTTACATAGCGATGCATAACTGACTTTATACATGATTTACTGGATGCAACTAATAAAACGGACATGCATAGCATGAAAACGTCTGGAAAATGAAAGTTGTTTATGTAGGAACAAGAATGAATCACTCTTTGAAATCCGAGAAACCTTTAGTGCGCTTTCAAAAAGAAAACTCCCCGCATCTTGCACAATGAAAGCAAGGCGGTCGGGAATGAAATATCAGAAAACAAATGACGGAACAAAAGCGAAAAGCGTCGAGAAAAGAGACGCAATACAGAAAGGGGCAGTAAAAACCAAGCAATGGAGAAGATTCCACAGGAGAAGGCGAACACAAGGCCACCGTAACAAGACGCACATAAACGCACATCCGGCGCAAACTAACTAATGAGAAGAGGCAGAAAAGCAAGTGTGAATCCTAAAGCCTCATAAGAAGCTATGAAGGCGAAAACCCAAGGCGCGCAAAAGAAAAACAAACAGCGCTGAATCTAGAAATCCCGAAGTAAACCGAAAACGGGACGTTGCTAGTGCCAGCCTCAAAGAAAAAGAGGATCTAAAAGCAAGCCACGTTAAAGGCCGTGATCAAAGCTAACAATGAATTCAAGCCGGAAAGACCAAGGCAACTTCAGAGAAAAAGTGTGCAAAAGAGCGCAAGCCAAGGAGTCGAAAGAAAATCAACACGGACATCCTGAGCGCAACGCCAAGACAAGATGAAAAGCAAAAAAAAAAAAGAGTAAAAAAAAGGAAGAAAAAGACATAACAAGGCTCAAAAGGCGTACAATTGCAAAGGCGTACAATCGTAAAGGCGTGCAACTACAAGGCGCACATGAAAAGGCGTACATGCAATATGAGGCACGAAATTATATACAAGAGCGAGATGCAAGATGGAGACAAACCAAAGGGCACCTAGACGGTCGACTCAAGGCTGCCACAAACATAACATAACCAAGGCGAACTCAGTTTACTTGGTGTTTCGACAAAGTTAAAACGAAGAATTCGCTCCAGTCTTCTCTCGTAAGCAAGAAGAAGTATCCTAACGCAAATGAAAATAATAGCAAAGCCCTGGAGAAAGACGCATCTGAGCTCATTCATGCATCAAAACGGAGGCAAGCGTGAGTCAAAATGATATGGAACTCCAAGTGCCTACAAACCAATGATGTCAAAAAAAAAAAGCAACGCCCATGACAAGAGGTGTTACGAAGCACAAGCAACCAGAAATGAGTAATCAATCAGAAACAAGAAAGTGCCTATGACAAGAGGCACCAATGATAAAATCTCGAAGCGACGCCGATGACATGAGTGTCCCCAGAATGAGCACAAACGATGCTGATGACATGAGGTATCGCTGTAGAAAACACCCTCAAACAGGGTCAATAATGCCAGAACGCGAGGTTCAACACTTCAAAAAAAAAAGAAGAGAAAAAGAAAAAGAAAAAGAATAGTGTTGAACCGTACCGCGGGCACAAGCGCCTTATCGCGGTACCCAGATAGACCTCCTGAAAAATTTCTGGGACAGACGCGGGCGAAGTACACCATAACGCGAGACTAGAAAAGGTCCCGGGAAACAAGGGCGCTAGTCTTAAACGCGGGCGGAAAAATCTGTAAAAGAGGTTGGCTAACGCAAGATCCAAAGTGATCCGTTAGTTTGAAAAGCCCCAATGTGGCAACTGAAAAAAAAAGAAGCCCCAATGTGGCAACTGGAAAAAAAAGCCCCAATGTGGCAACTGAAAAAAAAAAGCACCAATGTGGCAACTGAAAAAAAAAAAGAGAAGCCCCAATGTGGCAACTGAAAAAAAAAAAGAGAAGCCCCAATGTGGCAACTGAAAAAAAAAAGCCCCAATGTGGCAACTGAAAAAAAAAAGAGAAGCCTTAATGTGGCAACTGAAAAAAAAAAAGCCCCAATGTGGCAACTGAAAAAAAAAAGAGAAGCCCCAATGTGGCAACTGAAAAAAAAAGAAGCCCCAATGTGGCAACTGGAAAGGAAAAAGAGAAAGAAAAAGAAGAAGAAACCCCGATGCGGCAAAAGCAGCAATCGAAGAGCCCAAGGCGGCAAGCAGAAAATCCAAAGCAGCAAACAAAAGAAAGGGTCCAAAGCGACAACATCTGTGAAAGTGCCCAACGTGCACCTCAACAACAATCCTGGCACCAAAGACATCAGGGGCCATTGAAATCTGCGAGAAAGGTTTGAAGCGCCCGGAGCGCGCTCCAAAATTTAAAAAGTGGAGAGGGGGAAGGAGGAAACCTTCCTTGGCCGCCAATACAAAAAAAAAAGAGAAGAAGAAAAAGAAGAGAAAAAGAAAAAGGAAAAGAAGAGCTGAGCTCTATCAGAACACCCAAAGAACTAAGAAGTGCAACAAATGCTAGCACAGCCGCAAACAATTACAAAGCTATGAAATTCAAGCTAACTGCTAAAGCAGCAAAGCTAACAAAAGCGCGCAAGAACAAAGGTGTAAAGTGCAAGTGCAAATCTCAAGCGCAAAAGCAAACAACAACAACAACAACAAGAAATGACGACGAAGAGCAAAAACAAGAAATGCATTCTCAACGTAACAGCATTGGCAAACATACAAAAGCAGAATCCAAACAACGAAAAGCATCATGAATCCCAAGATACAAATTCAAGGTCAATAAAGCAATAAAAGTCAAGTTCGAGCAAAGTTACGCAAGTCATAAACCGAATGAAAGATCGTAACCCGAAACCATAGTTCGAAAATGAAATGTCAAAGCAACGGCATAAAGTGGCAAAACAACGCCTACATAAAGAACAGAGAATTCAAAGAAGTAACCCTGCAGACTTCCTCATAAGAATACTTTTTGTCAGCCAAATCCCTGATTTCCTGATCAAGAGCCTCTAGTTCAGCGGTTGCTTGGTCAAGCTGAGAAGAAAGCTCCTTGACATGAGACACCAAGGGAGCACGGCGCTCTTGCGAAGCACGCTCAGCGTCGGCCAACTCGGCATCATCAAACGGAGGGCGCAAGCTTTCAAAACCAGCAATGGCATTTTCAAGCCAGGGACCAGAGTAATGTTGAAACTGAAGTGTGTATAAGCAATCCGAGATCTCAGCCTTCTCCTCCCATGGCAAGTCATCCACATCAACTGAGCGGACTAAACGCAACATCCGCAACAGAGTTTGAGAACCGGACTCCCGGAAAAGGCGAGGAAGTGAAACTGAAGGAGGAATCAAGAAAGCATGGGCCCTCAAGAATGAACCGATTAAAGCTTGATCATCTTCAGGAAGTGAAGCTGCAAAAGCACATAGCAGCACATGTAGAAATGATAAGACAGGAATTCAGAAAGAAAAGAAAAATCCCAGCTCAAGAAAGAAAATACTTACGAACTAAAGAAGAGCCTGGGGAGGCGGAGGCGTGACTCGCCCTCACAGCAGGAGCCTTCCCCTTATCAGCTAAAGAAGCCAAGTGTGCAGCGGCTTGACTCTCTGAGGGGGCAGGAGCATCAACTGCAGCACCTACCTCACCAAGCACGTTTTCAGGTCTTGGAACATCAGAAACAAGTTCATAGATAATATCAGCAGCAGCAATACCTGAAGGGGCCTTCAAAGGCGCACCCTTGGGAGAAACAGGAACACTCTTTGGAGTGCCAATTGGAGACGTTAAGTCGAAACCGCCACTAGCAGCAGAATCAGAAAGGGCAGCACCCCCACCAGCTGAAGGTTGACAAAAGAGATTCATAAAATCTTCATGATCAGAAGCAAGCGAAACAGCAGGAGCGTCCTCAGGAGACTGGGACGAAAGCGACGCCGATGAATGACCATCAGCACCGCCTGCACTCAAAAAGAAAAGAAAAGGGAATCAGTGACGCTATGGAACTATCCAAGCAAAGCAAACGGAAAAGTTAGAAGAAAATAAAAGAGCAAGAAACGGAACCTGGAAAATGATCCCCAGCTCCACCGCTTTCGGCGGAAACATCACAAGACAAGAAAGAATCATCAGAATTAGCTTCAGCAGGGTCATCTTCAACCAAGTCCACATGGATTGGGGAAGAAGGAGCAATACGAATGCCGGAAGAACGAAGGCGGCTAGACCGACGAGTAGGAACGGCTGCAGTTGCCTTCCTCCTTTTGCTAGAATCAACGGCGCTACTACTACCGCCTCGAACAGAAGACTTGGAAACAGAAGAGGCTTTCCTTTTGCTTCGCCTGGGGGCAACGGAAGGAGACGCAGCAACTCTGCGGCTAGGCGAAACCCCCTCAGCTGAAAACAGAACCAAGTACAAGTTGAGTGCAAAGCAAGAAAAGAAAAAGCAACGAAAATGAAAAATGGCCAAGATGCTTACCAGTAGCTTTCTTCATGGAAGTGCAAAAATAAGGATCGTTGTACACTATAGGCAGCAAGGAAGGGATGAGATGCGAAGGAGAAGCTTCGAAATCCCGAAGGTGTCGCAAAATGTCTTCATGGGAAACGAGCCAAGAACTTAAAACGCCTCCGACACGAGAGGGAGAAACATAAACGGGAGCAAAATCAGGAACTCCAGGAGCCGCATCAAAGAGAAGCGCTTTGACCAAATCTTCTGCCGGGGCCTGCTCAATGTTGAGAACACAGGGGGCTTGATCACGCCCAAATAGCCTGGCCACCCGATCAGGACGGTATACACAGGGCCAAACGGCTCCACCATGAGCACTCCTGCTGTCCAGAGGAACAAAACCGGGCAAGCAGCGAGAAGAGAGAATCATCTTCCATAAATCAAAGGCCCCTTCGAAAGGGGTGGCAGCATTGTTTCTTGTGGGAAAAGTATCTTCATCATAAAGGAGATGCGGGAGGTCCGAATAAGGACGGAACAAGAATTGGTCTTTTGAATCAATGAGAGAAATGAGGGGTTCTCTTGGAGATCCTCTCGTCCAACACCATGAACGAGGGTCCAAGCCAGCAGCACCAGTGGAAAGAAGAAGTTTGACAAGGCCATATGCAGGAAAACGCTCAAACAGAAAATACTGGAGAAATGTCAAGTCGATATAAGAATTGATTGGAAAGCGCCCATGAGATATGCACATCTGAACTGATACCTGATCTAGGCGAGCGTACAAGCCGCCTAGGTAAAATGAAGCGAGAGGAAGGCGTGTACCTTCCGCCAAGAGACAAGCAAAAAGAAAGACACATGGGCTTACAGACTCCCATGGAGGTCCAGGAAACACATAGCGGCTAAGCCAGAAGGCGATAAAAGCGGCACGGCAGAGGCGTGCATCAGTGACAGGTCCGGATTGGAATTTACCATCATGGAAATCGCCGAAGAAATAGCGAATCCAGCAAGCAAAGGTGTACTTAACAGAGGAACATTGACTTGCTCTTCGACTCTTAGGAACCAAGTTCCCAGTGCCCCTCACCCGTTGAGAAGAGGAGCCCTTAGCATATGAGGCGCGCCTTCGCTTGAAGAGGTCCCGAGAATACTTGGCGCTCAGAACAGAAGCGGCTTTCAGTTGCATCGACAACTCAGAAAATTGCTCATCAACATTCTCCACATCAAGGTCTGCATCTCCAAAAGCGGGAAGACCAAGAAGTATGATCACATCTTCAAGTGTTGGGGTAAACTCTCCCCATGACGTCAGAAAGGTGTGGGTGGAGGAACACCAGCGCTGCACCAACATCAACAGATCACTGGGTTTGCGGTTGGCACCGAGTCTAGGCGACGCCTTGATGGCAGTAGCAATCCCCGCCTTCTCCAAAACAGCCACGAAAGCGGCATCAGTAGCAAAAACGTGGTCGACCCACTCTTGCCATCCAGCGGTGCCTCCCACGCGAACATTGAAGTTCACATCCACCCATGGGAACTCCAAGCGGCGAAGGCATGAACGGAGTAATGAGGAGCCCAGAGCGCAATGGTACTTACTGTAAGAGGGAGAAGAAATTAGTTCGGCGTCCTCCTCAGAAACCACCGTGGCTTTGGAAGACGAGCCAGCAGTAAAATCGCCCGAATCGGGACCAGAGGGCGAGTCCGCCTTCACCTCCGTGGCCCAGCGACGGTACCCCGGTTCAACAGGGTAAGAGCGGGGGCAAGGAAGCTCTCGCATGAAGCAGTAAGAGATGGGGCCTGGAAGCTGAATCTCTTCCTCAGAACTCGAGGAAGCACTTCCGACCGCATGGGTAGCAATAGCTTTTGACTTCGACATAATAATGGCAAACGCAAGAGATAAACAGGGAAACAAGAAAGCAGAGAAGTAACGGAGGAAAGTTTTTCTTAGAAGTTTCAGACAACAAAGACACGAAGAAGAAAGAGAACGAGTGGAAGTAAAGGAGAAAACTGAAAAGTTTTAAGGGAGTTTCGAAAGAAGGAGTGAAAAAGGGGGACGTGGGAAAACGTGCAAGCTGAAGGATATTTGCCTCTTCCCCCTAACGACACGTGGAGCGCAACAGAAGAATGGAGGGAAGAAAAAACCAAAAGACTCACAGTGAGGGCCCGTTGACAAGACCCCACTGGGTTTCGAAATTCAAAGCAGAAGCTGCCAAGCAGTGAGCGAAGCCGGAGAAACGCAAAGGGTACCCGCGATAAAGAGGCGTCCCTTGGTGTACGCCTTCCCAGAAATCGAGGGCGACGCTGAAAGAAGCGACAAGAGGCGAAAGAACAAAGAATGAAGAGTCAAGAAAAGAGGAAACAAGCAAAAAGCAGAAAAATAGGATTTGCACTGAGAATGAAATTCTTCCCCTCTCACTGCAAAGGGGGCAATTGTTGATACCTCAATATTTGGTAGCCCAAATCATAAGGCCCAAATCACATAAGGGCCCAGGAGTTGTCAAACAAAAAACAAAGTATTAAAGACGCTGAGAAAGGCGCGCCAACCCCAGGAATTGCCCAAGGCGACACACGCCCAAGGCGACGATCACCAAGGCGACCATTCTCGATAAGACATCCAGAGCAAAGAGCAAAGCATGTTGACGGCAAGGAATGCCATGTGCTATCTCAAGGCGCCCCAGATGCCACGAAAAACCGAAGAGAATATCGTAATAAGTAAAGGCGATCCGGGAGTAAGAACCCGTGGAAGGCACACTCATGACCAGCCGAAGGCGTCATAGCTATCCGAAGCTCTAGCGGCTTGCAGAGGAAGTCAAGAGAGAATCTTTTATCTATCCAAGGCAAATCTAAGGGGAGTAAGACTTGGAGTCCTCTCCTTCCCCGTAATCATCAAATACCAAAGCCAAGAATGGCAAAGAAGACAAAACCACTGGAAAGATGCTCTGGACACATGATGCAGGCGGTCATTAACCAACGGACGAAGGGAAGCGAACAGAGACCACTGGTCCAAGACACCACTATAAATAAAAGAAAGAAAAGAAAAGGAAAGCAAGGACTCCGGGAGGGGGAGAAAGAGCCTCAGGGGGAAGAAACTCCTTAGAAGAGAACGGCGTCCCCCTAAGAGGTAAAAAGGCATCGGAGAAAAGGGGGAAACGACACAATATACACAATGTAAGAAAACACAGAGAAGCAGAGCCCCAAGAGCCACCCCCTCCCAAAGGCCGAGAAACGCCAGAAGGCAAGAGGAGCAATACCTCAAAGCAATCATAGTTGCAACACAGTACACACAATATGCACAAAAGACTCAAAAGCTCCTCCCTCTGAGAAATGGAGGATTGCCATGAAGAAGCAAGAGGCAGAATAAAGAACAAAGGAGAAACAGAAAAAGAGGAAAAGCCAGAAGGCGTGCGCCTCCAGCAATCATCCTAGGAGCCAGGACGAGGAGGTCAGAATACCCGAAATGCCACAACCAACGACGGCTACAACACGGAGGGCGTACAACAAAGAGGAAAGGAAGCTCCCCTTCTGAAACTACAATAACGTAAAAGGAGTGTAAAGCCAAAGCGCACACTCCTTTCTCTATAAAAGAAACCACAAAAGTGGGAGCCATTTCCTTATATAAACCCCTCTGTACCTCGTCTTGACATAATGAAAGCCTAAAGCTTCACGAAGTTTACGAACCCATCATCTCTTTTAATTAAATCATCATTATCGCACAAAGCGGTCAGAAACAGGGTCATTAAATGTTAGTCTTAATTAAGGTGGTTTAAGAGATAAGTTGTATTAATTGGATTACCCTAGGGACTTGTGCACTAATAAATGGATGTCTCACAAATTCAAAATTCAAATGCATAAAACTATACCAAAACCGTGCATCACACTTAAACAGGAGAAAATAATATTTCTCCAATATAGTAAATAATACTTAAAAATCATAACTCAATCTTCTCAATAGTAAAAGTTATAATTTTCCCAAAACAGTGAAAATCCCGTGGACTGCAAAATAATTTTCATACTGTACAAAAATAAGTTCTACATTTCATTACGATCGTTTTGACTGTAAATTCGTCAGATTCCGATTTACCAGTCAAAATTTATGAATTTTCAAAGTTAAATAAATCAAAGAAATCAATACATAACCATTTCTCCAAAACACAAAATAATTTATCACTACAAAATAAATCCTCTAAATTTATAAAATACCAGAATCAGATATTTAATCAATTTAAAATAATTTCCTCATTTTCACGTATTATTATAAATCAAACAATATTTTTATCTAATTTTAAAAAGGATTGACCAATCAAAAATCTCCAAAAATCAATTTATTAAAATGGGAAAAATTGCGGGTATTACATTTTACATTCAGGCCACTAACTCTCTATAGTGTCAAGTAGAGAGTGCTACTCTAACATATTTTATAACCATTTTTTGGATGTCTAATGTCCATAACAGCGAATGAATGAAATTTTCTAAATTATTTTCTTTGTTAATTTTTAGAGCTACTCATTGTTAAGTAAAGATTGAATGTGTTATAATTTCTCAAATTAATTTTTTTAACTATTTCTATTATGATTTATGCTCTTCATAAGACTGAAAGTGTTATTGTTACAAACATTATTAAAAAAATGAACAATTATACTAATTTATCCTCAAAATCCTATTTAATTATATTATGTATACTGTAACACCCCAATTTGGAACTTAGAATTTTAATAAAAATTTGCGCCATTATTTTTTTTATAAACATTTTCAACTTAGAGTTTATTCCCAAAATATTTTTCCTTTCAGTTATCACAACCTTAACTTAAAGAAACTTGGTTCATCAATAGTCACAATGTAAATCTTTCCAAATTGAGATATTACCAACACATCCCTCCAAACTTATTTCATAAATATCGACGGTTAATTTGTGAAGAAAAGCCTTTCATTAATTTATAAAAACTTTACTCATATCCAAAAGATAACGATTCGTTATTCAATTTCAAAGATCATTTATTATAAAAATGGGGTTACATCGGGATAGAATTCCTTAAGATAGGATATAAAATCTAACTAAGACATTCCCAATCATTAGTGCCTCATCTAAATCAAAACGCATGGTTCCTCTGTGGGGACCTCCTTAACCACTGGCTCTGATAACTCTAGATCATCATCTAGATCAGCTAGCTCAATGAATCCTTCTTCTTCGTCCCACTCCATAATCAACTCTTCCTCATTCTAAATGTCTTCCTCTTGTGCTTCTTCCGGTACCACTCTGCTATTCAAATCCTCAGCGCAACAAATAACCTCTTCTGCCATCTGTGGACATCATTCCTGAATGTCCACAGAAAAATGGAAAGCAGAGAGAGTAAGCGATCCGAACGAATTAATCATCGACGGATGGGCTTACGCTTAGGAGAAACAATAAGATCAAACACACACAACTATATATAGACAATAACAGCATTACGCATGACTAACATCAACATTATTCTCACCAGAATAACATAACCATTCACATAACATAGTTCACAATATCTGCATATTCCAAAGGCATATTTCCAAACTTAAACTTAGTCTTTTAAATCTTTGAATCTTATTTTCGACATAACCGTCAACGATTAGGAAGGAAATCATTGAGGTAAAGGGATAAGTCAGCACACACGATACATCTCCTCCTCGGTCATCCAACCACAGCCTAAGTCGGAAAGCAGATGGGACGCACAGGAACCCTAACCACAATGGCATCGAAGTCGGAAAACAAAAGGCTGTAACCAGACTCCGGTGGTCAACAAGATTTCAAAAGTTAGGAAAACAAAAGGCTGTAACCAGACTCCGGTGGTCAACAAGATTTCAAAATTCATTTCACAAAAGTTTCCAACAAGGAAAAGGGCCCGACCTCTAGCCTCGTTCAGGTTCCCTCTCACCATCTCTGATTTGCTCAAGGGGGCGACAACACTTTCTCTAGTTGGCTTGCAGTCCTTGCTACGACCGAAGTCCAGACTCCGGTGAACCTGGTCATTGTAGTCCTGTCCCGCCTAGAGAAACACTCAAGGCTTCTTGATGCTCACCATCCTTGCCCTCCCCTATCACAATCACCACTTGAAGGGACTCCGACCTCCAAGCATACAATATATTTCCTCTCCACTACTTCTCTCTCAAACGTAGTTAGAAAGGATTATTATCTTCATGTCTTTTAAAGTGTTAAATTCTTTTACGATAAAGGTTTTAGTTTTATTAACCTATAATTGGTCGACCCATTCTAAGCCTCGCTTCTAACAGGCCTCGACCTCTAAGGGAAAAACGAAACAAACACCTCCCTAAGTACAGTGGTTCCACAATGCTCGCAACCACAACACGTCATTCACGTGGCCAGCTACTTACAAATCAAGCACTTCCGAAGACAGTGCGATTGGGGATATACATCAAAAGTCATTAGTGCTCTGCGCACCTTCACTGTACACTATGTGATTCAAAATACTTAAATTATAACCGTATTGCCTTAACCAAGGCCTTATACCCACCAGGGATCCACAAAATAGTCAATAACTTAAACCATAAAGTCTTAACACCATCTTAACAATTTCAACATATTTCCCAGATAGTCATTTCTCCAATATTTTTTTTCCAACAGATAATCAGTTATCACAGGAAAACATCAGTACAATAACATACTCATCATATAAACTCATGATATACGATTATATAAAAATAAATAAACTCATATCACACAATACCAACCAGTAACCAACATCAGACATACAAATAAAAGTTATCGTCTCAACGTAGATCGGCTAAACACACACACACAAACAATTGTCGTCACGTATTTTGACAAATAACTACGGAGTTCTGATATTTGATATGATCAAGAACATCCTAATGCTACCTTAAAGGGCCATTGTGTCTTAGGAAAACTTCTCTCTCACCTGGATTAAAAGTTCTCGCAGATACCTCTTAACCTCTGCTGATGTCGTTCCTTACGTTCTAACGAAGCTCTTTATCCTCAAACAATCAACAATACTTTTACTAACTAACTAGGCTCAAATAAATTAAACTCAAACCTAACGTTCTATAACGTAAGTGTAAAACAACATTTTATTTTTCAAAACCAAACTTATTTGAATCACGTAAATAATTAAATCAAAAACTTCTGATATAACAAATAAAAAGTGAGGAAGTGGTTCAAGTTATTATTCCATTAAGTAGATATTAAATGGATATTATGTGAATGAATGTTAAAAAGATACTATGTGAATTTTATATGAATATTAAGTGAATTTTAATGAAAACATCACCCAAAGATCGTGCCATATCTCTTTCGTTAACCGTCGGATCGTGCCCAATTTGGAGACTAGCTTACCAACCCTCTTGTCTTCAAATCCAATGGTGAAAATTGTATTTGGAGGCCAAAAAGCCTAGGTAATCGATTACCAAGGCCAATAATCTGTTGGAAAACAAGCGAGTAGTACTATTCCCTATAAAGGAGGTGAATAGGCGAAGAGTACGAATCTTCACCAATTAAAAATTTATTGCTTACTAAGGCCTTTAAAATAATCAGAGTAAAAACATATAAAACACATATACTTAAATATATGAAAATTAAGCGCACGGAATTGTAAAAGAGATAACGAAAGAGAAGCGAACACAAGGATTTTATCCTGGTTCACATTAGTGTGCTAACGAACACTAATGCTACATCCAGTCCTCCCTCTCTGAGATAGGAGATTTGCTTCACTATGAACAAGAATTGTAAGTACAAGTAATGTGTAAGAGAAAACCTTTCCCTTAGACTCGTCCCTCCAAAGAACCTCTTTGGAACTTGTGTCTTCGCAAACAATTCCTCGAACCACAGCGAACCTTGTGGTTGAAGAAACCTTCTTCAATTCCACTTGAAACCTTCAAGTATACTTGATGAAAACCTTTCACCAATTTGCGTTTATCAAAGTCTTGTTGTTGGCACTTTACACCTCATTGTGCGGATGAACAACTACAATGAAGATCAATGGTACTTGCACCTTTCTTGTGAGGATTATCAATTCAATTAAGAACACTTTAAGTACTGGATCAAAATCTAGAACAATGAGAATGAATGCAAGTGTATATCAAAGTGGGTATTTGAAAGTTTAGGATCAACACTTGAATAGTTCTTCAATTATGTATGAAAATGTTGTTTAATCATGAAGAACACTCAATGATTTTGGAAAATATGTTTTTCAGAAAGTTCAGAGCAGATAGAGAGGTGTTGGAATGTTGTCTTCTGGTTTAAAAATGTTTGGATATGTATATATAAAGGTTTGGACAGCAAACGGCTAGTTTTAGACAGTTTTAACAAAACTGTCAGTATCCGGATACTTTTGAAAAGTATTCGGATACATCGTGTTTAAATTCAAAATTCTTACTGTAGTTTTAACGGGGTATCCAGATTCTTTCAGATGTATCCGGATACTTTCAAATGTATCCGGATACTTCGGTTCAAAATTTCCGAAAGCAACATTTTTACTTGTTAACACTTATAGTATTATATTTAAAACATTTTCTTCCAAAACACTTTATTTATTAGAAAAATATTTTCAAATTATTTTCTCAATATTTTTCTTATCTTTATAAAATCACATATTTTTCTTTTAATTTTGAAAAGCACCCACTTATGATTATACTTAGCATGCATACCATATCTTTTAGATTATGATTAGTTTTTCCTAACTTAGACTCTAACCATTATGCATCTAGGGGACTTAATAAAGAATAAATAATACATTACATTACAATAAGAACCCCTTTGTTGACTGTGTTGAGCCTTAAGTTGAATTGTGAACTTTTGCCTTGACTTGCACTTTGTAATCATCAAAACTACCTATGCTTAGGCATTTTCTCAACATAATCGATTACCTGGTCAAAATTACAAAGTTGACCAAATTTAAGCCTAAGTAATCGATTACCAGGAAGTGTGGTAAGCTCAAGCATCCTTTGGGCTTCAAACTTGTTCTATTTTCAAGTTGACATGTCCTAGTTTTGATTCTAATCATTGATCATGAATTATTGTGTCTTATTCATAGTGATCAGCACCGATTTTGTTGTCTTGCCAAACTGAAAACAGAGCACTTTGCAGCTGAACCAAAAAACTTTGGGATTTTCCCAACCAAATCGTTTCTTCCATTCCAAATCAATCTGAATCCTTGAGATAGTAATAGAGAAGTTAACCGGGTGCTAGAATAATAATCTAAAGGCTGGAAATGTAGAAGTCCACATGAACTCAAGGGCATAATAAGGAGAAATGAGAACTCGAAGTGGGAAAATGACTTGGAGGTCATTTCAATCCCATTTCTTTATTTGAACAACTTATATTTGCTGAATATGAGCTAAAACAATCATGGAATTGGACTGTTTTTTTGAGGAATTGAAAATCACATGTGAAGTTGTCATTTTGCGTGTTTTATGAACTTTGATTGAATTATATATGAATATGATAATTTGGTTGCTTTAAATATGCATAGACATGTTTTATTATATGTGAATTTGATCTGTTTTGAGTTGTATTAGATTAAAGTGAAGTGTATCAAAAGTTGGTATAGCAAAACTCAATTCAGTGTGCATTCTACTGCAGGGTAATCGATTACCAGGGTTTGGTAATCGATCACCAAGGCCCCTAAATTGAGATTTGCTAATTTTTAATACACCTAGCCTTAATCTAATGCATTAATGGGTCATGAAAGGAAATTCTATGAATGAATGAATACATTTATGATGATTTTGATGATGTTTGATTATGAACATGAATTCATAATTATGCAATGAATTAATAACGAAAAGTGAAACGATAAATTATTTACATTCGCACGAGGAGTTGCGGATGATGAGATAGGGTATCGGGAAAGATACGGCCATTCTAAGGATTGGAAAGAGAATTCCTAGGATCGATGCGAGAATGTGCAGAGGTCAGGTTTGACGGTGATTCGTCTGTAACCGTGGGGATTATTATGGGTAAAACGGTCCTATGATGGGGGGGTTCTGCAGACTTTTCCCGGGATAGTTTTTCTTAACCATAATATATCCTATCGGCCTCTAGGTGCATATTTAATGCTGCGGAGGGAGGACCTTTGGCAATGATTGATTTAGGTCTAATATATGATGTTTTGAGTATGATTTAGACTCCCTTTTACTATGGATTTGGCTTGTTTCTCTAGTAAATTTAGGACTTTTTGTATAGTTTTTAGGAAGTTAGTTAGTTTAGAATCCTTTGAACGTTTTGATTCGTTTTGGTTATGTTTCAGGTGCTTTTGGAGCTGAATTTGGAGAAAATATCATTGGAGCTGAGAAGAGCATGAAAGGACCTTGAAAATGATACAAGAACGGAGAGAAACAGAGTTGGAAAATGCACCACACGCCCAGGCGCGCTGCATCGCTAATTATGGGTCATCAGAGGGGGCGGGCCCAGGCGTGCTGCTCCATACGCCCAGGCGCGCAAAATGCGAGAAAGTGAGACTGTTCGCTGTTTTGACCATAACTTGAGCTATGCTTATCCAAATGAGACGTTCTTGGTATCATTTTAAAGCTAAGGAAAAGATCTACAACTTTTCCAGAAATAGCCTTGCTCAAATTCGTCTATCTTTGGGGTCAAAATCAGTGCCGAAGTTTCTGTCAGACACAAATACGGGATTCTAGAAGGTTTTTAATGATAAATTCTATTTGTAAATAAGATTCTTAAAGATTAGTTTATTCTAATAGGATTTTATCATATTATATCAATTGGGATTAGTTTTAGACTTTAAATATAGGTTTTTCCATTAGGTTAGGCAAACTTTTCAGAGCCAAATTAAAGATTAGAATAAAATTAGGATTAGAGAAGAGAGGTTGTTATGCAATTGAGAGCAAGGAGGCAAGGCACAAGGATTGAAGATCAACATTACTAGAGGGATCCACTTGATGATTGAAGATCTCTTGGGGGTAAATTGATTATTGTCTATAATTATTAGTTTTTCCCATTCCTTGTATTTCTTCTCTAAATATGTATAATTGAACCTCTTGTTAGGAATAAGGTGAATTTGTATGGATCTTAATTTGGCTATTTATTCATGAATTAATGTTTTTCCTTTCAAATCAATTGTTTGGTTGTGTTTTAATTACAATTCATAGAATTGATCACTTTATGTTTTGTTTTGGTAATCTGAACCTTAATTGGAAAATTAGGAAATTATTCAACTCATAGGAATACTTTTGGGTAATTGTATAACTTTTATAAATTTTACTCACTTAAGGGATTAAGGGATAAAGTTTAGTAAGAAACATAATTGCCATGAGGGATCTAGCTTTTATTGTTTCTGGAGTTTTTGATTTATTGGAAAACATATTTTCATAATTAATAACCTGATCCTACAATTGAAACCAAGTTCCTAACCTTTTCCATATTTGCTTCTAAATCCTATTTAGTTTCTGAATTGTTTCATACCTTTAATTCTACATTCCTATCTTAAACTCTAAATCAATACAAGTTATACATAGTAATCGCAATTAGGTGAAAGAAATTAGAAACAATTTGCAATCCCCGAGTGGAACGATAATTTTAATTACTCTTTATTACTTGTGCAATCGGTGCACTTGCCGAATTGCCACAATGATCTAACCCTAGAGAGAAAGGGTACACATAGATGAGTTGTGTGATCTGTCGTGGTTGAAAGGCGTTTACTCCCAGTTGCTTTCCTTTGATTAGAGAGAATAAGTTGGATTTAACAGGATTGAATTCAGTCGAAGGGTTGCTTATATGAGAACGATATTGGATCCAGATGAGGAGAATGAGAATAGAATACATGCATTATGCCACTTAATTACAAGAGAATTGTGTGATAAATTGGGTGTGCATTTGTATATGCATTATTCTTTGATTACTTGATTATTTGTGATTGTAATTTCTAGTTCTGATTCATTATTATTTGATGATGTGTTTCGGCTATGACTTACTCTCCTGCCCTTTTGTTTGTCAGGTAATGGCTCAGAACCCGATCTGCATAGAGATGAGGTTCATCCCCGAGGGGACATGGCATAGGAGGGGTACCAACCTGATATTAGAAGGGATGGTGGAGATCACAATCCGCCGTCTGAACCCTCTCCCTCATATGCGTTCCCTGAGGACTTGCATTCCTGTAGTCCTTATCATTCGTCTCTTTCCATACTAGAAAGGGTGATATGTGACTATGTGATAGGAAAGTCCAATGTTTATATACCTGCTGATCTTTTCGAGTTTTAACCATGTGCTCTGGGTCCTTGTACTTTGATGTAAAATAATGTAAAATATGTTAATCGACCTAGGGTACAAACTAGTGGACAAACTAAAAGATACGCTCTTGCTGCTAACGATGTGATATATGTTCTGAAAACCTTTTTATAATAATTTATATGATGTAAATTAGTTTCCATCTCTATGTGTATAACGATGTGTTGATTTAGTGATGGCTTAAGTTTATTTTCCTAAAAGGCGAAAAATTAATTTGTATTTTTTAAAAAGAATTAAAGAAAAAGAAAATAAATTTGGGTCGTCGCAACAAGAGCCGTAGAGAATGTTCATTTTAATATTATTTGTTAGCATTGGGCTCTATATTATTTGTTAGTAACTATTAACAAATTTGGTTATTAGTTTTATTTTATAAAAAAATAAAAAATAAAAAATTAATTTCTATTAGTTCTCTTTTAATTTATACATTCAGAGTTGATTGCTTGATATTTTTTTTGTTCAATAAAAATGATTATTGTTATTTACCAAACTTTACATTTTAGAAAAAGTTTACTTTCTAATTATTTATATAATTATTGCCAGTGTTCTTTTTCAATGAAAAAAAATTCTCGCATGATTATTTGAATTTCATAAATAATTTTTTATTTTTTATAAATTAGGAAACAAATTCAATTCAAAAACATAAAATGATTTACAATTATTATCTGTCAAATAGTAATAATTAACTAATAACAAGCAAGCAAACAAACAAATAAAAACCCCATGCAAGGCACGATCATAAAACTAGTGTAGGGTTAACCGATAATAAATCCTACCGCTACAGGATAAGCATGAGCTCTCTAGTACAGGATAAGGGTGAATAACTCATCCTTCTTATCCTCTAAGAGCCACGTCAGCCCTACTGGGCCGAACAGGCCCATAAGGCACCACAACACAACTTCCCCTATAAGTATCGCCATGCTATAGGGGCTAAGGTATGTTCTCTCATCCCTACTCTCAAGAACTACGTGTGGCTTGATCCCCTTATCACTGGGGTACGTAGGACCGGGGTCACCCTCGTCAGCTGCAACAACCCCAAAACACATCGTGGTTTTCCATCAATACCGGGACACTACATTGGCGCTGTCTGTGGGGATCGTTAAACTTCGATTCCCATCCACCAAAAGAAAAAAAAACATATGTACAAAAAATTAAGAAAGAACAAGAGGAACAACAACGTGCTTGATGAGGAGAAACGGTGGCGTTCTCACCGGGGCGGTTCGACACGGTGCGTGGTGATGGTCCCGATGCAGTGAGCTGGAACACGGAGATAACGAAGACCAACGATTGCCTCCTCTACCGTGGCGTTGCCGCCGGTATCGCTGCCGCTGCCATTCCTGTTCCTTCCTCATCACCACTCACCGCTGCCACTCCCTTGGTCGCTGCTGGTGCGATGCGGTCACGGGCTCCCCGAACGAGGCCACACACATCAGCCACGGCGAACACCATCATCAATAGCGTACACAGTGGCACACTCACGTCGCGAACCAGTCATCCACCACCGCCTCTTCCGCTCCTCATTCACGAACCAGACCATGGAAAGCATGAAGCGATGCTTGGGCAGGCACAACCCAGATCCAAATCGTCGCCCTCACCAAATTCGAACCGAGGAGGATAACCATCAATCTCCTTCGCAGCAGATCGACCCGAGACGAGGAGAGCAAAAAGCCACCGCAACCGCCTTCATGGTCCAGAATCGTCGCTGCCGCCGTCGCTTTGAGCACCCTCTGTCACTCCGTTCCCCGCCGCCGCAACTGGGTTCGGGATGCTGCGGCGACGACTCCACCATTCTCCGGTCTCGCTGCAGTGCCTGCTACCACCGCCGGCAAGGGTTGGAAGCAGCATCATCGATAGTGCAGCCGCCGCACATGATGTTCGAAGGAGAGGGAACGCAGCTGCTGCTGCATTAGGGTTCCAAACCCTAACGGGCCAACAGGCCCAATTCTTACAAAAAAAAAACAAGGCCCAACAACAACAATAGCTCCACAATCAGGAAGTGACATCTTTTTCATATCACCCATAACTACTACAATTATATATTATATTAAATGATTGCTTATTTTATATTTTATTGACTCACATGACTGTTAGTTAGCGGCAAAACTAATTTATACTTTTGCTATTTAGTTTGATTACGCGTCGTTTATTATTTATTATTTAATAGTTATAAATTGTCAACCTTGAATGACAATAACTAATTAATTATTATTTTCTTACACACATGCGAGGTACACGTATGATAGCCCGAGCCAGTGAGTAAACGGTCTAAATGGCCCAACCTATACGAGCTTATTTGATACGGGCTAAACAGGCCCAAATTAATTTAAAGAAAATGAAGGTCAGGCCTCGATGCTCAACAAAAGCTCATTTGAAAAGGATTGATAGAAGACTTCAAACCGACGCTCCTCACCTCACTAAATCAGGGAAGGAATTCTCGTTCCCATATTATTTTCCTATTTACTTGGCATTCTATGTGGTTACTTTTCACACATGTTGATATTAACTCAACTGACGCAATATTTCTGACATGTGCTTTTAATACTTAGTTACTTATAATTCCTTTACATGTCGCTTATTATTTGATATATATATCGCGCATTCTCATTTTTCATGAATTAATGCTTTCATCATTTGATTTGTTGTCATTAAATACTCTGGCATATTTATAAATGTCATTCATTACAATTATTGAGCGTGATATACCTGAAATCATGCATCTTTTCATGGGCAATCCTGTCTGGTTGTACGATATTTAATTATTGTCTTTTCATGGGCAAAACTGTCTGGTTGCAGGATATTTAATTATTGTCATTACTATGTTTATTACGTGTGATATTATTAAATCATACTACTTCTATACCGATATTATACATCGTATCTTTGCCAATAATTGTTATTATCGTTATTTAATTGTTATAAATTGTTGAATAACGACGATTACCAATTATTAATTTTGTTTACACATGCAAGGTACGATTATGATGGTCCATTTCTCTAAAAGGCCCATTTCGAGCTTCCGACCGCCAAAGATATCCTCAAATTAATCGGTGCCAGACTACTCAGTCACGATGGGCATCTAATATTACAGCGGCTTCAACAGGGTTCGGCAAAATCTCACGATGACATGGTTGTCTCCTCTATTACACATGCTTACTGTGACCATTTCAATTTATCATTGATTATGACCTCAACGTCACTACTCGGATTCCCGCTTCAAATAACACAACCAAAGCCTACAACATCCTCGTACCCTCTGCCACGACACCCTTGCCTCTCACGGTCACTTAGAGCCAAAAGACGATCGTTGTCAAGATCCCTCCTCGGGATTCCGGCCTTGCTCACACAATTGCTACACAATGACTTGTCCATAACGGCATACAGGGTTTTTGGTAGGAAGAGGATGAAGAATACTAGGCAACCGCCCATTCCAACAATAAAAGAGGAAATGCCTCACTGCCAAGAGGGTGTCGGGCATATCAACATTCAGAAAAAGTCTAAACACGAAGACTGACAGGGAAAGATTTTTGTCATTACCTCATTAATATTATTTCAATTTCATGGTTTAACTGTCATATTCGTTACTATTGAATCACTTGCCACGTGACATGTGTTATCTTACATAATACTCATAATTAATAGTGAAACAGCTCATACTTCGCTATTATTGTCATTACATATCATCTATTACTTGATATTCTAATTGTTGTTTTTATACATCATAAAAAGGTACAAACATAACGATCGGATCTGCCGAGCATGATGACCTATGTTAATTCGAGTCCGAGTATGACGACCCAACTTAATTCAAGTCCTTCACACCGGTTGTCGATCACTTTTTCCTAGGTTTGCGCACCATCGCGACCTTACCTATTTGGTAGAACGGTCTGCAGTGCCAACATCCAGTGATCTAATTCGGATCCCAGCATCTCCGAGGAACCACACAATGTTGATTCCACACCCACAACTCGCAAATATTCAACCTTCGCTCGGCGTTCGCCTACACAGATCTGAATCCGACCGTCTCTCAAAGAGGCTTGGATGAACACGATCTAATCGGCGGAAAACAACTCACACCTTAAAGGACTTCTTAGCTCGGCACAAGCCTCTTCAGGCTTTATCGAGTAAGGGGGTTGGTTATGCAATGGACTAAAAGTTTGCTTCAGCTTTGTTATTATGATGATCTATCAGCTTGCCTTCGCCCTAATTACTCGGATTCAAGAGGGGTTCAACAATTGAAGTTGACAAAACAGTTCCGACAAGGGAAATGGTCGTCCTTGGCTTCTCTACCTGTTCTTGCTTCCTCGGCTTCATTCTTTCCCTTCTTGGCATCCTCGGCCGCTTCATCAGCTCGATAAACTTTCGATGACTTCCACTCGAGTGACCTTATTCGGCCATGAAGCTTACTGATCGGCGGGTAGAATGGACTCCGAGTCTTGAAAGTAATTCGAGCCTCCAACTCCTCGGGTCGATTGGCTATTCTCGAATACGATGTTCGCTGCTTCGGGGAAGGAACGGACTCCGACTCTACAAAATAATCCGAGAAGAACTGTAAAGCCCTAAGCAGCAGATGCTCCGGCAATATTTGGGTGCCTTCGCACCACATCTTTAAAACCTCTCACCGAGCTTTCGGACCTATACCGAGTCCGAGCGTTTCACAGACCTTATGAACTCGACACAAGCCTTTACAGGCTTTACCGAGTAGGGGACTAGTATGTGATGAGGCATATACATAGCTGACATTGGCCGACCTTGATACTGGTATTATATGATGCATAAGTCACTCGAGATCAAATGTCGTGCCAAAGAGGATCACCACGTCCCATGAAGCAACAAATTGATAATTTACCTTCCTTATTAAGGACATATGTTAAACTCACTCACTTTGGATCATCTTCTTATGCACTTGCCCACGATCTCGGTTAGCCGGCCAGATCGGCGAGGCTACAAGTGAAAATGAGGATTGCGACCCGATAACTTGGCTTAGCCTCTCGGCTCAAAGCCTCTCGGCTCATATCTGGCTCAATACATCGTGGATCGAGGAATACACCTCGGCTAAGGTTGTCATTCCGACAGCAATCCCTCGTAAACGTTAAGATCCAATTGGTGATAATCTTGGCACACCTCGAACTCAAATAACAGTTTGAGTCGTGCCAGCATACCTTGGCACAAGCCTTTCGGCTTTCACCATGGCAAGCGCATAAAAGGATGTCTCCTTAAAAGCATCGTGACTTTAAAAAGTTCTCAGCCGCAAACTGTTTTATGTCACCACCAACTCTCAGAAGCTCAGCACAGGCTCTTCGAGCCTATACGAGCTTGGGGGGCTTGTAGGGTTAACCAATAATAAATCCTACCGCTACAGGATAAGCATGAGCTCTCTAGTACAGGATAAGGGTGAATAACTCATCCTTCTTATCCTCTAAGAGCCACGTCATCCCTACTAGGCCGAACAGGCCCATAAGGCACCACAACACAACTTCTCCTATAAGTATCGTCATGCTATAGGGGCTAAGGTATGTTCTCTCATCCCTACTCTCAAGAACTACGTGTGGCTTGATCCCCTTATCACTGGGGTACGTAGGACCGGGGTCACCCTCGTCAGCTGCAACAACCCCAAAACACATCGTGGTGTTCCATCAATACCGGGACACTACAACTAGTATATATATATATATATATATATATATCACTGAAATTACGTACTTAGCATAAAATTAAATCAAATAAAATAGACCAACATAATTAATTTATTTTCTAAATAGAATAATAACACAGATAAATTGGGCCTAAATTGGGGGTCTCACATATACTTCTTTAATTTTTGTGTTGCATCTTTGTAATAGGGCATATTACAAAAGAATTCTTTTTTGAGGTTAGACAAACAAATATTAAAAATTTTGATCTTAGACGAACATATCTTGAATTTCACTCATGCTCATTTTTCTTTTTACAAACTTTAGATGTAGCGATAAAAAAAAGTGAGAGAAACATTTTTTAAATTTATTTTATTATATGTTATTCATCATTGTCTCGGGTCAACCCAGACTCGTCCTTACCTTGTCCTGCTCTAATTAAGTAATGATTCGAGTTCAAAAATTAATCCGAACATTTAAGGACGGGTAAGGGACAAGCCCAATCCGTTCCATACTCACCCCTAGCTAGCATATCGATAAAAATTTTATATATATATATATATATATATATATATATATATATATATATATATATATGAAAATGAAGGGGAAAAGAGGATGGAGAGGGAGAGAAAGAGAGAGACGGTGCAGAATTTGCAGGTGACAAGGCTTAAGGCTGATGGTGACGAGGGGCAAGATCGAGAGAAAACCAATAGAGAGAAAATCATGAAAAAGAGAGAATCAAGAACAGTAGACTAAACTGTCACTTTAGTCCCTCATTTATTAAGGAGCTTTCATTTTAGATCCTGATTTTTCAATAATTCTTCTTTAGTCTCTCGCTTTGAAAAAAGCTACTCACGTTAGTTCCTGAGAACTTTCTCCGTCATAGACCTTAACATCTTACACACGTGCCCGTTAAATAACTTATACGACGTCTAGTTGTTGTGATGCTGCCACATATTCATCAGCTGTTGTATTTTCTGCAGCTGCCTTAGTTACCTCTTCAACGACCTTACTGTCTTAGTCTCTTCTTCCTCCAATTTTGTCTTTTGAATTCAACATCATGTGTAAGATGTTAATGACCACGTGTGTATATGTTATTTAACGGCTACGTGTGCAAGACGTTAACGTCTACTGAACAGATAAAATTGTCAAGGACTAGTGTGAGTAACTTTTTTTCAAAGTGAGGGACTAAAAAAGAATTGTTGAAAAGTCAGGGACTAAAGTGAAAAATCTTACAAAGTGAGGGACTAAAATAATAGTTTAATCAGAACAATATGAAAAATATTTTATTTTTTTAGGGTATTTTTTTATTATTATTTTTTTAAATTAGGAGAGTCAACAAATAATAGGGGATTTAAAAATAAACTCCCAAAAAAATTTTCAAAAACCTAAATGGGACGTAATCCATATTATATGATTAAATAATACTTATAATAAACTATAATTATATATACTCTTCATTGCCCAAATTAAAACAAAATTGCTGCATAAACTATTCTCTAACACAGCTCCTTAATTTGAATTCCTGTATGCAGACTTGAGTGCTTGATGTGTCTGTCACATGAATCATCCTAACACCATAGCTTTTTTTTTTCCCTAATTTTATTATGGCAACACATAAACAACTATGGGAAACCAATAAAAATGTCGAAATTGTAAAAAATAAAAATGTTTTTTTTTTTTCATTAGGTCCACAGAATAAATGTGAACAAGCATCAACCAACCATCCAACTCCAAGCACACACATGCAGATAAGGCAGATAGATAAGCCCCCATCTAATGCTCACACACTACTTACTCCACACTCGATCACAAAACAAAAACCTCTACACACCAAAACACACTATATAAATAAACTTATATAAACACATCCCTTTTTCCAAAGTGCAACCACCAACCAAACTCAGCCATGGCCGTTGCCACCTCCGCCGCCACGTCATACTTCTTCGGCACCCGTCTCAGCAACACAGCCTCAAATTCAGGAAAATTCCACGCCCTCTTCGGCCTTGGAGGCCTAAAGAAGGCACCTGCACCAAAGAAAAAAGAGATAAAGGTAAAACCTACTTCGGACAGGCTCGTGTGGTTCCCAGGGGCCCAGCCACCCGAATGGCTCGACGGATCACTGGTCGGAGACCGTGGTTTTGATCCATTCGGGTTCGCGAAGCCCGCGGAGTATTTGCAGTATGATTTTGACTCTTTGGACCAGAACCTCGCTAAGAACATTGCTGGTGAGATCATAGGAACCAGGGTGGAGAGCGCGGACGTTAATCCGACGCCGTTTCAGCCTTACACGGAAGTGTTTGGGATTCAGAGGTTCCGTGAATGTGAGCTCATTCATGGAAGGTGGGCCATGCTTGGTGCTCTTGGTGCCCTTGCCGTTGAAGCTTTCACTGGTGTTTCATGGCAAGACGCTGGAAAGGTAAGGTTTTTAAGATGAATTTGGATACCTTTTTCGCTATTTCTTTTGGATTTCGCCGGATTGGGATTATCTAGTAATTTTTCAGCTATGCAATTTTACTTAAAGTTCTTTAATTTATCTTTCATCATCAACATAGCAATCAGAATTATATTTGAGTGTCTGCATGTGGAAACTAGGTCGGGGCTAAAAATTCGGGACAAGACAATAGGATTATATATATTTTTTTTCTTATTTATAGTTTTAGTCCCTAAAAGAAGTTGGGAGTGTTTTGATTTTGGTCCCTGAAAGTTGTTATGACCTTGACTCATGTTTAATTGTTTTGAAAATTTGGTTTTAGTTCCTGCCATCAAGGAAAAATGCGTTAATTGCTAATGTAGTTAACGAAACGTCACATCAGCATACACGTGTGCAAGTAAGTATTGCATGTCATCGATAGGATGACCTTTACCCGCAGGAGCAAAAAGGCCAAGGCTCAACCAAAATGTGTGTGGATTGGGCTATGGTCCTTTTGCTCCTGCGGATCCGGATCATCCACGTCATCCTACCATGACATTTCATACTTGCACACGTGTATGTATGTTGATGTCACGTTTTGTTAGTCACGTCAGAAATTAACTGATTTTTGGTAACGACAAAGACTAAAACCAAATTTTCAAAACAATTAAGGATGAATCAAGGTCAAAAAAACTTCTAGGAACCAAAATCAAAATACTCTCAACTTTCAAGGATAAATACATAAATAAGCCTTCTATTTTTGTTGCTACTCCCTCCGGTCTCAATTATAAGCAACTAAAAACATCTCATTAATGGTATCAAGTATAAACAAAATTTAACTACCTTTTTTATTTCCAATACATTCATTCCTAAAATATCTCAATAAATTGGTTGTATCATTTAATTTTTGTTTTATTCCCAATACGTGTTTTCTAAAATAGTCTATTTTTTTATCATTTCAAAAAAATTAAATACACTCAACTAACTTCCTTAATAAGTGTGAAATTAGTTTTTTTGACTTATAATTAAGACCGGAGGGAGTACATGACAATATAGGATTTTGATTATTTTATTTTGGATTTTCTTAATATTTGTCCTAAGTTATATGTTAAAAAATTCATATATGATAAATTTGTATGGAGAATTATCATATTTATAAAATTTGTGTATTAATTACATCAATTTCTATACAAACTTATTCAATAAGCATTTCTTAACTTATGTTTTAGAATTGACATAGAAAAAAAGTTTAATATATGTGTACTAACCGTGTAAAATTTTTTTTACACTTTCAATACATTACATCGTCCACCATTTTATTTTATTTTATTTTGTTAAAGATCCAAACCCTGTTGTATAAATGTATTGTACTAGTATTTGTATGTATGTATGAGCGACTGGTCCACCGTACCCACCCCATGTTATGTGACATTGATATATATACCTTGGACGTGTCTTATTGTTGCCCACTAGCATATAGTGAGATTTTAGGGTGCTAAAGTTGATGACGATGACGATTTCTGTGGCCAAGGACGATGAAGACAAAATTTTACATTATTATAATTTGATCGGCAGCATATGATGTCTCTGTTTTTGTCCTAATCAAAACCCAAAAAAAAATGTCATCTTATATTCATAATCAAGTGTTGAGAGGAAATTTTTTTTTGGTTACAGAGGAAATAATTTTTGAACATATGCTTAGTATCTAATAAAGACTAGACATTGTAGGTTAATGCAAGTCTAGATACTAAGCTAAGTATTGAGAGGTAGAAATATTATAGGTATTCGTTAAGGTTGTTAGATTAAGAAAAACAACATATATGCATATTATTCAATTTTTGTAAATACAAAATTTAATTTTTTTAATAAGTATGTTAAAGACACAAGTCAGAGTTTGTTTTTTTATTATATACATATATGAGATAGGAGTCAACTTAGCACATCTTGACCACTCGAGGTTGAAGTATTTGTCTAATCTATAGGAAAATAACAATAAAGCTCATTCAAATTGTTTTGTTATTGGGACTGCAATTTTCAGGTAGAGCTGGTTGAAGGGTCATCCTACTTTGGACTTCCTCTTCCATTCTCAATTACCACATTGATCTGGATTGAGGTATTAGTGATAGGCTACATTGAATTCCAAAGGAATGCAGAGCTTGACCCAGAGAAAAGGTTATACCCTGGGGGAAAGTTCTTCGATCCATTGGGATTGGCCAATGACCCTGAAGAGAAAGAGAGACTTCAACTTGCTGAGATCAAACATTCCCGCTTAGCTATGGTGGTCTTCCTCATCTTTGCTATTCAAGCTGCTGTAACTGGAAAAGGCCCCATCAGTTTTATTGCAACCTTCAACAAGTGACATAACTTACCAGTTACCAATGAGACTTATTCACCTCATTGTGCTCCAATTTTATATAAACTTTTTCTTCTCATGAAAATCACATGTATTACAACATATATATGTATGTACTCAGTTGTATGCTTTTCTATAATTCTATAATATTGTTTTGTCTTTGGCGATTGTTCAACCCACCATTTCTGTTAATCAAGATTCTTGGCCTAGCCAAAAATATAAATTTAAAACAGATTAAATAACATGTGACAAATTTTGAGTGAGACTATTAAGCTTAAGATGAATTATGAGACAAAATAATACTGCACGAGAATATAAGGATGACCTAAAACTCGAAAAGTTGTGTTAGGTAACTATGGTTTTGAATTAGTACATATATTTTGTCGTTAAAATAGAAAAGGCTCGCTGGAGATTACAAATCAAAACCAAATCATTATATTCTATAATATAACTCACCGTACCACACCTACTATGCATGTTATATATCAACTGCTAACTTTACTTATTCTGTTATTCTTAACAGAACAAGTCATTCTTAACAGAACAGGTCCTATAATCTGCAAACTTTACTTATCCTTAACAGGAGCAGATCCTAAAGTACAACATTTGCTCGAATTATTCCAACAGAATCACAATTATGATTTTAAGAGTGAATAATAAAACAGACTATTTGGTGGCAAAAATGAACTTAAGGCATTCCTGCCCATTGGAAACAGTATAGAGCTGCACAACCGTATCAGAATCTAAAGTGTAATAGATACCCATATAAAAACCAAAACAGTGCAGGGTTGAAAATAACATTGTTGCTACAGGTACCTAAAACTTTCACATATATACCAGAAGGAAAAAATTTCACAAATCCCACATGCCAGCAATATTATTTCCATCAATTTGAATCAAGTCTGAAATTGTCAATAACTTCTTCAACCAACAAGGGATGACACTTGATTTAAGTAGGTAGTCGTCCTTCTCTTTGCATGACTGCTTGCTTTATATGTGGAATGTTATACTTGTTCGAACCTCTTTCCTTCATTATTTCTATCACACACGTTTGTAGTGTCAAGAAGATCCTATTGGACTTGATCAGGGAAAAAGTTTCAAATGATTTCTCAACCGCCCGGCCCCAACAAGCGCATCAAATGTCTAAGTTGTTTCTTTGTACTGTAATGCTTGAATGTCAAAGAAGAAACTAAGGTCTAGGACATTTAAGTTAGGAGAATTTGGAAGTAGACTCATCAACCTGATATCAAATCCATCGTCTTTGGCAACTCGACAAAATTTACTACCATTTTCATCAACGTGACATCTTGCATTATCTTAACTGAGTGAAAATTGTATTGTTTATCTCATCTCTTTGCCACTTTTCTTGTATGGCAGGAATAACTTTTTCAATTCGGAACTTTTTACTAAATTCTCTATTCATTGAAGTAATGGGTTTTGTTTCAAGGGTGCTTGCAACTTTATTCATATTATTCCTCCTTGATAGCCCTTTAGTGATGAAAAGAAAAACTCCTAATTTTTGGGAGAAAGTATTATTCTATTCGGCATCAAATCTCGTGCGAGTGACAGTTACTAAAAACATTACCTTACCGGTAAAGGTTTTGCTTTCACAACTGCGTAACGGAACATATTCTTTTAGTAGCAAGTATTTTGTAGACTTTTTTGACATGTAAAACCACTTTTTATCTTTTTGTACAATGTTCTCCACAATTTTTGAAAGTTGATTCACGTGGCATTGTGTTACCTTTGAACATTGACAAACAAAACTTATGTCTAGCTGTCTTGTTTAGTTCCATTATAAAAGGTTTAATCTCAATTGTGTGGCATTGAATAACTCCATGTTTATGAAGCCTTATCAATGACGACTTGTTTAGATTCAAGGCAACCAATAAATCTCATAATGTGATCCTATTTAGGAACTTCACAGAATTGAGCAGGATCAAATTGCATCCTCTTTCGTCCACAATTTTGTGTTTTCTATGAGACACATCTCCTTACTCCTTTGTTTTCTTCCAAATGGGTTTAATAACAGGAATGAAAAGTGAATACATAGAAGCAACCATTTTTCTACTTCCTTTTCCAATTCCCCATCACGAGTGTGCTTCAACAAATTAAAAGATACGAGATGGCTCCATGGTCTTCATTGCTTAAAAATTTACGTTCTTTTGCAAGTTCTCAATGTTCATATGCACTCTTTGCATGCTAGTGAAAACAATAATAACCTTCAAGGATAAATAGGAAACTCTGATCCTTCAATCACTGACTATTAAGGAATCACAATATTGAAAAAATGAATAAGGAAGAATTATAATACCATCAAAGTTTGATACTCCTGCTGCAAGTTCTACATGCGAGGTTGATTCCACAATATCAGTTGGTTGACAATCATCCTTTGTTTATGAATTGAGTATGAGATTAACCTTTGCTAGTTGGGCTTCATGAATCTCAACTTAACCTCGGATCTGTCGCCATCAACCACCCATTGTTCAGCTTACCACCCCGGTCGTGACCCCTATCCTCTAGCCGTGAGACCCCGTCGTGGTCCCTTCCATCTAGTTCGACCTCTCCCTTCCCTTCCCCTTCTTTTTTTTTAATTCTTTCCTCTCTATTCTATTTCTATTTTGTTTCTCCTTTGTTAGAAAATAATGCAGACAAGGCACAAGATTCAAATGACCAACTAGAAGACTCAACATAATAACACAATATTCCACAGAATTATTCCTTTATTTTGAATGTTTCTATAGTTTGTTAAGATACTTTTTTGTTCTTAACTTTCTGTTAGGCAGATGTTTATCCAATATACTTGTATTTTTGTCTATAAATTCAAATTGTAACCTGAGCAAATGTAATTAATGAAAATCGATTCTCAGTTTCCTTTCACCTTGTTTCCTATTGCATTCTTTTCATTCTTCTCAATCTTTGATACTTTTCTACATGGTATCAGAGCTCCTTAATTAAGGAGCTTTGCTGCGCAATCTCTGATCTCAATCTATCTTCAAATTACTTCTTATTCTTTTCTGGTTTATTCTTTCAGTCTGTACCAATGGCAGACATAAACTCCCTAAATGATCCAACAAGCATTTTCTATATCCATCCTAATGAAAACCCTGGTGCAATTCTGATGCCAGCATTGCTAAATGGTGACAATTATCATTCATGGGCACGGTCCATGACCATGGCATTGAAAACCAAGAATAAACTCAAGTTTATTGATGGCTTAGTGATGAAACCTGATGCAGTAGATGATCCTGATTTTGAAGGCTGGGACAGATGCAATACACTTGTTCTGTCTTGGTTGAATCAATCCATTGATAAGTCCATTGCCCAAAGTGTCCTCTGGTTGGAGACTGCTTCAGAGGTTTGGCTGGATTTAAAGGAGAGATACTACCTGGAAGACATATTCAGAATTTGTGAGCTTCAGGAAGAACTCTATTCATTCAAACAAGGCACTCTTTCTGTAAGTAACTACTTCACTCATCTGAAAGGTTTATGGCAAGAAATTGAGAATTTTAGGCTTATTCCCTCATGTACCTGCACCACTCAATGCTCATGTGATCTGATTCCCAAAATTAAGTCATATAGAGAGAATGACTATTTAATCAGATTTTTAAAGGGCCTGAATGAACAATATTCAGCAGTTAGGTCACAGATCATGCTAATGGATCCTCTTCCTGGAATTAATAGAGTTTTTTCTCTGCTTATGCAACAAAAAAGACAGATGGGCTTAATGGTTGATGATTCCAAAATGATACTGAACACTACTGTGAATGAAGGTAGTCATGGCAGAGGTAGAGGAAGAGGAAGAGGATACAGAAATTATAATGCCAATTATGAACATTCAGGTTCCATTTTGGGCAAAGGACCTGCAGGCAGAGGCTATAATCAAAGAATCTGTACTTATTGCAATAGGAGTGGGCATACTGAAAGTATCTGCTACAAAAAGCATGGATATCCTCTTTCTATGAAGAGGAACAGTAGAGTGAACAATTGCACAGCCACAGGAAATGATGATCAAGGTAATTATGGAAATGATCATGGTGCCTCTCAGAAGGAAGATCAAGATAATTCTGGTATGAATTTCACTCCAAATCAACAGAAGGCATTATTAGCACTTCTGCAACATTCTGATTCAGCTAATCTGCGCACAGCCAACCACATTACCACACAAGCCAAAGACCAAAACTCTTTCCCTTCAGGTATCGGGTGTATGTTGTCATGCACAAAAATTACAACTTGGATTCTGGGCACAGGAGCAACATATCATGTCTGTTATTCCCTGACAAAATTCAAATTTTTTAAGAAAATTAAACCTATCAGTGTCAATCTTCCTAATGGTAACCAAGTTATTACTGATATTTCAGGCACAGTTTTCTTTACAAATTCTTTCTATCTAACTGATGTTCTCTATATCCCTACCTTCAATTTCAACCTTATTTTTGTTTCTAAATTAACTCATTCTCTTCAATGTCAACTTGTCTTTTCTAACAATTCTTGTTGTATTCAGGAAACCAAATCCTTGAGGATGATTGGTGCAGATGAACAGACTAGAGGCTTGTATGCAATGAATTCTGGAAATCTATCTCACGTTGCTTCTCATTCTATCAATAACTATACCAGCTACAATGATGTTATCTGGCATTATAGGCTAGGTCATCCAGCTCATGATAAATTATCTAGTTTGCATAGCATTTTCCCTTTCATTGAATGTAATAAAAATTCTGATCCTTGTGACACCTGTCATTTGGCTAAGCAGAAACGACTTTCTTTTCCTTCTAGTGTTACTCATTCTATCAAACCTTTTGAAATAATACACATTGATATTTGGGGTCCAATTTCTTTTCCTTCAGTTTCTGGCCATAGATATTTTTTGACTATTGTTGATGATTATACAAGACATACTTGGATCATGCTCATGAAGTTAAAATCAGAAACTTCTACTCACTTGAAGAACTTTGTTTCACTGATTGAAACACAATTTGATTCTAAACTGAAATGTGTTAGAAGTGACAATGGTCTTGAATTTAACTTACATGAGTTTTATGCTTCCAAAGGAATTGAACATCAAAACAGTTGTGTAGAAACTCCACAGCAAAATGGAGTTGTAGAGAGAAAACACCAACATATTTTAGGAGTCACTAGAGCATTAATGTTTCAGTCTGGTTTGCCTAAATGTCTGTGGAATTATGCTGTCAATAATAGAGTATACTTGATTAATAGATTGCCAAGTCCTTTCTTATCCAACAAATCTCCTTATCAGTGTCTTTTTTCTAAGGATCCTAATTTCATTAATCTCAAAACCTTTGGCTGTTTATGTTATGCTTCTACTCTAACAGCAAACAGAAAGAAATTAGATCCTAGAGCTAGAAAATGTGTCTTTCTGGGTTATAAGAAAGGTGTAAAAGGGGCCATTCTATTTGATCTGAAAACTCATGAAACCTTTATCTCAAGAAATGTCCATTTTTATGAATACATATATCCTGTCCTCAATTCCATAGTAAATTCCAACTCTCCTACTCACACTTCACCAATTTCTTCTTTCTCTTCTTCTGATTCTTTTCTTGATTATCATTACACTATTCCTGTTCGAAATCCTCACAATCAGACTCCTGCTACTTCTCATACTGAACTAGACAATTCCAATTTCTCTCAACCTGATATTCAGTCTCCATCATCTGTTCATGAACATCTTGCCAATGTTCCTAATTCTCCTGCAATTTCAGAACAGTCTGATCACATCAATGCACCAGATCAAGTCAATGACCCTGAACCACCTCCAATTAATCCTGAACCCAGATATCTAGATAGACACAGACAACCTCCTTCTTATTTAAAGGATTATCATTGCATGCTTGCACCTTCTGATTCAGCTCCTCCATCTGACTCAATCAGGTATCCTCTTTCTAACTACATTTCTTACAATTCTTTATCACCCTCACATAAACATTTCACTTTAGCCCTTTCTAGTACCATAGAACCATCCTCTTATGCAGAAGCAATTAAACATGAATGCTGGAGGAATGCTATTAATGCTGAACTGTTGGCCTTGGATAAAAATCATACCTGGATTCTTGTTGATCTGCCTCCTGGAAACACAGCCATAGGCTGTAAATGGGTTTTTAAAATCAAACACAAGGCAGATGGTTCAGTGGAAAGACACAAAGCTATATTGGTGGCTAAAGGCTACACACAGAGAGAGGGCATAGATTATCAAGAAACTTTCAGTCCAGTGGTGAAAATGACAACAATCAGAGTCCTCCTAGCCCTGGCAGCTTCTTTTAATTGGCATCTACATCATTTGGATGTCAACACAGCCTTCTTACATGGTGATCTTACATAAGAAGTTTATATGCAGCCTCCACCAGGTTTGCAGCCTCCACCAGGTTTGCAGACTACAGGTTCTCAAGTTTGCAAGTTAACTAATTCTCTCTATGGACTAAAACAAGCTAGCAGACAATGGCACACAAAACTGACCTCTACTCTCTCTCATTGTGGTTTTGTTAAATCTCAAGTTGATCACTCTCTTTTTATCAAAAATAAAAATAACAAATTCACAACCATTCTTGTCTATGTAGATGATTTGGTCATAACAGGCAATGATCTCACTAAAATCACTTCTCTGAAAGCTGTTCTGGATAAACAGTTTAGCATCAAGGATCTTGGCAAACTAAAATACTTCCTTGGTTTTGAAATTGCTCGATATCAGAAGGGCATACATGTCTGTCAAAGGAAGTATGCACTAGATTTACTCTTTTCCACTGGTCTCTTGGCTGCTAAGCCCTCTTCAACTCCTATGGACAGCAGTATCAAGTTCTCTAAACATGCAGGGGCTCCTTTGCCTAATGTTACTGCCTACAGAAGTCTTCTTGGAAAATTGATTTATTTAACTCATACCAGACCTGATATATCCTATTTTGTGAGTTTATTAAGTCAATTCCTTGATTGTCCTACAGATATACATTTCAAGGCTGCTCAAAGGGTTCTCACGTATGTCAAGAATCAACCAGGCATGGGCTTATTCTTCTCAGCCAATTCAGGAACCAATATGACAGGATACACTAATTCAGATTGGGCCTCTTGTCCTGATACCAGGAGATCTGTTAGTGGTTATTGTTTTTATTTAGGGTCTTCCTTGATCTCATGGAAAAGCAAAACGCAGAAAGTTGCTTCTCATTCTTTTGCAAAAGCTGAATAACGTGCCTTAGCTCTTGGTGGCTGTGAAGCACAGTGGTTATTGTATCTACTGCAAGACTTGAACATTCCTCATTTCTCACCAGTTAATATTTATTGTGACAACCAATCAGCTATTCATATAGAAACCAACCCAGTGTTCCATGAAAGAACCAAACACATTGAGTTGGATTGCCATTCAATTCGTGAGAAACTTGAAGCTGGTTCTGTTCATCTTCTACCAGTCTCTACTTCCCATCAGTTGGCAGACATTTTTACCAAAGCCTTGGGTTCTAATGTGTTCAACTTCCTTAGTTCTAAGCTGGGCCTATGTAATATACATAGTCCAGCTTGCGGGGGGGTGTTAGAAAATAATGCAGACAAGGCACAACAACAGCTACAAGATTCAAATGACCAACTAGAAGACTCAACATAATAACACAATATTCCACAGAATTATTCCTTTATTTTGAATGTTTCTATAGTTTGTTAGGATACATTTTTTATTCTTAGCTTTCTATTAGGCAGATGTTTATCCAATATACTTGTATTTTTGTCTATAAATGTAGGTTTCTATGTTTTGATGATATCAAACGTATTTCAAGCAACAACATTTCAACAAGGAAGCTACACTCATGAAGATTAGAATTAGGATTTATTTTAATTCTTAATCAATGTAATATTTTATTTTATGCAATGCATATCATGAGAGTGGGTAGCTTTAGCTGATCTTAATTAAGCTTATAATATTGTTTGATTAAGAGTGAAGAAAACTTAATCTTGATTAAAATAGCTCAAATTAAAGTAATTGTCAAAGTACATTTCAAAAGCATTGTTTTTAATCAATGTCTGTACTGGTTACTCGATTAGCATGATAGGCCTACTCGAGTAGCACGTGTTAACATAGGTTAATCGAGTAATGAGATAATCATTAATCGATTAGTATGTTTTAACACTGGTTAATCGAGTAGTGTGTTAATCATTACTCGAGTAACACGTACTGTTTCAGAAAAATATAAAAAGACCTCATTTGTACTTGGACAAGGTTACAAACTCTTTCATAATTTTTCATATTGAGCAATATACTTTCATTTTCAAGAGCTATTACAAACCTTTCTTTGAGAAATCAAGATTCAACAATTCTCTCTATTCTTCACTCAAGATCAATTCAATATTCTAAGTTTGATTTAGATCAAGATCTTTCTAGTTTTCAAGTGTGTGTTGAAGCTATTTGCAACAAGAGGTTGCACAATCAAGGATTCAACAAAGGTGAAGAATTTCACAAGTAAAGTCTTTGAAGGTTGTCAAAGCAAATTGGAAAGGATTTGGTTGGAAGCATCTTCAACAAATCAAAAGAAGACGGACAAGGAATTCAATTGGGTTAGAACATCAAAGTGTTTGGTACACTCTTTGAGAGGGGTTAAGATAGGATAGCTTTGTGAGAAGTTGCATCTTAACATTGTAATTCTAACAATTGAATTGTCTAGTAGAAACTCTTTATCTTTTAGATAAAGGGGACTGGAGTAGCTCTCAGTGGTAGAGAGTGAACCAGGATAAATCATCGTCTTCATAGTTTTCTTTTCTAGTTTGTATTAATTCAAGAATAATTGAATTTAGGTTAGAATTGGGGTTTTTCATATCATTGATTAATTGACCTAAATTGGTTGGTAAATTTACTTGTAAATTGTTCTAGTATTCATTCATAATTTGTTGAATCATCAAGGCATTGCGATTCTAAGAGAATTCTCATCAAAACTAAATCTGCATCAGTTTTCTACCCAGATTACTCGATTAATCTGTTCATTAATTGATTAATTTCAAAGTAGCTTGCGGCATTACTCGAGTAACATTTGTGTTAATCGAGTAGTTCAAAAGTGACTTGCGCAATTACTCGATTAAGCTTAGCATTAATCGATTAGTCAGTGTAATTTTTGAAGAAAAATTTATTTTCTTAAAACCATTCTCTACGGTGATCGAAATATTTGTACTAAGGCTTCAATACTCTATTCACCCCCCCTCTAGACTATTTTGAGCAGCTTGTTGGTTTCCAACAAGTGGTATCAGAGCTCGGACGAAAAATCCGAGCCTTAACAAGCTTTTTCTAAAAGATCCTAATTTTTGGAAACAATGGGCTCAAATTTTCCTTTTGGTGGTGAAGGAGCTTCCATTAATCGCCCCCCACTATTCAATGGTGAGGGATACGCTTATTGGAAGGTCCGAATGAAAATTTTTATAGAAACCATTGACATAGAAATTTGGAACGCTATAGAGAATGGACCTTTTGTTCCTCAAACTAAAGTAAATGATGCTGTTTCTGCAAAACCAAAATCGAGTTGGTCGGATGATGATAAAAAGAAAGTGCAATATGATTTAAAAGCAAAAAACATCATCACGTCCGCTCTTTCATATGATGAGTTCTTTAGGGTATCCCAATGCACTGATGCAAAACAAATGTGGGACACACTACAAGTCACACATGAGGGCACGACTGAGGTTAGAAGGGCTAGGCTTAACACTCTCATGCATGAATATGAGCTCTTTCGTATGTTGCCTAATGAAAATATAGGCGACATGCAAAAGCGCTTTACGCATATCATAAATCATCTTTCTGCTCTTGGAAAAATACTAACTAATGGTGAAGTTGTTAATAAAGTTTTAAGATGTCTTAGCAGGGAATGGAAACTAAGGTGACGGCCATCATGGAGGCTAAGGATCTAGACGAAATTGATTTAGCAACTCTATTCGGAAAGCTTCAAGAGCATGAAATGGAGCTTGGGAGATTATCCATGAATGAAGATGCCGATAGAAAGAAAAAGGGGATAACTCTTAAATCAACTTCAAAATCCCTAAAGGCACATGAGGATCACTCTCAAATGGATGACTCGGACTCCGATATAGATGATGAGACTCTTGGCTTGTTAGTCAAAAAGCTTGGACGGTTCCTTAAGAAAAAGAGTAACTTCAATAGGAATAGATCAAGAGATTCTAAGGACACTCAACCAAGGAATAAGACTAACAAAGAAAATATCAAATGTCATGGGTGTGGGAAGCTTGGTCACTATAGATCAAATTGTCCAACTAACTCTAAAAAGTCCGAAGGTGACAATTGGAAGCCCAACTCATCTAAAGGAAAAAGGGCTTACATAGTGTGGGATGAACCGGAGAATCAATCATCATCTAGCTCATCGGAAGATGAAGAACTTGCAAACCTTTGTTTGATGACGAAGCTTGATGAAGAAGCATCTTCGAGCATGAAATCAAGTGACAACGTCAATGAGGTAAATTATCTTTCCGATGCTAGCTCTAGTTCTAATTCTCCCTCCTTCAATGAACTTTATAATGTGTATGTAGAAATGCATAAAGAGTTGAAGAAACTTGCAAAAATAAATGTTGAGAGAAAGAATTTCATCTTGAAGCAACAAGACAAAATTTTGGAATTACAAAACTCCCTAGAGGAGCTTAAGCTTCAAAATGAAACACTTGAACTCATTTATGCAAATTCTACATGCAATTGTGATTTGAAAACAAATGATATCTTATCTTGTGATAATTGCAAATCTCTAGAAAAAGAAGTTTTTAATTTGAATGATAGAATTGCAAGGCTCACAAGAGGAGACACATGCTTAGATCATTTGCTTTCTAATCAAAGAAATAATAGTAATAGAGCTGGACTTGGTTTTACCAAACCCAAAAATCAACATTTTCACAAAGTTGGAACTTTCTCTAAAATCAATTTTTCAAAAACTCCAACTTGTCATTATTGTGGGATTTTTGGGCATACCACGAATAAATGCAACATTAAAAGGTTTGGTATACCAAGTGGAGAGTATATTTGGATTGTTAAGGGGACTTCACCCCATGCTAACATCAAAGGACCCAAGACAACTTAGGTACCTAAGTCAACCAAATGATATTGTTTTTGTAGGTGTGTCTTCGAACCAAGGAACGTAGATGGTACTTGGATAGTGGGTGTTCGAGACACATGACGGGAGACAAAACGCATTTCATTGAGCTTACTTCTAAAAGTGGTGGTCACGTGACTTACGGCGACAACAACAAGGGCAAAATTCTAGGAGTTGGTAAGATTGGTAACGTATCTAACCTTGTCATTGAAAATGTCCTATACGTAGAAGGCTTAGAACACAACTTGCTTAGTATAAGCCAACTATGCGATATGGGCAACAATGTGACTTTTACTCCGGAACTATGCTTTATTAAGAGTAGTATAGATGATAGTGTTAAGTTTGTTGGTCGTCGCTCTAATAACACTTACTTAATTGATTTGGATGAGATAACTTCGTTATTTTCAAAATGTTTTAAATTTTTTGATGATGAAATTCGTCTTTGGCATCGACGAATTGCACATGTCAATGTGAATCAATTAAATAAACTTTTACGAAAAGACCTAGTAATTGGTTTGCCTAAACTCAATTTCAAGCTTGATAGCATTTGCGACTCATGTCAAAAGTGCAAGCAAGTTAAAAGCTCTTTTAAACCTAAAAATGTGATAAGCACAACAAAGCCATTGGAGCTAATCCACATGGATTTGTTTGGCCCATCACAAGTTCGGAGTTTAGGTGGAAATTACTATGGATTTGTTTTAGTAGATGATTTCACTCGATTCACATGGACTTTGTTTTTATCCGCAAAAAGTGAAACATACAAAAGTTATAAAAAGTTTGCCAAACTCATCCAAAATCAACTAAGTTTGAAAATAGTGTCTATTAGAAGTGACCATGGAGGTGAGTTTGAAAAAGCTAAGTTTGATGCGTTTTGTGAAAAAATTTGGTATTGACCATCAATTTTCAGCCCCTAGGACTCCGGAGCAAAACGGAGTTGTAGAAAGGAAAAATCGAGTTTTAGAGGAACTTGCTCGTACAATGCTTAAAGAATCTAGAGTTCCTTCCTATTTTTGGGCTGATGCGGTAAACACCGCTTGCTATGTGATAAATAGGGTTCTTATTCGTCCTCATTTAAATAAAACACCTTATGAACATTTAAAAGGGCGAAAGCCAAATATCTCATATTTTCATGCATTTGGATGTAAGGTGTTTATTTTAAATAACGGTAAGAATCTTGTCGGCAAGTTTGATTCCAAAGCCGACGAAGGTATATTCATAGGTTATTCAACCCATAGTAAAGCATATCGTGTCTATAACAAAAGAACTTTAACCGTTGAGGAATCCGTGCATGTTGTATTTGATGAATCTCCGAGAGGAGATTGTGTTGTTTCTTGTGATGATGATAATGTAGGTACTTATATGGATCATGAGAAGTCAACACCACAACAATTAGTGGAGACTCAAGTTGAGCATGGAGAGGTGCAAGCACATGATAAAGACTTAGCACAAGAGACACAACCTCAACTACCAATTGCTTGGAAGTCAAACAAAAATCATCCGGTTTCTAACATCTTAGGTGACATTGCTAAGGGGGTGGTAACCCGAAGCACATTAAATAATTTTTGTTATTATGTTGCCTTTGTATCTCAAATAGAACCTAAGAATGTCAAAGAGGCTCTTCAAGATGATCATTGGGTTATGGCCATGCAAGAAGAATTAAATCAATTTGAAAGAAAACAAGTTTGGGAGCTTGTGCCAAAACCTAATGATCGTCCTGAAATTGGCACTCGTTGGGTCTATAGGAATAAGTTAGATGAATCGGGTATTATTGTTAGGAATAAAGCTAGGTTGGTAGCACAAGGTTATAGTCAAGAAGAAGGAATTGATTATGATGAGACTTATGCTCCCGTAGCTAGATTAGAAGTTGTTCGTATTCTTCTCGCTTTTGCATCTATAATGAATTTTAAATTGTACCAAATGGATGTCAAAAGTGCTTTTCTTAACGGATACATTCAAGAGGAAGTTTATGTCTCACAACCTCCCGGATTTGAAAGTTTTGAACATCCGGACTACGTTTTTAAGTTGAAAAAGGCTTTGTATGGTCTTAAACAAGCTCCTAGAGCTTGGTACGATCGACTAAGAAATTTTTTATTAGAAAAAGGTTTTAAACGAGGTACTGTGGACACTACTCTTTTTATTGAACGTTCCGATAAGGATATACTTTTGGTTCAAATATACGTTGATGATATTATTTTTGGTGCTACTAATGATAACTTGTGTAAGAAGTTTTCAGATTTAATGCAAAGCGAATTCGAGATGTCGATGATGGGAGAGCTTACTTTCTTTCTTGGCCTTCAAATAAAGCAACTAAATGATGGCATTTATATACATCAAGGTAAATACTGTCGGGAACTTCTCAAGAGGTTTGGCATGGATTCGTGTAAGTCCGCTTCCACTCCAATGAGCGTTGCATGCTACCTAGATCAAGATGAGGTTGGAAAAGCTGTAGAGGTAACAAAGTATCGCGGAATTATAGGTAGTTTGTTATACTTAACTGCTTCTAGACCTGATATCATGTTTAGTGTTTGTATGTGTGCACGTTTTCAAGCCAATCCGAAAGAGTCACATTTAACTGTTGTTAAAAGAATAATGAAATACTTAAAAGGTACAACCAATACCGGTTTGTGGTATCCTAGGGATGTTTTTTTAAAACTAATAGGTTATTCGGACTCCGATTTTGCTGGTTGTAAAGTTGAGCGAAAAAGTACAAGCAGAACATGCCATTTAATTGGTAGTTCACTTGTATCGTGGTTTTCTAAAAAGCAAAATTGTGTAGCTTTATCAACCGCGGAAGCCGAATACATAGCGGCCGGTAGTTGTTGTGCTCAAATCTTTTGGATTAAGCAACAATTATCGGATTTTGGTTTAAATTTGACGAAAATCCCTATAAAATGTGATAATACTTCCGCAATCAATTTGACTAAAAACCCGGTATTGCATTCAAGGACAAAACATATTGAAATTAGGCATCACTTTTTAAGAGATCATGTTCAAAAAGGTGATTGTGTTATTGAGTTTGTTCAAACTTCGGATCAATTAGCTGATATTTTTACAAAACCTCTACCAAGAGATACTTTCTATAAAATTAGAAGGGAACTTGGTATTTTTGCTGAGTCTACCATTAGCTAATTGTATTTGAATTTTTTATTAATCACCTCAAGTGCCTATTTCATTATGTTTTTGAACTTGAGTAAGTTGTATGTTTAAAGTGTTCATTTAATTCTCTTGATATGTAGTTGTGTGTATATGTTTTTCCCTATAATATGTTTACTTGCTTTATTGTATGTGTGCTAAATGCTAAGTGTTTCTATCTGTTTGTGTGTATGAAAAATATTTTTGTTTAAGAAAAATTTGAAAATTTTTAAGTTTTAGTGCAGACTACTCGATTAACAGGGTCCTTACTCGATTAATTTTTCAATCTCTTTCGGCATTACTCGAGTAAAGACACTGTCACTCGATTAATTTTAAAACTACTTTCGGCATTACTCGATTAATTGGGTTGCTACTCGAGTTATTTTTAAATCACTTGCGCACTTAATCGAGTTACAGCTTTTTCACTCGATTAAGGCTCGAACTACTCGAGTAACGGCCAATCTACTCGAGTAACCCGATAGCTTATAAAACCTGCACTTCAGATTTTTACTCATTTTTTTCATTTCTTTTTCTCTCTCCTTTCGCTCTTCTCTCCGTCTTCTCTCATGCATTCATCATCAAATCGAACCAAGGGCTACCAAATGATCCAAAATCACTAAATTTCTTCCCATATTTCTTCATTATAACACCAATACACCTTATATCCTCCATCAATTTAACCAATTTCTCACAAAATTTCAATTTCCCCCAAATTTCCAAACCCTAACCGAACCAAAAACAAAATACCACGATTTTTCAGCCTTCAATTCAGAGGTTATGACTTCTTCTTCAGCAGAACCTCCCCGTAAGAAGGGCAAAAAGGTTTCTAGCCAGAATCACCCATGGTTTTCTGCAGCGGAGCGTGACTCACGTGCTCACAAGTTTGACCGTCGCACTTTTGGTATTCTACGGTATGTGAATTACGCTTGGCTAAGAAAAGAAAGGTTTAATTTCTATGATAATCTGGTATTTCAGAATGTGCAAAAGTTTTTGGAGTTCAATACTCACTATTATCCTAAGTTAGTTCATCAGTTTTATCAGAATTTTACAAAAATAGATGGTGAGTCTCAAAGTCAGGTTAAGGGAGTACATTTTGTGATTAAACCTGATGATTTGAGGTTATTGTTTGGATTAGAGGATGAGGGTACTTATATTGGTGATGATGACTGTCTTGATTTGGTTGTGGACCCTGGACTTGTTTATACTGAAGCACTTAGGGATGGTGAAACTTGGGAAAATAAAGCTACTAAGGATGTTTCTCCTTTGCATGCTGAAGATAGGATATTGATGTACATTATTCGTCAGGATGTTAAGAATGTGGCTATGGAGCAGAGGTTGATGGATCATATCTCGAATCTCTTTTCCCAGCACTTTCCTCCTCCACCAAACCCTTAGCCTTGTGGTTTCTTGATTGATGATTTTCATGTTGAGATTTCATTTTTTCTCTCACTCATTCACTGATTTTTGCACTGCTTCTCTGCTGGTTATGTTTATTTTTGTTGCTGGTTTATGATGTTATGACTTCGATTATGACTTTGTTATGTTATGCCTTTTGGATGTTCTTAGGGCCTTGTGTATGGCCTAGTTTATCTTATGACTATGGTTGACATCTTTTGGCTAAGGTCTGGCCTATGTTTTGCTACATCACTTGATGTCATTAAACTCTGATTATGGTTTATGGTGTATTTGAACTATGGTTATGGTGCTATGTCTTGACTTGTTTTTATTATGTATGATTTTAGCACTATTATGAGATTTTATATGTTTTTAGACTCTACTCTGTTTTTTACATATTATTTTCGTCTTTGCTATATTTTTATCTCCATATCATGGTTTGTTACACTTACCTTCCACTTTTGGCAAAGGACTTTTCTAATTCCAATCTTTTTAATGATGCCAAAAGGGGGAGAATATTTTGTTGATGTTGTTCTTGTAGGATAAGTTTTATTATATTTTTCCTAAGTGTATTACATTTAGGGGGAGTATTTTAAAACTTAGTGCTTAATTGAAAAGGAGGTTTGTCATCATCAAAAAGGGGGAGTTTGTAGGTTTCTATGTTTTGATGATATCAAACGTATTTCAAGCAAATACATTTCAACAAGGAAGCTACACTCATGAAGATTAGAATTAGGATTTATTTTAATTCTTAATCAACGTAATATTTTATTTTATGCAATGCATATCATGAGAGTGGGTAGCTTTAGGTGATCTTAATTAAGCTTATAATATTGTTTGATTAAGAGTGAAGAAAACTTAATCTTGATTAAAATAGCTCAAATTAAAGTAATTGTCAAAGTACATTTGAAAAGCATTGTTTTTAATCAATGTCTGTACTGGTTACTCGATTAGCATGATAGGCCTACTCGAGTAGAACGTGTTAACATAGGTTAATCGAGTAATGAGATAATCATTAATCGATTAGTATGTTTTAACACTGGTTAATCGAGTAGTGTGTTAATCATTACTCGAGTAACACGTACTGTTTCAGAAAAATATAAAAAGACCTCATTTGTACGTGGACAAGGTTACAAACTCTTTCATAATTTTTCATATTGAGCAATATACTTTCATTTTCAAGAGCTATTACAAACCTTTCTTTGAGAAATCAAGATTCAACAATTCTCTCTATTCTTCACTCAAGATCAATTCAATATTCTAAGTTTGATTTAGATCAAGATCTTTCTAGTTTTCAAGTGTGTGTTAAAGCAATTTGCAACAAGAGGTTGCACAATCAAGGATTCAACAAAGGTGAAGAATTTCACAAGTAAAGTCTTTGAAGGTTGTCAAAGCAAATTGGAAAGGATTTGGTTGGAAGCATCTTCAACAAATCAAAAGAAGACGGACAAGGAATTCAATTGGGTTAGAACATCAAAGAGTTTGGTACACTCTTTGATAGGGGTTAAGATAGGATAGCTTTGTGAGAAGTTGCATCTTAACATTGTAATTCTAACAATTGAATTGTCTAGTAGAAACTCTTTATCTTTTAGATAAAGGGGACTGGAGTAGCTCTCAGTGGTAGAGAGTGAACCAGGATAAATCATCGTCTTCATAGTTTTCTTTTCTAGTTTGTATTAATTCAAGAATAATTGAATTTAGGTTAGAATTGGGGTTTTTCATATCTTTGATTAATTGACCTAAATTGGTTGGTAAATTTACTTGTAAATTGTTCTAGTATTCATTCATAATTTGTTGAATCATCAAGGCATTGCGATTCTAAGAGAATTCTCATCAAAACTAAATCTGCATCAGTTTTCTACCCAGATTACTCGATTAATCTGTTCATTAATCGATTAATTTCAAAGTAGCTTGCGGCATTACTCGAGTAACATTTGTGTTAATCGAGTAGTTCAAAAGTGACTTGCGCAATTACTCGATTAAGATTAGCATTAATCGATTAGTCAGTGTAATTTTTGAAGAATAATTTATTTTCTTAAAACCATTCTCTACGGTGATCGAAATATTTGTACTAAGGCTTCAATACTCTATTCACCCCCCCCCCTCTAGACTATTTTGAGCCGCTTGTTGGTTTCCAACAATAAATTCAAATTGTAACTTGAGCAAATGTAATCAATGAAAATCGATTCTCAATTTCCTTTCACCTTGTTTCCTATTGCATTCTTTTCATTCTTCTCAGTCTTTGATACTTTTCTACATCCTTGTTGTTTCATTTTTTTTACAATAGGGTCTAATCGGAAAAATGCATTTGTCGGATATGCTAGTTTTTCCTAATATGGGTTATCGAAAAAATATTGGTAAAAAGTTCCAACTTTTCCAACACCTCGAGTCATAAAAAAATATTAGTATGGGACATTTTGAGTTTTTTTACACTTTTAATGGAGACTAAGGATGAGCACCACTTTCAACATTGAACTTGGATGTCATGATTGGGGGAGTACCTGTGTTGGTTCTGATCGTTAATGACACCACACATAACTTCATCTCTAGAGCTTTGGCAGAGACCATGGGGTGGTCAATTGTGGACACCAAGGATATGAGTATCAAAATGAGTGATGGTCACAGACCATGACTAAGGGTATGTTTGGAAAAATATGAGCTTGTAGCTTATAGCTTTGAGCTTATAGCTGTGGGATTATAGCTGGAAACTTATAGTTATATAACCAGCTTATTGAACTAGAGCTGTTTGGCAAAACTAGCTGTGTAACTAATTTAAACATGTTATATGACTAAAAAGGTAAATAATAATATAATTTAGTTTAAAAAAAGGGTAAATTTGAGATATGATGTATTGAAAGCTCTTATTTTTTTTCTCAAAACTACCTGATGTAACTTTCTAAAAGCTAGCTTTCAAAAGCAAGCTTTCTTTTTTAAAGCTATAAGCCTCTTTTATGTTTTGTTCACCAAACAGCTCTAGTAGCTTATTGATCGTATCAATAAGTTAAAAGCTACCAAATAAGCTATGAGTTTGTCTTACCAAACACAACCTAAAGGAAAGTGCAAGAATCTGGTCATAGAGTTTGGAGGAATTCAAATAACCATTGATGCTCACTTGTTTGATTTAAGGGGAATTAATTTGGTACTAGTGATATCCTGGCTATCAACAATCAGGGAAATGACACTTGATGTGGGTAAGAAGATAATGAAGGTGGTGGTAAAAGGGATCCCAATTGAGTTGAGAGGTGATAAGAATAGCACCTATGCAACATTCCAAAGTTTGTTAGGAAATAGCCAATTGGGTATTGATGGAGCATGTTTGTCTACAAGCATTCAAGTAGCACAGTCATTTTATTTAAACAAGTAGGGGAGATGTCACACTTGAATGCACAACTGCAATGTGAATTGAATTAGTTGCTACAATAGTTTCATGAAGTTTTCCGATAGCCAAGGGGAATTCCTCCTAAGACAAGTAAAGAACATGCCATAGTTTTACTAGAAGGGCATGAACCAGTAAATGTCAAGTCGTTCAGGTACCCTCATCATCACAAGGATGATATTGAGAAGCAGGTCCAAGAAATACTTGATCAATTAGAGTATATTGAGACCTAGTCAAAGTGCATTCTTTAGTGTAGTGATTTTGGTCAAGAATAAATATGCAACTTGGAGGATGTGTGTTGTTTATCGAGATCTTAATAAAGCAATAGAGCTTGACAAATTTCCCATACATGTCATTGAGGAGTTGGTAGATGATGTTTATGGAGCTTGCTACCTTTCTAAGCTTGACTTAAGGTCAGGGTATCACCAGGTGCGAATTAAAGAGAGGGATGAGTACAAACTGAATTTTAGAACTTATGATGGTCACAATAATTATCTTATCATGTCTTTTGGATTGACGAATAACTTCTAAACTTGACTTACGGTCAAGGTATACTGGTATAACCAAGTGCGAATTAAGGAGGGGATTTGTACAAAATGACTTTTAGAACTCATGAGGGACACTACAAGTACCTTGTTATGCCTTTTGGATTGATGAATTCCCTGTCAACATTCCAAGCATTGATGAGCGATATTGATGGAGAAATGTTAAGGAAATGGGTGCTTGTTTTTTTTATGACATTTTGGTATTTAGTGCTAGTAAGGAGGAACATGTGTAACAGTTGAGAACCGTGTTGAATACCTTGCAGCAATATTATTTGATGGCCAATAAAAAGTGTCAGTTTGCTCAAAGGAAAATTGAGTACTTAAGGCATTTGATTTCCCAAGAGGAAGTAGCAATGGACCCGAGTAAGGTAGACAATGTGCTCCAAAGGCTAACACCCAAGGCAATGAAAGGAGTGAGGGAGTTCTTGGGTCTTACTGGCTATTACAGGAATGTCATTAAGGACTATGTCAAAATTGCCAAATCCTTAATGGAGATCCATAATGGAGCTGTCCAAAAACGAGGGATTTAAATGGAATTGCAATGCTCGCGAAGTGTTTTGAGAGCCTGAAGAGAGCACTAGTAGCAGCCCCGGTCTTATCCCTCCCGAACTTTTTCAAACCTTTCCTAATCGAAAGTGATGCATCCAGAGGTGGTATTTGATCCATATTGATCTAACAAGGAAGACTCATAGCCTACTTTAGCAAAGCATTCAGAACCAGAAATCTCACTAAATCTGCATATGAGAAAGAACTCATGGTAGCGATACTCGCAATCCAACATTGGAGGCCTATATGATTATGAGCTTTTATGCTTTTAACAAAGCAATCCTTGCTAAATAGCTCAAGAGAATCTTATATAATGAACATACTCTGGTTGTTAGGGTCCTTAAAGCAAAATACTACCTAAGATGTGATGTGCTAAACTCTTCAAAATTTTACAAGCCAAGGTTTGTGTGGTCCAGCATAGTCTCAACCAATAAACTTATCCAAGATGGCTCTCTTTGGCATATTGGTGATGGATGGAAGGTATCAATATGGGAGGACAAATGGATTCGCTCTGGGTAAGTTATAGCATGGTGCCATTGGTCAATGGCCCAGCTGTGGTGCCGGTATAATATTCCTTTGGATTTAAGGTGTACAGCATTAATGGCCCAGATTTGGCACTCCATTTACTCCAAACCGGTAGCAGTGAAATTTACTGTGAAGTTATTGTCACTCAATTACTGTGAAGTTAAATTTTTTTCCATCCCGTTTCCCGTTTGTCCACGACCCATTCTCTTTCACTCCGTAATTTCTCTTTCACTCCAGTAGCATCTCCTGTCCATTGGTCAATGGAAATATACTATGAATGGAAATAGTAATTTCCTTTCATAGTCCTTCCGGTCCTTCCGGTCTCATTTAAAAGAAAAAAAAACTAAAGTAAAATTTATTTATTTGGACGAGAAAATAAAATACACACAACTAAAGTATGAGAGGAAAATAAAATACACACAACTAAAATTTACTTTCATACTCCTTCCGGTCTCATTTATGAGAGGAAAAAAAAACACTGAAGTAAAATTTCACTCCAAGAAATTTAGCGATTACCGAGGGCCAAATCCCTCGGTAATAAGCCAAAATCCGTTTGTAACGACGCGATACCGACGGCCTCGATTCCCTCGATAAAAGTGGTGTTGGTAAAATTTACCGAGGGAATTGCCCTCGGTAATTTACCGAGGGCTTTACAGAGGGTTGTTGCTCTCGGTAATATTTTGGAGTTACCGACGGCTGTAGCCCTCGGTAATTTACCTAGGGCTTTACAGAGGGTTGTAGCTCTCGGTAATATTTTAGAGTTACCGACGGCTGTAGCCCTCGGTAAATTATAATGTATTACAGAGGGCTGTAGCCCTCGGTAAATTTTAGTTTGAAACGATAATATTTTTACAGAGGGCTCTAACCCTCATTAATAATTTGGATTTTACCAAGGCTATATTGCCCTCGGTAATCTTCTTTGGTACAGTGAGCTTGTTTATATATCATGCTCTAGATCAGGTCCAAACCAAAGCAGTTAAAAAAAATAAAACTAAAAATTTATAATACAATTGTTAAAAACAGTGTCCGAACTAATATAAGGTAGCAACATTAATTGAAATTTGAAATCTTTATACAAGGTAATCAGCAAGTTTAGAGAAGGTATAATTGTTGCCTGAATAAATCAATCACTGAAATCTTACATTGCATGGATGAATATAGTGATATTAAAATGTAATCTCATTGAAAACTACTTTAATGAGTAATTGTAAAATTTGAATAAGCCAATAGTACTATACAAGTGCTAAATACATATGCCTCCTCTAATTTAATTTATGTTCCCACGTGCAATCCTTGTTATTTTCTGAATGCTCTCTCTTGAGAGCAGTGAACTTAGCAGCTATGTCATTCAACAATTTTGCTATCTCATCAGCTTTAGCCTGCAAAGCAAACCAAGATTTCAAAATAGCAACAACATATGGAACACTATAATGGATGTGCCAGACCAGATTTAATATTTTTCTACTCAGAATTAAAACAGATTTGCATTTTCAAACTATCTCTACATGATAAAAAGACTCATGGAAAACATAGCTGAGAGCCTAAAAAAATAAGTAACATGTTTTAGAAGACTAAAAAAAAAGTGCTTAATCGAGTGGCAGTGTGCACTTACTAACATTAATGTTAGCCTCAGTTCAATATGACTACCATTTAAAAACAAAACAAAATATCATCACCATTTAAAACAAAACCTTAATCCCTATAAAAGGTCAAAGGGTACCAAGAAGAACTTTCCCACTCTAATTCTGGATCTAGAGAAAGTAAAGTCATCTTAGAGAACAACATCAGAAAGCGACAAAACAGCAACAGAAGGCAACAAAGCAGCAGCAGAAAGCAGCCAAAACCAATAGAACAGCAGCAAAAAATAGCACAAAACCAACTGTAGAACATAGCAAAAGCAACAATAGAAAAGAAAAACAATACTGCAATACTCTGTTACAATAACTGACAAAGCTGAGAAATATATTCTTATGACAAATCCATTATAGAATAACCATCCTAAAAAGAAAAAGTTTCAAGTTAATCTAGAGACTAGCATCTGCTTGCTAAGTGTCACTACAATCACATTAATAAATAAGGAAGGTATTAAACCAAATAAAAATAAGGATGATCATGTTCTTACTTTTTTAAAACAAACAAAACATTGTTATGCATTAGTGGAATTTAGCTAAAGCTAGAACTAGAAATGTGATGAAGGTGAGTGAACAATAGAGACAGTAAAAAAAATCAAGCATATGTTATCAAAGTATTAGCTTAATAAGGTACCTAAACTTGACCAAGACATGTACTAATGGATATATATGAGCCCTCCCATCATGAGGTCCCAATTCACATAACCTGGCCCATGAAAACCACATTAGCTAAATGCCAATTCATCAAAAAATAAAATCACAATGTCATGAAATGGGTAATGGCAGCAGTATTACTTTGCTATTTTAAGCGCTAAAGAGATGATAAAATACTAATATGGACATAATAAAATTAGAAAAGGAAAAGGCCCAAATTCAGATTTTAGGACAAGTAAAGGATATAAAAACTCGTAAGCAATAAAAACTAAAGAAAAGAATAAGACATGACACAGAAATCTTGTAGCAACACAGCAACTTATGCTACTTACAGAACGTTTTATTAAGATAATATCTTCAAGACAAGTTATGTAAATGAAACCCTTCGACGAAAGAAGAGAGTGTGTACCTGTATCATTTGAACAATATCTCAACAATGTGATGAAAGAGATTCACTGTAAATCGGTAGCAATTGATTACGCATGATATGCCAAGAGTCCCCAAAAGACACACTTCTAGATAAAACAACCTTCAGGAGATCTTTCAAAACTATGCTACAAAAGAATTATGAAAACATGCAGGTATTAACATCTAGGACTAGAAATATATTGCCAAAAAAAACACGAATTAACTAATTAAGATAAAGAAAGTAGAACAGAGTTCCTTAACCATTTCTTCTATATATAATACATGATTATTCACTCTTAATCACTCTTAATCAAAGGTAGCACAGATACTAATGGTAACAAAGGAACACTATAATAACTACATATCATCCTTTAGAGAATAGGAAAATGGTAACGTGAGGATGAAATAATGTGATCTAATGCAAAAGAACCCCATCAAACAAACAAAAAAGAAACTCTAGAATAATATCCAGAATAAGATAATTAAACTTTGTATAACTATTACCGGATCATGCCACCACTAACTGTTCCACGAACTGGATCATGCCAAGGTTTGTAAAGATCTTGTATAAGTTCCTGTCTATGAGCTTGAGCACACACTAAACCAGTATACTTTGTCACCTCAGGCCAGTCTTGGGATGCTACTACCTATAGATCGGACAACACATCAGTTGCCAAAAGCGCAAACCCTCAATGACCATTGCAATGTTATAAAAAAAGAAGATTAATAGATTAGATAAATATAGCTGCTATCGAGGGGCTAGTGTCTTCTCCATTTTCAGGGTGAGTAACATCTGCTCCAAATATTATGGTTGGTATGTCACTAACCAATGGTATTCTACAGCTTACTGCATCTAGAAGAACAGTGTTTCTACCTCCCATCTGCATCAAGAAGAGAGAAAGTGATCATCATTTAGTTATTGGAAGCATTTCTGAGAAGTGAGAGTAATTTCAACATAAATATTCATATAGTAGGGACTAGGGAATCCTATAATGTCTAAAGTAATAGTACGAATGCATCATGAAGCAATCCAATAGGTGACTCTAGCTTGGTTCAGCCAACTATTTGTTAGAGGTATCGAACATTCTATTCATAAGAATAAGGATGAAGTTGTTCACACAATAATGAAGCAAAAGAGGGATAAGAAATTTTCTGGCAATTAACAGTAGACTTCAAATAATGTTTTGCTCAGGAACGTGGAATTTAATGTGACTGTGAGCAAACAAACCTTCACATTGATCTTCAGAGACACATTAGCCAAGTACTGTTTAGTGAACTTAAAGACATTATCAACGTCTATAATTGTTTTATTGTTTATACAAAAATAATTTTTCAATATAAGATAATGTCTTAAAAAAATAATGATACCATTAGAGAATAGGTTAAGAATCTAAAATAAAGTTTGTTTTATTGTTTTAGGATTGGAGAATAAGCTTGGGAAGAGGCACTACTTAAATGAACTGCAAGTTGCTTAAATGAACTTCAAACTAAAAAAGCAATCCCAGAATAACTCTTCTTTGTTATGTCTGAATCTTTTTTTTTTTGCAATCCCTAATTTCACACATGCATCCCTAATTTTAATTGAATCAAACAATCACACAACACCAAGCCATTTTAATCCCTAATTTACACACCAAACCACAAAAAAAAATATAGCATACAGTGAAATGAAGAAGAGAGAGGAGAAACGAAGGAGAGAGAAACCTTACAGTGGAGCTGAAACGGCGGCGTTAGCAGCAACGTGAGCGACGGCAAGGTTTGTGGGTCACAAGGTCATCAACAGCGACGGTGATGGTAGCCGGCGCGAGCAATGATGGTGGCGGTTCGGTTATGGGTGGCGTCGCGAGTCATGGTTGTTGGTGGCGAAGGCCGTGGCTCGCGATTCGCGAGGTTTCTACAGCAATGGCGACGAGAAATAGCGGGGTAGGGGAGGCGTTGGCTTCGTGTCACGGTGGCGGTTCGGTTCGCGAAGGAGGCCGCTCGTGCGCGCCGTCGACCGAGAGAGAGAGGGCGAGGAAGAGTGAGAACACGGAAGAGGGAGAGAGAGACGATAGCAACGGCGCTGGTGATGGTGGGCGAGAGTGGCTGGCAGCCGCTAGCTTGGAGGCGGCGGAGTGAGAGAGAAAGTGAGACATTAACGATGGAAGTGGGAGTGAATTGGTACTGAGCTAATGAGGGAGAGATTGAGGGTTAGTTGTCAAAAATAAAGGGCTTTACCGAGGGAAAGCCTCTTGAAAAATTTATTTGGCTATTATCGAGGGAATTTTCGACGGATTGTCCCTCGATAGCTTTTATTTATTAAAATTTAATATTTATTTATTACTTTTTTATATTTTTGAAGTCATTTCCGACGGATTAGCCCTCGGTAATTTTTTGCCAGGACGGGAAAGTTTTTTAATGTTATCGAGGGCTCAATCTCTCGGTAATTCTATTTTTACCGACGACCACGAGGGTCCTCGGTAACGGGTGTCGGTAATAGTGCTTATTCTTGTAGTGTTTATTTATTTGTTTGGACGAGAAAATAAAATACGCTCGACTAACAAAAAGTTAGACCGAAATAGTAAATTTTTTTATTATGAATTTGAGAAAATCAAATACACACGACTAAAAAGGGTGTTATTAATCCTACTATATTTAATTATTTGAGATTTCTTTCAAAATTGTGTCAATTCATGGGTTAGCGCAATCCGTCAACTTTAAAAAATTGAGATCGATAGGTTGGGAAAACAACTCTTCCAAACACCACCCTCTGACATGACAAACAAAAAAACACTTTGCTGTCGTCTCCCTCTTTTTCACTGGGGGAAATTCCTCAAACAAGGGATTTAGGAACAGTGGATCTGGTTCTGGGAAGGCACCACGACCTGGAGGGAAGGGACGAGGTGTGACACTTCCAAAGGTATTCCATACTATGTCACAATAAAATAAAAGTAGATTTTTTTACACACAAAATACTGATAAGAAATGTAAAAATATTTTTTGGAGGTGGTGAAAACGTTGTTTCGTCCTACTGCCGACATGGATTTCACCTTGAAAGAGGCACAAGTATTTGCCTACATATTTGCTGAAGGAATGGATTTAAAGTAAGCATGCAATGACATTACTAGTTGTTTCTAAAGTACTTAGAGAACTTTAGTACTTGTAATGACATGTAAAAGTATACTTTTTTACAGTGAGGTGCTATTAACCATGGGGGACATTGTTGTCACCAGAAAAGATTTTTACTGCTTTGTCCCTGGTAGACCTATTAGTGAACAAATTTTAGTAGTGAACAATATCCTTGTATTTTCCTTTTTAGATGATAAGGCTGGTAGCTCTTAAGCTGTCACTAATGCAACAATACTACTCTGGGATCACTACCTGGTGTTTCCCACCTGATTTTGCTGTACGTTGTTTTCAAACCTCAACAAATATCATGTGTAACAGCCCGATTTTCGTAACTCAAAACATTTAATTTCTATTTATTAAAGTTGCCAAAAATGAGGCCAAATTTTTTTTTTTTAAAAATCATCGTTGAAGTGTTTGAAGACATCATTGAAAACCTCTTTATGTTCTTCAATTCACTTCTCCGAAAACCGAGTTGTTACGAAAACCGTTCTTTTCATAAAACATTCGTTTTCATAAAAGAACTTGGTTCAAAATCATATTAACAGTTTTCAAAAACTTTACATGAATTAACTTTGCATAAAGATGTGCTCCGCAAGTCAGATTAAAACTCAGCTCCATTACATAATGGCTCATGGCACCGGTAATCCTTAACACAACAATCATCACAGCCTAAACTAACCACACTATCCTTAAACTATCTTATTAAAACGATTGGGTGAAGTTCTTTCTTCTTCTTCTTGCGTCCTCTCTTTGCTCTCGAAGATGATGCCCTCCTTGTTGTGATTTCTTCCTTGCTAGTAAATTCCGGCTCCGCTCCATTGAGAGTGGTGGAGTTCCTTCGAGCCTCATGCCGAATCTTCTCTTTGTAATCCCTGTAGCCTGGTACAGTGACTTCCATCCAGCACTCCATCTGCCCGTTGAGATACCAGAAGCATCGATATGCCAACGAACAGGAGAGAGTAAGCGATCCGAACGACGCATCGTCGACGGTGTGGGATTACGATAGGCAAGATAATAGGACCACACAAATATACAGGGCAACACACATACACACAACACTTCAAGCATATTATTATCATCCATTACAATTATCATCATTCTTGTTATCACTTTTCATCCTCTTGCCAATTTACTTTTATTTCTTATAAAACACTTTTTCTTTCTCTTTCACTCATACTCTTAATTGCTTCTCATTCAGTCTTATCAGTCCACATCTTTCTCTTGATTTGGGGAATTACAAAATATCATCATAACATTCCTTCCGTTCTCGGCTATCACTCACGTCTACATCTCCTCGGTCATCTACCCAACCTAGTCAGAAGCAAACAGGAGTACGGGACCTTTACCGTGCGGGCACGACAGCTGTCTCACAATCAAATGGTCCCAGACCAGGAAGACTCAGCCTCAATCATATCAATTCAATATCATATATCACATAATGGCACTGTCTCAACTCATAGTGGCAACCAATATGCCCCACTACAGTCCCTCTCACTGTTCTAGATTTGCAATCTAGGGGGCGATAGTATGTTTCTAGTGGGCCCGCAGAACTTACCACGGCATTAGACCCAGTCCCTACCACGTTAGTACGCCACATGTGGAGTTTGTTCTGCCTAGAAACATACTCTAGACTTCTTGACGTTTCACCGTCATCGTCCTCCCCTAATGCAATCTCCTCCTAAGTATTCGTAGATACTTATGGTTTCTTCCTCTCCACTACTTCGCACTCTCATACCTCACTGCGTATGTCTTTTAAAGTCTTTTATCTTTTTAATTGTCCTGAGGTCGGCCCGTCCTTCGTGCAACCCTTCAACGAGTCCCGACCACTAACTAGGCATAGTCTTTCTCTCATCATTTCTCACATAGCACAGAGCTGGGGTCACATCACTGAACTCTCAACTGATATCTCATTTCACAAAATACATTTCCCATCGCTCTTAACAATCTCATTCCGCAATCTTTTCTCAAAACAACCTTTTCACAACTCTCTCAGAATACCTTTTTATGAGCTTCCACAAAACCTCATTTCATAAACATTTTCATAAAATTCCCTCTTGTGAATTTCTCAAAACTCTAGTTTCACAATTGCTCAAAATCTCTTTTCAAAAAAAAAGCTTTCTTAAAAACCCCTTGTTACAAAGTTTCAAAAATCTCTTTTCACATCCTTTCGCAAAATTTCCCTTCAAAAACCTTCCTGAAAATTCCTTTATAATATTTCTCAAAAACTTCCTTTCAAAAACATTTTCAAAAGACTTTCTTTTCACAAACTCTTTTCTAAAAATTTCTTTTCACCATTTTCCACAAAATCTCTTTTCAAAAATCTTTTCAAAAAGCTCTTCTCAAAAACCTTTTCAAAAACTGCTTTTCAAAGACCTTTTTCAAAAAAACCACTTTTTTAAAAAAAAAAAAACCTTTTTCAAAAATAATATCTTTGCTGAGCGCTAATGGAGGAGCAAGCTCAACTCGACACAAGTCCCCCAGACTAAAACCAAAAACAAAAGGAGCCCAGCTCCGCTCAAATCACATCTCATATCAACATCACTCTCCCCAACTCTGGCTCGTTCTCAGCATTATCATTTCATTCTTTCCCCAATCTCAACTCTTTCTCTTTTCTAATCCATCTCATCTCTTTATTTCTTATTCAATTTTCTTTATTTTCATTTTCTTACTCAGGACGTAACAGACGTCCATCAACAGATTATCAATATTAACCAACAACACTTAATTTCAACTTGCATGATTAAATAAGTAAATAATTAAATGGAAGCGTGCTATCAATCACACAAACATCACACAGCAACAATGTGGTCTTCGTCACCTTCGTATAAGTGGCCACACAATCAAACAATTGTCACTTATATTACTGACTCTAACCACTTAGTTCCGATCTTTGAGATGATACGGAACGTCCTAATATATCACCTAACTACCACGGTGTCTTAGGAAAGCTTCTCTCTCACCTGAGGTCCAGCTATTTAATGCGTACCGTCTCCTCGGATCCTTTGCGCTGCCGGCTGCCCCAATCCCTCGTCTTTAAGGTTCCTCGTACTAAATAAAATACGTTTTTGTTATTAACTCGTATTAGGAAAATCTTTTTCGTAACTTAAACACCTCTCATTCCTCGTCGAAAGCTTAAAACATAACTGTTTTCTTTCAAACAACTCGGATGTTTATAACACCTTAAGTACTTTCAAAAGTTATTTAAACTATTTAGTTTGGGTGCTGGTCCGTCTTGGACAGCAAAGGTTATCTCAAAAATCACCCCGAAAACATCGTAAAAACACTTTTCGTTTTAAACAACTTCTTTATTCAAGATTAACACTTTAAAAACTCAAGTCTTTATCACGAAACAACTTTGGACAACCATGAACATAATTTAAAAACCTCGAGTAAATCAAATGGAATTTTCTAAAAAATCAATTTATTTCAAAACCATTTGCACACTCAAATATTTTTCAAACGCAAACTAGCACACAACAACAAGCAACATAAAATGAATCATTTAATTCGATCATAATTCAAACACTTATCCACTTAATTATCCTTTAAACATTTTCATTCTCATAAACAAAACACTTAGGCACGCATAAATTCACAAACCACATTGAACTAAAGATTTAAATCAAGCACATTTATTTTGTTTACTTTTAACAGTTTATTCTTTTCAAAAGTCATCATGTGCATTTTTATTTCATGCAATTAAACTTCCTAAATGTATTTACTCTAGGTGGCCGAATGATATCAAAGAAAATAAGCCAAGAATTACAATGGTAAAACACACAAATCAACTTAGTTCAATTTGAGCTCTTAATTTCTATTTTCTTTTTCATGAAACAAAGTTATTTACTCTTCCCTTAACTCCTAACCGAATACACACACATATATCCAATTAAACACAAAACTTTTCTAAAACCAAATAAAATTTTAAATATTCACAACACCATTTTAAACACATTAATTTAATAATAATTTTCAAGACATACTCATTACTCTAAGTCAATTCATGAGAAAAAGAATCCTAGTCCACTTATCAACCTAGGCCGAACCTCATCATAACAAAGGCGATGGTTTTAGGTTCATTTTTCAACATGCAAGAACACAAGGTTCTTTAAATCAAAAGAATTTAACATGCATGTGTCATTTTTCATGGAGATAAAACATGATCTCCTAACCCTAGACTTAGACCGAATATACATCATCATAAATCAAGGTTTTATTTTCAAATCTTTCACATGCATGCACATAGTACATGAATCTAGGCAAAATCTCTTTTCGAAAACTTATTTCTTTTGGTTCTTTTACAAAACCAAGATGATCTTTAAGAAAATAAGATCTTTATATTCAAAAACCACATGCATGTGCCTAGATCTTGTAGATCAAGTCATGAAATCATGTATTGTGGTACAAATGAAAGATAAAAATCACTTTGGGTAAGAAAAGACTTAAACCATGAGGAATCATCAAAGAAAATCAAGTCCAAAACAACATGCATGTGTCAAGGATCAACACTTTTTCATGAACCACACAAGATCAAAGCTTTTACTTAGAATTTATATGCAAAATTCAAGAACCAAACTTTTCGTGAATGAATTAAAGATCAAAACCAAAAATCAAGGCTTGGTTTTCTAGTCAAGGCCGAATCACTTGGCTCTTGATCTAGAGTTTTTATAAGTTCCTTTACTCTTTAAAACTCAAGATCCAAGTATAAACAACACATGCAAGTGCACAAGGCACCAAGATCAACATCATGTAAAAGAATTTATTTCAATCTTCACAAAAATCTTATTAAACCTCTAGATCTAAAAAATTTAGCTTGAGAAACTTTAAGGTCTTTCATGAAAAACTTAATCAAGTTATAGAGTCTGTTGTTTAGACGTTTATAAGTTATTTTTAGCTTTGAAAAGTCCAAGATCAAGCATAAGTAAAACTTAGTAAATTAACATGCAAAGAAATTTACTTAAAGCTTTACAAAATTTTCAACAAATCTTTAGATCTTTAGGTTTTAGTTTGAAAACTTTAAGAGCTTCCATGAAAACCCTTAAACGAGTTATGAATCCGTTGATTAGAGATTTACAAGATGTTTTTAGATCTTAAAAGTCCAAGATAAACATAAACAAGACTTCGAAAATTAATCTTGCAAAGAAGAAAGAAAGAAAGATTACAAGATCAAGAGAAACTAAATTATTACAATTTTCTTCATAACTTCAAGCTACCCACCATAGAAAAGTTGGTCTTCTAACTTATAAGGTCTTGAATCTTCAAGGAAGACTTAGGTTTTTGGCTTGGTTTCTCCTTCTTCTCCCTTCTTAACTCACGGCCTCTTTCTTTTCTTTGGGTGTGTGTTGAGAGCTTGATTTTTGCTCTCAACAAGTGTGTTTGGAGGGTGCAAGGAAATGGAAGAAATGAAGTGTGGAAATGAAGAAATGAAGTGACCAACACTTCACCCCTTCGACCATATATAGACAAGGGCAAAGGCATGGAATTTTTCCTCTTTTGTCCTTCATTAATTCGGCCATGGTGCAAATGGGAGGGGTAATTTTGGCACTCCAATTTGTTGCATGGGTGGTGTTTAGCAAATGAAGGGGACAAGGTGGAGTGGGTTAGGTACTAGGGGTCACTTAGGCTTAAAGACTTGTTGGCTAATCTTTAGGGTTTTCACTAACCTAGTTGGGTCTTGGTTACAACTTGGTTCCTTGTCCATTACTTAGGAAATTATAGGCTCCCCCCCCCCCCCCCACATACATACACATACGTTACACACACATATGCACATACACATTACTTACACATATACACGTATCACACACCTAAACACACATTCATGCCTTATATTTTTCTACTATTCAAATTTTCATGTAATCCTAAACATATGCTTTCATACCAAAACCGTGCACACGTACACACATATAAATAGAAAATAATTCTTTTTCATTATAAAATGACTCATACAAAAATCACAAGTATCAAACACATATATTTTTCCAAAAACTCAATTTCTAAACTCTTAGCATTTTGTTCACGAAAATCCTTTCTTTAAATTCACTCATCACTTTAAAACGTGGATTAGGAAAATTATTTAAGAAAACACTCTTTCAAAACACTTTTCTCAAAAGATAATTTTTTTTTTATATTTTAAATTAATACGAGGAATATGCGGGGTGTTACATCATGTACTTTTTATTTTCTTAAATTAGTAACCGTTACTGACTTAACACCACACTGAATACCAGCAAGAAGTGCTGGAAGAGAAAGATCTGGAGTATATGTTAGAGAAATATGCCAGAAGGTGGATACATGCGTCTGATGCTTTTAAATTCGTGAGTTGTCATATTTTATCACAAAATACTTTTTAACACTGAAATATTTGTTAATGTCAATTGCTAATGATATTCGATTTATTTTCATATTTATGTCCCAATTCATGAGAATGGTCACTGGTTCTTAATGGTTATTTCAATAGATGACCAAACTATATATCATTTGGACTCTAATCTCCATGCTGATATGATTCTACCCAGACGAAGAGCAATGCGGAAGATGGTAATGGTCATGATATCTCACTCTCATGAAGTTTTATATTTATTATTAAAAAATTATCTGTAGTTACTAAATTTGTTCTGTAATGTAAATGAGCAGTGCAATGTCATCCACCAAATTGTTAACTCTGCATATTTTGGAGGAAACATTCATAGGCAACAAGGGTATTGTGACTGGGAGATGACTGAGGCTAGGGGGATCCCAAACACTGGGAATAGGTAACAAAAGTAAACCAAAACAAAATTTCATGGTTTTTTTTAGTTGATTAAAGGTGTGAATAATGTTTAGCTAGCAATTGACTTTTTACAAATGTTAGTGACTCATCATCTGTTTGGGTTGTGGACTGGTTAGAGATGGATGATAGTTTCCAGCCAAACCTTTTTATAGGAGTGGTATAAGATGGTTTTATAAATTCTAATTTTTAAAAATTTGTCAATTTAATATTAAAAATTTTATTCCTTAAATAAAAGGTACTTATATATGAAAGTGCGCATTTGCAGTTGAAGGAAGCACATGTTAGGGTTAAGACAGCTATTGGCCTTTTATTGGGACCGTATAATTTGCTTAAGAGGCAGGTGGAGGCATATGCTTTGTCCAAATGGAACGACTTCAAGAACTAATGAATAGAATAGTGCAGACCCACTTTTTTGTGAATTAATGCAACAAGTTGATGGATTAAGAAGGTGGTTTGTTTTGGCAATGTTAACGCACCTTATGTTGGTACTTTGCATGTGTGAAGGTCGTTGCTTTTGTTAGTGATTTCAGTGACCTTGTCCTCGTCGTATCAGTTTAACTAGTATTTGGTTGTTGTCTTTTTTATTTTTTTTTAAGCTTAAGAAGTTTCAATGTATGGTGCCTGCACAATGTTCTTGACTATGTTTTTAATGAAATTACGTAGTTGTTCATTTTCCAAATGACTAATGTGTCACTTATGACTCACTAATCAATTAAAGTTGGGAATTAGTTTTTTGACTCCCCTAGTTAATTAGTTGACCTTCTTTTTTTTTTTAAAAGACACTAATAACCTTCTTTCTCCTTTCTTCTCTACTTCACAATATGAAGCCTCCAAATAAGACGCAAAAGATGCAAAAATAAGCCGCCTCCAGATAAAAACGTACAGCCCCTTAACAGAGAAAACGAACGCAGAAGATGCAAAATATTGCTTTTGAAGATAGAAAACGAATATAGAAACAGAGAGAAGATTAAGTTCTTCACGCAATGAGGATCCTGCAGAAATAAGGTGTTACTGGAATAGAAGGAAGAATGACACAAATTCAATACCATAACACTGAAACAAGAAATTTTGACCAAGGATTCGGTAGCGGCGAGAATAAGACTATTTGGGTCGGGGATTTGTTTCACTGGATGGATGAAAATTATCTACATCGTTGCTTCCACCGGCGAGGTCCTATATTAATTCCGTATTCATATTCATATATATAGGTTCTATATAACATAACCGCATGTTGAGGCGGTGGCGGCACAGCAATGGTGCCGATGCAGTATTTGACACTACCATAGCCAAATAATAATTTATAACTTTCTCAAATTATCCAAGGCATCTCAAATTAAAGAAGACTTACCAGCACAACAACATTTTGCATACTCGCTGAAGCCACAGCGTGGCTTGGAAAATTTGCTTTGCATGCTCGCTGAAGCCACAGCGTTTTGCATGCTCGCTGAAGCCACAACGTGGCTTGGAAAATTTTTTATTTATAATCCTCGTTTGGAGTCAGCGAGATTTATAAAATTTAATTTTTACAAGCGTTATAATTTTTTATTTTATAATCCTTGTTGGGGGATTAGCAAGTTTTATAAAAATTAAATTTTACAACCTCGTTGCCGTCAGCTTGCTTGTTAAAATATATATTTTATAAGCGTGGATTGTTAATTTTTTTTAAGAGGGGATATTTTGGGATTATTGGAAGTCAGTAAGGTTATTATGGAATTTTTACATAAAAAAGGGGTCAACTAATTAACTGTGGGAGTCAAAAAACTAGAACCCATTAAAGTTTACTCAAGCCAATTGGTGTCCAAATGACTAATAATCAGTAGGCATTATATTCTTCTGGGCCCATTTGTTCTTTCAGATCCTAAAAATACCAATAAATTGGTTTTGGGCCAAATTTAATGACTAATAATCAGTAGGCATTATATTCTTCTGGGCCCATTTGTTCTTTCAGATCCTAAAAATACCAATAAATTGGTTTTGGGCCAAATTTAATGACTAATAATCAGTAGGCATTATATTCTTTTGGGCCCATTTGTTCTTTCAGATCCTAAAATTGCCAATAAATTGGTTTTGGGCCAAATTTAACTATTGCCAAATTACTCAACTGCAAATTTATGGCCAATTCGGTACTCAAAATAATTTGAACGTTTTGGGCCTAGTGAATACGTTGAAGGTGTAATAAAGCCTGAAATAATCAGTGGATTGTAACATCACTGAAACAGGCAGTGAATGGCTGAATCAAAGTTAAATGCTTCCAACGGTTACCACATCAAAGAAATAACTCTCACATTAATTATTTCAACTGCCCAAATGCTATAAGTCGTTCTATATAAGGTTATTCTTTTACTTGTGTTATTTTCATCCTACTCAAAAAAGACAGCATTAATTTACTCAAAAGCAAACACAAAAAATCCTGCCAGTTACAAGAAGGGGTCGTGGACAAGGATGAAGAAGGGGTCGTGGAGGGGTCGTGGAAGATCAACTGGACCCTTTTTTGTTTTTGAGATACACTAATGTTGATATAAGCATCCTATTTCTATTCCAATGAAAATCATAAAATACTTGCTCTTCTCCTTAAAAAAATTAAGAGACTATATTATTTCACAGCATTGTAAATTACAAGTTATTTCTATGTATGGTCCCCAAACCCCAAACATTTCTCACTGTGTAAAGTACATATTATTACAAACTATGAGGTACATATAATTTGTCACCATATTATTTTTTTCAGTATGGTCCCAAAACATGTGGTATAAAAAGTACGACTCGTAATATTTTTCAGGAACCACCTTTTATTCCAATGATGCCGGCAAGTCTCAGGGAAGACAACGGCGGAACCTTGCCCGCTATTGCACTAGAGGATGTTGCACTGCCACCGAACCAGAGCGATTGGAGACAACGTATACGTCCCACTCAGTATAACATTACCAACAACATGCAGGTAGCTATTTAAAAAAAAATGAACATAATAAAGTCGTTTATACATACAGAACTCGCCATAATAATTTTTTTTTTTAAATCTTTCATAACCTACCATGAAGGTTTGTGGAAACTTGCCTAAATGCAGTTGAAAAGGTTTGTGGCTTGTATATCCATGGTCAAAACCATAGGATCACAAATCTGTGGAGGGATTTTTGCCAAGAAATGGACATTCAAGCTGGTTATGGACTACTCCTTGAGGTGGTCAATGGGGCACAGAACATCATCACCGTTGAAATAGAGGATGATGGAGATGACGAGTGGGAGGAGGAAGAGTACTTACCTTCTTAAGGGGGAAGATGACCTTTAATGTTTAACTTTGTTAGTTGGTGGGCTGCTAATAATAATAAGGCTATGTGTCTTGTGTGGTGGGTCTTTTGTCTTGTGTGGTGGGCCTTGTATGTTGTGCTTTCGTGTGTTTTGTGTGGCGGGGCTTGTATGATGGGCCTTGTATGTTGTGCTTTCGTGTGTCTTGTTGGCCTATGTGTTTTCCTGTTAAAACCAAATAATATCTTTCCCCTTCTACTGTTTGCTAGCTTTCAGGCATGTTAATATATATCATACATATTAATAGGGACCCTCCCTCCATAATACACTAATTAAAACCATGAAGCAGATTAAAACCATATAAACTAACAGAGCAGATTTAGCAAGAAATAAATTACACTAAAAAAAGGAATTCAAGTACATTCAACGTATAACATTAACCACACTTGACACCACATAATTAAAACCATAAATAAAACATCTCCAGGTACATGAAATAGCTAAAGTACTACACTTAAACAAAGCAATACATAGATAAAGTCACAGGCAGGACAATTTTTAAAGATAAAGTGAATAACATTAAAGTACTAACATCCTCAATCTCCAAACAGTACTCATGAACCCAGCAGCTATGTCTAACCCACTACTCTTGTGTAAAAAAACCTGAAAAGCAATCAAGTACAAGTCTAAATATATGAGAAAAATTGTAAACAAGAACACAACAAAAAATGAGAAAGCTTACTTGTTGAACGGACACGTTTCTGCTTCGCTGGTGTTGATGAAGATGAGCCAACTCCACCTTTCTTCTTGATTGGAGGAGGGTTCAAAACCTCACTGGGTAAAGCTTGTGAACTAGACGAAGCAACATGATCATTAGCATATTTTCCTTCCAATTGAATAATCTCATTACACAACTTCTCACGAACGGATTTGTAGTCATCACCGCTGCGTGATGCAAGGTTGCACAAACGTTTGCAACAAGACATCAAGCCGCCAACACGGCTATACACCAAATTATCATCCATCCAATTCCCTCCCTCAATCGCCAAGTCATGCCCTTGCTTAGCCATCTTTGTCCAATGTTCCATTATGACACATTTGGGCAGCTCACCAATATCCAGGAAAAATAGGACAGCAAAGATGTGTGCACAAGGAATGCCATGAGATTCAAATCGTTGACAGCAACAATTTTATTTGAAATGACTCGGCATCAAAAGAAACACGCCAAACCTTACTAGCATTGTGATAATAGGCTACAGTGTAAATCATGTACAAAGGAGTTTCCTTGCAACCAACAACCTTCATCTTACCGGCCTTTGTCATGTAAATGCGACACATGAAAAACATTTCTCTAGTATACACTTTGGCTGCATCCTTCTCCAACGACTCCATTGTAGTTTGCAACACAGGGTCACCATAAGAAGACTTAAAGTCTGCCTCCACCTAAGAGTTCCAGATATTGTTCAATGCACGTTGAAAATGCTGAATTAACTCAAGTAAATCATGTGAATGCTTCAAATATCGGGCCAGCTGGGAATGCAACCCCTCACATTGAGAGGTGGTCCTAAACCCGGCAAAAAATTTCCCTCTCATGTGAGAAGCAGCCCACATTTCCTTCCTTTGGTACAAATTCTTCACCCACTTGTTGTCTTCAACACCGCATCGGGAAACCATTATGTTCCACCTACGTCTGAATTCACCAATGTCATAATCAGCAAGCATTATATTTCTGAACATGCTAGTAAACCTTTTGTTGCATACATTGCTTGTAGCATTTCTCTGAAGATACCAAGCACACAGACGGTGGTGTGCATTAGGAAAAACTCTCCTAATAGCATTCCTCATTGCAAGGTCACCATCGGTAATCACAGCATTAGGAGCCTTCCTTTTCATTGTAGTCAAAAATTGTTGAAGCAACCAAACATAGGTAGGCTTACTTTCATCACTCACTACAGCACCCCCAAACACCACGGGTGGTTATGATTGTTCACACCCGAGAATATAACAAGGGGACAGTTGTACTTGTTTCTTCCATAAGTCGCATCAAAAGCCAACACATCCCCAAAAATCTCGTAGTCAAAGCGACTGCATCCATCACACCAAAAAATTTTCTGCAAATGATTGTCATCCCCGGATGTATACGACCAGTACATACCAGGGTCTGTCACTGATAGCTCCTCCAAGTAACAAAGCGCCTTGTTTCCAACACCATCAAATGTCATTCTTTCCTTCTGAATCATGTTGTACATGTCCCTCTTTCGAAAACCATTCTTATCATAACCACCAGCTTGGTCCGCAAGAGAACCGTAAATGCGCGACGTGCTAATACCAACACTGCGCAAGCTACGCACATGAGCAACGTCTTCCTGCCCAATTCATCGGTGAGAACGTAACATACCCACATATTTGCGACCCATCAATGGATGGTTGTGCTCATCATTGAAGTAGGACACATACCAACGACCGGACTCTTGATTAAGCCGAATGCGAAGGTAGCTTCACAACCATGACGGGTAATGGACTTTGGTTCACGGCGACGAGGATTACTTGTCGTGAAAACTTGCCGATAACCTTGGCTGCTGCACACAAAATTGTGCCTAATAGGAACTCCAACCACGCTCCTTCCAATCTTGCTTTTCCGAACACTGAATCCACTTACCAAACCGTGCGCGTTGTAGAAGTCATAACCAACAACATCATCAGCAAAATGATATTTGGAAAACTCTTCAGCATTTAACAAGTCAAACCTCACCATCCCTATATCATCCATTCCATTAATACAATACACATCTTCAGCGTTATCACCATCAACCTAAAGGGGGAACAAAAGTTAAAGCTTGCCCAAAATTAAATAACATCTAAAAAAATCAATTTTACTTTTAGTAAATATTACCTCATATGCAGGAGGAACGTTTCCTAAATCACTTTCAGTGGTGTTGCCTAACAAATTCGAGCTTGAATCTTCACACATTTTTTTTGTGTATGTATATCGTACAAGGGACAAATTAAAACTCTAAACAATAAAAAAAAATAACAACCAAGCAAAACGGGGAACAATAAAAATTTGTTAGGAAAAAAACTTGTGGAGTAGATCTGGGCAAATTTATTAAGCAAAATAATAACAACCAAGCACCAAAAATGGAAAAAAAAAATTTTGTTTCAAAATAACCTTCATGCATCAATGAATGAGATGTTGTGTGTGTCTGAAACAATGAATCACATGGTACATGGACATTTCCTCATAAAACATACCCAGATCTGAGTAACATTAAACGAAATGGGACAAGAAAGAGTACCAAAAATATTCGTTATTAATAAAAAAATAAAAAAAGCTTTACACAAACCTGAGCCAAGAATAGCAGACCTTTTAAATCGTGTGACAAGATGGTTTTCTACAATGAGGAAAAAATAGGTTTTAGATCTGGAGGAGAAGATGGTTTTTTTTTTCCGTTGGAAAAGGGAAGAAGATGCTTTTAGATCTACAAGTGGCTTAACACTTCAAACATAATGGACAAAATGAGCATGTGACTTCTGAACGCAACACTGAATATGATAAGCCAAAAGATTCAACAACAATGGATAACGGAGTTGACCAATTGCTGTTTTAAAATAAGGGTATTTCTATCATGCCATCCAAAATTGGATGGTTGCTATGCAACCTTTTCTTAAATCAATAAGAAGTTGCCACCTATATCATGTCATTATTTGAAGTAGTTAAAATTAGTTTTTTGCAATTTAGTCCAACATAAAAAGTAAATTAAAAATTTAGTCTTTTGTACCTATAGACAAATTATAACTTTTAATTTTAAATTTAGTCACTTGCATTAAGCCTTTTTACACAAGTCACTAATTTTAACTACTTTTAAATTTTTTTTAATTAAAAGTTATAATTTGTCTATAGGTACAAAAGACTAAATTTTTAATTTACTTTTTATGTTGGACTAAATTGCAAAAACCTAATTTTAACTAGGTTTAAGCAAAGGTTGCATAGCAACCATCCAATTTTGGATTGCATGATAGTAACTCCCTTAAAATAATTACTTTCTTATCATGTTACTGTTTTGGTTGCTGTTTGGGTGATGTAGCAAAAAAAAACCGGTAGTAGTGGGTTACATTACCGGCACCACAGTTGGGTCATTGACCAATGCCACCATGCTATAACGCACCTTCGCTCTGTGTCTAACAATATATTGCACACCCTAAGACCTGAACATGCTTATTGCAACAATGTGCATGACTGATATGGACCCCATAAATGGTGGCGGGGATGTGGCTAAAATAAAGAGTATCTTTGGGGTGCTTGACTCGAAGCATATTCTTAGCATCCCTGTCAGGAAGAATTGAACTAAAGATAAACTCAACTGGAAACATAATAATGATGGGAATTATTCGGTAAAATCAAGATATCATCTTTTATTTGAAGTTAACTTGCTGGCAGGTTCATCCTCAACTTCCCCAAATAACGATGGAAAGCTAACTGCTTACCAAGATGCAGGGACGTTGTGTGGCGGGCATGTCATAATATCCTCCATGTACGTGATCGACTTGTAAATAAAGGAGTGCAGATTGAACCCATCTATCCGGCGTGTGATCTTATATCCAACGCGTCTGCCACTCGCTGGAGACCACCACATGGTAACTTTTTTAAAAGCAAATTTTGATGCTTCAATGAGACAAGATGTTGGCACTGGTTTTGGCGCTATATTCAGGAACGAGGAAGGCGATCCTCTAGTTGCAGTCACTCACTTTTCTAAAGATGTTCTCCAGCCCTCTTTGGTTGAGGCTCTTTGTATGCGGTGGTGCATGCAACGGAGCTATGTTTCCAAAGGGTGATTTTTGAGTCTGATTGTTTGCAACTAGTGCAAATGTGGAATAAAAGAACTCAAGGCATGTCTTACTTTCATGGACTTGTATGTGATTGTTTGGAACAATCAAATAATTTCCAGCATTGCTCGCTCATGCACACAAGGGATGTAAACACTATTGCTCATGTTTTAGCAAATTATGTTTTTGTAGTGAGGATAGGCATTGGTTAGAAGAGGTGCCATCAGCTATTGGCAACCCTCTTGTTAATGATGTATAAAATTTGGTTTCCTAATAAAATCCCCACGAGGCCACGACTTAACTTTAAAAATGAAAAATTAAAAAAAAAAAAAAAAAAGGTACACAGTCCATTTTATAATATAAAAAAAAAATAAAATTACGCTTAATAAAAATGTTGGTTGATTTTATTTAATTTACTCAAATTTTTAAAAAATAAAAAGTATTTTAAAAAAATAACATTGAAAATGAAATAAAAATTAAATAAACCAACCATGTTCTAAAGATGTTTTAGAAACGTGATATTGATAATTGAAACATAATTTAAAGTTAATTAAGTTTTTCTTATATTTCAAACCAAAAGAGTTATGTGTTTTTTTCCTTATATTGCAAATCGGAGAGAGTAAGAAATTAGATTATCAAACAAGACACATTAAATAAAATAATCCATTAACCAAAAGATTAAGAGTACCCATAATTGTTGCCAATACCAATTCTAGTTCTACCAACAATCAATGACCAAACTCAACTCCAACCGGAGAATAATTGGATCTTATTCACAGGTGTTCCCTCATGGGGTACTAGCAGTAATATTTCATTAAATTAGTAATGCCAAAATTTATTATCGAAGAGAGTAGACCATTCGCTCAGCTAACTCCGGACCTACAACCCTCATGTATTTCTGCAACTGTGACTCCAAGTAACTCCGCTGCTCAGGATCAACGGCATTTCGCAGATTCTTCAGATATGAAAGGTGCAGCATATACAAAGAAAAAAGCAGAGAAAGAAGTTAGACAGGAAAGTCATAAACCATGCAGTTGTATATCATTTCTTTGTGTTAAAAATAAAAAGATCTAACTCCACAACCAATATGACTACTATCCACTTCATATTAGTCTTTCCCTATCCCAAATTTAAATAAAAAAATGCAAAGGGGGAAATTACACTGCTCTCTTCGATGGTAGAATTTTGATGGGTAGACAGGATTGGAAACAGAGAGGGGAAAGGTGATTGGAGTATCAGTATATTGAAAAAAGAACATCATACCCATGATTGATCCGTTAATAACATTAACTAATAATTGGTAGTCCTAGTCCCCAAGAGCCACAAATCAATCGGTAGAGTTGTGGGACATCAAACCCCAATAACAGCGCTTTCTCCCCCTTCACCTAAAAAAAGAAAGGAAAAATATATTTGCCTAACTCAGCCCAATGCACGAGACTCCCACTTAGTCGGGTCTGGGAATGGTAAATATACACAACCTTACCCTCAGAAGAGGAGAGGCTGTTTCTAGGATTCGAACCAAAACAACAACCTTACCGTTGCGTCAAGGCTCATTCTCGAAAAATAAATTCGTCTATTAAAAAAATTAATAATTGGTAATTACTGCATTTTCTTTAATTTTTCATAGCTAATATTTTTAAGCACGATTTACCCAAAAGTGATCAATAGCAAAGGAAGCGGACTATACTCCCAAATGAAATTACGGAGCCGAGTCGTGAAGTTGCCACTTTGGGAAGGACTATACCTAACTACCACCCCTGGCATGAGGGTAGAGATACCGGATCAAAGACCAAAATAAATATTTTTAATTACGATTTGGCGCCAAAAAGTGCAGGAAGTAACCAGAGCATTATGCACCAAAGACTTGTAAATAACCATACCTTGTATCTCACATTTCCTTTTAACCCTATCAAAATTTTGCCAATATCACCATATGTAGTAGTTTCTGGGCCAGCATCATCATCAGAGCTTTCAGATTCAGATTCAACTCTTTCTTCATCTTCATCCATTGGAACATCATTTGCATCTTGACCAATGTCATCGAGCTCCCTTTCCATTACATCTTCAGTAACTTGAGGTAGGGATGATTCTCCATTTTGTAAAATGGAATAATCGGATAAGGTAACATAAGGCTTTCTGTCAAGCAGAGGCTTTGCAATGTCAAATGTAACCCACCTGCAGATCATGCATTGCTGTCACTCTGTCAGCCACATCTTACATATAAGGAGGCAGGCTAAAAAGTTATCAAAATTCATAAAATTCAGACAATGAACTATATAGCATATTCATATACTGGAAGAGTTTGACGGCGCAATTTGATCATTTTACACTATATTCCTAAGGCATTCATAAAGCACCAAATCTTGTTATCAAAGTGCAGCGAATGAAATACTCCCTCCATCCCAAAAAGTTAGTAACTTTTTGAAATTTCAACAAAAATAAGGGAACATGGTATTAATGCATTGTCCCCCAAATCAACCAATTACCAAAGCAAGTATTTAATGCATGTTTCCTCAATTAACCAATCACATAATATACAATGCAATTTCAAATTTTTTTTACTCACTATTTTAACTTTGATTTGGGACAAAAATTCTCTCTGTTTTTTACTAACTTTATGGGACGGAGGGAGTATAAGAAAGCAAACCATGAGAGTTTGAGACAAAGTAAATGCTTTACAAATACAGGAATAAACTACCAGCATGACAAAAAAGTGGTAAAATGTGGATGCTGAATTGGAATAACTTACTGATAACGAAGGGGACATAAAAGCTCGGATGGGCGATATGCAGCTTTGTATCTCATCTTGTTGCAAGAGTGAATGTAGTAGCCAAGATAATAGTACTCCAGACTAGGACAAGACACCTGGTTTTCTTTCACCCAACCTATTTCTTGAAGTGCTGAGTACTTGCCTAGTGATAGAAAGGCAAAGTCCGGATCCCAGAACAAATATTTACTTGACAAACAATTGGGAAGGATGTCTACAACACCAACTGCCACTAACTGGCCATCTATTAAATATTGCTGATGGAAGGAGCCAAAACCGCAAGGAGGCACTGTACTATCACCAGTAGGATAAACATGTAATAATGGAGAATCAACCAGAAACCTGCGATATGAGTCCTCCGTGACATGATCTGGCTTATCATTATGTACTTTGAGCTGATATCGTCTATACAAAGCAAATTCTTCTGGATCAAAACTGGATCTGCTCATACGAAACTCAAGCTTACGCCTTTTTACCTGACCATGTTGAGAACTAATCAAACGTTTTCCTCCAATACCATGCTTCGTTAAAGATTTTCTAGGTTCTGCAACATTTTGAACACTTCCACTCGGGGAAACTTGCTTACTAGAAGCATAAAAATTGATATGTCCATTGCAAGCCCTGATAGAAAGGCCAGAATTTTTCGCTATTGGATCTAAAGATGCTACCAGCTTTTCCGCAATAAGCTTAGGAGATGATCCATTCTCTGTTTCACAATCTCTTGATGGTTGGGAATCATTGCCATCCTTGTTACCTGATTGCACTTGTTTTATAGAGGCTGCAATTTGGAAGGCTATATTGCTACTATATAAGAGATCTTCTGACCCATTGACCAGTAGCTTTTTTTTCCCCTGTGAAACCTTTCTGACTGAAGCTTTTGGAAATTGAATACCAAAGGGAAATTCCCCTTTCTCAGTGAACATCTGTACTACCTTATCTATTTGATCCGATAAATCGTGCAAGAATTTTTCAACCTCATTCTGCTCTTTGTTGCTAGCCGATAGGGATTCTTCTGATGTAAGGTTTGACAGCTTATGATGGACAAGGCTTTCTGATTTCTTCGAAGTATTTGGGTCCTCCAAGACATTATCTCCTTTGACATCCAAAGTTCCATCTAAAAACCTACGCAGACAAAACTATTAGTGAGAAGGCAGTGAGAAAAAATGAAACATGAATGTGACATAACATGCTTAGGGACTACAAACATCAAATGAAGCGAATTATTCTTGGTAAATATTGATGCACTCCAAATTCCACCCACCCCAACGCCTAGAGAAAAGAGAATAAAGTCTAAAAAATAAGTTCTCCTTTTATAAAAATAGAGGGTTGGAGTTCAAATAACTTGTCTGACTAACCAACATGTCATCATGTCTATAAACTTTCTTTTAAAACATTAGAACTTGCAAGCAAATTGTAGTATCTAATTTCAGTGTCATCAATTTAAAAGTATGTGCCTCGAGAAATATCGTCAGAAATAAATATACCGTTGCAATCGTCTAGATATGCGAAGTTGCTCCTTAGAAGGAAGAAAGTCACTGGCTTTCAACCGAATAGTATACGAAGGGCAGCATGTCCTTTCCATCTCTGGTTTATAAAGAAAACATCCGGATCTTCTCCAGCCCCGATCAAGAAGAGCTATTAAAAGAGATAAAATTGATATTTAAGCTGAATAAAGTCATGCCAGAAAATCAATTTAGAGAATCAAATCAAAGTGTTTCCTAAATTATTAGCTAAATGAGAAAAGCTAGACATATATCCAAAAAAAGCAAGCAAAAGTAAATTCGGAACATAATATATTGCAGAGGCCAAGAAAATAGAATTAAAAGAAAGAAAAAAAATTGATCCATGGTGCAAAAATCATTACTTCGATAATCAAAAGACAACATAGCACACTTTAGTCAACACTTTGAAGAGGAAAGATTGAACACACTTGCATCATTTTTTATTTGCAATAAGGTATATATCGAAACATGTCATGTAAATACATCATCTTGCCTCACAAGGCAAAATTTAGACCAGTTGATCTCAGCAATGAGATTTCTTACTCATGATCGGACTTTTTATATAAAGGGCAACCTAGTGCACAAGGCTCCCACCTAGTGAGCTCTAGGGAGGGTAAATTTCTGCAACCTTACCCCCGTATGCAGAAAAAGCTGTTTCCAGGATTTATACCCACGACCTCCAAGTCACGAGGTAGCAACTTGATGTTGTGTCCAGACTCACCCCACATAATCGGAATTTATATATTAACGTAAATCAGCATCATAGAACGGAAAGAAGACCAAGTCAGGCACAAAACAAAGTACAAAATACACAAACCTTGGTAATCACCCACCGTAAGGCTACGCGCCCACAAGCCTGTGACAATAAAAACAAAGAAAATAAATAGAAAATCGACACAGAACATTAATAGAAGTCAAAAGAAGGCATGAACAACACAGACAAATATTTGATAATTAATCTCAATTTTTCATTTCCCCATAGTATTGTGAGAGACCAAACTCTCCGGTACCATACCCGTGATTATGCAGACCCCTCCCAACAATGTTTTTCATACACGATCCCATTTTCGAACCCAGGACCACACATTATCATCAAAAATGTAGAGGTATGATTGTTCAACAGGGACATTAAACACCCGCGAAGACATAAAATTATTTGTCCCCAACAATCAGCTCAATTAATTAAGCCACGGGACTATCCGAATTCGCGCTCTCTTCCACCTCCACTAGAAATAAATAAATAAATAAATATAAAAAGTAAAAAGGGTTTTCTTAACCTCAAGGGCTGAGGATAATGAGCTAAATAAAGCAGCTTTACATTGAATGAACACAATCACAATACAAAGCTCGTGTGATTATTTATCAGCTATCACAAAAATTCACAATCAACCAACTACAAGTGAATTCGATACCTCTAGGGTCCAAAAACATTGTGATCGGATTTTAATCGATTGGGGGTTTAAAAACATGGATAGTGAAACTTGAGACAATAAAATAAAGAAGCGAAATTGATGAAGCGGATGAGAAAAATGGAAGAAAGGAAAGGACCGTGAGAGATGCTGGATCGATGAGGGGATTTACAATAGCCGCAAGAGGTTCGACGCCTTCCACAATCAACGACGACGCTTTCGTCTTTGGTGGTGTTGCTGCTGCTAGCGTCGTTCCTCATCTTCCTCTTCTGATGACGAATTTTTTTGTTCAGAGGTAAAACGACGACGTATGGTGTAAGCGTATCGCTCTGGTTTTTCTTCTTCTCCCTGGGCAAGTGGGCAGTGAGCAAAATTAAGAGTTAAAACTCAGGGTTCTTCGTCTTCGATCCTTTTGTAAACTAGAAACAAACACTAGCTTTAAATTTTTTTTTTTTTTTATTTATGGTTTTGGTTCCTAAAATTTCAACGTATTTTGGTTTTAGTCTCTATAAGTTATTTTTTTATCGAGACTAATCCTTAATTTTTTCAAACATTTTGGTTTGGTTCCGTCCGTTACAAAAAATCAGTTATTTGCTAATATGGTTAACGAAAATCCACGTCAGCTGCCACGAGGTATGAAGTAGCGCCAAATAGGTGACGTGACATGGATGATTTAGGCCTATGAACTCAAAATTTTGCTTACGACCATTTTGCGTCCGTGGATTTGTATCATCCATGTTATATCACCTATTTGGTTTCACTTTAGACCACATGGACTGTTGATGCGATTTTCCGCTGGCTACACAAACAAATAACAAATTTTTGCAAACGGAGGGTACCAAAACCAAAACGTTTGAAAATTTAAGGACTAGTCCCGGTCAAAATAACTTCTAGGGACTAAAACCAAAACACTCTGAACTTTCGGGGACTACAGACATAAATAAGCCTTTTTTTTTCTTTCATTTCTTGTGTGGTTTTTAATTTTAAACCGTGAAAAACATTGAAGAGTGCACTTATGAATTATGATCACGTTGGTCAAACAATAGTTTTATTTGAGAAAATGTTGAATTTAAAATATAGAGAATTGATAGATTTCCAATGTACGGTTTTTCTTAATATATTTCTTAAATAATATCCTTAGGAGATTAGTTAGCAAGATCCTTAAATGTTATCCCTTTTTTTTTTTGTGGTTACATTGGAAAGAAAAAAGAAGTAGCAAAGGCTATGAATGATTAGCGAACATGGACAACATGCATGGCATCACTCACGAGCTCAATGTGCATGAAAGAAGGGGGCGACCCCAAACAACCCGAGGTGCGTCATTACCAACTCCCCATTTGGCTAACACGTCAACAGAGAAATTAGCTTCCCGTAGGACATGCAAAATAGAAACCTCCCAAGGTCTGTGACGTAACTGAAAGATGTCACCCGAAACAGCCCCAAACAAATGAAAAATAGTAATCATGGGTTGTTTACAAGCCTCATGGCTTCAGCTGAATCAGATTCCAAAGCCACACAACGAACTCCCTTGCTCCATGCTAACAAAAGACCACCTCTAATGCCAATTAACTCAGCAAGCAAGATGTCACCAATACCAGAGTAACCAGAGAACCCAAAAAGCCAGCTACCCTACATATCTCTAAGCACACCACCAAACCCGAGTCTCCTGCCAGAACCTAAACAACTACCATCCACATTTACCTTGGTCTAGCCACTAGCAGGTAAACTCCAGGATAACAAACGAGGACTAATAGCATGATTGACTCCCTTCATAGGCCACGCTTCATCAAAAGCAACTTGATCAATAAAAGCATTACGAATGACATAGTTGATTGGTCACAGATGATCCTCAAAAGAAGCGTTATTTCTCCAACGCTAAAGCCACCACAGGACAGCGGTATAGAGATGGGCCATATCATGCATGAGAAGGCTTTTCAACCAGGTACCCTACGACAAAGTGCAGAAATCTGGTATATTCGGAACTCCAATACGTAACCAAACCTCACTTGCATGGGGGCAATCACGCAGGATATGCATCACTGATTCATCACCTCCAGAGCAGCGGGTGCAAGTCGCTGAAGAACATAAACCACAATTCCTTCGCAAAAGGTTGGTAGGGAGAGCATCATACGCAACAAGCCAGGAAAACCATTGGATTTTAGCCAGGATTTTAATCTTCCAAACCCAATGAGCTGAGTCCAGTGGAACATCCCACCCCTTAGCGAACGCCCAAGCCAACTATAAGTTCTCGCCACAGTATACATTCCATAGGAATTACCAGCCCAAACAACTTCATCAGTACAAGAACGGGTGATAAGAACGGGGATACTAACAATATAGCTTTTGACTTCATATGGAATGATAGTATAGAGCCCCCCAAGGTCCCAAGCATCATTAGCCCAGGTTCACTCTTAAGGCTATGTCTGAGATATGAACATAATCCACCAGTTCACACAAGTAAGAACCACCCAACCACTTGTCATACCATAAGGAGACCTCCCCTTGACCCAATCTAATGTTGAAACCATTCTTAAGCATGTCTCTAGCTTTCAAGATTCCCTTCTAAATGAAAGAGCAGTTACTTTGATCAGTTGATGTGCAATTTGGAGAATAGAGACTCCGGATAAGTACTCATGCGACAAAACCTGCACTCACGACTTGGAGTTCTCATGTAACAAAGACCAAATTAGTTTCCCCAACAATGCGATATTATGCAGTCTCGAGTCAAGAATACCAAGGCCACTAAACTTTCTCGGCGTCGAGACTAAGTCCTAGTTTATGAGGTTAAAGGATCTATGCGCGTCACCTTTCGCCCAAATGCATCTCCTAACCAGACCATCAAGCTTATGACAAACAGCTTGAGGAAACCAGAAACTCTGCTTGGTATAAACAAGAATGGAGGTAAGGATTGATCTAGCAAGACAAATCCTACCGGTACGGTTAAGCAACTTCATCTTCCAGGAAGCTAGCCTATTCTGAATTTTCTCAAAAACTGGGTTGAAAACATCCTCTCTCACCCTACCTTTGATTAGAGGAACCCCGAGATACCTCCCCAAATCGTTAACAAAATGAATGGAGCTCACCCCCTCGAAGGAGACCTGTTTGCATCTTGGGACACCTCTAGACGTCATAGCTTTTGACTTTGGGAGGTTGATTTTCATACCCGAAGCATCACAGAAGGTCCTTAGGGTCTCAGCCACCAAACAAATTTGCGACTTCTTGGCTTTGCTAAAAAGCAAAACATCATCAGCAAAGAACAAGTGGGAGATACCAAATCCTCCTCTAGAAACATAAGTTGGCGGCCAAGCACTTAAATTCCCCTTCTGCTGAATAAGAATTGAGAGTTTTTCCATGCGCAAAACAAATAAATAAGGTGATAAGGGATCCCCTTGACGTAACCCTCTACCCGGAGAGAAAGGCGGGACTTTGTCACCATTCCACATAAGTGAAAGATTATAAGCCCTAACACTCCACATGATAAGAGAAACAATAGCCATTGGGAATCCAAAATCAGTAAGAGTGGTTTCAAGGAATTGCCAACTTACCCTGTCATAAGCTTTTTCAAGATCAATTTTGAAAGCCATCGAGCCTTTCTTGCTCTTACTCTTGTGAAAGGAATGCATGATCTCTTGGGCAAGAATAATGTTGTCAATGGTACCTCTCCCCGGGATGAAACTGCTCTGAAGAGGGCCAACCAGCTGATTCAAAAAAGGGCGTAACCTGTTAACCAGGACTTTCATAATAACTTTGTATGCAACATTGCAAAGGCTTATAGGACGGAAGTCTTTGAGAGTAGTAGGGTTATCGCCCTTAGGAATTAGAACAATAAGAGTTTCAAGAAGAGCCCTACCGAAAGTGCCAAGCCTGAACGCATCCTGAACCATATGCCACAAATCATCACCAACAAGATTCCAGTAATTTTTGTAGAAAAAGGGTTGGAACCCATCCAGTCTAGGAGCTTTCATAGATTTCATATCAAAAACAACCGCCTTAACCTAATCTTTTAAAACTGGGCCAGTCAGAGACAAAGCTTGCACAACATCAAGTTGAGGAACAGTAACAGAATCCAAAGATGTGTTGGGGGAAACCGTATTAGCTCCAAAGAGGTCTTTGAAATACTTTATCGCCGTCGATTTGAGAACCTCCTGATCAGTGCACCATAAGTCATTCTCAATGAGGAGACCCTGTTCCTTCTACGCCTAATGATAGTTTGAGCATGGAAAAACTTGGTGTTGCGATTGCCATACTTGACCCATTGTTCTCTAGATTTTTGGTACCATAACATCTCTTCCTGCTTGAGAACCAGTCTGTATTCAACTTGCAACTGTTTTTCAAAGGTTATCAGCGCATGAGAATTATTTGAACATTTCCCTACGGTGCACATTTTTCCCCTGCCACGTGAATTTGTTGCCCATGAACCCAATATCAACAAGGCCACAAGTGTCTGTCATGCAAGAGAATTTAAGAGCACGAGCCATGCAAAACTCTCTCAACGTAGCAGAAAGACTTCCATACATAGAGCTACAGACCCACGAAGAAGACCCTTTGGAAATAGAAAAGGTAATGCATTGGCTGAAAGTATGACAAATTTTGAAGGACAAGTTGGTACCTACATAAGAAAGTACCCAAATACCACCAGAATGACCATGAGCCTCCACAATACCAACGGGAATAAACCCTAGTCTTTTCCAGAAATTCGAAGAAGATGAAAACTGTAATACCCCAAATTTTTGCTTCCCAAATAAATAAAAAGAAATATTTAAATAAAACTAATTATATGGAATTAATTAGTTTTGTTTATTAATTTATGATTTTATTAAAAGGATAATCAAAGGAAAAATATAAGAAAAATATTTTGGTTGAGAAATAAGGTGTTTTTGCAGTTTGGTCCTTGGAAAGGACCTAGGAATCAATATTGGAAAGATATTTGGAGGGAAAGTGAATAAAATAAAATTTTTGAAAAACTGGACGTGTTAATCGATTAACCCGATCGTTAATCGATTAACGATAGTGCAGAAGCTGAAGATAGTGGAAGATGATGACTCACCCAGCTGGAACCACCACTTTGCCACCTTGCACCGCCTTCCACCACTTCATTTTGGTAGTGGGACGCGTGTAGGCTTGCATGGGCACTGGATTTGCCTATAAATTGGGGTCTTGAGTTGAAGAATTGCATGAAGAAGTTGATACCTTAGTGAAACTCTGTCAAATTCTCAACTCAAACACCCTCTGTTCTTCACATTCGTTTTCCTTCCACAAACCCATACACACTACAAGCTTTGCATCTTATCAGAGCTTGTAGAAAGAGCTTTCTATCCATATTAAGATCACGAATTTTGGTCACTTGAGTGAGGAGATATTGCAGTTGGAAGTTGGGCTCTTGAAACTGAAGTGCTATGATTTCAGACTCGAGGTGGTGACTTTGAGCTTAAAGTGTGGTAAGCTTGGGGCACCAATTAGTACCAAATCTGTTTCTATTTCAAGTTCACACTTCCTAGTTTTGTTATTGACCAAGTTTATTCGTTTTTATGCACGTTTGGTTTGTCGAATCCTCGCCTGAACTTGCTCATTCAAAACTGTCATAAACCGAAAAACAGAGCAATTGGAGTTTGGTGATTCTGTGAGTTTCTTTGTTGTACACCTATCCAGAAAGATTCATTGAGGTAAGTGAGAAGCTTTACTAATTCTAGAATAGACTATGGGATTGAATTGAATATTGGTTGAACCTCCATGTGGTTCAAAGGGCACTAGGTTAGTGGGCAATGGCTTGGAGGCCAATCTGAGGTGAAACAGGAATTGGAACATGTTAGATTAATGTATTAGAAACTAAATGAATCCTCAATTTGATCTGAAATAGTGTGAATCAAAAATTGGTATGTAAATTGAGTTTTAGGTTAAATTTGGGGGAAAACAATATGATTATGTGAAATTGATGTTAATTGGTGCAATTGAAGTTATGAACAAGTTTCGCTTGATGTATTTAAGTTGTACTTGAGGTTGGTTTTGGTCAAAATTGAGTTGGTATGAGTTTGGTATTCAAAAACCAGTTTCAACACTGTTTTACTGATATATTAATCGATTAACCCGATTGTTAACCGATTAATACGAGAAAATTCTGATCAGTTTGAAGTGTTATGAATGATTAATCGATTAGCAGGATGAATAATCGATTGTTAATCGATTATTAATTCATTAATCGATTAACCAGATATTTAATCGATTAAAGGCTGAAGTTGGAATCTGTTAACAAAGGTTTATGAAAGTGGTAATTGGGAATACCAAATGTTCATATTAAATGACCTCAAGTAAACTTAAAATACAATTATGTTTGCGGATTCATGCATAGAATTTGCATTCTGGATTCCCACATTGGTGGAGACACGTCCGTGAGGCGTGGGCATATCCCTTTTGGTTATTTTGGACTCGAGGGACACTAGTGGAAGTGTCTGCTCCAAAGGGTCATTAAGCGGAAGGGAGTGTCGGCGACCGGGGTGCACCTTTTGTTCCGGGAATACACACGTTGGTGTGGGCATGTCTTTAAACGTCGGGCTCGAGAGACGTAGTCTTGTGAGATACGTCGGCGTCACTTCTATGAGCTCTAGGAGTGTCGTTTAATGATGGCCGAGTCCGAGAGGTACTCTTTAAGGAGTACCGGGCATGTTTTAAGGTGCCACGGAAGCCTATTTGTGGAGTTGGCCAACAGTCATGCATTGATAGCAGAGTTGCATTAGCAGTGCATATGTTATGGATCATGCATCATTATGATTTGATCTGATGTTTATTATGAAAGGGATTATAATTGATTATTGGCAATTGATAATTGATCAGTAAGATTAGATTATGTTATTATTATTCGTACCCTATCTATTTGATTATGCGTTAGTATTTGCTGACTCCCTATGCCCTTGTAGGTGATGGCTCGCTACATGACGTTCGTGGAGTTACGCCCACTCCGTAGAGGAGTGTGGGACTACGAGGAGCACAGGGCTGTTTTCGAGGGTGAGGTTGACGTGATCTTTCGTCACCCTAACCCCCTTGCCCGCGTGCGACCTCGTAGGCTTCGCATCCCTATGATCTACATACTGCACATTCCTCCAGCTTATACTTATCATTTTCGTACTCCTCCACCACGTCCTGGCCGTCGTTTTTATAATTTACATGTCAGACGTCCAGCTACCCGTACTCGTCCTTCTACCCCTTATGAGGCTACTGCTTCGGCCACTCCTCGTTCTGGTCCGACCACCAGGGTGCGCTTTGCACCTTCACCGGAGCCAGTGCGTCGCACTGCTACTCCCCCGGGGTCGGATGAGGAGGAGGAGGAGGACCCAATAGAGGACGTGGATGGGACAACTACTGACGGCCAGTGATGTAGTGACTTTGTTTCAAGATGCGCAGTATGGGGGACCGTAGTAGGATGCAGTGTTGCAGCTTTTGGAGGATCCAGGGATCAGGCATCAGTGTGGGTGTTCATGGCACAGCTTTCGATGGCTCTCTTATTTTGATTGTAGTATATTGTATATATTTTGAGGAGAGCATTTGAGAGCTAGTATTTTATGTTTGCTGGTCTGTATCCCTAAAACTTTGCTACCTCGACTTTTACTACCTGATGTACTTGGTTTTATTTATGTTTATATATATGGGCTATGGTTGCATATTAACTTTGATATTTACTGCAACCCTATTAACACTTTCAAACCGTTTCCGCTGGACTCTAAACAAGTACATATTCATTTTTACCTGAAAATATTTTGGGATATGAAAAACTTAAAAAATTTTCATGGAATTTTCAAACAGCTTATCATAAACTAATTATGTACTTTATTTTAACAAATAAATAAAGTCATATTTTCGAGAGCATCACAAAAACTGACAGTGGGTATCCATAACAATGAAAATGTCAGGGTGATTATTACGGACAAGCTCCCTAACATAACATCTTTCATCTTAATTAATTGCCCCTCTTATGTTCCAAGAAATAATCTTAAGATCATTAAACACATTCATCATGGAAACAAGGCATATATCGTTATCCTTATATCTCCTTATCATATTGATAAGACCTTTTTTCAATTTTTAATAACATTTAATTATTTCTTTTCACATATGTTCCTATAATCCTATTTATTCAATATTTTTTAGAATTTCAGTAATAATTATCAGGATAATTTTGAGAAAGTATATCAAATTTTTACATTTCCAATACCACTAATAAATTTAACTACCTTTCTTGACAAAGTAAAAAAAATCTCAAAAGAAATCTTACATATAATATTTCTTAACTTAGGGCTGAGGATAAGAGGCTAAAAAAAGTTTTATTTAATTGAAAAACTAAATTTAAATGTTTAAAAGATAATGGATATAAAACATTAGAAACCAGCAGAGACAGTGGAAGGAATAACTTATCCCCTTCCGTTGACCTAGGTTCTCTCCTCTAGGTTTCAGCGTTGTAAGGGTTCTACCTCTCTATCAGTCAGGGTTTTACCCATTTTCTAGTGGTTGACTCACGTTTTCTATGTGCATTAGCTTGGAATCTTGTCCATAACACCATAATGGCAATCAAGGAGGAGAAGGAGGAGATTATCCTGGACATACCAGAAGAGGACCAACAGGGAGAGTCTAGTGAGAATAAGGGTTTCTGGCTGATTGGAAAGGTGGCCACACACTATTCTTTCAACTCCAAGGCTTTCAAGGAAACTGTGACGCATATATGGAAGGCCAAAGAAGGAGCGGAAATAAGAGATGTGGGAAGGAATCTCTTCACGTTCAGATTCTTTAATGAGAAAGACAAGGAGTCAATCGTGAAAATGGCTCCATGGAATTCTGATAGGGACACCATACTTATGCAGGATATGGATGTAGATGAAAACCCATCCAATGTTGTGTTCTCTCAAGCACAATTCTAGATTAGAGAAAAGGAGGTTCCACTGAGTATGAGCTCAAAGGCTGTGGCGAGAATGTTGGGGGAAACGCTTGGGAAATTTGTTGAATGGGACCCCCCAGATGAAAGCAAATATGGTTGTTCAATGTACTTTAGAGCATGGGTGGACATCACAAAACCACTCAAGAAGGGACTAAAGATTCACAAGAAAAACAAGGAGGCCATTGAGGTTAGCTTAGCTTATGAGAGGTTAAGGAACTTCTGTTATGGATGTGGCATGATATATCACCTTCTTAAGGACTGTGATGAGAAGGAGGAAAGCTATGTGAAAAACAATCTTGAAAATCTGCCCTATAGTGCAAAACTTAGAGCCTTTCCAAAAAAACTAAACGTTGTGATTGTCCCACGGAAAGAGCATATTGGTACCAAATGTCATATCATAAAGGACGATGGAAAGAGTGTGAATAAAGATAGAGAAGTGGTGGTGCAAGAAGTGGTTGAAAATGGGAAACAAAGCCATGAACACAAGGCTCATGTGCAAGTGAGTAGCGACATGACAGAAATCTTGAATATAATTACTAGAGTTAATTTGTTAATGGATCCACAGGCTGAAGACAATGGTGAAAAGGAGGGGAAGACTACTATGAAGAATGGAAAACACAACTCTGATCTTAATATAAAACCCAAGGAAAAGGAGGAAGACACCAATCCAATTCCTCTTAAGCATGCTGAAGGTGTAGAGGATCCAGGAAAGGGTAAAAATGAAGAGGGTGAAAATGCAGCCATTTCCACAAAAAAATGGAAACGCTTATAATGTCGCACTTCTTTTCATGAAAAAGCAACAGAAACACATGATCAAATTATGAAGAGGAAGAAAGGGGGATGTGGGGAAACTGAGGATGAAGATGTTGAAATGGTGGAAAGCAACTCAAAAGAATGGCAACAGATGACTCGGCGGAGGCTGATACACAGCCCCGCCGGCAACAATGAGGTGCCTTAATTGGAACTATCGTGGGCTTGGGAACCCACAAGCAGTTAGAGCTTTGTGAAAGCTCATTATTGGTGAAGTTCCCCAATTGGTTTTGCTTATGGAAACCAAAAAGAAGGCAAATGAAATTCAAAATTTTCGTGATTTTGGTGGTATGAATAAAGTTTTTGGTGTTGATTGCATTAGTATTGGAGCCAGGAAGGCTGGGGGGGCTGGCAGTTCTATGGATGGATAATATTGATATAACTACCATATCCTTTTCAAATAATCATATTGATATGTTAGTTACATCTAACGAAATAAATTATAGTTTCAGATGTACAGGTGTTTATGACCATCCTCAAGTTGAAAATAAATGGAGAACACAGGAGTTGCTCAAATCCCTTCATAGCAGCAATGATGAGTCATGGTTATGCTTTGGTAATTTCAATGAAGTCCTCGACCCTGAGGATAAAGAAGGGAGGCATCCAATAAACTACCCAGAAGTGTAGAGATTTCGTGATGGGTTGGAATTTTGCTCTTTGGAGGACTTGGATTTTTGTGGTGTTCGTTATACTAGGAGAAATAGAAGAGCTGCACCAGATACAACCAGAGAAAGGCTTGACCAAGGTGTTGCAAACAACAACTGGATGCGTCTCTAGTTGTATATCCTAGTTACAAGTCTCCCTAGATTTTTTTCTGACTATAATGCTATCCTCATTGATGCATCTAAAGCTCCTAGAAGCGCTGGGAAGAAGAAACCCCGACCCTACCGTTTTGGGAAGACGTGGCTTGAAGAAGAGCAGTGCTCAGATATTGTAAACCATTCATAGTTCTTTAGGATGATGTTCCTCACAAGTTAGCATCAGTTGGGGCGAATTTATCAGAATGGAGCAAATCAAAATTTGGGAAACTATCAAAGCATATTTCGGAGTAAAAAAAAACTTATTGAGACTCTTTATAACAGTCCATTAAATGATGCAGTGAAGGAGAAGATTTTGCAAGAGAAAAGGAAGCTGGAAGAACTTCTCAAGAGGGAGGAAATAATGTGGCACCAACGGTCAAGAGCAAACTGGATATCCCATGGAAACAAAAACACTAGTTTTTTCATCGCAAAGCTTCACAAAGATCTCAAGTAAACAGTATCAAAAGCATAAAACATGCATGCAATATTTTTTTATGAAGAAGAGGACATAGGCAGAGTGATAAGAGAATATTTCAAGGACTTGTTCCAGTCATCCTATCCCGCTGATATTAATGAAATCACGAGCTTGGTGAGGGGAAGAATCACTGAGCAACATCTTTAGATTTTGTCCCCCCCCCCCTTCATTAGAGATGATATCAAATGTGTTCTTTTTCAAATGCATCCTACAAAAGCTTCCAGAAAAGATGGTACTCCTACTCTCTTTTATCAGAGGTTTTGGAATAAAGTGGGCGATAATGTCTCTTCTCTAGCTCTTGATGTCCTAAATGGTGACAAAAATCCTAGTTCTTTTAACAATACTCTTTTAGTTCTTATCCCAAAAGTTAAAAAACCAGTCTCACCAAATGACTTTAGACCTATTAGTCTTTGCAACGTCCTCTTCAAAATTATTACAAAGACTATTGCCAATAGGCTTAAGTTAGTACTCCCTGATATAATTTGTGCAAATCAAAGTGCGTTTGTTCCGAACAGGCTCATCACTGATAGTGCACTTATCGTCGTTGAATATTTCCATTTTATGAAGAAAAAAAAAGAAAAGGTGTCGAGGGTCACATGGGGGGTAAAACTGGACATGTCGAAGACATGTGATAGGCTTGAGTGGCCTTTTATCATCTCTTGTCTACGACAAATGGGCTTCCCTGAGAATTGGAAAATTTAATCGAAAAACGCATATCAACTGTTTCTTTCTTTATCATGATAAATGGTGATGAATGCTTTGATTTTACTTCCTAAAGAGGTCTTAGACAAAGAGACCCACTTTCTCCCTATTTATTCATTATTTGTACAAAAGTGTTGTCTCCTTTGGTTGCTAGGGAGAATGCTTTGGCTTTTTTAATCTGTCGTGGCCTATAGAGACATCACCTACACTTAGGTACTACTACCCCCTCCATTAAATAATTGTTAAATTTGATTTTCAAAATTTTAATTATCGCGTTATAATTTCTATTTATTGATGTTGTGGGCTAATGATGGTGCTTAGGGAATACAAATTTTTTATTCTACAATTTATAACTCTATTTTCTTATTGTGTAATTTAAAAACTAAAATTGCCAAACACAATTAAGAACATAAGCAGGTAGCGGTTTGTAGGTTCAAAGTTTAGATGACAATACATCAAATCACCAAGCACTCTAGCAAATATATTATCATCGGAGAGATATAATAAGTGGCTATTTTCTATACATGAGATTGAAAAGATGATATGAAAAGATTGTATTAACATCTTATAGAGCAGGAATTTGAGGGTCCAACCAAGGTACAATTACTGCAGATTTCTAGAATCTACCGTGGAACGTGATTGATGAGTGACCAATGGTTGGGGTAATAATTAATGGATGACTCTTGGGAAGGACAACTACCTAAAGATTTCTACCATCGAATGTACCATCTTCATCATTGTAAATAAATGCATTAAGAGATCAAAGACACATAACAATTCTTTATCTTTGCCACTAATAAAGTATAACAATAAAGTGCCTACTATTTGTTCTTATTTAGTTGTCCTTTAAAGTTATAGTGTGTGGATTACATATATTGAAAAAACAAAATTGATATAGTTAAGAAAAAATAATGCATCTAAGTTCAACAAAAAATCATTTTAAACTAAATCGGATTAATTTTTATATGACCCTAAAATAATGGGCCAAAATGGCCAATTATCTAGTTTGGTCGACGAGTGAGGCTTTTGTCATCCCACTTGTGATTAGGTATACCCCACTCATTTTATTATTTTCAATTTTACCCTTTAGAAAAAATCATCGTCATCCCTTTTCCCTCTCCTTTTCCATATTTCCAAACCCCACCCCTATTTCTCTCTTCCTTTCCATGTTGCAGCCATACTCAACTTGACCCCACCCTCATCCCCTTCCCCCTCCCTATGCCACCCTGCCTTTGCCTTTCCTTCTCCTTGTAAACCCCATCCCATCCTACCCTTTCCCACTCCCAGCGAACTCCACCCCACCCTGCATCCCTTTTTCTTTCTTTGTTTCCTTTTCCTTTTATGGTCGTGATTCTCGTTCACGAGAAGGGTGGAAACCATTGTTGAGCTTGGGTCATGAGTACAGGGTGAGGTATACCTCACGATCCTAACCTAATTAAAAATACAAGGTACATGGTGATTCGTGACCCATAAATCACAATCAGCTAATTAAAAATATGGATCGTGATGCACTTGAAAAAGATTATAAAAAAAAAAACACTGTCAAGGTCGTGAGGTATACATTACCGTGAGATATACCTCACGACCCTAAAAAATTAAAAAGTTATGTCAAGGTTGTGAAGTATTCTTCACGACACACAAAAAAAATGAAAATTATATCACTTCATAATCCCAAAAAATTGAAGAGTTATGTCAAGGTCGTGAAGATTATGTACCTAATGACCCAACATCGGATATGGTTTTCCAAATTTCGTGAACCATAATTATGACTACTTCACTATCTCTTATGTAACTATGAGCAACAACAACAACAATAACAACAATGCATGCATATCAGCGGACTTTAAAGAGAAACAAAAATGAGAAACAACAACAATAACAACTATGCAATAAAAAAATGAGAAACAAAAATGAGCTTTTTAAAGAGTAATTTAGTATATTTACACTTTAAGTAGGATATGCATAATCATTAATGGTATTACAAAAATCGTGATTGATCAAGATAACTCATTTTGATGACTTTAGTTGCATCTAAACCAACTACTCCTTGCTTGTTAAAGTGTGCCATTAGTTTTTTTTAGGGTGTCATTAGTTACAACTTACTACAACATTACAAAACCCAATTATTAAAACGTGCTCTCACGGGGCATCAACAATGTTATTAAAACCATATTGGTGATCGAATCGGTCAGGACAATGGTTCATTGATTTAGTGGTTTAACTAGTGAAACAGTAATTAAATCCCATAGATATATACCAGTCAAACCGGTTAACCTCGACACATATATATTTGTATATAAATATAAGAATACTGAATACCTGTATAAAAAAATTAAAAAAAAATACTTATTTAAAATCCATAATTAGTAGTGTAATTTTAATTCCCAAAAACCAATATCCATAACAATCACACTTCAACTGTTTAACAAGTTCATAGTTTTAACTTCAATTGTTTCTCCTTTGCAGCGTCGTTTTTGTTTCTTTTTTTTCTTTAGTGTTTGAGTTTTCTTTGGCCTTTTGAGTTCTCTTAATGTAGAAGTTTCTGTTTTTTTGAATCCTAATTTAAAAAAAAAAAAATTAAAACGACGTCATTTTGCTTTTTGCGTTTTTTTTTTTAAATTTGCAAATCGCCCGGTTCACATAATATTGACCGGTTTAACGATTTTCCAATATACCGATCAATTTAAACTGATTTTTCCCAATCGTTACATGCCCGATATTTTAGCGTAACGTATCGGTTAGGGATCCGGTTCACTGATTTTCCGATTGAACCGACCGCTACGATACGGTTTTGATAACATTGGCATCTACACGAAATACAAAAAAGTTGGAGGATGTATTTGCTGCAAAGCCACCGTTGCAAAATTTCAAAAAGTCGAACTCGAAAAAATGGAGGGCATCATCGGGTTTACACACCGAACCTATAAAACATGGCATGAAAACAGAGGAACAACAACAGCTGTCTAGAGTCTCATTCTTCCTCGTTCCCCATTTTACCCCTAAAAAACAACGTATACTACACCCAGTGCCACTCCCTCTTCTTTTCTCACTCCCCTCTCTCTCTTCACCGTATAACTCAAAACTCTCCGTTTTCCGATCTCTCACTCACTCTCTCTCTCTGTCTCATCTTCCCCACGCGCTTCTCACTCCGTCTTCTCCCACGCGACAATGGTGGTTTCAGCTCCAACAACGCGTTTCACCTTTTCTCTCTGTTCCTTTACGACAATGCCATTTCGTTCGAGCTTTCAGCGTCTCGTTTTCTCCGCTTAGAGAGAGTAACTCAGTGCCTTGTTTTTCTCGTTTCGTACATTTACCGAGAAACTGCGTTTTGAGTCTGGAAACTGCGTTTTGGTGTGATTAACGAGAAAAAAAGATTCTTTCTGTTTTTGGTTTTGGTTAGTGGGGTTTTGCGTTTTGAGGTTTTCTTTTTTCTTCTTAAATCCCTAAGTTCGCGATTTGGGGGTTTTCGCGGTTGAAGGTTTAGCGATGAATCGAAGTTTCAGGGCTCCCGAATCGCAAATGCAAGCTGCGTTTAAGCAGAGGCAGCAGCAATTTGCGAAGGAGAAGGAGGAAGAGCTTGGATTGTTTCTCGAGATGAAGAAGCGCGAGAAAGAGCGCAATGATCTTCTGCTTCACGGTTCAGAGGAGCTAGATGCAGCATTGGGTATATAGATTTGTGCTCAAAAAGAATTTTTTTTAATTGCTGTAGAGGGTTTTGAGATTTTTATGCTTCTTTGTATTGTTTCTATTTTCAGTGGTTTTGTTAATTTTCTCATGATTCTGTATTTTGGTTTTTAAGTTTCGCGAAAATCCCATGAAACGGTTGGTTGTGTTGTTTGGACAATGAAATGATTCATGAACATGGTTTGCAGGCTCGGATTCAGGCGCCGCTACCATTTTTAACATTTCGTCATCTATGCAAGCTCCTCTGCGTAAGACTGGTGCTGATGATTTTCTTAATTCGGAGAATGATAAAAATGACTATGATTGGTATGTGGTGTCTTCCTATTAACACTTTTTCAATTGTGTTTATTAGTGCAATAATGTTTTTTTTTTTTTAATTAGTAACTATAATTGTAGGATTATCTATCTCCTATTTCTAGAGAGCATTCTTATGAAAAATGAATTTTTGGCAGTTGATAGTAGTATATATATGTTCAACACTTGAGTTGTCATATCTTATATGAAATGGATTCCCTTTTCTTGTTATGGCCCTTAACTCCTTATGGAATTTTCAATACAAAAAGTGTTATTGCTTGTGTTCCAACCACATATTTCGCAAATAAGCACTGTTGACATATTATATTGGTCACACTTAGTAGTCAGTATCCATCATTCTTTATTTTTTACCTGCTTCCATTTCTAAATTAAGCTAATTGGCGGTTGATACATATTTAGACATCTCTCTCTTTTTCTTTTTTTTTGTTTCCTTATTGGGAAGGACTTGATGAGATGTCCCTCCCTCTTCAACCCTCCATATCCTTGCCACTTAAACTACTAAACCAAAGCTCACTAGGAGTCCTTGGGCCTTACGAATAAGACACTAGAATTCTTAATTAACAGAAATCTAACCGAAAAGTCTACTCATATAATGAAGCTGTGAAAATTAATTAAAGGGCACTACTTCCATACAATCAAAATTGGGATGATAGCACAACAACACATTAATAAACCAATAGCTAGGTGACAAGTCATTTAATAAGACATGCATGTCATCATCTAGTGGTCAAAATTGAATGACTTGTCACCCAACCATTGGTTTTATTAGTGGGTTGTTGTGCTACCATCTCAATTTTGATTGCATCGTAAAAATATTCTTAGTTATAATATTTAAAAATTACAGAAAGTAACCATGCACCAAATGTTTACTTTTCGACTGCTTTCCTGCTCCTGCATTACATTATATATTTCCAATGATGAAGTCTGCATATTGTACTGCTCCTGCATCACATTGGTTTTCATTATTGTAGATAATTTAGTAACTTTTGGTCCTCCTCCTAACTGTCACGGCCTTCTTAATGTTTCTAATTGATGTTAAGCTAGTGCAGATGTTTTTGTTCAAATTGGCACTTATCATGGTTATCGTCTTTTCAGGCTTCTAACTCCTCCCGGTACTCCTCTTTTTCCTTCTTTGGAGATGGAAACTCGTAAGACTGTTATGAGTCAGCTCGGTACTCCTACCGCACGTCCCACAGCATTAAAATCTAGAGTAAGCACTTTCAATGAAGCTCATAAATGCTGATTTATTTCTTTGTTAAATATTAAAAGACCTTGCTTTGGGTATCATGTTACATCAAATTTAGATGCGTAGTTCTCAGTGAGTAAATTGATCATTCTAGCCTTTTTACTTGGTGATTAAAATGATGATGATATTTATCGTTCCCTTTTTACTTGCATGTCATAGTTGGCAAATCCTCAGTCAGAACCCACTGGGAGGACTAACTTAGTATCTAAACAACCGACTCCCTCCCCCGTGTCAAGCTCTTCAAGTGGTGCTGCAATTAGGAGGCCCTCATCATCAGGGGGTCCAGGAACACGACCTGGAACTCCTACTGGACGGCTTACATCGACCTCAGCCTCAAGATCATCAAGACCTTCAACACCTACTCGGTCTACCTTACCTTCAACCAGGACCATGATGGCTGCATCCAAGACCACTAATTCCGCACCCAAGACTTCGACTTCTGCCACTAAGACCACAGTCCCTGCAGCTAAACCCACAATTCCATCAAGATCCTCCACACCTTTGTCAAGATCCACTGCAAGATCTTCAACACCAACTAGCAGGCCTACTTTACCTTCTTCCAGGTCCACATCAAGAACTTCTACTCCAACTCGGCGACCATCTACAGCATCAAGTGAACCCAGTCTGTCCGCTCCTTCAGTTAAAATTTCTTCATCTAGGCAGCCATCTCCTGTGACATCAAGGCAGTCAGCTCCTGTGACATCAAGGCAGCCTGCTCCTGTGACGTCAAGGCAGCCTGCTCCTGTGACATCAAGGCAGCCAGCTCCTATGACTTCAAAGCAGCCAGCTCCTGTTACTTCAAGGCAGCCAGTACCATCCCGAGGCACTTCACCGACAACAAGATCAAGACCATGGAAGCCATCTGAGATGCCTGGGTTTTCACTTGATGCTCCACCCAATTTGAGGACAACACTACCTGAAAGGCCACTGTCAGCAACTAGGGGCAGGCCTGGGGCACCCACTTCTCGTTCTTCATCTGTCGAGCCTTCTTCTTTTGGAAGACCTAAGCGGCAATCATGCTCTCCTTCAAGAGGAAGGTCTTCCAATGGCATTGCTCATATCAGTGGAAACTCTATGCCAGCAGTTAGCCGTGGACGCTCCAAAGTTAATGACAATGTCAGTCCTGTTTTAATGGGCACCAAAATGGTCGAGAGGGTAATAAATATGCGAAAACTTGCACCGCCAAGGATGGATGACAAAAATTCTCCCCATAGTAATCTGTCTGGAAAGTCATCTTCATCTCCTGATAGCTCAGGTTTTGGAAGAACACTCTCAAAAAAGTCCTTGGATATGGCTATTAGGCATATGGTATGTTCTTCTCCACATTTTATGTATTATTCTTCCTGTTGAAGATAAACTTGCAATGTCATACTGCATCCAAGATTGTGTCACTAATCTTCTCTTAAAAAGTCATGTAATATCATAATTGCTAAAATTCTTCATTTATGCATGCTGTTTCAAGATTTCAAGATTTGAGTTTTCTCATTTATTACCTTCATCTAACTTCATGATTTTTATTTATTGTTGAGTGGATTAACTTTAATTGATTAGAACTTATTAAGTTTTTGACTCTTCTGTCATCACCTTGTTTTTTTTCTTTGAATAGGATATAAGGAGAACCATTCCAGGCAATTTACGACCATTGATGACAAATATTCCAGCATCTTCTTTGTATAGCGTGCGGTCAGGGCCTCAGCGTAGTCGAACAGTTAGTGTTTCTGGCTCTCCTCATGCCACAAGCAGTAATGCTAGCTCCGAATTGAGTGTGAACCAAAATGGTCTTTGTTTAGATAGTAGCGAAGTAGATGATGATATTGGCAGTGAAAGATGTGGTCAATCTCCTGCCAGTGTGCGGGGTAGGTAAACTGTTTGCACTTTGGGGAACTCTGCATATGTTTAAATGTCAACCACATTCTTATTCTGAGTTTCGGTCATAGCGTATTTTCATTTGGAACTAACCATGCTTCTACTGATGTAAAGCTTATTTGGAAGTTGATGTAACCTTATGTAATGGAAAGTATATGTGATTTTAGGTAGATCAGTAACATGTTGTAGCGGTAATGCTCATTTTTTGAAACAAACCGAAGTTTATCCTCTATATTATGAAAATTGAGCTTATTATCCAGAAACCTTTTATTTATCCTCTGTTGCTGCAAGTGTGTTTTTTTTTTGTGTAAACCAACCGGTACCTGGATCTGGTTTACCCAGAATCCGACTCATCCGGTCCGACCCAACTGAGCTCGCACTAAGCGGTAGAGGTCTCTCAGCAGGGGTTGCTCTATACCCAAGGCTCGAACTCGAGACCAGTTGGTTAATGGACCAAGTGAGCTAACCAACCCACGATGGTTGCTGCAAGTGTGTTTAGATTAACTTATTTTGTGTTAGAAAGTAGAAACAGTTTATAAGCAAAAACATATTGCAAGAGTAAGCTCATAGGGTACCAAAAACAAAAGAGAATGTAGAAGGCAAAGTTATATCAGTTATGGGAGACAGAGCTAATAGAACGATTATGCTAACAGGGTTATAGATACATGTTCCTTTTAGTTATTACTGCTAATTCATGCCTGAGATTTGCAGATTTGGTTAGCACAAGAGTTTTATTTTATTTTTTTTAAAGTTAGCATCTGAGATGATTTAACAAACTGACAAAAGAGGGTTAGACAGCCGAAAACCTCACCAACTAGTGTTTTATCTACCTGAGCAAATGGTGTAGCAAAGGTTTGGGACCATGTTTGCACCGCCAAGCTATGATAAGTCATCAAACACTATCCAAGGGCTCCATTCATAACCTTGCATTTTTCCTCTTTTAACCCAAACTTAATAACCATTGTCCACATACATAATTTCGAAGATTATTTTTGATAAAATTATTTTTTTAAACCCATATAATTTTCTTATTTTACCTTTAACACTCCAACAACATTAATTATCTTAGATCACTCCATGCTCTTTTTTTTTTTTAATTTACTTGGTAAAAATAATTTTTTTACACTATCCAAACGAAACATATTAGCTCAAATTCATTTTGTTTTTTTTACCAAATAGGAGACCCAAGCATAAATAGATTATGATTTTAACAAATTATAATATGGTGTAATCTTACCTCATTATAATCACAAATAAAAATAATCATAATATAATTTTACCAGTTTTATCAAACACACGCTAAATAGAAATATTTTATATATTTTTTTAAAATTACTCCTATAATTATTATTATTCAAACTCTAAAATTGTATCAAGTAAATAATGATATTTCGTAGAAAAAAAATAAAACCATTAAAAAGTCAAGAAAAAAAAATTAAGAATTAATTTATTTTTCCAAAACGAACTAGTGAAAATACAGTATCTAACAACTAGAAAAAGTACGCCCTCCGGTCTTGATTATAAGAAGAAAAAAAACATCTCACTTGGTCTTAAATATAAACAAAATTTAACTAACTTTTTATTCTCAATATAATCATTCCTAAAATATATCTATAAAGTGGTTGAATCATTTAATTCTTGTTTCATTCCCAATGTAAGTTTACAAAAATAGTCTACTTTTGTATGAATTTGAGAAAATTAAATACATTCAACTAACTTTTTTTAATACCCGTGAAATTAGTTATTTTTGCTTATAATCAAGATCGGAGGGTGTATCTAACAGCTGTGATGCACCTCATTGGTTAATTAAAAAACAAAAAAGTTACAGATGATCAACCAATCCTATGTATTGCTCGTCTACATGAAATACGAATGATTTTTTAGGTGGTTATTGAAAGAGTTTTTTTCTTTTTTTCTTTTTTAACAAGTATCCTAAGTTAAGTTTTATAGAAATAGAAAAAAATAATATAAATTCTTAATTTTTATTCTTTTGACAATATCAAAATTACATTTTACAATATTTTCCAACTATATATAGTTCCTCAACAAATATCATCAAAATATTTGATATGTTTTTTCAAAACTATTCATATAAGCATTATTTAAATTCTAAAAAGTATTGAGTAAATATGTGTATTTGTAAAAAGAAGCAATTAATTGTCATTAACAATTGATAAATAATTTTATAAATATGACCAAAATAAAAAAATATAAAAGTATATTATATTTAAGGATAGAAAAAATATTCTTTATTTGATATTCAAAAAATTTAACATGTGCTAATATTTCTTTGGTGTTAATAGATTTATTGTCTAATCAAACCATTGCTTTATTATTGTAATAACATTATTTGTTTCTATTGATAGGGATCCCTAGCTCTGACATTCCTATATTTATTTTTTATGGTAGTGTTTGAAAAGAGAAAGGAAAAAGGAAAAAACAAACGAAGGTTATTACTAAGACCTTACAAAGTTAATCTTCATAGCATCAGCTAGGGGTTTTTTTTACTTGTTGGGTAGTTTTGTAAACAATTTACGAAAACGGGGTAATTTTGAAACTATTTAAGTAATATGGGGTAGTCAACAAAATTATTTCTAAAATGTGGTAGTCAAAGTCAAAATTCCCCAAGTCAAACAAGTCATCCGGAATGACTTCTTCTAAATGACATGTGGCGCAACCAGGTGGGTTAAGTCACTCCGGTTGACTCAACTTGTTGCGTCAACCGGAGTGACTCAATCCACCTGGTTGCGCCACGTGTCCCGCCTGTCTCCAACGAGTTCCACCGCTATTTCCCCCTGTCTCCTCTAATTCAATATATCTTCTTGTCAAAAAATTTTTCTCAATCATCAATTTATACAAATTTTCGGTATACTTTTCGAGGTAAATTTTTAAACCTCAACAATTATTTTTTATTATAATTTTAAGTAATTTTAAATTTATACACCGGTCTATAAGAAGTAATAATTTTTTTAAACTTTTTGTTTTTACACATTAATACATAGAGTGTGACATTGTTATTTATATAAATAAATTACAAATAATAAATTAGAAACAGTAAATAAATAAGTGCATTAAAATAGCTAAATAAATAAGTGCATTAAAATAAATTACAAATAAGTGCATTAGAAATAATAAATAAATAAGTGCATTAAAATAGCTAAACATTAATAACAATGTAAAAGCACAAAATTAAAAATAAATTAAATATATAAAAAAATTAAAATAAAAAACTATAACAAAAATATACAAAAATTACACCTAAACTTATATTACACCTAAACATTATAATAATAAATAAAAGCACAAAAATAACGATAAAGTAAATATGTACATATAAATTTAAAAAATTAAAAATATAAGGTGGATTTTATCTTTTGATGCTAGTGAGTAGTGACAATGGTTACACTATTGTTTTTCTTGGACATTGAACAGTATTTTATGTCAACTACTATATGGAGGGATAAAAATGTAAATGTAATGTATGCTTTTTTTTAAATCAAGGAATAAACTACTTTTAACTATATTAATTGGTCCGAGAGATTTATTAGTTAAGTATGACCTATATATATGATCGCAAGGAGTAAAATATAAAAAAAAAATTAAATGAGAGAATTACTATCTATGTACAATAGCATAAAAATAAAAAGCACAATTTATATATATATATATAACAATGCTAATGCATAAAACTAAAAAGCATAAAAAAATTAAATAAGAGTATCACTTTTTTATAAACTGGTGCATAAATTTAACATTATTAAAATTAAAAAAATTAATAAAAATAAAGCTATAAAAATTTACCTCAAAAAATATACCGGATATTTCTGTAGAAAGATGATTCTCAAAAAAATAAATATATGAAAAATATATATTAAAGGATGATATGTGTGTTGGAATGTTGGGAGACCGGGGGGAGACAGGTAGGACACGTGGCACAATCAGGTGGGTTGAGTCACTCCGGTTGACGCAACAGGTTGAGTCAACCGGAGTGACTTAACCCACCTGGTTGCGCCACGTGTCATTTAGAAGAAGTTATTCCGGATGACTTGTTTGACTTGGGGAATTTTGACTTTGACTGCCCCAATTTTTGGAAATAGTTTTGTTGACTACCCCATGTTATGTAAATAGTTTCAAAATTACTCCATTTTCGTAAATTGTTTGCAAAACTACCTCACTTAAGTAAAAAAGTCTCAGCTAGGAGGATATTAGAAATATCGGGGGAGAGGAGTCAAATATATAAAAATCATTGTCATAGAAGTCAACATAGTGATTGACCTCTCTTTAAGGTGTGCTCGAGGAGAAGTTATTAGTTGATTCTGCGTTAGTATGTCATTTGTGATTTAGGTCAATCATTGTTTGCTAAGTAGAAAAATAAAATAAAATAAAATAAAGTGAATGAATAGTTATTTTTATTATATACTCCCTCTGGTCCTATTTATAAGGCATACTTAACCATATCACATGGACTAAGGATGGTAGTTAAGTTTTTTGAAACTTTAAAAAAATATTTCAACATTACAATCTTACCCTCTTAACTTGCATTGAAAATTTCACATTGTATTACTTCACATTAATGGGCAAAGGGCAAATAAGAGAAAATAGCAATAAATATCTCCTAGAAAATACAAAGTGACATATAAATAGGACCAAAGAATCCTTCTAGAATGTGACTTATAAATAAGACCGGAGGAAGTATTAAATAATAATTGGCCTAAACCTTGGATGATGTGATGATCCATGACCAACTAATAATTTCTCATATTCTAGGCTGATGTACCAAGGTTAGTCGCGGATAGCATGAACAACCGAAGCATAGGCGTGAGTTTCAGGAAGCTTGTCAATAATTAAGTTTGCGGAATCTTTAGAGTCAGATTGACAAAGAATCTTCTTGAACCCCATGTTCCAGCAAAAAGATAATCCATGGTTATATAGCTAGCAGCTCCGCTTTGAGGTTATTTGTGATTTGTGACTCCTATCTTACCAGAGAAACCTGTGATCCATTCTGAAGATCTATCAGAATTAAGTTGGTTGATGTTGTGAATAAGTTGTTGAATATGGATAAGATCATTATTTAGGCAATGAGAATTTAATTTTGACTTCTCCAAGCCCACCAATTTATTTACAACGTGATTATATGCAATCAACGGTATGCCTATGCTCATTTTACTTTCTATTGAGAATCTCGAGATTTTATTACTCCATATAGCATTGTATTTTTAATGTTTTAAAACTCATTGAATCAGTGAAAATTTTCTCAACGATGGCATAAAACGGAAAATTTTTCTTGTTGCTAATTCGATCCTACATAAATTTCCTGTATATACAAGGAATTGAACATGAGACATTGTTTAAGCGAGATTGAGTCGCTTACCACTCGTCTCAATCCATATTGATAAAACAAAAAAATTTTATATGCTCATAAAACGGAAAATAGTACTCCCTTTGTGTGACACCCTTCCGAATTACCCAAGTATAATATAGTACTTAAGCTATTATATTGGATAATGTATGGACTTGTGAGTATTACGAAATTATGAAAATAAGATTTTTCATTTAAAAGCGGGTGCACGAATCGACACTTGAAATTCTTGGAGAAGAAACTCTAAAGCATTTTAAACAGTTGTTTCGAATTCGGTGATTTCTAAAACCTTTTCAAGAATTGGATAACATCCGTCTTTTGAAATCGTATTCATATATTAGAAAATAAATGAAGCTACCCTTGCTTTAATTGATAAAACTGATATTATCGAATACTTTTCACAGCCGAACTCATAAATAGATAAAATCAGAGTAAGCAGAAATTAAAGGACTATGCGACTAATAGTAATATAAACATAGGTATATATATAAAAGAGTCATAAGTACATAGTCCCATATAAAAGTCTCCAAGATCTCAAAATACAAGTTCATAAACAGATCTACCTAATAATATGACCAAAGCCCTAGAGTACTCCAAAAGTATATCTACAATATGTATATATATAACCAAAACATAAACTCCAAGGGTGGTCATGTAGATCTGGCAGCATCAGGAGTAGTAGTAGTGATAGCAGTAGTCTCCAAGAAGCAACAAGGTAGTAGCATCATCATCCCAGCAGCAACAAGTCTCCTCCACAGCAATACCACATCGGATCCTCCAATCCTCATCATACACCATATGCATATACCTAGGGATCATCATCCCTCCAATCGCTCCCAGTAGAATGCATGTCAGGCTCGCCTCCGCTCTAGTCTTCCACCGGATCCTCCTCGAAAAATCCTTCCCCACTTAAAAGGATTTTTCTTACACTTCTTTAAATTCTCTGACTCAAAATATTTCAAATAAAACTTCTCGAATAACACCTTTGTGTTCAAAAACTTATATTAATCTCTTTTCTCACAAAAGAGTTTTCTTAAATTTCCCTTTGAAAATTATTTCGTAATTAATTCAAATAAAATCTTTTGATCATTTCGGACAAAATGTTTCAATGCAGAGCTTAAACTGGAACTTTTCCAAATAAACGGAATAATACTTTCAAATATATATATATATATATATATATATATATATATTCCTCAATTAAAACAGTTTCCAACGATATTTTTGAGGAAAAAAAACATGTTCCGCTGCGCACTCTGATCACTCAAGCACGAGTAAGGAATCATTTATATGACTTTATTCCTTAATAGTCATAAACATTAGGCTGATCAGTCCTAATATTTCAACTGTCAGTAATAAAATCATCCCTTGCAGATATAATCTTTCTCAAGAAAGATTATACGATATATCTTTAAGTTAGATGAACTTACAGATAAGGAGTGTTATTGTCACTATCAGACTGAAACAGATTGTCAATTCTAGAGAAATTTCCGTTGGGGAGACAAATACTTGTCCTATCCCGGTGGTTGTTAATCCCGCTAGTCTCAACTAATCTTTTCTCTCTGTAGTGTCCAAAGATATTTATCACATCCAACTGTGATAAGGGTTTTGATCATAGAAATCCCAGTTACAGATTTGCTCAGGCTTTCAGATTACAAACGGTTTAATTAACGTCATCGAAAACATTGATTACGTTAATTCCGATCAGAGAAAGGGTAACTCAGATTATCTATATGTAGATCTAACTCACATCCTAACAGGTTGGACACCCATCCGAACTCAACTCGCTTGACGTCCATTCCCTCCTTACTCTTAACCCTAACTGTATCTGACGAATTAAAATCTCAGTCTCCTACAGCTGCATTTGAAGGTCTTTATAGGTGTACCACTACTTAGTCCAAAGTAACGCACCTCATTTCCTACACATGGAGTTGGGCAAACTCTTACTTCTCATTAACATACTTTATAATTCTCACGATCGGGGTTCCTTTAATTTTGCCATTCCTCCATAATTAATTTTCTTAACTACCTTTCCTTTTCTTCTAATTGAACACTTCCCTTTTGCCCAAGTCCCTCTTATACTGGTTTTGAACACTCATTCTACCAACCTCTTATGCTTATCCATTGTACTTATAAATTCCACATACGTTGTCCAATATCGATAAAATTCCTTATGCTTTAATACTTGATAGCTGGTTAGAGGTTCGGACCTAATCCATTCTAAACTTCACATATTTGAACCTTCCGTCCGGGTCGTACTACAACATACTTCCTTGATCCTTTGAACTTGGCAAAGCCTTTTCTGAGACTAACACTTTTCAGTTCTACGCTTAGCAATTCCACCCCTTATATCCTTCTCATGCCTCTTGAGAATTCTCTTCAGTTCCCCAAGTCGTCTTTTCGAAGGCTATTCAAGCGATGTATCAGTCTTTGGTTCCAACATTCATCTTACACGGTTCCCACAAGTTCTTTGCTACATCACTTAATATAGAAGTAGCATAACATTTTATCTACATCACTCAAATCATTATGTGGTTGTTTTTTTTGTATACCAACCGGTACTCGGATTTTGTTTACTCAGAATCAGACTCATCCTTTCCGACCCAACTGATTTTGCACTAGTGGTATGGGTCTTCTAGTGGGGATGCTCCATACCCAAGGTTCGAACTCGAGACCAGTTAGTTAAAGGAACAAGTGAGCTATAGAAAAGATACTTGTATTGAATATTGATTGTTGGAAGTCAAGCTTGCCCCAAAGGACGTAAAGAGTAATGCTAGAAGGATTCTAGAAGATAATGTTTTGATGATTATAAACAAGATTCAAAGTTTCAAGCATCAAGCTGCATCAAGTTCAAGCATCAAGCTTCAAGGCTAAAGTCAAGGCTTAAGCTTCATGTTCAAGTTTAGTATAGCCTGGCCCATAGGAAATTTGTAAGGTAATGAATTTTTATTACAAGTGTCTAATGGCCAAAATTAGTTTTTCATGTTAAGGAGAAGAAAAGAACTTTTTATGAAAAATGTTTTAATTGCAAAAAGAGTTTTAGTGAAAATCTGTTTTTATCTTAGTTTTGGTGAAAATACTTGATTTTACAAAACTCTGAATATTTTTATGTATGCAAGAGAGATTAATCGATTACTTGCTTGAGTTAATCGATTAACTTTGTTGCATCATACAAAAATCAGAGAGGTTGTAATCGATTAAGTGAACTTTGCTAATCCATTACTTTCTTATGAGAGTAATCGATTACCTGGCTCAAGTAATCGATTAGAATTGTTGCATCATATATTTTCCAGAGGCACAGTAATCGATTACATGTTGTGTAGTAATCGATTACATATGTTGCATCACATAATGAACAGAGACTCAGTAATCGATTATTTGATGAGTAGTAATCGATTAAATGAGTTGCATCTATATTGAACAGGAGTGATGTAATCCATTAACCACTATTGGACTAATCGATTAATTGTTTTTCAAATGTATTTAAGAATTTCTATTTTTGAAGGAATAATCGATTACCTTCAGAAAGTAATCGATTACTTCAATTTTTATTGAAAAACGTGTCAGAATCATTTTGATTATTTCCTGATTTGTTTTTATATATAAGATTCTGATTTATTTTACAAAATTCGAAAAGGATTTTAAATTTGAATTATTTCCTTTTTTGTTTTAAGAATCAAATCTTTGATTTATTGTTTAAATCTTTTTTATTTGGTTTTGATTTTAAAACTTAAATTATTTCCAAAATCCTTTTTGATTTGATTCTGATTCTATTTTTCAAATTCAAAATTTGAATTTCAAATATTTTCAAATCCTTAGTTTTATTTCTTAAATCTTTAAGATTTGGTTTTTGATTTTAAACATGTGTTAATTGTTGTTTTTATAAAAAGGATTTGAATCAAGTTGTTAAGAGCGTCCTGATAACTCTTTTGAAAAACTTCTTCACGTTCTTCTCTTCTTCTCTTCTCCTTCAACCATTTCTTAAACTTTGATATTTTTTCTTGAAGAGAAAAATTATTTTGGCCATAGTACTTGTGATTTAATTTCAGCGCCACTAGAGCTTATATTGTTGTATCAGTGTTATCTAGAACACACTTTTGTTAGAGGCCGTTTATTGTTGTATCCGCACTATCAAGAGTGCATCATAGTGGTTGTACTTAATCATCCATATCCGTAACCATTGTTATAAAGGGGTGTGTGACAATTAGAGACTAGGGAGTGAATCTCCTAGTGCGAACGTGCGACGTTCGTGTGTAGGGTGAGGAACCCTTCTGTATTGGGTAGTGCTAGACGAACGATGGGGCACCTAGTAGTTAGGATATCTGGTTGTTGTTGAGGTCCCTACCGAAAGGAGGTTCCTAGTAGCTTGCGGGGCGCTCTGGTTGTATTCAGGGACGCGGGGGCGTCTTTGGAATTTTAGTGAAAAGCTCAAGCGGGTCGCTTAGGGACTGGATGTAGGCTGCTTTGCCGAACCAGGATAAAATCTCCTGTGCAATCTCTTCTATCTCTCATCTCTTTATTTTCGTTATTGGTGTTCCTTATTTGCGTTGTTGTTATTTATCGTTATTGCATCATAACAACTATTTTCTTAATAAATTAATTTAATTGTTTTAAATTAATTAGTGCGGTAACGTTTCTCGTTGTTATCATTTTAATTGTATCCGTGCATATTAGTTTTTCTATTATTATTATTATCAGCTTCCGCGCAATCGCTTTTCAACATTATATTGTTTTCCGCTGCAAAATCTCTTTAAACTTGTTGAAAACGATTTGAAACCAATGTTTTCGTAAACACCCAATTCACCCCCTTCTTGGGTGACGGCTGCCAATCCTAACATTGATTACACACGTTACAGTACATGCAGTGAGTTTTATATATATATATATATATATACAATTGAGAGAGCTATTAACTGAAGCCTCCAGACTAGGAAGAGATAGCAACAAAGTGATAAAAAACTAGAGAGATATGAATGACAATTTGTTGAGAGAGATTTTAGAAAGAGGTTGGAGACTAAGTCTTGTTGCATGGTAGCTACGTGAGTACTCCTACATGCCCCCTCAAGATGGTGGAGGCACTGACAACACCAATCTTGTCAAGAAGAAAATCAAACCGCGTATGAGAAAGAGGCTTGGTTAGCAAATCATCAAGTTGATGACTGGAAGAAATGTGAAGGACCTGTAGTTTCTTAGCAGCAACCAACTCACGAATAAAGTGATAGGAAATAGCAACATGCTTCATGCGTGAGTGAAACACTGGGTTGGCACAGAGATAAGTTGCTCCTATGTTATCCGAGTAGATGACAGGTGGTTGAGCAAGAGGGAAATGAAGCTCAGTTAGTAGTTGCTGCAAGTAGAGTAATTCATCAGCTGTGGTACTGATTGTGCGGTATTCAGCCTCAGTGGACGACTTAGAAACCGATTTTTGTTTCTTACAGGACCAAGAGATGGCATTGGGCCCAAGATATACAATGTAAGCCGCAGTGGAACGACGATCAGTGATGTCACCTGCCCAGTCAACATCACAAAAGGCAGTTAATCGAAGAGGAGAGTCACGTCGCAAGTGAAGTCCATGAGTAATGGTTCCTTTGAGATAGCGCAACACCCGTTTAGCAGCTTGCATGTGGATGGCAGTGAGGGTAGCCATGTACTGAGATAATTTATTAACAGAAAAAGAGACATCAGGACGAGTGAGAGCTAAGTACAGAAGAGAGCCAACTATTCGCCGATACTCAGTAACGTTACATGTAGAAGCATCAGAGGAGGCAGAGAAATCACAAAAGGTGCTCATAGCAGTGGAGACTGGTTTAGCATCATGCATCTTTGAGGAATGGAGTAAATCTCGAATGTAGTGATGTTGTGTAAGAAAGAGACCAGCCTGTGTTGGGATGATTTCAACTCCAAGGAAGTGATTAGGGTGACTCAAGTCTTTAAGGGAGAATTGTGCAGCCAGAGCATAAAAAATTCTTGTTGTTCCCAGTAAGCAACAAGTCATCAACATAGACCAAAAAATAAGCAAGAACACCATTATTATGATAGATAAACAGAGAGGTGTCAGACTTGGAATTTGTAAACAGGAAACTGCGGAGTTCATTGTACCAAGCACGAGGAGCCTGTTTGAGACCATAGAGCGACTTTTGTAATTTACATACATGATGAGGAAATTGTTGATTAATGAAACCAGGAGGTTGTGACATATAAATGTCTTCAGAGAGAGTGCCATGCAAGAAGGCATTATTTACATCCATTTGCTGTAAGGACCAGCCACAAGAAAGAGCAATGCATAGAACCAGTTTGATGGTTTGAGGTTTGACCACAGGACTGAATGTATCAGTGTAGTCAAGTCCAGCACGTTGTTTGATGGTACCCCTTCGCAACCAATCGAGCCTTATAGCGTGCGATACAACCATTTGTTTTCCGTTTAATGCGAAAAACCCATTTATTTCCAATAACATTGAAATGAGATTAACGAGGAACCAAGACCCATGTGCCATTAGCAAGAAGAGAATTGAACTCATCGGACATTGCAGATTTCCACTCCTGAGATTTTAGTGCTTGAGTGTAGCAAGAAGGCTCAATCGGGTCAGGTAACGGAAATTTAGATGCAAGATTAACCTGTTTAGGCTTGAAAATTCCATTTTTGGAGCGAGTTGTCATCGGATGAGTGGAAAGCGGCGCCGGGACAGGATCTACAGGTGGCAGTTCTGCTGCATCAGACGGAGAGGATGAACCCGTGTACAAGTTTGGGGAGGATGGAGCAGGTAGGGAGGACTCGCAAGGTTGGTAAGGAGTAGAAGTGGAAGAGGAGGTGGGTAGCGGAATGGCATGATTGAACGAATTGGAGGGTGCAGAGGACGAAGTGGAGGCTGGCTGCGTGTTGTGGGAAGAAGGTGTAGTGTGATGAGGAGAGAAGGAAGTACGGTTATGGGTTGGAGAAGTAGGCATGTGTGTGGGAGGGGTTGGTGGAGTGGGCCTAGTGGGCTCAAGTGAGTTATGGGAAATAGATAATGGGAAGTTTGGGCTGGGAGTTGCACTAGGGGTGGAAACCGTAGGAAAAGAATGGGTGGAGTAAGGAAATACTGATTCTACAAATTGCACATGGCGTGAATTATAGAATTTGTGAGTGGTGGGATTATAACAAATATATGCACTTTGGGTTGAGTTATATCCTAAGAAAATGCAAGGTTTGTAGGTTTGATGATGTTTTAATGTTAACAAACCAAATTGTGCAAACCTCAAGCAACAACATTCAACAATCAATTCAAGCACCACTCATGAAGATTTAGTTTAGTATTTGTTATTAAATACAATGTAATATTTTATTTTGTATTTCATGAGAGTGGGTGGTAGCTTAGTTTATCTCAAAATAGGATTTAATATTGATTGAATAAATAGTGAAGTAAGATTAACTTGATAGCAAATAGCTCTAATGAAAGTTTAAATCAAAGTAAAATTGAAAAGTAATTTTTATCACTTTTACAGTGGTTAATCGATTAGCAAGTAATGGCTTAATCGATTAACACGTTATAACTGTTTAGAACTGATTGTTTAACAGTGGTTAATCGATTAGCAGTTTTGGATTAATCGATTAACACGTGTTAACAGTGGTTAATCGATTAGTGACTTATATGTTAATCGATTAAGTGCTGTTATGACAGAAAAATTAATTTTGTTTAAAAGCTCTTCATTATTACTTTGATCAGGTTACTCACTCTTTCATATTTTTCTTAAGACTTTCATTCTTTCACAATCTTACAAAGAGCTATACAACTTTCAAGTGTTCTCTCAAGAAATACATCTTTCAATCTTCATCTTCACTTTTACTCTTTCATTATTCTTAGCAAATTGAGATTTAGTTTTAAGAGCTTATTGTTCGTGTTGAATCATTCTACAACGGAGGTTGTAATTTCAAGTGTTCAACAACATCAAGTGAAAAATTCGCATTTTGGAAGACTTTGAGCAAATCGAAGAAAGAAGAAAGGGATTGTGTGAAGAGACTCCTTCAACAATTCAAGAGACAATATACAAGAACAATTGTGGGTAGATTTCAAGAGGATTGGTACTCTCTTGAAAGGGTTAAGATAGGATAGCTAGTGTGAGCTTAATCTTTAATCCTTGTAAATCTAACAATTGTGTATATAGTGAAAGCTCTATATCTCGGTAGAGGGGACTGAATGTAGCTCTAGGTGGATTGAGAGTGAACCAGGATAAAAACTTTGTCTCCATTGTTATCTTTCTTTAAGCTTTCAAGAACTAAAGTACAAACCAATCAATTAGGTGAAATTTGGGGATTTTACAATTCTTAGATAATCAATCTAAATTGAATTGGTAAATTTACATAGATTTGTTCATTGATTCATTTAACATTTGTTCATGCATTAGTGTATTGTAATCACTGCTGAATTCTGAATAAGACTGATTTTTTGTCCAAATAATACGTAGTTAATCGATTAAGAACTTTGTTAATCGATTAGTTTTGAATCACCATTCTGGTCTTAATCGAGTAACACTTCTGTTAATCGATTAGTTCTTTAATGGTCTTCTGGCATTAATCGATTAGCTCATAGATTAATCGATTAAACAGTGTAAATTTTGTTAGAAAACTTGTTTTCTGAAAACCATTCTCACTAGCAATCAAAAAGTTTGTATTAAGGCTTCAAAATACTATTCACCCCCCCCCTCTAGTACATTTTGAGCCGCTTGTTGGTTTCCAACAAGGTTGAGATTTAGGGAGAAGTTTGCTATGAGTATAAGGGACAAGCCATGGAAAACAAAGACATCCAAAGATACGAAGTTTATTATAATCGGTAGACATTTAAACAATAGATGAAGTGGAGTTGTCATGTTAAGGCTAAGTGTAGGCATACGGTTAATAAGATAGGCTGCAGTTTGAAAAGCATGGCAGGGAGGCATGATGAAGGAGACATTTGGCGGTTTCAGACAAATGACGATGTTTACGTTCAGAAAGGCCATTATGTTCTGGGGTATGAGGAGGAGTTGTAAGATGAGAAATTCCATGAGTTTGAAGAAAGTGACGTAGTTTAATGTATTCTCCACCATTATCAGAGTAAAGAGTTTTGATTTTGGTATTTAATTTATTTTCAACCCGGGACTTAAAAATAGGAAATATGGTGGAAACATCAGACTTGTATTTCATGGGATAAAGCGAGACATATTTAGAGATCAATAAAAATCACATAATATGAATAGCCATTAATGGAAGGTACAGAAGCAGGACCCCAGACATCGGAGTAAATTATTTCAAGAGGAATTGAACTAGATAAACTAGACCTATCAAATGGTAGCTTATGACTTTTATTTTGAAGACAATCTAAACATGCAGATGAGGGAGAGGGTGAGTGGGTACGGCTGTTGGCAGTGAGTGTGTGATGCAGTATGCGGGAGGCTGGATGACCAAGGCGATGATGCCACAATTGAAGGGAGGGTTGAGAGTAGGCATGAGAACTTTGCGGTGGAGAGTAGGAAGGTCTTAACTTGTACACGTTTTCTTCATTCTGTCCGCACAGCAGAGTCACACCTGTTTGAAGATCCTTGACCTCAAAGTGCCAAGGGAAAAATTCAATGGACACAACATTAGTTTGGCACAATTGTGAAATAGAGATAAGATTATGAGAAACATTTGGGACATGCAAAACATGTGACAATGTAAGAGAATGAGAGGAAGTGGGAATGCTAGTATGACCAAGATGTTGGATTGGAAGACCCTTACCATTTGCCACGATGAGTTGGTCATTGCCTTTGTAGTCATTAGTGAGAGAAAGATGAGAAAGGTCATTAGTGACATGGTGAGAAGCACCGGAATCTAGAAGCCATGCAGGTTCAGTAGGCTCAGATGTAGTGGCAGCATTTGCGGTGGGACGAGTCGGATACCCATGTAGACGATAACATGTCTTAGCTGTGTGACCACGACGATCACAATATTGACATATAGGGACAGAATGGGAAGAAGAACGAGTGGCAGCAGGTGGAGAGTTTGTGCGACGTGCAGAGGAGGAGGAAGCTTTGGGCCCAAAGTCACGAGCATACCTTTTGCCACAGTAAGATTGATAAGAGGCACGTTGAACATGATTTGCAGTGACTGGAAGAGAGTGATGGTGACGTTCATCACGCTGTAGAAAGGTTTCAAAATCAACTAGCTTGTCATACAACTCATCAAAGGACATGGGTGTGTCACGGGCACGCACAGAAGCATTGAATTCTCGAAAGGAAGAATCGAGTCCATTCAAGGTAGCAATCACTAAGTCAAGATCATCGACGGGATGATCAATTAAAGCAAGCTCATCCGCAATAAACCGGATGGAACGAAGATAGTCACTCACCGGAGAGTCACCTTTGGAGAGAGAAGCTAACCTCTCTTTGAGAGACATGACGCGCGTACGAGAACGATTGGCATAGACCTTAGTAAGCCTTGCCCACGCATCAGCAGAAGATGTCGCAGAGGACATGATGCCTTGTGCCTCAGAACCGCAAGAGCCCAAGAGAGCGAGAAACACATTGTGATCCTGACGGATCCAGTGAGAATAAGCAGGATTGACGGTGGTAGCATCACTAGTACCAACAGTGGCTGGAGGACAGGGAATGGCACCAGTAACGTAGCCGAGAGTGTCATTGGCAACAAGGAGGTGATGGAGCTGTTTGAACCAAGTGGGGTAGTTGGCAGAAGTGAGTTTGATGGGAAGAGTGGAAGCAGTGGGAAACTCAACCAGTGGTTTGGAAGTGATAGAGGGAGCCATTGTATGTGAGGATCGAATGCAATAATGCAGTAGGCTAATCTGATACCATATAGAAAAGATACTTGTATTGAATATTAATTACACACATTACAGTACATGCAATGAGTTATATATATATACAATTGAGAGAGCTATTAACTGGAGCCTAAAACTAGGAAGAGATAGCAACAAAGTGATAACAAACTAAAGAGATATGAATGAAAATCTGTTGAGAGAGATTTTAGAAAGAGGTTGGAGACTAAGTCTTGTTGCATGGTAGCTACGTGAGTACTCCTACATGAGCTACCACTTGATCAACCCACATTGGTTCATTAAGTGGTTGTTATGTGAGCATTGTTCATCACTGTGTTTAGGCTAATTCATTTTAGGATAGAGCACTAGACGAAGGCATTTCAACGATTACTTTCTCTCCATTAGGAGGTGATATGGTCATGATTATGGTGAATGAATGGGGAAATTTTGAGGCTTTCTACAAGGATTGTAAAGATCTTTTTGATTTTTGGTTTGTGGATTTGGTGAAATGGAGACCTTCACTAAAACCTACAAACAGAGATGTGGTGATTAAATGCATAGGGATCCCTGCTCATGCCTGAATAGAAGAATTCGTCAGGTTCATTGGCTCTCACTTGGGTGTTTACATCTGTACCCATGCAATAACGTTGGAAAGGAGTGTTAGAAAGGTTTTATTAATAACAAAATAAATTAAATTAAATAGAGGGAAAGTAGTATTTTATTAAGGAATCAAGAAAAACAATGTAATTGCAATAATAATTTAAATAAGAACAAATGAGAGAAAAAGTTTAGAAAAAGTCTGGGTTGATGCATGTGTAGGCGCTATTCTTAGAAAAAAATGAGAAAATATCCCTGCTTTACATGGTGAAAATTATGTTGTTGCACGCCTCCTCTCTCAAGATATGACAACCCGATGCTATCTGTAACACCCTAAGAATAAAATAGTTTAATTACAATAATTAAGTTGATTTTTATTTTGGACTTGAAAATTTCTTTTTAAATCTTAATGAAAATCCGGCAGAGTTTCTCTGTTTTTCGGATTTCCAAAAGTTTAGATTTTTCACCTGTCAAACCAGTACAGTTTAGAAAATATTTATACACATACTAATTTGATTTTGATGCCCTGATAATCAAATAAAACATACTCAATGCTTCCACGAATGAAATATAACAAACTAAAAGAAAACTAAATTTTAACATAATAAAACAACTCTCTCTTCTAATTAATTTTACAACACTCCACTGGGTGGAGTGTAGTCCTGCTCGGCCAATAGTATTGCAACCTCAAACCTCGGTACCTGGAAAAATGTTAAGGAGGTGAGCATTACACGAGAAGTAGAAAAGTAGTCTCTAACTAGTCATAATAATCAACTAAGTCAAACACACTTAGACATATATCCCATAATATATCAACAATTCATTCCCAACCAAGTCACATACATGCACACAATGTCAATAAGTTTCTTTTATAATTCATTAAAACCTTACACTTCATGTATAATTATTTCATTCCAGCTTATCTCTTTTTCATCCATTTTTGTTACTTTACATAATTATCATTCTCTTTTCATATCCTTTGAGTTTTTCATAAACTTTAGAAATTATTACGTGGATCCATCATTGCGTACAGTCCCACAACCCGTACAACGTCTTACAGCTGTGCACCATGTGCGTCTTACGCGATCTATGCGTACAGTCCCACAACCCGGACAACGTCTTACAAGATCTGGATCGCACTAGTCTATGCGTATAGTCCCACAATCCGGACAACGTCTTACAAGATATGAAAACACACCGGTCTATGCGTACAGTCCCACAACCCGGACAATGTCTTACAAGACCTGAATCACACCAGTCGATGCGTACAGTCCCACAACCCGGACAACGTCTTACACGACCAGAATCACACCAGTCTATGCGTACAGTCCCACAACCCGGACAACGTCTTACAAGACATCAAATCAAACCAGTCTATGCGTACAGTCCCACAACCCGGACAACGTCTTACAAGACCTCTAATCAAACCAGTCGATGCGTACAGTCCCGCAACCCGGACAACGTCTTACATGACTTAAATCACACCATCAAATTAAAAACCAATAAATAAATATGTTCAAGTTCCAATCATCACAATAATTCATGAAATAATCCAATTCAATGCTCTACATTTATGCTCTTATTCTGATTCATTTTATTCATTCACTTATCAATTACGTGCTTCAACACATAACTCATTTATTCGTTCAAGCACACTGTAACATGTCTCAATCAACATATATTCAAAGTTATTAACATTGCACAACATCATATATTCAAACATCAACATTTCTCAACATGGATTCACTTAGAGGTGTCAAAATGGGCCGGGCCGATGCGGGCCGGGCCAAAAAACCCGGGAAAAGTGCGGGCTCGGGTTCCAGAAATGTGATCATAAATTGAACCCGGGCTTATTAGCCCGGTCTAGAGCCGGGCCAAAAAACCCTGGGTAAAGTGCGGGTTTGGGCCGCATGCTAGGGAGCACAACTTGCACCCAGGCTATTTGGCCCAGAATCATTTGGCCCGCACCCGGGCAGCCCGGCCCGTTTTGACAGCTATAGATTCACTTATTCATTTTCATATTCCAATTTTATTATTATTAATTACTATCCTATGCCTCAATTTCACAATCTAACACACATTTTTAGCAATCACTATATACTAACTAGAAACTATTTCCTACAATCAAGGTAACACTCACTCCTTACCTTGCTTTTCTCAAGACATGCTCCCTTTTTGTACGATAGTGCCCAAAAATATCCAAGTCCATTGCTTTCGCGCGGCCACAGGTTTTAAAGCTCTTTCATCGTCTAATCATATTATATTAAATAAAGAACAGTCAAAATAACGCACTAAGGACCAAACAAGCGCGAAAAGTAAGACGATCACCTAGACCTTGATTGAAAACGTTATAAAACATGATTTTTTCCGTTATACGCAATAAGCTCGCGAAGTATTAAAATAGAGATCTTTCGGGGTTAACTAAAAACAAGTTTTAGAGATAAATTAATAACTAATAGCCGCGACAAAACACTCGATTATAGTTCGTAAACCAATGTTAATCAAGTTTAAAATGAGAGTCAAGGTCTTCACAAAATGGTTTAGTTTCTCATTGAAAAGAGATTAACTTTCAACTACTTTAAACATTAAAAATACGTTGAAATCACATGGTTTTAACTTCAATTCCCAAAAATCACTTAAACACTAACAATTCCTTGTCGAAACGCCTTAACTTTCAAAACAATTTAACAATTTATAATTATCACCAATAACATTAAAATTAGTATTAATATTAAAATTAAAACACAACATAGAGCAGTTAAAAAGGTATTAGAAATATACCCTCAAATATGACTTTGAAGCAAGAAAGAGGGAAGGCCGACGTTGGTCCTAGCTCCTTCAACGGTCACGGGTACGGCGATAACGGCGTCGGTTCACAAAGCTTCGGCTTAACCCAACGAACAGAGACCTCTTGTCCAGGGAGCAGCAAACGCGAACCGGGGAGGAGGAAGGAGAGCGGCGGTGCTCCACGGCGGCGCTCCACGGCGGCAGCATCAACAAAACAATGCGGCGGCACAGCGGCAGATCCACGACCAATAAAGAAGGTGAGTCACAATTTGCGACTCCCTTGCATGGCGGTAGCAGTGAAAACGGCGGCGGAGGGAGATGTGTGCACGTGGCTCGCGATTCTCGAGCCTCCTTCGCCCACAACAGCAGCAGCGACGCGACAGCATGGAGAGGAGAGAGATATCGCAATTTGGACTGGAAGGAGAGAGAAAGGGACATGGTGAGAGAGGGAGAGCTCGAGTGCAGAGAGAGAAGGGTCGACGGTGGAGAGAGAAAAAAGGACCGAGGAAGATAGAAAGAAAGGGATTGAGGGAGAGAGACAAGGGGGAGGGGCGGCGGTTCTTTGGCAAGAAGAAGAAGGGAAACAACAACAACACTTAAAACTAGGGTTATCACAGCCCCCGTTTTTTTTTTTTAAAATTAATAAATTACATGTTATTATTACTAGTACCGCACGGGCCTATAACGTTTGTGTTTCGCCCACTGAAGGATGAGATAAAGTTGGGCAATGAATTAAATCGGGAAATCGAATTAGTAAATTTGAAATTAAAAAGTGAAATGTATAATGGGAAAATGATTAATTGTGTATGTTTATGGAGTTAATTAGCAATAATTAGAAGATATAAAGTAATGAGAGGGAATTTAAAAACGTAATAATTTGTACAAAGACTTAAAAACTTAATAATTTGTGCTTCTTTGCTTCCAAATCTGATTGGAAGTGGCAGAGTTTCCTTAGCTTACACAAAATATTTGGAATATGTTGACATCATTAGTTACTAACACAAAAGTTGATGTCAATTGAAAATAAGTGATGCTACATAGATCAATATCATAAAATAAGAGTAAATTCAGGAGGTAGGCTGCATCTTGATCTGCAACAAATGAAAGTAAACTAATTAGTATGAAATTATTTATCGGAATGAAATAGTTAAAAAATAAATATTAGTGTATAAACTTGTGGAGTCTATTAACATTTGTTAGAAGAAAGATGCAAAGTATTTTTTAATGAAAGAAATTATACTTACATGAAATTAATCATTCTTTTCTCTCTTCATTGGTTTTTTAGCTTTTGAGGTTGATAGTTGAGGTGTTTGGAGGTCATCTATACCTATGCACTCTGGATCTCCAAAGTCAACAATCTTCTTTTTCTTTTTTGAAACAATGGACATTGGTGTCCTTGGATCAACTCCCTCAAGTTGATAATTAGTTGAGTTGCTGTCCTGCTATATGAATTAATTAAATAAGATGAAATTAGTATAAGGAACATCAACTATTTGATAATATAGGTTAATAATTAGTAATAATAATGATTGATTGTTGAAAAGAGAAGTGAGCATAGATATATTACTTTGGTGCTGAAGCTGGAGAGGTGAGTAGTAGAATCCAAGTTGCGTTGCATAGTTTGAGTTGCATTGTTGTGCTTTATAACATTTTTGAGTTGCAAATATATGTTAAAGTTAATTGATAAGTAATTGTATATAACGTATGCAATGAATAAACATTAAAAAGGTAAAATATTTAAGACATACTTACCTCCATGACTGATTGCGAAGCCTCAATGTCAGATATCAGATTTTCATTCAATGCTATAGTGACCACAGTGTAATTATCCAGTCCTTTTTCAATGTTAAAATGTTGATTGACATCAACCACAAATGCAAATTTTTTTAATAGCAATGTGTCCAGAATCTTGGGGAATCCATATTCATCATTTTCCTACAATTTAAATTCATGGTTTACATATAACTTATAATTTAGATACTGAGTTGATTATATTTATGATACTTTGATTTAGATATAGTGGAAGGTACCTTGATGAGCTCTTCCTTCAATTCGTTTGCCGATTTATGCAACAAACGGAATGCTTCCTTGTCAAACAATGTGAAGCAAGCATCCGCAGTCCCATCATTCACTCTCATCTGCACCTTAAATCTGATTTGGATAGATGTTTCTACGTAATTAGGTAAGCTGACAATTCCTAAATAGTATGTCAGATATTTAGAAATTGATATATACATTACCTTGGTGTTATAATGGCTGGCTCTTTTTTGCATCTTCTACATGTTAGTCTCATTGTTCCATCATCTCTTATTTCATCAACAACCTTGTTTGGGCATGTGTCACAACCATCATAACACCAATTGTGATCTTCTATTATTTCTTGAATAGTGCCAACACATGAAAATCTTCCAGGCTGTTATTATAAATCCATTTTTATAAGTTATTGCTAAGGTTGATCATAATGGAGATTACATTGACAAAGTCAAAGTTAGGAAATGGTAATAGTTATTAGCAACAAATAATAGAGATGACAATAGGAAAGACAGACTTCACAAATTGAAATAGTTCTTACTAAAGAACAACAATATAAATTTGTTAAGTAGAAATATAACCTTTGGAGAGTTTTTTTTATCTCAATAATAGATTTAGGCAAGTCTGGATTGTTCAGAACAACTGCTGAAGAGCTCTGGGACCCTGTTGTAAGCTGTGAAGAACTCATAGCCATTGTTGGTATTTGACTGACACTACTGCTAAGTGAAAAAAGAAGGAAGTTAAGAAAAAAAATTTAATGTAAGAATCTAATAATACATTGTGAATCAGTAATTTTCTTACCTTTCCATCAACATTGTTGTCTCAGCAATGGAAGGATTGAAGAAAATTTTGGTTGCATTCCAATAGGTTGATGCAGAGATAAATCCTAAATTAAAACATGTTTTGGAATAAGAGATACTTTTTATAGCATAAGCATTTGATCTTGTATATCATCTATTGAATAGCAATAATGTTAATAAATCTTGGCACATAAGATTAATGTATTTAAAGATTTAAATTTCAGAATAGAGATTTTAAATTTCATGTTATAACCTTTGAAGTTAGAAACTTTTGCAAGGTTCAATGCTATGATTTTTGGATGTGTTGGTCCAATGAGGAATTCATAGACTGCTTCACTATGATCCTTGAAGAAAACCAAAGGCAAAGTATTGTTCCTGCTCCAATTATGAAAGATAAGAGTAAAATGTTTTTGTAGTGAAAATAATTTCTGAAATCTGAAAAGTGGAAGTGCAATTAATTAATACCTTTCATCTATGAGTGTTATCACTAATCTAAAGACAACATTTCCTTCAAATTGGTATGGCTCAAGCAGTCCATGATCTTTCACAACTCCTATGATGTCTATAGTAAAGGAATGGTTAGTTTTTTTTTTCCTGCTTAAATATTTATAATGATTTGTTGTGTAGATAACAATGCATTGGTATGATGAAATACCTCTTAGATAAGTTTCAGGGTTGTCTTGAGTTTTGATCTGTTCGAAAGGAACAAAATCAAAGTTGCCATTGGGAAGATTGCTATGACACAATTCAATCCTTGTTCCAAAGTTTATTATTATCCTGAATTGGTGTGTTGTTGGTCGATGTTGACCAAGAACTGGACCGACATTGAATCTGGACAATTGAATTATGTTATTTTCTTCGATAAACTTCTTATGTTTTTTCATTGCATCTTGATCATTGATGATTGCTTGAATCTTTTGGCCCTGCAAGTAATCATGTTAGTAATAAGTTACAACGAAATATAATTGAATGTAATTGTCCAGAGCAAAGGTAATTACCTGTGCATCAATGAGTACCATGTTAATGTTCGTGACCTTGTCTTTTAGAGTAACATTCCATGCACGAAAAATTCTGGCTTGGAAGTATCTTAACTCTTTTCCAAGTTTTAGATCAGAAATATTGCAGCATGCCATTCTAAAAATTTAATATTTGAAAAAGAATAGAATAAAAATATATAAGTAAGCATTGTTGTGGAATGTTATCAGCATTGTAATTTTATATATAATTTGAAGAAATTAACTATGGAAGTTGCTAAAATTGTTATTATCTTTATTTATTGAGGTGGATAAAATGTAACTAATTAGGAATACAAAGAAAGCAATATGCTTTTAATCTAAATGGAAGCTGAGCTATATAATATCTATCCCTATATATAGCTCATGTAAATTTATATAAGTTACAGTGGATTACTAAATCAAAATAGATTGTATAAGTTATTATTCTTTGGTAAGATTGTAGTTTTCATTGTTAACTTAGAATAGAATGGATATCTAATGGTTACTATGTATATCTAAAAAGTGACGGCTAAAAAATTATCAATAACTAAATTTTTCAGAATGTGCCATGAGCATTGTGATGGTATAAACTTGATTGTAAGATAATATTTATTTTTTCTTAAACATTTTGCTTGTTTCATTTGAAATGAAGATAAATGTGTTTATACGGGTTTCAAATTTCATGAACTGGAAAAAGCAAGAAAAAAAACTGAGAATCATGCACAATCATGGATAGGGATGGGTCACAAAAGAAAAAGATTTGGAACAATGAAGAGTTACCTCTGCTGATGTGTGAAGAAAATGATGGAGAATGGTTCTGGAGCTTTGGAGAAGAAGATATCTTGAGGAGTGTAAGTTTAGAAACTCAATTGTGTGTAAAGAAAACAGAGCTTTCGTGTAGTGATATGAATTTGCATTGTTCAATGTGTAGCTAGGTAGGCTATTGATATGTATTGTCTTATCAATTCAGTGATTAGATATTTGTAAATTCAGAGTAATTATATATTATATATTACTCCTCCTTAAATATAAGACTCATTTGATACTCCCTCCGTTCCTAATTATAAAGCCCTCTTAACACTTTTATTTTGTTCCTATTTATAAAATCTTTTACCAATTTTCAATGAGCATTAATTATTTTTTTCCACAAACACCCCTATTTATTTAACACTTTTTAGATTTCCAATAATATTAATAGGGGTAATTTTGAAAATACATATCAAAAGTTTACATTTCCAATACAATTAACTAAATTATTTCAATGGACGTGAAATCTCCCAAGAGGGGCTTATAATTAGGGACGAAGGTAGTATTTTTATTTTGTCTCTATTTTTAAGATCTCATACAATTTTCAATTAACATTAATTACTTATTTCTACAAACACTCCTATTTATTTAACATTTTTTTAAATTTCTAATGATATTAATAGGGGTAATTTTGAAAATACATATCAAATATTCACATTTCCAATACCAATAACTAAATTAGTCAACTTTTTCAATGAACGTGAAATTTTCCAAGGGGTTTTATAAATAAGGGCAAAGGGAGTATTTATGAGAATAATAATGTCAAAAAAATTTGTTGGTTAAAATAAATTAACAGTAGCAATTTTATCTTTCTTAAAAGTGTTATCTTCCATCCACTTATTTAGTAGTCACTTCTGTTTATTACTAAGAAGTACATCAGTAGTTAAAAAAAAAATCTTTTGTTTAGAATTTGGTTAATTTAAAATTTGCATTTTCCTTGTCTTATCAATTAAGTGATTAGACATTTGTAAATTCAGAGTAATTATATTAGTCCTCCTTAAATATAAGGCTCATTTGATATTTTTATTTTGTCTCTATTTTTAAGATTATATCAATTTTCAATTAGCATTAATTACTTTTTTTTTTTTACAAACATCCATATTTATTTAACATTTTTTAAAATTCTCAATAATATTAATAGGGGTAATTTTGAAAATACATATCAAATATTCACAGTTCCAATACCAATAACTAAATTAGTCAACTTTTTCAATGGACCTAAAATTTTCCAAGGGGTTTTATAAATAGGGGCAGAGGGAGTATTTATGAGAATAATAATGTCAAAAAAAATGTAGGTTAAAATAAATTAACAGTAGCAATTTTATCTTTCTTAAAAGTGTTATCTTCCATTCACTTATTCAGTGTTTATTACTAAGAAGTACATTAGTAGTTAAAAAAAACCTTTTGAGAAAAAATTTGGTTAATTTAAAATTTGCTGTAACTAAATTTACAATCATTTGGACAGAGGGAGTATATTACGGAAAGGATATTAAATTTTAAATATGGAAGGTGAAGCTTAATTTTTTTAATTTGGTGATTATTAAAGTAACGAAAAAAATTTGTTTAAGATGGGCAAGAACGTTGAAATAATGGTGCATGATTTATATATTTTGTTTTTGGTGCATGGTAGGTAGATTCAATAAGTGATGATGTATAAGTTTCTGCCTTAGGAAAAGAGTGTAATAGGTAATTTTTTTCTTCCAAATAATAAAAAGTTATGTCTTGTAGCATCCGGTCGTTATTATAAGTACATTTAACTAATTTTCAAACCCTTTAAAAATTCAGTTCATATTGATAATAATATTGGAAATTTAAATAATAGGTATACTTCTTCAAAAAAAAAAAGGGCAATCAGTCCATTTCACTATCATCATTTGAAAATTCATATTTATATATTGGTTCATCGGGGATGAATCAGTCCATCCCATTCAGGAATTGAGACTCGACATCTCTCTCCTCCTAAATAAAAGAAATCCACCTGTTGTCTATCAATCAACACAAATCTGTTCTGAATAATTTTTCAGCCATTATGAATTAAGGTATCGTCGACTCCGGCACAAATAATTTGAAGACGAAACTTTTCACCATCGGGGCAAAAGGTGACCCAATAACTACCACACTGATCAAAGAACTGTTCCATCCAAGGTCGATCAACAGGGAATGTTTCCCAATGAAAAAGTTAACGAAACTTTAAATAAAATAGGAATTAATCTAGTAACATATTAAGTTATACATTTAAAATAGATATAAATTAAACATATGATAGAAAACCTCTTTTGAATTGTTAATCACAATCTGATGGTAAAGAGTAGGGAGGTTGTTAATCTCTGCTAGATAAGAAATCTTGTTATGTATGCTATAGAAAGAAAAAGAATTTAGTAAGTTAGTCTGAAAATCTTGTATATTTACCTGGCAATTTAGTAAGTTAGTGTAAGAAAGAGGTAATTTACTTTAACCATTCTAATCTTGTATAGATTATAAAATCTTGTTACAGGGAATGTAGCAATGCAGTAAGTTGTTATGCCCAATGCAGAATCTAAATCTGAAATATATTTGATGAAGACTGAAGAAAATGACCAAATATAATATTTAGATTTTAAAGTTTCTTGCAGTAGAACATTGATGTGAATTTTAAAAATAACACATCAAATTGTGATAAAAAGCTATCATGCTTAGAAAATGTAATATAACTTTATTTTGTTTGTTTTAGCAAAAACTATGCGAAATTTTGTTTGTTTCAAGGCATTGGAATAATAGGTCAGTGTGGTACAATTTAGACATTGTAACAAAATATAAGCAAAAACCATTGTTTCGAGTACAAACCTGATGGATGTTGGCAATACACATATCCTTGTTATATTATAAGTCTGGAGATGAATATCAATATTAGAAAGTGATTAAAGTTACCTGAACAAAAAAAGGAAAGAATAACAAATTAGAAATGAATCTATATAAAAATATAGATGAATATCAATAATTATTTTAGGTTGGATTCATACTTATTATAATATAAGTCTGGAGATGCCAGGTTCCAAAAAAGAAAGGGTATTTGCTCCAAAATATGAATCATTCCAAAATACAGTGCTGAAATAGATTGTCAAAAAACGACATTCTCAAAAATCTCTTTGTAAACTACATTGGTGGTAGTATTTGTAGGTTTATTATCTTTGTCCAAAATTAAGAACTTAAGTCCTTCTTTTCTTTTAACTCTTGAGATAGCAACATATAGTTGCCCATGTGTGAATACTGGTCTTGGCAGGTATATACTAACAGTTGCCAATGATTGTCCCTGGCTCTTGTTAATTGTCATACAATAGGATACCATAATCGGGAACTGGCGACGTTGTAGTCTAAATGGAAGCCTTGATTCAGAAGGACACATACTCATCCGGTTGATGAATATAGTTTGACCCAGGCTTCCACCGAAAATGACCTCCGCCCCAATCACATGATCTCCTAAGTGTCTGACAATTAATCTCGTGCCATTACACAATCCGGCCGACTGATCTAAGTTCCTTAGAAGCATGATTGGAGTTCCAATCTTCAAAGTAATGCTGTGATTAGGAATACCTGAAATCCTAATATCATTCAAAATTGTTGGGGATACAACTTGGGCAGATAAATCATACTCAGCACCTTGAGTATTAACACAGTCTGAACTTAAATAATCCCTTTCATCACCAGGCAGCTTCCGCATAATGAAATTATTCACCTGTTCAACAACATCAAGAGTAGGAGCCAATATAGCTCTATATTTCAAATATGCAGGATCAGAATACTTGTTCTCAAAATCAGGGAATGTAGCATTGAAAATCTGATCAAGAGGTTCTTTTGAAGCTTTTAGTAACAAATCATCAGGAATTTGAATGTCAATCTCCCCATCATTGGGTTCATTAACCTTACCATCACCGACTCGTAGCATCCAATCAGAAAAGTCCCTCAATTGATTTGCTTCAGCACTTGTGTTGTTCATCTGCAATCTAATATTTTTGGTTAGTTTAAGAATATGGCAAGAATTCCATAAATAGGAAGAGTTTATAGTCGAATAAACTACATCTGATCTACTTCCACCAGGTACAACCGGCAGAATTTGCCTAAAATCACCTCCTAAAACAATTGTTTTCCCACCAAATGGTTTTGCAGAAGCTTCACGATTGGTAACTCCAAGTATATCCCTCATTGACCTATCCAATGCTTCGAAACAATGCTTTTTAATCATTGGTGCTTCATCCCATATAATGAGTGCAGCTTTTTTTATCAATTCAGCCAATGGAGAACCTTGAGAAATATTACAGGCTGAATCCTCTGAGATAAGAATTGGAATTGCAAATCTTGAATGTGCAGTTCTTGCTAATGGTAGCAAGGTGGCTGCTATTCCGCTCGAAGCAACACATAAGACTATTTCTCCTATGGAGCGCAATTTTGCAGTGAGTGCTCTCCACAAAAAAGTTTTGTCGGTACCACCATAGCCATTAATGAAGAAGAATCCACCTAATTGTTACATAATAAAAATTTAAAATCTATTATTTGGTATCAGAATTTAATATTAAATATGTATCTAAAATATTGTAGAAACTAAAGTAAGATAGGACAAAATGAAAAAAATAAATTGAACTTTAGAAAACAGCTCTTAGAAATGATATGTGTGTAAATAGAACCAAATAAGTAGTTTTATACACAAAACAATGAAGTAGTTTTCTTTTTTTTACAAAATTAAAGTATAAAATATACATTTTATACACAAAACAGTGAAGTAGTTTCTTTTAGAAAGGATATGTGTTTAAATAAAACCAAAGAACCCAATGAGAAAAGAATTATGTAAGAAGCAGCTCTTATGATGGATAAACATATATAATGAAGTTAAATAAGAATAATCACATAATAGAGGAATAACGTAGACACAATCAAGTACTTCCATTAATTGGTTAAAGTACACATATATACCTTCTTTCTCCTGAACAGCTGAAACGATCTTGTCAAAAATTTCTCTTTGCTCATCAGTCATCATTTGATTCAATTCTTGAAATTCCTGAGCTAAAATATTCTTATTGAAATTCAATTGCTCCAGAATAAGAGGATTGTTCATTGAGTTTGATTCCTTCATGTTTGGAATTGGCATGTTTGGGAAATCACTTAATGATTTACCCAAGATGCGTAGTTGTTTCTCAATTTCAACTAATCCTAGAGTTTGCTTTTGAAGATTGCTGAATTGAAAGGCTGTTACCAAAATTAGAAACAAAATTGTGTTAATTCAATTGATTTAACAATTGTAACCATATAGACAAAGTATCATGTAATTAGTAACAATTCAAGTATGATATAATGAAAATTTTAAAATAATATAAAATACATTTTAAAAAATATTGAGAAAGAAAAAGAGATTACCAAGTGAACTAACTCGCCTACGTTGACGCGTCACCAAATCTTCGGACAGTTCTTCCCATGTTTGCTCCCAAACATGTTCAGGTTTACTTATACTATTGGACATCAACATGGTAACAAAAAGTGATCTAAGCATCGAACCGGTCCCCCAATCTGCTACTTCCTTAATTGCTTCTATGAATTCTCGATCATCGTCCAATAGCCCTAGTTTGTAGCAAGCTTCCCTAAATGTAGGTTGGACAACACCATCCACTGTACGAATGTCCTCATAAGATTGTGGGCCTTTAACTCTGTGAAGCAGTAGACTCATATAAAATAATTCACCAGCACTGGGAGGAACATAAATAAGCCTGCCAACAGATAATCCTTTCTTTCTTGGCTGCCACATTATTTCCTTTCTGTTGTAAACAAAATGCATGGGAAATTGATCATATGTTAAGGATTTCGCATTATCAAATGCTTGATTGGCTTCTAACCATGCCAAAAACATAGAACTTTGGTTCATTGGACGACGCACTACTTCCTCAATGTTGTCTTCATCTTCAAATACAACACTATGTTCCCCAGGAAGATGAAATTTCAACCTTTGCACAGCTGGCTGTCTATAATTTATCTCAAATGAAAAAATTCGCCAAGCTGCTTCACATGGAGAAATATATCTACAATCATAATAGCATTGTATTTCATCAACTTCTTTTGATTGCTCACCCTGGGATTGTTTATATAGTGCAGCCGTCACTCTATCACTACCTTTACAAATATATTTGAAGAGGTACTTGATACTTCTATGTTGATTGCACCATTCCACATTTATATGACAATGATATTTGAGGAGCAACTTTGTGTTGAATGGAACGGTGCTTCGATTGTCAAGGGTGAATCCATTTTTCTCAATAGTAATCCCAGTGTTCCTTCTTCTATATACAGGATATCCATCTTCATTTATTTTGGTGTTATCATTCCATTCTTTAGGAAAAAACTTAGAACATCTTCCACCAACCATGCAAGGAGCATTTCTGTCACAATTCCCGCACGGACCATGCATGTAAAGGTGAGGAACACATCAGGATATCCAGCCCATTTGCAAAGTGCCATAACATCTTGATAATTCTGCATCATGTATCTAGCACCACCAGTAAAACTCGATGGAAGCACAATTCGTTTGCTAACAGTACACCCTTCTCGCTCGCCCTGGTATACAACATCAACTAATCCCTTGTACACAGATTGTCGAATCTTTTTTTGATGGGCACGAATATAAGCTAACCTCCAACTTTCAATCATGGTATAAGCATCAACTATAAATTGTTGGAAAAGTCTTCTACCAAATAAGAATATAGCATTCTCTACGTCCCTCTCCTGGAAACGGAAAGCAAAATACTCACGCAAAGTAATTTTTCCTTTCCGTTCAGCATCTGGATTTGTTAGTTCTGTGTGAGCGGTGTTGTCACAATATCCATCTTCACCGTAGGGGAAAAAAATAGGGTAATGCAAGGGAACGTACAATGGATGCAACTCGTGAATCCGTTGCAATTGACCATTGCGTGTCTCAACAATTATGTCCCTGTCGCCATTGTTAATATTGAAATCACCAACAACTAACACAGCTATTTCATCAACTGTTGTCAAATTATAAACTCTAGAATCTTTATCCCTTTTCCTAAGTAGTCTTAGCTTCATGTTGCTTACATTCTGTTCTTGTAGGGTGTCTCTTGTCATTCTAAACACCTTTGCAATAGGATTGTATTCATCTATCATTTCCTTCAAACCTTCCACAATTGATGCATCATATTTACTTCCACTATTATTTCCACTTGACCTGTTTTGACACCATTAGGACACGGTCAAGGAAAGACATAATTAACAAACAATAAAGAAAGTTTCTTCAATAACTTAAATTTAGATTGCATAACCAAAACATGAAAAAGGAACACAAAACAGTTGTGTGCTGAAATAGCTTAATATAATTATGATAGTAAAAATTAAAGGAGTTGAACAAAAAAGACATACGTCAATGCTTCCATCCTGTTGGCAATTTCATTTTGTGTATCGTACACATAAAGCTGAGCAAATTTAGGCCTTTCACCTTCTGGTGGAAGTAAGCTTCCTATTCGATGGTAGTTCTGACCCGAAATTCTATACACAAACCGTCCTCTGCCATCATTCACTCTATTGTCCACCTTGCCCCCCATGGATGTGAAGGAAAACATCATATTGTATGCTCTAATATTTTGTTGAAAATGCTTAGACACAGGATCCTCTTGGTCAAACATTAGCTTCTGAATGTATGCAGGAGGAGTTGTAAGGTATGGTAACTTAATTTTTCCCTTTGAGCAGCATAGAGGAAAAATTGGATTCCCCGATTTCTTCTTAGGCTGAAGCTTTTCCTTGAACCAAAATTTTGCACCACAAAAGGAGCAGGCATAGTTTGAGTCTCCAAGATCAGCATAAGCAATGTGCTGAAGGCCACAACTCATAGAATTATCTTGCACTGGATTGACATCTAGCAAACAAAAAAAAAAAAAATAAGAAACAAACAACGTACATGAACGTTACCCAAAAAAAAGACGTTAAAAAAAACATCATTCATGAAGATATTGTGAGAGAAAATGAAATTAATTAGAATGAAAATCATATTTTGAATTAGTTAAATTTCTTACCTAAAACATCATCATCATCTTCAAAAAGCTCAAATTCATGATCAGATTCAACATGATCGTCATCATCAATATCAGTGATATTGATATTATCATCAATATTATGCGCTTGCTCATTACACCCTCCATAGCTAGAACTGCCATATTGAAACTTTCTCCCACCATTTTCCATGGATGACAAATCATCATTTTTTGATGTATTACTTGGCGACAGCACCGCCTTTGAATGTTCCATATCATTGTTTGGACTAAATGGTTTCGGTTGCAAATCAGATTTAATAGCATCTTGAATTATTGTTGTTAACTGTGATTCCTTCAAACACAATCCAATCAAGTTCGTCTCAGAAAAGGATGCTCTTCCTCTTGATCCTGCGCATGCTGAAAATAAATGGAAAGTTAACTATACATTAGTATATACTGATATTTAAATTGTGTATCAGGCAATCAAAATTTTAACATGAAGAGCATATCATTTAAAACATAATAATAAACACTAACCCGAGGTTGTAGCGTTATCAAAATCTTGTGCCAGTTTCTTAATACATGAATTCGTATCGTTCACAAATACAGAATGAATTCTTTTACGGCTTGACGATATGTAGTCCATAACAGTGGATGCAGGCGTTGATTTATGACTCGTAGAAGATATTTTGCTTGCTATATTGGAAGGACAACATTCCATGCCTGAAATTGTAGACTTGCCCGGACCCAGGAAGAAGTCATTTGTTGAGGAAAGCAACTATGACAATCTGATAATTCACAAAAACACCTCAATATTTTCAATCCAGGTATATCACAAAAAAACCAATTGTAATAATATCACTAAAAGTAAGTGCAGTACCAGATGTTGCATATGTAGACCTCTCAGCAAAAAAAGGAGTAAACTTGGAAATACAATGTCTCAATCCTCCATGAAGATACTCACTATCCGCGCGATAAAAACTTAGCACAATGAGCAGCTTAGAAAAATACATAAGTTAAACAACTTAACTATTCGACAACAAAAAATTAATAATCACGTTAAAAGTGAAAAAATATCAGTTGAACACAACATAAGCAAATAAGATTATTCGTGTCAAAAATTTTAGGTACTTGGATAGGTTCTTACACATTGAAGGTTTCCCTAAAGACCCTATAGAATTATGTTTGAAGAAGTCATTACTCCTTTCAACATTTGTCCGACACAGTCTGTACTTCCCTGGAGCAAGTTGATTAATATTCTTCTTGATTGGAGAAACATTATGTATATGCGCCATTGTATCTGCATGGTCGTTGATCAGATGTAGATATGTAAATTAAACACATAAAGTAATATAAGAAAGTTTAACAACACCAACTGAATCATGGAACTAAAGCATAAAACCATTTTAAGAAGCACCATAAAAGACTAATATTAAAGAATTTGAATAAGTTATTACCTTTCGAATTCTGTCTCGAAATTGAGCTGGAACTTCGTGACATGAACTCATTACTTCCTTCTCCTTGTGCAGGGATTTGTGTTTTGCGCTTTCTACCACGTGTCCTATATCCCATATCCACCTAATCAATAGCACATTCAATTTGTTCAATATGGAACTAAATAATTTAGTCATCTAAATGGGGAGGACTAAAACAAAAAAAGAATAGAAAAACAATTCTATTCCAGAACTTTGATCAAAACATAAATTTCTGGAATATTAAAACATTCAGAAACATTTGGTGAGAGAACAATAATTCTAGAATTATTCAATTTGGAACTAAATAATTTAGGGAAAAAAATCAGGGGAGCAAAACAAAATACATTAGGAACACTATTCTATTCAAGAATTTTGTTCAATATGGAAGTAAATAATTTAGGCGACTAAATCAAGGGATTAAAATAAAATAGATTAGAAAAAGAATTCTATTCCAGACCTTTTGATAAAAAATTATTCAATACATAACTAAACAATTTAGTAAACTAAATCAAGAGACTAAAATCCCTCTTCATAAGGAGACCAAAAAAAAATATAAAAATTACAAAAAATCAAGATTCACTACCTCATAAGCTACAACTATCTCAATAGATAAAAAAAAGGCTGGCATGAACAGCAGTGGGAAAATTATTTGGGCTAAACATAATCAAATTCAGACTTAACTGAATATGGATTGGAGTTAAGTGTCATGCTACAACTACCTCAATAGATAAAAATATTGAGCCTAAAGACTTAACTCATTTGCTGATCTTTGCTAGGACATGCAATACTCAGCCACATCCAAATTTAACCTCAGTGAGCAATATCCTAAAGACTTATCTAAAAGAGCAATATCCTAAAGACTTAACTCCTTTACACGTTGAAATGAAGTATCCAATCCTGATGAACAGGGTTAAATTTTTATCACAAATGGGATAATGTCCACTTTCAACTCCATGTTGGTTTTTGAATGCAACACCTACCAACTTGAGCAGTTCAACCACTACAGCAGAAGAAACGAAATGGAAGGAAGAAACTCAATACAACCACTCGAGCATTTCAATCTCAAAACCCAATGGAATGAAGAAACGAAAATCATGGATGGAGAAAGGAACCAACACTTACCTTTGGATTCCAAGCTATCAACGGTGAGAAGAAAGAGAAGGGATGCAATAAGCTTCGATGGAAGCTTCTCTTCGAAGCTGAAAGATAAAGAGTGTCACTCGAGCATTTCAATCTCAAAACCCAATGGAATGAAGAAACAAAAATAATGGAAGGAGAAAGAAACCAACACTTACATCTGGATTCCAAGCTATCAAAGGTGAGAAGAAAGAGAAGGGATGCAACATGCAACAAAGCTTCGATGGAAGCTTCTCTTTGAAGCTGAAAGTTAAAGTCAGCCCACCTAATGCTTGATTGTATAAAGTCTTCAAAACCAACTAAGAACGAATGACTCAGATGCTCCCACAACTCAACTAAAATGAATGGCTCAGATCTATTGAGAAAAGCTTAAGATTAGCTTTTGATTAGACAGATTTAAGCGGGTAAATGAAAAGATAAGGAGGGAATGGAGTGGCTTAAGTTTCTTCAATTTTAATAATAATATTGATAATATTGATTAGTATTTTTATTATTAAAAGGAAAATCAATATCAAGGATTAATTATCATACCTACACATATAAGAAAATCATGGAATAAAAGTTTGAAAATATTAAACATAAAGTAATATTGAATATGTCAAAAGTAAGTAGAATATAAAGAGAGTATTTTTCCATAGGGTAATTATTTTAAATGAGTTTACTTTAGACATAAAAAAAAATGAAATATGCTTTCATAATTAACATAATGTATTTTATAAAAATACCCAACAACTAAATAATTGATTTTTAAGAAATAAATATTTAATTCGATAAAACTTATAATTATTATACTTGAGATTAAAATTAGGGATGTTACACTATCAATTGATTATAACGAAGGATCTCCTAAACCAATGAACACTGAATGCTCTCTAATTTATTAAAACAACTTTGTATTTGTATTTGTGTATGTGTCAGATAAAAAACATTTAGTTGAAAAAACTACTGTATGGAAGCCATAGCAGTAGATAGATATTTTGCTAGGCACTTAGTAGTTTTTTTTTCCAATATGAAAAACAAAAAAAAAAAAATACTCTTTTTGTCAGGTCCTTTTTGACACTTTTATTTTGTTTCTATTTATAAGATCCTTTATCGATTTTCAATGAGCATTAATTACTTTTTTTTTTTCACAAACACCCTTATTTATTTAACACTTTTTACATTCCTAATAATATTAATAAAGGTAATTTTGAAAATACATATAAAAATTTATATTTCCAATACAATGAGTAAATTATTTTCATTTTCTCAATGAATGTAAAATCTACAAAAGAGTCCTATATTTAAAAACGGAGGAAGTATTTATAGATAGAAGCTACCTACTAAACATGCCACATGCTTCAGCTTCAGCTATCCAATGAAGTGCAACTGAAGTCCGAGTGTGCAGCAGGCAAAAAGTTTTTTACTTGGTCAAAACTTTATCTCTTACTTCCTCCGTCCCTTGTCATTGGTATAATTTTGATAGTCCCTTTTTATATGTTATTTTAAAATATTTAGGTAGTAATATTTAAGAGTTTATTTCAAATATATTCATCATATAATTTTATAGGTGTAATAAGGTAATAATTACAATAGAGAGAGAAATGAATAGATTTGTAAAGTTTTAAATATGGATAACTTTGAAATGACAACATATTTTTTTTTTTGATAAATTTGAGAGTAATAATTACTTTTCTTAATGTGCCTAAATTAGACAAAAGTGACTTATATTAAGGGACAGAAAAAGTAGTTTCAACATATTAATTAGATATTTATATATTAAAAATAACAATTAAATAAATAGAAAAAAATTATATATCAAAATAGTAAAATATTTTATTTAAATTTTAAATTACTAAAATTATAAAATATTTTTCAACAATTCCCCACTAATTTAAAATTTAAAATGAAAACATTTGAAAGTATAATATTCATTTAAAAAATATATAATTTTAATTTTGTAGTTAAAATATAATAAAAAAAATAGAGTATAGAACATATAATACTGGGTTTTCAGCGTAAGGAACCTTTCGGGTTTGAGTTTTACACATGGTACATACGTACCTCCACCCAAGATAGATATGGAAAGTTGATTGTCTTGACTTTTGAGCCACACCATCTTGACTAGGCTTCAACACCTAGCACATACAATATCGGTGTTTCTAATTAGTGGGGCGCTTTACGGCCTTGAAGCTTAAGTATCTTGTTTCGTGAGTGTCACTTAAAGTTTAACCCATAACTCATAGTGGCGGCCCTACCACCATACTCATTAGGTGAACTCTCCAAGAGTGATCTGTGATCATCACCCCTACATACAATTGTCGTTGGGTAAATATTTTAATTTTTATTTAAAATATGAATACCTCAACCTAAATATTGCCACAGTTTATAAATACACCACACCCAAGAAATGAGATCCGGAACAACAAAAAATATGTTTGGTGTACCTAAGCAAACAATAATTTCGTTGTTACCCATTGAACCTCATTCATGTGATCGTCAATCACACGGGGTTGGGTGTCCTTTATTGTGACAAATTTAAAGATACAATCTCATTCCCCTCGACGTTATAATATTTATTTATTGATATATCAAGTCTTTCATAATTTCTTTCGCGAACGCATCTTGTGAGCTCTTTTGAATACGAATCTGTAACACAATTTTATAACCCGACAAACTCAAAAAATAATGACATAAAAATATAGTGAGATATCATATCAAATTTATAGTAAACATGTGTCTCACTTTGAGGTATCTTAATTTTTTTTCTTTTAAATTATATGCTTATCACAATATTTGTATATACCCCATACTTAGTAATATGAATAATTCATTTAATTATTTTGAAAAAAAATATATATAAACACCGTAGATCAGTGGCCGGGAACGTGAGATTCTTCCATAGGTGAGTTTGAAACTCCATGGCACTATTGCGGTTATATTATAAAAATTAAACAAATTGATGACGGAGTAAATTTGAAAAAATAAAAAAAGATTTTTTATTATAATAATAATAATAATTTTTTTATTATTATTATTAAATAAAAAGCTGAATTCCACCACAACAGTCTACTGAACTCAAATACTGTAGATTTTCCACCGTGATTAATAAAAAGCTGAAAAATGAAATGACAATTGTTCAATATGTGACATGAGTGCTTTTGTAATTTTACAGTAAAATGACATGAAAATAATATTTTCTTAACTTTGAAGGTTGCTATAAAAAGTGATTAAAACACAAGCAAATTACTTTCTTGAGAATATATTTTTCCTTAGAATGTTTTTATTAAACTTGAAACAAATTTGGGTATATTTTATAACCACTTCATATTCTCAGAGCGCTATCAATGCCTTCCTTCAACAATACCATTTACCGCGATGTCGTTTTTCGTTCTTTTCCAACAACACAGTTACAAAGGCTTTGAAAGCGTATGAAATTCAATGTTGAAAAGCAAAAAATGGCGTTGCTCTTCTTTAAATTAGCTTTTTACATTTCTTACCATCACGGGTGACGATGAGAATAGTTAATTATAAACATCTTCATTACAACAATATTAACCGAAATACAACATAATTATTTTTATTTGTAGTATAATTATTAAGCATTTAATATTTATAGCATTTAATGTTAAAATGCAATCGTTTTTAGTGAGTATATAGTAAGGCCTTTCTTATTGGTGCTGTAACTTTTTATCCAGATCCAAATTTGAACTATTAATATCTTTTTCAAAAATTATTTTTGTGGAAATTCAAATTTGTTGCTGTAATTTTCTTAGCATAAGTTGCATCATTTTATTGACCTTTATCTACATATAAAGAGGTAACAAACTTAAGTATCAAACACGAACATGATGCATGTTTGATTCTTGAAGGATGCAAGCAGGGCGAGGAATAGCCTTAGAAAGCAGAGAAGATTTCATCTCAAGAGAAAGCTTCAAGCATTCAGACAAGTCCACACCAGAATTACTAGGCCCCCATTCAAAGCATTGTAGCAACATAGCGAGCCAAAGCTCAACAGTGGCCAACCCCATAGCTTTTCCAGGACATGCCCTTCTTCCAGCACCAAAAGGTGCAAGCCTGAGATCAGACCCCATAATATTAGGCACGTCTTTTTCTTCTTCATGCATAAAACGCTCGGGGTTAAACTCTTGTGGATCAGACCAAATTTCATGGTCATGAGTTATGGCCCACATGTTGACCATGGCAGTGGTGCCAGCTGGAATAAAGTGGTCGCCAATTTGAGTGTCATGGATTGCAAGCCTAGCCCATGAAAGGAGGGGTCCTGGTGGGTGCATCCTTAAGGTTTCCTTCACTATGGCACGCACATATGGAAGGTTAGGAAGGTCACCATCGGTCACGATGCGGGTATAGCCAACAACAGAGTCAATTTCAGCTTGAGCTTTGGCTTGAATTTCGGGGTGTAAAACCATCCTTGCTAGAATCCACTCTAAAAGGATGGCTACGGTATCAGTGCCCCTGAAAATCATCTCCTACAACAAACATATACATCGTGTTAATTAACCCTATACTATACCATATTAATTATTATATTATACTACTAGGGAATATAGTTAAGGTTAATACATATTAAGAATTCATAAAAAATAGTCCAAGTGTGAATAAGTGAGGATAAATGTATATTAACAAATTTAAAAGAGTTTAAGCGCACTATAGTGATAAGAACAAAAAAAAATCCAATGCAGCATGCATAGTGCGTGAGGTAGTTAACCAACGTGAACAGTTGTGGCATGTTTGATGCATCTCAGTAATTAATTAACCTAGAATTTAATCAAATAAAGGGGAAACAACTAAAGATCTTTCTATGATATATGCACTTTTTCAAGAATTATGCATATCCTTATACTTATGTGAGATTCGGTAGTAATAATAATAAAATTAGATATTAAAAGAAAAAGAAAAGGGAAAAAAGAAAAACTTACCCACAAAACTGCCACCATGTCCGAATGTTGAAGCTTATTCTCCTTTTCCAAATCCAACAAAATATCAACAAAATCAGAAGAGCCTTCATCCACAATCTTGTTTTCAACACCCCTTTTCATTCTATGCTCTAATATGATCTTTCCAACGAAAACATTGACTCTCTCGACAAGATTCCTGCATCTTTTCCTCACACCTTGCAAATCAAGCCAACCAAGAAGAGGGAAATGGTCACTCCAATTAAACACCCCAAGCAAATCATAACCTTCTTTCACTAACACCTCAACTTCATTCCCATCGCAATCACCTTCACCGAATTCATAACTCTTCCCAAACACCGTCATCATAACGTTGTTGAGTGATCCAAAATGTAAAACCTGTCTTACCTCAACAACACCATCACCACCATTCTTCTTCTCCTCCATCATCAAACTCTTTATCTGCCTTACCATTCTCGCTCCAATATTCAACCGGAACTCATCGGAAGCCGCGATTCTCCGAGGAGAGAAAAGATGAGTAGCGGAAATCCTCCTAAGATTCCTCCAATACTCACCAAAAGGAGCAAAACCCATTGCACGGTTAAAGAGAAGCTCGTAAGCAGATTCCTTAATAGGGCGGTCCGCGAAAGCAGAACTGTTGAGAATATTTTTGGCAGTGTCAGGAGAAGAAGAGATAATGAAACGAGTAAAGCCAACAGAGAATGCCATCAATGGCTTGGCATTGAAATCATGTGAGAGTTTAGCGAGGACCCTGTGAGTTAGGGAACCCGTAAAAGCGAATACGAGACCGAGAACAGGGAAACCGGAAGGTCCGGGAATGGGGGTGGTTTTGTTGTTGTTTTTGCTATTGTTGGAGGAGGAGAGTGACCAGGCTAAGCCACCGGGAACGAGCCAGAAGGTGAAAATGGGAATGAGAAGAAGGAGAGCGAGGAGGAGAGGGAAAGAGAGTGTTGTTGAGCAAGCGAGTGCAGGGAACAATAAAGAACAGAGTTCAGAAGAAGACATTGATGATATTGACATTTTTAATCTTAAGATTAAGAAAGAAAGGAAAGAGAGAGAACTTAGTTAGGGGTGGATGGTTGGAGTGGAAGACCAAAGGCATGAGCCTACTTATAATGCTCTCTCAGCTTAGTAGATAGATACATACGTAGAACTATGTAACTACCATTAAAGTATCATTTTAATACCAGGAAATTAAACTTTGTAACTACCATTAAAGTATCAGTTCAATACAAGGATATTAACAAATCCTTTGTTTTTAATGCCATAAATCTTACGTTTTTCAAGATGATTTTTTTCATTAACTGTGCATCTTAACCTTAACAAATAAATGCAATTAAAGCTCCTTTGATTAAAAATATTCTCTAACAAAATTTATAAATGTTTTAATATTGTTAATGATATAGTAGATGTAAATATTTGATATTTTGTCAAAATTATTCTTAAAATTTACAAAATAGAAACTAAATATGTTGGATTTTTGTGAAATTTGATATGTGAGATCTATAAAATAGAAATTCTTTATTCAATGGTTGATTCGATACAATTTATATTTTATTAAAAGTTATTAGCATCGTAGGAGTTTATGTATTTTTTTTTGATAATCATGAAGGGGAACTTCACAGTCCCAGCACCTGGAGCAACATGGGTGGGGTGTCTCCCCAAGGGATGTTCTCCACAAGGATTCAAGCTTCTGACCTTATGGCCTTATGAGTTCTCAATATCCTTATGGTCCTAGCATGCTTCCACTAGGCCAAACTCATCTGGGTAGGAGTTTATGTTATTTAATTTGATATAAGTGAATTTGTCCCTCCTCTAAATACATTACTATTACCACTGAGTTGTTTCAGGAGGCCTTGTGAAACCAGATGAGATCCTAGAAATAGAATCCGGGTGCTAGTAGCCCTAGATTCGGTTCTCAAGAAAAACACCCTGCCGAGAGATGCATCTTCATGACCTCGAAGTAGGTTAGTCTTAGACCCTATAATTAGTAGTGGTGGATCCCTGGGACATCGGGAACTTGCAAAAAGTATAGACAAAAAAAAGAAAAAAAACGTTACTCCCTCCATCCCTAAATATAGGATCATTTTTGGTAGAATTCACGGCCATTAAGAAAGTTGGTTAATTTAATTAGTGAGATTGGAAATGTGACAAGTTGATATGTATTTTCAAAACTACTGCAATAACGACTATTGAAACTCTCGAAAGTGTTGAATAAATAAGGATATTTGTGAAAAGAAGTAATTAATTTTCATTAAAAGTTGATAAAATATTTTATAAATATGACCAAATAAAAGATGTAAAAGAATTTTATATTTAAAGATGAAAAATATTCCTATTTAACATTCAAAATTTTCACATGTGCTAATATTTCTCTTGTGTGTTACTTTATTGTCTATTATCCAAACTACTACTTTATTATTCTAATAGTATTATTGACAAAACTAATAGATTGATTCTTTTAAGTTATTTTTATATTATAAAACTGTTTTTTAAGTTTTTTTTTTCCAAATAAGTCATATAAGTTGTTGTCGTTTAAAAAATCCATCATTTCTGTTAATTTTTTTTGTTTGGTGACGCATGTTACTCAACTAATGGTGCCATATGTTTAAAAAATGGTTTAACATTTTTTTTAATTTTCTTATGGTGCCACGTGTGACTTAATGTAGAAAATTAACGAAATTACTGATTTGTTTGACGGCAACAGATTACACGACTTATGTAAAAAAAAACTTAAAAGACTTATGTGTAACCTAAAAATAACACAACAGACCAATCTAATAATAGTTTTGTCTAATATTATATTATTTGTTTTCATTGATAGGAATTTCTATGACATTCCTATATTTATTTGCAACGTGATTATATGCAATATAGTGCACGAATAATAGTGTAAAACTTTTTTATATCATCAATACATTGTTTGTTATCCATATATTTACTGATATCAAATCACCAAGGAAAATTTAAAAAGAAAACGCAGCGGAATAAAAGGAGAGGACGTGAGGCAGAGATAAACCTCTTGTTATATCTCTTTGTAATTATTATTCACAATTCTCTTTCTTTTCATATGTTATATGTTTTTACAAAGGATGATACCTTTTTATACTACATGCATAATACATAATTAGGAATACGCGTAACAAACTTTTAGGTTGTTGTTACGGAAACAAAGGAACAATTTCCTATTCAAAGTTTATTCAAAGTAAAAGAAAACTTGATTTACTATTTTTGTTTTATTTCACATTGCCTCCCTTAAATCAAGCTTTTTGTCATTTCGAGTAAACTCTTCAGCTTATAGAATAGTTCTGCCTTTAACGGTTTGGTAAATATGTCAGCAATTTGATCTCCGGTGTGACTGTACTTGATCAACACTTCTTTATCTTCAACTAATTCACGAATCTTGTGAAAGCGAATATCTATGTGTTTGGATCGCCCGTGAAAAACTGGATTTTTGGATAGTGCTATAGCAGACTTGTTATCACAAAATATCTCAGTAGGAGTATCCTGCTTCTGATGTAATATTTCGAGAATTCTTCTTAGCCAAACTGCTTGTGTTGCACAATTGGTTGCTGCTATGTATTCTGCTTCGGCCGTAGATAGTGCCACTATTGGTTGTTTCTTTGACGACCATGATATTGCGCCTGAACCAAGATGAAATATATATCCCGATGTGCTTTTCCTTGTATCTATATCTCCAGCCCAATCACTATCAGTATAACCAATAAGCTTTACATTATTATTATTGTCATAAAAAATTCCATCAGCTAAGGTTCCTTTGATGTATCGGAGGATTCTTTTAGCTCCTTGTAAATGACTTGTACGTGGTTCTTCCATGAATCTGCTTAGTAACCCAACTCCAAAAACTATATCTGGTCTAGTTGCAGTTAGATATCTTAGGCTTCCAATTAGACTCTTGTAATAAGTCGAATCTATTCTTTTATCTTCATTTTCTCTTGTTAGCTTTAACTTTTCTTCTACTGGTGTGGAAATTGGTTTTGAATTCTCCATCTTGAACTTCTTTAAAATATCATTAGCATATTTCTTTTGAGAAATAAATATTCCATCATTCTTTTGAACAATCTCGATGCCAAGAAAATAGGACATCAACCCTAAATCAGTCATTTCAAAGGATCTGACCATAGCCTCCCTAAATTCTTTTACCATATTTGGATTATTCCCAGTAAAAATAAGATCATCGACATAGAGACACACTATCAAAACATCTCCAGGTTTAACATATTTAATATATAGTGTGTGTTCATGAGGGCATCGTTCAAATCCGTGCTCCACAAAATATGAATCAATCTTCTTATACCATGCTCTTGGTGCTTGTTTTAATCCATACAGTGCTTTATTTAATTTATAAACTTTATTTTCATTTCCATTTATCACGTAACCCTCAAGTTGCTCGACATATACTTCTTCTTCCAAGTTACCATTTAAAAAGGCAGATTTAACATCCATTTGATATATTTTCCAATTACGTTGAGCAGAGAGTGAAATAATCATTCGAATAGTATCAAGTCTAGCAACAGGAGCAAATACCTCGAAATAATCGATACCTGGTTTTTGCTTATATCCTTTTGCAACCAACCTCGCTTTGAAACGATCAACTTCGCCATTTGGCTTGTACTTTGTTTTGTACACCCACTTTACTCCAATGGGCTTCTTGTCTCCAGGCAAATCGGTCAGCTTCCATGTATCATTCTTTTGTATAGAATGAATTTCCTCGTCCATAGCCTTTCTCCAATGCTCGTGATTAGTGGCTTCCTTAAATGTTAAAGGATCACAATCTGCAAACAAAGCAAAATTAATAATCTCCTCGTCGTCTGATGGATCATTATCATTCCCCAGAATGCAATCTTGAAGTCTGGCTGGTAATTGATGTTGTCGTCGTGGTCTTTCCGATGCTTCACCTTGAGGTTCGGGAAGTATTTGATTGTTAGGTGCTGGATCATCATGATTATTGGGAGCTTGACCTTCACCATTGTCTTCTGGTTCATGATCTTCTGGAATTACCACTTGCTTCTTTTCAGCTTTGGTGGTCAAATCCCATATGCCTTCTTCATTAAATGTTACATCTCGACTAATAATAACTTTCCTAGTTTCTGGATTATACAATTTATAAGCTTTTGAATTTGTACTATATCCAATAAAAATACATTTTTCACCTTTGTTGTCTAGCTTCTTCCTTAATTGATCTGGTACTCGGGCGTATGCAACACACCCAAAAACCCTAAGGTGTCGTATTGATGGCTTCCTTCCACTCCAAGCTTCTTCTGGAGTTTTATCACTGACACTTTTCGTCGGGCACCTGTTCAAAATATATATAGTAGTAGCAACTGCTTCTGCCCAAAATTCTTTAGGCATTTTCTTGGTTCTTAGCATGCATCGCACCATATCCATAATTGTCCTGTTCTTCCTTTCTGCTACTCCATTTTGTTGGGGTGTGTATCTCGTGGTCATTTGGTGTTGAATTCCATGTTGCTCAAAGAAATCAGAACAGGCGAGGTACTCTTGCCCTCTATTAGTTCTCAGTGCTTTAATCTTGCATCCACTTTGTTTTTCGACAAATGCTTTAAATGATTTGAAAGCATCACAAGCTTCCGACTTTTGCTTTAAAAAGTATACCCAAGCCTTTCTGCTAAAATCATCAATGAAAGTAATAAAATACCTGCAACCTCCATTAGTTGGGACTTCAACCATACATAAATCTGAATGGACAATCTCCAATAGCTTCCTTGCTCGCCAAGATTTTCCAACTGGAAATGCATCTCGATGCTTCTTTCCCAATTGGCAAGTTTCACATACACAATTAGGAACATTTATTATAGGCAAACCGGAAACAAGCTCCTTCTTTGATAAATAATTCAATCCAGAAAAATGAAAATGACCAAAACGCATGTGCCACAACCAATCATCATCAGGTATGATCGAATTTAAACACGAAATTTTTTCATGTTGTATTTTCAAGGGAAATAAACGGTTCGAAGTCATATTTACCTTTGTTACAAATCTACCATGTCTATCAATTATCGTACAGATACCATGATGAATTTGCATGTTGAAACCTTTCTCTGATAGTTGTCCAATACTTAGGAGATTGTAATGAAGGCCAGGAGCATAGAAAACATCAGAGATAAAATTTTTAGAACCGTCTTTTAATTTAAAAGTAATTTGGCCTTTCCCCAAAATAGGTATATTAGTATCGTTGCCAAATTTCACCACTGAGTTAACACTTTCATCTAATGTAGTAAATAATTCTTTCTTCCCACACATATGATTACTACACCCGGTATCCAAATACCAAATATTTTCATCTTCTGAGAAAAAACTACTCGCACAAAATAAACTTTCATGATTATAAGAACTCTCACCAGTATCATGATTTTGATTTTCTGCCAAGTTTGCCTGATAATTATTTTGAAATTTAGATCGACAATCCGAAGCTTTGTGGCCATATTTACCACACTGAAAACAAATAAAATTACCTCCTTCTTGATTTAAATTACCTCGTCCTCTTCCACGATTTGGAGACCCGAAATTGTTTTCACCTCTGCCTCGACCAGGAGGTCTATAGTTGTTGTCTCGCCATTGATTGAAATTGCCACGTCCTCTTCCTCGAAAGTTTCCTCGGCCTCTGCCTCTATATCTACCTCTTCCTCCATTATTAAAGTTACGATCTCTTCCATATGCGCTTTGGCTGGATTCAGCCATATTGACTTGGCTTTTTAAAGCCTCTTCTTTTGACCTTTCTGTCTTCTCTAAAATTCTGTTCACGTGGCTTTCCATACTCCCTTGCAACTCTGCTACTGTCATTGTGTTTGTGTCATGGGACTCGATTATTGTAGTCACCACATGATCATATTTAATCGGCATGGTTCGAAGGATCTTCTCTACCACCATACTTTCTGAAATATCTTCTCCATACATTCTCATTTTATTAACGAGGTCTGTAACTCGTGAGAAGTATTGCTCAATACTTTCTGAAACGGACATCTCGTATCGTTCATATTCTCTACGCAATGATTGTAGTTTGGATTTTTGAGCTTTGTCCACACCTTTATATGATAATTTTAAGGTCTCCCAAGCTTGCTTCGCAGTCTTGGCATTGGCTATTTTGCCAAATACCAAATAGTCCACTCCCTGGTGAATTTGCGTCAGTGCCAATTGGTCCCTCCTTTGAGCAGTTTCATTAGCTCCTTCTTCAATCCCTGGTTCAATGAGACTCCAAAGGTTTTGAGCTTTTAAGTGTGTAGTCATTAAAAGCTCCCAGTAATTATAATCAAGTTTCCCATCTAATTTGGGACCTGACCAAACAACATTAAAATTGTTTGACATTTTTTTTACTTTGTATGTGTATAAAAAATAATAATATGAGAACACCCTTGTTTCTCACAAACACTTCTTTTTTTTTTAAACCAGGCGCTGGACTAAGCCAGCTCTGATACCAATTTGATATCAAATCACCAAGGAAAATTTAAAAAGAAAACGCAGCGGAATAAAAGGAGAGGACGTGAGGCAGAGATAAACCTCTTGTTATATCTCTTTGTAATTATTATTCACAATTCTCTTTCTTTTCATATGTTATATGTTTTTACAAAGGATGATACCTTTTTATACTACATGCATAATACATAATTAGGAATACGCGTAACAAACTTTTAGGTTGTTGTTACGGAAACAAAGGAACAATTTCCTATTCAAAGTTTATTCAAAGTAAAAGAAAACTTGATTTACTATTTTTGTTTTATTTCACATTTACGGTTATTAATTTTTAATTAAAAATAATACAAATGAACGGTGTATCATGGATAACAATATGAAAAAACTTAGTGCATATCCATTAATCTTGATATCCAATCAATCAATCGTATGACTATGCTCATTCTATTTTCAGTTGAGAATCTTGAGATTTTATTGTACTCCATCACTACATTTTTAATGTTTTTAAATTCATCGAATAAGTGAATTTTCTCACGGTGGCGTATAACGGAAAATAGTATTATATGCATTAATTTTGCCATATACTGATTGTTGCTGCCGTTGAGATCTTTACGAGCTTTTACTTACTATAATAAAAATGGAAACAGGGATTGCATATTGATATCCTCTATTTCAATTTATCTATTTTTTAAAATTTTTACAAGGATTATATTTTAAGAAAATTAAATTATCAGAGAACTTTCCTAAATTTATCTTAACAATATTGATTATTATATATATATATACATTTCATATATTTTAAAATATTAAAAGCAAAATTAAAGTTATAAAGAATTAATTAATGCATTATCAAATTTTTTTAAAAGACAGATAATTCAAAGTAAGTTGAAAATATTAAAACAACAATCAAATTGCAATAGAAGAAGTATATACATACAAAACTTTGTTTTCAAGGTTGTGTGACAAAGAAAATTATTCAGAGCATTCTTTTGACTTTGACTCCCACAAAACATTTTGAGTTCTTTCAAATATTGATCTTATTGTTCTTCCTCTGAAACTTTTAGTGTAGTAGAGCCTATTAAATTTTAGGGGAATTTAGAAATTGATACAAAATAATAATTAATCTTTGAGAATAGTATTTAGTACATGTATCGGGCTTTCGATTTCTCATCTTTGATATTAATAGATTTTGCAAAGTTTTATTTGATTCTTGTGTTACGCTTTCATTCATTTCCTACGATTGTACTAGTAAATTGAAGTTAGCATTTTTCGACATACTTTATAATATGAAAGTAGCCACTCGAGCATACTCTCCCCGTTGTTACTTCAAATACTTGTTTATATTGCCCATTGAAGGTCTTAAACCACATATCCTAAATGAACCTTATTTGTTTGCCCTTAAAGCATCTGGATGTGATCCTAGGCATGAATTGGATTCCAACCAATCACGTGCTAATTGATTGTCATAGTAAGAATGTGACCTTTGCAAACTAATAGTCAGTTGCCCCAAGCTTAAACCAAATCCTTTTATCTGCCCAAGCTAATGGGTATCTCTTCCTATTTTCTATGAACACTAAAGAGGAATTTAAGTTAGATTCAATTTCAGTAGTCCGTGATTTCCCTGAAGTCTTTCCTGGAGAAGACTAGATTACCTCCGAAATGTGAAGTAGAATTTAGTATCGATTTAGTTCCTGGAATGGGTCCTATCTCTATAGCTCCGTATCGTATGGCCCTAGTTGAACTCCCTGAATTAAAGAAACAAGTGGAGGATCTAAACGAGAAGCGGTTCATACGTCCTAGCGTATCTCCTTGGGGAGCAAAAGTCTTATTCGTGAAAAAGAAGTATGGTAGCATGAGGATGTGCATCGATTATCGCCAACTTAATAAAGTAACGATGAAAAACAAGTAACCATTACCTAGGATCGACGATTTAATGAATCAAGTTAGAGGAGTAGTCGTTTTCTTAAAAATCAATTTGAGACCGGGATATCATCAAATAAGGGTGAAGGAAGAAGACATCTTGAAGGCTGCATTCCGATCATGTTATAGACACTATGAGTATGTATGCTTGGTGGTCAGCGTACTAAGTAAAATTTAAACTTGTATGTTGACCCCTTAGCATAGTGTAAAAAAGAAAATAAAAAATGTATACATGAGAATGTTTGGGAAAAAAAATATTTTTTTGCGGATCAAGTATTAAATAGGGGGTCAAAAACCTAGATCCCCTTTTTAATAGAGGTTATGTGCACGTAATTTAATATTGGCTTCATTAATTTTTTGGCTATTTGTCTTATTTTCAAGATTCAATTTGGTCCTTAATTTTATTTATTTACTTTGGTCCTTTAATTTTTTTAAATTCAATTTTGTCATTCCGTCATATCAATGTTATCGAAATAGTGACAACCATTACCGGAAACTAGAAAATGTTGTCATATCTAGAAAAATTCTAGGCCACCACCGGACGAAGGCTAGGAATAGTAGTGGTGTTGTTTTGCCAACGATGGAGCAAGTTGGTTCGCGGTGGTAGTTGATTGATATAGACAGAGATGACAATGTGATAGATATATGAACGAAGATGGTAGTCGATGTTACACCCTCAATATAATACAAGTAATTAATACAATAATTGTACTATTACTCGTAATAGTTATGGACTTGTTAGTATTTAGAAAATGTAGGAAATAAGATTTTCTTTTTATTTTCTATAGGGGCGGGTGCACAAATCAAAACATGGAACTCTTGGAGAATGTAAATTACATCATATTAAACTTTATATTGAATTTGGCATTCTTTAAAACAAGAAATTCTTTTCACAATCCGGATAGCATCAATACTTTGAAATCGTATTTACATAGTAAAAATTAAGTGATGTCATCCAATCTTTCGTTTCGCGGAACTGATACCATTTTCAAATATCGTAGCCGAATTCTTTAAATAATCTATATCAGAGTAAGCGGAAATAGTAGGACTATGCACAATTGGAATATAAACATAAGGTATATATATATAAGTAAGTGTCGCGGCCGGGGTCCCGGGTCGCTCTCGGGGCCTCGCCTACGAGTGGGGGTCAACTGACCCAATATGGAGTCGCCACCGTATTTTTATTACAAAAATGCGGAAAAAATTAAATTTCTTAAAAATTGGACAAGCGTGGCCTTAAACCGGATAAATTTTGGGTTCGGGAGTCGGTTACGAATTGGGGAAGGAAATGAACGAAGCAGCAGCTCTGCTGCTTGTTAGCTGCTGGACGTTGAAACTTGAAAGTTGAAATGAATTGGAAAGGGAATATTAGGTCATGACATGGTTTGGGCCAAACGGCCCAAACCCCTTTTCCCTTTTTTTTTTAATTTTTTTAAAAAACCCTTTTCCCTTTAAATCTTTTTTTTTTTATAAAAAAACAAACCTTTTTATTTTTTATTTTAAAACTTTTTTTTTTAAAAAAAAAATTCTTTTTTTTTTAAATAACCCAAAAAATAACTCAATACACAAGAATAAAACATTCAAACAAGCTTTATTTTTTCAATTATAAAAATTTGAGAATAAAAGTTTAATTAATTAAAAAAAATTACAAAATAATACTTTTGACCCCGGACAAAATTGGGTGGCTACAGCTGTCCCTCTTTACTTGTTTTTATCAAAGAGCAGGCAAACCGTGGTTTGCAGGCTATCATGGTAAGGAACGAGTAAAGAAATAGACACCGATTTTGTTCGGGAGAGAAATTGGAAACATACCGGTTAAATCTGGAAATTCCTATTGCAGAAATATATAACAAATCCTCCTCAAAATGACTTTCGGCGTTTATGCCGGGTGTCAAAAGACCCAAAATGATTTTCGACATTTCTGTCGGGGCATCAAAAAGCCCAACCAACATCAAAATGACTTTAACGTTTATGCCGGGTGTCAAAATACCCAAAATGACTTCAGCGTTTATGCGGGGTGTCAAAAGATCCAAAATGACTTCAGCGTTAATGCCGAGCGTTAAAAGACCAAAAATGAGTCAAAAGACCCAAAATGACTTCAGCGTTTATGCGGGTGTCAAAAGACCCAAATGACTTTAGCGTTGGTGCCGGGAGTCAAAAGACCCAAAATGACTTCAGCGTATGTGCCGGGTGTCAAAAGACCCAAAATAACTTCAGAGTTGGTACCGGGCGTCAAAAGACCCAAAATGACTTCAGCGTTTATGCCGGGCGTCAAAAGACCCAAAATGACTTCAGCCCAAAATGACTTCAGCGTTAATGCCGAGCGTTAAAAGACCAAAAATGAGTCAAAAGACCCAAAATGACTTCAGTGTTTATGCGGGTGTAAAAAGACCCAAAATGACTTCAACGTATGTGCCGGGCGTCAAAAGACCCAAAATAACTTCAGCGTTGGTACCGGGCGTCAAAAGACCCAAAATGACTTCAGCGTTTATGCCGGGCGTCAAAAGGCCCAAAATGACTTCAGCGACTTCAGCGTTTATGCCGGGTGTCAAAAGACCCAAAATGACTTTAGCGTTTATGTCGGGCGTTAAAAGACCCAAAATGATTTTCGACATTTATGCCGGGGCATCAAAAAGCCCAACCAACATCAAAATGACTTTAGCGTTTATGCCGGGCGTCAAAAGACCCAAAATGACTTCAGCGTTTATGTCGGGCGTCAAAAGACCCAAAATGATTTTCGACATTTATGCCGGGGCATCAAAAAGCCCAACCAACATCAAAATGACTTCAGCGTTTATGCCGGGTGTCAAAAGACCCAAAATGACTTCAGCGTTTATGCCGGGTGTCAAAAGACCCAAAATGACTTCAGCGTTTATGCCGGGCATCAAAAGACCCAAAATGATTTTCGACATTTCTGCCGGGGCATCAAAAAGCCCAACCAACATCAAAATGACTTTAGCGTTTATGCCGGGCGTCAAAAGACCCAAAATGACTTCAGCATTTATGCCGGGTGTCAAAAGACCCAAAATGACTTCAGCGCTTATGTCGGGCGTCAAAAGACCCAAAATGACTTCAGCATTTATGTCGGGCGTCAAAAGACCCAAAATGATTTTTGACATTTCTGCCGGGGAATAAAAAAACCCAACCAATATCAAAATGACTTTAGCGTTTATGCCGGGCGTCAAAAGACCCAAAATGATTTTCGACATTTTTGCCGGGGAATAAAAAAACCCAACCAATATCAAAATGACTTTAGCGTTTATGCTGGGCGTCAAAAGACCCAAAATGATTTTCGACATTTTTGCCGGGGAATCAAAAAACCCAACCAATATCGTAAAGACCACCAAAGGGTTTAACTAAAAAAATCTGGAATCTTTCAATCAACTTATTTTTTTGACAAACACGCGTGTGTTGACAATTCAAACAAGAAAGCAGTAATGATCATGAATGTAATGCAATTTGTATGCAAATGATAATGAACAATCAATATGATGCAACTGGTGTAGGCAATGCCAATAATGCAATTAATGCAAATGAGGCAAATGCTAAATAAATGGATTTTGAATGCAATTGAGAAGTTACAATGCAACCTTAATCTTGTCAACAATGAAAAAAAAACAGGAATTATTGTATGCCCTAGGGAGAGGGTACACAAACCATTCCTTCGAAACGAGCTAAATTTGATCGCGAGTTTCGGCTCTACTGCCCTTAGACACCAATACCAAACCGAACCACATCAAACAAACTTAAATATCTGGAAATCTTCTCTTGCAATCTGTTTTGTTCTCAAAAACTGCCCCAGTATCTTTTCCAAAGGTCTGTCAATGCAATTTCCAAAAACTGCCCCAGTATCAAATTTCAAGATTTTCTGCAATTTCGCTTGTTACATGGATATGTCTTTTTGCCCTAACTTTTGCCTAGGGTACCTAGCGGGCTTTTATTTCTTGATCCTAATTTTTGCCTAAGTCGCCCCGTACGAGTTTTACGACTTAGCGGATCGCTCTAACTTTTGCCTAGGATGTCCTTTTTAAGGATTTTCATCCTAGCGAGCCTTAACATTCTTCTTTTTTCTTTTTTCTTTTTTTTTGAATGAAAATTTTTGAGTTGTTGATATCAAAAACTGCCCTAGTTCCCTCTTCAATATCCTGCAAGGTAAGTTGCTCTGTCAACCAAAATCAAATCAGGGCAATATACATTTCTTAAGCCAATATGAATATATCAAATAGATGCATGATGCATGAAATGCAAGGGATTATGGAACTGAAAATCTATTGAATATTTAAATTTTGTACAAGACCAGAAACTGGCTGTTGCAAGGCTGGGATCAAGCAAGAGTGCCCATCCCCCGGTCAATCTTTATAATGAATCATGTTAATTTCCCGTACACAACCTTGAACAAACATTAACCAAGCATTCGGAGTTGAGAGCTATTGAAGATTGTAAATGCACACCCTGTCTCGTATTCACCACAACATATCAAAAACTGCCCTAGTGTATCCCTTTTATCCTCCTTCCAACAACAAGCTTTTTGGAATAAAGTTCACCCCAACACACTTAATCACTGTGCCTTAGATACATAAGCTAAACTTGAGGATTTTTTATTATTTTTATGATCCTAACTTTTGCTTAAGCCGTCCTTTTACGGTTTTACGACTTAACGGATTGCTCTAACTTTTGCTTAGGTCCTCTCCTTTTTTTGAGATTTTCAACCTAACGAGCATTGCTCTTACTTTTGCCTAGGTTGTCCTCTTTGGGATTTTCAACCTAGCGAGCCCCCTTTTTTCTATTTTTATTTTTATTTTTTTTTATATTTTTTTTATATATATTCTTTTTTAATCCTCAAGCATAGTACTTTTTGACAGCGTCTGAGTTGATAGGGAGTGGCAGATCTTCTCCATCCATATTACTCAAGATCAGAGCTCCTCCTGAGAAAGCCTTCTTGACAACATATGGCCCTTCATAATTCGGGGTCCATTTGCCCCTATGGTCTTTGTGAGGAGGTAGTATCTTCTTCAACACAAGCTCTCCTTCTTTAAATTCTCTTGCCCGAACCTTTTTAGCATGGGCCTTTATCATTCTCCTTTGATAAAGCTGACCATAGCAAATTGCTGCAAGTCGCTTCCCTTCGATGAGGTTCAGCTGATCAAATCGGGATTGGACCCATTCAGCCTCTTCAAGATTTGCTTCCATTATGACCCTTAATGAAGGGATTTCAACTTCAATTGGGAGAACGGCTTCCATCCCGTACACCAAAGAATAAGGTGTTGCACCAGTTGATGTACGGATTGAGGTTCGGTACCCGTGCAAAGCAAACGGCAACATTTCATGCCAATCTTTGTAACTTACAACCATTTTTTGCACAATTTTCTTGATGTTCTCGTTTGCCGCTTCAACAGCCCCGTTCATCTTTGGCCTATATGGTGAAGAGTTATGATGCTCAATTTTGTATTGCCCACACAACTCTGTCATCATTTTGTTGTTCAAATTGGTGGCGTTGTCAGTGATGATCTTACTCGGTAACCCATATCGGCAAATCAACTCTCTCTTTATAAACCTGAGCACAACCTTTCTAGGCACGTTGGCGTAAGATGCTGCTTCCACCCACTTGGTAAAGTAATCGATTGCTACCAGGATAAAACGATGCCCATTTGAAGCTTTCGGCTCTATTGGCCCAATGACATTTATTCCCCACATAGCAAACGGCCATGGTGCACTCATCACATGCAGAGCTGCCAACGGAACATGAATGTTATCAGCATAGATCTGACATTTGTGGCATTTTCGTGCAAAATTGAAACAGTCAGTTTCCATGGTTGACCAATAATAACCAGCTCTCAAAATTTTCCTTGCCATGGTGTGCCCACTGGCATGGGTTCCAAAAGATCCTTCATGTACATCTCGGATTATTTGCTCGGCCTCTTTAGCTTCAACACATCTTAGAAGAACTTGATCCACATTTCTTTTATACAAAATACCTCCATCTAGCAAATAGCTCATTGCCAGCCTGCGGAGAGTTCTTTTATCATTCTCGGTAGCATCCACAGGGTATTCTTGACTTCAAAGGTAATTCATGATGTCATGGAACCATGGATTCCCATCTTTCTCTTCTTCTATAACATGGCAATGTACTGGTCGATCTCGAATCTTTATCTGTATGAGAGGCACCTCTTGTCCTCTACTAATTACAAACATGGAAGCTAATGTTGATAGTGCATCTGCCAACTGGTTATCTTCTCTGTGGATGTGATGGAAAGTTATTTCTTCGAATTGCTCCATTAAACTTCTGATGTGATCCCGATATGGGATGAGTTTGAAATCTTTGGTCTCCCAATCACCATGGAGTTGGTTCACCACCAAAGCCGAGTCTCCAAAGACTTCAAGCACCTTTATATTAAGTTCCAATGCAGTTTGGACACCAAGGGCACATGCTTCATACTCTACAATGTTGTTTGTGCAATCGAAACAGAGTCTAGCTGTGATGGGAGTAAACTTTCCTTCTGGAGAGACCAGCACTGCCCCAATTCCATGTCCCAGAGCATTGGATGCCCCATCAAAAACTAAAGTCCACTTCTCACTTTCCTCTTCAGGTGTGCTAAAGATAGTCATGATATCTTCATCCAGAAAATCCATCTTTACTTGCTCATATCCTTCAACTAGTTGATGGGCCAGGTAATCTGCCAAGGCACTTCCTTTGATAGCTTTTTGAGTAACATACACTATCTCGAATTCTGATAACATCATCTGCCAACGAGCAATTCTTCCTGTGAGAGCCGGTTTCTCAAAAATATATTTTATCGGATCCATTTTGGAAATTAACCAGGTGGGATAATTCAACATGTACTGCCTCAGTCTACGAGTAGCCCAAACTAAAGCACAACAGGTCTTCTTAAGCAATGAGTATTTCACCTCACAGCTAGTGAACTTCTTACTTAAGTAGTAGATGGCTCTCTCTTTCTTTTCAGTTTCATCATGCTGGCCTAGCACACAACCCATGGATTCCTCCAAAACTATCAGGTACATAATGAGGGGTCTACCAGGCACTGGCGACACCAATATTGGAGGATTTAACAAGTATTGCTTTATCTTCTCAAAAGCCTTTTGACAATCTTCATTCCACTCTAATTTTTGATCTTTCCTGAGCAATTTGAACACTGGTTCACAAGTTGCTGTCAATTGAGAAATGAATCGAGATATGTAGTTTAATCTGCCCAGAAATCCTCAAACTTCTTTCTCAGTTTTGGGAGAAGGCATGTCCATTATTGCTCTCACTTTGTAGGGATGAACCTCGATTCCCTTTTGGCTGACAATAAATCCGAGAACTTGCCCTGACTGAGCCCCAAAGGTGCATTTCAAGGGATTCAACTTCAACTGATACTTCCTCAATCTTTCAAATAATTTCCTTAGATCATCTACATGTTTTTCTGCTGCTTTGGACTTTGCTATGATGTCATCCACATAAATCTCTACCTCCTTATGCATCATATCACGAAACAATGCAACCATGGCCCTCTGATAAGTCGCTCCTGCATTCTTCAGACCAAATGGCATGACTTTATAACAAAATGTTCCCCAAAGAGTAATGAAGGTTGTCTTCTCCATATCCTCAGGAGCCATCTTGATCTAGTTGTAACCTGAGTACCCATCCATAAAAGAAAACAGAGCATGACGAGCTGTGTTATCCACCAAGACATCAATATGGGGCAATGGGAAATCATCTTTGGGACTAGCTCGATTTAAATCTCGGAAGTCTATGCATACTCGAATCTTGCCATTCTTCTTTGGTACTGGAACTATATTGGCAATCCATTGTGGATATCTCGAGACTGTAATGAATCCAGCTTCCAGCCACTTTTGAACTTCTTCTTTCACTAGCAAGGATATGTCAGCCTTCATTCTTCTTAATTTTTGCTTTACCGGTGGGCATTCAGGTTTGAGAGGCAAATTGTGTTCCACTATTTTCGGATCCAATCCAGGCATATCTCTATAAGTCCAAGCAAAAACATCTTTGTATTCTTGTAAGAGTTCAACCAGCTTTTTGCGCACATCAGCAGACACATTAGTTCCAATCTTGACCTCTTTTTTATCTTCCTCAGTTCCCAAATTAATTAATTCAGTTGGTTCCTCATTGGGTTTAATTTCTCTAGCTTCCTGTTCAACCAATCTCAACAATTCAGGAGATGCTTCAATTTCTTCTTCACCCTTTTCATCCTCAACTTGATTAATGGGTTGTTTACAATTGTGTGTCGAGTTATTAACATGATCATTATTTAGTGATGAACCGTTGGATCTGCAATTATTTTAGAAGGTATGGTTTAGCACTTTATTTTCATTTGAAGGCAAAAAGAAAAAATCAAATTAAAGGCAAACTATGAGAGTCTGAAATGCATGCATTTTATTGATATATCATATTGGCACTAAGAAATCTAAATTCGCCCTTATTTAAATATTAATCGCGAGCCTTGGGCAGAACTCAGCAAATCGAACTAACAACTTAATTACATTGAAACTGGGGACATTGAAACAGTCTTTGGAAACTCAGTGACTTCCCAATTATTGAGCTCGAATCCTGGCGGGCGAGGACGAATCCAGCAGTTTTCTGCCCCAGACTCTTCCACGTGGTCTTCAACAGCGTTGACTTGACTTTCAAACACATACCCCGCACTTCGGAAGCTTTCATTAATCGGCACTATGGGAATGGATCCAATGAAATGGTCATGAAATCCCTGTCGAGCCAAACTCTTCTTCCTCTTCTCCTCAGAGATCCTGAGCCAGTCAGTGGAGGTTGGTTTGTAACCCAACCCAAACTTTTCCTTGTTAACCTTGGGGACTATCAAATCAACTGTCCCTTGATTATTCTTTCCCAAACCTTTACCTGGCTGATACTTATCAACCATCATGACCCGAGCAACCATCATCGAAGCTTCTGATAACCTTGGTTTTGGTAAATAGGAATCCTCTCCAACATAAGAGGCATTTGCAACTTCGAGAGCTTGGAAAGCTATCTCTAGAGCTTCTTCAGCGACATCAACATAAGGTGTATCAGCAAGTTGTGAAACCATAATATCTTCTTCTCCACTCAAGCTAATTATCTTTCCATCAACAACAAACTTCAATTTTTGATGGAGAGTAGAAGGCACTGCCCCGGAAGTGTGTATCCATGGTCGCCCCAATAGACAACTGTAAGAAGGTATGAAATCCATAACTTGAAAAGTAATCTCGAAGGTGCAAGGCCCTATTTTCATTGGAACATCGATCTCTCCCACAACTCCCCTTCTTCCTCCATCAAAGGCTTTAACAATCATCGAGCTAGGTCTCATATGTGAAATATCAACCGACAACTTCTTCAATGATACTAATGGCATCACATTTAGGGATGAACCATTATCAATCAGCACTCCACCCATTGAATGACCTTTGCACATCACTGAGATGCAAAGAGGCTTGATATGCCCGGTTCCTTCAGGAGGAATCTCGTCATCAGTGAAGGTGAGATAATTATCCGCCACAATATGCCCCACTATTCCTCCAAATTTATCTAAAGATATAGTGTGTGGTATATGAGCCTCATTCAATATCTTCATTAAAACATTCCGATGAGATTCTGAACTCATGAGAAGAGATAACATTGATATTTTTGCTGGTGTTTTGTTCAGCTGATCCACCACCTGATACTCACTATGTTTGATGAATCTGAGGAATTCATTAGCTTCCTCCACAGAAACCTTTTGTTTTTCCTGCCTTGGGTTGACAGGATCTTCATTCATCAACCTTTTTATTTCTTTTTCACGAGTAGGTTCTTTCTCGGCAACAGTTGGGATCTTGATTTTTGAGGAATCAGGACCATCTCTTTTTCCTTGCGGAAGGTATATGCGACCACTTCTTGTTATTCCTCCCGATCCGGTTATGTTAGATATTTCTGGGACATCTTCTCTTGGCTGGGTAAGCTCCGCATATTTCCATGGAACTGCCTTTGAATTCGAATAAGGGAAAGGAGTTGGGGTTGGTGCCAATGATGGCTCAAACCTTTGGAAACAAGGTTCCCTCTTGAATAACTGCAATACCGGTATCACCTTGGGTTTGGATGTAGAGCCTTCCACCATGTTGACATCTCCAATCTTAATCTGTTTCGAAATCTGAATGAACCCAGAGTCCATCAACTTTTGAACCAACATTTTCACTTCAGTGCAAGTCCCGATAGAGTGATCTTCTGACCCATGGAAGATACAAGATCCCTCTTTTAAGTCGAGGACCCTTCCTTCTTCTTTTGATTCTATCAAACCTGCTTGAATCATTCCATGAAATATTACTCGTAATGGGGTTTTTGCTTCCTCTAATCGAGTCAAGATTTCTTCCGATGCTTCTTCTACCATATTGGTATTGTGATGTACAGGTAAAGAATTTTCATTCACATTTGGAGCCACAGTCTTGAAACTCAACACCCCTTGGTCTATCAGGTCTTGCACCTTATGCTTCAAACTTATAAAATTGTTTAGATCATGGCCTTCAATCCCCATGTGAAATTCACAGTGCCTATTTTCATCAAACCACCTTGGGCGAGGTGTGTTTATCTTTCCGGGTATAGGGACTAAGGCTCCTTGGGCGAGCAGGTAAGCATAGATCTCAGGGTAACTCATGGGTATTGGATCGAAATTTCTTCTAGGTTTGGCTGGTCCATTTTGAAATTGTGTTTGGGTTTGAGAGGTATTATTGTGGATGTGGGCTTGTGTTTGAATTTGATGTTGGTTTTTGTTGGTTTGGGCCATCTGTGGGAGATAGGAACTTTGGTGATAAGTGGTCATTATAGCATTGGTCTCTCCTTCCTTCTTCTTCAGGAAACCTGGCTTTTTTGTATTAGAAGATCCTTCTCGATCTCCTCCAGACATCTTCTTGAATCGCAACCCTCCATCAATCTTCTCTCCGACTGTTATCATATCTCCAAACTCTGCAGTCATAAGTCCTACCATTTTCTCATAGTATGAACTTGGCAAAGTGTCTAAGAACATTGAGTTCATCTCCCGTTTAGTCAACGGGGGGTCTACTTGAGTAGCTAAAGCTCTCCATCTCATCGCATATTCCCTGAAGCTATCTGAACTCTTTCTGATTATGTTTTGCAGTTGAGTACGATCGGGGGCTATATCCAAATTGAACTTATACTGACTGATGAAAGCTTCAGATAGATCTTGATAAGTGCGAATTTGGCTTTTCTCCAATCTCATATACCAGCTTGATGCAGCTCCCACAAGGCTATCTTGAAAAAAATGAATCATCATCTTGTGATCCTCAGCAAAATTAGTCATCCTTCTTGCGTACATGGTCAAGTGTTCTCTGGGACAGGTAGTCCCTCAATACTTTTCAAAATCTGGTACCTTAAAATCAGCAGGCACTACTAGCCCTGGTACTAAACACATGTCCATTGTGCTCTTGACCAATGACGGCTTGTTCTCCTCAACTGCCTTCAATCGAGCTGCCAAGGATTCCAGCAACTCCTTGGTCTCTGGGTCAAAATGAGTTTTATCGGTTTTGCTAGTTACATTAGAGTCGATCTTGTAGGATGATGATTTCTCAGAGTGATCGAGATGGGGAACCACCTTCGGTTGAGATGAATCTTTTGGCTGTTGAGTGGAAAATCCCGGATCAATAGCAGGCTGCTCGTCTTCACCCGGCATCTCAAAATTTGCCCTCATTAATTTTTCCAGCATTTGACCGACTTTGGTCATCTGATCCACTGACTGGCTCATTGTATTAATTTGCTCCTTCATTCGGAGCATCTCTGATCGAAGCTCTTCAATGCTCTCATTTTCTTCAGCCATGATTTTGGTTCTTAGTCTGGTTTGGTATCGGTGTTTGTGAGAAATAGTGACAAAACCTATGTTGGACAAAATGAAGCACAAATTTATTATTAATTATTTTAAACAATTACCTCTTTTATCAATCGAGAGAGATTTCCATATGGCAAACAAATCTATTCCAGTGGATGATAATTATAGAATTGAACACTTGGTTTTTCAAAATAGTCACTTTGATAACCAAAGAGAGAACACTTGGTTCATTAAAATAATTATTTCATTGTAAGATTTTGTGACTAGCAATGTTCCTTGAGCGATAACTAATGGAATACAATAGTAAATACGATCAATGTTTCACAACTTATTACATAATAAGAAAACAGACTCAAACTTCAACGTCTCGCATTCTTCTTTCATGTGCCAGGAGGGTATTCAGTTGGGGTATACTCGGGCTCATTTTTTTCCTTAGCTCGAATTAGACGGGCTATTCCATCATATTCTTTGAAGTACCGGATGACTTTCCAAGGTACCCCTGGTGCATCAATTTCAACCCTAGCTTTATCAAAGTCTATCAACCATTGCTTGCTAAATGATGCATATTGACGAACTATAGCCCCGTATTCTCTTCTTAGAAAACTGATTTGGTGACGAGCTTCAGCCAATTCTTCATCTGACCTTTTTAATATTTCATTGAACTCAATTTTGCATTGGTCATGGAAGTCATTCGTGTTTTGGAGAACTTCTTTTATTCGTTCTATTTCATTTTCAGCCGCAGAGATTATGTTCGTGTGCTCTTTTGCATTTTGGGCCAACTGCTTCTTTAGTTCCTCAATTTTCTGCTTTTGCCACTCATCTCTCTCTTGCCCTCTTCCAGGTTTCTTCATCTTGAAGTTGCTCCTTTTTTATGCAGTTCATTAACTTCTCAAGCAAGCGGATTTCCTCATCTCTATCTTTCACGATCTTCTCCATTTCAAGAAGATTCATTTTTTGATGTAAATTCTTTTGTCGGAGTTCCCCAATTTGGTTTATCAGTCCTTTGCATTTTCGAACAATATTGTTTAAAGCTACATATTTAATCCTCAACTGATCTGTCAAACTTTTTATTTCTTCTTCCAGATTGTCTTCCATCTTTCTCTTTGAGGCTTCGGTAGATGTATGGTTCTCCTTCTCCAAGTCTTTGATCTTTCTTTTCAAATGAACCTTTTCACGATCATAAACTGAAAATATAGTCTCAATCTCCCTTTTCTCAGTCTGAGTTGCCTTGAGTTGAGCCTCCAATATCTCAGTCTTTTTTTGCAAAGCTTGCTCCATGGAAGTAGGGCCCGAATTCTTAGGAAATGGTATCAAAGGAGTGAAATTCTCAATTCTAGCTTTCCTTCATCCTATCCGACTGGAGCTGGTGGGACTACACCAGCTACTACTTTTGGACCTACTGACAGGTCTGCCACTCAGTCAGACGGGATAGAGGAGGATCCTGAGGAGGGGGAGTGCAAGGAGGATGGAGTACCAGTCGAGCCGGTTCCCAGACCTCGAGGAGGATCCAGTGGTTCCTAGGACATGCATAGTATAGTTAGCAGGGATCCCAGACCGACTTTTGCTGCTGCAGTGGACCAGACAGATGCGTGGAGGACCAGTTGACCTGCTTTCAGACACTTCTTATTTTTGGGTTGTGACATACTGTACATATTTTGAGAGTGTTTGAGAGTTTAGGTCTTATTTTCAGTCTTTTATATGTATTTTCAGTTTATGGACATGACTACTTGTACTTGCTGACTCTGTACTTATGGATCCCTTTCTATGATGATGATATATATATGATGTTTATTACAACATGGATCCTTGAGTACCACTATCTTTCCGCGCACTCTGATTTTGTTAAAAGAGAATCCGGTAGCTGTTATTATTTAGAAATAATTTTATGCGAACAACAAGGCAACGCTATGTTTATAATTATGGAAGTTTAAAATAATTTTTAACAAATATACGCTGTCTTGCAAATTACTAATTGTTTCAATATTCTATTGATTAAGCGTACGACGCCGAATTCGTTAAACTGTTTAATGATTCAATTTAAACGTCAATCTATCCAAACCATTAATGTCCATAAACAATATTTTATTGTTTGGTAAAAAAGGGTGTGAGCGGGTAGGTCGAAAGTGAAAACTGTGATATGAGCGAGCTGGTCGTGTGGGAGGTGGTCCATGGTAAGTGTAAAAGAGTGGTACGTGCATAGTGTACATGATGGGGATCCTAAATCTACGAGGATGAAACCGGATCAGCGGGTTGGGATGGTAGAAGGTAACCTCTACCTCTCCCTCGAACACCGCTCGGTGATCCTCGTAGATCCATATGCCACTAAGAAGTGGTCGGATCTCGAAGCAAGCGATGTAACGTGACATCACCTACAAGGGCATAGGGGTAAGCAATTCTATACACATAATAAATAGAGCATAAATAAATGTGCAATATGAATATGTAAACATGCAGCAATAATCAACAACCACATTTAGCACTTAGCAAGTATTCAATGCAAGATGCTCACACTTATTTCATTTATCAACTTTATGTTAAATGAGTGGCATGATGTATGAATCTAGCTCTCAACCCTATCTCCATCAATCTATGTCACTCTCTGATGTCCATCCTTTACTTCGTCCAGCACTCAATAGTGCGTTGTACTCCTAGGTGTACAACATTCGTACATTCACCAAGAATGTACACGACAAGCTTGGAAATGGTACATAAAGTGCCACCCGATGAACGTCCCGTCATCCAAACGGAATAACCATATCATCAGCATCTCACTATGCTGGCCACGTTGTCCACCATAACGTGTCATCAAGCAAGCCGTCAGTTGGCACTCCCAGAGGCCCTCCTCATGTTACCAAAACATGATAAACGATCTATGATCCGAACTCCAGAATGAATGCAATATCTTAACTTAAAAGAATTGATTGGTAAATCTCAATTAATATATAACGTGCCACCCGAGCAACGTCCCGTCATCCAAACGGAATATTAATATATAACGTGCCACCCGAGCAACGTCCCGTCATCCAAACGGAATAACCATATTATCAATCAATTTCTTTTAAGTCTTAGATGACTTGGATTATTATCATTTAAGTATTAACAGAATGATTCAGAATTAAAAATGGTATTTTAATTTTCTGGGCAGAAATACTCGAGTGTTCTTCAGAATACTCGAGTGATTCTTCAGTCTTTCCAAACTAATCGAGTAGTTCATGGCTACTCGAGTCGTTCATAAGTTTCCAGAAAAGTCAGGTTCCAGGTCTTCAAAAATACTCGAGTAGTTCATGAATACTCGAGTGTTCTTCATCAATTCCAGAATACTCGAGTGGTTCATGCATTACTCGAGTGGTTCATAAGAAAGTACTCTTGTTACCTCAGCCAATACTCGAGTTCTGGACCTGATACTCGAGTGTTGGAACAAAAGACACACTGTTTTATCACGAAATACTCGAGTATTCGGCCAAGCACTCGAGTCTTTTTATACAGAACAGACTGGAAACTTGGTTTTAACATACCATTCTCAATTCTTACCATTTCTAATCCAATCCAATGATCAACAGAGTTCATATAACATATATTAAACATGTTCAAACACTTAGAACTCATCAAATTATAGAATTCACAGAGATTGACATGATTATGCATAAAGCATGAAAATTCACAACTCAACATGTCAAATTGCAATATACTCAATAAACTTGTGAATTCAAGTTCAATACAGTTTACATGCATGATATGGAACTTGCTCAAAACAACTTTAGAGCACAAGTTGGTCTCCAAACCAATTTCCCTATTCAATCTAAGCCCTTAGAGCCTCTTGGTGGCTCTCTAATCAAATTCATGCAATTTAAACTCTATCTAGTGAATAGAAAGCTTTCCCCTTACCTCACAGACGTGATCCAACAAAGAATTCGCAAAGAAAACTCCTCCAACACCAAAAATGACTTCAAGCACCAACATGCAAGATAGTTTGAGTGGAGTACCAAAACCCAATTGGTTGACATAGAAAACAGAGATAACAATTGGGGAAATTAGTATTTCTAAACTCTATGCAACACATACTAACTATAGAAATCAATTTGAGACTCAGGAGGTGTATGAGCTTACCACAATCAATGATCAAAGTGAGCTCTCAGAACTGATGACAGCAAACAAACCTCAACTTCCCAGCTTCGATTCTACCAACACACACACTCTCAGCTCACAAATTTTATGTCTATACAAAGCTCGTGATGTGAGCTTTGTATTGGTGTATAGTTTGTGACTCGAATCAAAACACAGAGGGAAAATCGAAGGATACAATCCAGGAACCCTAACTCACAAACTTCTTCAACAATTTGCCAAAATGCTTGATTCTTAATCGGTTTCAAGCTTAGACTCGTTGGTGGTGACTCACCAAACGCACTAACTCGTGCAACTCTGACCAGAATACTCGAGTTTTTTCAGAAACACTCGAGTATTTTGGTCTGTTTTTGAAAAAAAAATATAAATTTTATTTTCTTTCCCTCCAAAACCTTTCTAAAATTACTTCTAGGTCCCAAAACAGGGACTAATATGCAAAATATTTATTTTCTCATATTAAAAACTATCTAATATTATCATTCATAATAAATCACTTTGTAAACAAGAATGTTAATGAAAATAATTAATTATAAATAAACTTTCATAATTGTTTTTCATTAACAAGGGATAAAAAATTTGGGGTGTTACAATCGAAGCTCTATGGATGGAGTCGTGGGAATATATATCATGCTCTATCGATTAAACAGTAACTGTTGTAAATATTCAGGTTAAAATTAATATTGTTATGACAGAAAGATAAAATCGAATTTAAAAAAAATGGTCAACATAAGTAAAAAAAATATATATATTAAGGACTAAATTAAATCTTGAAAATAAGATGAAATACAAAATTGTAATTACCTTCAACGTTTAAATAAAAGTGATTGTAATAGGGTTAAAAGCGTCCAATTTATGTCAATATTCTTTTGACATTTAGTTTAAAAAAATGTTCTTTTGAAATTAAAAATGTTGGAAACCAACAAGCGACTTAACAATCTACTAGAGGGGGGGGGGGGGTAAATAGTAGTTTGAAGCAATAGTACCAATTTTTAGGATTAATTGAAACTTGTTAATTTATGCTTGCTGGTTTTATGAAAATTGCCGAGTTATTGCTGAGCAAATGCTGATAATCTTTTGTCTAAGCCGACAATAGACTATTCGAGCTGCTACACACAGAAACCGGTTTTTGCAGTGTGAACTTAGCGAGCACAAATCAACGAACAGAGATTCGGTTTTGCCGACTAAAATGCTCGGAAATAAGCAAACACAAGAAAGAACAAATAATGTACAAAGCAGTAAAGAAAGAGACACAGGAAATTTTATACTGGTTCACTCTCACCCACTTGAGAGCTACGTCCAGTCCTCCCTAAACCTTAGGGAGCTTTTACTCAAATCAATTTAAATGGATACAAAAGGATTTAAAAGAGAACCTCTCTAAACCTATCCCTTCAAGAGTGTACCAAACCCTTGAAATCTACCCCAAATAAATTGATGGCTGAAGAACCTCTTCAGCACTCTACAACACCGAAGTTTCTTGAAGCCTTCAAGAACACCTTCGTTTCAACAGGTTACAAAGATGAAAGAAAGAGTATGGCTCCAACTCGAAACTCAACAGAATATGATTTAGAAAGTTTGAGTATCTGATGAGTAATCGATTGAGGAAGGGATTTGACAGAGAAGATTGAAACTTAGATTTCGAATGTGAAAGTTTTCTTTCTCTGTGTTCTAAGAAAATGTTGTCGTTGCTGTTGTTATTTTGGTGTGTCTTGTTCTTTTCTGGAGAAGGAAAGCTAGTGCTTTTATACTGATCCCAGCACCCAACAAGAGGAAAGATATTTTGTGACACGACTGTCCTTGCAACAGATATTCCAGATATTATCCATTTTGCAGCAACGTTCTGATCCACGTATGTCCTTTCCAAAGAATGATTCCAGAATATGCTTCCAATTCACAACAACGTACAAAGACACATATTGTCCTTTCCAAATTCAATCCCTTTTTAAATTTGAAATTCAAGTTTGGCGGCGTCGTGACAACTGAATGTTGAAGACGATGAACAGTATCCGAGCTTGTCATCTGTTCGAGCTAAGGAACTTGATTTCTTATGCAGCAGAGAGCTAAAACAGAACTGAGCTTGATGATGCTTGCACTGAAATTGATCTGAGCTTACTTCTGCAGCAAGGGTCCGAGCTTTGGCCGTGCTTCTCATTTAAGCTTGTACTGAATGTTTGCGATCCGAGCTCTAGCCGAGATTTATACTCGATCTCGAGTTGACCTTTGAAATTCGAGCTTTGGCTAAGCAATGCAAACGAGCTTGAAGACTTCTGAACTGAGTTCATCTGAAGCTGAGCTTGAGCTTTACCTTTTACTTCCGAGCTATGGCCGAGCTTTCGATTTCGTCTTGAGTTTGACTTTGAACCGAGCTCTGGCCGAGCTTTACAACCTAGCTAGAGTTCGAGCTTGAGATCCGAGCTTCTGACTTCATACTTCATTCGTCTGCAGCAAAGGCCGAGCTTAACTTCGGTTGAGCTGATCATATTCGAGCTTGCATCTGAGCTTCTGACTTGCTGCTGCTTCAACTACATTTATTCAGAGCAACTGCCGAGCATCTTCCAAACATCTTCTGAGCATCTTCCGAACTGAGTTTTTGTTTGACCTTGATATCTTGGCTTGTGCTACATGTTCGACTGAGCAAATTCCGAACGTCTTCCGAACTTGCACCTGAGCAACTGCCGAGTTTGTTCTTGATCTTCAGACTCGATACTTATGTCCGAGCATATTCCGAGCTTGAACCTGAACTGCTGACTTGCTACAGTTAGCCGAGCATTTGCCGACCCGATATTCTTCATAGCATACGCTGATTCATTTAACTTCATCAAAGCCTTAGCCAGGAACCGAGCTGATTCATTTGACTTCATCAAAATCTCTTTGATTCAACAATCTCCCCCTTTTTGATGATGACAAATGCCTGTTGATTTTTGTGCGCTCCCTCTGAATATATTCTCGGAAATTGCTCGGAGAGCTGTAGAGATGCTCGGAAAACACTCCCCCTGAATATATGCTCGAAAAACTGAACATCTAAAACAACAAAAACAACAAATACCTTTCTCTCCCTTTTGGCATGATAAAAAAGGAGCCAAAGAATTAAGCACAATTGCCAAAAGAGAGTTAAAAAAAACCTTTTTTTATATGATCTCGGAACAAGATATCTTTCTCCCCGAGAAGAGAATTTTAAATAGAAATATCCGAGGAAGAACCTTTGCAGGAGTTAAACAAATATTCGAACACATAAAAGGATCACGAACAGACTTATATTGAAAGAAGATTTTCGATTTTGGTGCCTGAGTTTAAAATACTGAAAAACACTTAGCTTATACTGGATTCGTCCAAAATGCCGAGTTCTGTTCGAATACGATAAAGAGTTTCCCTCGGCAGGGGCTTAGTAAAAACGTCGGCTAATTGTTTATCAGTGCTAACAAATTCTATTACACAGTTACCTTTTTGAACATGATCTCGTAAAAAGTGATGTCTTATTTCAATGTGTTTTGTTCGTGAATGATACACTGGATTCTTAGTTAGATTGATTGCACTTGTATTGTCACATTTGATAGGAATGTGATCCAATTGCAAGTCGAAGTCCGACAGTTGCTGTTTTATCCAAAGGATTTGAGCACAACAACTTCCGGCTGCAATGTACTCGGCTTATGCTGTTGAAAGAGCAACACAAGCTTGCTTTTTAGAAAACCATGATGTAACGATCTAATTTTCATTACATAATAATTATAATTATATATATGTATGTATCAATTTAAATTATGTGGAAGAGTAATCTGAATTAATCTTAAATGAACACTTAGATTGTGCAAGTTGTTAAGCAAGAAAAGCATGCGAACAAGGATTTAAGGGACACCTTAGGTAACAGGAGATGGATGGAAGCTAGCATAAAAGAGTAAGTAAGAAATAAGAACTAAGAAATTAATCAAGCGTTCGATCTGGAGAAGTTATCAGAAATTATTCAAGGCGGGTAAACTGGCTAAGATTTAAGGGATATAATGACCCAAAACTCTTAATTTGATAATCATAACTATATACGTACGCTTAAGTTAAGCTAAGAGAAATCGAGTAAAGAGAAGTCTGAATAAATAATAATTAGGACAAAGTGTAGTCATTTTTCCGATTAAGATTTATAAGACGAATATAAGAATTGGGTGTGTCCTGTGGACCATGACCCTAATTAGGAATTAGAAAAGAGAATACCGAATATAGGATAAAAATCGGAGAAAGGAGCAAGCATTAACTAAGGCAGAATTTATTACGATTAGGTATAATAAAGCTTAAGAACCAAACAAGAATCCAAAAGTTTAGGATATAACCCGACTATTTAATCCCTTCTCAAAGATTAATCAAATGGAGGAAGGAGTAGGAAGTGTACCCCCAAGCCATACAATTAAGAAGAAGGAATTAACAATGTGGCCGAAAACCCGTTCATTGGAATTTTCAGAGTTTTATAATTGGGTACTTGATAAAAAATAACATGGAAAATATAAATAGAGATGTAAATTAATGTTATACAAGTTTGATTTAGTGTTAAGAATGGTTAAAATCCATTAAAATGGGCTAAAAAATGTGAAAATCGGCTTTTCGGGACGAACCGGTGCGCCCGGGCATGAGTCGGTGTGCCCAGACGCACCGGTGCGTGTTTTTAGTGCTGCCACAGAGACGCACGCACCAGTCCTGCAGTCAGGCGCGCGCGGGACGCATCAGCCAGACGCACCAGATAGTGCGCGCGCGTTCTAGAAAAATCCAGATCCTGGTGCGCGCCCAGGCGCACCAGGCGCGCGGGTGCTATAAATTAGCACCAGCACCAGACTGATGCCCGATTTTCTCCCTCTGCACCAACCAACTCTCCTCACAGCGGCACCAGATGCTGGAAATACGCACCAGACCTCACTTTTTGGCATCAAAACTCAACTTTCATGCACCAACCACCCCTTAACACATTCAAATCAAATCCCAATTCCATAAACCAACCTTAAACAACACTTGTTCTTATATTCCAACTATTGTTTTATAATTTCCCATCAAAACCCACCTCAACCTCATTACTATGGCTAAGACTCATCATTTTCCTTGAGGATTTCTACCACTTCAACCAAAGGAGAGGAGTTATAGAAGCCAAACAACATCAATCAAGCATTTGGAGTTGAGTTTTCTTCCTTTCAAGGTAAGGGGGGACTCCTTTTCTCTTAGAATAGAATTTAAGTCCTGGAATTAGTAAATGACTAATTAAAATTTATATCTAGAACCCTAGGATAGTAGATTCTGCTCTGTTACCTACCTGTGTAGGTAAATTAAAGATTTTGGGTGTTAATTATTATTCAAACCCTATATCTTCATTAATTTAAAATTAGTGTAGTCTAAGTGTTCGATGAAATGCCAAACCGAAATTTATCATTATTAAGACTAATTAAAATACACAGAATCAAGGGTGAGATAACTAAATCATAAAAGACAGACTATATATATATATATATATATATATATATATATATATATATATTCCACTAGAAATTCTATAATGGGTATTAAAATCAAGATTATTCATAATAAAAAGGAAAACTATTAAAGTTGTATAAGAAACATATTGGGATTGATTTATAATTAACTATATGAAATGTGAAAATTTAACCACTAAAAACCATCCCTAAAGTACTAAGGAATTAATAAGAAAATAGTTACAACCTAAACGCCAACAAGGTAGGGAGTCTACGCATTCTAAACCTCTTTGAGAAATGTTTATACCTAATTTCGGTTGCTAATGGTGTAGTTAAGGATTAGTTTTATTTACTTAATTTCAATTCTTAAATTCTATTCTATTATGAAAAGTTGTTCACTCCCTTGTGGTTTAATATTTTAGGTAAGGATTTGAGGTGCTGGAACCAGAGTTTCACATCCCAGGAGACGAAGACAAGCCATTTTTCTCCATTTATTGTTCTAATATCAAGTTGTAAATCCCAGTTTTTGGAATAAAATAATTTGTATTTTTGTCATTTTTAAAAGTGATAAGAAATTATATTTTCTAAATTAATTTGGGATGTTACACATGACACTAGTGAACTTCCCAAAAGATGACAAGTTCCACTAGTGCTTTTTCGATCAAGCTTGCATCCCGCAAAATCTGAGTCCGAATACCCAATCAAACTAAGGTTGGCATCCTTAGGATACCACAAACCAGTGTTCTCGGTTCCTTTTAAATATTTAAAAATCCGTTTAACAGTCGAAAAATGAGATTCTTTTGGATTGGCTTGAAACCGAGCACACATGCAGACTCCAAACATAATGTCTGTTCTTGATGCAGTTAAATATAGAAGACTTCTTATCATACCTCTATATTTACTTACATCTACCGGCTTACCTGACTCATCCTTGTCAAGGTAGCATGAGGTGCTCATCGGGGTTGCTGCACTCTTGCTGTTCTCCATCCCGAATCTCTTTATGAGCTCCTTGCAGTACTTGCCTTGATGCCCAAAGATGCCTCCTTTGACATATTTCACTTGCAGTCCGAGGAAAAATGTGAGCTCACCCATCATTGACATCTCAAACTCACCCTTCATTAGGTCTGAGAATTTCTTACATAAAGACATATTAGTAGCACCGAATATTATATCATTAACATACACTTGTACTAATAAAATGTCCTTTTTCGATTTATGAATGAACAGTGTAGTATCAACTTTCCCTCTTTCAAATCCTTGTTCTAAAAGAAAGGAACTTAACCGATCATGCCAAGCTCTAGGAGCTTGTTTCAATCCGTAAAGTGCCTTTTTAAGTTTGTAAACATGATTCGGAAATTCATGGCTTTCAAATCCAGGAGGTTGTTTTACATACACTTCTTCATTTATGAATCCATTCAAAAATGCACTTTTGACATCCATTTGATACAGTGTAAAATTCATCATGGATGCAAAAGCGAGCAAAATCCGAATTGCTTCAAGTCGGGCAACCGGAGCAAAGGTCTCATTGTAATCGATACCTTCCTCTTGGTTGTAGCCTTGAGCAATGAGTCTTGCTTTGTTTCTTATAATTACCCCTGATTCATCCATTTTATTTCTAAAAATCCATTTTGTGCAATTTATAGTATGATCATCAGGCTTAGGAACTAAATCCCAAACATCATTTCTGATGAATTGATTCAGTTCTTCTTGCATAGCAATAGCCCAATATTCATCCTCAATCGCAACACTAACAGAATCAGGTTCAATCTGAGAAACGAAAGAAACGAAATTACAGAAGTTTTGAATGGACCGCCGAGTAAGAACTCCTTTCGAGATGTCTCCGAGCACATTTTCTATCCGATGATTCTTGTTTGTTTTCCAAGTCGGAGGAAGGTCGGACTGAGTTCGGCTCGGAGAGAGCTCGTCTCTCTATGCTCCGATTTCAGCTGTTGATGCAGGATCATCCTTTTGAGCTCCAGTTTCAGTTGTGCTCGGAATGAGCTCAACAACTGAATTTTCCAAGTTTCCTGCACAACTCACAGTGTCTCCTTTCGGAGACTCATCAAATACCACATGGATAGATTCTTCCATAGTGGAAATTATTTTATTGAACACTCTAAAAGCTTTATTGTGAGTAGAATAACCTAAGAAAATCCCTTCATTTGTTTTTGAATCGAATTTTCCGAGATGTTCTTTTCCATTATTTAAAATGAAAAATTTGCATCCACAAGCATGAAGATGAGATATGTTCGGTTTTCTACCCTTGTAAAGTTCATAGGGTGTTTTCTTTAAAGTGGGTCTGGTCAGAATGCGGTTCATGACATAACACGTTGTATTCACTGCATCTGCCCAGAAGTAATGCGGTAAATGATATTCATTCAACATGGTTCGGGAAAGCTCTTCAAGAACTCGGTTTTTCCGTTCAACAACTCCGTTTTGCTCGGGAGTTCTTGGAGCTGAATACTGATGTTCAATGCCGAACTTAGAACAGTATTTTTCAAATTTGTAGTTCTCAAACTCGCCACCGTGGTCTGTTCGAATTACAACAACTTTTTGGTTGACTTGGTTTTGGACTCGTTTGACATGATCCTTAAAGCTTTGATAAGTATCGCTTTTTTTTGCTAAAAATAAAGTCCATGTAAATCTAGAGAAGTCATCAACAATCACTAAAGCATAATAATTGTCACCAAAGCTTTTTACCTGTGAAGGTCCAAACAAGTCCATATGAAGTAATTCTAATGGCCTTGTTGTGGATACCACTGGTTTGGAAGGAAAGTTATTTTTATTTTTAGTTGGTTTGCATGTTTTACAAGCAGTGCAAACACCTTCAAGATCAAATTTCAGCTTTGGTAAACAAATTACTAAGTTTTTGGATTGTAGTTTCTTCAACTGATTTACATATATGTGTGTTGTCCTACGGTGCCATAACCAAGTATCACTTTCTTTGCTGACCAAGCAAGTGGACACCAAAGAAGTGATTTCATTTAAGTCCACCAAATAGGTATTATTACTTCTTTTACCAACAAATTTAACAAATTCGTCCCTGTCACTTTTAATAATACAGTGAGTGGAGATAAAAACAACATGATTACCAATATCACATAGTTGACTAATGCTTAAGAGATTATGCTCTAGTCCTTTTACAAGTAAAACATTATCGATAATCAAGTTGGAGGAATTTCCTATTTTACCTTCACCCAAAATTTTACCTCGGTTGTTATCTCCATAAGTGACGTAGCCCTTTTCCTTATATGAAAGTTCAGTGAAGTGCTCCTTGTCCCCAATCATGTGCTTCGAGCAACCGCTGTCCAGATACCACCTTTTTCCCTTGCTCGAAAGCACACCTACAACACAAACATATTACTTGTTTTTTTTGGGTACCCAAACTATTTTGGGTCCTTGGGGGTTAGCATGTGGGTCTTTTCTTTTGACTATCCAAACATAAGAGCCCTTGGTCACACCATAACGCCTAATTTTGCATTCATTTGGCGTGTGTCCATGAATGCCACAGTAAGAACAGATCGGCATTTTAGAGTGATTGACTTTTGAAAATGAGCCGACCTTTCTAATAGTATTCTTGTTGGCATGAGTGTAACCAAGACCTGATTTGTTTGAATAGTTCCTTTGTTCGGCAAGAAGTCGATCGAACATCTTATCACTCTTTGTAAAAGTTGCACAGTTAGTTTTCAAATCTTTAATTTCGTTTTCGTACTTGATGCAAATTTTACAATTTTGATTCTTTAATTTAGTGATAGTATGTTCTAAAGAGTCATTACTAAATTTTAATTGATCAATGCATTTTTTCAATTCAAGAACTTGCTCTTTATGGTTTAGAATATTCTTTTTCAATTTAGTATAACTTTTAGCAAGTTTCTTGAATTCAGATTGCATTTCAATATATGCATCATAGAGTTCATTATAATCATCAAAATCAGAATCATTATCAAAATCAGTATCAGTATCGGAAGCTACCTCAGAGTTGTGCTCAAAAGTTGTTCGACTCGGTGATGCTTCCTCAGAATTTCTGCCCATTAAGCACAAGACTGGATTTTCCTTGTCATAATCCGAGCTTAATTCGAGCATCTGAAACTCTAGCTTGGTATTTGTTCGGCTCGGAGATGTGTGTACAGCTTGCCTTCCCATTAGGCACAGGTTTGCCTCCTCTTCATCATCGGATGAATTGATGTCTGAGGTTTCATTGTCTTCGGGTGCATCCCAGACTATGTAAGCTCTCTTCGGTTTGTGCTCTTTCCCATTCTTTCTTTCAGCTCTACCTTTCTTTTGAAGCTTGGGACAGTATGCTCGGATGTGCCCTGGTTCACCACACTCGTGACATTTTATCCTTTCTTTTGAGCTCTTGTGATGGTAGTCTCTGGTCTCTTTTCCTATGTTTTTGAAGCTTCTCTTATTTTTAAAGAATTTACCAAACTTCTTCACCATGAGACCGAAACTTTCCTCGTCCAATTCTGAGCTTGAGTCACTGTCCGAGGAGTCTTTGCTTGCTTTTGATTGCTTGGTAGAGGCCTTGAGAGATATCCCCTTTTTCTTTCTGTCTGACTCCTCATGCATTAATAGTCTACCAAGCTCCATCTCGTGCCCCTAAAGTTTTCCGAACAGTGTTGCTATGTCCATGGTATCCAAGTTTTTGGATTCCATGATGGCTGTTACCTTGGGCTATCATTCCCTGCTCAGACAACTCAGCAGTTTGTTAATAACTTCAGAGTTTAAAAACATTTTTTCGAGAGCAGTGAGAATATTTACAATATGAGTAAATCGCTTTTGCATGTCATTAATTGATTCATTTGGTTGCATGCGAAATAGCTCATATTCATGCATCAATGTATTTAATCGAGCTCGTCTGACCTCGCTGGTTCCTTCATGAGTGAGTTGTAGAGTGTCCTACATTTGCTTAGCATTTCTGCAGTGTGAGACACGAAAAAATTCATCGTAGGACAAAGCCGAGGTGATGATGTTTTTAGCTTTTAAATCATAAGACACTTTCTTCTTGTCATCATCATCCCAGCTTGCCTTCGGAATTTCTACAACATCTTCTCCTATCCTTCCTCTCGGAATAAAGGGACCATTTTCAACAGCATCCCAAATATCGATATCAATTGCTTCTATAAAGATTTTCATTCGGGCTTTCCAATAAGCATATCCATCACCGTTAAATAGTGGTGGACGGTTTATTGAAGAGCCTTCACCTCCGAATGGATTGTTAGAGCCCATGGTTTCCTCTAGGATCTTTTCGAAAAAGTTGTTACACTCGATCTTTCGACCGAGCTCTGATACCACTTGTTGGAAACCAACAAACGGCCTAACAATCTACTAGAGGGGGGTGAATAGTAGTTTGAAGCTATAGTACCTATTTTTTGAATTAATTGAAAGTTGTTAATTTATGCTTGCTGGTTTTATGAAAATTGCCGAGTTATTGCTGAGCAGATGCTGATAATCTTTTGTCTAAGCCGACAATAGACTATCCGAGCTGCTACACACAGAAACTGGTTTTTGCAGTGTGAACTTAGCGAGCACAAATCAACGAACAGAGGTTCGGTTTTGCCGACTAAAATGCTCGGAAATAAGCAAACACAAGAAAGAACAAATAATGCAGAAAGCAGTAAAGAAAGAGACACAGGAAATTTTATACTGGTTCACTCTCACCCACTTGAGAGCTACGTCCAGTTCTCCCTAAACCTTAGGGAGCTTTTACTCAAATCAATTTAAATGGATACACAAGGATTTATAAGAGAACTTCTCTAAACCTATCCCTTCAAGAGTGTACCAAACCCTTGAAATCTACCCCAAATAAATTGATGGCTGAAGAACCTCTTCAGCACTCTACAACACCGAAGTTTCTTGAAACCTTCAAGAACACCTTCGTTTCAACAGGTTACAAAAGTGAAAGAAAGAGTATGGCTCCAACTCGAAACTCAACAAAATATGATTTAGAAAGTTTGAGTATCTGGTGAGTAATCGATTGAGGAAGGGATTTGACAGAGAAGATTGAAACTTAGATTTCGAATGTGAAAGTTTTCTTTCTCTGTGTTCTAAGAAAATGTTGTCGTTGCTGTTGTAATTTTGGTGTGTCTTGTTCTTTTCTGGAGAAGGAAAGCTAGTTCTTTTATACTGATCCCATCACCCAACAAGAGGAAAGATATTTGTTGACAAGACTATCCTTGCAACGGATATTCCAGATATTATCCATTTTGCAGCAACGTTCTGATCCACGTATGTCCTTTCCAATGAATGATTCCAGAATATGCTTCCAATTCACAGCAACGTACAGAGACACGTATTGTCCTTTCTTCAAGTTTGGCGGCATCGTGACAACTGAATGCTGAAGACTACGAACAGTATCCGAGCTTGTCATCTGTTCGAGCTAGGGAACTTGATTTCTTATGCAGCAGAGAGCTAAGATAGAACTGAGCTTGAACCGGGCTGAAGATCTGAGCTTGATGATGCTTGGACTGAAATTGATCTGAGCTTATTTTTGCAGCGAGGGTCCGAGCTTTGGCCGAGCTTCTCATTTAAGCTTGTACTGAATGTTTGAGATCCGAGCTCTGGCCAAGATTTATACTCGATCTCGAGTTGACCCTTGAAATTCGAGCTTTTGCCGAGCAAATGCAAACTAGCTTGAAGACTTCTGAACTGAGTTGATATGAAGTCGAGCTTGAGCTTGACCTTTTACTTCCGAGCTATGGCCGAGCTTTCGATTTCGTCTTGAGTTTGACTCTGAACCAAGCTCTGGCCGAGCTTTACAACCTAGCTAGAATTCGAGCTTGAGATCCAAGCTTCTGACTTCATACTTCATTTGTGCGCAGCAAAGGCCGAGCTTAACTTCGGTTGAGCTGATCATCTTCGAGCTTGCATCTGAGCTTTTGACTTGCTGCTGCTTCAACTACATTTCTTCAGAGCAACTGTCGAGCATCTTCCAAACATCTTTTGAGCATCTTCTGAGCATCTTCCGAACTGAGCTTTTGTTTGACCTTGATATCTTGGCTTGTGCTACATGTTCGACTGAGCAAATTTCGAACGTCTTCCGGACTTGCACCTGAGCAACTGCCGAGCTTGTTCTTAAACTTCAGACTCGATACTTATGTCTGAGCATATTCCGAGCTTGAACCTGAACTGCTGACTTGCTACAGGTAGCCGAGCATTTGCCGACCCGATATTCTTCATAGCATACGCTGATTCATTTGACTTCATCAAAGCCTTGGCCGAGAACCGAGCTGATTCATTTGACTTCATCAAAATCTCTTTGATTCCACAAAAAACTCATTTATTTCATTGGGGTTTACTTTCTTGCAACTTATAATAAAATTTTAACTCAATCTTGTATTTTAATAACTTTTACCTTAAATTTGGGACAAGGCGTTTATAAAGATGGAGATACTTAGGTCATAAAAATCCTCTCAAACGAATTTGAATTGTTTAACTTTTTAGCACAAAAATCATGTTATGGTGATGTTGCATTGTTTTCTTAATTAATTTCGTTAAACTTTCCATTGTGTCACTTCATTCTATTTTTTTTTTGTTACAAAGGAAAATAACTCAAAGCAAAAACTAGATAAAAACTACTGTCTTAGATGCACAGCAGCAGCAAAACCACTTAGTAACTGCTCAAGCATGAACTAAGGAGGAAGCTCCCATACTATATGAGTATCAACATGAGTAGCACCATGATATTATTATTATTGTTTTAATAAACTAAAAATTAATTTATGATATTATTCACTTCTAGAATTGCAAATTGAATAAATATTTATGATAATGTTTTTGTTACGTTAAAAGATAGTTATAAGTTCTGTTACTCGATCAAAGTGATAAATATATAATTTATCTTTTGGTAATAATAATTTTTATGTTTGATCAACAAACTTGTTTTTCATCTTTATTATGTCGAATTATGTCAAGTGATGAACCAATAGTAGTTATTTTCTGGTAAAAATATTTAAAATTATGCTGTTTTTTTTTAATCCTAATAACACAGACTTGCAATATTTTTCATACGTTGTTTATAATTTTTATTTTTTTGGTACATACATTGTTTATAATTTAGTATGCACAATTAAATGTTAATATTGTTTGATTAAATATAAGAAAAAAATGAAAAAAATATATGAAAAAAATCAGAAGAAAAAACATCATTGTTTTACGATGGTGCTAACAAATCGTAAACAACAAATTTATTAAAAAAGAAGAAGAAAACCAAGGACAGTGCCTAGTATTAGAACGGAGCTGCTAATGCCTTAGTTTCAAGAGAACTTTATGGAAACAATGCTATCCATATCTTAAGAGGTGTTTCTTTCCATGTTAAGAATTATGTTCGCGGGAATCATATTCCCAGTAATACTATTGCCAAAAAATTTATTGATGGGAATGTAGGTAAATATGTTTGATTAAAATTTATAATATTTTTGGAAGTATACAACATAATTATCAAAATGCTCATGCTTTGTAAATTCTTATTCAAATATTAAACTTTTTAATGCTTATCGAAAATATATTTTTTTTATAATTTTTATTTCAATTAACAAATTGCAATTTACTATTTAATTTATCTACGCTATAGCGTTTTTATTTTATATTTTCCTAAAGAAAAAATTGAATTATCATTGTATCAATTAAAAGCGTAATACATGTTGACAAAACAAATAATAATTAAAACAACGTGACAGTCACAACATTTAAGAATTTTATGTTTCTGTTTAAAAATTATGATAATAAGTGTTTGGTTTTATAGTGAAAAATGGAATGACAATTATTCAATATGTGAAATGAGTGTTTTTGTAATTTTAAAATAAAATGACATGAAAATAGTATTTTCCTAACTTTGAAAGTACTATTTAGGAAAATCCTATTTTCCTCTCATGAAAATTTGTCATTTTAAAATAAAATGACATGAAAATTTGTTTCAGCAAGCAAATTCTGAATGACATCAAGATCCTCTCTCAAGCTTTTCTCCTTCTGAATAATCCACAGGAATTTATCATTTTGACAAAAAACCTCTTATTATTGCTCCTTGGACAGGCAAGCCAGTCACACGTGGAGGCTTTGAACACATTCCAATATGGATTCAGTTTCCTAATCTGAATCTGAAATTTTGGGGTGCCAAGGCTCTCAGCAAAATAGCAAGCTTGGTGGGATGTCCAATTATGATAGATCAGGTTACCCAAGAGAGGAATCGTATCAACTTTGCTAGGGTCCTAGTTGAGGTAAATCCATCCATATTGCCAGAGGAAGTTTATTTTGAGGATAAAACTGGAGTTGTTATTGCTCAGAAGGTCAACTATGAATGGAAACCAATTAGATGCAGCAAATGCTCCATGTATGGCCATGATGCAAAAATGTGTAGGAAAAATGTTAACCAACAATGGGTGGAGAAGAAAAAGCCTTCACAGAAAGATGTGGAGCAGATTGATGATTCCTTGAAGCTTAAAGAGTCCATTGAAAAAGGCACAATACCAGAGGAAAACATTGACAGTGCAATTGAGGTTGTGAATGCAGTTTTAGGTGATGGAGCTCCTTTGATGAATAATGTCCAGAAACCTGTGGAAGATGAGGGTTGGACAACAGTGACCAGGAATAAAGCCAATCAGAAAAGAAAGCAAGCAGGTGAGGCTGTCAAGCCCATCCCTCATGGATAATCTAGGTGCTTGGAACATAAGAGGGCTCAACCACCCTCAAAAGCAAAAAGAAATCATTTACTTTTGCAGGTTGAATAAGGTAGGTTTTCTTGTTGTTTTAGAGAATAAACTTAGAAGCAATTCAGTTAGCATTGTCCTCAATCACATTGCTCCTGATTGGGGTTATTTCATAAACACAGATGTTAGTTCTATTGGCAGAATTCTGCTTATATGGAGGAATGACATGTATGAGGTTATCATTATTGCTAGATCTTTTCAGTATGTGCATTGTTTAATCACTGTCAAGCCTTCTGGTATTTCCTTTTGTGCAACCTTTGTGTATGCTTCTAATGATATGGATGAGAGGAAGGAACTATGGCAGGTCATAACTGGTTTGAGTGGCATCATTAATATTCCTTGGATTTTGATTGGTGATTTCAATACTTTCTTGGATCCTTTGGAAAAATCTGGAGGGAATGTTGATTTGGACTTGCTTCAGGATTTCAGAGATTGTGTTGCTTACAGTCATCTATCTGATATGAGATATAAGGACAGGTTTCATACTTGGTGCAATAATCAGTTTGGTATTGACATAATTACTTCTAAGCTTGATAGATCTTTGGTCAATCAAGCTTGGTGTGATCTCTGGCCAAATGCTGAAACAAATTTCATGTCTCCTGGTTTATCATATCACTCTCCTATTTTAGTGGAGTGGAATCAAGGGGAATGCAGATTCAAATCTAATTTTAAATATTTCAACATGTGGTCTCAGCATGATTCTTTCAGCTCCATTGTTAAAGATGTCTGGGATCAAGAGGTTATTGGTACAAACATGTTTCAGCTTGTCAGGAAGCTTGAGATGCTTAGAAGACCTCTTATGGATCTGAATAAGGCAAATTTCCCTGAGATTATTCATAAGGAGAAAAGCTTGAGAGAGGATCTTGATGTCATTCAGAATTTGCTTGCCCTTTATCCAGCTGATCCTATCTGTCAATTTCAGGAGAGGCAGATTTTGAGTAATTATAGGAAGACTCAACAAGCAGCCATGTCATTTCTGAGACAAAAGGCAAAAATCCACTGGCTGAAAGAAGGTGATTCGAATACTAAACTTTTTCATGATTCTATTAGAGCAAGACATTACATAAATAGAATTCTGAAAGTTAATAATTCTGTTGGTGATTGCATTATTGGCCAAGAGGATATTAGCAAGGTTTTTGTGGATTTTTACAAGCAGCTTTTCACTAGGAAATCTCAATATACCTGGAATGGATCTGTAATTTCTGAAGGTTTAGTTTTAACTCCTGCTCAGCAAATTAATCTTATTAAACCATTCACATAGGAGGATATTAGGCAAGCCTTTTTTTCAATAAATTCCAACAGTTCCCCTGGACCTGATGGATATGGATCTGACTTTTATAAAAAGGCTTGGGATGTTATTGGTACAGATTGTTGCTTTGCTGTCCAAGAATTTTTCACTTCAGGGAAGATGCTTCAGAAAATTAATGAGACTAACCTTGTGATGATTCCTAAAATTGATGGGCCTACAGAAATCAAGGACTACAGACCTATTGCTTGTTGCAATACAGTCTATAAATGCATAGCCAAGTTGTTGTGCTCTAGATTATCTCATGTTCTTCCTTGTTTAATTAATGAGAATCAGACTGGTTATGTGCAGGGCAGAAGCATTGTGCATAATGTATTAATTTCACAAGAGCTTCTGAGACTTAATGGCAGGAGGCATGTTTCTCCAAGATGTCTCATGAAGATAGACATTCACAAAGCTTATGATACATTGGACTGGAGGTTTATTGAGGATATGCTTAATGCTTTTAAATTTCCAGATAAGTTCAAGAGATGGCTTATGATATGCATTACTTCAGTTTCTTACAGAATTGTCATTAATGGTCAGAAATCAGAAAGATTTGTTCCTTCCAGGGGTCTTAGACAAGGAGATCCAATATCTCCTTTAATTTTTGTAATGGCTATGGAGATTCTTACTAGGTCCTTACATATGGCAGCTAAGCACAGGAACTTTAGGTATCATCCTTTATGTAAGGACCTTAAGCTCATCAATTTGGCCTTTGCAGATGATCTTATGATCTTTTGTAAGGGCCAGCCTGCCAGTGTTTCTATTGTGATGGAGGCTTTTCAGGTTTTCTCTACTGGTTCTGGTTTGCAAGCTAGTGCTCATAAATCCCATCTTTTTATGGCTGGTCTATCAGAGGTAAGGTAGCAGGAGTTGCTTCAGATTTCAGGATTTCAAAAGGGATCCTTCCCTTTTAAATATCTTGGAATTCCACTCTCTGCCAAGAAATGGTTTGTCTCTACTTGTCAGATTTTAGTTGATAAAATCAGCAAGCGTCTTAATAGTTGGAAAAGCAGGAATTTATCTTATCAAGGCAGATGTTGCTTAATGAATTTTGTTCTGTTGAATATGCAAGCTTATTGGAGTCAGGTTTTCATCATTCCTAAATCTGTTTTAAAGGCAGTGGAAGGCAAGTGTAGGCATTTTTTATGGGGTGTCGATGATGAAGGAAAGTACAATGCTGCTTTCTCCTGGAATCAGATTTGCTGTTCTAAAAAGAATGGAGGTTTGGGCTTCAAAGATAGTATTTTATGGAACTGTGCAGCTATTGGCAAGCAATTATGGCATCTGGCTGCAAAGAAGGACACATTGTGGGTGAGGTGGATTGATTCAATTTATTTAAAAGGAGCTGAAATCTGGGATTATTTGCAGAAACCACATGATGGCTGGCATTGGAAACAAATCCTGAAAGTAAGGACTAAATTGCAGAATCACTTTCAAAATAATGTCTAGAGGCATTCTGTAGATGGCATGTACTCGATTCACAGTGCTTATAAAGTCTTGCAGGCTCAATTTCATTCTTTTCCTGCTCATAGCATAGTTTGGAATCCTGTTACTGTTCCTAAGCACTGTTTTATTCTTTGGTTAACTATGCTTGACAGACTAAAAACTAAAACCAGGTTGAGTGCTTATATTCATATTCCTTTGAATTGTGTAACACCCTCACAAATATTTAATTAAATTGAGTTTTATAAAAATATGGACTTGAAAATTTCGTTTTAAATCTTAACGAAAATCCGCCAGAGTCTCCTCTGTTTATCGGACTTCCCAAAAATTTAGAGTTTCTACCTGTCAACCAGTACAGTTTAGAAAATAATTATACACATACTAATTTAAATTTTCATGCCCGGCTAATCATTTACAACATATTCAGGGCTTACACGAATGAAATGTAACAAGCTAAAAGAAGGCTAAATTTTTAACATAATAAACAACCCTCCCTTCTAATTAATTTTACAACACTCCACGGTGTGGAGTGTAGTCCTGCTCGGCCAATAATATTGCAAGCTCAATCCTCAGTACCTGTGGAGATAGTAAGGAGTGAGCATTACACATAAAATGGGAAAATAGTTTCCAAATAAGACATAATGTAACACTAAGCCAAACACAAATAGCAGTTCAATCACAACATCAAAATAAGGGACAATTCATCACAATTCGTGTTCAAGTATTCATTAGTTCCTTGTGTCGATTTTATCTCATCATTCTTATGCATTAATCTCATAATGTCTTTCGTTCACATTTCATCATTTATCATCACATTTCTCAACTAGTGTCTTCCAGTCACGACTTTATTGCGTTCGCACCACATGCGCGATCATGACTTACCACGTCTGGACAACACTCCCGGTTAGAACCGATTTGCATCACTAGGAATTTAACGCTCCTGCCAGGGCTTTGGCACAACCAAGGGTCTCTCGCCCAACCAGGTCTCTATATCACCCAAAAGGCTTCACCTGTTAAGCTATTCTAACATATAGTTTCCACATTCCAATATACATTCAGTTATTTAAATTCATTAACTTTTCACATTCTCAACACATTTTATGTCTTTTATCTTGGCAGTGAATTGAGTCTTGGTGCATCGATGCCTAACAGGGATTTGTACCTAATGGGATTTTCATGCCTGGTTGGGAACGTAGCCCTTGGGCATTTTGAAACACCCGGCAGGGGCACCTAGTCTACCAATGCACCAATTCTCAATTCAACTGCACTTTCCATTATTATTTACTTTATACATTTTCATCATTCATTGCCTTGGATTTTAATCAACATCATTTCCCAAGTCATTTAACAACATAGCATTTAAATCATCAACATCACCAAATATCAAGATTAAACATATCATCATCAATTTAATTTCCCTAAGTCACAAATTCTTTTCTAACAATTATTCTATATCAAATATACTCACTAAACAATTAACACTTAGCACACATTATATGCATATCGTAAACTAAACCCCAGAGTAAGGTAATACTCACTATAACTCACTCCTTACCTTGCTTTAACTCTTAATTTTGTCAAATACCGATTCATTCCACGCGATGAGATCCCTTGTTTTCACGTCATGGCTGAAATTAGTGCCTTCAGATAAAAGGTGTACAACATCTAAGTTAAACTTTTGTTTTTCAAACGCTTAAAAATCCAATCATCTCAATTTAGCTTTAACTTTCAAAAACAAGTCTCAAAATAACAACTAATAATCAAATTACGACTTATACTTTTCTTTAAATCACATTCCTAATCTTACTTTATATAAGTCAATGATTCGAGACAAAAATCAATTACATCTTAAACCTTACTCCAACCAAACACTTAACACAAACTTGACAAATTCCAAATCATGTGCCCAAAACCATAAAATTATTGGACTCAAGCTCATAAAAGCAAGATCATGCCCTTTTTATTAAACTAGTATAACTTCTTTTGAAAAATACGTTAACTTTCGAAAGTAACGTGTTCGTCAAAAATACAATAAAGTTAATTTGTTTTAATTTCAAATCACCAAATCAAATACTAACTTGACACTATAAATTCAAAACTGAAAGAGAGCGTTTCTTGTTCAAGGATAAGTTAAAGTTACATCTTCTAAGTCCAAATAACTGCCCCTTTCAATTTGAATTTAAAGTCCAAAGTATTACCCTGAATTAACGTATGCCGAATATATACCGGATTCCTATTTAATTGGTTTGTTGTTAGTTTAGGGACAACCCAGCTCACTAATCCTACAACCCAATTACTTAGGAATCCAATGCATTTAACAAAAACTTCTTCAAGACTCATAGTTCGACATAACATTTAATTCGGCGATATTACAAACCAAACTAACCACTTAAAATCAGTATAATTAAAATCAACATGAACTCTAATACAATTTAATTTCCAAAACAATTTAATATTAAATAATTATTACCAATAACATTAAAATTAGTATTGATATAAAAATTAAAACACAACATAGAGCAGCTAGAAAAGCATTAGGGATTTACCCTCAAATCCGATTTTGAAGGCTGGAAAGAGATCAAGACCGGTTTGATTCTAAAGCTCCACTCGAGTCTGGTTCGAAGCACGTCAAAAGGGTTGGCCACGGTACGGAGGTTGGCGATACCGGCGTCGGTTCGGGTCAGATCCGGTCCACAACAAACACAGCAGCAGCACACGCACAGGAGAAGGAAGGGGGTGATGCGGAGTGCCTTAACCAAAAGAGACGCCGCCTGCGACGGCAACAAAACCAGGAACGGCGGCGGCGGCATATCACAGCCCCGGGGCAGCGGGGCGCGAATCGCGACTTGTTGGAGGAAGAATCACGCGTGAGCGCGCAACCAAGAGGCAGTGAAGACCGCGGTGGTGGCGGCGCGGTTCGTCAGCTGCGGAGGAGAGAGAGACCGGCGAGAGGCAAGAGGGAAGAGAGAGAGAGTCGGGGTGAGAGAGGGAGAAACGATAGAGAGAATGAACTAGGGAGAGAAACGGTTTTGGAAGGGAAAAAAATAAAAACATGAGAGAGGAGCTTAGAGCCCATGGCTATGGAAGAAGGAGAAGTTGAAGGTGGAGAGTGAAAGGGGGTTAGGGCCGGCGGCAGGTCTTGGGGAAGAAGAAAAAGGGTTCTCAACCCTAAAAAACACACACGGTTTTCTTTCATTTTTTTTTTTAAAATACACTTTCATTTATTTATCAACCAAACATAAACATTAATAATAAGATTCTAATATCATATAGCTTCATATAAAAAAACTTTAATTTTAAAAATTAGTTTAGATGTTAGGAAATAACAAAATTTATTTAATATTATCCCTTTACAAATACCAAAGTATAAAATAGGAAGTCTATTTTCAAAATAGGATAATTGTTTCAAATAATTTACTTTAAAATATAATTAACTATACTTTCACAATTAAAATAATGTATTTTTATGAAGATACACAACAACTAAATAATTAATTTTTAAGAAACATATATTTAATTCGATAAAACTTATAATTATTCTATGGATTAAAATTAGGGATGTTACAAATTGCAGTCTGTGTTCTTTGGCTAATGAGACAAGGAATCATCTTTTCTTTGAGTGTGCTTGGAGTAGAGCTTTATTGGAAGGTGCTTGTTTATGGATTGGTCTAGACAGATGGCCTTCTAGCTACCACAATTGGTCTAGGTGGCTGCTTCATAGTTTTAAAGACAAAACAAGAAGGAGATGTGTTCAGGCTCTTTTCGCTGCAGTGGTTTATCATACATGGTCAGAGAGGAATAGTAGAATGTTCAAGAATTCTAGTCACTGGACTGAGACTATTTTGAGGATAGTGAAAACTGATATTGCTTGACGAATTAACTATAGATTTCCTTTATTTAGAAATTTGAATAATGATGCTCTTGTTGACCGTTTGCAACTTGAATTAATGTAATTAGTTAGTCCTTCAATTTGGGTGAACCCTTCATAGAAGGTGGCATCCTTTTGTTGGATTTGGAAATTCTCTAATTTTTGAACCCTTCATAGAAGGTGGCAAAGAATAGAGTATTGGCCATTAGTTTGTGCTTATATTTGTTCGTTGGTAATGAATTTTTCGTTTACCAAAAAAAGTGGCTATAAAAAATGGTGAAAACACATGCAAATTACTTTCCTGGGATTATATTTTCCTGAGAATGTTTTTATTAAACTTGAAACAAACTTGGGTATATTTTATAACTACTTCGTAGTCTCAGGAATGATCTAAGATTACTTGAAACAAACACCCCATTAGTTTCAACAGTTCCATATTGAGACGATGATGTCAATGCCTTCCTTCAACAACACCATTTACCGCGTTGTTGTTTTTCGTTATTTTTGTAACACCCTAATTTATTTTTACATTTCTTTAATTTAATATGAAAATTTTCGGAAAAATTTGACGGAGTTTACTTTAAATTATTCACTTTCACATTTAAATCATTATACCTGTCACATCCAGAAGCAACCAGAAAAACAGTAATATGAACTATATCATTGTAATAGAAGTTTACATTATAGTTCCAAAGTCCATATTATGTTTTTACATCACTAAGGAATATCACTTAAGCAAAAGGAGGATATATGAATATCCGTCAAAGAGAGGATATTTAAATATCCATCAAAGTGATATTCATATATTTACATCAAAACAAAGTTCTTTATATTAAAACATAAAAGTATAATTATATCCCAAAATAACAAGATATTCAATGAGCCCTGTGGCTGCACTTTCTTCTATGACATGATAATCACAGAATAGAGCTACACTCCACTAGTAGGAGTGTACTCATCCTCATAAGGAGGAAGGTCAAAATATGCTCCATCAGATGTACCTAAATATCAACAAAGAGGGTGAGATATTCATCCTAATCAAAGGAAACATATAGAAATAATAATAATTTATAATATAATACATATTGCACAATCAACAATAACAAGAATATGCAATGCAGTAAGATCTCCATAATTCTTTATACTCATTCCTTTTCCCCATTTTTCCTTATTCCTCACAACTCCCTCCACACATTAGGGAAAATCAACTAGGAGTAAATGTCCCTCAACCAATGCTTGCACAGTACTTCACGAATCGTTCTTCGTACAATTTGGGCCGTTTTACCCAAATTGGCTATAGCAGGGACCATTTTGCACTAGTCATGATGTATTTAAGTGACCGTTAGAATTATTATAGTGCGCGTAGGACCAATCCCCAACACAGTGCATTTTCTGTGTTCTCTAGTAGATCAAAGTCCTTCTATAATAATTCCCGCGATTGTTTTATTGACACTATCTAATCACCCAAATACTCCCATCCGTCAATTCTATGAATCGACGCCAATTCACAGAATTTTCACGAATCTTCCCTAATTCCTAACGTCCACCTTACACCCAATGCAACGTGTTTCTAATTAATCTTACTTGATTTATATTTGGTCAAACATTAATATAATTATGTCAATTAGGATATGTTGTTCTAACTCAGGTTGTCCCTAACTAATAATGCAATATTTCATTAATCCAATAACACAAACACATCAATAATAACAATAAATACTCATTCAACTCATGAATTAAATTCACAACTATGGTCAATTAACTATTCATACTCATTATCCTATGTTCACATACTAATTCAAACCCTAGGTTTTGGGAATAAATTAATTTCTCCATAATACATAAATAAAACATGTATAAAACTATATCCCTATCACTATAACCATATCCTTCCTCTAATTAAAGATAATATCTCCCCTCTTACCTTAGATTAAACCAAAAGAGATGAGTTTAGAGAGAGAAAACCGCGAGCTAGAGAGAGAATAAGAAGAGGGGTTTTGAGATTCCAAGCCTCTTGATGTTGTATGCTTGATGTGGAGTTGAGATTTGTTGATTATAATTGAATTGGGTGATGATTTTATGGAGGTTTCTAGAGAGAGAAATGAGTTTTGGGAAAGAGAAAGGGAAAGAGTCGTGAAAGAGGAGAAAGAAAAGTGAAGGGTTCAGAACAACACGTATTATAAAAAGGGGTCTGCTGCGATATATCCGGATATCTCACTAGATATCCGGATACCCCGAGTGCAAAAAGGGGTCTGATGCAGAATTTTTACTAAATAATCGATTAACTTCCAAAATAATCGATTAACTTCCAAAATAATCGATTATTTGGGCATATTTTCTATTCTTCCTTGCATTCTAATGGTTTCTAATTGCTACCCACACTTACTTAAGACTATAAACCTTTGTATTATTATTACTAATTATTTCTATATGAAAAATAAAATTGAGGATGTTACACTTTTCCAAAAACATAGGCTTTGACAGCGTCAAAAATTCAATGTTGAAAAGCAAAAAAAGACGTTGTTTTTCTTTAAATTAGCTTTTTACATTTCTTACCATCATCAGTGACGGTGGAAATAGTTAATTATAAGCATCTTCATTACAACAATATTAACCGAAATACAACATAATTATTTTTATTATTTGTAGTATAATTATTAGGCACTTAATATTTATAGCATTTAATGTTAAAATGCAATCGTTTTTAGTGAGTCTATAGTAAGGTCTTATTGGTGCTCTAACTTTTTATCCAGAAACAAATTCAAACTATTAATTTTTTTTCAGAAATTATTTTTGTGGAAATTCAAATTTGCTGCTATAACTTTCTTAGCATAAGTTGCATCATTTTATTGACCTTTATCTACATATAAAGAGGTAACAAACTTAAGTATCAAATACGAACATGATGCATGTTTGATTCTTGAAGGATGCAAGCAGGGCGAGGAATAGCCTTAGAAAGCAGAGAAGATTTCATCTCAAGAGAAAGCTTCAAGCATTCAGACAAGTTCACACCAGAATCACTAGGCCCCCATTCAAAGCATTGTAGCAACATAGCGAGCCAAAGCTCAACAGTGGCCAACCCCATAGCTTTTCCAGGACACGCCCTTCTTCCAGCACCAAAAGGTGCAAGCCTAAGATCAGACCCCATAATATTAGGCACATCTTTTTCTTCTTCATGCATAAAACGCTCGGGGTTAAACTCTTGTGGATCAGACCAAATTTCATGGTCATGAGTTATGGCCCACATGTTGACCATGGCAGTGGTGCCAGCTGGAATAAAGTGGTCGCCAATTTGAGTGTCATGGATTGCAAGCCTAGCCCATGAAAGGAGGGGTCCTGGTGGGTGCATCCTTAAGGTTTCCTTCACTATGGCACGCACATATGGAAGGTTAGGAAGGTCACCATCGGTCACGGTGCGGGTATAGCCAACAACAGAGTCAATTTCAGCTTGAGCTTTGGCTTGAATTTCGGGGTGTAAAACCATCCTTGCTAGAATCCACTCTAAAAGGATGGCTACGGTATCAGTGCCCCTGAAAATCATCTCCTGCAACAAGCATATACATCGTGTTAATTAACCCTATACTATACCATATTAATTATTATATTATACTACTAGGGAATATAGTAAGGTTAATACATATTAAGAAGTCATAAAAAGTAGTCCAAGTGTGAATAAGTGAGGATAAATGTATATTAACAAATTTAAAAGAGTTTAAGCGCACTGTAATGATAAGAATAAAAAATAAAATCCGATGCAGCATGCATAGTGCATGAGGTAGTTAACCAACGTGAACAGTTGTGGCATGTTTGATGCATCTCAGTAATTAATTAACCTAGAATTTAATCAAATAAAAGGGAAAAAAAACTAAAGATCTTTCTATGATATATGCACTTTTTCAAGAATTATGCATATCCTTATACTTATGTGAGATTCGGTAGTAATTATAATAAAATTAGATATAAAAAGAAAAAGAAAAGGGAAAAAAAACTTACCCACAAAACTGCCACCATGTCCGAATGTTGAAGCTTATTCTCCGTTTCCAAATCCAACAAAATATCAACAAAATCAGAAGAGCCTTCATCCACAATCTTGTTTTCACCACCCCTTTTCATTCTATGCTCTAATATGATCTTTCCAACGAAAACATTGACTCTTTCAACAAGATTCCTGCATCTTTTCCTCACCCCTTGCAAATCAAGCCAACCAAGAAGAGGGAAATGGTCACTCCAATTAAACACCCCAAGCAAATCATAACCTTCTTTCACTAACTCCTCAACTTCATTCCCATCGCAATCACCTTCACCGAATTCATAACTCTTCCCAAACACCGTCATCATAACGTTGTTGAGTGATCCAAAATGTAAAACCTGTCTTACCTCAACAACACCATCACCACCGTTCTTCTTCTCCTCCATCATCAAACTCTTTATCTGCCTTACCATTCTTGCTCCAATATTCAACCGGAACTCACCGGAAGCCGCGATTCTCCGAGGAGAGAAAAGATGAGTAGCGGAAATCCTCCTGAGATTCCTCCAATACTCACCAAAAGGAGCAAAACCCATTGCACGGTTAAAGAGAAGCTCGTAAGCGGATTCCTTAATAGGGCGGTCCGCGAAAGCAGAACTGTTGAGAATATTTTTGGCAGTGTCAGGAGAAGAAGAGATAATGAAACGAGTAAAGCCAACAGAGAATGCCATCAAAGGCTTGGCATTGAAAGCATGGGAGAGTTTAGCGAGGACCCTGTGAGTTAGGGAACCCGTAAAAGCGAATACGAGACCGAGAACAGGGAAACCGGAAGGTCCGGGAATGGGGGTGGTTTTGTTGTTGTTTTTTCTATTGTTGGAGGAGGAGAGTGACCAGGCTAAGCCACCGGGAACGAGCAAGAAGGTGAAAATAGGAACGAGAAGAAGGAGAGCGAGGAGGAGAGGGAAAGAGAGTGTTGTTGAGCAAGCGAGTGCAGGGAACAATAAAGAACAGAGTTCGGAAGATGTCATTGATGATATTGACATTGTTATTGTTAAGATTAAGAAAGAAAGGAAAGAGAGAGAAGTTATTTAGGGATGGATGGTTGGAGTGGAAGACCAAAGGCATGAGCCTACTTATAATGCTCTCTCAGCTCAGTAGATAGATACTTACGTAGAACTATGTGACTACCATTAAAATATCATTTTAATACCATGAAATTAAACTTTGTATTTACCACTAAAGTATCAGTTCAATACAAGGATATTAACGAATCCTTTGTTTTTAATGCCATAAATCTTACGTTTTTCAAGATGATTTTTTTCTTTAACTGTGTATCTTAACCTAAACAAATAAATGCAATTAAAGCTCCTTTGATTAAAAATATTCTCTTACAAAATTTTTAAATGTTTTAATATTGTTAATGATATAATATATGTAAATATTTGATATTTTGTCAAAATTATTTTTAAAATTTACAAAATAGAAACTAAATAAGTTGGATTTTTGTGAAATTTGATATGTGAGATCTATAAAATAGAAATTCTTTATTCAATGGTTGATTCGATACAATTTATATTTTATTAAAAGTTATTAGCATCGTAGGAGTTTATGTTTTTTTTTTTTATAATCAGTACTATGGAGGGGAACTTCACAGTCCCAGCACCTGGAATAACATGGGTGAGGTGTCTCCCCAAGGGATGTTCTCCACAAGGATTCGAGCTTCTCACCTTATGGCCTTATGGGTTCTCAATATCCTTATAGTCCTAGCATGCTTCCACTAGGCCAAACACATTTTGGTAGGAGTTTATGTAATTTAACTTGATATAAGTGAATTTATTCCTCCTCTAAATAAATTACTATTACCACTGAGTTGTTTCAGGAGGCCTTGTGAAACCATATGAGATCCTAGAAATAGAATCCGGGTTCTAGTAGCCCTAGATTCGATTCTCAAGAAAAACACCCTGTCGAGAGATGCATCTTCATGACCTCGAAGTGGGTTAGTCTTAGACCCTATAATTATATTAGTAGTGGTGGATCCCTGGGGACATCAGGAACTTGCAAAAAGTATAGACCAAAAAAAAAATAAATACGTTACTCCCTCCATCCTTAAATATAGGATCATTTTTGGTAGAATTCACGGCCATTAAGAAAGTTGGTTAATTTAATTAGTGAGATTGGAAATGTGACAAGTGGATATGTATTTTCAAAACTACTACAATATGACCAAAATAAGGATATTTGTGAAAATAAGTAATTAATTTTCATTAAAAGTTGATAAAATATTTTATAAATATGACCAAAATAAAAGATGTAAAAGAATTTTATATTTAAAGATGAAAAAATAATCCTATTTAACATTCAAAATTTTCACATGTGCTAATATTTCTTGTGTGTTACTTTATTTTCTATTATCCAAACTATTACTTTATTATTCTAATAATATTATTGGCAAAACTAATAGATTGGTTCTTTTAAGTTATTTTTATATTATAAAACAGTTTTTTAAGTTTTTTTTTTCAAATAAGTCATATAAGTTGTTGTCGTTTAACTAATTCATCATTTCTGTTAATTTTTTTTGTTTGGTGACACATGTTACTCAACTAATGGTGCCATATGTTAAAAAAATGGTTTAACATTTTTTTTAATTTTCTTATGGTAGCACGTGTGATTTAATGTAGAAAATTAACGGAATTACTGATTTGTTTGACGGCAACAAATTACACGACTTATTTTTAAAAAAAAAACTTAAAAGACTTATGTGTAACCTAAAAATAACACAAGAGACCAATCTAATAGTTTTGTCTAATATTATATTTTTTTTTCATTGATAGGAATTTCTATGACATTCCTATATTTATTTACAACGTGATTATATGCAATAGTTAGTGCACTGAATAATAGTGTAAAACTTTTTTTTTATCATCAATACATTGTTTGTTATCCATGTATTTACAGTTATTAATTTTTAATTAAAAATAATACAAATGAATGGTGGATCATGGATAACAGTATGAAAAAACTTAACGCATATCCATTAATATTGATATCCAATCAATCGACAGTATGGCTATGCTCATTCTATTTTCAGTTGAGAATCTTGAGATTTTATTGTATATCACTACATTTTTAATGTTTTTAAATTCATCGAATAAGTGAACATTTTATCACGGTGGCGTATAACGAAAAATAGTAGTATTATTATATGCATTAATTTTGCCATATACTGATCGTTGCAGCCGTTGAATCTTTACGAGCTTTTACTTATTATAATAAAATGGAAACATGGATTGCATATTGATATCCTCTATTTCAATTTATCTATTTTTTAAAATTTTTATAAGGTTTACATTTTAAGAAAATTAAAGTATCAGAGAACTTTCCTAAATTTATCTTAACAATATTGATTATTATATATATACATTTCATATATTTTAAAATATTAAAAGCAAAATTAAAGTTATAAAGAAGGTTTTGGCTAAAAAACACCAAATATTTTTGGTGTTTGAATACACCATGTGTTAATTAAAAAATTGATTCTACCTGCAACCTATTGTATAAGTAATGTGTATGGACTTAATGAATTTGGAAATATAGACCTCATTAATGAACTTATTTATTGTTTACATTTAAAGATTTTTTTATTAATAAGTAATAAATAAAAATATTTACATATTAATTTTTTTAATGATCATTTATGCTATAATTTATTTAAAATTATTTATTTTTATAAAAATCATAAATTCTAATTTCACTAAATTATTTTTGACATATTAATTTATGAGCATGTAAATCAATTATTATTTTTATTTAAGTATCTCTGACGCATGAAATGTAGATTAAATAAGTAGGATTATCATGAACTTTGAGGGTATAAATTAAATAATTTACTAATACCAAGTTCATTTTTCTGTTTTGTATATTATAATTTATTTTTTCATTTTTAGTATATTAGATTATTAAATCTATATTATAAAATAATTTTAGCAAAATATAATTTTATATTATATTTTTGGAAAAATAATCAAAATTAAACATCTTCTTCTTAGACGCTGTAAATTATTTTTTGAGACCAATGTAATTTTCCTATTCCACCCTTATCACTCAAACAACAATAACTAACTTCATACCTTTTTTTGTAATTTACTCAATAAAAATAATATTTTCTACACTACATATCCAAACAAAATAGATCAACTTAAATTGATTTTTCAGCTAAGAGACCCAAACATATAAACATATTATAATTTTAACGGATTATAAACTTACCGCATTATAATCATAGATAAAAATAGGCATATTTAAGTTTTTAGTCCTTGAACTTAGGTGCTCTTTAGGAATTGGTCATTGAACTTTTTTTTCGATACTTTAGGTCTCTGAACGTTGTTAAATTTTTAGAAATGGTCTTTCATCACTTTAGTGATGATATGACTAACGATATGTCATGTTACATTCATCATGTTGATAAGTAATGTGCCACGTGATGTCACGTGAATTTTTTTAAAATTAAAAAAAATTCAAATTTATTGAAAAAATTAAAAAATCTTATTTTTTTTAAAGAAAATCAAACTTTTTAATAAATTTAAAAAAAAATTATGTGGTGTCACGTGATGCCATATAACACGTCACTTGTCGATTTGGGAAAAGTGATGTGGCATATCGTAGGTCATATCATCAATTAAGTGAAGAAAGAACCATTTCCAAAAATTTAACAAAGTTTAGGGACCCAAAACATCGAAAAAAATCAAGGATCAATTTCAAAAGAGCGCCTAATTTCAGAGACTAAAAACTTAAATGAACTGTAAAAATAATCATAATCTAATTTTTTCAGTTGTATCTAACACGTTAATTGACGATCCATGTATCATTCACATGTCAGGTTAATCTAGTAGACCATGACCCATAGTGTGAACTTATACAAAGACTCAACATCCCGAAATCATGATTTATTATAAGCGGTCGTCAATCTATTGCATACTATTTTCAATGCATTATAGTTTGTTTTATTAACATTAATATTTGAATATAAATATTCATGGTTAATGTTATTAATGAGTAAGTAAATATATTTCTACAAAACACTTAAGGCTATTTTTTTCTACAATAATATGTTATGCTATGTTAATTTGTTCCAACTGAAAAATTATCTTCCTCATATCATATTCTTTAAGAGAAAATAGACGGTACACCGACAGTGTAAAGATTTTTTACATAATCAGTGCATTATCCACCATTCATGGGTGTATGGTCGTTGACTATTAGATAAAAGTAATACAAATGAATGTTGGATGATGAATTGATGGTGTAAAAATCTTTACACCGTCAGTGCATAGCCATTAATCTCATTTTTTAATTATCTATGCGATAATTTTTTTTATAGTTATTTATTTTTAAAAAATCATAAATTTTTATAATTAACATATTTATACAAAATCCATAAGGGTATCTTTGTCTACAGTAAACTGTTATGCTATATTAATTTTTCCATATGAAAAATCACATTTCTCATATATATTATATTTTTTAATCATCTATGCTAAAAGTTTTTTTAATAATTTTTTTAAAAAATATCATAAATTTTTATAACATATTTCTACAAAACAAATAAGGATATTTTTGTCTACAATAATATGTTATACTTCCTCCGTCCCATTATCTTAGTAAAAGTCAAAGTAGTCAACAGAAATAAGAGAATATCTTTTTCATATAATGCATGATTCTATTTTCAAAATAAAGTATAATGCATGATTCATTCATTAATTACAAATTTTTATCACACAAATTTCCATATTATTTTTACAATCTTTAAGATTTTTTATTAATTTTTTTTTACTTTGATTTGTGAAAAAAAAACTACGTTTTTTTACCAAGATAATGAGACGGAGGGAGTACTATGTTAATTTGTTCTAACTAAAAAATCACTATTCTCATATTATATTTTTTAATTATCTATGTTATATTTTTTTTCTAGTTATTTTATTTTTAAAAAATTCATAAATATTGATAATTAACATATTTCTACAAAACACATAGTGTATTGTTGTCTATAATAACTTGTTATATTATGTTAATTTGTTCCAATTGAAAAATCACCTTTCTCATATTATATATTTTTAATTATCTATGGTATAAGTTTCTTTTATAATTATTTTTAAAAAAAATCACAAATTCTAATTTAACTAAATTATGGTGTGTTTGAAATTTTGAATAAAAAAATAAATAAAGAAAATCATAACTTTCTAAATTTATGATGCGAGTAAAAAATAATTAAAGATAAAAATTTCGAAAATCTATGAAAGATATAACAATAAATAATGAGTAATATGCTATACCTGTTCAGGTAAAAAATATTGGTGTTTGCGAACACCAAAACAAAACGAGGTGTAACTTAGCCTTCACCTATAAAGAATTAATTAATGCATTATCAAATTTTTTTAAAAGACAAATAATTCAAAGTAAGTTGAAAATATTAAAACAACAATCAAATTGCAATAGAAGAAGTATATACATACAAAACTTTGTTTTCAAGGTTGTGTGAGAAAGAAAATTATTCAGAGCATTCTTCACTTTGACTCCCACAAAACATTTTGAGTTCTTTCAAATATTGATCTTACTGTTCTTCCTTTGAAACTTTTAGTGTAGCAGAGCCTATTAAATTTTAGGGGAATTTAGCAATTATAACGACCGAAGTCGTCAAGGGAATTATGTTATGCTAAATGCATATTATTAATGCGATTTAAGGAAATGATATTGATGTTCTTATGATGGTACATAAAAATAGGAAATAATTTAAACCAAATACTTTCATGAAACTGCGTCATTCTATTTCACATAGAAAGTTTGATTTAATATACATCATGTCACATTGTTTTAGATCAAAAGATACTGTATCATAACTCTGAGTTACTAAACTCAGTCAGTGCACATATGCATATATATAATAAGGTGTAACCCAGAGCAGTCCACAAAACTCTATAAGATACTAAAGTCAGCCTACATACTAATGATAAATACCTAGCATATCACCTCACATATCATCCACCATCCACTGGCTCCAAGTCGATGGAACGACCTGGTCACTCTCCCCTCCAGTCTGTACAGCGTCGCCCCCAGCTGGCTCACTCTCGCCCTCCTCGGGATCCTCCTCCTCAGAGTCCACCTGAACCACCGGAGGCACACGTTTCGGTGATGGTGCAAATCTCACAGTCCGAGATGGACCCGGACGGGAAGGATCCTCCGGTGCAGCTCTCTCAGGAGGAGTGCGAGTGGGAGCAGCTGGTCGAAAACGGAAGTGAGAACGACGACGTGCAGGCTGGGGCGGTGGAGTACCATGTCTGTAAGTAAAAGCAGGAGGTACATGCTGGGCATATATCATAGGTATGCGGAACCGACGAGGACGCATATACGCCAAGGGGTTCGGGTGGCGGAAGATCAGCTCCACCTCCCCCTCAAACGTGGCCCTACGCTCCTCATACTCCCATGTCCCTCTCACGGGACGCATCTCCAGGCACGCCAGAAATCGAGACATCACCTAATAAACAAATAGGGCAAAGGGAGTAAGACAGTGTCATTCACGTACAAATGAATAATTAAATGAACTAGGAATAAACAAACACAATTAGTCAAGTAGCAATTAAAGTCACGTAAGCAAGTAAGCAAACTCAAATAATCCATCGACAATTAATAAACAATAAATATCAAGCAATAATGTATGTTTCTAATGCATGTGCAATGCAATGCGATGCAATGTTCAATGCAATCTCCTCTGTGATATTCTACGAATATCATGCACTTGGAAATTCACGTTTATCGATAACGTCCTCAACGATTCAATTTACGTTTTCTCGAAAACGTTCAAACGATCCAATTTACGTTTTAACGAAAACGTTCAAACGCTCCACGTACGTTTGACGACAACGTACCAACGATTCATACTAAATAGGAAAAGCAATTGGGAGTAAACGTCTTTCCACCAAGTATACAATTACAACCCATGTGTAAATTATACTAAAGACCGTCCTCCGCAATCACGAAATACTCCGAGAGATCGATAGAATAAAATTATAGTCATTGTAAAATTATCCCGAGTCGAGTCTGCAGAACCCACTCATCATAGGACTATTTTACCTATAATTAATTCCCACGGTTATTTGACGTATCACCGTCATAAACCTAATCTCTGCGTATTCTCATACTGATTTAATTAAATCGAATGTGTCTTTTCCTATTATCTTATCTTAGCTCCATAACACCATGCATGATTTCAATCACAACCAAGTTATTAGGATTGAATTCAAATTATTTAATTGGCATTGAATTGATGTTAAAAAGGAATTGACATCCAAACATTCTTTTAAATAATAAAAAAAATAGTTTTTTATTTTAAAAGAATTAATTAAAAATATTAGGGAAATATTGGATTAAAGAAAAAATACATTTTTCAGGTTTTGAACAGTGTCTAACCGGTTAGGAAGTCGTGTAACCGGTTATTCACATTCAAATTTCCCTCTTTTCCAATTTTTACAGTAACTAACCGGTTAGTAGTTTCAGTAACCGGTTAGTCACTGCAGCATCACTGCAGAAATGTCACTTTTTAACACCAATTCAGAAACCTTTCATTTTCAATCCTTATCAATCATTCACAGAACATATATGGACATATTTAAACATGTTCAAATCAATTATACACACCAATTTCATGAGATTCATATATAACTTTTCAAGTATGCATAAAACACATATTTAGCACTTAGTATGTCAAAATCAATTCCAGAGCTTCTCAAGTCAAATTTATAGTTCCTTTAACTCGTGTTCAGTTATTATGACATGCTTGAATGAGTTTTATGTCCTATTTTGGCCTCCAAGCCAAAGTCCCAATTCAAAACCTATGGCCCTTGAGCTTGTAAAGCTCCTTTACATTCCAAGCCATTTAATAATCATTCTAGCAAATGAATATCTTCTCCCTTACCTATTGAAGCTTTTGAGACTGATTGGAAAGCAAAGGAAAATGTTCAACACGATTTTGAGGCAAAACCCACCTCAGCTGCAACTCTGTTTTCAGTTTCAACAGTGGGTATTGATCAGAGATTTTCAACAAGAAAAAGCTAAATAAATTCGTGAGTAAAGATTGGAATTCAAACTAGGACACATGAACTTGAGATTGAAACAAACTTGAGAATCAAAGGTAGCTTGAGCTTACCAAACGAAATCAAGAAAGAGAGCTTCAAGAATAGATTCGTGCTCTGTTTTTCAGCATCAACAGAGTCAAGTTGTGAAGCCTATAACTTCCTCTAGAGTACACGAAAGTAGATGGGATTTGTTTCTACTTCAAGAGGGATGAAAGAGCTTTGTTTTGATATGGAATTTGTGAGTGTTGGTGCTTCAGAGAAAGAGAACGAACTCAAAGATAGCCACAACAGAAAAATGAAATCTAAACTTAGTTTTATGAAATGTTAAGAGTGGATTGTGTGGTTTTGATTTGGTTTAAGTCACCAATTTCACCACCACTCATTCCCAGCAGAGATTGACGCGTTTTCAGGCTAAGGTGGCTGGTTGGAAGGCCAAAAACGTGTTCCCCTTTTTCAATTTGTGTCCAGAACAATCTCAGTTCTAGGTGTCTGAGAGCACTAACCGGTTACTCATCTCACTAACCGGTTAGTGAGACACAAAAATCACAAAATATTATATTTTATTCTATTTTCTTTTCTCTTATCAAATACTTATTAAATACTTCTTTTATTTCCACAAAAATAAATATTTACCTTAATACAATAATTTCCTTTATTTATTTCTTAATTTATTTTTAAAACATAATTATATTCTAATCATCATAATTATATTATAATCACATTATAATTTTTTATAATAATTAACGTAATTACATATAATTATAATTTCTAATCGGGGATTAATTTTTGGGGTGTTACAGCAATTGATACAAAATAATAATTAATCTTTGAGAATAGTATTTAGTACATGTATCAGGCTTTCGATTTCTCATCTTTTATATTAATAGATCTTGCAAAGTTTTATTTGATTTTGGTGTTACGTGTTCATTCATTTCCTACGATTGTACTAGTAAATTGAAGTTAGCAGTTTTCGACATACTTTATAATATGAAAGTAGCCACTCGAACATACTCTCCCGTTGTTACTTCAAATGCTTGTTTATATTTCCCATTGAAGGTCTTAAACCACATATCCCAAACGAAACTTATTTGTTTGCCCTTAAAGCATCTGGATGTGATCCTAGGCATGAATTGGATGCCAACCAATCGCGTGCTAATTGATTGTCATAGTAAGAATATGACCTTTGCAAACTGACAGTCAGTTGCCCCAAGCTTAAACACAATCCCTTTATATGCCCAAGGTAAGGGATATCTCTTCCTATTTTCCATGAACACTAAAGAGGAATTGAAGTTAGATTCAATTCCAGTCGTCCGTGATTTTCCTGAAGTCTTTCCGGGAGAAGTACTAGATTACCTCCGAAATGTGAAGTAGAATTTAGTATCGCTTTAGTTTCTGGAATGGGTCCTATCTCTATAGCTCCATATCGTATGGCCCTAGTTGAACTCGCTGAATTAAAGAAACAAGTGGAGGATCTATACGAGAAGCAGTTCATACGTCCTAGCGTATCTCCTTGGGGAGCAACAGTCTTATTCGTGAAAAAGAAGTATGGTAGCATGAGGATGTGCATCGATTATTGCCAACTTAATAAAGTAACGATTAATAACAAGTATCCATTACCTAGGATCGATGATTTAATGAATCAAGTTATAGGAGTAGTTGTTTTCTTAAAAATTAATTTGAGACCGGGATATCATCAAATAAGGGTGAAGGAAGAAGACATCAATAAATATATCCTCCAAGTATTACCTAGGTACATTCGGATCCAATCCGGGTCGTGTGTTTCACTATGGCAGATTAGTCTCTCAACATAAATTTCCTGTATATACAAGGAATCGAACCCCGAGACCTTGCTTAAGTGAGATTTGTAACATCCCAGATTTTTAACCCCCGATTAATAAATGTTAATTATAAAGCTTATTTAGAATTAATTATTTTTAATCTTGATTTCAAAGTGATTTATTATGAATGATAATATTAGAGAGTTTTAATATGAGAAAATAAATATTTTTCACATGGATCCCTGTTTGGGAACCTTGAAGTAATTTATAAAGGTTTTGGAGGGAAAGAAAATAAAATTTATATTTTTCAAAAACTGGGCAAAATACTCGAGTGTTTTTGGGAGTACTCGAGTATTTTGGTCAGAGTTGACGAGTCAGTGCGTTTGGTGAGTCACCACCATCGAGTCACCGCCGTTTGACACGAAATCAGTCCTTCAACACGTCCATGGCTTTCGTGTCGAGCTGCATGAGCTCCATGAATGGCTATTTAAGCCATGGTTGATGAATCAATCAACCCATTTGCTCAAATCGTGAAGTGTTGCGTGCATTAGGGTTCCTAAACCGTTCCATTCGATTCTCCCTCTCTGTGTTGATTTGAACCACAAATTATACACCAATACAAAGCTCACATCTCGAGCTTTGTATAGACACCAAGATTGTGAGCTGAGAGTGAGTGGATTGGAAGAATCGAAGCTTGGAAGTTGGAGTCCGTTTGCTGTCTCAAGTTTCCTGGAGCTTACTTTAGAGCTCAATTTTGGTAAGCTCAGGCAACCTCTCCATGTGAATCTTGTCTCTTTAGCTAGTACGAATTTTAGAGAGTATATAGAAACTAATTTCCCCAATTTTTATGTCTGTCTTATGCATCAACCAATTCAATCTTGGTGCTCTGCTGAAACTGCTCTGTTTCAGTGTGGAGTTTGGGGAATTCAGCTTGGAAGCTAAGTTTTGATAAAGTCTCTGTTGATTCACGTCTAAGAGGTAAGGGGGAAGCTCTCTATTCACTAGATAGAGTTTAAATTGCATGCATTTGATTAGAGAGCCACCAAGAGGCTCTAAGGGCTTAGTTTGAATAGAGAAATTTGGTTTGGAGACCAACCTGTGTTCTGATGTTGTTCTGAGCAAGTTCTATATGTTGCATGTGAGCTATATGCAAGATGTTTTCATGCCAAAAGTGTTTGGAACTGAATTTGGTATGTTAAGTTGTTGAAAATGTGTTTTTATGCATAATTGTTGCTCAAATTAGATTCAGTGGAATAAGTTGTTGTTTTTGTGCTGGAACATGTTTAATATGTTTAATGTAAGCTCTGTTGATCATTGGATTGGATTAGAAATGGTTAGAATTGAAAAGGGTATGTTAAAACCAAGTTTCCAGTCTGTTCTGCAAGAAAAGACTCGAGTATTTGTCTTGGCACTCGAGTATTTTGCAATAAAATAGTGTGTCTTTCTGTTATAACACTCGAGTACCAGGTCAAGAACTCGAGTATCAATTGATGCTCAAGGACATTTTCTGATGAACCACTCGAGTAGTGCATGAGTCACTCGAGTATGTTGGATTTGATGAAGAACACTCGAGTATTCATGAATCACTCGAGTAATTCGGGAAAAACTGAAGAACCACTCCAGTAGTCTGAAGAACACTCAAGTATTTTGGCAAAAACTTAGAAATACCATTTTTAATTCTGAATCATTCCATGGATACTTTAATGATGATAATCCAAGTGATCTAAGACTTAAAAGAAATTGATTGATGACATGGATATTCCGTTTGGATGACGGGACGTTGCTCGGATGGCACGTCATAACGTTGCTCGGGTGGCACGTTACATATTAAAATAAACCAATCAGTTTCTTTAAGTTAAGATATTGCATTCGTTTTTGAGTTTGGATATTAGATCGTTTACTCATGTTCGGGTGACATGAGGAGGACCTCTAGAAATACTAAAAGTTTCTACTAGCTCGATGACACATTAAGGTGGACAATGTGGGCAGTATGTGGTATACTGTTGATTTGATGGTTAACGGTGTGATGCACACAAGTGGTAAGGTTTACATTTTGGCGACGTGAAGTTCATCAGACATGATGACGTTGTTTATCACCTCTGTTGTGTATCACAAGTGATAAGGTTTACGTCCTTAGGCGACGTGACGTTCATCAGATGTGGTGACGTTTTTTATCACACCCGTTGTATGTTGAGAAATGATAGGTTTACGTCCTTGGGCGACGTGACGTTCACCAGGTAGTGTGACGTTTTTATCACTTCCGAGCTAGTACGCCATACGTTTTGGTAACGTATTCATGATCTGGGAATGCACCGTTGTCTTGGATTGACGTCTGTGAGGACATTAGATGGAGAATCTCATAAAAAGAAGGATGTCAGGCATCATGCCATTTACCCTTAATTAAGTTAAGGCTTGACACCAAGAATGAGTGCGAACATCTTATTTGCATTAAGTGTTTGCTAAGTGTTAATTGTGGCTATTAACTAATTTGGGGTTATATTTGTGCATAATTATGTTACTTCAACATTTATGCTCTATTGATTATGTGTATAGATTTGCTTACCCCTATGCCCTTGTAGGTGATGTCACGTTACATCGCTTGCATCGAGATCCGCCCACTTCTTAGTGGCATATGGACCTACGAGGATCTCCGAGTGGTGTATGAGGGGAAGGTAGAAATTACCTTTTATCACCCTAACCCACTGATTCGGTTCCGTCCTCGCAGGTTTAGGATTCCCATCATATACACTATGCATGTACCAACTTTTTATACTTATCATGAATCACCTCCCACTCGACCAGCTCGCTCGTATAACAGTTTTCAATTCCGATCTACCGCTCATACCCTTTTACTTTTAGAGTCGTTCGAGAGGAGACTCCTCCATCTATTTAAAGGAGTCCTATTAAGGTCACGTCTTCACCAGACCTTGTACTCAGTGGTAGGGTACCTACTCCTTCAAATAAGATCAAGGAGGATCTTGTCGAAGACGGGAGCGGAGGTGAGCCTGTCGTTCATTCTACTAGGAGTCGGGGAAGGAACGATAATCCCTAAGTACATGCATAAGGTAAATGATGAGAACCAGGGATCTGGTGTGATGATGCTGTGGAGGAGTTTTGCTACTGATGATGATAGATGACGATTGCTGCTACTTCATGGAGACTTCTACTACTACTGCTGCTACCAGTGCTATGAGACCAGCTTTGGAGTTTTATATATTGTGGAAATTTCTTTTGAAAACTCTTGAGTCATGGTCTATTTTGATGTATATATAAATACATAGCCTTATGGACTTGTACTGGGATTTTTGGAGATCTTTACCACTGGACTATGCGTTACGAAACTTTTGTTATACATAAAATCTGTGTTTATATTATGGTGTATTTCATGGTCCTGCTATTTCCGCTTACTCTAATATTGATTTAAAAGAATTCGGTTATGACATTTTGGAAATGGCATCACTTGGTTAGATGAAAACTGGATGACATTACTTAAGTTCCTTTATATGAAATATATTACATCTATCTTCGAAGAGAATGCTATCTAAGATTTGCGAAACTATCTTTGAGCAAAGCAGATGCCGAATTCGATTTTAAAAGTAATACGTAAACTATTCTCCAAATATCCTATGTTTTGGTTTGTGCACCCGACTCTTTAGAAAATATAAAGTAAAATTTTGAATCCAGCATTTTTTAATATTCAACAACTCCATATATTATCAAGTAATAACCTTTATTTTGTATTAATTACTTGGGTTATATTGAGGGTGTCACAAGATTGAGTCGCTTGCCACTCGTCTCAATCCATATTGATAAAACGAAAAAATTTTATATGCTCATAAAACGGGAAATAGTACTCCCTCTGTCCCTTAATATAAGTCATTTTTATCTAATTCACGCAGATTAAGAAAAATAATTATTACTCTCAAATTTATCAAAAATTATGTTGTCATTCCAAATTACCCCTATTTAAAACTTTACAACTCTGTTCATTTCTCTCTATGTTGTAATTATTACCCTATCACCCCTATGCAATTATGAGGGGTGTATTTGGAATAAACTCTTTAATACTACCTATATATTATAAAACGACTTATAAAAAGAGACACCGATTCTACCAAAATTGTGCCTTATAATAAAGGATTCCCTTCGTCAATAATTATAAGGTTCTCTTAGGGTAAAAAAATTTGGTCCTAAAAATAAGACCCTCTTGTAATTTTTTCCAAAATTACCCTTACATCTAATCATTTGGTCTATGTTTTTGTGAAAAAAAAATTGTATTGGAATATGAAGTGGAGCTTGTTTAATGGAGCTCGTTTAATGTTGTAAATTAAATGACTTGGAAATTGATTCACTGCATTAAATATAGATGATGGAGTATTTAGGAATTAAATTAATTATTGAAAAATGAAAAAATTTATTATGTTCTAATAATTGGTAGAGGGGTATTTTTGGAAGAACATATCAATTTTAATATATAATTCAACAACATTGGTGGACGTAAAAATGCCCAAGAGGACCTTATAATTAGGGATGGATGGAGTATTAATTTTACAATATACTCCGTCCGATCTCATTTATAAGCAAAAAAAAGACACTTATCTAATATAAGCAAAAATTAACCAACTTTCTATTCCCAATACAATCATTCCTAAAATATTTTCATAATATGGTTGAGTCATTTAATTTTTGTTTCATTCACAATGTAAATTTACTAAAGTAGTCTTTTTTTTTTTTGAATTTGAGAAAACTAAATACACTCAATTAATTAACTTTCTTAATAAGTGTGAATTAATTATTTTTTGCTTAAAAATGAAACCAAAGGGAGTACCGATTGTTGTTGCGGAATCTTTATGGGTTTTTACTTATTATAATAAAAACGGAAAATTGGGATTGCAAATTGATATACTCAATTACAATTCCACGGTTCGATCCCCCGCAATAACGTTGGGAGAGGAATAAAACCTTAACCCCGGGACCCCCCTCGAACTGGATTAGTCGGCCCAGTGGACCGAATACCAGGGTGCAAACCAAAAAAAATATACTCAATTACAATTTATCCAATTTTTTTTGAAGTTTCACACTGATTAAATTTTAAGAAAAATATTAGGTAATTTTACTATTTTATCTTCATATTATATTAATTCAAATCATTATGCGGTTGTTTTTTTATGTACACCAACCGGTACTCGGATCTGGTTTACTCAGAATCTTACTCATCATGTCCGATCCAACTGATTTTGCACCAAGCGGTATGGGTCTTCCAGCAAAGTTGCTCCATACCCAAAGTTCGAACTCGAGACCAGTTGGTTAAAGGAACAAGTGAGCTATCACTTGACCACCCACGTTGGTTCATTAAGTGGTTGTTATGTGAGCATTGTTCATCACTGTGTTTAGGCTAATTTATTTCAGGATAGAGCATTAGAGGAAGGCATTTCAACGATTACTTTCTCTCCATTAGGAGGTGATATGGTCATGATTATGGTGAATGAATGGGAAAATTTTGAGGCTTTCTACAAGGATTGTAAAGATCTTTTTGATTTTTGGTCTGTGGATTTGGTGAAATGGAGACATTCACTAAAACGTACAAACAGAGATGTGGTGATTAAATGCATAGGGATCCTTGCTCATGCCTGAACAGAAGAATTCGTCAGGTTCATTGGCTCTCACTTGGGTGTTTACGTCTGTACCCACGCAATAACGTTGGAAAGGAGTGTTAGAAAGGTTTTATTAGTAACAAAATAAATTAAATTAAATAGAGAGAAAGTAGTATTTTATTAAGGAATCAAGAAAAACAATGTAATTGCAATAATAATTTAAATAAGAACAAATGAGAGAAAAAGTTTAGAAAAAGTCTGGGTTAATGCACATGTAGGCGCTATTTTTAGAAAGAAAATGAGAAAATATCCCTGCTTTACATGGTAAAAATTATGTTGTTGCATGCCTCCTCTCTGATGATATGACAACCTGATGCTATCAATTGGTTGTAAACACTGAATGCTCTCTAATTATATAAAAACAACTTTATATTTGTATTTGTGTATGTGTCAGATAAAAAAACATTTAGTTGGAAAACACTGTATAGAAGCCATAGCAGTAGATAGATATTTTGCTAGGCACTTAGTAGTTTTTTTTTTCAATATGAAAACCAAAAAATAATATTCCTTCTGTTAGGACCCTTTTACACTTTTATTTTGTCTTTAAATAAGATCCTTTATCAATTTTCAATGAGTATTAATTACTTTTTTTCACAAACGTCCCCTATTTATTGAACACTTTTTACATTCCCAATTAATAAAGGTAATTTTGAAAATATATTTAAAAAATTTACATTTCCAATACAATGAGTAAATTATTTCACTTTTTTTAATGGATGTAAAATCTCCCAAAAATGTCTTATATTTAGAATAGGAGGGAGTATTTATAGATAGAAGTTGCCCACTAAACACGCCTCATGCTTCCGCTTCAGCTATCCAATGAAGTGCAACTGAAGTCCGAGTGTGCAGCAACGGCAAAAAGTTTTTTACTTGGTAAAAACTCTATCTCTTACTTCCTCCTTCCTTGTTATAAGGTATCATTTTTGTAGAATTTGTATCTTTTTTTATAAGTTATTTTAGAATATTTAGGTACTAATATTTAAGAGTTTATTCCAAATATACCCATCATAATTTCATAGGGGTAATAAGGTAATAATTACAATAGAGAGAAAAATGAACAAAGTTGTAAAGTTTTAAATAAGGATAACTTTGGAATGACAACGTATTTTTTTGATGAATTTGAGAGTAATAATTAATTTTCGTAATATGCGTAAATTAGACAAAAGTAACTTATATTAAGGGACAGAGGAAGTAGTTTCAACATATTAATTAGATATTTATATATTAAAAATAACAATAAAATAAATAGAAAAAATTTATATATCAAAATAGTAAAATATTTTATTTTAAATTATAAATTACTAAAATTATAAAATATTTTTCAACAATCCCCCACTAATTTAAAATTTAAAATCAAAACAATTGAAAGTATAATATTCATTTAAAAAAATATAATTTTAATTTTGTAATAAAAATAGAATAAAAAAATATAGAGTAGAGAACATATAATACTAGGTTTTCAGCATAAGGAACCTTTCGGGTTTGAACCGTACACATGGTGCATGCTTACCTCCACCCAAGATAGATATGGAAAGTTGATTGTCTTGACTTTTGAGCCACACCATCTTGACCAGGCTTCAACACCTAGCACATACAATATCGGTGTTTCTAATTAGTGGGGCGCTTTACGGTCTTGAAGCGCAAGTATTTTGTTTCGTGAGTGTCACTTAGAGTTTATCCCATAACTCATAGTGACGGCCCTACCACCACACTCATTAGGTGAACTCTCCAAGAGTGATCTGTGACCATCACCCCTACATACAATTGTCATTGGGTAGATATTTTAATTTTTATTTAAAATATGAATATCTCAACTTAAATATTACCACAGTTTATAAGTACACCACACCCAAGGAATGAGATCCGGAACAACTCCCCGAAAAATATGTTTGGTGTACCCAAGCCAACAATAATTTGGTTGTTACCCATTGAACCCCATTCATGGGATCGCCAATCACTCGGGGTTGGGTTTCTATTATTGTGACAAATTTAATGACACAACTCCATTCCCCTCGACGTTATAATATTTATTTATTGATATATCAAGTCTTTCATAATTTCTTTCGCTGACGCATCTTGTGAGCTCTTTTGAATACGAATCTGTAATACAATTTTATAACCCGACAAACTCAAGAAATAATGACACAAAAATATAGTGAGATATCATATCAAATTTACAATAAACATGTGCTCACTTTGAGGTATCTTAATTTTTTTCTTTAAATTATATGCTTATCACAATATTTGTATATACCCCATACTTAATAATATGTATAATTCATTTTATTATTTTGCAATATATATATATATATATATATATATATATATATATATATATATATATAAACACCGTAGATACCTCAAAGTGAGATTATTACATAGGTGAGTTTGAAACTCCATGGCACTATTGCGGTTATATTATAAAAATTAAACAAATGGATGACGGAGTAAATTTCAAAAAATAAAAAAAGATTTTTTTATTATAATTATAATTATTATTATTATTATTATTATTATTATTATTATTATTAAAAAGCTGAATTCCACTACAACAGTCTACTGCACTCAAATACTATAGATTTTCCACCGTGATTAATAAAAAGCTGAAAAATGAAATGACAATTATTCAATATGTGCAATGAGTGCTTTTGTAATTTTACAATAAAATGACATGAAAATAGTATTTTCTTAACTTTGAAGGTTGCTATAAAAAGTGGTTAAAACACAAGCAAATTACTTTCTTGAGAATATATTTTTCCTTAGAACGTTTTTATTAAACTTGAAATAAATTTGGGTATATTTATAACCACTTCATATTCTCAGAAATTATCTAAAGATTACTTGAAACAAACACCCCATTAGTTTCAACAGCTTCATTTTAAGACGGCGCTGTCAATGTCTTCCTTCTTTTCCAACAACACAGGCTTTGAAAGAGTCTGAAATTCAATGTTGAAAAGAAAAAAATGGTGTTGCTTTTCTTAAATTAGCTTTTTACATTTCTTACCATCACTGGTGACCGTGGGAATAGTTAATTATAAACATCTTTTTTTATTAAAGTAATTATAAACATCTTCATTACAACAATATTAACCGAAATACAACATAATTATTTTTATTATTTGTAGTATAATTATTAGGCACTTAATATTTATAGCATTTAATGTTAAAATGCAATCGTTTTTAGTGAGTCTATAGTAAGGTCTTATTGGTGCTCTAACTTTTTATCCAGATCCAAATTCAAACTATTAATTTTTTTTCAGAAATTATTTTTGTGGAAATTCAAATTTGCTGCTGTAACTTTCTTAGCATAAGTTGCATCATTTTATTGACCTTTATCTACATAAAGAGGTAACAAACTTAAGTATCAAATACGAACATGATGCATGTTTGATTCTTGAAGGATGCAAGCAGGGCGAGGAATAGCCTTAGAAAGCAGAGAAGATTTCATCTCAAGAGAAAGCTTCAAGCATTCAGACAAGTTCACACCAGAATCACTAGGCCCCCATTCAAAGCATTGTAGCAACATAGCGAGCCAAAGCTCAACAGTTGCCAACCCCATAGCTTTTCCAGGACACACCCTTCTTCCAGCACCAAAAGGTGCAAGCCTGAGATCAGACCCCATAATATTAGGCACATATTTTTCTTCTTCATGCATAAAACGCTCGGGGTTAAACTCTTGTGGATCAGACCAAATTTCATGGTCATGAGTTATGGCCCACATGTTGACCATGGCAGTGGTGCCAGCTGGAATAAAGTGGTCGCCAATTTGAGTGTCATGGATTGCAAGCCTAGCCCATGAAAGGAGGGGTCCTGGTGGGTGCATCCTTAAGGTTTCCTTCACTATGGCACGCACATATGGAAGGTTAGGAAGGTCACCATCGGTCACGGTGCGGGTATAGCCAACAATAGAGTCAATTTCAGCTTGAGCTTTGGCTTGAATTTCGGGGTGTAAAACCATCCTTGCTAGAATCCACTCTAAAAGGATGGCTACGGTATCAGTGCCCCTGAAAATCATCTCCTGCAACAAGCATATACATCGTGTTAATTAACCCTATACTATACCATATTAATTATTATATTATACTACTAGGGAATATAGTAAGGTTAATACATATTAAGAAGTCATAAAAAGTAGTCCAAGTGTGAATAAGTGAGGATAAATGTATATTAACAAATTTAAAAGAGTTTAAGCGCACTGTAATGATAAGAATAAAAAATAAAATCCAATGCAGCATGCATAGTGCATGAGGTAGTTAACCAACGTGAACAGTTGTGGCATGTTTGATGCATCTCAGTAATTAATTAACCTAGAATTTAATCAAATAAAGGTGAAAAAAACTAAAGATCTTTCTATGATATATGCACTTTTTCAAGAATTATGCATATCCTTATACTTATGTGAGATTCGGTAGTAATTATAATAAAATTAGATATAAAAAGAAAAAGAAAAGGGAAAAAAAAACTTACCCACAAAACTGCCACCATGTCCGAATGTTGAAGCTTATTCTCCGTTTCCAAATCCAACAAAATATCAACAAAATTAGAAGAGCCTTCATCCACAATCTTGTTTTCACCACCCCTTTTCATTCTATGCTCTAATATGATCTTTCCAACGAAAACATTGACTCTTTCGACAAGATTCCTGCATCTTTTCCTCACCCCTTGCAAATCAAGCCAACCAAGAAGAGGGAAATGGTCACTCCAATTAAACACCCCAAGCAAATCATAACCTTCTTTCACTAACTCCTCAACTTCATTCCCATCGCAATCACCTTCACCGAATTCATAACTCTTCCCAAACACCGTCATCATAACGTTGTTGAGTGATCCAAAATGTAAAACCTGTCTTACCTCAACAACACCATCACCACCGTTTTTCTTCTCCTCCATCATCAAAATCTTTATCTGCCTTACCATTCTCGCTCCAATATTCAACCGGAACTCACCGGAAGCCGCGATTCTCCGAGGAGAGAAAAGATGAGTAGCAGAAATTCTCCTGAGATTCCTCCAATACTCACCAAAAGGAGCAAAACCCATTGCACGGTTAAAGAGAAGCTCATAAGCAGATTCCTTAATAGGGCGATCCGCGAAAGCAGAACTGTTGAGAATATTTTTGGCAGTGTCAGGAGAAGAAGAGATAATGAAACGAGTAAAGCCAACAGAGAATGCCATCAAAGGCTTGGCATTGAAAGCATGGGAGAGTTTAGCGAGGACCCTGTGAGTTAGGGATCCCGTAAAAGCGAATACGAGACCGAGAACAGGGAAACCGGAAGGTCCGGGAATGGGGGTGGTTTTGTTGTCGTTTTTGCTATTGTTGGAGGAGGAGAGTGACCAGGCTAAGCCACCGGGAACGAGCCAGAAGGTGAAAATGGGAATGAGAAGGAGAGTGAGAAGGAGAGGGAAGGAGAGTGTTGTTGAGCAAGCGAGTGCAGGGAACAACAAAAAACATAGTTCAGAAGAAGACATTGATGATATTGACATTGTTATTCTTAAGATTAAGAAAGAAAGAAAAGAGAGAGAGAGAGAGAAGTTAGTTAGGGATGTATGGTTGGAGTGGAAGACCAAAGGCATGAGCCTACTTATAGTGCTCTCTCAGCTCAGTAGATAGATACATACGTAGAACTCTGTAACTACCATTAAAGTATCATTTTAATACCAGGAAATTAAACTTTGTAACTACCATTAAAGTATCAGTTCAATACAAGGATATTAGCGAATCCTTTGTTTTTAATGCCATAAATCTTACGTTTTTCAAGATGATTTTTTTCTTTAGCTGTGCATCTTAAGCTCAACAAATAAATGCAATTAAAGCTCCTTTGATTAAAAAAATTCTCTAACAAAATTTTTAAATTTTTAAATATTGTTAATGATATAGTAGATGTAAATATTTGATATTTTGTCAAAATTATTCTTAAAATTTACAAAATAGAAACTAAATATGTTGGATTTTTGTGAAATTTGATATGTGAGATACTGAGATCTATAAAATAGAAATTCTTTATTCAATGGTTGATTTGATACAATTTATATTTTATTAGAAGTTATTAGCATCGTAGGAGTTTATGTATTTTATTTTTTTTTGATAATCAGTACTATGGAGGGGAACTTCACAGTCCCGGCACCTGGAGCAACATGGGTGCCACAAGGATTCGAGCTTCTAACCTTATGGCCTTATGGGTTCTCAATATCCTTATGGTCCTAGCATGCTTCCACTAGGCCAAACGCATTTGGATAGGAGTTTATGTAATTTAACTTGATATAAGTGAATTTTTCCCTCCTCTAGATAAATTACTATTACCATTGAGTTGTTTCAGGAGGCCTTGTGAAACCAGATGAGATCCAAGAAATAGAATCCAGGTGCTAATAGTCCTAGATTCGATTCTCAAGAAAAACACCTTACCGAGAGATGCATCTTCATGACCTCGAAGTGGGTTAGTCTTAGACCCTGTAATTAGTAGTGGTGGATCCCTAGGGACATCGGGAACTTGCAAAAAGTATAGACCAAAAAAAAAAATACACGTTACTCCCTCCATCCCTAAATATAGGATCATTTTTGGTAAAATTCACAGCCATTAAGAAAGTTGATTAATTTAATTAGTGAGATTGGAAATGTGAAAAGTTGATATGTATTTTCAAAACTACTACAATAACGACTATTGAAACTCTAGAAAGTGTTGAATAAATAAGGATATTTGTGAAAATAAGTAATTAATTTTCATTAAAAGTTGATAAAATATTTTATAAATATGACCAAAATAAAAGATGTTAAAGAATTTTATATTTAAAGATGAAAAAATATTCCTATTTAACATTCAAAATTTTCACATGTGCTAATATTTCTTGTGTGTTACTTTATTGTCTATTATCCAAACTATTACGTTATTATTCTAATAATATTATTGACAAAACTAATAGATTGGTTCTTTTAAGTTATTTTTATACTATAAAACCGTTTTTTAAGTTTTTTTTTCAAATAAGTCATATAAGTTGTTGTCGTTTAACAAATCCATCATTTCTGTTAATTTTTTTGTTTGGTGGCACATGTTACTCAACTAATAATGATGTCATATGTTAAAAAAATGGTTTAACATTTTTTTTTAATTTTCTTATGGTGCCACGTGTGACTTAATGTAGAAAATTAACGGAATTACTGAATTGTTTGACGGCAAAAAATTACACGACTTATTTAAAAAAAAAACTTAAAAGACTTATGTGTAACCTAAAAATAACACAAGAGACCAATCTTATAGTTTTGTCTAATATTATATTATTTGTTTTCATTGATAGGTATTTCTATGACATTCCTATATTTATTTGCAACGTGATTATATGCAATAGTTAGTGCACTGAATGATAGTGTAAAACTTTTTTATATCATCAATACATTGTTTGTTATCCATATATTTACAATTATTAATTTTTAATTAAAAATAATACAAATGAATGGTGGATCATGAATAACAGTATGAAAAAACTTAGTGCATATCTATTAATCTTGATATCCAATGAATTGATAGTATGGCTATGCTCATTCTATTTTTAGTTGAGAATCTTGAGATTTTGTTGTATATTTCTACATTTTTAATGTTTTTAAATTCATCGAATAAGCGAACATTTTCTCGCGGTGGCGTATAACGAAAAATAGTATTATATGCATTAATTTTGCCATATACTGATCGTTGCTGCCGTTGAATCTTTACGAGCTTTTACTTAATATAATAAAAATGGAAATAGGGATTGCATATTGATATCCACTATTTCAATTTATCTATATTTTAAAAATTTTAAAAGGATTATATTTTAAGAAAATTAAAGTATCAGAGAACTTTCCTAAATTTATCTTAACAATATTGATTATTATATATATACATTTCATATATTTTAAAATATTAAAAGCAAAATTAAAGTTATAAAAAATTAATTAATGCATTATCAAAAAAAATTTAAAAGACAAATAATTCAAAGTAAGTTGAAAATATTAAAACAACAATCAAATTGCAATAGAAGAAGTATATACAAACAAAACTTTGTTTTCAAGGTTGTGTGACAAAGAAAATTATTCAGAGCATTCTTTTCACTTTGACTCCCACCAAACATTTTGAGTTCTTTCAAATATTATTGATCTTACTGTTCTTCCTCTGAAACTTTTAGTGTAGTAGAGCCTATTAAATTTTAGGGAAATTTAGCAATTGATACAAAATAATAATTAATCTTTGAGAATAGTATTTAGTACATGTATCAGGCTTTCGATTTCTCATCTTTTATATTAATAGATTTTGCAAAGTTTTATTTGATTTTGGTTTTACATTTCCTACGATTGTACTAGTAAATTGAAGTTAGCAGTTTTCGACATACTTTATAATATGAAAGTAGCTAATCAAACATACTCTCCTGTTGTTACTTCAAATGCTTGTTTATATTGCCCATTGAAGGTCTTAAACCACATATTCCAAATGATCCTTATTTGTTTGCCCTTAAAGCATCTGGATGTGATCCTAGGCATGAATTGGATGCCAACCAATCACGTGCTAATTGATTGTCATAGTAAGAATGTGACCTTTGCAAATTGACAGTCAGTTGCCCCAAGATTAAACCAAATCCCTTTATCTGCCCAAGCTAAGGAACAAGTGGAGGATCTCTTCCTATTTTCTATTAACAGTAAAGAGGAATTGAAGTTAGATTCTATTCCAGTAGTCCGTGATTTTCGTGAAGTCTTTCCGGTATAAGTACTAGATTACCTCAAAAATGTGAAGTAGAATTTAGTATCGATTTAGTTCATGGAATGGGTCCTATCTCTGTAGCTCCGTATCGTATGGCCCTAGTTGAACTCGCTGAATTAAAGAAACAAGTGGAGGATCTACACGAGAAGCAGTTCATACATCCTAGCGTATCTCCTTGGGGAGCAACAGTCTTATTCGTGAAAAAGAAGTATGGTAGCATGAAGATGTGCATCGATTATCGCCAACTTAATAAAGTAATGATTAAGAACAAGTATCCATTACATAGGATCGACGATTTAATGAATCAAGTTAAAGGAATAGTCATTTTATTAAAAATCAATTTGAGACCGGGATATCATCAAATAAGGGTGAAGGAAGAAGACATCCTGAAGGGTGCATTCCGATCATGTTATAGACACTATGAGTATGTATGCTTGGTGGTCAGTGTACTAGGTAAAAATCAATGGTTTTAATTGTTATACGCTATTTGATCAGCGTATGTGAAAAAATTACACATATGCTAACCCTCAAGCGTACTGAAGAAAAAATATTAGTACTCTAAGGGGTCAGTGTACATTAAAATTTTAAACTTGTATGCTGACCCCTTAGCATAGTGTAAAAAAGAAAATAAAAATGTATACATGAGAATATTTGGGAAAAAAATATTTTTTGCGGTTCAAGTATTAAATAGGGGGTCAAAAAACTAGATCCCCTTTTTAATAGAGGTTATTTGCACATAATTAATATTGGCTTCATTAAATTTTTGGCCATTTGTCTTATTTTCAAAATTCAATTTGGTCCTTAATTTTATTTATTTACTTTGGTCCTTTAATTTTTTTAAATTCAATTTTGTCATTCCGTCATAGAAATGTTATCGAAATAGTGACAACCATACCGGAAACTAGAAAACGTTGTCATATCTAGAAAAATTCTAGGCCACCACCGGACGAAGGCTAGGAATAGTAGTGGTGTTGTTTTGCCAACGATGGTGCAAGTTGGTTCGCGGTGGTAGTTGATTGATATAGACAGAAATGACAATGTGATAGATATATGAACGAAGATGGTAGTCAAAGCTCTATGGATGGAGTCGTGGCAATATATATCATGCTCTATCGATGAAACAGTAACAGTTGTAAATATTCAGGTTAAAATTAATATTGTTATGACAGAAAGATCAAATCGATTTTTTTTTTAAAAAAATGGTCAAAATAAGTAAAAAAAAATTAAGGACTAAATTAAATCTTGAAAATAAGATAAAATAAAAAATTGTAATTACCTTTAACGTTTAAATAAAAGTGATTGTAATAGGGTTAAAAGTGTCCAATTTATGTCAATATTCTTATGATATTCAGTTAAGAAAATGTTCTTTTGAAATTAAAAACTCATTTATTTCATTGGGGTTTAGTTTCTTGCAACTTAGAATAAAATGAATGAACAACTAAAAATAATAAAAAATCTATCTATAGTCTGGACAGTAAAAAAAGCTCTGCAAGGGTTAGGGTTTCTCTCTTCCTCACGGTGGTTTTTGTCACCGTTGCCGCCTTTCCATCTCGAAGAAGAAGAGAGGACGCCCTCCTAAAAATTCTACTCCTTCTACAAGCAAGCATGTTGAGTCTTTGTCTAAGATCGTTACTGATGCTCAGCCTTTTAATCTTACCAAGTTAGATGATGATGATGACTTGGCTGATATAGATGGCTTGACTCCCAAGCAAGCAGAAGCATGGTTGAAGAACATCGATATTTTACGTGAGAAAATTGCTGAAAAGGCTTCTGGTTCCACGCCAAAAGAAGATCCAGTGGTTAAAGATAGTGAAAAGTAGGTTTCAGAAAACAAGGATTCGAATCCTTTAAGCAGTAGTGCGCAGTGTGATAACTGTTTGTTACAGAAACGTTCTTCAGTGTGGGATTCCTTTGATATTTCAAAGATGAGGAATGCGGGAGATCGATAAACTGAAGTTTTGTAAGCCAGAACTCAAAGAAGGAATAGCTATTGGTAAGATTTCGGTTTCTGATGTGGAGTATGAAGTCAAATATTGGCAAAACTCAGTCGTATGCTATGTATTGGGTGCAAGACCTCCTTATTCAGTCTTTAGTAATTTTTTAAAGAAAATATGGGGTTCTCATGGCATTGATAAAGTGCTTATGAACAGTGATGGTACTATGATTGTTCGGTTCAACACAAGTGAGGCAAGGAATGCAGTGCTAGAGACTGGCATTTATCACTTTGATAAAAAGCCATTTATCTTGTCTCCCTGGACTGGTAAGCCTGTTACACGTGGTATTCATGATAGTTTACCAGTCTGGATTTGTAACACCTATGATTTTTACCCTTAATTCCCCTTATACTAAAATACGGACTTAAAAATTCCTTTTTAATTCATTAAAATCAACCGTCAAACGGACGGAGTTTTGTTTGTTTTTCGGACTAATCCAAAATTTAACTTGTGATAAACAATTTCAAATAAACAACTAATAGCCAGCAGGGCTTCAGATTATATTTCTAAATCATATCAAGGCCCCATGGGCTCCAAATATATCAGAGTAATAGCAGAAAATACTAAGTTTGAGTATTAAGACCAAAAGTTATAACTTTAGCAGAATAAAACATCCTAAGCCTCACTTAAAATATTTATAACAAACTTTACAAAAATAATGTAAGAGGCTTAGGCTCACGTTATACACTAAACCCGTAACACCCTACTCTCCCTGTAAGGGAAAGTACTCCTGCTCGGCCGGGGGCTGTGCCAGCTCAATCTCTGTACCTGAAATTTAAGGGAGTGAGCATTGCACATGAAATAGAAAGCAGTTTCTAACTAAACATAACAACCCGCTAGGTCAAACACAACTAGCAAATAGAGCATATATTCACATATAGCACGCCATGCACATTTCATAATTTCCATATTCATTATTCATTCCAAACTTCCATTTTCATTATTCATTTCAATATCCATTTTCATTATTCATTTCATCATTCATTTCCTTTACTTTTTACTCATTTCAATACACATTTTATTTCAGTACATCACCTCAAATCAAAGGCCAATGCACAATTTCGTGCAACACATTTATCACCTCAAAACAGAGGCTCTCATTCTTTTCCTTATTTAAATTATGTGTCCCTCAGGTCAGAGGTCAACACTTCAATCTCTTAATTCACGGTGTGTCTCTCAGGTCAGAGGTCAACACACCAATACACATTTCATCCGGTGTCCCTCAGGTCAGAGGTCAACACCCAATTCATTATTTAATCCGGTGTCCCTCAGGTCAGAGGTCAACACTCATTCATTTTAATTCATATTGTGTCCCTCAGGTCAGAGGTCAACACATTTTTAACATTTTATTCATTTCGTGTCCCTCAGGTCAGAGGTCAACACTCAATCGTACTTCACCTCCATGCAGGAAGGTACCTCATACATTTGGCCTATGGGTACTTCACCTCCACACCGGAAGGTACCTCATACCATTGTACTTCACCTCCACACCGGAAGGTACCTCATACAATTTGGCCGGTGGGTACTTCACCTCCACACCGGAAGGTACCTCATACAACCACCTACATTATACTTGACATCATTCTCTTTATAAACCATTCATTCATATCACATTTAACCACAATCAACACATAACTATTCATGTAATTTCCTTATTCATTTCCTTTCTCAGTTATCACAATCATACCAAATAGTGTTCTCTTTTATAGCCCAACATTTAGATTCGCCCTTCATTTTAATTTTGCATATATCATCTTTTACTTTGGTTTGCACATAATCATTTTACTTCCGTTTCCTATATTCACAAGTTCAATTCATAAACCATGATCTTTATTCACAATTGATAATACTTAACATTTTTACTTATTTAACAATTAGATACAAATATGCACATTTATCACATTTAATCGTTTCCATTCCCTTTCTTCCTATATCAATTTATTCCACAACATATACATATATTTGCTACAGTAATTAATTATCATTTAATTCACAACTTTACAAATAAAGTCAATAATCATAGAAATCATTTATGTCAACTTCACTTTCACATTACCCAATTCCTCATGTACTTCAATATAATCATTAACCAAATTTCATTTATCAAATAATTCATTCTTATATTATTGGGTTTCCTTTTCCTAGTCTTAACATCCAATCATCATGCACATTTAATTAATTAGAATTTCATATTCAATAATCTAGGGATTTATAATCTAATGTTCTCCCCTAACACATAACCCTAACAAGCATTATATACTAGCTAGAACCTACTCCCTAGAACAAGGCAAAGCTCACTATATCCACCCCCTTACCTTAACCAAGGAGAGGGAGAGTGGGAAAATCCAAGCCTTAGCTCCGAGCACTCCCAAAACCAAGAGTTCCAAGGGCAAGAAGATAAAGAGAGCGATGATGATCTTCCCTAAGTCGAAGGAATGGAATGATGATGAGATTATTGCCCAATTTCAAGAGAAAATTCGAATTTCCCAAAGAGGGGAAAAGAGAGAGAGAAAATCCAAATTAGAGAGAGAGAAGAACATCAACAACATGAATACTTACTTGGAGCAACAAAGAGGGACTTGATGATGGACTTTGGAGTGATTCCCTTAAGGCTTGATGGATTTGGAATGAGAGATTTTGTGCCCTAGAGAGAGAAAATTCGAGCTTTTTGGCAACAACAACGTGTGGATCGCTTTTATTTTTTTCCACTGCAGCAGCCTTTAATCGATGAAGACTTTTCAAACTTTCTGGTCATAATCGATTAAGTTGCAGCTTAATCGATTAAGCTGCATAGTTTGCAGCATCCAGATTTTGGAAGGTCATAACTTCTTCGTTACCCGTTGGATCTTCCTCAAATTTTAAAGCAAGCTTCCCTACATACTAATCTTCACATCCAACGGTGGAATTTGTGTTTAGAGATGTAAATCTTTTATTTTGAATTTCTGAATATAGGGTGTTTACAACACCGAAAACGTCGCTTCTAACACTCTTTTGTTCATCTTTCGACCTCCTTTCTGATGCCAATGCTTATTGACTCCTTTATGGCATTCAAAGAACTCCTAATCCATCTTTTTAAATCCTTTTTATAATAATCCTTACTTCCAAACCTTATCATTATTCTAATGACTCTTAGAATTAAAACTCGGGATGTTACAATTCTCCTCCACTTATTAGAATTTCGTCCCCGAAATTCCGTTGAGTTCCGTAATTGGAGAACCATCACGTTGGTAAAGTTTCTGACTTCGGTTTTCACTTCCCTTCGGTCTTTATTCCCCACTCCGGGTGTGATTAGGGTCATGCCTATTTCAATGCTTGTCCTCGAATACAATGTATCATTTCTACCTAGACAGGATCGTCAGTTTTCTTATTATTAAAGTTCCATCTCTCATTCCTTGGATTGAAATCCTCCCCCACTTAGCATTGACATACTTGATTATGTTCATGCTAAGGGGCATAATCATCTGTTGCCTAGGATAGAGTACACAGGTTCCCAATCGGTATTCAAGGATGAAAGGAGGGCACGTGGGTGAGTATCTATCGGTAGGCATAGAACTATGCCAGGTTTCTACGACTTGGCGAATTCTCGCGTATACATCTGAGATGCTTGAAGATTGAAGAGAGTGAAGATGAAAAGAAGAAACATGAAGCACTCAAGAGTGAGTCTCATGGTTTTTGCAAGACGACCCAGGGTGTACAGGATACATGTCAAGCAAGAAGACAATGGAGGTTATCCCCAAAGTGTGCGTTTTCAGCAAAGAGTCGTCGAAGGATGCGTCTTCTATGGATCTGCGGCTGATTGATTGGTCTCGGTCAACCGGGGTCCTGTCCAATGCACAGGGTCCCAAAAGACTTAGATTATCACTTGCGATGTTCCGACATAACATCTTAATTGAGATTCCATTTCGCGACTTCACTTTTATCCCGTTCACCTTTTATTCCTTCAAGTGAGTCTAGCAAAGTCACTCTTAAAATCAATCTTCACCATACTCGCATTCTACTTCGATGCTACTTCCTTCCCGTTCGTTTAATAATGTAAGAGGCTTAGGCTCACGTTATACACTAAACCCGTAACACCCTACTCTCCCTGTAAGGGAAAGTACTCCTGCTCGGCCGGGGGCTGTGCCAGCTCAATCTCTGTACCTGAAATGTAAGGGAGTGAACATTGCACATGAAATAGAAAGCAGTTTCTAACTAAACATAACAACCCGCTAGGTCAAACACAACTAGCAAATAGAGCATATATTCACATATAGCACGCCATGCACATTTCATAATTTCCATATTCATTATTCATTCCAAACTTCCATTTTCATTATTCATTTCAATATCCATTTTCATTATTCATTTCATCATTCATTTCCTTTACTTTTTACTCATTTCAATACACTTTTTATTTCAGTACATCACCTCAAATCAGAGGCCAATGCACAATTTCATGCAACACATTTATCACCTCAAAACAGAGGCTCTCATTCGTTTCCTTATTTAAATTATGTGTCCCTCAGGTCAGAGGTCAACACACATTCATTATAATTCATTTTGTGTCCCTCAGGTCAGAGGTCAACACTTCAATCTCTTAATTCACGGTGTGTCTCTCAGGTCAGAGGTCAACACACCAATACACATTTCATCCGGTGTCCCTCAGGTCAGAGGTCAACACCCAATTCATTATTTAATCCGGTGTCCCTCAGGTCAGAGGTCAACACTCATTCATTTTAATTCATATCGTGTCCCTCAGGTCAGAGGTCAACACATTTTTAACATTTTACTCATTTCGTGTCCCTCAGGTCAGAGGTCAACACTCAATCGTACTTCACCTCCACGCAGGAAGGTACCTCATAAATTTGGCCTATGGGTACTTCACCTCCACACCGGAAGGTACCTCATACCATTGTACTTCACCTCCACACCGGAAGGTACCTCATACAATTTGGCCGGTGGGTACTTCACCTCCACACCGAAAGGTACCTCATACAACCACCTAAATTATACTTGACATCATTCTCTTTATAAACCATTCATTCATATCACATTTAACCACAATCAACACATAATTATTCATGTAATTTCCTTATTCATTTCCTTTCTCAGTTATCACAATCATACCAAATAGTGTTCTCTTTTATAGCCCAACATTTAGATTCGCCCTTCATTTTAATTTTGCATATATCATCTTTTACTTTGGTTTGCACATAATCATTTTACTTTCGTTCAATTCATAAACCATGATCTTTATTCACAATTGATAATACTTAACTTTTTTACTTATTTAACAATTAGATACAAATATGCACATTTATCACATTTAATCGTTTTCATTCCCTTTCTTCCTATATCAATTTATTCCACAACATATACATATATTTGCTACAGTAATTAATTATCATTTAATTCACAACTTTACAAATAAAGTCAATAATCATAGAAATCATTTATGTCAACTTCACTTTCACATTACCCAATTCCTCATGTACTTCAATATAATCATTAACCAAATTTCATTTATCAAATAATTCATTCTTATATTATTGGGTTTCCTTTTCCTAGTCTTAACATCCAATCATCATGCACATTTAATTAATTAGAATTTCATATTCAATAACCTAGGGATTTATAATCTAATGTTCTCCCCTAACACATAACCCTAACAAGCATTATATACTAGCTAGAACCTACTCCCTAGAACAAGGCAAAGCTCACTATATCCACCCCCTTACCTTAACCAAGGAGAGGGAGAGTGGGAAAATCCAAGACTTAGCTCCGAGCACTCCCAAAACCAAGAGCTCCAAGGGCAAGAAGATAAAGAGAGCGATGATGATCTTCCCTAAGTCGAAGGAATGGAATGATGATGAGATTATTGCCCAATTTCAAGAGAAAATTCGAATTTTCCAAAGAGGGGAAAAGAGAGAGAGAGAAAATCCAAATTAGAGAGAGAGAAGAACATCAAGAACATGAATACTTACTTGGAGCAACAAAGAGGGACTTGATGATGGACTTTGGAGTGATTCCCTTAAGGCTTGATGGATTTGGAATGAGAGATTTGGTGCCCTAGAGAGAGAAAATTCGAGCTTTTTGGCAAGAACAACGTGTGGATCGCTTTTATTTTTTTCCACTGCAGCAGCCTTTAATCGATTAATAATCGATTAAGACTTTTCAAACTTTCTGGTCATAATCGATTAAGTTGCAGCTTAATCGATTAAGCTGCATAGTTTGCAGCATCCAGACTTTGGAAGGTCATAACTTCTTCGTTACCCGTTGGATCTTCCTCAAATTTTAAAGCAAGCTTCCCTACATACTAATCTTCACATCCAACGGTGGAATTTGTGTTTAGAGATGTAAATCTTTTATTTTGAATTTCTGAATATAGGGTGTTTACAACACCGAAAACATCGCTTCTAACGCTCTTTTGTTCATCTTTCGACCTCCTTTCTGATGCCAATGCTTATTGACTCCTTTATGGCATTCAAAGAACTCCTAATCCATCTTTTTAAATCCTTTTTATAATAATCCTTACTTCCAAACCTTATCATTATTCTAATTACTCTTAGAATTAAAACTCGGGATGTTACAGGATTCAACTTCCAGAGTTGAACCTAAAATATTGGAGTGCTAATGCATTAAGAAAAATAGCTAGCCTTGTTGGAGTTCCTATAATGGTTGATCAAGTTACTCAGGAAGGGAATCGTATTAATTTTGCAAGGGTTTTGGTGGAAGTCAACCCTTCTACTCTTCCTGAAGAGATTTATTTTGAGGATGAACAAGAACGTTTAATGTCGCAGAAGGTTGTGTATGAATGGAAGCCAGTGTTGTGCAGCAAATGCTCAATGTATGGTCATGACTCCAATATGTGCAGGAAGAATGTTAAGCAGCATTGGGTTTTAAAAAAAAAGCCTAGTCAGGAAGATGTTGAAATCATTGATGACAAGTTGAAATTGAATTAATCTATTGAGAAAGGCACTATCCCTGAAGAGAATGTTCCTAGTGCTATAGAAGAGGTGGTCTCGGTTTTGGGGGAAGGTGCTCCTTTGATGGCTTCAGGTGCTGTTACTAAGGATGCTAGTATTTCTGGCACAACAGAAGAAGGGTGGCAAACTGTGATCAGAAGTAAGGGCAAGAAACAGATAGGAGAGGCTTCTCAGCCATCCCCCCATGGATAATATAGGAGCTTGGAATATAAGAGGGCTCAACCACCCTCAAAAGCAGAAAGAAATCATTTCTTTTTTGCAGGTTGCATAAGGTAGGTTTGTTTGGCATTCTTGAGAATAAATTAAGGCATGATTCAGTTTTGACAGTCATTAATCACATTGCTCCTGGCTGGGGTTTTTTCACTAACACTGATGTGAGTCCTGTTGGTAGAATTCTTATAATTTGGAAGCCTGATGTTTTTGATGTTACTCTTATAGCAAGGTCTGCACAATATATGCATTGTCTGGTTTCAATTAAATCTGATAATAGCTTTTTTTTCTTCACTTTTGTTTATGCTTCAAATGATCATGAGGAGAGGAAGGAACTTTGGCAAGTTATTCAGGGTGCTAGAAGGTTAATTTCAGTTCCCTGGATCATTATTGGGGACTTCAATGTTATTCTTGACCCTCAAGAAAAGATAGGTGGTGTGGTAGACATTGATTTATTGTCTGACTTCAGGAATTGTGTTGATATGAGTCAGCTTGTTGATATGAGATTTAAGGGTTGCTCTATGACTTGGTGTAATAAGCAAATTGGTGATGATAGAATCTGGTCTAAACTTGATAGAAGTCTTATTAATTCGGCATGGTGCTCAGCCTGGCCTAACACTGAAACAAATTTTCTTCCACCAGGTGTTTCAGACCATTCACCAATCCTGGTTGAATGGAATTTGCTTAACCCTATGTTCAGACCTGACTTTAAGTTTTTCAATATGTGGACACAGTTGGATGACTTTTCTGCTATTGTGAATGATGTTTGGAGTCAGAATATTCAGGGCACTGCTATGTTTCAGCTTAGTAAGAAGATGGAGCTGCTTAGAAAACCTCTCAGGTCTCTTAACTTGGCTAAATTTTCTGATAATGAAAATAGAGAAAAGGCTCTCAGGGACTCTTTGCAAGTTGTTCAGATTGCCCTAGCACAAAATCCCCATGACTTGGTCTTGCAGGATGAAGAAAGGAAAATTATTAAAGAGCATAAAGTTGTGCAGAAAGTTGTTCTGTCATTCCTTAGGCAAAAAGCAAAACTTCATTGGTTGAAGGATGGGGACAGTAATTCAAGACTTTTTCATGACTCAATCAGACAAAGGACTTATAAGAACAGAATTGTCAGGATCAAAGATGACACTGGTAATTATGTCTCTGGCCAGGGAAACATTAGTTCAGTCTTTGTGGCTTTTTATAAGACATTATTCAGCAGAAGGAGCACTTATTATTGGAATGATGAGATAGTTTCTGAGGGCAATGTCTTATCTCTTTCTCAACAGATTAATCTTGTCAAACCTTTTACTAATGAGGAGATAAAGCATGCCTTTTTCTCAATCAATTATGACAGCTCTCCTGGGCCTGATGGCTATGGATCTCATTTTTTCAAAAAGGCCTGGGACATTGTTGGCAGTAGCTGTTGTGCTGCTGTGCAGGAATTCTTCACTTCAGGTAATATCCTTAGAAGATTTAATGAAACCAATCTTGTCATGATTCCAAAGGTGGATGGTCCTACTGAGGTAAAAGATTATAGACCTATTGCCTGTTGTAACACTGTCTATAAATGCATTTCTAAATTGCTATGCAATAGACTATATCAGGTTTTGCCTCATTTAATAAATGAAAACCAGACAGCATTTGTGCAAGGCAGAAATATCATTCACAATGTCCTAATAACTCAGAAGCTTTTGAGGTTATATGGAAGAAGACATATTTCTCCTAGATGCCTTATGAAGATTGATATCCATAAAGCTTATGACTCGCTTGACTGGTCATTTATTTCTGATATGCTTAGGGCCTTCAATTTTCCTGATAAGTTCTCTCACTGGTTATTGACATGCATCACTTCTGCTTCTTATAGAATAATTATTAATGGTCAGAAGTCAGATACTTTTACCCCCTCTAGAGGTTTGAGACAAGGTGATCCAGTCTCACCTTTGATTTTTGTTCTAGCAATGGAGGTGCTGAGCAGATTTCTGAGCTTAGCATCAAAGCGCAGGAACTTCAGATTTCATCCTTTGTGCAAGGATTTAAACCTCATCAATTTGGCATTTGATGATGATTTGATGATTTTTTGCAAAGGGCACCCAGCTAGTGTCAGAATTTTGTTTGATGCTTTTCAGGACTTTTCTAGAAGTTCAGGTCTAACAGCTAGTGCCCCTAAATCTCACCTCTTTATGGCTGGTATTCCTGATGAGACTCAGAATCTTCTATTACAGATTACAGGTTTCCAGAGGGGCTCTTTTCCTTTCAAATACCTGGGATTGCCTATTTCTGCTAAAAAATGGTCTTCATCATCTTGCAAAATTCTGGTTGATAAAGTGTGTAGAAGAATTGACTCTTGGAGGAGCAGAAATCTATCCTACCAGGCTAGATGTTGTTTAATAAACTCTGTTCTGCTCAGTATGCAGGTGTATTGGAGTCAGATTTTCATTGTTCCAAAATCTATCCTAAGAGCTATTGATCAGAAATGCAAGGAATTCCTGTGGGGTAAGAATGATGCAGGTCATTTTCATGCTGCAGTCTCTTGGCAGCAGGTCTGCAGGCCAAAAAAGTGTGGTGGATTAGGCTTTAAGGACTCAATCACTTGGAATTATGCAGCTGTTGGCAAGCAAATTTGGTAGATTTCCAGTAAAAAAGACTCTTTATGGTTGAAATGGATCAATTCTATCTACTTAAAGGATACTGACTTCTGGTTGTATGATCAGAAGGCTGCTGATGGATGGCACTGGAAACAAATTTTAAAGGTCAGTGACAAGATGCAACCTTATTATCAGAATGGCTTATGGTCTCTATCTGCTGATGGGGTTTACTCTATTAGAAGTGGTTATTTAGCTCTAAAGAATGACAATCAATCTTTTCCTCAATTCAGGATAGCTTGGAATTGTGTTTCAGTTCCTAAGCATTCCTTCACTGTCTGGCTTGCTTTACTTGATAGATTAAAAACAAGGACCAAATTGCGTGCATTTATGCATATTCCAACTTCTTGTCTGCTTTGTAATGCTGCTGATGAAACAAGAAACCATTTGTTCTTTGAATGTGATTGGAGTAAGGCTTTACTTGAGGCTGCTTGCATCTGGTTAGGCTTGGATTATTGGCCAACTCGATTTGCTAACTGGTCTAGATGGCTGGTTTATGGCTTTAATGATAAAGGAAGAAGAAAATGTGTAATTGCCTTATTTGCTGTTGTCATCTATCATGTTTGGAAGGAACAAAACTTCAGAATTCATCATTACGGTTCTCATTCGGTGGAGAGCATTTTAAGGACTGTTAAAAATGATGTTGCCTGGCGAATAAGCTTTTCTTTTCCTATGTTTAATAATTGGACAAATAAAGCACTAGTTGATAGAATTAGATTGGAAATTAAATGTAACTAGATTCCTTTAGGCAAGCTATTATACTTGAACCCTTCCTAGAAGGTGGCAAGGTCTTAGTCTTGGCCTTTAGTTTGTATGATTCATTTTTCGGCTGTTGGTAATGAATTTTTTGTTTACCAAAAAAAACTTATAATAAAATTTTAACTCAATCTTGTATTTTAATAACTTTTACCTTAAATTTGGGACAAGGCGTTTATAAAGCTGGAGATACTTAGGTCATAAAAATCATCTCAAACGAATTTGAATTGTTTAACTTTTTAGCACAAAAATCATGTTATGGTGATGTTGCATTGTTTTCTTAATTAATTTCGATAAACTTTCCATTGTTTCACTTCATTCTATTTTTTTTGTTACAAAGGAAAATAACGCAAAGCAAAAACCAGATAAAAACTACTGTCTCAGATGCACAACAGCAATAGAATCACTTAGTAACTGCGCAAGCATGAACGAAGGAGGAAGCTCCCAAACTATATGAGTATCAACATGAGCAGCACCATGATATTATTATTATTGTTTTAATAAACTAAAAATTAATTTATGATATTATTCACTTCTAGAATTGCAAATTGAATAAATATTTATGATAATGTTTTTGTTACGTTAAAAGATAGTTATAAGTTCTGTTACTCGATCAAAGTGATAAATTTTTTGGTAATAATAATTTTTATGTTTGATCAACAAACTTGTTTTTCATGTTTATTATGTCGAATGATGTCAAGTGATGAACCAATAGTAGTTATTTTTTGGTATAAATATTTAAAATTATGTTGTTGTTTTTTTTTTATCCTAATAACACAGACTTGCAATATTTCATACATTGTTTATAATTTTTATTTTTTTTTGGTACATACATTGTTTATAATTTAGTATGTACAATTAAATGTTAATATCGTTTGATTAAATATAAGAAAAAAATGAAAAAAATATATAAAAAAATCAAAAGAAAAAACATCATTGTTTTACTATGGCGCTAACAATTCGTAAACAGCAAAATTTATTAAAAAACAAAAAAAGAAGAAGAAAACCAAGGATAGTGCCTAGTATTAGAACGGAGCTGCTAATGCCTTAGTTTCAAGAGAACTTTATGGAAACAATGCCATCCATACCTTAAGGGGTATTCGTTTCCATGTTAAGAATTATGTTCCCGGGAATCATATTCCCAGTAATACTATTGGCAAAAATTTTATTGATGGGAATGTAGGTAAATATGTTTGATTAAAATTTATAATATTTCTGGGAGTATACAACATAATTATCAAAATGCTCATGCTTTGTAAGTTCTTATTCAAATATTAAACTTATTAATGCTTATCGAAAATATATTTTTTTATAATTTTTATTTCAATTAACAGATTGCAATTTACTATTTAATTTATCTACGCTATAGCGTTTTTATTTTATATTTTCCTAACTCACGATACCGCGGTTCAGCCAGGGGTCTGTAGGCTTATCTATGCCCTCCGTCAGGGGATTGTGGTAGATGTTGCATCGATTATTTCTGATCGTATGCGCAGGTTTGCTAGGAAGGAGACGAGGTATGTTGGCTTCCCTTGGGTGATGACCCGACTGTGCATGGCAGCTGGGGTTGATTTTAGAGCTGATGTAAGAGACCTCAAGCGGGCCCCTAGGATGACCAAGGCCACCTGGGATGCATACATTGTTCGATCTATAGAGACTGCCAGGGAGGGCCCACCACCACAGCAGTAGCAGTTCGTCCCACCACCACCACAGCAGTAGCAATTCGTCCCACCACCACCACAGTAGCACCATTCTAAGGCAGGACCATCCAGCTAGCCGGCGAGGCAGTTGGGCGGCATGGATAAGGTCATTGGGTTGATGCAACGTATGCTGCGGAGATAGAGCAGAGCGGCCGAGTTTCAGCGCAGGGAGATGCGTTGGAATCAGGCCAGGGATTTGGTTTTGAGAGATTGGAGATCAGCACAGGGCCTATACGATGTGCCTCCGTACACTGAGGAGGATCACGGCCTGCTGGATTCTTCACCTGATGAGGATGATAGTTAGGGGATGTAGTACTTTATTTCTATTTATCATATGTATTCCCCTTCTCTATTTGGACCTGTGCCGTACCAACAAACATGTATTGCTTTGTAGGACTTTTTCATAGTTTTTATTGCATGGATTATTCTGTTCACTTTTTATTGCATCTGGATATATGTTGTGTTTGTAACAGGTGTGAGTTGATGTCTCCTCCACGAGAGGTGCTATATTTGGCACTTGTTTCTAACGACCTGCAGGTATTAAGTTTGGGGGAGAATCTTCTCATTTTTATTAGTGCTAAGTGTTTGATGCGGATGTGAAAGGGAAGTGTTCTGGAATTTTCTGTGTAGTAGTTTTTTTTTTATTTTGTAGTTTAGGTTAGTTTAGTTTGTTTGAGGACAAGCCAACCTCTAAGTTTGAGGGAGTGGACAAAATAATTTTTTTTTCAGACTTGAATTTTTCTCCCATTTTTGGTGTTGGTTTGTGTCTTGGGTAGAAGTAGATAATTATTCTAGACTTAGGACTGTTTTTCTGATGATAGGTGTAAATACTTAGTTTAGGATTAGACTCATTGATTTTTGATACTAAATTGATTGAGCTGTAAATATTTTTGAGATCTGGTTATTTTGACAAACTTTTTGAGAATTTGAGATTAGTGAACTGACCTTAGCCTAGTGAGATTTTGAGCCTAAACACTGAGGGGTATGATTTATTGAATTAATTTTGATGTGAGACCCCTATTTCTTTCATGAGTGTGTTCACTTTGACTTTGTGTTCTAGAACTTGACCGGTGACCATTTTGAGATTGATAATTGTTTGCATGCATTAAAATAATTAAGACACTTAGGATGTGCTTTTGTGACCTTCAGATGATTTGAATTGATAAATGTTCCCTTAGTTGCCCATTTTGAGCCTAATTAATTATGATTTTTCTTTGGTACCATGCATTGATTGCATAATTTTTGTTAGTACCTTAGGAATTTTGAATGAGCAATTTAGAGGAATGAATAAGAAAAATTGAATGAATGGTATAAAGTGTTGTGAGTCTACTTCTCTTTCATGAATGAAATAAATGAAACAAAATAAAAAGAAAAGAAATTTGGAAGAGAGTAGAGAAAAAAATTTGAAAAGAAAAGAAGTATGAAATTGATTGTGATTTGAGTTGTGCCTCTTTGGCATTTATTGCTCATTCATAATTTTTTAGGGAAATTTGTTTTTGCAATTTAGCCATTTGTTTTGTCCGTTCTTTTTTTATCCCACCTTACACTTTTAGCCATGGACTCATTACAACCAAATAAAAGACCTTTTGATTTTTGTGTGCATTCAATAATTTCAGTGGAGATTTGGGTCTATGGTCAAGCTAACGGTAACACTTAGTCATTGCATAAACGTGTGTGCATTATTGATATATGACCCTGATACACATGAGAGATATACACTGAGAGGTTGAGAGTGTTCACTAGTTCTGAGTTCTTGTTGAGTTTGTGATTTTAACTAGGTTTTAATTGCATGAATTGGTTGTGAAAATAAGTGTCCGAGTCTGTGAGTCGAAGTCCTAGATTAGGTGTGTACATTTTGATTTAAAGGGTAGTCTTGTGTTTTAGAATTTTTATTTTACTTTTGCCTGGGACATGCAAAATGCTAAGTTTGGGGGAATGATTTGGGTCTAATATATGATGTTTTTGGGCTTGATTTCACTTCCTTTTACTATGATTTTGGCTTATTTCTCTCGTAAATATAGGTTGTTTTTGTTAAGTTTAGGATTTTTACTAGAAGTAGAGTCCTTTGAACGTTTTGATCTGTTTTGGGTATGTTTCAGATACTTTTTGAGCTTAATTGGAGAAAATAATTATGGAGCTGGAAAGAGCATAAGAAGACCTTGAAAATGACGCAAGAACGGAGCGAAACGGAGTCGGAAGATGCACCACACGCCCAGGCGTGTAGATCCGCACGCCGAGGCGCGCGTGCCACGTTAACCCTCAACTATCAGACCTGGCGCGCCTAGGCGTGGAGCCTGGTGCGCCCAGGCTCGCGCAACACGTTTAGGCCTAATTGGGCCAATTTCAGAGTGTTTTCGAAGGATTCTCTTAGGATTGAGTGTATTATTATTTATATTAGGATTAGTGACTAGGTTAGCAGCTGTGGTAGAAGGGAGATTACACACTTTGGAAGCAATTTGAAGGAGGAATCCATTAAAGCTTGAAGATTCAGATCAGTTTTAGTGGTAATTTAGGAATGAATTCCATTATTTCAGTTTTGTTTCTTCCTTCTAATATGTTTAACTAAAACCCTTGTGTTAGGAACATGGTGGATTTTCATGGATAGTTTGTTTTAATTTATGAATTAGTGTTTTTCCAGTTTTATATCAAGTGTTTGATTGTGTTTTTAGTGTTATGCATGAACCTGATCAATTTATGTTTCGGATCTCTAAATCTTAAATTGGAAAATTAGGATTTTGAATAGGCCTTGCAATCAAATAGTATAACTATCTAACTTGTAGGAATACTTTTGGGTTCTTATGAAACTTTTCATAAATTTACTGTTCTGACTAAGGTTATTCAATGGTTTAATTTCTTAAGGGATTAAGAGTTGTCAAATTGGATAATAAACAGTAATTACATAAGAGGAATCTAGTAATTGCTAATTTAGGAGTTTGTTCTTAATTTAAACGAAAAACAATAATTCAGAATTAATTAATGATGCCTGCAATGAAACTAAGTTTCTAACCACTTTTCTTTCACTGCAACTTTATTCTTTTAATTTTCAGTATTTTATTTTATTTTAAATTTTATTTCAAAATCAGATTTAAAAAGCACTTTTATTTAATAGATTTGACTTAGAACTACACTTAGGTGAAAATAGTTGAACAATTTGCAATCCTCGTGGGACAATAATTTCACTTTCATTATATTACTATTGTACGATCTAGTATACTTGCTAGAGAGTCCAACAAGTTTTTTTCATTCCCATTCCCATTCTCTTATTTTCATTCCCATTCTCTCTATTCTCTTCTCTTTTTCATTATATTTTTTCTTTTCTTTTTTTTTCTTTTGGAAGAGAAATAGATATCACAATTAATACATTCACCTCAACACTTTCTGAATCAACATATTCCCAATTGCACCATTCACATTTCAAAGGATACCAAAAATATATAACATTTATGAAAAGGGTACCAAAGAAATCATATATCAATAGGCTCAAAGTGGGCCACTAAGGGATAATGTTTATCAAAAATCTATTGAAGGCCAGAAAAAACACAATCCTAAGTGCCTTAATCATCTTAATGCATGCAATCAATTATCAATCTCAAAATGGTCACCGGTCAAGTTCTAGAACTCAAAGTCAAAGTGAACACACTCATGAAAGAAATAGGGGTCTCAAATCAAATAAATTCAATAAATCATACCCCTCCAGTGTTTAGGCTCAAATAACTCACTAGGCTAAAGGTCAGTTCACTAATCACAAATTCTCAAAAAGTTATCAAAATAACCAGATCTCAACATATTCACAGATCAATAAAAACAGTATAAAAAATCAGTGAGTCTAATCTAAACTAAGTATTTACACCTATCATCAGAAAAACGGTCCTAAGTCTAGAATAATTACCTACTCCTACCAAGAACACAAACCAACACCAAAAAGTGGAGAACAATTCAAGTTTGAAATTTTTTTTATTTTGTCCACTCCCCCAAACTTAGAGGTTGGCTTGTCCTCAAGCAAACTAATCTAACATAAACTACAAAATAAAAATTAAAAAACAAAAGCAAGGAGTTAAGAAACTTCCCTTTGTAGCACAACATTCTCTCTTGATTCACCATGGAGGAAACTCCCCCAAACTTATTCACCTGTGTCACATGAACAACTAAAAATAGTGCTAGAAGCACCTCATTAGCAGTTACATAGAAAGTTCCAACTCTTTATTCACTAACTAACTAAGAAAAATAAAAACCTACACTACTACAAAACTACAAAGAATCCACCAGGATCCCAAATCCTATAGGTTAAATCCCATGTGATGCAACAATAACAAGTTATTCCCACATCCCATGGGAGGGAGTTTTAAAAATATTTTCAATCACACCAGGGTCAAAAGGTGCATTCCTTACTCCATGCATTATCATCTCAGACAAGTTATTTCTTTTCCCATTCATGAAGGTGTTAATTTCATGAATTAGGAAAACTACCTTTTCAGGCTCCCTATTGTTCAACAATAATTTAGATTGATTTTGAAAATTTTCATGAAAGCACATAGGTTGAATATAGTGGAAAAATTTTGAGTCATCCAAGCATGCAATATATTTAACCAAATTTTTAATTGCTAGAAATTCATCATGCAAGGGTAGATCAAATTTTTCTACCATATTCACACCTACTAAAGTTGTATTTCGGTCCACTTCCTCAAACTTGCACATTCTCATTTACTTGTTCCTCCATAGGGGTTTCATTATTGGTCACATCCATTACCACCACTTTTTCCTCTCTTTGAAAAGAGTCAAAAATTGTTGGTGATGCTTGTGACTCTTCATCTAATTGCTTCGAAATGTGTTCAACTTGAATTTCAAGGTTACTTAAACAATCACTTGGGATTTGAAAATTGTTTCTAGATTGTTCAACATATTCTTTAGTGGTTTGAGCACATTTCTCTAAAGCTATTTCCCATGGAGCTTTCTCCACAGGGATTGGCTCTACAAAAAAAAAATTTCTCAGCTATAGCTTGTAATTTCTCTAAAGCTATTTTCAATGGAGTTTTCCTAACACTTATGTTTTGTGCATAATAGTATGGAGAAAAAGGATCTGAAATATATCTATTACAATCTAAATCATTATTAAAATAATAGTTATACATGAAAAGGTACAAGTTACACAAGTAATTAAAAAAAAGGTATCGAAGAAAATTAGAATCGAATTTCAATCCCCGGCAACGGCGCCAAAAACTTGTTGGACTACCGACAAGTATACTGGGTCACAAGTAATAAAGAGTAAGTAAAATTATCGTTCCACTCGGGGATTGCAAATTGTTTCTAATTTCTTTCACCTAATTGCGATTACTATATATAACTTGTATTGGTTTAGAGTTTAGAGATAGGAGTGTAGAATTAAAAGAATGAAACAAATCAGAAAACAAAAAGGTTATAGAAACAAATATGGAAAAAGTTAGGAACTTGGTTTCATTACAGGATCAGGTTATTAATTATGGAAATATGTTTTCCAATAAATCAAAAACTCCAGAAACAATAAAAGCTAGATCTCTCATGACAATTATGTTTCTTACCCCTTAATCCCTTAAGTGAGTTTTGGTTATAAGAGTTATGCAATTACCCAAAACTATTCTTACGACTTGTGTAAGGTCCAATATTTTTAAATAAATAAATACATAAATAAAATAAAATTTTTTTAGTGAATAAAATATTAAATTTTCTGATTTTAGTCAAAAAACTCGAGTCTTTTGGGGAAAGACTAGAGTATCGTAACTAGCTGTTAGAAAATTTGAATTTCTAGTTGGAATACTCAAGTAGTTCGAGCAGCTCCGCAAAAAAATAAAAGTCGGTTTCAACTCAAATTGAAGCCAACAGCTCGTTCAATCTAGTTACAAGCACAGAGCTGGACTTTACTTTGAAGGAGGGTAATCTTAGACTATAAGTAGGTGATTGGGGAAGCCTCAAACACATTCAAATCACTCCAAACCCGAATCTCTGTCTAAATTTCTCTGTTATGTGATGCTGACTTTGTTCACTTCATTCTCTCTCAACTCTCACCCACTCCCTATGAAACCAAAACACGAATTGAAGTTCTAATTCCAATCTTGAATTAGAACCAAGACGCACTCAAAATAACCTCCTGTAGAGCAAGTTCTAGGCAATCAAAGTTGGGCTTTCCAAGCTGCGAAAACAGAGTACAACACAGCATCACCTAGCCTTCTTTCTTGAATTGGTTTGGTAAATCCAGAAACCCTCTTGATTCCAAATTCGTTTCTGATTAAAGTTAGTATTCCCTAGTTGCTTGAGCTAACTTATTTCATTATTTTTCATGTCTTATTCATGGTGAAAATGGTTTCCAAAGTCAGCCAGTGCAAACTATTTTGCACCAGCGCAAATTCCAAAATCTTGATTCAGTCCCTTTCCTCTTCAACCAATCATTTCTTTAGCTTCTCTAAGGTATGGGAGAAGTTACCTAATTGCTAGAATGATGATTAATAAGCTAAATTCATAGGAACCATTTGAGGTTCATGGGCAATGTACCTTGAAATGAGAACCTGACTTGGAGGTCAGAAACTCACGGTTTTTGTGTTCAAACAAGTTTAATTGGACCTAAGGATACTCACTGGATCGATTTACGAACTTAAAATCAAGTAGAAATGAAATTCATATGTTAAAATGGACATTTTCAATGTTTTTATGCAATCTGTGATTTGGTTATGTGTTTTGTTGATTTGATGTTAATCGATACATGTAATATGTTCATTTTATGTGGAATAACTTTTGTTTGGTGCAGAATTGAAGTAAAAGTGTAAGAATCACGAAATGATGCATAAAATGCAGAAAACTGGTGCTGTTGCAGCAAAAAGACTCGAATGTTCCAAGAAAGACTCGAGTATTCTGGAAAGTGGTGAACGACTCGAGTATTTCTTCAAGGACTCGAGTATTTTTGCATGAACCACTCGAGTAGTTCATGAACTACTCGAGTATTCTAAGAAAATTTCATAAAACTCTTATTCTCTTAAATTTTCAGAATTTAACTCTTTAAATCTCCTAAAAGCTTAATTTGAAACACCACTATGAGGATTTCACCCAGTGGCATAACTTATTTCCGTTTGGTTGATAGTAACCCCGGAGGTGTCCTACTAGAATTTTATTCAGTGGTTGATGATTTTCCTACAGGAGTCCCAACGGAAGTTTACATTTCAACCAGTGGCATAACTTATTTCCGTTTGGTTGATAATAACCCTGGAGGTGTCCTACTGGAATTTTATTCAGTGGTTGATGATTATCCTACAGGAGTCCCAACGGAAGTTTACCCCCATTTGGTCGATAATTATCCTATAGGTGTCCCAGTGGAGCTTTTATTCACTTGGTTGATATCTATTCTATGGGAGTCCCAAATGGAATGGTTACTTTTACCATCAATAGGAGGCGATGCCCCGATGGACTATAAATGAAATAATTAAACGCTATCTCTAAAACCATCACAGATTGCTATGCCGCTGATGGCATTTTTCAAAAGATTATGGATAAAGCGATTCGAGAAGGATGGCTCTGCCTCCCTGTTCCCTCTATCTCTCTTCTCTTTTTTTTTATGTAAGAATGAAGTATGTAAGAAGGGTGGGGGTGAGGGGTTAGAAGGATATTTATACGTAATTTAAGTTGGGGTTCAAGGACTATAAGAGGGGGTTGAATAAGGCTAGGAGTCATAAGGGGTTGATTTGCAAATTTTGAGTAGTTTAGGATTTATGACACACATCTTAGTGGGGAACATAATTAAGTGGGGTAATTAATGCTTTGTCTCCTTAGGGCGTTAGTAGGGTGGTTACATTTAAGTGGGTTACCCTAGGGACTTGTGCACTAATAAATGAATGTCTAACAATTCAAAATTCAAAATGCATAAACCACTAATTAAAACCGTGTAATATTAGTTGATAGTTGAAAATAATATTTTTCCGATACAGTACATGACATTCGAAAATCATATTTCAATTTCTCTTAACTAATCAAACCTTGTAATTTTCTCAAAAACAATGAGAAATTCGTGGCAGCAGATTTAAAGTTCAAACTGTACAAAAATATATTCTAAATTTTAATACGATCGTTTTGAATGTAAATTCGTCACATTCTTATTTACCAGTCAAAAGTTATGAATTTCCAAAGTTAAACAAATCAAAGAAATCCTTAAATAACAATTTCTCCTAAACACAAAATAAAATAATTTATCACTTCGAAATAAATCCTTTAAATCACCAAAACACAAGAATCAATCAATTAATTAATTTAAAATAATTTCCTCATTTTCACATATTATTATAAATCAAATAATATTTTTATCTAAATTTAAAAGAATCGACCAATCAGAAATTTCCAAAAATCAATTTATTAAAATGGGGAAAATTGCGGGTGTTACATTCCTCCCCAACTTAAAAATTTCTCGTCCCCGAGAAATGAAATGAAAAGAAAACACAAACATCCAAAAGCACAACACACACTGCTTCTTGACTTCCAATTCCTTTGATGATGTCACTCCTCAGTAATGAAACTCCTCTCATCGTGCAGCAGGTATATCGAATTGAGCCAGGATTAAACATGACCAATCATGAAGAATCCTTAACAATCTCACAAGGTTACAATTTCCTGGGGTTACATGAAAAATGTGAATTGACAGGGATAGGTCACAATTTATTAACAAGGGATTGTAAGCGAAAACGTTTACCAAGTTCAATGGGGGTACAGTTTGGTCTTTAAATCCCATGCCAACTTTTCTGCAACCACTTGCTCGTAGGCACACTCTTTCTTTCAAAACTCCCTTCGGAGTTACTCCTTTCTATCTAATTCCTTCATTTTATCGATAGAGATTTAAACCTTAGATACTAACTTAGGCTACACTCAGACATTCACCGCCTTTCATATTCATAAGGGTATAAGATTTGACTCTAAGACCCTTAAAATATCTCTCATTCAACAGTAACCAATATACTTGACAACATTAAGTTCTCTTCATTGACGAAAATTCCTAAATCTCCGGCTAATCCTCCTCGTTTGATCCTTCCGATGACACTGAACTTCAATGTTTCTGTTCACCACTTTCCTTATTTTACTGGAATTTCACCACGATTTTCGTTCTATGTTCTCAAAATAACTTCACCCTTCTTTCAGATTCATCATAAACACTGGAAAATCATATTGCTCCTTGCAACTTACTCCCTTAACTTAAACACTCAAGGGTCCTAATACCAAAATTTATCCAAAATCCTCCATTTGTCGACAACTTACGCTACCTTCATCTCCTTCTTGCTCCCCAACTTTAATCAAATTTATCACAATAGCAGTCTAACCTACAATTCTTACTTATTTTCGACCATTAAATTACACTTGGTTTTCCAATTCATACTACTAAAGGTAGGCATTCTACTCTAATCCTTAAAGTTTACGCCATTTCAGGGTATAATCGTCGCTTTCAAGCCTATACTAGATTGGTATTCTTTCTCGGGTCATTCCACAGTTCGCAGTTTATTTGGAATACGGTCCACTTAAGAACGCCACTTCTATCTTCCTGGAATGAATGAAGACACTTTCTATCAGGATTCAACTTATGGGTAGGGTCTATCTCTTGCTAATTGGCCTTACAATAGATCGGTTTCGTCACTAAGCTCCTTCAAATCCTCAAATTTCACACCGCGAAGGATGAATCATATGCCTTATTTCTTAAGGGTTACACTGACGAGGGGAATTATTGCTACGATCAAGCTCCAACTTTAATAGTGTCCTTGCTGAGGTCATTCTATATTTACATTCTTCCTAGGTTTCTCCTCTTTAAGACATCACTTTCTGGCTTCCTTTGTTTCGTTAAAACGCTTTCCGACAGGATTCCACTTACTTAATAAGGTGTGACTCTTGCCATACGATCTTAGATGGGTTAGTTTCCTTACTAAATACTCCCTCAATTGGTCAAATTCCCACCATTTCTTATCCACCGACTCGTTTTCCTAAGCACCTGAAAGAAGCAGACTTCAAAATTTTCATTTCAAACCCTTAATTAATGGACAACTCCACCATCCTCCAATTCTCAATCTCCCAAAATCAAGCCTATCAGGTTCTCAATCTTACTAAAGATTCGACAAAGAGTTGGAAGGGTTATACTTGGGTGTAAGATATTGGAAATAATATCATTGGGTGCAGCATAATTCATGTTTGATCAAAGCCATTCAGCAAAACAAGGGGTTTAAGGACAACTTTCTTTCCTTCGAAAGACACTTGTCACGAATCACAATGAAAAGGGTTCATTAAGGTTGAAAAGCCTATGTCAGGAAAATAAAAGACATAGCAAATGGGTTATCAATAAAAAAGGGCACAAACTGTCAGAAGGTGATGGCTTAACCTTGACTCAATCAGCTTTCATCGCCACCAGACTCAATCGCGAGCAGACAAACAGAGAGACAGAACACTCGAGCCGACCAACGCAGAACCTTGGTAAACCAACCCTTGAGTGCAGGCACTCAATCGAGGAAACATAACACTGACTCGAACACGACATCCAACAGACAGAGCTTAAACAGACAAAGCATGCAAGCCCATGCTTACGGCGACTAAGACAGACTTTAGCTCTGATACCATAAATGTAGCACCCTGATTTTGTAAAAAAAATCCATAAAATTTTTTTTCCATTAGTGACGTAAGCATGAAGTCATCTTGTAAAACATTTCTTGTTCCAAAACATTTCCATTAACAACTTAATCCTTCATGTCCCACATCACACGTCAAGTTCGAATTCGAGGTGTTACCAACACCACGCTTTGTAACCCGACTCATCATAGTTATAAACCATCGATACTACTCTATGTATCAAATTTGAAAACATTATTATTGGTACGGGGTTACATGATATCCGAGCAAAGTTATCAGAGTCTACCTGAATCACGACACAGTCATTACGGCAAAACAGGATGGACATTGAAAAGAACGAACAACCCTCATCATTAAAAGCTGTTGCAAGCGTCTGTGCCGCATCCTACTCCCATTTTCCGCACCCGGACACTCCACCGAAATGATCCTCCGCTCGAGTCCTCCTTAATCCGCAGATCCTCCATCTAAGTGGTCAACACATGACCAATAGAGCATAAAACCAAGAGACAAAGAGAGAGTCGGCGTTTCCGAGCGGAAAGCCGACGGTGTGGAATTACAGCAGGCATATATATATATATATAATAAGTTAAACAAATAAGCAACAACATACTAAACATGCATTCACATATTAAGAATTTCAATTATCATTTTCGTTTCTCCATTTTTCATTATCATCTTTTTCTCATACTCGGCACTCCAGGCCTTCGTCGCAAGTTTTCCTTTCACCGATACTTCCTTTCGTATTCACACGCAGAAACCCTCTTATTGCCACAACACTTTCATAATTGTTTACTCTTTATTCAGCGTTTCCATTCCTCTCCTTGCCCGTAGGCTTCATTGTTACTACATACTTTCCCATAGCTCTTATCTTCGCTATTAATGATTACTTCATCAATCTTCCTATATTTTTCTTATTAAGTCTTACTAAAGCGCCTCCATCGATGACAGGGGATTTAGGGAAAAGTCATCGAGGATTTAGGTTAGCAAACATACATCTCCTCCAATCCACCCAAACCTAATCGGAATCAAACGGGACGTACAGGAACCTTAACCCACGCCGGTCGAACAGTCGAGAAAATCAACAGCATATAATATCTTTGCCAAGACCACAACCGTACAGGTTGGTCATTACGGCAATTAATATTTTACGCGATATCGCAAGGGCCCAATCAACCATTCGACTGCCCGCCTCGTTCAGGTTCCCTTTCACCGTTTCGAATTTGATCAAGGGGTCGACAGTACTTTTCTAGTATCGAGTGCAGAACACGCTACGATCCCTTGGGTATTAATCCCCGATCACTTATAGACTATTTCTGTCTAGAAAAGTACTCTAGGTTACTTGACGTTTCACCTCATCACCCTTCCCTATCACAATCACACACCTGAGTATCCGCAGATAAATAGGGTATCTTCCTCTCCACTACTTCACACTCAACTCGCCGCGTTACTCAATGTCTTTCAATATTATATTAATATTTTATTTAATCCTAAGTGCGGACGAGTCATCCTTGTTCATCCCTTCGGTGATCCTCAACCTCTACTTATTTGTCTTTCACAATGATCTTTCTCAACTATACTTTAATTAACTTATAGGGCTCGGACACACGGGCATACCGCACAAATGGCCAGCACAATCTCATTCTTTCCAAACTCACTTTCCGTACAAGTCCACTTCATTTCCATTACTTCTAAGAATTGTCAATCTTTCCATTGAGTACCTTTTCACATTTTTACATCAGTTCCATCATCGTCGTCATTTCACTTAAGCATTTAAACATGACCATCGTTCTACATAATATCTTTGTTTCCCATACTTCTCATATCGTTTCCACATTCTCGCATTATTTTATTAATATCACTGATCAACAGAGCAACATAATAATATACATAACTACTTCCCAATTTCAGATAAAAGTTCAACAAGCATAGAGCAGCATATCATCACATTCCATCAACATCAATAAATAGCATCATGTCATAACATTATAACAGAAAAGGGATGTCTTAGTCCTGTGTATCAGTGGCCAAACATACGCACTCAATTGCCACTATACAACTGACTCTTAGACCCCACGTTCTGGCTTTTGAGATAGCCAGGAACAACTTAACATATTACCTACAGACCACGGTGTCTTAGGAAAGCTGCTCTCTCACCTCGAATCCAGCAAGTATCCGTTAGAAACTGATGCGGGCCCTTCTGACTGACAGCGGCTCCAAATTCCTGATTGGCAGACCCCTTGCTTAAAACAAGACACGTAATTATTACAAGGCTATTTAGCTAACACTCATGCTTAATATTGAATCGTTTTGAAAACTCATCATAATTCACGTCGGGTAATCGTAAAAGAATACCTTTACTCTTTTCACAGTAAATCCAATTTTTGGAACATACTTTAAATACCTCAAAATCATTCTGAAACGATGGACAAAACACTTTAAAACCATTCCTCTTGGTGGCTGGTCCGTTCCGAACAGCCATGAACCAAAACCCCAAAAACCTCGAAAACTTAACTTTTTCAATCCAACTCTTTCTCAATTCAAATACCATTTAAAACTCAAACTTGAAATCATTTGAACACACTTTTAGTGTTGAAAAACAAGTTGACTAAATCCGGAACAGCAAAGATTAAATTCATAAATCACTTTTTAGAAAATCCAAAAACACCGCAAAAGTACATTTTACTTCATATATCACTTTTAGCATAGAACCAACACTCAAACACTTTATTTTCCAAACACTATCACAAAAATAAAGGTTGGGCAGCCACTATACATATCCATAAATTTTCCATGAAATCAAATCAAACTAACTTAAAATCAATTAAATTCAAAAGCTAGTTAAGTAACCGAGCGCTTTTCGAACATTATTCAAATTTATAAATGACGACAACAATGCTTTATCGTATAAAATCATATGCCCAATCGACATACGTTCATTCATGTATTTTCAATTAAATCAAACTAACCAATCCAAAAACAATAAGTTTTCAAAAGCTAGATTCGTAATGAAAATGTTTCCCAAATATCACTTTAGACGTGCAGACGGCATACAATACTTTATCTAATCAAATCACATAGACAAGTTAAGCAAGTACACACATAACCAACCAATTAGCAAATGCACTTAGAATGAATCAATTTGACCCTAACTAAAAATTTGGCCGAAAGTAAGCAACCAACACAAATTCTTTAATTTTATTTCCCTACAAACCATACATGCTTCAGTTAACACTTTGCATTTGACAAAATGAATTTCTTCCTTCATGAACATGTATAAACCGAAGCATCAACCAAATGAATCCCAAAATCAATTCATTTCCTTTCTTCCTTAACCAAACATTTTTCAATCAAATTTTAGCATCTAATAAATTAACCAACTTTAAGTTAAACACATAACTGATTCAAAGCAATTTAGTTCTCATGTCCCTTTGCGTACACTTAATTTCACATAGTCACACAAATAAGTCATGAATGCACATGTAACTCAAATAATTCAATTATCATGAAACACTTAAAACAGATCAAGTCTGACTCTTACCCTAATCAAAACTGAATCATATAGGCAAATAGAGTACAGATAAAAATAAATTTCCCTAACCCTTCTTTAATGAATTTAAAACATGCATCATGATCGACCAATAATTCAAACTATATTTTTCATGCCTTAATCAACTTAAACAAATCATGTTAACAAGTATGCAATTCAAAACAAACAATTTTCATGTCGGCATGTTCATATAAGTAGAAACCAAAGTAAAACAATAGACCAATTAGAGCACACAAATTATTGACCCCTAGATCGTTTAAATCATATTCTTTTCCACTCACACAAGCTAACTTTAATGAAATAAAGATCAATGCCCTAAACTATTTTGATCATATCCAGTCCTCACAACTTGCATGTAAGGTGCAGCCGGGTCATAGGAAAATGCACAAGGTATCAAACACATCCAAAAATGCCAAGTAGAGTATTAGGTCGAATAGGGAAAAATCAAGAAAGACAAATTCAAAAACTATATCAAATCAATGAATTTTTGTTTCAAGTTTTGCAGGACACTTAAACTTATACTAAATTTCATCATATAAAATTTTCAGGTCATTTGAACCTTTAGAACACAAGTTTTCATTCAAATTTTTCCTTAAAAATCAAATCAGACATGCACTAATCAGAGACCAAAATGCAGTTATTAAAAATAGCAAACTAACTTCAAAACACACGAATTTTGGTACAGAGCTTCTTCACATCCTCAAGATCATCTCATAAATATTTCAGATTATTTGGAGTTATCTAAGTCATATTTTTTCAATTAACATTCTCTGAAATTCTGAAAAATCTGAACAGAGAACCTTACTGTTTTGCAATTAGTAAAAATACCAAATCAACTCCAAATCACCTAAAATTTTACAGAGAATCTCCTAGCATGTTCAAGGCCTTACCTTAAAAATTTAAAGTTCATTTGAGAAGTTTAAGTTCGAAAATCCAATACACCTTCTGTTTGAAAACTCTGTTTTTCCGAGATCGTTCTCTTAAAAACAATTCTTGTAAAATTAGTAAACCAATTCAAAAAATCATACAAAGACGCTCATATTAACTTACTTTAATCAGTGACAAAGTTTCAAAATTATTAGACAGGGGAAAGCATCACTCATCAAGATTCCTTGCCACCGGAATTATTAACTTCCAAGATCAATTCCAAACAAAGCAAGCTCAGTAAAAATACCAAAACCATTTCAAATTAGCTCAAATTTTCCATAACACATTCACATATCATTAGAAACATCATACTAAATTTTCAAGGCAATTCAATTAGTAAAAGTGCTTTTAACAACACCCCCATAAGCGAAACAACACATCTTAAAAAATTCATCAGCATCATGACCTACAAGCATGCTCCATAAAGTTTCTTACTAATCAGCCCCTATTTGGTTCTAACCATACTCCAAACACACCATAACACACACTCGACTCAAAGCAATTAAATTTTTATGTCCATGTTCTTAACCCAAAAGGGGCCGAATCACCCAACACAAGTAAACCAAAATTATAACTCTTAAGCTTCTACACCAACTTAGTCCATTCAAAGCATTCATGTACCAATTTATCTCAAAGAGCAAAAATCATTTAAGCATTTTACATACATGGCCGAATTCCTCAATCAAAGGATTACCAAATTTTAAGTCATTCTAACACATGCATACACATTTTGACAAAATCACTTAGTTTCTTTATCAACTAACTAGAACAAAATCATTTCTTTCATTCATTTTCCTACAAGACCGAAAAATAATCTAAGAAAATAACAAAGGTCAACCAAACAACAACATGCAGTAAAGATAAAATCATTTTCCTCATGTCCAAGTCTTGGCCGAAACATGCACAAGGAAAAATTGGGGATTTTGCAAAAATAATAACCAAAACAACAACATGCATCATAAATCAATCTTCATTTATTCATTTTAAACACAAATCAGTTTATTAAAATAAAACAAAATCATTTGGGACAAAATAAAGAAAAAACCGTGGGGACCTCATGCTCTCATGCATGTCCCTTTTTCATTTTTCAAACTCAAATCCATACTTAAAAACAACTAAAAATCTAAGATCAACATTAAAAATCAACATGCACTGGCTTTTTGAAAACAAATCAATAAAACCTCAAAGAAAACTCAAAATCCGAAAATACAAAAAGAATAAGGAACTATGATTGAAAATGAATACCTAGATGAGATTGAAAGTGAAAATGAGAAGTCAAAATCCCTCCTTCTTCCTTGGTGGTGTTCACGTGTTCCTCATGCTAATGGGAGGTGGGGTTTTGTTCTTTGCTTCCTTTTAAGTAGAGATGGGTTATTATGTATGAAGTAATAGATAAAGGCAAAGGAATTAGGGGTAGAGATTACCTAGGAGTGAAAAAGTACTCCCTTCTTCTTCCCCATCTCCTCGGCCTCACTCTCTCTCCATCTATCTCTCTTCTCTTTTTTTTTTTTTTGTAAGAATGAAGTATGTAAGAAGGGTGGGGGTGAGGGGTTAGAAGGATATTTATAAGTAATTTAAGTTGGGGTTCAAGGACTAGAAGAGGGGGTCGAATAAGGCTAGGACTCATAAGGGGTTGATTTGCAAATTTTGAGTAGTTTAGGATTTATGACACACATCTTAGTGGGGAACATAATTAAGTGGGGTAATTAATGCTTTGTCTCCTTAGGGTGTTAGTAGGGTGGTTACATTTAAGTGAGTTACCCTAGGAACTTGTGCACTAATAATTGAATGTCTAACAATTCAAAATTCAAAATGCATAAACCACTAATTAAAACCGTGTAATATTAGCTGATAGTAGAAAATAATATTTTTCTGATACAGTACATGACATTCGAAAATCATATTTCAATTTCTCTTAACTAATCAAACCTTGTAATTTTCTCAAAAACAATGAGAAATTCGTGGCAGAAGATTTAAAGTTCAAACTATACAAAAATAGATTCTAAAGTTTAATACGATCGTTTTGACTGTAAATTCGTCAAATTCTGATTTACCAGTCAAAAGTTATGAATTTCCAAAGTTAAACAAATCAAAGAAATCCTTAAATAACAATTTCTCCTAACACAAAATAAAATAATTTATCACTTCAAAATAAATCCTATAAATCACCAAAACACAAGAATCAATCATTTAATTAATTTAAAACAATTTCCTCATTTTCACGTATTATTATAAATCAGATAATATTTTTATCTAAATTTAAAAGAATCGACCAATCAGAAATTTCCAAAAATCAATTTATTAAAATGAGGAAAATTGTGGGTGTTACATGGTTCCTAGATCCTTTTTACCGATTTTAAAAATCAAGTGCTAACCCACTTAGAGCTTGCTCCTTCTCAGCTTCATCCAAATGCTTGGTGCTATATGAAAGCTTTTCAACTGTTCTGCTCCCACTTCAATCTCCAATGCACAATTCCCGTATTCTTTTCCATTTTTGGCCCTTTTCAGTCCAGCAAAGTAAAGGGGAAATGGGCTTGGGTGACACTTAAATCCCGTACTAGAAGAAAAGTATTCGAATCCTACTCTGAAACATGGAAGGATTTTAAGGATAAGTATTTTAAGATAATAGGAGCAGCCAACACATGGCCCTTCTTTTTTGGCCATGAGGGCAATCCATACTTCCCTATCTTTTGGTCCCCTCGAAATTCCCTCATTGCAGCCAGACAGTTTGCCATACCGGATAACCGGTTAACAGACGTGGAAAGGTCTACTGATTCATTCCTTCTCGCTTTTTACGATCGTTTTGGCTGTATAAGCACCGAAGCCATCGTGGATTCCAAACCTCATCACTTACAACAGACTTTTGGTAGGAGACTTCATTTTATTTGAATTTATTACGAAGCTTTATATATATCGCATTATTTTCTTCTTGCTTTCTTTTTAACACACTTTCTTTATGCAGCTGAAATGGCATCTCCCTCTGACTTGGCTGCTCTTGCTGCTACCCTTGGAAATGCTTCCCACAACTTGCATCCAAGGAAAGGCAAGTCTTCATTCCCCAGGCCTCCTCACTCTCCGGTGATTGTAGAGGGTACTGATGCTGCTCATGCTGGTACGCCCAAGAGGAGAAGACATGACAGTGCTGAAGGATTTCCTCATTTTGATGTTGGGAGTTCGGCCAACCCTCAAGGTGGTAGCTCTTCCATTTGGCTGAAGACTTGAGTGAAGGTTTTAGCCGGATGCTCCTTACAGACACTGATTCTCAACGTTTGGGAAACATGAATCGTAGGGAATTTTTTGGCTTATTGAAGTCCCTTAAAAAATAACAACTAAAAGCTGCTTCCACAATTCAATATCTGGAGGAAAATGCTGAAAAAGTCTTTTTTGTTGGGCAAGATGTTGTCAACCTTGCCGACCATGTGAAACAGGAGGCTGAATTAGTTTAGCAATTGGCTTCCGAAACTGCCAAGCTGAACAAAGCCAAGCAAGAATTATCACAAGCTGAGGAGGAATACAATAGGAAGCTGAACTCCAAGATTACTGAAATGAATGAGGCTCATGATGCAGCCCTCACTAGTTTAAGGAATGCTTTGAGAGATATGGAGTCAGAAAGGGACTTGCAAAAGGGAAAATGGATTGATTTCGTTCAATCTTCCTTTATGAATGTTGTTGAACAAGCCAACTTTATGAACACAAATTTTTTAGCAAAAGGGATGCATTTCCTTCATAGAGTTGGGGACGAGGTGCTGTATAGCTACCTCCCAGATGACAGCAAAGTGCCGGTAGATTTGTCGGACGAACTTTGTCCCGATCTCTTAGCTGTTGGAGATGATGAAGCGAATGGTGGTGATGATGATGATAATGAGGCCACTCATTGAGGGGGCCATTTATCTTCCTTTTAGTTTATTTTAATCACATTTTAATCTTCCCGTTCTTTACTTTTATTGTATTTCAGTCTTTGTAATATTGTACTTCTTCTTTATGAATGAAAAACTATTGCCTCTATTTTAAATGTGTTCAAGTCTTGTATTCAAATTGTTCCCATACTTGGTAGACATTTGGTAATTTCTCTTCTAGCCAGCGAAGGAAATTCCTTTTAACCTTATTAGACTCTAAATAAAGTCTAACAGTAGTCTTACTATCAGTACATGGGTGGTGTCTTTTTTGTTTTTTTAGGACATCCTCTTACCCATCTCACTCCCTATAAGGTGGCTAGCCAAATAGGTGGTGTACTTTTACGTTGGACTTAGTAAATTTTGATCAAGGTATGCTTGAACCAGATAACCATAATGAATACTGATTCTTCATACTTTTAAACCGTTAAACTGGTTTAGTGGTATATCTTATATATTTTTTTGATAATGTCCAAGAATAATTAAACTTGCTTTAATAAACCGTTGAACCGGTTTAGTGGAAATTAGGAATGTTAAACTGTTAAATCGGTTTGTTATCGTAATAAATGCCTAAACTACACTACTAAACCGTTAAACCGGTTTTGTGGGGTTAAACGACGTTTAATCGGTTTATATAAACTATGTTTATACTGCACTTTTAAAACATTAGTCCGGTTTAATGGCGATAAAAAGAACACAACAAATGCAAACTGAAATTCTTGCTTATTATAGCATCAAATTTTTACAACTGAGAAAGCATTCACACTGACTAAAAACAACAGTGGCTCAAAAGGCCTTATTGTAAGGAAAATGACGACGACACAAAAGCCTTATTCGAATTGAAATATCCTAAAAACTGTTTTCTCTTGTCAATCCACTCTAAAGGGGGCTCTCAACTATAGTAGGTTCGGAGTTTTGCCACATGCCAAGGGTTTTTGATCCTTTTTCCAGTCATTGTTTCAAGGAAATAGGCTCCATTATCAGTTTTAGCTCGGACCCGATATGGTCCTTCCCAATTAGCATCTAACTTTCCATGTGTTGGTTCTTTTCCATGAACATCAGCTCTTCTAAGAACCAAGTCCCCTTCCTTAAAGGCATGAGAGATAACCTTCAGGTTGTACTGCTTGGCGGATTGTTACTGGATTGTAGCCATACGAATAGTGGCCATCTCCCTTGATTCCTGCAAGAGATCAAGATTCTCCCTTATAAGTTTTACGTTCATATCAGGGTCAAAGTACCTCGACCTCAAGTTAGTTAATCCTATCTCCAATGGAATCATAACTTCACTTCCATATGTCAACTTGAAAGGGGTTTCGCCAGTAGCTGAATGTGGGGTGGTTCTATATGACCAGAGTATAGACTCTATAACCTGTACCCATTTTCCTTTGCTATCATCCAACTTCCTCTTTATGCCCCTGAGGATATACCTATTTTCTGCTTCTGCTTGTCCATTGGTTTGTGGATGCTCCACAGAAGATAAGCGTTGCTTTATTCCCAACTCACGGAGGAAATTCTTGAAAGCATCACTGACAAACTGGCGACCATTATCACTAATAAGTATAGCAGGGATACTGAATCGTGGGATTACCTGATTGCTAAGAAACATCTGGATTTGGACTGAAGTAGTGGTGGCAACTGCTTTGGCTTCAATCCATTTAGTGAAGTAATCCACGGCTACAACCAAATGCGTTACTTGACCTGCAGCTTGTGGAAAATGTCCTAACAGGTCCATTCCCCATTGATGAAATGGCCATGGAGCAAAAATCGAATGCAATTCTTCAGGTGGGGCAAGGTGGACATCAGCATGCTTTTGGCATCGATCACATCTCTTGACATGGTTCATGGAGTCCAATTGAATTGTAGGTCAATAAAACCCAGCCCTTAATATTTTTCTTGCCAGATTTCTTCCTTCAAGATGATGGTTGCATCTTCCTTCATGTACCTCCTTCATGGCGATCTCAGCTCTCGTTTGGACAAGCATCGGAGCAAGGGTGAAGAAAATTCTCTTCTATATAACAAACCATCCTGAATAACAAAATGAGGGGCCATCTTTTTCACCTTTTTGGATGCGTTTTCATCTGTTGGAAGCACACCATGAAGCAGGTATGCCAAGATAAGAGAGACCCATGAATCTTCATCTTCCACTGCTAGAGTTGCACTAGGGTGGGATATGGTTTGTTGCACCACTGACCTATAATTTCCTTGTTTCATTGCCAAAGGGATCCTAGAAAGCTGGTTTTACTCCCTTGTCTTCTTGGTAACTGTTATATCGATATCACGAGGCAGGAGAATCTTCTTTCCATGCTTGTCAACTACTAAGCTTATTCTCTGTCAATCCGATTGAGTGAAGGGTTTGGGCCATTAATGGGCCTCCTAAACCGGTAACCTGACTTCAAGGAGTATTGGGCCCTTAAAGGGCCTCTATTACCGATAAACCGGTTTCATGTAGTCTATGACCCTTAGTGGGCCTCTATTACCGGTAAACCGGTTTCATGTGGTCTACTCCTAAATCCGGTCCATAACACCTATAATTTGAATTTTTTTTTTAATTTCAACCTTTAAAACTGAGAATAAGGCTTCTAAAATGAAGGTTTTCTTTTTTTTTTTAAAAAAAAAAAAAAACTAAATATATAACGTTTTAATTATTTCAAAGCAACAACTTCTAAAAAACGCTATCCAGTATTAGATGCTTATTCACAACCTTAAAATAAACATGATGCTACTCCTAACTATATATTATTAAATCATAGGTGTAAAGAAGAAAAAGAAAAGGGTTGTTACAGTAGATGGCTACAAAGTTCACCAAAATAAAAACTAGATCTACATGACTACATGATGAGCTTCCCATTATAATCTTTTATTATCTTATATTATGGAGATTTTATCCACGTCCATACCCTTATTATTCACATCTGTCAGATAACCATCAAACCGTATATTATTACAATCGGATAAATCATCTCGATTTTCTTTACACAATTTTACATGATCAGAATGGATCATCCGACGGTACAAGAGTATGAATGAGGATAAAATCTCCCTATATATTGTCTTTTATTCTATGTCTTGAATATTGACGTTTCCCCTCAATCCAAGAAACTGGTCATTTATCAACAAATGCTGACTCGGCCAAGTCAATAGAGCGAGCAAGAGCAGCAGCTTTGTTTTGACACTCTTGGTGTTCATCATCAGGGTCACTGTCAGCAACTATGCCGGCACCAGCTTGAAGGTACGCGATCCACTCGCGGCGTTGGTTCAGGTTTTTGTATGAGTACATTGTGTCATACCTAGTTCCTGTCGAAAATACCATTGTCCTGATAGCTAGAGCAATGTCCATATCATCAGAGAAAGAGATGTAACCAAATCCTCCGCTGTAAGGTCCGCGCCGAGTCACCTCCAACTCATCAATTAACTCCATGGCCTTCACCTGCATCCACCAGTCTTTAAATAAGAATGAAGCTGAAGAGTGAAACAGACAAGGATAGTATGTAACAATTGCCAGAGCAAGCGCGGAAAACAAATTTGATAGCATTATTTATTGCAAATAAGCGACCTCAAAGTTTCAACCTCAGGAGAGCTTTGGCAGCCAAAGATGTAACGAAAATCTAAGATAACAAATAATAAGGAGAAACTGAGTAACTGACCGTAATACATAGCATAGCATAGCATGTGAGCTTGATACATATACAATCATGCACAAACTAGATTAAGAATAGGAATCGGAATGCGAAGTAACTTGCTCTGAACAAAGTACAGTAACTAACTTGGCCTTGTTTTGATGGAAATATAGCTAAGAAGCTAATAGCATTGCTTTAGCCTACCTTAACAAGATCAAACAATAAACCGGAAAGAAAACCATAAAATAGGAGCAGAAGGAGAAGATACAACTCTGTCATTGGCCATGGTAGGACATAATCAAGTCCCATACATAATACCTTCTTCTAGAATTTTGGAAGAAATTGTAAATTGACTAACTAAAAAGAGGTAAGTACCTTTGGTGCTCCACTAACAGTTCCTACGGGCAATGCAGTGCGTAAGGCATCCCAGCTTGTCAAATGGTCAAACAACTCTCCTGTAATCTTTAAATACAACAAATTTCGTAATGCATTACATGATGAGTATTATTCGTTGAAACTGCAAGATGCAATCAAATAGTACTATCTAATGTCCTGACTTAACTGAGAAAACAGATTTATTTTTGGGAGGAGGGTGACATCTACATAATTATAGGATACAGTTCTGGCAAACATAATTTACATGAAATTTTTTATCATAGTAGAGATTAGAGAATGATATTCTTGACAACGTAAAGCCCATAGCTTCGCATGCGATGGATAATACAAAATATCACTTGATTTAATTCTTATTTGTTTCTCTCTTAATAATCACAGACATTTACAATGTTACCATTCACCAGCACAGTTGCTTTTGGCAGATAAAAGTCTAATAGTCATTTTAGAACATCAACAAACACTAGATAACAAGTAAGGGTTCTCACCGTTGAGCTTATGTGCATGACATGGGAATATCGTTCAATATTCATAAGCTTTTCCACTTTCACAGAACCATATTTTGAGACCTTCAATCAGAATTTACATTATCAGAACCATCACAACATATTGTACAAAATACAAACTATGCCATTTCAAAAGAATCAAAACGAATTACTTTCTTCAGGAACATAATCATACAAACAACTTTTTCTGCATCACCATATAAAACAGAATAAGGTCAAAGAAAAGTTTAAATTTATAATATATAAATCTTATTATCACACATGACTTGTTAAAATGAAAGGAAGAAATACTTAGTCACAGGAAATCCACACTGCAGCAGATAACAATCAAGGAGTATCCATAACCAAAGCGAATACTTATAAGTTATAACAAACCTTTCCAACATCATTGCGTCCCAAATCAACAAGCATGATATGCTCTGCGCATTGCTTTTCATCTCTCAGGAGAATCACTTCTAACTTTTCATCTTCCTCCGGTGTCAGACCCCTTCTAATTGTTCCAGCCAATGGACGAATCCGAATCTTCCTCTGTTCATGACAAGATTATAAGGAATTAAATAAACATAATATGAATATTTCTCTTCCAATTAAGATTTACAATAAAAACCTTTTGTGACCTAGTTATGAGCAGCATTTTTTTTTTTTTTTTGCCTTATGGGAAATAAAGACAAGAAAAAAACAAAGAAGCAACATTTAATTTAAAAATCAAAAGCAAATGATTTTTTTTCATTATGTTCAAAAACCTACCTTCTTTATACGCGTAAGAATCTCCGGACTTGAAGCAACCAGAATACATCCCCTAGCCTGTTTGGGAAATATATAATAATCAGAAGATGAAAGAACTTAACAACAAAACTTTCCTGAATGAAGTAGTTTTAAGACGTTTCACAAAATAAACCTGCAAATAAGCCATATGCGGACTAGGATTCACAATTCTCAATGCTCTATAAATTTCATAAGGATCGGCAAATGTCCTTCGCTCAAATCTCTGACTTAATACAATCTGGAAAATATCCCCTGCTTTAATATGTTCTTTAGCCTGAAGGACTGCACCCTTATAGGCTTCAGGTGTCATGTTCGACTTTGTTAAACGAGGACCGAAATTGCGAGTATCCAAATTCACAGATCCTGGAGACAGCATTGGGCTAGAAAATGCACATTTTCAATCAAGTTTGAGTCAACCATACCAACTACCGCAGTAAAGACAAGAAAAGATAACTTACGGTTTGCCATCTTGTAATCTGGCCACTAATTTTCCTAATCTTTCCATTCCTTTCTTGTAAGCATTCTCAGGCGAGGAGTATCGATCAACTCTCACCCAATGAATCACATATGCTTTCTGTTGAGCAGAATACAAGCAAGGAATTTAATCAAAAATGAAGTATTGAAGTAATGTATCATATTTGAAAACCAGACCAAAATATCGGACATATTAATACAATTAAAGAATAATTGGATAATCTTGAGCCATAAAAATGGCGACCGGAAGTGTTTGATGCATTCCATATCAGTGTAACATATTTATTTCATCTCAGTAATAGTCATTTCTTAGTCTCTGTCACTTATAAACTGACTAAATTATTTAATCCAAGGATGTAAGTAAATGCATTTACAAGAACACAACTAAAAACTTTTTCCTTTCTTCATTAAACAAACAAAAATCCTCGTTAAAAGTTATCATTTTGCTGATAAAGCATCTGTGTTGAATTTTTCTTAAAATGATAAAAACGTATACTGCAAATTACAGACCTACATTTGTCATCATCACAAGCGAGTCACTACTAAATGATACAGGATTTGTCAAGGATAAAAAAATAAAGTACCTTCTCCACATTATTAAACACAATCACATTATCATAGAGCCCAAGATGAATGTCTGCAAGGTTCCTGTCATCCTCTGGAGCACTTGAAAATGGTAGCTTTTTCTTTTCCACATAACGAACGGTATCATATGAGAAATATCCTGCCCAACCACCTAGAAGAGCAGCTTAGACTAGTTACAGTTCTGTGAAAAAAATGTGATAAGATGTGGAAAAAAAATGTCAACAATACAGCTCTCACATTATCAAGTATAGATAGCTAAGTAGACAAATACTGCTAGATTTTCCATTATCTCTAAGTACATTGTTTGTAATTGCAGACGTCAGGCATCATATCTCAGTATCCATGCTATATATATTAACGACAGAATCAAGTAACAAAATCATTCAGCCTCATTTTTTTTATAGTCAAATATTGCCCCGTCACTGGGGTTTGAACCCGGGTTCCGGTGCTTCAAGTTCTACAACTCTGCCTACTGAGCTGGATCATGAGGACATTATTGAGCCTCATTATTTCGTACATAAATTACATTTGTCCGAATATTTACGAATTAAACAATAATTGACACGATCCTATCTTGGTACTTGTGTATTGAACATAAAATTCATACCACAGAATGTATCTGGAAGTTCATCACTTAGATGAGGTTTCCAACCCTCGGATATTCTTCTGGGAATCATCATAGGATCATCCACAAATTCCTTAGTTAAATGCCCAAATTCATGATCCATTATTGTAACTTTATTTTCTTTTGCCACAATTTCCACAGTTGGTTGAGCTCCTACAACACTATAGCATCCCTGCAATCAATCCAATCCTGAATTTCAATAAAAAAGACATACAACTCATTCAAAAATCACAGAAACCAAAGCATGCTCACGAGCTTTGAAAATTGAAGATTAGGCTCAGCAGACTCGAAAAGAAAGCTTGGAGCTTCGCAGTCACCTTCCTTAACCAAACGCCGGTATGCAAGAAGAGGAGTAAGTTGGTCAGAGAATATGCACTCAGAGAGAGGAATCAAGTTTGCATGTTTTGAAACTTCCACAAACTTTCTTGCCTCATCAACTGCAAAAGTAAGACATGCTTAGTCAAAAGATTAATAAAAACAAAAGCTGAAATTAATAAATGCAGTAAAACAAATGTTGAAGAACTAATGCACCAAATGATCAAAACCAGTTCCATTAAATCTAATTTTGCTAAGTCAGTCCAAATTAACAAATTATTGTTCTTATTTTTATTATTTTTCATCTTCGGAATCTCTTGCCTCCAGACCTTACAAGTTACAAGTTACAACAGAAATCCATTTCCTTAAAAAAAAAAAAACAAAAAAAACAACAACAACAACAACAACAACAACGGGGAAGGCTCCGGTGCACGTTAATAGATAACATGCATCGGTGCATGTGAAAATTTTATTTTTGATTTTTATTTTTTTTAATACAGATTTATTTAGAATATTTTTTAACACAAGTTCGTATACAGATTTATTAGAATATGTAAATTTTGAATACAGTTTTACTCAGTACAGTTTTTTAAGAACACAAAGTAAAAGAAAAAAAAAATCCAAATTATAAAAATCACTACATATCGATAAAAAAGAAAACGCATAGAATATTTTTTAATTAATTAAATTTTAAAAAAATAAATAAAAAAACCCAAAAAAAAGACATGCACGATGCAGGTTATCTATTAACATGCATCGTAACCTCTCCCAACAACCCCAGGGTACCATAAAAAACTTGTTAAAAATGGACCAAAGATTAAAACTTTAACATCAACCCAGCTACCCATTTTTCATTCTGCCCATAAATTATTCTGTGGGGCCCACAAAAAATTTAAAACGCCATCACAAAAGCTCACGTACCATATGATGATGATGAGCTTGAGAGTGAAGAGCACCTCAATGTGAGAGAAGCAACAGAGACTGAGCAACCCATTGAGACTCCGGTGAGGGTCACCGGAGAAAATCTGCTGCCGGGAGGAGCAAGACGGTGGGAGAAGCCTAGGACTTGCATTGTTGAAGCATTTGAAGACATTGCAGAAGGCAAAGACAACATACGAAGCTTTGCTGAGAGCACCATGTTAGTAGTAAGCAGAAGAAAGAGAAGCATTATTCTTGAACTTTGTCTTTGCTACAAGTCCCTAAGTTTTTCAATGCAGCATTGAAACTTTCTGTTACTCCGTACATAGATTTTCCTATATGCATTAAACTTGAACCTTTCCTCTCTTTGAGTACTTGAGTAATGATGTTTCCATTTCTGGTTCTGGTAATAATACTTAATACCATAAAATAAACGAGACAGAGATACTCCCTCTGTTCCTTCCTGAATATAAAGTCTTTTTGGAATTTTTCGTTCGCAGAGAAAATGGAATAATTTAGTTAATTATATTGAGAATATGAACTTTTGATATGTAATTTCAAAATTATCCCTGTTAATATTATTGAGAATCTAAAAAATGTTAAATAAATATTTGTGGAAAAAAATAATTGATGAGCATTGAAAATTGATATGGGCTTTATAGATAAAGACAAAATAAAAATGTTAAGAGATCTTTATATTTAAGGATGAAGGGAGTACTAATTTTTTTTAGTCGATTACTCCGGCATGTATTGAAGCCTAGATATTCCCTCTAGTCTAGTTTTTAAAGCAAAAACAACTAAATTCACACGAAATTAGTTAGGTGTAATTAATTTTCTCAAGTTCATAAAAAAAAATAGACTATTTTTATAAATGAACCAAAAATTAAATAATTTAACCACATTATGAGAATATTTTAGAAATATTTGTATTGGAAATAGAAATTTAGTTAATTTTTACTTATATATTAATAAAGTGTTTTTTTTTTATAAATGAGATCGAAGAAAGTACTTACTACCATAAATATGGTTTGATAAAAATACAAAAAGTACAAAAGTTTTATGAAATTTAAGATATGGTCTGGTCTATAATACATTATCATATATATACAGAGAGAAAACCTTTTAAAGAAGTTATATAGCAAAAAACATAATTTTTGTTCATATCGTATGTAATAAAAGTCGTATTTTTGTCTATGTGGAGGTCTCTATCGTAAAGATCGAGAAGAGAAAAATAAAATTCCAGAGAAGAATGAGAAATTATGAGATGAAGAATGGGTTAAGTTAGACATTTAGAGATTAAGTTTTAAAAGATTATGTATACAAAATAAGTTATTTTATTAAAAAATAGAATTTGAAAAATTATTTTAAATTATAAAAATTATAATATTCCAAAATTTAGTCAAAGTCAAAATATATATTTTGACCGTATCAAAAGAGTTTTAAAAAAAATATAAAGAGATATCGAAAAAAGTATTCTGAAAATGTTTTATGAAAAAAAATAAGAAAATAAAATAAAATTGATAAATACTTTTGAGACCTAGATCGGAAAGTACAGTAGATGTTGTTGTAAAATTTATTATTATTATTATTATTATTATTATTATTATTATTATTTATTTCAAAAATATTTTTTTTATTGTATTATATATTCTTTTTTTTATAATGTATTATATATTCTTTAGACTAGATATCATGATAATTTTTTTATTTCAACGTGATATGCTGTTAATTTTTCTTTATTACTTTACTTAGGTGTCGTTTGAGTAAATTTAAATTTTTCTTATTTAGCTTATCTTATTATTTAAGTATTTATATAAATATTTAAAAAATATATAAAAATATCTTATATTTTTTAATTAGCTACTTATGCTTTATTTTCTTAAACTCCAAATATAAGCTTATGAAAATTAGCCTATGTTGCTTATGCCGAGGTGCACACTAGTTATAGGACGGCACCCATTCGACACTTGTTGACTGCTACAACGTTTTATCTTTTTCACTGATTTTTTTTTTTAAAGACTAGTTTAATGAACAATTCTATACTCATATATATTTCTTTTTCCGTGATATAAGTTATGTTGTTTTAAAAATTTCACATAGATTAAAAAATGGATAAATACTATATGAATTTGATATATTTTGACTAAATTATTCCCATTTAATAATAAAATAAAGTAATAATAAATGTATGAAGATTAGATTGAAGAGAGATGAGAGGACGAGTGGTAAAAAAATGTAATAAATAAGGTATGCTTGAAAAAATAAATATAAATATGTATTGTGTTTTTAAAAGTACATAACTTATTGAACAAAGTAAAATGGTTAAATGAACATAATTTATGGGACGGGGGATTAATTATTATATTAATATATTTAATTACAGTTTTGGTCCTTTATTTTATTTTGAAGAATTAATTTGGTCCTAATCTTTTTTTGATTTATATTGGTCCTTTATTTTTTTTTCAAAAAATTCAATTTGGTTCTTTTGTAATAGTTGTGTTAGTTTTATCAAAACATTCATACTACCAATTATCAGAAATTGAAAAATGTTGCCAGAATCTGGAAAAATTCCAGGCCACCACCCAATGAAGACTAGGAATAGTAGTGTTGTTTCATCAATGGTAGCACAAGTTGATTCGTGATGGTAGTTGATTGATATGGACAGAGATGATAATGTTATAGAGATATGAAAGGTGATGGTGGTCGAAGCCCTGTCGATCAAAGCCGTAAGAATATATGTCAGCTCTTTCAATAGAACAGTAATAAGTGTAAATATTCGTAGTAAAACTAGCATTATTATGACGGAATGACCAAATTTAATTTTTCCGAGTAATGATGCATTGATGAGTGACAAAAAAATTTTAAAATGAAACTAGCCAAAGATATGACAATATTACCGTAGTAAATATTAATTTTAATTATTAATCGTAGTAATTTTTTTTACTAACCAAGTGTATTTCATGAGTAATGATATAATCTTTTTTAGGGTGTGATAAATGCCTAATTTTACATATATTTTATAATAAAATAGGCATTATCATAACATATGATATATATCTTTAGTGATTTGTGAAACATTTAAATGAATTGATATCTTATTAAAGTTTTTGATAATGTGCAGGTGCATATTGGATTTGAGCTAATATTTAAAGTGGAGCCAATGGATATAGGGATGGCAACGAGGCGGGGATCGCACAGGGATGTCTTTTCCATTTCCCATCCTCGGGTCTTATTTGCCCCTCATTCCCATTCCCCATGTCGGGGGTAGATTAACCCTCATCCCCATTCCCCATCACCCCACGGGTCCCCACGGGGAACCTAACTTCAATTTGACCTGTTATAAAATTCATAATGTCGGATAGCATTTTTAAACTTGTACACTACACAAAAATAATCGTTAAAATTCAAGAGATTCAATCCAAAAAATATGATAAAACTAAACAATGGTTCTAAATTATAGCATTGTCACCCATGTTCACATTATAAACTGAAATGCAAAATTACAAACTGAAATGTTCCAAAAATAAAATAAAAAATCATAGTCGGTAAATAAAATGTCAAATAGCCATTTTAAATCTGAAATAGTGAAACAAAAACATCTATAAATTATCAAGCATATATATTATAATTTATAAATAGTATAGGAAAGTAAATAAAAAAAAGAAATTACCCAATCTAAGAGAGCAGTGGAGCACGGTGAGAGAGCGGTGGAGTGCGAGACGGTGAGACCATGAGAGAGAGAGAGAGAGGGGCAAAGCAGTGAAAGAGCATGTGAGAGAGCGTAGGGAGCATAGGGAGCAGTGGAGCGTAGGGAGCAGCGGAGCAGTGGCGAACTGGCGTGAGTGGCGGAGCACGGTGAGAGAGCGGTGGAGAAGTGATGGAGCGGCAGAGCAGTGCGATATGTAAGATCCAATATTTTTATAATAAATAAAATATTTTAAAGAATATTATTATATTGAATAAAATAATGCATTTCCTGAATTTTTTGTCAAAAGACTCGAGCGGATCTTGGAAGACTCGAGTGTTTTAACCTGTACTTAGGAAAATTTGAATTTTAGTTGAAAGACTCGAGTCTTTTGGGGAAGACTCGAGTAGATCGATCAGTTCAGCAAAAAATAAAAGTCGGTTTCAACACAATTTGAAGCCAACAGCTCGTTTCCATCTAGTTACAAGTCTAGAACTCAACCTTACTTCGTGGTAAGATAATCCAACACTATAAATAAGCATGTGGGAAAGCTAGAAACGCATTGAAATCCATCAAACCCGAATCTCTGTCCAATTTCCTCTGTTTTCTGGTGCTATCTTTGATCCTTTCGTTCTCTCTCAATTCTCACCCAATTCCAATAAAACCAAAACACAATTTGAAGTTCTAATTCCAATATTGAGTTAGAACCAAGAGCCACCCAAATTAACCTCCTGTAGATCAAGTTCTAAGCTTTCAAAGTTGAGTGGTTGAAGTTGCAAAAATAGAGTAAAATTCAGTGCCAACTACCCCTTTTTCTCTAATTGGTTTGGTAAATCCAGGTACCCTCTTGATTCCAAATTTGCTTCTGATTAAAGTTAGCATTTTCTAGTTGCTTAAGCTAACTTGTTTCGTTATTTTTCATGTCTTAATCACACTGAAATTGTTTGCCAAAGTCAGCTAGTGCAACTGTTTTGCACAAGTGCAGAAACAAGAAATCCGGTTCAACCCCTTTCTTCTTCAATCCATACTTTTGTTAGCTTCATTAAGGTATGAGAGAAGTTATCTAATCGCTAGAATGGTAATTAACAAGCTAAAATCATAGGAGCTGCTTGAGGTTCATGGGCAATAAAACTTGAATTGGGAAACTGACTTAGAGGTTAGAAACCCATGACTTTAATGTTCAAACAAGTTAATATGGACTTAATAATGCTTACTGGATTGCTGCACGAATTTAAAATTGAGTAGAAATGAATTTCATATGTTAAAATGGACATTTTCTATGTTTTTTGTGCAAACTGTGATTTGATTATGTTTCTTGTTGATTTGATTATGTTTGATACTTGTAACATATGTATTTTACGTGGTTAAACTTCTGTTTTGCATAGAATTGGAACAAAGAAGCCAGAATCACGAATTGATGCTTAAAATGCAGAAAAACTGGTGCAGTTGCAGCAAAAAGACTCGAGTATTTCGAGAAAGACTCGAGTATTCTGGAAAAGTGAAGAACAACTCGAGTATTTCTTCAAAGACTCGAGTATTTTTGCATGAACTACTCGAGTGGTTCATGAACCACTCGAGTATCCTGAGAAAAATTGAAAAAAAAACTCTTATTTTCTTAATCAACACTTTTTATTAAGATTGTTACTAAATTTTAAAGACCACTATGAGGATTTCACCCAGTGGCATAACTTAATCTCGTTTGGTTGATAATTATCCTGGAGGAGTCCTATTGGAAATTCTATTCAGTGGTTGATACTCTTTCCACAGGAGTCCCAACGGAAATTTTATATCCATTTGGTTGACAAATTACCCTATGGGAGTCCCGATGGAAATTACATCCATCTGGTTGATAAGCAACCCATCAGTGGTGTCCCAATGGAATAATAATGATTCAAACTGGCTAATAACGTCCTAATGCTAATTCTAAAAACCATCACAAAGTGGCTATGCTGCTGATGGCATTTTACAAACTCAAAAGGTTAAGACTAAAGTTATTGTGAAGGATGGCTCAGCCTCCCTGGTCAAAGATTATTATCAAAGGATGGCTCAGCCTCCCCGTTTAAACGAGATTCAATAATTGTGGGATTAGTGGAATGAAAGATGAGAGTGATGGATTATGTTCTTGACAAGAATGATATGACTGATGTTAATGAATCAATAATGATAACTGGTAGTAAACCATGTTCGCATTCATACATTGATTGCTCCAGTTTGTTGAGGCTTTAATACTAGTTACGCTTGGCGGAGGAACCCTGTAAGTCGCGAGAGGTCGAGCGGAGGAAGCTCATGATGACCCATTTCCCTCCAAACTGTGATGCCCCGGGAAAGGATTCTAGATAGACATACATCATGCCATTAACAATAAGATTAATAATGCTTGAATTAAAAAGGGTTTGCCATATGTATATGCATTTGCAAATTGTTATTACTTGTGTTTGTTGTTTTTATCCACTGTTATGTATCATTCGTTTTAACGTGATTAGCTATGACTTACTCCCTTCCTGCCCTTGTGTGTAAGTAATGATGGTCCTATCTTCAAGGAGGGGGGTAGGGACGGCAAGGGATATGAGATTCCCTTCCCGACTGTTGGAGTTTGAGAACCATGCTCTGGGTTATAATCGGTGTCTTGAGTAACTCAGAGTCTATTTCCATTAGAATAAGTTAGTCTGAACTGTTGAGTTATGAGTTGAAGCTCATATTTTCCCATGATTCCCATGATGATGTTTTGATGATGACACAACACAATATAATACTATGTGTTTGAACAGGTTCAGGTACATTGATGATGCAAGAAGCTTATCCTCTATTGATGATCTAGTCTTTTAGGGCTTAGATGTTTTTGTAAAGCGAAAATTAGTCTAAGGCACTCAAGTTTATTTTTGCATATTGCTAGATTATGATGATGATGCTTTTTGTTTTTGAAAACTAGAAGAAGTATTTTTAAAACCCTTTGCTCCTGGAAAAGTTTTTGTGAAAACTCCTTTTTTATGAAAACCTTTGGTTACAAACATTTTTATGAAAATTTATTTTTGTTCTGGAGTAATCGATTACCCTGTAGGAATAATCGATTATCTTCTGCAACTTGTAACTAGAGAGTAAGTAATGGGTTATTTAGGTTCATGTAATGGATTACTTCCTTGGACTGGTCATTTAAGTGAAAGTAATCGATTACCTGAAGCTAATAATCAATTATCTTTTAATGCTGCGACTTTTGTGAAAAACCTGAGAGCAAGTAATCGATTACATTGACCAAAGTAATCGATTACTGTAACACTCCTTGTATATCATCTTACTTTATAAGAAAAGTAATAAGTTTATGATTACTTGGACTTGTTATTGTGGGAAAAAGATCTGAAAATAAGAATTGTCCCTTCCCTTGAAAATTTATTTTCACAAACACTTGATTAATGATGAAGGTGACTAGTAAAATCAGAGTTTGCGGAAACATAGTATAATCATCATATTACATTCCCAAAATATATCAAGAGTAACAAGCCCATTAATACCAAATAAGTATTATTATGAAACTGAATTCCTCTTATGATACCTCTTTCCAAAATATGTATCATATAAATTTTATTAAAAATAGAATTGTTATAGAGCTGGTCACTAGTCCTTTGTCCAAACATCCTTCTGGTCGGATCCTCGATATCTGCACAACGGGTTTCCAACCCACACTTTCTACACTCTGCATGACCTAAGGGACATCTTCCTTTACTGATTCTTGTGCAAGCTAGATGCACGATCAATACCTAATAAGGGCATGGGGGTTAGCTATACATATTCGCATAATCAAATGGGAATAAAACTAACATCCACAAGTCAACATGTAGCAAATCATGATGCATAATCATATGAGCACACCCGGTTAATCATAATAATTCTTTCAATGCAGGTGGCATGATGCATGATTTTCTTCCACAACTGAGGCCTCTAAAGTCCATCTCGGGCGTCCATCCAATACATCCTTGTGTTCCCGGAACACCGACATTCGTTCCCAGAACGTAATGCCGAACCATACTTGGATAATAAGCATCACTCCCAGAGTGTGCACCACGTTCCCAGAACGTGTAGCAAACCATACTTGGAATAATAAGCATCACTCCCAGAGTGTGCATCACGTTCCCAGAACGCATAAAAACCAGGTCCCGGACAGTTGCCACATATCTATAATGTGTCATCAAGTAGGTTGCATATCAATGTGTTCCCAGAACACTAACATACGTTCCCAGAACGTATAAAACCAGGTCCCAGACACTGGCCACATATCTCTAATGTGTCATCAAGTAGGTTATAATTTGGTACTCCCGGAGTACCCTCCTCATATTCCCAGAATATGATAAACGTTCCTACCAACCCATCTTCCATTCTATATGCATGAATACACAATCATCAAGGTTGGTTTTATCTTTAATTCTATTATTATACCAATGTGTTCCCAGAACACTAACATACGTTCCCAGAACGTATCGCAAACCATACTTGGAATATAATCAAGCACCACTCCCGGAGTGTGCATCACGTTCCCAGAACGTATCCAAGAAACCATGTCCCAGACAATGGTCACATTCCCAGAATGTGTCATCAAGTAGGTTGCATCAGTTTGGTACTCCTAGAGTACAGGGTCATGTTCCCATTAATTCCATTATTATGACTTAGAAAACACAACTTCTGAATGATATCTTGAGGTACGGCTTTACTCATAAAATTCACCTTTGAATTTAAATTTAACATATGCTCATAGACCTGGATTGAGAGAATATAATCATTGGTATTAGCAACCCTTATTCAAAAACTTAACTTTTACTTTTAAGTTTCGGGTACTAACCGGTTACATCATCACTTAACCGGTTAGAATTACAGACCTGAATATAAAACCACTGATTTTCCAAGAATCTTTTCTTAAATTCTCTTCTCAATCCAATAACAAGGTCTTAGCATAACAGAATACCTCAAGTTCAACACATAATATCATTCAAAAGATCTAAGTCATAATCCAATTTTCATTTATGCATAATTTCCTCTTGAAATTATCCTTCGATATTAAGGTATTAACTCATCACCTCCACTCTAAACCAAACAGTGCTCAAACACATAGTTTTAGATTGGTCTTTGTATGAAATTCTAGCATAAACTTGAGTACAAATGGTATGGATACTTAGCCAATTTCAGAAATTCATTTTCTTTGAAAATTGACAGTATCTAACCGGTTACAAATTTCGACTAGCCGGTTAGATTAGGCAGAACATACACTGAAAAATGAGGTTTTGCATACCATTTTCTACCATACTCAAATCTAACCAATTTCATTCATAAATAGAGTTTACTTATCTTAATACTAGTGTGTTTAACCACATAAACATATCTATCTTGCATGCATTCAATTTAGATACTCAAATTGCACATAATTGCACATATTTCACAACTTAATGCATCAATTCACATAATATCCAATTAAGTAATGAATCCAACATCAATATAGCTTGCATGCATCTAGATAACATTGCTCATAACAATAATTGAGCTTAGATTGGCCTCCAAGCCACTTAACCATTTCAACTTATGCCCTTTGAGTCTCTTGGTGACTCATCCTATTTTTTACCACAATTTATTCTCATTCTAGCAAATAGTAAGCTTCCCCCTTACCTTAGGTTCGTTCTTGATGAATCTAATCACTGGAATTTGCCAGATCTCCCCAGAATCCACAATCTCCATTTTCAGTCCACAACAGGTTTGACAGGGTCCACAAACTACAAGATTTGACACATGAATTGGACAAACAAATTGGGGAAAACCATCAACACTCAATCTATGCAACATGCACTACGGATTTGAACAGATTTGAGACTCAAAAAGTGCATGTGCTTACCCAAATCGAAGTCCAAAGCAAGCTCCAGAAACTCAGAATCAGTGTTGACAGCTCCAACACCCTTACTTTGAAAGCTTCGTTCTCTTGATTCAGGGACTCTCAACTCAAAATCTTTATATCAATACAAAGCCCTTGATGTGATCTTTGTAACAGTGTATCACTCATGTTCTAACTCTCAGAAAGGAAGGAGAATTTCAGAGACGAACTTACAAACCCTAAACAGAGCTTCAACCCTAAATTCAGAGAATCAACCCCAAATCCTTCAGCAATCCAGCCTTTTATAGACGAATTGGAGTAACATGCAAGGCGACACGTCTATCTCCACTCAAAGAAGGAAGAAATCGTGGCAATTTCTGGGTTAATTGGGTGATTACTCATCAAACGCACTCATCCCAATTTCTGAGTTCATCGTGTAACCGGTTACACAGCCCTTCTAACCGGTTACATACTAATAAAATTCAAAAATTAATAATTTAATTACTCTTTCTTCAAAAACCTTTTTAATATTGCAATTAGGTCCCAACCCAAGGACTAAATATAAAAATATATCTCATATTTTTATATATAAAAACACATAATGTACAAAAACTAAAACCTTCAAAACTAATATAAATCAATTATAAAATAATTGTTATAATTAATTTCTTGGTTATTTGGGAAACGAAAATTAGGGGTGTTACACTACTCCCCCACTTAAAAGGAATTTCGTCCCCGAAATTCATCTTCTGAAATTTTCCGCTTTTCCAAAGTGTTTTTATACTAGAAACTTCATCTTGTTTCCAAAAATTCGTTCTTTAGGGTCCTTCCCCACTTAAAAGAGTTTCGATATAATCCTTGTATTTTGAAACATTTCAAATAAAACCCTTCAGGAAAAAAAAAACTTTCCAAACTAAACCACAAGGATTTTTCGTATAAAACTCTTATGTGAAAGTATTTCTTTTAAAAGAAATACTCTTTTGAATAATACACTTTTCAATCAACTTTTTGGAAAAACTTTTTGGGCTGCTCACTCTGATCTCTCGAGCACGATCAAAGAAACATTTGTATGACTTTCTTCCTTAATAATTTGAGACATTAGGGTGATCAGTCCTAATATTCAAACCATTAGTAACAAAATCATTCCTTTCAGATATAATCTTTCGCAAGAAAGACCATGCGACAGGTCTTTAAGTTAGATGAACTTAAAGATAGGGTAATTATCACTATCAGACTTAGTTAGATAGTCAAGTTCTAGAGACATTTCCGTTGGGGAGACAAAGATTTGTCCTATCCCGGTGGTTATTAATCTCTCTAGCCATAACTGATCTTTCTATTTCTGTAGTGTCCACAGCGATTTATCACATCCAACTGTGATAAAGGTTTTGATCACAGAAAGATTGAAGTTGAACTTCCAACAGGATATTGATATTCTCAAATGATTAGATTAACGTAATCGAAAACATTTAACTACGTTAACTCAGATCAAAGGAAGAGATAGGCTTGGGTTGTTTACGTCAGGATTACACTCAACTCTCATCTCAGCCGATGAATTCTTCTCGTGCTGGATTCGCTTGCTATCCAATCCTTTCTCACCTTTTCTTTCAAGACAATTCGGCGAATAATACTCCAGCTTTCTACAATCGGAATTTACTATTTCCTTAGGTACATCACAACTAAACTCCAAGTGATGTGCCTCACATTATTACCTTGAGATGGATAAATGTTCCCTTCCCTATTTCCTCCTTAGTCACTTTTCTTCAATCAAGGATTCCTTAACCTTGATATTTCCGTGGTTGATATTCTCCCATTTACTTTTTCCTCTTTCTCCAGTTGGGCCTGTATTTCATCATTCTTCTTCCTATTCTGAACTCAGACATTTCTCGCATGAATTTTATGTACTTTCCCATAGTCCTCATACATGCTTACCAACATCGAGAAATTCCTTCTTCCTTGATAATTGATAGCTAACTTGGGTTCGAACATAATCTACTCTTGAAGTTCGTACCTTTGGATTTCTCATCTGGGTTGTACCAGAAAACACTTCCTAAATCCCTTACTTCCATAATATATTTTCTAATATCCATAATCCCTGACTTTAATTTCAAAGATTAAATCTCATTCGTTTTCTTCATAGAAATCTAACTCCTCATTTCCTGGTTGAAATTCACGAATCCGATTCAAGAATTCGTTGGTGATTGGCAACATTCCCAATCTAATACTTAGAGGGTTCCTCTTGGGTTACTAGACTTAGGTCTCTGAATTCCTCAATCAGAATAACCTCCTTAACCATCATTGAACTCACAAGAATAGCTTATCAGCTCAAATCGTCTGCAGCTACGTTTGCTATGCCAGGATGATAATGGAGCTCAAAGCCATAATCTTTAAGAAACTCCATCCATCGCTTTTATTTTACATTCAACTCCTCCTCCTCTTATTGTCTTTCATACTTTCGAACTCCAAACTTGTTCATGAATCACAACCTTCTTATCTTAGTATCTATTGACTCCTTTGCATTCTCCAGCTCAATTTTCTACCTTCTCCGATTGGAGTATCTCCCTAATTTTAACTCTTGATTAGTCCATAAATATTACGATTCAATCCTCTTAAATCATTTTCAATGATGAATCAAGGCATTAAGTTATTTTATCACACTAAATCCTTCCTTAAATTTTACTTAGGTAATTGGTATTGAGTTTGGATTAGAGGAAGATGTCTACTGATACCAAAAGTTTCTTCACAAATGACTTAAATTTTTAGTTGAAACTTTCAGCTTCTAACCGGTTTATGAAGTACAGTTTTAGAAATTAAACCAAAGAATTTCAAAACCATTTTCTTTACATCATCCAATCCAACTCAAAATAGGATTTATTCATAATCTGATACCTTGATTCCAACTGAATCCGTCACTGAAATGATTTAAATCAAAATCTACTCACATTTTCCATAATTCCTCTTGGACTAATCATATTATGTTGGGGTATAATCCATCACCACCCCACCATAATTAAACAACACCCTATCATTTAATACCATCAGTTGATCTTTCCAAGTCAACTTGGTCAAAGGCCATGAGATCTTAGAAAATCCTTTAATAATCCGGCGGTAGAATCCAGCCAGCCCTAAAAACTTCTGACTTTAACCACAGTCTTAATTTGTTCACCTTACACCACTAAATTCGCCTTCGCTGGATCCACCACAATTTCTTTAATGATCACGTGCCCTGCGTGTAACATCTGCCATTTGACTCACTTCAACAAGTCCCTAATCAAGAAAATTGTTTTAACCTAATTAATTAAAGAATTGATCTAAAAAGAGTTTTGATTTCGTGATGCATTCTTATGTTTTGAAATCCGATTTGCTTGTGTGTGTGACTTTGTGTGCTTGATTGCTAAGGTTTTAATTAAGATTTTGTTTTATTGATTCATATGATTTCATGGAAAATTATTTTCAAAGAATCAAAGTCCAATTACCTCTAGAAACCCTAATTGATACCCTAATCGTGGATTAAACCCTAATCGAACTTTTAAGCTTTGATTGAGTGCATAATCATTCTCTTAAACCCTAAACTCTTTTGGTTAGTGAGCTAATCCAAAATTAGTTTTCCTTAAACCCAAGATTAAGTTTTTGATTAGTGCCTTAATCTTGGATTAAGCCTTAATTACTAAGGATTAGTGGACTAAACCTAGATTAATTATCCTAATCCTACCCTAATCATGATTAGAACCCTAATTAGTGCCTTAAACCTAATTAAGCTAACCTAACCTACCCTAACCCCGTGTGGCCGAATTCTATGTGCATGGCTTGGCCACCAAGCTTATTTACTTGGGTAACAAGTGGCATGCCTTTAGTCAACACCATGACATCATCTCCATGACTAAGGCATGACATAAGAAGGAAGAAAAAGTGAAGAGAGTAGGAAGGAGGAAGGAAGGTGCCGTGAGGGACTTTGGAGCAGAACTTGGCCTCCAAGTTTTGTGACTTAGCCCCCAAGTTTTGAAAACTAACCCTCCATGCAAACCCTTCTTAGTAAATAAGGAAAGTAGAGAAAGACTAAAGAAAAAGGGGGCCAAAACCGTATGAAGAGAGAGTGAGTTGCTCTTCATTCTCATTCCTTCACCATTTCTTCTCTCAACACCAACACAAACCCCAACATCACAACACACCACACCAAACCGTGAGTGAGTGAGTGAGTGAGTTCTTCATTCATTCATCAAACACATACTTTCTTCCACATCTTTTCCTAAACCAAACACTTAACACCAAGAGAATCATCAAACTCTTGGTGAGAAAGTAAAAGAGAGAGAGAGACCAAATTGAGGGAGGAGGAGAACCAAACTTCAACACCTTGAAATCTTCATGATCTAAGCTAGATCAAGCTAAGAAAGTGAAAAGAGACGGAGAAAGACCATGGACTAGGAAAAGGAGGGAGAAACCGTGGGGAGAGAGAGAGGAGAAACCAAGGAAATTGGACTTGAATTCTTAAAATTTTTAATTAAGAACTTGTCTCATGAACTTAAAAGCTTCAAACCTTTTTCTTTGATTCTTGTTCTCTTTCATCCTATCTTTCTAAACTTGGATTTTGTTTGAAAAGTGTTGATGCATATTTGCTTTTATGTTAGATAAAAAGGTTTTTCTACCATGCATGTTAATCTTTGAACTTGATTTTGAAGTTTTGTTAAGAAAATGTTTGATCTTGAGTTTTCCTCTTTGATTTCTTAAAAGTGTGTTTGAAAAGGGTTTGATTTTAAGTTTTCATGAAAAGTTTTTCAAGGATCTAGTGTTTGTGACTTCATGCATGTCACGACCTATACTTGATCTATGATGTACTTGATGATTTCTTTCATGTTAGCCACGGTTCTATGTTGTTGTGCATGAAAGTTTGATTTTCTTTTGATTGATCCTTTGCATGTTACAATCTTGAGTTTAATGATGTTTTGAATGAATGGAAACTATGTGATTCACTATGTTAGTCACGGTTTGTATGTATAAGTGATAAGGATTGAGATTTTCTTAGGTTTAGGAGACGAGCATGTAAAATACATGAACTATGAGTTGATTCTATGTGTTTTAAATGAAATAAAAATTGTCCATAAGCCTATGCATGCCCACGGTTTCTTGTAGAATGCATGCTAGGATTATGTTTTTACTTGCTTAATGAATCATGTGAAATTGTTGATTGAATTTAGAGTTGTTCTCAAGTCTTGAATCCTTGAAAATGTTTTTGAGAAAACCTAGTTAAGGTCACGGTTTGGACCTTAGCTTTTGAGCTAGATGTTCTTGAATGTATATGTGTTCATGATGTGAAAATATGTATTGAATTATGAAGCATGATTCGGTTGCACGTGTGTTCTTAAGTGTGATTACCTTTTTGATTGAAGATTTATGCCTAGACAAATATGTGGACGTGTTTAGGTTTAACTTGATGGCTTGTGATCATGTAATGCTTGAAATAAATGGATGTTTGATTGATTTGTTTCACTCGAGTATCCTTGCTGCCCTCATGTAATTCTAAGTGTTTAAGACTTGACAAGTTGTCGATCTAAGCGTTTACTTGATTGTTTTCGTGATTCTTGGTTGTTTGTGCTCTTAAATTGGTTTTAAACCTTGGGAAAAATGAATTTAAACCTAGGACATGATGCTGTCCAGAATTTTCTAAGTCATATTTTCTATTTAAAAGTGTTTCTAAAGTGTTTTAAAGTTGATTCTTCATGGGTAATTGATCCAAGATAAAGTTGGCTTGAAAAGTGCAATTTTTCGGTGTTTTTAGAATTGAACTCAATGCTGTCCAAGAAGGACCAGCAAAGAAACTTTTTATTTGAATAAATTTAATTGATTATTTTCTCATGATTTCAAAGTATAAGAGTTGGTGTTTGATCTTGGACAAGTTTGAGTGAAAGAGTTAATGTTTTGGTTTTTAAACAAAGACAATGTTTGGATTTTCTTAAATTGCTTTGAGAATAATTTCAAGAGTAATAATTAAATAAAGCTTAATACTCTTATATCTACTTTCTGGGACTTGAAAGAAGTTGGAGTCGGGCAGACGAGGAAGGAAGCAAATCACTCGGAACTTGTAGGTTCGGAAACTGCGAATCCAGGTGAGAGAGAAGTTATCCTAAGATGCTTTGGTGTCTAGTGAGTATGCTAGAACACTCCGTACTCTCTCAAAGTCGGAGTAAAGGTCTATCGTAGTTAGTAGTGTACCCGATAAATTGTGTGATTGTTTTTATCGAGGTATACGAAGACTCAGACCTATACCATTACATGGTATTGATTGATTGATATATTTGTTTATGCTGAGATGTATTGTTGTGATATTGTCATTGCATGAGCATATTGCATCATCCCGTGATATAAGATAAGAATAGAAAAGACATAGAAAACTATAAGAGATTCCCCAACGACTAGAGCAAAACTCTAAGGGATAGAACGCGTGATGAACCGGATGATGCTGATGCGCTGAGTACGTGGATCGAGCTGACGCTATGATGATGACGACGACGCTTTGAACGTGAACGCCATGAGTGCTGAGTTCTATGATGATAGTTTCCCCGTGGTTGTAGCCATGTGTTGAGGTAGCCTCCATATGGTCGTAGCCATATGTTGAGTGTGAATGTTTTGGGATAGGTCGGAGCCTATCTATCGATGATTAATGGATATCCCGCATGTGGTCGGAGCCACATGCCGATGGTGATTCTGAGTGGGTCGTAGCCCGTCAGAATGATGTTTGATATTCCGCATATAGTCATAGCTATATGGCGAGGTTGACTCTGAATGGGTTGTAGCCCGTCAGAGAGTTTGTGGATATCCTGCATACTGGTCGGAGCCGTATGCCGAGAATGATTCAGGATGGGTCGGAGCCTGTCAGACACAGTGGTCGAGTCCCACAGAAGCATTCCGCATATAGTCGGAGCTGTATGGCGGAGATGACTTAGGATGGGTCGACGTTAGAACGAGCAAGTACAATCTTACGAACTTAAACCCTAACCCGAAGTAGTGGAGAGGAAGATACATCTGGATTACCCTTGTGGTGTTCAGCTGGATGATTAGGATAGGGGACGGCAATGACGGTGATTCGTCAAGAAGCCTTGAGAAATCTGTCTAGGTGGGAAAAACCATAGGGCCCCTGGCTGAACCAGTCGGAGCTGGTCACTCAGTGGTGTGGACGAAGTACCACATGATCACTAGACAAGACGACTGACACCCCCTCGACTAATTCTTGATCAGTGAGAGGGATGCTCGAACACGGCCGGATGAGGTTATTTTATTTATTTTCCCGGGCTTTTTATATGAATGCATTCACTTTGCCATCCAGTAAAAGCCGGTGTGGTTAGAGATCCTGTACTCCTGATTGCTTCCGACTAGGTGGATGGATTCCGAGGAGATGTAGACCTGATACCTAAAACTATAAAGCCTGAATTCCCGATGTTGTGGACTCGAGAAACGTGAACAAGAGACTTCGACTTTGCGAGACGAGTGGTTAAAGAGATTCAGCTTTGCGAGATAAATGATTTAGGGATTCCCTTAAGCGAGAGATAAAAGGTTAGACAATGCGACGATTGCATTGCATCCTCATGCATTTCGCATAGTTATCTGCTATATTGCTTGTTGTATTGTTTGTTATGTTCTGGTATGCATCGCTAGTGTAATTCCAAGAAGTCGATGGGAGTAATTCCATTCGGATAACTTACTCTCTCAACTTCTTGTGCATATGTGACGATGAACCTCTGATTCTAAAAGATAGCGGAGCTGGTGATGCTACTCCTGGAGGAAGGACTTACTGATCGTGACGCGCTGACGAGAGGGCGGCTGCTGAATGCCGGGGATCGTTTTGAAGACTTGCGTTGCGGATCGAGAAGGGGACGCTGCTTAGTAGATTATAAATAGGTTCCCGATGGACCCTTGCTGATATATATCAAGTGTACCCCTCTGCTTTTGAAATATTTTGATAAGACACATGTTTATGTAAGAATGGCACCGATGTTCTGTGGTGGCCACTTTTGTAAGAACCTTTATGATCTGTTTTCAAACTGTTTACTTGAAGGACTGTCACAGTCGGATAGGTAAACTCTACTTAAGCAAGTCGAACATATTTTCTAAATGGTCCAAAAGTTTTCCTCACTTATTGAAAGTGAGTTTCCAAATGTTAAACCGTTTTCAGAAACTTCCGCAAACGTTTTTGAGAAAAGGATTTTTTAAAAGTAATACCTTGTTTTGAGAAACTCGATAGTCGAGTGTTGTTCCCGTTTCAAAAAAAAATTCACCCTATTTTTCCAAAAGAGATTAATTAGTATTTGATGAGTGTTTATTTCGAGTTTTCCAAATCGGGGTGTTACACTTGGTGGTATCAGAGCAATGGTTGTCCATGTGGCCTGAACATGGCCTTACATGTTCTCTGTTGTGAGCTCTCTAGATATATTTAGGTTGTGTTCTTAGATGCATTAGTAGGTATATTGAATCATTAGTGCGTTAATGAATATAGATTACGATGTTTGGAAGAGGAAGAGGTAGACATGCTCCTGAAGCAGCTCGGAACACCGAGGACATGCTAAACGAACTGACTGCTGCTGTTCTGGGCATGAATGAGAATCTCAATGCGATGCATCAGCAAGCTCAGCAGAACAACCAAAACCAAAACTTAGGACCTCAGGAATATAGGGGATTAGATGAGTTTTGTAAGAGGAACCCTAAGGAATTCGCCGGTGGATATGCTTCGGATAATGCTAATGAGTGGATTAGGGAGTTGGAGAAGATCTTCACTGCTATGCAGTGCACCGATGCTCAGAAGGTAACCTACACAGTCTACATGTTAACCAAAGAGGCATCTGATTAGTGGGAGAATACTCGGCAAGTTATGGAGATTCAACAGCAAGTTGTCACTTGGGATTCCTTCAAGCAAAGATTTCTGGAGAAGTATTTTCCTATCGATATGAAGTTGAAGAAGGAGATAGAGTTCATGCACTTGACTCAAGGGGATATGTCGGTCGGCGAGTATGCTGCGAAGTTCGAGGAACTAGTGAAGTACGTGCCGCACTATAATCAACCCGGAAACGACCAGTCGAAGTGCGCAAAATTCCTTGACGGACTTAAGTGTAGTGGACCTAACTCCTGTCCGACCGGTTCGATCTTATGCCGACCAGTTAGAATTGAGTTTATGAGCACTGACCATAAACTGGTCGGATTCACAGCACACCGAGCTAGGGACACTGGTTTAAAGGCTTACGGGATCTGGACCGAGCACAGGATTATCATCCTTATCCTTACTCCTTACGGTCCTAATAGTCTAATAACTACTCCTATATTCCCGCGTAACTTGATAAACTACGGGATATAGATCAGTGCTTATCCATTACATGATTTATATGGGTTAGCTTATCAGCACCTTAAACTAATCCTATTCGAACACTACCTTCTCACGGGCCTCATCAGAAAGCCCACAACACACATATCAGGTAAACCCCCTATAAGAACCGCCAAGCTATAGGGGCTAAGGTATGGTTTCTCATCTCTACTCTCAAGAACTACGTGTGGCTTGATTCCCTTTTCACTGGGGATACGTAGGACCGGGGTCACCCTCGCCAGCTACAACAACCCATCAAACACATCGTGGTGTTTCTTCAATATTGGAACACGACATTGGCGTCGTCTGTGGGGATCGGTAAACTTTGATTCCCATCAACCATTCAAAAACCATGTTCTACCGTGATTTACTAGGATAAGCACCGAGCCTTGTTTTTTGCCTTGGAGTAGTCAATTAAAAAAAATAATAAAAAAAAAATAAAAAAAAACAACAACAACAATCTTGTTGCAGGGTGGCGTTATTGGAAGCCAACCTTTCTTCCTTCTCCGATATACTGGCGATATTGAAATCGGTCCATTAGTGACTATTACGGTTCTTGATTTCAAACCGGTATGTGCAGTGACGCATAGAAGAAATAGCAGCACCGAATCCATGCAAGATTACGGTAACCATCACGAAGAGGAAGCCAGATCGGAGGGACAACAAAAACATTGTGGAGAAAATCACAGCCCATGATAAGGATCCACGCTTAATTGATACAGGCACATCTTCGTTATGCTTAGATTTAATTTCCTCAATCAATCTCCACGATTCAGAATCGATTTGAAGGACACGGTCCTAGCCTCCGATCGTGCCCTGCCGATCCTGCGTTCTTGACGTCCCTCTGCCGACGATCGTGCACCGTCAACCTGTCTCCCTCGCGTCACCGTGTTTCCATAAGGAACACTGCTCCTCTGACGTTGGACCCGAACACCAACAATTGACGCCGATACCGGCACACAAACCACCATGAACCAGTTAAGAAGACAGACCGAAGACCATAATCAAGATCCACTTCATCGACCCAAGGTCCGTGCTGCCCCATCATCAAGCTCTTCAACAAAAGTCGCGTATGAGATGCATAGGACAACGGCAGACTCCAATCTTCTCACGATCTCTATCGAATCCAAACGAAGAACGGAAGAGACGGATCCACCGTGAAAGAGACCAAGACGATCTGCACTTACAACTTCAAAAAATCGATAACAGAGGCGGAAGAGACGGAGACCCAACCAATATTGTTCGATCTGGTACCGCGACGGTTTTTGACGAGGAAGTACGACAATCGGCCACCACCGTCGCTGATCAAAACCTCCGCCGCTACGCATAACTCTATCACGAGTTAAGCTCTCAGAACCGTTCGCCGTGTTTAGTGATGGAGTTCGCAACATCAAATCTGTGCCGGCACGAACCGGTGTGGGCAAGATCCGTGAGCCTACACCGCGTCAGTTCTTGGTGAGGACGAGTGTTCAACCATCGATGCAGAACCGCAGCCATCTTCCAAGTCGCAGAACCCCTCACACAACTAGGGTTGCTCTCCAAAAGGAAATTGGTCTGCAAGCCCAAATACAAAAGAACACTGTACGGGCCAACAAGCCCAAATTAAAAAAATAAAAAAATAAAAAACACTATACGGGCTCAATTGATACAGGCCGAAACAGAATAAATCAAATTAAATGCTGGCTTAGCACATATACAAGCCCAAACAATTTTCCACCATTAAATAAGGAGCCACCCCATCAGCAAAATCCCGGGAAGTCGTCATTTTATTTTAATCAATGGGCAAAACTATTTTCTGAGCACCGTGATTACAATCATGTCATTTTATTCAAAACATGGCGACGACAGCGAAGACCCCCGCGCCGAGTTTTCCTCTTTAAGCTCGTCTCCGAGTATAGAGTACCCCGTGCTCGGTTCCACGCTTCGGATACATGTGCCAACTGTGCGCGGACCTTCGACAGGGTCCCCCTTTTTGGTATCTCATACATCCGAAATGCTAGGAACCACTCACTACTCCTCTCTCCTCGGATTTATAAGATGATTGCGTAAACCTTGCACCATGTTCCCTACTAGAGTCTCTCATTCCGGGTCAACCGCTCAACGAAACCTGCTTGGAAAGGATTGACAGGAGACTTCAATCTAACAGTCTTCAACCCGACATTCCTCGCCACACTGAATCAGGGAAGGAATTCTCGTTCCTATATTACTTTCCTATTTACTTAGCATTTTTAAGTGATTACTTTGCACACATGATAATATTAATTTAGTTGATGCAATGTTTTTGATATATGCTCCTAATGCTTTTTATGTATTCCTTCACATATCGTTTATCCTATACTCATGATTTTTCATACATGTTGATATGTGACGCAAACTTCCTTGCTGCTGAATATCCCTAAACGTCTGTCTTTCCTGTCATTATAGAATAATAATATTTGATGTGCATTGCCTTTTAAGTAACACAAAGTAGTTCCTGACAATTAAAAATTTGTCATTATTCAATAATTAATGCTTTTATCTGATTCAACACCATTAATTGTTCCGGCATATTTTTCGTGCTTGTCACTTATTACTACGCATGATATGTTTTCTTGCATCTTTTTATTGACAATCTTGTATGACTTACAAGTATGTAATCTCCAATAATTCTCATTATTGTGTTTATTACGTGTGACATCATTAAATCATACTTTTATACTGATATTATATATCAACTCTTCGCCAATAATCGCCATTAATACATCTATTTGCTCAACATAATTATGTTCATTTACTTTATACATGATATGATATTCTTCACAATAAATGTCATCAAATGTTATTTACGATTATTTACATAATCATAATTATTTCTATAACGCGTGATATATCATGCTTCTTTTCGTAGACAATCTTGCGCGATTTACGGGCATTTTAATTCCCAATAATTGTCATAATCATGTTTATTTCGTATGATATTTATAAAATCATCCTACTTTTATACTGATAATACATTCTATCTTAGCCAATAATTGTCATTATTGCTATTTAATTGTTATACATCGTCAATCTAACGGCGATCACTAATTATTATGTTGTTATTTAATTGTTATACATCATCAATCTAACAATGATCATTAATTATTTAATTGTTATTTAATTGTTATGCGAGGTACATGTATGATGGCCTTTTTTCTCTAAACAACCCATCTCGAGATCCCCGTCAATGGAAAAACTGTTTCCAAGTGCTGGGAACACATCGACATGTTTGGAGTCTAGCTGACGACGGCGAAGATGAGGTGGCAAGGACCCAAGTGCCAAAACTTTGCCAAAGCTTCACGATTAATCTTCGAGCACATGTCTTGAACGAAAAGGGCTCATGTTCGATCCATAATTCGGGATGTATGTGACAAGCGCGGTGGGCGCTCATCAGACGATTGTCGCCACTCTTCCACCGATTTCCGACTACCCTCCTACGCCTGTGGTTGAACACCGGGCTATGGATAACATTTTGTCTCTTGTGGCTCCTCTCCAAAAACGGGCGAGGACCGAAAAGGGGAACCGGTAGTCGTTAAATCCTTAACGATGGATGTTCTTATTGAGGAAGACCGAGAAATCTCGACGATCTGGTGATGTACTCCCAGCACGCTCGGTCTGGGATTAAATGTAGTGAACCAGACTTCAGTCCGATATTGCTCTAGGCCAACCAATTAAGGATTGAATCAATGAGCACCAACCACGAATTTGGTTGGAACCATGTCTTACCGAGCTAGGGACACGAGTGGATTGAGAATTACGGGATCACGAACGAGCATAGGATCCTCATCCCTATTTAAACCAGTTACGGTCCCAACAGTCCAACCTCCACTCCTATGTTCCCATACAGCTTGAGGACACATGGGATAATGGCACCCTCGGAGTTCCGGACGAAGGATCGAAAGAATCCTGCCATCATTCTCACAAAGCAGTTATCGCACAACGCTTCCACATGCATTCTCTAAGTGTTACACTAGTATCCGTTCTGAACAGATGGGTGCCCGACGGCTCTCGATAGTTCAAAAGTTGAGATAATGACAATCAACATACCGAGCTACGTGGCGATCAACAATTCTGAAATACTAAACAAAACCAGAAGCTTAGAACCAAGTGATGCCGAAATGATTCTCAACACTGTCGAGCATGTCCCAGGAGTCCATGTTATCATCACACCGTGATCTCATCATCATCCATAAACACAACTACGAAGGTCGAGCAAATCACCGCGAGGTAACCGACTGATGGTCACCTCTTTTGTCAGCCTCAAATCGCCAACGATATCTTCAAATCAATCGGTGTCATACAAACTTAGTCATGCTTGGCGTCTAATCTTACAGCACGTCACTCTGGGCGTCTAATGTTACATCATCTTCAACATGATTTCGGCAAAATCTCACGATGACATCACTGTCTCCTCTGTTGAACATGCTTACTGCGACTATTTCCATTTATTACTAGTCATGGCCTCAAAATCTTCACTCGGTTTCCTGTTCAAGTGACACAACTGAAGCCTCTAGCATCCTCGCACCTTCTGCCACGGCATTAGGGTCACAGGCTGACCTCGCTTCGCCTTACACTCCTTCCCAGCAACCAATCGACCACAACGAGTCGGCACTCAGCTGATTGTACATTCGCCGAGCATCTTGTCTTAACTGTCTCGCAATGAGTCGGTGCCTCCACGGATCCGAGCGCCGAGGTCCATTTTCTTATTTGGATCCATCAGATCCTAGGAACCCTACAATGGAGAGTCTCTTTCACAACTCACAAACGTTCAAACTCGTCATAGTGTTCTTCCACACAGATCTGAATCTTGAAATTTCCTAAACAAGCTTGAATCTGATCTAATCGGGCCAGCGCATGCAGATCGTCACATTTGCTCGCTCGTCCTTCCCAATGACTCACAATACATTATTGCTCGATCGACATCCTTCCTAGGAAGTGAACATCATGCTGACCCTTCTTCCTATGCCATCACAAAATTAGTTCGACACTCAACTCCTCTCGGTGGCCAAGCACGGACCACCATGGATTATGGTGGCCTCGATCTTTAGGTCGAACCGCTCATAGAATCGTTTTTGAGAACCATGAAAGAAAAAGAAGGTGCAAGTATAATCACACAAGCTGCTCAAGCAACTCCAAAAGCAAGCCACTTCGAGATTCTCCCAACAGACAGCATGTTCTGCAAGCACAACAAACACTTTGTTTCTTTCCTCCTTCCCAGAATTATTTTCGCGATGGCGAGGAACCACACATCGGTCATCTCCCCTCGGTTTCATTAGTCAGCATCCGTACGAGCTTGACTGGTTTCGTCCATCTCCTCTCGGATTCATAAGGCGCCGACCTAAACACTTTGTTATGTACCATAGGACTTCTGAACTCGGCTCGAGCCTCTTCAGGCTTTATCGGGTTCGATTTTGTTATGCAAGGGAGTAGAGGTCTACTTAAGCTTCGTTATTTGAATAATCTATCACCTTGCCTTCGACAACCTCATAACATGGATCTGCCTCAATTATTCCGATTTCCGTAACATGGATCTGCCTCAATTATTCCGATTTCCGAGGGGTTCAGCAGTTATAGTTGATTATCAGCATTGACAAAAGAATCAACGCTACTTTTTTCATATCCACAAGGAATTTTCTCAGACTGTTTTCTCGGCTTTGTTGAAGATGATCTCACTTTTTGCCCTCTCGGCGTCATTCTTTACCTTCTCGGCATCCCCAGCATACTCCCTCTATCTGTCAAGTTTTCGATCATGTCCTCACATGTGTCAGCATGTTTCCGCCAGTTGGGAAGTAAAGACATCCTCCCGAGCGGCCACATCCCGAGCGGCCACATCATGTCTCATTGCCTACTGATTGGGATTAGCAGCGTACTCCAAGGTCTTGGAATCATCTGGGAAGAACGGTAACAAGGAAGTTTCCATGCTCGCTATGCATTGACAAATCATTGCCGCCGATCAATATCTATAGGAATTCTTTCGGACCCAGATCGAGTTTGAGGAAGCCTCGAACATCAACAGTTAGCGTCTCACAATTATCATTCAATCGACACAAGCCTCAACGGCCTTTCCCGATCACTTCTTTCAGGTGAAGGAGGCGGGCACAAAGTTGATCTGAATACTCCAACCTTTCTTCACTCGCTGTGGCCCCGAGAGCTTTATAGATCTTATTGTGGTGTTCCATCAGTACTGGAACACGACACTTATGACCCGACACAAGCCTTTTTCAGGCTCTACCGAGTGGGGGACTGGTATGTGATATAGTATGTACATTATCGACATAGGCTGACCTAGATACTGGCACCATATGATGATCAAGATCATATCCTGTCGTATAAGGGATATAACAAACCCATCGCTGTCAGATTTGGTATATGTCTCTCTCATCAAGGTATTACTTTAATACATTCACTCATTTCGGATCACGTCCCGACGCACTTGCCTACGATCTTGGTTGGCCGACTAGATCGGCGTGGCAACAAGTGAAAACGGGAATTGCTACCTCGATAACTTGGCCATCGGCCAAATACGTCGCAGGATCGAGGAATGCACCTCGGCCAAGGCAGTCATTCCGACAGCATCCCCCGTAGATTTTACGATCCAATTCATAATATTACTTTTAACACACCCCGATGAGAGAGGTGTAAGAATCTCCAAATCGCGATACTCTTCCAAGTAAAAGACCTCGGCTGCGAATAGTCTTTTATGTCACCACCAAGCCTCGGAAGAGAACGTCTGATCGACCCAAAAGGGCTCTAAACTCGGCACAGAGTCTCTATGACTCTTCCCGAGCTTGGGGGCTTATGTAGTGGACCTAACTCCTGTCCGACCGGTTCGATCTTATGCCGACCAGTTAGCATTGAGTTTATGAGCACTGACCATAAACTGGTCGGATTCACAGCACACCGAGCTAGGGACACTGGTTTAAAGGCTTACGGGATCTGGACCGAGCACAGGATTATCATCCTTATCCTTACTCCCTACAGTCCTAACAGTCTAATAACTACTTCTATATTCCCGCGTAGCTTGATAAACTACGGGATATAGATCAGTGCTTATCCATTACAGGATTTATAAGGGTTAGCTTATCAGCACCTTAAACTAATCCTATTCGAACACTACCTTCTCACGGGCCTCATCAGAAAGCCCACAACACACATATCAGGTAAACCCCCCATAAGAACCGCCAAGCTATAGGGGCTAAGGTATGTTTTCTCATCCCTACTCTCAAGAACTACGTGTGGCTTGATTCCCTTTTCACTGGGGATACGTAGGACCGGGGTCACCCTCGCCAGCTACAACAACCCATCAAACACATCGTGGTGTTTCTTCAATATTGGAACACGACATTAAGACTGAGATTAAGATGGCTTTTATACATATGGGAATCGAGAGCTTTCCGCTCTTAGTGAGCAGATGCAAAATTTATGAGGATGGACTTAAGACGAAGAATGTGAGTAACAAGACTGCTGTACCCTCGAGTTCCCATGGACCAATGAGGAACACCCCCAATTATCAGAATGCGAGGCAAGGAACCCAACATGGGCGAGGACCCTACGATCGATTCGGAGGTAGAAGGGACAATCGGTATGGAGGATCGAGGTTCCGAAGGAACAACAATCGCAACAACGGCAACCGGGGCAATAGGAGCGCCAACACTTGGAGCCACAACGGTAGTAGAAGCCGCTACAGCAATAACCCTACTGATAGGAACTCTGAAATATCACCACCCTTCTGTACCCGATGCCGTAGACGCCATTTCGGTAATGAGTGTAACCCTAAACCCGTTTGCTTCGTCTGTCAAGAACCTGGTCATTTTGCAAGGTTATGCCCCAAACAAAGGAAAGGAAATGATGCTGGGAATGCTGCGAGGCCACAAGCTAAAGGAAAAGTGTTTACGATGAGTGGTGTAGAGGGTTCAAACCACGATGGTCTCATCCGAGGTACATGTCTTATACGTGAGATTTCCTTAGATGTGTTGTATGATTCGGGTGACACACACTCTTTTATATCTGATGATGTTGTGAGTAGGTTGCACTTGATGGTAGCTTCTCTACCATATGATTTGATTGTGTTTACCCCTACTAGTGACCCGGTCACAGTTTCAACTTTTTGCCCTAAGTGTCCGGTAGTGATACATGATAGAACTTTTCCCACTGACCTGATAACGTTACCCTTATCCCAAATCGATGTTATCTTAGGAATGGATTGGTTATCTGCTAACCATGTTCAGTTAAAATATTTCACTAAGACCCTATCTTTTGAAAGCCCTGACGAATCCTTACCCAAGCACGTATCTGCCAATCAAGTCATGGCTTCTCTGAGAGAGGGAGCCCATGTATACATGATCTCAACTTCTTTGGACGTCGATGTGGACAATCACATTCACGAGCTGCCTGTAGTTCGAGACTTCCCCGAAGTGTTTCTTGACGATATTCCTGGATTACCACCTGTTCGAGAGGTCGAGTTTTCAATCGATGTGATACCGGGAACTGGACCAATCTCTAAAGCACCATACCGAATGGCACCAGTGGAGCTAGCTGAGCTGAAAAAGCAGATCGAGGAATTGACGGAGAAGCAACTCATTAGACCAGTGTGTCGCCTTGGGGAGCTCCAGTTTTGCTAGTAAAGAAGAAGGACGGTAGTATGAGGTTGTGCGTCGACTATCGCCAGCTAAACAAGGTAACAATCAAGAACAAGTACCCTCTGCCAAGGATAGATGACCTAATGGATCAGTTGAGAGGAGCTGCGGTGTTTTCGAAAATCGATCTTCGATCGGGCTATCACCATATTCGAGTGAAGGAAGATGATATACCAAAGACTGCATTTAGGACCCGATATGGACATTTCGAGTACTTAGTCATGCCTTTCGGAGTGACTAACGCTCCTGCAGTGTTTATGGAATACATGAACAGAATCTTTCAACCCTTTTTAGATTCGTTCGTGGTAGTATTCATAGACGATATCCTCATTTATTCCAAGGACAAGGAGGAACATGAGGAACATTTGAGGGTAGTTCTGCAAATTTTGAAGAAGAAGCAGTTGTATGCGAAGCTCTCGAAGTGTGAATTTTGGTTGGAGGAAGTGAATTTCTTGGGTCACGTGATCTCGAAGGAAGGAATAGCGGTAGACCCAGTTAAAGTAAAGGCGGTTTTGGACTGGAAAGTGCCAACGACAGTGACGGAAATTCGAAGTTTTCTCGGTTTGGCAGGATATTATAGGCGTTTTATCGAAGGATTTTCGATATTATCCTTACCAATGACGAAGTTAACCAGGAAAGGACAACCGTTCGTGTGGACAACGAAGTGCGAAGAAAATTTTCAGGAGTTAAAGAGGAGGTTAACAACAGCCCCAGTGCTTGTTTTGCCTGACCCGGAGAAGAGTTTCAGCGTTTACTGTGATGCGTCGAAGCAAGGTTTAGGTTGCGTCCTGATGCAAGAGCGAAAAGTTGTGGCTTACGCCTCTAGACAACTGAAGGTTCACGAGCAAAATTACCCAACTCACGATTTGGAGTTAGCTGCGGTAGTTTTTGCTCTGAAGATATGGCGACATTACCTCTATGGAGCGAGGATCGAGGTATTTAGTAATCATAAGAGTCTTAAGTACCTCTTTGATCAAAAGGAGTTGAACATGAGGCAAAGGCAATGGATGGAGTTTTTGAAAGATTACGACTTCGAGCTACAGTACCACCCGGGAAAAGCGAACATAGTAGCAGATGCTTTAAGCAGGAAATCTCTTCATGTGTCCGCAATGATGGTAAAAGAGATGGAGTTAATCGAGCGATTCAGGGGTACGAACTTGGAAGTCAGGATGAATCAGAGAAGTATGACCTTGGGAATGTTGGTCGTATCGAATGAGTTTATGGAACAAGTCAAGGAAGGTCAATCGAACGATCCAGAATTGCAAGCAAAGAAACAATTGGTTTCGGAAGGGAAGGATGCTGTAACACCCTATGAAATAATTACCCTTAATTACCCCAAAATTAGGATTTAAAATTTCTTTTAAGATGGATATGATATTTGCTAAAATAATATTTCCTTTCATTAATAACAAAGACATCAGAGCTAATAAAGCGGAAGACTTAAATGCATCAAATACATAAAGTATAAGTTTAAATACATTCAGTTCGGTCATTCAAAATACAATCAGTGTTTTAGCTCGGCCCAACTGGCCGAGACCCATCCACCTATCTGACTCTAAATAACTTACTCTCCCTGAGAGGGAGAGTGATCCTGCTCGGCCGGGGACTGCGTCTGCTCGGGCTCAGTACCTGAAAAATGGTAAGGAGGTGAGCATTACACAGAACTTAAATAAGCAGTTTCTAGAATGACATACTGAACTACCAAGCCAAACACAAGTAGTCAAATAGCAAATAAATCACAAGTAATCAAACCCATATATCTCATGCATATATCAACATTTAGCTCGGTTCGCATATCCACATCCTCGTCTAGCTCGGCTCACATCATAAACCAGTTAACTCATTGCTAGCTATTCCTCGGTTTATCCTCTCGTGTCTCGGATTACCATCTCTATCTCGGGTTCATTACTCAATATTTCACTTTCACATAATTTACAATCTTTTACTCTTCTCGGATGCATACACCCAGTGCATGTCTTACACCATTTAAGTCGGATATTGGAATGTCCATAATTGCGAGTACCACAATACTCGGCTTACAGCTGCGAGCACCACAATGCTCGGCTTACGCGATCAATGCACGCACCCCGTACGCGTCTGCTATGACCAGGAACACTATCGCCGATCATTCTATGGAGTAAGGAGTGTCCATAACTGCGAGTACCACAACACTTGACTTACAGCTGCGAGCACTACAATGCTCGGCTTACGCGATCAATGCACGCACCCAGTACGCGTCTGCTATGACCAGGAACACATCCCACCGATTCCGTTCTCGGAACCTTGTGAGTCATAACTGCGAGCACCACAATGCTCGACTTACAGCTGCGAGCACCATAATGCTCGGATTACGCGATCAATGCACGCACCCAGTACGCGTCTGCTATGACCCGACCACACAACCATTTCTCTTTAATTCCCCTTATCTTATTAACCATTACTTTTAGTTCGGCCTATCTTGGCTCAACCCTTTACCCATTTCCGATTTCCCTTATCCCTATTATCTATCTCATCTACCTATCTCATTATATAACTTATTAGTTTGTCTTTTCGGTCCACCCTGGTTACCATTCTTCTCATTCTCCATTCTCACCCTCTCTCGGCTCGGCCACAGATACAAATACCAAATATCAAAGCATCATAAACACTTACACCTCAACAACCACATGAACAAAACAATTAGTCAATCCATCATATAAAATGCAGCATATGAAATATAGCATGTAATCAAAAGTGATATTCCATCTTCACCTAAAATCCAGGTTTCTAGTTCATTCATTAATTCCCCTCTTCCCCTTTTTACCATTTCTCTTCTAACATTAACCTATGTCCATTTCCTAATCTAATACCCACTCTTAGTACCCTTTATGAACACCCTAGAAACCCAAACTCAAGTAGAGGTAACACTCACTCCTTACCTCAAACCGTGAGAGATAAGAGTTGAGAGATTGAGAATGACTTCCTTGACCTAGACCTTGACCTTGTGAGCTTCACACCACTCGAATCCGTGTCTTCCTTGCTGCCCCCACAACGCCCCCACGGTCCAGGGACGCCGGAATAGAAGAGAACAGAGAGGAGGAGGGTTCCGTTTTGTGAGAAGAGAGGGAGAAAGAAAGTGTTGGGGTTTTGTTTGCTGAAGCTTTGGAGGAGAAAGAGAGAGATTCGTAGGAGGAAGAGAATGAGAAATGCAAAGTGTGATATGTGGTGTTTTGGGCTTTCTTTTATTCATTTAGGGAAAAATATTTGTGTGGCTAGGATTCATTAGCTTCTTGTGGAAGCTAGATTGTATGGCCAAGATTCATTGGCTTCTTGAGGAAGCCATGAATAGTACATTGAAAGGGACATAAAGTAGTGATAGTGATATAAAGTGAAAGATAGTACCGTACGAGTGGCACGGAAACCAAAGGGTCAACAGCTCAACATGACCTGGCACGGAAGAGCTAGGATGTGTTGGATAGAGTACGTCGGCTGGGATACGTCGGCTTGGTTCGAAGGAACAGCAGTAGTCCGAGCCTCCTTCTCGGATGTTACTGTGAGGTGCGCTGAGGTCGGCTAATCCAGACTGGACAATGGGTTTCACGTTGGGTTCCCTTTCAGCTCGATTCAGAAGCACAAAATCTTGTCTAGCTCGGCCGAGATCGGGCTGAGGCCTTAATCTCACATCCTAGGTCGGCCTATGCTCATACTACCCTTCTAACCTTGTACAATTTCTAAGGCTTAACCCTATCCTTAAATAGATATTTATATATTAAAATTATATTATTTAATATCAATTTTTGGGATGTTACATTCCTCTCCCACTTACAGGAATTTTGTCCTCGAAATTTAGTTAGCATTGAACAATAGCGGATATGACTGCTTCATCTTCTCCTCGAGTTCCCAAGTAGCTTCCTCCACACCATTTCGATTCCATACTACCTTGACCAAGGGAATTTCCTTTCCTCTGAGTCGTCTGACTTGTCTATCTCCAACTCGGACTGGTAGGACTTCGAAGGTCAGATTGTCTCTTAGCGGCAGTTCGTCCACTGCTATCACATGCGAGGGATCGTGAATGTATCTCCTAAGTTGGAGCTTAGACAAGTGCGGAGGTAGAGCAGCTCTGTACGCTACTGGTCCGACTTTTTCCAGTATCTGGTACGGTCCGACAAACCTAGGGGTCAACTTCTTCGATTTGATAGCTCGGCCAATCCCAGTAACAGGGGACACACGAAGGAATACATGATCTCCCTCGATGAAGTTCAAGGGTTTCCTTCTCTTGTCGGCATAGCTCTTCTGTCGGTCCTGGGCGGCTTTCATCTTCCCTTGTATCATTCGGATCTTCTCAGTTGTCTCCTGAACAATGTCGGGACCAATCAACAAGTTTTCACCTATCTAGAACCAGCATAGCGGCGTTCGGCATTTCCGACCATACAAGGCTTCGAAAGGAGCCATTCCGATACTTGAATGGAAGCTGTTGTTGTAGGTGAATTCGACCAACGGCAATAGTGTTTACCAGCTTTCCGACTGTTCAAGCACGCATGTTCTCAGCAAGTCCTCAAGAGTCTGAATGGTGCGCTCGGATTGTCCATCGGTTTGGGGATGGTAAGCTGTGCTAAATCTCAACTTTGTACCCATGGCTTCTTGCAGACTCTGCCAGAATCGAGATAAGAAGCGAGGATCACGGTCCGACACTATGCTTCTCGGAACACCATGGAGTCTGACGGCGTCCTTTATGTACAGTTGCATCAGCTTCTCCAAGCTGTACTTCATGTTGATCGGCAGGAAATGAGCGCACTTTGTAAGTCGGTCCACCACAACCCAAATGGCTTCCTGCCCTGCTCTCGTCCTTGGTAGACCGGATACAAAATCCATCGAAATGTTGTCCCACTTCCATTGAGGGATCTCCAACGACTTGAGCAATCCTCCTGGTTTCTGATGCTCGATCTTGGCTTTCTGACATGTCAAGCATCGAGACACATAATCGGCCACATCGGTCTTCAACTTCGGCCACCAAAACAACCTCTTCAGATCCTGGTACATCTTTGTGGCACCTGGGTGAAGACTCATCTTCGTCTTGTGGGCTTCTTCCATCAACTCTCTCCGGACTTCAAAGTCCATGGGAATGCAAACTCGGTCTCGAAATCGCACAAGTCCATCAGATCCTTTAGTGAAATCAGGTTCATCCTTGTCTCCGGCTCTTTCTAATAGCTTTTGGAGCTCTAGGTCGGCGGCCTGCCTTTCCTTAATGAAACCCACGAAATCATTGGTTACTTGCAGCATTTCCAGTACCACACTGTTTTCCTTTTTCTGTATGCCTAGGTTAAGGTCACTGAACTCCTGCATTAACTGCATCTCTCGGACCATCATGTTGCTCAAATGAAGACTCTTCCTGCTCAGTGCGTCGGCCACCACGTTGGCCTTTCCAGGATGATAGTGCAAGTTGAAATCATAGTCCTTCAAGAATTCTACCCATCTGCGCTGCCTCATATTTAACTCTTTCTGGTCGAATAAGTAGCCGAGACTCTTGTGGTCACTGAACACTTCAAACTTCGTGCCATACAGGTAATGTCTCCAGATCTTAAGGGCGAACACTACTGCTGCCAATTCGAGATCATGCGTAGGGTAGTTCTACTCGTGTTGCCGAAGTTGCCGAGAGGCATACGCCACCACCTTTCCTTGTTGCATCAGCACACAACCAAGGCCCTGCTTTGATGCGTCACAAAATACGTCAAAGGTTTTGGTTGGATCGGGTAAAATCAACACGGGCGAGCTCGTCAACCTTTTCTTTAGTTCTTGAAAGCTCTGTTCACACACCTCAGACCATTGGTATGGGGTATCCTTTCTAGTTAACGAGGTCAACGGTAGCGCCAGTTTAGAGAATCCTTCAATGAATCTTCTGTAATACCCTGCAAGACCGAGGAAACTCCTGATCTCAGTGACCGAGTTGGGTCTCTCCCACTTAAGTACCGCTTCCACCTTGGAGGGATCAACTGCTACACCTTGCTCGGATATCACATGTCCGAGGAAATGAACCTCGTTGAGCCAAAAGCTCCACGTAGAGAGCTTAGCGTAAAGATTCTTATCCTTCAAAACCTGCAACACCGTTCTCAGATGCTGCTCGTGCTCACTCGAATTTTGGGAGTAGATGAGGATATCGTCAATGAAGACTATCACAAACGAGTCCAGGTAAGGTCGGAAGATTCTATTCATGTTGTCCATGAAGATAGCTGGGGCGTTGGTAAGTCCAAAGGGCATAACCACGTACTCAAAATGCCCATACCTTGATCGGAAGGCTGTCTTCGGAATGTCTTCTTCTCGGACTCGGATTTGGTGATATCCAGATCGGAGATCTATCTTTGAAAATACCGACGCTCCCTTGAGTTGGTCCAACAAATCATCAATCCGAGGGAGGGGATATTTGTTCTTCACCGTTACCGCGTTAAGCTTCCTATAGTCAGTGCACATTCTGAGACTACCATCTTTCTTTTTCACAAACAGGATTGGGGCTCCCCACGGCGATACGCTTGGTCGGATTAGCTTTTTGGCCAAAAGTTCTTCCAGCTGTTTCTTAAGCTCTTCTAACTCGGGGGGAGGGGGGCATTCTGTATGGAGCAATTGAGATCAGGCCAGTTCCCGGAAGGAGGTCTATACTGAACTCTACTTCTCTATTCGGCGGTAAGCCAGGCATTTCGACCGAGAAAACCTCAGGGAATTCTCCGACCACAGGAATTTTGTCTAAGGTTGGTTCCTCTGTTGTCTCTAACTTCGCAACAGAAGGGCCACTAAAGATTATGGTCTTTGAGGAAACCGCAATTGGTGGTTGGAGAGACTTAGGAACCCTAGGAATACACCTAGAAGGGGGGGTTGAATAGGTGTTGAAGCTACCTTGAAAGATTTTCGAACGAAACAAATCTAAACAATCAAAACAAATGATTTTTGCAAATTCTACAGCACTTAATCGATTAACCTGCAATTTACTCGAGTAGTACTCGATTAAACTTGAACTTAATCGATTAAATATGACAGAAAACAGAAAAATCAATTTTTCATTCGAATACGAAAATCAATCAATTCACATGCAAGATCAGAGATTCAGCGGAAATGATTAACACCTATATTCTTATTAATTAACCTAGTTATGAAAATGATTTTCCCTTTATCAATTTGAACAATCAAAGATTCAATTCAATCAATTATGAAAATCAATCTTTCTAGGTTTTCAACCAAGAACGCAATCAAATGACTTGAATATAAAGAGTAAGGGTTTAGAGATACGACACAGTGATTTATCCTGGTTCACTTTTATCCACTTGAAAGCTACATCCAGTCCCCTCTTCAACCAAGAGAGATTCTTCACTATGAGGAATTAGAGTTCTCAAATTACAAGTGATTGCCTCACAAGACTCCCTTCTTGCTAGCTTACAAGAGATAACCGACACCCTTGCCTTGTAATCCTATTGATCTTCTCTCTAATCTAACCTCTACCCCTTGTTGATAATCGACACAACAAGTCTTCAATTGCTTGATGATAAACCACACACCAAGGCTTCACTTGCTTGATTCACAACCAAGACTTCTTCTTCTTCTTCAATAAGAATGCACTTGCTTGATGATAAAATCGACACACCAAGACTTCTTGTTTGTTGTAGTGGCTTGCCTTCTTGCAAAGATTACAACACAATAGAAAACACAAAACAATCCTATGAATCTCAATCAAGAGTTATGACAATTCACCATAAGAGATTCAAAGGTTCTTGATCAAAGAATATGAAAATAGAAAAGCTTTGATCTTTTGAAAATGAGAGAGAATAGAGTGGCTTGATTCTTTGTAAAACTTGTATGAAATGATTCTAACACTTCACAAATAATAGGAAAAGGTTTATATAGAATACCCAAAAGTTGTAGCACTTGAAAAATGATTTTGAGAAGTGAAAAACGTATTTTAAAAATCAGTTCAGCAGTACTTAATCGATTAAGCAAGTCGTGTACTCGAGTAGTACTCGATTAAGTTATCACTTAATCGATTAAGTTGGTACTGTACATGTTCAAAACTTGTTTTCTCAAAATCCAACCTTTCCTTTAAAACCTTTAAGCCACCTATTGATTCTAGATTAAGTGAAAACTCAAATTATGATTAAATCATGACTTATGAATGAGATTCACTACCCTCTATAATAATCTACCCAAATAAAAAACCTATGAAGCTTGAGAGGCAAAAGATAAAAGAAATACAAATACACTCAAACTTAGGTCTTCATGAGCTTGCTTTCTCTCTTCTTCATTTGATGTTTGTTGTTGCTTGTTGAGCTTGAAACTTGATCAACACTTGTAGCTTGTTCAAAAACACTTTGTCATTATCAAAACATTCATCATGTTCATCATGGAACTAACAATCTCCCCCTTTTTGAAAATGACAATCCATGTTTTGAAATCACTTAAAGTTGTTGATGCTTGAAACATTTGATCACTTGAGAAGACTCTTAAGTTGTTGATGCTTGAAACATTTGATCACTTGAGAAGACTCTTTCTCCCCCTCAATCAATGCTTTAACACTTGAATCCAATTGAGATAGAAGCTTGATTCTCCCCCTATCTTAAACAACTTAGCTCAACCTACATAAAAACAACAAAACAACCTTTCTCCAAACAAACATCTAAAAATCATATTATATCATATTATATTTCTCCCATGTTTCAAAACATACCATTTCTCCCTCTTTGAGAAACATTTCAATCAATTCAAAACATCATATTTCTCCCCCTTTGGCATTATCAAAAAGTAATATATACCAATTGAAATATAACATCTAAGCCAAGGTAAGAAATCAATGATCATTTCTTCACAACATTGATACCAATTGAACAAATACAATAGAGCTTTACTTTGAAATGTGATATCAATTGGTAAGAGAATATAACAATGAAATATAATACCAATTGAAAACTAAAAAGATCATAATATCACTTAACAAAGAAGATATCAATTGTAAAGAAGAATCAATAATCACAAAAACATGATAATCAACTAATAATCTCTCAATGATACAAATTGAATTAACTAAACATTTAGAAAAGTAATATCAATTGAGAAGATACCAATTAAGATAATATATCAATATCAAATATTACCACTTTGTAGGACATTCACTTGAGATGCAAGTGTGATACCAATTGAAAATGTGAATATAGACATTCATAGTTGAGACCAATTGAGAACATGTGTCATTCATTTGCATCTTCAATCAAACCTACAAAACAATCATGCTTTGCTTTTTTTTTTTTTTGGTATCCAAATGGTTTTGGATCCATTTTTGTTAGTGTAGGGACTTTCACCCTTTTTCATCCAAACAAAATTTCCTTTAGGTATACCATGCACTTTAACATAACACACATTTGAAGTATGTCCATGAGTACCACAATAGAAACATGTTGGAGGATTTGAAAAATCAACTTTAGAAAAATCAACAACATTTCTATGAGATTTACTCTTAGCATTAGTATAACCCAAACCAAACTTGTTTGAATTTTCTCTTTGAAAATTTAACAATGTGCGCAATCTAATATCACCACTTGAGAAACTTGCAAGCTTATTTTTCAAAATAGCATTTTCATTTTTAAGCAACTTGCAATTCTCACAATCAACCACAATATTCAATCTACTAGCACAATCACAAGAAGAACTAGCATATATAAGATCAAGAGTTTCATTTTCAAGATTAAGCTCATCAACTTGTTTTTGAAGATCTAAAATCTCTTTTTGATGTTTCAAAATGAGCTTCTTTCTTTCAATGTTTTTCAAAGCTAGTTTTTCAAGTTGTTCATACATTTCTTCATAAGCATTATGTAACAATTCATATTTAGAAGAAATTTCGGATTTAGATTCACTTACATTGCTATCCTCGCTTTGATAACTTGATTCATCATTTGAACTTTGTTCTTCATCATCTACTAGAGTTATCAAGTTGAGACAAGCGGCTTCTTCATCATCCGATGAACTACTCGATGTGCTTTTCTTGTTATCTTCATCACTATCCCAAACTATGTATGCTCTTTTAGATTTAGAATTTTTCTTGTCTTTCTCCTTCTTCTTGAGATACTTAGAGCATGAGTACTTGAGATGTCCGGGCTTTCCACATTCATGGCAAACTATACCTTCTTTTGAATTTTTGGTCTTATAGTGTGGAGAATCCTTCTCTTTACTTTTGTCCTTGTTCAACCTTCCTTTTCTCCTTAGAAACTTGTCAAACTCTTTTAACAAAAGTTTCATGTCTTTTTCATCAACATCGGAATCGGAATCTTCACTATCATCATCATCGGAACTATCTTTCTTTTTATATGCACTTTTGACTCTAAGAGCAAGTCCTTTCCTTGATTTGTTCTTATCCGACTCTTCATTGATACTTAATCGTCCAAGCTCCATTTCATGTTCTTGAAGCTTTCCGAAAAGTGTTGCTAGATCCATAGCATCCAAATTTTTAGATTCAACAATAGCCGTTACTTTTGGTTGCCAATTCCTGTCTAAACATCTCAACACTTTGTTAGAAAGTTCACCTTGTAGAAAAGTTTTACCAAGAGCAAGTAAATGATTTATAATGTGAGTAAAACGCTTTTGCATATCATTTATAGATTCATTTGGAAGCATATGAAACAATTCAAAATCACGCATTAAAGCATTCAATCTAGCTCTCCTAACCTCACTAGTTCCTTCATGAGTCACTTGTAAAGTGTCCCACATTTCTTTAGCACTAGAACATTGAGAAACTCTAAAGAACTCGTCATAGGATAAAGCGGAGGTAATGATATTCTTTGCTTTATAATCATATTGTACTTTCTTTCTATCATCATCCTTCCACTTATCCTCGGGGATCAATTGTTCTACACCTTCAACTAAACTAGAGGGGATATGAGGACCTTTTTCAACTACTTTCCAAATTTCACTATCTATGGCTTGGATAAAGATTTTCATTCTAACTTTCCAATATGCATAGCCTTCTCCGGTAAACAATGGAGCACCTTCACCACCAAAGGGATTCATAGAACCCATTGCGATTTTCTTAAAGGATCTTTACGAAAAAGCTCTTATGCTCGTGTCTTTCGACCGAGCTCTGATACCAATTGAGGAAACCGCAATTGGTGGTTGGAGAGACTTAGGAACCCTAGGAATACACCTAGAAGGGGGGGTTGAATAGGTGTTGAAGCTACCTTGAAAGATTTTCGAACGAAACAAATCTAAACAATCAAAACAAATGATTTTTGCAAATTCTACAGCACTTAATCGATTAACCTGCAATTTACTCGAGTAGTACTCGATTAAACTTGAACTTAATCGATTAAATATGACAGAAAACAGAAAAATCAATTTTTCATTCGAATACGAAAATCAATCAATTCACATGCAAGATCAGAGATTCAGCGGAAATGATTAACACCTATATTCTTATTAATTAACCTAGTTATGAAAATGATTTTCCCTTTATCAATTTGAACAATCAAAGATTCAATTCAATCAATTATGAAAATCAATCTTTCTAGGTTTTCAACCAAGAACGCAATCAAATGACTTGAATATAAAGAGTAAGGGTTTAGAGATACGACACAGTAATTTATCCTGGTTCACTTTTATCCACTTGAAAGCTACATCCAGTCCCCTCTTCAACCAAGAGAGATTCTTCACTATGAGGAATTAGAGTTCTCAAATTACAAGTGATTGCCTCACAAGACTCCCTTCTTGCTAGCTTACAAGAGATAACCGACACCCTTGCCTTGTAATCCTATTGATCTTCTCTCTAATCTAACCTCTACCCCTTGTTGATAATCGACACAACAAGTCTTCAATTGCTTGATGATAAACCACACACCAAGGCTTCACTTGCTTGATTCACAACCAAGACTTCTTCTTCTTCTTCAATAAGAATGCACTTGCTTGATGATAAAATCGACACACCAAGACTTCTTGTTTGTTGTAGTGGCTTGCCTTCTTGCAAAGATTACAACACAATAGAAAACACAAAACAATCCTATGAATCTCAATCAAGAGTTATGACAATTCACCATAAGAGATTCAAAGGTTCTTGATCAAAGAATATGAAAATAGAAAAGCTTTGATCTTTTGAAAATGAGAGAGAATAGAGTGGCTTGATTCTTTGTAAAACTTGTATGAAATGATTCTAACACTTCACAAATAATAGGAAAAGGTTTATATAGAATACCCAAAAGTTGTAGCACTTGAAAACTGATTTTGAGAAGTGAAAAACGTATTTTAAAAATCAGTTCAGCAGTACTTAATCGATTAAGCAAGTCGTGTACTCGAGTAGTACTCGATTAAGTTATCACTTAATCGATTAAGTTGGTACTGTACATGTTCAAAACTTGTTTTCTCAAAATCCAACCTTTCCTTTAAAACCTTTAAGCCACCTATTGATTCTAGATTAAGTGAAAACTCAAATTATGATTAAATCATGACTTATGAATGAGATTCACTACCCTCTATAATAATCTACCCAAATAAAAAACCTATGAAGCTTGAGAGGCAAAAGATAAAAGAAATACAAATACACTCAAACTTAGGTCTTCATGAGCTTGCTTTCTCTCTTCTTCATTTGATGTTTGTTGTTGCTTGTTGAGCTTGAAACTTGATCAACACTTGTAGCTTGTTCAAAAACACTTTGTCATTATCAAAACATTCATCATGTTCATCATGGAACTAACACTTTTCTCGGCAATCGAGTAAGACATGGTGTTGAGACATCCAGTCCATGCCAAGGATAATATCTAGCTTGGTTAGAGGTAGACAAATTAAATTGACTTTAAATTCTTTGCCTAATACTTGGATAGGGCACTCTAGACACATTTTAGAAGTGATTACAGAAGAATTGGTTGGGGTAGAAATGGATAGTTTGTAAGGCATTTCTACTGGGGATAGTTTTAGTCTATTCATACAGTCAAGGGAAATGAAAGAATGTGTGGCTCCACAGTCAAATAGCACGGCACATGGAATACTGTTTACTCGACAAGTACCTCGGATCAGTTCGTCAGCATCAGTCACTTCTTCACCATCCATAGTGTAAACTTTGCCCCTTTGCATAGGTCGGTTAATACCAGTCTGATGAGTCTTGGTCACATTGACCTCTTCCTTCACAATATTCTCGGTACACCGAGCTGCAAAATGGCCAGGCTTGCCACATCGGAAACAGGATCCTCTGGTTTTGCTCGGATCCAGATTCCAGCATTCCCCCCGGTGCTGCCTTCCACAATGTTGGCATATCGGATACGGGCCAGGGACAGCCACCATTTGACCACTACTCCTCGGAGCTGTTGACATTCTGGAGTTCGGATTCACATAGGGGGCAGATCTCTGGACAGCTCCTTTTCCTCTGATCGGACCCACTCCTTTCTGGGCCGACTTGCTCCTCTTTTCGTCAGCTTTTCTCTTAAGCCCTTTCTCATAGGTGCTAGCCATGTTCACCAGTTGCGAGAAATTGGCCACGTTCTGATATTCGAATGCGAGCCGAATGTCGTCACGGAGACCAGACTCAAACTTAATGCACTTGGTACGCTCATCAGCATCTCGGTAGCTTCCTGAATAACGGATCAAATCCTCGAACTGAGCGGCATATTCCCCAACGCTCAAGTTTCTCTGTTCCAGCTTGAGAAAAGCGAGCTCCTTCTCTCTCCTAACATCCTCGGGAAAGTACTTTCCGAGGAAGCGGGCTCGGAACAAATCCCAAGTGATGACCTCATTAGCCGCTTCCAGTCCTCGGCTCTGTTGATCCCACCAGTGCTCGGCTTCATTAACCAACACAAACTCGGCCAACCTCACCCTGTACTCATAGGGAGGTTGCAGAGATCGGAAGATCTTCTCAATGTCCTGGAGCCATCTCTGAGCTCCATCGGGATTGTAACCTCCTTCGAACCGAGGCGGTTCGTTCTTCCGAAATCGGCTCAACCAGTCAATCTCGATCGGAGCCGGAGGTTGAGGCTGAAGGGCTGCAGCTGCAGCTGCTGTAGCTGCAGCTGCTGTAGCTGCGGCGATGTTTTGAGCGAGGTTCTCAGCCTGATTCTGCTGAGCCTGCGCTTGGCTGTGCTGTAGTTGAACCAGAGTTTCCAACACAGAAGCAATTCGGTCGTTATCAGCTCGTTTCCCAGCCATGCTGCTTGGTCATGGAGAGGAAGCCAATTAACTTCCGAATAATCAAGCAAATATATATTTAGACATGTATATCTATAAGTTCTATTGTCTAACTTAGACTCCTAGACTTTACTTATTTGTCACTCTCTTGGTGAGTAAACACTGGAGTCCTTTGCAACTCCAATAGGCCGAGGAGAAACTGCTCTGATACCAAAAATGTAACACCCTATGAAATAATTACCCTTAATTACCCCAAAATTAGGATTTAAAATTTCTTTTAAGATGGATATGATATTTGCTAAAATAATATTTCCTTTCATTAATAACAAAGACATCAGAGCTAATAAAGCGGAAGACTTAAATGCATCAAATACATAAAGTATAAGTTTAAATACATTCAGTTCGGTCATTCAATATACAATCAGTGTTTTAGCTCGGCCCAACTGGCCAAGACCCATCCACCTATCTGACTCTAAATAACTTACTCTCCCTGAGAGGGAGAGTGATCCTGCTCGGCCGGGGACTGCGTCTGCTCGGGCTCAGTACCTGAAAAATGGTAAGGAGGTGAGCATTGCACAGAATTTAAATAAGCAGTTTCTAGAATGACATACTGAACTACCAAGCCAAACACAAGTAGTCAAATAGCAAATAAATCACAAGTAATCAAACCCATATATCTCATGCATATATCAACATTTAGCTCGGTTCGCATATCCACATCCTCGTCTAGCTCGGCTCACATCATAAACCAGTTAACTCATTGCTAGCTATTCCTCGGTTTATCCTCTCGTGTCTCAGATTACCATCTCTATCTCGGTTTCATTACTCAATATTTCACTTTCACATAATTTACAATCTTTTACTCTTCTCGGATGCATACACCCAGTGCATGTCTTACACCATTTAAGTCGGATATTGGAGTGTCCATAATTGCGAGTACCACAATACTCGGCTTACAGCTGCGAGCACCACAATGCTCGGCTTACGCGATCAATGCACGCACCCCGTACGCGTCTGCTATGACCAGGAACACTACCGCCGATCATTCTACGGAGTAAGGAGTGTCCATAACTGCGAGTACCACAATACTCGACTTACAGCTGCGAGCACTACAATGCTCGGCTTACGAGATCAATGCACGCACCCAGTACGCGTCTGCTATGACCAGGAACACATCCCACCGATTCCGTTCTCGGAACCTTGTGAGTCATAACTGCGAGCACCACAATGCTCGACTTACAGCTGCGAGCACCACAATGCTCGGCTTACGCGATCAATGCACGCACCCAGTACGCGTCTGCTATGACCCGACCACACAACCATTTCTCTTTAATTCCCCTTATCTTATTAACCATTACTTTTAGTTCGGCCTATCTCGGCTCAACCCTTTACCCATTTCCGATTTCCCTTATCCCTATTATCTATCTCATCTACCTATCTCATTATATAACTTATTAGTTTGTCTTTTCAGTCCACCCTGGTTACCATTCTTCTCATTCTCCATTCTCACCCTCTCTCGGCTCGGCCACAGATACAAATACCAAATATCAAAGCATCATAAACACTTACACCTCAACAACCACATGAACAAAACAATTAGTCAATTCATCATATAAAATGCAGCATATGAAATATAGCATGTAATCAAAAGTGATATTCCATCTTCACCTAAAATCCAGGTTTCTAGTTCATTCATTAATTCCCCTCTTCCCCTTTTTACCATTTCTCTTCTAACATTAACCTATGTCCATTTCCTAATCTAATACCCACTCTTAGTACCCTTTATGAACACCCTAGAAACCCAAACTCAAGTAGAGGTAACACTCACTCCTTACCTCAAACCGTGAGAGATAAGAGTTGAGAGATTGAGAATGACTTCCTTGACCTAGACCTTGACCTTGTGAGCTTCACACCACTCGAATCCGTGTCTTCCTTGCTGCCCCCCACAATGCCCCCACGGTCCAGGGACGCCGGAATAGAAGAGAACAGAGAGGAGGAGGGTTCCGTTTTGTGAGAAGAGAGGGAGAAAGAAAGTGTTGGGGTTTTGTTTGCTGAAGCTTTGGAGGAGAAAGAGAGAGATTCGTAGGAGGAAGAGAATGAGAAATGCAAAGTGTGATATGTGGTGTTTTGGGATTTCTTTTATTCATTTAGGGAAAAATATTTCTGTGGCTAGGATTCATTAGCTTCTTGTGGAAGCTAGATTGTATGGCCAAGATTCATTGGCTTCTTGAGGAAGCCATGAATAGTACATTGAAAGGGACATAAAGTAGTGATAGTGACATAAAGTGAAAGATAGTACCGTACGGATGGCACGGAAACCAAAGGGTCAACAGCTCAACATGAGCTGGCACGGAAGAGCTAGGATGTGTTGGATAGAGTACGTCGGCTGGGATACGTCGGCTTGGTTCGGAGGAACAGCAGTAGTCCGAGCCTCCTTCTCGGATGTTACTGTGAGGTGCGCTGAGGTCGGCTAATCCGGACTGGACAATGGGTTTCACGTTGGGTTCCCTTTCAGCTCGATTCAGAAGCACAAAATCTTGTCTAGCTCGGTCGAGATCGGGTCGAGGCCTTAATCTCACATCCTAGGTCGGCCTATGCTCATACTACCCTTCTAACCTCGTACAATTTCTAAGGCTTAACCCTATCCTTAAATAGATATTTATATATTAAAATTATATTATTTAATATCAATTTTTGGGATGTTACAGAGGCTGAGTTTCAAGTTGGAGCTGATGGAGTGTTAAGATACAAGAATCGAATTTGTGTGCCACAAGACAAAGGAACAAGGGAAATGATTTTGGAAGAAGCTCATAAGAGTAAGCTAAGTATCCATCCCGGAGCAACTAAGATGTACCAAGATTTGAAGAAGGTGTTTTGGTGGTCTAGTATGAAAAGAGAAGTAGCGGAATATGTGTCGAGATGTTTGGTATGTCAAAAGGCTAAGATCGAACACAAGAAACCCGATGGAGTGTTACAACCATTGGGAATTCCAAGTTGGAAGTGGGACAGTATTTCCATGGACTTTGTAACTGCTTTGCCTAAGACCCGGAGAGGATTTGACGCTATTTGGGTAATTGTTGACCGATTAACCAAAAGCGCTCATTTTCTACCTGTCAATGTGAAGTATCCGTTGGAGAAGTTAGCGACCATATATGTCAACGAGGTAGTGAGACTTCATGGAGTGCCTTCAAACATCATATCAGACAGAGACCCGAGATTTGTCTCGAAGTTCTGGAATAGTCTACATGTTGCACTTGGAACAAGACTTCATTTGCGTTCAGCTTATCATCCTCAGACGGACGGACAGTCAGAAAGAACCATTCAATCGCTAGAGGATCTTCTTAGAGCTTGTGTTTTGGAACAAGCAGGAGAATGGGATACTCTATTGCCACTGATCGAATTCACATACAATAACAACTATCACTCAAGCATAGGGATGGCTCCTTATGAGGCTTTTTATGGAAGGAAGTGCAGAACGCCGTTATGCTGGTTTGAGACCGGAGAAAATCTTATATTGGGACCGGAGATGGTTCAACAAACGACGGAAAAGATTAAGATGATTCAGGAAAAGATGAGGAGTGCTCAAAGCCGACAGAAAAGTTACTACGATCAGAGAAGAACTCCTATCGAGTTTAATGAAGGCGATCATGTGTTCATGCGAGTAGTGCCAACTATTGGGATCGGCAGAGTGCTTAAAAACCCGAAAACTCACCCCAAAATTCATAGGACCTTACCAAATCCTGAAACGTATAGGACCAGTAGCTTATGAAATAGCCTTACCCCCAATGTTTTCCAACCTACACAATGTCTTCCATGTGTCACAACTTAGAAAGTATGTTAGTGATTCTTCTCACATCATCGAACCCGACTCTATTCAACTCAAGGAAAATCTAACGTACGAGACTTTGCCCTTAAGGATAGACGGTCGAAGTGTAAAGACCCTTCGAGGAAAGGATATTCCTTTAGTTAAGGTTATTTGGAATTCGGTGAATGGTGAGAATGCTACTTGGGAGCGTGAAAGTAGCATGAGGGATTCGTACCCTCATTTGTTTGATACAGGTACGTGATTTCTCGAGGACGAGAAATTTCTAAGTTGGGGAGGATGTAACATCTGCCATTTGACTCACTTCAGCAAGTCCCTAATCAAGAAAATTGTTTTAACCTAATTAATTAAAGAATTGATCTAAAAAGAGTTTTGATTTCGTGATGCATTCTTATGTTTTGAAATCCGATTTGCTTGTGTGTGTGACTTTGTGTGCTTGATTGCTAAGGTTTTAATTAAGATTTTGTTTTATTGATTCATATGATTTCATGGAAAATTATTTTCAAAGAATCAAAGTCCAATTACCTCTAGAAACCCTAATTGATACCCTAATAGTGGATTAAACCCTAATCGAGCTTTTAAGCTTTGATTGAGTGCATAATCATTCTCTTAAACCCTAAACTCTTTTGGTTAGTGAGCTAATCCAAAATTAGTTTTCCTTAAACCCAAGATTAAGTTTTTGATTAGTGCCTTAATCCTGGATTAAGCCTTAATTACTAAGGATTAGTGGACTAAACCTAGATTAATTATCCTAATCCTACCCTAATCATGATTAGAACCCTAATTAGTGCCTTAAACCTAATTAAGCTAACCTAACCTACCCTAACCCCATGTGGCCGAATTCTATGTGCATGGCTTGGCCACCAAGCTTATTTACTTGGGTAACAAGTGGCATGCCTTTAGTCAACACCATGACATCATCTCCATGACTAAGGCATGACATAAGAAGGAAGAAAAAGTGAAGAGAGTAGGAAGGAGGAAGGAAGGTGCCGTGAGGGACTTTGGAGCAAAACTTGGCCTCCAAGTTTTGTGACTTAGCCCCCAAGTTTTGAAAACTAACCCTCCATGCAAACCCTTCTTAGTAAATAAGGAAAGTAGAGAAAGACTAAAGAAAAAGGGGGCCAAAACCGTATGAAGAGAGAGTGAGTTGCTCTTCATTCTCATTCCTTCACCATTTATTCTCTCAACACCAACACAAACCCCAACATCACAACACATCACACCAAACCGTGAGTGAGTGAGTGAGTTCTTCATTCATTCATCAAACACATACTTTCTTCCACATCTTTTCCTAAACCAAACACTTAACACCAAGAGAATCATCAAACTCTTGGTGAGAAAGTAAAAGAGAGAGAGAGAGACCGAATTGAGGGAGGAGGAGAACCAAACTTCAACACCTTGAAATCTTCATGATCTAAGCTAGATCAAGCTAAGAAAGTGAAAAGAGAAGGAGAAAGACCATGGACTAGGAAAAGGAGGGAGAAACCGTGGGGAGAGAGAGAGGAGAAACCAAGGAAATTGGACTTGAATTCTTAAAATTTTTAATTAAGTAAGAACTTGTCTCATGAACTTAAAAGCTTCAAACCTTTTTCTTTGATTCTTGTTCTCTTTCATCCTATCTTTCTAAACTTGGATTTTGTTTGAAAAGTGTTGATGCATATTTGATTTTATGTTAGATAAAAAGGTTTTGCTACCATGCATGTTAATCTTTGAACTTGATTTTGAAGTTTTGTTAAGAAAATGTTTGATCTTGAGTTTTCCTCTTTGATTTCTTAAAAGTGTGTTTGAAAAGGGTTTGATTTTAAGTTTTCATGAAAATTTTTTCAAGGATCTAGTGTTTGTGACTTCATGCATGTCACGACGTATACTTGATCTATGATGTACTTGATGATTTCTTTCATGTTAGCCACAGTTCTATGTTGTTGTGCATGAAAGTTTGATTTTCTTTTGATTGATCCTTTGCATGTTACAATCTTGAGTTTAATGATGTTTTGAATGAAGGGAAACTATGTGATTCACTATGTTAGTCACGGTTTGTATGTATAAGTGATAAGGATTGAGATTTTCTTAGGTTTAGGAGACGAGCATGTAAAATACATGAACTATGAGTTGATTCTATGTGTTTTAAATGAAATAAAAATTGTCCATAAGCCTATGCATGCCCACGGTTTCATGTAGAATGCATGCTAGGATTATGTTTTTACTTGCTTAATGAATCATGTGAAATTGTTGATTGAATTTAGAGTTGTTCTCAAGTCTTGAATCCTTGAAAATGTTTTTGAGAAAACCTAGTTAAGGTCACGGTTTGGACCTTAGCTTTTGAGCTAGATCTTCTTGAATGTATATGTGTTCATGATGTGAAAATATGTGGACGCGTTTAGGTTTAACTTGATGGCTTGTGATCATGTAATGCTTGAAATAAATGGATGTTTGATTGATTTGTTTCACTCGAGTATCCTTGCTGCCCTCATGTAATTCTAAGTGTTTAAGACTTGACAAGTTGTCGATCTAAGCGTTTACTTGATTGTTTTCGTGATTCTTGGTTGTTTGTGCTCTTAAATTGGTTTTAAACCTTGGGAAAAATGAATTTAAACCTAGGACATGATGTTGTCCAGAATTTTCTAAGTCATATTTTCTATTTAAAAGTGTTTCTAAAGTGTTTTAAAGTTGAGTCTTCATGGGTAATTGATCCAAGATAAAGTTGGCTTGAAAAGTGCAATTTTTCGGTGTTTTTAGAATTGAACTCAATGCTGTCCAAGAAGGACCAGCAAAGAAACTTTTTATTTGAATAAATTTAATTGATTATTTTCTCATGATTTCAAAGTATAAGAGTTGGTGTTTGATCTTGGACAAGTTTGAGTGAAAGAGTTAATGTTTTGGTTTTTAAACAAAGACAATGTTTGGATTTTCTTAAATTGCTTTGAGAATAATTTCAAGAGTAATAATTAAATAAAGCTTAATACTCTTATATCTACTTTCTGGGACTTGAAAGAAGTGTGAGTCGGGCAGACGAGGAAGGAAGCAAATCACTCGGAACTTGTAGGTTCGGAAACTGCGAATCCAGGTGAGAGAGAAGTTATCCTAAGACGCTTTGGTGTCTAGTGAGTATGCTAGGACAATCCGTACTCTCTCAAAGTCGGAGTAAAGGTCTATCGTAGTTAGTAGTATACCCGATAAATTGTGTGATTGTTTGTATCGAGGTATACGAAGACTCAGACCTATACCATTACATGGTATTGATTGATTGATGTATTTGTTTATGCTGAGTTGTATTGTTGTGATATTGTCATTGCATGAGCATATTGCATCATCCCGCGATATAAGATAAGAATAGAAAAGACATAGAAAACTATAAGAGATTCCCCAACGACTAGAGCAAAACTCTAAGGGATAGAACGCGTGATGAACCGGATGATGCTGATGCGCTGAGTACGTGGGTCGAGCTGACGCTATGATGATGACAACGACGCTTTGAACGTGAACGCCATGAGTGCTGAGTTCTATGATGATAGTTTCCACGTGGTTGTAGCCATGTGTTGAGGTAGCCTCCATATGGTCGTAGCCATATGTTGAGTGTGAATGTTTTGGGATAGGTCGGAGCCTATCTATCGATGATTAATTTATATCCCGCATGTGGTCGGAGCCACATGCCGATGGTGATTCTGAGTGGGTCGTAGCCCGTCAGAATGATGTTTGATATTCCGCATATAGTCGTAGATATATGGCGAGGTTGACTCTGAATGGGTTGTAGCCCGTCAGAGAGTTTGTGGATATCCTGCATACTGGTCGGAGCCGTATGCCGAGAATGATTCAGGATGGGTCGGAGCCCGTCAGACACAGTGGTCGAGTCCCACAGAAGCATTCCGCATATAGTCGGAGCTGTATGGCGGAGATGACTTAGGATGGGTCGACGTTAGAACGAGCAAGTACAATCTTACGAACTTAAACCCTAACCCGAAGTAGTGGAGAGGAAGATACATCTGGATTACCCTTGTGGTGTTCAGCTGGATGATTAGGATAGGGGACGGCAATGACGGTGATTCGTCAAGAAGCCTTGAGAAGTCTGTCTAGGTGGGAAAAACCATAGGGGCCCTGGCTGAACCAGTCGGAGCTGGTCACTCAGTGGTGTGGACGAAGTACCACATGATCACTAGACAAGACGACTGACACCCCCTTAACTAATTCTTGATAAGTGAGAGGGATGCTCGAACACTGCCGGATGAGGTTATTTTATTTATTTTCCCGGGCTTTTTATATGAATGCATTCACTTTGCCATCCAGTAAAAGCCGGTGTGGTTAGAGATCCTGTACTCCTGATTGCTTCCGACTAGGTGGATGGATTCCGAGGAGATGTAGACCTGAGACCTAAAACTATAAAGCCTGAATTCTCGATGTTGTGGACTCGAGAAACGTGAACAAGAGACTTCGACTTTGCGAGACGAGTGGTTAAAGAGATTCAGCTTTGCGAGATAAATGATTTAGGGATTCCCTTAAGCGAGAGATAAAAGGTTAGACAATGCGACGATTGCATTGCATCCTCATGCATTTCGCATAGTTATCTGCTATATTGCTTGTTGTATTGTTTGTTATGTTCTGGTATGCGTCGCTAGTGTAATTCCAAGAAGTTGATGGGAGTAATTCCATTCGGATAACTTACTCTCTCAACTTCTTGTGCATATGTGACGATGAACCTCTGGTTCTAAAAGATAGCGGAACTGGTGATGCTACTCCTGGAGGAAGGACTTACTGATCGTGACGCGCTGACAAGAGGGCGGCTGCTGAATGCCGGGGATCGTTTTGAAGACTTGCGTTGCGGATCGAGAAGGGGACGCTGCTTAGTAGATTATAAATAGGTTCTCGATGGACCCTTGCTGATATATATCAAGTGTACCCCTCTGCTTTTGAAATATTTTGATAAGACACATGTTTATGTAAGAATGGCACCGATGTTTTGTGGTGGCCACTTTTGTAAGAACCTTTATGATATGTTTTCAAACTGTTTACTTGAAGGACAGTCACAGTCGGACAGGTAAACTCTACTTAAGCAAGTCGAACATATTTTCTAAATGGTCCAAAAGTTTTCCTCACATGTTGAAAGTGAGTTTCCAAATGTTAAACCGTTTTCAGAAACTTCCGCAAACGTTTTTGAGAAAAGGATTTTTTAAAAGTAATACCTTGTTTTGAGAAACTCGATAGTCGAGTGTTGTTCCCGTTTCAAAAAAAAAATCACCCTATTTTTCCAAAAGAGATTAATTAGTATTTGATGATTGTTTATTTCGAGTTTTCCAAATCGGGGTGTTACACTGCGGACTTAACTTCGCTCAACCAAAACTCATCTTTGGTGAGCTTAGCACACAATCCTGAGATGTTTCTCATGCTCCTCCGGATTCTCAGGATAAACCACAAACGAATCCAAATATGATCTAAAGGTCCAGTTCTTATAATCCATAAAAGAACAAGTGCATTAGTCAATCCGAACGGCATTATTTCCTACTCATAATGTCCGTATCGAGATCAAAAATGTAGTCTTAAGTGTATCCCTGTCCTGATTTGGGGTTAATCCAACCTCCAATCAATCTTAGAAAACACTTAGACACCTTTAATTTGGTCCAACCATAACTATTTTAACAACTTCTCTACATGTTTCTTCCATTTAACCATTCCTGATGGTATCATATCATAAAGGTAGTAGAGATAGAATCAGTTTCAAGAATTGACTTGATTCCAATCTCTATCGCTTTACTCAAAGGTAAACCTGGCATCATTTCCTACAACCAAGATTTCTTTAACCCCTTTTCTCTTTTATTGCTTACCAGAAGCAACATATGGGTTCATTGGATTCCAGATTCGAAACGTGGGAATCCCAAGGCAGGGTTGTTCTATCGTCATTAATCATGATCACTTGATCCCTCGGCTTCCAAACCGTGTCCATGATCGAATGTAATCATGATGCAGGTAGATAGACAAAGTCTAATACCTTAATAGAACGATTCAAACATACCTTGGAAACAACTACAAGAAGATTTGTAAGATCCTCTGCTTTGAGATAGCAGATTGGATAAGGCATAGAGCAACTTTGATCAATACCCTTATCCATAAGGAACAAATGAAAGAATAGCTTTAGAGTTTAACGAACTCAACAAGATTAATCCTTAAGAAGATGACTGCCTTGCACTCGACCTGAGAAGTTGATTAACTTTAACACTAGTGAGGGTAAATACTCCTCCCCAGAGTCAAGGACTTAACTACAACTCCTTTAAGATTTCCTTATCACTGGTTCTATGAGAACGGAATAAACCAACACTATGGTTTTAGGGTTACCACATGTCTAAAGAGAAGCATACGACTATCATACTTCTACTTAGACTACATAGAACACTTTTTAATATCAGAATAAGCTACTTATCTAGAGCCATTACCCATAACCTTAGCTTTAGTTTGGAAGTATATGAAAGCATACTTCCCAGGAAACATTGCAGATATCGATGACCAGCGTATTGGACCACACACCCAAGGACCAAGAGTCAGGACCATTGCTCTGATACCATAAAAGTGTAACACTCCTTGTATATCATCTTACTTTATAAGAAAAGTAATAAGTTTATGATTACTTGGACTTGTTATTGTGGGAAAAAGATCTGAAAATAAGAATTGTCCCTTTCCTTGAAAATTTATTTTCACAAACACTTGATTAATGATGAAGGTGACTAGTAAAATCAGAGTTTGCGGAAACATAGTATAATCATCATATTACATTCCCAAAATATATCAAGTGTAACAAGCCCATTAATACCAAATAAGTATTATTATGAAACTAAATTCCTCTTATGATACCTCTTTCCAAAATATGTATCATATAAATTTTATTAAAAATAGAATTGTTATAGAGTTGGTCACTGGTCCTTTGTCCAAACATCCTTCTGGTCGGATCCTCGATATCTGCACAACGGGTTTCCAACCCACACTTTCTACACTCTGCACGCACCTAAGGGACATCTTCCTTTACTGATTCTTGTGCAAGCTAGATGCACGATCAATACCTAATAAGGGCATGGGGGTTAGCTATACATATTCGCATAATCAAATGGGAATAAAACTAACATCCACAAGTCAACATGTAGCAAATCATGATGCATAATCATATGAGCACACCCGGTTAATCATAATAATTCTTTCAATGCAGGTGGCATGATGCATGATTTTCTTCCACAACTGAGGCCTCTAAAGTCCATCTCGGGCGTCCATCCAATACATCCTTGTGTTCCCGGAACACCGACATTCGTTCCCAGAACGTAATGCCGAACCATACTTGGATAATAAGCATCACTCCCAGAGTGTGCACCACGTTCCCAGAACGTGTAGCAAACCATACTTGGAATAATAAGCATCACTCCCAGAGTGTGCATCACGTTCCCAGAACGCATACGTTCCCAGAATGCATAAAAAACAGGTCCCGGACACTGGCCACATATCTATAATGTGTCATCAAGTAGGTTGCATCTCAATGTGTTCCCAGAACACTAACATACGTTCCCAGAACGTATAAAACCAGTTCCCAGACACTGGCCACATATCTATAATGTGTCATCAAGTAGGTTATAATTTGGTACTCTCGGAGTACCCTCCTCATATTCCCAGAATATGATAAACGTTCCTACCAACCCATCTTCCATTCTATATGCATGAATACACAATCATCAAGGTAGGTTTTATCTTTAATTATATTATTATACCAATGTGTTCCCAGAACACTAACATACGTTCCCAGAACGTATCGCAAACCATACTTGGAATATAATCAAGCACCACTCCCGGAGTGTGCATCACGTTCCCAGAACGTATCCAAGAAACCATGTCCTAGACAATGGCCACACTCCCAGAATGTGTCATCAAGTAGGTTGCATCAGTTTGGTACTCCTAGAGTACAGGGTCATGTTCCCATTAATTCCATTATTATGATTTAGAAAACACAACTTCTGAATGATATCTTGAGGTACGACTTTACTCATAAAATTCACCTTTGAATTTAAATTTAACATATGCTCATAGACCTGGATTGAGAGAATACAATCATTGGTATTAGCAACCCTTATTCAAAAACTTAACTTTTACTTTTAAGTTTCAGGTACTAACCGGTTACATCATCACTTAACCGGTTAGAATTACAGACCTGAATATAAAACCACTGATTTTCCAAGAATCTTTTCTTAAATTCTCTTCTCAATCCAATAACAAGGTCTTAGTATAACAGAATACCTCAAGTTCAACACATAATATCATTCAAAAGATCTAAGTCATAATCCAATTTTCATTTATGCATAATTTCCTCTTGAAATTATCCTTCGATATTAAGGTATTAACTCATCGCCTCCACTCTAAACCAAACAGTGCTCAAACACATAGTTTTAGATTGGTCTTTGTATGAAATTCTAGCTTAAACTTGAGTACAAATGGTATGGATACTTAGCCAATTTCAGAAATTCATTTTCTTTGAAAATTGACAGTATCTAACCGGTTACAAATTTCGACTAACCGGTTAGATTAGGCAGAACATACACTGAAAAATGAGGTTTTGCATACCATTTTCTACCATACTCAAATCTAACCAATTTCATTCATAAATAGAGTTTACTTACCTTAATACTAGTGTGTTCAACCACATAAACATATCTATCTTGCATGCATTCAATTTAGATACTCAAATTGCACATAATTGCACATATTTCAGAACTTAATGCATCAATTCACATAATATCCAATTAAGTCATGAATCCAACATCAATATAGCTTGCATGCATCTAGATAACATTGCTCATAACAATAATTGAGCTCATATTGGCCTCCAAGCCACTTAACCATTTCAACTTATGCCCTTTGAGTCTCTTGGTGACTCATCCTATATTTTACCACAATTTATTCTCATTCTAGCAAATAGTAAGCTTCCACCTTACCTTAGGTTCGTGCTTGATGAATCTAATCACTGGAATTTGCCAGATCTCCCCAGAATCCACAATCTCTATTTTCAGTCCACAACAGGTTTGACAGGGTCCACAAACTACAAGATTTGACACATGAATTGGACAAACAAATTGGGGAAAACCATCAACACTCAATCTATGCAACATGCACTACAGATTTGAACAGATTTGAGACTCAAAAAGTGCATGTGCTTACCCAAATCGAAGTCCAAAGCAAGCTCCAGAAACTCAGAATCAGTGTTGACAGCTCCAACACCCTTACTTTGAAAGCTTCGTTCTCTTGATTCAGGGACTCTCAACTCAAAATCTTTATATCTATACAAAGCCCTTGATGTGAGCTTTGTAACAATGTATCACTCATGTTCTAACTCTCAGAAACGAAGGAGAATTTCATAGACGAACTTACAAACCCTAAACAGAGCTTCAACCCTAAATTCAGAGAATCAACCCCAAATCCTTCAGTAATCCAGCCTTTTATAGACGAATTGGAGTAACATGCAAGGCGACACGTCTATCTCCACTCAAAGAAGGAAGAAATCGTGGCAATTTCTGGGTTAATTGGGTGATTACTCATCAAACGCACTAATCCCAATTTCTGAGTTCATCGTGTAACCGGTTACACAGCCTTTCTAACCGGTTACATACTGATAAAATTCAAAAATTAATAATTTAATTACTCTTTCTTCAAAAACCTTTTTAATATTGCAATTAGGTCCCAACCCAAGGACTAAATTACAATAGTCACATTTTTGTACAAAATAACCATATAAAAATATATCTCATATTTTTATATATAAAAACACATAATGTACAAAAACTAAAACCTTCAAAACTAATATAAATCAATTATAAAATAATTGTTATAATTAATTTCTTGGTTATTTGGGAGGCGAAAATTAGGGGTGTTACAATTACCTATTTCAAAATTTTGAAAATCGTGCTGAAATCATTTGATTCTTCAGAATGATTTATTTCCTTTTCTGGATGATCACGTTTCTGATTTTAAGCCTCTTCTACCTTTTTGAAAACACACTAACACACACATGATTCTCTGTTTCTTTTGAAAAAAAATTTAGAAGAAAAATCTTCATCATCTTCATCTATCCTAATTTGAAAATCATAAAGAACTCAGTTTGAGTGTGCCTTTAGTCAAATTCTTGTTGTAGGACTTTATTGTTGTATCTGCTCTATCTAGAGAGCTTCATTGTTAGTTGCACAAATTTCTTCGTGCAAACCATTTCTTTGTAAGGGGAGTGTTTACCCTTAGTGTTTAGGGAGTGCTATCCCGTAGGTTGAACGTGTGTCGCGTTCTTAGGGCGAGATCCCTTGTGTTGGGTAGTGCTAGACGAAAAGTTGGTCCCTAGCGAAAGGAGGTTCCTAGTAGCTTGCGGGGCGCTCTGGTTGTATTCGGGGACGCGAGGCATCTTTGGTTTATTGAAAAGCTCAAGTGGGTCGCTTGAGGATGTTGAAAAACTACACTCGGTGGGTGAAACAACTAGGAACACTAGGAGAACACCTAGAAGGGGGGTTGAATAGGTGTTATAGAAACTTTGAAAGATTTTCGCAAGAAACAAATCTAAACGATTAAAACCAATGAAAATCAATCAATTAACAAATATTATATCAGAGATTAAGCGGAAACAATCAACACCAATATTCTTATTGATTAACCTAGTTATGAAAATGATTTTCCTCAAATTAATTTGAACAATAAAGATTCAATTCAATCAAATATAGAAAAATCACTTTTTCTAGGTTTTCAATCAAGAACACAATTAATAACAAGAATTGTAAAGAATAGAGAGTTTAGAGATACGACACAGTGATTTATCCTGGTTCACTTTCATCCACTTGAAAGCTACATCCAGTCCCCTCTTCAACCAAGAGAGATTCTTCACTATGAGGAATTAGAGTTTCTCAAATTACAAGTAAATGCCTCACAAGACTTCCTTCTTGATAGCCTACAAGAGATACCACACCCTTGCCTTGTAATCCTATTGATATCTAATCTAACCTCTTCTCTTGCTTGCCGATACCCCACAACAAGACTTCCAATTGCTTGCTTCACTCACAAGACTTCCAAATGCTTGTTCTTCAACAAGGCTTCCAAGTGCTTGATGAAATGCCTCACCAAGGCTTCCAATGAAACTTGCTTGATTCACAAAATCAAGGCTTCCAATGTTGTAGATAGCTTGCCTCTTGCAAAGATTACAACCAAATTGAAAACAAAATAACAATCCTATGAATCTCTTTCAAAAGCTATGAAATATCAACATGAGAGATTCAAGGTTCTTGATCAAAGAATGTAAAAATGAAAGCTTTGATCTTGAGAGAGTGAGAGAGAATAGTGTGGCTTTGATTCTTTGTAAAATTGTGTATCAAAAATGATTCTAGTTGATTCTCATTGATAGAAATGATTAGGAAAAGGTTTATATAGAATACCCAAAAGTTAGAGCACTTAGAATTGTTTTTGAGAAGTGAAAAACGTATTTAAAAAACCATATCTGATCAAGTTACTCGAGTGAAATGAGTGTTACTCGAGTAAGCCGAAAGCTGAAAACATTTTACTCGAGTGAAATGAGTGTTACTCGAGTAAGCCGCAAGCTTGATAAATTTTACTCGAGTGAAATATGTGTTACTCGAGTAATCAGCATAAAAATCACTAAAAACTTGTTTTCTCAAAAACTAAACCTTTTCTTTAAAACCTTTAAGCCACCTATTAAATTTAGACAAAGTGAATAATCAAAATATGATATAATCATGCAATCAAAAGAGATTCACTACCCTCTAATAAACTCTACCCAAACTCATAAACTAAAAGACTTGTGAGGAAAAAAGATAAAACAATAAAACATAAACTACCAAACTAAGTCTTCATGAGTTTGTTCTCTCTTCATAACTTGATGTTTGTTGTTGCTTGTTGAGCTTGAACTTGATCAACACATTTGTAGCTTGTTCAAAACCTTTTGGCATTTATCAAAACATTCTTCATGGATCTTACAATCTCCCCCTTTTTGAAAATGACAAACATGTTTTGAAATTATTTGAAGTTCATTGAAGTTGTTGATGCTTGAACCATTTGATCACTTGGTGAGACTCTTGCTCCCCCTCAATTAATTCTTTTGACATTTGAAATCCAATTGAGTTAAGCTTGATTCTCCCCCTATCTTCAACAACTTTGCTCAACCTACATAAAAACAACAAAAACAACCTTTCTCCAAACATACTATTTTATTTCTCCCCAAAATGATAATATTTCTCTCCTTCCTTTTTAAAATCTTTCAAATCTATCTCCCCTTTTTCAAAACATCATATTTCTCCCCCTTTGGCATTATCAAAAAGAAATATATACTAATTGAAATATAAGATCTAAGCCAAAATAGAGAGATTTATAACCAAAACATCATCAATAGATGGTTACCATGCTTTTATTCAACTCAATGATATCAATTATAACAAATTGTATACCAATTGTAAAGAAAATATAACAATGAAGAATAATACCAATTGTAAAACAATTGAAAGAATTTGATACCAATAGTATTTTCTCAATAGTATAAACAATATCACATTAAGAAATAATACCAATTGAGAGAACTATGAGCAATATCCAATAATATCAAATTGAAAATACCAATTGTATAATATCAAATGTTACCAATTTGTAGGATTTTCTTCTTGATACCAATTGAAGAAGATCAATAATGTCAATTGTATCAAATGTGTATAGACCTTCATTTTCTTCTTCAATCATACCTACAAAGACAATCATGCTTTGCTTTTTGGTATCCAAATGGTTTTGGATCCATTTTTGTTAGTGTAGGGACTCTCACCCTTTTTCATCCAAACAAAATCTCCTTTAGGTATACCATGCACTTTAATATAACACACATTTGAAGTATGTCCATGAGTACCACAATAGAAACATGTTGGTGCATTTGAAAAATTAACTTTAGAAAAATCAACAACATTTCTATGAGATTTACTCTTAGCATTAGTATAACCCAAACCAAACTTGTTTGAATTTTCTCTTTGAAAATTTAACAATGTGCGCAATCTAATATCACCATTTGAGAAACTTGCAAGCTTATTTTTCAAAATAGCTTTTTCATCTTTAAGCAACTTGCAATTCTCACAATCAACCACAATATTCAATCTACTAGCACAATCACAAGAAGAACTAGCATATATAAGATCAAGAGTTTCATTTTGAAGATTAAGCTCATCAACTTGCTTTTGAAGTTCTAAAATCTCTTGTTGATGTTTCAAAATGAGCTTCTTCCTTTCAATGTTTTTCAAAGCTAGTTTCTTAAATTGTTTATGCATTTCTTCATAAGCATTATATAACATTTCATAATTTGAAGAAATTTCGGATTTAGTAATACTTACATCGCTTTCGTCACTTTGCTCACTTGATTCATCATTTGAACTTTCCTCTTCATTTACTAGAGCTATCAAGTTGAGACAAGCGGCATCTTCATCATCCGAAGAACTACTAGTTGTGCTTTTCTTGTCTTGTTCATCATCACTATTCCAAACTATGTATGCCCTTTTATGTTTTGCATTTTTCTTTTCTTTCTCCTTCTTCTTGAGATACCTAGAGCATGAGTACTTGAGATGACCGGGCTTTCCACATTCATGGCAAACTATACCTTCTTTTGAAGTCTTTGTCTTGTAGTGTGAGGGATCCTTCTCTTTACTTTTGTCCTTGTTCAACCTTCCTTTTCTCCTTAGAATTTTATTGAACTTTCTTAGTAGAAGCTTCATCTCCTCTTCATCAATGTCTGAATCGGAATCTTCATTATCATCATCATCATCATCGGACCTTTCTTCCTTTTTATATGACCTTTGAGCTTTAAGAGCAATTCCTTTTCTCTCTTTGTACTTATCCGACTCTTCATGCATTTGCAAACGTCCAAGCTCCATTTCATGTTCTTGTAGCTTTCCGAAAAGTGTTGCTAAGTCCATGGTGTCCAAGTCCTTTGATTCAACAATTGCGGTAACCTTGGGTTGCCATTCCCTACTTAGACATCTTAAAACTTTGTTAACAAGTTCACAATTCACGAAAGTTTTACCAAGAGCAATGAGATGATTAACAATATGAGTAAAACGTTTTTGCATAAAACATATAGATTCATTAGGCAACATACGAAACAATTCATATTCATGCATCAAAGAATTTAATCTAGCACGCCTAACTTCACTAGTGCCTTCATGTGTGACTTGCAAGGTGTCCCACATATCTTTGGCATCACGACATTGGGAGACTCTAAAGAACTCATCATAAGATAGAGCGGAGGTGATGATATTCTTTGCTTTTAAAGCATATTGAATTTTCCTTTTATCATCATCGATCCACTTATCTTTGGGAGTAAGTGTAAGCACACCTTCTACATCTTTTGAGGGAATATAAGGACCATTTTCAATGGCTTCCCAAATGTTCACATCTATAGCTTCTATAAAGATTCTCATCCTAATTTTCCAATAACCATAACCCTCTCCACCAAACATAGGAGGGCGATTAATTGAAGCACCTTCACCACCAAAAGGATTCGTAGAACCCATTGTAGTTTCTAAGGATCTTAACGAAAAAGCTCTATGCTCGTGTCTTTCGACCGAGCTCTGATACCAATTGTTGAAAAACTACACTCGGTGGGTGAAACAACTAGGAACACTAGGAGAACACCTAGAAGGGGGGTTGAATAGGTGTTATAGAAACTTTGAAAGATTTTCGCAAGAAACAAATCTAAACGATTAAAACCAATGAAAATCAATCAATTAACAAATATTATATCAGAGATTAAGCGGAAACAATCAACACCAATATTCTTATTGATTAACCTAGTTATGAAAATGATTTTCCTCAAATTAATTTGAACAATAAAGATTCAATTCAATCAAATATAGAAAAATCACTTTTTCTAGGTTTTCAATCAAGAACACAATTAATAACAAGAATTGTAAAGAATGGAGAGTTTAGAGATACGACACGGTGATTTATCCTGGTTCACTTTCATCCACTTGAAAGCTACATCCAGTCCCCTCTTCAACCAAGAGAGATTCTTCACTATGAGGAATTAGAGTTTATCAAATTACAAGTAAATGCCTCACAAGACTTCCTTCTTGCTAGCCTACAAGAGATACCACACCCTTGCCTTGTAATCCTATTGATATCTAATCTAACCTCTTCTCTTGCTTGCCGATACCCCACAACAAGACTTCCAATTGCTTGCTTCACTCACAAGACTTCCAAATGCTTGTTCTTCAACAAGGCTTCCAAGTGCTTGATGAAATGCCTCACCAAGGCTTCCAATGAAACTTGCTTGATTCACAAAATCAAGGCTTCCAATGTTGTAGATAGCTTGCCTCTTGCAAAGATTACAACCAAATTGAAAACAAAATAACAATCCTATGAATCTCTTTCAAAAGCTATGAAATATCAACATGAGAGATTCAAGGTTCTTGATCAAAGAATGTAAAAATGAAAGCTTTGATCTTGAGAGAGTGAGAGAGAATAGTGTGGCTTTGATTCTTTGTAAAATTGTGTATCAAAAATGATTCTAGTTGATTCTCATTGATAGAAATGATTAGGAAAAGGTTTATATAGAATACCCAAAAGTTAGAGCACTTAGAATTGCTTTTGAGAAGTGAAAAACGTATTTAAAAAACCATATCTGATCAAGTTACTCGAGTGAAATGAGTGTTACTCGAGTAAGCCGAAAGCTGAAAACATTTTACTCGAGTGAAATGAGTGTTACTCGAGTAAGCCGCAAGCTTGATAAATTTTACTTGAGTGAAATATGTGTTACTCGAGTAATCAGCATAAAAATCACTAAAAACTTGTTTTCTCAAAAACTAAACCTTTTCTTTAAAACCTTTAAGCCACCTATTAATTTTAGACAAAGTGAATACTCAAAATATGATATAATCATGCAATCAAAAGAGATTCACTACCCTCTAATAAACTCTACCCAAACTCATAAACTAAAAGACTTGTGAGGCAAAAGATAAAACAATAAAACATAAACTACCAAACTAAGTCTTCATGAGTTTGTTCTCTCTTCATAACTTGATGTTTGTTGTTGCTTGTTGAGCTTGAACTTGATCAACACATTTGTAGCTTGTTCAAAACATTTTGGCATTTATCAAAACATTCTTCATGGATCTTACAGAGGACTGGTGTAGGCCTTTTTTCCGAACTAGGATAAAATCCCCGGTGCAAAATTCTCTATCCCTGTATCTCTTTACTTTTCGCATTTATATTTTGTGTTAATCATATTTTGCGTAAAACTTATTTTCTTGTTTGAAATTATATAGCACGAGAATTGCGTTTTCATGGTGTTAATTTATTCAATCTCGTGAATAATATGTTTTCAATATTAATATAAATATTCTTATTGTTCTGCGCTTAAAAACGTTTTCAATCGTTCTTTCAGTCTTCCGCTTCATTAAAACTCTTTAATATTTTCAAGAATATTTGAATAGATCGTTTTTCAACGTTTTTATAAACACCCAATTCACCCCCCCCCCCACTCTTGGGTGACGATTGCCAATTCCAACAATAATTCTAACAATTGGTATCAGAGCTTCGTGCTCTGGTAAAAGCTTAACCGCTTGAGTTAAAGATCCATTGTGGTTTGGCATTTTGGGATATTTGTTTTTGTTTTTAAAATGGAGGGTTGTTCATTCGATGATGCACCAATTTTCAATGGAGAAAATTATGTGTATTGGAGTGCTAGAATGAAGTTTTATCTTCAATCAATTAATTATCATTTGTGGTATATTGTGCTTAATGGTTTTGTTTTAAATCCAAAAAAATGTTTTAAACGATTTTGACTACAAATGTTTTGCCTTGAATATTCAAGCTATGCGGATTTTAAGAAATGTCTTGAATGACGATGCATATGCTAGAATAAAGGACTGTGTTAATGCTAAGGATATTTGGGACACATTACATATACACTATGCTACTGATGATCTTTTGGGAAGTGTAAGTTTCCACAGATACAAACTGACAAATCAGCAAGAGACAAGCTCAAAGGATGAATTGACCATCTCCCATGATGAAGTTTTGAATGATGATACCAAAAGCATGAGGAGCAATTCGTCAAGTGAAGATGATGAGTTAGAATGTTTGTTTGAAGCATTCTTGGAGTCACACTTGGAATCAAGATCTTTAGATGAGGAGTCTGTAGACAACAAATTTGAACTATTCTCATATACTCCTCACGAGGTAACTCTAACTGAATTTCATTCCCTTAATCCACATGCTACTTATAATGATTTGAGAGATGATTTGAAAAATTCTTATTTAGAAAATAGCACCTCTACATACCTTGAAAATGCAATTTTATTGAAAAACATGTTGAGGCTGCTTCTTGTGATTCTCATTGTATTACAAAATCCTTTTGCTCCAACTCTTTATTTGACAATATAGATAAGAATGTGGTTAATCAAAAGTCAAGTAAAGTTGTTGACAATTGTGATTCTGAATACAAGGATCATAAGTGTATTTTATACAAAAATGATTTTGGAAAATTCAAAGCATATCCCAAACCCATTGTTTGTAACTATTGTGGACATTCGGGTCATATTTCTCACTTATGCTTTTATAAGAAAAACAATCACATGAGAAATAAAATGAAATGGGTTCCAAAGGTTTCCAAGGAATCCAAGTCTAATCCCCTTGGACCCAAAATGAGATGGGTACCAAAGGTTTCTCCTTGTAACAGGAATGTAGAAAATCAATTGCCGAAGGAAAAACCAAGAGGAAATCAAAAAGAGAAATGCTTCAAAACGACTCAGAGGATACCTAAAGATAGATGGAGTGACCAAAGGAAGATCGTGTCATCAAGAACCAAAGCCTTCACTGGAAGAAATGGAAAATTTCCTTTGATGAAAAATCAGAAAAGAAAGTAATGGTTTAAGGCAAAATCTTCATGGCACACAAGGTTTGAGAAAAGAGAGCAATGGTCTAAGGCAAAATCTTCATGGCACACAAGGTTTGAGGTAAATAAGTCATATTCTTATTATAACCATGATTATACAAGAGCATACTTTGACTATTCCAAGTTATCTTAGCTTTGAAAACAAATCATGTGTGGTAAAAATGTGTTTGAAATATTCTTGTCACATGATTATCATATCTTGGAAAAGTTGAGTACTTCTTTCATAAGGTGTTATCTAGTGCAAACTTGAGTTGATTAAGTTGGCATCTAAATGCATATTATGATTGAACTTTGTAAGGCCCTGTATTTTAAATAAATGAATAAACTATTTAAATAAATAAATGTGTTGAATAAAATAATGAATTTTCAAAAACTAGGTTATTTACTCGAGTATTTTGGAGTAGACTCGAGTATAATCCTTATCTGTTTGAAAATTTGAATTATAAGTCAAAAGACTCGAGTATTTCAGAAAGGACTCGAGTGTTCTTGAGTTTCTGAGAAATACTCAAGTATAATGAAAAAGACTGGAGTAAATCGAGCAGTCTGGTTAAGTGTATAAGTCGGTTTTCATTTAATTTTCGCACCAAAACGCGGTTTCTTGAAATGACAAGCACAGAGCTGCACCTTACTTCGAAGGGAGGTAATCCTAGTCTATAAATAAGTAATCAACAAAGCTCAAACACTCTCAAATCTCTTGAAATCCGAATTTTGGCAAAAATTCCTCTGTTTTACAGAGCTCACTTTGATCCCTTCGTTCTCTCTCAATTCACACCCTTTTCCCTTGAAACCTAAACACAAACTGAAGTTCTGATTCCATTCTTGAATTAGAACTCGAAATCACTTCAAAAAGCCTTCTGTAGATCAAGTTCTAGGTGTTCAAAGTTGAGGTATTGAAGCGGTAGAAAACAGAGCAAAGTTCAGCACCAAACATCCTTTTTCCTTGAATCCGTTTGGTAAATCCAGGAACCCTTTCGATTTCAAACTTGTTTTCATTTAAAGTTAGTACTTCCTAGTTTCTGAAGCTAACTTGTTTCGTTCTGTTTCATGCCTTATTCGTGGTGCAATTGATTGCCAAAGTCAGCCAGTGCAACTGTTTTGCACCAAGTCCAGAAACCAAATTCGAATCCAGTTACTCTTTTGATCAATCTGTACTTTGTTTAACTTCTCTGAGGTAAGGGAGGAGTTACCTAAATACTAGAATGAGTAATTTCAAGCTAGAAATGTAGGAACCTCACAAGGTTCATCAAGGGATGAAGTTGGAATTGGGAATATGACATGGAGGTCATAAACCCATGGTTTTCTAAGCCAAACAAGTTTAAATGGACCTAATAATGCTCACTGGATCAATTTTCGAAGTTAAAATCAAGTGGAAATGAATTTCATATCTTGAAATGGTTATTTTCTAAGTTTATGTTGATTCTGTGAATTACTGTATTTGATGTTGTTTCAGTGTTGATTACATGTTCTAACATGTTTGTTTCATGAGTCTAAGTTACTGTTTTGCATAGGAATGGAAAGACAAGGCTCAGAAATCGAATTGACATTGTACAGTGCAGAAACTGGTGTTGTTGCAGCAAAAACACTCGAGTAATTTAAGAAAGACTCGAGTATTATGGAAAAGTGGAAGAACACTTGAGTATTTCTTAAGGACTCGAGTAAATTTTACATGTACACTCGAGTGGTCAAAGAACTACTCGAGTAATTCAATGAATTTTTCAGAAAATCTTTACTTTTCTATAATTGCATTAAAGATTAACTCGTCTAATCTCCTATATTACTAAATCCTAATTCTTTCCCTTAATGTCTATAAATTTAATCCCATTGGTTGATTTTTATCCTGGATGAGTCCTACTGGAATTATATTCAGTGGTTGACATGTTCGGACAGGATGTCCCAATGGAGGTGCGTACACCCATTTGGTTGATTTTGTTCCCACGTCCCAGTGGAAGCTTTTACCCACCTGGTTGATATTTTGGGAGTCCTAAATGGGGTCATTGCACTAATTAAATAATAATATGATCAATTCCTATTGTATAAAACCATCACAAAGTGGCTGGGCCGCTGATGGAATTTTTGGAAAGCACAAGCACCAGCTAATGCAAAAGAAAAGGTGAATTGTAATTAAGAAGGATTATGAACTTTGGGTCTCTATATTGGAGACATGATGTTCAAGGATGTGATGTAAAAGAAAGAAAGAAAATGAAAAGTATGTGTGGCATTGACATGCATGGAGTTGCTCCGATTTCGATTGTGGAATCTGGCATAGTTAGACGTATTCCGCAGCATTGAATAAGCTGTGATGCCATAGCACTGAAGATGCTATGATGATTTGAATTCCGTAACATGAGAATGTTATGAAGGCTAGTTTCCCAATCAATCATGATGCATGGGTTTTGAATACGCTCCAGTTCGATGAAAACATAGGTTGAAACGAATTCCCGAAAGGATGCCGAACTGGGAAGCATGAATGAGGAGTAGCCATGCATCATATCGCTAATAAGATTAAAAGATGTGTTAAAATCAGTTTGAGCATATACTTACTTCTTGATGCTATTTGATTACATGTGTTTGTTATTTTTAGCCTCTGTTATGCTCATTTGTTATTGTATTTAGCTATGACTCACTCCTAATCCCTTGTTGTAGGTCATGGCCAGGAATATGATTTGCGTGGAGATGAGGCTGCTCCCTAATGGGGAGTGGAACTTCGAGGATCATCGGGCTATCTATGAAGGGGACGTGGAAGTCACTTTCCGTCACCCAAACCCATGGTCCCGAATGCGTCCGCGTCGGACGAGAATCCCAATGATGTACATTATGCACATTCCACCAAATTTTGTATTTCGACATGGAACACCACCACCACCGCCAAGACGTTTTCCGAGACGCACCCTTCCACCAAGTCCATCACCCTCTGAAGAAAGAATTATTTTGGAGGTTCCTGCTCCCTCTCGTCCTTCCACTAGAGCCCGATCTCGGACTCCGGTGTATGTGCCATCTGTCCCGGTACATGAGGAGGAAGAGGAGGAGGAGGATCCGATAGAGGATGAGGATCCGGTGGAGGATGCCGATCCGGTGGCTGATGATGATTTCATGGACAACTCAACCGGCAGTCAGTGGGGAACTGATGATTGAGTTGAGTTGGGATGTGGGAATGTGGATAGTGTGACTCATCAGGTTTCTCTTATCTATGTTATGTTTTGAGTTTCGAACCCGTTGCTCTAGGTTATTATAAATTTTGTTGTAAGATATGTAATATAATAGAATGACTTAGAGTACTTAAGTAAAGTTGAATGCTGACAGTTTTTGATGTTATGAAAAAAGTATTTTCCTTTTATGATGAAATATAAAGTTAGTGTTTCCCTTCATGATGTTTGGTTATTTTCCGCAAAGATTGAAATGGATGATGACTTAACTTTGAATAGAGGTAAAATAAAAGAAAAAAAATGGTGGTATTTTTTAATATAAGTATTAAATTTAGAATAGAAAGTTGGGTCATCACATTTAGTGGTATCAGAGCAATGGTTCAACTCTCGGCCTTGGAGTGTTGCCTTACACACTAACCATTGCATACTCTAGAATCATGTTTGCATTTTGAGATAGAGAATAGAAGAATCTAATTAAGTTTTTCCCCTTTGGATTCTGTGGGATAGATGGCTGGACGTAATAACGCTAACATTGCTGAGGCTCTGACCCGTATGGCTGCGGTTCTGGAAAACTTGCAGCAAACCCGTCCTCCCAGCAATGGAACCCCGGCTGAATTCCAAGGACTAGATTCTTTCCGTAGATGTAAACCCCCTGGCTTCTCGGGTGGTCGTTGCCCTGAGCAAGCCCAGTCCTGGTTAGCTGAGATGAATAAGATTTTCCGAACGCTGACTCTCACGGAAGTTCAGAAGGTCACGTTCGCGGCTTACATGCTAAATGGGGAAGCTGCAACTTGGTGGGAGCAGACCCGCCAGTTTTTGGAGTATGATCATCGCGAGCTCTCTTGGGAAGTCTTCACAGAGAAATTCTTGGAGAGGTACTTTCCGGATGACGTTCGGATCCAAAAGGAGATGGAATTCTTAGACCTGAAGCAAGGCAGCATGACTGTCGACCAGTATGCCGAAAAGTTTGAAGAGCTGATGAAATATTCCCCGTACTTCCAATACCATCCTGATGAATACTCGAAGTGCACCCGGTTTGAGAATGGGCTGAGGTCGGACATCAAGCTAGCTGTAAGCGTACAAAGGATTCGTCACTATCCAACCTTGATTAGCGCGTGTCGCATTTTCGAGAAGAACAATTTCAAGAAGGAAGTCAGCCAAGAAGGCCATGGACCCCACCGACATCAGCACAAAAATAATCGTGGAACTCGTGGAGGCCCTTATTGGCACAAAGGAAAGGGAAGAGTACAACCTTCTGGAGTAGCCAGTCTCCCGGCTCCAGCAGAGATTTGTAGCAAGTGTCAACGCTCTCATCCTGGTCAAGAGTGCTGGAGGGACAAGCCGCCAGTCTGCTTCAACTGTGGAAGGACCGGTCATATCTCCTGTGCAACCCCCGTGCCAAAGCAACCAAGGACAAGGAAGCAAACCCTGGGTCAATGGAAAGGTGTTCACGATGTCTGGAGCAGAAGCACAGCAAGCTGACAATCTTGTGCAAGGTAACCATTTCCTCAATGGCATACCTTATCGCTTTTTATTTGATTCTGGAGCAACGCATTCCTTCATCTCCGAAGCATGTGTTAAACGTTTAAATTTGTCTGTCTCGGAAACCCCGTTTAATCTGAGTGTGTCTACCCCCACAAATGCTTCTGTTGTTGCATCAAGAGCATGTGTCGGTTGTGTTGTTAGCATAGGAGATCAGATTTCTCGGATAAATCTGATTTGTTTGCCGTTGTCCAATCTCGACGTCATTTTGGGCATGGATTGGATGGCGTCCAATCATGTGGTAATCGACTGCAAGGCTCGAACGATTGTGTTTCCTGGTGAGAAGTCGCCGACCAAGCAACCTGGAGGTTACGTGTGCCTATTTTCGGCCATCGCTGAAGAAAAGAAGGAGGAGGCAAAGATCGAAGACATTCCGGTTATTCGAGAGTTTCCTGAGGTGTTTCCCGATGAAGTGCCCAGTTTGCCACCGCATCGAGAGATAGAATTCAGTATTGACCTAGTTCACGGTACTGGCCCTATCTCTATTGCCCCTTATCGTATGGCTCCGGCAGAATTAGCTGAATTGAAGAAGCAAGTGGAGGATTTGTTAGAGAAGCAGTTCATCAGACCAAGTGTGTCGCCTTGGGGAGCGCCAGTTTTGTTCGTGAAGAAGAAGGATGGATCAATGAGGATGTGCATTGATTATAGGCAACTAAACAAAGTTACCATCAAGAACAAGTACCCGTTGCCAAGAATTGATGATTTGATAGATCAAGTGAGAGGAGCATCGGTGTTTTCAAAGATTGATCTGAGGTCAGGTTATCATCAGATCAGAGTTAAGGAGGAAGATATACCGAAGACTGCTTTTCGGTCATGATATGGACACTACGAGTATGTGGTGATGCCATTTGGGTTGACCAATGCTCCAGCAATATTCATGGATTACATGAATAGAGTGTTCTGGCCCTACCTGGATTCCTTCGTCGTGGTATTTATTGATGATATTCTCATCTATTCGAAGAATCCGGAGGAACACGCTAATCATCTGAAGATCATTTTGGAGACCTTGAGGGAGAAGAAATTATATGCTAAGTTGGCCAAGTGTGAATTTTGGCTTGAAAAAGTCAATTTCTTGGGTCATATAATTTCAAGGGATGGTGTGGCTGTGGATCCGGCCAAAGTGGAATCAGTTTTGCAATGGGAAAGACCAAAGACGGTGACTGAAATAAGAAGTTTTCTTGGGCTAGCTGGATATTATCGGAAGTTCATCGAAGGTTTCTCCAAGTTGGCTCTTCCGTTGACTCGTTTGACCCGGAAGGAGCAACCTTTTGTCTGGGACGAGAAGTGTGAAGTTAGCTTCCAGACGTTAAAGGACAAGTTAACATCATCTCCAGTGTTAACTTTTCCCGATCCTAGGAAAAGCTTCGATGTTTATTGCGATGCATCTTGACAAGGTTTGGGTTGTGTCTTGATGCAAGAAGGGAAAGTTGTTGCCTATGCATCTCGCCAGTTGAAGGTGCATGAAGGAAACTATCCTACTCACGACTTGGAATTGGCTGCCATTGTCTTTGCTTTGAAGATTTGGAGACATTACCTGTATGGTAATACGTTCCAAGTATTCAGCGACCATAAAAGTTTGAAGTATCTCTTCGACCAGAAGGAGCTGAATATGAGGCAACGTAGGTGGATGGAATTCTTGAAAGATTATGACTTTGAATTGCATTACCACCCTGGCAAAGCTAATATAGTAGCCGACGCTCTCAGTAGAAAGATGCTGCACGTGAGTACGATGATGGTAAAGGAAGCTCAGCTAATTGAAGAATTCCGAAACTTGAATCTGGCCATTCAGTGTAAACCAGAATCCATCAAGCTAGGAATGCTTCAAGTGACAAATGAATTCCTTGCGCAAGTGAGGAACTTGCAAAAAGAAGATAAAGGATTAATGGAAAAGAAAAGATTGGGTATGGGTGGAGTAGAACCTGATTTTCAAGTTGGAACGGATGACATACTGAGATTTCGAGATCGGGTGTGTATTCCCGCTAATCCGAATTTAAGAAGAGCAGTTTTGGATGAAGTGCATAAGAGCAAGCTAAGTATGCATCCTGGATCAACGAAAATGTATCAAGACTTGAAGAGGATGTTTTGGTGGCCCGGACTGAAGAAAGATGTTGCATCTTATGTAGCATCTTGCCTTGTCTGCCAAAAGGCGAAGATCGAGCATAAGAAGCCTGGAGGAGAACTGCAACCTTTGAGCATACCAGAATGGAAGTGGGACGGAATAGCTATGGATTTTGTAAGTGGATTTCCAAGGACAAGAGAAGGTTTTGATGCAATTTGGGTGGTGGTTGATCGCTTAACGAAATCCGCACATTTCATTCCCATCAACATGCAATATCCGTTGGAGAAGCTTGCAAGATTGTACATTAAGGAGATTGTCAGATTGCACGGAATTCCTTCAAGTATCGTATCGGATCGTGATCCACGTTTCGTGTCCCGGTTCTGGCAAAGTTTACATCAAGCATTGGGAACGCAGTTGAGGATGAGTTCCGCTTATCACCCTCAAACCGATGGTCAATCGGAAAGAACGATTCAATCTTTGGAAGATCTGCTTCGAGCGTGTGTTCTGGAATATAAAGAAGGTTGGGATCGGTTATTGTCGCTTGTGGAGTTCACCTACAACAATAGTTATCACGCAAGCATCGATATGGCTCCGTACGAAGCTCTATATGGAAGGAAATGTAGAACCCCGCTATGTTGGTTCCAAGTGGGGGAGAATGCTCTCATCGGACCTGAGCTAGTAAACGACTGAGAAGATAAAGATTATCCAAGAAAAGATGAAGATCGCACAAAGTCGTCAAAAGAGTTATGCCGACCAGCGAAGATCCAAGCTCGAATTTCAAGAGGGAGATCATGTATTTCTGCGAGTCGTGCCAACGAATGGAATTGGAAGAGTAATGAAACCAAAGAAGCTATCTCCTAAGTTCATCGGCCCTTACCAGATTTTGAAGCGAGTGGGTCCTGTCGCGTATCAAATCGCCCTACCCCCATTTTTGTCCAATTTGCACAATGTTTTCCATGTCTCTCAGCTTCGCAAATTTGTCCAAGATCCATCTTCGATCGTGCAATTGCAACAAGACTTGATACCGCTGAAGAAAAATCTCACGTTCGATGTTGGACCCGTAAGGATAGAGGATAGAAGGATCAAGAAGCTACGAGGGAAAGAGATCCGGTTAGTACGAGTTCTTTGGGGTCAAGATGGAGTATCTGACTCCACATGGGAATTAGAATCTAAGATGAGGGAGGAACATCCGCATCTATTCTTGTAAATCGGAATTTCGGGGACGAAATTCTGTTTAAGTGGGGGAGGATGTAAGGCCCTGTATTTTAAATAAATGAATAAACTATTTAAATAAATAAATGTGTTGAATAAAATAATGAATTTTCAAAAACTAGGTTATTTACTCGAGTATTTTGGAGTAGACTCGAGTATAATCCTTATATGTTTGAAAATTTGAATTATAAGTCAAAAGACTCGAGTATTTCAGAAAGGACTCGAGTGTTCTTGAGTTTCTGAGAAATACTCGAGTATAATGAAAAAGACTCGAGTAAATCGAGCAGTCTGGTTAAGTGTATAAGTCAGTTTTCATTTAATTTTCGCACCAAAACGCGGTTTCTTGAAATGACAAGCACAGAGCTGCACCTTACTTCGAAGGGAGGTAATCCTAGTCTATAAATAAGTAATCAACAAAGCTCAAACACTCTCAAATCTCTTGAAATCCGAATTTTGGCAAAAATTCCTCTGTTTTACAGAGCTCACTTTGATCCCTTCGTTCTCTCTCAATTCACACCCTTTTCCCTTGAAACCTAAACACAAACTGAAGTTCTGATTCCATTCTTGAATTAGAACTCGAAATCACTTCAAAAAGCCTTCTGTAGATCAAGTTCTAGGTGTTCAAGTTGAGGTATTGAAGCGGTAGAAAACAGAGCAAAGTTCAGCACCAAACACCCTTTTTCCTTGAATCTGTTTGGTAAATCCAGGAACCCTTTCGATTTCAAACTTGTTTTCATTTAAAGTTAGTACTTCCTAGTTTCTGAAGCTAACTTGTTTCGTTCTGTTTCATGCCTTATTCATGGTGCAATTGATTGCCAAAGTCAGCCAGTGCAACTGTTTTGCACCAAGTCCAGAAACCAAATTCGAATCCAGTTACTCTTTTGATCAATCTGTACTTTGTTTAACTTCTCTGAGGTAAGGGAGGAGTTACCTAAATACTAGAATGAGTAATTTCAAGCTAGAAATGTAGGAACCTCACAAGGTTCATCAAGGGATGAAGTTGGAATTGGGAATATGACATGGAGGTCATAAACCCAAGGTTTTCTAAGCCAAACAAGTTTAAATAGACCTAATAATGCTCACTGGATCAATTTTCGAAGTTAAAATCAAGTGGAAATGAATTTCATATCCTGAAATGGTTATTTTCTAAGTTTATGTTGATTCTGTGAATTACTGTATTTGATGTTGTTTCAATGTTGATTACATGTTCTAACATGTTTGTTTCATGAGTCTAAGTTACTATTTTGCATAGGAATGGAAAGACAAGGCTCAGAAATCGAATTGACATTGTAAAGTGCAGAAACTGGTGTTGTTGCAGCAAAAACACTCGAGTAATTTAAGAAAGACTCGAGTATTCTGGAAAAGTGGAAGAGCACTCGAGTATTTCTTAAGGACTCGAGTAAATTTTACATGAACACTCGAGTGGTCAAAGAACTACTCGAGTAATTCAATGAATTTTTCAGAAAATCTTTACTTTTCTATAATTGCATTAAAGATTAACTCGTCTAATCTCCTATATTACTAAATCCTAATTCTTTCCCTTAATGTCTATAAACTTAATCCCATTGGTTGATTTTTATCCTGGATGAGTCCTACTGGAATTATATTCAGTGGTTGACATGTTCGGACAGGATGTCCCAATGGAGGTGCGTACACCCATTTGGTTGATTTTGTTCCCACGTCCCAGTGGAAGCTTTTACCCACCTGGTTGATATTTTGGGAGTCCTAAATGGGGTCGTTGCACTAATTAAATAATAATATGATCAATTCCTATTGTATAAAACCATCACAAAGTGGCTGGGCCGCTGATGGAATTTTTGGAAAGCACAAGCACCAGCTAATGCAAAAGAAAAGGTGAATTGTAATTAAGAAGGATTATGAACTTTGGGTCTCTATATTGGAGACATGATGTTCAAGGATGTGATGTAAAATAAAGAAAGAAAATGAAAAGTATGTGTGGCATTGACATGCATGGAGTTGCTCCGATTTCGATTGTGGAATCTGGCATAGTTAGACGTATTCCGCAACATTGAATAAGTTGTGATGCCATAGCACTGAAGATGCTATGATGATTTGAATTCCGTAACATGAGAATGTTATGAAGGCTAGTTTCCCAATCAATCGTGATGCATGGGTTTTGAATACGCTCCAGTTCGATGAAAACATAGGTTGAAACGAATTTCCGAAAGGATGCCGAACTGGGAAGCATGAATGAGGAGTAGGCATGCATCATATCGCTAATAAGATTAAAAGATGTGTTAAAATCAGTTTGAGCATATACTTACTTCTTGATGCTATTTGATTACATGTGTTTGTTATTTTTAGCCTCTGTTATGCTCATTTGTTATTGTATTTAGCTATGACTCACTCCTAATCCCTTGTTGTAGGTCATGGCCAGGAATATGATTTGCGTGGAGATGAGGCTGCTCCCTAATGGGGAGTGGAACTTCGAGGATCATCAGGCTATCTATGAAGGGGACGTCGAAGTCACTTTCCGTCACCCAAACCCATGGTCCCGAATGCGTCCGCGTCGGACGAGAATCCCAATGATGTACATTATGCACATTCCACCAAATTTTGTATTTCGGCATGGAACACCACCACCACCGCCAAGACGTTTTCCGAGACACACCCTTCCACCAAGTCCATCACCCTCTGAAGAAAGAATTATTTTGGAGGTTCCTGCTCCCTCTCGTCCTTCCACTAGAGCCCGATCTCGGACTCCGGTGTATGTGCCATCTGTCCCGGTACATGAGGAGGAAGAGGAGGAGGAGGATTCGATAGAGGATGAGGATCCGGTGGAGGATGCCGATCCGGTGGCTGATGATGATTTCATGGACAACTCAACCGGCAGTCAGTGGGGAACTGATGATTGAGTTGAGTTGGGATGTGGGAATGTGGATAGTGTGACTCATCAGGTTTCTCTTATCTATGTTATGTTTTGAGTTTCGAACCCGTTGCTCTAGGTTATTATAAATTTTGTTGTAAGATATGTAATATAATAGAATGACCTAGAGTACTTAAGTAAAGTTGAATGCTGACAGTTTTTGATGTAATGAAAAAAGTATTTTCCTCTTATGATGAAATATAAAGTTAGTGTTTCCCTTCATGATGTTTGGTTATTTTCCGCAAAGATTGAAATGGATGATGACTTAACTTTGAATAGAGGTAAAATAAAAGAAAAAAAAATGGTGGTATTTTTGAATATAAGTATTAAATTTAGAATAGAAAGTTGGGTCATCACAAACTTGATATAACTCATAGTTATAAAGGAGCATATGATTTTGAGTAGTACCTTTAAGTTTCATGTGGTTCTTATTAATTTCTTCAATTGCTCTAAATGTTTATCTTGTTAAATTACTAACTTGAGCGTTGGAGATATCCAGAACAGTATGTTTTGCAGGAAACAGTGTTCCGAAAGGTAAGTTGACCACAAGCTAAATCCACCCATGGTCCCTATTATCAGAAAAATCAGTCATAGCATGCAAGGAAGCTTGGAATATGCAGAAAAAGAAGAATTCTGGAAGTTTGAGCAGAAGTAATCGATTACTCTGCAACAGTAATTGATTACCCAGTGTTTAGTGCAACAAGTCTGAACAGTTAAAGGTAAGTAACCGATTACAGGTGTAACACCCCAAAATTTTAATCCTGGATTAATAAAAGTTAATTATAAATTTTATTTATGATTAATTATTATTATAAATTCTTGATTAAATTAGGTATCTAATTATTGCAAATAGGTGGAAAATAATTGTAAATTATTTTCTATGCAAAAATTAGATTTTTGCATATTAGTCCTTGTTGTAGGACCTAAGTGCAATATTAGAAAGATTTTGGAGGGAAGAAAGAATAAAATAATCATTTTTCAAATTTCAGTCGAAATACTCGAGTATTTCGTCCGATACTCGAGTATTCTGGGTAGTGTTGCTCGAGTTAGTGCGTTTGATGAGTCATCAACGCGTTAATCTCAGGCCTTGACACGAAATCAGTCCAGGAACACCTCAAGGGTGTCGTGTCGACCTGCATGCGACTGGGAAACGATTACTTAAGCTCATCATCAACGAATTTGAGCTCTTGTTGATGAATTTGTAAGGTTTAGGGTTTCGAATTCGTTCTCAACGATTCCCTTTCGTTTCTGAGTGTTAGAGTGCAAGTGATACACCATTACAAAGCTTGAATCCTGAGCTTTGTAAAGACACTAAGTTTGTGAGCTGAGTGTTGGTGTTCTAAGAGAATCGAAGCTCGAAAGGTTGAGGCATTTTGCTGGAAACAGTTCGTGAAGCTTACTTTAGGAGTCGATTTTGGTAAGCTCCTGAACTTTCAAGGCTTCAACTTAGTTTCATTCTCTTATGCATGTTGCAGAGAATAATTTCTAATCATTTTCCCCAATTATTTTGCATGAATTAATGATCAAAATCTTTGGTTTTATGACCTCACTCAAAACTGTGTTGCTGTCAAATGGATTTTGGGGAGAATAGCTTGGAGATTGATTTTCTGTTGATTCTCAGTTTCTACACGATCTAGAGGTAAGTGGGAAGTTATACATTCACTAGAATAAGGATTGATTTCATGAATTTGTGTAGGAAGCCACCATGAGGCTTAAAGGGCATAGTTTGAAATAGGATATTGGCTTGGAGGCCATTCTGGGTGTTGAAACTTGTTGGAACATGCTTGATATGTTGCATGCAAGCTAAATGCAAGTTATTTTCGTGTTATAGATGCTCAGAATTTAAATTGATATGTTGAGTTGTTGAAATATGATTTTTATGCATAATGAATGCTTAGTTTTGATTCAGTGTAATTTGATGTAATTTCTGAGTTGGAACATGTTTAATATACTTAAACTTAACTCTGTTGAATGTTGGTTTTGGTTAAAATTGGTTAGAATTGAATTTGGTATGTGAAAACTCAGTTTCAGTGCTGTTCTGTCATGGAATACTTGAGTCTTTGGCTCGATACTCGAGTATTTCGTGGTGCACCAGTGCGTCTGGCAGCACCAGTACTCGAGTGTTTGAGCTGAGGCTATTGTCTGACGCACCAATTTGAAATTGTGATGAACTACTCGAGTCTTGCATGAACTACTCGAGTATTCTGGAATGATGAACTACTCGAGTAATTCATGAACTACTCGAGTATTTCTGGAAAACCTGAAACTGTACTTTTCAGAAAACGTATGAACGACTCGAGTCTTTTGGTAAGATACTCGAGTATTTTTAGTCAGAACACTTAAATTTCATTTTTTTTTAAATCTAACCAAGTTATTTTAACCCAAATTATTAATTTTTAAGTTGATTAATCATGTTCCAAGAAATTAATGAGATTATAAGATTACATCAATTACTTTGAATATATGTGAATAAATTATTCCATGTTGGATATACATTAAGATTAAAGAGGATTTAATCTTAAATGGAATATGTTAATGCATCATGCATGGTGTTGGGGATACGTTGTTATTTTTGTCATGTTCAAGGATTACTGCTTGCTTGACCCCACTTCAAGGTTGACGTTGTGGGTCTTATGTCTAGATGACTATGTAATACAAGTGATAGTTTACGTTTGGCGACGTGATGTTCACTAGATAGAGTGACGTTGTTTATCACTTTCAAGCAAGTACGCCATACGTTTGATAACGTATTTTTGGAACATGAGGAGGGCCTCTGGGAGTGCCAAAAGCTACTGCTTGCTCAACCCCACTTCAAGGTTGACGTTGTGGGTCTTATGTCTGGATGACTTTGTAATACAGTGATAGTTTTATGTTTTGGCGACGTGACGATCACTAGATAAAGTGACGTTGTTTATCACTTCGAGCAAGTACGTCATACGTTTGATAACGTATTATTTTTTTATGCTGGGAATACAAAGAAGTTGTGGAAGGACGTCCATTTGAGAGATTAGTTGGAGAATTTTAGTAGAGTGAGATAATATGCATCATATCATCATTGATTTATTCATGTGATTAAATTTGATATGATTATAAAGTGTTAACTGCTCACTTTGCATATTTATTGCTCATCCTTATTTGATTATGTGTATGTATATGCTTACCCCTGTGCCCTTGATAGGTGATGGCATGTTACCTAGCATGCGTAGAGATCAGGCCCATCCCTAGCGGGATATGGACGTATGAGGAGCACCGAGCGACATTTGAGGGTGAGGTGGAGTTCACACTCTTCCACCCTAACCCCCTCGTTCGGGTGTGCCCTCGTAGGTTTAGGATACCTATTATATATACTATGCACATCCCTGCTTTTTACGTTTATAGAGGACCACCACCGCCAGCTCGACCTGTACGTAGGTTTCATAGTTTTCGTTTTCGTCCTGCTACTCGTTCTCATCCCTCTGCCTACAGAGTTTTCACCGATGAGGATGTTCCTTCATCCTATCCAACTGGAGCTGGTGGGACTACACCAGCTATTACTTTTGGACCTACTGACAGGTCTGCCACTCGACGGGATAGACGAGGATCCCGAGGAGGGGGAGAGCGAGGAGGAGGGAGTACCAGTCGAGCCGGTTCCCAGACCTCGAGGAGGACCCAGTGGTTCCTAGGACATTCATAGTATAGTTAGTAGGGATCCCGGACCGACTTTGCTGCTGCAGTGGACCAGACAGATGCGTGGAGGACCAGTTGACCTGCTTTCAGACACTCCTTATTTTTGAGTTGTGATATACTGTACATATTTTTGAGTGTTTGAGAGTTTAGGTCTTATTTTCAGTCTTTTATATGTATTTTCAGTTTATGGACATGACTACTTGTACTTTGCTGACTTTTGTACTTATGGATCCCTTTCTATGATGATGATGATATATATATATATGATGTTTATTACAACATGAATCCTTGAGTACTACTATCTTTCCGCGCACTCTGATTTTGTTAAAAGAGAGTTCAGCGACCATTATTATTTGGAAAATAATTTTATGCGAACAACAAGGCAACGCTGTATTTATAATTATGAAAGTCTAAAATAATTTTTAATTAACAAATATTAGTTGTTTTGCAAATTATTAATTGTTTCAATATTCCATTGATTAAGCGTACGGAGCCGAATTCATTAAATTGTTTCATGATTTAGTTTAAAAGTTAATTTATCCAAACTATTAATGTCCATAAATAATATGTTATTGCTTGAGAAAGGAAAGGGTGTCACAACAGGACTCAGATTAACCGATTATCTCTGCAGCATCATACAACTCACCTGAGAAGAAGTAACCGATTAAAGCCAGCCAAGTAACCGATTACCTAAGAAGAAGTAATCGATTAAATCCTGCCCAGTAATCGATTAAAGAAGTTGCATCTCATACTCACCAGAGAGACAGTAATCGATTACAGGTATGTAAGTAATCGATTACAGAAGGAAAGTAATCGATTATATCCCTGCTAGTAATCGATTATCGTTATCAGTATCTGAAAAAAAAAAGGGGAAACCGTGTGGACCAAGTGGGCCTTGACCCGTTTTGACCAGAAAGAGACCTCTTTTTGACTAAACCCTAGCCACCAAATCCTTCTCCTCTCATACTCGTTCTCTCTCTCCTTCTTTCTCCTTCCACGATACACCCTTCTTTTCCTTTCTCTTCCATCGACTTCTTCTTCCTCCTTCAACCAACAACAAACTCCATAGCCACCTCTTCACCAAACCATCACCATTCCCACTCAAATCACCTTCCCTTCTCACAAACCTTCATCTCATTCCTTCTCCTTCCCTCAAAATCCGTCCCTCTCTCTCCTCTCCTCTCCCATTAAACCTCCACCAAACCACCATTACCTCTCCTTCTCAACCTTAACCTTCAACCGTCCTTCTCCATTGTCAAACCATTTGTTCAAGCTCGGTTCACCATTCTTGGTCAGGTTTAGCAGTGTTGCAGCTCGGTTCAGTGAAGACACCGGTTCAGTGGATATTGGTTCAACAAGGTTCTGGTTTAGTGGTTCACGGGTTGATTCGGTTCAGCGTTTCTGGTTCAGTTTGTCTTCGGTCCAGTGGTTCAGTTAGTGCAGAGTATCCCGGTTTAGGTTTTCAGTCTCCTTCGTCATCCAGCCCTTCTTGCTACTTCATTTGATATAATGTTCATGATTACTGAATCTCTAGTTAATGTGTTAATATATTGAGATTAGTAGAGTATTGACCTTGATAGTATGACTGCATTGTTGCCTTAGTAATATCTGGATTGTGTGAACTGCTTTGTTGGGATGTATAGCTGGTCAGAAAATTAGCTAGTTATATCTCTCAGTTGACTCATAGTTGGGTATCTGGTTCATAGTGATTGTGTTTGATATCTGCTATCTGTCTGCTGTTTATCTAAGATCATGGGTAGTCGGCGAACAAAAAGAAGAGCTCAAATTGTAGAATCTGATGATGATGAGCCTTCACCACCTGTTGTTCAGAGTCAGAGACCAACTCCTTCCACCAGTCGTGCTCCTAGGCCTTCTCGATCTAGACAAAATGAAGCTGGTCCTTCTGCTCCTCCACCTACAGTTCCTCAACCAACAGCTCTAGAAAAGTACAATCGTTGGTTCTCCAATCCTGCTCAGATTACTGATTTTGAGAAGTACTTTGCAGCTTGTTCAGTGATTTCTCCTAGATTCTTGGACGCGGAAACATTTAATGACGAAGACTGCAATCTTCCTGTCGTGATGCTTCTAAAAGAAAAAGAGTTATTTGAATTTAGCACCATCGGCGGAGACTTCTACGAGGATTTGGTTAGAGTGTTTTATTCTAATCTAAAATGGGATTCCTATGAAAAGATTCTCTATTCTGAAGTGAAAGGAAGATCAATAAAGATCACTTTGGACACCTGGAAGAACATCACTCGCCTTCCTATGGATGGAGTCTACTTCACAGGTTCTGGTAGTGATAGCCTTTGGGGTGATGAGTACGATAAGAAAGCAGCTAAGGATGAGTTTATTGATGAGAACATCCCAACTAGCAAGGCTATGACTTCTGGAAATTTGAAGTTTGTGTATCTTGTGCTGCACTTCATTCTCAATCGTTGCTTGATCTCGAGACAAGGAAAGTACTTCAAAGTCTTAGATACAGATTACATTATTCTATGGGCATGGTTTCACAACAAACCCATTAATTGGGGTTGGTATGTTTTGAATCATTTGACTAAAACCGCAAGCAAAGTACGTCGCTCTATTGATCGTGATATGAAGCTGAAAACAACTCGCCTTCCTTATGCCACATTGATCACCAATATCCTTAGCCGTTTCCGAGTCCTGCTGAATGGAGAGTCGAGGACTGATCCTAATGCGGATATGCGAATGGATACCAATTTTCTCGGAAACATGGAATGGGTGAATATGGAAGGACGAGGTTGGATTCCAAAGACAATGAGGCGAGAGTGAAAGACAGCTCATGGGAATGATCCTGAAGAAGATGATGATCAAGAACAACCTCCTGCACATGATCCCGATCTCCCACCGCTTCAAGCTATTATGCCACCAGACCATATTCCTCCATACATGCAGAGTTTTATGGATGATGTTAGGGGTTATATGCGTAGATCTGATGACCTCATGCGCTCAGTTGATTCGAGTCTCGCTCAGCTTACCTCCGGTATGCAACAGATGAATGTGAACATGGAAGCTATGCAGCGGGATATTTATGATTTGAGGCATCAGAATCGAGACCCTTTCACCAGTGGTTTTTAGCTTGTGGCTCCGCTCCCTGATCTATTTGATTTTACTTTATTGCTATTTGGATTTCATATTTATGCTATTATTCTGACCCCCTAGTTATTTTCATTTGATTGACTCTATTTGTTTCTGGATTTGGATATTTTTTTCCTGATATGTCCTTGGATATTTTGTTGAGATATCTCATGACAATGGCTTCTTTGCTTGATATTATTATTCTGTCATGAGGTGTCATTATTTATTTTTGGATATACCACCTTTTTGATGAAGTCAAAAGGGGGAGAATATCTTTGGTTTGTGCAATGTGCAAAACAGGAAGACAGGAACAGGACAGGTTTCAGGTTCATGAATGATTCATGAATTCAGGGGGAGAGATCAGCAAAGGCTGATCATATGATTCAGGAAGAGCTGAATGCTCGTTATGCGCTCATAGCATGTTAATGCTTATCAGTTTATTATCTTGTCATATTATATATCATGTACTAACCCTTGTTTTGCAGGTAGTGTTTGTCATCATCAAAAAGGGGAGTGTTGAAGCTCATATTTTCCCATGATTCCCATGATGATGTTTTGATGATGACACAACACAATATAATACTATGTGTTTGAACAGGTCCAGGTACATTTATGATGCAAGAAGCTTATCCTCTATTGATGATCTAGTCTTTTAGGGCTTAGATGTTTTTGTAAAGCGAAAATTAGTCTAAGGCACTCAAGTTTATTTTTTCATATTGCTAGATTATGATGATGATGCTTTTTGTTTTTGAAAACTAGAAGAAGTATTTTTAAAACCCTTTGCTCCTGGAAAAGTTTTTGTGAAAACTCCTTTTTTATGAAAACCTTTGGTTACAAACATTTTTATGAAAATCTTTTTTGTTCTGGAGTAATCGATTACCCTGTAATAATAATCGATTATCTTCTGCAACTTGTAACCAGAGAGTAAGTAATGGGTTATTTAGGTTCATTTAATGGATTACTTCCTTGGACTGGTCATTTAAGTGAAAGTAATCGATTACCTGAAGCTAATAATCGATTATCTTTTAATGCTGCAACTTTTGTGAAAAACCTGAGAGCAAGTAATCGATTACATTGACCAAAGTAATCGATTACCTATTTCAAAATTTTGAAAATCGTGCTGAAATCATTTGATTCTTCAGAATGATTTATTTCCTTTTCTGGATGATCACGTTTCTGATTTTAAGCCTCTTCTACCTTTTTGAAAACACACTAACACACACATGATTCTCTGTTTCTTTTGAAAAAAAAATTAGAAGAAAAATCTTCATCATCATCTTCATCTATTCTAATTTGAAAATCATAAAGAACTCAGCTTGAGTGTGCCTTTAGTCAAATTCTTGCTATAGGACTTTATTGTTGTATCTGCTCTATCTAGAGAGCTTCATTGTTAGTTGCACAAATTTCTTCATGCAAACCATTTCTTTGTAATGGGAGTGTTTACCCTTAGTGTTTAGGGAGTGTTATCCCGTAGGTTGAACGTGTGTCGCGTTCTTAGGGCGAGATCCCTTGTGTTGGGTAGTGCTAGACGAAAGGTGGGTCACCTAGTAGTTAGGCTATCTATAAAATCTAGGAAAGTTTTTCCTAGTTGTTGTTTTTGAGGTCCCTAGCGAAAGGAGGTTCCTAGTAGCTAGCGGGGCGCTCTGGTTGTATTCGGGGACGCGAGGCATCTTTGGTTTATTGAAAAGCTCAAGTGGGTCACTTGAGGACTGGATATAGGCCTTTTTGCTGAACCAGGATAAAATCCCCGGTGCAAAATTCTCTATCCCTATATCTCTTTACTTTTCGCATTTATATTTTTTGTTAATCATATTTTGCGTATAAACTTATTTTCACGTTTGAAATTATATAGCACGAGAATTGCGTTTTCATGGTGTTAATTTATTCAATCTCGTGAATAATATGTTTTCAATATTAATATAAATCTTCTTATTGTTATGCGCTTAAAAACGTTTTCAATCGTTCTTTCAGTCTTCCGCTTCGTTAAAACTCTTTAATATTTTCAAGAACGTTTGAATCGATCGTTTTTCAATGTTTTTATAGACACCCAATTCACCCCCCCCCCCCCCCCCCTTTGGGTGACGATTACCAATTCCAACAATAATTCTAACATTATGTTGTCTAGAATACTATGAGTGGTACGCTTCCGTGTTTTATTTCCGCACTTTATGTTAAAATGAATGTTTGCTTCCGCACTTAAAATAATAAAGTTTTGAAACTTGTTTGCAAAATAAAATTATTCTCTATTTTATTATAAGTAAATCAAGGTTAGAAAGTTGAGATGTTACATTAGTGGTATCAGAGTAATGGTTCAAACTCTCGGCCTATGGAATATGGCCTCACATGCTTTAAGCTGTGATAACTGTAGATTGAGTTATGGGTAGATTAGGATTGAGTCAATAGGGTATAATATCAATATTGATTTGTTTTAAATATAACTATTGTATTTGACAAATAGTACGAGTAGCAATGGCATCGAGAAACACTCGCCACGTTGAGGAATCCCTGGATCGTATCACCGCTATCCTAGAACATCTGACTAATCAACGCGCTGTTGGCCCATCTGAGTTCAAGGGACTAGATGATTTTAGGAAGTGAGACCCTCCAAAGTTTCATGGTGGAGCCAACCTTGAAGAGGCACAGATCTGGGTTCAAGAACTTGAAAAGATTTTTCAAACCATTCTGTGTTCTGAGGAGCAAAAAGTCATCTATGCTGCTTATGTCCTCGTAGGTTCAGCTGCAAACTGGTGGAAGTACACTAAACAGACCCTAGAGCATGAACACAGACAGATTACTTGGGAAGTTTTCGTGGAGAAATTCTACGAGAAGTTCTTTCCCGAGGATATCAGAAATAAGAAAGAGATCGAGTTTCTGGAACTCAAACAAGCTAAGGAACCATGACCATCAATGAGTACGCTGCCAAGTTTGAAGAATTAATGAAGTACTCTCCATATTTCATGCTTCGCCCAGATGAGTATTCCAAATGCACCCGGTTCGAGAACAGTTTAAGGTCTGACATTAAACCATTTGTGAGTGGACGATGCATCCGACATTTCTCAACCTTAGTGCACAGATGCCGAGTTACTGAAGATGACCTGATGGCAAAGACAATTTATGAGCAGCAGCAACGCAGCCAGCAGAATTACGGCCCTCACCGTAATCATGGACGCCACAACCAACGGAACAACCGTGGCAAGGGTCCATATCACAACAAAGGACAAGGGAAGAGAAAGGAAGGAGGATCAACCAATGTGCCCAAATGCGACAAGTGTCAAAGGTACCATGGAGGCAAAACATGTTGGAGCGTGACCCCTCCGACTTGTTTCACTAGTGACAAGCAAGGTCACATCAACAGGTTCTGCCCCGAAGGAAATGCTAACCAAGGAGGAACGACACCAAAACCATTGGCACGAGCGAAAGTATTCACCATGTCCAGAGCTGAGGCTGAGCAATCTGAAGACTTAATTCAAGGTAATTGTCTCTTAAATAGCAAACCATGTAGAGTCCTTGTCGATTTTGGAGCCACCCACTCTTTTATTTCTTATGACTGTGTCAACCGATTAAAATTAAAAGTCACCAATACACCTTATAATCTCACAGTGTCAACCCCAACCAACTTACCTGTAACCACATCTAAGGCCTGTATAGATTGTAAGGTAACCATATTAGATCAAAACACCGTAGTTGACCTTATATGTTTACCTTTATCCCAATTAGATATAATCTTAGGAATGGATTGGCTATCAAAACACCAAGTAACCATAGATTGTCACCGCAAATCCATCCTATTTCCTGAAATCAAACCTCCAGCAACACCACCCGAAGGTTACCTATGCTTGTTTTCTGTCTCAGTAAAAGAAACACCCAAAGTAGAACCCGAAATCGCAAGTATTCCTATGGTCCGCGAGTATCCAGATGTTTTTCCTAAGGAAGTGCCCGGTCTACCTCCTCCTCTTGAAATAGAGTTTAGCATTGATCTCATCCCTGAAACTGGTCCTATATCGATTTCCCCTTTCCGGATGGCATCATCAGAATTGGCAGAGTTAAAGAGGCAGGTGGAAGAGTTGTTGGAAAAGAAATTTATCAGACCTAGTGTATCACCGTGGGGTGCACCGGTATTGTTTGTGAAGAAGAAAGACGGAAGTATGTGGATGTGCATCGACTACCAGCAGTTGAACAGAGTAACCATAAAAAATAAGTACCCCCTGCCCCGAATAGATGATTTGATGGATCAAGTTCGTGGAGCTACTGTATTCTCTAAAATTGATCTAAGATCCGGTTACCATCATATTCGAGTTAAAGAAGAGGATATTCCCAAGACTGCCTTCTGATCCCGTTATGGCCACTACGAGTATGTGGTAATGCCGTTTGGACTGACCAATGCACCGGCTGTATTCATGGATTATATGAATCAGATCTTTCGGCCTTATCTGGATTCATTAGTGGTTGTATTCATAGATGATATCCTGATATACTCAAAAACCCCAGAGGAGCATGCCAAACACCTCCAAGTTATACTTGAAACCCTAAGGGAGAAGAAACTTTACGCAAAGCTAGCCAAGTGCGAGTTTTGGTTAAGGGAAGTAAATTTCCTTGGTCACATGATTACAAAAGATGGAGTCGCTGTAGATCCATCCAAGGTGGAAGCTGTACTCAAATGGGAAATTCGAAGGACTGTCACGGAAGTGAGAAGCTTTCTTGGATTAGCAGGATATTATCGAAAATTTTTTGAGAACTTTTCGAAGATTGCTTTGCCACTGACGCGTTTAACCCGAAAGGAACAACCTTTTGTTTGGAATGAAAAGTGCAAAGCAAGCTTTCAAGAGTTGAAGGACAGATTGACATCTTCCCTGGTGTTAACTCTGCCCGATCCTCGAAAAAGTTTCGATGTATATTGCGATGCTTCCAAGCAAGGACTGGGATGTGTTTTGATGCAAGAAGGGAAGGTTGTAGCTTATGCATCAAGACAGATAAAGGTTCATGAAGAAAATTATCCAACCCATGACTTGGAGTTAGCAGCCATAGTGTTTGCATTGAAGATATGGAGACACTATCTGTATGGAACAACATTTCAAGTATTCAGTGATCACAAAAGCCTCCGGTATTTGTTTAACCAAAAGGAGTTAAATATGCAACAATGCAGATGGATGGAGTTTTTGAAGGATTTCGACTTTGAGCTACACTATCATCCTGGTAAAGCCAATGTGGTAGCGAATGCTTTAAGTCGAAAGACGTTGCATATGAGTGCTTTGATGATCAAGGAAGTAGAACTAATTGAGAAGTTTCGAGACTTAAATCTGGAAATGGAAGTGAGACCATCTAGTATCAAGTTGGGAATGCTAAAAATAACCAATGAATTCTTAGCTCAAATAAAGGAGATGCAACAAGACGATGAGGAACTGCAAAAGAAGGTGAGACTAAGTGTAGAAGGAAAAGAACCTGATTTCCGAATTGGTCCTGACGGAGTTTTGAGGTTCAAAGATCGAGTTTGCATCCCTGCAAATCAAGAGTTGTGGAGAATCATTTTGGACGAAGCCCACAAAAGTAAAATGAGTATTCATCCTGGAGCTACAAAGATGTACCAAGACATGAAGAAAATGTTCTGGTGGTCTGGACTGAAGAAGGATGTGACAACTTATGTGACATCTTGTTTTGTTTGTCAAAAAGCAAAGATAGAACATAAGAGGCTTGGAGGTGAACTTCAATCTTTGGATATCCCAGAATGGAAATGGGACAATATTGCAATGGACTTTGTTTTCGGTTTCCCAAGGACCCAAGGAGGATATGAGGCCGTGTGGGTAATAGTGGATCGATTGACAAAAATCGGCTCACTTTATTCCAATCAATATGAAATATTCGTTGGAAAAGCTCACACAACTTTACATCAAGGAAGTGGTCCGATTGCATGGAATTCCAAAAAAAACATCATCTCCGATCGTGACCCAAGGTTTTGTTCTCAGTTTTTGCAAAGTTTACATCAAGCAATGGGAACCAAGTTGAGGATGAGTTCAGCCTATCATCCTCAAACCGACGGTCAATCAGAAAGGACAATCCAATCTCTTGAGGATATGTTAAGGGCATGTGCTTTGGAGTACAGTGAAGATTGGAGTCAATTGCTACCTTTAGTAGAATTCACATACAACAATAGCTTCCATGAGAGTATTGAGATGGCGCCCTTCGAAGCACTGTATGGACGAAAGTGTAGAACCCCATTATGTTGGTTCCAAGTGGGGGAGCATACACTCATAGGCCCCGATGTCGTTTAAGAGACAACGGAAAAGATTAAGGTGACCCAAGAAAAGATGAAAGCGGCACAAAGCCAGCAAAAGAGTTATGCGGATCAGAGAAGAACCAAATTGGAATTTCAAGAGGGAGAGCACGATTTCCTCCGAGTGATCCCGACAACTGGAGTTGGACGCATAATGAAGCCGAAAAAGCTGTCACCCATGTTCATTTGCCCATATCAGATCCTGAAAGGTATTCGTCCTATCGCCTATCAGTTAGCCCTACCACCCTTTTTAGCAAACATGCACAACGTTTTCCATGTTTCGCAACTGAGAAAGTTCGTGCCTGACCCTGCTTCGATTATCCGCATCATACCCGATGAGATACCCTTGCGAGAGAATCTGACGTTCGAAACTGGCCCCATGCGAATCGAAGATAGAAAAATTAAGCAGCTACGAGGGAAAGAGATTCCTTTAGTGAAGGTCGTGTGGGAGCGAGGTGGTGTTGGCGACATCATTTGGGAACTAGAAAGTCAGATGAGGGAAGAATATCCGTATTTGTTCAGGTAAGTATATTCTGAGTCGAATTTTGGGGACGAAATTCCTTTTTAAGTGGGGGAGAATGTAAGATCCACTATTTTTATAATAAATAAAATATTTTAAAGAATATTATTATATTGAATAAAATAATGAATTTCCTGAATTTTTTGTCAAAAGACTCGAGTGGATCTAGGAAGACTCGAGTGTTTTGACCTATACTTAGGAAAATTTGAATTTTAGTTGAAAGACTCGAGTCTTTTGGGGAAGACTCGAGTAGATCGAGCAGTTCAGAAAAAAAATAAAAGTCGGTTTCAACACAATTTGAAGCCAATAGCTTGTATCCATCTAGTTACAAGCCCAGAACTCAACCTTACTTCGTGGTAAGGTAATCCAACACTATAAATAAGCATGTGAGAAAGCTAGAAACGCATTGAAATCCCTCAAACCCGAATCTCTGTCCAATTTCCTCTGTTTTCTGGTGCTATCTTTTATCCTTTCGTTCTCTCTCAATTCTCACCCAATTCCAGTAAAACCAAAACACAATTCGAAGTTCTAATTCCAATCTTGAGTTAGAACCAAGAGCCACCCAAATTAACCTCCTGTAGATCAAGTTTTAAGCTTTCAAAGTTGAGTGGTTGAAGCTGCAAAAAAAAAGTAAAATTCAGTGCCAACTACCCTTTTTTCTCGAATTGGTTTGGTAAATCCAGGAACCCTCTTGATTCCAAATTTGCTTCTGATTAAAGTTAGAATTTCCTAGTTGCTTAAGCTAACTTGTTTCATTATTTTTCATGTCTTAATCACACTGAAATTGTTTGCCAAAGTCAGCTAGTGCAACTGTTTTGCACAAGTAAAGAAACAAGAAATCCGGTTCAGCCCCTTTCCTCTTCAATCCATACTTTCGTTAGCTTCATTAAGGTATGGGAGAAGTTATCTAATTGCTAGAATGGTAATTAACAAGCTAAAATCAAAGGAACCGTTTGAGGTTCATGGGCAATAAAACTTGAATTGGGAAACTGACTTGGAGGTCAGAAACCCATGACTTTAATGTTAAATCAAGTTAATATGGATTTAATAATGCTCACTAGATTGCTGCACGAATTTAAAATTGAGTAGAAATTAATTTCATATATTAAAATGGACATTTTCTATGTTTTTGTGAAAACTGTGATTTGATTTTGTTTCTTGTTGATTTGATTATGTTTGATACTTGTAACATATGTATTTTACGTGTTTAAACTTCTGTTTTGCATAGAATTGGAACAAAGAAGCCAGAATCACGAATTGGTGCTTAAAATGCAGAAAAAACTGGTGCAGTTGCAGCAAAAAGACTTGAGTATTTCGAGAAAGACACGAGTATTCTGGAAAAGTGAAGAACGACTCGAGTATTTCTTCAGAGACTTGAGTATTTTTGCATGAACTACTCGAGTGGTTCATGAACCACTCGAGTATCCTAAGAAAAATTGAAGAATACTCTTATTTTCTTAATTAATCAGAATTCAACACTTTGTATTAAGATTGTTACTAAATTTTAAAGACCACTATGAGGATTTCACCCAGTGGCATAACTTAATCCCGTTTGGTTGATAATTATCCTGGAGGAGTCCTATTGGAAATTCTATTCAGTGGTTGATACTCTTTCCACAGGAGTCCCAACGAAAATTTTATATCCATTTGGTTGACAAATTACCCTATGGGAGTCCCGATGGAAATTACATCCATCTGGTTGATAAGCAACCCATCAGTGGTGTCCCAATGGAATAATAATGATTCAAACTAGCTAATAACGTCCTAATGCTAATTCTAAAAACCATCACAAAGTGGCTATGTCGCTGATGGCATTTTACAAACTCAAAAGGTTAAGACTAAAGTTATTGTGAAGGATGGCTCTGCCTCCCTAGTCAAAGATTATTATCGAAGGATGGATCAGCCTCCCCGTTTAAACGAGATTCAATAATTGTGGGATTAGTGGAATGAAAGATGAGAGTGATGGATTATGTTCTTGACAAGAATGATATGAATGATGTTAATGAATCAATGATGATAACTGGTAATAAACCATGTTCGCATTCATACATTGATTGCTCCAGTTTGTTGAGGCTTTAATACTAGTTACGCTTGGCGGAGGAACCCTGTAAGTCGCGAGAGGTCGAGCGGAGGAAGCTCATGATGACCCATTTCCCTCCAAACTTTGATGCCCCGGGAAAGGATTCTAGATAGACATACATCATGCCATTAACAATAAGATTAATGCTTGAATTAAAAAGGGCTTGCCATATGTATATGCATTTGTAAATTGTTATTACTTGTGTTTGTCGTTTTTAGCCACTGTTATGTATCATTCGTTTTAACGTGATTAGTTATGACTTACTCCCTCCTGCCCTTGTGTGTAGGTAATGATGGTCCTATCTTAAAGGAGGGGGAGTAGGGACGGCAAAGGATATTAGATTCCCTTCCCGACTGTTGGAGTTTGAGAACCATGCTCTGGGTTATAATCGGTGTCTTGAGTAACTCAGAGTCTATGAGTTGTACGCTTCCGTGTTTTATTTTTGCACTTTATGTTAAAATTAATGTTTGCTTCCGCACTTGAAATAATAAAGTTTTGAAACTTGTTTGCGAAAAAAAATTATTCTCTATTTTATTATAAGTAAATCAAGGTTAGAAAGTTGGGATGTTACACGAGACGGTGAGAGAGAGGGTGGTCTGGGCGGAGCAGTCGCGATTGGAGGAAGAAGAAGCGAAGATTGAGTGGTGTGAATGGAGGAAGAAGAAGAGCAACGCTACTGAACTGGACTGGCGTGAGTAGCTGCTGCCATGCTTGCCAAGAGAAGAAGAAGTGCAAGCGCAACTTAGAGAAGAAGAGGAAGAAGTAGCCCCCTGAAGCTGCTGCGCAAATGAGTACAGTTCTAGGGTTGAGGGTAATTTTTAAGTATAATAATTATAATTATAATAATATATGTGAAATTACGAAAAAAAACCAATTTTTTTAACTATATAAAGGCTAAATATTTAAGGGCATATAAGTAAAATAGGCGGGGAAGGGGAAACCGCGGGGACGGGAAAACCAATCACATTCCCCGCCCCGAAATCTGTTCGGGGGCAAAATCCCCCCCATCCCCGCCCCCAATGGGGAAAAATCCCCGAACTCGGGTACCCGAACAGGGCATTCCCCGCAGGGATCCCCATCTGCAGTCTCCCATTGCCATCCCTAAATGGATATAAAATGGAAGATTAAATCTCAGCTGATAAAAACAAGATTTGAAATTAAAATGGAAGATTTAAATAAAGATTGATTTTAAAATATGATTAAAAAAAATCAAAACATAGGTTTTGCCTTCATTTTATAGTGATCCTATCTGCAGTGTATTTGGTTGGTTCAAATTGGTATTGAATTGTGTATTGCTTTTATGCAATTCCTTGAATTTAATAATTTAGAACTATATTAAAAAATATTGAATTAGTCATCATCATCTCTTGATTAATCGGGTCCATTCATTCTTTTTCCTGATATTATTTATTGTTTTTTTGTTGTTAATTGGGATTAATAATTTAAACACAATATTAGTCTTTATCTTATTTCAGCTTCATACCAACTTAAACTTTGAGCTCCAAAAAAGACAAGAGGGAGTTGTAGAACATCATTCTTGGGTAAGTTTAGTTTGAGATAGTTTCTTAATAGAATACAGTCATCAATCTTTTTCACATACCATCTAGTCATTTCATTCATTATAATCATTTTGTCATCTTTATTATTTTTTTGAAAAAAAAACATATTAGAAAAAAATAAAGATAAACCGTGGAGGAAGAAAATATCCTTAATATAATTTAGATTTTTGCACTCGAGAGAATTCACTTTGCAGTATTACTTACCCCTTCACCCAATTTGTGGTTGCAAGCGAACAGGTGATGGCAGGGATAGACCCAAAATTTTTTGCTAATGAGGACCAAGATAATATATAATAATAAAATTATTTTAATTAATTTAATATAATGTTCTTTTTCACAAGACAGAGGTCCTTTATTAAGGACAAAAGTTTTTATGAAGGATTTTTAGTCTGACAAGAGTGAACTCTCGATCCTACGTACTCGTTCAACTTAGGTTCTAGGGACAAGACTATGTAGTTCTATCAAACATATTGAAATAGTGCGTAAGGTGGAGACCGAGACTGATTGGTGTTGTCCATGATAGTAGCAATCGATATGCCCTCTACTAATAGGGAGGCTTGTATGGTCAAAGAACTCCTTCAAGGATGGAAAGGCTCACTGCTTTGGCAATGAGCTTTTGAGGGTTGATAAACTGTCGTGATGGGGTTGGATACACTGCCACCTTCTTCGTACAGCAAGAGTATGACTCTCCTACTACTGAATTGCTCTCTGAAGAGTATTATTTATAATGATGAACACTGTGTATAACTTGTATTATACGCTGTGTATAATGATGAGTGATGTCTCAATTCCTTGTATGAGGCTGGTATTTATAGCTAGGACCAGAGTGGCTCCTTGATCTGATGTATTCTCTTGATAAATCTTCTATATCTGACAGTAATCTTCGCATTATATTATCCCAAATGAGATAATTGATAATCTTCTATAATTGCGGATAATCTAGTGATAATCTGCCATCAATCATCAATGTTGAGTTGATTATCTCATGGAGGTTTACTTCATAAATAAGTCTTGTGATCTATTCGAAGATCAGGTCTACTTTCAAGCTACTCCGAGTTGATCTGGGCTCACGACCTTCCGTTGTAAGTAGCTCAAGTTCGGTTCATATAATTAGGACCCTACTACAGATTGCAGTAGGTATTATAGAGGTCATTATGTGAGATAGATGTCCTTAGCTCGTGGAAGGACCGGAACACATAACACTCAGTATAAAGATTAAAAATTGAAAACAAAAATTGTTTCTATTCATAAAAAAACACATTTATAACATAGAAAAGTAGTTGAGTTAATATATCAATACAGATTTGTCTTATTTTAACTTCTTATTATCAATTCTTAGGAACTCAAGTTAAGAAAACTCATAATACTGAGTCCTTATTTTCAATAATACTAACCCCTTGGTTATGCATGAAGCACAAATACATTATGTTGTCCATGCTGATTTCATGTCCGAAACAATATGAGAAATTGCTAAAGCATTAAGGATATTGATGTATACATGTATATATCTATTTAGATTTAGCTAATAATATTTTATGTTATTGAGTTATGCATTGCTAATTTATATATATATATATATATATATATATATGATATCATGTCTGTGGGAAAACTACACTCGGTGGTTGAAACAAATAGGAACACTAGGAGAACACCTAGAAGGGGGGGTTGAATAGGTGTTATAGAAACTTTGAAAGATTTTCGCAAGAAAGAAATCTAAACGATTAAAACCAATGAAAATCAATCAATTAACAAATATTATATGATCAGAGATTAAGCGGAAACAATCAACACCAATATTCTTATTGATTCACTTAGATTATGAAAATGATTTTCCCTTTATCAATTTTGCACAATTAAGATTCAATTCAATCAATTATGAAAAATCACTTTTTCTAGGTTTTCAATCAAGAACACAATTAATAACAAGAATTGTAAAGAGTAGAGAGTTTAGAGATACGACACAGTGATTTATCCTGGTTCACTTTCATCCACTTGAAAGCTACTCCAGTCCCCTCTTCAACCAAGAGAGATTCTTCACTATGAGGAATTAGAGTTTCTCAAATTACAAGTAAATGCCTCACAAGACTCCCTTCTTGCTAGCCTACAAGAGATACCACACCCTTGCCTTGTAATCCTATTGATATCTAATCTAACCTCTTCTCTTGCTTGCCAAATCCCCTCAACAAGACTTCCAATGCTTGCTTTACTCACAAGACTTCCAATTGCTTGTTAACACAACAAGGCTTCCAAGTGCTTGATGAAATGCCTCACCAAGGCTTCCAAATAACTTTGCTTGATTCACAACCAAGACTTCCAATTGTTGTAGATAGCTTGCCTTTTGCAAAGATTACAACTCAAATTGAAAACAGAATAACAATCCTATGAATCTCTTTCAAAAGCTATGAAATATCAACATGAGAGATTCAAGGTTCTTGATCAAAGAATGTAAAAGTTAAAGCTTTGATCTTGAGAAAATGAGAGAGAATAGTGTGGCTTTGATTCTTTGCAAAATTGTGCATCAAAATGATTCTAGTTGATTCTAATTGATAGAAATGATTAGGAAAAGGTTTATATAGAATACCCAAAAGTTGGAGCACTTAGAATTGCTTTTGAGAAGTGAAAAACGTATTTAAAAAACCATATCTGATCAAGTTACTCGAGTGAAATGAGTGTTACTCGAGTAAGCCGAAAGCTGAAAACATTTTACTCGAATGAAATGAGTGTTACTCGAGTAAGCCGCAAGCTTGATAAATTTTACTCGAGTGAAATATGTGTTACTCGAGTAATCAGCATAAAAATCACTAAAAACTTGTTTTCTCAAAAACTAAACCTTTTCTTTAAAACCTTTAAGCCACCTATTAAATTTAGACAAAGTGAATACTCAAAATATGATATAATCATGCAATCAAAAGAGATTCACTACCCTCTAATAACTCTACCCAAACTCATAAACTAAAAGACTTGTGAGGCAAAAGATAAAACAATAAAACATAAACTACCAAACTAAGTCTTCATGAGTTGGCTCTCTCTTCATCACTTGATGTTTGTTGTTGCTTGTTTAGCTTGAACTTGATCAACACATTTGTAGCTTGTTCAAAACCTTTTGGCATTTATCAAAACATTCTTCATGGATCTTACAATCTCCCCCTTTTTGAAAATGACAAACATGTTTTGAAATTATGAAGTTCATTGAAGTTGTTGATGCTTGAACCATTTGATCACTTGGTGAGACTCTTGCTCCCCCTCAATTAATGCTTTTGACATTTGAATCCAAATTGAGTAAGCTTGATTCTCCCCCTATCTCCAACAACTTTGCTCAAGCTACATAAAAACAACAAAACAACCTTTCTCCAAACATACTATTTGATTTCTCCAAAATGATAATATTTCTCTCCTTCCTTTTTCAAAACATCATATCATATTTCTCCCCCTTTGGCATTATCAAAAAGAAATATATACCAATTGAAATATAAGATCTAAGCCAAAATAGAGAGATTTATAACCAAAAAATCATCAATAGATGGTTACCATGCTTTTATTCAACTCAATGATATCAATTATAACAAATTGTATACCAATTGAAAAGAAAATATAACAATGAAGAATAATACCAATTGTAAAACAATTGAAAGAATTTGATACCAAAAGTATTTTCTCAATAGTATAAACAATATCACATTAAGAAATAATACCAATTGAGAGAACTATGAGCAATATCCAATAATATCAAATTGAATATACCAATTGTATAATATCAAATGTTACCAATTTGTAGGATTTTCTTCTTGATACCAATTGAAGAAGATCAATAATGTCAATTGTATCAAATGTGTATAGACCTTCATTTGCTTCTTCAATCATACCTACAAAAAAAATCATGCTTTGCTTTTTGGTATCCAAATGGTTTTGGATCCATTTTTGTTAGTGTAGGGACTCTCACCCTTTTTCATCCAAACAAAATCTCCTTTAGGTATACCATGTACTTTAATATAACACACATTTGAAGTATGTCCATGAGTACCACAATAGAAACATGTTGGTGCATTTGAAAAATCAACTTTAGAAAAATCAACAACATTTCTATGAGATTTACTCTTAGCATTAGTATAACCTAAACCAAACTTGTTTGAATTTTCTCTTTGAAAATTTAACAATGTTCTCAATCTAATATCACCATTTGTGAAACTTGCAAGCTTATTTTTCAAAATAGCATTTTCATCCTTAAGCAACTTGCAATTCTCACAATCAACCACATTATTCAATCTACTAGCACAATCACAAGAAGAACTAGCATATATAAGATCAAGAGTTTCATTTTGAAGATTAAGCTCATCAACTTGTTTTTGAAGTTCTAAAATCTCTTGTTGATGTTTCAAAATGAGCTTCTTCCTTTCAATATTTTTCAAAGCTAGTTTCTTAAATTGTTTATGCATTTCTTCATAAGCATTATATAACATTTCATAATTTGAAGAAATTTCGGATTTAGTAAGACTTACATCGCTTTCGTCACTTTGCTCACTTGATTCATCATTTGAGCTTTCCTCTTCATGTACTTGAGCTATCAAGTTGAGACAAGCGGCATGTTCATCATCCGAAGAACTACTAGTTGTGCTTTTCTTGTCTTGTTCATCATCACTATTCCAAACTATGTATGCCCTTTTGTGTTTTGCATTTTTCTTCTCTTTCTCCTTCTTCTTGAGATACTTAGAGCATGAGTACTTGAGATGACCGGGCTTTCCACATTCATGGCAAACTATACCTTCTTTTGAAGTCTTTGTCTTGTAGTGTGGGGAAATCTTTTCTTTACTTTTGTCTTTGTTCAACCTTCCTTTTCTCCTTAGAATCTTATTGAACTTTCTTAGTAGAAGCTTCATCTCCTCTTCATCAATGTCCGAATCGGAATCTTCATTATCAACATCATCATCGGAACTCCCTTCCTTTTTATATGATCTTTGAGCTTTAAGAGCAATTCCTTTTCTCTCTTTGTTCTTATCCGACTCTTCATGTATATGCAAACGTTCAAGCTCCATTTCATGTTCTTGTAGCTTTCCGAAAAGTGTTGCTAAGTCCATGGTGTCCAAGTCCTTTGATTCAACTATTGCAGTAACCTTAGGTTGCCATTCCCTACTTAGACATCTTAAAACTTTGTTAACAAGTTCACAATTCAAGAAAGTTTTACCAAGAGCAATGAGATGATTAACAATATGAGTAAAACGTTTTTGCATAAAACATATAGATTCATTAGGCAACATACGAAACAATTCATATTCATGCATCAAAGAATTTAATCTAGCATGCCTAACTTCACTAGTACCTTCATGTGTGACTTGCAAGGTGTCCCACATTTCTTTGGCATCTTTACATTGGGAGACTCTAAAGAACTCATCATAAGATAGAGCGGAGGTGATGATATTCTTTGCTTTTAAATCATATTGAATTTTTCTTTTATCATCATCGGTCCACTTATCTTTGGGAGTTAGTGTAAGCACACCTTCTACATCTTTTGAGGGAATATAAGGACCATTTTCAATGGCTTCCCAAATGTTCACATCTATAGCTTCTATAAAGATTCTCATCCTAATTTTCCAATAACCATAACCCTCTCCACCAAACATAGGAGGGTGATTAATTGAAGCACCTTCACCACCAAAAGGATTCGTAGAACCCATTGTAGTTTCCTCAAGGATCTTAACGAAAAAGCTCTATGCTCGTGTCTTTCGACCGAGCTCTGATACCAATTGTGGGAAAACTACACTCGGTGGTTGAAACAAATAGGAACACTAGGAGAACACCTAGAAGGGGGGGTTGAATAGGTGTTATAGAAACTTTGAAAGATTTTCGCAAGAAACAAATCTAAACGATTAAAACCAATGAAAATCAATCAATTAACAAATATTATATGATCAGAGATTAAGCGGAAACAATCAACACCAATATTCTTATTGATTCACTTAGATTATGAAAATGATTTTCCCTTTATCAATTTTTCACAATTAAGATTCAATTCAATCAATTATGAAAAATCACTTTTTCTAGGTTTTCAATCAAGAACACAATTAATAACAAGAATTGTAAAGAGTAGAGAGTTTAGAGATACGACACAATGATTTATCCTGGTTCACTTTCATCCACTTGAAAGCTACTCCAGTCCCCTCTTCAACCAAGAGAGATTCTTCACTATGAGGAATTAGAGTTTCTCAAATTACAAGTAAATGCCTCACAAGACTCCCTTCTTGCTAGCCTACAAGAGATACCACACCCTTGCCTTGTAATCCTATTGATATCTAATCTAACCTCTTCTCTTGCTTGCCAAATCCCCTCAACAAGACTTCCAATGCTTGCTTTACTCACAAGACTTCCAATTGCTTGTTAACACAACAAGGCTTCCAAGTGCTTGATGAAATGCCTCACCAAGGCTTCCAAATAACTTTGCTTGATTCACAACCAAGACTTCCAATTGTTGTAGATAGCTTGCCTTTTGCAAAGATTACAACTCAAATTGAAAACAGAATAACAATCCTATGAATCTCTTTCAAAAGCTATGAAATATCAACATGAGAGATTCAAGGTTCTTGATCAAAGAATGTAAAAGTTAAAGCTTTGATCTTGAGAAAATGAGAGAGAATAGTGTGGCTTTGATTCTTTGTAAAATTGTGTATCAAAATGATTCTAGTTGATTCTAATTGATAGAAATGATTAGGAAAAGGTTTATATAGAATACCCAAAAGTTGGAGCACTTAGAATTGCTTTTGAGAAGTGAAAAACGTATTTAAAAAACCATATCTGATCAAGTTACTCGAGTGAAATGAGTGTTACTCGAGTAAGCCGAAAGCTGAAAACATTTTACTCGAGTGAAATGAGTGTTACTCGAGTAAGCCGCAAGCTTGATAAATTTTACTCGAGTGAAATATGTGTTACTCGAGTAATCAGCATAAAAATCACTAAAAACTTGTTTTCTCAAAAACTAAACCTTTTCTTTAAAACCTTTAAGCCACCTATTAAATTTAGACAAAGTGAATACTCAAAATATGATATAATCATGCAATCAAAAGAGATTCACTACCCTCTAATAACTCTACCCAAACTCATAAACTAAAAGACTTGTGAGGCAAAAGATAAAACAATAAAACATAAACTACCAAACTAAGTCTTCATGAGTTGGCTCTCTCTTCATCACTTGATGTTTGTTGTTGCTTGTTTAGCTTGAACTTGATCAACACATTTGTAGCTTGTTCAAAACCTTTTGGCATTTATCAAAACATTCTTCATGGATCTTACAATGTCATGTAATTGCGGATAAGTTTATTGCAATTGTTTGATAATACTTGTATGATCATATGAAATTTGTGTTTGTGTTTATTTTAATGTCTATGTATTTTTATTTTGATATTATTTGAATTACCTAAAGTTAAAGAAAATATTTCAAAATGAAATACCTCAGCTTGAAGATCGAGCATTTAACAAATTGAATTTTTGTCTATCAACTTGTGAAAAACAAATTCTAAAGTGATTTGCTTTGATAAATAAAAACTAATTTATATGTTAATTATTGTTAGATTTTTAAATAAAGATAATGAATATCATGAGTCATGGGTGCGATTAGGGCACTACTGTATCTTGAACACGACTTGATTTATTAACTATGATTAACTTGTTAGCAAGATACAGTGAAAAAGATAGAGCAAACCATATTTCACTAAAGTTCTTTATTTTACACTTTATATCTTCAAAAGGATGATGATTTCAACAAGTTTGTTAAAGTGAGAGTCTGGCAGATCTTTTTTTCAAAATCATTGTCAACTAAAATGTATAAGCTGCTAATATGCAAATTGGTCTTCATCATCTAAGGATATTTGTTCACATTAGAGGGAGAAATAAATATGCATTGCACTCTTTTTCTTTTAGTCATGGTTTTTTCCTAATATGTTTTCCAGACAAGGTTTTTAATGAGGCAACACCCAATTGGGTATTGAAGAATTGTGTCCTCTTTTTCTTTCACAAAGTAATTTTTTTTTCTCATAGGATTTTTCTTAGTAAGGTTTTAATGAGACATATTCTTTTCGTAATTGTCATCCAAGGGAAAATGTTATAAATAATATGTATTTATATGATAAGGTGGATGACTTTCTCTTTGTTTGAGTTGTTGTACCTTAGTTGAATTTACATCTTATTAAGATTTCATCTTTTTTTTATATAAATAGAACTACTCACATTGTAGTGTAAACTTTGTCCCAAAAACTGAAATGCAATTTTTCAATTCTTCTTCCTCATTGTCCCATTTCTTCTTATCTTTATCTTATTCTCATTAATTTCATAACACTCTAAAAATTTTGAGTAAGGTGAAGAAACAATAAAATTATATGAGGAAATAGATGGTGCACTAGTAGTGTAATTTTTTTTTTAATAATACCAACACATAATTTACTATTCATGTGTTAAGAATCATTGACGGTTAAACAAAAGTAAAACTAATGAGTAGTGGATGACATATATGTTGACGTATAAAAAACTTTATGTTATTATTTGTAACATCCCATATTTCTACCCATTTATTTTATTTATTAAAAATAGTGAGAATAATTTTTTCGCGAAATTGTTTCAACTTAATTAATCAATGTGGAAGCAAATAACATTTAAATAAATATTACAACACCAAATATTCAAAATATTACAACAATGGTTCAAATAAAATTACTCTGAGTTATTAAATCAAGACACCAACTATAACCCAGAGCATGGTTCCAACTCCAAAGGAAAGTAAGGAAATAGGTATTTAATAATCAATTCCATATTCATTTAGAGAAAATTGGCTAATAAGCCATCAACACTACTCCCTGTCATCAGGGAATACAACATCATTATCTACATACAAGGGCAGGTAGAGAGTAAGATAGCTAATTGAGTAATATGTCAGATTAGTCCCTGACTTTGTAAGCGTCGGTCAAGTTAGTCCCTGACTTTATTGAAATAGCAATTTAGTCCCTGAGATAGGAGAACGTCAATCAAGTTAGTCCCTGCCGTCACTATCGCAGGGATGTATTTGCTTTAAAATGGGATAAAGATAGGGCGTATGTGAATTAAAATGAAATCTCAGGGACTAAATTGCTATTTCGGTAAAGTCAGGGACTAACTTGACCGATGCTTACAAAGTCAGGGACTAATCTGACATATTACTCATAGCTAATTACTTTAAAACGAATGATAAATAACAGTGGCTAAAAACTTACAATCACATATAAACAATTAATCCACATTATGCATATAAATATGACAAACCATTTTACTTCAAACATTAATCTTATTGTTAGTGGCATGATGCATGTTAATATCATCTCAATAATAACCCGGGGCATCATAGTTTGTAGGGAGGTAGGACTTACGAGCTTCCTTCGCTCAGCACTCTCGACTTACGAGCTTCCTTTGCTCAGCGTATTCGACTTACAGGCTTCCTTCGCCCAGCGTATTCGACTTACTGGCTTCCTCCGCTCAGCGTAACTAGTATATAAAAACCTTACAAACTGGAGCATATCTCAATTCATGCATGTGTATGTGCAAATAGGATATTCTTACCAATCTTAATTGTTAATTCCTTTTAATCTCATTATAATCTCATCAAAAGTCTCATCATCATTCCATCGTCAATTCATTACCACTATTCCATTATCATCTTATACCTTTATCTCATCATCATTTAATTCCATAAATGATGTAGTCCATTTCTTATTCAATCAATTCATTACTACAAGTACCATTATAATCCTAATGAAAATTAATGAATAAATACTTCAAACAATTACCAAGTCTTAGGATCAATTATAATCAAGGTATATTTCAGTTATATTCATTATATAACTAATATATAAAAGTAAGGTATAATAAAAAGTTCATTTTCTTCATTCTGAACAGATGATAATTGATTATCAGGTTGGGTAATCGATTACCACGATTTTAAATTCAAATCAGGTTTCTGCAGAGGCCCGATAATCGATTACTCATGTGAGGTAATCGATTACCTGAGCTGTTGCAGTACAAAAACAACCGTTTTCAAGTACCAAACTTCAAATTATCAATCCTAACTCATTTCTAATCATTTACAGTAGTCCTAAGGTATAAATTAAACTTGTCTACAACATCTATTTGCACCAATTATTCTAGAGTCAAAATCCATTATTAATTATGCTTAAATTCAAGTTAAAATGCCAAATTCTAATTTCTTTGTTCTCAAGCTTACTTAACCATTCATTAAGCACCTATACCATATATATAAGTGTTCTAAATCCATTCTTCACAAAATATAGACCTCCAAGTCTAAATTCCAATTCAAGTTACATTGCTCAACCAACCTTAATTGGTTCCTAAGGATTTAGCATAATAAATATCATTATAGCAATTAGATAACTTCTCCCATACCTGGAAGAAGCTAGATAAGTGATTGGTTGAGAAGAAAATTGGCCAAAACGAATCCAAGCTTTGAAGAGCTCAAACCAGAAACATGAAAACTGATGCAACAGGGCAATTTTGACCACGAATTTCACCATGAAGTCGTAATGGAATATGATGAAATAAATTAGTTACAGCAACTAGGAAGTACAAATTTTAATTAGAAACAAGTTTGAGACGAAATGGTTTAGTGAGTTTACCAAACCAATTCAAGGAAGTTGGCACAAAGACATTGATTCTGCTCTGTCACATCTTCAAGAGCTCAACTTTGCAGGAGAATAACTCGAGCTACATGGACTCAAATTCAGTGGTTCTTGGTTCTAATTCAAGATGGGAATTAGAACTCGAAATGTGTTTTGGTTTCACTCGGATTGGTTCACTGAGGAGGGAGAATCAAAGATCCAAAGTGAACACTGTAACACCCGCAATTTTCAGCATTTTAATAAATTAATTTTCAAGAATTTCTGATTGGTCAGTTATTTTTAAATTAGTATAAATTCTTTATTTGATTTAAATTACGAGTGGAAATAATTATTTGGTCAGTTATTTGATTTAAATTCTTTATTTGAATTAAATTACGATTAGAGGTCGAGGTTCACCGAAGGAATGAACAAGGGTGACTCGTCCGGACTTAGGATTTAATAAAATATTAATAAAACTTTAAAAGACATTGAATAACGCGGCGAGTTGAGTGTGAAGTAGTGGAGAGGAAGATACCCTGTTTATTTGTGGATACTCAGGTGTGATTGTGATAGGGGAGGGTGATGAGGGTGAAACGTCAAGTAACCTAGAGTGATTTTCTAGGCAGAACGAGTCTATAAGTGATCGGGGATTAATACCCAAGGGATCGTAGCGTGTTCTTCACCCGAAACTAGAAAAGTATTGTCGCCCCCTTGATCAAATTTGGAACAGTGAGAGGGAACCTGAACGAGGCGGGCAGTCGATTGGCGTTGGGCCCTTGTGATGTCGCGTAAAATGTTGATTGTCATGATGGCCAGCCTGTGCGGTTGTGGCTTTGACAAATACAGATGTGTTGGATTCTCGGCTGTTCGACCGGCATGGGTTAAGGTTCCTGTACTCCTGTTTGCTTCCGACTAGGCTTGGGAGGATTGGAGGAGATGTATGTGTGCTAACTAAACTCCTCGATGACATTTCTTTAATTTTCCCCTGTCATCGTTGGATGCGCTTTGATAAGACTTAATAAAGTAAGAAGAATTATTAAAGGATCGTCGGAATAAAAGATTAAAATACCATACAAGTTATTGAGAAAGGAAAGTGGGAAAAAAATGCAATTGGTGAGAAAGTATGGATAAGACCAAGAATGTGACATTGTTATGATTATGGGATGTGATGTGGCATTGAGAATCAAGTAATGAAAGCGATGAACGAGGTAGAGAGAATGACACGAATTAAAGTATCTCTGTACAATGATAATGATATTGGTAATGATGATGAGGTGAATTATGTTGTGTAATTGGTTATTTGATATTTATATATTGTTGTGTGCTTGTCTTAATATTGTACCTTCTGTAATTCCACCCGTCGACGAGAAATCGTTCAGGATCGTTCACTCTCTCCCTTACCCTATTTCTTCTGCTGGTATTCTATACCACGCAGCGTAGATGGCGTATAGCATCAAGATCTGTGTGAACCCATTGGACGATGGAAGCTGGGAGTTGACTCCGGGTGGCTGGAGATGGAGAGGACCCATCAGTTTGGAGGTCACCGATCCACTGTTCACGCTTGAGGAGATGGAATTGCAAGACCTGATGAGGAGGCTCGTGCTGACAGATCAAGAGTTCACAATAAATCCAACATTTTTCGATGATGATGAAGAAATATTTGAAGACGCGGAGGAACCATAGGAGTTGTCAGGAGTGCCCAGTATTGGTGGTGTCCCGTAATGTAGGTTTTTAATTATGTTTTAATTATGTAATGCACTATCTTAAGATGTACTCAAAAGGAATGACTCTACATTGATGTAACTGTTTTATAGGACTGTATGTCTTATAAATTTCATAACTCTGATGAAAGTAATGGGTTTTGAAAATACTATCCGTAAAACGAAATGTTTTATGAAAATGGAAGAAAGAGTTTCAAAGCGTGATATTGGTAACATCTCGATTTGGAACTTGATGCATGTTAAGGGACATGAATGGTTTAATTGATAAGAAAATGTTTTTATGAAAACGATCTCATGTCCACGTCACCAATGTTTTAATAAAAAAAATTTCCTGGATTTTTACTAAATAAAAGATATTCAAGTTACTAAATCGGGGTGTTACACACACCAGAAAACAGAGCGAAATTTCAGAAATGTGGGTTGGAAAGTGAAGGAGTGATTTCAATCTTCAATTATAGGCATTAATCAAACTTCAGAGGCAACAAAAACAGGTTGGCAGACGTTGTGCAACTCTGGAAATCTCTAGAAAGTGAAGGGAATCGAATTTCCCAACTCAAAAGTCGTTTTAGTGCAGAACATGTGTGCCATCAGACTCGTAGTAATCCATTACCACGAGTTGGTAATCGATTACCTACAGAAAAACAAAGGGGTAATCAATTAGCTTATGCTGCTAATCGATTAGCATGGCTAGAAAAAGGCAAAAATTGAATTTTCTATTATTCTATTTATTTCCTTTCTCTCTATATTAATTCTAATCCTTTCTAAAAGGTTCTAAAACTTATTTTTAACTTCATTCATATTCTTAAATAATATTCACTAACATATATATAAAAATATTCATCAATTCATTATTGTATTTCATAAATTCATAATGAAAATAAAACTAATGAGTATTACATTATTGCTCAACTACTAAACTCAAATTATATTACCTTGAAATCACTTAATTAATTAAGATTAATAGAAGATGAAAAATGTTTGATGGACAGCAAAATATAGACCTTAATTACATATGTATCTTTGAGAAATATGTATAAAAATAAAAGTAGGTACGTAAAAGATGTAAAAGATAATTATCCAAAAAAAAAAAAAAAACGGATGTAAAAGATAAAGATAATGAATGTGTACAATATCATACACTGCAAAGCTTTGGTGTACAAATGACCTAGTTGATAAAATTGCATACACAAAAATTCACTTTAAAGCAATGTTTCTTTTTTTTTTTTTTATTTGCCGTCAAATTTACTATACCGTTAGTTGATGTTGGGTAGAAAAATATCATTAGGATAATCTAACATTTCTCATGTATGATAGAAGTTTAATTAGAAAAAATATGACTTATTATTTTTCTCATGTTCTCGTTAATTTCATAATCCTCTAAACATTTTGTGTAAGGTGAAGAAATAGTAAAACTATATGAGAAAATAGATGGTGCATTGACAGTATAATTTTTTTTTTATAATTAATATCAACATATATATAATCGATCTACCATTCATGTGTCAATGATTTTTGACTTTCAAACAAAAGTAAAACAAATGAGTAGTGGATGACACATTGACGGTATAAAAAACTTTACATTATCGATGCTCACCAACTAAATTCAAATTATATTACCTTGAAATCACTTAATTAATTAAGATAAATAGTAGATTGTAGACACCCCATTTGTCCGGGGTCAAAATTACATTTTTATAAAAAATTCGTTTGGGTAAGATTTTATCTTTAAGTTTTTTATAATTCAATTTTATAAATAAAATAAAAAAGAAGTTTGTTTGGACCCATTATTTTCTACTTAATGTGTATAAAGTTATTTTTGGGTTTAAAAGAAAATAAAATTTAAAAAAAAATGTTAAAAATTAAAAATTAAAAAAATAAATTAAAAAAAAGATTTTGAAAAAGGTATTTTTTTATGAAAAATAAAAAAAAACGAAAAATAAAAGTTCTCAGAAAAAAAATAAAAATGTTTTAGTAAAAGATTTGGTTAATTTGTGAAGATAAAGATAAAATTTGGTTTTGTTTTAAAAGGATTATCATCAGATTTGTTTTTATTTTTTTAATATTTAATTGAGAGATAAACCAGGGAATATTCTACTGGACTTTCAAAAGCATGTTGAAAAACCCTATTTTTTTGACCTAGTTTTTTCCTATAAATAGAGCTTTCTTCCTTACTTTGAGGACATAATAAAAAAAATTGGGAAAGAGAAGTGCACATACATAAATTAAAGGGAGTTACTATCATGCAATCCAAAATTGGATGGTTGCTATGCAATCTTTTCTTAAACCTAGTTAAAATTAGGTTTTTACAATTTAGTCCAATATAAAAAGTAAATTAAAAATTTACTCTTTTGTACCTATAGGCAAATTATAACTTTTAATTTAAAAAAAAATAAAAGTGGTTAAAATTAGTCACTTGTGTAAAAAGGCTTAATGCAAGTGACTAAATTTAAAATTAAAAGTTATAATTTGTCTATAGGTACAAATGACTAAATTTTTAATTTACTTTTTATGTTGGACTAAATTGCAAAAAACTAATTTTAACTACTTCAAATAATGACATGGCATAGGTGGTAACTTCTTATTGGTTTAAGAAAAGGTTGAATAGCAATCATCCAATTTTGGATTGCATCATAGAAATACCCTAAATTAAAAAAAGAAAAACTCCTGCCAGCTTCAGTTCCCGGCGTTCCCCACTCTCACTCCAGGGGCGTGTAACACACGCGCCCATCACAGCCCTCCAGACCCCAGCGCGTGCAACGCACGAGCGCCGTTCCTCCCCCCTGCTGCAGCACCTGCTCTCTCTGCTCCGCCATTCCTCTGCTGACACGTGGCTCTCATTATCTCTCCCTTCCGTCTTCTTGCTATTGCTGTGTGCCTGTGTTGCTTCTCTCGTACAAGTATTGCATTCTTTTTTTATTTGTTTTGTTTTCCCTTTTCTTTTTTTTTTTTTTACAGTAGAATATAAAAAATAAAATGTAGTCCGTTAACTTTCAATTATTGAGATTTTAATTATTAGAATCCTTTAATTGCTGAATAATAAGTTTTTGCATTAAATTACAGATTTGATATTTTAAGTTCTAATTTTATCCTTAAATCAATGTATTTGTTTTAAGTTATGAATTTAATTTTGTATTCAACAACATGGTAAACTTTTTTTTATTGGATTTTAAAATAAAAAAAATCAAAATTTTTTTTATAAAATTTAATAAATTTTATTAATTAAGAATTTTAATGCGTTTTGGAACTCCACCTTTCTTGTGCATATTTCCTCTCCGTATAAAATAACCTTGTCAGGCACAACAATAAAAAACAAATAATTTTGGCAAACCAATTTATTTAGGTCTTTTAATTAAAATCAATCAATGGTACCATTTTTGAATGGGGTGCTAATACCTTCTCCGGCTCGTAACCGACTCCCGAACTTAGAATCTATCTAGTTCGAGACCAATTTTTATCCTTTTTAATTAATAATTATTTTTTCGCATTTTTGTAACAAATGCGGTGGCGACTCCATATTGGGTCAACCGACCCCCACTCGTAGACGAGGTCCCGAGGGCGACCCGGGACCCCGGTCGCGACATAGATGAAAAATGTTTAATTGATAGCAATATATAGACCTTAATTATCTAAGATGTTATTATGTATCTTTGAGAAATATGTATAAAAACAAAAGCAGGTATGTAAAAGATGTAAAAGACAAAGATAATGAATGTGTACAATATCATACACAAATGATCAAGTTGATAAAATTGCATACACAAAAATCCACTTTAAAGCAATGTTTCTTTTTTTTTTTTTTTCCATCAAATTTATTATACCGTTAGTTGATGTTGGGTAGAAGAAATATCATTAGGATAATCTAACATTTCTCATGTTTGATAGAAGTTTAGAAAAAAAAAATGTCTTGCTGGAAGGATAGTAGGATACATACATTTCCGGTAATTTTAAAATGTGAAACTTGACTATGATACTTTCATGCTCTCTCAACGGTATCCCCAACAAAGTGGAGGTTAAAGAGATGGCGACGGCAACTTTTGCTCCCCACCTTGACCATGCCCTCACTCCCTCTATATATTTCTTTCTTTATCTAATATATTTTATTTTATTTCATTTTTTCTTCAATTCAGAGAGTCTCAACCCTAACATAATTAAAAATGGTGGGGAAACTAACGAAGGCACAGAAGAAGACCGCATATGACGCGAAACTATGCAAGCTTTTGGATGATTATACTCAGATACTCATTGTGGCTGCAGACAACGTGGGATCCAACCAGCTTCAGAACATTCGACAGGGTCTTCGTGGAGACTCTATTGTTCTCATGGGAAAGAACACCATGATGAAGCGATCCATCAGAATACATGCTGAGAATACTGGCAATGAAGCCTTCCTCAACCTCATTCCCCTCCTTGTTGTTAGTGCTTCATAATTGAAACTTGAGCTAATTCTTTAATAGAATTAGGGTTTTTATCTTTGAATATGTTTAGTTACTGACGGTGACGACGGATCTAGGAATTATCGATAATGGAGACGATCATATATACTCCTTCCGGTCCATATTATAAGCATCCTTTTTGTAAGAGAGAAAGGGTGTTTATAATATGGACCGGAGGGAGTACTACTTTTGATGAATCTTACTATAATATTTTTTAGAAATGATTAAGAGACTATTTTTGAATCAAATGCTTAAATAAGCATCAAGTATCCACTTTTTTTTTTCCCCTTTTCTAGAAACTACTTTTTCTGAAGAACTTTTCACCAACTTTTTCTACACAAGGAAAAAGAACTGAAAACAATTAGGCTTTAAATGGATTTTGGAAAGAAAAAAATCATAAGTGTTTAGTTTAATTAGTGGAATGAGAGAAGATTTTAACCTTTTAGGAAGGGTTTATCTAATGTATTGATGAATGAACCAGGGTAACGTGGGGTTGATTTTCACTAAAGGTGACTTGAAGGAGGTTAGCGAAGAGGTTAGCAAGTACAAGGTAATGTGACTATACCATTACATCATTTTTTTCCTTTACCATATTGCAATGTTCATTATGGTGCCAATGCCATTACCATATAATGACGAGGTTTCTTTGTCTTTTTTACTTTCACTTTCATTGCAATGTGAGAATATATATATAAATTCTATTATGAGAAAAAATATTGATATGTCAATTTATGATTAAGAAAGGCTTATTTAAGATGCTTTGCATTGGGTCCTTGAACAATGATTCTTTCGTCACTTAAATATTTAAATGATGATATGATCGACGATATGTCACGTCACTTTCGCAACATCGACGAGTGACGCATCATCTTGTTACCTATCGATACAAAGGTAATGTAGCATGTAAAAAAGTCTCTCTATCTCTCTTTTTCAGGAACTCAAAGCATCGAAAAAAATGTTTAAGGATCGATTCCAAAAAACACTTAAATTCAGAGACTAAAATCTTAAATAAGTCATTAAGAAATTTAAAGTTCCAACTTTATCCTTTAAGGATCTCATAAGCTAGTCAAAATACTTCATATCACAAATTTCAGAGAGATTCTTGTGAAACAGGTTGGTATTTTCCATTGTCTTCTTTGCTTTGTTACGTTTGTTGATAGATAATATCCAAATTCCTTTTGAGAAAAAAAAAATATGACTGTCCTTTTTGGTTTTTAGGAATGAAATGAAAATCCCCACTTGACCCCTAAGAATCCAAGGGATGTTATGTCGGTCAAAATAGTTATTTTCAAAATAAACATCAGTGATGCTTTGTAGTTTCTTGCAACTTTTCAATATGTATTTGAGATTGTTATGAACAAAGTTGGTATTTTTCGTTGATTAAAAAAAAAAAAAACAGTTGATATTTTTCATTGACTAAAGGAGTGCACATTTTTTGGAATGAATTGGATATTTAGTCTTTCAATGTGAGGCCTCCCTATATAGTAAGTAAGTAACCAGCAATATCTATGTTTTTAGTAATTAATATACTGCAAAGCGTGTAGAAATTAAAGACTAATTATCAATACCTTTGGAGTTTGGAAGCCATTCTTTGATCTTACTTCACTCTTGACCTCTAATTAACATTTGAAAAATGGCACGTTGCTCTCAGAATATGTGTACTTGTCTTGGATAAGTTGTTGTTGTCTCATTTATCAAGTGAATTGTGGCACTGCTTCCAATTAATTATACATTTCAATTGCAATATTTCTTTCTCAATTTCATCATTCATCACAACATCCTATTAGTGGATTATGCTAGACTATGGTGTATGTTGCATGAAAAGTTTAGCTTTGTGCTATTCTAATGCTCAGTTTTCATATTATTAAAATGTTAATATGTTAATGGTTGTGTTTGATCTTAAACAGGTAGGAGCTCCAGCTCGTGTTGGTTTGGTTGCTCCAATTGATGTCGTTGTTCCTCCTGGCAATACAGGACTAGATCCTTCTCAAACCTCTTTTTTCCAGGTTCTTAAAACCAGCAAATGTTATATTATTAGTTGCGTTAACTTTTGGTTTTATAAGGCAAAGTATCAGTGCTCTGCCTTATGATTCAAGAAGTTGTCGCGACTCGTTAATGTCCTGCGAAATGGTGTTTATATTGAAAATGCATATTTCAGGTGCTTAATATCCCTACCAAGATCAACAAGGGTACTGTGGAAATCGTCACCCCTGTTGACCTCATCAAGAAGGGAGAGAAGGTTGGCTCTTCTGAGGCTGCATTGCTTTCAAAGCTCGGGATAAGGCCCTTCTCATACGGGCTTTTAGTCGTTAATGTTTATGATAATGGTTCAGTGTTTAGCCCTGAGGTTCTTGATTTGACTGAGGATGACCTTGTTGTGAAGTTTGCTGCTGGTGTTTCGATGGTCGCTTCACTTGCACTGTCCATCTCATACCCAACAATTGCAGCCGCGCCGCATATGTTTGCACATGCCTATAAGAATGTCCTCGCCGTTGCGCTTGCCAGCGAATATTCTTACCCTCAGGCTGATGAGATTAAGGAGTACCTAAAGGTAATGTCTCAATTAGTTATATAATTTATGCATTCATGTGAATGTAAACAGTATTATTGGGAGAGTCTTTGCTTAGGTATTTGACTGAATCCTAATAGATTTTTTTGGTCTATTAGGATAGACGATACATTGGAAAAAAAAATTAATTGACTCATTATTTTTGTTGAGTATGGCTCATAGGTACTACAAAAGGGCAAAGGGTCACATGAGCCACGAAGTGGTACGGGTTATGGGCTTTATGTAATCTGTTTTATACTATATATGTGTGTACTCTGTAACCCTAATAAGCACAAGAAATAATACGGAACTATAGCTGCTCTATAGTCGCAGACGTAGGCATTATTGGCCGAACTGCGTGACTAATTCTGTGTGTTTTCTCTCTTTCTCTTCTGTTTCTATTATTGCTGTTACAACAATTTTCATTTTTATGATATACTAACCGGTGACATGCAGGATCCTAGTAAATTTGCTGCTGCTGCACCGGCTGCAGCTTCTGGCTCTGCCCCAGCTGCTGCTCCTGCCAAGAAGGAGAAGGAACCGGAGCCAGAGGAAGAATCTGAAGATGACATGTGCATAGGCTTGTTTGATTAATTTGTCTATGCATGGTTTTTGAGTCTAGTTAAAGTTATTTTTGCACTCAGATTTCACAAGTGAAATCTTTCTTTGTTTCTAGTGTTATTTTACAAGTTTACCTTTTGATGTTGTTTTAAATGACTCGTATTTAGTTACTACTATTTGTTATTGGCTTAAGTTGTGTCTGGCAATCTGGTAACTACATTTCATAAATCATGAATGTGAGTTGCCAAGTTGAGTTGGTACTTGATCCCAAAGAAAAGCAAAACTGAAAAAAGTCATTACTCACAATGGCAGAGGAGGATGATATAAAATTCAGAGGACCTGATTAAATTTAATTAAAAATTATAATCAAAATTCATAAAATAAAAATAAAATCTAAAAAAGCATACATAATTGTATCAAAGCTTCAAAATAATATATGAATGCAATATAACATTATATAACAATAAAACATGTAAAAGAGAAAATGTACCTTTATTTAAAGTATTACTCTACATTCTTTTCTTTTTTTTGTTTACATGGGAGGTCTGGGACTGGAACCCATGACCTGTTGGAGGGAGAAATCCTAAGTGTCTCTGCAAACCAACTGGGTTGTCTTACGCGGACTACTCTACATTCTTTTAAAGATTTAAACTCATCAATGTACCTTCATTCATTGCTAAAAGAGTAATATGTCAGATTAGTTCCTGACTTTGTAAGTTTTGGTCAAGTTAGTTCCTGACTTTATCGAAATAACAATTTAGTCCATGAGATTTCATTTTAACTCACATACATCCCTATCTTTATCCCATTTTAAAGCAAATACATCACTGCGATAGTGACGGCAGGGACTAACTTGATCGACGTTCTCCTATCTCAGGGACTAGATTGCTATTTCGATAAAGTCAGGGACTAACTTAACCGACGCTTACAAAGTCAGGGACTAATCTGACATATTGCTCATTGCTAAAAATCATCTTTCTGTAACTGTAGAAATAATTTGAAGAATTAAAATGAGACGAATCACTCGATCAAGCAAATAAAATGTGATTGTCATCCTTGTTTTTGCCAAAGATTTACACGATCCTAAGATAGTTGAGAGGTTCTTCAACTTTGGATGGTTAATGGCTTCAAGGATAAAATGTGGAAGTTGGTATTCAAATTAATCTTATCTTTCCCAATGAAATAAATAGGATAGAACTTGTACATATATTATCAATATTGAATGCTTTATAAGCATCCTTGGAAGCAAACTAGTAGTGAGAGTTAAAAGCATCACTGCTTGCTTAACGAACCTACAATTCGATTCTTGCACCTGCTTATCAAATGAAACTAAAAAGATGTTCACTCAATAATGATACTCGAATCAGATGTGATCTTTTCGATGACGAGCGACTCTTTTACATGCTATATAAGCAACACCGAAATAATAAGGAATATAAATGTCATGTTGTTCAGAAATAATAATGTAAAGGTTTTCAATAATCTTGCCAACCATCATCTCTTAGCTTCTGAATTAATGTTTTTGTCATACGCACTAACTGCATAGCATTAACTTTATCTTCAGACTTTTGTTGTAAAGCTTGACAAAGGCAATTTGTGGTCCTCATGATCTATTTCATCAAGTATAAAATCAATATGAACTAAAATGTAGTCGGACTACTATAAGCAACATCGACACGTTGAAGAGAAGTGTGAAGCAAGTGAGGCAATATGCTTCAATGTTTGGTTTTGATGAAGACAATTGACAAAGAACAAATATTCAACAAAAGAAAAGAGATCAAAGACTCAAGAGTTCCATTATTCACATAGGACAATTGTATATGAATTGTATAATCTTTATTAAGGTGAGTGTGCGTTTTGGGTAGAGTCTAAGATAAGTAATGAATCTCAATGGTTTTAAAGGGAACTTGCATGCATTGGATCATGGGTCATTACATTGCATAATGTTCTTGAAAATAAATGCATACATCTTTGAAAATGTTTTTAATACTTCAATCATGCATCATTGAATGGCTAAGGTACTGTTATGTGTGTGTGTGTATATATATATATATATATATATATTATTGAAGTTTCTACTTAAAAGTACAAACTGGCCAAAATGAATCGAGTTATTCGATTAACGGTTCTGTTAATGTAACACCCTGGTTTTTATCAAGGGAATAAGGGATTCTTGAAACGAATATAAATACTTTGAACTCTAGTAATAACTTTAATTTTCAAGAATCGATAAGTAAGATAATCAAGAAGAATACTAGGAATCAGAAAAATCTTATTTCTAAGGCTTTTGATGCACCTTCTGATCTACACAACTTTTGATCTAATAGAAGATCGTACTACGAGTCTTTGGATAATTAAGTTCTAGAGATTTTCCATTTTTGTTGGGGTGCAGTGGCAATCATTCGCCCTAGCCCATTAGTTATCATTTTATTTAGACTAAACTAACTTCCTTCCTCTTATCGTAACAAAGGTAGCTAAAAATAACTCTCCTATAACTTAACCCAAAGCATAACAACAAGGCTCGACCCATCTAACTTAGACAATTTCTAAAATTGAATGAAACTTCATTCTCTAATGATTTCCGATTGACACTATAACAGCTTCTTAGAGGTTGACAACGAAAGGAATGGGAAATCATACTCTCAGACCAAAAGGAAGAAACTGCTCTGATACCATAATCATAATTCACATATATCACCAAATCTGACAAATATACATACTTCAAACAAGCACACATCGTCAATTGATCATTCATTCATCTCTAGTCTTAGCACAACACATGACATCATATATCCATTTAAAATTAACCTAAGCATAATTATCATGGGAGAAAATTTTGGATGTATTCTTCCCGATTGCCTATTTTTAATTTAATTAATTTATTTATATTTGATAATAAATTGATAATAATGTATTCTTCCCTATCGCCTATAATTGATAATGTTGTTTAATTTATAAACAACGACTATTTTTAATTTCAAATTATTTATTTATTTATTATTTATTTAAATATAAAAATATATACTTTCGTCGGTTTTATTTTTAAGAAAAAATAACTAATTTCACAAGTATTTAAGAAAATTATTTGAGTGTATTTAATTTTCTCAAATTCATAAAAAGAATGGACTTTTTATTTTTTCATAACAAGACAATATATTTAAGAATAAAAGAGAAAAAGTATATATTTAAAAATATTTTTAAAAATATAATAATAATATTATTATTTTTTATTTTTATTTATTATTAATTTATTTTTATTATTAATTTATTTATTATTATTATTATTTGTTTATTAGGGTATTATAAAATAAAAAATGAAGAAAAGGACAAAAAATGGGCCCCACAGAGTCTTAAGTTGAATTTGTTATTTTACAGACTCAACTTAAGACTATCCACCAGATTTTGAAGATTAGTAGAGTCTGGAGAGAGTCTGAAAGAAAATCTGAACTTAAGACTCTCCACCAGACTCTCTCCAGACTCTGTTGTGGATGCCCTTATGAGTAGTTTGTATATTGCAGTATGTTGGGTATTGTATGCAGGACCATAATACGTTGAGACATTGAGATTTATGGCAAATTTTTTAATTTTTTTTTATTTTTAAGTAATTATGCTCTAAATAGACGAATGGTCTGATCCGGTCCGATCTTTGTACATAAAAATGTCTAGACCGAAATAGACCGGACCTTGTATAACCGAATTAAACCCCCTCCTACTCAACTTTAATATCCTCATCCCTCTCTTTACTATATATGTCATCCCGTTCAGCCTCATTTTTCCCATAACAACAACCCAACATCCAACGTTGTTCTTCCTTGTCAGTTTTTTCAACCCATTAGAGAGAAATAGTTTTAAGAGTCTCCAATTTAGGTAAATACTTTTGAGGACTTTAATTTTTATTATTTTTAAATTTTCAATTTTTGTGTAATATGTAAACTCTTATTGTACTTTTTTTTAATGTTATATTTAATTTATTTGTAACAATGTTTTGAAAACCAGAGCGGTCATCAAATCGGTAAGGATAGAGGTTTGAGGTTCAACGGTTAAACCGTGGTTGAACTGCTATAGAACCGTTGATAATTATATTTTGGAATTTTTTAATGTATACATTAGAATACATATTTAAAAATTTATATTGGACAAATTTTCGTGAAAAATTAATGTAATTAATATACATAAATATTCAGAGAGAAAGAGAAGGAGAATGATAATATACATAAATTTTATAAGTAAGTCAATTTTCAATGTAGATATTTTCAATGTAGATATATTAAATATAAGTTCTTAACATGTGTCCTAAAACACATATTAAAAAAATAAAATATAATACCAATATTTTTTAATATATATATATATATATATATGTTTTAAATAAAAAATAAACTATTGCACCAAATATACTCAACATATATTATTGATCCAAAAGTAAAATTGTTGTTTAGTTTTGCAATATGTGTGTTTTGCAACAATGAAGATGTTAGAAAAGTAAGCATTAAAAATGGGCATAAGTTTGGTGCATTATAGTTATTAGAGCCATTCATTTCATTGGGCTTTGCCTAAAAAAGCCCATGCATTATTAGAGCCAAAAAGTACTCAAATTCAGGGCAAGTTATTCTTTGACCAAGCAAACGACAAACACATCAAAGTACCTTTGTTTTCACATAGAACTGCATAGCGGCGGCAGTAGTAATCTGTTAAAACCTAGAAGAAAGAAAAATAATAAAAGTTGTTCTTCTGGATTAAGGGAATCATCCCCCTCCCTATATACTTATCTTACTCATTTTCCCTTCTTCTTTTTTTATTCTTAACGAGCTAAATCTCTCTCTTTCTTTCCTGGGTTTTGTTATTCTTACTCCATTTTCCATAATTAGTCCAACTGTCAAAGCTCTGGTTGTACGATTTTTCCGATTAAGGAACGCTTCAGTCGGTTCTATACCGGTTTTTGGCAAGGACGGTTCTTTGGTAAGATTGGACCGGATGTCTGCTCGGTTCACCATTTTCTCGGTTGAACCGACCGGTCCATTTCGGTTTTGAAAACATTGATTTGTAATGTTGGTAATTAATTTTCACAAATCAAGTTTATCATTTATTATTAATATTTTTAATATTTTGTAGGTGTTACAAAGTGTCACTTAACCCATATCCAATTGATATGTCTTTGTTGGTTTTGTAAAATGTACATGTCTCACAACATGTATGAAACAATAATGAAGATAGATTAATATTAGTTCGACGAGTACAGCAATTTCGTGTGTTGGAAGTCAAGCTAGTGTTGGAAGACTTGCTTCAAACTCTTTTATGGACTTCAAGTTGATATCAAGCCAAGGTTTTGATGATAACAACCAACTCAAGATTCAAGCTCTCAAGTATCTTCAAGATTCAAGATTGAAGACTCAAGCAAGATATAGCCTAGAAGCCTTTTCCTTTAGGACATGTGTAAGGTAATGAAGTTCTTGTTATTAAAGAGTTTAAAAGGACAATGAGTTTCTCATTTAAAAAGGAGAAGAAAAATGTGTTTTCATGAAAAATTGTTTTTATATCTTAGTTTGTGTGAAAATACCTGATGTTACAAAACTCTGAATATTTTTATGTATGCAAGAGAGAGTAATCGATTACTTTCTTGAGTTAATCGATTAACTTTGTTGCATCATAGAAAAATCAGAGAGGTTGTAATCGATTAAGTGAACTTTGCTAATCCATTACTTTCTTATGAGAGTAATCGATTACCTGACTCAAGTAATCGATTAGAATTGTTGCATCATATATTTTCCAGAGGCACAGTAATCGATTACATGCTGTGTAGTAATCGATTACATATGTTGCATCACATAATGAACAGAGACTCAGTAATCGATTATTTGATGAGTAGTAATCGATTAAATGAGTTGCATCATATATTGAACAGGGGTGATGTAATCGATTAACCACTATTGGACTAATCGATTACTTGTTTTTCAAAAGTATTTAAGAATTTCTATTTTTGAAGGAATAATCGATTACCTTCAGAAAGTAATCGATTACTTCAGCTTTTATTGAAAAACGTGTGAGAATCATTTTTATTATTTCCTGATTTGTTTTTATATATAAAATTCTGATTTATTTTATAAAATTCGAAATGATTTTAAATTTGAATTATTTCCTTTTTCGTTTTAAGAATCAAATCTTTATTTTATTTCGTAAATCGTTTTGATTTAGTTTTGATTTTAAAACTTATTTCAAAATCTTATTTTATTTTGTTTTGATTTTGTTTTACTAATTTTGAATCTTTTTGAATTATAAAAGTGTTTCAGAAAATTCACTCCAACATTAGTCACAACATTACACTCTGATATTCATTCATTCTTTTTCTGAAATTCACGTTCTTCTTCTTCTCCAATTTTTCTCTGATCATATCGAAAATTCTTTTTGAAGAACTCTAAGAAACCTTGTTGGCCATTTAACTTATCAAGAAGAACTTCATTATCATAGAAGAGCATATTGTAGTATCCGTGTTTTGAGAACACACAAAGCTATTGTAATCTCTATCACATTCTTGTATTTGAAACCTTAGTGGTTAGGGAGAGAATCCCTTAGTGGATGTGTGATACGTCGTAGGGCGAGGAACCCTTCTGTGTGATCTTGAGGCCCCTAGCGAACGGAGGTTCCTAGTAGTGTGCGGGGTGCTCTTGGGTGTAATAGGGTGCGGCTCTATTGCTGATTATAGAACTCTCAAGCGGGTCGCTTGGGGACTGGACTAGGCCTTTCGACGGAAAGGCTGAACCAGTATAAAATTCCTGGTGCAAGCTTTTCTATCTCTGTCTCTTTACTTTCCGCATATTTTATTTATTTTACGTTTCCGCACTACTCTATTTTTTATATCAATCGTTTTCGCTCTCCTTCTCAAACGTCTAATCTCTCCAATGCGAAACAATTTTTTAATTTGTAAGGGTTTTCACAATATATTAATAAAACTCGATTCACCCCCCTCTCGAGATTTTGAGGCCAAACCCAACATCGTGATGGCGGTTCGAAAATCGCACTTGCCATCGTTGTCTTACTAAATGATGTCGATTTTTACATTTTGCACAAATTTCATTTTATCAAATTGATCATCCACTTATATCTGTATTGGTTAAGCGTTGGAAACCTGAAACTCACACTTTCCACATGCCAATTGGAGAGTGCACAATAGGGTTGGAAGATATGTAATTTTACTCGGTTTTCGTGTCAACATTAAAGCAATCATTGGAATAACACATGATAATTGGACACGTTATGCTGAACAGATGTTGAGCACCAGACCACCGCTCAAATTAATTACAGGGGATTGTTTAAGATTGAGTTGGTTGCAAGTTCAATTTGGTGATTTCTCGCACTGTGTAACAGCCCGATTTTCGCTTCCGAAAACTTAACTGAATCATTGTTATTTTATTGTAAAAATGAGGCCATTTTTTTTAAAAACATGAGTTCATTACTGACCAACACCACCCTTTCAAAAATCGAGTTGTCACTTTTGAAACTCCCCACTCAAAACATCATCGTTGAAATATATATAAAACTGTTTTCATTTAAAAGAAAAACATGAGCCACAAGTGCTGGAGTCAAACTCCAAAAGAAGGCCGTCATTACAAAAGAGATTACAAACCAAAATAAATAGTAGCTGATTACATCTGTAGTACATCGCAAGATAATCCTCGATTGGAACTCAGATCCTAGACACACAACATCCTCTAGACACAGACAACAAGGAATCACTCTTCGACGGAACTAGCATCCGTCTCCATGTCTTCACTCGAGTCTGCCTCCGCTTCCTGATCAGATTCACTGACGCTCTCTTCCTCCATGGGTTGAGAAATAGCTGCTGCTAAGGGTGCAGGATCACCACCAAACTCGTGATGCTCCCTCGGTCCACCATTTTGATAATCACGGAGAGTGACTTGTCCCACGTGTACGTCCATACTTGCTCCTCGAAGAATATGTCTCGGATCATCGATTTCCAATCGAGTATCTCCTCTCCAGATCCAGCCTTCAGGTACCATCTCCCATGCTCCTCCCTGAAGAGGCCACATGCTGATTGCTACACGATACGCCATCTACCCGTTGCAATACCGGCGGAAGCCAATACGACAACCAGGTAGGAGAGAGTTATGTGCCATACACTAACACGTTGACCGTAAGGTCTCAGGGTAGACACGATGAAAAGAAGAACCATGACAAAGATATTTGACCAACACGGGTCGAGACAATAGAACCAAAGAATACAGCGAATAAACGAATATGCAACCGACTAACCAAATAGAATCCTGACATCGTAATCCACAAGTGCAAGATAGATAAATGACACATAAATCACATAAGGAAAAGCATATCTCATCAATACGAATCATAACTCTCACTGCCACATAACGCCATACTTTGTCTAATCTTTTCAATCATTCAAGTATGTATTCATTTCTTTGATTGTTAAGTTTTATCATAACTCTTTCACTCAATCAGGTAGGGGAAATCACCATCACTGAGGAAACGCACTCTCTACATCTCCTCGGTCTCCATCCAAACCTAGTCGGAAGCTAACAGAAGTACAGGACCTTTACCACGCGGGCACGATAGCTGTCTCACACATATGGCTCCAAGCCAGGAGGTCTCAGCCTCAAATCATAACAATATCAAGGCTCACTGTCCACGCAGTGGCAAACACAATGCCCCGTTCCAGTCCCTCTCACTGTTGTAGACTTGCATTCAAGGGGGTGACAGTATCATTTCTAGTTAGCTATGTGGTACTTTCCACGACATTAGACCCAGTCCCCACCACGTCAGTGTGCCACTTGTGGGATTCGTCCCACCTAGAAATGTACTCGAGGCTTCTTGACGTTTCACCGTCCTTGCCCTCCCCTCATGCAATCTCCACCTGAGTATCCGCAGATACCCATAGTATCTTCCTCTCCACCACTTCGGACTCTCATACCTCACCGCATATATTAATGTCTTTTAATGTCTTTTAATATCTTTTAAAGTCTTTTAGATTAACCTATAGTCGGCTTGCCCTTAGTCCATCCCTTCGACAAGACCCGACCACTAAGGGTTACATCTTTCCCCACTTTCACAAAACCACACATTCACTTTCTCAAGCCGCTCAGGCACAATCTCATCTCATCATTCCCATAGGAATTCACATCTCTTTCTTTAACAATCACTCATCATCTCTTTCTTTGGATCACATCATACATCGATCTTTTGCTTATCCTAACACTTGACTTTCTCATAAGCATTCATAACGACATTCAGACTCATCTCACGAAGCGTAACTTGTTCAAAAGAATAAGAAAGGAACTAACATAAGACAAGAATAAACATGCACTAGTTCAAGAAATATAGAATAAAATATATCGTGTAAACTCATGTTACCACCATACGAGCAACCATGTTACGGGCTCACCACAATCTCACTCACCTCTTAATCCAGCAAAAGAAATACTTCGACCTTGGAGATCTCTAGCTTCTCTTTGAGAATTGTCACCACCGTCCACTGAATAACCTCAAATAGATAAATACACTTTTATTAAAATCATTTCAGTTCAAAGACCATACTTGGTTTCTTCAATAGAAAACCCTTTCACTTTCTCTATCCTTTCTTAGAATTATAAAAGTTTATCAAAACAATTCTCAATCGTTTCTATACTTGAAATCCTTTGAAAATCATTTGAAAACTCACATTAGAATAACTAAAATAATTAATTCATGTGGCTGTATGGAAAATTCCAGCCCCTTATTCGATTTGTAAAACCATTGAAAACCAATAATTTTCATCCAAACCTTTGTAAATTCAATAACACTTGAAATTCATGTCTTCTACCACTCAAAACATTTTTAAAACTTGAAATACTTGGAATTAAAATCTTGGACAACAAGGAACAAAAGAAATTAAATCATGAAATCACTTTAAGAAAATAATCAAATTCATTTACTCATTTCCTTTATCAAACCGAATGGAATCAAAAACAAAACAACACAATTCAAACAAATTTTTCTTAAAACAAAGTCATGAAACATAATCATTTCAAAGAGACAAATACATGCAAAAGAATCTAGCCTCTTCAACCTAATATAGGTCGAATCATCACTAGTTGAAAACAAAATCTTGGATGCACTTTTCTTTATGCAAAAACCTTGAAAATTTTAAATCAAAAACATGCACATGTAAAACACATAGATTTAGAAAATACCACTTCTTTTTCTTCCACAAAACCGTGACTTACTTGTGTCACTTCAAACACATTTTTATTTTCATTTTCCTTTGCATGCACTTTTAAAATCATGGAAATCAAAAAGAAATTACATGCAAGGAACTTTTTCATGAAAAATCATTAAGTTTCTTTGTTTTCAAAGCTTGACAGAATGGTACTTTAACAAAATCAAGAGGAAAACTTAAATCCTTGACTTTGAAATACACATGAATTAGATCAAAACATAAATCATTTGGAAAAGAATTGTTTCCCTTGGTTTCTCATCAAAACCGTGACATGCATGTAAAGGATCAAAACTTTTTGAGCAAAAGAATCTCATGCAAAACTTAGAAATCAAAACCATGGAAAATCAAGGTAAGAATCAAATCCTTTTCAAAGCCAAAACAAAGATCAAAGTCCTTTTTGAAAATAAAACCAAGATCAAAACTTTAGAAAATTTCAAAGTGAAAGTCAAAGTATGAAAACCACATAGATCCTCTTCAAATAGCATCAAGTTATCATGCATGAACTTGAAATGAAATAAACATCATCATGACCTAATTTTCTAAGCATGACTGAATGATAATGTCCGTGGGTTAGGGTTCTACAAGCTTATGATGTTCTTGGAACTTAAGATCAAGGCTTTACAAGCACTTACAAATATGGATCTTCAAAGAAATTGGACATGCAACAACAAAGAACTTTTACAAGACTTGGAAAATTAAAAACTACTATTAATACCCTATGATCTTCGAATAAGCTAAAGAAATAGAAAGGATCTTCAACCTCTTCACTTAATCTCCAAGAATCCTAAGACTTTTGAGCTTGGTCTTCCTCTTCCTCTTCTCCTTGGTGCTCACGGGTTCTCTCTCTCTCTCTCTCTCTCTCTAAGTTTCTAGTTCTTTTCTAAGAGTATGGATGTTACTCTTAGAGTTGTGTTTGATTGGAAATGAAATGAGAAGCAAATGGGTTGGTGTACTACGGTTTAGGCTTATAAGAAAGCAACCAACAAATTCCTTTCCTACCCTTAATTCAATTCGGTCAAGAGTGCAACTAGGAAAGGTAATTTCGACCACATCAAGGCTTGCATGGCTCAAGCCAAGCCATTGGACAAATGGAGTAAAATTAGGGCTAATCTCACTTCCTATTGGTTGGTCAAACTACTAACTAAGCCTTACACTAATTAAACCTAGGGTTCACTAGTCCACTAACCTAGGGTGCAAAGAAGTCAACAAGATTGCATCATATGCACACTACTCACACACACACGGCGACACCTATGCACACACATGCACAAAATCATTTTCATTTTCTTTTCTTATAAAATCACATTTTCTTAAAAATATAAAGTATAAAAGGCTTAAGATATTTAACCCGAAAAATGCCAAAAATCCGAAATTCATAAAGTTGGTCTCAAAATAAAATCATTTGCTTAAAAATCCAAAATCATTTGAAATCACCAACATAAATTCAATTCAATGAATATTCTTTTTTTTCAAAATACCCTTTATAAAAACGTCTTCTCAAATAAATTCCTTTGTCTATTAAAATTCATGTGAGGTATTCAGACGGGGTGTTACACACTGCGCGGGAAATGAATAATTGTATCTACAATATACACGAGTGTATATACTAAGGCTGATGGAAGGACTCATTTTCACAAATCATTCTAGAAAGTTTGTACAATTGTGGTTTCTTACACTATTAGAGGATTTGCAAAATACTGCTAAATATAGCTGGGGTTTAGCGGTTCTAAGTTATTTATATCGGGAGCTTTGCAAAGTCGCTACTATGATAAGAAAGAGATTGCTGGCCTCACTTTGCTATTCAATTGTGGGCATGGCCTAGATTCTCATCTATCTTGCCTGAGATTTATGACAACTATGCTCGACAATACGAAACCCCATGCATATACTTTGCTGTAAGTGATTCTTTTATTCATTTTTAATATTATGTTATTATATATATAAATGTCCCGTGAAGATATCTTCCTAATGTAATATTTTAAAAAAAAATTTAGGTGGATGGCGAAAATAAATTTTAAAAAGTCAAATCACAAGTTGGACTACTACCGAATGACTTTTGATCAAATGGGCTAGGAAGATGTAAAAACAAATATTTAGATATATTCTTAATTTGAAAAATGAACTTTTGTAGTGTGATGATAAATTAATTATTTTTTTAGATTGTATCAGAACTGTATAGTTAGATTTTGCCCACATGCCCAAATATACTCCTTGATGAAATTGTCGCGTGGAGGAGGGCCCTTGTTCCATTGAAACGCTTCAACATTGTGGAATGACATCAACCAGATGGTGTCATGAGACAATTTGGCATGATGCAACATATTATTGGTGCACCCTCACAACTTGTTTGGTTGCATGACCAATCACTTAAAGAAGTACCACATAATTGTTTAATATGCTTCGAATTTCCCGCATTGACATTCTTCGTAGTTTAATGAGACCCACCATGATTAACCACCACTCTATGTCACAGGATTGAATGCTTCTTCAACATCAAAACTCATATATATTAGCAGGATTATATCTGCACTTGATGAAAACACGCAAGCTCTTAATTTTTCTCCATAGCCCTTACCAACTTGTCGCGATACCTTTTTCCACTAGCATATTAAGCCATCGATTGCCCGTTTCTCGTTACAAAACAGTTCACCGACCTAACATATGTACTCGTCACTAAAGCTGTTATTATCAAACAAATTTCGAGTACCTTTAAGGAGTTTATTCACACATTCGAACAAGTAAGTTGTCATGTGACCTTACCTTCAACCACCATCATAAGCTAGACTCGATTTCTCCTTTGAAATTCTATCAATCTAGCTTTCTATTTAGAACTTTCATCTCGAAATCTTCTCCACACGTTGTCAGATCAAAGTGGATTTTCCTGGGAATGTAGCCTATAATGATGGAATAAAAAAAACAAATTAGTTAATATTATAAGAAAAAGTAACTAATGAATAAATAATACAAGTCTTGCCAAGTGACATTAATTCACCCTTCAATTCGCTATTCTCGAATCCAAGATTGAAATTGTTGCCAATGTGGCGTGTGTAGTAGACATGGTATGCATCAGATGGCTACCATTCAAGATATTCATTAGTCACCGCTTTTATTATTCTTTTGTGACGATCAAAAATGAAACATATGTTAGAACTACAATCGGTGGGTGAAATAACTAGGAGACACTAGGAGAACACCTAGAAGGGGGCGTTGAATAGGTGTTAAAGAAACCTTGAAAGATTTTCGAAAGAAACAAATCGAAACGATTAAAACAAATGATTTTTACAAAAAAAAACTCAGCACTTAATCGATTAAGACAAGTTACTAATCGATTAACCCTTTAAAAAACACTTAGTTAATCGATTAATCAAACAGGTTAATCGATTATTTACGAAAGCTTGATTTTGGTTAATCGATTAACAGCTTCAGTTAATCGATTAATCATTGTTAAAACTGAAAAATCACTTTTCAATTGAATACGAAAATCAATCAATTAACACATATGATTAGAGATTAAGCGGAATTGATTAACACCAATATTCTTATTGATTACCTAGGTTATGAAAATGATTTTCCCAAAATCAATTTGCACAATTAAGATTCAATTCAATCAATTATGAAATTCAATCTTTTCTAGGTTTTCAATCAAGAACAAATGAAATGACTTGAATGTAAAGAGTTAAGAGTTTAGAGATACGACACGGAGATTTATCCTGGTTCACTTTCATCCACTTGAAAGCTACATCCAGTCCCCTCTTCAACCAAGAGAGATTCTTCACTATGAGGAATTAGAGTTCTCAAATTATAAGCAAATGCCTCTCAAGATACCCTTCTTGATAGCCTCCAAGAGATACCACACTCTTGTCTTGCAACCCTATTGAATCTAATCTAACCTCTTCCCTTGCTTGCCGATATCCTCACAACAAGTCTTCCAATTGCTTTGAGATGCTTCAAAGACTTCCACTTGCTTGATGATGCCTCACACCAAGACTTCCAATTTCTTGTTAACACAACAAGACTTCCAAGATAACTTTGCTTGATGAACAACCACCAAGGCTTCCTTTGTTGTAGATAGCTTGCCTCCTTTGCAATGATTACAACCAAAATGAAAACAATGACAATCCTATGAATCTCTTTCAATAGCTATGAAAATATCGACATAAGAGATTCAAAGATACTTGATCAAAGAATGTAAAAGTGAAAGCTTTGATCTATGAAAGTGAGAGAGAATATTGTGGCTTTGATCTTTGTAAAATTGATATGAAAATTGTTCTAATGTGTTCTAATGATTCACAAAGGTTAGGAAAAGATTTATATAGAATACCCAAAAGTTAGGAACATTAAAAACTGATTTTGAGACGTGAAAAACGTATTTTAAAAACCAGTACTGCAGGTGTTAATCGATTAACTCATCTTGTTAATCGATTAAACACTGTTAAAAACATGTTAATCGATTAACCACTCCTCTTAATCGATTAACCACTGCTAAAGTCAATTAAAAACTTGTTTTCTCAAAACTAAACCTTTTCTTTCAAACCTTTAAGCCACCTATTTATTTTAAGTTAAGTGAAAACTCAAATTATGATATAATCATGACCTTGATAGAGATTCACTACCCTCTAAAGACTCTACCCAAACTCATTAAAATAAAAGACTCAAATTAAAGATATTACAATTAAACACAAATTGAATCTTCATGAGCTTTCTCTCTCTTCATCATTTGTTGTTTGCTGTTGATTGATGAACTTCTTCATACTTGAGCTTGATCACAAACACTTGTAGCTTGTTCAAAACCTTGTGTCATTATCAAAACATTCTCACTGGATCTAACAACATATACCTATCTTGCTAGTCACATGCTCATTTATGTTTGTCAAGAACCACAACCAAGCGCTCAGGGTCTCCCCTTCTACAATGGCATAAGCAAGGGGAACCAATTGACTGTTTCCATTTTGAAATGTGGCAATTAGTAACGTGCCACGATATTTTCCATATAAGAATTTGTCATCAATTTGAATGGTGGGCTTGCAAAACTCAAAAGCTTGTGAACATTGTTGGAATGTCCAGAAAACTTAATGAAACATGCAAAAGTCACCGCTAACTCGATTATCAACTGTAACATCGTTTGTCTCGATCTTGTAGTATGAATCTAGTGCAAAAAGTTGCATGTAATCCAATCATCTAGGTAACATTTTGTACGATTCTTCCAAATCGTCAACAATATGGTTTATTGCCTTACTCTTTTCCATCCACGCCTTCTTGTATGATATTTGATAACCATAAGTACTAGTTATCCTTTCCTGTACGAGGGTTATGAATGTGTGACGTTCTTTAGAGACCATACCTAAATGATGTAAAAAAAATTGTATATCATTAAAATAAATAATAAGTTTAATGAATTTAATAAAATAATGAAAGAAAGTCAATCATCATACCTACTATTCATGCTATATAGTTAGAATCTAACATCGGATGATCTTAGAATAACATTACATTCATTCAAGTATGTTAACCACCCCGTTTTGTTATGCGCCACTTGTTTGACTTTTTTGGTAAAATTGCTCTCATCTTCCATGAGCATCCTTCTTCACTCTTTGGCCACTTAACATAATAGAAATTTTGCTTTGATTCAACAACAAAAAATGTTTGATGAATTTTTACTGAGTAATGTTTAAACGTTATTTGAACAACTTCCTTCGAGTTGAATCACAAACCTACATATAATTTTTTGTCGATGGCCCATGAACCAGGCACATCCAATCCTTCAAATTCAACCTCTTGATCAAGGCGATCACAATCAATTTAACTAAAAAAACGAGAGGAATTCTGGAATGTATCTATTTATGATAAAAAAAATTCAAGAATTATATTCAATAATAGTATAAGTTAAAATAATTTAAAAACAATACTTTAAAAATGATGTAATTAAATTAAAACTTATGCAAATAAATAAAAAATTCAATTTAAAATATTAATTTAAAAAATCAAACATCTTTCTTGTGGAGTTAAGTTGTCAACTCTTATTGATGAAACCGGAGTGACCATGACATGTGATGATAAATTAGACGGAACAAAATCATCTTTACAGTCACCATCACTCTCTACATACTGAATCATCATCTAAATTTTCCTCCTCACTACATACTACCATCTCATTATGGCAATCTCATTATGTCAATCTTCACCTTCACTTATACCATGACTCATAGCTAATTATTTTTGTCGAAAAAAAAATTTAAGAATGAAAATATATATGTAAATGTGTGAAAAAAAATTAAGACACTGTCTTCAGAAGAAATTGTGACTGTATTTAAAGGGGGAGGAGGGGTAACAATGTGGGTGGGGTTGCGGGAGTTAATTCGGTGAAAGGAGGATGAGGGGCAGAATGATGAGTGTTTGATTTTAGGGGAGGCGCTATTGCGCTTGGCACCACTCACTAGCAACCGCCACATGGCATTGCTGCTAGGTGTCCCTCCAAATACTAGAAATGTTTTTTAGAATGCTGGTAAAACTTGGCAGCCCCTCCACCAATTGGGGAGGAGGTACTACTGCTAGAAGCATTGAAGGTGGTGCAACCTAGAGTAGCACCACTGCCATGTGGCAGTAAAAAACAATTCGGCAAAAATGACCCCCCCCCCCCCAAACAAGAAATAGTTTTAAAACTCCCATAATTTAGTAAATAATTTCAAAAATAACCCTATATAGGTATAATTGAATTTATCATAAGTAAGGGAATCATATCGCTATCTTTGTCAGGGATTCTTGATTAAATGGAGGAAATAAATAATGAAATTTCGGAAATAAAGGAAAATCGTGAGGCTACAATAGTAAAAAGTAAGTTAGGTATGAGATTTAGGAATTATGTTTTAAAAGATGATAAAAAAAAGGGTTGTTAAATTTAAAAAATAATTTGAAAAATTATTTTAAAAGTTTAAAAATATAAAATAATAAACAAAGTCAATATAAGTAGTGGTCGTTTAAAAAAAATAATCTGTGTGTCTTCAAATATAATACTTTATTTATATGATTTTCTACTGATTTTTAATTTTTATTGATAATTAATTACTTTTTTCATAAACACTTATATTTATTCAACACCTTCTAAAGCTATAATAACACTAATACAACTATAGAAATAATTTTAATAAACTACATAGTATTTCAAATGTTTATATTTTTAATGTCACTAAATAAATGAACCAATATCTTTTCGTTTTACAACAACAAACATGAATTTCATTCAAAGGATTTTACATTTAAAGATGGATAGTGTATCAGAAAATATTGAATAATATCTTAAAAATATTTTTATAAAAATATTTAAAAAATAAAAGAAAATAAAAAAATACTTCTAAAACATGTATTTCTTTGTTTGTTTCATATGCGGTGTTCATAAATTTTTGTTCATGTTTCATATATATCTTCTTTTATAAGCCCAATGAATAATTTATACTCTTTTTTTTTTCAAATATATATATTCTTATTTATCACAACTTTTTTTCATATTTAATATTTTTCTCTCTTTCAATAATGATGATATAGGAATATTATAGTCAAAATATCTCAAATTCTTATATTATTTAACAATTTCTTAAAATTGGTATATAACTTTAAAGGGTGCTTCTATTATGCTCCGGGTTTACATACTCCGGACAATTTTTTTTAAATCCAGTAAATTAAAAATATGTTTTGAGTTTTCAATTTTATTTATATGTCTTTTTTTTATTTATTTGGATTTGAATCTTTTTTATTATCTGCCTTCTTATAAAGGTAAAAAAAATTATATTTAATAAATCTTCATAAAAATTTGATATATTTTAATAAATTTTTGTATTAAAAATCTGTATAAAAAAATATTTTGAGCATTAAAAAATTTACTTAAAAAAAAAAAAGAAAAAACTGCCCCGGTGCTTTATAAACCCGGTGCAGAGACAACCAACTTTAAAATGCATAAGATAGAATGTAAAAAATAAGATAAGCTTCTTATCGGATATATATGGACAATTGGACATAACACATTAACGAACAGAGTATAGAAAACGTTAAAAAACATGCAAGTTTCCCGGCAAACCTACCAAGTGTACTGTACTGACTCCTATCAACAAACAAGCTTTGATTGGTTCCAAGTCAAACAAACATCCGTCATCCATCATGGCATAATCTAAGCACAATTTTTTTTTTCTTCTTTCAAATTTCATTATTCACATCAACATCAAAATGAAACAGATAAGGATTTTATTTGATATACTTATCAACTTTGAATATTCAGTGTTAAAATACTAGTAATAAACAATACTGTACTTAGTTTGTCATATAAAGCTGGTAAAAATTTGCAAAAATTAAAAAAAATAATAAGACATATATTTAATGTGTTATCTAATACATTAATTAATTATCAAATAATTAATTTAATGTATTTATCATTGATCAATCAATCACAATTTAAAATATGAAATTTCTAAACTTTTACATAAATTATATTAACTTTAGTTTTGGACAAATTATTTTGTCATTTTTTATTATCCTTGTGAGCCGATGAGTACTCCTTTCGATCCTTACTATAAGTCATATTCACGAATAAATTTTTTTGTCATAATTATAAGTTATTTTATATTTCTTATGCATTATTTATTACTTTATTTTTTTCTGTAATTATATACTTTGATTATTTATATTTTTAGTTATTTATTAATGAGTATGAATTTTTCAAGAAGAGTTAAGAAGGTAAAATTATAATATTATAGCATCTTTTCATAAAATTAAGAAATAAACTATTTTTATTATTATGTATAATTCGGTTAGTTTTACATGCAATAAAAAATAGAAAAGTAGAGTCATGTCTTTTTTTTAGGATCATCATAGCTCTTCAAATTTAAAGTAAGAGTCTATGTTAAAATAAAAAGAACGCTTGGTAATTTAGAGTATCTCGAATACTTATCTTAAAACTTAGAGGTCGAGGTTAAATATATATGTTTATAAAAATAGTTAATATTTGTGTAAAAAAAATTGCTTATACAAGCTCATATGTTTATATAAATATGTATATATATGATTGGCAAAAAAATCATTCATTTTTAAATAAGCTAAAATAATTATATTAAAGACTCTATCGCAGGTACCCAGTGATCGTGCTTATGATGCACTAAACTCCCTCATTGATGAAGATACAAGAGGATGGAATATTGCACTTATTGACACACTTTTCCCGGCTGAGGAGGCTGCCCGAATTAAAAGCATTCCCCTTAGTTGGTCTTTATGCCAAGATAAATTAATCTGGCCACGTACAGTTGATGGACAACTCTCTATAAAGAGTGCGTATTGCAGGATTGAACAACGTAAATATGCACTAGAACCAGGTCCGTCGCACCTCTAAGATGGGGTAAGGCTCAAATACATATAAAAGGAACCATGCATCGGTGCATCGGATGTTGGTAGCCATTGATTAGTGTTTGGTCAATCTCACATCTTCCTTTTTCAATGAAATCAATGGCTACCAACATCCCATGCACCGATGCATGGTTGCTTTTACATGTATTTGAGCCTTACCCTCTAAGATGTGAAGTTGTGGAAGACATTATGGAAGGTTAAGACACAAATGAAAATCAAAAATTTTATTTGGCGTTTACTAAATGATGCTATTCCAGTAAGGAGGAAGGTAGCAAGCAGAGGAGTGTTGATTCCACTTGAATGCCCACTGTTTCGGACCGCTTTGTGCGATAAACAATAATTAAATGATTAACAAGAGAGATAATGGGTTCGTAAGCTTAGTGAAGCTTTAGGCTTTCATTATATTGAAATGAGATACAGAGAGGTGAGTACAAGGAATGGCTCCCACGTTTGTGGTACTTTTACAGGAGAGGGAAGTGTGCACTTTGGCTTTACACTCCCTTTTGTACTGCTAATCTTAAGTTTCAGAGGAAGCCTCCATTCCTTTTCTTTTCTTTTGTACGCCCTCTATGTTGCGGTTGCCGGTGACCTTTGTGTTTCGGGGATTCTGCCCGCCCTTGTCCTGACTATGATGGTGGTTGTTGGAGATGTACGCTCTTTGGCTTTCCTCCTCTCTGGGCTTCTTCCCTTCTTGTCTCGTTTCTTGCTTCTCTTTGGCGCCCCCTTCTTAGAGGATGCTTCGAGGAGAGAGGTAGCGTTCCATGCGCTTCTTGTATTGTTCCCCTTCATGAAGTCCTCTCTTCCCCTAAGTCTCAGAGGAGAGAACCTTGTGTTTCGTGTATATTGTTATTGTTGTTCCGGTGTGTTGTTTCTTTTCCGTTTAGTTCCTCCCCTTCGGGCCCCCCTTCTTGAAGGAGAAGTATCTCCTATTTATAATGGTGCTTTGGACCAGTGGTCATTGGTTGCTCACCCTTCGTCTGCTGGGTAACAGCACCTTGCATCATGTGCTCAGAGCATCAATTCAGTGGTTTTGTCTTCTTTACCATTCTTGGCTTTGGTATTGATGATTACAGGGAAGTAGAGGGGCTCAAGTCTTACTACCTTCAGCTTCGTCTTGGGTAGCCAAAAGATTCCCTCTTGACTTCCTCTGCAAGTCGTTGGAGTCTTGGACGGTTGTGTCGCCTTCGTCTAGTCATGCGTGCGCCTCCCGCGGGTTTCTACTTCCTGCTCGCCCTCACTTATCACGGCTTTTTACCCGAGTTCCCGTGCCGCCTGAGATGCTTTGAGACAACACGTTGCGTTTGCCGCCATCAGTACGCTTTACTCTTTCTCCCGGGCGCCTTATCAAAATGTGTCGCCTTGATGGCCGTCGCTTTGGGGCGCCTTGGGTAATTCTCGGGGTTTGCATGCCTTTCTCAGTATCTTTCATTGCTTTATTTTTTGTTTGACAATTCCTGGGCCTTCATATGATTTGGGCCTTATAATTTGGGCTACCGAATATTGAGGTATCAACAATTGCCCCCTTTGCAGTGAGAGGGGAAGAATTTCCTTCTCGGTGCAAATCCTATTTTTGCGTTTTTCTTGCTTGCTTCTCCTTTTCTCAGCTCTTTATTCCTCGCTCTTCGCCTCCTCTGTTATTTCTTCCGGTGTCGCCTTTGATTTTCTGGGCAAGGCGTGTAGTGGAAGACGCCTTCGTATCGCGAGTATTTGTCCCCATACTCCCCCTGGCTTATTAGTTGCTTGGTAGTTTCAGCTTTGAACTTTGCTGTTTAGTGGGGTCTTGTCAACGGGCTCTCTACTGGTGAGTCTTTTCGTTTTTCTTTCTCCTATTCTTCTGCTGCATTCCACGTGTCATCAGGGGGAGAAGGCAATGTCCTTCAGTCCCTAGATCTTGCACGTTTCCCCACGTTCCCTCCTTTACTCATATTTTTCAAAACTTCCTCAAACTTTTCGGTTTTCTTCTTTACTTCCACTCGTTCTCTCTCTTCTCTGTGCCTGAAACTTCCCTCTTTCATCTTCTCAAGACCAAAAGCTTTCTCCGTTACCTCTTTGTTCTTTGTTTTCTTGATCTCCGATGTTTACCCTTCTCCTGCATTTGCTGTCACCATGTCGAAATCGAGAGCTGCTGCTCCTCCTGCGGTTGAAAACGCTTCCTCAAGCTCCGAGGAGGAGATTCAACTCCCTGGCCCCATCTCCTATTGCTTCATGCAATAGCTTCCCTGCCCTCGTTCCTATCCTGTTGAACCAGGCTATCGCCGTTGGGCTTCGGAGGTGAAGGCGAACTCGCCTTTTGGTCCCGACTCGGGCGATTTCATTGCTGGCTCGTCTTCCGAGGCCATGGTGATTTCTGAGGAGACCGCCGAACTTATTTCTTCACCTTCCTATGACAAGGACCATTGTGCATTGGGTCCTTCATTGCTCCGTTCCTGTCTTCGCCGCTCAGAGTTTCCTTGGGTGGATGTGAACTTCAACGTCCGCGTGGGCGGCACCAGTGGTTGGCAAGAATGGGTTGATCATGTTTTTGCCACTGATACTGCTTTTGTGGCTATTTTGGAAAAAGTGGGTATTGCTGCCGCCGTCAAGGCGTCTCCTCGGCTCGGCGCTAACCGCAAGCCCGATGATCTGCTGCTGTTAGTGCAGCGTTGGTGTTCCTTTACCCACACCTTCTTGACGTCATGGGGGGAGTTTACTCCAACACTTGAGGATGTGGTTATACTCCTTGGGCTTCCCTCTTTTTGAGACGAAGACTTTGATGTGGAAAACGTTGACGAACGTTTTTCTGAACTATCGGTGAAGTTGAAGGCTGCTTCGGCCCTCAGTGCCAAGTATTCTCGGGATCTCTTCAGGCGGAGGCGTGTTTCATACGCAAGGGGTTCCTCTTCTCAAAGGGTAAGGGGTACTGGGAACTTAGTTCCTAGGAGCCGAAGGGCGAACCAACGCTCCTCCCTTAAATACACATTTGCTAGTTGGGTCCGGTATTTCTTTGGTGATTTTCACGATGGCGAATTCCAGGCTGGGCCCGTCACAGATTCACGCCTCTGCCGTGCCGCCTTTGTTGCTTTTTGGCTAAGTAGGTACGTGTTTCCTGGACCTCCGTTGGAGTCTGTGAGCCCATGTGTCTTTCTTTTTGCTTGCCTCTTGGCAGAAGGTACACGCCTTCCTCTTACTTCATTTTACTTAGGCGGTCTTTATGCTCGCCTGGATCAAGTGGCGGTACAAATGTGCATTTCTCATGGGCGCTTTGCAGTCAATTCTTATATTGACTTGACTTTCCTTCAGTACTTCCTTTTTGAGCGTTTCCCTGATTATGGCCCCGTCAAACTTCCCCTTTCTACTGGTGCTGCTGGCTTGGAGCCTCGTTCTTGGTGTTGGACGAGAGGATTTCCAAGAGAACCCTTATTTTCTCTTATTGATTCAGAGAACAAATTTTTGTTTCGCCCTTACTCGGACCTCCTGCATCCTCTTTATGATGAGGAAGCTTTTACCACAAGAAACAATGTCGCCACCCCCTCTGAGGGGATTTATGATCTATGGAAATTGATTTTATCAGTTCGTTGCTTGCCCGGTTTTGTTCCCTTAGACAGCAAGAGTGCTCACGGTGGAGCTCTTTGGCCTTGTGTTTACCGCCCTGATCGAGTGGCTAGACAGTTTGGGCGTGATCAAGCCCCTTGTGTTCTTGATATTGAGCAGGCCCCGGTGGAAGACTTGGTCAAAGCACTCCTTTTTGGTGCAGCTCCTGAAATTTCTGATGTTGCCTATGCTTATGTTTCTCCCTCCCGTGCTGGAGGCGTTTTGCGTACTTGGCTCACTTCTCATGAGGACATTCTGCAGCATCTTCGGGATTTTGAAGCTTCTTCATCGCGTTCTACTCCTTCTTTGCTGCCCATAGTTCACAATGACCCTTATTTTTGCACCTCTATGAAGAAAGCTAAGGGTAAATATCTTGGTCATTTTCCGTTTTTGCCGCTTTCTTCTTTTTCTTGCTTTGCATTTAACTTTTACTTGGTTTTATTTTCAGCTGAGGGAGTTTCGCCCAGTCGCAGGGTTGCCGCGTCTTCCTCTGTTGCCCCCAGACGAAGCAAAAGGAAGACTCCCTCGCAAGGTCCCTCTGTTTCTAGATCTCCTGCTCAGGGTGGTAGTAGTGGCGTCGCCACATCTCGCAAGAAGAGAAAAGCAATCGCAGCTGTTCCCACTAGTCGTCTGCGTTCTTCTGGTATCCGTATTGCTCCTTCTTCTCCACTTCATGTAGATTTAGTCTAGGATGAAGTTAACGAGACCAACTCGGATAATTATTTCTTGTCTCATGGTGATTCCGCCGAAAGCTCTTGTTATAGGCACTGCCCTGCTTCTGATTTGATTGCTTAACTCTGACTGCTTGTGCTTCGTAACACCTCTTGTCATGGGTGCTACTTTTCTTTTAGTTCTTCTTGCAATTATCTGTGCGCAGATGTTTGGATTTCTTGGTCGGCTTCGTACTTATGCTTGCTTTCGCATGATCTGCTTTGACGTATGGATAAACTCAGATGTGCCTTTACTTCAGAGGCCCGTTGTTATTATGGATTTCTTGGTTTCTCTTGCGTCAGGGTACTTTGACTCGCTTTATGAGAGCAGACTGGGATGAATCCAAGATTTTAGCTTGATAGTTGTTCAGTCATCAGGTAAACTGAGCTTGCCTTGGTTATGTTATGTTCGGAACAGTTTTGGGTCGGTCACTTGTACGCTTTCTAGCTTGCTTTTATCTTGCACCTTGCTCTTGCATCTGATTCAATGCTTCAGTGTTTAAGTATGCCTTTGAGTAACATACTTTTCAGGATCTTGTACTCGCGCTGGTCATTACGAAACTTGCATTCGCCCTCATGCTGCATGTACGCCTTTTTATGTACGCCTTGCAATTGTACGTCTTTCAATTGTATGCCTTGCAATTGTACGCCTTTGCGATTGTGCTCACATACAGTCGCCTTTAAGGTTCGCTTTTGACTTCTGGTTGGCTTTTTGCTTGGAAATATCTTCTGATTCATCCTTATTTACTCTTGGGTTTAGCTGTGTCAGCTTTTGCATATGTGCTTGCTCTTGTTCTTCAATTACTTCTCTTGCGCGCTTTTGCTTTGCAGTCACCTTCGTCTATCTGGTTCGAATTCATTGTTAGCTTTTGCTTTCAGCTTTCGATATAACTTGTTTTTAGATCTTTGGCTTGACATTAATAACATTCTGTTTTTGGTTTACTTCAGAATTTTTAGCTTCAACACTGTTTATTTTCTCCTGATGCGCCTCGGATTTCATCTTTGCAGCTTCACATGAGGCTTTCTAATTCAACTTTGCTTTTCTCGCCTTTTCTTGTCCTAACTTCGTCATTCTATGTAGCGTATCTTTTTCAATAAGTTCATGCTAAATGCATAATTACTTCTGCTTGCAAGGTGGACATGCGCCGCCCTTCCACCATGACTTTGTGTTCGCCCTTTGGTTCCGGATTTCATTCTTTATCTTTGCTTGGTTTTGTTTGTCTGATTTTCATTGATCTTTTCGATTTGTGTTGGATTGCTTTCTCTTGAAACTTTGCTCTTGTTTCGTTATTCACTGTTTGATGCTTTACTTTTGATCGCCTTCTCACTGGGCGAGAGTGCTTTTCTATTCTGGATAGCTCGGGTGCTTCTTGTTTTCAGTGAAGGAAGCAGTCCTCCCGTGGCATTGATTATCTTAGCAAAACATGGAAAATCATGGCCTAAGGGCATACTTAAGACTTCCTGAATGTGTGGAAGATATAAATTATTGTTCCTACATAAACAATTTTCATTTTTCGGTTATTTTCATGCTATTCAAGCCCATTTTTTTTAGTTGTTTCTAGTAAATCATGTACAAGATCAATAATGCATTATCATGTATCATTGCCAAGATCATGTTTTCATGTAACGCTTTTCTAAAGCATGCCTTCTCAACATCTAAATCATACAGCTTACAACAGGAAACATTGTTTTTGCATAATGAAATTATGAAAAACAGTTTATTTACATCATGCCATGGTTGAGCCAAGAAAGGTTAACAAGATTATGGCAAGAACGACTAGTATGATATACTAATTTTAGTTCTACAGCAAACATTCAAATGTACAGCGTTATCTAATTAATGCTTTTCTAGTCAAATACTTGACACATATCATAGCGACAACGTTCACGATTGTGATCACACATATGTAATTCTCAGCCGTGACATACATAGCCTAAAAATCAAACCATACACATATCATATCGTGTCATGTCAGAACAACGCTTATTCTAGACAGAGTAAAAATAAATCGTTCTTATCGGGATATTCTTAGACATGAAACTAACTATGTAGAGCATGATGTCATGTGAAAGCGATACTGCCAAAAGCATATTGAGACATAGATGCACAAAATGAGCATGTAGTAGCTATATTTTCATAACTATACGTACAACAACTGGTACGTGATTGGGCACAACACATTTTTCATTTGGTCATGATTCATATATATTATAATTAAATTCATGAAAAAGGCATACTAGCATATTCACTGAGTTAAGAGTTATGTGTACTTAGCTTTTAGTGCAGCAAGTTTCCCATAAAACTTTCTGGTTGCGCCTTTGCTCCTGAGTTTCTACTTTCTGTAATGTGGCGCCTTCGCCAGCGAGAGCGTACTTTGTGTGACGCCTTCGTCAGTGGGAGCGTACTTTGGCTTTTTCGGTCGTGCGATCGCCTTCTGGAAAGCTAAATAGAGCGATCGTTGTCGTCCTTCGAAGCGTCGCTCCTTTGGACAGTTGGGCTCGCAAAGACCTAGACCGCCTCTTGGACGAGTCTCGTCGCCCTCTGGAAAGTTTGTGTCAGAGCGAATCTGGTCGCCCTTTGTGAGCACGTCTTCTAGTGAGATCACCTTCCGAGGAGCGCCTTCCGGGGAGCTCGCCTTTTGGGGAGCAGACCGCCTTTCGAGAGGGTCGCCTTTGGGCTGAAAGACAACCCCCTTGCTGAAACGCTTCTTCAGTTAGAGACTGTTGACATCAGTGGAGCGCCTTCAAGAGCCATCTTTGAGTAGCGCTTCCAAGAGCGTTTCCTTCACTGTTTGGGGCCATAACTTCGCTGATCTGTTGGACCTGAAGCTCAGCCTCCCAGGATCTTCTCCCGTTCTACGTCTTGCAGGACTGGGTGTTGGGTCTTGGGCGGCAACTGCGGGTATCGCCTTCAGAGCGGCATTTCCCACAGGCGCTTGTTACACAACGTAAATCCCATTTCTTTCAAGGTTTGGAAGTCATAGCTTCCCCAGTGGAGTCGCCAATTGTTTCAGACCGCTTTGTGCGATAAACAATAATTAAATGATTAAAAAGAGAGATAATGGGTTCGTAAGCTTAGTGAAGCTTTAGGCTTTCATTATATTGAAATGAGATACAGAGAGGTGAGTACAAGGAATGGCTCCCACGTTTGTGGTACTTTTACAGGAGAGGGAAGTGTGCGATTTGGCTTTACACTCAGTATCTTTCTTTGCTTTATTTTTTGTTTGACAATTCCTGGGCCTTCATATGATTTGGGCCTTATAATTTGGGCTACCGAATATTGAGGTATCAACACCCACTGTGTGAAAAGGAGCACGAATCAATTGATCACCTCTTTTTCTTATGTGATGCGATGAACCTAGTATGGTTTGCATCACCAATCAGTTTCAGGGTGCAACCAAATATTCATTTTCAGCAATGGTTGGTTGATATGGTATTGCATGATAATCATGAAGTTGCTGCTATGATCTGTGGGTTATGCTGGAGCATTTGGAAGGGTCGCAATGATGTTATTTATAATAACAAGCCCTTTCAACCAATTAAGGTGATGATGATGAGTATATCTATGATAAATGATTTTGTCAATGCAAACTCACAGATGCTGTGCAATAATAGAACAAGACAGGTTAGCATAAGAGTACAATCCTGGGAACTCCCTCCTAGTGGCTGGCTGGCACTTAATACTGATGCAGCTTGTCCTTTGCATGGTGGTACGGGGCTGGGCATGTTGATTCGAGATGATGCTGGCTCTATTGTTGTATCTGCGTGCCATTTATTGGATGAGGCCCATGTCCCTTTGGTGCTGAAACATTGGCATTGAGATGGGGCTTGAAGAATGCAATTGAAACTGGTTACAAAAAGCTTGCATGCTATGTTGATTCTTTGGTCCTTTGTAGCGCTTTAATAGTGAAGAATGCTCACGTCCCTTATAGTATTAGTTTTCTTCTTAATGATTGCAGTAGTCTATTTAGACAATTAGAGGCTTTTACTTTAGCACATGTGCCTAGAAAGCTAAACTATCCAGCTCATTTGTTAGCTGCTTGTGTTGTGGATTATCCCAATGATTTTTGGAGCTTGAGTGCTCCTCATCATGTAATTCTGGCAGCTTTTGCTGACCTTATTGGTTAAATAAAATCTATCTTTACCTAAAAAAAGAAAAATTTATATGTGGGATCCCTCTTAACATATAAAATATATGTTAAGATTGGAGTGTTAAATTAATTAAAAAAAATTGCTTAAAAATAATAACGTAAAAAATAAAAAAAAAAAAGAATGTTAAACATAAATCCTATATCCTTGCATTTTTTAATGAGGATAGAATGAGGAAAGTTAAATCATTAAATAATGATGCTAAAGATCTAATCCAAGATTTTTAATTTTCAAACTTTAAAATTTGATACATGATAATATGATACCTATATGGGTTACAATCATTTGGTTAAGGGAAAAGCTTCTATGTCTTTGATCTAATGATGAAAGGCATCAATGCCATCTCATTTTAACCAATTATTCGATGACATTTGCATTAATTAATCATAATCATCATCTACTAATCATTTTAGGAGTCAACTTATATATGTATCATATTTTAAGGATTATTTTGCAAAATGTCAAATTTTTAACTCAACCATGATTATAAACAAAAAACCTAATCTTAATCCTAATTTGAATCTAAACACTCAATATTGAATAGCTATGCTCATGAGATAGAACAGGTGAAGGAGAAAACATAAATTCGTCCTGAAAACCTCTGTCATCGCCTTAGCCATTGCCTTAGAACAAGATGAATATTTGTTTTGTTTTTAACACAGTAACCATTTGCATTTTTGACCATACTAGTAAATTTGCCCGTGCATCGACGATGTGTGCGGCCGACATATTTGAGGTTTGTTTGTTTTAATATTTTTTTTTCAAAAATATATGTAAATAGTATTATTGCACAGGTACGCGGATAGAAACTGCTGAATTAAAGACAAAAGATAGCAACGAAAATATTAGAGTATTTGTACAGTGCATTTATAATGCACTGAATGTATATAGTTTGAAGTCTTGACATGATAAAAAGAACATAACATAAGAATAAATATTTAGAAAAATTCATTGGGTATCATTCAAGGAGAGAAATCATAAAGATTCGTTGAGCTATCCCTGTTTGCGGTGCTGAAAAGCCAAAAATAGAACCTGTTAGATACGTAAAAGAAAACAATAAGTGAATGATTATAAAAGTAGTAAATAAAAAAAGTAACAATGATCTGATATATGTCTTAAAGAACTTTCAATTTTACCTGGTACTAATCATTTTCTATTGTTTTCTTGGTTTTCTTTGCTTAGACACTGATAATTTAGGTGTCTGAATATTTCCAAGGCCGATAATATCTGAATCAGCAATCTCGGCTGTTTTTTGTTTTTTAGAAGTGGTGGAATTTGAAGTGACAGCCACATTTTCTTCGACTTGAGAGAATGAGGAGCAACTATCTTGCTATCAAATAATATAGGAAATGATTATTAGTATGTAATCTAGTTATATTTTATTTTATTTAAAGATGATATTTATTTACAATATAATTTATGAATTATGTATTTGATTCGTAGTCCTAATAGATAATGACCAGCTGCACCATTTGGAACCTACATAGCAAGAAAAGCATAAAATAGAATTTATCCACCTTTACCGAGCAAATGCACTAACAAATTATAAAAAATAGAAAATAGAAATGAGAAAGCAGCAATAACATACACAAATCCAAAAAAGTTAAATGAGAAAATAATTTTAAAAAAATTTTATAAGACCCACCTTCTACCTTAAAAGATTACACTGAAAGACTTAAAGCATCTAAAAAAGAACTTCAGACTCTAGTTGATACAAACAACAGTGTTAGAGAGTGACGAAATGGAAGCTTAATGCCGGATCGAACGGAGTAGATTTTTAGAGTTTCATATTATGTCAGTGATGCTTGAGATGAGTTTCGCACATGACACCTTATTTAGTATTTTAGTATGAATCTTAATAGAAAATGTGTTTTGTTGCATCTCAAGCTAAAATGGAAAATTTGGTCTGTTGCAACAAAGAAGTGGAAAAGAAGAAAGGACACAAAGAGACAAAAAGGAACAATAGTAAATACAGTATTAGTGGGATAATGTAAATTAATTATTACTAGTAATTTTACCCGTGCATAGCACGGGTTTAAATTTTTTTTTTAAAAAAAAATTGATTATATATTTTGGAAATATGTCTTTTTAAATAATAAGTTAATATGAATTTTTTATAAAAATGATTTACATGTATTTAGAAATGAATAGTCATAAACATTAACTTTTGAATCTAGTTTTAGCTACCAACTTTTTCATTAATAAAAATTAACTAATAATGTATCAAATATGCGATTTCTAATTTTAATTAAGAACATAATTTCTTATATTAAAAAAATCCAATTCATTTTGATTTTTGTTTTATTTAATCCATCATTCCAAATGCATTTTGTTAGTAATTTGTTTTGCAAGTCCAAATGCAGCTATTTTTTTTACCATATATATATGATCATCATCATCATCATTATTATTATTACATCTGTCCCAAAATATAAGACCTATTTTTACACTTTTAATTAATTCGTGTTTATAAGATTCAAACTTTTAAATTACTTGCTTGTATTAGAACTTCTTAATTGTAAATAAGTATATTGACTAAAGTATAAAATAACGCATCATTATTTATCACAATTTAAATTGCAACATATTGTATAAATTTTTGGATTTTTTTAAATTTGAATTCATGATTGAGTAAATATTTGATTGTATTAAGCTAAATCATTATACCAAATTATAGCTCATCTTTAATACTTATATATTCGTTTTTTCCATTGTACTCAAAATTTATATTCATAATGATGCTCTGTTTAAATGTTTAATATCAATTTGCCTGTATTATGACTTGTTTGTATTAGAATTTCTGAAATTACAACATTATTATATTCGTTTTTTTTTCTGGTTAATTATCGGGTCATTTAGGCATTATATATTTTTTTATGTTAATATTTGATTCAAATTATTTCCTTTTGAAAAGATCATTAATAACCCGTGCAAATTGTAATAATATCGAAATGCAAATTGTATGTTTGCGGGCAATTTTTATATTTATGTGTAATCCAAATTGTACTAATAAAAATTTACTAAAAATAACTTAAGATAAATATTTATTCCCGTGCGATGCACGGACAAACAAATTGGAGGGAAAAGCAAGGATGAAGGAGGGAAATGAAAATGACAAAAATGCCCTCAACTTCTCCTATTTTATAATATGTTGATTATTATTATTATTATTAGTGGTTAGTGGGATAGTAAATACAAAATTCAAAAGTCACATGCCATTTATTCAACTACTCGCTCCCTGCTATTTTTGTTAGCATATTTTCACGCTTAGCTCCTGCATATTATTGAGCACACTATTTTTGTTAGCATATTTTCACGCTTAGCTCCTGCATATTATTGAGCACATTTAGAAATTATCTTTGGTTGACAGTTCAATTAGGAGGGAGATTAAGAAGTGAGAATCATTAGGAGGGAAATTAAGAAGTGAATATCACTTCTCAAATTATATATTATATTGATAACAATTTGCTTTTATAAAGCGATTGGCCCTTTAAACACAGCAACATCATGCACAATTTGCTTTAAAAAAATTATTTACATTTTGAACGCAGTGACCATGACTTCAATTTGCTTGGATTTGGTAAAGATTTGTTTTATCAGCAGAAAAGATTTTTTTTATTAATTAGTGATTTTTGTTACATGAATAAGGTGAAGAAGATGAAAAAAGAAAGAAAAAGAATCAACACTGGCTGGACATGAATAGTTTTTTTTTTATTATTTGAAAATTAAAATTTTTATGATAATTAAGGTTGTGTTAAATTGTTTTCAAAATAGTCCTTGACACATAAACAGAGATTTCACATACTTATTATAGGCCAATTATGTTTAGGAGCTACCTGGGACTAGAACCCAAGACTTGAAGACCTAAGCTACTAAGTATCTTTACAGCTACCAACTGAACTGACTTACACAACCAAATAACACGAATGCTTTTTAAAACATAAATAACACTAAAGCAAAACTCTTGTATCCTTGCATTAGAAATGCTACAAATAAGAATGTCTGGTTTTAACCTTCCTGCGTGGACGTAGACGTGTACAGTAAGAGCATCAATCACAGTGTCACGTGGGAATCATTTTCGGGTGAGGTTGGCACCGCCAGAGCAACCTGATTTGTCCACCTTATGCCGACAAAATTGCTGGCAATTGGTGTGATATTATTGTCCTCGGTATATCACTAATCAGAAAAGAATACGATGTCCAATTTATATTTATTTTTTCAAAAGGATAAATAAAGGTATATTTACATTCGGGTAGTTATTTTGTGGCTGGACGAAAGAATTCCAAAATATGATTATTTTTTTTTTATATAAACTGTGGAGGGGAACTTCACAGACTTGGAACTGGAGCAATATGGATGAGGTGTCTCTTCAAGGATGTTCTTCATAAGGATTCAAATCTCTGACCTTATAGTTCTCAATATTCTTATAGTCCTAACATGTTTTCACTAAACCAAACTCATTTGAACAAATATGATTCATTTTCATCCATATTGATAAATGAAAATAGTAGTTTAACATGAGTAGAATATAAAAGTCATCATGCCCAGAACATTTTATATTTTCGTTAAAATCCAAGAATGACAGTCAAACAATCTTATCTCCTCCTCATTTTCAAATTTTGGGCAATCGTGTTACACAATGTTTTTCTTTTCTTTTCTAAATCTTCTTCCAAATATCAGCATTTACATTTGAAAACTATATGGTGTTCGCTCTATATGAGATTTAAAAAAAGAAAGTATTTTTATATTTCAATTAAGTAATTTTAGGATATACTAGAATAGTATGTCTGTATTATTATTGATCTAGTCTCTATTTCTGGCACAAAAATAGAGACAAAATTTCACCATCAACACTTTTTATTATCCCAAAGAAATCAAATTATAGTATGTGTATAATTATCATCTGTATATAACTATATATATACCGGGATGGCGGATCCTATATATATTTTATTTGTAATTTTCATCGTGACCAAGTATAATTTTATGGATATTGTAGTATGTGTATATAGCCTTCGCCAAACCGTTAGTTCATAATCAAAGAAATAATGTATTAATTTTGGTTTATGAAATGTAACTCCCATATTTCAACAATTTGATCGTTGAGCACAAGAGCACAGGCACTTTACAAGAATATAGCCTAATTGAATTGTTGAGAAGAAGCATAAGAAAAACGTATCATAATAAAAAAAAATATTTTATAAAAACAATTCCAACAAAATAATTAATCGTTTTTAATGAAAAAGAAGACTCAATTTGGTTCCTAAAAACCACAAAGACATACATGTTTATCATGAAAATGACCAAAAATAAATTTAGTTCTGTTGACTAGAAGTCAAAAATCGACAAAAAGAGAGAATGTTGAATCCATAAGTGATGTCGATGGAAGTGTACTTAGGTCAATCGCTTAAAAGTGACTTCGAGTGACGTGGACGTGTATCGACAGGCAAGAGATAGAGTGTCGAAGATATAAGTGATGTCGACGGAAATGTACTTAGGTGAATTGCTTAAACGTGACTTCGAAGGACATGAACGTATGTCGACAAATAGAAGATTCATAATGAGGCCGGTGTCGAAAGGGTTTTAACGTGGAAATCGAGGAGGTCAGAATAGTAGTAAATGACGATGATACTCCATTGGAAACAAGGGAACAATCGCATCAACATTTAATGCACCTTCTCATGACTATAAATAAGTTACTTCCAACGTTCACAGGGCCATGAGTGCGTAAATTAAGGAGATGATGGAGCAACCTTATGATTTCTGGAAAGAAGAAAAGTTGTTCGAAAGAAAAGAAAAGAGAAATCACTCAGAGATTAAACATGTGAGATTAGAGGGATTCGGAAGAGAGAGGAACAATGTCAAAATCTTTGCCCCGAATACCCACTTTTACCTGTTGATGGTGAAAGATTAAACACGTGAGATTACATAGGGATCACCTCTTGCGTTTCATGATGGTGTAAAAAGCCTGGATAGAAGGGCACACTCAATTTGATACGTGAGCCTGTGTGGTAACTAGTAGTCTTTCGTGGCCCAAAGTTGAAATCTTTTCTAGATAGGACTTTGGGTATCTTTCCATTTAACGAGGGAAAAGAAAAGTCATCTAGTGACAATCTCGTAAGAAGAGTTTTCGATAGGTCCTCTGGTTAGATTGATGGGCGAAACAAAGTCATAATCAGAGATCATGTCACCGATATCGACTAGGGGGATTGATTCAATTAGAGGCCGACACCTTGTGCAGCATAGTGTCGAAGGAGCTTGATGTCGACAGAAATCATAAAAGCCCAAGAAGCAGGAGAATGCCACTTCGACGGAACCACGGAAAGACTTAGCAAAAATACCAAGGGTTTTAAGTTGCATGATTTCAGTTGTGGAAAGATGCTTGTCGAAGAACTCTTGTCGAAAGACTACTAAAGACGTGACGGCCTAGAAGCGAACGAAGAAACCACATCATGGATAGTTACTTAGTGGGTAGTTATTTAGAACGTGGCTGCTACAGTTATTGTAACATCCCAAGATTTAATATTCAATAAAATAATAATTTAAATATACATTAATTTAAGAGTAGAATGAAGTATAGTATTATGGGGGAAATAGGAAGCGTGGGCCGACCGGATAAGGGAATGCGGGATCTCGGACCGATCTCAGCCGAGCTAAATAAGTAAAGAATGCGAAATGTAGTGCAAGCGTCAACTCGGGTAAGCCGACCATAACAAATCTCGTGGTGTTGATCGAGAGGAGACTCGGACTGCTACTACCTCTCCTATTCCTCCGTGGCAGCTCAAGTTGAGTTGCCAGTTCCTTGAGTTTTGCGCCCTCCGTACAGATGTCTCTGTCTATCACTTTATGTCCTTGTCAAGTCTCTGTTGGTGGCTTCCTTTAGAAGCCAATAAATCCTGTCCACATGTTCCAAGCTTCTCAAAGAAGCCTCCAATAAGGACCACACAATTATTCCCCATAGAAGAATAAAACAAAACCCAAAACCAAACACAACAACACTTTTCATTTTCTTTCTCTTTCGTCTCCTTCATTTTCTATACACTCTCTTCTCACTCACGCAAATCTCCCTCTCTTCTTCTTCACCAAGACTCACCAACTAAAGACCACTTTCCTTTCTCTCCTTCTCCTTGTCGGACGCTCCTTGGATCTTCGCTGTGTTGGGAGTGCAGCAAGGAGAGAAGCGATTCAAGGGTTTTAAGCTCAAGAAGTCGAGCAGCAAGGAAGCCACACTCAAGCTCTCAGATTCTTATCTCTCTTGGGTTGAGGTAAGGAGTGAGTGTTACCTTTGCTTAGGTTTGGGTTGCTAGTGTGTTCATAACGGGTGCTAAGAGTGGGTGTTAGATTAGGGAAGAGACATAGGATAATACTAGGGAGAAAGATGAATAACATGGAAACTAATAAATAAACTAGGGTCATGTATTCATGAAATAGGTGGTATTAATTGTATGTTTGCTAAGTGTATTAATCATATGTTGTTGCTATATGAGTTGAGATAAATGTTGTCTATGTTTGTAACTTTAAACTTGTCTAGAACTGAGCGTGAGAGCCCGAGAGGGGTATTGTGAAATGTAGTTAAACGCTGAAGGAAGAAAATATAAGTTAAAGAATTAAATAAGGGGAAAACAGGCGAATAGGGTAAACAGGAGGGCTGAGACGAGAGGAGCCGAGTAATGAATGTTTTAAAGGATAAAAGAGCAATTAAAGAGAAATGGTTGTGTGATCGGGTCATAGAAGACGCGTACCGGGTGCGTGCATTGATCGCGTAAGACGTCGAGATGCGCAGCTGTAAGACGGGTACTGGGTACTCGCAGTTATGACTCACACAAGGTTCCGAGCAACATAATCGGTGGGAAGTGCTCCTGGTCATAGAAGACGCGTACTGGGTGCGTGCATTGATCGCGTAAGGCGCCGAGATGCGCAGCTGTAAGATGGGTACTGGGTACTCGCAGTTATGGACACTCCTTAACTCCATAGAAGAATCGGCGGTAGTGTTCCTGGTCATAGAAGATGCGTACTGGGTGCGTGCATTGATCGCATCAGACACATACCGGGTATGTGCAGCTGTAAGACGGTTACTGGGTACTCGCAGTTATGGACACTCCAGAATCCGACCCTAAATGGTGTAAGACATGCACGGGTGTATGCAGCCGAGAAGAGTAAAAGATTGTAAGATATGTAAAAGATGAATTATGAGTAAAGGGACCGAGAGAGAAAATAGAATACCGAGGAAGGAAAATAGAATACCGAGGAAAGGAAAATAGAATACCGAGGAAAAGAAAATAGAATACCGAGAAAGGAAAGAGAGACCGAGTAATCAGGAACAGAGATCGAGAAAAGAGTGCAAGGGTAACCAATCGGAGAAGTAGGAGTATTAATGGTCATTAAAGTATATAGTGGAACATTAATATGGACCGAGTAGAATGAGGTTGTGTGCATGTGATATGTTATCTGATTTGAGTATTTGTTAATATGCTATTTGATTATTTGTGTTTGACTTAGTAGTTCGGTATGTCATATTAGAAACTGCTTACTTAAGTTCTGTGTAATGCTCACCTCCTTACCATTTTTCAGGTACCGAGCCCGAGCAGACGCAGTCCCCGGCTGAGCAGGTTCACTCTCCCTCACAGGGAGAGTAGGTCATTAGAGTCGGAGATTAGGTTAGGCCTCGGCCAGTTGGCCGAGCTAAAATACTGCTTCAGTAACTTACGTTTTGTATAACCTAGAGATGTAATCAAGTTGTTTTGTTTCCTTACATTTTGTTCGAGCTAGTCTTTCGCCGGAAACTCTGTTGTTAACATTGAATGAAATGAATTATTGTTTTGATTATTATCATAATTATTTTTATGCTTTTTTTTTTAAAAAAAAGAAAAATTTTAAGTTCTAGTTTGCGGTTTTAAGGGTAAAATTCAAATAGGGTGTTACAGTTATGCAGAACGTGCCCAATAAGGCAGTGTAGGGGTAGTTAATTCTTAGGGCTATAAATATGTATTCAATTGTTTGTAATCGGCGTTGGCACATCGGTAATCATCCTACATATCTCACTGAAGCAGATTGACGGAGAAAATGTCATTGTAATCCTTTTCCATTCCAAGTACTTTATCAATTCAATGCAATCTTTCGCTTTCCAATCTACAATTCCAGCACTTTACCTTCCCACAACTTTAAATTCTGCCTTTACGGTTTCATCGCACGTTTAAATTCTCACATTTAATTCCTGCATTTACTACTTTTCATTTACCATTCTGCGTTTCTGTTCATACTTGTCGATTTACTTTCCCCGTCAATTAAAGATTCACAAACCCTTTACTTACTCGCCAAGATAAACCCCAAAAAAATCAACAAAAATAGTCAAGTCCGTTACAAGATTACCACATAACCAGTCGAGACCCACACCCCACGCACTCATCCTCAGTTCGACCCACGTTGAGCGAAATCCCACGTTGAACAAATTGGCATGCTCAGTGGGACTGGTTCAGAGTAAGTTGTGTCCAGGTGTATGGGTTTGAGAAGTAGCACTACCTTGCCATTTTCATCAGGAACATCTTCAATGGCTGACACAAGCCATAATGGTCCTCGAACCACGGTGATTTCAGCAGTCGAAGCGGTAAATGCTCTTGTTAGTACTTCTCAAGTACCCCCAGGAAGTAATTCTGCCGCGGATTCTACCGTCACCATGGTAATTCGTCCTGCTAATAATGGCCCAAATGGGGGCCATTCAAGTCAAACCAGTGGCTTTGCTTTTGAGAGTAATCCGACAAATGGGAGCCAAATTCCCCCATATGGCTTGCCACCAGGTTTTGTCCCTGGATCGACGATGATGTGGCCTTTAAATAGTTCGTTTGGCCCTATAGGAAGTCTTACTTCTACGAATGGGGCCACAACTATGGCTTTCCCTCGATTTTCCACAAAAGGGCTGGTACCAGTAACGCTTCGAGATATATGCCAATTAACCCGGTGACCCATATTCCTCAACAGATCGAGGAAGCAAACGTGCAGTTAGTCGACCAGTTGACGGCTCAGTTAGGATCCGTAATCAACCCAACAATGATGGTGACGAATGAGACATGTGGAAAAATTGCTCAATACATGAAGAAACTCAACCAAGTGTTGGGGGTTGATGAGAATGAATGTAATGAGTCCGTCGTAAATCCTCATAGGGATGACAGATCTTTGTACAAGCCAATTTTCGTACAAGGTTACCCTGATGGCCAAGAAACATGTGCATGGCCAACTAATCCTGGCCAAGTATCATCTCCACAGCAGGATAGTAGGGTAACGACCCCATGGGAGAACGTTCGTACTAACCAACCTTTCAATGCAGGTACAAGTAATGCGGTTGTCAAACCCCCACAGGTGACGTTCCATCCTGGTGTCGAAACGCCACAGTATGTACAAAATCCTGCCCAAGTTGCATTTATGCAGAGGGGAGAGGAATTGCAAGCTGCTTTAGCAAGGCAAAATTTGGCGAGGCACTTACTTGGACACAACAGGGGAGAGAATAGAGTCGAACCAGATGATGTGAACAGAGTTTTCGAACAAGCTCTGAACAGAATCAGTTTCAATATTGGCTTGGCTAATCAGCTAGGTTTCAACTCACCTTTTCTTGAATGGGTACAACATGCAAAAATTCAAAGAGGAATAAAGGTGCCAAAATTATCAAAGTCCGCTGGGAAACAGGAGAATCTATGGTCGAACATGTTGCACGTTATACCATCGAGTTTGGAGATTTAGCCGCTGATGAAGCTATTAAGATGTGTCTATTTCCCAGCTCTTTGACAAAGAACGCGTTTTCATTGTTTTCGACGTTAAGGTCTAATTCCATCCCTGCGTGGGCCCAGTTGGAAAGTTCCTTTCACGAACAATGCTACATAGGCAAATTAAAAGTCGCCTTGACGGATTTGTTGAGGGTGAGGAGGTTCGATGGAGAGCCCATTGACGATTACTTGTCCCGTTTTAGGCAAATGAGGAGTAGATATTTCACTCCGATCCCTAAGCAGAAGTAGTGAAAATGGTTGTGGCTGGTTTAGAGTACCACGTGAGAAAAAACATAGTCACACAGCATTTATTAGATTTGGCACAATAAGTCGCATGCGTGCGGCAAATTGAAAATTTGAGGGATGAAAAGATGAAGGTTATAAACCTCAAAATTCTCAAAAGGGAGAGAATCCATTATGTAGATTCTCAAGCCTCTGATGTAGACATGTTCGACTCAGGCTCAGAGGTAGACATGATAGACTTAGAAGAAGGGAAACCTTATACGTGTCATGCCTTGAGGCCGTCGAAACCCCTGAATGAGAACGTATACAAGAAAACGTACACTTTTGACATCTCTAAAACTGAACAAGTTTTTGATATGTTATTAAAGGATAAACAAATTAAGTTGCCTGAAGGACATAAACTGTTAAACAAAGATGAGCTGAAAGGTATAAAATATTGTTAGTGTCATAACAACTGTACTCACAATACTATTGATTGTTTTGCTATCAGAAATTTTATTCAGCAAGGGCTCAACAAAGGAAGGCTGAAGTTTCTGGAGAAAGAAATGAAGGTCGACACTGATCCTTTTCAAAAGGAGGTGAACGAAGTTGAGACTCATGGCGTGTTCCCAGTTAATGTGATCAACTTGGTACACGAAAACGAAGTTTTTCCAAAAGCTAGAGAGTCGTTTGAACAGTTCTACGACAGGAAGCAATATGAAGATCTTCGAATATGTCCAAGGTGCCAAGTCATCTATGACAAAATAGCTGCATCAAAGAGAGAAAGAGAAATGAAGAGGGAAATCTTGAGGAGAAGGTTAAGAGCCAAGAGAGCATGTGAAGGAAGATATATTCAACAAGAAATCTCTCGTGATGCTCTTCGACCTTTTCGAAGTCGGAAGGTGTATGAAGGCAGACCACCAAGGTCGGCCATGCATAGCAGAATCAGCCAGCATAGAAGGGAAATGAAAGAGGAGCCTAGCATAGAACCCGATTCGACACCAAATTCTATCTATGAAGGATTGGCTAGGACACAAAAAAGGAGGCTCCAACGGTTTCGTAAGAAGGATGCCGAAGGGGAAATTATCATCAAAGGAGAGCCCATGGAAGACAAAGGATGCTTGGTGGTGACAGCCAAGCCGACAACAGCTAAGCCTCATCAAAAGAACATGAAGCAAATCAAGATGCGGTGGGCAAGGAAAGACGATGGGTCGAATCAGATAGAGGACTCAGACGATGCATGTTTGGAAGAAAGTTTGGACATAATCGTCACCGATAAAGACATGGTGGATGCTCAAAGTAAAAGGATCACCAGGATGTCGATCAACAATGTTGGAGTGCCTGCAGAATTTCAAGAGTTACATGAGGTCGAGGTGGAAGAATAAGGAAGTGACGGGTCGGAAGACTCATATTTAAGCGACGAAATCCCCGACATACCCAAATGCTTGTTTCTCCTTGACAGGGTCCACTTGGAAATGGACATAAGCAATATTGCACAGTTCGAACCATTGGAAGAAAGCAAGAGAGAACACCAAAGGCCCTTGCACATCAAAGCCATCATTGATGGCAAGCCACTCAATAGGGTCTATGTTGATGGAGGAGTTGCTGTCGACATTCTCCCATGGAACGTGTTTCGAAGAATGGCAAAACTAGATACTGATTTGGTCCTGACTAATTTGGTGGTAGTTGGGTTTACTGGAAAGACCGCTCAGTCCCATGGGGTGACGATGTTGAAGGTGGAAGTCGGGTCCGTGGTTCGGGATACGTGGTTTGTGGTGGTACCAACCAAAGCAAGCTACAATCTCTTACTTGGGAGAGATTGGATCCATGCAGTAGGAGTCCTTTCTTCGATGGCTCATCAGAAGCTGATCCCGTGGAATCAGGAAAACAAGGTGAAGGTCATTTCAGCAGACGACAGTCCATGTTACATGCAACAGATGCATGTCGACTTCGAGGTTTACAACCCCAACATCAAACCCATTAGACTCAACGTCAAGAAATTCCAAAAGCCAATCGTGGAAAAATGCTTGGTGGAAAACTATGGGATCTCCTTAGTAGAGGTTGATGAGGCCACCGAGCAGCGGCCTTCAACCAGCAACAATGGTTGATAAGCAATTGGAAAGACTGTAAGCTTACGTGGCCGATAGAATGCAATGCACCATCGAATCAGGTGCATTCCAGGATTGTATAGTTGATAACAGTCCTTTAGGGTTTGAACGAGGATGGGCAGAGGAGGAGCCTAGGTTCATCAGTGAAGACCTCAAAGACGAAGTGAATTTGGGAACGGCTGAAAAGCCGAAACCCATTTATGTGAGCTCTTTGTTGGAAAAAGAATTCAGAGAAAAGCTGATTAACTTGATCAGAGAAAACAAAGACTGTTTTGCATGGGAATATGAAGACATGTCAAGCCTCGACAGAAGTTTGGTGGAACATAGGCTGACTTTACGGCTTGATCACAAGCCAATTAAGCAGGCTGTTCGCCGATTCTCACTTGACTTAGTTTTGAAAATAAAGGAAGATATCAAAAGACTTTTGAAGGCAAAATTCATCAGAACAGCAAGATATGTCGAATTGATGGCCAATATCGTCCCAGTTGTGAAGAAGAACGGGAAAATGCGGCTGTGTGTCGATTTCAAAGATCTGAATTTTGCCACACCTAAGGACGAGTATCCCATGCCAATAGCCGACATGTTGTTGGATTCAACATCTTTCCATGAGGTAATGATTTTAATGGATGCTTTTTTAGGATACAATCAAATCTTCATTACTGAAGGTGACGTGTCAAAGACGACGTTCAGGTGATGATGCCATCTAGGTTGAAGAATGCAGGTGCTATTTATCAGAGAGCAATATATATGATCTTTCATGATATGATTGGCATGTTCTTGGAAGTATACATTGATGATGTCGTGATCAATTCAAGAACTCACGAGGAGCATTTGGAGAGTCTGAAGAAAGCATTCGACAAGATGAGAAAGCATAACTTGAAGATGAATCCAATAAAATGCACCTTTGGTTCATGGGAATGGCATTGAAGTTGACAAGAATAAAGCTAAGACAATCCTAGAAGCATCACCATCGACGAACAAGAAGGAAGTGCAATCGTTCCTTGGCAAGGTGAATTATTTGAGAAGGTTCATATCAAACTTGTCAGGAAGAACGAGAGTTTTTTAGCCTCTTGTCAGGCTGAAGAAAGAAGAAGAATTCAAGTAGGAACCTTAACACCAAGAAGCGTTCGACGACTAGAAGCGGTACTTGACATCACCACCAGTCATGATGCCTCCTCAATCTGGTTTTTCATCGAAATTGTATATATCAGCTTCTCATCACTCCATAGGAAGAATGTTAGCACAAGAAAATGAAAACGGTGTCGAGAAAGCTGTATTTTATTTAAGTAGAGTATTGAATGATGCCGAAACATGGTACAGTGCTATAGAGAAATTGTTCTTAGCACTCTACTTTTCTTGTACAAAACTTAAGCATTAAATGAAAAGTTTTCATGTTTTAGTTTTGTCGAAGTCTGATGTAATTACGTATATGTTATCCAATCCAATAATCCATGGCAGGATTGACAAATGGACGTTAGCGTTAACAGAGTTTTCGTTACAATACATCTCATTGAAAGCTGTCAAAGGCCAAGCAGTAGCCGACTTTCTTGTTGATCATCCATGTGTAGACGTGGCTGTATCTGTCGATTATGTCGGCTTAAGGCCTTGGACCATGTATTTTGATGGCTCCTCTAATAAAAATGGAGCTGGGGTAGGGATATTGCTTATATCACCCGACGGGTTTCCTACCAAATTCATGTTTAATCTCAAGTATCATTGCTCTAACAACAAAGCGGAGTACGAGGCCATTATTGTCGGCCTTGAAATATTGGTATACTTGAAGGTCAAGAATGTGGCCATCAAGGGAGACTCCCAATTAGTCATCAAACAACTGGTCGATGAATACAAGTGTTTGAATCTGAAATCGGCTAAGTACTGTACTGTTGCACGAAAGTTGATGTGCAAGTTCGATGACGTATCTGTCGAACATATATATCGACAGGATAATCAAGAGGTCAACCATTTGGGCCAAGGGCCTTCCAAATACCGTGTGTCGAGAAAGGTGTTGGATGAGGTAATACAAGTAAGAGAGTTACTGTATCCACCTCATGAGAGGGTGGTTTTGGTAAACGCATTGGCATCGACAGATGACTGGAGAAAGCTAATAGTGAATAACTTGACAAACCCGTCTCTCATTGATGAATGGAAATTGAAACTGAAAGCCATTAAGTTCTCCTTGTTGGGAGGAGACTTATATCACAAGTCGACCGACGGGAACCTAGAGGTGTGCTAGACAAAGAAGATGCTTTTATAGCACTAGCTGAAGTGCATGAAGGGATCTGTGCGGCACATCAAGCAGGAGAAAAAATGAAATGGCTACTCCGTAGGCAAAGGGTATATTGGCCCACTTTGGTGTCTGATTGCATGGAGTTTGCAAGATCATGTGAAGAATGCCAAAGACATGGCTGATGAGCATTTTATTTCCCATTATTCCTTGCATTATTTTACTCTTATTATTGATACTTGTTGCCCATTTGACATTGATTAGCTTGATTTAGTGATTTAGAGTTTATTGGACTAATATTCCGAATATTGTTTAATTTGGGATTATTTGGCCTAATTAATTCTATTTCTATTTTCAGGTCATATGTGGCACAAGGACACTTTGGGAAGTTTGGAAATGAAGATTGAAGTATTGAAGTGAAGATTGTAATTTGCATTTAGGTCCCTTTTTAATTGTAATGTTCAGAATAGTGTTTCTTAGGATTTGGGCCCATGTTTTAGGCCCATTTTGTGTCTTAAGAGGGGAAATTCGTGTAACCCCCCAAGACACACTTTCATTTCAGATTTCTCACTCTCTCTCTAGGTTAGAACTTCTCTCTTGGCTCTCCCAAGTGATGGTGGCTGCTAGGGTTTTGTTCTTCCCCATTTCTACTCGTTTTTCTTCATTTATGGCCATGGAAGGCTAGACTTCAAGGGTTAATCCCTTTGGTATTGTATTATCTACTCTTGAGCTCTTGTTATTAATGCAATTTCGTTTTCTCTTCTCTGTTTTCATGTTTATCGATGTGTAGTGGTTTGCTTAATTCCATTTCGTAGAGATAATACATGAATATAAATGCTTAATTTGTATTAACTCGTAAAAACTCCAATTCTGGTTTCTGATGCTTAATTAGAAGTTAGGGTTTGGAGTGATAACTGAATTTTCGCTTAGTATTTGGTTATCACGAGTTGGACAGAGGAGAGGAGAGGAATCGATCTTTAGTGAGCTAGGATTGAGTAGTGTACGTAGCCAAAGGGGTTTGCCCGCTTTTGTTTCTGATTTTCTTAGTTTTTATATTCTGTTTGTGTTTTGTTCTTCACATTTGTCACACACAAAAACCCCCCCATTTTACTGCACACTACGTGTTTGATACTTTGCCTAGACCGATATTCGCTGGGAAACGACCTAGGATCACCTTCCTAGTACTACATAATAAACACCTTTTATTTTGATCGGGTACGGCCTCGATCAAAATTTGGCGCCGTTGCCGGGGACTATCGGTTCTTGCCAAAGATCATACAGTAGTTAATTAGATTAGTTAGTGTAGTTAGTGTGTGAATAAGCATTCTGATAACTGATTGAAAGTTGCCATGTTTGCTGATTTGCTGTTCTGCACAACTGATGCTATTCTAGTGATTCTGTGAGGGCCATTCAACATAGCTGCGGGTGGAATTTTTGCACGAAAATTGGTATCCACACTTGTTTCATCATATATTAGTGTTTTGATGCATCACAGACACTCAGATATGCACTGGTTGTGAGTTCCAGAAAAATTTTCCAAGTTTCAGCATCACTTACTATAAATAGGCATAACTTTTGATCAGTAACTCGGAATTTGACGAATTTTATATCAAATCGAAGGGAATTTTCTGAATAATCTGATTTTTCTCACTTCGTCAGAAAACCCCTTCGTTTGGATCCTGAAAAAGCCTGTTTACTGTTTCTTTTTTATTTTACAAGTTCTATTTTCTTAGTTTTTGGTCACTGTTTTAATTCTTTGACTTGGTTCCCTTTTGAATTTTGTCCTCAAACTTTCTGTGATATGTTTTCATGATTTTAGGGTGCTGAAAAAAATAAAGAAAAAAATTTTAAAAAATAATAAATTTTGTTGCCGATTTTGGTCATGCATATCTGTTACAGTATGCTATGGTTGATGCTGTTCTGTTCAGTACATGACTAGGGGCAACCCAAGTTATTTGCATCCTTATAACCCTGAAATTGATAGAACTTATCACAGATTAGTTAGACAAAATAGGAATCAGTCATTAGGTAGTGAGTCAGAGTCATCTTATAGTCCATCTAATTCTGATTCTATTTCTATTTCTTCTATTCCTTCTACTTTTATTCAATCTGATTCTATACATTGTGATAACATGGCTCAACCCCCACCAAGGGAAAGGACACTTAGGGAGCTAGCTGCACCTGACTTCACTATTGAAGACTCGTGTATCCGGTATCCTGATGAGGATGTTCCTTTTGAGCTTAGAACAGGACTAATCCATTTGTTGCCCAAGTTTCATGGTCTTGCAGGTGAGGATCCTCATAAGCATCTCAAGAAATTCCATATAGTGTGCACCACAATGAAACCACATGATGTGCAAGAGGATCATGTCTGTCTCAGAGCATTTCCACATTCCTTAGAGGGTCTAGCACAAGATTGGTTATCTGACTTGGCCCCTGGTTCCATCACAAGCTGGGATGACTTGAAGAGGGCATTTCTGGAAAAATTCTTCCCTGCAAATAGGACCACTGCAATCAGAAAGGAAATTTCTGGTATCAGGCAACAACATGGAGAGAGTCTCTATGATTATTGGGAGAGATTCAAGAGGTTGTGTGCTTCCTGCCCTCACCATCATATCTCAGAGCAGCTTCTCATCCAGTACTTTTATGAAGGTCTCAACTTCATGGAAAGAAACATGGTAGATGCTGCAAGTGGTGGTACATTGGGAGATATGACACCCTTACAAGCCAGGAGCAAAATTGAGAAGATGGCTTCAAACTGTCAACAATTCCATGCAAGAAGCAACAGTGATGCAATAGTTGTGAGGGATGTAAATGATGTTGGTGCAGAATCGGGCAAGGTTGAGAAGCTTGAGCAGAAAATTGATTCTCTCACAACATTGGTCACACAATTGGCTGTCAATCAGAAAAAGATGATACTTCCTGCTAGAGTGTGTGGCATATGCACATCCATTGAGCACCCCACAGATGCATGCCCTTCCCTTCAGCAGCAACAGCCAATGACAAGTGGTGACCAACCCGAGGCCTATGCAGCAAACATATACAACAATAGAGGCCCACAACAACACAATCATGACCTCTCTTCCAATAGATACAACCCTGGATGGAGGAACCATCCCAATCTGAAGTGGTCTGATCAACAACAACAACCTCCTCCTAATGTTCCATTTCAGAACACCGCTGGACCGAGCAGACCACCATATGTACCTCCTCCAATCCAGCAGCAAAGGCAACAACAACAGCAACAAGTGGTTCATCCTGCACCATCAGCCCCTCCATCCAACCAACCTACCTTGGAGGAGTTGGTGAGGCAAATGACCATGCAAAACCTCCAATTTCAACAAGAAACTAGAGCAGCCATTCAGAGACAAGAGGTATCCATTCAGACTTTGACAAATCAGATGGGTCAAATGGCAACTTCTCTCAACAACTTGCAATCTCAAAATTCTGACAAGTTACCTTCCCAAACAGTGATCAACCCTCAGAATCAGAATGTGAGTGCCATCAACCTGAGGTCAGGAAAGCAGATTGTCAGACCCACACCACAACCTCACCTCAACAATGATGCTCTAGCTTCCTCTAAAGGGAAGAGCCAAGTGATAGAGGAAGGTGAACACCCTAGCACCAAGGAGAGTCATCCAACTCAACCTTCCTCAAGCTCAACCACAAAACCTGCTGTTGTCCTGCAACCTCCTCCCATTCCTCTTCCATTCCCACCAAGAGTGCCTCAAAACAAAAGGGTGGAAGAGGTGGACAAGGATATTCTTGACACATTCAGGAAGGTGGAAGTCAACATACCCCTTCTTGATGTAATAAAACAAATTCCAAGGTACGCGAAGTTCCTTAAGGAGTTGTGCACTAATAAGAGAAGACTCAAGGGCAATGAGAGGATAAGCATGGGAAGGAATGTCTCCGCTCTCATAGGTAAACCTATCCCTCACATTCCTGAAAAATGTAAGGATCCTGGAACTTTCTCTATACCTTGCATCATAGGCAATGTGAAGTTTGAAAATGCTATGCTAGATTTAGGAGCATCCATAAATGTCATGCCTATGTCTGTTTTTAAGTCTCTTTCTCTTGGACCTCTTCAACCTACGGGTGTGGTGATTCAATTAGCAAATAGAAGTACTGCCCACCCTGCAGGTTTGATAGAGGATGTCTTGGTTCGGGTTGAAGAGCTGATCTTCCCTGCTGATTTTTACATACTTGATATGGAAGATGACTCCCCCCGTAATGCTGTTCCTATTATTTTGGGGAGGCCATTTTTGAAAACAGCCCGAACCAAGATAGATGTGCATTCAGGTTCACTTTCCATGGAGTTTGATGGCAGTGTGATCCGATTTGACATTTTCCATGCTATGAAACATTTTCCTGAGGATCACTCTGTCTTTCATATAGACTTTCTTGATGAGATTGATGAACATGTGCTTGATGTTTTGCATGATCCTGATTTGCCATCATTTACAGACTCATTTTCTTGTCCTGCATGTACTGATTCCGAAATGTGCATGTCATGCATTGATCAATTTCTAGCTTCTGACACTGCATCTGTTGATGACTCTCATATTATAGATTTTGCTAACCCCCTCTCTGTTATGCAAGAGTCTGATTCTTTTGTTCAGGTGCAGGCAGCAGAATCCATTTCTACTGTCCCTTTAGTTCCATCCATTATGCAGGCACCCTCATTGGACCTGGAGCCCCTCCCTCCTCATCTCAAATATGCTTACTTTGAGGATGAGCAGAAACTCCCAGTGATCATCTCTACCTCACTTTCTGTTGATCAAGAGGAGAAACTGCTAGATATGATTAGACAGAACAAGAGGGCAGTCGGATGGACTTTAGCATATCTACCTGGGGTGCCACTTGTGAACTTCAGAAACATAGTCCTTCGATTAGGAGACCAATGCAAGATGGCATTCGATCCGCTGAAGAGAGCACTCACCTTCTTCCCACCATGACTTCGGGAGTTTTCTTTTCTCCTTCTTCACTACTTTCATTGCACTTGTCTATATCTATCTGATTCTGCTGATTGTGTTACATTGAGGACAATGTGTGATTTAAGTGTGGGGGGGAGAGTAGTTTAGGTTGCATATTTTGCTTTGATTTTTTTTTTTTAGGTTTTGCTTAGTTTTGGGCATTTTCTTGCATGTTTTTGCTTCATTTTAGTAGAGTTTTGGTATCTTGTGTCTGAATTCATGCATTTCTGTGTGTAAAGTTGCTTTTGATAATTAAGAGGTGGTAACACTGTGATAGAATTGTCCCTTTTGTGAGGATTTGAGCCTTAATTGTGGGTGGATTGCTATATATGCCACCTAATTTTCTTTCATGTGTGATTGCACTCTGGATTACTTGCACTCTAGAACTTGACTTGACTCTTGTTGATACTTGATTGCTCATGCACATTTTGAAATGATTTAGGCACTTTCTTTCTTGAATAAACTACTAGCCATATGAGCCTACCTTGAATGAATGTATCCTTTGCTAGCCCCTTTGAGCCTTTTTATCCATTTCCTTGTTCTTTAGCTCATTACAAGCCTATGACTGAAAAACCATGATTGTCCTAACCTTAGGGAATTTTGGAGCTTTGGAATTGTTTTGGGAATGGGTATTAGGTAAGAAGTGTGCTCTATGCTTCAATTGGTTGAGTTCTTGGTTATGCCTCTTTGGTTGTTGTAGCTATGGCTTCATCTTCATGCCATTTGTGTTGTTTCTTCTTTTCTTTTTGTATATCTCTCAAAAACAAAAAAAATAAAAAAAAAATGCAAAAATAAAAAGAAAAAAAAAAGAAAAAAAAAAGTGAATAAAAGGTTGTTGAGGCAAAGAGGATTGGAATTAGTGGTTGTTGATTTTGGGGTGGATTTTGCTTACTTTTTACTTATTCCCCATTGCTCCTCTATTCCCTTGGTTTTAGCTACATTCCCATATTTTTATCCTACCTTGTCCTTGGCCCCATTACAACCCTTAAAAGACCTTTTGATCATTTTGTGCATGTGTGTTGATGGTTGATGTTAGAGGCTTGTCAAGCTTATGGTTGTGTTTGTTTTTCATGATGTGCCTTGAGTGTAAATAATGATTAACCCCAAACACTTGAGTGTAAACACTTTTGAGTTATCCTTGTGAGTTTCTATCATCTTTGTGACTATCCTCTTGATGTCATTGGTTTCTTTGCATACTTGAAGTAATTGGATGATGTTCGCGGATGCTTTGACTCTTTGATCCTTAACCATTTTGTGTGCTTGAGTTTGCCCATTTCTTTGCATTTCCTAGAATTCATTGTGAAGTATGTAATCTCTTAGGTTTGCATTTCTTAGTTGTAGTCATCTTGTTGCATGATTCACTTTGGTGCATATTGATCTTCATAGTCCTATCTTTTGGTTTTGCCCAGGAGTGCAAAAGGATAAGTGTGGGGGTATTTGATGAGCATTTTATTTCCCATTATTCCTTGCATTATTTTACTCTTATTATTGATACTTGTTGCCCATTTGACATTGATTAGCTTGATTTAGTGATTTAGAGTTTATTGGACTAATATTCCGAATATTGTTTAATTTGGGATTATTTGGCCTAATTAATTCTATTTCTATTTTCAGGTCATATGTGGCACAAGGACACTTTGGGAAGTTTGGAAATGAAGATTGAAGTATTGAAGTGAAGATTGTAATTTGCATTTAGGTCCCTTTTTAATTGTAATTTTCAGAATAGTGTTTCTTAGGACTTGGGCCCATGTTTTAGGCCCATTTTCATGTCTAAAGAGGGGAAATTCGTGTAACCCCCAAGAACACACTCCCATTTCAGATTTCTCACTCTCTCTCTAGGTTAGAACTTCTCTCTTGGCTCTCCCAAGTGGTGGTGGCTGCTAGGGTTTTGTTCTTCCCCATTTCTACTCGTTTTTCTTCATTTATGGCCATGGAAGGCTAGACTTCAAGGGTTAATCCCTTTGGTATTGTATTATCTACTCTTGAGCTCTTGTTATTAATGCAATTTCATTTTCTCTTCTCTGTTTTCATGTTTATCGATGTGTAGTGGTTTGCTTAATTCCATTTCGTAGAGATAATACATGAATATAAATGCTTAATTTGTATTAACTCGTAAAAACTCCAATTCTGGTTTCTGATGCTTAATTAGAAGTTAGGGTTTGGAGTGATAACTGAATTTTCGCTTAGTATTTGGTTATCACGAGTTGGACAGAGGAGAGGAGAGGAATCGATCTTTAGTGAGCTAGGATTGAGTAGTGTACGTAGCCAAAGGGGTTTGCCCGCTTTTGTTTCTGATTTTCTTAGTTTTTATATTCTGTTTATGTTTTGTTCTTCACATTTGTCACACACAAAAACCCCCCCATTTTACTGCACACTACGTGTTTGATACTTTGCCTAGACCGATATTCGCTGGGAAACGACCTAGGATCACCTTCCTAGTACTACAGAATAAACACCTTTTATTTTGATCGGGTACGGCCTCGATCAATGGCCATATCCAGAATGTCCTGTCAAGTGAGTTGCATTTGATCATCAAACCTTGGCCTTTAAGAGATTGGACACTTGATGTCATTGGAAAAATCGTTCCTAATTCCACGAAAGGACACACAAGGATTTTGGTGGGAGTGGACTACTTTACCAAATTGATGGAGGCAGTTCATTTAGTAAAAGTCGAACAAGAGCAAGTTATTGATTTCATCGAAGATCACATCATCTGTCGATTTGGGATTCTATAACTACGAATCAAGCCTTTATCTTTGTGGGGAACAAGTTTAAGAACTACTTGGCATCAAGAAGGATCAAATTATTAACTTCAACTCCTTACTATGCTCAATCCAATGGCCAAGCCGAAGAGGCCAATAAATGGGTTATCAACGTCATCAAGAAGCACATCAAAGGAAAACCAGGAATTGGCATGAAGCGTTGACTCCGGCACTTTGGGCCATTCAAAATTCTCCAAATGAGGCCACAGGGACAACACCTTATATGCTAACATATGGCCATGAGGCCATGTTACGAGTTGAGGTGAACTTGGAATCAGTAAGATTTCATAGGAAAAACGAGATGCTTGTGAATGATTATTGGAGTACCATGTTTGATGAATTAAATGAAGCCCATGATGAAAGAATTTTGGCGTTATAAAATATTATGCGGCAAAAAGAGAAAATTGCCAAATAATATGATGCCAAACTTAAATTCAAGGCATTCCTACCTAGTGAATTGGTGTGGAAAGTGATTTTGCCGATCGACAAGCGCTCTAACGAATATGGAAAATGGTCGACAAAATGGGAAGGACCATTTTTGGTGTCGAAAGCCTTTTCAGGCAACGCGTATGAGTTAGTCAAAGTCGATTCATGAAAAAAGATCAAAACAATTAACGACAAGTATTTGAAAAAGTATAAGCCGACAATGACGGAAGTAAATATTCAAGATTGAAATTGCATTCCACACCAAAGGTATACAAGTGCATTGAAAAGAAAAAAGACAACAACAAAAATCAGGGGAAAGCCTATCTAAATCATGCTGCCAAAGGAAAGCCATTCCATAGCGATAGTCTCTTTTCGACGAAGCCCAACCTTTTAACCTTGTAGTTTGGAAGATAACTTTTCGGCGACTTCTTGATAAGGAGGAACCAGAGCACTGGCATTGTCAGTCAACTTTTTTTGAGTTGCTCTGGCCTTCTCAATAGATTCACCCAGTTCCATGTGTTCTTTCTCCACTTGGGCCAGTTCATCCTTCAACTCTTGAATCCTGGCCCCTTTTTCCTCCCATTTTCGAAGTCCTTGGGTGATGGTCTAGGACCATACAACCTCTTCCTTCTCCGGATGAGCAAACCTCGATTCAAGAGCATTACGAGCGTCCTTGATTCCCTCATACTCTTCAATATCCTTAAGGAATTGAGGGCTATCTTTGACCCAATTGACGACAAAACGTTGAAGGATGACCAACTTGAATTCCAATTCCGCCGAAACCGATTGCTTCAGAAGCTTATCAACGGTGGAAGAAAGAAGTTCAAAATTTGAAGAATCGTTGGTCAGTTGGTCGAAAGGACGACAATAGATGTTCTTCAGAGAAGACACAGATTGCGCCAGTGCAGATTCCTCATCCCTTAATGGAGAATTCATGGCCTCATCCACAAATTGAGTTTTGGCCATGAGTTCTCTTAAAACTGAAAAGGATTGAGAGTTGGAAATCTGGGCAACGGAAGAAGGAGCCATGTTGGAAGAAGATGGAGCAGAGGTATAAGCTGCAGTGGTTGGAAGATCAGCAGATGTAGGAGGAAATTGCATACTCTAGTCAAAGCCTTTGATTTGGTGTATGCTGCTTGGAATCTAGGAAGCAATAAATGGAAGTTAGGTCAAACTACTTAAAGGCTGCGCGGAAGGGTAAAAAGGTGAATTTGAACATACCTCAAGTGAAGGAGCACATGCAAGGGTAGGACCACAAAAAGGCACTTCTTCGACAACAATTGGATCAACGACATGAGTGTCGAGAAGAGCCTCATCTTGAACTATTTGAGCTTGGACTTGAAGGACAACAGGTTGGATAGTTGCATCAATAAGGCCGTCGAAGAAGTATCATCGACACATCGATGAGTGGATTCTCCAACGGCCGAAGTTTTAATAGCCATAGGTTCCATAGGAGCGGCATAAACAACAGGAACAACAGGAGTAGCTTCGACATCAGAAGCAAGGTCATCTACAATGACATTTTTCGGTGTTATGGGTCGTTTGGAAACCCGACGCTGCAACTGAAAACCTGAAGCATCTTCATCGTCATCCTCTTCAAAAGGCTTAGATTGAGGGGTGCTAAGGTACTGGCCAGCATGATAAGTATAGTAATGAGCCTCGACGGCATCGAAGAGGTCATCTTGTGTTTCTTCAACCATGTCAACACGAAGTGACGGTTCCCTTATTGTTATCCCTTTCGATTTGGGACGAGAGTCTTGTCGAACAGGACCAGCGGGAGTGGCGGTTGTTGGACGAGCAGGAGGAGCTGAAATGGCAGTGGAAATCCTAGCTTTGTGAGAAAGAGGACGAAAGAGAGAACTGTCTATCTGCTCAGGTTCTGTCTCACGAGGACGTTTGATCGACGATTATCCAGTCCTTCCTTTTCCTTTACTCTTGGAATCCACAAAGGACTCCAAAGCAGATTGATGACGCCTCTTTTTAGACCTATTTGGTGATGAGGGTTTTGAAGAGGATCTGCCATCTTTCTTCTTCATGGAATTAGCTTTAATGAGGGCCCCAAAATCAGTCCAGGTAGGAACGACATCTGTGCATGAAAAGACAAGGTCATAAATAAGGACAAGAAACTACAAGAATGACGAAGTGTAGAGTATGTTGAGATACCTGGATTTTCGGCTCTTAAGTTTTCTGGAGTCTTAGCACACATTATGTTGACAATGGTGGGGTAATCCACATGATAAGTTTTGAAGTAAGAATCCAACCATGTCACAAAATGAGGGCTTGGTATAAAACATTAGTAGATCCAGTGAGAAGGTTTTGATAATGACAAAAGGTTGACAAAGGTTTTTTGAACAAGCTACAAATGTTTTGATCAAGCTCAAGTATGAAGAAGTTCATCAATCAACAACAAACAACAAATGATGAAGAGAGAGCAAGCTCATGAAGATTCAATTTGTGTATAATTGTAATATCTTTAGCTTGAGTCTTTTATTTTGATGAGTTTGGGTAGAGTATTTAGAGGGTAGTGAATCTATATCAAGTGCATGATTACATCATAATTTGAGTATTCACTTAACCTAAAATAAATAGGTGGCTTAAAGGTTTGAAAGGAAAGGTTTAGTTTTGAGAAAACAAGTTTTTAATTGATTTGAACAGTGGTTAATCGATTAAGACACGAGTTAATCGATTAACACATACATGTTACAGTGGTTAATCGAGTAAGCCACATGTTAATCGATTAACACCTGTAAAACTGGTTTTTTAAAATACGTTTTTAACTTCTCAAAATCAGTTTTTAAGTTTCCTAACTTTTGAGTATTCTATATAAACCTTTTCCTAACCTTTGAAAATTATAAGATTGAACTAACATCATTTTCATATTCATTTTACAAAGATCAAAGCCACACTATTCTCTCTCACTTTCTCAAGATCAAAGCTTTCACTTTTACATTCTTTGATCAAGAATCTTTGAATCTCTTATGTTGATATTTTCATAGCTATTGAAAGAGATTCATAGGATTGTTATTGTTTTCATTTGAGTTGTAATCTTTGCAAGAGGCAAGCTATCTAAAACAAAGTGAAGTCTTGGTGTGTCGATTATCATCAAGCAAATCAATCAAATTGAAGAAGAAGTCTTGGTGTGTCATCAAGCAAAGTGAAGTGTTGTTGTGAGGTATCAACGAGCAACGTGGAAGACTTGTTGTGGGGTTATCAACAAGCAAGGGAAGAGGTTAGATTAGATTCAATAGGGTTGCAAGACAAGAGTGTGGTATCTCTTGGAGGCTATCAAGAAGGGAGTCTTGAGAGGCATTTACTTGTAATTTGAGAACTCTAATTCCTCATAGTGAAGAATCTCTCTTGGTTGAAGAGGGGACTGGATGTAGCTCTCAAGTGGATGAGAGTGAACCAGGATAAACCACTGTGCAGTATCTCTATACCCTTAACTCTTTACATTCTTGTCATTTCATATGTTCTTGGTTGAAAACCTAGAAAAGATTGATTTTTCATAAGTGATTGAATTAAATCTTAATTGTGCAAATTGATTTGGGAAAATCATTTTCATAACCTAGGTAATCAATAAGAATATTGGTGTTAATCTTTTCCGCTGAATCTCTGATCATACGTGTTAATTGATTGATTTTCGTATTCGATTGAAAAGTGATTTTTCAGTTTTAATCATTGCTTAATCGATTAACTGAGGCTTTAATCGATTAACCATTTGAAGACTTTCTGGTCTTAATCGATTAGTTGCAGGCTTAATCAATTAAGAGTTGATGTTTTTGTAAAAATCATTCGTTTTAATTGTTTTGATTTGTTTCTTTCGAAAATCTTTCAAGGTTTCTTTAACACCTATTCAACCCCCCCTTCTAGGTGTTCTCCTTGTGTCTTCTAGTTATTTCACCCACCAATTGCGGTTTTCCTCAAACATGGAGTGAAAGGGACAAGACTGAACCTTGACAGAGATGCCAGATTCTTGGAGATGAACTTGTTCAGCATGTCTTCCCAACCATTTTTAAAATCCGTCAAGTTGCCATGATGGAACTCGAAAGAAGCATTTTTCCTCATGGGGGCAGGAAGCCCTTGACAGAGTCCAAATTGCCTAGCTACACTGTTAGGATAATACAAGAAAATTTCTTTGTCTTCAAGGCTTGACGAGCGAGGCAAGCCGCTAAAGAGGATTCGCTGTCTGAGGTAATGTCCCCAAAGGACATCATTCAGTTCTCTCTCTTTAGGATTGTTTCCAGGATAGGGAGTTCGAAACCAGTCAGACCCATATACTCTGTAAATAAAAGGGGAAAAATCAATGTCGTCGGAGGATGAGGAGATGGAGGCGAAGATTCCATAAAGTAAATGAATGAGTTGGTGTTATGGGAAAGCGAAGGCGTGTCATAGTTCGCCATCAAACAACCATAGCTGAAGCGGTTCAAACAGATGCTATTTGTAACACCCTATTTAATAATTACTCTTAATTACCCCATTTGAAAATAGTGAACTAAAATTTTCTTTTTAAAACTCTTTAACTTATAAAAATCTCCGTGAAAACGGACGGAGTTTCCCTTGTTTTATGGACATTCCAAAAATTAAGTTTTTCCGGTTTAAGCTGTATCAACAAAATTATATATTTAACAGTAAGCTAGCAGGGCAAAATGAAAACAATTGGTTGGAATGGTTTAGCTTTCCAAAAATATTATACATTCATAAGTCCAAAATAAAACCCTTAACCAACGAATGGTCTCCCAGCTAACTAAATTACACTCCACGATGTGGAGTGTGCTCCTGCTCGGCCATGACTCGTGTATGCTCTGTCTCAGTACCTGTAATAAAAATGGCAAGAAGGGTAGCATTACACAAAACATAGGAAAATAGCTTCTAAAAAGCATAGCAATAAACTAAGCCCTACATCTTTATCAACAACGTAACAAACCTAATCATCTTCATACTCTCATTCACTTTTACTATTTTCTTAACTCTTCTACTCTTTTCCTTAGTTTCCCCTAGATCTATTATCACCTTTTCATCTATTACTCATTTGCTCATGAATTGTCTTTCTTCATATCAACTGGCTACAGGGTCTCATGACCAGGTCTCCTGACCTAACCTGCACCAAACTTATTCTCTTATCCCGCCACAGGGTCTTATGACCAGATCTCACGATCTAACCTGAGTTGGGGTTCTCTTACCTTATTCAGCCACAGGGTCTTATGACCAGACCTTTCGATCTAACGTGTGGCACTTTTCTTTTTTTACTATTTGGCCACAGGGTTTTATGACCAGGTCTTCCGACCTAACCTGCGTCGGGCTCTCTTTCATTATAGGGCCACAGGGTCTTATGACCAGGTCTTCTGACCTAACCTTTGCCGGGCCACTTATATTAATCATGCAGTCATACAATTCATCAAACACATTCAACATTCTACATCCATCCATATATCCTAATCATCTATTCATACACAACACAATCACATAGTCACATATAGCACATTCATATTTACACATAGCACAAACATATATTTACATACCTCCCTATCATTTATTCACTCACCCTCATAGAGGGTGCATCTCTGAGGAAACCGCAATGGGTGAGTGAAACAACTAAGGAACACTGGGAGAACACCAAGAAGGGGGGGTTGAATAGGTGTTTAAGAAACCTTGAAAGATTTTCGAACGAAACAAATCGAAACAATCAAAACGGATGATTTTTGCAGAAAACTCAGCTCTTAATCGATTAAACTGTAACTTAATCGATTAAGATCAGAAAGTACACAAATTCTTAATCGATTATGAACACCCTTAATCGATTAAGCACATTCAAAAACTGAAAAATCACTTTTCCTTTGAATACGAAAATCAATCAATTAACGATCAGAGATTCAGCGGAAAGGATTCACACCAATATTCTTATTGATTACCTAGGTTATGAAAATGATTTTCCCAAAATCAATTTGCATAATTAAGATTCAATTCAATCACTTATGAAAAATCAAACTTTTCTAGGTTTTCAACCAAGAACATATGAAATGACAAGAATGTAAAGAGTTAAGGGTTTAGAGATATTGCACAGTGATTTATCCTGGTTCACTTTCATCCACTTGAAAGCTACATCCAGTCCCCTCTTCAACCAAGAGAGATTCTTCACTATGAGGAATTTAGAGTTTTCAAATTACAAACAAATGCCTCTCAAGACTTCCTTCTTGATAGCCTCCAACAGATACACCACACTCTTTTTTTGCAATCCTATTGACCCTCTAATCTAACCTCTACCCTTTGCTTGTTGATAACTCCACACAACAAGTCTTCCACGTTGCTCGTTGATACCTCACAACAAGACTTCACTTTGCTTGATTCACAACCAAGACTTCTTCTTCAATTTGAATGAACTTGCTTGATGATAATCGACACACCAAGTCTTCTTGTTTGTTGTAGATGGCTTGCCTCTTGCAAAGATTACAACTCAAATGAAAACCATAACAATCCTATGAATCTCTTTCAATAGTTATGACAATATCACATAAGAGATTCCAAGATTCTTAATCAAAGAATATAAAAGATAAAAGCTTTGATCTATGAAATTGATAGAGAATAGAGTGGCTTGATCTTTGTAAAATTGATGTAAAAATGATGCTTGATTCAATCTAATGATTCACAAAGGTTGGAAAAATATTTATATGAAATACCCAAAAGTTAGTAGCACTAAAAACTGATTTTGAGAAGTGAAAAACGTATTTTAAAAACCAGTTGTACAGCTCTTAATCGATTAGATTGTTGCTTAATCGATTAAGCACTGTAGCAAAATATACCTTAATCGATTAGACTTCCTCTTAATCGATTAAGCCATGTTCAAATCATTTAAAAACTTGTTTTCTCAAAACTAAACCTTTTCTTTCAAACCTTTAAGCCACCTATTGATTTTAGGTTAAGTGAAAACTCAAATTATGATATAATCATGACTTTGATAGAGATTCACTACCCTCTAAAAACTCTAACCAAACTCATCAAAAATAAAAGACTCAAACTAAAAATATTAAAATAACACTAACTAAGTCTTCATGAGCTTGTTCTCGCTTCTTCATTTGTTGAATGTTGTTGAATGTTGTTTGCTTGTTGAGCTTGAACTTGATTAACACATTTTTAGCTTGTTCAAAACCTTTTGTCATTATCAAAACATTCTCAATGGAACTTACAATCTCACATTGATAGTATAATTCCATTTCCCACTTTTACACCCATAATCAATTTTTTAACTACCTAGTTTCATTCCAATTTCATTATAAGTTCTAATGTTCTCAACCTATTCAATTCATAATTTCATTATTCATTCAAAGTTCCTTTATATTAACCTAGTCATCAATTACTCATACATTTAACACATACACAAGCATCCCAAATTCATCCCTTAGTCACGTTACTCATTAACTTAATATATCCTAAATTCATTTCAAACCCTAACCCCTCATATACTTCACACACATACTATCCTTCAAACATAGTAACACAAATCATTTATACACATAATCACACACATAAAATTGGGTTCATTTCCTTTATTCTAATGTTCTATTTATTTTCTCTATATCCCTATATTCTCTTTATTCATTATCAATCAACTAACATTTCCACAATAATCACACACATCACAAACATCATCATAAAATACATATATTGCTACACATATTAAAAGTGGTTTTCTCCTTTTATTGAAAATACTCTATTTATGTCAATGTTAACTATCCTAAGGTTCCTTAATATATACATATACACTACCCTATCCTTAGCTATCACTATGACATTCCTAGAATCTATTCCCTAAATAGAGGTAACACAACCTTCTTACCTCAAACAAGGAGGAATACTATGAATCTTCACAACCCTAGCTTTTAGCTTGCCCTAGCTACTTAGACTATTAGCCCTTTGAGTCTCCTTATGAACTTCAACAAAAGGTGTGATGAGAAGAAAGAAGAGAGCTTGATTCCCAAGCCTTAATGTAGAGAGAGAGCTTCAATGGTTATGGAGGTGAGAGAAAGTTAACCCTAATCCATTATAATCAAAATAGAAGCTCATGGTTAGAGATGATGATGATTTATGAAAATTGAAGGAAGAAAGGAAAGGAACTTGCATCAATCTCACCTAGAGCTTGAGGTCTCCCATGGTGGGTGCTTAAATTCTAAGGGAGGAGAGGGAGAGAGTTAAAACATGAGGGAGAGAGAGAAATGGTGAAAAATTGAGCTTGATTGGTGATGGAAATAAAGTATATGATGATGATTTGTTGGGTTTTAGGTTGATCTTTGAAGTTGAAGAATCTAGGGTTTGAGGGGAGAAAAATCGCCCATGAGAGCAAAGGGAAAGAATGGTGCGTTTTTGTGTTGATTTGTTGCAGCACCAGACTTTAAATCCGGTGTGCGCCTGGGCACAGCTTTTGGCGCACCTCGGCGCGCGGTGCGCATGGTGTAACACCCCTAATTTTCGTCTCCCGGATAATAAGGAAATGAATAATAAATAAAGTTTTATTATTAATTAATATAAATTTTCCAAGTTTATGTTTTGTATTTAATTAGTCTTGAAATATATAAAAAAAATAGGTGAAGGTATTTTATATGATAAAGATATACAAAAATATAGATATTTCATTTTAGTCCTTGGGTTAGGACCTAAATGTAATATTAGAAAGGTTCTTTGAGGGAAAGGTTTTAAAAATATTTTTAAATTTTACACTGATGTAACCGGTTAGTAATGCCTTGTAACCGGTTAGTCGATGAAATCCAGAAACTGAGATAGTGGAGTTTGATGAGTAAGCCAGCTGTGGATCATGCTCCTGCCACGATTACTTCCTTCTTTGAGTGGAATTAGACGTGTCGCTCTGCATGAGAGGAAAATTTCACTATAAATAGCCTAGATTGAGATCAAAATCAGGGTTTTTGTGAGTGTTGGTTTGGGGAATCTCTGTTCTAGGGTTCTTGTTTCATTCTGTTCGATTCTTCTTCTGTGTGGGGAGTGAGACTCTGAGTGATACACGAACACGAAGCTTACATCCAGAACTTCGTGTTGATATAAAGTTTGTAAGCTAAAAGTGTGTGTGGAAGAAGAAATCAATCTCTGAAGTTGAAGCTTGAAAACTGGTTCAGTGTTGTTCTTATTTCTGGAAGCTAGGTTTAAGCTTTGATTTTGGTAAGTACAGGTAACCTTTAAGCCTCAAATCACTTCGATCCTTTAGTGCATGTTACCTAGAGAAAGTCCTAATTATATTCCCTAATTTTTTTGGTCAATCTATATCTCAAAATCCCTGGTATTTGGACCCTGTTGCTGAAATCGTGGTTAAGAGCAGAACTAAGGATTTCTGTGGAATCTGTGGATTTTTCTTCAATATCAGTGTTATTACTCATCAAACACTATCCTAAGGTATGGGAGAACTTTACCTTATACTAGATTAAGGCTAAAATTATGTGTTTTAGGATTTGAGTCAACAAAGACTCAAAAGCGCATTATATGAACATGTTAAAAGGCTCGGAGGCCAATCTGCAGCTCAATTCTGTTTTGAGCAGGTTTGGTATTATGCATGCAAGTGATTTTGATGGTTGAAACAGAATCTAAATGCTTATTATGAATTTTGTGATATCAAGTTGTGTTTATGTTGAGATATATGCAATTTGATGCTCTAAATTGAATGCATGCAAAATGAATATGTTTCTGTGGTTAAACATATTTATACTAAGGTATGTGAACTCTGTTTATGACTGAAATTGGTTAGATTTGAGTATGGTATAAAATGGTATGCAAAATCTCTTTCTGCAGTGTAAGTTCTGCAGAATCTAACCGGTTATTCTGAATCTGTAACCGGTTAGATACTGTCAGTCTTTCAAAGAAAATGGTTTTCTGAAATTGGCCAAGTGTTCTTACCATTTGCACTCAAGTCTATACTCTAATTTCATTTAAACCAATCTGAAATCATGTCAATGAACACTGTTTGTTTCAGATTGTAATTGATGAGTCAATGCCTTAATGTTAAAAGATAATTTCAAGTGGAAATTATGCTAAATTGGAATTGGATTGTGATTTAGACTTTTGAATGATGAAATCAGTTGGGTTTGAGGTATATATCAATGTTGAGACTCTGTTTATGGATTGGGTAGAGAATTCAAGAAAAAGGTTTTTATGAATTTCAATGGTTATTAGGTTCAGGTCTGTAATTCTAACCGGTTAGTCTGAAATTGTAACCGGTTAGTACCTGAAACTGAAAAATAAAAGTTAAGTCTTTTAAGTGGAAAGATTGATACCATTGGTTAAGTTTTTCCCAATCTAAGTCTAATGGCATGTTTTTAAGTTAATTCAAGGATGAATTTTTATGTCAAAGGTTATACCTCAAATTAATCATTCAAAGGAGAGTTTGAGATATTTCTAAATCACAATAATAAAATTAAGGATAAAAACCAACCTTAATAATTGTGTGTGCATTCATTCATAGAGAATGGAGATTGGGTTGGAGATTGGGTGTTGTTCTGGGAACATGACCCTGTACCTGGGAGTTCTAAACTGTGCGGATTGCTGGTTGATAGCTGTTCTGGGAACGCTTTGGCCAACAATATTGATAACAACTCTGGGAGTGTTTTGATCATTATTGTATGTTAAGTGATGTATATACTTAGTCAATTTTGGTAATTGATAGTCGCTCTGGGAGCGCTAAGTTTCACTTAAAGCAATTCTGCAGTACGTTCTGGGAACGTACCAGTGTTCTGGGAACACTGAGATATCTATTGACAGATATCAAGGATGATGGAGGCCTCAGTTGCGGATAGAAATCATGCATCATGCCACTTGCATTATAAGAGATATAATGTTGAAAATTGGTGTGCTCATATGTACTTGCATTATTGTCTATTCATGATATACTTGTGTTTGTATTTTAGTCTTTATTGATTATGTATATGTGTATACTTACTCCCTATGCCCTGTTTAGGTGATGGCCAGATACCTAGCCTGCATCGAGATACGCCCTATCCCTAGTGGTATATGGATTTACGAGGAGCACCGGGGAGGTGGAGATTACTCTCTACCACCCTAACCCTTTGGTTCGGGTGCGACCTCGTAGGTTTAGGATCCCTATAGTCTATACTATGCATGTTCCACCCTTTTACTCATATAGAGGACCACCCCTGGCTCGATCAGTGCGTCGATTTCATAGTTTTCGTTTTAGATCTGCCACTCGTACTCATCCTACTTCACATAGAGTTGTTACTGAGGAGACTCCTTCTCCTGGTCCGGCTGACTCTGAGAGGACTGCTTCTGTAGATCCTAGGCCCAGTGGTGGGGTCTCTGCACAGTCGGGCGAGGTTGAGAAGGATCCCATTGAGGATGAGGACGAGGAGGAGGTGCCTGTCAAGCCTACTGTTTCTGCTAGAGGTGGACCTGCTGGTTCTTAGGAGCTTGCATAGCATAGATATTTTGGATCCTAGGACTAGGGATAGAGCTGCGGAGGATCAGAGGAGCTGCTGAGGACATGGATGACCTGCTCTGGGACTTCTATTTTGACTTTGTTATATATTGTATATATTTTTGAGAGGTCTGAGAGTGAGGTTTATTTTGAGCAGCTAGTTATGTATATGTTTCACTAAAACTTGCTATCTCGACTGTGATACTCTCTACTATGATACTGGTGGGGGGTGTTTATTTTATGGTATATATATATATCAAATATATATATATATATATATATATATATATATTTGATATTTTTACCTCAGCAGTGCCCTACAAGTATTATTTTTACTTCCGCATACTCTGATTTTAGTTAAAAAAAAAAGGATTCGACAAATAAGTTTATATTCTACAAGCCCGATTAAACTCAAGAGACAATTAATATGTTTTTAATCAACGCTACGGGTATGTTTTATTATATTAAAAAGGCGTTGTCTCATGAGGCTTTTGTAATTAAGGTATTATTAAGCCGAATTCAAATTATTTGTCAAGGTTAAACGTGTTTATAATTGAGCAAGTACAAGTTAAAAAGGAAAAATTTTCTAGACCCAATTTTTGATAACAAGTATTCTATATTTGGAAATATTTATTATTTTCAAGATATAAAACAAGGGTGTCACACATGGGACTGGCACGCATGGGATTGGCGCGGATTTCTAGTGCATTGCTGATGGGCTGGTGCGGATCTGGTGCGCCATTCCTGATCCTGGTGCATCAGGCACGCGCCTGGGCGGGCTGTGTGGTGCGCATGAGCACCAGTTAGCCTGTGAGCACCAACCATTTTGGTGCTGGCGCGCCTGGGCGTGGCTCGGAGGACTTGCATTCAAATTGCTATATCTCCTTCGTTAACCGTTAGAACTTGCTCAAATTTTGAGACAAGCTTCCTAAGACACTTATTTTCATATCCAACGGTAAAATTTGTGTTTAAAGTTATAAATCTTTTATTTATAATTTCCTAATATAGGGTGTTTATAACACCGAAAACACTATTTCCTAACGCTCTTTTTTCACCTTTAAGTCTCTTATCCGATGACAATGCTTCGTAACTCCTTTGTCGCAGTTAAATCAATCCTAATTCCATCACCTTAATCCTTCTTTAGCATAATTATCATTTCTTAATCTTATTATTATTCTAATTATTCTTGGGATTAAAATCTGGGATGTTACACTATTGTTTGAGAAATGAAGATGACGTTTGAGAACCGCATTCAACCACAACTGAAGCAACCAAGTGACTCCTCCTACATTCGACAGAATATGGTTGTTTAGTCTGATGACGACAATCATATGGCCAATCGTCGAATAGAGTTTTTCCCAAGAGAATTTGACTCAGAGCCACTAGCCTTTCTTCATAAAAATGGTGGCCAAGGCTACCAAAGATTTGGTGACTTGTCGAGATTTGGTACAAAAAACGAAGGCGCTGAACCACATAGTCAAAAACTTAACATGTTCCACATCACTGACTTCGCCACGTTTCTGATATTTGTTCCATCGTGACTCGACAAAGGCAGAGAAGGTATAAGGACCTATGCTGATATGGACCGTGTTGGAAGGCCTACTTTCTATGGTCAAGAGTTCACCATCAGGACGAAGGCCTGTCAAAGCAGCAACATCAAAGAGCGTTGGGGTCATCATGCCGTAACGAAAGTGGAAACAGTTAATTCGACGGCACCAAAAGTAGCAAGCGGCTCCAAAAATTCCATCGTTGCCTTTCAAACCTAATATGGTTAAACTCAGCAAGTCATAAAAGTTGGCTTTTCTCCAAGTGTCCTGCTTGAAACTTTTCAACCTTAGGTACCACTCATCGAAATGCGGAATCAACTTAACGCTACGAAAACCCTATGTGCATATTCTTTGTCAAAATGAACAGTGTGAATAGGGTTGAGAGTAATCAAGGGTCAAGTGTCGTTGGGACTAGAAAGGGGAAAATGATCAGCAATGTCAGGTCTTCTAGCCTCCTCTAGTGTGAGCAACGGGCCAAGAAAAACAGGATGAGGGTTTACATGTCTTCCATCGGCAGGGACGAAAGAAGTGGCAGGGATCATCTGGCTACGTATATTGTGAGCGACGCTTAGGTCAATCTCAGGATCAGAAACTCTTAGGATGGCCATATTTGGTGTTAATTCGAGAACAAGAATCGTAAGGCAAAAAAGGGGTTTAGGGCAAGAAAAAAGAAAGTGCAGTGAGGCTCAAGAAAAAAAATGGTGGGACAAGAAGAAGTATCTTCAGCTTAAATAGTGGCTGAAAAGACGTTTAGAACCAACACCATGGTTCACAAAAGGCGTTGAGAAAGGCCACATGGACCTTGTCGTTTCACATCATTAGCCCAAATCCTGAATCCCGAAAATGGTTCACAAAAGGTAAAACTTTTGACATCCTTCGAAAAGGCCCGTCTAATGCCAAAACTTGGGGGGCCTCTGTTGACTAGAAGTCAAAAATCGACAGAAAGAAAGAATGTCTAATGCATAAGTGATGTCGACGGACGTGTACTTAGGTCAATCACTTAAAAGTGACTTTGAGGGACGTGGACGTCTATCGACAGACAGGAGAGTGTTGAAGATATAAGTGATGTCGACGGAAATGTACTTAGGCAAACTGCTTAAAAGTGACTTCGAAGGACATGAACATATGTCGACAAATAGAAGATTTATAATGAGGCTGGTGTCGAAAGGGTATTAACGTGGAAATCAAGGAGGTCAGAGTAACAGTAAATGATGATGATACTCCATTGGAAACAAAGGAACAGTCGCATAAGCATTTAATGCACCTTCTCATGGCTATAAATACATCACTTCCAACGTTCACGGGGCCATGAGTGTGTAAATTAAGGAGATGATAGGCAACCTTATGATTTCTGGAAAGAAGAAAAGTTGTTCGAAAGAAAAGAAAAGAGAAATCACTCAAAGATTAAAGATGTGAGATAGAGGAATTCGGAAGAGAGAGGAACAATGTCAAAATCTTTGACCCGAATACCCACTTTTACCCGTTGATGGTGAAAGATTAAACACGTGAGATTACATAGGGATCACCTCTTGCGTTTCAAGCTGGTGTAAAAAGCCTGGATAGAAGGGCACATTCAGTTTGATACGTGAGCCTGTGTAGTAAATAGTAGTCTTCCGTGGCCCAAAGTTGAAACCTTTTCTAGGTAGGACTTTGGGTATCTTTCCATTCAACGAGGGAAAAGAAAAGTCCTCTAGTGATAATCCCTCAAGAAGAGTTTTCGACAGGTCCTCTGGTTAGATTGATGGGAGAAACACTGTCATAATCAGAGATCATGTCACCGATATCGCCTAGGGGGATTGATTCAATTAGAGGCTGACACCTTGTGCAACATAGTGTCGAAGGAGCTTAATGTCGACAGACATCATAAAAGCCCAAGAAGCGGGAGAATGTCACTTCGACGGAACCACGAAAAGACTTAGCAAAAATCCCAAGGGTTTTAAGTTGCATGATTTCAGTTGTGGGAAGATGCTTGTCGAATTACTGTTGTCGAAAGACTACCGGAGACGTGACGGACTAGAAGCGAATGAAGAAACCGCATTGTGGGTAGTTACTTAATAGGTAGTTATTTAGAACTTGACTGCTGCGGTTATGCAGAACGTGCCCAATAAGGCAGTGTAGGGGTAGTTAATTCTTAGGGCTATAAATATGTAATCAATTGTTTGTAATCGGCATTGGCACATCGATTATCATCCTACATATCTCACCGAAGCAAATTGACAGAGAAAATGCCGTTGTATTAACCCTTTTCCATTCCAAGTGTAACATCCCGCTATTCATAATATCTTTAATAAATAGTTAAATAATTTAATATGATGTTTTCAAGATTTGAATGTCGTAATAAAATTTTGACTTCATCATTATAATTGAAATATGTTTTCTAGTAAAAATAAGTATAAATTTGTTATCATACGCTTTATATATTACTTTGTTGCTATTGTCAGGACTCCCAGGTAAGGAGAGGCGATGAAGCCCCGATACTCCAAAAATGGAAAAGTATCTGTGTCGTATCCGTGTCCGATACCGATACGCGTACGATACTTCCCGATACGTGTCCCAAAAGTATCCAATTATTTTTTATTTAATTTTAATTATTTTTTAAAAAAATATTTTTAGGATACTTCTCAGATACTTCCCGATACTCCCTGATACTTGTTCAATACTTCCCAGATACTTGTTTGATTTTACTTTGAATTTTGTAATAATAATTATTATTATTTAAAAAGTAACTTTTTAATTAGTATTTTTAATAAGATAAATAACCCTTTTTATGTCTTTAAATTGTGGAGATTAATGAGTGTGCACTGATGATGTAAAGTTTTTTGCATCATTAGCCCATCATCGACTGTTCATGTGTTTATGATCGTCGAATTTTAGATAAAAGTAATATAAATGAACGGTGAATGATGAATTGATTGTGTTAAAGAACTTTATACCGTCAGTGCACCATCTATTTTCTCTAAATTGTGATCATTATAATTATATATATACTAATGTCATTTTGAATTAATAACAATATGAATGAAAATTAACAATAATGTAAAATATATTTTTTAAATTTTTAATATATATATATATATATATATATATAAATTTTTGTAAACATATCCTATGTCGTGTCGTGTCTTAAATTTTGAAAAATTCTTGTATCCTCGTATCCGTGTCGTATCGTATCCGTGCCGTACTAAGTATCAGGGCTTCATAGAGGAGAGGGTATTACCCTTATTTAGAGAATGAGTTCTAGAGTGAATATAGTGATAGCTAAGGGTAGAGAATTATATATATATATATATATATATATATATATATATATATATATATATATATATATCTGTGTGTGTGTGTGTGTTAAGGAACCTTAGGGTAGTTGATATTGTTAATAAATTAAGTATGAAAATAAATGAGATGTGCCCACTTGTGTATTTGTGAAAATATGTGTATACGATATGTTGTTATGCAATGTTTGAATAAGGAAGCTTGTGTTGATGTACATGAGGGGTTAGGGTTCTAAAATGAATATGTGATATTTATAAGTTTAGTTGGTTTTTATAAATTTAATGATGATTTTGAAATGTTTGTGCATGTGATGAAGGTTCATAATAACTTAAAGTTAGCTTGATAACCTTGGATAGTGAAAAAAGTTATGATAAGCTATAAATGAAAAGAAAGAAAGAAGAAAAATTAATCATGAGAAAAGAAAGAGTATAGGGCCATGAGGGCCTATTAATTATGGCGCTGAATAATGATCCGATTGGGTGACACGCCCCATTAGGTACAAAAGTCCTGTTATGTGCAAATGTCCCAGTAGGTGCAAATGTCCTGTTACGTGCAAATGTCCCATCAGATGAAAAGGTCTCATTAGGTGAAAAAGGTCATGTTAAGTGTAAAGTGTGTCACCACAGATCATTATGCGCAAATAAAAGAAAATAAGTAAAAAGCATGTAAAAGACATGAATGGCTAGAGAATTAAAGGAATATGAAAGGTCCTGGCGGGTATGAAATGTCCTAATGGGTGCTCAAAGGTCCTGATGGGTGTCAAACGTCCTAACAGGTGAAAATGTCCTATTGGGTGCAAACGTCCTAACAGGTATAAATGTCTTAATGGGGAAACCAAAAGAAATAGGAAAAAGTGTAAAAGGAAAATGAAAGAGAAATGAGTGAGTTAAGAATAAAAATGAGAATGAAAAAGTGTATTTGAATGTTATTGTTGTGATGTTAATATTTTTGTTATAAATGTGATAGGCTTAGTATATTACTATGACTCTTTAAAATTATTTTCTAAGTATTGTGTAATGCTCACCTCCTTACTGTTTTTATACAGGTACAGAGTCTGAGCTTACACCTTCGCAAGCTAAGCAGGAATGCTCTCCCCCTCGGGGGGAGTAAGTAATAATGGTAGGACATGTTGTATGTCCTGGGCCATATTTTGGGGTTTTATGATGTACTCCCTCCGTCCTACAAGGATGGTAAAAAATGGCTAAATTTTTCGTCCCAAACTATAGTTAAAATAATTAATGAAAAGTTTAGAAATTGTAAACTTTGAAATGTGATTGGTTGAACCATGAAAAATGCATTAAATTAGTTGTTTGATAATTGGTTGATGTGTTAGGCAAACTATTAAATGCATGTCTCTTTAATTTTTTTTTACTTTTGAATTTTTTAATCATCCTTGTGGGATGGAGGGAGTAGTTGCTCTTTTGTAAAAATGTATATATTTTATTTGGGGATTAGGATGTAGCACGGGGTGGCCCAAGACCCCTCCTTTGGGAAAGGAGGCTTTTGGGAATCAAACTAATCCACAACTTGTTTATACTCTGAAAATAATGTTGATAGTATGCATTATGATGCATGATGATATGTTATGCCTTGATGGCTTTTCTGTTGATGTTATAAATGTGTTAATATAGGTTTATAGGAAAAACTAATTTTGGAAAGTCCTAAAAACAAGGTAAACTCCATCGAATTTTACGGAGAATTTTATAAGTGTTTGAGTTTTAAAAAAAGAAAAAAAAAAGAAATTTTCAAGTATTTAATTAGCTATGGGTATTTATGGTATTGATAAAAGTAGGGTGTCACACCAAGAACTTTATCAATTCAATGCAATCTTTCGCTTTCCAATTTACAATTTCAGCACTTTACCTTCCCGCAACTTTAAATTCTGCCTTTACGGTTTCATCGCACGTTTAAATTCTCACATTTAATTCCTACATTTACTGCTTTCCATTTACCATTCTGTGTTTCTGTTTATACTTGTCGATTTACTTTCCTAGTCAATTTACAATTCGCAAGCCCTTTACTTACTCGCCAAGATAAACCCAAAAAAACCAAAAAAAAATAGTCAAGTCCGTTACAAGATTATCACATAACCAGTCGAGACACACACCCCACGCACTCATCCTCAATTAGACCCACGTCGAACAAAATCCAACGTTGAACAGGTTTTAATCAAAGTGATCCTTTGAAGGATAAATCTTATGGACAACTTTATTCCTATATTGTGATTAATTTGATCAATACTTGAGTTTTTGAAAACTATATTAAGATTTTTCTAAAAATTATAATAAAAAAGATTTGTTAACATGATTAATTAATATTAGGGGGATCAATTTATACCATTGTCACAGCTTCAGTTTCCTTAGCAAAGCCATCAATTCAAGCAAAGTTATCATTCAACAACTAATTCTCTAACTAAGAAAGTGTTAAGACTGGAATTTTATTCGACAGAGATCTATGTTTTCGACAACAGAAGTGATATCGAGGATGAGTGAACTTATATCTTTCAATGATATAAAAGTGACTTCGACAAACATGAACTTGTGTCGAAACAAAGAAACTCATAAGCTTGCATTTCACAAATATGTCGAAAATGAATATTGTGTGTTGAAAAGAAACCCCTAGATAGAATGACCAAGAGTTGTATGTGAAATTGTTGAAGTTATAACAGAGGGTCATTATGTCGAAGGATAAAAATGGAGATTTATAAATGGTTCAAATATTACTTTACAACCCATTTTTATTCTAGTCACGGAAGAAACAATTGAAGACATCATTTGAGGACTCTTGTCAACGATTTCTACAGAGCAAGTTCCAGTTTAGTGTCAAGAAGTACGGAACAATTAGTTTGTAACTCTAAAAATTTGAATGTGTTGAATCTTGGTTTACACGTGTCAATAAATTAAGTTGACAGTTGTTGTAATTTTTTCTATAAATAGGACAACTGTCAATGTAATTAGGGTTGGAACTTTGGTTATTATCCTAACATCTCATCAAGCAGATTAATGGAGAAAACACCAATGTAACACCCCTTCTTTCAATATTTCAATAAAATGTTTACTTTCCATTGCAATGTCTTTAAATCTCTTTTTACTTTCTGCACATTTAATTCATGCACTTCCCTTTTCATAGCAAGTTTAAATTCTTTAATTCCATACTTCGTTTTGCTTTACGTATATCTAATTAAGGTTGATATGCAAGATTACCATAGAAACCTGTTGTGACCCACTCTTTCATATACATCATGTAAAAAATACAACCTTTTAGACGGTTTTCATTTTTCACCTTAAATAGGAAGCTAGCACAATGATGATGCGATTAACAAATAAATTAAGTTAGTTAGTTAGGTAGTTAAGCTAAATTAAGAAGCTTGAGCTAGTTAGCTTAGTTTGTTTAATAAATATAAATAGATCCTATTGTAATAGAATTGTAAGTTGAGCAATTCATTTTCATTCGTTCAATGAAACGCAGTTTTACATAACTATCTTTTCTCTCTCGAGTTCTCTGAGTTTCTACAATTTTTCAAGCTTCGTCTCATGGCTTTTACCATGTTTAACATAGTATCAAAGCGCCTTAATAATGGAACTATGCTACGCCATTTCACTTCTTACTCTGATCATCATTCTTTTGCGATTTTTGCAAATCTTTGTTTCTTCTTTGTATCGCGATCTTTGTGACTTCTTTTTCTCACTTTTGCGATTAAATGATTCTAATATTGATAATCATTTATCTATCAGTTCATTCGTCAATTCAATGGTGAACGTTTCTATGAATCTAGTACTTGATCCTACAAGTCCATATTACTTGCATCCGAATGAAAATCCAGGTGCATTGTTGGTTTCTTCAAAGTTTGTTGGTGATAACTACCATTACGCTTGGTCTAGATAGACGATAATGGTGCTAAAGTCAAAGAACACGTTGCAGTTCGTTGATGGAACCTTGCCACGGCCTCAGATCGATAATCCCTTGTTCTTGGTGTGGGATAAATGCAACACTTTAGTTGTATCTTGGTTGAATCAAGCAATTGATCCATCAATATCTCAAAGTGTAATTTGGATGGAAACTGTGTTTGGGATATAGAAGGATCTCAAAAAACTCTACTATTAAGGAGATGTTTTTTGTATCTTTGAGCTTCATGAAGAATTGTATACTCTGAAGCAAGGTAACATTTCAATTGGAGCATATTTGACTCATTTGAAAGGTTTGTTGCAAGAACTTGATAACTTTATGATGAAAACATTCCAAATTTTAGGTGAGAAAATTAAAATCTCAAATTCTAAGAACAATAGTAAATTAAAGAATGAGAGGAAGAACATAATGAAAGATGGAGCATGTTATTTTCTGTGAAAAATAAATTAAAATAGATGAAAGAAAAATATCCAAAATGGTAAAAATGTTGATGTAAAGCTTTTAAATGCATTATAGTAAATATTAAATTTGTATACATATGTGTGTGTATACATACATACATACATACATGCATACATACATACATACATATATATATTATTTATATTTATCCAAAATAATAACCGATTTAATTTGTATTTATCCAAAATGAATACTATAATTTTGTGATTTTAAAAAAAAGAATTAAATTTTTTGCCATATGGACATGCTAGAAATTCACTATTTATCTAAAATAATTGTGGTACAAGAAAAACTTAAGCAACGATTATGATGGTTTTAAATGACATACTTTCATAGCAGTAAGAAGAAGAATAGATTATAACACATATGGCTATTGATGAAATTCATTTTAATTTTTCGTGTAGAAAATAATAGGCAAAATTACTAAATTGATCCCTTAGTGTTTGTTTGGTGCGCCGAATTGGAATTGCAGTTTGGTATTATAATTCCAATTACAATTATGCCGGAAATGGAATTGAGTTGGAATTATAATTCTATGTTTGGATTGTAGAAAAAATTAGAATGTAGAATTGGAATTCCAAATTCAATATCTAATTTCATTGTTTGGGCATAAGATGTAGAATTCAAAAAATTAAATTAATTATATTCTATTCTTTGTGCCTCGTGTAGTCACCATTTGTGTGAGTTGTCACATCGACCTTTTTTGTGTATTGTCATAACCATCACTTGTGTTATGAAGACATTGTGATGGTTTGCTACCAAGAGTCATATATTCTAGTTGTGGTAGATAATGGAGGGGAGGGGAAAAGAGAGTCATGAATATGAGAATATTCGTAGAGTGGACTAGAAATATTGGGGTGAAGATGAAATATTGGGGTGGACTAGAAACTATAAAAAAAAGCCCAACTCGATTGGGCCTGCCCACACAAGCTCGATAAATAGATGGGTTTTCAAAATACAACGCAAATAAATCTCGGGCCTTTTTGGTTGGCTTTAATAAAACTCGATCCAGTCGGACTTATTTTTAGGACTTATTTGCAATAATTTGTTGGACGACAATAACTTATAGGACTTATTTGCAAAAAAGAACTTAAAAGACTAATTTGTAACTGTTTGGGATGGAAAAAATAATCACCTTGTGCTTTAGCCCATCAAGGGAAAAATAAAAAAAAATAAAGGAATAGGCCCAAAGAATTATTGGCTCACATCAGTACCAAAAATCAAAAGCTTCATGTAACCAAACCAACAAGTGGTCTCCTTCGTGTAACTGAACCAGAGGGAAGGAGGCGTCCCCAACCTCCAAACATCCTCTCCAGTAGAAGTTTAGAACAAGGAAACAGAGCCCCAAGGAGCACCTTTCTCCAACAAGCCATCAGTCTCGGGTTCACCACCTATCGCCATTAGTCATTCCAAAATACCATAAATGGTAAATTCATCATTTCACTCTAAACCAAATAAAGAAGGTTGCCTAATCTCTTTGCTTAAACAAAGCAACAACGTAAAACCAGTGGATAATGGTGATCAGTGGAGTAACCAACAGGTCAAGGAAGGAAAAAACGTGAGAGCCAAGTTAAGATACAAGCATAAAAGGAGGCGTAGAGGAAAGAGCAAAGCAAGCAACCAAGGAAAAAGAACCAAAAAACACTTAATCACAACGAGAAACACAACGAGAAACACAACGACTCAGAAAGCTTGAGAGTGACAAGTTAAAGGTGTCCTATAGTTTTCCTTGTTTTATGTTTACTATACCCTCACTTTGTGGCAAATATCTCATTTCTTGTACTCTTTCCCAAGTACATAATAAAAGAGGTCATTGATTTCACTAAGTTTACGAACTCACTCCTGTTTTCATTATTTAATTTAGTTTTGCATTTTCCTGGCAAAAATAGTAACCTAAAAATAATTTAAGAGATCAATATAATAGTTTTGCTAATTAATATAATAATCTTCAATAGGCCTCTAACCACATTTAAAAAATAATTAATTCTCAATCAGAAAACGTTTCTTTTGATTAAAGAACGCGATTCCATAAGCTTAACATTTATCACCTTACTCTGTTCAAACATTTCGACAAAGCTAATTAAGTTTTTAACATCAGCTAAATTTCGATACTTTTACATGTCAAAATTCTACTTATTTCAACAAACACTTATAAATTTTTTTTTAAAATAAATAAATAAATAAATAAAGTCCAAAACTTGTGCTATACGTATTCAAGAACAGAAAGAGTAAAGAGAACAAAAGAAATTTTCCTCATGGAAGGGTGGAATGAATGGAATAACGGAAAGCATCACTCACTTGCTTTGTTTAGGATTAAAAGGCATGAAATGAAATGAGAATCAGTGGGCGTGGATAGGGATAGGGCGCAGCCATTTCCCCACAAAGAGCGCCCTAATTCCCGAGTCTGTCAAATATGATACCAATACCAATCTTCTTGACTACGCCCAAAAACCACAGGAAGTGGGGAATGAACTCTCACTAACAAGGAAAGAAGCAATATTCAACGCATCTAGCCTGTTCTCTAGATTTCCATTCTTGCCAAGGAACATGCATAATGTTCTTGATTTTTGCTTACATCCTTATCTCTATAACTAACTTCTCTTCTTTATATAAGGTATTTGAAATTAGGATCGTGCCAATATGTGCCTTGAAATTATGTGAGTTCCAATTTAATCTAAATCGTCCGATTTTTATCCAATAATCAAATTTATTATTCCCTCTGTTTCATATGTATTCCCTCTAGTCCTGACTAATTTTCACACCCTATATTTTAAGAAAGTTAGTTAATATTGTTAGTTGTATTAAAAATGTAAATATTTGGTATACTTTTTCAAAAGTACATTTATAATTATTATTAGAATCTAAAAAGTGTTGAGTAAATAGGAATGTTTGAGTAAAAGAAGTAATTAAAACCATTGAAAATTAGAAATAGAGCTTATATTAAGGACACAAAAAAGTCTTCAAAAAGAGCATATATATATATAGGACCGGAGGAAGTAGTATTTATAGAAGTTTTGTCACATGTTTCATATATATTATTTTTTTACAAAATCCAATATATAATTAATGTTATTTTTTTTATACACCCCTATTTATCACACTCTTTTTTTCATTTTCAATATCTTTATCTCTCTTTAATAATGATTATATAGGGACATTATAGTAAAAAACCTCAAATTTTATATTATTTAATCATTTTTTAAAACCCTATGTATATAACCTTAAAATACAATACTTATAAAACGAATAGAATAATTTATTAAAGTCACCTTCCTCCAAAATCTCATTAACAAGAAAAGAAAAGTAGCAAGACTTGTTTTGACATCTATGTTTTCCATCTATAAAACTAAGCCTACCCATACCCTTCTTTTACTCTTTAAAATGAATATTTTTCTTTTTTATTTTAGATAAACATAGCATATCTATTATTTAATAGGGATTTAGCTAGCTATATAATTTATAATGTTTTAATATTATCTGTATACTTTTATTAGAACTTTAAACATTGCCCCTACATCAAATAATAATATACATGAGAGAAGCTAAGCTAGCTTCTCTCTAACCTCCCTCCCCTCCTCTTTCTTCCTTCCCTCGCTGCTCCTACTTATTCCTCTATTGGTCTTCTTCATCATTGAGCCTCTTTATTCCTTCCCTCGTTGCTCCTACCTCTAGGTCTTCTTCATCATTGAGAGTAAGAGAGGCGGAGGGAGATCAGTTCCTCCCCCTTCCATTGGTTGGTGTCTGGGTTTTCAATCCTATTGTTTCTGGGTTTCTCTCCCAGTTTTTCTGGGTCTTTCTCTTGCCTCTGTGCAAATTATGTTTTATAAATAAGTTGTTTTTTCAGGTGTTTTGAATGTTTTTGTTGATGGAGGAGGCTTGTGTTTGTCCTACCTTCCAGATCTGATGGTCCTCCTACCTTTTATGATAACTGAAAGTATGTTAGCAGTGACAGTTTTTTCATTGCAGGTTTATGTTATATTTTCTGTCCATCGGCTCTATCCCCACATCTTTGAGATTCCTTATCGCCGATCTGTGCTTACTCCCAGAATTGATGAGATCGTTGTCTTAATGATAAAGACCGTTGAATCTCAGGCTCGAGCCCACTTTTGGAAGATGAAACATGTCTGCTTTTGAAAGGTTGTTAATGCAGTGTACCTATTTCTTTATAATGTTTTTTATGTGACCATTATGTATTTGTTTTTATTATTGTGTGTTATGTTTGTACTCCTGTTTATTATGGAATGAAGCTTTTATTTTTCCCTTCAAATAATAATAATAATAATAATAATAATATACATACTGACATTTGGATAATTTGGCAGAATAAAGCAAGTATTTGGATACACATCGTTGTATACATAAAAACGTACAAGAAAAGGGAGACGGGTGTAGTTTCAAGGCAAGTTATAGCATGGTGCCCAAAGTCAAGGCACCATGCGTGAGGTCGTTAATCCAATCCTTGGAATTGTTGGTGCATTAATCCAAGAGGTGAGATAGTATACTCACTTTGCTTCCAACTTGTGATCATCGGTACCATGAACGGGGAGTTCGCGTTTTTCATTTTCCGTCTCGTTATTGTATTTGTCCTTTTCCGGCAACTTGTGTCTGTCTGTCGTTTTTGTTTTCTTTTTACCGGAGGAAGGCCACTTATATAAAGTACAATTTTTTTTAAGTTTAGTTTTAATAAATGCAATATAATTATAATGATTATAAACATTAATTAAAAAAGATAATTAATTTAACGTTAATTATAAAAATGATTAGTAATACAGTGGTTAAATTATAAAAATGATTAGTAATACATTGGTTAAATATTTAAACTATTTAATGTGAAAGGAGCTTCTTCCTTTTTAGATAGCAGTGTTTTATGAATCACATGTCTTTCAAATAAGCAAACTCGTAAATAACCTGTCCTCAAATATACACTATTTTACGTAAGATTTCATGAGTCGATTTAGTTATTATGGTTAAGCTGCAGCTACTTCCACCAAAAATTAATAGTTGCCATTAACCCTAATCATAATCTTAACCTTCAACTTTATCTTTTTCTGAACCTTAACCCTAACTATATTAGCATAAAACCTTTGTTTGACGGTTGAGAATGCAATTATGTTTAATTTTGTGTAGTTAAATTATTTTATTAATTTCCTTTAATGTTGACGATATAAGACGTTTGTTGTCTAATTTTTTTTTTTTGTGTCTTCACGTTACATAATATTGACGTTAGAAGGAAGCATGCATGTTTTCACTTGTATGTTAATACTAATTATAAGGAGGCAAGGTTGCCAGCCAAAAAAATTATGACATTTTTTATTATTAGTTGTGTTAAATTTAATTAATGGTTAATTGTATTTTTTATTATAATAGGGATAGATGGTCCAATAACCATTATCTTAAACCTTTGTCCTTTTGCGTAATCGTAACCGTAACCCTAACCCTAACCGTAATAGTAAGTAAATGAGCATGTAACTTTTTATGGATCTGGAATTTGTGTCTAATATTAGACATTTCATATACCAGGGGTGGTAATAAATTTTTAAAGTTTACAAATTACTTTGACACAAATTTCAAAATTTTCTTAATATATATTTCTTGTCCAGGAAATTATTAGTATTTCAATTTTTAGATATATTTAACATGATGTCAAGGGTTAGATACCGTGTACATGTATTGGTATTTCTTTTAGATATATTAGTATTTCTTGTCCCCCCCCCCCCCCCCCCCCTTTTATTTATATTTTTTTTTGTGTAACACTAACCTTAAACTTAAAATTTTGGAACCTTAACTGCGGGTTTTTTTTGTCTTTATAGTTTTTTAGTAGTAGTACCCCTTTATATTAACTGTAACCCTAACACTTTTATTAAATTTGACTTATTTTATTGAGACGTGTTTCTCGTTATCCTTTTTTAGTAGTACTCCCCCTTTGTAGTACCCTAACCCTAAGCATAAGAAAATGACCGTAAAACTATTCTTTCACTAAGTGTGGATAGGGTGTATTAATTAATTTTTTTAATTAAGAACTGGTTGAAAAGACGGTAATAAAATTTTTAAAATAATTATGTAACCATATAGGAAGTATGTTTGGTGTTAAATTAAGTTGATGCTATATTGATGTTTGCTTTTGTATTAGTGACGTCAAGGTCATGCATGCCTCAACGTGTAAAACTCATGCTTCCATCTGTAACATAAAACTAATCACTAATACATGTAAAACTTTTGTATTAGTGACGTTTGATTTTAAGAGAAGCTTGTATGAGAAGCTTGATCTTTGAAAGAAGCTTGCATGATAAGCTAAAAATTTCTTAAAAGCAAACGTTTGTATTAGTGGGGACTAAGGATAGGAAATTGAATAGAATAATAAACCTTAGGGTAGTTGAGGATAATAGAACTTGGAGTGAGTAAACTATGGAAAGGAGCTTGTTTGGGTGCTTGCAAACATGCAAAATTATAATAGACATAAAATATGGAACCATAGGAATAGTTGAGAAGTAGATAAGGAAAAGGTAACATTAGATATAGACTTGTTACTATAGGGATTGATGAGTTGTAATTAATGACTGAGTTGGTAACCTTAGGACCTATAAGGAAATTGGAATGAGATTAAGTAGCTAACAAATTAATCAAGAGGGATGATAAATGAATGATATATAGAATTACACTATTAATGTGAAATGGACCCTCCATAAAGGAGCGTGTATATAAATGGGCTCTCAATAAAAGAGCGTGTATATAGATGGACCCTCCATAAAGGAGCGAGAATATATGTACATAAGTAGGGACCTCCAATAAGGAGTGTGCAATAATTGTAAATAGGACCCGCCTTTATGGTGTGTGTAGATTGATAAGAATAGAACCCGGCCTTAGGGTGTGCGTAAATTGGCAATGATAAGACCCGCCTAAGAAGCGAGAAGTAATGATAATAGGTCCCGCCGCAATTTGAGTGAAGGACAGGAAATGTTGGGAATGAACAGAAAGTATTATAGAAAAATGTAGTGAATAAAGAGGCAAGGAAATGAAAATGAAATGTAGCTAAGGGAAGGTATAAGTAGGATAAGACTTAAGTTAAGAGCTAATTATAAGTAACTTAGTTATCCTTTATGTTTGTTTAGAATGTATTTTCTAAGTATTGTGTAATGCTCACCTCCTTGTTTTTTTACACAGGTACCGAGACTGAGTATACACCTTTGCAGGCCAGGCAGGAGTCCTCTCCCTCCCAGGGAGAGTAGGTTATAGTTGTGGGATCTGAATCATGTTTTGGGCCAAGTATTTTGGATATGATGTACCACTTTTTGTAAAAATGTAAATAATGTTTTGGGTGTTAAAAGTGTAGCACCATATTGGCCCAGGACTACTTTACCTTTTCGGAAAGGGGTTATCTTTTGGGAAACAAACTAATCCAAAGCTTGTAAATATTTTCTGAACTGATATGAATGTACACATGCACCAATGCACTATGTGTAACATCCCAAATTCTTACACCAAGCTTAGCTCAGTAGGTTCGAGCTAGAACCAAGCTTAATCCGAACATGTCATTCGGGATGTCGTGAGATAGTCTTAGCCGTAGTGAGTTTAAGGGTCTAGCCGACCATCTCGCGACTTTCAGGGTCGCTGATCCAGCCTTAACCGCCGCAAACCGAGTAGTATCCGACCAAATAGCTAGATCCGAGCTCGTAGATCCGAGCTCACGTAAGCCCAAGCTTAAGATCCAGGTTCATAGGAAACAAATAGGTAGCTCAGAGCCCTTGTGAACCCACCTCATTGTGTTGGTAACCCTTGTCAGTGAGCCGCTGATCCTGTCAAGACGGCTCTTGGTCATACCTTAGCAATACCCTTTGACCATAGCAAGTTGCCTTGCGTAAATCGAGTATATGATCGGCCTCTGTTCGGCCACCAAGAGGCTTCCTTAGCCAATCTCCGTTTAGCATCCAGTGCCTTAAGCCGAGGTGGTTTCTCAAACCTCTTAGTAGTCGAGCTTAATGTGTCGAGTTTATGCTATCCGAGCTTGTGGTGTCCAGCTCATGCTATCTGAGCTTGTCGAGCCGAGCTCATGCTATCCGAGCGTGTTGTGAGACCAGGGTCTGTAGTGCCAAGCTGATGTCGAGCTTAGGATGTCCGAGCTCACGAGAACCCAAGAGTTAGAGCCGAGCAGGTAGTGTTGAGCTCAAGGTAGCCGAGCTCAATGTAACCGATCCCATGCCGAGCTTAAGAGATCAGAGCAGCTATCACCTACCTCATGTTAACCGACCTTCTGCCGAGCTTTTAGAACAGTGTCTGATAGAACCGTGCTATTAGAACCGAGCTGTAGCCGAGCCTGTTAGAACCGAACTTTTATTAGCTCTGTGTCGCTTCGCCCTCTGTAGGTCGCGACCTCTGTAGGTCGTGACCTCTTACCTTCAGTGTCTCATCTCGAGCTGGTGCCGAGCAGATATCACTTTCTAGTCGGATCCGTGAAGTTCGAGCCGAGCACGGTTTTGGAACAAATGGTTCTCATTGTATTGTCTGCAAACTCTGATAGCTGTCATCTCAGCCGTACATCAAACGTCCCTATCAAAGTACTATGAGAGGCTTCCTCAAGAAGCCGTTAATCCTAGCCACACATTCATTAAGCTTCCATGAGAAGCTTCCCTTGAGAACCACATGTTTAAATCCCAAGGAAAAATATCTTGAACAGTGACCGACACCATTTTCCTATAAAAACCACAGCCCCTACTCTCATTAACGCTTTTCACCCGATTTTCCACTAAGAGTCCAGAATCCTCCATGTTTCTCTCTCCTAAGCTTCGAAGTTCTTCTTCTTCTTCTTCGAGACTGTTGCAACATTGTAGAGGAGTCAAGGAGCTAAGAGTTCTAAGTGGTTGGACAAGGCCAAGACCCGCCGGACTCCCTTACCTCTCACGGTTTTGAGGTAAGGAGTGGGTATTACCTTAAATTAGGTTTGGGTTTCTAATATGTTCATAATAAGTACTAAGATTGGATGTTAGGCTAGGGTATTGGACAGTAGGACATAGTTGGATATCAAAGAATAAAGTGACTAAAATGAACCCGTTTTAAGAAACTGTGAATATGTGTGTTGGATAAATGATGAATGTGTGAACTGTGATCCTTGCTATAACTGTTTATTAATGTTTGAATGATGTCTGTGATAACCGAAATTGGCTAAGTAAAATAGTAATGAAGCTAAATAAGGAATAACTGTTAAAGGAAAATTATTAAAGAAAAAGTCGAGCTAAATGTACTAAGCCGAGAAGACAAAAAGAATGATAAGCCGAGGACGGAGATAATAACAAAAGAATAAGTAAAAGACTGTACAGGGTGTCTGGCTGAGTAAGACGCAGGATGTGTTCCTGTGCAGCGAGAGGCCGACCATCTTGGGGCGTATATCGGTTGTGTGAGCGGGTCATGATAGGACTAGCTCTTAGGGTGTGCGTAAATTGGGAATGATAGGACCCGCCTAAGAAGTGAGAAGTAATGATAATAGGTTCTGTCGCAATTTGAGTGAAGGACAGGAAAGGTTGGGAATGAACAGAAAGTATTATAGAAAAATGTAGTGAATAAAGAGGCACGAAAATGAAAATGAAATGTAGCTAAGGGAAGGTATGAGTAGGATAAGACTTAAGTTAAGAGCTAATTATAAGTAACTTAGTTATCCTTTACGTCTGTTTAGAATGCATTTTCTAAGTATTGTGTAATGCTCACCTTCTTGCTGTTTTTACACAAGTATCGAGACTGAGTATACACCTTTGCAGGCTGGGCAGGAGTCATCTCCCTCCTAGGGAGAGTAGGTTATAGTTGTGGGGTCTGAATAATGTTCTGGGCCAAGTATTTTGGATATGATGTACCACTTTTTGTAAAAATGTAAATAATGTTTTGGGTGTTAAAATTAAAGCGTAGCACCAGATTGGCCCAGGACTACTTTACCTTTTGGGAAAGGGGTTATCTTTTGGGAAACAAACTATCCAAAGCTTGTAAATATTTTCTGAACTGATATGAATGTACACATGCACCAATGCACTATGCCTTGCTGGCTTTCTGGTTTATATAAATGTTATTAAAACAGGTTTTCAAGAAATGCTTAATTTTGGGAAAGTCAAATAAACAAAGTAAACTCCGTCCGATTTTATGGAGACTTTTATAAGTTGTATAATTAATTAAGAGTTTTAAAAAGAAATTTTCAAGTCACAGATCTAATCGTGGTAATTAGCCTATTAATTAATATAGGGTGTTACAACAATGACCCTTTTCAGATCTGTAAACGTGAGGATGAAGTACAAGCTGACAATAAGCTGACAAGTGCTTTACAAGATGGACCTCTCGTTTGGAGTTTGTGATATTTTACCCATTTGCTGGAACGAAAAACGGAGGTGAGAATATTTACATTTTACATATAGAGTGGAATAACGTAGAGCTGTCAAAACGGGCCTGTGGGCCGGATTCGGGCCAAACCGGGCTCGGGCCAAAAAACCCGTTATAAATTGAGTACCCTAGTATCAAACCCAAACCCGCCCTAAGCGAGCTTCGGGCCGGGTGCGGGCCGGCCCGCATCACTTTTTTTTTTTTACAATTCAACCACTTCAAAAAAAATATATATTTATTTTTCAAAAAAATTAATGAATAAACTTCCTTTATTTTTTACACATATTTTTTTAAATAATAATAAGTGTTTTATTCTTTTACTCATTCTTTAGAGGATATATTTGATTTTCTATTCTTACATAAATTAAAATGTATGTATAACTCATATAGGACAATTAATGTTGTGCTTTGATTTGTTCAGGTGCATTTTTGATATGTGAATATTGATAAAAATTAAGGGAATTTCATTATAAGTGTTTTTTTACACATATAAAATTAAAAAAAATGTGAATTTTTTTTATTTTTTTCTGGGCCGTCGGCTCGGCTCGAACACGAACCCGAACCGGGCCGAGCTAAATAGCCCGGATTGAATAAATAGGTCATATTAAGGAGCCCGAGCCCTATGATTTTTCGGGTTTTTTGACCCGACCCGGTTGGCCCGACCCATTTTGACAGCTCTAGAATAACGTTATATTGCATGTTAGTCCTTACCTATTGATGACAGATAATTAAAGGTGAGTCAAAGAACACCACAGCGGATTCCTTGATTGTGGCACCATGCTATAATGCCCCGTAGTTGCAACGGATATTTTTGAGTGGATTCCAAGTGAGATGTGTTACACAATACAGTGCCAAAAGCGGACAACCATATCAATTATCCTATGAAACAATTACGCCATATCATTAATCTCGACCACAATGTCAAAAAGCAGTAGCGAAAGAAAGTTGTACCTCCCAACGCGTACCAAAGGTCTAAACTAAAGCTTCAACTATGCCATTTCTTCTCATTTAAATTCTCTATATTCCAAACAAAGATAATTTTACCAGTTCTTGATATAAATCCATTGCAGCAATTGAAAGAATTTTAAAAAAAAAATTACTGTAGTAGTCAATATTGTTAACAATATTAATATAAAAAAAATGAGTTAAGATCCGTTGACACTAGGTGTAAAACTTAATCACTTACACCTTCACATAACTTTTTATATATTATGAAATTTGTCAATCCAACCATTGAATTATATGTTATTATCAAGTAGAAAAAATCTACAAAATTTCATAGAATATAAAAATTATTTGATATTTCATCTAACTATTCTATTTTAACGGATAATACGTTATTTAAAATATAAGTAAATATGCATTATTAGATTACATACCTATGAATCTCCTAATGATCTGAAATTTGGTATGTATGATCGTCATGACAATAACATATAATTCAACGATTGAATTGACAAATTTCATAATATATAAAAAGTTATGTGAAGGTGTAAGTGACAAAGTTTTACACCTGGTGTCAACGGATCCTAACTCATATAAAATTTATAATGTTTTGATGTATTTTTACAAAATTATCTTTATAGTTATTATAGAGATTTAAAAAAAATTGAATAAACATGATATTTGTAGAAAATAAATAATTAATATTAATAAAAATTAAAAAAATTATAAATAAAAAAAGAATTTCTCAATAAAGCTATATATATATATATATATATATATATATATTTAAACTATAAAGCTATATATTTTAAATGTACACACAGAACATTTTTCAGTTAATAATTAGAGACTAATCTTATCCAAAATATAAAAATCATCGAGATGAATTTTATTTTTATCATTAAAACATTTTTCAAATAAACAACAAGAATCCAACTTCTAATATTATCTTTCGTTACTCCCGGCTTTCCATATTTTTTGGGCTTGTAGTGTAAGCTTAGCTTGTGCACACACACATATTAAAAAGTACTCTCTTTGTTTCACAAGATGATAAAAATGGCTAAATTTTTTGTCCCAAATTATAATTAAAATAATTAATGGAAAATTTAGAAATTTTAAACTTTGGCTTGTGATTGGTTGATCTATACAAAATCCATTAAATTAGTTGTTTGATAATTGGTTGATGTGTTAGATAAACCATTAAATGCATGTCTCTTTAAGTTTTTGAATTTTGAATTTTTTAACCATCCTTGTGGGATAGATGGAGTATTTGATTGTTGAAAGTTTTAAACTCCCTCCATCCCACAAAGATGATAAAAAATTCTCACAAGAATGATAAAAAATGACTACATTTTTTGTCTCAAACTATAGTTAAAATAATTAATGAAAAATTTATAAATTGTAAACTTTGAATTGTGATTGGTTGATCTGTGCAACATGTTTTAAATTAGTTGTTTGATAATTGGTCGATGAGTTAAACGATCCATTAAATGCATATCTCCTTAATTTTTTGACTTTTGAATTTTTTAACCATCCTTGTTAGACGAAGGGAGTACTTTATGTGTTTTGTCTAAAATGTTCCTATTTAATTTTTACTGAAAATTGTAGTAATATTTAATTTTCATTAGAAAGCGTCACATTAATTAATTTATAGTGGTTTAGGGATGAGAGATGATAAAAATAGAAATAATAAAGAATAAGAAAATGGGTAAAGAGTATAGACACCCCTTAAACTATTTGTCTTTTGCAAATAGTCACCAAAAACTATTTTTCTTACATAATTACTCTTTAAATTTTAAAATTTCGTAAAATTAATACTTCCGTTAATTCAAAATTAAAATTTAATGATAAAAACAACTAACCACTTAATTTGTTATAATCTCAACCGTGAGATTGTTTATAATTTATTTTTTAATTTTAATAATATTCATTTATTCTTATTCTAAAATACCTTATCTATAATAAAAAAAAATTTAAAAAATAATGTTCTCTTCTTCTCAATTTGTGCCACATCGGTTTCTACACACCGTGACAGTTTATCACTTTTTAAAAAGTCGGTTAAATGAATACTATTAAAATTAACAAGTAAATTATAAAGATTCAATAGTTGAAATTATAACAAATTAAACGGTAAGATATTTTTATCATTAAGTTTTAATTTTGAGTTAACGAAAGTATTACTTTTGTCAAATGTTAAAGTTTAGGGAGTAATTGCGTAGAAAAAATAGTTTATGGTGGCTATTTGCAAAAGGCAAATAGTTCAAGGGGTGTCAATACTCTTTTCGCTAAAAAAATTAATTGAAACTAGTTAAAATTGAAATATATATATTTCTGTATTAAAATTATAAAAGGAGAAAAATTATGGAATTAAAAAAAAACAAAAGAGCACAAAATATGGAATGGAGGGAATATATTAAAGACAGGAAGAATTAATTTTATTCTTGTTCAAAGTTCAACACTTCAATGTAAAAGGACACCTTTTCTTTCCTCTCCATGTTAGGTGTTATGGATAAGCTTCAATCTTCACGTGCCGCTCCACAAATAAATAGTCTCACTTTGCCATCCTAAATTTAAAATTTATCATCATCATTATTTATGTACATAACCTGATCTAATTTTTGGTATAATAAAAAGATTTTCTTAACTTAAATTCTTAAAAATGAAGATAAGAAATTAAAATAAATAATTTTTAAATAAAAAAAATATAGATGAATTAAAAATTAAAGAAACTCAAGATATGAAGATATACTCCCTCCTGACTCTTTTAAGCAAAAATAACTAACTTCACACTTATTAAGGAAATTATTTGAGTGTATTTAATTTTCTCAAATTCATAAAAAACAAATTTATAAATTTATATTGGGAATGAAACAAAATTAAATGACTCAACCACATTATGAGGATATTTTAGGAATGATTATATTGAGAATAGAAAGTTAGTTGATTTTTGCTTATATTAATGAAGTGTCTTTTTTGTTTATAAATGAGACCGGAGAGAGTAGTAATTTTTTCGGTGCATCACCTTCCAAAGAAAAAATTACTTTTGTTGTCCTTAATCATAATTTATTACTCCCTCAGACTTTTTATTATTTTTTTAAAGAAAATTTTTGTTATTATTTGTCTGTCCAATTTAGAAGTTTAAGAATGAAATCAATTTTATTTTTCATGTATATCCCCATTTAATAAAGTATTGATTTATGTAAATTGTGGGAAAAAAATAATTATCATCAATTATAGAAGATCACTGATTGTGTCCTTAGAAATAAGATCATACAAAGATTATTCTCAGAGATGAAGATTTATCAAGGGAATACATCAGGTCAAGGTGTCACCTCGATTCTATATATACCAGCCTCAAGTAGGGGGCTGAATCATCCTTCTCATTACCATCCTCAGTAACATGGAGAATATCAAACACATCTAATACACACAATTCCATCAATAAACTTTGAGTACATCATCAGTTCATACTACGCAGAGAGAATACATAAATACTCCTAAAGAAAGATATTAAGCAACGAGAGAATCACACTCTTGATATCTCATACGGTGGTAACTGCATCCAGCCCCACCACGAAGGTTCATTAACCACACAAATGTTCATCAATCACATGAAAATCACTTCCAAACAGTACTGAATGTCCCAACTCCAGTATCCAAAGTGATGTGCCACCTCATTCATACAGGAGACACTAGATAACAAACGACCTCTGTAAGAGTATGAGCATATCATCAAGTACTCTTAGGGATAGTTTGAAGCCTTCTCACTCTCCCTTAATGCACCATTTCAACGTGTCTAATAGAACTACATAATCTTGATCCCCAAAACCTAGTTCGAAAGGGTACTAAGGACCAAGAGCTCACTCTTGTCAAACTGAATATTTTTAACAAGGATCCATGTTCTAACTAGACAGAACAAAAAAAACATAATTAATTTATTGAAATTCAAATTAATTATTTCATTTCTTAAATGATGTGTTTTTTAAGGCTTAATTATGTGTCAAGTGAATGATTACAAATCTATTAATTTATCGAAAAATCAATTTATTAATTTTCCATAATTTTTTTACTTTTTTAAGGTATTTCCTCCGTCCCTTATTATAGGGCACCATTTTGGTAGATTTAATGTCCCTTTTTATAAGTCGTTTTAGAATATCTATGTAGCATTAAAGAGTTTATTCCAAATACAACATTCATAATTACATAGGAGTGATAGAGTAATAATTACAATAGAGAGATAAATGAATAAAGTTGTAAAGTTTTAAATAGGGGTAACTTTAGAATGACAATATATATTTTGATAAATTTGAGAGTAATAATTATTTTTCTTAATCTGCTAGGTAAAAGTTACTTATAATAAGAAACAGAAGAAGTACATGTTAGCATTTTCTATTTTGTAAGGTACATGTTAGTATTTTCAATTTTCAAAAAAGTAGGAAGTAAAATTTATTCAAAAATATTAACGAGTGTATTTAGAAGAAAGTAAACAAATTGTATTTGAAAATTATTAGTTAAAGTTAAAAAATGTTTTAAAAAAAAGGATTTTGAAATGTTACACTTTTATTTTTTTTTAAGTGAAAAATCTTTTTTTTAAGGGTTTAAGGTAGGGGTGTAAGCAATTCGGTCCGAGACCGTGAGATCGGTAGAACCGAACCGGATCGAACCAAAAAATACAGTTCGGTCTGGTCTCAAAATCTATGGACTGTTGTATGAGACTATGAGTGTAACATACTAAACCTAGCAGCCTCAAGTATAATCACACACGACACAACCCTCCCCACACATTCAAAACCTAATCTCACCGCCGGCGTTGTTCCCCTCCCTTCACTGTCGGCGCCGTTCCTCTCTTCACCGCCACTCGCGTTCATCGCCATCGCGTTCCATCACCACTCGTCGTTCGTCTTCTCTCTTCTCTTATCACGTTCCATCGCTGTTGCCGACGTCATTCGTCTTCTTTCACCCTGTTCCTCTCCCTTCACTGCCACTTATGTTCCATCGTCACTCGTCGTTCGTCTTCTCTCTTCTGCGTTCCATCGCTGTCACCACTCGCTATCGAAGCCGTCTCCAACGGTTGCCATCGAAGCCGCCGCTCTCTGTCTCTGTCTCTGCCGCCGCTCGCTATCTCTGTCTCAGTATCTTTCATCAAGTCATCATCTAGGTATGTATGTATCCTGATTGCTTCTCCTTTTTCAATTTGCCGGTACTGTAGTTCAATTTGGACTTTCCCCTTTAGCAATTAGGTTTTCAATTTGGATTTTCCCCTTTACAATGTAGTATGTTGGAATTAATCAGGTGCAATCTTTTTCCAAGAAATTATGTTTTAAATAGATCGGACCGGATGATTTATGAATGGTCCGGTTTGATCCGGTTCGATCTTTGTACATGAAAAATATTTGGACCGAACTAGACTGAACCATGTAAATTTAATTAGTTCGGTCCCTAGTGCCTATGAAAGACCAGACTGAACAGTTAAATCTCAATTTAAGGAGCAATTATTAGGTAGTCCGGGAGCATATGATCCAGGATAATCACCACTGTCCATTATTTAATTTTTGAATTTTTATTAACGGTTGAAATGTATCTAAACCACAAGGTGCAGGATTAACTAATAACTACCCGGTTCAAGGGGTGAACGTTGAACTTCTCGTCCAATGTTAATTCCATCTTTGTTGTAATTATCCTTGTATAAAAAAAAAGAGTTTTTCTTTTTGGACCCCACCATTTACTCAACGATCCCCATTTTCTTCCGCCTTATACAAGGCGATAGTGCATTTTTACGCCTTGTAGGCGGTAGTGTAAAATTACCATATTTTTTCCGCCTTATATAAGGCGGACGTGCAAAATTACCATTTTTTGCCTAAAAAAAGTGGAAAAAACTTGTAATTTACATTATCACCTTGTATAAGACGAAAAAATGCACTACCGCCTTGTATAACGCGAAAAAAATGGAGGCCGGTAAGTAACAGAGAGGTCAAAAAAAGAAAAACTCAAAAATAATCATTTTGAACATTGCGGGCTATCGGCGCCTTTCAAATTCCTCGTTCTTCATGCCCCCTTGCTGGTTCCAGTCCACACACGTCTTTCATTACTTATCCATCGTACTAATCCATATCATCATCCATATAAATACCCTCTCTCATCTCCCTATTTTTTCCATCATAATTCTACAAAACCCAACACAACACAAATCAACTCCATTCTTTCACATTAAAAAAAATAACATGGTTGATTTTCACTACAACTCAAACATGAAAACCTCCGACGTCTCATCCAAGCCCCCAAAAATCTCTCTCTCTAGCAACCCATCCTTACCCTCTTTACAACAACCACCCTTCTCCACCACCGACATCACCACCGCATCGCCGCCGCTCTGCTCCGCCTACGACCACTACCTCCACCTCCCGGAGCTCAGAAAGCTTTGGACTATCAAAAACTTTCCTAACTGGAACAACGAGCCAATCCTTAAACCCGCCTTGCAAGCTCTCGAGATCACGTTCCGCTTCATCTCCACCGTTTTCTCAGACCCAAGACCGTACACGAACCGCAGCGAACTTAACCGCAGGGTAGAGTCACTCGCCACGTCACAGATCCAAATCATAGCCATGCTTTGCGAAAACGAGGAGGAAAGTAACACAGAGACACGTGGCACTGCCCCAACGTTTAGCCTCGAGACACAGCAGACCTACTTTAACCAGAGCAGAAGCTACAGCGAATCTAGCTTGCTTCCGAAGCTTGCCACGTGGCAGAAAACTAAACAAACTGCGCAGAGGATCCTTCTTTCTATCGAATGCGCGATGATGAGGTGTCCTTACACGCTGGGCTTGGGTGAGCCCAACCTCGCGATGAAGCCAAGTCTCCAATACGACGTCGTTTGCAAACCGAACGACGTTCACCTCCACGCTCTCAAAACCAAAACGGGGATGTCGGAGGAGAGTCTTACCGTGCACGCAACGCACCAGATCCTGGAGTCGTGGATCCAGGCGTCGCGGAAGCTTCTAGAAAGAATAAACTTAGCGATGGATTCTAAAAATTTCGAGGAGGCGGCGAAGGACTGTTACGCGGTGGAGAGGATCTGGAAGCTTCTAACGGAGTTAGAGGACGTGCATGTTGTGATGGATCCGGACGATTTCTTGAAAATGAAGAAGGAGTTGTTGGTTTGGGGGAAGGGTGAAACGGCTGCGTTTTGTTTCAGGTCGAGAGGGATGATCGAGGTGGCGAACATGTGCAGGGAGTTGAAGGAGAAGGTGCCGGGGATATTGGAGGTGGAGGTGGACCCCAGGGGTGGGCCCGGGGTGATGGAGGCGGCGATGAAGGTGTACGTGGAGAAGGAGAGTGGGTTCGAGAAGGTTCATGTGTTGCAGGGGATGCAGGCGATTGAAGCGGCGATGAAGAGATTCTTCTATGGTTATAAGCAGGTATTGGTGGTGGTGATGGGGAGTGCTGAGGCGAGTGGGGGTGACTCGTTGAGTCAGATATTTTTGGAGCCTACATATTTTCCGAGTTTGGACGCGGCAAAGACTTTTCTAGGGTATTTTTGGGAAAACGATAATCGTGGTGGTTTTGATGGGAATGGGAGTGGGTGTGGCGGTAGATGTGTTCGGTGATTGATACTCCTAGAATACTAGAAGATGAAGGTGGTGGTGACACTTTGCCTGCAAGATACTGTATGATTTTTGCTGGGTTATGTACCTTGTACACTGATTTGATAGTGAGAACTGTTAAAGAAGTGTATGAATTAAATTTTGTATTGAAATTGAGTTGTTGCTTTTAACAATTTTTTTAACCATTATAACAAGAAATATAAATTACTCGACGACACTTTTATTTTATTCTTATTTATAAGATCTTTTGCCAATTTTCAGTGATTATTAATTGTTTTTCACATACACCCTTATTTATTTAATACTTTTTAGATTTCCAATAATATAAATAGGGATAATTTTGAAATTACATATCAAAAATTCACATTTCCAATATAATTAACTAAATTATTTCATTTTTTTTAATGAACATAAAATCCAAAAAAAATCTTATATTTAGAGACGGAAGATGTAATAATTAATAAAAATTCGGAGAAAGACATAGAACCATTATAACTTTTTAGCCAGCTGTGTTTGTTTTTGTGTTTGGGTAACTCAAACTTGCATTGGGGCCAAAGCAGTCCCTCCATGGCTTTCTCCCAAACGCAGTATAACCATTGGCACTATATTGCGTTTTACTATCACCATGCTAGTTTAACTTTTCAAACTCCATAAAAAAAAAAAAAAAAACTTTTCAAACACAACAAAGTTGGATGATGGTTATCGGTGCATTCGTTGAATTTTTTTTAAAAATATAATTATATTAAAAAAAATATTGATTTATGATAATTTTTTTAATTTTAATAACTTCAACATCGGATATTAGACCAAAAGAAAAAAAAATTATACAGACAAACCAACCAGCCGGAGAAACAGGAAAGAAAGTAAGCGATGTGGTGGAATACTGACAGAGTCTTTCGATACCAGTCAAATAACCTTTACATTCGGATATTAGGCCATAAGAAAAAAAAAATACAGACAAACCTATCAGCAGGAGAAACACGAAAGAAAGTAGTACTAAGCCATAACTTTGATTTGGTGGAATACATACTGAGTCCTTCGAAACGGTCAAATAGTATGGTTGTAAATATTAAAGTTTTTAAAATTTGGGTTAGTTTTCTTAAATATTTTTTAAGATGTTTATGTCCTCACACTTATCTATGGTTTGCTATTTGTCCGTGATAGATTCCAGCCATTTTTTGCAATGCTTACGCCCTTAAACTTATCTTCGATTTGCTATTTACCCTTGTGACAGACTTCTAATCACCCCAGCATAACTCTTCATCTTTAATCTTTCTTCAACCACTAGAGCTCCAATCATCATATTGTCTCCGCCACCATAACTCATCCCACCAGCTCTCACCTTCATACCACCACCGCCAAGACATCGAACACCATCTTTAAATCCTAAAGCAGCTCCGCTCCAACATTGAGCGTCACCCTGATCCCTCCCGTCGCAACCTCTTGTAGTCCTGCTTCAAATCCCTCTGTCTCGTCTAAACTCGTTTCCCTATCTCATCCGATCCGAGCCACATCAGCTCTCTCACTGCACCTTCGTCTAGTTCGATGCCTTCACACCGAAGAACAAGTCCTCTATATAGAACATTCACCTTGAGAAGGCTTTCGTGTTATTCAACTTGAGCTTTGTTTATAGTTAGATTGGATTTGTGAGACCCACAATTTTGTCCAATTTATCTAACATGATTATTTTTATTTTATGTGTGATTTTAATTTTGTCCTAAGTGTAGAAATTGTTTGAATATATAGATGCGTATATGTATTAAACCGTATATTATATATATATATATGGTACCCAAAAGAATTTTGTTTGAGTTATTTTCAAAAGTTGAATTATAAAATAATTTTTTCAGCATGAAATTAATTCATTGACAAGATTTCATTTGCCAAAATTATATTTTATGTATAAATATTAGAGATTAATGAGTATGCACTGACGGTGTAAAGTTTTTTACACCATCAGTCCATCATCCACACCGTTCATTTGTATTACTTTAATCTAAAAGTCAACAACCATACACGGATTAATGGTGGATGATGCACTGATGGTGTAAAAAACTTTACACTGTCGATGCATTCTCCATTTTCTCTAAATATTTTAGTTATATTATTGAAAACTTATGGAATGAATTTTGAAGGAAATAACTCTAGAACTTCAAAAATTCATAACTTTCAAACCATTGTTAGTTCCATGATGAATGTTTTGATAATGACAAAGTGTTTTTGAACAAGCTATCATGTGTTGATCAAGTTCAAGTTCAACAAGCAACAACAAACATCAAATGAAAAAGAGAGAACAAGCTCATGAAGACTTAAGTTTGAGTGTAATTGTTTTTGTTTTATCTTTTGCCTCTCAAGCTTCATAGGTTTTCATTTGGGTAGTTTGTTTAGAGGGTAGTGAATCTCATTCATAAGTCATGATTTAATCATAATTTGAGTTTTCACTTAACCTAGAATCAATAGGTGGCTTAAAGGTTTTAAAGGAAAGGTTGGTTTTTGAGAAAACAAGTTTTAAACAAGTGTCAGACATGTTTAATCGATTAAGAACATGTTTAATCGATTACTACTCGATTAAGTGAAGGTTTAATCGATTAAGTACTGCAGAACTGATTTTTAAAATACGATTTTCACTTCTCAAAATCAGTTTTCAAGTGCCATAACTTTTGGGTATTCTATATAAACCTTTTCCTAACTTTTGTGATTATAACCTATCATTTTGATATTCATTTTACAAAGAATCAAGCCACTCTATTCTCTCTCAATTTCAAAGATCAAAGCTTTTCTATTTTCATATTCTTTGATCAAGAACCTTTGAATCTCTTGTGTGATTTGTCATAGCTATTGATTGAGATTCATTAGGATTGTTATGTGTATTCATTGAGTTGTAATCTTTGCAATAAGGCAAGCCACTACAACAAACAAGAAGCCTTGGTGTGTCGATTATCATCAAGCAAAGTTCAAGAAATTGAAGAAGTCTTGGTTGTGAATCAAGCAAGGAGAAGCCTTGATGTGTGGATTATCATCAAGCAATTGAAGACTTGTTGTGTCGATTATCAACAAGGGGTAGAGGTTAGATTAGAGAGAAGATCAATAGGATTACAAGGCAAGGGTGTCGGTTATCTCTTGTAGGCTAGCAAGAAGGAAGTCTTGTGAGGCAATCACTTGTAATTTGAGAACTCTAATTCCTCATAGTGAAGAATCTCTCTTGGTTGAAGAGGGGACTGGATGTAGCTTTCAAGTGGATGAAAGTGAACCAGGATAAATCGCTGTGTCGTATCTCTAAACCCTTACTCTTTATATTCAAGTCATTTGATTGCGTTCTTGGTTGAAAACCTAGAAAAGAGTGATTTTCATAATTGATTGAATTGAATCTTTATTGTTCAAATTGATAAAGGGAAAATCATTTTCATAACCTAGGTAATCTATAAGAATAAAGGTGTTAATCATTTCCGCTGAATCTCTGATCTTGTATGTGAATTGATTGATTTTCGTATTCGAATGAAAAATTGATTTTTTTGTTTTCTGTCAGTTCTAATCGATTAAGTTCAAATTTAATCGAGTACTACTCGAGTAAATTGCAGGTTAATCGATTAAGCCTGAGAGTTTTTGCAAAAATCATTCGTTTTGATTGTTTCGATTTGTTTCGTTCGAAAATCTTTCAAGGTATCTTGTACACCTATTCAACCCCCCCTTCTAGGTGTATTCCTAGGGTTCCTTTGTCTCTCCAACCACCAATTGCGGTTTCTTCAATTGGTATCAGAGCTCGGTCGAAAGACACGAGCATAAGAGCTTTTTCGTAAAGATCCTTTAAGAAAATCGCAATGGGTTCCATGAATCCCTTTGGTGGTGAAGGTGCTTCAATAAATCGTCCTCCATTGTTTACCGGATAAGGCTATGCATATTGGAAAGTTAGAATGAAAATCTTTATCCAAGCCATAGATAGTGAAATTTGGAAAGTAGTTGAAAAAGGTCCTCATATCCCCTCTAGTTTAGTTGAAGGTGTAGAACAATTGATCCCCGAGGATAAGTGGAAGGATGATGATAGAAAGAAAGTTCAATATGATTATAAAGCAAATAATATCATTACCTCCGCTTTATCCTATGACGAGTTCTTTAGAGTTTCTCAATGTTCTAGTGCTAAGGAAATGTGGAACACTTTACAAGTGACTCATGAAGGAACTAGTGAGGTTAGGAGAGCTAGATTGAATGCTTTAATGCGTGATTATGAATTGTTTCAAATGCTTCCAAATGAATCTATTAATGATATGCAAAAGCGTTTTACTCATATTATTAACCATTTACTTGCTCTTGGTAAAACGTTTCTTACAAGGTGAACTTTCTAACAAAGTGTTGAGATGTTTAGACAGGAATTGGCAACCAAAAGTAACGGCTATTGTTGAATCTAAGAATTTGGATGCTATGGATCTAGCAACACTCTTTGGAAAGCTTCAAGAACATGAAATGGAGCTTGGACGATAAAGTATCAATGAAGAGTCGGATAAAAACAAAGAAAGAAAGGGACTTGCTCTTAAAGTCAAAAGTGGATACAAAAAGAAAGAAAGTTCCGATGATGATGATAGTGAAGATTCCGATTTCGATGTTGATGAAAAAGACATGAAACTTCTACTAAGGAAGTTTGACAAGTTTCTAAGGAGAAAAGGAAGGTTGAACAAGGACAAAAGTAAAGAGAAGGATTCCCCACTCTACAAGACCAAGACATCAAAAGAAGGTGTAGTTTGCCATGAATGCGGAAAGCCCGGACATCTCAAGTACTCATGCTCTAGGTATCTCAAGAAGAAGGAGAAAGACAAGAAAAATTCTAAATCTAAAAGAGCATACATAGTTTGGGATAGTGATGAAGATGACAAGAAAAGCACATCGAGTAGTTCATCGGATGATAAAGAAGCCGCTTGTCTCAACTTGATAACTCTAGTAGATGATGAAGAACAAAGTTCAAATGATGAATCACGTGAACAAAGCGAGGAAAGCAATGTAAGTCATACTAAATCCGAAATTTCTTCTAAATATGAATTATTATATAATGCTTATGAAGAAATGCATGAACAACTTGAAAAACTAGCTTTGAAAAACATTGAAAGAAAGAAGATCATTTTGAAACATCAAAAAGAGATTTTAGAACTTCAAAAACAAGTTGATGAGCTTAATCTTGAAAATGAAACTCTTGATCTTATATATGCTAGTTCTTCTTGTGATTGTGCTAGTAGAGTGAATATTGTGGTTGATTGTGAGAATTGCAAGTTGCTTAAAGATGAAAATGCTATTTTGAAAAATAAGCTTGCAAGTTTCTCAAATGGTGATATTAGATTGCGCACATTGTTAAATTTTCAAAGAGAAAATTCAAACAAGTTTGGTTTGGGTTATACTAATGCTAAGAGTAATTCTCATAGAAATGTTGTTGATTTTTCTAAGGTTGATTTTTCAAATGCACCAACATGTTTTTATTGTGGTACTCATGGACATACTTCAAATGTGTGTTATGTTAAAGTGCATGATATACCTAAAGGAGATTTTGTTTGGATGAAAAAGGGTGAAAGTCCCTACACTAACAAAAATGGATCCAAAACTATTTGGATACCAAAAAGCAAAGCATGATTGTTTTGTAGGTATGATTGAAGAGCAAAGAGAGCTTACAAGTGTTATTCATATTTGCATCTTCAATTGGTATCAAAAGAAGTCCTACAATATGATACAAATGTTATGGTTAGATTGTGAACTTCATATGGTATCTTCTCAATTGGTATTACTTTTCTAAATGTTTAATTAGTTCAATTGGTATCATTGAGTAGATTCATAGATGATTATCATGATTTTTTGACATGCTTTGGTTGTTATTAAAGAAATATCACAATTGGTATCAAAATTTTGTGATTATTGATACTTCTTTACAATTGATATCTTTTTTGTTAAGTGATATTATGATCTTTTTAGTTCCCAATTGGTATCATATTTCATTGTTATATTCTCTTGCCAATTGATATCACATTTCAAAGTATAGTTCTATTGTATTTGTTCAATTGGTATCAATGTTGTAAAGAAATGATCATTGTTTTCTTACCTTGGCTTAGATGTTATATTTCAATTGGTATATATTACTTTTTGATAATGCCAAAGGGGGAGAAATATGATGTTTTGAATTGATTGGAATGTTTCTCAAAGGTGGAGAAATAATATGATTTTTAGATGTTTGTTTGGAGAAAGGTTGTTTTTGTTGTTTTTATGTAGGTTGAGCAAAGTTGTTGAAGATATGGGGAGAATCAAGCTTCTATCAATTGGATTTCAAATAACAAATGCATTTATTGAGGAGGAGCAAGAGTCTCACCAAGTGATCAAATTGTTAAAGCATCAACAACTTCAAAGAACTTTTGAAGAACTTCAAAACATGGTTTGTCATTTTCAAAAAGGGGGAGATTGTTAGTTCCATGATGAATGTTTTGATAATGACAAAGTGTTTTTGAACAAGCTATCATGTGTTGATCAAGTTCAAGTTCAACAAGCAACAACAAACATCAAATGAAGAAGAGAGAACAAGCTCATGAAGACTTAAGTTTGAGTGTAATTGTTTTTGTTTTATCTTTTGCCTCTCAAGCTTCATAGGTTTTCATTTGGGTAGTTTATTTAGAGGGTAGTGAATCTCATTCATAAGTCATGATTTAATCATAATTTGAGTTTTCACTTAACCTAGAATCAATAGGTGGCTTAAAGGTTTTAAAGGAAAGGTTGGTTTTTGAGAAAACAAGTTTTAAACAAGTGTCAGACATGTTTAATCGATTAAGAACATGTTTAATCGATTACTACTCGATTAAGTGAAGGTTTAATCGATTAAGTACTGCAGAACTGATTTTTAAAATACGATTTTCACTTCTCAAAATCAGTTTTCAAGTGCCATAACTTTTGGGTATTCTATATAAACCTTTTCCTAACTTTTGTGATTATAACCTATCATTTTGATATTCATTTTACAAAGAATCAAGCCACTCTATTCTCTCTCAATTTCAAAGATCAAAGCTTTTCTATTTTCATATTCTTTGATCAAGAACCTTTGAATCTCTTGTGTGATTTGTCATAGCTATTGATTGAGATTCATTAGGATTGTTATGTGTATTCATTGAGTTGTAATCTTTGCAATAAGGCAAGCCACTACAACAAACAAGAAGCCTTGGTGTGTCGATTATCATCAAGCAAAGTTCAAGAAATTGAAGAAGTCTTGGTTGTGAATCAAGCAAGGAGAAGCCTTGATGTGTGGATTATCATCAAGCAATTGAAGACTTGTTGTGTCGATTATCAACAAGGGGTAGAGGTTAGATTAGAGAGAAGATCAATAGGATTACAAGGCAAGGGTGTCGGTTATCTCTTGTAGGCTAGCAAGAAGGAAGTCTTGTGAGGCAATCACTTGTAATTTGAGAACTCTAATTCCTCATAGTGAAGAATCTCTCTTGGTTGAAGAGGGGACTGGATGTAGCTTTCAAGTGGATGAAAGTGAACCAGGATAAATCGCTGTGTCGTATCTCTAAACCCTTACTCTTTATATTCAAGTCATTTGATTGCGTTCTTGGTTGAAAACCTAGAAAAGAGTGATTTTCATAATTGATTGAATTGAATCTTTATTGTTCAAATTGATAAAGGGAAAATCATTTTCATAACCTAGGTAATCTATAAGAATAAAGGTGTTAATCATTTCCGCTGAATCTCTGATCTTGTATGTGAATTGATTGATTTTCGTATTCGAATGAAAAATTGATTTTTTTGTTTTCTGTCAGTTCTAATCGATTAAGTTCAAATTTAATCGAGTACTACTCGAGTAAATTGCAGGTTAATCGATTAAGCCTGAGAGTTTTTGCAAAAATCATTCGTTTTGATTGTTTCGATTTGTTTCGTTCGAAAATCTTTCAAGGTATCTTGTACACCTATTCAACCCCCCCTTCTAGGTGTATTCCTAGGGTTCCTTTGTCTCTCCAACCACCAATTGCGGTTTCTTCAATTGGTATCAGAGCTCGGTCGAAAGACACGAGCATAAGAGCTTTTTCGTAAAGATCCTTTAAGAAAATCGCAATGGGTTCCATGAATCCCTTTGGTGGTGAAGGTGCTTCAATAAATCGTCCTCCATTGTTTACCGGATAAGGCTATGCATATTGGAAAGTTAGAATGAAAATCTTTATCCAAGCCATAGATAGTGAAATTTGGAAAGTAGTTGAAAAAGGTCCTCATATCCCCTCTAGTTTAGTTGAAGGTGTAGAACAATTGATCCCCGAGGATAAGTGGAAGGATGATGATAGAAAGAAAGTTCAATATGATTATAAAGCAAATAATATCATTACCTCCGCTTTATCCTATGACGAGTTCTTTAGAGTTTCTCAATGTTCTAGTGCTAAGGAAATGTGGAACACTTTACAAGTGACTCATGAAGGAACTAGTGAGGTTAGGAGAGCTAGATTGAATGCTTTAATGCGTGATTATGAATTGTTTCAAATGCTTCCAAATGAATCTATTAATGATATGCAAAAGCGTTTTACTCATATTATTAACCATTTACTTGCTCTTGGTAAAACGTTTCTTACAAGGTGAACTTTCTAACAAAGTGTTGAGATGTTTAGACAGGAATTGGCAACCAAAAGTAACGGCTATTGTTGAATCTAAGAATTTGGATGCTATGGATCTAGCAACACTCTTTGGAAAGCTTCAAGAACATGAAATGGAGCTTGGACGATAAAGTATCAATGAAGAGTCGGATAAAAACAAAGAAAGAAAGGGACTTGCTCTTAAAGTCAAAAGTGGATACAAAAAGAAAGAAAGTTCCGATGATGATGATAGTGAAGATTCCGATTCCGATGTTGATGAAAAAGACATGAAACTTCTACTAAGGAAGTTTGACAAGTTTCTAAGGAGAAAAGGAAGGTTGAACAAGGACAAAAGTAAAGAGAAGGATTCCCCACTCTACAAGACCAAGACATCAAAAGAAGGTGTAGTTTGCCATGAATGCGGAAAGCCCGGACATCTCAAGTACTCATGCTCTAGGTATCTCAAGAAGAAGGAGAAAGACAAGAAAAATTCTAAATCTAAAAGAGCATACATAGTTTGGGATAGTGATGAAGATGACAAGAAAAGCACATCGAGTAGTTCATCGGATGATAAAGAAGCCGCTTGTCTCAACTTGATAACTCTAGTAGATGATGAAGAACAAAGTTCAAATGATGAATCACGTGAACAAAGCGAGGAAAGCAATGTAAGTCATACTAAATCCGAAATTTCTTCTAAATATGAATTATTATATAATGCTTATGAAGAAATGCATGAACAACTTGAAAAACTAGCTTTGAAAAACATTGAAAGAAAGAAGATCATTTTGAAACATCAAAAAGAGATTTTAGAACTTCAAAAACAAGTTGATGAGCTTAATCTTGAAAATGAAACTCTTGATCTTATATATGCTAGTTCTTCTTGTGATTGTGCTAGTAGAGTGAATATTGTGGTTGATTGTGAGAATTGCAAGTTGCTTAAAGATGAAAATGCTATTTTGAAAAATAAGCTTGCAAGTTTCTCAAATGGTGATATTAGATTGCGCACATTGTTAAATTTTCAAAGAGAAAATTCAAACAAGTTTGGTTTGGGTTATACTAATGCTAAGAGTAATTCTCATAGAAATGTTGTTGATTTTTCTAAGGTTGATTTTTCAAATGCACCAACATGTTTTTATTGTGGTACTCATGGACATACTTCAAATGTGTGTTATGTTAAAGTGCATGATATACCTAAAGGAGATTTTGTTTGGATGAAAAAGGGTGAAAGTCCCTACACTAACAAAAATGGATCCAAAACTATTTGGATACCAAAAAGCAAAGCATGATTGTTTTGTAGGTATGATTGAAGAGCAAAGAGAGCTTACAAGTGTTATTCATATTTGCATCTTCAATTGGTATCAAAAGAAGTCCTACAATATGATACAAATGTTATGGTTAGATTGTGAACTTCATATGGTATCTTCTCAATTGGTATTACTTTTCTAAATGTTTAATTAGTTCAATTGGTATCATTGAGTAGATTCATAGATGATTATCATGATTTTTTGACATGCTTTGGTTGTTATTAAAGAAATATCACAATTGGTATCAAAATTTTGTGATTATTGATACTTCTTTACAATTGATATCTTTTTTGTTAAGTGATATTATGATCTTTTTAGTTCCCAATTGGTATCATATTTCATTGTTATATTCTCTTGCCAATTGATATCACATTTCAAAGTATAGTTCTATTGTATTTGTTCAATTGGTATCAATGTTGTAAAGAAATGATCATTGTTTTCTTACCTTGGCTTAGATGTTATATTTCAATTGGTATATATTACTTTTTGATAATGCCAAAGGGGGAGAAATATGATGTTTTGAATTGATTGGAATGTTTCTCAAAGGTGGAGAAATAATATGATTTTTAGATGTTTGTTTGGAGAAAGGTTGTTTTTGTTGTTTTTATGTAGGTTGAGCAAAGTTGTTGAAGATATGGGGAGAATCAAGCTTCTATCAATTGGATTTCAAATAACAAATGCATTTATTGAGGAGGAGCAAGAGTCTCACCAAGTGATCAAATTGTTAAAGCATCAACAACTTCAAAGAACTTTTGAAGAACTTCAAAACATGGTTTGTCATTTTCAAAAAGGGGGAGATTGTTAGTTCCATGATGAATGTTTTGATAATGACAAAGTGTTTTTGAACAAGCTATCATGTGTTGATCAAGTTCAAGTTCAACAAGCAACAACAAACATCAAATGAAGAAGAGAGAACAAGCTCATGAAGACTTAAGTTTGAGTGTAATTGTTTTTGTTTTATCTTTTGCCTCTCAAGCTTCATAGGTTTTCATTTGGGTAGTTTATTTAGAGGGTAGTGAATCTCATTCATAAGTCATGATTTAATCATAATTTGAGTTTTCACTTAACCTAGAATCAATAGGTGGCTTAAAGGTTTTAAAGGAAAGGTTGGTTTTTGAGAAAACAAGTTTTAAACAAGTGTCAGACATGTTTAATCGATTAAGAACATGTTTAATCGATTACTACTCGATTAAGTGAAGGTTTAATCGATTAAGTACTGCAGAACTGATTTTTAAAATACGATTTTCACTTCTCAAAATCAGTTTTCAAGTGCCATAACTTTTGGGTATTCTATATAAACCTTTTCCTAACTTTTGTGATTATAACCTATCATTTTGATATTCATTTTACAAAGAATCAAGCCACTCTATTCTCTCTCAATTTCAAAGATCAAAGCTTTTCTATTTTCATATTCTTTGATCAAGAACCTTTGAATCTCTTGTGTGATTTGTCATAGCTATTGATTGAGATTCATTAGGATTGTTATGTGTATTCATTGAGTTGTAATCTTTGCAATAAGGCAAGCCACTACAACAAACAAGAAGCCTTGGTGTGTCGATTATCATCAAGCAAAGTTCAAGAAATTGAAGAAGTCTTGGTTGTGAATCAAGCAAGGAGAAGCCTTGATGTGTGGATTATCATCAAGCAATTGAAGACTTGTTGTGTCGATTATCAACAAGGGGTAGAGGTTAGATTAGAGAGAAGATCAATAGGATTACAAGGCAAGGGTGTCGGTTATCTCTTGTAGGCTAGCAAGAAGGAAGTCTTGTGAGGCAATCACTTGTAATTTGAGAACTCTAATTCCTCATAGTGAAGAATCTCTCTTGGTTGAAGAGGGGACTGGATGTAGCTTTCAAGTGGATGAAAGTGAACCAGGATAAATCGCTGTGTCGTATCTCTAAACCCTTACTCTTTATATTCAAGTCATTTGATTGCGTTCTTGGTTGAAAACCTAGAAAAGAGTGATTTTCATAATTGATTGAATTGAATCTTTATTGTTCAAATTGATAAAGGGAAAATCATTTTCATAACCTAGGTAATCTATAAGAATAAAGGTGTTAATCATTTCCGCTGAATCTCTGATCTTGTATGTGAATTGATTGATTTTCGTATTCGAATGAAAAATTGATTTTTTTGTTTTCTGTCAGTTCTAATCGATTAAGTTCAAATTTAATCGAGTACTACTCGAGTAAATTGCAGGTTAATCGATTAAGCCTGAGAGTTTTTGCAAAAATCATTCGTTTTGATTGTTTCGATTTGTTTCGTTCGAAAATCTTTCAAGGTATCTTGTACACCTATTCAACCCCCCCTTCTAGGTGTATTCCTAGGGTTCCTTTGTCTCTCCAACCACCAATTGCGGTTTCTTCAATTGGTATCAGAGCTCGGTCGAAAGACACGAGCATAAGAGCTTTTTCGTAAAGATCCTTTAAGAAAATCGCAATGGGTTCCATGAATCCCTTTGGTGGTGAAGGTGCTTCAATAAATCGTCCTCCATTGTTTACCGGATAAGGCTATGCATATTGGAAAGTTAGAATGAAAATCTTTATCCAAGCCATAGATAGTGAAATTTGGAAAGTAGTTGAAAAAGGTCCTCATATCCCCTCTAGTTTAGTTGAAGGTGTAGAACAATTGATCCCCGAGGATAAGTGGAAGGATGATGATAGAAAGAAAGTTCAATATGATTATAAAGCAAATAATATCATTACCTCCGCTTTATCCTATGACGAGTTCTTTAGAGTTTCTCAATGTTCTAGTGCTAAGGAAATGTGGAACACTTTACAAGTGACTCATGAAGGAACTAGTGAGGTTAGGAGAGCTAGATTGAATGCTTTAATGCGTGATTATGAATTGTTTCAAATGCTTCCAAATGAATCTATTAATGATATGCAAAAGCGTTTTACTCATATTATTAACCATTTACTTGCTCTTGGTAAAACGTTTCTTACAAGGTGAACTTTCTAACAAAGTGTTGAGATGTTTAGACAGGAATTGGCAACCAAAAGTAACGGCTATTGTTGAATCTAAGAATTTGGATGCTATGGATCTAGCAACACTCTTTGGAAAGCTTCAAGAACATGAAATGGAGCTTGGACGATAAAGTATCAATGAAGAGTCGGATAAAAACAAAGAAAGAAAGGGACTTGCTCTTAAAGTCAAAAGTGGATACAAAAAGAAAGAAAGTTCCGATGATGATGATAGTGAAGATTCCGATTCCGATGTTGATGAAAAAGACATGAAACTTCTACTAAGGAAGTTTGACAAGTTTCTAAGGAGAAAAGGAAGGTTGAACAAGGACAAAAGTAAAGAGAAGGATTCCCCACTCTACAAGACCAAGACATCAAAAGAAGGTGTAGTTTGCCATGAATGCGGAAAGCCCGGACATCTCAAGTACTCATGCTCTAGGTATCTCAAGAAGAAGGAGAAAGACAAGAAAAATTCTAAATCTAAAAGAGCATACATAGTTTGGGATAGTGATGAAGATGACAAGAAAAGCACATCGAGTAGTTCATCGGATGATAAAGAAGCCGCTTGTCTCAACTTGATAACTCTAGTAGATGATGAAGAACAAAGTTCAAATGATGAATCACGTGAACAAAGCGAGGAAAGCAATGTAAGTCATACTAAATCCGAAATTTCTTCTAAATATGAATTATTATATAATGCTTATGAAGAAATGCATGAACAACTTGAAAAACTAGCTTTGAAAAACATTGAAAGAAAGAAGATCATTTTGAAACATCAAAAAGAGATTTTAGAACTTCAAAAACAAGTTGATGAGCTTAATCTTGAAAATGAAACTCTTGATCTTATATATGCTAGTTCTTCTTGTGATTGTGCTAGTAGAGTGAATATTGTGGTTGATTGTGAGAATTGCAAGTTGCTTAAAGATGAAAATGCTATTTTGAAAAATAAGCTTGCAAGTTTCTCAAATGGTGATATTAGATTGCGCACATTGTTAAATTTTCAAAGAGAAAATTCAAACAAGTTTGGTTTGGGTTATACTAATGCTAAGAGTAATTCTCATAGAAATGTTGTTGATTTTTCTAAGGTTGATTTTTCAAATGCACCAACATGTTTTTATTGTGGTACTCATGGACATACTTCAAATGTGTGTTATGTTAAAGTGCATGATATACCTAAAGGAGATTTTGTTTGGATGAAAAAGGGTGAAAGTCCCTACACTAACAAAAATGGATCCAAAACTATTTGGATACCAAAAAGCAAAGCATGATTGTTTTGTAGGTATGATTGAAGAGCAAAGAGAGCTTACAAGTGTTATTCATATTTGCATCTTCAATTGGTATCAAAAGAAGTCCTACAATATGATACAAATGTTATGGTTAGATTGTGAACTTCATATGGTATCTTCTCAATTGGTATTACTTTTCTAAATGTTTAATTAGTTCAATTGGTATCATTGAGTAGATTCATAGATGATTATCATGATTTTTTGACATGCTTTGGTTGTTATTAAAGAAATATCACAATTGGTATCAAAATTTTGTGATTATTGATACTTCTTTACAATTGATATCTTTTTTGTTAAGTGATATTATGATCTTTTTAGTTCCCAATTGGTATCATATTTCATTGTTATATTCTCTTGCCAATTGATATCACATTTCAAAGTATAGTTCTATTGTATTTGTTCAATTGGTATCAATGTTGTAAAGAAATGATCATTGTTTTCTTACCTTGGCTTAGATGTTATATTTCAATTGGTATATATTACTTTTTGATAATGCCAAAGGGGGAGAAATATGATGTTTTGAATTGATTGGAATGTTTCTCAAAGGTGGAGAAATAATATGATTTTTAGATGTTTGTTTGGAGAAAGGTTGTTTTTGTTGTTTTTATGTAGGTTGAGCAAAGTTGTTGAAGATATGGGGAGAATCAAGCTTCTATCAATTGGATTTCAAATAACAAATGCATTTATTGAGGAGGAGCAAGAGTCTCACCAAGTGATCAAATTGTTAAAGCATCAACAACTTCAAAGAACTTTTGAAGAACTTCAAAACATGGTTTGTCATTTTCAAAAAGGGGGAGATTGTTAGTTCCATGATGAATGTTTTGATAATGACAAAGTGTTTTTGAACAAGCTATCATGTGTTGATCAAGTTCAAGTTCAACAAGCAACAACAAACATCAAATGAAGAAGAGAGAACAAGCTCATGAAGACTTAAGTTTGAGTGTAATTGTTTTTGTTTTATCTTTTGCCTCTCAAGCTTCATAGGTTTTCATTTGGGTAGTTTATTTAGAGGGTAGTGAATCTCATTCATAAGTCATGATTTAATCATAATTTGAATTTTCACTTAACCTAGAATCAATAGGTGGCTTAAAGGTTTTAAAGGAAAGGTTGGTTTTTGAGAAAACAAGTTTTAAACAAGTGTCAGACATGTTTAATCGATTAAGAACATGTTTAATCGATTACTACTCGATTAAGTGAAGGTTTAATCGATTAAGTACTGCAGAACTGATTTTTAAAATACGATTTTCACTTCTCAAAATCAGTTTTCAAGTGCCATAACTTTTGGGTATTCTATATAAACCTTTTCCTAACTTTTGTGATTATAACCTATCATTTTGATATTCATTTTACAAAGAATCAAGCCACTCTATTCTCTCTCAATTTCAAAGATCAAAGCTTTTCTATTTTCATATTCTTTGATCAAGAACCTTTGAATCTCTTGTGTGATTTGTCATAGCTATTGATTGAGATTCATTAGGATTGTTATGTGTATTCATTGAGTTGTAATCTTTGCAATAAGGCAAGCCACTACAACAAACAAGAAGCCTTGGTGTGTCGATTATCATCAAGCAAAGTTCAAGAAATTGAAGAAGTCTTGGTTGTGAATCAAGCAAGGAGAAGCCTTGATGTGTGGATTATCATCAAGCAATTGAAGACTTGTTGTGTCGATTATCAACAAGGGGTAGAGGTTAGATTAGAGAGAAGATCAATAGGATTACAAGGCAAGGGTGTCGGTTATCTCTTGTAGGCTAGCAAGAAGGAAGTCTTGTGAGGCAATCACTTGTAATTTGAGAACTCTAATTCCTCATAGTGAAGAATCTCTCTTGGTTGAAGAGGGGACTGGATGTAGCTTTCAAGTGGATGAAAGTGAACCAGGATAAATCGCTGTGTCGTATCTCTAAACCCTTACTCTTTATATTCAAGTCATTTGATTGCGTTCTTGGTTGAAAACCTAGAAAAGAGTGATTTTCATAATTGATTGAATTGAATCTTTATTGTTCAAATTGATAAAGGGAAAATCATTTTCATAACCTAGGTAATCTATAAGAATAAAGGTGTTAATCATTTCCGCTGAATCTCTGATCTTGTATGTGAATTGATTGATTTTCGTATTCGAATGAAAAATTGATTTTTTTGTTTTCTGTCAGTTCTAATCGATTAAGTTCAAATTTAATCGAGTACTACTCGAGTAAATTGCAGGTTAATCGATTAAGCCTGAGAGTTTTTGCAAAAATCATTCGTTTTGATTGTTTCGATTTGTTTCGTTCGAAAACCTTTCAAGGTATCTTGTACACCTATTCAACCCCGCCTTCTAGGTGTATTCCTAGGGTTCCTTTGTCTCTCCAACCACCAATTGCGGTTTCTTCAACCGTAAATCCATAAACTATGAATTTTATTTGAAAATGAACGTATTAAAAAATATAGAATTCAAAAATGTAAAAGTAAAATTTTTATTTTGAGGTTTTCAAATTTTTATATCTGATGCAGTATACAATGCGAAAATGAGTTTATATGACTTGGAAAAATTATTGTTGGACCTACAATTATTTTTATGAGCTAAGAATAAGTTGTAAATACAAAAAAGGGGTAAAAAATGACAATTTTAATATGTTAGTTATATAAAACCTGTCATTTTATGCCTTTAAAAATGGTTTTTTTAAACCATCGTTTTATACCTTTATAAAATGGAAATTGTAAGAAAACTAGCTATAGACCCGTGCCATGCACAGGGATAATTATTAATTAATTATCATAAAATAATTTAACTACATACATTAATATATTATATAAATTATTTTTCTTTTTATCCTTTAATTTTCATGGTGGTATCTTGATTAACATCGTACTCATGTAAAACTTGGTTACTTACACTTTCCCATAACTTTTCATAGTATGAAATTTGTCAAACCAAACGTTAAATTATATGTTATTATAAAGTAAATCAAGTATACAAAATTTCATCAAATAAAAAAATTATTTGATACTTAATCCGATTAATATATTTACATATTATTTGATTATTTAATTTGATAATACGTTGTTTAAAATATAAGTAAATATACATTATTAGATTATGTACCTATGAATCTCCGAATGATATGAAATTTGGTATATATAGTTTTCATGATAAAAGCAATATAGGCAGGCTTATAAAAGCAAAAATAACATTCAAACATAATGTTCTATAAAGTTCTTTTAAATATGCTAGCTCCTAATATGTACATAAACTTGCCTTAAGTCATAGTTCTAGTGCTAAAATCTTTTATAAACTATTTAGTAAATAAATAACAATATGGAAGGAATAATCGAAGCTCCCATGGGTCTTCGTTCACAACAACTACTTTGCCTAACCTCACTTGTCATTTTCCAGTTGGTGGTGCCCGCATAATAACAACAAAAGTTGAACATAACTCAAATCTTAAATAACCAAGTGTTCCTAATAAATCTGAAAAAAAAAAGCAAGAAAACTAATTATACCTTGTCACCCGTGTATGAATATGACAATAATTGGTAGCTTTTGCAGACATAGACCAATTAACCTGTGAAGCATGCAAGAATTTTTGAGGGCATTCAAAAATATTAATGACGGAGGCATTTGAAATATTATGTGTGCATTAATAATTCTTTTTACTCAAAAGAACTTAAGACATTCTTAAGTTTGTCACAGTGTGGACGAGTGGAGTCGACTGACCCAATATGGAGTCGCCATCGCATTTTGTTGCAAAAACGCGAAAAAGTAATAATTAATTAAAATAGATAAAGCATAGTCTCGAACTAAAAAGATTCCGAATTCGGGAGTCGGTTACGAGCCGGGGAAGGTATTAGCACCCCGTTCGCTCATTCGAAAATGGTACCATTGATTGATTTTAATTAAAAGACCTAAATAAATTGGTTTGCCAAAATTATTTGTTTTTTTATTGTTGTGCTTGACAAGGTTTCCCTTAGTCCTATGTACCCTCATAAGATGAGGAATCAAGGCTACGTAGTTCTAAATTAATTTATAATGTTTTATATATTTTTTAAAATATATTTTATGCGGAGAGGAAATATGCACAAGACCTTAACATTTAGTCAATGAAAGGTGAATTTCCAAAACGCATATAAATTATTTAATTAATACAATTTATAAAAAAATGATCTATTTTATTTTAAAACCCAATAAAAAAAATTTGTTTACTATATACACGTTTTGAATACAAAGAAGAAAGCCTGAGAGATCCCTCCACCAAATGGGTGAGAAAAATCGGCTTGCCAAAGCATATCCAATAATTTTAAAAAATGAGACTTAATTATTAAATTTATGATCCAAATTATTTAATTTAAATTTAACAATTAAATTTATAACAAATCCCAAAATACAAATACATTGATTTAAGGATAAAACTAGAATTTAAATATCAAATTTTTACTTTGATGCAAAAATATTTATTATTCAGCAATAACAAGGATTCATAAAAAATTTGATAATTAAAATCTCAACAATTGAAAGATAAAAGACTACATTTTGTTTTATTAATATTTGAATATCTATTATTATTATTTATTAAAACAAAATAAAAACTACAAGAAAAGAAAAAAAAAACAAACCTGTAGCAAATCTCGTAGGAGACTAGATGGGGGAATACTTGGTGTAACATCCCTAATTTTAATCCCTAGTATAATTATAAGTTTTATCGAATTATATAATTGTTTTTTTGAAAACAATCAATTAAGTGCTGGGTATTTTCATAAAATACATTATGTTAATTACGAAAGTACCTTTAATTGTATTTTAAAGTAAATGCATTTAGAAAAAATTACCCTATTTGAATAATATACTTTCTATTCTTTACTTTGATTTTTACAAAGATACAAATTTTAAATAAATTTTTGTTATTTCCTGGTATCTAACTAATTTGTTACTTTATAGTTTTCCTAAATGAAGCTATATGATGCTAAATTTTTATTATTAATATTTTTGAGAACAATTAAATAAATAAATGAATGGAAGTATATGTTAAAAAAAAAAGAAGAAGAGTATGTGCGTGGTGTTTTGGGTTGAAACCCTATTCTTACCCTTCTTCTCCAATGGAACCCGCCGGCCCTAACTCCCTTCCATGACCATCTCCACAAATTTCTCCTCCCTCTCACACCGCTTATCTCTCAGCCATGGTCTCTCTCTCAGCCCTTCTTTCCCTCTCTCAGTCGCAACTCTCTCTCTCTCTCGCGTGCTCTCTCTCCTCCCTCACACGGCAGCTGTCCTCCCCTCAGTCGCGATCCGCGACCCACCAGCCTTCGCCACCGCCACCAACGAAGCCGCTAGCGCCACCTCTTCCTCGTGCCTCCTAACTTGCACCGACACTCGAGCTCTCCCTCTACCCAGTCGCGATTCGCGATTCGCGACCCGCCGCCGTCGCTGTTGGTTCTGTTCGTCGTTGCTGCCATGGTGGATCCAGCCATTGCCGCCTCCTCCTTGTACCGGTGACAGCCACAGCCACGGAAAGAAGCTGTCTCCACCTTGGTCGTGGCTCTTGTCACGGTTTCAAACCAAACCGACGGCGGTATCGCCGTCACCGTCATCGTTACCGCGATTCAAAATCAGATTTAAGGGTAAATCCCTAATACCTTTTAATTGTTTTATGTAGTGTGTTAATAATCACCATGTTAGTTTTGATATTATTGATTATAATTACAGTGTTAAATTGTTTTGGAAGGTTAGAGTTGTTTTGGGATTTTATTATTGTTTTGGAAATTAAATGGTATTACAAGTTATAATTATTTTAATTAGTGTTATCTAAGGATTTTAATTGGTTACTTTGACTTGTATAATGCTGAGTTGACTGTTATGTCGAATGATGAGTTTCAAAGAGTATTTCCGTTAAATGCGTCAAGTTCCTAAGTAAGTGAGCTGTTGTTTAGCTAGGTTGAATTGTCCCTGAACTAAACAATACCTCAATTAATTAGGAACCCAATAGATTCAGCATAACGTTAATTCGGATTGAAACCTTGGACTTTAAATTCAAATTGAAAGGGAGTGTAGTTATTGAACTTAGAAAACGTAATTTTAACTTATTTTTGAACAAGGAATGCTCTCTTTCAGTTTTGAATTTATAACGTCAAGTATCATTAGTATTTGATTTAGTGATTTGAAATTAAAACTAATTAACTTTAATGTATTTTTGACGAACATGTTATTTTTGAAAGTTAGCGTATTTTTAACATAAAATAGCACTATTTTATTAAGGGAGCAATGGCTCTAAGTTTAAATTTCTATTTGACTTTGACTTATGGATTTTTAATTAAATGCTTTCGAAATTTATTTGTTTCAACTATTCAAGTTAAAGTCCATTTTTCGTAAAACGCATGATGTTGATTATTATCTAATTGTATGACCCGAATAGACGATGAAGGAGCTTTAGAACCAGTCACCACGCGTAAGAATTTGGACTTGGATACTTTAGGACACTATCATGCAAAAAGGAGTATGTTTTTGGGAAATGCCAGGTAAGGAGTGAGTTTTACCTTATCTTAGGAATAAGTTTCTAGTGTGTATATAGTGCCTGCTGAGATTTGGTTGTTAGTTAGTATTTTTCAAGGTTGTCAGAACCGAACCGGAGATCAAGCCGGAAGAAGTTCCGTATAAGGTTTAACCGTATTAACCGGTTAAGCCGAAAGGTTAGACCGATATTTATATATATAATAAAAAAATTAAAAAAATACACTAAAAAATCTGCCTATGATGTCGTAGGAGGTTGACGGTTTTTGAAAACATTAATTAACAAAATAGAGCACTACAAAATATTAACAAAATACACTACAAAGTAAAATGTGTTTCAAAAGTTAGAATAAATAGTTTTTGAAAACATTAACAAGATCAAGCACAGATGAAGACATTACCTTACTTTTTTTTTTGCTAAGCAAAGAGAAGATTTCATTAATAAAAAGCAGAACAAGGTGAAATGAACAGAGAAGTTCACACACCAGAGAAAGTACAAAGCATAACTACATCAGATAGCACCTGCCTAATGTTCTAGATTACCTTACAGATATGATGCTGCAGGAGAAGATGGTGAGGCGGAGGCGACGACGACGGTGAGAGCTACGGCGACGAAGCGACGGGTGGCGAGGGCCCGGTGGGCAACAGCGAGAGCGTGGCAGGCTGGGGGCTGCGATCTTCTCCCTTCTCTGTTCTCCTTTCTTTCTTTTTTTTTTCTCATTGAGGCGTTGAACTTGAGCAGCAGCAGAGTACAGCAACAGCCTTTTAGATCTAGGTTTTAGTTTAGGTTTTTTTTTAAATAAGAGTTGGTTGAACCGGGTCCGGTTTCCCCGGTTCAACCTGGTTCAACCCGGTTCAACCGCTTTGCCCACCGGTTTTTTCCGACTTCAAATTACAAACGTTTTATGAAGAACCCAGGACCATCATTGCCACCGGTTGACGGTCCAACCGCCCGGTTCGGTCCGGGTTTGATAACATTGGTATTTTTGTACCTTAGGGTAGTTAATAAATTGATTAAATAAGCCTAAAAACTAAGGAGAATAAATGGAAGTGTAGCCCTATATGTGAATGTTGTTGTTGCTATGTTATATGTATTCCTGCTACATGTATTGTTTGGCTAAATATCTGTTTATTTTGGAATATATTAATGTGGAGGATAATTAGCAGACAATGCTTAATAAGGAAAAGGTGATAATAATAAGCTAAATTAAAGAGGGAAGTAACCAACAAAATAAATATTATTTTGTGTGGAATCCGACTACGATGTGTTCGCGAATCGGATAGTCCACGAAAGATTTGAGGGGTAATTCCTTGTAGCCGACTGCGGTGTGTTCGCGAATCGGGTTCCGACTGTGATGTGTTCACGAATCGGATATACTGCGATAGAGGAGTACGACTCAACCTCTTGCGTCCGACTACGATGTGTTCGCGAATCGGACAGTATGCATGAGGGATGTTGTTATCAAAATTGTTAAGAAGGAAAAAGAATAAAAGATATATAAAACGCAAGAAAATGCTTGAAAAAGAATTAAGCTATGAGAGGAGGTATAAAATGAGAATGTTAAATGTATGAAAAATGGCCTTACTTGTAAGTGAACATGATATATTTTGCTTTCTTGATTACATGTATTCTTGTGCTAAATGTGTTTGGCTTAGTTGGGTATTATGTCATATTTAGAAACTGCTATTCTTACTTTATGTGTAATGCTCACCTCCTTACCATTTTTCCAGGTACCGAGACTTGAGCTTGCACTATCATTGGCCGAGCAGGTGCACACTCCACTCCGTGGAGTGTGAGTTAGTTATAGGGGATTATAGGTTATTTAATTGTAATTAATTTATTTTAATTTGATGCTATGTGGGGTGCGATGTAGCACCGATTTATGATTATGTGTTGTTGATAGCCCTGTTGGCTTCTGGTTGTTGAAAATGAATATGTTTATCAGGTTGCAGGAAAAATCTAATTTTTGGGAAAGTCAGAAAAACAAAGGAAACTTCGTCCGTTTGACGGGTGAATTTTTATAAGTTAAAACGAAAATTTTAAACTAACTATTTTAATTATGGGGAATTAAGGGCAGTATAGTGTAGGTGTTACATTTATGGTATCAGAGCAGTTTCTCCTCGGCCTTGGAGTGTGGATTCACTACTCCTGTTGCGTTATTCACCAAGCGAGTAACAAGTTATTAGTAATAGATTTGTTTTATGACTTAGTTTAGTATTATGGCTAGCATAATGTTAGGAGTTGTTGTGAATTATAGCATAGTGAGTATCATTACTAGTATGGTAATAGGAAAAGTTGCAGAGTTAGTGCGGTGAGTATTCTAGACTCTTTTAAGTTTTGTTGGAGCTATTTGAGAAGCGTAGCGAATAGTGGAGATTTCTTTATTGTTTATTTATATTTGAAACTTATTTTACAAACCTGAAATCTTGTGGAAAACAATGAGACATATTTAGAAGTGGATGAATAACGAGACTAAGGATAACAATACTCCAACGGGCTAGAGCACTAGGTTGCTACCCCATCGAGAGGAAGTGATTTCAGCCTCGCATCAAGCAAGCCAATTCTTGACACATAAAACAAGATTTCAATATTTTTAGAACTAATAGGTTATGTGATTTAAACTTAAGTGAGACGAGAATGGTGTTGGCGTTCTGGCAAGTGCACCAGTTCGTGACAAGTAATAAAGTGGAAGTGGGTTGTCGTTCCCAACGAGGACTAAAATCGATTAAAATAATTCTCACCTAAGTCGTAGTTACTACGTGAAATTCAAATTAAAATTAAATTGATTGGAAAATTCTTAACTAAATTAAATTGAAAAACAAAAACGCAAATAAAAAGTGGTTGTGAAAGAATTTGGGAAAGCTTGGGAACTTGTTTCATTGTAAGTTCCTATAATAATTGCTAACGAATCAATGATTTTCCTAAGTATTGAACCAATTTTGCAAAGGTAAAAGCAGCCTAATTCCTTAGGTCAACCCTATTTCTTAGTAATTTAATCTCCCTTAATTCCTTAAGCAGAGCTTTAAATTCTAATCTTACCAATTAATGTTCAATCAAAATTATTAGAAGGTTATCCAATTCATAGACATATTCCTATACCTATGTAATTGAATTGTTTGATTAAAGCTCTAAATCCTAATTCAATATTCCTATTCAATTAGAATTACCAAATCACAATCGAGCTCAAAATTATGATAAACAAATAAGAACATAATCAAACACAATACTTAATTGGAAAAACATCAATTCATTAAGCAAATAACTATGAAGGTTCCATACAAATCCACATGTTCCAAATAATGAGTTTAGTTACACATAATTAGAGAAGAAGAAAGAAGAATAATGAAAATCATAATGAGAGACATGGAATTACCCCAATCTCCAATCACAAAGTGCAATTCTTCAACTTGCCTCCAAAAGCTCTCTCACTATTGCTCTCTCTAAAAACGTGGTAACTACTCTTCCCCCAAAGCTTTCTGGTTTGAATGAATCCTAATCCTATTATTATATAGATAAAAACTAACCTAATTTTCAATCTAATGTGATAAGATTATTATCTGAATAAAACTAATCCTAAATCTGAATATAACATGATAAGATCCTATTAGAATAAACAAATCTCTAAGAATATTATCTACAAATAGAATTTATCATTAAAATCCTTCTAGAATCCCGTATTTGTGTCTGACAGCAACTTCGGCACTGATTTTGACCCCCAATATGGACGAATTTGAGCAAGGCTATTTCTGGAAAAGTTGTAGATCTTTTCCTTAGCTTTAAATTGATATATAGATCGCCTCATTTCGATAAGCGTAGCTCAAGTTATGATCAAAACGGCAAACAGTGTCATTTTCTCGCATTTTGCGCACCCAGGCGTGAAGCTCCTGCGCCTGGGCATGCGTCTGTCTGGAAAAATCAACAAAATGCACCCCATTATTGGCCAGTTGACCCCAGCCCGCGCCTGGGCGCCACGGTCAACTTTTCTTCATTTTTTCCTCTTTTTCTTCCTAATTCAAGTACCAAGCTCTCCTTCTTCATTCCTTTGCAAAAATCATTGTTTTAAGAGCTTAAATACCTGAAAACAAACCAAACACATCAAAAGGTTCTAGAAATCTTATAATGACAAAATTTCATTATTTTATTCCAATTTACTCAAGAAACAAGGCACTTACTATGTAAAAGGGAAGCAAAAAAGGTACAAAAACATCACATATTATACCCCAATCAAATGGTCTTATCACCGATATGGTGTATATTTGAGCCTGATCACCTCAAGTGTACATCAACTGGGAGATATAATCATCTTGCCCTTAAGTTTCGGTTAGGGAAGGCAATGGGTCCGGGTAGTGGGGTACCCGGACCCAGACCCGTGCGGGTGTTTTGAGACCCAGACCCACACGGACCCGCCCGGGTACCCGCTGAACAGCGGGTAGACGGGTCCGCGGATACCCGCATGAATTTCGCGGGTACCCGCTATCTTTAAAAAAAAAAAAACTAATTTTTTACAAAAATTTTCTAAGATTTTTGTCCAAAAAACCTATACATCTTGAAATTTCATAACATGAAAAGAAACAAACTAACTTCATCAAGTGAAACAAACTAAAGTTGCATGTTCACAACATCAATAACATCAAATGAATTACCAACAAGTTCACAACATCAATAACATCAAATATTCAAATGAAACAAACTAAAGTTTTTAAAGCAATAACAAGCACAAAATATTCTTCTAGAAACCCCGTCATTAAGCACGCCTTCACTACTCATCATCCTCCTTAATGCACATTAAGCACCCCTTCATTAACATCAATCGGGTCTCGTGCTTCCTGAAAAGCAAATATACAAGTTAAATATCAAACAATCAATAACATCATTGCCTTCAAAAATTAGAAATTTAATAAATTTACTAACATCATCATCATCATCGTCGTCTAGTATTGTGGTAAAATTGATGTCTATTTGTGACTTGGAAGACCCTGCATGAAAAAGAGTATAAGTTTTCTAAAATAGGAATCATTATAATAAAATGATACGTGTATAATTAAATTTAATAAATTGAATTACCTTTGACATCACTTCGTAACCAATCTTGAAGACACATCAATGCCTCCAATGTAGACGGACGCAATCTACTACGATGTGGAGTAAGAAATCGACCACTTGTACTAAATGCTGACTCTGAAGCAACAGTGGAGATAGGAATTGCTAGCAAATCCTTAGCAATCATTTGTGAAATAGGATATTTTGCCCCATTTGTCTTCCACCAATTTAAGATATCAAACTCAGTTTCTGTTCTAGGCAAAATTGACTCATCCAAGTAGCGATCTAACTCAGACTTGCAATTTGTTGAGTTGTAATTTTCAACAACAAATTGGTCAAAATCCGCATCATCCCAATCTTCAGAAATTCTACCATTCAAGTTTGTTGTTGAAGATGAGGAATTAACCTCATTACCCTCAAGATTTTTACTATACTCCACAATCAAGTCTTGGCAAATAGATTTTATCTTTTCCACTTCAAAATATGAGTCTTCTCCATAAAACTTAGGAAAGTAATAAGTCAACAAAGCCAAATTATACCTAGGATCCAAAATAGTACCTATAGCCATCACACTGTTGATAACACCCCAATACCTGTCAAACTTCTCCATCATGGGTACAGCCATTTGCATAATAGTGGAACTTGAACATCTAGACCACTCCATCAATTCCAATCCATCAATGCCAATTTAATTTTACATATTTTTGGAAAATAAAGATTTAGAGTCGGATATTGGGTGCCAGAAAATAACTTAGTTACCTTATAAAACAACTCCAATCTTTTACAAATCTCACTTGCCATCTCCCAATCACTTTCACTTGGCTCATCATTGTAGTCATCCACAAGTTGTGCTAAGCGATGGAAAACATTTTTATATTTTAAGGCAACACTCAACATTAAAAAAGTTGAATTCCATCTAGTCTTGCAATCAAGTTGAAGCTCTTTGTCATATTCCAAGTTAACATCAAGACATACATCTTGAAATTTTTCTACTCTTTTAGGTGTGATTGTCCAATATTCAATGCTACTTCTAACTTTTTCAATAGCACTAGAGATAATGGACAAGCCATCTTTAACAACCAAGATCAAAATATGCGCAGAACATCGCATGTGAAACAATTTACCACCTAAAATGAATGACTTATGGCTAATCTTTCCTAGAATGAACCTTATCACAACATCATTTGTTGTGCAATTATCAACAGTCAAGGTGGATAACTTTTTTTCCAAATTCCAAGTCATCAAGCATTTATGCAAAACTTCACCAATAACTTTGGCAGTATGAGGAGCAGGCACATAAATAAACCTAACATTAAAATGAAAGTAAACCTAACATTAAAATGAAAGTTTCTATGATCAAGACATGTAACATTTATTAAAATGAGCAAAAATAATTCAACATAATTAAGCATTATTACCTCAATATTCGACTTTGTATGATCCACGAATCATCAACATAATGAGCTGTGACAGCCATGTAACCTTTATTCTGGTGGTTAGCAATCCACATGTCAGTCGTAATGGCAATCCGACTTGAATTCTTTGTCAACACCTTCTTTGTATTGTCTTTCTCAATCTCATAAAGCTTCATGATATCACTCTTTATGGTGTTACGAGAAATCCCCTTATACAAAGGTTGCAAAGCCGCACAAAATTCTTTAAAACCATGATGATCAACCATGGAAAGTGGATACTCATGGAGAATGATCATCTTAGCAAGCTTCATCCTTGCAACATCTTGATTGAATGACTTGTAACGAAGCGCGACTGTATCTTTTCCTTGTTTTTCGGTTTGAAGAATTGCTTGTCGTATATCTTGAGACCTTTTTCTAGGACAAGTTTCATAGTGTTTGCGCAAGTGAGATGTTCCTTGATTTGAATCACCCAAGAGTTTTGCTTTACAATAGTTGCACTCGGCCTTCTCCTCATCATCTACCTCAACAATTGTAAAGTGCTGCCAAATGCTCGATATGAATTTTCTTTTCTTTTTCGGTTTAGGATTTTAAAATTCAGGTACAGTTACAAATGCAGATTGATCGGTAGCAGAATCCGCAATTATGGGTGTTAAAGCCGATTCCCCTGCTGATGATGGTGCAAACGGATGAGCGGTTGGTTGAGCCGGAGCAGGATTAGAGTCTTGTGGAGTCGACATTCTGCATATATCAATAAACATTATAATTTTCCATAAACAAATATAAAAATAAATAGATACCGTAGAAAGACATTAGTTGAACATAAAAGCAAGTGAAAGTTATGCACAGGAAGCTGGAATTACAGGATGCAACTACACAAGGATGAACTTCCAGGTCATTTAGGGTGTTTCCATATGCATATGACAGTCAGAATCAGACTTATCGATGAAAAAATAAATAAAATTGACATGAACATTGATATCATTCCATGGCTAAAATTAACATGAACAGTCAAGCTTAAATTGTAAACATTATTTATTACTAAAAGGCCAGTCAGAATGCCCATCAAATTCCATGGCTAAATTTTAAAACCGTGGACTGTCTTGGGATTTTCTAAGAAACCTATAGTTGACTTAAATTGGAACTAAATTGGTAAGATATAGTTGCTGGAGTATACAATGATTCCATGTAAACAAAACTCCTGAAAAAAATACTACCTAAATACTTTTCCATAAATAAAAAATACTACCTAAATAATTTTCCATAAACAAATATAAAAATTAATAATATGTCATACACATATTTTAGTCTTTTATTGAGAAAAAAAATACAAACTAAATAATTTTCCATAAACAAATATAAAAATAAATAATATATCATAAATTTTTTTTCCTAAATAAATAATATATCATAAACAAATATAATAGTTATTCTGAATTTAAAAAAAAATTAAAAAAAGAGGAAAGTGATGAGAAGATTTTCGGATTACCTCCTGAGTTGAGGCTGTTGAGCTTCACTGCTTGAGCTTGGGCAGGCAGCGGCGACGGCTAGAGCAGGCAGCAGCGGCGGCGGGAGCGACGGAGAAGGAGGCGGCAACAGCAGCAAACGGGAGTGGCGGCGGGAGGCAAGATCGACACCGACGGAGGAGGAAGTGGAAGTGGAAGGACAGCGTGGAGAAGAAGGGCCAGCGGCGGACGGCGCCAGTGGCGGGGAGAGAGAAATTTTGGGGGAGGGAGAAAGGAGGGAGCGCCACAGGGAAGGAATAGAGGGGGAGGAAAAATTAGGGCTTCAGCAGTGTGTCTAAGTATATATATATATATATGGAGGGCATAATTGTAAATACACATATACATATACGGATCCGGGTACCCGCGGGTCCGGGTACCCCCTTACCCGGACCCAGACCCGTTCTTTCTTAATACCCGTTTTTTGCTGCCCGCGGACCCATTTTTGGACCCGGACCCGGACCCGTTGCGGGTATTACCCGCGGGTACCCGCGGGTCCGGGTCTAATTTTCATCCCTAGTTTCGGTAAACATTTGAGATTTTTGTAACGTCCTAAACTTAGGATGAGTAAGGGTCATTTGTGTAGGTCCCATCCCACATGTACTAATATTATTTTATTTTATTTTATTTTTTTAATCAGAGTAGTGCAGCGGAAAAGAGTCAACCCTAAGAGCTTACCTTAGGTTTAGACTCGTACGTGTGCTTTCGGTAAAACGTAAACTTCTTTTGAATTGCTATACTAGGAATAGATGACCGGATTATTTTTTCATGGTAACATGTGAAATGAATTTGTTTTGGCACAAAACTATTTTGAAAAACTTTGTTATGAAATGGTGTTCATATTAGGAGTTATTTAATTTTTAAGTATAATAGCATTTAAAGTGAATTTCAATATGCTGAACTGAACCAGAATCATTCCAAATTGATCGTTAAGTCGCACGACATATTTTTTTTAAGAAGGTAGTAAGGGAAGCAAGGATTCCTAAGTAATTGAGCGGTGTATTAACTCATTTTTTTTTATCAAGCCACACGCCGATTAAATAGGAACCCCTTATACGCGACATCAATCAACTCGGAATGACAGTTAACTTTCAAACTCGAAACTAAAGGGAATGTAACTGTCCCAATTTTTGAATATATACCAAGATAAATTTTCTAGCCAAAAACACATTTCCTTTTTCCTTGAGTTTGATAATCTCAAGTACTTCTACAATCCTTCATCTAAATCCTCACAGAGTTAGATGGAGGTAGTTCTTTTTGAAAGATATGATTTGATTTTCAAAGCCTGTTTTCGGGATTTAACACGAATTATTTAGAGGAAATATATAAAAATGTTTTAAAATACAAAGTAATTCTTATGATTGAAAATCTTACAAAAAATTCTAAATGAAAATAAACGTCTCTTCATCAAGAGAGGAACTTGATTTTCAAGATTTTGATTTTTATAAATGTATAACTGCTTTTCTTATACGGGGTTTTATTTATTGAATTTTAATTTTCATACATAGTAATTGTTTTTACTAAAGATTTTGTGTATAATTTTGGGATGGTTTAAGTAATTGAGACTTCGTTATATTGTGCGAAGTCATAGGAAATGTTTGATGTAAGTTTTACCAATGAAAAGGGGATTAGGTGTTAATAAGGAATGTATGTTAATCTATGAGTATGATGTTATGGATATGGTCTAGTGCCTTAGATTAAGGATAAGCTTATGATCTGTGTGGTAGGATTAGTTGCTTTCCTGAGTCAAGATTGAGCATAATGGTAATAGTTTAAGGTTGCTGGTTAGTGATTAAGATAATGAATGAAGATTTAGCCGTTCAGTGGATTATTGAGGTTTAGTTTGAATAGTGGATCACATGGACAAATAAATTGTGTCTACTCCTTGTGAGTTTGTATAGGAATATGGATTAAGCGTTTTAGAATGTAGAACATAACCATATGGTTGTGTGTTGAAATTAATTGTGTTCATTAGTCTAAACGAAGTGTAGTATACCAAACTCTTAGGCTCCGATATTCTTAGAATGAGGGAAATCCGGCCAATAGTTAGCCCACTAAATGAGGAGGAGATTACCAATTCCTAAATGTCTAGAATAGTAGAAATCATTAACTGAAATTCCACAGAACTTAATGGTGTTAAAGAAAAAATGTATAAGCGTGAGACCATATGTGGGTTAGTGGAGTCGATAATAGATTTGAGAAAAACACTAAAGAGTATTGAGCTAGGAGCATCATAAGTGGGGGAGTGAACCCGAAAAGAGTTAGATATAATAGTTAGAGGTCCTGTTTAAGTAATGGTCATCCATACACTTGAACCAATCGGAATTTCGGGGACGAAATTCTCCTAAGTGGGGGAGAATTGTAACATCCCTAATTTTAATCCCTAGTATAATTATAAGTTTTATCGAATTATATAATTGTTTTTTTTAAAGCAATCAATTAAGTGCTGGGTATTTTCATAAAATACATTATGTTAATTACGAAAGTACCTTCAATTGTATTTTAAAGTAAATGCATTTAGAAAAAATTACCCTATTTGAATAATATACTTTCTATTCTTTACTTTGATTTTTACAAAGATACAAATTTTAAATAAATTTTTGTTATTTCCTAGTATCTAACTAATTTGTTACTTTATAGTTTTCCTAAATGAAGCTATATGATGCTAAATTTTTATTATTAATATTTTTGAGAACAATTAAATAAATAAATGAATGGAAGTATATGTTAAAAAAAAAAAGAAGAAGAGTATGTGCGTGGTGTTTTGGGTTGAAACCCTATTCTTACCCTTCTTCTCCAATGGAACCCGCCTGCCCTAACTCCCTTCCATGACCATCTCCACAAATTTCTCCTCCCTCTCACACCGCTTCTCTCTCAGCCATGGTCTCTCTCTCAGCCCTTCTTTCCCTCTCTCAGTCGCAACTCTCTCTCTCTCTCTCTCGCGTGCTCTCTCTCCTCCCTCACACGGCAGTCGTCCTCCTCTCAGTCGCGATCCGCGACCCACCAGCCTTCGCCACCGCCACCAACGAAGCCTCTAGAGCCACCTCTTCCTCGTGCCGCCTAACTTGCACCGCCACTCGAGCTCTCCCTCTACCCAGTCGCGATTCGCGACCTGCCGCCGTCGCTGTTGGTCATGTTTGTCGTTGCTGCCATGGTGGATCCAGCCATTGCCGCCTCCTCCTTGTACCGGTGACAGCCACAGCCACGGAAAGAAGCTGTCTCCGCCTTGGTCGTGGCTCTTGTCATGGTTTCAAACCAAACCGACGCCGGTATCGCCGTCACCGTCATCGTTACCGCGATTCAAAATCAGATTTGAGTTTAAATCCCTAATACCTTTTAATTGTTCTATGTAGTGTGGTAATAATCACCATGTTAGTTTTGATATTATTGATTATAATTATAGTGTTAAATTGTTTTGGAAGGTTAGAGTTGTTTTGGGATTTTATTATTGTTTTGGAAATTAAATGGTATTACAAGTTATAATTATTTTAATTAGTGTTATCTAAGGATTTTAATTGGTTACTTTGACTTGTATAATGCTGAGTTGACTGTTATGTCGAATGATGAGTTTCAAAGAGTATTTTCGTTAAATGCGTCAAGTTCCTAAGTAAGTGAGTTGTTGTTTAGCTAGGTTGAATTGTCCCTGAACTAAACAATACCTCAATTAATTAGGAACCCAATAGATTCGGCATAACGTTAATTCGGACTGAAACCTTGGACTTTAAATTCAAATTGAAAGGGAGTGTAGTTATTGAACTTAGAAAACGTAATTTTAACTTATTTTTGAACAAGGAATGCTCTCTTTCAGTTTTGAATTTATAACGTCAAGTATCATTAGTATTTGATTTAGTGATTTGAAATTAAAACTAATTAACTTTAATGTATTTTTGACGAACATGTTATTTTTGAAAGTTAGCGTATTTTTAACATAAAATAGCACTATTTTATTAAGGGAGCAATAGCTCTAAGTTTAAATTTCTATTTGACTTTGACTTATGGATTTTTAATTAAATGCTTTCGAAATTTATTTGTTTCAACTATTCAAGTTAAAGTCCCTTTTTCGTAAAACGCATGATGTTGATTATTATTTAATTGTATGACCCGAATAGACGATGAAGGAGCTTTAGAACCAGTCACCACGCGTAAGAATTTGGACTTGGATACTTTAGGACACTATCATGCAAAAAGGAGTATGTTTTTGGGAAATGCCAGGTAAGGAGTGAGTTTTACCTTATCTTAGGGATAAGTTTCTAGTGTGTATATAGTGCCTGCTGAGATTTGGTTGTTAGTTAGTATTTTTGTACCTTAGGGTAGTTAATAAATTGATTAAATAAGCCTAAAAACTAAGGAGAATAAACGGAAGTGTAGCCCTATATGTGAATGTTGTTGTTGCTATGTTATATGTATTCCTGCTACATGTATTGTTTGGCTAAATATCTGTTTATTTTGGAATATATTAATGTGGAGGATAATTAGCAGACAATGCTTAATAAGGAAAAGATGATAATAATAAGCTAAATTAAAGAGGGAAGTAACCAACAAAATAAATATTATTTTGTGTGGAATCCGACTACGATGTGTTCGCGAATCGGATAGTCCACGTTAAGGAATGAAGAGTTATTTTGTGTGGAATCCGACTACGATGTGTTCGCGAATCGGATAGTCCACGAAAGATTTGAGGGGTAATTCCTTGTAGCCGACTGCGATGTGTTCGCGAATCGGGTTCCGACTGTGATGTGTTCACGAATCGGATATACTACGATAGAGGAATTACTTGGTGCTCCTTGCAGCCGACTACGATGTGTTCGCGAATTGGGTTCTGACTGTGATGTGTTCACGAATCGGATATACTGCAATAGAGGAGTACGACTCAACCTCTTGCGTCCGACTACGATGTGTTCACGAATCGGACAGTATGCATGAGGGATGTTGTTATCAAAATTGTTAAGAAGGAAAAAGAATAAAAGATATATAAAACGCAAGAAAATGCTTGAAAAAGAATTAAGCTATGAGAGGAGGTATAAAATGAGAATGTTAAATGTATGAAAAATGACCTTACTTGTAAGTGAACATGATATACTTTGCTTTTGTGATTACATGTATTCTTGTGCTAAATGTGTTTGGCTTAGTTGGGTATTATGTCATATTTAGAAACTGCTATTCCTACTTTATGTGTAATGCTCATCTCCTTACCATTTTTCCAGGTACCGAGATTTGAGCTTGCACTATCATTGGCCGAGCAGGTGCACACTCCACTCCGTGGAGTGTGAGTTAGTTACAGGGGATTATAGGTTATTTAATTGTAATTAATTTATTTTAATTTGATGCTATGTGGGGTGCGATGTAGCACCGATTTATGATTATGTGTTGTTGATAGCCCTGTTGGCTTCTGGTTGTTGAAAATGAATATGTTTATCAGGTTGCAGGAAAAATCTAATTTTTGGGAAAGTCAGAAAAACAAAGGAAACTCCGTCCGTTTGACGGGTGAATTTTTATAAGTTAAAACGAAAATTTTAAACTGACTATTTTAATTATGGGGAATTAAGGGCAGTATAGTGTAGGTGTTACACTTGGCACAAAAGACCCCTGTACTTAGAGCTGTCAAAAATGGGCCAGGCCCGATGGGCCGGCCCATTTAGCACGAAAATAAATGGGTTGGGCTAAGTAAAATCTTGACCCGGCCTTTTTTGGGTCAGCCCGGCCCAACCCGATAATTAATTAACCTGACATAGGCCAACCCGAAATGGGTTGGGCTGGCCCGCTGGCCCGATATTTTAAAAATATTTATTTATTTTTTTAATAAAAGCAGAAGCCTCAGCAATTTCAGCCCAATTAAAAAAAAAATATGCTAAAGGTCACTGAAGACTCTTCGTATTCACTATTCTCATCCACTCATTTTCATCATTCATTTTTGCTTCACAATATAATTCCAATACTCATCGTATAAATAAAACTCAACCTCACAATATTCTCATTCAAATCATACTATTCTTGGCTTGCTACTCGGTGTTTCTTTCTAACTTTCCCTTACTGCAAAACTAGTTCTTTGTTTCGTTGCCACACATGTGTCTTCTCAGGTTCATTCTTGGTCTTCTTCTCGGTCGTGCTGGCTGCTTATTTTGCCTGGACCACCGTGCGTTCATCCCCTGTTACCAACTTCACTGACCAAGATCATGACAACAAGGTTCATTTCAGTTTCAAAAAGATACCCCTCAATTCTTTTTTTTCTGTTTTACACAACTCAACATCATTCTTGGGTTTCTTGTTTCTTTCTTGATGTCCTAACTAGAATTGTTGCTTTGGTTTCAGATGATTCAGAATTGACAGCTCTAGATGGAAGTTAGTGTTTCTTTTAATTTCAGGATTTGATTTTAATTATTTTTGCTTGAAGTGTATATTTTATATTTTTTGGCTTTGTAAATTGAAAAATGCAACTTTTTTTAAAAAAAAATTAATGGCCCATGGGCTGTCCCTTTGGCCCGCATTTTATTATGGGCTGTGCTGGGCCACTAAAAATGCTGGCCCGAGGTAAATTAGGGCCGGCCCGATTCAGCCCGAAATATTATTGGCCCGAAATGGCCCGACCCGAATGGGCTGGATCAGCCCGAATTGACAGCTCTACCTGTACTGTACAAAGAAGGCCGGAACGGAGACCCAACTGAGGGAGTCTTTGGCACAAAAATCGATAAAAATGAATGAGGCTGGATGGTGGAAGAAAAAATGGGCACAGAAACCGATGCAACAATTTTTTTTATTTGCTATAATTTTTTTAAGAAAATTGCCTCTAAAAAATTGTGTGTAAAATTCTATGTGTCAAAATTCTGTCCTTCAAATTGTGATGAAGAGAGTTCTATTTATAAGAAAAATTATGTTAAGAAAAATAGGGTTTTTAACCAGGCTTTGAGAGCCCAGTGGAATATTATCTGGTTTATTCCTCAATCAAATCTTTCAAATTTTATTAAAGATAAACTCTCAATTTTTATTTTTTTAAAACAAAAACAAATTTGATAATAATCCTTTTATAAAAAAAAACAAATCTTTTTAACCAAAAACCTTTTTTATCTTTATCCTCATAAAACTAATCAAATCTTTTACCAAAAACACATTTTTATATTATCTTTTTTGAAAATTTTTTATTTTTTCGTTTTTTTTATTTTTTACAAAAAAAAAAATACTTTTTTCAAAATCTTTTTTTATTTTTTATTTTTTCATCTCTTTTTTTTTTTAAAAAACATTTTTATTTTTTTATTTTGTTTGGGGGGGACAAAATTGGGTGTCAACAGCTGCCCCTCTTTACTTGTTTCTTATCCGATAGTAAGCAAACTGTGATTTGGATGCTATCAGGATAAGGAAGGAGTAAAGAAGTGGACACTAATTTTGTTAAGAAACAAAATGCGTTTGACAAATCTGGAAGTTTGATAGAAACAAAAGTGGTCGATGATGAAAATTTAATAACAACGATGATACTTCGACGTTTCCGTCAGGATATCATGAAAAGCCTAATAACAACGATGATGCTTCGACGTTTCCGTCAGGATATCATGAAAAGCCTAATAACAACGATGATGCTTCAACATAAATGTCGGATATCATGAAAAGCCTAATAACAACGATGATGCTTCAACATAAATGTCGGATATCATGAAAAGCCTAATAACAACGATGATGCTTTGACATTTATGTCAGGATATCATGAAAAGCCTAATAACAACGATGACGCTTCGACATATATGTCAAGATATCATGAAAAACCTAATAACAACGATGATGCTTCGACGTTTCCGTCAGGATATTATGTCAGGATATCATGAAAAGCCTAATAATAACGATGATGTTTCGACATTTATGTCAGGATATCATGAAAAGCCTAATAACAACGATGATGCTTCGACGTTTATGTCAGGATATTATGAAAAGCCTAACCAACATAAAAATGACTTCAGCGTTTCTGTCGGGCGTCAAAAGACCCAAAATGATTTTCGACATCTCTGTCGGGGTATCAAAAAGCCCAACCAATATCAAAATGACTTTAGCGTTAGTGTCGGGTGTCAAAAGACCCAAAATGATTTTCGACATCTCTGTCGGGGCATCAAAAAGCCCAACCAATATCAAAATGACTTTAGCGTTAGTGCCGGGTGTCAAAAGACCCAAAATGATTTTCGACATTTCTGTCGGGGCATCAAAAAGCCCAACCAACATCAAAATGATTTTTTTGTAATTATTATTTTTGAATATTCAAATTCTGGTGATGCAAACAATGCAAATAGTAATGATTAGAATGCATGCGAATATAATTTTTATGAAAAACTAGTATGTTGCAACTGGTATAATGCAATGTAATTGGTGTAAATGATGTCAAAAGTGCATAATGCAAAATGAACTCAATACAAATGATGTGAATGACAATGAAAGGAATATGATTTGGAATCAACAATGCAACTCTAACTTTTGTCAATGTAAACCCCTCAGGAATTAATACATCTAAAATGCAACTCTCTTTTTTTTTTAACAAGATAAACTGGTTTCAACCCTTTTGCTCTTGAACACCAATACCTGACCATACCAAAAAATCTTATCGATCAAGACAGACAGGGGCAAATTTTTAACCACCTTCATCTTTAACAACATCTTTTAAAAGCTTAGCAATCTAACATTCGTCAATGATCAATCACCATCAAACAACCTGAATTTGTTCAAAATCTGCCCCAGTGTATTGTGCTAAAAACAATTATTGGGGAATCAAAGTAATGCCCCAATATCTTTCATCTAGAGCTCAACCATGAACCTTTTCAAATACTGCCCCAATTTACTATCTCAGCGACAAATGCAATGGAATGATCAATACTTCTAATTTCTCTTCAAAAACTGCCCTAGTATCTCATTCTAGGGTTTATCAACAAGACTTTTCAAAATTGCTCTAGTATTTCTTTTTAGGGCTTGTTAAAAATCTCCAAAACTGCCCCAGTTTGCTTAACGAGCAATAAAACTTTTCAAAACTGCCTCAGTTTGGGAAATGTTTCACCGAGGGTAGGGAATCTTCAAAATTGCCCCAATGCAACCTTCAGGACTTCTTTTCTGGTCCTATTTGCAATTTCCAATATCTTTTTGTTAAAAACAATCTGGTTTGTGTTTGAGGACATTTTCTTCTGCCCTAAATTTTGCCTAGAAAACCCAATGTAGGTTCCTAGCGAGCTTTTCTGTCATGATCCTAATTTTTGCCCAAGCCGCCCCTTTCGAGTTTTGCAACTTAGCGGATCGCTCTAACTTTTGCCTAGATCGTCCTTTTTCAGGATTTTCAACCTAGCGAGCTCTGTATTTTTTTATTTAACTTTTTCCTCAAACTCAATAATTTCTCAATTGCTTTTGAATTTACTGGAAATTGCAAATCTTTTTTATTCATCTTGCTCAAGGTCAAGACTCTCTAAGAGAACATGTTCTTAATAACAAATGATCGTTAACCATATTCAACCGATCAAGTTCCTTTCAATTTCTTTTTCTCACATATCTTCTTAACAAGCAACACTAATTTAATGATCATGTGAACATGGAAAAGTTTAGATGATGGAATCAATTCATTTATGCATTAAAAATGAGATATTTTTCATCATAGTTTCAATTAGATTTAATGAAGTCAGCATTTCTCCGCCCTAGTGTGTAACTCAAGCAAACCAATCCTCAACGAGGTCTTTTAAAGCTTGTAATGTGGCCTGACTAAGGGTTGACAATAAAAGGTATAAGGCTCAAATTTTATTTCCCTTCCCTTCCTTTCTCCTTTCTCTTCAATTCTCTATTTTATCAACAGATTTTGCACAACACTCAATCACAAGAGAATTTTCCAAAAGGTTGTAACATGGTCTGGGGGTAATAATGTGGCAAATGAAAAAGTGAATATAAAGGCCCAAAATTTATGTTGAGTTTTAAATGAGAATCTTTCATTCAGAGGATTGAAATTTTTTTCATCACATAATGGATTCATGGGCTTTGCCTTATTTAGACAAGCACACTCACTTTTTGCTAATTTTTTTTTGTTAATTGTTTTGTGCTTGCCTACATCCATTTTTTAATTTTTTTTGTGATTGCACTTTTGACCATGGAAATTGGCTCCCTTGGTTTGATTCTCATTAAAATACTCAAGTAAAATATATATTTTTTTTGGGTTTAAAAAAAGAATAATCTTCTGTTAGAGCTCAATGGGGTGAACAATGGATGAAAGGTGTTTGGATTTGTGAAATAAAAAGTAATCCTCCTTGATATTTGCATGCTGGCAAAAACTGTTGACAAACTACCCACCCCGGTTTAAACATACATTGTTGGTTTGAGAGAAACGATCTCCGCTTCAAAATATCTAGGCTCAATGGGGTGACTAGGGATATCTCCTCAGTGTTTGGGAATTCAACAAAGCCTTGTATCACTGGAAGAACTTGCTTGAGAGTCCACACTATTTTGGGTATTACATTTGCCTCATCATCCCTTTAATTTCAAATTTGGATCAAATATCTCAAGTTAATGCAGGAATCAAATTTTTTTTTTGGAGATGCGGTGAGATGGTTTATTCACATGATCAAAACATTAGTAAATAATTGTTAAAGAGAAATGTAATGAAAATGAAAATTTCATTAAGGAACAACTTTGAGATGACCAAACATGGCTCGCATTTATTGAAGAGAGAATGGAAAACATGGATGCACACTATTAAGCAAAGCAATAAGGGTTAAACTTCAAGGAATTGTGATGGGACATTCATTCCCTGTCATTGTTATCTTTCAACATCAATTCTAGCATTTGACAAATCTTATTCCTCTGGTTGATTGATTGGGTCATCTTGGTCATTTGTTCCTTCATTTGAAGCTCTTCGATTGAAACTTCTCGATGTGTTCACTCACATCTACCTTAGTCATGATCCTATGTCTGGTCCGGGAAGGGTATGTGAAAGCAATAGGGATGAAACCTTGGCTTGTTGAAATTTTTTAATTTTTTCTTTATGAATGATGCATATGAATATGAATATATGATGATGCAGTGCCCTTAGAATCCAAAAGATCCTATTTGGGGGCGATTAAGCCTTCATTACCAATATGAGGTATCAGGATGGATTGATAGCATTCATATAGTTCTGGCCAACTTTGGAACGATGGTGGATCGCTCCAAAATTTTTATTTGCCTTATTGAAATGAAAAATTATGGTACAAATGCAGATGCATGCCCCTAGGGTAAGTGACCCTATTTGGGGGCAATTAAGCCTTCATTACAAAATACGGAAAGTCATAATGAATTGACAATAACCATATAGTTCGGGCCCACTTGGAATAACGAGGGATTATCCCAAGTGAAATGATGGATATGAAAATGAAATTTATCCTTAGGGTGGTGGGCCCTATAGCGGGTTTAATGCGCATGCAAAGAAAAAACCTTCCTTATGGCATAAGGTTACCAAAGTGCAATGGTGCCCCTTATATCATTCTGGCTTGGATGACAGTGGGTCACCCCACTTTATGTGGGATGGTGATCGCAACTTTTATTAAAAAAAAATGCGATAAGATATGGAGAATATGCCCCCTTATGGTAGATCTTACAAGGTTTTTAGGATGTCTATTGGCCACAGTCCTACGACATTGTTCTATGGTATAACTAAAGTGTAACACTCTAATTTGATAACTTGAAAAAGAGTATATTTTTTTAATTTTTGATTGACACAATCCCCACAGCTTTTTCGAAGGTTAAGTAGGTAACAGATTAACTATTTTGACACCTCTTAATCTTTGATAGTGAATAAAGGGGAACCGTGACTGACTTATTCAAGTTTCAAAATAGAATGCTACACAAAGTGTACTCCATGGTGGCTCTAGACTTCTAAAGGCCCTCGAATTGCACTCACTCTTTAAGGTGAGGAACCAGTTTACAAACGGTCGACAAGAAGTTGGTTACGCCTCCCAAAATAGGTTAGACGTACCTTCCAAAAATCGTGCTTACAAGAAATGGTTTGCAATCCGAGTGGTATTTTCACACACTACAAGAGACCATACACTTGGTAAGTCAAAGGTAGGGCAAAAGCACCCCTAAACTTAGGGTTTAAACGATAGTACCCGGGTATAGGGTTTCCGTGTGTGCAAAGATTTGTGTAAAAAACCTATTTCGGGGGCATACAAATCCTTTTTTTTTAAAAAAAATAATAATAAATAAAAGAACAAAAGAGATTATATCAAAGAATAAATATAGAATTCATCAAATAAGTAAAAAGAAAATAAAAAAAAAATTAAACAGATATATACAATAAACATTAATTAAAGGCAAACCAATTGGAAAAGAAAATATGTCTATTAAAAATAATCAATCATTTAGGTTTGACTCTCTTATTTAGTTTTGTCCCCAGTGGAGTCGCCAGCTGTTGCGGCCGGGGTCCCGGGTCGCCCTCGGGGCCTCGCCTACGAGTGGGGTTGACTGACCCAATATGGAGTCGCCACCGCATTTTGTTGCAAAAACGCGGAAAAGTAATAATTAATTAAAATAGATAAAGCATGGTCTCGAACTAGAAAGATTCCGAGTTCGGGAGTCGGTTACGAGCCGGGGAAGGTATTAGTACCCCGTTCGAAAATGGTACCATTGATTGATTTTAATTAAAAGACCTAGATAAATTGGTTTGCCAAAATTATTTGTTTTTTATTGTTGTGCCTGACAAGGTTGCCCTTGGTCCTACGTACCTTCATAAAATGAGGAATCAAGGCTACGTAGTTCTAAATTAATTTTTAATGTTTTATATATTTTTTAAAATATATTTTATGCGGAGAGGAAATATGCACAAGACCTTAACATTTAGTCAATGAAAGGTGAATTTCCAAAACGCATATAAATTATTTAATTAATACAATTTATAAAAAATGATCTATTTTATTTTAAAATCCAATAAAAAAAATTCGTTTACTATATACACGTTTTGAATACAAAGAAGAAAACCTGAGAGATCCCTCCACCAAATGGGTGAGAAAAATCGGCTTGCCAAAGCATATCCAATAATTTTAAAAAAGAGACTTAATTATTAAATTTATGATCCAAATTATTTAATTTAAATTTAACAATTAAATTTATAACAAATATTAAAATACAAATACATTGATTTAAGGATAAAATTAGAATTTAAATATCAAATTTTTACTTTGATACAAAAATATTTATTATTAAGCAATAACAAGGATTCATAAAAAATTTAATAATTAAAATCTCAATAATTGAAAGATAAAAGACTACATTTTGTTTTATTAATATTTGAATATCTATTATTATTATTTATTAAAACAAAATAAAAACTACAAGAAAAGAAAAAAAAACAAAAAAACAAACCAGTAGCAAATCCCGTAGGAGACTAGATGGGGGAATACTTGGCACAAAAGACCCCTGTACTGTACAAAGAAGGCCGGGACGGAGACCCAACTGAGGGAGTCTTTGGCACAAAAATCGATAAAAATGAATGAGGCTGGATGGCAGAAGAAAGACTGGGCACAGAAACCGATGCAACAATTTTTTTTATTTGCTATAATTTTTTTAAGAAAATTGCCGCTAAAAAATTGTGTGTTAAAAAATTGTGTGTGTAAAATTCTGTGTGTCAAAATTCTGTCCTTCAAATTGTGAGGAATAGAGTTCTATTTATATGAAAAATTAGGTTAAAAAAAATAGGTTTTTAACCAGGCTTTGAAAGCCCAGTGGAATATTTTCTGGTTTATTCCTCAATAAATCCTTCAAATTTTATTAAAGATAAACTCTCAATTTTTATTTTTTTTAAAACAAAAACAAATTTGATAATAATCCTTTCATAAAAAAAAACAAATCTTTTTAACCAAAAACCTTTTTTATCTTTATCCTCATAAAACTAATCAAATCTTTTACCAAAAACACATTTTTATCTTATCTTTTTTGAAATTTTTTTATTTTTTCGTTTTTTTATTTTTTTTTAAAAAAAATACTTTTTTCAAAATCTTTTTTTTATTTTTCATTTTTTATCTCTTTTTTTTAAAACATTTTTATTTTTTTATTTTGTTGGGGGGACAAAATTGGGTGTCAACACAGTGTGAAATGAACAAAAAAAGGCAGCAAATCATTAGTTTTGTGAGGATATTCATTAGCTAGAAACAAATCCGTATTCCAATAACCCACAATTAAGAACAGGGAAAATATAGATTGTCATAAATATTTTTTTTTATGTAGTTTCAGAATTTTCCTAAGCTAAATCAGATCAATCAAGTCCATGTTTAAATACTAATAATCATGAGCACCTTATCAATTTGATGAGATACTGATTGACTTTATAAAATAACAAACTAACACATTTCATAAACTCATAAAGTGAAAAAGTAATACAAACAAATATTTGTGTGTTCCATGAAGAATAATATGTCAGATTAGTCCCTGACTTAGCTTTGTAAGATTCAGTCAAGTTAATCCTTGACTTTATCGAAATAACAATTTAGTCCCTGAGATTTCATTTTAATTAACCTACGTCCCTATCTTTATCCCATTTTAAAGCAAATACATCCCTGCGATACTGACTGCAGGGGCTAACTTGATCAACGTTCTCCTATCTCAGGGACTAAATTGCTATTTCGATAAAGTCAGGGACTAACTTGACCGACGCTTACAAAGTCAGGGATTAATCTGACATATTACTCGTTCCGTTAATCACTTAAGAGAGCATGCATCAGTTTAAAATAAGAACACAACTGAAATTCATTACTAATTACTAAAATGCAACCAAGAGGTCACATGCACCAAAAGCACATAAAAAAAGGCCTAACGCAAAAAATTGAAGAAATGAAATTATAGGTTAGGCATGAGATAATGCACAACAATGAGGAATAATACAAGAATGCAAGGCTTGGCAGGCATCTTCTGAATCACCCTACAACCATACATCCGTAGGTAAAACATGAGCAGTAAGTTGGCTGACTAATTCCTTCCTTTGCCATTCTGTACAATGCTCAAAAAACTGCAATGTCAAGCATAGAAATCTAAATTCAATGATCAAACATAAAAAAGGATATTTATGGCAGGACTCAGTACATCTTGAAAAGTAGTTTCAGAATTGAAGGTTAGCATCATAGCATCAATTAGTATGATATGGCACAGACATCTAGATCATAGCATTATTTCACTCTATCCCTAGATGTTGTCATAATGGTACCTAAATTATGATGATAAAGGAAGACAAATTACAATTTATAACAAAACAGTCACAGACAATAGCATGATCAAGCAAATACTATCTTACACCATCATTTAATATTGTAGTGATCAAAACCATGAAGGATGCAAAATCAAACTTCCAAATCAGTGCAATAAACATGAAACGAAACTGCCTAAATAAAAAATAAATCACATGTACAAGATTCCATTATAAAAGTATGTATTTTTCATAATTTTTCTTTTGATATAAACTGAGAATTCTATTAGCTCGCAAAGAATCCATGAACAGATGTTTGAAATAGTTTGAAAGGAAAGAAAAGGAATAAATAGTCTATTTGTACAGTGCCCTGTGTTTCTTGGACCACCTCGTCATAGTAACATGTTCATCTACCTGCACACCATGTAATCCATTTTAAAAAAGAGGCACTCTGCGATTCCGCGACAGACGGGAGGAACGCCAATCAATAAATAACAACACACTATGAAGAGTTCACAAATATGGCAATAAGAATTTTCTTGTGAAAGAAAGTTACAAAGCTAATTAGTGTGTTTAGAATGATATATTATTGTTAAATGATGAAAACAGAAACGTGCATTTTTTAACATGCCATAGAAGTACACAATCTACCAATAGTTTAGAGAATTTGCCTAGGCCATAGAAAGCAAATAGAAAGAAGTTCAGCAAAACAGTATAGTTAGCAACCACCTCAAGATAGAGAGTTCACATTGTATAGCATACTGCATCAATTTTTTGGTATTGTACAGCGTCAATTTTCTAAACCACAATAATCTATCTTCCCATTTTTGTAATGCTATTCTAAAAAATGGAGTGGTTATTTCTAGTTTTTCTAATCAAAACTCAATATATAAACTAAAAATAGCAGCATTAAATCTAAAGAAGGAAGCATAATGCCCAAACAAACTTCAGTTAAGAGTTATGTAAAATTTTCACTTTTAGACCCATACCCGTTATTAAGGTGGTGGTTGAAGGCAATTACGTCTGCACCCAACCTCATAATACCAGTCTTAAAGCCGTTGCCATCTGGAAGACCAAATTTTTATATCAATTATTTAAGCCTCAAAAGGTGAATGATTTGTACACATAATAGAAGTTAAAATGATCTGTAGATAATCCAAGAATTTCATGAATAAATTGAGTTTGTTTAGTAAATAATCCAAGAATTGTTAGGAATAAGCACACATTTATTTTCATTGGATAACTTAACTGTTAAAAATTGTCTGTTTCAACTTAGCATCTTCACTGAATTTGACCTCAAAATTAAAGAAACATGAATACTAATAAGCAAAGAAAATTACATAACTTAATACTCCATGTTGCTATGATGCTTTAGCTTTCCAAAGCCTGAGGTTAGTGCCAAATTGCTGGAAAAAGGAACAATCAAATAAAAAAAGTTTTCTATGATTGTAATTATACAAATATTACAAACGTTAAGTAATGCCTGTGACATTTTTGCAGCCTTAAACTCTTGTTCTAATTTACTCTTATCAAACCTTTTTTAATTCTAATTTGCTCTTATCAAACCATGAGTTCTTAACATTTTAAGATATCATTTTTCATCCGTAAATTAAGAGCAAAGTATGATCCATTGATTGTCATTCCTTTGCATCAAAGCAACCTGAAATTAAGGTGAAATTAAGGACATGTATGTATATGAGTACATACCCTTGGTTAGACACAATAAAATAACAACACTACTCAAAATTGAAGGCGGCAAAGGATATTGATTGTCATCACTCTCAATAGAAAATTATGCAATATTGTACACCAACATGCACTAATATACATATATCAAGGGACAAACATACGGTTACAGTGGAAACATAACTCATCTCCTACTTGTTAAATAGTAAAATGAGATAGGTACCAACATAAAAGCAATAAATTATTTGAAAAAAATAATATCAACTGACCTTGCCAGCTTTTGAGAAGAATTCACACATGTCCCACTCTGACCTCAAGAGCATTTGTAATTGTCGCAAATTCGTTGTCATACAAAAAAAAAAGGATGCCAAATACCCAAATGTATCAATTTTTGGTAATAACTAAAAAAAATAAAAGAAAAAGGGTCAGCCAATAAACAGTTCTATGATCCCTTTCTGGATTTGCCTCAAGCTCAACAGCCTCTTTCTTGTCTCTATATCTCCTGCATTCCAACTGAAAATTCAGGAATAAGAAAAATATGTATAGAGCATTGTAAGTCCATATGTATAGAGCATTGTAAGTCCATAAAATTTAACCTGATATTCAGATTGCATAATGTGTAGCATAAAACAAATGTACATTGCTAATATTAAAGTCTAAAACAACAATTGTCTCATAATATTTCATCCATAAATTAAGTTTTGTCATATATTAAAGGTTTCTTGCTTGCCACCATATCCTTTTTTTTACTTCCCTTTATTCTCTAACAATTTTAGCTATATGCATAGCAAGCATCAGTACCAAAATATGAGGAAATTAATTAGTGATCCCCTTACCTTATCTCCTTTTAACTACACCTCTAAAGACTTAACGTTATTGTAGAATCAAGCTAGTGTTTCAATCACCATGATCTGTCACAAAAAGAGCCAAGTGACCAAGTTGGCTGGAAAGGAAGTTTAGGAGTAGCTATTGCAATAAACATGATGGTTAAACAAAGAGGACATAATAAGAAAAAGTATTTAATTCTAACAAAAAAATAAGACTTAACAAGAGTACGATTCTCATTAGTAACCAAGCATATGATATAATTCATTAAATTGTTAATGAATTGCTAACCTCTTGTACAGGTTTGTTATGTTCTTTTGGGTTCACAAACTCATTAACCCCGAATTTCTTAGCTGCCGATAAAAATCAGAAATACCATCAATAAGTGAATTGTTATTTAACTTACGTTGTGCTGAAAATTTAAACATTTGATGGAAAAGAAGTATTCATCTACCTAATTCAAATCTGGATGAAACCAAATCAACCCCAATGATTCTTTTTGCACCAGAAATCCTTGCCCCTCAGCAGCCTAACATTTTAGATTAAAAAGAAAAAAGGAGTTAACATTCTCCTTATATCAGTTGCTAAAAAACTATAATACACACACATAACAAAAAACAAAAAAAATGGCATGAGAGTAAGTAAACAAACAGCAAGGCCAACAGCTCCAAGTCCAAAAATTGCAACAGAGGCACCAGTTTTAAAAGGCAAGTGCTTCTGGATATGCTTCTGCATACTATCCTTCTGGATATGCTTCTGCATCCTATACTCCCCATCTTAGTAGAAGGCAAGTGCTGCTAGAAGACAACAAATTATTAGGGAATACCTTTTATTGAAAAAAGAGGATGACTAAATCAAAGTCAACAAAATAGAAGCATATGCTAAGAGACTTAGACAGGCTTACCTATGTGCAATAAGAGGATCAACATAGTTACCTTGTAGATGCTTTGCAATGACATCCCATGCAGTATAAAAATCTAAACAAAAGAGACAACAAATCTATTATAATTTTATATTAAAGGGATTGACACTTTACCTTCATAGTTATTTTAGAGCTCTTTACTACATATGAGTATGGTAGGGAAAAAATGTTATGAACCAAATACAAAGAAGCAAAGCAACGGGGATAATAATTGGTTGTGAAAATTTGGCAAACACTTAAAAAAAATGTTATGAACCAAATACAAAGAAGCAAAGCAAAGCTGAAGAGCAAAGAGAAAGAGAGCTCATAGAGGGAACAGGAAACACTATCTATCTATGTAAACTCCTGCACACCTCTTTTAACTCTAAAAAAATCATGTAGTATCAAAATTTTGTCATCAACACAATATCAACTCCACATCATCAAAGAAGCATTTAGTATGACAATATAAACATAATATAAGAAGATAAAGCAGAGTAAAAAAGTTGTAATATATCAAAACTTGTATTTACTGTATGTCTCTTACTCATAGTTAGCCTTGAATCATAACTCTAGGAAATTATTTATGAAGGAAAAAATTAGAAAAATAAATGGTTATAAAAGTTAGAACTGTTATTCCTTTGTTCCCTGCCCTGATATTGTGCTACACCTCAACATTCTTTCAAAATCTATGGAGTAGAACCTTTGACTTGTCTATCCCTTTCTCCAACATTCTTTCATATAAACAATATAAAAAAAAATAAATAAAAAGAGAAACCTCCTTCTCTGTAGTGAAACCTCACCACCGCATGGCCACCTCAGTAGATTTGTCATTGCAAAGAACCACCAAGAGCCACCCAAGCAAAAATAAGAGAAATAGGGAAAAAAAGAACAACAAGAAACCCTTGAACAAAGCACATAGCAGATAAGAAAACCCTTCATCGAAACCCCTTAATAACCTCATACCTTATTTCAAAATAAAAGACCAAATGACATTTAACCTATCCACCACCACATCATTGTTCCATCTTCAAAGTGTTTTTTGCAAATTGAAAAATGAAATGTGCTGATAAAAAATAAAAAATAAAATTGAAATGTGTGGCAACAGAGATTTAAGGTTCCACCATGGCAACAACAAAATACATACATAGAACAACATCTTTTATTATTCTGCAGGACCAGCCATTATCAACCTCATAAACATATTATTGTTATGGAAATGGAAATGGAGAAGAAAATTCTAAATAAAACCAAAATCTCACCTTCCTCATAAATCTGAACACATGTATGACCTCTGAGTTTTGAAAAGTTGTTCTTGTGATATGAAAACATAGAAAATAAAGAGAATAATTAGGAAAAAAGAAGAAAAAAAAAAGAAACACAGGGAGATAAGAGGAGAGCCGAATGAGAGAGAAGGGGAGAGAGTGAGAAAAAGAAGAAATCAGTAATTGGTTCGTAGTAGAAAGAAGAAGGAAAGCAGAGTATTCGACGGATCACCTTCGACAACAAATTGACGAAAGCAGAGTCCTAATGATAGATTATTTGACAGCCCAAATGGGAGTCGTCATAACACCGACTATGATGGCTACGAACGAACTATGTGGTAAAATTGCCAAATATATGGAAAGATTAAACCAATTAATAGGTGTCAACAATAACCTCGATGATATCATGGTTCAACAAGTTCGAAAAGGCTATCAAAGTTGTAGTTACAACACACCTATTCACAACGGCCTTGAAAGTGTCAATTTAAGACGCTGGCCATTAGGAACGCAAACTGACCAAAACCCAATGGGTGTCAACATGCCTTCGACAAGAGTGGCACCACAAAGCCAAGTTACAAATTTGGAAGCCACTCCGAATTTGACACAGAGTGAAGATGATGTCAATAGGGCCGTCGAACAGGCCTTGAGTAGATTTGGTTTCAATGTCAGATACACAAATCAACCAAACTTTGTGTCACCATTTCCTGATTGAGTACAGCATGTCGAAGTGCCAAAGGAAGTGAAGGTGCATAAATTCTCTAAGTTTTCTGGAGAGGCTGGAGAATCCACAGTGGAGCATGTGTCTAGATATATTATTAAGTTGGGTGATATGGCTGTCAATGAGGCCATAAAGATGAAATTATTTCCAAATTCATTGACCAAGAGTGCTTTCTCATGGTTTTTAACATTAAAGCCAAACTATATGCATTCCTGGGCACAACTTGAAGAGGCCTTTCATAACCAATTTTTCAGAGGGGAATTAAGAGTGTCTCTCATTGATTTGCTAAGTGTGCAACGCTATAACGGGGAGTCAATTGACGACTATCTTATGAGGTTTAGGCAAATGAGAAGTAGATGTTTTATTCCTATCCCTGAAGTAGAGGTGGTCAAAATGGCAATTGCTGGGTTAGATTATTCTATTAAGAAAAATTTAGTCTCCCAACATCTTGTCGACTTAGCCCAACTTGCTGAGAAGGTTTGACAGATAGAGCAACTGCATGAAGAATTTAAGTTCTATAATCCAAACATAAGTCCAATCAAGTTGGAGGAAGATCAATTCGACAAAGAACACATGAAAGCTTGCTTTGTGAATTATTATGGAGTCAAGTTGGGAGACGTGGCCGTCAAAAAACGGCCTTCCCCCAAGAACAATTAAAAATGAATTAGCCTATTGTCGGCTTGCGTGGCCGACAAGGCGGAACACGTATCATACCCAAGTGTGTTCCGAAATTGCTTATTGGGTGAAAGTCCTTTGAGATTTGAGGGAAGGCATCAAGAGAAGAATTTAAATTTTCAAGGGAAGATCCAAGAAGTAAAGTGGTAATTACCATACGTTTTAATGCGAAAGTTCTTAAGAGCAAAGTGGTGATATTGCCATTGACACATCGACATGAATTTTGACAAGGTAAGTTTCGACAAGATAGGAAACATGAAAGTGATGTCAAAGCAGGTGTACTCATGTTAGTTTAGACTGATATGAATGTGACCTTAAGTGCATGTACTCATATTATCTTGACCTTGTTGAATTTATTTTTGTCAAATTATTGATTCTGACAAGGGCCAAAGCAGACACTGATCATGGATGAATTTATTATTATTTATCTTTTTCCTTTGATCAGTCAAAATACAAATAATAGGAGGGCCTCTGTTAATACCAAAATCAATATTTTGGTATTTGTTGACAATGTGTTGATAGCCAAAAATAAATTTTTGACACTCAAGTATTTTCCAAGTTTGTCGAAGCACATAAAAATCACTTTGCCATTGGCTTTGTCGAAGACATGATATGTAGTTGTCTTGAAAGTAGTTATATATTTGAGATATCTTTTGACACTACAATATGGCCTTCGACAAGTTGAAGATTTCGACAAGTGCAGGAACTATACTTCGATACAAGGCTATAACTAATGGCCAATCGACAAAATAACCAAGTGGATGCCAAGAAGTACTTCGACAACAGCAACACTTAGTATTCACGTGGTACATGTGCAAAGGCATGAGGCATTGAAGTCGACACTAAGATGCATGAAGACTTTGACCAAACAATGGTCATGAGACTTCGACTAAGTATATATGCATGAACCTTTGCCAAATGACTAAAAGATTGGCCACAGTACTTTATAATATAGAACTCAAGTATAATGGAGAGATTTGGCCACATTTAATCTACTTCGACAAGTAGTTACAACATGTTGAATAAAGGCAAGTGTCGAAGTATAGAAGTTGTCACGCATGAAGCAGTTACATGGCACGGAGCACTTAGTGGAAGTTACTAGTAATTAGGAAAATACATGGAGTTACTTAGTGGTGCGGTTACTAGTAGTTATTTATTTTAAATAAAGCATGTATGTACAGGGTAGTTATTTAGTAGTTATCTTTATTTGCCTATAAATACTAGGATTTCTGATGTAATATGGGTTGGCACTTGGTTACTCCTACACATCTCACTGAAGTAGATTGACGGAGAACACCTTGTGACCTTCCACTTTTAATTCAATGCAATTTCCCTTTTCCTTTAAATTTCATCCCTTTAATTTCTTGTCACATTTACTTTCTTGCAATTTAATTCCCAAGTCCTTTACTTTTCTTCGCGTTGTCCCTTTTACAATTTCCATCGCTTGAAAAAGAACAAGATTACCACATAACTTGTCTGAACTCACTACCTCAAACGCATCCTTAGAAAGACTTAGTATTTGTTGGAAATCCGAACATTTTTTCCCTTAAACAAATTGGCACGCCTAGTGGGACAAGTTTAGAGTAACTTGTTTTTTATGCCATTTGCATGCGATTCAGAAGCGGTATTGTATTATCTTTGCAATTGCAAGAAGGGAGTTCTACAATGAATATGGTGGATGATGATACCAATGTTCAAGCAACAGGTGCAAACAAAGAAGTCCAAAATAACTCTGTTGTTAATGACACTGCCAATTCTAATGGCGGAGACACAAATAATGCAAGTGTCGTGAATAACGGCGCCAATGCCACTACTGGAGGCAATGATGCTACCGTAATGGCACAAGAATTATTTCCCATGAAGAATGCGATTGATACCAATGTACAAGTTGGAAATGTGCCTTTCACATTTGCCAATTCGCATGGCGTTATGACTCAAACAACACTAGGAGAAAATAGGACTTTGTCAATGTATTCGACGGATCACCTTCGACAACAAATTGACGAAAGCAGAGTCCTAATGATAGATTATTTGACAGCCCAAATGGGAGTCGTCATAACACCGACTATGATGGCTACGAACGAACTATGTGGTAAAATTGCCAAATATATGGAAAGATTAAACCAATTAATAGGTGTCAACAATAACCTCGATGATATCATGGTTCAACAAGTTCGAAAAGGCTATCAAGGTTGTAGTTACAACACACCTATTCACAACGGCCTTGAAAGTGTCAATTTAAGACGCTGACCATTAGGAACGCAAACTGACCAAAACCCAATGGGTGTCAACATGCCTTCGACAAGAGTGGCACCACAAAGCCAAGTTACAAATTTGGAAGCCACTCCGAATTTGACACAGAGTGAAGATGATGTCAATAGGGCCGTCGAACAGGCCTTGAGTAGATTTGGTTTCAATGTCAGATACACAAATCAACCAAACTTTGTGTCACCATTTCCTGATTGAGTACAGCATGTCGAAGTACCAAAGGAAGTGAAGGTGCATAAATTCTCTAAGTTTTCTGGAGAGGCTGGAGAATCCACAGTGGAGCATGTGTCTAGATATATTATTAAGTTGGGTGATATGGCTGTCAATGAGGCCATAAAGATGAAATTATTTCCAAATTCATTGACCAAGAGTGCTTTCTCATGGTTTTTAACATTAAAGCCAAACTATATGCATTCCTGGGCACAACTTGAAGAGGCCTTTCATAACCAATTTTTCAGAGGGGAATTAAGAGTGTCTCTCATTGATTTGCTAAGTGTGCAACGCTATAACGGGGAGTCAATTGATGACTATCTTATGAGGTTTAGGCAAATGAGAAGTAGATGTTTTATTCCTATCCCTGAAGTAGAGGTGGTCAAAATGGCAATTGTTGGGTTAGATTATTCTATTAAGAAAAATTTAGTCTCCCAACATCTTGTCGACTTAGCCCAACTTGCTGAGAAGGTTTGACAGATAGAGCAACTGCATGAAGAATTTAAGTTCTATAATCCAAACATAAGTCCAATCAAGTTGGAGGAAGATCAATTCGACAAAGAACACATGGAAGCTTGCTTTGTGAATTATTATGGAGTCAAGTTGGGAGATGTGGCCGTCAAAAAACGACCTTCCCCCAAGAACAATTAAAAATGAATTAGCCTATTGTCGGCTTGCGTGGCCGACAAGGCGGAACACGTATCATACCCAAGTGTGTTCCGAAATTGCTTATTGGGTGAAAGTCCTTTGAGATTTGAGGGAAGGCATCAAGAGAAGAATTTAAATTTTCAAGGGAAGATCCAAGAAGTAAAGTGGTAATTACCATACGTTTTAATGCGAAAGTTCTCAAGAGCAAAGTGGTGATATTGCCATTGACACATCGACATGAATTTTGACAAGGTAAGTTTCGACAAGATAGGAAACATGAAAGTGATGTCAAAGCAGGTGTACTCATGTTAGTTTAGACTGATATGAATGTGACCTTAAGTGCATGTACTCATATTATCTTGACCTTGTTGAATTTATTTTTGTCAAATTATTGATTCTGACAAGGGCCAAAGCAGACACTGATCATGGATGAATTTATTATTATTTATCTTTTTCCTTTGATCAGTCAAAAGACAAATACTAGGAAGGCCTCTGTTAATACCAAAATCAATATTTTGGTATTTGTTGACAATGTGTTGATAGCCAAAAATAAATTTTTGACACTCAAGTATTTTCCAAGTTTGTCGAAGCACATAAAAATCACTTTGCCATTGGCTTTGTCGAAGACATGATATGTAGTTGTCTTGAAAGTAGTTATATATTTGAGAGATCTTTTGACACTACAATATGGCCTTCGACAAGTTGAAGATTTCGACAAGTGCAGGAACTATACTTCGATACAAGGCTATAACTAATGGCCAATCGACAAAATAACCAAGTGGATGCCAAGAAGTACTTCGACAACAGAAACACTTAGTACTCACGTGGTACATGTGCAAAGGCATGAGGCATTGAAGTCGACACTAAGATGCATGAAGACTTTGACCAAACAATGGTCATGAGACTTCGACTAAGTATATATGCATGAACCTTTGCCAAATGACTAAAAGATTGGCCACAGTACTTTATAATATAGAACTCAAGTATAATGGAGAGAGTTGGCCACATTTAATCTACTTCGACAAGTAGTTACAACATGTTGAATAAAGGCAAGTGTCGAAGTATAGAAGTTGTCACGCATGAAGCAGTTACATGGCACGGAGCACTTAGTGGAAGTTACTAGTAATTAGGAAAATACTTGGTTACTCCTACACATCTCACTGAAGTAGATTGACGGAGAACACCTTGTGACCTTCCACTTTTAATTCAATGCAATTTCCCTTTTCCTTTAAATTTCATCCCTTTAATTTCTTGTCACATTTACTTTCTTGCAATTTAATTCCCAAGTCCTTTACTTTTCTTCGCGTTGTCCCTTTTACAATTTCCACCGCTTGAAAAAGAACAAGATTACCACATAACTTGTCCGAACTCACTACCTCAAACGCATCCTTAGAAAGACTTAGTATTTGTCGGAAATCTGAACATTTTTTCTCTTAAACAATATGATGGCCGAATTTTCTTGGACATAGGGATTCAATTGTTTTATGTTATAGAAAGTATTGTAGGATTATATTTGTATATGAATAAATGTTATTTCTTTTATTTTTATTTTTGGCCAACATTTATAGAATAAAAAAATAAAATGATTTATTAATGTTGTGACAATTTAATTAAGTTAAAGGATTTCATGTATAAGTATTAGGAATAGTTTATATGTGATGGTAATAACATTTTACTGTGTATATGATGGTATAAAAAATTTATTTGCCACTATTTTTATTTTATTTAGGTAGGTCGAGTTTTATATTGTATGATTTGGTGATTTTTAGATTTTTTTCTAATTGTCTAAGTGTTGTATGATGATTATATGGTGTTTTATTTGATGTATATGTATGAAATAAATATTATATTAAGCGTTTTAAAAGAAATTAATTAATTCTGGAAAAATAATTTTTATTCTGGAAAATAATATTTTATTTGGACCATGGGTCCTAAAAGTTTAATTTTTATGTGTTTGTTTTGTTTAATTGTCTATATGTGTATATCATAAAGTATAATGTAAAAGTGTGTGTTTTAATGAAATAAAATGGATTTTTATAAATTGATTTAGCTACTGTCTAGAATTGTTGCATTAAGGAAAAATATTATTTTATTTAGTTTGATTTAATTTTAGACCTTGGTATATGCATCCTTTAGTAATAAATTTAAAAAGATGCATTTTCAGGTCAATTTGAGGTGATGCAATTTGTTTTAGCTGACTGTCCAGAAATGATCTTTGCATTATTATGTGGGTTTTAAATGTTATTTAGATACTCGCAGTAGCACTAAAGATAAATGTTATTTAGATAATAGGACTTGCGTACTGTATGTAGGAAAAAATTGCATAAATCTTAGAGGTAAGGTTTAAGAGAAAGGTGAATTTCAAGTTTGTATGTAATTGCTGTCCAAATTTGATAAATTGATTTACTTAATTCTTAAAATGATTTTAAATTGCTAAATGTATGTGTGTATGTGTGTGGTACTGTGTATATGTTTAGATGTGAGTTGTAAATGATATAAGTCTTTTAAAGTATTTTATTTTGAGTTATTAAGTTAAAGAGATTGTAGTATCATTTGAAAATGATTTTAAAAATGATGTATGTGTTTTGGTGGCTCGGTAGGAATCCTAGTTTTTGATAGAGCTCAATGGCTGGCACACCTAGTGGGATTAGGCTTAGTAGTTGTTGTTGTTGTTTTGTTTAAGAATTATATGATGAAATGTTTGTTGATCATCATTTCTCCTTTCATTTTTTTCAATAGCTCAATGTTGCATGCAGCATTTGCCCCAACCTTTTGTACAACCTATCCCCATTGTCCTCGTTATATTATAGATCCGTCATCAGTCAAAAGAAGGTTTTCTGTTCGTTGTTCAGTATCAGAGACAAACAATGGAGGAGCTAAAGTGGAATATACTCCTTGGCTTAGCTTATCGCTGGCTTGGGTAACCCAGGGTCAAAATACCATGGCACTAGGCACAATGTAATTATTCCTTACTTTGTTTATGCGCTTGAACTTGAATGCACTTCTGGTTTTGTAGCGAATCTTACAGTTTTCTCTCTATTAGGTTGGATTTGAAATAATTGACAGCATTTCTCAAGCAGAAGGGATTCGGATGAATGTGATACGGTCAAAGGCCTTGATTGGAATAGGTGATCATTTTTGTACCATTCATTTTATGTTTCGTACTTTTTCCCTCATAGTTACTAGATTCATATTCATGGTAACTGTAACATTAAGTTATGTTTTCTTCAATTCTGTGCTCTGTGCAGGTTCTATAGGAGAGGTACCAGTTTTGCTGGCAAAGCCTCAAACGTATATGAATTTTAGTGGGGAATCGGTTAGTTTTCAACATCACAATAACTACATTTTATATATACATTGCCACAAATATTGAAACTAGTTATGGATCAAGGATCTAGTTTGATGCCCATCTGTTGTGTATTCTCACAAACTATTATGGTCTGTCACTTTTGTGTCACTTTGCATCCCTGATTTTATTTTATTTTTGTCATTCTTAAAGGTTGGACCGCTTGCTGCATAGTATAAAGTACCCTTGCGTCATATTCTACTAGTATGTATTTCTTCCATTACTCCTGTTTAAATGTAATTGGCGACGACAGTTTGTCCTTTTTCTAAATTTTCTTTTTGTGGGAATTTTTGTGCAGGTTTATGATGAAATGAGCCTTCCAAATGGTGTTTTAAGGCTTCAACATAAAGGTGGACATGGGCACCATAATGGGTAATGCTTGTTGAATTTCCCATAACATGGTTTATAATATTGACATCATGAAGATATTTGATATATCATAGCAAAATATGATTTCAAATGTAAGAATTGTTAGTTTAACAAATCCTATAACTTGTGAATTATGAATAGTCCGACAATGAATAGATTTTTTCTAAATTTTTTGACATAAGACATAAATGAATTAAGTTATCCAAGGTTAGCGTTAGGGATTTCGGATGCATTTATAGTCAAATAAGGTGGATTGGGTTATGGAAGTTTTCTTAGCTCTTAAAGGTGAGGGTGGTTTGTTGGCATAGCTTTATCACTGATTGCTTCAACTCCAAAGTATAAATATGCTGGTTGAACTTTAACTTGATTGACTCTTGTTATGTTCTAAACCAGGATAATGATTTGAATTTTGGCATCAGTAACAAGTAGCCTCTCAATTATATATATATTTTTTTCAAATTTTTTATTTGCTGCATTTAGATGAAAAATTGTTTCAAATTCTTTTTATGGGCATGACAGAGTTAGCAAGCCTCCAAGTAAAGGATTAAGGGTCCCATGGAGTGAGTGTGAGTGTGTGTGTGTGTAAAGTGAGCAAGTAGGGTGTATCTACTCTTCAATTATGTGTTAATATTTTAATACATTTTAGATAAATTAAGTGCAAATATACCCTTGCTTGTTGCTTACTTTCAATAGGGGTTAGATAAGGGTGAGAGAAGAGGATTGGATTTGGGGCTAAGTCTGTTACTAACAGAAATAACTGTCCATCAGACAGGTGATAGTTGAACAGTGTATTAGGCACAAAAACAGCTTCGAGTTAGTAACAGGAGTGATTGATTGAGATAGGAAGAACAAGGGGAAGGGAGCCAAGGACTCTCAAATATCCTGGAGTCTATCTTGCTAGTTGTTCTTAATTCAGTCTATGATATAGACATCTAGATATCAATGTGTTCTATCAATAAACTTATAAACATCACATTCATCTTTAAATTTTATCCAGCGTATTAGATCTCTATCGCAATCTTGCAAACCTTGTTTTTTAAAACTTATTTAGGAACTGCTAGCAGAATTCTCTATAGTGGGTCATGAATTCTTCTACTGCTTTTAAATTTTCAGATTGAAAGATGTAATATGTAACGACCGGAGTCGTCACGGGAATTATGTTATGCTAAATGCATATTATTAATGTATTTTAAAGAAATGATATTGATGTTCTTATGATGGTACATAAAAATAGGAAATAATTTAAACCAAATACTTTCATGAAACTGCGTCATTCTATTTCACATAGAAAGTTTGATTTAATATACATCATTTCACATTGTTTCAGTCAAAAGGTACTGTATCATAACTCTGAGTTACTAAACTCAGTCAGTGCACATATACATATATATATATATATATATATATGATAAGGTGTAACCCAGAGCAGTCCACAAAACTCTATAATATGAAAGGAAGTCGCATAACATTCATCTTAATCAGGGAAAAGATGAATGATAAAGATCATAGGAATTTTGGTCCTGAGGGGACGCATATGCGGGAGAGGATTGAGACGGCGGATAGTAACTTCCACCACTCCCTCAAGGACTACACTATGTCCCCTCCGGTGCCAATCTCCCTCAGGGAGAAACCTCATCTCGATGCATATGGGGTTCTGAGCCATGACCTACAAACAATTAGGGCAAAGGGAGTAAGACAGTGTCATTCACGTACAAATGAATAATTAAATGAACTAGGAATAAACAAACACAATTAGTCAAGTAGCAATTAAAGTCACGTAAGCAAGTAAGCAAACTCAAATAATCCATCGACAATTAATAAACAATAAATATCAAGCAATAATGTATGTTTCTAATGCATGTGCAATGCAATGCGATGCAATGTTCAATGCAATCTCCTCTGTGATATTCTACGAATATCATGCACTTGGAAATTCACGTTTATCGATAACGTCCTCAACGATTCAATTTACGTTTTATCGAAAACGTTCAAACGATCCAATTTACGTTTTAACGAAAACGTTCAAACGCTCCACGTACGTTTGACGACAACGTACCAACGATTCACACTAAATAGGAAAAACAATTGGGAGTAAACGTCTTTCCACCAAGTATACAATTACAACCCATGTGTAAATTATACTAAAGACCGTCCTCCGCAATCACGAAATACTCCGAGAGATCGATAGAATAAAATTATAGTCATTGTAAAATTATCCCGAGTCGAGTCTGCAGAACCCACTCATCATAGGACTATTTTACCTATAATTAATTCCCACGGTTATTTGACGTATCACCGTCATAAACCTAATCTCCGCGTATTCTCATACCGATTTAATTAAATCGAATGTGTCTTTTCCTATTATCTTATCTTAGCTCCATAACACCATGCATGATTTCAATCACAACCAAGTTATTAGGATTGAATTCAAATTATTTAATTGGCATTGAATTGATGTTAAAAAGGAATTGACATCCAAACATTCTTTTAAATAATAAAAAAAATAGTTTTTATTTTAAAAGAATTAATTAAAAATATTAGGGAAATATTGGATTAAAGAAAAAAAATACATTTTTCAGGTTCTGAACAGTGTCTAACCGGTTAGAAAGTTGTGTAACCGGTTATTCACATTCAAATTTCCCTCTTTTCCAATTTTTACAGTAACTAACCGGTTAGTAGTTTCAGTAACCGGTTAGTCACTGCAGCATCACTGCAGAAATGTCACTTTTTAACACCAATTCAGAAACCTTTCATTTTCAATCCTTATCAATCATTCACAGAACATATATGGACATATTTAAACATGTTCAAATCAATTATACACATCAATTTCATGAGATTCATATATAATTCCTCAAGTATGCATAAAACCACATATTTAGCACTTAATATGTCAAAATCAATTTCAGAGCTTCTCAAGTCAAATTTATAGTTCCTTTAGCTCGTATTCAGTTAATATGACTTGCTTCAATGAGTTTTATGTCCTATTTTGGCCTCCAAGCCAAAGTCCCAATTCAAAACCTATGGCCCTTGAGCTTGTAAAGCTCCTTTACATTCCAAGCCATTTAATAATCATTCTAGCAAATGAATATCCTCTCCCTTACCTATTGAAGCTTTTGAGACTGATTGGAAAGCAAAGGAAAAGGTTCAACACGATTTTGAGGCAAAACCCACCTCAGCTGCAACTCTGTTTTCAGTTTCAACAGGGGGTATTGATCAGAGATTTTCAACAAGAAAAAGCTAAATAAATTCGTGAGTAAAGATTGGAATTCAAACTAGGATACATGAACTTGAGATTGAAACAAATTCGAGACTCAAAGGTAACTGGAGCTTACCAAACGAAATCAAGAAAGAGAGCTCCAAGAATAGATTCGTGCTCTGTTTTTCCAGCAACACAGAGTCAAATTGTAGAGCTTATAACTTTCTCTACAGTTTATCAAATCAAGTGGGGTTTGTTTCTAATTCAAGAAGGTTCAGAGAGCTTTGTTTTGATATAAGGTTTGTCTGTGTTGATGCTTCAGAGAGCAAGAACGAATCAACACAAGTGCAGAGTTCAGATATTGGATATATGAAATGTTGAGAGTGAAATTGAGTGGTTTAGAAGTGGTTTGAGTCACCCACACTCACCACCACTCCTTATGATCAGAGATTGGACGTGTCTCAGGCCAAGGTGGCTGATTTTGGGACCAGAGACGTGTTCCTCTTCCCAAATCGAGTTCCAAACCGACTTACTCTGGTTCTGCTGAGAGCACTAACCGGTTACTCATCTCACTAACCGGTTAGTGAGACACAAAAATCACAAAATATTATATTTTATTCTATTTTCTTTTCTCTTATCAAATACTTATTAAATACTTCTTTTATTTCCACAAAAAGAAATATTTACCTTAATACAGTAATTTCCTTTATTTATTCCTTAATTTATTTTTAAAACATAATTATATTCTAATCATCATAATTATATTATAATCACATTATAATTTTTTATAATAATTAACGTAATTACATATAATTATAATTTCTAATCGGGGATTAATTTTTGGGGTGTTACATAATAGGCCATTTGGATGCTTCCCGTGAATTTCCTCGACTTTCCATTGGTTAGTTCCTTGCCTAGAATCACTTGATAAGTTGATACGTTTTCTCTTAAGTTGTTTCGGCAGTACTATATTTCAAAATTTTATTTTGTAGGAATTGGAAATCCTCTTGGAACCTTGGATGTAAAAGCTTTTCTACTGCAGAAGTTCAGTTCAGTGGAGAGAAAGCAGGTAACATGTAACATCCCTCATTTTTATAGAAAGATTAAATAATTATTTTAATATTGAAAATTATTTTAAAAGAAGTATTTTGGAGAGATTAACAAAAAGAAACATATTTCTTGAAAATAAAATAGTTGTAGAAAGAAGGATTTAATTAGAATAATTAAGAAAAAGATATTTTTGTAAAGTATGATGCAAAGATCGGTCAATATCTTCTTCGTTAACCGTTGGATCTTGCTCAAATTTTTAGACAAGGTTCTTAACCTTGTTATCTTAACATCCAACGGTGGAAATATTGTTTTGAGAAGTAAATCTTTTTAAATTAATTTTTCAGTGCAACAGTACATTATATTTAAATTTCTGAATTTTAGCAGTGGACTAACCGGTTAGTAAAACCAGTAACCGGTTAGTGGAACTCTGCTGAACCAGAAATAAGTCGGTTTAGCTCGAAATTTCGGGGTAAAAACGTGTCTTCACTTTCCTTGAGCCACATATCACTCATTAACACCCCAAGGCGAGTGTGTGGTGTAGGAGAAGGAAGGGTAGCATGCATAGCTCACCCCTACCTCATCCTCGCACCATCTTATCTCTTTTCCCCCTTTCTATAAATATAGGTTATGGGGGCTGAGCTATTGCACGAAATTCCCTCTCTTTTCCATACCAAAACTCTGCCAAAATACACTCTTGATTCGTGCATATAGCTTGCTTTGAGTTATTGCACATAGAACTCATGATTAATGAGTGAAAAGCTTGAGATTCCTTAGTGTTTTCCTCTGTTTTTCTGGTTTAATTGATGTGGTTTATGGGGTTGTTGCTGCTGCTATCTTGGCTGCATAAATTGGAGCAATTCAGAGAGTAATCCATAACCCTAAGTTGTATTCAAGGTATGGGAGATTTCATTCATATTGCTAGGGTTAATGATTGACAGTTTGTGTAATTGTTTATGCTTGAAACAATATGTTGGAACCATGACAAGATCATTTGGTTTGGAGACCAAAGTGCTCCATGGTTCTCTGTGAAATTGAATACTGAATTATTAATATGAATTAAAGACTAAGTAGTGGCTGAGTTAGTGATTGAGTTATGATGAATTGATTATTTGAATTCATATGCCATGTGATATGTATCCTTGTTTTTGGAGTGAGCCTTGAATCAATGGTAGTTCATTCCATGCAACTTGGTATGATATGTGCAGTGTGCTACTATTAATATAAATGAGAATTGAGCTAGAACAGAATTGGTTGATAGGAAATACATATAAGTACATGTCAGGAATTGTCTATAAACTTGGTTGAATGTATGATGTGTTAGCCTAAATTATTGGTGCAACAAGCATAGAAACATCTAATATATATATACTGCATAATAATCACTAGAAGCTTAAGTAAAGTTTTGAATTAAAATGATATTGCAATCTTGAAATCCAGTTCTGTCCTGCAGGAGCTAACCAGTTAGTGGATGAGTCTAACCGGTTAGCAGCTGAAAGAAATTTAGAAAATAATTCATTATTTTATATTGTTCTCTAAAACAACTCATACCCTTTTAATTAGATTATTCTTTGGATAAACCATGATTAAGAAGGTGTTATATCAACAGCTAAAGAATAGGAATGAGATTTAAAATGAATTGGAACTGGAAAAGTGCAGAATTCTGCTCTCTGGTATGCAGGTCTGTACTGACTAACCGGTTAGTGGTTTCAGTAACCGGTTAGTGCCTGACAGCATGCATTAGTTGTTCAGGTTTAGAATGAAAATCAACAAGGGTTGATATAATCTAGGTTTAAACTAATAATTAAGCTAATAACTTGAAGTACGTAAATGAAATAATTATGGGAATTATTCTAATATAGTAAGACTTTATTGAGAATTTTGTTAATGGATTAAGAACTTACAAAGTATGCTTTGATATGCATGTTGTATTCGTTATTGCATTCATGACTAGGATGTAGAACTTAGGGAGATCAACCTTGAATAGACTTAATAGGAGGGATAACATATTGCACAGAGACTAGAGAATAATATTGGAAGTGATTAAATCGAAAAGAATAGGAATCGAACATGTTCTGTTCTCAGGTCTGCTGTCACTAACCAGTTAGTGGACCTTGTAACCGGTTAGTGCCTGAGATAAGTGAATAAATAAATAATATCATTGTAATAATCATGGAGAGCTTTTCATAGAAGTTATACTAGTTGGTTATTAACTAGAGACTTCATGGCATTGATAATTATGATAATTATATTTGATAATAATGTTTGAATGAATTTGCCAATCATACTTTGGAAATGGTTTAAATGATGTTTGGATCATCATACATATGAAGTTTAATATTGATTCTACCTTGGAAATGGTTATTGCGTTTATTAATGATTGTTTGTTGTGAACAATCCGTGACAAAGGTAGAGTTGTGATTATGAGGAAAGTAAAGAATGAATAAGTCCTCTTCATGCATGGTTTGGTATGAAGGGCGAGCACAAAAGAATTTCATAGGGTACAAATATTTTATGATGAATTGAGTACAGGGAACGTATACGAAAAGAATTAGAATCCCGGTATATCGTGTCCTTTGGGAAGGGATTCGTGGCGAATAGGACGCTATTCGTAAGCGATATAGCCATGAATCCCGATATGCTGTGTCTTGTGGGAAAAGACCTGTTGCGGGTAGGACGCTATCCGTAAGCAGTATGTCAACGATGATATCCCGATATGGCGTGTCCCTTGGGAAAGGATCCGTTGCAGATACGACGGAGTGTATCTGTAAGCGCCATGTCAATGTTGATATCCCGGTACGACGTGTCCCTTGGGAAAGGACCCGCTTGCAAATACGACGGACTGTATTTGTAAGCGTCGTAGCCCAGTATACGTATGACCCTTGTACAATTGAGATATTTTTGAATAGTGATGATGTACCTATGAGTTCTTTTGTAAGAGAAATGTCTCGCATTGCATTGCATCACATTGCATTGCATTGCATCGCATCGCATAGTATTGCATACTGATACTAATATGTCTACGAATGTTAAATCACTTGCTTAGTATGCATCATTTGTATTATGAGTGATTATATGGGTAAGACTTAATCATTAATCTGCTTATGAGATATGACAAGTGATTTACTCCCTTTTAGACTGTCCGGTGGTAGGTACACGTTCCAGCCAGAGATAGCTAGTGTGTTCAAGCCAGAGACTCAAGCGGAGAAGGAAGATGCTCTCAATTGGATCTGATCCTTTGTAACCCTGAGCACAAATGTATTTTAAAAGAAAAATTTTATTCACTATTCTTAAATAAAGGGAATTTTTATTTTCCGCTGTAACTCATTTTATAAATTATTTTATTCCCTTTATAAAAAGAATCAGGGTGTTACATAACACGTTCTAGTCATTGTGCCATGTGTAAATTTGTTCAGGTTTTTTGTTAATGCGCAGAAACTTTATGGTTTTGCTAGCTGTAAAATACTTTACATGTATTATGATGCTTCATTAAAAGTGTAAGTACAACTTAGAATATGGCTATAATTAGAGTTTTATGATGCACCATGAAAGCAAAGTTTGTTACACTGAACCAATCACATGATTTTTAAGATAGTTATTGAATCATTTTTCAATGATGTGGCATTACATGATAGTGTAAAGAACTTTTACATTTACACTGATGGTGCATTGCAACTAAATGCATAAGTATATATTTGGAGAATATAAAGAAGAAATTGAGAAGCTACATAAAGCACAAGATTTCAGTTAGTGTTACTTGGATTAAGAAGCCTATTTATGGCACACAATTTTGCATGTGTTACGAATTATGCTCCTATATTTTTTCCTTGTTAGAAATTTGATGGCCACGAGTTGTTTTTTTTTTCGATGTCAGATTGACGAGTCATTGGAGCAAGGAGTTGAAGTTGTAAGGACCTTAGTGTTGAACGGGTTCAACTCACTAGATTCTATACAAGGCAAAAATACAGGTGCCATAAAGTTTAAATATTTCTCAAATGAATCGCCAGTTTCGGGCAGAGATGAGATCCATGGTTACCTTATTTAACAGTTATGAACCAACCAAGTCAATCTTTCTATTTCTACCTACTAAACAGCACTAAATAGTGAATGTGTATATCAGATTTTGAATGTGAAATGTGATTGATTTAGCTATGGCTGAATCTGAGAAGTGAATGTGAGATTCGAAGAAGAATCTCGAAGAAAGAGAAGAATACTGAAGCTGAAAGTGTAACCGAATAAAGAGAAGAAAACTAAATTCAGAGAGAAAACTAGATGTATGAAAATGATTTGTTATCTTATTAGCCACATGGCAAAATGGTTTATATACACTCCAGGACTACCAGCTAGCCACCAATAGAAATTGGCGCTAAAAACTACTTCCTAACTATTCTAGAAGCTACTCAACTAATCACCTAATTAACTACTTAAATTACATTGAAATACAAGTAAGCTAGATTAAGTAATTCCTTCCCTATATGCTCCTTGATGCTGTAGTGCAGTCGAACTCTCTGAGCTAACTTGATCTGCAACTGCAACTACATTTATGCTCTTGTTTAATACCCCCCGCAAGCTGGAGAGCAGATAGAAATCAATCCCAGCTTGGTATCAAAACCAGCAAACAACTTAGGACTCAAGGCTTTAGTGAAAATATCTGCAAGTTGCAGAGAAGTAGGAATAGGTAAAAGCTTGAGTAATCTTAATTGAGACTTCTCACGAACTATGTGACAATCAATTTCAATATGTTTAGTTCGTTCATGCAAAACTGGATTGGCTGCAATATGAAGTGCAGCTTGATTGTCACAATAAAGAAGTGCTGGTGATTGATAAGCAACATGAAATTCTTGTAAGAGAAAAGTAAGCCATTGAATTTCATAAGTTGCATGAGCTATTGCTCGATATTCTGCTTCACATGAACTTCTGGAGACTGTCTTCTGCTTCTTTGATTTCCAAGAAACCAGAGATTTGCCTAAATACATGCAATAACCAGTGATTGATTGCCTAGTGTCAGGATAGGCTGCCCAATCACTATCACAATATCCCTTTAAAATCAACTGAGAAGATGCTGAAAAGAACAACCCTAGAGTAGGATTGCCTTTGAGATATTTAAGCACTCTTACTGCTGCATTCTGATGGACATCTGTGGGTGATTGCATGAATTGAGTCAACTGTTGAACAACAAAAGTAATGTCTGGTCTGGTATTAGTCAAATAAAGAAGCCTACCAACTAATCGCCTGTAGGCTGTAGGATCAGAGAGTATTGAACCTGAATTGGCACTAAGATGAACATTACAATCCATAGGAGTACTAGATGGTTTAGCAGCCAATAAACCAGCATCAGATATGAGTTCTAATGCATATTTTCTCTGGTTCATGACTATTCCAGATTTGCTCCTTGCAACTTCAAAACTAAGAAAGAACCTCAAATCACCAAGGTCTTTGATATTGAATGCAAAATCCAAGGATTGCTTGACAGAATTAATCTCAGATAGGCTTGTACCAGTGAGTAAAATGTCATCTACACAAACTAGCAGAGCAGTGAAGGAATCAACAGATCTTTTAAGGAATAGAGAATGATCATGTAAAGATTGATGATATCCTAAAATGATGAGGAATTGAGAAAGCCTCTTAAACCACTGTCTGCTAGCCTGTTTAAGGCCATAAAGAGATCTCTGCAATTTGCACACTCGCCTAGGATTAGTTTTAGGAATTCCAAGAGGTAGAGTCATATACACTTCCTCATGCAAATCACCATGAAGAAATACATTGTTGACATCCAATTGTTGTAAAACCCAACCCTTTATTGCAGCAAGTGCTAACAACATTCTCACAGTTGACATTTTAGCAACAGGGGAGAAGGTATCAAGATAATCCACTCCTTCTTTCTGTGTATAGCCCTTGGCCACTAGTCTAGCCTTATGTCTCTCCAAACTGCCATCAGCCTTATACTTGATTTTATACACCCTTTGCAACCAATAGGCACTTTATCAGGAGGAAGATCAGTGATAACCCATGTTTGATTGAGATTTAAGGCAGCAATCTCATCATTCATGGCCTTCACCCAGCATTCATGCTTAGCAGCCTCCTGATATGTAGTTGGCTCAGTAGTGGTAGAAATAGTAAGAACAAAGTTCTTGTAAGAGGGTGATAAACTAGCATAGGACAAAACATTTGTAAGAGGATACTTGCAGTATTGAGTTGACAGATCAAGATCAGAAGAACTATGCAACACGTTACAATGATAGTCCTAAAAATAGGAAGGAACCTTGTGTTGTCTCTCAGACCTTTTGACAATTGCTGGCTCGGGAGATTGTTCAATAGGCTGAGAAGAAACACCAACTGATCTTGGAGATGCCTGTATTGATCTAGACACTGAAAGCTCAGATATCTCCTGCATTGATCTTGATACTGAATTTTCAGGAAATATATCATCATAGAACCATGGCTGAGAATCATCAGTAGGAAGAACAGGACCAGTATGTAAAGAGCTAGGATTTGATCGAATAGATTCAGTGTAGGGAAAAATGAGCTCATGAAATACAACATTTCTTGAGACCATTAATTCTCTACTGATTAGATTCAGAACTATAAATCCTTTTGTTCCTGCCTTGTATCCCAAAAACACACATTTAGTTGCCCTAGGATCCAATTTGGTTCTGTGTAGCTGTAAAGTGCTTGCAAAACATAAAGAACCAAAAACTTTCAAGTGTGTGTAGTCTGCCTGAGTTGTATACGACCTAAAATGAGGTGTATCATTATTCAGCAATGGACTAGGCAGTAGATTGATAATGTGCACAACATGCATTATGGCATAGTTCAAATATAATTTTGGTAACTGCTTTGTATCATTAAGGACCTAGCTAGCCGCATTTAAAAGATGCTGATGTTTCCTCTCCGCTATGCCATTTTGCTGTGGGTATAAATGTAACTGGTTTGATGTATTATACCAGTCTGCAAGTAGAAGTTAGGCATGAGGAATTCTGCACCATTATCACTCCTTATGACTTTGACTTTCTTTCCAAACTGTGTATCAACCAATTTAACAAAACCTTATACTAGAGCAGATGCTTCAGTCTTGGATTTCATCATATAAACCCAACAGTATCTAGAGTAATCATCTACTACAATCAGAAAATACTTATGGCCATGCACAGATGGAAGTGGATAGGGACCGCATATGTCTATGTGAATCAAATCAAAAATATGTAAACTATGTGTATGACTAGATGGGAAAGGAAGTCTTTTCTGTTTTGATAGATGACAAGTTTCACAAACATAATCAGTACAAACTATATCAAGAAAAACATATTTAATACATTTCATACACTCATTAGAAGGATGAGCTAATTGAAAATGCCAAAGACTAGAGCTAGATAATTGACTCGCATAGCTATGCTTTACCAAATGTGAAAGCTTATTACTATTATCAGTAGGTAGTTTAAGAATGTATAGACCTGCAACAAGATCAGCTGTACCAATCATCTTGGATGTATTCAAATCCTGTATGACACATTTGGAAGAGTTAAAGGACACCATACATGACATAGTTGTTGTCAGTTTGGTTACTGATATGAGATTTAAAGAGAATGAGGGTATGTACAAGACATCAGTGATTAGAAAACTTGGATTCAGAGTAACTGATCCTGAGTATTCAACAATTACTCTAGAACCATTTGGTAACCTAACATGAATAGGCTTAATTTTGTGATAAGAATCAAAGGATGCAAGAGAAGAACATATGTGGTCAGTAGCTCCACTATCCAAAATCCAAAAACTGTATGTGCACATGTGCATTTTACCTGACTTGGTAGTATTCAGATTGGCCACATCATGATTACTCTCTGAATTTGAGTCAATGGTGACCTGATTCACTGCAGAGCTATGATTCTTAACCACTTCCTGCATCATTTGCATAAGACCATGATATTTTTCTTTTGAAAAACCAAATAACCGGTCCTCTTTCTTCACATTACTGTCAGCCTTCACATTTGATTCAGTTACATCTTCATCCTCATTTTCTGATGCAGCATCAACAAGATTAGCTTGCCTTGTAGATTTCCAATTAGTTGGAAATCCATGCTTTTGGTAACATACATCCACTGTGTGACCTACTCTGCCACAGTATGTGCATTCCTTACTGTAATAATTCAATTTAGATCCTGCACTATTACCAGAATTGAATCCTGAATTAGATCCTGAATCAATACCTAGAATTCCTTAGGAATTAAAATCTCTTACATTGGAATTTCTTCCATTGTAACTACCTCCTCAATTATAAGCAGCATTAGCCTTAGATTCACTATTAACAGTACCAAAAATTTGTCTCTCTTGTTGAGTTACAAGAGAATAGGTTTTGCTTAAGATAGGCAAAGGTTCCATGAGCATTAACTGAGTTCTTACTGTACTATAGTTATCATTCAGTCCACGTAAGAACCTGATTACTCTATCCTCTAGGATATATTGTTCAGTTCTCTCTAAAGCATCACATCCACATTTCAATTCACAGTTACACTTAAGAAAAGGTCGAAAATTATCTATCTCATCCCACAGTATTTTCAGTTGAGTAAAATAACCCGGGACTGAGAGTTCTCCTTGTTTCAATGAAGCAATCCGTTCTTGAATCTCTGCAATTCTGAATTTATCTCCATAAGCAAACTGATTCTTCAGTTCTTTCCATACTTCTACAGCATTATCCATCCAAATGATGCTTTGTGCGATTTGATTTGAAATTGAACGAAGAATCCATGAATTGACCAAAGTATTTGCTCTATGCCAAACCGCAAATGTTGGATCATCTCTTCTCGGTGCTGAAATGGTTCCATCAACAAAACCAAGCTTATTCTTAGACATTAAGCTCATTCGCATGGCGCGACTCCATTGATGGTAATTTTCACCAATCAGTGGAGGTGAAACAAGTACTGAACTTGGATTTTCCGAAGGGTGAATATAGAACTCAGAATTCGGATTTTGTGATTGTTCGATAATACTGAGATCTGAAATGGAAGCCATTGATACGCGCAGCAGAGATCAACGAGCTCTGATACCATATCAGATTTTGAATGTGAAATGTGATTGATTCAGCTATGGCTGAATCTGAGAAGTGAATGTGAGATTCGAAGAAGAATCTCAAAGAAAGAGAATAATACTGAAGCTGAAAGTGTAACAAAATAGAGAGAGAAGAAAACTGAATTGAGAGAGAAAGCTAGGCATAAGAAAATGATTTGTTATCTTATTAGCCACATGGCAAAATGGTTTATATACACTGCTGGACTACAAGCTAGCCACCAACAGAAATTGGCGCCAAAAACTACTTCCTAACTATTCTAGAAGCTACTCAACTAATCACCTAATTAACTAATTAAATTACATTGAAATACAAGTAAGCTAGATTAAGTAATTCCTTCCCTATATGCTCCTTGGTGCTGTATTGTAGTCGAACCCTCTGAGCTAACTTGATTTGCAACTGCAACTACATTTATGCTCTTGTTTAATAGTGTAGAGCCCATTCATCGTGCACCCTAAGTAGTTAACAGTAGAAGCTCGAAACAAACGGGCATGTTATTAAATTTGGCAGAAATACTAGACAACTAATTCAACCATTGAAATAAATACTATTTTAAACTTTTTAATTACGTGATAACTACACTAATTGGAATATTATCAACAACATGATGTGGTATAACGGTTTGTTTGACACATGAAATTGAGTATGTAATTTGGGGTTGAATTGAAATTTTGGTGTTTGGTTGTGCATTTGAAATTGGAATCATAATTTCATGCTCGATTCCATGAAATTAGATTATAAATAAAAATATAAAAACTCAACTCTTATTCGTAAGTCCCAAAATCACAATTTTATATTTTATAGGATTGAGTATTGAGTCTAAAAATAAAACACACTATCTCGATCCACTCTTGAGATGACAATTCAGACTACCCGATCGGATCATGCAAATATTTAGAATTGTATTCCCAAAACCCCCAACTTTAACCTCAAACCCCATTTTTATAGTGAAAAATCAAAAATGCCCCTCTCTCATCTTCCACCTTTCCACCCCAAACCCCATTGAATCCCAAAACCTTCCACCTTCCCACCCTAAACCCCTCATCTACGTGTATCGGACATTCATACGTTTTCTTCAAGGTAAAGCTCTTCTCTTTCTATTTTTTTTACGTAACTGTACAATTTTCGACTACTCCGTGTAGGAAAATTTATAAATTTTCGACACTTAGATTGTCGGAATATTTTCAAATAATTCCTAAGTTTTTTCCGACAGAAGCATATCAGAAAATACTATTTTTTGTTACAGCAGTTTCTTCTTCACACAAATTTATATTATTAAATGTTTATATATTTTATTGTTTCTTCTAATCGAACTGTCTCAACTGTACGTTTTGTTCTTGCCATATCTGAAATATAAACAATGAACACAAGTTAAAATAATGTGCAAAAAGAAAAATAAAATTCAAATACTGTAAAAATTTCCGACACCCATCTCCTGGAATTTTGAAATTCTGATACACCCGTGTTGGAATTTCAAAATTTCGACACTAGTTCGTCCGAATTTTACAGAACCGAAAATAAAAAAAACACAAGCAACAAATAGAAGACAAATGAGTTTGCTTAAAATATAAAGAATGGACAAAAAACAACTAAAAAAGTAAAACCTAACTTCAAACAACTCATTAAACACATAACCAAAACCCTAACCGAAAAAATCCAAACACCTAAATGAAAGGAAACAAGACAAAAAAGAAAGAAATTACATGAGGATGTTCGATGGCGGCGTTGGCGGAGGACGATGGTAGAGGAGAGTGGAGGAGGAGAGAGAAAGTGAAAGTAGATGAAGAAGAGTTGGAAGATGAAAGGAAAGTGGGGTTTGGGGTTTAGAGGGGAAAGTGAGGTTTTGAAAATTAGAATAAAAATGGAATAAAAAAAGAAATTGGGGTTTGGGGCTAATGTGAGGGTTTGGGGATTAAAATTCAAATATTTATAATATTATAATGTTAAATAGGTTGACTTGATGAACCTAATACGCTTCTTATAAAGATTGAGTTAAGCCAATTTAAATATATGAACTTTTTAAAAAGCTTAAACATAATTTTTTTTTAAATGAGCTGAGTTGAGCGAGACTTTAAGTGAGTCGAGTCATATACCGACTCATTTTTATCCCTAAATATAACTTTAAAAGATATTTATGTTTTTTTTTATAATAAAAGATAATTATGTTGAAAAGGAGAAAGTATTTGTCTTTCTCATTATAATAATTTTTTTTTAATAAATGTAATGATTGGGTTAATTTTAATAAAGTTATTCTTTTTTTAATGTTTTTTTTCTAAATCATTAACTTTTTTTTCATTATTTAAATAAGAGTGAAGAGACACTTTGGTCCCTCAAGTTTTTCGACAGGGACACTTTAGTCCCTCAAAAAATTTAATTCATTTGTAGTCCCTCATGTTTTCCAAAAGTACCAATTTAGTCCCTCAACGAAGTGGCTAACGGAAATTGGACTAGGACTAAATTGTCACTTTCGGAAAACTTTGGGGACTAAAAATGAATTAAATTTCTTGAGGGATTAAAATATCCTTGTCGAAAAACTCGAGGGACCAAAGTGTCCTTTCACTCTTTAAATAAATACTCCTTTCAATCAAAAGTCTTAATTATGTAGGTTTTTCTTTTTAATCTATATTTCTTGACGGTTTACAAATCGCATACATAAATATACTTTTTTTTTGGACCATACATTTATTCATATTTACCTTTTTTCTTCTCTGATCTTTTCTTCTCTCTTCTCCTTTCTCCTCCCTTCTCAATAATTAATGAGTACGAAGGGTTTTTTAGTTAAATTATCCCAAATTTTTATAGCATTTAGTCATTTCTTAAAATCAATGCATATTTCAATAGTCAAAACTTTTGGGTTGAAGAAAATATATATATTAAATAGATATAAGAGTGAAGTACCACTTTGATCCCTCATATTTTTTTTAGATGAGATACTTTAGTCCTTCAAAATGTGTAAATTCACTTTTAGTCCTAAAAGATTCTTTTATGGGACATTTAACTCCCTCCGTCCACTCCGCCAACTGTCTCAACTACGGACTAAAGTATCCCATAAAAAATCTTCAAGGACTAAAAGTGAATTCCACATTTTGAAGGACTAAAATGTCCATTTAAAAAAGATAAGAGACCAAAGTGGTATTTCACTCTAGATATAAACATAATAAATCACAATTATTAACTTTCGAACTTATTAATGAAAAAATAAATAAGAAACGAATGATAAAAAAAAAATAAATAAATAAGAAACTAAAAATTTCTTCGTGACATTTTATACAGGCCAAAGCCTAACAGAACAACAGCCGCCACCCATTCCTCAACAAGCCTGGGAAGCTATCGCCGCCACCGCCACCGCCACCGCCACCACCACCACCACACCCAAAACCCATTCCTCCGCCACCCACTCCGCCCCGCTGTCGCTTCTCCAAGCCAAACACCACTTCGCAGTCCCACCTTAACAACAGCAGCAACAACTTTTAATGGAATCTCGACAACTTTTCTCTAGGTTTTGCCCGAATTCATCATCCCCATCAGTTCCAATCCGAAAACAATCCTTCACTGTAAAGTTCCCTCCTTCACCTCCTTCTTTTCTTTTTTCTTCATACCCCGCTTTTCACCCCCAGAATCTTCATCTTCATAGTGGGGTTTCTCATCCTATTATCATTTCACAAAGCAGAATAATAAAATCTTGTAGCAAGATCACTAATGCACAACCAAAGGAGTTGGAGTTGGAGTGCGAGGCCAAAGGTGAGATCACAACAAGAAGGAAAAACTTGGCAGTTTTTGTATCTGGTGGAGGTTCCAACTTTAGATCAATTCATGAGGCATCCATAAAGGGATCACTTCATGGAGACATCCTTGTTTTGGTCACTAACAAAATTGGTGTGCTCCACTACTTCATTGCAATACCCCTACTTTCATTCCCCCTCTACTTTAATCTTTTTCCATGATCATGCATCATCTGTCAATTTGGTCTCTTGGATTACAACAAGGTCAACTTCATTCCCAACTTTGCATATTGTCAGACAATTTGGTCCATGTGAGACCTTAAATATATTATGTTAAGGAAAATGCTAACAAGTGCCCGGGAGCAATTATAGATAAAAGTTATTGGAAAGTGTGTTTTTTTATGTTTTCGAGAGAGTGATGAATGTGGATTAAGGATTTTTTTCCATGTGTTAGCAAGACCCTTATTTTAATCACTGATCAAATTGACCGACAATGTGCATAGTCATGGATCAAATTGGCATTTTTGTAATCTTAGTTTCTTAGGGTCAAATTACAAATGATGTCAATACCAGGGACTAAATTTCCTTCGTTAACAATCATTTCAATGCATTCTTACCTCTAGTAGCTTTATCTAGAAGTATGATTTCTTAAATTCTATTTGATAATAGTAGTCATTAGATTAAGATGACCAAGTGTGCCTGCAAAGTTTTTATTTTTGCACCTGTGGCCAGAAGGAAGTAATTTCCTTGTGTATTAGTGCTTCTACTCTTGGGGCTTTAACACTGCCTGTGAGTCTCTGACGTTGGAATTGGGATATTGGGACTATTTTTTGCTTATTTAATGTATATTACGAGTCTTAGGCTCCGATAGGTACACAGGAAGACCTGATAGTACAATTAACTAGATAAGACATATTACCATTACTCGAAAAGGTGAGAGGGAGGGAGTTGTGATCGGTTGGAGAGAGAGAAGGGGGTGGAAACGAAAAGGTAAGTGGATTCAATATAAATTTTGTTCTCATACTTTTCTTATTGGGCCTTATCCTAATTCCTATGCATGAAGAGAAGATAATTTTATGTGGTCATGGTAGTATACAACGGTTTGTCAGATAAGAAGATAATACCGTCATGCTCATACTTAAAGTCTTGATTTAACCTGTTAATATTTTCTTATACTGAGCTGAAGATTTCTTGTTTTATTTTTTATACCAGAATGTGGTGGTGCAGAATATGCAAGAAATAATGGTATCCCGATTATCTCGTTCCCTAAAACAAAGGATGAATCCGTTGGATTATCTCCTAGTGAGCTTGTTAATACACTAAGGTCAGATGCTTGTTTATTTCATTTTCTGCTATTGCTTTTCAATTTGATATTTGGTCTTTTAATGAATCTGATTGTAGAAGCTTTACTTAAAAATTAAAATTGAGAGGCCAATTAAAGAAAAACTATGTAGAACAACTGACAAAATCTGCTAAAGGGGTCAAAGAAAGACTATTGATATTCCTCAGAGACATGTTATATTTTATTAACATATAGTAATACATTTTTTTCATCAGGGGATTTGAGGTTGATTTTATTTTGTTAGCTGGATTCCTCAAACTTATACCAGTGGAGTTGATCCGAGCTTATCAAAGATCCATATTAAACATTCATCCATCACTTCTTCCAGCATTTGGAGGTAAGGGCTACTACGGTATGAAGGTTCACAAAGCAGTAATTGCTTCTGGAGCAAGGTATGTTTCTTATAAAATATCTTCAAGTATGTTGATTCATGGAAAACGGTTTTACTTGGTTTTAACTACTTTTTTGTGCATCAATTTTTGTGTTCATTAGATTTTCAGGTCCTACAGTTCATTTTGTTGATGAACATTATGACACAGGACGTATCCTTGCCCAGCGTGTTGTTCCTGTGCTTGCTAATGATACTGCCGAGGATTTGGCTGCAAGGGTTCTCATAGAGGTAATGATACTTTAAATCATCAATCACCTTATTGTGCATTTTAGGCCATGAAACAACTCCAATCCTAAATGAAAGTTAAATTGGGGAAATATTTGTCGTCATAAGTTCATAACCCATAACCCATGAATCTTGATATTGATGCAACCAAAAGGTTAACAAGTCAATTGATTATTGTTTGTTTTTATTTCCAAATTTAGGAGCATCGATTATATGTCGAGGTAGTAGATGCTATATGCGAAGAGCGTTTAGTTTGGAGGGAAGATGGTGTTCCTCTCATCCGAAGCAAAGAAAACCCCAATTACTTTAGTTGATTATCATTGGTATGGACTGAATTCTCTTTTAAATTCCTTTTCATATCACTTTCATATCATAATATATTTATATATATTCTACTTCAAGTTCAACATCTTTTTAATATAAATGCCTTGCATCTGATGGGACTCTGTTCTGGCTGCAGGGAATTTTGGTTGGAGATTTTGCTTAGGGAACTTGACATTTATACTATAATGAGTCATGGGTATTAGATAGGTAACCTCCTGAGTATTCGTGCCCCAACCCATTCAAGAATATAAGTAGCAGATAGGCACAAACTTTTCCCTGTTCTGTATAAACATTTGTTAATCTGCTGCTCCCAATATATGATAATGAGCAGCAATATAGATATTTTCTACTGCAATATTTGGATTTGAAATTTGATGTGCCATAACACAAGGCAACTTTATCCTAATCAATGATTATGGTTGTATACATGAGGCAATGCAACTAACTCCGAATGGAACATTGCTAAAATTCAATTTGTTTGTTATTTGTCTGTCATTTTTTAATAAAAATGCTAAAAATCAATTTACCAAAATAAAAGGGAAATATCAAACCCTGTATAATCAGGGTCCAATAGAAAGTGATATTTGGTGCAAGGAATATTTCAATATTCTTGGGAATCTTATTTGGAAATGGGAGATGTATACCCTCCAGATTAGAAGAAAAAAATAACCTAAAATCATGCTAAGCTGCTTGTATTTTTCTCAGATTTATAAAACAAAAAAAAAAAGTATTTTAGGAGAGTAGTATTGAAAATGAAATAAAAAGTAAAAAGATAATTTTCTAGGGATGTTTTAGAAAAGTAACATTGAGAATAAAACAAAATTTAAAAAGGTTAGGTACTTTTGCTTATATTCCAAACAGGAGAAAATACACAGTTTGGTTGGAAAATTTTGGAAATAAAATGCTTAAAGAAAAAGATTAAGGAATGTAGCATTCGACAACTAATAAAATTCTACAATTATAAAAAGCTCAACAAAAAACGTTTCACAATTATCCCTTATTTATGGATACATGGAAAAGCGAAAATGATAAATTGAAAAGAATATAGAAAAGATATGAGATGGCATATTGATCTTATGTTTTTACAATTTTTTTCTCTTACGCCTTCTTATTTACATCTTATCTTTCTTTTTATTTCATTTTTTCTTTTACATCACATTATCAATTACTTATCTTTCTATTTTTTTTTTTAATTTTCTCTTATTTTTTACAAATTTACACCTACTTCTCAAAATGAACAGTAAAAGTATCATTTTTCATCACCAATAATCCATCTAAATGACAAAAGCAGAACAAAAACACAGGCAAGGGACAGCCATGAAAACAATAGTTACCTGTCTTTTGTGTCACAAAGCACGTGCATTCCTGTATCATATAATTCCTATTCATCACCTTCACACATATATCTTCTTTTATCCCTTTGTCTCCTTGATCCATTCACATTTCAAAATTTTAACCTATACATTTCCTATTCACATGGTAACAAGGTTTTAAACTATGTACCGCTATTGCAATTTTACAGTTTTGTTAGTCTCCGCAATAACATAATTATCATGTTGCATGAGTCACATTTTTGCTCAGTTATCTGCTATTCTAGTAAATAAATAGCATAAAAATAATGGCCCTCACATTTGCAATTTAAAAATGTGTGATAAATCCAAGAGAGTACAATTAAAAAGAAAATAATAAAGAAAAAGAATATGAAGAAAACCCATGTAAGCTACTTCTTGCTCTTATCTCTATTGTTGGAGAAGATTGAACCCAAGCCAAATAGGTTTGCAGAAGCAACATTCAAAACAGGACTAACTCTAACATTGTTACCATAATATCCTTGACTCTTATTCAAGGGAGGCCTTTGATAATTCTTTGGCATAGATGGGCAAAACCTTGTAGAAGAATGTTTCTGAGAATTTTGCTTAATGTTAGTACCCTCCTTTGAAAGTTGACTCCTCTTAATACTTGTGTTAGATCCAGTTGAATTGCTTCTAGGTAAAAGTGGAAAAGAACATAAGCTCCTTCCATATCCACTACCACAACTACTACTTCTCTTGAAGCTCCAAAAAGACTTGGAAGAACTTTGCTTGTCACACACTGCTTCTCCATCATCCTTCAAATACTTGAGTTCTTTGTGGCTCTCTTTCTTCAAGATTTTGCTACAACTAGATGAAGAAGCATTATTGTTATAAGAAGGAGGAAATAATGGAGGGTGAGCTGCTAATAATTGACCACTTTTCTTCAAAGGAGCACTCTTTGATCTCTTGACTTCAGTGGGAAGGATCCTCCCATCTAAGAAAAGCTCATCAGCTGAAGATGACACAAGCTCAAAGCTTTCACTAACACAAAAATCAAAATCAATGTTTGAATTTAAACCGGAAGAGTTCGACGATCCGAGGGGGTGTTTCTCTACAGGTATGATATCAGATTGGGAAATATCATGTGAGAATGAGATTCTTGGACTAATAATAGAAGAAACTTCGCTATTTTCTGAATTTAGTTGAACATCCATTTCATTCATAGTTTCGAGGTACGATATGACACAGATACAATACAAATAAGTAGTTAATAAAAGACAAAAAATATATGACGATACAACAACAATTTTGAAGTAGCAGTGTTACATGTATGAAATCACTCAGGCCAGGAAGCCTGAAATGGCAAAAAAAATTGGATAGGAAATGAGTTTTTTGATGAGAAAAAGAGGAGAGCAAAGCATAGTGGTTTAAATGGGGCCAAAGGTTAGAAGAATAGTCAATTTGAGTTATTCAAAACTAACAAAGACTGCAATAAAGAAGTATCAAAGTACCCAAAAAAAAAAAGAAGAAAGAAATGAAGTCAATAAAGGAGATTTGAAATTTTGAATTATATATGAAAGGTAACAAGTCAAGTATGCAACTTTATTATGAGAGGAAGGGATATGAATTCTGGGTTTGATTGGGGGAAAAGAAAGTGAGACTTTTTGAAACCAAAAAAGTTGACTTTGTTAGTGAGAGGGGACGTGCTGAGAGTGTTGTTGTTGAGAATGGAGAGAGATTAGAAGGACCTGAAAGAGCCTTCTAGTTTGGTGGTTAAAAACTTTACAATTTGAAATTAGGTTTTGCCTAAAAAAACACCAAGTAAAAACATCAAATATATTTGGTGTTTAAATACACCATGTGTTAATTTAATAATTGGGTTTACGTGTAACCTGTTGGGTAAATAACATGTATCAACTTAATGGATTTCCAAATATAAATCTCCTTAATGAACTTATATATTGTTTGCATTTAAAGATTTTTTTAATAATAAATAATAAATAAAATTATCTATATATTATTTTTTTAATTATAATCTATGCTATAAGTTTTTAAAATGATTTATTTTTAAAAAAATCATAAATTCTAATTTCACTAAATTATATTTGAAATATTAATTTATAAAAGTGTAAATCAATTAATTTTTTTTTATTGAAGTATCTCTAACATATGGAATGTAAATCAATTAACTAGGATTATCATGATTTTTGAGAGTATAAATTAAATAATTTACATATACCAAGGTTATTTTGTCATTGTGCGTCATATGATTTATTTTTTTATTTTCAGTGTATTGGATTATTAAACCTACACTAAAAAAGTAATTTGAGAATATGTTCTTGAAAAAATAATCAAAATTCGACATCTACTTCATAGGTTCTGTAGATTATTTTTTATAAGATTATTTTTTGAGATATGTGTAATTTTTTTATTTTGCCCTTATCACTCGAATAGCAATAAATAACTTCATACCCGTTTTTTAATTTACTCGTAAAAATAATCTTCTTTACACTATCTAAATAAAATAGATTAGCTTAAATTCATTTTCAACTAACATATCTAAATATAAACATATTATAATTTTAACATGTTATAAGCTCAATAGATTATAGTTACAAATGAAAATAATCATAACATAATTTTTCCAGCTATATCAAACACGCACTTAAATGACGATCCATGTATCATTCACATGGCAGATTAATTTAATAGACTATGACTCCTAATGTGAACTTAAGTGAAGACTCAACATTACAAAATTAGGCATGCCAATGGGTCAGGTTTGGGGCGGGGTTTGCCAATACCAACGTCGCACCCATTAAGAGCATGACTGATTTGGGTGCGGGTTTAAGTAGAGCAGGTATGAAAAGGTGAAACCCAAACACATCTCATCGAATTCGGGGAAACGCGCTGGCAATCCATCCAATTATTTTTTAAAATTATATTTTATTGTATTAAACAAAAATCATATATAACACACATTACAATTCAAATAAAATATAATAATAAACGCCAAATTTTAAAAATATCTAAAATATTGAGAATTGAATCATGGTTTTTGACAAATATGTTAGTTTGACTTCACCATTTAACTATTATTATAATGAAAATTATTTAATTTTTATTTTAATGTGGGTTTGGGAGCGGAGGCGAGGCAAGCACTTACAATCTGAGACTCGCCCCCCCCCCCCCCCCCCCACCCCCATCTTTTTAAAGCAAATTTTAGTTTCGGGTTTCTCCAAACCCAATTAGAGCAAGTTTCACCCATCAAATTCGGATCAATTTCGAATGGGTACCATGGATGTGGGTTATCCAAAATCATAATTGTTAGATGTGATCGTCAATCTACAGCATACAATTTTAATTGCATTATATATAATTTTGTTAATTAACTTTAATATTTGAATATAAATATTTATGAATAATGTTATTAATGGGTAAATATATTTCTACAAAAGACATAAAGGTATTTTTTTTTTTTAAAAAAAATGTTACAATGTGTTGATTTGTTCCAACTGAAAAATCACTTTTGTAACGACCTAAGTCGTCATGGAAATTATGTTACGATAAATGCAAATTATTAATGTATTTTAAGGAAATGATATTGATGATTTTATAATGGTATATAAAAATAAGAAATAATTCGAACCGGATACTTCCATAAAGTTGCGTCACTATATTTTACAATAAAAAGTTTGATTTAATATACATCATTTCACATTGTTTTAGTCAAAAGATACAACATCATAACTCTGAGTTATCTAGTCTCAGTCAGTACTCATATACATATATATAACCCAGAGCAGTCCACTAACTCAAAATATACTCAAAAGTCAGTCTACATACTAATGATAAATACCTAGCATATCACCTCACATCTCATCCACCATCCACTGGCTCCCAGTTAATGGAACAACCTGATCACTCTCCCCTCTAGTCTGTACGACGTCGTCCCTAGCTGGCTCACTCTCGCCCTCCTCGGGATCCTTCTCCTCAGAGTCCACCTGAACCACCGGAGGCACACGTTCCGGTGATGGTGCAAATCTCACAGTCCGAGATGGACCCGGACGGGAAGGATCCTCAGGTGCAGCTCTCTCCGGAGGAGTGCGAGCGGGAGCAGCTGGTCGAAAACGAAAGTGAGAACGACGACGTGCAGGCTGGGGCAATGGAGTACCATGTCTATAAGTAAAAGCATGAGGTATATGCTGGGCATATATCATAGGTATGTGGAACCGACGAGGACGCATATACACCAAGGGGTTCGGGTGGCGGAAGATCGGCTCCACCTCCCCCTTGAACATGGCCCTACGCTCCTCATACTCCCATGTCCCTCTCACGGGACGCATCTCCAAGCACGCCAGAAATCGAGACATCACCTAATAAACAAATAGGGCAAAGGGAGTAAGATAGTGTCATTCACGTACAAATGAATAATTAAATGAACTAGGAATAAACAAGCACAATTAGTCAAGTAGCAATTATAATCACATAGGCAAATAAGCAATTTCAAATAATCAATTAATAATTACTATATAATAAATATCAAGCAATAATGTATGTTTCTAATGCATGTGCAATGCAATGCGATGCAAATATTCGATGCAATCTCCTCTGTAATATTTTACAAATATCATGCACTTGGCAATTTCATGTTTATCGATAACGTCCTCAACGATCAATTTTACGTTTTATCGAAAACGTTCAAACGATCAAATTTTACGTTTTAACGAAAACGCTCAAACGCTTCACGTACGTTTGACGACAACGTACCAACGATCACACTAAATAGGAAAAGCAATTGGGAGTAAACGTCTTTTCACCAAGTATACAATTACAACTCCTGTGTAATTTATACTAAAGACCGTCCTCCGCAATCACGAAATACTCCGAGAGATCGATAGAATAAAATTATAGTCATTGCAAAATTATCCCGAGTCGAGTCTGTAGAACTCACTCATCATAGGACCATTTTACCTATAATTAATTCCCACGGTTATTTGACGTATCACCGTCATAAACCTAATCTCCGCGTATTCTCATACCGATTTAATTAAATCGAATGTGTCTTTTCCTGTTATCTTATCTTAACTCCTTAACACCATGCATGATTTCAATCACAATTAAAATATTATGATTGAATTTTAATTTATTTATTTAATGTTGAATTGATGTTAAAAGAAAGTGACACCCAAAATATTCTTTTTAATAGTTAAAACAAATTTTTAACTTAAAATAATTAATTAAAAATATTAGTAAAATGTTGGATTAAAAAAAATACATTTTTCAGGTTTCTGTATAGTGTCTAACCGGTTAGAGAGTCGTGTAACCGGTTAGTCACATTCAAATTTCCCTGTTTTTCAAATTTTACAGTAACTAACCGGTTAGATGTTGCAGTAACCGGTTAGTACCTGCAGCATCAGTTCAAAAATGCCACTTTTTAACACCAATTCAAAAACCTTTCATTTTCAATCCTTATCAACCATTCACAGAACATATATGGACATATTTAAACATGTTCAAACTAATCATAATCACCAATTTCATGGGATACATATCTAAATAATCAAGCATGCATATAATCACATTCAACATATCAAAATCAATTTCAGAGCTTCTCAGGTCAAATTTATAGTTCCTTTAGCTCGTGTTCAGTTAATATAACATGTTTGAATGCGTTTTATATCCTATTTTGGCCTCCAAACCAAAGTCCCAATTCAAAACCTATGGTCCTTGAGCTTGTAAAGCTCTTTTACATTCCAAGCCATTTAATAATCATTCTAGCAAATGAATATCTTCTCCCATACCTATTGAAGCTTTTGAGACTGATTGGAAAGCAAGAGAAAAGCTTAGCACGATTTTGGGACAAAACCACACCTCAGCTGCAACTCTGTTTTCAGTTTCAACAGGGGTTATTGATCAGAGATTTTCAACTCGAATAAGTGAGATAAACGTGTAAGAAATGATTAGAATCAAAACTAGGATACACTAACTCAAGATTGAAACAAGTTTGAGACTCTAAAGTAGCTTGAGATTACCACACGAATTCAACAAAGATGGCTCCAGAGACTGGTTTATACTCTGTTTTCCAGCATCAACAGAGTCAATTTGCAGAGCTAATAACTTCTTCTATAGTGTATAAAATCGAATGGGACTTGTTCCTAATTCAAGAGGGTTCAGAGAGCTTTAATTTGATGTAAAGTTCTCTTGTGTTGGTGGCTCAGAGAGAGAAAACGAAGCAACACAAGTGAATAGGTTCAGAAATTGAATATATGAAGTGTTGAGAATGGATTGTGTGGCTTAAACTTGGTTTAAGTCACCAAATTTCATCACCACTCATTCCGAGCAGAGATTAGACGTGTTTGCAGGCTAAGGTGGCTGGTTTCCAACCCAAAAACGTGTTCTCCTTTTCCAATTCGTGTCTAGAACAGTCTCAGTTCTGGGTGTCTGAGAGCACTAACCGGTTACTCGTGTCACTAACCGGTTAGTGAGACACAGATCTGGAAAAATCCAAAGATATTATATTATATTTCTTTTCTTTTGTTAATATCTTTTAAATACTTCTTTTATTTTCACAAAAATAAATAATTACCTTAATAAAATAATTTCCTTTAATTATTTCTTAATTTATTTTTAAAACATAATTATATTCTAATCATCATAATTATATTTTATAATCACATTATAATTTTTATAATAATTAACATAATTACATATAATTATATTTTATAATCGGGGATTAATTTTTGGGGTGTTACAACTTTTCTCATATTACATTTTTTAATTATCTATGATATAAGTTTTTTTATAATTATTTATTTTTATAAAATCATAAATTTTTATAATTAACATATTTATACAAATTACATAAGGGCATTTTTGTCTATATTAATATGTTATACTATGTTAATTTGTTCAAATTGAAAAATCACCTTCTGCATATTTCATTTTTAATTATCTATGCTATAAGTTTTTTTAATAATTATTTATTTTTAAAAAATTATAGATTTTTATAATTAACATATTTGTACAAAACATATAAGGGTATTTTTGTCTACAATAATATGTTATATTATGTTAATTTCTTCCAACTGAAAAATGACCTTGCTTATATTATACTATTTTTTAATTATCTATGTTATTTTTTTTATAATTATTTATTTTTAAAAAATCATAAATTTTTATAATTAACATATTTCTATAAAACACATAAGGGTATTTTTTTTACAATAATATGTAATACTATGTTAATTTGTGTCAACTGAAAAATCATCTTTCTCATATTATATTTTTTTAATTATTTATGTTATAAGTTTTTTTTTTTATAATTACTTATTTTAAAAAAATTATAAATCCCAATTTCATTAAATTATCGTGTATTTCAATAAAAAATGTCAGTAAAAAAATTATTATATTTTAAATATATGATGTAAGTAAAAAAATAATTTAACAATTAAAAAAAGTAAAAGCTCCAAAATTTTTTTTAAAGATTACAATAATGAATAATGAATCATCATTTCAAAAAATAAAAGATTACAATAATAAATGATGTATAACCTGCTATACCTGTTATGACAGGTAAATAAGGATGGTGCGTGTATCCACCAAAACAAATTCCGGTGTAACTTAGCCTTCACCTTGAAATTAACTACCGAGTGTCTATTAAGCTTAAAACCTACCTAGTGTTGAAATTGGGTCTTTAAATTGTTTTGATTTTTCCATCCCTGTTACTAGTTATGTGTGTGTGTGTTTTTTTTTTTTTTTTTATTTAGGCAATGACTTCTTTTTTCTTTTATGAAGATAGGAGAAAGAAAATAAAATCCGCCATTAAATGATGTGCCTAGAATTGAATTCGGAACTTTCAATTCCGAAACCTTAAGACTTGGTACGAATGTGGGTTACACCCACTTATCCTTATTACAAGTTATCATTTCTTTTAAGATTTTGATTTTTTTTATAAGTTGCTCCCTCCGTTTCACAATGTTCGGCCTTTTAGACTTTTTTCCTTGTTTCACTGTGTTTGGCCTTTTACATTTTCACATTTTCAATACACAAACATATTTTTTTTCCAATATTAACATTTCATTCAATCATTTCTCTTACTCCTCATTAATTCTACTTTTATCATCTCTCTCATCTCTAAACCACTATACATTAATTAATGGACACACTTACTAATAAAAATTAAATACTATTACAATTTTCAATAAGGATTAAATAGGGGCATTTTAGACAAACTATATAATACTTACAATAATTAACACGTTCTTAATCTGTGTGTCTAGATCTAAAAGGCCAAACATTGTGAAACGGAAGGAGTAGTTTATACTCCCTTATTCTCTCTCTCTCTCTCTCTCTCTATATATATATATATATATATGATTTTTTGAGATTTTTATTTTGTTTTCCTTTATAAGAACTTATATTAATTTTTAATGATAATTAATTGTTTATTTTCACAATTTTTTATTTATTTAACACTTTTTATATTCTCAATAATATTAATAAAGAGACTTTTGAAAAATATATATTAGATGTTCACATTTCCAATATCATCAATTAAATTAACTAACTTTCTTAATAGCCACAAAATCTAGCAAAATAATCTTATATATATGGACAGAGAGAGTAATTTTTAGGTAAAATTTATTTTTCTCTTATATTTATCTTTATTAAATATTTTAATCATCTTTATTTTTTTATCATTAATTTGAAAACAACCAATTACATATATCAAAATTTAATACTACTTAAATATTAAATAAAGTTAAAAGTGTCATGTTGTAATTTTTTTAAAATATCAAAATAATTAATTAATCTGAGTAGTTTTATTTATCTTTCTGATTCGGATAATAATGACACGATTGAGGATGTTGCTTTTTCTAGTTTAGCAAAGTTTAGGTGAGTTGGGTTCGAGGAATTTACTAGGGTCATGGTAGGGCTTCGAACTCAAAAAATGTTTATAGAAGTATTTATAAATTATTCATCAACACTGTCCTTATATTAGCACAATTCGAACCCGAGATTTTTCTTCACCCGAGACTCGATCCTTGTTAATTGTGGCAACTGTTATCGGCGTTGAGGATGTTGCTGTCACAGTTGCATTGTATCCATTGTATAGTATATTGATGCAGACCCATTACTTATTGATATAATCAATGCTTATAAAGCCTCACTTTAGATTCTACTCTTTCCTATTTATCAAAAATTCACATTTATCCAAAACACGTAAATTAAAGACAAAATAGATAATTGATTTTTGTTTTTAACATGATAAATTATCAATTTTATATTTTTATCCATTTTTTAATATTTATTTTATAGGAAATTAAACTTAGTTAAAAATAACATTCATTTAATAGAATAGTTTAAGAAAATAAAATTAAATATCTCCTAAAAATATAAAATAACTTAGATATAAAAACAAGCAATTCTTTTAAAGTAAAAGTATAAATTACTTTCCAACACAATGGAAATCATCGAAATCGTCATAAACATGTACCAAAGAGAAACAAAAGGGTTATGATTGAACCAGACAACAACATTTTGCAACGAAGAAATGAAACACGGGGTTCTCCACAATTTCTTAATCGGTGCAGTATAAAGTCATAGTAATATAGGGGTTTTCACAAAATAATTGATGGTTGGAAAAGTTAAGGAGCATGTGAAATTCACTAGTAATAATTGCATGATCCAACACATACTTTCGGAAAACATTTGTCAATCAAGATAAAATGTTTGTAATCCACATTCGATAAAAGTTCTTTAGTTATACCAAAGCAAAAGACTAAATAAAACGTCCTTAGCAATATCAGAGTTAAGAGTGAAAAAGTTTCGGACTGGTACAACTCTTCCTTTTCAAATGGCTTCTTAAAAGAATTTTAATATCAAGATATTTCCGTAGCACAAAATAGTTGGGAATAAAAAGGGGAACACAGAGCAATAGAAAAAAAAGGTAACTATAATATTTATTTGTTGCAAGAAAATATAAATAAAATAGTTATAAATAAAATATATTTGTTGCAAGAAAAGTCATGTGACTCAATGCAGATAGATAACTATAATATTTATACACTAGCTATGGTTAAAGTACAATTTATATATCGTGTCTATATTCGGTTGATTCAATTTCAACATGGTCATTTTCAAACCATGTCCTTGTAGAACTGAATCTAAAATTATCTTAATTGAAATATGTAACACCTCAAATATTAATCCCCGATTATAAAATATAATTATATGTAATTACGTTAATTATTATAAAAATTATAATGTGATTATAATATAATTATGATGCTTAGTATATAATTATGTTTTAAAAATAAATTAAGAAATAATTAAAGGAAATTATTTTATTAAGGTAATTATTTATTTTTGTGAAAATAAAAGAAGTATTTAAAAGATATTAAGAAAAGAAAAGAAATAAAATATAATGTCTTTAGATTTTTCCAGATCTGTGTCTCACTAGTGATACGAGTAACTGGTTAGTGCTCTCAGACACCCAGAACTGAGACTGTTCTAGACACGAATTGGAAAAGGAGAACACGTTTTGGGTTGGGAACCAGCCACCTTAGCCTGCAAACGCGTCTAATCTCTGCTGGGAATGAGTGGTGATGAAATTTGGTGACTTAAACCAAGTTTAAGCCACACAATTCATTCTCAACACTTCATATATTCAATTTCTGAACCTATTGACTTGTGTTGCTTCGTTTTCTCTCTCTGAGCCACCAACACAAGAGAACTTTACATCAAATTAAAGCTCTCTGAACCCTCTTGAATTAGGAACAAGTCCCATTCGATTTTATACACTATAGAAGAAGTTATTAGCTCTGCAAATTGACTCTGTTGATGCTGGAAAACAAAGCATAAATCAGTCTCTGGAGCCATCTTTGTTGAATTCGTGTGGTAAGCTCAAGCTACTTTAGAGTCTCAAACTTGTTTCAATCTTGAGTTAGTGTATCCTAGTTTTGATTCTAATCATTTCTTACACGTTTATCCCACTTATTCGAGTTGAAAATCTCTGATCAATAACCCCTGTTGAAACTGAAAACAGAGTTGCAGCTGAGGTGTGGTTTTGTCCCAAAATCGTGTTAAGCTTTTCTCTTGCTTTCCAATCAGTCTCAAAAGCTTCAATAGGTAAGGGAGAAGATATTCATTTGCTAGAATGATTATTAAATGACTTGGAATGTAAAAGAGCTTTACAAGCTCAAGGGCCATAGGTTTTGAATTGAGACTTTGGCTTGGAGGCCAAAATAGGATATAAAACTAATTCAAACATGTCTTATTAACTGAACACGAACTAAAGGAACTGTAAATTTGACTTGAGAGGCTCTGAAATTGATTTTGATATGTTGAATGCCAAATATGTGATTATATGCATACTTGATGATTTATATATGAATATCATGAAATTGATGTGTTTAATTAGTTTGAACATGTTTAAATATGTCCATATATGTTCTGTGAATGGTTGATAAGGATTGAAAATGAAAAGTTTTTGAATTGGTGTTAAAAAGTAGCATTTCTGAACTGATGCTGCAGGTACTAACCGGTTACTACAACTTCTAACCGGTTAGTTACTGTAAAATTTGAAAAAGAGGGAAATTTGAATGTGACTAACTGGTTACACGACTCTCTAACCGGTTAGACACTGTACAAAAACCTGAAAAATGTATTTTTCTTAATCAACATTTTACTAATATTTTTAATTAATTATTTTAAGTTAAAAATTTGTTTTAACTATTAAAAAGAATATTTTGGGTGTCACTTTCTTTTAACATCAATTCAACACTAAATAAATAAATTAAATTCAATCCTAACATTTTAATTGTGATTGAAATCATGCATGGTGTTAAAGGAGTTAAGATAAGATAATAGGAAAAAACACATTCGATTTAATTAAATCGGTATGAGAATACGCGGAGATTAGGTTTATGACGGTGATACGTCAAATAACTGTGGGAATTAATTATAGGTAAAATGGTCCTATGATGAGTGAGTTCTGCAGACTCGACTCGGGATAATTTTGCAATAACTATAATTTTATTCTATCGATCTCTCGAAGTATTTCGTGATTGCGGAGGACGGTCTTTAGTATAAATTACACAGAAGTTGTAATTGTATACATGGTGGAAAGACGTTTACTCCCAATTGCTTTTCCTATTTAGTGTGATCGTTGATACGTTGTCGTCAAATGTACGTGGAGCGTTTGAGCGTTTTCGTTAAAACGTAAAATTTGATCGTTTGAAAGTTTTCGATAAAACATAAATTTAATCGTTGAGGACGTTATCGATAAACGTGAAATTGCCAAGTGCATGATATTTGTAAAATATCACAGAGGAGATTGCATCGAATATTTGCATCACATTGCATTGCACATGCATTAGAAACATACATTATTGCTTGATATTTATTATTTAGTAATTATTAATTGATTATTTGAGATTGCTTATTTGCCTATGTGATTTTAATTGCTACTTGACTAATTGTGTTTGCTTATTCCTAGTTCATTTAATTATTCATTTGTACGTGAATGACACTGTCTTACTCCCTTTGCCCTAATTGTTTGTTAGGTGATGTCTCGATTTCTGGAGATGCGTCCCGTGAGAGGGACATGGGAGTATGAGGAGTGTAGGGCCACGTTCGAGGGGGAGGTGGAGCTGATCTTCCGCCACCCGAACCCCTTGGCGTATATGCGTCCTTGTCGGTTCCGCATACCTATGATATACGCCCAGCATATACCTCCTGCTTTTACTTATAGACATGGTACTCTACTGCCCCAGTCTGCACGTCGTCGTTCTCACTTCCGTTTTCGACCAGCTGCTCCCGCTCACACTCCTCCGGAGAGAGCTGCACCTGAGGATCCTTCCCGTCCGGGTCCATCTCGGACTGTGAGATTTGCACCATCATCGGAACGTGTGCCTCCGGTGGTTCAGGTGGACTCTGAGGAGGAGGATCCCGAGGAGGGCGAGAGTGAGCCAGCTGGGGACGACGCTGTACAGACTGGAGGGGAGAGTGACCAGGTCGTTCCATCGACTGGGAGCCAGTGGATGGTGGATGAGATGTGAGGTGATATTCTAGGTATTTATCATTAGTATGTAGACTGACTTTTGAGTATATTTTGAGTTAGTGGACTGCTCTGGGTTATATATGTGTATATGAGTACTGACTGAGACTAGATAACTTAGAGTTATGATGCTGTATCTTTTGACTGAAACCATGTAAAATGATGTAAATTAAATCAAACTTTTTATTGTAAAATATAATGACGCAGCTTTATGGAAGTATCCGGTTCAAATTATTTCTTATTTTTATATACCATCATAAAATCATTAGTATCATTTCCTTAAAATACATTAATAATATGCATTTATCATAACATAATTCTCGTGACGACTTAGGTCGTTACAAAATATCAAACATAAATCATCAAGGCAAATTTGTATTAGTGCTCAACACTATTATCTTACACTTATGGAATCATCTCAAATAAACTTTCTAGCTATAGTTATTCATAAAAGAATCGTTTCTCGCAAAATGAAAAATATAAAGAAAATAAAAGAGAGGAAATAGTAGTGTGATCACAAGTTAACTAGTATGGTATAACGTGAACGTTAACAAAAAGTACTTAAGATTCGTTAATTTATTCCGTAAATTAAGTGAGTTGCTTTATAAAGATGCATATTACTTGAATATATTTGTTCTTGAGTTTAACACGCATAAGTCACGATACTCACAAACGAAATCAATGCTTCTTAAGATCTATATAAGTACCATACATATTAACTAGTATGGTATAACGTGAACGTTAACAAAAAGTACTTAATATTCATTAATTTATTCCTTAAACTAAGTGAGTTGCTTTATAAAGATGCATATTACTTGAATATGTGTGATCTTGAGTTTAACACACATAAGTCACGATACTCACAAACGAAATCAATGCTTCTTAAGATCTATATAAGTATCAACCCCACCTCTACATCTTCATTCAAGTTCTTTGCAAATTTATTTTTGTTGAGTTATTTAGGATGGAGGGTGAGATAGAAAACCTGATTAAGGTATGGCTTCAAGCAATCATATCTCGATGTTACTACAATGCAATTGGTAAGATTGTTCCCAAAGGTTTTCAAAGACTCTTGGCTTTAATACCAATCATATGCCTCTTTGTTACTCTTCCTCTTGCCCTTCATACCATACATCTTTTTCATATTTTTTTACTTTCTTCATTGCTTGGCTTGCTAATTTCAAGCTCGCTCTTTTTGCCTTTGGAAAGAGCCCTTTAACCAATCCATCCCTCTCCCTCATAAAATTTGTGCTTGTTGCCTCCTTTCTTGTCAAGATTCACAATAAACAAACGCCTTCAAATTTTTAAAAATCACATTTGAAAACATCAAATAAGTTCCATAAACCTGTATGGAATTACATCATAAAAAGTGTAGCATTCGTAACGTTGATAAGAGCTTATACGTACTTAGACAACAACTTGCACCATATGGTGAGGTACAACACCTATTGCTTACACATATATCTGGTCCTTGAGGTCATTATGTTCATTGTTTCATTACTCAAACTCGGGTTTGAAGTTGAACCACATTTTGATGACCATATCTCGCTTCATCATTACAATACTTCTGGGGCCGAAGATGGAACCTCGTGGTTATCAATATCTTATGACTGACCATCTATGAGCCTTACAAACAATTTCGTCATGCCTCATCGAGCCTTACTGGGCCACTCAGCTATCTTTCTCACATTCGTGGTCTCGACACCAATGCATGAACTGTTATTCTACTACATTGCTCGAGTTAGGCCACTTGGGGGATCTCATGGTTCTTCCTACTTCATAGCTTCTGCTTACTCCTAGAGGCCTTTCTCAAGAAGAAACTTATCGTCAGGTTCCGGTTGCCTAGAGTAATGTCAACTCTTATCACCCTTGGATTCGTCATAGTCACTGCTTTTTGGTTGTTTTACCCTCAACGTTCCAGGGAAATGGTGAAGAAAGGGAATTTAAAAATTATGCGAAACTAGACTTGTTTCTAAAAAGTGTAACGTGTACATTAATGAATTCAACAACTTGTAAGCCATAGGATATTTGGGGCCTTATGTACTTTCCTTAAAAGAATTTTTCATGGTATCTACTACTTCTCTAAAATTAAGTATTTGTTTGTCAATGTATTAAGATCGAACGGTGTAGAATAATGGTTCCCATATTTGTCTTATTCTGTTGGATGCAGGCTCTCTAGTTTAGAGTGGTAAGAAAGTTGGGTATGTGTCTACCTCAAGTTGTCGTCTTTGTTGCTTCCTCCTTTCGTTGATGCGCTAGCTTGTTTTCTGATAATAAGTTTCGTAGGTTTGGTATGATGTTGTGGATGAATATTATCTGGAGTGTTTTCTGTACCATAAACATATTGCGTTTATAAATGAGAGTCCATATGTGGTCGATGTGCTTAATCTTATAAAGGTTTGTCTTCATGAGTTTTGTTGTTTGTATTGTTTCTTTCTCTAATTAGTGTTTAAATCAATTCCTATGTATCTCGAACCATTGTAAACCTTTGTAATGGATTGAGTTTACCTTGAACTCCTATATATTAATTTTGCTTATAAAAAAGTTTACTACTAATTTAAATTAAGTGCAATTTCCTAGAATTTTTATTGTCTTAATTATCTTTGGATTCTACATCGCATCATTTTATTCTACTTCAGTTTTTACCTATTGTATGAAGTACTTCAATTTATTATTTTTTTAATCTAAGAGAGACTCATATGTAGACACCCCATTTTGTCCGGGGTCAAAATTACATAAAAAATTTGTTTGGGTAAGATTTTATCCTCAAGCTTTTTATGTAATTGATTTTTATAAATAAAATAATAAAAAAGGTTATTTGGACCCTTTATTTTTGGGGTTTATCTTTAAAAAAAATAAAATTAAAAAATGTTAAAAAAATTAAAAATAAATAAAATAAAATAAAAGATCTTGAAAAAGTATTTTTCTTAAAAAATTTAATAAAAAAAAACGAAAATAAAAATTTTTTCAGAAAAAAATAAGATAAGTGTTTGGTTTGTTGTTGTGAGGATAAAGACAAATTTTTGAAAGGATTATCGTTAAATTTAAAATGAGAGTTTTCTTGAAAAAAAAAAAAAGAAGATTTAATTGAGGAATAAAACAGGGAATATTCTACTAGGCTTTCAAAAGCCTATTGAAAAACCCTATTTTTCTTAACTTAGTTTTCCCTATAAATAGAACTCTCTTCCTCACTTTGAAACACAACAAAATTGGGAGAGAGAACTTTGCACAGAAATTCGTACAAAAAAGAAAAGAAAAAAGGTGCTGCCAGCTTCAGTTCCCGACGCACCACCACTCTCACAGCCTCAGTCCCAGCCTCGCGCGCGTGCGCCTCACGCGCCCGTCACCCTCCCCCGCTACGCCTGCAGCACTTCCTGTCGGGCCAACCGTTTTGCGCCACGTGTTCATCCACTGCTCCCTGCTACTCCTCTGATCCTGCACTTCCGTTCCAGGTATTCTGTTTTTGTTTTTTTTGTTTTCATTTATTTATTTACTTTAAATAATAATAAATAATTAAATACAAATAAAATATAAATGTAATTTTTTATTATTGAGATTTTAATTATTAATTTTTTATGAATCCTTTTTATTGCTAAATAATAAATATTTTTGCATCAAAGTACAAATTTGATATTTAAATTCTAATTTTATCCTTAAATCAAGGTATTTGTGTTTTAATATATGTTATGAATTTAATTGTTAAATTAAAATTAAATAATTTGGGATCATAAATTTTAATAATTAAATCTTATATTTTTAAATTATTGGATAAGTTTTGGCAAACCGATTTTTCTCACCCATTTAGTGGAGGGATCTCTCGGGTTTTCCTCTTCGTATTCAACAACATGGTAAACATTTTTTTATTGTGTTTTAAAATAAAATAAATCATTTTTTATAAAATCTAATAAATTTATTAATTAAGAATTCTAATGCGTTTTGGAGACCCACCTTTCCTTGACTAAATGTCGAGGTCTTGTGCATATTTCCTCTCCGCATAAAATTATTTTTTTAAAAAACTATTAAAATTAATTAAGAACTACGTAGCCTTGATTCCTCGTTTTATGAGGGTACGTAGGACCAAGGGCAACCTTGTCAGACACAACAATAAAAAACAAATAATTTTGGCAAACCAATTATTTAGGTCTTTTAATTAAAATCAATCAAATAAGGTTACCATTTTCGAATGGGCGAACGGGGTGCTAATACCTTCCCCGGCTCGTAACCGACTCCCGAACTCGGAATCTTTCTAGTTTGAGACCAATCTTTATCCTTTTTACTCCCTCTGGTCCTATTTATAGGGCATACTTAACCATATCACACAGACCAAGGAGGGTAGTTGAGTTTCTTGAAACTTTAAAAAATACTTCAACATTACAATCTTACCCTCTTAACTTGCATTGAGAATTTCACAATGTATTACTTCACATTAATGGGGAAATGGCAAATAAGAGAAAATAGCAATAAATGTCTCCTAGAAAATACAAAGTGACTTATAAATAGGACCAAAGAATCCTTCTAGAATGTGACTTATAAATAGGACCAGAGGGAGTAATTAATAATTATTTTTTCCGCGTTTTTGTAACAAATGTGGTGGCGACTCCATATTGGGTCAATCGACTCCAACTCGTAGGCGAGGCCCTGAGGGCGACCCGGGACCCCGGCCGCGACAGCTCGCGACTCCACTGGGGACTTAACCATAAAAAGAGAGTTAGGCCTAAATATTTGATTGTTTTTAATAGACCTATTTTCTTTTTAAGTTTTCCAAAATTAATTATTTATTATACTTGTTTATTATTTATTTTGATATATTAAATTGTTTTTATTTTTCTACTAATTCTTTATTTTTTTTTTAGTTCTTGTTGTTTTTTTTTCCAGCTCTGGTTTTTTTTTTGTTTTTTATTTTTAAAAAGGTTTGTATGCCCCTGATATAGGTTTTTATTTTACACAAATTTTGGCACACACTGAAGCCCTATACCCGGGTACTGATATTTCAACCCTAAGTTTAGGGGTACTTTTGCCCTACCTTTGACTTACCAAGTGTATGGTCTCTTGTAGTGTGTGGAAGTACCATTCGGATTGTAAATCACTTCTTGTGAACACGATCTTTGAAAGGTACGTCCAACCTATTTTGGAAGGCGTAACCAATATCTTGTCGACCGTTTGCAAAGTGGATCCTCACTTTAAAAAGTGGGGGCGATCCGAGGGCCTTTAGAAGTCTAGAGCCACCATGGAATACATTATAGTTATACCATAAAACAATGCCATAGGAATGTGGCCTATAGACATTCTAAAAACCATATAGGATTTACCATGAAGGGGGCACATTCTTCCTTACCTTGATACTATTATTTGTCATTAGTCGGGGAATGCCACCTCGTAAAATTGAGTAACTCATTGCTATCCAAGCCTGAATGATATAAGAGATGCCATTGCACGTTGGTACTCTTATGCCATGAGGAAGGCCACTTCATTGCATATGCATTAGACCCGTAATGCGGCTCACCGCCCCAAGGGTAAAATTCATTTTTCATATACACTTGGGATGATCCCTCGTTGTTCCAAGAGTGTCCGAACTATATGGATATCGTCAAATTACAACATTCCATATCTTGTGATGAAGGTTTAAATGCCCTAAAATATTGTCATATACCATGGGGCATGCATTCGCATTCACATCATAACATTTCATTCAATATAAATAAAGTTTTAGAGCGACCCACTGTCGTTCTGAAGCTGGCCAGAACCATATAGATGTTATCAATCCATCTTGATACCTCATATTGGTAATGAAGGCTTCATTGCCCCCGAATAGGATCTCATGGATTCTAAGGGCACTGCATCATGCATACATAAATATCATCATCAACCATTATGTTTTCTACTGATGTCTAAATTTTTATTTTTTTTATTTCCAGCATAACTTCTCTATCAAAAGAAAGTTGATTCTATATGGCAAACAAAAATATTCCGAGTGAAAAGACTAGCAATGTGACTAAGAAACATGGTTTCAATGTAAACTTCATCAGAAATCCTTTGGGTAGGCTGAACTCTGTGATTGAAAATCTGCCAAGATTTGTCAAAGACTAATTCATTTCTAAGTATGGTAACATCCTCTATCTGCCTCTGATAGAAGTGGAAGAACCTGCTATCAGAACCTTGATTCAGTACTGGAATGTGAAGTTGGGTGTCTTCGAGTTACTGCACATTGACACTACTCCTACTCTAGAAGAATATCAAAAATTATTGGGCCTTTTCCAGCTAGACAAAATCTATTATCAGGGATTGCCTACAAAAGAAGAAGACTTGAAATTGTTGGATATCAAGGATAACCCCGGAATAAGAACAACTCAAAGGCCCTTCAGCGGACTAAAGCAAAAATCTTTGGAAGATCATTTGGTCCATCTTGTTGAAAATCATCAATGGGTTTTCGCAAGGCCGATGTTAGCTTTCTTAATTTATGGCCTGGTACTATTTCCATCAACACAAGGAATGGTGGATACTGTTGCAATAGATGTTTTTTTTTACAAAATTTCAAAGATGGGGGTAAGTCCGGTCCCAGCAATACTTGCCGACACATTCTCCGGTCTGACCAAGTGCTATATAAAGCAGAAAGGAAGCATTCGATGTTGTGTGCAATTGCTATACTTGTGGGTGGCCACTCATCTTCACCCAGTAAGGTCCCAAAATATAAACAAAGATCCTATCCTTCGTTTCAGCAGATGGGCCCCATTTTCTCTAACCGATGCGCTATGGAGGGAGAAACTTGAAAACGTTACTGATAAATGCTATGGCTGGAAAAGCCCGTGGTATAAGGATGATACTGTACTTATGGCCTGCGGGAACTTCTCAGGTGTACCCCTCATAGGTCCTAGAAGCAGTTTCCTCTACTTTCCTTGCTTGGTACTTCGACAGATGGGCTGGACACAAACTTTTCCCGAAGGGGAAATTGAAAGCTTTTGCCTAGAAGGGGAGGAAAGTCGAGCAAAAGAAGGTAAGTTCCTTCAAGCCTGGAAAAACATGAAGATACTGGGGACCAATGAATTGCAGGAACAAATCAAAACTGAAGTAGCTTCATATGTAGCATGGAGGAGAGCTAGAACTGAGAGTTTCACCCCTTTGATACCATTTCCTAAGAATTCTGGTCCCACTTCCAAGGAGCAGTCTCTGCAAAAAAAGACCGAGGTGTTGGAGGCACGACTCAAGGAAACTCAAGTGGAGAAAAGGGAGATTGAGACCATATTTTCAGTTTATGATAGTGAAAAGGTTCATTTGAAGAGAAAGATCAAAGACTTGGAAAAGGAGATTCATCAACAGAAGCCTCAAAAAGAAGGATGGAAGACAATCTGGAAGAAGAAGTAAAAAATTTGAAAGATCAATTGAGGGTTAAAGATGTAGCTTTAAGCAATAGTGTTCGGAAATTCAAAGGATTGGTAAACCAAATTGGAGAACTTCGGCAAAAGAATTCACATCAAAAAATGAATCTTCTTGAAATGGAGAAGATCGTGAAAGATAGAGATGAGGAAATTCGCCTGCTTGGGAAGTTAATGAACTGCATAAAAAAGGAGCAACTTCAAGATGAAGAAACCTGGAAGAGGGCAAGAGAGAGAGATGAGTGGCAAAAGCAGCAAATTGAGATACTAGAGAAGCAGTTGGCACAAAATGCAGAAGAGCACACGAATATGATGTCTGCGGCTGAAAATGAAATAGAACGAATAAAAGAAGTTCTCCAAAACACGAATGGCTTCCATGACCAATGCAAAATCGAGTTCAATGAAATATTAAAGAGGTCAGATGAAGAATTAGCTGAAACTCGTCACCAAATCAGTTTTCTAAGAAGAGAATACGGGGCTAAAGATCGTCAGTATGCATAATTTAGCAAGCAATGGTTGACAGACTTTGATAAAGCTAGGGCTGAAATTGATGCACCAGGGGTGCCTTGGAAAATCATCCGGTACTTCAAAGAATATGATGGAATGGCCCATCTGATTCGAGCCAAGGAAAAAAATTAGCCCGAGTATACCCCAACCGAATACCCTCCTGGCACATGAAAGAAGATGCGAGACTTTGAAGTTTTAGTTTGTTTTCTTACTTATGTAATAAGTTGTGAAACATTGATCGTATTTATCAATAAATAAGGGTTTACTATTGTATTCCATCAATTACCATTCAAGAAACATTGCTATTTAATAAAATAATTATTTTAATGAACCAAGTGTTCTCTCTTTAGTTATCAAAAGTAACTATTTTGAAAAACCCAGTGTTCAATTCTATAATTATGATCCACCGGAATAGATTTGTTTGCCATATGGAAATCTCTCTCGATTGATAAAAGAGGTAATTATAATTAATAATAAATTTGTGCTTCATTTTTTGCAAGTTCAGGTTTCGTCACTATTGCTCACAAACACCGATACCAAACCACACTAAGAACCAAAATCATGGCCGAGGAAAATGAGAGCATTGAAGAGCTTCGATCAAAGATGCTCCTAATGAAGGAGCAAATGAATACAATGAGCCAGTCAGTGGATCAGATGGCCAAGGTCAGCCAGATGCTGGAAATGAGGGGGAATTTTGAGATGCCAGGCGAAGATGAGCAGCCTACCGTTGATCCGGGATTTTGCACTCAACAGCCAAAAGATTCACCTCAACCCAAGGCTATTCCCCATCTTGATCATTCTGAAAAATCGTCTTTCAAGATCGACTCCAATGCAACTAGCAAAGCCGAGATAACTCACCCTGACCCGGAGAGTAAGGAATTGCTAGAATCCATGGCAGCTCGATTGAAGGCAGTTGAGGAGAACAGGCTGTCATTGATAAGGAGCACAACAGACATGTGCTGAGTGCCGGGGCTAGTAGTGCCTACTGATTTTAAGGTGCCAGATTTTGAAAAGTATCGAGGGACTACCTGTCCTAAAGAACACTTAACCACGTATGCAAGAAGGATGACTAATTTTGTTGAGAATTGTGACACCCTCAATATAAACCAAGTAATTAATACAATAATTGTACTATTACTCGTATTAATACAAAATGTAGGAAATAAAATTTTCTTTTTATTTTCTATAGAGGCGGGTGCACGGACCAAAACATGGAACTCTTGGAGAATGTAAATTGTATCACTTTAATCATTGTACTGAATTCGGCATTTTCTAAGACAATAAAATCTTTTCATACAATCCAGATAGCATCGGTACTTCGAAATCGTATTTACATAGTAGAAATTAAATGATGTCATCCATTCTTTCGTTTCGCGAAACTAATACCATTTTCAAATAACGTAGCCGAATTCTTAGAATATTCGTTATCAGAGTAAGCAGAAATAATAGGACTATGCACAGTAGTAATATGAACATAAGATATATATATATATATATATATATATATATATATAAAAGTCAGGTAATACATAGTCCAAAGTCGTGTCTCCAAGAACCAGTACAAGTCCATAAAATAGATCATCACTCCAGAGTTCTCAAAACTATATACAATATCTACATCTCAAAAATAAAGACTCTGAAGCTGATCATAGAACATAAGCAGCAACAGTAGTAGTAGTAGAAGTCTCCAAGAAGTAGTAGCAGTAGTCCTCATCCAACATCACAGCAGCAGCATCATCATCTCCTCCACAGCATCCCTCACACTGGATCCCCTGATCCTCATCATGTACCATATGCACATACCTAGGGATCATTATCCCTCCACTGACTCCCGGTAGAGTGTACAACAGGCTCGCCTCCGCTCTCGTCCTCCACAAGATCCTCCTCGAAATCATCCGATGGAGTGGGTACCCTACCACTGGGTACAGGGTCAGGTGATGGCGAGACCCTAACAGGCCTCGTCAGATCAGATAGGGGAGTCTCCTCGCGGACGACTCTCGAAGAAAAAGGGTGTGAGCGGGTAGGTCGAAAACGAAAACTGTGATATGAGCGAGCTGGTCGTGTGGGAGGTGTTAGATCCAGTGAGAAGGTTTTGATAATGACAAAGGTTTTGAACAAGCTAAAAATGTTTTGATCAAGCTCAAGTATGGAGAAGTTCGTCAAACAACAACAAACAACAAATGATGAAGAGAGAACAAGCTCATGAAGACTTAATGTGTGTTATATTGTAATATCTTTAGTTTGAGTCTTTTATTTTGATGAGTTTGGGTAGAGTCATTAGAGGGTAGTGAATCTCTATCAAGTGCATGATTATATTATAATTTGGGTATTCACTTAACCTAAAATCAATAGGTGGCTTAAAGGTTTGAAAGGAAAGGTTTAGTTTTGAGAAAACAAGTTTTTAATTGAATTTAGCAGTGGCTAATCGATTAATGGGTTAGGTTAATCGATTAACACACTTGTTACAGTGGTTAATCGATTAAGCCATGTGTTAATCGATTAACACCTGCAGTGCTGGTTTTTAAAATACGTTTTTCACTTCTCAAAATCAGTTTTTAATGCTCCTAACTTTTGGGTATTCTATATAAACCTTTTCCTAATCATTGTGATCATCTAACATCATTTTCATATCAATTTTACATAGATCAAAGCCACACTATTCTCTCTTACTTTCATAGATCAAAGCTTTCAACTTTTACATTCTTTGATCAAGAATCTTTGAATCTCTCATGTTGATATTTTCATAGTTCTTGAAAGAGATTCATAGGATTGTCATTGTTTTCATTTGAGTTGTAATCATTGCAAGGAGGCAAACATTCTACAACAATTGGAAGACTTGGTGGTTGTTCATCAAGCAAATTCTTTTTGGAAGTCTTGTTGTGTTAACAAGCAATTGGAAGTCTTGTTGTGAGGAATCGACAAGCAATTTGGAAGACTTGTTGCGGGGATATCAACATGCAAGGGAAGGTTAGATTAGATTTCAATAGGGTTGCAAGACAAGAGTGTGGTATCTCTTGGAGGCTATCAAGAAGGGAGTCTTGAGAGGCATTTGCTTGTAATTTTAGAATTCTAATTCCTTTAGTGAAGAATCTCGCTTGGTTGAAGAGGGGACTGGATGTAGCTCACGGTGGTTGTGAGTGAACCAGGATAAATCACTGTGTAGTATCTCTATTCCCTTATCTCTTACATTCTTGTCATTTCATATGTTTTTGGTTGAAAACCTAGAAAAGATTGATTTTTCATATTTGAATGAATTAACTTTTAATTGTGCAAATTGATTTGGGGAAAATCATTTTCATAACCTAGGTAATCAATAAGAATATTAGCGTTAATCAATTCCGCTTTATCTCTGATCATACGTGTTAATTGATTGATTTTCGTATTCGATTGAAAAGTGATTTTTCAGTTTTAACAGTGATTAATCGATTAACTGAAGGTGTTAATCGATTAACAAAAAATCATCATTCAGGCACTAATTGATTAATTGGTCAGCTTAATCGATTAACTTGTGTTTTTCAAGGGTTAATCGATTAATTAACTTCCTTAATCGATTAAGGACTGAAACTTTGTGTAAAAATCATTTGTTTTAATTGTTTCGATTCGTTTCTTTCGAAAATCTTTCAAGGTTTCTCTAACACCTATTCAACCCCCCCCCCTTCTAGGTGTTCTTCTAGGGTTTCTTAGTTATTTCACCCACCGATTGAAGTTCTTACAGGAGGTGGTCCATGGTAAGTGTAAAAGGGTGGTACGTGCATAGTGTATATGATGGGAATCCTAAATCTACGAGGACGGAACCGAATCAGCGGGTTGGGATTGTAGAAGGTAACCTCTACCTCTTCCTCAAACACCGCTCGGTGATCCTCGTAGATTCATATGCCACTAGGAAGTGGCCGGATCTCGATGCAAGCGATGTAGCATGACATCACCTATAAGGGCACGGGGATAAGCAATTCTATACACATAATAAATAGAGCATAAATAAATGTGCAATTTATATATGTAAACATGCAGCAGTAATCAACAATCACATTTAGAACTTAGCAAATATTTAATGCAAGTAAGATGCTCATACTTATTTCATTTATCAGTTTTAGGTTAAATGGGTGACATGATGTATGAATCTAGCTCTCAATCCTATCTCCATCAATCTCTATCACTCTCTGACGTCCATCCTTTACTTCATATCAGCACTCATCAGTGCGTTGTACTCCTAGGTGTACAACATTCGTACATTCACCAAGAATGTACGCGACAAGCTTGGAAATGGTACATAACGTGCAACTCGAGCAACGTCCCGTCATCCAAACGGAATAACCATATCATCAGCATCTCACTATGCTGGCCACGTCGTCAACCATAACGTGTCATCAAGTGAGCCGTCGGTTGGCATCCCAGAGGCCCTCCTCATGTTACCAAAACATGATAAACGGTCTATCATCCGAACTCCAGAATGAATGCCATATCTTAACTTAAAAGAACTGATTGATAAATCTTAATTAACAATATCTCACATTATTAATTCAATAATTTCATACCATCATCAATCAATTCCTTTTAAGTCTTAGATCACTTGGATTATGATCATTTAGGTACTAACATAATGATTCAGAATTAAAAATGGTATTTTTAATTTTCTGGACAGAAATACTCGAGTGTTCTTCATAATACTCGAGTAGTTCTTCAGCCTTTCCAGATTACTCGAGCGGTTCATGGTCACTCGAGTCGTTCATGCTTTTCAGAAAAGTTAGATTTCAGATCTTAAAAGTACTCGAGTAGTTCATGAATACTCGAGTGTTCTTCATCAATTCCAGAATACTCGAGTGATTCATGCATTACTCGAGTGATTCATCAGAAAGTACTTTTGTTGCATCAGTCAATACTCGAGTTCTGGACCTGATACTCGAGTGTTGGAGCAGAAAGGCACACTGTTTTATTGCAAAATACTCGAGTACCAAGTCAATTACTCGAGTCTTTTCATACAGAACAGACTGAAAACTTGGTTTTATCATACCATTTTCAATTCTAACCATTTCCAATCCAATCCAATGATCAACAGAGTTCATATAACATATAATAAACATGTTCAAACACTTAGAACACATCAAATTACAAATTTGACAGAGAATCACAAGATTATGCACAAAACATGAAAATTCACAACTTAACATATCAATTTGCATAAAACTCAGAATTCTCAAGATTTTAAGTTCCCAATAGCTTGCATGTAACATATTAAACTTGCTCAAAACCATTTTAGAGCACAGGTTGGTCTACAAACCAATCTCCCTATTCAAACTAAGCCCTTAGAGCCTCTTGGTGGCTCTCTAATCAAATTCATGATATTTAAATTCTATCTAGTGAATAGAAAGCTTTCCCCTTACCTCATAGACGTGTATCAACTGAAAATTCACAAGAAAAACTCCTCCAACACCAAAAACGACTTCAAGCACCAACATGCAGGACGGTTTGAGTGGAGGTCCAAAATGGAATTGGTTGACTTAGAAGACAGAGATAACAATTGGGGAAATTAGTATTTTTAAACTCTATGCAACACGTACTAACTATAGAAATCAATTTGAGACTCAGAAGATGCATGAGCTTACCACAATCAGTGATCAAAGTAAGCTCCAGAACCAACTTGACAGCAACAAGCTCCAACTTCCAAGCTCCAATTCTTCCACCACACACACTCTCAACTCACGATTTTAATGTCTATAAAAAGCTCGTGATGTGAGCTTTGTGCTGGTGTATAGTTTGTAACTTGAATCAAATCACAGAGGGAGAATCGAAAGAAATGGTTCAGGAACCCTAACTCATGCAATACCCACGAAAATGGCCAAATGCTTCACAAATTCGGGTTTAATTGGTTTATATAGACTGGTTGGAGGCTCATGCAGCTCGACACGACTACCATGGACGTGTTAGGGTGGTGATTTCGTGTCAACGGTGGAGAATCGTTGGTGGTGACTCACCAAACGCACTAACTCGTGCAACTCTGACCAGAACACTCGAGTCTTTTCAGAAACACTCGAGTATTTTGGTCAGTTTTTGAAAAATATTAATTTTATTTTCTTTCCCTCCAAAACCTTTCCTATAATTACCTCTTGGTCCCAAATCAGGGACTAATATGCAAAATATTTATTTTATGCATAAATATACTTACCAAATAAATTCACACATTACCTAATAACATAAACACAGATTTTTAATCAAAGATTAAAATAGAAATAATTAATTATAATAAATTTTATAATTAACATTTCATTAATCAGGGATTAAAATTTTGGGGTGTTACACTACTCCCCCACTTACAAGGAATTTCGTCCCCGAAATTCAACTTATACAAACAACTCAGGATAGTCCTGACGCATCTTATCCTCTAATTCCAAAGATGCTTCCATCACATCACCACAAATCCAGATAACCTTGACCAAAAGAATATCCTTCCCTCTATGCTGCTTGACTCTTCGATCTTCAATGTGGATAGGCATAGCTTCAAAGGTTAGGTTTTCACGTATTTCTAGGTCATCAGGTTGAATCCTAAGGACAATGGTGGGGTCACGGATATACTTCTTCAACTGAGACACATGGAATACATTATGAAGGTTAGCTAATGACGGGGGTAGGGATATTTGATAGGCTACTAGACCAACTCTTTTGAGAACTTGGTAAGGACCAATAAACTTAGGTGATAGTTTCTGGGTTTTCAAGGCTCTACTAACACCTTTGGTTGGTACTATTCTAATGAAAACATGGTCACCTTCAGCAAATTCTAAGGGTTTCCTTCTCCTATCAGCATAGCTCTTCTACCTGCTTTGAGAAGTCTTCATCTTCTCTTGTATCATCTTAATCTTCTCAGTTATCTCTTGTACAAAATCTGGTCCTACAAGGGCACTTTCCCCCACTTGAAACCAACATAATGTTGTCTGACACTTTCTCCCATACAGAGCTTCAAATGGTGCCATTCCAATGCTTGTATGATAACTATTGTTGTAAGTAAATTCCATGAGTGACAACATTTGTTCCCAATTTCCTTGTCCTTCCAAAACACAAGCTCTTAAGATGTCCTCCAGTGACTGAATAGTCCTTTCCGTTTGATCATCAGTCTGAGGATGGTATGCAGAACTCATCTTCAATCTTGAACCGAGAGCTTTATGTAGATCCTGCCAAAACTTCGATGTAAACCTTGGATCGCGATCTGACACGATACTTGATGGCACACCATGCAGGCGAACAACTTCCTTGATATACAACTGAGTGAGCTTTTCCAAAGAGTAGCGCATATTAATTGGAATAAAATGCGCTGACTTTGTCAAGAGATCTACAATCACTCAGATTGCATCATGACCAGTAGCTGTCCTTGGCAACCCATATACAAAATCCATTGAGATACTATCCCATTTCCATAACGGAATTTCTACGGGAAGTAATTCTCCTCCTGGCCTTTGGTGTTCCACCTTCGCCTTCTGACACACCAAACAACACGATACATACCTTGCCACATCTTTCTTCAAACCAGGCCACCAAAATATCTCCTTCAAATCCTAATACATTTTGGTAGCTCCCGGATGCATACTTATCTTGCTTTTATGCGCTTCATCCAGAATCATTCTCCTTACCTCAAAATTATCGGGCACAGAAATCCTTGCTCTAAAGCGAAGGATTCCATCCTTCCCTTCTTGAAATTCTAACTCTTTGCCTTCCTCCATAAGCTTCCTCTTTTCCTTAAGCTCATCATCCTCTCGTTGCAACTCTCGAATCCTTTGCAAGAATTCGTTAATAATCTGCAACATTCCCATCTTGATACTTGTCGGCACCACTTGCATCGTCAAGCTCAAATCTCTAAATTCTTCTATCAACGCAGCTTCTTTGACCATCATCGTACTGATATGAATTGCCTTTCGACTCAATGCATCCGCCACAACGTTTGCTTTCCCAGGATGGTAATGAAGCTCAAACTCATAATCCTTCAGGAACTCCATCCATCGACGTTGCCTCATGTTCAACTCCTTCTGATCAAAAAGGTACTTTAAACTCTTATGGTCACTAAACACCCGAAACGTAGTGCCATAGAGATAGTGCCTCCAAATCTTTAGAGCGAAGACAACAGCTGCCAACTCTAAGTCATGAGTTGGATAGTTCATTTCATGAACTTTTAGCTGTCTCGAGGTGTAAGCGACTACCTTTCCATCTTGCATCAAAACACTTCCAAGTCCTTGTTTCGATGCATCACAGTACACCTCAAAATTCTTCTGTGGATCAGGCAAAATCAACACAGGAGATGATGTCAATCTTTCTTTTAACTCTCGGAAACTCCTTTCACTCTTCTCATCCCATATAAATGGTTGATCTTTCCGAGTTAACTTTGTCAAGGGTAGTGCAATCTTCGAGAAACCTTCTATAAATCTTCTATAATAGCCAGCCAAACCAAGAAAGCTTCTCACTTCCATAACCGACTTCGGTTGTTCCCATTGTAAAACTGAGCTTACTTTCGTTCGCCGGGTCAACCGCTATACCCTTGTTTGAGATCACATGCCCTAAAAATTTAACTTCCTCCAGCCAGAACTCACACTTTGCAAGTTTGGCGTACAACTGCTTCTCCTTTAGGACATTCAACACTATTCTCAAGTGTTCAGCATGCTCCTCCGGGTTCTTGGAATAAATAAGGATATCGTCAATGAACACAACCACGAATGAATCTAAATAAGGTCTAAAGATTCGATTCATGTAGTCCATAAAAATAGCTAGCGCATTATGTAACACCCCGCATTTTTCCCGTACGTGCAAGAACGAATTTTGTTAAAATAAATCTTGAAGTTCTGTTTTACGAAAGATTTTTGGAAAAGTATTTTACGTGAATAAGAAATAAAGTATTGATTTTCAAGGATTTTTATAAACCAAATGTTTTCATAAAAGAGAAGTGAATGATTTTGTTGATTTGATTTTTAAGAAATTAATTGTGATTTTTCCTAAAAAGTGATTTTTGTTTGAAATGAAATTTTTGGATTTGTTAACTTGGAAAATTTGTATCTTTTTAACCGTAACTCGTATTTTCATGATCTTTATATCAAAATGATCGTCTTGAGACGTAGATTTTGAAAATGTAATTTTCAGATTTTTCTGGGTTGTTTTATAAAAATTTATTTTCAGAATGGTGAAATACGATGTTTGGAATGTGAATTTTTAAGGAAATAAATTAATTGATTTGGCTTGAAATTTTATGTGATGAGTGCTTGGTTTGATGTGTGTACTGTGTGGTGCATGAAAATTTTTGTGTGAATATGATTTCTTGGAATTAATGGTTTTGCTATGTGAATGGATAATTATAAATGAATAGGATTAAGAAATAAAAATGCAAAATATATGTGTATGTGTGATACGGATTATATGTGTGTGTGTGTATGTGTGATACGGATTATATGTGTGTGTGTGTATGTATGTATATATGTGTGTATGTGTGTGCCGTGTATGTATGTCTGTGTGTAGAGGAAAGCCTAGAAAATTCCTAAGTCTTGGACAAGATGCTTGGTGAGTAAGTAAAAACCAAAACCAAACTAAACTAGTAACCAAACTAAAGTAGAAAACCCTAACCAAATACTAACTAATACTTAAGCCTAAGATGACCCCTAGAAACCTAGCCATGCTACCTTGTCCCCTTCCATTTGATAAAATCCACCCATGCATATTTTTGTAATGGCAAAACCGTCCCCCTTCTTGTACATGACCAAACCATTAACCAAGGGCATAAGAGGAATTCGTGTGTGCCTATAAATTAGTGAAGCCTTAGTTCATTCTCACTTCACCCATTTTCATTTCTTCGCAACACAAAACACACTCTAAGAGACCCATTAAACTCTTAGAGAGAAAAAGAAAAAGAAATAGAGAGAAAGAAAAAGGAGGTGGCCGTGGGGTATGAAGAAGGAGGAAGATGGAGATCCAATCCAAACCTAGAAGTTTCCCTTGTAGATCAAGATGTTAGGAGCTAGAAGAACCAACCTTTTTCATGGAAGGACTTGAAGATCCAAAAGAAGATTTTGTAATAGTTTAGTTTTTCTTTTTCTAGTTTATAGATCTTTCTTTTTCTTCTTTGCATGTTGATTCTTCTAAGTTTAAAGGTGATCTTATGTGTTGTTCATCTTTGATCTTGGACTTTGAGTACTTTAAAATAATTTGTAATATGTAATCTTGTGTTTGTGGTTTCGGTTGGGATTTCTTTTGATGGATCTAATATTTTTCTAAACTAAATCTTTAAAGATCTAAAGAAAACTAAGATTTTTGTTAAAACCTAAAATGAACCTCTTTGCATGTTTGATTTTCTTTCTCTAAACCATGATTTATATGTGTTTATGTAATTATTTGATGAACAAACCCATGATCTAAGTTTAATAAATGATAAAGTAAAATTATTTGGCTTGCATGATTAAATCTTTTGCTAGATCTAGATCCATGATGTGTTTCCATGTTTATTTGATGAATGAATTCATGATTTAAACTTGATTTGTGAAAGAGTTTGGATCCTTGATTTGCATGTTATTTTTCAAAGAGAAAAGATTATGTTTTCTTTATATGTGTTTCGGTTTAAAGAAAATAATTAAAGGAGTAAGATTTGAAATGATTTCAAGCATGATTTGATTTGATGAAGGTGTATGCATGTGATAATTTTTAATTGATGAGTGAAGAGTTAAGTTCTTTGATGTTGCATGTTAAATTCAAAAGAAAAGATTATGTTTCCTTCCTCTATGTCATACGGTTTTTAAAGAAATTAATTAAAGTAACAATTTTTAAATTGATTTTCAAGAATAAACATGATTTGATCTAGTATTTGATGTTATGCATGTCTTCTTTTGTGAAAGGCCATTCGGCCAAGTGTGATTGGACTAGGACCCATGCTTTTTATTTTATAAAAAGTTGATGCATGTATGTTTTAGGACTAGATTTAATGATTTTAAACACATGCATGTTATTTTCATGAAAATAAAATTAAATCTTTATTTTTGGTTTGAAAAAGAATTATGAACTGGAATTTATTTGTGTATGTGATGTGAATAAGTAATGAAGTGTGTTGCTTTGAGAAACTTGCCTTGAAAACCTACATGAGTTGCTTTGACTTTTATGATTCTTGTATGTTGAAAATGCATGAAAACCATGTTCTTTTTGCATATGACATTCGGCCATCCTAGGAAAAAGTAGGTAGCCATGTTTGTCCCTTATTTAGGTTGCATGCATGAAGAATTGAATCTAAAAGAGAATATGTGTGCATCTTTGAAATAGTTTGTGATTCTAATTGTTGTTTTGATGTTGTTTTAAAAATGAATTAAAAATTATGGGTTTTTCTTTTTAAGTGCTCTCGGTTTTTAGTTAAAATAAAGGAAAAAGATTTCATGATTGTATATTTTTATGTGTGCATTAAATCTTTGCAAAATTGTATGTGTCTAATTCGGCCAATATAAGTTTAAATGGTAGGAAAATTATTTTCATAAAATTTCCTAGATGCATGATGCTTTGTGAAAGTGATGTGTGTCTCTTCTTTTTGGTTTGATTTAATTATGGGAAAAGAATTTTTTTATGATGTTGAATCAATGATTTTTAGTTTTAAAATTGATTTATGATTGGAAAATTAGTAACCATGTGTGATTCGGTTTTGTTGGGCTAATCAAAAGATTAAGCTTAAATTATTTTCTAAGGAGTAATTGAGTTAATTTATTAAGATTAAAATCTTATTGATGGTTTTGAATGATTGAAAATATGATTTGTATGGTGTGTGTTTGTGAATGTTGGTATGCTTTGAAACTTGTGTGTGATTGTCTTTTGTGCTAATTGAAATTGTTTTGAATTCTGTTTGTGAACTTTGTTTGTGAAAAATATGTGTTTGGATTTCAAAGAAATTGTTTTATTTAAAAAGTGTGATTTAAACAACTTTAATCAATTTGGAATTTTCTCTTCTTGGATTCTTGTGTTTTCAATGTGTGGTTTTGGAATTTTATTTCTTGAATTTCCGTATTCTGTTTTAAAGTTTAAGAACCCTGATTTTTATAACTGAAATGTTTTTTTTAAACTAAGAAGAATGGAGTTGTTTTAATAAAAAGATTATTTTAATTGTTTCAAAATTTTCTTGAAAACCTTTTTATTTGATTTGGATTTAAAACTTTTTGGATGTTGGTAACGTGTTTTCAAAAAGAGAATTGCTTCAACGTACTTTCAAAACGAAATTAAGAATTTATCGAAAACGTTCTAACGCACGGGGAAAAATGTTCTAGTTCGAGTGTCAGACGCGAAGAAAATGTGGCGAGGCTATCAACGGGAAATCTTGGAAGCTTTCGAATGTTTCGGCATCGAGGTGAGTGAGAGTGCTGTGATCTCGTAACGTGGTTGCTCGCAATCCGAATAGATGGATTGTGAATGTACTGCGACTTAGGCAATATAGATATGTGTGCTAAATGTTTACTTGTTTTATTTACATGCTAAATGTTTATTTGTTGAGCGTACTTCATTCTGTTTTGGAAATGTTTGATTATGTGTGAATGGTGAACCGATAACAATGAAACCGCGAAAGTAATGAGATAAGACTGAAAAGAGAAGAGTGATGCGAATAAGAGATATGAGAATAATTAAGTAAAAGATAAAGCGATAAGTTAAGATTAAAGAGAAACTTAAAAGAATAATTGAGTTTGAGAAAGAACGGAGACGAAAAGATGATGCTCGTGACGATGATAAGAAACACACGATGAGGCGAGCGGAAGCGTGGTGATGATGAGCAACAACTGAGGAGAACTATGCTGACGATGCTGAATGACAACATGAGGAGAATGACGTTGATGGTGCTGCTGAACAACCACTGAGGAGAATGATGCTAATGATGATGCTGAGCCATGATGCTGAGGAGCGCTGATGAGCATGAGCTGATGAAGATTAAAGCTGAGATGCATGAGAAAGTGATTTGAGGCAAGATTGTCGTTGAGATTTAGGGGGAACAGATTGCGATTAGTGGTCGGGTTTCATTGAAGGGATGCACTAAGAATGAACCGACCGTTAGGATTCAGCCGCTAATTAAAACGTTAAAACATTAAAAGACTTTAAAAGACAGTTACAAACGCGGTGAGGTATGAGTGTCGTACCGAAGTAGTGGAGAGGAATATACTATGGGTATCTGCGGATACTCAGGTGGGGATTGCATGAGGGGAGGACGATGACGGTGAAACGTCAAGAAGTCTAGAGTATATTTTCTAGGCAAAACAAACTCCACATGTGGCGTACTAACGTGGTAGGGACTGGGTCCAATGCCGTGGTAAGTTCTGCACTGCAGACTAGAATTATACTGTCTCCCCCTTGAATGCAAGTCTAGAACAGTGAGAGGGACTGGAACGGGGCATTTGTGATTGCTGCTGAGAGCGTGCCTGATTATATGATATGAATGAATGATATGAATTGAATTGATTTGAGGCTGTAGTCCTCCTGGTCTGGGACCATTTGATTGTGAGACAACTGTCGTGCCCGCATGGTAAAGGTCCTGTACTCCTGTTTGCTTCCGACTAGGTTGGGTGGATGACCGAGGAGATGTAGACGTGTGTGACTTCCTCAATGGTGATGTTCCCCCCATCATTGAGTGAACCGGAACGCTAAAACTTAAAAGACGAAATAATCAAAAGAAAAGTACATTGAAGATATCAAGCATCGAATAAGATTTATAAGACAAATATAATAAAGAATTCTTGGAATAAGAGATAAGTGTGGAAATTATGATAAAAGAAGGTTTGAGAAAAGTTGTGAAAGCTCGTGAGAAAGATTCTGAGAATGTGATTATAAGAGCATGAATGAAATATTTTGTTTTGAATGATGATATTGATGTGTTTATAACATTATGATATGTTATGTTATATGTAATTCATATATGCTAGGTGTATTACATGTTATATATGTTGATGATGATATGAGTGTATGCCGTGATGTTTTAGTTATGATGTTTTATTTTATTATCTGTCTATCTTTATATTCAATTTACCCTGAGACCGCATGGTCAACCCGTTAGTGTTCGGAACACTGACTCTCTCCTACCATGTTGTCGCATCGGCAATTGCTGATATTGCAACTAGTAGATGGCGTAGCATGTAGCGATCCCTTTATACCCTAGCAAGAAGAAGCAAGTACGAGGCGACTCTATGGAGGAGATCCTGGAAACAGCAGACGAGGACGTCGTTACTGGAGAGTTCGGGCTGCCAACCCTCAAAGTTAGGATGCAAGTTTTAGGGGGTATGACTAGAAGCTAGGTAATTTCCCTGGCGGAATGTATTCCATTGTAAGTTCTTAGTTACCTTAGCTCTATCATACTGTACCCCGGCTAAAGTTTTATTAAACATGGATGTTTTGGAACAAGTAAACGGGCTACGTTTTAAATAATGTTTTTGAAAGCGGGTTTCAAAGTGCGGTGTCTTGTGACATCTCGGTTTGGAACTTGAAAGGTGTTACGCTATGTGAGAACACGAGTTTTTAATTGTATCTATGTTTTGAAAAGTCTAAGTGTTCTCATGTCGTGTTACACTTGTTTTAAAAAAAATGGCCCTAATTTTCACTACATTTAATTTAAGTAACTGTGGTTTTCAAGTTGCCGAATCGAGGTGTTACACATTAGTCAATCCGAACAGCATCACAACATACTCATAATGCCCGTATCGAGATCGAAATGCAGTCTTAGAGATATCCTCTTCTCTAATCCTGATCTGATGATACCCCGATCTCAGATCAATCTTGGAAAATACTGAAGCCCCACGAACTTGATCCATAAGGTCATCTATCCTTGGTAAAGGATACTTGTTCTTGATTGTGACCTTATTCAACTGTCGGTAGTCAATGCACATCCTCATACTACCATCTTTCTTTTTGACGAACAAAACCGGAGCACCCCAAGGTGACACACTGGGTCGGATCATCTGCTTCTGCAACAACTCTTCAATCTTCTTCTTCATCTCAGCCATTTCCGGTGGTGCCATTCTATAAGGAGCGATAGATGGGACCAGCTCCCGGAACTAAATCAATTCCAAATTCAATCTCTCTCTTTGGTAGCAAACCAGGTATCTCATCAGCGAATACCTCAGGAAAATCTCGGACAACGGAAATCTCTTCAATTCTTGGGCCATTCTCTTCCACTTCAGTGTTGAACAAGCACATATAGCCTGAAGGTTTTGCGTTTCTATAGATCACTACTTTTCTATCACAATCAATGATCACATGGTTTCGACTCAACCAATCCATCCCCAAGATCACATCTAATTGCGATAAGGGCAAACAGATCAAATCTACCCTAGAGGTTTGTCCTAACACTTCTATACAACAGTCAAGACATGCTCTAGAAGCAACTACAGGAGCATTAGTAGGGGGTTTCTACTTTAAGAGTGTATGATAACTCAGATATGGACAAACTCAAATGATTTACACATTCATGTGAAACAAATGAATGCGTTGCACCAGAATCAAACAACACATTACAGAGCTGACCATTTAGCAAGTAATTACCTTGCACCAGATCAGAGGATTGGCTTGCTTCTACACCATTAAGTGTGAAAACCCTTCCTTGAACCACGGGATTGTCAGTTGTCCCTCTTGAGTTAGCCTTAGTCGGTTCCTTTCAATCCTTCGCAAAGTGTCCCGGTTTCCCACAGTTGAAACAACCATTTGTTCCCCAACAAAAACGGCCATGACGACGTCGCTTGCACTTGTCACAGAAGGGAGCCTTGCTCTGGAAATTCCTTCCATCATTACCTCCAACTTTTCCTTTACCTTTCCCCCGTCGATCATACGGACCCTTGCCTCGATTGTTGAAACCCTTGCGCCTATGAGGTCCATAGTTCTGGCTATCTTTCCTCTCTGGTGCTTGCAATCCTTCAGCTTTCTTGTCATCCTCATACATCCTACACATGTCCACAAGTGCAGGAAAGCTTTGAATCCATTGATAGCTGAAAATAGATTTCAGCTTAGGCCGTAAGCCTCCCTCGAACTTGATACACTTGCTCCTTTCATCAGGGTTGTTCTGGTAGTATGGGGAGTACTTCATCAATTCCTCGAACTTGGCTGCGTACTCACCCACCCTCATGTCTCCTTGCTTCAGTTGCAAGAATTCCACTTCCTTCTTTCTCCTCAAATCCTCAGGGAAATATTTATTGAGAAACTTCTCCATAAATACACCCCAATTAACATCCCTTCCTTCATAATGCAAAAGTTGAACTGTATGGTTCCACCAGTTCTCAGCCTCATATTCTAACATGTAGACTGCATATGCCACCTTCTGAGCTTCCGTGCAATCTAACGTTCTGAAGATCTTATCCATGGTGTGAATCCACTTATTGGCCTCTTCAGGTTTAAATCCTCCTTCAAATTTGGGTGGATTACAACTCCTAAAATCCGCCAAACTCTTCGCCTCGGTATTAACCATATTACACTGGTGAGGTGGGTTAACCGGTTGAGGTGGTTGCTGAGATTGATGTTGCTGCATAGACTCCAGCACTGCGGTAATTCTCTCTAACATCGCGTTAGTGTGATTTTGATTTCTAGTTGCCATAATAGACCTGCGCTATGGACTTATGGTCACATATGATAAACTAAAGAAACATTCATCACACCACCTATACTAAGGCTATAACCATAACCTCAAACAAAACATTCAATTGTATCTAATGCTTAAAATAAGCGAGATACTATTATTCAAAACAATAAATATACCCTGTGGATACCTGCTTGATGCTGATGACTACCTTTCTGGAACTACTTCAACTACTACAGTATCTGACTTTTGCTCTGATACCACTTAGTGTGACACCCTCAATATAAACCAAGTAATTAATACAATAATTGTACTATTACTCGTATTAGTTATGGACTTGTGAGTATTTTTAGAAAAATGTAGGAAATAAAATTTTCTTTTTATTTTCTATTGAGGCGGGTGCACAGACCAAAACATGGAACTCTTGGAGAATGTAAATTGTATCACTTTAATCATTGTACTGAATTCGGCATTTTCTAAGACAATAAAATCTTTTCATACAATCCAGATAGCATCGGTACTTCGAAATTGTATTTACATAGTAGAAATTAAATGATGCCATCCATTCTTTTGTTTCGCGAAACTAATACCATTTTCAAATAACGTAGCTGAATTCTTAGAATATTCGTTATCAGAGTAAGCGGAAAAAATAGGACTATGCACAGTAGTAATATGAACATAAGAGATATATATATATACATATAAGTCAGGTAATACATAGTCCAAAGTCGTGTCTCCAAGAACCAATACAAGTCCATAAAATAGATCATCACTCCAGAGTTCTCAAAACTATATACAATATCTATATCTCAAAAATAAAGACTCTGAAGCTGATCATAGAACATAAGCAGCAGTAGTAGTAGTAGTGGAAGTCTCCAAGAAGTAGTAGCAGTAGTCCTCATCCAACATCACAGCAGCAACATCATCATCTCCTCCACAGCAACCATAACGTGTCATCAAGCGAGCCGTCGATTGGCACTCCCAGAGGCCCTCCTCATGTTACCAAAACATGATGAACGATCTATCATCCGAACTCCAGAATGAATGCCATATCTTAACTTAAAAGAACTGATTGGTATATCTTAATTAACAATATCTCACATTATTAATTCAATAATTTCATACCATCATCAATCAATTCCTTTTAAGTCTTAGATCACTTGGATTATGATCATTTAGGTACTAACAGAATGATTCAGAATTAAAAATGGTATTTTTAATTTTTTGGACAGAAATACTCGAGTGTTCTTCATAATACTCGAGTAGTTCTTCAGCCTTTCCAGATTACTCGAGCGGTTCATGGTCACTCGAGTCGTTCATGCTTTTCAGAAAAGTTAGATTTCAGATCTTAAAAGTACTCGAGTAGTTCATGAATACTCGAGTGTTCTTCATCAATTCCAGAATACTCGAGTGATTCATGCATTACTCGAGTGATTCATCAGAAAGTACTTTTGTTGCATCAGTCAATACTCGAGTTCTGGACCTGATACTCGAGGGTTGGAGCAGAAAGGCACGTTGTTTTATTGCAAAATACTCGAGTACCAAGTCAATTACTCGAGTCTTTTCATACAGAACAAATTGAAAAGTTGGTTTTATCATACCATTTTCAATTCTAACCATTTCCAATCCAATCCAATGATCAACAGAGTTCATATAACATATAATAAACATGTTCAAACACTTAGAACACATCAAATTACAGATTTGATAGAGAATCACAAGATTATGCACAAAACATGAAAATTCACAACTTAACATATCAATTTGCATAAAACTCAGAATTCTCAAGATTTTAAGTTCCCAATAGCTTGCATGTAACATATTAAACTTGCTCAAAACCATTTTAGAGCACAGGTTGGTCTCCAAACCAATCTCCCTATTCAAACTAAGCCCTTAGAGCCTCTTGGTGACTCTCTAATCAAATTCATGCAATTTAAACTCTATCTAGTGAATAGAAAGCTTTTCCCTTACCTCACAGATGTGTATCAACTGAAAATTCGCAAGAAAAACTCCTCCAACACCAAAAACGACTTCAAGCACCAACATGCAGGACGGTTTGAGTGGAGGTCCAAAATGGAATTGGTTGACATAGAAGACAGAGATAACAATTGGGGGAAATTAGTATTTCTAAACTCTATGCAACACGTACTAACTATAGAAATCAATTTGAGACTCAGAAGATGCATGAGCTTACCACAATCAGTGATCAAAGTAAGCTCCAGTACCAACTTGACAGCAACAAGCTCCAACATCCAAGCTCCAATTCTTCCACCACACACACTCTCAGCTCACGATTTTATTGTCTATACAAAGCTCGTGATGTGAGCTTTTTATTGGTGTATAGTTTGTAACTTGAATCAAATCACAGAGGGAGAATCAAAAGAAATGGTTCAGGAACCCTAACTCATGCAATACCCACGAAAATGGCCAAATGCTTCACAAATTCGGGTTTAATTGGTTTAGATAGACTGGTTGGAGGCTCATGCAGCTCGACACGTCTACCATGGACGTGTTGGGGTGGTGATTTCATGTCAACGGTGGAGAATCGTTGGTGGTGACTCACCAAACGCACTAACTCGTGCAACTCTGACCAGAACACTCGAGTCTTTTCAGAAACATTCGAGTATTTTGGTCAGTTTTTGAAAAATATTAATTTTATTTTCTTTCCCTCCAAAACCTTTCCTATAATTACCTCTAGGTACCAAATCAGGGACTAATATGCAAAATATTTATTTTATGCATTAATATACTTACCAAATAAATTCACACATTACCTAATAACATAAACACAGATTTTTAATCAAAGATTAAAATAGAAATAATTAATTATAATAAATTTTATAATTAACATTTCATTAATTAGGGATTAAAATTTTGGGGTGTTACAAGAATCACAAGATGATGATTCATATTTTTCAAGATAGCCTTGTGGGGGCTGCATCAAGTTGGTATATGAGATTGGAGAAAAGCCAAATTCGCACTTATCAAGATCTATCCGAAGCTTTCATTAATCAGTATATGTTCAATTTGGATGTATCCCCTGATCGTACAATATTGCAAAACATAGTCAGGAAGAATTTAGAAAGCTTCAGGGAATATGCGCTGAGATGGAGAGCCTTAGCTGCTCAAGTAGATCCCCCGTTGACTAAACGAGAGATGAACTCAATGTTCTTAAACACTTTGCCAAGCTCCTACTATGAGAAAATGGTAGGACTTATGACTGCAGAATTTGGCGATATGATAATAGTTGGAGAGAAGATTGATGGAGGGTTACGATTTGGGAAGATGTCTGGAGGAGATCGAGAAGGATCTTCTAATACAAAAAAGCCAGGTTTCCTAAAGAAGAAGGAAGGAGAGGCCAATGCCATAATGACCACTTATCACCAAAGTTCCTACCTCCCACAAATAGTCCAAACCAACAAGAACCAGCATCAAGTTCAAACACAGGCCCAAATCCACAATAACACTTCTCAAACCCAAACACAGTTTCAAAATGGACCAGTTAAACCTAGAAGAAATTTTGATCCAATACCCATGAGTTACCCCGAGATCTATGCCTACTTGCTCTCCCAAGGGGCCTTGGTCCCTATACCCGGAAAGATAAATACACCTCGCCCAAGATGGTTTGATGAAAACAAGCATTGTGAATTTCACATGGGGATTGAAGGCCGTGATCTAAACAATTGCATAAGTTTGAAGCATAAGGTGCAAGACCTAATAGACCAAGGGATGTTGAGTTTTAAGACTACGGCTCCAAATGTGAATGAAAATTCTTTACCTGGACATCACAACACCAATATGGTGGAGGAAGCATCGGAAGAAACCTTGACTCGGTTTGAGGAAGCAAAAACTCCATTCCGAGTAATAATATTTCATTGGATGATTCAAGCAGGTTTGATAGAATTAAAAGAAGAAGTGGAGATCCTCGACTTGAAAGAGGGATCTTGTATCTTCCATGGGTTAGAAGATCACTCCATCGAAACTTGCACCGAAGTGAAAATGTTGATTCAAAAGTTGATGGACTCAGGTTTCATTCAAATTTCAAAACAGATTAAGATTGGGGATGTCAATATGGTGGAAGGCTCAACATCCAAACCCAAAGTGGTACCAGTATTGTAGCTATTCAAGGGGGAACCTTGTTTCCAAAGATTTGAGCCATCATTGGCTCCAATCCCAACTCCTTTCCCTTATTTGAATTCAAAGGCAGATCCATAGAAATATGTGGAGCTTACCCAACCAAGAAAAGACGTCCCAGAAATATCTAACATAACAGGATTGGGAGGAATAACAAGAAGCGGTCGCGTATACCTTCCACAAGGAAAAAGAGGTGATCCTGATTCCTCAAAAAACAAGATCCCGACGATTGTTGAGAAGAAGCCTACTCATGGAAAAGATATAGAAAAGTTGACGAATGAAGATCTTGTTTACCCAAGGCATGAAAAACAAAAGGTTTCTATTGAGGAAGCTAACGAATTCATCAGATTCATCAAATATAGCGAATATCAAGTGGTGGATCAATTGAACAAAACACCAGCAAAAATATCAATGTTATATCTTCTCATGAGTTCAGAATCTCATCAGAAAGTTTTAATGAAGATATTGAATGAGGATCATGTACCGCACACTATCTCTTTGGACAAATTCGGAGGAATAGTAGGGCATATTGTGGCAGATAATTATCTCACTTTCACTGATGACGAGATTCCTCCTGAAGGGACCGGACATATTAAGCCTCTTCACATTTCTGTGATGTGAAAAGGTCATTCAATGGGAGGAGTGTTGATTGATAATGGTTCATCTCTAAATGTGATGCCATTGGTATCATTGAAGAAGTTGCCAGTTGATATTTCACATATGAGACCTAGCTCGATGATTGTTAAAGCCTTTGATGGAGGAAGAAGGGGAGTTGTGGGAGAGATTGATATTCCAATGAAAATAGGGCCTTGCACCTTCGATATTACCTTTCAAGTTATGGATTTCATACCTTCCTACAGTTGTCTATTGGGGCAACCATGGATACACACTTCTGGGGCAGTGCCTTCTACTCTCCACCAAAAGTTGAAGTTTGTTGTTGATGGACAGGTAATTAGCTTGAGTGGAGAAGAAGATATTATGGTTTCACAACTTGCTGATACACCTTATGTTGATGTGGCTGAAGAAGCTTTGGAGATAGCTTTCCAAGCTCTCGAAATTGCAAATGGATCTTATGTTAGAGAGGGTTCTTATTTGCCAAAACCAAGGTTATCAGAAGCCTCAATGATGGTTGCTCGGGTCATGATGGTTGATAAGTATCAGCCAGGTAAAGGTTTGGGAAAGAATAATCAAGGGACAGTTGATTTGATAGTTCCCAAGGTTAACAAGGAATGGTTCGGGTTGGGATACAAACCAACCTCCACTGACTGGCTCAGGATCTCTGAGGAGAATAGGAAGAAGCGTTTGGCTTGACAAGGATTTCACGACCATGTCATTGGATCCATCCCCATGCTGCAGATTAATGAAAGCTTCTGAAGTGCAGGGTTTGTGTTTGAAAGTCAAGTCAACGCTGTTGTTGAAGACCACGTGGAAGAGTCCGGTACAGAGATTTGCTGGATTCGTCCTCGCCACCGGGATTTGAGCTCAATAATTGGGAAGTCATTGAGTTTCCAAAGATTGTCTTGTCCCCAGTTTCAATGTAATTAAGTTGTTAGTTCAATTTGCTGAGCTCTGCCCAAGGCTCACGATTAATATTTAAATAAGGGCGAATTTAGATTTCTTAGTGCCAATATGATATATCAATAAAATGCATGCATTTCAGACTCTCATATCTACTTGTATAGTTTTCCTTTAATTTGTTTTTTTCTTTTTCGCCTCCAAATGTAAATAAAGTACTAAATCATACCTTCTAAAATAAATGCAGATCCAACGGTTCATCACTAAATAATGATCATGTTAATAACTCGATACACAATTTTGAACAACCCATTAATCAAGTTGAGGATGAAAAGAGTGAAGAAGAGATTAAAGCATCTCCTGAATTATTGAGATTGGTTGAACAAGAGGCTAGAGAAATTAAACCCAATGAGGAACCAACTGAGTTAATTAATTTGGGAACTGAGGAAGATAAAAGAGAAGTCAAGATCGGAACTAATGTGTTTGCTGATGTGCGCAAAAAATTGGTTGAACTCTTGCAACAATACAAAGATGTTTTCACTTGGACTTATAAAGATATGCCTGGATTGGATCCAAAAATAGTGGAACACAATTTGCCCCTTAAACCTGAATGCCCACCGGTAAAGAAAAAATTAAGAAGAATGAAAGCTGACATATCTTTGCTAGTGAAGGAAGAAGTTCAAAAGTGGTTGGAAGCTGGATTCATTACAGTCTCGAGATATCCACAATGGATTGCCAATATAGTGCCAGTACCAAAGAAGAATGGCAAAATTCGAGTATGCATAGACTTTCGAGATTTAAATCGAGCTAGTCCCAAAGATGATTTCCCATTTCCACATATTGATGTCTTGGTGGATAACACAGCTCATCATGCTCTGTTTTCTTTTATGGATGGGTACTCAAGTTACAACCAGATTAAAATGGCTCATGAGGATATGGAGAAGACAACTTTCATTACTCTTTGGGGAACATTTTGTTATAAGGTCATGCCATTCGATCTGAAGAATGCAGGGGCGACTTATCAAAGGGCTATCGTTGCATTGTTTAATGATATGATGCATAAGGAGGTGGAGATTTTTGTGGATGACATCATAGCAAAGTCTAAAGCAGCAGAAAACCATGTCGATGATCTAAGGAAATTATTTGAAAGATTGAGGAAGTATCAGTTGAAGTTGAATCCTTTGAAATGCACCTTTGGGGTTCAATCAGGGCAAGTTGTCGGATTTATTGTCAGCCAAAAAGGAATCGAAATTCATCCCGATAAAGTGAGGGCAATAATGGACATGCCTTCTCCCAAAACTAAGAAAGGAGTTCGAGGATTTATGGGCAGATTAAACTACAAATCTCGATTCATTTTTCAATTGGCAGCAACCTGTGAACCGGTGTTCAAATTGCTCAGGAAAGATCAAAAAGTAGAGTGGAATGAAGATTGTCAAAGGGCTTTTGATAAGATAAAGCAATACTTGTTAAATCCTCCAATACTGGTGCCGCCGGTTCCTGGTAGACCCTTCATTATGTACCTGACAGTTTTGGAGGAATCCATGGGTTGTGTGCTAGGCCAGCATGATGAAACTGGAAAGAAAGAGAGAGCCATCTACTACTTAAGTAAGAAGTTCACTAGCTGTGAGGTGAAATACTCACTGCTTGAGAAGACCTGTTGTGCTCTAGTTTGGGCTACCCGTAGATTGAGGCAGTACATGCTGAATTACCCCACCTGGTTAATTTCCAAAATGGATCCGATAAAATATATTTTTGAGAAACCGGCTCTCACAAGAAGGATTGCTCGTTGGAAGATGATTTTATCAGAATTCGAGATAGTGTATGTTACTCAAAAAGCTATCAAAGGAAGTGCCTTGGCAGATTACTTGGCCAATCAACTAGTTGAAGGATATGAGCATGTAAAGATGGATTTTCCGGATGAAGATATCATGACTATCTTTAGCACACCTGAAGACGAAAATGAGAAGTGGACTTTAGTTTTTATTGGGGCATCCAATGTTTTGGGACATGGAATTGGGGCAGTGTTGGTCTCTCTAGAAGAAAAGTTTACTCCCATTATAGCTAGACTCTGTTTTGATTGCACAAACAACATTGCAGAATATGAAGCATGTGCCCTTGGTATCCAAGCTGCTTTGGAATTTAATATAAAGGTGCTTGAAGTTTTTGGAGACTCAGCTTTGGTGGTGAACCAACTCCGTGGTGATTGGGAGACCAAAGATTTCAAACTCATCCCGTATCGGGATCACATCAGAAGTTTAATGGAGTGATTCGAAGAAATAACTTTCCATCACATCCCCAGAGAAGATAACCAGTTGGCAGATGCACTATCAACGTTGGCTTCCATGTTTGTAATTAGTAAAGGCCAAGAGGTGCCTCTCATACACATAAAGACATGAGATCGGCCAGTATATTGCCATGTCATAGAAGAAGAGAAAGATCAGAATCCGTGGTTCCATGACATCATGAATTATCTCCGAAGTCAAGAATACCCTGTGTGTGCTACTGAAAATGATAAAAGGACTCTCCGTAGGTTAGCAATGAGCTATTTGCTAGATGGAGGTATCTTGTATAAAAGACATGTGGATCAAGTTCTTCTAAGATGTGTTGAAGCTAAAGAGGCCGAACAAATAATCCGAGATGTACATGAAGGATCTTTTGGAACCCATGCAAGTGGGCATACCATGGCAAGGAAAATTTTGAGAGCTGGTTATTATTGGTCAACCATGGAAACATATTGTTTCAATTTTGCGCGAAAATGCCACAAATGTCAGATTTACGCTGATAGCATTCATGTTCCTTCGACAGCTCTGCATGTGATGAGTGCACCATGGCCGTTTGCTATGTGGGGAATAGATATCATTGGGCCAATAGAACCGAAAGCTTCTAATGAGCACCGCTTTATCCTAGTAGCAATTGATTACTTTACCAAATGGGTAGAAGCAGCATCTTATGCCAACGTGCCTAGAAGGGTTGTGCTCAGATTTATCAAGAGAGAGTTGATTTGCATATATGGATTACCGAGTAAGATCATCACCGATAATGCCACCAATTTGAACAACAAAATGATGATAGAGCTGTGTGAGCAATTCAAGATTGAGCAACATAACTCTTCACCATATAGGCCAAAGATGAACGGGGTTGTTGAAGCGGCAAACAAGAACATTAAGAAAATTGTGCAAATAATGGTTGTAAGTTACAAAGATTGGCATGAAATGTTGCCGTTTGCTTTGCCCGGGTATCGGACCTCAATCCGTATGTCAACAGGTGCAACACCTTATTCTTTGGTGTACGAGATGGAGGCTGTTCTCCCGATTGAGGTTGAAATCCCTTCATTAAGGGTCATAATGGAAGCAAATCTTGAAGAGGCTGAATGGGTCCAATCACGATTTGATCAGTTGAACCTCATTGAAGGAAAACGACTAGCAGCAATTTGCCACGGTCAGCTTTATCAAAGGAGAATGATAAAGGCCCATGCTAAAAAGGTTCGGGCAAGAGAATTTAAAGAAGGAGAGCTTGTGTTGAAGAAGATATTACCTCCTCACAAAGACCATAGGGGCAAGTGGACCCCAAATTATGAAGGGCCATATGTTGTCAAGAAGGCTTTCTCAGGAGGAGCTCTGATCCTGAGTAATATGGATGGAGAAGATTTGCCACTCCCTATCAACTCGGACGCCGTCAAAAAGTACTATGCTTAAGGATAAAAAAATAATAATAAAAAAATAAAAAATAAATAAAAAAATAAAGATAAAAAGCTCGCTAGGTTAAAAATCCCAAGAGGACAACATAGGCAAAAGTTAGAGCAATGCTCGTTAGGTCAAAAATCCAAAAAAAAAAAAAAGACGACCTAAGCAAAAATTAGAGCGGTCCGTTAAGTCGTAAAACCGTAAAAGGACGGCTTAAGCAAAAGTTAGGATCATAAAAATAATAAAGTCCTCAAGCATAGCTTATGTATCTAAGGCACAGTGATTAAGTGTGTTGGGGCAAACTTTATTCCGCAAGCCTATTGTTGAAAGAAGGATAAAAGGGATACACAGGGACAGTTTTTTTTTTGAAATGTTGTGGTAAATACGAGACAGGGTGTGCACTTATAATCTTCAATAGCTCTCAACTCTGAATGCTTGGTTAATGTTTGTTCAAGGTTGTGTACGAGGAATTAACATGATTCATTATAAAGGTTGACCGGGGGACGAGCACTCCTGCTTGATCCCAGCCTTGCAATAGCCAGTTTCTGGTCTTGTACAAAATTTAAAAATATTCAATAGATTTTCAGTTCCATAATCCCTTGCATTTCATGCATCATGCATCTATTTGATATATTCATATTGGCTTAAGAGATGTATATTGCTCTAATTTGAATTTGGTTGGCAGAGTAACTTACCTTGCAGAATATTGAAAATGAAACTGGGGCAGTTTTTGATATCAGCAGTTCGAAAATTGTCATGTAAAAAAAAAAGAGAAAAGAAAAAGCAAACAATTGAATATTAAGGCTCGCTAGGATGAAAATCCTTAAAAGGACAGCCTAGGCAAAAGTTAGAGCGATTCGCTAAGTCGTAAAACTCAAACGAGGCGACTTAGGCAAAAATTAGGATCAAGAGATAAAGGTCCGCAAGGTATCCTAGGCAAAAGTTAGGGCAAAAGACATATCCACAAAGGTGAACAAATGAGAATGACAAATGAAGTTGAGGAAAGTCTTGAAAATTGATACTGGGGCAATTTTTTTTGGAAATTGCATTGACAGACCTTTGGAAAGGACACTGGGGCAGTTTTTGAAAGTAAAATGGGAAGATTGATTGCAAGAGGAGATTTCCAGATATTCAAGGTTATTTGGATACAGTTCGATTTGGTATTGGTGTTCAAGAGAAGTAGAGTCGAAACTCGCATTCAAATTTAGTTCATTTTGAAAAATGGTGTGTGTATCCTCTCCCTAAGGAACATGTTAATCTCTGACAGTTTTTGACAAAGTTAAGGTTGCATTGTAATTTCTCAATTGCACTCCAAATCCATTCCCTTGGCATTTGTCTCATTTGCATTAATTGCATTACCTGCACCAGTTGCATCATATCAGTTGTTCATCATCATTTGCATACAAATTGCATTGCATTCATAATCACTACCCACTTTCTTGTTCAAATCGTCAACACACACGTGTTTGTCAAAAGTAAGTTGATTGAAAGATTCCAGAATTTTTTTGGTTAAACTCTTTAGTGGTCTTTCCATTGCTAAAAGTCATTTTTAAATATTGGTTGGGCTTTTTGATGCCCCGACAAAGATGTCGAAAATCATTTTGGGTCTTTTGACGCCCGACACAAATGCTAAAGTCATTTTGATAGTGGTTGGGCTTTTTGATGCCCCGACAGAGATGTCGAAAATCATTTTGGGTCTTTTGACACCCAGCACCAACGCTGAAGTTATTTTGGGTCTTTTCACGCCCGGCACAAACGCTGAAGTCATTTTGGGTCTTTTGACACCCAAGTCATTTTGGGTCTTTTGACGCCCGGCACCAACGCTGAAGTCATTTTGGGTCTTTTGATGCCCGACACAAACGCTGAAGTCATTTTGGCCGGGTCTTTTGACGCCCGGCTCAAATGCTGAAGTCATTTTGGGTTTTTTCACGCCCGGCACAAACGCTGAAGTCACTTTGGGTCTTTTGACGCCCGGCACAAACGCTAAAGTCATTTTGATGTTAGTTGGGTTTTTTGATGCCCCGACAGAGATGTCGAAAATCATTTTGGGCCTTTTGACGCCCGACACAAACGCTGAAGTCATTTTTGGTCTTTTGACGCCCGACACAAACGCTGAAGTCATTTTGGGTCTTTTGACACCCAACACAAACGCTAAAGTCATTATGGGTCTTTGACGCCCGGCACAAACGCTAAAGTCATTTTGATGTTGGTTGGGCTTTTTGATGCCCCGACATAAATGTCGAAAATCATTTTAGGTCTTTTGACGTCCGACACAAACGTTGAAAGTCATTTTGAAAGTATTTACTATATAGGAACCTCCAGACCTAACAAGTACGTTTCTCGTTTCTTTCCCGAACAAAATCGGTGTCTATTTCTTTACTCGTTCCTTACCATGATAGCAAGCAAACCCCGGTTTGCTTGCTCTGTGATAAGAAACAAGTAAAGAGGGGCAGCTGTAGACACCCCATTTAGTACGGGGTCAAAATTACATAAAAAATTTGTTTGGGTAAGATTTTATCCTCAAGCTTTTTATGTAATTGATTTTTATAAATAAAATAATAAAAAAGGTTATTTGGACCCTTTATTTTTGGGGTTTATCTTTTAAAAAAAATAAAATTAAAAAATGTTAAAAAAAATTAAAAATAAATAAAATAAAATAAAAGATCTTGAAAAAGTATTTTTTTTAAAAAAAAATTAATAAAAAAAACGAAAATAAAATTTTTTCATAAAAAATAAGATAAGTGTTTGGTTTTTGTTGTGAGGATAAAGACAAATTTTTGAAAGGATTATTATTAAATTTATTGAGAGTTTTCTTAAAAAAAAAAAGAAGATTTAATTGAGGAATAAACCAAGGAATATTGTATTGGGTTTTCAAAAGCCTATTGAAAAATCCTATTTTTCTTAACCTAGTTTTCCTTATAAATAGAGCTCTCTTCCTCAGTTTGAAACAAAAAAAAATTGGGAGAGAGAACTCTGCACAAAAATTCGTACAAAAAAAAAAGAAAAAAGGTGCTGCCAGCTTCAGTTCTCGACGCACCACCACTATCATGCACGCATCTCACAACCTCAGTCCCAGCCTCGCGCGCGTGCGCCTCACACGCCCGTCACCCTCCCCTGCTGCGCCTGCAGCACTTCCTGCGGCGCCAACCGTTTCGCGCCACGTGTCCACCCACTACTCCCTGCTGCTCCTCTGCTCCTGCACTTTCGTTCCAGGTATTCTGTTTTTGTTTTTTTTCATTTATTTATTTATTTACTTTAAATAATAATAAATAATTAAATACAAATAAAATAAAAATGTAGTTTTTTATTATTGAGATTTTAATTATTAATTTTTTATGAATCCTTTTTATTGCTGAATAATAAATATTTTTGCATCAAAGTAAAAATTTGATATTTAAATTCTAATTTTATCCTTAAATCAAGGTATTTGTGTTTTAGGATATGTTATGAATTTAATTGTTAAATTAAAATTAAATAATTTGGGATCATAAATTTTAATAATTAAATCTCATTTTTAAATTATTGAATATGTTTTGGCAAACCGATTTTTCTCACTCATTTAGTGGAGGGATCTCTCGGGTTTTCCTCTTTGTATTCAACAACATGGTAAACATTTTTTTTATTGTGTTTTAAAATAAAATAAATCATTTGTTTTATAAAATCTAATAAATTTATTAATTAAGAATTCTAATGTGTTTTGGAGACCCACCTTTCCTTGACTAAATGTCGAGGTCTTGTGCATATTTCCTCTCAGCATAAAATTATTTAAAAAAAACATTAAAATTAATTAAGAAGTACGTAGCCTTGATTCCTCGTTTTATGAGGGTACGAAGGACCAAGGGCAACCTTGTCAAGCACAACAATAAAAAACAAATAATTTTGGCAAACCAATTATTTAGGTCTTTTAATTAAAATCAATCAAATAAGGGTACCATTTTCGAATTGGCAAACAGGGTGCTAATACCTTCCCCGGCTCGTAACCGACTCCCGAACTCGGAATCTTTCTAGTTCGAGACCAATCTTTATCCTTTTTAATTAATAATTATTTTTTCCGCGTTTTTGTAACAAATGCGGTGGTGACTCCATATTGGGTCAATTGACTCCAACTCGTAGGCGAGGCCCTGAGGGAGACCCAGGACCCCGGCCGCGACATCATAGATAACCTAAAAAAGAGGAACGGAAGAGTGAAGTATAGAATGGAAAATGGGGCTCAATGCATTGGGGGCTGAATAGTTTGAACTTGCTAACTCACCATTCACGTGTCGCAGTTAAACCTACCTAGCAATTTGAATCTTGGAGCTTTGTATGCTATATTTGGACATTTAGAAACATAGACATCGATTCTAATGATATATCAAATCAAATGATAAAAAAAATTTACTTAACAAACAACTTATCCATCAAGCACCATGGACGAAGTTAGAGGCATCCAAGTGCCAAAGTTGTGTTTCAACCACGCATAGCTTAAAGGATGATAGAGTGGGTATGTTTATAAAGCATAGATTGGCAATGATGATCGCCCCGGAATTGTGTATAATTCACACAGAAGAAGCATTTTTTCCTATGATTCTCACATAACATGTGAATTATATTGTGTGACTTCTCCCAAGAATATTAGTCAACACAATCGTTCTCTTCCTTTTTATAGTTATACTGTCAAGTGATTCACGCTTGACAAGAGGGACTTATAACATGCCCCATCGCCACAGAAGCTTGGTGAAACAAGTGAATGGCTTTTTCTAGCCCATGATGAAGAACTCGTGGGAGTTGGACTCTGACTCTAATAAAATATTAAGGTTTCATCTCAAAATCATATGTCAAGGAGAGGAGTAACCCACAACGAGTTTATAAACTATACCAAGGTGAATGAGACGGGAACATGAAACTTCCAATAACTAGGATCTGTTGTACATCTTCGAGTAGACCAAGATGTCATCTATGAAGGCTACTATGAAGGAATCCAAATAAAGTCGGAAGATCCTATTCAAGTAGTCCATAAATATTGCAAGTGCATTGGCTAATCAAAAGGGCATAACGACATACTCATAATGACCATAACGTGTCCAGAAAGCTTTCTTAAGGATATCCTCCTCCTTAACACGAATTTGATGGTACCTCGATCGTAGATCTATCTTAGAAAATATTGCAACTCCTCTAAGTTGGTTCATCAAATTGTTAATTCAGGGAAGGTGGTCTTTATTTTTTATGGTTACCTTTTTCATCTTCCGGTAATCAACACACAACCTCATGCTCTCGTCTTTCTTTTTGACAAAGACGACTGGACGGAGCTTCCCAAGATGACACTCTAGGTCAATGTTATGTTTAACTAGTGGGTCACTAATTAAACAGAATATCGATCATTATTTATATATTTATATAAATATTTAAATACATTAAGGTGAAATAGTGTTGAAAACTTAAATATTATAATAAATAATTTATTTCAAAAACATAACACTAAAACGTAGGTTGTGCAGTGGTAATAGTTGAACTGTAAATGTGTGAGGCCTCAAGTTCGACTCCCACTAAGGTTTTTTTGGGCGAAATTAAAAGATTTAGCAAGAAAAGGTTGGAACAACGGCTCATCCAATGGTTCACCGGTTTAGTTCGACTTTAAATGGTTCAAAGCGATATAATAGCATGGTTGGTAAATAAGTTAACTGGATCAGACAGAGGTTCGGTTCATCGGTATTCTAGCTGGTCCGGTCTGGTTGGTTCATCGGTATTCTGGCTCTTCTCCAATAAGTTTGCTAATTGATTATTCAGCTATGCCAATTCTACTGGTGCCATTCTATATGGTGCAATAGAAAATGGTCTTGTTCCTGGTATTATAGAAATTGGCCTTGATCCCCGTATTAGGTCAATACTAAACTCTACTTCTCGTTTTAGTGGTAGACCGTGAACTTCTTACGGAAAGACTTCTGGGAATTCCCTAACAATAGGGATTTGGTCTATCTTGGACTCTTCATCGACTTCCATTGTAGCAAGGGTCATGGCAGGATTTTCTACTGAGTTTTTATCAAGGTTAGGATTTAAGGTTTCAAATTTGTAGGAATCAAAGATAATGATTCTATTATGGCAACCTACGACTACATGTTTGGAAGACATCCAGTCCATTCCTAAAATCACATCTAATAGTGATAGGGGAAGACATATTAGGCTAACTTGGAATAATCGATCTAAAACTCTGAAGGTAAAATTTGGACATACTTTGGATGTGATAATTGAAGGAGTAGTTGACATTGAAACTCGAAGCCTATAGGAAACCTCAACTATGGGTAAGTTCAATCGTTCAAGACAATCATCTGAAATGAAATAATGCGTTGCACTCGAATTTAACAACACTTCACAAGGAATATCATATATGTACCACATACCTTTAATCAAGTCTTCTACCTTGTCTACTTTATTGCCGCTCGTAGTGAATACTTTACCATGGGTAGTTGGCATTTTCTCACAACACGAGTGGGCAAAATGTTTCGGTTTTTTGCAGTTGAAGCACAAACTCTCATTTTGGTCTTGCTTCTCAAGAAGCCATCATCTTCCATAATAAAATTTCTGGCAGATATTTCACTAAGAAGAGTTGGTTGTAGTATGTTCGCTACTAGTGCCTCCTTTTTGGTTTTCATTCTTAAGCAAACCAAAGTTCTCCCTTTCCCTTTGTGACCCTTTTCCCTTCCCTCAGAGTTGCCTAAGAGTGTTGGTGAGTGATAACCAAAGTTTTCGGGCCTTGGGGTATTTACAGCTCCTTTAAAAATCGTCTTTGCAGTTGTTTTTTATTTTTTGCCATTGACTTATCTTTCTTGAGCGAGCTTCGCAGAAAAATCCAGAATTTAGGTTAGCAAACCCCGTATATATATTATGGTTAAAGTTTTGACGGGATAAGAAGAATGAAAATTAAATCACCAATAATTCACTAAATAATATCTTTAGAAATTAAACCCGAAACCTCCGATATAAGGCTTAATTATGTCACAATTCCCTGAAGTTTTGGGTACTTTTGCCAGATACCCTTATTCTATTTTTTTCAATGTCTGACTCATTAAAGTTACCCATCGGTTTGTCATATACCCTTACTACTAATTCTGGCCAATTTTGCTGACATATAGCATCAGAATCCTGGTTAGGCGCGAGAGGTTAGACATGTGGTGCTTCATGGGTGAAGATCCTCTTTTTTTTAATTAAAAAACTTAAAAACTTAATATTTTTATATTTTTAGTTAAATAAAAAAAAGATAAAAAAATGATTGAAAAAAGATGTCTATGTTCGCCCATGTGACATCACACGGCACCACATGACCAATCTCTTGTGTCTGATTAGGATTATGATGTTACATGTAAGCAGAATTGATCAGAATTGGTAGTAGGGGTATATGACAAACCCAAAAGTAACTTCAAAAAGTCAGACCTTGAAAAAATAGAATAAAAGTATCTGACAAAAGTATCTCAAATTTCAAAAACTTATGACAGGATGATGCCTATTTTAATTTATAAGAATAAAAAATAAAGTTTGATATCCCGCATTCTGGCCCCACGTGCTATCCACTGTGAGCACCTTTTCCCCTTTCTATCTAAACAAAAGGTATTAGCAACACTAGAATGCTGATTATACAAAAAACAGAAAAAATTCCAAGTTCAGCTACATATGACTTATCCTTTATTGTTTCAATCATCTTGACCAAAAGGAAACATCTCAACTCTGCCGCTAACCTTTCAGTACATGGAATACATATCATACCCCAAATTTCCTGCTTTGTGCTTTGTACTGCTTTCAATTAGTGCCCATCTTGTTTGACATCTTCTAGTTATTTCCTCACACATCACTTTTATGTTTATGGTTTTTATACTTTTTAGCTCACAAAAATATAACTTTTCTTTCCCTTTTAAGAAAATTTATATCCCATATTAACGAAAAGGTGTGGAGATCTGATTGGATTCTTGATATCACCAAACAAAGTAAAGTAGACTTTTTATAACACCCTCTTTCTTTTTACACGGGTTTCCTATGAATTTGACTAATTTCTATTTTTGGGTATCGTTTAACCATGCTTCCTTAGTTTTTCTATTTTTCTAGTACTAGTGCTGTGATTTTCTTGAAGTAGTATTCTTAACAAACATGGGCACAGGAATTTCTCCAAACCCTTACTCTCTTTGTCACTCCCATAAATCAGTTCCTTCTTTGCCACAAGGATATGTTACTGAGATGCCATGTCGGTTGTTTTACAGTTTTGCCCCTTGTAGCTCAAGGGTTTTGAGGATGCATAGAGTGAAAGGAGCTTGCTATTCCAGTTTTGATGAACTCCACCATGAAGAGAAGGGTGTTGGAAATGGCAAGGGAATTGCTTATGCATTATCTGATAGAGGTTCTTCAGAATCAGAGCAATTTTGGACAGTGAAACATGATATTTTGGAGCCTTCTGTGCTTGGGATTCGACCCGAGCCACCAAGTTGGCCTGAAAGGGATAAGATTTTGAGACTGAGATTTGAGAGGAGAGTGAGCAGTGTGGAGCTTCCTTTGTCTATAAGGATGATCAAGAAGAAGCTGCAATGGGAAAAGGGTTTTAAAGAGGAGACAAATGAATTAACTTGTTGCTGTTCTGTGCATAAGACTTTTTCTTCAATGTTGTTTATCATCCACCAGCTTCGAAGTTATGCCTTGCAAACGAGGGAGAGTGGTTGCTGTGAAGATTTGCAAAGAGAATTGGACTCTTCGTTTGTGTGGCTCTTCCAAGAGGTTTTCTCAAACACCCCTAATCTTATGGTTTATGTGATGGTTCTGGTAGCCAACTTTTCCTTGTTCTCAATGAGTAACAATGCATTTGTGGCTGTCAGTAAGAATAAGCAATTGGATGCACAAGAAGGGTATAGAAAGGAGTTGACAGAAGCGGAGGAAATGTTGTGGAATTTTATGCTTGAGGAAGGTTCAAGATGGCAAAAGGAACTAGGGATTGAGGTTTTAGACCATGAGACAAAGCTAGGATTTGTGGCTCCAATGTCTGTTCAGCTTGAAGGGGATCATCAGTATGAGGAATATGTCAAAACTAGGCTTTATTACATGAAGCATTTAATCCAGGCACCTCACAATTCCCTTCTGCTGTCGAACTATGCGCAGTTCCTTTATCTTGTCATTCATGACCTTGATGGGTAAGTTCTCGAAAAGCAATCTTCTAATAAACCCAACTTTAGATGAACAAAAAATCTTCTTGCTTTCTTATTCTTTATACACTTAAGGGGTAATCAGCTTTTTGATTTGTTTTTCCAAGTTCAATTGTGTCAGTTTGCATGACATTGTGCAATGTTGATTGTAGCACAGAAGGCATGTAATGAATATCTCATGTTTCTTCTTTAACCTCTTTCCAGGGCAGAAGAGTACTTCAAGCGATCGGTGATGGTGGAGCCACCAGATGCAGAGGCATTCAGTCGATATGCTGACTTCTTGTGGTTGGTAAGAAATGATCTTTGGGCAGCTGAACAGAGATATCAGCAAGCATTGGAAGCAGATCCTGGCAACAATTATCATGCATCAAAGTACGCCAACTTCCTTTGGAGCACCGGTGGAAAAGATACTTACTTTCCTCTTGAATCCTCTGATAACTTGCAACTGTAGCATTGTCTTTATGATCAATCAGATATGAGATGGCATGGTAGCCATAGCATAAAATGGCCAACTTTTTAGAACCCCGGGATGAAATGACCAGCATTGAGAACTTGCCTTGATGTTGTATTTCCTAATCCTTTTAGGGTTTTCTTGCAGTTGTTGTTACTCAATATGGTAATCCATATATCAATGATTTATTTACATGTGCATATCAGGATGTCAACAGAAAAATGACCGTTTAAAATAAAGGAAGCATAGGTTGCGAGCTCTGCATGAGTCCCAACCTAATCAGTTCCTTCTGAGAAATTTATTTATATTGTGTACTCAAAGTTTTCTCAAATCAATGAACAAGTTTTAACTAATTCTTTGTTTTTAACAAATATTGCTTCAATGGGGTTTATTGCCATAATTTTCTAAACTGGACTCCAAAAGAGAGATGCAAGAAAAAGAGCATTAGAACAAGCACATCAACTGAATATCAAATGAAAAGAGTATTACAATCGTACATCAACTGAATATCAGTGTACATGAAGGTGTTTCTAAGCTGAGGGTGTAATATTCCTTAATTCTACACTCAAAATTTTGAGAGCTGAGACAAAAAAATAACCCCAGGATGCAACCTAGTATTATATGTCAAGAATACAAGAAATCAATCTAACAAATATGGTACATTAGGTCTCCCCGCCAAAATGTATTGTGTATTAGATTCAATATCAGTTCCTCAACTACTGAAGAATCGGGTAACTCAACTAGCTAAGCGAACATCGTGGAATTTCTAAAACTGGAGAGAAAATCAAAATCCATCTCACCAAAACCAGATGTTGCGGCTGTCAACAGCCTTCACCGTAGTAGATACCAAAGGCATCCGCCCATATATAGCAGTAAATCTGTTGACACACTCTGTTCTTCTTTCACTATGACCTCCCAAGCTGCTGATTCCGGTTGATCCAATCTCAAATATTTTACCTATAACAGTGAAAGAATCAAACAAGTTGATACATTCATGTATCACCATGAATCAACGTGGTGATTTAAGTCTTTAGAAACTAAAAGTAACAATGTTCATGTCCAATATGTTTTACAAGAAACGGATCCTATTAAATCAAGCAATACCAAGAACATTGGAATTTCGTTATCAGCCAATTTTAAAAAAATTAAATCCATAAACAGCAATCTATCATTGTATTGGTTACTCGAGCATTAAGACTGGAGTGATATTTATAGAACAAGTTCATGAAATAATAACAGCTTAGATCCTGGGATACAAAAATAAGAGACACGGTGAAATACAATGCAAATTATCAAATTATTATAATGATTATCAAAAGCAATTACAGACAAATACTTAGATGAACTAAATAACTAGGCAGCCCAAACCAGAAGTGGGGGGAATGAAATGAATATTCCTTTAGCATTTCTGTCATATTGTTTTAAATAGTAGACATTTCCATAGATCATTTATTGGTTCTCCAATTAACGATATTTTATAGTCATTTTGAGCTAGTAAAATTAAGGAGTTTATTTACTCAACAAACTAGAAAAAATTATGCAACTCCCATAAAAATCATAAGTTGTGGCATTATAAAAATTGTACTGTGAGTTCATCAGTTCACAAAGAAAAAAAACACTTGATGAAAAATTGAAAACTATGCAATCTGTTTCTGATGTACCAATTACCTTTAACCCATATTGGGGGTGCACCGGTTGCATTTGCAACAAGGAAAGACATTGCAATATCTTCACAATTCCTGAAGATCAATTGAATTATTGAGTAAATAACAAAAAGTTAGAATTACATATTTTGGGTGGTTAAAGTCTGATAAACAAGATGGCAGCGAGTGGTTAGTTGGTAGAGAGGAAAACCTATTCTTGGTAACATATTCTCTAATTGATGCTGGCATCTCATTTGTGTAGAGACTGAAATACTTTTTGTGGAAGAATGCTGCCTTGGAAAGCACCATACTATATGTACCAGTCCACCACACGGACCACCATCCCCCATATCTAAATCTGTTGTTATTACCTTCCTGCAAGAACAATGAAAAAATTGAAAGATTAGCATTACAAAATTGAGATATTCTTTATGCCAAGGAGTAAGCTCATAAAGTTCAAAGCAAGATTTATATATGAACTAAACAAAAGTAGTAGTTTCTTGAGGGTTGGATCAACAAACAGATTAAAAGATACAATTTTTTTCTTCTATGACAAGTTCAGCTTTCTTTTAAAGTAAATTAAATACTCGCCAAGTAAGATATGACCGGTCAATAAATGACAATAAAGGATTGGAGAACATTTTATTTTTTTCATAGCATCATGCTCAAATTTGAAATGGATCTCTGATCCATATGTAACAAAATATTGAATTGTGTGTTTCACAAATCTGCATCATTAAATGCAAATACTAGTCAATATCAAACCACTTGGATGTGCAATAGCTCCTACATCAAAATTTTGCAGGACAAACAGGATGGATTGACTTTTATCAGAGCTGAATTAGTCATATACTTTCTCTAATGTTGCTTGAAAAGCATAGGCACAAAAGAAATATTATGTGAAGAAATTTATCTAGGATGATGAACAATGAACTTGTAAAAGATAGATAAAACCATACCAATGAATCCACCCAATGGACACGAGGAACATATCCCACCATTGTATCTGGTGCACTTTGCCAAACATCAAATGCAAATTCCACTGAAGAGCAAGGAAATATGACATCATCATCAATAGAAAAGACAGCATCTGTCTCCAAATCTTTAATTTCTTTAAATCTATTATTCAAACTGTCTTCCTTGTTGATTTCAAACTTCAATTTCACATGTCGTCCATCTGTAGACCTGGACTCTATTGCATGGTGTAGAAATTTAGAAAGAAAATCTGAAGGAGGATCAGGTTCACTCCACACAATGTGTACTGATTCAAGACGAGGACATGATGCATAATGCATGATGGATTGCTTTAGGAGATCATATCTTTTCCATGTGTTCATTACAATAGAATATCCTTTCCTGAGAACAAAATATAAAAATGAAATGAACTGACAGACTTTACAATCAAAATCAAAATACTCAACAATCATAAAAGAAAATTAAATTTACAATGAAAAGGATTGCCTTATTTTTCAAACAAAATAGATATGAAAAGGGGAGGGGAGAACCTCCTTATAGGTCAAATGGATAATCTCTATCCTCTACCTCGGGTTATTTCTAAGGCAATTATGCCAGCAAGCAAGCACGGTGCAGAGTCAGTTGTTGAGAGCTATGAATGCTATTTAATTTAAACATTGGATTGCCAAAAAAATCTAAAAAATGGAAAGGTGTTGGCATCATTTTCACTTCAAAATTCAATGTTCAGTCCCATCAAAGGAAAGAATGTTAATGATATAAAGTATAAACCACTTTAAGCTGAAACTAAGGTTTTCTTTGGCAAGAATAGTGTCTAGGAGGACAATAAGATGTCGTTTGATCTATGTAGTTAGCCCCACCAACTAGAAAATGACTCGGCTGTTGTTGTTTCCAAAAGGTAAGAATAAGATTGCTCACAAATTCCATCAACTCATGAATATCAAATTTCTTAAATAACATAATCCATCATATACTCCTTCCGTCCCATAAGTGATGTTCATTTAGCTATTTTACTTTGTCGCATAAGTTATGTACTTTTAAAAACTCAATATTCATTTATACTTCTTTTTCCAATTTCCAAATATATCATTACTTATTACATTCTCTTTTTCACCACTCATTTCTCAATCTCTCTTCAATATAGTACTAATCTTTATACATTTATTATTCAATGAAGGTAATTTAGTCAAAATATATCAAACTCTCACGTCATTTCCTCATTTCTTAATCTATGTGCAATTTCTAAAACAACATACTCCCTCCGGTCCTATATATAGGACATACTTAACCATATTCCTCGGACCAAGAAAAGTAGTTAGTTTTATGAATTCTATGAGAATATATTGTAACATTACAATTTTACCCTCTCAACTTTTCTTGAAAAATCCACACTCATTAATGAACAACAAAAAACACATGCATTTAATAAGGGCAAAAAAGATAAAAAGCAATAAATGATGCATAGAAAATACAAAATGTCATATATAGGACCAAAGATTGCTTCTAGAATATGTCCTATATATAGGACCGGAGGGAGTAACATATAAGAGGGAGGAAGTACTAATTAGGAACCTGAACTCAAGTAAATGATCAATGGACAACCACAATAAAAACTTAAAAAGAAATCTAAATTCCAAGTCACCACAATCAAATTCCCAACTACTATCAATTTTCCAAAATCCCCGGCACGAAGAACTTGTTCAGGACTTCAGGTATTAATAACATATATTGCTTATTGCTATCTATATAGGAATCATTTTTTTTATTTTCTTTTCTTTTTCCCCAAATTTCTTTCTATAATTAAAACATTTAAGACATTAACACATAAATACAAACAGTAAACGGCATCAAAGCAGCAAGATGATGAAGAGCACAGATCTTTAAATGTTGCAATTACTACATTAACTTCACTAACATTTAAAGCAAGATATTTAATAAAGTTCCTTACCAAAACAAAAATAGAAACTACGTAAATTAAAATTAACGGATTTAACCGAAAATCGAACCTCGAAGCATGGAAGCGGTGCAGAGAAGAGGTGTGATCGGTCCAAACGGTGACGGTGGCGGCGACGACAATCAGCGTTAAAGCAATGGAACAAAAGAGAAGAAGATTGATTCTCGATGTTTTAACGGTGGAGATCGCGAGTTGCCGGAACCGCACCTCCGTGCGACGGTTCAACTTGAAGCACCCGCAGCTCCCTCTCATCACCGCCTCGTAACTCGGAACGGCAACTCGGCGCCGAAGCCGAGTCGTAAAACCGAGTCAGTTTCAAGAGCGAGTCGGGGCGCCGTTCATGGATCGGCGCCGTAAGGTTCTAGAAACCAAGCTGACGGGGTTTGGCGGGTAATGATACGGTGCGGCGGAGGTGCAGGGAAGGGGGAAAGGTGATTGGATTAGCGAATGATACTTTTTTGTTTATTTTGTTATTATGAGAGGGAAAGGGTTTTAAGGGAATGGTAAATTGGTAATAGATTAGTTATGTTCCGTTTTGGTTGGAGGTGTATTTTTATTTTTATTTTATTTAAATTTTTTTTGCAGGGGTAATGAGAAATGTTTTCCGTCTCTGATCAAAGACAGAGGTTCGGATCCAGCTCCTCTGAAGTTGTGGCGGGAACTGTACCCTGTTGTTGCCTTCAACTGGGCCGTTGGATTAATCCAGTGGTCCATATTTTGACACGTGTCCAAATATTAGAAAAAAAAACATTTGAAACCCCAATTTTCCTTCTATTCTTTCATCTTCCCTTCTTCTTCTTCCATTTATTTCATACTGCCATAACCCTTCCCATTTCTCTGATACCAATCCCTCTTCTTCCAATGTTCCATAACCTTCTTCTTCTTTTGCTCCCAATTCGGATCCGCCACCTCCTCTGAAGGTTCGTAACTATCATCCCATAACCATTTCCGCTGGTTTTGATCCCAAACCCCTCGAGCGTGGCGTAAATGTTCTCAAAGAAATTTCTCAATCTCCCAACATCAAAAAGGTTTCATCTTTATTTATTTTTAATTTATGTATTTAATTATTTATTTATCTATTTAATTGTTGTTGTTGTTAATGATCGTTGTTTTAACTGCTTCTGCCTTTATTGTCAGGCATTTGAACTTATGAAGAAGCGAGAAGAGACTAAGCAAACTGAATTGGCTACTAAGGTTGCTAAGTTTAAAGAAATGCAAGCTCAGCATGAAGCTGTGGATTTAATTTATAATCCCTTAGCTTATTCTCTTTTGATATATAATAACACCCCATGTTTCATTTTTTTTTTTGGTTTACATGGGAGGTCTGGGACTAGAACCCATGACCTGGGGAGGGGGAAATCCTAAGTGTCCCTGCAGCCACCAACTGAGCTGTCTTACATGAACTAACACCCCATGTTTCATTTACAAACAAAACAAAACATTTTTATAGGGTCCATCACTCGCATAAAAATTCTAATTATGTAGGCCGAGACTCTCAGAATTATATATAAACATTTTTTTTATATTGGATATTGGGATAGCTTATTGTTTGTTTGTAGTTTAATTTATTTTGCTTTAGTTATGCTAACAATGAATTTGTCTGATGATGTAACAATGAACAGGGGCAGGAGGAGCGACCAGCCGCCAGTGACGGCGGCTCACGGTGGTGCGAAAAATACCGATCACCGGAGGTGGGGTTTGGGTTGAGATATTCTTGTTGAAAAAGCCAAGGGAAATCACGTATGGAAAATGCTAAATGTTACAAGAGTTTTAAATGGGTTTTTTATTTTTGTTCACAAAAAAAATGGTTTTTTTTTACTATTTAATATTTGGACAAGTGTCAAAATTTGGGTCGTTGGATTGATTCAACGGCCCAGTTGAAGGCAACAACAGGTACAGTTCCCGCCACAACTTCAGAGGAGTCGGATCCCAGAGGTTCGGTTGTCTGGGTTGGGCACAGGAAAGCATGCGGACGTTGCAGATGCATCAAATCATCAAAATCTCTTCTGCTGCGGCACATGGCTCCTTCATCCACCGTTCACTTGGAATAACGATATGGACTTCCAAATATTTATAGCTAATACATGGAAAATGTTTGTTTGACATCCGTATTTGACATCAAAGATGGACACTTGCTTTTTTGGGTAAAAAGTGGTGGATCATGTAAGAAAGAGAAACTGCAACACCCACCAATTTTTGCCTGAAAAGGCAGGTTTCCCGTATAGATGTCAAAGGCTGATGTTTATGTAACAGAATTGCTAATATATTACCCCTTCCATTTTATATCCCGTGTCTCTGGAGTTTATGTCCCATATTTTATACTCCCTCCGGTCCATATTATAAGCACATTTTCTCTCTTACAAAATGGGTGCTTATAATATGGACCGGATGGAGTATGTATTATTCTTTTACAAAATTCAATACATAGTTAATGTTATTTTTTCAAACATACTTCTATTTATTACATTTTTCAAAAAGTCATATAATGAAACAATGGATGAAATTAAGGCATCATTAATTTTAGGTATAACTACCATGTTAGAAAATGGCTATAAAAGGAGACAATTCTCGTGACTATTCTGCATGTTTGAGATTACGGCAAAAGATCATGTTACCGTATCTGGTTAAATTTTCACATTGGCAAAAAATCTAGAAGCTTGTGAAGAAAAAATAGATAAAAACACATCCAGAGTTTCAAAAGTGATGGTGTAGGAATTAGATCTCTAGAAATATGAAATCCTCTTTGGAAAGAAAAAAGGAAAAAAATTCCTTCAGAGAGGTCTTCCATTTCTTTTCTGTTAATTGAGAATTAGGTATGAGAAATATGTTTCCTTGTCAAAATGAATCCCTCATCTAATGGAATGTTTCAACCTTTGTGAAGGTTCCACATGATATAGAATTTAAAGACATGTTCATCCATATTTCACGTAATCAAAACATCATATTCATGATCAAATCGTTAAAATTGCATAAAAGACATAAAACAACAACTTAACGTATGATTTTCATTTTCTTTGTAAAACAGCCCAAGTCCATAATTATTTTAGTTCATATGCATCATATTAAACTTGTTCAAAGCAATAATTTTATCAAGGAACCATGGATTGTCTTGGTCTCCAAATCAAGCAATCTTGTCATGGCTATTCATCTCTCTTTCACACATAATCGACCAAACATACTTCAATAATTATCCTAGCGATATGAATGAGATCTCCCATACTTATTTGAAGTTATTGAATGGATTTGAGACTGAATTTTGACAAAAGCCACTGCAAACCCAAGTTTGCAGCATCAACAAAACAGATATGACAGGCTGACTTCGTCGGAGTTTTTCATCAAGAATATGCGAAGGAAAATCGTAAAAGAAGGTTAGAAATTAAACTAGAATATAAGAACTTTAAAATAAGCTATAGATGTCAAGGATTGTCTGTACTGTTTGGTCGTACCAAGCTTACGAAGTTAGCTCGATGAAACTGACCATGCTGAAAATCCAGATTTCAGCATAGTTTTGGCAAAGTTTGACTGCTCATATATCTTTGGTCCAGCCACGGAAATGCATGAAACCAATTGATTTAGAAACTAGGATATGAATACTAATGGTAGAAACTGGATTCGTGAATTATAAGTGCCTGAGCTGTTCATACTAGCTTCACAAAGTGACCAACTTGAAATCAGTTTTCAGATTCCAGAAATTCAGAAATGTTTTTCTCTAACTTTGGTCCTTTGGTTCGGCATGCTCAGTGACTCAAATGACACGAAACCACTTGCTAACCATTCTTTGCCATGAGGACAGTAAATATAAACAAGAAAAAGGTAATGAGGGTGACCGAGCTTACCACGCGACAACTGAAAAGTTGGCGTGTTGAGAATTCTGGTTTCAGCTTCCAGAATTCGGATGATTTTTGTGAAACTTTGAGCTTATCGTTCGGCACGATCGTTCAACGAAAACACATGGGACCAATTGGTACAGAAACTAGGATGAAAGGACTTGAGATTAGAACAAGCTTGAAACTCAGAGGATGCTCGAACTTTCCACACGGCATCAAAGAACAGAGGCTCCCGAATCTGAATTGCAGAATTTCAGGTTCAAGTGCCTAACTTCGAAGGAGTATAACTTTTGATACACTTCACCAAATTGCACAAACTTGTTATCAAATCGAAGAGGGTTGAACAAGATTCGATTTGGTGTAATATTTGTAAGGTTTGAGAACTCAGAACATAGAACACAAAGAGAAGGAAGTATGCACCAGAAAATTCGTTTTCTGAGCTTAAGTGTTTGGTTGATGAAAAATGGAGGGGAAATAACACTCATAATGCCTCAAATAATCACCCCCAATCAGTTAGGATTAGTGGGGAACATATTAGGGAAACACTAGACCCTAAAGCACGGAGTAATTAGGGAAAAGTGAGAAAAAGTGGGAGACAAAACAAGTTGGGTTTTCACTGCTTTTGATTTTTAGCCAACAAATATAGAATACTCAAGTATTCCTAAAAATACTCGAGTCTTTTTTCTCAGATGCTCCAAATGCATATCTGTCCGTTGGATGTGATGAGGAGGTTGTTACAAAGCTTGTGTCAAAATTTGAGCAAGATCTAACGGTTAACGAATGAGCTAGAGGCCGATCTTTAAATGATGTTTTTGAGACAAAACACTTTTATGACAATTTCACATATTATTTCATCTCCAACTATTCTAATATTATTTTCACACTTCAAAACTAAATTCTCATAATATTTCAATAACATTCATTTCACTCATTGATAAATAGTATTTATTTAATAGCTAATTATTATTTCATAATTTCGAAGATAATTCTGGTGGGTGTTACACTTACCTTCATAGCGCCACCAGTCCTCCGAAGGCCATTCCATCGGATCCTCTTCTTCTCCATCAACCATAAAATCATCCCTTTGCACCACATACCCATTAGTCATCCCATGCATTCTGGGATAAGACCCCGGTGGGGAGGCAAAGCGTACCGAACAGGTAGGCTGTGAAGAAGAAGGGGTCTTATTAGAGGATGGAAGAGAAGACACTTCACGACGTGGATAAGGTGTGGGTGGTCTTTGGGGTGCTCCTGGTGGTGAGATAGGACGGAAGGTATAGCCAGGTGGTGCATGCATGGTATAGATCATGGGGATCTGAGTACGCCTTGGTCTAACACGAGACCGAGGGTTCGCGTGATGCAGTATCACTTCAACATTCCCTTCAATAGTGGTAGTGGTATCCTCTATCTCCCAGTCATCCGAGTGGAGAGGTCTCATCTCCATACAGACAAGGTTCCGACTTCCCATTACCTAACACACAATAAGGGACAATGAGTGAGTCATTGTCAAGAAGCTATTTAAATAAGTAATTAAGAAACTTAAAGTCTACATACACATTTAGCAATTATCAAGATAATATGGTGCATGCATCTATTAACATCTTAACATATCATACGTACTAATGGGATATCATGATATCTGTGACACCCTTAGAAATAAAACCCCTTAAACCTGATTAATTAAATAGTTACTTGAAAATTTCTTTTTAAAACTTATTAACTTATAAAAATTCTCCGTAAAATTCGACGGAGTTTACTTTGTTTTTCGAACTTTCCAAAAATTAGTTTTCCTGCTTAACCTGTAATTAAAATATTTTCATAACCACAGAACAGCCAGATAACATATTTAAAAATATTTAAGTCCTTGAAATTGTTTAATTCCCAAAAGATAATTTATAAACATAAAGTTTTCAGATTAGCACCCCGGACAAGGATATGGTTCTTGACCCTAACTACTTACACTCCACGTGGTGGAGTGTACTCCTGCTCGGCCTATGACAGTGTATGCTCAGTCTCTGTACCTGTATAAAAACAGCAAGGAGGTGAGTAATACACGGAACTTAGTAAATGAATTCTAAAAGGACATAGTAATAAACTAAGTCGAGCATAATTCATTCGCATTCAACTCTATTATATCCGCTTAATTTAATTTCTTTCTATTAACCTTCCTATTCATATTTTCATATTTAATTCACATTTTAATTCATTTTATCCATACATTGTTTTTCATTGTTCTCATCCTATTAGTTACCCATAGGGTCACTAGGACCGCCTGGAATATGTGCCACCACAAGTGTATGCAGCAGATATTCGTCAAATGGCTGCATTTCGAGATCGTTTCACTCAACGAATGTGGAATGCAACTAACAGGGACTAAAGAAAATATAATTACTGTTACTACTATTATCATCATATTAATATTATTGTTATTATCATCATCTACCATTAATCATGTCTAGTTTTTCTTGATAGGAATTATGAATTGTGGAGATATTATTATTACTAGCTCTCACCCCGTACAATGCACGGGTTGTTGATATATTAGTATTTTTATATTAAATATTTTAAAGTAAAGATTTTTTTTTATTATAAAGTAAAGATTATTATTACACAACAATAAAAAATAATTACACAAAAAGGCAGAGACTCAAATCAAACCATTCACTTTAAAAAAAAATTAATTTAAATGAGCTTGTTGAGAAATTTTGTACTTTCTTGTGTAAATAGAAAATAACACTTTTTATCTTATATCTTCCTTATTTATTTAATGGATAAATTAACATTTTTATATGATTATCAACTTTATTTTGAAGAATCAAAAGTAAATCAACATAATTAAATAATTTTATATTTTTTTGTTTAGTGGTATTATGAGTAAATTTAAGATAAATTAGAATATCTACTATTTCATAGGACATGAAGACGGCATTGAACTTGTTATTCTTGACTATCTTGATTAACACATTACATTTTATAAGGAATACAGCGACTGCTCTTTTTTAATGTATTTTTTATATAGTTGATCGATGAAGTAACACGTTTTTATATACCATTATTACGTTTATTATGATATGATTAATTAGAGTGGAATCAAAATTATTTTTTTTATATTTTTTTGTTTGATGATATTATCAGTATATTTAAGGATAAATCAAAATATTTCCTATTTCATGGGACATGATAATTTAGCATTTTTTTTAACATAAATTATCATTTTTTAAATATGATTATCACATTTATTATTATTATTATTCATATTTAAATATTTTGATATTTTTCATCGTTTATCTTATCTCAAGTTAATCATAAGATTTTATCCTAAAAAAAAATTTGTTCTTATTGTTCTAATCATCTTGGTTTAATCTTTTTTTCTTTTTTTTTTAATCTTTTTGAAATGTATGTAACTTTGTTTTTAATATGTTACTTCTTTTTTGTGTGTAGAGATTATAACAACTAAAGTATTTATCCATTACAAATTTTTTACAAAACGATAATCAATATATTTAATCATATATCTATATTATTTTTAATGTTTGAAAAAATCTAAACTTTATTAATATTTAATTTGTTTTAATTTTAAAAAATATTGTAATACTCTCAATTTCGATATTACAATATTAATAAAATATTGTTTGGTTTAAAAATTGTCTCAGAAAAAGTTAAAAATGGAGCTCATAATAATAAATAATATAAAATTATGAAAAAAAATTTCATTTTTATAAGATAATCTACCTTTATTATATTTTTTATTAGAATTATCATTTAAATTTTAAATAGATTTTTTTTAGTTTAGCTTTTGGGTTGACGTGTTGTGCCAAATATTAAGGGTAGCTTGTGGGCTATGCAGTATACTCCAAGCCCATCAACATGTACAGATTTATGATATCTCCACGGATTACGTGGAAATATCTAGATGAGACATGCGAATTCGTTTTTTTTTTACATGTTTTATCTATATTGAATCTATCTGCTATTTGTAATTTGTGGATAGCATCAAAAAATTTTATTCCCGAATATCCCAAACCAAATAATCCCTACGTGTTTTTTTAATAGATTAATCCCTCCATTTTTTAATATAACATTTTTTATATTAATTATTTTTTTCATAATTATTGTGGTAAAAAAAACAAAACAAATAAATTTATCTCGACAATACATTTAGATAAAGTGGTTATAGAAAAAGTAGGGAGAGATTTAGTTTGAATTTTGTTGTTTTTATATTTGGGACTGTGGTTTTTATGTTGTTGTTTTTTTTAATGTTGTTGTTATCTTTTAATATATTACGGGATTTATTTATAGGATTTTAATTTTAATTTAATTATTAAATATAATTAATGATGAGATTTTAATGTTGTTGGGATAATGATTTGAAAAATTTGAATAATCTATTTAACTTAATTTTTTCAGGTACCAAATTGTCTTAAAAGCAAAATTTTCAAGTATTATTTTAAAAATCCAAACAGAAAGCAACAAATGCATTAATGTGGAATAAGGACTGAGATTACTACCCAAATCATATTGACAATTGGGGTTTTAAACATATTTCTATGTATTTATTCACCCCAATGTCACACTATCTTTATGACATTCAAATATAAATCCTGAGACTTACTTGTATTTTTATTTAGAGTGAAGGGACACTTTGGTCCCTCAAGTTTTTCGACAGGGACTCTTTAGTCTCTCAAGAAATTTAATTCATTTTTAGTCCCCAAAGTTTTCCAAAAGTACCAATTTAGTCCCTATCCTATTTCCGTTAGCTACTTCGTTGAGGGACTAAATTGGTACTTTTGGAAAACATGAGGGACTAAATTGGTACTTTTGGAAAACATGGAGACTAAAAATGAAATAAATTTCTTGAGGGACTAAAGTGTCCCTTTCGAAAAACTTGAGGGACCAAAGTGTCCCTTCACTCTTTTATTTATAACAATAAATAAAATTTATTTTGATACATTACAATAAATAAAAAAAAACTAATTATAAAAGGAATTGCAACTCCACGCTGAACAGTTTGGTATTTCTGAGTGACTTTACTTGTGTTACAATTCTATGTTGATCTGGTAACAGTTCATCCATCCATTTTCACGCTCTTTTGGGTCTTCAACTGACGCCTCCTCATTAACATAAAGCGCTTCAGAGCTCTCTTATACTACAAACACACAACAAAAATGAAATACTACCTCCGTCCCTAATTATAAGGTCCTCTTGGGAGATTTCACATCCATTAAGAAAGTGGAATAATTTAATTAATTGTATTGGAAATGTGAACTTTTGATATGTATTTTCAAAATTACCCCTATTAATATTATTGGGAATCTAAAAAGTATTAAATAAATAAGGGTGTTTGTGGAAAAAAAATAAATAATGCTCATTGAAAATTGGGAAAGGGCTGTTGGGTATTCAAGTGTGAGATTAAGTCCCACATTGGATAGGATGGGATGGGTGAGAAGGTTTATAAGTGGTAAGACCCATAGAACCACTGCCTTAAGGTTTTGGTTCAGGATGTGGTATCTCACTTACAAGTGGTTCCTCACTATTCCCATGACCTTGGAGCAATGTGACTCCTCGTTGGTTAGAACCTCCCCTTGTGAAGGTCCTGACAGTGGTATCAAAGCCGATGGTTCGGCTGGGACATGGTGGATCAAGGGGGAGTGACTGGTAAGTGTGGGGATTCACACTTGAAGGGGAAGATTGTTGGGTATTCAAGTGTGAGATGAAGTCCCACATTGGATAGGAAATCCCCACTTGAAGGGGGAGATTGTTGGGTATTCAAGTGTGAGATGAAGTCCCACATTGGATAGGATGGGATTGGTGAGAAGGTTTATAAGTGGTAAGACCCATAGAACCATTGCCTTAAGGTTTTGGTTCAGGATGTGGTGTCTCACTTATGGGCGGTTGCTCACTATTCCCATGACCCTGGAGCAATGTCACTCCCCGGTGGTTAGAACCTCCCCGGTTGCAGGTCCTAACAAGGGCCTTATAAATAGGGACAAAATAAAAGTGTTAAGAGGACCTTATAATTAGGGACGGAGGGAGTATAAAATAAGAAGTAGCAGGAACATAAAATACGAAATAATAGGAGGAGAGAATTTTCAGAAGTAGAGAGATGATCTAAAGTGAAAAAAGGTAAAGAATGAAGGTGAGATCATGTTATATATAGTGATTTTTTAAATATTTTTGTTGAGGATAATGATTACTTTTTTTCTCAACAAACTGAGGATGATGATTTCACATACAGATAATGATTAAATAAATTTTAAAAAGGCTTATTTCTGTATTTAGTCCCTGAAAGTTGAGAGTGTTTTGATTTTGGTCCCTGAAAGTTTTTTGACCTTGACTCATCTTTAATTGTTTTAAAAATTTGGTTTTAGTCCTTGTTGTTAAGGAAAATCTGTTAACTACTGACGTGGCTAAAGGAAAGTCACATCAACATACATGTGTGCAAGTATGGAATGTCATGGTTGACGTGGATGATCCGGATCCGCAGGAGTAAAAGGGCCATAGCCAAATCCACAAACACATTTTGGTTGGGCCTTGGCCCTTTAGCTCCTGCGGGTCCGGATCATTCACGTCATCCTATCAGTGACATGCAATACTTACACACGTGTATGCTGATGTGGTGTTTCGTGAACTACATCAACAATTAACGAATTTTTCCTAACGGTAGGACTAAAACCAAATTTTTAAAACAATTAAGGATGAGTCAAGATCAAAAAAACATCCAAAGACCAAAATCAAAACACTCTCAACTTTTAGGGACTAAAACCATAAATAAACCATTTGAAAAAAATTTCAAATTGTAATTTTGGTTAGAGATAATGATTAAATAAATTTGAATAATTTATTAAATTTTAAATTGTAATTTTGATTGGAAATAATGATTATCTACCTACAAACACTCTGATGTGAGGATTGTTTCACGCGACAAAAGTGGTGCTTTGAAAAGGGATCTTTTTATATAAGTATAGTAGATTGTTTATTTATTTTATTATTGTTGTTATTCTTGTTGTTGTTTGGGTGTTGGAAGACACTGACCGTGGAGGCAGTGAAAGAGAGTGTGTGTTCGTGGTAAAGGGTGCCATGTGGCGGTATGGTGTACGATAATATCAATGGAAGTTGTCGGTAACAACGATAGAAAATGTCAATCACAATGGTGATGGTTACAAAATAATAGCAAAAAGTGTTATGTGATCAATGAAGATGGTAGTAAAGATGCCTTATAGTTATAATGTTATTAAATTTGGGAACAATTTTATCATTTTGAAACTAGAAGTTTTGAAACTAGAATTTATAAAACTAAAAACTAGCTTTGATTTTTTAAAAATTTCAAAACTAAAAACCATCCAAACAGGCCTTACGTTTTTAGTCTTGGAACTTAGGTGTTCTTTTAGAATTGGTTCTTGAACTTTCTTTTTTAATGATTTGGCTCCCTAAACTATGCTCAAACTTTTGAAAATGTTCATTTCCTCATTTAAGTGATGATATGGCCAACAACATGTCACATCAAGTTCGTAACATCGACAAATAACATATTATGGAACGTCATATGGCATCACATGATTTCTTTTAATTAAAAAATCAATTCTTTTAAAAATAATTAAAGGTTCGATTTTCTTTTAGAAAAATCTCATTTTTAATAATTTTTAATTAATTTGAATTTTTTAAATTTAGAAAAATACGCTTAGCATTATGTGACACATTGCCTATCAACGTAACAAAGGTGATATTGTATGGCGTTGATTATATAATTACTTAAGTGACAAAATGATCATTTACATATGTTTAAGCAAAATTTAAGAATTTAAAATATTAAAAATAAGTTCAATAACCAATTTTAAAAAATCTTCTATGTTTAAAGATTAAAAATTTAAATAAACTTTTAAAAAAATATATCTACCATCTTTAATTTTTTTTATATAATTAAACATCTTTTATAATAATAACAATAAAGGAAACACAACAAAAACTCGTGTCCCTATGATAATAAAAACTTGTGGCTCTAAATTATTAGACGGTCTAAGTGACTTATGATCACATAATTTAATATAGTTTTGTCTCACAAGATTGGAACTTGGAGAATGTTATCAATAAAATAAAATAAAATAAAGGTTTTTGCTAAAAAATAAAAATAGTTGTTAAGGTTTTTATAGTATTTAGAAAAATAATCATAAATGCATATTATTATTTCGTGTCTCGGAAATCTAAAAAAAATGCATTATTCAATACTTATTTATTACATTTGACTACTTAACAAGTGAGCACTTGTTAGCGTTTGCTTAAAATAAAATATAGTATTTTTTATAAATTATGTTTTAGGGTCTTGCTAACGACACTTGTTAAGCTTTTTAGAAGTGGAAAAAACATTACAAATTCCATTTTTTTCTTCTTTCGAAAACTTTTAAAAAAAAATACAAATTTCAATACTTTTAAACTATAAATTTAGTTTCTTAACAAGTGCCCTTTGCATTTTTCTTTGTTTTAACTTATGTTTCAAGGTATTAGTTAAAAGATATAAATATATATATATATATATATATATATATATTTTGAAACATAAAATTTTTATTTCTCAAAATTTGAGATTTAGAACTATTTTAAAATAAAATCTTTTTTTGTTTTACTTTCTTAAAAAATGCACTTTCCATAAAATGTATACGAGGAACCAGGGGAGAAATGATCGACCACTTTTTAGAGTGGCCCCTACTTTTTTGACCCCCCTTGTTAATTAGTTAACCCCCTTATTTAAATGAATATCTCAAAATAACCTTACAAATTTTCTATAATCCTAAAATAACCCCTTCTTATTCCTTCCTTATCCATCCCCTTCTTCCACTCATTTTGAAATTTGAAATTCAAATTACATCTCTCTCACCTTTTCACATCAATTCTTAATAAATACCCCTTTTCACATCCCACCCCTTTTTACTGCTCCACAAAGACACCTCCTGTCCTCCTCCACCGTTTTTACTCCAAAGCCACCTCCTCCATCGTTTTTTACTGCTCACAAAGCAAGCAGAGAGACACAAGACACAAAGCCAAAGCCAAAGCCAACCTCCACCGCGGCAACCTCCTCCACAGCGGCAACCTCCTCCACAGCGGCACAACCCTCCACCGCACTCCTTCACCGCAAGCACAACCGCAGGCCAACAAAGGTTAGTGTTCCATCCTTCTCATGCTCTGCTCTCTCTGCAACTGTTATGTATTTTTTTTTTTTAAATTTTCGTTTTATTCATTAAATTGTAGAATGTGTTTAGAAATCATTATTTAATAGTTATAGGTTCTTGTTAAAATGTTTAGGGTATGTTTATTGTAATTTTTGATTGGGTTTTTTTAATGAAAATCGTGTCCAGGTTCTGTTGCGTTGAATCTAGAAACCCCATTGTTATATATCCCTCGCTGAGGGTGCAGCGAGAGCATGAATTTGTTCTCTCGCTGCACCCTCAGCGAGGGTGTTATTTTTTTTTATTTTATAACAATATTAATATTTATAAAAATAATTATTTAAAGTTATATAAAATTTTTGGAGTAATATGTCATATTAGTCCCTGACTTTGTAAGCGTCGGTCAAGTTAGTCCCTAACTTTATCGAAATAACAATTTAGTCCCTGAGATTTCATTTTAATTCACATACGTCCCTATCTTTATCTCATTTTAAAGCAAATACATCCCTGCGATAGTGACGACAGGGACTAACTTGATCGACGTTCTCTTATCTCAGGGACTAAATTGCTATTTCGATAAAGTCAAGAACTAACTTGACCGACGCTTACAAAGTCAAGGACTAATCTGACATATTACTCAAAATTTTTGGTATTATATATTTTACCAAAATATATATTTTTATAAAAATAGACGTATTATGATAACCTTTATATAGGCTAATTCAATGTCCTCTTTGGCTTCATAGAGATTTAGATTGTAAGGCTCATATGTGTATATATATATATATATATATATATATATATATATATATATGAGATTTGAATTTGTTTATATTATGATGTTGAGATCAGATAAGATATAGAGGATTATAATGTTGATTTGAAAAAAAAAGAAATAGGATAAATATTAGTTAATTTAAATAATTAATAATAACTTTAAATTAATTTAAATGCATTCATCCGTATTATGATATATTTCACTGCATCAGTTCTCATATAGGAGATTTGAATTTGTTTATGTTATGATGTTAGATCAGAATATATTAAGATGATTATAATGTTTATATTTATAGAAAGGAATAGGATAAATATTATTTAATTTAAAAAATTAAATATTATGCTTGGGGTCAGTGACTGTTATAAATATTTGATTTTAATTTTATTTATTTTTTATTTATTTTATTTTATTATTATTTAATTTTAACTTTTTATCTTAATTTTTTTTATTTTATAATAATATTAATATTTATAAAATTAATAATTTGAAGTATATATAAAAAAAATTTATTTATTTATTTTATTTTACTATTTATTTTTACATTTTTTTATATATTTTTTATTTTATTATTATTTAATTTTAACTTTTTTTATTTTTTATTTTTTAATTTATTTGTTATATTTTTTATTTATTGCTAATATTTTTTATTTTATTGTATTATTATTTAATTTTAAATTTTTGTTTTTATTTTATTTTATTTTTTTAATTTATTTATTTTATTTTATTATTTATTTTTAATATTTATTTATTCTATTTTATCATTATTTAATTTTAACTTTTAATTTTTATTTTATTGCTTTTCTTGATTATTATTTAATTGTAACTTTTTTATTTTTATTTAATTTCTTTTGTTCTTTCTTTAAGTTTTGGATATTGCATTTATTTTATTTTATTTATTTGTTTTATTGCATTTTATATTTTATTATTTTGACATTGTATTTTGAAATTTCAGATGCCGAGGATGAAGAACGCAACCGTCACTGGCAACGGGGATGACGATGACATGCCCATGATGAGAGAGTATTTGACAGCGTCGGGTAGACGACGACGGATGGAGCGAGGAGGACCTTCCCATGCCGCTCCTGATCCCTCTTTTTCAGATGGTGATGATGGTGCCGATGATACAGAGACGGAGACCCTCTATGAGGATCATCAGGATACTTCGCTGTTGACGTCATACGACGAGCATCAGGCGAAGCTTATATGGCAAGGACGGGTAAGTATTTGTAACGAGACCAAAAAATAATTTAAATTTAATTTTATCTATTTATTTAATTAATTGATATTTATTTGTTTTACTAATTTCTCTTAATTTAAATTGTGTAGGATCGTATCTTAAACCGATGCCACAACCACACATTCGATTTTCCGTTATTAGATGCCGTGCCACAGCAAGTGCGGGAAATCGTCGAGGCATCCAGCTTGGCTCCATTGATCGCTTCATCTTACAGTGTAGTGGATAGGTGATTAATCGGGGCATTCGTGGATAGATGGTACGAGGATACCGAAACGTTTCATCTCCCATGTGGGGAGATGACTATCACTCTGGATGACGTGTCATGTATCCTCAATATCCCGGTGGCTGGGCATTTGATCAGTTGGGATAAACCCAACCAGGCGGAGGCAGTTTTGCTGATGACTGAGATGCTTGGTATGGGTCAGGCTGAGGCTACCACAGAGGCAATGGAGATTAAGACTGGTGCTATAAGGTTTAGCAAGCTCAAGGAGGTGTACAACAGAGCGGTTGGGATCCGACGATTTGATATTGCGGCCAGATGTTATCTGCTTTACCTGGTGGGTAGCACATTGTTCGTAGATAAGACGAACAACTCTGTTGGCTGTCACCTGCTGTACGCTTTGGAGGACCTCACCATGGTTGATGAATATGCTTGGGGGGCTAGTGCACTGGCATATTTATATGATCACCTGTCCTTCGCCAGCAAGGCGAATAAGGTCTCCTTGGTCGGCTACATGTCTTTGCTGCAGGTAAACAAATACGAATTCATAATGTTTGATTCATAATAATATTCATCATTTTATTTAAATTCATAATGTTTTATTATATTCTTATGTTTTTTTAAATTCATTATTTAAATTAATTAATTGATGGTTTATTTGCAGGCATGGATGCTGGAGCACTTTCCAATCTTTGGTCCATGTGCTATACTGTCAAATGATTATGATGAGACCATGCCTCGGATCTTCAGGTGGAGTCCTCAGCAGTCCGTGCGACACTCGGAGTACACGTATCGCATGTTTCTAGAGAGGCTCACTGCTGATCAGGTTGTGTGGCAGCCGTATGACCTCGAGCACCGAGATGTCCGCCCATTCCAGGAGCTAGCTTTCTACTCCGGATTTCTCCGCTGTGGCATGATGCGTAGGGCTTATATGCCTGACAGGGTGTTGCGTCAGTTTGGATACGTTTAGAGGATTCCGATGAATCCACCTGTGGGAAGACCCCCTGCCTCAGCCATTGATCAGAGTTTTGCGGAGTGGCACCTCTATCTTCTGGACGATGATACGAGAGGAGGTCACGTCACCTACGATGGTGAATGTGATCCTCACTATTATGATTGGGTACATAGATTTTCTCATCCTTTTCTCCTACGAACCTCGATCAAGGTGGATCGTCCTAAAGTTACCTTGCTGGTTAGTTCATTCATTACTTGTAAGCTATATTAATATTATATTAAATTTTCATTTTATTTACTTATTGATGTTTTCTTACATTTGTAGGCTCGAGCTCAAAGGAGATTTGCTGAACAATCGCAGAGCTTGGAGCCGTTGTTGTCCTCGCAGCTTCCGGAACCTTATCTGGAGGTGGTGAGGAGGGTCCATCGGTTGACTGTGACACCTCTCACAGAAGAGATGACACATGTAGTGCAGACGACTAGGGGTAGCGGAAGGGGTAGGGTTAGGGGTAGACAACGGCGAGAGTAGGAGTTGTCTCTCGCCGTTTTCTGACTTTTGATTTATTTGAATTTATGTTTTATATATTTGTGGTGATTTTATTTTATTATATAGTTTCAATTATTTGATTATCCATTTTTAAATGTTAATGTTTGGAACAATGGCCACACTCAACAATGGTCACCACTTTTCCTGTATCTATCAACCTCGCATGCACATGGTAAGCTATGTGTGATTCTCAACTTGCAATCACAATGGTCACACTCATCAAACTTCCCCAGTCGGGTAAAAATAATACTCAATGCTTCCCTTGACACATAATAATGTAAATTACGGAAAAGCGGAATATTCACCCTGTGATCCAATCTTGTGAGACTCTTCTGGAAAGAATCAATAATGAGAGTGTGTTGACATGTCAACATCTTATGCATAGCTGTTAAACATGTGCAGAGATCCCCGTTGCTGCTTGCCAACATTCCCTTCAACGTCGAGTGAGCACCTTCTACCCTAAAAATGATGAAATTTAAATGTATTATAATATGCAAAGAATCATGACAAATTAATACAACATGCCAAATTAAGTAAAAAAAAACTTACCGGTTTGTTGTAGTATTACCAAGATGCATATGCTTACTTGTCCATGCATCAATGAATTTTTCTTTCTGTTCGGCCAAGTAAGTCTCATTCAAATATTCATAAAGACCAATCGCCTTCCAACTCAATTTCTGACATCGGATTAATGAAGCTTTATAGTCTTCCTCATCCTTGGAATGGACTACCTTGGCCCAAAGATTCTCAAGTAACGGCACATCATCGAGATTACGAACATAATTCCTCATATGTTTTGTCACGTTCTTCTTAATATGATATTAACACAACAAATGCGCTGAAGTTGGAAAAATGGTATGGATTGCTTTCACCAACGCATCTTCAAAATCAGAGACAATCACCTTGGGCATGTCATCATCATCTTTAAAAAATCTCTTCACTTGTTCTAATGCTCATACGAAGCTTGGATACTTCTCCGCCTCCATGTAAGAAAATGCAACAGTAAATGATTTCTCTGTAGATGTTTGCCCGACCACCTCAAGCAACGGCCATTTGTATCTGTTAGTCTTGTAGGTGTTGTCCACGATGAGCACAGTATTAAACGAACTCAAGAGACAAACAGATTTTGGATGAGCCCAAAAAATTTGCTTCACAATATCTGTGGTCTCGTCCTTTCTGTACCAAGTGTCATAACCATCATCCCTCAAAGTCTTCAGAAGATGCTGCGCATCTGTGTTCTCGGACGCCTGACCTCTCTTCTCCATTTATTGCGGATATTGTAAATTTGCTTCAATGTAGTGCAATTATTTGGGTTTTCCTCCTTCAATATGGCCAGTATTTGTCTCGGCGTCACTCCATTCTTCGTCATAGTGATGATCTTTTCATACTCTTCAGGCGTAGATCTTCCGGGGAAGGAGTGCCCGATGAATGATTCACACTTATCGTGGTTATGAGAGCCACAAGATACTCTTACCTTCCACCCTCCGAGTGACGAATATGGTCTACCATGAACCTTGAACGGACAATTTCTCTTCTTTGAGCCGGTGACATACTCGAACTTCTCATTTTTTGGTTTGTATATGTCAAACCTTTCACAACAGAGTGTAATCCTTTGCTTCTAGCCCATTCCTCCTCTATCAGACCTAAGGATCCTTAGAACATGTCCCTGTGAATATGCAACTTGAACCCATTTCACCAGGGCTTCACAATCAGGGAAAACCATGTCAGTCTCAAACGCACTAGTAAAATCCGGATATTCGACCTCTTCATGATCCACCGGTGCACTATGATTCATCTCGTCATCATTGTTATGTTGCATGATTAAGCTGCGAACACAAATAACTGTTAAAATTAAAAAATAAATAAATAATAAAATTCAAAAAATAAAATAAAATAAAATAATTTTAAAAATATAACTAAAATCAAAATAAAATAAAATAATAAGTTAAAATTAAATAATAATAAAATAAAATTATATTAAAAATAAATAAAAAAATAAATAAAAAAATTAAATCAACATTATAATGCTATATATCTTATCTGATCTCAACATCATAACATAAACAAATTCAAATCTTCTATATATGAGAATTGATGCAGTCAAATATATCATAACACGGATGGATGAATTCAAATTAATTTAAAATTTTTGAATCCTAAAAAGTAACGTCTTGATATTTTTATAAAATATATAATAACAAAAATTTTATATAAATTTAAATAATTAATTTTAAATATTATTATAATTTTAAAACATTAAATAAATAATTAAAATTATGCAATGAATAAATAATTAGAAAAACAAATTAAATATAACTGAAAAAAATATTTTTTTAATCACGTTTTATTATATCTAATTCCTCAACGAGTATCATCATTATCTCTTAAAAAAAATAATGCTCATCAATATCCAATATGTAAAGTTGTTTTCTTATCTTAATTTTAATTAATGAATGAAATATTTATCACTATAATATTTTTTTTAATCTCAATTTTAATTTTAATAATTTATGCAGCGATATTATATATATTAAAAAAAAATCCCTCGCTGAGGGTGCAGCGAGAGAACAAATTCATGCTCAGAAAAATAACACTATCGTTGAGGGTGCAGCGAGAGAACAAATTCATGCTCTCGCTGACCCCAAAGCGTGCTTTACATATCAATGGCGTTCGCAGAACCACGATTTTCCTATAAAAACTAATTTCCTATAAAAACTAACGACATGTATATTGTTTGCTTAATATTAACCACTTCAAACCTGTAATGATACAAAAATAAGCATAATGAATCAAGTTTATGATCATAGAATTACCTCTTAATGAATGTTTATTAATTACTTGCAACTGAAGAAAGGTGGAAGAGAAAAGGGGTTTTGGGTTGATGAATATTGGGAGAGTTTGCTGTAGAGAATAGAAAAAAAATATTGGTTTCTATATAAGAGAAGGAGGGGTATTTTGGGTAGTTTATATTATTGTAAGATTAATAGAGTCTTAAACAAAAAAAGTGAATTAACTAATTAATGGGGTGGGTCAAAAAAGTAATTCCCAGAGTGGCCCCTACTTTTAGAGTTTATCTATTCTTATTCAAATACTAGGTATGTATATATGCAGCTCTAACTTTTTTTTGTTGTCCACCTAGTTCCCTAAGTACTACCTAGATACATCCGGATCCGACCCAGATCGCGTGTCTGACTATGGCAGGTGAGTCTCCCAACATAAATTTTCTACATTCACAAGGACTCGAACTTGAGACCTTGCTAAAGCGAGACCGAGCCGCTTACCACTCGTTCCAAACCATGTTGGTTTATGGAGCTCTAGCTAAAATGAGAGAGAGCCAATAATACCCGTAGACTATATGGGGAAATAAGCAATTCGTTAAACAATTAAGCCATCAGTGAGGAATTAATTATTGTTATTCACTTATTCTTTACAGGGAAAGCTCAATGAGAATAACCAAAATTTGACTGGGAAAAAAAAAATTGAAATATTTTTTTTTTATTTAAAACCACAAAACAGAGTTATAAAGGAGAAGGGAGCGAGGGTCATGCCACCTTACTTCGACCTGGACGTTAGTGATGCCTGCCTCTAATCAGTAGCCTAATTTGCCAGAGCAGAATGATGAAGGAAACAGGTTGCCGATTTTTAATTTTTTTTTTTTCCAATTCAAAATGATCATGAACAGTTTGTTTTTATTAATTAATGTTATCTAGCCAATTCATTGAGACTAATCAAGAAACTAAATTAATCCATATTAGGTAACTTTATTAAAATAATCAAGCTCCAACAATATTCAAATTGTTTTTATGTGCTAGCAACTTTGAATGTCTGCGAATAATTTAAAGAAAGATGCTAACTTGCTATCATATAGAGTAATGGACTAATGGCCCTTTATTTTTTGGTTTACATGGGAGGTCTGGGACTAGAACCCATGACCTGGGGAAAGGGGAAATTCTAAGTGTCCCTGCAGCCACCAACTGGGTTGTCTTACGCGGACGACTAATGGCCCTTTAATTAACAGTGTAGAGATTACTTAATTAAGTAGGGTCTTGCTATTAGGGCATTTGTTTAGATTTCTAATATTGAAAAATCAATCATGAGTTGGCATTATTCCATGTCTCAAGAATAAAAAAAACCACATTTTTCTATGAGCTTTTACTAATTTTACCTTCTTATCAGGTGTCCTTAGGGCACTTGATAGCATTTGCCAATTAAGTAAAGAGTAATGAACTGATGGCTCACCCTTCACAGATTATATATTACTCCTCAGTTTCACTTTATCTGTCATTTTAGTCTTTTTAACTTATTTCAAATTATTTGTCGCTTCAGAATTTGAGGGTATATTAATTAATTTTTTCCAATTTTAACCTTGCATTTAATGTATTGAAATATGTGAAATTGGTGATAATTAATATACTGTAAGAATATTATAGTAAAAGTGTCTAATAATTTTATTGAAAATTGAAGCATTAAATGACTTTCTTAACATTACAGCATTTTTAACTTTCGGCAACGGCACAAAACCGTTGCTTAAAGTACAAAAACCGTTGCTGAAAGTTTAGGCAACGATTTTTCAACTGTTCTCTAGGTGACTGTTGCCTATTGTCAATGACAACGGTTTTTTGCATTTGGCAACAATTTTGTAAAACTGTTGCCCTTTAACTTATAAACAGCAACGATTTCATCTCTCATATATGCAACGGTTTTATTAAGAAAATCGTTGCCCTTTGGCTTATAAACAACAACGGTTTTATTAATCTATCTCATATGCAACACTGTTGAAACCGTTGCCTTATGTTTTAGCAACAGATATATAACTATTGCCAACTTCGCATAGGCAAAAATCGTTGCCCTTTCGCTTATAAACAGCAACGGTTTTATTAATCTATAGCATATGCAACACTGATGAAACTGTTGCCTTATGTTTCAGTAACAGATATATAACTATTTCCAACTTCACATAGGCAACACTTATTTTATTTTCACTCTATATGCAACACTTTTAATAAAATTAAATGCAGTAGTAGTGTGTATATATATATATATATAATGAAATTAAATTATAATCACCATACATACCAAAATAACATAAGATTATATTATTCTATAATCCAAAGAGTACAAGACCAAATTAAATACTTGCTAATTAACAAAATTTTTTGAAAGTTCAAAAGAAAATAACTCAAAGCTATAAATATATATATACGCTTGCCAATGACATCATTCCAATTCATCTTCAGCTTGGTCTTCCTCAACATTCAAATTTTGCTGCAATATGGAAAAAAATATACATGTTAAAAATAGAGAATTAAACATTATTATAATATATATATATATATATATATATATAAGGATACTGGTTTAAACTATGATTCCAATCAGTTTAAACTATGATTCCAATATCATTCCAATCAGTTTAAAGTTTAAATTATGATTTATATTAAAACAGATAAAACTTCTAAATAAATGTATCAAACACAAGCATATCCAAGGGCAATATGACAGATGGTAAAAGGATACTGGTTACAAACATTTCAGTCTCACACTTAGTGGCACATGCACCACAAGTTGATGGGAAAGTCATCACCTGCCCAGAACAAAACAGCATGCTCTCATGCTCTCCTAATGATTGTGTAATGTGTTCAACTCGTATAGTAAGCGTTTCAATCTAAAACTAGATAAGAGCAAAAATTCTGAATTATGAGAAATGCTTGTCTATATTATATGAGCTTTCAATTTCTCTTCTTTATGCATATCTGTGCTCTAGCTTTAACATCAAAACATAATAATTCAGTCTTTAAGTTCTACCTAGCTCTTTTTTCTGTAGCTGTAGCACATAAAGCTAAGTCACATTGGTACTAACTCATTGTAGGTCCTACCACCAGTTCCCTTATAAGAAACAGAGGAATGAAAAAAACTAGAAACTAGCAAAAAAACCAACAACAGAAAAAACCAGAAATAGGAAAACAAGAAAAAAAACCAGCAGCAATTTAGCAATATGATTTCAAGCTCTCCAAAGGATTTCATATCCATTCAAACAAAGATATAAGTGGTTTTTTTGTTGTTTTGACCCTTTAACCACAGCCAAGCCTTCATCTTTTTCTTGTCCTCAAGAAACAGATATCATACAAGTTACTATAACATGTTAAAATTTAGGAGATTTCTAATATGCAATCCAAAATTGGAGTGTTGTCATGCAACCTTTTCTTAAACCAATAGAAAGTTGCCATTTAATTTACCTGTGTCATGTCATCATTTGTAATAGTCAAATTTAATTTTTTGCAATTTGGTCCAACTTAAATAGTAAATTAAAATTTTAGTCCTTTGTACCTATAGAAAAATTATAAGTTTTAATTTTAAAAAACATTATTAAAAAAAAATAAAAGTATGCTGCTGGTGGTTCTAATGAGCACAACTTAATTTAATTTTTATGTTGGACTAAAATGCAAAACTTAATTTTGACTAATTTAAGTAATGATGTGGCATACATGTTTTAGGTGGCAAGATTTTATAGGTTTAACAATGGGTTGCATAACAACCATTCAATTTTTGATTGCATGGTAGTAACACCATTTTAAGCTTTAGGCTTGAGACATAAGGAAAACGGAGATGGCACAAAATGTAAAATAAATACCAATACAACAGCTTGGTAAAGGGGATCAGATTTAACTTAGTTCAGTGTTCTATAAATACTGTATAGACTATAGAGATACAATTACCTTTAAAAATATGGGGGAGAAAAACTGAGAAAAACAGTCGTTATTTATGCTTTTTCAAGTCACCATCAACCTGAGAATTACACACAATGAATATGTCTTAGAAGTAGAACAAAAAGAATATTAGAGTTCGAATATTAGAGTTTACACACAAGATTTTAAGTGCCTTTTTAAATGTTCGAATATTTTTAAAGCAATTTATTTGTAATCCAGTAATCAAGAGTCTCTCTAGGTTTCTGTTGTGGTAGTAGTAAGGATTTTCAAAAGAATCTTTTAAACACTGAATATAATCATAAAAAGTAAATAAAATAGATGCACAAAATCAAAAAGAGCAGGAGATGTGACAGACAGAGGATCAAGACAAGTCAAACATAGATGGATATTGCTTTTACCTTATTGCTATTTTTTGTAGCTCCATTGGTAGCCTTCCAATTTTTATCCTAATCACAATACATGATTGCAATCACGAAAGGGAAAAATAATTAAAATAAAAAATAAGAAATCAAATAGAAGTTAAAAAACCAACCGGCATAATCTCTTGCATCCCTGTATGTTCAAATGGGACAACAATGGGCAAGCTCTCACCGTCCAGGACCAATCTGAGGGAAAAAATTAAAATCAGCAAACACATTTTGCTCAAGCGAATTATGAAATATTAGAATTCGAGTAGCAAGAGATAATAGGCAGCATAATATACTAGGCAAAAATATAATATCGACCCTATACTTCTGAACAAGGTTACTACAAGAGACGAGCATGATTTTCTGTTAGTATTCTAGTCCAAAATATTATGGAAGATTATTACCTCCCAACACCTCTCTTGGAAGAGCCCATTGTTTTTCCACCATCTCGAGAGCGACTACCTTCTGGGAATATGTGGACCCAACCACCATGGTTCAATTTTAAAATGGCCATGTCCATTCCCTGCAAGCAGAGAGACGAATATAAGAAATTACAATCATCCAAAAAGAAAAGCATATGCAATGAGGAGAGGCCAGGAGAAACAAGTGACAAATTAAAGGATAACAAGTTAACAACTACAATATGATAGAGACAGAGGACACAAAGGACTTTAAAAAAAAATCATTTTCAGGACACCAGAAGTTAACTATCACCAGACTCCAGTTCCAAAACCTCAAATTAGATGATCAGATTTTATCAGAAACATTCACCAAATATCATGATTAGAGTCTGTTGGATCCAAATCTTCTGATAAATGCCATCACCCCGAGAAAGTGGCAAAACTTTGACTGATCAAAAGAATGCAGAAGTTACAGTGTTTTTAAAACATCTATCAGTTGCACAAATGACATTATCAGAATGTTTGTTTTTAAAACTTTATCAGAATGTTTGTTTTTCCTAAATTTTTTTAACATTCACTAAATGACATCACCATGAGCATCATTTGACTAGTAATACGTTACCTTAAACACCCAAAGCTTTCCCCAAGCACAGTATTTAAGCTAAAAGCCAAGAGATAAAAAGAAACTAAAACCTTCATACCTGATTCTTAAATGTGGCCTCGTGCTCAAGCATTTTCTTCTTTAAAATGTCCATATCATATGCTGAAGATGCATATGCTGTAGCACTTGACAGATAATTATGATAATACTGCCCATTTGTCAGTGTTTTATCTCCACAAAATAGGGGCCAACCACAACTGCTTGATTCCTCATTAAGATCTCTCATCGAGTAGTATCCTGGCATATTCTGAACTTTGGTTCCCATCCCTAATATGAAACAATGCATAATTAAATGACTACTCTATCACATTCACTGATACATAGCTTCCAGTTCAAACCAATTATGCCATAATTTATTTAATACCTTAATTTATTACAGAGTTCAGACTCATAAAAAACATGTTCACTTTGGTTAACATTCCAAATGCAGCACAACATCAAATACCACAAAATCAATACCAAATAACTGGATGTCTCAAATTAAATTTAAACAGAAACAAGAGTTTCCATGTCGGCTTTCTAAATCAGATGCACATAGGTACCAGCTCATAGATTAAGCCAAGTGAGGAAACCGCAATTGGTGGTTGAAACAACTAAGGAACCCTAGGAGAACACCTAGAAGGGGGGGTTGAATAGATGTAAAAGAAACCTTGAAAGATTTTCGAACGAAACCAATCGAAACAATCAAAACAAATGATTTTTGCAAATTTGTCAGCACTTAATCGATTAAACTGAGATTTAATCGATTAACCTGCAATTTAATCGATTAAGATCAGAAAGTATAAAAACCCTTAATCGATTAATAATCGATTAAATCTATCAGAAACTGAAAAATCACTTTTCAATCGAATACGAAAATCAATCAATCAACACGTAAGATCAGAGATTAAGCGGAAAGGATTAACACCTATATTCTTATTGATTACCTAGGTTATGAAAATGATTTTCCCAAAGTTAATTTGAACAATAAAAATTCAATTCAATCAATTATGAAAATCACTCTTTCTCTAGGTTTTCAATCAAGAACACAATGAATAACAAGAATGTAAAGAGTAAGGGTTTAGAGATACGGCACAGTGATTTATCCTGGTTCACTTTGATCCACTTGAAAGCTACACCCAGTCACCTCTTCAACCAAGAGAGATTCTTCACTATGAGGAATTAGAGTTCTCAAATTACAAGTAAATGCCTCTCAAGACTCCCTTCTTGATAGCCTATAAGAGATACCACACCCTTGCCTTGTAATCCTATTGATCTTCTCTCTAATCTAACCTCTACCCCTTGTTGATAATCCACACAACAAGTCTTCACTTGCTTGATGATAATCCACACACCAAGGCTTCACTTTGCTTGATTCACAACCAAGACTTCTTCTTCTTCAATGAGAAATTTGCTTGATGATAATCGACACACCAAGTCTTCTTGTTTGTTGTAGATGACTTGCCTCTTGCAAAGATTACAACACAATAGAAAACACAATGACACTCCTATGAATCTCTTTCAATAGCTATGACAAAATCAACATGAGAGATTCTAGAGTTCTTGATCAAAGAATATGAAAATAGAAAAGCTTTGATCTTTGAAATTGAGATAGAATAGAGTGGCTTGATTTCTTGTAAAACTTGTATGAAAATGATTCTAGATGATCACAAAGATTAGGAAAAGGTTTATGTAGAATACCCAAAAGTTAGAGCACTTAAAAACTGATTTTGAGAAGTGAAAATCGTATTTTAAAAAACCAGTACAGCAGGTCTTAATCGATTAGATCTCCACTTAATCGATTAGTAATCGATTAGTCTGAACTTTAATCGATTAATCCATGTACAAACTTGTTAGAAACTTGTTTTCTCAAAACTAAACCTTTCCTTTCAAACCTTTAAGCCACCTATTGATTTTAGGTAAAGTGAAAACTCAAATTATGATATAATCATGACTATGATAGAGATTCACTACCCTCTATAGAACTCTACCCAAACTCATCAAATAAAAGACTAAGTCTAGAGAGGCAAAAGATATTACATTAATAAGACACAAACTAGATCTTCATAAGTCTTCATGAGTTGGCTCTCTCTTCTTCACTTGATGTTTGTTGTTGCTTGTTGAGCTTGAAACTTAATCAACACCTTAGTAGCTTGTTCAAAACCTTTTGTCATTATCAAAACATTCTCAATGGAACTTACAATCTCCCCCTTTTTGAAAATGACAAACATGTTTTGAAGTTGTTTGAAGTTGTTGACGCTTTAACAATTTGATCACTTGGTGAGACTCTTGCTCCCCCTTAATCAATGCAATTTACATTTGAAATCCAATTGATAGAAGCTTGTTTCTCCCCCTATCTTCAACAACTTTGCTCAACCTACATAAAAACAACAAAACAACCTTTCTCCAAAAACAAACCATTTCTCCAAAACATACCATTTCTCCCCCTTTGGCATTATCAAAAAGTAATATATACCAATTGAAATATAAAATGCTAAGCCAAAGTAAGAAGAGTAACAATGATTATTGATTTCTCTTTTATAAAATCCTTTCTTCACAACATTGATACCAATTGAAAAATACAAGAACTATACTTTGAAATGTGATACCAATTGGCAAGAAAATATAACAATGAATTATGATACCAATTGAAAGACTAAGAAATCATAATATCACTTAACAAAGTAAGATATCAATTGTAAATAAATATCACAATATCAACAATAGCATGATAATCATCTAGTAATCACTCAATGATACCAATTGAACTTTTAGAAAAGTAATACCAATTGAGAAGATACCAATTGAGGATATTCAACAATATCAAATTTTACCACTTTGTAGGACATTCTCTTGAGATTTGAAGAATGTGTATAGACCTTCATTTGAATCTTCAATCATACCTACAAAACAATCATGCTTTGCCTTTTGGTATCCAAATTGTCTTGGATCCATTTTTGTTAGTTAAGGGACTCTCACCCTTCTTAACCCAAACAAAATTTCCTCTAGGTATACCATGCACTTTAACATAACACACATTTGAAGTATGTCCATGAGTACCACAATAGAAACATGTTGGTGCATTTGAAAAATTAACTTTAGAAAAATCAACAACATTTCTATGAGAATTACTCTTAGCATTAGTATAACCCAAACCAAACTTGTTTGAATTTCCTCTTTGAAAATTTAACAATGTGCGCAATCTAATATCACCACTTGTGAAACTTGCAAGCTTATTTTTCAAAACAGCATTTTCATCCTTAAGCAACTTGCAACTCTCACAATCAATCACAATATTCAATCTACTAGCACAATCACAAGAAGAACTAGCATATATAAGATCAAGAGTTTCATTTTCAAGATTAAGCTCATCAACTTGTTTTTGAAGTTCTAAAATCTCTTTTTGATGTTTCAAAATGAGCTTCTTTCTTTCAATGTTTTTCAAAGCTAGTTTTTCAAGTTGTTCATTCATTTCTTCATAAGCATTATATAACAATTCATATTTAGAATAAATTTCGGATTTAGTATGACTTACATTGCTATCCTCGCTTTGTTCACTTGATTCATCATTTAAACTTTCCTCTTCATCTACTTGAACAAGCAAGTTGAGATTAGCAACTTCTTCATCATCCGACGAACTACTCGATGTGCTTTTCTTCTCTTCTACATCACTATCCCAAACTATATATGCCCTTTTGTGTTTTGAATTTTTCTTGTCTTTCTCCTTCTTCTTGAGATACCAAGAGCATGAGTACTTGAGATGACCGGGTTTTCCACATTCATGGCAAACTACACCTTCTTTTGATGTCTTGGTCTTGTAGTGTGGGGAATCCTTCTCTTTACCTTTGTCTTTGTTCAACCTTCCTTTTCTCCTTAGAAACTTGTCAAACTTCCTTAGTAAAAGTTTCATTTCTTTTTCATCAACATCCGAATCGGAATCTTCACTATCATCATCATCGGAACTCTCTTTCTTTTTATATGATCTATTGACTTTAAGAGCAAGTCCCTTTCTTCCATTGTTCTTATCCGACTCTTCATTGATACTTAAACGTCCAAGCTCCATTTCATGTTCTTGAAGATTTCCGAAAAGTGTTGCTAGATCCATAGCATCCAAATTCTTAGATTCAACAATAGCCGTTACTTTTGGTTGCCAATTTCTATCTAAACATCTCAACACTTTGTTAGAAAGTTCACCTTGTAAGAAAGTCTTACCAAGAGCAAGTAAATGGTTAATAATATGAGTAAAACGCTTTTGCATATCATTAATAGATTCATTTGGAAGCATTTTAAACAATTCATAATCACGCATTAAAGCATTCAATCTAGCTCTCCTAACCTCACTAGTTCCTTCATGAGTCACTTGTAAAGTGTCCCACATTTCCTTAGCACTAGTACATTGAGAAACTCTAAAGAACTCATCATAAGATAAAGCGGAGGTAATGATATTCTTTGCTTTATAATCATATTGAACTTTCTTTCTATCATCATCCTTCCACTTATCCTCGGGGATTAAATGTACTACGCCTTCAACTAAACTAGATGGGATATGAGGACCTTTTTCAACTACTTTCCAAATTTCACTATCTATGGCTTGAATAAAGATTTTCATTATAACTTTCCAATAAGCGTATCCCTCACCATTAAAGAGTGGAGGACGACTTATCGAGGAGCCTTCACCACCAAAGGGATTCATGGAACCCATTGCGATTTTCTTAAAGGATCTTTTACGAAAAAGCTCTTATGCTCGTATCTTTCGACCGAGCTCTGATACCAATTGAGGAAACCGCAATTGGTGGTTGAAACAACTAAGGAACCCTAGGAGAACACCTAGAAGGGGGGTTGAATAGGTGTAAAAGAAACCTTGAAAGATTTTCGAACGAAACCAATCGAAACAATCAAAACAAATGATTTTTGCAAATTTGTCAGCACTTAATCGATTAAACTGAGATTTAATCGATTAACCTGCAATTTAATCGATTAAGATCAGAAAGTATAAAAACCCTTAATCGATTAATAATCGATTAAATCTATCAGAAACTGAAAAATCACTTTTCAATCGAATACGAAAATCAATCAATCAACACGTAAGATCAGAGATTAAGCGGAAAGGATTAACACCTATATTCTTATTGATTACCTAGGTTATGAAAATGATTTTCCCAAAGTTAATTTGAACAATAAAAATTCAATTCAATCAATTATGAAAATCACTCTTTCTCTAGGTTTTCAATCAAGAACACAATGAATAACAAGAATGTAAAGAGTAAGGGTTTAGAGATACGGCACAGTGATTTATCCTGGTTCACTTTCATCCACTTGAAAGCTACATCCAGTCCCCTCTTCAACCAAGAGAGATTCTTCACTATGAGGAATTAGAGTTCTCAAATTACAAGTAAATGCCTCTCAAGACTCCCTTCTTGATAGCCTACAAGAGATACCACACCCTTGCCTTGTAATCCTATTGATCTTCTCTCTAATCTAACCTCTACCCCTTGTTGATAATCCACACAACAAGTCTTCACTTGCTTGATGATAATCCACACACCAAGGCTTCACTTTGCTTGATTCACAACCAAGACTTCTTCTTCTTCAATGAGAAATTTGCTTGATGATAATCGACACACCAAGTCTTCTTGTTTGTTATAGATGACTTGCCTATTGCAAAGATTACAACACAATAGAAAACACAATGACACTCCTATGAATCTCTTTCAATAGCTATGACAAAATCAACATGAGAGATTCTAGAGTTCTTGATCAAAGAATATGAAAATAGAAAAGCTTTGATCTTTGAAATTGAGATAGAATAGAGTGGCTTGATTTCTTGTAAAACTTGTATGAAAATGATTCTAGATGATCACAAAGATTAGGAAAAGGTTTATGTAGAATACCCAAAAGTTAGAGCACTTAAAAACTGATTTTGAGAAGTGAAAATCGTATTTTAAAAAACCAGTACAACAGGTCTTAATCGATTAGATCTCCACTTAATCGATTAGTAATCGATTAGTCTGAACTTTAATCGATTAATCCATGTACAAACTTGTTAGAAACTTGTTTTCTCAAAACTAAACCTTTCCTTTCAAACCTTTAAGCCACCTATTGATTTTAGGTAAAGTGAAAACTCAAATTATGATATAATCATGACTATGATAGAGATTCACTACCCTCTATAGAACTCTACCCAAACTCATCAAATAAAAGACTAAGTCTAGAGAGGCAAAAGATATTACATTAATAAGACACAAACTAGATCTTCATAAGTCTTCATGATTGTGCTCTCTCTTCTTCACTTGATGTTTGTTGTTCCTTGTTGAGCTTGAAACTTAATCAACACCTTAGTAGCTTGTTCAAAACCTTTTGTCATTATTAAAACATTCTCAATGGAACTTACACCAAGTTCATTGTATCAAAACAAGCATATATTTAGATTGACTAAGGTGGAAATTACTTCACCAGAAAAAAGTGAAAATATTTCCTGGAATGCTGAGATAGAAGCATAGAAAGAAGACGTAAAACAAATCCAACATGTTTGAGACAAATACAAGAAGAGACAAGAGAGTGCCAATACTCATCAGGACCTTAACTAAGACACTCCTTATGACAAGCTTCTTTCTAATGTCTGCACATTCCTTCTCTAGATCTTTGACCCGGGTCCCTCAAATATTCAGTACCTTGTAGACCTTTATTGCCATCACTACTCAAGAGGCCAAGATTTCCACCTTGGTCTTGCCAATGTGACCTTCTCCAACCATATTACTTTGTCTAAACCTAATGAATTTATTGAAGCAGAATAAAAGTGTACCTTTCACTGGAATATAAACCAGACCAAAGACACTAGTGTATGATCAAACGAATTAACGAAATTGTAAAATGCAGCATTGCATCATCACTATAATGAAAAGGCTGAATTGATGCTGAATATTAGGATAGAAGCAGTTAGCTAAGCTGATAGGATGTGACTAAGTCAATACACCAAAATAGATTGATATAACAAGACTTGAAGAAGAAAAACACTGTTGTAGAACTAATAACTAATTCAGGTTCAAGCATTTAAAAAAAACAAAAAAATGAAAGAGCATTCAGCTGCACATGAGTATCTCCTTCACATTCACATCCTCCTCCCACCACCAAACCGCAACCTCTTCAAACCCCAATTTAATAAAGTAGTTTACTGAGTATGCAGAGAAACAAAAAAAAAAGAATAAAATGTTCAAATGGAAATGTAGAGAACACTAAAACCCGTAGGATAGATACTAGATATGGTAACTATATCAATTACCTTCATTCCAAGCCAACACCGAACCACGGTTTTGCTCGTCGGAACCACTATGGAGTCATCACTTCAGTCCATAACAATCTCAATCCCAATTTCTCTGCCAAATCGAACCACCAGACACTAAAATCGCCATTTCAGGATTTTGAAGAGCTTCAGACTAAAAGAGAGAATGACGCCAGTGAGAGAGAGTGAGAGAGAACGACGGGAGTGAGAAGTGATTGAAGAGAACTCGATGGAGTGAGTGAATCCTAAGGGAGATGAGCAACGGAGAATATCAACAAGAAATTAGGGTTTCATAGGAGGCTACAACTCACCGGCGTGACAAGGAAGTGGTTAGGTGTTGGGGTGGTGGCTCGGTGTCGTGGGAGGATGTAAGAACAATGGTGAGTGGGGTTTGGTGGTCGAGAGCAACAATGGAGCCTCACCGTGACGATTCAGTGGTCGACAACGGTAATGGCTGAGGACGAAGTGAGTGGAGTGAGAGTTTGGAACGGTGCACCGAGCTGTGATTCAATCCAAACCCGTAGCGGACGCCAGCGACGCTAGGAGGTGGAGATGAGCTTCGTCCATGGAGGCGGCGACGCGAACAACGATGAGAACTAGAGGGATAAGGGCGGCTCTGGCTTCGTGTCACGGCGGCGAGTGAGCTTCGTGGCTGGGCTCCATCTTGGATTGCAGTTTGAGAGAATGAGTGAGAATGGGAGTGGAAGGATTGCAGTTCTAAGGGAAGAAGAATGAACTGTTTTGCGTTTTGAAGCTATGGCTTATTATATTAGATTCCCTACTCCCTAGGTTTAGTTCAAGGAATGACTTTTATTTTCAGCTAAGTAAAAGAACCTTTGGGAACGGTTTTTTGAATGAAATTTTTGGCAACACTTATGAAAATGTGGCATTTTCTATCAACATTTGCCACACTGTTGCTTATTCTTGTCAATTGACTATACACAAAAAACTGTTGCTTATTCTATGTAAAAACCGTTGCTTTTTTCATATTAAATGGCAACGAAAAAAACCGTTGCATATGCCATATATAAGCAACGGTTTTTCATCCGTTGAAACTTTCAGTGTTGCCTAAACTAAAAACCGTTGCTTATTTCATTTTAAATGGCAACGAAAAAAACCGTTGCCTATTCCATATATAGGCAACAGTTTTTCAACCGTTGAAACTTTCAGTGTTGCCTAAACTAAAAAATGTTGTAGTGTAATCTGTGTGAAATTTATAAAACGACGATTAAATTGGAACGAAGAAAATACTTAATTAAGTACTAGTACAAATTAAAGTTAATCATTAACAAATTAAAGCCATTCATTAACAGATGTTCAACTGACCATGTCTGACCATCAAGAACATTCAGTTTCCAGGCTAATCATGTGAACATCCAGTTTGACTAGGCCGATCATCCGATGTCGAACTGACCTAGCCATTCAAGCCAGATATCTCGTAAGGTATCGCGGAATCATATCGAAAGGTCTCTAGTTTTGACATTTGAGAAGGACTTCTACTAGCAACGATCTAGCATTAAAGACAAGGATCCCGTGAATCTCGCAACGGTCACGTCTGCTCGCGATTCTCTCTTAGAATCCCACTTGCAAAATCTTCTACCAATCTCAACAACTAATCACGCTCCATAAAGGCAAGGGGAATATTCCTAACATTCCCACCTTTATGCTTGCTACAAACTAGCCCAACCCAATCTTACAAGGCCCACCAGCAACAACTAAAGTTACCCCTATCAATAGCTCATCACAATAGGAGGCTCGGGTATGTTCTCTAACCCTAAGTTGACACTAGCGCACACTCAGTTGACCAGAGAGTAGGGGTGAGCATGACCCGGCCCTACCCGGAGACCCGTCCCAAACCGGGGGGTTCGGGTCGGGTCAAACTCGTCACAAAGATTTTGAAGGGACAAACCCGTTTGTAAAGAGGACAGACCCGGTCCTTTTAAGGATGGGTTCGGGTCCATTTCCGGGTCACCCGGACCCGGCCCGAATTATATAATTAAATATATATATATATATATATATATATATATATTAAGAGAAAATAGTGTATACACTGACAGTGTAAAGATTTTTTACATTGTCAGCATATTATCTACTGTTGATTGGTTAGTCATGGTCGACTTTTAAGTAAAAGTAATGCATATTAATAGTGGATGATGCACTGACAGTGTAAAAAACTTTACATTGTCAGTGCACAAATACTAAACTCCTATATTAATTATTTTTCTAATTTCTAAAACTAAAACTCTAACTTACTAAGTGTCGACTGTTATTCTTCAAGCTTCAAGGTACTTATTAATTTTTTATTTTTTGAAATGAGGTACTCATTATTTATCATTATTCATTATTTTTGAAGTATTATTGATTTATTGAAATATTAGGAACTATAACAATAATGATTAATTGAAATATTATTGAATATTGAGTATTATTGAACTATTATAGAAGTATTATTAAAACTTTGCTATGTTTTCCTTTTGTAAACTTTGCTATGTTAGTATGTTGTAGGTTCTCATTTTCCTTTGTCGTTTGTTGTATGTTAGTAGGTTGCATTTTTTGTACTCATTATTATTATTATTATTATTATTATTATTATTATTATTATTATTATTATTATCTTCTCCTGCTTGTTTTGTTTTTTTTTTAAATGAAAGCTTGTTATGTTTTAATGAAAGCTTGTTTTGTTTTGTTTAACTGTTTTAGTTATAGAATTCTAGAAAGATTATGCAAATTTCAAAATTTTAATGGTTTGAAGTTTTTTTTAATGTTATTCATTCGTGTCCCGGGTGAACCCGAACCCGTCCCTATTAGGAACCGTCATATTTTGGACTCGTCCTTACCTTGTCCCTCTCTAATTAGGGACGGATTTGGGTTGAAAAATTGACCCGGACAATATTTCGGGACGGATGAGGGGCAAGCCCAACCCGTTTCATGCTAACCCCTACTAGAGAGAATTGGAAGACCCCAACTTGGTGTTGCAAATTAAAAGTCCTACATCAATCTTCTTATCTGGTCACTTGGGTCCTAAATCTTTCGAGGCTTTTAGATATCGACCATCTTAAGAAACTACACCGTCGCCGCTTGTGGGGAGAGAATAACATCTATTCCCACTTCATTATGGTAACCACGAGAGGTATTAATCGCAATGATTTACGTGATCATATACTGGGAAACCGGCGACCAATCATTGCAGGAACCTGAGGATCGTTTGATTCCTAATAGAACTCGCGAGAACTGAGACTTGCGCGATCACCTCAATCGCTGGAGTCATTCAAGAGAAGAGGAGACCGCTTCCCACGCTGAGAGACACGCTCCCAGGTTCATCGGTCCACTAAATAGGAACAAGATTCGTGGAGGTGAGGAATGAGCTCCAACCCAAAGAGGGTCAAGATTGGAAGGATCTCAAAGGGATGAATCTCACGTTCAAGATACGACCAATTCTAGGTCAGTTTAAGTGCCCGTCTCTCATGCACACACCAAGGGAAAGGGTCCAAAACAGGAAAGATCAAGGCATTGGCGAGGCCTCAACTCACCTAGCCCATCTCGGTACTATAGAAAGAGTCTTTCTGGTTGCACAAAATATGACACAATAATAAAGCTATTGAAGTAGCAAACCGAGATGATTGAGAAACAAGGAAGGGCCATCACAATCTACATCAACAAAAAAATGGTCCAGATTGCTGAACGAGTCCTTACCGAGACCCTAGCATCTGGACAGCCACCTCCGTGGCCAAGACGAGACGACCCAGCTACAGTACAAAAAGGAGCTCACCTGGGTCACCATTTCATCGACTAAATGGAATGAGATTTGAGGTGTTGCTACCACTCATCATTCAGGGGCTTTTAGTGGGTGATTTCCGAAACTCACTAATCGGGAAATAGTCCAAGGATATGGTCGAGCTAAGAGAAAGGTAAAAAAAATACATTAATTTGGAAGATTTCAAAAAAAGCCAGAAGGTGTGGTCGGCTACGAACATGATAACGGCAAATCATCGCAACAACGACAAAGGAGTGAGGAAGGCTTCACCTTTGGGAAAAAGAATCGAAAACTCCCACCCAAAACCAAGTATAAGGAAACGTACCTAGCAATCAAATTTTGAGGGAAACGATGTACACTAAATTGAGAAACGTAGAGAGGCCTCTCGCCTTATGCAAGCAAGCTCTGCAAGATCGTCGCACCAAATATTGTGAACAACATGAAGGTTATGGTCACACAAATGATAACTGCAGATTGCCCAAATGATCTAGGATGGAAAGTTATAATAGAACATCTGAGACGCGATGAACAGAAGAAAGTCTCGTAGAAGAAGTCCATCTGAAGAAAAGTCTGACTTGAGACGCTTAAGACGAAGAAGCGCATCTCTTGATGACAAACCATCAAACAGACAAAAGGTCGAGGTAATAGCAGAGGTGGGTCATGAAAAATGTCCCAAAGATTTCAGGGTTCATACAATTTCCAACTGGTTCGCCGGTGAAGGGGAAATAAAAGCAAACAGGAAAAGGTATGTAAACCAAGTCCTCTCGGTTAACCACCAACCAACTCAGAAGTGGCATGCTCGAAATGTACCAATCAACTTCGGAGAAGAAGATTTTGAAAGTGTCATTCAAGGTCATGACAACCCTATAGTTGTAACGACAATGATGAAAAATTATGAGATATAAAACAAGGTCGGATGCCCAAAGATTTTCACAAAGACCTGACATTGGTTTTGAGGAGATATACTCTCCTATGGTTGATGCAAGTACTTTTCGATACTTAATTAGTCTGACAGTACATAAAGGACTCAATGTATGTTAAATGAATGTTGTTATAGCCTACTTTTATGGTTCACTTGATTAATAACATATATATGAATACCCATCAAGGATTCAATACGCTTGAAGCATATTCTCGAACTATTTAATATGGTTGAACCATATCCATGGATCATTAAAATGTTTGAAGCATAAAGTGTAAAATGTCGACATGTGCACTTTAATTTGTTAAATTGCAAAATGCAAGAATTTTTGAGCCTGTAGTTCAAACCCCTTAGAGGTTTTAATAGACCCGGAGTCTAAATTCTAGCAAACTTAAATGTGTTTATAGTCATTACTATGGTTCACTCGAGAATGATATTATTATATAATCTATTTAGATTTAGCCACCATTTTATGTTCTTTAGTTATGCATTGTTTGATTTATACATATGATGGCATGCCATGCAATTAAAGATAAGTTTTTCACAATTGTTTGATAATACTTATATGATTATATGAAATTCGTGTTTGCATTTATTTTAATATCTATGTATTTTTATTTCGATATTGTTTGAATTACCAAAATTCAAAGAAAATATTTCAAAATAAAATACCTCGGCCTGAAGATCTAGCATTTTGCAAATTGAATTTTTGTCTATCAAGTTATCGAAAACAAGTTCTAAAGTGATTTGCTTTGATAAATAACAAGTAATTTATATGTTGTTAGATTGTTAAATGAAGATAATGAATATCTTTGTCTTGAAGAACCCTGGGTGCAGTTAGGCCATTACTATGTCCGGCTAGTCATACGTGACTTGATATATCTTTTGATATTAATTTGTTACCAAGATATTGTCATTCATTTACAAGGAGGTGTTGAAATGAGGTTAAGCACATACTTGAGTATAATAAATATTTATTTATTTTACTTTAATATAATTAACCAAGACTTACTTAATTGGTTATGTATGCATAAATTTTGGAATACATGAGGCAAACCAAGAATGTGTTTGGTTGACATCTGTAATACAACGCATGGAATAAAATTCTAGTATATACTTCAAGAAAAATAATCCTGAAGATATTATGAGAAGATAATATTACACATTTGAAATAATTATACGACGAAGACGATAGAACAACAAATATTTCACTAAAATTTTCTTTACACTCTATATCTTCGAAAGAATGATGATTTCAACAAGTTTGTCAAAGTACGAGTTTAGCAAATCTTTTTACAAAATCATTACCAACTGAAAATGAAATGTGTAAGTTGGTAATGTGCAAATTGGCATTCATCATCTCAGAGATAATTGTTCATATCAGGGGGAGAAATAGATTCATAGATACGCACTGCATTTTTTCCCCTTTGTCATGGTTTTTAATGAGGCAGCATCCAATTGCGTACAGAAAAATTGTGAACTCTCTTTTCTTTACTAAGTTTTTTTCATAGGGGTTTTTCTTAAGAAGGTTTTAATGAAACATATTCTCTTATCATAGTCATCCAACGAGGAGTGTTATAAACAATTTGTATTTATTTTTTTAGTGGATGACTCTCTCATAGTTTGATTTTATCATACTTTATGTTTATCTTTAGTTGAAACAACTTCATACCAGGGTTTCATCTTTTTCTATAAATAGGACTCACATTGTAATGCAAACTTTATCCAAGAAGTGAAATACAACTTCTCCCTCCTCTCTTTTTCCTTATTCTCTCATTTTTTTATCTTATTCTTGTTAATTTTATAACTAAATTGTTGTTTTATTGGAATTTTCATTTTTTAAAATATTTTGTTAATAATAATTTACCACTTTTTTTTTCAACCATGGGAGTACTACTCCGGTCACAAGTTTCACTTTATTAAAAAAGTTTGTTAAATATATTTAATTTTTTTAAGAGAATTAGTGATTGCTCGTGGCGATGGATACTTGGGAAACCAACAAAATTCATAAAGAAAATAAAGATTTTTTAGAAATAATATTGAAAATAAAAAAATTTGAATAAGAGAACCACTTTGTAGTGTCCTTGAACACTATGTCCTTAACCCTCTAAGTGCTCAAGATTATGGAACCAGGAGCCCAAGAGAAGATCAAGTGTTAATATATGACTTTATGGTGTTTCTGCAGTTCCAGTTGGGAAAAGCAGGGTCTCCCCAGTCAACAAGTGTGTGCAGAGTGTTAACTTAGGGATGAGAGTGCGTACCTGAAACCCTAGCTGTTATGAGCTATTTATAGGGTTTGGAGAAGGCTGATATGGGCCGTATGGGCCCTGTATCAGGGTAGAGCTGAACCAGGATTCTATGAGATAATACCGGAGGTTTATACTCTTAGAATCTAGATAGGATCAGCTCAAGATCTCATGTCTAGGCTGTTAGCGAGAATCTAGGAGAGATTTGCGGAGGGGATAAGAAACCTGAATGAGTCTGAATCTATCCACAAGCCGACGGTATGTCTCGGCCCTAGAGTCCCGAGCCTGATGGGTGGAAGACCGTTTATAAGGCTCGGCCCCATCAAGTCCGAGCCTGGTCCTTTTGTGTGCTCGGAGCCAACGAGTCCGAGCGAGGGACGTTTGTGCTGAGTAAACCGAGGGAAAGGTCCTTGAAGAGTCCCTTAAATGAGACTTGAGTCCTTATATGGTCGGCAGACCCTACAAGCCCCCCAGCTCGTAAGACTTTATAAAGTCTGTGACGAGGTAGCATGTGTTTAGGGTTGGACCTTCTAGATGTCTTAGTTCGAATGTGCAACAGCTGTCCGAGGTGACGTTTTGGTTTCCCTAGGTACGGCGCGTTCTCTTGTAAGTTGTGCCAAATCATTGCAATTTTTGAAATTTGAAAAAGTACCTGTTGAAACCGCCACGTCTCATCCAGCGAGTGGTTGCATGGGTTGATGGGCTTTCGGCCCAATGCGTAACATGGAGGGAAACTGAAAAGTTTCTGTTTCCTTCATTAGCCCGAATCCTTTCAACCTCTTACTACCCTCATTCATTTTCCCTTTCCTCACTCCAGAATCCTCTCAAATCAGAATCCCATTATTCTCTTTCCAATCTCCTTTCCACGTCTCCGCCTTCGAATCCACAACCTTCTCCCATTATCCTTTCCAGCAACTGAAAGCAGGTAACTTCCTATACTCTTCTTATTTTCATTTCTGCGATTTCCTCTTTTTGTGCGATTTCTGCTTTTTGTAAAGGGGTTTTGGTTATGGGTTTTGCAGGGAGTTTGGCTTTAGGGGATTTCTGGGTTTTGGGTTTTTGTTCTGGGTAAGCTGTGTTTAGGATTCTTTACCTTTAAACCATGAGAGGGTGGAGACGTTTGAGGAGAGTTTATCGTGAACTCTGCAGGAAATTAGGAGAGAAACCTTCTAGTGATAGTGATTCTTCAAGTTCTTCTGGGAATTCTGGGGATGAAGGAAACTCTGATACTGACGATTCTACACGCCCTTCTACCCCCCCCTTCTGGCCAACAATCCATCGAGGCAAAACCGCTAGTTGTAGAATACCCGTCAAATCCCGCAGATGAGAGTAAGTGGTTACTAGCGTATAGGTTCGCTGAGCGTCGGGCTCAAGTCAGAACTAGTCCCGATCGTCGCACCGAGGAAAAACCTTTAGGAAGTCCACCGAGGGAGGGGGAAAAAGTCCAGGGCTCGGCCTTAATTTTAGAATAAAAACATGTGCTGTAAAAAATCCTAACGCCGAGCCTTTTGCTTTTTCCCCAGATATGGTGGAGCGCAGGTGTGTTACCAACCCTGAAGAATATCCCCTGCCGCCCAATCATGCGCAGTACGACGCCGTTTTTGATCGGGAAGTGCTAGGGACGAGACCTTCATTGTTGACAACAGATAGTCTTAACCATCTTCGGCCAATGTTAACACCTCCGAGCGCCGATGGGAATGCCTCAGAATTCGTGTTGAGACCATTGGGAATCGACGACCGAATATGCTTTCAAGTACCGGAAAATCGTCAATTTTTTTATTTCTATGAAGAAATAGCAACTAAAGTCGGCATCCGCTTGCCCTTTTCCACCTTCGAGATCGAAGTCCTCACTCATCTAGGAATAGCTCCTAGCCAACTGCATCCAAGTGGGTGGGCTTTCATCCGAGCCTTCCAGCAATTCAGTGACGTTGAAAACTTGGTAGCAACTGTACGATCTTTTTTCTGGTTATATGCTCCCCAAGTAAATAAGTTTGGTGATTCCAAGGGGCTTTGGGTGTCCCTAAAGGCTCGGAGGGGGCATGCCGTTTTTGCCAAGGTGACTGATTCTTGGAAATCTTTCAAACCTCTCTTCTTCCAATACGAGTACACTGGGGCCGGAGTATGTTGGTTCATGGAACGAGTTGAAGAAGGTGGAGTGATCAAGGTCATGCCTCGGTTTCCACTGGGTTGGACGACTAACATTTATAACCGAGGATCATCCTTGTATCAATTCGACTTTAAGGCGGATTTGACAAAAGCCGAAAGGCGATTATGCGACCATGTTTGGGAATACCTTCAAGCAAATGGTCAAATTGATACCAAACGAATCCTGTTGAAAGAAAAACGAGACGAAGTGAAGGCCGAACTGGGTACTATATATATATATATATTTGTACTGATCTATTTTTTCTTGCAGAAACCATGGGGAAGAAAGCAACCAAGGCTAAGAAAAGCAAAGCCCGCGCAGCTAGAGTATCACAGTTGGCTTCAATCAAAGCTGCCTCTGGCTCCCCAAACATGAGTCAATCCTCTGACCCAACCCCTTCTGAAAGTCCGACCATTATCCCCAACACCACTCCGACTGTTAGGATCAAAGGTGTTGAGCCGGTGATCAAAGGGGATCGTATCACCGACGCTGTAAACATCGAAGTGGAGGCTCAAACAACTCCTCAAGGTACTCCCGAGCGTCCCCTCAAGAGGTCTCGGCTGGAAAAAGGAAAAGGTCTTGCTGGAGATTGGCTTAATTTGAGTAAGTCACATAAAGGGGTAGAGATTCCCGAAGGAAAGGAGGAAGCTGCTGCCAAGACAGTGTGGCGTCGAAAGATGACTGATACACTTGTTGCTACTGTATTTCCTCCCGAGAATGCTGAAGTGATTGAGGCCTGGACCCCTGGGACTTGGGAGAACAACTGCAAATCGTTGGTGAAGAGTCTCCTGAGGGGTGCGAGCATACTCCATCATCTTGGTCATCATGGAGACGACGCTCATGCTGGGATAGCCCCCGATGAAAAGAAGAAAAGGACCGAGGCAGCTGAGCGGGAGGATTATTTACAACTTCAAGTTGAAGGTCTTAACAAGAAGTTGCAAACCTTGGCAGCTGAAAACGAACGGTTGAAAAAGGTGGCACAAGATGTTGAAGGTGCCAAGGTTAAGGCCGAGGAGACACTCCAGGGGGCCGAAGAGAGGATAAAGCGCTCGGAAGAGGTCCTGAAAAAGGTTGAGGAAGACTCTGCTGCTCTCCGAGCGGCGATAGAGAAAGCTCAGAAAGCGGAACAGGCTGCTGTCGTGGCTCAGGAGCAACATGAGTATGCCAAGGATGAGATTCTGGGGCTCCGAATTTCTTTGGAGAAGATGAGAGCAAAAGCTCTCAAACACAAAAAAGCAGTCCAGGAGCACCTATACAACTGGGATCATGGGGTTGAGGATTCCTTCTACAACACTGCCGAGCAACTCCGCGTTCTGAATCCTGGGCTCTTGACCACGGGTGCTGATCCTAATTTTTCTGTGAAAAATGGTCGAATAATCGGCCCAACTGGGGCTCCCGTAGATCTGAACAGCGCCAATCTGCCTGATCATTTGGCTAAGGATTCCGAGGGGGACGATGCCGAGGATGCCGAGGGTGAAGAAGAAGAAGATAGATTTGACGCCGACGGCATTGTACTGTCCGATTTAGAGTAGCTTATCATTTTGCTTTCCCTTTTGTAATTGCCCCAGTAAATGGGTTTAAACTTTTACTGTTGTGTTTCGCTTGGAATATTTTATAATATCCGTAATTGTGTTATGCTTCTTTTTACGCTCTTTGTTAAGAATTCAAGTGTTAAGACCTCGGAACTCCAGCACTTTAGCCGAGGTGGGTTCCTCTATCTGCGATATAGAATGATTTTATGAAATCATGATTTAATCGGGAATCTTATTCAAAGTACTTGACGAGTTATAAGCTCTTGCTAGAGCTTTTTATAATCGTCCGCGTCATAATCGGTGGCTAGTCGGTTACGAGGAAAAGTACGTGATACAATGAATTCAATAACGAGAAGTTTTATTCATTTGAAGCAAATTATAATGGGCTCGGAGTTTCACCGAGCGTACACCATTAAAAAGAAATAATTCAAAAAGCAAATGTAATGAAACAATTAAAACTATTGAAAACGAAACTGAAACGATAAAAAACTAACTATAATAAGCTCGAAGTTTCGCCACGTTCCATGTGTTGTTGATAAGGGCACCCGAGAGAGTTTCGAGCTTGTAGGCTCCTGTTCCAGTCTTGGAGGCAACTCGGTATGGTCCTTCCCAGCTTTGAGCCAGTTTTCCGTCCTTTGCATTTTTGAGACCAATATCAGCTCTTCTCAAGACAAGATCGCCTACCTCGAACTCTCTGGATACGACCGAGTGATTATACCCTTTTGCTTGCATAATCTTAGCATGCTTTTCTCGTTCGGCCGCTAAATCCCTGACTTCTTCCGAAAAAACAAGATCCTCACACAATAAAGTGTTGTTGAGGGGATTCGGTTGTTGCATAGCTCGGAAAGAAGGGATGATCTTATCAATGGGGATGACTGAGTCGCAACCGTAAGTGAGCCGATATGGTGTCTCTCCAGTTGAAGTTTGTATGGTGGTGCGATACGACCAAAGCACTTCGTGCAGGTTTTCCAACCAATTCCCTTTCGCTCCTTCGAGTCTTTTCTTGATCCCCTGGATGATAGATCGATTTACAGATTCTACTTGGCCATTAGTCTGAGGATGTTCGACCGAGGAAAAGTAATGTTTTATGCTCAACGCATTGACTAAGTCTTGGAACGCCCTTGCCGCGAATTGGGTTCCGTTGTCAGTCACCAGCACTTGTGGTACTCCAAAACGAGCCACAACTTGCCTTTCAAAGAACTTCTGCACCTTGGCCAAGGAGATGGTTGCAAGAGGCTCGGCTTCCACCCACTTAGTAAAATAGTCAATGGCCACTATCACCCACTTTAGCTGTCCTGGAGCGGTGGGGAACTGTCCAATCAGATCCATTCCCCATTGATAGAAGGGATAGGGAGATGAAAGTGAATGGAGTTCCTCGGCCGGTTTCTGATAGACATCACTGTGAAATTGACACTTGTCGCACCTTTTCACATGGTTGATTGCATCTTGTTGAAGAGTCGGCCAGTAGTATCCTGCCCTTCAAACCTTTTTAGCCAGTGACTTCCCCCCAACATGATGACTTCCAATGCCCCCGTGAACTTCCTCCAAAGCCTGTTTTGCTTCGGCAGTGTCTAGACATCTAAGCATTGGACCGCTGACCCCTCGGCGAAACAAGACTCCATCAACTAAGGCAAACTGTGAAGCTTTTCTGACGAGTTTCTTGGCCTCTGTCGGATTACTTGGAAGAACCCCTTGTTCCAAGTAGCCCGTTATCGGAGCAATCCAGCTCGGATCCAGTGAAATAGAGAGGACAACGCTAGGTCCATGCACCATTTCTTGGATCAACGTTCTGTTGTTCTCAGGACTCTTTGTCGAAGCAAGCTTAGAGAGAATATCCGCTCGGCTATTACTCTCCCTTGGGATGTGGCAGAATTCGACCTTAGCAAACTCCGAGGATAGGAACTTCACCTTCTCCAAATACTTTTGAAGGATTGGTTCCTTAGCCTGGTACTCTCCCTTGACTTGTGAAATTACCAACTGAGAATCGCTGAGAATTTTCACTTCTCGGGCCCCTACTTCTTTTGCCATTCTTAGCCCGGCCAATACGGCTTCATACTCCGCCTGATTGTTCGAAGTTGAAAATCCATACTTCAAAGAATATTCGAGGGTGACCCCCTCGGAGTTCTCCAAGATTATTCCTGCACCAGCCCCGAGTTTGTTACTTGATCCGTCAACATAGATATTCCAATCCAAGTTTGAGCTCGTCAATGGCTCAGTAAACTCGGTGAGAAAATCAGCTAAGGCCTGAGATTTCATTGCCTTCCTCGGTTCGAAAGTGATTTCAAATTCGGAAAGCTCAATGGCCCACGTCACCAATATTCCTGCCAGATCAGGTTTCTGAAGTATTTGACGGATCGGCTGAGCTGTTCTGACTGTGATATGGTGGCTCTGGAAGTATTGACGTAATCGTCTAGCTGTGATAACCAGACAAAAAGCCAATTTCTCCACTTTCTGATACCTCAACTCTGGTCCCTGAAGAGCTCGGCTGACGAAATAGACGAGGGATTCTTTGCCAGATTCCTCTCGGACCAAAGCCGAGCTTACTACAGAATCACCCACTGATAAGTAAAGGAACAGAATTTCTCCATTTACCGGACTTGACAAGATCGGGGGAGATGCTAAGTACTGCTTAAGGTCAGTAAAGGCCTTTTCGCATGTCTCGTCCCATTCAAATGTCTCTCCTTTTCTTTCCTCAGTAGTTTGTACCAGGGGAGGGCCTTCCTAGCTGACTGAGACAGAAACCTCGAGAGAGCCGCAACCCGACCTGTCAATTGTTGGACACCCTTCACATCTGACGGACTCTTCATATCAAGAATGGCTCGGCACTTTTCTGGATTTGCCTCAATTCCGCGCTCAGTTAGCATGAATCCGAGGAAGGCCCCTGCTGGAACTCCAAACGTGCATTTTTCCGGGTTCAACCTCATGTTGAACTGTCGGATCCTTCCCAAAATTTCCTTCAAATCCTTAGTGTGATCTTCTTCTTTCAAGCTCTTTGCAATCATATCATCTATATATACCTCCATTCTCGGCCCAATCAAGGGGCCGAACACCTTGTTCATCATCCGCTGGTAAGTTGCCCCAGCGTTTTTCAATCCGAATGGCATCACATTGTAACAATATGTGGCCTTTTCTGTGATAAATGAAGTCTTCACCTGATCCGGGGGATACATTGGGATCTGATTGTACCCCGAGTAAGCATCCATAAATGAAAGCCTTTGATAACCCGCCGAGCTATCCACAAGTTTATCGATGCAGGGAAGTGGGTATTGATCCTTAGGACAAACTTTGTTCAAGTCTGTGTAGTCCACACACATCCTCCATTTCCCATTGGACTTCTTTACTAGCACGGGATTGGCCAACCAATCAGTATACACCACCTCCCTGATAAATCCTGCTTCTAGTAGTTCGGCTACCTTCTCATCTGTTGCCTGTGCCTTCTCAACTCCAACTCTTCTTTTCTTCTGACAAACTGGCTTGGCTCCAAGATACACGCTCAACCTGTGGTAGATGAAGTTTGGATCGATTCCTGGCATATCTGCCGAGGTCCAGGCAAACAAGTCCTTGTTTTCCACAAGCAATTCAGTCAATTCTTTTTCCGATTCCTCAGAAAGGCCCACCCCCATCTTGACGCAACGAGAAGGATCGGGGCCTAAAATCACCTTTTTGAAGTCCCCTTGAGAGGTCGGCCTAGTTTCATCCTCCTCTCTTACGTCAAGATCTGCTAAGTTGACACTTCCTTTGTTAAGCGGCTCTTGCATGATCTTCTCATCATCAAGCTTCAACTTGCCCAGGCTGATATTATAACATTTCCGAGCCAACTCCTGTTCGGACCGCACTGTTACTACCTTGTCATCAGACCCTGGGAATTTCATGGCCAAGTGGACCGTAGATACAACAGCACCAAAAGATTGGAGTGCAGTTCGGCCAAAGATGGCATTGTATGCCGAGGGGGCCTGGACAACTAGCCATTTTACCATTTCAGTCCGAGCAGAAGGTGGTTCCCCCATAGTCACTGGGAGATGGATGTGGCCTAAGGGAACAATTGAATGTCCCGTGAAGCCAATCAAACTTCCCTCGAATGGGGTGACATCAGATCTTCTCAACTTCAATTTCTCAAACAGATCCAGAAACATGATGTCTGCCGAACTTCCCTGATCGACAAGAATCCTTCTGACTTCGTAATTGCCGAGCCTGGCTGTAACTACCATTGGGTCATTATGGTCTTGTAATATGTCCTCAAAATCCTCATCACTGAAGTTGATGACAATGTTTTTCTTCCTGGGCTTTTGGATTGGTCGGCTGGCCACCGAAAGAACTTGTCCCACATACTTCTTGCTATCACATTTCTTTTCTCCTCCACCTGCAAATCCTCCAACAATGGTGCCAATGAGAAAGCCATTCTTTTCCTTCTCAGATGGTTGGGTAGAGGCTCCCCCTGCAGGTGGTGAAGGGCTTCTAGTTCTTTTCTGTTCAGTTTTGGGTGGTGACGGACTCTTTCCCCTGGAGCGTTTGCGCAACGCTTCGCCGATATATTGTTGAAGCTTGCCATCCCTTACCATTTCCTCGATTAAGTCCTTCAACTGAGTACATTGGTCGGTGGTATGCCCCCATCCACCGTGATGATCGCAGTACTTTGTCTTATCCTTTTGAGCTACCTTCCTTAAAGCTGGTGGCCGAGTGATGTTACGCATCTTTGTATGCATAGTCTCACGAAGGATTTGACTCCTCGGGACTGTCAACTGGGTATATTCATCATACTTGCCTTTTGGAGGCAGTTTTTCCCCTCTCTCTCTCTTTCTCTTTTGTCTTTCCTTCCCTTATCTCGAAAACGATCATTCTGACGAGCGTCGTTTTGACGAGGACGTTGCTCATGTCGTCCTTCGCCACCCCTTGCTACAGTACTGATCCTACGGAATTCCTCTAGATTAACGTATTTCCTGGATCTTTCCCTAAGTTCAGCCATGTTCTTGGGTGGTTCCCCAATCAAGCAATCCTTGAAATCTCCATCCTATAACCCTTGAGTGAGCAAAAGAACAGATACTCCTGATTGCAGGCCTGATATACCACTGGCCTCTTGCTGATACCGAGCTAGATAGTCGCGTAGAGACTCGTCGGGTCTCTGTGCAACTCTAGCTAGTGAGTGGTCTGACTTGGGCTGTGACATACTGGTCGTGTACCTGTTTATGAATGCTTGTCTAAGCTCGGCCCACGATCGGATCGAATTGGCGGATAGAGAATTGAACCATCTCAAAGGCGCCGAGCCCAGAGTCATTGAGAAAGCTCGGCACTTCATAAAATCCCCTCCTCCACAAAACATCATAGAGGACTCGTAGGCAGCTATGTGGTCCATCGGGTCAGTTGTTCCATTGTACCGAGGAATATTCTGATGACCCACATAAGTCTGCGAGGTTTGGAAAGCCATAATCTCAGGTGTGAAAGGGTGTCCAGGATGGGGTTCCCTAGTGATACGTTCTAGGGTTAAGCTTGGGTTGAGGGGTGGAGGTGGGGGAAGATTGCTCGGATTACCATAGGTCGCGTAAGGGCCTTCCTCGGCAATCCTTGCCATGCTTTGCTGTTGAAGAGCAGCGATGGCTTGGTTTTGCTTCTCAATTAAAGAAGTCTGAGTCCTCAAAATCTCCATGATCGACTTCTCTCTCCTTCGTGCCGAAGAAGTAGTCATGTAAGATCTGCCTTCCGTTTCAGAACGCTGACCACCTTGAAGAGTTCCAAAACGACCTCTAGTCAAATGAGGTATCTCCCTGTTGGACCTGTCAGCCCTGGAATGATCACGCCGATCAGCCCGTTCAACTCGCCGATCCTCATCAGTTCGTGAGCCAGCAGCAGCCCGACGAGACTGACGTCCAGAATCAGCCGTGTCACACCATTCTGAAACGTGGCCATCAGGGACGGTATGAGGGTTAGACTGCCCTCCGCCGCCCTCACCGAGAACTTGACCAGCTGGAGGAACCGTGGCTTGTGCCTGATCCGCCGTTGGAACTGGCGGAATTGTCTGAACGTCAGCCTGATTGCCTCCAGTTGGTGCTCCCGGAGCGATTCTGTCCCTCACGTTTCTCCCGGTCTTGGGTGGCCTCCCACGGAGGCGACGGCGGAGATCTTCTTGATTACCATCATTATTTTTGTTTGTCATGAGATCAGTGGGTGGGAATACTGGTTATTCGTTCCCCACAGACGGCGCCAATGTAGTGTCCTTGAACACTATGTCCTTAACCCTCTAAGTGCTCAAGATTATGGAACCAGGAGCCCAAGAGAGGATCAAGTGTTAATATATGACTTTATGGTGTTTCTGCAGTTCCAGTTGGGAAAAGCAGGGTCTCCCCAGTCAACAAGTGTGTGCAGAGTGTTAACTTAGGGATGAGAGTACGTACCTGAAACCCTAGCTGTTATGAGCTATTTATAGGGTTTGGAGGAGGCTGATATGGGCCGTATGGGCCCTATATCAGGGTAGAGCTGAACCAGGATTCTGTGAGATAATACTGGAGGTTTATACTCTTAGAATCTAGATAGGATCAGCTCAAGATCTCATGTCTAGGCTGTTAGCGAGAATCTAGGAGAGATTTGCGGAGGGGATAAGAAACCTGAATGAGTCTGAATCTATCCACAAGCCGACGGTATGTCTCGGCCCTAAAGTCCCGAGCCTGATGGGTGGAAGACCGTTTATAAGGCTCGGCCCCATCAAGTCCAAGCCTGGTCCTTTTGTGTGCTCGGAGCCAACGAGTCCGAGCGAGGGACGTTTGTGCTGAGTAAACCGAGGGAAAGGTCCTTGAAGAGTCCCTTAAATGAGACTTGAGTCCTTATATGGTCGGCAGACCCTACACACTTTATAAATATATTTTTAAAAAATAACATTAAAAATAAAAAATACAAAAAAAATAAAATTGGTGAATTTTTTCTCATGTTTGATATTTAATAAATTTTTATTTTATTTTTTATATTTTAGTGTGCACCAAGACTATTTTCCTGCCGATAATTGAAAATTAATTCTCTAAAAGTGTAGACATCATCAAAGTGAATTTTGTCTTTATCAACAAAACATTTTTACTCTTATATTTGAAAGAGGAATGAATAATAAATTTGTCATGAACGAGTCTCCAGTTCAACGTGGTTTTAGTAACGAACGATTTTAATTTGGTGTCGTATGTATACGGCACCACCGGTGGAGACATACTATTTACCTATTGTTGTAGGTAATATCTGGGTCATTTTGCAAGGAATTACCGGTAATTTTTTTTTCTTTCAATGAAGGCAGCCTCTTTAATGCTTCATTTCAGTTTTATATTTTGATGCTCCTTCTTGTTAACACTATGGAAATGACAAATTAACCCCTTACTTCATCTTCAACACTATTCCAATCACTCACCCTCACTCTCACCGTATGGCCCCACACCAACGGCTCCACCACCTCTCTTCCTTCCTCCACCATCTACAACACTATTATTCCAACTCCATCATCAAATCAACCATATCCCTATATCAGCAATGAAGCTGCTCATCTATTGAAAGATGTAATAAGGGAAGAAAACCAACATGGCAGAAACGACTAGGCTAGGTGGCACGGTTGGCGACCCGTCATCATTGCCAGTTGTCCTTGTCGTGCAAATGCAACAAAGTAGCCAGATCTGGAAGAAGCAATCTCCTTCTGTTTCGCGTGACCGGAGAAGATGGAGGTGGCGTGGTGATTTATCATGGTGAAGGTGTGGGACCGGATCGGGGTCATAGTGTTAAATAAGGTGTGGGGAGGTGAAGGATTTGTGTTGGTGATGGAGTTGGAGGGGCGATAGCGCCCTTGCCGGAGTTGTTGTGTCGGTGGTGGGGGTACGGCGCTGACACCATCTTCAAAGGACGGTGGTGGCCGGAGGAAGGAGAAGGAGGGTGTTTGTGGTGGTGTGATGAAGGGATGAAGGGATGAGTTGGAATTTTAAAACAAGGACATAAGTGTAATTGTAATTTTTTTTTACTTTTAATCTTGATCATTATTTTATTTTACTATTAAATCTAACGGATATAAGAAAGAATGGTCATATTTTTATTTGAAGATATGACCATTATTTTATTTTACTTTTAATCTTGATCAATATTTTTATTTTACTATTTTTATTTTACTTAAACAATATTTTTATCATTTGAAGATTTTTCGGTAAAATTACATCTTTTATTTGTTTAAATAATATTTTTATGACTAGTATTTTTCTTTTTTTAATTGGTCAAGGATAAATACCAAAAAACAATGTGTTTAAATTTTTTTTAACGAATCTAATAAATATAAGACCTTATACGTATTTCTTAGATTCATTATTATTCATAAAACCTGTTTCTTTATGACAAAATAGTGTATACATTTAAAGTGTAATGTTTTTTAAATTATCAACACATTATTTATTATTCACGAATGAATAATGATTGACTTATAAATAAATGTAATGCACATGAATAATGGATAATGAATTCATTATCCCTACAAATATGTTACTCCCTTTGTTTCAATTGTTTGGCCTTTTAGTAGGTTTTGGCACACAAATTAAGAAAGTGTTAATTATTATAAGTATTATGTTTAGTTTGTCCAAAATTCTCCTATTTAATCCTTACTGAAAATTGTAGTATAGTAGTATTTAATTTTTATTACTAGTAAGTGTGTCTATTAATTAATGTATAGTGGTTTAGAGATAAGACAGATGATAAAAGCATAATTAACGAGGAGTGAACGAAATGATCGAATGAAAGTTTAAATGATGTTAGAATTTTGTATATTTAGACTATAATGTCACTATATAATCATTATTGGAGAGAGACAAATATATTGGAAGTGAAAAAGAGAGTATAATAAATAGGGGTGTGTTAGGAAAAATAACATTAATTATGTATTAGATTTTGTAAAAAAATAATACATGCTCTCTCCGTCCCTAATTATAGGACCCATTTGGAAGAATTCACATCCATTAAGAAAGTGTAATAAGTTAGTAGTTAATTATATTGGAAATGTGAATTTTTTATATGTATTTTCAAAATTATCTCTATTAATGTTATTGGGAATCCAAAAAAAGTTAAATAAATAACGGTATTTGTGGAAAAAAACTAATTAATACTGATTGAAAATTGGTAAATGGTCTTATAAATAGAGACAAAATAAAATAGACAAAATGGTCTTTTATTTAGGGACGGAGGGCGTATAAAACATTGGGACAAAATAGAAAGGAGGACGTATTATTTATTGTTTAAATTTCAACTATATATCACTTGGTAATACTTTAACCGCTGGACACCAAATTCTTTTTTCCAATTTTTGGAAAATATTTTTACCTCCCTCCTTCAATTATACAGAGAAAAATATTACCAGAGGATACAAAACAAAATATGATCAGTTGAGTAAATAATTTTTTTACTTATTTTTTTACACCTTTACAACAATTTAAACTGCTATTTATTTCCACTATATTACAGATAATTATGTTTTGGAGAAAATTGAACAAATTTACGGGCCTATATTAATTTTGTAAAGTTTGTTACAAAAACATAGGTTTACATCATAAAGGCCCAGTGGCCCTTTCTTTAATCCCGTATTTTTCATTTTTTCCGTGACAAATACATCAACATGTAGACTAACCAGTATACCAGTTAACAAGTCGCCAATCTCAACCAAGCATCCAAATCTACGGCATAAACCAATGGAACCACCGGTGGTGCCAAAACTTTTGGCACCATATCAAACACCAACTTTAGTAACACCATCTTACTGTATGGTATGACAACAATCGGCACTGCCCACGAGTGGAGTCCTCTAGTTAGCGGCAAGTTATAGCATGGTGCCCATGGTCAAGGCACCAGCTGTGGTGCCCATAATCTTATTCATCTATTTGTTGGTGCATTTATCTAATGGTTGTGTTTTTCTACTCACTTTGCATCCAAGCGGTAGGTGCAATTGGGAGTTTAAAATTTTCCGTTACCGCAATATTTTATTCGTTTTTGGTTATTTTTATTTGTTGCATGCGTTTGCCCTGTTTTTTTTTCTACTCACGCCTTGGTCCTGTTTTTTTTTTGCAAGTTGCAGTATAAATTTTGTTTTGAGGATCACATATAAAATTCGATCGTTAGTGTAATAATTTAATTTTATAATAGATTAGCTAATAATTAAATTTCAAGATGACCTCTCTATTAAATTTTTTATTTTTTATCAATTTTTCTAAATTACCCGTATTAATATTATTGGGAATCTTAATAGTGTTAAATAAATAGAGATGTTTGTAGAAAAAAGTGTTAAGAAGACCCTATAATTAGGAAGGGAGTATTTCATATACTCTGTGTTTAATTTAAAAATCCATGTGTAACCGTTTTTTTGATTTGTGTGCGGAGCTAGAAATAGGAATCAATATTGTTGGGCAGCCTATTGAGCTGTACTTGTACTTTACATTTCTGAGATAGAAACCAAATCGTTGTAGTAGGTCACGTTAAAATAATTATTACATTAAAGAAGAACGAATAACCATAGCGTTAATCATTTGTCCCGTTTACCAAACCATAAGCCTTATTTGAGAAACCGTAACCCTTAACCCAACCCTAAACCTAAACTTAACCCAAGCCGTAACCATAACCCTAGCCCTAACCATTAATTTTTAACAAAAAAATTTGTATATAAAAAAATCACTCTAAAGTTTATTATATTATTTTATCACTTTTAATAAGGTATATATTATCATATCAGCATTTTTATTTTTTTATTTTTAAGAAAAGGGGCTAAACACCCAAAAACAAATTAAGAGTATGCAATGATAATAAATCTCGGAAAAGTATCAAAGATGATAATTTACTTTATGCAATGATAATAATCTTTTTTACTGTATGCAATGATAACAGTATAAGCATTTTTACTGTATGCAATGATAATAATTTATTTTTAATAATTGAGGCGTTATTAATTCGTTAAAAAGAAAGGTGCAACAGAAAGTTACGCAAATAATACCCATAATAAGCAAGCGAAGCACATAAAAATAAAGTAAAGGTTTATTTAAGATTTTAATCCCTCAACTTAGAAGTTTTTTTGGAATTGGTCCTTAAACTTTTTTTTATGCTTTGAGTCTTTAAATTTTGCTCAAATTTTGGAAATAGTCCTTTCATCAGTTAACTGGTAATATAACCGAGTATATGTCGTGTCACCTTCGCCACATCGATAGGTAACGTGTCAGATGATACCACGTGAATTTTTTAATTTTAAAAAAAAATCAAATTTATTGAAAATAATTTAAAATTGTATTTTTTTAAAAGAAAATCGAATATTTTAATAAATTCTAAAAGAAAATATTTTTTAATAAAAAAATCATGTAATGTCCCGTGACTCTATATAACACGTCACTCGTCGATATTGTGAAAGTGACGTGACATTTCGTCGGATATATCATCACTTAAGTGACGAAAGGATCATTTTCAAATATTAAACAAAGTTAAGGGAATCAAAATATCGAAAAAAAAAGTTTAAAGACCAAAAAAACACCTAAATTCCGGGACTAAAATTTTTTTTTTTTGAGGTAAGGGACTAAAATGTTAAATAAGCCAAAAGTAAATATTATCTAGGTTTAATTTATTACGAGTATATAACCCAATGAAACTCAAATAATCAGAGTACACTATATTTATTCAGCAAACACTGCAATCTTCATCCCGCGGTCACAGTGAGTAGGAATACTGGGGATGGATGATGACGACCGGAGCTGAGGATGAAGAAAAAGAGCAAGTTTTCATATCTGTGAATTTGTACCAAATGGACCGCCAGTGCCGCTTTGTCCTATTTCTTTTTCCTTTTTTTTTTTTAAAAAAAAAACTTTGTGCTCCATCTAGTCCTATTTACAGGGTATACTTAACCATATCACACGGATCAAGGAGAGTAGTTAGTTTTCTTGATACTTTAAAAAAATACTTAAACATTACAATCTTACCCTCTTAACTTGCATTGGAAATTTCACAATGTATTACTTCACATTAATTGGCAAAAGGCAAATAAGAGAAAATAGCAATAAATGCCTCCTAGAAAATACAAAGTGACTTATAAATAGGACAAAAAAATCCTTCTAGAATGTGACTTATAAATAGTACCAAAGGGAATACTGTTTATCTTGGAACGGAATATGCTTTGTCACGTTATTTTTTTACCGTTATATGTAATTGCAACTTGATCCTTGCTACTTCATAACTGGGGTCAAAGATCAATCAATGGACATCACATACGGTGCCTTGACTTTCAGGACCATGCTATAACGCCCCTAGTTAGCTAGCTAGTCACGTAATCCATGTCCAAGGAATGGAACTCACCCGAAGACATAGAATTTTACATTTGATGACTTGAATATTATACTCCTTTCGGTCCTATTTATTAGTTTTTTTTTTTCACTTCTATCAAGGAGAGTGGATAAATTTGTTAGTGACATTGGAAATGTGAAAATTTAATTTTTTTTTTCAGAACGACATCTATCATTATTATTGGAACTCTAAAAAGTGTTGACTTTGTATGAATGTTTGTGAAAATAAATAATTAAATGCTATTGAAAATTGAAAAATAATCTTATAAATAGGACCAAAATAAAAACCCAAAAAATTGTTATAAATAGAATCGAGGAGGAGGGAGTAGTTCATTCACGCCTGAACATGGTGGACCTGGCAATGAATGGCCAGAATCGTGCCAGCTAGGATGGTACCATTGTTCCTTGTGGCCAATCACATCCTTCCAACTTGGTCCCCCTCATTAAGATTCATGAATAAACCACAAAAACAATTGGGCGGCCAAAAAGATAAGAAAAACATATTCAATATTCAATATCAATAGCCTTATTTAAGTTTTTGGTCCCCGAAAGTTGACCGTGTTTTGGTTTTAATCTCTATCTTTTTATTTGACCGGTCCTAGTCCTTAAAAGTTCAAAAAAAATTGATTTTGGTCACTGCCGTTAAATTTTGCCGTTAATGCTGACGTGGCAAACAGAATTTTAAAAAAAAATTAAAAAAAATGAATTAAATTTATAAAAAAAAATTAAAAAAATAAAAAAAATTTATTTAAGTTTTTGGTCCCCGAAAGTTGACCGTGCTTTGGTTTTAGTCCCTATCTTTTTATTTGACCGGACCTAGTCCTTAAAAGTTAAAAAAAATTTGGTTTTGGTCTCTGTCGTTAAATTTTGTCATTAATACTAACGTGCCAAACGGAATTTTAAAAAAAATAATAAAATAAATAATTAAACTTATAAAAAAAAATTAAAAAATTAACCCCCCACCCCCTCCCAAAAAAAAAAAAAAAACGCGAACCCAACCCAACCCACCCTCCCCTCTTCCTCTCTCTCCCCCATGAAACCCGTACCCAACCCCACCCCACCCCACCCACTCTTCCCCTTTCCTCTCCCTCTCTCCCCATGAAACCCCCCACCACCACTCATCCCCTCCCCTCTTCCTCTCTCTTTCTCCACCGCCAATCTGCCGCCACCGCCTATATTATTATTTGCTATCAGAATACACCGTTCTCCACCTTCAATTCCATAAATTTAGATTAAGAATACAAATCAATAATGGAAAAGAAATGATAAAATCCAAATAAAAAAAGAATCAATTCCAAATCGGAGATGCACCATGGAGATCCACCGTTCTCCACCGTCAATTCCAGAAATACATCATATAATCTCAAATCGGAGATGCAGAAGCTTGCATGTGCCATCGGAGCTTTATAAGGGCGTGATTTGTGAGGGAAGAGACATCACTTTGTGAACTTGCATGTGTCGATTGGAGATGAAGGAAGAGGCCTTGATGAGGGAAAGAAGAGAGGGAAGAGGCAAGGAGAGGGAAAACGTGAGTGAGAGAGATGAGGCCGTGAGGCCTTGGTGAGGGGTGAGAGAGACGCGATTTTGCCTTGAGAGAGGGAAGAGCAGTGGCATGAGGGAGTGAGAGAGACGCGATTTGTGTTCTTGAGAGAGGGAAGAGCGGTAGCGTGATGGAGGGCGTGAGCGGGGGAGAGAGCCAAGTGATTGAGGGACAGAGAGAGGAAGAGGAGAGGGCGGGTGAGGTGGGGTTGGGTACGGGTTTTGGGTTTTTTTTTTAATTTTTTTTTTAAAAAATTTAATTATTTTTTTTTAAATTCTGTTTGTCACGTTAGCATGAACGGCAAAATTTAACGACAAAGACCAAAACCAAATTTTTTTGAACTTTTAAGGACTAGGACCGATCAAATAAAAAGATATGGACTAAAACCAAAACACGGTCAATTTTCGGGGACCAAAAACTTAAATAATTTTTTTAAAATTTTTTTTATTTTTTTATAAATTTAAATATTTTTTTATTATTTTTTTTAAATTCCGTTTGCCACGTCAGCATTAACGACAAAACTTAACGGCAGGGACCAAAACCAAATTTTTTTGAACTTTTAAGGACTAGGACCGGTCAAACAAAAAGATAGGGACTAAAACCAAAACACGGTCAACTTTCGGGGACCAAAAACTTAAATAAGCCATATCAATATATTTAATTTAAGCCAACCCCACCAATCACGTAAACCAAGCATGTTGTTCAAACACAATCAAAAACTTTGAGTTTTACTCCCACCTCGAATTTTTTTTCATACTTATTAAGTAAATTAAATTAGTTAAGTATATTTAGGATTTGTTAGGTTTGCGAAAATGTTTTTTATTTTTATTTTCAAAAATTATTGATAATTATTTTATAACTCATATTTACTTTATAATTTTTATTAATTACAATGTGATGATCCCATGTTTTCATTTTATTTCCTGTTTCCAAAATATTTATACTGGAAATAGTGAAAAAAAATTTTATTGTTTTTTATTGTTTCCTATACAAAATTTTGAAAATAGAAAATGAAATAAAAATGTGAGGTCGTATTCATAATTAACAAAAATTTAAATGGAAACACGAGGTCATGATTACAATTATCAATAGCTTTTGAAAATAAAAATATGAAACATTTTTGCAAAGCAAACATTTCCTTAATTTTTTAAAATTCATAAAAAATAATGTTACTTTAGAAAAGTTGTATCGAGAATGAATCAAAAGTTAAATGAGAGAACCAATTTCTAGGAATATTTTAAGAATACTTGTTTTAGAAATATAAAATTAGTTAGTTTTTTCTTATATTTAAGATCAGGATAAACGTGTCCTTTTTTTTTCTTGTATTAGAGACCAAAATATCAAGTTAGAGTTTTAATTTATACTCCCTCAAGTAAAAAATATAAGATTTTTATAAAAAAAAAACTTAATCATATTTATAAGATTCTTTTATGTTCTTTTCAAAATTGAGCTTAATATTTTATGAGATTAATGGTGTGCACAGATAATGTAAGGTTTTTTACATTCATTCACCATTTATTTGTATTACTTTTAGCTAAAAATTAATAACCTTAAGGCTTATTTAAGTTTTTGGTCCCCGAAAGTTGACCGTGTTTTGGTTTTAGTCCATATCCTTTTGTTTGACCGGTCCTAGTCCTTAAAAGTTCAAAAAAATTTGGTTTTGGTCCCTGCCGTTAAATTTTGTCGTTAATGCTGACGTGGCAAACGGAATTTAAAAAAATAATAAAAAAAAATAATTAAATTTTAAAAAAAAAAATTTAAAAAAAAATTATTTAAGTTTTTGGTCCCCGAAAGTTGATCGTGTTTTGGTTTTAATCCCTATCTTTTTATTTGATCGGTCCTAGTCGTTAAAAGTTCAAAAAAATTTGGTTTTGGTCTTTGTCGTTAAATTTTGCCGTTCATGCTAACGTGGCAAACAGAATTTAAAAAAAATAATTAAATTTATAAAAAAAAATTAAAAAAAAACCCAAAACCCGTACCCAACCCCACCCCACCCGCCCTCTCCTCTTCCTCTCTCTCTGTCCCTCAATCACTTGGCTCTCTCCCCCCCTCACGCCCTCCATCACGCCACCGCTCTTCCCTCTCTCAAGAACACAAATCGCGTCTCTCTCCCTCCCTCATGCCACTGCTCTTCCCTCTCTCAAGGCAAAATCGCGTCTCTCTCACCCCTCACCAAGGCCTCACGGCCTCATCTCTCTCACTCACGTTTTCCCTCTCCTTGCCTCTTCCCTCTCTTCTTTCCCTCATCAAAGCCTCTTCCTTCATCTCCAATCGACACATGCAAGTTCACAAAGTGATGTCTCTTCCCTCACAAATCACGCCCTTATAAAGCTCCGATGGCACATGCAAGCTTCTGCATCTCCGATTTGGGATTATATGATGTATTTCTGGAATTGACGGTGGAGAACGGTGGATCTCCATGGTGCATCTCCGATTTGGAATTGATTCTTTTTTTTTTGGATTTTATCATTTCTTTTCCATTATTGATTTGTATTCTTAATCTAAATTTATGGAATTGACGGTGGAGAACGGTGTATTCTGATAGCAAATAATAATATAGGCGGTGGCGGCAGATTGGCGGTGGAGAAAGAGAGAGGAAGAGGGGAGGGGATGGGTGGTGGTGGGGGGTTTCATGGGGGAGAGAGGGAGAGGAAAAGGGGAGAGTGGGTGGGGTGGGGTTGGGTACGGGTTTCATGGGGGAGAGAGAGGAAGATGGGAGGGTGGGTTGGGTTAGGTACGCGTTTTTTTTTTGGGGGTGAGGGGTTAATTTTTTAATTTTTTTATAAGTTTAATTATTTATTTTATTATTTTTTTAAAATTCCGTTTGCCACGTTAGTATTAACGACAAAATTTAACGACAGGGACCAAAACCAAATTTTTTTTAACTTTTAAGGACTAGGACCGGTCAAATAAAAAGATAGGGACTAAAACCAAAACACGGTCAACTTTCGGGGACCAAAAACTTAAATAATTTTTTTTTATTTTTTTTATTTTTTTTTATAAATTTAATTCATTTTTTTAATTTTTTTTAAAAATTCTGTTTGCCACGTCAGCATTAACGGCAAAATTTAACGACAGAGACCAAAATCAATTTTTTTTGAACTTTTAAGGACTAGGACCGGTCAAATAAAAAGATAGGGACTAAAACCAAAACACGGTCAACTTTCGGGGACCAAAAACTTAAATAAGCCTAACCTTAAATATGTGAATGATGAATAATGCACTAATGGTGTAAAAAAACTTTAAATTGTTAATGCACTAACTAATTTTTTCATTGGAGCTACATGATAAAGCCTCAGGATGGATGGCATTATAAGCAGTTGATTAAAACCAAAGACATGTTGTGCGTAGGTTATGTGAATAACAATTGGAGAGAGTCTAATTCTGGTTCTTACACTGTGAAATCAGTACAAATGGCTGCTTGGACCACAAGATACTTTCTATCTCCATAATTTTGTTTGGAATCATACTTCAATACCTAAGCACGGATTCATTGCCTGGCTCATGACTCACAACAGGTTGAAAACTAAGGATCGGATTGCTGCATACATTCAAATTGATCAAGAATGCGTTCTCTGCAAAGCTGACCAGGAAACAATGCAACATTTATTCTTCTCATGCCCCTGGAGTGTAGCTATAGTTTTTGAAATTTGTGACTGGATTGAACTTGATCATTACAAAATCCACTTCAATAACTGGACACACTGGATTAGATTTGCATTCAGCAAAGACAAGATAAGAAGAAGTATGGTTTATGCAACTTATGCTGCTCTTGTGTATCGGATTTGGATGGAACGAAACAGGAGATGTTTTCAGCTTCAGGAATTAGACATGGCTCATATTATTAGCATAATAAAGAGAGAGCTAGTTCTTAGATTTAGCACAGTATTTGTAACGCCCCCAATTATTAAAGGTAAATAAAAATGCGAATTAATAAAAACCTTTTTCCAAAAGAGTGTGAAAACCAAAAGCATTGTTTATTAATATCATATTATATTACAAAACAGTCTGAGTGTAAATATAAGAATATAAAATCCCCAAAAATTCCTCTTTACACCCAGAGCATGGTCTTCACAACTCTATCCTTCAATAAGGGGATTCAGACAACAAAATGTCATTCTGGTTGTCTCTGCTATCGTTCCTTTAACTCTAATAGGAGAGACCTTTGACCTGTCATTCAACAAAACCTACCACCACCGATGTGGTAGTATGGGAGTAAGTCACTTGTCATATCGCGTAAACAGGTTATATGATTGTTCATACACAAGCATCACAGATATCATTTTAATGCAATGAATGCATGTTCAAGTGTCTTAACAAACAATAAATAATATTATTATTCTTTCATGCAATGCATGTACGTCTCTCAAAACATTCTTTTCATCACTTCCATAAAACAACACTCTGGGATAGGCAATCGTGCGCTCGATGTTTCCACAACCTGTATAGCGGCCACACCGTTCTATACTGGAACCCCATCTACCACGATCCCAAAATGAACAAGGGGATGATCCCCGAACCATTGTCCACCAATAGTTCTAGGTCCTTGTCATTTCAACGATGACGGCCACACCGTTCCAACCATCTCATATAGCGATCACACCGTACTATATGGTTTCCCAATCCCGCATGCACCTTACTCATTTTATGATTCTCGTAACATCATGCATGAGATGCATATTCCATATATTAATTATCGGTATTTCCAATATCAAGATTAATCATCATCATTATGCACATGGCGGCCACACCGTTCCATGTCTTAATATAGCGGCCACACCGTACTATATGGAATCACACACATATGGCGGCCACACCGGTTCACATGTCTTCGTATAGCGGCCACACCGTACTATACGGAATCATCTAAGCTCAATGATCTTACATCAGAGCTATTCATTCAGGCTCACGATCTCATATCGGAGCTATTCATTCACGCTCCAAAATCTCATATCGGAGGTACATAATCGTCATGCATCATTATATTCGTCATATCATCATTATTCATTGCAAATTCCATGAGGTCTCCAGTCAATAACCAATCAGTATAACGTCTATGCAAAGCCCTCCATGATTATTGCAATGAATTTAGTGTTATTTATTCATTTTTCTCAGGCTCTAACCGGTTACAAGATCCACTAACCGGTTAGTGACAGCAAACCTAAGAGCAAACCATATTGATTTTAAGTCCAAAACCTCCCAATCTTTAAACTAATTCCTTCCTACTCCTTATTTACCTTCTAAGACATAGTTCTAAGCTTATTGCAGGAATCCTACTATCCAAAAACCTATTTTAAATTCATATACCCATTAACGTCCTATTAGGGAAAAGTTCCATTATTAAGCCTTAGCAAATACTATGGTTAATTTGCTTACTTATTTCAAATTATGGTTCCATTATTAGTCCAAACCCATATCATACCTATAATCTAAGATTACTATACTAAACTTAATTAACTTCACATTTTGTCAGGCTCTAACCGGTTAGAGGGACTCCTAACCTGTTAGATGCTGCAGTCTTGCAGACCTGAGAACAGGACAAGTTCGATTCTTATTCTTTTCAATCTAATCACTTACCATACTATTCTCTAGTCTCTGAGCAACACCTAAGGCATTACTTAAGTATGATTTAATTATATTAACAATGAGCTATGACTCCAATAATTTAAGTTCGAGATAACCTCAAAGTCTTGGACCAAAATACAAAGTTAAAGTCTAGCTCACATCAACTTCTTTCTTATTGTATCAACTTATAATTCCAAACTATCAGTTATAGCAACTTGGACATGACTCTAAGGTTATAGTAAGACTTAAGCATATCCAATTACATTCTATTAGTTCTAAGTCCATCAATCTAATTTCCAATTAAAACTCTTTATCAAACCATAACAAATTCCATCTCTCCCTAGCTTATTTACTCCCAATGATTTGTTCAAATATTAGTCCAAGTCTAAGTAACAACTATCCTCAATGATTGCTATACCAACATAAGCAACTGATGCATTCTATCAGTCACTAACCGGTTAGAGAGCCCACTAACCGGTTAGTTTATGCAGTTTGACAGCATACTGCTCTTTTTCTTTCTCAATTCCTTTTACAGTCTAATTATTACTTCTTGCCATCATTGGACAATCAACATATGGTATCTATATATCACTTTACAGCAAGTAATTCAACCAACGCAAAGCATATATCATCAAATCAATTCATCAAACCATTCAATCAACCAAGTTCATATTATGCATAACTCTTCACATATTCATAATTTACAACATACTCTATAATATTATCATGCATTCATTTCTTTATTCATGACATTAAATCAATTTCTTAGCATAGAAAACCAAGGATTGTATTGGCCTCCAAGCCAATCAATCTTGTCTTGGTTTCAATATCCATAATTCACACATATCATAACACAAACCATCAATCATAAATCCTAGTGATATGAATGAGGTCTCTCATACCTTAGGCAAATTGGACAATACTTAAACAAGCTCTAAGACTCTAAGAACAGCAGCCACAAGGGTAGCAGCAACAACACAACAAAACAGAGTAGTAGAAGCCACACCAGAAACAGGGGCAAGAGCAGCACAAACTCCCTTGATTTACAAGCTCTCACACTCACTAAACACAAGCTTGATGTGCAACAACTCAAGGCAAGTTGTATGCACAAATTTGAGAAGGAATTTAGGCAGAGTTTCAGCTCTGAAAACGAATGGAATTTGAGCCTAAATAGCAGCACCCAAAACCCCTATTTATAGAGGAGGAAAAGAGGGGAAATTGAGGGAAGAGTGGAGCAAATCGTTCCACCCAGCTTCTCCTCACACCACACACTTAATTGGAGGTGCTGAGGGGTGCTATGTGGCCTAAGGGAGAAGAAACCACGTTTTTAGCTCGAGATTTCGAGCTTTTCAGCGTGCTTTGTCCTCACTAGCACACTTCCCGGGAAAACTTCCCAAGAGGTCACCCATCCCAGAATTACCCCAAGTCAAGCACGCTTAACCATGGAGTTCTTATGTGGTGGGCTACCGAAAAGAAGATGCATCTTGTTGATATGGGTAGTACTAATCAATTCATTTAAGCCTTCCCGTACTATGTAGTCCCATTCCTACACAGTCTCAGGATCACCCTCTCATTCTGGCGTGTCGGTTCATTCATGTACCCCTCCCTTAGAAGCCTTGCCAGGAGCCGCTCCTTGTCCGTGCCTCTTGCACCGGTGATCACTCCCCGCCCTAATCAGCCCGGGTGTTACATGCCCACCAACTTCCGCCTGGTTCGTCCCCGAACCACACCGTACTGGGAGAGGAGTCGCTCTGATACCATTTGTAACATCCCTGACAGACAAATGGATTGCGACTATCAACACATACCAACACGAGTCTTTTCAGCGTGCTTTGTCCTCACTCGCACACTTCCCGGGAAAACTTCCCAAGAGGTCACCCATACCTTAGGCAAATTGGACAATACTTAAACAAGCTCTAAGACTCCAAGAACAGCAGCCACAAGGGTAGCAACAACAACACAGCAAAACAGAGTAGTAGAAGCCACACCAGAAACAGGGGCAAGAGCAGCACAAACTCCCTTGATTTACAAGCTCTCACACTCACTAAACACAAGCTTGATGTGCAACAACTCAAGGCAAGTTGTATGCACAAATTTGAGAAGGAATTTAGGCAGAGTTTCAGCTCTGAAAACGAATGGAATTTGAGCCTAAATAGCAGCACCCAAAACCCCTATTTATAGAGGAGGAAAAGAGGGGAAATTGAGGGAAGAGTGGAGCAAATCGTTCCACCCAGCTTCTCCTCACACCACACACTTAATTGGAGGTGCTTAGGGGTGCTATGTGGCCTAAGGGAGAAGAAACCACGTTTTTAGCTCGAGATTTCGAGTTAAACCGACTTAAAATTATGCAGATACAGATGTACTAACCGGTTACTGGTTTCACTAACCGGTTAGCCACTGCAAAAAATTCAGAAATTCAAATATAAGACACTGCTTTGCTCAAAAATTAATTTAAAAATATTTACTTCTCAAAATTAAATTTCCACCGTTGGATGTCAAGATAAAATCATTAGAAACCTTGTTTAAAAATTTGAGTACGATCCAACGGTTAACGAAAGAGATACAATCCGATCTTTACATGATATTTTACCCAAAATATCACTTTTTACATATTTCCTATAAATCTTTCTTTGCAAAAACTATTTTATTTCAAAAATATGTTTTCTTTCAATTTATTTTTCCAAAATGTTTCCCTTAAAATAATTTTCAATAATAAAATAATTATTTCTTCTTTTTATAAAAATGAGGGATGTTACAGTATTCAATTTTGTTGATTTTAGAAATCATTCACTTGTAATTAGATTGCAACAGATGCTATGATTTTTTGGCTCAATTACAACCGAACCCTTCATAGAAGGTGGCGGTTGTTTATTTGAGTCTAGGGATATACATTGAAATTGAACCCTTCCTAAAAGGTGGCAATGACAATGTATATGGCCTTTTGCTTGTGATCTAAATTTTGCTAGATGGTAATAAATTTTTTCTTTTAAAAAAAACTATTTTTTTTTCATATTTTATTAAAGTAATATGGTTTTTACTTAAACATAAAAGAAAATATTTCTACTTTATGAAAATATATAATTAATATGTCAATAATTAAAAAAAATATTTTTAGAACAATATAGAAAAAAATTTATTTCAATATAATAATTAGCGTTTTGTTTCAATTTTTTTTCAAAAAAAAATTAAATAGGAGAAAGTAATAATCCAACCACTTAAAATATAGATAAAAAGCGTCTAGTCGTTCACAACAATCTTAGCAAGCTCAAATAGTAACTTGCTCCGAAGAAATTTACCTGTAGTAACCTACCTTTTAAGTTTAAAAAACTTAAATTAATAAATATATTAAGGCAAAATTGCTTATTTAGTCCCTTAAGTTATTTATTTGTTTCAGAGTGGTCTCTTAGTTTTTTTGTTTTTTTTTTGGAATGTGGTCCCTCAAACTTACTTTTGTAGTTCTGTTAGCACATTTGATCCTTCTGTTAATTTTTTCATCTTCTTCGGTGGGATTTCCGTCATTGCCATTTTTTTGGCGTGATTCCCACCGTTTCCCTTCCTCCCTTCTCCTCCATGGCGAACTTTCTCTTTCTCAGGGCATATTCATCTTTATGTTATTTTTTTATGAATAAGGTGAATAAGAGGAGGGGCTGTAGTTGAAAATGGAAGATGCCATGAGAGAGAGAAAGTACACAATGGGGGAGAAGGGAGGAAAGGGAAGGGTGGGAGCCACGCTGAGAATCTTGCCGAAGAAGATGACTGGAGGTAGAATATTTGACGGAATGACCAACCATGCTAACATAAATAAATTCGAGGGACCATTTAAAAATGAAAAAAACTTAAAAAACCACTTTGAAACAAATAAATAACTTAAGGGACCAAAGAAACAATTAGTGATACAGAACTATTAATTCATAATCAATAAATAAATTAGTGGTATTTCATTTTCTAAAAAAAATTAGTGCATTGATACAAAAGTATAAATTCATAATCAATAAATAAATACAAATAAAAAGTATACAAACAAATAATATTGACATTGACGAATGATGAAGTGTTTTTATAAGAAATTGATGTTCAAAATTTATTGAGATACAAGAACGAGATATTGATTATATAGGTTAAATTTAAAATTATGGTGTGAATGTAGGAAAAAAACAAAAAATATTGAAGTTCTCAAGAAAATATGACATAGTTTTGGAATGTTGCATATTCAAAATGTAGTCAAATATATCTTATAAATGTAACTGATATGACGGTACGTGTACATAACTTAAAATTAAAATAATTATAAATCGATATGTATCCGATATATATTTAAGAATATCTTACTTGTATCAATATCTAATATGTACCGAATACAAGTATGTCACCTATTTTGAATTACTCCCTCCTATCCTTTTTATAAAATCCTTTTGAAGTTTTTCACTGTCACAAAGGAAAGTGGTTAAATTTGTTTGTGACATGGGAAATGTGAAAATTTGATATATTTTTTCAAAATTACCCCTAAAGTTATTATTGGAACTCTAAAAAGTGTTGACTTAATATGAGGGCTTTTTACTTAAGTGAGGTAGTTTTACTAACAATTTACATAAATAAGGTAGTTGCTGCAGAGACATCGGTTCAATTTCAACATACTATATCATCTACAGACTTTTACATGAAAAATTTAAAAACTATTAACATGATGAATACATTAAAAAATAAATAATAACATGAATAAATTAAAAAAGTATTGTGACAAATTTAAATAAATAAATTTATAAAACATAAAAAATCTAACTAATAAGTGCAATATAATAATAAACTAAATTAAAATAAATAAATAAATAAGTACATTAGAATAGTTAAACATTAATAAATAATAAAAGCACAAAATAATAAAAATAAATATATAAAAAATTAAAATAAAAAATTCTGTAAATAATATATAAAACATAAAAGAAATTAGACCTAAACATTATAATATTAAATAAAAGCACAAAATTAAAAATAAAATAAATATGTACATATAAATTTAAATTAAAAAAATGAAATAATTAAGAAAATGAAATATAAAAAAACTACCTCGAATAATAGACCAATAATTTGTTTAAAATAAGATTTAAAGTACACCCTCTGTCTCTATTTAAATGTCATTTTTTGGAGAAGTTTTTTGTTTCTTTTTATTTGTCCTTTTGATGATTTCAAGAGTGTAATAAATTCTATTTTTCATGTTTACCCCTATTTAATAGGGTATTGATTTTTGTAAGTAGTGGAAAACAAGTAATATTTACAAAGAGTAAGAGTTAAATGGGAAAAAAACATAATTAATGTATTGAAAATCTAAGTAATTATTTAATTTCTTAAAGGGTGTGTTTGTTTGAAATTTATTTGATAAATAAGAACGGAGGGAGTAAAAGGATAAGTCATGTGGGATGACTTGTTTGACTTTTAGAATAAGTCATGTGAGATGACTTGTTTGACTTTTGTAATTTTGACTTTGATTACCCCATTTTCGTAAATAGTTTTGTTGACTGCCCCATGTTCGTAGATAGTTTTGTTGACTGCTCCATGTTATGTAAATACTCCCTCCGGTCCTATTTATAAGACCCTTTTGGGGTTTTCATTTTGGTCCTATTTATAAGACCTTTTTCAATTTTCAATAGCATTTAATTACTTTTTTCCACTAACACCCCTATAAAGTCAACACTTTTTAGAGTTCCAATAATAATTATAGGGGTAGTTTTGAGAAAGTATATCAAATTTTCACATTTCCAATGGCACTAACACATTTATCCACTCTCCTTGATGGGAGTGAAAAACCCCAAAAGGGTCTTATAAATAGGACCGGAGGGAGTAGTTCCAAAATTATCCTATTTATGTAAATTGTTTGTAAAACTACCTCACTTAAGTAAAAAAAAATCTAATATGGGTTTTTGTGAAAAGAAATAATTAAATACCGCTGAAAATTGAAATGAGATCTTATAAATATGAGCAAAATAAAAAAAAATCTTATAAATAAGACATATTAGCTTCAAAATTAACAAAAAATCATGTTTTTATATTGAAAATTCTAATCATTGTTCCACTGTTTGTACATTACCTAAAAATAAGATAAAGTTGAAAGGATGAATTAATTAGGAGAATAAATTAAGCCGGAAAGGACCCACCACCAATTCCATAGTCGTTAATTCCAACCAACGAGTCTATATAAATTTCCACATTAATCACCCCATCCCCCACTCTTATCATTCACTATAACACGCAAGCACTAGTACACAACTACAACATCATCAGCTTCAATTCGTTAAGGCCTTAAGGGTATGGAAGGAAAGGAGCAAGATGTTTCATTGGGAGCAAACAAGTTCCCAGAGAGGCAGCCCATAGGGATTGCAGCTCAAAGCCAAGACGATGGGAAGGACTACACAGAGCCTCCACCGGCTCCGTTATTTGAGCCATCTGAGCTCACATCTTGGTCTTTCTATAGAGAGCTGGGATTGCAGAGTTTGTGGCCACTTGTTTGTTCCTTTATATTACTATTTTGACCGTTATGGGTGTTAATAGGTCTCCCACCAAATGTCAATCTGTTGGTATTCAAGGCATTGCTTGGGCTTTTGGTGGCATGATTTTTGCTCTAGTTTACTGTATCGCTGGCATCTCTGGTGAGTTAGCTTTTCAACACATTTTTCATTTGTTAAATTGTTATTAATATTTTGCAACTTTTTTTAGGTTTATTTATGTCTAATTAAATCCCTAAAAAATTCGGTCTATTTTAGTTTTAGTCTTTAAAAGTTATTTTTATATGGATTAGTTTTTAAATTTTTCAAATATTTTGGTTTTGGTTCTCGCCGTTGGGAAAAATATGTTATTTGCTAATGTTGCAAACGGAAAACCACATCAATAGTTACGTGATGTGAGGTGAAGCCAATAGGTGAGGAATCAGATTTTCTGTCCCAAACCATGCCCCTAACCTTGTCTCCAACCAATCACATCTCATTATGGAAAATAACTTCCCAGCTGCTATCGTATTTTTGTAATATTTAATGGAATGTGATTTGTTGGGGACATGGTTTAGGATAGAGGATCTTGATCCTAGTAAGTGGTATGATGTGAATGATACAGGTTCATGGATAAAAAATGGTTCCATATGCAAAATGGTCTTATACTCAAAATTTTGCCCCCATGAACCTTTATCATCTATTCTCTCCATTCCTTATTATTTGTCGCTTTTTGGAGAGATTTTTTGTTTCTTTTTATATGTCGTATTGAGGATTTCAAGAGTTTAATAAATGCTATTTTCCATGTTTGCCCCAATTTAATATTCCATCCGTTTCAGAAAGTTTGGCCTTTTAGGACTGGACACACAGATTAAGAAAGTGTTAATTATTGTAGGTATTATATATAATATGTCCAAAATACTCCTATTTAATCTTTATTGAAAATTGTAGTAGTATTTAATTTTTATTAGTAAGTGTGTCCACTAATTAATGTATAGTGGTTTATAGATGAGAGAAATGATGAAAGTAGAATTAATGAGGAGTAAGAGAAATAATTGAATGAAAAGTTAAAATTGGTAAAAAAAAATATGTTTGTTTATTGAAAATGTAAAAGGCCAAACTTTGTGAAACAAGAAAAAAAAAGCTAAAAGACCAAACTTTCTGCAACGGAGGGAGTATGTTTTGGTTTATGTAAGTAGTGGAGAAAAATTAATGATTATAGAGAGTGAAAGGGTATAGTCGGAAAAAAAAAACATAATTAATGTATTGGAAATGTGTGTAATGATTACATTTCTTAAAGGGTATGTTTTATTTGAAATATGACAGATAAATAGGAAAAGAAAGAGTATGCCATATCACTTATTTGACATCATCTCATTAAGTATTTTCAAATGGTGCAGATCAAAATCAAAATGTTTCGAAATAAATGACTAGTCTGGTCAAAATAACTTTTAACAATTAAAAAAATAAAACACATTGAACTTTCAAGGAGAAAAAAACATGAATAAGCTTTTTTTTTATTTTTTATTATTACATAGGTTGCACATTTCAAATACATAGAGCTTAGAATTGATGATATGTTTGGTGATATTAATATAAATATTGCACCGTGTGATGTGCAGGAGGTCACATAAACCCAGCTGTGACATTTGGGTTGTTTTTGGCAATAACTAGAAAGTATTTCTTCTCAGTGATACTTGAAAAATCTGAAGCTCTCTCTTTCTTTCATCCGTTGAGCTAGGTAGATAATCGCGGTGGAGTGGCGAGTGTTGGCACCGAAACGCGATGGCAGGGTGAGGAGCGGAGCGGCGGCCAGCCGTCGCGCCAGTAGCAGCGAGGTGGAGCGTCAGAAGCAGGGAAGCACCGACATACCGAAAACGGTGTCCCGAGAGTTATGCCGGAAACGGAGCGATACGACCAACGCAGTTTTGTTTTTAAATAATAATAAAACTCGAACAACAGCTCTTCGTCTTCCAGTGATTTCCACATAAGTTCTTCGTCTTCTTTGCGTTGTGATTTGCAACTTCAGTAAAAATTAAGAACCATAACTCTTGTTTAAAAGAAAAAAAACCCTCCAGAAGGCCTCAAATATTAAAAGGGAAAGGTACTTAACTTTTATATAAATATAATATAATTATTATTATAGTAGTGCTTGTTAGTTGTCTCTGCCCTTTTTAGTATATTAATTAATATTAATATATTATTATATTACAATTTACAATTTCGGAGCAATGTTTATTTGTCACCGTTTGTACTTATTTTCTTAGAACATTTCTTAGTTACACATTTTTTTTATTAAACCAGTGGTATTTTTATTTGCACAAGTCAAAGATATGTTTTTTTTATTAATATTTTGACAAAGATTTAAGTTTTATGTTATGGATATGTATTTTTTATTATAATATATTTAATTTTATTATTTACTATCTTTCGTTCCTAAATATAAGACCATTTCGATACTTTTATTTTCTTCCTATTTATAATAATTAATTTTTTAACAAACACTCATATTTATTTAATGCTTTTTAAATTCCCAATAATATTAATATGAGTAATTTTGAAAATACATATCAAAAGTTCACATTTCAAATATAATTAACTAAATTAATCAACTTTCTTGATGGACGTGAAATCTCCCAAAAGGATCCTATATAACGTATCTTAACCCTGTGCCCGTGTCATATCCTATTCTTTTAAAATTTGCCCCTGCGCCCTACGACCCTAGTCATATCCTACTTTTTTTAAAATTTGTCGTATCGCCGTATTCATGTAATTTTTCACACACAAAATATTGTTTTTATGTAATACGTAAATGTTAGTCACTTATCACAATTTTTGTAATTTATTATTACCATTAATTACTACGTTGGTATTTTTTTTTCCGTATTACTACTTTGGTTTTATAACTACACAATAGATTTTTATACAAAGGAAAATGTTAAAAAGGTCTTATATTCAGGGACAAAGGTAGTATTTTCAAAATTAATCTTATTAATATTATTGGTAATCTAAAAAATATTAAATTAATAGGGGTGTTTGTGAAAAGAAGTAAGTAATGATTATTGAAAATTGGTATAAGATCTTATAAATAAGGACAAAATAAAAGTATTAAAATGATCATTTATTTAGGGACGAAGGTAATAATTTCTATTTTTATTAATTTATTTGTAATAAATATTAATTTATCAGTAATTTTAATTTTTTTTAAATAGAAATTATTACTAAGTCAAGGAAGGATTAAGCTGGCTGAGGAGTTAACAGCAAAACTATACATTTCTCAGTTTTTGTCAAGCATTTTGTATGCAATACGTATAAAAGTATAGTCACCTGTAGCTAAGGTAACATGTTGGTTAAAAGCAACCGTTGATCAAAAAATCCAGTAAGATCAATGGCCAAAACACTTGGTATTATAGGTGGTGCCAAAATATTTGGCACCACATCAAACGTTAACATCCTTGACAAGGGCACTGTTCTACATAGTGATGCAGGTGTTAGGTGCTATTGTTGGAGCGGGTGTGGTGAAGGGTTTTGAGGGGAAAACCAGGTATGGCCAATTCCACGGTGGAGCCAATTTCGTGAACCCTGGTTACACCAAAGGAGATGGTCTTGGTGCTGAGATTGTTGGCACCTTTGTTCTTGTTTACACTGTCTTCTCTGCCACCGATGCCAAACGTAGCGCCAGAGACTCTCACGTCCCTGTATGTCCCCCAATTAACTTTTTGCAATATTTTTAAAGAGTAATGATATATAAACCTATAATTTATCTACACCACAAGAAAGTGTCACTTGTTAACTAATAAAAAGGAAGGCATATGTCACTGTCACTGTCACTTTCTTTATTGTATAGGGTTGATTTGTAGGTTAATAAATTATTTTTTTATTTTTAAGAAAAGAATGCTACACTGGTGAAGGAATAAATAGAAAATAAAAATTTATTCAAAATTTCAATAAATTTGGATTATTCATCAAAACTAAAATTTAATCAATCTCTTGCGTTTAAAATTGATTTTCATTGTGGGTACGAAATTTTGATTTTGTTGCTGAAGTTAAATTCACTTCGATAATATTTACGTCCCCAAAACATTAGATTGGAACTATCAATTGCGATACATTTTTAGGACACACAGAAAAAAAAGTTTATTAAATAAAAATATGTTCAATATATTGATGAGTGTTGTGAGGACTTTCTTTAAAATAAAAACTTAATTTATTAATTTCTTGTGTACTGGTTAGCAACAACACTTGCAAGTAGAAAATGAAATTGATAAAAATATAATACAAATAAGATTAAATGTATATTTATGAGCTAATGTTTTATACAGATTTTGGCACCGTTGCCCATTGGGTTCGCTGTTTTCTTGGTGCACTTGGCCACCATCCCAATCACTGGAACCGGCATCAACCCCGCTCGCAGTCTCGGTGCCTCCATCATTTACAACAAGGACCTTGGTTGGGATGACCACGTACGTTATTTCATTATATATCTATTAATTAATTTATTTTTGTTTATTTTTTGTCAAATGATGTTATCAAGATTTAAAATTTTTTGGACCACTCAATGAACCACACAACCTTGTGGACTTGTTATTGTTATTGCAGTGGATTTTCTGGGTGGGACCATTCATTGGAGCAGCTCTTGCGGCTCTCTACCACCAAGTTGTAATCAGAGCCATTCCCTTCAAATCCAAGTAATTGGATCCTACGCTTCGTGATGTGTGTGATGTTCATCAATCATCATCAAATTTAATCAAGCTGGTTTATTAAAAAGCCAAACCAAGCAGAGTTTATGGGTTTCATTTTATTAATCCTTTTCTATTTTGTATGTAAATTATTATTATTATGTAACCTAAATACTTAATCTTATGATTAGGTGGTGCATGTGATGAGTAATGGGGCAGTTTTCCTCTACTTTTAAGTTGGAAGATGGCCCACCTCATGTGTGATGTATGGATGTGAATGTGGACTTTATCAAATTAAAAATAACACACTCTGTCCCTTCTTTTCTTCTTGAGCCTGTATTGTCATTCCTAATTCTTGGCTACTTCTCCAATTGTGTGAAGAATTATTAGGTGATTCATGAATAATAATTTAGGATACATTATTATTATATTTTATTTATTTTATATTTTTTAACTTAAAAAATAAATATTAAATAATAGTAATTATATTTGGGATTAATAATTTCATACTACTTAATAATTTTTCACAAGCTGTATAAACTAAATATAAATATAAGCCAGTCTGGTCATGTATAATTATTGTGTTATTGAAAAACGAAAATTGGGAGTGACTTTAGGGTATTCGAGTGATGTTACCTAACTTTGAACCCACACATTCATCAATAATAAGACACATCATACATTGACTTCAAGGATTTGCATTGATTTGTAATCAAAATCTTAAAAGAGAAAAGCACTAGTTTTGAAAAGAAAAATTACGCATGAATAAGTGTATTAATTTCTAAATATGGTATTCAAATAATGAGAATAAGATAAGTATGAGTCCTATATTTCTGATTCTGATTCTGATATATAAAAAAGAAGAAGGATGAGTCCTATACTCCTATCTTTAATAGATACTTCCTCCGTCCCATTATCTTGGTAAAAAAATGCAAAAAAATTTGTCCCATATTAAAGTAAAAAAATAAATGAAAAATCTTAAAGATTATATATTGTATCGATGATTGATAAGTAAATAAGGAAAACAAATTTGAAGGTTTTGTTTGGAAACAATATTGTAATATGTATTAATTGTAATGATATGAAATTTTGTGTAATATCAATTTGTAATTAATGAATGAATCATACATTATATTAAACAGATACTCCCTTATTTTCATTGACTTGCTTGACTTTTACCAAGATAACGGGATGGAGGGAGTAATAAAGACACGTGAATAATATTGTTGACAAGGGAACAAAATCAACTATGTCCATCACCTTTGTCTAGAAGGCAAGTTCGATATGATTAAAGACATATTTCCCCGTTTTTAAAAATGACAATTTCTAACACACATGCAAAACATGCAAGGTTTTGAAACCTTGTATATGTGGCCCAATAAAATACTTCCACCTATTTTAATTTGCCACATTATTATATTTTTCCAATTTTATTCAAAAAAAATTGTATTTGCAATTTGGCCCTCTTCTCTTTCATTGTAACATCCTCCCATTTCTCTAGTACGTTTGAAAAGCAGAAGCAGCAACTCCTCCATGGAAGTATAGCCACAGTGACATTTCATCTCAATCATAGTCAATAACCTCCCATTTCTCTCATCTGGCCTCACCGAAGTCAAACACTCAACCTCCCTTTCTCTTGGTGTAGCAACCCTAACCGAAGGTCATCTTTCTATTTCCCTATCAAAGTAGAAGCAGTAGCCGCGTGAGGTTACCGTAATTGTCTAGATCCTTCGAAGCAAGCACCGGTCCGCCATTGTTTCTGAGGACCACTTTCTCATTCTGGATTTGAGTAGGTTAATGTTCTTACTCTCTTTTTCTTTGTTGTCTTGAAACTTTTAAGCAATACGTATTGTGTTCTTTGGTAATTATTGATATTTTTCATGGATATATTCATGCATACTACCTGTTTGTTGAAATGTCAGAGTCAATCTGAATGTAAATTTTCTTGTCATTGTTCCTCCTCCTTCAAACGAGTTATTTTTGATGTGCAATTGATCTTTAATATGTATTATGTTCTGTGGTGATTATTAGAATTTTGTATGAATATATTCATACATATTACCTATTTGATGAAATGTCAGAGTCAATTCCACTAGCCAATTAGTTGATATTTCTCAACCCGATGCCTATGTCTGTTGCCATGTATGATATGTGACTCCCAAAGCAATGCCCTTTTTCTTATCTGTCTAATTAAAACTATTACATTAGTTTGTTGACAATGAACACATGTACGCACGAATTAGCAAACTTGTGTGACCTTATCATGAGACACGTTAATGATAAGGAATTCAAGGCAACTTTTTTTTTCTACATTTTCATTATTTGCTTTATAACTTAGGAACTACTAAGACTTTTGCTTAATTGGCCTTTTAGCTTTTGTACAGATTAGCATTTGACTTAATTGGCCTTTTAGCTTGTGTACATATTAGCATTTGCCATTAACCATTACAATCAAACAAAAACTTTTTTCTGGCCCTAGTGTGTAAAATTTTGTGATCTTCAATTAACTTGCTCTGCTTTAGAAAGCAACCTAAGAATAATGACATGATAAGAACTTCTCGTCAACAACAAAAGAGAAATATAGTCCAATTATTGATAAAATCATCACTCTTCCACAACAAAGAAATAGTTCAATTATTGTGCCCTGTTTATACTGCAGCTTGGTAGTAACTTTTTAGGGGCTGTTGGCTCTTGGTTTTTCTGGTTTTTCCTTATCATTAACGTGTCTCATGATAAGGTCCGATAAGATTTATGTTCTCATATTTTAGGTGATGTGAATGTGATCATAGTACCCTTGTTAATTTTTAATTCTATGGGCCGATGGGCTATCTGATCAGTTGTTGTTATATGCCAAGAGATGCATTTTATGATTTACTTACTACTTGTATGGTTTCAAATTTAGTGAAATATCTTTAGCTGAAAGATAAATGAATCAACTGTCTCCTATGATTCCAATCAATGGTGTTCAACAATGGTGTTTCTTTGGTTCTATAAGCACTTAAAAGTTAATTGTGTTGTGTTTATATTATGCTAATTGCAACTATCGACCTAGGGTTACTAGAAGATTTTCTTTATCTTTGCACATCCTTTAAAAAGTGCACCTTTCGTTTTCTGTTGTTCTTTCCTTTTCATCACCTAATAGACCCTTAAGCTACTTGTTTATGCCTGAGTTTTGATGCTACAGTTGCAGCCGCTAGGTGTTACCTCTTGTGTCTTATTTTAATTATTAAAATAAGGGACCCTGTGAAAGATGTTACAAGACACTGTGGCTCTTGGCTGCCACATGCCTATGGAAGATGTTACAAGACATTAGCTTTGTCCCAACTATAAGATATTATTTATTTAATAGTTTGATTAAAAAGGGCTCTAATTGTTTGATTGATATTATTTATTTAATTTTTTTCTTAGGCATGGATTGAATCAATTAATCCTTGATATTATTTATTTACTCTTTGATTAATATCGTTGATGGTATTATAAAATAATTATTTTAACTATGACGCAGATGAAGAAATTTGTCGAGGATCCTGTTGTTAATTTGGATGATGATAATTCCGCTTCTAATGAAAGTGGTGGCGAAGAACAAGATGAGTTGGGTGATAAGAATGGACCTGTAGAGGTAAATGCAAGTAGTTATCAATATAAAAGGATTACAAACTTGACAGCCGATGATATTTGGGGTCTAGAGTTTGGTAGTGAAGAGGCAACTTATAAATTTTATAGTATGTATGCAAGATCTATTGGCTTTTATGTGAGGAAAGAAGCAATAGGTCGCGATTCTGCGGGGAACCGTAACAGGCGTTTGTATGTATGCAACAGACATGGATTGAGGAATTCGAAATACTTGACGAGGGTAGACAGAAAAAGGGAATCTAGACAACTCACCCGTACCAAATGCCTAGCTAAGCTTCGGATACGTTTAGACTATGGGACTTTAAAATGGAAAGTGGGTTCATTTGTTGAGTCTCATAACCATGAACTAACACCGAGCAAATATGTGCACTTAATTCCTCATTACCGCGTCATGACTGCTGCAGATAAAGCTCAGATAGATAGCTTGCACTCTTATGGGGTTAGAACGTGTCACATAATGGGATACATGGTGGCACAAAAGGGTGAACATGCTAATGTTGGTTTTGTAAGGAAGGACCTGTACAACTATCTTGATGTGAAGAAGCGCGTTCAGGTTAAAGATGGGGATGCGTGAACTGCCTTGAGTTATCTAGAAGACAAAGCAAACAGTGATCATATGTTCTATTCAAAGTTTTTAGTTGAAGATGGTAGACTGAAACATCTTTTTTGGGAAGATGGAGGCAGCAGATCTGATTTTCAATGCTTTGGTGATGTTCTAGCTTTTGACACCACTTACAAGAGGAACAAATACAACAATCCTCTTGTTATTTTTTTGGGGTGTAATCACCATTCGCAAATTGTCATATTTGGTTGTGCTTTGGTGGCAAATGAAAGTACTGAAACGTATAAGTGGGTGTTAGATACTTTTCTTGATGCAATGTGACATAAACATCCAAAAGCAATTATGACTGATGGTGATCGTGCTATGAGGGAGGCTATCAAGCATGTGTTTCTGGGTGCATCAAATCATCTTTGCACATGGCACTTGCATAATAATGCCTTCGAACATGTCAAAGATTCTGATTTTTTTAAGGAATTCAAGAAAGCAATGTACTCTAATTTTACCCCGGATCAGTTTGAAGAGTATTGGCAGAAAATGGTCAAGAAATATGGCGTTGGAAATAATACTTGGGTTTGTACAACATATGAAAATAAGATGTTGTAGGTCACTGCATATTTGCGTGAGTATTTTTTTGGTCGTATAAGAACAACGCCTCAATGTGAAGCCATAAATTCAGTAATAAAGACATATGTTAGGAAGAAAAGAACCATTATGCAATTTATCTACAAATTTGAGCAAGTTTTGAGAGAATACAGAAACAATGAGCTGAAAGCAGATTATAAGTCATTGTTTACAAAACCTGTGTTGACTACATCCTTGAAGAAGATCGAGCGTGAGGCTTCTAAAATTTACACATTGGCAATTTTCAAAGAAGTTAAAGATGAGATTGTGAAGGCCGGCACATATGTTGTTTATGAGAGAACAGAAAATGGAGACAAGTTTATTATCAATCTTAGCAAGTATTGCAAACGTGATTGTGTAGTTACTGTTAATTTTGATCCAAAAGAAAATCATTTTTCATGTGACTGTCATCTTTTTGAATCACGTGGCATTTCGTGTTCTCATATTATTTGCACCTTGAAAAATGAGCATGTGGACTATATTCCTGCTAGTTTGATTTGCAAGCGGTGGACAAAGACTGATTACATTTCCTCAATTGGCTCGGAGCAAGAAGATTCTGATTTCAACAAGGTTGCACGTTTGGGAGCTGTAGTTGCCGCTCATAGCAGGCTTGGTGAAATTGTCGCATCTAAGAGGGATTTGTTTAAAGACATATGTGATGATTTATTCAAGCTTGTTAATAAATATGAGAATCTGGTATGTACATATACTATACATACCTCCTCTGTGCAAGATATTGGTGATACCACCATGGTGAAGACCAAAGGTGCTCCAAGAAAGAGAAAAGATAGCAAGAAGTGTTCTCATTGTAATAATGTTGGACATAAAATTTCGACATGCTCAAAGCTTCTTAGAGAGAACGACCAATATACTAAGGATGACAATTTAGCATCGTCAAATTCCCTTGCCAGCGATAGTGAGCATGATAATGTAAGTTTTCATTTTATTAAGTAAATGTTTTATTTGGTAAACTGATATATTGAATTGCTTGTACATAAGATTTGTTTTTTTATTCAGGACAAAGAAGGCAATCAACATGATGAGGATAAGCTTCAGCCCTCTATGCCCAAAAAACAATCTAAAACCGCTAAAGATAAGGTAATAACCCATTGTAGCTTATTCTCAATCTTATTTTTGTAATTTTTATGTCCTTTTGTACCATTGTTCCAGAATGTGAAAGAGAAACTCAGTCAAAAATCTAAAAGGAAAGGAAACAAAGTTAAATGCTCGACCCAAAGTTCTCTTTATGATACTGTAAGTATAAGTATTTCAAAGTTGGTGGAATCATCTTAAATTAATATATTGATTAATGTTTGTTCTTGTGGAGGTAAGTCTAAAACAAGGCATGGGTTCCAACCCAATATGACTAGAGGTGGATCTATGCCTGCATTTGTCCAAGGCATCCATCCATATCCTTTATTAAGTGGAGTTAGGCCTGAAATTCCCCAAGGGGTGTATGGATTTCCTCATTATGGGCATGGTGTTGCAAGTCAGGGGCTATCACCATTTCTTCCTTATGTTGGATATCCATTTTTCAATCAAAATCTCCACCATCATCCGGTGTACCAGCAATTTCCCCAGGTCTGTTTATCAATTTTAACCCAATTTTATACCAGCAGTCTGTTTATTGCTAGTTTTTATGTGTTTTACATATAATTTGTGAGTATATTTTATTTTCCCAGTATTTGAATGGAGGAGAAAAAGCTAATAGTAGTCAATCCTTTCACGGATTGCTTCAAGAAGTCATAAAAAATGGAGCACCCAGCAGCAGTAAGCATGAATTGTATATCCGTAATCTGCATTTTATGTCTGTTAGATTCCATACTAATTTGCTTAATTGATATTCAATAGGTAAGAAGGATGTTCATCAATAATTATTCCACGTTCACATATCCAAAAGCAAAGTTGAGGATACTAAAAGTGATTTATATATTATATATATAAATCTTAATCAAATAATATTGGTTATTAATAATATATATATATATATATATTAATCTAAGTAACCAAGCAAATAAAGTACCGAGCAAATATGGCTACTGAAGCATATTACGGTAACAAAATAGCTTAAAACGATCTTTGAGCCGCAACTTCCGTTAAAGATCAAAGTTTTATGTGATGAAATCTTTTGGGGGTTTCTTTCCCTCTTTGCAGAGCCATAATTTTGTGAGTAATAATCATCTTTTGATTTTTGTTTTCAATCATGGAATCAATTAGAGTTATATTCAACATTATAAAAGGTGATAGGAAGTGAACTCATGCAATTACCCTCATAATATCCAACAATCTCCTTAATCAGTGTCAATGGTTGGTGGTGGCAGGACAAGACGTAACCGAGGAACGCCTACTGCTCCGAAGGAGACTCCTCGTGGACGAGGTCGACCTCCATCAGCGAGTAAACGAAAACAAGCCATTGATTTTATTGAGATCTCCTCGAGGTTTCTTTGAAATAAATCACTACCTTCACTTTTGCACTTATATCTTTGTTTTGTAATGTTTAAATGACTACTAATTTTTTTGACTCATTAACAGTAACAATATAAGTGTGGAAGACAATGGTGAAACAAAGCATATTTTTCCAATGAATGTGCACAAAAATGACAAGTCCTCTTTGAGGTCTAATCTGGACAACAACTCCAACTCTAAAATGGATCAGGTATGAGCCTCCCTTCTTTCACTTTTGAACTTTTAGTTTTGATAGGGAATTAAATACATTGCCTGTATTTTTATTAGGCATTTCAGAAGGAATTAAAAAGTTGCTGCATGCTCTTTACACTTATTTACATTCAAATGATCATTTGTACCAATTTAGAGAATGCAGCCAATGAGACTAATATTAACGAATATCCTAGTCTTTCTCCAAACTTGTATTAGTTTAAGTGATAATTTTTTATTGCATTTCTGTTTTGATAGGTAGTGTTGAATGAAGCAATAACTCATGTTATAACCAATTTGAGCAAGATGATAAATAGCAATCATGACTTCAGTCCACACACTCATTCTACATTGTCAATGCTGCTCAACAATCTCGTCACACCAATGAACTCATCGGTTACAAATCAGTCTTAAATAGACAATATAATGGAAAAATTGGCTTCCCCTGAAACACTTGTGGGATCCTGACCTCTTGTGAGGTGATCAGCTGGAGATGGAAACATTTGCCCCAACTTTGTAAAAAAACTCTTCCCTCAAGATGAAGAAGGCAACAATTTTTCATTCCTCAATTACGAGCCCCTTAATAGTTGCAAGCATCCTGGAAGAACAACTGACATTGAGATTCCTGAGGTGAGATTATTTTATGTGCATTTGAATATAAATAGACATGATATTCATTACAGTCCTGTATGCTTTATTTCAGTGGATGCCAACTTTATTTCCTATACCAGCTAGTATGATTTTAGATGAGATTGAAGCTGCAGTTTCACTTTATATATTTGGGTCAAACAAAGATGACCAAAAATCTGGGTATGTGGTTTCTTGAATAATTTTATATATGTATAAACAACAACCAATGGAGACGTTTTGTGCGAAAGTTGTTTTTTATTGTACTAAATTTATTTTGTCAATTTTTAACCATTCTAGGAAGGAGGTATTGATCAATTACACTTGTTGGGGTCAAGGAAATCGTGAAACACTCAAGAGTCTAATGCCAAACAAAGAGGTGGACCAAGAAGTAAGCTTATAATGTTTTGTTTTAGCGTATTAAATTGTAATTTTATTAAACACAAAATTGCTTAAGTTATTCTAAAAAAATAATTAAATAAATACAATGTGCAGGTCTTGAACTTGCTTGCTTTTAACCTATTCTATCAAGAAAGGTCGATTTCACGTTATTTGACAACTTGGTATTTACCAACAACTGTTACGGTAAAAAAATTATTTAATCACCGATAATATTTCCACTAGGATTTTTAATGTGTATTTGACTTTTTTTTTACGTTAGCAACTTGCTTTGGGGATGGATGCACCATATGAACCGCCAAAAGCACTCATGGATTTCTACAAAAAGGATTTCATGGGGACAGTGGAAGTGTTAAGGAAGGTCTGTAATTTTTACATAAAAATCTTTTGTAAAAATGAATCGTTGATGTTGTAGGGTATATATAAGTTCATTTTTTATATTGTCCACCTCTGTAGATTTTCTTTCCTATCAATGATGAGAAGCATTGGTACCTTTTGGTTGTTGATATGAGCAAGCAGCAACTTATCTTGTTGGACTCTAAACCTGATCTAAAAAGAAGCATGTGGAGGAGGCTTTACGTGCAAAAAATGGTAACGTGCATTGTATTGGGGAATCTTTTTACAAGAGATGTTGATGGATCCTTCATTCTATGATAGTACCACATATAACACACCATTAGTATCAAACTTCACTCCCATCGAGCCTGATTATATTGGGGAACAAGGACGTAAGAAAAAAAGAAAGTATTTATATTCAATAAAAAGCTACGCTTCCAATTAAGTTATGACAAGTTTGCTTACATTGTCGAATATTTTTTGCTATGTCAGGGACTGTGGTATTTGGGTTGCTCATTGGATGATGGACTGTGTTTTGTTTGATGATTACAAGATATCTGTAATCTCCTCTCCTAATTTTTAGGAAATCTATTTTAATACATCGTTTAAATATTTTGTTTGTTATTAATGATATTGGTTGTGTTTTCTAATTGATAGGTGCTGCCTAAATCAAGGATGTGTATTGCCATCGACTTGGTTTAGAGTCCTTACAACAAAAAGAAGGAAGAAGTTGTTCCAAAAGCAGTACAGAACTAGGAAGACCTAAAAACAAAAAGGAAGAATTTAGTGAAGAAGGGATTAGAAGACTGATTTATGTGTAGTTTCATTGTTTTTGGCAATAAGTTTCATTGTTTTGGCAATGTTGTTGAATAGTTTCAGTAGTGAAAAAACAGTACTCTAAGATTTCTTAGGTTTGGATTGATCAAGACTTATGTTCATTTGAATTTTGACAATATCTCTTTGAAGGAGAAATAAAGTTTCCTTTTCATTTTGTTGTTAATAAATTATTAAGTATGTAGTTGTAAAATTCTTATTTTGTTCAGGTTGGTGAGTTGCAAAATTTGCATGATTGATACTTGGCCTCAAAATTCTTATTTTGTTCAGGTTGGTGAACTGCAAAATTGCAGTTGCATTGGTACTATATAATTAACCAACACATGTCTTTCAAACTTTAGATTTTAGTATGTCATTTCCAATTTAAATATTAACAAACTTCATTGTGCATTTCTAATTCGAACACTCTCTTGGCTGCCAAAGGATCCAAGAACATATTGAATTCTACATATTGATTGGCAGGAACTATGAAGATATTTCCTTTGTCATTAGCATTCATGCTGAGCAAATAGCATAGAAGTACATAACTTAATTAGTTTTTTGTTTTGAGATTGGACATGATGAATAAAGTAGCTGTTATAAAATCAGACAAAAAATTCTGGTTTTTTGTTTTTTTCCATTAGCATAGAACTACATCTGACACTCCTATGTTTGTTCCTGATATATGCCCTTTGGTTTTCTGGTTTTGATACTAAGCAGACAAACATTCTGGTTTTGATATAAGACAGATAAAAATTCTGTTTTTGATGCAGTTTGGTTTTTTGGTTTTGATACTAAACAGATAAAAACTCTGGTTTTTATATAAGACAGATGAAAATTCTGGTTTTGATGCACTTTGGATTTATGGTTTTGATGCACTTTGATTTTATGGATTTGATACTAAGCATATAGAAATGCATCTTGGTTTTCTGGTTTTGATACTTAACAGCCAGGGATTTAAAGTCACAAATTGAACTCCAGGGTGCATTAATATAGAAACAACAATAATTTCACTGTCAAAATTTCATTAATAATAAAGAAGTACATATTTGTGAGATAGTACATTGTCATTTCTAAATAAACTTTTACATTACATTGGAAAACTAATCTAACACTCAGACTAACATAAAGTAATTAGTCTTCTTTCTTGGATCCTCATATGCTGCAACTCCTTTAATTTGCTTCTTCACTAGCTTTGCCTTCTGTAATTCAGCTTGAAACAATAAACAAAGAAAGAAAGTCCAAGTGGCCCTTTCAGACACGACTCTAGGTTTCTGAGCAATTGAGGCTGCCTCCTCTTCTGTTAGACGAGTTGCGAACCCCAAGAAATCATGTCTGTGGTTGTAGACTGCAACCTTCTCATTCCTTCAAAAAAATTATTTTCAAATCGCAACAAGAAATAAACAAATCGAAATAACAAGAAGCATTATCATACACATGAAAATAAACAAATCCTACTTATTAATAGCATTCAGAAATTGTCCAACAAAAAATCGAAATGACAAGAATCATTCAGAAATTCAATACAGCAGAACCTTGTCCTACTCAATCTACTAAAAAATAGACTTGACAAAACACAGTGAGAAAAATGGCTCAAATTAGAACCAAGATCTGTTTGGCTCAAATTTACATCAGTGCAGTAAAACAAATGAATAAAAGTGGAAATAATTAGAACCAAAGATGAGAAAAATGGTGTCAACTTTAGAACCTATCATGTTTTATCATATACTTGAAGAGTCATACACTTGCCATACAGATAACAAAAATGAAAGATCCATACATTTGCACCAAAAATGTAAGAACTCATGTACAAAATTTGTTAATATTTGATGCTGCTAATTAAAGATTAAAGAGGGAATACAGATAGAAACATTGTGATCAAAATTTTCCTGCCACTCAAAAATAGGAATTGTACTTTTGGCTGTTATAGAGTTTTACCAATATTTAGGGAAAATTACTAGCCAAACTTGAACTTTTCAAGTGATCAACTTATATATCACTCTTTCTTTGATAAAAACTTATGTTCTAGTATTGGTCTATAATACAGGAATGTCCTAATAAACACACTTTGACTGGTTACAAATTCCAACTTATTCTATTTGTGCTACGAAGTTAACTGACCTTCACATAGGTAAAACTAGCATTGACGCATAGAGATAGATTACTCGGAAGAGTCCATGGAGTTGTTTTCCAAGCCACCAAAGATGCATTATGGGGTCACCAATGACTGGAAATGACACCATTACTTCGGGATCAGAAACATCATGTGAAAACCAAGATTCTTAAGTATAAAACACTTGCAGCAAATATTAAGTCAACCAATATGGGAAGAAAGAAGTAAGAGTTGGACTAAATTTTAAAAATAGAACTCCCAAAGAAACAGTTATTCAATCATTAATGTCAAAGCAGTTGATCCCATCATGCAATGGCTTCTTTATCTACAACAACCTGTAAGATCCATTGAGAATGTTTTGATAAATGACAAAAGGTTTTGAACAAGCTACAAATGTTTTGATCAAGTTCAAGCTCATCAAGCAACAACAAACATCAAGTGATGAAGAGAGAGCAAGCTCATGAAGACTTAGTTTGGTAGTTTATGTTTTATTGTAATATCTTTCGCCTCTCAAGTCTTTTAGTTTATGAGTTTGGGTAGAGTTAATAGAGGGTAGTGAATCTCTATCAAGGTCATGATTATATCATAATTTGAGTTTTCACTTAACCTAAAATCAATAGGTGGCTTAAAGGTTTGAAAGAAAAGGTTTATTTTTTGAGAAAACAAGTTTTAATTGATTTTTCACTAAACTAATCGATTAATGCTTAAACTAATCGATTAAGGCTTATGTTAATCGATTAGAATTTTCAAAGCTTGCGCACTTAATCGATTAAGCAAGGTGTTAATCGATTAAGACATGTATTAATCGATTAACACGTACAGATCTGGTATTTTAAATACGTTTTTCACTTCTCAAAAGCACTTTGAAGTGTTTCTAACTTTTGGGTATTCTATATAAACCTTTTCCCAATTATTGTGATCATCTAGAATCATTTTGATATTCATTTTACAAAGAATCAAGCCACTCTATTCTCTCTCACTTTCATAGATCAAAGCTTTTAACTTTTACATTCTTTGATCAAGAATCTTTGAATATTTTATGTTGATATTTTCATAGCTTTTGAAAGAGATTCATAGGATTGTTATTTTGTTTTTCATTTGAGTTGTAATCATTGCAAAGAAGGCAAGCTATTTACAACAAAGGAAGTCTTGGTTGTTCATCAAGCAAACAAGCATTTGGAAGTCTTGGTTGTGAATCAAGCAATTGGAAGTCTTGGTGTGAGGCATCATCAAGCAAGTGGAAGACTTTGAAGAATCTCAAAGCAATTGGAAGTCTTGTTGAGGGGAATTGACAAGCAAGGTTAGAGATTAGATTAGAGCATCAATAGGATTGCAAGGCAAGGGTGTGGTATCTCTTGTAGGCTATCAAGAAGGGAGTCTTGAGAGGCATTTACTTGTAATTTGAGAACTATAATTCCTCATAGTGAAGAATCTCTCTTGGTTGAAGAGGGGACTGGATGTAGCTTTCAAGTGGATGAAAGTGAACCAGGATAAATCACTGTGTCGTATCTCTAAACCCTTAATCTTTACTTTCAAGTCATTCATTGTGTTCTTGGTTGAAAACCTAGAAAAGATTGTTTTTCATAATTGATTGAATTGAATATTAATTGTGTAAATTGATTTGGGAAAATCATTTTCATAACCTAGGTAATCAATAAGAATATTGGTGTTAATCAATTCCGCTTTATCTCTGATCATATGTGTTAATTGATTGATTTTCGTATTTGATTGAAAAGTGATTTTTCAGTTTTAACAGTGATTAATCGAGTAACTGTTTTTATTAATCGATTAATTTTTAAGTTGCTTTCGGCATTAATCGATTAGTACCTTTGTTAATCGATTAGTTTGAAAGTAAGCTTCGGCATTAATCGATTAGTACTGAAGTTAATCGATTAATCAGTATATTTTTGTAAAAATCATTTTGTTTTAATCATTTCGATTTGTTTCTTTCGAAAATCTTTCAAGGTTTATCTGACACCTATTCAACCCCCCCTTCTAGGTGTTCTCCTAGTGTCTCCTAGTTATTTCTACCACCGATTGTAGGTTCTCACAATTGGTATCAGAGCTCGGTCGAAAGACACGAGCATAGAGCTTTTTCGTTAAGATCCTTGAGGAAACTACAATGGGTTCTACGAATCCCTTTGGTGGTGAAGGTGCTTCAATAAATCGCCCTCCTATGTTTGGTAGAGAGGGTTATGCTTATTGGAAAATTAGGATGAGAATCTTTATAGAAGCCATAGATGTGAACATTTGGGAAGCCATTGAAAATGGTCCTCATATTCCCTCAAAAGAAGTAGAAGGTGTACTTACACTAACTCCCAAAGATAAGTGGACCGATGATGATAAAAGGAAAATTCAATATGATTTAAAAGCTAAGAATATCATCACCTCCGCTCTATCTTATGATGAGCTCTTTAGAGTCTCCCAATGTCGTAATGCCAAAGAAATGTGGGACACCTTGCAAGTCACACATGAAGGCACTAGTGAAGTTAGGCGTGCTAGATTAAATTCTTTGATGCATGAATATGAATTGTTTCGTATGTTGCCTAATGAATCTATATGTTTTATGCAAAAGCGTTTTACTCATATTGTTAATCATCTCATTGCTCTTGGTAAAACTTTCTTGAATTGTGAACTTGTTAACAAAGTTTTAAGATGTCTAAGTAGGGAATGGCAACCTAAGGTTACCGCAATTGTTGAATCAAAGGACTTGGACACCATGGACTTAGCAAAACTTTTCGGAAAGCTTCAAGAACATGAAATGGAGCTTGGACGCTTACATATGCATGAAGAATCGGACAAGAACAAAGAAAGAAAAGGAATCGCTCTTAAAGCTCAAAGATCATATCAAAAGGAAGAGAGTTCCGATAATGATGTTAATGAAGATTCCGATTGGACATTGATGAAGAGGAGATGAAGCTTCTACTAAGAAAGTTCAATAAGATTCTAAGGAGAAAAGGAAGGTTGAACAAGAACAAAAGTTAAGAGAAGGATCCCCCACACTACAAGACCAAAACATCAAAAGAAGGTATAGTTTGCCATGAATGTGGAAAGCCCGGTCATCTCAAGTACTCATGCTCTAAGTATCTCAAGAAGAAGGAGAAAGAAAAGAAAAATTCAAAATCTAAAAGAGCATACATAGTTTGGAATAGTGATGATGAAGATGACAAGAAAAGCACATCGAATAGTTCTTCGGATGATGAAAATGCCGCTTGTCTCAACTTGATAGCTCTAGTAGATGAAGAGGAAAGTTCAAATGATGAATCAAGTGAGCAAAGCTACGAAAGCGATGTAAGTTAAACTAAATCCGAAATTTCTTCTAAATATGAAATTTTAATATAATGCTTATGAGGAAATGCATGAACATCTTAAGAAACTAGCTTTGAAAAACATTGAAAAGAAGAAGCTCATTTTGAAACATCAACAAGAGATTTTATATCTTCAAAAACAAGTTGATGAGCTTAATCTTGAAAATGAAACTCTTGATCTTATATATGCTAGTTCTTCTTGTGATTGTGCTAGTAGATTGAATAATGTGGTTGATTGTGAGAATTGCAAGTTACTTAAAGATGAAAATGCTATTTTGAAAAATAAGCTTGCAAGTTTCACAAATGGTGATATTAGATTGCGCACATTGTTAAATTTTCAAAGAGAAAATTCAAACAAGTTTGGTTTGGGTTATACTAATGCTAAGAGTAAGTCTCATAGAAATGTTGTTGATTTTTCTAAAGTTGATTTTTCAAATGCACCAACATGTTTCTATTGTGGTACTCATGGACATACTTCAAATGTATGTTATATTAAAGTGCATGGTATACCTAAAGGAAAGTTTGTTTGGGTGAAAAAGGGTGAGAGTCCCTACACTAACAAAAATGGATCCAAAACCATTTGGATACCAAAAAGCAAAGCATGATTGTTTTTGTAGGTATGATTGAAGAGCAAAAGGATTTTCATGTGTTATTCATTCATTTGCATCTTCAATTGGTATCAAGAGAAAATCCTACAAATTGGTAACATTTGATATTGTTAGATATTGATCATATTTCTCTCAATTGATATTATTTCTTTAATAAGTTACAATTGGTTTCAATTGATAATGTGATACTGTTTTTACAATTGGGTATTACTTCTTTATAATCTCAATTGGTATCATTATGTGATCATTATTTGATTATCATGCTATTGTTGCTTTATGATATTTCTTTACCATTGATATCTTACTTTGTTAAGTGATGTGATGACTTTCTATTTTCAATTAGTTTGTTACAATTGGTATTATATTTCGTTGTCATATTTTCTTACCAATTGGTATCTCATTTCAAAGTATAGTTCTTACATTTGTTTATACAATTGGTATAGTTCTTGTGATTGTACATTTGGTATCAATATTGTTAAGAAATAAATGAATATGATTTCTCTACTTTGGCTTAGCATTTTATATTTCAATTGGTATATGTTACTTTTTGATAATGCCAAAAGGGGGAGAAATGGTTGTTTTGAAATGATTGTTTTGTGGAGAAAGGTTTGTGTTTTGTTGTTTTTATATAGGTTGAGCAAAGTTGTTGAAGATAGGGGGATAATCAAGCTTCTATCAATTGGAATTCAAATGTCAAAGCATTAATTGAGGGGGAGCAAGAGTCTCACCAAGTGATCAAATAGTTCAAGCATCAACAACTTCAAACAACTTCAAAACGTGTTTGTCATTTTCAAAAAGGGGGAGATTGTAAGATCCATTGAGAATGTTTTGATAAATGACAAAAGGTTTTGAACAAGCTACAAATGTGTTGATCAAGTTCAAGCTCATCAAGCAACAACAAACATCAAGTGATGAAGAGAGAGCAAGCAAATGAAGACTTAGTTTGGTAGTTTATGTTTTATTGTAATATCTTTCGCCTCTCAAGTCTTTTAGTTTATGAGTTTGGGTAGAGTTAATAGAGGGTAGTGAATCTCTATCAAGGTCATGATTATATCATAATTTGAGTTTTCACTTAACCTAAAATCAATAGGTGGCTTAAAGGTTTGAAAGAAAAGGTTTAGTTTTTGAGGAAACAAGTTTTAATTGATTTTTCACTAAACTAATCGATTAAGGCTTAAACTAATCGATTAAGGCTTATATTAATCGATTAGAATTTTCAAAGCTTGCGCACTTAATCGATTAAGCAAGGTGTTAATCGATTAAGACATGTATTAATTGATTAACACGTACAAATCTGGTTTTTTAAATACGTTTTTCACTTCTCAAAAGCACTTTGAAGTGTTTCTAACTTTTGGGTATTCTATATAAACCTTTTCCCAATTATTGTGATCATCTAGAATCATTTTGATATTCATTTTACAAAGAATCAAGCCACTCTATTCTCTCTCACTTTCATAGATCAAAGCTTTTAACTTTTACATTCTTTGATCAAGAATCTTTGAATCTCTTATGTTGATATTTTCATAGATTTTGAAAGAGATTCATAGGATTGTTATTTTGTTTTTCATTTGAGTTGTAATCATTGCAAAGAAGGAAAGCTATCTACAACAAAGGAAGTCTTGGTTGTCCATCAAGCAAACAAGCATTTGGAAGTCTTGGTTGTGAATCAAGCAATTGGAAGTCTTGGTGTGAGGCATCATCAAGCAAGTGGAAGACTTTGAAGAATCTCAAAGCAATTAGAAGTCTTGTTGAGGGGAATTGACAAGCAAGGTTAGAGGTTAGATTAGAGCATCAATAGGATTGCAAGGCAAGGGTGTGGTATCTCTTGTAGGCTATCAAGAAGGGAGTCTTGAGAGGCATTTACTTGTAATTTGAGAACTCTAATTCCTCATAGTGAAGAATCTATCTTGGCTGAAGAGGGGACTGGATGTAGCTTTCAAGTGGATGAAAGTGAACCAGGATAAATCACTGTGTCGTATCTCTAAACCCTTAATCTTTACTTTCAAGTCATTCATTGTGTTCTTGGTTGAAAACCTAGAAAAGATTGTTTTTCATAATTGATTGAATTGAATATTAATTGTGTAAATTGATTTGGGAAAATCATTTTCATAACCTAGGTAATCAATACGAATATTGGTGTTAATCAATTCCGCTTTATCTCTGATCATATGTGTTAACTGATTGATTTTCGTATTTGATTGAAAAGTGATTTTTCAGTTTTAACAGTGATTAATCGAGTAACTGTTTTTATTAATCGATTAATTTTTAAGTTGCTTTCTACATTAATCGATTAGTACCTTTGTTAATCGATTAGTTTGAAAGTAAGCTTCGGCATTAATCGATTAGTACTGAAGTTAATCGATTAATCAGTATATTTTTGTAAAAATCATTTTGTTTTAATCGTTTCGATTTGTTTCTTTCGAAAATCTTTCAAGGTTTATCTGACACCTATTCAACCCCCCCTTCTAGGTGTTCTCCTAGTGTCTCCTAGTTATTTCTACCACCGATTGTAGGTTCTCACACAACCCACCACCTCGGCAAAGCATTTGATTTAGGCATAAAGAGTAAAAGAATGCATGTATTATGCAATAATTTTTCAACATAAATGAGAAACTCTAGACCACTGGATCTTGGTCAACTGGTCATGTATCTGAATTAGAGAACTACTAGCCTTAAAAGCTTAAGCTATTAAGGGCTGGTTTGTTTTAAGAATTCTTTTTCACCGAAAAATGATGTCAACTTTATAACATATCCTGTTTTATCATATACTTGAAGAGTCATACACTTGTTGTACAGATAACAGAAATGGAAGAGCCATACATTTGCACCAAAAATGTAAGAACTCATGTACAAAATTTGTTAATATTTGATGCTTCTAATTAAACATTAATCAATTAGAATGAAAAGCGAGAATCATAATCAGTATAGCCCTTAGCAATGAATGGAATCACTCCTTTCATATGTAAGAACTCAATCCAAGCAGTCATAACTGGAACAAACAGGCAATACAATTAACAATAAAATTAGAGGGGCGATTAATTAATAATAAGATTTGAGATAAATTAAAAGAAGAATGTTACCTGTGTGAATGAGGTTTGAGGTTGCAGCAAAGAGAGAGATTTGATAAAAATAGGGTACCAAAACATATGACTAGCATGAAGGAGATCAATGGGTACGAGAGAGACAAAAGGATATGACGGACACGAATGTGTTCTAGAACACACCAATGAGAACCGATTCGGCGGCGACGATGGCGGATGGTGCCGCCGCCATCGAAGGTGGAGAGGAAGAGAAACCCTAGCCGTCATTGAAGGCCGCCATCGAAGGTGGAGAGGAAGAGAAATCGAGTAGCCAATCCGCCACCATTGAAGGAGGCGAGGAAGAGACCAGCGTCATCGAAGGGAGAGGAGGAGATGACTTTCATGACTATTGATGTTGCTGCTACCATGGCCATGGCTCTGTCGATGCTGCTATGGCTTCTCATTATTATCAATGTAAAATGTGTAATTAACAAGGACTATAATGCAATAAAAAAATATTTACTAATTAAATTTAAAAAAATGATGTGGCATTCATATAACTATTTGTCATTTTATTATTGGTTCACATGAACAAGGTATCAAAACCTTGCAACTTTCCAAGGTATCAGAGCAATGCCCTTTAAAAATTCTCAATTTTTGAACTATGTTTTTGTATTTTTTGACCTTTTTCTAATTGAAGGAGTATATAATAATTTACATGAACTATATGTTTACTAGATTACATTTCTAATTAATGTATATATATTTGAGTTGGTGGGGAAAAAAACCAAAAAAAATCAATTCTCTCATAAATGAACTGTTTGGGTTTAGAGAATTGTAAAGAACACAAGCGAATGACAATCTAATCACTTGTAGTTTTATCTAAATATGTAAATGAAGATGTGAATAGAAGTAATGTTTTGTCTAAATTTGTTTAATCAACGTTAAATGTCTTATTCTATTTCTTATATACACAAATACCTTTAAATTAAATTTGGAATATCATGTACAAATTAGAGACCACAAACTTATACCACTAAGCAGAACATGTTGATTATGTAATAAATCTTAAAAACTTTACATACATATCTATTGCAATAATGTCCCTATACATAACTTGAACCCCATCAATTAAGGAGAGGGGAGTTCCTTCCTCCAGAATTGTTGTAGGAAATAGCCACATGAGATATTCTAGTTAGGAATATTCTAGTATCTAGGTCACTCAAAAAGTATTGGAAAATGTGTGTATAATGTGAAGTAGGTGAGAGGGTGGTGAAAGAATAACATGAGAATACCTCAAAAGGTATAGGGACCTTAAGGGGTGGTGCATACCGCCATGCCCAATCCTGACATGTTATAGGTCCGGGGCAAAACTTTTTTTGGGACCCTTAAACTATAAAAAACTTGTAGATAAATAAAATTTTAACAATAAAATCTCTCTTAATATAGAGACTTTTCCAAAATATTGTTAATGCTTATAACTCTATAAATTTGCAAAAATACAATCAACCATAAATAAATCACATAGGCTTCAACTGTTTCAACAATTCTATTAGTAGAGAAGTTTGAGAATAAAGAGGTGTTTCAAAACCATAATTAGTAAAAAAAACTTGGACAAAAAGTCAAAGGGAGGTGAAATAAAATATTATGCAATATTATAATTATATTTTAATAATATCATTACTTAATATTCGAAATCTACCTTACAACCCCAGGTTCTAACTTTCGCAAATATTGTTCCACAATGCAATCTTATATTGCCATTTAAACTGATTCCAAAGTTATTTATTTTAACATTGATTAATTAGCAAAAAAATAAACAACATTTCTCTAATAGTTGTATACTTTCATTCTAATATGGATAAAAATAACAATCAATTCAACAAAGCTTGAAATTTAGAAATAAATACTTCCTTCAGTTTTTTTATTAATTGTTTTTTAGATGAATTTTTTGTTCTATTTATAAGTTACTTTGTATTTTTTACAAGACACTTATTGGTTTTGTTTAATCATATTTGTTTTTTATTCATTAGTGTGAAATAATATATTTGTGAAATTTTTAATATAAATTAAGATATAAAATTGTAATGTTAAAGTATTTTTTAAAATTTAAGAAATATAACTATTTTCATTGATTTTTATAATATAGTTAAGTATGACTCATAATAAAAATGAAAGAAAAAAAATTTTAAAAAGTGCATTTAATTTGAACAAAATAAAAAGGAGAACATATATAAATAAGTAAAAAAAGAAAAGATGTCAATAGTGGGACTCGAGCTCTAGGTACTATGGAAAGCAAAAGTCTCAATGATCGACTATGCTAATTAGTACAGATAACAATATTGTTAACATTTTATGTATATATATGTATGTGTGTGTGTGTATATATATATATATATATATATATAATTTTTTTGGGCCCCTAAAAATCATAGCCCCAGGGCGGGCGCCCTTGTTGCCCTCCCCTGGGTCGGGCCTGCATACCGCATCAACCGTAGGCCCTTTAAACTATTAACGATGAGCCCCCATATCCTCTACATGTTCTTGAGAAATCCGAGGATTGATTTTTTGGTGCTTCTGCTTCATACCTCTACCAGGTGGGTAGGGTTCTTTGCCTTGCTTGATCCAAAAGTTCGGGTTGATCTAGAGGAGACTCGGCTTTGATTCGGTCGGATCCCTACCATATGGAGATGAACTTTGGGCCATTTTCTATCCATCTAGATCTCGAGCCCAATGTTAGTAATATAAGTCCCCCAAGCTCAGCATCAAAGATCCACACTAGATCTGATATTTTCTAAAGTTAGGTTTTTTAATCGGGTCGTGATTCTAATAGGGGACAAAAATGCCACGAGACCTTAACGATGAGAATTTTTATCCCGCGGTCAATAATGTTGTGTCAAGAACTTTGTCTTCTAACAATGTATTTGATTGGGAGTTGGGGGTATTGGACCTCCATTAGATGTCGCTAGATATTCTGGGATTGTGGATAAGGGTTGATTCTCTATTCTCCATAGGATTGTGGTTTCCATTAAGTTTTATCATCTCTTCAATCAATCTTGTCATTGTTCTTGTGACATCGCTCTTTTAAGGGACCGAAGTCTGCTTAGACCCTCTTGAAATTTGTGTTTCATGCTATTTGTCATTAATTGGGAACCCCTACTTTCTCTTATTCCCCCCAAAAACATCTATTCTTAAACAGTACAACCTCTTAGTGTAACCACAACGGTTGGCTCCTCTCTCCATGTGAAAGGTTTTATGATCTTGTACGATTAATATTCACTTGGCATTTTTCATCATTAGATCTCTTAACTTCATCTCATATTCACAAATCATTCCAATTATATTTAACCATAATTGAACTTCCTTCTCCCTCCATTCACATTTCTCAATATTATACCTTTTGTTTCCCTCATTTTCTTCTTATTACTATTGATATGCCTACATTCGAATCTTCGTAGATCTAACCTTATTTCTTTTATGTGCTTTGCATATCAACGTCTCTTACTATTTTTACTTTTTGGTGGTTTTTGGATACATCTTTCAGTCTCTATTGTTTTGGTCAAGTCCCTTTAAGGCTTGAGTTGAAAGAAGTTTTGTTCATTTGTTGTTGCTCATTTGTCTGCACGATTACTCCATTGCTAACTAAATATTGTATTATAACTCCTTCTTTTTCGTGTTCAACCATGCAATGCTTGTCATTGCTCCTTAAATTTCTTCTGGGTTGTTTTTCTTTTTTCAATTTTGTTGTCTTTGTTGCTTTTTTCTTTTTTGTTATCCACTCCTTATTTTTGGGTTTCCTATATTATGTCTATTGCAGAATCCTTTTCGATCCAAAGGCATTGACCTCAACAATATTATTATTTGGTTTTCCTCGAGGACGTTAATAACATGGGCCTAAATACCCAAGTGCTAGGATTAGATGAGGAGATGGAATCTTAAGTATCAAGTCAAGTTTCTGATTAGTCAAGGGATTTGGATTTCGACCAACAACATCATTCTCTAGTTGGACCCATCGAGTATTGGCTAGATCTGGCAGTCGTGGATAAATTAACACTTATTCTCTTATCTCAAAATTTTTGAATTTTGCGAAGGAGGGGTGAACGGGGTTATGTTGTTTCCATGTTTCAATGTGGAGAGGGTTCATATGGAGGCCAACCCTAGCTAGGCCCCTTTCTTTTACCTTTATTGGGCCTTGATATCAAAACTAGGATTCAATTTCCCTTTATCTACTCTCAAGTTTACATTTTGTGTTATTTGAACATTGGCTCTCACTCAGCTGCATCTTGATAGTTGGGTTTACGCTCAAGCATTCGAGATCCTCTACCTCCATTGTTTTGTTGCCCAAACAATTACGTAATTCTTAATTTTTTTTAAAGATGAAGTCAATATCGAAAGGGTTAACTCGGGGGACCAAAGAAGGTTCATCTCTTGGATCTTTTCCCATCCTCCTACAAGGGCTTCAAAGAATCCTTTTTCAAGGTTATGTCTAGGTTTGACACTCCATTTTTCTTCCTTGATGATAATGGCCACTTTCGATTCCCTTTGTACTAGACATCCAATCCTCTAAACATTCGTCTCTTCGAGTCTCTCAAGTTATGCAAACAAGAAACGTTTGAGGTTCGAGTTTAAATACTCTGAGTACTGTGGGAATAGTAGAATAATAATTTGAGCCCCAAGCTGGATCATTTGATTAGTATGTGACTTTTCTTTGCTAATATATATATATATATATATTGCTTGCTATTTTGTTATATCTTCTAATTGCTTATCAATGTCTTTCATGTGTTTGTAGGTTAAATTTCAAGTATAAATATGTATGATGTCTTTTATATGATGTAGTTGATCGAGGACATTAGCAAGGGTAATGAAAAGTCCTCTCAACCATCTTCCGTGAGGTCCATATGCATTATGCCTGTGCCTAGAGCTAATATTAATATTTCTTCGTCAACTCCTCGGGCTGATGTTTGACTCTTAAACTCTCTTCACGTTCGTGTCGAAGGAAAAATAATTGTGATGATTTTTGAAATAGGTTTACCCTGGATAAATAAGCTTCTGGTTTCACATGTTATCAAGAATGTTAAAGAAGACTAAAATGAATTTTATATATATATATATATATATATATATTGTATATTATGTTTAAATATATCTCCGGTACTTGTAAGTTTCTTTACTTTTGCACTTAGTCTCTAAAAGTTTTTTTTATTTGTTTTGATCCTAAAATATTCTACCAGTTTTGATATGTCCTGATAGTTAAGAGACGAGGTGGCTAACACGGTAACACCCCACCTCATGTCATCCCTAAAATGACGAGAGACATTACAATCAAGTTTTTGAAACATATAAAGATCGAGATCTTGAAAAAAAAAGATTTACCTTCTAAAATCACAATCAAGTCAACTTTGAGGGAAAAAATAGTAATAATGATAATAGTAATAATTGTTATTATTATTATTATTATTACAATTATTACTAATTTAAGCATTATCAATTGTTCGTTTCTTTTTCTTATTGTCAATAAAAAGAGAAAAATTCTTATTGGGAGATCTAGTTCCATTATATAGTGCATATTTTGGATCTCAACTTTTGGTGATCCAATCATATATTCGCTTGTGACTCACATAAACCAATAAAAGGGTTGAACCCGTAACCCAGGGAGATAAATCCGGAAATAAGCATACAATATAAATTTTGATTTGTGTTTTACTACACCCTCAGACAAAGAATTTGCCTATAATTATTGGGCTTGTTTTTTTCTTCTCATTCACCTTTATCTTCAATGGACATGCTACAAGTTGAGCGAAAAGTAAAATAAATGTAAAAGTACTCCAAAATACATAATAGAAGTGATTGATATATACATTATTTTAAAAAATGGTATGTATGTTGTCTTTACCACATTGAGAAGATTTAAGCCCAACTAGGTCCAACTCAACTAAAAATACTCCAAACATGAAAACACTTGAGTTCAGGAAGAATTTTAATGTCCACCGGGTGGACCTGTCCACTCAGTAATTTAAATGGTGAGGATGTCATTTGGGCAATCAACGGATGGTATACATTACCACTTACCTGCTGAAGGTTTAGTGTAGCATGTGCAGGGCAATTTGCTGGACACAGTAGAGGTGCTTGTGGTGGAGGTAGTTGGGGCCGGAACTTGGCTAATTTTTGGGTCCGTTTGCTGGCCGATTTGGACAAAAGTGAGGGGCCTTGTGGTAAAGTGATATAACATTATTGTTATAATTGTAGTAGTTTAACATATAAATTAATATTATTGTTTACATTGTTGAACGTAAATTTAAAGCTCAATAAAACGTAAATTGTTGAACGAAATTAAAGCTTGAACGTAAATTTTTAATAACAAATTAAAGCTCAATAAAACGTATTTAATATTATTTACAATTTTTAATAACAAATTGTTGAACGAAATGTAAATAATACTCCCTCCGGTCCTATTTATAAGACCCTTTTGGGGTTTTTCACACCCACCAAGGAAAGTGGTTAAGTTTGTTAATGGCATTGGAAATGTGAAAATTTGATATACTTTTTCAAAACTACCCCTATAATTATTATTGGAACTCTAAAAAGTGTTGACATAATAGGGGTGTTTGTGGAATAAAGTAATTAAATGCTATTGAAAATTGTAATGGGGTCTTATAAATAGGACCAAAATAAAAACTCCAAAAGGGTCTTATAAATAGGACCAGAGGGAATATGTTATTAAAATAATTTAATTAGTAATATATAAGTATTAATATGTGTTAAAACTTTTGTAAATAGTAATATCAATTAAAATAATTTGTTAATGATTAATTAAAATATGATGAGTAATTTAACACAAAATAATAATATTATTATTATTAAATGTTAGTAATAAATATTTGTTAAATTTATTATTTTATTTATTTGTTAATAATAAATATTTATTAAATTTATTATTTATTAGATTTTTTACAGTGTAATTTGTTTGAATCTTTCAAGTTTGGGTAAGTTGTGGGGTTGACCGCACTAAAGCGTGGGGTTCACTGGGTTAACTTCGCTAAGTTGTGGGGTTGAATTCACTAATGTGTGGGGTTTAGTGGGTTAACTTGACTAAGGTGTGGGGTTCACTTGACTAATGTGTGGGGTTGAGTGAGTTAACTTGACTAAAGCGTGGGGTTGAATCGACTAAAGCGTGGGGTTGACTGGGCTAACTTGGTAATGTGTGGGGTTGAATCGACTAAAGCGTGGGGTTGACTGGGTTAACTTGGCTAATGTGTGGGGTTGACATCACTGAAGCATGGGGTTGAGTGGGTTAACTTGGCTAATGTGTGGGGTTGACATCACTAAAGCGTAGGGTTGAGTGGGTTAACTTGGCTAATTTGTAGGGTTGAATCGACTAAAGTGTGTGGTTGACTGGGCTAACTTGGCTAATGTGTGGGGTTGACTTGACTAATGTGTGTGGTTGACTTTGTTAACTTGACTAAAGTGTGGGGTTGACTTGACTAATGTGTGGGGTTGACTGGGTTAACTTGACTAAATTGTGGGGTTGACTGGGTTAACTTGACTAAAGTGTGGGGCTGACTTGACTAATTTGTGGGGTTGAGTTTGTTAAGTTGACTAAAGTGTGGGGTTCACTTGACTAATGCGTGGGCTTGAGTGGGTTAACTTGGCTAAGTTGTGGGGTTGAATCGACTAAAGCGTGGGGTTGACTGGGTTAACCTCGCTAAGTTGTGGGGTTGAATCGACTAAAGCGTGGGGTTGAGTGAGTTAACTTCGCTAAGTTGTGGGGTTGAATGGACTAAAGCGTGGGGTTCACTGGGTTAACTTCGCTAAGTTGTGGGGTTGAATCGACTAAAGCGTGGGGTTCACTGTGTTAACTTTGCTAAGTTGTGGGGTTGACCGCACTAAAGCGTGGGGTTGACTGGGCTAACTTAGCTAATGTGTGGGGTTGACTGGGCTAACTTGGCTAATGTGTGGGGTTGACATCACTAAAGCATGGGGTTGAGTGGGTTAACTTGGCTAATGTGTGGGGTTGACATCACTAAAGCGTGGGGTTGAGTGGGGTAACTTGGCTAACGTGTGGGGTTGACATCACTAAAGCGTAGGGTTGACTGGGTTAACTTGGCTATTTCCAATACAATCATTGAATAAGAATAGAGGTATTTTAGGAAAGTTGCATTGAGAATAAAATAAATATTGAATAAGAGAACAATTTCATAGGAATAATTTTTAATATGATAATTTTTAATATTTGTACTTATTATTATTATTATTATTATTATTATTATAAGTACGATATTTTTTATTATTGTTGTTACTTTTATTAGTAATAATATTATCGCTACTATTATGAGTAATATTACTATTATTACTAATATTATCTGTATTAAAATTAATTTGTTACTATTAACGTTATCTTCTTTTTATTAGTATTAGTATTATAAATATAAAAATATGAATAGTTTATTTATACAGTGTAATAGATTGGAATCTTTGAAGCTTTGGTATGCTGAGCAGATTCGGTTTCTCAAGCATTGTGCTTTGTTGCAGGTTTAACTTTATGAACAGGACAAAAAATTTGAGCAGGTCTTATTCACATCTGTGGAGGAGGTAGAAGGTCACGGAGGAGCTACGACGTCTGCGGGGGAGGGTCACCACGAAGGCACGAAACACGAACCAGTGGATGTGGCTGTGGCCGAGCTTTCAGGTTGGAAATGGGGGCAAGAATGAAGAAAGTACAACCTGGGGGAAGCTTTCAGATTCGACCCTTTAAGGTTCGAGCTGTGGGGGAAGGTTTTAGGTTGGTCAAGACACTGTTAACAATTTAACATTAAACAATGCAGTATTAAAATACATATTTTTTTTGGTAAATAATGGTTCTCCAAGTTGCTCATATTTACAAAATTACCAAGTTCCAAAACCTTCTACACCGGGTATAAAAAAAGCAGTGGATAGGTCCACCCGAAAAAAACGGGTGGACATTAAAATCGTTCTGAGTTCAGATGCATACTCAATGGGAATGCATACTCCGTCATGGAATCATACACCCCCGCAAGACCACACAATGAGTGGGGATCAACCAAAAAATATAAAAAAAAAATGGAGAGAGTATTTTTTTTTTTATATAAAGAGAAGATGGCCATAATAACCTCAGGGAATATGACTTCCGGTCAATATTTGAAATTCCAATTCTTGATCCAAACACATGCCATCCTGACAAATGTTTAGGAAACCAAGTTGAATAACTCTCTCTCTCTCTCTCTTTTTACACCAACCGGTACCTGGATCTGGTTTATCTAGAATCCGACTCATTCGGTCCGACCCAACTGAGCTTGCACTAAGCGGTAGGGGTCTCCCAGCGGGGGTTGCTCCATACCCAAGACTTGAACTCGAGACCAGTTGGTTAAGGGACCAAGTGAGCTACCACTTGACCAACCCCATGTTGGTTGCCTAAGCTCTTTTTCATTGGCAAAAGAATGATATTTGAGGTGCATATAAAAAAATGATGTTTGGGCTTTTCTTAAAAAAAAAAAAGTAAAATGGACGAACACTGTTACTTATTTGGGCCCAATATTCCAAACTGAAGCGGAAAAACAAAGGGAAATTATTTTGCCACCCCATGATCTATTAATGTCACCCCAATACTATAATTTATCCCTTTTATGCCCTTTTAAAAAAATTACTTTTACATGGGTCCTAAGGGTTGCTCACGACCTGCGGTCGTAACACCCCCTTATGATCCAGTCAAAAACTGAATTTTTGAACGAGTCATAACGAGGTGTTACGACCTGCAAATCGTAGGGGGTGCTACGACCTACGACCCCCTTACGACACAATCAAAAACTGAGTTTTTTAATGGGATATGAAATTCATATGCTTAGTTATATATGCTACTCATTATTTATTCATGATTTGTTTAAAGTTTGAACATTTTCATGTATTGTATCATTGCATCGGTACGCATCATATATATGCTTTAAATAACTTCTCGGATTTGAATTTTAGAATGTAGTTATCTTGCATACTTTCTGCTCGATAAATGGCCTCCATGAGCGCTTTGCATGAAAATGCAGAGTCATCAAACTCGAATGGTTCCTGGCTCTTGAATTCATATAGGTAGAGGAGGTAGGACCAAGATAGAAGCTCTAGTTGATGACACTACTTCTTACATGGCTTTACAAAATCCTATCAACATATGTTCATTTCATCTGATTATGGATTTATTATATATTTGAGTTTTGTTTTGGAATTTGTTGAGGATTTACGTTATGCACGTGTTTGTAGCGGTTCCGTTGCTAATCCGTAGTTATGACAAGTTTGCTAGAGATCAACAACGGAATGGATACGCAATTTTCCGTAGTTGTCAGAGAGATATCTTGTAGCGTTGGCTTATAATTTAATGGGTCGAAGGGGTTGCTTACGATCTACGACCTGCAGGTCGTAACACCTCCTTACAACCCGTTCAAAAAATCAGTTTTGGAATGATCGTAAAGGGGTGTTACGACCGCAAGTCGTGAGCAACCCCCTATGACCCATGTAAAAGTAGTTTTTTTTAAAGGGCACAAAAGAAATAAATTATAATATTAGGGTGACATTAGTAAATCATGAGGTGACAAAATAATTTCCCAAAACAAGATAATCATTGTGGATTTACACACGTCTCATCCAAAACCCTAACAACATAATTTTCCTTGTATTATCTTCTTAGTGAGTGGTGAAATAGATACTTTGGAATCAAATTGCGTTTTTTCATGAATTTAGTAGAGAATCATCTTGGTGCCTCAATTTGTTTGGTTTTACCAATTTGGTCCCTAGAAAAATCTTAAAGTTCTTAAACATTTGTTAAAGTAATATTTGATAAGGACTAAAGTGTGTAAAAAAAAGGTCCTGAAATATACTATTTTGATCTTCATTTGAAATTTTTAAGAGTGGTTGGATTTTTCTAATTTTTCAGCAATCAAATCAAATTGATGCACTCTAAAAATTTGAGAGACAAAAATGAGTCTTCACTTGAAAAAAAAATGTTTGGGCTTTCTTAAAAAAGAGTGAAACTCAAACACAAAGGGTTTTAATTTATTGACCCCCTACTTAATCATTTGACCCCCTTTTTTTTTGCCAAAACCCAAAATTGCCCTTTTTTTTTTAATTTGTCACTCACGCTGGGGGGCCAGCGAGCAAAATAAAAACAAAAAAAAAATACTGCTCGCTGAGGGGTCAGCGAGCTGTGTAAATTTACACACTCGCTGACCCCCGAGAGAGCTAACTTTAAAATAGGATTTTTCACTATCTCTCTCGGGGGTCAGCTAGCTTGTAATTTTACAAAGCTCGCTGACCCCTCAGCTAGCTACCTCTCTCGGGGGTCAGCTAGCTTGTAATTTTTACAAGCTAGCTGACCCCCGAGAGAGCTAGCATATGGAAAAACAAGCAAACATAACAAAAAACGTGTACTCGCCAGCGAACATCACAAAAATTGCACGCTCGCTGGGGGGCCAGCGAGCAGTCAAAAAACAAAAAAAAAAAATATACTGCTCGCTGGGGGGTCAGCGAGCTGTGTAAATTTACACACTCGCTGACCCCCGAGAGAGCTAACTTTAAAAATAGGACTTTTCACTAGCTCTCTCGGGGGTCAGCTAGCTTGTAATTTTACAAAGCTCGCTGACCCCTCAGCTAGCTAGCTCTCTCAGGGGTCAGCTAGCTTGTAATATTTACAAGCTAACTGACCCCTGAGAGAGCTAGCTTTAAAAGTAGGACTTTTCACTAGCTCTCTCGGGGATCCGCTAGCTTGTAAAATTACAAGTTTAAAAATAGATATAGTACCTGTTCAGTTTACACTAATATTTAAAGTCGAGGAAGGAACTCAGAAAATTTAATTTTGATTCTATTGTTAATCTTTTTAAAGTCTTGCCTTTCAATGATTTCTTACGTGGCTGTGGCATCTATTTCTTATAAGCATCAGCTAAATTAATTCATTTTCTTTCCTAAATCTCATAAAAGAATTGATTTAATTTTTATTTCAGGTGGCTTTGGATATTGAGTATCACCAAAATATGTTAACATCTCACCAAAAAGTGAACCCAAAGGAAATCATAGTTGGATGGTAAGTCCAGTTTTTTTTTATCTTTTTTTTTCTAATTCTATATTTTTTTCACAGTTATTGCTCATGTGCTACTTCCTAATAGTATTCTCAAAATATCTATGAAGTTTGTGCCAATTATGCTTTGAAATCTATAGGACTGAGGTTAAAATTTTATACCATGATTTGTTGAAGTGCATTTTATTTAGTGCTGTGCTTCTGTCTGGAGAGGAGTGCGAGATTTTCTCTCTATTTATATTGCTTGTTAACTATTATTGATGGAGTTTGTTTACTGATTTGTTAAACCTGCTTCCCTGATTGATATGCGTAGGGACGATTGGAGACCTGTTTTGTGCTAAATTGGTTCTTTTCTGTTTTTTTTCTTACTGTCATGCTCTTTGAAGGATGACTCATCCCATGTTTAACTTGAGGAGTGAAAGCTATGTTAACTTTTGCTTAATTCATGCAGGTATTCAACTGGTCTTGGAGTAACTGGTGGTAGTGCATTAATCCATGAATTTTATTCTCGAGAAGTACCCAATCCTATACACTTGACTGTTGACACAGGATTCACTCTTGGTGAGGGTACCATAAAAGCATACGTGTCAAACAATGTATCTCTTGGAGACAGGCAAATTGCTGCCCAGTTTCAAGAAATTCCATTGGATCTTTGTATGATTGAAGCTGAGAGAATTGGATGTAACCTGAGAGAATAAGGATTATACCCCCCTTGTTGCATCTGCGCTAAATGCTCGGCTTGATTCTGCTGTACCTGCATCAGATTTTCCAGGATGGCAGCCATTCGGTCGTCTTCGGCACGTCTCCTAGCCATGATAGCTAAGTCCTGGAGAAATTACCAATTAACACTTGCCTAGCAATTAATTGCATAAGAATCCTATTTGCCTAACCTAGACGCTTGACTATACACATTGATTACTCGCTTGGTGAGTAACCACTAGAGTTGTGAGTTCAAACTCCAAGGCCGAGGAAAAACTGCTCTGATACCATAATGTAACACCCTCACTTTTATTAGTTAGTTTTTAGGTTTTAAAATAAAATCAGAGTTTAAAAAAAAATTCTTATTATTAATTATTTATAAAAATTCTTAGGAAAATCTGGCAGAGTTTCCTCTGTTTTTCGGACTTTCCCAAAATTTCTTCTTAAAACCTGTCAGTCCAGCAATATTTAAAACATAACGCACAATAGATAAAATATTCTGATCAGATCCTAGTGCCCAAGTAGTGCAAGTTCAGGGCGAACAACTATTACATATTTTAAATTAATAAATAGTTATCCACTCAAAATAATATATATATATTCACTCCACTACGTGGAGTGAAAATCCTGCTCGGCCATGTCCCATGTAAGCTCCACTTCAGTACCTGCAAAAGTATAGCAAGAAGGGTAGCATTACACAGAACTTAAAAAGATAAATTACAAGAAGACATAGTAAATAACTAAGCCTACACTATTATTACTATTAATTAACCATATACATCCGTATATTTAAATCCCTTTTTCTTCATCTCTATTTCTCACGTTCTTTTCTTTCGATATCATCTCCATTTTCCCTTAACCTTTTCACTAATCCCATTTCCTTTCCATTTTTATTTCCGTTACCATTATCCATTACCCTTTATCTTTTCCATTTTCCTTTATTCCTTTTTCCATTAAGCGTAACCTCAAATCAGAGATCTACGCACAGTGTATGCAACCACAAATCAGTGATCTGCATACACTCCATATCCTTTATCCATTTTTCATTCTTATTCTTTCTAATCGACACGCCTTGGCAGGCTCGCATCGATGCCGATACGCCTTCTCAGGCCCGCATCAGACTTCCATTTTCCCTTTCTAATCGACACGCCTTCACAGGCTCGCATCGGTGCCGATACGCCTTCTCAGGCCCGCATCGGACTTCCATTTTTCCTTTATAATCGACACGCCTTCAGCGGCTCGCATCGATGCCGATACGCCTTCTCAGACCCGCATCGGACGTTTATCTTTTACCTTTCTTTCTCTTTCTTTTTCTTTCTCTTTTCTTTCTCTTAGCCTCTTTTCCTGGTTTACTGTATTATTCTCTTTTCTCTCATTTCGTTACTTAGGGACTTATTATCACCTTATTTATTTTCCACTATTTTCAATATTTCTCTTTACTAATTTATTCTTACTTTTAATTAACTCTACCTAACTTGGTCATATACTTTATATTTTAACTCTTGTTATTAATTCTTAGTTATTTTCCTCATTTCCTCTTTTTCAAACTATTACTTACTATTTATTCCCATTTCATTAACTCCACTTTATTTGACTATTCCATTCAACTTAACTTAGTTTTTATATCCTATTACAACATTCTATTTAAGTTCCCCAATAACTTACTATGTCCTTGCTTTAGTATCCCTTTATCATTTTCTCTTGCCTGAATCCTATCTTATTCTACATTTAACTACTTAACTTTCTTTTACTTATTTTCTTTGTACTTCTTTTCCCATATTCGACTCCACACATATTCCTTATTCCACATTCTAATCCCTGTTTTACATTATTAAAATCTCCACTAACTATTTTACTTATTATCCTTTAGTTTATTAGTTCTACTCTTTTTGCCTATGACGTATACCCTTTATTCTTTGATTTCCAAACTTAGTTGGTTTTTCCCTAACGGATTCCTCTTGGTTTTACTTTAGGTTTTTCTACATTTTCATTCTATATTGATTATATTAATGGCCTAATTAAATTCATTCATTCCGGACCTTATCCTAAGCACATATACTCTATTCCCTAAGGCGTGGTTTCCATTAACAATTTTAAATGCTCTTTTATGTCAGCGGGGACTACCCTAAGGTTCATTAACATATTACCCTATTCTCAGCCATCACTATAGCATCCAAGAATTTACTTCTTAAGTAGAGGTAATACGAACCCTCTTACCTCGGGCTTTATTTTAAACAAAGAACCTGGGTTGTGGCTCGGCGTCGATGACGGCGTCGGTGTTGCTCTTCGTTAGTGAGAACGATCGCGGCCGAATCGAGGCCAAAGCTTCAAGCCTCGGAGTACCCAACGCAAGCCCGAAGAGATCACGGTCGATAACGACGCCGGTGAGATCCGAAAGAGAGAGAGAGAGACCGAATATAGGGAAAGAGGGAGAGAGAAAGGGAACTCAAAATCAATAAGGAAAGAGAGAGGAAGGGGTGCTCATAGTGGTGGTGGTGGGTGGTGGTTCGTGGTGGTGGGTATGGTGGTGGTTGGAGGAGAGAGGAAGCAAAGCCTTAGATGAGAGAGAGAGAATGGGTCATGGAGGTGAGAGAGAAAGAGATCAAGAGGGAGGAGAGGGAGTGGATCTATGGGGAGGAGGAAGAGCAAGGAGGTGGGGCGGCCTTGGTGGCTCTTGGGGTGGCTGGAGGTGGTGCTGGGCGGTTTTGGGTGAGGGAGGGAGAAATGGTGCGGAGAAGAATGAGGGAGGACGGCTGGTGCGCGACTTTTATAGATCTGGTGCTGTACTAGTCGCGCCCGCGCGCCTGGGCGCGGTGCTGGGTGCGCCTGCGCGCGCCACACGCGCAACTGGTGCGGATCTGATCTCTCGTGCGCGCTTGGGCGAGTCGTCCGTGCGCCTGGGCGCAAGGCACGCACCAGACTGGTGCTGGTGCTCGATTGGTGCGCGCGCCTGGTGGGGCAATGGAGGCTGGTGCGGATTTCTGGCGCACCAGAAGTCTGGCTGGTGCTGATGGCGCGTCTGGGCGAGGTTGGTGCGCGCCTGGGCGAATTTCCTACTGAGTTGGTGCATCTGATGCACCCTGGTGCGCCTGGGCGTGCACCAGTGGTTCCCGATTTCGATTCGCCATAACTTCTTCGTTAACCGTCGGATCGGGCTCAAATTTTTATACAAGCTTCTTAATCCCTTAAACTTCATATCCAACGGTGGAATTTAATTTCTTAGCATCCTATAATAAATTACAAATTTTCTATTTTTGGCTGATTTCTAACATTTGAAACGCCGATTTAACCTCCGATTCCGCTTAGATAATTTTGCCCATTGCTACAAATGTCTCCTACACAACCCCTAGTACTTATAATTACTGCTCACCTTGCTCCCAAAATTCTTTAAGCAATTAATCTACCCATTCCCTATGTTTTAAACCTATTAATTCACTATTCAAGCTTGGAATTAAATTAGGGATGTTACACATATAAACTCTGTTCCTTGATTTTTTTTATTATCCTATACATTTTCCTTAGTTACAAACCTTTAATTTTTTCGATGTTCAACCACATACAAACTCTGTTACTCGATTCATTATTGCACATGACGATTTTAACTTGTTGCCCCAAATAAAATATCAGTGACCTCCAAAATTTGCTCTATTGAGGTTGATGGCCGTTGTCATGGTGAAGGTTGGGGTTGATGTCATGGTGGCTGTTGGGGTTCTTGGGGTGGTGGCTACGGGTGGGTGCTTGGTTCGTGGGTTGTGGTGGTTGCGGCGGGGGCCGTGGGTGGTGATTCGTATCTGAGTGTGGGTGGCTAGGCGGCGGTGGATTGAGGGACGGTGGGTGGTTGGCCGGTAATGGATTGAGAGGGAGAAGAGGGAATCTGGTTTGTGAAAGAGATAGATGAGAGATAAGGGGGTTTGATGTTTTTTTTTTAACTTTAAAATATCCTTATCCTTCAAAGTTAGTATCTCTAATATATGATGGTATTTTTGTTAACTAAAATTTGGTACACTATGCTAAAATGTACCAACTGAAAAAACACTTTACGTACGTTAGCAAATCCCTATATATTAATGTCTTTTGCTAGTGTGTTATATATGTCTTTAATTTGTTCAGTTTTGTATTATTGCTCCTTCTGCAATAGTGATGGCCGATGCTTGATGACGGTATAGCCACGGTTGCTCTGCTAAGGAAGGATGATGGTGCTATTTGGACACATGAATAAAAAATAAAAAACAAATCAAACATTGAAAATATGAAGAAAAAAAACCCGAAAACATCAGAGGCCCTACACTGCTGATTTATTTGACAGGGGAGAAGGCTTTGCAATTTTCTTTCTCCGCCTCTGCTAAAGTGTTGTACTATGCTAGAGTGTTACACTCTCGTCTCTAAGCTCTACGTCCCCTTTTTTTCATGTTGAATTTGTTTTTTATTTTTTGTCCATTTGTCCAAATATTATTGGTTTAAGTAGATAAGTTTCCTCCTCGTATGAGGAGGAACTTTATTCTGATATATATATATATATATATATATATATATATATATATATATATATATATATGTGTGTGTGTATAAGAAATTGGAAATACCATTAAAAAAATTCATAGTTAAGCTTGGAGTGTCAAACAAGTTAATCAATCATCATTAATGTTCAATAATGCCTATTCTTTCAATATGCTCATTTAATGTGATATGCAACCATAATTTTTGACTTAATATATTCAATTGAGACTTTTTATTTTTGAATTTCTTTTTTTTTATGACAATGTACTTAAATCATATGTTTAGCACTATTACAGTACTTGTCAATCATTACTGCAATAACTTTTCAGCTACTTGAAAATGCTATCAACTTACCCAAGCCCTGAAATAAAGTTTTTGCAGCTAATTAATCTGAATTATAGCCTCAAACATGCCACAAGTTCTGCTTTCAAATCACATCACGGCTGATACATTTCTTATGTAAGCATGTGCTTGCTCATTCCTTACAAGTGCTTCTAAACATTCCTATCATATGTGATACTCCCAAATAATAAAAGCACACAAAATTACTTCCTTCCGTTTTTTATTCCAAATGCGTCATGGTCATTTTATAAGACAAACCTGTCTCGTCTCTAAATTGGAAGAAGTGATACTTAACACTTAACCAGTCTGAGTCTCTCTAAAAATTTATTTATATTTATCTTTTTAGAGAAACCCAATAATTATTCAGATCAGTCACGAAATATCTTTATCATTATCACAAATTCTATAACTTTCATTTATAACTTATTAAAGAGATACTTCTTCATCTTATGTAAAAGATCAAGATCATTAATTGCAAGCAATCGATATACAGAATTATAAAGATAAATATGCTCCCACTTACCTTTGACTGTTTGCATTAATCAATAACGTTTTCCTTAATTCCAAAGGAAACAACGATATTATTAAACTTAACATATATATACACACACCACTGTAGGGAGATAGATTCACTTAAATCTGTATAATTATTCCTTAAATATACATTCTATGTGTTCATTCTTTCTTTTATGAACTTCATTAATTGGTCTATATAAACTTTCTTAGAGAGTTACTCCTTTCGGCTCGAATTATAAGCAAATTTAACTATTTTGTACGCTTATTAAGGAGGTTAGTTGATTTATTTAATTTTATCAAATTTATTAAAAGTAAAGGTATTTTAGAAAAGTAGTATTGGGAATGAAACAAAAATTAAATAAGATCACAATTTTCAATAGATGTTTTAGAAAAGTGGTATTGAGAATAAAATAAATTTAATAAAGCTAATTAATTTTACTTATATTTTAAATCAAGAAAAATATATATTTTTTTTCTTATAATTCGAGTCGGAGGAAGTATTATGATAGAATCTTTCTTAGGCCGACAAAAGTCACTTCATAACCAATGCCAATTAATCCTTTGAAATTAGTTTGGTCTTGAAACATTCTAAATTATCACGAGAGTCATGTTTAGTATTTAAAGATTCACTTGTAATCAATTCTCTTGTAATATATTCCTTCCGACTCAAATTATAAACAACAAAAAACATACTATTCTTGGTTTAAAATATAAGCAAAACTAACTAACTTTATTAAATTTTGTTTCATTCCCAATGCCACTTTCCAAAAACGTCTATAGAAAATTGTAATCTTAATTAACTTTTGTTTAATTCTCAATACTACTTTCCAAAAATACCTCTATTTTTATAAATTTGAAAAAATTAAATACAATCAACTAACCTCCTTAATAAGCGTAAAAGTGATTAGAATTGCTTATAATTCGAATCGGGGGAGTATATCTCAACAATTTCTCAAACTTCATTATATTCCGTGGATTATTTTTCCTTTATTACATCTAACCGTTTATCAAAATCATCATTCTTCATGCCTTTCGAAAATATAACTAGTGTTGGTTTTTTTTTATTTTATTTATTATTTAATTATTTAATTTGAAATAGGCAAAATTGTTTATTTGGTCTCTTGAGTTATTTATTTGTTTGAAAGTGGTTCCTCAAGTTTTTTTTTTGTTTGAAAGTGGTCCCTCAAGCTTACTTATGTTATCATGGTTAGTCCTTCTGTCAAATTTTTCGTCTTCAGTTACTTTCTCCATCTCCGGTCATCTTCAACGGCAAGATTCCGGCTAATGCCATTTTTTTCTGCGTGGTTCCCATCCTTCCCCTTCCTCTCTTATTTTGCTCCCTCCTTTCTCCCCCACTATGTACCTTCTTTTTCTCTCTCCCATGACATCTTCTATTTTCAACCACAACGTGGCAACAAAATCAAACCCCTAGTCCCTCTTCCTCTTCATCTTGTTCATCCAACAAAAAAGACATGAAAATGGAAGATGACATATGTGAGAAAGAGAAGGTTCATGATGGGGGAGAAGGGAAGAAGGGAAGAAGCGAGGAAGGGGAAATGTGGGAGTTGCATAGGAAAAAAAATGTAATTGACCGGAATCTCGCCAAAAAAGATGATCAAATATGGAGAAGACTAAAAAATTAACCGAAGAACCAAACGTGCTAAGGAAAGCCAATTTGAGGGACCACTTTCGAATAAAAAAATCTTAAATGACCACTTTGAAACAAATAAATAACTTAAGGGACAAAAGAAAAAGTTTTGCCTTTGAAATACAACAATTAAATAAAAACGTGTTTGGAAACGCGGTAGCCCACCGGAAAGGCAGAAGCATGTGAGGGGAGCTTTCCCGCAAACGCGTTTGCCTTCCCTTACCGCCCAACCAAACGCACACTAAGTGGTCCAACAAGTCAATTTCATTTTTTTCTCATCTTATATCCCATTTAGCCAATAGTCTTTATCTATCAGTCAAGTTAAACAGACAAAGATAACTGAATGTTAAGGGAATTAAGGAGATTTTATTCCGAAGGCTTTAAAGTAAAAATAATGATATAATGCTATGTATCATAGTTTTGTAAATTTGGGATTAAAATTCTACTCTGAATACTCTAATGATATCAGTAACTGAAAACACTCTTTGCAACCAAATCCGAGTAATGATTAAAGAAAAAAAATTGTTTGTAATACTGTCATTTTATTTGCTTTCACGTTTCATCCAATTAAGTGACCTGATATTAATTACGAAGTCAATAATCATACTTGGTCATGTTTATTTCGCCGATTTTTATTTATGATTGGCCAACGTCTCTCCCTCATAATCGTTGCATGTCTTTTATTCTCTTTAAAGCAAAATGAGAAAAATCTCGATGCATCTAAATGAAAAAGAATAAAAGGATAAACTGGTAGCTTAGTGTCCCTGTCATTAACAGTTATATAGATTGGAGAATCCTTAGTTAGGATTTGTAATCTTCAATTCACGCCCTTTACATAATTATTTGGTCGGTAAAATGCCAACATGGCCCATGCATGGGAGTGAGGAGTATATAGTTTCTGTTTCACTTCCGGGATTTGCAGGACTGTACACTCAGCACACTTGGATTTGTCTACAGCTTTAAAGGCAGTCACAGCTATACTATTAACATGCACAGTGCAACTTATTTTCTTTAGTGTATTTTTTTTTTTTTTTTTGAATTGGATATTTTCTTTAGTGTATTGATTCTTGGAAAGTGTCTGCATTCTTTTTACAATACAATGACTTCATAATTGTTTGATTAGTGTTAGTAACAAGGTTTTAAATTATGATCATAAAATGGTGAGAAAATGTAATTGACGCGACTACAATACCACAATTGTGGTTGTACTTAACATATTACTCCCTCCGGTCCTATTTATAAGATTCTTTTGGAGTTTTTATTTTGGTCCTATTTATAAGACCCCTTTTCAATTTTCAATAACATTTAATTACTTCTTTCCACTAAAACCCCTATAAAGTCAACACTTTTTAGAGTTCCAATAATAATTATAGGAGTAGTTTTGAAAAAGTATATCAAATTTTCACATTTCCAATGCCACTAACAAATTTATCCACTCTCCTTGGTGAGAGTGAAAAACTCCAAAAGGGTCTTATAAATAAGACTGGAGGGAGTATTTCCAAAATCATAAAGTTGGGTTTTAATTAAAGTTTCGAATTCAAATTGAAAATCTTGTTAATAATACTAATTGATAAATATTTTTTTTATAAGCAAAATTGAATTAATATCAAGTACTATTCCTTCCGTTTCTTATTATTTATCCTTTTTTTAGAGATTTTTTTTGTTTATTTTTATTTGTCCTTTTGAAAATTTCAAGAGTGTAATAAATATTATTTTTTATGTTTGTCCCTATTTAATATATCTTGGTTTATGTAAGTAGTGGGGGAAAATTAATAATTATAAAAAGAGAAAGGGTATACTGGGAAATACATAATTAATGTATTGGAAATTTAAGTAATTACTCTCTCCGTTCCTATTTATCTGTCCTATTTCAAACAAAACACACCCTTTAAGAAATGCAATCATTACTTAGATTTCCAATACATTAATTATGTTTTTACCCGCTATACCCTTTCTCTTTCTATAATCATTACTTATCTTCCATTACTTACGAAAATCAATACCCTATTAAATAGGGGTAGACATGGAAAATAACATTTATTATACCTTAAAATAATCAAAAGGACAGATAAAAATAAACAAAAAAATTCTCCAAAAACGGACAGTTAAATAGGAACGGAGGGAGTATTAGATTTTTTGAAGGATACATTTTGCTAAAATAGGACAAATAAATAAGAACGGATTGAATATCTTACTTAGACCCATACAGAAGGAATCGATAAATATGAATGAAAATGAAGATTTGAGTCATTGATAACAAGTTTTATTAACAATAATTATGCTACAAGTATTTATGTGTCAATATGGCTACATTCATGTTCTGATTTCTACCGATCTAAATTTTATAACGTGCCACTGTTGGTAAGAATATGAATGATTGACCAATTCACTGGCTCTTTTGAAGGAAACAGAATGTTTTGCGGCCTACTGCTGTATGTCTCACTCATCATGAGCACGTATCTACATCATAAAAATATAAAATTGCTACCACTTCATATAGTTTAATTTTATTTAAGAAGGAACAGTGGAATGCTAATTAATATTTAAATGTGACTGTGATGGCAAGTACTAATGGTTTGAGTGGTGACCAGGAAAGCGGAGACAAAGGTGGTGGAGACAAGAAAGTACTATAAAAGACACTGTTGATAGGGAGGGAGAGAGAGGGGGCAGTGTCATGCATCAACTTTTCACGCCTTCCTGCATAATTGGGTGATTAATAATTTCTTTGATATTGTCGGTTTTTTTTTATAAAAAAAATAGAGACTTTTACGTTCATAAGAGCTGAAGATCGAATTCAAATCATTTACTTAAATAGCAACAGATCCCTTATCTTATGTGTCAATCTTTCCAATTATTAATTTCTTTTCTTGGCCAGGGACTTCTACGAGAAACTCACAGTTAGGCAATACTATTTAAGCACCCAATATGAATGCAAATACCTAATTACTTAAGTTTAATACAAGGTGTAGTTATTGTTATATTCAAAACTTGATTAACTTGTTCAAATGCTAATTAATAATTTATGAATTTTCTTAACATTAGTCCTTAAGATTAAGGATAAGAATTTTAAAAGGGTATATTTTATTGGAAATTGTCGCATTTAAGAATCAAAACACTATATATTTTTTTTGGGAAAAATTGCTTCTTTGATCCCTTAAATTATTTATTTAATCTAAAGTGGTCCCTCAAGTTGTTTTTTTTTTTTTTAAAGTGATCCCTTAAGTTTACTTTCGTTAGCATAATTTATCCTTCCATCAAATGTTTCGTCTCCGGTCATCTTCTTCAGCGAGATTCTGACCAATGCCATTTTTTCCAGCACAGCTCACACCCTTCCCCTTCCTCTCTTATTTCCCTCCATTCTTTCTCCCCTATCGTGTATCTTCTCTCTCATGGCATCTTTCATTTTCAACTACAACCTAACAACAAAATCAAACCCTAGTCCCTTTTCATCTTCACCTTGTTCATACAAAAAGAAAATGGCATGAAAATAGAAGATGCTATGAGAAAAATAAGGTTCATGGTGGGGAAGAAGGGAGGAAGGGGAAGGGTGGGAACCATGCCGAAAAAAATGGCAATGGATGGAAATCCCACCAGAGAAGATGATCGAATATAGAAAAATTAACGGCATGACCAAACATGTTAACGAAAGTAAACTTGAGGAACCACTTTTGAATAAAAAAAACTTGAGGGACTACTTTGAAACAAATAAATAACTGGTGATGTGATGGACCATACCCATGGCCTATTCCTTCCGACTTTCCTTATATCACGAGCCTATTCAAGCTGACCAATCTTGTTTGCCAACCATCTGGTTCCGAACACAATATACCTGGCCCATAATGGGCATTTCTAAACTTAAAAGGTGAGGGAATATTCAAGGATATTCCCTTCTTTCTCCACGTGCAGCTTCTCATCAGCTCAGCCAGCCCAAGCAGGCCAAAATACACCTACTGAATCTCCCCTATAAATAACTCACCATAGCCAGGGGTTAAGGTATATTCTTTAATCCATAAGTTGACACTTGATCACACACTCTATTAACTAGAGAGAACAGGAATACTCCAACTAAGTATTTCATATCAAAGGCCCTACATCAATCTCTTTCTCTAGCCACTAACTCTTTAGTCTACCCATAAGTTTTAGACCTCGTCCAGACTAAGACACTACATTAGTACATGAGCGCCATCTATGGGAATGTATAACCATTAGCCCCACCATCACTATGGTAACCATTGGAGGAATGAATCACGAAGATCTCCATCACCACCTCCAAGATAATTGGGAGAACCCTAGTTGTAAGAACCTGAAGGATCGTTTGAGCCCTAGCAGAGCTCATGGGAGTGAAGATCTTAGAGATCTGCTGAATCAGGCCCTTTCGGGAAGAGAATGACCCACTTCTCCAATCAAACGGCTATCACTTGGCTTTATTGACCCGTTGAAAAAGGATCAAGTCGCTAAGTGCGAGGATCGAACTAGTACACACAGGGGCTATAGAACTGAAAGGTCTAATATAAGGAAGTCCCAGACTTTGGACACGACCAATTCTGGATCGGTCCACAAATATGCCTCCCACACAGGAATGAGAAGGGCTCCAAAGAGCAAAATTGTTTATGGGTAGAAATAGAGGCCCTAGAGTGACAAGATTAGCTACCCTTGTTGGGCAATCATTCTGTATTAACCACAACAATTCTATCGGTCACTTGGTCATTTCGGGGGCTTGTGAAGGGTGGTCTCGGGTAGAGCCAAACCAAAACTAGGTTGTACTTGGGTCAGTGATTGGCCAAGTATTAGGGCAAACATTGGTTGCGAGACACTCCATGCTGCCTTTCCCATGAGTGTGAAGAAGTGATGTGGAAATGAGATATGATCTAGATGGAGAACAAAGTGATTAATGGAAATCCAATTATTAGATAGAAAAAGAATGGAATCCAAAGATTGGATTTGTAACACCCTAGTTATTATTACCTTAAATTAGCCATTTAAAAGTTGTGAGCCTGAAAATTCTTTTTAATACATAAACTTCTTATAAAAATCTCCGAAAAATTCGGCGGAGTTTCATGTTGGGATTCTGGCAAGTGTACCAGATCGTACAAGTAATAAAGTGATAAATAGAGTATCGTTCCCAATGAGGACTGAAATTGACTTTAATAATTCTCTCCTATTCGTAGTTACTAAATGAAAATTAAATTGGAATTCAATTGATTGAGTAATTTTTGATTTAAATAAATTAAAATAAATAAATAAAACGATTCTTGAACAATGGGAAAAAGCGGGACGTAGTTTCGATAAGGGTTCCTAAAACGTTTGACAATGAATTAATTTGTTTTCCTAAATTCTGGATTTGTTTTGCAAAAGTAGGAAACGCCTAATGTCTTAGAACGTTTCCGTATTTTAGAGATTAATCTCCCAATGATATCTCAAGAGAGCCTTAAAACCTAACCCTTAATTAAGTTCAATCAAAAACTTGTAAAAATTATTCAATTCATAAGAAATATGTCTATCCCTATGCAATTGAACTGTTTGATTATTGGGCACAATCCTAAATCAATATGTCTATTAAATTAGGATTCCTAAGTCATGGACTGCGCACATTCATGAACAACAATAAAAATATAATCAAACACAGAATTTATAATGGAAAAACAAAATCAATTCATTGCATAAACATTAACAAGGTTCCATATTCATCTACTCCTACATCCCAAAGAAGGATTTAGTTCATAATTGGAAGAAGAAAAGCAATAAAAGTGATAAAGAGTGACATAATTACCACTAATCCTTGCCTCTAATCTCCGTTCTTCACCCAAATCAATGCAAAAACTCTATTCCAAGTGTTCTGAATAATCCTAATTATCAATCCTAATCTATTTTAAAACCCTCCAAAAAGCCAATCTCCTCACAAATCCATTAAAACAGAAATAAATCTCAATCAGATCTGTCATGCACGCCTGGGTATGGCGTTGGCACACCTGGGCGCGCCTCTGAAATCCATCAGACCCTCTTCCTTCGTGACACGCGCGCCTGGGCGCGCATCTGACTGAACTGCTGAATCAATTTTAGCCATTTGACCCCAACACTGATGCCTTGACCCCTTGCACGCCTGGGCGTGCTGACCCTGCGCCTGGGCGTGCAAGTGTAAATTTCCACTTTTTCTTCACTTTAACTTCAATTCCTCAAAGTCCAGCTCCAATTTCTTCTTCCCATCTCCAATTTGGCACTAAAAACACCTGAAACACTAACAAACACATCAAAACGAACAACACCCTACCTAAACACTTAACAACTAAAAATCCTAACAAAAGACTCGAATTTGCTTAAGAACACACCAAAACCAAAGTAAATAGGGGTTAAATAAGGTACAAAAACATCATATTTCAGCCTCAAATCATTTCCTCTGTTTTATGGACATTCCAAAATTTATCTTTTCTTGTAAAACCTGCGTTAACCAAATATATATTCAGCAGTAGGTCAACAGGGCAAAATATATTACACTTCATTCGTTACAACATTTCCAAAATATAGGCGAGTTCTTGGAGTTATTTAGCCTTTAGAGAATATATTTATATATATATATATATATACACATATACAATTGGTCACACCCCTAAAATACCCATACTCCACGGAGTGGAGTGTGCTCCTGCTCGGCCACGACTTGTGCAAGCTCCCTCTGTATCTGTAAAAATAGCAAGAAGGGTAGCATTACACAGGACTTAGGAAATAACTTCTAAGAAGTCATAGTAACAACTAGGCCTAACTTTATCAATAACACACAACAAACAAATTCATTTTCATACATTCAATCTCATTTACTTCTTTTTAACTCTTTTACTTTTTTTTTCTTTTGCTTAACTTTTCCTATTTAAATTCCAGTGTTTGATTCTCTTTACTTAGTCTCTTATTCCTACATTTGTTTTCTTATCCCTAGAGCACATGGGCCGTCCAGGTTGAGATTAATTATTCCCATAGCACATGGGCCGTCCGAGTTGTGTTTTATTATCCTCGGAGCACATGGGCTGTCCAGGTTGTGTTTTATTATTCTCGAAGAACATGAGCCGTCAGAGTTGTTTTTAGTTATCCCCAGAGCACATGGGCCGTCCATGTTGTGTTTTAATCTTATCCCCGAGCACATGGGCCGTCAAGGTTGTGTTTTAATTATTCTCGGAGCACATGGGCCGTCCGAGTTAAGTTTTATCGTCCCCAGAGCACATAGGCCGTCCGGGTTAGATTTTAACATTTTTTTCCTTTTCTTTTTAAGTTATATTTCCATTCCTTTACTCACTTATCTTTAGTATCATTTTCATATTATTAATCCTTACATTCTCTTCTATTCTCTTGCTTACTAACTAGACTCCCATTCTTGCTTAATATTTTATATTAACCTTCATACATTCTAATTCTCTCTTTCCATTCATTAGTAACTTATTAATATTTTCATATTATGGCTTAAGGGTTAACAAACAATTCAAACATTCACAATAAACACACATTTACAATCATTTCCTTTTATTCCTTGCTTCTTATAATTTTATTTCACTACTTAAGGTTATCCTCCTAGCTCTAATTTATTTCAACCATTCATTCAAGTATTCATTCAATCATTCATTCACATACATGCACAACATCCCTATTCATCCCTTAATTTATGCTACTCGTTAGCTAACTATATCTTAGGTTCATTCTAAAACCCAACCCCTCATATAATTCACACACATAACATCATTCAAAGCACAATCACACAATCTATGTACACATATAATCATACAATCCAAGTGGTCTCATTTTACTTATTTTCTTACTTGCTTATCATTAATATTTCTATCTATACTTAAATTCACAATTTACCTATGGGTTCCTTTCATTCATTCCTACACTTTATTTATCATCTACATCAACTACCATATTGTTTGTCATCCTAACTAATCTTTACTACTCTTAGCCACCACTATAAAAAACCTAGAAATCATGTCCTAAATAAAGGTAATACAACTCTCTTACCTTAACCTTGTAAAGAGAGAAGAAAGTACCAAACCCTAACTCTAACCCTTGCTTTTAAAGCTTTAAAATTGGAATTGTGAGAGCCGAGTTTGGTGATGGAGGAGAGCGACTCAGAGTAATAATAACGAGGTGTTGATGGGTCTTCTTCCTTTATTGAGATGGAGAGAGATCCAAGAGAGAGAAAGAGCCATTATCCCCTTTTCATGAAACAAAAGAGATAATAACAATTAGAGATGATGATGATGATGATCTAGTGTAGTGGAAGGAAAGGAAAGGAAGGAACTTGATCAAAACTTACCTCAAGCTTGCTTGAGGTGAGTAGAGAGAGAAACTCCATGGATTATGAGCTAGAGAGAGAAAGCTTGTATGTTAATGGTGATAATGGAGGTAGTGATGATGGAGGTGATGAGGGAAGGCTTGGATGATGGAGATTAGAGAGGGAGAGAGCTCCAATGGAGTTTTAGGAGAGAGAGAGTGTGAGAGAGAGCTTCAATGGAGGCGATGGGTGATGACGATGGTGGTAGGGAGCTTGAGAGGGAGAAGAAATCAAGATGAAGAGGGAAGTGTTTGCTATGGAGGAAATGGGGTAGGAAATATGTGTGTGTGATGGCCAAGCTTGCCCAAGAAGCTTGCCACTTAAGGGCCAATTTGTGGCCCTCAAGTTCCTTCTTTTTTTTTCATGTCTGTCGCGTGGTACCGGTTAGTTGAATGACTAACCGGTTAGTACATTGGTTCTTTTTATTTTCTTTCATTCCTTTGCACTTCAAAGTGCCATAACTTCTTCGTTTCCCGTCGGATCTTGCTCTAATTTGAAAGCAAGCTTCCTAAAATCCTTATCTTCGCATCCAACGGTGGAATTTGTGTTTAGGTGTGTAAATCTTTTATTTTGAATTTTCCTAATATAGGGTGTTTATAACACCGAAAACACCATCTTTAACACTCGTTTGTTCTTCTTTAAATTTTATATCTGATGCCAGTGCTTCTTAACTCCTATATGTTACTCAAAGAAATCCTCATCCATCACCTTAACCCTCCTTTAACATAATTATCATTTTCTAATCATATTATTATTCTAATTATTATCGGAATTAAAATCCGGGATGTTACAGGATTCGGATAAAAAATAACATCCAGAGATGAGATTCAGAATCCAATAATTGGATGGACATGTGAGACATGCATCCATACATGTAAATGCATTGAATTATAATGAATTTGGAATATGATTGTGTGGAAGCATGCATCATGTGCTTAATGGTTTTGTCTATGTGTTGCTAATTATTATAATTTTGTATCATTAAATAATTATTCAAGTACTATTTAGTTAGACCATAAGCTAATGTCTCACTCCCAGTATTCCTAAATTTTAGGTTACGAAGGTTCAACCCATGTGACAACCTAGTACATGTCAATGTAGGATCCAACAGAAAAGGGAAAGAAAGAACTGTAAAGAAATGTCATGTCTGATATAAATGTAGCCCTAAATTTTTATCAAATTTTTGTAAAACTTTATTTGAGAAATCAATGAAATGTTGAAATTTTGTATCCGTTGTTTGATTATTTTACTTAAATTATTTTAATTATTATATTATAAATAGGAGGTTTTACATCATGCGTAGACCTAGGAGAGCCTCTCGATGGACGCCTTCTTTATGCGGCCAATAATTGTTGCTCCCTGACGAGATGCTCTTGACTTTGGAGACGGACGCGGAGTTTAACCGAGTGGATTCCATTTTCTGGTGTAGGTACGTGGTTCATTCGTACTGGGGCGAATTGTGTTCAGCCTCCAGGCTAGGATGTTGCCCAATCGTCTTAGGAGATGTGTTCGTCCAGTTTATTTTGAGGGTGTGGTTGGTTATTTATACGTCACTAGTTCCGGATCTACATTGCGAGTAAGAGCATGGTAGGCATCAATTGTTCACTGAGGAAGGGTGGAAGGGTTGACTGGGAATGACGTGGATGTTGACTGGATAACCGGGCTGGGAACGACCTTGACTAGCCCCTAGATTGGGTCCGTGCACGTTCTCCGACGCTCAAGTTAGTGGGATATAAATATGCATTGAGAGCAACACATATGCAATAACAGTAAATGATATAGTAAGGAGAAGTAGAGAAAGAATAGAGAACATAGAGTAGGAGCTGGTGAATAGTGAATAATGGCTTATTGTTTATAGGCTTAAATATGGAAATGGTCCCTATAAATATTGACTTTTTTGAAATTGGTCCCTGTAAAATTTTTCTTTTGGTTTTGGTCCCTATATTTATAAATTTTTTTGGTTTTGGTCCCTCCTGTTATATGCGGATGGAAAATGCCGAAAATGTAATATATTATATTCTAAGATCAATTAAGGATGATATTTTTGTATTAATTCTCAAGGGTAAACAGACAACTTACATTGTATAAGAAAACCAGTTCAAAAACCATGACACCAGAGGGACAAAACCTATCAAATCTAAATAATAGAGGGACCAAAACAAACTACCAACATATTTATGGGGATCAAAATTTAACATGAAGGACCAAAATCAAAACGTTTTGTAAGTATAGGGACCAAAACCAAAAGAAAAATTTTAGAAGGACCAATTTCAAATAAGTCAATATTTACAGGGATCATTTTCATATTTAAGCCTTGTTTATATGAATGAAAGGGGTATTTATATATGAACCTGAGAGGCATTTGGGCTTGGGCCATTACTGCTGGTAATGTCAGGCATTGAGGTGCGCAGACTCTCTTGTCAAGCGGTAGAAAGGACATGTGATGTGATTGATTAATGGATATGTAAGGCGACGACGTTCAATCGAACCAAGACAAGTAAGGGTCGATCAGAACATAAGCCTTTGTCTGATTTCCTCCCTTGACGTTGGTTAGGACCGATCGAATCATAATCCTTTGATCGGTCTCCTTCTTTGGCATTGGGTAGGATCGATTGAGACATTAGCCTTCGATCGGTCTCCTTCTTAAGAAATAGGCAGATCCGTTCGGGGCATAAGGCTTTGATTGGTCTCCTTCTTTGCCAATGGGTAGGATAGTTTGTGGCATTGACCTTCGGTCGATCTTCTTCTTTGCCAATAAGTAGCACGAATCGGGAGAGGGGACCATGAGACCGGTCGTCAATTGGTCTGCCACGTGGATTTCATCGAGAAGAGTGGGACCTCGTTGGAGGGCCACCTCAGAATAACTGATGTGGCCTCATCTGGGCGGCGCAACAAGGTAGAGTTTGGCAACGACAATGGGACAAAGAGGAAGAAAAGGACAATTTGAAGCAGAAAAGGAAAAAGGAGCGAGGGACAGAACAAGAGATGGTCGTGCCGATGAGGCAACCCGACGCCAACGACAAGGAGTGGTGTTGCGAAAAAGAAAAAGAAAACCATAGCTTTAAGGTCCTGGACGAAGTGGATTTGAAGGAGATACGATAACATTTTGGGTTTTTTACTTTTTTTTTAATTGAAAATTTAATTTATTTTCTCTTTAAAATATGAACCATTGATTTATATTTCTCCACATTTCATAATCCTGTCGATGGACTCTCCCATATTGGAGAGGATACGGATTCCTAAGAACTTGAAGTGTTTGGGTAAAGATCTTAGATTCAATTCTTATGAAGACTCATTCAATGAGAAAGTTTTATAAGCTACCCAACCGAAAGAATTAGTCTTGATAAAACCAAAAAAAAGTGAATTTTTATATTTCACTAATTTCCTTTCTTTCACAGGTAGGGATGGAAATGGGTCCCCATTACCCGGACCCGGACCCGTTCATAAATTACTGGACCCGGACCCACCCAGACCCATGCGGGTACCCACTGCATAATGGGTAGGCGGGTCTTCGAGTACCCAGGCGGGTTTTGCGGGTACCCATTAGTAATTTTTTTTAAAGAAAAAAATATTTTTTAAATTAATTTCTATGTTTTTTGATACACTGAGGAATCCTTAATACATCATTACACACCCTACTTAATATTAATCCCTACCACCATTAAACACTCGCAAACATCAAACAAATTCTCTCGTTAAGTACAAACATACTAAAATTATATATATATATATATATATATATATAATATGCATATATGTAAATATGGACGGGTTCGGATACCTATGGGTCTGGATATCTCAAACTCGGACCCAGATTTGTTCAAAGCGGGTAACCAGACGTGTCCATTCTTTGAACCTACGGATCTCTTTTTTTGGATCCGGATCCGGACCCGAACCGCCCGTTGCAGGTATTACCTGTGGATATCCGCAAGTCCGGATCCAATTGCCATCCCAATTCACATGCAATAGTAACTAGCTTTGTGTTACCTTTGTGTTCTAAGGAGAACGCATATATATTATTCGAATTATTCAAATTGACAATTTCCCTATGGATAATGACAGGAGAAAAGCAAAACTTTACATACTTTTTTATCTCACCTTTAATTTCATGGGAGTTACTATCATGCAATCCAAAATTGGATGGTTGCTATGCAACCTTTGCTTAAACCTAGTTAAAATTAGGTTTTTGCAATTTAGTCCAACATAAAAAGTAAATTAAAAATTTAGTCTTTTGTACCTATAGACAAATTATAACTTTTAATTTAAAAAAAAAATTAAAAGTAGTTAAAATTAGTCACTTGTGTAAAAAGGCTTAATGCAAGTGACTAAATTTAAAATTAAAAATTATAATTTGTCTATAGGTACAAAAGACTAAATTTTTAATTTACTTTTTATGTTGGACTAAATTGCAAAAAACTAATTTTAACTACTTCAAATAATGACATGGCATAGGTGACAACTTCTTATTGGTTTAAGAAAAGGTTGCATAGCAACCATCCAATTTTGGATTGCATGATAGAAATACCCTAATTTCATTACCTAAAATTATAGAAGTTGTTCAGCTCTGTATTACTTCTTCCCATTTAAAATATTAAAAAAAAAAATACTTCTCTTCCTTTAAAATATAAGAAAAAATTAATTAATTTTTTTAAATTTTATATTATTTTCAATGCTATTATTTTCCTAAAACATCCATAAAAAATGATTATTTTATTTAATTTTTATTCCATTCTTAATATCATTTTTCTAAAACACCTCTATCTTTTATAAATTAAAATAATTTAAATACAATCAACTAATTTTCTTAATGAACTTGATTTTAATTTTTTTCCTTATATTCTAAACCGGAGGAATACAAACAATTGATATTTTGTTGCACGAATTTCAGAATATTTCAACCTCACCATGTGTTTCCCCGCACGCCATAACATGAATCTGAAATTTGAAATACTGTCATATATCAGAGTCAATTAAACTAAACCAATACAAGAACTCATGAACCAACAAAAGGAGAGCAACTCAACTTTTTTTATGCTATTTTCTTCTATAGTTCTATCATTAGTAATTATCCTTTCAGTAGGCTCCAACCTCTCTATTTATTTTTTGCAAATAATGTTATGTGATCATCTGTAATTTAATTTGAATCTAATTCTGATTTGTTTTATATATAGAAATAATAAAATAAAATTTATTAGTAATGACTAAAAAAAATAGATAAAGAGATTGGAACCTATTGGAAGGACAATTACCAATGATATAAGAAAAGTTGAATCGCTCCCCTTTTTGTTGGTCCATGAGTTGTCCCTCCACATCTCTCAACTGGGTGGCTTTGTTGTCCCTTAGTTTGTGTTCCCACATCTTAAAAAGAAGATTTTCAGGAAACCTAGTCAGCCTAACTAAGTATCTCTGTCAGCCTCTATATACTTCGATCACAACCGTCCAACACAGATCAAATTAAACAATGTGCAAGTTTGACTTTCACTTCCCCTGCTACACTCACTCAGACAAAAATATATACCAACTTTGAACTATTCTTTATAAACTTTAGCAGACAACCACTTCTTTTAAAAACAAAATTTGGCTTAACTCGCATGTCTTCACGGAACTGGCTTTATCTGATATAAGTAGGTTGATGACGCATAAAAGCATAAGGCATTGAGTTCAAAAAAAAAAAAAAAAGGCATTGCAAATTACATAAAGGTCACTTTATATAATACTCCCTCCCCTCTCAAATGTAAGTACCATTTAACTTAAAACACCTTTGTGAAAGTTAATTAATGTATTGTTATTAGTTTCATTCAAAATGTAAATATTTGATATATTTATAAAAATTACTCTATAATTATTATTAGAACTCTAAAAAATTAATGTTTGTGAAAAAAAAATAATCTCATTAAAAATTGGAAAAAAACTTACGTTCAAGACAAAAAAAAATAGGCTTCCATTTTGGATCGAATAAAGTATAACGATTTATATATATATATATATATATATATATATATATATATAACTCTATAATTATGATTGAAACTTTTAAAAAAGTGGAGTAAAAAAATGATGTTTGTAGAAAAAAATTAATGCCATTAAAAATTGGAAAAAAAAATACATTCAAGATAAAAAGAAATATCCAAAATAAAGTTACATTTAGGGTCAAATAAAGCATATACATATATATATATATATATATATATATATATATATATAATGTCACCTCCAACCCATAACTAAAACCTTATATGTTTTTAAAAAAATTTTGTCACTACCAACAAATATATTTTCTTTAGTCGTATACGTAATTTTCTTTTAGGAAAAAAATGTTCTATTTATAAGATCTTATTTATATATCCAATAACATTTAATTACTTCTTTCCAAAAACATCTTTATTAAGTCAACAATTTTTAAAATTCTAATAACAACTAGTACAATAATAGTTTTAAAAAATAATATAAATATTTATATTTCTAATATTATTAACAACATTAATTATTTTTCTTGGTGAACGTAAATTTCTAAGAAAATCTTAAATGTAAGAGCGGTGAAAGTAGTATTTTTTATGCACAAGATAGAAGTTGAACTAACATGTGATATCAAATAAACTTAAGAAATTCAATGTCCAACAATTTTAATAAGGATTTTCTCTTTTTAATTATATTCTTTCCGTTTCTAAATATAAAACATTTTTGACATTTTTATTTTGTCCCTATTTATAAGATCTTATATCAATTTTTATAATGACAATTAATTGCTTCTTCCCATAGATACCTATATTTGCTTAACACTTTTTTATATTTTCAATACTGACTGTGTTTGGTAAGACAAACTTATAGCTTATTTAGTAGTTTTTAGCTTATTGATCCGGTCAATAAGCTACTAGAGATGTTTGGTGAATATAAAATAAAAGAAGCTTATAGCTTTCAAAAACGAAGCTTGTAGCTTTTGAAAGCTAGCTTTTAGAAAGCTGCATCAGGTAGCTTTGAGAAAAAAATAAGAGCTTTCAATAAATCATATCTCAATTTTACCTTTTTTTTTACTAAATTATATTATTATTTACCCTTTTCAGTCATTTAACATGTTTAAATTAGTTGCACAGTTAGTTTTGTCAAACAGCTCTAGTTCAATGAACTAGCTATACAGATATAAGTTAGGTTCACAGTTATCAACTATAAGTTCAAAGCTATCAGCTACAAGCTCACAACTATAAGTTAGTTTTGCCAAACAGACTCACTATTAACGGATGTTGTTTTGAAAATACATATCAAATATTCATATTTCTAATATCATTAACTAAATTAACCAATTTTTAATGAACGTGAAATGTACCAAATAAGTCTTTTATATATATATATATATATATATATATATATATATATAGCAAATTCTAACAAGTATTGTACTTGTTAAGAAGCTAAATATAATGAAAATGTATAAAAATATGTAATTTTTTATATTCTCAAGACATGAAAAAATATTCACCTATAATTTGTTTCCAATACTAATAACTAGTGTCCGAACACTTAATGAAAGAGAAAGAGGGAAGGAGGGAGTATATACAATTTAACAGCAAGTGCACACTTTACTGAAAAACACATTAATATTATGTCTCTGCATATGAACTCGAGGAAAAAATTACTAATTATTTTCATATTTAAACTATATATATAAACTATAGTGATCCTTTCAAAAAAATTTAAATAAACTATATATAGTGTAACTTTAACCACCATTAGTGAAACTTACATGTACTCTAAGACCAAAACGTTGAATAGTGGCTGCTTTTACGCATGTCTTTATCTTTCTATTTCTTTATTAGCGCAAAGAACCAGGCTAAATCAAACCGATCAAATCCGCATGTAAATCTCATAATCCCTAAATTCAAAGTAGTGACAGAAGATGTATTCCCTCCGTTTCACTTTAAATGTCTTTTTGAACTTTTGCATATAGATTAAGAAAATGTTGATTATGATGATTATTGTAAGTTTTATGTGTATTTTGTCAAAAATACCCCTATTTAATATTTTTATTTTGTCAATGCATTATTACTAGTATTACAAATTTCAAAACTAAAACAACATTAAATGTAAGGGTAAATAAGAAAAAACAGTATTAAATGTTGCCTAGATTTGGTAGAAAGACATTTATTTTGAAACAAAATTTTGATGTTAAAAAAACACTTAAAGTGAAACGGAGGGAGTATGAATTATATAAAGTTTTTTTTTTTTTTTTAATATGTGTTCCGACATATACTCCTTCGGTCTTAGTAAAAGTTATAGATTCTTGCTAATAAGTGTATCGTTTTTAAAAAAGGAAAAAATTTATAATTCTAGGTTATTTATTTTTTTGAATTAAAAAAGTGATTTTTTTTTTATAGATTTTAACTACATTTAATCTCTTAACGTACCCTAAAGACATTCTTTAGTATTTTCCTAAGTTATATAGTTTTGGTTTTTTTTTCCTATTTATTTCATCTCATTTTATTTATAGTTCACATTTAACTATATCATACTCCCTCCTATGTAATTTTTAAGCAAAAATAATAACTAACTTCATAAGTATTAAGGAAGTTAGTTGAGTGTATTTAATTTTCTCAAATCATAAAAAAATAGACTAATTTAGTAAATTTACATTGGGAATAAAACAAAAATTAAATGATTCAAGCACATTATGAAGATATATATTTTGGGAATGATTGTATTGAGAATAAAAAGTTAGTTAATTTTTGCTTATATATTTAAGACTATTATTGGAGTGTCTTTTTTTCTCATAAATGAAATCGGAGGAAATATGAATTAAGGAGAGTAGTCACACTTTTTGAAACTTTAAAAATATACTTTAATATTACAATTTTACCCTCTTAACTTGTATTGAAAATTTCACAAATGTATTATTTCACATTAATAACCAAAGGACAAATAAGATAACAGAACAATAAATGTTTCTTAGAAATTACAAGGTGACATATATATAGGATCAAAGAATTTTTCTAGAATGTGACATATAAATAGGATCGGAGAAAGTATTACGTAGTTTTAGAGACTCTATACTCATTTATGCTTTTTTTTCCGAGCATATCCTTATTTATCACATTTTATTTTTCATTACTTATTTCTCAATCTCTGTTCTATATACTCCCCTCATTCCAATTTATCTGTCACTTTAGGAGTTTCACACAAATTAAGAAAATCATTTAATACTTTAATTTTCAAGAAACAAATAAGACAAATTTACTGTATTATCCACACACTACATTAATTATCACACATTTCACATATTTCAAAATGTTTAAAAACAAAATTAAAGTTGGAAAAAATTAATTAATACACACTTGAATTCCTAAAGCGACAAACAATTTGAAACAAGTTGAAAATATATGCTATAACAACAGATTAATTGGAACGAATGGAATAGTTTTTATGCATTTAGTATCACTCTCTCTCCAATTATTAAATGGGGATATTTTAGTTAAAATTTACCAAATTCTTGTATCATTTAATCATTTCTTAATTTATGTGAATAGTTTTAAACTGCTTACTTATGAGACGGAAGGAGTATTAAAAAATTCATATAAGGTAAGTTTGTATATTAATGCAAATAAATTTTATAAATGTGTCAATTTCACATGCAGACTTACCAAGGGACGAAACCAATAAACAAGTGAAGGGGGTCCGATTATACACGCATAGGATTTTTTTTTTTGGAAAGACCATTAGTATAAGAAAAAGAGAAAATTGAGAATGTACCGACAGTGTAAATGTTATTTACATTAATAGCGTATTATTCATCATTCATCCGTTTATGGTCATTGACTTTTAAATTAAAGTAATACAAATTAATGGTGGATGATGGATTGATGATTGTAAAAAACTTTACACCGTCAGTAGATACCCATTAATCACTAAGAAAAATATTACATATAAGTCTTTTACTCTTTTAAGAAGCAATTTTTTAAAGAGTAAATTTTTGTTGTCTAACAATATCAAATTGTATTTTTTCTAATCCACTCCAAGTTATAATGTTGCTGATAAGGGGGGTCTGACATATAGAATTTTTCATTGTAATTGAAGTTAATACTCAAAATATATAATATTTTAGGAAAAAAATATTGTCGAGTGGGTTTGAGTACCCGCTCAGCCCCCCTTGGATCCATCCCAGGACTTACTCTATCTGGATTTTTTAACTTGTGCATTATGGTATAGGTTAGGAAAATTATTTTACTGCCTTCAATTTTTATTATAAGTCATCTTTTAAAAAGATTTTGTTATTTTTTTATCATATACTTTACATTTTTTATGCGGTGTTTAATGTTTGTCTATTATTTGCTCTTTTAAATATTTTGAATGCCTTTTTCTACGTTTCGATTGTTCATTTATTATTTGTGAATTTTTCAATAAGAATTAAAATGATAATATTAAAATAAAGAAAATTAACCATGTTTCTTATGTAATTTAGTTAAAGATGTTTTATAGTAAAAGGATAGGGAGTATAAAATATAGACTTAATTTTTTTATTTGTAAATGTGAGTTATTCTGAAATCGATTCATTTTTTTTTAGTTCTTATTTTGTTCATTTAGGCCCCGTTCGGAGTGGTTGCCAGTTTCTGGTTTTTGGTTTCGAAAGTGTATTTTCAAAACAAAACCTGTTCGATAAAATTTGAGCTGAAATGGTTTTTTACTCATTTTCAGAACAATTTCACAGCTGTTTTCAAAACAACAAATAATGGTTTCATAATTTCAGTTTTGAGTTGCAAACTTATATCACTTCATCATCTTTTGCATCATTCAATCGCCACCACCACCATCATCACTCATCCATTCAACCACCACCACCGTCATCATCACTCCCCCCCCCCACTACCATAACCATTATGGTCACTGCTACCACCATGACTGTCATCCAACAACTAACATCATTGTAACCGTCTAAACCTCAACCACCACCCTGACCCTTATAGCCACCCCAACCATAACTACATTCTCACCTGCTACCATTGTCCCTTATTGTACCACCATCATCACTATTCAGACAACCACCACCCAAGAACCATCATCACCACTCGGACCACCACCATAATGACCACCCCAATCACTATTGTCCTCGCATGACCACCACCACCATCTCAACATCACTACCACCTCAACCACCACCACCTCCATGCCCATCGCAACTATCATCTTTTAACACCATCACCACATCCTCACCCCCCTCCCCCACCATCTCTCCTTCAATTACCAACACCACAAAAGTTACTACTCGAAACTGCAATCACTATAACAACGATTACCGCCTTCAACTTGTAATAACAACAACCACGTGGAAGTTGTTATTAAATTATTGTAGTAGTATACAAGATGATGGTATATAACATTGTAGGAGCGTTATAAAAATTATAAATTTGAAATTAATTTTGAAAACTTAAAACCAAAAAAATTCAAAACCGACATTATAAAACTGGAAACTAGTTTTAGTTTTTTAAAATTTTAAAACTCAAAACTTAAAACCACCCCGAACGGGGCCTTAGTTTTTAATTTTTTTTATTTTGTTTTGCTATTAGTTCCTGATGTCAAAATTAAATTGGAAATGCTAACGCATTTTAACGGAAAATACATCAACACTATAACACTAGACTTTGAAGGGATTAAAAGCAAATTTATATTTTTATAAAATAAAAAACTTTAAATATGTTTTTGCCCTTGTATTTGTATTAAGTTTTGATTTTAGACCCTTTACTTTTTTTTCTTTGGATTTTGGTCTTTTTATTTTCTGAAATTTCGGTTTTAGTCCGTAATGATGATACTTATAACTTACACCTATATATGACTCGTGACGAGTTTTAGTGTTTACATTGGACCAAAACTAAAATTTTCGAAAATAAAAGAACGAAAACTAAAGGAAAAAATTTACTACGTTTATAGAGACAAACATATTTAACCCTTTAAGTTTACTTAGGTTGTTGCAGCTTGAAGGTACTACGTACGTTGATATTGATAACACACCTAGTTAGTGTGGTGAGATCATATGTTTAGTATAGGAGAGATCGATCACAGTGGGGCAGAAAGAGATAGCTTGTCATTCAAATGAGGATTTTGATAACATTTATTTGTTGGTGATTGATTCCTTTTGGCTTTGAGTTAAGTGTCGACAAAGATGGAGTATCGTATTCTTGATGCTGGACAATGAAAGGATTGTGTCACAAAAGAGAGAAATTCAGAAGGTAATGTTAAAGATGGGATTTTTGTTTCTTTTGAAAAAAAGTTGATTTTAGTTCTTGTAAATACCTTTTTATTTTCAAATATGTTTTTGTCCTTAATTATTTTAAATTTTAAGTTCAAAAAAAATATTTTAAAATTTTGGTTTTAATCCCTAGTCATCGTAACGTGGCTAACTCTTATTTATGATGATTGCTGACATAAACATTTGTGATGTTGACACATCATAATCACAAAAATTAAAATAAAATTTTTTCAAAATCAAAAAAAAAAATTATAGCGATCAAAATCAAAAATTATCAAATGTTCACAAACCAAAAACATATTTAAGCCATATTTTTTGTTTTTGAACCCTATAACCATGGGTTATCATTGTGGCAATGCTAACGTGATCTTTACTAAGCTACGTTGGCATTTGTCATTCGACTTTGACATCAAAGACCAAAAGCAGAACAAAATAATAGGGTTTATAATTTAAAAATAAATTTATTTTTTTTATTATTTTTCAATTCTTTGCTAAAAATAATCGGTGTTAGATTTAGACGATAAATGTATATGTCAAAATCATGTTATTGAAACTTTATTTTACCAAAAAGAAAAGGCAGAGGAAACAGACAGGTTTTGGTATTATAAATGCACACGGACTCATATCTTTATGCTTCAAAAGCACTGAGAGCTAACTACTTTTTCAGTACTCACAGGCACAGAATCATTTGAACATGGAAGAAGGCATGTTAGGCTTTTGTATTCGAGCTGCAAGTGTTCGAGGCAATAGTGGCAGTACTGGCACTAAGTGTGGGCGTTGGAATCCCACTGCTGAACAAGTTAAGCTTTTGACTGAACTGTTCAGTTCTGGACTCCGCACCCCAAGCACTGATCAGATTCAAAAGATCTCCACTCAGCTGAGTTATTATGGTAAGATTGAGAGCAAGAATGTTTTCTATTGGTTTCAGAACCATAAGGCCAGGGAAAGACAGAAGCGTCGCAAGGTCGTCTCATTTGATGATAATCATGATGATAAGGATGCCATTCGTAGAGAAAACTCCATGAGTTTTTCTGCTCAAAGTAAGTACCATATTAGATTGAGAAGATCTTTGGTTCTTTTGTATCTCTAGAAGAGATTTATCTTGCTTTATAAGATTCAATATGTCACATTAACTACTTTTACCATCAAGTGCTTGCGTATATCAACCACAAAGAGGTTGTTCTGCGTTAAATATTTGGTAGCATCTATAGTAAATTAATAATTCGTTAGATACTTGGTTTTTGCCTACAGTGACTCTATCAACTCAAGTAAGTATTACCTAGTCCTCAAGAGATAGCTCATTTGATAGAACTAGGATATGAAATGTTGAAATCAGAATTCAAATCCGGGTTACAAGTGACAATGTTAAATATTTGTCTATAAAAAAAAAGTATTACGATACATGTGGTGCATAAGAAAAAACTTCAATCATATTTTTACTGTATGATTTATTTCATTTTATGATATGGAACTATGGATATAGAGCAAGACAATTCTATTTTCCTATTGTTATGGAAGCACCAAAGATTCTTAGACTTATATGCTATAATGCAGGTATTAATTATTACTACTTTTTCACCATCCTTCTTGCAACTTCAAAACATGCATGTTTGACCCTTTATCCTTCGATTTGTTTCTTCCGGCAGATTTTGCTCAGGTGTATCAGGTTTCTGAGCCTGAGAGGGTGGTTGAGACTCTTCAACTCTTTCCCTTGAACTCCTTTGGTGAATCAGAGCTAGAGAAGCTGAGGGTACATGCAAATGATGACTGCAGAGATAACAAGATGTTTTCATACACAATGGGGGAACAAATGGATCACCCGCCACTAGATCTTCGCTTGAGTTTTATGTAAACATGGTCATGTACCTTAGAAGTTTCTTTAATGATTTCATTGTTGCTACTTGTTAGATTTAGCATAACATAGATTACAACTAGGGTGTATGATGGAACGCTTAGAAAAAATTATGTATCTTCAATTAATATATTCACCTAGTGATCACTCATAAGTCTTCGTTCCTTCTAAAATATTGGAAATTCTTGGACATTCTCCTCTGCATGCTCATTCAACTTGGTATATTTCTTTGAGTAAACTCTGTCTGTTGGATTATGCTTGGAAATTTTGAATGCTTGGGATTCTACGCATCCTTCCATGAGAGATGTCATCTTGGAATGCATAAAGGATAACATAAATATTTTAATATGATTAATAATATGTAGATATTTTTTTTATAATAAAGGGAAAAAGAAATTAAATCCACCGAAGAATCACTAAATAGTGATGTCCAGGATCGAATTCGAGATATTCAACTCTCAAACCTTAAAACTTGTTATATGATTAAATAGATTATGAAAAATGTTAACAAGGACACGTGTTAAAAAGGTAAAATGTGGTAAAAGTTTATTGAAAAGTGTGGTTTTTTATTTTTATGAGAGACAAGAATGAAATTGAGAGTTGTAATGTTCTTTCCATTCTTAGAAACCTTAACAAGTGTCCTTAAAACACTTGTTACCAAGACCCATAGATTATATCTACTAATCTCATGTGCCATTTATTAACTAATCAATAATAAATGAATAACATATATTATTTTATTTAAAATATAGATCTACAAATATTAAATGTTTATCTATATTTTTGTTTTACTGTACGATCTCTCAAGTGATCTTGCCTCGGGTCTGCTCCCACCCTTGAATATCATGAACCATTCACACACAAAATAATTTAAATATGTTTAGGTATGCAATCAAGTTGTGAATGTCATTCATCGTTACTCTAATATATCAATCCTATTATTTTTTTTAAAAGATGCATAGACCTCAAAAATTGGTGAAGATCAGACCTCTGGTCTCACTCTGATAATCTGATTCACATGTAAGGAAGCTAGCTATTTGTGTCGAAGGGCAAACCGAATTAGAAGTCACTTGACCATAATTTATGCGAAAAGAGCATGGTAAAACCCGGGTCGATGCGTCACCAAAATCAGTATGTAGTTAATTTTAAGAGTCTTACAACAAGTGTTTTTAATACTCTTATTAAAGTTATTAGAAGTGAGAAAAATTGTATAAGTTCAAGTTTTTTTTTTCGAAAATTAAAAAAAAATCGTTTTTTTTAAAACTTTTTACTGCATTTGGTTTTTTTAATTAAAGCTCTTAATTCACCTTTTAGCATTTCCTAATCTTAAAATAAATATGGGATGTTGAAAGCTTTACTACATACTTATTTTTTTTTAGTAATATAATGCTATTAGAAATAAATTGAATAATGGATAGCATAAAAGACTATTTTTCAGCTTCATTTTCTTGTAAAACAGATGAAAAGAAAGAGAAGAGGCAATTACGGAAAAATCCATTGAAAAGAAATAGCTTATTGTAAGTGAAGAACTTAAGTGTTGTGGCATTGAATGCAATAAAAAAAGGTGACATGTATTGCATGATTGTTTTGCTTGAAAAAATGGGATTGTTTGCTTTAATTCTTTTAGTAATTGATGATTATATCGTAGGGGTCTCGTTGAAATACATATCATGCAAAAATTTGCACTGGTACGTTCTATCCATCTAATGGATATAAATTCATAATAAAAATGAATAGTGAAGATTGCAGATGTACACCAGTGTACTAAATTTGGGGAGGGACATTAGAGACGTGATTTTCTTTTTTATAATTTAATAATGGCAAATGCTAACAAGTGCCCTTAGTACACTTGTTAAGAAGGCAAAAAGAGTAAAAACTTATGGAAAAATGTGGTTTTTTGTATTCTCGAGACATGAAAGAATGTACACCTATGATTGTCTTTCCAATACTAGCTAGAAACCTTAACAAGTACCCTTAGAGCACTTGTTAGCAAGACCCTTTAATAATTTTTTTTAATTATGTGAAACTTTGACATTAATTTATAGGAAAATTTTATTAACACTTACTTCTTTATTATTTACACCTAAATTTTTGAAATATTTGTCTTACAGTTACAAAAATACATTTATCTATCTTCAAATTAATTTTTTTTTTGGAGATTTTATTAACACTCATTCCTATATATACTACTTATATCCGGTTTTTAATAATATTTATTTTGAAGTTACAAAAATATTACTATTTCTAAATTTAAACCTTTTTTTATCCTCCTTTTAATTTTACTCACACCCACACCGACATCCACGTTAGTATCTCAAACCTCTCACCCTTTTCACTCAACACCATAAAAATTAATTAAAAGTCCTACAAAGAGTTATAGATCAGTTTAAATAAAGAGCTAATTACCTCCTCCGTTTCACAATATAAGTTTTTTTAAGGAAATATTTTTGTTTGTCATTATAAGTTTTTCTACAAAACCAATGCAACATTGATTATGATTTTTATAATTTCACCCTTAATTATTATAGAGAGATAATAAGTTGGGAATTAATTATAGAGAGATAATAAAGTGCAAAAAAGAAAATAATAAAATAATTAATAATAAAAATATATTATTTATATTTCTTAATCTATATATATAGTACAACCTTGAAAGACTTATATTGTGAAACGGATGGAATATTAGTTTATAAAGTTGACCATTTTCTCTCTTATTCATTAGATGAGGTGGAGTGGTAAAAGGAGTCTTGCTAAAAAATATCCCTAGGATAACTTGTTAAGATTATTAAAGGTGGAAAGATAATCATAAGTGTGAATTAACTTTTCTCTCGAAATTCATAAAATATGGATTTTTCAATAACTTTATACTCCCTTCATCCCAAAAAAGAAAACAAAAAAAATGTAAAAAAAATAGTCTCAAATTGAAGTCTCAATAATAAATGGAAATGTTTAAAAATTGTATGCAATAGTGTGCAATTGGGTAATCAATGAATGATGCATTAAATTACTAGGTTGATGATTGGTTGATATATTAAACAAAATATTACAAGCATTATCCCTTGACCTTTGAAATTATTACTCCATCCATACCATAAGGATGGTACTCCACAATTTGAAAAAGTTAAAATTTATGGAGACATGAGTTTAATGGTTTGCCCAACGCATCAATCAATCACCAAACACATAATTTAATGCATTTACATTGATCAACCAATCACAATTCAAAGTTTATAATTTTTAAACTTTTCATTAATTACTTTAACTTTAGTTTGAGATAAAAAATTTGATAATTTTTACGATCCTTTTTAAATGAAGAGATTAGGATGGAGGAAATATTACATTTGATTTTTAAATATGTAACCTTATAAAATTAAATATAAATATAGCATATTTTTTTAATTAAAAAAGAATAATTTTTGTTCTTAAAATAATAATATTAGTTATTTATGAACAGAGGTAGTGTGAAAGTTATTCTTATCTCTTGGTCAAACTCATAAACTTATTGACATTGTTAAGGGTGAAATAATAAAAATCATAATTAATATTATATTGGTTTCGTAGAAAGACTTATATTGTGAAACAAAAATGTTTCCTTAAAACGAACTTATATTGTGAAATAGAGGAAGTAATTAACTTTTTACTTAGACTGATATATAACTCTTTGTGAGACTTTTAATTATCTCCCCGTCCCATTATCTTGGTAAAAAAATGTAGTTTTTTTGTCTCAAATCAAAGTAAAAATAATTAATGAAAAATATTAAAGATTGTAAAAATAATATGAAAATTTGTGTGATAAGTAGAAATTTGTAATTAATGAATTAATCATACATTATATTTTATTTTGAAAATAGAATCATGCATTATATCAAAAAGATATTCTCTTATTTTTGTTGACTCTTTTGACTTTTACCATGATATGGGATGGAGATAGTAACCTTTAAAGCGTTGGGTGAAAAGGGTGAGAGATTCAAGATAACTTTGTGAGTGTTGGTGTGAGTAAGACTACAAGGGCGGAAGGATTAAAAAAAAAGGTTTAATTTAGAAATAGTAGTATTTTTGTAACTACAAAACAAATATTTTTAAAAGTTGGGTATGAGGAGTATAGGAATAGGTGTTAATAAAATATAAAAATAAAATAAAATTTGAAGATAAATGTATTTTTTAAGTGTAAGACAAATATTTCAAAAATTTGGATGTAAATTATAAAAAAGTAGGTGTAAATAAAATCTTTCTATAAATTAATGTTAAAATTTCACATAATTAAAAAATAATTATTAAATTGTAAAAAAAAAGAAAATCATGTCTCTCGTGTCCTGCCCCAAATCTAGTACACTGGTGTACATCTTCAATCCTCACAATTCATTTTTATTATGAATTTATATCCATTAGATGGATAGAACGTACCAGTGCAAACTTTTGCATGGTATGTATTTTAACTAGACCCTATATCGTAGTCTATATTCACAAATATATGCATTTCTAGCTTGTTACGTTGGCTAATGTTACACTTGAAGAATATTGATATTGCGAGCGACGCTCGTTGAATTGAATTGTTTTGGTGCATATATTGGAATGATGTAGGAGCATTGGCGTTGCCTATATATTGACATTGATTATTGATTAAATGCACTCCCACTCGATGCTCGATATTATCCAACATGCTGGAGCTAGCGAATATAAGACTTAACTCTCGATATTGTCCATCATGTTGGAGGAATCGAATATAGTAACACTTGATATTGTCTTGTAACACTCTCACTTTCAAAGTTAATTTAGGATTTTTTATAAAAATGGTAATTGAAAATTTCTTTTTAAATTAAATTACTAAAAAATATTTTCCAGAAAAACAGACAAAGTTTCCCCTGTTTTTCGGACTTCCCAAAAATTTTCTTCTAAAAACCTGTCAGTCCAGGATTGTTTAAAAACATAATCAACAACAGTTTAATAGACATAACAGATCCTAAAGCCCAAAAAATACAAGTTTCAGGACAAGCTACTAATTCATTTTATAAATTACATTAAATAATTATTCACTCATAATATCCAATAAACATTCCACGTAGTGGAATGAAAGTTCTGCTCGGCCATATTCCATGTAAGCTCCACTTCCATACCTGCAAAAATATAGCACGAAGGGTAGCATTACACAGAACTTAAAAAGATAAATCCTAAAAGAGGCATAGTAATAAACCAAGCCTACACAACTATTAGCATCCATTATTCATTTAATTTATTCCCTTCTAGTCCTTTACTTATACTCACATTCTCTTTATTTTTGGTTCTCTTATCATTCTCTCATTTCCATTTTTATTTCCTTTTCCTTTATTCCCTTTTTCCATTATGTGTAACCTCAAGCAGAGATCTACACTTTCCATTGGGTGTAACCTCAAACAGAGATCTACACCATACCATCGTGTGTAACCCCAAACAGAGATCTACACACTGTGTATGCAACCACAAATCAGTGATCCGCATACACTCCATAGCCTTTATCCATTTTCCATTCTTATTCCCTTTAATCGACACGCCTTGACAGGCTCGCATCGATGCCGATACGCCTTCTCAGGCCCGCATCGGACTTCCATATTTCCTTTTTAATCGACACGCCCTCACAGGCTCGCATCGATGCCGATACGCCTTCTCAGGCCCGCATCGGACTTCCATATTTCCTTTTTAATCGACACGCCCTCACAGGCTCGCATCGATGCCGATACGCCTTCTCAGGCCCGCATCGGACTTTTATCTTTTACCTTTCTTTCTCTTTCTTTTTCCTTCTCTTTCTCTTTTTCTTAGCCTCTTTTTTTGGTTTACTGTATTATTCTCTTTTCTCTCATTCCTTTACTTAGGGACTTATTATCACATTATTTATTTTCCACTATTTTCAATATTTCTCTTTACTAATTATACTCTTGCTTGATTTAACCATATACATTATACTTTAATTCTCGTCCCTAACTCTTAATTAATTCCATTCCCTTTCTTTCTTTTTCTTCTTCTCTTCCTTTTCCTTTTTCCTTATTCTTTTTATTAATTATTCTCGCTTTCGTCTACTCCATTCTATTAAACTACCATTATCACATTCTCTCTATTTATCTTATCGCTCTTTCACTTAATTCTTTTACCTCCTACCCTCTTGCATTTGGAATTTAGTTTATCATTCTTGTTTCGGTTCCATTACTACCCGACCATGCTTAATTAAATTCACTTCGTGCTTTCTTATTTCCTTTATGCTGTAACTCCTCTTTTTCCTCACCTTTCGTTTTAAATCATTCTACACCCTTCGCCTATTACAAACACTCTATACTCTTTTACTCTCACACTTTGCTAATTTCCCTTAACTAATTTCCTTCGATTTTATTTTGTGTTTTTCTACTCTTTAATTCCATATTAATTCTTTTAATAACCTATTAACTCCATTCACTCCGGAACTCATTCTATGCACATTCCTTTTAAATAAATCATTTATATTTGTGGGGACTACCCTAAGGTTCATTAACTTATTCCTTAATTACCCTATTCCTAGTCACCACTATAAACTCCTAGAATTTACTTCTTAAGTAGAGGTAATACGAACCCTTCTTACCTCGGGTTTTCCTTTAAACAAAGAACCTGGATTGTGGCTCGATGTCGATGTCGGCGTCGGTGTTGCTCCTCGTTAGTGAGAACGATCGCGGCCGGATCGAGGCCAAAGCTCCACGCCTCGGAGTACCCAACACGAATCCGGTGCGATCCCGATCGATAACGACGCCAGTGAGATCCGGTGGAAGGAGAGAGAAAGCCCTAGAGGAGAGAGAAACACCAAGGAAGGAGGAAGAGAGAAAGGAAACTCAAATCAATAGGGAAAGGGAGGGGAAGGGTGCTCATAGTGGTGGTGGTGGGTGGTGGTTCATGGTGGTGGGTGTGGTGGTGGTTGGAGGAGAGAGAGAAAAAGATGAGGGAGAGAGAGATTGTGAGGGAAGAGAGAGAGAGAGATCAAGAGGGAGGAGAGAGAGGATCTATGGGGAGGAGGGAGAGTAAGGAGGTGGGGCGGCCTTGGTGGCTCCGGTGGTGGTGGCTCGTGTTTGGGGCGGTTTTGGGTGAGGGAGGAAGAAATGGGGCTGAAACATGAGGAAGGAGGGAGGCTGGTGCGCCATTTTAAGGCGCTGGGGCTGATCTGGTCGTGCGCTGGCGCTTGAGCGCGGCGTCGGCGCTTGAGCGTGAGAGACGCGCATCTGATGCGCAATTTTGGTTCGTCGCGCGCGCCTGGGCGTGAGTTGGGCCACGCCTGGGCGCAAAACTGACTGGGCTGGTGCATCTGGTGCACCCTGGTGCGCCTGGGCGTGCACCGGTGGATCCCGACTTCGATTCGCCATAACTTCTTCGTTAACCGTCGGATCGGGCTCAAATTTTTGGACAAGCTTCTTAATCCCTTAAACTTCATATCCAACGGTGGAATTTAATTTCTTAGCATCCTATAATAAATTCCTAATTTTCTCTTTTCGGCTGATTTCTAACATTTGAAACGTCGATTTAACCTCCGATTCCGCTTAGATAATTTTGCCCATTGCTACAAATGTCTCCTACACAACCCCTAGTACTCATAATTACTACTCACCTTGATCCCAAAATTCTTTAAGCAATTAATCTACCCATTCCTTACACTTTAAGCCTATTACTTCACTAATTATGCTTGGAATTAAATTAGGGATGTTACAATTCTCCCCCACTTATTAGAATTTCGTCCCCGAAATTTCGTTCAATTCCTTCAAATGGAGAACCATCCCATTAGTAAGCTTCTGATCACGGTTTTCACTTCCCTTCGATTTTTACTTTCCGCTCCATATGTGGTTAGGGCCATGCCCATTTCAACGTCTGTCTTCTGGCACTACGTACTATCTCTATCTACATAGGGTTGTCAGTTTTCTTATTATTAAAGTTCCATCTCTCGTTCCTTGGATTGAAATCCTCCCCCACTTAGCATTGACATACCTGATTATATCCATGCTAGGGGGTATGCTCATTCGTTGCTCAGAATAGAGTGCACAGGTTCCCAACCGGTATCCAAAGTTGAAAAGAGGGTAAGTTGGTGACTATCTATCGGTAGGCATAGGACTATGCCGGATCTCAACGACTTGGTGAATTCTTACGTATGCATCCGAGATGCTTGAAACTTGAAGAGAGTGAAGATGAAAAGAAGAAACATGAAGCACTCAAGGGGAATTTTAATGATCTTTGCAATGTGATCAAGGACATTTCAGGTGATAAGGGTGTAGAGATTATGGTGCTTGATAGCGTTGTGGCTTCCTTCATAATGTCCGTTGACTGCTCAACACTAAAGAATTATGTAAGCACCGACATTGAGGGATAACAGCATGGCTGGACACATGTCAAGCAAGAAGACAATGGAGGTTATCCTTAAGCGTGCATTCTCAGAAGAGAATCATCGAATGATGCATTCTCTATGGACCTATAGCTGATTTGATTGGTCTCAATAAAGGTTCCAGACGCAGTGACTAAGACTTGCTTCCTTCGAAGAAATCGTTGGGATCTTTAATTAAATTCTTAGGCGAGCTTTAAGCTGTCTACTATCTAATTAGATTAGTTATAGAAGGATGTCTACGAGGTTTGCTGGAGTCGCCCTGTGGTGCTATACTACATTACCCTTCTTTCTAATGATACGCAAGGAACTTAGAAGGAATTCTTTTTGGTTTAGTTCTGCTCCGTCTAGGGGGTCTACTTTAAAAATCGTTAATTCGATTATTTCGATTTTAGATGAAATGTGCCAATGACATCGATCACTAATAGGTGCAAAGATCGAGGTGATCAATCCCAATCTCACATCTATTAATGGCCATATCATTGTCAGGTTCGCTGATGTTATCGTCCCCTAGTAGATGTAAGAATCAGAGTGATCAGTTCTAACCTTACCTTCTACCAGTGGCAATACCATCACTATGATTGGTGGAACTTTAACTAATGTGTTATCACTTATTAATTTCTTCTAAGTCATACTACTCACACTTAGCCTAAGCAACAACATTGAAGTAAACAACCGGTGTAATACCCCAATTTTTGTTCCCAAATAAATAAAAGGAATATTTAAATAAAACTAATTATATGGAATTAGTTAGTTTTATTTATTAATTTATTGTTATATTGAAAGAATTATCGAAGGAAATATAAGAGAAAATAATTTGGGTTCTAAAAATAAGGATTTTTGCAGTTTAATCCTTGGAAAGGACCTAAGAGGTAATATTGGAAAGATATTTGGAGGGAAAGTGAATAAAATAATAATTTTTGAAAATCTGAGTGCGTTACTCGAGTAGCCCGATCAATTTACTCGAGTAACAGTGGTGCTGAAGCTGAAGATAGTGCGTTTGATGATTCAACAATTTGGGTAATTCAATTGTTAACACCTAGCACCGACTGGGATTATGGAAAACACGTGTTTGTGTGCATGGTAGTCATTGTTGGCTATAAATTGATGGATTTGGTTGATGAATTGGGTGGAAATTAAGAAAAAAGAAGGGAAACTCTGTCAAATTCGGTTTTGAACCCCCTTTGTTCATAACCTTCATTCTTCACCCTCCTTTAAACACAGTTGATGAGCTTGATACCTTCTTCAAGCTTGTCACAAGACCTTTAATTTGAGACAAGAATCGTGTGTTTTGGTGGTTGGAGCAAGGAGAACGAATTGCTTGAAGTTGGGATCAAGAAACTGAAGGTTGCAGTTTCAGTTTTGAAAAGCCAAGTTCAAGCTTTCGATTTTGGTAGGTAGAGGGTCTCAAATAGTGCCATTTTGATTTCTATTTAGATTTTGCAATGTCTAGTTTCCTTATGGACCAAATTTGCTCATTTTCATGTACGTTTGGTTTGTCAAATCATCACCCGAACTTGCTCTGCTGAACCTGTTTTGGAACCGAAAACAGAGCATTTGGAGTTTGGTAATTCTGTGAGTTTCTTTGCTGCCTGTGCATCCAAAAAGCTTCATTGAGGTAAGGGAGAAGCTTTACTAATGCTAGAATAGATTGAGGAATTGATTTGAATATTGGTTGAACCACCATGAGGTTCAAAGGGCACTAGGTTAGGGGACAATGGCTTGGAGGCCAATTTGATCTTAAAACTGAATATGAACATGTTAGATTTTGATATCTAAAGCTAAATGAACCTTCAATTTGATCTGAAATTGGGTAATTAAGGAATTGGTATGTGAGGTTGTGTTTTAGGTCAAAATTGGGGGAAATTGTTATGATTCTGTGATTTTGGTGTAATGCTTGAAATTGATGCTATGAACAAGTTTAATGTAATGTATTTAAGTTGGTTTGAAGCTTAACTTTGGTAAAAATTGGATTGGCATGAGTTTGACATATAAAAACCAGTTCAGCAGTGTTTTACTGCATAATTTACTCGAGTAATTCGAGCTGTCACTCGAGTAATGCGTGAAAATTCTGATTTATCTGATGAGTGCAAGAGGATTACTCGATTAATCTGAAGTATTAATTGAGTAACACCTTAAAACTTTGAATAATTTGAAATATATGCAGTACTACTCGAGTAATAGATCTGTTAATCGAGTAATGCGAAAGGTGCAAAAATATTACTCGAGTAATTCGAGCTGTCACTCGAGTAATGCGAAAGGTGCAAAAATATTACTCGAGTAATCTAATGCAATACTCGATTAATAGACTCTGTTAATCTATTAGTGACTGAATTGTTGTAAAAGGATCAGAATTTAATAAGGTGATTGATTAGCAAAGGGTTTGAATCAATTTAATTACTGAACTAGAAATTAATGGAAGTCAGTGTATGTTAAATAAAGTTTAATTATGCCAAGTCCCAGCTTCGAACAACTTAAATGACATTGAATAGTACGGGTAGTCAAAGCCATGCATAGCATCTGCATTATTTGGATTCCCACATGTGTGGAGACACGTCCGAGAGGCGTGGGCATATCCTTTCGGTTGAACTCGAGGGACCTGGGTGTCTGCTCCAAAGGGTTCACGGGGGAGTGTCGGTGACCGGGGTTGCACCTTCTGTTTCCGGAAATACACACGTGCGTGTGGGCATGTCATTTGGTGCCGGACTCGATGAGGCGTAGTCCTACGGGATACGTCGGCAACATTTCTAAGAGCTCTAGAGGTGTTGATTTATTTGCGGGCCGAGTTCGATGAGATACTCAGTATGGGTATCGGGCATGTTTATTTTAAGGTGCCACGGAAGCCTATTTGTTGTAGTTGGCCAACAATCATGCATTGATAAAATTAGATGCATCATGACTGCATATTCTATTGATTTATAATTAAGTCTTGATGTTGGTGTTTAACATGGTTGACTAAAAATTTATAAGTTATATTAATTGCAATAAATAAAGTCTTACTTGATTAGAACTGTACCCTGTCTATTTTATTATGTGTTAGTATTTGCTAACTCCCTATGCCCTTGCAGGTGATGGCTCGTTACCTGACATACGTGGAGTTACGCCCGCTCCGTAGAGGAGTGTGGGACTACGAGGAGCACCGAGCGGTGTTCGAGGGTGAGGTTGACGTGATCTTTCGTCATCCTAACCCCCTGGCTCGAGTGCGACCTCGTAGGCTTCGCATCCCCATGATCTACATACTGCACATTCCACCAGCTTACACTTACCGTTTTGGTTCTCCACCCCCACATCATGGACGTCGCTTTTATAATCTACATGTCCGACGCCCAGCCACCCGTACACGTCCCTCTACTTCAGATGAGGCTACTGCTACGGCCACTCCTCGTCCCGGTCCGACCACCAGGGTACGTTTTGCACCCTCACCTGAGCCAGTGCGTCGCACAGCTATCCCTGTTGTGTCGGATGAGGAGGAGGAGGACCCCGTAGAGGACATGGATGGGCCAGCTGCGGACAGTCAGTGATGTGGTGTCTTTTCTGAGAGTATGTGCAGTATGGGGACCGTTGTAGGATGTGGTGTTTAGCTTTTGGAAGACCAGGGATCAGACATCAGCGTGGGTGGATCATGGCTCAGCTCTCGAAGACTCTTTTATTTTGATTTGTGTTATATTGTATATAGTTGAGAGGGTCTATGAGAGCTGTTATTTTATATCTGCTGGTCTGTATCCTTATATTTTGCTACCTCGACTTTTATCTCTGATACTTGGGTACCTGAGTTTTTATATATATATATGGGCTATGGTTGTATAGTTATTATGATCCTTAAAATTATTTCAATTACAACTGCAGTAATCATTTTGAAAGTCGTTTCCGCTGAAAGTACAAACAGGTACTCAACCGTTCATTTTTGAAAGAAATGTGTTTTCGAATCAAAGCTTTCGGATATGGAACTTGGTGTATAGAAAGAAAAAGTTTTTCCATAAAGTTCCTATACGAATAACATTTATTATATATTCCAGCTTTCTTTATTTAATATAAATAAAGCTATATTTTGAGAATGTCTCATAATTTGTTAATATACATCGAGTGTCCACATTTGTTGGTATCAGAGCTGTGATCCTGCGAACTGATGCTGATCTGTGATCTCCAAAAGGTAATATTTGTTTTAGATGCTTGCTTTAGCGTCTATGTATAGTGAGTTTTAGAATTGGAAAGAGGTGTGTCATGCATACTTCTCGTTAGGATGTTAGCCTGATGTAGAATCTTCAGTGCAGGTTAAAGATGTCTACTAGAAACAATAATAATCATATGGCCGAGGCCATAGAGAGGTTGACTGATGTATTAGTGAATATGCGTCAGCAACAATCTAATCCGCCCCATCAGCCAATGCAAGCAGAGAACCAGGAGTCGAAGACTTTCTCGGAATTTCGACGCTTTAAACCTTCAAAGTTTGAAGGAGGTCACAAGCTTGAGGAAGCGAATCGTTGGATTCAGGAGTTGAACAAGATCTTTCACACTATGGAATGCACCGATGCTCAAAGAGTGAAGTTTGCAGTTTTCATGTTGTGTGGTGAAGCTGAGAATTGGTGGCATCACACCATACAACTTTTGAATTATGAAGGAAGGCTGATTACTTGGGATGTGTTTGTTGAGAAATTTCTCAATAAATACTTTCCTGAGGATCAAAGGAGAAAGAAGGAGTTGGAATTTATGCAATTGAAACAAGGAGACATGAGTGTAGGGGAATACGCAGCAAAGTTCGAGGAGCTTATCAAGTATTCTCCGTACTACCAACTCAACCCGGACGAGAGGTCCAAATGCATCAAGTTTGAGAATGGGCTCAAGCCGGAGATAAAGTCTGCTTTTGGATATCAGAAGGTGAGAAGTTTTCCTGCTTTAGTAGAGATGTGCCGAGTTTATGAAGATGATAAGAAAGAGGAAGAGGCACAAAGGAGGAGTCAATCAGGGACTGGACCCATCAGGAAGAAAAATTTCAACAACCGGAGTAAGGGTCCTTATTATCATAAAGGAAAAGGGAAGGAAATGAATGGTGGTAAAGGTACTCCTCAAACAAGTAATCGTAAGTGCGAGAAGTGTAACCGTTTCCATTTCGGAACAAACTGTTATGCTGCTCAGCATGGCCTTTGTTTCAATTGTGGGAAGAAAGGGCACTATTCTCGTGAATGCAAGGAGCCGGTAAAGAAAGAGGGAGTAAGCAGACCCGCTATTGCTGGAAAAGTGTTTTCTTTGAGTGGAATGGAATTAACCCCATCATCTGGCCTAATCCAAGGTATCTATTTTCTTAATGCCCAACCCTGTGTTGTTATGTTTGATTCCGGAGCCACACACTCTTTCGTGTCTTATGATTGTGTAAATCGCTTAAAGTTAGTAGTATCTGAGTCACCCTATCATCTAAAGCTTGAAACCCCCACCAACAACCCTTGTGTTGTTTCTAAGGTTTGCAAAGATTGTAAGATAATGGTCCTAAACCATATATCCTCAGTAGATTTGATCTGTTTACCCATGCTTAAGATAGATGTGATCCTAGGAATGGATTGGTTGCATCGAAATCAAGTTACCTTAGACTGTGAGGAAAAGACGATCCAGTTCCGAAACCATGAATCCTTAAGTTTTGAACCCCAAGGGTATGTTTGTCTATTCTCCTCAATTGTGGAAGAGAAGAAGGAAGTGGAGATTGAGGATATTCTGGTGGTTAGAGACTTTCCGGAAGTGTTTCCAGAAGAAATTCCAGGATTACCGCCAAAGCGTGAGATTGAGTTTGGAATCGATCTTGTACCTGGAACCGGACCTATCTCTATTGCTCCGTATAGGATGGCACCACCGGAGATGGCCGAGATGAAGAAACAGATTGAAGAATTGCTGCAGAAGCAAATGATAAGGCCGAGTGTTTCGCCCTGGGGAGCCCCGTTGTTGTTTGTTAAGAAGAAGGACGGTAGCATGAGAATGTGTGTGGACTATCGTCAGCTGAATAAGGTCACGATCAAGAACAAGTATCCTTTGCCAAGGATTGACGACCTTATGGATCAAGTTCGAGGAGCTTCAGTGTTTTCTAAGATCGATCTAAGGTCGGGATATCATCAAATTCGAATTCGGGATGAAGACATTCCGAAGACAGCTTTTCGATCAAGATATGGTCATTATGAGTATGTGGTTATGTCGTTTGGGCTAACGAATGCTCCTGCTATCTTCATGGATTATATGAACCGGATTTTCAGACCTTATTTGGATTCGTTCGTGGTGGTATTCATCGATGATATTCTTATCTATTCCAAGAGTCCTGAGGATCATGCTGAACATCTCAAGATTGTGTTGGGGATCTTGAAGGAGAAGCAGTTGTATGCCAAACTTGCTAAGTGTGAGTTTTGGTTGGACAAGGTGAACTTTTTGGGACATGTTATCACCAAGGAAGGCATTGCTGTAGATCCAGCTAAAGTTGGAGCTGTGCTGAAGTGGGAACAGCCAAAGACTGTGACCGAGGTCCGTAGTTTCTTGGGTTTAGCTGGATACTACCGGAGGTTTATTGAAGGTTTTTCGAAGATTGCCTTGCCATTGACTAAGTTGACTCGTAAAGATCAACCTTTCTTGTGGGATCATAAGTGTGAGGAAAGTTTTCAGTTGTTAAAGGAGAAGTTGACGTCCTCACCAGTGTTGGTGTTGCCTGACCCACATAGAAGCTTCGATGTTTATTGTGATGCTTCGAGGCAAGGACTTGGATGTGTTTTAATGCAAGATAGAAAAGTGGTAGCATATGCATCCAGGCAGTTGAAAGTGCATGAGGTCAACTATCCGACGCATGATTTAGAGCTTGCTGCTATTGTCTTCGCTCTGAAGATTTGGAGACACTACCTCTATGGCACTACCTTCAAGGTATTTAGTGACCATAAGAGTTTGAGGTACCTGTTTGACCAGAAAGAGTTGAATATGAGGCAAAGGCGTTGGATGGAGTTTATTAAGGATTATGATTTCGAGCTCCAATACCATCCCGGTAAAGCAAATGTAGTAGCTGATGCTTTAAGCCGGAAGACTCTTCATATGAGTTCAGTGATGATCAAGGAATTTTCTCTAATCGAGAAGTTTCGTGATCTAAGTATGACATTGCAAGTGGAAAGAGAATGCTTTATGCTTGGTAAGTTGCAAATTACCAATGAATTCCTGATTCAAGTTCGGGAATCTCAGCAGATAGATGAAGAACTGCAAGAGAAGAGAAGGCTTATGTTGGAAGGAAAGGAACCAAACTTCCAGGTTGGAAGTGATGGAATTCTCCGATTCAAAGATCGGATTTGTATTCCAAAAGATCTAGAGATAAGAAGACTGATCCTAGACGAAGCACATAAAAGTCGGATGAGTATTCATTCGGGATCAACCAAAATGTATCAAGATTTGAAGAAGCTGTTTTGGTGGTCTGGGTTAAAGAAAGATGTTGCTTCGTATGTTGCTTCTTGTCTGATTTGTCAGAAGGCGAAAGCTGAGTATAAGAAGCCAGGCGGTGAATTGCAACCCTTGGATATCCCTGTGTGGAAATGGGATAGCATATCAATGGATTTTGTGTCTGGATTACCAAGGACTATTGGAGGGCATGATGCAATTTGGGTAATTGTTGATAGATTGACCAAGTCGGCGCATTTCATTCCAGTTAATATGCGCTATCGCATGGATAAGTTTGCTGAATTGTACATCAAGGAAATCGTTCGTCTGCATGGTATACCTTCAAGTATTATTTCGGATCGAGATCCGAGATTTACTTCGAAGTTTTGGAAGGGTTTGCAGCAGTCTCTGGGATCAAAGTTGAGAATGAGTTCTGCTTACCACCCCCAGACTGATGGTCAGTCGGAAAGGACTATCCAGTCTCTTGAGGATTTGCTAAGAGCATGTGTGTTGGAAAGTCAGGAAGGTTGGGATAAACTCTTGTCTCTGATAGAGTTTACCTACAATAACAGTTATCACACCAGTATTGGAATGGCACCGTTCGAAGCTTTGTACGGAAGGAAGTGCCAAACTCCCCTATGTTGGTTCCAAGTGGGGGAGCAAACAATTATTGGATCTGAGCTTGTTCAGGAAACCTCTGAGAAGATTCAGATGATCAGAGAAAAGATGAAGACAGCGCAAAGCCGTAAGAAAAGTTATGCAGATAAAAGGAGAAGACCCTTGGAGTTTGGAGAGGGCGATCATGTTTTTATTCGCGTAAGACCGACAACTGGTGTTGGGAGAGCTTTGAAGACAAAGAAGTTGTCAGCAAGGTTTATTGGTCCTTATCAGATACTCAAGCGTATCGGGTCTGTAGCTTATCAGCTCGCTTTGCCTCCGTCTTTGTCCAATCTTCATGATGTGTTTCATGTTTCGCAATTGCGGAAATTTGTGCCAGATCCCGATTCAGTAATTGAAGTTCAACCTGATGATGTGGCTTTGAGAGAGAATCTCACTTTTGAGACAATCCCTGTCAGAATTGAAGATCGAAGATTGAAGCAGTTGCGGGGAAAGGAAATTCCTTTAGTCAAAGTTATTTGGGAAAATGCTGATGTATCAGAAGCCACTTGGGAATTAGAAGATAAGATGAGAAAGGATTATCCTGAGTTGTTTTTGTAAGTGGAATTTCGAGGACGAAATTCTTGTAAGTGGGGGAGAAATGAAATACCCCAATTTTTGTTCCCAAATAAATAAAAGGAATATTTAAATAAAACTAATTATATGGAATTAGTTAGTTTTATTTATTAATTTATTGTTATATTGAAAGAATTATCCAAGGAAATATAAGAGAAAATAATTTGGGTTCTAAAAATAAGGATTTTTGCAGTTTAATCCTTGGAAAGGACCTAAGAGGTAATATTGGAAAGATATTTGGAGGGAAAGTGAATAAAATAATAATTTTTGAAAATCTGAGTGTGTTACTCGAGTAGCCCGATCAATTTACTCGAGTAACAGTGGTGCTGAAGCTGAAGATAGTGCGTTTGATGATTCAACAATTTGGGTAATTCAATTGTTAACACCTACCACCGACTGGGATTATGGAAAACACGTGTTTGTGTGCATGGTAGTCATTGTTGGCTATAAATTGATGGATTTGGTTGATGAATTGGGTGGAAATTAAGAAAAAAGAAGGAAAACTCTGTCAAATTCGGTTTTGAACCCCCTTTGTTCATAACCTTCATTCTTCACCCTCCTTTAAACACAGTTGATGAGCTTGATACCTTCTTCAAGCTTGTCACAAGACCTTTAATTTGAGACAAGAATCGTGTGTTTTGGTGGCTGGAGCAAGGAGAACGAATTGCTTGAAGTTGGGATCAAGAAACTAAAGGTTGCAGTTTCAGTTTTGAAAAGCCAAGTTCAAGCTTTCGATTTTGGTAGGTAGAGGGTCTCAAATCGTGCCATTTTGATTTCTATTTAGAGTTTGCAATGTCTAGTTTCCTTATGGACCAAATTTGCTCATTTTCATGTACGTTTGGTTTGTCAAATCATCACCCGAACTTGCTCTGCTGAACCTGTTTTGGAACCGAAAACAGAGCATTTGGAGTTTGGTAATTCTGTGAGTTCCTTTGCTGCCTGTGCATCCAAAAAGCTTCATTGAGGTAAGGGAGAAGCTTTACTAATGCTAGAATAGATTGAGGAATTGATTTGAATATTGGTTGAACCACCATGAGGTTCAAAGGGCACTAGGTTAGGGGACAATGGCTTGGAGGCCAATTTGATCTTAAAACTGAATTGGAACATGTTAGATTTTGATATCTAAAGCTAAATGAACCTTCAATTTGATCTGAAATTGGGTAATTAAGGAATTGGTATGTGAGGTTGTGTTTTAGGTCAAAATTGGGGGAAATTGTTATGATTCTGTGATTTTGGTGTTAATGCTTGAAATTGATGCTATGAACAAGTTTAATGTAATGTATTTAAGTTGGTTTGAAGCTTAACTTTGGTAAAAATTGGATTGGCATGAGTTTGACATATAAAAACCAGTTCAGCAGTGTTTTACTGCATAATTTACTCGAGTAATTCGAGCTGTCACCCGAGTAATGCGTGAAAATTCTGATTTATCTGATGAGTGCAAGAGGATTACTCGATTAATCTGAAGTATTAATCGAGTAACACCTTAAAACTTTGAATAATTTGAAATATATGCAGTACTACTCGAGTAATAGATCTGTTAATCGAGTAATGCGAAAGGTGCAAAAATATTACTCGAGTAATTCGAGCTGTCACTCGAGTAATGCGAAAGGTGCAAAAATATTACTCGAGTAATTCAAGCTGTCACTCGAGTAATGCGAAAGGTGCAAAAATATTACTCGAGTAATCTAATGCAATACTCGATTAATAGACTCTGTTAATCTATTAGTGACTGAATTGTTGTAAAAGGATCAGAATTTAATAAGGTGATTGATTAGCAAAGGGTTTGAATCAATTTAATTACTGAACTAGAAATTAATGGAAGTCAGTGTATGTTAAATAAAGTTTAATTATGCCAAGTCCCAGCTTCGAACAACTTAAATGACATTGAATAGTACGGGTAGTCAAAGCCATGCATAACATCTGCATTATTTGGATTCCCACATGTGTGGAGACACGTCCGAGAGGCGTGGGCATATCCTTTCGGTTGAACTCGAGGGACCTGGGTGTCTGCTCCAAAGGGTTCACGGGGGAGTGTCGGTGACCGGGGTTGCACCTTCTGTTTCCGGAAATACACACGTGCGTGTGGGCATGTCATTTGGTGCCGGACTCGATGAGGCGTAGTCCTACGGGATACGTCGGCAACATTTCTAAGAGCTCTAGAGGTGTTGATTTATTTGCGGGCCGAGTTCGATGAGATACTCAGTATGGGTATCGGGCATGTTTATTTTAAGGTGCCACGGAAGCCTATTTGTTGTAGTTGGCCAACAATCATGCATTGATAAAATTAGATGCATCATGACTGCATATTCTATTGATTTATAATTAAGTCTTGATGTTGGTGTTTAACATGGTTGACTAAAAATTTATAAGTTATATTAATTGCAATAAATAAAGTCTTACTTGATTAGAACTGTACCCTGTCTATTTTATTATGTGTTAGTATTTGCTAACTCCCTATGCCCTTGCAGGTGATGGCTCGTTACTTGACATACGTGGAGTTACGCCCGCTCCGTAGAGGAGTGTGGGACTACGAGGAGCACCGAGCGGTGTTCGAGGGTGAGGTTGACGTGATCTTTCGTCATCCTAACCCCCTGGCTCGAGTGCGACCTCGTAGGCTTCGCATCCCCATGATCTACATACTGCACATTCCACCAGCTTACACTTACCGTTTTGGTTCTCCACCCCCACATCATGGACGTCGCTTTTATAATCTACATGTCCGACGCCCAGCCACCCGTACACGTCCCTCTACTTCTGATGAGGCTACTGCTACGGCCACTCCTCGTCCCGGTCCGACCACCAGGGTACGTTTTGCACCCTCACCTGAGCCAGTGCGTCGCACAGCTATCCCTGTTGTGTCGGATGAGGAGGAGGAGGACCCCGTAGAGGACATGGATGGGCCAACTGCGGACAGTCAGTGATGTGGTGTCTTTTCTGAGAGTATGTGCAGTATGGGGACCGTGGTAGGATGTGGTGTTTAGCTTTTGGAAGACCAGGGATCAGACATCAGCGTGGGTGGATCATGGCTCAGCTCTCGAAGACTCTTTTATTTTGATTTGTGTTATATTGTATATAGTTGAGAGGGTCTATGAGAGCTGTTATTTTATATCTGCTGGTCTGTATCCTTATATTTTGCTACCTCGACTTTTATCTCTGATACTTGGGTACCTGAGTTTTTATATATATATATGGGCTATGGTTGTATAGTTATTATGATCCTTAAAATTATTTCAATTACAACTGCAGTAATCATTTTGAAAGTCGTTTCCGCTGAAAGTACAAACAGGTACTCAACCGTTCATTTTTGAAAGAAATGTGTTTTCGAATCAAAGCTTTCGGATATGGAACTTGGTGTATAGAAAGAAAAAGTTTTTCCATAAAGTTCCTATACGAATAACATTTATTATATATTCCAGCTTTCTTTATTTAATATAAATAAAGCTATATTTTGAGAATGTCTCATAATTTGTTAATATACATCGAGTGTCCACAACCGGTGTATTACTAACATGAAAAGTACCTTGGTTAGTTTATTCGCTCCCTTCACCGATGCGTCTAGGACAGTTTGCCCCTATGTGTCTCAGTTGTCTGCATATATAGCAGATACCTTGTTTTCTGTGCTGTTTCAGCATCAGGCACAGTTTCTGATGGACTCCCCCACATAGTGGGCATGGTGGCCTGGTTCTCGGGGCATTCACATTAAAGGCCACATCCCTCGGTACTACTTCCATAGTGTTGATGTCAAAGTGTGGGTCTGATTCATGAGCCAATTCCTTACCCTTGTTAAGACCTACTTCATTCGGTATATTCTTGCTCCTTTTCTCTGCTTCATGCTGATTCAAACTCTTCTCATAAGCGCTAGTCATATTCACCAGCTGAGAGAGGTTAGCTATACCCTGGTGCACAAAGATAGTCCGAATCCTGGCATTGAGACCTGCTTCAAATTTAATACACTTGGTGCGTTCGTCTGCGTCCCGATAACTGCCAGAATAGCGAATCAGATCTTCAAATTGTGCCGCATACTCACCGACATTCATACTTCCTTGCTCCAGATGCAGAAAGGCGATCTCCTTTTCCCTACGAACATCCTCAGGAAAATACTTCCCCAGGAAGTGAGCCTTAAACAGATCAAAAGTGATATCCTGATTAGCCGCCTCCAATTCTCTTCGCACTCGTTCCCACCAATACTCTGCTTCATCAGTCAACATATATTGCGCTAGCAACACAGTTTGTTCAGCAGGTGGCGCCATGGTGCGAAGGATCTTCTCAATTTCCTTGAGTCATCGCTGAGCTCCATCAGGATTATACCCCCCTTCAAACTTGGGCGGTCCGTTCTTTTGAAATCGTGCCAACCAATCAATCGCTGCTGGAGCTGGGGATTGGGGGTTCAGTGCTGCTATTGCTGCTGCAATATTCTGCGCCTGATTTTGTTGCATCTGCGCTAAATGCTCGGCCTGATTCTGCTGTACCTGCATCAGATTTTCCAGGATGGCAGCCATTCGGTCGTCTTCGACACGTCTCCTAGCCATGATAGCTAAGTCCTGGAAAAAATACCAGTTAACACATGCCTAGAAACTAATTGCATAAGAATCCTATTTGCCTAACCTAGACGCTTGACTATACACATTGGTTACTCGCTTGGTGGGTAACCACTGGAGTTGTGAGTTCAAACTCCAAGGCCGAGGAAAAACTGCTCTGATACCAAAATTGTAACACTCTCACTTTTAAAGTTAATTTAGGATTTTTTATAAAAATTGTAATTGAAAATTTCTTTTTAAATTAAATTACTAAAAAATATTTTTCCAGAAAAACGGACAAAGTTTCCCCTGTTTTTCGGACTTCCCAAAAATTTTCTTCTAAAAACCTGTCAGTCCAGAATTGTTTAAAAACATAATCAACAACAGTTTAATAGACATAACAGATCCTAACGCCCAAATAATACAAGTTTCAGGACAAGCTACTAATTCATTTTATAAATTACATTAAATAATTATTCACTCATAATATCCAATAAACATTCCACGTAGTGGAATGAAAGTCCTGCTCGGCCATATTCCATGTAAGCTCCACTTCCATACCTGCAAAAATATAGCAAGAAGGGTAGCATTGCACAGAACTTAAAAAGATAAATCCTAAAAGAGACATAGTAATAAACCAAGCCTACACAACTATTAGCATCCATTATTCATTTAATTTATTCCCTTCTAGTCCTTTACTTATACTCACATTCTCTTAATTTTTGGTTCTCTTATCATTCTCTCATTTCCATTTTTATTTCCTTTTCCTTTATTCCCTTTTTCCATTATGTGTAACCTCAAGCAGAGATCTACACTTTCCATTGGGTGTAACCTCAAACAGAGATCTACACCATACCATCGTGTGTAACCCCAAACAGAGATTTACACACTATGTATGCAACCACAAATCAGTGATCTGCATACACTCCATAGCCTTTATCCATTTTCCATTCTTATTCCCTTTAATCGACACGCCGTGACAGGCTCGCATCGATGCCGATACGCCTTCTCAGGCCCACATCGGACTTCCATATTTCCTTTTTAATCGACACGCCCTCACAGGCTCGCATCGATGCCGATACGCCTTCTCAGGCCCGCATCGAACTTCCATATTTCCTTTTTAATCGACACGCCCTCACAGGCTCGCATCGATGCCGATACGCCTTCTCAGGCCCGCATCGAAATTCCATATTTCCTTTTTAATCGACACGCCCTCACAGGCTCGCATCGATGCCGATACGCCTTCTCAGGCCCGCATCAGACTTTTATCTTTTACCTTTCCTTCTCTTTCTTTTTCCTTCTCTTTCTCTTTTTCTTAGCCTCTTTTTCTGGTTTACTGTATTATTCTCTTTTCTCTCATTCCTTTACTTAGGGACTTATTATCACATTATTTATTTTCCACTATTTTCAATATTTCTCTTTACTAATTATACTCTTGCTTGATTTAACCATATACATTATACTTTAATTCTCGTCCCTAACTCTTAATTAATTCCATTCCCTTTCTTTCTTTTTCTTCTTCTCTTCCTTTTCCTTTTTCCTTATTCTTTTTATTAATTATTCTCGCTTTCGTCTACTCCATTCTATTAAACTACCATTATCACATTCTCTCTATTTATCTTATCGCTCTTTCACTTAATTCTTTTACCTCCTACCCTCTTGCATTTGGAATTTAGTTTATCATTCTTGTTTCGGTTCCATTACTACCCGACCATGCTTAATTAAATTCACTCCGTGCTTTCTTATTTCCTTTATGCTCTAACTCCTCTTTTTCCTCACCTTTCGTTTTAAATCATTCTACACCCTTCGCCTATTACAAACACTCTATACTCTTTTACTCTCACACTTTGCTAATTTCCCTTAACTAATTTCCTTCGATTTTATTTTGTGTTTTTATACTCTTTAATTCCATATTAATTCTTTTAATACCCTATTAACTCCATTCACTCTGGAACTCATTCTATGCACATTCCTTTTAAATAAATCATTTATATTTTCGGGGACTACCCTAAGGTTCATTAACTTATTCCTTAATTACCCTATTCCTAGTCACCACTATAAACTCCTAGAATTTACTTCTTAAGTAAAGGTATTACGAACCCTTCTTACCTCAGGTTTTCCTTTAAACAAAGAACCTGGATTGTGGCTCGATGTCGATGTCGGCGTCGGTGTTGCTCCTCGTTAGTGAGAACGATCGCGGCCGGATCGAGGCCAAAGCTCCACGCCTCGGAGTACCCAACACGAATCCGGTGCGATCCCAATCGATAACGACGCCGGTGAGATCCGGTGGAAAGTGAGAGAAAGCCCTAGAGGAGAGAGAAACACCAAGGAAGGAGGAAGAGAGAAAGGGAACTCAAATCAATAGGGAAAGGGAGGGGAAGGGTGCTCATAGTGGTGGTGGTGGGTGGTGGTTCATGGTGGTGGGTGTGGTGGTGGTTGGAGGAGAGAGAGAAAAAGATGAGGGAGAGAGAGATTGTGAGAGAAGAGAGAGAGAGAGAGATCAAGAGGGAGGAGAGAGAGGATCTATGGGGAGGAGGGAGAGTAAGGAGGTGGGGCGACCTTGGTGGCTCCAGTGGTGGTGGCTGGTGTTTGGGGCGGTTTTGGGTGAGGGAGGAAGAAATGGGGCTGAAACATGAGGAAGGAGGGAGGCTGGTGCGCCATTTTAAGGCGCTGGGGCTGATCTGGTCGTGCGTTGGCGCTTGAGCGCGGCGCCGGCGCTTGAGCGTGAGAGACGCGCATCTGATGCGCGATTTTGGTTCGTCGCGCGCGCCTGGGCGCGAGTTGGGCCACGCCTGGGCGCAAAACTGACTGGGCTGGTGCATCTGGTGCACCCTGGTGCACCTGGGCGTGCACCGGTGCGCTTGGGCGAGCACCAGTGGTTCCCGACTTCGATTCGCCATAACTTCTTCGTTAACCGTCGGATCGGGCTCAAATTTTTGGACAAGCTTCTTAATCCCTTAAACTTCATATCCAACGGTGGAATTTAATTTCTTAGCATCCTATAATAAATTCCTAATTTTCTCTTTTCGGCTGATTTCTAACATTTGAAACGCCGATTTAACCTCCGATTCCGCTTAGAAAATTTTGCCCATTGCTACAAATGTCTCCTACACAACCCCTAGTACTCATAATTACTACTCACCTTGCTCCCAAAATTCTTTAAGCAATTAATCTACCCATTCCTTACACTTTAAGCCTATTACTTCACTAATTATGCTTGGAATTAAATTAGGGATGTTACAATTCTCCCCCACTTATTAGAATTTCGTCCCCGAAATTCCTTTCAATTCCTTCAAATGGAGAACCATCCCATTAGTAAGCTTCCGATCACGGTTTTCACTTCCCTTCGATTTTTACTTTCCGCTCCATATGTGGTTAGGGCCATGCCCATTTCAACGTTTGTCTTCTGGAACTACGTACTATCTCTATCTACACGGGGTTGTCAGTTTTCTTATTATTAAAGTTCCATCTCTCGTTCCTTGGATTGAAATCCTCCCCCACTTAGCATTGACATACCTGATTATATCCATGCTAGGGGGTATGCTCATTCGTTGCTCAGAATAGAGTACACAGGTTCCCAACCGGTATCCAAAGTTGAAAAGAGGGTACATGGGTGACTATCTATCGGTAGGAATAGGACTATGCCGGATCTCAACGACTTGGTGAATTCTCACATATGCATCCGGGATGCTTGAAACTTGAAGAGAGTGAAGATGAAAAGAAGAAACATGAAGCACTCAAGGGGAATTTTAATGATCTTTGCAATGTGATCAAGGACATTTCAGGTGATAAGGGTGTAGAGATTATGGTGCTTGATAGCGTTGTGGCTTCCTTCATAATGTCCGTTGACTGCTCAACACTAAAGAATTATGTAAGCACCGACATTGAGGGATAGCAGCATGGCTGGACACATGTCAAGCAAGAAGACAATGGAGGTTATCCTTAAGCGTGCATTCTCAGAAGAGAATCATCGAAGGATGCATTCTCTATGGACCTATAGCTGATTTGATTGGTCTCAATAAAGGTTCCAGACGCAGTGACTAAGACTTGCTTCCTTCGAAGAAATCGTTGGGATCTTTAATTAAATTCTTAGGCGAGCTTTAAGCTGTCTACTATCTAATTCGATTAGTTATAGAAGGATGTCTACGAGGTTTGCTGGAGTCGCCCTGTGGTGCTATACTACATTACCCTTCTTTCTAATGATACGCAAGGAACTTAGAAGGAATTCATTTTGGTTTAGTTCTGCTCCGTCTAGGGGGTTTACTTTAAAAATCGTTAATTCGATTATTTCGGTTTTAGATGAAATGTGCCAATGACATCGATCACTAATAGGTGCAAAGATCGAGGTGATCAATCCCAATCTCACATCTATTAATGGCCATATCATTGTCAGGTTCGATGATGTTATCGTCCCCTAGTAGATGTAAGAATCAGAGTGATCAGTTCTAACCTTACCTTCTACCAGTGGCAATACCATCACTATGATTGGTGGAACTTTAACTAATGTGTTATCACTTATTAATTTCTTCTAAGTCATACTACTCACACTTAGCCTAAGCAAGAACATTGAAGTAAACAACCGGTGTATTACTAACATGAAAAGTACCTTGGTTAGTTTATTCGCTCCCTTCATCGATGCGTCTAGGACAGTTTGCCCCTATGTGTCCCGGTTGTCCGCATATATAGCAGATACCCTGTTTTCTGTGCTGTTTCAGCATCAGGCGCAGCTTCCGATGGACTCCCCCACATAGTGGGCATGGTGGCCTGGTTCTCGTGGCATTCACATTAAAGGCCACATCCCTCGGTACTACTTCCATAGTGTTAAAGTCAAAGTGTGGGTCTGATTCATGAGCCAATTCCGTACCCTTGTTAAGACCTACTGATGAGCATTTTATTTCCCATTATTCCTTGCATTATTTTACTCCTATTATTGATACTTGTTGCCCATTTGACATTGATTAGCTTGATTTATTGATTTAGAGTTTATTGGACTAATATTCCGAATATTGTTTAATTTGGAATTATTTAGCCTAATTAATTCTATTTCTATTTTCAGGTAATATTTGGCACAAGGACACTTTGGGAAGTTTGGAAATGAAGATTGAAGTATTGAAGTGAAGATTGTAATTTGCATTTAGGTCCCTTTTTAATTGTAATGTTCAGAATAGTGTTTCTTAGGATTTGGGCCCATGTTTTAGGCCCATTTTGTGTCTTAAGAGGGGAAATTCGTGTAACCCCCCAAGACACACTTTCATTTCAGATTTCTCACTCTCTCTCTAGGTTAGAACTTCTCTCTTGGCTCTCCCAAGTGATGGTGGCTGCTAGGGTTTTGTTCTTCCCCATTTCTACTCGTTTTTCTTCATTTATGGCCATGGAAGGCTAGACTTCAAGGGTTAATCCCTTTGGTATTGTATTATCTACTCTTGAGCTCTTGTTATTAATGCAATTTCGTTTTCTCTTCTCTGTTTTCATGTTTATCGATGTGTAGTGGTTTGCTTAATTCCATTTCGTAGAGATAATACATGAATATAAATGCTTAATTTGTATTAACTCGTAAAAACTCCAATTCTGGTTTCTGATGCTTAATTAGAAGTTAGGGTTTGGAGTGATAACTGAATTTTCGCTTAGTATTTGGTTATCACGAGTTGGACAGAGGAGAGGAGAGGAATCGATCTTTAGTGAGCTAGGATTGAGTAATGTACGTAACCAAAGGGGTTTGCCCGCTTTTGTTTCTGATTTTCTTAGTTTTTATATTCTGTTTGTGTTTTGTTCTTCACATTTGTCACACACAAAAACCCCCCCATTTTACTGCACACTACGTGTTTGATACTTTGCCTAGACCGATATTCGCTGGGAAACGACCTAGGATCACCTTCCTAGTACTACAGAATAAACACCTTTTATTTTGATCGGGTACGGCCTCGATCAAAATTTGGCGCCGTTGCCGGGGACTATCGGTTCTTGCCAAAGATCATACAGTAGTTAATTAGATTAGTTAGTGTAGTTAGTGTGTGAATAAGCATTCTGATAACTGATTGAAAGTTGCCATGTTTGCTGATTTGCTGTTCTGCACAACTGATGCTATTCTAGTGATTCTGTGAGGGCCATTCAACATAGCTGCGGGTGGAATTTTTGCACGAAAATTGGTATCCACACTTGTTTCATCATATATTAGTGTTTTGATGCATCACAGACACTCAGATATGCACTGGTTGTGAGTTCCAGAAAAATTTTCCAAGTTTCAGCAGCACTTACTATAAATAGGCATAACTTTTGATCAGTAACTCGGAATTTGACGAATTTTATATCAAATCGAAGGGAATTTTCTGAATAATCTGATTTTTCTCACTTCGTCAGAAAACCCCTTCGTTTGGATCCTGAAAAAGCCTGTTTACTATTTCTTTTTTATTTTACAAGTTCTATTTTCTTAGTTTTTGGTCACTGTTTTAATTCTTTGACTTGGTTCCCTTTTGAATTTTGTCCTCAAACTTTCTGTGATATGTTTTCATGATTTTAGGGTGCTGAAAAAAATAAAGAAAAAAATTTTAAAAAATAATAAATTTTGTTGCCGATTTTGGTCATGCATATCTGTTACAGTATGCTATGGTTGATGCTGTTCTGTTCAGTACATGACTAGGGGCAACCCAAGTTATTTGCATCCTTATAACCCTGAAATTGATAGAACTTATCACAGATTAGTTAGACAAAATAGGAATCAGTCATTAGGTAGTGAGTCAGAGTCATCTTATAGTCCATCTAATTCTGATTCTGTTTCTATTTCTTCTATTCCTTCTACTTTTATTCAATCTGATTCTATACATTGTGATAACATGGCTCAACCCCCACCAAGGGAAAGGACACTTAGGGAGCTGGCTGCACCTGACTTCACTATTGAAGACTCGTGTATCCGGTATCCTGATGAGGATGTTCCTTTTGAGCTTAGAACAGGACTAATCCATTTGTTGCCCAAGTTTCATGGTCTTGCAGGTGAGGATCCTCATAAGCATCTCAAGAAATTCCATATAGTGTGCACCACAATGAAACCACATGATGTGCAAGAGGATCATGTCTGTCTCAGAGCATTTCCACATTCCTTAGAGGGTCTAGCACAAGATTGGTTATCTGACTTGGCCCCTGGTTCCATCACAAGCTGGGATGACTTGAAGAGGGCATTTCTGGAAAAATTCTTCCCTGCAAATAGGACCACTGCAATCAGAAAGGAAATTTCTGGTATCAGGCAACAACATGGAGAGAGTCTCTATGATTATTGGGAGAGATTCAAGAGGTTGTGTGCTTCCTGCCCTCACCATCAGATCTCAGAGCAGCTTCTCATCCAGTACTTTTATGAAGGTCTCAACTTCATGGAAAGAAACATGGTAGATGCTGCAAGTGGTGGTACATTGGGAGATATGACACCCTTACAAGCCAGGAGCAAAATTGAGAAGATGGCTTCCAACTGTCAACAATTCCATGCAAGAAGCAACAGTGATGCAATAGTTGTGAGGGATGTAAATGATGTTGGTGCAGACTCGGGCAAGGTTGAGAAGCTTGAGCAGAAAATTGATTCTCTCACAACATTGGTCACACAATTGGCTGTCAATCAGAAAAAGATGATACTTCCTGCTAGAGTGTGTGGCATATGCACATCCATTGAGCACCCCACAGATGCATGCCCTTCCCTTCAGCAGCAACAGCCGATGACCAGTGGTGACCAACCCGAGGCCTATGCAGCAAACATATACAACAATAGAGGTCCACAACAACACAATCATGACCTCTCTTCCAATAGATACAACCCTGGATGGAGGAACCATCCCAATCTGAAGTGGTCTGATCAACAACAACCTCCTCCTAATGTTCCATTTCAGAACACCGCTGGACCGAGCAGACCACCATATGTACCTCCTCCAATCCAACAGCAAAGGCAACAACAACAGCAAGTGGTTCATCCTTCACCATCAGCCCCTCCATCCAACCAACCTACCTTGGAGGAGTTGGTGAGGCAAATGACCATGCAAAACCTCCAATTTCAACAAGAGACTAGAGCATCCATTCAGAGACAAGAGGCATCCATTCAGACTTTGACAAATCAGATGGGTCAAATGGCAACTTCTCTCAACAACTTGCAATCTCAAAATTCTGACAAGTTGCCATCCCAAACTGTGATCAACCCTCAGAATCAGAATGTGAGTGCCATCAACCTGAGGTCGGGAAAGCAGATTGTCACACCCACACCACAACCTAACCTCAACAATGATACTCTAGCTTCCTCTAAAGGGAAGAGCCAAGTGGTAGATGAAGGTGAGCATGCTAGCACCAAAAAGAATCATCCAACTCAACCCTCCTCAACTTCAACCACAAGCCCTGCTGTTGTCCTACAACCTCCTCCTGTTCCTCTTCCATTCCCACCAAGAGTGCCTCAAAACAAAAGGGTGGAAGAGGTGGACAAGGACATTCTTGACACATTCAGGAAGGTGGAAGTCAACATACCCCTTCTTGATGCAATAAAACAGATTCCAAGGTATGCGAAGTTCCTTAAGGAGTTGTGCACTCATAAGAGAAGACTCAAGGGCAATGAGAGGATAAGCATGGGAAGGAATGTCTCCGCTCTCATAGGTAAACCTATCCCTCACATTCCTGAAAAATGTAAGGATCCTGGAACTTTCTCTATACCTTGCATCATAGGCAATGTTAAGTTTGAAAATGCTATGCTAGATTTAGGAGCATCCATAAATGTCATGCCTATGTCTGTTTTTAAGTCTCTTTCTCTTGGACCTCTTCAACCTACGGGTGTAGTGATTCAATTGGCAAATAGAAGTACTGCCCACCCCGCAGGTTTGATAGAGGATGTCTTGGTTCGGGTTGAAGAGTTGATCTTCCCTGCTTATTTTTACATACTTGATATGGAAGATGACTCTCCCCGTAATGCTGTTCCTATTATTTTGGGGAGGCCATTTTTGAAAACAGCCCGAACCAAGATAGATGTGCATTCAGGTTCACTTTCCATGGAGTTTGATGGCAGTGTGATCCGATTTGACATTTTCCATGCTATGAAACATTTTCCTGAGGATCACTCTGTTTTCCATGTGGACTTGCTCGATGATTTGATAGATGAGCATATGCTTGACTTTTTGCATCATGATTTTGAATTGCCATCTTTCACTGATTCATTTACTTGTCCATCATGCACTAACTCTGGATGGTGCACCGCATGCACTGAAATAGCCCAGTTTTTAGACTCTGCTACTGCATCTGATGATTCATATGTTATAGATTCAGATTATGCTAACCCTAACCCCATATCTGTTATGCATGAGTCTGATTTACTTGTTCAGGTGCAGGCAGCAGAATCCATTTCTGCTGTCCCTTTAGTTCCATCTATTATGCAGGCACCCTCATTGGACCTGAAGCCCCTCCCTCCTCATCTCAAATATGCTTACTTGGAGGATGAGCAGAAACTCCCAGTGATCATCTCTACCTCACTTTCTGTTGATCAAGAGGAGAAACTGCTGGATGTGATAAGAAAGAACAAGAGGGCAATTGGATGGACTTTAGCGGATATTCCTGGAATTAGCCCCTCCATGTGCATGCACCGCATTTTGTTGGAGGATGGGGCTAAACCAGTGAGACAACCCCAAAGACGATTGAACCCCCAGATTCTTGATGTGGTTAAGAAAGAGGTCACCAAGCTGCTCCAAGCGGGTATCATCTACCCAATTTCAGATAGCACTTGGGTGAGCCCGGTGCAAGTTGTCCCCAAGAAGTCTGGTGTCACAGTTGTCAAAAATGAGAAGGATGAGCTGATTCCCACTAGAGTCCAGAACAGTTGGAGAGTCTGCATTGATTACAGAAAGCTCAACCAGGCGACTCGCAAGGATCATTTCCCTCTCCCCTTCATTGATCAGATGTTGGAGCGCCTGGCAGGTAAATCTCATTATTGCTTCTTAGATGGATTCTCTGGTTATTTTCAAATTTGTATTGCACCAGAGGACCAACATAAGACCACATTTACCTGTCCTTTTGGCACATTTGCATATAGAAAGATGCCTTTTGGCCTATGCAATGCTCCTGCCACATTTCAAAGATGTATGATGAGTATTTTCGCTGACTTGCTCGAGCATTGCATAGAGGTCTTCATGGATGATTTTAGTGTTTATGGCTCCTCATTTGATGCATGTCTTGATAATTTGACTAAGGTGCTTAACAGGTGCATTGAGACTAACCTTGTCTTGAATTTTGAAAAATGCCACTTCATGGTAGAACAAGGCATAGTCTTAGGGCACATTGTTTCGCACAAGGGCATAGAAGTTGACCCTACTAAGCTGCATGTAATATCACATTTGCCTTACCCCTCTTGCGTGCGAGAGGTGCGTTCTTTTCTTGGTCATGCAGGTTTCTATCGCAGGTTTATTCAGAACTTTAGCAACATTGCCCTTCCTCTTTCGAAGTTGCTTCAAAAGGATGCCCCATGGGAATTTGGAGACCAATGCAAGAGGGCATTTGATGAATTGAAGAAAGCACTAACCACCACTCCCATCATCCAACCACCTGATTGGACCCTCCCATTTGAGCTCATGACTGATGCTTCAAATTATGCTTTGGGAGCAGTTCTCTCCCAAAGGGTTGGTAAGCTGTCGCATGTGATTTATTATGCTTCTAGGACTTTAGATGCAGCACAGGTTAATTACACAACAACTGAAAAAGAACTTTTGGCTATTGTTTTTGCACTTGACAAATTTAGATCATATTTGCTTGGTTCTAAGGTTGTAGTGTACACTGATCATGCTGCTCTGAAGTATCTTTTGAAAAAGACAGATTCCAAACCTAGGTTGATTAGGTGGATGTTGCTCCTCCAGGAGTTTGATCTTGAGATTCAGGATCGGAGTGGTGCGCATAACCTTGTCGCAGACCACTTGAGCAGGATAGAGAGAGAGGAGGATGCATTTCCTATCCGGGATGACTTCCCGGATGAGCAGCTTTTATCTTTACATGTTTCCCATCCCCTTCCCCAAACTCCTTGGTTTGCAGACATTGTTAATTATCTGGTTGCTTCTGTTTTTCCTGCCTTGGCATCCAAAGCTCAAAGAGACAAATTAAAGAGCGATGCCAAGCATTATGTATGGGATGACCCCTATTTATGGCGTTTTTGCAGTGATCAGGTCATTCGCAGGTGCATTCCAGACCAGGAGATCCAATCGGTTCTCCAATTTTGCCATGCTTCACCAGTGGGAGGCCACCTTGGTACTCAAAGGACAGCACGAAAGGTGCTGGATTCTGGATTTTATTGGCCTACCATTTTCAAGGATGCGAGCAACATCTGCAGCTCGTGTGAGCAGTGTCAAAGAGCAGGAGGCGCCCTATCTTGGAGGCAACAGATGCCGCAACAACCTATGTTGTTTTGTGAGGTGTTTGACGTCTGGGGTATAGATTTCATGGGCCCCTTTCCTGTTTCTTTTGGTTTTTATTATATCTTACTTGCTGTGGATTACGTATCCAAATGGGTGGAAGCTAAGGCCACCAGGACTAATGATGCTCAGGTTGTTGTAGATTTTGTCAGGTCTAATATCCTTTGCAGGTTTGGCATACCTAGAGCCATAGTCAGTGACCAAGGCACACACTTCTGCAATAGATCCATGCAAGCTTTGCTCAAGAAGTATGGGGTTGTGCACAAAGTCTCTACACCCTATCACCCCCAAACCAACGGGCAAGCGGAGATTTCAAATAGAGAGATCAAGCGGATTTTGGAGAAGATGGTGAAGCCTAATAGAAAGGATTGGAGCACACGATTGGAGGATGCTCTGTGGGCCCATCGGACCGCTTACAAGGCACCCATAGGGATGTCACCCTATCGGGTTGTCTTTGGTAAGGCGTGCCACCTGCCTGTGGAGATAGAGCACCGTGCATATTGGGCTGTGAAGCAATGTAACTTAGCTCTTGATCAAGCGGGTGAGGAGAGGAAGCTGCAGTTGAGTGAGCTAGATGAGATCCGCTTGGAGGCCTATGAGAACTCCAAATTCTACAAAGAGAAGACCAAGAAGCTTCATGATAACTCCATTTCCAGAAAGGAGTTCTTGGTTGGTCAAAAAGTTTTGCTCTACAACTCTAGGCTTGGACTCATGAGTGGAAAGCTCCGCTCTAAATGGATTGGACCGTTTGTAGTCACCCAAGTGTTCCCTTATGGCACTGTGGAGATCAAGAGTGAGTCCACGAACAAGAGCTTCAAAGTCAATGGCCACCGACTCAAGCCTTTCCTAACCACCCCTTCTTTGGATGATGCACCTGTGGAGGAGGCCTCATTGGTCGACCCCACTTTTGAACAACCATGACTTAGGGAGTCTCCTTTTCTCCTTCCTTACTCTTTTTATTACACTTGTCTATATCTGTCTGATTCTGCTATTTGTGTTCCATTGAGGACAATGTGTGATTTAAGTGTGGGGGGAGAGTAGTTTAGGTTGCATATTTTGCTTTGATTTTTTTTAGGTTTTGCTTAGTTTTGGGCATTTTCTTGCATGTTTTTGCTTCATTTTAGTAGAGTTTTGGTATCTCGTGTCTGAATTCATGCATTTCTGTGTGTAAAGTTGCTTTTGATAATTAAGAGGTGGTAACACTGTGATAGAATTGTCCCTTTTGTGAGGATTTGAGCCTTAATTGTGGGTGGATTGCTATATATGCCACCTAATTTTCTGTCATGTGTGATTGCACTCTGGATTACTTGCACTCTAGAACTTGACTTGACTCTTGTTGATACTTGATTGCTCATGCACATTTTGAAATGATTTAGGCACTTTCTTTCTTGAATAAGCTACTAGCCATATGAGCCTACCTTGAATGAATGTATCCTTTGCTAGCCCCTTTGAGCCTTTTTATCCCTTTCCTTGTTCTTTAGCTCATTACAAGCCTATGACTGAAAAACCATGATTGTCCTAACCTTAGGGAATTTTGGAGCTTTGGAATTGTTTTGGGAATGGGTATTAGGTAAGAAGTATGCTTTATGCTTTAATTGGTTGAGTTCTTGGTTTTGCCTCATTGGTTGTTATAGTTATGGCTTCATCTTCATGCCATTTGTGTTGTTTCTTCTTTTCTTTTTGTATATCTCTCAAAAACAACAAAAAAAAAATAGAAGACAAAAATACAAAAAAAAAATGCAAAAATAAAAAGAAAAAAAAAAGAAGAGAAAAAAAAAGTGAATAAAAGGTTGTTGAGGCAAAGAGGATTGGAATTAGTGGTAGTTGATTTTGGGGTGGATTTTGCTTACTTTTTACTTATTCCCCATTGCTCCTCTATTCCTTTGGTTTTAGCTACATTCCCATATTTTTATCCTACCTTGTCCTTGGCCCCATTACAACCCTTAAAAGACCTTTTGATCATTTTGTGCATGTGTGTTGATGGTTGATGTTAGAGGTTTGTCAAGCTTATGGTTGTGTTTGTTTTTCATGATGTGCCTTGAGTGTAAATAATGATTAACCCCAAACACTTGAGTGTAAACACTTTTGAGTGATCCTTGTGAGTTTCTATCATCTTTGTGACTATCCTCTTGATGTCATTGGTTTCTTTGCATACTTGAAGTAATTGGATGATGTTCGCGGATGCTTTGACTCTTTGATCCTTAACCATTTTGTGTGCTTGAGTTTGCCCATTTCTTTGCATTTCCTAGAATTCATTGTGAAGTATGTAATCTCTTAGGTTAGCATTTCTTAGTTGTAGTCATCTTGTTGCATTATTCACTTTGGTGCATATTGATCTTCATAGTCCTATCTTTTGGTTTTGCCCAGGAGTGCAAAAGGATAAGTGTGGGGGTATTTGATGAGCATTTTATTTCCCATTATTCCTTGCATTATTTTACTCCTATTATTGATACTTGTTGCCCATTTGACATTGATTAGCTTGATTTATTGATTTAGAGTTTATTGGACTAATATTCCGAATATTGTTTAATTTGGAATTATTTAGCCTAATTAATTCTATTTCTATTTTCAGGTAATATTTGGCACAAGGACACTTTGGGAAGTTTGGAAATGAAGATTGAAGTATTGAAGTGAAGATTGTAATTTGCATTTAGGTCCCTTTTTAATTGTAATGTTCAGAATAGTGTTTCTTAGGATTTGGGCCCATGTTTTAGGCCCATTTTGTGTCTTAAGAGGGGAAATTCGTGTAACCCCCCAAGACACACTTTCATTTCAGATTTCTCACTCTCTCTCTAGGTTAGAACTTCTCTCTTGGCTCTCCCAAGTGATGGTGGCTGCTAGGGTTTTGTTCTTCCCCATTTCTACTCGTTTTTCTTCATTTATGGCCATGGAAGGCTAGACTTCAAGGGTTAATCCCTTTGGTATTGTATTATCTACTCTTGAGCTCTTGTTATTAATTAAATTTCGTTTTCTCTTCTCTGTTTTCATGTTTATCGATGTGTAGTGGTTTGCTTAATTCCATTTCGTAGAGATAATACATGAATATAAATGCTTAATTTGTATTAACTCGTAAAAACTCCAATTCTGGTTTCTGATGCTTAATTAGAAGTTAGGGTTTGGAGTGATAACTGAATTTTCGCTTAGTATTTGGTTATCACGAGTTGGACAGAGGAGAGGAGAGGAATCGATCTTTAGTGAGCTAGGATTGAGTAGTGTACGTAACCAAAGGGGTTTGCCCGCTTTTGTTTCTGATTTTCTTAGTTTTTATATTCTGTTTGTGTTTTGTTCTTCACATTTGTCACACACAAAAACCCCCCCATTTTACTGCACACTACGTGTTTGATACTTTGCCTAGACCGATATTCGCTGGGAAACGACCTAGGATCACCTTCCTAGTACTACAGAATAAACACCTTTTATTTTGATCGGGTACGGCCTCGATCACCTACTTCATTCGGTATATTCTTGCTCCTTTTCTCTGCTTCATGCTGATTCAAACTCTTCTCATAAGCGCTAGTCATATTCACCAGCTGAGAGAGGTTAGCTATACCCTGGTGCACAAAGATAGTCCGAATCCTGGCATTGAGACCTGCTTCAAATTTAATACACTTGGTGCGTTCGTCTGCGTCCCGATAACTGCCAGAATAGCGAATCAGATCTTCAAATTGTGCCGCATACTCACCGACATTCATACTTCCTTGCTCCAGATGCAGAAAGGCGATCTCCTTTTCCCTACGAACATCCTCAGGAAAATACTTCCCCAGGAAGTGAGCCTTAAACAGATCAAAAGTGATATCCTGATTAGCCGCCTCCAATTCTCTTCGCACTCGTTCCCACCAATACTCTGCTTCATCAGTCAACATATATTGTGAAGAAACCGCAATTGGTGGTTGGAGAGACTTAGGAACCCTAGGAATACACCTAGAAGGGGGGGGGGTTGAATAGGTGTTGAAGCTACCTTGAAAGATTTTCGAACGAAACAAATCTAAACAATCAAAACAAATGATTTTTGCAAATTCTACAGCACTTAATCGATTAACCTGCAATTTACTCGAGTAGTACTCGATTAAACTTGAACTTAATCGATTAAATATGACAGAAAACAGAAAAATCAATTTTTCATTCGAATACGAAAATCAATCAATTCACATGCAAGATCAGAGATTCAGCGGAAATGATTAACACCTATATTCTTATTGATTAACCTAGTTATGAAAATGATTTTCCCTTTATCAATTTGAACAATCAAAGATTCAATTCAATCAATTATGAAAATCAATCTTTCTAGGTTTTCAACCAAGAACACAATCAAATGACTTGAATATAAAGAGTAAGGGTTTAGAGATACGACACAGTGATTTATCCTGGTTCACTTTCATCCACTTGAAAGCTACATCCAGTCCCCTCTTCAACCAAGAGAGATTCTTCACTATGAGGAATTAGAGTTCTCAAATTACAAGTGATTGCCTCACAAGACTCCCTTCTTGCTAGCTTACAAGAGATAACCGACACCCTTGCCTTGTAATCCTATTGATCTTCTCTCTAATCTAACCTCTACCCCTTGTTGATAATCGACACAACAAGTCTTCAATTGCTTGATGATAAACCACACACCAAGGCTTCACTTGCTTGATTCACAACCAAGACTTCTTCTTCTTCTTCAATAAGAATGCACTTGCTTGATGATAAAATCGACACACCAAGACTTCTTGTTTGTTGTAGTGGCTTGCCTTCTTGCAAAGATTACAACACAATAGAAAACACAAAACAATCCTATGAATCTCAATCAAGAGTTATGACAATTCACCATAAGAGATTCAAAGGTTCTTGATCAAAGAATATGAAAATAGAAAAGCTTTGATCTTTAGAAAATGAGAGAGAATAGAGTGGCTTGATTCTTTGTAAAACTTGTATGAAAATGATTCTAACTCATCACAAATAATAGGAAAAGGTTTATATAGAATACCCAAAAGTTGTAGCACTTGAAAACTGATTTTGAGAAGTGAAAAACGTATTTTAAAAATCAGTTCAGCAGTACTTAATCGATTAAGCAAGTCGTGTACTCGAGTAGTACTCGATTAAGTTATCACTTAATCGATTAAGTTGGTACTGTACATGTTCAAAACTTGTTTTCTCAAAATCCAACCTTTCCTTTAAAACCTTTAAGCCACCTATTGATTCTAGATTAAGTGAAAACTCAAATTATGATTTAATCATGACTTATGAATGAGATTCACTACCCTCTATAATAATCTACCCAAATTGAAAAACCTATGAAGCTTGAGAGGCAAAAGATAAAAGAAATACAAATACACTCAAACTTAGGTCTTCATGAGCTTGCTTTCTCTCTTCTTCATTTGATGTTTGTTGTTGCTTGTTGAGCTTGAAACTTGATCAACACATGTAGCTTGTTCAAAAACACTTTGTCATTATCAAAACATTCATCATGTTCATCATGGAACTAACAATCTCCCCCTTTTTGAAAATGACAACCCATGTTTTGAAATCGCTTGAAGTTGTTGATGCTTGAAACATTTGATCACTTGAGAAGACTCTTTCTCCCCCTCAATCAATGCTTTAACACTTGAATCCAATTGAGATAGAAGCTTGATTCTCCCCCTATCTTAAACAACTTAGCTCAACCTACATAAAAACAACAAAACAACCTTTCTCCAAATATAGTATCATATTTCTCCCATGTTTTAAAAACATACCATTTCTCCCCCTTTGAGAAACATTTCATTCAATTCAAAACATCATATTTCTCCCCCTTTGGCATTATCAAAAAGTAATATATACCAATTGAAATATAACATCTAAGCCAAGGTAAGAAATCAATGATCATTTCTTTACAACATTGATACCAATTGAACAAATACAATAGAGCTTTACTTTGAAATGTGATATCAATTGGTAAGAGAATATAACAATAAAATATAATACCAATTGAGAACTAAAAAGATCATAATATCACTTAACAAAGAAGATATCAATGTAAAGAAGAATCAATAATCACAAAAGCATGATAATCAACTAATAATCTCTCAATGATACAAATTGAATTAACTAAACATTTAGAAAAGTAATATCAATTGAGAAGATATCAATTAAGATAATATATCAATATCAAATATTACCACTTTGTAGGACATTCACTTGAGATGCAAGTGTGATACAAATTGAAGATGTGAATATAGACATTCATAGTTGAGACCAATTGAGAACATGTGTCATTCATTTGCATCTTCAATCAAACCTACAAAACAATCATGCTTTGCTTTTTGGTATCCAAATGGTTTTGGATCCATTTTTGTTAGTGTAGGGACTTTCACCCTTTTTCATCCAAACAAAATTTCCTTTAGATATACCATGCACTTTAACATAACACACATTTGAAGTATGTCCATGAGTACCACAATAGAAACATGTTGGAGGATTTGAAAAATCAACTTTAGAAAAATCAACAACATTTCTATGAGATTTACTCTTAGCATTAGTATAACCCAAACCAAACTTGTTTGAATTTTCTCTTTGAAAATTTAACAATGTGCGCAATCTAATATCACAAATGGTGAAACTTGCAAGCTTATTTTTCAAAATAGCATTTTCATCCTTGAGCAACTTGCAATTCTCACAATCAACCACAATATTCAATCTACTAGCACAATCACAAGAAGAACTAGCATATATAAGATCAAGAGTTTCATTTTCAAGATTAAGCTCATCAACTTGTTTTTGAAGATCTAAAATCTCTTTTTGATGTTTCAAAATGAGCTTCTTTCTTTCAATGTTTTTCAAAGCTAGTTTTTCAAGTTGTTCATACATTTCTTCATAAGCATTATGTAACAATTCATATTTAGAAGAAATTTCGGATTTAGATTCACTTACATTGCTATCCTCGCTTTGATAACTTGATTCATCATTTGAACTTTGTTCTTCATCATCTACTAGAGTTATCAAGTTGAGACAAGCGGCTTCTTCATCATCCGATGAACTACTCGATGTGCTTTTCTTGTTATCTTCATCACTATCCCAAACTATGTATGCTCTTTTAGATTTAGAATTTTTCCTGTCTTTCTCCTTCTTCTTGAGATACCTAGAGCATGAATACTTGAGATGACCGGGTTTTCCACATTCATGGCAAACTACACCTTCTTTTGATGTCTTGGTCTTGTAGTGTGGGGAATCCTTCTCTTTACTTTTGTCCTTGTTCAACCTTCCTTTTCTCCTTAGAAACTTGTCAAATTCTTTTAACAAAAGTTTCATGTCTTTTTCATCAACATCGGAATCGGAATCTTCACTATCATCATCATCGGAACTATCTTTCTTTTTATATGCACTTTTGACTCTAAGAGCAAGTCCTTTCCTTGATTTGTTCTTATCCGACTCTTCATTGATACTTAATCGTCCAAGCTCCATTTCATGTTCTTGAAGCTTTCCGAAAAGTGTTGCTAGATCCATAGCATCCAAATTTTTAGATTCAACAATAGCCGTTACTTTTGGTTGCCAATTCCTGTCTAAACATCTCAACACTTTGTTAGAAAGTTCACCTTGTAGAAAAGTTTTACCAAGAGCAAGTAAATGATTTATAATGTGAGTAAAACGCTTTTGCATATCATTTATAGATTCATTTGGAAGCATAGTAAATAACTCATATTCACGCATCAAAGCATTCAATCTAGCTCTCCTAACCTCACTAGTTCCTTCATGAGTCACTTGTAAAGTGTCCCACATTTCCTTAGCACTAGAACATTGAGAAACTCTAAAGAACTCGTCATAGGATAAAGCGGAGGTAATGATATTCTTTGCTTTATAATCATATTGTACTTTCTTTCTATCATCATCCTTCCACTTATCCTCGGGGATCAATTGTTCTACACCTTCAACTAAACTAGAGGGGATATGAGGACCTTTTTCAACTACTTTCCAAATTTCACTATCTATGGCTTGGATAAAGATTTTCATTCTAACTTTCCAATATGCATAGCCTTCTCCGGTAAACAATGGAGGACGACTTATTGAAGCACCTTCACCACCAAAGGGATTCATGGAACCCATTGCGATTTTCTTAAAGGATCTTTACGAAAAAGCTCTTATGCTCGTGTCTTTCGACCGAGCTCTGATACCAATTGAAGAAACCGCAATTGGTGGTTGGAGAGACTTAGGAACCCTAGGAATACACCTAGAAGGGGGGGGGGTTGAATAGGTGTTGAAGCTACCTTGAAAGATTTTCGAACGAAACAAATCTAAACAATCAAAACAAATGATTTTTGCAAATTCTACAGCACTTAATCGATTAACCTGCAATTTACTCGAGTAGTACTCAATTAAACTTGAACTTAATCGATTAAATATGACAGAAAACAGAAAAATCAATTTTTCATTCGAATACGAAAATCAATCAATTCACATGCAAGATCAGAGATTCAGCGGAAATGATTAACACCTATATTCTTATTGATTAACCTAGTTATGAAAATGATTTTCCCTTTATCAATTTGAACAATCAAAGATTCAATTCAATCAATTATGAAAATCAATCTTTCTAGGTTTTCAACCAAGAACACAATCAAATGACTTGAATATAAAGAGTAAGGGTTTAGAGATACGACACAGTGATTTATCCTGGTTCACTTTCATCCACTTGAAAGCTACATCCAGTCCCCTCTTCAACCAAGAGAGATTCTTCACTATGAGGAATTAGAGTTCTCAAATTACAAGTGATTGCCTCACAAGACTCCCTTCTTGCTAGCTTACAAGAGATAACCGACACCCTTGCCTTGTAATCCTATTGATCTTCTCTCTAATCTAACCTCTACCCCTTGTTGATAATCGACACAACAAGTCTTCAATTGCTTGATGATAAACCACACACCAAGGCTTCACTTGCTTGATTCACAACCAAGACTTCTTCTTCTTCTTCAATAAGAATGCACTTGCTTGATGATAAAATCGACACACCAAGACTTCTTGTTTGTTGTAGTGGCTTGCCTTCTTGCAAAGATTACAACACAATAGAAAACACAAAACAATCCTATGAATCTCAATCAAGAGTTATGACAATTCACCATAAGAGATTCAAAGGTTCTTGATCAAAGAATATGAAAATAGAAAAGCTTTGATCTTTAGAAAATGAGAGAGAATAGAGTGGCTTGATTCTTTGTAAAACTTGTATGAAAATGATTCTAACTCATCACAAATAATAGGAAAAGGTTTATATAGAATACCCAAAAGTTGTAGCACTTGAAAACTGATTTTGAGAAGTGAAAAACGTATTTTAAAAATCAGTTCAGCAGTACTTAATCGATTAAGCAAGTCGTGTACTCGAGTAGTACTCGATTAAGTTATCACTTAATCGATTAAGTTGGTACTGTACATGTTCAAAACTTGTTTTCTCAAAATCCAACCTTTCCTTTAAAACCTTTAAGCCACCTATTGATTCTAGATTAAGTGAAAACTCAAATTATGATTTAATCATGACTTATGAATGAGATTCACTACCCTCTATAATAATCTACCCAAATTGAAAAACCTATGAAGCTTGAGAGGCAAAAGATAAAAGAAATACAAATACACTCAAACTTAGGTCTTCATGAGCTTGCTTTCTCTCTTCTTCATTTGATGTTTGTTGTTGCTTGTTGAGCTTGAAACTTGATCAACACATGTAGCTTGTTCAAAAACACTTTGTCATTATCAAAACATTCATCATGTTCATCATGGAACTAACATATTGCGCTAGCAACACAGTTTGTTCTGAAGGTGGCGCCATGGTGCGAAGGATCTTCTCAATTTCCTTGAGTCATCGCTGAGCTCCATCAGGATTATACCCCCCTTCAAACTTGGGCGGTCTGTTCTTTTGAAATCGTGCCAACCAATCAATCGCTGCTGGAGCTGGGGATTGGGGGTTCAGTGCTGCTATTGCTACTGCAATATTCTGCACCTGATTTTGTTGCATCTGCGCTAAATGCTCGGCCTGATTCTGCTGTACCTGCATCAGATTTTCCAGGATGGCAGCCATTCGGTCGTCTTCGGCACGTCTCCTAGCCATCATAGCTAAGTCCTGGAGAAAATACCAGTTAACACTTGCCTAGAAACTAATTGCATAAGAATCCTATTTGCCTAACCTAGACGCTTGACTATACACATTGGTTACTCGCTTGGTGGGTAACCACTGGAGTTGTGAGTTCAAACTCCAAGGCCGAGGAAAAACTGCTCTGATACCAAAATTGTAACACTCTCACTTTTAAAGTTAATTTAGGATTTTTTATAAAAATGGTAATTGAAAATTTCTTTTTAAATTAAATTACTAAAAAATATTTTTCCAGAAAAACGGACAGAGTTTCCCCTGCTTTTCGGACTTCCCAAAAATTTTCTTCTAAAAACCTGTCAGTCCAGAATTGTTTAAAAACATAATCAACAACAGTTTAATAGACATAACAGATCCTAACGCCCAAATAATACAAGTTTCAAGGCAAGCTACTAATTCATTTTATAAATTACATTAAATAATTATTCACTCATAATATCCAATAAACATTCCACGTAGTGGAATGAAAGTCCTGCTCGGCCATATTCCATGTAAGCTCCACTTCCATACCTGAAAAAATATAGCAAGAAGGGTAGCATTACACAGAACTTAAAAAGATAAATCCTAAAAGAGGCATAGTAATCAACCAAGCCTACACAACTATTAGCATCCATTATTCATTTAATTTATTCCCTTCTAGTCCTTTACTTATACTCACATTCTCTTAATTTTTGGTTCTCTTATCATTCTCTCATTTCCATTTTATTTCCTTTTCCTTTATTCCCTTTTTCCATTATGTGTAACCTCAAGCAGAGATCTACACTTTCCATTGGGTGTAACCTCAAACAGAGATCTACACCATACCATCGTGTGTAACCCCAAACAGAGATCTACACACTGTGTATGCAACCACAAATCAGTGATCTGCATACACTCCATAGCCTTTATCCATTTTCCATTCTTATTCCCTTTAATCGACACGCCCTCACAGGCTCGCATCGATGCCGATACGCCTTCTCAGGCCCGCATCGGACTTCCATATTTCCTTTTTAATCGACACGCCCTCACAGGCTCGCATCGATGCCGATACGCCTTCTCAGGCCCGCATCGGACTTCCATATTTCCTTTTTAATCGACACGCCCTCACAGGCTCGCATCGATGCCGATACGCCTTCTCAGGCCCGCATCAGACTTTAATCTTTTACCTTTCTTTCTCTTTCTTTTTCCTTCTCTTTCTCTTTTTCTTAGCCTCTTTTTCTGGTTTACTGTATTATTCTCTTTTCTCTCATTCCTTTACTTAGGGACTTATTATCACATTATTTATTTTCCACTATTTTCAATATTTCTCTTTACTAATTATACTCTTTCTTGATTTAACCATATACATTATACTTTAATTCTCGTCCCTAACTCTTAGTTAATTCCATTCCCTTTCTTTCTTTTTCTTCTTCTCTTCCTTTTCCTTTTTCCTTATTCTTTTTATTAATTATTCTTGCTTTCGTCTACTCCATTCTATTAAACTACCATTATCACATTCTCTCTATTTATCTTATCGCTCTTTCACTTAATTCTTTTACCTCCTACCCTCTTGCATTTGGAATTTAGTTTATCATTCATGTTTCGGTTCCATTACTACCCGACCACGCTTAATTAAATTCACTCCGTGCTTTCTTATTTCCTTTATGCTTTAACTCCTCTTTTTCCTCACCTTTCGTTTTAAATCATTCTACAGCCTTCGCCTATTACAAACACTCTATACTCTTTTACTCTCACACTTTGCTAATTTCCCTTAACTAATTTCCTTCGATTTTATTTTGTGTTTTTCTACTCTTTAATTCCATATTAATTCTTTTAATACCCTATTAACTCCATTCACTCCGGAACTCATTCTATGCACATTCCTTTTAAATAAATCATTTATATTTGCAGGGACTACCCTAAGGTTCATTAACTTATTCCTTAATTACCCTATTCCTAGTCACTACTATAAACTCCTAGAATTTACTTCTTAAGTAGAGGTAATACGAACCCTTCTTACCTCGGGTTTTCCTTTAAACAAAGAACCTGGATTGTGGCTCGATGTCGATGTCGGCGTCAGTGTTGCTCCTCGTTAGTGAGAACGATCGCGGCCGGATCGAGGCCAGAGCTCCACGCCTCGGAGTACCCAACACGAATCCGGTGCGATCCCGATTGATAACGACGCCGGTGAGATCCGGTGGAAGGAGAGAGAAAGCCCTAGAGGAGAGAGAAACACCAAGGAAGAAGGAAGAGAGAAAGGGAACTCAAATCAATAGGGAAAGGGAGGGGAAGTGTGCTCATAGTGGTGGTGGTGGGTGGTGGTTCATGGTGGTGGGTGTGGTGGTGGTTGGAGGAGAGAGAGAAAAAGATGAGGGAGAGAGAGAGAAAGATCAAGAGGGAGGAGAGAGAGGATCTATGGGGAGGAGGGAGAGCAAGGAGGTGGGGCGGCCTTGGTGGCTCCGGTGGTGGTGGCTAGTGTTTAAGGCGGTTTTGGGTGAGGGAGGAAGAAATGGGGCTGAATCATGAGGAAGGAGGGAGGCTGGTGCGCCATTTTAAGGCGCTGGGGCTGATCTGGTCGTGCGCTGGCGCTTGAGCGCGGCGCCGGTGCTTGAGCGCGAGAGACGCGCATCTGATGCGAGATTTTGGTTCGTCGCGCGCGCCTGGGCGCGAGTTGGGCCACGCCTGGGCGCAAAACTGACTGGGCTGGTGCATCTGGTGCACCCTGGTGCGCCTGGGCGTGCACCGGTGCGCCTGGGCGTGCACCGGTGGTTCCCGACTTCGATTCGCCATAACTTCTTCGTTAACCGTCGGATCGGGCTCAAATTTTGGACAAGCTTCTTAATCCCTTAAACTTCATATCCAACGGTGGAATTTAATTTCTTACCATCCTATAATAAATTCCTAATTTTCTCTTTTCGGCTGATTTCTAACATTTGAAACGCCGATTTAACCTTCGATTCCGCTTAGATAATTTTGCCCATTGCTACAAATGTCTCCTACACAACCCCTAGTAATCATAATTACTACTCACCTTGCTCCCAAAATTCTTTAAGCAATTAATCTACCCATTCCTTACACTTTAAGCCTATTACTTCACTAATTATGCTTGGAATTAAATTAGGGATGTTACAATATTGTCCTGCATGCTGGAGCTAGCAAATATAGTAGTGACTTCAGATCCGACTCCATGGGAAATATTCTGAAATTAAGGAGATGCTTAAGATGGGTCGATTTTTCTCTACGTAATTGATAACTAAAACTTTAAAAGACTTGAATCGAATTGAGAAATAAAACATTGAGAACACGTTGAAATTGTATTAATATCTAAGTAGTGGAGATGAGAGATGCCTCATTGCTTCGACGGTGGGTTGAAAAGATAAGAAGATGAGAAGACAGTGGCAGTGATTTGTCAAGAAGCTTTGAGAAACATTCCATGTGATGCGGTTCACTAAAGTATGGGTTGCTGCTTTTGGGACTTGGATATTCTTTCATTAGCTAATATGATTAGTAACTGTCGTCCACTTGACTTAATTTGGTTGGTGAGAGGATGGTTTTGAACCATGGTGGGCATGACACTCGATTTCATGGACTTATTGATGATTAATTATTGATTATTTAATTGTATTGTATTGAGAGTGTCATTGATCTCTTAAACCGTATGGTAAGACATTTTACTTTTGATGCTTTCCGCTAAGATTGCTTGGAATTGGTCCCCAAGAGTTAGCCTAGTTGTATAAGTCGTGGGACATGGAACGTTGAAACAAGAGTTCAAATTTTGATGACAACGTTAAATATTTGCATATAAAAGAAAAAATTGGTTGAAATTGTGGAAAAGATGTATAGCGCAAATTGAATCAAAATATTGAATCTTTAAAATTGACAATGATAACTCGCAAGCGAATGAATGATGTCAAGTACTATAAAAAAATATTGTATCCACGGGAACTTTGTTTGTTAATTACCAACAAATTATAAGTCAAGATTATCTAAACCGATATTAAGGATTTGAAAAATAAAATAAAAGATTTTAAAGATTTGAAATAAGATATGAATGAAAAATTTTAAGAATTAGTTTCACCACATATCAGCATTGATAATATATTAATGATATCTCTCTTATCAATTTAGATTTATTTTGAATGTGAATTATCCTATTATAGAAAACTAGTTAGTTCCTTTCTGAATCTAGTAACTTTTACTTTTGTGATAATTATAACATGACAAACCCATTAAAATCGATCTATGATATTCAGTGAACCCTCTTAAAGATTAGAACAAATTTCTTGATTTAAAACCTCAAGTTTAATTATGTATATTAGATATTAACGTTCACATTTTAGTTCTTGTCCTAAAATCTATGTTAATTCAATAGTGAGATCTGACACAATTACATGCATTAAGAACGACATAATTAAATTTAAAATAATCAAATATAAATAAGAGAAAATAATCAAATCATCATATTAATGTCTTCATGGGCGAATTCTAATACCTAGAAATGGGAAACTACTTGTAACACCCGTATTTTCCTCAATTATTTTCAATAATTAAAAATGAAATAGAAATTATTTATTTGATTTACTGAATGAAATTTTAACTTCATAATTAAATTTAATTAGTATTTGATTTGATTTTTCATGGATTTATTTAATTGAGAATTTTTGTGTTTTTAATTATTTTAAAATCGTGGAAATTTTATTATTTTATTTAAATTAGATTTTTATTTTGTACTTCTTTTAAAGAGGAGAAGGAAAATTTTATTTCCCCTCTTGTGTGTGTGCCACGGCCAAGCATGTAGGAGGGAAGGAAAATTTTGAGTTTAAGATCCAAATTCAAATTTCAAATATACCCTAAACCCTAAGGAGACAAGTATTTATTGCCTTAATTAATTATGTTCCCCACTAAGTAAATCATCATAAAAACCTAGGGTGACTATCATTAAAGGCCTAATCTATTTTGTCTTGAACCTACACTAACTAAAATTGCAAATAAAACCTTCTTGACCTATAGTATATTCGAACCCCCTATTTTAGTGATGTACCCCAATTAAAAATTTGCAAATCAATCCTTATGACCCCTAGTAAGTTTCAACCCCCCTCTTTAGTTCTTGTACCCCATTTTAGTTTTTGTTATAAATACCCACCCAATCCTAAGACTACCCTTTCTTACACCCATAGTCTTAGAAACCAAAAAAAAACAGAGAGAGAAGAGGAGGGAAAGGAGGAGAAACCGAGAGGGAGAAGAAGAAGAAGGAAGAAGGAAGCTTGGTTCTTGCTCATTTTTCTTGCTTATTTTGCTCTTCTATTAGGTAATCTTCTTCTAGCTAGTATTTCCTTCTTTGTTTTCATTTTCTTTTTCGGTTCATGAAGCTCCAAAGCAAGGTTTTTGTTGTTCAAAGTTTAAAATCTTTTGCATGTGGATTTTTCTTGCTTCTTATGCTTTTCTACACTTATTCTTACTTGTATTTGAGATTGGAAACAAAAAAAATGAACATGCATCAAGGATGATGATGCTCACGATTTTGGTCCCTTTTTGATCCAAATAATTTTTTATCTTTGATTTAAGTTTCTATGCTTGATAATGAGTTGATTTATTGTGTTCTTGAGCTATTTGAAATTTATTTGCACAAATTTTTCCAATTTCCCCTATGCATGTCACGGTTAGGGTTTCATTTGGGGGAAAATAATTTTGTTTTGTTTTGCATGTAATTGATTCATGAATGTTGCTATTTATTTGATGTATTTTTGATTTCTAAGAAGGATTTCATGATAAAATGAAATTTTGGTTGGATGTGTGTGATTAAAGGGCATCCGGTTTTTGGCCCTTTAGGTGTAAAATAATTTTTGTTCATTGCATTTCTAATAGGAATGCTTGAATATAAGCGTGTTAATAATGTTTATGAGTTTTGTGTATTTGATTTGCAAAAATTTCCTTTCTTTCTTTGTTGCATGTCACGGCCTAAGGGCTTAAGTAAGGGAAATGAATTTGTTTTTAGTTGCATGTCATGGATTGCTGATTATTGATATGTACTAAGTGTATTTTTGAGTTCTCATCAAAGAATGCATGAAAAATGAATTTTTTTTGTTGATTTGTTTTATTTTGGGCTATACGGTTTTGAGAAGAAAATCATGTAAATGAGTTTAATAATTTTTGTTGTGTGATTTGTGCCTAAGAAAGTGATTAACCTAAGTATGTTTATGTGTTTGTTTGACAAAAAAAATGTATATGCTTCTATATGTGTAATTCGGCCGAACCAAGAGAAAATGAATAAATTATTTTTGATTTTCAAAAGTTTAAGTTTTTGTTCTTGCATGTGTATGTATATTCGGTTTAAGCATGAAAATTAGGTAGGTGAGTTTATCTTTGCATACATGTTAATGATTTGTTAAGTATAATTATTTTCCTAAGTGTATTCTTGATTTTCATAAAGGAAATGAATGAATAAAATTGTTTGATAAAGTTTTGTGCTTAAATGTGTATATATGTGTGTATTCGGTCAAGAGAGAAAGAAAGAGTAAATGATTTAGTTTCATGAAAATAAAATTGGTGTTTGAATACTTGAAATGAATTAGGTTGGTTTATGTGTTTTAAGTTAGTAGTTTTTAGCTTATTTTCTTTCAATTCATTCGGCCATGCATGTGAATAAGAGTAAATGATTTTTGTTGCATGTAAATGAAATTGTGTTTGAGTGCTTGACTTGAATTTTGATGATTTGAGTATTTAAAATTGTGATTTTTAGCCTATATGTGTGTGTTGAATTAATTCGGCCATGTAGTACAAGTATGCTTAGGAAGTTTTGTAATATGAAAATAAATTTGTATATTGATTCTTGAAATGATAAGTTGTTTAAAACAAGGAAAAATAAATGTGTTTGGTTTGTTTCTTTGGTTAAATTCGGTTTGTAAGTGTATGTATGTCTAAGTGGTTTTGTTTTGTGAAAATGAAATGCATGATGATGTATCAAGTTGATTAAGTGATTTTAAAAGTATTTGAATTTGTAATCTTTGGTTTATTTTGTTTAGTCAATTTGGTTTTATTGGATTTAAGTAGGTAAATATGAAAATGAATTATTTTGGAAATGATTATGTGTTGTAAAAATGATTAAGTGTTGATTAATTGAAGATGTGCTTGGATTTAATTGATAAAGTGTTGTTTTGATGCCTTAAGGTTTGTTAGAAAAATTCATAGACATTGTTTTGCTTTTGTGCATGATTCGGCCAAGGCAAGTTCATTAGGATAGGAATTTATTTTGCTAAGTGTTAATTGATATTTGAAAAGTGTGCTAGGTGATTGTGTGAATTAATTTGTAAAAGTGTTGTTGTCGTTTGAGTTTCAAACTAAGTTTGGAAAATATTTAAGTATGAACGTAGCTTTGAAAACTAATTGATTTTAAGTTTGATTTCTTTGAATTATTTAAAATTGATGACCTTGTTTGGTGGCTGTCCAAATTTTATTTCATGATAAAAAAAACTTGAATTTTAAAGTCTTAAAGTGTTGGTTATATATTAAGGAATGTTTGGGAAGCAAAAAGTACTTTTACGTTGTTTTCGGATATTTTAAAAAGCGATTTTATGAAACAGTACTTTGCTGTCCAGAATTGTTTGGACTTGTTTCTCAACTTTAAAAATGTGTTTAAGTGATTTAAAGTAAAGCTTTTAAGTGGTATTTGATTTAGGAAAAAGTCGGATTGTAAACGATGGATTTTTCGATGTTTTCGGAGTTGTTTTGAGGTGCTGTCCAAGGCGGACCAGCAACCCATATTTATTTTAAAATTTATTTATGGGTTATTTTCAAGATGTTTTAATGTATTTAAGTTGTGGTTTTACTTTGGAACGATTTGAGAAAAAGGAGATTGTATATTAATGTATTATGTTTGATTTGAGGAATTAAAGGTGTTGCTGTGGATCATGATCGCGGAGATCAGAGTTTCGAGAATTCTCAAGGAGTTTCAATTCGTAATCAAGGTGAGAATAATAGCTTATTTGGAATGTATGCCATGAATAATTGTGTTTAGTTTCGATTGTTTAAATCGGAATCGTGATCGGACAAGGTTAAGTAGTGTGAGAGCGTTTGGTCTATTGATTGTTTGGCTCCTCGCACGAAAGACTAAGATCACTATTGCATTTATGTGTTGTTATTTGATTGAGTTATGTGTACATGAGAATATGAACATATGATGCCTGTTCATGCATAATGATTCATGTTATTATATTATGTTTAGCATGATGCATGGCATGGAAGCATGAAAATAAAGTAATGAATGAATGTGATGCGTGAAGGAAGTATGTAAAGGAAAAGTGATGAGTAGAAATGACTTCCCTGATAAGTGCATGGTTACGATGAATGAAGCTGGCCACGTGTGCAGTATGTCGTGGATCCGAGCCTTAATCAGTTAAGCAAGCGATATTGGAAAAGTTTGGACGTTGAGGAAAAGTTGTGTAATTAGAGGTCGAGGATCACCGAAGTGATGGATAAGGGTGACTTGTCCGACCATAGGATTAATAAAAGCTTTAATAAAACCGAAACATATAAAAGATAATAATTATATGCGGGGAGATGAGTGAGAAGTAGTGGAGAGGAAGATACCCCGTCTATCTGCGGATATTCAGGTGTGTGATTATGATAGGGGAGGGTGATGACGGTGAAACGTCAAGAAACCTGGAGTGCTTTTCTAGGCGGAACTAGTCTATAAGTGATCGGGGATTAATACCCAAGGGATTGTAGCGTGTTCTGCACCGCGAACTAGAAAAGTACTGTCACCCCCTTGATCAAATTCGAAACGGTCAGAGGAAACCTGAACGAGGTGGACAGATCGGCTGGAGATTGGATCGCGTGGAATATCAATTGTCGTGTTAGCCGGCCTGTGCGGTTGTGGCTTGACATTCATATTTGTATGCTGTTGGTTTCCCGACTGTTCGACCGGCATGGGTTAAGGTTCCTGTACGTCCCGTTTGCTTCCGACTAGGTTTTGGGAGGATATGGAGGAGATGTAAACGTGTGTGCTAACAATAAAACTTTCATAGTGATGTCTTATATTTCCCCTGACATCACGGGTAATGTGAACTCTTGATAAGATTTAATAAAATATTCTGAGAAAGTAGTTGTATGTGAAATATCAAGTGCGACGACAATGAGATACAGATGGCAGTGAAGTGTACGAGAATAATGATGAAATGGTTAAGTAATCAAGATGAGGATCATGCATTCATTCAGCATTCATTTGCATTTATATTGTCATTTATTTTATGCTTTAAGAATGTGTTGGTGGTATGCCGGACTTATTGGCATGTCATGCGTCCGGAAAAGCTTATTCTTTCTCCTGTTCGTTGTTTCTCTTCGTTCTTCGTGGGGACGCAACGGGCAGATGGTGGACAACATAGAAATTACCATGTGGCCCCTAGTGGGGGGAGCGTGGGAAGTCACCCCTGATGGATGGATCTGGAGAGGCTTGACTTGGTTGGAGATTAAGGACCCTGAACATCGGCTGAGAGGAGCAAGGATTGATCTGCACATTGGTCGCATTACCTTAAGGGACTATATGGATGGAGGACCTCGGACGTACTACGCTCGTGGTACGTAGTCCGCACCGCCTGCGGATGTGAAGGCTGAAGAGGAGGAGACAGCATCGAAGGACGATGGAGATCAGCCAGTAGCTTAGGCAGTCCCGTGGGTCTTGTGGTCTAGGTGTTTTATTTTGTTTTGATTAGGGTCGAGTCCAACTGAGGAAATTCATATCTGGATAACATATGATGTAACTATCCTATTTCTGATGTATTTTGGGACTTAATGCTCGCACTCTTTCATTTTATACTTTTATAATTATGTTGGAAGTACTGTTGGAAACTGATTTTGGGAAACTTATGTATTTACTGGTACTGGTGAACTTATTGACAATGTTTGGAATGCGAAGAAGTGCTTTCAGTTTATGATTTGTGTATGTGATGGGAGTGTTGTGACATCTCGATTTTGTGAGACGGCAACGATAATTCTTTACGAGAAAATGTGCAAAGTCATTTTTGTAATTAGTTAATAATAAGGATGTTTTGGAAAATAAAATGAATTATTACATTGTATTGGTACGTAAACGTTTTGTGAATAAAAAAATTGACCCTCATTTTTACTAATAAATAATAAATAAATGCAATATTTTCGGGAATCAAAATCGGGGTGTTACACTACTCAGTCATGGATATAGTACAAGATAAAAATAGGAATAAAAGCATAAGATTATTGTTGAAACACCTGCAAGTATACCGGGCAATACAAGTAATAAAGTGGTAAATAGAGTGTCGATCTCACGAGGATTAGTGTTATGAAAATTATCACCTTATTGTAGTTAAACTAATGAAATTGGACTAAAAGTATTTGATATTGATTTGAGTTTACAAAAACATAAAAAATTAATAGTAGAAATTGATTGGATTCTAAACGTTGGGAAAGCTAGGGACATGGTTATATGAATAGAATTATAACAACCTTGAATAAATATACGAATTATTCCTATGTTAACAACAATTCCAGAGGCATTAAATACTTGATTCCTTGAGGCCTTTACTTTGTATCATTAGTTTATACCCCTTAATCCCTTAAGGAGTTTTAAACTAATAATCGATTGATTAAAAACACTGGAATTATAAAAGTTATATAATTTCCCAAAAGTATTTCTACAAGTTGTGAAATTATAATGTTTGATTATAGGGTCAATATAATCCCTAATCTCCCGATTTAAGGACTAAATACCAAATCACAGAGAGACCAATTCTGTGAATGACTTTAAGCACATAATCAAACAGTTAACAAAACAGAGGAATTCGTATAAAATCAAGATTGCATATCATATATTCATATCAAATCCACCATATCCCTAATGAAAACTTAGTTATACATCATGGAAAAATAAAAAAAGAGAAAGAGTAATCCCATGGGTGCCATCAACGTGTGCCCAGACTTGATCACCTCTCCAGAATCCCTTCCTTCGAGAATCAATCGCGTTCTTGGAGTTCTCATCTTCCTTTCCTCTGTGTTCATGTGTTTCCCTTCGAGTAGAATATGTAAAATAAGTTCCAAGATGAGTTTTTATGCCTTGGAACACCCAAAGGTCATGAAAAACTCGCAAAATCCGAACTGATGTTGTCGTGAACTGACTGTTTCTGGCACAAAAATTAGAGAATTGGTGCCCAAGTGCGAGGCGCTTGGGGGCCTAGACTAGCCCAAAAACATTACGTTTCACCTTTTTTGGTCCCTTTTTGAGGCATTAATCATCCTTTGATATTCCTTTATCAATGATCCTCACATTTAGGCCTCAAAACACCTAAAAACATAGTAAAAAGGATTCATTAGGAGGTGAACTCAAAAACTAATCAAAATATATCAAACACTTAGGAAAAGACAAAATCTAAGCTAAAAGGGGATAAACATCAAGGAAAAGCTCATAAATTGGACTCTCAACAAAGATATAGGTAGAACCAAGAGTTGTAAGGAGAAAACAGAATCTTCACTTCAATCGCCTCCCAATTTCGCTAAGAGAGAATTGTTGCAATCTAGAATCCTTTTTTCTAACTTGTTTCTGTCCGTGATGATTCTAATCCAAATATATATCTAATTCTATTTCTTATTTTTTTTACATAGGGTTTCTACATCTTTTAATAATTTTTGTTTCCTACAAGTGTTGGGGGCAAAATAATAAAATAGGCCCAAAAACATGCTAGAATTTTATTTTTGCATCTTTTTGTTTCTAAACACTCCTAGCATCCTTGCATGATGAATTCTAAGAGTTCTTCAATGTTCCAAGCCTCAAAATCACTAATCTACACATTAAAAGCACAAGAAACCTTTCTAAGTGAAATGGGAATAAAATGCACGGTAAATCATAATAAAATGCATGATTATATATTAAATAAATGCAAACTAATAAGGAAATATTATGCATGTTACACACACCAGACATACACTGAGAATATTATTTTTTAACCCTTGAATATTCTCAGTGATGACTCACTAGTAATTGGTATGATTGTATAATCAATAACATGTGTTGCTTTATCATTTTTGACAACATGATCGTATGATTGTATGACTTATTTACTACATGTATTGGTCGATGCTTTATTTCATAAATGTCTCACTCTCTAATCAATTTGTATGTCTGTATGTTTTTTTTAATTTATAAACGTTAAACACTGGTGATGTTCCTGATGCTGGAGTGGATCTAGCCGATGATTACGGAGCTGGTTGGTGAACTTGAAGTGTGCTTGGGCTAGTTGAAATTGGAGCTTAGTATATTTCTTTGGTTTCATTTTTACGCTACGTACTTGAACCCATTCTGTTTATGCTAATAGTTGTAACATCGCCCTTATTTTGTTAACTGCTTGTGAGATATTATTGGCGAAGGAACTTAAAATATTATGGGATAATTAGAGTGAAGACCCACTTTGGTCCCTAACGTTTTTTCAAAGTACCAATTTGGTCCCTGAACATCCATAAACCCACATTTAGTCCCCGACGAATTTGAAAGCAGGACAATTTGGTCCCTCCGTCTGTTCCATTTGACGCAGCTCCGTTAAGCCATAACAGTCATCCCACGTGGCCGTTAATTCCATCTGCTGGAACTCCACGTGGAAGATACAAAACGACGTCGTTTTGGAATTAAAAAAACAAAAAAAAAACAAACATGTGGCTGTGGTTCGACAGAGAGAAACGACGGCGTTTGGTTTTAATCCAAAACGACCTCGTTTTGTGAGGGAGGCAAACCCCTCACATTCTCATATTCAGTCATTGCATTGCATAGTGGAGAGATGAAAACCCCATAGTCACATACGAAAGAAACTTCCAGAGAAGAAGAAGAAGTGATTGAGAGAAGAAGCGAAATCGCAGCAACCATCGGTGAAGGAGTTCGCCGCCGTTGCAGGACTCCGCCGTTAAAGGAGTCCCCTGTTCAACCCATTTTAGAATGTAATGTTGTTTCCTATTTTAATCGTGTAACTCGTTTGAAGTCATTGCTATTTGAAGGGTTAGAAATTAGATGATGGGTTATTTGCATCTTCGTTTTGTTGTTTTTGTTGCTACTTTTCGTTTGTGTTGCATGGAGTGAAGATTTGGTTTTTGTTTGTGAAATGTAGATGGCTGAGTATGTGATACTTGTGTATCATCATGGTGGAGTATTTGTGAGAGACGATGATGATGGTGGTGTTGTCCAGTATCTTAATGGTAGTGTTAATAGGTTTCCACCAATGGATATTGACCTAGTTAACTTGAAGGATATGAAAACATTATTCAGGGAATTGGGTTATGAAGATGATGAGTTGAAAGCTATGTATTGGCAGACACCTGGAGAGAGTGACTTGGAAGTAGGTTTGAAAGTTCTTGAAGGAGATTTGGATATAAACCACATGTGTGATGCAGTGTTAGACATTGGTAAGGATAAGGAGGGGAAAGGGAAGGGTAAGGGTAAGAAGGCAAAGAAGGCAAGGAAGCAAGAAGATAAGGAGATGCACATTTATATTGAGCATCCAACAGATGATGACAGTGACAGTGAGGAAGATTCCAATTATGAAGAGGAGAGTGCAGAAGAAGATGATGATGTTGTTGAGGTGATAGAAACACCGATTCCAAAGAAGAAAAGAACCACAAGGAACACACAAGAACAAGAATCAGATGCTAAGGTAACAGAGCAAGTGGAAAATACTGAACAGACTGTCACACCAAAGAAGAAAAGAACCCCTAGGAAGAAAGCAGTACACAGGAAACCCACTGGACCAGTTGTGGACAAGGATGGATATGAGAGTGCAGCATCCTTTGAGCAAAATGGATACAAGTCCAACGAAGAGCAGCTGCATACCCCCTGCTCTACTGATGATGAAGGCAACTTCAAGGAAGCTATCCCAACTTTTAATGACACTGCTCCATTTGGCCATGTGCAGCTTGAGGTGGCAATGGAATTCAAAAGTTTGGAAGTTTTTAAGCAAGCTGTAAGGGATTTCAATATCAACATTGGGAGGCAAATCAAGTTTAGGAAGAATGATAATTTAAGGTGCAGGGTTGTTTGTCATGAAGCCGAATGCAAGTGGTTGGCTTTTTGTTCTTGGAATAGTTGCCTTAATACATTTAAGCTTAAAACATACAAGGGAGAGCATACATGTTGTAGGACATTTGAGAATCGTATTGCCTCAAGGGATTGGGTTGCTAAGAAGCTACAAGCTAGGTTACTAACTCAACCTAACTTGAAAAGGGGCCAAGCCAAAAACTTCATGAAAGAGGATTTCTTAGTCCATTTGGATAACAAGAAAGTGTCAAGGGCATTGAAGCAGGCAAGAGAGGCTGTTGAGGGGACAGAGAAAGAACAATATAAGAAATTATGGGATTACCTCTATGAAGTGCATAGAAGTAATCCTGGATCCAAGGCCTCAATGGAAGTCATCCCAATCCCACAATCACCACCTATATTCCATAGGCTTTTCATATGCCTTGATGCTTCTGTGAAAGGTTTCAAAGATGGGTGCAAGCCTTTCATAGGTTTAGATGGTTGTTTTATGAAAGGATACTATGGAGGCCAGCTACTTTCGGTTGTAGCACAAGACTGTAATAAGCAGTTTTACGTCATTGCATACGGTGTGGTGGATGCAGAAAACACATACAACTGGAGATGGTTTCTGACTTTATTGCAAGAAGCTATAGGTGACCAACAGATGTATGGCTGGAATTTCATCTCTGATCAGCAGAAGGTTAGTTTAATTGGTTATTTGTTATATATTTGTTATATACTGATACACTAGTATATTTGTTATATATTGATCATGTTGTAGTGTAATTCCTGTTGTAGTTTATATTGGTTATTTGTTATATATTGGTTAGTATTATATTGGTTACGTAAATTGATGCACTAATTGATGCATTAATTTAACTAGGGGTTAGTAGCTGCACTGAAAGAGGTTATGCCAAATGCACCACATAGGAACTGTGTGTTGCATATCTGGAAGAATTTTATTAAGTTTCACAAGGACAAGGAGCTTAGAGGTGTTTATGGCAATGTGCAAATTGCACCACAGAGGTTGAGTTCCACAGATTAATGAATGGTTTGAAGGCCAAAAATATTGTGGCATGGAGTTATCTGAATAATATTGAACCACATTGTTGGGTAAAGGCTTACTATAGCCATTGGCCGAAGGTTGATAATATCACCAACAATCAATGTGAAATTTGGAATGCTAAGATTGTTGAGTATCGTGAAAAGCCATTGCTAACTATGTTGGAGGAGCTAAGATTGTATATTATGAGAAGAATGGGTAAGCACAATAGAATTCTGGGGTCATTCGAAGGAAAGTTACCCCCTGTTCAACAAAAGATACTTGACAAACTTAAAGCTGAGAGTTACAAATGGGAACCTATTTGGACTGGTGATAGCGATAGTCAAACTTTCCAAGTCAGAAGCTATGGCAGAAGCTGTGGGGTTAGCCTAACCAATCGCACATGTGCATGTCAATAGTGGCAGTTATCTGGAATGCCTTGTGTCCATGGAGTTGCAGCAATTTCTTACAAGAATGAAAAACCCGAGGATTATGTGCATCATTGGCTGACAATGGAAGCTTTCCATTCCACTTATCAGCATTGTGTCCAGCCCGTGAATAGCTAGGAATATTGGCATGAAAATGGAAAACCAATGCCTAATCCACCTAAGCTGAAGCGCCCTATTGGAAGACCAAAGAAACATAGAAAGAAAACTGCCAACTCAGAAGCGGAACCAAGTCAATCTCATAAGGCCAAGTGATCATTTGAGGTCCTTTGCTCAAAGTGTGGAGAAGCAGGTCATTATCCAAAGACATGTAAAGGACCTGGTGTGCCAAGGGTTAAAGAGAAGAGTACCAAGAAGAAGAAGGACAATTCGGCACAAGACACAACTGACCAACAACAACAACAACAACCTACACAAGAGACATCTACCCAGCAGCAACCTACACATGGTATAACTACCCAGGAGCAACCTACGCAGGTTAGATTCTTACATTGATAATTATGATAAGTTAGTTAGTTTCTTGCACTGATTATTAATGATTGTTAGTTACTTTATGATTCTTGTATTGCAGCCTGTTAGGAATGTAACTGAAGTGTCCCACATGAGGGGTCCATTGACTAGAGCTGGTGCAAGAAGATTGCCTCTGATGCTGGTACATTTTGTTGCATAAGGACCACATTGGTTCTTTTTGTCATTCTTTAGGGACTTAGTTGGTTCTTTTTATTTCTTTAAGGATGTACTTGGTTTGACATTTTTTTTAATTTGCAGCTTGAAGATGACAATTCAATTTCCATGAGTCCACCAGCAGTGAGACCCCCTCCAATTAGACCACCTCCAATTAGACCCCCTCTATCAACACCATCCTCAGGACCATCTACTTTGACTGCACCTTCGGCTACAGGGAGGCCACTAGCACCAGGAACATTTGCCACATCAAGCTCACCAGTCATGGGGAGGCCACCAACACCTGTACCAGGCTCTGGAACAGGCAGAACAACATTTCAGTTTATGCCAACTCCTGGATTTAGGCCTCCATCACACACAAACAAAAGTGGCTAGATTGGTTCCATTTCCATTTGTACTCATTGGGGTCACGTTTTGGTGTTATGATTGACCCCCTTTTGGATAGTGTGTATTTTTATTATGTCCTTGTCTATTAGGTACTAAAACTTATTAACAAACTTTGTGGTGTGCTTGTGATTAAGGGGTCACTTTTTGGTGTTATGCTGACCCCTTTTTGGTGTTTTTTTTATGTAACTTCTGAACCAAAACATATGGTTGATGCAATGTGATGGAATATGATATTTACAAATGTGTTGTCATTTAGAATGTTGCCAATTCCTTGCTAATTAAAACAGGTGCTTTCCATTAAGATAACAACCATCACATCACTACATTAAATAACAACAAAGTACACCAATTACACCCAATAACAACCAACACCAACTACATCATTTTAAACAGTACAACAATTACAACCAAGGTTATTAACAAAACAACTACACCCAATCTTTTGCATTCACAAACACCTTTTTCTTTATCATCCATTAGTTCTTTCATCTTCATCTTCATCTCTTTCATGTTCAGTTGCACTTCCCTTAGTTGCAATTGCATTTCCTTCAGGCTTGACTGCATTTGTTCCATCTCCCTACTATGTTCCATCACCTTCTCATCTTCAACCTCAGAATTATGAAGCACCCTTTGTTCCCATTCATCCACCCAAAAGAAAAATGAGCAATGTGGCTTTCTCTCCTGATGAAATTTTAGAAACATTGGTTCAAATGAAACTTGCATAAACAAAAAATTAGGAGTAATTCAACACATTGATTTACCTTGAAGTATGAGCAGCCATAGAATTGTCTGTTAGGGTTTTGGTTCGTTTTTGAAGTGTATATGCCACTATCAATCTTGCATTCACACTTTGGACGTGGAACTCAGCTAATACTGCCACTACCATCGACACTGCCTCCAACGCTGGAAGATGAGGAGTACCAACCACTGTCGCGCCTAGAACCACCACCGTAGCTTCTCATCGCAACCAACTACGTATTGGGGGTTAGGGTTTACAATGGGGGAAATTGATCGAAAGATTTAGGTGTTGGATTGGGAGAGGAACAAATTAGGGTTAAGAAATTGGGGGAAAATTGCAAACCTAGGGTTTCAACTAGGGGATTCAATCATGCTGGAGGTGATGGATTTATAAACGGTTATTTTTTTTTCAAATCCAAAATGGCATCGTTTTGTATCTTCCACGTGGAGTGCCAGCAAATGCAATTAACGCCACGTGGAACGACCGTTATGGCTTAACGGAGCGGCGATCAAATGGAACAGACGGAGGGACTAAATTGTCCTGCTTTCAAATTCGTTGGGGACTAAATGTGGGTTTATGGATGTTCAGGGACCAAATTGGTACTTTGAAAAAACGTTAGGGACCAAAGTGGGTCTTCACTCGGATAATTATTGACCATTTAGGAACTTATGTACTGTGCTTGATTTTTCACCTCTCGAGTCGAAGGCGCGTAGAGTGTCAAGTGTTTAGTACGAACGAACGAATCAACTTAGTGCTTTATCTATACTTAAATTGTTATGATAGTTTTTATTAAAAAATTGTTTTAAACATGTGACATTCCTAGTGTTGGAATCATTCGACAATATTTATGCAATTGAAAATACATACATAAACACACACATATACAGAGAAAGAGAAAGAGAGAGTTTCAAGTTACCATTTTTTTTTTAAAAAAAAAAATTTAACCCCACTTTTATCAAACTCTTTATTAACTAAAATTCACACCAATTATATTTTAATATAATCGGATGAAAACTCAGGGCATTACACACAACGATCGATGCTCCATGTTCCTAAGAGAACATAATACATAAATGTAACCAGCAACACAAATAATTGAAAACCCAAACCCTGCTTGACTAGAAAACCCAAAGAGAAAATCTCGCAAGCTCTCATCTAGTTGCCGGATCACATCGGATAGTAAGTGAACTATTTTGGGGCGGGCTGTACTAGTGGAAAATTGGAGCTTGAACACGTCAGTGAGTTGTTTCCAACTATTGATGAATCTTGGTTCAAGGGTTTGAAACCACTCAGAGACTGGTCCCGTTAGGCTCAAAAAGAAAGCTTTGCACATGACATCAAGAGTTCCTTGTTAGAATGCAATTTCAGCTTGAATAATAGCCATATAGATTGGTTGGGTGTTGGAAGTTTATGGGGTTTGGAGCTTTCATGCTCCTTTTGCAAAACGGTTCTAGCTCTATTTAAATATCTTCGCAATATGGGAGTTCCTAAACTGGTCATTCCTGCTTGATTCTCCTTGGACGAGTATCTGGGTTGGTTGGCCCTTGGCCTATCATTCCTTTTCTGCGTTTGTTATCCTGAGGGCCTTTGCGAGTTGATCTCTTAGCTATCCCATTGATTGGAGCTCTCCACCCCCTACTGTAGTAGCGTCTGTTATACCATTTTTTATTTGTTGCAGTAGAACTTGTTGATTAGGAGAGTCTCGAATTTAGCTGTGTTTATTTCAGAATTGCTACTATCGCATTATCAATTCGTTCACATATGATTTGATCAATCCTCTCTCAGGTGAGTTGTGACGAGTTCACGCTCCGAGTTGACCTCTCCCTTTGTCTTTCTTCTGCACCCTGGTATAGGATAACGAGTCTAGATTGAGTTCTCTTACCTTTGGGTATAGCAGGTTACTCATGCGCTTGGATGAAAACATCTGGGGAATCTAATGAAGCCTTTGCTCCATCACGAGGATCGTTCTTAGCTTGTTGATCTCAACACCTCATGGATCTAAAGCTCATGCACTTGGTGTAGTTGTTGGAGTGGTCGTGGGAGCAGCTCTTGCAATTCCCGTGCTAGACCCAATTTTTGGAATAGCTCATGTGGCTCCTGTGCTAGGCCAGCTCATGCTCTGAGGCAATATGGTACTAGGTTAATCGCATTCTGACTAACTACAGCTTAGTTGTTGATCGGAGGTGCGCTTTGGTTGCCCATCGAGTTGTGGTTAATAGGGTTTGTAGTTTACAGTCCCCACAGATGGCACCAATGTTCAGCCTAAATCCGATAGAGGTAATTGTTTAGGATTTCTAGTATACAAGAGTGGATTCATGGTCATACGTACCTGTTCGAGCAGATTTCTAGAGATCAAGACTACGTAGTTCTATCAGTATGTAAAAACAATGCATATGAGGGATTAAGGAGGATTTGAGCTGTTCCTAAGAGTGTTCAACGATATGCCCCCTACTGTTAGGAAGGTCATTTGCAGACTTATATCCCTTAAATGGATGATTTGTACACGCCGTTTCTGATTTTGAGATTGGGATTCTTAGTATTGTTTGGCAATGGCCTTCATGATGCTATTGAATCTCTTAGGTGACATTTGATGCAAATACCATCGTGAGGCAACAAGAGTTTGACTGTCTCATTGTTAAATATCTCTCTATGGGGAGTATTTGTGTATACCTTTTGCGTAATGCACTTTTAAAGTTATTGTTATGTATTGACTATATTGATTGTGTGTTTAGTCCCATGTTTGAGGCTAATATTTATAGAATCAGGAGGTGCAGCTTGACCTGATGTATTTCCTTAATAAATCTTCTATCTTTAAGGATAATCTTTGGGTGATCTTATCTTATTTAGATAAGCAGCGATCTTTTATAATTGCTGATAATCCAATGATAATCTTCTTTGATTGAGTTATTTATCTGTTGGAGATTGTTTCTTGAAATAAGTCTCATGACGTATCCACAAGTCAGGTCCATATCTGAGCTTCTCCGAGTTGCTCCAGACTCTAAATCCTTCAATGTAAGTCGTTTGAGCTCGAACTCTCATATTTAGGTTTTCTTGTAAGTCTTAGTAGGTCTTCTAAAGGTCTTCAAGTAAGATGGGTGTCCTTAGCTCAGTGAGTAAGACCATGACCTTATAAAATTTCTTTTTTTAATGGCTATGACCTTTTTCATGATTAAAAAGTTGTGAACAATATCACGATCATGGGGTGACAAATTTTTATCTCAAAATTTGAATCCGGATGAAATTTATGACCGGCTCACATTATTTATTGAGTAGTAGTCTACAAACCCTACACTTCAGGCCTCAAACCCCGTTTTTTTTCGATGGGGTTCTATCGGAATATTTTCCGATATCCCCGAGTCGGAAAAATACATTTTTTCAAATACTCGTTTATTACAAATTCATTTTACGACTCGGAGGTATCGAAAAATATTCCAATAGAACCCCATCGAAAATAAACGGGGTTTGGGAATTAACAACGGGCCTAAAATGTGAGGTTTGGGGACTAATCTTCTAATTCATTAGGGACTTAAATTTGGGCCACAAAAGCAATGAGCCAAGGCCCAAATGAATCAAGTATTCCTATCGTGTCCAACACGAAAAAGCGCAAACGAAAAGAAAAGAAGAGGAGGTAGTGCGGAGAAATTGAGTTGCGAAGGAAAATCGAAGAAAATTTTGATACCGGAGGAGTGAGAGAGAGAAAGAGGAACAGGATCGAAATTCGAAGCATTTTCCTTTTGCAGTTGCAGCTGTAGTTGAAGAACAAGAATGGATGTGATAAAAACGCAGCAAATCTCAACTCGAGCGATCGAGAAAGTGGTAGTTCACCCGCTGGTGTTGCTGAGCATAGTCGACAACTACAACCGCGTCGCTAAGGACACTCGAAAACGCGTTGTTGGTGTCTTACTTGGTTCCACTTTCAAGGGCACCGTCGACGTTACCAACAGCTACGCTGGTTCGTGTTTCCCTTTCCCTTTCCCTTTCTCGATCTACGTAGCTGATTCTTTAATTTGTGCCTATTATACATTATTAGGATTTGTTCCCTCGAATTAAGGCAAATTAGGGTTTTAATTTTTTTCAATTCAAATTTAGCTGATCTAGGATGAATTAGAATTGTTCAAAATGGCTCAAAGTCATGCTGACTTGTTTTGGTTGGTAGGTATCAAAGAAGGTTTTTGAACTTCAATGTTTTGCAGAGGATTTTAAATATTTGGTACTTGAAGGACAAAGAGAGAATAGCTCAATGTAGGATGAGTGTTGTTGCGATGGATGAGTGGACACTCGAGACAGGATAGGATTAGGAGAATAGCTAAATGTATTCGAGGGGAAGTTGAGGAAGATCGTAGAATCTTGCCTTTTTGGGCATGTGGGGAGAAGACCTGTAGAAGCTCTGGTAAGAAGAGCAGAGTAGGTTAGGTGGAAGATAGCTCAATAGTTCGAGGTAGAGCATGACTAAGAAACATTATAGTCGAAATCATTAAGAAGGAAGTAGATTTAAATTTTTTTGTATATAGACATGATTGAAGAAAGGACATTGTGCCATTCTTTGATCCATGTAGCAGTCTCCACAGTGGGAAAAACCTTGGTTGTAATTGCTGTTGTCATGTTTTGATGTTGTAACTTCGTATTAATTGAACATGTTTCTTATTCATTAGTTATAAGAGATGAACTTTAAATTTCCCGTCACATTAGTTACTGCATTGATATTTTCGATATTATGGATATCCAATTGAATGTACAAGATCGTTACTTCCCAGCATAGATTTGTTTAAATGATGCTGTTTCTGTGCATGATTTGAACGCAGTAGCTAAAAGGAAAATTGAATTGTGTATCTCACTCTAATTGGTTCTTTAATTGACATTCAACAGTGCCCTTTGAAGAAGATGACAAGGATCCTAGCATCTGGTTTCTCGACCACAATTACCATGAATCGATGTTTTCCATGTTTAAGAGAATAAATGGTATAAGTTGACAAGTGCTTCCTTTTCTTGTATGTTCTTTCAATTGAATATCTGATTTAATCACACGTGGAGTTTTTTCTTTCCATATTTTTACAGCAAAGGAGCATGTTGTGGGGTGGTATAGCACTGGTCCAAAACTTCGTGAAAATGATCTCGACATTCATGGTTTATTTAACGAGTATGTTTATTGAGCTTATATTCTGAGTAGGTTGCTATTTAAATGCTCATATTTCCCAATTTTTCATTTTCATGACTTCACAAAGTCTTTTCTCCTTTTTTTTAAGCCCTGGAGTCTGATGATATGAATGTAGTTGTCATTAACTGATTGGAAATTTTATTTAAGACATATTCTATGTGTTGCGTTATCCAATTTGATCGAGCTAAACACTGTTGCAGCTATGTTCCAAATCCTGTTTTGGTTATAATTGATGTTGAACCTAAGGAGCTTGGAATTCCAACAAAAGCGTACTATGCGGTTGAGGAGGTTAAAGAGGTAGAACTTAGGTCCTTTATATCTTTTAATTGACATATTTCATTGATGTTATTACAAAAATTACTCCTCTTTATAAAACTGTGGTAGCTAGTGTTTGCTTTCCCCTTAAGCAGTGGACTTAGGAAATGACTGATAGTTTTTTCTGAATACAGAATGCTACTCAGAAAAGCCAGAAGGTCTTTGTGCATGTGCAGTCAGAGATAGCTGCTCATGAAGTTGAGGAAATAGGTATTCCATGGGATGCAAACTGTTGCAATTTTTCTATGGTTTATTTAATATTTTTTGTTTATTATTTTTTTAGAACATTATGGTGTTGTTTGATTCATGTAACTGACCGTGCCTAGTTCAAAAAGGCTGACCTGGTTGCTGTAGTTTTTTCTAAAAAAACTATTGCAGCTTTTTAATTTTATCGACATAGTTGTGTAAACAATTTCTCATGTTATTTTAACTTTTGACACCCTTGTGCAGGAGTGGAACACTTGCTTAGAGATGTCAAGGATACAACGATTAGCACCCTTGCAACAGAGGTGCTTTTGTTTGTTCTTTTCTCTTTGTTTTCTTTTTCCTTATTGCTATTTTTTAATATGTTTTTCTTTGTATACTTTTGAGCATGTTAGATGGTTCTTTTGTCAAAATTGTCAAAAGAGCGAATGCTGACATTGTGATATGTTACACAGGTGAGCGGAAAGCTCACAGCCTTGAAGGGTTTGGATGCAAGACTTAAAGAGATAAGGGGTTACCTTGACCTCGTTATTGATGGAAAACTTCCTTTAAACCATGAGATCCTGTATCATCTGCAGGTATGTTTTTTCTTTCATATTTTTGGTAGCATGTGCAGATCCTATGTCTTTCTTTTTTAGCAGTGCATATCCTATGTCTGTTATTAATTGGTGCATTGAATTTAGATTGACGTATTTTATGAACATTCTATGTCTTAGTTTGATTTAGAATCAGATTTTGATACATGTAGGTAATCAACCATATGAGATTGATGGGTGGAAAAAGTAATTGCCTGGAATAATCAGATTTTAAATTTATTTAGTTACAACGTTTTGTGTAGACTTGCTCAATTATTGTTTTCAACCATTTCGTCTCTTGTTGCAATTTGTTAGGATGTGTTCAACCTACTGCCAAATCTCAATGTTGCTGATCTTATCAAGGCTTTTGCAGGTTAGGATTGTTTATTCTTGTTAATCGTGAATATCATATTTTTTGTAATGTCCTTTCTAGATTGTTGATCCCTGTCCTACACATGTAGTGAAAACCAATGATATGATGCTCGTGATATACCTGTCGTCTCTCATCAGAAGTGTAATTGCCCTCCACAACTTGATTAACAACAAGGTGAGATACACTTCCCTCAATCTTGCTGCATTTATTTACTATTGATGTTTGCTGATTTTGGATTTATATACAGGGTTTCTTATATTTTTTTGTGTAAAAGGTTAACCTACAAAACCACCAGCAAAATGATTACAATGTACCAAAATTTTGAAAAGGAGAGCCACCTTCTTTGAATGGTTCCCAACCTAAACATAATTCAAATTCAAAACTATTACATTAGCATAATGAAATAATTTTATCAAAAAATGGTACTATCCTTCCAAAGTTCCAATTATTCCTCCTAGGAAAGACATACAATAACCAAATTGCTAATTCAGCTTGAACAATTTTGAAACTAGACTTGGGAGACAGGCTTTTTTCCTGGAAAATCCTACGATTTCTTTCCTTACAAATGACATAGATGGCAGCTGCATAGGTAGACCAAAGGATCTTTTGACCTTTCTTACTTCTTCTAAAAGCATAACAGATCCAGTCCTTCCAAACTTGCCATATGCCTTTTAAGTTGTTAATACCCAACAAGCTACATAAGAGAGAGAGAGAGAGAGAGAGAGAGAGAGAGAGAGAGAGAGAGAGAGAGAGAGAGAGAGTGTGGAGTTGATTCCATTCCATTTAAACAGAGAACGCACTCTTGATCAACTATGTAATTCATTCTGTGCATTTGATCCTTACTGAGCAACCTATGTGGAACAGCTAGCCAGAAAATGAAGTTATGCCTAGGAATGTTGGAAGAATTCCAAACAGCCCGAGATAACCTCAGTTGAGAATGGCTACCTCTTAACCAGTTATAACCATCCTTTATGGAATGAAGACCTGTACTATTCTACATCTGTGTATTATTACAATAAGCGGCAGCAAATTTAAGCTTCGATCTACTACATTTTCTCCAGTGCCAAGATGTATCTGCAGGTGGAACATAATCTATTTCCTTTTAATAAACTCCATTGATCCACCTAATCAACAAATAATCCTTCTTGACAGCCAAATTCCAAATTTGCTTAACAATTGCGGCATTATTCCAATGGACTAAAATTTTGAATCCCAAACCTCCTTCAGATTTAGGTTTGCATAATGTGTCCCATTTCACCAAAGCATGATATTTACCCCAAAGAAATTCCCTACATTTCCTTTCAATTTCTTTTATAGGACAGTTTTAGGGATTAGGAAAATTGTGGCCCAGTAGACATGCAAGGTCATCATTTCAGAATTAATCAGCTGCACTTTGCCAGAGTAAGAGAGATGCCTGCTGCCCCAACTTCTGAGTCAAAGATAGTTTTTTGATGCTGTAGCTTCTAATTAAATGAACATGTTTCTTATTCATTAGTTATTATTAGAGATACACTTGAAGTTTCCCGTCACATTAGTTAGTGCAGTGATATTTTCGATATTATGGACATCCAATTGAATATTTACAGAATCGTTAGTTCCAACCATAAGTTTTGTTTAAATGATGCTACTATTTCTGTGCATGAATTTTAACTCTCAACAGTGAAAAGGATAAAAGTGAATTGCGTATCTCACTCTAATTGGTTCTCTGATTGACATTCAACAGTGCCTATTAAATTATGAAAATAACAATTGAGGTTGGAGAAATGTGGAATTGTGGTTTCGAGTTTGAATTATACTTTTATTCAAGAGATTTAGATTTAGTGTGCTATGCAACTTTATATATATATATATATATATATATATATATATATATATATATATATGCTCACCCTTTGCTTACTGTATCGGTTACTGATTTACTATGATTCATGTCTTTTAATATTGGAAATGTAATTTCAGATGCTCAACAAAGAACATGAAAGGGCAGAGGACTCAAAATCAGTGCCGGTACCTAGTGCAGGTGCAAGTTAAGGTTTAAGGGCAAGTTAAAGGGTTAAGAGCGATGCTGAAAGCTTCAAGGGCAATTGTTATTAAATTCACGCTACAAGGCTTACCCCTTTTACATCATTTTGTCAATCTTGAGAATTTCTGCTAGAGTTAGCAAAATACTTGTAACATGGCATAATGATCCTTTTATACTTTTCCCGTGTTTCATTCATGTATTTTACTCTTCACACTCAGTTTCTTTGTCTTGTAGCTTCCTTAACAACTTCAAGAGTAATACCCACTTTCATAAACAAATTGATCGGGATTCGCTTTCATACTCAACGTTCTGGTATTTTTGCTGATTCTCATGTACGCACTCAGTTAGCAGTTTAATTGAAGGATTTGGGTTGTTTTAAATGGCTACTAATAATAGATTATATCCAAGATAGAACTATTTTTTTCCTTCATCATTTTCTCAATTCTTTATCATTTTCCTTTAATATATTAAGATGAAGATGAAGATTGAATCAATTACTAAATCAATTTTTTGGATTAAGGAGAAGTTGACAGGTCAACATCCTTCGTAAGACTCAACCTAACATGCCATAATGTCAATATCTCAACGTGGGCCATAATGGCAAACTCATTGTAGGAAAAACTCTTCTTATTCACATGACGATTCCACACTAACCTTATATAGGAAATTTTTGTCAAGAGCCTACATCACAATTTCTGGAAAAAAAAAAAACAAAACATTTAACTCTAATTTGATATTTTTCTAAAATAGTGTTCCTGTCATTAGCATGATTTTAATTTTTAACCATGTGTTGGAATTAGTATCATATTATTCAAATCAATTTCAAATTAAATGAAAGAGTTTATTTAATCTCAATTCTTAAAAAATGAAATATGGTAAAAAGGCTTTTGGAAACTAAATTTACTATTTTCAAAATATGGAAGATTTATTTTTTTCAATTCAAAACTATTTTATTTAGCCTCTTATCCTCATCCAGTCCTTAGGGTTAAGTTTAAGAAAATCTTAAATAAAAAATATCTTAATATCTTTATATTCCAATTAATTAGGTCAAGCCTTTATTTGATTTATTTTTTCAGTTTATCATATATGGAGTAGGACAAATCATTGTCAACATAATTATGAATTTGATAGCATCAACAGATATATTAGGAGTTTGCCGGGAGTCAAGCAACTAGTAACAAATTGATTATATGAATTTAATATATTAAGATTAAGATTGAATCAATCAGTAATTAACCAATATTTTGGATTAAAGAGAAGCTGAAATAAATATTCTGTCATACTCAACGATAGTGTGTCATATGTCAATCTCATCGCAGGAGAAACAACCTTCATTCTATAACATATGAATATGAATATGAATATGAATATGAATATGAATATTAGAAGAAAAAGTCAAAACCATAGATTCTTTGTTGAACACCCATAAATCCATAATGCCAAAACATTTTTTCTCTTTTTCACCTCCATGTTCATTCCATTAACACTTGTGAATTTTAATGCTTCTTTATATATAAAAACGTGTCCTAAGGAAGGCTCCAAAATCACTCTCAGCAAAATGGAGTCTCCTCGTTGAAAGTTGGTGAATTTTCAACTCTAAAGGCTGTCACATATCATTCAAATAACATCAACAATTCTTTATATCCACCCTCAACTAAACACCATTCACCCTTTCTATTACTCCATACACGGCAATTCTTTATATCCACCCTCAACTAAACACCCTTCACCCTTTCTATTACTCCATACACGGTGCCAGGAACACAGATGACCCCTGGAACCCCAACTCATTTTAGAGTCATCGCATTCTCAGTCCAAAACTCCCTTGGCTTCGCATTCTCGGTCACTATTTGAATGCTCTTTTGTGTGGAAAGTTGGTTCATGGTTTGACAATCAAGATTGGTACTCAAGGGTCATCCATATACGTTGATAATGTACTCATGGATATAGAAATGTTAAATTCAGATGTCAATTCTGGATGTCCAACACTATTGTATAATTTAAATAGAGATGTTATTATTCTCTTTGTTTCCTATATAATATTCATAGAGTTTTTCTCCCTTGTAATTATATATTATATATAAGGACCAACTATCACAAATGATTTCCACTTGAGAGATCACAATCATCACATTTAAAAATTGAAATAATAGACGACGTACTTGTTTTGTATTCCACACAGTAAATAACCCAAGTTGTAATGATAAACCTAAATGGCTAAGTCTTTTTTTCTATTCTTGTTTTTTTCCATGAAAAACTGTCAACAATAACATCTTTAGGCACATGAGTATGGGTGGCCGGTGCACCGTGTTGCACTTGGACATGAGTTAATTGCAGTTGACCAAAGCTTCTGACTGTGCTGATTCAAGTTAAATTGTAGACACATTTAAAATAATGCAAGCTAGTACACCTCTTGCCAAATGGGAAATATGGACACTTGACATTTCACAATAGTTACCGTAAATGTCTATATTGTATTATTTTGTTGCCTCTAAGACACGTATATGTATTAGACTCTTTAAATATTGTTAACCTTATTTAATGTATCACATTTTTTATATTTTTTTGCCATCATATCCGTCACATATCGTATTTGTGTCTTGTATGGTATTATCTCTAAGTTGATTCCTTACTTGCCAACACTAATCAACTTGGTATTAGTTTTATTTAATTTGTTTGCCGTGCGTGCACCATTTCTATTCCATAAACCCATGCGGTTCATTGAATTTGATCATGGTAGTAGCTTATAGAAGCCCATTCTATTAGGATGAAACATACACCTCCAAAGTCCTAATCGTTTCGGCAAAGCCAGAGAGAACGATATGGGGCTAGATAATGACAGCAACTATGCGTTGGCAAGCAATGCAATGGGCAAAGCATCTAATCTGTAATCTGAAATTCGTGAGTTAAAGAATTGAAATTATTCATTGAAATAATATTTAGAGGTTAATAATATTATACAAAAGGCATCTAATCTGGAATTCGTGAGTTAAAGAATCTAAATCCTGTATATACGAACAAATCCAGACATAATTGATTAATGATTGTGTGACATAAATAACTTCTAAATTGTGAACGAAAATAACTTCTCAATTGAACGCACACAAAAATAAATATCTCAAGTGAGAAATGCTTGAGAAATCCTTTCCTCAAGAGGGAGATACTGTGAATTCTAAGATTTTTTCCAGCATTATTATCGAAGTATTTGATATGGGTATCTTATTCGAAAGCAGTGAGTATCAAAGCTGTAGTCTTTCATCTCAAATATCAAATCTCCTTCAACTCTAATATCAAAATCAAGGTGTCGAGGGTTTTCAACACAATGCTAATTAATGTTGAAAAGAAAGTCTTGTTCAAAATAAACAAGGGTATCCATAAATCATGTTTGGATAAGCAATAATTTAAAGTACAAAAAAGTTTTTCAAGGACAGGGAAGTACGAAGGTAAAAGATAAAATTCGAAAAGTATTGACCACTGACAATAGAGATTGATGAAAAATTTCAATTTTTTATATAATACTTTCTTCGTCTCACAAGGATCATAAAAAAAGAGTAAATTTTATTGTCTCGTTACATTAATATAGGTTCAGTATCGGATACGGGTACAGTACCAGATATGAAGTAGGACATTTTCTAAAAAATTAAGGTACATGTATGACAATATAAATTCAAATTTTATAAATAAATATATATAAACAAGATGTAAATAAATGATTTTGACATTAAAATAGCATAAATATTATAAACTTATATGTTGATACTCAAAATAAGTTAAGATATAAGTCCCAAAAAATTGAATATGATATTAATCCTCCTTCACTTTCCCTTTCACCCAAAAACATCATACCAAACGAAGCCTAAGAGCTTCAAATTGCGTGGTGCAATCAGCCAGTGAATCGAGCAAAGTTTATTATCTTTAAAATAGGGCAAGATTTTTTATTTATTTTTATATCAACCGGTATCTGAATCTAGTTTACCCGAATCCGATTCATCCGGTTGAGTCCCTCACCGGGGTTACTCCATACTGAACTCGAGATCAGGTGATTAAAGGACCAAATGAGCTATCACTTGACCAACCCCGCATAGGTAAAATAGGCCACGATGATAAGCAATGTCCATTTTTTTTTTTTTTATAACGAATGTCAAAAATCTTGGGCACGTAAATCTTATCGGAGGCTGCTTAACCGGTGTTCAGGAATCTCGTCCCAATCAAAATGCAATCTTTCACATTAAATCCCCACAATTCATTCAGACCACCATTCATAGACTTCGTACTCCTAATACTCAAATTTTTAAACTTAACAGAAAGAAAATACTCCCTCCGTCTCCCTCCCATGAAGTTAGTAAAAGACATTAAATTTTTTTGTCTTAAATTAAAGTTAAAATAGTAAATAAAAGAAATTGAAATTGAGTAATATGTCAGATTAGTCCCCGACTTTGTAAGCATCGGTCAAGTTAGTCCCTGACTTTATCGAAATAGCAATTTAGTCCCTGAGATTTCATTTTAATTCACATACATCCCTATCTTTATCCCATTTTAAAGCAAATACATCCCTGCAATAGTGACGGCAGAGACTAACTTGATCGACGTTCTCCTATCTCAGGGACTAAATTGCTATTTCGATAAAGTCAGGGACTAACTTGACCGACGCTGACAAAATCAGGGACTAATCTGACATATTACTCAATTGAAATTACATTATATATTTTATGATTGGTTAATTGAGGAAACATATATTAAATACTTATTTTGAAAACATATTCCCTTGTTTTTGTTGAATTTTAAAAAATTTATTAACTTTTTGGGATAGAGCATACTCTAACTATCAAAACTAAACTAAAGCACCATAAGTCCATAACACTAACAGGTAAAAATCAACCAGCCACATAAAGCATAAACTCATGATCATTCTCGATTCCCGCCATAGTTTCTGGCGCCAAAACCACCTCCAAATCAACGGCACCACCACCTTCCCTTCCGGGAAAGGCGGACATCTTTCCATCAAACTTATTCGCCGCGCCACTCCGCACCGCCACAGGCCTACCCCACCCAAAATCATTATCATACATCGGAAACCTCGGCGAACTCCCCATCCGCATGGTTGCACCATCTTGGTTCCCGAGCGGAAAACACTTCGCCTCGCGCTCCCAATCCAATACTTGTAACCTCACCTTAGCGCTATCGCGCGTCTTCACGCTCTCATTCAGCAACTCAGCACACCATCTTATATCCTTCGATAACACGTCACCAGCCACAGCGCGTGTAGCTATTCCTTGAATTGCGTTACCTAAATAATTGTCATTAAGCTTTGGCTCTATCCTGCGGCGAATGTTCACTGCCATTCGAAACGTCGTCGTTTTCGTTTCTGGAAGCTTTCTTGCACGTGTTACTGCATGCCACATTAAAGCGCATAATGACTGAAACGACGAAATCTCATCAACCGTTTCGTTTCTCGTAACGGCTTTTCTGTTAGGATCGTTGCCTTGTTTCCCTTTCAACTCGATGGCACCAACGTCGCCGTGGCCGTCGCCGCCGTCAATTTTCTCCGGCTGTGTCCAGTGGTTGACTCTGGCTTTCAGTTTCTGCATGGCGGCGTTGGTGAAGCTGAAAATTCTCTCACGCAACGGTTCGTCGGGGTTGAATGTCACCTTGACTTCACCTTCAGGTAACCGGAGAACGGCGTTGGAGACGAGAACAGTTTCGCGGCGAAAGTCCGGGACTGGGAGCCTTGAAACATTACCAGTGACTCCTTTGGTGACTTCAGCGAAGGTGTTGAAGAAGTTCCACAAGGAAGTTCCGTCAACGGCAGCGTGGCTGACGGCGCAGCCGATGAAGATGCCGTCGGCGAGGTCGGTGACCTGGACGGCCATGATCGGAGAGAAACGAGCGTCGTAGCTGATTTTCATGTGATAAGGAAATAGCTCCTTGAAGTAATGAGGGACGTCGGTAGGGGACAAGAGATCCGCTATGCGGAGTTCGGAGGCAGCGGCGTGGATGAACTCCACGCCGACGTCGTTGGAAGTTATGTAAATGTGACCGTTGGCATCGGTTATGAAACGGCCCGCGAGTGGAGGGAAAACGGAAAGGGCGCGTGAGAGAGAGTTGGTGAGGAGAGTGTGAGAGGGAAGTGAAGGAGCGGTAAAGAGACAACCCTTTTGGATGTAGTGACAACAAAGCATGTTGAGGTCTGAGATTGAAAGCTTGAGGTTTGGGAGGGTGGATTTTTGGTGAGGGAAAACGGTGCATTTTGAGAGGATAGTTAGAGCACAAGAAGAAGACATTTTTGTTTGTGAACAATAATAATGAGTTTTGGATGAAGAGGGGTGGCAAAGACGAGAAGTTTTGTATCGCTTTGGTTGGTTACTGTATGGTTATTGGCAAGTGAAGTGAAAATGGTATATTGACGTTTGGTCTGTGATGTCTATATAAGATGAGCCAGGAAACGGGTTGTTAGTTGTTACTTGTTAGGTTCATGCACTTCAAGATTTGTTTTTCATGGTAATCTGGAATTAACGGTCTCTAATTTTTAATCATTTAATGTTTATTTTAAAAAAAATACTCCTTCTATTTCTAGTTATGAGGCCCTCTTGGGTAAAAAAATTTGGTCCTAAATATAAGATCCTCTTGTAATTTTTTCCAACATTACTCTTACATCTCATCATTGTGGTCTAAATTTATGTGAGAAAAATAAATATAATTGTATTAAAATATGAAATGGAGCTTGTTTAATGTTGTAAGTGGCTTGGAAATTGATGCCTACGAGAGATGGGAGCGTTGGCCAGCCACAGTAAGATGGATTTTTGTTCATTACATTAAATATAGACGATGAAGTATCTAGGAATTAAATTAATTACTGAAAAATGAAAAAATTTATTATGTCCTAATAATTGGTAGAGGAGTATTTTTGGAAGAACATATCAATTTTAATATAGAATTCAACAACATTGGTGGACGTAAAAATGTCCAAGAAGACCTTATAATTAGGAACGCAAGGAGTAGTATCCTTGTTCACTCAAAAAGAAAAAACAGTGAATAATTTTGATGTATTCGAAAAGTATTCATGTCATTCTTGTGTCCGATACCGATACGCATACGTTACTTCTTGATACGTGTCCCAAAAGTATCCGATTATTTTTATTTAATTTTAATTATTTTTCTTAAAAAAAAAACTTCTCAGATACTTCCCGATACTCTCTAATACTTTTTTGATACTCCTCAGATACTTATTTGACTTTATTTTAAATTTTTTAATAATTATTTTTTTTAAAAAGTAACTTTTTAATTAGTATTTTTAATAAAATAAATAACACATTTTTTTATGTCCTTTAAATTGTGATTATTATAGTTATGTATTAATATCATTTTAAACTAATGACAATATGAATGAAACTTAACAAATATATAATCTCTCTTTTAAATTTTTATTATATATGTTGTGTCGTATCTTGAATTTTAAAAAATTCTCGTATCCCCATATCTATGTCGTATCGTGTCCGTATCATACTAATTAAGTCAGCACAAGAAAAACGCGAATTACCGAGGGGCAAATCCCTCGGTAAACGGCCAAAAGCCCTCGGTAAAAGAAAATTACCGACGGCTAACCGACGGTATCGAAGACCTCGGTAAAAGAGGCCTCGCTAATGATTACCGAGGGCTCGACGTCCCTCGGTAACTTACCGAGAGAATTGCCCTCGGAAAGTATTATTCTACCGAGGGATAATCCCTATATAATTTTTCAAATTATCGAGGGATATGCCGTCGAAAATATAAAAATATGTTACCGAAGGATAATCCGTCGGAAATTTAAAAATATATTACCGAAGGATAATCCGTCGGAAATTTAAAAATATATTACCAAGGTCATTTCCCTCAGAAACAAGAGGTAAACGTTACCGAGGGATTGGCCCTCGATATTGTGCTAATAAGTTACCGAGCTCATCCGTCGATAATTTTCAAATGTTCAATAATATTTTCATAGAACAATAAAATCAATAAAATTACTAAAATTATCATAGAACACCTATATAAATTATCATAGAAAAACAATATTTTTTAAAGATTCAATAAAATCATACAACACACCTGTATAAATTTAAAAACAACCATAGTATTAAAACACCTAGACATTGCTTAAAAAAAACATATCATTAATTGAAAGGATCTTATATATAAAGTATGCCAAAAGGGATACTATATATAAAGTATGCCAAAAGGGATCCTATATATAAAGTCTTACAAAAAAAGATCCCTATAAAGTCTTTCAAAAAAAAAAAAAGATCCAAGAAAGTCTGCCAAAATAAACGGATCCAAGAAAGTCAGAAGCAATATACGCAAACTATAACCAAATTTTTATACAACTAGCACCAACTAAATATCCCACCACTAATAATCATCATCATACTCAACATCATCATCATCATCATCATCGTTTTGCTGCCGATCCTCGTGCTCGTGCTCATGCTCATATCGATCAGGTGAAGGTAAGGGAAGTGAAAGCCGATGCATAAGTAATTCTTCAATTTTAGCTAACCTATCCTTCAGCTGCTGATTCTCCTCAGTGATCAAAGTCATCCGTTCTCTCATTTCTCGCATCTCAAGTGACTGCTGGGATGGAACAGGTGCTGATGATTGTGAAAGGGGATTTTCCCCTCGTAAAATATTTGGAGCGGTAACACCTGTACCATACACTCTCCCCTTATTCTTCCCCCCAGAAGCCTCTAACCAACATCGGGCCTCCAATGCATCAAGAGCTTTGCTGTCAGAAGTGAAAGTAGAAGAATCAACTTGAGACAAAGCCCGCTCAAGTCTCGCAGTATAGTCCTCCTGTAACATTATTGACATGTAAAATAACAATTAAAAACAACAATATCACACTTATTAAATGTTAAATTGTCACACAAAGAGGTTTGCAAATCATAAAAAGCTTCAAACAGTAATTGAAAAGAAAAATAGCTTACAAAAGTCCGCCTCGAGCGATCATCAACAAACTCCCCGGTATCCTTCCTAGTATGGGTTTGCTAAAGAGCTGAGCCACATCAACAAGTCTACCAATCTTAAGGGACTAGCAAGGTATCATTAAAAAAAATCACATCAGTTTGAATAAAAATTTCTGTAAACAAACACATCATTCCTAATATTTTCTCTAAACAAACAATTAAATTCAAGCATGGGAATTTATAAAATGTTTCCAAAGTAATAAATATAATGAAGAATATTGATTTAGTCTTTATCAATTATACCATGTTCTCTTTATATTCTCCTTAATGTTAAAAACCTTACCATATCTTGGGCATGTTGAGCATGATTAACGGAGCCACCTGTGTGCACACTACCGCCCTTTGATGATGCCCTGTTTTGCTTAGACTTTTCTTGCTTTTCCAAATGATCCGGATGATTAAACTTAGTAAGCAAGGTCTGCCATAACTCCTCAGTTATGCAAGAGGGACGCTTTTTTTTTACGAGCGTCGTTGAAAATATTTGATAATCGTGCAGAAGCTCTACTATGAAAGAGCTTCTTCACTGCATCCTCGTGCACCGGGTCCTATTGAACAAAAGTCTGCATATATAAAAACCATCTTAGAACAAGCACGAATTAAACAACCCAAGGTACAGCCCAAGAAACAGAACTAAATAAGGAAAATAGGACCAATATACAATAGCAAAATAGAACCAAAGTACATGTAACAAAGACACTCCTAAAAACAGCAAAAATCATTCAAAACAGAAAAAACTGGACCAAAATACAACACCAAAAATAACCCTTCAAAACAAAAAAAGAGGACCAACAAGAATAGAACAAAAACAGTCTTGAAAAAGCATAAAGAAGTCATGCAAAACAACAAAATTAGGACTAAAATACAATAGCAAAAAACAGTCCTTCAAGAAAGCAAAATAGAACCAAAATACATGTAACAAAAACAGTCCTGAAAACATCAAAAATAGTCATGCAAAATAGCAAAATTGGACCAAAATACATAACCAAAAACAAACCATCAAAACAGCAAAATGGGACCAACAAGAATAGGTAACAAAAAGTCTTGAAACAGCATAAAGAAGTCATGCAAAACAGCAAAATAAGACCAAAATAGAACATGAAAAACAGTCCTGCAAAAAAACAAAATTTGACCAAAATACATAGTAGCATTTAATGTCCAAAAATAGAAATGAAAAAAGACTAAAATTAGTTCACTGTAACCAATTTGATTTACTCTAAAAGAGACTAAATAAATTTAACACGTGCCTACTAATAATGACTGAACATAGATTTAACTCACTCTAAATCGTTCGAAGAACACCTGATTTCGTACACTTTCATCAATTTGAAAGTATGAAGTAACTGGATGGCGAAACACATTTTTCAATGTTTTTGTAATGTTCTTTGATGCCACTTTGGATGGGAAGAACCTAATTTAAAATAAAAAACATGTTAAGCCATTGATCAATATTAAATATAACAAAAACTAAATACATTTTGTTTATTCTTACCCTTTGCATGTAGGCATAATCCATCCAGGAGGAAGATCAGGTAGAAGCCCAATCGAGTATGCTTTTGTAGAATCTTCATCCATATCATCATGTGGATCGTTAGGGGTCGGTCCAGGTGGAGCAGGCTGAGAAGATGATCCAAGAACAGGAGAAAATTGGGGTGTATCTCTCGGGGAATGTCTCAATCCTGGGGTAGGTACCATGATAATGGGGACGGATGTCCTACGAGCCATACGCTTTGGTTCTGGGGGTGATGGGTTAGATGGTCGTTGTTGTGAGGGCTGTGAGAGTCTAATGGACGGGGATGAGATTGAGTTGGTAGTGGATGGTATGTTCATAGTAGATGGTGATGGTGACGGGGATGGAGTAGGGATAGATGGCGTTATGGGTATACGAAGCACATACTCTAATTTTCGACGAGCACCGGAAGCAACCTTCTTAGAGGCAGATGCAACCTCTTTCCTCTTATCAGCAGTGGCACATCGTCCTCCAGAAGACATGTCTACATGTATAGTAAAAACAATGTCAAAAACAATAAATCTATAAATAAGAATTTAATAGATACATATATATATAATTTTAAGTACTTGCACAACATAACAAAATACTGAAATGTGAAACTTAACTAGTAGTAAAACTTAAATACTATTGAACAATACATAAATGTCAAACTTGACTAATAGTAAAACTAAAATCCTATTGAACAATACATTAATGTCAAACTTGACTAATAATAAAACTTAAATCCTATTCGGATTCAGATTCGGAATCGGATGAGACATTCCGATCATCTAATTCAGCTTCAAGCAAAGCCTCTACGTCTTCTTCAAAATAATGTCCTTCATCTTCTTCTTCATCTAATTCTTGTGTTAATGGTTGATTGGCAAGTTCCACTTCTTCACCCACAGCTTGGGGATCCCTCAAACGAGGAATACGTTCAACCTCAATATCCTCATTATTGCGAGACATTTCATCCTCTTGATAAGGTTCATCATCCTCAGTGTCATCAGCTTCAATTCGAGACCTTGGTTTAGTCTTAATTGCAACACACCACCCATGTTTTTTTACATTGTTGGCTGGATAAGGAACATAATAAAGTTGCCGTACATTCTGGGCAATGACAAATGGATCAAACATGCCATAACTTCTATTCATTTTGATTTCAACAATATCATGTTTTGCATTCACCTTTTTACCACTGGGTGATGGATCAAACCATTTACAGTAAAACAAGACTACTTTTCCTAAATTATTGTACTCCACTTCATATATTTTTTCAATAACTCCATAAAAGTCAACCACACCGGCATCTGTGACTCCTTCAACGCAAACCCCACTATTCACTCTGCCTTTGCCAGAGAAAAATGAATCACTTTGAAATCTGTAACCATTGGCAAAGTATGTATGCCAAACATTAACAAAGTTTATAGGGGCAATTGCTAAATTCATTAGGGGTTGATTCTGGACAGATTCAACCTACGAAAGATATACAAAAAGTTACATTCATTAAGTGTTAAACCTAGTCAATTGACTAATTTAAATTGTAGGAAACTTACTTGTTGCTTGAACCATATAGGAAAATCCGTAAATGCACGAGCATGAGCATTTGAATCAGATCGCAAGAATGACCTTGATAAATCCACATGTTAGTATGTTAGGTGCTAACACTTCAACTTAATATTGTAACTAATGAGAGGAAACCAAACAGAATATGAATATACATACTCATGATATGGTTTAACTTCCTTGCAATTTATCAATATGTGAACATGAGCAGAATTCCATTCTGCACTAGTTAACCAGTGTATCAATTGCTTCTCAGAATGACGACCTGATTGATTAAACACGGATAGGGTTGGTGAATGTCTTTCAATTTCAGATTCCATTTCATTCCTATTATTTCTCTCTACCAACATGAAGGTTTTGAAGTAATGGGAACAAAAAAAGCTCGTCTCACGATGCAAGTAAGATGCGCATATCGATCCTTCAACTCTAGCTTTATTTTTCACTATCGTTTTGCATCACCCATGAACCTAAGACACAAGATACACATGATTGACAAATAGTGATAACATAAACAATAATGTGAACCGAATAATAATGATGATGATGATACATACCGCTCAAATGGGTACATCCACCTATATTGGACCAGACCACCAAGCTTTGCTTCATAAGCTAGATGAACAGGCAGATGCTCCATTGAATCAAAGAAAGCAGGTGGGAAAATTCTCTCCAACTTGCACAAGATTAATGGCATGTCATTTTCCATTCTATCCAAATCCTCCTTCCTTAATGTACTAGAGCACAAGTCTTTGAAAAAACGACTGACTTCAATAAGCGGTGTTCGTATAAACTCCTCCAATGAATTAACAATAATAGGAAGTAGACGCAACATAAACACGTGACAATCATGTCTTTTCATCCTATGCATCACTCCTTTATCAACATCTGCACATCTTGCCAAATTTGAACAATAACCATCAGGCATCCTAATTTCATTCGCCCACCGACAAACCGATTTTGCTTCATCAAGATTGAAACTATAGCTTGCTTTCGGTTTAAACATTTTCCCATTTGGAAGTGGTCTAAGCTCCAAGTCTTTTCGATGACAAAACAGTGGTAAATCCATTCTAGCCTTCTCATTGTCCTTGGTCTTCCCCTTCACATCCATAACAGTGTTAAATATGTTATCAAAAAAATTCTTGATGATGTGCATTGCATCAAGATTGTGTGGCAACAAATTGTCTTTCCAATATGGAAGTTCCCAAAATATACTTTGCTTGGTCCAATTATGAGATACTCCATATCCTGGAAGTCTAATTGGTCCACCTACATCTGTCAATTCGATCTGACTCGACCCATTCAGGGCTGCCCATTTGGGCCACTGATTTTTCGGGTTGGGCTAGCCCATGGGCCAATTTTTTTTCGATAATAAATAATTAAAATAAAATTTCATAACATTTTTTTTATTATGATGTCATTATTAATCATGAAAACAATAAATAAATAGACAAAAGACTCTATCTAATCTTAATTTTATTATTGCTCAATCCTATTCAATAACAAAATATTATAACATATAAAAAAAATTAAGTTCGGGCCAAATGGGTTGCCCCAACCCATATTAGGATGGCCAGTGTCAGACTAATGTCGGGTTAAACGGGTTGGCTCATCGGGCTTGATCCATTTTGAAAGCTCTAGTTAGACTCGAGGACCGATGTCGTACACATGATGACCTTTATGCATGGACCGATAATAATAAATGCATTATTCTGGTCCATAATAGTGGGTTTCTAAAACTCTGTTGAGGTCTGTGCCTCCCTCTCCCAGCAGGACGTTTTTTTCTTCCAAGAATCGAATACAGAGTTACTTACACTCGTAACTCATTATTAAAATTTTTGTTGGGGTCTTGCGTTAATAGAACCGATCCACATTTGTAAATTTTTTAAGGTTTTCTCACATATATTTAGAATATACTCCCTCCTGTTTATAATATAAAAAAAAATTAAAATTACACTTATTGAGGTTAATAGTATATAGTTTTCTCAAATTTATATATATAAAAAAGGCTTAATTATGGTTTTGGTCCCTATAAGTTGAGGTCGTTTTGAAAATAGTCCTTAAATCTTATTTTGACCTTGATTGGTCCTTAAAAGTTTCATAAATTTGGTTTTGGTCCTTCTGTTAGTCTTCCTCTGTTAGATGCTGACGTGGCAAACGACAGGGCCACGTCAGCCCACACCTGGCTTCCAACGCAACACCTTAATTATGGTTTTGGTCCCTATAAGTTGAGGTCGTTTTGAAAATAGTCCTTAAATATTTTTTTGACCTTGATTGGTCCTTAAAAGTTTCATAAATTTGGTTTTGATCCTTCTGTTAGTCTTCCTCTGTTAGATGCTGACGTGGCAAACGACAGGGCCACGTCTGCCCACACCTGGCTTCCAACGCAGCACCTGATGTGGCTGCTCCCCATGTGCCTCCCACGTGACCTCCTTCATATGTAGGGTTGAGCACACCCATCTTCTTCTACTCTAGATCGCCGCCGAGTGAGTGAGTGGAAGGAATAGAAAGCTTGCTGCAACAATGGCGTTGAAACCAAGCACCACGAAGGGAGGTATGTCTGATAGCGTGAGAAGCTGCAAGTCTCGTGCATCCGGATCCGTGACAACATTGAGGAAGACAGTGTGTGGCTGTAGTGCAATGGCTATTTTAATGACCTCTCACAGCTCTCAGAATCCAGATAGGAAGTTCTGGAGATGCCCAAATTGCAAGGGCTGGAGAAAGGGAGAGGATAAATGCAATCAAAAAGGGAGAATCAAAGAGTCAACAAGGTAGAAATGACAATTCAAAGAAGAAAGATTGAAGACATAGCACTTATGTTTTGAATTGAATAGAACTTGTTTATTTTGGCTTATTATTTTTTGAACCCTGTGTGGTTGGATTATTGGATATGTAAATGCTTGTTGAATATTATCACGTGGTGAAGAGTTAGACTTCAAATCTTCCAATTCGGGCATCTCCAGAACTTCCTATCTGGATTCTGAGAGCTATGAGAGGTCATCAAAATAGCCATTGCACCACAGCCACACACTGTCTTCCTCGATGTTGTCACGGATCCGGATGCACGAGACTTGCAGCTTCTCACGCTATCAGACTTACCTCCCTTCGTGGTGCTTGGTTTCGACGCCATTGTTGCAGCAAGCTTTATATTCCTTCCACTCACTCACTCGGCGGCGATCTAGGGTAGAAGAAGATGGGTGTGCTCAACCCTACATATAAAGGAGGTCACGTGGGAGGCACATGGGGAGCAGCCACATCAGGTGCTGCGTTGGAAGCCAGGTGTGGGCTGACGTGGCCCTGTCGTTTGCCACGTCAGCATCTAACAGAGAAAGACTAACAGAAGGACCAAAACCAAATTTATGAAACTTTTAAGGACCAATCAAGGTCAAAAAAATATTTAAGGACTATTTTCAAAACGACCTCAACTTATAGGGACCAAAACTATAATTAAGGTGTTGTGTTGGAAGCCAGGTGTGGGCTGACGTGGCCTTGCCGTTTGCCACGTCAGCATCTAACAGAGGAAGACTAACAGAAGGACCAAAACCAAATTTATGAAACTTTTAAGGACCAATCAAGGTCAAAAAAAGATTTAAGGACTATTTTCAAAACGACCTCAACTTATAGGGACCAAAACCATAATTAAGCCTAAAAAAAACATAGAGGCATTTTGGGCAAGTAGTATTGAAAATAAAACAAAAATTAAATAAGACAACCACCGTATAGGTGTGTTTCAAAAAAGTAACATCGACAATAAAACAAAAATTAAGAAGGTTAGTTAAATTTTTATTATATTTTAAACCTAGTGAAGTTTTTTTTTATTTATTTTAAGGCTTATTTATGTCTTTGGTCCCTAAAGATTTAGCTTGTTTTGGTTTTAGTCCCTAAAAGTTATTTTCATCGAGACTAGTTCTTAATTTTTTAAATATTTTGGTTTTGATCCACACCATTTGAAAAAATATGGTATTTTCCAATGTGGATTACAGAACACCAAATCAACAAGTTACGTAATGTGAGGTGATGTTAAATAGATGGTATGACGTGAATGATACAGGCCCACAAATGCAAAATTTTGCCTATCAGACCATTTTGTGGATGAGATCATTTTGCGTCCGTGAGTCTGTATCATCTACCTTATACCACCTATAAGGCTTTACCTCACACCACGTGGCCATTGATGTCATGTTTCGCTTGCCACATTAGTAAATAACATATTTTTACTGACGGTGGGGATCAAAACCAAAACATTTGAAAATTTAAAGAATAATCTCGGTCAAAATAACTTTTAGAAACTAAAAACAGAACATATTGAACTTTTAAGAACTAAAGATACAAATAAGCCTTTTTTTTTGTGTGCGCGCCTTATGACACATGTTATGCACACTTAAAGAGTTACTCCATTTATTCCTCTTTATAAGTCACATTAAACTGAAACACAAGGACCAAGGTGAATAATTAAATCCTTGTTTTAAAAAAAACAAAAAATAAACTACTCTCTCTGTCCCTAATTATAAGACCTCTTTGGGAGATTTCACGTCCATTAAAAAAGTTGATTAATTTGGTTATTTGTATTGGAAATGTGAACTTTTGATGTGTATTTTCAAATCCCTATTAATATTATTGAGAATCTAAAAAGTGTTAAATAAATATGGGTGTTTATTTGTGGAAAAAAGTAATTAATGATCATTGAAAAATTGTATGTGGTCTTATAAATAGGAATAAAATAAAAGTGTCAAAAAGGTCGTATAATCAGGGACGGAGGAAGTATTAATTTTAAACTTTTATCTATTTTACTTGCATAACTCCTTTTATGAGAAATTCAACTTAGTTAATTAGAATACTCATTTAATAGGTGTAGTTTAGAAAGAAAAAAAAATAAAGAAATACCTTTATTTTAATGAATTAAAGTAATACCTTCTAAAACATGTAAAGGAAGAAACAATTCTTTTTCTAAATAAGACACAAACAATTCTTCTAGAATATAACCTATTAAAGAAATAAAGGGAGTAATTTTTATGAAAAAACTAAAAATATCACAGTCCAAAGTATTAGATAAACCGTTTCCCTATACAAGTTAACTTTTTTTTTTTTTAAAAAAAAAATTATTTTTAATATGTGCCCTTTTTTTTTTGGTTTTGCACCCTGGTATCCGGCCCACTGGACCGACTAATCCAGTTCGAGGGGGTCTCGGGGTTAAGGTTTTATTCCTCTCCCAACGTTGTTGCGGGGGATCGAACCGTGGTTCGCCCTACCAAGTGCAGCCCCTGGCACCACTGCACCAACAACTCGTTGGTTTAATATGTGCCCTTAAGAATACATTAAAAAAACCCAAAAATTACTTTTTCATTTTTTTCCCTTTCTTTTGGTGAATTAATGAGATATTCCCAATGGATGGTAGGAGGAAAAAAAAAGGCCTTGCTGATAAGTGTTTTAAAGACATTTATTAAAGTAATTTTAATAGAAAAAATAATTACAACTTAGCATTTATTCTTCTATCGAAAATATCAAAATTCCAATATTTTTTATATCTCCATACTTGTTACAATGTTACAGCAAATCTTCTTCATGATTTATTTAAGCACACAGATTTTTAGTCAATAATTACTATAATCGCACTTTCAAAAATAAATCTTGAATGATTTAACTAGTGTCATATCATATGTGTTCACTCATACAGGTTAGGGGATAGGAATGAACTCTACTTACAAATAAATTCGTCGATAAATGTGTCTCTTCAAAATTAAAGAAATATTATCATCGTTTCTATTTATATGTCATATTTTAAACAAAACACAACCTTCGAAAAATATAATCGTTACTCAGATTTTCAATACATTAACTATGTTTTTTCCCACTATACCCTTTCTCTCTATAATCATTAATTTTTCTCCACTATATAGATAAACCAAGACATATTAAATAGGGGCAACATGAAAAATAGCATTTATTACACTATTGAAATCCTCAATACGACAGATAAAAAGAAACAAAAAAATCTCTCCAAAAAATGACAGATAATAAGAAACGGAGGGAGTATGTATTTTTTATTGATGATTATGATATATATATATATATATATATATATATATATATATATTTGTCTGTACTCTTCGGTCAGTATTACATGTGTCTACAAGAGCACATTTAATAACATTGAACCCTTGAGACTAATTCTGTACTAGGTCGTGTTTTTATGCCTCTCCCAGTGGGGTGTGTTAACCGGGAATTGAACGTGAGACATCTTAGTCTCAGGCCCCATTCCCAAGTTCTCAAGTTGACAGGATCGCATCACTTGAGTCAACCCCCGTTAATTTTTTATGATGATATGCACTCACTCAACGATTATCTTTACAAGACACATAATTGATTTTAGACTTATTTATGTGTTTAGTCCCTAAAAATTTAGCGTGTTTTGGTTTTAGTCCCTATAAGTTATTTTGACCGGGACTAGTCCTTTAATTTTCAAACATTTTGATTTTGGTCCCCTCCATTGGTAAAAATATGTTATTTGTTTGTGTAACTAGCGGAATATCACATTAGCAGTCCATGTGGTCTGAAGTGATGTCAAATAGGTGATATAACGTGGATGATATAGATCCACGAACGCAAAATGGTCCGATACGCAAAACGGTCCCGTACGCAAAATTTTGAGTTCATAAGCCTGAATCATCTATGTCACATCACTTGCTTGGCGCTACGCCACCGTCGGTGGCAGCTGGTGTGAATTTTCGTTAACCATATCAGCAAATAACTAAATTTTTGTAACGGAGGGGATCAAAACCAAAATGTTTGAAAAATTAAGAACTAGTCCCGATCAAAATAACTTCTAAGGACTAAAAACAAAACACGTCGAATTTTTAGGAACCAAAATCATAAATAAGCCTTGATTTTATTCCTAAAAGAATGATATATATTATTTGATTGTATTATGTTTGAGTAATGGGTCTATAAGCAGACCGGTTTCGTTAAACTCACCCTTAGAATTGAGTTTAAGTAATTGATATATCTAGTAGTTACCTATTACTTAGCATATTCTATCAATTGTCTGAAATTATATTAAAAAAAGTTTTAAATATTAAATTGATATCTATAAATATTGATTTTTTTAACTTAGTTCTAACATTTTGTTTTTTTTTCTTTTTTTTCATTTCATTTTGGTTTTGATCTTCATCATCATTTATAGATGAAAAATGCTGGCATGACCTAATAGGATTAGGACTAAAATCAAAGCGGAACAAAAAAACAAAGACTAAAACCTTCATATAGTAAAAATATATGCACTAAAATCAAACTACATTTGTGTTATCCAGACCGATCGGACCGAATCGGACCTCACCACAAGGATTTGTAAAAATGCAACATCAAAATTTCATCAACCAGAGACTCTAAGACTCAAAAACTTAAGGACTCAAAGTCTCAAAAACTCAAAAACTCAAGTGTGCTTAAAGACTTAACAATTTTGACTAAACACAAAAAGAAATGGTTCAGTCACAAATCACAAACACATTATAACAACTCAAGTCACAAAAACAAAAACGCAATAATGTGTATAAAACTCAAACCCTTCTTGACCAAGGACAACATACCCTATTCGGCCAAGTGAATGAAAACAACACACCATTGTTATAACAACTACTAAACTCAAAAGGCAAAAACAAACCAAGAACCAAACTTAGCCACGGTTTTCAAACAAAACCGATTTAGGGACAAAATTTTCGTGACAAAGAGAATAAAATCTGCCACGGTTTTGACACAACAACACTAAAACAACCACAAATTGTTGAACCACGGTTTTGGAAAACACCCGATTAGCCACAGTTCTCCTTAAAAATGAAAACTAAAACAACAACGACTTGCACATGACACCCTAAAGACAGGGACGAATTAAAGAAAAACACATAAATAACGACGAGAACAACCAAATCAACCACGGTTTGAATATAACACATCAAACAACCACGTTTAAGGTTGCACACAACAACAAAAATAAGGACGACACAACAAATCAAACTGCCACGGTTTTGATTTGAATATAACACATCAAAGCAAAAACAGCTACGGTTTGATTTGCCTCTAACTGGTCAACACCAAACACGACTCAAAAAAATTATTCAAAGACTCAACAAGAAAAGTACCTTAGAGCAATCTGAATCTTGTTAACACTTGATGAGTGGTTCATGGCTTGGCTCATACCAAGTTGATATCCACTTATTGATAACAACATGGGCGATTTTTCCTTAGAGAAGTTTAGCTCTGATACCAAGTTGATACGCCCAGGAAATGAGACCATGGATTCCTATTATTTCTCTAAGGCAAAGATCAAATGATCTTAGACTCAAACTAAAAAAGGATTCGGTTTTCAATTAATCCTCACCTTAAGGCCAAGAATCTTATGATTCAAGATTCAATCGTTGTGTTCTTTTGTTTAAGAGTTCTTTGCTTTTGTTAAATCCTCAGAAAACCAAGCATGAAATTCGTTACTCAAACTTCAACACAATGATTATGGGAATGAATCAAAACTGAATTGGATAGAAAACTCAAAGAAGAAACACAAAATAAGAAACACTCTCAATCACTCATGGATGATCACGAATTGATCATCAAAAATAAGAATCAAGAAAAAAAAAACTCTTTTTGTATATTTTGTAAGTTGAACACTCATGTGTTCTTAGACTCAACCATAAAGATAACTTTAAAATAAGAAACATGGATAGGAATATGACGCCCCTTCAAGGAAGAAAAAGAAGCCATCTTGCTTCACAAAGCATCATACCTTGGAAGTCTTGATTTTGGTTAAATCACCGAACCTCCAAGAGAATCTCTCCCTTGAAAGAAGAAGGCGTCACGCCTAAGCACAAGGCAAGCCTCACACACGAGTTTTCCATAAGAGCCAAAGCTCCCTTCATTCATGAAATTGGTTACATTATATAGAATTACAAAGTGGTCATGGCTGCCTACCCTTATACACATGAGAAGCTAAACTTAGCCATGATGAACAATTAAAACCTAACTAATGAGCAATAAAACAAATGTAACCTATACGGACCATCATGGCCTAACGATGATGAAAACGTTCTAGCCTTAATGAGGCTTCATGGTCATGGTTATGAGCTTGTTAATGGCCTCATGAATTTGAAATTCAAGTCATAACTGTTGGAACCCAACAAGCGGGCTTAGCAAATAGTAGAGGGGGGGTGAATAGTAATTTGAAGCAGCAATACCAAATATTTTGAATGATATTAAAAGAATTAAGCTGAAACTGATTTTTCTGGAATTGACTCGAAATACTCGAGTCTTTCTTGAAATACTCGAGTGTTTCAGGATGAACCACTCGAGTCTTTTAAGATATACTCGAGTCTTTAGGTAAGACTCGAGTCTTTAGGTAAGAACTACTCGAGTATTCTGTAAAATACTCGAGTCTTTCGTATCAGAGATGCACTAAACCAGAAATGAAAAATCAGCAACTCACTTCTAATTAATCCAATACAAACCAGAGACTTATCTAACAGAATAGCAAGTAATGAAGATGAATTTTAACAACTGAATAACACTTAATTGCCTTGAACTTATTACCCAATTAGATAAATCGATTTCTTTGAAAAGCTTTAGGTTGTTTGAGCAAGAATATAAATGAAAGAAATGAATCAACACTCAAGCAATTTTATCCTGGTTCACTCCAACAATGAGGTACATCCAGTCCTCCTAACCACCTTAGGAGATTTTTTTATAAATCAAATTGTTAGAAATTACAAGGATTAATTGAGATAGCCTCACTCAACCTAACCCTTCAAGAGTGTACCAAACTCTTGATTTCTACCCGAATTTGATTCCGGTGATGAAGAACTCTTCCAAAGCTTCCTTGAACTCCCTTCAAGAAGCTCCACCAGGCTAAGAACCTTTTAGTCTTTGTGCTTGAGAACCTCTCAAGACTCCAATACCCTAAGCCCACTTAGTGTTTGCTTGGGAACAATCCAAGGCTTGAATCAACAAGCTATTTTGAATGTGTATTACGAGTCTCACAATGGATTCGCACAAATAAGCACAACTCAATAATGAATTGAGACCTAAACTCAACTTGAGAAGAAAAATAACAATACGAGAGCAAAGTTGAGTTTTTGTGAATTAACACTTGAGAAGAAGAATCAGAGTAAGCTTGTAATGATTTTGTTCTTGTTGTCTTGTTTGTTCTTGTACAAACAGAGAGCAATTCGAAAATTAAGTTCTGAAGAGTTGGGAAAGACTCAAGTGCCTTAGGATGGGTTTTTGAGTCTTTCCAACGGCTTTATTTTTGCTGACTGTACCGAAAGACTCGAGTCTTTTTGGCCAATACTCGAGTCTTTTGGCCAGGCTGGAAAGTTTCGTTGCACGTACAAGACTAACGGCTATATTTGTTGATCTGGCAACAATACTCGAGTCTTTTATAGAATACTCGAGTAGAGACTCGAGTCTTCTTCAAAATACTCGAGTATTTTGATTAGACATAATAAAAATTAATTTTCCTTTTTGTTTTTCTTCTCAAGTATTAATTTTGGTTAATCTCAACCTAATGATCATATTACTTATTTTATTCTTAGAAGAGATTACCTATTTCTACCCACTCTCATCATAAATGATAAATTACAATTACAACCCAATTGAGAATGAATAAGCACTTGACTTCTTTCGTGAATTCTTGTTGTTGTTGATGTTGCATTGACTTCAAAGCTTGATTGTTAATTACTTTGTCATCATCAAAATCATATCCACATAATTAGGAGCATTGAATTTACAATCTCCCCCTTTTTGGTGATGACAAAATAATTAACACTTGTTGAGCTTGATAGAGCTTGATACCACATGAAGATGCTTGCACATGATGGTTTCTTTGTGAGGCAACTCCCCCTCAATACAAGAACCTCTAAACCTATCAAAATTCAGCTTGTGCTAGCAAAGTAGTTATGAAATTTTAATTACAGCAACAAGATTATGACAAGTGCATATCATGGTATCAGAGCAAATATAAATTTTAATTTAAATTTAATTACAACAACAAGATTGTGACAATAGCATATATGCAACTATTTCTCCCATTGTGACAATAGCATATGCAAATATTTGTCCCCACAACAAGACTTAACAAGTGCTTTTCAAGACTTAACAAGTGCTTTTCTCTCCCCCTTTTTGTCATGAGCCAAAAAGATATAACACTTTGAGAAAAAGATAAGGGGAGGAGAGTAGCATATTTGGAAACCCCATAACCAAATATGTCATAAAATAAATAAGTCATAAAACGAATAGCTCCCCCTGAAGCTTTGCATTAAAACACAAGAGATTTAAAAATGACAACATTAAGTGAAATAAGTGCAGGAATTTTCAAATCTAACTCCCAAAATACATAATGTTCAACAAACATAAGACTTAAAATCCAAAAAAAATCTAAAACAGCAGCATCAAAACATGGATGGAGGTGCATCATCAGAAGGAGGGTAAAATCGAGTGAAAGCAGCCATCATCTCATCAAACCGACGAATCATCTGTTCCGAATGTTGGTCCAAGCGGGAGTAAAGCATAGCCGACTGTGCACTCATTCTAGCATCGAGACTTGCAATATCATCTTGCTGGGCTTCAATAGCAGACGCAAGAGAGTCCACCCTCCCATCGAGTGTATCCAGCCGCGAGATGACATTGTCTCTCCACTCCAAACCATCAAACCCAAACTGAGAACCAGTAAAATCATCAAAATTAATCTCGTCCTCAATTGGATTTCCACCTTCAGCTTCATCAAATGCTGTAGCTTCTTCCTCTAATTGCTCAACATCAACTCCTTGTTGAGCTGCAACATTTTCAGCCCTATTCAAATTTGCCACATCCTCCTTGTACAAGTACTCGCCAGAAGGTACATGGAATTCCATCCCTTGAAGTTTGAAGTCTGAGCATCCTATCGAGAATGATGCGATACCAATTCAACCTCTCATTGTTAAGGATAACACTAACAATTCTAAGCTCTTGGTTGGTTGGTTTGGCATAGTTTGGTGAGGTTTCGGGAACAAGCTGGTGGCATACAATGTAATGCAGTACCCTAGATTGTGCTGTCATCATGGATGAATGCTTAGGCCCTTCGTTCTAGACATGACCGGGGTGCAATAAACTTCGAAAAATACCATCAGCATCAGCCCTTAAGGAATTGTCTTCGTGTCGTGACGGCCCGAAGACATGATGCAAATCCTTAACTCTAATAGAGAATATAACACCTTTAACCATGGATTCCAAAATGTCATTATTCAGCCTAAGGTTTGCATAGAATGTTCTAACTAATCTAGGATAAACAGGGCCATTAAATTCCAGAAATTTTATGAGCTTCTGTTCCCTAAGGTTAGGAATGAAGGGAAATCCCTTACTTTGTAGGAATGCACAGTTTACCCAGCTGATAACTCCAAACCCTCTTGAAGAGAATCTACCAAATCTGTCCAGGCATGCAGATTCTTGGTTGTAGAATCAAGTCTCCAATTAGGTGGATTTATTTTGATGATGACAATATAATTAGATCATGGAGTTAAAGCAAGAATTCAAGCTCATCAAGTCAAGAAGATCAAGTGCATTATGTATCTATTCATTCTCAATTTTATTTTGAATGTAATTTTATTTTATTGAGAGTGGGTAGCTTAGGAAGTTATCTCACCCTTAGGATAAATAATTTTAATTGCATGAAAAAGGTTAGGGGTTACATAAAATTATTCCTTGAAGAGAGAATTGAAATAAATTGTTGAAAAACATAATTTTTATCATCTCTGGGCAAAACACTCGAGTAAGCACAAAAACTACTCGAGTATAAAGACACTCGAGTAATATGAAAGTTACTCGAGTATCAAAACACTCGAGTACTTCCCAGAATACTCGAGTATTTCAGCCTCAAAACAGAGATTTGACCGTTAGTTCAATACTTGGGCATTTCTATTGAAAGATGGGCAAAACACTCGAGTAGTGTCAAAAGTACTCGAGTATTTTGGTTCTGACAGCAAAATTTTAACCGTTGGAAAAGGGCAAAAATGGAATGAAAGAGTTGATTTCACTCATTCATTGTATTTTCCATATATCAGAAATGAATGCCATTGAACTAACCAACAAGAGCATTTAAAAAGTCCATTGTGCAAAACATTCATTTTGGATCATTCTCTCTCTCAAGTGGATAATTACTCTAACTCAATATTCATTCATCATCATTATTTGTTCTAAGAGTTAGAGTTGTGCTTAATTGTTGTGGATATCATTTGTTGGATCACTCCACATACACATACACATCTTGTTCTCAAAATCTTGGTTAGTAACCAAGTGTACCTAAGTGGATCTTAGGTTCATTCAAGACTTGGGAGGTTCTCAAGCAAGGGCTAAGAGGTTCTTAGCTTTGGTGGAGCTCTTGAAGGTTTCAAGGAGCTTGAAGAAGAAGGAGTCTTCATCACCAACATCAAATTGGGGTAGAAATTCAAGAGTTTGGTACACTCTTGGAAGGGATAGGTTGAGTGAGGCATCTCAATACCCTTTGTAACATTTCTAACAATTTGATTTTAGTAGACACTCCTAAGATTCTTAGGGGGACTGGACTAGCTCTCTAAATAGAGAGTGAACCAGTATAAAATCGGTGGTGTTGATCTTTTATAGCTTTCTTTAACTTCAAGTCAAAACCAAACCTAAGTTGCTCAAAAGGGGATTATTAATTACATTAATAATTCCACAGCAATTAAGTTGTTTTCAAGTTGTTATAACTTTATTTAATTGTTTTCTACTCTATTATTAATCTGCCCTGGACTGTATTAATTGTTATTGATTAAAGTGCATATTTTCCAGAAACAGTTTTTCTGCTAACTGCACGATTTACTCGAGTATTATTAAGAAGACTCGAGTGTTCTTGTTATTTTACTCGAGTATTCTTTAAAACACTCGAGTGTTCTTGCTCTGTTTCTGAAAAATCTGCACGTGATCAATTATACTTAATTGCATTATAAAAATTAGTCACTATTGCATTCAGATTACTATTCACCCCCCCTCTAGTAATTGCTAAGCCCGCTTGTTGGTTTCCAACATTGGTAATACTCAGGTACATCTTCTTCGGATGATGATTCAGTCACTCTCACTCGTTTCCCATGTCTAGAGGATGATGCCATTGAAGAACTTTTGAAAAGATTGAAGTTTTTGGGAAGTTAGGGTTTTGAAAGGGGTTAGCGAATTTGATGTTGAAAACACTTGAAATCAGTTGAAATAATTGAGGAAAAGAGTTTAATAGATGTTGTTCTAATGAGTTTTGGCAAAAATTTGGAAGAAATCAGAGGTTTAGTGAAGAAATCGTGTAAAAATCGAGAGAGAAGAAAGAGGGGTTCGTAAACACTCGAGTAAAATGATGAGTGTGGTGCTGAAGTTCTTTAAATAGGCAGCGAAAGACTCGAGTATATTTTTCAATACTCGAGTAGTTCTTGAAGAACGACTCGAGTCTTCAAAGAAAACACTCGAGTCTTTTCAGACTCATGCACCAGGGTCTTGACACGATTTGCGCGCTGATGCAGGACAGGCCAGCCAAATACTCGAGTAAAACAGGGGGGACTCGAGTATTGCCAGGAAAACAATTTTTCAGAATATTAAAACGACTCGAGTCTTTTTGGAAGACTCGAGTTTTGCCTGAATGATTCATTTTTGAGATTTTGGAAAGACTCGAGGCTTTTTAGAAATACTCGAGTCTTTTCATTAGACCCTTAATAAAAACTTTTTCAATTTAAAACTGAATTAATTTTGAATTAAAGGACTCGAGTCTTTTTGATAAAACTCGAGTCTTTTTGATAAACACATATTTTGAACACAGTTTTGATCAAACAAACACAATTCAAACACAATGAACATCAATACCAACTTGGAATTCATAGAGAATCACACACAATTAACACACAATATTTAGAATATTATTAAGAACAATCTTAACCAAGAATCTACACCAATTGAAATAAGACTAAAGTGGTGATTTTTCAAATGACACAAAATGCAATTAGCCTATGTTTGATTCATCTAAAATACCAAGCTCTTTCCTTATATGATAGAAAGTATCTCTTGGTAAAGGTTTTGTAAAAATGTCGGCTAATTGATTTGAAGTACTAACAAATTCAATTGTGCAATCACCTTTTTGTACATGATCTCTCAAAAAGTGATGTCTTATTTCAATGTGTTTGGTTCTTGAATGATACACCGGATTCTTAGTCAAATTGATTGCACTCGTATTATCGCATCTAATAGGAATATTTTCAAGTTTTAAGCCAAAATCCGATAATTGTTGTTTCATCCATAATAGTTGAGCACAACAACTACCGGCTGCGATATATTACGCTTCGGTGGTAGAAAGAGCAACACTAGAAAACCACGATGTTAGATCCAGTGAGAATGTTTTGATAATGACAAAGGTTTTGAACAAGCTACAAGTGTTTGTGATCAAGCTCAAGTATGGAGAAGTTCATCAAACAACAACAAACAACAAATGATGAAGAGAGAGGAAGCTCATGAAGATTCAATTTGTATTTAATTGTAATATCTTTAGCTTAAGTCTTTTATTTTAATGAGTTTGGGTAGAGTCTTTAGAGGGTAGTGAATCTCTATCAGATGCATGATTATATTATAATTTGAGTATTCACTTAATCTAAAATCAATAGGTGGCTTAAAGGTTTGAAAGGAAAGGTTTAGTTTTGAGAAAACAAGTTTTTAATTGAATTTAGCAGTGGCTAATCGATTAATGGATTAGGTTAATCGATTAATACACATGTTACAGTGGTTAATCGATTAATCCATGTGTTAATCGATTAACACCTGCAAAACTGGTTTTTAAAATACGTTTTTAACTTCTCAAAATCAGTTTTTTAATGTTCCTAACTTTTGGGTATTCTATATAAACCTTTTCCTAACCTTTGTGAAGATTAGAACAAACTAATATTATTTTCATATCAATTTTACAAAGATCAAGCCACACTATTATCTCTCACTTTCTCAAGATGAAAGCTTTCACTTTTACATTCTTTGATCAAGAATCTTTGAATCTCTTATGTTGATATTTTCATAGCTATTGAAAGAGATTCATAGGATTGTTATTGTTTTCAATTGGGTTGTAATCATTGAATAGAAGGCAAGCTATCTACAACATTGGAAGCCTTGGTGGTTGTTCATCAAGCAAAAGAAGTCTTGGAAGTCTTGTTGTGTTAACTAGCAATTGGAAGTCTTGGTGTGAGGCATCATCAAGCAATTTGGAAGACTTGTTGTGGGGATATCAACAAGCAAGGGAAGAGGTTAGATTAGATTCAATAGGGTTGCAAGACAAGAGTGTGGTATCTCTTGGAGGCTATCAAGAAGGGAGTCTTGAGAGGCATTTGCTTGTAATTTGAGAACTCTAATTCCTCATAGTGAAGAATCTCTCTTGGTTGAAGAGGGGACTGGATGTAGCTCACGGTGGTTGTGAGTGAACTAGGATAAATCTCTGTGTAGTATCTCTATTCCCTTAACTCTTTACATTCAAGTCATTTCAATATTGTTCTTGGTTGAAAACCTAGAAAAGATTGATTTTTCATAAGTGATTGAATTGAATCTTAATTGTGCAAATTGATTTGGGAAAATCATTTTCATAACCTAGGTAATCAATAAGAATATTGGTGTTAATCAATTCCGCTTAATCTCCGATCTTACGTGTTAATTGATTGATTTTTGTATTCGATTGAAAAGTGATTTTTCAGTTTTAACAGTGATTAATCGATTAACTGAAGCTGTTAATCAATTAACCAAAAGCAACCTTTCAGGCACTAATCGATTAATTGGTCATCTTAATCGATTAACTTGTGTTTTTCAAGGGTTAATCGATTAATCAACTTGCTTAATCGATTAAGGGCTGAAACTTTGTGTAAAAATCATTTGTTTTAATTGTTTCGATTCGTTTCTTTCGAAAATCTTTCAAGGTTTCTCTAATACCTATTCAACCCCCCCTTCTAGGTGTCTCCTAGTGTCTCCTAGTTATTTCACCCACCAATTGTAGTTCTTACACATGACACCAATGAACTTCCCAAAAAATGACAAGTACCACTGGTGCTTTTGCGATCAAGCTTGCATCTCGCGAAGTCGGAATCCGAGTAACCAACTAAACTAAGATTGGCATCAGCAGGATACCACAAACCAGTGTTAATTGTTCCTTTTAGATACTTAAATATGTGTTTAACTACGGATAGGTGAGATTCTTTAGGATTAGCTTGAAATCGAGCACAAATGCATACACTAAACATAATATCCGGTCTAGATGCAGTAAGATATAGGAGACTACCTATCATTCCCCTATATTTACTAACATCAACCGGGGTACCTTGTTCATCCTTGTCTAGGTAGCATGATGTGCTCATTGGAGTGTAGGCTTCTTTGCATTTGTCCAATCCGAACTTTTCAAGGAACTCTTTGCAATATTTCCCTTGATGCTCAAATGTCCCCTCCTTGACTTGCTTTATTTGTAAGCCTAAGAAGAACTTGAGCTCTCCCATCATTGACATTTCAAATTCCTTTTTCATCAAATTAGAAAACTTTCTACAAAGAGACACGTTAGTAGCACCGAATATGATATCATCAACATAGATTTGTACTAACAATATGTCATATTTGGTTTTATAAATGAATATATTATTATCAACCTTCCCTCTTTGGAACTTATTTTCTAATAAAAAGGAGCTCAATCGATCATACCAAGCTCTAGGAGCTTGTTTTAATCCATAAAGCGCCTTTTTCAATTTATAAACATGGTTTGGAAATTCACTACTTTCAAAACCGGGGGGTTGCTTGACATACACTTCTTCATTTATAAACCCATTCAAGAAAGCACTTTTAACATCCATTTGGTACAAAGTGAATTTCATGATTGATGCAAAAGCAAGTAAAATTCGGATTGCCTCAAGTCGTGCAACCGGAGCAAAGGTCTCATCATAATCGATACCTTCCTCTTGGTTGTACCCTTGAGCCACTAGTCTTGCTTTGTTTCTTATAATCAACCCGGATTCATCAAGTTTATTTCTATAAATCCATTTAGTGCCAATTATGGAATGATCTTTGGGTTTAGAGACTAGATCCCAAACTTCATTTCTTGAAAATTGGTTCAATTCTTCTTTCATAGCAAGAACCCAATGTTCATCCTTAATGGCCTTTTTAATTGAATAGGGTTCAATTTGAGAAACAAAGGAGACATAGTTGCAAATGTTTTGAATAGACCTACGAGTTAGTACTCCCTTTGACATATCTCCTATGACATTGTCAATAGGATGAGCTTTGATGGATTTCCAAGCCGGAGGAAGTTCTTGTTTAACTTCACCTTCATCACCTTTTGATTTCTCTCTCTCTTTTTCTTCATGTGAAAAATCAATGCCATCTTCACTAGCATCACATGAAACACTATCTTCTTTCGAAGACTCATTAAAAACAACATGAATAGATTATTCAATTGTTAAAGTTCTTTTATTGAAAATTCTATAAGCTTTACTATGAGAAGAATAGCCTAAAAATATGCCTTCATCGGATTTGGAATCAAACTTGCCAAGGTTTTCTTTTCCATTGTTTAAAACAAAGACTTTGCATCCGAAGACATGAAAATGAGATATGTTTGGCTTTCTAACTTTGTAAAGTTCATAGGGGGCTTTATCTAAACAGGGCCTTATCAAAATTCGATTCAAAACATAACAAGCCGTATTGACGGCATCGGCCCAAAAATAGTGAGGTACTTGAGAATCATTTAGCATGGTTCTAGAAAGTTCCTCTAGCACCCTATTTTTCCGCTCTACCACTCCATTTTGTTCTGGAGTTCTTGGTGCGGAGAATTGGTGCTCAATACCATTTTTAGCACAAAGCTTATCAAATTTGTGGTTTTCAAATTCACCACCATGATCGGTACGAATAATAATTACTTTTTGATTCACTTGGTTTTGCAAAAGTTTTACATGATGTTTAAAAGATTTGTAGGTCTCACTTTTTGTAGATAAAAATAAAGTCCAAGTAAACCTAGAGAAGTCATCAACAATCACCAATGCATAATAGTTTCCACCAAAGCTTTTTACTTGTGATGGTCCAAACAAGTCCATATGAAGCATTTCTAATGGCCTTGATGTGGACATCACCATTTTTGATCCAAAGGTATTTTTGGTTTGTTTACACTTTTTGCATGGAGAACAAACACCTTCAATAGAAAAATTTAGCTTTGATAACCCAACTACTAGATCTTTAGATTGTAATTTCTTCAATTGGTTTACATTTATGTGAGCGGTCCTACGATGCCATAACCAAGTATCACTTTCTTTGCTCACTAAACAAGTAGAGACCAAAGAAGTAACTTTGTTTAAATCAACTAAGTAAGTATTATTTGACCATTTACCAACAAATTTGATAGATTCATCTTTGTCGCTTTTAATGAGGCAATGAGTAGAGGTAAATAATACATGATTACCAATATCGCACAATTGACTTATGCTCAAGAGATTGTGTTCTAATCCTTGAACATAAAGCACATTATCAATAATCAAGTTTGAAGAGTTTCTGATTTTACTAATACCAAGAATTTTGCCTTTGTTGTTGTCCCCATAAGTGACATAACCCTTCTCTTTTGGAGTAAGGTCAATGAAATGCCGCTTATCTCCCGTCATGTGCCTTGAATATCCACTATCTAGATACCACAATTCCTTTCCCATTCGAAGGCACACCTCATCATCACTTTCACTCATGTCATGTTTAGCTCTTGATGAGGACTCATTGTTGTTCTTGGCCATGAGACAAAGGTTTGCATTTTCATCACCGGAGCTACTTGAGGATGATTGATTACTCTTCTCCGGTGCATCCCAAACAATGTATGCTCTCTTCCCTTTGGTCTCTTGGGTCTTCTTGTCATTCTTCTTAAAGAATGTGGCACATTCCATTTTAATGTGACCAATCCCACCACATTCATGACATTTCACTCCATCGTTGGTACTATTGTCTCTTTGCTTGGAGTCTTTGGTTCTCTTCATTTTTGATGGGAAACTACTTTTCCTTCCCTTGAAGAATTTGTTGAATCTTTTGACAAACATCCCAAATTCTTCTTGATTGGGTTCACTATCGGAATCCTCACTTGTAGAGCATTCTTCAACTTCTTTTATGACTTTGGTTGAAGCTTTGAGAGATATGCCCTTTTTCTTCTTGTCGGACTCCTCATGAGTGTTGAGTCTTGATAGTTCCATTTCATGTTCTTGAAGTTTGCCAAACAAAGTGGCTAACTCCATTTTTTCCAAATCCTTGGATTCCACTATGGCCGTTACTTTGGGTTGCCATCTCCTATCAAGACATCTCAAAACTTTGTTAGTAGTTTCACCATCATGAATTGTCTTTCCTAAAGGAATCAAATGATTAATTATGTGAGTAAATCGCTTTTGCAAGTCATTGGTGGACTCATTTGGAAGCATGTGAAATAATTCATATTCATGAGTTAAAGTATTTAATCTTGCACGTCTTACTTCGCTTGTTCCCTCATGAGTAACTTGCAAAATATCCCACATTTCCTTATACGATTTACATTGAGAGACACGAAAAAATTCATCATGAGACAAAGCGGAAGTGATGATGTTTTTGCCTTTTAAATCATATGAAACTCTTTTCTTGTCATCATCACTCCAACTAGCTCTTGGAATAATTACGGTTTCATCATTTATCAATCTCTTGGGAATGTGAGGTCCATTCTCAATTGCATCCCAAATATCCATATCAATTGCTTCAATAAAAATTTTCATTTTGACTTTCCAATAAGCATACCCTTCACCATTGAATAGTGGAGGGCAGTTTATTGAAGAGCCTTCTCCTCCAAAGGGATTGCTTGAGCCCATAGTTTCCAAATAGGATCTTTTTCGAAAAAGTTGTTACACTCGATCTTTTGACCGAGCTCTGATACCACTTGTTGGAAACCAACAAGCGGGCTTAGCAAATACTAGAGGGGGGTGAATAGTAATTTGAAGCAGCAATACCAAATATTTCGAATGATATTAAAAGAATTAAGCTGAAACTGATTTTTCTGGAACTGACTTGAAATACTCGAGTCTTTCTTGAAATACTCGAGTGTTTCAGGATGAACCACTCGAGTCTTTTAAGATATACTCGAGTCTTTAAGTAAGAACTACTCGAGTATTCTGTGAAATACTCGAGTCTTTCGTATCAGAGATGCACTAAACCAGAAATGAAATATCAGCAACTCACTTCTAATTAATCCAATACAAACCACAGACTTATCTAACAGAATAGCAAGTAATTAAGATGAATTTTAACAACTGAATAACACTTAATTGCCTTGAACTTACTACCCAATTAGATAAATCGATTTCTTTGAAAAGCTTTAGGTTGTTTGAGCAAGAATATAAATGAAAGCAATAAATCAACACTCAAGCAATTTTATCCTGGTTCACTCCAACAATGAGCTACATCCAGTCCTCCTAACCACCTTAGGAGATTTTTTTTATAAATCAAATTGTTAGAAATTACAAGGATTAATTGAGATAGCCTCACTCAACCTAACCCTTCAAGAGTGTACCAAACTCTTGATTTCTACCCGAATTTGATTCCGGTGATGAAGAACTCTTCCAAAGCTTCCTTGAACTCCCTTCAAGAAGCTCCATCGGGCTAAGAACCTCTTGGTCTTTGTGCTTGAGAACCTCTCAAGACTCCAATACCCGAAGTCCACTTAGGGTTTGCTTGGGAACAATCCAAGACTTGAATCAACAAGCTATTTTGAATGTGTATTACGAATCTCACAATGGATTCGCACAAATAAGCACAACTCAATAATGAATTGAGACCTAAACTCAACTTGAGAAGAAAAATAACAATATGAGAGCAAAGTTGAGTTTTCGTGAATTAACACTTGAGAAGAAGAATCAGAGTAAGCTTGTAATGATTTTGTTCTTGTTGTCTTGTTTGTTCTTGTGCAAACAGAGAGCAATTCGAAAATTAAGTTCTGAAGAGTTGGGAAAGACTCAAGTGCCCTAGGATGGGTTTTTGAGTCTTTCCAACGACTTTATTTTTGCTGACTATACTGAAAGACTCAAGTCTTTTTGGCCAATACTCGAGTCTTTTGGCCAGGCTGGAAAGATCCGTTGCACGTACAAGACTAACGGCTATATTTGCTGATCTGGCAACATTACTCGAGTCTTTTATAGAATACTCGAGTAAAGACTCGAGTCTTCTTCAAAATACTCGAGTATTTTGATCAGACATAATAAAAATGAATTTTCCTTTTTGTTTTTCTTCTCAAGTATTAATTTTGGTTAATCTCAACCTAATGATCATATTACTTATTTTATTCTTAGAAGAGATTACCTATTTCTACCCACTCTCATCATAAATGATAGATTACAATTACAACCCAATTGAGAATGAGTAAGCCCTTGACTTCTTTCTTGAATTCTTGTTGTTGTTGATGTTGCATTGACTTCAAAGCTTGATTGTTAATTACTGTGTCAACATCAAAATCATATCCACATATTCAATTTGTAACTTCCATGACTTGATGACTCCATGAATGATAAGAATCCTTCTTCACTTTATTCTTCATGCCTTGGACGAATTCCTTCATGAGGAAGAGGGAAATCTTGCATTCAATTTAAACATGATTGAGTTCTTTTTAATGTCACTAATGATTGTGGTTACAAAAACATTATTAATGTTTTAAAGTTTTGTAATGTTCAATTAGTAGCATTAATTGTTATTCACTTTTCATTTAAGTCCTTCTTTCAACTTGATTCCTTGCCTCCTCATGTATCCAAATTCGTGCACCCCATTGGCCTCCCCATTTAGTGACCTAAAATCATGGGACAAGTGTCTTTATTAAGGGTATGTGTCCTCAGAAGGCACCTTTAAGGGAAGTCCCTTAAATTCTCCAATCTTGAGCTTGATTGTTTTAGGATTGTATTTGAGTCACCATGGTTCCTCCTGAGGAGGCTATCATTCCCTCCCTCTTGAAGAGGATTTGCCCTCAAATCCTGATGGTCCTAAAACAAAGAACACTCACATCAGTTCAAAACAGTTAAACATGGAAACACATTCTATTACCCTTCAAGCATCAAGCTCATTGACACCTTTATTCTTGACTTGTCCTAGACAAGGACTTATTGTTCCCAACCGTTGTGCTTATTCCCATCAACTAGGATCAAACACAACCAAAACAAAACGACCTTAAGGACCTTACAATTGATGGATGTGATTGACAGCTCCAACAACAACTTCAACTTTGACCCATGCTGATGCTTCACACTTGTTAAAACTAGATAACTAAAAACAATTCTAGTCCTAAACAAATGAAAAGATACATGTTCTATTACATGATTACATGAGTCTTGACTTGACTCAATAAAAAGAACTTAACTAACTAGGAAATAATTAAAATTTCCTATCTAAAACAGGGTTTCTCATTGAAACATGCACTCAATCTTTTTTCTCAGTTGAGGCATTGGTGAGTGTACCCTTTGGTACTTCATTCCTGGCAACCTGAAAATCCAAGCAAACAAAAAGGATTTACAAGATAAGTGTTAGAAAGATAGAATTTAAGCAAAGCTCTCCACTCTTTTTTTCACTCGAAGTGTTTGCACTCATTTTACTCAAAGTGTTTGCACTCTTTGTGTTTTCCTCAAGCTCACCTTGCTTTTCATTCTTTTTCACAAGTGTTTCACTTTCAAGCATCTCACCCTCAAGTGTTTCACTCATGCTTTCTTTCACTCTCACAAATGTTTCACTCTTAAGCATCTCACTCTCAAGTGTCTCATTTATGATTTCTCGCTCTCTTTTCCTTTCATGGATTGGTCTTCTAAAACTCTTCCCACCAAAAGCACTTCCTTTAATTGTGCCATGTTTTTTTTATTCTTACTTGATTTTAGCTCCACAAGGATTTGTAAGAATGCAACATCAAAATTTCAGCAACCAAAGACTCGAAAACTTAAGGACTCAAAGTCTCAAAAACTCAAAAACTCAAGTGTGCTTAAAGACTAAACAATTTTGACTAAACACAAAAAGAAATGGTTCAGTCACAAATCACAAACACACCATAACAGCTCAAGACACAAAAACAAAGACTCAATAATGTGTATAAAACTCAAACCCTTCTTGACCAAGGACAACATACCCTATTCAGCCAAGAGAATGAAATCAACACACCATTGTTATAACAACTACCAAACTCAAAAGACAAAATAAAAACCAAGAACCAAACTTGGCCACAGTTTTCAAACAAAACCGATTTAGGGACAAAATTTTTGTGACAAAGAAAATAAAATCTGCCACGGTTTTGACACAACAACACTAAAACAGCCACAAATTGTTGAACCACGGTTTTGGAAAACACCCAATTAGCTACGGTTCTCCTCAAAAACGAAAACTAAAATAGCAACGACTTGCACATGACACCCTAAAGATAGGGACGAATTAAAGAAAAACACAGAAATAACGACGAGAACAACCAAATCAGCCACGGTTTGAATATAACACATCAAACAACCACGTTTAAGGTTGCACACAACAACAAAAATAAGGACGACACAACATATCAAACTACCACGGTTTTGATTTGAATATAACACATCAAAGCAAAAACAACTATGGTTTGATTTGCCTCTAATTGGTCAACACCAAACACGACTCAAAAAAATTATTCAAAGACTCAACAAGAAAAATACCTTAGAGCAATCTGAATCTTGTTACCACTTGATGAGTGGTTCATGGCTTGGCTCATACCAAGTTGATATCCACTTATTGATAACAACATGGAAAATTTTTCCTTAGATAAGTTTAGCTCTGATACCAAGTTGATACGCCCAGGAAATGAGACCATGAATTCCTATTATTTCTCTAAGGCAAAGATCAAATGATCTTAGACTCAAACTCAAAAAGGATTCGGTTTTCAATGAATCCACACCTTAAGGCCAAGAATCTTATGATTCAAGGTTCAATCGTTGTGTTCTTTTGTTTAAGAGTTCTATGCTTTTGTTAAATCCTCAGAAAACCAAGCATGAAATTCTTTAGTCAAACTTCAACACAATGATTATGGGAATGAATCAAAACCGAATTGGATACAAAACTCAAAGAAGAAAGACAAAATAAGAAACACTCTCAATCACTCATGGATGATCACGAATTGATCATCAAAAACAATACTCAAGAAACAAAACTCTTTTATTTTTTGTAAGTTGAACACTCATGTGTTCTTAGACTCAACCACAAAGATAACTTCAAAATAAGAAACATGGATAGGAAGATGACGCCCCTTCAAGGAAGAAAAAGAAGCCACCTTGCTTCACAAAGCATCACACCTTGGAAGTCTTGATTTTGGTTCAATCACTTAACCTCCAAGAGAATCTCTCCCTTGAAAGAAGAAGGCATCACGCCTAAGCACAAGGCAAGCCTCACACACGAGTTTTTCATAAGAGTCAAAGCTTCCTTCATTCATGAAATTGGTTACATTATATAGAATTACAAAGTGGTCATGGCTGCCTACCCTAATACACGTGAGAATCTAAACTTAGCCATGATGATCAATTAAAACCTAACTAATGAGCAATAAAAAAAATGTAACCTATACGGCCCATCATGGCCTAATGATGATGAAAATGTTCTAGCCTTAATGAGGCTTCACGGTCGTGGTTATGAGCTTGTTAATGGCCTCATGAATTTTAAATTCAAGTCATAACCTTCCTCATCAATTGAATTAAATCCCAAATGTAACCACACGGCTCATCATTGTCTAATGATGCTACTCAATGCTCATGATGGGTTGGGAGTGTAACTCTTTCCCTTCTTGAATGCTAGGCCGTGTACCATGATGGCCAATTGAATGTGTTATTCAATTTGTAACTTCCATGACTTGATGGCTCCATGAATGATAAGAATCTTTCTTCACTTTATTCTTCATGCCTTGGACGAATTCTTCATGAGGAAGAGGGAAATCTTGCATTTATTGTAAATATGATTGACTTCTTTTTAATGTCACTAATGATTGTGGTTACAAAAATATTATTAATGTTTTAAAGTTTTGTAACGTTTAATTAGTAGCATTAATTGTCATTCACTTTCCATTTAAGTCCTTCTTTCAACTTGATTCCTTGCCTCCTCATGTATCCAAATTCGTGCACCCCATTGGCCTCCCCATTTAGTAACCTAAACTCATGGGACAAGTGTCTTTATTAAGGGTATGTGTCCTCCAGAAGGGCACCTTTAAGGGCAATCCCTTAAACTCTCCAATCTTGAGCTTGATTGTTTTAGGATTGTATTTGAGTCACCATGGTTCCTCCTAAGGAGGCTATCATATTATGAGGATGTAAATGTTATATTAGGATGATGTTTTCCAAGATATGTTGAGATATACTCTATATTTCTTTGCAATGTTTCTTTCTAGTGCTGTCCAGTAAAGAGAAAAACAGGTTATCCTGTAAAAAAAAAAAAAAGAAAACAGGTTTTTCATTAAAATTTTATTATTATGGTCTAAATAGACCGGTCTGGTCCAGTCTTTGTATATGAAAAACATCTAGTCCGGACTAGACCAAACCACATTAATTTCATTGGTCCGGCCTCTAAAGTCCATTAAAGTCCGGACCAGACCGTTATACCCCTAGTTGACAACAGGGATCAAAACTAAAACAAAACCAGAAAACAGAAATCAAAGCCAAAAAAAATGTAAGGACTAATTTCAAAGAAGTCAATATTTATAAGGATCAATGTAGTATTTAGAAAAAGAATTCATTTGATTAATAATTTCTAAATTAAGAAGGGTTACGAGGGGTTCAAAATTGTATATTTATAATATGTGTTGTATGGGTACGGGTACGTGGTATATCATTTTTTTAAAAAAAAATTGTGGTACGAGAACGGTATTATAAATTCATAATCAATAAATAAATATAAATAAAAAATATATAAACAAATAATATTGAGACTAATATGTAGAATAAAGTATTTTGGAATGAGAAATTGATGCTCAAAATCTACTGAGATATAAAAAACAAAATATTGATTATGTAAGTTAAATTTAAAATTATGGTGTGAATGTAGAAAAAAATAGAAAATATCGAAGTTCTTTGACAAATATGACATAGTTTTGGAATGATGCATATTCAAAATATAGTCAGACATACCTAATATGTGTACTCGATGCGACGATACGTGTATCCAACTTAAAATTAAAAGAATAATGAATCGGTACATACCCAATACATACCCAAAAATACGTACATATATCAATATCCAATATATACCAAATATAGGTATATCACGCTGTTTTAAAGTACTCATACTTCATCGTTATAATATTTTGAATTTAATTCTAAGGAGAGCTAATAAAATGTTTGGAGCATGTATTTAAATTTAATGATAATTCGTTCGTGCACTGGTGAGGTTCTTGGTTGTGAGGGACGGGCGAGTCTCCCTGTTGGCCACGCCGTTGCTGCAGAAAGCGAAAGGAATCCGTCATATGCTGCTTCTTGCCCAGCAAAAAGGGTGGCACTCTATCATTGTTGAAACTGACAGTTTGCAAATTGTGGAGAGACTTCATAATTGGATAGAAGATTTATTTGATTTTGGTACATTGCTTGAAGATATCAAATCTCTAGTCCCTTGTTTTAGTTATTGCCAATTTTCCCATATTCGTAGGATAGGCAATGTTGCAGCATGTATAATTGCTTGCTATTGATTCATGGGTGTGCATGGTATAACAACCCCCTTGATTTTATTTTGGATGTAATCCAACATTCTTGTTGAATGAAATTTTTCTCTTTAAAAAAAATTAATGAAGCCTTTTATTTAAAAATAAATAACTACAATAACAAATAATAAAATATTTAAATTTGTGTTATTAAAGATGAGTTAATAATAATATCCTCAAGAGTAAGTTTAGATGGGAAAGGCTCAAGCACATGGAAAAAGTTAAGCAGTCATGCATTGATGCATGGGCTAACATTTACGGTCATCACCTATATTTTTAGAAAAAGGCCTATATTTTTTTTGACTAAACTGTCACTTTAGTCCCTTACTTTGTAAGAAGCTTTCATTTTAGTTCTTGATTTTTCAATAATTCCTCTTTAGTCACTCACTTTGAAAAAAGTTATTCACATTAGTCCTTGACAACTTTTTCCATTTATGGACCTTAACTCCAAAATCAGAATGATAGTTGATTTAGAAGGTTGGATAGGAGTTAATTAACCATGCGTGACAGAGTTCAATCATTTTTTGTTTTCATTTCGTCACAGATGTGCAGTGCGAGATAGAGCAGAGGTAGAGAAGATTCAAAACTACCCTAGCAGTGGAAGAAGAAAATCGAAAGGACCAAACAGAGACAGCAAAACAAAGCAATTAAAGGTGGGTTTGAACGACGATGCTGTTTTAGCTCTTGTCATAAAACGACGACGTTTCGGGTCTCTAACGTTTTATTTTTACTCCCCGCGAAATGACGTCGTTTCATGAGAAAAAAATTTCAAACTAGAAGAGAAGGTGGTCCTGGACAATCACAGCCCTTCGTGCCACGAAATCAACAATGGGCGGCTAGTATCTACCCATGCATCAGTGGTGTTAGAGTAACCAAGTTCAAATTCGACTAGTTCTTTTTTTTTTCTCCCCTTCCTTACAATAAAAGAAAAAAAAACTATTTGCCTTTTAAAAAAGTGAGATGTGTTATGAATTAATGAAAATAAGAAGACATAAGAGATTGAAGGAGAAGAGAGAAGTATTGAGAAATTGTATTTCATTCTTGGAACAAAGTTTACAATACATATGAATCCTATTATATAGGAAAGGATAAAACTCTATCACGAATTTGTTTCAACTAAAGATAAACATAAAGTAGAGATAAACTCAAACTATGATAGAGTCATCTACTTATTAAATAAATACAAATTGTTTATGAACAATGTTTATTTTCAATTATCAAAACATTATTAATTTTTTAAAAATTTAACTTTTCTTTTATCTATTTGCAGTTCATATAAGGCATAAGGAGAAGAAAAATATTACTGTATTAGATTACATAAAGGAGTATAAAAACATAAAATATATGAATCTTTATAATATAAATATTATAATAAATGTAATTTGATATACTTATTTTATTTTTATCCACATTTTTATTTTTAAATTCTTGATTATTGGTGTGCATCAAGGTATCCTCCCGTCGATAGTCGAAGACTAATCCTTTCCAAGGCATAGAAATAACATAAGAGATAACCTAAGTGTATTTTGCCTCTACAAACAAAACTTTTTTCATAGTCACAGCAGGAATCGAACCTCTGACATCATGGTTAAAGAACTCAGCTATTTATCAATTATGTTGGACTTGTTGATAATTTTAAATTCTTGATTACATAAAATTTTAAATAGTATTTTAACTCGTGTATGGCATGGGTAATTGTACTTTTTGTAAAAAAATTCATTCTCTTAGTGAATTACGGAGTATCATTTTATCTTTTATAATTATTTTGCACTTCAATTACAAATCACATCTCTCTTTATTTTCGTTCTCTTTATCCTCAACCTCATCCCTATTATTATAGACAAAATAACTAATTTCACGTTTATTAAGAAGATTAGTTTATTTTTTTTTAATTATAACAAATTTATTAAAAAATAGAGATATTTTGAAAAAGTATCATTGAGAATTAAACAAAAATTAGATTGAGAATAAACAAAAATCAGATAAGATAACAATTTTGTAGAAATGTTTTGAGAGAGTAAAAAAAAATTCATTCTCTTAGTAAATTAAGGAGCATCATTTTATTTTATATATAATTATTTTGCACTCTATTTACAAATCACATCTCTCTTTATTTACGTTCTCTTTATCCTCAACCTCATCTTATAGGCAAAAATAACTAATTTTATGTTTATTAAGGAGGTTAGTTGATCTTTTAAGTTTTATCAAATTTATAAAAAGTAGAGGTATTTTAGAAAAGTATCATTGAGAATTAAACAAAAATTAAATAAGATAACAATTTTCTAAAAATGTTTTAAGAGAATAAAAAATTCATTCTTTTAGTAAATTACGAAGTATCATTTTATCTTTTATAATTATTTTGCACTCTAATTACAAAACACATCGCTCTTTATTTACGTTCTCTTTATCCTCAATCTCATCCCTATCATTATAGACAAAAATAACTAATTTCACGTTTATTAAGTAGATTAGTTGATTTTGTTTAATTTTATCAAATTTATAAAAAAAATATAGGTATTTTAAAAAGGTATTATTGAATTAAATAAAAATTAAATAAGATAACAATTTTCTACAAATGTTTTAAGAGAATAGTATTACAAATAAAATAAAATTTAAAAAAATTAGTTAATTTTGCTTATATTTTAAATTAAGATAAATATGTTTTTTTCTTATATTTTAATTTTTAAAAAGTATGAGTTTCTATGTCTCTCTTTATTTTGCCCACCGAGTTGGTTAACTTAAGTTTAGAGCTATTTCCCTTGAACCAAATTCAATACTCATGTCATTAGTGCTACTTGATCTAAAAGTAGGTGTGGTGTTCGCGGATCGGTTCGGTTCGGTTCGGTTTTAAGGTAATATTTGCGATTTGGACCGGTCCATTATATTAGCAAATCCAATTAGATCCAATCCAAAGAAATACTTGCGGTTTCGGTCCGGTCCGATTCCATTTCAAATTTCTTTTTTTTTCCATGTTTTTATTTATATATTTTTTTTCCAACATCATTGTTGCAAGGTAGTCCGAATTTTTTTGTCTGTCAATCTACTCTGGTCTTGAAGCTAAGGTCACACACTTCTCTCAACTTACAACACAACTAGATTAGCAAACAAATATATTCAATAGTGCAAGACAAGGCATGGTAGATTGCACAAGTGGTATGAAAATTGAAAAGTAAAAGTACTACTCCCTCTGGTCTTATATATAAGCCCTCATTCAAGATTTTTTTTTGTTCATAATATAAGCTCCATTTCCAATTTCCAATGGCATTAATTACTTTTTTTTCACAAACATCCCTATCTACTTAACACTTTTTACATTCCCAATAATAATTATAGGGGTACTTTTGAAAATAATACCAAATATTTACATTTCCAATGCCACTAACTAACTTTCTTAAAGGGAGTGAAATTGGTCAAAAGATGCTTATATTAGAGACCGACCGAAGGGAGTATAATACTATTTGAGAAAAAACAGATAAAGAAGAAACATACCTTATCCTTCACGGGACCATTGAAATCATCAAGGAGCAGAAAATTGATGAAGTCATTGAAGCTGAGTACTTGTCCTTGACACCCATGTGCTTTATTACCACTATTTATAGTGCTAGAATTTCCTACTTGCAAAACCTTCTTTACAACTGGCTCTAAATCTTTTATGGTGCACTCCTTTTCCTATTGGTACTCCAAAACATCATGAACAACAAAATTTAAAATGGTAACACACAAGCTAAAGATGGTAACATACTAACCCTAAAGAAAAAATAGTAACAAAGTAAGAAATGGTGGAGAAATATTACCTCCATCGCAGGCTTGCAACGACGAGTTTGATTTGGCACGAAAGAGCGAGATGGTGGCGACGGGTTTGAGCTCGAGTAATCGAGCGAGACGGCGGCGCCAACAGGGAGTGAGAGAGCGACAGGAATCGGGTTCAATTGTGCGGTTGTGCCGACGGGAGTGAGAGGCAACGACAGTTTGTGGCTGTTGCTAGTTGAGCTTGCGGCAGCGTTTAGGTCTTTGGGAAATTGGGAGTGTTGGTGGCTTTGTGCTTGTGGGCTGTGGCTCCCACGGTTTGTGAGTAGAAGACGAGAAGGGAAAACCTAAACACAATTACACAACTAGATAAATGATGCGTTTTGTGCACATATAGAGAAGGATCGGTTTGGTTTGGATCTGTTCGGTTTTTCAGTGAAACCCAAAATCGAACCGAACCGATCAGTTTTCAGAATTTGAGTCCAAAAAAACCAATACATGCGGTTTTTTTTCGGTTTTCGGTTTTTCGGTCTGGTTTTGCGCTTTATAATTGGTCCGGTTCGGTTTTAACACCTCTAGGTGTGAGACAGCTATTCTATGAATAATTTTAATGTCCACTGATTTTTTTTAGTGAACCCATCCACTAATTTAATGACCCATTGTAATAAGTCTCCTACCTGGTAAATTTTTTATACCAAAAAAAAATTTGTAAATAAGGTAAAGTTAAAGGTTCAATGAAGGGCAATGTTCAGATTTTTGTCCTATGCAATAAAGATGCATGTGGCTCCAAACACTGAAACAACACAATTCCCGCACAACATGAGTTGAGCCTGCATTAGGGTACTCGTGAATGTTCAAATTGAAATACTCTCACTTTTATTTAATTTATGCAGATTAAGAAAATTAATTACTTCCTCCGGTCTTAATTATAAGAAAAAAAATTCCACTAATGGTCTTGTGGTGGGCCGACCCTCGGTCCTACCCTTACAGTAAGTAGCCGACCGAGAATAAGTTACTTTAAGGACTGTGCCTACTCAGGCCGAGCGTTTACTCAAGTACTCCAGCAGGTTGGCACCGACCACAGGGACGTTACCCCTTGAGAGTCCGACCTATGGGCGCGTGAATCCAACTTGCCACAGGGATAAGGCCCTCTAATACAGGATAAGGATGAATGACTCATCCCCCTATCCTAAAAGGGTCACATCAGCAACCTAACTGGACTTCCGTACAGGCCCAAAAGGTACAATGCCACCCCTATAAATAGTTGTCTCCAGCTAGGGGCTCAGGTACGTTCTCTCACTCCCTAATTGCTCACTTGCACACACCAGTGATTAGGGAAACCCTAGTTATCCCAACTGGATATCTAGTATACCAAAAGAATCACACAGTAACATCAGATCGCATCCTAGCTCTCAGGTCACCCAATATCTTTAAGCTAGCAACAGATCTTAGACACTACATTGGCGCCGTCTGTGGGAACGATAAATTCTCATTCCCACCCAAAAATGGCACACACACGTGGCAAGACCAGAAACAACTCTCCAGGTATACACCACCAGCCCGGAAGAAACCGTCACAGACTAGTGGAAGGTAGCGCTGACAACGGAAGGGATTTAGAAGGTAATTCCAACGGCGGAAGAGACCCACCCCACCCACCCCCTCACAGCGTCCCTTCAGTTCGATTGGAGATCCCAGCTCCCAGCCACCACACCGCACCGGCCCGAACACATAGCGGACCCTATACTATCCACTCCAGACAAGCAAACCCCAACACACTCAATCCAGCACAAAACCACGGATCTGGACGATCCTTTGACGCCCGTGTTTCTGGAGGAGAAAGGGAACACTCCCAAGGCCGGAGAGAAACTCAGCTCGAAGAAATAATCAGGCAGCAAGCCCAAATGCTAGAATAGCAGGGGAAGGCTATAGCCGACCTTCAGCAGATCCACATGAACACGATTGCTGGACGAGCTATGGAAACAGCCCTAGCAACCAGACTAGTTCATGATCCGCAAGGTCCAATTACCCTACCCCTTCCACCGCCGATAAACCCTGCCCTAGCAGCCACCTATGAAAGATAAAGTAATACTCACCTAGGTCATCCCTTCACCCCTCACATCATGGCCTATGAAACACCGTCCGCTTTCCTTGGTCCCACCAGTGTTACGAAGTACAATGGGTTAACTGACCCCCTGGAATACATCCTATCTTTCGAGGGTGCAATGAATTTTTATGACGGAGGAGATTTGATGAAGTTCCGAGCTTTCTCGATGACTCTTCAACCACCGGTACTGGGGTGGTACTCGGCTCTTCCCAGGAATTCCATCAATTCCTGGGCAGAGATGAAGAAGGTTTTTCTTAACAGATATACAGCAAGTTGCAGACAACCAAAATCAGACCATGCACTGACAGGAGTAATGCAACTACCAGAGGAGCCATTGAGGGAGTATCTGGCTCGATTCCACTCGGAGGCAGGATCTGTACCAAACCTTGAGCCAAGTTTCGCAAATTTTCTTTTCACCCAGGGGCTCCGCAATGGAGACTTTAAGAACTCACTGGTGGAAAAGCCACCGAGGGACATGGCGGAATTAAGACACCGTTCCACCAAATTTATCAATTTGGAGGAATTTAACAAGTGGCAGAGACAGAGAGAAAAAGGTGACAGGGGTGAGCCCTCCTCTCAAGGAAGGCCGAGGAGAGATGACATGAGAGAAGAGCGGGGAAAAGGGTCGAGGAATGATAGAAGATTCATCATTTCTAGGGCCAAGTTTGATGAATACACCCCTCTCACAGTTCCAAGGAGTCAGATTTTGGAAGAAATCATGCAAACTGATCTGAGAATGGTTGAAAGGCCCCCCCTTTGAAAAGGAGTTCGCGCCAGGACCGATCAAAGTATTGCTCGTACCACGGGGGTACGGCCACACCACGGAAGAGTGCACGTGGCTAAGAGATGTTATTGAACAACTCATAAGAGATGAGAAACTACAACAGTACGTCCGAGAAGCCCTCACTCGGCGTGCCAGGAGGAGAACCCCTTCCCCGAACAGAAACGCTCGCAAAAGAACCTCATCCCCAACAAGACAAACCAATCATCATCCAAATCAACAACAAGCATCAAATCAGCAGAGAGTAGCTATGGTAGAGATAGCTAACAAAGATCAATCTCCCCAAAACCTCAGAATTAACACCATCGCTGGAGGTTTTGCCGGGGGAGGAGAAAGCAGATCCGACAGAAAAAGGTATATCAATCAGGTACTAGCCGTTCAGGACGACCCGATTCGCAAGAAAGCATCATAGAGCGTCCCAATCTGTTTCAGTGATGAGGATTTGGAAGGAATCATTCCGGGCCACAACGACCCGATGGTGATAACCGCCTTGGTAGGCAATTATGAGGTCGCCAGAATATTTGTTGACCAGGGTAGTTCTGCTGACATCATCTTTTTAAACCTTTTTGAAGCTCTGAAATTGAAAATAGCTGACCTGACCCCTTTCAAGGGAAAATTGATTGGCTTCACAGGAGATACGATTGTCCCCAAAGGATACATCCAGCCCCCAGTAATGTAAGATTCATGAAGAATGTTTTGATAAATCCCAAAAGGTTTTGAACAAGCTACAAATGTGTTGATCAAGTTCAAGCTCAACAAGCAACAACAAACATCAAGTTATGAAGAGAGAGCCAACTCATGAAGACTTAGTTTGGTAGTTTATGTTTTATTGTTTTATCTTTTGCCTCACAAGTCTCTTAGTTTATGAGTTTGGGTAGAGTTTATTAGAGGGTAGTGAATCTCTTTTGATTGCATGATTATATCATATTTTGAGTATTCACTTTGCTTAAAATCAATAGGTGGCTTAAAGGTTTGAAAGAAAAGGTTTAGATTTTGAGAAAACAAGTTTTTAAGTGTTTTTTGAACTGACTACTCGATTAGCCACTTGATTACTCGAGTAGAATTTTTGTGTCTTGCGCAATTACTCGATTAAGGGGCTGATTACTCGATTAGAATTTTGAAGCCTTGCGTAAATACTCGAGTAGTGAACACTTATTACACTGATTACTCGAGTAGTGACTTTGTTACTCGATTAACACGAGCTGTTACTGTTTTTAAATGAGTTTTTCACTTCTCAAAAGCACTTCTAATCATTCCTAACTTTTGGGTATTCTATATAAACCTATTTCTAACCTTTGTGAATCATTATTACAATTGCCTATCATTTTTATATCAATTCTACAAAGAATCAAAGCCACTCTATTCTCTCTCACTTTCTCAAGATCAAAGCTTTAACTTTTACATTCTTTGATCAAGAACCTTGAATCTCTCATGTTGATCTTTTCATAGCTTTTGAAAGAGATTCATAGGATTGTTATTTTGTTTTCATTTGGTTGTAATCTTTGCAAGAGGCAAGCTATCTACAACAATTGGAAGTCTTGGTTGTGAATCAAGCAAAGTTATTTGGAAGCCTTGGTGTGGCATTTCATCAAGCACTTGGAAGTCTTGTAGTGAAGCAAGCAAGTGGAAGTCTTTGAAGAATCTCAAAGCATTGGAAGTCTTGTTGTGGGGTATCGGCAAGCAAGAGAAGAGATTAGATTAGATATCAATAGGGTTACAAGGCAAGAGTGTGGTATCTCTTGTAGGCTAGCAAGAAGGGAGTCTTGTGAGGCATTTACTTGTAATTTGAGAAACTCTAATTCCTCATAGTGAAGAATCTCTCTTGGTTGAAGAGGGGACTGGAGTAGCTTTCAAGTGGATGAAAGTGAACCAGGATAAATCACTGTGTCGTATCTCTAAACTCTCTACTCTTTACAATTCTTGTTATTAATTGTGTTCTTGGTTGAAAACCTAGAAAAAGTGATTTTTCATAATTGATTGAATTGAATCTTAATTGTGCAAAATTGATTTGGGGAAAATCATTTTCATAACTAGGTTAATCAATAAGAATATTGGTGTTAATTGTTTCCGCTGAATCTCTGGTTATACTTGTTAATTGATTGATTTTTGTATTTGATTGAAAAGTGATTAATTCATTAACAGAGGCATTAATCGATTAGTTCATGTCATTAATCGATTAAGGCTAAAGAATTTTTCAAGAAAATCATTTGTCTTAATCGTTTTGATTTGTTTCTTGCGAAAATCTTTCAAGGTTTCTTAAACACCTATTCAACCCCCCCTTCTAGGTGTTCTCCTAGTGTCTCCTAGTTGTTTCACCCACCGATTGTAGGTTCTTACAAGTAACTCTTGTGAACCAACCCTCGGCAAGAACCGAAATCATTAAGTTTTTAGTAGTCGAGTGTCCGTCGGCGTACAAAGCTATCTTCGGCAGAACCTGTATCCAAGCTTTTGGCACGGTCGTGTCAACTGTTCACTTGTTCATGAAATTTGAGGGCTCAGATGGAAGAGTCGTCGCTGTCAGAGCCGAGCAAGACAAGGCCAGATTATGTTATAACGCCAGTCTTGCGAAAGTTAAGAGCCAAGAAAAGACCCAACAGCCAAAGCCAAACCTGAGCAAAGGGAATGTGTTATTAACAGACTTGGATGTTAGGTCTGATTAGGACGACACCAGGCCGATTCCCCAAGGTGATTGGGAATTCATAGAATTGGACAAGGAAAACCCGACCAGAAGGATAAGATTGGGTACTAGCCTTTCCGAGAACACAAGAGCAGAAATGCTCGAGCTTTTAAAAAGAAACAAGGACCTTTTTGCTTGGACCTCGGTGGACATGCCGGGGATTGATCCCAATTTTATCTGCCATCATCTCAGTGTTAACCCGACTGCAAAACCGGTCGCTCAGAAGAAAAGAAGGGTAGGGACGGAAAAGGTCGCGACAATTGAAGAAAAGGTGGCCGAGCTCCTTTCCGCAGGATTCATCAGAGATGTTAATTACTCCGAGTGGCTTTCAAACACAGTTCTGGTCAGGAAATCAAACGGCAAATGGCGCATGTGCGTCGACTATACTGACTTGAATAAGGCTTGCCCGAAAGATCAGTACCCCCTTCCAGTCATTGATAAGTTGGTTGATAGTTCTTCAAGATATCAGCTCCTCTCCTTCATGGACGCATATTCGGGGTACAACCAGATCCCAATGTACCCCCCAGATCAGGAGAAAACGGCCTTCATCACCGAAAGGGCCACATATTGTTATACAGTAATGCCCTTCGGATTAAAAAACGTTGGAGCAACATACCAGCGTATGATGAACAAGGTCTTCTCTGGGCTGATCGGTCCTACCCTGGAAGTGTATATTAATGACATGATAGCCAAGAGTAAAAGAAAAGAGGATCACCCCTATGACCTAGCAGCAATCCTAGCCAGAATCAGAAAATAAAATATGCGGCTCAACACGGAAAAATGTACTTTTGGTGTACCGGCAGGAGCTTTTTTGGCTTCATGCTCACTGAAAGGGGCATTGAGGCGAACCCAGAAAAATGTTAGGCAATTCTGGGAATGCATAGTCCTTCTAATGTGAAAGAAGTCCAAAGATTGACAGGACGAATGGCGGCTCTCTCCAGATTTCTCCCCCAGGCAGCCAGAAAGGCTTTCCCATGGTACCAGTTGCTTAGGAAGAACAAGGACTTTCATTGGGACGAATCGTGTGAACAGGCCTTCGTACGATTCGTCGAACTGAAGGAATATCTATCCTCCCCTCCAGTCCTTACTAGCCCTCGGGAGGGGGAAACTCTGTTTTTGTATTTGTCAATAGGAGAATCATCAATAAGCTCGACTCTGGTCAGAGATGACTCGGGAACCGAGCAACCAGTGTACTTCGTGTGTAAGACCCTTCAGGGACCTGAAACGAGGTATTCAAAAATTGAAAAACTTGCTTTTACTCTTGTAGTTACTGCGAGAAGGCTCAGGCAGTACTTTCAGAGCCATCCCATCACAGTCAGGACAACCCAACCAATCAGGCAGGTACTTCACCGACCAGATTTGGCGAGAAGAATGGTTTCTTGGTCGGTCGAACTATTAGAGTTCGACATAACCTTTGAACCAAGAAAAGTTCTCAAGTCTCAGATACTAGCTGAAATTATCTCAAAACTCTCAGATCCTCAACATACCGATAAGCCACAGCTCTGGAAAGTTTACGTGGACGGTTCCAGCCACAGCAAGGGGGCTGGCGCCGGTATAATTCTCGAAAACGCTGAAGGACTCAGTGTTGAGTACTCTTTGAAGTTTGAATTTCCCACTTCTAACAACCAGGCAGAGTATGAAGCGGTATTAGCTGGTTTGCGCATGGCCAATCAGATAGGAGCCTCAGAGGTCCAGATATTCAGTGATTCACAATTAGTGGTTTCCCAGGTTAATGGAGAGTTCCAGGCAAAGGAGCCAATTCTTCATAAATACTTGGAGCAAGTCAAAACACTCTCTTGCCTGTTTTCAAGTTTCTCTATTACCCACATCCCAAGAGCATCTAATGGTCGGGCAGACATCCTTTCCAAGCTAGCCAGCATCAAGGGGTCCGAGAATAACAAAAGTCTAGTGCAGGAAATCGTGCATGAATCGAGCGTTGTTCTCGCGGTTTCCCAGACCACTGACTGGATGATCCCAGTTAAAGAATATCTCAAGCATCAGATCCTGCCCACGGATCCGCTGGATGCTAAAAAATTGATTACACAAGCAGCCCACTATTCTATCCTTGGTGACACTTTGTACAGAAGAGGAATCGACTCCCCTATGTTGAAATGCCTAAACCCAGTTGAAGCGAAGTTGGTCTTAGCCGAGGTTCACGAGGGAATCTCAAGTCATCACGTGGGAGGAAAAGCATTAGCCCGCAAGATCCTCCGAGCGGGCTATTATTGGCCGACCCTTCAGAGTAATGCCTCGGACGATGTTAAGAAATGCAAATCTTGTCAAGTTCATGGAAAAGTCTACCAATGACCACCTACAGAGCTTCATTTGATGATTTCCCCATGGCCCTTTTATCAACGGGGCATGGATATCATCGGGAAGTTTAAAACCGCCCCGGGACAGCTTAAGTTTGTAGTGGTCATGGTAGATTATTTCACCAAATGGGTCGAGGTCGATGCTTTGGCAACAATCTCTTTAACCAAGATTCAAAAATTCTTTCTTAGACAGGTCATCGCCCGCTTTGGCATCCCTCACACTCTGGTAACCAACAACGGCACTCAATTCACTGCCCGAGTCTTTCAAGAACTAGTAGATCACTTCCACATTGCCCACCACTTCTCGTCTGTTGAGCATCCACAGACAAATGGGAAAGCGGAAGCAGCAAACAAGGTCATCGTAGTTGGTATAAAGAAAAAGCTCCTGGAAGCAGAAGGGTCATGGGCTGATATTCTTCCTGAGGTTTTATGATCAATTCGTACGACCGTACACACCTCCACAGGAGAAACCCCGTACCGACTCACATATGGTTGTGAGGCGGTAATCCCCATTGAGACTTGGATTCCCGCGTTCCGAGTGACTGAGCGCCCAGTTGAAGTGAATAATGGATTGCTTAGAGAAGAATTGACTTTCAGTGATGAAATCCGAGCCCTTGCAGCAGCCAGAGAGAAGGGGGCAAAGGAAAGACAAGCTCGAGAGTACAATAAGTGGGTGATCCCTAGGAGTTTCGCAGTCGGGGACCTGGTCCTCAGATGAGCAGACATTGGGTTGAAGAATGCGAGAGAAGGAAAGCTGGCCAGAAATTTGGAAGGCCCTTACAGAATCACCTCAAAAACAGGCTCGGGAGCGTATAGATTGGAGACACTGACAAAACAAGAACTTAACAACACTTGGAATGCCATAAAACTGAAACCTTATTACAGCTGAAAACACAAGTCACACAACCATCCTTGCAGATCTTCACCCTTGGTTTTAAAATTAGTTGTTTTACTTTCAAGTATCTACTTTGTTGTCATTTACTTTCATGTTTTTATGTTTAAGTCATATCAAAGCTTTTTGTACTTACATTCACTGCTTGTAGACAACGGAAGAAATCAATGAAGTGAACTTTTTTGCAGCATTTCAGTTTCAAACTTTCTTTCTGTTAACGTACTAGCCCTTTCCTCTCGGCTCGCCACCGAGTCGAACTGGGTTGTTTATACATGTCCTTCCAACAGGGACTTATAAACTAAAATAACAAGTACTTTAAGAGATGCCCGACTAAAAAAGCTTAATAGTTTTTACAGTTGAGGACCGAGGATCCCACCTTGGCGAAAGGTTGGAGATCCAAAATCTCGATAACAGTTTATAACGAAGAAAAAGATAAACCTCGGCTATACTTGATTTATGAAGCCAAAAAGCATAATGATTTGCGAACTTAAAAGCAATCAAGTCTTGAAGAGGATTAACATTCTGATCATTAACATACTGATCAAATTACAAAAGGATTAACATCTTAACTAAATTACAAATAAAGGAACAAAAAGAAAAGGATCTACTCTTCGTCATTAGAAAGCACAATTGACGACCCATCAAAATCAACTTCATCCTCATTCGCCTAGGAGCTGACAAATCCACCTCCACGTCCCCTCGGCCATAGTCAACAACACAACCATCCACAATCCCAAAGGTCGGATTTGCTCCTATGACCCGATTCCATGGGTTCATAAAGCTCAACTGCTGGACGACATTAACAAAGGAATCCGTTGTCGCATAATCCCAATTAAACTGATTCCGCTTGGCCAAAACTTTGTGCTTTAATGCCTTCCTACGCATCCTATCAAGATCACCTTGCAATCGGGTCACAGCATTTTCAGATTCAGCCAGCCGCCCTTGGATTCCTTCCAATTCAATGTTTCGACGACGAGCCTCAGCCAGCTCCTCTCGGGCAGTCTGCAGCAACCTCTCCGCCTCGGCTTTCATTCTGACCGCATCTTCCTTCGCTTTTTTAATTTCCTCATTAGCCTTTTCTGCAATTTCTCGAGCTTTTTCGGATTCAGTAAGGTTCCTTTGAAGTTCAGAATTAGCATCCGTTAATGCCTGGGTACCAGCTTGATATTCCTTGATTTGATTAACTAGAACTTCCTCCCGAAGGTCGGAAGCCCTCCTTTTCTCCTTCTCAGCCGGCGACAGAGCCGCGCTAATGTCTTCAGCATTTTCCGCGATATGGAAAGCGTAACTAGCCGCCCTCATCATATCCTTGCCCAAAATATGACAGTTATTTTTCAAAGTATGTGCAGATTGGCTCAAGAGCCTCTTCTTGTCATTGGGAGTATAAACCATATCAACAAATTTTTCTTGCAACTTTCGGGCCCAGACAGTCTCCTCTGTGGGATCAGATATGTCAAACAAAAAATACTTCTTTTTCGAGGATGACTTCAACGGTTTCAGCAATTCGACCGCCTTACCCTTTCCCTTATCTAGCCTAGCCCTCTTGGCCAGGGGTTCTCGGTCTTCCTCCTCCTCTTCCTCATCCACGTTGACGAGGGGAACACTAGTGGCGATATCGTCGGCAGGTGCAGTAGGTGCCGACATATCCTGCACAAACTCGGCACCAGAAGGTGGTACCACTGCAACAGTAACGGACTGAGTAGCCTCGCTGGAAGCTGCCGCACTCGGGGATCCAGCTGCCTCGTCCAGCTTGATCCTGGCAAGTTCTCTCACACGAGCAGCGGCTTTGTTCATCTTAGACATTCTAATTGCAAAAGCAAAAAAGGGTTAGAAAAATATATATATATATATATATATATATAATTATTATTACCAAGTTCAGGTTTCACAAGTTCTTTTGGCAGCATAACAATATTCCTAATATCGACCTCGTCGTTCGACTTGAGATACTTGTAAAAAGTATCACAAGTGTGCCTCTCGGCATCCGACATCTCCTTATTATAATGATATTGATACAGTTTGGGATGCCTATTAAAAAAAATCGGGAGACCAGGACAGGGGAAACCGAGGCCGATCGCCCTCCATAAACCAGCAAACCCCCTCACCGACAAACTGGTACTTAAAAAACAGCGGCTTAAAAGTTTTCCAAGAGTCAGTGAACTTGGCAAATAAAGCATGGTCGTTACGTGCCTTCAGCGACACCCACACCCTCTTCGTTGACCCTTTCTCAAAAACGTTGACTTGAGGGACATACAACCACAGAAACGCTCGGATGGAGCACGCTAACCTCAGCGCCTCACAAAACCTTTGAAACGCTCGGGCAAAAGCCCAGCCACTAGGATGCAGTTGAGTAGGAGCTAGACGCAGCGGCCGTAACAGAGCAGTTTTGAATGGCATAAAAGGCATCTTGATGCCTAATCTTATAACAACTTCCTCATACATAAAAAATTCTTTACTATCATCCTCGATCAAAGTGCACACCCGGTCATTAACTGACGGAGCACTAATAGTATAGGAAGTCCCAACATCATCTCCTGGACATGGGAGCACATGAGCCCGGATATGACTTAGATTGTCGGCAACTAAATCCGAACTTGTGTCGAGCACCTCTCGGTCAACCCAGTCATAAACTTCTGCGTTGGGTGGTAGAGGATACTCCTAAGGATGCGTGATGCATCGACAAACCATACCTGGGGAAAGGGAACATGACTCGGCATCAGAATCTATAAAATTAACATCCCTAGACACCCTAACCCTAGTTCGATTCACCCTATAGCCGAGCCGACTACATCTTCCCCTAACCTTTATGGCTTTCCCCCAGAACGGTTTCTCCCATGAGCGATGTGAGGACTGTGGCGCTACTTGCGCCCGTTCCTCCGCTAGCTTATACGCTAACCTTCTACGGTCTTCCTCTGCAGAATTTTGGGGAAATTCTACGGCTAACGGTGTTTCCACCGAAGGATCTTCCACGCGATGGCAGAAAGGGGATGGAAGGAAGTCTAAAACCTCCGTTCCAGAAGAGGAAGACGATGAGGAAGAAGAGGAATCATCAATATAACTCAAATTCAAAACTTTAGACCACCTCTCATACCATGACCACTTGCTACCCATAACCGTAACCCTAGAAAACCTAGAGAAAACCCAGAGGAAACCCAGAAAAAACACAAAAAGCTCAGAAAAACCAGAAAACCAGACGAACTTAGAAACCCAGAAAAGAAAAGTCCAGCACAAAAAGAAAGGAAGAGGACAAAATCAAAAGGTTCAGATCAAAATATCTGTGATGGAAGGGAAACTGGCACGAACTGGCTAGCGAAGCAAGAAGGAGCAACAACGCCAAAGGAAGGAGATGACAGAGGGAAGATTATGTGAGTATGATCGGAGGAAAATTAGGAATGCTAGAATGGAAATTGCATAAAGAAAAAAAGGAAGAATCAGGATGCAGAGTTTGAAAAGAAGTGGAATAGAGAAAACGAAAAGGCAGTTAAGTTTAAAAAAGAACCCCCCCCCCCCACGTTCTCTTTGGGTAAATGGGCCTGGCAATCCCGAAAAGCCCATTATCGTATTGAGCCACAGAAAACAAAACGTGGCATCCAGCCATAGGTAAAAATTTTCAAAAAACAAAAAAGACAACAAGCGCAATAATGGCATATCTGACATCTAGGACACGTGTCAATAGGAAGGGATCCAAACGTCTCTTCGCCCAGATGAAAGGACAGCGGAGCAAACTAGAGGATATTAGGATACAAAGGCGGATCATTATTTCACCTCCACCAAAAGCACTCGGCCCTCTCTGACCTTATCTGATTGACACAAGACTCTTAGCTCGGCTCAAGACTCAAACAGTCTTACCAAGCTAGGGGGCTTATGTGGTGGACCGACCCTTGGTCCTACACTTACAGTAAGTAGCCGACCGAGAATAAGTTACTTTAAGGACTATGCCTACTCAGGCCGAACGTTTACTCAAGTACTCCAGCAGGTTGGGACCGACCATAGGGACGTTACCCCTTGAGAGTCCGACCTATGGGCGCGTGAATCCAACTTGCCACAAGGATAAGGCCCTCTAATACAGGATAAGGATGAATGACTCATCCCCCTATCCTAAAAGGGCCCCGTCAGCAACCTAACTGGACCTTCGTACAGGCCCAAAAGGTACAATGCCACCCCTATAAATAGTTGTTTCCAGCTAGGGGCTCAGGTACGTTCTCTCACTCCCTAATTGCTAACATGCACACACTAGTGATTAGGGAAACCCTAGTTATCCCAACTGGATATCTAGTATACTAAAAGAATCGCACAGTAACATCAGATCGCATCCTAGCAACAGATCTTAGACACTACAGGTATTAAATATAAGCAAAATTTAACTAATTTTCTATTCCCAATACAATCATTCCTAAAATATATCTATAAAGTGGTTGAATCATTTAATTTTTGTTTCATTCCCAATGTAAGTTACTAAAGTAGTTTATTTTTTTAATGAATTTGAGACAATTAAATGTACTCAACTAACTTTTCTTAATACTTAGCTTGTAAAGTTGGTTATTTTTGCTTAAAAATGAGACCGAAGGGAGTATTACTTTCAAATTTATCAAAATATATATTGTCATTCCAAAGTTACCCCTATTTAAAATTTCTTTCTCTACACCCTATCACCCCGATGCAATTATGAGGGCTGTATTTGGAATAAACTCTTTAATATTACATAGATATTATAAAACGACTTATAAAAATGGACACCAATTCTACCAAAATGGTGCCCTATAATAAAGGATGGAGGGAGTATTCATTTCAAATATTTAAATGTACATATAAAAAAGAGTTAACCCTTTCACTATTGTTAACATTAAATTTATAATAAATCCAGATATTTTTAAAATTAAATTTATTAAATACTCCCTGTGGGTCTGTTCGGCAAAACTAGCTTATACTCCATCCGACTTAAATTATAAGCAACTTTAACTAATTTTACGCTTATTAAGGAGGTTAGTTGATTGTATTTTATTTTCTAAAATTTATTAAAAAAATAGAGGTATTTTAGGAAAGTTGCATTGGGAATGAAAAAAATTAAATAAGATAACAATTTTCTATGAATGTTTTAGAGAAGTTTCATTAGGAATGAAAAAAATTTAAGAAAGTTGGTTAATTTTGCTTATATTTTAAATTAAAAGAAGTATGTTTTTTTTCTTATATTTCAAGCCGGAGGGAGTAACTTGTAGATATAAGCTTCTAGCTTGTAGCTGTTAAGTTAGCTAGGAGCTGTGAGCTTGTAACTGGGAGCTTGTAACTGTTTTGTTAACTATTTGAAATAGTTCTGTTGTCCAAAACTAACTTTGGAAGTAGTTAAAGCTTATTAAATGACCAAAAAGGACATACAACATTTTATTACTTTAAATTTTTCAAATTTTTGTCTATATTTATTAAATAGATAGTTAATTAATTGATTAATTAAATATAAAAATTATTAAATTATAATTAATTAAATATTTGTTGGAAGGTATAATTGGTATATAAATTATTTAAAGCAAGTTTAATTTTTAGAAAGTTAGTCCCTTCGTCCCTAATTATATATAAGGCCCTCTTGGGAAAAAAAAATTTGGTCCTAAATATAAGACTATCTTGTAATTTTTTTCAAAATTACCCTTACATCTAATCATTGTGGTCTAAGTTTTTGTGAGAAGAAATAAATAAAATTGTATTGGAATACGAAATGGAGCTTGTTTAATGGAGCATGATTAATGTTGTAAATGACTTGGAAATTGATTCACTGCATTAAATATAGATGATGGAGTATCTAGGAATTAAATTAATTATTGAAAAATGAAAAATTTTATTATGTTCTAATAATTGGTAAAGGGTTATTTTTGGAAGAACATATCAATTTTAATATAAAATTTAACAACATTGGTGAACGTAAAAATGCACAAGAGAGCCTTATAATCAGAGATGGAGGGAGTAGCTTTTAAAAGCTACAACCTCCTTTTTTTTTTAAAGATATAAGCTCTTCGTAATTTGTATTTATCAAACGGAGCTAGTAGTTAATTCACTTAATATAAAAGCTCCCAGTTCCTAAACCCCACCATCGAGCTCGTTTGACGTTATCTCGAACCCCACCTATTACTCCATTAACATACTAACCTCTGTTCGAAATTATTTTAATAGTATATTATTTAAAGTACATGACATTCAAAGTGTTAGCTTACTAACAATATTTTTCGAAACACATAAATGTTACTCCCTCCATCCCATATGTTATTATTTTTTTTTCAAAACATTAACTATGTTTACCCTTTTAGTTTCTATAACTTATAATAATCATTAAATAATAAATTTGTAAATAAGATATAATTATTAATAAATGTTATCCTTACTGCAAATTCGAATTAATTACCTTATCCTAACTGAAAATTTCAATTAGTTACCTACTTAATAAATTAATTAATCACCATGAAACAATACAACCAAAAAATAAATAATATCCACAAAATAAGACCCAAGAAGAAAATATTAATCTACACTCCTACATTATTAAAAACCTGTGCAACGCACGGACTTGCCAACTACTATATCGCAAAGTATTGTATCTTATATTTATAGACAAATAAAATTTTAAAAAAGTGACTTATAAATAGGGATTGAGAGAGTACTTTTTTTTGTCTTAAATATGAGAAAAAATTTAACTTTACACTTATTAAGAAAGTTAATTAAGTGCATTTAATTATTTTCAAATTTATTAAAAAAAAAGTAAACTACTTTTAAAAATTTGTATTGGAAATGAAACAAAAATTAAATGAAATCAGGGACAAAATTACAATAGCCAACATGGTTATGTACCATGTCTTAAGGATTAAGAGTTGAAGATCCTGAGTTCAATCGATTTTGATTTCCCTTTCCCTATCTCGTTAAAAAATCTCTTTATTAAGATATTTTAGAAATAATTGTATTGAAAACAAAAAATTAATTATTTTTTACTTATATTTAAAATAGTTAAGAAAATAGTTTTTTTCCTTACATGCAAATATAGAGGTCCAATGAATTTTTCCTTACATGAAAATAGTTAAGAAAATAATTTTTCCTTACAATGGAAGTGTCCAATGAATACTACTATATAGAGGAAAAAATCTAAATCGACTCTTTCTCCCTGCGTCGGTGACCTAGCCTCTTCTCTTCTCACTTGCGGCGGTGACTCCTCTGGTCAGCGCTGCCGCCACTATGGCAAAGAAGAAGGGGAGGCCTCCTTCCCCTGCGACTGCAAAGTCGTCTCCTAAATTAGATCCCCTGCTGGACTTGTCGATTGATGATGAGGATCTGGAAAAACTAGATGGCCTTTCAAGTAAGCAAGCAAGGAATCTATTGCATAGTATTGAGTTGATTCGAGCAAGGATAATGGAAAAGGCGCCATTAGATCAGATCTCTAGTGCGGATGGAGCAGACCAGAGCGTGGCGGTTGATGCGGATGGAGCATACCAGAGCGGTGTGGCGCGGTCTGCAAGTCCCGGTGTGGTGCACAAATCTGGCACCGTGGTTGGTGCGTCCAGCAACGGTGCGGTCAAAGCGGGTGCGGTCACGGCTGATGCGGCTAAAGCTGGTGCGACCATAGTGGGTATTGCTGGATCCAATCTTATGCGGGTTTGGACTCTGGTCTGGTTGTGCAACCAGTAGAGTCTACAAATGCTAATCCGTTTCTGTTAAGGAATTCAGTTTGGCAATCTTTTGATATCACATAGCTTAGAAACTCTGGTGAGAAGCTCTCTTTTGTTCAACCTGTATTGAAAGAAGGGGTTTCGATTGGGAAGATTGATATTATAGACGTAGAAAAAGAACTGAAATATTGGGAGAGTGCTTTAGTTTGTTATGTTCTCGGAGCTAGACCACCGTATCCAGTAATCAGTGGTTTTCACAAAAAGGCATGGGGTCAGTATGGAATTGATAAATCCTAATGAATAATGATGGTACTGTGGTTGTGCGTTTCAATTCGGTGGAAGCCAGGAATACTGTCCTTGAAATTGGTGTCTTCCACTTTGATAAGAAACCCATGATCCTTGCCCCCTGGACTGGTAGATCGATGACCAAAAGCCATATAGACAGAGTTCCTATTTGGATTCAGTTTCCAAATTTGAGCCTTCGGTTCTGGGGTGCAAGTGCTCTAAGCAAGATTGCTAGCTTGGTTGGGAATCCTATTATGGTGGATAAGGTGACCCAGGAACGGAACAGAATTAATTTTGCAAGGGTGTTAGTAGAGGTTGATCCTGGTGTACTCCCTGATGAGGTGTTTTTTTGAAGACGATAAGGGCAATGTTTTAACTCAAAAGGTTTCATATGAATGGAAACCTGTGTGTTGTGCCAAGTGCTCAATGTATGGGCACGATAGTAAGATGTGTAAGAAGAATGTGAAGCAGCAATGGGTTGAGAAAAAGAGGCCAACTAGAGAGGAGATAGAGATTATTGATGACAGACTCAAACTAAAGCAAGCTCTTGAGGATGGAACAATTCCTGAGGAGAATATTCATAATGCATTGGAAGCTGTCCAGGACATTAAGCAATTTGAAAAGGATACTGGTGAATTTTCTCTATCAGGTACTGCTACAGGATCAGTTTCTCTTGTTCAAACCGGTGCTACTTCTGGCGCTAATACAGGTGCTGAGCCACCTGGTAAAGGTACTGATGTGAATGTTATAGATTTAGCAGTTGAATCTGATGAGAATGAGGGTAAGTGGACTACTGTCCGCACTAGAAGTAGTGCTCAGATTAGATATGAACAGCTTAAAGTTGAGATTTCTCACCTAAAGCAGCATGGATAATATAGCTTGCTGGAATATAAGAGGGCTTAATAGTCCCTCCAAACAAAAAGAAGTGATTAAGTTTGTTAGGGAGAATAAGGTAGGTTTATTAGGGATTCTTGAAAATAAAATAAGAGCAAGCTCTCTTGACCTGGTCCTTTGTAATATGGCGCCTGGTTGAGGTTATTTTTCTGATTCAGTCATTTGTCATATTGGTAGAGTTTTGGTTATTTGGAAGCCTAACATGTATGATGTTGTGGTGATGGCTAGATCTGGTCAGTATACTCCTTGTTTTGTTACTGAGAAAATAAGCAATTATTCTTTCTTTGTTACTTTTGTTTATGCTGCTAATGACTCTGGGGAAAGGAAGTTGCTTTGGGAGGTTATTACAGGTATGGCGTTGTTTGTGATTATTCCTTGGCTGTTCATTGGTGATTTTAATTCCATGTCTGACCCTTCTGAAAAGCTTGGTGGGGTTCCTTTGGATGCTAGTCATTGTGATGATCTCGGGGATTGCATGAATACTTGTCAGTTGGTTGATATGCGGTATAAGGGGAACTATTATACTTGGTGCAATAATCAGATTGGTAATACTAGAGTCTATTGCAAGCTGGACAGGGCACTGGTGAATACTTTCTGGATTGACAAGTGGCCTATTGCTAAAACAAATTTTCTCCTCCCTATCTTGTCTGATCATTCCCCAGCTCTTGTTGAGTGGAAGCAGATGCAGGTTCAGAAGAGAACAGGTTTTAAATTTTTTTAATATGTGGTCTTCTCATCCAAAATTTTTGCAAATTGTGGAGGTTGTTTGGTGTCAGGATTTTTCTGGTAGCATCATGTATCAGGTGATTCAAAAGTTGAATAAGCTCAAGAGGCCTTTAATGGAGCTTAACAGGAATTCTTTTGCTGATATTGATAAGAAAGAGGCTGATCTTAGGGACAGGTTGGACTCAATTCAGGCTGCTTTGGCTCATAATCCAGTAGATGTTTCTCTTCAGCAGCAGGAAAAAGACATTAATTCTCAGTATAGAGAGGTCAACAAGGCAGCTATTTCGTTTCTCAAGCAGAAGGCTAAAATCAGCTGGTTGAAGGGTGGTGATGAGAATACAAAAATGTTTCATCAAGCTATCAGGCAAAGAACCTACAAGAACAGAATTATAAGCATTAAAGATGATCAGGGTAATGTTGTAACTGGCCAGGATCAGATTTCTACTTTATTTGTTAATTATTACAAGAAGTTGTTCTACCATTGGGTTGATGATATTGTGATGTATGGCCCAAGGCTTAGCACTGAGCAGCAACTGTCTTTATTGAAGCCTTTTTCTGATGATGATATCACTCAGGCTTGTTTCTCTACTCATATTGATAAAGCTCCTGGGCCTGATGGGTATGGTGCAGGGTTCTTTAAAAGTGCTTGGAGTATTGTTGGCACTGATTGCATTAGTGCTATTAGACAATTCTTCTCCACAGGTTCTCTTTGTAGGAGCATCAATGACACTAGTTTGGTTATGATACCAAAATCAGATTGTCCCAATTCTGTTAAGGATTATAGACCAATAGCTTGCTGTAATTTTCTATATAAATGCATCTCTAAGCTTATTTGCAGCAGGTTGAATTGTGTGCTGCCAAGTTTAGTCCAGGAAAATCAGACAGCTTTCATCCAGGATAGGAGTATTTTACATAATATTCGCATTACCCAGGAGCTGTTGAGGTTGTATGGGAGAAGGCGCATTTCTCCTAGGTGTCTTATGAAGATTGATATCAGGAAGGCTTATGATACGTTGGATTGGTCGTTCATTGAAGACATGCTTATTGCTTTCAGATTTCCTGAGGTTTTTAGGAACTGGATCATGGTATGCATCTGTACTGCTTCTTATTCCATTTGTGTTAATGGCTAGAGGTCAGTTTCTTTTTCTGGGTCTAGGGGTATTAGGCAAGGTGATCCTATGTCCCCCTTGATTTTTGTTTTGGCTATGGAAGTATTGACCAGGGGGCTCCAGCAAGCTGCCGGTCATAGGAATTCCAGGTTTCATCCTTTGTGCAAAGAAAGTAAACTTGTCAATCTTGCGTTTGCTGATGATCTTATGGTGTTTTGTAAGGGCCATCCAGCTAGTGTGAGGATGTTGATGCAGGCTTTACAGGTTTTTGCTGACAGTTCAGGTTTGCAGGCTGGTATTGAGAAATCCCAAATCTTTATGGCTGGTGTCAATGAGGCGCATCAAGCTGAATTGCTGAGATTGACAAGCTTCCAAAGAGGTACTTTTCCGTTTAAGTATCTTGGCTTACCTATTTCTTCAAGAAAGTGGTCTAGTGCAACCTGCCATCTCCTTGTTGAAAAGGTGAGTAAGAGGATCAATACTTGGAAGTCTAGGCATCTTTCCTACCAGGCTAAGTGTTGTCTTATTAATTCTGTCCTTTTGAGTCTGCACGTTTATTGGGCTTCCATTTTTATCATTCCTAAAGCTGTTCTTAGAGAGGTTGAGAAAAAGTGCAGGCAATTTCTCTGGGGCTTGGATCAGAATAGCCGTTACTCAGCAGCAATAGCCTGGAGCACCATATGTAGGCCTAAATCTAAAGGGGGTCTGAATTTTGCTAATACTATCCTTTGGAATCAGGCTGCTATTGGTAAGCAAGCTTGGCACAATTGTGCTAAGAAAGATTGTCTTTGGGTGAAATGGATTAGTTCCATTTACTTAAAAGGTAATGATTTCTGGGATGTTGCATTAATTCTTCTAATAGTTGGCATTGGAAACAACTTGTTAAGGTTAAGGACAGGATTAAGCCTGGTTTCTCTAATGGTGTTTGGAATGCATCTTCTGATGGGAGCTATTCTATAAGCAGTGGTTATGGTTTCTTGCTTGGTCATCTCCCTGTTTTCCCTCTGCATCAATTTGTTTGGAATTCAGTTTCAGTGCCTAAACATAGATTCATTGTTTGGCTTGTTATTCATGGCAAGCTTAAGACTAGAGACGGGTTGTATGTTAATCAAACTGACTGCATTTTCTGCACATCTGTGCAGGAGTCTCGTGATCATTTATTTTTTATTTTTTGATTGCCCTTAGTCTAGAGCACTGCTTGAGGAGGCTTGTCTTTGGATTGGAGTTGATTTTTGGCCCCATAGTTTTAATAACTGAACTAGATGGATTCGTCATTCTTTTAGAGACAAAAGCAGGAGAAAATGTATTTATGCTATTTTTGCAGCCACTATCTATCATACCTGGATGGAGAGAAATTTCAGAATTTTTACCAATACTGTCAGATCCCATCATCAGATTATGAGGATCATGAAGAGAGAGTTAACTTGGAGAATTAATTTTTCTTTACCTCAGTTTAGGAATTGGATTAATAGGGCCCTTGTAAATAGAATTACCATTGAATTATAATTGCTATTCTTTTTTTAAATAGTGGTCTAATAAGGTTGGTGAACCCTTCATAGAAGGTGGCATCATCTTGTTAGGCTTGGCAACATCTTTTACTTTTTGAACCCTTCCTAAAAGGTGGCAAAGAGTAAGGCTGTTGGCCTTTAGTTTTGTTTTGAATTCGTTCGTTTGGTTAATGGAATTTTTCGTTCAACAAAAAAAATATATTAACAATGTTACACACTTGGTTGGGCCTAATAATCACATCAGGCTCGTTACAAATTCCTGCAACCTGGTCCACTATAAAATAATGCATCCAGTGCCTACGAGTATAAAATAATGCATCCAGTGCCTATAATCATATCGGTGCCTATATATGAATTAAATTAATTTGTTGCATATATATTATGATAACAACAGACTGCACCTGATTTCTCCCACAACTGTAAACGACTTAGCATTTAACCGATATTAGCTTTAGAACGTCGACTTTTTTAAGTCACTGATCTACCGTTGAATAATTTCAATGGATGGGTTGACTGAAAGAAAATCAGTGGACATTAAAACTCGTCCTTAAAACTCGTCCTATTCTATACGGAAATCAAATGAAAGTAATCACTATGAGAAAAAAACGATAATGGATAGGAAGAGAACGCAAAATAATGAAATTAAAAGAATTTGTATTTTACGGAACAAAATTCCAGACAACTAATGAAATTTTCTAATGAATACTAATAAACAACTCATGGATATTATCAACTACTGTACTCTCTAGTAAAACCGCAACCCATAGATCAAATATTAAAATATAGTAATAGATTAAAAGAAAAAACAGAAAAAAAAAACTATCTCACTAGCTAGGGATAATAATCACCAATGGTAGCTTAACTGAAGCTACCGAACCTCTCAAGTTTCATGGATAGTCGAATAACTCCTTCAGGCTTTGCTTTTCCACCTTGATCTGGCCTCAACAAGTCAACTAATTTCCCCGTGACTTCACAGCCAGGTTCCTTCGGATAACTGATCCTTGCCCTACCCACCACAACCATACCGGTCGAGGTACCAGGATCAACCTTGGACCCAAACCTCAGAACCTCCACATAAAGGAAAGGATGGTCGCAAGGGTTCTTCAAATCAATGTGTAATATATCCAGCCATTGAGGGGTGCACCCTTGCACCACGGACGTGTAATACTCTTTATTTGGCTCAACCCATAAAGCAACCTTGTAAAACCTGTGTCGAACCAATGGGTGAAGCATTGGACTGTCGATGCCCAAGGCTTTGATTATTTTGACGTGTAATATGTATCTTGTGTTGTCCGTGATCACAGACTTCAATTTCATGTTTTGCATGGTTCTTGCTCTTTGTTCAGTAAGAATTTGACAGTCGTCGTCATCATCGGTACTGAACCTCTTTTTCTTTTGTTTGTCTCCAGTAATGGTGTTGTTGTCATTATTGCGCAGGGTTAGGCTGTCATTGTTTCTCATTGGATGACCTTGAATCAGGAATCAAAAAAATTAAATCAAAAAATCTTGTTTATCGAATTCATTGGAACGAAACGAGTAACAAGTTAAAATAAAAGGAGTCTAAATTATTATTATTATTATTAGAAATAGAAAGAAAAGGATTAAAGAAATTTGGAATCCATATTAGAACGAAAGAGAGCTAAATGAGAAAAAAGTTTGAAGTTAATATTTACCTCAGAAGATTTGTTACCGCGTGGAGAGAATACAATTTTTTACATTAAATTAAAATTTATATAAAGAATCCATCAGAAGATGGGCTTATTTTTTATACTCTGAGAGATAAAATCTCAAAATTGATAATTATCATATTAAAAAACGAGCATATTTCGAAAAAAAGAACTAGTGGATAATAACGATGTTATCTGATACTTTACACGATTTGTTTTATTTTTAAATATTAAGAATATATACTATTAATAAATGTTTAATTACTTTTCGCCATATTTTACCCAAAACTCTTAATCTAATTAACTATAATATCCTAATAAATGTAATGATGATATATAAAAAATATATAAAAACATATTGGTTTATCGATTAACTAAATAAAAATAAAATACATTAATTTAATATTGATCTATATATAAACAAGTATAATATTTAAAAAATGAACCATCATTATCTTCTAAAACATTTATGTCCAATAAAATAAAGGATATTATGATTTATCATTTTTTTATTATGGTTTATTATAAATTATATATGCTCATAATACATCAAACAAAAAAAAATCGGAATGTTTAATTCTAATTCAATTTTGATTCTTCATAATAAACTTTATAATCATGTAACAAATGTTCATTTATTCATATTTATCCATCGAATAAATAAGGAATATTCAAGATAAAAAGTGTTTTTTATTCATATGAGGAGATTCAAAAATTTAGATTAATTTTCTTAAGTGTAGGATTGATCTGCAACCCTTATTTTTTTGTGTAATTATTTTTTGTTGTTGTTTAATAATAATTTTTAATTTATAATAAAAATTAGAATAATTACTTTAAAATATTTAATATAAAAATTTTAAAATATTAACAATCCGTGTATTATTTTAAAATATTTAATATAAAAAAATTAAAATATCAATAACCTGTGCATTGCATAGGTAAGAACTAGTATTTATATATGTGACCTCATGTTGTTTCTCATGATCGATAACTCCCACACTATATGTTTATCTATTCAAATCTTTGTCATTACCTCCTACTTCTTTTAGAAAAAAAAAATGTAACAACATGAAGAATCTTTCTATAAATCCTTTAACATGTATGGTGTCATTTCTAGAAGCACAATTGTAAATCAAACATGTGAAAAAATTAAGATTGCACCAGAAAAATAAGAAAAAATAAGACTCTAATAAGTTGGTTTTGATTTTTTGTTAGGTCTATCATATTTATGTGTGTGCGTTTTATTCTTCTCATAGACTTAATCCCACCTATCCTCCTATTTATATTATAAGCAAAGAAAATTGAAATCGCACTTATTAAAAAAGTTAGTCAAGAGTATTTAATTTTTTTTAAATCCATAAAAAGAATATAGCTATTTTAGAAAAGTTACGTTGGTAATGAAACAAAAATTAAATTACTGCTTTTAAAAAATATTTTAAAAATAATTGTATTGAAAATAGAAAATTAGTTAATTTTTTCTTATATTTGAAATTATAATAATCATGTATTTTTTTCTTGTGAGTCTAGCGAGTAGCCATATTTTTCTCGAATGCTAATCTCCTCAAGTGAGGCATTATACCTATTATTTCATGAAATATTATATATATTACATGTATTTTATTTTTAAAAATTAAAAAAAAAAATTCGCCTGACCATCCATTTAGTTTATTTGTTCTTTTTAGAGTCCCAGGCTCCGGTGAATGTTATATTTTTTACTGGGTATTATCCGGTGTCAAGCGCAGGTCTTAATTTATTTTTATTCGCTTGTATGGTTTTTTTTTAAATTTTCTTTTATAATATATGTTAGGAATTAATATTATTTTATTTTTTCATTGTTAATCGTAGTTGCAGTTGTAGTTGTATTATTTTGATTTGATTACGATCGATATAAGAAAATATTAATTTATTCATCAAATAAATATAAGGAATATCGCATAGTACCATCAAATAAAAAAGATTAAAATGTATGATTTTTATTTAATTCCAATTAATCACATTAAATGTGATAATCATATAAAAATGTGTTCAATTATCATGTCCTGGGAAATAGGAAATATTTTGATTTTATGCTCAAACATGCTTATAATACCATAAGAAGTAGGAAAGTAAGGCCCTACTAGAAAAAGGGGTTTTTAAATTGGGGCTTTAAACTCGGTTATCATAAATACGTTTTAAAAATAACGTGGTGGTAGTTTTGTAAAGTATTTTTTAATTTGGTCGCTTGACCGAATTTAAAAAGTTGACTTTTAATTTCAGCTTTTTCGTCGTCATCACAACGATCAAATTGACCAATTTTAAAAGTATGTTTTCTAATAGTGGGAAAGAATACATGATTTTTTTTACATTAAACATGATATAAAAAGGAGTTAATAATCATATAGGTCCCCGAAAGATACCCGTGGAATCAGTTAGGTCCTTGAAAGATTTTTGGAATCTCTTAAACTCCCCAAAGATCAATTTGGCATCACGCTAGTCCACCCCATCCAATTTCGCCAAGAGGGACGTGACGAAATCCTACGTGGCACGTGTTGACTAAAAGTCAAAAATCGACAGAAAGGGAGAATGTCGAATGCATAAGTGATGTCGACGGAAGTGTACTTAAGCGAATCGTTTAAAAGTGACTTCGAGGGACATGAACGTGTGTCGACAAACAGGAGAGTGTCGAATATACAAGTGATGTCGATGGAAGTGTACTTAGGCGAATTGCTTAAAAGTGACTTCGAAGGACATGAACGTATGTCGACAAACAGAAGATTCAGAATGAGGCCGGTGTCGAAAGGGTATTAACGTGGAAATCGAGGAGGTCAAAGTAGTAGTAAATGATGATGATACTCCATTGGAAACAAGGAAGCAGTCACATCAGCATTTAATGCACTTTCTCATGGGTATAAATACGTCACTTCCAAAGATCACAAGGCCATGAGTGTGTAAAAATATAGGAGATGATGGAGCAACCTTACAATTTCTGGAAAGAAGAAAAGTTGTTCGAAAGAAAAGAAGAGAAAATCACTCAGAGATTAAATATGTGAGATTAGAGGGATTCGGAGGAGAGAGGAACAATGTCAAAATATTTGCCCCGGACACCCACTTTACCCGTTGATGGTGAAAGATTAAACACGTGAGATTATGGATTATAGATTACTCTTCTATTGTTTCTGTCCTTATTTTCTTAATGCGTAACTAAAACTCTCGTGTTAGGAATTGGTGGATTTGTATGGATTAGTTTATTGATTTAATGAATTGATGTTTTTACGTTTCTAAATCAAGTGTTTGATTGTATTTTCACTGTTATGCATGGAAGTAGCTATTCTATGTTTTAGATCTCTAATTCTTCAATTGGAAGATTAAGGATTAGAATAGGCCTTCAATCAAACAATATAATTATTCAACTCGTAGGGATACTTTTGGGTAATTATATAACTTTGCATAAATTCCACTGTTTTAATAAAGGTTATTCAATGGTTTAATCACTTAAGGGATTAAGGGTTATCAAATTGAATAATAAACAGTAATTGCACAAGAGGGATCTAGTAATTACTACCTTAGGAATTTGTTCTTGATTTAGGGAAAAACAGAGATTCATGATTAATAAACAACGCCTACAATGAAACCATGCTCCTAACTCTTTTTCTTAAATTGCTCACACTTTTATTTAATTTCTGTTTTATTTATTTCAACTTAATTTTAATTAATTAATTGCAAACCAATAGATTTCGCCTCTAACTACTTTTTGGTGAAAACTAATCAAACAATTTGCAATCCCTGTGGGATGATAACTGGTCTTACTGACTATATTACTTGCTGACCCAGTACGCTTGCCGGTAAGCCAACACATAGTAATAAACTAAGGTCCTACACTATGACTTATTACCCAATTAGCCTGACGTTTCCTAATTCCTTTTCATTCCTTTTTAATCTTCCTTATCTTTCACTATCTTGACTTCCCTAAGCCTTTCTACCCTTTTCATTTTACCTTATCCTTCACTCACCTCTTGGTGGGTCCTATCATTCCCAATTTAAACACACCCTAAGGGTAGGTCCTATCATTATTCACTACGCACGCCATAAAGACGGGTCCTACTTACAATTATTGCTCACTCCTTATTGGAGGGTCCCTATATACCTATTCTCGCTCCGCTATGGAGGGTCCATTTATATACGCTCCTTTATGCGGGGTCCATTATTCACGCTCCTTTATGGAGGGTCTATTATTCACGCTCCGTTATGGAGGGTCTATTATACTCTCTCCTTTATGGAGGGTCTATTATTCACTTACATTCCTACCTCACTTACTCCTATATTCAAACATATCATACACTTCAAAATCATTTATTCATACATTCCTACACAATATAAATTCTATACTCCCACACATATTATCAATTCTATATGCCTACACATTTTAAGTCCAATAATCACACACCCAAGTAGGTGGGTCCATCTCACATTAATAATGCAATTTCATCATTCATTTATCAACACTCTTGATTAATTTGTTAGCTACTTAATTGCATTCCAACTTCGTTACTACCCATCAACCTATATCATATCAAGTCTATATCTAACGTCTTACTTTCCTTTCTCTATTTCTCAACTATTTCTAGTTTTCCATATCTATCAAAATTATCTATATATTCCTACCATCATACAAACAGTTTCTTTTCCTTATTTATTTATTCCATTTCCTATTATCATCAACTACCCTAAGTTTTTATATTCTACTTATTCATCTACCCCTAGTCACCACTATAACAAAAGAAAACCTATACCCTAAGTCAAGGTAACACCACCTTCTTACCTCAATATCCTAGCCTTACTCCTTAGCTTTATAAACCACATCCCCTTTGAACCTCTTGTGAAACCTTAGCCAAGCAACAAGGAGATCAGTTGGTATCTTGGCAAGACGAGATTGTGAGGGAGGAAGTGAGCTTGCTTTTCAATTGGTCTTGGGAGGAAGGCATGTGTATGTATAAGTTCCCATAGCTATGGTGTTGAAAAACTCCAAGGGAAATGAAAGAGAGGGGTTCAAATTGTAGGAGGGAGTGATGGGTGGTTGTTGGTCGTTTTCTTGTGAGTATTTGATGATGATAAGGAATATGAGGATGGGTGGTCTCAAATTCTAGGGTTTATGATGGAGGTGATGATGCCTTGGTCTTGAATGAAAATGGAGAAGAGTGTGATCATGTGTGTGTGAGTGTTTGTGTTGTGTTGTTGTTGCCTTATTCTTTTTCATGACTTGCATAGGAGGAAATGAGTATGTGGCTAAGATTCAATGGCTTGCCGAAGAAGCCAAATTTTTGTGGTTGAGAAGCCACAATTCTGACGCGCGCACTCAGGCGCATGCTCAAGCCTAGGATCAAGTGCTTCGATGCAATATTTTTGGGTCCTTTGACCGCCTGAGCGGCCGCTCAAGCGCGAAGCTCATGCTTGAGGGCACTTAGACGCACGACACTGATTAATTTTCCTCTATTTTTCTTGCCTTTAAAATACTATAACTTCTTCGTTAACCGTCGGATCTTGCTCAAATTTTAAAGCAAGCTTCTACACACCCCAGTCTTCATATCCAACGGTGGAATTTAAGTTTTGAGTTATACATCTTCTATTCTTAATTTCCTAATCTTATTATTATTCTAACTATTCTTGGGATTAAAATTCGGGATGTTAATCTTTAACAATGCCGTTATCAACCTCCAGTATCCAATTGGAAAATTATTTCATCTTCTGAATGTCCTGGTTTAAATTAAAAGACTGTATACGCATATTTTTTGTCAAAGAAAATACTTGAAAGCATAATTTTAAATTTAATTATTTAATGTTATAATGGAATTTAATAATTTATCCCTAAATATATGACAACATACCTCACAATCATCCCATACGAAGGAGGAATTGATTGTTGAAAAAATAATCTCAGCAAAAACACTTGAGACATTTTTGCGATTTAATGTCTTTGTTTCCTTCTTTGATTGATTTCCTGTAACATCCTAAACCTTATTTTAAATGGAATTATTATTAAAAACATATAAAAAATTGGAATAATGACTTAACGAATTTTGGTAGATAGGTGAGTAGTAAATATAAGTCCTAGGGGTTGTATAGAAGGCAATGGTAGCTTCGAGCGAAATTAACTAAGCGAAATCGGGAGTTAAATCGGCGTTTTAGATGTTAGAAATCGACCGAAAAGAGAAAATTAGAAATTTATTATAGGATGCTAAGAAAATAAATTCCACCGTTGGATATGAAGTTTATGGGGTGAAGAAGCTTATCTAAAAATTTGGACCCGATCCGACGGTTAACGAAAAAGTTACGGCGAATCGAAGATTTGGAATTCTGGTGCACGCCCAAGCGCACCGGTGCACGCCCAGGCGCGTGCACTATTCATTGGTGCACCAGCCAGTGGAAAAACCGCCCAGGCGAGGCCCCAATTCGCCCAGGCGCGCGGAAATCGCACCAGCCGCACCAGTTTCGCGTTTTGGCGCGCCAAACCCCTACCTGACCGCACCAACAAGACGCGTCGTGCACCAGCAGCACCAGCTGGTGCCAGGACTCGCCCAAGCGAGTGATGGGCTCGCCCAAGCGAGCGACGCACACCAGATCAGATCTGGTGCGTCGAATCTGAACTTGGTGGCTAAGTTTCAAATATTGGCCACACGATTTGGTGCTGCTTCCAAGGCTGAACTTAGGCATCAAAAGCACTTCATTTCACCACCCTTCATCACCAACACAAGCTCATCATCTCCATAAATCCTCTCAACTCCAAGATCATTTCCATCACCCCTTCCTTCATAAACACTTGATTCTTGGGCACCTCAAACCCAAAATCAACCAAACCCATCAAGCTTGCCTCATGGATTTTGGTTGAAGTCTCATTCCCTCTCCTCCCTTGATTCACGTGTGGCTCCCTCTTTACTTCTTCTTGGCTTTCAAACTTCATCATCATTTGGGGTAAGTTGGATTTTTGGGCATGATATTAATTCCCTTTCAAGTTCTCTTTAGCTCATAGGAGTAGTGTTTAATTTCCTTAGGGTTTTCATGAACCCTTGTTTATGTAGGAATTTTATTTCATGCCTTCCAACCAAAACCAAGACAAGGGCAAGGATCAACCATCTTGTGTTTTCTCAAATAGGATTGTGTATCATCACTTCATCATATCCTTGTTGAGGTGGCAAGCTAAGCTTAGGAAATTCAAGTTCCCAAGGTTTTGAGCTAGGGCATAAAGGTTCTATTTACTTCTTGCTATTTTGAGGTAAGGAGTGGGTTATAGTGAGTATTACCTTACTCTGGGGTTTAGTTTACGATATGCATATAATGAAGTACTAAGAATTATGTGCTAGATAGGGTATTGCACTATAGGTTAAATAATAAATAAAATTTGTGAGCTAGGAATAATAGGAATGATAACAAGAATGTGCTTGAATTATGTTATTTGAATTATAGAATATAATATAGTGAAGATGTTGATAACATGCCTGGACTGTGATAATTGATTTACATTATGTAATTGTGATAATTGGATAGTGTAAATGTGTAATGTTGGGATTAACTTGAGTGATGGAATTGTTAAAGAGTTTAAGAGTTGATAATGTTAAAAGAATGAAATGAATTATACCCGGGCGCAGTAAGTCGTTAACGCACGGTGGTGCGAACGCAGTAGGTCGTGACCAGGGGAGAGTGAAACATACCCGAGCACAGTAAGTCGTTATCGCACGGTGGTGCGAACGCAGTAGGTCGTGACCAGGGGAGAGTAAAACATACTCGGGCGCAGTAAGTCGTTATCGCACGGTGGTGCGAACGCAGTAGGTCGTGACCAGGGGAGAATGAAACATACCCGGGCGCAGTAAGTCGTTATCGCGCGGTGGTGCGAACGCAGTAGGTCGTGACCAGGGGAAAGTGAAACATACCCGGGCGCAGTAAGTCGTGAGTGCACAGGAGTGCAGACGTAGTAGGTCGTGACCAGGGACAGATTGAAAAGAATTATGAATATGATTAAAGTGTATGGAACAAAAGACTTTATGAAAATGATGGATAAAAATGAATATGCAAGATTGACTTGAGTAACCAATGGAATGTTTCGATAATGAACTGTGATATGTTGAGCTGTATTATTTTGGTGATTGAATTGTTATATGTGTATGACTTGGTGTTGCATTATGTCATAATTGGAAACTGCCTCCCCATTTTATGTGTAATACTCACTCCTTACTATCTCCACAGGTACTGAGGAAGAGTTTGCACCTGATCAGGCCGAGCAGGAGTACTCTCCCTCACAGGGAGAGTAAGTCCCTTATATATATGTAGGACATGGGAATGTCCTGGGCCCGATGATATGATGTGATTCAGTTTTGTTGTGTATAATGTAAATAGCTTTTTGGGGGCCCAGGACGACTCCTTTTGGGTAGGAGTCCTATTTTTGGGAAAAGAACTATTTTCCAAAACTTGTTAATATTCCGCTTAATCTGATGTTTCATACTCTGATATACTGATGTGTGCACGATGTGGCACTAGTTGATATATATATATATATATATATATATATATATATATATATGTGAATAGCCCTGTTGGCTTTGCAAATTTGAAAATGTTGTTGTTTATCAGGTCGCAGGAAAGCCAGAAATTTGGAAAAGTCCTAAAAACAAACGAAACTCCGTCCGTTTGACGGGAGATTTTTATAAGTATAAAGGAAAATTTTAAATTCACTATTTTAATTAAGGGTATAAAAGGGTAAATAATCTTAGGTGTTACATTTTATGGTATCAGAGCAGTTTCCCTCGGCCTTTGGAGTTATGAGCTACTCCAGTGATTACTCACCGAGCGAGTAATCGATAATTATAGTTTAGAGTCTAGAGTCTATTGATAGGATGATTATACTATTAATTATGCTAATAAGCATTAACTGTCGGCCTTATGCATGACTGAACAGAATGGCTGGTAGACGGGTCGAGAATGACGGGATCCGCGCTATTCTGGAACATCTGGTGCAGATGCAACAGGATCAGGCTGCTAACATAGCGCAAGTGCATCATAACCAGGGGGAGAACATAGCAGCAGCAACGGCCGCAGCAGCCGCAATGAATCCTCAACACCCAGCTCCAGTTGCAATTGATTGGCTTGCACGGTTCAGAAAGAACGATCCGCAAAAGTTCGAAGGTGGGTTCAATCCCGATGGGGCACAGCTTTGGTTGCAGGAGATCGAAAAGATCCTTAACACTATGGCACCACCGGAGGAACAGAAGGTTCTGCTAGCACAATACATGCTGACTAGTGAAGCAGAACACTGGTGGCAACAAATGCGGAGGGGTTTGGAGGCGAACAACCAGGCGATCACATGGGATTTGTTCAAGAATCGTTTTCTGGGCAAATACTTTCCTGAAGATGTTCGTAGAGAGAAGGAGATAACTTTTCTGCAGCTCGTGCAAGGGAACATGAGCGTTGGGGAGTATGCTGCTAGGTTTGAGGACTTGATCCGCTATGCAGGGAGTTACAGGGATGCGGATGAAAGGACCAAGTGCATCAAGTTCGAGACTGGACTTCGTTCTGAAATCAAGATGACTTTTGAATATCAGAACATCGCCAACCTGTCTCAACTAATCAACATGACTAGCACTTATGAAAAGAGCAGGAAGCAGCGTGCAGCTGAAAAACGCAGCAAGAACGTTCAGAAGGCTGGAGGTCCTGTCAGGGGCAAGAGTTCGATGCAGCAACCAGGTCCTTACTCCCAGCCTAGAACAGGCCAAGCAGTAAGTGCTTTTGGTCCTATTCCGACTTGTCCACATTGTGGTAGACACCATAGGGGAGATTGCTGGACATTGGATCCGAGTAAGGGTCCAACCTGTTACAAGTGCGGGCAGCCGGGTCACATTATAACTAACTGTCCAAAAAATGCAGTCAAGAAGGAGGTTAATGTGGCTAAGGTTCAGAAAGCTGGTGACAATCGGGTGACTCGGAAGGGCAAGGTGTATACTCTGGACGGTGAGGAAGTTACTGATGCTGATGAACTGATTAGAGGTACAGGTTATGTTAATGATATTTCTTGTGGTATTCTCTTTGATTGTGGGGCTACTCATTCCTTTATTTCTGTCGATTGTATGAAGAAGTTAGGATTATCTGCAATAGAAATGCCTTACAAGTTATCTGTTTCTACCCCTACAAATTCTTCTGTAGTCACATCAACGATGTGTTTGGATTGCCCACTTCGAGTATTGGAGCGGGAATTCAAAGTAAATCTAATCTGTTTGCCTCTAACTAAACTGGACATCATTCTGGGCATGGACTGGATGTCTCGGCACCATGTTCTGATTGACTGTCATCAGAAATCAATTATTATCAGTGATCTCTCTTTATCTGCCTTGGAAATGAATGAGGAGGCAGAGATCACTCAGATTCCAATAGTCTGCGAATTTCCAGAAGTCTTTCCTGCAGAGATTCCTGGATTACCGCCGAACAGAGAAGTGGAGTTTGGTATTGATCTGATGCCCGGTGCAGGTCCTATTTCAATAGCCCCGTACCGGATGGCACCTCCGGAGTTAGCAGAATTGAAGAAGCAGATAGAGGAGCTTTTGGCCAAGGGCTTGATTAGACCGAGTGTGTCACCTTGGGGAGCTCCGATTTTTTTGTTAAAAAGAAGGACGGGAGTCTCCGAATATGCATCGATTATAGGCAATTGAATGCGGTGACTGTGAAAAACAAATATCCTCTCCCTCGCATCGATGATTTGCTGGACCAATTGCGAGGAGCATCCGTATTTTCTAAGATTGACCTCCGATCGGGGTACCATCAAATCCGTATCCGAGAGAAGGACATCCCTAAAACGGCATTCAGGTCGAGATATGGACATTTTGAGTATGTGGTTATGTCCTTTGGTCTCACGAATGCTCCGGCCATCTTCATGGACTATATGAATAGGATTTTCAGGTCGTACTTGGATTCTTTTGTCATAGTCTTTATCGACGACATTCTAATCTATTCTAAGAGTCCAAGTGAGCATGCCGAGCATCTGAGAATAGTGTTGCAAATTCTCAAAGCCAAACAGCTTTATGCAAAGCTTTCTAAATGTAGTTTCTGGTTGAATGAGGTGCAGTTTCTGGGGCATGTCATTTCTGAGAAGGGTGTTGTTGTTGATCCTTCTAAGGTGGAAGCGGTACTTAAGTGGGAGAGACCTAAGTCCATTACTGAGATCAGAAGCTTTCTTGGTATGGCTGGGTATTATCGGAGGTTTATTGAGGGGTTTTCTAAATTGGCCCTTCCTTTGACGACTCTTACACGGAAAGGTGTTCCGTTTGAATGGTCTTCGGAATGTGAAGATAGTTTCCAGGAATTGAAGAGGCGGTTGACTAGTTCCCCAGTGTTAATTTTGCCGGACCCGAATCAATCCTTCGTGGTGTATTGTGATGCTTCTAAGCAAGGGTTGGGTTGTGTGTTGATGCAGCAAGGGCAAGTCATAGCCTATGCATCCAGACAATTGAAGCAGCATGAACAGAACTATCCCACTCATGATCTTGAGTTGGCGGCAGTGGTTTTTGCTCTGAAAATCTGGAGGCATTATCTATATGGTTCAAAGTTCGAAGTCTTTAGTGATCATAAAAGTCTTCGCTATCTCTTCGATCAAAAAGAGTTGAATATGAGACAGAGGAGGTGGATGAAATTTCTGAAAGACTACGACTTTGATCTTCAGTATCATCCGGGCAAAGCCAATGTTGTGGCTGATGCACTAAGTCGTAAGACTTTGCATGTCAGCAATCTCATGGTGAAGGAGATGCAATTAATTCAAGAGTTTAGTGACCTCAACTTGAACATGAAAGTGAAAGAGAAGAGCATCGTTCTAGAAATGTTGCAGGTTACTAATGACTTGATTGGTCTTATTAGAGAAAGACAAGCTGACGATTCAGAACTGCAAAAGTTGTTAGAAGGGGCATCGGGCAATGAAGAGCCCGACTTTGTGAAAGGTTCTGATGGTATTATCCGATTTAGGGGTCGGATATGTGTTCCTTTGGATTTCGAAGTTAGAAGGGACATCCTATCGGAAGCACATCGAACCAAAATGAATTTCCATCCTGGTGCAACAAAGATGTACCAAGACTTGAAAAGGATTTATTGGTGGCCGAAGTTGAAAACCGATGTGGCCGATCATGTGTCTCATTGCCTAACTTTTCAGAAAGTTAAAATTGAGCATCAAAAGCCTGGTGGTCCTTTGCGATCACTTGATATCCCGGAGTGGAAATGGGATAGTATAGCTATGGACTTTTTGACGGGTTTACCAAGGACTGTTGGAGGATGTGATGCAGTTTGGGTGGTTGTGGACCGTCTTACAAAGTGTGCTCATTTCATTCCTATCCACAAGAAGTATACACTTGAGAAGTTGACTCAGTTGTATATCAGGGACATAGTGAAGTTGCATGGTGTTCCTACCAGTATAGTATCCGATCGCGATCCGAGGTTTCTGTCCAGATTTTGGCAGAGTCTTCAGCAGGCATTGGGTACTAAGCTGAAATTTAGTACGGCTTATCATCCGCAGATAGACGGGAAATCTGAGCGTACTATCCAGACACTTGAGGATTTGTTGAGAGCGTGTGTTCTGGAGCAAGCCGGTAGTTGGGAGCAGTTACTACCTTTGATGGAGTTTACTTACAACAACAGTTTTCACTCCAGTATCGGCATGGCACCATTTGAGGCTCTCTATGGAAGGAAATGTAGAACGCCTTTGTGTTGGTTCCAGATAGGTGAAAATCTGTTGACAGGTCCTGACATTGTGAAAGAAACAACTGAGAAGGTCACAATGATCAAGAATAAAATGAAAACTTCACAGGATCGCCAAAAGAGTTATGCTGATAGGCGAAGAAGACCTTTGGAGTTCGATGTTGGGAATCATGTGTTCCTAAGAGTGTCTTCGGTCACAGGAATTGGTAGGGCAATTAAGTCCAGGAAACTAACTCCTCGGTTTGTTGGGCCTTATGAGATTCTGGAGAAAGTCGGTCCGGTGGCGTACAGGATTGCCTTACCCCCTCATTTAGCAAGGCTTCATGACGTGTTTCATGTTTCACAATTAAGGAAATACGTCCATGATCCTTCGCATGTGGTTACCTTAGACGATTTGCCTTTGAAGGAGAACTTAACTTTCGAGGTTCTGCCAGTTAGAATTGAAGACAGGCAGGTGAAGCAGCTCAGAGGCAAGGAAATCTCTTTGGTGAAAGTTATCTGGATCAGGAACAATGTGGAGGAGGCTACATGGGAATTGGAGGACAAGATCAGGCAGTCTCATCCACAATTGTTCGACGAATTTCGAGGGCGAAATTCTGGTAAGTGGGAGAGAATTGTAACATCCTAAACCTTATTTTAAATGGAATTATTATTAAAAACCTAGAAAAAATTGGAATAATGACTTAACGAATTTTGGTAGATAGGTGAGTAGTAAATATAAGTCCTAGGGGTTGTATAGAAGGCAATGGTAGCTTCGAGCGAAATTAACTAAGCGAAATCGGGAGTTAAATCGGCGTTTTAAATGTTAGAAATCGACCGAAAAGAGAAAATTAGAATTTTATTATAGGATGCTAAGAAAATAAATTCCACCGTTGGATATGAAGTTTATGGGGTGAAGAAGCTTATCTAAAAATTTGGACCCGATCCGACGGTTAACGAAAAAGTTACGGCGAATCGAAGATTTGGAATTCTGGTGCACGCCCAGGCGCACCGGTGCACGCCCAGGCGCGTGCACTGTTCATTGGTGCATCAGCCAGTGGAAAAACCGCCCAGGCGAGGCCCCAATTCGCCCAGGCGCGCGGAAATCGCACCAGCCGCACCACTTTCGCGTTTTGGCGCGCCAAACCCCCACCTGACCGCACCAGCAAGACGCGTCGCGCACCAGCAGCACCAGCTGGTGCCAGGACTCACCCAAGCGAGCGATGGGCTCGCCCAAGCGAGTGATGGGCTCGCCCAAGCGAGCGACGCACACCAGATCAGATCTGGTGCGTCGAATCTGAACTTGGTGGCTAAGTTTCAAATATTGGCCACACGATTTGGTGCTGCTTCCAAGGCTGAACTTAGGCATCAAAAGCACTTCATTTCACCATCCTTCATCACCAACACAAGCTCATCATCTCCATCAATCCTCTCAACTCCAAGATCATTTCCATCACCCCTTCCTTCATAAACACTTGATTCTTGGGCACCTTAAACCCAAAATCAACCAAACCCATCAAGCTTGCCTCATGGATTTTGGTTGAAGTCTCATTCCCACTCCTCCCTTGATTCACGTGTGGCTCCCTCCTTACTTCTTCTTGGCTTTCAAACTTCATCATCATTTGGGGTAAGTTGGATTTTTGGGCATGATATTAATTCCCTTTCAAGTTCTCTTTAGCTCATAGGAGTAGTGTTTAATTTCCTTAGGGTTTTCATGAACCCTTGTTTATGTAGGAATTTTATTTCATGCCTTCCAACCAAAACCAAGACAAGGGCAAGGATCAACCATCTTGTGTTTTCTCAAATAGGATTGTGTATCATCACTTCATCATATCCTTGTTGAGGTGGTAAGCTAAGCTTAGGAAATTCAAGTTCCCAAGGTTTTGAGCTAGGGCATAAAGGTTTTGAGTGGGTTATAGTGAGTATTACCTTACTCTAGGGTTTAGTTTACGATATGCATATAATGAAGTACTAAGAATTATGTGATAGATAGGGTATTGCCCTATAGGTTAAATAATAAATAGAATTTGTGAGCTAGGAATAATAGGAATGATAACAAGAATGTGCTTGAATTATGTTATTTGAATTATAGAATATAATATAGTGAAGATGTTGATAACATGCCTGGATTATGATAATTGATTTACATTACGTAATTGTGATAATTGGATAGTGTAAATGTGTAATGTTGGGATTAACTTGAGTGATGGAATTGTTAAAGAGTTTAAGAGTTAATAATGTTAAAAGAATGAAATGAATTATACCCGGGCGCAGTAAGTCGTTAACGCACGGTGGTGCGAACGCAGTAGGTCGTGACTAGGGGAGAATGAAACATACCCGGGCGCAGTAAGTCGTTATCGCACGGTGGTGCGAACGCAGTAGGTCGTGACCAGGGGAGAATGAAACATACCCGGACGCAGTAAGTCGTTATCGCACGGTGGTGCGAACGCAGTAGGTCGTGACCAGGGGAGAGTGAAACATACCCGGGCGCAGTAAGTCGTTATCGCACGGTGGTGCGAACGCAGTAGGTCGTGACCAGGAGAGAATGAAACATACCCGGGCGCAGTAAGTCGTTATCGCACGGTGGTGCGAACGCAGTAGGTCGTGACCAGGGGAAAGTGAAACATACCCGGGCGCAGTAAGTCGTGAGTGCACAGGAGTGCAAACGCAGTAGGTCGTGACCAGGGACAGATTGAAAAGAATTATGAATATGATTAAAGTGTATGGAACAAAAGACTTTATGAAAATGATGGATAAAAATGAATATGCAAGATTGACTTGAGTAACCAATGGAATGTTTCGATAATGAACTGTGATATGTTGAGCTGTATTATTTTGGTGATTGAATTGTTATATGTGTATGACTTGGTGTTGCATTATGTCATAATTGGAAACTGCCTCCCCATTTTATGTGTAATACTCACTCCTTACTATCTCCACAGGTACTGAGGAAGAGTTTGCACCTGATCAGGCCGAGCAGGAGTACTCTCCCTCACAGGGAGAGTAAGTCCCTTATATATATGTAGGACATGGGAATGTCCTGGGCCCGATGATATGATGTGATTCAGTTTTGTTATGTATAATGTAAATAGCTTTTTGGGGGCCCAGGACGACTCCTTTTGGGTAGGAGTCCTATTTTTGGGAAAAGAACTGTTTTCCAAAACTTGTTAATATTCCGCTTAATCTGATGTTTCATACTCTGATATACTGATGTGTGCACGATGTGGCACTAGTTGATATATATATATATATATATATATATATATATATATATATATATATATATATGTGTGTGTGTGAATAGCCCTGCTGGCTTTGCAAATTTGAAAATGTTGTTGTTTATCAGGTCGCAGGAAAGCCAGAAATTTGGAAAAGTCCTAAAAACAAACGAAACTCCGTCCGTTTGACGGGAGATTTTTATAAGTATAAAGGAAAATTTTAAATTCACTATTTTAATTAAGGGTATAAAAGGGTAAATAATCTTAGGTGTTACATTTCCCATATCAGTCAGTAATATATTTGATTAGCACTAATAAAACGGTATTAATTTTTTATACGTTTTTTAAGTCATTAATTTATTTTAGATAAACACATATTAAATAAGTTGAATTTGTTATTCATTTTGGATAAATCTTTATGGGTAAATAATCATTATCTCTAATCAAAATATTACAACTACAGTCCTTTCGATACTATATTTTATTTTTTGGAATAGATAAAAATCATTATATATAATAATAGAATTTGATTTTATACTTATGTAAATATTTTTTTTTTAATTTTTTGTACAAGAGAATTAAAACTACAATTTGAAATCATTATCCACAACCAAAATACTACAATTTGAAATTAGATAGATTATTCACGTTTTTCAAATCATTAATTTATTTTAGATAAACACATATTAAATAAGTTGAATTTATTATTCATTTTGGATAAACCTTTATTGGTAAATAATCATTATCACTAACCAAAATATTACAATTTTAAATTAAATAAATTATTCAAATTTTCTAAATCATTATCCCCAATGAAGATATTACAATTTGAAATTAAATAGATAATAAATAAATAGATTATTTATTTTGGATAAATATAACTTAAATCTATAAAATTTATTAAGGAAAGTAATCAAACATGTGGCCAAAGATAAACTGCATACAAATTTCATGATTTAAGGAAATATAGAAAAATCGGTAAGATAAAATTGAAAAAAAAATTTTATTGTAACACCAAGATTCAACTTTTCTTCTCAAAATAAACAAGAGACATTCTGGTTTATCATTCATTATGCTCATAATACCATCAAACAAAAAATGTCAAAATGTTTAATTCTGATTTAATTTTGATTTATCACAATAAAGTAGATAATCATATAAAAATATTAATTTAGTCATCAAATTAATACAGAATATCTTAGATAAAAAGTGTTATTTTTTATTTATATGAGGAAATACAAAATTTATTAATAAGATCATTTAAATTATTTTATTTTTTTAGGTGTACAGTTTAGTTTGAACATCTGCCTTTTTATATAATTATTTTAGGTTTATATTAATAATAATCTATAATTTAAAATATTTAATATAAAAAAAATTAAAATATCATAATGTGTGGTAATATCTAAACTTGAAATTTTTTTGAATTATTTGCTAAATTTTCAATTATTTTAAAAACAAAAAATTGTGGGAATTATTTGTTGAATTTTGAATTATTTTTAAAATAAAAAATTGCCAAAATTATGTGGAATTGACACGTCAGCAATTTTTTAATTGCAGGTATCCTCTTTTTATAATATATATATATATATAATTGATATAATTTATTCTAACGAAATATGTTAAAATATAACATTAAGCGTTAAATTGAGTCAAATAATAAAGTTGAAAGCCAACTATAAAGAGAATAGAAGAAGAAATAATTCACGCTCAATTAAAATTGCTCAGGTAGTCAGGTTTAATATCTTGGAGGGATTTAGACTTGAGAAACTTTAAAATGTATATGTCCAAATTTTAATAACTAATCAATTCTATTCAATTATGTACATATATCTTTTGTGAAGTATACCTATGGTTATACCCCCCAAAAAAAAATATATTGACCCTGTTCTAGACTAAAATATAGGCCAAATTACTCATTTGGTCCCTTACCTTATTTTTCAATTTTAAATTGGTCCCTTACATTTTTTTTGTTTCAAATTGGTCCCTTACGTTTCCTTTTGATGTCAAATTGATCCCTCAGTCACTATTCATCCTATGTAGACCATTATGATTTGCACACGTATCACTATTCATCCTATGTGGACCAATATGATATTGACACATAGGATGAATAGTGACTCAGACCAATTTGACATCAAAAAGAAACATAAGGGACCAATTTGAAACCAAAAAAACGTAAGGGACCAATTTGAAATTGAAAAATAAGGTAATAGACCAAATGAGTAATTTAGCCCTAAAATATGCATGAATAAGCTCTACCAGCTCAGCAAGGCATATATACCTGAACTGATGAGAGCAAACATGCGCACCAAACAAGTAATTAAATTTTAATCTTATCTTAAAAAGAAATTAAGAAAAGTGGGGAAAAAAGAAGGAAGAAGGGATAAACAACCACAAATCTTTTGCAAGAAAATTAATCAAAGTAATGCTCCATCATTTTCTACAAAATAAACTGACAAAATACAGGAAGAAATTGTGTTCTAAAGATGGTGAAAACTTGATTTCCTTTCATTCTAAATGTTGTAAATGTATAGAATTATAAACCATATCTGGATATATGTTTCTCCCCTCCAGGAAGGGCAATACAGATATAAGCCCATGTCTCCTCATCACTTTTTCTTCTTTGGTTCTTTTGTATATTGATTTATCAATGCTTCAACATCTTTCCAGATGTGGCCCTCGACCAATATTCCATCTTTAGTGAACCTGCAATCCAGACAAAATTATACTGATGCATTTCGATCTTCAGAAAAACTGTAACAATGATGCAGTTTGTCCAGTGTCATGGTGCTTGTATGCCTGAGTGAAAGATTTTTGTAAAGGAGCCAGAGAGAGAAATACCATTCAGTAACACTTTTGGTCAAATGTACTGGTTCATTTGCAGAAACAGATTTTGGATCTGCACTTGCTATGGTAAGTGTGTACAAGTCTGAAAATCTAGGCAATTTTGATGAAACTACCAAACCAGTGGTGGTGAAGGATCCCTATATCAAAAAATTACATCCAAGTCAAAATACACTGTAAAGTCATGATTTAAGATGAGAATGCATTGGGCTTTTGATGGAAAGCTACAACCAAAAGCATTACTTGATTTCATGACACAGTTCAAAGACAAACTTAAATTAGAATGCATTTTCATTAATTTTTTGTGCAACATGACATATAGACAAATATATAGATGAATTAAGTAAAACATACACCAGCCAGCCAGCCAGCACAAAGATAAAGCTATACAACCCAAGACCTTGAAAAATCTATAATAATCTGCCAGCCACCAACCAGGTTGCATCATCACTCATTGAGAAAATATTTAAGTAAAAGGTTAGATGAATAATACATTAAATAAACATTGGCGTCCTAACCAAACTGAAATTAACTTCATGATTTTATCTACTGTAAGCTTCATGCGGCATGGTCATATACAAGTGGTTTGCTTGGGATTGCGTCTGATGAACATCAAGTTAAAACAGCCATTTCCAGATTACCCTATCTAATTTAAGACCCATACAAATATGCAATGGCACAACCTAACACAGCTAACCAGGCCTATTTTTCTCTTTGAAGGGATCAAAACAAAATTTAAAAACAAAAAAAAAGTAAGCCAGATATTTACAATAAGGCGAAAGCATACCTCTCTCTCTCTCTCTCTCAAGCACACACCCAAAGTAAAAAGCATAAAATATTTAAAATGCTTCTTCTATGTATCGGAAAAATGAGTTCAAAATGTATAGATGAAACAAGAATTTAATCGACGTACAAAACATGCGGCTATTTCACTTCATGAATTTATTTATTTTCCCCCAAATTTGAATATACATTTAAAGGAGGTGAATAAAGCCTGTAACCTGTACTAATTGAAATCAAAGGATCACAAGATTCACACACTTCATCACCAATTCACCACAAGTTCTAATAGCCCAGATTAAACAGTAAGCATTCAGCAGATGAGTGAGCAATACAGACTATAAGTAGGTATTATACAAAATCCAACACCAGATGACATTTGCAGGAGGAAGTTAGATAAAGTTTCAACTTTAACATATTAAGGAAGATAAGTCATTCTCAATGCAAGCCAGACAGCATCTATTCTCCATATATAAATCAAATGGAAAAGACAAGTACTATATTATCTAAGCTATTAGAAACTTACAGCAGGAGGATAAGTAAACAGAAAGGCATTTTTCTCCTTAGTGTATATCATCAGCTGCAACAGCCCATTGAAGACAATATACGTGCCAGAGTTAAGGATCAAACAGAATTGAAGCATAATCAATAAAAATGCCTATAGATGCCCAAAAACCTTTCCTTTCATAAAACCAAAAACCGGTTCTCTATTCAAAATAGGGAGTAGGGCCAAAAATAATAGTATTCAAACAGGAATTCTCTCATCCATGAGAATAAATTGAAGTTTGCAGAAATGTATATCACCCAATATCTAATTTAATTTATTTTTTTTAATTATATGGTAAGATCAGTCTATCACACTGTGTTCAACCCTTCAAGCCTCAAGGTATAAGTCAAACCGCTGCAATAAAATTTCCTTTATCTCTAAGCAGCAAACTCAATCTAACAAATAAAGTTCTATACTTCTATCCAAACATAACAAAATTAAAAATCCAAGCCAGAAATTTTATTAAAGGAAAAAAAAATCACTACGGTTCCCCTATTCAGATATCATTATTTCCTCTGCAATAATTAAACCCAATTTTGCAAAAATAGTTTCCCTGATATTCCAAAAATTTAGAAAAGGATATAAGACAACGCAGGCAATGAGAAAATCCTTGTTCTCAGGGAACTTCTTCTTATAAAACTGAGCAAACAAAGCAATGCCAATGGCTAAGGTTCCCATCAACAGCTTCACATTGCTCAATCTAACATCTTCCACGTACCCACCACTCGTTACTATCTGTTGTTACAAAAATAAAACAAAAATTAATATCTGAAACTCAATCAAATACATAAAAATTAAAACTTTTTTAGAATGCATAAGATCTGGAAGAAAATGGGAATAGGATTTAACAGACCTCAGAAACAGACTCGTCGAGGATGTGTTTGATTGAATTGTGATCTAAGAGATTGGCTTTCTTGGGAGCTTTGGACAAAGCCATTTTCTTGTTTCTTCAATTTGAGTCCAGCAAATTGGAGTTTTTTCACAAATCAAAATAACCCTCCTCCACTGACAATGGCCACTGTAATATTACGTAACGTGTTAGTGATTAATGCCTATGTATCAATTTAAAGGACGTTTGATGAAAAAATAAAATTGGGTCATAATTTTGATTCTTTCATTGAAACAAATCAATTGGACCTTTCCTTTATTGGTGAAAAAACATACTACCTCCGTTCCATATTATCTGTCACTTTAGCATTTTTAACTTGTTCCAAATTATTTGTCGCTTTAGGAATTCGATGATGTATTAATTGATTTTTTTCACTTTTGACCTTGCATTTAATGTGTTGAAATATGTGAAATGAGTAATAATTAATGCACTTTGAGGGTATTATAGTAAAGTTATCTAATAATTATCTTGAAAATTGAAGTATTAAATGACTTTCTTAATCCGTGTGAAATTTCTAAAGTGACAATTAAATTGGAACAGAGGGAGTATAATTAGGGTATCATTCATCAAATCCAATGGACACTAGAATCTAGAATTAATTATGGTGCATTTTTCCCTTTTTATTATAAAAAGGTGTCTTAATCTTGTTATCTCATTTATCCATTTTGAAATGGTGCATCCTTGAGTATTTCCAACTCAAAGATGGTATCCATGTGTCCTCTTTTTAAAATTCAAATGAACAGTTGCATAGGTAGTAGTATTGGCAAAATGGGCCTTGGCCCGCTGCCCCGCTCGCCCGCCCGCATTTTTTTGGGAGCAGGGCACAAGTTTTAGCCAAAAAAAATTAATCATGTCTGTCCGCCCTGCCCGTTATTTTTCGTGGGCGGCCGCGGGCGACCCACGGGCATGTGTATTTAAAAAAAAGTAAATCACCTTAGTGATATACTCAAATTGCGGGCGATTTGCGGGTGGTATACGGGCGGGCGGGCCGCCCGCACTTTTTTTATAAAAAGTTGTACTAAAAACAAAGAATAAAATATAAAATTATTTTTTTTTTTCAACGCGGGCCGCCCTGCCCGTAGTACAGGCGGGCAGGGCCTGAAAATTAGGCCCTAAATATTTTAACGGGCGGGCATTTTTTGCGGGCCGAGTGCGGGCGCGGGCCATGTTCGCCCGCCCGTTTTGCCAATACTAATAGGTAGTTTTTCATCCTTGATAGGTAGTTTCACTGGTCCCTTTGCAAAACATTATACATGAAAAAACAAGTTACGCATGTAACCATCCCTTACATAACCAGCTCCTAACCTCATAAGGTACTTATTTTCCTATAAAGGGAGGTATACCCATTACACTAAATTAACAATATAAAATGTATTTTCTTCTTATCTCTTTTTTATGGTTGTGTTTCTTCTTCTTTCCTTTTCTTTATTTTTTTTATCAATATATATTTGTATCACTCGCGAAAAGCATTATAACACACAATCACCCAGAATTCTGCAAGAGTTAACTACAAGTGGAACACATCATAATATACAAGTCACAGAGTTAAGTCTTCCTAACTTTTCTCTCTTTGTTACTATTTTGTTATATTGTAATTATCTCTTCTTACTTGCTTTTATTGTTTGCAATTATTTATATCTAAATCTTAATCTTAGTTACTTAGTTTTCAGAACAAACACTTCTCTGTGTATATAATGAAATAGTGTACAAAATTATGTTGTTTCTCGAGAATTAAGACGTATTCTCTTCGTCAATGTTCTTCTCTTTCCATATTTATTAATTTTTTTTATCTTAATAATTTGAAATTATGAAATGTTAATATGCTATATTAATTTTATTTATTTAATATGTATGGAACAGTGGATGTTTGAATGTTTTTGCAGAAAGCGAACTGATAGTCCCGTGGTTTCGGATCACAACTAAAGCCAATGAAACTTTCGATTATTGCAATTCTTTTCTTATTTTTTATTATAGTTGGTCTATACAAAAATTCTTGACTTTTATATTGGGAAAAATTTTAAATCAAAACGAAAAAATGAGAATTGCAAATGAAAATTGCATGATTGTAGTTTCTAAATGGTTTGAAATTAAACATCCCTTATCGGCTCCCTCATTTTCTCACTTCTTTCTCATTTAATTTCTCTACTTTTCTTTTGTTTTTTTTTCAAATTTAGTGATTTCATTATTATTAGTCCTTTTGTTTACCAGCATGATACGTATGTCATGCCACTCTATTCAAAATCTATATTCAGGTGCATTATTTTTACTACTTTAATTTCAAACTCAATTGTTTGTTTTGTTCTTTCTATTAAATTCATGAATTATATATATTAAGTTTGTACATAAACTTTCAACATATATTTGGAAAATTGGGAAAATAAAATTATTTTCATGTTTTATTTTTTCCAGAATTTAGAATTTTGCATGTTAGTGGAATATGAATTGATGAAATTCTTCCATCTAGAATTTCAGCTTTTTTACTTTCATTTTTTATTTTTTGGATATTTTCCGCTATTACTGTGAGGTTGAAATTTTTTATTAGGTTAAGATTATATTAAAAATTTGAACTAATGAACGATATGCTAAATTTATCGAAGGAAATAGTACCTAAGATTTACCATCCATTTAGTAGCAGCCTTTTTTTCTTGCTTTCGAGTCTTCAATTTTCTTCGCTTATTATTAAATTCTATATTTTCTTGAATTTGATCATTTGGATTTTAACAAAATATTTTATGTTTATCAATAAATAATTGGCAATGATTCAACTCTTAAACCTAAAATTATTATCAATTCTTTGAACTACTAAAATAATCCAAAGGCAATTATTTTTTTTAAACCTTGCAATATATTTAAGAAACAAACAACCAATCCGTGCAGTGTACGGGTTGAAAACTAGTTTATGGTATAACTTTAAGTAGATGCAATGGAGAATTACGTAGCACGTCACCTTGGTGAGAGGTCGAGTGAGGGACACATCCTAAACCTTTTGTGTTGTGTTGCAAAAGGATGGGTATGATATTGGTAGGGGGCAAACTGGGGAAATGGACATAGAGTTAATTAATGGTGCATTTACGGTATCACTTTAAGTAGACACAATGGAAAATTGCATAGGTATATTCGGATCCGACTCGGGTCGCGTGCCTGGTTATAATAGGTGAATCTTCCAACATGAGTTTTATGCATCCACAAGCACTCGAATTTGAGACTTTGCTTAAGCGAGACCGAGCTGCTTACCACTCGTCTCAACCCATGTTGAAGATATCTTTTTAAAAATTAAGGTATGTGTACTTTTTTTTTATATATTATTAATATATTGATTTAAAAAATAAAAATAAAATCAATAAGTTGAAATTTGTAGGAATTAATTTTTTTTATAGCAAAGTTTTTTTTTGGTTTTTTACCGGAATAGGAAAAGAGAAATTAAATTCACCGAATGGTAGCGTCCATGATCGATCCGGGACTCCAATTCCCAAATCCTAAGAATTAATAATAGGAAAAAAAAGATTGAATTCATAAACTAGTTTAAGCATTTCATCGAACACTTGGTGTGCAAAAAACAAAATTAAAACACAATATGAGCATCTTAACCACTTTCATTGTCCTAAATCAAGATAATATTCAGTTATTCACTATTCAATTACAACTTATGTTGCACCAACACTGGTACAGTACCGGATACGGATACATACCAGGTATAGGGTACGACTTTTTCTAAAAAACTAGGTTACGAGTACGACAATATAAATTCAAATTTTATAAATAAATATACATAAACAATATGCAAATGAACAATTTTGACATTGAAATAGCTTATGAGGATCGCAAAATTAGAGATTGATACTTAAAATAAGTCAAGATATAAAGACTAAAGATTGATTATTACATTAAAATATAAATTCTATCTTAAATATTGTATTGTCGATTTCATTATTTTGCAACTTTTGTTTTAGTGATATCATTTTTGCAAGGTATTATCTTCGTAATATGTTTAATTTTATCTTATTATGTTATTTTTACATTATTATATTTGTTTTTATTTTTTTACTAGCTATGGATAAGGAAAAATCTTCCAAAAATAAGAAGGCCAAGTCATTTAAAATTGACGAAGGGAATGGATTGCGTACCGATTAGTATTCTACTTGAACAATAAAAAATGGGAAATCAAGTTTTTAATGGGTAGAAACCTCCTACATACAATGCAGCTATAATTAGCATAAAAAATGCAATGTTGTAATCACTAAGGACAACATTCTATCTCGCCTCAAAGCTTGGGATAAACACTGCTCTACCATTGCGAACATGGTTGACACTAGTGCCATCGGTTGGGACAACATCTCCAACATGGTGAAAGTTGATGATCAAGGGAAGAGTACATCAAGGTAAATTATTAACTTAAGTTTTTTTTTTAAAAAAAAACATGCATATTTTATTGGTATTAATATATTTATTGACAGACTCATTCAGAAGCAAGGAGTTATAGATACAAAGTAATTGAAAACTGGGATGATTTAGCAACTGTTTGTGGAGATGATCATACAGGAGAAGGAGGTATTGAGATGGTTGTTGAGGGCATGAAAAACAATGAACAAGAAGAAAATACAAGTGATATTAATGAAAATATTTTTAAGGAGACAATCTTTGAAATACCTAAACATGCACGTCCAGATAAACAGCTCAATATATCCATAAAGATAAGACACTCTAGTGACCCCCTTTTAACAAGTTCTAGTCATATAGCTGGTGCGCTTAAAATTGGCGTATAATGGTGAGACAACTTCTATTAAGGCGAGTGTTGAATAAATATTCACTCAACTTTCAAAAGTATCAGACTTAGAATAAATGGAATTGCTCCAATTTCTTAATATTCTTTTTGATGATTCAAGAAAGTATAGGACATTCAAGGTTCTTCCTGCTGCATTTAAGAAGTCTTGAATCTTGTTGCAAATCAAGAAATGATTAGTTCGAATTAGTTTAATTTTTTTTATTGTTTACTTTTTATAGTTGGTCAAAACGTTAAGTTCATATTTTTTTTTCCATGATGATATTATTTACGTTTTTATGTTGGTACTATTTTACGTCTCACGGGTACGCTATTTTGAGTTGTTATGGACTGGTATCACAGACAAATAATAACCGGTATCACGAACCAACAAGCACCAATTCGGCATCAATAGTCAATCAATACGTAACCGACATAACGGTTCGTCATTATGCTGTTAATGATGACATTCATGGAGCCGTTATTCTTCGGCTTTAATGCCATCATGGCTCATCATTACAGTGTCTCCTTCCAACCACCCTATAAATACAGGTAGTGGCCAAGGTATGACCGAACTCATCTTCACACCACCCCAAAATATCCCGACTCGGTGACGGAGTTCTTTAACCGGGAACCCGTTATCATCGTCGTACATCAACAAACCGGCTTGCCGGTACATGTGGGATAACATCCTACAACAACAACAATGGTGACCACAATGGGAGCGGCAAATTAATTCCCACCACCGCATTATCAATTATTCGAAGTCTTTGACAAAGAGGAAGAAAATCATATTCCAGAACAAGCAGTCAAGCACAAATTCAAAAAAAAGAAAAAGAAAAGAAAAAAAAGTGAGAGAAGCACTGCCACCGTGAAAACATAGAGCATAAATTGCAACCTCTCCTTCCTCGTAGCAGACAAGATCAGGCCGGTGAAGGTCTGACGGTGCCACCGGTCACAGCCTTTCATCGCCAGACCAGATCGATGCCTGTGAGTACGAATTTGTTCCGGTTCAGATGTGGGTTCAGAGTTGCGCGTTACCGAGGTCACGACTCCGCCACTTCGGTGTGCTCACTTTGGTTCGTCCACCATCGTCAACCCTCCATCGTGGACCTATTCCATTCGGATTCCAGATCCAGCATCGTTCCCCTTTCTATCACAAGCACCGACCTCCATATTCCTTCTCACTTGCTCGCCGCCGATGGGCAAGAGCCAAGGAAACACCGCACCGTCGTCTCCACTTGGAAGGGATGCATACATGACCTGTTTCATTGTTCTTGTTGCAGCCACTCTCCATAAACACGTTTCAGAGGAGGAAGAAGAAGAAAGCTTCGGGCTCCAAGCCCATTTCAAACAAACAATTGATGAATGAGTAGGCCCAAAGAAGACGTTCATCCATAAAGCATAAGAACAGGGAAAGGATATATTTCTCTCTTTTATATCCATTTATAATCATTTATAATATTTAAATGCAAAATAACTATATTCATATTACCATCTCACGGTAACAGTTTGGAAAAAAAAACTTACATATCCTATTATTATTCTACAATATTTAATTACTTCACTTTTACGTAATTTATATAATACTATTACTATTATTACATATGACAATTCACCTATTTTCTTATAATGATTATACATCAAACTAATATCATAATATTTTTATTGATATATATCTTACAACTAATAGCAAAAGAAAATATAATTTTTCTTCTCAATGTCACTATGTGATAATTATTATTTAATATTTTAATTGTTATTTTATATTGAAAGGTACAAACATGATGCCTCAATTTTATCAGGACTAGTCTACAAGTGACTCTGAGATTCTCGTCAATGGACAATAAACTTTTCAAGAGGAGAATAAAAAATATTCCCCATCACGATTATTCTAGCCCATGAGGTTTCCTTACTCTGATATTTTCTTCAATATTCACTATGCTTCCAGAGATGAGGAACACGTTGCTATATTCCCTTATCCGGACTCATTTGTTGACGGTGAGGAACCTTGTGTCGAGTTTCCCTATTCGCTTTAGGGGTCAGAATGAGAAGAACTTCATGTTGAATTCCCCTTCCCGGACTCTTGCCAACAGTGAGGAACCCTCAATTGGGCTTCCCCCTCAGGTCTTTTATCTGGCAAGCAAGGAATCTTGATGCTAGATTTCTTCATTCGAACTCACTAGACGACTCGAGAAACCTTGCACCGAGTTCCCCCCTTCAAACTCTGGTTCCGGACATTGAGAATATTGTATTGTTTTCCCTCCTTTGAAATCAATTGAAAGATTTGAAGAATTTATTCGGAGATAAGGATTCGTTTCATACTCACAAAAAATTCAACGCTTATACCGGTCTTTCCTATTCATACCTCGACGCTCCTCCTTACGTCATAACATCGAGTTGGGGGGTACTGTTATGGACCGGTATCACGAAAAAATAATAACCGGTATCACGGACCAACAAGCACCAATTCGGCATACCGGCAATTCGGCATCAATAGTCAATCAATACGTAACCGACATAATGGTTCGTCATTATGCTACTAATGATGACATTCGTGGAGCCGTTACTCTTCGACCTTAATGCCCATCATGGCTCATCATTACAGTGTCTCCTTCCAACCACCCTATAAATACAGGTAGTGGCCAAGGTATGACCGAACTCATCTCCTGTTGTTTACACACGGCACACACACCACCCCCAAAATATCCCGACTCGGTGATGGAGTTCTTTAACCGGGAACCCGTTATCATCGTCGTACATCAACAAACCGGCTTGCCGGTACATGTGGGATAACACCCTACAACAATGAATGTTCTGTTGTAGGATTATTGATCTTAGTCTATCCGGCTAAGAATTCGGCAATCTCACTCTTGATATCAGATTTGAAGTGGGCACCTTGAACACCAAGATACCCACACTCTTGTCGTTCTGCTTTGATGTGGTGTGTGTGTTTGTGTGAGATGAGATAGATCATACCTGCTTGCCTTACCAGACTTATATAAGCTTACCCACTTTATGGGTGTTGATTGCAGTCATCATGAAGCAGGTGTAATTCCTGTAAACGGTTGGAAATTATAGCGGGTATCATAAGGTGCAGGATCCTATGCGCAAGGGGATAACAGATTTCCTCGGATTCCTTCACACATGCAGCCGACGTCTAGCATGTATAACGGTATAATAGTAGGAATCAGATCGTTGGAGAAGGATACATGTATGATGGTATACGGGTATCAGCGTAAGTGGTCCACTTAGACCTCTTAACAGTACGCCGGTATCAGCATCCGGTATGCCGGTATCAGCATAATTGGGCCACTTAGACCTCTTACCGGTATGCCGGTATCAGCATAATTGGGCCACTTAGACCTCTTACCGTATGACGGTATCAGCATCCGGTACGCCGGTATCAGCATAGTGGGTCAATAGGGCCTCTTGCCGATATCAGCATATCGGTATTCCGGTCTAATAGATGCGCTTCATAACATGAGTAAATAATAAAATTTTCACAATTATACCCTTATTTGTTACTCCCTCCGTCCCATATGTTATGAGCTTTTGGATATTTTTTTGTCCCATAAGTCATGATCTTTTTAGAAATTCAAGACTCATTTATACTTCTTTTTCCAAACATACCCTTATTTATTGCATTCTCTTTTTCATAACTCATTTCTTCATCTCACTTTAATATAATCTTAATACATTTATTATTACTCTCTCTTCTTTTATTATATGGGGGTAATTTAGTCAAATTATACCAAATTTTTACATCATTTATTCATTTCTTAATCTGTGTGAAATTTCTAAAAAATCATAACATATGAGACGGAGGGAGTAGTATTTATGCACATTTTTTTTTTATAAATTTGATAATATAAATTTTCATGATTATTCTTCTAATAAATAATATAGAATATAATCTATTTTATTTAATTTTTTGAATTTAAGATATTATGCCAAACATTATAATTGGAATTTCAAATCAACACTTAAATTTCATATACAAGCCAAACATAGAATCTTGATTCATTGAAATTACAATTTCAAACTACACTTCCAATTTTACACGCCAAATGGATATTAAAAATAATTATAACGTAGTATAGAAAAGGCTAAACTACTCATTTGATCCCTTACCTTATTTTTCAATTTCAAATTGATTCCTTACATTTTTTTTGGTTTCAAATTGGTCCTGCGTCACTATGCATCTTACGTGTCAATATTATATTGATCCACATAGGATGAATAGATATTGGTCCACATACGATGAATAGTGACACTATTCAAATCATAGTGGTCCACATAGGATGAATAATGATTCATGGACCAATTTGACAACGAAAAAAAAACATCAGGGAGCAATTTGAAACCAATAAAACATAAAAGACCAATTTCAAATTGAAAAATAAGATAAAGACCAAATGAGTAATTTAACCTATAGAAAATTAAATTACCTATGAATTACACGGGATAAAACTATTTTTAATAAAAAACCAACCGATTATCAACATGGGTCGAGACGAGTGATAAACAGCTCGAACTTGTTTAAACAAAGTTTCAGATTCGATTCCTCATGAACGAAGAAAATTACTAGGGAACGGATTAAAAAAAAACCACCCGGTTATTTATCTATAAGATATTTTGTTGGCTAAATTACTCATTTGGTCCCTTACCTTATTTTTCAATTTCAAATTGGTCCCTTACCTTTTTTTTGTTTCATATTGGTCCCTTATGTTTCCTTTTGCTGTCAATTTGGTCCCAAAATCACTATTCATCCTATGTGGACCAATATGTTATGGACACATGTCACTTTCTCTCTCCACGTGGACCAATATAATATTGACACGTAGGATGAACAGTGATTCTGGGACCAAATTGACAATGAAAATAAAGATAGGGACCAATATGAAAGACAAAACGAGTAATTTAGCCTATTTTGTTTGTTTCTTTCTCTCTCAAAACCGTTTCTCCTATCGTTATCGCTTCCATCCATCTATCATCCACCCTTTCCCCAGACACCTTATGGCTAACCCTAACGGTGACATAATCAACGGCGCCGACCCATCGAACGACGAAGATCTCACCGTCGATCCTTCTTCGTATTCGGATAATGACGAAAGCGATGTTGATCTGTTGGCCAATAACAACAACAACGGTGTATTGAAGTGGTTGCAGGCTCTGGATATGCAATTCACGGGAGCGTGTCGCTCAGACGAGAGGTTGAAACCGTTGCTGAAGGTCAACGCTGCTTCTTCTTCCTTCGAGGACCCGTTGCTGGCTCAATTGGCTCACCATTTCGAACCATCCGAGGTTGGCATGCTCGCCAGATGCTTGTGTTTGCCTCTTGTTTCGATCCGCGTTGGGAAGATCGTTAAGGAAGGCACTCGCATGTGCCCTACCGCTATTAGGTAGCTTTTGTTTTAATAATTATTATTATTATTATATAATTGCTTATTGTTTCTATTCCATAGGATAGATTATGCATAATTTTTGGGCTGTTTGGATTGGGGGAATGTGATGAAATGGAGTGGAGTGGAATGATATTTTATTATGTTCCATTGTTTGGATTGGATTTGTGCCATTGGAGTGGAATGGAAGCTGATGGAATAGGTCCCACCCAATTCCATCCAAACCCTCAATTTTTCTTCCCTCCCTAATTGGGAGGAATATGATGGAACCAAAATTTTGTTCCGTTCCATCCTAAATTATCCAAACAATAGAATGGTAGTTTTATCTCATTCCACTCCACACCTCTCCATTCCACTAAACTCTGTTCCGTTCTGCTCCATTCATCATTACATATCCAAACATAGCCAACGCGTGTAAAAGATTATTCTGGTTACATATCCAAACATAGCCACGTGTGTAAAAGATTATTCTGGTCCCTTGGATCGAAGCGACGACGAATTAGTTATTGAAATTGCGAGAACATTTATTTGGTCTCCGACTTTGCATAGTATCAGTCAATTTAGTCCATATGAGAAATATTATAATTTCTTTTTGCCGGGGAGCGAATTGGCTGAGACTAAATTGATGTTTTTTTGCAATCTCGATGACCAAATTGATTGATGATATCATTCAGGACCAAACTGATGTTTTGCTCTAAAACATTTCAATCATATATTTTATTGATTACTGTTTAATAACCGATTAAAAAGTATTTTTTTGGAAGCTGAAAAATATAGCTTCTCAAATAACTGAATTTAAGGTTTTTCATTTAGTTATGTAGGCTTAAAAAACTGATCTATTTTGAGAAGCTGAAAAATATAACTTCTCAAGAAAACTGGATTTAAGTGTTTATTTTTTATTTTTTACTTCCACATTTGCGTAAAAGTCCAACCAAACAAATTCGCAAGTGTCGGTGGTGATTTTGTTATCATCAAAATATTAATTACTTTTGTGAAAAAAAGCTTTAACAAATGGACCTATATCACATTTGTGTACATTTTAGCACAACGTAGCTGTAGCATTACATCATTTCATTTCTTTAAGTTGTCTTGTAAATTTTCCCCGAGCTTAAGATCTTTTTCCATTTTTAACTTGTGACAAATTATTTTTCTAGTAATTTGTTTATCTTATTGCCACAGCTATCAACTGGCAATTTATTGTGTGTTTTGAATTATGCTTTGAATCCCATGCAAGTTTCTGGTTTAAAATAATACATCTGTTGTCTACCCATTTAAAGCTTTTAGATGTCTAATTCTTTACTATATACTGGATTACTGGATTCATCTACTTGTAGCTATTTTGGCTTTTGCTTCCCATTACTTCTGTATAGCTGTAAGCAACATGTGAAAATCCTCTTGTGATTGGTCATTGTTGAATTGTTACTTCTGAATCAATCTTGTGATTATAATCTTACTTAAGTGTAGTTTGTTGGGTAATATGTAGTAATTATAGGATTCTGTGCTTCTGTTTATGGATGGTAATATGTTTATTCTTCCAAGTAAATATATCTTTTGACTTGTAGGTAACTGGGAGTATTCTATTATGATCTCTGAATTAAGAGGATGAAAGGTAGTTTCATGATCTTGTATTATATATATTGCTGCTATTTATCATTTTAAGATCTATAGGTTTGAAGTCTTTGACTGGGGAAAAATCGTCATTGAATAAGAGGTTAAATGCAGTTTAGTAATATTTTATGTTTATCTGTACATATCTGAATACTGTGATTTTCTGTGAATTTGAAACTGAATGTTATATTTGCTTTTGTTGCCAGTTTTTCTTCCTCCATTTTGCATTAATATGATCTCTAACGGATAAGCCAGTTTTAATATTTGCTTCATTGAGTGTTTGATTTTATTTTTCGTTGTTCTAAACTTGACCATCTCAAGTTCTCAACATGTAGAAGTGATTAAGAATAATTTTGGATGCGATGAGGTAGCTTATCTGTATTTATAATGATGGAAAGGTTTCAATCTATTGGTTAGATGATTTAAAGTTTTTTCTGTCCTTTTCAAATTTTATATATACTGTAAACCAGATGTTCTGCCATTATACTTCTTCCCTTAAAGAATACCAATATCTTCCAACTTCTCATAAGATTGTTATGCCCTACTGCCTGGTTCCTGAATGTAAGCCCCCTTTGACTAAGAACATGCCCTTTAAGAATGTTAGTTAGTATTGTTAGTGAATTTAGAAATGTAAAAATTTGATATACTTTTTCAAAACTACCCCTATAATTATTATTGGGACTCTAAAAAGTGTTGAGTAAATAGGGGTGTTTGTGGAAAACAATTAATAAGGCCATTGGAAATTGGAAAGGGGGCTTACATTAAGGACATGACTTACCCTTATTATAGGGACTGACTGACTGAAGTTATAACTTAGACCATGTATTTGATCTTTGTTTTAATTTTTGATAACTAAAGCTTTAGAGTTAATAAACTTCAGATCGAGGTTGGATGTCATACCACTAGTTTTTGTAATCAGGAAGTTTCACAATGCTTGAAACTTTAATTGATGGTTAATTGGAATAAGGCTATGGTTAATTGGAATAAGGCTTTTGTACTAGTGAGCTAAGGTTGAAGATTTCTGCATCATAATTTCATTGTGCGAATGCTTTACAGATTTATTTCCTGTATGTTATTTACCTATGTCTACTCTACCATATGCATTAATAAGGTTCATTTTTTCTTGACTTGCTCACAGGGGTAACTTGGCACTCATAGTTCTGCCGAGTTCTGATCTTCATCTCTCATTCATTGGGGACGATGGTAACACAGAGAGAATATTCAGGCTAATGAGCAAACCCCAGTGCTCCGCTGTTGTGATTGAAGAAATCCCAACAGACAGTTCTGGCAGATCCTTCTTTGTAAGGACTCCAGGTGGCAAAACTTTTTACTTCTGGTGCTCCGAGAAGTCAAAGCTCTTGGGGGTTGAATTACTTGCAAAGGTAACTTTGATTTTTTATCTACTCTTTACTGTCTTGAGTAAGTGATTGAACTCATTTGGTTAATTTTTACCTTGCATGAGAATAAATGAAAGTTATTTTACATTCTTGGTTTCTCTGTAATTTTGAGTATGAGTTTTCAAGGATATCTTATAATTTTGTAATTGATGATTTTTTCCTTCAAACTCCTTTTCCCCACAAATCAGATGAAGGATTTACTCAAGAGGAAACCATCCTTTGCCGAGTTGAGTGGCATTAGCAAGTCACGTCTTGACTCATTTGCAACCAAGCTTAGTGCTTTTCTTGGGGAGTCCATGGTGGGCGGTAGCCATCATCCTTCAACCCCGTCTACTAATTTCACGGTTAGGTGTGATAATGCATTTGAAGATTCCTACTCTTCATCCACACCAAAGATTCTCCCATCTCAACATAGTGGTGGTCAGGCTCCAGAGGGAAATGCAGTACTTTACCAGGTTAGTCTTAGTCCAAGCTCAACTTGCTTTAAAGAGACACCCCCTGGAAACTTGTCTTCCCTCAGGAGCAATGCTGTTGACAAGATTAAATGTCACGGTGATAGTCATCAGTCTGCAGTTGACAAATTGACAAATGATTCAGGGAGCATCGAGGATTCATCTTCAATTCATTCTGATTCTGGTGAAACTCCAGAAGTTACCAAAAATTGTTCCTTTCCTCCATGTTTTCTGGGATCACAAGGAAGGCTTACTGTTCCATTGAGCCCTGCCTCAGGAGCAGAAATCCCTCAGGCCGTTTCACCCCTTTTTCCTCCATACTATTGTTGGTGCCCTCCTGGGATTTCAACTCTTCCATCTTTAGCAGCACTTTCACAGTCTCCTGACACATCCGTTGAATCTCCTCCCCTTCCCTCGGGTGCCTTGTTGCTACCTAATACTTTGCCTGCTAGCCTGTTGGAACCGGTTCGACCTCTTAATCTTAGTACAGTTATGGACTTTCCTCCATTTCTGCCTGATCCATTATTGGTCAGAATGTCAATGCCAAATTCTCAGCAGATTCCCACCTTCACACCATTGATGTGTGATCCAATTGTTCATGTCCCAGTAATTGATGTGTGTTCCTCAGGACAAGGATGCTATCTTGTGAGTGCTGGCCCTGCTTTATCAACTAGTATTCCGCCATTGCATCCAAGGCTTGTGAAGCCCCTGATTCCTGAATCTGACCCTGTGGTTAAGGGTGCAAGAGAGACTCTACGACTGCTGATGAGCGGTTCTAGCCAAGGTAACCAACAGGTGACGATGGATACATTGCCAGCAATTTTGGTTGCTGGCAGCGATGGTCTTTATTCTGGAAGAGATACTAATCCGGATGAAAAACAAAACAGTATTTTGGTTGCTGGCAGCCATGGTCTTTATTCTGGAACAATAATTGCTAACAGCATTGCGGCCATGGGATTAGTATCACTTTCAGAACAATCAGTAAAGAAACCCGGTGATTCAGGTGGTTCCTTTTCGGAAAGTGAGGATATGCCTTCTTTGGATTCCAAGTTGGAAGAGTGATATGGTAGATGGAATGATGTTTTCTTTCAATATTTTCTTTTGTGCAGGTACGGTATATATGTGGTTGTTGCCTTTTGAATTGTATGTAGTGCGAATATTTTTGAGGCCTGGTCCACCAAATATGCCTTGATTGTTCTCAATTGATAAGAAATGTAACTCAATAAGATATTTCTCTTGCAATTCCAATATGTAAATACTACTATTAAGTTAAGCAATTGTATATAATTTGCATATATGTTAAGTATAACTGCCGCACGCTCCTTTACTTTTTGCATAGGAATTAGATTTGAACTAATTGGATAAATTGAGGTCAGCATATGCATGAGATACTACTTGACATAATGCTCTAGAAAAAGTGAAATAGGAATGATTGTAAGTTTTTGTTTGGACAACTCTTTTGTCAGGGAAACGTAGGGATGACTGAAATGGCAAAAGAATTTGCATAAAGAAAAAGCATCAGTACCCGAATGTTCATAAGTTTATATGCTCTCCGCACATGAGCAAGCAGCCAGAAATGTTGTTAAAAGACAATTTCAATTGTAATATGGAATGTTATACATATATATCCCCGTTCTATATATAAATGAGAAGCTTATATCTTTCAATCACAATTTTTTTAACGATATATTTTTCACCAGATTAATTCCTCAAAATGAGAAGCTATCATAGCTCATTAGTCCAAAATCCTACATTTTACAAAAACTCTCATATCTATTCCCTCTCTGTATAAATGAGAAGTTCAAATCTAAAATTGTTATGAAAACGAAATAGAAGAAATGAGAGCTATAGTGAGGGTGAGGGAGAAGGGAGAAGAATGGAGAAATTGCATTGCTTGGATTAACTTTTACAATACGATGTAAGTCTGTCCTATCTATAGGAAAATGTGAAACCTTAATATGAAATAGTTTTAATTAATGATAAACATAAATCAATATAAGCTCAAACAATGGATAAATACAAATGTTTGATAACAGAAACCACAAATTTTCTTATTTATCTTTCGCTGGATTAATTCCTCAAAATGAGAAAATCTCACATCCCATTATTTCAAAATCTAAATCTCTCACTTGCCACCTAGCATGTCATGCTACATTTTATTTTTAAAAATAAAAAAAATATAAATAATGAATTTAAGATTAATAGTGCTAGCATTATTAAGAAGTGACTTGTATTACCCATATGAACCTGATGGGATCTCCAATCACAAAGGTTAGGTATCCATCACCGTTAATTCATATTGGTTTAAATATAAGTCTCATTTCCCTCAATGCTTCTTCTGTTTCAACCTTTATTTAGGTCTCGTCAAGAGATTGGCCAAAATTGCTTATGACTTCACAAAATTTATATTCATTATATTCTCTTTTAGCAATTGCTTAATTACACTGGATATCTCCAAGTCTTCCATTGAAAGACTCTTTCTTTATAGTGGTTACCATGTCTTTCATTAAAGGGCTTGTTCTTTACTTCTTTACAATGGGCATTGCTACTTGACAATCACATAAACACAAAAGACTTAAATCCTAATGAATATTTGCTAAATTTGGCAATCACTTAGTCTCACAATATCATCAATCTCAAAGCAATAATTTGACTCCACCATATGACTAGATTTTGTTTGGTTGATCTCAAAAAATTTCACCGTTTTTATGGTCAAACTCATGACCACTCACATTTGATCTCATGTGAATTTTAGAATCCAAACATCACAATATAAAACTACTCCCCCCGTTACATATTATCTGTATGTTTTTGGAGATATTTTTTGTTTCTTTTTATCTGTCCTATTAAGAATTTTCAAGAGTGTAATAAATGCTATCTTCCATGTTTGCCCCTATTCAATAAGTCTTGGTTTACGTAAGTAGTGGAGAAAAATTAATGATTATAGAAAGAGAAAGGGTATAGTGGGAAAAAAACATAATTAATGTATTGGAAATTTAAGTAATAATTAGATTTCTTAAAGGATGTGTTTTGTTTGAAATAGGACAGATAAATAAGAACACAGGAAATATCATATTTCATCCCCTACCCAAGTTAGGAGGCAGCGACATTTTATTTACTTAAATATACCTGATAGCCATCATAGTCCATCTCTGAAGAAGTATAGGAAGTAATTCCAGAATTTAAAATCATTGTTTCTCATTAAAAATAAATAAAATGAATATGAGGAATGACTGCAACAACAATATAATCTCCTTAGACCAAGTTATTGGGTTTGTTCGGCAAAACTAGCTTGTAGCTGTGAGCTTGTAACTTGTAGCTATGAGCTTCTAGCTTGTAGCTGTTAAGCTAGCTAGGAGCTGTGAGCTTATAGCTGTTTAGCTGACTATTTAAAATAGTGTTGTTCGGCAAAACTAGCTTTTGAAATAGCGAAAAGTTATTAAATGACCAAAAAGGACATGCAATATTTTATTATTTTAATTTTTTCAAATTTTTTCTTTATTTATTAAATAGATAGTTAATTAATTAATTAATTAATTAATAAAATATAAAAATTATTAAATTATAATTAATTAAGCCTTAATTAAATTCATTTTTTCTTAATTTATTAATTATGTAGTTAATTAATTAATTATAACAAAATTATTAAATTATAATTAATAATTAATAATTAATTAAAGGGTAGTAAAATAATTTTAAATTTTGTTTGAGGTTATAATTGGTATATGAAATATTGAAAGCTAGTTTAGTTTCTAGAAAGCTACTTCAAGTAGTTTTTAAGTAGCTTTCTAAAAGCTAGCTTTCAAAAGCTACAAGCTCCTTTTTTAAAAGCTATAAGCTCCTTCTAATTTGTGTTCACCGAACGGGGCTAGTAGCTTATTGACTGAATCTAAAAGCTCCTAACTAGCTAAAAAACTCCTAGCTCGTGTTGCCGAACAGAGCCATTATTCAGCTAAGGAGGATTGCCATTTTACCCAGCATCTGGATTAAAATAAATGATCTCACGTTAATATACTTGTGACCTGCATGCACATTTCAATCATACTAGAAAGTCATCATGTAAATGCAAATATACTCCAATTGGTTTATTGCCATTTATGATCACAATCATTTTAGTTCAATACTTCATCTATACTTCTTTTTAAAAAGCGTCATACATGCATCATGACATTCATTTACTTTCAATCATAACTTCATACATTGAAAGTTGAAACTGCAATATTTCCCATCTACACACAGTGAGTAATTTAAACTCAAGAACCATATTATATCATGCTTTCATATAATTAAATTGCTTCAAAAATCTCTTTCTCGAGGTAAAGCTACAACATAATAAATATCCTCACACTAAATTTTGATTTTATAATTTTCCCTTTCAAAATTAAACAAAATAATCGTATAGTTATAACCAGAATCTACCATAGTTCATCAGACACTATCGACAAACCCTACCAATTTACAATTGTTTGATGCCTAAAAGAGTTTACAACGAACAATATTCAAATAATATTATGAAAAACGTTAAAGGTTCAGGATAATAAGTTTAAAAAAGTAATTTTGTATTGGCAAAAGATAAATTCAGTACTTTCAGAAGTAGTAGACTCAATTATTTGATTTTAAAAAACATGTTGGGACTAATGTTAATTGTTGTTGTGCTCATCCTATAAAATCAATTTTGCACTGCATGTGTGACTCTGGAAAAGTTGCCAAATTTGGTCTTATATTGGATTTAACATAGTCAATTATTTCAATGGGATCAACTTGATAAGAGGATCTACGAACTATCTCATGGCAAAAGGGCTCTTTATTATTGACCCTAGAACAAAAAGAATGTTTAGCAGCATTTATTTCACGACATTTAGATAAAATCAGATAAATCATTCATTGACTAAAAAAATGTACACTTACTAAATTCGTGTCGATGGTATATATATACTACATTTAATTTGTTGCCCTAGAATAGATTTATTTAATTTCTTTTTTTTTTTTTAGTTTATATGGGAGGTCTGAGACTAGAACCCATGACCTGGGGAGGGGGAAATCCTAAGTGTCCCTGCAGCCACCAACTGGGTTGTCTTACGCGGACTATTTATTTAATTTCATAAACTCTACTAACGTAGCTCTTCTATCTTAACTCTTAAAACTATGACTTTCATTACACACTATCCTCTCAAAAATCCAGTCTTAGTTCCACACTCGCTAATCTCAAAATTTCACTCTCTCGTTGCACACTCACCTACCATCTCACTCTCATGCGATACGTTCCTAGGGTAGCAGTTGCGAGCAAGTTCAATCGATTCTTCGATTCAGAGTTACTGTAGCAATTGCGAGTTCAATCTATTCTTTGACTCTCACATCTTTGATTCAAATGGCTCAATCGATTCACCATAGCATAATTTATTCTTCTTTGATTAAAATGTTCAATCTATTCTTCGACTCTCTCATTTGCTAAATCGTTAATCTTCTTAGTTTTATTTTTTTTATTTTTTTATTTTTTTTATTAAGATCTGAATCATTAGTCTTACTTGATTTAGGTTTTCCTTTTTTTTTTAATTTCTCTCATTGATGCCTTATTTTCTTTATTAGGTTTTGCTAATTGCATAAAATTAGATGTACGCATACTTCATGTCTTAATTTTTCAAAATCAGATTTGTTTATGTTGATGATATGATATTAATGTAGATGTTCAATTTACCTTGTGCACACTGACTTCAGTACTTTGAATACAATTTGTTTGAGAAAATGCACAATTGGTTGTTATGGTCTTTAGTATTTTATGGATTGCAGTTATTTGGCGTTTTAAAATTGCGGTTGTAGTCGGGCTTGTGGTCATGGAACTTTATTTAAGACAATGGGTGTCAATATGGAGTAAAATTTATTTTCTCTTGTGAAATACTCATTACATGACAATAATATCAAATTGATGTTACTTTACTTGTTTTTAGTTTAAGTTTTAAAATTTAGTATGAAGTGCCTTACAAAGTAGTTGAGATCACTGCTTTGTTGAGCGCTGACACAATAAGTGCTTATTTTACAGTAGTTTGTAAAGGTATAGCATAAAAAAAAAGTCCGTTATAAGGCACTATATAATTTAACCCAAATAATTATTAATTCATGAAATACATATTTTAAAATAAAAGCACGATATATTTTTCCTAGTATATAGTCAGTTAATGAGGAATTTTTCCTGGTTATCGAAATAAATTATTCCTGAAATACTTAACCTAATCCTTTCGTGTACTAACATACTCCAAAGCCATACAGCCAAATTTTCAAAAAAAAAAAAAAAAAGCCATACAGCCTAGAGTTCTGGCCAACCGTATTGTTTGAGGACCTAGTTCATGGTCCATGAGCTTAGCTAACCCAAAATCACCAAGCTTGAATTTAAAACCCAAATCAAACATCAAATTTTTTTTTTTGGTTGCCCACCCGGTTCCCTAAGTACTACCTAGGTACATCCGGATCCGACCCGGGTCGCGTGCCTGGCTATGGCAGGTGAGTCTCCCAACATGAATTTTCTGCATTCACAAGGACTCGAACTCGAGACCTTGCTTAAGCGAGACCGAGCCGCTTACCACTCGTCTCAAACATCAAATTACTTGGTTTGATATCCTTGTGCACCACACATTATTTCCGTTCTTTGTAAAGATAGAACACAACATAAGCTAATCCAAGAGCTATCTTGTGCCTCAATCTCCAAGAGAAATTAATCTTTTTCCCAAATAAATGGGAATCGAGGCTTCCATTTGGCACATTCGATCTTATGAACAAACATGAATTTGCCTTTATTATGATGCCAACCTATGAGTTGGACTAGATTTCGGTGTCTTCACTTGCTAATGACCTTGACCTCTAGTATGATTTATGAACTCTCTATGATATGTGTTTTCCTCTAGTTTATCATTCATATCTTGATCATTGTTATACTCTTTTATGGTTCAAATATAATTTCTCTTATTTTGTTACCATGAACGTTGATTTTTTCAAATCAAACCTTGTAATTTGATTTTTCTTTTCATTTTTCATTTTAAAATTCATACCATGTTGCAATTGATGCTCTAAATTAACGCTTAAATCAACAAGACCCGACACAGTTGGTAGATGACTGAGTTCCTTGATCATGATGTCAGGGGTTTGATCCCTTTCGTGGGTGTGGAAAAAGCTTTCTTGGTAGAGGCAAACCGGCTTCAATGATCTCTAAGCCTCGAAGGGGATTAGTCTTCGAATATCGGGTGAAGAATACCCTCGGTGCGAAAAAAAATCAACGCTTAAGGTGCATTTTGCTAGAGTGAATATTTTACTATCCTCATTAGATGAAGTCATAAAGGTACTATAAATGTTCTCTTAATTTTTTACTCTCTTGGAACTTAACCAAGCAATTGAGTCATGGATAGGATATCATTCATATTTTTTTACATGGTTGAAATAGTATAGAAACATGTTTAAATTGGGTTTTCATTTGGTGCAGCAACTGAAACTGCTAAACTTCTAGTCTTGGAACATAACTTGCTTTAAAAAAATAGAGATGTCTGACAATAGAAAAATTAATTCTAAGAAAAGTTGAAATAAAAGAAAATAAAAAAGAAATCACTAGAGGTTTTAAATATCGTATGTTCAACTTTAACTTGATGCCTAATTTTCTTTTGTTAGGTTGATTGTAACAACTTGTAAGATTTTAATATTTTAGTATGTCTCATGGGATGTGCATATGGCATGTATTGATGTGTGTTTAGTAAATAAATAATTAAATATTAATGGGCTAAATCATAATTAGATATAAGGGAGGTTGTTTCTAAAGGCCCATAAGCTTGATGGAAGCTAATGAGTAATAGTTAGAGTTTTTACCTATTTATAGGAAACAGGTCCTGTTCCTGGTCATAAGGTATTTTTTTCTCTCTCCATCACAAAACGGCTAAAACAAAGCATATAAAAGAATAACATAAGAGGCAAATGAATAGAAACGTGTTTCGTGGCTTTTGATCAAATGGTGTTTGGAGAACTCTCTTTCAACTCTAGCAATGAATAGAGGTTACTAATCGTATTCCTTATTGTCTCTATAATATGTGAAAGTCATGTAATTTCAAGATCCTTATTATTGTAGTTGTAACGAATAAATTAAACTACAACTTATATGTGGTATCATAGCTACGTTAAGAAATTCATGACTTTCCAATTAAGATTTAGGATTTGGATTGAATCCTAATTATGGTGTTTAGGGAATAAATTTTTGCATAAATCCAAATCATGAAATTTAGGAACTTTGAACCCTAATTATGAAATTTAGGGCTTTGTTTCAGTATGAATCCTTATTATGAAATTTAGAATTTTATGCTTCCGCATTATTGTTAAATGAAATATTGGGATTATTCAAAACTTGATTGTTTATCGATTTGTTTTACCCATCAAAGTTGTTCTCCAATTGGGTATAATGTATACCCAATGTTTCAATTATATATTTTTAAAGTTCATCAAGTTTTTTCTAATTAGGGTAAAACTATTAATTGATATATGTGAAAAGCATTAGGTATTGCTTTCATCACTATTCATGATTCGTTTTACTGTATAAAAGCACATCACAGTGAATGACGAATAATTACATATTCCTTTTGCATAATAATGAATATATATAACAAGTTCAGTATGCCATGGACAATTTACGTTTATATATATTAGCAAAAAATTTTTTTTGAATTGGTATTGCTTGATTTCATATTAATGTATGATGGTTATCAAATTATAAAGATATTAATTCCGATTGTATAATTTTTATTATAATAATGAATTTGATTTGAATTTAATTGTAGGTTGATTTTGTTAATCACCAAAGTGGTCAAATCAGTAAGTAAATTAATTTCAAATCATATGATGATTTTTCAATTACTCATAGATTTGATGCTATATGAATGACATAATGGTTTGATGTTCTATGGGTATATTGTATTTCATTGTTATAAGGCATTTATGGATCGTCCAAAGGTTTGATTAGTTGTTCTTATAATTAATGGACATGACTGTAGGCAATATGTTTGTGCTATTGATTTATTTATATATCCAAAGACAATAGATAATATTAATCGGTGCATATATCATTGTCAATTATTAATTATTAATTTTATTAGCATCATTATATTTGAATGTCGTGTACTAATGTGTAACCCAAATGAGAGCGTTAGTGTACATTAATTGTTTAAGTAACATGTACCTTATGTCTCAAAATATTTATGTTATGTCGTACATGTTCTTAATTTTCTCCATTCTCATGACTGGTATGTGTCAGTGTTATTTGTTAAACTTTGTAACTAGAGTTTGCAAGTTTTTCTCATCAGTTAGAGAAAATATTATTGCTATTAATGGTGTTAGCAACTATAAAGATAAAGATAAAATTTATTATAAATTCTGAGAAAGATTTGACAATGTTCATGAGGATAAATGTTGCAGATAACATTAAGATAATTCTCTCCAAAATTGAAAGTAATGAAAAAAATAAGTGAATTTTGTGAGAGTGCCCAATATTTTTTTGTGAGTCTCTTTCTGGGACATTAATGAGTACCCTAACCCCATAAAGCTTGGTGATTTGTGTACTATTTATGAACGTATAATTAAAACAAAAATTATTGCAACAACATTTAAATTTGAGTCCCTGGGAATAGTTGTGGATGAGAACTTCTTAGTATAGTTTATCCTCGCTCATTACTGATTGAGCGTGACTTGTTTTTGAATGAGCTATAATGCCATAAAATATAATGGGTTGTGCCTGAATTGCACAATTTGTTAGTTCAAGAGGAAACTAGACTTAAGATTATAAGAAGTCTCTTAATCCAACCTTTAAGGATATTAAGGAGTTGGAAATAAATTTGTGAAGAAACATGATAAGGGCAAAGGATCACTTAAAATTAATGAGGCATATGTGAAAACTCATATGAAAGAACCTCATTATCATAAATGTCATTTTGTGCAAAAAAAAAATGTTGAATTCAGAAGAAGTTCATAAAATGAAAATCTTGATTCTATTAAAAAAAATGTTGAATCGTAAGATCTGGTCATGAGATCCTGTGGCGGAATAGTAAAAGAGAAAACTGGTGCAAATTAGGTCGGGAGACCTGGTCATGAGACCCTATAGCCAATAAAAAGAAAGAAAAAGATAATGAGAATAACTGGTGCAGGTTAGATCGTATGATCTGGTCATGAGACCCTGTAGCCATTTAATATGAGGAAAGATAATGAATGAGAAAATGAGTAAAAGACGAAAAGACAAGAAAAGAGCTTAGTAAAAGAACTAAGAAAGAAGTAAATGTGAATGAAAGTATGAAGATGATTATGAATGTATGTTGTTGATAAAAGTGAATAGTAAAAGAGAATAAAAGTATGAAAATGAATAGGTTTGCTATGTTGTGAATAAAGATGTAGGGCTTAGTTTATTGCTATGCTTTTTAGAAGCTATTTTCCTAAGTTCTGTGTAATGCTACCCTTTTTGCTGTTTTCAGAGAATAAAAGTATGAAAATGATTAGGTTTATTATGTTGTGAATAAAGATGTAGGGCTTAGTTTATTGCTATTATTTTTAGAAGCTATTTTCCTAAGTTCTGTGTAATGCTACCCTTCTTGCTGTTTTTACTACAAGTACAGAGGCGGAACATGCACAAGTCTTGGTCGAGCAGGAGCACACCACATTCCGTGGAGTGTGGATATGAGGGGTGGAACCATAGATGGGTCCCGAAGTTTATTTTGAATATTTGATATATATGTACATATAATCTTTTGGGAAGTTAAAACTATTTCAACAACTTGTTCTTATTTCAGAATTAACGCACTATGAATTATTTTGCCCTGCTGGCATGCTGTTGAATATATACTTATGTTAATACAGGTTTACAGGAAAACTAATATTTTGTGAATGTCCCTAAAACAAAGTAAACTCGGTTAGTTTTTCCGGAGATTTTAATGTGTTTTAAAAAGAAATTTTCAGTTCACTAATTTTATAATGGGTAATTAAGAGTAATTTTAAGTAGGGTGTTACAGTTTGGTATCAGAGCAGTTTCCCTCGGCCTTGGAGTGTGGACTCACAACTCCAGTGGTTACTCACCAAGCGAGTAACCGATAAGTATAGTTAAGAGTCTAGGTCGATAAATAGGATGCATATGCACGTGATTATTTGTCCAATCTTTAACTAGTTGTCTCCGTGACTACACAGTATGGCTGGGAGACGTGCCAAAAATGACAGGATTGCTGCCATCCTGGAAAATCTGGTTCAGATGCAACAAAACCAAGCTAAGAATCTAGCTTAGCTCAGATGCAACAGAACCAAGCGTAGAATATAGCAGCAGCAGTGGCAATACTAAATCCCCAACGTCCAACTCCGACCGAGATTGATTGGCTGACACGATTCAGAAAGAACGGACCACCCAAGTTTGAGGGGGGGGGGGGGGTACAATCCTGATGGAGCCCAGCAATGGCTCAAAGAGATTGAAAAGATCCTTCGCACCATGGCGCCACCTGATGAACAAACCGTGTTGCTAGCACAGTATGTTCTTACTGGTGAAGCAGAATACTGGTGGGAACGAGTACGAAGAGGTTTGGAGGTGGCCAATCAGGCGATTACTTGGGATATGTTCAAGGCCCATTTTCTGGGAAAGTACTTTCCAGAAGATGTGCGTAGAGAGAAGGAGATTGCTTTCCTGAAACTGACTTAGGGGAGTATGAGTGTTGGGGAGTATGCAGCATGCTTTGAAGATCTCATTCGATATGCTGGAGGTTACAGGGATACAGATGAGAGGAGCAAGTGCATCAAATTTGAGTCAGGGCTCCTTCCGGAGATTAGGGTTGATCTTCAGTACTAGAACATAGCGGACTTGACTTAACTAGTGAATATGGCCAGCACTTATGAAGGGGGACTGAAACGGATAGCGGCTGAGAAAAGAAGCAGGAATATGCAGGGTGAAGGAGGTCTTAACAAGGGTAAGGAATTGGCTCAAGGATCAGGTCCATATGCTATTACCCACACAAGAGCAGTAATGCTAGAGGATGCGGGCCAGAGTGCGAGCGTACCAAGGGCTAGACCACCATGTCCACATTGCGGAAGATTTCATAATCGCACATGTTGGATGCTTAAACAACACAGGCGAGAAGGTCTCTGCTTCCAGTGTGGACAACTTGGACACCGTACTGCAAAGTGTCCTACGAGTACAACAAAGGCGCAAAGGGCTAAGGAAAGCGGGTCGACTCAAAAAAGGAAGGCTTATATGATGGACGAACAGCGAGTGAAGGATCCAGATAGACCTACTTGAGGTAACAGTTATGTTAGTAGCATAGCATGCATTGTAGAATTTTAGGGATGTGTAGATTTAAACCAGTCCATTAAGGAATTATGATAAGCTTGAGGAAGAATCAATAAGTGTAGGACTTTAATTGAAATCGAACCAAAACCCGTGACGATGTTGTTGTTTAATAGAATTTAAGGTCGGAACTGATCACTCTGATTCTTGCATCTGTTAAATGATGATATTATCAGCAAAACCCGACAATGGTGCGTTGTTGATAGACGTGAGGTTGGGATTGATCACCTCAATCTTTGTGTAACACTCTCACATTTATTAGTTAATTTTAGATTTTATTAAAATTGGTGTTAGAAAATTCCTTTTTAAACTTGATTACTTATAAAAACTTTTACGAAAATCCGGCAAAGTTTCCTCTGTTTTTCGGACATCCCAAAATTTTTCTTCTTAAAACCTGTCAATCCATAAACATTTAAAAACATAAGACGCAACAGTGTAATAGCCAGATCAGATCCTAACGCCCGATTAGTACAAGTTTCAGGGCAAGCAACTACTTCATATTATAATTTACAAAAAGCAATTGTCCACTCAAAATATTCAATATACATTCCACGTAGTGGAATGAAAATCTTGCTCGGCCATATTCCATTTAAGCTCCACTTCAATACCTGCAAAATATAGCAAGAAGGGTAGCATTACACAGAACTTAAAAAGATAAATTCTACAAGAGACATAGTAATAAACTAAGCCTACCCAATTCTTAGCATACATTATTCATTTAATTAATCTCTTCTAGTCCTTTACTTATTCTCACACTCTCTTAACATTCTCTCATTTCCGTTCGTTATCTATTTTCCATTATTTGGCCAACATGCCGGTTACCTTTTCGTTCCTTTACTCTTTTATTGGTGACAGGGTCTAATGACCTGTCCGTTGTCCTTTCCATTACCATTTTCATTACCATTTTTTCCATTTTTATTTCCTTTTTATTCCATTATGTGTAACCTCAATCAGAGATCTACACTTTCCATTAGGTGTAACCTCAAATCAGAGATCTACACCTTACCATCGTGTGTAACCTCAAACAGAGATCTACACACTGTGTATGCAACCACAAACAGTGATCTGCATACACTCCATATCATTTATGTAACCTCAAACAGAGATCTACATAAACTTCCCTTAGTATTGTGACAGGGTCTACCGACCTCCCGCCATTATACCTTTTATTATTGTGACAGGGTCTACCGACCTCCCGCAATTTTACTTTTCATTATGATGACAGGGTCTAACGACCTCCTGCCGTTTTACTTTTTATTATGTGACAAGGTCTAACGACCTCCCTCCGTTTTATATTATGGTGACAGGGTCTAACGACCTCCCGCCGTTTTAATTTCTATTATGTGACAGGGTCTAACGACCTCCCGCCGTTTTATATTATGGTGACAGGGTCTAACGACCTCCTGCCGTTTTAGTCCTTTCTCTGCTCTCTATCTTCTTTTATTTTAAGTATATTCTCTTCTCTTTACTTTTAATTCATTAGTTCTCTTTAATTCTTTTAGTCTCTTGACCCTCCTTTTATCTTTTTCAATTTAAGTGTTTCTCTTTACTAATGTTATTCTTACTCTTATTTAACTCTTAGCTTGATCATATACTCTATATTTTAACTCTCGTTACTAGCTATTAGTTATCTCTTTGTTTCCCTTATCTCATATTTTATTTACTTATTATTCCTACTTCATTACTCTATTTTAATTAACTACCCTTTTTAACTTAGCTTAGTTTCCATATCCTATTACAACATTTTATTTAACTTCCCTAACAACATACTCTCTCTTTGCATTAGTATCCTTTTATTAATTTCTTTTACCGGTCATCTATTTTCTTTTACATCTAATTCATTATCTTGTTTCTATTCCCATATTCCGACTCCGCACGTGTTCCTTATTCCACATTCTAATCCCTCTTTTATCCCATTTAAATCTTCACTTACTATTTTACTTATTATTTTTCAGTTTATTAGTTCTACCTTTATGCCTATTACGTTTACCCTTTATTCTTTTACTCCCAAGTTTAGTTGATTTTTCCTTAACTTCTCCCTTTTGTTACAGTGTATAATCTTCTACATTTTCGTTCAATATTAACTAATTTAATATCCTAAATACACTCTTTCGTTCCGGGCCTTGTCCTACACGTGCATACTCTATTCCCTAAGGTGTGGTTTCCATTAATAATTCTAAATACTTCATTTATGTCAGCGGGGACTACCCTAAGGTTCATTAACATATTACCCTATTCTTAGTCACCACTATAGAATTCTAGAATTTACTCTCTAAGTAGAGGTAATACGACCCTTATTACCTCGGGCTTTCTTTTTAAAAAGAACCTGGGTTGTGGCTCGGCGACGATGACGACATCGGTGTTTCTCCTTGTTAGCGAGAACGATCGCGGCTGGATCAAGGCAAAAGCTTCGAGCCTCGGGGTACCCAAAACATGCCCGGTGTGATCACGGTCGGTAACGACGCCGGTGAGATCCGGTGGAGAGAGAGATTGAGAGGTGGTTTGGGAGGGAGAGAGAGAAAGCAAGGCCAAAGGGGAAGGGAGACAGGGAGAGAGAGAGATCTTTGATGGTGGTGGTGGTGGCTCAAGGGCGGTGGTTCGTGGTGGCCGGAGGAGAGAGGAGGAAGAGATGATGGAAAGAGAGAGAAAGAAACCAAGAGGGAAGAGAGAGAGAGAGAGTGGATCTATGAGGAGGGAGGAAGGGTCAAGGAGAGGGCGGCGACCTTGGGTGGCTCCGGTGGTGGTAGAAGGTGGTGCTGGGGGCGGAGAGAGAGAGAGGGAGTGGAGAGAGAGAAAGAAGGGTTTGAAATGGGGAGGGCTGGCGCACCCTTTTTATGGTGTTGGTGCGGATTAGATCCGCACGCGCGCCTGGGCGCGGCCTGGTCGCGCCTGAGCGCGAGGCACGCACCAGACTGGTGCTGGTGCTCGACTGGTGCGCGCGCTGGTGGGACGAGGGAGGCTGGTGCGGGTTTCTGGCGCACCACGAGCCTGGCTGGTGCTGATGGTGCGCCTGGGCGAATTTCTCCCTGAGTTGGTGCATCTGATGCACCCTGGTGCGCCTGGGCGTGCACCGGTGCGCCTGGGCGTGCACCGGTGCGCCTGGGCGTGTACCAGTGATTCCAAACTTCGATTCGCCATAACTTCTTCGTTAACCGTCGGATCGGGCCCAAATTTTTAGACAAGCTTCTTAATCCCTTAAACTTCATATCCAACGGTGGAATTTAATTTCTTAGCATCCTATAATAAATTCCAAATTTTCTCGTACCAGCTGATTTCTAATACTTAAAACGCCGATTTAATCCCCGATTTCGCTTAGATAATTTTGCCCCTTGCTACCGATGTCTCCTACACAACCCCTAATACTTATAATTACTACTCACCTTACTCCCAAAATTCTTTAAGCAATTAATATACCCATTCCCTACACTTTAAACTTATTAATTCACTAATTATGCTTGGAATTAAATTAGGGATGTTACACTTTGCATCTATTAATGGATGGTATCATTGCAGCCTTTTAGATGAAATCAAGACAAACAAAATAGTAGTTCACCAAGAAATAGACTTTAGGAGAAAATAAGCTCGTCGGAAAGTATTCTTTCCGAACCTTCACACAGAATCGAGAAGTAGACCTAGAACAAAACTATAGGATAAGGACCTGAAGCTATCTTATCTATTTATGTGTAGCGTAACCGATGATGAATCCTCAAAAGAATTGAGCAGACTCTATAGGAACCACCTCTAACCATCATGAAAGCCAAGTCAGATTTAGGTAACCTAAAACTCACAGGGAATCATACCAAGGTCCTTAGACGATCGTCCGATAGAAAAGCCAATCTTGACAACTTCCTGAAGTCTCCGCACCGAGACCAATCAAGTTGAAATGGGATTGCTGGCATACACCCAAGGTGTGACTTAAGTTTCGTAGATCTCAAATAGTGTCTAATAAAGAGTCTAAATTTCAAGAGAGTTTGCCTATCCCAACTAATGGTCACCAAGTGTCATTCAAGCTTTCTTAGTGCTCCGGTTGGACCTAGAATAATGTCGCAATTCGTGCAAGTGAACCTCTTACTTATTATTCCTTTTTGGTCTTATTCAGCTTTGAAGCAGCAATTTTAAATCTCAACCGAAGGTATTTTCTCTTCAACCAACTGAGGGTTATGAACTCTCGATCTTTCTCTTCGTCTCTCATTCATGAATACCAATCATCCCTGGAGTTCCAGTCGTGTCTATTCTATTTGGTTCCTCTTTGGTGAGGGAAGTTCTAGCCATAGTTTGTTGCACTCTACAAAAAGTATTTGAATTGCACGATCTAGGCTATTTCCTTAAGGCAAAAGCACAGATTCCTCTTGGATTCCAAAGATTTCTTCTCTTTCCATGGTTAGATCCTTACCCACCTGATTGGAAGCTATCCGAAAGGCGATCCAAAATTGAAGCATTAAACTCCCTATTTCCTGGCATGGATATAACCAGGTATGTCGATGACAAGTGGGGGAGAACTTGGTAACCCAACTAATATCTTGTCTGAGTAACAAGACAGAAGTGAGAAGGAAGGTCGTACGAGAACAAGACATAGAGTGTTCTAACATAAGCCCGAAAGCGTCAAGGTGTATGGACTTAGAAGTATTCTAAGTGGGAGAACGAAGCCGAAGGGACGTAAAAGCCATAGTCGAAAGCTTTGTCCAAGGGATGGTTTTCCATTTACGAAACTGAACGAAATTTCGGGGATGAAATTCTAATAAGTGGGGAGAATTGTAACATCTTGAATCTTAATTCCAAGAATAATTAGAATAATTAGAATAATAATAAGATTAGAAAATGATATTTTATTCTCAATAGGAACTAAGGTGATGGACTAGTATTTGTTTGAGTGCCATGAAGGAGTTAGTAAGCATAGGCATCGGGAAGGAGGTTGAAAGGTGAACAAAAGAGCGTTAGAAGCGGTGTTTTCGGTGTTATAAACATCCTATATTAGGAAGTTAAAATTAAAATATTTATAACTCTAAACACAAATTCCACCGTTGGATATGAAGATAAGGATTTTAGGAAGCTTGCCCTCAAATTTGAGCAAGATCCGACGGTTAACGAAGAACATATGGCGGTTCGAAAGCAAGAAGAAAATAGAAGGAAAAATAGAAAAGTCAATTAGCAGTGACTAATCGATTAGTTGACAAACTAATCATAAACTAATCGATTAGTCTGGTCAAAATGTTAAAAATAACAAAGTTCAGATTGTAAAATTACACAGACTAATCGATTAGTGAGTCCACTAATCGATTAGTTCGTCCCAAAATAAGAAAAAAATAAAGTCGTGTGGAGCACGAATTGCTCCATTCCTTCTTCATTAAGCACACCCAAAGCTCATCCAACAAACCCTAAACCCCATAGCTCATCTCCAAGGGTTTGATTCCATATCCAAGGCACCCACATCATCAAGCTTCTTTCCTTTCCTCCTCTTTCTTTGGCGGTGATACCATTACCATCAAGCTTCATCACCATCTATCTCTCTCTCTCTTTGGTTTCTCTCTCCTCATCTCAAGCAAGCTCTAGGTAAGTTTGAACAAGTTTCCACCTTTCCTTTCCTCCTACCACACGAATCATCATCATCATCCTCTAACCATTGTCACTTTTTTTGTTACATGGGGGATAATGGTTTTCTCTCTCCTCCATAGCTCTCTCTCTCAACACCAAGGCTACGAGGAGCAAGATCTCTTCCTCCCTCTCATTACATACTTGATAGCTATTTGGGTGAAGTTCTAAAAGGGGACTCAAAGGGGCTAGGGTTTGGTACTCTCTTTTCTCCCTCTACAAGGTTAAGGTAAGAAGGTAGTGTTACCTTTACTTAGGGAATGGATTCTAGGAATGTTATAGTGGTAGCTAAGTGTAGTTAAATAGTTATGAGAATAAACAATAGGGTAGTTGATATAGAAAATAAATGAAGGTTAGGAATGAATGAAACGAACCCATTAGGTAATTTTAGGATTTTTTTGTGAGGATGTAAATACTGTTAAAAAACTAAGTAATGGACATAAAGAAAATGAAACCACTTGGATGAATATGAATGTTTGCATGAGAATGTGCTTAAAGAAACGACTATACAACTAATGATAAAGGAATGGCTAAGTGGATAATTGTATGAGTAATATCTGTTTTGTATGTTGAATGATGAAGTAAAATATATATGTGTATATGACGAATAAGAATGGAGTGGGTAAAATAAAAGAAAGAAAATAAGTTAAGAACGTAGGTGTATGTTAGGAATTATATGTTGAATTATAAATGTTTGAATGATGATGCGAGCTTTAAGATGTGTGAATTAACTGTTATGAGTAAATAAAGAAAGTGGAAATGATATTAAAGAATTAAATGAAAAGAAGGAATATGACCGAATAAATCGAAATAAAGCAAAGAAAGAGAATGTGATAAAAGACTAAAGTATTTGGTATGCGGATGTCAGGCCAAGTAAATACGCCCGGGATGGATGCATTGGTTGCGTAAGCCGCACGATTTAATTGCGTGTGCAGCGGTAAGACGCCCTGGTGTGGGAGCGCAGTGGTGGGTTCGCAGTACCTACCCGATGCGTTTTGCGAATGCCAGGCCAAGTAAGTACGCCCGTGATGGGTGCATTGGTTGCGTAAGCTACACGATTTAATGGCATGTGTAGCGGTAAGAAGCCTCGGTGTGGGAGCGCAGTGGTGGGTTCGCAAAGACCTAAAGAATAAAAGACATGTTAATAATGAGAACGAGATAACAGACCGGCGTAGGTTAGGTCAGAGGACCTGGTCATGAGACCCTATGGCCAAATTGTAAAAGAGAAATTGTCGCAGGTTAGGTCAGAGGACCTGGTCTTGAGACCCTGTGGCTAATTAATGAAAGAGAATCCAACACAGGTTATATCGTAGGATCTGGTCATGAGACCCTGTGGCGGAAAAGTAAAAGAGAAAATTGGTGCAGGTTAGGTCGGGAGACCTGGTCATGAGACCCCGTAGCCAATAAAAAGAAAGAAAAAGATAATGAGAATAACTGGTGCAGGATAGATCGTATGATCTGGTCATGAGACCCTGTGGCCAATTAATATGAGGAAAGACAATGAATGAGAAAATGAGTAAAAGACGAAAAGACAAGAAAAGAGCTAAGTAAAAGTAAGAGAAGTAAAAGAACTAAGAAAGAAATAAATATGAATGAAAGTATGAAGATGATTATGAATGTATGTTGTTGATAAAAATGAATAGTAAAATAGAATAAAAGTATGAAAATGATTAGGTTTGCTATGTTGTGAATAAAGATGTAGGGCTTAGTTTATTGTTATGCTTTTTAGAAACTATTTTTCCTAAGTTTTGTGTAATGCTACCCTTCTTGCTGTTTTTACTACAGGTACAGAGGCGGAGTATGCACGAGTGTTGGCCGAGCAGGAGTACACTTCACTCCGTGGAGTGTGGATATGAGGGGTGGAACCATAGATGGGTCCCGAAGTTTATTTTGAAAATTTGATATATATGTACATATAATCTTTGGGAAGGTAAAACTATTTCGACAACTTGTTCTTATTTCAAAATTAATGTATTGAACGCACTATGAATTATTTTGCCTTGCTGCCGTGCTGTTGAATATATACTTATGTTAATATAGGTTTACAGGAAAACTAATATTTTGGGAATGTCCCTAAAACAAAGTAAACTCCGTCAGTTTTTCCGGAGATTTTAATGTGTTTTAAAAATAAATTTTCAGTTCACTAATTTTATAATGGGTAATTTTAAGTAGGGTGTTACATGTAGGGATTCTAAAATTTGTTTTGTCATATCAATGACACATGTGTCTTATCTTTCAGGTATTCCAGCTTTGAATTTGAGGACAAATCCTCTCTAAGAAGGGGAACGAGGAAAACCACACCACCATAGGCACATCACACCAAGTGATGCATTTAGCAAGCCAAAGAAAAGTTCTAAGAGGAATCATGGAGAAACTAAACTATAAAAATGCATTTACTTGAAGAATAAGGACATTTGGAAGACACAAATAAAGATATGGGTCAGTCCAACCAATAGCATACCAATCCATGAATTTCTTTGCACTTTATTAAGTTGTTTCTATTTGAAGTAAATTTTACGAAGGCTACATGATGATCATGCCTAGAACTTAGATTTTGGTTCCTTTTATTTAACAATAAATTAGCTCAATAATGGGTCTTAAAACCCATAAAGGTTGACACATAGGGGAAGAGCAAGAGGCAAGAACAAACATTTGGAAACCTTACAAAAAATGAAGGAAAGTTGGTCATCACTTCAGCCAACTCTTAGCATGACCGAAATCGCCACCTTCATGGTACAGCTTTGCCTTCATTAAAAGTCTCATTAAGCTAGTTGATTTGATTACAAGTCATGAATTAAAGGGGCCAATGAAGGGTTGTTTCATGGCTGCCTATATAATGTATTTCTTCATTATTATTTTTTTTGGGTCCGTATTCCTTGCGGAACCACCGGTATCCCCAAGAGCACCCTTAATACCAGGGAGCCCTTGAGACATTTCTTCATTATTTGAATACCAAGATTGAAGCATAATCAGAAATTGGAGAGCTTAGAATTTTCTTTGGTTCTTACGAGAGCCATGGTGAGCTTATCAAGAGTGTAATTCTCTTCTATCATTTATTAAGACTTATCAACCTTCATGGTTGTGGTGTCCAACCCTTTATCCTTTTCCTTTTCAAAGTTCTACTCAATTCTCCTTAATTTTTATACCTTTTCATCCATTGTTCTCTGTTGGAGTTCTGGAGAGTGAGAGAGAAGATGTAAGGCGTGCAAGAGGAGCTCTTGGCTGCCCTCTTTTTGATTTTGCATTCATAAGCGTTATTTTCCTCGTAAAATACATTCTTAAACTTTCATATTCAAATAATTCGGATAAAAAAATCTTTCATATCCACTCTTCCAACAATTAGGAAAGTATTGACAAGCCTATTAACTCACATAACTCACCCATTATTCCCTTTGTCCTTTTCTAAATTCGTCCATCCTCATCATCATTGCAATCCTTTCACCAAAAATCCCCCCAGACCAAATTCCCCATATCCCAAAAACAACCTTCATGCATCATTGTTTTGGTTGCACTTTAGGACAATCCTAATTCATACTCTTGAAATTCTAAATTGCTTAATCATCAACCTAATCAACCTTCAACCAAACCATACCCTTCGTCCATGGCAACAACCTAATTTCATAAAAAGTCCTAAGAAAAGATCTTTCATTGATCAGTCATTCAACTAATTCTTATATTAACCCTTTTCAATCAACCAAGAATGTTGATATCATAAAGTCACATCTTTTCATCTTCACTATGCTATCACTATTTCCAAAATTAAGGAATCTTTTTCCCTAGGGATTGAGGTATCTGTGGAACATATTCTTGTTAGAATTCCTGTATCATAAAATAAATAATCAGTAATAAATAATATGCAACAAATTAGAAAGGTCTTATCAATTTTGGTTGAGGCTTGAAGAAGCACTGAACTTGAGAGTATTTTGCGCCTCAAGTGTATTTTGCGCCTCTAGTGTATCACTTGAAGCAGAAGGCCTCCTTCGCTAGTACTCCCTAGGATACAATAACCACTCCGTAACAACTCTGCACAAGAATTGTTATGGCACAAGGAACAACCTTGTGGATTGCTCTTGGGAACAAAAGTAAACTAAAAAGTAAAAATGTTTTTTTAGTCTTCTCTTTATATCCAAAGACCCAAGTCTATATTATATATATATATATATATAAACACCCATATACCCGTTTCATTCCCAATGGGTAAAAAAAATAAATGGTATTTATTACTAATAAACTACGCTAAACATAATAAAACCTATTCAATACTACCTATTTAATACATGCAAATACTGCCTATTCAATACATGCAACAGGAAAAACATGCAAGGGAAAAAATAATTGAATAAGCAAAATAATATATTTGATTTTTAAATAAATATAACATAATAAAACAATCCAACAATTCCCCACATATTAAAAAATCAACTAATGAAATAAAATTCCCAAGAGCTTGAAAAATTAATGCATAAACACTAGTATCTTTCAGACTATGAACTAATGCATAGAGAAAATGATTATGTCTCGCTGGAATGTTGGTGAAATTAAAACCTCTATGAACCTTCATTCCATATGTGAATCAGTGAACCATCACTCACATTGACCTCTCATCCAAAGTTGTTCTACGCAGTGGGGTGCATTTCGGCCTTGCATCTTTTCCCGATTTTCATGAGTGCTCTAGAGAGTTTGCCTAGACTCTCATAGAGGCGACCCCACCTCACACTCATATAGGTGAATCTATCAAATGCACACTACAGTTAAACACACCACTCTAACTTGAACTATAGATTCATTAAAAGTATATATTTATCCTCTTTCACTGTGGTAACACCCTATTCTACACCAAAGGGATAGACTCTATCAAATATTGAATAGTGTCTCACAAATTGACAAGTGGCTTGTTATTACCCATATGAACCTTATTTATGAAAATTCACAAATTTAGGTTGGGTTACCATGACTCTCAATTTTAGTTTTTTGGCATAAGCCCCATCCCCCTCGATGTATCATTCGCTAGCCTCTTGCTTAGTGGTGGTTTTGTCAGAAGATCTGTCAAATTCATCTCTGACCTTATATAGTTTAAAGATATAACACCATCTTTTAACTGTTGTTTCACATAATTATGACGTATACTTATGTGTCTATTTTTCATTATAAACTTTATTTTTTGCTCTGGCTAGTGCTGCTTGGGAACCACAATGTACGAAAACAAAAGACACAGGTTTCTTTCGTAAAGGAACATCATCTAAGAAATTTCCTAGTGATTCAGCTTCAAAAGTTGTTAGATCGAGAGTAATAAATCAGACTCCATGTTGAATCGGGCTATACAAGATTGCTTGGATGACTTCCACACAACAGGACCTCCACCAAGGGCAAAAATGAATCCACTCGTAGATTTTGTCTCATCTGAATTAGAGATCCAGTTAACATTAGAATATCCTTCAATGACATTAGGATGACCTGTATAACACATACCAAAGTCAATAGTTCCACGAAAATGTTTCATAACGCTTTCCAATGCAATCCAATGATCATTATTAGGATTATGTATGTATTTACTCAGTCTATTTATGACTTAAGCAATGTCAGTTGTTGAACAATTCATCAAGTACATAAGATTACCAATTATTTGAGCATACTGCAATTGTGATACAGTATCACCATAATTCTTTTTCAAGAGCAAACTAGCATCATAAGGAGTGCTAATATAACAATTGTGTTTTTCTCCACTATGCCCTTATTTTCTATAATCATTAGTTTTTCTTCAGTACTTACGTGGATCAAGATCTATTTAAAAGAAATAAATATGGAAAATATCATTCATTACACTCTTGAAATTCTTAACAAAATTAACCAACTTTCTTAAATTTTATTTCATTTCCAATGCAATTTTCCTAAAACATTCCTAGAAAATTGTTATCTTATTTAATTTTTGTTTCATTCTTAATACAACTTTCCTAAAATACTTCTATTCTTTTATAGATTTTAGAAAAGGGAGATGTTATTTGCACCCTAGTCATTATTACATACACCCAATTTTTATAATTTTTTACACCATGTTTCCTATATTACCCTCCTTCTAAAAAACTAAACCTTCTTTTCATTTTTATTTACACCCAATACTATTAAACTTTACATTTCCCTTCCACACCCACTTCATTCAAACACAAAATCACTGCCTCCTCCTCTTCTTCTTCATCACTGCCTTCTCTTGTTCTTCATCCTTTCCTTCAACATTTTTTAACTTCTTCTCTCTTAAAGGCTAGTGTACATGTCCAATTCAATTCCTGACGGATAGCGCATCCGTCCTTATCCAATTCCTTTCAGCAAGAGACTTCAATCAAGCTTCCAATTTTAAGAATTGGATTGGTTTATAAGACTTTCATCCGTAACCCTCAACGGATGGGGCATCCGCCGCTCCCTAGACGGAAGGCGCGTCCGTCCCTTAGACGGATGGATCACCCGTCACAATTACGGATTGCTCATTCGTTCTATTGATTCGGATTCCTTGTCCGTCGATGTTGGCGGATTGTTCATCCGTGTATTTTTTCACGGATTGATCATCCGATCTGTTGATTATCTTGCGTCGTCTGCATCTTTAACGAATTGAGACAGGAAAAGAAGAAGAAATTACCTTCGATTATAAACAACACGTCAACAAAATTGTTTTCAATGATTAAAAAGGTATGCAAGTTTTGAGTGAGTAAAGTGCTGAACAGGGATTTTATGAAGAAGAAGATCTGTATGGAGGAGAAGAAGAAGTTGGGTGTAAGCAGTAATATATAAGGTGTATATATATAGGATTTTAGGATTACGGTGTAAATATTAGTGATGGGTGTAAATAATAGATGTATGAGTGTGAGTAGTAATGATGAGAGTAATATAGGAAACATGATGTAAAAAATTATAAAAGTTGAGTGTATGTAACCATGACAAGGGTGCAAATAACATCTCCCTTAGAAAATTAAATACAATTAACTTACTTTCTTAATAAACGTAAAATTAGTTAAAGTTGATTATAATTTGAGCGATAGAGGAATAACATATGGATGGAGCAATCTTTAATAGTCTTTAATTTCTGCATTCAATGCAGTCAGTACTAGGCGTAATCACTGCAGTGAATGATCGATCCAAGGATTCACTTTTATTCTCTATTTCTCTTTTACACAAAATTCAAATGCTGTGTGGTCAAGATTGATTGTGATCACATTTCGTGACCGCAGCAAATCCCAATCCCTAATAGTACTAATTATTCTCCCAATCTAAACCTTGGAATAACAGACAAAAGGCTCCAAGTGTGACGTGTTGTATCGAGTCACAATCACTTGCTCCATTGGTTGAGGCTAGAGAATTTTTTGTCGTTTTGCACTACTTTGTCACTTTAGCACTACTATAACCTAAAATCCTACTAACCTAGGTCCTACCATTTTCTCTCTATCTTCACACACACAATAATTATCATCCTCATCATCATCTTCCCCCTTTTTTTTTCTTAACCAAACCAAACACTCTCATTCCTCTCCTTTAAAATAGTAATCGATTTTCACAGATCTTTTCAACAACAATCGATTATTCACAACAAACGGTGACGTGATGACGAAGAGGAACCGTGTGGTTGACTTGGTCCTCGACTTCGTCATCCCTTATCTCGAAGATCCAAAGGACCGCGACGCCGTTTCGCTCGTATGCCGGCGCTGGTACAAGCTCGATTCCGATACGCGAAAACACGTCACCATCGCGTTGTGTTACACCACCACCCCCGACCGCCTCCGCCGCCGCTTCCCTCACCTGGAGTCGCTCAAACTGAAGGGGAAGCCGAGAGCGGCTATGTTTAATCTCATACCGGAGGATTGGGGTGGTCACGTGACACCTTGGGTGACTGAGATTTCGCAGCACTTTGTTTGCCTTAGGAATCTTCATTTTCGTCGAATGATTGTTAAGGACTCGGATCTCGAGCTTCTTGCGAGGTCACGTGGTCATGTGCTCCTCGCTTTGAAGCTTGACAAGTGTTCAGGGTTCTCCACTAATGGACTTTCCTTCGTTGGCCGGTTTTGCAGGTTATTAATTTTTTTTATAGTTGGATTTTTCTTTTGTCTTGCACTGTAGTTGTGGAAATTCTCAATGCTTTATTAACTCCGAGTGTTGTTGTTTGATTTGTCAATTACTCCCTCGGCTCGAATTATAAGCAAATCCAACCACTCTTACGCTTATTAAGGAGGTTAGTTGATTGTATTTAATTTTCTCAAATTTATAAAAAATAGAGGTATTTTAGGAAAATAGTATTGGAAATGAAACAAAAATTAATTAAGATTACAATTTTCTAAAGATGTTTTAGGAAAATGTCATTGGGAATGAAACAAAATTTAATAAAGTTAGTTAATTTTGCTTATATTTTAAACCAAGAGAAGTATGTTTTTTGTTGCTTATAATTCGAACCGGAGGGAGTACTCCCTATGATAATATTTAATTGTCCTTTTTTAAGAAGTTTTTGGTTTTTTTATACCTGTGATGATTTTAAGAGTGTAATAGATGTTATTTTTCATGTTTATCCTATCTAATAGGTTACTCCCTCCGGTCTCATATATAAGCCAAAATAACTAATTTTGCAAGTATTAAGAAAGTTAGTTGAGTGTATTTAATTTTTTAGGTTTACAAAAGAAATAGACCATTTTAGAAAAGATGTATTGGGAATGAAACAAAAATTAAATGATACAACCACTTTGTAGAGATATTTTAGGAATAATTGTATTGGAAATAGAAAGTTAGTTAAATTTTGCTTATATTTAAGACCATAAATAAGATGTTTTTATTTGCTTATAATTGAGAGCGGAGGGAGTATTTGTTTTCGTAAGTAATGGAGAAAAATCAATGATTATGGAAAGAGAAAGACTATTGTAGTAATTGCATTTTTTAAAAGGTAGATAAGAACCGAGGGACCAGTAATTATGCTTCTATGACCATGCTTTTATTATTACCATTCCAGATTTATTGGTTGGGAAGTTGTTTTTTGTTTTGTTGTGATTTTGTTTTTTTTGAAATAAATTGTGTTGTCTTTAATGAATGATCAGAAGTTTTAAGCTCGAGTATTTGAAAATACAACTGTTTTTAAGGATATCTTTGCCGTTTTATTGGGATCTTATTTGTATGGAATATAATTATCTTGGGTGAATAAAAGATACCTGATTCTTTAGGGGGAAGAATGTGTAGTGTTTTGGTTGAGGAATCCTTTCTAATTTGATTTATTTTCCCCCAACAAATTGCTAGAGTGAAAACTGCAGAAAAGTTAAAGAATGTTATTGCATGTTAGTTGCTTACACTTTTTACTTTTAAATCTTATTCCCTTTGTCTCATCAGTTACGTATTTTTAGTTATTTTATCTTGTCTCATAAGTTATATATTTTTATAATCTCAATACTCATTTGTATTACTGTGCGTATTTTTTTTTCAATCATACCCTTATTTAATATATTATTTTTTTTCACTATTCATTTCTTCATCTCTTTAATATAATCTTTATACATTTATTATTACTCTCTCCGATTATTAAATGAAAAGTTTTTCTGTTTTGTTGTGATATTTTTTTGGAAATAAATTGTGTTGCCTTTACTGATAGATCAGAAGTTTTAAATTCGAGTATTTGAAAATGCAACTGCTTTTAAGGATATTTTTGCCGTTTTTTAGAATCTTTCTTATCTAGAATAGAATTATCAAGATACATTTGCTTTAGGGGAAGAATGTGTAGTGTTTTGGTTGAGGAATCCTTTCTAATATGATTTATTTTCCCCAACAAATTGCTGGAGTGAAAACTGCAGAAAAGTGAAAGAATGTTATTGCTTGTTTGTCGCTTACAATTTTTACTTTTTAACCTTACTTTTTTTGTCCTCTCTCCAACCACGACCGATCATTGCTTATTAGGCATTTGTGATGGCTTTTGGACAATAACTTTAAGGGAGTTACTAAGCTGCAACCTAAAATTGGATGGTTGCTATGCAACTTTTTAGTAAACTAATAAAAAGTTGACACCTAAGACATGTGTGTCATGTCATTCCTTGAAGTAGTGATTTATAATTTTTACAATTTAGTCCAACATAAAAAGTAAATTAATTTAATTTAGTCCTTTTTACCTATTAGCAAATTAATTTAACACCTGTTGTTATAATCACCTGTTGTTATAATCACCTGTTTTATAATCTATGTTATAATTTGCTAATAGGTACAAATGACTAAATTAAATTAATTTATTTTTTATGTTGGACTAAATTGTAAAAATTATAAATCACTACTCCAAGAACACATGTCTTAGGTGTCAACTTCTTATTAGTTTACTAAAAGGTTGCATAACAACCATCCAATTTTAGGTTGCATGTTAGAAATTTTCTAACTTTAATACCACTCCTTCGATTTTATATAAAAGGTTGCTATACAATTTTATATTGGACCAATAATAATATTTTGTCACCTAACATGCAATTGTCAAGTCATTGTTTAAAAAGTCAAAATTGCATGTTATGTTGCAAAGTATCACTGGTCCAATATAGGATTCCATAACAACAATCCAAAATTAGGTTGCATATTAGAAATATTCTATATGGAAACCCTTTTCGAAGACTTTTTTTTGTCCTTAATAATGTATAATTCTCATGTTCAATTTTTAATGACATTAGTTACTTCTTTTCTACAAACACTCTTATTTACTAAATATTTTTTAGAGTTCCAATAATAGTTATAGAGGTAGTTTTGAAAAAGTATACAAAATACTTAACATTTACAATATCGCTAGCAATACTAATTAATTTTTTTAAAGGATATGATTTTTAGTCAAATTAGTTTATATACAGGACCGGAGAGAATATCAAACAGCATGCCTTGTGATTGTGTGTATAGTTATGAAAAAGATGTCCGCTACTCTTATATTAGTGAAGTTTGGTGAAGGTAAATTTCTGTACCTTATGGCCCAAGCAAAAAATTATTTCTGTGATTTGAATTCATATCCTCCAGATATATTGCAAGGCTAACTACCTTACCATAAAGCCAATCGCCCACATTGTAATACGTGTGTATATGTATATATATAAAGTAAAATGTTTTCTGAAATATTGCTATTCATGGTTGCAATTTTTGGCTGCAAAATATTAGTTTAAGCGGTTTTTGCAACAGTATATGACTACATTTATGGTACATTTTTTTAATAATAGTCTGCATTTATAATAAATATAATGCAATTGCAACCACAAAAAATCCTACAAATGTTTTAGGGATTTTGAATTTTTGATCATTGGTGGAGTAAGTTCAAAAAATATGTAGTTCCTATATCCCTTGACTAAAATTGTGATGATCACATTCTTATAACTTGTAGACTGAAGTATTTGAACAGTTTGGAAATTGTAAGGTAAGAAAGAGTATAAAGTTGTGATGAACATAAACACTGAAGTAGATGTGTTCTTCGGTTTGCGATAAATATAACCATTCCTACAATTTATACTTCATTAAATGCTCTAAGACTTTATCCGTTCATCATCTTTCCTCTCCTCCTCTCCTATATATTTAAAGATTCTCGTGAATAATGTGAGGTAATAATCTATTTCTTATGATATTGCTTATGATCTGTGGCTTTTTTTAGTGTAATTATATTTATTTGGTGCCCCCACCTTAGTTATCAATGTTGTAAAATGAACGAAATATCTGACATCTATATTTGCAAGAAAAAGAATTCAGAGATATTTGAATTTTAAACTACATTGATCTGAGTCATTGTTTCTTGGGAGTTGGAACATATGCCGAGTTATAAATTAGTGCGATTCTGAATCTCAATTTTACTTTCTGGCAGGAATTTGAGGGTGTTGATTTTGGAGGAAAGCACAATTGTTGAGCATGATGGTGACTGGCTACACGAGCTTGCTTTAAATAATAACGTTCTTGAGACATTGAATTTTTACTTGACAGATATTGCTGAAGTCAAACTTCAGGACCTTGAACTTCTAGCTAAGAACTGCCCCAACTTAGTTGCTGTGAGAATTACTGATTTTGAAATCTTAGATCTTGTGAACTTCTTCCGATATGCATCTGCTCTAGAAGAATTTTGTGGAGGTGCCTACAATGAGGAACCTGAACAGTACTCTGCGGTATCATTACCAGCAAAGTTATGTCGACTGGGTTTAACATATATTGGAAAGAATGAGTTGCCAATAGTGCTCAAGTACGCGGCCGCATTAAAAAAGTTGGATCTCATCTATGCAATGCTGGATACCGAGGACCATTGTATATTAATCCAAAGGTGCCCAAATTTGGAAGTCCTTGAGGTAATTTCTAAAGCTTTTGCTCACTAGGTTACCAAATTTACGTGTCTACAGTTCTCTATTTGTGTGTGTGTGTGTCTATATATATATATATATATATTGAACAGCCTCTATTTGTATCTATGCATGCTATTCTTTGATTGAACAAAAGGAAACATGGAAAGTGCAACTCAATAAAACCAATAGAAATGGATATGGATATTTTGAGATAATATGTTAGATATTTTTAATGACCAAAACTGTTTCTCAAATATTTATTATGGACTGATATCTTCCCTCATGGACAGACCAGGAATGTAATTGGAGATAGGGGATTAGAAGTTCTTGGTCGCTGTTGTAGGAGGCTAAAAAGGCTTAGGATCGAACGAGGTGATGATGATCAAGGAATGGAGGATGAAGAAGGTGTTGTTTCCCAGAGAGGATTAATTGCTTTGGCGCTAGGCTGTCCAGAACTTGAATATTTGGCTGTTTATGTATCAGATATTACAAATGCAGCTTTGGAACATATCGGTACCCACTTGAGAAACCTTAATGATTTTCGTCTTGTCTTGCTTGATCATGTAGAGGAGATAATTGATTTACCACTTGACATTGGAGTGAGGGCTTTGCTGTTGGGTTGTGACAAGCTTCAAAGATTTGCTCTGTATCTTCGACCCGGTGGTTTGACTGATATTGGTCTTGGTTACATTGGACAATTCAGCCAACATGTGAGATGGATGCTGCTTGGTTACGTAGGGGAGTCTGATGCGGGGCTTTTGGAGTTCTCAAGGGGTTGTCCTAATCTTCAGAAACTTGAAATTAGAGGGTGTTCCTTTTTTAGTGAGCATGCATTAGCTGTTGCTGCAACGCAACTCACTTCTCTTAGGTACTTATGGGTGCAGGGGTATGGCGCATCTCCAGCAGGACGTGATCTCGTAGCAATGGCTCGTCCATTTTGGAATATTGAGTTGATTCCTTCTAGGGGTGTGGCTGCTAATAATGATCAGGAAATTGTTGAGCATCCTGCTCATATTCTTGCATATTACTCTCTTGTTGGGCAAAGATTAGATTTTCCAGACTATGTTATACCTCTGGACCCTGCCGCATATGTTGACGCATAGAGTTGTATATACCAACTTTCAGGTCCATTTTTCCCTTTTGAAATCTTGATTGTACTTTCTTTCTGTATTTATTTTTAACTTCAGGGTTTCACATTTCCGTGCAATTTTAAACAATAGCCTTGTAAGAAGAAATAAGGACGCGTCTTTATATGAAAACTGATATAGACGCCATGTTGCACTGATTGAAAATGGAGAATGTAACTTCCAATTTTTGTTGCCCTATAGAGATTTTCTTTTAAACTTCTATATGAAACTTGGATATATAGTTTCTGTGATCATTGTAAGAAAGTAAATCAATAGAGGAAATGGTGTTACTGAGTCAAAAGGAATTTGCCGAAATCACTGTGTCATGAGTTGCTTGCAATCTCAGAAATTGAGAGAGAACTGGGAAATATGCAAAAGAAATTTGTTGTAGCAAAAATGCTTTCAACCCAATTAACCGAATGAAGAATTGTTCCTTGTATACATTTTTTTTCCTAACTGCAATCAACAAATTGACTCACTGATTGTGAAACTAACTAACTGACTATAGGAGCCTATTAGTTCTAATCAATAGAGTAATGAGTTATGTATCAGTGTAGCAACAGCAACATGCTTTGTGGTGGAAATGAGGTGTGTGTTGCTATAGTAACACCCCACTTGCAGGGTCCCAACTTAGAATGATTGGCTCAAAAAGCTTGTAGACTAAGGTTTGGTGAACACATCTGCCGACTATAATGAGGAAGAGATGGGCAATAGTTTTAGCAAGCCAGAAGCAGGATTTAATTTTGATACATTTGTATGAAAAACCACATAAATACATCAAAATCTAAACCACGCTTAAAAGTTGAATTGCACTAATATGTTATCTTGTAAGTGTAGACCATAGACTTCTAGTTCAGCTATAATATTGTTATAGGTCATCCATACTTTGCCCTTTCAAGTTTCAACCATTAGAAAAGCCTCATACATTGAATATTATAGGAAATTCAATTCACAACGGGGTTTTGCCAAGTGCAGCTGTATTTTTAAATTTTCTTCACAAAAAATTTCGAATTTGACCTTGCACCCGCACTTGTTTTTTTATACATTCGGATGACTTTTTCGATTGAAAACCCTCTTCGATCGGATGACTCTTTCGATTGGAAAGTCTTTATGATCACAAAGGCTTTCCGAATGTAAAAAAAACATGTATGCGTGTAGCACGACAATATGATTCAAATAAATTATACATTTGGAAAGACCTTCCAATCGGAAGGCCTTCTGATCGAAAAGGCTTTTCGAATATACCATGAAAATAGAAAAAAAATGGAATTTCACATAAACAAAAGGATGCAGTTAAAAAAAATCGGGTGCAAATAGAATTTCCCAAATATTATATTCTCCAAAAGATGATAAATTCAAATATTACTTATTATTTCACATTTCTCGCTCCACACAACATCAAAGAAGTATTCACACAACTTAATAGCTTGTATTGTGCGATTAGTTTGTTTTTTTTTTAAAACTGTGCCATAAGTTAATTGTAGGCTGGTTTTTGGTGCTCCAACTCTTTTTTTTTATTTTATTTTTTTTAATAAATCTAATATATTAAAAAAAATATTTTGGGTTTTTTGTGTTCTTTGTATGTACATGTTTTTGTTATCGAATTATATGATGAAGCAAATTTTTTTTTATTTCTCTTTGATACGGTGCTCATGAATGTTCAAGGAAGTTGTTATGTGTTGGATATTTAAAGAGATGGGTAGCCTTATTGTGTTCTCGGGTTATTTCTTAAAACTAACTGTTCACTTGGCTAATCTATTATGGATATATCTTTTCCATGATACTGTTAATTTTCTGTTATTGGTGTTTAAGAATGTATTATTAGTTTGCCACAATATTTAGCTTAATTGTTTTTTTGTTATTTGACTAATAATTATTTTCAATGTTGTTACAAAGCCTGATTTGAATGTTTGGATTCAACTAAAAATTTGTTTGCTGTCAAGATGTAAAGGCATAAGTAAGGAGGTGGAATTGAACATCTTCTTGGATACCACCGAAGAACACTCCATCTTCTTACATCTTCTTGGATAGCCACAACTTCTTCATGTTTGTTTATATCTGTTTTATTGTTGGTAATGATTTTAAATTGTTGAAGTATAACTTGGCCTAAAAGCTTAAGAAAAGAATATACCTTAAGCATGCTCTCTAACATGAGAAACAATTGGGGTTTAAATGTAAGCAAATTTTAAGCTTAGAACTATCTTGAAACCAATTTCAACTTTGTTATGAAATTGTAGTTATAAGTGTGGGGAATGACAACTAAACTCTACACGTTCGATGTAACGCCCCAAATTATTTAAGGAAAATAAAATGAGGAGTTAACAAAAAAATTTTCCATCATGAGTGTGAAAACCAAAACATTACTTGTTAATACTCCCTCCGTCCCATTATCTTGGTAAAAAATGCTAAAAAATTTGTCCCATATTAAAGTAAAAAATAAATGAAAAATCTTAAAGATTGTATATTGTATCGATGATTGATAAGTAACTAAGGAAAACATATTTAAAGATTTTTTTTGCAGACAATATTGTAATATGTATTAATTGTAATGATATGAAAATTTGTATAATATCAATTTGTAATTAATGAATGAATCATGCATTATATTAAACAGATACTCTCTTATTTTCATTGACTTGTTTGACTTTTACCAAGATAATGGGACGGAGGGAGTATCATATTAATTTACAAAATAGCTTAAGTGTAATTATAAAATATAAAACTTCCCAAAATCCCCACTTTACACCCAGAGCATGGTCTCACAACTCTATCCTTCATTAAAAGGATTCGGACAACAAGATGTCATCCGGGCTGTCTCTTCTAACGAACTCTCGCATCCTTCCTGTCCAACAACAGAACCTACCACCACCATGGCATGGTAGTATGGGAGTAAGTCACTTGTCATATCGCGTAAGCAGATTAAGGGTTGGACAAGCACAATTATCACAATATCATTCCAATATATAAATGCATGTTCAATTGTCTTATCAAACAATATCATGTATAATCATTAATCTTTCATGTTATGCATGCAATGTCAGACTCTTTCATTCATCTCCCCGAAAGGATCCATAGGTACATTCATCATTTTCATCAACATTTCCACTGTATAAGGATACACGTACACTGGGTCCTGACACTTACAGATACTTCCTCTGTATTTGCACCAGGTCCTTTCCCAAGGGACACGTCATACCGGGAAATCAACTCTGATATGACGCTTACAGATACTTCCTCCATATCTGCAACGGATCCTTTCCCAAGGGACACGTCATATCGGGATATCATCATTGACATACTGTTTACGGATAGCATCCTACCCGCAACAGGTCTTTTTCCACAAGACACAATGTATCGGGACTAGTGGTTATATCGCTTACGAATAACGTCCTATTCGCAACAGATCCCTTCCCAAAGGACACGATATACCGGGATTCTCATCATTCATGTGTACGTTCCTTATACTTATTCCACAATAAAATACTCGTACTTCTCATTTCTTTCGGGCTCAACCTTCATCCTAAACAATGCATGAAGGACTCTTCATCATCTCATCATATATTCATCACAATCCAGTGATAATACTTCATGATCATCATTCTTAAATCATAATCCAATCCTCATTCATAATTATCATGTATACCAATCATCATATTCATATCGTCATCAACTCATCATCAATAAGCATGATTTGCACCTCATCATATTCTCATCATAATTTATTCATATAAACAAATACATTCAATTCATAGGATTATTATTATTATTAAATCATTAAGGCATACAAAATTATACTACTAATCCAAAAATCTTACTAATTGATTAGCTTTTAGACCCTGTATCAATTACTTCTCAGTTTAATTCATTTTCAGTCTGGGTAATCGATTACCATACCCTGGTAATCGATCACTTATAGACCTGACAGCATAATAAGTCATTTTCTCAATCCAATTCTCAGCTAAACACTTAACCAATATCATACAGTAACCCAACTCATATTTTCAGACTTATTTCAAGTGTAATTCCATTTATTTTACATGCTCATAATGACAAAGTCATAATTATTATCATTTATATCAAGTCATAACATGATAGTAACAAATAATAATCCATGCTTTATCTAATTACTATCAAAGTTACATTGCCATAGTTCTCATTTCATGCCTTCAGGTCTAATTATAAACCCAAGGTTCCATTTTATTCAATAACAGGCTGATCTATCCTCACAACAATCAGGGTAATCGATTACCATACCCTGGTAATCGATTACCACGACTAGTCTGAGAGTAGACAACCATGGTTTCATGCTTTTTATCCATTCCAATCATCAATTTAAGCATCAAGCAACATCGTGCAGCATAATATACATTATATCAAGTCATAATTTCAACAACCAAGTGGTTGTCTTGGTCTCCAAACCAAGCAACCATGTCTTGGTTTTTCATTCAATCCATGTCATATCGTCAAACTTTCACAACCAATAATCCTAGCGATATGAATGAGATATCCCATACCTTAGATATTTAGGACAGGTTTAGACATGTTTCGTTCGACCACAACGTAAAACGCAATGTTGTGCAACAGAAACTTGCACCGACCAGCAGCTCTGTGCACCAACCACCACCAGAATCAACACCGGCTACACCAGCACCAGCATCGGTCATAACAACACCAACACCGGCCGCACCAGGAGCGTGCACCAGGTTTCGACATTGATGCATCAGGGAAACAACATCGGTGCATCAGGAATATGCACCATATTTCAGCATCGGTGGAAACAGCATCAGTGCATTAGAAGACATGCACCAGATTTCAGCATCGGTGCATCAGGGAAACAACATCGGTGCATCAGGAACGTTGCACCAGGTGCATCAGAAGACAGCACCGGTGCACCAGAGAACCAGCACCAGCAACACCACCAGGCACCATAGGTCATCACCGGATGCACTAGGGACGTGCACCAGAAAACAGCACCGGTGCACCAGGGACGTGCACCAGAAAATAACACACAAAGATAACACCAAAACTCCAAGAACAAGGAAGGAAACACAATGAATTCTCAAACTTTCACTTACTAATTCAAGACTTATGGTGCTGCAACTCAAGGTAAGTCACAAGCACGAATTTGAGAAGAGAATTGGACAGAGTTTTGGTAAGGAAACTGAGAGGAAAACATGCCTGAACTCAGCTCCAACATCCTTTATTTACAGAAGGAAAAAGAGTGGAAAATGATGCAAGAATGAAGTAAGCTCATGACCTCAGCTTCATTCTTCACCACACAACGATCCTAGGCCATTTAGGAACCACACAATGGCCTTTTAGAACGAAAATATCCGAGTTTCTCCAAGCTTTCAGCTTCCACCGCCTTAAAACTGCATCAGATTCAGACTGATAATTGATTACCCCAACATGGTAATCGATTACCACGATTAAAATTTGACTAGAATTTAAATTTTAACCTGGGTAATCGATTACTAGCTCTGGTAATCGATTACCTAGACTTTTTGGCCTCCAAATGAAAATTCCATTGTTGGATTTGAAGACAAGAGGGTTGGGAAGCTTGTCTCCAAATTTGGGCACGATCTGACGGTTAACGAATGAGATACGTCCAAATCTTTAAATGTGTGGTGGACTCGGCCTAGCCGAGATCCTCAGAACCCTCGCTTAAGGCCTCACGGCCCTATAAGAAGCCCTCTGTGTGCTGGGCCGAGCTCAAGGCTCGACGGCCGAACAGATACCAGATACGGGCCGACCTCATACTCCTACCCAGGTCCGACTTCCCTGTTCGACAACTCCCAGAGTCCGACACCAAGGACAGGATGACGTGTCTCACCTTATCCACAAGGACAGCTCATCCACTCATAGCTCAGTACAGGCTGGCCCTACTTGGGCCTAAAGCAAGCCCATTAGGGCAACCAGCTCCCCCCTATAAGTAGCTCCGTACTACATGGGGCTCAGGTACGTCCTCTAACCCTAATTATCACCCTCACACACCAGTGATTAGGGTTACTTCTTGGCTCTCTCTTTGGCCACTTGAGGACTCCCACCAAACATCACACAGAAACCCTAGACAGAGGCTCCTTTGAAGGTCTTCTTCCCTAAACCTTGGAGGACCTCACCGTCTAGGACATCACATTGGCGCTGTCTGTGGGGAAGAAAAACTTCATCCCCACCTAAAAGATTCTACTGTGTCTGAGACACAACCAGTTCAGAGGAGGAGGAGGGGGCGTCCTAGAAGGGTGCCGTCAACTGAGGACCTGCGCCTGCACCTTGAAGCCAATAGGGCAGCAAGGTCCTCACCACCACCACCTCCACCTCCTCCCCCGCCACCACCGCCACCTCCACCGCCAGAGTTCACGCACACCCACAGTGGACCTTACACCATCCATACCGAAGACACTGCAAATCCAACCCAGCACCAGGGAGGGGGTCGGCGCGTGCAGCTACGCTCCGAGCTCGGAGAAACCAACACAGAACAGCACCGCCACCGTGGCGAACATGCTCACTCTGTCAGCACTACACATCGCTCTCACTCACGTCAATCTTCACTCTCTCGAGATGCAGAGATCTTGTCCTTGATGAGACAACAGATGAGGATTGTAGAACAGCAAGGTAAAGCTATCGCAGATCTTCAGCAAGTTACTATGCAACGTTTGGCTGAACGAGTCGTTGTCCAAGCTCCAGCCCAAGACGAACTTCCCCCTCCCCCACCTCCTCCACCAACACAACCCCCATTGACACCGCAAACCTTTGCAACACCGCATACTGTCGTCACACAACTTACACAAACACCACCCCCTGACCAGCAACAACCTGATTTGGATGATTCCCATCCTGGACACCCTTTTACACCAGCCGTCATGGCTTATGAACCACCACCTGGGTACCTCGGACCCAGCAACATTCCCAGATATAATGGCCTCACATACCCTCAAGAGCATATTCTTTCGTACGAGGGAGCTGTCAACTTCCATGGAGGAGGAGATCGGCTCAAGTGCCGAGCTTTCTCCATGACCCTCCAAGCCCCAGTCCTCCGATAGTACTCAACGTTACCCAAGAATTCTGTCAACAACTGGACAGAAATGAAGCGAGTATTTCTCAACAGGTACACTGCTAGTTGTGTGCAACCCAGATCGGACCACACACTAGCAACAGTGACGCAAAAATCGAACGAATCTCTACGTGCTTATCTGCACAGATTTCACAATGAATCCAATTCAGTTCCCAACTTGTCTCCCAAGGTGGCCGTCCTCCTTTTGACCCAAGGATTGGCCGAAGGAGGGTTCAAAGACTCACTAATAGGAAAGCCACCGAGAGACATGGCCGAACTCAGACAACGATCCAACAAATATATCAACCTTGAGGAATTTAACAAAGGTCTGGCAAGTAGGATGGAGAACGTTCAAGCTGCTTCACAGAATGCCCTGCCCCAAGGTCGTCCTCGCGGAAATAAGGATGATAGAGGAGGAAGAGCAGATCAAGGAGACCGAGGCCGCCCTCACGTCGGCCAGCAAGACGACCGTCGAAGCCCTTACATCACTAAGTATGATTCTTACACCCCCCTGACGGTCCCGAGGTCACAAGTCTGGAGAGAGACCATGCAAACCGAACTCAGGGGCGTACCTCGGCCACCTTTCCTCAGGAACCAAAATAACATCAGGGACAGATCTAAATACTGCAATTTCCACGATGGGTATGGTCACCATACTGATCAGTGCACCTGGCTTCGAGACGTTATCGAAGACATGGTGAGAAGGGGCAAGTTGCAACAGTATGTGCGAGAAGCGGTAGAGAGGAGAGGCCGAAGAAGGTCTCGCAGCCCAGACAACGATAAAGGAAAAGCCAAAACTGACCCGTCTCCGGAAAAGAAGGAAGAAGAACCACAACGAGTAAATATGGTTGTGGTACAAGATCTGGATAAGTCGCCGGAAAATTTCCGAGTTGAAACTATCTCGGGAGGTTTTGCCGGTGGCGGAGAGAAGAGGGCAGAAAGGAAGAGATACGTCAATCAGGTCTTGGCTGTTCACCACAAACCCGTCTATGAAAAACCATCTCGGAACATCCCCATCATTTTTTTGACCAGGACATGGAAGATGTCATCCCGGATCACAATGACCCTATGGTGATCACGGCGTTGATCGACAATTTTGAAGTCGCCCGAGTTTTCATTGATCAAGGAAGCTCGGCCGACATTCTCTTTCTTCATACATTTCAAGCACTGAAACTGAGGTTAGCCGACCTCGTGCAATTTGAAGGTAATCTCATCAGCTTCACGGGTGAGGCAATTCGCCCCCTTGGAGCCATCCATCTCCCGGTGACCTTAGGCAAGCAGCCTTCGGCCCGAACGGAGATCATCAAGTTTTTAGTTGTTGATTCTGAATCCCCGTACAATGTGATACTAGGGCGAACCTGTCTGCAAGCTTTTGGGGCAGTGGTTTCAACGGTTCACTTAGCGATGAAATTCGTCGGTTCTGACGACAAGGTCGTCGCAGTCAAAGCCGACCAAGTGAGGGCCCGGCTCTGCTACAACGCGAGCCAACGGGAAGTAAAAAAAGAAACAGAAAGAGCTCACCGATCAGACATTGGCCAAAGGGTAAGTTCTATTGGCTGATGTTCAGGTCGGACAAGATGTTTTCAGGTCCTCCCCTCGAAGGGGGATGGTCAGCAATCCCCCTCGATCCTTCCAGCCCTGGCAAGGCTGTCAAAGTAGGTACCAACCTCCCTCAAGAAATCCAAGGTGCAATAAAGGAAAATCTCTCTTCCCTTCCAGTTCTCTCCAGCCCTCCGCAGGGGGAGAATCTGTTCATTTATTTGACTATTGGAGATCCCGCCCTCAACTTGGTTTTAGCCCGAGGTGAGGGCCGAAGTGAGTTCCCCATTCACTCCTTGAGCCGAGCTCCCCAAACTCCCGAGCTCTGGTATTTCAAGATCAAAAAATCTGCATTTTGCAAAACTGCCAACAATTTCCTCGGTATCTCTCATCGGTTCACCTCGGTCGAGCACTACCAGGCCGAGAAAAAGACCTCCTGAAAATGTGCTCGGAATCAAAAGGGCCCCAACAGAGGCGTTTAAGAAATATACTCTGGGAAACCCTCGAAGGAACCAAGCTCAAGAATTCCCAGAACTCTGCAACACTGAGAACCTATTCCAATTAGGTTTACCTCAGCAGTCACCAGCTTCTTCAGCCAAAGTTTGAATTTAAGTTTCATTTTAGTTTCCATTCATGTGTTTACATCTACCAGTCATATTCTACTCAGGTTCTACTCCATTGTGATATACTCACTTTATTTCCATGAAAGGCAGTGTACCCACCCTTATGATTAATGAAAAAGTACAAACTTGCCCATACTCAAGTGCCACAGTTTTATATACGTACGTACTAGCTTCTCATTTAGCACTAGCCACCTAAATGTTACATGGCGCTATGCACAGCCAACATCTTTTAAATGAGATCGGCTCATATGCATAGTGTACAAGGGACACCCGATAAAGTACAACTTGCTGTGAAATGTTTTCACATAGCTTCACTCAGCAACCTCTTTCACATCGGGGACGAGGACACCCACCTCGGCTAAGGTGGGCAGATCCGAGATCCCTACCGTATGCCCTTATATACAGTACCTTTTTTCATAGGAAAACTTATAAGATTACTGCACTTACTGAGTTATCTGAGCTTAACATAAATAGTTACATTAAGTTTTATCACGAATTTTTTAAGTCCGATCAAATCCGAATACAACAAGTCAAAAAAGGACTTGTATTCTCAAAAACATTTTTACTTGGTTATCTAAACAAAACGCAACAAGTCTCAAAGACTTACGTTTTTTTTATATAGCGTGAATTCACTTGATAATCCGACATCGAGTCGCAGCTCGGATCCTGGGCACCCTTGGCAAACATGCAACGAGTTAATAAAATAAAACTTGCATTGAGCAACCAGTTAAAGAAAAGGCTTGCATAGCAACGACCTCGGACACAGCATGCATGCAACAAGTTAAACAGAAGATAACTTGCATTTCTGGTGACGAGTTCGGATCCGAGGTCTAAAGAGTAAACATGCAACAAGTTACTAAACTCGCATTTGTGCAACAAGTCAAAGAAAGAACTTGCATAAAAGTGACCTCGGATACCATGAGTATGCAACAAGTTAAAATACAAAACTTGCATAAAAATAACAACATGCAACAAGTTAAACTGAAAAGAACTTGCATTGAAAGAAAATGTTGTACACAATCATCAACATAAAATACAAACCAACAGTGTCAAACATGTTACAAAAAACATAGACAAATCGCAGGCTGCCCAGCATAAGGGACTTATGCTGCTTAATCTTCAACATCGGAAAGGACAACCGAGCTCGGGTTGAACTCCTCATCATGTTTCTCCGCCAAAGGATTGGGAAGTTTCTCCTCAGGTTGGTCGAGGTCAACCTCGGCCCCATCCCTCTCCCAATCCACCATCTTCCCATTGTGTACCCCGAACCCGGCACTTGCGCCGACGACTCGAATTCGGAGCCCTTGATTCAGATGAAGAATCTGCTCCACTGCACTGGCGAAGATTTTAGCTCCCCCCTTCTCAAAGTCAAAGTCGGCCTCGGACGCCGCAATCTTGTGCCTAAGTGCTTGAGCAGCCCTCTTTCTCAGCATGGATCTCACCCTTTCAACCTCGGCCAGTCCCTCCTGCCGACCTTCCTCCTTGGCTGCCACCTTAGCTACCTCCTCCGACGTCCGAGCTTCCTCCCTTATTTTGGCCACAGCCTCTTCATGATTTTTCAGAAGCTCCTCCACCTGCTGGCGGTGCTTCTCTTCCAACTCAGCCAGCTTCTGGTCGGCGGAGCTCTTGCTACTCCGGAGATCAGCAACCTCGGTCGCCAGGTCGGACCGAGCCTTCTTCTTGGCAGGAGACACCCCCTCAGCCACATCATCAGAGACCTCGGCCAACACATTGAACATGGTTGTTGCCCTCTTCAGTTGACAAGCCATCTCCTCGGCCATCTTTTTCCACTCTGCTCCCGACATCTTTATGAGAGCATCTTTGACCATAGGCTTGACGATGGTGGTCGGCGGCCTTGGGAGAATATCAGTTCCCCTCCTCGGAAGACTCAATGAAGGCGGGGTATCCGCAGCAATGACCACCTCGGCATTCAGACTCGGAGATTGAGGTGGAGGTGGGGCAATAACCACCGCAGGAGGAGTAGGATGGATCGGAGCCGAGTCGGTTGAAGCTGTATCAGTCGAGACCTCGGCAGGAACTGTGTCACTAGAAGCGCTGTCGGTCCTCTGCCTCTTCTGAGCTGCCATTGCAAGTTTCAATGCCTTCGACGACATATCGGACCAATGTTCGTCTGAAAGCAAAATAACAAAGAAAAATTAGTAAGGAAGTTGAAAGAAAATATACAAGTGTAAGGGTAATGTTAACTACCAATTTTGGTCAAGACTTTGTTGTCAGGGCACTTCATGAAAACTCCAATGTCGAGCTGGAATTTCCGAGCACGGTACTCGGTCTGGAAATGGTGGGCCGTTATGGCCTCATCGGCGTCAAGCGTGACGCCTGACCACCTCTGCGGGGTGCTGATATGACGATTGAAGAACTCCGGGGTCCACTCTAAAGGGAACTTCGGACCCGTCTCGGTCTGAAACCAAGGAAGCCCCGTTCCAATATACTTGTACTTAAAAAACTTGGGTTTAAAATGTTTCCAAGAATCGGTGAACATGCCGAATAACCCACAGTGAGCTCGGGCCTTAGCCGATACCCAAAGGCGACCAGTGACCCCGTCTTTATTGCTGACGAACGGGTTGTACATCCACAGGAAGAGCCGAACCGTACAAATCAACCCCTTGGCTCCGCAGTACTTTTGAAATGCTCGGAGAAACGACCAAGTATTGGGGTGAAGTTGTGAAGGAGCCAGTCCGAGCTCGTTCAAGACCCTCATTTCCAAATCGGTGAACGGGAGGGTCACGCCGAGATTGTGAAGCAGGTCGGCATAAGAGAAGAAGGAATTATTATCAGTTCGGCTACATATCCTGTCATTTGCCGAATAGAGGAGTACTTCGTAAGAAGTCCCGGTGGCGTCCCCTGGGCAAGGAAGCACGACTCTCTTCACCTCGGCAAGCTTGTCCTCGGAGCAGAAGCTGGACTGGACTCCTTTGGGCTCCACGTCGACCCACTCATACTGATCGGCGTCGAAAGGCGCAGGATAAAGTTCAGGTCGACTGACGCACTTTCTGGGCGGCATGGTACCTGTGGAAGAACAGGGGAGCTCGGTGTTAGTCTTACGGGTTACAAAAAATAACCTCCCAGAAAACCCCCTCGAAGTTGTTCCGAGGGGCGAGCATCTCCCCTCTACCACAGGTACCCCACGTTCATACATCCTCTCTTTCTCCATCCTCTCGAAGTCGGCACGCTCCCTACCATCAACAAACTCGGCCCAGGCATACTGCCGTATCCATTCTCTCTTCTCCTCCCAATCCCGAGGATAGATTACCTCAACGGGATCAACCTCCAGAACCCATCTCTCATATTTCTGCCTATACTCCCTTTGGCGACGGAGCGCCTCGTCCACCTCCGTGGAGGAACAGGACGAGGAGGAAGAGTCGTCCTCCTCCTCACTACTGCTAGATGACAGGGAGACTACCCCAGCCCATTTCCTAAACCATTCCCTACTCATACTGAACCCAATTTACTCCTTTGGTCTTCTGAAATATGAAAACATAAAACATGAATCAAAAACTCTCCAAAAATCCTAAAAAGTTCCCAGCCCAAAGACTGCCAAAACCCCAAGAACAATCCCCAGAATCAAAACCCCTAAACCCAGAAAAAACACCCCATTTCACAAACATAAAAACAAAAAATATTAACCCCCACAAGAACCAAAAGCTAGAGGGAAGAAGGAAACATAAATGAAAGAGAAGAAACAAGTGGAACAATACCTTAAGTATAATAGGAGCGAAGGAAACTAGAGACTTGCAAGGTGAGAAGGAATCACTGCTGAAGAAGAAGAAGGCGAAGGGCAGAGAAGAGGAGTGGGTTTCGATGAGGAAAGAGAGAGAAGGTTTCAGTGGAGAGAGAGGGAAGGTTGCTGTGGAGAGAGAAGGAAGGTTTCAGTGGAGAGAGAAGGAAGGTTTTTTCGTATGGAAGAGAGAATGATTGGTAGAGAGAGAAGGAGAAGCGGTTTTGTGTGATAGAGGGGGAAGAGAAACCGTTTTCCCCCTCAATTTTGAAGTTTGGGCCTGGCCCAAGTGACTCAGCCCAGCATGCAGCCACACATACCGGGACACGTGGCGCAGAGTAGCTGGAATCACGGACCTCGAGCAACGTCGCAGTAATGGTGACGCTTCGTTAGGCACGATTCCTGACACGTGTCAGACCCGGAAAAAGCAAGAGTCAATTCGGAGCAGGAGAAAGGACAGCTTTCAAACCTGCCCCGTCACAGTCAAAAGACGTCAGAAACAGCTGGATCCAACTCTCAACAACCCATCGTCCGAACTCCCTAGAACCTCGGAACAAGGCTCAGATAGCCTTGACCGAGCTGGGGGGCTTATGTGGTGGACTCGGCTCTTATGTGGTGGGTTTGGGAAAAGGACCTAAACCAAGACCTCGAAACAAGGCTCAGATAGCCTTGACCGAGCTGGGGGGCTTATGTGGTGGACTCGGCCTAGCCGAGATCCTCAGAACCCTCGCTTAAGGCCTCACGGCCCTATAAGAAGCCCTCTGTGTGTTGGGCCGAGCTCAAGGCTCGACGGCCGAACAGATACCAGATACGGGCCGACCTCATACTCCTACCCAGGTCCGACTTCCCTGTCCGACACCTCCCAGAGTCCGACACCAAGGACAGGATGACATGTCTCACCTTATCCACAAGGACAACTCATCCACTCATAGCTCAGTACAGGCTGGCCCTACTTGGGCCTAAAGCAAGCCCATTAGGGCAACCAGCTCCCCCCTATAAGTAGCTCCGTACTACATGGGGCTCAGGTGCGTCCTCTAACCCTAATTATCACCCTCACACACCAGTGATTAGGGTTACTTCTTGGCTCTCTCTTTGGCCACTTGAGGACTCCCACCAAACATCACACAGAAACCCTATACAGAGGCTCCTTTGAAGGTCTTCTTCCCTAACCCTTGGAGGATCTCACCGTCTAGGACATCACAAAATGATGTTTTTACTAAATATTATTTTCATAAATTTTCTACTAAACTCTTTCTTGCCCAAAACTATTTTATTTCCAAAATATGTTTGTTCTTGGTTTATTTTCCAAAATACCTCCCATAAAATAATTTCTAATACTAAATTATTATTTATTCTTTTTGTAAAAATGAGGGATATTACATTCGATCTTTTCCTTTCCCACCAATAATTTGTTTACCTTTTTGTATGTATAAATTTTGCAGGATACACAAAGGAGTTTCAAGTCATTGCATCAACTATGGTGAATTTAAGTTTCTCACTTCAAGCTTCGTAGGTGAACTTTGTGTTTATAACAATAACTTTAATTTAAATTTCTTTTTTTTTATGTTCTTCTTATCAGAGGTCCGCCAAATTTTGTTTTAATTTTAGATGTGTGCATGATTTTGATAACAAGATTGATTTGTTTTTTCTTTTTACTTTAGCTGAATTTTGAATGATAATGTTACATGGTGTAGGATTCTCATGTTTTGATGCTAACAATCTCTCTCCAAGCAACAACATTGGCATCAAGCAAGCTACACCACATGAAGATTAGAATTAGGATTTTTATTAATTCTATTTCAATGTAATCTTTATTTTTATGCAATGCATCTCATTGGTGTGGGTAGCTTAGGTGATTTTAAGAATATTTAAATAATGTTTGATTAAGAGTGAAGATACTTTAAATCTTGATTAAATAGCTCTATTAAAAGTTTTGTGAAAATCCTTTTAGAAAAACCTTGTTTTTATTCAGATTCTGATCAGTTCACTCGAGTAATGAGTATTGGTTCACTCGAGTAATTTATGTCATGACAGGTTAATCGAGTAATGGTTTACACATCACTCGAGTAACTTAATCTGACATGTTTTAATCGAGTAATGTTATATGGTTTACTCGAGTAATTCAATCAGTTTTTGGAAAATTATAAAAGGACTTAATTTTCTCTTTCACATTATAGACATTCATTCTTACAATTTTCTATACACTTTGAAAAGCAATTCAAGAGATATTTTACATCTTTCAAGAGCTATCAAGATTCAACAAAGAACTTTTCATTCTTCACTCTATTTCTTTCATTGTTCAAATATTCTTGAGATCATAATTTTTGTTCTTAGTGGTTGTTGAAGATTTGCAATTTGTGATTGCATTATTGAAGTTTCAACACAAGTGAAGAATCTCACAAGGAAGACTTTGAGGATCAAATCAAAGCAAGAAAAGAGGATTGGTTGGAAGCATCTTCAATCAATTAGCAAGGAAATCTAGAATACTCAAAAGGGGTAGATTAGATCAAAGTGTTTGGTACACACTTTGTGTTGGGTTTTAAGATAGGAGAACTAAGAATCTAGTTGCATCTTAAAACATTGTAAAATCTACATTTGAAGATTTCTAGTGAAGAATCTCTCTTGATTCAAGAGAGGACTGGAGTAGCTTTCAAGTGGGTGAAAGTGAACCAGGATAAATCCTTGTGTCTCTTTTATTTTTCATTCCTTGTATTGCATTAATTCATTAACAATTGCATTTTTAGGTTAGAATTGGGGTTTTCTTAATTCAACTCAATTGATCTAAAATTGTATGTTAATATTACTTGAAATTGTTCATATTAATCATTCATAATTTGTTGAATCATCATAGCATTGTTATTCTTGAAGAACTCCATTGAAAACTGAGTTTTAATTGAATTTTACCCAGTTTACTCGAGTAAAGTTCTTGTCACTCGAGTAATCTGCTTTCAGTTTATGAACATTACTCGAGTAGGTTTTCTGTTACTCGAGTGATTTAAAAATAGCTTTCGTAATACTCGAGTGATTTGCTGAATACTCGAGTGAAATTATTTTTGCTTGCGTATTACTCGAGTGAAGTCTTGAGTTACTCGAGTAATCTGACTTGAATTTTTAAGAAAATTTATTTTCATAAAACCATTCTCTTAGGTGGACGAAAAATCTGTAATAAGGCTTCAATATTCTATTCACCCCCCCTCTAGACTATATTGAGCCGCTTGTTGATTTCCAACACATGGAACATGCACTCTTTCAACAGAATGCATGTAATATTCTATTCATATACACTTTTTCTACAACATATTTTTTTGGTTCTGTGTAGTACATGGATAAGAAGGGTATTGGTGTTGTTATTCTTTAGCTATAAGTGTATTCCTCTAATTCTACCTTTGTTAAAACTATAATGCATGATTTAAACTCTGACTACAATTATTTTATATGAAAATTTCTTAACTTACAATGGTTTTGAAGCTAATTTTAGATGTTGACTTGTTGCAAGTTGATGCAATTGTGTTTGTTTGTTGGTTGTTGCTGGTATGCTAATGTTAGCTACTGTTGCAGCTACTGGTTGTTGTTATTGTTATTGTTGTGTTGTTGGTTGTCGTTACTTTCATCCCTGGTAGTTGTTACAATTTTACCAAAAATGATGAAAGCTTAAATTTCAGTTCAGGTTCTTGGATTTGAATGATGTACTTATCATCTAATTACCAATGCTAATATTTTTTCAGCATTTGAGGACAACAATACAAGCTGGTTTAATCTAAGAGGAATATATGAGTTAGGGATTTAGCCAAACTTAAATCAATTTTGCCATTGTTGTCCCTTTTGACAAAAAAACCTGAAAACTCTTTGTATCTGAATTAAGTTGGTTGGTTTTTAGCAGTATGTTCTTCATGTACTCCTTCCCCCTCTCTCTTTCATACAATACCCGTTTGTGAATTTTATTTAGTTATATTTAATATATGTTATAAGCAGGAATAGTTGATATGCATAGAGAGTTGAGGATTGTTTTTTAATCGAGCCATTATGAACAATGATGCTTAAATGCTTATTAGAGAATATGCTTATTAAGCAGTAATATGTTATGACATACTATAATCAAGTAATTTTGGTAATAACAGGGGCATAAAGGCTGTGAGCATTGTGAATGAAAATTTTCTTTTCTATTAAGAATGATAACTTCCCTAATTAAACAAAAGAATTTGACATATGTGCCAGTTATATAAGGGACTCTAGATGATACATATATATTACTAATTGTGTGCATGCCTTAAACATAACTATTGAGTAGCGTTGAAGCAACAAACATTTTAATTATTGGATAGCCTTATGCCTTCATAATATCATAAACATCTTCATAATTGCAATAATGCTGGACTCTTGCAAAGTTAAGTCCTAAACAAATAGTCACGGGTGAACTAGAAAAGTTACCTAAACAAAAGTGGCCTTACTAATGTACATATTATGAAACCCATGATAATCTCATGTGTAAATTATTGCCTTAGCGTAATAACCCCGTGCTACACCGTACGTGGCACGGGGTTGTTTCTAGTTGGTACTAATAATACCATAAACTAGGCAGCAAGTTCCATAAAGGTCGGTGCGGTTCTATTTTTACATATATGAAGGATCGGAGTAGAGCTGTCAAAATAGGCCGGACCAAAAAAACCCGAAAAATCATAGGGTTTGGGCTTCTTAATATAGTATATTTATTAAACCCGGACTATTTAGCCCTGGCTGATCGGGTTCGGGTTCGGGCCGGGTAAACCCTGTCGGGTTAGGGCATGTGAATAAAGAAATTTACATGTGCATAAAGAAAAAAATTCACATTTTCTTAACTTTACATGTGCATGTGTTCATTATAAAAGGAAAAAACTTATTACTAGTTAAAAAAACATGTGTAAAAAATAAATGAAGTTTATTCATTAATTTTTTTGAAAAAAATATATAAATTGTTAGTGACATCGGTCCTAAGATTTCAATCCCTACGAGTATATAATACAGAATGGGAAAAAAATACAACAACCAATAAATAATGCACCACTTGAAAATTTATTTTATATATACATATGTGTATATATATATATATATATATATATATATATATATCACTTGCAAATATTGAACCAATCAACCTCCAAAGAAAAAAAATAAAATTTGAACCGAAATATGTTGTCTGAATTTGGTTGAACGAGGCAATCCAATTTTCTTGTACTCATGTGCTGATATTTTTGTAAAGGCTTAAATATGAAAATGGTCCCCGTAAATATTGACTTTTTTGAAATTGGTCCTTGAAAATTTTTCTTTTGGTTTTGGTCCCTGCACTTACAAAACGTTTTGGTTTTGGTCCCTCATATGAAATTTTGGTCCTCATAATTATGCTGGTAGTTTGTTTTGGTCCCTCTATTATCTAGATTCAATTGGTTTTGGTCCCTCCAATATCATGGTTTTTGAACTGATTTTCTTATTTAATGTAAGTTTTCTGTTTACCCTTGATAATTAATGCAAGAATACCATGGTCATAGAATATAATATATTACATTTTCGGCATTTTCCTTCCACATATAACAGGAGGGACCAAAACCAAAATATTTTATAAATGTAGGGACCAAAGCCAAAAGAAAAATTTTACAGGGATCAATTTCAAAAAAGTCAATATTTATAGGGATCATTTTCATATTTAAGCCTTTTGTAAACTATCAATTTTCAGTGTTAAAAAAAATAAATAGGAATAGTAGAAATTTAAAAAAAAAGAAATAAAGAAGTTTGGAATGCTGAAATTTAAAAATAAATAAATAAATAGGAACTGAAGAAATTTTCGGTATGTTAAACTATATATGTGAAATGGTTGAATTGTAGAAAATTTTCGGTATGTTAAATTATACATGTGTAGCGTTTGAATTGTGCATATAATTAAAAAAAAAAAGGATGCCTGCCGGCCCGCACAAGGCCCGAAACCCGCTTAGGGCGGGTTTGGATTTCATACTAGGATACTTTAATTTACAACCAGACTTTTTGGCCCCAGCCCGATTTGGCCCGAATCCGACCCTATAGCCCGTTTTGACAGCTCTAGATTGGAGCAATAAATTAAGAGTGATTCGATCTAATTCGATCTAGGTATTTCATTTACAAAAATCGGATAGTTTAATTCAGTCGGATCTAACAGTCCACTTATGATATTTATTTAAAATTTAAAATACTTTTTCGACTTGTAAAAACTCAAATACCAGAAAGAGTATGCCACCTTGAAAACATTGAAAATCATAAATACTGAATTTGGAAAATTCCAAATTATATGCCAAATTTCAATTTGGGAAATTCATATCCGTATGCCAAATTGTCAATATGAAAATATTATAGCTTATTTTTGGCTTTTTTAAGCGATTGGTCTCTAAACTTAGGGGGTGTTTTGGATATAGTCCTTAATCTTTTTTTTATTGAATCTGGTCTCTAAACTTTAACGCCGTTTGGAACTAGTCCTTCCGTTAACCCAAAGTTAACTCCGTCAGTGTTTTCCAATAAAATGTTGCCACGTGTCCCAACTTGCATTTTTTTTGGCTTTTTTGACTTTGAGGTCCCTAAACTTACGGGGATAATTGAATTTAGTCCCTATCTTTTTTTCGTTGGATCAGGTCCCTAAACTCTGGACCATTTTGGATTAAGTCCTTCTTTTAGTTTTAATCTAACACCGTTACACTGGGGAAATTTTTATGCCATGTGGACAAATAAATTAATGCCACATGGAATTTTTCTTTTAAAATTGAAAAATTAAAAAAAATAAATAAAATTTAAAAAAATTGATTTATTTATTTTTATAACGATGGGAATACAACGCGTCTGGGACGAGATGCATCATTGTCATGGTCGTGATGTCTTGAGCGCTCACCACTGCCATCAGGGTACGATTTGAGAAGCTTTCGCCACCTTCCTCAAGGTCGCGCCTCGATCTGAGTTTTGTGCTTGCTTCGGTTTACAGCGAAAATCACTGTCACAGTCACGAGTTCGCTTGATGTTGTGCGGCGGCGCTAGTTATAGCCAAAGCCCCTGGAACCTAGTTGCGGCGGCGATCCCGAAGATCCTCTTCGTTCTTCATCCTTCGCTTGGTCATCTTCTCTGCAAATCTGATGCGACACCGAAGGAGACCAGTCGCGCTTCCTTCACCGTGCAGCGTCCTCTGCTTTCCAGCCTCCGCCCTATTCTCCGCTTCCTCCGCCTTCTTCTTAGCAGCGCGTCATATGCAAAGTCTGGAGGGAGGAAGAAAGGCAACAAGTATATTTGATTGACACAGAAAAATCTCTTTTTTATTAGTTTAGAGTTTGATGATGAAGGTTTGGTAGGTATCTAACTCAGTTTTTATCACTTGACACTGTGTGTGTGTTTTTTTTTTGTTTGTTTAGATGTTTATATTCTGAAAAACAATGTCACCCCCTAAGAAAGGTGAAGAAACCATGATGTCAAGCCTTAACGAGACGATCGAGCACGACGAGGAACGAGAGGAAAATAGGGAAGGTGGTTCACATTCTGGCCTGAAAAATTTTCTGTGGCATGATGGGTCTGTTTATGATGCTTAGTTCAGTCGTGCTTCAAATCAGGTAATAATAAGCTAAAATGAACAAATAGGATGCAAGTGGATAGATTAACAAATGCTTGAGTTCTAGGAATAAACTCGTGCTGATCGAACAGATAGAAGGAGGAAGCAAAAGTCTTTTTTTTTAATTTTATTTATTTTTTGTAATTTTTCAATTTTAAAAGAAAAATTCCATGTGACATTTAATTTATTGGTCCATGTGGCATAAAAATTTCCCCAGGGTAACGATGTTAGATTAAAACTAACAGAAGGACTTAATCCAAAATGGTCCGGAGTTTAGGGACCTGATCCAACGAAAAAAAGGATAGGGACTAAATTCAATTACCCCCCTAAGTTTAGGGACCTCAAAGTCAAAAAAGCAAAAAAATAAATAAAAAATTGCAAGTTGAGACACATGGCAACATCTTATTGGAAGACACTGACGGAGTTAACTTTGGGTTAACGGAAGGACTAGTTCCAAACAACGTTAAAGTTTAGGGACCAGATCCAACAAAAAAAAAGATTAAGGACTAAATCTAAAACACCCCCTAAGTTTAGGGACCTATCGCTTAAAAAAGCCTAATTATATATAAAAAAATTGGATAATTGTTGTACTGAAATGTTTCAATTTCCGAAACAAACTGAAATTGATACCGAACATATTATTTTTTTTATTTTTTTAGTGTTATTTGACTATACATAAAATTAAAATTGAAAACAACACTTTTTACGTAACAATGCTTAAAAAAAAATTGGGTTACTGGTCCGATCTTGATGGTCTCCAAAATTATGAGACCGTGGACCGATAACGTAATGATCTGAAAAAATTGAGATCGGACCGAACCATAAGATTAGACGGTATCACATTTTTTTATTTTTTATCTAGTGATCTCATCTGGAACCACTTTCACCCCTGCCTCTTACCTGCAAAACTAGAGTAATTTATTGAGTTTATATGCCAATGCAATCTTTACAAGAAATTTATATCTTCTACACTTACCGAAGTAATTTTAACCAACGATGTTATATTATATGCAAGTCACTCTTTGGACAAACTTTAGAGTACAGAATGATTGTGTGATACGAATCTTTTTTGCATGGTGATAGCTAAAGCAAGCCCAAAGCACCGTTGCCGTAAAGGTTAGCCAAAAGTTGTTAAGATTTGTTGTTCTAAGCTTTTTTGAGAGATTGAAAGAAGGATAAAGGGGCGAAGTGTAAGGTTTATCTTTCTCGTGATGTGATCAAATTTAGAATGAAAAGTGACCGGGTGCTTAGTTTAATTGGATATATATTTCTGAAGATTGAAAGTTGCGTCATTTCTAAGGTGATGTTAATACTTAATAGTTAATTAGCAACACTAATCACATTCGTCACATTGGGTTATAAAATGTAGTAAGAAAACATAGTGAGATCAAGTTATCATTGTTTATTGTTCTTTGAAATGTTTTTGAATAGGAAAACATCTAGTGAACACAAGAAAAATGACACTTTGTAATCTAAAGTTGGCTGCCTTATTCCTATTAGCAGTTTTTGCATATATGAACGAAATATGCTGCAATATGCATAGTGCAGGCGGCTAGAATATGAAGTTGGGTTCTCAAGTGAAATAAAGCATGATTCTTTCAGAGACCAGTAAAAGAAGCAACATGGCTGACGCAACAGTATTGCCACCACGAAAAAGGTTGGGTCTGCGGAGGGAGAAATATCAAAGAAAAGGAAGAACTGGATTGGCTGAAGTCCAAAATTAAAGAAGAAAAGAAAAAAGATGACTGTGATAGTTTGAGCCACATTGGCGATCCTAATATGCCTAAATTGAGTCCTGACCCAATGAGCATGGGATTCTAATTAAGTGGAATGCAAACTCGGATTCTACTATCAAACATGCTCAACTTGGCCATGTTGCTCTTAGAAAGCATATGATTAATGATGGCGGAAAGTGTCTCTATGACAAAAAGCTTACTGTATTAGATGCTGCCCAAAATTTCATTGGAAGTGCTCAAGTGATTCAGCCACATCAGCTAATCAATTAGCTGATTAGAGGTTTTATGCAGCGGTTAGATAATAAATATTTCCTTTTCAGAAGCACGAGGATATGCAAATTGGAATATCTAACAAGGAAAATATTAATATACAACCCACAAGTTGCATCATTTATAAAAAATCAGTTACTATTATTAGAATATGGTACTATAATACTCTACCCAACGAGTCCATGATTTTGTTAACTATTATTATAAGTCTAATGAGTCCACATGCTTAGACTTGGGGTTACTATTTCTTATGTTTAAGGAATTTGAGATTCGCAGCACATATTAAGGACAGAACATTGTTACATTTGTATCATCGGGTGCCTCAATTTTTAGCTTATAGGCTAATAATGAAGGCCTCTAATTGAAAGCAAACTTACATTTTAAACCTTGATTAATACACACATGATCTAATCAAATTTCATGATTACTGAAGTTCATCATGTTGCTAATGAGAGTAGTACATGAATGCCATGGTATATCATGTGAATGAAGATTGGCTATATAATGAAATAGATACATTTAACTCTTACCATAAACAGGAAAGCAAAGAAATAGACACATGAACTTTGAGATTACAAGAAAACTAGGAAAACTTAAAAATAGAGCTAAGGAATGAAGCGTTATTGGAGATGTTCATGCATAAACCAAGTAGCCTGAGGTCATCTACATTAATCATAAAAGGCTATGATCAATATAGTAGAACTAGCGTGTTTTTCATTTCATGATCAGAGTCGGAATTACAGTGCATGAATACCAAAAATAGCTTCCTTATTGAAGTCTCTAGAAACCGTCCTGAAACCTTGAGTTTTTAACGTGGTATGAGCCTCATCAAAAGCACAGTCATAGATATCCTGCCCTTGCAATTTCTCAATCTTGGAAGCGATACCAGGTGATGACATAAACATATCCTCAGAGTTTGGGTTGGAAACCATGATTGACTCATTATATTGGTTATTAATCCATTCCAGTTGTGCTTTTTGCATGCTAGTGAGCTTCTGCTGCGGTGAAGGCGAGTGAAACTCGTTGAACAAAAGGGGCACTTCCTTATCCGATGGTGTTGTCTCTGCAAGATTAACAATGGTGATGTCATGAATACTTGGTCTCCTTTTATTATCTTTCCCTCCAGAAAGGTTTTGCCTTATGTAGTACTTTTGAGCATGGCTGGCCACTTGGGTTGGAGTCTTTGTGACAACAAAATTGCGCGAGATATTTCTCCAGTCCCCTTTTCCATGCTTCAGAAGTCCCATCAGAAAACGTCTGTAACTCAATATCCAAACAAATCCATGTCAAGCCAAGGATCCAAAGCAAGATACATATTGATATTGAAACTGCACCAATAGTACTAATACTAACACTAATCTTATAACTGCATAACCTTCAAATCATGTTAAATATGTCAACAGTTTTGTGAATAATGCATGCTGCTTAAAAATTAACAAAGTAACAGAATTCACTGGCCAAATTAGAGTATAGCACTATAGCTAGTTGGCTAGACTGACAAAGCAGTATACCATAATATTGATGTAACAAAAGATTGAACAATGAATAAAATCTTACTAACAGTTTGGTCGATTTGAGTTTCTTATGTGATAGAATCATGATTCAACTTTTCAACCATCAAAATCTCCATAAAAATATGTCAATATCTTATCCTACTCTTTCCCTAAGACATTTTCAGCAACCTGAGAAGATTGTAAGACATCAAAAAAGAGATAAAGACAATTGAAGATTATGAAACTCACCTATGTTCTTCTTCAGTCCAAGGTACCCCTTTCTTCCTCTCCTGATCAGAACCTTTGACATTTATTGCAGCTTTCTTTCTGCATGCATCATAACTATGGTTGTCAACCAGCTCAAACACAAAAGAAGATTCAATATACCCCGGAACCGGAACCCGCCCTGCTTCAATTTCACCTACATCTTCTACTAATTCACTATACTGCTTGATCACATCAAACTCAGTCTTCCCAGGGATCATGGCTGCCACCTTCAGCCATCGATCCGGAGTGTCCGTGTCATATATGGCAAGGGCACGTTCAAACATTTTATTCTCTTCTGTAGTCCATTCTGTGTTGTGGCTCTCTTGGACAAACCAATTTGAATTTGACAAGAAAGAAAAGGGATACATAATTTCCAATTCCAAAAACTTCAACCACAAGCATGTAAAGCACCCTCTACTCACTAAAGAAATCGAAATGATCAATGAAGAACTAGAAAGAGATGAGTCTTATGTATCTACTTTCCTTGAGAGAACAAAATGAAGAATCTCTAAAATTTCTACTCTATAGAGAATCTTGGAAAAGTCATGACTAGAGAGATTAAAGAGATAATTTTGAACCCAAGCAAATAAAAACTTTAGTTTTTATAACAGCCAATTATAGGATAAGAAACTCTCTGAACAAAAAACCACCTCACAAGTTTGCACTCCAGGGATGAGAAGCAGAGATGTTAAGATAAAAGCTTAGCAAGATGATGCAAGATGGTGCAGAAAGTGAAGACACAAATGAGAAAAGAAAGTTTCTTTACAATCAGCAAAGGAAAAGCAAGAAACTGTTGGTCCCTTTTGTTGACTGTTTCTTAGTGATGAAGCAACTATGAAAGATTGAAAGCAAATAGAGATAACAGTAACAGAAGTGATAAAGAATTAGATTTGCATCTGTTGGCTGAGGATGAAGGGGGGAAGGAATAAGAAGTGCTGTGAGAGACAAATGCCTTGGAATGAATGTGAATGTGAAACACTTGCTAGCAGCTAGAACTAGTGACAAAATTCAGTAATATTTTATAAGCATGCGAATAAGTTGCAAAATTCAAAAAAACTTAGGAATTAAGAATTATTTTGGTATTGTTTTATGAATTGGATATGTTGTCCATTCTTCCTTTTGTTTTTTTGCATCCTTGGTATATTGTCCATTCTTAGTGTCTTATGTTCCTTATAAGTTTAATTAGAGAAACTGAGCTGCTGATATTCAATTACTTATCAGTCTTAATTTCAAACACTATAAAATTTACTAGCTACCTTGTTTTGTTAGTATGGATTAGTTAATCACTTACGAAATGACATTTTAATAATTGTCATTATTATCTTAATACACAAAATATCAATAATTTAATGCACCAAATAAAAATGTTATTATGGTCTTACCTACCTATTAAGCAAAAAACTTGGTTAAAGTCTTGGGTACCCAAAAACCCCTTGCTAGGAGGGCTAACCTCACCATGATATTGATCATCCTTGCTCGAACAGTGCATTCTATGGAGGATTCTTGTGATCTGAAACAAAAAAAATTCATTAAAAAATATTCGTGAAAGGTTATTATTGAATTTTAAAAGAATTTAAATTTATATTATGTAAGGTTATTTTAAACTTTTAGAACTTATTCTTAGACACTTTTCTTTGCATGACTGAGTTATTATTGATAATTGTAGCTTTGAATGATCAATGATATTTTACTATCACTAATACTAAGAGTTCAAATTTACAAATGAGCTAACCCCAAGGCGTGTGGTTCAGTGGTAGGGATTGATTCACGCTTAAGTAAGGTCAGGTGTTCGAATCCTGACTGTGCATGCAGCAACGTTAAATCTCGGGGTCAGCTGTGCACCCATTAGAGGTGCCTACAAGCCAGATGTTCCACCCATTAGAGGTGCCTACAAGCCACCGAGGAGATTAGTCACCGCAGTCGGTTGTAGACACTCCGGTCATGGAAAAAAAACAAATTTACACAAGGAGATATTTTGTGGGAATAAAACAAGAAAGGTACTCCCTCGGTTCTTATTATAGATATACTTAATCGAATTATACATCTCAAGAAAAGTAGTTAATTTTATAAATTTTATGAGAATATATTGTAACATTACACTTTTACCCTCTCAACTTTTCTTGAAAAATTCACATTCATTAATGAAAAAAACATAAACAGTGAAAGCATTTAATAAGGAGAAAAAAACAATAAATGATAATGTAAGGACGAATTCTAAAATAAATAATATATAAGGAAAAAAATATATTTAAACCAATTATTTAGTATTTACTATAGTTTCAATATATGTTATAGACTAAAGCATAAATTTGCCTTAAAAAATACAATATACATCAAGTTAATCCTTCAAAAAATGTGTTAATTAAATAAGGCAAAAAAGTTAAACAATCACCAAATTAATATTTTTAAGGGCTTATTTTGGCGATAAAATGAATCTTCTAGAATATAAAATTTGCACTACGTGCATATCATTTTAAACATTTAGAAATTTATTTGATGGTCATCTTATTTGGAGGATTGAGTGATCACCATTGTGTTTCTAAAAGGCTTAATTATGTTAGGGATCTTTATAGTTTCGATGATTTTATTATATATTCTTATCCTTTTTTTCAATGTTCGTGCCTTTACACTTTACTCCGATTCGCAATATGCCCCTCAGCTCGATTCCGGCCAAAATCTGCACACTAAGACCACCACGAGGCAATGACTTAATTTTTGAAAAAAAATAATAATTGAAAAATTAAAAAAAATAAAAACCCCCTCTCCCTCTCCTGGTTCCTCCAACACAACCCATGATTCCAAAAACAACCTTTCTCCGCGAGATCTCCACCCTTCCTCTTCCGCCCAAGAAGAAGTAAAAGTAGAAGCAGAAGAAAACTTTTAGTTCTACCTTGAACATCCTGTCACCATGCTCCCCGCCGACGATCTTTTCTCCGACGGCAAACTCCTCCCTCTCCACCTCCATCTCTCTTCCCTCAAGCCCTTCACTCCCTCCACCACCACCGTCGGAACCGGAACCGGAACCACCGAGTCCCCTGCCTCACCCCCGACCACATCAACAACCAAGCCGGTGGAGCCATTCTTGTTCTCCCACAAGGCTCCGAGATGCTCTAGCCGCTGGAGAGAGCTCTTAGGAATCAAGAAGAAGCAACCGCTCTCGCAAAACACTATCTCAGACCAGCATAAAAAGATGTCGTCGTCTTTGTCTTCTTCAACCAAATCAATAAAGCAATTCCTCAACAACCACGCTTCTAAAACGACGTCGTCTTCATAAAACGCGCCTTTGTTGAAAGATTCAGACTCCGAATCATGGATGGTGGTGGAGGAGAGAGGGGGGTTTTATTTATTTTATTTAATTTTTTTAAAAAAAATTAAGTCGCTTCCACATGGCGGTCTTAGTGTCCAGATTTTGGCCGGAATCGGGCTGAGGGGCATATTGCAAATCGGAGTAAAGTATAAGGGCATGAACATTAAAAAAAAAAAGATAAGGATATATGATAAAATCATCTCAAACTACAAAGACCCCTAACATGATTAAGCCTTTCTAAAACACCGTATGCAATTTTAATTTATGTTATATATCAAGGGTGTTGCTTGGATGCTTTCGGGCAAGTTTCAGGCTTTTTTTTTTAATGTATCGAGTAAGTTAAAAATGTATTTTGGATTTTTTTTTCTAATTTACAGATGTTTTCAATATTTTATATTTTTAATGCATGTAGTATTATTATTAATGTGGTTTTTTTAATGTACTCCCTCCGGTCCTTATTATAAGCCCATTTGACTAATTTTCACACTCTTTAAGAAACTTAATTAATATGGTTAGTGGTATTGGAAATGTAAATATTTGGTATACTTTTTCAAAAATACCCCTATGACTATTATTGGGAATCCAAAAAGTGTTGAGTAGATAGGGGTGTTTGTGGAAAAGAAATAATTAATATCATTGGAAGTTGGAAATGAGATTTATATTAAGGACTAAAGAAAAGTTTTCAAATAGAGCGTATATATAGGATCGGATGGAGTATGTCCTATAACACATGCCAAGAAAACTATATTTAGCAAGTTTGTATGGGAATTGACATATTCAAAAAATTGTGTACATTAATTACATCAATTCTCTATGCATATAGTCCCTCCCGTTTCATTTATAAATAAAAGAAGACCGTCCACTAATATAACCAAAATTAACTAATTTTCTATTCTCAATACAATCATTTCTAAAAGATTTCTTTATAATGTGGTTAAGTCATTTAATTCTTGTTTCATTACCAATGTAAATTTTTTTTGTGAACATTCCCAATGTAAATTTACTAAAGTAGTCTATATTTTTGTGAATTAGAGAAAATTAAATACACTTAACTAATTTCCTTAATAAGTGTGAATTAGTTATTTTTACTTAAAAATGACATTGGAAGGAGTACTTATCCAATAGAAAATTTTTTAACATGTGTCACAGTGTACGGAAAAACATTTTTAATAATTCTCTATGCATATTAATATCCAATATAAATTTTTTTAACATGTGTGTCAGGGTGTATATTAGAAAAATCTTTTTAAGAATAATAATAAGAGATTCACGGGTGTGTGCTGACGGTGTAACATTTTTTACACCATCAATCCATCAATTCATCATCCACTATTCAGTTGTATTACTTTTATTTGAAAGTCAATGATCATAAATACATGAATGAAAAATATCTATTTTCTCTAATAATAATACTATATTTGTTATAAACAATTCATATCTATCTAATGAGTGGATGACTATCTATTGGATTGTGTTTATATTTAGTTGATACCACTCCATATTAGGGTGGATTGTGTTTATATTTAGTTGATACCACTCTATATTAGGGTTTCCTATCTCCCTATAAATAGGACTCAACTATGATGTAAAATGTACACTGAATATATCACAATATATTGTTTCCTCTCTTCTTCTCTTCTTCCTTATTTTCATGTGTTTCATAACACGTTATCAGCACGAAGCTCTAACCAAAAGGTGTGTTGAAGCTTATACATCAAAAGAGTATTGAAGCAAGTTACATAAGGAAGATTATGCTTCATCAAGTTGACTCATATCTTATGTCGGCTTCTATTTTCTTGGCTCTACACAATGTTGAGTAGTACCTTTTTTCGAGGTTAGTTATAAAATTTTTAAGCTATTGTCATATTAAGAATATGCATAAGTGAAGAAATTTATCCTAAATGAGTACATGAGTCTTGTTTTGTTTTCCTATATGAAATTTTAAGAATGCGATAATCTCACAACATGAAATTTATGTGCTTCTTTATTGGCATGTTTTAAAACTATCAGTGATGAAAAATTCTAATATTTTTTTTTACTGAAAATGATTACTGTCATTATGATAAAGAGAAAAAATTTGCCAATATAATTATGGATATACTTGCGCATTTGTTTATACTATTGAGTGACGTCAATAGTTGTTTGAATATGATATTATTGAATGATATTGATCACATATGTTTTTTTTTTGGAGATATTTGATGCTTGTTAGTTTTAGCAAGTAAAACTATGCAAGATCTCGTACGATCTTGTTTTGAATTCTATTTTACATATAAATATTTTTTTGATATTTCCAAAAGTTAAGTCTCCGCTTAATTAGATTGAATTGTACGAACCACATAAATAATTGATCACATGTATACATAATATATATTTTTATAATAAAAGTTTATGGATATAAAAATTTTAAAATAGCATATCCTATTTTTTTTATTGAGGTTAACAATGTGTTATAATATAGTGGATCATGAATAAATATACCAAGTTTCAAAGGTATATGCCAATTTTTTATTTTCAAAATAGTTTAGTATATTTTATCAAAATTAAATTGTTCAAATATTTATTTCATGTTTTAATTTCTTCTTGATGTTATTGATTACATTTCACGATTATGAGTAAATTTATTATTTGGAAGAAAATATCATGGTCGATCTTAAAAGTTCAATGAACTTGATGATAACAAATTTTAGTCTGATGTTTTTTTAATCTTTTATACAAGTATGTGTCTATAATAGACTCAATTAAAAAATAAAAATCAAAACATAGTTTATGATGTTTTTTTTTGGTGGAAATAGTTTATTCGAAATGTTTTACAAAATGTTTATTCCATACTCTACTAGTTATACAAAATTTTTCTTCTATTTGGTATTACTAGAAGTCATTGTTAACACTATATTCGAGTACGATAATAATTTAGAGCTCTAAAAGAGTTGCTATCCAGAGGTATTGGAAAATTTTTCAGTTTACACGTATATAGTACAATTGGAATACCTCATATCGTAAAACCAAAAGTCTATAAACTAGAAGTTTATAAGTTATAATATTTTTTTTTTGTTTGGCTTGACTGGTTAGACCATCCCAGATCAACTATATGATGCGAAAAAAAAATAAAATTTATGTTGATATCCAATGAAGAAACTGAATTTTCTTCAATCTGATTATCTCAATGTGCTAATAATTGTTCCCATAGAAAGTTTATTCGGTCATCACCATAAAATTTGGATTGAATCTCGAATGAATACAAGGTGATATTTATGTGTCATTACTTCCATCATGTGAATCATTTAGATATTTTATATTTTTAATTGATGCATCAACTGAATGGTCACATGATTCTTCATTGGCAATTCGCAACCAGAAGTTTGCGAGATTACTTGTGCAATTGTATCAATCAAAATCTAGTTATTAACTATTGTATGTCTATTGCCATTACTAATTGGGAACATGTATGACACTTATTCGCATCAAGCCATTCAAATTATCATGAGTTTCCCCTCTTACAAATGGTTTTTGGTCAGAAACCTAATATTTCCCATCTAAGAACTTTTGGATGTGCGGTATATTTTCCACCACAACGCACTAAGATGGGACCTCAAAGAAAGTTGGGAATATATGTTGGATATGAATCATCATCCATGATAAAATAACTCAAAACAACAATAAGAGAGTCATTCATGGATCGATTTTCGATCATCGCTTTGATGAATTTGTTTCCCAACATTAGGGGGAGAAAATAAGCAGTTGGAAAAAGAAATAATTTTGAAAGGGTTATCATTATATTATCTTGATCCTCGAACAAAACGATTTGAACTTAAGTTCAAAAAATAATTCATTTACAAAATTTAGATAACCAATCGCCATACGCATTTACTGACCTAAAAAGAGTGATTAAGTCACATATTCCAGCTGCTAATGCTCCAATGAAATTGATGTCCCTCTTGGACAAATTAAAATTGCAAATGAGTATGAGGCACGCCTGAAGTGTGATAGATCCATTGGTTCCAAAATTAAAAAATATATATATATACAAAAAATCCTCGAAAAAGAAAAGGAGCAAAGAAATAAGATGGTCAATTCGAGGATGTAGAGACTCCTGAAGAGTCCTTAGACATAATTAATAGTTCAGTTCAAGAAGAAACTCAGGTACCTGAAAAGTGTGAAAACAAAGAGATCTCAATAAATTATGTCATGACTGAAATACAATGGAACCGAAATGAAGTCAACGTTGACGATGCTTTTACATATGATATAGCGCTTAAATGATATGAGATGAGGATCATGCATCAAAGTCTATTAAGGAATATAGACAAAGAAATGATTAGCCAAAATGGAAAGACACAATTGAGCCATAATTGAATTCGCTTGAAAAGCGACAGGTATTTGGACCTATAGTCCGTACACCTAAAGGTGTAAAGTCATATGGATACAAATGTGTTTTTGTACATAAGCGAAATTGTAAAGAAGAAATTATGAGATATAAAGTAAGATTGATTGTCCAAAGAATTTCACAAAGAACTAACATTGATTATGAGGAATAATACTTCCATGTGGTGGATGCAAGTATTTTTCGATACTTGATTAGTCTGACAATATATAAAGGATTCAAATTGTGTCACATGATTTTATAGCAGATTTTATGGCTAACTTAATTAATAACATATATATGAATACCCCTTAAGGACTAAATATGCTCGAAGCATATACTTGAACTATTTAATATGGTTGAACCATATCCATGGATAATTAAAATGTTTGAAGCATAAAATGTAATATGGCGATACATGCACTTTAATTAGTTAAATTGCAAAATGCAATAATTTTGAACTTATAGTTCAAACTCCAAGAGATTTTTAATAGACTCGAAGTTATAATTCTAGCAAACATAAAATGCATTATATGTTTGCAGCCATTATCATGGTTCATTCGAGAATGATATCATTATATCAATATGAGAAATTTCAGAAGAATTAAGGATATTGATATATACATGTATATATCTATTTAGATTTAGCTAATAATTTATGTTTTTTAGTTATATATTGTTTGACTTATATATATGATGTCATGTCATGCAATCATAGATATGTTTATTGCAATTCTTTGAGAATACTTATATGATTATGGTTCATGTTATGTGTGTATTTTAATATTTATTTAGTAAATTAAATTTGTGACTATCAAGTTGGGGAAAACAACTTCTAAAGTGAGTTGCTTTGATAAGTAACAACTAATTTATATGATAATCTTTATTAGATTGTTAAATGTCATACGTGACTTAATATGTCATCTGATATTAATTTATTAGCAAGATATTGTTATTCATTCACAGGAAGATGTTGGAATGAAGCTAATCACACATTTTAGTATGATAAATTGAATATTATTAGAATTCCTGAAGAGCTTCCAAATGTTGTATATTGCTTAAAGAAAGAATTTGAAATGAAAGATTTGGAAAGAACAAAATTTTGTTTTGAATTACAAATGGAATATGTAATGAAATTTTGGTACATCATGAAACTTATGCTGCGAAGGTAATAGTGAAATATCTCAGAGATAATTGTTCGCATCAGGGAGAGATATAAATACGCACTGCACTCTTTTTCCCTTAGTCACGGTTTTTTCCCGATGGGTTTTCCTGGCAAGGTTTTTAATGAGGCAGCATCCAATTGCGTAAGAATAATTGTGTACTGTTTTTAAAGAGACATATTCTCTTAATAGTCATCCAAGGGGGAGTGTTATAAACAATTCATATCTATCTAATTAGTGGATGCCTATCTATTGGATTGTGTTTATATTTAGTTGATACCACTCCATATTAGGGTGGATTGTGTTTATATTTAGTTGATACCACTCCATACTAGGGTTTCCTATCTCCCTATAAATAGGACTCAACTATGATGTAAAATGTACACTGAATATATCACAATATATTGTTTCCTCTCTTCTTCTCTTCTTCCTTATTTTCATGCGTTTCATAACAATATTAAGAAAAACCCAATATTATATTAAGTTAAATATATCAATTTCTGCATATATACTAAATATAGTATTCTTAGCATCTGTCATAGGTTATAGGTATATTTTAGAAAAATTCTTTTAATAATAATACTATATACACTATCAAACAAATAAAAAGTTGAAATAGTAAAAAAAAATATGTTTATTGGAAGAAAAAAACCCAAAACATGTTTTCTAACTTATCTGATACATTAAAAAAAAACAAAAACAAACAACAAGGTCCAACACAGTTGATAGATAATTGAGTTCTTTAACCCTAATGTCAGGAGTTTGATCTCTGCTGTAGATATGGAAAAAGCTTTATTGGTAGATGCAAAACTCACTTCGGTGATCTCTACGCCTCGGAAAGGATTAATCTTTGGCTACCGGCTGGAGAATACTCTTAGTGCACACATAAACAAAAACAAATTGTTTTGGATCAGAACTTGCCCGAACCATTATAACAGTAATATATTAAACAATGCTGCTCAATGTCGTCGAGCGCTTGTAGCTCAGTGGATAGAGCGTCTGTTTCCTAAGCAGAAGGTCGTAGGTTCGACCCCTACCTGGCGCGGTTTTTTGTTTTCATTTAAGTATTTAACTACCAATTTGTGAGTTGGCCGCTACATTACACTTTTAGGCTTTGTTTGTTTGGGGTGAATTTGGAAGTAAAGAGTTTCATAGGGAAAACATACTTTTTTCTGTTTGATACAGGAGAGAAAACGGTTTACGTTGCTTTTTCCTTTTTTCTTTTTTGTCAAAACAAATTTTTCTCATTTTTTTAACTCAATTAACAAAAATTTATCTCTTTTTCATATTTCTTCTCATTTTCTCTCCTCTAACCAAACAACCATAAAATCTACTTATTTTCTCTTCATAATCTCTCTTCTCATTTTCTTTCTTCTAATTTTCTCTCTTCCCATTTTCTCTTGTGCAACCAAACAAAGTGTTAATCAAATTATAATGCAAATATTTAATTTTTTTCTCACTATATTTCTTTTTTCTCCCATAGTTAATTCAGTATTTAGTGTCAACTTGGCAAGGATGAAGTATCCACCTTTCACATTTGTTAGGTCCTAGGGTGAGAAAAAAGATATGAACCCTTTAATTTGACAAAATATTAATGAGAAATATTTTTGTCGCCCCATATTATGTGTATACCTTCCCACGATTGTAACCCTATTCACTACTTTTGAAAAAAATTATTTGCACGATCATGACCATATAACGACTGAATAAAATTGATCATGAGTTGGTCATGACCCATTGGTAGGGTGGCATAAATTCATAATGAGATGACAAAAAATTTTCTCATATTAGTTAAAAAGAAGGTAATGTGTTTATGTCTAATTTCAAAACAACAATAATCACATCCAATGTATATCTGAAATGATTAAAATTATTAGGCTTATTTAAGTTTTTAGTCCCTGAACTTAGGTGCTCTTTTGGAATTGGTCCTCAAACTTTTTTTTCAATGCTTTGAGTCCCTAAACTTTTCTCAAATTTTGGAAAGAGTCCTTTCATCACTTAAGTGGTGATATGATCTAGGATATGTCACGTCAATTTCGCCACATCGATAGGTAACATATGTCAGATGATGTCACATGAATTTTTTAAATTAAAAAAATTCAAATTTATTAAAAAATAATTAAAAATTATATATATATTTTTAAAAGAAAATCGGATCCTTTAATAAATTTTAAAAGAAAATATTTTTTTGATTAAAAAAATCATGTAGTGTCCCGTGGCTCTACATAACATGTCACTCGTCAATATTGTGAAAGTGACGTGACATATTGTCGGCTATATTATCACTTAAGTAACAAAATGACCATTTCCAAAAATTAAACAAAGTTCAGGGACCCAAAGCATCAGAAAAAAAAAGTTTAAGGATCAATTCCAAAAGAGCACCTAAGTTCAAGAACTAAAATGTTAAATAAGCCAAATTTTTAATTATTAGTTCAACTATTGAGTAATAAAAGAGAAATCAAAGAAAGTTTGTTTTCCGGAAGGAGTACCATTTAGTGGTGGTAAAAAACAGTTTAGAACTTGAAAAAAAAAAAGAAAGAAAGAAAAGAAAGCCAAAATCAGTCATTGAAAACAATTTATGAACCGTTTTTGGGTCTTATATGAACGTCACGTCACCATATGCGTGCACAAGTATTGCATGTTATTAGTAGAATGACGTGAATGATCCGAACTCATAAGAGCAAAAAAGTCAAAACTCAACCCAAATGTGTTTGTGGACTGGACTTTGACACTTTTGCTCATTGAATCCAAATCATCCACGTTATCCTACCAGTGACAAACAATACTTGCACACGTGTACGTTGACGTGGCATTTCGTTAACCACATTAATCGTTAATGGATTTTTCTTAACGACATGGACTAAAACCAAATTTTCAAAACAATTAATGACGAGTAAGGTAAAAAAAACTTAAAGAGACTAAAACCAAAACACCCCTAACTTTCAGAGACTAAAAACACAAATAAACTTATATATAATAACAAAACTAATCAGTAATACATTAGTAGCAAATCTCAAATATGATAAGGGTTTTTTTTTTTTTTTTTTTAAATCCTATGCACCTCTTGCATTGAATAAAAAAACATAAATAGTAAATTTTATTGGAAAACTAAATAATTATCTTTTAATTTATTAAGTGTATCTGTTTTCAAGAAACATTTGTTTTTAAGATTTGATTAACCTGAAATCCTAATTTTTTTTCTCTCCCCTCCTCCTTCCTCTACTCCTCTTGTTTTCGTCTGTTATTTCTCGGTAGGGGGAGAGGAATCTGTCCCTCCCATTCCTTTGGGAAAGGGTGTGAGTTTATTTTTCCCCAGTTTTTCTGGGTTTTGTCTTGCCTTTGTGCAAGTTGTTTTTGTTTTGTGTGTTTCAAGTGGAGGGATACCTCTGGATAGTTTCAACTTTCCAGATCTGATGATTATTCTCTTTGCTCCGATAATTGGAAGGCTACTCGTCGAGACAGATCTCTCTTTGCTGACTGTTGATTTGGCTACCGTCCAACGACTCTCTCGTTTTAGATCTAAGATTCCTTGTCGCCGAACTGAGCTTAGTCCCAACATCAATGGGATTGTTATCTTGGTATTAAAGGCTATTGAATCTCCTGTTAGAGTCGGTTTTTGATGATCCATCACATGGAAGAGTATGTTGTTGCAGTGTATTTTGCTTTCCCTTTTGATTATTATTAGTGTGAAATTTCTTGTATTGTTTTGGATCTATGAATAAAATACACTTTTTCCCTTAAAAAAAAAAGATTTATTAACCCGTTAGAAAGACCCAAACAATAATATATCTCAAAACTAATCTAAAATACATTAATAACAAATATAATAAAAAACATAATAACAAATATAATTTTTTTTTAAAAAAAAAAAAACCTTCTGGTTGAACTTTTTTCATACCTATAAAACTGCATAATTTTTCCTCTTAATCTGGAGTATAACAAAAAATAACATGACTATATATTTGAATATTTATCACTTTATTTAGGAATATATATCTAAAAATCAAATAACAATCATAAAAAAAGTACTAATTTACACATCAAATAAATAAGGAATAAATCATAATACAATCAATAAAAAATTATCAGAATCTATAATTTTGATTTATTTTTAATCAATCATAATAAATTTGATAATCATAACCAAAAACATACTCAATTATTATGTCCTATAAAATAAGGAATATTTTGATTTATCCTTATTTTCGCCAGGAGTTATGGTGGAGTCTAAGAGATATCGATAAAAGCCTTAATTTAAAATTCAAATACAATATATTTATGTCGTAAATTTCGTATTAAAATATTGCAATAACATCATTAATTAAAATTATCCTTGATTTCGTATTAAAAATATTGCGATAATCTATTAATTAAAAGTATTTATGCTTGATTTGGTATTAAAATATGGCGATAGCCTACCAATTTAAAATACCTATTTTTTCCCTTAAAATATTGACATAACGGTATTAATCATTAATATTTTGTAATTAAAGTCAATGACAAAAAAATTGGAAGATGACTGAAGTGACATTTACGTAAACTCAATCCAATATTCTTGAGTCATGTTTTTTATTATTAGATTTGACCATAGTGTTGGTTGGGTCTCATTCTTAAATTTAAATTAGCATAATTGTACATACTTTAGATTATTTAAAAATACGTATTGTTGTATAATAAAAATATTTAAAAAAACTTTGCCGCCGATAAAAAGTTAGGAAAAGACCTTGGTTACGGTGATATAAATTTTCCCTAATTTTCTATGATCGGCAAACTTTTTAAAATATTTTTTATTAAAAAAAATTCTTTAAGTTTAAAGTTTATACTATTTTAATTTTGAAAATTAGATCCAGTCAACACTCACGGCCAAATCCAATAATAAAGAAAAGCGTCAAGACTATTGAATAGATTTTTCATAATCGTCACTTCGACCATCTTCCAATTTTTCCGCCATAGACTTTAATTAGTTAAATCGCTATGGTTCCACCGCTGATACTATGGTTTCACTGCTGATACCATGGTTACTTTAATTAGTTAAATCGCTATGGTTCTACCGCTGATCATCTTCACTTCTCGTTTCGATCATCTTAAGAATCTATGGAGGACACACCAAAAACCACATATACCACAGATACAACCAACAATGGTTCCACCGCTTATACTAACCAAACGATGAGTGTCATTCCTCTAGTTGCATATACAAAGCCATTCCCGGACATATCCAAAATTAAAATGTTTGAAGGAAAGAACTTTAAGCGTTGGCAAGAACGTGTCTTCTCAGTACTAGACATGCATGGTGTAGCTATAGCTCTCACAGACAACAAGCCACAAGCCTCTGCTGATCCCAAAGCATTGGAACTTTGGACATATGCTAATAAGATATGCCATCACACTATCATTAGTACGTTATCTAATGATTTGTTTGATGTATGTCTATTGCTCTTACAAGGAAGCCAAAGAAATATGGGAGTCCATGAACCTGAAGTATACAGCTGAGGATGCCGGAAAACAAAAGTTCATCATTGGAAACTATACAATTGGGAGATGATAGAAGATAAGGACATCAAGCAGCAAATTAATGAGTACCACAAGCTAATTGAGGATCTCAAGTCTGAAAATATTACTCTGCCAGAAGCCTTCATTGCAGGTCTACTGATCGAGAAGCTGCCCGAGTCATGGAAAGATTATAAGCAACAACTAAAGCACAAACACAAGTAACTATCATTAGCTGACTTAATAACCCATATTATAATTGAGGACACTAATAAAAAGGAACTTGATGCAGCAAGGGCAAGAGCGTTGGCAGCAAGAGCAAACATGGTACAACACAAAAGGAGGTATGAGAATAATCCTAATAATTCTGCTCACAATATTTTTGTTCATAGAGTTTCTTCTAATCCCACATTCAATAAACCCGAAGACAAATGTTATGTATGTGGCAAAAAAGGTCATTTTGCATCTGTATGCAGATATCGAAAGGGAAATAACAATAAAAAAATATAGAAAAAAATCCTTCTCAGCCAAAGGCAAACTTGGTTGAAGGAGATGATGTTATTGCTACAGTTATTTCTCAAGCTCTAATGGTGGCCGATGTGAAGTGATGGGTGGTAGACTATAGGGCTATTAGGCACATTTGTGCAGACAAAAATTCATTTATCGATTACACCTCGATGGGTGAAGGAGAAGAACAAGTTTATCTTGGAGATTCTCAAACTACTCCTGTTCTTGGGAAAGGAAAATTTCTTATAAAGCTCACATCTGGCAAGACAATGTCTCTTAGTGAAGTATTGCATGTCCCTAGTATTAGGGCCAACTTGATTTATGTAGCATTGTTGGGAAGAGTGGGGGTTAAGGTGTGTTTTTAAGGAACCAACGTTGTAATGACAAAGTTTAACACTTATGTGGGAAGAGGATACTGTGATCAAGGATTATTTGTGCTGAATGTTGATAGCATTATGAATGAGTAGAAAAAAAATAATAAAAAAAATAAAATAATATGAGTGACTAAGTGTGTGATTGTTATGTTTCATCATTTTCTTCCGGTATTTTATCAATAAAATTTGTTTGGTGTGTGTTTTTTGAACTTCTTCTATCTTTATTATTTTATTATTTTGTTCATTTTAATGTTATGATATCTTCTTGGTGCCTTACGAAAAAAAATTTAGTTTTCAACTTAATTTTTCACGCTATGTAACTTTTTTTTTTGTTTACATGAGAGGTTTGGGACTAGAACCCATGACTTGGGGAGGGGGAAATTCTAAGTGGATGCAGCCACCAACTGAACTGTCTTACGCGGAACACGCTAGGTAACTTTGAACTTGTAAAATTTGTTAAAATTTTTTTATGCTTATGATGTCAAATCAGGTTTGATTTTATCCTGATGCTAATTGTTTATATTTGTGAGTTATTTTTCAGCTCCTAAAAGATTGACTTTAATTTCTTCTTCTTAATATTATAATGAAGTTTTAATATGTAACAATTATATGAAGTTGAGACTATAAAGTTAAATGAGTTAATTATGTTATAAGTCCCTGAAGTTTGGGGTACTTTTGCCAGATACCTTTATTTTTATTTTTTTAATGTCTAACTCCGAAGTTACTTTTGGATTTGTCATATACCCTTACTATCAATTCTGGCCAATTTTGCTAACATGTAACATTGGAATCCTGGATTCCTGGTCAAACGCAGGAGGTTGGTCATGTGGTGCCGTGTAATGTCACTTGGGTGAAAACATCCTCTCTCTTCAATCCTTTATTTTATTTTTTTTTATTTCACTAAAAATATAAAAATATTAAGCTTTTTTAGTTTTTTAATTTAAAGAAAAAAATGGATCTTCGTCCACGGGGCACCACGTGCCTAAACTCCTGCGTCCGGCCAGGATTTCAATGTTACATGTCAACAAAATTGGTCAGAATTGGTAGTAGGGGTATATGACAAAACCCATAAGTAACTTTGGGGAGTCAGACATTGAAAAAATAAGAATAATGGTATTTGCCAAAAGTACCCCAAAACTTTAGGAACTTGTGACATAATTAAGTCAAGTTAAATTATACTCCCTCCGGTCCCTAATATAAGCACCTTTTGACCAAAATTTCTCCCTTTAAGAAAAGTAGGTAAGTTAGTTATTTGTATTGGAATTGTAAATTTTAATTGTATATTTACAAATCTATCCTTTTGATCTTCTAGTCATTAATTAGTGTTTTTTTTAATTTTTAATCCAAAATTATTTCCCACCCATATTTAAAAAACACGGAACAATGAACCTAACCTATCATCTTCTAGTCATTAATTAGTGTTTTTTTTAATTTTTAATCCAAAATTATTTCCCACCCATATTTAAAAAACACGGAACAATGAACCTAACCTATCATCTTCTACTCATTAATTAAAGTAGAAGCTTTGCATTCTTCTTGCTCTCTTGTTCTACTCATTTCTCTTTATATTGCAAAACGTAAACACTACAGTGCAGGACCATACTCAACAGTTTCATTTTCTTATATGCCCAAGGAATAAGGATAAATAGTCTGCCATTTTCAGTTAATAATTCTTGGTCCATATTCAGATATCTAACGATTTAAAGGGAAAGCAATTGAAAAGAGCATCAGAGGATCCATCACTTCCAATTTGTTGGAAGGGTGCAAAGTCATTCAAATCTTTGAGTGCTGATGTCACAAACTATTTTAAGCCCCTGACATCTAGCATTGAGCTTCACAAAAAAAAAGAAGAATTTGAGGATGCAACTACCACCAGAAGCTTATCTAATTGTCACGGTGTAAAAAAAAATAAATTAAAAGAAAAAACCTTCTTAGTAGCTCGAAAATGGAGTATTATATGGTGAGATTTCTCATTGTAGCAATAAGTAGAAGAAACAAGTACGTATAAAAGGACTAAGTATTGTAGTGGGTCTTTTAGAATTCTTCACCGTAAGGAAGTCTTTTAGAATTCTTGATAAATGGATTAAATCTCCTTTTCTTTTCCCCACGAACATAGTTAATGGAGTATTAATAGGGTTAGTTTTGTAAAATTTTAGAAAATGTGCTTATATTTGAGACCAAAAAATTTTGGTCAAAATGTGCTTATATTAGGGACAGGAGGGAGTATAAAGTTAGAGAGATCTGATCAATCCTCTGATCAACCAGGTATCGACGGTGATGGTAACTCAACCTTTGTGATTGGAGATCCCATGAAAAATGTTCATATGGGTAATAATTAACAAGTCACTCGTTGATTATGATAGCACAATTATTTTTCCCTTCATATGGTGTAGAAGTGTGCTTTGCTGCATTCTTGAGAGGATGAGCTCTTAATGAATTTCATATCTTTTAGAGAGGTGTATGAAGTGCAGCATACACTTGATGAAATCATCTATATGAGTGTCATATCCTTTAGGGAGGTGTATGAAGTGCAGCATACACTTGATGAAATCACCTATATGAGTGTCATATCCTTTAGGGAGGTGTATGAAGTGCAACATACACTTGATGAAATCACCTATATGAGTGTCGGAGTGGAGCCGCTCCTATGTTATCGTTGGCGCGATTTCTAGAGCACTCATGAACCGTATTAGCGCAAAACAGAGATAACACCAGGAAACGTGGGGTTGTAGTGTGACTGGTAGGAACCCCGCTTATATCATAGTGTCATTGATTTATAGAGCTTAGCCCTACCAATGCACCGTATGCCAAATCCTATTAGTCTAGGTCCGGTTCATAGCCCAAAAGACACCAGATTCATGCATTACACCCGTGATGTTAACCCAGAAATTCTTTAAAAATTATTTTGAAATATTTTTGAAATAAGTGGGGGATTGTTGTAAAAATAATATCTTATTTCAAAAATAGTTTTTAAAATTAAAGTTATTATCTTTGGTTTCATTTTTGAAAGGAATCTATTGTATTGAAATCAAATTTAAATCTCTTTAGTATTGTTCTCTCATTTGGTTATGTGCAGGAAGCCTTTCTTTAGCTGATATCTATTATACTAATTTATAGTCACATAATTTTCTCATTTACCCTGCGAATTGCGTACCAAATTCACCGTACCGTTTACCACATATTGAGTTTGTCTCAAAGAAAATCTTATAAAAAATACTTAAAAAGTGACGAACCCAATAAAAATTGCATATACGTACCAATACTCGTACAATGTATTATGTGACTATGTATTAATTAGCCTTTGATTTTATGCGTTTCATATCATTTTGATTAAGGCATCAATTTTTTGTTTTGCTTTTATAGTTTTATTAGTTTTGTTTTGTCCGTTGAGTGATATGACTTGTTACTCACCAACTTAAATTTCTATTACTGCTATGTTTTATCGTTACAATTTGTTTTTATTTTCTCATTTACTTTTTAATTATTGTGTTTTAATTTTTATCTTTAACTTATTGCTATATATATATATGAGGAGAGATCCGTTTACACCATGTTGAATTACACCAATTCTTACACCGATCATAACTTTTTATACAATATGAATTTAATTAATCCATCCGTTGATTAATAACTATACATCATCAAGATCATTTGTGTCAAATTTGAAAAAATTTAAACACCATTGAGTATAAATTCAAATAGCTCCATTTTCATATACTTTTAAGATATATATTTCGTTAATTTTGGCGTAGATAAATAAAGTACTAAATGATTTTGGATTTTTGTGAAATTTGATATAGATGATCTACATGATAGAAACTTTCAATCCAACGGTTGATTGGATTAAATTTGATTTGGTGTAAGAGTTATATGCGGTGTAAGAATTGGTGTAATTTAACATGCTGTAAACGGATCCCTCCTCTCTCTCTCTCTCTATATATATATATATATATATATGCAAAGGTGGTTAAGTAGAACGAGTTAAGAAATATCCTCACAACTTTGTAATTTTGGTTTTATCTTTTCCTTGGTTACATTACCAAACAAAGTACTGCTAGTTTAGACACTTGACACTAGTCACAGGGATCATCGCGCTTAGCGAATAGATACGCGCTTAGCGAATAGATACGTAAGGACAATGAACACGCCTCAGATCAATTTCACTTTGTTGTTATTTTTACAAGTGTTTTCTCCAATATTAGCAACAGGTAGAACATATAGATAACCACAACCCATATAGTGTTGAAGTAATAGGATTGAGATCAGTATCACAAATGAATTACAATTGCTCTCTAAAATTATTTGTTTACTTCTTTTTAGTATTGAGAATTAGGGGGTCGGGCAGACTTGAAAGTATACTGGAAACTAATCTAGGTTACATGTGCTTGTCTTTTGTTAGGATGGTTAAACCAAATTAAGAAAACAACAACTCAAGGCTACGTAACTGTTATCTATTAGCGATGTAACTTCATTTGTAGTAAGATGCACGTAGTTGCAATAACACAATCCAGAAAGAAAGAAAGAAAGAAAGAAAGAAAAAGAAGTCTCCAATATCTCTTTTAATATATCTTTAACTAACAAGCCTATCGTTATATTTGCCAAATGCCAACATGAAAAGAAAAATCACCAGATCATCAAAAATTAAACTCTTAAATTCCTTAAAATAAAAAACTCTTAAAACTATATAATGTTTATATTGTTTTCATATAAGGCAACTGTAAAGGATAAAATTGAATTTCGCAGCAGACTTCATGGCAATATCTTAGTCATAACAATCATAAACATGAAATCTATGTCTAAGCTGTACAGCCTTGTCTGAAGACATCATATATCTTTTTTCAAAAAGCTGATAAAAATTGAAAACGAATTGCAGATAAACAACTTATGCAGTTGCTCCAACAGGTACATTGTCCTTGAGCCTGGATTTACCATACAGGGTTTCTTCAAACCGGATGATCTCATTCTTGGATCCATAAGCAACCTGAGTTCTCTCATCAATGTTGGTGATGACCTTGTCAAGCACTGACTGATGACCATCACTGCTGTAACCTCCAGCATTTTCAATCAACAAACCTAAGGGAGCTACCTCAAACAGCAATCTCAGCTTAGCTTTCGAGGATGGGGATGTCACATTTGTGAAGATGCCTTTTTCTTTTACAATAATCTGGAAGGAAAAATTTATATGTAAAGCAAATTAGTACACAATATTCGACAAAGCAAATTAGTACACAATATTCGACACTGTGTCGCGTTCTCAGATTCTATCTTGAGATATTATAGGATGAGAAAAGAAACAAAAATGTTTCGTGTATACTACAACGAGACACTTCTGCGACACTTTTCCGGTTTATTGGCAAAGTGCATTGCCTTATAAACCGGGAAATTGTCACAAAAATATCACGTTGTAGTGTACATATAACAGTGCTCAAAAGGAAAATACATAAACAAGTATGTTGTAGCATAAAAGTCTGCATTGATATTAAAAATGCTATACAAATAGCAACTAAATCTACAAACAAGAAGACATTGTGAATTGTTATAACTGATAACATACTATGCATGCCTAAAAGTGTGCTTCAACATTATTCAATTTCAAAACAAGGCCTACTTAGAAAGAGTCATGTCATGTATGATCTGAGTTAAGAAAAGAACCTGGTTGACATCTGGCACCATTCCTCCGGTGTATCTCAATGTATATTTTTCTCTGACGTAGTAGTTGATCAACTATTGTTTAACAAAGAAAAAGAATTTAAGCATTCATTTATAAATGTCATAATTAATACTAGATATAAATACTCCTTTTATGTGATACAAGACTAAGGTAGACCTTGTCATAATCAGGGTTGTCAGCTGTGGCTCTCAAATTTCCTGGGGAGAATATTTTTCCCTCACCAATTTCTGTTGTCTCCTTGACATGCTGCCATTTTCCTGAAATAAGAGTCAACTAATTTGTTATGTGATAAAGCTTTGCACAGAACAATGAAGGAACAGAAACAATTTTCATACTGAGAGGTTTTAAAATGACCAAAAGTGACTACTACTTTATTAGATTCTAATAAATCTTATGCAATCAAACTGACCTTCATCAAGCAGAAGAAATTCATGAGTGCCAGGGTAACCCTTAAGAGCAAGCACATATGTGGTTCTAGGACCCAAAACCCCCATGGCTGCAGCAACCTGATCTCTTCCGGTGACACCGGTCAACTTATCTCCAGGCCACACACCAAAAATTGTGCCTACTGTGAAATTTGTATCCACAATGCTGGAGCCATCAAGGGGGTCAAATGCAACACTGAATCCACCTGTTAGTTGTATATTCACACAAATACATGAATAACCTCTAAAGTGAGATCTTTGTATTAAAGTATAAATTCAAAATTTAATTGTCAGTTTTATATAATGTTGGCAGACCTTCAACTGGGCCTCCCATGTCTTGGAGCTCAGGAACTTCTTCTGAGCAAGCATACTTGACTACGTGAGAATAATTTAAGGCCTATGCATAGAACAATGGAGATGTTAGTTTCATTGCACATTGGAAATAAGATGGTATTTTATTACTTCTATTTAAGAAGAAATCAAGAGTGCAGTTCTATGTAACCTTATTGAAAGAAACTCAAGTATCCTAACAAAAACCATCTGAATTGATTTTCATAGATGAACTTTATGGAAATCAAACTTTATATGGATATAGTTTACTAGATCAGATTTCAACATGACATATAGCACTTACGAGTTATGACTAAACCACATAATATATTCAAGGGAAATGATCAATTTATGTCACATTTTTACATCAAGACCTTGTAGATTAACCACACACTTAACAATTGGTTCCATGTGTAGGAATGAGGCTAATCTATGTGCATGAATTGGATTAAACTGAAAGTGTAGAGAAATATGATGTACAAATTTCTTTGATTTAAAGTTTAATTAAGTGGAAACTTATTGCTAAGACTGGTCTAACCTCAAAAAGAAGCTTGTTAGCCAGCAAATCCACAGCAAGCTGCTCATCCCCAAAGGAATTAACACATTGTGTTCCACCACAGGAAGCTGTCTTCACTTTGAAGGAAATTACTCTCAATGCTTCTCCCATTGACACCAACAACCTTATCAGCCCCTTATCTGGTGTTGCCTTAGTAAGGAATTCTTCCTACAATAAATGGACATAACATCAGTTTATTCCACATGCATGTTAACCACAGCTAATTCCATGCTCAGATGAGAACTTCCTAATGATTAACTCACCAGACTGTCACCAATTTCACATCTGGTTATGAGGGAAGTATCCTTTGTCTTTGATACCCTTTGTGCTGATTTGGATGTCACTCTTAGCGATTCTCCAAATATAGTGCTTGATTTCAGATTCTGTCATTAAAAATATCTTCCATTTTAAACATTCATATTCTGTTATTCAATTTAATGTCATCATGATATCTTATGTAGAAACTAGAAAGTTACACAATTCAATAAATAAAGTATCTATTTTTCTATTCTATGCATCAATAAGAGGATAAAAATAATAAAATTGTATTGGAGAACTAAATAATTAATGAGAATATATCGTAACATTACAATTTTACCCCTCCACTTTACTTGGAAAGTTCACATTCATTAATGAATAACAAAAAAACATAGTTAGTCAAAGCATTTAATAAGGGCAAAAAAGAGAAAAAACAATTAATGATGTATAGAAAATATAAAATGCCTCATATAGGACAAAAGATTTTTTCTAAATGATGCCCTATGTATAGGACGAGAGGGAGTATATTAGTTTCCCAATAAAAATTTACTTTATAAGGTTTGATTAATTTATGCACATGTGCATAGGTTAAAAAGACGCATAAAATATAAACTCCATGAAAGAATCATTCAAACAAGAACTCTATGATTCTTCTACATACCCTGAAGCCAAAAGAAGGAGAGATGGAAGGTGGAGAGTGCTTGGAAGAAACACTAGGCAAGATAGCCCCTCTAGTGTAGCATGCTATGCCAGTTTCCATTGCTGCAAAAAATTGTGCAAGAAAAGCTTCTTGCTTGGTATGTTAAAAGGTTCAGGGTGTTATTGCATTGACAATAAGAGACTGAGAGAAGGGATAGCAATTAGTAGATAAGTGGCTAACTATGCATGTTGTGCCACGTGGCAGGTGCTGAGTAGATAGGCTGATGAAGCAGATTTTATGAAATATTTAGCATCACCAGTATTTATGTGGTTGTGCTATGGTCCTATATATAAAGAGATATGGTGGGGACTGTTAGTTAGTTTGTGGTTTCGTGTACTTAACTGTCTATTTTTTGTATTATAATCAATGTACAGTTTAAGATTATGGCCTGAAATAAAATATAAGCAAGAAAATAAGCTAACAACAATTTCCACTTCATTGCATAAAATTGAAACAATGCAAACTACTTCAAAACCGGCCTTCTTCATCTTCACTGCTCCTTTCGGTCCCTCTGTTCCCTTTTCTGCTGTGTTTCATTTTTTTCATGTTGTATTGTATGATTGTCCTGCTCTAAATTCATTATTAACATGTGCACAAAATCCTTAGTTTGCTTTCAAAATCCAAGCAATCAAGGTTTTTAATTGGGAGATGCATTTGGTATCAGAGTCACATAATTCGCGGTACGTACCAATACGTGGTACGGGTACGGGTACGGGTACGCGGTACGTGACCTCCTTAAGAATGCGGTACGTTGGGGGTATTACTTAATCGGTACGTACCGGTACGTGGTACGGGTACGGGTACGGGTACACGGTACACATTTTATTATATTTATCGGTATTTTCCAATACTTTTTTAAATTTAAAATTACATTAAAAAATAACATGAATTGAAAATAAATTGGATGAAAAACTTCAACTAATAATAACACGTTCAGTACTACAAAGCTTATCAGTAGTTCAGTACCCATAACAATAGCAACAAAACTGAAGTTCATATTTCAAAACTAAATTATAAACTACCAGTAGAAAATAACATCAAAAGTCAAAACTAAAAATCAGAGATCTTCATCAATTTCAAAGTTCAAACTAACTCAGCTTCAATTTTTATTTCTTTTTTCCTCTCTTCATGGTACTCTTGGCAGCAGCTTGATTCATTGATTGTCTCTGTTCTTGAACTTCTTCATTTGGGATTGAAATTTCATCATCTAATTCCCATCTCAACATTTCTATCCTTGTAGAAGACTCTTCCAGTGAAGTGTCATTTGGATTTATATCCCATTTCTTAAAAGGACCATTCTTGTAGGCATCAGAAAACCTTGACAACAAGCGAATATTAGAATGAATGAAAACCAATTTATCAGCTCTTGCACAGTTAAGTTTATTCCTCTTCACATTGTGAATATAAGAATAAGTGCTCCAAGCTCTTTCAGCTGAAGAGCTACTTATTGGTTGAGACAACACCTTCTTTGCGACTTCTGCGAGTTCTGGAGTTTCAGATCCATAGGTTGACCACCAATCAATAGCATCCATGGTTACAGCATCCACTTGGGCTGATTGCATTGAATATATTCCTCTCTTTGTATGAAAAGTTGCAAATTGTTCACGCAAAAGCTTCCGCTCCTTTTCATTCTCAGCTATCTTTTCAAAGGCTTCCAGTACTGCTGTGACAACTTCCTTATCTTGGTTTGGAGCTTTTCTAGCTACTCCTCCGGGTGCCGGTGTTTCAAGATAATCATGATCATAAAATCTTGGAGTCAAAGCAAATCCAAGGCAATGAATAGTATAATTCATTTTTGTCCACCTTTCTGTAATGATTTTCTCCATTTGTTTATAATGGTGTGCATATTTGTTTCTCTTCATTATCTCATGTATTTCCCCCAACATCATGTCCATTTTTTCATAAATTTCCCCCATTTTTGAGCCTCCACCATCAGCAAATTTAATCACACAATAAATTGGCTTTGTTATTTTGATTACATTTTCAACATCCTCCCAAAACATCTCATTGCCAATAATTTCAGCAACTGAAGCACCCATATTTCGGGTATTATTATCAACACGTTTAAGCCATTCTTTCCAACTATTCAAAACAACAGTAGTGGCAAGAGCTTCTCTGCAATCAGATAGCCTCTTAAGTAGGATATAATGGGAAGCAAATCTGGTTTTTGCAACTTTTAGCAATTCAAGAGTTGAATTTGCTCTAAATAGTGCTAAAGCCTGAGAATGATTCAATATAAACTTAACTATTGTTTTTCCTTGCTTATATGTATCCATGAGCCATTCAAATTTAGAAGCAAAATCCTTAAAAATCAAATTTAAAGTGTGTACTACACATGGGGACCAAAATATATGCTTGTGTACCTTTTGGATTTCACTCCCTGCTGCCATACAGTTTGCTGCATAATCAGTCACCACTTGTAATACATTAGATGGCCCCACTTCTTCAATTGCTTTAAGCAAATATTCAGCAATAGCAACACCAGTTTTTTCAACTTGAGAAAAATCTTCTGCATACATAAACATTGCTGCTCTATTGTTCTCAGCAATAACATTGATCAATGGCATGTGCTTGACATTACTCCATCCATCTGAAACAATTGATACCCCTTGATGATACCAAGTGTCTTTGACAGGAGCTAATTCCTTTTCAATATTTCTCTTGCATTCATCGAATAGAACTGTTCTTGCCTTTTCAGATGAGGGAGGTTTGTAACCTTTGGGGCCATTATTAATAGCTACCACCATCTCAACAAATTGAGGATTCCTTAGAACATTAAATGGAATACCATTGGCACATAGTGCTCTCATCACCTTCATATCAACATCAGCTCTTTCCAATATGTGGAAAGAATCTGCAATAGGTTTAGAGTTTTCTTTCTTGATGATTGTAGAACTTTTCAAATTCAAAGATGAAGGCACACCTGATTCCTCTGCTTCCTGAACTCTTTTTCTAAGTTTGGCATATGCTTCCTTATCTTTCATCATTTTTGGGCATCGTTGAATGCCACAACTCCTCCCTGTTGGAGCTCCAAAGAAATGATAATGTATTCTGGTGTATGTGCTCTTGAAGGAATTCTTACAGTGTTTGCACGTCCAACTTTTGGTTCCTCCTGGATTTTTCCCACTGGCACCGGTGTAAATAATTTCGTTGGCCAAAGGGGGAGTGGGCTTTGTTGCTTCTTTTTGAAGTGTTGGAATTGAATCTTCATGTGGATATGCTTCATCGCCACTGGCTTCATCGCCACTGGACTCGTGGGTCTCTTGACTAAAAGCAGTATCATTTGTATCATTAGACTCTTGTAACTTTCTTTTTCCAAATACCATGATGAAATAGATACTATATTGATATAATACTAGAGAAGTGGTTGAGTTGAGTGTGTGTGGCTATGAGAGAATGTCAATATATTTATAGTATTTTACTCAAGTACTCCACCGCAAAAAAAGACTACTCATAGTTAACAAAAAAAAGAAAAAAGACTACTCATAGTCTCATAGACTCATACAGTAGGAGTATCATAATTTAATTAGATTTTCTCTTTTATCGTGTTCTGTTTTAATGATCTGATACAAGGCTTATGTCTTTTTAGTACCCAAGAAAACATTTTGTTTTCTTTTTATTTTTTTCACTTTTGTCCCTTATTTAATCATGTACTTTTTAATACTCCCTTCGTTTATATTTTTCCACTTTTGTCCCTTATTTATTTTACTCAAGTAGGGGTATTTTTGAAAATAAGTAATTAATTGCCATTGAAATTAGTATATGATCTTATTATTATGAACAAAATAAAAATGTCAAAATTATTATTTCTGTGGGAGTTCATCGTTTTCGTTCTTAATATTATCAAAATTATGCAATCATCTCTAAATTGAATGAAAAAAAATTGCTCACTTTCGTCCTTAACTATTGAAACCCTAAAATAATCATCTCGAACTCCTTTGAAGATGATAATAGGAGATGCCCTCAATGTCGACCAACGACTCAACGGATAAGCTTAAAACTCCCTAGTACATGATAAGGATGAATGACTCACCCTTTTTATCCTCTAAGAGCCACATCAGCCCTATTGGGCCCAACAAGCCCATAAGGTATCACAACACACCTAACAGGTAATCCCCTATAAGAACCACCATGCTATATAGGCTAAGGTATGTCTCTCATCCCTACTCTCAAGAACTACGTGTGGCTTGATCCCCTTATCACTGGGGGTACGTAGGATCGGGGTCACCCTCGTCAGCTGCAACAATCCAAAACACACATCGTGGTGTCTCCCTAACACCGGGACATCACACTTTCACTCTTAACTATTGAAACCCTAAAATAGTTATCTCGAATTCCTTTGCATTGCACTCCCCCTTTCAATTTTCCTTGGAATATGTTATTAGTTTTCAAGTCGAGTTTACTTAAATTCCACGATTGAGAACCATGATGGTAATGGTTAAAGTGGTGGCATCAACGATGATGATAATAGGTGTCGTAGTGATGGTGATGGTACGATGACGATTATGGCAAAGGGTGATGGTGATAACTTAAGTGAACATCAACAATTAGGGTTTGAAGAGTGTTAAACTGCATCACCAATTAGGGTTTGAAGAGTGTTAAACTGCATATTTGGTCCCTCACCTTATTTTCTGATTTCAATTTGGTCCCTTATCTTTATTTGGTGTCAATTACTCAATTTGGTCACTCACCTTATTTTTTAATTTCAATTTGGTCCCTTATGTTTCAAATCGTTAACATCGTTTGTCCCAACCATTAGTATTCTTTGTTGATTTGAAATCGTCTTTCTTCTGAGGAAACCGCAATTGGTGGTTGAAACAACTAAGGAACACTAGGAACACACCTAGAAGGGGGGGTTGAATAGGTGTAAAAGAAACCTTGAAAGATTTTCGAACGAAACAAATCGAAACAATTAAAACAAATGATTTTTGCAAATTTGTACTGTCTTAATCGATTATTCTGAAATTTAATCGATTAAACCTGAAAGTTCAAAAGTCCTTAATCGATTAAGAATGTGCTTAATCGATTAAATCTATCAGAAACTGAAAAATCACTTTTTCAATCACATACGAAAATCAATCAATCAACACGTAAGATCAGAGATTCAGCGAAAACAATTAACACCTATATTCTTATTGATTACCCTAGTTATGAAAATGATTTTCCCAAGTTAATTTGAACAATAAAGATTCAATTAAATCAATTATGAAAATCACTCTTTTCTAGGTTTTCAACCAAGAACACAATCAATGACTTGAATGTAAAGAGTTAAGGGTTTAGAGATACGACACAGTGATTTATCCTGGTTCACTTTCATCCGCTTGAAAGCTACATCCAGTCCCCTCTTCAACCAAGAGAGATTCTTCACTATGAGGAATTAGAGTTCTCAAATTACAAGTAAATGCCTCACAAGACTCCCTTCTTGCTAGCCTACAAGAGATACCACACCCTTGCCTTGTAATCCTATTGATCTTCTCTCTAATCTAACCTCTACCCCTTGTTGATAATCGACACAACAAGTCTTCAATTGCTTGATGATAATCCACACACCAAGGCTTCACTTTGCTTGATTCACAACCAAGACTTTCTTCTTCTTCAATTAGATTTGCTTGATGATAATCGACACACCAAGGCTTCTTGTTTGTTGTAGATGGATTGCCTTCTTGCAAAGATTACAACACAATAGAAAACACAATGACACTCCTATGAATCTCAATCAATAGCTATGACAATTCACAATAAGAGATTCAAAGGTTCTTGATCAAAGAATATGAAAATATGAAAGCTTTGATCTTTGAAATTGAGAGAGAATAGAGTGGCTTGATTCTTGTAAAATTGATTATGAAACTTTTCTAATTAATCACAAAGGTTAGGAAAAGGTTTATATAGAATACCCAAAAGTTGTAGCACTTAAAAACTGATTTTGAGAAGTGAAAATCGTATTTTAAAAAACCAGATCTGCAGTATTTAATCGATTAAAGCTTCACTTAATCGAGTAGTAATCGATTAAATTCATCCTTAATCGATTAAATCCATACTGCACATTTTAGAAACTTGTTTTCTCAAAACTAAACCTTTCCTTTCAAACCTTTAAGCCACCTATTGATTCTAGGTTAAGTGAAAACTCAAATTATGATTTAATCATGACTATGATAGAGATTCACTACCCTCTAAATAATCTAACCAAACTCATCAAAATAAAAGACCTAAGAAGCTTGAGAGGCAAAAGATAAAACAATTACAATTACACTCAAACTAAGTCTTCATGAGCTTGCTTTCTCTCTTCTTCATTTGATGTTTGTTGTTGCTTGTTGAACTTGAACTTGATCAACACATGATAGCTTGTTCAAAACACTTTGTCATTATCAAAACATTCATCATGGAACTTACAATCTCCCCCTTTTTGAAAATGACAAACCATGTTTTGAATTTGATTGAAGTTGTTGATGCTTTAACAATTTGATCACTTGGTGAGAAACTTGCTCCCCCTCAATCAATGCATTTGATATTTGAAATCCAATTGATAGAAGCTTGATTCTCCCCCTATCTTCAACAACTTAGCTCAACCTACATAAAAACAACAAAACAACCTTTCTCCACAAAAACATATCATTTTCTCCCATTTTTCAAAACATACCATTTCTCCAAAACATACCATTTCTCCCCCTTTGGCATTATCAAAAAGTAATATATATATACCAATTGAAATATAAAATACTAAGCCAAAATAGAGAAATTCACATTTATTTCTTCAAAGTAATATATACCATTATCAATTGAAATATAACAAGTACTATACTTTGAAATGTGATACCAATTGGCAAGAAAATATAACAATGAATTATGAACCAATAGAAATACTAAGAAGTCATAATACCAATTGAGATATCATCAATGTAAAGAAATATCACAACAATAATAGCATGATAATCATCTAATCATCAAAATTAGTAGCATTGAGTGATCAATATCAATTATACCAATTGAACTTTAGAAAAGTAATACTATTTGAGAACAATTCAATTATACCAATTAAGAAGACTAAACAATTGTAAATATTCAACAATATAATTTTACCACTTTGTAGGACATTCACTTGAGATGCAAATGTAATACCAATTGAAGATGCAAATGTATGAATAACACTTGTAAGCCCTTTGCTCTTCAATCATACCTACAAAACAATCATGCTTTGCTTTTTGGTATCCAAATGGTTTTGGATCCATTTTTGTTAGTGTAGGGACTCTCACCCTTTTTCATCCAAACAAAATCTCCTTTAGGTATACCATGCACTTTAATATAACACACATTTGAAGTATGTCCATGAGTACCACAATAGAAACATGTTGGTGCATTTGAGAAATCAACTTTAGAAAAATCAACAACATTTCTATGAGAATTACTCTTAGCATTAGTATAACCCAAACCAAACTTGTTTGAATTTTCTCTTTGAAAATTTAACAATGTGCGCAATCTAATATCACCATTTGTGAAACTTGCAAGCTTATTTTTAAAAATAGCATTTTCATCTTTGAGCAACTTGCAATTCTCACAATCAACCACAATATTCACTCTACTAGCACAATCACAAGAAGAACTAGCATATATAAGATCAAGAGTTTCATTTTCAAGATTAAGCTCATCAACTTGTTTTTGAAGTTCTAAAATCTCTTTTTGATGTTTCAAAATGAGCTTCTTCCTTTCAATGTTTTTCAAAGCTAGTTTTTCAAGTTGTTCATGCATTTCTTCATAAGCATTATATAACAATTCATATTTAGAAGAAATTTCGGATTTAGTATGACTTACATTTCTATCCTCGCTTTGTTCACTTGATTAATCATTTGAACTTTGTTCTTCATCAACTAGAGCTATCAAGTTGAGACAAGCGGCTTCTTCATTATCCGATGAACTACTCGATGTGCTTTTCTTGTTATCTTCATCACTATCCCAAACTATATATGCTCTTTTAGATTTAGAATTTTTCTTGTATTTCTCCTTCTTCTTGAGATACCTAGAGCATGAGTACTTGAGATGACCGGGTTTTCCGCATTCATGGCAAACTACTCCATCTTTTGTAGTCATGGTCTTGTAGTGTGGAGAATCCTTCTCTTTACCTTTGTCTTTGTTCAACCTTCCTTTTCTCCTTAGAAACTTGTCAAACTTCCTTAGTAAAAGTTTCATTTCTTTTTCATCAACATCCGAATCGGAATCTTCACTATCATCATCATCGGAACTCTCTTTCTTTTTATATGATCTATTGACTTTAAGAGCAAGTCCCTTTCTTCCTTTGTTCTTATCCGACTCTTCATTGATACTTAAACGTCCAAGCTCCATTTCATGTTCTTGAAGCTTTCCGAAAAGTGTTGCTAGATCCATAGCATCCAAATTCTTAGATTCAACAATAACCGTTACTTTTGGTTTCCAATTCCTGTCTAAACATCTCAACACTTTGTTAGAAAGTTCACCTTGTAAGAAAGTCTTACCAAGAGCAAGTAAATGGTTAATAATGTGAGTAAAACGCTTTTGCATATCATTAATAGATTCATTTGGAAGCATTTGAAACAATTCATAATCACGCATTAAAGCATTCAATCTAGCTCTCCTAACCTCACTAGTTCCTTCATGAGTCACTTGTAAAGTGTCCCACATTTCCTTAGCACTAGTACATTGAGAAACTCTAAAGAACTCGTCATAGGATAAAGCGGAGGTAATGATATTCTTTGCTTTATAATCATATTGAACTTTCTTTCTATCATCATCTTTCCACTTGTCCTCGGGGATCAAATGTACTACGCCTTCAACTAAACTAGAGGGGATATGAGGACCTTTGTCAACTACTTTCCAAATTTCACTATCTATGGCTTGGATAAAGATTTTCATTCTAACTTTCCAATAAGCATAGCCTTCTCCGGCAAACAATGGAGGACGATTTATTGAATAACCTTCACCACCAAAGGGATTCGTAGAACCCATTGCGATTTTCTTAAAGGATCTTTACGAAAAAAGCTCTTATGCTCGTGTCTTTCGACCGAGCTATGATACCAATTGAGGAAACCACAATTGGTGGTTGAAACAACTAAGGAACACTAGGAACACACTTAGAAGGGGGGGTTGAATAGGTGTAAAAGAAACCTTGAAAGATTTTCGAATGAAACAAATCGAAACAATTAAAACAAATGATTTTTGCAAATTTGTACTGTCTTAATCGATTATTCTGAAATTTAATCGATTAAACCTGAAAGTTCAAAAGTCCTTAATCGATTAAGAATGTGCTTAATCGATTAAATCTATCAGAAACTGAAAAATCACTTTTTCAATCACATACGAAAATCAATCAATCAACACGTAAGATCAGAGATTCAGCGAAAACAATTAACACCTATATTCTTATTGATTACCCTAGTTATGAAAATGATTTTCCCAAGTTAATTTGAACAATAAAGATTCAATTAAATCAATTATGAAAATCACTCTTTTCTAGGTTTTCAACCAAGAACACAATCAATGACTTGAATGTAAAGAGTTAAGGGTTTAGAGATACGACACAGTGATTTATCCTGGTTCACTTTCATCCGCTTGAAAGCTACATCCAGTCCCCTCTTCAACCAAGAGAGATTCTTCACTATGAGGAATTAGAGTTCTCAAATTACAAGTAAATGCCTCACAAGACTCCCTTCTTGCTAGCCTACAAGAGATACCACACCCTTGCCTTGTAATCCTATTGATCTTCTCTCTAATCTAACCTCTACCCCTTGTTGATAATCGACACAACAAGTCTTCAATTGCTTGATGATAATCCACACACCAAGGCTTCACTTTGCTTGATTCACAACCAAGACTTTCTTCTTCTTCAATTAGATTTGCTTGATGATAATCGACACACCAAGGCTTCTTGTTTGTTGTAGATGGCTTGCCTTCTTGCAAAGATTACAACACAATAGAAAACACAATGACACTCCTATGAATCTCAATCAATAGCTATGACAATTCACAATAAGAGATTCAAAGGTTCTTGATCAAAGAATATGAAAATATGAAAGCTTTGATCTTTGAAATTGAGAGAGAATAGAGTGGCTTGATTCTTGTAAAATTGATTATGAAACTGTTCTAATTAATCACAAAGGTTAGGAAAAGGTTTATATAGAATACCCAAAAGTTGTAGCACTTAAAAACTGATTTTGAGAAGTGAAAATCGTATTTTAAAAAACCAGATCTGCAGTATTTAATCGATTAAAGCTTCACTTAATCGAGTAGTAATCGATTAAATTCATCCTTAATCGATTAAATCCATACTGCACATTTTAGAAACTTGTTTTCTCAAAACTAAACCTTTCCTTTCAAACCTTTAAGCCACCTATTGATTCTAGGTTAAGTGAAAACTCAAATTATGATTTAATCATGACTATGATAGAGATTCACTACCCTCTAAATAATCTAACCAAACTCATCAAAATAAAAGACCTAAGAAGCTTGAGAGGCAAAAGATAAAACAATTACAATTACACTCAAACTAAGTCTTCATGAGCTTGCTTTCTCTCTTCTTCATTTGATGTTTGTTGTTGCTTGTTGAACTTGAACTTGATCAACACATGATAGCTTGTTCAAAACACTTTGTCATTATCAAAACATTCATCATGGAACTTACAATCTCCCCCTTTTTGAAAATGACAAACCATGTTTTGAATTTGATTGAAGTTGTTGATGCTTTAACAATTTGATCACTTGGTGAGAAACTTGCTCCCCCTCAATCAATGCATTTGATATTTGAAATCCAATTGATAGAAGCTTGATTCTCCCCCTATCTTCAACAACTTAGCTCAACCTACATAAAAACAACAAAACAACCTTTCTCCACAAAAACATATCATTTTCTCCCATTTTTCAAAACATACCATTTCTCCAAAACATACCATTTCTCCCCCTTTGGCATTATCAAAAAGTAATATATATATATACCAATTGAAATATAAAATACTAAGCCAAAATAGAGAAATTCACATTTATTTCTTCAAAGTAATATATACCATTATCAATTGAAATATAACAAGTACTATACTTTGAAATGTGATACCAATTGGCAAGAAAATATAACAATGAATTATGAACCAATAGAAATACTAAGAAGTCATAATACCAATTGAGATATCATCAATGTAAAGAAATATCACAACAATAATAGCATGATAATCATCTAATCATCAAAATTAGTAGCATTGAGTGATCAATATCAATTATACCAATTGAACTTTAGAAAAGTAATACTATTTGAGAACAATTCAATTATACCAATTAAGAAGACTAAACAATTGTAAATATTCAACAATATAATTTTACCACTTTGTAGGACATTCACTTGAGATGCAAATGTAATACCAATTGAAGATGCAAATGTATGAATAACACTTGTAAGCCCTTTGCTCTTCAATCATACCTACAAAACAATCATGCTTTGCTTTTTGGTATCCAAATGGTTTTGGATCCATTTTTGTTAGTGTAGGGACTCTCACCCTTTTTCATCCAAACAAAATCTCCTTTAGGTATACCATGCACTTTAATATAACACACATTTGAAGTATGTCCATGAGTACCACAATAGAAACATGTTGGTGCATTTGAGAAATCAACTTTAGAAAAATCAACAACATTTCTATGAGAATTACTCTTAGCATTAGTATAACCCAAACCAAACTTGTTTGAATTTTCTCTTTGAAAATTTAACAATGTGCGCAATCTAATATCACCATTTGTGAAACTTGCAAGCTTATTTTTAAAAATAGCATTTTCATCTTTGAGCAACTTGCAATTCTCACAATCAACCACAATATTCACTCTACTAGCACAATCACAAGAAGAACTAGCATATATAAGATCAAGAGTTTCATTTTCAAGATTAAGCTCATCAACTTGTTTTTGAAGTTCTAAAATCTCTTTTTGATGTTTCAAAATGAGCTTCTTCCTTTCAATGTTTTTCAAAGCTAGTTTTTCAAGTTGTTCATGCATTTCTTCATAAGCATTATATAACAATTCATATTTAGAAGAAATTTCGGATTTAGTATGACTTACATTGCTATCCTCGCTTTGTTCACTTGATTAATCATTTGAACTTTGTTCTTCATCAACTAGAGCTATCAAGTTGAGACAAGCGGCTTCTTCATTATCCGATGAACTACTCGATGTGCTTTTCTTGTTATCTTCATCACTATCCCAAACTATATATGCTCTTTTAGATTTAGAATTTTTCTTGTATTTCTCCTTCTTCTTGAGATACCTAGAGCATGAGTACTTGAGATGACCGGGTTTTCCGCATTCATGGCAAACTACTCCATCTTTTGTAGTCATGGTCTTGTAGTGTGGAGAATCCTTCTCTTTACCTTTGTCTTTGTTCAACCTTCCTTTTCTCCTTAGAAACTTGTCAAACTTCCTTAGTAAAAGTTTCATTTCTTTTTCATCAACATCCGAATCGGAATCTTCACTATCATCATCATCGGAACTCTCTTTCTTTTTATATGATCTATTGACTTTAAGAGCAAGTCCCTTTCTTCCTTTGTTCTTATCCGACTCTTCATTGATACTTAAACGTCCAAGCTCCATTTCATGTTCTTGAAGCTTTCCGAAAAGTGTTGCTAGATCCATAGCATCCAAATTCTTAGATTCAACAATAACCGTTACTTTTGGTTTCCAATTCCTGTCTAAACATCTCAACACTTTGTTAGAAAGTTCACCTTGTAAGAAAGTCTTACCAAGAGCAAGTAAATGGTTAATAATGTGAGTAAAACGCTTTTGCATATCATTAATAGATTCATTTGGAAGCATTTGAAACAATTCATAATCACGCATTAAAGCATTCAATCTAGCTCTCCTAACCTCACTAGTTCCTTCATGAGTCACTTGTAAAGTGTCCCACATTTCCTTAGCACTAGTACATTGAGAAACTCTAAAGAACTCGTCATAGGATAAAGCGGAGGTAATGATATTCTTTGCTTTATAATCATATTGAACTTTCTTTCTATCATCATCTTTCCACTTGTCCTCGGGGATCAAATGTACTACGCCTTCAACTAAACTAGAGGGGATATGAGGACCTTTGTCAACTACTTTCCAAATTTCACTATCTATGGCTTGGATAAAGATTTTCATTCTAACTTTCCAATAAGCATAGCCTTCTCCGGCAAACAATGGAGGACGATTTATTGAATAACCTTCACCACCAAAGGGATTCGTAGAACCCATTGCGATTTTCTTAAAGGATCTTTACGAAAAAAGCTCTTATGCTCGTGTCTTTCGACCGAGCTATGATACCAATTGAGGAAACCACAATTGGTGGTTGAAACAACTAAGGAACACTAGGAACACACTTAGAAGGGGGGGTTGAATAGGTGTAAAAGAAACCTTGAAAGATTTTCGAATGAAACAAATCGAAACAATTAAAACAAATGATTTTTGCAAATTTGTACTGTCTTAATCGATTATTCTGAAATTTAATCGATTAAACCTGAAAGTTCAAAAGTCCTTAATCGATTAAGAATGTGCTTAATCGATTAAATCTATCAGAAACTGAAAAATCACTTTTTCAATCACATACGAAAATCAATCAATCAACACGTAAGATCAGAGATTCAGCGAAAACAATTAACACCTATATTCTTATTGATTACCCTAGTTATGAAAATGATTTTCCCAAGTTAATTTGAACAATAAAGATTCAATTAAATCAATTATGAAAATCACTCTTTTCTAGGTTTTCAACCAAGAACACAATCAATGACTTGAATGTAAAGAGTTAAGGGTTTAGAGATACGACACAGTGATTTATCCTGGTTCACTTTCATCCGCTTGAAAGCTACATCCAGTCCCCTCTTCAACCAAGAGAGATTCTTCACTATGAGGAATTAGAGTTCTCAAATTACAAGTAAATGCCTCACAAGACTCCCTTCTTGCTAGCCTACAAGAGATACCACACCCTTGCCTTGTAATCCTATTGATCTTCTCTCTAATCTAACCTCTACCCCTTGTTGATAATCGACACAACAAGTCTTCAATTGCTTGATGATAATCCACACACCAAGGCTTCACTTTGCTTGATTCACAACCAAGACTTTCTTCTTCTTCAATTAGATTTGCTTGATGATAATCGACACACCAAGGCTTCTTGTTTGTTGTAGATGGCTTGCCTTCTTGCAAAGATTACAACACAATAGAAAACACAATGACACTCCTATGAATCTCAATCAATAGCTATGACAATTCACAATAAGAGATTCAAAGGTTCTTGATCAAAGAATATGAAAATATGAAAGCTTTGATCTTTGAAATTGAGAGAGAATAGAGTGGCTTGATTCTTGTAAAATTGATTATGAAACTGTTCTAATTAATCACAAAGGTTAGGAAAAGGTTTATATAGAATACCCAAAAGTTGTAGCACTTAAAAACTGATTTTGAGAAGTGAAAATCGTATTTTAAAAAACCAGATCTGTAGTATTTAATCGATTAAAGCTTCACTTAATCGAGTAGTAATCGATTAAATTCATCCTTAATCGATTAAATCCATACTGCACATTTTAGAAACTTGTTTTCTCAAAACTAAACCTTTCCTTTCAAACCTTTAAGCCACCTATTGATTCTAGGTTAAGTGAAAACTCAAATTATGATTTAATCATGACTATGATAGAGATTCACTACCCTCTAAATAATCTAACCAAACTCATCAAAATAAAAGACCTAAGAAGCTTGAGAGGCAAAAGATAAAACAATTACAATTACACTCAAACTAAGTCTTCATGAGCTTGCTTTCTCTCTTCTTCATTTGATGTTTGTTGTTGCTTGTTGAACTTGAACTTGATCAACACATGATAGCTTGTTCAAAACACTTTGTCATTATCAAAACATTCATCATGGAACTTACAATCTCCCCCTTTTTGAAAATGACAAACCATGTTTTGAATTTGATTGAAGTTGTTGATGCTTTAACAATTTGATCACTTGGTGAGAAACTTGCTCCCCCTCAATCAATGCATTTGATATTTGAAATCCAATTGATAGAAGCTTGATTCTCCCCCTATCTTCAACAACTTAGCTCAACCTACATAAAAACAACAAAACAACCTTTCTCCACAAAAACATATCATTTTCTCCCATTTTTCAAAACATACCATTTCTCCAAAACATACCATTTCTCCCCCTTTGGCATTATCAAAAAGTAATATATATATATACCAATTGAAATATAAAATACTAAGCCAAAATAGAGAAATTCACATTTATTTCTTCAAAGTAATATATACCATTATCAATTGAAATATAACAAGTACTATACTTTGAAATGTGATACCAATTGGCAAGAAAATATAACAATGAATTATGAACCAATAGAAATACTAAGAAGTCATAATACCAATTGAGATATCATCAATGTAAAGAAATATCACAACAATAATAGCATGATAATCATCTAATCATCAAAATTAGTAGCATTGAGTGATCAATATCAATTATACCAATTGAACTTTAGAAAAGTAATACTATTTGAGAACAATTCAATTATACCAATTAAGAAGACTAAACAATTGTAAATATTCAACAATATAATTTTACCACTTTGTAGGACATTCACTTGAGATGCAAATGTAATACCAATTGAAGATGCAAATGTATGAATAACACTTGTAAGCCCTTTGCTCTTCAATCATACCTACAAAACAATCATGCTTTGCTTTTTGGTATCCAAATGGTTTTGGATCCATTTTTGTTAGTGTAGGGACTCTCACCCTTTTTCATCCAAACAAAATCTCCTTTAGGTATACCATGCACTTTAATATAACACACATTTGAAGTATGTCCATGAGTACCACAATAGAAACATGTTGGTGCATTTGAGAAATCAACTTTAGAAAAATCAACAACATTTCTATGAGAATTACTCTTAGCATTAGTATAACCCAAACCAAACTTGTTTGAATTTTCTCTTTGAAAATTTAACAATGTGCGCAATCTAATATCACCATTTGTGAAACTTGCAAGCTTATTTTTCAAAATAGCATTTTCATCTTTGAGCAACTTGCAATTCTCACAATCAACCACAATATTCACTCTACTAGCACAATCACAAGAAGAACTAGCATATATAAGATCAAGAGTTTCATTTTCAAGATTAAGCTCATCAACTTGTTTTTGAAGTTCTAAAATCTCTTTTTGATGTTTCAAAATGAGCTTCTTCCTTTCAATGTTTTCTAAAGCTAGTTTTTCAAGTTGTTCATGCATTTCTTCATAAGCATTATATAACAATTCATATTTAGAAGAAATTTCAGATTTAGTATGACTTACATTGCTATCCTCGCTTTGTTCACTTGATTCATCATTTGAACTTTGTTCTTCATCAACTAGAGCTATCAAGTTGAGACAAGCGGCTTCTTCATTATCCGATGAACTACTCGATGTGCTTTTCTTGTTATCTTCATCACTATCCCAAACTATGTATGCTCTTTTAGATTTAGAATTTTTCTTGTATTTCTCCTTCTTCTTGAGATACCTAGAGCATGAGTACTTGAGATGACCGGGTTTTCCGCATTCATGGCAAACTACTCCATCTTTTGTAGTCTTGGTCTTGTAGTGTGGAGAATCCTTCTCTTTACCTTTGTCTTTGTTCAACCTTCATTTTCTCCTTAGAAACTTGTCAAACTTCCTTAGTAAAAGTTTCATTTCTTTTTCATCAACATCCGAATCGGAATCTTCACTATCATCATCATCGGAACTCTCTTTCTTTTTATATGATCTATTGACTTTAAGAGCAAGTCCCTTTCTTCCTTTGTTCTTATCCGACTCTTCATTGATACTTAAACGTCCAAGCTCCATTTCATGTTCTTGAAGCTTTCCGAAAAGTGTTGCTAGATCCATAGCATCCAAATTCTTAGATTCAACAATAGCCGTTACTTTTGGTTGCCAATTCCTGTCTAAACATCTCAACACTTTGTTACAAAGTTCACCTTGTAAGAAAGTCTTACCAAGAGCAAGTAAATGGTTAATAATGTGAGTAAAACGCTTTTGCATATCATTAATAGATTCATTTGGAAGCATTTGAAACAATTCATAATCACACATTAAAGCATTCCATCTAGCTCTCCTAACCTCACTAGTTCCTTCATGAGTCACTTGTAAAGTGTCCCACATTTCCTTAGCACTAGTACATTGAGAAACTCTAAAGAACTCGTCATAGGATAAAGCGGAGGTAATGATATTCTTTGCTTTATAATCATATTGAACTTTCTTTCTATCATCATCTTTCCACTTGTCCTCGGGGATCAAATGTACTACGCCTTCAACTAAACTAGAGGGGATATGAGGACCTTTTTCAACTACTTTCCAAATTTCACTATCTATGGCTTGGATAAAGATTTTCATTCTAACTTTCCAATAAGCATAGCCTTCTCCGGCAAACAATGGAGGACGATTTATTGAATAACCTTCACCACCAAAGGGATTCGTAGAACCCATTGCGATTTTCTTAAAGGATCTTTACGAAAAAAGCTCTTATGCTCGTGTCTTTCGACCGAGCTCTGATACCAATTGAGGAAACCGCAATTGGTGGTTGAAACAACTAAGGAACACTAGGAACACACCTAGAAGGGGGGGTTGAATAGGTGTAAAAGAAACCTTGAAAGATTTTCGAACGAAACAAATCGAAACAATTAAAACAAATGATTTTTGCAAATTTGTACTGTCTTAATCGATTATTCTGAAATTTAATCGATTAAACCTGAAAGTTCAAAAGTCCTTAATCGATTAAGAATGTGCTTAATCGATTAAATCTATCAGAAACTGAAAAATCACTTTTTCAATCACATACGAAAATCAATCAATCAACACGTAAGATCAGAGATTCAGCGAAAACAATTAACACCTATATTCTTATTGATTACCCTAGTTATGAAAATAATTTTCCCAAGTTAATTTGAACAATAAAGATTCAATTCAATCAATTATGAAAATCACTCTTTTCTCGGTTTTCAACCAAGAACACAATCAATGACTTGAATGTAAAGAGTTAAGGGTTTAGAGATACGACACAGTGATTTATCCTGGTTCACTTTCATCCGCTTGAAAGCTACATCCAGTCCCCTCTTCAACCAAGAGAGATTCTTCACTATGAGGAATTAGAGTTCTCAAATTACAAGTAAATGCCTCACAAGACTCCCTTCTTGCTAGCCTACAAGAGATACCACACCCTTGCCTTGTAATCCTATTGATCTTCTCTCTAATCTAACCTCTACCCCTTGTTGATAATCGACACAACAAGTCTTCAATTGCTTGATGATAATCCACACACCAAGGCTTCACTTTGCTTGATTCACAACCAAGACTTTCTTCTTCTTCAATTAGATTTGCTTGATGATAATCGACACACCAAGGCTTCTTGTTTGTTGTAGATGGCTTGCCTTCTTGCAAAGATTACAACACAATAGAAAACACAATGACACTCCTATGAATCTCAATCAATAGCTATGACAATTCACAATAAGAGATTCAAAGGTTCTTGATCAAAGAATACGAAAATATGAAAGCTTTGATCTTTGAAATTGAGAGAGAATAGAGTGGCTTGATTCTTGTAAAATTGATTATGAAAGTGTTCTAATTAATCACAAAGGTTAGGAAAAGGTTTATATAGAATACCCAAAAGTTGTAGCACTTAAAAACTGATTTTGAGAAGTGAAAATCGTATTTTAAAAAACCAGATCTGTAGTATTTAATCGATTAAAGCTTCACTTAATCGAGTAGTAATCGATTAAATTCATCCTTAATCGATTAAATCCATACTGCACATTTTAGAAACTTGTTTTCTCAAAACTAAACCTTTCCTTTCAAACCTTTAAGCCACCTATTGATTCTAGGTTAAGTGAAAACTCAAATTATGATTTAATCATGACTATGATAGAGATTCACTACCCTTTAAATAATCTAACCAAACTCATCAAAATAAAAGACCTAAGAAGCTTGAGAGGCAAAAGATAAAACAATTACAATTACACTCAAACTAAGTCTTCATGAGCTTGCTTTCTCTCTTCTTCATTTGATGTTTGTTGTTGCTTGTTGAACTTGAACTTGATCAACACATGATAGCTTGTTCAAAACACTTTGTCATTATCAAAACATTCATCATGGAACTTACATCTTCTATTCGATACAAGTTAACATCATTAGTCCCAACCATTATCGAGTGATGATATACACACTGTGTCATTCAGTACTTAAAAATTCCACAAGATTTTCTTTTTTCGTAAGATCTTGTAACCACTTATTTATGACAACGTTAAAAAGAATCGATCGGCTTAGATCGAATCAAATTCTTATATATATATATATATATATATATTATTTACACATTAAGATAATAACTATTTGTAGGTTGATAAATTTAATTTTTATATGCTCTTCCATCTATAAAGCGACCATTTTTTTAAGTAATTGGGAAAACTTGCTACTATGATTGTATTGTTATGTCCTAATAATAATGCAAGGGTTGTTCCTTCTATAGGTATTTTCTTAACCTTTATTTTTTAAATGGAATTTTTTTTTTAACTATTCTCATTTTAAACTTTAAAGTGTTTTTAACTTGTGGAAGAAGTACATTTAAATTTTTAACTATTCTTTTTCCCTATCGTTTAATTAATAACGGCAAAAAAATTAATTAATTTTTCATGAACTACTTATTTATTTTAAGGATACTCATTAATTAATTTTTCATGAACTACTTATTTATTTTAAAGATACTTATTACACTTAAAAAAAACTTATTAAGTTAATTTGCGTTTAATTAATTTCTCTGGGATATGAAATTTGAGATTTGAGAATAGTATTAACATGTAAAGTATAAATCCCTCCAATTTTAAAATAGTATGATATATTTGCTCAATTTTATTAATCATATCATCATTTTTAAAATGAGGTGCTGTCCAATTTTAATAATAACTAATCCCCCCAATTTTATATGAGTCACATTTTCACTTTTTAATGATATCTAACTACTTTTTTAAAAAACCCACGTTTAACACATAATCAATTATTCATTTGTTCAGTGATTTGTTTAACACATCAATCAATTATTTAATAACTTACCTAACTTACCAAATTTAATACTCCGGTACTCCCTTCGTCTCTATATATAGGACTCCTTTGGAAAATTTCATGTTCATTAATAAAATTGATTTATTTAGTTAATTGTATTGGAAATGTGAATTTTTTATATGTATTTTAAATATGATTTTCTGTTTAAAATAGCATTTTAGTTTTTACATAAAAAAATTAAAGATTTAAATACTTAGATGATAATGAATTTCATTTCCCAATGTCACTTTTATTATTTTTTAACTTTTTATCCCCAATCCTAAAGGCTGAATTGAAGTAAACTATTTTAAATATTACCCCTGTTAATATTATTTGATATCTAAAAAATGTTAAATACATAGGGGAGTTTGTGAAAAAATAATTAATGTGGAAATATTCAACTTTCTTACTCCCTTCCTCCAATAATTTTGTTAAAAGTTAATCAAGGCGGTGAAAATGAAAGAGTATCTGTTTAAATAATGCATGATTCATTTATTAATTACATATTGATATCATACGAATTATTGTATCATCATAATCAATACAAAAAATTTTAAATATATTTTCCTTATTTATTTATCAATCATTTATATAATATACCATCTTTAATATTTTTTACTCCCTCCGGTCCTATTTATAAGATCCTTTTGGGGTTTTTCACACCCAACAAGGAAAGTGGATAAATTTGTTAGTGACATTGGAAATATGAAAATTTGATATACTTTTTCAAAACTACCCCTATAATTATTATTGGAACTCTAAAAAGTATTGACTTTATAGGGGTGTTAGTGGAAAGAAGTAATTAAATGCTATTGAAAATTGAAAAAGAGTCTTATAAATAGGACCAAAATAAAAATCCCAAAAGAGTCTTATAAATAGGACCGTAGGGAGTATTTATTTTTTACGTAATTGAATATAGAACAAAAAGTAACATTTTTTTAATGAAGATAATGGGTACTACTTTTTTTTTCCAACAATAGTAATTATAAGCGGCTACCATTATCAGCGTGCTGTGCTGTGCACACATTACAATTTTAAGTACATTGTTCAATGCACAAAGCCACAAACCATTTATTTAATAACAATAACCCACCACCTCCACTTTAACCAATAGGATTTCACTTTGACCAATAACTTACTAATAACAATGACCCACCACCACCACTTTAACTTACAGTACCAGCACATTCGAGCACTATCTCCTCCTTCATCAAGAATTCAAGACAACCTTTCATATTCTTTTTCTTTTTCTTTTTTCAATTGTGTATTATTGGATACTTGGATCAAAGCCTCCTCTTCCTCAACTGGAACTTTCAGAGTTCAGATGTTCCATTTGCTCTTGGTGACTCTGATGGAATACTGGAAACTGGAATACTGGATTGCAGGTGTGCGGTTCTTCTTCTTCTTCTTCCTTCTTTCTTTCTCATTTTTTGTTTTTCCTTCCTTCCTGTTGAAAATTTGGTTTTGAACTCCAATTCGTTGCTTCCATGGAATTGATGTGCGAAGCCACCTGTACCAATTCGCGAACGAACCGCGAATTCTCGGGTACGTACCAATTCGCAATTCGTATGTAAAACACACGAATTATGTGACTCTGTTTGGTATAGCAGTGCAGTGTTACAAAGTATATTAAGAGAGATGTGACATGTGGTATAAGTCGTGTCTCTGTTCTTCGTTCTTCTCCCTCCTCTGTTATATCTGCCCTTCGGTCTCTCTCGGTATATTGTTCCTTGTTATTTCTCACATTTCTTAATTACAAGATACTTTTGAGATTTTTCTCTTCTATGAAAGAAAGTAGTAATTTTTTTTGGTAGAAGAAAAAATCTATTACCACTTGCAAATTTACAACCTAAGGCCAACTTGAACTTAAAGCCATCTTCTAGGAAGGGTTCTTTAAGCTACAAACCGCAAAAAAAGACTAGATACAGAAACTGAGGCAATCTTGAAATTAAAGCCACCTTCTAGGAAGAGTTTTTTAAAAAAACAAGAAGTCTAATGATGTTAATAACAATCCTTTTGTATTCTATCAATCAATCAGTATACTATTTTTCCATTTATGCAATCTAGGAAAACAGTATAATAATCTAGTGGCTATATCCTTCTTTGCTATTTCAAAAATAGTAGCTGGTTGGCTTTACTTCTGCTGAAATCTTCTTCTATTTCTGTCCATCCAAGTATAGTAAGTAGTTGCAACATATATCATCCAGACTATTCTGTCTAATTCCGTTTTTCCCAAAAGCATGTAGAATCCATCTTGGCCAAATAATGAAATTGATTCTCCATGAATCTAAGCAAATCCACTGACAAAATCTATCAAGCAGATCTTTAGCCCACATGCACTCAAAGAACAAGTGATCCCTTGATTCTTGAGAACATTTACACAAACTACAAACAGTATCTACTGTCATATACTTGCTTAACCTATCTGCTGTCTGGAGCCTATTGTGCATCATAAGCCAAAAAATGAAGCAGTGTTTAGGAATATTTGATTTGCTCAAGGTGATTTTCGAGAATTTGAATAGCTGATATTCTCCTCTTAGCCAATGGTAGCCCGCAGCTATAGAATACTTTCCATTTTTGCTATCTCTCCATGAATTCCCATTGAAAACTGGAGCTAGTAAGTCTCTCACCTTTAAGATCTTCTTCCAATGCCAACCTACAGAAGTCTTTGTAACATAACTCCAAAAGTTTTCCCCTTTGAGATAAATGGCATTAATCCATTTAACCCATAGAGAATTTTTGTCAGCTGCTATATTCCAGACTTGCTTACCAATGGAAGCAATGTTCAACTTCACACTGTCATGAATGTTAAGACCTCCATTTTTCTTCCTGCTGCAGACATAGTCCCAATTAACAAGAGCTCTATGACTATTATCCTGTTTACCAGACCAAAGGAAGTTCCTACACTTCTTTTCAATTTCTTTCAAAATTTGTTTTGGAAGAATAAAGATAGAAGCCCAATATTAGTGAAGAGACATTAGCACAACATTTATAAGTTGAACTTTGGCTTGATAGGATAGATTTTTTGTTGTCCAGCATTGTATTCGTTTAGTAACTCTATCAACTAGAGTCTGACAGGAATTTATACTCCATTTTTTTTTTGCAGACAAAGGAATTCTTAGATATCTGAATGGGAATTTGCCACTTTAAAATCTAGTGTAATCAAGAATTTTCTACCTTTCATCTTCAGTTAAGCCAGCCATATCGATACTAGATTTCTCAGGGCTAGCATATAGACCTGATTGAGCAAAGAAGCTATTGAATGTATCCAGCAGGATTTTAACATAATCAAGGTTTCCTTTACAGAACAACATGAGGTCATCAGCAAAGGCAAGGTTGGACAGAGAGAGGGACTTGCACATGGGATGATATCTAAATTTAGCATGCTTTGTAGCAATTTTCAACTTTCTTGTTAGTATTTCCATCACAAGGACAAAGAGCAGAGGGGAAAGGGATCTCCTTGTCTGAGGCCTCTACTACTGGTGAATCTAGCAAATTTCTCACCATTAATTGATAACTGATAAGTAGCAGTATTCAAGCATGTCATAATCCAAATAATGAATTTATCAGGAAACTCTAGAGCATGTAGCATGTTTTCTAAAAAATTCCAATCTATCATATTATATGCTTTCTTTATGTCAATTTTTATAAGGCATCTAGGAGAAACAGATTTCCTTTCATAAAGCCTTAAAAGATCCTGACTGATGAGAATATTATCATAGATGCTCCTTCCACACACACAAACCCAGTCTGATTCTCACTTATCAAGGTAGGCAGAATAGGATTCAGTCTAGAACAAATCAACTTGGTAATGCATTTATACAAAGTATTGCAACAGGCAATGGGTCTGAAATCTTTAGCATATGTAGGGAAATCAATTTTAGGAACCAGAGTCAGCACTATACAATTTATCTCTTTTAACATTTTACCTGTTCTGAAGAAATCTCTGATTGCTTCACAACACTTTGTCCCAACAATGCTCCAAGCTTGCTAAAAGAAACCTGCATCATAACCATCTGGCCCTGGGCTCTTGTCTTTATGAATGGAAAACATTGTATTTTTAATTTCCTGGTCACTAAAAGGTTTGAGTAATTGAATTTGCTGCTCTGTACTTAAACAAGTTCCAGCCTCAATCTCCTCTTGTTTCATATTCCAGCCACGAGCCTGGACATTAAGTAAGGCTTTATAGAAACTTTCAAACACTAGATGAATATCCTCTATGTTAGTCTGCCTGCAGCCTTTCTCATCAGTGATACTTAAGATTCGATTTCTGTAATTCTTCTGCTTCAACATCAGATGAAAATAATGAGTGTTCTGATCACCCTCTTTTAGCCAAGTCTCTTTTGCCTTTTGTTTTAAAAAAGCTTCTACAACCTTATAAGTCTTCATAAACTCATTCACCTTCTCCTTTTATGCAGTTTGAAGACTAATATTTCTAGGATCAGCCTTTAAAGCATTTTGAGCTTGGTGCATACAGAGCTTTTTCTCATCAACTTTCTTAAGGATCCCAACATATTTGGTTCTGTTCAGACAATTCAGATCCTTCTGTAAACGCTTAAGCTTGCTCACAATCTGGAACATCTTATGGCCTTCAATATTATCCTGCCATCTCCTCTTAACAATGCTTAAAAAAGAATCATCCTGGCTCCACATATTAAAGAATTTGAAGGAGCATCTTCTTTTCTTTTTTTTTGGTGTATACCAAGGGTATCCTCCAGCCGACAGCCGAAGACTAATCCCCTCCGAGGCGTAGAGATCACCGAGGAGCATCTTCTTTTCTTATCATATTGCTGCCAATCAACAATAACTGGACTATGATTAGAAATTCCATTATCAAGGAAAGAAGCTTCTGCATTTAGCCATTTATCAATCCAAGCTTCATTCACCAAGGCCCTATCCAGCTTACAAAAGATTCTATCACCCTGATCCTGTTTATTATCCCAAGTAAAGAAGCTCCCTCTGGCTTTCATATCAATTAGACTGGCATCATTTAAACATTCTTTAAAATCCTGAATGTGATGAAGATCAGCATCTTTACCACCAAGCTTTTCTTCAGGCTTCAAAACACAGTTAAAATCACCCAACAGAATCCAAGGATCTGAGCTATTATTTGCTGCAAATCCTCTTATATCATCCCATAGCTCCAATCTTGTACTACTACTATCAAAAGCATAGATGATTGACAGTAGAAAACAATCCTGTGAGTGCTTAATAGTAATTTTGCTGTGCACCACTTGGGTTGAGCTAAACAAAATATCCATTGAGAACATATCAGGCTTCCAGAACAACCATATCCTTCCCAGATCATGGCTAGCTAGATTAATATAGGATCCCCAACCAGCAACCACATTATTCTTTATATGCTGAAATTTTTTCTCCTTTATCTTGTTTTCAACTATTCCCATTATACCTATATTATATTTACTTATCATAAGCTTTATTTCATTCTGCTTCAGGGAACTATTTATTCCCCTAATATTCCAACAAGCTAGACTATCCATAACTAGAAGAGGCTTTAGATCTCACTCCTTTTGTAACTGGTCCAGAGTTTAAGCTCCTTCTTCTACTAGCAGCCTTAGGAGTTACTGTCTGCCATTCCCCTTCGTCCACTTCCTCCAGAATCACAGTATTCTTTTCTAGTTCAGGTTGTTGACTCATTTCCACACTTTGTTTTGCTTGAATGATGCTTGTTATCTTCTCTTCCAGAACTGTTGCATCTCCTGTATCTCCTCTTCTTTTTTCTCCATTTTCTTTTCTAGCACAGCTTTAGGCACCCATTGTTTCTTTATCTTATCATTTTTCCTACATTGCTTCTCATCATGGCCATATTTATCACACTTAGTGCAGTGAACAGGTTTCCACTCATAGATCACTTCTTGTGTAAGAACATGGCCTAGCTCATCTTCAAAAAATATTTCATCAGGCATTGTATTAGCATCAACTTCAATTAGAACTCTTGCATACTGAAGTCTGTCTCTAGCTTGTGTCATCTTATATGCCATTATAGGCTGACCAACTAGGTTGGCAATCTTGCTTAGTGATTCATCACCCCAAAACTTGACATCTAGTTCTGGAAATTGGATCCGTATAGGTACATTTTGAACCTTCCCTCTGGAGACACGTTTCCCTGACCAAGGAAATAGCATCACTGGCTTATTGTCAAAATGAAAAATCCCTGTATCAAGGACTTCATTCCTTGCCTCCTTAGTGTTAAACCTAGCTAGAAAAGTCCCATCATTATTTAAAAGGACCTTATCTAGCCCTAATTTCCCCCATATCCTCCTTAAAAACCCATTAAACACTGCATATGGAGGGTTTTCACCTAGAACATAGCAGACCACAACATTCTCCCAGTACTGCTTTTCTTTTTGTACATCCTCAGGAGCTATTTTTCCAACAACAATACCATCTTTCAACTCTGACTGGTAATAAGTAAGCTTACTCCCTGCATTTCGAAGCTTGCTTATATAAAAGTTGTCCCAAACTGATTCTCTCCTTACTCCATTTAGGATTACTCCACATCTAATCTTCAATTCCTCCATCTCCTTTTCTTCAGCATCAACTTGATCTGCCCAAGACTTCCTTGATTTCACTCGTATTTTGTCAACAAGCGCTTTCATCTTCTTTATTAGAGTTTCGGCATGTTCCTTATCCAATTTCTCACTCAGATCTTCTTCATTCAACAGCTTCTCCATGGATTCCAGATCTCGTGAAAAACCCTGTTTGATTCCATTTTGAGACCCAGGACTATCATTTATCTTCTCCTTTGGATGCTCTTGCACCGATGCTGACACCACCGCCTTCAGTGAAGCTTTGCCGTAACGTCCTCTCTGTTTGGCCATTGCCACGGTGCACGTTAGCAACTTGCTATCATGCGCCTAGAGAGAAAAAGGAAAGTTCGTTAGGCTATACCTCTAATATAGTAGTAGTTAAAATTTTTAATGACATCGAAAATGTAAAAATTTGATATACATTTTCAAAATTACCCCTATAATTATTATTGGGGCTTTAAAAGTGTTGAGTTAATAGGAGTGTACGCGGAAAAAAGTAATTAAATGCTATTGAAAATTGAAATGAGGTCTTATAAATGGAACAAAAATAAAAACCTCAAAGGGGCCTTATATATAGGACCGGAAGGAGTAACTTCTATTTTCTTATACAATTGCTCCAAACAATAAGAGAGTTATGTTAACACGTGTCGTTAGGGCACTTCTCGATATACAAAATACTCCATTCGTTTTATATGTAGTGTTCATAAAGTTTTTGTCCCATGTTTCATATGTACTATTGTTCTTTTACAAAACTCAATATATAATTAATGTTATTTTTCCAATAGACCCCTATTTATCACTCTCTCTTTTTCCCTTACAATATATTTCTCTCTCTTTAATAATGATTATATAGGGGCATCAGAGTTAAAACACCCTAAATTCTTACATCATTTAATCATTTTTTAAAACTAGTATACAACCTTAAAAAACATTACTTATAAAACGGAGGGAGTACATCATTTTTTTTAATGCAAAACTACTTTTATTTCCTTGATCAATATTCTAAAAACACGTGTTAACATTTTTCATAAATAAATTAGAGCTAATCAATTCCACAAGCTATTTTAAATTGACAATGGTTGAATGATATGATGAATACGAGTGTATGTGGGCTGAGTAGATGGACAAGAATTGTCTCTTTGTGAACCTAAAAATGTGGTTGAATTTTAAACTTGAACCTATTCATTTATGTTTATGGGAATTAGTCCCCAAATCCACATTTTATCCACCAAATTTCAATTATTATTTTTTAATTCCACTATTACTCCTCCAAACTTCAAACCCCATTTTCTCTTCTCTCTCTTCTCTTTCACTTTCTCTCTTTCATTCTTTCCTCTCTAATACCCACTCTCCCTTTCCTATCTAACACCCATTCTTTCACGATCTTCTTTCTCCCTTTTACAATTTTCTTTTTCCTCTATCTTCTTTCCATTCTCCCTTTCAAAGTCTTCTTTTTCCTTTGTCTTCTTTCCTTTCTTTTGGGTTTTTTCGTTTAGGGTTTAGGTTAGATGATTAATAGGTTGTTTGAAGTTAGATTTTCATTTTTTATTAGTTTTTTTTTCATTTGTTATGTTTTAAGCAAACTCATTTGTCTTCTCTTCGTTGTTAGTGTTTGCTATTTTTTCTTATTCTGACACTGTAAAATTCCGACGAACCAGTGTCAGAATTTTGAATTTCCGACACGGGGGTATCAGAATTTCAAAATTCCGAAAAAAGTTCGTCGGAAATTTCCACAGTGTTTTAATTTTTTTCGTTAGAAAAAATTCTGACATACCCGTGTCGAAATCCCAAAAAATTTCGACACTGGATTGTCGAAATTTACACAGTAGCGTAAAAAAATAAAAGACATGAATTTTACCTTCAATTGAAAAGTTCATTGTTTCTCTTTTTGAACGTGAAAGAGAAAAAACTTGTCTTTTTGGAGTGTTTTTTTTTTTTTGAGTGAAGGAGGTTTGATGGTGGAAGATGAGAAGAAGAAAGATGGGTTTGTGAGATGGTGAAGGGATGAAGTTTGAGATTTTGGATATTTGAGTTTGAGGTTGAGATTTTGGTGTTTGGAGTTTTTTTTAGGCAATATGGACATTTCCCATTTAAAAGGAGATAAAACCTGGATTTTTGAGGACTAATTCCCTTCGTTTGTAAAAGTATTTTCTGGTCTAGCTTAAAGTCCCCGTCTTTAGAAAAGGAAATTGTGTTGTGTTTAAATATCCATCACAACCTGAATGGGATGAATTCAAGTTTAAAAGATTGGGTCGATCAACATTTAGAGTTGGGTAATTGACAAGCCTTACCAAATCTTGAAACTCATATAACGCAATTGGTTATCAATTTACTTATGCAATGAATATTTTTAACGGCAATGTATAGCATGGTGCCCAAAATCAAAGAGTTATTCACAGTGCCCTCATAATAACACGTCGGTGCCCTCATAATAACACGTTAGATCTTGATTGCATAACTTGAACGGTGCAAATTCTCTGCTCCATCTACTCCAACAGATTGCATTGAAATTCAAGGAGTGCAGTTAAAAAAATTTTGCCAACCCCTTTCTTTTATTATTCTGTTTATCATTTTGTCTATATGTGGCGTGGGTCAGGTAAAAGGCTTTAGGGTAGTCTTTTGGGTTTAAAATGTTTACTAACCTATTGCTAACTGTAAGAAAACAATTTAAAGAAAGTATTTTACAAGCCTGTGTCCATTTTTTAAAATAAGATTTTAAAGATAAAATTTTTTGGTTATTTTTAAAGAAACCATTTAGCAATATACATATTTTCTTTGCGTGTTAATTTTTTTTATTATTATTTTCAGCGTGAGGTATTAAATAGTGATTATTTTTTTAATTAATCATAAGCTGAAATTTAATTTTTTTTAAGCTTATTTTTCAAAAATAATAATAAGTTGATGTGTTTGTTTGCAATAAAGATTATAATCTTAGCTTATATTCTTGAAAAAATAATCAAGATCTATAAGCTCCCTAGCTAGATATTATTTTTTGAAAGATTATTTTTTTAGGCCCATGTAATTTTCCTATTATATCCTTATCACTCCATCACATTAACTACCCACTTGTCACATCATACCCTATTTTGTAATTTACTCATTAAAAAATAATCTTCTTTACACTATCCAAACAAAACAGATTAGCTTAATTTCATTTTTTAGCTAGATACCCAAACATAAAAAAAAAATTATAATTATAATCACAAAAAAATAATCATAATCCCATTTTTACCGACTATACTAAACATGCACATAATAATCATGTTATAAGTAAGCGATTACCAAGTTATAAGTAGTTAGCATGTTTTGTTAATATAAAAGTAGGGGATCTTTTGCATACACTAACCTTAAGCCTCAATCGTAATTGCATTAATATATTTCTCTTTGTCCTATAAGGATGAATAAAAAAATTCAAAAGTAAAAAAAAAATAAAATTAAAGAGACATGCATTTAGTGGTTTGTCTAACACATCAACAAATTATCAAACAACTAATTTAATGCATTTTGCATGGATCACCAAACAATCACAATTCAAAGTTTACAATTTCTAAACTTTTCATTAATTATTTTAACTATAGTTTGGGACAAAAATTTTAGCCATTTTTTACCATCTTTGTGGGACGGAAAGAGTATCATAACTTAGGCCCTACGTAACTTAAAAAAATAAATAACTATCATGTATATGGGTATATAATGTCGTAAAATGGTGGTCAGTTTTTACTAAAACATAACACCGTCGCCATAAATTAGGGGTAAAAGTAATACTCCCTTCGGTCTCATTTTTAAACAAAAATAACAACTTCACACTTACTAAGAAAGTTAGTCGAGTGTATTTTATTTTTTCAAATTCATAAAAAAATATACTACTTTAGTAAATTTACATTGGGAATGAAACAAAAATTAAATAACTCAACCACATTTTGAAAATATATTAGAAATGATTGTATTGGAAATAAAAAGTTAGTTAGTTTTTGCTTATATTAACGGAGCGTCTCTTTTTTACTTATAAATGAAACACGAGGAATTATAGAACATCCACTAGTTCGAAGGTTAATGTATGATCTCAAAATAAACATGAGCTTTATATTCTTTGCCTCTTCGATACTGTTGCTAATGCTATCATTAAGAAACCTACATGAAAAGAATCTCCTTGTTAAAATACTAACAACAGCAAATACATGAAGATTAGCATCAACTTGGGAAGAGAGCCTGTAAGACACCAAAATGTCACCATTAATCAACTTGTAGCTGCAGGCTTTAGAGGTTGGTCTTCCTTGATGATGAGGTATAGTGATTATGTTCCTTCTATATATCCTACATAAGGCCAAAGGAAAGATCTCAACTGTAATTTGTTTAGACTTTCAATGTATCATGTATGTTTAGACTTTAAATTATACTATATCATTACCAAATAATATAAGTGAATCTTATATTGCAAGTAATTTGCATATTTGCAGAGCAGAAGATGAAGACTGTACCAAAGGAAATGAGTACTTCACTAGGCTGAGAAATGTAATACAAAAGAAGGGCTTCCGTATAAAAAGTATCATAAGCAGCCATATGGATGTGTTGAACGCAGGAATGCGTATATTTTTGCTTCCTAACCCTTTATTTGACAAGTTTGAGCAGCAGATAGAGAGCAAAGACACTGGACACTGGTTTCATGATTCATTTTTCAGGAAGACATAATTGTTTCTAATTATTACTGTATTTCTTATTCTCTGAAACTTTCTGTTTCACATTTGACATCATGTAAGTTACAAAGTTAGTATTACCAAATTACCTTGAAGCAGAAGCATAGCTTTACAACCTAGATATGTGTTTAGCATGTCATCAACCCAACCTAGAGGTGTGTTTATTGAAGAGTATTGGAGATATTATGATTTCATGGATACTAAGATCTAATATTCGAAACGTTTCCGTCGTAGAAATCCCACATCCAGAGCTGGGATACAAGATTTCGAATTTATTAGAACCCAACTTTCCCATGATTTTAGCATTCGAAGAATGACCATGGGAAGCATATTACACACCAAGATGAGATGTACCAAGCTCAAAACATGCAAAACAACCATAATAGATGTTGGAAAGTTACTAGAATTTCAAGAAATCGCTGAAATTATGGAACAAAACCTGAATATTTTGTTGCTCATAATTATTCAATACCCAGTCAACTTTTAACATAAAATAAGCAAAGTAAGAAGAAGAGGAAATCATCTCTCTGGAATAAAATCCTGTAGCTTAGAATATTGAAAATGAGACTTCAAGCTTCGAAGGCTCATAAACCCAAATCCTTGTTTGTGGATTCAACTAGTTACGCCCTAATGAGACTCCCTTTCAAGCATCAAGCTCCTTGCTTACTTCTTCGTACACCAAAACAATTAACATGGAGACTGTTTGAAAAAAAAAAAAAAAAAAAACCTCAGCGTATTTTGACTTCGAAATGATCATATTGCAAATGAGTACTCTAAGACTTATTTAAAACCATACAATTTACTGTATCAGCTATTACATTAATGAGAACTCATAAATTTTGAAGGTTCCGATTAACATGGTCAGGTTTGCAATATATTAAAAGCAATTTATAGCATCATCATGCAAAGAACAGACCACTACATAAACACCAAATACTACTGTATTACTGTAGTTACAAAAAGATGAAAATGCAACCAAAATAACAAAAACTAGAGTGAAGGTGGACCGGCAGACTGAAGCCGCTGCAACCATGAGACCCTCAGATTAGGCCTTTTCAACTGCAAAAAGATCTCCCTATATTCCTGCTTAAGGAATACATCTAGAGCAAACAAGTAGAGGTCACTTCCTTGCTCTATTTCTTCCATGCTATCAAGGCATTCAATGCATTCACCAATACTGTAGTTACGTTTGCCTTCAATTGATGAAATTGCGGCAGCATTTTTCAGAATCGGCACAACATTTCTTGATGCAACAGCATCACAAAGACAGTTGCTTTTCTCCTCTAACTTGGTTGTGTTTGCTTCTTTTTTATGCAAAGGAAATGTAACATCACTATCATCACTTTTCCTTTGTTGCTTAGCAGGTTCGATCTCCTCTGTAACAGTAGTTGAAGTTCCATTAAAGATGGTTTCCAATATGTCCGTGAATTGCAGTTCCTTAAGGCGAAATTGTGCAGCGTCTGGGTTTGACTGTACCAAAACCATAATGGTGCTATGAGTAACAAGACAGAATTATAAACCTCCCTAAGATTTGCAAACGAGCATTGAAAAGAAATTAAGTGCATTCAGTAATTCAACATACCTTTAAATATTTGGCCCAGTCTTCTTCAGTAGCCTCAAATTTCTGGTTAGATGGATCCCATTTCATGTAACTAGTGCCAATAAGCTTACACCAAATTTTCCATTGTCCCTTCATTAGATCCCAGTGATTCTTAAGTTGTAATCTATCATAATTCAAACCAGTTTTTAAATAAAATGAATCCATAATATTCTTCCAACCTTCCTTCGTAAAATGTTTCCCAGGCTTATTCCCCTTTACTGTCTCTTGCAGGCATATATCAACGAATATCTTGTGCACTAGAGGGGTCCACTTGGCTTTGATAACAGGAGGTGGTGAACTGGAGATGCTTTGCTCACTTGAAATCATATTGATTGGTACAGCATTAACCACAATGGCATTATTTAATTCACAATCCCTACCAACACCCTTACGTCTTGATCGTACATAGACGGTTGTTGGTGTCGGTTGCTCTCCTAGGGTTTCCTCATCTGAGATTCTAGGACGTTTCTTCTCTTGCTCTTTTCCATACAAAGGAGATGTAGCTGAAGCATCATTATGCCTTTTAAGCCTAATTACAGTTTTTGTTTCCCCTTTTTGTATTTCTCCACCAAAGATGATATCCAATTTGTCTTTAAACTGGATTTCCTTAAACTGAAATTGTGCAGCTTCTGGATTTGCCTGTGTGACAAAACGACTTCATTGTTATTAGCCTGAAACCATAAAGACGATTCTTGCTACATTGAATGAGTATTTATAATTACCATGCATACCTTTATATAATTATGCCAGTCTTCCACAGATGCACCAAACTTATTGGTTTCTGGGTTCCATTTCATGGTACTATCATCAATCAGCTTAACCCAGATTTTCCATTGTTTTCTGGTTAAATCATAGTGATTCTTAACTTGTATCTTGTCATATCTCACGCCGGCCTTTGCATAAAAGGATTTAAGAAGATTTGCCCAACCCTCCTTGGTAAAATGTGTCCCAGGCTTATTCCCCTTCAAGGTTTCTTCGACGCATAAATCAATAAATATTTTATGAAATTCAGGTGTCCAAGTGGCTTTCGAAATTGGAGCAGACATCCTAGGCCCATAAAATGCTCTGCTAGTTTTACAAGCACAACATAGAAGAAATGCCCATTAACAAGTAATCACACCAACCAATTTACAAGTTTGTCAGGACAGAGGGATGGTGTGACTGTGAAGGTCATGGCTCATACTTCAAGCAATTAGTTATAGCTTATTGATACACGAATCAAGTATCAGAAATTTATTTATATATTTTCTTTTTCATGTTACTTCCAAGCAATAAAATCCAAAGACAATCATAAATACATTGAAGAAAGCGACAAAGCATGAGAATCGGGAAAAAAAAGACAGAATTGAAGCTACACTAGTCTATGACAGAATGGGATAAGAACCACTTTACGAAAAGACAGGGATGTGCTTGAGTTACACAACATAGTTTGCTACAATTGTAATTTGGCCAATCTATTCCTCATATGCCTATATTAACTTTGGGAAATTATGATTTCTGATGAGAATGAGATTCAAAGGACCTAAATTAGTACAAATCATTGCAAATCTATATCATATTTCTTTTTAAAATAACCTTCACACTAAGTGTTGATTAGAGAGAAAGCAATGATGCTAATATTGAACTCAGAAGATATGTAATCAATAAAAATAATGCTAATTCCTGAACAAGTAGTTATCACAAGCTAAAAAATAATGTATATACCAATAATGAATACCAACTTGATCTCAGAAGATACCAACTTGATCTCAGAAGATACGTATATCAATAAAAATAAAAATAATGCCAAATATAAGCTTCTGCAATGGCCGCTTTCGCCTCTGCACCACTATTCTCCGCTATTGGCTGCCTAGAATTACTGGTTCCGGTGAACGGGTGGAATCAAGGTTGTCAAACTCGCGAGTTAACTCGTAAACTCGTGCGAGACGAGTTTACGATCCTACCCATAGAATCGAGTCAACTCGCATGCAAACTCGCTTCCCACTAAACTCGGGTAAACTCGGGTAAACTCGTGCAAACTCGGGTAAACTCGGGTAAACTCGTGCAAACTCGGGTAAACAGCAGTGACCTTACGGATATTTGAATTTTCTTGAGCTTTTACTTCTCAAAACAAAATTTCCACCGTCGGATGTCAAGATAAACGAGTTAGGAAGCGTATAAAAAAATTTGAGCACGATCCAACGGTTAACAAAGAAGATACTGATCGATCTTTGAACGATATTTTCACTAAAATAACACTATAACCACTATTTTTACTTAACTAACCACTTAAATCATAAAACCATCATATTTGGTTGTTGTTAAGTTGGTTTGCTAATATTATTTATTGGGTTCTTATATGCTATAGCAACATTTAAATATTTATGTTTAATTTTTAGAGTAAAAGCTATGAAATGGAAGCTATGAAAGTTATCTACAGGTTAATTTTAAAATAAGTGGACTCGAGGTAAACTCGTACGAGTTTACGAGTCGAGTTCACGAGTCGAGTTTACCTCGGCCTCACGAGTTTACGTAAACTCGCTGACAACCTTGGGTGGAATCAAATAGAACATAAAACTCCCACTCTATTTTGTTTGCACGCCAAATGCTACCTAAAAAGTGCATACCTCCCAGAACCAAAGAGGCTGCGCTGGTAGCGTGCACCTCAGTGAAGGGGCATCACCTCAACCACAAAAAAGCACTACCCTTCCTCAAGGAGGGACCTTGGCTCAAACTAATCGGGGCACTTGCCCCCACTAAAGTTGGATATTTTACACTACATTAGTCATTTTCACTTCTATATCTCGTGTTTTTTGCCTCCGATACCTAAAATTTGTCCTTGTATTGTATGTTGCCTTTGCGGAATTGCGGCTAATTTCTGGGTGCGTAATGCGTTACCTCGCATTAGCAGTAGGCATTTGACACATTTGACTTCACCAGAAACAACAGATATTTTTAAAGACAACTAAATTAAAAAAGATAAATAAAAAAAAAAAAACACTCAGCAACTAAAACATTTTCTCAATTCACAATATAATTTTAGGTATGATTGTGAAGGGTGTGGCATAGAATCTATCTACTGCATGCACGTACATTGCAACATGATAAAAACAAATTAAAGTATGGGACGCGAAAATTCAATGAAAATAGGGTTAGAATTGATAGGTAAAATAACAATCAAAGACGTTTTAGATGGTACTGACTATGCTCAACACAAACAATATTTGGGGTAAAAGAAAAAACAAGGAATGGGTAAAAGGAAATGAGAGAAAAACGGGGCAAGTGTTGTTATACCTGAGATTCAAGGATGCTGCTGCAGTTGGAAGAACCCTGAATTCTTGAGCTTCGGTCAAGAAGCTGTGTGTGTGCGTGTTTTTTTTTTTTTTTTTTTTTTTGGCCTCTTTTTTCCGAATGAGATTCTGAAACCTTCCTGTTAGGCATGGAAAAAACACCAGAATCGCGGGCGGGTGCCCGAACCCGATCCGCCATTAGCGGGAAAAAACCGTTCTAATTGGGTATCGGGCGGGGAAAGCCCACTTTTTCAATCACAGGGCAAGGGCGGGTGTGGTAATTATGCTATCCGTCCCGCACCCGGCCCCGAAACCGACCCGCTCACACTATATATGCATATTATATTATATATTTTATATAATTTATAATAATAGTAATAAAAAAATATTAAAAATAATGTTTTGACTCTTAATAAAAATCACTTGTGAAAAATACTCTTTTAAAAAAGCTGTTTTTAAAAGAAAAAGTTGGTATATTATAAAAGAAAAGCTCTTTTAAAAAAGTTGTTTTTAAAAGAAAAGCGGGGGCGGGTACGGTGCGGTTTTACCCGACCCCCGACGTGGGCGGGGGCGGGTGGGCTTTTATGATACCTGGCGAGGGACGGGGGCAGGGGCGGGGGCAATTTTTTGAGACGAGGGCGGGTGTGGGAAGTGCATAATCCGCCCCCGCCCCACCCCGTTGCCATGCCTACTTCTTGTCTTAGATACGAACCACGTCGTCTCAAGAGGGAAGTGAAATAATTTTTTTTTCTTTTTCGATATTTGCTAGGCTTTTTCGTTTATGAAGTAATTTGTTAGGCCCAAAACAGCCCGTTAATGTGACGAAGTGTTTTGGATTTTGAACCTTTGGTTTTGGGGGTTTTATTCTGTGACCTCAAGATCTATGGATGTCACCCCAATTATTAAAATAATATTCATTATGCTCCTTTAAAAAAACAAGTTTTAACACGGGTCGTAGGAGGTACTTCGTAACACCCCCTTCCGACCATTCAAAAAACTAAATTTTGACACAGTTTTTGATTGGGTCGTAATGGGGTGCTACGACCTTCAAGTTGTAGTACCTGCTTACGACCCGTGTCAAAATTTAGTTTTTTGAACGGTCGTAAAGGGATGCCACGACCTGCAGGTCGTAAGTACCCCCTACGACCCATGTCAAATCCTAATTTTTTTTAACTATAAAACTCCCTAAACCCTTTACACATGAAACTTTGTTTTTGTATCAGCTCTCATTCTTCATCATATTAATAGTATTGCTTTTAATGGCTCCCGTTGAACCTGAATTACTCGAGAGACGAGGTAATTTCCAAAAGTCATGCATAAAGTATCTAAAAACATGTTTATATTTGTATTTTTAATTAAGAGTTATTTTTTTTATAATTGATTTTATGGATGGTCGTAATCATGTGTTACGACCAACAATTTTGGCTAGGTCGTAGCTCAGTGTTACGACCGTCTTTTTTGTCTTGGTCGTAACACTGGGTTACGACCTATGTTTTTTTCTTGGTCGTAACACCAGGTTACGACCAGATTTTTTTTAATCCTAATATTACTTTTGTTTATTCCTAAGATATTTTTTTTTAAAATCCTAATATTACTTTTTTTATTCTAAATTTCTAGTATAACTTTTTTTTTTTAAACCTAATATTACTTTTTTTTAAAGTCTAAATTTATAATATAACCTTTTTTTTAAATTCTAATATTACCTTTTTTTTTATTTGTAAAATTCTAATATAATTTTTTTTTAATTTTAAATTCGTACCACAACTTTGTATTTTTTTCATCCTTTTTTTTTTAAATTCCTAATGTAACATTATTTTTTAATTTTTTTAATTTAATTTCTAATGTAACATTGTTTTATTCATTTTTTATTTTAAATTCCCAATGTAACTTTTTTTTTCATTTTTTTTTATTTTAAATCTTAATATAACTTTGTTTTTCATTTAACAATGCTATTGTAGATTATAGTGATGACTTTCCACATAATAAGATCTTCGCAAGTAGAGACGAATTGATCCGTTGGATTCAATCTGTTAGAAGAGAACAAAAACATGTGATTATTACATATCAGTCAGACACAGGCGGAGGGACGTATAAGAGAAGACCTAGGGTTTTATTGGCTTGTGAAAGAAGTGGAAAATATAGGAAAAGAACAAAAGGTGAGGTGATGTCTGTATCGCGTAGTCGCAAGTCTGATTGCCCTTTCAGGATTAATGCCTGGGATCTTGGTAATGGAAAAGGTTGGATGCTTTTGGTCAAATGTGGCGTCCACAATCACAAACCATGTGAAAGCTTGGAGGGTCATTATGGTAGGCCAACCAAAGAGGAAAAGGAGTTAATCGAGAACTTGACAAAGGCAGGGGTTAATTAAATCGAAAGAAATTCTCATTAGTTTGAAAGAACGGAACAAGAACAATACTACTACCTTGAGACAAGTGTACAATGAGCGTCAATGATATAGAAAAAGTATCAGACATCCCAGGACACAGATGCAGCATTTATTACACAGATTGACTTCTTCTGGATATGTGACACATTATGTCAAAGACGAAGAAAGTGATGTGTTAAAGGCCATTTTTTGGGCACATCCAAGTGGAATATCATTATTCCATTCGTTCAGTATTGTTCTTGTTATGGATAGTACCTACAAAACCAATAGATACAGGTATCCACTTCTTGAGATCGTAGGTCAAACATCCACAAAGAAGACGTTCCATGTTGCTTTTTGTTATATGGAGGTTGAAAAGGCTTCCTACTTCACATGGGTTCTAGAGCGGCTTCGCAACTTGATTGAAAGTGATGATGTCATGCCTCAGATCATAGTGCCTGATAAAGAAGATGCTCTGATTTTGGCAGTGACGAAGGTGTTTCCAACATCTACTCACTTGCTATGTAAGTTTCACATCTCAAAGAACGTGTTGTCTAGAGTGAGGAAGAAGGTGTGTGAGTCAAAAGATGTGACACCGATAATGGACGCTTGGAAAGAAGTCGTAGAATCTCGAGACTTGCAAGAGTATGAAGATTATTTGAAAAAATTTAAGGATATGTGCGGATTAATAATTTTTGAATACGTGCAACGTGTTTATCTGCACAACAAGGAGAAATTTGTGGGTGTTTGGGTAAACCAATTGATGCATCTTGGTAACACCACAAGTAATAGGTGAGTTTTAAAACCCAAAGATGTTTTTTAGTTACGTGTTTTTACCAATTGAATTTAAAATAATTATAAAATACGTTATATGTTTATTTTTTTTGTTTTAACAGGGTTGAGAGCGCTCATGCCGCATTCAAAAGATTATTGAGAAATAGTCATGGGGATATGTGCACCAGCTTTGAAGCGATGGAGAATATGCTGGTATGTCAACATACTGATATTAAAGACTCTTTTGAGAGTAGTAAGACCGAGGTGGATCATCGTGTAAATAATAATTTCTACAAGGAGTTGCGCCACTTTGTCTCGCGTAATGCGATAATACGTATTTGGGAGATCATGGAAGGTCTTCGCCAAACGAATGGGGTAAGCTTATATTGTGATTGCAGAATCTAAAGGACTCACGGTCTACCATGTGAATGTGAACTTGCAAAATATTATAAAGATGAAGTACCCATCCCTTTGGATGCAGTTCACGATCATTGGCGACGCTTGTCTTTTAATGAAAAAATAAAGACCTCTTCTTCACCAACAGAATTTGATCCAAAACCATACGTGGATGAGATATATCGTCAAGTAGAAACATTAGATGATAAGGGTGTGCTTGAAAAGAAAAGATATTTTCAAAGATTACATGAGTTTGTGTATCCAAAAACAACTTCAATGAAGCCCCCTAAATATAAAGTGAAGACAAAAGGCGGTGTGAAGGGGAGTAGAAAGGAGGCAGCACATGAAAAATCTACAAAGCGTGAACCATCTCATTGGGAAAATGATGTCATGGAAGGTACTTTTCAATCCAAGGGATCTCAATCGTCGAAAACAAAGGGTTCACAATCTACCAGGTCAAAAACAAATGGGTCTCAATCTACAGGTGATTGTCAATTGTAATTTTTTATTCTTTCTTAATATGTTTTGTCAATTGTGATCGTTTACTCTTTTCAATCTACAGGATCCAAAACAAAGGGTTCTCAATCAAACATGTCAACCAAAAGAAAGCGTACTACAAGAACATTCCAAGCTTGGAGAAATATGTTGGAAGCTTTCCCTGATGTGTTACACCAGTTCATTCAAAAAATAAATGATGTCAAATTTGATGGAAATTGTGATTTCCGTGTCTTATCATTGTATAGATATGGCACAGAAGAAAACTACATGATGATTCGACATGAGCTTATAAAGGAGATGGTTAATAATAAAGCTTTGTATGTTGACATATTAGGACAATGCATTATATGTTGATGGATTAGGTGTTGTATCAAAATCAAAGTGGTTTGATGTTCCAGACATGGGACATGCAGTTGCTAATTTGTACAATGTTGGGCTAGTGATTATTTCGTCAACAATAGGTGCATGTCAAACATTCTTTCCATACAGGGCATCTTTGGAAACAAGTAAGAAAAAATTGACTTTTAATTTTTGGCCCCCATAACGACTTTTTGGCCCCCATTTTCAATTTTTGTGGACTAAAATACCCTTTCATGTGTCACTATTTTCGACTTTCAAGAGTCAAAAAATTTTTTTGACTCTTGAGAGTCGAAAAAATTAAACTACATACTATTTCCGACTCTCAAGAGTAAAAAAAAATTGACTCTTGAGAGTCGGAAAAATTAAAGTGTAGCAAGTGGGGAGAGAAAAAGCTCAATTTTTTCTTCCGAATCCAACCAAAAAATCACTTTTCATCTACTCTTTCCTAAACAGCATCGGTTTCTTTCCTCTTCTACCTAATTTTCACTACTTGAACTGGGTTGAAAAAATGCTCAATCTCATTATGACTCCATCAACTTGCAACTCCAAATCTCAATAGCGAGACCAATCAAACCATAGCTTCTGCAATTTTGGAAGAAGCATATCCTACGCCTCCAATTCTTACCCCTTCGCTTGCATCAAACACCAACTCAATTCATCTTCTTCATCATCCTTCAATTCACCCCCCCAAACCACCATCTACAATGTAAACAAAACCAAAACCAAAGCCCAGCCACTATCAAACAAGACCTCAACAACTAAAGAACATGCACGCCATATCACACACAGTGGAATGCAATTTTTTTTCCGACTCTCAAGAGACAAATTTTTTTTTGACTCTTAAGAGTCGGAAATAGTATGTAGTTTAATTTTTCCGACTCTCAAAAGTGTCGGAAATAGTAACACATAAAAGAGTATTTTAGTCTATAAAAATTGAAAATGGGGGCCAAAAAGTCGTTTATGGGGGCCAAAAAGTAAAAGTCAAAAAATTTGGGTGCTTGGAAATGTTCACAATATGCACTGGGTACAGGTAACATTCAATTCAATAAATAATGTTTATAAATTATTTTAATTTGTGCGAATTACTAACTTCGCTTCAATTCACTTGCAGATTAATTGGATAGAAGATTCACCAACACCTCCAATATTTATAGGATGGTGGAGAAGTGCAAGTACGGGATCGTTTGCATAGAAATCTCATTTTCAAGAACGTCTTCAAATGTTCATACGATTTTTGCCCGAGCCTCACATGGAAGAAGCTAACCCTATTAATCTAGACGAAGATGAATAACACAAAGATCATAAGCCTCACATGGAAAAAGCTAACCCTATTAATCTAGACGAAGACGAAGGTGAAGAACACAAAGATCATAAGAACACTGCAAGATGATATCAATGTTCATACCATATTTATTCATGTTAGTTGTCACTTTGGTTTGGTAATTGAATTATGAATATCCAAAACTAAAATATAAATATCCAAAACTAAATATCCAAAAGTAAAAAATAAATCGATCTTATTGGTGCCTAGCACGACGTGCCTGTCCACCCCTCTGACTTGACTCCGCACCGTCATGAGTAGATCTACCACCTCTACGCCCTCTCCCAGCTACCCGTAAACCCTGAATCTCACGCATGACAGGGATGGTAGTATACAATCTGATATCATGTGTAATATCAGGATTGTATACCTGCTCCTGGTCTGCTACATCAACAAGTCGAAGAATACTACGCATTCTTGACATTAATTCGGTCTGCACATGAAAGCAATTACAAACTATTACAAAAAAAATAAATTGAAATTATTAAAAATATACATTGAAATTATTATAAAACTTACATTAACAACTTGGATATCATAATCCACCCCAGTCGATGTAGGTAGAAGATAAGGGTGAGAGTACGTGTGAACCCAATCTACATAATCCACCACACACTCCTCGGCGTATGTAGCAGGAGAGCCATAGACTACATGAACACCCCACTCAGCCCATTGCTCCTCAATCGCAGCATACAAAGGAAACGGCTGTGGTGGAGGCGGAATATACTGGATATAACCGAATGAAGCACTCGGTCCGGAAGGTACGGTCGCCTAATCTTACCACATCGAAGGTACCCGGAGTATAGAGCAATTTCGGCAAATGGTATGTATTCCCGGTGGTCGAGAAACGGCTGCCTAATGGTCTCGAGGTGCTGTCTGAAAGTAACTTTCGCACCATCAGGGCTTTGAGGGGACAACCACTTGAATATTCTTGGATGAGCCTCATTATAATCGTCCTTGGGAGTGCCAAATCCAAGTCCTGAAAATATTCCAGGATCCAAACCTGCGAATGAGTTGAGACATGTTGTTAATAAGATAAATACAATATAATGCTGAAAAAATTTATAAATAAAATAAGTTAAATATAACACATGTTACCTGCAGAAGTGATGTGAAACAGGCACACTGCAATTTCCCTTTCTTCGCGGCATCTGCCAACCGATCGTATAAATACGCCAACGCGGACGTACCCCATGCATAATCTCTTGCAGCATGCAAATCCTCCAGTGCATGCAGGTACTGAACTCCGGTGTTATTGACAGTCTTGTCAATAAACAGAGTCGATCCAACAAGGTACAGTAGGTAGCACCTTGCAGCGTGCTCGTACCGTCCTTGATTGATGAACTCCGCCAGCCACCTCTCCAATGTGCTGAAGGCAACCGCACCACCTTTTGTGCGATTGACCTCTTGAGTGGCCTCTGCTGCAGACACTCCCAGAACTTCCTGTAACAGAACCACAGCCTCATGCTTCGTCGGTTTATCCCACTGGATGAGCCGACCAGTCACAGGAATATGCAGCATGGAAGAAACGTCATCCAAAGTCACCGTAATCTCCCCACACGACAGATGGAAGGTGCATGTGTCCTCGTAGAACCGCTCCACAAATGAGCTGAGTATGCACCTATCCGTCATGTGATATGACGAATCGATCAGAGGCGCAAGTCCAGAACCCAGAACAAGTGTACGAACTTTTTTCGGTAACTCAGCCAAGGGCCTCAATCCAAATATCCGGTTAGGAAACCGGTTCAAAGGACCAGGATCCTGCAAGTAGGAGATAATAATTAGTTATGCAATTTAATTAAAAAAAATTACAAAGGATATTACATTTAAATTAAATATGCTTACATTGCCTCTCCATATCTGCTTGGCTCTGTGGCCGTTGTAAATAGTCAATAATGTCTCATTCTGAGGGTCGTCGACGTCGTCGTCTGATTCCCCTACATTTACCTCTGGTTCGTTGTCGTCGACGTTCAAATACCCAGCTGCTGCTGCCGTCGCCGCCTCTGCCTGTGCTGCCTCTGCCTGTGCTGCAACACGTGCATCATTAAGACGCTTACAATGCGATGCACTAGGACGGTTTCTCGGAGGAGGACGAGGAGAAAAGTCATCGCGGATGACATCTGAAAAGAAAAAACAAAACAACTTTAATATTAACTCAACATAATATTAGTATATATTTTATCTTATATGTTAGAAAGGATCTCAAACATCAATCTCAATATTTCCTTGCTCCTAAAATATGCTTATTGAGTTCAAAGCAACATTTAATGATATCAAAGAAACAATAATACAAATTGTAAATTATAAGTATTTTAATAAGTATATTCCTTATTCCTAAAATATACTTATTTAGAAGATAACCAAGTATCATCCAATGAAAATATACTTATTATCCTAACCCAATACTTGGATATGGGTTTCTATAACCAAGTTTTCTAACCACATAACAGTTTTATAACTCCATAAAAAAATACTTGATTCAATATAAATACAATTGCTTAAGAAATACATGTTAGTAATACATGACCTTCTCTTTAAGTTTTTTTTTCTTCTTATTTCAATAAGCTTGTTAGAGGATTTTAAAAAAATAACGAATTCATTATTATTATTAAAGGCAAAAAAAAGTTGGTTATTATTAAAGTAATTTAAAAAAAATTATTTTTATTAAAGGAAAAAAAATTAATTATTATAAAAGGAATTAAAAAAAATTTAAAAAAAAACAAAATAAGCTAGGTCGTAAGCTTGGGCCACGACTAGAAGTCGTAACACTGGGTTACGACCTGGCTCTTTCACACCGACAGCAGCCAACACATCAAACTATGACAAAAAAATTAACATATTATTTTTTATGAAATCTAAGAAGTAAACACATTTTTCAAATATAAGCAGTAAATCTAAGAAGCAAATCTAAGCAATTTTTTTTTTGAAATTTTAGTGGAAAATATAGGGTTCGGATTTCTCTCTATTTTTAAAACTAATCACTAAAGTAAAAGAAGAACCATGACAACCCAACACAATCAGTTATAGCATTACAAAAAAAGTACAGAATTAAAACAATGCTTGTTGAGGGAATTAAGAACAAAAAAGTACAAAAAAAAAGACACATACCGTAAAAATGTTTGTTGAGGGAAGAACGAGGCTGAATCAATTATAGCAAGGCTGAATCCATGCTTGTTGAGGGAAGAACGGATTCGCGAGGAAGCCACCCAGAGGGAGATTGTGAAACTGAATTTGTAAGAGGTTTGTAAAGTGTGAGAAGTGTGTGAGAGAGAAAGTGAGATCGGGGGGGTTATGTTTTGACACGGGTAGTAAGTAGGTGTTTACGACCCAATTAAAAACTGTGTTTTTTGAATTGATCGTAAGCAGGTACTACGACCCGTGACAAAAGTTAGTTTTAACACGGGTCGTAGGGGGTGATACGACCTGCAGGTCGTAAGTACCCCCTACCACCCATGTTAACTTTTTTTTTTAAAAGGGCATAATGAATATTATATTAAGAATTGGGGTGGCATCTATAGACCTTGGGGTGGCAAAATAAAAACCTTGGTTTTGAATCCCATTAAAAGCGTAAAAAATCTAAAATGTCACTTACTGGTGCAGTATCCGTGCAATATACGAGAATTATACCAAACTTATTTTGTTAATTAAATTTTTAAAATACTATGATAAAATATAAAAAAAAAATTAATTTAAATTTACATAATTTTAAATTAATGTTTAATTAAATTAATCTATATCAGTTAATCTAAAGGTATTAATGATTATTTCATTCATTAGTTAAGATTAAATTACCTGATTAGTATATCAGTTAAATAATTATATATCAAATTAATATTAATTTTTTATAAGATTGATCACACTTTCTTATTGTATGTGGCATGGAAATTAATTATTTCAATGGATATATATTTAAAATCTAACGTTTAAATTATTACAACTTTAATTTTAATTTATTCATTCCCTAATATTTATTAAAGAGACATATATTTGATATTTTTTTTAATAAATTTGAGAAAATTACATGCACTCAACTTACTCTTCTTAATACTATACTATCAAGTTAGTTATTTGAAAAATTTAGTTATTTTTGCTTAAAATAAGAGAAGAGGTAGTATTTAGAGATCGATTTAACTTGATAGCAGTAATAAAAAATAAGTTTTTATATTTTCTAAAATAAACTTGTAAGAACTACAATCGGTGGGTGAAATAACTAGGAGACACTAGGAGAACACCTAGAAGGGGGGGTTGAATAGGTGTTAGAGAAACCTTGAAAGATTTTCGAAAGAAACGAATCGAAACAATTAAGACAAATGATTTTTACACAAAGTTTCAGTCCTTAATCGATTAAGCAAGTTGATTAATCGATTAACCTTTGAAAAACACAAGTTAATCGATTAAGATGACCAATTAATCGATTAGTGCCTGAAAGATTGCTTTTGGTTAATCGATTAACACCTCCAGTTAATCGATTAATCACTGTTAAAATTGAAAAATCACTTTTCAATCGAATACGAAAATCAATCAATTAACACGTAAGATCAGAGATAAAGCGGAATTGATTAACACCAATATTCTTATTGATTACCTAGGTTATGAAAATGATTTTTCCCAAATCAATTTGCGCAATTAAGATTCAATTCAATCACTTATGAAAAATCAATTTTTTCTAGGTTTTCAACCAAGAACAATATTGAAATGACAAGAATGTAAAGAGTTAAGGGAATAGAGATACTGCACAGAGATTTATCCTGGTTCACTCACAACCACCGTGAGCTACATCCAGTCCCCTCTTCAACCAAGAGAGATTCTTCGCTATGAGGAATTAGAGTTCTCAAATTACAAGCAAATGCCTCTCAAGACTCCCTTCTTGATAGCCTCCAAGAGATACCACACGCTTGTCTTGCAACCCTATTGAATCTAATCTAACCTCTTCCCTTGCTTGTTGATATCCCCACAACAAGTCTTCCAATTTGCTTGTTTACCCAACAAGACTTCCAAATGCTTGATGATACCTAACACCAAGGCTTCCAAATGCTTGTTAACACAACAAGACTTCCAAGACTTCTTTTGCTTGATGAACAACCACCAAGGCTTCCTTGTGTTGTAGAATGTTTGCCTCCTTGCAATGATTACAACTAAATTGAAAACAATAACATTCCTATGAATCTCTTTCAATAGCTATGAAAATATCAACATAAGAGATTCAAAGATTCTTGATCAAAGAATGTAAAAGTTGAAAGCTTTGATCTATGAAATTGAGAGAGAATAGTGTGGCTTGATCTTTGTAAAAATTGATATGAAAATGATATTAGTTCATTCTTATAATTCACAAAGGTTAGGAAAAGGTTTATTTAGAATACCCAAAAGTTAGGATCGTTAAAAACTGATTTTGAGAAGTTAAAAAAGTATTTTAAAAACCAGCACTGCAGGTGTTAATCGATTAACACATGGCTTAATCGATTAACCACTGTAACATGTGTGTTAATCGATTAACATGACCCATTAATCGATTAGCCACTGCTAAATTCAATTAAAAACTTGTTTTCTCAAAACTAAACCTTTCCTTTCAAACCTTTAAGCCACGTATTGATTTTAGGTTAAGTGAATACTCAAAATATAATATAATCATTCACTTGATAGAGATCCACTACCCTCTAATGACTCTACCCAAACTCATTAAAATAAAAGACTCAAGCTAAAGATATTACAATTAAATACAAAATGAATCTTCACGAGCTTGCTCTCTCTTCATCATTTGTTGTTTGTTGAACTTTGGTGAGCTTCACACAACTTGAGCTTGATCAAAACACTTGTAGCTTTGTTCAAAACCTTTGTCATTATCAAAACATTCTCACTGGATCTAACAAAACTTATTATCTAAAATATGATCATTTAAATCTCGAATAAAAATTTATTTTCAACATTATAGCAATATATACATGTGATGCATAGGCTAGAAAAACCAACAATATACACAAATTGATATTAAAATGACTATTTTGTAAGCTTTCAGGGCAGAGTTATGAACCCGCTGTTTTCTTTAAAATTTGCTGATCTTTCTTTGTTTTGGGCCGTTGCAGAGTTCTGAAAGCCCATTTGGGAAATCCATAGACATAGGTAGGGTTTGCGTAACAGTTTATACTGTAACCGTTCTTCACTTCTGTAACAGCCCGATTTTCGTAAACCAAAATATTTACTTGAGGTTGCAAAAATTGAGGCCAGATTTTTTTTTTGTAAACGCATTGTTGAAAAGTCATTGTTGCATTTAAAAGTCCTTTTGCTGAAATCCGAGTGTTACTAAAACATTTATTTTCGTAAAAGAATTATTTCCAAATCATCATGATATTTTCCAAAAGATTACATGGTTCGATTTTCCAAAAAGAGTAGGCCTCAATACAGATGTAAGGACTTAGCTTTGAATACAAGAGTGGCACATTGCTTGGTAATCCTTGACACCAATCATGTCCTAAACTAAATTTACTGCTACTGCTTCCGCTACATTACTCTGATGAAGACTACCGGATGGAGATTCCCTTCTGTTGGCACCGTTCCTTTATCCCCGAAAGTGAAGTCACCTCTGTTGTTACTTCCTTACTGTCGTTTAGGCTTCCGCTCCCATCCCTCTAGTGTGATGAACCCTTTACGATGCTCCATTTGCCCGTTGCGATATCAGCAGCACCGATAGAACGACGAACATGAGAGAGTAAGCGATCCGAACGACGAATCGTCGACGGCGTGGAATTACAGTAGGCAAGATACTAGGACAATACAGATAGGACAAACAATATACATACAACATGACAATCAAACATAACATTATGATTATCATTATTCTTATCATTACTTCGTTATCTTTCCAACCTTGTTATCTTTTCTCAAACATAATATCTCAATTCAGTTCTTGACATCACCCTTTTAGGGAGCTTCACTTCATAATATCATCTATCATTTTGTTACTTTTAAACCTTTGTTTTCAAGTCTTCTCAAATCACAACCTTCGATGATTGGGGAAACCTAAAAGATCATCGAGGTACTCGTTTCGTTGCCATCGTCACACACGTCTACATCTCCTTGGTCATCCACCCAGTCCTAGTCGGAAGCGAACAGGAGTACAGGGCCTTTACCACGCGGGCACGACAGCTGTCTCAACACAGATGGTCCCAGACCAGGAGGATCTCGTCCTCAAATCATATAATCAAGGCTCACTGCCTCGCAGTGGCAAAACACATTGCCCCGTTCCAGTCCCTCTCCACTGTTCTCGAAATGCCATAGGGGTGACAGCACTATTCTGGTCCCGGGTGCAGAACTTACCACGGTATTAGACCCAGTCCCCACCACGTTAGTGCACCACATGTGGAGTTCGTTCTGCCCAGAATAGTACTCAAGGCAACGTGACGTTTTACCGCCCGAGCCTACCCTATTGCATTCACAACCCGAATATCCCTGATATCCGGGGTACCTTCCTCTCCACTACTTCGCACTCTCATACCTCACCGCGTTAATGTCTTTTAAGTCTTTTAATCTTTTTAATTGACCTAAGGTCGGCCCATCCTTCGTGCAACCCTTCAATGAGTCCCGACCACTAATCTTGGCACAATCTTTTTCTTATCACATCACACATAGCACAGAGCTGGGATCACATCACGGAATTCTCATCTCACTTTCCCAATCCTTCTTAACATTCTCAACCTTTCTCAAAACAATCTCACTTCTCACCCAAGCACCTTTCATAAACTCTTTAGGAATTTCATACCATTAGCTTTCACAAAATATTCTTTTCAATCATTACATTTTTGGGTGAGTGTTAATGGAGGAGCAAGCTCAACTCAACATTAAGCTTCTTCCCAAAAATGTGGACAAGGTATCACATCTTACTTCACAATCATTCTCACTATCCCCAGCTCTGGCTCGATCTCAACATTACCATTTATTCATTACTTCTTTCCCCAGCCTCAACACTTATCTTTGTATGTTTCGTCTTATATTTCTCATCATTTTCAATCTTATTATTTTCACAACTCATTCTTTCCTTTTAGCTTCTTTATTCAAGACGTAACAGACGCCCATCAACGTTTTACTCATTTAATCAATATCAATAAATACCATCAAACATAATTAAATAAAACATGCTAGTAACACACACATCACACAATAACAGTGTGGTTTTCGTCACCTTCGTATAAATGGCCACATAGGGCAAACAATTGCCACTTATACTACTGACTCCAACCACGTAGTCCCGATCTTTGAGATGATACGGGACATCCTACTAAATTACCTAAACACCACAGTGTCTTAGGATAGCTTCTCTCTCACCTGAGACCCAACTATATAATGCGTACCGCCTCCTCGTATCCTTTTGTGCTGCCTGCTGCCCCATTCCCGCGTCTTTAAGATTATTCCTCGTACTAAATAGAATACACTTATGTTATTAACTTGTATTAAGAAAATCTTTTTTCGTAACTTAGACACTTCTCATTCCTTGTCGGAAGACTTAAAACATAACCGTTTTTAATCCGGCTTTTGCTTAAGCCAATCATTATTTGAAAACTTTACTTTAAATCACTGGTACCCATTTAATCATTTAGAAGCATGTTCGAACTATTCTGGGCAGCCAAGAATCGTTTTGAAAAATCACTTTTAACCAGCCCCGAAAATATTTAAAATCACTTTTTCATTTTAAATAACTCTTTAATCCAAAACTAAGTTTTTAGCATGAAACAAATCTTGGACAGCCACGAATACAATCCAACAAGCTTAACTAGATTAACCCAAACTTATCCGAAATCAATTTGTTTCAAATCAATTATGTATGCAATTATTCTCCAAACATTAACTATCACTCAAACAACAACAACAACACTTAAATGAATTAAGTCACATAAGCAATTACACAACTTACAATTAATTCATATCACCAAAACACTTAGGCATGCATAAATTCATAATCACATTGAACTAAAGATCGAAATCAAGCACGTTTATTTTTCTCAACTTAAATCCTTTTCAAAAATCATTATACAAAGTTGCTTTCATGCAACTAAATTTCCTAGACCCATTTACCATGCATGACCGAACCTAATCAAGAAAAATAAGTCAAAATTACAAATATAAAACACACAGATCATCTGGGTTTATTTAAAACGCTTAAATTCTACTTTCTTTTTCAAGTAACGAAATTATTTATTCTTTCTTTTATTCTTCTCCAAATACACAAGACTTTTTCTAAAACCATTTAATTCATTTACCCCCCTTTTTCCTTAGTTGGGACTGAATATAAATTAAAGGTTCACACATAATTTCAAACATATTAATTTAACCACAGTTCACAAAACATAATCATTATTTTCATGCCTCTTTATTGAGAAAGTATCCTAGGCCATTCTAGGTGTGGAGGCCGAACCCTAATCTTGACAAAACAAGGTCCTTGGCTTATTTTTCAACATGCAAAAACACTAAATTCTTAAATCAAAGTAAATTAATATGCATGTGCCCTTTTTCTTTGAGACAAAACTTGATTTCCCTAACTCTAGACCTAGACCGAATGCACCACCATCATAAATTAAGGTTTTATTTATTTTTTTTATCATGCATGCACCTAGAACATAGATTTAGATGAAGATTATTTTCCAAAAACTTGTTTCCTTTATTTTCTTTTGTAAGACCGTGAGGTCTATGAGGAAAAGAAAATCTTTTTATTAAAAACCACATGCATGTACTTAAACCATGTAAATCAAGTCATGGAATTAAACATACGAACACAAATAGGAAACAAAAATAGAAAAGAACCAAAACCGAGACTTGCTTTAAGAAAATAAGAAGGCTTTTTGTCCAAAATCATTTACAAGCTCAAGACCAAAATAAAATCAAAGATTAAAACATACAAGGTTCAAAATCATCATCATAAACCAACATGCATGACCAAGATCAGCACAAATTTAGATCAAACATGGATTTAACAAATAAATACACAAGCATCTCATTCCTCACGATTTTAGGCATTAACTTCAATCATACAAAGGGATCTATACAAACTCTAGATCTAGAAGAAAAATCATCAAGATCTATCATGAAGAGTACTAACCAAATCGTCAACACAAGCTACACATATTACAAATTAATTCAAGTCCTTACAAGTCCATAGTTAAGAAAGATCAACACAAAGAGTCATCTTTCAAAACACAAAATGAACATATAAAAGAAGAAAGAAAATTTACAAGATCACAAAATAAAACTAGTCCTAATTCCTCTAAGGTATTCGGCTATACCAAGAAGAAAGGTCTTCTAAGTACTTGATCTTCAAGAAACTCCTAGGTTTTTGGACTTGATCTCCTTCTCCTTCTCCTCTCAAGGATCGCGGTTCTCTCTCTTTTTCTTTCTAAGGTTGAGAGATTGGTGTTGCTCTCAACCAAATGTGTATTTGGTCTTAGGAAAAGAAATGAAAGAAAGGTGGTGTTTGATGAGTGAATGAAGAGGAGTTCATTCACTCCCTCACGGTTTGGTGTTGTTGTTGTTGAGAGAAAGAAAGAAATGGTGAAGGTGGAATGAAGGGTGAAAAATGAGCTCTTTCTCACGGTTTGGTCCCTTTTTCTTTTAGTTCTACTTTTCCTATTTACCAAGAAGGGTTTGCATGGAGGGTTTATTTGCAATTTCCTTGGTCTTGGTCCCTCCTCCACGGCTCCTTCCTCTTCCTTTCCTTTTCTCATTTTCTCCCCCTTTAAGTCATGCATAGGTCATCAAAGTGATGTCATAGTGTTGACTAAAAGCATGCCACTTGTTGTTCAAGGGAATGAGCTTGGTGGCCAAGCCATGCATCAAGGCATTCAGCCACATGGGGTTTAGGGTGATCTAGGTTAGCTAATTAGGTTTAAGGCACTAATTAGGTTACTAATCGTGATTAGGGTAGGATTAGGATAATTAATCTAGATTTAATCCACTAATCCTTAATGATTAAGGCTTAATCAAGGATTAAGGCACTAATCAAAAACTTAATCCATAGTTAGCATGGGTGGAGTGAGGACTAATTCTAGATTAGCGGGCTAACCAAAAGGGTTCAGGTTTCAAGAGGGTAATTAAGTTCTTAATCAGGGATTAAGAGCTCGATTAAAGTTTAATCAACGATTAGGGCATCAATTAGGGTTTAATTAGGATCTTGGTTACTTGGTCATTATTTAGGGAATTCTAGGTTTTCTCCTACCTACATACATATACGGTACACACACATATACATATCATTTACACACATACACATGCATACTAATCCGTACACACACATACATGCATATCCACATAAAAAAAAACCAATTATTCATGCACCAAAATTATAATGACACCCAAAATATTGAGCATACATTTATAGAAAACAAGACACATTTTCATAAGACAACTTCTTATTGAAAGTGGTTCATTACTTTACTAAAAGAATCTTAAACATATAATCATTTCCCAAAATCACTAAAAAAAATCCATAGCTTAATCCCACTAAAGATCATTCTTTTAAAATCATTTATCATTTTGAAAACGTGACTTAAGAAATTTATTTAAGAGAATTATTCTTTCAAAACATTTTCTTCAAAGTAAATTTCTTTAGTATTTTAATCCAGTACGAGGAATTTGCGGGGTGTTACAACTTCTTCCTCAACAACGTTTTTTCTCACCTTGTTGCGGTTGTGAGGTCATTTGGATCATCCACAAGCAGTTTTGCACTTGTGTTGATAACATTGTAAGTAACCTTTCGTTTTAATTAATTATTTTTTTAAAACTGATTTTTTGCAGTTGAAATTGTAAGAAGTTATTCCCTTTTCATATTCTCGGCCTCTAGTGTATAAGTTAATTGCTTCATTGTTTTTGCAACCCAAAATCATAATATCAAAAAGCTTCAAGCAAACGAAGAAAGAGCTGAGAATTAAATTCTAGGTAGGTTGTAACATCCCAAATTCTTACCCCAAACTTAGTTCAGTAGGTTCGAGCTAGAACCGAGCTTAATCCGAACATGTCATCAGGGATGTCGTTAGATAGTCTTAGCCGTAGTGCGTTTAAGGGTCTAGCCGACCATCTAGCGACTTTTAGGGTCGCTGATCCAGCCTTAACCGCCGCAAACCGAGTAGTATCTAACCAAATAGCTAGATCCGAGCTCGTAGATCCTAGCTCACGTAAGCCCAAGCTTAAGATCCGAGTTCATAGGAACTGAGCAGGTAGCTCGGAGCTCTTGTGAACCAACCTCATCGTGTTGATAACCCTTGTCAGTGAGCCGCTAACCATGTCAAGACGGCTCTTGGTCACACCTTAAAAATACCCTTTGACCATAGCAGGTTGCCTTGTGTAAACCGAGTATAAGTTCGGCCTGTTTTCAGCCTCTGTTCGACCACCAAGAGGCTTCCTTAGCCAATCTCCGTTTAGCATCCAGTGCCTTAAGCCGAGGTTGTTTCCCAAACCTCCTATAGCCGAGCTTAATGTGCCGAGTTTATGCAATCCGAGCTTGTGGTGTCAAGCTCATGCTATTTGAGCTTGTGGAGCCGAGCTCATGTCAGCTGATCTGGTGACATCGAGTTCATCGAGACCAGGGTCTGTAGTGCCGAGCTCATGTCGAGCTTAGGATGTCCGAGCTCACGAGCAGGTAGTGTTGAGCTCAAGGTAGCCGAGCTCAATGTAACCGATCCCATGACGAGTATCACCTACCTAATGTCAACCGACCTTATGCTAAGCTGTTAGAGCCGAGCTTTTAGAACCATGTTGTAGAACTGTGCTGTTAGAACCGAGCTGTAGCCGAGCCTATTGTAACACCCCAAATTTTTAATCCCTGATTAATAAAAATTTTATTACGAAGTTTGTCTATAATTAATTTCTTTTATTATTTTTAAATTTGATTAATTATGTAAGTGAAAATGCATGAAAATGATTTGAAAATCATTAATATGTGAAAATAATGTTTTTGCATATCAGTCCCTGTTTTAGGACTTAAAAATAATTATAGAAATATTTTGGAGGGAAAGGAAATAAAAATATTTATTTTTCAAATTTTGGCTGAAAGACTCGAGTATTTTGCACAGTGTTGCACGAGTTAGTGCATTTGGTGAGTCACCCACTCGAATACCTCACGAGTTGACACGTTAGCGACTCAGCAACACGTCCTATGACTCGTGGCGCCTCGCATGAGCCCTTCCCCATTCGTTATTGACCCTTAGGGAAGAAGAATTGAGCAATTCTTCAACCCTTATACATTAAAATCGAGTTTGAAACTCAGTTAGGGTTCTAAACTTGTTCTCTTCGATTCTTCTTCAATTCTGAGAGTTAGACAACAAGTTATACACCGTTTCGAAGCTCACATCCAGAGCTTTGAAAAGAATCAAAAATCATGAGCTAAGGTTGAGTGTGTGAGGAGTAGTGAGCTCTGCAAGATAGAGCTTCAAATCTGCCAAAAACCAGAATTCTGTTTGGAGCTGCCAACTTCGTGCCTTCGATTCTCTCTCATCTTTGAGAGTTAGCCCATGAGTGATATCCCATTGGAAATCTCTTTCGACGAGCTTCGATTTGATACCAAATTCATGTGGTGAGAGTCTCTGATTGAGAAGTTATGGGCCTGCGAAGTTGAGTGCTTGAATCTGCCAAAACCAGATTTCAGATTCGGAGAGCTGACTTTGAGCTTCGATTTTGGTAAGCTCAAGCTTTCTCTTGATCCGAAACTTATTGTATTTCAAAGTTAGTGTTGCATAGATGAGTTATTAACCTTTTTCCCCAATTTGTTTGTCCATTTCATGCTCCAATTCCTCTGGTTCTTGCACACTGTCAAAGTAGTTCTGTTTTGAGGAGGAGCAATGGTGCATGGTGTTCTCTTGAAAGTCTCTACTCAAGTTCTGTTCAAACACGACCCTAAGGTATGGGGGAAGGTTACCATTTGCTAGAATGAGGAGGAAATGCATTAGAAAGTAGGGAGAGTCACCATGAGACTCTAAGGGCATAGATTGAAATAGGAATATGGCTTGGAGGCCCCTTTGTGCTTAAAATTCATTTTGAGCAAGTTTAATATGTTGCACTTGTGCTGTACAAACACTGCTTTCATGCTAAATGTGAGTAAATTTGATAATGCTATGTTGAGTTGCATAATATGTGAATTTTATGCATAAAGGAAAGCATGATTTGATTTTTTTGTGAATTGATGTGATCTCTATGTTGAGACAAGTTTTAAATATGTAAACAAAGTTCTTTTGATCATTGGTTTAAATTAGAATTGGTTAGAATTGAAAATGGTATGTTAAAACCAAGTTGTAGTGTATGTGCTGTCAGAAATACTCGAGTATTTGGTAAAATACTCGAGTATTTTCTGATGCAAGTTTTCCCTAGATGATCATGAAATACTCGAGTATTTGGTGAAATACTCGAGTATTCTGGACTGTAAACTACTCGAGTATTTTGTGAAATACTCGAGTATTCTGGGCAGTTTGGTACACAGTTTCATGAATTTGATGAACTACTCGAGTATTGAAGCTACTACTCGAGTCTTTTTACTATAATGTTGAAAAAATACCATTTTTAATCTAATCACTCATATTTAAACATAATGACACTTAAAAGGGAATGATGTGATATTTCGTCTGATAAATTTGTTATCATGTTGAACATGGAAGGTGAAATGCTTCATTGTTATATTTATTGCATGTTGCACATAATGAGATTAATGAATAACCTTAAATGGAATGTTTGTGTGCATTCATGCATCGCGATGTGGTGATAGCATATCATTTGGTCATGTTCGAGGAACATGAGGAGGGTACTCTGGGAGTACCAATGTGGTTACGACTTGCCTGTAGTCACATTTTGGTAATGTGACCAGCATTGGTTGCTGCGAATGTTGGGTATTCGTCTTGGTGACGAGATGTGCACATCGATATTGATTTGATATTATGGACCACGTTCTAGGCATAGTCATGTGGCTTGCTCGATGACACATTTTGGTAATGTGGGCAGCATGGTGGGATGTTGTTACGTCTTGGTGACGCGACGTACCCTTTGGTAGTGTCGTTATGGATTATATTCCGAGCAGGTTCACTATACGTCCGAGTCACATATACGGGTTGTTTGGATGGTCATGCATGAGAGCATTAGTTGGAGAATCTCAGGACTTGAGAGATAGTGTGCAAGCATCATGTCATACATTTAATGTGATTGACTATAAATTAAATTGGCTTGCTCACATGTTGTGCATAACTCTTGACTATTTGGTGCATGTGTATATGCATTCCGATCATGATGAATTACTTACTTGTGTACGTTAGAACTTTTTCTCATTTGATTATGCGAATGAGTATAGCTTACCTCCCTGCCCTTATTAGGTGTTGACCAGGTACCTATATCTTCTAAAGATCAGTGATCATGGATGACCCTTAGGTTCATGAAGTACATAGTCATCATGGATAGGAACTCCTTGTGCAACTCTTGAAGACTCGGCCAAAAGGATGATTGGACGAAGGACCATTGACTAGCTCTGGACGTCTCTAATTTTTGATAAAAACCATATTGTTCATGATTTGAGAGATGTATCAGAGTAAAACTTAGTTTTCATAATTTGATTATAATTGTGGTACTCATAGAGTTTTTTTTTGCACCTGATTTTAAGGATCAATGACATACCTCACAATTTATAAACTCTAAAAAAAATGAACTATTTTAATATATATTCCGTTGACTCTGACTTTATCAGATGAGTTTGGTACGAAGGAAGTATTATTAAAATTGATTTCCTGAGATAACCTTATATTTAAGCTATTCTCAAAAACTATTTTGTTCTACTAGAGTTATCTTAAAAAGATTTTTGAAATGTTTAGTAAATGATTATTCCTTCCACCGAATTCAGTTCCAAATACATGACTTAAACTTGAAGTACCACACTTAAATAAATTTTCATATTCGGACTTCTTCCAACATAGTGAATAGTTTTAAATTCTTTTTATTAAAAGATGGATGTTACACCTATATAACCGATCTCGCATCAGCGTTGTGTCGTTTTGACCTCGGCAGGTGATTTGAGGCTGAAATATGATGTTTTTGTACCTTATTTAACCCCTATTTACTTTGGTTTTGGTGTGTTCTTAAGCAAAGTCGAGTCTTTTGTTAGGATTTTTAGTTGTTAAGTGTTTAGGTAGGGTGTTGTTCGTTTTGATGTGTTTGTTAGTGTTTCAGGTATTTTAATGGTAAATTGGAGATGGGAAGAAGAAGTTGGAGCTGGACTTTGAGGAATTGGAATTTAAAATGAAGAAAAGGTGGAAATTTGTACTTGCACGCCCAGGCGCAGGGTCAGCACGCCCAGGCGTGTAAGGGGTCAAGTCATCAGGAATGGGGTCAAAGTGCTAAAAAAGCTGCAGCAACTCAGGCAGATTCGCGCCCAGGCGCGCGGAACCATGCTCCCAGGCGCGCGTGTCACGAAGGGAGAAGAACTGGTGAATTTCAGAGGTGCGCCCAGGCGTGACAACGCCATACCCAGGCGCGCGTGACAGATCTGTTTTGGATTAGTGATTGTTTTAAGGGATTTGTGATAAGATTGCTTTTGGGGGTTGTTAAAATAGATTAGGATTGGTAATTAGGATTATTCTGAACAGTTGGGAACTAAAAATTTGAGAGCTTTGGTGAAGAATTGAGATTGGAGACTCAAGTTTAGTGGTAATTATGCTTACTTTTATCATGTTTATTGTTTCTCTCTTCTCTATCATGAACTAAACCCTTATTTGGGAACATGTGGATTTGTATGGAACCTTCATAGTTTTTGTTTAATGAATTAATGTTTTTCCAATTAAGTATTGTGTTTGATTATGTTTTAATTGATTATCATGAATTTGACGTCGTTTATGATTTGGTAATTCTAATTAAATAGGAATATTGAATTAGGATTTAGACCTTTAATCAAACAATTCAATTACATAGGTATAGGAATATGTCTATGAATTGGGTAACCTTCTAATAATTTTGATTGGACATTAATTGGTAAGATTAGGATTTAAAGCTTTGCTTAAGGAATTAAGGGAGATTAAATTACTAAGAAACAGGGTTGACCTAAGGAATAAGGCTGCTTTTACCTTCGCAAAATTGGTTCAATACTTAGGAAAATCATTGATGTTGGAAAACTACACTCGGTGGTTGAAACAAATAGGAACACTAGGAGAACACCTAGAAGGGGGGTTGAATAGGTGTTATAGAAAGTTTGAAAGATTTTCGCAAGAAACAAATCTAAACGATTAAAACCAATGAAAATCAATCAATTAACAAATATTATATCAGAGATTAAGCGGAAACAATCAACACCAATATTCTTATTGATTCACCTAGTTATGAAAATGATTTTCCTCAAATTAATTTGAACAATAAAGATTCAATTCAATCAAATATAGAAAAATCACTTTTTCTAGGTTTTCAACCAAGAACACAATTAAAGACTTGAATTGTAAAGAGTAGAGAGTTTAGAGATACGACACAGTGATTTATCCTGGTTCACTTTCATCCACTTGAAAGCTACTCCAGTCCCCTCTTCAACCAAGAGAGATTCTTCACTATGAGGAATTAGAGTTTCTCAAATTAAAAGTAAATGCCTCACAAGACTCCCTTCTTGCTAGCCTACAAGAGATACCACACTCTTGCCTTGTAACCCTATTGATAATCTAATCTAACCTCTTCTCTTGCTTGCCGATACCCCACAACAAGACTTCCAATTGCTTGCTTCACTCACAAGACTTCCAAATGCTTGCTTCACTCACAAGACTTCCAAATGCTTGTTCTTTAACAAGGCTTCCAAGTGCTTGATGAAATGCCTCACCAAGGCTTCCAATGAAACTTTGCTTGATTCACAAAATCAAGTCTTCCTTTGTTGTAGATAGCTTGCCTTTTGCAATGATTACAACCCAAATGAAAAACAATAACAATCCTATGAATCTCTTTCAAAAGCTATGAAATATCAACATGAGAGATTCAAGGTTCTTGATCAAAGAATATGAAAACGAGAGCTTTGATCTTGAGAGAGTGAGAGAGAATAGTGTGGCTTTGATTCTTTGTAAAATTGTGTATCAAAATGATTCTAGTTGATAGAAATGATTAGGAAAAGGTTTATATAGAATACCCAAAAGTTGGAGCACTTAGAATGGCTTTTGAGAAGTGAAAAACGTATTTAAAAAAACCATATCTGATCAAGTTACTCGAGTGAAATGAGTGTTACTCGAGTAAACCGAAAGCAAGATAATTTTCACTCGAGTGAGACCAAAAATACTTGAGTAAAGGTGCAGATAATCGATTATCAAAAGATTATCAGTTCAAAATACACTGTTAATCAATTATCAAAATCTGTTAATCGATTATTAACATTAAAAATCACTTAAAACTTATTTTCTCAAAAACTAAACCTTTTCTTTCAAACCTTTAAGCCACCTATTGATTTTAGGCAAAGTGAATACTCAAAATATGATATAATCATGCAATCAAAAGAGATTCACTACCCTCTAATAAATTCTACCCAAACTCATAAACTAAAAGACTTGTGAGGCAAAAGATAAAACAATAAAACATAAACTACCAAACTAAGTCTTCATGAGTTGGTTCTCTCTTCATAACTTGATGTTTGTTGTTGCTTGTTGAGCTTGAACTTGATCAACACATTTGTAGCTTGTTCAAAACCTTTTGGCATTTATCAAAACATTCTTCATGGATCTTACAATCTCCCCCTTTTTGAAAATGACAAACATGTTTTGAAATCGTTTGAAGTTCATTGAAGTTGTTGATGCTTGAACCATTTGATCACTTGGTGAGACTCTTGCTCCCCCTCAATTAATGCTTTTGACATTTGAAATCCAATTGAGTAAGCTTGATTCTCCCCCTATCTCCAACAACTTTGCTCAACCTACATAAAAACAACAAAAACAACCTTTCTCCAAACATACCATTTTATTTCTCCCCAAAATGATAATATTTCTCTCCTTTTTCAAAACATCATATTTCTCCCCCTTTGGCATTATCAAAAAGAAATATATACCAATTGTAACTAAACAAATACCAATTGAAATAAGATCTAAGCCAAAATAGAAGAAATATAACCAAAGCATGATAATCATCTCATGATTACTCAATGATATCAATTATAACAAATTGTATACCAATAACATGATACCAATTGTAAAACAATTGTATGAATTTGATACCAATAGTATTTTCTCAATAGTATAAACAATATCACATTATAAGAAATAATACCAATTGAGAGAACTATGAGCAATATCTAACAATATCAATTGTAGATACCATTTGTATAATATCAAATGTTACCAATTTGTAGGATTTTCTTCTTGATACCAATTGAAGAAGATCAATAATGTCAATTGTATCAAATGTGTATAGACCTTCATTTGCTTCTTCAATCATACCTACAAAACAATCATGCTTTGCTTTTTGGTATCCAAATGGTTTTGGATCCATTTTTGTTAGTGTAGGGACTCTCACCCTTTTTCATCCAAACAAAATCTCCTTTAGGTATACCATGCACTTTAATATAACACACATTTGAAGTATGTCCATGAGTACCACAATAGAAACATGTTGGTGCATTTGAAAAATCAACTTTAGAAAAATCAACAACATTTCTATGAGATTTACTCTTAGCATTAGTATAACCCAAACCAAACTTGTTTGAATTTTCTCTTTGAAAATTTAACAATGTGCGCAATCTAATATCACCATTTGAGAAACTTGCAAGCTTATTTTTCAAAATAGCATTTTCATCCTTAAGCAACTTGCAATTCTCACAATCAACCACAATATTCAATCTACTAGCACAATCACAAGAAGAACTAGCATATATAAGATCAAGAGTTTCATTTTGAAGATTAAGCTCATCAACTTGTTTTTGAAGTTCTAAAATCTCTTGTTGATGTTTCAAAATGAGCTTCTTCCTTTCAATGTTTTTCAAAGCTAGTTTCTTAAATTGTTTATGCATTTCTTCATAAGCATTATATAACATTTCATAATTTGAAGAAATTTCGGATTTAGTAAGACTTACATCGCTTTCGTCACTTTGCTCACTTGATTCATCATTTGAGCTTTCCTCTTCATGTACTTGAGCTATCAAGTTGAGACAAGCGTCATGTTCATCATCCGAAGAACTACTAGTTGTGCTTTTCTTGTCTTGTTCATCATCACTATTCCAAACTATGTATGCCCTTTTGTGTTTTGCATTTTTCTTCTCTCTCTCCTTCTTCTTGAGATACTTAGAGCATGAGTACTTGAGATGACCGGGCTTTCCACATTCATGGCAAACTACACCTTCTTTTGAAGTCTTGGTCTTGTAGTGTGGGGGATCCTTCTCTTTACTTTTGTCCTTGTTCAACCTTCCTTTTCTCCTTAGAATTTTATTGAACTTTCTTAGTAGAAGCTTCATCTCCTCTTCATCAATATCTGAATCGGAATCTTCATTATCAACATCATCATCATCGGAACTCTCTTCCTTTTTATATGACCTTTGAGCTTTAAGAGCAATTCCTTTTATCTCTTTGTACTTATCCGACTCTTCATGCTTATGCAAACGTCCAAGCTCCATTTCATGTTCTTGTAGCTTTCCGAAAAGTGTTGCTAAGTCCATGGTGTCCAAGTCCTTTGATTCAACTATTGCGGTAACCTTGGGTTGCCATTCCCTACTTAGACATCTTAAAACTTTGTTAACAAGTTCACAATTCACGAAAGTTTTACCAAGAGCAATGAGATGATTAACAATATGAGTAAAACGTTTTTGCATAAAACATATAGATTCATTAGGCAACATATGAAACAATTCATATTCATGCATCAAAGAATTCAATCTAGCACGCCTAACTTCACTAGTGCCTTCATGTGTGACTTGCAAGGTGTCCCATATTTCTTTGGCATCTTTACATTGGGAGACTCTAAAGAACTCATCATAAGATAGAGCAGAGGTGATGATATTTTTTGCTTTTAAATCATATTGAATTTTCCTTTTATCATCATCGGTCCACTTATCTTTGGGAGTAAGGGTAAGCACACCTTCTACATCTTTTGAGGGAATATAAGGACCATTTTCTATGCTTCCCAAATGTTCATATCTATGGCTTCTATAAAGATTCTCATCCTAATTTTCCAATAAGCATAACCCTCTCCACCAAACATAGGAGGGCGATTTATTGAAGCACCTTCACCACCAAAAGGATTCGTAGAACCCATTGTAGTTTCTTTAAGGATCTTAATGAAAAAGCTCTATGCTCGTGTCTTTCGACCGAGCTCTGATACCAATTGTTGGAAAACTACACTCGGTGGTTGAAACAAATAGGAACACTAGGAGAACACCTAGAAGGGGGGTTGAATAGGTGTTATAGAAAGTTTGAAAGATTTTCGCAAGAAACAAATCTAAACGATTAAAACCAATGAAAATCAATCAATTAACAAATATTATATTAGAGATTAAGCGGAAACAATCAACACCAATATTCTTATTGATTCACCTAGTTATGAAAATGATTTTCCTCAAATTAATTTGAACAATAAAGATTCAATTCAATCAAATATAGAAAAATCACTTTTTCTAGGTTTTCAACCAAGAACACAATTAAAGACTTGAATTGTAAAGAGTAGAGAGTTTAGAGATACGACACAGTGATTTATCCTGGTTCACTTTCATCCACTTGAAAGCTACTCCAGTCCCCTCTTCAACCAAGAGAGATTCTTCACTATGAGGAATTAGAGTTTCTCAAATTACAAGTAAATGCCTCACAAGACTCCCTTCTTGCTAGCCTACAAGAGATACCACACCCTTGCCTTGTAACCCTATTGATAATCTAATCTAACCTCTTCTCTTGCTTGCCGATACCCCACAACAAGACTTCCAATTGCTTGCTTCACTCACAAGACTTCCAAATGCTTGCTTCACTCACAAGACTTCCAAATGCTTGTTCTTCAACAAGGCTTCCAAGTGCTTGATGAAATGCCTCACCAAGGCTTCCAATGAAACTTTGCTTGATTCACAAAATCAAGTCTTCCTTTGTTGTAGATAGCTTGCCTTTTGCAATGATTACAACCCAAATGAAAAACAATAACAATCCTATGAATCTCTTTCAAAAGCTATGAAATATCAACATGAGAGATTCAAGGTTCTTGATCAAAGAATATGAAAATGAGAGCTTTGATCTTGAGAGAGTGAGAGAGAATAGTGTGGCTTTGATTCTTTGTAAAATTGTGTATCAAAATGATTCTAGTTGATAGAAATGATTAGGAAAAGGTTTATATAGAATACCCAAAAGTTGGAGCACTTAGAATGGCTTTTGAGAACTGAAAAACGTATTTAAAAAAACCATATCTGATCAAGTTACTCGATTAAACCGAAAGCAAGATAATTTTCACTCGAGTGAGACCAAAAATACTCGAGTAAAGGTGCAGATAATCGATTATCAAAAGTTTGTTAATCGATTATCAGTTCAAAATACACTGTTAATCAATTATCAAAATCTGTTAATCGATTATTAACATTAAAAATCACTTAAAACTTATTTTCTCAAAAACTAAACCTTTTCTTTCAAACCTTTAAGCCACCTATTGATTTTAGGCAAAGTGAATACTCAAAATATGATATAATCATGCAATCAAAAGAGATTCACTACCCTCTAATAAATTCTACCCAAACTCATAAACTAAAAGACTTGTGAGGCAAAAGATAAAACAATAAAACATAAACTACCAAACTAAGTCTTCATGAGTTGGTTCTCTCTTCATAACTTGATGTTTGTTTTTGCTTGTTGAGCTTGAACTTGATCAACACATTTGTAGCTTGTTCAAAACCTTTTGGCATTTATCAAAACATTCTTCATGGATCTTACAATTGATTCGTTAGCAATTATTATAGGAACCTACAATGAAACAAGTTCCCAAGATTTCCCAAATTCTTTCACAATCACTTTTTATTTGCGTTTTTGTTTTTCAATTTAATTTAGTTAAGAATTTTCCAATTAATTTAATTTTAATTTGAATTTCACGTAGTAACTACGACTTAGGTGAGAATTATTTTAATCGATTTTAGTCCTCGTTGGGAACGACAACCCACTTCCACTTTATTACTTGTCACGAACTGGTGCACTTGCCAGAACGCAACAAGTTTTTGGCGTGACCGGGACTAAAATTAGATTTTAGTAATTTTTCGGTACTTTTAGTAGTTACTTAGTGGAATTTTCTCTAGCTATTTATTCTTAATTGTTTCTATTTACTCAACAGGTGCTTTTAACCCTCTTTGCCGAGATTGGTATATGCACTTGCGTTCTGCAAGTGATTATAGCAGCATTCAATTCGATCCTGAGATCGAATTGACAGCGAAGAAGCTAAGGAAACAAGCACAGCAAGAGAGAAGGAGACGAGCAAGAATAATGGCAGAAGAGCGTGAGCGTCAGATTGACCATGGGCCAGAACCTGACAGGCGTACATTGGCTGATTACGCCTTAGTTGACCCAACCTTGATTGGTACTAGCATAGTACGACCTGCTGTCACTTGTTAGATCCAGTGAGAATGTTTTGATAATGACAATTGTTTTGAACAAGCTACAAGTGTTTGTGATCAAGCTCAAGTATGAAGGAGTTCATCAATCAACAACAAACAACAAATGTTGAAGAGAGAGCAAGCTCATGAAGATTCAATTTGTATTTAATTGTAATATCTTTAGTTTGAGTCTTTTATTTTAATGAGTTTGGGTAGAGTCATTAGAGGGTAGCGAATCTCTATCAAGGTCATGATAATATCATATTTTGAGTATTCACTTAACTTAAAATCAATAGGTGGCTTAAAGGTTTGAAAGGAAAGGTTTAGTTTTGAGAAAACAAGTTTTTAATTGATTTGAACAGTGGTTAATCGATTAAGACATAGGCTAATCGATTAACACACAAATTCAACAGTGCTTAATCGATTAAGCTGCATGTTAATCGATTAAGACCTGTAAAACTGGTTTTTAAAATACGTATTTAACTTCTCAAAACTAGTTTTTAAGTTTACTAACTTTTGGGTATTCTGTATAAACCTTTTCCTAACCTTTGTGAATAATTAGAACACATTAGAACAACTTTCATATCTTTTTTACAAAGATCAAGCCACACTATTCTCTCTCACTTTCATAGATCAAAGCTTTCTATTTTTACATTCTTTGATCAAGAATCTTTGAATCTCTTATATTGATATTTTCATAGCTATTGAAAGAGATTCATAGGATTGTTATTGTGTTTTCATTGAGTTGTAATCATTGCAAAGGAGGCAAGCTATCTACAACAAAGGAAGCCTTGGTGGTTGTTCATCAAGCAAAATTATCTTGGAAGTCTTGTTGTGATAACAAGCAATTGGAAGTCTTGTTGTGATAACAAGCAATTGGAAGCCTTGGTGTGAGGTATCATCAAGTAAGTGGAAGTCTTGTTGAGGGGAATCGACAAGCAAGGGAAGAGGTTAGATTAGATTCAATAGGGTTGCAAGACAAGAGTGTGGTATGTCTTGGAGGCTATCAAGAAGTGAGTCTTGAGAGGCATTTGCTTGTAATTTGAGAACTCTAATTCCTCATAGTGAAGAATCTCTCTTGGTTGAAGAGGGGACTGGATGTAGCTTTCAAGTGGATGAAAGTGAACCAGGATAAATCTCTGTGCACTATCTCTATTCCCTTAACTCTTTATATTCAAGTCTTTCATATGTTCTTGGTTGAAAACCTAGAAAAGATTGATTTTTCAAATTGATTGAATTGAATCTTAATTGTGAAAATTGATTTGGGGAAAATCATTTTCATAACCTTGGTAATCAATAAGAATATTGGTGTTGTTGGAAACCAACAAGCGGGCTAAGCAATTACTAGAGGGGGGGGGTGAATAGTAATTTGAAGCACTAATACCGAATATTTCGAATGATAATTAAAGAATAGTGCTAAAACTGAATTTTATGAAAACAGACTCGAAATACTCGAGTCTTTTGTGAAATACTCGAGTTTTTCAAGAACAATTCGAGTCTTTCAAAATATACTCGAGTTTTTCGTATCAGAGGACAGGCAAACCAGAAACGAAAATTCAGCAATTCACCTCAAATCAATCCAATATAAAACAGAAACTTATCCAACAGAATAGCAAGCAATCTAAATAACTTTTAACACTTAAATACCACTTAGATTCCTTGAACTTGCTACCTAATTGAACAAATCCTATTTCTTTGAAATGCTTTAAGTTGTTTGAGCTAGAAAGTAAATTGAAAGCAATAAACCAACACTCAAGCAATTTTATCCTGGTTCACTCCAACAATGAGCTACATCCAGTCCTCCTAATCAACTTAGGAGTTTCTACTATAAATCAAATTGTTAGAAATTACAAGGATTACTTGAGATAGCCTCACTCAACCTAACCCTTCAAGAGTGTACCAAACTCTTGATTTCTACCCCAATTTGATTCCGGTGATGAAGAACTCTTCTAAAGCTTCCTTGAACTCCTTTCAAGAAACTCCACCGAGCTAGGAACCTCCTAGTCTTGTGATTGAGAACCTCTCAAGACTCCAACACCCTAAGCCACTTAGGGTTTGCTTGGGAACAATCCAAGACTTTGAATGATCAAGCTTTTTGTATGTGTATTACTAATCTCACAATGGATTAGCACAAATAAGCACAACTCAATATAGAAATTGAGACCTAAACTCAACTTGGGAAGAGAATAACTATATGAGTGTGAAGTTGAGATTTTGTGAATCAACACTTGATAAGAAGAATTAATGAAAGCTTGTAATCAATATGCTCTTGTAGTCTTGTTTGTTCTTGTGCAAAAACAAAGAGAAATTTTACAATCAAGTTCTGAAAATGCTCCCTTGGGTTGAATGAGACTCAAGTGCCTTCAATTGAGTTGAGTCTCTCCAACGTTCATTTTTGCTGACTGGGCTAAAATACTCGAGTCTTTTGGCCAATACTCGAGTCTTTTTGGCCACTAAAGAAGGATTTGGTGCACGAACAAGACTAACGGTCATATTTGCTGATTTGGCATAAATACTCAAGTGTTTTTCAGAAAACTCGAGTACATACTCGAGTTTTTCTCAAAATACTCGAGTATTTTGATCAGATATGACAAAAAATAATTTTCAATTTTATTTTTCTTCTCAAGTATCAATTTTGATTAATCTCAAACTAATAAACATATTAATTATTTTATTCCTAGATGAGACTAACTATATCTACCCATTCTCAACATAAATGAAAAATTACAATTACAAATCAATTGAGAATGAGTGAGCACTTGTCTTCTTTCTTGAATTCTTGTTGTTGTTGATATTGCAATAACTTCAAGGCTTGATTGTTAATTACTTTGTCATCATCAAAATCTAATCCACATAGATAGGAGCGTTGAATTTACAATCTCCCCCTTTTTGGTGATGACAAAATAACTAACACTTGTGGAGCTTGATACCACTTGAAAATGCAACTCCCCCTTACTATAGGATCCTTTTCACCTATCTAAGAATTCAGCTTGTGCAAGAGGTTATGATATTTTAAGTGCAACAACAAGCTTATGGAATTTGAGTGACCAACCAATATCGGAGTAGATACCATAATCAGAAAATTTAGATGCTACAACAAGATTCAAGACAATTTAGATGCTACAACAAGATTCAAGACAAGTGTGATATCTCTCCCCCTTTTTGTCAAGAGCCAAAAAGATGTAACAATTTAGAAAAAGATAACAACATAATAGATTTAAAAGTGCTAACACAAAGTGCAGTAAGAACAAAGAGTTTTAAACACCAAACTCCCAAAATACATAAAATTTAACAAAGACCAACATACTGAAAAACTAAGATAAAATCCAAAAGCAACAACATCAAAACATAGATGGAGCAGGATCATCGGGAGGAGGATAGAATCGAGAGAAGGCCGCCATCATCTCATCAAACCGTCGGTTCATCTGGTCTGAGTGCTGATCCAGGCGGGAATAGAGCATAGCAGACTGTGTAGCCATCCTAGTATCCAGACTCGCAAAGTCATCACGCTGGGTGTCAATAGCAGTCGCAAGAGAATCCACCCTCCCATCGAGAGTGTCCAGCCGTGTGATGACATTATCCCTCCACCCCGAGTTATCAAACCCAAACTGAGATCCAGTGAAATCATCAAAATTAATCTCGTCCTCAACTGGGTTTCCACCTTCAGCTTGCGCAAATGCTGCAGCTTCTTCTTCCAATTGTTGGGCATCCACCCCTTGTTGAGCTGCAACATATTCAGCCTTTCTCAAATTGGCTATATCAGATTGGTACAGGTACTCTCCAGATGGTTCATGAAATTCCATGCCTTGATGAGTCAAAGTACCATTGTTTAGGCAATGCTGGTTAACATGAAGAGTTGTGGACTCTTCATTTGGTGGTATGGGTACTTGGAAGTTGAGAAAAAGTCGGGATACATGCATAGGATAAGGCAGGGACTTAGGGTGCTTAGATCGGGCAGCAGCTAGCATCCTATCCAAAATGATGCGACACCAATTCAACTGTTCATTATTCAGAATGACACTTACAAGCCTAAGTTCATTGTTGGTTGGTTTCGCATAGTTTGGTGAAGTTTGGGGAACTAGCTGATGGCAAACAATATAGTGCAGGACCCTAGATTGGACAGTCATCATAGATGCATGCTTAATCCCTCCGGTCCAGACACGACCGGGGCGCAAAAGACTTTGAAAAATTCCATCGGCATTTGCCCTAAGTGCGTTGTCCCCGTGTCGTGAAGGCCCGAAAGCATGATATATATCCTTAATTCTAATGCAGAATTTGACACCTTCAACCATGGATTCCATTACATTGTCGTTTAGCCTAAGGTTTGCATAAAAAGTTCTAACTAGTCTAGGGTAAATTGGACCATTAAATTCCAGAAAACGAATGAGTTTTTGATGCTTAAGATTGGAGACAAAGGAGAAACCCTTACTCTGGAGAAATTCACAATTTACCCAGGTAACAACACCAAACCCTCTTGTAGCAAAGCCCCCAAACCTGTCCAAGCACTCATCCTCTTGATAATACTCAGGGATGTCTTCATCGGATGATGATTCGGAGATCCTTACTCGCTTTCCTTTCCCAGAAGATGAAGCCATTGAAGAAATTTTTGAGAAATTTGAAGAGTTTGGAAGTTAGGGTTTGAAAAGGGGGTAAAGAATTTGAAGATGAAATCGGTTGAAATTTGTTGAAATAAGAGATGAAAAGTGTTTAGGGGATGTTAAGCTAATGATTTTTGGCAAAAATTTGAGAAAAATCTGAGTTTTGAGGAGAAAAGCACGTGAAAACCGAGAGAGAAGAGAGACAAGTTCGAAGAAACTCGAGTGTTAGGGGCTGCAGATATATATATAAACGCTGCAAAATACTCGAGTATATTCAATAATACTCGAGTTGTTCTTGACAAAAGACTCGAGTCTTGGACAATATACTCGAGTCTTTTGAGACTCAACCCAGGTCTGCCCAGATACTCGAGTAAAAACGCAACGACTCGAGTTTGGTCAGAAAACCAAATTTCAGGAAAATGAAAAAGACTCGAGTTTTTGGAAAATACTCGAGTTTGGTCGGAAAGTCCAAAATTTGGGGTTTTCGAAAGACTCGAGTGTTTTTGAAAATACTCGAGTGTTTTTGTCAGACCCTTAATAAAAACTTTTTCAATTTAAAACCGAATTAATTTTGAATTAATATACTCTAGTCTTTTGAAAATAACTCGAGTATTTTTGACAGAACAGAAATTTGAACACAGTTTTAAATGAACAAACACAAATCAAACACAATAGGCTTCATTACCAACTTGGAATTCAGTAAGAATCATGCACAATTAATACACCATATGTAAAATATCATCAAGGACAATTGTAACTAGGAATCAAGAAAACATTATAGTAAGATCAATATGGTGATTTTCAAATATGACACACAATGCAATTAGCCTATATTAGTTTCATCTAAAATACCAAGTTCTCTCCTTATATGATAAAAAGTGTCCCTTGGTAGAGGTTTAGTAAAAATGTCGGCTAATTGATTTGTGGTACTAACAAATTCAATTGTACAATCACCTTTATGTACATGATCTCTCAAAAAGTGATGTCTTATTTCAATGTGTTTGGTTCTTGAGTGATACACCGGATTCTTAGTCAAATTGATTGCACTCGTGTTATCGCATCTAATAGGAATATTTTCAAGTTTCAAACCAAAATCCGATAATTGTTGTTTCATCCATAATAGTTGAGCACAACAACTACCGGCTGCGATATATTCCGCTTCGGCGGTAGAAAGAGCAACACAAGCTTGCTTTTTAGAAAACCAAGACACCAATGAACTTCCCAAGAAATGGCAAGTACCACTGGAGCTTTTGCGATCAAGCTTGCATGCCGCGATGTCAGAATCCGAGTAACCAACTAAACTAAGATTGGCATCAGCAGGATACCATAAACCAGTGTTAATTGTTCCTTTTAGATACTTAAATATATGTTTAACTGCGGATAGGTGAGATTCTTTAGGATTAGCTTGAAATCGAGCACAAATGCATACACTAAACATAATATCCGGTCTAGATGCAGTGAGATATAGGAGACTACCTATCATTCCCCTATACTTACTAACATCAACCGGGGTACCTTGTTCATCGTTGTCTAGGTAGCATGATGTGCTCATTGGAGTGTAGGCTTCTTTGCACTTGTCCAATCCGAACTTTTCAAGGAGCTCTTTGCAATATTTCCCTTGATGTACAAATGTCCCCTCCTTGACTTGCTTTATTTGTAAGCCTAGAAAGAACTTGAGTTCTCCCATCATTGACATTTCAAATTCCTTTTTCATCAAATTTGAAAACTTTCTACAAAGAGACACGTTAGTAGCACCGAATATGATATCATCAACATAGATTTGTACTAACAATATGTCATCTTTGGTTTTATAAATGAATAGTGTATTATCAACCTTCCCCCTTTGAAACTTGTTTTCTAATAAAAAGGAACTCAATCGATCATACCAAGCTCTAGGAGCTTGTTTCAATCCATAAAGTGTCTTTTTCAATTTATAAACATGGTTCGGAAATTCACTATTTTCAAAACCGGGGGGTTGTTTGACATACACTTCTTCATTTATAAACCCATTCAAGAAAGCACTTTTAACATCCATTTGATATAAAGTGAATTTCATGATTGATGCAAAAGCAAGTAAAATTCGGATAGCTTCAAGACGTGCAACCGGAGCAAAGGTCTCATCATAATCGATACCTTCCTCTTGGTTGTACCCTTGAGCTACTAGTCTAGCTTTGTTTCTTATGATTAACCCGGATTCATCAAGTTTGTTTCTATAAATCCATTTAGTGTCAATTATGGTATGATCATTGTGTTTAGGGACTAGATCCCAAACTTCATTTCTTTCAAATTGGTTCAATTCTTCTTGCATAGCAAGAACCCAATGTTCATCCTCAATGGCCTTTTTAATTGAATCGGGTTCAATTTGAGAAACAAAAGAGACATAGTTGCAAATGTTTTGAATAGACCTACGAGTTAGTAATCCCTTTGACAAATCTCCTATGACATTGTCTATAGGATGAGCCTTGACCGATTTCCAAGCCGGAGGACGTTCTTGTTTGACTTCACCTTCATCACTCTTAGATTTCTCTCTCTCTCTTTTTCTTCATTTGAAAAATCAATGCCATCTTCACTAGCATCACATAAAACACTATCTTCTTTCGAAGACTCATTAAAAACAACAAGAATTGATTCCTCAATTGTTAAAGTTCTTTTGTTGAAAATTCTATAAGCTTTACTATGAGAAGAATAGCCTAAAAATATGCCTTCATCGGATTTGGAATCAAACTTGCCAAGGTTTTCTTTTCCATTATTTAAAAAAAAAACTTTGCATCCGAAGACATGGAAATGAGATATATTTAGCTTTCTTCCCTTGTAAAGTTCATAGGGGGTTTTATCCAAAGAAGGCCTTATCAAAATGCGATTTAAAACATAACAAGCCGTATTAACGGCATCGGCCCAAAAATATTGAGGTACTTGAGAATCATTTAACATGGTTCTAGCAAGTTCCTCTAGCACCCTATTTTTCCGCTCTACCACTCCATTTTGTTCCGGAGTTCTTGATGCGGAGAATTGGTGCTCAATACCATTTTTAGCACAAAATCTATCAAATTTGTGGTTTTCAAATTCACCACCATGATCGGTACGAATAATAATTACTTTTTGATTTACTTGGTTTTGCAATAATTTGACATGATGTTTAAAAGATTTGTAGGTCTCACTCTTAGTAGTTAAAAATAGAGTCCAAGTAAACCTAGAGAAGTCATCAACAATCACCAATGCATAATAGTTGCCACCAAAGCTTTTTACTTGTGATGGTCCAAAAAAGTCCATATGAAGCATTTCTAATGGCCTTAATATGGACATCATCATTTTTTATCCAAAGGTATTTTTAGTTTGTTTACATTTCTTGCAAGGAGAACAAACACCTTCAATAGAAAAATTTAGCTTTGGTAAACCAACTACTAGATCTTTAGATTGTATTTTCTTCAATTGGTTTACATTTATATGAGCGGTTCTACGATGCCATAACCAAGTGTCACTTTATTTTCTCACTAAACAAGTAGAGACCAAAGAAGTGACTTTGTTCAAATCAACTAAGTAAGTATTATTTGACCTTCTACCAACAAATTTGATTGATTCATCTTTGTCACTTTTAATGAGGCAATGGGTAGAGATAAATAATACATGATTACCTATATCACATAATTGGCTTATGCTCAAGAGATTATGTTATAATCCTTGAACATAAAGCACATTATCAATAATCAAGTTTGAAGAGTTTCCGATTTTACCAATACCAAGGATTTTGCCTTTGTTGTTGTCCCCATAAGTGACATAACCCTTTTCCTTTGGAGTAAGCTCAATGAAATGCCGCTTATCTCCCGTCATGTGCCTTCAACATCCACTATCTAGATACCACAATTCTTTTCCCATTCGAAGGCACACCTACAAGATAAAATCACTTGTTCATTTTGGGTACCCAAACAATGTTGGGTCCCTTAGGGTTAGTGTTGGGACTTTCTCCCTTCTTAATCCACATATAAGTGCCCTTTTTCATTTCGAACTTCTTAATATGGCACTCAATGTTGATATGTCCAACTTTTCCACAATAAGTACAAGTTGGTTTCTTTGATGAATTTTTCTTAGAAAATGACCCAACCACCTTGTACTTTTTGTCCTTTTTATGAACATATCCTAAACCGGTTTTGTTATGATTATGTTTTTGAGATTTCAACAACCGGTTGAGGTTTCTATCACTATGTGAGATTGTGAGTTTGTTTTTCAACTCTTTCACTTCTTTTTCAAGTTCATCACATCTCTCACAAGGAGTGATAGTCTCCTCATGATTTGCACAATCACTTTGATGACTAGAATTAATAAGTTCTAAGGATTCATTTTGAAGTTTCAACTCATTTATAGATTTTTGCAATTCATCAATTTTTTGTTGAAACTCCAAAATTTTCTTTCCTTTTTCCTTATTAATTTTAGCAAGCCTTCTAAATTGAATTAACATTTCATTGTAGGCTTCTTGCAAATCATCATAAGAGATGGAGTTTGAAGAGGAACAAGAAGAGCTAGAGGTTACCTCATCATCACTTTCACTCATGTCATGTTTAGCTCTTGATGAGGACTCATTGTTGTTCTTGGCCATGAGACAAAGGTTTGCAATTTCATCACCGGAACTACTTGAAGATGTTTCATTGCTCTTCTCCGGTGCATCCCAAACAATGTATGCACGCTTCCCTTTGGTCTCTTGGGTCTTCTCTTCATTCTTCTTCAAGAATGTGGCACATTCCATTCTAATGTGACTGACCCCACCACATTCATGACACTTAACTCCATCATTGGAACTCTTTTCTCTTTGTTTGGAGTCTTTGGTTCTCTTCATCTTTGATGGGAAGCCACCTTTCTTACCCTTGAAGAATTTGTTGAATCTTTTGACAAACATCCCAAATTCTTCTTGATTGGGTTCACTATAGGAATCCTCACTTGTAGAGCATTCTTCAACTTCTTTTGTGACTTTGGTTGAAGCTTTGGGAGAAATGCCCTTTTTCTTCTTGTCGGATTCCTCATGAGTGTTGAGTCTTGATAGTTCCATTTCATGTTCTTGGAGTTTGCCGAACAAAGTAGCCAACTCCATCTTGTCTAAGTCCTTGGATTCTACGATGGCCGTTACTTTGGGTTGCCATCTCCTATCAAGACATCTCAACACTTTGTTAGTAGTTTCACCATCATGAAATGTTTTTCCTAAAGCAATCAAATGATTAATTATGTGAGTGAATCTCTTTTGCAAGTCATTGATGGACCCATTTGGAAGCATGCGAAATAATTCATATTCATGAGTTAAAGTATTTAATCTTGCACGCCTTACTTCGCATGTTCCCTCATGAGTAACTTGCAAAATATCCCACATTTCCTTAGAAGATTTACATTGAGAAACCCGGAAAAATTCATCATGAGACAAAGCGGAAGTGATGATGTTTTTGCCTTTTAAATCATATGAAACTCTTTTCTTATCATCATCACTCCAACTAGCTCTTGGAATGATTATGGTTTCATCATTTATCACTCTCATGGGAATGTGAGGTCCATTCTCAATAGCATCCCAAATATCCATATCAATAGCTTCAATGAAAATTTTCATTTTGACTTTCCAATAAGCATACCCTTCACCATTGAATAGTGGAGGGCGGTTTATTGAAGAGCCTTCTCCTCCAAAGGGATTGCTTGAGCCCATAGTTTCCAAATAGGATCTTTTTCGAAAAAGTTGTTACACTCGATCTTTCGGCCAAGCTCTGATACCACTTGTTGGAAACCAACAAGCAGGCTAAGCAATTACTAGAGGGGGGGTGAATAGTAATTTGAAGCACTAATACCGAATATTTCGAATGATAATTAAAGAATAGAGCTAAAACTGAATTTTCTGAAAACATACTCGAAATACTCGAGTCTTTTGTGAAATACTCGAGTTTTTCAAGAAGAACAACTCGAGTCTTTCAAAATATACTCGAGTTTTTCGTATCAGATGACAGGCAAACCAGAAACGAAAATTCAGCAATTCACCTCAAATCAATCCAATATAAAACAGAAACTTATCCAACAGAATAGCAAGCAATCTAAATAACATTTAACACTTAAATACCACTTAGATTCCTTGAACTTGCTACCTAATTGAACAAATCCAATTTCTTTGAAATGCTTTAAGTTGTTTGAGCTAGAAAGTAAATTGAAAGCAATAAACCAACACTCAAGCAATTTTATCCTGGTTCACTCCAACAATGAGCTACATCCAGTCCTCCTAATCAACTTAGGAGTTTCTACTATAAATCAAATTGTTAGAAATTACAAGGATTACTTGAGATAGCCTCACTCAACCTAACCCTTCAAGAGTGTACCAAACTCTTGATTTCTACCCCAATTTGATTCCGGTGATGAAGAACTCTTCTAAAGCTTCCTTGAACTCCTTTCAAGAAACTCCACCGGGCTAGGAACCTCCTAGTCTTGTGCTTGAGAACCTCTCAAGACTCCAACACCCTAAGCCACTTAGGATTTGCTTGGGAACAATCCAAGACTTTGAATGATCAAGCTTTTTGTATGTGTATTACTAATCTCACAATGGATTAGCACAAATAAGCACAGCTCAATATAGAAATTGAGACCTAAACTCAACTTGGGAAGAGAATAACTATATGAGTGTGAAGTTGAGATTTTGTGAATCAACACTTGAGAAGAAGAATTAATGAAAGCTTGTAATCAATATGCTCTTGTAGTCTTGTTTGTTCTTGTGCAAAAACAAAGAGAAATTTTACAATCAAGTTCTGAAAATGCTCTCTTGGGTTGAATGAGACTCAAGTGCCTTCAATTGAGTTTTGAGTCTCTCCAACGTTCATTTTTGCTGACTGGGCTAAAATACTCGAGTCTTTTGGCCAATACTCGAGTCTTTTTGGCCACTAAAGAAGGATTTGGTGCACGAACAAGACTAATGGTCATATTTGCTGATCTGGCATAAATACTCGAGTGTTTTTCAGAAAACTCGAGTACATACTCGAGTTTTTCTCAAAATACTCGAGTATTTTGATCAGATATGACAAAAAATAATTTTCAATTTTATTTTTATTCTCAAGTATCAATTTTGATTAATCTCAAACTAATAAACATATTAATTATTTTATTCCTAGATGAGACTAACTATATCTACCCACTCTCAACATAAATGAAAAATTACAATTACAAATCAATTGAGAATGAGTGAGCAGAAGAATTCTTGTTGTTGTTGATATTGCAATAACTTCAAGGCTTGATTGTTAATTACTTTGTCATCATCAAAATCTAATCCACATAGATAGGAGCATTGAATTTACAGGTGTTAATCAATTCCGCTTAATCTCTGATCATACGTGTTAATTGATTGATTTTCGTATTTGATTGAAAAGTGATTTTTCAGTTTTAACAGTGATTAATCGATTAACTGGAGGTGTTAATCGATTAACCAAAATCAAGCTTTCGTAAAAAATCGATTAACCTGTTTGATTAATCGATTAACTAAGTGTTTTTTAAAGGGCTAATCGATTAGTAACTTGTCTTAATCGATTAAGGACTGAAAATCTTGTAAAAATCATTTGTTTTAATCGTTTCGTTTTGTTTCTTTCGAAAATCTTTCAAGGTTTCCCTAACACCTATTCAACCCCCCCTTCTAGGTGTTTTCCTAGTGTCTCCTAGTTATTTCACCCACCGATTGTAGTTCTTACAATTGGTATCAGAGCTCGGTCGAAAGACACGAGCATAGAGCTTTTTCGTTAAGTTCCTTGAGGAAACTACAATGGGTTCTACAAATCCCTTTGGTGGTGAAGGTGCTTTAATTAGCCGCCCTCCTATGTTTGGTGGAGAGGGTTATGCTTATTGGAAAGTTAGAATGAGAATTTTTATAGAAGCCATAGACATGAACATTTGGGAAGCCATTGAGAATGGTCCTCATATTCCCTCAAAACAAGTAGAAGGTGTATCTCAACTTATCCCCAAAGATAAGTGGACCGATGATGATAAAAGGAAAATTCAATATGATTTAAAAGCAAAGAATATCATCACCTCCGCTCTATCTTATGATGAGTTCTTTAGAGTCTCCCAATGTCATAATGCCAAACAAATGTGGGACACCTTGCAAGTCACACATGAAGGCACTAGTGAAGTTAGGCGTTCTAGATTAAATTCTTTGATGCATGAATATGAATTGTTTCGTATGTTGCCTAATGAATCTATATGTATTATGCAAAAACGTTTTACTCATATTATTAATCATCTCATTGCTCTTGGAAAAACTTTCATGAATTGTGAACTTGTTAACAAAGTTTTAAGATGTCTAAGTAGGGAATGGCAACCTAAGGTTACCGCAATTGTTGAATCAAAGGACTTGGACACCATGGACTTAGCTACACTTTTCGGAAAGCTTCAAGAACATGAAATGGAGCTTGGACGTTTGCATATGCATGAAGAGTCGGATAAGTACAAGGAAAGAAAAGGAATTGCACTTAAAGCCAAAAGTTCATATAAAAAAGAAGAGAGTTCCGATAATGATGAAAATGAAGATTCCGATTCGGACATTGATGAAGAGGAGATGAAACTTCTACTAAGAAATTTTAGCAAGCTTCTAAGGAGAAAAGGAAGGTTGAACAAAGAAAAAAGTAAAGAGAAGAATTCCCCACACTACAAGACCAAGACAACAAAAGAAGGAGTGGTTTGCCATGAATTCGAAAAATCCGGTCATCTCAAGTACTCATGCTCTAAGTATCTCAAGAAGAAGGAGAAAGAGAAGAAAAATGCAAAACACAAAAGGGCATACATAGTTTGGAATAGTGATGATGAAGAAGACAAGAAAAGCACATCAAATAGTTCTTCGGATGATGAAGAAGCCGCTTGTCTCAACTTGATAGCTCTAGTAGATGAAGAGGAAAGTTCAAATGATGAATCAAGTGAACAAAGCGACGAAAGCGATGTAAGTGAAACTAAATCCAAAATTTCTTCCAAATATGAAATTTTATATAATGCTTATGAAGAAATGCATGAACATCTTAAGAAACTAGTTTTGAAAAACATTGAAAGGAAGAAGCTCATTTTGAAACATCAACAAGAGATTTTAGAACTTCAAAAACAAGTTGATGAGCTAAATCTTCAAAATGAAACTCTTGATCTCATATATGTTAGTTCTTCTTGTGATTGTGCTAGTAGATTGAATATTGTGGTTGATTGTGAGAATTGCAAGTTGCTTAAAGATGAAAATGCTATTTTGAAAAATACGCTTGCAAGTTTCACAAGTGGTGATATTAAATTGCGCACATTGTTAAATTTTCAAAGAGAAAATTCAAACAAGTTTGGTTTGGGTTATACTAATGCTAAGAGTAAGTCTCATAGAAATGTTGTTGATTTTTCAAATGCACCAACATGTTTCTATTGTGGCACTCATGGACATACTTCAAATGTGTGTTATATTAAAGTGCATGGTATACCTAAGGGAAATTTTGTTTGGGTTAAGAAGGGTGAGAGTCCCTTAACTAACAAAAATGGATCCAAAACCATTTGGATACCAAAAAGAAAAGCATGATTGTTTTGTAGGTGTGATTGAAGAGCAAAAGGCTTACAAGTGTTATTCATTATTTGCTTCTTCAAATCTCAAGTGAAACTCCTACATTTTGGTACAATTGATATTGTTGGATATTCACAATTGGTATCAAGTAAATTTCTTACAAGAGATAGCAAGTATTCACAATTGGACTTACATTTGGTATATTCTAATCTTGATATTAGTCTTTGACAATTGATATTACTTCTACAAAATTCTTAATTGGTATCATTGTGTGATTATTAGATGTTTATCATGCTATTGTAGTTATTGTGATATTTCTTTACAATTGATATCTTACTTTGTTAAGTGATATTATGACTTTCTAGTTACAATTGGTATTATATTTCATTGTCATATTTCTTGCCAATTGGTATCACATTTCAAAGTATGTTTCATTAGTTTTACATTTGGTATCATTGATTAGTTGGTATCAATGTTGTGAAGAAATGAATGTTATAATTTCTCTATTTTGGCTTAGCATTTTATATTTCAATTGGTATATATTACCTTTTGATAATTCCAAAAGGGGGAGAAGAGGTTGTTTTGTTGTTTTATATAGGTTGAGCAAAGTTGTTGAAGATAGGGGGAGAATCAAGCTTAACTCAATTGGATTTCAAATGTCAAAATGTCAAAAGCATTTATTGAGGGGGAGCAAGAGTCTCACCAAGTGGTCAAATGGTTCAAGCAACTTCAAACAAATTCAAAACGTGTTTGTCATTTTCAAAAAGGGGGAGATTGTTAGATCCAGTGAGAATGTTTTGATAATGACAAAGGTTTTGAACAAGCTACAAGTGTTTGTGATCAAGCTCAAGTATGAAGGAGTTCATCAATCAACAACAAACAACAAATGTTCAAGAGAGAGCAAGCTCATGAAGATTCAATTTGTATTTAATTGTAATATCTTTAGTTTGAGTCTTTTATTTTAATGAGTTTGGGTAGAGTCATTAGAGGGTAGTGAATCTCTATCAAGGTCATGATAATATCATATTTTGAGTATTCACTTAACCTAAAATCAATAGGTGGCTTAAAGGTTTGAAAGGAAAGGTTTAGTTTTGAGAAAACAAGTTTTTAATTGATTTGAACAGTGGTTAATCGATTAAGACAGACTAATCGATTAACACACAAATTCAACAGTGCTTAACCGATTAAGCTGCATGTTAATCGATTAATACCTGTAAAACTGGTTTTTAAAATACGTTTTTAACTTCTCAAAACTAGTTTTTAAGTTTACTAACTTTTGGGTATTCTGTATAAACCTTTTCCTAACCTTTGTGAATAATTAGAACACATTAGAACAACTTTCATATCATTTTTACAAAGATCAAGCCACACTATTCTCTCTCACTTTCATAGATCAAAGCTTTCTATTTTTACATTCTTTGATCAAGAATCTTTGAATCTCTTATATTGATATTTTCATAGCTATTGAAAGAGATTCATAGGATTGTTATTGTGTTTTCATTGAGTTGTAATCATTGCAAAGGAGGCAAGCTATCTACAACAAAGGAAGCCTTGATGGTTGTTCATCAAGCAAAATTATCTTGGAAGTCTTGTTGTGATAACAAGTAATTGGAAGTCTTGTTGTGATAATAAGCAATTGGAAGCCTTGGTGTGAGGTATCATCAAGCAAGTGGAAGTCTTGTTGAGGGGAATCGACAAGCAAGGGAAGAGGTTAGATTAGATTCAATAGGGTTGCAAGACAAGAGTGTGGTATCTCTTGGAGGCTATCAAGAAGTGAGTCTTGAGAGGCATTTGCTTGTAATTTGAGAACTCTAATTCCTCATAGTGAAGAATCTCTCTTGGTTGAAGAGGGGACTGGATGTAGCTTTCAAGTGGATGAAAGTGAACCAGGATAAATCTCTGTGCAGTATCTCTATTCCCTTAACTCTTTATATTCAAGTCTTTCATATGTTCTTGGTTGAAAACCTAGAAAAGATTGATTTTTTATAATTGATTGAATTGAATCTTAATTGTGCAAATTGATTTGGGGAAAATCATTTTCATAACCTAGGTAATCAATAAGAATATTGGTGTTAATCAATTCCGCTTAATCTCTGATCATACGTGTTAATTGATTGATTTTCGTATTTGATTGAAAAGTGATTTTTCAGTTTTAACAGTGATTAATCGATTAACTAGAGGTGTTAATCGATTAACCAAAATCAAGCTTTCGTAAATAATCGATTAACCTGTTTGATTAATCGATTAACTAAGTGTTTTTTAAAGGGCTAATCGATTAGTAACTTGTCTTAATCGATTAAGGACTGAAAATCTTGTAAAAATCATTTGTTTTAATCGTTTCGTTTTGTTTCTTTCGAAAATCTTTCAAGGTTTCCCTAACACCTATTCAACCCCCCCTTCTAGGTGTTTTCCTATTGTCTCCTAGTTATTTCACCCACCGATTGTAGTTCTTACATCACTGCCCCAAATTTTGACATCAAGGGGGCATATATCTGAACATGCTGCAACAAAATCAATTTAGCGGTGCCCCAGAGGAAGATCCGAGTGATCACATTGCTAGCTTCTTGAGCTATCTGGACTTCTTCAAGATTCAAGGTGCAAGTGATGAGGCAATAAGGTTGAGGCTTTTTCCTCTCTCATTAAGGGGAAAGGCGCTTCAATGGCTCCGTGCACAATCACAGGGGAGCATCACTTCTTGGGAGGAATTGGCTAAGATTTTTGTGGACAAGTACTTCCCACCCTCCAGGCAAGCTCAGCTTAGGCAAGAAATCAACGCCTTCGCTCAGCAGGATGGAGAATCTTTACATGAGGCGTGGGAAAGGTACAAGCAGATGTTGAAGAAGTGCCCCAATCACTCTATGCCTGAATGGATGCAAATGAGGACATTCTATGATGGGTTGAGTCTAGCCAATCGGCATTTGGTTAACTGTGCATCACAAGGTTCATTAGAGAGCAGGACTGCTGAAGAGGCTAGGCAGTTGATTGAAAAGATGGCTCATAACAGCAGTCGTGCCACTGTTAGGAAGCGTATCATGAAGAAGACTGATATGGAACCTGAGAATGTGCAAGCTCTGTTCGCCCAGATGGGTTCTTCTGAGGTAGTGCTTTCCTGCGATTTCTGCAAGGGTAATCATTAAAATGGAGACTGTGCTCTGGAGTTTGGTACAAGTGAAGAGGCTAATTTCGTAGGAGGAGGTCAGAGGAATAATCCATACTCTAATACTTATAATCCGGGATATAGAAATCATCCTGCCTTCTCCTGGCGCAGTCCAGCACTTCAGCCACCACAGCCATCACAGCCCCCACAGCAAGAACAGAAGATGGTACCATGGGAAGCAGCTCTTGAAAGGGTTACTAATACAATAAGTAACTTAGCAGAGGAGACCAGAGCGGGGTTAAAAAATCAAGGAGCCAGTATTCGCAATTTGGAGATTCAGATGGGTCAGCTTTCCAAGCAAATGTCAGAGAGGCAATCCGGATCCTTTCCAGGTGATACAGTTCCTAATCCAAGGGAGCATTGCAAGGCCATCACTCTTCGAAGTGGCAAGTCTCTTGAGGAGCCACGGAAAAAGAGTGATGATGCGGTAATTGAAGCTGAAGAGGAGAAGGAACAGAAGCCAGAGGAGCCTATTCCTGAAGTGCAACAAAAGCAGAATTCAATTGCACCTCAGGAAAAGGAAAAAGAAAAACAACCACCGATTTCCCTCAAGGTTCCTTTTCCTCAGAGATTGAAAAAGAAGGACACCAAGAAGCAATTTGCCAAGTTCATGGAGGTGTTCAAGAGGCTCCAGATCAACATCCCATTTGCGAAGGCTCTTGAGCAAATGCCCACATATGCTAAGTTTATGAAGGAGCTTCTGAGTAACAAGAGGAAGATGCAGGATGATGAGACAGTTATGCTGACTGAAGAGTGCAGTGCCTTATTGCAAAAGAAGCTTCCTCAGAAACTTAAGGATCCAGGGAGTTTTACAATCCCATGCAACATTGGTGGGCATAACATTGGAAAGGCTCTATGCGACCTAGGAGCTAGCATCAACCTGATGCCTCTCTCTATCTTCAAGAGATTGGGCTTTGGGGAGGTGAAACCAACCATGATGTGTCTCCAGCTGGCAGATCGCTCCATCAAAAGACCTTATGGGAAGGTGGAGGATGTTCTTGTTAAGGTTGACAAGTTCATCTTCCCAGCTGATTTTGTGATCCTGGACATGGAGGAGGATGCTGCTATTCCACTGCTTTTGGGGAGACCGTTTTTGGCCACTGGGCGAGCCCTTATTGATGTGCAACAGGGCGAGCTCAAATTGCGGGTTCATGAAGAAGAAGTATCATTCAATGTGTATGAGTCCATGAGAAGGCCTGAGGAGGAGGAGCATTGTTTCATGGTGGATGTGATTGATGCCTTAGTCACATCCACTTTTGAGAAAACTTGCCATGGTGACACAATTGAGGCAGCATTGGTGCAAGGAGAGTGTGGAGAGCCAAAAATAGATAAGGTAGCATCTCAGCTGGATGCAACTTCAGAGTACAAAGGCACCGAAATCATGGATCTGAGGAGACATGAAAAGGAGGCTAGAGTAAAATCGGAGCTTAAAACACTCCCAGCCAATCTCAGGTATGCTTTTCTAGATGACTCCGACTATTATCCTGTCATAATTAATAATGCCTTAACTGAATTAGAAACTAAGAAATTAATGAGAGTTTTAAGGCAATATAAATCTGCGATAGGATGGTGTGTAGATGACCTCACAGGGATTCATCCCAGCTTTTGCATGCATAAGATTCTCTTAGAGGAGAATTTTAAGCCTGTAATTCAGCCTCCAAGGAGACTCAATCCTACTCTCCAAGAGGTAGTAAGAAAGGAGGTGGTAAAGCTTTTAGATGCAGGAATAATTTATCCCATCTCTGATAGCACTTGGGTAAGCCCAGTGCAAGTGGTCCCAAAGAAGGGTGGTCTAACAGTGATAAAAAATGATAAAAATGAACTCATCCCCACCCGCACTGTCTCAGGGTGGAGAGTTTGTATTGACTATAGGAGATTGAATAATGCCACCCGAAAGGACCACTTCCCATTGCCATACATGGATCAGATGTTAGAAAGATTAGCTGGACTTGCATATTACTATTTTCTTGATGGATATTCTGGTTATAATCAAATCTGTGTTGACCCTAATGATCAAGAAAAAACTGCATTCACATGCCCCTTTGGAGTTTTTGCATACCGGAGAATGCCTTTTGGACTTTGCAATGCACCAGCCACTTTTCAAAGGTGCATGCTTGCAATATTCTCCGATATGATTGAAAACTTCATAGAGGTATTTATGGATGATTTTTCGGTCTATGGGTCATCATTTGATTCATGTTTGAGTAATTTGGGAAAATTTTTGCAAAGATGCCAAGAAACCAATCTTGTCCTTAACTGGGAGAAATGCCAATTTATGGTTAAGGATGGGATAGTTTTGGGGCATAAGATATCTGAAAAAGGAATAGAGGTAGATAAAGCAAAGATTAATGTAATTGAAAATCTACCTCCTCCAACAAATGTAAGGGGGATTAGAAGTTTTCTGGGCCATGCCGGTTTTTACCGGAGATTTATAAAAGATTTTTCAAAAATAGCTAAGCCCTTTTGCAATTTGTTGGAGAAGGATGTGGAGTTCAAGTTTGATAAGGAATGTATGAATGCTATTGAAACTTTGAAAAGGAAACTAGTAACAACTCCTATAGTGGTCGCACCCGATTAGGGAAAACCTTTTGAATTGATGTGTGATGCCAGTGACCATGCTATAGGAGCTGTTCTAGGACAAAGAGTGGATAAAGTATTTCATACAATCTACTATGCTAGTCGTGTTCTGAATAATGCTCAGGTGCACTACACGACTACTGAAAAAGAGCTCTTAGCAGTAGTGTTTGCTATGGATAAATTTAGGTCTTATCTTATAGGGTCTAAAGTAATTGTTTACACTGATCATGCTGCACTTAGGCACCTTTTGGCTAAGCAAGACGCTAAGCCGAGACTGATAAGGTGGATCTTGCTTTTGCAAGAGTTTGATATGGAAATTAAGGATAAGAAGGGGGTTGAAAATGTAATAGCTGATCACTTATCTAGACTTCCCCTTGAAACTAGTGATAAAGATGACCAGGTTCCAATAGATGATGCATTCCCTGATGAACAACTCCTAGCTGCATCTGCATTACCATGGTATGCTGATTTAGCAAATTACTTAGCAGCAGGGGTAATTCCCAAAGATTTAACTTGGCAACAAAAGAAAAAGTTTTTACATGACGCCCAGTTTTATTTTTGGGATGAGCCCTTTCTGTTTAGAAGAAGTGCAGATGGAGTAATTAGGAGGTGTGTAGCTGAAGAAGAAATTCCTGACATTCTTTGGCATTGTCATAACTCCCATTATTCAGGTCACTATGGTCATGAAAAAGCAGCATCCAAAGTTTTACAATGTGGTTATTTTTGGCCAACTCTTTTTAAAGATGCTCGTGATTTTGTGATCAAGTGTGACCGATGCCAAAGGATGGGGAATATATCAAGGAAAGATGAAATGCCCCTCCAAAACATTCTGGAGGTAGAAGTGTTTGATGTGTGGGGGATAGATTTTGTAGGCCCCTTCCCCCCATCTTATAACAACAAATACATTCTTGTGGGGGTTGACTATGTTTCTAAGTGGGTTGAGGCCATTCTCACTTCCACCAATGATGCCGCAGTAGTGGTAGAATTTTTAAGGAATAATATATTCTGCAGATTTGGAGTACCAAGAGTACTCATTAGTGATGGTGGAAGTCACTTTTGCAATAAAGTGATGGAGAAGGCATTAGCTAAATATGGGGTGCACCACAAAGTTGCCACCCCATATCAACCACAGACATGTGGTCAGGTTGAAGTGTCTAATAGGTCCCTTAAGAGAATCCTAGAGAAAACTGTGAATAGTTCTAGGAAAGATTGGTCTAGAAAATTAGATGATGCTCTTTGGGCATATAGGACAGCTTTCAAAGCCCCTATCGGCATGTCACCTTTTCAAGTGGTTTATGGAAACAACTGCCATTTGCCTATTGAACTTCTTCATAAAGCATACTGGGCAACCAGATTTTTAAACTTTGATATGCAATTGGCAGGCGAGAAGAGGTTATTGCAGCTCACTGAACTTGATGAGTTTAGAGAGCAAGCATATATCACCTCTCGAATTTTTAAGGAAAAAACAAAAAGGTGGCATGACAAGAGAATAATTAATAAAGAATTTCATGTTGGACAAAGTGTCTTGCTTTACAACTCTAGACTTAAGCTTTTTCCAGGAAAGCTTAAGTCTAGATGGACAGGTCCTTTTGTTGTGATGCAGGTATTACCGTTTGGAGCTGTGGAGATTAGAAATCCCTCAAATGGGAATGTGTTTAAGGTGAATGGACAGCGACTCAAGGTGTACCATGGGGAGGTAATTGACAAGAGCTCATCCAAAGTGGAGCTCAAAGACCCTTAGTCTCAACCTAGTGTCATCCGTCAGGCTCGGGATGTTAAACAAGCGCTTTCTGGGAGGCAACCCAGTGGTAAGTAATTTAATTTTCGTTTTTTTTAGTATAGGATTCTTACTGTTTAATTTAAAAAAAAAAAAAGGTCTGTACGTCACGCCCAGGCGCGCTGGGCTCATACCCATGCGCGTTGGGGTGCAAAGGCTGAAAAAAGGGGTGTGAAATCCATTTCGTGCATTAACAAAAAGAGTGGCTGGACAGATAGATTTGCGCCTAGGCGCGCCCCCCATCACGCCCAGGCGCGTAGCGAATAAAGAAAAAATTGGCATCAGACCTGTATGTGCGCCCAGGCGCGCCCGACTCGCGCTCAGGCGCGCGGTTTGTTATAAGCCACGAGCATCAGATCCGGCCCACTCTTTTCTTCATAACCCTTTCAAACCTAGGTCTTCCTTCTTCACTTTTCCTCTCTAAACCGCCGCAGACCCTTTCTTCTCTTCTCTATCTTCACTCTCCTCTCCTCCATCTTCACTTCCTTTGTCCCACGTCTTCCTCCTTTCCCCATAGTGAGCTTTGCCCTCTTCTACATCGAACCACAACCATCTCTCTTCTCAGCCACAGAACCGCCGCCTCTAACCCACGTCCTCCAGCCACCTTCATCAATATCTCTTCCTCCTTATGCTCGTCCATCATTGTTCTCCTCTGTGCCAAATACGGTTGTCCCTTTCTCTTTCCACTAAACTCTGTTTTTTTTTCTTTTATTTTAATTTTAATTTTCTAGGTTAGTTGTTTTTCGTTTTTATTTTATTATCTGATTATTCTGAAATCTCTGTGTCTTAGGTTATAGTTAGTGTTAATTAGTAAGTGTCAGAGTTTTGTGTTAGGATTTGTATCTCGAGTTTGTGTTAGTTGAGTCTTAAATTAGTGTGCCCTTTAGGTGTTCGATAGTTTGTCTAGGAGAGTTGTCATTATGAATAGGGGAAAGAGAAAGGCTAGTGGTAGTAGTTCAGGCAAGAAAATGTTTGAGCACGCTGATGTCTCGGAGTTTTATAACTCCAAGATGATTCGCAGGGGTATCACCCCGGAAACCAGTATGTTATATTTGCCCGAGGGCACTTTAGGACAGCATGTCGTAGGTGTTAGGGAGATTGATGAGGTGCGGGAGACCCTGCAAATTAATCAGTGGGTGGACTGGATAGGGGAGACCGACGAGTATTTCAGTCGGGCTTTAGTGGGGGAATTTTATGCCCATGCTCACTGGCGGATTAAGAAGAAAGCCCTAGAGTTAGGTAACCGTCGTGTTAGCTATGTGCGGGGCATTGAAGTCCCTTATGATGCGGCTACCATTGCTCGCGTCATGGGGCTTCCCATGTACCCACTCGAGGCTGGCCCTGCGATGTTTACGTCCTCTAGTTTTGAGGACAATGAGCAGTACTCTCTGGATAAGATTAAGAGGGCCTTATTTCTACCAGGAACTGATTGGAACATGTCCGTGTCTAACACGGTCAAGCATGTGTATCAAAAGAACTTAATCGGTGCTGCTCGGTTTTGGGTTCGGTTTGTCGTGCATAATTTAGATCCTAGATCTCATGATACTGAGGTTCCACCTAGGGTGTGCAGGCTGGTTTATGCTTTGCTTGAGGGGGTAGTGGTTGATGCGGCCACTATTATTTCTGATAGGATGCATAGTTTTGCCACGAAGGACAATGGCTATGTTGGATTCCCCTGGGTTATCCACAAACTGTGTACAGCCGCTGGTGTCTATTTTAGGGATGATGTGTGCGCGCTTCGGAGGACTCCTAGGATGATGTGGTCCACTTGGGACCATTTCTTAGCTTTAGAGCGTAAGGCGTTGCGCGAATTAGGACACCCAACAGGCAATGCACCTCCCCCAATGCCCCCAGTTGTTGAGTTACCACCTGCCGATGAGGCTGGCCCCTCCACCCCTCCGGTTTCACAACCTGGAGGCATGGATGAGATGATGCGCATGATGCAGTCCCTGATGACGGGACCAACAGAGTTGAGGGGTGGCCAGTCTAGGATTCTAGAGGGGCAGGATTGTGACACCCTTTTCTCAATCCAGTAAATATTACAATAAATAAGTATTACTTGGAATTCATATGGACTTGTTATTGTAAAGAAATTATGAAAATCAAAACTTCTCTTTTTAAGCGGGTGCACAAACCAAAACTTGGAATTCTTGGAGAAGAATTTCTAAATCATTTCAAATCAGTTGTATTGAATTCGGCAATCTCTAAAACCTTTTCACGAGCGGGATAGCATTCGTATTTGAAATCGTATTTATATGATAGAAAGTAAATGAAGCTATCCTTTCTTTTGTGTTGTAAAACTGATTCCATCTAATCCTTTTCGTAGCTGAGCTCTTTAAAAAGATTAAATCAGAGTAAGCGGAAATTAGAGGACCATGCAACTAATAGAAATATAACATAGATTTTATATACACATATATAAAAAGTCGGGTGATACATAGTCCCATCATAAGTCTCCAAGATCCATACACAAGTCCATAAAGATCTATGCTCAAAATAAAACTATAGCCCTAGAGTACTCATAGTATATCTACAATATATACATCTCAAAAATATAGACTCTAGAGGTGGTCACATAGATCTGGCAGCATCAGTAGTAGCAGTGATAGTAGTAGAAATCTCCAAGAAGCAAAAAGTAACATCATCATCATCATCAGCAGCAGCAGTATCTCCACCACAACATTCCTACACCGGATCCCCTGATCCTCATCATACACCTTATACACGTACCTAGGGATCATCATCCCTCCACTGACTCCCTGTGAAATGAACGACAGGCTCGCCCCTGCTCTCATCCTCCACCGGATCCTCCTCGATCTCATCCGATGGAGAGTGTACCCTACCACTGGGTACGAGGTCATGAGATGGTATGACCCTGACTGGACTCCTCGGATCAGAAGGGGGAGTATCCTCGCGGATGACTCTCGAGGAAAAAGGGTGTGAGCGGGTAGGTCTGAAACGAAAGCTGTGATAAGAGCGAGCTGGCCGTGTGGGAGGTGGTCCATGATATGTGTAAAACGGGGGTACGTGCATAGTGTATATGATGGGAATCCTAAATCTACAAGGACGAAATCGAATCAATGGGTTCAGGTGGTAGAAGGTAATCTCTACCTCTCCCTCGAACACCGCGCGATGGTCCTCATAGATCCATGTGCCACTAGGAAGTGGCCGGATCTCGATGCAAGCGATGTATCGAGACATCACCTACAAGGGCATAGGGGTAAGCAATTCTATACACATAATCAATAGAGCAGAAATGCATGAATAATGTAAATGTATAAACATGCAAAGATAAATAACAAACACATTTAGCACTTAGCAGGAATAGGATGCAAATAAGATGCTCATACTTGTTCATTTACCACACTTAATTTAAATGAGTGGCATGATGTATGAATTTAGCTCTCAAGCCTATCTCCATTAATCTATGTCACTCTCTGACGTCCATCCCTGACAACCCAACACTCACCAGTGCGTTGTATTCCTAGGTATACAGCATTTCGTACATTCACCAAGAATGTACACGACAAGCTTGGAATCCGTGCCACCCGAGCACATCCCGTCATCCAAACGGTGTAACCATATCGGCATCCACTAAGCCGACCACGTCTTCAACGTGTCATCAAGCAAGCGTATTGGCACTCCCAGAGGCCCTCCACATGTTACCAAAACATGTTAAACGACCTACCATCCAAACTCCAAAATGGATGCATTAACTTAGTTAAAAAGGAATTGATTGATGTTTTATTCTTTTATTAATACCTTACGTGCCTCCCGAGCAACGTATCATTATTCAAATGAAAACATCATAACGCCAATCAATTTCTTTTTAAGTCCAGGATCACTTGGTTTGTTGTCCTTTAAGTGTTAACAAAATGACTTAGAATTGAAAATGGTATTTTTAAGTTTCTGACTAAAATACTCGAGTATTCTTCATAACACTCGAGTAGTTCATCAGTTTCCAGTTTTACTCGAGTAGTTCATCATTATACTCGAGTTGTTCATATCTTTCCAGAAAGTTAGGTTTCAGATTTTTAAGAAAATACTCGAGTAGTTCATGAGATACTCGAGTCATTCACCAATCCAGAATACTCGAGTAGTTCATGCATTACTCGGGTCGTTCATCAAACTTGACTCTTGTTGCATCTGTTAATACTCGAGTTCCAAGCCAGATACTTGAGTTGTGCACCAAAATCCACACTGGTGCATCACGAAATACTCGAGTATTGAGCCATCTACTCGAGTTTTATCAGACAGAACAGACTGAAAACTTAGTTTTTACATACCATTTTCATTTCTAAACATTTCTAACCCAAACCAATGATCAAAACAGTTCATATACCATATATTGAACATGTTACAACACTTATCACATATCAAATTACAGATTTGACAGAGAATCAATTGTTAATGCATAAAACATACAATTTAACAACTTAACACCTCAAATTGCAAATTAATCAACAAACTCATGAAATAGTGTTCATAACAGCTTGCATGCATCATATGAAACTTGCTCACAACAACCATAGAGTATGAATTGGTCTCCAAACCAAAGTTCCTATTCAATCTAAGCCCTTAGAGCCTCTTGGTGGCTCTCTAATGAAAATCATGGAATTTAAACTCTATCTAGTGCATAAAACAACTTCCCCTTACCTCTCAGACGTGTACCAACAGAGGATCCCAAAGAAAAAGTCCTCCAACACCAGAAATGACTTTGAGCATCACATGCAAGACAGTTTTGAGTGCAGCACCAAGATTGAATTGGTTCACACATGAAACAGAGATAAGAATTGGGGAATTTAGTTTTTCTAGACTCTATGCAACACATACTAACTAAAGAAATCGAATTTGGGACTCAATGAACACGGGAGCTTACCAAAATCAAGGCTCCAAGTAAGCTCCAGAGAATGGCTTGACAGAGAATAGCTCCACTCCCAAGCTCCAATTCTTCCACCAAACTCACTCAAACCTCACGATTTTAGTGTCTATACAAAGCTCGTGATGTGAGATTTGTATTAGTGTATGATTTGTTACTTGATTCTAAGCACACAGGGAGAATCAAAGGAAACGATTTCAGAACCCTAACTCACAAACTCATCAACAAATTGGCAAAATGGCTCTCAATCTGAGTTCAAAGGGTTTAAATAGGAAAGGAACATGCCCATGCACGTCGACACGCATACAAGGACGTGTTGTGGAGGGTGTTTTCGTGTCAAGGCGGCGGTAACTCGGTGCTGACTCACCAAAACGCACTAACGTTGAGCAACTCTGTCTAGAATACTCGAGTTTTCCGAGCAATACTCGAGTATTTTGCCCAATTTTTGAAAAGTAATAATTTTATTTACTTTCCCTCCAAAATCTTTCCTATAATTACCTCTAGGTCCCAACCCAGGGACTAATATGCAAAATAATTATTTCATACATAATTATATTTATTAAATAAATTCAAACACATCTCCTAAATACATAAACACAGGTTTTAATCAAGGATTAAAATAGAAATTATTAATTAAAATTAATTTTATAATTAACATTTCATTAATGGGGATTAAAAATTTTGGGGTGTTACACTACTTCCCCACTTAAAAGGAATTTCGTCCCCGAAATTCACTCTTCCAAATTACACGTTCACAAAATCAAATAAAAGACTATTTTGATGTTTTCAAAATATCCATAGGGAAAATCCTTCCCCACTAAAAAAAAATTTCTTACACTTCTTTAAATTCCCTGACTCAAAATATTTCAAATAAAACTTTATCAAATAACACCTTTGTGTTTAAAGACTTATATTAATTCCTTTTCTCACAAAAGAGTTTTCTTAAATTTTTCTTCGAAAATTATTTCGTAACTAATTCAAATAAAAGCTTTTGATCATTTCGGACAAGATGTTTCAATGCAAAGCTTAAACTAAAGCTTTTCCAAATAAACTTTTTCGAGAAAACTTTTTCGAATAATACTTTCAAATATATATATATATATATATATGTATTCCTCAATTAAAACGTTTTTGAAAGATATTTTTGAGGAAAAACATGTTCTGTTGCGCACTCTGATCACTCAAGCACGCGTAAGGAATCATTTGTATGATTTTATTCCTTAATAGTCATAAACATTAGGGTGATCAGTCCTAATATTTTAACTGTCAGTAGTAAAATCATCCCTTACAGATATAATCTTTCTCAAGAAAGATTATACGATATATCTTTAAGTTAGATGAACTTACAGATAAGGAGTGTTATTGTCACAATCAGACTTAAACAGATTGTCAATTCTAGGGAAATTTTCGTTGGGGAGACAAATACTTGTCCTATCCCGGTGGTTGTTAATCCCGCTAGTCTTAACTAATCTTTTTCTCTCTGTAGTGTCCAAAGATATTTATCACATCCAACTGTGATAAGGGTTTTGATCATAGAAATCCCAGTTACAAATTTGCTCAGGTTTTCAGATTACAAACGATTTAATTAACGCAATCGAAAACATTGATTACGTTAATTCCGATCATAGAAAGGATAACCCAGATTACCTATACATAGATCTAACTCGCATCCTAACAGGTTGGACACTCATCCGAACTCAATTCGCTTGACGTCCATTCCCTCCTTACTCTTAACCCTTGCTGAATCTGACGAATTAAAATCTCAGTCTCCTACAGCTGCAATTGAAGGTCTTTATAGGTGTACCCCTACTTAGTCCAAAGTAACGCACCTCATTTCCTACACATGGAGTTGGGCAAGCTCTTACTTCTTATTAACATACTTTATAATTCTCACGATCGGGGTTCCTTTAATTTTGTCATTCCTCCATAATTAATTTTCTTAACTACCTTTCCTTTTTTTTTCTTCTAATTGAATACTTCCTTTTTGCCCAAGTCCCTCTTATACTGGTTTTGGACATTCATTCTACCAACTTCTTATGCCCATCCATTGTATTTATAAATTCCACATACGTTTCCCAATATTGAGAAAATTCCTTATGCATTAATACTTGATAGCTGGCTAGAGGTTCGGACATAATCCATTCTAAACTTCACATATTTGAACCTTCCGTCCGGGTTGTCATGAAACATACTTCCTCAGTCGTTTGAACTTGGTGATGCCTTCTCCGAGCCTATTACTTTCCCGTTCTATGTTTAGCGATTCAGCCCCTTGTATCCTTCTCATGCCTCTTGAGAATTTTCTTCAGTTTCCCCAAAGTCGTCTTTACGAATGCTAATCAAACGATGTATCAGTCTTTTGTTTTCAACATCTATCCTATATGGTTCCCACAAGTTCCTCGCTACCTCACTTAGCATAGAAGTGGCGTGACCTTTGATCTACCCCTCTCTTGTGTGTGTGACTCCAAAATTTTCACTCCCAATTTATGAATCGTTCAAGATATAAATTCTTGTATAGAGAAGAATTTCTTCCGTCCACTGATGGAAATTGGTTCTCTTATCTTCCGTAAGTCAATCTCTTATTTCCTTACAACTTCCCTACTTAGGATAGCCTCTTGGTCATCTTAGAGTTTTCATGAATTGTTCTTCGATTCAATATTGGTCATCACCTTTCACTTTACTTGGTAGGTAATGGAGCTCAAAATCAAAACTTTCAACTCCATCCATTGATGATAACTCTAATTCAATTTCATCTTCTGATCGAATCAATTTCTTCATATTCCTCTGGTCTCTAAATTCCCGAGACATAGAGTCCTAGGGACTAAACCTCTGAATCTTTTAGAGTGTGCATGCTTGTTGCAAGCTCCAAATCCTACAACAAGAGTTTACCCTGAGTGTGTTCGATCACTATGTTACATACCCACCTTCTTTCCTTAACACTACTCTCTTCCAGGTCCTTGCCTCGATACATGAAATTACTCTTTGATACCTTCGTATGAATCGAGTAAGAGCAATGCAGGAGAGGATGTTAGTCTTCACTTCACTTACTGAAAATCCTCGTTGTATTCTTATTTCATATAAGAGGCTAATTCTTCGGATTACCTTGGTTATAGGAGTTTGACTTAAGGAAGTCCATCTATGGTCCTATGATAGTACTCAATCAGTCGATTCCCAAGATCGCATCCCAATGCGGTAAAGATAGACAAATCAAATCTATTTTAAAGACTCCTCTTGACACTTCTATACAACCGTTAAGACTTACCTTAGAAACAACTATAGGAATGTTCGTAAGAGTTTCTATCATACCAATATAGAACAACTCAAATACAGACAAAGTCAAACGATTCACACATTCATACGGATGCATAATACTAAAATCAGACAACTCATTGCAAGACTAACCATCGGCAAATCGTTACCTTGCACGGGATCGGAGGATCGATTAGCTTATACTTCGCTAAGGGTAAACACTCTGCCTTGAGTCATTGGTTTGCTAGTATGTACGTTGGGGTTACTCTTCACATATTCTCTACAGTAACGTGCAATATGACCCTGCTTCCCACAATTGAAGCAAGTACTTGTTGCCCAACAAATTCTTCCACGATGATGATGCTTACACTTTTCACAGAAGGGAGCCTCGCTTCGGAAGTTACTTCCATCACTACTTCCAACTTTTCCTTTGCCTTTCCCTCGGCGATCATATGGACCTTTGCCTTGATTGTTGAAACCCTTACACTTCTGAGGTCCATAATTTTGGCTATCTTTTCTTTCTGTTGCTTGCAATCCTTCAGCTTTCTTGTCATCCTCATACATCCTACACATGTCCACAAGTGCAGGAAAGCTTTGGATCCGTTGATAGCTAAAAATAGACTTCATCTTGGGCCTTAAACCTCCTTCGAACTTGATACACTTGCTCCTTTCATTGGGGTTGTTCTGGTAATATGGAGAGTACTTCATCAATTCCTCGAACTTGGCTGCGTACTCACCCACACTCATATCTCCTTGCTTCAGCTGCAAGAACTCCACTTCCTTATTTCTCCTCAAATCCTTAGGGAAGTACTTATTGAGAAACTTCTCCATAAATACATCTCAATTCACATCCCTTCCTTCATAACGTAGGAGCTGAACCGTATGATTCCACCAATTCTCAGCTTCGTCCTCTAGCATGTAGACTGCACACGTTACTTTCTGAGCTTCCGTGCAATCCAAAGTTCTCAAAATCTTGTCCATGGTGTGAGTCCACTTACTGGCCTCCTCAGGTTTAAATCCTCCTTCAAACTTGAGTGGATTACAGCTCCTAAAATCAGCCAAACTCTTTGCCTCGGTGTTACCCGCATTACACTGGTGAGGCGGGTTAACCGGTTGAGGTGGTTGCTGAGCTTGTTGTTGCATAGCCTCCAGCACCGCGGTAATCCTTTCTAATATCGCATTGGTGTGATTTTGGTTTCTAGTTGCCATAATAGACCTGCGCTATGGGCTTATGGTCACATATGTTGAACTAAAGAAACTTTCATTACGCCACCTATACTAAGGTCTTAACTAAAACCTCAAACAACACATTCAATTGTATCTAATGCCCAAAAAGCAAGATACTAGAATTCAAATCAATAAATATGCCCTGTGAATACCTGCTTGATGTTGATGGCTACCTTTCTGGAACTACTTCCACTACTACCGGATCTAACTTTTGCTCTGATACCACTCAATGTGACACCTTTTTCTCAATCCAGTAAATATTACAATAAATAAGTATTAATTGGAATTAATATGGACTTGTTATTGTAAAGAAATTATGAAAATCAAAACTTCTCTTTTTAAGCTGGTGCACAAACCAAAACTTGGAATTCTTGGAGAAGAATTTCTAAATCATTTCAAATCAGTTGTATTGAATTCGGCAATCTCTAAAACCTTTTCACGAGCGGGATAGCATTCGCATTTGAAATAGGAAACCTCACGATTTTAGTGTCTATACAAAGCTCGTGATGTGAGATTTGTATTAGTGTATGATTTGTTACTTGATTCTAAGCACACAGGGAGAATCGAAGGAAACGATTTCAGAACCCTAACTCACAAACTCATCAACAAATTGGCAAAATGGCTCTCAATCTGAGTTCAAAGGGTTTAAATAGGAAAGGAACATGCCCATGCACGTCGACACGCATACAAGGACGTGTTGTGGAGGGTGTTTTCGTGTCAAGGCGGCGGTAACTCGGTGCTGACTCACCAAAACGCACTAACGTTGAGCAACTCTGTCTAGAATACTCGAGTTTTCCGAGCAATACTCGAGTATTTTGCCCATTTTTTGAAAAGTAATAATTTTATTTACTTTTCCTCCAAAATCTTTCCTATAATTACCTCTAGGTCCCAACCCAGGGACTAATATGCAAAATAATTATTTCATACATAATTATATTTATTAAATAAATTCAAACACATCTCCTAAATACATAAACACAGGTTTTAATCAAGGATTAAAATAGAAATTATTAATTAAAATTAATTTTATAATTAACATTTCATTAATCGGGGATTAAAAATTTTGGGGTGTTACAAGGATCGCATTTTGCGCCGCCAGGCCCGGACAGCTGAGTTGTGGTGCCGAGAGATGCGCCGAAACCAAGACCGGGATGCTTACATGAGAGAGTGGAGAGAATCTCAGGGTTTACCATTTGTTGTTCCTCCTTACACAAAGGAGGATTTTGGTCCTTTGGATGAGGATTCGTCCCATGAGATGGACGAGGATGTCCATTGAGGAGTGATTGTGGTGTTCTAGTTTTAGAGGGTAGTTTTAGGTGTCATTCAATTCTTAGGTTTAGTGAGTCGTCGTTGTCGGATTAGAGCTTCTTATATTTGTTGACTAATGCGGTGCTGCAAGCGCCAATTTTAGTTACATGTGTGCAGGTACACAAGTTTGGGGGAGTTAGCTTCTTGGATCCTGTGGATACTGCGCTACAAAGGGAAGTCTCTATTCTTTGTTTTACTTTTCTTTCTTTTCTTTTGTTATTTTTGTGTCTAGTGTCTAGTTGCTTGAGGACAAGCCACAACCCAAGTTTGGGGGAGTGGTACAAAAATTCAAAAAGAAAATACATGAAATAATTTGTCCCCAAATGTGTCCTAGGTAGAGGTAGATGATTTTTCTGGATTAGTGTTGTTCTCCTAATAATAAATGTTGTTGCTGGTTTGAGATTAGACTTTCTGATTGTTGATGCTTAATTGATTGAGCTGTAATTCTTTTGAAAACTGGTTATTTTGACAAATTGTTTGGAAACTGTGGTAAGTGAATGGACCATTAGCCTAGTGAGAATTTGGGCCTGTAATTGAAAGGGGGATGAATTTGAAATTGTGATGATTATTTGATGAAACCCCTTATACTTTCTTGAGTGCGTTCTGTAACATCCCTCTTTTTATTATTATATAAATGTAGTTTATTTCTAAAAATATGAAGAAGTAGAAAATCAAGTTAGGAATGGACGAAGTGCACGGGCGATTCGGTGTTAAACAAAACAAATAGGCTAAGAAATTAAAATAAAAGATTTAGGACTCAAAACAAAATTCCCACCGTTGGATGTGAATATATGATTTTTAGGAAGTTTCTCGCCAAATTTGAGCAAGATCCAACGGTGAACGAAGAAGTTATAACCATTTGAAGTTAGGAGAAAAATAATTAAAAAATAGAAAACTGAAACAACAGTGTTTGCCTGTTTCGCTTAAGCGAAAATCGCTCGCTTAAGCGAAAATCTGAAATTTCCTCACTGTGAGCAATTCGCTTAAGCGAAAAGCTGTCGCTTGAGCGAAAATGATTCGTGCCAATTCTGTGAACGATTCGCTTAAGCGAATAAATTTCGCTTAAGCGAATAAATTTCGCTTAAGCGAAAAGCCTGTTATCTGCAACACGAATTCGCGATTTTTAGGGGTATTTTTGGGTTTTCTCCACCCAAAACACATTAAAGGCCACATAACTCGAACCTTGGAAGGGAAAAACATAAGTCTATCATCCTCTTCTTCTCTCCATACGGAAATCCCCTCTTCCAAGCCTAGGGTTTTGGTTCTTGGCACTTTCTCTTCCATTGAAGCTCCAAGCTTCAAGAATAATCATCAAGCATCATCACCAAGTTGGTTTCCCTCTTTTTCCTCCATGGATTGAGCTATTGGTTCAAGTTTCTTCCTCCCTCAATCTTACTTCTTCTTGGTTCTAAGAGATTGGGTAAGCAACTTCACTCTCCTTTCACTTCTTAATGTTGATTTATGAGTTCTTATTCTAAATAAAGTTGTCCCTCTTATTTTCCAACAACAAGGGCATGGATTTATATATTACTTGAGGTTCTCATTTTCTAAGAGCTAGGGGGAACACTATCATCTCTACACTCTTGACTCTTGCCATCTCTTTACACATTTCCGAGGTTATTGTGGATATTGAGCTTTGAGGAGCACTCTTGGTTCTAGGGTTCAACACCCTCTAAGGTTTTCTCTCTCTTTTATTTCAATCTCAAGGTAAGGGGATGTGCCGCCGTACGGTGGTTGTATAGCTAGCGGTGTGTGAGTGTGTTGAGAATATTTGGTTTGTTTAGGAAAAATTAGAATAGGGATAGAAACTAGAATAAATAGGAAATTTAGAACTTACCCTTATTAAATGCTTGAATTATGTGAATTAAATGTTGGTTGATGATATTTGTGCTACTTTAATTGTTGTTGTATGCTAAATGTTTGCATAAGTTTTGTGTGTACCTAAGAAGGGGCTTTTTACAAAGTTAAAGGGGTCATGGTCACTTAGAACAATTAAGGGACAAATGACACTTAGGGCAATTAAATGGGTAATTGGAAGTAGGTATTAAACACAAAGGAAAATTTAGTATAATAGGAAATTATTAGGCAAGATGAGAATAAATTAGACATTAAAAGAGAAGGAATGAATAAGGAAATAAGGGTAAATATGATTAAAGACTTCCTTGGTATGCGAATACTAGCCCTAGAAGACGTGCGGAGGGGTGCTATAAGTCGGGTGCACAACACCTGCAGTAAGTCACAAGCCTACCAAATCGCAGGGGTTGTGTTAGTCGTGCGGCCTTTGGGGATCCCTACGCATCGGTAAGTCGTATCCTCTGAAAGACTGGGGAACGCAGTGGAAGAATTCGCATTACCATCTCCCCAGGTTGTGAATACTAGCCCTAGAAGACGTGTGGAGGGGCGTTGTAAGTCGGGTGCGTAACACCTGCAGTAATTCGCAAGCCTACCAAATCGCAGGGGTTGTGTTAGTTGTGCGGCCTTTGGGGATCCGTACGCATCGGTAAGTCGTATCCTCTGAAAGACTGGGGAACGCAGTGGAAGTATGTCGCAACGCCGGAAAGAAAATGAAAAGATAGTTAAGAGAACAAGTAAAGAGTAAAGTAGTTAATGAAATAATTTAAATAAAATAGAAACTAGTAATGAGGGGAAATGGACATAGGAAATTATTCGGTGGGTGGTTAGCATTTATGGAGATGCATGTGTTTGTAGCATAGATTGTGAAATATGATTTATATCCCTGTTAATTATTTTCTAATTGTAATTATTTGTGTTTGACTTGGCACATCTTATGCATTGCTAGTTAGTGCGGTACTCACCCTTACAAACATTACAGGCACCGAGTTTGAGCACACCGAGACGGAGGCCGAGCAGGACTCCACTCCCACTGAGGGAGTGTGATAGTCTTTTATTAGTGTTTATGATGAGACTCCGGGCCATATTTTGAGTCTCTTGTATGATATGTGTTAGAGGCTTGTATTATATTCCTTTTTGTTGTATATATACTTGGTGGGGTGGCCCGGGATCCATTCACCCATCGGTTGGGTGTTATCTTTTATTTTGAGTAGTGGCATACTTGATGTTATTTCTGCCGGTGACACTCCGACTTTATGACTGGATTTGATGATGTGGTGACGAAGCACTAAGTCCCACAATGGATGGCCCTATGAGGCTTATGATGTTTATTTATATTTGCTGGATTTACTATATCTGATTCTGACACGTGACAGGGAAAACTAAACTTTGGGAATATCCGAAAAACAAACAGGACTCTGTCCATTTTTCAAGAAAATTTTAATTATCATTTTAAGGATTAAAAAGAAATTTTTAAGTTGTAAATTTTAAAATAAGGAAATTAGCTTAGGGTGTTACATTTATGGTATCAGAGCGTTTTTGTCCTCGGCCTCGGAGCATGGTTCACTCCCACGGTTAACTCACCAAGAGAGTAACCTAAAAAGTTAAAGTTAAATTAGTGTTAATTATAATAATAGACCTACCTATGCCTACATAAATATATTTAGTAATAGTCTTTGTTATTTCTTCACTCAATGCCTATTAGTGCCTAACTTGTCTCCTCTTCAGGTTGGTAGTATGGCAGGACGACGGGCTGATAATGACCGTCTTATTCAAATTCTGGAGAATCTGGTTCAACAAAATCAGAACCAGGCGGAAGTGGTTGCAGCAGCTGCAGCTGCAGCGGCTGCCGCAGCTATTAATCATCATCATCCTCCAACTCCTGCTGAAATTGACTGGCTTTCGAGATTTCGAAAGAACGATCCGCCACGTTTTGAAGGGGGTTGTAACCCCGATGGGGCACAGAGGTGGCTACAGGAGATTGAGAAAATTCTGCGTTCTTTGCAACCACCAGCGGATCACCGAGTTCGCCTAGCTGAGTTTATGTTATCTGGTGAGGCCGAGCACTGGTGGGAGCAACAAAGGAGAGGCTATGATGTTGTTAATCAAGAAGTCACTTGGGATCTCTTCAAGATCCGCTTTCTTGGCAAATATTTCCCGGAGGATGTTAGGAGGGAGAAAGAGCTGGCTTTCCTTAGGTTGGTGCAGAACAATATGAGCGTGGGAGAGTATGCAGCTCAATTTGAGGACTTGATTCGATATTCAGGCAGCTATCGTGACGCCGATGAGCGCACAAAATGTATTAAATTTGAATCCGGTTTGCGCACTGAGATCAAGCTTGCATTTGAATATCAGAATATCTCCAATCTCTCTCAACTGGTTAATATGACCAGTACTTATGAAAAGGGTCTCAAGCAAAAGGCAGCGGAGGATCGTATCAGATTGACTCAGAGGACTGGTGGCCCAATCCGTGGCAGGGCTCCTACTCAGAGACAAGGTCCTTATCCCACTACTCGTGCAGCACCTTCCCGAGCTACTGGGCCAAGCCCTGTTCCTTCTGGTCCTATTCCTACATGTTCCACCTGCGGGGGGAATTACCGTGGACCTTGCTGGTTTAATGATCGTGATCGTTTTGTGAGGGAAGGCCTGTGTTACTCATGTGGACAGCCTAGGCATTTTGCTTCAAAATGCCCTAAGAACACCATCAAGAAGGAGGGTAATGGATCACAGGGACAGCGTTCTGCAAGAGGCCAGCCCATTCAAAGGGGCAAGTTCTATACTATGGATGGCGAGGAGGTGGATTTACCTGACGATCTCATCAGAGGTAAATATTACATTAGTATAATCTCAATCAACCTTTACTCTAATTGTGTCGTTTCTATCCCTCCCCATTTCAGGTACTTGTTATGTTAATGATAAATCTTGTCGTATTCTATTCGACTGCGGTGCTTCCCATTCTTTTATTTCTCATGCTTGCATGAAGAAATTGGGGTTAACTTCCGTACAAATGCCCTTTATGTTATCTGTTGCTACTCCTGCCAATTCTCCTGTTGTCACATCTTAGATATGCTTGAATTGTCCTCTTCGAGTCCTAGGGCGAGATTTCACTGTCAATCTTATCTGTCTTCCCTTGACCAATCTGGATATCATTCTAGGCATGGATTGGATATCACACCATCATGTCGTAATTGATTGTAAGAAGAAGTCTGTGATCTTTGATTCTTCATCTCTTGCTACCATGGAGGTTGATGAGGTCTTGAGTATTAGTAAGATTCCAGTGGTCAAAGACTTCTCAAAAGTTTTTCCTGAGGACATTCCTGGACTACCCCCTCATAGGGAGGTTGAGTTCAATATTGATCTAGTTCCCAGTACGGGGCCAATTTCTATTCCTCCATATCGGATGGCTATTCCAGAACTTGCAGAGTTGAAGAAGCAGCTAGAAGAACTCTTGGCTAAGAAATTCATTCGGCCCAGTGTATCTCCTTGGGGTGCTCCTATTTTATTTGTTAAAAAGAAAGATGGGAGTCTCGGATGTGCACTGATTACAAGCGACTCATTGCAGTTACCGTGAAAAACAAGTATCCCCTTCCGCGGATTGATGATCTGATAGATCAATTACGTGGAGCTGCCATCTTCTCAAAAATTGATCTTCGTGCAGGATACCATCAGATTCGCATCAAAGAGGAGGATATACCAAAGACCGCTTTTCGGACTCGCAATGGGCATTTTGAACATGTGGTAATGCCCTTTGGTTTGACTAATGCACCTGCAGTGTTCATGGACTATATGAACATAATCTTCTGGCCCTATTTAGACTCTTTTGTGATAGTGTTCATTGATGATATCTTGATCTATTCAAAGAGTCCAAGCGAGCACGAGGAGCATTTGAGGATTGTGATTCGGATTTTAAAAGAGAAACAACTCTATGCCAAATTTGAAAAGTGCAAATTTTGGCTTGATGAGGTTCACTTTTTGGGCCATGTAATCTCCAAGCATGGGGTTGTTGTTGATCCATCTAAGGTGGATGTCGTGTTAAAGTGGGAGAGGCCTAAAACAGTGACTGAAGTGAGGAGTTTTCTGAGGAAACCGCAATTGGTGGTTGGAGAGACTAAGGAACCCTAGGAACACCTAGAAGGGGGGGTTGAATAGGTGTACAAGATACCTTGAAAGATTTTCGAACGAAACAAATCGAAACAATTAAAACAAAATATTTTTGCAATTTTGTTCAGGTTTACTCGAGTAGATTTCAGAGTACTCGAGTAGTACTCGATTAAAGACTCGTTTACTCGAGTATATCTGACAGAAACCAGAAAAATCAAGTTTTCACTCGCATACGAAAATCAATCAATTCACATGAAAGATCAGAGATTCAAAGGAGATGATTAACACCTATATTCTTATTGATTAACCTAGTTATGAAAATGATTTTCCCCAAGTTAATTTGAACAATAAAGATTCAATTCAATCAATTATGAAAATCAATCTTTCTAGGTTTTCAACCAAGAACGCAATCAAATGACTTGAATATAAAGAGTAAGGGTTTAGAGATACGACACAACGATTTATCCTGGTTCAATTTCATCCACTTGAAAGCTACATCCAGTCCCCTCTTCAACCAAGAGAGATTCTTCACTATGAGGAATTAGAGTTCTCAAATTACAAGTGATTGCCTCACAAGACTTCCTTCTTGCTAGCCTACAAGAGATAACCGACACCCTTGCCTTGTAATCCTATTGATCTTCTCTCTAATCTAACCTCTAACCCTTGTTGATAATCGACACAACAAGTCTTCAATTGCTTGATGATAATCCACACATCAAGGCTTCTCCTTGCTTGATTCACAACCAAGTCTTTCTTCAATTGCTTGAACTTTGCTTGATGATAATCGACACACCAAGGCTTCTTGTTTGTTGTAGTGGCTTGCCTTATTGCAAAGATTACAACTCAATGAATACACATAACAATCTTAATGAATCTCAATCAATAGCTATGATAAATCACACAAGAGATTCAAAGGTTCTTGATCAAAGAATATGAAAATATGAAAGCTTTGATCTTTGAAATTGAGAGAGAATAGAGTGGCTTGATTCTTTGTAAAATGAATATCAAAATGATGGGTTATTATCACAAAGATTAGGAAAAGGTTTTTATAGAATACCCAAAAGTTATGGCACTTGAAAACTGATTTTGAGAAGTGAAAATCGTATTTTTAAAATCAGTTCTTCAGTATCTACTCGAGTAGATTGCAGCATACTCGAGTAGTACTCGATTAAACAAACTCATACTCGAGTAAAACTATACTGCACTTGTTTAAAACTTGTTTTCTCAAAACCCAACCATTCCTTTAAAACCTTTAAGCCACCTATTGATTTTAGGTTAAGTGAAAACTCAAATTATGATTAAATCATGACTTATGAATGAGATTCACTACCCTCTAAACAAACTACCCAAATGAAAACCTATGAAGCTTGAGAGGCAAAAGATAAAACAAAAACAATTACACTCAAACTTAAGTCTTCATGAGCTTGTTCTCTCTTCTTCACTTGATGTTTGTTGTTGCTTATTGAACTTGAACTTGATCATCACATGATAGCTTGTTCAAAACACTTTATCATTATCAAAACATTCATCATGGAACTTACAATCTCCCCCTTTTTGAAAATGACAAACCATGTTTTGAAGTTCTCCAAAAGTTCTTTGAAGTTGTTGATGCTTTAACAATTTGATCACTTGGTGAGACTCTTGCTCCCCCTCAATAAATGCTTTTGACATTTGAATCCAATTGAGATAAGCTTGATTCTCCCCCTATCTTCAACAACTTTGCTCAACCTACATAAAAACAATAAAAACAACCTTTCTCCAAACAAACATCTAAAAATCATATTACCTTTGAGAAACATTCCAATCAATTTCAAAACATCATATTTCTCCCCCTTTGGCATTATCAAAAAGTAATATATACCAATTGAAATATAACATCTAAGCCAAGGTAAGAAATCAATGATCATTTCTTTACAACATTGATACCAATTGAACAAATACAATAGAACTATACTTTGAAATGTGATATCAATTGGCAAGAGAATATAACAATGAAATATGATACCAATTGAGAACTAAAATGTCATAATATCACTTAACAAAGAAGATATCAATTGTAAAGAAGTATCAATAATCACAAAAGCATGATAATCAACTAATAATCTCTCAATGATACAAATTGAACTAATTAAACATTTAGAAAAGTAATACCAATTGAGAAGATACCATATGAAGTTCACAAATCTAATAATATCACTTATACCAAATTGTAGGACTTCTTTTGAGACCAATTGAAGATGAAAATATGAATAACACTTGTAAGCTCTCTTTGCTCTTCAATCATACCTACAAAACAATCATGCTTTGATTTTTGGTATCCAAATGGTTTTGGATCCATTTTTGTTAGTGTAGGGACTTTCACCCTTTTTCATCCAAACAAAATCTCCTTTAGGTATACCATGCACTTTAATATAACACACATTTGAAGTATGTCCAGGAGTACCACAATAGAAACATGTTGGTGCATTTGAGAAATCAACTTTAGAAAAATCAACAACATTTCTATGAGAATTACTCTTAGCATTAGTATAACCCAAACCAAACTTGTTTGAATTTTCTCTTTGAAAATTTAACAATGTGCGCAATCTAATATCACCACTTGTGAAACTTGCAAGCTTATTTTTCAAAATAGCATTTTCATCTTTAAGCAACTTGCAATTCTCACAATCAACCACAACATTCACTCTACTAGCACAATCACAAGAAGAACTAGCATATATAAGATCAAGAGTTTCATTTTCAAGATTAAGCTCATCAACTTGTTTTTAAAGATCTAAAACCTCTTTTTGATGTTTCAAAATGAGCTTCTTCCTTTCAATGTTTTTCAAAGCTAGTTTTTCAAGTTGTTCATGCATTTCTTCATAACCATTATATAACAATTCATATTTAGAAGAAATTTCGGACTTAGTATGACTTACATCGCTTTCCTCGCTTTGATAACTTGATTCATCATTTGAACTTTGTTCTTCATCATCTACTAGAGTTATCAAGTTGAGACAAGCGGCTTCTTCATCATCCGATGAACTACTCGATGTGCTTTTCTTGTTATCTTCATCACTATCCCAAACTATGTATGCTCTTTTAGATTTAGAATTTTTCTTGTCTTTCTCCTTCTTCTTGAGATACCTAGAGCATGAGTACTTGAGATGTCTGGGTTTTCCGCATTCATGGCAAACTACACCTTCTTTTGAAGTTTTGGTCTTGTAGTGTGGAGAATCCTTCTCTTTACTTTTGTCCTTGTTCAACCTTCCTTTTCTCCTTAGAAACTTGTCAAACTTCCTTAGTAGAAGTTTCATGTCTTTTTCATCAACATCGGAATCGGAATCTTCACTATCATCATCATCGGAACTTTCTTTCTTTTTGTATCCACTTTTGACTTTAAGAGCAAGTCCCTTTCTTTCTTTGTTCTTATCCGACTCTTCGTTGATACTTAATCGTCCAAGCTCCATTTCATGTTCTTGAAGCTTTCCAAAGAGTGTTTCTAGATCCATATCATCCAAATTCTTAGATTCAACAATAGCCGTTACTTTTGGTTGCCAATTCCTGTCTAAACATCTCAACACTTTGTTAGAAAGTTCACCTTGTAAGAAAGTCTTACCAAGAGCAAGTAAATGATTAATAATATGAGTAAAACGCTTTTGCATATCATTAATAGATTCATTTGGAAGCATTTGAAACAATTCATAATCACGCATTAAAGCATTCAATCTAGCTCTCCTAACCTCACTAGTTCCTTCATGAGTTACTTGTACGTGTCCCACATTTCCTTAGCACTAGAACATTGAGAAACTCTAAAGAACTCGTCATAGGATAAAGCGGAGGTAATGATATTCTTTGCTTTATAATCATATTGAACTTTCTTTCTATCATCATCCTTCAACTTATCCTCGGGGATCAATTGTTCTACACCTTCAACTAAACTAGAGGGGATATGAGGACCATTTTCAACTACTTTCCAAATTTCACTATCTATGGCTTGGATAAAGATTTTCATTCTAACTTTCCAATAAGCATAGCCTTCTCCGGCAAACAATGGAGGACGACTTATTGAATAACCTTCACCACCAAAGGGATTCATGGAACCCATTGCGATTTTCTTAAAGGATCTTTACGAAAAAGCTCTTATGCTCGTGTCTTTCGACCGAGCTCTGATACCAATTTAAGAAACCGCAATTGGTGGTTGGAGAGACTAAGGAACCCTAGGAACACCTAGAAGGGGGGGTTGAATAGGTGTACAAGATACCTTGAAAGATTTTCGAACGAAACAAATCAAAACAATTAAAACAAAATATTTTTGCAATTTTGTTCAGGTTTACTCGAGTAGATTTCAGAGTACTCGAGTAGTACTCGATTAAAGACTCGTTTACTCGAGTATATCTGACAGAAACCAGAAAAATCAAGTTTTCACTCGCATACGAAAATCAATCAATTCACATGAAAGATCAGAGATTCAACGGAGATGATTAACACCTATATTCTTATTGATTAACCTAGTTATGAAAATGATTTTCCCCAAGTTAATTTGAACAATAAAGATTCAATTCAATCAATTATGAAAATCAATCTTTCTAGGTTTTCAACCAAGAACGCAATCAAATGACTTGAATATAAAGAGTAAGGGTTTAGAGATACGACACAACGATTTATCCTGGTTCACTTTCATCCACTTGAAAGCTACATCCAGTCCCCTCTTCAACCAAGAGAGATTCTTCACTATGAGGAATTAGATTTCTCAAATTACAAGTGATTGCCTCACAAGACTTCCTTCTTGCTAGCCTACAAGAGATAACCGACACCCTTGCCTTGTAATCCTATTGATCTTCTCTCTAATCTAACCTCTAACCCTTGTTGATAATCGACACAACAAGTCTTCAATTGCTTGATGATAATCCACACATCAAGGCTTCTCCTTGCTTGATTCACAACCAAGTCTTTCTTCAATTGCTTGAACTTTGCTTGATGATAATCGACACACCAAGGCTTCTTGTTTGTTGTAGTGGCTTGCCTTATTGCAAAGATTACAACTCAATGAATACACATAACAATCCTAATGAATCTCAATCAATAGCTATGACAAATCACACAAGAGATTCAAAGGTTCTTGATCAAAGAATATGAAAATATGAAAGCTTTGATCTTTGAAATTGAGAGAGAATAGAGTGGCTTGATTCTTTGTAAAATGAATATCAAAATGATGGGTTATTATCACAAAGATTAGGAAAAGGTTTTTATAGAATACCCAAAAGTTATGGCACTTGAAAACTGATTTTGAGAAGTGAAAATCGTATTTTTAAAATCAGTTCTGCAGTATCTACTCGAGTAGATTGCAGCATACTCGAGTAGTACTCGATTAAACAAACTCATACTCGAGTAAAACTATACTGCACTTGTTTAAAACTTGTTTTCTCGAAACCCAACCTTTCCTTTAAAACCTTTAAGCCACCTATTGATTCTAGGTTAAGTGAAAACTCAAATTATGATTAAATCATGACTTATGAATGAGATTCACTACCCTCTAAACAAACTACCCAAATGAAAACCTATGAAGCTTGAGAGGCAAAAGATAAAACAAAAACAATTACACTCAAACTTAAGTCTTCATGAGCTTGTTCTCTCTTCTTCACTTGATGTTTGTTGTTGCTTATTGAACTTGAACTTGATCATCACATGATAGCTTGTTCAAAACACTTTATCATTATCAAAACATTCATCATGGAACTTACATTTTCTTGGTCTAGCAGGTTATTATCGGAGATTCATTGAAGGATTCTCCAAGATAGCTCTTCCCTTGACTACTCTCACTCGGAAGGATGTGTCCTATGAATGGTCCCCTCAATGTGAACAGAGTTTTCAGACATTGAAAGAAAGGTTGACTAGCTCTCCGGTCTTAATTCTACCTGATCCGATACAGCCATTTCAGGTGTATTGTGATGCTTCTAAGCAAGGGCTGGGTTGTGTATTAATGCAGCAGGGTAAGGTTGTTGCCTATGCATCTAGACAGCTCAGACCGCATGAACAGAACTATCCTACACATGACTTAGAGCTTGCAGCAGTGGTTTTTGCTCTAAAAATCTGGAGACACTATCTCTATGGCACCACATTTGAGGTCTTTAGTGATCACAAGAGTCTCAAATATATCTTTGATCAAAAGGAACTCAATATGCGGCAGAGACGGTGGATGGAATTTCTGAAAGACTATGATTTCCAACTTCCATATCATCCAGGCAAGGCAAATGTTGTGGCAGATGCTCTAAGTAGAAAGACCTTGCATGTCAGCAGTTTAATGGTGAAAGAAATGCAGTTGATGCAGGGATTCAGTAACCTCAATCTTGGGGTGAAAAGGAAAGAGAAGAGTACTGTACTTGAAATGCTACAGGTTACTAATGAGTTTCTTGAGTTGATTAAAGAGAGACAAGTGGATGATGGGGAACTCCAGCAGCAGTTGTTAAGGGTGGCTAATGATGCAAACCCTGACTTCATAAAAGGTTCAGATGGAATTATCAGATTCAGAAAAAGGATCTGTGTTCCTCTGGATTTTGAAGTTAGGAGGAATATTCTGGAAGAAGCTCATAAAACTTAACTAAGTCTTCATCCGGGTACCACAAAAATGTATCAGGATTTGAAGAAGTTATTCTGGTGGCCGAAGTTGAAAATTTATGTGGCCGATTATGTTTCTCATTGCTTAGTGTGTCAGAAAGCTAAAATTGAGCATCAGAAACCCGGTGGCCCTTTGAGATCTCTTGACATTCCTGAATGGAAGTGGGACAGCATTGCTATGGACTTTGTGTCCGGATTGCCAAGAACTAGAGCTGGTTGTGATGCCATTTGGGTTGTCGTTGACAGGTTGACAAAGTGTTCTCATTTCATCCCGATGAACATGAAGTACAAAATGGAGAAGTTGACAGAGTTGTACATTCGGGATATAGTGAAATTACATGGTATTCCAGCAGGCATAGTGTCAGATCGTGATCCTAGGTTTCTATCTGAATTCTGGCAGGGTCTTCAGAAGTCCCTAGGTACTAAATTGAGCTTTAGTACAGCATACCATCCTAACACCGATGGGCAGTCTGAACGCACTATTCAGTCCTTGGAAGATTTGTTGAGGACTTGTGTGTTAGAGCAATCTGGCAGCTGGGAGCAACTTTTGCCATTGGTTGAATTCACCTATAATAACAGCTTTCATTCCAGCATCGGTATGGCGCCGTTTGAGGCACTTTATGGCAGAAAGTGTCGGATCCCTTTATGCTGGTTTCAGATTGGTGAGAATCTGTTGACTGGTCCTGAGATTGTGCAGGAAACGACTGAGAAGATTATCATGATCAGAAATCAAATGACAGCTTTACATGATCGTCAGAAGAGTTATGCAGATCGACGAAGGAGGCCTCTAGAATTTAATGCAGGAGATCATGTTTTCCTAAGAGTGTCTCCTACAAAGGGGATCGGTAGAGCATTGAAACAAAAGAAGTTGTCACCGAGGTTCATTGGACCCTATCAGATCCTAGAGAGGATTGGATCAGTGGCATATAAGATCGCTCTACCTCCACATCTATCTAGATTACACAATGTTTTCCATGTCTCCCAACTCCGGAAATATGTGTATGATCCTTCTCATGTGATAGCTCTAGATGAATTACCTTTGAAGGATAATCTCACTTTTGAAGTTCAGACTATCCTCATCGATGACCGACGGACCAAGAGGCTAAGAGGCAAGGAGATCTCTCTGGTCAAAGTTATATGGCATCGGGACAATGTGGAAGAGGCAACTTGGGAGATGGAAGACAAAATGAGAGGGTTGCATCCACAATTGTTCTCTTCCGATGAATTTCGAGGACGAAATTCAGGTAAGTGGGAGAGAAATGTAACATCTCTCTTTTTATTATTATATAAATGTAGTTTATTTCTAAAAATATAAAGAAGTAGAAAATCAAGTTAGGAATGGACGAAGTGCACGGGCGATTCGGTGTTAAACAAAACAAATAGGCTATTACAATAAAAGATTTAGGACTCAAAACAAAGTTCCCACCGTTGGATGTGAAGATATGATTTTTAGGAAGTTGCTCGCCAAATTTGAGCAAGATCCAACGGTGAACGAAGAAGTTATAGCCATTTGAAGTTAGGAGAAAAATAATTTGAAAATAGAAAACTGAAACAGCAGTGTTTGCCTGTTTCGCTTAAGCGAAAATCGCTCGCTTAAGCGAAAATCTGAAATTTCCTCACTGTGAGCAATTCGCTTAAGCGAAAAGATGTCGCTTGAGCCAAAATGATTCGTGCCAATTCTGTGAACGATTCGCTTAAGCGAATAAATTTCGCTTAAGCAAAAAGTCTGTTATCTGCAACACAATTTCGCGATTTTTAGGGGTATTTTTGGGTTTTCTCCACCCAAAACACATTAAAGGCCACATAACTCGAACCTTGGAAGGGAAAAACATAAGTCTATCATCCTCTTCTTCTCTCCATACGGAAATCCCCTCTTCCAAGCCTAGGGTTTTGGTTCTTGGCACTTTCTCTTCCATTGAAGCTCCAAGCTTCAAGAATAATCATCAAGCATCATCACCAAGTTGGTTTCCCTCTTTTTCCTCCATGGATTGAGCTATTGGTTCAAGTTTCTTCCTCCCTCAATCTTACTTCTTCTTGGTTCTAAGAGATTGGGTAAGCAACTTCACTCTCCTTTCACTTCTTAATGTTGATTTATGAGTTCTTATTCTAAATAAAGTTGTCCCTCTTATTTTCCAACAACAAGGGCATGGATTTATATATTACTTGAGGTTCTCATTTTCTAAGAGCTAGGGGGAACACTATCATCTCTACACTCTTGACTCTTGCCATCTCTTTACACATTTCCGAGGTTATTGTGGATATTGAGCTTTGAGGAGCACTCTTGGTTCTAGGGTTCAACACCCTCTAAGGTTTTCTCTCTCTTTTATTTCAATCTCAAGGTAAGGGGATGTGCCGCCGTACGGTGGTTGTATAGCTAGCGGTGTGTGAGTGTGTTGAGAATATTTGGTTTGTTTAGGAAAAATTAGAATAGGGATAGAAACTAGAATAAATAGGAAATTTAGAACTTACCCTTATTAAATGCTTGAATTATGTGAATTAAATGTTGGTTGATGATATTTGTGCTACTTTAATTGTTGTTGTATGCTAAATGTTTGCGTAAGTTTTGTGTGTACCTAAGAAGGGGCTTTTTACAAAGTTAAAGGGGTCAAGGTCACTTAGAACAATTAAGGGACAAATGACACTTAGGGCAATTAAATGGGTAATTGGAAGTAGGTATTAAACACAAAGGAAAATTTAGTATAATAGGAAATTATTAGGCAAGAGGAGAATAAATTAGACATTAAAAGAGAAGGAACGAATAAGGAAATAAGGGTAAATATGATTAAAGACTTCCTTGGTATGTGAATGCTAGCCCTAGAAGACGTGCGGAGGGGTGCTATAAGTCGGGTGCACAACACCTGCAGTAAGTCACAAGCCTACCAAATCGCAGGGGTTATGTTAGTCGTGCGGCCTTTGGGGATCCGTACGCATCGGTAAGTCGTATCCTCTGAAAGACTGGGGAACGCAGTGGAAGAATTCGCATTACCATCTCCCCGGGTTGTGAATACTAGCCCTAGAAGACGTGCGGAGGGGCGTTGTAAGTCGGGTGCGTAACACCTGTAGTAATTCGCAAGCCTACCAAATCGCAGGGGTTGTGTTAGTCGTGCGGCCTTTGGGGATCCGTACGCATCGGTAAGTCGTATCCTCTGAAAGACTGGGGAACGCAGTGGAAGTATGTCGCAACGCCGGAAAGAAAATGAAAAGATAGTTAAGAGAACAAGTAAAGAGTAAAGTAGTTAATGAAATAATTTAAATAAAATAGAAACTAGTAATGAGGGGAAATGGACATAGGAAATTATTCGGCGGGTGGTTAGCATTTATGGAGATGCATGTGTTTGTAGCATAGATTGTGAAATATGATTTATATCCCTGTTAATTATTTGCTAATTGTAATTATTTGTGTTTGACTTGGCACATCTTATGCATTGCTAGTTAGTGCGGTACTCACCCTTACAAACATTACAGGTACCGAGTTTGAGCACACCGAGACGGAGGCCGAGCAGGACCCCACTCCCACTGAGGGAGTGTGATAGTCTTTTATTAGTGTTTATGATGGGACTCCGGGCCATATTTTGAGTTTCTTGTATGATATGTGTTAGAGGCTTGTATTATATTCCTTTTTGTTGTATATATGCTTGGTGGGGTGGCCCGGGATCCATTCACCCTTGGGTTGGGTGTTATCTTTTATTTTGAGTAGTGGCATACTTGATGTTATTTCTGCCGGTGACACTCCGACTTTATGACTGGATTTGATGATGTGGTGACGAAGCACTAAGTCCCACAATGGATGGCCCTATGAGGCTTATGATGTTTATTTATATTTGCTGGATTTACTATATCTGATTCTGACAGGTGACAGGGAAAACTAAACTTTGGGAATATCCGAAAAACAAACAGGACTCTGTCCGTTTTTCAAGAAAATTTTAATTAACATTTTAAGGATTAAAAAGAAATTTTTAAGTTGTAAATTTTAAAATAAGGAAATTAGCTTAGGGTGTTACATTTATGGTATCAGAGCGTTTTTGTCCTCGGCCTCGGAGCATGGTTCACTCCCACGGTTAACTCACCAAGAGAGTAACCTAAAAAGTTAAAGTTAAATTAGTGTTAATTATAATAATAGACCTACCTATGCCTACATAAATATATTTAGTAATAGTCTTTGTTATTTCTTCACTCAATGCCTATTAGTGCCTAGCTTGTCTCCTCTTCAGGTTGGTAGTATGGCAGGACGACGGGCTGATAATGACCGTCTTATTCAAATTCTGGAGAATCTGGTTCAACAAAATCAGAACCAGGCGGAAGTGGTTGTAGCAGCTGCAGCTGCAGCGGCTGCCGCAGCTATTAATCATCATCATCCTCCAGCTCCTGCTGAAATTGACTGGCTTTCGAGATTGCGAAAGAACGATCCGCCACGTTTTGAAGGGGGTTGTAACCCCGATGGGGCACAGAGGTGGCTACAGGAGATTGAGAAAATTCTGCGTTCTTTGCAACCACCAGCGGATCACCGAGTTCGCCTAGCTGAGTTTATGTTATCTGGTGAGGCCGAGCACTGGTGGGAGCAACAAAGGAGAGGCTATGATGTTGTTAATCAAGAAGTCACTTGGGATCTCTTCAAGATCCGCTTTCTTGGCAAATATTTCCCGGAGGATGTTAGGAGGGAGAAAGAGCTGGCTTTCCTTAGGTTGGTGCAGAACAATATGAGCGTGGGAGAGTATGCAGCTCAATTTGAGGACTTGATTCGATATTCAGGCAGCTATCGTGACGCCGATGAGCGCACAAAATGTATTAAATTTGAATCCCTTTTGCGCACTGAGATCAAGCTTGCATTTGAATATCAAAATATCTCCAATCTCTCTCAACTGGTTAATATGACCAGTACTTATGAAAAGGGTCTCAAGCAAAAGGCAGTGGAGGATCGTATCAGATCGACTCAGAGGACTGGTGGCCCAATCCGTGGCAGGGCTCCTGCTCAGAGACAAGGTCCTTATCCCACTACTCGTGCAGCACCTTCCCGAGCTACTGGGCCAGGCCCTGTTCCTTCTGGTCCTATTCCTACATGTTCCACCTGCGGGGGGAATCACCGTGGACCTTGCTGGTTTAATGATCGGGATCGTTTTGTGAGGAAAGGCCTGTGTTACTCATGTGGACAGCCTGGGCATTTTGCTTCAAAATGCCCTAAGAACACCATCAAGAAGGAGGGTAATGGATCACAGGGACAGCGTTTTGCAGGAGGCCAGCCCATTCAAAGGGGCAAGGTCTATACTATGGATGGCGAGGAGGTGGATTTACCTGACGATCTCATCAGAGGTATATATTACATTAGTATAATCTCAATCAACCTTTACTCTAATTGTGTCGTTTCTATCCCTCCCCATTTCAGGTACTTGTTATGTTAATGATAAATCTTGCGGTATTCTATTCGACTGCGGTGCTTCCCATTCTTTTATTTCTCATGCTTGCATGAAGAAATTGGGGTTAACTTCCGTACAAATGCCCTTTATGTTATCTGTTGCTACTCCTGCCAATTCTCCTGTTGTCACATCTCAGATATGCTTGAATTGTCCTCTTCGAGTCCTAGGGCGAGATTTCACTGTCAATCTTATCTGTCTTCCCTTGACCAATCTGGATATCATTCTAGGCATGGATTGGATGTCACACCATCATGTCGTAATTGATTGTAAGAAGAAGTCTGTGATCTTTGATTCTTCATCTCTTGCTACCATGGAGGTTGATGAGGTCTTGAGTATTAGCAAGATTCCAGTGGTCAAAGACTTCTCAGAAGTTTTTCCTGAGGACATTCCTGGACTACCCCCTCATAGGGAGGTTGAGTTCAATATTGATCTAGTTCCCGATACGGGGCCAATTTCTATTTCTCCATATCGGATGGCTATTCCAGAACTTGCAGAGTTGAAGAAGCAGCTAGAAGAACTCTTGGCTAAGAAATTCATTCGGCCCAGTGTATCTCCTTGGGGTGCTCCTATTTTATTTGTTAAAAAGAAAGATGGGAGTCTTCGGATGTGCACTGATTACAGGCGACTCAATGCAGTTACCGTGAAAAACAAGTATCCCCTTCCGCGGATTGATGATCTGATAGATCAATTACGAGGAGCTGCCATCTTCTCAAAAATTGATCTTCGTGCAGGATACCATCAGATTCGCATCAAAGAGGAGGATATACCAAAGACCGCTTTTCGGACTCGCTATGGGCATTTTGAACATGTGGTAATGCCCTTTGGTTTGACTAATGCACCTGCAGTGTTCATGGACTATATGAACAGAATCTTCCGGCCCTATTTAGACTCTTTTGTGATAGTGTTCATTGATGATATCTTGATCTATTCAAAGAGTCCAAGCGAGCACGAGGAGCATTTGAGGATTGTGCTTCGGATTTTAAAAGAGAAACAACTCTATGCCAAATTTGAAAAGTGCAGTTTTTGGCTTGATGAGGTTCACTTTTTGGGCCATGTAATCTCCAAGCATGGGGTTGCTGTTGATCCATCTAAGGTGGATGTCGTGTTAAAGTGGGAGAGGCCTAAAACAGTGACTGAAGTGAGGAGTTTTCTTGGTCTAGCAGGTTATTATCAGAGATTCATTGAAGGATTCTCCAAGATAGCTCTTCCCTTGACTACTCTCACTCGGAAGGATGTGTCCTATGAATGGTCCCCTCAATGTGAACAGAGTTTTCAAACATTGAAAGAAAGGTTGACTAGCTCTCCGGTCTTAATTCTACCTGATCCGATACAGCCATTTCAGGTGTATTGTGTTGCTTCTAAGCAAGGGCTGGGTTGTGTATTAATGCAGCAGGGTAAGGTTGTTGCCTATGCATCTAGACAGCTCAGACCGCATGAACAGAACTATCCTACACATGACTTAGAGCTTGCAGCAGTGGTTTTTGCTCTAAAAATCTGGAGACACTATCTCTATGGCACCACATTTGAGGTCTTTAGTGATCACAAGAGTCTCAAATATCTCTTTGATCAAAAGGAACTCAATATGCGGCAGAGACGGTGGATGGAATTTCTGAAAGACTATGATTTCCAACTTCCATATCATCCAGGCAAGGCAAATGTTGTGGCAGATGCTCTAAGTAGAAAGACCTTGCATGTCAGCAGTTTAATGGTGAAAGAAATGCAGTTGATGCAGGAATTCAGTAACCTCAATCTTGGGGTGAAAAGGAAAGAGAAGAGTACTGTACTTGAAATGCTACAGGTTACTAATGAGTTTCTTGAGTTGATTAAAGAGAGACAAGTGGATGATGGGGAACTCCAGCAGCAGTTGTTAAGGGTGGCTAATGATGCAAACCCTGACTTCATAAAAGGTTCAGATGGAATTATCAGATTCAGAAAAAGGATCTGTGTTCCTCTGGATTTTGAAGTTAGGAGGAATATTCTGGAAGAGGCTCATAAAACTAAACTAAGTCTTCATCAGGGTACCACAAAAATGTATCAGGATTTGAAGAAGTTATTCTGGTGGCCGAAGCTGAAAATTGATGTGGCCGATTATGTTTCTCATTGCTTAGTGTGTCAGAAAGCTAAAATTGAGCATCAGAAACCCGGTGGCCCTTTGCGATCTCTTGACATTCCTGAATGGAAGTGGGACAGCATTGCTATGGACTTTGTGTCCAGATTGCCAAGAACTAGAGCTGGTTGTGATGCCATTTGGGTTGTCGTTGACAGGTTGACAAAGTGTTCTTATTTCATCCCGATGAACATGAAGTACAAAATGGAGAAGTTGACAGAGTTGTACATTCGGGATATAGTGAAATTACATGGTATTCCAGCAGGCATAGTGTCAGATCATGATCCTAGGTTTCTATCTGAATTCTGGCAGGGTCTTCAGAAGTCCCTAGGTACTAAATTGAGCTTTAGTACAACATACCATCCTCAGACCGATGGGCAGTCTGAACGCACTATTCAGTCCTTGGAAGATTTGTTGAGGACTTGTGTGTTAGAGCAATCTGGCAGCTGGGAGCAACTTTTGCCATTGGTTGAATTCACCTATAATAACAGCTTTCATTCCAGCATCGGTATGGCGCCGTTTGAGGCACTTTATGGCAGAAAGTGTCGGACCCCATTATGCTGGTTTCAGATTGGTGAGAATCTGTTGACTGGTCCTGAGATTGTGCAGGAAACGACTGAGAAGATTATCATGATCAGAAATCAAATGAAAGCTTCACATGATCGTCAGAAGAGTTATGCAGATCGACGAAGGAGGCCTCTAGAATTTAATGCAGGAGATCATGTTTTCCTAAGAGTGTCTCCTACAAAGGGGATCGGTAGAGCATTGAAACAAAAGAAGTTGTCACCGAGGTTCATTGGACCCTATCAGATCCTAGAGAGGATTGGATCAGTGGCATATAAGATCGCTCTACCTCCACATCTATCTAGATTACACAATGTTTTCCATGTCTCCCAACTCCGGAAATATGTGTATGATCCTTCTCATGTGATAGCTCTAGATGAATTACCTTTGAAGGATAATCTCACTTTTGAAGTTCAGCCTATCCGCATCGATGACCGACGGACCAAGAGGCTAAGAGGCAAGGAGATCTCTCTGGTCAAAGTTATATGGCATCGGGACAATGTGGAAGAGGCAACTTGGGAGATGGAAGACAAAATGAGAGAGTTGCATCCACAATTGTTCTCTTCCGATGAATTTCGAGGACGAAATTCAAGTAAGTGGGAGAGAAATGTAACATCCCTCTTTTTATTATTATATAAATGTAGTTTATTTCTAAAAATATAAAGAAGTAGAAAATCAAGTTAGGAATGGACGAAGTGCACGGGCAATTCGGTGTTAAACAAAACAAATAGGCTAAGAAAATAAAATAAAAGATTTAGGACGCAAAACAAAATTCCCACCGTTGGATGTGAAGATATGATTTTTAGGAAGTTGCTCGCCAAATTTGAGCAAGATCCAACGGTGAACGAAGAAGTTATAGCCATTTGAAGTTAGGAGAAAAATAATTAGAAAATAGAAAACTGAAACAGCAGTGTTTGCCTGTTTCGCTTAAGCGAAAATCGCTTGCTTAAGCGAAAATCTGAAATTTCCTCACTGTGAGCAATTCGCTTAAGCGAAAAGCTGTCGCTTGAGCGAAAATGATTCGTGCCAATTCTGTGAACGATTCGCTTAAGCGAATAAATTTCGCTTAAGCGAAAAGTCTGTTATCTGCAACACGAATTCGCGATTTTTAGGGGTATTTTTGGGTTTTCTCCACCCAAAACACATTAAAGGCCACATAACTCGAACCTTGGAAGGGAAAAACATAAGTCTATCATCCTCTTCTTCTCTCCATACGGAAATCCCCTCTTCCAAGCCTAGGGTTTTGGTTCTTGGCACTTTCTCTTCCATTGAAGCTCCAAGCTTCAAGAATAATCATCATGCATCATCACCAAGTTGGTTTCCCTCTTTTTCCTCCATGGATTGAGCTATTGGTTCAAGTTTCTTCCTCCCTCAATCTTACTTCTTCTTGGTTCTAAGAGATTGGGTAAGCAACTTCACTCTCCTTTCACTTCTTAATGTTGATTTATGAGTTCTTATTCTAAATAAAGTTGTCCCTCTTATTTTCCAACAACAAGGGCATGGATTTATATATTACTTGAGGTTCTCATTTTCTAAGAGCTAGGGGGGAACACTATCATCTCTACACTCTTGACTCTTGCCATCTCTTTACACATTTCCGAGGTTATTGTGGATATTGAGCTTTGAGGAGCACTCTTGGTTCTAGGGTTCAACACCCTCTAAGGTTTTCTCTCTCTTTTATTTCAATCTCAAGGTAAGGGGATGTGCCGCCGTACGGTGGTTGTATAGCTAGCGGTGTGTGAGTGTGTTGAGAATATTTGGTTTGTTTAGGAAAAATTAGAATAGGGATAGAAACTAGAATAAATAGGAAATTTAGAACTTACCCTTATTAAATGCTTGAATTATGTGAATTAAATGTTGGTTGATGATATTTGTGCTACTTTAATTGTTGTTGTATGCTAAATGTTTGCGTAAGTTTTGTGTGTACCTAAGAAGGGGCTTTTTACAAAGTTAAAGGGGTCAAGGTCACTTAGAACAATTAAGGGACAAATGACACTTAGGGCAATTAAATGGGTAATTGGAAGTAGGTATTAAACACAAAGGAAAATTTAGTATAATAGGAAATTATTAGGCAAGAGGAGAATAAATTAGACATTAAAAGAGAAGGAACGAATAAGGTTATAAGGGTAAATATGATTAAAGACTTCCTTGGTATGCGAATGCTAGCCCTAGAAGACGTGCGGAGGGGTGCTATAAGTCGGGTGCACAACACCTGCAGTAAGTCACAAGCCTACCAAATCGCAGGGGTTGTGTTAGTCGTGCGGCCTTTGGGGATCCGTACGCATCGGTAAGTCGTATCCTCTGAAAGACTGGGGAACGCAGTGGAAGAATTCGCATTACCATCTCCCCGGGTTGTGAATACTAGCCCTAGAAGACGTGCGGAGGGGCGTTGTAAGTCGGGTGCGTAACACCTGTAGTAATTCGCAAGCCTACCAAATCGCAGGGGTTGTGTTAGTCGTGCCGCCTTTGGGGATCCGTACGCATCGGTAAGTCGTATCCTCTGAAAGACTGGGGAACGCAGTGGAAGTATGTCGCAACGCCGGAAAGAAAATGAAAAGATAGTTAAGAGAACAAGTAAAGAGTAAAGTAGTTAATGAAATAATTTAAATAAAATAGAAACTAGTAATGAGGGAAAATGGACATAGGAAATTATTCGGCGGGTGGTTAGCATTTATGGAGATGCATGTGTTTGTAGCATAGATTGTGAAATATGATTTATATCCCTGTTAATTATTTGCTAATTGTAATTATTTGTGTTTGACTTGGCACATCTTATGCATTGCTAGTTAGTGCGGTACTCACCCTTACAAACATTACAGGTACCGAGTTTGAGCACACCGAGACGGAGGCCGAGCAGGACCCCACTCCCACTGAGGGAGTGTGATAGTCTTTTATTAGTGTTTATGATGGGACTCCGGGCCATATTTTGAGTTTCTAGTATGATATGTGTTAGAGGCTTGTATTATATTCCTTTTTGTTGTATATATGCTTGGTGGGGTGGCCCGGGATCCATTCACCCTTGGGTTGGGTGTTATCTTTTATTTTGAGTAGTGGCATACTTGATGTTATTTCTGCCGGTGACACTCCAACTTTATGACTGGATTTGATGATGTGGTGACGAAGCACTAAGTCCCACAATGGATGGCCCTATGAGGCTTATGATGTTTATTTATATTTGCTGGATTTACTATATCTGATTCTGACACGTGACAGGGAAAACTAAACTTTGGGAATATCCGAAAAACAAACAGGACTCTGTCCGTTTTTCAAGAAAATTTTAATTAACATTTTAAGGATTAAAAAGAAATTTTTAAGTTGTAAATTTTAAAATAAGGAAATTAGCTTAGGGTGTTACATTTATGGTATCAGAGCGTTTTTGTCCTCGGCCTCGGAGCATGGTTCACTCCCACGGTTAACTCACCAAGAGAGTAACCTAAAAAGTTAAAGTTAAATTAGTGTTAATTATAATAATAGACCTACCTATGCCTACATAAATATATTTAGTAATAGTCTTTGTTATTTCTTCACTCAATGCCTATTAGTGCCTAGCTTGTCTCCTCTTCAGGTTGGTAGTATGGCAGGACGACGGGCTGATAATGACCGTCTTATTCAAATTCTGGAGAATCTGGTTCAACAAAATCAGAACCAGGCGGAAGTGGTTGTAGCAGCTGCAGCTGCAGCGGCTGCCGCAGCTATTAATCATCATCATCCTCCAGCTCCTGCTGAAATTGACTGGCTTTCGAGATTGCGAAAGAACGATCCGCCACGTTTTGAAGAGGGTTGTAACCCCGATGGGGCACAGAGGTGGCTACAGGAGATTGAGAAAATTCTGCGTTCTTTGCAACCACCAGCGGATCACCGAGTTCGCCTAGCTGAGTTTATGTTATCTGGTGAGGCCGAGCACTGGTGGGAGCAACAAAGGAGAGGCTATGATGTTGTTAATCAAGAAGTCACTTGGGATCTCTTCAAGATCCGCTTTCTTGGCAAATATTTCCCGGAGGATGTTAGGAGGGAGAAAGAGCTGGCTTTCCTTAGGTTGGTGCAGAACAATATGAGCGTGGGAGAGTATGCAGCTCAATTTGAGGACTTGATTCGATATTCAGGCAGCTATCGTGACGCCGATGAGCGCACAAAATGTATTAAATTTGAATCCCTTTTGCGCACTGAGATCAAGCTTGCATTTGAATATCAAAATATCTCCAATCTCTCTCAACTGGTTAATATGACCAGTACTAATGAAAAGGGTCTCAAGCAAAAGGCAGCGGAGGATCGTATCAGATCGACTCAGAGGACTGGTGGCCCAATCCGTGGCAGGGCTCCTGCTCAGAGACAAGGTCCTTATCCCACTACTCGTGCAGCACCTTCCCGAGCTACTGGGCCAGGCCCTGTTCCTTCTGGTCCTATTCCTACATGTTCCACCTGCGGGGGGAATCACCGTGGACCTTGCTGGTTTAATGATCGGGATCGTTTTGTGAGGGAAGGCCTGTGTTACTCATGTGGACAGCCTGGGCATTTTGCTTCAAAATGCCCTAAGAACACCATCAAGAAGGAGGGTAATGGATCACAGGGACAGCGTTTTGCAGGAGGCCAGCCCATTCAAAGGGGCAAGGTCTATACTATGGATGGCGAGGAGGTGGATTTACCTGACGATCTCATCAGAGGTATATATTACATTAGTATAATCTCAATCAACCTTTACTCTAATTGTGTCGTTTCTATCCCTCCCCATTTCAGGTACTTATTATGTTAATGATAAATCTTGCGGTATTCTATTCGACTGCGGTGCTTCCCATTCTTTTATTTCTCATGCTTGCATGAAGAAATTGGGGTTAACTTCCGTACAAATGCCCTTTATGTTATCTGTTGCTACTCCTGCCAATTCTCCTGTTGTCACATCTCAGATATGCTTGAATTGTCCTCTTCGAGTCCTAGGGCGAGATTTCACTGTCAATCTTATCTGTCTTCCCTTGACCAATCTGGATATCATTCTAGGCATGGATTGGATGTCACACCATCATGTCGTAATTGATTGTAAGAAGAAGTCTGTGATCTTTGATTCTTCATCTCTTGCTACCATGGAGGTTGATGAGGTCTTGAGTATTAGCAAGATTCCAGTGGTCAAAGACTTCTCAGAAGTTTTTCCTGAGGACATTCCTGGACTACCCCCTCATAGGGAGGTTGAGTTCAATATTGATCTAGTTCCCGGTACGGGGCCAATTTCTATTTCTCCATATCGGATGGCTATTCCAGAACTTGCAGAGTTGAAGAAGCAGCTAGAAGAACTCTTGGCTAAGAAATTCATTCGGCCCAGTGTATCTCCTTGGGGTGCTCCTATTTTATTTGTTAAAAAGAAAGATGGGAGTCTCCGGATGTGCACTGATTACAGGCGACTCAATGCAGTTACCGTGAAAAACAAGTATCCCCTTCCGCGGATTGATGATCTGATAGATCAATTACGAGGAGCTGCCATCTTCTCAAAAATTGATCTTCGTGCAGGATACCATCAGATTCGCATCAAAGAGGAGGATATACCAAAGACCGCTTTTCGGACTCGCTATGGGCATTTTGAACATGTGGTAATGCCCTTTGGTTTGACTAATGCACCTGCAGTGTTCATGGACTATATGAACAGAATCTTCCGGCCCTATTTAGACTCTTTTGTGATAGTGTTCATTAATGATATCTTGATCTATTCAAAGAGTCCAAGCGAGCACGAGGAGCATTTGAGGATTGTGCTTCGGATTTTAAAAGAGAAATAACTCTATGCCAAATTTGAAAAGTGCAGTTTTTGGCTTGATGAGGTTCACTTTTTGGGCCATGTAATCTCCAAGCATGGGTTTGCTGTTGATCCATCTAAGGTGGATGTCGTGTTAAAGTGGGAGAGGCCTAAAACAGTGACTGAAGTGAGGAGTTTTCTTGGTCTAGCAGGTTATTATCGGAGATTCATTGAAGGATTCTCCAAGATAGCTCTTCCCTTGACTACTCTCACTCGGAAGGATGTGTCCTATGAATGGTCCCCTCAATGTGAACAGAGTTTTCAGACATTGAAAGAAAGGTTGACTAGCTCTCCGGTCTTAATTCTACCTGATCTGATACAGCCATTTCAGGTGTATTGTGATGCTTCTAAGCAAGGGCTGGGTTGTGTATTAATGCAGCAGGGTAAGGTTGTTGCCTATGCATCTAGACAGCTCAGACCGCATGAACAGAACTATCCTACACATGACTTAGAGCTTGCAGCAGTGGTTTTTGTCTAAAAATCTGGAGACACTATCTCTATGGCACCACATTTGAGGTCTTTAGTGATCACAAGAGTCTCAAATATCTCTTTGATCAAAAGGAATTCAATATGCGGCAGAGACGGTGGATGGAATTTATGAAAGACTATGATTTCCAACTTCCATATCATTCAGGCAAGGCAAATGTTGTGGCAGATGCTCTAAGTAGAAAGACCTTGCATGTCAGCAGTTTAATGGTGAAAGAAATGCAGTTGATGCAGGAATTCAGTAACCTCAATCTTGGGGTGAAAAGGAAAGAGAAGAGTACTGTACTTGAAATGCTACAGGTTACTAATGAGTTTCTTGAGTTGATTAAAGAGAGACAAGTGGATGATGGGGAACTCCAGCAGCAGTTGTTAAGGGTGGCTAATGATGCAAACCCTGACTTCATAAAAGGTTCAGATGGAATTATCAGATTCAGAAAAAGGATCTGTGTTCCTCTGGATTTTGAAGTTAGGAGGAATATTCTGGAAGAGGCTCATAAAACTAAACTAAGTCTTCATCAGGGTACAACAAAAATGTATCAGGATTTGAAGAAGTTATTCTAGTGGCTGAAGTTGAAAATTGATGTGGCCGATTATGTTTCTCATTGCTTAGTGTGTCAGAAAGCTAAAATTGAGCATCAGAAACCCGGTGGCCCTTTGCGATCTCTTGACATTCCTGAATGGAAGTGGGACAACATTGTTATGGACTTTGTGTCCGGATTGCCAAGAACTAGAGCTGGTTGTGATGCCATTTGGGTTGTCGTTGACAGGTTGACAAAGTGTTCTCATTTCATCCCGATGAACATGAAGTACAAAATGGAGAAGTTGACAGAGTTGTACATTCGGGATATAGTGAAATTACATGGTATTCCAGCAGGCATAGTGTCAGATCGTGATCCTAGGTTTCTATCTGAATTCTGGCAGGGTCTTTAGAAGTCCCTAGGTACTAAATTGAGCTTTAGTACAGCATACCATCCTAACACCGATGGGCAGTCTGAACGCACTATTCAGTCCTTGAAAGATTTGTTGAGGACTTGTGTGTTAGAGCAATCTGGCAGCTGGGAGCAACTTTTGCCATTGGTTGAATTCACCTATAATAACAGCTTTCATTCCAGCATCGGTATGGCGCCGTTTGAGGCACTTTATGGCAGAAAGTGTCGGACCCCATTATGCTGGTTTCAGATTGGTGAGAATCTGTTGACTGGTCCTGAGATTGTGCAGGAAACGACTGAGAAGATTATCATGATCAGAAATCAAATGAAAGCTTCACATGATCGTCAGAAGAGTTATGCAGATCGACGAAGGAGGCCTCTAGAATTTAATGCAGGAGATCATGTTTTCCTAAGAGTGTCTCCTACAAAGGGGATCGGTAGAGCATTGAAACAAAAGAAGTTGTCACCGAGGTTCATTGGACCCTATCAGATCCTAGAGAGGATTGGATCAGTGGCATATAAGATCGCTCTACCTCCACATCTATCTAGATTACACAATGTTTTCCATGTCTCCCAACTCCGGAAATATGTGTATGATCCTTCTCATGTGATAGCTCTAGATGAATTACCTTTGAAGGATAATCTCACTTTTGAAGTTCAGCCTATCCGCATCGATGACCGACGGACCAAGAGGCTAAGAGGCAAGGAGATCTCTCTGGTCAAAGTTATATGGCATCGGGACAATGTGGAAGAGGCAACTTGGGAGATGGAAGACAAAATGAGAGAGTTGCATCCACAATTGTTCTCTTCCGATGAATTTCGAGGACGAAATTCAGGCAAGTGGGAGAGAAATGTAACATCCCTCTTTTTATTATTATATAAATGTAGTTTATTTCTAAAAATATAAAGAAGTAGAAAATCAAGTTAGGAATGGACGAAGTGCACGGGCGATTCGGTGTTAAACAAAACAAATAGGCTAAGAAATTAAAATAAAAGATTTAGGACTCAAAACAAAATTCCCACCGTTGGATGTGAAGATATGATTTTTAGGAAGTTGCTCGCCAAATTTGAGCAAGATCCAACGTTGAACGAAGAAGTTATAGCCATTTGAAGTTAGGAGAAAAATAATTAGAAAATAGAAAACTGAAACAGCAGTGTTTGCCTGTTTCGCTTAAGCGAAAATCGCTCGCTTAAGCGAAAATCTGAAATTTCCTCACTGTGAGCAATTCGCTTAAGCGAAAAGCTGTCGCTTGAGCGAAAATGATTCGTGCCAATTCTGTGAACGATTCGCTTAAGCGAATAAATTTCGCTTAAGCGAAAAGTCTGTTATCTGCAACACGAATTCGCGATTTTTAGGGGTATTTTTGAGTTTTCTCCACCCAAAACACATTAAAGGCCACATAACTCGAACCTTGGAAGGGAAAAACATAAGTCTATCATCCTCTTCTTCTCTCCATACGGAAATCCCCTCTTCCAAGCCTAGGGTTTTGGTTCTTGGAACTTTCTCTTCCATTGGAGCTCCAAGCTTCAAGAATAATCATCAAGCATCATCACCAAGTTGGTTTCCCTCTTTTTCCTCCATGGATTGAGCTATTGGTTCAAGTTTCTTCCTCCCTCAATCTTACTTCTTCTTGGTTCTAAGAGATTGGGTAAGCAACTTCACTCTCCTTTCACTTCTTAATGTTGATTTATGAGTTCTTATTCTAAATAAAGTTGTCCCTCTTATTTTCCAACAACAAGGGCATGGATTTCTATATTACTTGAGGTTCTCATTTTCTAAGAGCTAGGGGGGAACACTATCATCTCTACACTCTTGACTCTTGCCATCTCTTTACACATTTCCGAGGTTATTGTGGATTTTGAGCTTTGAGGAGCACTCTTGGTTCTAGGGTTCAACACCCTCTAAGGTTTTCTCTCTCTTTTATTTCAATGTCAAGGTAAGGGGATGTGCCGCCGTACGGTGGTTGTATAGCTAGCGGTGTGTGAGTGTGTTGAGAATATTTGGTTTGTTTAGGAAAAATTAGAATAGGGATAGAAACTAGAATAAATAGGAAATTTAGAACTTACCCTTATTAAATGCTTGAATTATGTGAATTAAATGTTGGTTGATGATATTTGTGCTACTTTAATTGTTGTTGTATGCTAAATGTTTGCGTAAGTTTTGTGTGTACCTAGGAAGGGGCTTTTTACAAAGTTAAAAGGGTCAAGGTCACTTAGAACAATTAAGGGACAAATGACACTTAGGGCAATTAAATGGGTAATTGGAAGTAGGTATTAAACACAAAGGAAAATTTAGTATAATAGGAAATTATTAGGCAAGAGGAGAATAAATTAGACATTAAAAGAGAAGGAACGAATAAGGAAATAAGGGTAAATATGATTAAAGACTTCCTTGGTATGCGAATGCTAGCCCTAGAAGACGTGCGGAGGGGTGCTATAAGTCGGGTGCACAACACCTGCAGTAAGTCACAAGCCTACCAAATCGCAGGGGTTGTGTTAGTCGTGCGGCCTTTGGGGATCCGTACGCATCGGTAAGTCGTATCCTCTGAAAGACTGGGGAACGCAGTGGAAGAATTCGCATTACCATCTCCCCGGGTTGTGAATACTAGCCCTAGAAGACGTGCGGAGGGGCGTTGTAAGTCGGGTGCGTAACACCTGTAGTAATTCGCAAGCCTACCAAATCGCAGGGGTTGTGTTAGTCGTGCGGCTTTTGGGGATCCGTACGCATCGGTAAGTCGTATCCTTTGAAAGACTGAGGAACGCAGTGGAAGTATGTCGCAACGCCGGAAAGAAAATGAAAAGATAGTTAAGAGAACAAGTAAAGAGTAAAGTAGTTAATGAAATAATTTAAATAAAATAGAAACTAGTAATGAGGGGAAATGGACATAGGAAATTATTCGGCGGGTGGTTAGCATTTATGGAGATGCATGTGTTTGTAGCATAGATTGTGAAATATGATTTATATCCCTGTTAATTATTTGCTAATTGTAATTATTTGTTTTTGACTTGGCACATCTTATGCATTGCTAGTTAGTGCGGTACTCACCCTTACAAACATTACAGGTACCGAGTTTGAGCACACCGAGACGGAGGCCGAGCAGGACCCCACTCCCACTGAGGGAGTGTGATAGTCTTTTATTAGTGTTTATGATGGGACTCCGGGCCATATTTTGAGTCTCTTGTATGATATGTGTTAGAGGCTTGTATTATATTCCTTTTTGTTGTATATATGCTTGGTGGGGTGGCTCGGGATCCATTCACCCTTGGGTTGGGTGTTATCTTTTATTTTGAGTAGTGGCATACTTGATGTTATTTCTGCCGGTGACACTCCGACTTTATGACTGGATTTGATGATGTGGTGACGAAGCACTAAGTCCCACAATGGATGGCCCTATGAGGCTTATGATGTTTATTTATATTTGCTGGATTTACTATATCTGATTCTGACAGGTGACAGGGAAAACTAAACTTTGGGAATATCCGAAAAACAAACAGGACTCTATCCGTTTTTCAAGAAAATTTTAATTAACATTTTAAGGATTAAAAAGAAATTTTTAAGTTGTAAATTTTAAAATAAGGAAATTAGCTTAGGGTGTTACATGTTCACTTTGATAATGTGTCTAGAACTTGACTTGTGACCGGTTGAAATTGATAATTGTCTGCATGCATAAAAATGATAAAGGTACCTAGGTTTGTGTTTTTCGTGGCCTTCAACAATTTGAATAACATTAATATCCCTTAGTTGCCCAATTTGAGCTTTTAAAGTTAATTGAGTTTCTTTGGTACCCCGGATAATTTGCATAATTTTTGTGTAGAGTACCTTTGGAATTCGTAATGGAGCAATTAAGAGGAGTATTGGGAAAAAGTTAAAGTGGAAGTGTGAAAAATGACATGAGTTCTACTTCTCTTCTTAAAAAAAATAATAATAAAATAAAATAAAATAAAATAAAATAAAAGAAGAAGAGAGTAGAATGAATGAAATGTGAAAAAAAAAAAAGATAAGAGAGGGTTTTGAATTGGAGTGAGATGTAATTGATTGTTGAGTTTAGTTGCTCCATTCATGAATTTTAAAGGGAATTATTTTTATTGCATTGATTAAGCCCTTTGTGCATCCATTCTTTCTTTATCCCACCTTCATCTTTTAGCCATGGCCCCGTTACAACCTGAACTAAGACCTTTTGATTTGTGCATGTAGTCAATAATTTTAGTGGAGATTTGGTCTATAGTCAAGCATATGGTACACATTGTCATCGCATGAACTCGAGTGCATTGAATAAATTTACCCTTTATACACTTGAGAGAGATACACTGTGAGGTTGAGAGAGTTCACTGCCTTAGTTTCCTTGGAGCTTGTTATTATAACCAGGTTTTGATTGAATAGCTGTTTGAGAATTTATGTGTCAAAGTTGGAGAGTCGAAGTCTTGGATTAGCAATATGTGTTTTGATTTAGGAGGTAACACTGTGTTTGGAATTTTTATTTTACTTTTGCCTGGGACATGCAAAACGTCAAGTTTGGGGGAGTGATTTGAGGCTGAAATATGATGTTTTTGTACCTTATTTAACCCCTATTTACATTGGTTTTGGTGTGTTCTTAAGCAAAGTCGAGTCTTTTGTTAGGATTTTTAGTTGTTAAGTGTTTAGGTAGGATGTTGTTCGTTTTGATGTGTTTGTTAGTGTTTCAGGTATTTTAATGGTAAATTGGAGATGGGAAGAAGAAGTTGGAGCTGGACTTTGAGGAATTGGAATTTAAAGTGAAGAAAAGGTGGAAATTTTTACTTGCACGCCCAGGCGCAGGGTCAGCACGCCCAGGCGTGCAAGGGGTCAAGTCATCAGGAATGGGGTCAAAGTGCTAAAAATGCTGCAGCAACTCAGGCAGATTCGCGCCCAGGCGCGCGGAACCATGCGCCCAGGCGCGCGTGTCACGAAGGGAGAAGAACTGGTGAATTTCATAGGTGCGCCCAGGCGTGCCAACGCCATACCCAGGCGCGCGTGACAGATCTGTTTTGGATTTGTGATTGTTTTAAGGGATTTGTGATAAGATTGCTTTTGGGGGTTGTTAAAATAGATTAGGATTGGTAATTAGGATTATTCTGAACAATTGGGAACTAACAATTTGAGAGCTTTGGTGAAGAATTGAGATTGGAGACTCAAGTTTAGTGGTAATTATGCTTACTTTTATCATGTTTATTGTTTCTCTCTTCTCTATCATGAACTAAACCCTTATTTGGGAACATGTGGATTTGTATGGAACCTTCATAGTTTTTGTTTAATGAATTAATGTTTTTCCAATTAAGTATTGTGTTTGATTATGTTTTAATTGATTATCATGAATTTGACGTCGCTTATGATTTGGTAATTCTAATTAAATAAGAATATTGAATTAGGATTTAGACCTTTAATCAAACAATTCAATTACATAGGTATAGGAATATGTCTATGAATTGGGTAACCTTCTAATAATTTTGATTGGACATTAATTGGTAAGATTAGGATTTAAAGCTCTGCTTAAGGAATTAAGGGAGATTAAATTACTAAGAAACAGGGTTGACCTAAGGAATTAGGCTGCTTTTACCTTCGCAAAATTAGTTCAATACTTAGGAAAATCATTGATTCGTTAGCAATTATTATAGGAACCTACAATGAAACAAGTTCCCAAGCTTTCCCAAATTCTTTAACAATCACTTTTTATTTGCGTTTTTGTTTTTCAATTTAATTTAGTTAAGAATTTTCCAATTAATTTAATTTTAATTTGAATTTCACGTAGTAACTACGACTTAGGTGAGAATTATTTTAATCGATTTTAGTCCTCGTTGGGAACGACAACCCACTTCCACTTTATTACTTGTCACGAACTGGTGCACTTGCCAGAACGCAACAAGTTTTTGCGTTGTGACCTCTTGCCTATGTCTCTCTTCCCGAGCTGGTGCCGCCCTTGAGCCGAGCACCGAGTTTCTAGTCAGCCCTCATGTCTTCGTCTTTGTTATGTAGAGAGAGTTGAACCCTTAGAAGTCGGCCTTTGCAGGTTGTTCTTCTCTTAGTACCCGACCCTTTCCTCCCAGGTGTGCTGTTCGGCCTTGTGGTGAACTAGCAAAATATCTGAGGGCATATCTGGAATATCAACCTTGTCATGCATTTTCAGCCACACCTTTATTAAGCTTCTCAGAGAAGCTTTTCATACCAACTACTCATCTATTTCCCTCTCACCACAAAAGCAAACCCAGACACCATAACATCAAGTGTTATGTTGTCCTTCTTCTCTTCGAAGCTCTAAGAGAAAACCAGAGAGAGAGCCACCCATCATCATCCATTCCAGGTCTAGCTAACTAGATGTAGCCGTGTTCTTCCTCTCCCATAAGTAAGGTAATCTTGTCTTCCTCTTTCCTCACGTTTCTATTGGGTTCCTTCTCTTCTCCATTTATTTTGAGGATTCGAACCCTATCTCTTGTTGAATCTCCCTTACCCGTGGTTCTTCTTTTTCATAGCTTGAAAGAGTTGAACTCTCTCTCTCTCTTTCCTTTTAGTCTGTCATCGGCGATTCCTCGGTGAAGCTGTACGGAGTTTGGGTGAAAGGCTAGTAGCGTGAGTTTTCTAAGGTTTGAGCTCAATTAGTTCCATTCGGTTGAGGTAAGGTGTAACATCCTCAATTTTTACTTTTCATATGGAAGTAATTAGAAATTAATATTATGAAGGTTTATAGTCTTAAGTAATTGTAGTTAGCAATTAGAAACCATTAGAATGCCAAGAAGAATAGAAAATATGCCTAAATAATCGATTATCCTTGAAGGTAATCGATTATTCATTGAATTTTTGCATCAGACCCACTTTTCCAACTCGGGATATCCGGATATCTGGTGAGGTATCCGGATACATCGCATCAGACCCATTTTTCCTGCTTAAGGAAACTCGCGATATCCGAATATCTGGTGAAATATCCGGATACATTGCAACAGATCAGACATTATATTGCTTCAAATCTATTTCTCATTCATTTCTTTCCTCACTTTCTCTCTCTTCAAACCGAAACTCTTCTCTTTCTCTCTCTAAATTCTTCATGAAATCACCACACAAATCCATGAATAAATCCCCAAAATCAAATCCCCATCACCCATATACTATTAATCCTCTCTCAATCTCTCATATTTCCTTCTCCAAATCCAAAACCCCTAATTTCTCTCTAAGTCAAAACCCTAGGTTTGATTCATGAAGATTAACATACATGGAGCAAGGAATAGAAATCATAAGCTATGAGTATGGAGGAAAACAAGTGGGAAGAAAGGGAAGTGGAGCCCAAGAGGAAGTTCTTTGCCTCTTTCTCTCTCTAGTCAATCTCTCTCCTAAAAACCAAGGTAAGAGGGGAGATATTTGCATAAATTAGGAAAAGGGTATAGTAATAATAATAGGAATATAATTATATGCATATTTAATTTGTATATTGGTTATGAATTGATTAGTTTCTAATCTTAAGGTTTTATGTGAGTGTTAGTATGTTGATGATTATCATGAATTAATTGTTTATGTGTTGGTGATACTTATTATTGTTGGATGATTGGCCTTGTATTACAAATGATTTCATAAATTGGATACTTATTCTTATTATTGGTATTATTGTTGTTATTATAATTGAATGATGAATTAATTTATTATTATGTATAATCACTTTAAGTTGGAGAAATTATCTAAACTAATGTAATTATTAAAAAGGTTTGACTATTAATAACTAATTAAAAAGAACTAGAAACACGTTAATTATGAAGTGAGGTGGACGTTAGGAATTGGAAAAGGTGTCGTGAAGATTCTATGGACTGAAGGACGTTTCGTGAAGGTTCATAGAATTGACGGACGAGAATGTCATAGTGACTAGATTGTGTTATTGAAACAATCGCGGGAAACTATTATAGAGGACTTTGATCCACTAGAGGACCTAATACAGTATGAGGTATTCTCATAGGGATGAAGTGCTGGATAAGTCGGGGATTGGTCCTGTGCACACTATAATAGTTTTTATCAGTCACTTATACACATCATGACTAGTGCAAAGTGGTCGGTGCTATAGCCAATTTGGGTAAAATGGCCCAAATTGTATGAAGGACGATTCGTGAAGTACTGTGCAAGCACTGGTTGAGGGACACTTACTCCTAGTTGGTCTTTTCCAAGAGTGGAGGGTGATGTGAGGAAAAAGGAAAATGGTAAGTAGTAATATCTACTTTGAAAAGGATAACGAAATGTAGTAATCTCTGCATTAAAATGGAAACAAAAAGGAATGCACTAATATATACAAATAAAAGAAAATGGTTAGAAATTTATGTGTATGGAACTATGAAATATATTGAGGTGTATATTCTTATGTCTTATTATTATTATTATTATTATTATTATTATTATTATTATTATTATTATTATTATTATGTGTTTTCTTTGATTTATGAATAAATATCTCATCCTCTGTGTTGTCATTTTAGGTACTCATATTGGAGATAAAAATAATGATTCTGCTACTGAGGAAAAATTACATTCCAATGGATGGAATGTGATTTAGAGTCTTATGTATGCAACCATATTAGTTCTGTAATCATAAATATATATTTAATGATAAATTATGATGGATATTCAAATATCCTCCTTTGATTACACACAAGTTTTATATTTGAGATCTTGCATAATGAAATTACTTTTACTTTGTAATTTATAAAAAGTAGTCAGAATCTTTAAATGTAATTTATAAAATTCTGTTCTGAATCTGACAGGTGAATTATTTTACAAGGGAAACATCAGATTTTAAAGTAAACCCTGTCAAAATTTTCCATAAATTTCTATTTTGTTTATTAAACTTTATTATAAAAAGTGGGATGCTACATAAGGGGGTGGGTGTTACCCTAGCTTAGAGTCGGGTCTCTAGTGTGTTCATAATGAGTACCAAGAATGGGTGCTAGAGTAGGATATTGAACCGTAGGTTAGTGGATATAGATTATTAGAAGAGAACAAAGTAAATGAAAAGGAACCCGTAGAAATGAACTGTGAATATGTGTATAGTTGATAACATGAATAAATGTATGAATTGTGCTATATGCTATAGATGCTTACTGTTAATTGAGTAATATGAGTATGACCATTGGTGGCCGAGTATAAAGAATGGTGTGAACTATTTGTATGTTATGATAAGCTTGAGTAAATGTGTAAAATGTGATAGTTGTTTATACATGTATGCACGTGTATGTGTGGTATGTGTACTGGATATAGGTGACTGTTTTGGAAACCAACAAGCGGCTCAAAATATACTAGAGGGGGGTGAATAGTGTTTTGGAGCCTTGATACCAATTTTTCGATTGCAAATGAGAATGGTTTTGATAAAACAGATTTTCTATCAAAAATTGAATTGCTTGATCGATTAATGACTAGGCTAATCGATTAATGCCTGAAGCACACAAAACACTTAATCGATTAACAAGAGAGTTACTCGATTAATGCCTGAAGGGAGATTCAAAACTAATCGATTAACACAATTACTTAATCGATTAATCAAGTACAAATCAACAAAAATTCAATCTTAATCAGAATTGCAGCAGAGCTCTAATGCCAAGAACACAAGAACAAATATCTAAAGAATTAAAAACAACTCTAAGTAAATTTACCAATTCAAATTAGAATTAATTCTCTAAAAATATAAAATTCCCAATTCTAACCTAATTGATTAATTTGTTTGTTAGTTATCTCAAAGCTTTAGAGAAATTAAAAGATAAGAGACAAGAGATTTTTATCCTGGTTCACTCTCAATCCACCAAGAGCTACATCCAGTCCCCTCTATCGCAATAGACAGATTTCCACTAAAGAAACAATTGTTAGATTACAAAGGATAAAAAATAAACTTCACTCAAGTTATCTTATCCCTTCAAGAGAGTACCAATCTCTTGAAATCTACCCAACCAATTGTTCTTCTTGTCTCTTGAATTGTTGAAGCAACCTCTTCACCCAATTCTTTTCTCTTTGCTTTGACTTCTTCAAAAGATTCCAACTTGTGAAATTCTTCACTTCTTTGATTTCTTGAATTCTTGAGCTTACAACCCTTGTTGTAAAAATGATTCAACCAAACGAATTAAGCCTTGTGAGCTAATCGATTAACCACTGTTAAAAGTGATTAAAAATTGCTTTTCAATTGTGTTTTGATTTTTACTTTCATGTGAGCTATTTTCTATCAAGTTAATCTCATATCACTTATATACTCAACAATTCAAATACATAAATTGAGATAACCTAAGCTACCACCCACTCTCATATGACATAAAATAAAATATTACATTGTTTACAATAACATATGAGCTAACTAATCAATCTTGAGTGGTGCTTGACTTCAAGTTGAATGTTGTTGATACTTGAGGTTTGCACAATTGGTTTGTTGTCATCAAAACATCATCAACTTACAGACTGAGCATGAGAAATGGTGTAAAATGTTAGGGAGTGTGATGAATGAGAAATGATAAATGAAAGGTAGAGAATCTGATAATAGGGCAAGTGAAAATAGTACAAGGATATTTGGGAAAAGGTGGTTGTGTGAGACGGGTCAAGTAAGACACAGTGGATGTGTTCCTGTGCAATGATCGCGTAAGACACAGTGGATGTGTTCCTATGCAGCTATAAGCCGAGTATCATGGGGTTGATGCCTGCAGTAATGACTCACACAAGATTCCTCTTAATGGAATCGGTTAGGTGGTGATCCAGGTCAAGTAAGACACAATGGATGTGTTCTTGTGCAATGATCGCGTAAGACATAGTGGATGTGTTCATGTGCAGCTGTAAGCTGAGCATCATGGAGTTGATGAATGCAATAATGGACACACCCTAATTCCTTGGAAAAGGTAAAGGTAAAGAGATTAGGAATGGGTAAGCCGAGTAAGCCGCAGTGATGCGTTCCTGTGCATTGGCCGAGATAAAATACAGGGATTGAATGAATGAATAAGCCGAATGAAAAGAGAACAGGAATGAGTAAGTAGGGTTTGAATGCATGAATATGAATGTGATGTATGCATATTTCGGATTGAGTTATATGAATATGTGTGTATATGGCTAATTGTGTGTGACTTGGTGTCTTAGTATGTCATATTAGAAACTGCTTCCCTAAGTTTCGTGTAATGCTCACCCTCTTGCTATATTTTTACAGGTACTGAGCATGAGCATGCACGTTTTCGACCGAGCAGGTTCACTCTCCCTCACAGGGAGAGTAAGTATTTGTAGAAGGGTTTTTGTGTATGTTTTGAGTCTGTATTTTGGAAATTATGTCACTAAAGATTATTTTTAGTTATGTAAAATTAATATGCAAGACTTTGGTACACGGATTGGTGTTGTATGTGTCTATATATATATATATATTGCTAACACTCTGAATAATGTGAATATATTTGCTAGTGAAAAGGTACTATTTTGGTATTAAAAGAAAAAGAAAATTTTAAGTTCATATTTTTTTATTGGGTATTTTAAGAGTAAGATTATAAAAAGGGTGTTACATAGGTAGTTAACTATCGTTTGAAAGCTTTATTATTTATGGATTATATATCCAAAAAAAAGGCTCTGAAAATTTGTATAGATCTAAGACAATGAGTCAGAATGAAATTGTGAAAAACTGAACTTTTTTTAGTTAGAGATTGAAACTTTAGTATGTTAGAATATTTACTTAAATGGGATAGAAGAAGGACGAAGTAGTTGTATGTGTTTTTTTTTTCGATTGATATTGAAGTTTTTCAATATTCCAATGTTGTACATCATTTGATTAGATTTTTGTTTTAGATACCACAGCTTGGAGATCATGACTGGATTCTGATTTTCATACTATGATGGAAAAGTACGTATGTGATGGTAATTCATAAAAATTAGTTTCAGTAGATAATTTCATCTTTCTTTATTTTCTATGCACTTTTTTTTTAGGGGAAAGTGGTTTTGAATGAGGAAGTTTCACAACTTTTTGGTTATGAAAAGTGTAGGATATGGAAAGTCATTGACTGTATGGGTAATTGTAATGAAATTAAAATTCAATTGCTGTCAGATGTAGGAAAGTTAGCAATAACTGAGGATGGGCTAGAAAACATAATGAATTTCTATGAATTGCCAGATGAGAAATTTCGAATTAAGTTAACTACAATTGATTGTACTAAATTCAAGTTAAAAATATCTGGAACCAATGGTATGGAGATAGAATATCCCACTCCAATAGATAATATTTTCTTACATCCAGTTTGTCGTCGCGAGCATTATTTGGCTGGTAAGACCTGTAGTTAAATCTAAATAAGAAGCATAGAAAACTGTAGAAGTTGTCTTAACTTACATTATTATATTATTCAGCAGATGCTAACAGCGTTGTTGACTTTGAAATCCAGTTGACACTTAGCAACTACCAATATGAAAAAGGCATTATGGTTGGTATTTTGAATGTAACTATATTAATTTATTTCCAGTTTCTTTCATGCTATAATTATTAACATTGGATAATTTTTTTCTTGTAAATCCGTACATAGCCATTGGCAGCAGTATTTGCTTGTGATGCTTTTCCAACTCGCCAAAAATATTATGAGATCGTAGATCAAGAAAATATAAGGCTTCCATGCAAATTGATAAAATCAGAACGCACCATAATTGAGGCATATCTGGGTAAAGGGTGGCTTGACTTCTGCCGAATTCATAAGCTTACCCCTGGAAGTAGTTTCAAACTAAGTGTGAAGATGAATCATCCTAGAAGAATTTATTTCCAACGTGTGTAACATATTAAGAACCTTTTTTTTCATAATTGTTATCTATATCTTAGATGGGTAATTATTTCCACAAAGACTTTGATTTACATTGACATAATTTATATATATTAAGTGCAATTTACACGCATCGTGTTTGGTTGTGATTTGAAGACACCAACTTACAGTTTGTGTCACAAAGATAACATTTAAACTTTCAATTTTGGGTTGTTATACATATACGAAAAACAACTCTATATGCAATGGGAGTCTTAACGAAGACTGTTTGAAACTTTGTGTCTAATAACCATCGTTATTTTTTTTAACTTGCATTTTTCAAACACCTCAAACATAATATTAAATAATGCACACCATTATGTAATCATTCATCCAAAATTGATTTTTTCTTCAAACTATACAAAAACATGTAATTATTCATTCAAACTCCTTGTTAATGTGTTAATTTTGGGCATTGAATTGTGGGCAATAAGAATATAGAAGGAGCAACACATTTCGTTTGAACATATGGTTTGCGTGAAACAAAACTCAACTAACACCTTCAAAATAAGTAGTGAAACACTGGCATGGAACATAGAAGCAGTGAATAACAAAATTACAATGCAAAATATAATAACAGCTAATAGTAAACCAAATATAGCAGAATTAACTTGAGCAGAGAGTGAGTCCAAAAGGCTATTCATTCATATAGGAAGAAAAAAGTTGATGGTTGTTGCACATAAGAAAGACCTACAACAGTAGCATCAGAAATCGGAATGATTAATTAGAAAGGAGAAAATAATAGTCAATACAAGTAAGTTCAATGTTGTTGGCTATCAAACATTTAAAACTGAAATTTTGTGAAAAAAAAATTAACTATATTCATATTTGATGAATTTGTGTCAATATAATCTTTTAACATAACATCGAATGTGCACAGTTAATCTTGGCACGAAGGAGATTTTGGTAAAAATAATCATATTCTACCTGGCAATAATCAAAAGTTTGGAAATTGAATTTCTGGAAAAGTCTATGTGTTTGATATTTTTTATAAAAGCACTTGTGATTTTTGTACCTGAGTCATGATATGATTATTTTCTATACATCCGTGCGTATGTGTGTTTATATATGTGATACGTGTATATGCACAATGCATGATGATATCCTTTAGTGTTGTATGTGTGTTTGACTATGTGTTAAACTATGCATTAAAAATTTTAAGAAACTACATGATATAATTGTGTATATTTGAGTTGTTTTCCCTTAATCAAAATGAAAAGAAAATTCTATTTCCCTCCCATGTGTATGTGTATGTTCGGCCCTATAGTGATAACAGGACCAAATGGGAGTGTATTTTCTTACACCTTAAGAAAGTGAAGTTTAAATGAAAATTTTAGGGAACTAGGTGGTGTGAGGGTGATGATGCCTAGATGGACTTTCCTCCACCCTTGTCTTCCCATGATATGACCCTTCCCATGCAACAAATTGACTAGACCAAATTACCCTTAGGCTTACACATGGAACCGGGGGCAAAAGAGGAAAATTCCACCCCTTGCCTTTGTCCATATAATCCGTGTGTGTATAGGAGGAGTGGGTTACTTTGATTCATTTTCACATCTCCTAAACACACTTGGTCCAAGAGCAACACAAAGCTCTTGGAACCCTTAGAGAAAGAGCGAGGCCGTAAAGAGAGGAGAGTGAGAAGCCAAATCTCTTAACCCCAAACACCTTTGGTTCCTTCTTTCACACACATCTTCCTTCAAAACCTAAGAAGAAAATCACCATCAACCCCAAAGGAGAGGTGGCCGAAGCAAACCTTAGGAGAAGAAGGGGAGATTTAAAGTTGGAAGTTAGAGTTTGTTTAAGGTAGTTATCTTGAGAGGGTTTTAATGTAATCATTTTGTGTTGTAAAGGACTCTCTAATGGACTTTGTTTAATTTTTGTGATGCATGTATTTATTTTTGAATGATCTTGAGGTCTAAGTGTCTTGCATGTTATTTTTATGCTTTGATCTTGAATGTTGGTGTTGGAATGTCTTGATCTCTCATTTGTAGTTCTTCTTTATCACGATTTTGTTTAAAGTCGTGTTTAAATTCATATATTGTCTTGATCTTCTCTTGCATGATTGATTTTGTGACCTTATGATTCTTATTTTCCTTTGCATGTTCTCTTTATGCCTTGCTCTTGGAATTTTAGGAGTGAATGAATTTGTAAAACACTAGATCTTAAACTAGGGGATTCGGCCATGACCTAAAGAAAAAGCCTTGATGCTTTTTGATTTAATCTACATGGTTACATGGTTGATTTCATGTTTAGGAAAGTTGATTTGACTTGTTTGATTTTGATTTGGATAAAACTTTGATTTTTGGATTTTGTTCTTTGAAAGCCTTAAATACTTGTTTTGATCCATGAAAAAGTTACGCTCTTGAAGTCATGCATGTTGTTTTAAACCAAAAAGACTTGATTTTCTTCAATAGGCATCACGGTTTTGACTACTTCTTACTCAAAATATTTTTATCCTTGATTTATGTCATTATGATTGATTCCGTGATTTGATCTATAAGATTTAGGTCCATGCATGTGGTTTTTGAACAAAAAGATTTTAAGGATCACCACGGTTTTGTAAAAGAACCAAAAGAAATGAGTTTTGAAAAGTGATTTTTTGTCTTGATTTATGTTCTAGGTGCATGCATGGGAAAGATTTGAAAGTAAAACTTTGATTTATGATGATGTGCATAAGGTCTAGGCCTAGAATATGGAAACCATGTTTTGTTTTCATGAAAAAGACCCATGCATGTTAATTTCTTTTTGATTTAAGAACCTTGTGTTTTTGCATGTATAAAAAAATGAACCCAAAGACCTTGCTTTGATCATGATGGCATTCAGCCATGCATGCTAGCTAGACTAGGATTCTTTTTCAATGAAGTGACATAAAAACAATGAGTATGTTTTGTGAAATTATGTTAAAATAAATTGTTTGAAATTGTGTTGTGAATGTTTAGTTTCTATTTGGTTTTGGATTAAAAATAAAGGGAATAATTGAATTAAATGATTTTGGAAAAGTTTTGTGTGTAATTGAATATGTCTATGTGTGTATTCGGTTAAGAGTAAAAGGAAGAATAAATAATTTTGCTTTATGAAAAAGAAAATGGAGTTTAAGTATTTGAAATAACCAAGTTGATTTATGTGTTTTAAATTGTAATTCTCAAATTGTTTTCCTTGATTGCATTCGGTCATGTAGTATAGGTGAGTCTAGGAAATTTAGTTGCATGAAAATAATTTCACATGATGATTTTTGAAAGGAATCCACTTGTTCAAAGTAAATGGTTTATATCTTGATTTAATACATATATGCCTATGTGTTTTGTGTTATGAACTATTTGTGAGTTGTATAATTGCCTTGATGATTGATTTAATTGGTTATATGCTTGATGAAGTGTTGCTTGTTGTGTATGTGTTAGTCAATGTTTGAAAAATATGTGAATGCGTAATTAGTTTGAAATAAACTGGTTTTAAGAAAATTCCATTGTGTTTTATTTGAGATTTTTAAATTGTGTTTATGGCTGTCCAAAGTTGTTTTGTGATGAGGACTTGAGTTTTTTAAAAGGTTAATTTGAATAAAGGAGTTGTTTTAAACGAAAAAGTGTTTTTACGATGTTCTCGGGGTTTTATCAAAATGATTTTTATAAAATAACTCTTTGCTGTCCAGAATTATTTGGACATGCTTCTTGTGTTTAAAAACGTTTTCATGTAATTTAAAGTGTGGTTTTCAAATGATAATTGATTTAATAAAAACCCGGATTAAAAACGGTGAATTTTTCGGTGTTTTTGAATGTGGTTAAGGTGCTGTCCAAGACGGACCAGCAACTAACCCAAATGATTTAAATTATTTCATATGATGTTTTCAAATGATTTGAAAATATTAGAGTTGTTTGAGAGAAAACGATTACGTTTTAAATTTTCCAACGAGGAATGAAATGTGTCTAAGATACGAAAAAGATTTTCTTAATACAAGTTAATAACGAAAACATAATTTTATTTAGTACGAGGGATCTTAAAGACGAGGGATCGGGGCAGCCGGCAGCAAAAGGATCAGAGGAGACGGTACGCATTTAATCGCTGGACCTCAGGTGAGAGAGAAGCTTTCCTAAGACACCGTGGTAGTTAGGTGATTTATTAGGACGTTCCGTATCATCTCAAAGATCGGAACTAAGTGGTTCGGAGTCAGTAGTATAAGTGGCAATTGTTTGTATTGTGTGGCCACTTATACGAAGGTGACAATGACCACATTGTTGTTGTGTGATGTTTGTGTGATTAATAGTATGTTTATGTTTATTGATTTAATTATGCCTAGGGATATTTATTGTTGAAGATTAATATGAGTAACAAGCTGATGGGCGTCTGTTACGTCCTGAATAAGAAAATAAAAAGGAAATAAGTAAATTGATGGAAATAAAGATATAAAGAGAAAGGAATAATGATGAAAGATATGTGCTGGAAAAGAAAGAAAGAATTGAGATTGGGGAAAGAGTGAATGATAGTTATGAGGTGGAGCCAGGGCTGGGGGAAAAGGAATGTGGATGTGGATATGAGATGTGAATTGAGCGGAGCTGGACTCCTTTGTTTTTGTTTTAGACTGAGACTAGTGTTGAGTTGAGCTTGCTCCTCCATTAGCGCTCAGCAAAAATGTGATTTTAAAAAAAAAGTTTTTGAAAAGAGAATTTTGAAAAAGATTTTTGAAAAGAGATTTTGCAAAAGAGGTATGAAAAGAAACTTTCGAAAAAGGTTTTTGAAAAGAGATTTTAAAAAGATTTGTGAAAAGGGATTTTCAAAAAAAAAAAATTTGTGAACGGAGATTTTTGAAAAGGGTTTGTGAAAAGAGATTTTTGAAAAGGCTTATGAAAAGAGATTTTCTTTTAAAAGTTTTGTGAAAAGATATGTCTTGAGAAAAGTTTTGTGAAACAATCTTTTTGAAAGGGTTTTGTGAAAAGAGAGTCTTTTTGAAATGATATTTTGGAGAAAATCTTATGAAATAACATTTTTGAGAAAAGTTTGTGGAAACTATGTTTTTTGTGAAAGCTTATGAAAAGAAATTTTGTGAAGGTCTTTGAAATAGAAATTTTGAGAAAGATTGCGATGCGAGTTTGTTGAGGTGATCCCAGCTCTGTGCTATGTGAGAATTGATGAGAGAAAGATTGTGCCAAGTTAGCGGTCGGGACTCATTGAAGGGATGCACGAAGGATGGGCCGACCATTAGGATAATTAAAAAGATAAAAGACTTTAAAAGACACACGCGGTGAGATATGAGAGTGCGAAGTAGTGGAGAGGAAGGAACCATAAGTATCTGCGGATACTTAGGAGGAGATTGCATTAGGGGAGGACGATGACGGTGAAACGTCAAGAAGTCTAGAGTATGTTTCTAGGCAGAACGAACTCCACAGGTGGCATACGAACGTGGTAGGGACTGGGTCCAATGTCGTGGTAAGTTCTGCGGGCCCACTAGAAATATACTGTCGCCCCCTAGATTGCAAATCTAGAACAGTGAGAGGGACTGGAGTGGGGCATCTTGTTTGCCACTGTGAGTTGAGACAGTGTGCCATGATTATATGAATTGAATTGATATGATAAGTTTTGAGGTTGTAGTCCTCCTGGTCTGGGACCAATTGTTTGTGAGACAGCTGTCGTGCCCGCACGGTAAAGGTCCTGTACTCCTGTTTGCTTCCGACTAGGTTGGGTGGATGACCGAGGAGATGTAGACGTGAGTGATAGCCGAGAACGAAATGAATTTCCCGACGATATCTGATGATTCCCAAGGTAAAGGAATGCTATGAATTGATAAGATTGGAAAAGAAGAAATTCTGAGTATGAAAAGGGAAAAGGATTAAGAAAGAAAGAATAATTAAGAGAAGCGAAATTAAATTTAGAAAGAAATTGAAGGATAATAATAAGGACAATAAAACTGATAATATTGATATTGATATTATGATTGTTGTGTGTTTGTATGTTGTATGTTGTATGGTATGTTTGTATGGTCCTTCTATCTTGCCTATCGTAATTCCACACCGTCGACGATTCGTCGTTCGGATCGCTTACTCTCTCCTGTTCGTTGGCATATCGGTGTTGCTGATATCTCAACAGGCAGATGGAGTATTGCCTGGATATCACCATGTGGAATAAGTATGGAAGAGGTTGGAAGCACACCCCAAACGGTTGGGCATGGACCGGCTACATGGAGATCGTGATCCCAGATTCGGAGCATCAACTGAACGGAGCTAATCTAGAGCTGCACTTGGGGCAAGTCACCGTGCGAGGTTTTCAGAGCTACGAGGAGAAGGCCCGGTATGAAAAGCAAAGGAACTCTACTACATTGACTGGAGTGGTAACGGAGTCCAATAACAATGAGGAAACAACCGCGCGGGCGGCATCACCTTCAAGAGCGAGGAGAGGACACAAGAAGGAGAAGGAGATACACCCACTTGCTTTCAATAGGAAAGTTTAAGAATAGGATTATAGTTTATGTTTGTGGTGAGTGTTTTGAGTCAAGGATTACCTAAGTGATGAACTATCGTTGTAACTTAACTTATTCTGAAGCATGCCCTACTTTTTATACAACTTAGTAAGAAATGTTTAATGTCCTTTTGCTGTAGTGAAGAGAACTAATTTGAATTGGATCCAAACCGTTTTCCCTGATAAATTTTTTGAAAACCCAGATGAATAAGTGTTGGTTTTAGTAACAACTCGGTTTTCGAAAGAAAGCGTTGAAGTACATCAAGAACTTTTCATCAATGTTTTCAAACACTTCAATAATGTTTACAAAAAAAATTTTGCCCTCATTTTTGGCAACTCTAATAAATAAAAGATAATTATTTTGAGTACGAAAATCGGGCTGTTACAGAATGGTATCAGAGCTTATGGTAATCCTTAGTGGCCTTAAGCATGGGCTTACATGCTTTGTTTGTGTGACTCTGTGTGTTTGCTAGTATAAGGATAGGAGCATAAGATTAGATTCTCATCTTTCTAGGATGCAGGATTTTGTTTGTGGCTTGTGTCTGGCCGAGTTAGTCTAAGGAATCTGCTCATCCTGTAGTTTGAAGAAACGTAGGCTAAGTAGAAAATGAATAGACTAAGACCCCATACCCTATGATATTCCGTTGGTGCCTGTAAGACTTAAGCTTGTTAACCTTAGCGTGCCTTTTGTACAAGGACGGTTAATGCCTTTAAAAAGATATGGGATGTTATCTCTGAATTCCCGTGTTTGTTGAATTGTTTCAACAAAGATAGTTAGTATAGTTGGAATTCGAACCCTTTTTCTTCATGAACCCTACTATCGAACCATAGCTCTACCAATCCTTTTTCAAGATCTATTAGCATGATTGTGGAGTTGGAAGTGTCATAGATACCCGGATAGTTTAGGCTTGAATAATCAAGGATGGATTAATGGTTGAAGTTGAGTAAGAGTGTAAGACCATAGTGAGTTTAGTTGTAAGTTTGATCAAAGTTGGGGAGCTACAAGGAAGAAAAGAGGTGTACGTTACCCGTTATTAAAGGAAAATTTGAGGATTAGAATTGCTATACACCTTAATCAGAGGTTTAGACGGTAAAAGTGATAGGTTCGATTAATGTTCAGGATGCGTCCAAGGAGAAAAGTGAGGTGGTTAGGGAGAGTAAGTGAGCCTAAGATGTAATGGAATTCCCTTAAGCTAGAGAAATGATAGACGAAAACCTTAGAGTTAGAAGGAGAACTGAAGGAAGGAGTGATTATTGTGAGTTAGTAAGAACCTAAGTTGTAGAGAATAGCAAATATCCGAGGATTTCTAGGTGAAATCCCATACTTTTAGAGATGTTTGAATTTTGTTTGCTTGACTTTCCCCTAAGTCTGTACCTATGGTCGGACTCTATGTGACGACGATCGGTGGGAGGAGCAATAATCCTTCGGTTAGTCCGTTGGACTTAACCCGATTCGACACGCGAGCGATTGTGCGAGTGAGACTTCTTCGCCTGAAAGCAACAAATGAGGAGCACGGCAAAGCGAATTAGACCAGCAAAAGGGAATACGACCACAAAGCGAGAGGAGAGTGTTCTTATGGGAATTGCAATGATGAGCGAATTTTGTGCCCTGCTGCCCAATCCACAACGTATTTCTCGGGGACGAGAAATCTTTAAGTTGGGGAGAATGTAACACCCCGCAAATTCCTCGTATTGAATTAAAATACTAAATAGATTTATTTTTGAGAAAAGTGTTTTGAAAGAATATTTTCTTAAAATGATCTTCCTAATTCACGTTTTAAAAGTGATGAGTGACTTTAGAGAAATGATTTCCTGAAATAAAGCCAAAAGTTTGGAAATTGAATTTTTGGAAAAGTCTATGTGTTTGATATTTTTTATAAAAGCACTTGTGATTTTTGTACCTGAGTCATGATATGATTATTTTCTATACATCCGTGCGTATGTGTGTTTATATATGTGATACGTGTATACGCACAATGCATGATGATATCCTTTAGTGTTGTATGTGTATTTGACTATGTGTTAAACGTATGCATTAAAAATTTTAAGAAACTACATGATATAATTGTGTATATTTGAGTTGTTTTCCCTTAATCAAAATGAAAAGGAAATTCTATTTCCCTCCCATGTGTATGTGTATGTTCGGCCCTATAGTGATAAGAGGACCAAATGGGAGTGTATTTTCTTACACCTTAAGAAAGTGAAGTTTAAATGAAAATTGTAGGGAACTAGGTGGTGTGAGGGTGATGATGCCTAGATGGACTTTCCTCCACCCTTGTCTTCCCATGATATGACCCTTCCCATGCAACAAATTGACTAGACCAAATTACCCTTAGGCTTACACATGGAATCGGGGGGCAAAAGAGGAAAATTCCACCCCTTGCCTTTGTCCATATAAGCCGTGTGTGTATAGGAGGAGTGGGTAACTTTGATTCATTTTCACATCTCCTAAACACACTTGGTCCAAGAGCAACACAAAGCTCTTGGAACCCTTAGAGAAAGAGCGAGGCCGTAAAGAGAGGAGAGTGAGAATCCAAATCTCTTAACCCCAAACACCTTTGGTTCCTTCTTCCACACACATCTTCCTTCAAAACCTAAGAAGAAAATCACCATCAACCCCAAAGGAGAGGTGGCCGAAGCAAACCTTAGGAGAAGAAGGGGAGATTTAAAGTTGGAAGTTAGAGTTTGTTTAAGGTAGTTATCTTGAGAGGGTTTTAATGTAATCATTTTGTGTTGTAAAGGACTCTCTAATGGACTTTGTTTAATTTTTGTGATGCATGTATTTATTTTTGAATGATCTTGAGGTCTAAGTGTCTTGCATGTTATTTTTATGCTTTGATCTTGAATGTTGGTGTTGGAAAGTCTTGATCTCTCATTTGTAGTTCTTCTTTATCACGATTTTGTTTAAAGTCGTGTTTAAATTCATATATTGTCTTGATCTTCTCTTGCATGATTGATTTTGTGACCTTATGATTCTTATTTTCCTTTGCATGTTCTCTTTATGCCTTGCTCTTGGAATTTTAGGAGTGAATGAATTTGTAAAACACTAGATCTTAAACTAGGGGATTCGGCCATGACCTAAAGAAAAAGCCTTGATGCTTTTTGATTTAATCTACATGGTTACATGGTTGATTTCATGTTTAAGAAAGTTGATTTGACTTGTTTGATTTTGATTTGGATAAAACTTTGATTTTTGGATTTTGTTCTTTGAAAGCCTTAAATACTTGTTTTGATCCATGAAAAAGTTACGCTCTTGAAGTCATGCATGTTGTTTTAAACCAAAAAGACTTGATTTTCTTCAATAGGCATCACGGTTTTGACTACTTCTTACTCAAAATGATTTTTATCCTTGATTTATGTCATTATGATTGATTCCGTGATTTGATCTATAAGATTTAGGTCCATGCATGTGGTTTTTGAACAAAAAGATTTTAAGGATCACCACGGTTTTGTAAATGAACCAAAAGAGATTTTTGAAAAAGATTTTTGAAAAGAGATTTTGCAAAAGAGGTATGAAAAGAAATTTTCGAAAAAGGTTTTTGAAAAGAGATTTTAAAAAGATTTGTGAAAAGGGATTTTCAAAAAAAAAATAATAATTTGTGAACGGAGATTTTTGAAAAGGGTTTGTGAAAAGAGATTTTTGAAAAGGCTTATGAAAAGAGATTTTCTTTTAAAAGTTTTGTGAAAAGAAATGTCTTGAGAAAAGTTTTGTGAAACAATCTTTTTGAAAGGGTTTTGTGAAAAGAGAATCTTTTTGAAATGATATTTTGGAGAAAATCTTATGAAATAACATTTTTGAGAAAAGTTTGTGGAAACTATGTTTTTGTGAAAGCTTATGAAAAGAAATTTTGTGAAGGTTTTTGAAATAGAAATTTTGAGAAAGATTGCGATGCGAGTTTGCTGAGGTGATCCCAGCTCTGTGCTATGTGAGAATTGATGAGAGAAAGATTGTGCCAAGTTAGTGGTCGGGACTCATTGAAGGGATGCACGAAGGATGGGCCGACCATTAGGATAATTAAAAAGATAAAAGACTTTAAAAGACACACGCGGTGAGATATGAGAGTGCGAAGTAGTGGAGAGGAAGGAACCATAAGTATCTGCGGATACTTAGGAGGAGATTGCATTAGAGGAGGACGATGACGGTGAAACGTCAAGAAGTCTAGAGTATGTTTCTAGGCAGAACGAACTCCACAGGTGGCATACGAACGTGGTAGGGACTGAGTCTAATGTCGTGGTAAGTTCTGCGGGCCCACTAGAAATATACTGTCGCCCCCTAGATTGCAAATCTAGAACAGTGAGAGGGACTGGAGTGGGGCATCTTGTTTGCCACTGTGAGTTGAGACAGTGTGCCATGATTATATGAATTGAATTGATATGATAAGTTTTGAGGCTGTAGTCCTCCTGGTCTGGGACCAATTGTTTGTGAGACAGCTGTCGTGCCCGCACGGTAAAGGTCCTGTACTCCTGTTTGCTTCCGACTAGGTTGGGTGGATGACCGAGGAGATGTAGACGTGAGTGATAGCCGAGAACGAAATGAATTTCCCGACGATATCTGATGATTCCCAAGGTAAAGGAATGCTATGAATTGATAAGATTGGAAAAGAAGAAATTCTGAGTATGAAAAGGGAAAAGGATTAAGAAAGAAAGAATAATTAAGAGAAGCGAAATTAAATTTAGAAAGAAATTGAAGGATAATAATAAGGACAATAAAACTGATAATACTGATATTGATATTATGATTGTTGTGTGTTTGTATGTTGTATGTTGTAAGGTATGTTTGTATGGTCCTTCTATCTTGCCTATTGTAATTCCACACCGTCGACGATTCGTCGTTCGGATCGCTTACTCTCTCCTGTTCGTTGGCATATCGGTGTTGCTGATATCTCAACGGGCAGATGGAGTATTGCCTGGATATCACCATGTGGAATAAGTATGGAAGAGGTTGGAAGCACACCCCAAACGGTTGGGCATGGACCGGCTACACGGAGATCGTGATCCCAGATTCGGAGCATCAATTGAACGGAGCTAATCTAGAGCTGCACTTGGGGCAAGTCATCGTGCGAGGTTTTCAGAGCTACGAGGAGAAGGCCCGGTATGAAAAGCAAAGGAACTCTACTGCATTGACTGGAGTGGTAACGGAGTCCAATAACAATGAGGAAACAACCGAGCGGGCGGCATCACCTTCGAGAGCGAGGAGAGGACACAAGAAGGAGAAGGAGCTACACCCACTTGCTTTCAATAGGAAAGTTTAAGAATAGGATTATAGTTTATGTTTGTGGTGAGTGTTTTGAGTCAAGGATTACCTAAGTGATGAACTATCGCTGTAACTTAACTTATTCTGAAGCATGCCCTACTTTTTATACAACTTAGTAAGAAATGTTTAATGTCCTTTTGCTGTAGTGAAGAGAACTAATTTGAATTGGATCCAAACCGTTTTCCCTGATAAATTTTTTGAAAACCCAGATGAATAAGTGTTGGTTTTAGTAACAACTCGGTTTTCGAAAGAAAGCGTTGAAGTACATCAAGAAATTTTCATCAATTTTTTCAAACACTTCAATAATGTTTACAAAAAAAATTGGCCTCATTTTTGGCAACTCTAATAAATAAAAGATAATTGTTTTGAGTACGAAAATCGGGCTGTTACACATGATGTAAATCATGCGAGAATCGGATAACTTGACGCCAAGTTTCAGGTGCTCTCCACCAGTTAAATTATGAGCTTGGAAAAATTGACGCCAACCATCCGATAACATTGCTTCGTTCCTGCATCTTTCAGCCTTCAACAACTTACATGGGAAGCCAATACTGTGTTCATCTATTACATCGTAATATTTCAGGTCTGTTTGAAATGCTTCAGCAACAAATCAATATGGCAAGATCTATAATTTTTCCATTGCGCAGTAATGAATTTTATTTATACTATATGAATTTGGTAAATCAAACAAATTGTATTAAACATTTAATACAAATACCAATATTCCCTTTCGACATTGATATTCAGTCAAAACCTTTTCAACTTCAAAATCAAAGGTCGGAACAATATATGCAAAACTCAAAAAAGTTAAAAACCGCTAAATTAGTTGTGTTATTGAAGGAGTGTAAAGTTTGTATTTCATACGCGGATTGCAGTGAGCACATCCACAGTCTGGCAAAACAGTGTGGCGAATGGGAAGAGGATAATGCATTTCAATACCATGAGTCTTTGTTATTTCCAACCTTTACCCATTTGACTCGGTACGGTAAAATTTGAAAAGAGTAAGACCTCTTAGATCATAAAAGTCCATAAGGGTGTTCAAGCCTTGGGTTATAATCATTTTTCGATTCTGAGCTATGCCCTTAAATCTAATTTCATGTGTGTTGTCATTTGGGTCAATGACTTTTTTTGTCTTGCATGGAGCATAGCCAACAAAGTCAGCTTTTGGTTAAGTTCTTTAGGTCCCTGCGAGAATGAATAACATTCATACATTGAGCAGTACTGATAATAATTATGCAATAGCAAATACTTAGAGAAATTGAGATACCTCTCCACGGACGTAGTATATACCAAATCCTCTCATTTTATGATGACTTAAGAAATGCTAGGATTGATGTATATCTTAAAAAAAGAAATGAAAGCTATATAACTTTAAAACATGCAATTTGCAATAATGACTCCAGAAATATCTATCAAGTTGTATGATATTGATTCTCTTCAATGTTTTATCATTTATTTTTGTGACAAAACAAATATAATTTTGTTATTAATGTTATTCATTCTTGCTAAAGAACGTGGAATTTTATTGTTATTAGAAGAAAGGATGGAAAAAGTGGGAAAGAGGTAAGCATTTATCTATATGTTGAGAATAATAATGTGAGATATAGCAAAAAAAACAAGAGCAAAGAGTATGTACCTTGTGCATTTTAGTAGAGCAAAGCGAGCTGTTTCTGAAGAATATTGTTGAAGAGTGAATGAAGAATATAGAAGGAGAAAAGAGAAGCAGATTCAAAGAATAATTGAAAGCTCTGTTCAAAGTAAAATTTAAATTCCACAATAGTCTTTATTCTGTGAAGTCATTTCATACTGAGCAGTGGTATTTTAATTTTCAAGGCTGGAAGTAGCATGCGATGGGAGGAATGCATGGGCAATGCATAATATTTTTTTGTATAGTCACCGGTGTGGTATTAAAGTACACATGAATTGAGAACAACCAATGAGTTTGATACAGAGCAGAAAAATTGAGATATAATATTAGACATTTTCTACCATAGTTGGGGAAGAAAGATTATTAACAAATTAAACAGTGTACAGGAAGAGACAAAAGAAAAAACCACACTGGGATACTCCCTCCGTTCATAAATATAAGAATTTTTAACACATTTATTCCCTCCGTCCCGCAAGAACGCTAAAAAATTGTTAAATTTTTTATCCCAAACTATTATTAAAATAAAGGCTTAATTGCATAATTAATCCTTTATCTTATTTATTAGATTCACTTTGGTCCTTTATCTTTTTTTTGCAATTTACTGGTCCTTTATTTTTTTTTAAAAAATTCAGTTTGGTCCTTCCGTTAAAATAAAGTTAAATGAGAAGGAATATTCCAAGAATATTCCCCTTCTAGGCTTAATTGCATAATTGGTCATTTATCTTATTTATTAGATTCACTTTGGTCCTTTATCTTAATATTCCAAGAATATTCCCTCTTCTTCTTCTTCTTCCTCTATCTCTCCTCACAGCAGCGACAGTCACCATGGGCTCACACCCTCTTCCCTCGAAAATCATCAAATTTCTTCAACATTCTTCAATTTTTCACGGTTTTTAGGCTTTATTTTCATTATTCCTCAAACCAATTCGTGTTTTTCGTTCTTTTTTCCTCAAAATCCGAATTCTAGGGTCCCTTTTCTAAAACCTTGGTTATCAACAATGGTAACCTGCTGAAAAACGTGTGAAAACAAGTGCAAAACGCTTCAACAACTTCGATTAATTTCTAAAAATGACGGCGACGGTGGCATGGGCGGTGGCAGCGGTGTCGTGTCCTTCGCCAATATCAACCTTGAAGCTATGGAGGAGCTTCGAAGAATGATCACAGCTAAGAGATTAATATAGGACTTTTAGGATTTCTGTATATCCAGTTGGGATAAACAGGTTCTCCGTAGTCAACAATGTGTGTGCTAGTGTCAACTTAGGGATGAGAAGACATACCTTAGCCCCTATAGCATGGTGGTTCTTATAGGGGATTACATGTGTGTCGTGGGCCGTTCTGATAAGGCTTCTGAAGAGGAAGAACTCAAGTAGGATTTGTGGGGGGTTATGATAAGATAACATCCGTAAATCCTGTAAATGATAGACTTTATCCACTACTGTTTTTATCTAGCCAAGAGTCGTGGGAATCTAGGAGAAGTGGTTAAGCTTGATGAGACTGTAAATGATAGAGATAAGGATGAGAATCCTGCTCGGGGTTAATCTCATAAGCATACGACATCTCTATAAAACCCATTTTGCTCGATGTAACCTTTCGACCGTAGGCCTTGTCCCAGCGTCTAACTGGTCGGACCAAGGTGGCTTTGGTCGGGCAACGCTCGGTTTACTACAGGTCCACTACATAAGCCCCCCAAGCTCGGTTGGGTGATTTGAGCCCTGCCGAGTTGAGGAGATAAATAAACTGTTGGCCGATCAAAGGTAGGTATCGTTTGAGGAAAAGGGAAATATCCGGTTGTTTTAGAGCATGCAACAGAGTCGTCCTTTCGTTGTCATGGAAAAGATCTTTTAGTGCTTCTTGTGTCTCCACGTGTCCCTACTAATATCGGGAAGTGAAACGTTATGATTTCAAAACGCCAGATGTACCTTTACAAGAGAAATGGGCTTTGGCCCAAATCAATAGGTAGTGGAGGGAAACTTCTGAAAGAAAAGATTGGGAACGGTTTTCAAGATTCATCTGTTTCAAAATTAGAATTTCCACTCCTCAACTTCTCTCAACTTCTTTTCTCTCTCACTCTTGCCTTCTTCACCTTCCTGAAGAACCTTTCTTCTTAAGTTTGAGTGGCAGATTCACAGATCATCAAAGGGAGATTTTCACTGATTTCATTCTCAAACTAAGCAGTGATCAAGTTCTTTGGCACTTGTATCATCTTCAACCTTTTTGATCGCACATTAACAAACAGGTAATGAACACTCTCTTCGAACTCTTGTATCTTCTTTCTCTTCTTTTTTGAAATATTGCATGCGTCTGTTCGTGTCCTCTGTTAGGAGTACTGTGCTTAGATTTTCGTTGCTGTAACTCTGCTACTGGCCATGCACTTTCTTTTGTCAATTCTGAGCGAAATCTAGGGTTCGCTGAAAACCCTTGCCCTATCCACCAGAATACCCTTCTATTTTTGAAATTCCTTGCCCTTCTTTGTCGTTTTTTGAGCGATCGCCGTAGTGTTTCTTAGGATTATTCTATGTTTTGCTGCACTTAATTTCTTAGGGTTTGAACCGAAGCTGTGGTAAACATGAGTGAGGATTCTGTAAACTCTGATGTACCAAGAACACATGAAGAAGAAAACCCAGATAGTTGCGTTAAACCAATTACAATGCATTTTCCTCGGACTTTGAAAGAGTTCAGACAGGGTGTGATTCACTATAGGATTGCTGAGAGGGTAGAACAGATGAGGTTAAGGAGGCAATGGAGAGGTATTCAATATTTCAATTCGTTTGGGGAAATTCTGCCCAAAGAGGGAGGTGTTCCCCAACCGATAGTATTCGTAAATGTTTGATCAGAGATAATCAGGTTTTACTACTTCTGACTCCGCGTGTGCCTCCTTTTCCTCAGGTATGAAGAGAAATTGCGTTACAAATCCTAAACTCTACCCACTTCCACCAGACGCTGCTCAGTATGATTGGGTTGACCGAGAGGTTGTAGGCACCCAATCCGAGCTCTCAACTGAGGAATCTTTAGAGCAAACCAGAGCCATAATAATGCTCTGCCCTGGTGATGATGCTGGAAACTTGTATTTCGTAAGTCCGGTGGGTCCTAACGAAGGAGTCTGTACTCGTATCCCCGAGGGCAGCACTGCATTTTATTTTTATGAAGAAGTGATTACCCGTCTAGGGATTAGGATGCCTTTTACCAACTTCGAAATAGATGTTCTGAATACACTGAAAGTGGCCCCTTCTCAGTTGCACCCGAACGCCTGGGCCTTTGTTAGAGGTTTTCAGCAAGTTTGCTCTGCCATGGACTGGTCTTGTACTATTCCAACTTTTTTCTACCTGTTTGCTCCGCAATGCAACGCCTTTGAAAAAGGGTCCCCTAAACGACCTTGGGTTTCCTTGAAATCACGAAACGGATACACTCTTTTTACCAAGTATTCCGAGTCTTGGAAAGGGTTCAAACCTTTCTTTTTTAAGTATAATTTTGTTGGAAATGGTGTTTGTTGGTTCACACGAACTGGTGAAGAGCGACCAATCCCTCGGTTCCCTCTTCAATGGAGTGCAAGTTTTTTCAATCGGATGATTGCTTCGTAAGGGTCGGAATGGAAAGAGCTTGCCGAACATGAGAAGGACGTGTGCCGAGTGGTTGAAAGCTACTTGGGCACCAATGGGATGATTGAAACAAGGGATATAGTGAATATCCCCTCAACAGATGTCAAGGATCAACTTGGTAAATTATCTTTCTTTGCTTTTGAACTTGTAAATTTATTTGGATCTAATGACACTTAATTTCCTTTGCAGATAAAATGGCTGCTCGAATGGTTGCACTGCTCCAGGGAGGGAAGAAAAGAAAAGCTCCTCCTTCAAGCACAGCTTCTGGATCGTCGAGTATGAGCACTCCCAGTCTGAGCACTCTGACTCCTACTGCCTCGCCGGTCGAAGTGTCTCCTCGACCAACCACCAACTTGGTCATTATTACAGCTTCTCTAGCCTCAAGTGCACAAGCACCCTCTCCTCCTCCTCAACTTACTCGTCGTCGAAGGATCGACAAAGGGAAAGAGAAAGTTTCAGAAAGAGCAAATGTCAGGGCCGAGGGAACAAGTACCAAGACTGCTACTGTTCCTACTCCTACTCCGACTCCACCAGTATCCTCGGTTTGGGGTCGTGATTTAGATGAGAAGTTTGCCAAGTTTATCTGCCCGGAATCCGACTTCTCTCGGTTTGCAAGTCTTAGTGCTGCCGAATGGTCCCGCTGCAATTTGAATATGACAAAATTTTTGCTCCGGAGTGCCAATTTAACTTATTATCTGTCTCAGAATTCAGAGGATTTGTTTAAAGGCCTCAACGTTGAGCAAAAAGAGGCTCGCGAGATGCAAGCGGCTCAAGAAGCCAGTTTGTCGGATGAACTGGTTCGAGTGAAGAATGAACTGGAAAATTTGAAAGCTGATAAAGCCGAGCTGATCAAGGAACGAGACTCTTTGAAAGTTTCTCAAAAAGCTGCCGAGGATAAGAAGGAAGAAATTGAAGAAGCACTGGAGAGGGAGCTGCAGGAGAGCCGACAGAGGATTGATGAGCTAGATTCTGAAGTGAAGAAGTCTGCTGCGACTGCTCAGAAATTCAAGGAAAAGGCTCTTGTTTTCAAGAAAAAGGCAGCGACCAACTACTATAACTGGGGTAAGGGTGTTGATGATTCCTTCGTTTCTGCTATTAAACAGATTCAATTTCTGAACCCTGAGACCGAGTTTAGAGTGGTCGGTGCGCATCCTTTCCATTGTGTAGAAGATGGAAAGTTGATTGATCTTGAAACCAAGGCTGAAGTTGATTTGCAAGCAGAGAATCTCCCCAATCCTCTAGTAGAACTAACTGAGGCTCCTGAATTTGATGATAAGGACATTGTTTTGTCTGATGATGAGGAATGATCTTGATGGGCTTGGTGGTCGGTTTTTATCTGTTCTTATCATTTCTGTTCGTAAGTAGGATTTCTTTTTTGCTGCTCGTTGTATTCGAGCGTTTATACATGTTTGTTTTGAACAAATTCCTTTAACTCTTTTGGAACTGATTTTCAATTAATTTGCTGTGCACGCAAATCATATCATTGCCTGGTGTATTTTGGTTGCTTTTGGTTTCGTTCGTCACGTGTCCAATAGTATTTTCCGAGTGAAAACTCTTAGGAGAAATTTATCGTAATTTTTGGGCGTAGAATCACGTTATTCATATGTATAATCAATTGTGAGTAGAACTCGGATCGCCGACTTTAGCCGAAGCGGGATCCTCGGACCGCGAAATAAGGAGAGTAATTTCCTGAGTTCGGGCATTCTATGAATACGTCGTTAAACTCTTGTAAAGAGCTGTGCCTCGATTTCGCTCGGTGGCTAGCCGAACCAAATGAGTCGTATGTGATTTCACAATGTAAACAGATAGTAGAATTACCGGAAAAATGCACTTTATTAATAAAGGAATACAAAGCTGAAACTGCTCATAACTAAGAAATGAAGTTGCTCATACCTAAAAAATTCCTAACAATTTATCTAAGAAGGGTGCTACCCTTCGTTATTCATCATAAACTAATTTGAGCAATCTATAAATGAACTAAACTATCCTCAAACAAAGAAAATAAAATGGGAGCTTAGCTGTAATAAGCTCTGAGCTTGGCCACGTTCCAACTGTTATTGATATCGGTGCCCGAGAGAGTCTCCAACCTGTAAGCGCCAGTTCCAAATTTAGCCTTCACTCGGTATGGACCTTCCCATTTTGGCTTCAGCTTTCCAACGCCAGCATTTCCTTTACCAATATCCGCTCGGCGAAGGACCAAATCTCCAACCTCAAAGCTTCGCGGTCGGACCTTCTTGTTGTAGTCTCGGGCCTGTCGCTCCTTTACCTTCCTTTCATGAGCTGCCGCATTCTTTCATATCTCTTCAAGTAATGTGAGTTCTTCGCTGAGCATACTGTTGTTAGTTTCCGAGGGACGTTCAAGCATCCTAAAGGTGGGGATTCGCTTTTCGATTGGAATGACAGCGTCACAGCCGTATGTCAAATGAAAAGGGGTCTCACCTGTTGAGGAATGTACAGTTGTCCTGTGTGACCACAGAATGCTCGGAAGCTTATCTGCCCAGGTGCCAGCTGCGTTGCCAAGTTTCTTTTTTATACCGTCCAAAATGGTTTTGTTGGCGGCCTCGGCTAATCCATTGGTTTGTGGGTGTTCAACGGAACTGAAATAGTGAGTGATTCCCAGGTCGGCTGCTAATTGTTGAAAATGAAAGGTTGCGAATTGTGATCCATTATCAGTGACTATGGAATGAGGCACTCCAAACCGAGAGATTATTTCCTTTACAAAGAAAGATTGAATTCGGGCTGCAGTGATTGTTGCTAATGGCGCTGCTTCAATCCACTTAGTAAAGTAATCAACAGCCATGACCGCAAACTTCAACTGTCCAGGTGCCGTGGGAAACTTTCCAATGATGTCCATTCCCCATTGATAGAAAGGCCAAGGAGCTCCGAGGGAATGTAGCTCTTCAGCAGGTCTTTGGTAAGTGTCGCTGTGAAACTGACATTGAACGCACTTCTTGACATGTTCCATGGCATCTTTTTGCAGTGTGGGCCAGAAGTATCCTGCCCGGATTATTTTCCGAGCTAGAGATTTTCCGCCCATATGATGGCTACAAATTCCTCCGTGGATCTCCTCAAGGATTTCTTCAGCTTGAGATGGACTGACGCATCTGAGCATAGGAGAGCCGAAACCTCTCTTATAGAGGACACCATTAAGAACCGTGTATTGAGCTGCTTTCTTAATCAACCTACGAGCCTCTGTCTGATCTTGGGGGACGAAACCGTGTTGTAAGTAGGTGAGAATCAGATCCATCCAAGATTGAGATAATGAAACTGCAAGAATGACGCTTGGTTTGGGAATGGTTTCTTGTATCAAAGTCTTGTTGTTTTCTGACCCCTTCGTACTTGCCAGTTTAGACAAAATATCCGCTCGGGAGTTTGAGTCTCTTGGGACGTGGGAGATGTCAAACTCTGAAAAATTGGAGATTATTCGCTTCACCTCTTCAAGATACTTCTGCAAGATGGGCTCCTTATCCGAGTACTCCCCCTTAATCTGTGAGACTACTAACTGTGAATCGCTGAATACCGACACCCGATTGGCTCCAAACTCCTGAACCATTTTGAGGCCATCCAGGACTGCTTCATACTCTGCTTGATTATTCGAAGTTTGGAATTCAAAGTTTAGTGAGTATTCCATGCAAAGTCCTTCGGGATTTTCAATAATGACGCCCGCACCTGCTCCTTTCCTATTGCTCGAACCATCCACATAAACCGACCACAAATCCTGAGGAGTGTCCGAGGGAATCTCGGTGAATTTAGTGACAAAAATCAGCAAGAACTTGAGACTTCATTGCCTTCCTTGGTTTTTACACGATATCAAACTCAGATAATTCCACTGACCATGAAACCATTCTACCAGCCAGGTCAGGCTTGTGAAGGACTTGCCTAAGGGGCTGAGCTGTCCTGACCATGATTCGGTGAGCCTGGAAGTACTGTCTTAATCTCTGAGCAGATATTACCAAACAGTATGCGAGTTTCTCAAGTTTTTGGTACCGCAGCTCGGATCCCTGTAGTGCTCGGCTCACGAAATAAATGGGGGCCTCAATTCCTGAATCCTCTCGTACCAATACTGAACTGACTGCTGCATCTGCCACCAACATATAGAGAATAAGGTTTTCCCCGGTAACAGGGCTATTAAGGACTGGTGGGCTGGAGAGATAGTTCTTTAACTGAACGAAAGCCTGTTCGCAATGATCATCCCAACGGAAGTCTTTATTTTTCTTAAGGAGCTGGTACCACGGCAAAGCTTTCCGAGCGGCTTGAGACAGGAACCTGGATAGGGCCGCTACCCGACCCGTGAGCTGCTGGACTTCTTTTAGACTGGCTGGGCTTCTCATTTCCAGAATTGATTTGCACTTATCTGGATTAGCTTCAATACCCCTTTCGGTTAGCATAAAACCGAGAAAGGATCCGGCTGGGACTCCAAACACACACTTTTCAGGATTTAATCTCATGGAGTATTTTCTTACTCGGTCCAGTATTGTCTTGAGGTCTTGGGCATGGATCTCTTGCTGTCTGCTTTTTGCAATAATGTCATCAATATAAACTTCCATATTCGAGCCGATCATCCCTTGAAATACTTTGTTCATCATTCGCTGATATGTAGCTCATGCATTCTTCAAACCGAAGGGCATGACATTGTAACAATATGTTGCTCTATCGGTGATGAATGCGGTTTTGTCTTGATCGGCAGGGAACATGGGTATCTGATTGTACCCGGAGTAAGCATCCATGAATGAGAGGAGTTTGTATCCGGTCGAATTGTCGACGAGCTTGTCAATAACAGGAATTGGATACTGATCTTTTGGACAGACTTTGTTCAAGTCCGTATAGTCCACACACATCCTCCATTTCCCATTGGGCTTCTTGACTAAGACGGTGTTAGCTAACCAGTCTGTATAGTCAATCTCCCAAATGAAACTAGCTCGGAGTAGTTCGGCAACTTTTTCCTCAATAGCTGTGGCCTTTTCTGCACTAACCTTCCTTTTGCGTTGTGCCGCTGGTTTTGCCCCTGGAAGAATGCTCAGCTTGTGGCAGATAAAGTTAGGATCAATTCCCGGCATATCAGCCGAGGTCCAACCTCACAGATCCTTATTAGCGACTAGTAAAGCGGAAAGTTCTTCTTTAACATTGACGGGAAGATCAGAACCGATTTTAACTTGTCTGATAGGATCAACGCTTAATGTCAAGAACTCTCACTGTCCCTTCGGAGTTGGTCTGTTTCTGTCAGATTCATCACGCACGTCAAGGTCGTCCAAATTAATATTACCTTTGTCGTGGGAAACTCTTTCTAAACGGTCCTGGTCCTTGTTTTTAACCTTACCCAGACTTGCATTGTAGCATTTCCGAGCTGCATCCTGCTCGGCTTTGACTGTTACTACTTTGTCATCAGTTCCGACAAACTTCATAGCCAAATGGACCGTTGAAACTACTGCACCAAAAGCTTGTAAGGAAGTTCTTCCGAGGATGGCGTTGTAGGCCGCTGGGCAGTCAACCACCAAAAACTTGATTATCTCTGTTCTAGCCGAAGGTTGCTGTCCGAGGGTAACAGGAAGTTGAATGTAACCTTTTGGTTCGACGGTGTCCCCAGTGAAGCCAATCAGCTCTCCTTTAAATGGAGTGAGATTGCATTCCCTAAGTTTCAGTGCTTTGAACAAAGGGAGGAACATGATATCCGTTGAACTCCCTTGATCGATAAAGACGCGTTTTACTTCGTAATTACCAATAAGGGCTGTGATTACCATGGGATCATTATGACCTGGGAGGATCCCGTCTAAATCGTCATCATTGAAAATGATGGGAACATTTTTTGTTGATCTTTTGCAAATAGGCTTCTGGCTCACGGCTAGGATTTGGTTGATGTACTTCTTCCTATCGGCTTTTTTCTCTCCTCCCCCGGCGAATCCTCCGGCAATACTGTTAACTAAAAACTCATTGTTCGTTGGATTCGTGTCAGTGACCGGGGTGGGCTCAGTTCTCTGTTTCCCTGCATTCCTATCATCTGGTGATCTACTTCTTTGGCGTTTGGTCTTCAGTGGTGAATGGGATCTGTTCTTGCCTCTTCTTCCCGCTGCATCTCTGATATACTGTTGCAACTTACCATCTCTGATCATTTCTTCGATCAAATATCTCAACCAGATGCATTCGGCGGTTGTATGTCCATAGCCCTTGTGCAAGTCACAATATTTTGACCTATCACGTTGTGCACCCTTTCTTAAAGACGGAGGTCTTTGGGAAGAGCGTAAGTCGGTCTGCATCGTTTCCCGAAGGATTTGGCTCCTTGGAACAGTCAGAGGGGTGTATTCTTGATATTTATTCCTTGGAGGTATCCTTCGTTCCCGATCGTTCCTGTCCTGTCTACCACCAAAACGTTTGTCACGTTTTTGTTTATTCTGTCCTTGAGGGTCAGCCCGTTGCCTATCGTCTCTAAATTTCTGCCCTTTGTGGAATTCCTCCAAGTTGATGAATTTATTTGATCTCTGCCTGAGCTCCTCCATGTCTTTTGGAGGTTTTCCGATCAGCGATTTTCTGAAATCCCCTGGCTGTAAACCTTGTGTAAACAACAACACCGCCACACCCGGCTCCAACCGGGGAACAGAACTAGCCTCCGTATGGAAGCGTGACAAGTAATCTTTTAATGGTTCATCCTGTTTTTGCGTAACTGCAGCCAGAGTGTGGTCGGACTTTGGCTGGATGCAGCTGGCTGTGTATTTGTTTAAAAATAATCGTTTCATCTCTTCCCAGGAATTAATGGAATTTCGAGGGAGAGAGGAATACCACCGCAATACCGAGGGCTCAAGGGTCATGGAAAAAGCTCGGCATTTCATCCGATCGCCACCTCCATAATAATTCATAGCCCCTTCGTAAGAGATTATATGGTCAACTGGGTCGGTCAGGCCGTTGTAATGTGGTACGTTGGATGGACCCAAGTATCCCTGAGGGGTTTCAAATTCCATGATATACGGTGTAAAAGGATGACCTGGATGAAAATCATCTTGGCCAGGATTTGGGGTTGGGTTTATATGGAAATTTTGTGGTGGGGGAAGTTGCATTACCGGAAGTGGCTGAGGATCCATGGTCTGTGTTATTGGGTTTTGCGGTTGTATGGTAGTCGGTTGGCTTTGAGCAATCCTTGTCATAGCTTGTTGTTGAAGGTCGACAATTGCACGTCCTTGTTGCTCAATCAAGGCTGTTTGTCTGTTGAGTATGTTAATCATCTCCTGCTCACGAGCGCGAGCAGATGCAGATGTTGCATAAGATCTACTGGTGGAATGGCTGTGACGAGAGTTTCCATGGGTCGTTCTTCCCGGATTTAATCTGGTTCTAGGGGTTATGCTTACATGGTCGGGGTTGGGTTGGATTGGTGGAGTTACGGTCCGTCGAGTATTTCTCCCATGATGTGCTCGGGTTCTCGTGGTTCTAGCTGTGTTACGGGTAGTTGGGGCTATGCTACTTGAGTCACCATGGGTGGAGGTAGGTGGTGTAGGAGGGGGTGGAGGAGGCGGTGGGGGAAGTATAGTTCGTAAGATTTGAAGTGGTTGGGGATTTCTCCCGGCTCTGTGGTGAGGAGATTGTGGTGTTTGAGAATGGGTGGCATGATTTCCACTATGATTTTGGCTATGATTTGGGGGTGGTTGACTCTGTGAGTTGTTTGGTGGTTGCGGATTATTTCTTGCTCCAGAATGGGACGTGCGTGGTGGCTAGGAGTTAGTTTCAAGATTCTGGTTAAGAATATCACGCAAGTCATCAACAGATTGCGGCTGTGGATCATTGTTGTTAGCGTTTCTGGGTCTGCCGCGAGAACGGCCAATGCGAACACGAAGATCACCAACTTGGCTCCTGGTTGTGACCATGGTGGTGGTGGGGATGATATGTTATTCAACCTTGAAGCTATGGAGGAGCTTCGAAGAATGATCTCAGCTAAGAGATTAATATAGGACTTTTAGGATTTCTGTATATCCAGTTGGGATAAACAGGTTCTCCCTAGTCAACAATGTGTGTGCTAGTGTCAACTTAGGGATGAGAAGACGTACCTTAGCCCTATAGCATGGTGGTTCTTATAGGGGATTACCTGTGTGTCGTGGGCCGTTCTGATAAGGCTTCTGAAGAGGAAGAACTCAAGTAGGATTTGTGGGGGTTATGATAAGATAACATCCGTAAATCCTGTAAACGATAGACTTTATCCACTACTGTTTTTATCTAGCCAAGAGTCGTGGGAATCTAGGAGAAGTGGTTAAGCTTGATGAGACTGTAAATGATAGAGATAAGGATGAGAATCCTGCTCGAGGTTAATCTCATAAGCATACGACATCTCTATAAAACCCAGTTTGCTCGGTGTAACCTTTCGACCGTAGGCCTTGTCCCAGCGTCTAACTGGTCGGACCAAGGTGACTTTGGTCGGGCAACGCTCGATTTACTACAGGTCCACTACAAGCGGCGCCCATGGTGGCTGCCGCCGCTGTAAGGAGAGAGCAGAGGAAGAGTTAGAAGAAGAGAGAATATTTTTGGAATATTAAGATAAAGGACCAAAGTGAATATAATAAATAAGATAAAGGACCAATTATGCAATTAAGCCTAAAAGGGGAATGTTCTTGGAATATTCCTTCCCATTTAACTTTATTTTAACGGAAGGACCAAACTGAATCTTTAAAAAAAATGAAGGACCAGTAAATTGCAAAAAAAAAGATAAAGGACCAAAGTGAATCTAATAAATAAGATAAAGGACCAATTATGCAATTAAGCCTAAAATAAATAATGAAAAGTTTAGAAATTATAAACTTTGAATTGTGATTTGTTGATTTATACATAATGTACTAAATTAGTTATTTGATAATTGGTTTATGTGTTAAACAAAACAATAAATAAATGCATGTCCCCTTAATTTTTTTACTTTTGAATTCTTTAACAATTCTTGTGGGACGGAGAGAGTATTTTGTTTCTATTTATAATATATGATGATAATGGTATTTTACTTTATTTTTTTATGGCAAAATTTTATAAATGAAGAGCATAAACATACTCATTATATTAAAAACACGACAATAAAAATGTGTTTGACCCTTCACCAATGTTGAATGAGTATTAGTTACTTTTTTCTATAAACACCACTATTTATTCAAATATTCATCTTCCAAAGAAACTTTGGAAGGACCCACAACAACACTGAAGCAAGCAAGTGAGGCAAACCACCTGATACCATCCTAAAAAGAATAAAGTCGTACTCCATTATTAAAAATCAAAGAAATCAAACAAATGTAGTTTATAATAGACACATATATGGGAAATTTAAATAGAACAATATCTGAGTTGCTGCGAAAATCAACAGCCTCACTAATATCAAGATTCAACAACATCCTTGATCCATGCATTGAGTTTTGCACAACAGGGCACTTGGATAAAGTAAATAAGCAAAAGAAATGTTTAAACCCAATGTATTAAATTTCTCACTCTGTATAGCATTACCAAATAACAAATAAATCACAGTACCTTTGAATATTTTAACTTTGGCATACTGAAGAACAACAACAACAGGCGATAGAGAATTAATTGACATAAAAGCTTTCAACTGGTCCACGAAATCACCAAAAATTGTGCATTCAATCTTACCTTGCATAAAAATAATAACCCCTCCGCCCCATTATCTTGGTAAAAAAAATGCAAAAGAATTTGTCCCATATTAAAGTAAAAAATAAATGAAAAATCTTGAAAATTGTTTATTGTATTGATGATTGATAAGTAAGTAAGGAAAATATATTTAAAGATTTTTTTGGAGCCAATATTGCAATATGTATTAATTTTAATTATATGAAAATTTGTATAATATCAATTTGTAATTAATGAGTGAATCATGCATTATATGAAATAGATACTCTCTTATTTTCATTCACTTGTTTGACTTTTACCAAGATAATGGGACGGAGGGAGTAATAAATCAACAAAGTAATCAAGAAAAAAATTAAATCATGATAATACAACAAATGGTCTAACTCGGTATCAGTCAACTCCATAACCACCATCTTCGTCACTTTTCCTTCTCTTAGATATTCCCTATCAGTTGATATTCCTGTAAGTAAACCCATCACATCTGGACAAGCAACATCAGAGAGAAATAATATTCATTAAAATACACAAAAAATTAGAAATTAAGTAATTTTAATAACCGAATAAATGTACCTATCAAATAGTCCGACTCTTGAACCATCTTCGATACAACCCCAAATGGAACAGGAGTAACACCGAAACATGGGATGCTGGAACAGTCAGCTTCAGTTGCAGTGGTGCACAATTGGAACAAAAGCTTATACTCATGATCAGTGGCCCTATATGAACGAGTTTTGGGCATAACACCAAAACATGCAAATCGGTATACCTTTCCCTCCTTCAAAACATCTGAAAACTTGTAAAGAAGAGATTTCCTCATAGTGGCTTGAATCTTATCACCCCAAAAGTTTTAACATTTTTGAAATCAGACGTAAATAAATCAAAATTACAAATACACAAAAGAATTTAAAAAAAATAATCAACTTATAAAAATGAACAACAAAATAGTACATATTCATCCATAAAAATCATCTCCATGGACATGGGTTGCGTTGGATTTATGAAGCCAGGGACAAACCAAAGCCGTACAAGGCGAACCCTAAAGTGATAGGCCTCCCTCTTGGGCAACACAGAACACACACCGTCATATTTGGGAGCCATCACAAAGCACAAACGTCTCACTGATATCTCTGGTGCGAATGACTCCTTATGACCATCAACTTAAATAGGGAAATTTACGGATTTTGAATCGAGGTTTGGGAGGGAAAATATAAACCTAAATTAATTTGAGAAGCAGTACTTGGAACAGAGACCAAGCGAAGCAGAAAGAAAGAAGCAAGGGCATCAACATTTATTAAATTATATGCTCGAGATACAACTCTGCTCATTCTACATAAGGACAAGCAATAATCTGCACAAGACGCAGACAATAGCAAACTAAATTACAACCAAGCCTTCGAAATTCAAAATATACACGGTAAAGCCGAAACTCAAGAATAAAAAATAAGGGCCAGGAAAGTAATTTACATTCCAAACTGCAAAAGGTAAAGAAAACTACAAAAAAAAAAGGGTATGCCCTTCTGCATTTGTCATAGAGCAGACAAAGATTTGGAAGTCAGAACCAGAGCAGCTCACGATAGTCAAGCATTAATTGGCATGGGAAAGGAGTGCTACGCCGGAAATGAACAGTGTTGGAGGGGGGAGGGAGGATCGAGCAGCTGTAAAAGTGATAGATTCGTATTTTTTTTATTTGAAGGTGTAAAAAAATAATGGCTTAATTATGTCACAAGTTCTTGAAGTTTAGCGTACTTTTGTCAGATACCCTTATTCTTATTTTTTCAATGTCTGACTCCCCGAAGTTACTTCTGGGTTTGTCATATACCCCTACTACCAATTTTGGCCAATTTTGCTGACATGTAACATCGGAATCTTGGTCAGACGCAGGAGGTTAGGCACGTGGTGCTCCGTGGGCAAAGATCATTTCTTTCTTTAAATTAAAAAACTAAAAAACTTAATATTTTTATATTTTTAGTTAAATAAAAAAATATTGAAGAGAGAGGTTGTCTTCGCCCGTGTGACATCACGTGGCACCACATGACCAACCTCCTGTGTCTGACCAGGATTTCGATATTACATACCAGCAAAATTGGTCAAAATTGATAGTAGGGGTATATGACAAACCCAAAAGTAACTTCGGGGAGTCAGACATTGAAAAAATAAGAATAAGGGTATCTGGCAAAAGTACCCCAAACTTCAGGGACTTGTGACATAATTAAGCCCAAAATAATCTACCCCTACTCGAAAAAACCAGTGTTTCAATCAAATGCATTTTTCCAATTAAACTTGACAAGCAACAAGATATATAGGGGTGAGCATGTGACAGGTTGGGCTTGTCCCTCACCCATCCCTAAATGTTGCTCGAGTCAATTTTTCAACTCGAACTCGTCCCTAATTAGAGAGGGAGAAGGTAAGGACGAGTCCTAATAAGAACAGGTTCGGGTTCATCTGAGACAAGGATGAATAACATTAAAGAAAACTTCAGACCATTCAGGTTTTGAAATTATCATAACCTTTCTGCAAATTAATAACCAACCACGTAAAGTATATTACTATAATTCCTTCAACAACAACAACAAATAATAGTGCTATGATTCATTACTAAAATATGAATCAAAATGTGAATTTAGTTCTCTGTTACAATATAGGTTAAATTTTTTCATAATTACTTAATTACTTACAGAAGTATTCCTTTATTGATCCTACGCCATGCATATTCCACCCATCCATTTTGTAAAGAATCAATAAATTCCTTGGTGAATATCGTAGTATGGTTCTGAACCTAAGCAATCAATTCATGACAAAGAATAATAAAATGTAGGCTTAAATATCAAAATGGTCCCTATAAATATTAACTTCTTTGAAATTAGTTCCTGTAAAAATTTTCGTTTGGTTTTGGTCCCTGCATTTACAAAACGTTTTGGTTTTAGTCCCTCATGTTAAATTTTGGTCCCCACAATTATGTTGGTAGTTTGTTTTGGTCCCTCTATTATTTGATTTAATAGATTTTGGTCCCTCTGTTATTAGATTTGATAGGTTTTGGTCCCTTTACTATCATGGTTTTTGAATTGGTTCTCTTATATAATGGAAGTTGTATTTTTACCCTTAATAATTAATGCAACAATACCATCCTTAATTGGTCATGGAATGTAATACATTTTATTTTCGGCGTTTTCCATCCAAATTTAATAGAAGGGACCAAAACTAAAACGTTTTGTAAATGCGGGGGCCAAAACCAAAAAGTTTTGTAAATGCATGGACCAAAACCAAAAGAAAATTTTTACAAGGACCAATTTCAAATAAGTCAATATTTACAGGAACCATTTTGGTATTTAAACCTAAAATGTAAAGCATAAGCCATGAGTTTCTTATAGAATTAGAAAAAATAAACAACTAAAACGATATTAATAGAAGTAGTAGTAGAAGACACTAGAAGTAATATAACTGTGTATTCACAATCACTATTGCTAAACAACAGTGGACTGTACAAAGTTAACAATAATGTATATTATAAATTTAGGGTTTTACTTTGGTACCCTTTCAAAATAAAGGGGTTTGGTACCCTCTCATATTTATTCAATCAAATTATGACAACTGCAATATACTATTATGTGAAAAAAAGTGTATAAGTTTAATAAAATTTTGCAATCAAATCTGTGTGATCTTATTTGCAAGATTTTTTAACTAAATCAATCACAACCACTCCCAAATCATGAACCTTAATATCAAGTTTTTATTCATCTTGGGCCAACAACCTCAACATCATGCCACTGATATCAATTTTCTTGCTAAATAATGATGATAAAAAGAACACTTCACTGCATTTTTATTTTTCTGATCAGCTTAAAAAATTATATTGCTACAGTTGAGATATAATCTTCAGCACACAAGAACATATGTTTTCGTCTAAATTTAGCGTAGATTTTTTAGCACCAAAAATATATACAAAGTGGAGAACATCTTAACATATAATTTTCAGTCTTTATTGAGTGCCAAGAATATCTCGGTGTTTTTTGACATGGTAGTATATTGTACTTGTCATGATTTGATAGGAAAAATATGAGAGGGTACTAAAACCCTTTATTTTGAAAGGGTACCGAAATAAAACCCATAAATTTAAGAGTCACACATAAATTAACATACTGAAAACAAAACATAGTTAGAAGTACTGAACATAGTGAAGCATCATCCTCGATTGCATTCAATCCATGTCCAATCTGCTTGACTTGAGTTTTGCACAAGGTGTTATACATCTTCTCTCGAACAACAATCATATAGCCTTTGTAAAGCTTCATGTTGTGAGTTGTTATCCCACATGTACTGGCAAGAGAACCCCACCAGACGAGTCAGAATATTTTGAGGGTGGTGTATGTGTGCCGTATGAAAAGCAATGGGGAATGAGAGTTGGTTCTTACCTTGGCTATTACCTGTTATTTATAGAGTGATTAACCATGTTGTGCCATTATGGTTGCAAGGGAATCCTAGAAATAACGGCTACGAGGAATAATGATGAATGAATGCCATTATGAGCCGCAATAATCACGAGCCGTTACAACGATAACTTATTGAAAGCTATTGATATTGGATCACTGATATAACGGATTGATGCTTAGCTTGTTGGTCTGTGATACCAACACTTATTGGTCTGCGTGGTACCGGTGCACATTGGTCTAGGAACCCGGTTGGTAACACTTTCATTTACCATCACCAAAGTTGATATGGTATCCAGCGTGATCCAAAGCATGCACGAAAATCAAATTAAGGCATAGATCCGACACATATCGCACATCCTTCAATGTCAATATGCAACCAACACACATCACCAACTCCTACAATGTCTAAATTGATGTTGTTACCCATCTTTACTTTTCCAAAGTCTCCTACTTTGTATGAAATAAAGAAGTCCTTGTTAGGATGACATGATATGATGTTACTGAGTCAACGACTCACTCATCACATAAGTTTGTGACATGGCTCTCTTCATCACCCAAAGGACCACTTCCCAATCTGTCACAACGGTTGCGGTATTTTCATCATCCGCCTTATTACTCCGACTCTTATCTCTTTTCTTTCGAGATTTACAATTCCTTCTGATGTGTCCTTCTTCGCCGCATTGGTAACATCTAAACTTTCTTCTAAACATGGATCAAGATCTCTCTTTGAATATATTGGATCGACTTCTACTTTTACCTATTCCCTTGTTTTCTGTGACAAGGGCTTGGGAGTTGTTTACCCCCATATCTTTCATCCTAACTTCTTTGTTGGACATACTATCTTTGACTTGTGTCAGCGATAGTTGTCCATCTGATGTAGAGTTGTTTAACGACACCATCAAAGTCTCCCAGTTGTCTGACAAAGAAATCAGAAGTAGTAGTGCTTGTAACTCTTCGTTTAGCACTAGCTTCATTGCAGTTCATCGACTAAATCTTGAAAGTCACTCTAGTGTTCATCAACAAATCTTCCCTCTCTATACTTAAGGTTCACCAGCTTCTTGATTGTGAAAGCTTTATTCTGCGTAGTCTTCCTTTCATAGAGATTTTTTAAATTCTTCCATAGAGTCTGTGCATTCATCTCTATGGCCACATGGTGGAACATACTAATGTCCACCCACTACCTGATGGTTCTAATGGCCTTTCGATGCATCTTATTCCAATTTTCCTTTGTGATGTTGTCTGACCTTGCATCTCCCTTTTCAATAAGATCATACAGATCCTTGCAGAAAAGTATATCCTTCATTCTTGGTTTTCAAATGGAGTAATTTGCGGCTGTTAGCATCATCATGGTGCCTTCAATCATTTCCATTTAATTACACAACACAATTCCAGAGCTCAACTAGGAGATGAGATCTGATACCATTCTTTGGGCTCTAAAATCGATTCACAGTGTAAATTAATGCAACGCAACAAAAATAAATTTGTTCAAGGCAATAAAAGAACACCAAGAGTTTAACGTGGAAAACCCGGAAACACAGAGAGTAAAAAATACGAGTAAAACTTCGAAAAATATTCCACTATATGCAGGATAATTATAATACTCTTTCCACACTCTTCTCACACAAACGGTATGAATATAATGTTTACTTGTGAGAATCCCTTTTATTCGATTACTATAATTGCAATACCAAAGAGTAATAGAAATAATACACAACCCAATATTTTTCTATTTTCTAACATCTCAAACTCTCCGAGTATATTCTCTATTCTCTCTCACTTTATTACATAAGTTTTTTTCTTTTCCTTTCCTTTTCTTCTTCTGATGTCATTTTTGTTTATTTAGAGAAGCTATATACAATGTATTTTTCCTCAACAAACATTTTTCTTTTTTCCTAAAAAACAAACAATTTATTTAAATTCCTAAAAACAAGGAGAGCCTATAAACTTTTAGGTTTGACAATTTTCTAATTCTAAAATTTGGTTGCATGGTTGGCTGGATTTATCATATCTTTATGATTGCGTCGATAGAGCCCTGACTATCATTTCTGTTCATATCTTTATCACAGTGTTATATTTGTCCATATCTATCAACCACCATCGCAAACCAGCTTGTTCCACTATTGGTGAAGCAACACCGCTATTTCTAGCCTTCGTTGATTGGTAGCCTAGAATTTTTTCTAGATTCTGATAACATTTTCCAATTTTCGTTAATGAGTGTGAATATTTCGATAAAACTAATAACGATACGACGAAAGGACCAAATTAAATTTTTTGGAAAAAAATAAAAGACAAAAAAATTATAATTAAGAATTTACTATTTTCCTTTACAAAATCTTATTTTCTATAAATATAATTATTATTACTATTTCTTTAAAATAAAAAGGAAATTCATTATGGTGTAGATTTTTCAGAAAAAGTTTAATTTCATTCACATTATTTTGTTTGCGCCCATGGTATTAGACTATTAGCGGTTAGTGGAGCCAACTAGGATATTTGTATCATGTTTGCCGTAAGTTATTTTGCAATAAAAATCTCTTCCTGTTTGACTTATACCGAGTAAAATTTTTTACACAGTTATTGCATAAAAACACCACTCAACGTGAAGCTGGTTCAGGGTCGAGCAAAACCCGGATAGACCCGATCCCATGCGTTAAAAGGAGACAGTCAAAATAAAATTATTCGACCCGGGATATGAGACGGGTTTGGGTCTGATTCAAGGTCAACCGACTCTATCGATATATGTAAATATGTTTTTTAAATTATGTAAAATGTTATTATTTTAATTTTATATTATATATTTATACAATACATTATATACTAGACGATGTCATTTCAAACTTAGTAATTTAATTATTTTTTATTTATTTATTAAGTGGTATTTTATTACTTAACTTTACTACTTAAAGTCCTATTTTCTTATCTTTGTTGTATAATATTATATAAATAATATTTTGTAAACAATATTTTCCTAGTTTAATTATTTTTGGTAGCAGCAAATGAAATCTTGAATATAAATTTAGCATTTTTTTTAACGTCGAAGCGATTCTTGTTTTGGGCTAATCCGAACCCGTCCTCGTCCTATCTTATTTAGATTCAAATATGATTGGATTTTTTCAAATTTAAGAATGGTTACGGATTTAAAAATTGACCATGTTAACATTTATGTACCAGGTGATGGCCGAGCCAAACTCGTTCTAACCCCTCTCACGCTCACCCTTAACTGTGTTTACTTCTGGCATGAAATTTTCTGCACTGTTCATTTACCACTTACATTTTCGTAATATAAATAAAAATTTGAATTTTGCTAATAAATGTTTTAAATTATTATTTTTTGTTGTTCATCCGATTCTTCAAGTAGTACCGAGGTACATCCGGATCCGACCCGGGTCGCGTAAATAAAAATATGAATTTTGCTAATAAATGTTTTAAATTATTATTTTTTGGTTGTTCATCCGATTCCCCAAGTACTACCGAGATACATCCGGATCCGACCCGGATCGCATGCCTGGTTGTGGTAGGTGAGTCTTCAAACATGAATTTTCTGCATCCACGAGGAATCGAACCCGAGACCTTGCATAAGCGAGACCGAACCGCTTATGACTCGTCCCAACCCATGTTAGTGTGTTTTAAATTATTTGATAAAATTACTAAAAATAAAAAATATTAATAAGTTAAGTTATTTTTTTATTAAGAACAAAAAAATTAAATTTTCCCATAATTTTTTATTATACTTAATTTCTCAACAAATGTTTTTTTTTTTTTTTTTTACTAAGATATCCTGCCCATAACTGAAGACTAGTTGGACTTCTTGGTATTTCTCAACAAATATTCTGAGTTAAGGTAGCCATGATGTTTTTTGATATCTCTATTCATTAATATTCATCTCATAGGTCCTAACCCAAATCTTGCACTCTGAGCTGTGTGAAGTTGCTTTCCTTTTTCCCCTTCAAAATCTTTCATTGTCTCTATCTTCAGCTTTATAGCTTCAGATCACAACATTCCCTTTCAACCTCTCCGATCCACCAGTTCACTCTTTCTTTTCACAAGGTATGTTCCTATAATGTAATATATATATATATATATATATATATATATATATATATATATAATACCCTTTTGACTCTTCATTCACTTTATACCACTTCCACTCCATTTCTGTAAGTTTCTCCAGGAATTGATACAAAGATATTTGACTTTAAAGTTTCAATCTTGACCCTTTTTGACCATTTGTTGAAATAGGTTTTTTTTTCCTTCTCCTTTATGTTATTGTCATATAGGCAAATCTAAGGAAGCGGATCCATTTGGAATTGGTGTTGAACTGAGATCCAAAAAGCCAAAAGCCATGTCTTTTCTTGGAACACAGCAAAAGTGTAAGGCTTGTGAGAAAACTGTGTATCCTGTTGATCAGTTATCTGCTGATGGCACTGCTTACCATAAAGCTTGCTTCAGGTGCTCTCACTGCAAAGGAACATTGAAGGTACTTTTTTTTTGGTCTTTTTAATCTATCTGTTTTTTAGCTGCATTGTTGATTTGATAGCATTTGATGATATGAATATCATTTGTTTAATTTTGCTTAATATGCTTGCTTTTATTTGACTCTGCTTTGTTGATTTTAGAGAATATGAATATTGTTCTGCACTCTTAAGCTTGGATTCTTGTTTATTTTTATTAGTTAAATTTTGCTTAAGATCCTTGCTTTTATTTGACGCTGCAAGTATTTTATTTGATCTAAGTTGGTCAATGAAAAAACACAACCTTATGATTTCATCAGAAAAAAAATAATAAAAGGGGTTTGCAAAGTAAGAATTTGTGTAGTGTAAAATCTTCCCTTGATTACTGAAATGAAGTAGATCAGTTTCTATTAGGATTCTGAACGCCTTTAGGATTAGCGTTTGTGTATCTGATTTTTACAATTGCAATGTATTTGATGGTCTTTATGTTTCAGCTGAGCAACTATTCCTCAATGGAAGGTGTTCTTTACTGTAAGCCTCATTATGAGCAGCTCTTCAAGGAGTCGGGCTCCTTCAGCAAGAACTTCCAGTCACGTATGTCTTCTTCTTCTTCTTCAATGATAGAATTACTCCTTTTTTATTTCTGAATCAGCTACCTCTTTAATTGGCCATAATTTCATTTTGAACAGCTGCAAAGCTAGCTGATAAGATGACTCCTGAGCTGGTAAAATTATTAAATTTGTATTTTTCGAACTTGATTCTGATTAAGTTTTTTGTAAATAGTTCTATGGCATATGGTACTTTGACATCTTCTGTTTATTCCAGACAAGGTCCCCTAGCAAAGCTGCTAGCATGTTTTCTGGAACACAGGAAAAGTGTGCTACATGTGGCAAAACTGCTTATCCATTGGAGAAGGTAGGATTCAAAAATCCCAGAAATAAATTATTTGATGATATTCCTGTAGTCTCGCAAATATCTTTGTTAAAAATTGGGTTTGTGCCTTTGTGGGTGTTTAGGGCATAAGAACATGGATCTTTGTTATTATTCCCATCCAGATCCTGTAGATTACTGGAGTATCCTCCTTCTCTAGCTGTATGACACTAGTAACCAAAACATTTAGCAACAATTTCTTTCCCGAAACCTGATAAGGGAATAAGTGGAAAAAAGAAGGCTGGCATAAAGTGACGCTTGACCTTTTGGTTGGTTCTCATTTGCTGTGAAATTAAGCAATATGTATTCCTTTGTGTTCTGTGCTCCTATACTATCATGCCATGGTATCAAAATAATAGGGGTTTGAGCTTTATTTTCAAACTTTGGACCCCAAGTAGACTCTTATATGGCTTCCTTATCTTATTCAGGGACTTCTTTTTGTAGAATATTATATATGTAGAGAAGAAAATATTTTATTCATATTATATAAGGCATTGATTACCATATCCAATTAAGAAGGATATGGTAATCAATGCCTTATCAAAAGACATGATTTATGATAGGCCTTTATGGCATCGTTTGATCCATGTAGCCGACCCCACCTAGTGGGACAAAGGCTTAGTTGTTGTTGTTGTTGTTTGTGTTTAGGATGTGTCAAACTTTATTATACTTAGTCCTCACAGGGCAAGAAAAAAAAATTGCATTTCTTATGTATGGTGATGAAACTTCTTCCCTCACCCACACATGATTATAATAACAATCCTCCAAAATGAAATCCTTGCCTGTAGTGACATACTGACATATACCTGATAACTGGTTTTGTCGGGTTGGCTGCGACTAGAAATAAAATATGTCCCTTTGAAGTTCTTGGTTTTAGGCAAGTACTGTGGTCAGCTTCTGCTTGTGCTAATATAAACTTATATTGTTGTTTTTCATGGTTGTATCAATTTATTTATGATAGACTTTGCTTCTATCTGAATTCAAACTGGGCAGGTTAGTGCTCTAACTATAAAAAAAAACAGATGTCCGATCCAAGTTAGCTAAGGCTCATTGACCATTATTCTAATTGAAAGCTACAAACGAGTTATCACTTTTCCCTTTCTCTATTAAGGGGCTGGCTCATCTGAAATTAGAGATGATAGTGCATAACCAAACTGTAGAATCTACTACCAAATGATACAAAGCTCGGGAGAAGCACACTACAAAACATAGCCGTTGTGGCTGGAGAGCCTACGGCCACATAAACCCTTTACTGGAATCCATACTTCTGATCTGTGTGACTCAAGTCACATAACTTGCAATTGGGTACTAGCATCCCATCATGTTTCACAGCCACTGCCCAAGCTCCCATGCAGGCTGGCTGTGCACTAGCCCTTTGACTAGCCCCAGGACGCAATGACCACGCGTCACCACTCACACTGCTCATTTGCGGATGAGAGAAACGGTGAAAAGCTCTAATACCAGTCAATAGAACTGGAGCAAGGAATGATAAAAGAGCGTGCAGAACAGAGGTGCAAAGATAGAATCTTCTAGAGAGCCTACTCTCTCATTGTCCAATTTTCCTGAAAGTCCACAACGACGTTCCATCTCAACAGGCCCCCTTCCTATTATATTCGACTATATGTCTATACTCCCTCCCCTTCAGCATTCAATTGGACAGTTATGCATAACAGATACTCACTTATCTAACACATTCCCATCTTCAAGTAGATTTAATTTTTAATAATTGCCTGAATGAGTAAATCTAATTACTACAAAAATCTGTGTTATGCTCACATAGTTAATCCGAATCACTTGTCTTAGTTTCTTGTTTTCATCTATAATTATATCTGTTTTACTTTGAGTGTAGGTAACAGTGGAAGCACAGGCCTATCACAAATCATGTTTCAAGTGTTCACACGGTGGCTGTCCTATAACGCCATCAAATTATGCAGCCCTTGAGGGTATTTTGTATTGCAAGCACCATTTCTCCCAGCTTTTTAAGGAGAAAGGGAGTTATAACCATCTTATAAAGTCTGCATCAATCAAACGGGCAGCAGCCCCCGTTCCAGAATCTTAATTGTGGGTGCCTTTCATTGCATTTTTTTCGGATCTTAATTTTGGTCTGTCAAGCAAGTGTTTGTAAGTGTGACAAATTTTCCTATTTTCTTCTATTACAATCAGGGCTTTGAACCGTGGTTGCATTGCAGCCATTGTGGTCTGACGGGGCCAATGCAGTCTGCAGTTGCTGCTTGTTGTGGCTGCTGCAGTGGCTACCACAACTGAGATATTGCGGCTGCATCATGTGATTGATGTGTGATCCACATTTTAAAACACCGATCATGACTTGATCCTTTCCTATATTTACATACATGCGTGGTGTGAAAATCTTGTGTGGTTTATTTATCCGATGCACATTCAGTACTGAGTGAATTGAAAGATGTATCTTTCAAAGTTGATGATATAGCCTTTTGCATTTTCTATCTTCTGCTATTTCTTTGTTAGGAAAATTATGCCAACCCCCTCTTTGCTTTAGTTTAATTATACTTATCATCATCCGAACCAAATTCCCGTAAGGTTTATATTATTGCTACTTACCTCGGGCTGATGATTGAAATTACAGACATGTTTTTATAGTGCCAAGTGCTGACTTCAAGGGAAGTCAGTACAAGTGTACAACTTCCCTTTCCATATTCTCAAACGACTATGGAGAATTGAGGAATTTTTTAATGTTTGGATATCTTTCTGCATTACTGTTACTAAATTGGATTTCTTGTATTATAATCGAGAGTTGCTGCAAAGTGAACTGTGACTATAATCACAGTCAGTCATTGTGAGAAATTTCATGATTGCATTGATTAGAGACTAGAACATTTAATAATTTCTTGTGTGGTCTTACCAAATACTTTTATTTTATTTTATTAATTTATTTTTTTATGCGTGGTCTACTCAATAATCAGAAATAATGACAGAGAGCAAAATACATGAATTTTGATTAAAATTATTCTTGAACTGTTTTTTGCTGATTATGTGATTGAATGTTTATCTAGTAGTGTGATAGAGATAGACCCTTGAATTGTGAGGATAGGATTTCTGAAAAAATTCGTGACTGCATCTCTTTTTAGACATTACATTACATAGGCACGCAACGAGTCTGTTAGAAATTAGACACGCATGCTTAGGCTGGATTATGGTGGAGTGTGAGTGCTTAGGTGCTTCCTTTGCTGTAATTTTGGCTTGTTTCGCGTTATTCGGCTTCATTTGAGATCCTTTTACTTTTGGGCAATTGTAATGAGAAATGATTGAGAGACTATTTATGTTTGGTAAGAGTGTAAGACAAACTTATAATTTATTTGGTAATTTTTAACTTATTGATTTAGTTAATAGGCTGATAGAGTTGTTTGGTGAACAAAAAATAAAAAAAGTTATATTTATAACTTTTTTAAAAAAAAAAAACTTATAACTTTTGAAAGTGAGCTTTTAGAAAGCTCTTTTAAAAAGCTACACATCAAGTAGCGTTTATTTTTTAAAAAAAAAGTTTTTAATAAATCATATCTCAACTTTACCTTTTTTTTAATTAAATTGTATTATTATTTATCCTAGCCCAAATTGGTATTACTTGTCAAATTTTTTACTTTTTTCCCTAAAAAACCCAAAAACAAAGAATCCTTTCATTCAATATTATAATTTGCTTAGATTATTTTTGTATATTTATAAAGTGTAGTAATACTTAACAAGTGGACTAAAATGTCTTTTTCCTATCTTTCATTATTATTATTATTATTATTATTATTATTATTATTATTATTATTATTATTATTATGATTATGATAGATACCAATAATTTTTATGTGTTATGAATTTGTTTTCACTCATTTATATAAATTTAAACGAAACATGTGTGTTTTTCTCCATAAGTTACTAGTGTAATATCATGGTTGTTGAAACATGAATGTCAATGTTAATTATTATTCAACATACCCTTCAATAGTTCAATTTAGTGAACAATATTTTTGCGGGATCAAGTGAGGTCTCTTAATCCTCCATTGTTTTTCAGGAAAATGTTCTAATTTAGGGTTGATGTGGAATGTGTTTACTAAACAATGATATGAACAATTGATGAAAAATATTAAAATGTGTGGCTAGTTAGGATTATCGAATATAATATTATGTATATTTCAGTCATTTAACATGTTTAAATTAGTTGCACAATTAGTTTTGCCAAACAGCTCTAATTCAATAAGCTAGTTATACAACTATAAGTTGTCAGTTATAATCTCATAGTTATAAGTTAGGTTCACAACTATCAACTATAAGCTCACAACTATAAGTTAGTTTTGTCAAACACACCATAAATAGGGAGGCTTATATACAAGTTTTGTCATTTATATTCTTTTATTTTATTTTTTTTAATTTAAAAAATTACAAATGCCAAAATCATATACGTAGGTTTGTGTGTAGATTTCTATATATAGGTTTCTTAATTTTTTTTTTTCATTTCTAATTGCATTCGGTAAGTGCTAATTTGAACCCCAGACAGTTAAGAATTTGACATAAACTATCAAAAATACCCTTCATTATATACACTTAACACATTTTTATCTTACAAACATTCATCTCATTTTTACTATTCACACTCATTTAATTTTTACTTGCATATTTCTATAACTGACACCCATTCATCTGCTCTACATCATCTTCCCTTTTGTTCTCCTCCTTTACTCATCCATCATCCATGATCATCACACTCTTTTTTGGAATGACCTTCCGAAATAAAAAAGTATCATTAGAGAAAATTCATTGCTTACCTTTATTTTCATATCTAATTTATTCTTCTGGCTTTTTTTTTTTTTAATCTTCGTAAAAGTAAATATAAAAAGGTCTTTCTAAATGGAAGCCCCATCCGAATGGAAGGTTCTTCCAATTTTACAAGGAGTTTTCTCTATTGTATTTTCGTTTGAGTGTGCTATGGGTCTCATAATGCAATTTGCTCCTCCAAGATTAGCTCATTATTTAGGTTTTCATTCTCCTCCATAATAAAACTCTTGCAAAGCAAGTGAAAAGGAATATTGTCACAAAAATTGGAAGGAGATTCATTCGGAAGAGGCTCTCATTCGAGTAGGGGCTTCCATTCGGAATGACCTTCTGATATTTATGTTTATGCAAGAAAAAGCGAATGCAGAAATCAAATACAAAAATAGAGGTAAGCAATGGGTTTCCCTTCAATGATGCTTTTTCTTTATTTCGGAGAGTTCTTCCAAAAAAGTGTGATGGTGGTGAAAGGTGAAGGAGTGAACCAGGGTTGAGGAGGAGGAGGGGTAGAAGAGATAAATGGATGAGTTGTGAGTGAGAAAATAAGAGGCTAAATGAATGTGTGTAAGTAAAAAATTAAATAAGTGTGTATAGTAAAAATGATATGGGCATATAAGGTAAAAATGGGTTTAGTGTATGTAACCAAGGATATTAGTTTATGTCAAAATTCTTAATTGCCCGGAGTGCAAATAGCATTTTCCAGAGGCAATTAGAATTTTCCTTGCTTTTTACTTTAAAAAGATGCAAGTGTTATATAATTTTTTTTATTAGCTAAAATTTTTTATTTCAACACAAGGAATCTATCTAAGCATCATAGTACACATGAACCTCATACTCTATGAACGGTTTGAACATGGGTACACAATTAAGCGCTCAAAATATACCAAAATCATCCAAGAGCAATACACACGAGTCTACTTCACGAGAATGTGAAGCAATATTAACAACTCTAAGGCAACAAAATACTAATGACCACAACACTAGTTACCAAGGCATTACTAGGATCCTTACCTCCTTAAAAACCTTGATAGAAAAAAAAACCCAAACGAAAAAAATTATAAACAAAAGAAAAAGAGTATAGCAAATCCTAGCAAGTACACCCCAACACACCACCATCAAGTCTTACAAGCTTGAGACATACAAATTAAATAAATTTATACACAAGTTGGCAAAAGATATATGAAAGAAAGACAAAAACCCGCAAACTAGCTCCAAAACCTAACCTTAATAATGTTCAGAAGGCCTACTATATTAATGCTAGCACCATTAAAAATTGCCTGATTCCTACCTAGCCAAATAAACCACGTTGAAGGGCACCAAATTTCTTCATACATTTCTTGTAGGACAAATGAAGAAATAATTGAGGCAATTATTCATCATCGTTATTGCAAAAAAAAAAAAAAAAAATTATTGGGTATTAAATGAATTTCCTGGATCATGTGAAACCATTCAGAAATAATTTTGGCCACAAACAATCCATATCCAAGTTAATTGATTGAATTAAGAATTTAGTATTAGGCTCTTAATCCAAGTCCTTGTTAGTTGAAGAGTGTGAATTAAATGAGGTTGAGTGAACAACAATATAAATGGTTTGACATTGCATCTTAACTCAAAACCTTAAGACATTAGATTAATGAGTCTTTCCACTTATATGTTGTTCAACTTACCATGTTATAGTTAATGTGAGACTAGTTTATTTTATCTCTCTCAACACTTCCCCCCAAGTCCGACTAGGGCAATTGGCCCTTGTTGTGACTTGTCATTAATCTTCGCCATGAGTGATTGTAGTCTAATATATGATATTTTCCAATGTATTTTATACCCTTTAAGCTTAATTTTTGTTTGATTTCCCTGGTAAGTTAGTAGTCTTTAGGTTGTTTTTATGTTTTGTTTCAATACCATTACTCTAGGTGTTTTCTACATGCTTTTAGGTGAATAAATGATGGATTCTCGTGATCAAAGAGCAAAGGAAGTGAAGAAAAGCCATGAAGAATTAAGAAGATGAAGAAAAAGCAAAATTTCAGTTGAGAAATTCCCAAGCGGGAGTACCGTGCGCCCAAGTGCACGTGTACACGCCCAAGCGTGAGGTCCATGCGCCCAAATGTATATATATTTTTGGCTTGAATATCAAGTTGGTCTTTATAAATAATGACTTCCTTGAAATTAGTCTCTATACTTTATTTTGTTTTGGTCCTTGTTTTTCTGTTTCGTTTTGGTTTTGTTCCTCGTCGTTAACTTTGGATGAAAAATGCTGAAGTGACTTAACAGGACAAAAACCAAAACCAAAACGAAACAGAAAAAGTAGTGACCAAAACCAAAACAAAACAGAAATGCAAGGACCAAAACTTTCGATCAGTGATAATATAGGGACCAAAATCAAAACCACAATTGCACTATCCTAAACCATAATTGATAGCTCGGACCATAACCAAAACGGAGCCAAAAACAAGGAAAAAAATTGTAGAAACTCATTTCAAAATAGTGAGAATCAAATTTTATATTTAAGCCTATAATTTTTGAGTAATATTTCATATTTGTCCCTGACTTTGTTGGCATCGATCAATTTAGTCTGAGATTGTCGAAATTGCAAATTGGTCTCTGAGATAGGAACATGTTGATCATATTAGTCCCTGACGTTAATGACTGTCAGTGGCCTTTAACATGGACTAACGGAATAGGCAAAACGACGTCGTTTTGACGGAAAAAATAAACAAAGATAAATGTGTATCAGTCAAATTAGTTCCCGAGATTGTCGAAATCTGTCAAATTAATCCCTGACTTTATGAGCCACTAATGTCAGGGACTAATATGATTGACGAGTTTCTATCTCGGGGACTAATAATTTGAAATTTCGATAATCTCAGGGACTAGTTTAACCGATACTCACAAAATTAGGGATCAATCCGACATACTCCTCTATAATTTTTTTGAGTAATTAGTCATTTTAGTCCCTAAGAGTGTGACCAACGGTTATTTTAGTCCCTCAGAGATCATAAATACACGTTTAGTCCCTTAGAGAGTCTCACGCCAGTCATTTTAGTCCCTCTGTCAACTGGAGTTACGTAACGGAGTTAATTTTTCCGTCATTCATTTTGGTTCTCGAAACATGCTTGCATAATTCATTTTGGTCCCTGAAACATGCGTACATAATTCAATTGGTCCTTTTTAAATTTCCAATTAATTCAATTTAATCCCTGAAACATCCCTACATAATTCAATTTGGTCATTTGTAAATTGTCAATTAATTCAATTTAATCCCTCATTTTTTTTGAAAACAAACAACTCAACATTACGTGGTATAACATTAAAACCTGTACATAATATTTGAGCAGCACCTATTCACATAACTAATCTTTTACTAATTTACAAGGGATATTTGAGGCATCAAAATGAAGAAATGAAGACTAAATTTAGAGATATTTTGTACATAGTTATTTTTTAGATTAGTTTTGTGAACATGTGCTGACTCAAATATTACATATATACAGGTTTTAATTAATGTTATATCCCATAATGCTGAGTTGTTTGTTTTCTACTCCCTCCGTTTCATTTTTTAGGTCTGAGCACATATATTAAGAAAGTGTTAATAATTATAAGTTTATGTGTATTTTGTCTAAAATGTTTCTATTTAATCCTTATTGAAAATTGTAGTAGTATTTAATTTAATTAATGTATAGTGGTTTAGAGATAAGAGACATGATAAAAGTGGAATTAATGATGAGTAAGAGAAATGATTGAAATAAGGGTTAGAGTTGGAAAGAAAAATTTGTTTATGCATTGGAATCATAAAAGACCAAACAATATGAAATAAGAGAAAAAGCTTAAAAGGCAAAACAAAATGAAACGGATGGAATAAGAAAATGAGGGATTAAATTGAATTAATTGATAATTTAAAAATGACCAAATTGAATTATGATACATTTTTCAGAGATTAAATTGAATTAATTGACAATTTAAAAAGGACCAAATTGAATTATATATACATTTTTCAGGGATTAAATTGAATTAAGTGTCAATTTAAAAAGAACCAAAATGAATTATGTATGCATGTTGCATGCATCAAAATGAATGACGGAAAAATGAATTCTGTTACTTAACCCCTTAACCCCAGTTGACAGATGGATTAAAATGACGAACGTGAAACACTCTCATAGACTAAACGTTTATTTATAATGTGACTAAAATATCTACTGTGACACTCTTATAAACCAAAATGACTCATTAGTCTTTTTTTTTTTTTTTTTTTCTTCTTCATTGAAAGTGTCTTTGTGTCAAGTTTATACTACTCGTTTTTCTTCTAGTGTGAAAGGTTCAAGTGCGGCGGGATAAAGGACCAGAGCATTGGCCGTTCTTAGCATAGCACGGCGTTGCCACATTCGCCAGTGGAAGCTAAACCCCAATCACTCACCGATGCCAGATTCATCTTCCACTCTCCGTGACCTCCTCGTCCGGTAACCCCTCCCTCCCTCTCTCTCTCTCTCTACTAATCTTTCATTCTTCACATTGAAATCTAATCCTTTGTTATTTCTTCCATCAGGTTATCTCGACCAATCGCAGAGTCTCTCATTACCACACCCTACGCTCCCCACCAAACCTCCAACGTCTCCGTCAAATCCTTCCTCGAGCCCCTTTTCGTCAATTCACATTCCACCGTCGACGATTCCGTTAAAGATTTCGCACTCGCATGCGCTCTTCTCTCATCTTCCACCTTCACCCCCTTCACTCCCGAATACTCCTCCTTCCTCTCGTGGATCCCCGGCCACCTCTCCTCTCTCGCCACCTCCTCCTTCTCGGAACTATCCCGAGCTTACGTCAGCCTTTTCCGTGAGAGGAACTTGCTTAGGGTTTCGGAGTTGGGTTTGGATTGCGATGACTCGGTTCCGGAGGCGAAGAGGTTGGTGCTGGAATTGATGCCTGTGGTTTTGCCTTTTCTTAAAGATAGGATTAAGGAGAGCTCTATTGATAAGTCTGATGAGAATGATGAGTTCTCTGCCGCGTCGGCGAGAGTTCCCGTTGGGTTCGCCGTTCTCGCTGCTTATCAGTTTAGATGGTTTGTTACTCAGGTATGGTAAATGTAAATGATTTGATGTTTTTTACTTCATGTCCTGCAGCTCTGCCAATTGAGCTTACCCTTTGGGATTCATGTATGACTTAGTTATCTTATCAGAGTGTCAAATGTTGTTAAAGGGTCTTTGGAAGAGCTTAAAGATAGCTTATTTGGGCTTGTGGAAGCAGTTTATGAAAATAGTTTATGACCTTCGCATAAATTATTTTTGGATTATTTCAATAAGCTTGTCATAGAATCTTATGAAAATAAGCTCTTTTAAGCTTATTTTGAATTATCTTATTGAATAAGTGCTTAATTGTTTTTACCCAAACACACCCTTAATGATGTGGCAATGTATGATTAATTGATAAAGTAAAAAAATCAGTATGTGATAAATCAATTCCTTTTTATTTAGGAAATTGAAAAAGAGAGGAATTTTGTTCAGTGAGTTATCCCTCATGATCCGTGAGATATTGTTGTATGAATTCTTTTATCATAGGTTGGTTATCCTCATTTGGGCAAGTTGTGTGGATTGGTGATTCCCTGTGCACTCACCGCTGTTGATCATTGGTCCCCAGAGGTGAAGGTATGTCATGTGTTGTAATTGCTACTCAAACATGAATATGGATTTTTTGGGTGTCTGGTTTGAGATTGTACTGTAATTGGAATTACGACTTTATGGGAGGGATTGAGTTCGAGAATAGTTTGGTTGGGAGTAACTTTTTACTCTTGTACAATTTAGGGACATGGAATGGTTAGTCTTATGCATATTGGAAAAAATGTGGATGCTGCTGAGCTTGGTGGGTATCAGGATGTGATTCTTGATGCTTGCTGCCAGAATATCGCTTCTAGTGATGAGATATGGCAACCTGTGGTTGAGACATCGGTGGTTCTTGTGACTCTTACTCAGAGAAGTAATCCACGTAGTCCTTGGTATATTTTCATTTCCATCCTGTGTTCTCCATTTTGTTATAGACTTATAGCTTCTTAGGAAATTTTTAATAACGTTGCATGTTATATACCATCTGGAGTTCTGGATAATTTTCTGGTATTGAAATGATTAGTGACTAGCGAACTGAGTAGGGGGAAAAATGGCTGTCGTTTAACAGTTTATTCCTACATCTATGTTTGAAGATTATGCACTTAGAAAATGCAGTTGCCTCATGAAGGTGTGGATTGAAAGTTGGAACAATTTTTAAAAATATGGTACTTCATAGGACCCATTGAATTATGGAGAGAGTAAAAATTGAATAATACCCTTTTTTAATGATAATTTTGGAACAGGTTAAGGAAACCTAATTTTTTTTAGGTTTATTTAACATTTTAGTCCCTGAACTTATGTGCTCTTTTAGAATTGGTCCTTAAACTTTTTTTTCGATGTTTTGGATCCCTGAACTTTGTTTAATTTTTGGAAATGGTCCTTTTGTCATTTAAGTGATGATATAGCCGACGACATGTCACGTCACTTTCACAATATCAACGAGTGACATGTTATATAGAGCCACGGGACACTACATGATTTTTTTTATTAAAAAATATTTTCTTTTAAAATTTATTTAAAGATTCGATTTTCTTTTAAAAAAAATTCAATTTTTATTTATTTGTAATAAATTTAAAAAAAAATTAATTTAAAAAATTCACATGGCATCATCTGGCACATTACTTATCGATATGGCGAATGTGACATGACATATTCTTGATCATATCACCACGTAAGTGATGAAAGGACTATTTCCAAAATTTGAGCAAAGTTTAAGGACTCAAAACATCGAAAAAAAAGTTTTAAGACCAATTTCAAAAAAGCACCTAAGTTCAGGGACTAAAAACTTAAATAAGCCTTTTTTTTATTAAATTATTTTAAAAGAACTATTTCTTTCAACTGATTGATATATATATATATATATATATATATATATATATATATATATTATGACGGTGGTAGGCACCCTACCGTAAATTGCCGAGGTAAACTGTAGGATAGAAGGAAATAGAAGGGGGGGAATGTCAGCATGTTATAAAGGCGTGTGATTAGCATACTGTTGTTTTGTTCTGTAAGTTGCATGAGTACGGGTACGGATACGATGTACGACATTTTTAAAAAAATTAGGGTACGGGTACGTTCTTGTATATATTTAATTTATAAATATAATTATATATAAATTTAAAAAATAGAAAATTGCAAAAATAAAAAATACAATCAACAACAACAACAACAACTAAGCCTTTGTCGCACTGGGTGGAGTCAGCTACATGGATCAAACGACGCCATAAAGGCCTATCATAAATCATATCTTTTGATAAGGCATAAAAATAAAAAATACAATCAACAAATTAAAATTCATAGGAATTAATAATTTCCTACCACACAACTTATAATGTTTGCACTATGTAACAATTAAAAAAAAATCAAAAACATCCAAAAATAACACAAAATAGGAAAAAAAAAAAAAAAAAGCAGGGCATAATAGGAAAAAAAGAGTTGTTTAATTCCTAAACTAGTTTAAACACTTGGTGTGCAAAAAAAAATCAAAACAAAATGAGTATCAAACCACTTTTCATTGCTGTTTTAAATCAATATAGTATTCATTATTCCATCACAACAAAGAAAAAGAAAACAGAGAAATATTTATAGAACATGAAAAACGGAAGTACCAGTTAGTAAGGGAACAAAATAGAGAAAGGGGAAACAAAGACAGGGTAGACAGTTTAGAGAGAGACACCAAACTAATGAAGGAGGGAAGCCTGCAAGGGGTGGAGGGGGTCAAGCATAGTGAGGGACGGAGGGGATCAAGTCAGCGAAAGAAGAAAAAATTTGAGTCTTGAAGTGTTTTTTCGGGTTAAAATAAAAGAGGATGAGAAGATAATTGAAAAATATTGAATAAAGATGGTTTTCCCTTATCCTTGTGAACAAAACACATCGTTTGGGAAAAAATTTATGTTCAGTCGTACCACATGGTGGGTACGTACCCATTCAAGTACGTACCCATTCAAGTACCCAGATGTACCCATTCAAGTATCCAATTTTTTTTAAATTTTTATTTTTGTTTGGATACGCACCCGATACGTACCCAGGAGTACCCAAGGCGTACCGGGTACGGGTACGGCAGTTAGATAGGAGTACCCATGCTTCAGAGGGAAATGGGACCGAAATAAGGAGAAAAGATTGAGTTAGGATTTGGGATGGGACATGGGAGAGACTTAGCCTCTCAAAAGCTTGGGCTAATCTATGTTTCTTTCTGTATCTTCCTTCTGTTTCTACTGTTTTCACCTCATATCAGTCCCGTAGAGGAGAGTATATTCCATATATATTGTTCTGTAATGTGTTTCTTATCTAAGTTCCTATCAGATTGCCTTCGATCTCATCAATTTAATTGTGTAAATAGATATACCTCCTTAGGGACCAGGTTTCAAACATTATTCGTCGCACTAGGACTCAGGAATATTATTTTACCACTTGAGATTGCATAACTTTCAGCCATACTCATGTGAAGAAATGAGTATCATTGTGTTTTAACTATCAACTCTTTCATCATATTTGATATGTTCATCTTTATCGGTTACGTGGCTTCAATGCAACTAATGCTTGGCTTATCGATCATTGACTTGAGTAGGTTTGAAAGGTTGCTAAGTGAGATGCTAAGTCACTTGGAGCGTCAGCCCAGAAACAAAGAACGTCGCATTGCATGGCTTAAATATGTTGATTCACTATTCAATAGCATCGGCCTCATGTTATTAGCTCATTTCAGGCGCATTTTCCCATTATTTTTTCAGTGGATGCATGCGGATGATGATGATACTCTTGTTTTGGTGAGTATCTTCGTATAATTTTAAAACTTACCTGATTATGACTTTGAATTTTGCGAGAAACTCTTTCAACGTTTGCCTTATGATTTGGACTATTTTGATTAAACTTTTATAGCTAGGTGATGTCATGATGACTACCAAAACTTTTGAAAACCCAAGCTGGTGCTGCATTATGTCCTCTTATATTCAGAGTTTTCAGCATTGCCTATTATATGGCTGAATTTGATGAACAATTTTGTTCTTTTTGTTTTGATTTTTTTTTTTAAAAAAAATAAAGAGTGAAGGGACACTTTGGTCCCTCAAGTTTTTCGACAGGGACATTTTAGTCCCTCAAGAAATTTAATTCATTTTTAGTCCCTCATGTTTTCCAAAAGTACCAATTATGTCCCTCAACGAAGTGACTAACGAAAATTGGACAGGGACTAAATTGTCACTTTTGGAAAACTTTGGGGACTAAAAATGAATTAAATTTCTTGAGGGACTAAAGTGTCCCTGTTGAAAAACTTGAGGGATCAAAGTGTCCCTTCACTCAAAAATAAAAAACTAATTTATGATTATAACTTTCATGTATTGTTATTGTGCAGGTTCTAAAATGTACTTGTATAGCTCTGAGACTGACATGGATTAGGAATTCACCATATGTTAAAAGGTGAAACATAAAATTACGCTGTGAATTTTTTAATTTTAGATAAATGCAGAATTGAAATGCTTAAGAAACAGGGTATCATTTATCAGTTAACTTGGGTAGTCATGGTACCTGAGCATCTCCTTTACACGTGTCAATGAATTTGTTTCTTTTATTTTTTAAAGATCAAAATGGTAAATATTGCATTCTTTTATCTCATAATGATTTTTATCTCCAGGCTATGATATGGACTGCGACTTTCCTTTCATGTTAAGATCTTTACAAAAAAGGGAGGATAAAAATGTTTTAAAAGAACACGAAAAGATAATAATATTCCTATAATCCTATTGGATATTTATTCCGTTGTGAAGTGCTATTTGCACTCATTTTTCCAATGATCATCTTGGTAACCATTTCGAGATGTGATGTCTTAGAATATTTTCCTTTATTTGATTCTTATTCATATGCTTGCAGATGCTGTTAAGTCTGTAACTTCCATTGGTCTCCCCTCCTTTTTGTTTCCCTCAAAATCCATTTTTCCTTAAAACCAATTTTCAGGAGAATTCTCAAGTTACAGAAATAAATCTTGATTTACCACTTATGTGGATTTTCCTTGGTCTGATTCCATGATTTGAATTCAGAGTGGTGGATGAACTTGCTCTTGTGTACAAGGAGGCAGCATTGCGAAGGGCTCGGGAAGAGATCAGAGCAAATATAAATCAGATACTGATCCTGCTTCAAGAGTAAGCCTTTGTTTTTTGCTTTGATTTCAACAAATAATATGTTCATTCCCTCATCTAATCAATATATTTCTTTCTTACCTAGAAGCAAAGGACCGCATTTCAAAGCAGCCTGGGACAAGCATCAATCCGATCCTGACTTGAGTACTCTTGTTCTTTTATTAAGTGGAAGAGTCAATGCCAACTTTGATACCATGTCTTCAAAGCATTGTCTTCAGCAGGGATCGATGCCCCTTAAAACATGAGATTGACATGTATTTGGGATTATTATTTATTCCGTGCTTAACATGTTTACCACAATTCGTGAGTTCATTGAGGCACACGAGTAGTAAATGTTCAAGTCGAAATCTTGGTTACCCGAGAATCAATATCAAAATGGAAAGCTTGATTTTGTTCCCTATTATTGTGAATTCGCATGTTATTATAAATACATAATACAGTATATCCAAAACATATACTAAATCTAGAATGAGCAAAAATATGGATTTTATCATTAGTAACCTAAATGAAACTAGTGATAACGGCAAACCAGTAAGGATCCAGCTTTACAACTCCGTCTCGTCTCGTACCTCAAAGAATAAGTAACAAAAAGACATTTGTCATCTAGCATGGGTAAATTGAAGAAAGATCAATAACTTATTGCACCTTTTTCTACGGGGCTACTTCTAAACAACTATCGGTAATACAATGGGGAATTGTTCACTAATGTGGGGGAAAGAATTGTATATTACAGTCAGAAACTCCTGATTCTGATCAATAGCATGCAAAACAATTTTGCCTAGTTGATCTTTGAGGTTGTCTGTGCAGTAAAATTTTGGAAGTCAAATGCTGACTTTCCATGAATGATGAGTATCACTTGCTTCGCTTTTTGGTTTCACTGTAAAGTACAACTCCAAAGACTGTGAGCGTGTAACCCAACATTCCAGTCACTGACACTGGATTTCTAAATATTAGAATTGAAACCACCACAGCTACAGCTCCTTTAGCATTCCCTAGTACCTGCAGGAGTCAGCTCTTACGTTAGTTAAAATATCAATTGAAAACACTTCAAGCATAATCACCTACCAAATTAAAATCACTTCAAGCAAAGATTATAGTATATTGAGGACAAGAAAAAATATTGTAAAAATGATTTTAATCAGCACATCTATTAATCTTCCCAACATCATATACACTAGTAATTCATAGCTATCAATAAAGATTTAAATATCATATCAGAAATGCGGTCAACATGTTTTATAATAATTAGCCTACCATGGGGTAGTTCTCATCATGGTTTAAGTCATCTTGAACAATAGATGGCACAAAGCCACAAACTGATAATCAACTTGAACACTTATCAATAATGATTGCAACCAATAATTAATGTATGACAACCACCTAAGTATGATGTCCCAACTACAAATTGATGTATGTTTGTTGGTGTGAAAATTAAATTAAGAAAAACAAGAGGGTTGTAGCATAGGCCAATTTGAATAATCCGGACATACCTGAAGGGTCAAAGCACTGGTATGTTTTGTGACCAAAAAATTGGTGAGGTTGACGAAATAGGCAAGTGCTGAATTGAAAAGCAGATACCAAATGATCTTCACATCATCTCTAGCAAGAGCCACTGTGATGCCAATCACATTTTCTTCCATGATAAGTGAGGCAGGGAGAAGGAAAAACACAGCCATTGGAGCCATGTAAAGGAGAAGGTTCATAGAATTCAACTTCTCTCTGAGACATGTGAATTAAAATGTCAGTACCCATTTGAAAATACAACTTGAAAACCAAGCAGTGTACAGAGATAAATTCATGATTAATGAATCGGTCTGGAGTCCTTACCCTTCAGATGAAAGCAAAATCCCTTGTACCACTGATTTTAGGGCTCTTGCAGCTGTAGCCGCAATACATATTATGAATCCAAATAAGTGGAAACTCGGTTCACCCTGTATGACCAAATAGAGGAATAAGAAAACACATATCGGTAGCCAGAGTATTTTTGTTTTTTTACCTATCGATATGACTGACTCGAAGAATACATCATAGAGAAACAAAGATCTACCACTACTTAAATTGTATGCTAAAAAACTGGGAAGCATGAACCATCTCACACCAAAAGATGAATTGAGTGAGCAATAACCTTAAAGTATGCAAAATCAATAAAAAAAATCCCATATTAAAAAATGCTCACCAAATTGGTGACAACACCTAATAAGTTAGCTGAACGCTGACCGGTATACAAGAATTTAATTAGTGTTGTGCATTGGCACTATAAAGTTTTTTACTCTATCAATGCATCATTCACTATTACTTTTACTTAAAAATCAATGGTACTTAACACGTGAACGGAGGAAGGTGCACTGATAGCGTAAAAGCATTTTCTCTTTTTCTAATTGAATCATGCTTCATTTCAAGCACGGATGTGAAATCACATCCGAAATCCGAAACAAAGTCATAAGGGAATCAACTTATAATCAAGCATTAAAAAGTTAAAATCCAAAAACATTAGACAAATATGAAATGAATCTTTTCAACTATAAGTCAAATTTGGTTAAAAAACGGAACAACTTTATTCCTAGAGGGGTTCTACACATATACAGGGTTAAATGTATACCACTCTGCACATTAGGGATTTTCTCAAGTTGGTCAATTCTTAGGATCTACTTTCTAATATAAATCATAACATACATAATAGTTGTTACACATGTTATATATTTTCATTATAACTTGTTACATAGGTTATGTTTTTAACGGATAACAACAACACAAAAAGCAAAAATTATTGTCCTTTCAGAAATTGACCTATAGTTGAAAGGATTCCTTTTCCTGGGATTTTAACCAAAACATTTTGGCCAATTCTATTCGCACCCATAATTCTATTTCTCGCACTCATCCGAAGGCCTATCCGACAATGTAAAGTTTTCGGATATCATGTTGGATGGCCTATCCCGAAAATTTATATGGGCGTGAGCAATAGAAACACTGGTGTTAATAGAATTAGCCAAACATATTCTATACCCTGCCACACTCAGATTTTCTTACACCAAAATTAACAAAACTCAAATTGCATCACCAATTAATAGCATGTTTGATTTCAGAGTTAGAAAATCAATTCTGCTCCCCAAAATCACGTTGGAGCATACGCAACTATTGTGCATGTTTGGTTCTGCGGTGAGTTAGCCATAATCAATTCTGGAATGCCATTGATTTTCCAACTGAAAACCAGACATGCTCAATTGAATAAAATTAGATAACTGAATTTTTTTTTTTTAAAAAAAAAAGAAAAAAGAAAAAATGAGTGATGTAAGTTACTTACCCCACTGGCAATGACAACTCCAGTAACAACAGGAACAAGCGATAAATAAGTGAGCCAAGCCTCCCTCTTAAACGTCATAAGATAAGCAAAAACGGCAGTGAAAAACGGCGTCGTTGCACCAATAGCCTGATTAAACGACACAGGAAGGTATCGTAGCGAGACGTTCCCAAACACAACGGAGACACAGAAAATAAGACTGAGAGCAGAGATCTTGAAAAACTGAACCCTGGATCGAATGGTCTGCAAAGGCACCACCTTTAGCCACGCAATTGCGACGTAGCTAAAAAGAGAGCACGCTGTCATGTGGCACATGGTGAGGAAGATTGGGTACTTGAAACCGTAGTTGCTCAGAAGGTACTTGTTCAAGAGAAGGACTCCAATGTTGGAAGAGTACCATGCTGCCACTAACCCGATCGTGAAGAAACGGGTTGTGCCCTTCATTTTGGGAACTGGGTCTTGTTTGATTTTGTCTTCTGAAACCTGTAATTTAAAAAAGGTTTAAGCTTTGTAAGCTTTGGGTTAATGGTGTAAAAGGGGTGTCGGCAACGTTTGAGTGTAGAGGGATCTGAGCATTGAGGGACAAAAAAAAGCAGGATTCGGAGAAATTTAGGAAGATACAGGTGTATGAGAGTGGTGGGTCTGTGTTGAATTTTAATGAGAAAAGTGGTTGAGTTTTTTTTAAAAAAAAATTAAAAAAAAAAAGAAAAAAAAAGCAGAGGAGAAATGTGGGAACTGTGATTTGAGTCTTGCCTCCTCTGCAATGGAATGGAGAGAGAGAGAGAGAGAGAGGGAGGGGGCATTTAAAGGAGTAAGAGAAAAGGGATAATATTATTTTGGTGGTAAACGCGGATATAGGAGGAGGGAGCATGACCTTCCTTATTTCACTGCACTTCTTGTTGACCTTATTTTCATTTTTTATTTTTTCTTTATTATAAGGCCTCACTTTTATTGTCATCTTTTTTTTTTTTTTTTTTTTTTTTAAACATGTTATCTTTCTACTATAACATCCCCTTTATTCATGTTATCTTGCATCCATTTCCAGTTACAATTACAAACTGGTCTCTTTTGTAATTATGGTATGATTTATGTTACAAGAAAAGTGTAAAGGAGGAGGGTTTAAATTGAGAAATGTACGCTATATATATATATATATATATATATATATATATATATATATATAATTGATTATAATATAACTACTTTTTGTAACTTATTACGTAGCTTTATATTAACCCTACTTTTTTTTTTTTGGTAGGTTAACCCTACTTTTTTAGCCAAAGCTACTATTATCAACTATATATATACAATGATCTTGTACTTTAAATTATCTTCCGATTTCAATTTCGATATAAATTTTGTTTTAATTTGATCTTAATTTTTTAAAATGGATCCTAACATTCATTTTTTATTGTACAAATTATAAAAAACTAAAAAATATTTTTTTTTAGATCTTTTCATTCTAATCTTAATAATAACAAGATTATGATTTTTTTTTAATTAAGATAGTTGTGAAAGAAAAAAATAACTATTAGCAACAAACAGGAAAAAAAACTATTAATTTTGCTTATAAACTACCATGCAGAATGTTTAAAGATTTCTTTTATAAGTTACTTTACAATGTTTTTTCTCAATAATAAAAAATTATTGGATAAAATTTATTTCCGCTTGTGTTTTTGTTGTTTGCACTTATCAAATGACTTATTCAACTATACAAAAAATTTAAAAATACATTAGTGTATTATCTATATATCTATCCAAAATTTAAAATAAGTGTGAGTACTAAAAACATGTATTTTATTTTATTTTTATATTTAGAATTGCATTTTTTAGGGAGATTTTAGATGTTTAGTGCGAATTAAACAATACTTCATACATGCATAACATTTTAGAAAAATAGTTTGTTTTTATACCTAGTTTCTTTTTATATTTTTTGGAGATATTCATTTTTTCCTAAGCTATCCTTATTAAATCTATGTTACAAATTACAATTAATTAAATTCAATTTTTCATAAAAGAAATAATCCAAGTAAAACGAATAAAATGTAAAATTGATAGTTTTTTTTAATAAAAAAAAACAAGGAGTTATCTTTCGCATTGATTCACGTAGATGAAGTATAAATTTTTTTTAATCAAAGGAATCATCCAACCGACAATCAAAAACTAATTTTTTTATAAAATGAAAAAATAACCGAAAAACAAATAAATCACTAAGATGGATAAAGCTTCCCTCACTCCTGACACCATAGTTAAAAAAGTTATTTATTTACCGGTAAGTGTGATAAGTTTTATTGGTCATAAAATATTATTATTTTTTTGTTTGTCGAAATCAAGTGGTATTTGGACTTCACATTTTTTGTGGTCCAACTAATCCACGTCGAATTCACGAATTGTGCGAGTCTTTGATTCAACGATGTAGATCCTTCTCAAGAATTGTTGCCTCACTGGGACTCAAACCTTTGATCCTAAAATTCCTAATTATTGTCAAGCCAGTTTCCATTAGGGCAATCCAATCGGGTATGAAATAATTTTACAGTATTTATTATAAGTAGAAGTTTCCTTCCACCCAAAAAAGCATCTATTGAGAAAAATATTCTGTAAAAAGAAATTAATAATTTCTTAAGGGACAAATCAAGGAAAAGAATCGCATATGGAGCATTGAATAGGAGAGTGTGCGTTCCATGATCCACCCACGATGTTGGAACTTAGAACGGTAAAGGGTGCGTGACTAGTGGCAGCATCAGCAATGAAATGGAAAAATATTTATACGGAATCAGTCCATCTTAGGTCAGTTAGGTGTTCAAAATCACCTAAATTGGACTAGTAGTACTACTGAATATATTTTAGTGCTGAAACTGCAGCGCGCTTACAAAGGTTGGCACGTGGGTACTGTGACGAAGTTTGGTCCAAATGCCGCCTTGTTTTGTTTTCTACGTTCTTTTTGTCTTAGTCATCATGAATTAACTTACAAAATTAACCTATTAACAAACCTACATCATAAAAAAACGACATATATCATTTGTTAACCAATCAATATTTCCTCTGATCCAAATAGGGCATATTTAACCATATCACACAGACCAAGGAGGGTAGTTAGGTTTCTTGAAACTTTAAAAAAATACTTCAACATTACAATCTTACCCTCTTAACTTGCTTGCATTGGGAATTTCACAATGTATTACTTCACATTAATGAGCAAATGACAAATAAGAGAAAATAGCAATAAGTGCCTCCTAGAAAATAGAAAGTGACTTATAAATAGGACCAAAAAATTTTTCTAAAATGTGACTTATAAATAGGACCGGAGAGAATAATAAGCAAGTAACATATATCACTTCCTTTATAATGTAAACCTATTTGTAGGTTAATCAATCATTTTTCGTTCTTTTTTCAAAACAAGCAACAAAACTGACAAAGGGGTTGGGCAAGGTGGATGGTGCAATTTGTGAAGTAACTATGCAGAAAAGCTGGGTCATACAAAAAAGACCATGTTTCGGGTCGATAAGTCGTTCTCTAAATTTTTTTTTAAATGTTTTTATTTATAAGTTATTTTGTAATGTTTTTAAAGAAAAATTTATTATTTTTTTATTTGTTCTTTATTTATTAATATGTAATAATATATTTTTAGACTTTTCAATACAATTTAAGAAGGTAAAAGTATAATATTAAAATATTTTTTTAAAGTTTGAAGAGATGTAACGACCTTCTTTAATCTTTGTAATTAGGAGTAATAATAGTTAAGTACTCCTCGTTCCAATTTATCTATTGCTTTAGAAATTTTACACAGATTAAGAAAGACATTGAATACTTCAATTTTCAAGAGCAGAATAAAGCAACTTTAGTATATTATTCTCATACTACATTAATTATTACACATTTCATATATTTCAACATGTTTAAAAGCAAGGTTAAAGATGAAAAAATTAATTAACGTGCCCTCAAATTTTTAAAATGAAAAATAATTTGGAACAAGTTAAAAATGCTAAAACAACATATAAATTGGAACGGACGAAGAATGACATATATACTAAAGACCAAAGGGAATATTAAATGTAATAATTTTTCCAGAATTTTTTATTTATCCCATTTATATGAGTTAATTCTAAATTTTATAACATATAATGACTATTTTTTAAAAAAAATAATATATATTGTCAGTACTTGTTAGAAGCGTGATAATAATTATAGGGATAGTTTGAAAAATTATAATAATAATTATAGAGATAGTTTGAAAAATTATATTAAATGTTTATAATTCTAATGCTACTAACAAAATTAATCTATTTTCTTAATGAATATAATTTTTTTTAATAAAAAATTTACATTTAAGATCGGAGAAAGTACTGTAATAAGAAAATTAAAGCTTTAATATCTTCAAATTATTTTTCAAAATCAACATGAAAAATGAGAGACAAAGAGGTTTAGGAAGGAATGGGATTCACAAGTTTGATAAGAGATAAAAAGGTTTAAGATTGTTTTTTAGGAAAAATAATTAAAAAAATGATATTTTTATATTATTACATTAAAAATGGAGTTTAGAGATAAAATAAGAAGCTTAAATTCCAGGACTGTTGAAAAATTATACTGCAGAACATATTTTATCTTGGGCCGTAAGGCCCATTAACATTCTGTTTGCCTTTAGCATTCTGATGCTACCAACACTTAATCACAAGACATAAAACATGATCTTTTTGACATGCTTCTTGTCAATCGTCGCCTTGCCATATTCATATGCTTTGCCCTTTTGTTATCTTGTTTTTCCATTAACATTCTGCTTGCCTTTAGCATTCTGATGCTACCAACACTTAATCACAAGACATAAAACATGATCTTTTTGACATGCTTCTTGTCAATCGTCGCCTTGCCACATTCATATGCTTTGCCCTTTTGTTATCTTGTTTTGCAGTTGCAGGTATTAGTGGCTCTTTCTTGCTAATTAAATTAAAGTATCAGTCTCTAACACTAAAGTTCACTAAAGTTCTGCTCCAAATAAAAAACGAAAGTCGTAACCCCATGTTACGACCTGAACAAAATTTTTTTGATGGGCCGTAAGGGTGTGCTATGACCTGCGGGTCGTGACACCCTTTTACAACCCGTTCAAAAACTTTGTTTTTGAACGAGTCGTAAAGGGGTAGTCGTAGCACCCCTTTACGACCCGTGTAAAATCCTATTTTTTTTAAAGGACATAATAGGTATAATTTAAACAATTGGGGTGGCAATAATAGACCTTGGGGTGGCAAAATAATTACCCCGTCTTTGAACATAACAACGACTACATTTTTTAATCAAGTAATAAAGAGAAAATCAAGAGTTTCATTTTGAGTAAATTGTCATTTTAGTTTTTGAGAGTGTGACGCTCGATCATTTTCGTCTCTCATAGATCATAATTACACTTTTAGTTTTTGACAGTGTCTCATGTCGATTATTTTAGTCCCTCTGTCAATTGGGGTTATGTAACGACGTTAATTTTGATGCAGTGTCACGTTAAGTCATTTTGGTTCATGAAACATGCATACATAATTCATTTTGGTTCTTTTGATCAATTCAATTTGATCCTTTTGAAATTGCACATCAATTCAATCTGGTCCTTTTTAAATTGCAAATCAAGTCGATCAATTGGTCCTAATTCAATTTGGCTGAGGAGCGTGGGATAGAGGAGGCAGCAGTGGCGGGACATAATGAAATATGTTAATAAGATAAGATATGGTGTGCTTAGTGTAAAGATATATAACTCAATATATTTATACATCTTTTTAATTTGACTAGAATTTAACTTAAATCGAGGCCACGAAGTTGACGAAGATCAAAAATGGATACGGACTAAAAATGAATGTTTTCTTCCTCAACTTCGTGACCTCGATTTGCCTCCTTCTCGCCATCTCCAGCCAAAATCGATGACATCATCGTGTTCGTCGTCAAATTCCGAGCTGGAATCTGGCTAGACTGTCGCATGGCGGCCCCTCACCGTGCCCTTAAGCGCACCCTACAACAGCCGCCGCTGCCTCCTTTATCCCACGCTCCTCAGCCAACTTGAATTAGGACCAAATTGAATTGATGTGCAATTTAAGAAAAAGACCAAATTAAATTATGTATGCACGTTTCAGGCACCAAAGTGACTTAACGTGACACTACATCAAAATTAATGTCGTTTACATAACCCAAGTTGACGGAGGGACTAAAATGATCGGCGTGAGATATAGTTAGGGACTAAAAGTATAATTATGATATGTGAGAGACGAAAATGATCGAATGTCACACTCTCAAATGCTAAAATGACGATTTACTCGTTTAATTTTTATACACTAGTAGTATGAAGAACTATTTTATACGGTTGATATATCATCGGCCATTCATTTGCATTACTTTTATTCAAAAGTCAATAATCATAAATCTACGAATAGTGAAGGTGTATTAACCGTGTAAAAAAACTTTACACTAACGGTATGCCACTTATTTTCTAAAAATGAAATATGGTTTTTAGATTTTTATCTTTTTTATAGCCTTATTTTATGTTTTTAGTCATTGAACTTAGATATTTTTTTATTTTTTTTTAAATTGATCCTTGAACCTTTTTATTTTTTTTCAATTTTATATTTTGGGAATCTAAACTTTAATCCTTTTATCACTTTAGTGATGATATAGTGACGACATGTCACGTCATTTTCATAACATCGACATGTGACGTGTTATGATGTGTTACATTGCACCACATGAATCTTTTTATTTATAAAAATCAATTCTTTTAAAAATAATTAAAATATTTTATTTTCTTTAAAAAAAATGTGATTTTTACTTATTTTTAATAAGTTTCAATTTTTTAATTTAAAAATCCATGTGATATTAAATGACACGCACGTTATCTATCAACGTTGCGAAAATGACGTGACATGTTGTAGGTCATGTCATTATTTAAGAGACCAAATGATTATTTTTAAATATTTGAGTAAAGTTCAAAGATATAAAATATATAGAAAAAGTTCAAGAACTAATTATAAAAAACACTTAAATTTAGGAACTAAAAATTTAAATAAGACAAAAATAACTCTAACCGTTAGTATTTTTTTAAGGGTAATGACCGATGATAAGAGGTTAAAAAATAGAAAAAAGAAAGTATTGGAAAAATAAATTTACTAAGTTCCAAGTCTTAAATGTTTAAATTTTCAATACAAAAATGCTTTATAAAGCCTCTTATCCTCAACCTTAAGGGCTAAGGTTAAGAATTTTTTTTTTTAATAGCGACTCTAAGTGCTAACTGTTTATGAGTGGATGTATAAGTGTATAACTAGTAAGTATATACACTATTTAACTCATACTATAGATGATTAAATAAATACATTTTTTTACTAGCATAAAATAAAGGTTTAAAATTTATTCGAGTGATTCCACCGAAGGCTATTTTTTTATATGAACGAAACTCTAGTACATAAAAGAGTGAAGTGTCTCTTCGGTTGCTCATGTTTTTTTAGATGAAATACTTTAATCTTTCAAAATGTGAAAATTCACTTTTATTCTTTGAAGATTTTTTTATGAGACACTTAAGTTCCTCCGTCTACTCCGCTAACTGCCTCAATTGCAGACTTAAGTGTCCCATAAAAAAATCTTGAGGGACTAAAAATGAATTTCCATATTTTGAGCGATTAAAATATCCCATCTAAAAAACACGAGGGATCAAAGTGATACTTCACTCTACATAAAAAAAGACCGTGTTTTGATTGATAAGTAGGATTAATCATTAAGAGATATGATAAGGGGCTTAAGTGATATTCCTCTGGTTCTATATGTCATTTTAGGGGATTTCACGTTCATTAACAAAGTGAATAAAAGTTTTTTTTTTTAATTTTTGAAATGAATAAAAGTTGTTAATGATATATATTGAAAATGAAAACATTTAATATATTTTTTAAAAATTACCCATATTCTAGTAATTGTTATTGACATTCTTAAAAAAAATGTTGACTTAATAAATTTGTTTTTGAAAAGAAGTAATTAAATGTTATTTAAAATTGGAAGATGATCTTATAAATATGACTGATTTTTTTTCTTCTAAAAGAATCTTACAAATAAAATCGAAGTGAGTAATACATTCGATCATTTCAATTAGTCATTGCAGTTTCTATATGTATGTTTTTTTTTTTACTAAAAATAAAAAAATTAGTTATTATTATTAGTGGTATTGGAAATGTAAATATTTAGTATTTTTAAAAAAATACTCTTATAAATATTTTTAGATTTTAAAAAGTATTTAGTAAATAAAAATGTTTAAAAAAATAATTAATGTTATTAAAAATTGGAAATGAGATTTAAATTAAATAAAAAAAAGTTTTTCACAAGAGGTTGCGTATAGAGTGAAGAGGAAGTACATAGTTACACAACATAAATTGATAATTGTATTCATTTTGTCACGTAAGGGTGATAAAAAATTGCAAAAGTCAAAAAATTAATGAAATATATATTTAATAATTTGTTTAACAAAATAATCAATTATCAACTTAGTATTATTAATTTAATATATTTTATTTTGATCAATCAATAACAATTTAAAATGTACAATTTTTAAGTTTTTTTTTATTAATTACTACTTTAAAGACTTTTTTTCTTTTCATTTTCGGCAATGGCTATGGAAGGAAGGAGAGAGTATTAGTTAAGAAAGATAACGAAATAAATAAAAATAGATATGACATGAACAAGATTCCAAACCTTTTCAAGGCTCCAGCCATGAGGGAGAGAGATGGCACCTCCTTCAGATACCTTCACGAGGACACTTCTATCACCACATGATGAATTTGATGAAGCAGTGCCATCGAACCATGAAATCCTTTCAACCCTCTTACTCAATAGGAGCGACGAAGGTAAGCACACTTTATATGTGGCAGCACTTGAATTTGCAACTGACAGTTCCCTCAGCTGCTTCACCCTGCCTGAAATTAGCACACAAACTACATCGATCAATTCTTCATCAATTGAAAATAAAACATCAATGATCATATATATGATTTTTCTTGGTTCTTAGGAAAATACATGCCTGACACAAAGGGTAAATTAAAGGTATAGAGAAAGAAAAGAAGCTAATTGGAATAATTAGACAACATAGTAGTACATGCCAGTAATAGCTACGACATTTGGTGGGGCAATAAACGTAATTGAAGTCATTGAAGAAGCAATTGAAGTGTCCACGAGTGAAGGTTGGACAGAAGAGAGAGAAGGAAAGTAAGAGATCAAGGGTGAGAAGAGAGGAAGTGAATATGGCCTCTGAACAGGTACACGTTCAACTAAATAATGGTGACAGTGATGGGTTTTGTTCATTCCTTAAAAAAAAAAAAAAAAACAAACTTATGAATGAATTGGTAGCCAGCAGCTAAAGTACAGAAAAAAAAAAGTAATAAAATGTAAGAAAGATGAAGAGATGTTATCTCCCAGCGGGATGTTTTTAGTGGGAATCGAAACCGGGACTACTAACATCCTTGTCCCATTCCCATGATTTCAGTTGGAGCCTTACACCAACTGAACCAAACTCCGTTGGTTGCAACATTACTAATATAGATTTCGGTAACTTGACGTGTAAAATTAGGTCACACATAATTAGATTAGCATAGTCATTATTGTGGGACAAAAATTTGATATCGTATACTAAGTTGTGAATGAGAATTTTTCACAAATCCATTTGTTATGATAAGATTGGTGCAGGAATATTGACAAAAGGCGACGTGACGTCCCACAAAGAGGGGAATATTAGCAAATGGATATTCGAATCTTGTAGTTTCATTAATCATTCATCAGGGCTGTAACGTTTCCGTCCGGTTTTTAATGGATATATTCGGTTCAAACATTTTACGGGGATTTAGTTTATTGACCCCGCTTAATCACTTCACTCCCTTTTTTTGAAAAACACAAAATTATCCTTCTTTTTTCTGGATTTATAACACACTCGCGGGAGGGCCAGCGATAATTCGAAAAAGCAAAAAAAAAAAAATGTTGCTCGCTGGGGGTCAGCGAGCTGTGTAAATTTATACACTCGCTGACCCTGGAGCGAACCAAGAAATTTATGCATTAGAATAGCTCGCTCAGGGATCAACTAGCAGTTTTTTTTTTGAATACTCGCTAGCACCCAAGCGTGAATGTAAAATATTTGTACTCGCTGGCACCTCAGCGAGTTCTATTTTTTTTTTCTTTCTTCGAACTCTCGCTTACATTTCAGCGAGAGTGTGAATATTATGCACCTCAAGTCCGTTAGTTTATTATTGAGTGTTCATTGCACTACTTTGACAGCTGTTGATTCCTTTTACCCAATTGCACTCTTCCATGTGTTGCTCACTTATTTTTCATTATTTCCATTCGTTGCACTTGGCTTTGTTGCATAATCTCAATCATGTGTTGTGCTAAGTTCGTGCCTTGTATTTTTTAACAAATTTAACAATCTCGCTGGGGTCAGCGACCTTCACAAATTTAACAACCTCGCTAGGGGATCAGCAAGAAGGTAAAAAAGGGAAAAAAAATAAAGCTCGCTGAAGAGTCAACTAGTTGTGTAAAATAACAAACTCGCTTACCCTGGAGCGAGAAGGCGAAAAAAAAAAGAAAGCTCTCTGAAGGGTCAGCGAGTGTGTAAATTTACACAACTCGCTGACCCACCAGCGAGCAACATTTTTTTTTTCTTTTTCGAATTCTCGCTAACCCTCCAGCGAGTGTGTTATAAACCCAGAAAAAAGGGCAATTTTGGGTTTTTGCAAAAAAAAAAAGGGTCAAGTGATTAAGTGAGGGGGTCAATAAACTAAATCCCTTTTTTATGCACATAGACTGGACCAGATCATTTAGTCCGATCTATTTAGACCATAATTATTTGACAATAACAAAAATTAAAAAAATTTGCACCTGATTCAAATAAAGAAAAATTAAAAAAATTTGCTTCATATTTGTTGCCATCATATGGACTCCACGGTATATAAAGTTCATATTTTTTGCACCTAACTCCACAGTATATAAAGTTTAGTATATACTTCATACTATTAGGTCGTGTCTCAAAGATATACTGTTAGGTTTAGGTTTTAATTTAAGTGGTCTGGTTCGGTCTGAACGGTCTCAAAAATAATAAGACCGTAGATCAGACCATATAGCAACGATCTAATTTTTTTGAGATCAGACCGAACCATGAGATCAAACTGGATTGTATTTTTTGGTTGGTCCGATTCAATTCGATCGGTCTCGCGATCTCGGACCGGATCACTTACACCCCTATTAATCATTACCTTTTGCCTACATCGGTTTACCCGTTTAATAATTCCAGTAATAAGTCCTCCCTTCGACCAACAAAGCCCAACACAGTTGGTAGATATCTAAGTTCCTTAAGCATGATGTCAGGAATTCAATCCCTGCCATGAATATGGAAAATGGTACGGAAAAAGCTTTGTTGGTATAAGCAAACTCACTTGGATGATCTCTACACCTTGGAGGGTATTAGTCTTCGATTGTCGATCGAGGAATATCCTTGATGTACACTAAAAAAAAGTCCTCCTTTCGTGATATCTATTCCCCTTTAAATAAAAAAATAAAGTTAATGTGTTTTCTTTTTATTAAATTAATGTCTTTTTCATCATTTGGGTATTACTAACAAGTGCACTAAGGGTACTTGTTATGGTTTCTAGTATTGGAAAAACAATCATAAGTGCACATTCTTTCATGTTTCAGAAATACCAAAAATCACATTTGCCGCAAGTTTTTACTATGTTTGCCTTCTTAACAAGTGCACTAAGGACATTTGTTAGCATTTGCCTAAAATATTTGATATTCACATAATATATTATTAAATTGAGAATAAAAAACTTAGGTGTTATATAATTTATCATAGAAGTTTGTCAAATTCTATGGCTAGTTTACTTGTCAGATACCTATTACCATTCTTATTACTCATATAAGGCACCTTTTAAACTTATTCCCTGACAGGGGTGGTCCTATAAAAGGGCAATAATCCGGTGTATGTGATTCTATCATTTCATTCTTGATTGCCAAATCACCATCGTTCATCTTGTTTTTGGATTTAAAATCCATAACTAGGTCTTTTAGTTATGTTTTTTTCTTAGTTCTTTTGCTATCTTTTTTTTTTCCTTTGAGCATATTTAATTAACTGCTCTATTTCTTGTAATTCTGCTAAATTCATTTTTATGGAATTTTTTAATATAATTAATTCCTCTATAGTTTTTTGCTGCCAGGCTATTTCTACATTTATTTTCCTTAACATTCTTTTAAGATATTCAATTTCAGATTCACCACTCCTTCTTTCCATTATTACTTTCTTTAAACTGTTCTTATAAATTTAAGAACCTAAGGATTAAACCTTAAGCTCTGATACCAAATTTTTGATGGCGGAAGTGCTGAAATTAGCCATTCCTCAGGGCCAATAATTTTAGCATATTCTGTAACTTTTATTGTAAAATCAATATCAGTTGGTATTATATTTCTGTTTTTCAGAGTGTCTTTATAATCCATTATATTATATTATCCATTTTCTATATATTCTAAGATCAAAAGAGTATCTTCTATTCTGCTTTGATATCCTTCCAATAATAATTTTCGTGTCATTAACCTATTACATATACTTCTTAAATCAGAATTTTCAGGATTTTGATTATATTTTTCTTGAACAAATATTATAAGAAGATGTAATATCTCGTTTGCTTCTTTTACTTTTCTAAGTTTTTCTTCAAAAAGAGTAATCCAAGTATATCTTGGCATTTTAATCACTGTAATGATTATCATGTTCTTTATACCATAAATCATTGTAATATTCCTTCCAATCTCCATTATCTAATTCATAATCTATTATTTCTTCTGTGATAGATAAAATGATTTCTTCTTTCAACCATTCTATCTTGATTTTTTCATTAATTTCTTTTAGGGATGTTAAATGACTGATTATCATTATTTTTTCCTCTACAAATTCTATATAACCGTCTATTATTTTACAGATCCAAAATTCATCAGGATCTGTTTCAAACTCTGTTCTCCAAAGGTTTTTTTATATCAGAATGTATTTTTGTAATTTTCATAGCTTATTTTATTTTATCCTATTTTAAAAGATAATCTTTTTACTTCATCAGCTAACCTATTAAGCTCTTTTTCATAATCTCTTTCTCTGCTCAACGGAGGCTGGGGTATTAAACATTTTTCTTTTACCCAAGAAGTGGGTAATTCTTTAATCTCGTTTCTTTCTATCATAAATGGCCTTTCAAGTTATTGAAATAATTCTGGAATACTAATGTACTCATTGTTTCTAAATTCTATTGAATGATGTGAATTACTTAAAGCATAACTAATGCAATATGTAAGACTAAAGATTTTATCTCCTTTCTGCATCAGATCTTTTCTTTCAAAGTCATGACAGAAGTTTAAGGATAAATCTAGATTCTTAGTATTTAATGGGACTCCTATATTAGGGTATGTCGTAAATATTAACTTAGTATAGGCTAAGTTTCCTTCAACCAAGGTAATAATTAAATCTTTAGTATCTTGGATTCTATTGTCCATTAAAGCGATTTTTAAAGGACTATTAATTCCTTCTCCAAAGGTACTTTTAATCAAGATCTGTATTGCTCCTATATGCACATATTTTATCTTGGATCTATCCTTTGGCTTAATAGCTTGTATTTTTTTCTCTTAGATTTTTTATTGTAACACCCCAAATTTTCATTTCCTAATGTAATGAAATGACAATTATGAAAATTATTCAAAATAATTCTCTTAAATTATAAATATTATTTTTATAATTAATTTAGAGTTAATTACGTGATTATGTGTGTGCTTGTGATAAGTGTTTTTGCATTAGAAATATTTTAATAATTAATAATAGGTGAAAATAGGGTTTTTGCATATTAGTCCCTGATTTGGGACCTAGAAGTAATATTAGAAAGATTTTGGAGGGAAGAGAATTAAAATATTTATTTTTCAAAATTGACCAAAAAGAGGAAAGACTCGAGTATTCTGGTCAGTGTTGAACTCGTTAGTGCGTTTGGTGAGTCATCACTCACTGATTCTCTCGAGTTGACACGAAGCCCACTCAATCCAGCTTACCCGATATCGTGTCAACATGCATGAATGTCAAATTCGTGTATTTAAGCTCTCTAGTGGTTGAAGATTGAGGATTTGGTTGAATTGCTCTGGAAATTCGAAGGTTAGGGTTACGTTCCTCATTTCATCCTCTTCGTTCTTGTTCGTTTCTTAGTGAAAGGCTGAGTGTTATACACCATTGTAAAGCTCACACCACGAGATTTACAAAGACATAAAGATTGAGAGCTAAGAGTTCGTGTAGAGGAAGAATCGAAGCTCGAAAGATAGGGAGTTTTTGCTGTCAAACTTGGAAACTAAAGTCTGGAGCTTACTTCAAGCTTTGATTTTGGTAAGTTCATGAACCCTATGATCCTCAATTTCATTCCTACCTTTAGTCCTTGTTGCAGAGAACAATTCTTAACCAAATTCCCTAATTTATAAACTAAATTTGCATGTTAAAATTCCTGGTTTTTGGACTCTGCTCAAATGTGGCTGCATGCAAAGGGTTTTGGGGGTTAGAGTATTCCAGTCAAATTCTCTGCAAATTTCCTGTTGATTCACGGCCTAGAGGTAAGGGTGAAGCTAATTGCTCACTAGAATAAGTTTAATTCATTGTATTATAAGTGTAGAGTCACCATGAGACTCTATGGGCATAGCTTGAATTAGATTCTTGGCTTGGAGGCCTATTTGAGTGTCAAAGTTGTTTGGAGCAAGTTTTAAATGTTGCATGCAAGCTATATCAAGGTTATTTTCATGCTGTAACTGTTGGGAATTGAATTTGATATGTTAAGTTGTTGTAAATGTGATTTTATGCATAATTGGTTCTCAAGTTCAAATCAGTGTGATATGATGTTATCTTTGGGTTGGAACATGTTTAATTTATGTAATGTTAACTCTGTTAAGCTTTGATTTTGATTAAATTTGAGTAGAAATGAAAATGGTATGTTAAAACTCATGTTTTAGTGTATTCTGTCTGTCAACACTAGAGTCTTTGGCTCGAGACTCGAGTATTTCAGACGCACTAGTGCGTCTGGTGGCACCAACACTCGAGTTTCTGACCCATGACTCGAGTACTGACTGATGCTTGTAATAAACTCTTCTGATGAACTACTCGAGTCGTGCATGATCCACTCGAGTCTTCTGGGTTGATGAAGACTCGAGTATTTCATGAACTACTCGAGTATTCCAGAAAGACTTGAAACTTTAACTTTGCAGAAAATTAAGATCAACTCGAGTCTTGCCAAGAACCACTCGAGTATTTCAGTATATGTGAGAACACTACTCGAGTCTTTTAAAAATCACTCGAGTCTTTTGAAATAGAATGATAAAACAATGCCATTTTCAACTAAGTCAAGTTTAATCAAATTCAATAGTCAATTATGTTCCAAAAGAGGCTATGATACCTTAGTACTTGTATTCTTGGATATACATTGCATGTTGCACATTATGAAATTAATGGATAACCCTAGACGGGATGTTTGTGTGCATTCATGCATGGAGATGTGGTGATAGCATATCATTTGTTATGTTCGAGGAACATGAGGAGGGTACTCTGGGATTACCAATTTGGTTACGACTAGCCTGTAGTCACATTTTGGTATTGTGACCAGCATTGGTTGCTGCGAACGTTGGGTATTCGTCTTGGTGACGAGATGTGCACATCGATAATGATATTGGTATTATGGACCATGTTCCAGACATAGTCGTATGGTTGCTCGATGACACATTTTGGTAATGTGGGCAGCATAGGAGATGTTGTTACGTCTTGGTGACGCAACACACACTTTGGTAGTGTCGTTTGGATTGTATTCCGAGCAGGTTCACTATACGTCCGAGGCACGTATAAGGGTTGTTTGGATGGACATGCATGATAGCATTAGTGGGAGTATCTTAGGACTGGAAAGATTGTGTGCAAGCATCATGACATATCATTTATGAACTTGATTATTGAATAATTTGGCTTGTTCATATGTTGTGCCTATCTCTGGTCCATTGTTATACATGTTGTGTACCTGCTTAACATTATGCTTATTCCATTATGTGAACTATATTGCTTACCCCTTATGCCCATTGTAGGTGATGGCACGCTATCTAGCTTGCATCGAGTTGCGCTCACTCCCTAGTGGAGTGTGGTACTACGAGGACCATCGAGCCACCTTTGAGGGGGAGGTAGAGGTTACCCTCTATCACCCCAACCCCTTGGCTCGTGTCCGTCTTCGCAGGTTCCGCATACCTATTATCTATACCCTGCATGTACCCCCGTTTTATACTTATCATGGACCACCCCCCGGCTCGACCAGCTCATCGATTTCACTCTTTTCATTTTAGAGTAGCTACTAGATCCCCTCCCTCTGCTTCTCGTGTTATTCGAGAGGAGACTCCTTTAGCTAGTCCGATGAGTCCAGATCATGGGACTCCTTCTGCTGACCCAGTGCCCAGTGGTAGGGCACCGACTCAGTCAGACGAGGTAGAGGAGGACCCTGAGGAGGCAGAGAGTGAGGGGGAGCCAGTGGAGCACTCCACTGGAAGCCAGTGGGGAGTTGGGGATCCACCAGGTGATGCATAGTATGGATGATTGGTATGTGGGATGCATGGAGCTTCTGGCTAGAGACTTTGAGGAGGAGGATCATGTTGTGGAGGAGGATCATCGGACTACCACTCTGGGATTTTCATTTTTTGCTCTGTAGTTATATTGTATATATTTTTGAGAGATCTCAGAGAGGTTGTCTTTTCTTTTGATTATGGACTTGTTGTAAGATCCATGAAGAATGTTTTGATAATGACAAAAGGTTTTGAACAAGCTACAAAAGGTTTTGAACAAGTTCAAATGTGTTGATCAAGTTCAAGCTCAACAAGCAACAACAAACATCAAGTTATGAAGAGAGAGCCAACTCATGAAGACTTAGTTTGGTAGTTTATGTTTTTATTGTTTTATCTTTTGCCTCACAAGTCTTTTAGTTTATGAGTTTGGGTAGCGTTTCTTAGAGGGTAGTGAATCTCTTTTGATTGCATGATTATATCATATTTTGAGTATTCATTTTGCTTAAAATCAATAGGTGGCTTAAAGGTTTGAAAGAAAAGGTTTAGATTTTGACAAAACAAGTTTTTAAGTGTTTTTTGAACTGACTACTTGATTAGCCACTTCTTTACTCGAGTAGAATTTTGCAGTCTTGCGCAATTACTCGATTAAGGGGCTGACTACTCGAGTAGAATTTTGAAGCCTTGCGCAAATACTCGAGTAGTATCTTAAATACTTGAGTACTGAACACTTATTACACTGATTACTCGAGTAGTAACTTGGTTACTCGAGTAAACAGGGTCTGTAACTGTTTTAAATACGTTTTTCACTTCTCAAAAGCTATTCTAAGTTGCTCCAACTTTTGGGTATTCTATATAAACCTTTTCCTAATCATTTCTATCAACTAGAATCATTTTTATACACAATTTTACAAAGAATCAAAGCCACACTATTCTCTCTCACTCTCTCAAGATCAAAGCTCTCATTTTCATATTCTTTGATCAAGAACCTTGAATCTCTCATGTTGATCTTTTCATAGCTTTTGAAAGAGATTCATAGGATTGTTATTTTGTTTTCATTTGAGTTGTAATCATTGCAAGAGGCAAACATTCTACAACATTGGAAGCCTTGATTTTGTGAAATCAAGCATAGTTCATTGGAAGTCTTGAAGAAACATTTCATCAAGCACTTGGAAGCCTTGTTGAAGAACAAGCATTTGGAAGTCTTGTAGTAAAGCAAGCAATTGGAAGACTTGTTGTGAGGTATCGGCAAGCAAGAGAAGATGTTAGATTAGATATCAATAGGGTTACAAGGCAAGGGTGTGGTATCTCTTGTAGGCTAGCAAGAAGGAGTCTTGTGAGGCATTTACTTGTAATTTGAGAAACTCTAATTCCTCATAGTGAAGAATCTCTCTTGGTTGAAGAAGGGACTGGAGTAGCTTTCAAGTGGATGAAAGTGAACCAGGATAAATCACTGTGTCGTATCTCTAAACCCTTAACTCTTTACATTCAAGTCTTTAATTGTGTTCTTGATTGAAAACCTAGAAAAAGTGATTTTTCTATATTTGATTGAATTGAATCTTTATTGTTCAAATTAATTTGGGGAAAATCATTTTCATAACTAGGTTAATCAATAAGAATTTTGGTGTTGATTGTTTCCGCTTAATCTCTGATATAATATCTGTTAATTGATTGATTTTCATTGGTTTTAATCGTTTAGATTTGTTTCTTGCGAAAATCTTTCAAAGTTTCTATAACACCTATTCAACCCCCCCTTCTAGGTGTTCTCCTAGTGTTCCTATTTGTTTCAACCACCGATTGTAGGTTCTCACACTTGTACTACCCAAAACTTTGCTATCTCGACTATGATGTACCTTGGCTACTTTTATCTTATATATCTTATATATATCTTATATATATATATATATATATATATATATTCATATGCCTACTGGTTTGATGTTTTATAGCTCAAGGTTAATGTTTTACTTCCACATACTCTGATGATAACTCTATTCGAGAATATTTTTTTTTAAGTATCACGATATTAACAAATCTTTTCATATTTGGAGTTTTGAAAACTCTTTGGATTAACTTGTATTAAGATTTTTATTTATCCTCTTTAATATTTATAAATCAAGTCCATATTAAATACCTTATATCTTTATTAAAAGTAAATAAAGATTTACATATTGGAGTAAGAGTGAGTGTCACATTTATCGTTAATAATTTTATGTTATGTTTTCCATCTGTTTCAGAAATATCGATTGGCGTTTCACAAAATATTTTTCCACAATAAACAATATTTTTCAGTTCTTGTCCTTTGAATAATCTAACTAATCCTTGTAGCTTTTCTTTTTTGAGTTTTTAGATTTTCTCCTTCCTTTAGTCTTAGTTCTTCTTTCTGGATTTCTCTAAATTTATTATGATCTATTAACCATTCTATTGAATTATCTTGGTCTTCTTTTTTATTGTAAAAATCAAAGGTTTCCTTTATAGACATGTTAAAGAGTTAAGAGGTTGATTGTTCATACCTGATATGAAGGTTTTTTCTGGATGATCTTTGTTAAAAGGGCCCACGATGCCTTCTCGCTGTTAATCTCTGGTGTTTGCCTTAATACAACTTCTTTATATGATAGAGAGTTTGAACTCATAAAATGATTTTTATTTATTTAGGAATATTTTACATAACAAGAGGCTCTGAATCAACCTCAGCAAGCTCAACACATGAGACTTATAGCTTGAAAGACTAATTTTTCTCTCTTTCGCTCTGCCTCTACATAAACTAAACTCACATATTTATAGAAGGGTGAGGGCTTAACTAATGACCCTTCTGCCTCTTTATTACATAAGCGCTTACGTCTACATTTTACATTATTGAAGGCTGACGCCACTGCTTGCGTCACTCTTCTATTATTGCTTCTTCATCTGGTTGCTTGTCTTTTTCACATAGCTGGCACATGTGATTTGGGACATCTGATAGGGAATCGCAGAGGAATCTTTTGGTCTGTTCAGGAAAATCAATTTTTTCCATGCAATAGAAATCTCTTATCCAATGATCCACATGGACATATTCTTCCTCAGGGATGGCTTCTCCAAATCCAGAAGTGATTATTGTGTCTTTGGATTTAAAATTTACCTTAATCTTGGTATCTTTATAAATTTTTTATAAACTAAGGTAAATAAACAATAATTGTTGTGCTCTGAAATAATGTTCATCTTCTTCCGTGAGTTCAAATTCTGGGGCTTCATCAGTTGGTGGAGAGCTTCCATTTGAAAATCCCAGTTGCATATAAGTTTTGGGTTTTATGAATATTTGATCTTTATAATGGCAATAACAGCTGAGGACTTTTATGAAAGTATTTTTATTTTGAGCTCTTTTGTCTTTCCAGAGCTTAATAGCTATCTTAATGTTTTCAGAGAAACATTCTAATTCTCTATGATCTCCTGATAAATATATTAATTCTACTAATCCATATTGAACTGCATGCCACTGTTTTAATGGATTGTATCCTGGTAAAGTAACCATTTTTGGTCCTGTTTTTATTCTCCAGATTGTGTACCATGGTTGGCCTTCATATTTTTGTTTCTTCCAACCAAATGTTTCTTGGAATAATTCTTGGTAGTTTGTGGGATTGAGTTTTCTTTCTTCCATTAACTCATTTTTTTTCATAGGTACTCTCATCTTAATTAACTAGTCTCTGGTGAGTTTGGTTTCTCTCATCATTTTAGTTTGAGGTCTTAAGGAAATAGGTTCCTTATACTTTTCTAACTCTTCTTGTGCTTCTTCAAAGGAGTTGCATCTCTTATATTTTGTGTTGAGAGGAAGTTTTTCCTCATCAATATTTTTCATGAATTCCTTTTTTGTCTCCATCATAAATCACATAGACATATGTCTTCTGAGATTGAGCAGTGGCTTGCTTTAATTCTTCAGGAATTTGTTTTTCTTCTCCTTTTTTCATTTGTACAAGCTCTATTCGTTGTTTGAGAATCTGTATCTCCATTTGTAATTTCTTTAATTTCATCTCTTTTTCAGCAATCTGTATTTCCATGGTCTTAATCTCCATCTCCATTTCTCTACAAAATAACTGATATAATTTTGGTCAGGCTTGGTTAGCCTTTATGATTAATTGACAGCTGTTATGGACCAGAAGTAGAACTATACTTCGGTAAACTGGTTTATCAGTAAGGTCTAGCCCAGAGAGGATTTTTGACCTCATGAAACTGGTTAACTAGCATTAGAAGCCCTTTAAGGGCCCTAGTCTTCAGTAAATCGGCTTACCGGCATAAAAGCCTTCTTAAGGGCCCATGACGCCTACAAACCGGATTACCAATATGTGTGGCCCTTTAGTGGCCCAAATCCTCTATTCCTCCAAACTGGTAAAGAAGAAGACTTCTCAGTGACTAACATAGGATTCCTTACCTCGTTAAACCGGTATGGCGGTTTCTCAGAAGACTAGGCCATTAAGCCTGAATTCCTTGGATTCCACTATCATGATGAGCAACAACTCACCAATAATGACCCCTTTACTCCTGCCATTATCACTTGCCGTTAGCAGTAATTCGGCCACTCCATTGATGAGGAGGGAAACCCAACGGTAAGGATATCAGCTTATATAAGCAAGCAGAGGGTAACCAGGTATGCATCCTTCAATCTCACACAAACACACACACCACCCCCCAAACTAAGAACGACAATAGAGCTGGTATCCTGGAAATCAGGGTGCCTATCTGCAGTCTGAAAGCAAACCGTAGAATACTGGACACTTGACCGCTTAGTTCAAGTACCAGACGTTCTACAACAGAACATTGGCGACCACAGTGGGAGCGGCAAACTAATTCCCACCACTTTTGTGAAAGAGATGGATAACTGGTCACAGGGAGAACGTGCTGAACCCAGCCACGACAGTGCGCTGGAATTAAGAAAAAACCCGAGCGGAGAACAAACACCTTCTCGTCATAAGGACCTCAGGAAACGATTAAGCGAAGGAAGAAGACAGGAAGAGCAAGAGCGTTCGAGACAAGAGGAACCTTCTCATCATGAACAGGAGAAATCGCGACAGAGGCCCCCCACCAGAGGAGGAAGCCCTTCGCATTCCCGACATGAGAGTAAGGGGTCATCTGGCGGGTGCTCGCAGAGGAAAACAAGCGTGAAGACAGAGCTGGCTTGTTTGAGCAAGCGGTTAGATGAGCAGGACAAGTTGCTGAAAGAGTTGAGGAAAGGAACATCCCAATCAGGCGTTGGCAAAGGAAATGAGGTGGAGCTGGTTGAAGAACCTGAAGAAAAAGACCACCAGTTTTCTGAAAGCATAATGGCTTTCCCCATGCCTGAAAATCTCAAAGCTCCAGCCAATGTAGATCCATATTTTGGGAACTCAGATCCACAGGAACATATTGACAGTTTTCTGGTGGTAATGTCCTGTCAGGGGGCTAAAGATGCGTATAAGTGTCGCATTTTTCCCTTGACCCTGAAGAAAGCGGCGTTACGATGGTATTCAAAGCTGGAACCCAACTCTATCAAATGTTGGAAGGATTTGGCAGCAAAGTTTCTGGGTCATTTCACCACCAGTAAGGCACAACCGAAATATGAACATCACCTGTCTCAGATTAAGCAAGGAAAAGATGAATCACTAAGGGACTTCCTCACTCGATTCAATTCAGAATATTTGTCTACCAGTGACATTGAAACCTCTGTGGCACTTCACTTGCTGATGAGGGCTTTGAAACCTAGTGAATTTGCTGATCATTTGGTAATGCACAAGATTAGAACCATGGATGAAGTCATAAAAAGGGCAGAGAAGTACATCAATCTTGAGGAATACCAGAGGGCCCAGGATAGTTACGTCCCTGGAGGATTTGGTAAGGAGAAGGAGGCTGGGAGAGGAGATTCAGGATAAAAATCCTTGGAATGCAGCTAGACTTCGAATCTACTACAATTGAAAACCCCCTTCTGAGTGGATTGACAAGAGAAAGCAGTTTTTAGGATATTTCAATTCCAATAAGGCCTTTTGAGCCACTGTTGTCTTTAGTCAGTGTGAATGCTTTCTCGGTTATAAAGATTTGATGCTATAATAAACAAGAATTTCAGTTGGCATTTGTTGAGTTCTTTTTATCGCCATTAAACCGAACTAACGGTTTAGAAGTGCAATATAAAACATAGTTTACATAAACCGATTAAACGGTTTAACGTCGTTTAACTCCACAAAATCGGTTTAACGGTTTAGTAGTGTAGTTCGGACATTTAATACAATGACAAACCGGTTTAACGGTTTGGACTTGTGAGGAAACATCAGTCTAAACTCACAAAATCAACGCTCAAAAGTCCAACTTCGAGGGGATTTTCCAATCCTATGGAAATTAATAAGACCAACTTAAAGTACACCACCTATTTGGCTAGCCACCTTGTAGGGAGTGAAATGGGTAAGAGGATGTCCTAAAAATCAATAAGAGACACCACCCATGTACTGATGGTAAGACTACTGTTAGACTTCTTTCGGAGTCTAATAAGGTTAAAAGGAATTTCCTTCGCTGGCTAGAAGAGAAATTACCAAATGTCTACCAAGTATGGGCACAAATTGAATACCAGACTTGAGCACGTTTAAATAAAGGCAATACTTTTTCATTCATAAAGAAGAGAAGAAAGTTCATTTCTGAGAAATAATGCTTGCATAAATCCAGAAAATTTGAATGACATGTACGTGGAGAAACCGGTATACCGGAAATACTGCAAATTATCCAAATAAGGACACGTTTACCGGTTTAGCGGCAAGGTTCTTCAAGAACCAGAGTCCTTTCCCGTTTACCGGTATACCAGCTTTATGAGGCTTCAAAGAAAGTCGAAACCAATGTAAACCGGTTTACCGGTTTGTCCCTTTAATGCACGAGTATTGCAAAGCCTTATTTGAGGCCAAGTAAATCGGTGTTAGATATTGAGACCCTCCAAAAACAATAGTAAATCTACTTACCAAAAAATCAGGAGAGCGTAAAGATACCGCGTTAAACCGGTTAACCGGAGTATCAGAGCATCTGTCTTAAATCCTTCAGTAATGTGAAAAGAAAAGAGGTTCATCAGGACCCAGCCTTTTTTGACGAACTTAAACTTGCAAGGAGGTATATTTAGAGGAATTACCGGTGTGATGATATGAGGCTCGAATGCTTCATAAAACCGGTTAAGCTTCTAATTGAGCTACTTCTCATGAAAACAACAAAACCAAGGTTCATAATTATAAACCATGGTCTGGGGGGCAACTGTTATGGACCAGAAGTAGAACTATACTTCGGTAAACTGGTTTATCATTAAGGTCTAGCCCAGAGAGGATTTTTGACCTCATGAAACTGGTTAACTAGCATTAGAAGCCCTTTAAGGGCCCTAGTCTTCAGTAAATCGGCTTACCGGCATAAAAGCCTTCTTAAGGGCCCATGACGCCTAAAAACCGGATTACCGGTATGTGTGGCCCTCTAGTGGCCCAAATCCTCTATTCCTCCAAACTGGTAAAGAAGAAGACTTCTTAGTGACTAACATAGGATTCCTTACCTCGTTAAACCGGTATGGCGGTTTCTCAGAAGACTAGGCCATTAAGCCTGAATTCCTTGGATTCCACTATCATGATGAGCAACAACTCACCAATAATGACCCCTTTACTCCTGCCATTATCACTTGCCGTTAGCAGTAATTCGGCCACTCCATTGATGAGGAGGGAAACCCAACGGTAAGGATATCAGCTTATATAAGCAAGCAGAGGGTAACCAGGTATGCATCCTTCAATCTCACACAAACACACACACCACCCCCCAAACTAAGAACGACAATAGAGCTGGTATCCTGGAAATCAGGGTGCCTATCTGCAGTCTGAAAGCAAACCGTAGAATACTGGACACTTGACCGCTTAGTTCAAGTACCAGACGTTCTACAACAGAACATGACAGCCAACTCTCTTGTTAGGGAGTCTGTTGTATAATTTTTATCTCCTTTGATCAGCTCTATTTCAAACTGATACCATTCAAGGAACTGTTGCCATCTTAATAATCTTCCCATCTTAAAATCTCCTCTTATATTACTATCCCTAAAGGATTTAACATAGTTTGAATATGTTCTTGCAATAAACATGTTAGGTAATAAATAGATCCTAAATTTCTTGATAGTATTTATCAAAGCCAATACTTCTTTTTCGGTAATATGATAATTGATTTCATGCTTTTTAAAGCTTCCAGAAGTATATTGGCATATCAATTCACCTTTTCCATTATTGGCTTTTAAGACTCCTCCCCAATGATAATCAGAAGCATCTGTTTCTATTATCATCCTATCTTTATCAGAAGGGTAATATAATGATGGTAAATTAACATATTTTTTCTTTATTGTTATCAAAATATGACCAATTCCATAAAACATCCTTTTTTAACTTCGCTTGCAATGGCTTCTTTATTTCAGCCAATTTTGGAATGTACCCTTCAGCTTATGTTAAAATTCCTAAAAATCTTTGTAACTGTTTTTTATAGTAATTTTTGAAGGAAAATTTCTAATTTTCATAGAAATGTGATCTTGAACTTTAATTTTTCCTTCTTCAATTTCTAATCCTAAGAATTTTATACTATTTTTACCAATTACTACTTTTTTCTTGGAAAGGACTATTCCTCTTTCTTTACATCTTTCTATAACCATCAAAGTTCTATCATAGCATTCTTCTAATGTTTTTGCAAAGATGATTATATCATCTACATAAACACTACATATATTTTTTAAATCTTTTAAATTCTCATCCATGAATCTTTGAAATATCTCAGGGGATTGTTTCATGCCCATTGGTAGAACATTCCATTCATATTGTCCTTGGGGACATGAGAAAGCAGTTAATGGTTTACTATCATCATCTATCCTTAACTGCGAAAATCCACTTTTACAATCAAGGGTAGAGAAATATTTCATTCCTCTAATTTTTTCAATAAGCTCATCTTTTCTAGGTAAATAATAAGCATCTCCTTCAGTTGCTTCATTCATCATCTTATAATTTATTACCATCTTTCTTTTTCCTCTCTTCTTTTCAGATTCACCATCTACAAAAAATGCTGGACTACTGTGTTTTGAGGTTGATTTTCTTATTAATCCTTGGCTTAAATGTTCTTTTATAAGTTCTGCAAATTCTTGTCTATCTCTTTGAGTGTAATTAATAATTTTTGAGATATTTCTTCTGTTTTTTCTATTAAGACTTTTTCTATTATTGCAAAAAATTTTGTTTTTATTTTCTCTATCTCACCACACTTTTGTGCGAACTCTGATGTGACTATACATCTTTTTATTATAGGTATTTTTATTTGCTCTTTTCTTTGTCCTATTTTTTGAATTTTTGGACATGTTAATTTTATCCATTTATTTTCTTGTATAAAGGGTCTATAAAGCTTTATGAAATTATTTCCTATAACTATATTCATTCCGTTATCTTGTTGGTAAATGGATGGTACAGAAAATGTTTTTCCATTTATGATCATTTTAGTCCAGAAGACTGGATGATTAATATATTTTTCAGATTTGTCTGCTAAGACTATCTTTAATGGTTTTTCTAATTTAATCCCAAATTTATTGAGAATTAAACCTTAACTAACTAAGCATATTGTTGCTCCAGTATCTACATATGCACATGTTTATTTTGATTCATAATTTACAATTTGGATAGAAACCTTTATGAATGTACTAACTTGATTCATCACTAGTTTCATAGGATGATTCTGATAAATATTCATAAATTTGTTCTTCTGAATTTATGTCCCAATCTAATAATGGTTCTAAATTATTTTTTTCTGCTATTGTAAGGATTCTAACTTTTTCTGGTTTATCATCTTTTGAGGGCATTTATTAGCATAATGATCTTCTTCATTACATATCCAACATCTACATGTTTTCTTTCCTTCTGGGCAATATTTTTTAGGAGTTTTCTTCCTAAAATACTTGCTTCTATGTTTTCTTCTAGGGTTCCTTTGTTTTTTAAACCTATATTTCTTTTTATGAGACTTTCTCTTTTTATAAGGATATCCACCTCCATATTGTCCAGGTATTTCTGGATCATTCTTATCACAACAAATTTTGTCTATTAATTTTAGTTTATGACTAATAATATTATTAGTACAAATTTCTCTAATCATATTTTTCAATATGAATATAAGTCCTCCAAATGTTGAGGTTATTTCATGTGACTTATTTAGCCATCTTTTTCTTAGCTCTTCTCCTATTGGACGAGGAAGCTTACTTAGGAATAATTCCTTATATACTTCTTGATCTGATTTCTCAAGTTGATAATAATAGGTTTCATACTCACATATAAACTTATCTATATGACACATATCTCTTATACACATATTTGTTAAATGTCATTTTGCTGTTTCTCTTTCTAGCTTAATTACCTCTTCTTTGTGATTTATCAAATCTTTTCCTAAAAATTCTAAACTAATTAGTCTTGTTAAATAATCTAATTTTTTTCCAAACATCTTCACCTTTAAGCTGGTCAGAAGTTATGCTTCCAATATAAGTTTTAAGTATTTCAGTAGACTTATATTCTGCTAATCTTAAAACATCTTTCCCTGTTAGCTTATCTATATCATAATTTTCTAAAAGGTTTATTGATAATTCATTTACCCATTCTTAGATTATTTCTTCTCTATTAATTAAACAATTAATAGTAATAGTATTTTTCTTTGTAAATCTTGCTTTTCTAGAAAAATATTCTTTTCCTTCATCTTGAGTTCCATATTGGTATTTAGGATTCCAATATTCATTAAATTTTCTTTTTCTTCTTTTTCTCTAAAAGACTGATACTCTTGTCTTTCTCTTTTAATATAAGATGTTGATCTTTCATTTTCTCCTAGATTATATTCTTCATCAGAAGACTCATATCCTATGATTATATCTTCATTTTCAGATTTATCAGAATTTTCTTCTTCAGATCCAATTATCGTCAAATTCCTATTTTCACTTTTCTTTTCTTCAGAAAGAATTTTTAACCTTTTCATTAAATTAGAAATTTCTTCTATGTCATAATTTTTTGTTGTATTTATTTCTTCTTCTAGTCTCTCCATGATAATGGAAGTTTAGGAATTATCCCTTTTTCTTTTTTGTCCTTTTTGCTCATTTCAAAATAGTTTTCTAAAAAGGTGATATTTTTATATTGTTCACTTTCCTTTAATTGTATTAATACATTTTTTAGTTCTTCATGAAGTTTTTCTTCCTTTTATATTTGTTGTTCATATTTATTTTTTGCTTTAAAATATTTTATCAAATTATCTAATGTATCATCTAACTTTGTTTTTTGATTTTGGGAAGTATTTTCTAATATATGAGCTAGCAGATTATTTATTTTTTCTATTTTTGAATGTATGTTTCTTATTTCTTCTAAATATTTTAATTCACTTCCGGAGACACTTATTTTGATATCTCTTAATTCTTTAGTAATATCTTCAATTTTTCGTGCTAGTGTTTCAGTTGTATTTGTAAGATTCATAATTAATCTGAATCCGTAAAATCTGAGTCATTCATGATTCTAGCTTCTTCATATCTTTGTTGTCTCCTAATTTCTTTAAAATGATCATTTAATACTCTTTCTTGTAACAACATATTTTCTAGTTGTATTTTTACTCGTTCCTGTCTTATAATACTCATATATTTTTCTGCTATTATTTCCTTAATATTATCTGGTAATTCTAATTTATGTATCAGCCTTAATTTTCTATTTTGTAAATTTTTATCAAAACTTTCATCTCTTAAAAAATTGTCCATATTAATTTATAAAGATATTTTGGTTTTTATTTGATGTGCCTAAGATCTTTATATAGTGTTGTTCACACTAGATTATAGCCTTCTTTTTGTCTTCTTGTGACTTTACCTATTTTTAAGGAATTGTTTTAAAACTCCCCTAGATTGATAAATAGTTTTCTAATTGCCTCTAATTAAGTAAATTAGCCCAAATTCTATTGTAGAAATATCCCATAAACATTAAGCATTCATCTTTTTTTGGGGGTTTTATATTCCATTTTTTAATGAGTTAATTATTCCATTCATTTTATAAATATTTTATTTTAAAGTTATACACGTGTTTTAAGAAATAGTTAAATAATATTGTATAAGAATTTGTGGTATTTCGATTATCACCACAAGAAAAGTTGCAAATTATGGCAGATTATTAGCGGCGGTTTTGTAAACCGTTGTCGGTGAATAATTTTTTCATGGATTTCGCGTCGGTTACATAAGGGCCGTAAATCGCAAGCCTCACATGTACCACCCACACGTTTCTTCATTTTTGTTTCTTCACTTTCATCCTTCCATGTCTTTCTCTCTTAAAATCTCGCATTTCACATGTACCAAAAAAAAAATCTCGCATTTCACTCTTCTGCTCCCAACTGGAATTTTCCCCAAACCCTCTCTCATTACAAACTTCGATGGAGAACAGAACTCGTTGGAGCGTCGATGGAGAACTCGTTCACCGACACCGTCATTCATCGTCGCCGCTGTTGTTCAGCACCAATTCGATTTGAAACCTTATTCTTGGTTCGATTCTCTGAAATTGAGAACAAAAAACCCTAATCCGTGAGTTCTTTTACAAATATTCCTTATTCTTAATTCGATTCTCTGAAATTGGGAATAGAAAACCCTAATATGAGTTTTAGTTTATGATTTGTTTGGTAATTTTAGTTTTATTCCCTAATTTTCGCTTTTGGTATAGGAGATTCTGGATTAAATTGAATCAAGGTAATAGTTCATTATTCATTTGGAAACGTATTCCTTATGCTTATTTGACAACTTAATTCATAATGCTTATTCATGAATAAGAAATAAGAAACTACTTATGCTAATTGCCCATGGGAATCACTGATGGTAGAATAAATTTGCAACTTTGGGATTATTTGCTTAAATTAAAAGGAGAGTAACTCTAAGAGAGTGATTTTGATTTGATAAGTGAATTTTTGATGAGCTGCAAAAATTGCTTCTAGAAAAAGCTGAATTTCAACTTGTTTCACAGCTTCTGCTTTTCTGTAAAAGCCTAACAAAGTGCAAGTGGTGTGATTGGTATATGAGGTTCTTGAAAAGTCAAAGCTAGCTGCTCTTGATTGGGGTAAGAAACAAAATAGGACTTAGAACTTAACTGCTACATGGTTGTTACATATATTGCCATTCTCACAGCCTTGGGAAATGCTCTAGTTATATGCACTATTTTTCAAGTGCCATTACCAAATCATTGCTGTGTGTAAATGTTTGTTTGTGCTTTTGGTAAATTCATTTTCTTTGGATGTGCTTTAGTTTCAGTGATAGTACTCTTTCAGCAGAGCAGCAGAATGTCAATTACCAAGACCTGAGGGACAGAGAGCGAGCAAGAATGGTTGCTTTTGCTACTAGACAACAAAAAAGGTGGTCTATCTTTATATCTTGTAGTTGTAATATTGTTTTGTTTGATTCATATGTCTTGATTCATATGTCTCTCCACGTCTGTTAAATATTTTCATGTTGGATGTTATAATTTTTCTTGTTCCTTATCATTTTGTACTTTCTTCTAGAGCTATTGCAGTTGGGAGTTGCTGCAATTGATCCAGATGATCCTATTCTTTCTTTTGATGACATAGCTTATCAAATAGCTGAAGTTCTTAACCTTTTTGGGTGAGCATTTCTAGCTTAATCATCAATTTCTTCCCCCTAGGCTATTGTAGGAACCTTTAGAAAGAATGGAATGGGATGAAACAGAAGGAGAAGGGATGAAATGGAAGAGTTTCCTTGTTTCCTTCCCCAATGTTTTCTAGATAGCTTTATATTAGCCCAATTTATTTTATGTTTTCATGTGGGAACTGGGTTAGCAGGTTTGAAGCTGAACTAGTTTTAAATATTTTCTGAGTCATTGAAGGAGAGACAGAGCTTGAATGTGTGGCGGTTCCTGGAAGCTATTAATGGGTAAGATCACATTTCAAAATAGTGAACATCAATTTTAAATAGTACAGCTTTTAAATTTTTAATGTATTGAACATATCAGTTTTGAATAGTACAACCTTTCTATCTTGAATTTTTGAACCTATTGTTAATTATTGCTAGTAATAGAAACCGTGAAGTGGGTTAAAGAACAAATCAGAACATATGACTTCACAGTTAGATAGACGATTCAGTGCCTTAGTTGAGGTTTGTGTAACATAGTTTCGGTTCAGGTTAGTTTTAAGAATGTGTTTTATCAAAATGCATCTATTTACATCTGCATGAGAAGCACCATTAGTGAACATGTGTTAAAATATATAATTGTGATGTATATATTATATATTCACCTCTGTACTTATAACATTAAAGCAAGCACCATCAATGATGTATATAACATTAAAGGAGAAATTCATGTGATTATTTTTTGTTCCACTTATATGATTATGAAAACAGTAGTAAGAAGAGTCTATTTCAAGATGCTGAGTAGATTTAGAGTCCTACAATATCTACGTTGTTACCAGCTCTTTGCTAAGTCCCAACCTACCATCCTATCCTTCTTTTTCTCTCTGCTCACATAAAGGAGAAAAAGAATTGAATTTGGTTATCATTATAAATAATCTATTTCTTGACAGAATCAATGGTTATTGAATTCCCTGCATGATGAGGAGTATAGTTATCTTGATGACAGTTTTGATATACATTCCTGTAACGTCATGACTCTTTCTTATTTTCTTCAAATTGGTTATTGAATTTTGCTCACAAATCATAAGAATAATGATTTAAAAACGAGCCTATTTGTTTTAGCCTATAGACTGGTTCAACTTAACCAGTCACTGATAGTTCCCCAATCAAAATAAGGGCCGATAAGGGAAAATTCAAATCTTAAAGGTTTTTGAGTTCTTGGTTTATGGATTTCTCATTGCAGCAGCAGAGTTAAACGAGACTTTAATAGCTAGTGAAACAGACTTTTGGATTTTATTGAGTACTAGAATGATTTGATATTTTATCATTGGATTGAAGATCATATTTCTTTGGTTTTATTTTTGTGTTAATGCAGATAGTAGAGGAAGATTGGTGGCATATAGTTATTTTTGAAGATCAGAAAAAAGATGAATGTTATGTTGCATATAGTGTTATGTAAGTATTGAAACATTGTGATTTGATTTGTTTTGTTTTACTTGTCTGCAGAGTGAGATTGTTTGTCAGAAGGTGATAAAGTTTCCTGAAGTATTGTGGTAACATTTCTTACACTGATTACTAAATCTTGGATTCTAAATACTTTGTTCCTCGCCATGTGCAGGTGAAACAAATGAAAGAATTGAAGGGAGGATACAACATTGTTGGGCTCTCCCAGGTAAGACATGAGGATTGGATTTTTAGCTAGTTATGATAGAGTGATATACATTTCATTACCATTTGGTTACTTATTTGGTTAGATGAATTTTTTCAAGAATAAGTCTAGAAAACTGTAAAACAGGTATAGTCTTTAAGACAAGTTGAGTGTAATTAGTAATTATCAAACTGCAAGAGGTGATGGATAAGGAACTTGACTTTATTGTGGTATATGATTGGATTGGTATCTTCGTTTAAACTATTTTTAGATTTTTGTTCATCAACTGTGGGATGTTGGATAGCTTTTCTGTTGTTTAACTATGTGGTTTTTATTCAACTTCTGTTTCTTGCATCTATGTATTCCTTTTTTCTCTTTTCAATTGTTGTATTGTTGCTATTCTAGGTCTTTTTGTGAGAAAAACTACACTCGGTGGTTGAAACAACTAGGAGAACTAGGAGAACACCTAGAAGGGGGGTTGAATAGGTGTTATAGAAACTTTGAAAGATTTTCGCAAGAAACAAATCTAAACGATTAAAAACAATGAAAATCAATCAATTAACAAATATTATATCAGAGATTAAGCGGAAACAATCAACACCAATATTCTTATTGATTCACCTAGGTTATGAAAATGATTTTCCCCAAATTAATTTGAACAATAAAGATTCAATTCAATCAAATATAGAAAAATCACTTTTTCTAGGTTTTCAATCAAGAACACAATTAATAACAAGAATTGTAAAGAGTAGAGAGTTTAGAGATACGACACAGTGATTTATCCTGGTTCACTTTCATCCACTTGAAAGCTACTCCAGTCCCCTCTTCAACCAAGAGAGATTCTTCACTATGAGGAATTAGAGTTTCTCAAATTACAAGTAAATGCCTCACAAGACTTCCTTCTTGCTAGCCTACAAAGGATACCACACCCTTGCCTTGTAACCCTATTGATATCTAATCTAACCTCTTCTCTTTTGCTTGCCGATACCCCACAACAAGACTTCCAATTGCTTGCTTCACTCACAAGACTTCCAAATGCTTGTTCTTCAACAAGGCTTCCAAGTGCTTGATGAAATGCTTCTTCAAGGCTTCCAAATAACTTTGCTTGATTTACAAAATCAAGGCTTCCAATGTTGTAGATAGCTTGCCTAACTTGCAATGATTACAACTCAAATGAAAAACAATAACAATCCTATGAATCTCTTTCAAAAGCTATGAAATATCAACATGAGAGATTCAAGGTTCTTGATCAAAGAATGTAAAAATGAAAGCTTTGATCTTGAGAGAGTGAGAGAGAATAGTGTGGCTTTGATTCTTTGTAAAATTGTGTATCAAAATGATTCTAGTTGATAGAAATGATTAGGAAAAGGTTTATATAGAATACCCAAAAGTTGGAGCACTTAGAATGGCTTTTGAGAAGTGAAAAACGTATTTAAAAAACCATATCTGATCAAGTTACTCGAGTGAAATGAGTGTTACTCGAGTAAGCCGAAAGCTGAAAACATTTTACTCGAGTGAAATGAGTGTTACTCGAGTAAGCCGCAAGCTTGATAAATTTTACTCGAGTGAAATATGTGTTACTCGAGTAATTAGCATAAAAATCACTAAAAACTTGTTTTCTCAAAAACTAAACCTTTTCTTTCAAACCTTTAAGCCACCTATTGATTTTAGGCAAAGTGAATACTCAAAATATGATATAATCATGCAATCAAAAGAGATTCACTACCCTCTAATAAACTCTACCCAAACTCATAAACTAAAAGACTTGTGAGGCAAAAGATAAAACAATAAAACATAAACTACCAAACTAAGTCTTCATGAGTTGGTTCTCTCTTCATAACTTGATGTTTGTTGTTGCTTGTTGAGCTTGAACTTGATCAACACATTTGTAGCTTGTTCAAAAACTTTTTGGCATTTATCAAAACATTCTTCATGGATCTTACAATCTCCCCCTTTTTGAAAATGACAAACATGTTTTGAAATTATTTGAAGTTCATTGAAGTTGTTGATGCTTGAACCATTTGATCACTTGTTGAGACTCTTGCTCCCCCTCAATTAATGCTTTTAACATTTGAAATCCAATTGAGTTAAGCTTGATTCTCCCCCTATCTTCAACAACTTTGCTCAACCTACATAAAAACAACAAAACAACCTTTCTCCAAACATACCATTTTATTTCTAAAGAAAATGATAATGATAATATTTCTCCCCTTTGTTTCAAAACATCATATTTCTCCCCCTTTGGCATTATCAAAAAGAAATATATACCAATTGAAATAAGATCTAAGCCAAAATAGAGAGATTAATGAGATATAACAATCAAAAGATCATCAATAGATGGTTACCATGCTTTTATTCAACTCAATGATATCAATTATAACAAATTGTATACCAATAACATGATACTAATTGAAAAACAATTGTAAGAATTTGATACCAATAGTATTTTCTCAAAAGTATAAACAATATCACATTATAAGAAATAATACCAATTGAGAGAACTATGAGCAATATCCAACAATATCAAATTGAAATACCAATTGTATAATATCAAATGTTACCAATTTGTAGAATTTTCTCCTTAATACCAATTGAAGAAGATCAATAATGTCAATTGTATCAAATTGTATAGACCTTCATTTGCTTCATCAATCATACCTACAAAACAATCATGCTTTGCTTTTTGGTATCCAAATGGTTTTGGATCCATTTTTGTTAGTGTAGGGACTCTCACCCTTTTTCATCCAAACAAAATCTCCTTTAGGTATACCATGCACTTTAATATAACACACATTTGAAGTATGTCCATGAGTACCACAATAGAAACATGTTGGTGCATTTGAAAAATCAACTTTAGAAAAATCAACAACATTTCTATGAGATTTACTCTTAGCATTAGTATAACCCAAACCAAACTTGTTTGAATTTTCTCTTTGAAAATTTAACAATGTGCGCAATCTAATATCACCATTTGAGAAACTTGCAAGCTTATTTTTCAAAATAGCATTTTCATCCTTAAGCAATTTGCAATTCTCACAATCAACCACATTATTCAATCTACTAGCACAATCACAAGAAGAACTAGCATATATAAGATCAAGAGTTTCATTTTCAAGATTAAGCTCATCAACTTGTTTTTGAAGTTCTAAAATCTCTTGTTGATGTTTCAAAATGAGCTTCTTTCTATCAATGTTTTTCAAAGCTAGTTTCTTAAATTGTTTATTTATTTCTTCATAAGCATTATATAACATTTCATAATTTGAAGAAATTTCGGATTTAGTAAGACTTACATCGCTTTCGTCACTTTGCTCACTTGATTCATCATTTGAGCTTTCCTCTTCATGTACTTGAGCTATCAAGTTGAGACAAGCGGCATGTTCATTATCCGAAGAACTACTAGTTGTGCTTTTCTTGTCTTGTTCATCATCACTATTCCAAACTATGTATGCCCTTTTGTGTTTTGCATTTTTCTTCTCTTTCTCCTTCTTCTTGAGATACTTAGAGCATGAGTACTTGAGATGACCGGGCTTTCCACATTCATGGTAAACTATACCTTCTTTTGATGTCTTGGTCTTGTAGTGTGAGGGATCCTTCTCTTTACTTTTGTCCTTGTTCAACCTTCCTTTTCTCCTTAGAATTTTATTGAACTTTCTTAGTAGAAGCTTCATCTCCTCTTCATCAATGTCCGAATCGGAATCTTCATTATCATCATCATCATCATCAACGGAACTCTCTTCCTTTTTATATGACCTTTGAGCTTTAAGAGCAATTCCTTTTCTCTCTTTGTACTTATCCGACTCTTCATGCATTTGCAAACGTCCAAGCTCCATTTCATGTTCTTGTAGCTTTCCGAAAAGTGTTGCTAAGTCCATGGTGTCCAAGTCCTTTGATTCAACTATTGCGGTAACCTTAGGTTGCCATTCCCTACTTAGACATCTTAAAACTTTGTTAACAAGTTCACAATTCACGAAAGTTTTACCAAGAGCAATGAGATGATTAACAATATGAGTAAAACGTTTTTGCATAAAACATATAGATTCATTAGGCAACATACGAAACAATTCATATTCATGCATCAAAGAATTTAATCTAGCACGCCTAACTTCACTAGTGCCTTCATGTGTGACTTGCAAGGTGTCCCACATTTCTTTGGCATCTTTACATTGGGAGACTCTAAAGAACTCATCATAAGATAGAGCGGAGGTGATGATATTCTTTGCTTTTAAATCATATTGAATTTTCCTTTTATCATCATCGATCCACTTATCTTTGGGAGTAAGTGTAAGCACACCTTCTACATCTTTTGAGGGAATATGAGGACCATTTTCAATGGCTTCCCAAATGTTCATATCTATGGCTTCTATAAAGATTCTCATCCTAATTATCCAATAACCATAACCCTCTCCACCAAACATAGGAGGGCGATTTATTGAAGCACCTTCACCACCAAAAGGATTCGTAGAACCCATTGTAGTTTCTCAAGGATCTTAACGAAAAAGCTCTATGCTCGTGTCTTTCGACCGAGCTCTGATACCAATTGTGAGAAAAACTACACTCGGTGGTTGAAACAACTAGGAGAACTAGGAGAACACCTAGAAGGGGGGTTGAATAGGTGTTATAGAAACTTTGAAAGATTTTCGCAAGAAACAAATCTAAACGATTAAAAACAATGAAAATCAATCAATTAACAAATATTATATCAGAGATTAAGCGGAAACAATCAACACCAATATTCTTATTGATTCACCTAGGTTATGAAAATGATTTTCCCCAAATTAATTTGAACAATAAAGATTCAATTCAATCAAATATAGAAAAATCACTTTTTCTAGGTTTTCAATCAAGAACACAATTAATAACAATAATTGTAAAGAGTAGAGAGTTTAGAGATACGACACAGTGATTTATCCTGGTTCACTTTCATCCACTTGAAAGCTACTCCAGTCCCCTCTTCAACCAAGAGAGATTCTTCACTATGAGGAATTAGAGTTTCTCAAATTACAAGTAAATGCCTCACAAGACTTCCTTCTTGCTAGCCTACAAAGGATACCACACCCTTGCCTTGTAACCCTATTGATATCTAATCTAACCTCTTCTCTTTTGCTTGCCGATATCCCACAACAAGACTTCCAATTGCTTGCTTCACTCACAAGACTTCCAAATGCTTGTTCTTCAACAAGGCTTCCAAGTGCTTGATGAAATGCTTCTTCAAGGCTTCCAAATAACTTTGCTTGATTTACAAAATCAAGGCTTCCAATGTTGTAGATAGCTTGCCTAACTTGCAATGATTACAACTCAAATGAAAAACAATAACAATCCTATGAATCTCTTTCAAAAGCTATGAAATATCAACATGAGAGATTCAAGGTTCTTGATCAAAGAATGTAAAAATGAAAGCTTTGATCTTGAGAGAGTGAGAGAGAATAGTGTGGCTTTGATTCTTTGTAAAATTGTGTATCAAAATGATTCTAGTTGATAGAAATGATTAGGAAAAGGTTTATATAGAATACCCAAAAGTTGGAGCACTTAGAATGGCTTTTGAGAAGTGAAAAACGTATTTAAAAAACCATATCTGATCAAGTTACTCGAGTGAAATGAGTGTTACTCGAGTAAGCCGAAAGCTGAAAACATTTTACTCGAGTGAAATGAGTGTTACTCGAGTAAGTCGCAAGCTTGATAAATTTTACTCGAGTGAAATATGTGTTACTCGAGTAATCAGCATAAAAATCACTAAAAACTTGTTTTCTCAAAAACTAAACCTTTTCTTTCAAACCTTTAAGCCACCTATTGATTTTAGGCAAAGTGAATACTCAAAATATGATATAATCATGCAATCAAAAGAGATTCACTACCCTCTAATAAACTCTACCCAAACTCATAAACTAAAAGACTTGTGAGGCAAAAGATAAAACAATAAAACATAAACTACCAAACTAAGTCTTCATGAGTTGGTTCTCTCTTCATAACTTGATGTTTGTTGTTGCTTGTTGAGCTTGAACTTGATCAACACATTTGTAGCTTGTTCAAAAACTTTTTGGCATTTATCAAAACATTCTTCATGGATCTTACACTTTTGACTCCCTAATCCATACCCTTGTCAACTTATTCACGAGATTTTCTCCCTTATTATTGTTGGAACAGGTTAAAAACTTTATCTCTATATCAGGGCCTCTTGCTGGTACTGCTTCAGTTCCTCTATGTGGTGTGAGCATCTTCCAGCATGATATCCGCCTTTATAATTTGTATCTCTTGTCATGCATTTTGGAAGTAGCACATGTTATAAATTTTAACTTTTCTTGGATTTGGTACCTTGTCCTAGTTTATTGGAATCAGTCATAACTTCAATTTTTATTAAGAAAGACTAAAAGGATAAAAAGAATATTAATGTGAAACGTTCATCAATAGGCAAATTTGCCAATATTAAATTTTGCTTTGCCTAATTCTTATGCTGTTGAATGTTGTTTTGTTTCTTCAGTCAGATGGTACCTTATGCGAAATTGCAGACAATCTCCTCAAGGGAGGGATTTACAGTGACTTTGTTCAAGTAATCATCTTCTACCTTTTCCTTCTATTTATTTTCTCTTTAGCCCATATGCTTAGATTTGGCCATGGTGCTGGTGATATGGACAAATTTGGCCACATCCACAGTCTGAGGGACATTGTATTATCTCTATTTTTAATTTAGTTTGAAATGACCAATCTAAAACAGCATTAATTAATAGATTTATAAATGAATTTGAAAATATTGTAGATCTCAATTTGTTAGGATTAAATGGAAGTGATTCTTTTCTTTTTCTTTTGATTGTATTCAGGTGCTATCAGTTTGGTTTCTGTTTGACATAATAACTGTACTAAGGAGTGAGTGTGATAAAGCAGCAGTGGCTAAAGTTTTGATGTATGTGTTGAAGCATATGAGAGACAGACAAGGTGCTGAGAAGATAACAATTCTGAGTAGATTTTTGATGTTTTGAGTATACTATGATTGAAAAGAATCCTCATCTAGTTTCTTTTAAGTAAATTTTGATGTTTTGAGTATACTATGATTGAAAAGAGAACAGAAAAAGTCATTTCAACTTAATGTGAATGGTTGAGATCCACCTCTTTATCCGATTTACTACTTTTAATAAATCTTTTTATGACATTTATATTTCACCTTATTTTAGTCCATTTTTTGTTGACTCAAATATTCTTTAATTTATGGTTTTACTGCCGCAAATGTATATTTACTTGCAGTGGTTAAGAACAGTCGCAATTGCTTTTATAAAATAGAAATGGGAATTTTGCGGCGGTTAAAACTGTCGCAATTGTTTTCATCATATAAAGAGGCATCTTGCGGCGGTTATAAATTGTCGCAATTGTTTTCATAATATAAAGAGGCATCTTGCGGCGGTTATAAACTGTCGCAATTGTTTTATAAAAATATATAGGCATCTTGCGAAGGTTATAACTGTCATAACTGTTTTTAATGGAATTTCATATTTGCAATTTGCGGGGGTTTTGAACCGCCGCAAATTTTGCGTCAAAATTCTACAGTCGTTGTCATAACCGTTGCAAAATATGATTCTCGACGGTCAGCTCTGCGTGAGTTAGAGAACCGCCGCAAATATATTTTGCGACGGTTAAAACCGCCGCAAAAGACCTCCATAAACCGTCGCAATTTGCCCGTTTTTTTGTGGTGTATAATGCTCTTATATAATCATTATTAAAGAGAGATAAAGATATTAAAGTGAAAAAAGAGTGTGTGATAAATAGGGGTGTGTTGGGGAAAAAAACATTTATATATTGGGTTTTGTAAAAGAATAATACATATTTTTTTTATAGGCAATGCTTATTTTTTGTTTTTTTGTTTTTTTTACGGGGATAGGGAGAGGGAAATTAAATCCACCAAATGGTCACGGATTGAACCCAAGACTTCCAACTCCCAAATCTGACTTGATACATGACTATGTGAGTTATAACCGCTTGTCAAAAGATTAATACATATGAAACAACATAAAAAAGTTACATGAACAATACATGTAAAACGGAAAGATTAACATTTCTCACACTTGACCTAAAGTTTCTTGTTAATTATTTCATACCTACTTAACTGTTAACTGTTATTATCTATACCTGAACCGATGATTATCACTTAACTTAGGGTCTGTTCGGCAAAACTAGTTTGTAGATGTGAGCTTATAACTTGTAGTTATGAGCTTCTAGCTTGTAGCTGTTAAGCTAGCTAGGAGCTATGAGCTTGTAGCTGAGAGCTTATAGTTTACTATTTGAAATAGTGTTGTTCGGCAAAACTAGATTTTGAAGTAACTAAAAGTTATTAAATGAGCAAAAAGGACATGCAACATTTTATTATTATAATTTTTCAATTTTTTTCTTTATTTATTAAATAAATAGTTAATTAATTATAAAAATTATTAAATTATAAATAATTAAATTCATTTTTTTCTTAATTTATTAATTATGTAGTTAATTAATTAATTAATTATAACAAAATTTTTAAATTATAATTAATAATTAATTAAATGGTAGTAAAATAATTTTAAATTTTGTTTGAGGGTATAACTGGTATATGAATTATTGAAAGCTAGTTTAGTTTCTTTAAAGCTACTTCACAACTTTCTAAAAACTAGCTTTCAAAAACTACAAGCTCCTTTTTTAAAAGCTACAAGCTCATTCTAATTTGTGTTCACCGAACGGGGCTAGTAGCTTATTGACTGAATTTAAAAGTTCCTAGCTATCCTTGCCGAACAGAGCCTTACTCTCACAAGCATAATGGTCAATTAATTAAAACGGAATATCTTTAATAGGATTTTCTAATGCGTATTCCCTCGGGTCTCATTTATAAGAAAAAAAAACTCCACTAATATAAGCAAAAATTAACTAAACTTTCGATTTCCAATATAATCATTCTTAATATATCCTCACAATGTGGTTGAGTCATTTAATTTTTGTTTTATTACCAATGTAAATTTACTAACATATTTTTTTTTTTGAATTTGAGAAAATTAAATACACTCAACTAACTTCCTTAGTAGGTGTGAATTAGTTATTTTTGCTTAAAAATATATCAGAGGTAATATGTCTTAAAGGTATATGTTAAAGATATTCAAATAAGTAAATCAAAAACATTACATTTCAAAATATTAAAGAATCAATTTTCCTACATGACTTTACTTTTTTAAGTATCTTTAACACATATCCTGGAACACATATTAAAAAGAATTCTTATTTTATCATTATTTTTTGTAAATCATACAATTCAGCAATTTTGAGCAAGAGTGCAAGCTTAGTAACGAAAAAAATTTCATCTAAAATGAATAAAAACCTTAAAAGAGAAACATTGCATCGAAAAACATTTTTACTTTATATTTAAACTTTTTAGGGCTCCTTAAACAAACTAATTTTTTATTGACCGAGGCCATCAATGATGATGAGTTCAGATATTAATACACTATAGAGTATAGACAATCTAAACATGGATATACAACTTTATTCATTTTACAAACTCACTAAAAAAAAGACTTATCTATTTGACTAATCCTAAATTTCTAATAGAAAATCCTATTCTTTTTTCTTTTACCTAATGGAAGAAAACAAACATAAACTCCCTTGACATTCGCGAGAACAATATAATACTCCCTCCCATCCTTATTATAAGCCTCATTTCTCTCTCACGAAATGGGTGTTTATAATAAGGATCGGAGGAACTACAATTTATCACATATCAGCAAAGACATGGTATGTCTTGGAGTCTACAACGATAAGGCGAATGGCTGCAATTGTGGCTGCAACTGATGCAATGCTAAAGAAAACAATGTTGAACCAGTGCCATAGCTTCTGTGAAGATGCAAGTCTGTTATCCTTTGCCACTAGGTACATATGGTTTGCAAGAATAAATGTGAGGGGGAATGTGCTGATTGCTCCTGTGAGGCTCATGAAATCTCCAAGGAATGGGAGGAGCGCTGCCAAGAATGTACTGAAGCCCAAGTAGCCACCTCTAACCGCGATTCGAAATGACAAGTTTTTAACTTTCAGCGCGCTTCCTTTGATCCCAAATTTAGTATCCAAATACTCATACACAGGACTTGCAAATATCTAACAGAAGCAGAAGATATTAGGACAACGAAACCGTTCAACATTTTTGAGCGCCAAAAATTTCTAGTTTAGATGTAAGTACATGCAATGAAATGATTGATTGAAGAACGGCTGCGATATTTGCTAATCCCTTCACCCAGACTGGACCAGTCACATTATTAAGCAAATAGGTTCCTGTGGAAGATCCATATGCCCAGTATCCTGCAAAGACAATCAAGAAAAATGGTACAAGTCCAATGGTGAACTGAAAGTTCAGGGCTTTCAGCATGTTCTTCACAACCGGTTGCTTAATTGTTGCCTGCAGGTTATAGAACCAAATAAAACTCATTTTTCCAGGCTTGTCAAATTTTTAAAAGAAAAACTCTTTCTCTAGAAACAAAACAAAATTATGAATCGAAGTAAAACACGGCAAGTGAAAATGTGCAGACAAGATTCCTCTGAAGTCGTCACATAAGCAACAGATTTGGAACTCATCTTTGCGGAGTATGAGCCGAATTTTTACCAATTGGACCAATCATCACCGGTGCACTTAAGATTTAATTAAAGGAGAATACACTCTTATTTACTTGCTTCGGAAATAATCTCACTGTATAAGTACTTAGTAAGCTTCTCTCTTACCTGTATCTCAGGGACCATGCCAGTATTAAATGCAAAAACAAGAGTAGCACATGACCCGATTATTGAAAATACATTACTTGAACCTTCCGCTGGAATACTGTAATCTCGAGCTGGTGACTTTATTCCTGATCATGTACACTAGTGGTTAGTACAAATTCACACTCGAAATGTATTTATACTAAACCATACATTCTGTGATATGCTTCAAACTGTATCATAAATGATTGGATTTTAGATGGTGTTCATTAACTACAAAGGAGAAAATATTAATTCTTTTTGCCTTGCATTTAAACATAAGTGAATGAATCTGTGAGGGATGTAAGCATCTCAAAAGTTAATCAATGTAGGTATAAAAGACATGACATGAAATACCAAGTATAATAATGCATTCTAACTTCTCGGATGGAAAAACTAGGTATGCCAGCTGTAGAAAGCGTAAGCTTTTAACAGTAATTTCCAATGTTGCCTGCTAAAGTAGTAGTTAACGAGTACACGAAAAAATTAATCTGGTCTTACTTGAGATAGTTTGAGTGATTTACCATTGTAAACAGCATGAACATGATTAAAAGAAATGCTTGATTAGAAAGCCACAGAAGAACATAAACGGAGCATTCCAGTTTTTAGTGTACCGACCATTTTAGATAACATATTCGATAGCTTCAATTCCCAAGAAACTAGTGGATCAGTTCGTGGAACTGAGTTAAAGAGGTGGTGATCTATATTAACAAGTTATTGTGTGATAAATGTGCGATCACAGATATAACAGGTGCGAGACATTACCATCATTAATCGACAGCCCAATTGTTATAACAATGTATATTACGGTGAGGAAAGTTGAAATTCCCATCCAAGTTCCCAGAGCTGAGAGATGAGGAGTGGAAATGGCAAAGATTCCACACCCAACTCCACCTATGGCAATAAAATATGGAAGCTTCATCTGGTCATCATCTCTAAATAGAACATAAAAAGCCTGCACCACAATTAACAGGAATTAAAAAAAAACTTAGATAACAATCTGAATAAAGAGTACCGCACAAAGACAGAGAAATGAAATCACAATAGAATAACTTGTGTTCATAAAATTAATCTTACTTTCAAGGCTTGACCACCCAAAATGATGTAACCGGTATTTACCATAAAAAGATTGACATACTGCAGAATCCATGTGAGAGTATATGCTTTCCTACCTGCAATGAGAATGAGATGAGCGTAAACCAGCTAACACAACAAATTAATACAAGAAGAAAAATTGAAGAATAAGGAAACTTTTAGTTAGCAGTTTCTCTTATTTGTGTTATGTAACAATCACTTGTTTCGGTTAGCCCTTACCGTATATATATCCAGCAAGATCTCTATATCTAATGTGCCTTACCCCTCCATGTTCATGGAGCTTAGCTATTAGAGCATTTGCATAAAGTGATATCGCTGTAGCAAGAACTAAACCAACTACACCCCCAACCCAACCCAGGGGGACCATGATGCCACCGGAATATCCGAGCACAAAAGCGCTGTTCACTCCGGTGGTGAGAACAAAAGTTACTTGTAACCATGAATCTGCAACATTAAAAAACAAAATACTATTAACCAAGGTGAAATCTGTTTCTTTTCAACCAAGTTTGTGCATTGGCAACATATGAAAAATTATGCATGGCAATGTGTCGGATTTTGACAATATCAACCCCATACCCATCAAGAATGAATTCGGGTTGGGGTTTAAGGAGATTGGGTATGAAAAATGAAATTCCATCCAATTATTTTTTATTTTATTAAATAAAAATCACATATTAAATACATTATAATTTAAATAATACTAGTATATAATGATAAACGTCAAATTTTAAAAATATCTAAAACTTAAGAATTAAATCATGATTTTAATTGAATATGTTAGTTTGACTTTACCATTTAACTATAATTACAATGAAAATTATTTAAATTTTATATTAGAAAGGGGGCGGGTACTTAAAATATCATACTCACCCAACCCTTATCTTTTCAAACGGATTTCAGTTTCGGATTTCTCCAAATTCAATCAAACGTTTTTCCCACCCAAATCGGTTTCAAACTGGGGCTTGGTGGGTTTTATTGTAATCCCTATCTAAAATTATTCATTTACAAATTATGTGCTTATTTCTCTCTCGATTCCAAATATTTTTTTTTTGTTTTTTTTTTGTCGCCCACCCGGTTCTTAAGTACTACCTTCTCGATTCCAAATATTTGCAACATAAAATCATTCATTCCCAATTTCACTAAACTCCTATTTTGGATTTTTCATACTAACTCAGGCGCCGTTACGTATTTACAATTTGTGTACTTATTTCACTTTCAATTGCAATCTACAATTGAACCAGGACAGTCACGGAGCTTGCAAGAGCATGCGACTGCACAAACCGCAGTTTTTGGGAAATTGTTTCATAATCCAGTACTAATGGATCAAATCTTATTTTTATGAATATTTTGTTAAGATATTTCAAATCCAAAATTTGTATGAGTTTGAGGTTGATTATATATCATGCAATAATTTTTCCTAGTTTTGAGATTCCCAATTTTTGTTGAAATGTTATATAGTATTATACTTTTAAGATCTAGCTAACAATTGCATTTTATTAAGTTTTTTAGGAGTGGAAAAATCATTATAAGTTTCCCTTCTTTTTTCTCTCAAAAACATAAGAAAGTACAAGTTTCAATACTTTTACACTATATTAATAAGTGTTCTTATTAGAATATTTATTAGCATTTTCCTACTTTTAAATTAAAAAATTAATTCATCACTATATATATATATATATATATATATATATATTTGCTATTATGTACTCTCTCATTATCAAGAAAAATCATGTTAGCAATGTGTACCTATTATTTAGTCAAAAATAATCTTTACTTTAAAGAATCAAATTAACTTCCAAAGTTGTTTTTAGTAAAATGAAAATGATTAAAATTAAAATTAAAAAAAAAAAACATTTTTTCTCTCCTTTCTCCTCTCTCCCCAATCCCATTAGGAAGAGATTAAAATTATTTTCTGCACCAAGGTTATATGTCATCACCATTAGCATTGTAGTCACGAAAGTACCACTGATGAAGAATGAGGCCGCATTGAAGTGGTTGGTAAGTATCACCTTCGAGAATTTGTCAATCACTTTGGACACAGTTATCTTGTCATGTGCTTGCCGGATTCTGATGTAGGCAAGATTCCAATTGTTATTTTCGGCACCATTAATGGTGTGATTGGGGTAATTGTTTCACTTCTTAATGAGCAGTATGTCTTCCTGAAGAAGCTTCAATCAAACTTTACGAAGGTCATTAAGGGTTTTGGAGGGCTAAACCATGAACAGTGGAAGTCATTTAACAATGAGAAGAAAACTGTATGTGTACCCATTTGGATGGTCATTTGGCTGCCGCAAACACGAAAGCCACAATCTGATAGCATTTGCGGGAACGTGTGTTTGGGACCCCAACGCGTAAAGAAACAGGGATGTACCACACTAAGATGAATGATAATTCCAAGGCAATGGATGTATCAGCGGAGGAGTTGTGCAAGAGAGTAAACTCGTTGAGAAAAAGTGACAATGCTTGAATTTTTCTTATTATTTTCTCTGCTTTTTCAAGTACCAGTGTCTCATTCTTGTTATAATCATGAGAATTACAATATGTGCTTACTAGTGCATTTCATTTTAGCTGAAATAGTAAGGCAGCAACGCCAGCAAGGTTTAGCAGTTTTTAAACTAATCTAAACTAAATTATCACGCAAGAGACACCTTGCCTTTTCTCTGGATCACAACCTATTTAATTCTGTCATATCAGTAAAGCAAACTGATAATTGTGGAAAAAAACTGAGTTTCAACAAAGCCAGGGGTCTTGGAACTAAGGAGATATGGTGCATTACTGCTTTCTTTGGTTGTAGAAAAAAAAAATGAGAATAGAGATTATGGTGAAAAAATGAGTAGATTTTATGGTTGTTTAGTACGAGAGAAAATGTAAAAAAATTGGAAAGAGAGAAAAGTTGAGTTTTCTTTCTTTTATTTTGGTTGAAGAGAAGAGTGGGAAGATAAAAAACAATAAATTTATCAAAAGACAACTATACTCTTATTTTACAAAATAGAAATAAATATATTTTTTTCTTTGTCACATGCATGTATATTTTATATAACCAAAATTTTTTTAATTCAATTATTTATTAAATAATAAAAATTTTGAGTCCAAAATATTAAAAAAATAGTTGTTTTTATTGAAATAAAAATGCTTTATTTTTCTCAAATTAAAAATTTAAAAAAAAATAAAAGAAAAGGTCAAACAAAATGAATAAATGAAAGACAAATGAGTAATTTTACATGTCAATTTCAGTTTTCTCTTCATTCTCTCTTCTATTGGGGAGAGAAAATATTTTCTCATGGGACCCATCATATTTTCTCTCCCCCTCATTTTCTCTCCTAAACCAAACTAAGAGAAAACAAGGTTTTCTCCTTGTTTTATCTCCTCCCAAAATCCTCTCCCCAAAATCACCCAAAACAAACACACCCTACATGTCTGCAACAATTATAAAGAAAAACTTCAACCCATGCATAAAAGAAAAAGACTTATTTATGGTTTTGGTCCCTGAAAGTTCAGCGTGTTTTGAGTTTAGTCCATAAAAGTTATTTTAACCGGGACTAATACTTAATTGTTTGATTAGAAAAAATCAATTATTTGTTAAAGTGGTTAACGGAAACCCACACCAACAATTACGTGGTGAGATAGCGCCAAATAAGTATTGTGACATGAATGATTCAGGTCCATAAACGCAAAATTCTGCGTATGGGATCCTTGTGCGTATGAGACCATTTCGTGTCCGTGGATCTGTATCATCTACGTCATATCACTTATTTGACGTCATCTCACATTACGTGACTGTTGATAGGGTGTTCCACTAGCCATATCAACAAATAACAATTTTTTCATAATGGAATAGATTAAAACCAAAATGTTTGAAAAATTAAGGATCAGTCCTGATCAAAATAACTTATAAAGACTAAAACCAAAACACGCTGAACTTCTAGAGACCAAAACCATAAATAAGCCAAAAAAAAAATTACACCAAACTAAAAAATTAAGTCAAGGCAACCTATTACAGTTGCCCTCTCATCAAAGGAGACAAATAAGATTGGTGAGAGAGGAGAGAAAAAAAGCTTTTTTTAAAAGAAAAAAATTTTTTTAAGAATTTTCATTTTATTAAAGTAGCCTTGATAGTTAACTTGATTTTTTAAAAGCAAAGTTGTTTATTTTTTATCAAATAATATGATATACATGGCTAACATGATCCTTTTTATAATTAGAGAGTATATCTTAGCAAATCCCATATATATATATATATATATATATATATATATATATATTAATTTTTGATAAAATATATTAATAATCTATTTTTTTTAGTTGTATGAAACAAAAGTCATAGCTTAGACAGAAACCAAAGTACAAGTCATAACAATGTCTCATATATTTCCTGTAAAGAAAACGAATCATATTGTAAACAAAAGTGTTTGTTTGCTTTTTATGTAACCAAAAACACAGAAGAGTATTGATGTATAAGTATTAAAAAAAAGAAAACACTATTTGCCTCTGAAAGCCACATTGCCCCCAAGAAAACAACAAAAAGCATGTGAAGAATGTGAAATATATTCTCTCGTGTATTCATACATTTTAGCAAGACTGGAAGAATCAAACTCATTTTTTTATTTTTTTAATGTTTGTTTTCTAAAATCTCATCATTAAATCATAGAGAAATAAAGGAGGGAAAATGGTAAAATAAGCATTATTCTATATTTAAAAATATATTAAATATATTTCTTAATTTAAGTGTTACATCAATTTTTTAAGAACTAGGAAGTACTGTAGTATCTAACAAGGTATTGCTGAAAAAACAAGGCAAATGCAATGCTTCCTCCATTCCACAGGGATAGTTAAAAAATTCAAAAGTCAAAAAATTAAGGAGACATATATTTAATGGTTTGTCTAACACATGAACCAATTATCAAATAATTTTAATGCATTTTGCATGTATCAACCAATCACAATTCAAAATTTACAATTTCTAAACTTTTCATTAATTATTTTAACTATAATTTGAGACAAAAAATTTAACATTTTTTACCATCCTTGTAGGACAGAGGGAGTCCGAAAAGGCGAGGGATGTCCCTTGCGAGGAGCTAAAAAAACTTCTGGGTTACTTGAAAATTTTGTGAATACTAAACTGAAAATGGGAGAACAGGAGGAGGGAGAATGTATCTCACCGCTGCTAATCTGATGAGCAGTATCTGGGACTTCAATATCCATATTATTTTCATCTGCATAAACCTTGGTAGAATCATTTTCAGCGTTACCCATCCCCATTCTATGAGGATGACGTTGTTGTTGTTGTTGTTAATGTTTGTTGTTTTTAGTAAAGTACCCCAAACAAACAACAATTACAGCGGCGTGGGTACACTCTAAACTAGATGGTTGGCTCCTGTACGCTCTCTATATGAAGCTTTACAGACCAGCGCAAATTAAATGAATGTCCCAGCTCCCTCCCTCCCCTCCTTTTATATATAGAAAGAATACACTCTGTGGTGTGTCCAAACCCAACAATACACACCAGCCAATCACATTCCTCTTTTAGAATTCAATGTTATTACTTCTTTCCGATTCTTGCATACTCCTTTTGCGTTTCCCTACATATTTTCATTAATTTTTTTTAATCAAAGATATCTTCTAACCGAAAAACAAAAACTCATCCCTTTCTAGATGAAAAGATCATCGAAATAATATATAAATTTTTCTTCCAACAAAGCATTTTTCATACTCATTCCAAGAGTCAAACTCCACACATCGTGTTAAAAAAATCCAACTATCTATCAAATGTGAATTTGTTGGTTATTTTATTTTATACTCAGTCCAATTTGAAATCAATTATATACATAATCAATATAATCAATATAATTTGAGAAGTGAACTCCACTTCTTAAATTCCCTCCAAAGCCATTCCCTTCCCTCCTATGATTCCCGCTCAAAAATGTCTAATAACATTGGGTGTTGGGCGTTGATAAAAAAAATAAAATTGGTGAATGAGTTGCTGGTTGTTGTTCCCGCCCACTACTTGGGGCATATATATATATATATTGACTATATTTTAATAATAATTTGTTCTCATTTGTGGGTTAATGTGTGTAGGTATTTTAGATTATAACTAAAAGTTTGATGATCCTAAAAATAAAATACATTTAAGTATATCAATATTGTATTTCTAATTACTCAAAACTTATTGAAAAATAGTAAAGTTACCAATCCCTACATTTAACTATTGCGTAAGAAAAAGTATCAAAATTCAAATGTATTATATTTTCTCAATCCTGATGTCAAACTTGATAAAATATAATATTCAAAATCTTGAAATAATAATAAAGTTACCAGTCCTTACATATAGCTATTGTGTAAGAAAAAATATCAAAATTCAAATGTAAATACATTTTCTCAATTATGATGTCAAACTTGATAAAATATAATATTCAGAATCTTGAAATAATAAGTCATTAAATATAACTCATACCGTTAATATATGAAAATCAGTCTGAGAGCTAAAAATAAAACAGTCTCAAAATGCTATTAAAATTTACGGGAATTTTCCAAACATTAAATTAAACATATGTTTCCAAATAAACAATGTACGAAAATGTCTCTAAGGTTTGCCAGTTGAGCTCCCTGTTAAAATATTAATTAAACTAAATAAAAACACTTTTTTATTTTTATAAAGCGCATGGTAACAAACTTATACTTATTTCGATTAGGAAACATATTTCAAATATAATGATGAAATTTCAAATTTTGTTTTGACACTTCAATCTTGAAAACATCATATTAAATCATTTAATTTTTTATTAAAAATATTAAAAATAACAGGATGTTACAATAACCAATATTCAATATAATATATAATTTGAGAAGTGAACTCCACCTCTTAAATTCCATCGAAAGCCACTCCCTTCCCTCCCATGATTCTCGCTCAAAAATGTCTAATGACATTCGGTATTGGGCGTTGAAAAAAAAAATTGGTGAATGAGTTGCTGGTTATTGTTCCCGCCCACTACTTGGGGGCATATATATATATATATATATATATATATATATATATATATATATATATATATATATATATATTGATTATATTTCAATAATAATTTGTTCTCATTTGTGGGTTAATGTGTGTAGGTATTTTGGATTATAACTAAAAGTTTGATGATCCTAAAAATAAAATGCTTTTAAGTATATCAATATTGTATTTTTAATTATTCAAAACAGATTCAAAAATAATAAAGTTAACGATCCGTACATATAGCTATTGCGTAAGAAAAAGTATCAAAATTCAAATGTATTATATTTTCTCAATCCTGATGTCAAACTTGATAAAATATAATATTCAAAATCTTGAAATAATAATAAAGTTACCTGTCCTTACAAATAGCTACTGTGTAAGAAAAAATATCAAAGTTCAAATGTAAATACATTTTCTCAATCATGATGTCAAACTTGATAAAATATAATATTCAGAATCTTGAAATGATAAGTCATTAAATATAACTCATACCGTTAATATATTAAAATCAGTCCGGGAGCTAAAAATAAAACAGTCTCAGAATGCTATTAAAATTTACAGGAACGTTCCAAATATTAAATTAAACATATGTTTCTAAATAAACAATGTATGAAAATGTCTCTAAGGCTTGCCAGTTGAGCTCCCTGTTAAAATATTAATTAAACTAAATAAAATCACTTTTTTATTTTTATAAAGCGTATGGTAACAAATTTATACTTATTTCGATTAGGAAATATATTTCAAATATAATGATGAAATTTCAAATTTTGTTTCGACTCTCCAATCTTGAAAACATCATATTAAATCATTTAATTTTTTACTAAAAGTATTAAAAATAGCAAGGTGTTACAATAATCAAGAGATGTCATATATTCAGTTTATTGATCCTTAGAAAAACTATTGTGTTGGTTCTTAGAAAATCAATTTGTGATTGGCTTTTACAATGGCGAAATTAACATATGTATGTTGGTGTAGAGTAAAAAAAGGCCAATGTTGATGTCTCACTTTGGGAGCTAATAGGTGTTTAGGATGATGAAGCATGCACCTTGGATATTTTTTTATTATACATCACTTTTTGTCTAACTTATTATCAATGATGTATCACTTCAAATTTCATGTCGAAATTAATGAACACTGTAACACCCTATAATTATTTACCCATAATTACCTTATATTAAAAATACAGGCTTAAAAATTCCTTTTCATTATATTAAAATCAACCGTCAAACGAACGAAGTTTCGTTTGTTTTTCGAACTATACCAAAATTTAACCTGTGAAAGACATTCTCAAATATAAATATCCAGTAGCCTGCAGGGCCTCATGTCAAATACATAAACCACATCAAGGCCCAACGGGCTCCAAAAGAATAACAGTGCGTGTCAAGTGTGTGTGTCAGAGTATCAGCGGAAAACCAAGCTCAAGTATCAGTAATCAAAACACATAAACTCTATCAAAACAAGACAAAACACCCTAAGCCTCGACCAAAGTATACACAATAAATCCACATAAAAAGAGTAGATGAGGCTTAGGTCCATGGTATGATAAATCCCCATAACCACCCTACTCTCCCTGTGAGGGAGAGTACTCCTGCTCGGCCTGGTCAAGTGCAAGCTCTGCCTCAGTACATGTGGAAAATAGTAAGGAGTGAGCATTACACATAAAATGGGGAAGCAGTTTCCAAATACAACATAATGCTATACTAAGTCAAACACATCTAACATTCAAATCACAACATAACCAAGCTCAACACCTCACTAATCATTCTCAAGATATCTGCTGGTTTCTCATTACAATTTCTTTCCGCTTTGTTCTTAGTCATTATATTTATAAAACCCTTTTATTCTCTTTTCTTCCATTAAATTCACATTTCTCACTACAAGAAATTTGCCATATACTTACAGTTAAAATCCATTGGTAAAACACAAATAACCGTAGGTATAGCACAAAAAACTTATACCAACGGAGAGTTGGTTCCGTCGTGTTTAAGTTGATATACCTACGGTTTTCTCTGTCGCTATAGTTTATAGCTACGAAATTGTCATTTGTCGGTAAAAGGTTAAACTCTATACCTTCGGTTCTCCGTCCATAGCTACAAGTTTTAATGACGAATTATATTTTTTTTGTACCTACGGTTTATCCCCATCACTATAGGTTTATGTTACAGTGGTATGGTGTTAGTAAAAGATTGGACTTATACCTTCGGTTTTTTGTTACATCACTGTAGGTTTTAGCAATGACACTAAAACCTATTGGTATACCGATATTGATAACAAATCAAATTAAACTACGACTTTCTTCCGTTACATGTTTTAATGACCAATCATCCACTTCTATACCAATTATTGGGGCCCCTTACAACATATTTTTACGACATTCACATTAAATACTAATAAATTATATGTAAAAATTAAAATAATATATTAAAATACATGCTAAACAATAAGCAATAAAATAAATAAATAAATAAATAAATTTGTACAACCAAAAATATCAATAACATTAAAAATTAAAATAAAGTCTTACACCAGCCACACCTTGAACCTATTCAAAACAATGTAAAAGGAATACATTTTAGTGAAGTGTTTGCTTCAGAATGTAACATTATACAGAATAATTAACTTACACCAAAAAGAATTGTCTGGTACAATAATCTCATGCATAGCTCTGTAGCTTTCTTCATTGATAAATTAACTACACAACAAACCTTAAATTAAGTGGCAATTGTGCATAGCTCTTTCAACCAACTCCTATCTTGTGCCACAGTTGTAACTTGTAATGACTTGTTCAACCAAAATGCTCATGCCAAAACCCAGTATTGCTTGACAACAATTAGTATCTTCTCAGGAACAAGAGGAATATCTTCTGGTCGCAAAATCCGGTCCATCTCAAGAAGAATATCTTCTGCATTACATCTGCATTTAATTATCATACACATGCTTCAGTCACAAGAATGAACATTGAACACAACTTCTGAAAAATGAAAGAGACATAACTAAAACTAAGTGTTTCAGCTGATGGCAAGTTAAATCCACATAACATGTTACAAGCTCCATACTCCAGGGAGCTACTCAAACCTAAACTCATCATGAGACATGCTTAGATGTCGAAAAGCCCATTAAACAGGAAGAAAATTTACTTCTAAAAAACTTCATTGAACAAAAAATAGACATAAAAGCTAATACAAAGAACTCTTACTATAACATACATGGTATTACCACAATTGGCAGAGCATCACAAGATATCCAAAAAGACATACAGACTTAATAAAATTAATGGGGAAAATATGAAAACCTGTTTTGCAGCTTATTTTAGTTTAAATCTAAAACATCTCCCATTCCTCCTCCTCCTCATTAACGCCAATATGATTATCAACATCAACTTCGAAGAAATCATCATCATCATCAACTGCTGTCCTAACCAAATCATTGCCATTTTGAGCAGATTCATTGGTAACATGCATTGGTTGCTCATGGATTTCTTCAATTACATTTGATTCTTCATCACCCATATCATAAATATCTCTAACCTTTGCATTCAAAACAACAGGCCAATCCTTGTTTCTATCATCATATATGTAAAATACCTTTTTCGCTTGTGATGCAAAAACAAAGGGGTCATCACAAATATCTTTCCCAGTATGTTTCAAGTGGTTAAAATTCACCATGGTCATCCCAAACAAAGGAGTGCCTGACTGCATGCATAAGAACACAAGAACATGAGAAACTCTAGGCTACTTTCAAAAATAAAAGAGATATTGTTTAACACCAATTTTTAAAAAACTCGGCTACTAGACAATTTTTGTTGTTATTTTGTTTCTCAAGAACAGAACAGTTTTCCAAATTTTGGCCATACTTATAGAGTTCTTTATCTTGCCATCTCTCCCGATGGGCAGGTAATTCAGAAGTCCTTCTACCTATTCCTCTTTCTAATATGAAGAGTAGCTGATTAAAAAAATGATTTTCTATTTTTATAACTATGTTATTTTTGTCTGTTATGACTAATAGACATGAACATACTATTCAGACTATTGTCACTGGAGCTGGAGATGAGACACTTAGGTTTTGGAATGTATTCCCTTACCCAAAATCACAGGTAATTATTCATTAAAAGATAGAGAAAAAACCATGTGCTATCCACTTGCCCTGTTTTTCTTACTTACTTGATTCTGGATAGGGGTAAATGGAATCTTAATATTTTCTTATATCTTAATCTAGTACAGCATCATCAGCTATTTTCTGAGGAGGTTTCCACTATTTGCTTTTGTGTACTCTTTTTCTTCTTTCAGCTATGATATATTCTTAAGTTCTGACATCATTTTATCTTCATTATGTTTCAGGGAGGAGGAATACGAAGAAGGAGTGCACCTATTCTTCAAATGATTCGTGAGACGTGAAGAAGTATTTTGTCAATTTACATTAACTCACTAATCAGTATTATTACAAAAGTTTCCTTTAGCGCTTTCTTTATTTGACTTACTATATCATCTGACAATAAAAAGAAAATCATGATGTATATCTCATTTTCTAATTATAAAAGTTAAAAGTAGAACCTGTAAAGTTATAGCACAAGTTCAAGTCTCTTCTCTCTTACACACACTCTCCCTCAATCTAGCTCGAGAGTTTAAGAGCCGCAGTTAGTGTGAAGCAATGATGAGATGACAGCCAGTTAAAATCCATGAAAAGATTCTTTCAAATAAAAAATGGAAACAGTCATTGAGGGGAAAGGACATTATTTAGTAATATCATGGAATTATTTAGTGAAACTTTAAGTACCAATGGAGAGAGAAGAACAAAGAGTGGAGATAAAAAATAAGCTCGCGTTAGAGCCAAATAGATTATTTAGAATCTTAGATATCATATTCGGCAGGAAAAATAAAAAATTTAAACTGGACAAACAGGGCACTTTCATAGAACCTTACACTCTTTATACCTTCCGAAACTTCAATAATGAATACAAAGTAAGTTTTCCACCAGGCAAATCCACAACTATCAATTAAGCCAGTAGATAAACAAAGAAAACAACTACTTAATTTAATGGATACTGATGTAAACTTTCAGTAATAATGATAATTTGAAGACAGAAAACTAACAAGCTCAATGATAATTGCGCAGCAGATACAGTCACAGAACGCAATTTAAAAACCTCCACAATGTCGCTGATCACAACAAAAAAAAAAACTCCACAATGTAAAAAATTAACAAGTTCGAGTAAACATACCAGCAGTGTCCCAGAGGCCTAAATTGACAATAGTGCCTTCAACAACCTCATTTGCACTGAAATTATCAAACACTGTTGGAATATAGTCTTGATAACACAAAACACAAAAAATAAAAAAAAAAATCAAATTCAACAACCCAGATGATAAAGGTAGGTTCTTTCAACCAGAATTACAGTGTTAACTTACCTCTTTTCTTAACTTACACACATATATAAAAAAGACAGTAATTTCATGAAATTTACCATGATCAATAATCAAAAACTAAACTTTAGAGTGTAAAAAAATTCACAGCAAGAAAGAATTAAGTGAATGATACCGTTGGGCAGTGCTGGACGGCGGTGATGCGAAGGACGGCGGTGATGCGAAGGGTTGAAGGGCGGTGATGGGAGCTAACGCCAGAGGGAGAGAGGGAAAGAGATGGGAGCTATAATGGTAGAGGGAGAGAGTGAAAGAGAAAGGGAATCAGTGAGTGAGAAGAGTGAGAAGAGAAGAGTGGGGGAGGGAGACTGATCGACCATTGAGGTTTCTATGTGTAGGGAGAGAAGTGCTTTGGAGGGAGAGTGAATTTCTACCCGGGTTTTTTTTAATTAAACTAGAACCCTTGCCCGTGTGATGCACGTGATGGTCAATTAACAGGATTATTTTTTTTCTTATATATCAAATTGGTTTACAAATAATAAGATAATTAATATATTAATATAAAAAAAAATGTTTGTTATGTATGATAAAAAAATATCTTTGTATAGTCCTCCAATTAATTTTTAATCTATTTTGCATTTTAAGTCTCATTGTGATGATCAAAACATATAGTTATAGGAATATATAACTGTAGGTATATGACATTTATACCTAAGGATGCAAAAGTACAACAATTGGTATAGTAACAATGCTTGTTAAGTGTTGGTATATAAAATCTATACCCACGGTTTTGCACCAATAACTATAGGGTATACTTACAGAAAATAAGATTCATAAGTATAGCATTACTATACCCATAGATTTCAATCCGTCACTAATACATATAGTAACAAAGTTGAACTTCTGTAGATATATTTAATCTATACCCACGGTGAACATAACAACTGTAAGTATAGCATGTCTATACCTACGAATTTTCCATTTGTTGCTAAAACTATCTGTTGGTATATGGCAAATTTCTTGTAGTGTCTTTTTCATTTTGTTCCGGTCACGACCTACGGCGTCCGCACTCGTGTGCAGGTCACGTCTTACTGCGTCCGGATATGTTTCCCTTTATCTTATTCCGGTCACGACCTACTGCGTCCGCACCCATGTGCAGGTCACGTCTTACTGCGTCCGGATGTGTTTTACTTTCATCTTATTCCGGTCACGAACTACTGCGTCCGCACCCATGTGCAGGTCACGTCTTACTGCGTCCGAATATGTTTTACTTTCATCTTATTCCGGTCACGACCTACTGCGTCCGCACCCATGTGCAGGTCACGTCTTACTGCGTCCGGATATGTTTTACTTTCATCTTATTCCGGTCACGACCTACTGTGTCCGCACCCATGTGCAGGTCACGTCTTACTGCGTCCGGATATGTTTCGTTTTCATGGTTTATAATAACATCACCTCTTAGTCAAATTAAAAGTACATTTTTCCAATTAGACCTCAACAATAAACTCTCATAGCACAAACATTTCAGGTTACACATATATTCCCAATTTCACAAATCACACCTATATTATCCAATTATCACAATTAAGCAATGTATTCCATATATCACAAATTAACCTTATACTTCAATTAGCACAAATCAAATGTGTTATTAATATCATCACTATTGTCCTTAATTTGCAAACTCTAATTGTTGACTACCCTATGGTGCAATATTCCAACTAACAATTAATTCTTAGTACCCATTATATACATATCGTAAACTAATCCCCAGAGTATGGTAATACCCACTAATACCCACTCCTTACCTCAAGCTCTTAGAGATAGAAGGATTTTGTGCTTGGTAATATTAGCCACAACTCCAAGAAGAGAGAGGAACCTAATTCAATAGGAACAAGAAGAAAGGTGATTATTTTTGCCTCAATCCTTGACAAAGTTCATGAAACAAATGGATTTCCATAGGTCAAGACTTGAAATCCTCCATGGAAAGAGGAGAGAGAAAGATTCGAATCTAGAGAGAGAAAAAGAGAGGGTTCTTTGATTTAAACACTTACTTGAAGCTAGGAAGGAAGAGATTTGTTGATGGATTGAAGAAATCTCACTTGCTCTTGGATGATTTGGTGGTGGAGAAGGAAAACCCTAGAGAGAGAAAGGGAAGTTCGAAGCTTTGATAGAGGAAAGAGAGAGAAACATTGTGGTGTTGATCTTATCCTTCTTTTCCTTTATTTTTTTCAGTAACTGGTCGCACTACTCGAGTAGTCAGTGGACTACTCGAGTAGTCCTGATTTTCTGGACTTGCTGTTTCCAACAACTACTCGATTAGTCAGTGAACTAATCGATTAGTTAGTTTACTAATCGATTAGTTTGGCACTACTCGAGTAGTCTGGCCAGTTTTCTTTTTCTTGACATTTCAAAATGCCATAACTTCTTCGTTACCCGTCGGATCTTGCTGAAATTTTAAAGCAAGCTTCTCTACCTACTAACCTTCATATCCAACGGTGGAATTTAAGTTTTGAGTTGTAAATCTTTTATTTTAAATTCCCTAAAGTTCTATGTCTTAAACCTAAGGTTACATGCACAATTGGCTAAGTTTCTAACTTATATCCTCATTTCTTCTACCCTAAGACCATCACAATATAGATTACACTATAAATTAAGTTTGGGATGTTACAATCCTCTCCCACTTACCCGAATTTCGTCCTCGAAATTCAGTTGTCATCAAACAAGTGTGGATGATATTGTCTGATCTTGCTTTCCAACTCCCAAGTAGCTTCCTCCACATTGTTCCTGCTCCATATGACTTTTACCAAGCTAATCTCCTTGCCTCTTAACTGTCTCACTTGCCTATCCTCAATCCTCACTGGCAACACCTCAAAAGTCAAATTCTCCTTCAAAGGCAAATCATCCAATGTGACCACATGAGTAGGATCATGAATGTATTTCCTTAGTTGTGAGACATGGAATACATCATGAAGCCTAGCTAAGTGAGGGGGCATAGCAATCCTGTATGCTACCGGGCCAACCTTCTCCAAAATCTCATAAGGTCCAACGAACCGAGGAGTTAGTTTCTTGGACCTAATTGCTCTACCAATCCCTGTGACCGGAGACACTCTTAAAAACACATGATCCCCAACATCAAATTCCAAAGGTCTCCTTCGCCTATTAGCATAATTCTTCTGGCGATCCTGGGATGTCTTCATTTTGTTCTTGATCATGGTGATCTTCTCAGTTGTTTCTTTCACAATATCAGGACCTGTCAACAGATTCTCACCTATTTGGAACCAACACAGAGGCGTCCTACATTTTCTGTCATAGAGAGCCTCAAATGGTGCCATACCAATACTGGAGTGGAAACTGTTATTATAAGTAAACTCCATTAACGACAGTAACTGCTCCCAACTACCAGCCTGCTCCAGAACACATGCTCTCAACAAGTCCTCCAGTGTCTGGATAGTACGCTCAGATTGTCCGTCTGTCTGCGGATGATAAGCCGTACTAAATTTCAGCTTGGTACCCAATGCCTGCTAGAGACTCTGCCAAAATCGAGACAGGAACCTCGGATCACGATCGGATACTATACTAGTAGGAACACCATGCAACTTCACTATGTCCCTGATATACAACTGAGTCAACTTATCCATAGTGTACTTCTTGTGAATTGGAATAAAATGAGCACACTTTGTGAGACGGTCCACAACCACCCAAACTGCATCACATCCTGCAGCAGTCCTAGGTAGACCTATCACAAAGTCCATAGCTATACTATCCCACATCCACTCCGGGATATCAAGTGATTGCAACGGACCACCAGGCTTTTGATGCTCAATCTTAACTTTCTGACAAGTTAGACAATGAGATACATGATCTGCTACATCGGTTTTCAACTTTGGCCACCAATAAATCCTCTTCAAATCTTGGTACATTTTTGTTGCACCAGGATGAAAATTCATTTTGGTTCGATGTGTTTCCCATAGGACATCCCTTCTAATTTCGAAATCCATAGGAACACATATCCGGCCCCTAAACCGGATAATGCCATCAGAACCCTTCACAAAGTCGGGCTCTTTATTGCCCGATGCCCCTTCCAACAACTTTTGTAACTCTTCATCATCGGCCTGTCTTTCTTTAATAAGACCAATCAAATCATTAGTAACCTGTAACATTTCTAGAACAATGCTATTCTCTTTCACTTGCACGTTCAAGTTAAGGTCACTGAATTCTTGGATTAACTGCATCTCCTTCACCATTAGTTTGCTCACATGCAAAGTCTTGCGACTTAGTGCATCAGCCACTACATTGGCTTTGCCCGGATGATACTGAAGACTGAAATCATAGTCCTTCAAAAATTCCATCCACCTCCTCTGCCTCATGTTCAACTCCTTTTGATCGAAGAGATAGCAAAGGCTTTTATGATCGCTAAAAACTTCAAACTTTGAACCATATAGATAGTGCCTCCAAATTTTCAGGGCAAAGACTACTGCCGCCAACTCAAGATCATGAGTGGGATAGTTTTGCTCATGCTACCTCAACTGTCTGGATGCATAGGCTATGACTTGTCCTTGCTGCATCAGCACACAACCCAACCCTTGTTTTGAAGCATCACAATACACTACAAAGGATTGAGTCGGATCCGGCAAAATCAACACCGGGGAACTAGTCAATTGCCTCTTCAACTCCTGGAAGCTATCTTCACATTCTGGGGACCATTCAAACGGAACACCTTTCCGCGTAAGAGTAGTCAAAGGAAGGGCTAGTTTAGAAAACCCCTCAATGAACCTCCTATAATACCCAGCCATACCAAGGAAACTTCTGATCTCAGTAATGGACTTGGGTCTCTCCCACTTAAGCACCGCTTCCACCTTAGAAGGGTCAACAACAACACCCTTCTCAGAAATCACATGCCCCAGAAAATGCACTTCATTCAACCAAAAGCTACATTTAGAGAATTTTGCATAAAAATGCTTGTCTTTGAGAACTTGGAGCACCGTTCTCAAATGCTCCTCATGCTCCTTCGGGCTCTTGGAATAAATGAGAATGTCGTCAATAAAGACTATGACGAATGAATCCAAGTACGGCCTGAAAATTCTATTCATATAGTCCATGAAGATGGCAGGAGCATTCGTGAGACCAAAAGGCATCACCACATATTCGAAATGCCCATACCGGGTTCTAAAAGCAGTTTTAGGAATGTCCCCCTCTCGGATACGGATTTGATGGTATCCGGAGAGGAAGTCAATTTTTGAGAAAACTGCAGCTCCCCTAAGCTGATCCAACAAATCATCGATGCGTGGGAGTGGATATTTATTCTTCACTGTCACCGCATTTAGCTGCCGGTAATCAGTGCACATACGGACACTTCCATTCTTCTTTTTAACAAAGAGGATATGAGCTCCCCACGGAGAAACACTTGGCCTAATGAACCCCTTAGCCATAACCTCCTCCAACTGCTTCTTCAACTCTTCCAGCTCTGGAGGGGCCATTCTATATGGCGCTTTAGATATCGGGCCGGCACCAGGCATAAGATCAATGCCAAATTCCACTTCTCTGGCTGGAGGTAATCCAGGAATTTCAGCAGGAAAAACATCCGGAAACTCACAAACCACTGGTATCTTATTGAGGTCTGATGTTTCCTCATCATCCATAGCTGACACCAAGACCTGACAGAAGATTACTGACTTCTGACTGCAATAAAGTAGGACACGGTTCTGGGACATCCAGTCCATGCCTAGAATGATATCCAACTTGGTTAAGGGCAAACTTATCAAGTTCACTTTGAATTCCCGCTCCAATACTCGGAGTGGACAATCCAAACACATCGAGCATGTGACCACAGCTGAATTAGTAGGGGTAGAAACAGACAACTTAAACGGCATTTCAACCGCAGATAGCTTTAATCTTTCCATGCAATTGACAGAAATAAAAGAGTGTGTAGCTCCACAGTCAAAGAGAACACCACATGCAATATCATTTATATGGCCAATACCTCGAATCAGCTCATCAGCATCAGTAACTTCCTCGCCATCTAGAGTATACACCTTGCCCTTCTGAACTACCCGGTTGTCACCAGCCTTTTATACCTTGGCCACATTCACCTCCTTCTTAACTGCATTTCTGGGACAATTCATCATAATGTGACCTGGCTGACCGCACTTGTAACAGATTATTCCCCCCTTGCTCGGATCTAACCTCCAGCAATCTCCCCTATGCTGCTTACCACAATGTGGACAAGTCGGAATAGGACCAAAGGTACTCACTGCTTGGCCTGTTCTAGGCTGGGAGTAAGGACCTGGTCGCTGCACCGAACTCTTGCCCCTAATAGGACCTCCAGACTTTTGTACATTTTTGTTTCTTTTCTCAGCTGCCCGTTGTTTCCGACTCTTTTCATAAGTATGTCATGTTGATCAATTGAGACAGGTTGGCGATGTTTTGATACTCAAAAGCCATCTTGATTTCAGAACGAAGTCCGGCTTCGAACTTGATGCACTTGGTCCTTTCATCAGCATCTCGATAGCTCCCCGCATATCGGATAAGGTCTTCAAATCTAGCAGCATACTCACCAACGCTCATGTTTCCTTGTACTAGTTGCAGAAAGGCTATCTCCTTCTCTCAACGAACATCCTCAGGAAAGTATTTACCAAGAAAACAGGTCTTAAACAAATCCCAAGTGATTGCCTGATTGTTCGCCTCCAAACCCCTCCGCATCTGTTGCCACCAGTGTTCCGCTTCACTAGTCAACATGTATTGTGCCAGCAGAACCTTCGGTTCATCCGGTGCTGCCATGGTATTTAGGATCTTTTCAATCTCTTGCAGCCAAAGTTGTGCCCCATTAGGGTTGAACCCTCCTTCGAACTTTAACGGTTCATTCTTTCTGAATCGTGCCAGTCAATCAATCGCAACTGGAGCTGGTGGTTGAGGATTCATTGCTGCTACTGTTGCTGTTGCTGTTGCTGCGGCGGCTGCTGCTATGTTATTCCCCTGATTCTGTTGCATCTGTACCAGTTGTTCCAGAATAGCGTGGATCCCGTCATTATCGACCCGTCTACCAGCCATACTGTTTAGTCATGGATAAGGCCGACAATTAATGCTTAATGGAATAATTAATGGTATGAACATCCTATCAATAAATTCTAAACTCTAAACTATAATCATCGATTACTCGCTCGGTGAGTAATCACTGGAGTAGCTCATAACTCCCAAGGCTGAGGGAAACTGCTCTGATACCATAAATGTAACACCCTATAATTATTTACCCTTAATTACCCTTATATTAAAAATACAGGCTTAAAAATTCCTTTTCATTATATTAAAATCAACCGCCAAACGGACGGAGTTTCGTTTGTTTTTCGAACTATACCAAAATTTAACCTGTGAAAGACATTCTCAAATATAAATATCCAGTAGCCTACAAGGCCTCATGTCAAATACATAAACCACATCAAGGACCAACGGGCTCCAAAAGAATAACAGTGCGTGTCAAGTGTGTGTGTCAGAGTATCAGCGGAAAACCAAGCTCAAGTATCAGTAATCAAAACACATAAACTCTATCAAAACAAGACAAAACACCCTAAGCCTCGACCAAAGTATACACAATAAATCCACATAAAAAGAGTAGATGAGGCTTAGGTCCATGGTATGATAAATCCCCATAACCACCCTACTCTCCCTGTGAGGGAGAGTACTCCTGCTCGGCCTGGTCAAGTGCAAGCTCTGCCTCAGTACCTGTGGAAAATAGTAAGGAGTGAGCATTACACATAAAATGGGGAAGCAGTTTCCAAATACAACATAATGCTATACTAAGTCAAACACATCTAACATTCAAATCACAACATAACCAAGCTCAACACCTCACTAATCATTCTCAAGATATCCGTTGGTTTCTCAATTCAATTTCTTTCCGCTTTGTTCTTAGTCATTATATTTATAAAAACCCTTTTATTCTCTTTTCTTCCATTAAATTCACATTTCTCTTTCATTTTGTACCGGTCACGACCTACGGCGTCCGCACTCGTGTGCAGGTCACGTCATACTGCGTCCGGATATGTTTCGTTTTCATGGTTTATAACAACATCACCTCTTAGTCAAATTAAAAGTACATTTTTCCAATTAGACCTCAACAATAAACTCTCATAGCACAAACATTTCAGGTTACACATATATTCCCAATTTCACAAATCACACCTATATTATCCAATTATCACAATTAAGCAATGTATTCCATATATCACAAATTAACCTTATACTTCAATTAGCACAAATCAAATGTGTTATTAATATCATCACTATTGTCCTTAATTTGCAAACTCTAATTGTTGACTACCCTATGGTGCAATATTCCAACTAACAATTAATTCTTAGTACCCATTATATACATATCGTAAACTAATCCCCAGAGTATGGTAATACCCACTAATACCCACTCCTTACCTCAAACTCTTAGAGATAGAAGGATTTTGTGCTTGGTAATATTAGCCACAACTCCAAGAAGAGAGAGGAACCTAATTCAATAGGAACAAGAAGAAAGGTGATTATTTTTGCCTCAATCCTTGACAAAGTTCATGAAACAAATGGATTTCCATAGGTCAAGACTTGAAATCCTCCATGGAAAGAGGAGAGAGAAAGATTCGAATCTAGAGAGAGAAAAAGAGAGGGTTCTTTGATTTAAACACTTACTTGAAGCTAGGAAGGAAGAGATTTGTTGATGGATTGAAGAAATCCCACTTGCTCTTGGATGATTTGGTGGTGGAGAAGGAAAACCCTAGAGAGAGAAAGGGAAGTTCAAAGCTTTGATAGAGGAAAGAGAGAGAAACATTGTGGTGTTGATCTTATCCTTCTTTTCTTTTATTTTCTTTTCCAGTAACTGGTCGCACTACTCGAGTAGTCAGTGGACTACTCGAGTAGTCCTGATTTTCTGGACTTGCTGTTTCCACCAACCACTCGATTAGTCAGTGAACTAATCGATTAGTTAGTGTACTAATCGATTAGTTTGGCACTACTCGAGTAGTCTGGCCAGTTTTCTTTTTCTTGACAATTCAAAATGCTATAACTTCTTCGTTACCCGTCGGATCTTGCTGAAATTTTAAAGCAAGCTTCTCTACCTACTAACCTTCATATCCAACGGTGGAATTTAAGTTTTGAGTTGTAAATCTTTTATTTTAAAATCCCTAAAGTTCTATGTCTTAAACCTAAGGTTACATGCACAATTGGCTAAGTTTCTAACTTGTATCCTCATTTCTTCTACCCTAAGACCATCACAATATAGATTACACTATAAATTAAGTTTGGGATGTTACAAACACAACTTTGACAATATCATTAATAATTTTGCTACCACACTCAAATTTTCAGTAAACACTTAATTTTCCCCACTCTTAAATTAACAAAAACCCAAACAAACACCGGCCCGGGCATCGCACGGGCATAGGTACTAGATATGATACTTTATAATTTTCATTTATCAAGTACATTATAATTTCTTGATTATACCTATATTTTTTTCAAATTTTTCAAAATCCACGTTTCAATTTCCATATAATTTTATTTTACCTTTCCGTCAACAAAAACCAACCGATACCGGCCCGTGCATGGCTTGGAGCCAAATGAGTATGTGTACCGGAAACAATAACATATCAATTGATGTGGAAAATAAAATAGTAAATGAAAATAAAACTGTAAAGGTAAAAGGAAAAAGTCACATGTGAGTGTGTATGAACGGTGTGACCTGAACTGAGAGAGGGAATTAAATAACTTTTGTGAGAAGCTTTGTGGCTCAAACTTCAAAATATTGCTATCTTTTGTTTTAATTCAGCAGTTTTTATCTACATACCTATACAATAATACTATTTACATATATTTTTAAACAAAAAAATATTGGTATCCACAATAATAGCTATCAACAAAATTCATTCATAAACATTAATATATTATACACAATTGAATCATATGCATAAACGCATTTTCACCGAATACTATATTTCTCAATATATTTTCAACAAACAATTATGTCTTTATAAATATATATTCATGTACATATTAATTTCTCATACACTACAACTAATATTATTTTTCAAAACATTAAAACAAACAAACCCCAAATATGTTGGGGGCACATCGTCGATCCGTGCATCACACAGGCAAATTTGCTAGCATAAAAAAGAATACATACAACTAATGAAATGAAATGCTCCATTTAAAAAAAAAAGAAATGAAATGTTGGGGTGGTTTTTTCATGGTTTTTTGCCAATTTTTTATTTTTTTAATAATAAAAAATATTAAAAAATAGCTATTGGTAAGGATAAAGGTATAGAAAACTACAATTTTAGGAAATCAATATCTACATTAAATAACAACAAATATATATTCTTACATCAAAATCAAATCAATTTTAGTACGTGATAGGAAATTAGTTTTATTATGTACTTTTTGAATTATTTTTTAATTTTACATCAAGATCTATAACAACATGTCACACGCCACGTTATCACCCACTACCTCATAATCTATCTAATATTATATTAGCAAAGTTTCCTCCCATTTTTCACCACCCCAAATTATCCCGCCTTTTTCTCTCTCCCATGTGGACCCCCCCTCCCCCAAACTTCTTCTTTTTTTTTCCATCCATTGCCTCACCTTTATTTTTTAACTACTCCCTCCTGTTTCGACTATCCCGTCCAAACAACAGTACTAGGGTGCTTCTATCATTCACCAGTTTTATGCTTCAATTTTTTTTTTATTTTAATAAATCTAATATATTAAAAAAAATATGTTTTGGATTTTCTGTGTTTTTTTTATGTACATGTTTTTGTTATTTGGATTTGAATTTTTTTTATATATTCTTCCGGACAAATGTAATGGTCCAAACAAGTAAAATATAAAACAATGGTGCTTCCACCATGCACCTTTTTTGGTGCTTCGGCTCTTTTTTTAATTTTTTATTTTAATAAATCTAATATATTAAAAAAAATATATGCTTTGGGTTTCCTGTATTCTTTTTATGTACATATTTTGTTATTTTGATTTTGAATTTTTTTTTATATATATTCTTTCGGACACTGGTAATGATCCAAACAAGTAAAATAATATAAAACAAGGGTGCTTCTACTATGCACCGATTTTTGGTGTTTTGGCTTTTTTTTTATTTTTTTTATTTTAATAAATATAAAATATTAAAAAAAAATATGTTTTGGGTTTTCTGTATTCTTTTTATGTACATGTTTTTGTTATTTGGATTTGAATTTTTTTATATATTCTTCCGGACACATGTAATGGTCCAAATAAGTAAAATAGTATAAAACAAGGGTGCTTCTACTATGCACCGGTTTTGGTGCTTCGGCTCTTTTTTTTATTTTTTTATTTTAATAAATCTAATATATTAAAAAAATATTCTTTGGGTTTTCTGTGTTCTTTTTATGTACATATTTTTGTTATTTGGATTTGAATTTTTTTTATATACTCTTCCGGACACATGTAGTGGTCTAAACAAGTAAAATATAAAACAATGGTGCTTCTACCATGCACCAGTTTTTGTGCTTCTACCATGCACCATTTTTTGTGCTTCTACCATGCACCAGTTTTTGTGCTCCGGCTCTTTTTTTATTTTTTTATTTTAATAAATCTAATATATTAAAAAAATATGTTTTGGGTTTTCTGTGTTATTTTTATATGCATGTTTTTGTTATTTGGATTTGAATTTTTTTTATTATATGTTTTCTGACACAAATAATGTTCCAAACAAATAAAACATAAAACAAAGGTGTTTCTATCATGCACCGGTTTTTGGTGCTCGGGCTCTTTTTTTAATTTTTTTATTTAATAAACCTAATATATTAAAAAAAACTATGCTTTGAGTTTTCTGTATTCTTTTTATGTACATGTTTTTGTTATTTGGATTTGAATTTATAATGCCATTTGCTCCCTAGCGTGGTCCTCACTGTCCATTTCCTCCTTCCTAACTTCCCCTCTCACAATAGCTGCCCAAATTTCCCCAATCTCCAATTGAAATTGAAAATTCCGCCCGCCCAAATTGAAAATTCCTTCCTAAACAATTTTTAAACAATAATGTTTACATTATTATACTTTGTTTACATTTAAACATTATTCATATTAAAATTCTTTATAACTATTCAATAATAAATTTAAACTAATATTAATTGTAACTTTGTGAAATGTTTTATCAATATATTAAAACTAATACTAATTGCAACTTTATGAAATGTTTTATCGATTTCGTGTTTCATGCACGGGGTTGGAGGCTAGTAAGTCTTGAAAAAGACAACTTAGAAACCGCCAGGGCCTGGAGATTCTAAGAATTGCATGGATAGCAGAGCAGCATGAACCTCCTCTTTAGTCACATCCGCAGTCAAAGTTGTCAACGTATCATTATTTAGCTTATTATCTTGCACTGATTGAAGAGATGCTAGAGAAACTGAATCCGGAGAAGAGAAAAGCTGTTTAAAATAGTTCAAAGCTTCTCGCTGTAGAATTGCATCATCGGTGCACCAAATATCATTAATAAAAAGACCACACACTTTATTTTTACGCCTTCTAATAATGGTTTGAGTATGAAATTTTTTTGTATTTCTATCCCCAAAATGCAGGGTGCTTCTACGTCTCCACCGGTGGGAACGTATATCTACCTGTGACCATAGGTCATAACTGGTCTGAGTTGCAAATTTTACAGGTAATATTTTCAACAAGGAAATGACAAGTTTATCCTCCTAATTAAAAATGATTCGAGCTACTCCCTGCCTTGTATGTTCTACTCCCTGCCTTCATCTCTTTCCATTATCTCAAGTGCAATGAGTCTCTCTCCTCCTGCGATGAAGATCTGAACATAGTAAACCGACTTCCTTGTATGTTCTTCTCCCTCCATCAAACCAGATCGAGCGGCAGCAGATCCAGCTTCGAGATTTTAATTTCCAGCTCGAGTTCGAGTTCTCCTTTTCCCTCTTCGTTCCCTGATGTGCGAGGTCCACCGCCGCCGAGGTTAGTAGTTTGCATTTCACCCCTTGTTGTGTGGCTTTGATCTCTTTGAACGGCAAACTAACCCGAATAGATGTTTGGTATCATGTTTAGTAGATTGCATTTCACCCCTTCCTGATATTGCTATCATGTTTGCTACCATATTTAATTTTCAACCTCTGTTAGGTGATATTTCTTAAACAAGTAGTATTAAGTCAGTGACCTTGATGCCTTGAAATAAAGTTTTGAAGTTTTAGGGTTCGTGTTCTTGAAATTTCTTACTCTAGCTTGATTCTCTTCAGATGTTCAGCACCAGATTTAGTTTCTCCTGAATTTTCTACAAAAGGTTTCTGAAAATGCTTAAGCAATCATATCATTTCATTTATTTTGATGTCCATTTGATCCCAACTAAAAGTTACTTTGAAAAAGAAAATCCTTCATAGATGTTTTTGGAAACTTGTAATCCATCACCCCTTCCCCTTTCTTTGTCCAAATTAATATATTAAAGAGTATTTTATTTGTTAAGAGTGAATGTGGAAACGCTTGAGCAGTTATGCTGAATGACATTTTTTTCCTTCTAAAAGTTACTATTTTGCTTTTATTGTAGACTCTAAAAGGTGCTTGTGACAAGTTTGATCTTACTTTTTACCCCCGATTTAAGAAAGAGTGTGATGATTACTTTTTCATTAAGGTATAATTCTACAGCTCCTCCTTTTTCACATTGTGTAACTTTTTAGTGCAGTATTTGGCTATAGTATTAGGCTTTTTCTCATAATAGTGATGATTACTATTATGAGGATTGCGTGTCTTTTATGTTGCCTCTTTATTACTCTACATTCAACATCGAGGTGAAAGGAGAGGGGTTGAAGGACTAGTTTTTGATAATCTGAGTAGTGATAGATAATGATAGATATGATAACGAGATGCTCCTTTCCTTTGTTACTGGTAGGTAATTTGTTTATGTATAAATGGCTGCTTACTGCAAAGATTTTTCGTTCTTTCTATTTCATGCTTGCCTAAACCATGGTTACTTGCAGAATGTGCAAATTGTATTACTCCTGCTTATATGTCCATCATAGAGAAAAGGAAGAATTTACCCTTCACAAATCATAACAGAGCATGGCAACAATTGCGGAGGGGACGATTTGTGGAATTCAATTTGGTACACTCTTTAACATTACTCTAAGACCAAAAATGTATTCTTCTTTACTTTTTCACATCAGGTTGAAATTCATCTTATTAGAAAAAAAATCATTTCAGGTATGTCCTAATAGAACAACTTATGGACTGAATACTAGAGGAGAGAATTACTGAAGGGAGAATCGAGAGGATTCTTTCTTCTCTGCCACTGACTGCTCGGTGGGAATATAGTCATGTATGATTTTGGCTCTTTTTTTTTTTCAAGGAATTGTAAACACATTGACTATTAGATGCGTATAATTAATTTTCTAGTATTTATGAAGTTGCTGCTGTGACGGTGATATCTTTTTTGTGTGCAGATACCTGAGGAAGGAAGCGAAGAACGGAAACTCTTGGATGTGTGCATCAAACCGAAGGAATGGGCCTAAATGATAGCTAGATGTCTTCTTATGCGTACTAATGATTTTGTCATGAATTTGAATACTGGCTGGTGTTTTAGAAACATTGATATTTAGCTTATTTAGTATTTAGAAACATTAGCTTATTTAGTATTTAGAAACATTGATATTTAGCTTATTTAAGGCATGTTTGGTTACTAAAAAATCACGTTGATTGAGTTTTCTTCAAATAACTGGAATTAACCACAATTGACTATACTCCCTCTATCCCAATATCTTGGTAAAAAAATTATAAAAAATCTTAAACAATGTATATTGTATCAATGACTAATAATTAATTAAGGAAAACATATCTAATTAAATTTTTTAGAGCCAATATTGTAATATGTATTAATTGTAATGATATCAATTTTTTTAAAATTTATTTTGTTATCAATATTAAAATCATGCATTGTATTAAACAAATACTATCTTATTTTTATTCACTTGTTTGACTTTTATTAAGATAATGGGACGGAGGGAGTATTTTACTTTTTTCAATATTTTTTTACCTTACAACAATGTAAGGTGCTATTTAATTTAATTGCACTATATTAACAATTAATACGGTATCAATTTAATATGCTGATGAATTTAAGTTTAAAAAAGTTTATTAACAAACTAAAATTAAATTATTGATGATAATGTATCATTTATTCTTATTACTTCATACATTTTTTTTTTCTGAAAAGGGTTTGTTTTATTTGGATTGTGTTATTTTAGTGAACCCCCTTGTTTAAAAGAAAATTCCATAATATCCTTACAAATTTTCAATAAACCCAAAATACCCCTTTTTTATTTAGTTTATTAACCCCAAAAAAAAAGGAAAAAAAAAAGAAAAAAAATCAAGCATAAAAATTTTGAGTCAGACATATAATCAAACACATTGTAAGCATCTTAATTTCACATAGACAACAGTTAAAAACCACTTGATCACACACTTTATATCAATTTCTCCGAAAAACAAAACAGAGCCTTTAGTAATAAAGCTTCGATTTTTTCATAGTACAGAGGCATTAGGTAGCATCCAAGACATTCTCGCTTGTGCCTGTGAGTTGCTAATATATTAGTAGCATATATTACTAAAAGAATTAATCTTAGTAGCATGAAACTCTTGTTGCTAACAAGCCACAAGAGAATATATTAGCAAATGCGGGATGGAAGTGAGGGAGTATTTGGATGATAAATGCCAAAAGCATGCAGTATTTGCGGTGTTAACAAAATAATACCACCTGTCTTGAGGAAGGATTCTACTGCCACACTGAATCTAGCGCTGTTAAGTGTTTGCAAAACCACATATTTGACCTACTACTACTGCTACTACTATTGTTGTTGTTGTTGTTCATGCAGCAGCAAGAAGCAAGCATAAGTAAAAAGGGAAAAACAAACCACCAGCGAGAAGGAAAATTCTAAAACATTCTCGCTTTGCCTCCGGCGAGAGGTAAAAAAAAAAAAAGAAAACTAGCACATTCTCGCTTTGCCTTCAGCGAGAAGGGAAAAAAAAATATAGCTCGCTGAGGTTCCAGCGAGCTACACAAATTTTACATTTTCGCTAGGGCCTCAGCAAGAAGTCAAAAAAAAAAAAAGGTTAATAGAGTCTTAAACAAAAAAAGTGGGTTAACTAATTAACGGGGTGAGTCAAAAAAGTAATTCCCTTTTTTCTGTTCCCAAACTTTTTCTGCAGCTTTGGCCCAAAACAAAACCAGATCCTACAGCCCATTCTATCTTTTCCATTTAAACATTTTCTTTTAACCACAAATACATGTACATGTATTTTTACCCGTATAGCAGTTATCAGGTAAAGGATCTCAACCCTTCGTTTTGTATTTTGTCAAGATCAGTAGCTCAAACCCATAGAACCACCGGTGGTGTCAAAAATTTTGGCCCCACATCAAACGCCACCCAAAATGCACCCAAGTTTCCCTTGACTTTTGAAACCACAACATTTCCTCGTATTGCAAGACCTTATTATACTCACCTTGAAGCTCACGTTCATATTGAACAAGGTCAGAAGAAAAACATAGCTCAAATTGTCTTTGAATCCCTAAAATCCACGCTTGAAGAAGCTTTTGGTTGTGGAAAATGTTTCTAAAAACTTTATTAAACTACGAAGAATCATCTTGAACCTTCTTCAATTTCCTAGCCACATTACCTTCAGTAGCTAGCCAAGCATTTGCCACCACATTATTATACTCTGGATGATATGACCAGGCAGCCTGAAAGCGAAATGGTATAATAGTCCCAGTTTTAAGAGCTCCATGGTTACAACGAAGAAGTAAAGGATGATGGTCAGAATGAAGACACGTTAGAACCTCAACAATGGCATCTTGGAAGGGTGATGCTTGTAAGCTCCGTGCTTAAAACCGGGAATAGGCTGTAAAAGGGAAATTTATATTTTGCCCCCTGCCTACTGAACTACTCCCTCCGTCCCATTATCTTAATAAAAATCAAATAAGTCAATAAAAATAAGAGAGTATCTCTTTAATATAATGCATGATTCATTTATTAATTACAAATTGTTATTACACAAATTTTTGTATCATTGCAATTAATACATATTGCAATATTGTCTCCAAAAAAATCTTTAAATGTGTTTTTCATATTTACTTATCAATCATCGATATAATATACAATCTTTAAAATTTTTCATTTAATCTTTTACTTTAATATGGGATAAATTTTTTTTCATTTTTTTACCAAGATAATGGAACGGAGGGAGTACAAATTAGCTACTTGGTCCAATAAATATAAAAAAAATAAAAGGGTGGTTAACACAGATCCACTTTTATGCTGTTATTTCCTCCCTGTTGTTTTTCCTCTTCTTCTTTTCTACACATCGCACACCACACCCTTCCATCCGCGTTTGGTATTGTTCTTCTTCGACACACCACATGCTTCCCTCCATATTCTTCTTCTTCGACACTCGACAAAGCAGAGGTGTTCCCCGTTATTGTTCGACACCAAACCCTTTAATCCGTCTCCATTTTTGTTTTCCGTGTTGGATACTCATATCGTCCTTTGGGAGGGCGTGTATTTTTGTATTACAGGCGTAAGTCAGTTGTTCCAGAACCTGTCACCGTGTGGGGTAGAAAGAGAGCAGAGGATTTGTAAGGTAAATTCGAAATTGATCTATTTCTTGCTTTTATGTTGAGATTGAAGTAGTTAGATACTTGAATCCATCAATTTATTTTGAAGTACTTGTTCATCTTAGTTCTATCATGTGTGTACTCTCTAGCAAATATACTAGATCGAAAAGTAATACAGTCGGTTAAGACCAGATATCATTCCCACATGGACTCAGAATTGTTTAATCTATTTTTACCCAAGAGTAATTTAGAGCAAAATCTATTAAAAGCTAAAATTCAGAATTTGATAAATTAATTAAAAAGATAAACTAAACTACTGGAAAATAAAATAAAACTAGAATTGCAATGGGAAAACTTGGTTAGGAACTCAGTTTCATTGTATGTTCATTCATTTATTATAAATCAATATTTCTCATTCAAATCAAGAACAAATTCAGAAAATAGTAATTCCTAAATTCCTCTTATGAAATTATTGTTTATTATTCAACTTGATAAATCCTAATTCCTTAGAAATTTAAACAATTGAATAACCTTAATTAAGAATAGTGAATTATGAAAAGTTACATAAGAATTCAATAGTATCCCTACTGATTGAATAGTTATGCTGATTAATTGCATGACCTATTTCGAGTCCTAATTTTCCAATTCAGATTTAGAAGATCCAAAACATAGATTAGCTACTTCCATGCATAACAATAAAAATCCAATTAAACACATGACTTAGAAACTGAAAACATTAATTCATAAAAATAAATTACAAATACAAATCCACCATGTTCCTAACACAAAAGGTTTAGTTACACATAATGAAGGAAAGAAGAAAAACAATAACTATGGAATTCATTCCTAAATTACCACAGGTAACTGCTTCAAATCTTCAATCTTCTCCGGATTCCTCCTTCGAATGATCTCCAAAAGTATGTAATCTCCCTTCTCAAAGCTCTAATCTGACTTTAATGACTCTAATTGACTGCTATTGACTGTATAACCTAATTCTAAAACATAGAATATATACATAAAATACAAATCCTAATAGAATCCTCCAAAATTGCTGAGAAATTAGCCCAATTAGACCTCCACAAGTCACGCGCGCCTAGGCGTATAGGGTTGCACGCCTGGCCGCGCACCATCTGATCACCCAGAGTTAGCGATGCACGCACGCTTGGGCGTGTGGTGCATTTTTCGACTCCGTTTCTCTCCGTTTTTGTGTCAATTTCAAGTTCTTCTCATGATCTCAGCTCCAATAATATTTTCTCCAAATAAGCCCCCAAAAGCACCTGAAACATACCCAAAACGGATCAAAACGTTCAAAGGACTCTATAATACTAAAAATTCCTAAAACTAATACAAATTACCTATATTTACAAGAGAAACAAGCCAAAACCATAGCAAAAGGAAGTGAAATTAAGCCCAAAAACATCATATATTAGACTCAAATCACTTCCCCAAACTTAGCATTTTGCATGTCCCAGGCAAAAGTAAAATAAAAACTCTAAAACAAAAGACTATCTAAATCAAAATATACAACACCTAATCTAAGACTTCGACTCATCAATACAGCCACATATTTACACAAGCTACTCACATATTCAAAAACTGGTTAAAGAAACAAACCCAATCAGAACCCAAAACTAGTGAACACTCTCAACCTCTCAGTGTATATCTCTCATGTGTATAGGGTTATAAGAATTCACTCAAGTTCATACAATAGCAAAGTGTTACCATAAGCTTGACCATAGACCCAAATCTCCACTGAAATTATTGAATAGATGCAAAAATCAAAAGGTCTTTAATTGGGTTGTAATGAGGCCATGGCTAAAAGTGTCAGGTGGGATAAAAGAAAGAAGAGATAAAACCAAGGGCTAAAATGCAAAAACAAATTTTCCTCTAAAATTATGAATGAGCAATGAATACTATGAGGACTCACACTCAAATCACAACTATTTCACACTTCTTCTTTTTCACTTTTTACTCTACTACCTCTTCCAAACAAATTTCTTTTTCTTCTTATTTTCAATTTTTTTCCTCTTCAATTTCTTTTTTTCTTTTCTTTTTTCTCTTTTGGAAGAGGAGTAAGCTCAACAACACTTTTACAATTTTTCTCTTTTGATATGTCCCTCTCTTAATTGCTCATCCAAGATTCCTAAGGTACTCACAAAAATAATACAACCAATGCAGGGTACCAAAGAAAAATCATATCTCATATCAGTCTCAAAATGGGCAACTAAAGGAAACAAATCCAAACAAATCATCTGAAGGTCACAAAAACACAATCCTAAGTGCCTTAATCATATTCATGCATGCAATCAATTATCAATATCAAAATGGTCACCGGTCAAGTTCTAGAACACATGCTAAAGTGAACACACTCATGAAAGAAATAGGGGTCTCAAATCACAATAGATCAAATAAATCACATACTCCATCATTAGGCTCAAAAACTCACTAGGCTACAGTCAGTTCACTAGTTACAAATTCTGAAAAAGTTTATCAAAATAACCGGATTTCAAAAATATTTACAGCTCAAACAAATTACTAATATGAATCAATGAATCTAATCTTAAACTAAGTATTTACACCTATCATCAGAAAAATAATCCTAAGTCTAGAATAATTACAATACATCTACCTAAAACACAAACCAACACCAAAAATGGGAGAACAATTCAAGTCTGAATTTTTTTTTTATTTTGTCCACTTCCCCAAACTTAGAGGTTGGCTTGTCCTCAAGCAAACTAAACTAAACAAACGTAAACTACAAAATAAAAAAAAATTAGAAGGATAAATTTAGAACACTTCCCTATCACATCCACATCAAATGCTCATCACTAACAAAAATGAGAAGATACTCCCCCAAACTTAATACCTGCAGGTCGTTAGAAACAAGTGCAAAAGAGCACCTCTCATGAGGAAAACATCAACTCACACCTGCTGCACAAAATAAATATCCAGATGCAATAACAAGTGAACCAAATAAAATCCATGCAATAAAACTAGCAACAAGTCCTAAAAAACAAATACATGTCTTTTCGGTACAATACAGGTCCAAATAGGGAAGAGGAAGACATATGATAAATCAAAATAAAATACTACATCCCCTAACTATCATCCTCATCCGGTGAAGAATCCAGCAGGACATGATCCTCCTCAGTGTACGGAGGCACATCGTATGGTAGGCCCTGTGCTGATCTCCAGTCTCTCAAAACCACATCTCTGGCCTGGTTCCCACGCATGTCCCTGCGCTGAAACTCGACCGCTCTGCTCTGTCTCCGCAGCATACGCTGCATCAGCCCAATGACCTCATCCATGCCGCCCGACTGCCTCGCTGGCTGGCTGGATGGTCCTGCCTTTGAATGGTGCTGCTGTGGTGGTGGTGGAACGAACTGCTGCTGCGGTGGTGGCGGTCCCTCACCGGCCGTCTCTATGGCCCTAACAATATATGAGTCCCACGTGGCCTTGGTCATCTTTGGAGTCCGTGTAAGATCCGTCATATCTGCTCGAAAATCAACCCCAGCCGCGGTGCACAACCGTGTAATGACCAACGGAAAACCAACATACCTCATCTCCTTCCTGGCAAAGCGATGCATACAATCAGAAATGATCGATGCCGCATCCACTATAATCCCCTGACGAAGGACATAAATCAGCCAGCACACTCCCGGCTGCACCTCTGTATCATGTGAGTGTGGGTCCAGGTTATGCACAATGAACCGGACCCAAAATCTAGCAGCTCCCACGAGATGTTTCTGATACACATGCTTGACCGTGCCAGCCACGGACAAGTTCCAATCTCTATCATGCAGAAACAGAGCTCTCTTAACCATCTCCAATGGGTACTCATCCTCACTGTTAAAACTGTATGTGGTAAACATGGCGGGCGCTGCATCCAGTGGGTACAAGGGAAGTCCCATGACACGAGCTATAGTAGCTGCATCATAGGAAACCTCTACTCCTCTAACATAAGTGACTCACCTATCATTACCCACTAGTTCAGCTCTCTGGGCCTCCACCAGGCATTAGCATAAAACTCCCACACTAGGAATTTGCTAAATGCCTCATCTGGTTCCCTAATCCACGCTAACCATGTAACGCTCTGACTTTTCTCATTATTAATTTCAGTTTTCTTTATTGAATAAAAAAAATTAATTCGTTGTAAATGATTATTCAATCTTTGGGTATTTTCATAAAATGCCTTGCATTATTTTATTTATATATTTTCGAGCAAATTCATTTAAAAGAAAATTTTCATATTTAAAGTAAATATGTATACTTTCTATACTTTGTCTAGCTTTCGATATACTTAATAATGAATTATGTTCAGTATCTTGAAATTGTGACGCTATGGTCTTCTTATATATTTGTAATTAATATTTTAATTGATGATTAAATTTTATTTGATTGATACTCTTTAAAGTAATTAGCCTATCTAAAAAAATACACTGTTTATATTTTACCTTGTTTTAGATATATTCAAGACAATATGAAAATTAGTTATTTTATGTTTCCTAATATTTAGCTAAGTTCTAACCTTATAGTTGTCCTAAATGAATTTTGATGATGCTTAATTATTATTACCATTAGTATCTTTTTACTTAAAGTAAATAAATAAACAAATAATAAATTAATAATAGTAATGATGAAAATAAATAATACTAATAATATTATTAATATGAAAAATGAGGGAAAAAGGGGTTGAAAACCCTATCTCCCTTGGCTGTTCAGGGATGCCAGCCGCCACCTCCCTCCCTCTCTCTTCCCCTTCGTCTCTCTTTCTCTATCCTGTTCTCTTTCTCTCTCTCCTCCGGTTCCGTTACCGCCGGTCATGGGAATCACGCTGCTGTCACCACTGTAGAGCCATGGTCACCGTTGTTGCTGCTGGGTGGACGTGTTCGAACCGGTTCTTGGGTTGAACCGAGTCAAATGAGTGCTACCGTGGTTTGGTTCAGAGTAAAATGGATTGTCGTGGGCCGGAATCAGAACCTCCTTGTTGTGCCTTAAACCAGATTCTAATGGAACCCTAGAAGTAAGGAGGAGTCATTTTCGATTATTTAAGCACAAGGATTATTGAGTTTATAATGGAATTGGGGAAAAATAGTAAGTCAAAGCTAAAAATCTAATTTATAATTTTAATTTGAAATTAGAGTATAATAATAAAGTATATAACGAAAATTTATATTACTTTTATTTGTTTTATTTTTTTAACGAAAAAGTAGGAAGTGAAGAACCCTAGGGAGTTGCTTTATTTTAAAAAGTTATCTAATATTGAGACATCCCTGAGGATGTTGAATAGTTGTGATTCTTGATTGTGAATGGTTGTTTGAAATATGTGGTTTGTATCAATTCGCTTTGATGGTATCAGTTGTGTTGACTAAATTTGATTGCTGACTTGTTGTGTTGCTTACTTTTGACTGTTTGTAATATGTTGTTTATGAATTGGAATATGGTGGATATAGAGTAATACATGTAATATATGATAGTAAGAACAATTGAAAATGAATACTTATTTATGAACTATGTAATCATAGACTTGGTAATGTTATTATGATAATGAACTGAATTATGGTAAAGGTATAATTAATTTCTGTATTCTCTGATTTTCATTATGCTCTCTTCTAATCCTTTTGTTTAAATAATTTGGAAATGTCTCACTCCTCGTGGTTTAACATTTTAGGTAACATGGGGACAACGGATTCCGCAGCAGAGCAGGCAAAAAAGGGAGAACTATATTATGTCGTTCTGAATATCAATTTGTAAAATCCCGATACTTTTCAATTTTTGTAATAATAAACCTATATTTTGTTAATTATTTTGTATTAAATAAATTTGGGATGTTACGAACCACTGGTTAATCTTTAAAGCTTCCCTGACCTCCTCTATCTCCCTAACTCCCACAACTCGACGGACCATAGGACCCTCGCTATCATACAACATACTCGTCTCGGGAGTTATCCCTCGACGCACCATCTTCCCTTCATAATAGGTAGAGACCCTCGAATGCTCAAAGGTCTTTCCCATATCACTATCACTACCCACTGCTGGCCTCTTCCCTCTAGGCATCCTAAATAACTCAAAAACAACGTGGGACAAATTATCGAACACCTGGTGTGCAACTAAAATAACTCTAGAACCAAACTCCACTCCACTAAATCCTAACTCCAAAATCAAACTAAAACAGCACCAGGGAGTATAGAGGACTGATTCTTACCCAAAATTGTGCACAAATTCGTGTCCCTTGCCTTGTTCCTTGGTCAAAACCGATTTGAGAAGGAGAAGAGGGAATGAGTGAAAATGTGAGAAATAAGAGCACAATAGTGAAGAATAGTGGATGAGAATGGTGGAATGTTGCTTAATTATGAAGGAAATAGAGAAATTTTGAAGAATTTTGATGGAAATGAATAATTGGGGGTTAGGGTTCTTGAGAGAATTGGGGGAAATTGAGAGAGAATGAGGAATGGGGTTGAAAACTCCCCCAGGCGCGCTGATATCGCTGTGCGCGCGCCCAGGCGTGCTGGTCTGCACACCCAGGCGCGGGGGTCCTGTACTGATCCTTTTTTTTTTTTATGAAAATAAAAATAATACAAAATAAAAATAAAAATATTAAAATTAAAAATTACCTACACTAAAGACTAATTTCCTAAACAAAAATCAACTAATACTGAGAGTTAGGAAACTTACCTTTGTATCACAACTTTTTCTATTGATGAACCATGGAGGAGACTCCCCCAAACTTATTCACATGTGTCACATGAACAACTAAAACTAGTGCTTGTAGCATCTCATTAGTATTCACGTATAGGAATTTCCAACTCTTCATTAAACTAAAGCTAACTAAAAAAAATAAAAACCTACACGACTACATAATTACAAATAATCCACCAGGATCCCAAATTCTATGGCTCAACTCCCATGTGATACAGGAATAACAAGTTACTCCCATGTCCCATGGGAATGAGCATGGATGATGATGAAGTAAAGAAATTTTAGGAATAAATTTAATCACACCAGGGTCAAAAGGTACATTCCTTACAACATGCATCATCTCAGAAAATTTATCTTTTTCCCCATTCACGAAGGTGTTGATTTCATGAACAAGGAAAACAAAAGTTTTAGGATCTTTAGGTGTTGATTTCATGAACAAGGAAAACAAAAGTTTTAGGATCTTTATTCATCTCATGTACAACAATGACTTATGTTGATATTTTGGAAAAACATCATGCAAACTCAAGGGTTGAACATAATTGAAAAAGTTTGAATCATCCACACATGCAAGAGATTTTACACAAATTTTAAGTTTAGAAAATTCAGCACGCAAGGATGAGTCAAATTTCTCTACTATTATCCTACCCTCATCTGTTTTGATTTGTTTCACCTCTTCTACCTCACGATGCACCTTAATTTCTTTTTCTTCAAAATTTTCAGAAAGATTAGTACTTAAGTCTTCCTTAACGGGCAACTCTTGTACCAACTTTTCTATAAAAGATTTCTTATATAATTTTTCAATCTCACTAATAGGGGTATTTGCATCATAAGTAAGAGGATGTGAAGCCAAAACAAAATCAAAAAATTCTAACTCCTCACAAGTCATTATTGTACATTTCAATTAAGACCAAAAATAGATTTAACTTAAAACTACTTTTCAGTGCCAAAACTAATTAAACTAATTCAAGTCCCCAGCAACGGCGCCAAAAACTTGTTCACTCTCTAGCAAGTATACTAGATCGAAAAGTAATACAGTCGGTTAAGACCAGATATCGTTCCCATAGGGACTCAGAATTGTTTAATCTATTTTTACCCAAGAGTAATTTAGAGCAAAATCTATTAAAAGCTAAAATTCAAAATTTGATAAATTAATTAAAAAGATAAACTAAACTACTGGAAAATAAAATAAAACTAGGATTGCAATGGGAAAACTTGGTTAATGTTGATACCCAAAAATGAGTGGTCCACTAACAAGGCCCAACTGCATGACAAGGCCCAAATCCATCATGGAAGCTAAGATTACCAAACAAATAATGAGCTAGAGGAAGCATGTGTCAGGCACCTGTAGTGCAAGGGCGTCCTCCTCTGTACGCCTTCCCGAAAGAATATGAAGCATCTCATTAACATAGTCAAGAGGGAAAGAGAGAATGACCAGCAACATTGCAGCAGTCGCAAAACTCAAGAAAATAGTTGTGGCAAGAAGAAGGCGTCAGAAGCACCAAAGTTACGAGTAATGGTGCACCCAGCCTAGGGTGCACACACATCCAGATGAAGGTGGCCAGCTGTCCGAAGGAATCTTTGCTTACTTCATTCAGCCCTTCCCAAGGCAAAGCAAAGAATAGCAAGACTTGCACACCTCTCCTCCTGCAGCCATTAAAGGATAAAGCCAAAAAGAGAAAACAAACAAAAGGGACCTGATAAAGAAGGAATATGCAACGACCAAGGTGGAAAAGCGCCATGGACCAATGGATAAAGTAAGAAGAAGCAAGGACCGGTGGGCAAAGGGCACACTATAAAAGAGGGAGCTCCATCCTCCATAAACACACACCAGAAAACGGGTGACAAATTCAGAGAGCGACAAAAGTAACTAGAAACACATGAAATATTGTTCCTCCAAAAGTTCAGGAATAGAACCCGAGAGAAACACAAAGAGGGAGATGCACTAGAAAGCGCACTCCCCTAACCATCATCTCAGTAACAACAATACACCGGAGTAAAGCACAAGTTCTTCCCTCTGTAGCATGGAGGAAGAACACAAGTAAAAGAGAAGAATATTCACAGAGAAGGAGGCCTCTGAAAGGCGAGCGGCAGAGCGCACGCCTTCCGTCTTCCACAGATTCATCTGAAGTAACTGTATCAACTAGAGGAAGGCCACTAACTCGGTTAACTCCATGAAACACCAAACATAGAGAAAAACACCGGTTCCACTATCCAAAACTTGGAGAAGGAACACCTGAAGGAACAACGGTGAAAAGGTGAACGAATGAAGGGGCGGAAGCAAGAGCGCACTGCACAACAGTAGAAGCAATACTGATAGCGCCCATTTATTTATACCATCTGTAGTACTTGTATGCTGGTAAAGGGCGCCCCCGCAAAACCGGGCTAATCAAAGGCGCACCCCCCTGTCTGTGGAAATAATATCGGCGCTTCCGCTTCACTGGAGCCTAACTTCATTAAGTTTACGAACCCTCTGTAATCTCCAAACAATTATATCTTTTGCAATAAAAAGATCCGAAACAATTTGGCGACTCCACTGGGGAAGTTATGGCTTCAGGCGATGAAGGAAATGTCCCTGGAAGCACTGTCTGAATGATAGCTCCTGAAGACGCTCCACCGTCATCGATGGCCCTCAACTGAAGAAGTGTTGTAACGAGGAGGTCGTCTCTCAGCCCAAAAACGACCTTCTCAGAAGGCGGCCTGCTCCCCAGGGGGCAACTCCTCAGAAGGCGTGCTTGCGTGAAGGTGACTAGGCGGTCATGCAATGGAAGAAGGGCGAAGGTACGCTCTCACTAGGGAAGGCGCCATGTTGCGGAAAGTGGAAACTCGGGAGCAAAGGCGCAACCAGAAAGCTTAAATGTAAAAGTGTCTCGTGTCATCTGCACTATAAGCTAAGTACACATAATCCTTGGCTTGGTCTAATTTGAGCATGCTAGTGAGTCTTTCCATGAATTTGATTACAATAAAAATGAATCTGATGATATATTGTGTCCGCTCACATACAAACTATTTTGCGTAAGAATAATTACAGTATGCGCATACTTGTTATCTTGATAGCTTTTGAGTGCATCATGACTACCTTGGATGGCGTTGCCATGGTAGGATACGATATGTGTGTGGTTTGATTTTTAGACTATGTATGTCATGATCATGCATGATGTCGCTCTGATATATGTGAGGTGTTCGACTAGAAAAGCAATAAGTAGATGACTCTGCACACATGAATGTCTGCTGTAGAACTAAAATCTGCATATCATACTGGTCATTTATGTCATAACCTTGGTAACTATTTTTTGCTCAACCATTACATGATGTGAATAAACTGATTATCATGATTCTAGCATACAAATGCAATGTTTAATGTTGAAAAAAAAACAAAACTGTATGATATGAATGTTGAGAAAGCGCGCTTTAGAAAAGCGTTACACGAAAAACATGATCTTGGCAACATTATAAAGGATGATTTTGCACATGATTTACTGGATACAACTGACTAAACGAGCATGCACAGCATGAAAATAGTCGAAAATGAAAACTATTTATGTAGAAACAACAAGTAGTATTTGCCTCACATTCGGGAAGTCCTGGTGAGAAGGCGATCAAAAGTGAAGTATCCCGGAGCAAATGATGAAACAAGAGCAAAGTTTCAAGAGAAAGTAGCCCAGTACAAAAAGAAAGGGCGGTGATAATCAAGCAAATCGAGATCAAGCAAAAGATTAGAAGACGGCGCCCTGCCCTAAACCGTCCGTCTAAAGGCGTGCGTGGTTCGGTCCCGAAGGAAAGAAATGAAGAAGAAAGTATGCAAGTCCAAGAGCGACCTCGAAAGAAGGCGCAAGAAAAAAAAAGGAGAAAAGAAACGGCGTTAAAGCTAGAAATCCTGGAGGAAAATATAAACAAGAAGTCGCTGACAACTGGTCGAAAGCAAAGATATATCAAGAAGCTGCAATCAAAGCTGACAATGAAGGCGACTTCAAAGTAGAGGCGTGTAAGAGTAGTTGAAAAAAAAAAACAAAGGCAAGCACATGTGCAAAAGTTGACAGAACTGAACCCAAGTACAAGCGCGGATCAAATAGAAGAATTTCTGAGCAAACCAGCCAGCCAGAAGTCAGAAGCAAACTTTAAAGGCGGCTGTGATCATAACTGCCAGGCGTACAACTGCTAGTCGTACACAAAAGGCGTACATGCAATACGAAGGGTGAATGCAAGTTTTGTGATAGCCAGTACAAATGCAAGATCCGAAAGCATGTCACTCAGAGGCACACTTGAACACTGAAGCATGAAGTCGTATGCGAGAGCAAGATGCAACACGAAAATGGGCCAAAAGGCATACAAGTGATTGGAGCAGAGAACTGTTCAGAAACAAAAATGAATTCAGTATACTTGCTAAAATCAGGAATTCAGTCCAGTCTGCTCTCATGAACAAGCCAAAAGCACCCTGACGTAGAAATCTATAGTAATAACAAGCCTCTGAGCAAGGCGCATCTGAGCCCATCCGTACGAAAGCGAGCATAAGCACGAAGTCAAGAAGCAAAACAATCTAAAAATACAAGTGTTTACAGATCAATATCAAGAAAAGCAGAAAGAAAAGTAACACCGATGACAAGCGGTGTTATGAAGCATAAGCAATCAAGCAATCGATCAGAAGCAAGGCAACGCCTATGACAAGAGGTGCTAATAGCAAAGCCTAAAGCGGCACTGATAACATGAGGTGTCCCTAGAAAGGGTACAAATGATACTGATGACATGAGGTATTGCTGTAGCAAATACCCTCAAACAGGGTCAATAATGCCAGAACGCGAGGTCCAACACTTCAAAAAAAAAAAAAGAAGAGAAGAAGAAAAAGAAAAGAAAAGAAAAGAATGAACAGTGTTGGACCGTACCGCGGGTACAAGGCGCCTTATCGCGACACCCGGATAGACCTCTTCGAAAACAAATTTACGGGTTCAAACGTGGGCGAAGTACGCCATATCGTGAGACTAGAAAAGGTCCTGGGAAACAAGGGCGCTAGTCTTAAACTCAGGCGGAAAAATCTGTAGAAAAAGAGGTTGGCTAGCAAAAGATCCAAGGCGATCCGTTAGTTTATAAAGCCCAAAAGCGGCAAACTGAAAAAGTCGAAAGTGACAACTGAAGGAAAAAGCCCAAAGCGGCAAAACCTGTAGAATGTGCCCAACGTGCACCCTGAGAAAAAATTTCGGCACCAATGACATGAGGGGCCATTTTTCAAAAAAAAAAAAAGAGAAAGCGTGCCCAACGTGCACCTTGAAGAAAATTTGGCACCAATGACATGAGGGGCCATTATCCTAAAAAAAAGGGGAAAGAAAGAAGCGTGCCCAATTTGCACCCTAAAAAAAAAAAAGAAAAGGAGCGTGCCCAACGTGCACCCTGAGAAAAAGTTTTGGCACCAATGACATGAGGGACCATTATTCAAAAAAAAAAGAGAGAAAGGGCGTGCCCAACGTGCACCATGAGAAAATGTTTTGGCACCAATGACATGAGGGGCCATTATTCAAAAAAAAAAAAAGAGAGAAAGGGTGCCCAACGTGCACCCGGAGAAAAGGTTTTGGCACCAATGACATGAGGGGCCATTATTCAAAAAAAAAAAAAAGAGAGAAAGGGCGTGCCCAACGTGCACCCTGAGAAAAGGTTTTGGCACCAATGACATGAGGGGCCACTGTTCAAGAAAATGCGTATGTATCTGTGCATGAAAGAAAGGAAAGCAAGCAGTAATAACACTTCATAAGCACCAGACAAAAGTGCACGTATGTAAAGCACCTGAAGAAGCATCAAAGTATATGCAGCTTACACCAAAACACCCAATGCTAACAAGAGTCAAGAAATGTCAAAGAAGTTGAGAAAGTCAATTCATACAAGGACTCAAGATCCAACGGCAAAGTCTAGTGGCGGTAAAGCAACAAAAGTCAAATCCGATTAAAGTCATACAAAATGCGAAGCCAAAAGAAAAGCACTAACTGAAACCATGATCCAAGGAGCAGAATAACAGAAGTAGCAGCATATGCAGTGAAAATGGTGCCTACATGCTAAAGAGGGAATTCAAAGAGGTGTTCCTGCAAACTTCTTCATAGGAGTGCTTCTAGGCGGCTAAATCACTAATCTCTTTGTCAAGACGTTCTAGCTCGGAAGTTGTCTGATCAAGCTGGGAGGAAAGTTCCTTAATGCGGGATACCAATGGAGCACGGTGTTCCTGCAGGGAGCGCTTAGCTTAAGCCAAATCGGCATCATCAAACGGAGGACGCAGACTCTCAAAACCAGCAATAGCATTCTCAAGCCAAGCACCAGACTAGTGCTGAAACTTGAGTGAATACAAGCAATCCAGAATCTCAGCTTTGTCCTCCCATGGCAATGCATCCACGTCAACTGAACGAACCAACAACAACATCTGCAGCAAGGTGTGTGAAGCGCACTCCCTGAAAAGGCGAGGAAGCGAGGCACGAGACGGTATCAGGGCAGTGTGAGCAAGAAGGAATGAATCAACCAAAGACTGATCATCTGCATCCAGTGAACCGCGAGACCTAGAGGAAAATGCAGCTGCAAAAGCGCATGACAATACACGTAGAGATAATGAGACAGGAAAGCAAAACAAAGAAAAGAAAAGAACCCAGCTTGGATCAAACAAAGGAAGGGATACTTACAAACCGAAGAAGACCCTAGAGAAGCGGAAACATGACCTGTCCTCGCAGAAGGAGTCTGGAAATGGGAAGCCTCATGCATAGAGCGCCCATCGGGAAGAGCAGCGACGCTCATAGGAACTTCAGCCGTGCTGGTCGAAGCCATGCCCTTTTCAGCGGGAGGGGTAAAAACTATGGGGGCAGAAGGCTCTCCAATTGGGATCTCAGCAGTAACAGCAACTTGGCGCTCCTCGGGAGCAGAGACATCTACCTCAACATCCATCTCGTCAAACACGGTGTCCGCCCCGCTAAATACATCTTCAAACTTTTGAGTATCGGCGATGACTTCATCAACAACATCAGCAGTACCTGAAGGGGCATCTAAAGGCACACCCTTGGAAGTAACGAAAACGCTTTTGGAAACACCAACTGGGGGCATCGAAGAACCAATATCCTCACAAACAGCAGATTCAAGAGGGACAGAAGGGGCAGCATCCGCACCAACAAAAGGTTGATGGCAAAAATCCATGGTGTCTTCGCGATCAGGAACGGATGGAATTGTCGAAGGACTGATAGAAACATGGCCACCTCTAGAAGCCTGAGGCGAAGGTGACGCCAAAAAGTGACCACCAGAACCGCCTACACCCAAAGGAAACAAAGAGAATCAGTAATACCATAAAGTTGCCTAAGCAAGGCATTATTGAAAATAAAGAAGCCAAAGAAAACGAAGAAAAACCCAAAGAGCTACAATAAGAGCGAGAAGAGAAAGAAGGCAAGAAATGAAACCTGGGGGGTATTCCTCCTCAGCGCCGCCACTTTCAGAAGAATCATCATAGTAAGCCAAGAGAGAATCATCTGAGCAAGTTTCATCAACATCATCATGAACCAAGTCTATGTGAGCAGGGGAAGAAGGAGCAATGTGAACACCGGAAGCTCGCAAGCGACTAGATCGGCGGGAAGGTGCGGCTGCAGTCGCCTTTCTCTTCTTTCGAGATGGGGCGGCGCCACTGCCACCGCCTTTAGCAGGAGACTTGGAAACGGAAGGACCTTGAGAGGAGGATTTCCTCTTGCCCCGTTTGGACGCAGCAGGGGAAGATGCAGTAGCTTTGCGCCTAGGCGAGTCTTCCTCAACTGAAAACAGAGCACAAAAAGGAGAATTAGTACAAAGCAAAAGAAAAGAGAAACAACAAGGACAGAAAAATGGCCAAGATATTCACCTTTGACTTTCTTCATGGAAATACAGAAATAAGGGTCATTATACACAATGGGAAGCAAAGAAGGGGTCGAGTGCTGTGAAGAGGTCTCAAAATCCCGCAGATGCTGGAGAATATCCTCATGAGATGTGATCCAACTACGCAAAACACCGCCAACACGGAAGGGAGAAACATGAACACGAGGGATTTCGGAAGCATCAGGAGTTGCGCCGAAAAGGAGCACTTTGACTAGGCCTTCCATGTAACATCCCGAATTTTAATTCCAAGTATAACTAGAATAATAATAAGACTGGAATAATAGTAATAATAATAATAGGGTACGAATGGGTGTTAAAAACGTATGATTAAAAAAAAACTAAGAATAAAATAATTAAATGATTTAATAGGATGCTTTCATGATTGGAGAGTCATAATAAAATTTTGATTTCATCACTATAATTGAAATATGTTTTCTAGTCAAAATAAGTATAAATTGGTTATTATACGTTTTACAAAAATAAAAGAGTATATTTATATAATTTAATTAACATTTTGACAGGGAGCTCAAGTGACAGGCCTTAGAGACATTTTTATAAATAGTTTCTTTAGAAGGATATGTTTAATTTAATAGTTTGAACATTCCTGTAAAATTTCATATCATTCTGAGACTATTGTAGTTTTTACTCGGTCTAATTTTAATATGTAACTGGTATAAGTTACATTTAATGATTTGCCATTTTAAAAAATTATGAATAACATATATTTTCAAGTTTAATATTAGGATTGAGAGAATATATTTACATATGAATTTTTATACTTTTTGTTATGCAATAGATATCCTTAAAGTGTAAATCAAAAACAAACAAACAAAAAAAAAAGAAAGTAGTGGCCATAAGGCCACCACGTAAAAAAGAAAAGAAAAGAAAAAGAAAGGGGAACATAAGAAAGAAGAGTAGCAGTACCCAAACAAACACAACTCATTTCCTTCTTTCCTCTTGTCTTCTTCGTGAGAACCAAATCCAAGGGCTAAGGTTTGATTTTTGTTTCATCAACTCCACCATCTTAGTGAGCTCCATCTCCACTCAATCATTAAGGAAGCATCAAGTTGAAGTGTTATTCCTCTTCGCTTTCACTAGTGGCAGCCGTCACTCTCTCCCTCTTGTCCTCATCATTCACTTCTTGAATCCCTTTCATCTATTCAAGAATTGGGTAAGTGATCAAAGACCCTTCCTTTCTTTCCCTTTTTGATAGTGAAGTGATCATCATTTTAATCATCATCACCTCTTGTTTCTCTAGTGATAGTGGTTATGACTCCATACCCTTAATTTCTCACATCATCTTGGAGAAGCAAGGAGACCCTCCAAGACCACTTTAATCTCACTCCACGGTGGATCCCGACACCTCTCTTAACCTCTTGGCTTGGGATTAAGCCTGATTGGCATACTACCTATTCTAGGGTTCCTCTTCCGGTTAAGGTTTTCTAATCTCTACTCACTTTTGAGGTAAGGGGGTGTGTTACGGGGACGTAGGGGATGTAGTTATAGTGATTTATAGTGGTGGCTAAGAGTATTTGTTTTATATGTTAACGAACCTTAGGGTAGTCGGTAACGGTAAATAAAATAAAAGACTTAGCTAAAAATAGGAGCCTCTACTTGATGTTTATGCTTAATATGTTTGACAGGTTGATTTAAATGTGATATTGCTATGTGTATGAGGAATTTGGTTTATGTGATGATTATGTGATATTATTGTGTTAAGTAATTAATGGGATGTTTAGGAAATTAAAAAGGGACTTAGAATATGTTTAAATTAACAGTCGAGTTATCCCAAATGTTAGTGAGTGATCTAGACGAAGGAAAGCGAATAAAGTATTAAGAGATGACAAGAAAAGATAATGTTAGAAAAGAAAGAGAACGAAAAGACAAAGAGATAAAGTGATTAAAGACTTTGGTATGTGAATGCCAAGCCATGTAAGACGTGCTATCGGGTGCAATAAGTCGCATGCGCAACATGTGCAATAAGTCACGAGCGGTAGGTATGCAATGGTTGTGTAAGTCGTACGACGTAGGAGTGTGCGCAACGGTAAGTCGCCCCGCGGAGGGAGCGCTGTGGTGGGTTCGCAGTACCTGATCCCGGTTTGTGGATGCCAGGCCGTGTAAGACATGCAGCCGGGCGTAGTAAGTCGCACGTGTGAACGTGTGCAATAAGTCGCGAGCGGTGTGCATGCATTGATTGCGTAAGCCGCACGACATATGGGTGTGTGCAGCGGTAAGTCGGCCCGCGGAGGGTGCGTAGTGGTGGGTCCACAACTCCGTAATAAGAAAGATGATAATAAGAAAAGGAAAAGTAAAAAGATGAAAGCGAGTGCAGAATGAAATAGGAGTCGACATTAGTTAGTAAGTGTAAAAGTATGGAGATGGTTGTGTATGTAAATAGTTGGAATATTTTGATGTTGAATTAAATGTTCTTACATGCTTATATGCTAAATGTGAGTGACTTGGTTATTTATTATGTTCATTAAAACTCATTCGCTACGTTTCATGTAATGCTCACCCTTTAACCATTTTTTACACAAGTGCCGAGCAGTTTGATGAGGAGGCCGAGCAGGGGCACACTCCCTGTGAGGGAGTGTGAGTGTCATATATAGGGCGATTTTTGAGTCCTGGGCCATATTTTGAGACTTTTATGTTTTGTTGATTATGTTGGTATATGTATGTATGTATGTACTTTGTTGTACCTATTCAGTAGGGCCGGCCCAGGACTTGCCTCTTTTGATTTTGGGTATTTTGGGAGATAGCTATGCTTCCACATACTTGTTTATATTTTTGTTGATACTTACTGGGGCATATGATTTGTGATCCTGTCATGGGGCATGATATGATTAGAGGTGATGCATGATGATATGATTGAAACACCGAATGTCTGGTATTATCTGAGAATTTGTTATGCAGGCTAAATAGGAAAAGTAAAATTTGGGAAATGTTAAGAAAACAAAGGAAACTTTGTCCGTTTTCTAGAAAATATAATCTTAAGCATGCTATGTTAAAAAGGAAATTTTCAAGTCGCACTTTTGTAAAAAAAAAAATAAAAAAAAATAAAAAAATTAGGGGGTTACATTCCACAGGAGCCTGCTCAATATGGAGGGCGCAAGGGGCTTGATCACGCCCGAATTGTCTAGCCACAGGATCGGGGCGATAAGCACAATGCCAAAGAGCTCCACCGTGGGCACTCTTGCTGTCCAAAGGAACAAAGCCAGGCAAACAGCGAGCAGTCAAAATTAACTTCCATAAATCATAAATTCCCTTAAAGCGAGCAACAACATCGTTCCTTGTGGCAAATTCTTCCTCGTCATACAGGGGATGCAAGGGGTTACCACCCTCCATGATATTTTCCAAGTAAGGACGAAACACAAACTTATCCTCTAAATCAATAAGAGAAATCAAGGGTTCTCTTGGAAAGCCTCTTGTCCAACACCAAGAGCGAGGCTCCAAGTCAGCAGCATTGCCAGAGGGAGATAGCCTAATAGGACCGTAGTCTGGAAAGCGCTCGAACAAGAAGTATTGAAGAAAAGTCAAGTCAATGTAGGAATTAATCGCGAAGCGTCCATGGGAGATCCGCATCTGTTCTGCCACTTGGTCAAGGCGAGCATACAAGCCGCCTAAGTAGAATGAAGCAAGAGGAAGGCGGATGCCTTCTGCCAAGGAGCAAGCGAAAAGAAACACACATGGGCTCACAGATTCCCACGGAGGACCAGGAAACACATTCCTACTCAGCCAAAAAGCAACGAAAGCAGCACGGCAAAGGCGTTGATCTTTGTTGGGCCCAGCTTAAAATTTGCCGTCATGAAAGTCACCGAAAAAGTATCTGACCCAGCTAGCAAAGGTATACTTGAGGGAAGAGCGTTGGCTTGCCCTCTGACCTCTTGGAACCAAGTTTCCGGCACCTCTCACTCTCTGGGAAGAAGAACCTCTCGCGTAAGAAACACGCCTTCGCTTGAAAAGATCTCGCGAATACTTGGCGCTGAGAGCTGAAGCGGCCTTCAACTCCACTGACAGTTCAGAAAGGCGTTCATCAACACCTTCTACATCAAAGCCTTTATCTCCAAAAGACGGAAGCTTAAGAAGTACAACCACATCCTCGAGGGTTGGAGTAAACTCCCCCCATGATGTCAAGAAAGTATGAGTAGAAGAGCACCAACGTTGCATCAGAACCAACAAATCGTCATGCTTACGGTTAGCGCCGAGTCGAGGGGACGCTTTGATTGCAGCAGCAATACCTACCCTCTCCAAAATAGCCACAAATGCGGCATCAGTAGAAAACATGTGATCAACCCATTCCTGCCAACCGCTGGTGCCTCCAACACGAACGTTGAAATTCAAATACACCCAGGGAAACTTTGAGCGGCGAAGACAAGAACGGAGTAGCGAAGGGCCTAACGCACAGTGATCCTTGTGGTAGGACGGCGAAGAGACGAGTTCGGTGGCGTCCTCGGGAACCATCGTGGCTTTGGTAGGAGGACCAGCAAGGAGATAGCCTGAGTCTGGACCGAAAGGCGAATCCACCTTCACCCCCGCCGCCCAACGGCGATGACCTGGTTCGATGGGATAGGAACGAGGACAAGGGAGTCGTTGCAAGAAAGAGTAAGAAATGGGGCCAGGAAGTTGAATCTCCTCCTCAGAGCTCGAAGAGACATCTTCAGCTTCGGAATGAACGGCAGCCTTTGACCTTGACATGGCAGCAGCAAATGAAGAAGCAGGCAAGAGATGAACAGAGGAGATCGAGAAGGGAAGAACAGGGAGGCAACAAGGAGGTTTTCAGTTTTGAGAAAGATGAAAAGTAAAAGGGAATGTCTCAGGCAGTAAAGAAGAAAGAGAATGAGTGGAAGTGGGAGGTTAAGCATAGGAAGTAACTGAAAGGTTAGGAGAAGTTTTGAAAGAAGAAGAGTATGTGGAAAGGAGGGAACGTGGGGAAGCGTGCAACTGCCAAGGACTGAAAGGTATTGCCTTCTCCCCCTGTCGACACGTGGAATGCAGCAGAAGAATGAGAGAAGAGAAGAAACGAAAAGAGGATTTGCACTGAAAAGAGGTCTCTCTTTTCATTGCAAAGGGGGCAATTGTTGATACTCAAAAATGACTGGGCCACTAACAAGGCCCAACTGCATGACAAGGCCCAAATCCATCATGGAAGCTAAGATTACCAAACAAATAATGAGCTAGAGGAAGCATGTGACAGGCACCTATAGTGCAAGGGCGTCCTCCTCTGTACGCCTTCCCGAAGGAATACGAAGTATCTCATTAACATAGTCAAGAGGGAAAGAGAGAATGACCAGCAACATTGCAGCAATCGCAAAACTCAAGAAAAAAGCTGTGGCAAGAAGAAAGCGTCAGAAGCACCAAAGTTACGAGTAAAGGAGCACCCAGCCCAGGGCGCACACACACATCCAGACGAAGGTGGCCAGCTGTTCGAAGGAATCTTTGCTTACTTCATTCAGCCCTTCCCAAGGCAAAGCCAAGAATAGCAAGACTTTCACACCTCTCCTTCTGCAGCCATTAAAGGATAAAGCCAAAAAGAGAAAACAAACAAAAGGGACCTGATAAAGAAGGAATATGTAGCGATCAAGGTGGAAAAGCGCCATGGACCAATGGATAAAGTAAGAAGAAGCAAGGACCGGTGGGCAAAGGGCACAATATAAAAGAGGGAGCTCCATCCTCCATAAACACACACCAGAAAACGGGTGACCAATTCAGAGAGCGACAAAAGTAACCAGAAACACATGAAATACTGTTCCTCCAAAAGTTCAGGAATAGAACCCGAGAGAAACACAAAGAGGGAGATGCACTAGAAAGCGCACTCCCCTAACCATCATCTCAGTAACAACGATACACCGGAGTAAAGCACAAGTTCTTCCCTCTATAGCATGGAGGAAGAACACAAGTAAAAGAGAAAATATTCACAGAGAAGGAGGCCTCTCAAAGGCGAGCGGCAGAGCGCACGCCTTCCGTCTTCCACAGATTCATCTGAAGTAACTGTATCAACTAGAGGAAGGCCACCGACTCGGTTAACTCCATGAAACACCAAACATAGAGAAAAACACTGGTTCCACTATCCAAAACTTGGAGAAGGAACACCTGAAGGAACAACAATGAAAAGGTGAACGAAAGAAGGGGCGGAAGCAAGAGCGCACCGCACAACAGTAGAAGCAATACTGATAGCGCCCATTTATTTATACCATCTGTAGTACTTGTATACTTGTAATGGGCGCCCCCGCAAAAAGGGCTAATCAAAGGCGCACCCCCCCTGTCTGTGGAAATAATATCGGCGCTTCCACTTCACTGGAGCCAAACTTCATTAAGTTTACGAACCCTCTGTAATCTTCGAATAAATATATCTTTTGCAATAAAAAGATCCGAAACAGTTAGGAACTCAGTTTCATTGTATGTTCATTCATTTATTATAAATCAATGTTTCTCATTCAAATCAAGAATAAATTCAGAAAATAGTAATTCCTAGATTCCTCTTATGAAATTATTGTTTAGTATTCAACTTGATAAATCCTAATTCCTTAGAAATTTAAACCATTGAATAACCTTAATTAAGAACAGTGAATTTTGAAAAGTTACATAAGAATTCAGTAGTATCCCTACTGATTGAATAATTATGCTGTTTAATTGCATGACCTATTTCAAATCCTAATTTTCCAATTCAGATTTAGAAGATCCAAAACATAGATGATTATAGTCAATTTTATATCATATTTTATTGGTATTTATTCCCCTTTTTACTTGGTTTTAGGCTTGTTTCTTAAATATTTAGTAAGTATTAGCTAGATGTTTAACATTTAGTTGTTGATAAAGTCCATTACTAATATTACATCATTTTGCCATGAATTGAAGATCTTATGGCCTAAATATGAAGATTAATATCAAAAGAAAAAAAATGTTTAGATTTTCAAAATAAAAATAAAAATAATAAAAATATAAAAAAATAAAATAAAATGAAGAATTGTTTAGTCACGCAGAGCTATTGAAGTTGTAACAAACTTCTTAAGAATTATTAAAAGAGAAATGCTTTTTCACACGAAACTGTTTTCATGCAAAACTCACGAATGTGTTTTTTTTGTTTTACTTTCACTTTTCTCCTCCTAAAATTAAGGCCATGATAGTTTTTGATTGGCTCAAGTATCATTCATGAATTTTCGTAGGCTGATTCTTCGTTATATATAGAAGTGCTCTTATTAAAATAGAAATTTGTTTTTCTTTTGTTTTAATTGCATGCCTTGATTGTAGGTTGTCAAAAGATAATGTCCTAAATTCCAGTTATATGAATAGCAACATCTACACCTATATAAGAAGGAAAAATAATAGCTGAAAGAGGAGGAGGCAATGATAAAGAAATTCTTTTGAAGATAGAAAGTCTTGCGGCAGTTTGATTGTTGGTAACAATTCTGTTACTATAAAATCATCGATGTAATTTTATTTATTTTATTTAAATTTATTTATATATTTATTGTTGTTATGGATAGTTAGAATTTATAAAGGGATATGGTGATTTGGTATGGATTATAAATAACATGATGTATTATGAATTAATTCTCTTTCGTTTAGTCAATTCTTTAATTGTGTATTAATTGTGTTCATTAAATCAGCAGTTTTATGACTTGGGATTCAATTCTCCAATTGGGAAATTGGGATTTGAATAGACCTTCAATTAAACTTTATAATTTTACATTGAGTAGGGATACCTATGTAAAATTATATGACAATGAAAGTCCGGCAGCAATTATAATGAAATTATAATTCTTGAAATGTGACTTAAGGAATTAAGCAGTTTTTGAAATTATAATAAAAAGCGATTATCTTAAGGAATTAAATTTTCGTTAATTTACCGGAATTATCGTTGACTTAGGAAGAATTCTAATTCATAACCACGTTGTTATAATCCTGCTAATGACCCATACCCCTAACCTTTTACAAGTTTTTAAATCAAAAAATCAATTTCTAAGTTTAATGTACAAAATCTTGGACTTGTTATCAAATACAAAATTTTAATTCAAATTTTACTAATAACTACTTTAAGGTGAGAATTGTTAAATCAACTGATCTCTGTGGGTACGACACCCTAATTTATCACTATATTACTTGTGCGACACGGTATACTTGCCGATGAGCCAACAAGTTTTTGGCGCCGTTGCCGGGGATCTAATTGTTTTTGACAATTTTTCAGTGCTTAATAGTAATTACTAGTGAAACTTGTGTAAATATTATTCATATATATATATATTGTTATATATTTATATATATAAAAAAAATATTTGCCTTGGTCTCAGATATAACAAAGAGTTAACTACAGTTATATTATCTAAATAATTATTCTTAAATTATTCCTATAAGATATATATATATATATATATATATATGAATATTGTGTATATATCTTAGATAGTTATTGTGTTATTGTTGGCTGATATTCTTCTTTAGACTTGTGTGTTTATGCACTTGCGTAGTGCAGACAATCAAGGTAACTTGCAATTTGATCCGGAGATAGAGAAAACAGCAAAGAAGATAAGAAAGCAAGCACAAAAACAAAGGAAACAAACGGGAATAATGGCCGAGGAAAGGCCACCGGCTGAAAAAACTCTTGCGGACTATGCAGTAATCAACTCGGACACATGTGTCACTAGCATTGTACGACCAGCAGTCACTGCACAAAATTTTGAAATCAAGCCTGATATATCACCTTGATTCAACATGAGCAGTTTAGTGGCAGTCCGCAGGAGGACCCGAATGAGCATATAGCAAACTTCCTTAGCATCCTGGATTTCTTCAAGATTCAAGGTGCAACAGAAGAGGCCATTCGGTTAAGGTTGTTTCCATTTTCTTTGAGAGAAAAAGCAAAGAGTTGGCTCCTATCCTTACCTCAAGGGAGCATCACCACCTGGGACGACCTCGTTATGAAGTTCATAGACAAACACTTTCCCCCTGCAAAGCAAGTAAGGCTCAGGCAAGAAATAAATGCATTTGTTCAAAAGGATGGTGAGTCCCTGCATGAAGCATGGGAAAGATACAACCAATTGCTCAAGAGGTGTCCAACACACTCAATGCCGGAGTGGATGCAGATTCGATTATTCTATGATGGCTTGAAAATGTCCAACAAGAGTATGATTGATGCTGCATCTGGTGGTTCATTGGAGAGCAAAACTCCTACTGAAGCAAAGGAGTTAATTGAGAAGATGGCTCATAACAGTAGTCATGCTTTAACTGAGAGGGCTCTATTGAAGAGGAGTGATGTTGAACCACATGATGTGAATGCACTATTCACCCAAAATAAAGAAATGCAACAATAAATAGTCGCACTCACTAAGCAACTAAGCCAAGTCCAAGTGAGTGCCTCTGTAAGTACTTCTAATCCTTTTTCTGCTAGTTCATCTAATTTAAAACTAACCTGCGATTTCTGTCGAGGCAACCACCGCAATGGCGAGTGTGGGTTAGAAATTTCGAAAAGTGCAGGTAACGAAGAGCATGTGAACTTTGTGGGTGGAGGCCAAAGGAACAACCCCTTCTCCAACACTTACAATCCTGGGTTCAGAAATCATCCTAATCTCTCATGCCATAGTCCATCATTGCAACCACCTATAGAGAAGAAACCAGCTCCTTGGGAAGTGGCCATGGAAAAACTTGCTCAACAGACTTCTACTATTGTCCAATCAACCACTAACTTCATGGAGGAAACAAGGTCAAATTTTAAAAATCAAGGAGCTAGCATAAGAAACTTGGAGGTTCAATTGGGACAAATTTCAAAACAATTGTCTGAGAGGGCACAAGGATCATTCCCAGGTGACACTATCCCCAATCCAAAGGAACAGTGCAAGGCAATCACACTTAGAAGTGGCAAGCATCTTGAAGAGCCACATAAAAAGAAAGATGAGGTAATGGTGGACTTAACCAATAGGCAGCTAGAAAAAAGAACTAGAGAAACCCATTCCTGCTAAGATGCAACAAAATGAAAGCACACAATCAAAAGAGGACAAAGAGCATAACTCAAAACCACACACAAAAGTTCCATTTCCTCAAAGACTAAAGAAGGAAGAGAAAGAAAAGCAATTTTCTAAATTCATGGAAGTGTTTAAAAGGTTGCAAATTAATATCCCTTTTGCTGAGGCATTAGAACAAATGCCTACCTATGCCAAATTTATGAAGGAATTATTAACTAATAAAAGGAGGCTCCGGGATGATGAAATTATAATGCTTACTGAAGAGTGCAATGCAATTATTCAGAGAAAGCTCCCTCAAAAATTGAAGGACCCTGGCAGCTTCACAATTCCTTGTAACATTGGTGGACATGACATTGGTAGGGCACTCTGTGATCTAGGGGCAAGCATCAACTTGATGCCCCTATCAATATTCAAGAAACTGGGCATTGGAGAAATAAAGCCGACCATGATTTGCCTCCAGCTAGCTGATCGTTCTATTAAGCGACCTTATGGCAAGGTGGAAGATGTTCTTGTCAAGGTGGACAAGTTCATTTTCCCAGCAGACTTTGTGATCCTGGACATGGATGAGGACACTGATATACCTTTACTCTTGGGAAGACCATTCCTTGCTATAGGGAGAGCCTTGATTGATGTTCAACAAGGCGAGTTGATGTTAAGGGTTCATGATGAGAAGGTGACTTTTAATGTCTATGAATCAATGAAGAAGTCCCTCGACGATGCTCAGTGTTTCATAGTTGATGTTATAGATTCTCTTGTAACATCGACTTTTGAGAAAACCAATTTCAATGATTCTTTGGAAGCCGCCTTGGTGTATGGCGATTGTAAAGAACCAGAAATAGAAAAGATTGTGACTCAGCTAAATGCACCATCTGAATTAAAAAGAAGTAGGCACTTGGAGGATCTTAAGATGCATGAAAAAGAAGCTCCACCAAAACCAGAATTGAAAGCTCTTCCACCCGATCTCAGGTATGTGTTTCTTGATGAGGATGAATATCACCCCATTATAGTTAATAATGCTTTGAATGACTTAGAGATTGAGAAATTTTTACGAGTTGTGCGAGAGTATAAATCTGCTATAGGTTGGAATGTTTCTGATTTAAAGGGAATTAGTCCCTCATTTTGCATGCATAAAATTCTGCTTGAAGAAAATTTTAAACCTATTATACAACCTCAAAGAAGGCTCAATCCTACTCTAAAAGAGGTTGTGAGAAAAGAAGTAGTTAAGTTGTTAGATGCAGGTATAATTTATCCCATTTCTGACAGCACTTGGGTGAGCCCAGTGCAAGTGGTCCCTAAAAAGGGTGGCATGACAGTAATTAAAAATGAAAAAATGAATTGATTCCTACTCGGACTGTTTCTGGGTGGAGAGTCTGTATAGATTATAGGAGATTAAATGCTGCCACCCGAAAGGATCACTTTCCATTACCATTTATGGATCAAATGTTAGAACGGCTAGCGGGTCATGAATATCATTGTTTTCTTGATGGATATTCCGGTTATAATCAAATATGCGTTGACCCTAAAGACCAAGAAAAAATAGCATTTACATGCCCCTTTGGAATTTTCGCCTATCGGAGGATGCCTTTTGGATTATGTAATGCACCTGCAACTTTTCAAAGGTGCATGCTTGCAATCTTTTCCGATATGGTAGAAAAGTTCACTGAGGTATTTATGGATGATTTTTCTGTATTCGGTTCTTCATTTGATTCATGTTTGAGTAATTTAGAAAAAGTGCTGAAAAGGTGCCAAGAAACTAACCTTGTCCTTAACTGGGAAAAATGTCAATTTATGGTTAAGGAAGGGGTAGTTTTGGGGCACAAGATTTATGAAAAAGGCATTGAGGTGGATAAGGCCAAAGTTTCTGTGATTAAAAATTTACCACCTCCAACAAATCTTAAAGGGATTAGAAGTTTTCTTGGACATGTCGGTTTTTACCGGAGGTTCATTAAAGATTTTTCAAAAATTGCTAAACCCCTTTGTAATTTGTTGGAAAAAGATGCCGAGTTTCATTTTGATGAAGATTGCATGAATGCTTTTGAGATTTTGAAAAAGAAACTAGTCTCAGCCCCCGTAGTGGTTGCACCAAATTGGGAAGAACATTTTGAATTAATGTGTGATGCAAGTGACTATGCTATAGGGGCAGTTCTAGGGCAGAGGAGAAGCAAAGTTTTTCATGTAATATACTATGCTAGTCGTGCACTCAATAGTGCTCAAATTAATTATACGACTACTGAAAAAGAGTTACTTGCAGTTGTATTTGCAGTAGATAAATTTCGATCTTATTTAATTGGTTCAAAAGTTATTATATACACTGACCATGCAGCTTTAAGGCACCTTATGGCTAAGCAAGATGCTAAGCCGAGATTGATAAGGTGGATCTTGTTGTTACAAGAGTTCGATATTGAAATTAAGGGCAAAAAGGGAGTCCAAAATGTAATAGCAGATCACTTGTCCCGACTCCCATTTGAAAATGATCTTGGGGATGAACAAGTACCAATAAAAGAAAATTTCCCCGATGAAAAACTTTTAACCGTGTCTACATTACCTTGGTATGCTGATTTGGCCAACTTCAAAGCAACTAAGGTGATCCCAAAAGAACTTTCATGGCAACAAAAGAAAATTTTTTTACATGATGCCAAGTTCTATTTTTGGGATGAACCTTTCCTGTATAGAAGGTATGCAGATGGGGTAATAAGAAGATGTGTTTCTGATAATGAGATACCCGACACTCTTTGGCATTGTCATGCTTCAGATTATGCTGGGCATTTTAGTAATAAAAAAACAACATCTAAGGTATTGCAAAGTGGTTTTTATTGGCCAACTTTGTTCAAAGATGTAACAGCCCGATTTTCGAAAACTGAAACAACTGACTTTTATTTATTGATGTTGCAAAAATGAGGCCATTTTTTTTTAAAAAAAAAACCTTGTTGAAGGACTGGAAAACATGTTTGAAAAAGTTATTAACATCCTTCAACCTCCTTCTTCGAAAACCGAGTTGTTACTTGGATTCCACAACTCTTTCACCTTATTTTTCGAAAACGTTTCATTAAGAACTCAGTTTGATTTTAATTTGAACAATTTCATTCATTTACCTAAAAGAACTTAAACATACTTCGTATAAGAGCTTCGTCATAAAAGTCGGGCATGCTTCAAAATAATCAGAGTACAGTAATAGCTCATCACTTAGGTAATCCTGATTACCACATACTGACAAAAACTTATTCTAATCCTACTACGGCTTCCTTCTCCTATCAAAGACGATCGGTCCTATCTTCCCTTTCCTTGCAAGTGCCTTCGTACCGGAAGACGATGCAACTGCCTTCTTTGACTCTCCTCCCGAACTTGGCTTGAGCTCCACCCCGAATAGTTTCACTGGATTCTCTGTCCTCTGACTCTGAGGCGGCGGTCGTGAACTATATTCCACATAGGTCATACTTCCCAAGCACGAGCTGGCTGTAGCACCGCTCAACTTATGCTCCGGGTCTTTGACCACCACTTGAGTGTGTCCCGTCCAAGCCCATCCACGAGGTATGGCTTTCCATTCGCGACCCTCCTGAGACCAGATACCGACTTCAAAGCGAAGATCCACCTGCCCGTTGGGATACCAGCGACACCGATGTACCGACGAACAGGAGAGAGTAAGCGATCCGGACGCGCAGCGTCGACAGTGTGGAATTACGGTAGGCAAAATAATAGGACACACACAATGACACACAACACATACAAACCAACATGCAAACATATTACCATTATCAATATTATTTCACTTTATTCTTATCCCTTATTGTTTCCTTCTTAATTCTCCACTTTGGTTTTCCCACTCATGGGGCATAACTTCTTTACCAATTTTCCATCCTCAATCTCTTTCTCGTTCTCAACACTTCTCAACCCTCATTCTTTTATATACAAATCTTTTCTTATAATGTCTTATTGAATTATAACCGTCGATGATCGGGGATTAGAGAATAATCGAGGTACGCGTTTCAATCATAGTTAGCACTCTCGTATCAAGCCTACATCTCGGCCATCCATCCACCTAGTCGGAAGCAAACAGGAGTACAGGACCTTTACCATGCGTGTAACACTCTCACATTTATCAGTTGATTTTAGGTTTTATTAAAATTGGAGTTAGAAAATTCCTTTTTAAAACTTAATTCCTTTAAAAGGTTTTACAAAAATCCGGCAGAGTTTCCTCTGTTTTCCAGATTTCCCAAAAATTTTCTTCTTAAAACCTGTCAGCCAGAAACATTTAAAAACATAAACCATAACAGTTTAATAGTCTCAACAGATCCTAGTGCCCGATTAATACAAGTTTCAGGGAAAGCTACTAATTCATAATATAATTTACAAAAAGATATTTGTCCACTCTTAATATCCAATAAACATCTCACGTAGTGGAATGAAAACCCTACTCGGCCATATTTCATGTAAGCTCCACCTTAATACCTGCAAAAATATAGCAAGAAGGGTAGCATTACACAGAACTTAAAAAGATAAATCCTAAAAGAGGCATAGTAATAAACTAAGCCTACCCAATTATTAGCATCCATTATTCATTTAATTTCCCTCTTCTAATCCTTTACTTATACTCACATTCTCTTAATTTTTGGTTCTCTTAACATTCTCTCATTTCCATTCTTTATCCATTTTCCATTAGCCACTTATACTTAGCATTTCCCTAATTATTCGTCCCAATTATTTCCTCTAATTTTCTTATCATTTCCATTGTCCACTTTCTTATTTCTTATTCCAATGTTCATTCTATTATTCATTTTTCCTATCTATTACCATTCTCATTGCTCTCTTCCATTAATATAGATATATATACATATACATAATACGACCCTATCCATTTCCATTATCCTTTCTTATTTCCCTAAATCCTTTCCATTATCTTGTTCATTATTTTATTATTTGGCCACAGGGTCAATACAACCACCTGCGCCGTGCCACAGGGTCAATACAACCACCTGTGACGTGTACCATTTTATTAGGCCACAGGGTCAATACAACCACCTGCGCCGTGCCACAGGGTCAATACAACCACCTGCGACATTTACCATTTTATTAGGCCACAGGGTCAATACAACCACCTGCGCCGTGCCACAGGGTCAATACAACCACCTGCGCCGTGTCACGGGTCAATACAACCACCTGCGACATTTACCATTTTATTAGGCCACAGGGTCAATACAACCACCTGCGCCGTGTCACGGGTCAATACAACCACCTGCGACATTTACCATTTTATCACGGGTCAATACAACCACCTGCGCCGTGCCACAGGGTCAATACAACCACCTGCGACATTTACCGTTTTTATTTGGCCACAGGGTCAATACAACCACCTGCGACATTTACCGTTTTTATTTGGCCACAGGGTCAATACAACCACCTGTGCCATTTAACATTTAGTTCTCATTTACTAACTCGTTTTAGTCTTTTCCCTTTTACTTTTAGTCCCTTAATTCTCTTTAATTCTTTTAACTTCTTTTAATTGCTTCCCTATTCCCTTTCTTTTCTATTTCTTCTTCTCTTCCTTTTCCTTTTTCCTTTTTCCTTTTATTAATTATTCAAGTTTACATCCAATTCCACTTAGCGTTAGTATAGTCGTTATATTTTAATTCCCTTTTCTAATTCTTAATTATTTCTAAAATTTCTCTCTCTCAATATTATTTCCTTATTTTTCTTATATCGTTATTCCCTTCGACTACCCTACCTTATTAACTTAATTTATTTTCCCTATTACATTAAACCATTTTACTTTAGCGTCACAATTACATTCCCTCTCATTGTCTTATTACAATTACGCTATATTCTTTTGCACTCACGTTTCACTGGTTTTCCCTTAGCTAATTTCCCTCGAATTTATTTTGTGTTTTTCTACACTTTAGTTCCACATTAACTATTTTAATACTCTATCACATTCATTCACTCCGGGGCTCACTCTATGCACACTCAATTTATTCCATTGTCAACTTACTTAAACCATTTATATTTGCGGGGAATACCCTAAGGTTCACTAACTTATTCCTTAATTACCCTATTCCTAGTCACCACTATAAACTCCTAGAATTTACTTCTTAAGTAGAGGTAATACGAACCCTTCTTACCTGGGAGTCCTGACAATAAGAACAATATCACGTTTACGTCCGCGCCATATTCGAGAGTTAGGATCAACAATAATGTGATGGATCTAATCAGGGACACACGTTAAAAATAATTAAAACATTAAAAGTGTAAATATTTATATATATATATATTTATAAGTATAATCAACTAAATTCATTTTTGGTAAAATAATAAATATATATCATTATATAATAAAAATATATAACTTTTCTACAAAATATCTCTTTATTTGAAAATATAGGGATAATAAAAATATTGACGGATCATCGAATAAATTACATAGATGGATAGAGGGAGTTTAGAAGGTTATTTACCTAAAAAGGATTTGAGATTACGGTTGGATCTTGAATAATTGGATCAAGAAGTTAAGAAAAACAAAAGTCGCTCCCCCTTCTCTCGCGAGACCCTCTCTCTGTGTCGCTCACCTTTTCTCTTTCTTTATTTGGCTTTCTCTTTCTCTCATTCTAGTTCCTTCTTTCTCTTTCTCTATATTCAGTGTCTCAGCTTGAAGGCTTTTATGGCCACAACATCTTCATTTCTTCTTTTTTTTTTTAATATTCTTTTCTTACGGGACTGGGTGGGGCAATTGGGAATTAGGATATACATATATACATATTATTTACGGTGGGTTACTGGGTAGTTTTATTTTATTTTATTTTATTTTTCTTTTATTTTGGTTTACGGTGGGGTACAGGGGCTCGGGTAGAATTAGGTTTTTATATATATTTTAATAATATGCTCTTATTTATGAGTCAATGTGTGTAGGTATTTTGAATTATAACCAAAGATTCGACGATCCTAAAAATAAGATACATTTAAGTACAACAATATTTATTTTTAATTACTTAAAACATATTGAAAATAATAAAGTTATCGGACCCTACAGATAGCTATTGCGTAAGAAAAAGTATCGAAATTCAAAAGTATATATATTTTCTCAATCCTGATATTAAACTGGATAAAATATAATATTTATAATTTTGAAATAGCAAATCATTATATATAACTTGTACCCGTAATACATTAAAACCAGTCTGGGAGCTGAATATGAAACAATCTCAAAACACTAGGAAAATTTACAGAAATGTTCAAAATATTAAATTAAACATATCTTTCTAAATAAACTATTTATAAAAATGCCTCTAAGGCTTGCCATTTGAGCTCCGTATCAAAATGTTAATTCAACTAAATAAAAGTACTATTTTATTTTTGAAAAACGTATTATAACAAATTTATACTTATTTTGACTAGAAAACATATTTCAATTAAAATGATAAAAATCAAAATTTTAATACGACAGTCAAATCTTGAAAACATCATATTAAATCATTTAATTACTTTATTCTTAATTTTCAATTATTTTACGTTTCTAATGTTAAAAGATCCTTTTTTTTAACACTCCTTTAACCTTATTATTATTTTTACTATTATTTCAATTTCGCTATTATTCTAATTATACTTGGGGTTAAAATTTGGGATGTTACAATTCTCCCCCACTTATTAGAATTTCGTCTCCGAAATTCCATTCGATTCCGCAAATGGAGAACCATCCCATTGATAAAGCTTCTGACTACGGGTTTTAATTTTCTTTTGTTTTGCTCTCCCGCCTAGGATACTTCCATGTTCATACCCCTTAACGCTTCCGATCTTTTGTCAAAACACTTCACTTCTTGTTCTCACCCGACTTTCCTTATCGCTTCCGCTTGTTACACCGTTAAAACCTTAGTTGGGTCACTATGTTCTCCCCCACTTGCCATCGACATACCTGGTTATATCAACGCCAAAAAGCAGGGAATTGACTGTGTCAGCTTCTGATCGTCTTCCATACAACTTTCAATGAAGAGTGTAAGAATCTAACAACGAAAGGAATGTAATATTTGGAATTCAAGAAGGGTTTGTGCTTTTGCTTCAAAGATGATAGCCTAAGATCATACGATTCAAAGGCTTTTCATAGGATGCAAAAAAAATTCTGGTTAAAGCTTTACTCATCAAAGAGAAACCGAATTGAATAGACAATATTAAAATTTCAGGAACGATCGATGTTCCAGAATGAGAAACTAGGAGAAGGTTGCGAGTTCACAACCCTTAGTTGGTTGATGCGATGACATATTCAATTGGGATTTAAAACTGTTGTTCCAAAGTTGAATTACAACCAAGGAGATTAAGAAGGAAGAGGTTTACTTGCACGAATTGAAACATTACTCAAGGTTCGACAGAGTTACTAATAAAGCTTGAATGAAACTTAACGGCCATGAGTTGAGGTCGAAGGTCGTGTTGAGTTAACTATCCGTTGGTAGTCGTTAGGTTGGACCGAATTTCCTAAGGTTCAAGAACTTTAACATCTACATACTTTCAGGGTCTTGTACTTAACGAAAAGTACTGGCCATTTGTTCAACTTGGTTGGCCTCGCTCGGTGTGGAGACTTCATGAAGCTATTAAGGTTTACTTTTTCTCGCGGTGTCCTTTCAAGAACCTCGACAAGATTCTCGGTAAGCCTTGGACTACCTGAATCTGATTTGGCTTCTCATGGAATTTAGAAGTGATTCCTATAGAGTTTGTTGGATTTTCAGAGATTAGGCATTCGACCATACTACTCTTAAACCGATAAGATAGCTTAAGACTCTTCTCTTCTAGTATCATTTTGGGGTCTACTTTCCGGTTATGTGTAAAAAGCTCGGAAAGAACACCATTCGGGTTGGTTACTTTGCTTCCAAAGGATCTATTCCCTTGGAGAGTTCCTATTTCGATTGTTTCAATTTCATTAAGAGGATTGCAACGATATCATCTGTTAATAGTTGCAAAGATTGAGGTGATAAATCCCAACCTTACGTCTATCAACAGTGCGCCATTGTCGGGTTCTTATTTTCACCGAAGACCATGATGTGAATTCAATGCTCCTAATTATGTGGATTATGTTTTGATGATGACAAAATAATTAACAAATCATGCCTTGAAGATATTGCAACATCAACATCAACAAGAAGTCAAGAAAAGAAGACAAGTGCCCAATCATTCTCAATCAAATATTAATTGTAAATTTCTAATTTATGTTGAGAGTGGTTGAGAGTGGGTAGAAATAGTTAGTCTCTTCTAGGAATAAATTTTTATATGTTTATTAAGTTGAGATTGACCAAAAATTAATACTTGAGAGGAAAAATAAAATTGAAAAATAATTTTTCCCATATCTGATCAAAATACTCGAGTATTTTGATAAAGACTCGAGTATTTATAGAAAAACTCGAGTATTTGTGCCAGGTCAGCAATTATGACCGTTAGTCTTGTTCGTGCACCAATTCACTCGTGACCGACCAAAAAGACTCGAGTATTTACTAAAAGACTCGAGTATTTTTGTCCAGTCAGCAAAAATGAACGTTGGAGAGACTCAAAAACTCAATTGAGGGCATTTGAGTCTCATCCAACCCCAAGAGAGAATTCAGAACCTTATTGTAAAATTTCTCTTTGAATTTGTGCAAGAACAAACAAGACAACAACACATCATTGATTCAAGCTTTCTTAATTTCATCTTCTCAAGTGTTAATTCCCAAAAAGCTCAACTTCTCACTCATATTGTCATTTTATTCCAAGTTGAGTTTTTAGGCCTCAATTCTTACATTGAGCTGTGCTTATTTGTGCTAATCCATTGTGAGATTAGTAATACACATACAAAAAGCTTGATTATTCAAAGTCTTGGATTGTTCCCAAGCAAACCCTAAGTGGCTTAGGGTGTTGGAAGTCTTGAGAGGTTCTCAAGCACAAGACTAGGAAGTTCCTAGCCCGGTGGAGTTTCTTGAAGGGAGTTCAAGGAAGCTTTGTGAAGAGTTCTTCAATCACCGGAATCAAATTGGGGTAGAAATCAAGAGTTTGGTACACTCTTGAAAGGGTTAGGTTGAGTGAGGCCATTCTCAAGCAATCCTTTGTAATTTCTAACAATTTGATTATTAGTAGAAACTCCTAAGTGATTAGGAGGACTGGATGTAGCTCATTGTTGGAGTGAACCAGGATAAAATTGCTTGAGTGTTGGTTTATTGCTTTTAATCTACTTTCTAGCTCAATAGACTTAAGTCATTTCAATCAATTAGGATTTATACAATTAGGTAGCAAGTTCAAGGAATCTTTGTGTTTAAAATTTATTTAGATTGCTTGCTATTCTGTTGGATAAGTTCCTGTTTATTATTGAATTGATTTGAGTTAAATTGCTGAATTTTCGTTTCTGGTTTTTCTGCTATCTGATAGGAAAAACTCGAGTATTTCAGAAAAGACTCGAGTTGTTCATCACTGAAAAACTCGAGTATTTCACAAAAGACTCGAGTCTTTTGTGTCTGATTCCAGAAAATTCAGTCTTAGCTCCATTCTTCAATTATCAATCGAAATATTTGGTATTAGTGCTTCAAAATACTATTCACCCCCCCTCTAGTATTTGCTTAGCCCGCTTGTTGGTTTCCAACAAGTGGTATCAGAGCTCGGTCGAAAGATCGAGTGTAACAACTTTTTCGAAAAAGATCCTTTTGGAAACTAAATGGGCTCTAGCAATAACTTTGGTGGAGAAGGAGCTTCAATAAACCGTCCTCCACTATTTAATGGTGAAGGATATGTTTATTGGAAAACTCGCATGAAAGTTTTTATTGAAGCAATTGATATGGATATTTGGGATGCAATTGAAAATGGTCCTTTCATTCCCAAAAAGAAAATAAATGATGAAATTGTTGAAATTCCAAGGAGTAGTTGGAATGATGATGAAAAGAGAAAAGTTTCATTTGATTTAAAAGCTAAAAACATCATCTTTTCGGCCTTATCCCATGATGAATTTTATAGAGTTTCCCAATGTAAATCGGCAAAAGAAATGTGGGATACTTTGCAAGTCACACATGAGGGAACAAGTGAGGTTAGAGATGCAAGATTGAATTCTCTAACTCACGAATATGAATTGTTCCACATGTTGCCAAATGAAACCATTAGTGACTTGCAAAGGCGATTCTCTCACATTGTTAATCATTTGATTTCCTTGGGAAAAGTATTTCGCAATGGTGAAACTACTAACAAAATTCTAAGATGTCTTGATAGGAGTTGGCAACCCAAGATAACCGCCATCAAGGAATCTAGAGACATAAATAGCATGGACTTAGCCACTTTGTTTGGCAAACTCCAAGAGCATGAGATGGAGCTTACAAGACTTGGGATGCATGAGGAATCGGACAAAAAGAAAAAGAGCATAGCACTCAAAGCTTCAACCAAAGCTACAAAAGAAGTTGAAGAATGCTCTACAAGTGGAGATTCCGATGGTGAACCAAATCAAGAAGAATTTGGGATGTTTGTGAAAAGATTCAACAAATTCTTCAAAGGGAAGAAAGGTGGATCTTCATCCAATTTCAAGAGAACCAAAGACTCCAAACAAAGAGAAAAGAGTACCAATGATGGAGTTAAGTGTCATGAATGTGGTGGGGTTGGTCACATAAGAATGGAATGTGCCACATTCTTGAAGAAGAATGACAAGAAGACCCAAGAGACCAAAGGGAAGCGTGCATACATTGTTTGGGATGCACTGGAGAAGAGCAATGAATCGTCTTCAAGTAGCTCCGGTGATGAAAATGCAAACCTTTGTCTCATGGCCAAGAACAATCATGAGTCCTCATCAAGAGCTAATCATGGCATGAGTGAAAGTGATGATGAGGTAACCTCTAGCTCTTCTTGTTCATCTTCAAACTCCATTTCATATGATGATTTGCAAGAAGCCTACAATGAAATGTTAATTCAATTTAAAAGGCTTGCTAAAATTAATAAGGAAAAAGGAAAGAAAATTTTGGAGTTTCAACATGAAATTGATGAATTGCAAAAATCTATAAATGAGTTGAAACTTCAAAATGAATCCTTGGAACTTATTAATTCTAGTCATCAAAGTGATTGTGCAAATCATGAGGAAATTATCACTTCATGTGAGAGATGTGATGAACTTGAAAAAGAAGTGAAAGAGTTGAAAAACAAACTCACAATCTCACATAGTGATAGAAACCTCAACCGGTTGTTGAACTCTCAAAGACATAATCACAACAAAACCGGTTTAGGATATGTTCATAAAAAGGACAAAAAGTACAAGGTGGTTGGAACATTTTCTAAGAAAAACTCATCAAAGAGACCAACTTGTACTTATTGTGGAAAAGTTGGACATATCAACATTGAGTGCCATATTAAGAAGTTTGAAATGAATAAGGGCACTTATATGTGGATTAAGAAGGGAGAAAGTCCCAACACTAACCCTAAGGGACCCAACATTGTTTGGGTACCCAAAGTGAACAAGTGATTTCATATTGTAGGTGTGCCTTCGAACGGGAAAACAATTGTGGTATCTTGATAGTGGATGTTCGAAGCACATGACGGGAGATAAGCGGCACTTCATTGAGCTTACTCCAAAGGAAAAGGGTTATGTCACTTATGGGGACAACAACAAAGGCAAAATCCTTGGTATTGGTAAAATCGGAAACTCTTCAAACTTGATTATTGATAATGTGCTCTATGTTCAAGGATTAGAACATAATCTCTTGAGCATAAGCCAATTATGTGATATTGGCAATCATGTAGTTTTTACCTCTACCCATTGCCTCATTAAAAGTGACAAAGATGAATCAATCAAATTTGTTGGTAGAAGGTCAAATAATACTTACTTAGTTGATTTGAACAAAGTCACTTCTTTGGTCTCTACTTGTTTAGTGAGCAAAGAAAATGACACTTGATTATGGCATCGTAGGACCGCTCATATAAATGTAAACCAATTGAAGAAAATTCAATCTAAAGATCTAGTAGTTGGTTTACCAAAGCTAAATTTTTCTATTGAAGGTGTTTGTTCCCCTTGCAAGAAATGTAAACAAACTAAAAACACCTTTGGATCAAAAATGGTTATGTCCACATCAAGGCCATTAGAAATGCTTCATATGGACTTGTTTGGACCATCACAAATAAAAAGCTTTGGTGGCAACTATTATGCATTGGTGATTGTTGATGACTTCTCTAGGTTTACTTGGACTTTATTTTTAACTACTAAGAGTGAGACCTACAAATCTTTTAAACATCATGTCAAACTTTTGCAAAATCAAGTAAATCAAAAAGTAATTATTATTCGTACCGATCATGGTGGAGAATCTGAAAACCACAAATTTGATAGATTTTGTGCTAAAAATGGTATTGAGCACCAATTCTCCGCACCAAGAACTCCGGAACAAAACGGAGTGGTAGAGCGGAAAAATAGGGTGCTAGAGGAACTTGCTAGAACCATGTTAAATGATTCTCAAGTACCTCAATATTTTTGGGCCGATGCCGTCAATACGGCTTGTTATGTTTTAAATCGTATTTTGATAAGGCCCTCTTTGGATAAAACCCCCTATGAACTTTACAAGGGAAGAAAGCCAAATATATCTCATTTTCATGTCTTCGGATGCCAAGTTTTTGTTTTAAATAATGGAAAAGAACACCTTGGCAAGTTTGATTCCAAATCCGATGAAGGCATATTTTTAGGCTATTCTTCTCATAGTAAAGCTTATAGAATTTTCAATAAAAGAACTTTAACTATTGAGGAATCAATTCATGTGGTTTTTAATGAGTCTTCAAAAGAAGATAGTGTTTTATGTGATGCTAGTGAAGATGGCATTATCTTTTCAAAAGAAGAAAAAGAGAGAGAGAATTCAAAAGTTGATGAAGGAGAAGTAAGGGAAGAACTTCCTCCAACTTGGAAATCGGTCAAGGCTCATCCTATAGACAAAGTCATAGGAGATATGTCAAAGGGAGTACTTACTCGTAGGTCTATTCAAAACATTTGCCACTATGTCTCATTTGTTTCTCAAATTGAACCCGATTCAATTAAAAAGGCCATTGAGGATGATCATTGGGTTCTTGCTATGCAAGAAGAATTAAACCAATTTGAAAGAAATGAAGTTTGGGATCTAGTCCCTAAACCCGATGATCATACCATAATTGGTACTAAATGGATTTATAGAAACAAACTTGATGAATCCGGGTTGATTATAAGAAACAAAGCTAGACTAGTAGCTCAAGGGTACAACCAAGAGGAAGGTATCGATTATGATGAGACCTTTGCTCCGGTTGCACGTCTTGAAGCAATCCGAATTTTACTTGCTTATGCTTCAATCATGAAATTCACTTTATATCAAATGGATGTTAAAAGTGCTTTCTTGAATGGGTTTATAAATGAAGAAGTGTATGTCAAACAACCCCCCGGTTTTGAAAATAGTGAATTTCCAAACCATGTTTATAAATTGAAAAAGGCACTCTATGGATTGAAACAAGCTCCTAGAGCTTGGTATGATCGATTGAGTTCCTTTCTATTAGAAAACAAGTTTCAAAGAGGGAAGGTTGATAATACATTATTTATTTATAAAACCAAGGATGACATTTTGTTAGTACAAATCTATGTTGATGATATCATTTTCGGTGCTACTAACGTGTCTCTTTGTAGAAAGTTTTCAAATTTGATGAAAAAGGAATTTGAAATGTCAATGATGGGAGAACTCAAGTTCTTCCTAGGCTTACAAATAAAGCAAGTCAAGGAGGGGATATTTGTGCATCAAGGGAAATATTGCAAAGAGCTCCTTGAAAAATTCGGATTGGACAAGTGCAAGGAAGCCTACACTCCAATGAGCACATCATGCTACCTAGACAAGGATGAACAAGGTACACCGGTTGATGTTAGTAAGTATAGGGGTATGATAGGTAGTCTCCTATATCTCACTGCATCTAGACCGGATATTATGTTTAGTGTATGCATGTGTGCTAGATTTCAAGCTAATCCTAAAGAATCTCACCTATCCGCAGTTAAACATATATTTAAGTATCTAAAAGGAACAATTAACACTGGTTTATGGTATCCTGTTGATGCCAATCTTAGTCTAGTTGGTTACTCGGATTCCGACTTCGCCGGATGGAAGCTTGATCGCAAAAGCACCAGTGGTACTTGCCATTTCTTGGGAAGTTCATTGGTGTCATGGTTTTCTAAAAAGCAAGCTTGTGTCGCTCTTTCTACCGCCGAAGCGGAATATATCGCAGCCGGTAGTTGTTGTGCTCAACTGTTATGGATGAAACAACAATTATCGGATTTTGGTTTGAAACTTGAAAATATTCCGATTAGATGCGATAACACGAGTGCAATCAATTTGACTAAGAATCCGGTGTATCACTCAAGAACTAAACACATTGAAATAAGACATCATTTTTTAAGAGATCATGTACAAAAGGGTGATTGCACAATTGAATTTGTTAGTACCACAAATCAATTAGCCGACATTTTTACAAAACCTCTACCAAGGGACACCTTTTATCATATTAGGAGAGAACTTGGTATTTTAGATGAAGCTAATATAGGCTAATTGCATTGTGTGTCATTTTTGGAAAATCACCATATTAGTCTTACTCTAATGTGTTATTGATTCTTAGTTAAATTGTCCTTGATGATATTTGAAATTGTATATGTTAATTGTGTGTGATTCTGTACTGTATTCCAAGTTGGTAGTGAAGCATTTGTGTTTGATTTGTGTTTGGTCTTTTAAAACTGAGTTTTTACTTTCTGTTCTGTCAAAATACTCGAGTTTTTCCAAAAACACTCGAGTATTTTAATTCAAAATTAAATCAGTTTTAAATTGAAAAAGTTTTTAATCAGGGTCTGAGAAAAATACTCGAGTGTTTATCCAAACACTCGAGTCTTTATTAAATTACTCGAGTGTTTTTCAAAACACTCGAGTCTTTCAAAACCCCCAATTTTTGAACTTTCAGACCAAACTCGAGTATTTTCCAAAAAAACTCGATTATTTTGCCTTTCCCTGAAATTTGAACTTTCGGACCAAACTCGAGTTTTTACGTTTTTACTCGAGTTTTCTGGGAAAATCTGGGCTGAGTCATGAACGACTCGAGTATATTCTCAAACACTCGAGTATTTTTCAACGAACAACTCGAGTATTGTTGAATATACTCGAGTATTTTGGCGAATTTATATATACTCCAGCCCCCACAAACTCGAGTTTCACGAACCCCTTTCTCTTCTCTCTCGGTTTTCTCATATCTCTCTCCTCAAAACTCCGATTTTACTCAAATTTTTGCCAAATCTTACTAGTTTTACATCCTCTAATCACTTTTCTACCATTATTTCAACAAATTTCAACACTTTTCAACCTCAAATCCGTCACCCCCCTTTTAAAACCCTAATTTCAAAAACTCCTATTTTCACATCAATTCATCTATGGCTTCTTCATCTGGCAAAGGAAAGAGAGTAAGGATTGCTGACTCATCTTCCGAGGAGGAAATTTCCGACTACTATCAAGAGGATGAACGCTTGGAAAGGATGGAAGGCTTTGCCACCAGAGAATTCGGAGTAATCACATGGATCAATAGTACTTTCCTTGAGAGTAAGGGTTTCCATTTTGTTACTAACCTTAGATATCAGAAACTGATTCAATTTCTGGAATTTCATGGACCTATATATCCTAGGTTAGTTAGAACATTCTATGCAAACCTTAGGCTAAAGGACAATGTCATAGAAACAATGGTTGAGGGTGTTCGTTTTAAAATTAGCACTAAGGACCTCTTTGTAGCTTTTGGAACAACCCGTCACGGGGACAATTCTCTAAAGGCCGATGCGGACGGCATTTTTCAAAGTTGTTTGCGCCCCGGTCGTGTATGGACCGAAGGAGTTAAGCATTCCTCATACATGACTGTCCAATCTAGGGTGTTGCATTATATTGTTTGTCATCAATTAGTGCCTCAAACCTCACCCAATTATGCCAAACCCACAAACAATGAACTTAGGCTTCTTAGTGCCATCCTGAACAATGAGAAGCTGAACTGGAGTCGCATAATTTTGGATAGAATGCTCCTTGCTGCTAAGTCTAAACACCCAAAAACCCTGCCCTATGCCATGCATGTTTGTTATCTGTTGAGTTACTTCAAGGTGCCTATCCCACGCAATGAAGAGAAAAAGACTCTTCATGTGAACCAGCATTGCCTCAACAAAGGCACCTTGAGTGACCAGGACATGGCATTCCATGAACCCTCTGGTCAATACTTGTACCGATCTGATATTGCTGAGCTAGAGAGGGTTGCAAATGTGGCAGCTCAACAAGGGATGGATGCCCATCAGATGGAAGAGGAAGCTGCTGCATTTGCCCAGGCTGAAGAAGGGGATCCTATTGATCAGATTAACTTTGATGACTTCGCTGGATCTCAATCTGGGTTTGACAACTCGGGCTGGAGAGAGAATGTGATCACACGTCTGGACACTTTAGATGGGAGAATGGACTCCCTTGTGCATGCTTTGGACAGCCAGCGTGATGATTTTGTTAGCTTAGAGACTAGGATGAGTGCAGAGTCTGCCATGTTTTTATTCTCATTTGGATCAGCACTCGGCCCAGATTAATGCCCGCCTGGACCAGCAGTCAGGGGAGATGCACCGCCGGTTTGATGAGATGATGGTGGCCTTCTCTCGATTTTATCCTCCTCCAGATGATCCAGCTCCTTCGATGTTTTGATGATGTTGACCTTTGCAGTCTATCTTAGTTTTCATTCTGTTTTTATCATATTGGTCTTTGTTACATTTTCTGTATTTTGAGAACTTGGTGTTTTGAGACTTTGGGTTTATTATTGCACCTTTGATTTGGACCTTTTATGATGTTTTTATGTTAATGAATTTGGTTTTCATTATGATGTTTGTGCAAAGCTTCAGGGGGAGCTCTTTATATTTATTATTAAGTCTATTTTTTTTGCATAGTTGGTTATGGGGTTTTCCGATTCTGCACCTCTCCTCCCTTGATCTTTTTCTAAATTGTTACATCTTTTTGGCGTATGACAAAAAGGGGGAGAGATATTACACTTGTCTTGTCTTGATATTGTTGCACCTAAAATCTCTAATTATGGTATATACTCTGATAATTGTTAAATTCTCTAATACCATAGGCTTGGTGCTAAAATTAAATTGTCATAACATCTTGCTCAAGCTGAATTTTTAGATAGGTGAAAAGTATCATATAGTGAGGGGGAGTTGCATCTCCAAGTGGATCAAGCTTAACAAATGGATCAAGTGTTAATTATTTTGTCATCACCAAAAAGGGGGAGATTGTGAATTCAATGCTCCTAATTATGTGGATTATGTTTTGATGATGACAAAATAATTAACAAATCATGCCTTGAAGATATTGCAACATCAACATCAACAAGAAGTCAAGAAAAGAAGACAAGTGCCCAATCATTCTCAATCAAATATTAATTGTAAATTTCTAATTTATGTTGAGAGTGGTTGAGAGTGGGTAGAAATAGTTAGTCTCTTCTAGGAATAAATTTTTATATGTTTATTAAGTTGAGATTGACCAAAAATTAATACTTGAGAGGAAAAATAAAATTGAAAAATAATTTTTCCCATATCTGATCAAAATACTCGAGTATTTTGATAAAGACTCGAGTATATACTCGAGTATTTATAGAAAAACTCGAGTATTTGTGCCAGGTCAGCAATTATGACCGCTAGTCTTGTTCGTGCACCAATTCACTCGTGACCGACCAAAAAGACTCGAGTATTTACCAAAAGACTCGAGTATTTTTGTCCAGTCAGCAAAAATGAACGTTGGAGAGACTCAAAAACTCAATTGAGGGCATTTGAGTCTCATCCAACCCCAAGAGAGAATTCAGAACCTTATTGTAAAATTTCTTTTTGAATTTGTGCAAGAACAAACAAGACAACAACACATCATTGATTCAAGCTTTCTTAATTTCCTCTTCTCAAGTGTTAATTCCCATAAAGCTCAACTTCTCACTCATATTGTCATTTTATTCCAAGTTGAGTTTTTAGGCCTCAATTCTTACATTGAGCTGTGCTTATTTGTGCTAATCCATTGTGAGATTAGTAATACACATACAAAAAGCTTGATTATTCAAAGTCTTGGATTGTTCCCAAGCAAACCCTAAGTGGCTTAGGGTGTTGGAAGTCTTGAGAGGTTCTCAAGCACAAGACTAGGAAATTCCTAGCCCGGTGGAGTTTCTTGAAGGGAGTTCAAGGAAGCTTTGTGAAGAGTTCTTCAATCACCGGAATCAAATTGGGGTAGAAATCAAGAGTTTGGTACACTCTTGAAAGGGTTAGGTTGAGTGAGGCCATTCTCAAGCAATCCTTTGTAATTTCTAACAATTTGATTATTAGTAGAAACTCCTAAGTGATTAGGAGGACTGGATGTAGCTCATTGTTGGAGTGAACCAGGATAAAATTGCTTGAGTGTTGGTTTATTGCTTTTAATCTACTTTCTAGCTCAATAGACTTAAGTCATTTCAATCAATTAGGATTTATACAATTAGGTAGCAAGTTCAAGGAATCTTTGTGTTTAAAAGTTATTTAGATTGCTTGCTATTCTGTTGGATAAGTTCCTGTTTATTATTGAATTGATTTGAGTTAAATTGCTGAATTTTCGTTTCTGGTTTTTCTGCTATCTGATAGGAAAAACTCGAGTATTTCAGAAAAGACTCGAGTTGTTCATCATTGAAAAACTCGAGTATTTCACAAAAGACTCGAGTCTTTTGTGTCTGATTCCAGAAAATTCAGTCTTAGCTCCATTCTTCAATTACCAATCGAAATATTTGGTATTAGTGCTTCAAAATACTATTCACCCCCCCTCTAGTATTTGCTTAGCCCGCTTGTTGGTTTCCAACACATGATTCAATTGTCCAAACTTGGTTGATCTCGGTGTGGATACTTGGTAAGGTTGTTAAGATTTGCTTTTCTCGCAGGCGACCGTTCAAGAACCTTGTTGGTAAGACTCCCAATAGGTCTCAGACTGCCAAAGTCTGGTTTAGCTTTTCAGGGAAGCTGGAGATGGTTTCTAGGGTGAGCTTGATTCCCTCAAGAACTTCGCATGAAGGATTCGGAAAATGTACTGTTCAGGTCGACTTCCTTTATTCTAAATAGGAAATCTTATGCGGGGTTAGTTTTTGTGCTATTTCGAAGCTTTTAATGACATTGACCATCGACAAGTGCGAAGATCGAGATGGTCAGTCTCAATCTCACATTTATCAAAAGCAACATCATCGTCGGATTTTTTTTTGATGATATCATCACTTAATGGTTGCAAGAGTAAGGATGACCAATCCTACCCTTACACTTTATTAAACAACAACACCATCGAGAGATCCAGTTGAGTTTAAACTAACGGCCTATAGTCTATCGCCGTCACAACCTAATCCTGGAGAAGATAGAGTGTGAACACATATATAAATAGTTAGTTATATATGTATCCTATTCGCCTAACTTAGACACTTGACTATACATATCGGTTACTCGCTTGGTGAGTAACCATCGGAGATGTGAGTCCACACTCCAAGGGTCGAGGAAAAACTGCTCTGATACCAAAATGTAACACTCTCACATTTATCAGTTGATTTTAGGTTTTATTAAAATTGGAGTTAGAAAATTCCTTTTTAAAACTTAATTCATTTAAAAGGTTTTATAAAAATCCGGCAGAGATTCCTCTGTTTTCCGGACTTCCCAAAAATTTTCTTCTTAAAACCTGTCAGTCAGAAACATTTAAAAACATAAACCATAACAGTTTAATAGTCTCAACAGATCATAGTGCCCGATTAATACAAGTTTCAGGGCAAGCTACTAATTCATAATATAATTTACAAAAAGATATTTGTCCACTCTTAATATCCAATAAACATCCCACGTAGTGGAATGAAAACCCTGCTCGGCCATATTCCATGTAAGCTCCACCTTAATACCTGCAAAAATATAGCAAGAAAAGTAGCATTACACAGAACTTAAAAAGATAAATCCTAAAAGAGGCATAGTAATAAACTAAGCCTACCCAATTATTAGCATCCATTATTCATTTAATTACCATCTTCTAATCCTTTACTTATACTCACATTCTCTTAATTTTTGGTTCTCTTAACATTCTCTCATTTCCATTCTTTATCCATTTTCCATTAGCCACTTATACTTAGCATTTCCCTAATTATTCTTCCCAATTATTTCCTCTAATTTTCTTATCATTTCCATTGTCCACTTTCTTATTTCTTATTCCAATGTTCATTCTATTATTCATTTTTCCTATCTATTACCATTCTCATTGCCCTCTTCCATTAATATAGATACATATACATATACATAATACGACCCTATCCATTTCCATTATCCCTTCTTATTTCCCTAAATCCTTTCCATTATCTTGTTCATTATTTTATTATTTGGCCACAGGATCAAGACAACCACCTGTGACGTCTACCATTTTATTAGGCCACAGGGTCAATACAACCACATGCGCCGTGCCACAGGGTCAATACAACCACCTGCGACATTTACCATTTTATTAGGCCACAGGGTCAATACAACCACCTGCGCCGTGCCACAGGGTCAATACAACCACCTGCGACATTTACCATTTTATTAGGCCACAGGGTCAATACAACCACCTGCGCCGTGCCACAGGGTCAATACAACCACCTGCGACATTTACCCTTTTTATTTGGCCACAGGGTCAATACAACCACCTGTGCCATTTAACATTTAGTTCTCATCTACTAACTCGTTTTAGTCTTTTCCCTTTTACTTTTAGTCCCTTAATTCTCTTTAATTCTTTTAACTTCTTTTAATTGCTTCCCTATTCCCTTTCTTTTCTATTTCTTCTTCTCTTCCTTTTCCTTTTTCCTTTTTCCTTTTATTAATTATTCAAGTTTACATCCAATTCCACTTAGCGTTAGTATAGTCGTTATATTTTAATTCCCTTTTCTAATTCTTAATTATTTCTATAATTTCTCTCTCTCAATATTATTTCCTTATTTTTCTTATATCGTTATTCCCTTCGACTACTGTACCTTATTAACTTAATTTATTTTCCCTATTACATTAAACCATTTTACTTTAGCGTCACAATTACATTCCCTCTCATTGTCTTATTACAGTTACGCTATATTCTTTTGCACTCACGTTTCACTGGTTTTCCCTTAGCTAATTTCCCTCGAATTTATTTTGTGTTTTTCTACACTTTAGTTCCACATTAACTATTTTAATACTCTATCACATTCATTCACTCCGAGGCTCACTCTATGCACACTCAATTTATTTCATTGTCAACTTACTTAAACCATTGATATTTGCGGGGAATACCCTAAGATTCACTAACTTATTCCTTAATTACCCTATTCCTAGTCACCACTATAAACTCCTAGAATTTACTTCTTAAGTAGAGGTAATACGAACCCTTCTTACCTGGGAGTCCTGACAATAAGAACAATATCACGTTTACGTCCGCGCCATATTCGAGAGTTAGGATCAACAATAATGTGATGGATCTAATCAGGGACACACGTTAAAAATAATTAAAACATTAAAAGTGTAAATATTTATATATATATATATATATATATTTATAAGTATAATCAACTAAATTCATTTTTGGTAAAATAATAAATATATATCATTATATAATAAAAATATATAACTTTTCTACAAAATATCTCTTTATTTGAAAATATATAGATAATAAAAATATTGACGGATCATCGAATAAATTACATAGATGGATAGAGGAAGTTTAGAAGGTTATTTACCTAAAAAGGATTTGAGATTACGGTTGGATCTTGAATAATTGGATCAAGAAGTTAAGAAAAACAAAAGTCGCTCCCCCTTCTCTCGCGAGACCCTCTCTCTCTGTCGCTCACCTTTTCTCTTTCTTTATTTGGCTTTCTCTTTCTCTCATTCTAGTTCCTTCTTTCTCTTTCTCTTTCTCTATATTCAGTGTCTCAGCTTGAAGGCTTTTATGTCCACAACATCTTCATTTCTTCTTTTTTTTTTTAATATTCTTTTCTTACGGGACTGGGTGGGGCAATTGGGAATTAGGATATACATATATACATATTATTTAGGTGGGACGGTGGGTTACTGGGTAGTTTTATTTTATTTTTCTTTTACTTTGGTTTACGGTGGGGTACAGGGGCTTGGGTAGAATTAGGTTTTTATATATATATTTTAATAATATGCTCTTATTTATGAGTCAATGTGTGTAGGTATTTTGAATTATAACCAAAGATTCGACGATCCTAAAAATAAGATACATTTAAGTACAACAATACTTATTTTTAATTACTTAAAACATATTGAAAATAATAAAGTTATCAGACCCTACAGATAGTTATTGCGTAAGAAAAAGGATCGAAATTCAAAAGTAAATATATTTTCTCAATCCTGATATTAAATTGGATAAAATATAATATTTATAATTTTGAAATATCAAATCATTATATATAACTTATACCCGTAATACATTAAAACCAGTCTGGGAACTGAATATGAAACAATCTCAGAACACTAGGAAAATATACAGAAATGTTCAAAATATTAAATTAAACATATCTTTCTAAATAAACTATTTATAAAAATGCCTCTAAGGCTTGCCACTTGAGCTCCGTATCAAAATGTTAATTCAACTAAATAAAAGTACTATTTTATTTTTGAAAAACGTATTATAACAAATTTATACTTATTTTGACTAGAAAACATATTTCAATTAAAATGATAAAAATCAAAATTTTAATACGACACTCAAATCTTGAAAACATCATATTAAATCATTTAATTACTTTATTCTTAATTTTCAATTTTTTACGTTTCTAATGTTAAAAGATCCTTTTTTTTTTAACACTCCTTTAACCTTATTATTATTTTTACTATTATTTCAATTTCGCTATTATTCTAATTATACTTGGGGTTAAAATTTGGGATGTTACAATGCGGGCGCGACAGCTGTCTCAACACAAATGATCCCAGACCAGGAGGCTCAGCCTTAATAATATCAATTCACAATAATCATGGCACACTGCCTCGCAGTGGCAAACAAGATGCCCCACTCCAGTCCCTCTCCACTGTTCTCGATTTGCAATCTAGTTGGCGACAGTATTGTTGTAGTGCACGCACAGAACTTACCACGGTATTAGACCCAGTCCCCACCACGTTAGTGCACCGCTTATGGAGTTCGTTCTGTCTACAACAATACTCTAGACTTCTTGACGTTTCAACGTCATCGTCCTCCCCTAATGCAATCTCGTCCTAAGTATCCGCAGATACTTATCGTTCCTTCCTCTCCACTACTTCGGGTTAACTCTCATAACTCACCGCGTTCGTTGTTAATATCTTTTAAAGTCTTTTATCTATTTAATTAACCTAATAGCCGGCTCACCCTTAGTACATCCCTTCAGTGAGTCCCGACCACTAACTTTGCACAATCTTTCTCTTTCTCAAAACTCATATAGCACAGAGCTGGGATCACATCACCGAATTCACATCTTTTCTCTCAAATCATCATTCACAAAATCTTAATCTCACCTCTTTCTAGAAACATCATCCCTCGACTTCTCAAAATACTATTTCCAACAATTTCACAAAATCAACTTTCACCAACACTTACAAAATATTGTTTCTTAATTTCTTCAAAATCTCATTTCAAAAGGAAACCTCTTTAAATTTTGTTCCAAAAACCTTTTCCAAAAATATTTCTTTTCCCAACCCCTTTATAAAATTCTCTTCACAAGTCTTTTCGAAAATTCCCTTTTTTAAAAGCCTTTTTCAAAAACACATTTTCTTTGCTGAGCGCTAGTGGAGGAGCAAGCTCAACTCAACACTAGTTCCCAGACTAAAACCAAAAACAGAGGAGCTCAGCTCTACTCAATTCACTTCTCATCCCAACAATTCACATCACTCTCCCCAGCTCTGGCTCGTTCTCGTTCTTACTTTCAATTTCCTTTCCAGTCAACTCTTATCTCTCTTTCCCACTCTTATCCTTCCTCATCATTCTTATCTTATCTTACCATCACTATCAATTTCATTTTCGTTTCTTATTAAGGACATAACAACGTCCCACAACCGTTTACTCCTCATAACAATAAGCATCATTATACTTAAAGCAAATAATAAATAACAAGACATGCTCTCACACACAACATCACACAATAGTGTTGTGGTCCTCGTCACCTTCGTATAAGTGGCCACACAAAGCAAACAATTGCCGCTTATACTACTGACGCCAACCACACAGTTCCGACCTTTGAGATGATACGGAACGTCCTAATAAATCACCTAACTACCACGGTGTCTTAGGAAAGCTTCTCTCTCACCTGGGGTCCAGCTATTGAATGTGTGCTCTCCTCGCATCCTTGTGCCGCCATCTGCCCCACCTCTTTTCTTTATCATTCCTCATATTAAATAAAACATTTTACGTTATTAACTTATTCCGGAAAATCTTTTCTTAGTTCAGTACTTGTCCTTTCTTTGATGGGAAAACTTTGAAAACATAACCAAAATCATGTGTTACTTGAAAGCTTGATTTTTAAATCGTATGAAAACATTTTTAAATACAAAAAGCAAGTCCAAGTAATTTTGGACAGCAAACATAGTTTTACAAAATCTCTTAATAAAACTTCCGAAAATATTATAAAAACATTGTTTACTTTAAATAACTTTTTAACTTAAAATTAACACTTTTAAAAACCCAAGTTTTTTTATCATAAAACTAACTTTGGACAGCCATGACATAATTTAAAATCAACTTATTTCAAAATCGTTTACACATTCAGTTATTTTCCAAACATAATCATGCAACCCTAATATAATGCCAAACAATTCAAACCACATTAACGTTAAGCACCTCTTTTAAGCAGTAGAATAGTTATGCATCTCACACATAAGTCATCAACACAAAGCACATAGTCATGCAAGTCTTCATAAACCAATTTTGAATCCAACTTCAAACCAAGCACATTAATATTCATTTTCCTTACTTTAAACAATTCGGATCCTCTTCAAAATCATCATGCATATTTCATTTCATGCAATTAAACTTCCTAAATCTATTTAAACTACACAACCGAATGAAAGAAAAGGGAACAAACCAAATATCACAATTTAAATCACATGCATCAACTCTTTTTGTTTTAGGCATTCAAATTCTATTTTCTTTTAGTCCTAACCGAACACACATAAGCACACACACACACACATGTATGTTCATCCAAAACACAATACTCAATTAATTTAATTCATTCATTTCTTCATAGAGATCTGATTAGATAGTGCATGTTCACAATACAAATTTATTTTAGCACTATTCCTTAAGAACCCGCGTATCCCCTTTTAAATCATTCCATTGAGAAAGAGGTCCTAGGTTAGCTAACGTATGTAGACCGAATATTATTATGGCATGGCGAGGCTTAGTTTTTAATTTATGTCATGCATGCACCTAGAACCTTAGTCAAGGCATAGATTATTTTTTTCAAAAATTTTATTTTCTTAATTTCTTTGGGAAAATCCGTGAGTTGCACAACAATTTGGGAAAACGAAATTTTAATTTCTTTAACACAATGAAGTCAAGAATTATGTCAAAGTCTTCACCTTTTAGGAAAAGCACATACATGCACCTATAATTTCCTAGGTGGTACTATTTTCAACATGCATGTAAACAAAATGATGGTCTAGTATGATTCCCTATTCTACCTAGACTTTGGCCGAATGATGTCATGCAAGGAAACAAGGTCCTATAATTTTGTTTTAACATGCAACACCTAAATTCATGGATCACATCATGCAAGACTTGAAAGAATCCTTTTAAATTTTCAATTTATCAACCGAATCATTATCATACATACAAATCTTGCTTCAAATTCTTTTTAGATTCAAAATTGTTTTTAAAGCTTGTTAAGCTCAATTTCCTTTGAAACCGTGACATGCATCCAAGAGATCAAGGCTTTACACTCAATTTAGACATACAAAATTCAAGTTTTATGTTTTCTCAAAAACTACCCATGAATCAAGACATGTAAAAGAGATCGAGGTAAAATCATGAACTTAGACTCAAATCTATAAACAAACCGTAAAGAATAAGTTAGAAATTAACTTTCTCTAATCATAGAAATGGTATGAAATCACTTAGGTCAAATTAAAAACATCAAGATCTATTTCTTCTACCCATGGCCAAATCATTTAGTCATGGATTTGGTGATTTTTAAGTTCATTCATTCATAAAAATCCAAGACCAAGGCATAAGAAGAACATGCAAAGGAAGGCAAGGGTCACCAAGCCACAAAATCAACATGCATGAGAAAATCAAAGCAAAATATGAACTTGAACACGACTTTAAACTAGAACCGTGATGAAGAAAATTACAAACAAAGATCAAAAACTTTTTTACATCAATATTCAAGATCAAAACATAAAAATAACATGCAAAACATTTAAACCTCAAGATCAATCAAATAATTATATGCATCACAAAATTTAAATCAAAGTCCATTAAAATCTTTTACAACATGAAAATCACTTAATCAAAACTCCTTCTACCTTAATCCCAACTTAAATCCTCAAATCTTCTCTTCTCCTCCTCCTCTTGGTTTGCCTCGGCCTCTCTCTTCCTCTAGGGTTGATGGGAGTTTTCTTCTTGATCTCAAAGAGGGAGACGGTTGAGAAGGGAATTAATGAAGCTTGGGTCATGAACTTTGGGGTTTCCACTATCTTTCTTTCTTTTTCTCCTCACGGTTTTCACCCTCCTTCTCTCTATGTGTCTCAAGAGCTTGATGGTGCTCTTGAGACTTTGTGGGTTGGTGTTTGTGTGGGTGTTGGAAAGAAATGAAGGAAATGAAGAGGAACTAACCAACACACACTAACTCATACGGGTTTTAGAGCAAAGGCAAGGGTGTGGGAATTTTCCTTTTTGGCCTTGGTTCAATGTGGAAGCCTAAGGTTGATTTGGTCCAATCCATTTAGTGCATGGCTTGGTTCAAGTCGTGAGAGACATGGAGGAAAGAAAGTCCTCCTTAGGTGCATGAATCATCTCTCCTAGTTTCTCCCTAGTATCATGACTCACTCTTCCTACTTTCTATTTGAATTTCATTTTCTTATGGCTTAAGGGAATGGTTTCTACTTGGTCCCTCTAATCCTCTCATAGCCGAATCACATATACACACATGCACATATGATCTTTATTTTTATCAACACATAGCATGCATACTTAACATATACATAAACATACACACATTCACACACATAGTCATGCACACAACTAACCTTTGATGGCGTCATGTTCACACGGCACACATATACATATACACATAAATTTACAAATCCATGCATCACACATTACTCTATGCATATGCACACATTATAATAATTAAATTCCTTAAAACCGAAGTATATTCATGTATGCCAAACCGTATATATATATACATATATACATATATAGATATATACAGAATTACAAGGTAAATCAAAAACATTTAAACTTTTCCAAAACTTATTAATTTCTAAACTTTGGACATCATTTTAGGAAATCATTCTTTTATGATCATTCATTAACTGGAAAACGTGAATTTTAGAAAAATCATTTAAGAAAATACTTCTTTTCAAAATGCTTTCCAAGAAAATAATCTCTTTAGTGTTTTACTTTAATATGAGGAATTTACGGGGTGTTACAAAAGACGCTCGCGATTTTGTGATGAAATGTGACAAATGCCAAAGAGCGGGTAATATTTCAAGGAAAGATGATATGCCACTTCACAGTATCCTAGAGGTTGAGGTTTTTGATGTTTGGGGGATAGACTTTGTAGGACCATTTCCTACATCATTCAATAACAAATACATTTTGGTGGGTGTAGATTATGTGTCCAAGTGGGTAGAAGCTATTCCTTGTGTTACTAATGATTCTACTGTTGTTATTAACTTTTTGAAAAGAAATATATTTAGCAGGTTTGGCGTACCACGAGTTCTCATTAGTGATGGTGGGACTCACTTTTGCAACAAGGTGATGGAAAAGGTCCTGGCCAAGTATGGGGTACGCCATAAAATTGCAACCCCGTACCATCCTCAAACAAGTCGCCAAGTGGAAGTATCAAACAGGGAATTGAAAAGAATCCTGGAAAAGATTGTGAGTAATTCCAGGAAAGATTGGGCGAAGAAGGTTGATGATGCTTTGTGGGCTTATAGGACAGCTTTTAAAGCCCCAATTGGGATGTCACCGTACCAGCTTGTTTATGGTAAGAGTTGCCATTTGCCTGTTGAGCTTGCTCATAAGGCATACTGGGCAACGAGGTTTTTAAATTTTGATTTGGAAAAAGCAGGTGAAAAAAGACTTTTGCAGCTCAATGAACTTGATGAGTTCAGAGAGCAAGCATATGACACTTCTCGCATTTTTAAAGAAAAAACTAAAAAATGGCATGACAGAAAAATCAAAAACAAGTCTTTTCAAATAGGACAACTAGTTTTATTGTATAACTCTAGACTTAGGCTTTTCCCAGGAAAGCTTAAGTCTAGATGGTCTGGTCCTTTTGTTGTTGAGCAGGTATCACCGTTTGGTGCTATAGAAGTAAAGGAACCTAAGTCTGGCAGAACTTTCAAGGTAAACGGACAAAGGCTAAAGGTTTATCTAGGTGGTGAAGTGGACCGATGCCAGACTTGCATCAAGGTCCTTGACCCTTAACTCTGGAAAAAAATATCAATTGTCAAGCTCGGGACGTTAAACAAGCATTTCTGGGAGGTACCCAGTAGTGGGAAGTTGAATTTGGCTTCCTTGATTTAATGAGGTGTTTTTAGCACCTTGTGCTCTTTGATTATGTGTCAGGTGAAAACAAGTTTAGGGGAGTTTTCCTCCTATTCGAATTTATGGTTACCAATATACTTTAAAGGGAAGTTCTTTTATCTTTCTATGTGCTTATATCTTTTTATGTTCTTTCTTTTCAAATTTGCATATAAATAATTGCTTGGGGACAAGCCAACTTTCTAAGTTTGGGGGGAAGAATAATAATGAATTGTGGTTGGTTTTTTTTCTTCTTCCTTGTTAATATTGTTATGTTCCAGGCAAACAGGAAATATGTTTGAGTTTTTGGGCTGCCTTGCTGTTTGATTGTGTAGATACTTAAGCAGGAAAAGCGATTGAATTCTTTTGTATATAACTGTATCTGATTAGACTGGATTGTTTTTTTTAAATCAGTTACTTGAGCAAATTTTTTGGAAATGATTGATCGGTGGATTTTCCCTACCCAGTGAGTTTTGTGCCTTATAAGGGTGGTCACAATTATGCCACCGCATTTTTCTTGTCTTGTGGGATATTGTTCACTATGATCAGTTACTCTAGGGTTTGTCTTGGTTCTTTTCAAAATTGCTAAGAATTGCATGCTGCACAAAGATGATTTAGGCATTGTTTCATTTAGCCTACATTAGCCCAAATACTTGACACCAAATCAATTTTCTCCTTGCTAGCCACTTTGAGCCATATGTGTATAATCTTTTTGTTTCATAACTCATCAAAAGCCTTATTTTTGTGAACAAATTTTAGATGAAGGGGTTTCGATCAAGAAAGTGTATCATTAAAAAAGTGGTTTTATTATGAAAAAAAAGAAAGAAAGAAAAAAAAAGAAACATTATAGAGGCACAGAACAAATATATATATCAAACAAATAAAGATTTGTGTGCCATGTGAAATGTGTCTTGTTATAAAAAGAATAATAAGCATGTGCACTAAGTGAAAAGAAAATGGACATTGTGAAGGCTAGAGGGGGCATGTGAAAAAAAAATGAAGGACAAACTTAAGGGTGTTCTTTAATTAAGTGATTTCATTTCCCTTTTATCTAATGTTGTTCACCCTAAACACTTTATTTCATTTACCTTGACATTACAACCTAGAAAAGACCTTTTGATTTGTGCATGCTTGTGATCAGTGTGGGGGAGAATGAGAACCTTGTCAAACTCATAGTTGTGTTGTTTCATGAGATGAATTGAGAGTAAACACTTGAGCCAAACACAGAGAGAATGAGAAGATAGTGTGTTTTGTTTATCCGCTGGTCGATTTGCTCCTTTAACATTTGTTTCTTTAATTGATTTTAATTAATTCAATCAGTCTATGAAAGTTAAGGTATTTGCAAAGGGTTGGTCAATTTTTCTGATTTTGTAAATATACATGAAAGTAGTGAGGGAGCCTTGTAAATATGATTTTTTCTGTGTTACTTTTGCCTGGGACATGCAAAATATTAAGTTTGGGGAGTGATTATAGTCAATTTTATATCATATTTTATTGGTATTTATTCCCCTTTTTACTTGGTTTTAGGCTTGTTTCTTAAATATTTAGTAAGTATTAGCTAGATGTTTAACATTTAGTTGTTGATAAAGTCCATTACTAATATTACATCATTTTGCCATGAATTGAAGATCTTATGGCCTAAATATGAAGATTGATATCAAAAGAAAAAAATGTTTAGATTTTCAAAATAAAAATAAAAATAATAAAAAAATAAAATAAAATGAAGAATTGTTAAGTCACGCAGAGCTATTGAAGTTGTAACAAACTTCTTAAGAATTATTAAAAGAGAAATGCTTTTTCACACGAAACTGTTTTCATGCAAAACTCACGAATGTGTTTTTTTTGTTTTACTTTGACTTTTCTCCTCCTAAAATTAAGGCCATGATAGTTTTTGATTGGCTCAAGTATCATTCATGAATTTTCGTAGGCTGATTCTTCGTTATATATAGCAGTGCTCTTATTAAAATAGAAATTTGTTTTTCTTTTGTTTTAATTGCATGCCTTGATTGTAGAGCTGTCAAAATGGGCCGGGCCAGCCGGGCCGGGCCAAAAAACCCGAAAAATCATAGGGCTCGGGCTCCTTAATATGGCCTATTTATTCAACCCGGGCTATTTAGCCCGGCCCGGTTCGGGTTCGGGTTCGGGCCGGCCCGGTGGCCCAGAAAAAAGAAAAAAATCACATTTTTTTTGTTTTATATGTGTAAAAAAAACACTTATAATAAAATTTCCTTAATTTTTATCAATATTCACATATCAAAAATGCACCTGAACAAATCAAAGCACAACATTAATTGTCCTATATGAGTTATACATACATTTTAATTTATGTAAGAATAGAAAATCAAATATATCCTCTAAAAAATGTGTAAAAGAATAAAACACTTATTATTGTTTAAAAAAATATGTGTAAAAAATAAAGAAAGTTTATTCATTAATTTTTTTGAAAAATAAATATATATTTTTTTGAAGTGGTTGAATTGTAAAAAAAAAAAAGGTGATGCGAAGCCCGCTTAGGGCGGGTTTGGGTTTGATACTAGGGTGCTTAATTTATAACCGGGCTTTTTGGCCCGAGCCCGGTTTGGCCCGAACCCGAAGCGGGCCGGCCCGAACCCGACCCACAGGCCCGTTTTGACAGCTCTACTTGATTGTAGGTTGTCAAAAGATAATGTCCTAAATTCAAGTTCTATGAATAGCAACATCTACACCTATATAAGAAGGAAAAATAATAGCTGAAAGAGGAGGAGGCAATGATAAAGAAATTCTTTTGAAGATAGAAAGTCTTGCGGCAGTTTGATTGTTGGTAACAATTTTGTTACTATAAAATCATCGATGTAATTTTATTTATTTTATTTAAATTTATTTATATATTTATTGTGTTTTATGGATAGTTAGAATTTATAAAGGCATATGGTGATTTGGTATGGATTATAAATAACATGATGTATTATGAATTAATTCTCTTTCGTTTAGTCAATTGTTTAATTGTGTATTAATTGTGTTCATTAAATCAGCAGTTTTATGACTTGGGATTCAATTCTCCAATTGGGAAATTGGGAATTGAATAGACCTTCAATTAAACTTTATAATTTTACATTGAGTAGGGATACCTATGTAAAATTATATGACAATGAAAGTCCGGCAGCAATTATAATGAAATTATAATTCTTGAAAAGTGACTTAAGGAATTAAGCAGTTTTTGAAATTATAATAAAAAGCGATTATCTTAAGGAATTAAATTTTCGTTAATTTACCGGAATTATCGTTGACTTAGGAAGAATTCTAATTCATAACCACGTTGTTATAATCCTGCTAATGACCCATACCCCTAACCTTTTACAAGTTTTTAAATCAAAAAATCAATTTCTAAGTTTGATGTACAAAATCTTGGACTTGTTATCAAATACAAAATTTTAATTCAAATTTTACTAATAACTACTTTAATTTATCACTATATTTATCGCTAATGACCGACACCCTAATTTATCACTTTATTACTTGTGCGACACGGTATACTTGCCGATGAGCCAACAATAGATCAGCTACTTCCATGCATAACAATAAAAACCCAATTAAACACATGACTTAGAAACTGAAAAAATTAATTCATAAAAATAAATTACAAATACAAATCCACCATGTTCCTAACACAAAAGGTTTAGTTACACATAATGAAGGAAAGAAGAAAAACAATAACTATGGAATTCATTCCTAAATTACCACAGAAAATTGCTTCAACTCTTCAATCTTCTCTAGATTCCTCCTTCGAATGATCTCCAAAAGTATGTAATCTCCCTTCTCAAAGCTCTACTTTGACTTTAATGACTCTAATTGACTGCTATTGACTGCCTAACCTAATTCTAAAACGTAGAATATATACATAAAATACAAATCCTAATAGAATCCTCCAAAATTGTTCAGAAATTAGCCCAATTGGGCCTCCACAAGTCACACGCGCCTGGGCGTATAGGGTTGCACGCCTGGCCGCACGCCATCTGATCACCCAGAGTTAGCGATGCACGCACGCCTGGGCGCGCAGTCCATGCGCCTGGGCGTGTGGTGCATTTTTCGATTCCATTTCTCTCCGTTCTTGTGTCAATTTCTAGGTCTTCTCATGCTCTTCTCAACTCCAATAATATTTTCTCCAAATAAGGCTCCAAAAGCACCTGAAACATACCCAAAACGGATCAAAACGTTCAAAAGATTTTATAATGCTACAAATTCCTAAAACTAATACAAATTACCTATATTTACAAGAGAAACAAGCCAAAACTATAGCAAAACGAAGTGAAATTAAGCCCAAAAACATCATATATCAGACCCAAATCATTATGTTAGTGTAACACAAATATAGTGTAATATTTCAGGATTCATGGCAGATGATGGTGAATTTTCCCATAATGATATTGATGCCTCAGAGTCCAATAATGTGTTAGATCAGAGTTGGAATGAGATGGAGGAAAATGAAGAAGATGATTTTATTGATGAAGAGGGTAACTATCGCGATGTGTCTGAGTCTGAGTCACAGTCTGATGAAGCTGATGATTTTGTTCAAGATGATGGGATCTCTGAAGAGCACGAGTATTGTGAGACAAGAAGAAGGATTATTATTGATGTTGATACAGACATACATGCATTTGCTTTCGATAAGATGACATTGGATGTGATAAGGCATATTGATTTTAAGGTTGTGAAGGTTGCGTATCGTTTCTATAATGAGTACAACCGATGGAGAGGATTCAGTGTTCGAAAGCACAAAACCGATTACGATGTGAAAGGAAACCTATTGTGGAAGTCCTTTGTTTGCTTGAATCATGGACTTCGATCAAAGAAAGATTATAAAAGGTTGACAGGAAGAGGCGTGCAAGGACACTGAGTAGATGTGATTCCATTGCTGAGTTTCGCGTACATTTGGAAGTTGCAAGTGGAAGATGGTATGTGATAAGATTTCGTGATGTCCATAATCATGAACTGGTATCAAAAACTAAGCTTGGTGGAATGCTTCGTTCACACCGTAAGATGACAGCCATGGATATTTCCTTGATGAACCTACTGAGAAGTGTTGGTATATGTATACCTCATATATTTACAATCTTTTCTAGGTTGGATGGAGGGTTTAATATGGTTGGATTTACTCGGAAAGACATGTATAATGAGATTGACAAAGAAAGGAGGATGCAAGAAGGAGATGCGAGGGCAACAATTCAGCACTTACGCAAATTGGCTAGTGCCAATGGCGTCTTATTTTGGAGACATGTGGCAGATTGTGATGGAAAGTTGAAGCATCTGTTTCAGAGTGATGGCATTTCTCAATATGACTACCATGTTTTCGGTGACGTAATTGCATTTGATGCAACTTATGGGCGCAACAAGTATAAGTGTCCAATGCTTATAATTTCAGGCGTGAGTCATCATCTTCAAACAACTGTTTTTGGATCTGCAATAGTTTCTGATGAATCCGAGGAGACGTATGTTTGGATGTTGGAGCAATTCTTGAAGGCCATGAGCGGAAAAAGTCCAAAATCTGTTATAACGGATGGGGACTTGTCAATGAGAAATGCAATTAAAAGAGTTTTTCCTCATGCGCGTCATCGGTTATGCGCTCGGCAACTTTCACAGAATGCTTCTAAAGCTGTTAAGATTGCTAAGTCTGTTGAACGGTTTAATAGATGTATGTTCAATGCTTACGAGGTAAATGTGTTTGAGAGCAAGTGGAATCAACTGATAGATTCGTGTGGTTTGGATCCCAACAGTGGTTGGGTTAAAGAAGCCTATAAGAAGAAAACCATGTGGGCAACTGCATACTTAAGGGGTTCCTTCTTTGCTGGATTACGTACTACCTCACGATGTGAAGGACTGCATTGCAAATTTGGGAGGTACGATGGCTCTCGTAATAGTTTGCATGAGTTTTTACAACATTATCATAGATGCTTTGAATACATTCGAAACAATGAGCACCAAAAAGACTATCATTCTTTTTATGAAATCCCTGTGTTGACAACACACTTGCCTAAGATGGAGAAGTCGACTACTCTTGTGTATTCCCATGACGTGTTTTACATTTTTCAAAATGTTATCAATAAGTCAGGTAAGTTGAAGGTGACAGGCTCGAAGAAAACAGTTACAAGTGAAATACATTATGTGACATGTCATGGGAAAAAAAGGGGAAATAGAGAATGACTTGTTTCTGTTTTCCCTAATCAATTGAATTTTAAGTGTTCTTGCATGGGAATAGAATCATATGGGTTTCCTTGTCCTCCCATTGTGGTTGTTCTTGTACACATTGATATAGAAGAATTGCCTAGCTCTCTGGTGTTAAATAGATGGTGTAAGACTGCAAAAGAATGGTTTTCTGTCCAATTTGGTATGAGTGGTGGGAATGGTTATGAAACCAATGTCCACCGATATTTGAGTTTAGTTAGTACTTGCGTTCGTGTGTGTAGACTTGCAAATGGATCATTGTTACATTACAATGAAATTATGGAGAAAGTGTTGTTGGAAACCAAGAATCTTGAGTCATATTTTGAATTTGTTGATAATTCAGGGGGTGGAGATGAGTACCCTCATAAGTCACCCAACAATGATGGTATATTGAGAAATCCATATGTGGTGAGGACCAAGGGATGTGGGTCAGTGGCTAAATATGGTCCTAGGAAAAGGAAGAGAGTGCAAACTTGTTCGATTTGTAAAAGCCAAGGGCATAACAAAAGTACTTGTGAAGCACGCAACAATCCGTTTGTAGATGAAGACGTTGAGATAAATGCCTTATTTGATGGTGATCATTCGCTTGCTGGTACAGACTAGGGCATAGAGTATTATGAGGTATAAGATCATGAGATACTTCTTAACATGCTACAAATAATATTAATTTCATTTTTGTGTAATTGATCGTAATTTCTTGGTTTTTTTTTAAATTTGCAGGATGCGTTTACTGCTTCGGTTGAGTAATGACAAGAATAAAAGTTGCAGCCACTCAGTAGGAGTGTTTACTTTAGTGTCTTCTTTATGAAGGAAAAAAAACAAGACTGTTCGATCATTGTAATAGGGCATGCAGTGGTACCTTGTTATTGAACTGTATTTCAATCATTCTGTTGTTTTGTTATTGAAGTGTAATTGTGTTATTGAAATGTAATTGTGTTATTGAACTGCTATTTGAGTAATGGGTGTTATTCAAGTGCATTGTGTTATTCAAACCTTTTATTCAACTAGCATCTCATGTAGAGGTCTACATGAGAGCAAATGCACAAAACAGTGGTCAGTAGTGGTAGAAACTAATGGCAGAGAAATCCCCTAGTCCTACCCATATGAGCATAGGGGAAAGAAGAATATTTAGATGCAATACTTTGGAAAGTTAGTTTAATTTTCCTTATATTTTGAGAGCACAAATTTACAATGTTTCTACTTGGTTGTATTTGATATGGGAGTAGTACTCACTAATAATAAATAAATTAACCTTATTATTATTAATCTTGAACAAAAAAGATTAAGTGTGGTGAAATTGAGGTTATTAATTTGGGAAATTAAATATTAAAAACTTGGAAATAAAAAAGTAATGGTTAAACCCAATTGAGTATATAAGAAGTCACGTATAACTAATTGTTGGCCTTGGGCAATAATCAAATGTTAATCTCACAACCCATTTTGCATACAATCTCCCAAAAATCAATACAGTCAAGTACATTAATTATATGTGCATGCCCTTAATTGCAACAACTAAGTTGTCCCTTAATTACAACAACCAAAAGGAATAATAGTTTTTCCATTGCACAATAGCTATCTGATAAACCACACATCCAAAAAAAAGTACTTTGACCATATACAAATTACTTTGTCCCTACATGTACAAACAAAAAAAAAGCACAGATCCCTGATCCCTTCATTGCAGAACCAAAAATGATGTGTTAACCATCCATTCCACAACAAAAAAAGTATCTTCACAGTTCTTCTATCACTCTATGGGCAGTTTCCCATAGTCTTCATCAACATTTGGGCTTGACATTATGCTTTTGAGTTAAGGATATTAAATCTGTTAGAAATCAAAGTCAGTGCTATTCTCATCTTCACTGTGACAATGTCCATCTGTGTTTATCTTTACTATAATAAAGCAAACATAAATAACAAAGTTTGTCTAAATTTTTTATGACCAAAATACCCTTACTAATTATTATTATTGACTTCTTACTCTTTGTTATTTTCAAGTTTTGACAAAAACAAAAAGGGTTTAAATGGATATTCACCTTATTTTTAAACTACCAAAAGCAGTTACATAAATTCTTTATTCTTTACTATAATAAAGCAAACATAAGCAAACATAGTTTGCTTAACTAACAAAGTTTGTCTACATTTTTTATGACCAAAATACCCTTACTAATTACTATTATTGACTTCTTACTCGTTGTTATTTTCATGTTTTGACAAAAACAAAAAGGGTTTAAATGGATATTCACCTTATTTTTAAACTACCAAAAGCAGTTACATAAATTCAAATAATAAAAAAGAGCGAGCAATTACTTTCCAAAAAGAAGTTACCATGTATAACTATGTAAGACTCTCAACAAGAAAAACATGGTTTATGCATACTGAAAGTGTGCTTCTACTACTTCTTTGAATAGTTACTTAAAAGTGGTCTCTGCATACTCAAAAAGAAGTTCTTGAAAAACATGGTTCTCTTCATTGATAAAGTGTGCCCATTACTCCACAAAACATATATGTTTTTTCTTCATTTTATGTGTTTTTTCTTCGGTTCCTAATGTTATTACACACAACACGTACTGAATATGCTGAAGTTAGAAGTCTTATACTCCAGCCCAGCCTCCATTGGATCCAATCATTCTCAATACAAAAGGCAAAAACATTGTTGATCCACTTCTCAAAAACAATGTTTTAGTCGCTCCGTTGTAATTCTCTTTTCTTTTTTTTTTACACTTTTTGGTTATTATTGTTATTATTAACCATTACTATTTTATTTAATTTATTTAACATTTTTAATATTTTTCTTTATTCTTTGTTAGTTAACCATTATGGCTTATACATATTGTATGTGATTTTATGCAGATTTATACATATTTTTGTTCCGGAATAATGATCTATTTTTTTATGTAGATTTTCTTCTCTCTGAATTCAAAGCAATGCCTATGTGGTTGTGCCGCCATCTTTGTCCAGTTCTAATTTTGTTGTTATAAGGGCTATGGGAATTTCATATGAGAGAAAATACCCTTCTTTTCTTTATCCTTTGTTTCTTACGCTCAAACACCGTAGTAGTTACACACTCATAACTTAGAATTTGAAAATTTAGATACATAACCGCTAGAAATTCAGTCTTTCATTTTCTTATAATCAACATCCTGCAACGGGTTGTAAATTTCATGACGACTGACACAATATTTGTTAAAAGAGCACTTATGAAAGTTTGATCACTTATAATATGCTTATTTCAATTTGTATAGTTGAGTCAAGTAGAACTTAAGTGGTACTGTGCATATCTAATAATTGGCTTTTTTCCTATAAATTTATTCATGTTCTCAATTCTTCACATGTAGGTTGCACAAAATTGTTAGTTAATCAAATTATTTTCATGTTTTTACAAAAGTACCTGTTTCAAAATTTGTTTTTATGACTCCTTATGTGGTTGAAAGCTCTCATTCTATTATGATCTACTTCTTCATCATTAATATTTTCATTTTAATTTGAATTTAATAGGGTCAAGAGTGTTTCTAATTATGCAAGTTGGGCAAACCCTGTCCCTCTTACCTATTGATATTTAAGTATGTATGGGTGGTGTCTCACTGGATTCTTTCTAGGTGTACATAATGCCACAATTCCTTACAAAAGAATGCATGACAAAATTTGGCCTACATTTAGCAACCACGGTTGAAGTTGAAGGTCTATATGCCAACAAGCTCTCAGTCACCCCAAGGCCTAATGACACAAAACAGCATGAGATGATACAACAATGATAAGAATAGGTTTATGTAGCATTGGCTTCTATGTGTACATTTTGAAACTCTAATATTGAAACTGAAACTTGGTTTTTAATAGACTCCAACAATTTAATATTTGTGACCCATATATTGATTTCTACAATAATAAAAATAATAATAATAATAGAAAAACAAGGGGTGAAAGAGTTAAAAAAGATTAAAATAACAAAATAACAATGCATTAATAATTTCGTTGAAATTATGTGGTTCCATATTGTAGAATTTCACAAGTAAGAATGAACACAGTTAATAAATTCTATTTATACGAAATTGAACATCTTTAACATATAATGACATTCATAATTACCAATTTTGTAATATATTATTTTACTATAAACAACTTTTTACAACAAAAACATAACAATGGGAATGTGGATCGGAGTGCCTCTACTACTTCATGCATCTAGACAAAATTATTAAATTTAAAGGAAATTAAATCGGTGAAAACAAAATAACCATGCATTTTTAACTATGTTGGAAATTTATGAGTCCATAGTATGAAGCATGACAAATAAAAAAGCCTACAATTATTGATAACTATTTACACGAAAATGAACATCTTTAATATATAAATTACATTTATAAAAACCTATTTTTCAATACATAATTCTACTTAAACAACTCTTTGCGACAAAAACACGACAATGGAAATGCGGGGCGACAGGCACGCCAGGCACGCTAGTAAACATAAAATAAGGTATTTAGCCATTAATTGAATAAGGTATAAATTTATCAATCGGGGCATGTAATCAATAACGTACTCTCCTTACCTCTGGTGAGACAAAGGGCTGAAAGGCATCTTCCATAAACATCCACTCAAGCACCCAATATACAGAATCGTTGCTTTGAAAAACGAATAAAAACCAAATATTTCAAAATGAACAAAGAAATTAAAATTATTTAATTACACACACTGTGTACAAAAATGTCACCTATAAGCCAAATTTGGAACACTCCACGTTTCCTGTTGGCCAAGATGTGATGTCATATGTGAATGGAGATTCATCAGTGGGAGATTTCATAGGAGGTAAAATTTTGTTGATGACCCTAGCGTATAATGAGGTATCAAAAAGTTTCAATTGCTACATTAAAAAGAACAACATAATTTATTACATTTCCCTGCATCTCTAGAAGCATACCACTACATTTATCAATTGAGTTCATGATGCTGTTTCAGTTGAAGGTATCGAACCAAAATATTTGCAGGTGCTTGAAGGAAATGACCGATAGAAACCAATGATTTTTAATCAAATCAAGTATGGGAACATAAATCCAAAAGCATCAACAAAGGGAATATAAATTACTTCATAAATCAACACATCATTAAAAAGGGAAGATAAATAAAATATGGGAATATAAATCTTCATTCCTTCAAGTACTTTGCGACAATGTCCTCATGGGTTCATTCGCTAGCAAGATCATTCTACAATGATGTACTTCAGATTAGAAATTATGTCTTAACTCATAAGTTTGCTACAGTAATCATCACATATTTCATCATGGAATTGAGTGATATAATTTCTCACAGCGACACATGGTGGAAGACACCAGGTGGTGATACCCTTGCTTGAACTTAAACATTGTGACCAGCTAACTTTTTAGGCAAAAAGCAAAATAACTTCAGGGTCAAAGGGATCTCCTAGACACAAGTTCTGAAACTCCTCTCTTGTCAGCATTATAGAACCATGCCTAAATATTACCTCTCTAGCAAATGGAGACAATTTAATTTAATATCAATAATAGCTAGGAAGGAGAACACCACTTCCAAGATATACATCAATATAAAACTTAATTTTCACATAAAAGGATATAGCCTGTCATACATACCAAGTCCAACTGCTTGAAATTTAGTACGATTTTGAGAAATGTTCCTCTGAGTCAACTGGGTCAAGGCAAAATAAAGGCCAGCAACGTCTATAAAACCTATTAATGCCTTCAAAATTTCCTGAAGAATAAAGTCATTTGTCATCATTCAAGATAATAAGCTTAATAATAGCGACTCTACATAGACATGGAGATTGGAGAGTATGAAAGGATTTTATATGTTTAATTTATAGCCATATCTATTGTTATATGTCTTTTTTCCTCTGTAGTCATATACTATAAAGCGGAATGCTCATTCCTTCTATTCACATTCATATTGTAATTTTGATTTGTTAAAAATCCACCATGAACCAATTTCTTATGATAAATGAGTCTAAATACTATAAAGACCTGACAACTTCTCGTTTTAACATACCATACTATTTCTTTTACTACCATATAGCAGAATGAACAAAGGCGTTCACCCAGCAAAAACATAAGAAAAACAGGGCCTGCTAGTCTGTTTACAGAAAGAGAGCCTGGCTAGCAAACAGTTACAAAATAAACTAAAGCTTAAATCAATTATGAAAAATGAAGCAATCAAATTTGAAATCCATTTTAAGACTGCAAACAACTGAAATCCCAAAGGAATTTAGCATGTTTAGTCAACTCAAAATCCAGATGAAAATATGTGACATAGAATAATGAACACATAGGTCCTGTATGGGTTAAATTTCCAAACCAAACATGTGTCATATAATCAAATAATGAACATTTAGTTTAACTAGTTTCAACCAATGCATGTGAAAAAATACCCTATTGCAAGTTTTATGCAACTTAAGTTGAAATTCAACAACTTGAGGAGCAAGAGATTATAGTTTCATAACACTACGAGATCAAATAAATACCTAATCATTTCCCAAATAGAATCTAGTTTCAGCTATCTGTCAACTTGATGAATAGCCCATTTAATACAGAAGCAATCTGCTTGGAGTATATGATGAATCAAGCTTAAAAAAAGAGTCATGAACTGATTACCCTATGTATCTAAGGCAAAGAACTACAACACAAATACACAATCTAACAAAACTAACCAAGCATAATCATTAACTAGAAGAGAGCAACGAAAACAGATGATCAAAACAATAAGAATAAGACCCACTCTCTCTCTCTCACGCACACACACACACACAATGACACAAAGTACACAAATAGCCTAAATCAAAGCCAACTGTTGTCCCTTGACTAGATATATGATTTTTAAGCTAATTAATAATTAATAATTAATAATTAAAATTAATAATAACTAAAAAACTGAAACCGGAGGAGACTGGAGAGTGAAAACTAATTAGCAAAAAAAAATTAAAACCCAACCTGGAACCAAAATCGTGGCAGAGACTAGAGAGTGAAACCGGAGTGAGTGGTGAACGGAGGGAGAGGGAGAGGAGAACCGGAGGATGAGAACCGAATGGAGTGGGAGAACAGAGCGTGGCGGAGAGGGAGGTGGCGGGAGAACGGAGAAAACACACGGTGGCGAGAACGACGGTGGCTGAGGCTGGAGAACCGGAGGGAAAGTGAACGGAGGGAGAGGGAGAACCGAAGGGATCGAGAGTGAGAACAGAGAGTGGCGGAGGAACACAAGGAGGGAGAATGTAGAGAACACACGGAGGGAGAACGGAGAGACGCGGCGGAGGGGGTGGCTGCGCTTTGGCTTCTGAGGGAGGGAGTGGTGGCTGCATTTTGAGAGAGGGAGCTTTTAGTTTTAGGGTTTATCAGATTTGAGGGAGAACTGAGAAGAACGAAGCAGCGGGTAGTGATGAAACGGGTTTTGGCACGGTACTGATTAGGTTTTAGTCATCTTGTAAAACATTCCATATCTTTTATTTATGATCTGATCCGAAAAGTAGGACAACTCAGACATTCCGCATCAGTTAAATAAAAAACAGATGCGGAATGTTTATTTCTTAAATTTATTATATTTATAAATTTGCCACCACACTAAACATTCCGCATCTTTTATTTAAAACCTGATGCGAAAATTAGAACAACTCAGACATTCCGCATCAGTTAAACAAAAAAACAGATGCGAAATGTTTTCCATTTTAAACTTATTTACAAGTTTGCTACCGCATTTTGTTTTTACATCATTTTTTTTAAACAGATGTTAATTGGCCGATGTAAAATTCATTTTTCTACTAGTGTAGATCGACGTTTGGTGTTTCTTGTATTACTCTGCTACTCTGATCTTTATCTGGGTCTTGGTGACACTTCCCTTGTTGCAAGCTAGGCTTTTGCTGATTTTGTACTGCACAGATTGGCTCTTCTTTGGGTGGGTGCTAGAGGATTAGAATTTACGTGAGATTACATTTTATAGAGCCTTGAGGTTAATGCCAATTTGGTATGTTCTATCTCTTGATGTTTAAAGTCATTTTTTTTCATTGCCGACTCCACCTAGTGAGACAAAGGCTTAGTTTTTGTTGTTGTAAGATTGAAATTCATCGTGACCTCTTTTTCATATGTTCCTTGTCTGATTCAAACTTAGACAAATTTTGATTTGTTTGATCATTAGAAGATATATACTCATCATTCTGTCTTAAGGCTCTTAGTTCTTCTACTTCTGATCCATCAACCATAAGAATCTTACTTATCCTTATACGAGGAATAAAATTAAAGATGGGGATTTTCTTTTCCTTTCTTGTTTTATGCATTTGAAAATAGTAGTACCCGGAGCGAAATTCATTTTGTCTTTAAATGTGCTTTTTTTTTCTAAGTTGTATTGATTGATTTTAATGAACCCTGCTTTATGTTGGGTCTGTGGTAATCCTTAACAAGCAATACTTGCATGAGAACAATGTGCAACCATTCTGTAGTATTCTTATAGAATATGAAACTGATATATCAAGTTAGTGTTCTCATATTGTTGCATTTTGACAGCCAACTTACTCATGATTTTATAGAGCCTGAAATTTCGCCTAGTGTTGAAGTATTTTCAAAATATGCATCATACTTGGTCATGGTTCAATTTAAAATAAATTCATACCACAAGTTCCAAGTGAAAATGGTTTTTAAACTTGGAAGTTAAAATTGCACAGTACTTAGAATTATGCATGAGAGACTCTCTGTTCGAATGCAGAAATCACAATTCACTTAAATCAGGGAAAGATCATGTAGCATTTTAAATAGTGATGAAAGCTCATGACAAGATCAATGGATTAAAAATGGGGAATATAAAGTAAAAAAACTTACATTCTCATAGTGATTGGAGGAGGCTATTAGATATTGTTATGGTTAGGTTAGTTACAATTGATTAGAGGCTAGTTAGTGGGACAAACATCAAATCAGGTTGATGAGATGGACCTTTGAGAAATGTTCGTTTTGTGGCCAAGTCGACTTGTGAAAATTACATCAAATCAGGTATTACAAACTTTTCAAATATCTCTGGTCAGAATATTTTATAGTTCATTGTTTCTAGTTTCTCGTCTCACGTTCAATAACTTCTTGGCTTCCTTTTCCTTTACTGTTGTAGCATCTTGTGGAATTATTTGATTGTAATTGCAATGTATCTATATCCCTAAACTGATTAAATGTATTGTATCTTTACTTTTTCTTATTATGGCAAAAAAGCATTTGAATTTTGACTGTAAGAAGTCATAGGGAGACTATATTTACTCGGTGTTGTTGTGTCTAAAGAAAATACTTTTATATCGCACAGGACATTCTATTGATACTGGCTCTCCAAAAGGTTTTGAATCATCAAACAGGGTTTATTGCAGATACGCAGTGGCACGAGAAGTTGACAAAGCTACATCAATCTCAACTTTTGATGAGAATGATTTGGGTAGAATATTGAATTAGTTTTGGTAGAATTTGTAGTTATACTGAAATTAGCATTGAATTAATTTTGATAGAATTTGTAGTTGTATTGAAATTATTGGTAATTGTATTGAAATTATTATATATATATATATATATATATATTGCCTTTTGGATTTATTTGTTTTAAAATTTTATTTTTGATAGTCAAAGCAAAGAATGCAGGTCACTAGATATAAATTATAAAAATTGAAAAAAAAAATCGACATTCCGCATCTGTTATTTATACATAATAGATGCGGAAAGTCTGACTTTTCGCATCTGTTATTTATACGTAACAGATGCGAAAAGTCTGACTTTTCGCATTTGTTATATATACATAACAGATGTGGAAACTCCACTTTTCGCTTCTGTTATTTATAAATAACATATGCGGAAAGTAAACTTTTCACATCTGTTTTCATAACAGTTCCGCATCTGGTATTTGAACTTTTCGGATCTTTTATAAAATAAGTGTACTTTCCGCATCTGTTATTTGAACTTTTCGCATCTGTTATGTAACTGATGCAGAAAGTTCAGACATTTCGCATCTGTTATGAAAAGTGATGCGGAAAGTATAACTATCCACATCTCTCACAATTATATCTGTTACAAAACAGATGCAAAATGTCTTAAATAACAGATGCGAAATGTCTAATTTCCAATAGTGTAATTAATTAATGTGATACCTCTGCTCTGTTCTTCTGTTCAATGAATTTCTCTTGTTCTTTTTTTTTAATCATATGCGAAAATATGGTTTTCTTTGCCATATGCAACAAATTTAAACCTTCCTCTGCAATACACTGCGCTATGACTTTGTGTGTTGGTAAGTTTTTCAACGAAGAAAAAGAAACAAATTTTAAACCTTTCTCTTCTTCAACTAAGATGATTTCAGCGTTTGTGCTGGTGATGATGAGAGAAGAGAGTGTGTGTTGGTGATGATGATGAAGTGTAACAAAGAGAAAGAGAAGAGAGTACGTGTGTGTTGGGGAGGTTGTGCTTTCACGAGAAAGAAAAAAAAATTGTCAAACCGGGTGTTCTTCTATGCAAATGGGAGGAGGAGGAGTGTGTGTGTAGGTGATGGTTAACTAGATTGATCACAAAGACATGAGAAGAGAAGACAAGAGATACTACTACTCACTCAAGTGCCTTGGATTGATGACATAGATGACATCATATCCATTCATTCGAAAAGGAAACACAGTAAACAATCTAACGACACAAACTTCTTCATGGATTCACCACACGAATTACTAACATGGACAAACACATCACCGTCCATTTCTACATACAAACACAACCCTCAATCATCTAATGGTTCACAACACCCCTGTCAATCCTAACCTTAACCCTAATTGTTTTACTCATTAATAACCATGAATTAACTATTACTACCTCCATCCCTAAATATAAGACCCTTTTGACATTTTTATTTTGTCCCTAATTATAAGACCCTATACCAATTTTCAATGATCATTAATTACTTTTTTCTACTAACACCCCTATTTATATAACACTTTTTAGATTCTCAATAAGATTAGTAGGGGTAATTTTGAAAATACATGTCAAAAGTTTACATTTCCAATACAATTAACTAAATTAATTAACTTTATTAATGGACGTGAAATTTCCCAAAAGGGTCCTATAAATAGGGACGGATGGAGTATAATATATTACTCCCTCCGGTCCTTATTATAAGAAAAAATAATTTAAATCACACTTATTAAGAAAATTAGTTGAATGTATTTAATTTATACAAAATCATAAAAACATATGACTACTTTTGGAAAGTTGTATTGAGAATGAAACAAAAATTAAATGAGATCACTACTTTCTAGAAACATTTTAGGAATAATAATCGTATTAAGAATAGAAATTGGTTAATTTTTTCTTATATTTGGGACCAAAATATGTATGTTGTAACGTTCCTGACAGGCAAATGGATTGCGATTGTTCCCACATACCAACACGAGTCTTTTCAAGATGCTTTGTCCTCACTCGCACACTTCTCGAGAAACTTCCCAAGAGGTCACCCATCCCAGAATTACCCCAAGTCAAGCACGCTTAACTATGGAGTTCTTTAGTAATGGCTACCGAAAAGAAGATGAATCTTGTTGATATGGGTAATACCAATCTATTCATCTAAGCCTTCTTGTACTATGTAGTCCCATTCCTACACAGTCTCAGGATCACCTTCTTATTCCGGTGTGTCGGTTCATTCATGTACCACTCCCTTAGGAGTCTGTCAAGAGTTGTTCCTTGTCCATGCCTCTTGCACCGGCGATCACTCCTCGCCCTCGTCAGCCCGTGTCTTACATATGCACCTTTTTTCTTATAATAGGGATCAGAAGGAGTATTTGTAAACTATATATTCATTAACATTTAATTGTTTATATATATATATATATATATATATATATAATTCTTAATGTTTGTGGATAAATAATACTTATATTTTTAATTATTACTGCAAACGTTATTTGTTTTAATTTTTTTTATATTTTCTACGGTATAAATAATTATAACTTATATTTTAAAAAGGTGAGAACACAAGCATTTTTAAATACTTTGTTTTCTTGCATAAATAATTTTTTAAAATATTGTATTTTTTATATTTATATTATATTTAAATTTATATTTATAGTACTTTTTTTTAATTCTAAAGTGCGCTATTTATTTTAAATTATATTTTTTAAAATAATTAGTCCAAATTTATTTCATTTAAAAGATATTTTTATTTATCGTTTTTTTATTTAATCCTTTTAAGTTATCTTATTAATTATTGGTGATTTTTTTAAAATTAATTTCTCTACTTTATTATTAACAATAAGACCAAAAGGATTTTCAAAATTTTTTAATTGATTCATTATTCAAGGTGAACTAGCCACAAGGATTAGGTAACGGTGATTTCGTCTATGAATTCGTCTATGGAATTGGTAAGGATGAATTGCACTACCATTATACATCTTTATCAACTTAAGGTCAACTATCATGAGAAATAATGTTAGGTTGAATGAATTGATTATACAAGATGAACTAGATACAACGATTTGATAAGGATGACCTATACATACGTGGTTGTTAACGTCTTACACATGATGCTAAATTCAAAAAACAGAAATTGGAGGAATGAGAGGCTAGAACTGCTGAAAAGACAGTTAAAGTAGCTACAAAAGCTAAGGCAATTGCAGATAAGGTAGCTGCTAAAGTTGTGACAGCTGCAGAAAATACAGTAGCTGAATCTGTTGGGGCAGCAAGACGACAACCAGACGTCGTATAGGTTAATTAACGACCACGTGTAAGACGTTAACATCTATGAACGGATAAAGTTGTCAAGGACTAATGTGAGTAGTTTTTTTTTTAAGTGATGAACTAAAGAGGAATTATTGAAAAGTCAGGAACTAAAATGAAAGCTTCTTACAAAGTGTGGGACTGAAGTGACACTTTAGTCCTAAACTATTCCATCAATTTCAATTTATTTTTCCTCCATTTCCTTCACTTATTATTTTCTTTCTCTTTTTATAAAAGCCATTGCTCAAACATTCTCAAAACTATTCTATAATATTAGAAATACATTATAAAATGAGTTTTTTTATTCTCAACCCTAAAAAACACATAAAGGGATAAGTTTTATTACAAAAATAAATACAAAGTCTTTTGATTCTTTCAAAACAACACTTCATAATAAAATTTATCCCCTTTTAGGTTCTTTAAGGCTGAGGTTAAGAAAACCCTGATAAAATTTATTTTTATTATTTTTTCTCTTAATTATTTTTTTCTTTTTTTCCTCTTAATTCTTTTTTTACCTAATATTAATAAAAAAATTATTATTATTGCTATTCTACGGTATCATCCCTCCCAAATTTCTGACCACCCTCCCCCATAGTGCCGACGGCGGCATCAACCACCCTCCCTCACAATGCTGACGACGACATCAATGGCTAGCAGGACCTGTTGGACTCTCTAGCAAGTATATTAGATCGTGCACAAGTAATATAGAAGTAAAATTATCGTTCCCGCGATGATTGCAAATTGTTTTTAATAACTTTCACCTTATTATAATTACTAATGAAACTTGCAAAGTAACTAATATTTTTGGGTTTTTGATTAATTAAATTGAAAAACTAAAATAATAAATAAAACATAAATTAAATGGTGTTTGTGAGATGAATGAGAAAAGCGTTAGGAACGTGGTTTCATTGCAGGACCTAGCTACTAGTTATGAATTTCCGTTTTCCATTAAATCTACGACATCCCAGAGGTAATAAAAACCAGATGTCTCTATGAATTTATGTTTCTTATTCAATATAAGAACCCTTAATGTCTTAAGTGATTTTGACATATGAATAATAACCACTAATTAAGCACACTGGGATATTAAAGTCATATAAGCCCTAGATGTATGTCTACAAACTAGGCGGTTTTAAAGTTTGGAAGAACGACCTATTCTAATCCTCATATGTCTATTGTTGGACTAGAGATACAAAACAAAACATAAATTGATCAGGTTCATGAATTGTAATTAACACACAACCAAACAATAGATTTAAATAAAAAACATCAATTCATAACTTCGTAACTAATTATCCATACAAATCCACCATATTCCTAACTGAGGGTTTTAGTTACACATATTGAAATAAGAAAAGCAAAGATAAAATAAGGAATTCATGATCATAGACAGCCTGAAATTCCCAACCGATCTTCAAACTTCAAGCAGGATTCCTCCACTCTTAATCTCCAATCCTCTTCTCTCTCTCTCTCTCTCTCTAAATTCTCTCTAAAAAACTATGTAATCTCCCTTTTCTAATCTCCCCTATTCTATACCTAAAACCTAATTTAAATAGTAAAAACTAATCCTGGAACAAATCTATCAAATCTTATCAAAAAGGCCATAAACTCGCCGCACACGCGCAAGTCACCCATGCCTAGGCGTGTCCACCATGTCTGATTTGCCAATTTCTAACGTCACTTTCGCACCTAGGCGCAGATCTCCCTGAGTTGGTAGCTCTACACAATTGATTTTAGTCATTTTAACCACTATCTTTGGACTTTTGACCCCCCACGCGCCTAGGCGTGATTGACATACGCCTGGGCGTGGAACACTGCTCTGCACTCGCTTTTTCTCCATTTTGAATCCAATCGTCTTCAAAGCTCCCTTCCATTCCATTGCACACTTAATCGAATAAAGTTCCAAAATAACTGAAACCAAACCCAAAACATATCAAAACGTTCCAAGATCATAAATTTCCTAAACTAACTAAAAACTCAACTAATCTACCTAAATTACCTAAGAAACAAGCCAAAACCTTAGCAAAAAGGAGTTAATTCATGCTCTAAAACATCATGTATTAGACCCAAATCAGGGCCCGATTCACGCTCTGCCCCTAATGAGGAAACCGCAATTGGTGGTTGGAGAGACAAAGGAACCCTAGGAATACACCTAGAAGGGGGGGTTGAATAGGTGTCTAAGCTACCTTAAAAGATTTTCGAATGAAACAAATCGAAACAATCAAAACAAATGATTTTTGCAAATTCTACAGCACTTAATCGATTAACCTGAAATTTACTCGATTAAGCCTGAAAGTTCAAATTGTCTTAATCGATTAAACGAACACTTAATCGATTAAATCTATCAGAAACTGAAAAAATCACTTTTCAATTGAATACGAAAATCAATCAATCAACACTTAAGATCAGAGATACAGCGGAGATAATTAACACCTATATTCTTATTGATTACCTAGGTATGAAAATGATTTTCCCTTTATCAATTTGAACAATAAAGATTCAATTCAATCAATTATGAAAATCAATCTTTCTAGGTTTTCAACCAAGAACGCAATCAAATGACTTGAATATAAAGAGTAAGGGTTTAGAGATACGACACAGCGATTTATCCTGGTTCACTTTCATCCACTTGAAAGCTACATCCAGTCCCTTCTTCAACCAAGAGAGATTCTTCACTATGAGGAATTAGAGTTCTCAAATTACAAGTGATTGCCTCACAAGACTTCCTTCTTGCTAGCCTACAAGAGATAACCTACACCCTTGCCTTGTAATCCTATTGATCTTCTCTCTAATCTAACCTCTACCCCTTGTTGATAATCGACACAACAAGTCTTCAATTGCTTGATGATAATCCACACATCAAGGCTTCTCCTTGCTTGATTCACAACCAAGACTTCTTCTTCTTCAATGAACGTTGCTTGATGATAATCGACACACCAAGGCTTCTTGTTTGTTGTAGTGGCTTGCCTTATTGCAAATATTACAACTCAATGAATACACATAACAATCCTAATGAATCTCAATCAATAGCTATGACAAATCACACAAGAGACTCAAAGGTTCTTGATCAAAGAATATGAAAATATGAAAGCTTTGATCTTTGAAATTGAGAGAGAATAGAGTGGCTTGATTCTTTGTAAAATGAATATCAAAATGATGGGTTATCATCACAAAGGTTAGGAAAAGGTTTATATAGAATATCCAAAAGTTATGGCACTTGAAAACTGATTTTGAGAAGTGAAAATCGTATTTTAAAAAACCAGTTCAGCAGTACTTAATCGATTAAATCTTCACTTAATCGAGTAGTAATCGATTAAATTCATCCTTAATCGATTAAACATGTCTGATACTTGTTTAAAACTTGTTTTCTCAAAACCAAACCTTTCCTTTAAAACCTTTAAGCCACCTATTGATTCTAGGTTAAGTGAAAAACTCAAATTATGATTAAATCATGACTTATGAATGAGATTCACTACCCTCTAAACAAACTACCCAAATGAAAACCTATGAAGCTTGAGAGGCAAAAGATAAAACAAAAACAATTACACTCAAACTTAAGTCTTCATGAGCTTGTTCTGTCTTCTTCACTTGATGTTTGTTGTTGCTTGTTGAACTTGAACTTGATCATCACATGATAGCTTGTTCAAAACACTTTGTCATTATCAAAACATTCACCATGGAACTAACACCTAACGCCTCACACACCCACACAAACGATTCTCGCTCATCAATGGTCCCTATGTCTCTCAACCACCAAACACCTTTCTTGCTGCCTCCTCCATGCGTCGTCGCCACCACGCTCGCCTAACCTGCCATCAGGCTCCCATTCGCTGCCACTAACACACCATCAAAAGGGAAGTTTGATTCTTTAAAAGTATATCGTCACCGTTGCTCACCCTCAACGAATAACACCGCCCCTGACCGTGGCTCGCTATCGCCGTCGTTAGCCATGGACGGCGAACACCCCCCCCCCCCCCCCCCTCCCACTTACTGTTTTCTTTAAAATTCATTTTCATTTATTTTACAAAGTTTCAGAATAAATTAAAATTTTAATTTTTCAAAATAAATCATAAAATCTTTCATAATAAATTTTAATTTTTCCAAGGACAATCTGGTAAATTAAAAGTTTACCATGAAGAATAGGTACCTTGTATTGAATTTGGGCCGTTGATTTTTTTTTAAACAAGATCCAACAATTGAAACAAACCGGAGCATCATAAGCTCCAGTTTTTACCTGGAGCATATTAGAATTTCCCATCTTAGAAACTTAATCTCTGGTCCAAACCACAAACACCTCTATCCAAACGTTTACTCATCTGAACTCCACTACGACGGCTTCTAAACCATGTCGTTAAAATCCCAATAATAAGCCAAGGCAAAGTTATTCTCTCTAGGACTGTAATTTTTAATCAACTCCTTCACTTGAAGTTTAGCAGAATTATTAGCAGCCCCCAAATATTCCAAGATAAGACAAGACACTCTTGAAATTCAATCATTTAAAACAGAAAGCCAAAGAGTAACATGAGTAGAAACATAACAAACCGTAGGCCCCCTATCTTAGCTAGTACCTTTCCCATGGATTTCCTCAACAATCAAAATATCATCTCTCACCTCCTTGGAAGGTTGCTCTTGGTTAGCATCAAACATATTATCTGGTGGTTTATCAACACTAGGGGCGAATCTGAACCTACCTGGGGAGATGTATTCAAGGTTCCTCATGTTTCTTTTGTTATCAAATTACTCATCTAATCAATGTTTATCTTAAGTGTTAATATCGTATATCATATTAGTTGATGAACAATAACTCAGATCAAATTGAGAGTAAAAAGAAATATGAGGGACTAATATAATAAAAAAAAAACGTGATGGCCTAAATTAATAACGAAAAATAAGATAAAATTAAATAAGTAGTTTATCCTTAGGTTTTTTTTTTTAAAAAAAAAAAATTATACTACAATTCGGCAATTTTGAGCAAGAGTTCAAGCTCAGCAAGGACACAAATTTTTCTAAAGTGAGCTTTTTTTTTTAACTCATACATCCATGGTGAGTTAAGATATTACTCCATTGGTTTCCTATTATTTGTCTTTTTTGGGAATTTTGTTTCTTTCTATTTGTTCTTTTGAGATTTTCAAAAATGTAATAAATATTATGTTTCATGTTTGTCATTATTTAATATGTCTTGGTTTATGTAAGTAGTGGAAAAAATTAAAGATTATAGAAAGATACAGCTGTAGTGGAAAAAAAAACGTAATTAATATATTTGAAATTTAAATAATGATTATATTTCTTAAATAATGTATTTTGTTTAAAATGAGACAGATAAATAGGAATTGAGGAATAATACACTTTAGACAATCTAAAGGTGAATAGAACTTTATTCATTTAAAAAAAAATTAAAAAAAGGACTTATCTATTTAACTAATTCTTGTAATAGAAAATCCTAATCTTTTTTCTTCTCCTTGATGCAAGCATTTGAAGCAAGGATAAACCTCGGTTGACACTTGCGCAAACAAAATAGTATCTTTTAGAATATTTCTATCATGCAATCAAATTTTAAATTGTTGCAAAACAATCCTTTGATGAACTAATGATTGCTTGACAAATCATGTGGTTAATCTATGTCATTGTCACATTAGCTCTGTATAAATCAAAATTGAATTCTTGCGATTTGATCTAATATCAAAGTTGAGTTAATTCAATTTAGTCTTTATGTCTCACATAGAGCTTATATGACAATGACATGTTTTAACTTAATGATTTTTCAAGCAATCGTTGGTTCATCAAAAGTTTGCAACAATCCAAAATTTGGTTGCACCGATGTTATGTCCTACATTTTATCACAAATCAGCAAAAACATGGTATGTTTTGGAGTCTACAACGATGAGACGAACGGCTGCAATTGTGGCTGCAACTGATGCTATGCTAAAGAAAACAATGTTGAACCAGTGCCAAAGCTTCTGTGAAGATGCAAGTGTGTTTTCCTTTGCCACTAGGTACATATGGTTTGCTAGAATAAATGTGAGGGGAAATACACTGATTGCACCTGTGAGGCTCATGAAATCTCCAAGGAATGGGAGGAGCGCCGCCAAGAAAGTACCGAAGGCCAAGTAGCCACCTCTAACCAGAATTCGAAACGACAAGTTCTTAATATTCAGCGAGCTTCCTTTGATCCCATATTTAGTATCCAAATACTCATATGAAGGACTCGCAAATATCTAACAGAAGCAGAAGAGAGTATATTAGGACAATAAAAGAGTTCATGTTTAACATTTAAGAGTGCCAAAAATTCTAGTTTAGATATAAGTACATGCACTGAAATAATTGCTTGAAGAAAGGCTGCAATGTTGGCTAATCCCTTCACCCAGACTGGACCATGCACATTATTAAGCAAATAGGTTCCTGTGGAAGATCCATATGCCCAGTATCCTGCAAAGGTAATCAAGAAAAATGGTACAAGCCCAATGGTGAACTGAAAGTACAGGGCTTTCATCATGTTCTTCACAACCGGTTGCCTAATTGTTGCCTGCAGATTACAGAACCAAATAAAACTCATTTTTCCAGGCAAATAAAAATTAAAAAAAAAAAAAAAAAAAAAAAAAAAAAAAAAAAACAAACTCAGTTCTACAGAAACATAACAAAATTATGTATCAAAGTAAAACACGACACGGTGAAAATGTGTGGACAAGGCTCCACTGAAGTGAACTTGTCTTTAAAGTAAATAAGTGTCATCACATTGGCAATAGGATTCGAAATCATTTTTGTGGAGTATGAGTCAAATTCTTACCAACTGGACCAATCATCACCGGTGCACTTAAGATTTAATTAAAGGAGAATACACTCTTATTTACTTGCTTCCGAAATAATCTCACTGTATAAGAACTTAGTACGCTTCTCTCTTACCTGTATCTCAGGGACCATGCCAGTATTAAATGCGAAAACAAGAGTTGCAGTTGACCCGATTATTGTAAATATTTTACTTGCACCATCCCCTGGAATATTGTAATCTCGAGCTGGTGAATTTATTCCTGATCATGTACACTAGTGGTTAGTGCAAATTCATACTGGAAGTGTATTTATACCAAACTATACATTCTGTAATATGCTTCAAACTGTATACTAGCATATAAATGATTGAATTTTAGATGGTGCTGATAGACTACTACCGGGAAAATAGAAATTCTGCTGCTGGTTCTCAAAATATTAATTCTTTATGAATTGCATTTAAACATAAATGAATGAATCAGTGAGGGATGTAAGCACCTCAAAATCTAATCAATGTAGGTATAAAAGACATGAAATGAAATACTAAATATAGGAATGCATTCTAACTTCTCTGATGGAAAAACTAGGGATGCCAACTGTAGAAAGTGTATGATTTGAAAAGTAATTTCAGATGTTGCATGCTAAAGTACTAGTAAACGAGTACTAGAAAAAAAAATAGTCTGGTATTACTTGAGATAATTTGAATTATTTACAATTGTGAACGGCTTGAACATGATTAAAAGAAATGCTTAATTATAAAGGCACAGAGGGATTGAAAGCAAGCATTGGATCACTTGCATTTAAGTCTCTTCAAGCATAGAGTACATACTTATATGACAATTCCAATTTTTAGTTTAAGGTCAATTTTAGATAACATATTTGATAGCTTCCAAGAAACAAATGGATCAGTTAGTGGAATTGAGTTAAAGAAGTGGTGATCTATATTAACCAGTTATAGTGTGATTAAAGTGCAATCACAGATATAACAGGCGAGAGACATTACCATCTTTAATCGACAGCACAACTGCTATAACAACATATATTAGGGTGAGGACAGTTGAAACTCCCAGCCAAATTCCCAGAGCCGATAGATGAGGAATAGATATAGCAAATATTGCACCAGCAACTCCAGCTATGGCAATAAAATGTGGAAGTTTCATCTGATCATCATCTCTAAATAGAACATAAAAAGCCTGCACCACAGTGAACAGAAAGGAAAAAACAATCTTAAATCAACAATCTGAATAAACAGTATTGCACAAAACAAAAACAGAGAAATGAAATCACTATAATATAATTTTCAGTTCAAGACCAGAAAAGATATACTTGGTTCTTAAGATTTATCTTACTTTCAAGGCAGAACCAGCCAAAATGATGAAGCCGGTATTTATCATGAAAAGATTGACATACTGCGAAATCCATGTGAGGGAATATGCCCTCCTACCTGCAATGAGAATGAGATGAGCATAAGCAGCTAACACAGCAAATTAATATAAGAAAAATTGAAGAAAAAGAAAACTAGCTAGCCCACCGTATATAAATCGAGCAAGATCTCTATATCTAATGTGCCTTATCCCTCCATGTTCATGGAGCTTAGCAATAAGAGCATTTGCATAGAGTGATATCACTGTAGCAAGAACTAGACCAACTACACCCCCAACCCAACCCAGGGGGACCATGATGCTGCCGGAATATCCAAGCACAAACGCGCTGTTCACTCCGGTGGTGAGAACAAAAGCTACTTGTAACCATGAATCTGCAACATTATGCAACACAATATTAATGATGGTTAAATCTATTTCGTTTCAATTGGGTTTTTTCATTGGCAACAGTTGTGAAATCATTCATTTCCCGTTTCACTAGACAACAATTTTATTTACAAATTATGTGCTTATTTCACTCTCAATTCCAAATAAAAGGGCATAATCTACGGCCGAGAAAAAAAAATAATAAAAAAGAAAAAAATGGGTAATATGTTTCTATTGAATAGTGTCATTGATGGGCAGGTGTAAAATCCAAATTCAGATGATTCGTAATACTCTTTGGTACGTGGTATGTGTACGGGTACGTGGTACATTACTTCCCTGAGTATGCGATATGTTGGAAATATACTTAGTTGGTATAACCTATTCATTAACAACAGAATTTGACCAATATTCTTTTGATCAAAAATGAAAAACTAAAGCTAGAATATTTCATCATTTCAATCTTTGATATCCCTTCTTCCATCACCACCAACCATGTTATCATATCCCTAACCTTCCACACTTTCATTGAACCATCAAAATAAATCTCAATGAAGTTGCCTTACATCGTGGGATTTTGGAATAGATTCATACGGACGGTAGGTGAGTGAAGCAACCTTTCTTCCTTTCTCTTTTCTTTCTTCGATTAAAAATCCGATTCCTTAATTCGCTCCTTGCATGAAATTAATGGAAAAACCAAAGAGTACGAATTCGAAAAAGAGCCATGAATTGATACAAAAGAACCAATTTGTAATACGCATCAGGGAATTATGTCTCATTCCCAATTTCACTAAACTCCTATTTTGAATTTTTACAAATCGAGTAATCATTTCACTTTCAATTCCAATAGTTGCAACCTATAATTGCAGCATCAAGCAGGACTATATTATAATCAAACAAAAGAGAGAAATAAAATAATAAGAAGACAAAAGTCATTATTGAGTGAGAGAGAACCATGGAAAAGTCATAACGACGACTAATAAATTTGAAAACAAATCTGAAGAATACAAAAGTGCTTGCTAGTATCGGTATAAAAACAAAAATTGGTAGTGCCAACCATATTGCCTCAAAGTAAAAACAAAAAAGCATGTGAAGAATGCATGTGAAATATCTTCTCCCCTGTGTTCTCCTATATTTCAGCTAGATTGAAAGAATCAAACTCATTAGTATTTATTATTTTTTATGTTTTCTTGTCAAATAAGCTAGACCTCAGCTATTGTATAAAATCAAGAGGGATATTATATTTACATCCAAACTTGACAATTGATATCTGGGTATACATCTAATTATCTTATGTTTAAGACAAGCTAACACAAGTAGATGTATGTACATCCAATATTAATTCTATACGTATATCTAGCATTGTTGTAAAACCAAATATGCGAGGTTCGATTCCTGAGAACTACACCTCGTCCAAAAGGACTAATATTTAAATTTTAAAATATTATGGGTTCCTTAAAATAGAAGATAGAAGAATGAATGAACGAATGAATGGATGGAGAGTGTATCTATCTCACCGCTGCTAATCTGATGAGCAGTATCTGGAACTTCTATATCCATACCGCTTTCGTTTGCATAAACCTTGTTAGAAGAATCATTTTCAGCGTCACCCTTCCCCATAGTTTGAAGATGATGATGTTCTTGTCGTTGTTGTTTGTTGTTTTTAAAACACCGAAACACAAACAAACAACAATCACACCAGCATGGGTGCGCTAACTTGGATGGCTGCTCCTATGCCGGTTTCTCTATGCAACCTTGCAGATCAGCGCAAATGAATGTCACAGCTAACTTCCTTTTATATTTATAGAAAGAACACACTCCGTAGCGTGTCCAAACCCAACAAAACTCACCGGCCAATCACATTTCCACTTTTAGCATCCATTTGCTAAAAGGGTAAATACATATATTCTTCCTTTCTTTCCCTTCTTTCGTACTCTTTTCTCGTTTCTCTACGTGTTATTGTTTTTAGGATGCGGGGGAATGGCACCAGTAAAGAAACTTATACTCTCCTAGGTACGGTCTTATAATTAATATTCCCTTCTTTATTTATAAGATTTTTTGGGTTTTCACTTTTATTAAAGAAAAAAATTAAATTTGTTAGTATTTTTGGAAATATATAATTTTATATACTTTTTCAAAACTACCCCTATAATTATTTAAAATATTTAAAATAAGGATAGTTTTAAAAAAATATATAATTAAATTTTCATATTTTCAATGTCATTAACATGTTTAATTATTTTTTTTAATAAAAAAACGCCAAAAAAATCTTATAAATAAAGCAGAAAGGAGTAGAGCTGTTAAAACGGGCCGGCCCGGCCCGGATGCGGGCCATAACGGGTCCGTGCTAAAAAGCCCGACTACAAATTGAATACCATATCATACAGCCCAAACCCGCACTATACCGGGCTGCGGGTTTGTGCGGGTCAGCCCGCATAATTTTTTTTAAAATTAAACGCAAAAAAAAAAAACTTATATCAATTTTATTTCTTCCAAAATTTAAAATTTTAGAACTAAAAAAACTCAAATTGAAGTAACTCATTCATTATTCACTTCACCTTTTTTTAAGTTAAGTTTAGCTTATCAGGTAAAAAATTTATCAAACTTGGTCTCAAATTATCGTAGCAGACTAGCAGTGATGGATCAATATTAAGAACTTAATTTAAATTAATTGGCGCCTTCAGTATTTGCACTTCACAAATGTAAGAATAATAATAAGATTAATCTAAAAACCTAAACTAGTCTAAAATAGTACATTATTAATCTTGTTATTATTTAGATTTAGGTTAGTTTTAGACTAGTTTAGGTTTTTATTTTTTTTTTAATATTAACATAGACCGGGCCTAAACCCGGCCCTAGCCCGGGTTTTTATAAGGCCCGATCGGTCCGGGCTAATAAGCCCAGGTTGAGTTTTGGAGTAAGATTGGGGAGCCCAAACCCGCACTTACCCCGGATTTTTTGGCCCGGCCTGCATCGGCCCGGCCCATTTTGACAGCTCTAGAAAGGAGTATAAAACTTATACTAGTTAATAATTTTTTAAGATGTGTATTATCCTTAAAAGTTTGAGGATAGAGCAATATACACCTTGAGCCTATTGTGAGTTTTCTTATTTTAAGAAAAAAAAATTAAAAATTGTTTTGGAACAACTTTTACCATGACTTTTCTCCGCAACTATGTTTTATTTGTTATTCATTAATGAATGTGAATTTTTCAAGTAAAGTGGAGGGGTAAAATTGTAATGTTACGATATATTCTCATAAAATTTACAAAACTAACCACTTTCCTTGGTCCGGGGAATATAGTTAAGTATGCTCTTTATATAGGACCGGAAGGAGTATCTTTTAAGAAACTAAAGTAATTTTCAATAATTCATATACCAATTATATCCTCAAACAAATTTTAAAATTATTTACCTATTCTTAAATAAAACACAACAAATATAAGAGAAGTAGAAAACAAAATGTATTGTTTCCCTTCACAAACCTTGCTAAGTGCCCTCTTTTTTCCTCCTATACTGCTGTAACATCTTTCTCCTCCAAAATTTGTCCTCTTTATTTTTCATATTATTGTTTTATTCTCTTATATTCATTGGCTTATCATTTCAAATACACTTTTTATTATGTAATTCATTGGCTTAAAAAAATAAAAAAGAAACACGCATCAAAGCAAGAACAACGACCGGTCATGGAGACCCCACCCTTCTTTTAATTCGTTTCTATCCATCAACACAGTGCATTATTAATTTAACTTTAATTTTATTTGGGGTTCCATATTTTTATTATTTAGAATTTTGTGAGCAAATTAAGCTATGCTGATGCTAATCAAACAGCCCTATAATTTGCTCATAACGTTGACTAGCAATCCGCATGCACGTCTGAACACGGCAATTAGTCAGACCCAATGGTCCCCAGCTGAGCCCAGACGTAAATTTAGACTTAATGACCCAACCTACCGACTCAACTGCATGTTTCAAACTTTCAATGGCAGATTTTTTTATGAAAAAAGGTGGTGTATCGAGAATGTAATACTTCTTTATATTATCAATACATAATTTATTATTGGTGTATTATTAATTATTGACTTTTAACTAAAAGTAAAATACATAAACGATGGATAATCAAATGATAGTGTAAAAAATATTACATCGTCGGTGCACTCCTTTAATCTCATATTTTATTACTAGTATTTTTTCTAGGATTTTCTTAATCTTAATGTGGTTGATGATAAGAACCTATAAACAACAGTATTTTTTATTGAAACTTAAATACATAAATTTTTTATTCTTATAAAACAATATTTTTAATAAAATTATTTTTTTATAGCTTCTTAACTTCAGCCCAAAGTTAAAAAAAAAATTTAATAGAGAATTTTTCATACCCAATAATGATGATCGAATCTTGATGTAAGAAACCTTACGTTGTTTTTCAGGTTTATTTAAGTTTCTAGTCCCTGAACTTAGGTACTCTTTGGTGTTTTTAAACTTTTTTTTCGATGTTTTGAGTCCCTAAACTTTGCTCAAATTTTGGAAATGGTCATTTCATCACTTAATTGGTGATATGACCGAGGATATGTCACGTCTCTTTCGCTAAATCGATAGGTAACGTGTCAGATGATGCCACGTAAATTTTTAAATTAAAAAAAATTCAAATTTATTAAAAATAATTAAAAATTGTATTTTAAAAAAAGAATTTTTTTTAATAATTTTTAAAAGAAATTATTTTTTAATAAAAATAATGTAGTGTCTCGTGGTTTTACATAACATGTCATTTGTCGATATTATAAAAGTGACGTGACATGTCGTCGGCTATATCATCACTTAAATGACGAAATGACCATTTCCAAAAATTAAACAAAGTTCAGGACCCAAAACATAAAAAAAAATGTTTAAAGATCAATTCCAAAAAAGCACCTAAGCTCAGAGACTAAAATGTTAAATAAACCTATTTTTTATCTTGACTAAGAGTAAATTTCAGTCATGAGTAAAGAATAAGATTCTCCTCTCCAATAAATATTTCTCCCTCGGTTCCTTATTATATGTCTTATTTTGGAGAATTTTTTTCCTTTTTATTCCCTTCGTCCCTAATTATAAACAAGGTCCTTTTGAGAGATTTCACGTCTATTAAGAAAGTTGATTAATTTAGTTAATTGTATTGGAAATGTGAACTTTTGATGTGTATTTTCAAAATTACCCCTATTAATATTATTGGGAATTTAAAAAGTGTTAAATAAATGGGGATGTTTGTGGAAAAAAGTAATTAATGATCATTGAAAAGTGGTATGGGGTCTTATAAATAGGGACAAAATAAAAGTGTCAAAATGGTCTTATAATTAGGGACAGATGGAGTATTTGTTATTTTGAGAATTTTAAGAATGTAATAAATGTTATTTTTCATGTTAACCTCTATTCAATAACTATTGGTTAACGTAAGCAGTTGAAAAAAAATTAATCACTATAGAGAAAAAAATATATAATGGGAAAAATATACTCCCTTTGATCTCATTTTTAAGAAAAAAACTATGTAAACAATTAGATGTATTTAATTTTTTAGGAATCCTGTAAAATGTATGTTCTATTACTTAAAATACCCATGGACTCTAGTGCGAAGAATTTTTTCTTTTTAAAAATGGTTCAATAACAAAAATGACATTCATTAATACCTGAAGTATTTAAACAACTTAGCAATAACAAATAAGTGTATGCATCCTTTTTACTACTCCAGGTGATGAAATAATAGACATACTAACATTAACATTAATGAAAACATTAAACATTGGCAGCATTGGTAATTAGGGCCAACGGGCGGGCATGGGCAGGGCGCGCATTGACCCGCGAATTTTGAGTGTGGGCATGGACGGCTCGTTTTTTATTTAGGGCAGAAAATCCATGCCCTGCCCGCCCACTTTTTTTGCGGGCGGGCATGCGGGCGGCCCATTTTTTTCATAATTAAAAAAATGAAAAATTAATAAATTCAACATAATGAAGGGCCATTTTATTAGCATTAGAAATAAAAAAGGAAAAAAAAAATGGAAACCAGCGAAGCAACGTGAGTGAAAATTGTTAATAAGATAGAGTGAAAATTGGAAACCCAGTGAAGCGTGGAGGTAGTTATTCAACTAATTATATAAAAAACAATAATAAATAGAACGTGGAGGTAGTTCACTCCTTGGTTGCAGCGTGAACTGAAAAGGAGGCTGCAGCGTGAAGTAATTTGAGTTGTTTTCATCCATTAGTTTGATTTGGGCCAGTTTTATTTGGTTGGGCCAATTAAAACAGATTTTTTTAATAGCCCGCGGGCTGCTGCGGGCGGTCCTAAAATGCCCGCAAATTTAACAGGCGGGCATGCCCTGCCCGCATTGTAGAATGGGCGAAAAATCTATGCCCTGCCCACATTTTTTGCGGGCGGGCCGGGCGCGCCCACGGGCCTGGGCCCGAATTGCCAATACTAAACATTGGACATGGCAAAACGGGTGCTATCTAAAAGAGTATTGGTGATGCTCTCTAGAGTATATTGATACTCTGTATTTTTTGCACTTTATAGTGAGTATAGTGATGAGTTATTGGATGTCTCAATCCCTTGCATGGGCCGATATTTATAGGGTCAGGAAGGTTTCTTAGTCTGATGTATTATCTTGACAAATCTTCTATATCTGAAAGTAATCTTCGTGTGATTTTATATCTAAAGAGAGAATCAATCTTCTATAATTGATGATAATTGAGTGATATTCTGCCATTAATATTCAATAATGAGCTTCTTATCTTCTGAAGATTGAGTTTGCAAATAAGTCTCGCCCATTATCCGCTGATCAGGACTTCTTTATCGAGCTCTGTCGAACTATTCAGGGCTTATGGCCTTGTACTATAGGCCATTTGAGCTCAATCCACATCATCAGGGTTCTACTACAAACCGCAGTAACTCTTCTAAAGGTCTTTTCGTGGGACAGGTGTCCTTAGCTCGCGATAAGACCTGAACATAAGTCCCTAGATCGTTGCTTTGATGGTAACTTCGAGCTACGACCTAATCAATCACTATTGCCAACTCCTAGCATAGACACAAAGTTGGTTCCTCTTCTCATGTCATAATTTGGGTTCCGCAACATAAATCCTTGACTCTTGGGTTCTTAGGAACAACCGCTTCACTCACACAATGGCTCGCTTTTTCTTGGAAGTTATGTGTATTAACATCAACTAATCATTTTGTTTTAGCGACGACTAGGATCGTGACACCAATGCATTCTTGTCTGCTCCCCTTTTGGACCTTAAATACTTGTTTATTCTATTTTGGAATTTTTCACTTCCGCTTTTCATAATTTGAATTTCAAAACTTCTGCCCTTTCTTGTGCGTTTCTTCTAAAATCACAATCAACCTCGTGACCTTTCAATCTTGCGATCCTTCAATTTCTTTTGAGGCATGCCTTCTTTCCCCTGCTTACTTCACAATGTTTGATTCTAAGTATGAGTCTGGGTTTTAAGCCTCAACTGATAGTGATTCTTCTTATTCTTGTCACAATGACCTTGGCTTCTCGAAGGTAGAACCAATCGTATCCCATTCTTCTATTCCCAAATTCTTAACCATGAGGGGGCTTAGTGAAATAAAAAACTACTTGATGATGGGCATCTTTCTAGGATGTTGGTTTTCAAGAACTTACCCCATTTAATTAGAACCCTAAAAATTAGGTTGAATAGAAAATTTACCAAAAACCCAAAGATCTGGGAATCCTTCGGATGAGTATGCAATAGTGCTTTGCGTACCCAGTCGATTTTTCACTCTGACAACGATCTTCAAAACCTTGCTATCTAGGGTGATCCTTACGTCACTCGCTTTCAAATTTGTATTCCTTTCTCTGATGCTAGGATATTCTCCAGCCAAGATGCTGACTCCTTCGAACCTCAATTCATAATGATGTATAGATTTGTCTTCTCATACTAAGAAATTACTCTTCCATTAGATTCTTTCTATGTCAACATTTTGAACTGACTTCATATAGCTCCTAGCCAACTTCATCCTAATTCTTGGGAGTTGTTGGTTGCCTTCAAGAAATTCTGGGAAGCATGCTTCCTCTATTGTAGACCTCCTACAATTGCAAAGACTTGCTCCTCTGGCTTGTTTCTACATATGTACAATGCTTCTCACTGTATTCTTGAAGGTTCTTGGAGTAAAACCAGTTGTACAATTTTCACTCCAAATAATGCTCTTCCCTTGTTCTCTATTAAGGAGTTTGACAAGGGATTCAAACATGAATTCTTCAAGATTTCTTCTAGGGGATCATTATGTGATATTACACTTATTCATACGGGTTAGGTAGATAAGACCTCGGATCCTATCTTTTCATGATCCCTCGTGTTTACTTGGATGAGCTTGATCGTGCGATGCTTCGAGCTTTAATTGAATGGGCTCCGGAACATGGTCCCTTTTCTATTGATTCTTGTCTCCAAAAGGATGTGATAGTCTTGAGCTATCATTTATGTACCTCGCGATTTTCGTGGCTTCCTATTCCGGCTCTTGAACTGATATCTTGTTATGTTGCTAATGTTGGTTGTTTTCCCCTTTTCAGGCGAGATGGCAAGTGCTCTTGAACGCGCTCAGGCCCTTACTACCAAGAGAAATAATCGATCTTCTTAGGACTTGCATGGAGCCCGGACTAGCTCATCTGAAGCTCGTCTGGATAAACGAGCTCGATCTAATGATCGGGTTGGGTCCCTGAAAAGGAAACGACCTTCTTATCCCAACAGGCCTTCCGCAACCAAGGAAGGTTCATCAACTTCGGCGAGTCTTGCACTTCCTCCCCCTCCTCCTAAGATGACACGATCACTCTCCTCACCGGGAGAGGACCCTTTAACTGCTCTTGCTCAACCTTCTTTTGGAGAGCTTCAAACTGAGGAGGGAATGATATCAGCGATGATGAAGGAACTCAACACCACCGTGGGGATCGACTTGAGTTTTCTCCATGGTCAAGGTGCAGTGGCTTCAGCATATGCTTTAGCTCCCATCAATTCAAAAATACAGGCCGGTAGAGCCTCTTAGTGTTGTTGTTGTGGGGGAATCTTCTACGCCTTCACAAATCCTCTGCCTGTTTTCTCAATTCTCTCCTCCATTGAGATCTGGTCATCCTCTTGCATCTAATTAGGAAGCTTTGACTGAAGCCTCGGGAATGCTGATGAGGGTAAATGACTTCCTTCAATCAACGAGGGAAGGTCTTTCTTCGATTCCTGATGTCTAGGCTTTGGACATCTAGTGTCGAGTTAGCTTTCAGTGATATCGGTCAGATGTGCTCTATGCTATTGGTAATCTTGTTAACAAACTAGTTAAGACCCGATCTCGATTTTGGGTTCAATCTATTGTTCCAATTCAAAAGCAATCTAGTATTGTAAATTTAAAACATTATTCTTTATTTTTTTAATTAATTTTTTAAGTCCATCATTTTCCCATAAAAATTTATATTTTCATGGGGTGCATAAGTTATAAAAACTCATTCATATATATTTAATGACTCAAGATGATTGGTAAGAAGTCCACTTAGGATTCGTTTGGCGTGTGAAATTGAGCATGAAATTTGGGGTTAGAATTGGAATTGGGAGATAGAATTGGAATTCTGGTGCTTGGTTCTGCACTTTGAATTGGAATCACAATTCCATGAAATTAGATTATAAATAAAAATGCAGAAACTCAATTTTCACCCTTATACTTCAGAATTACAATTTCATACTTTATTTAATTGAGTATCACGAGTCTAGAAACAAAACATGTAACATCTTCACCAATCCATCGTAGAGATGACAATACGGGCTACTCAGTCAGGTTCAGGCCATGATCGGGTTGTGCCAAAAAGGTTCGAATGAAATTTGGACCAAAAATCATCTAGCTAAACCCGATAGAAGCCACCTTTTTAACTAGTTTGGACAAGGTTTTTAGGTGATATTAGGTTGTCAACCTGGAGTCCAGATGGTTTTGGTTTTATTAAAGCGGGTTGAAAAAGTTCGAGATCTATATGAGTCTTATTTTGAGAGTCTAAACCTATCTATATATCGAGCTTGTGCGGGCTGGCAAGATCGGGTTGGGATTTTTTGACGTTTCTAATCTACCTCAATGTTTCATCTTCCTTGGCTTTCTTCTCCATCCTAGGAATCTTCCCTTATTCATGACTCTCTTTTTCCCTCCTCTTCATTATCCACCACCACTAGAATATATCATTCATGTTAGCAAACCACCATAATGTTTCCATACCACGAGGGATGACTGTGACACATGTAAAAGGTTGTTGTGGCATCGCATACAAATGGTGACGACATGAGGAACAAACAATAAAATATAATTAATTTAATTTTTTGAATTCTACATCTTATGACCAAACAATGGAATTAGAAATTGAATTTGGAATTCTAATTCTACATTCTAATTCTTTTAAAAAAAAAAATTCAAATATAAAATCACAATTCCAACAATAATTTCAATTCCGCATGGACACTAAAATTACTCCATATACATTAGCTATTTAATTTGAGTTTTTCGATCCTAACAAGTGGAACTAAAATTGATAGTTTGGCCAGGATGAGGATCGGAGTAAAGATGTGGGGTTCCTGTAATTATATGGAGACTAGACTCCGTGAGATATGTGCTCACTAACGTCTATCCCTAACGTCTTCTTTTCAACTAATTCCATTTTCACTCTATGAAACAGGATACGTTATTATCACATAACAACGTATTAAACTATTAATCTTTGATTCATTTCATTGCAATAAAAAAATGCTTAGCCAATAAGAAAGAAAAGCATATTAGTGCTCATGAAGTGCCAGCAAAAGTAAGACTTGAACATTTGTTCCCCATGCAGTTGATTTGGTACATCGATTTCCATGAGAGGAATAGTTTCTGCTAGTCAAATTATAATGTACTCCTCCACTTTTACAAGGCAAAGCATAATATTTTGGGTTGTTATCTAGAAAATCAAAGGCTAACCATTCAATAAGTCAAAAAGTGAGTCAAAAAGTACATACTGGAATAAAATCGGGTTCTTTGCTAGGCGAGCTTAGTGAAGGGATTAAACATATAAATAAAGCATTAGAAAACCAAGATTATAATATATACACTAATGATATATGTATATCCAGAATTGACATATGGATGTACATTTGTTTGTCTTATATATAAAAATAATTTGTTACAGCATATAAGATAAATAGATATACATCTAGATGTCAATTTTGAATATACATATACTACCATTCTAATATATAAAAAGATCTTAAAAATCAGTATTTTAACCGTTTTAATTATGAAATAGATTACAGAAAATTTGTATTGAAAATCTAAGTTTATAAATTATTGAAATCTATATTTTTATATCACTCATTTTATTTTTTTTTAAATATTATGTTATGGACATTTGTTAGCATTTTTCTATATAAAATATGCACATCATAATTTATATTCCCTCTCGTCCTATACTTCCTCCGGTCTTATTTATAAGCAAAAAAAAATCTCATTAATGGTCTTAAATATAAGCAAAAATTAACAAACTTTCTATTCTCAATACAACCATTCTTAAAATATCTCTACAAAGTGGTTGTAACATTTAATTTTTGTTTCATTCCCAATGTAAGTTTCCTAAAGTAGTCAATTTTTCCATGAATTTGAGAAAATTAAATGCACTACACTAACTTTCTTAATACCTGTGAAATTAATTTTTTTGCTTAAAAACAAGACCGGAAGGAGTATATAATATTTCCCCGTTTGTTATTATATGTCTTTTTTTGAAAAAAAAAATTGTTCTTTTTTATCTGATTTGTTTTTTTTAGGATTTCAAGAGTATAATAAATGCTATTTTTCATGTTTTCCCCTATTAAATATGTCTTGATTTACGTATAGAGTGGTGAAAAATTAATGATCATAGAGAAAAAAAAAGTTATAGTGGAAAAACACAATCAATATATTGGAAATCTAAGCAATGATTACATTTATTAAAGGATGTGTTTTGTTTGAAATATGAAAGATAAATATGAACGGATGAAGTACCATTTTGGGACTTTATTTTGATCTTATTTATTAGACCCCATTTTACTTTCCTATAACATTCAATTATTTGTTTCTACAACTACCCCTATTTACTTAACACTTTCTAGAGTCTTAATAATAATTGGAATTTCTTAACGTCAGCTCTTAAGGTCGAGGATAAACACTCATTATTGAATGAATTTTATGAGAAATGAAAACTTAAAAACGGTTAAAACATTATCATCTCAGTAGTATTTCAAGAAAACTTAATTAGTTTTAGATGCTTACCTGATCCTCAGCCTTCAGGGTTTAGGTTAAGAGAACCCATAATAATTGTAGGAGTAGTTTTAAAAAATATATTAAATTTTCACATTTTCAATAACAGTAAAAATTTAACTATCTTTTTTTTTATGAAAATAAAAAATCTCAAAAAAATCTTGCATATAAGATAAGAAGGGGTAGTAAGGGGTAGTAAGTTGTTTCATATTCATTAAGAAATTAAACTAGGGGATTAGTCTACAAAGTCCACTATTATCCCTTAAACCTCATTTTAATTTGGAAATGTCTATTATGCCCTTCAGCATTCAAAAAAAAAAGAAAAAGGAAAGAAACCCCAAACCCCACCACCTTTCCAGCCTTTACCCTAAGAAAACTCTATAACCCCATGCATCTCTTCATGTTCCACATAACAAACCCCTCTCTCCCTAACATTCTCTAAAGCAAAAAGTCATTGAATTTCAGAAGCTTTACCCATCTTCATCCGTAAAGGAGTTCTAGTGGTCTTTCTCTGCTCCTTGTTGAAGGTAACTTTTGTTTAATGTGCGTTTTTTTTTACGTTACTGGAAAAATCAGACACACCAGTGTCGGAATTTTAACAAAATTTTGACACGGATACGTCAGAAAAATTTGTTAATTTTTTTTTTTTAAAAAATTCTGAGAACCATGTGTCGGAATTTCAATTTTCCGACACTGGTTCGTCGAAATTAACAAAAGAGCAGAAAAATTAAAAAAAAACATTCAACCATAGCAACAACAACAACAAATAAACACATTAACACAACAATGGCGAATGGGAAAAACCAACACAAAAACGAAACAAAAACAACACCTAACACCAAATAAACAAACGAAAAACAAAAAACAAAACAAAACCTAACCTAAACCAAACCAAACATCAAATAAAAAAAACTTAAACAAATGAACAAAACAAAAGCGAAAGTAGAAAGAGAAAAGGAAAACGAAACAACAAAAGAAAAAAGAGAAACGAAACGTAAATGAGAAAGAGGAAGTTCATACCTTGAAGGAAGGACTCCCACTTGCGGCGGTGGAGGCGGCAGTGAGGAAGAAGAAGGTTGGAAGTTGTGGGTGGAAGATGGACGGTTTCTGAAGTTGGAGGAGTGTGGGATGTGGGATTTGTGAAATGAAAAGAAAGGGAGTATAAGGGGGGTTTAAATGAGGGTACTTTGGGTATTATTCAAAAAAGTGGGATTTGGGGGATAATAGTGGGGTTTGTAGACTAATCCCCATTAATCTATACAGTTATAGTGTAGTTCCGCCCCATATATCTAGAAGGCATGGTGGGCCAACAACAATCCCGATCACCACTAAATACGAAAAGATAATTTTGTCATCTCATATTGAAATATTATCGCCCCACAATATTTTGTTTCTTCCAAAAATACTCATAATTGTAAATATAGTTACAACTTAAAAAAAAATTAGGGTCATGAGTACATTCATGACTCACATGAAAACCACAATGAGTTGCATGAAAATCACCGGAAGCAATTATACAACTCATCCATCCTTTTCCCTTATGAGAAAAATTTATTAATTATGCAATTAGCGTAAATATTGTTTACATAATTTACTATAACAAGGTTACATCTCTAATCTTTTCAATAACAATTTCTTGCAATTTAGATGTTCATAACAATTGTTAGTTCTTCCTCGGTGGCTACTGCTAAAGGCACTAGTTATTATGCACCATGTCAAGGTTGTGAATTGAGTCATGACAACAAAGTTCATGAAATCAACCACGATCGCACCCCACCCCCAACTTGAAGAAGGAGAATCCAAGAAGCGAAACAAGAGAAATGATGTGCTGTGTAGATTCGATAGAAATTCGACTGGCGACCTGTGTTGGTTACAGATATAATGTTGATATTGGTTAAAGGCGAGTTTGTGAAGGTGGGGAATGGCAGTAGCACAATGATCAGTCATAGTGTTTTATGTTGGCTGGAAGTGTTACCGGGTTAGGGAAGCACTTTGAGATTGATTGTGACAAGAAGGGAAAAGGCACCTCTTTGTTTTAGGTGGAGAAATATAATTTGTTGTTACACTTTTTTGTTTAATCCATATTCAGTTTTTCCCATCGTGGTTAAACACGGGAATTTTTTGTTGTTTATAAATATTTATTAGATATATTTTAATTTTGCATTACCATGTTTGAGAACCATCTTAATAATAATGGTGAGGGAAGTTGAGAATGAGGTGTGGGGTTGCTAAAATTGTGAGGGGAAAGAAAAGTGTATGGGTATTTTTGGAAAACATTAAACAGTCTATAGAAACCAGTCCAAGCTCACAACAAAAGGCACCTAAGGAAGCTTTGCGATTAAGGATATTCTAGAGGATAGATAGGGGGAACACATGGGTGAGTAAGGCTCTACACACTCTGTTTTAACTTTTTTATCCCATAATACCTCTAACAAAATCCTTTTTTCACAAAAATCACTTCTTCATCAACACACTCAACTGACATCAACCTTCCCCTCGCCTCACCACCACTTCCTCACCTCATATCCTCACTCCCTCATCTCTCCCACAAACAACACCACAATCCCTCACCTGACCATCTCACTCTTCACTGTTACACTCCTTTGTTGTTTTGAATATCAATGTTCGGGTCGTGGCCTATAAGTCACTAATTAAAAAAAAAACCTTGGCTGATATGTGTAACACCCCAAATTAATAAATGATTTTCTTAAAAATGGTTGATGGCGGAAGGTTGACGGCGGAAAAATATTACATACTATTGATTTCTCGAAAACAAATTCTTTTTACAATCATTTGATAAGATTGGGGTTTACATGTATATCATATACAAGTGTCTAGTACAGTTCTTTCTTTTCGCCTTCTTTAACGTCCTACTTTTCATTTCCTTTATTAATTATTAAATTATAAAAATTTAGGAAAAATTTGACGGAGTTTACTTTAAAATATTGACTTTTCTTTTTAAAATATGTACCTGTCAGATCCAGAAATCAATAAAATATACATATTTGTTTTACATACATAGAAGTAAGATTTTACATTACATTTCCAAAGTCCAGATCAGAATAATTATACATTATAAGTTCCAAAAGAGAACATCACCAATTGTAAGGAGGATATTTAGATATCCATCAGGAGTGATATCCACATTTTACATCAAAACATAACCTTAAGATGAGAACTTAAAAAAATATTTTCATATATTCAAAAAGTACAAAATGATAAGAGTATTAGTGGTTGCATTAATAAAGCGACTATGAGATCGCAATTAGTGTATACTCTTTTTCATCAAGAGTACTCTCTCAGCATAGGTATCTGGGTTTCTCTTCCTTCATTGGATCTAAAATTAGCTACTTAAGAGGGTGAGATATTAATTCATAATCAAAGGAAACAATTAAAAATAATAATCAGACATAAGGATTATGCATGTTATATGAATAATAATAATAATACATAATAATATACATTCTTTCATACAATTATTCATTTCCCCTCTTCCTTTCTTTTCCCCTTCTCTTTATTCATTTTATAACTTCGTAGTCATGCTAAGCTTTCTTTTTCTTTTTCATAACATCGTAGTTAATACTACGCTTTCTTTTTCTTTTCTTTCTTTTCTTTTCCTCACATCACCCTTCACACTTTAGGAAAAATCAACTAGGAGTAAATGTCCCTCAACCCATGCTTGCTCAGTACTTTACCAATTGTTCATCGTACAATTTTGGGTGGTTTTCCCAAAATTGGCTATAGCAGGGACCATCCTCCATAGTCAGGAAGTATTTAAGTGACCGATAGAATTATCATAGAGTGCACAGGACCAATTCCCAACGTGAGTAATGAACTCAGTTCTTTGGTGGATCAAAGTCCTTCTATAAAATTCCCGCGATTGTTTCATTAGCACAATCTAATCACTAGAATACTCTCGTCCGTCAATTCTATGAACCTTCACCAATTGTTCTTCAGTTCATAAAACCTTCACGCCATTTTTCCTAATTCCTAACGTCCACCTTACTCCATATTTATACGTGTTTCTAGTTCGTTTTAATGGTTGTTAATAATCCACCCTTTACTTATTTATCAATTTGGAGGGGTTTTCTAGCTTAAGGTCTTTCAACATAAACATAAATAATTGAACATTGAAGTATAAAAATATCAAGAATATTCATGATAACATTCATTTATCACATCTTAGTAAACATTCAAGCACAACATCAACCTTTAGACATCAATATCATCATGAGCCCATAAGGGACCCTAGTCTCAAGCATTAATCAAATTCACATTCAACATACCATTTGAGCATAAATACCACCAAGAATAATGATAATAACATTCATTCAAATTAATACCTTCAAGCATCTAAATCAGCAATTCAAGTAGCATCATCCTCACTAAACAGTATGAAACCCTAAGTGCAATTATCAATTTAATTTACATCTAACACATAAATCAAACATACACATCATTATATACGTATTATTATAATTAATTCCTTCCCCTAATTAAGAAAAATACCTCCCCTCTTACCTTTGTAGAGAGAGAAAGAGAGAAAATGGGGATTCTATGGAGCACCACCTCCAAGCTTAAATCCAAGCTTCTATGCCACTAATTTCTTGCCCTCAATCACTTTCTAGACTTCCTTTGTTGATTCTAAGACTTTATGAGCTTGATTGAGAAAGTTAGGGTTTATGGGTTTAGGTGGGTATGAGAGGAGAGGGAATGAACTTGAGTTTTTAGAGAGGGAAAGTGATGGATTTAAGGTGGGGAAATGATCTTGAGTGATGATTTGTGGAGTTTTGTGGTTGATCTTTGAAGTTGATAAATCTAGGGTTGAAGAGGAGAAAAATCGGGTTTGAGAGCCATGAGAGGATTCAGTGTGTTTTGGCTAGCAATTCAACAGCACCAGAATTATATCTGGTGTGCGCGCCTGGCACAGGCGCTGGCGCGCCTGGGCGTGCGAGATTCTGTGAGGGCTGGTGCGTGGTGCTGCAGCCTGGTGCTTGGCTGGTGAACCAACTGGTGCGTCCCGTCTGCGCACCGGTGCATAAATCCTATGCACCGGTGCATGGTTTTGACTAGCCGGTGCGTCTCGTGCGCACCGGTGCAGGATTTCTTTTAACACAAATTAATACCTTCCAAAATCTCCCTAAAAATAAAATACATACCAAAATATTAAAATTTCATTTTTTTTATGATTATCTAACTTAAAACTTCTAATTACTTAATTAAATTGAACTATCTAATGCTTATAACTATTTAATAATTTTGGAGATGTTACACCTTCTCCGCTGGAACAATTTTTGCCTTTGACAATCCAATTTCACCTAAAACGTTAAAATTACATGGAGTGAGACATTTACTCAAAAATAGGGATTAGCATCTGCCTAATATAATTATCCAGTACTTCATTATAGACACAGAAGTTATAAGCATATTGAACTATTTAAATCAGTTACTGATTTCGTAATACAATCAACTCATTATTCATTCCTTTCATAATCTAAGTAATTCATTCATCATTATTCTATATTCATTCATAATCGTTCGTTCCACTTACTTCGTATTCAATTTCAATACCAATTTCCTAATTATAATATCACTTACTCAATTCTAAGTTCATATTTTATTTCATATTATAATTCGGGTCTTTCATAACTTTATTCCATATTTAGGTTGTGATCTTTCGTGCTTTTTATATTCATTTATTCACGCATGACATAATCAATTTACAATCAATCAATCATTAAGTATTGTGACGGTATTAAGGCATGAATTATCATAATTGAGCATGTAAATTCCACATCTCATCATCATTTATACAAATTATAAAAACTAATTTCAAAGGCTCAATAATAATATCATACTATTTCCTTCCTTGATGAACATAATTAAATTGCCATATACTTAATATCAAACACATTTCAATCATCATATATTTAACATCGCTCAATGATTAATAAACATAACCCAACATTATTATATACCCAAACATCAATCTATTTTTATATAATAACAATTCAAACATATCATTTATAATCATAACATACACAATCAAATAGACATAAAACACAAATTCATATTCATACCTAAGTCCGTAATTAGGATATTCAAGTATAAAATCACAATATTCCATCATTCAAATTCAAATTCAAAACACTTCATAAATACTACCTCAAATCTACAACATACATCCATGGTCAGACTATATCACATTTTTTTTTCCGTCTTGTTTGGTTCAATCCCAACCGTATCGTGGTCTAATCCGGAACCGCTTACACCCCTAAAACAAATTAAGATCTATGATATTCAATGAATGTATGTCTTGGATGATTAAAACTACTTTCGTGAATTAGAAATTGAAGTTCAATTAATTTCAAGTATTAAAGTTCACTTTTTAGTTCAATTACGAGGACTGACATAATCACAAGCATTAAGCATAACATAATTAAATCTAAAATAATCAAACATTAATAAAGGAATAATGTAAAATTAGGTTGACAATATATCAAGGGAGTCGCTGATATATATATATATATATATATATATATATATATATATATGAGATTTGCTAACATGTGTAAAGTGATTTTTCAATTGTAACATTTTAGCATAGTATACCATATTATTGCAGACAAAAATATCATCGTGTATTTTGTGAAAACAAGTGTTTACGAGGAAGGTTATTTTAATAATTTGGCTTTCTAAAATTATAAAAAAGAGGAACCTAAACCCATTCGTCATTCAGAGAAAGGCCAAGCCTTTCTCTTTCTCCCAAGCCAACCCCATTTCCGCCTAACCTCTCATTCACCACCAGCGCCTCACTCTGACCCATAATCAGTCTAAACCCGTGAACCATCAACAACCCAGACTCGCCAGCACCCCTTCCACAAACCACCATCAACCCAAATCCGCCAACCCAAACTTGCAATGCTTTGGGTCGGTGCAAGCACCCAGGGTGACAGCGACTGGGCCGTGCTTCCCCTTACCCCTTATAGTGGTCTTTAGATTTAGTTATTGTGAGAGGATGACAAAGATAGTGATGTAGTCGTGGTTGGGTGAGCAGTTGAAGGTGGTGACTAGCGGTAGTTCTAATATCAAAAGGAGTGGAGCTTTCGGTTTTTATTTTAGTTTTAAAAAACAAAATTTTTAAAATATTGTCACTGATCATTAAAACTCATTTCCAAAAAACACATGGGTATTTTAGTCCAAAATAATATGGTACACCATGCTAAAATGTTTCAACTAAAAAACTATTTTACCCAAATTAGCAAATAATACCCCTGATCATTTAAACTCATTTCCATTAAACATGTGGGTATTTTAGTCCAAAATAATATGATAAACTAAGTTTAAATGTTCCGACGAAAAATTACTTTATGCAAATAAAATTTAAATTTATTTATTTTTATTTAAAAAATATTTAACAAGTACAAATCAAGACTCTTCAAAAGAATTACAACAAAAATAAGTTTGATTAAAATAAAAAAAGGGAAAAACTATTAGATTGGTCTCTTAAATTATTTTAGGTTACAAATTAGTCCCTTAAGTTTTTTTTTGTTTCAAATAAGTCTTGTAAGTTGTTTTCGTCCAACAAATCAGTCATTTTCATTAATTTTCTTTGTCATGTGACATGTAATACCATAAAAAAAATCATTAAATCTTTTTTTAACGCATGACACTATAGTTGAGTGACATGTGTTATTTAACGAAAAAAATAAATTGAAAAGACAAATTTATTAGACGGCAATGTACAACTTATAAGACTGATTTGTAACCTAAAACAAGAAACCAATCTAATAATTTTGAAAAAAAAAAACTAACAAAGGCCCACTACATGGGCGCAACGATTTCTGACCCTTGATCTTCTTGTAGCCAAATCCAATGATTCACCTAACCAAAATCCAACAATTGTCACGCAATCATTTTTGGCCCTTGATTTTCAACTAGTTAAATCCAACGGTCCACCTCCCGAAAGTATAGCAAAACTTCAAACATAGAACATGCATGAAAATTACTTTAATAAAATAAAGTTAACAAGTTGCATTAAAGGTGGCAATTCGGGCTATCCGGTCAGGTTCGGGTCAGTCCGTTTCGGGCTTGGGCCAAGATCGGGCCGGGCTAAAAAAGCCCTTTTAAAATTCGAGTCAAAAACCATCTTATTAAACTCGGGAGCATGTCATCTTTTTACACTAAATTGGGCTTTTTTAAGCGGGCCGCCCGGATGTTTGACAGGTTCGAGCTTTAAAATTCGGACTAAAAAAGCCCAGGATCTATTCGGGCTACTTTTTAAGAGTCTAAGCTCGTTTTGAAATCAAGCTTATTCGAGCAGGCCCGACCGAGCTGGGTTTTTTTGAAGGCTCTAAGTTGCATAGAGTATGTCAGTACAATGGACTTCGACCAAAGTCTTCCACCAAAATCTTTAATTACATGGCGTTATCCTATCAAGATGATTACACTTGGGGTTGGTCAAGTGGTAGCTTATTTGATCTCTTAATCAACTGGTCTCGAGTTCGAGTTTTGGCAACTGGTCTCGAGTTCGAGTTTTGGTATGGAGCAATCCCCCGCTGGGAGACCCGTACCGACTGCTTAGTGCGAGCTCAGTTGGATCGGACTAGATGAGTCGGATTCTGGGTAAATCAGATCCGGGTACCGGTTGGTATAAAAAAAAATCCTATCAAGATGACTTGGACAAGACACGTAACAAGCAATGAAGTTACAAGCGCATTTGCCACCAAAGATATAGTTTAGATTTTTTTTTTTTAAAGACATTTGTCAATTTTAAGATAAGATAGTTATTTTCTTTACTCATAGAAAATTGTGGTTTTTTTTATTCTCGAGACATGAAATGATGTCCACTCATGATTGATTTTTCAATACTAAAAACCTTAACAAGTTAAGAGCACTTGTTAGCAAGACCCATACTAAAATTCGTATGCAATTTGGGTTAATATTTGGTTACTGAGATTATTAAAAAAAAAAAATAGTTAACTTTCTACTTTCAATTTATTGTAAATTTAATTTTTTTTTTGCCTTTATTTTTCCAACACTTTATTTTTTAAGTTCTTTAAATTTCAACCATTTATTTTTCAAGCCATTTACAAATTCAATTCTTTACTTTTTCAGATCCTTTTCTTTTCTTGCATTGTTACTTTAACAATTACCATAGTTAGAAAAAAAAAATTATCGTAAAAACATATGCGAAGGCACTACCTTATATAAATTATTAGAAAAACATAAGTTTCTTAAAACTTTAATCATTTTTCACCTTAAACAAATATATTCGAATTATCGTGGTAATTATCTGCACAGACATAAGCATTATTAAGATTTGAGTATAAGCATCTTGGTACACCCTTGAAATTTACTGGTTGCAGTCGTTTTAAATTTAGATGTCAGAGTATATGGTGTACCAACTCAAGCGGAAGATGTTCAGCACAAAATCAAATATATTGCTGGCTATGGAACAAGTAGAATCTGTTGGGCTGGGCCTGCTTGTTGATGGATGTACTTTTAAGTCCATTTTGCATCGACAGACTTGCACACGTGTCCAACTGATGCGATTAACAGAGTTTTTTTTTTTTTTTTTTTTAACGGAATCCATAAAGACTGACCAAAATATTTGAAAAATTAAAGAAAAGACTAAAATCAAAACATATTAAATTTTTAGGGACTATTTAAAGAGCTTATATTTAGGGACGGAGAAAGTAAAATATAAAGACATAAAAATTTATTTTGGTGGAGTATACAGAGTTTCTATATCTCAACCCAAAACCTTAATCCTTCAACCTTGTCTAGTCCTTACAATAAATATTCCGCTAACATTCTAATCCAATATGGAACTTCTTCACTTACATTACATTGACATTATACTCACTTGAATTCCCTCGACGTCCAAACCATGTTTTTGAACACATCCTCTGACAAAATCTTTAGACTTTAGTGTTCGTTAATAGTTTCAAGTCTTGTATCAAAAAATGATCCTTAAGTGTTGGTTGTAAGTTAATATGCTCCCACTAGTTATGGAAAACAAAAAGAAGAGTTAAGATAAGCTCTACAAAAGTCCTGATCCTGTTTTCTTGCCCAAAATTATAACTAGAATACACATGTACTTGAACCATTATTAAAGTAATTGGAATCAGTCAGGTTGAAGCAACACAAACAAAAAGGATGATGATCTAATGAAGCTTCGCTCAATTTGCTAATGCTTTAGAGAAACAATGCAGCTTGATGCACATCTTAAGTTCGAGGTTATGTGTCATGTTACTTTATGACTATATCAAAGCATATACCTAAACAGATCCTGCTAGGGATATTGTTTAATTTGCAAAAGATCGTTCGGAGGAATAAAAAGAGTTCTTTCACATTGGTAACTCAGTTTTAGAAGGCCCCTTCGAATAGGAAATCATTTTTATCCAAAAATAAATAATGTCCTATTATAAGGGGCATGTTTAGATCTAAAGATGCTGCTAATTCCAACAGCTGATTAGGTCCCTTAAGCTTTGGCATGATTCAAAAAACATGGGAGTTTGGAGGTTCCTGGGGATATAGGATTTAAGGGTAGATAAAGGTTATTTCCTTCCTATAAAAGGGATAATAATTGCATAAAAAATGATACTAATAAGTGATGTTTCCAAGTTAAAATAGGATCCAAGCTACCACTAATTACATAAGACAAAGAAGCGTCAAGATGAGCTATACAACCATCTTGATCCTATTTTTCTTCCTCAAAATCATAACTAAATACAGATGTTCTAAAACCATTATTAAAGTAATTGGAATAAGCCATGGTAAAGTAACACAAACAAAGAGGATGCTGATCTTTTAACAGAGCTTTGCTGTTGATTAGTTCATGCCCTGGGACAACAATGAAGCTGAAGCTCGATGCACACCTTTATTTTGAGATATATTTTAATTTATATGACTACTACATCAATACATACATATACAAGCAGTTAAGCAAATGCTGTAATCTAGAGATATATTTTAATTTGTGAAAGAATGAAAGATTATTTAAGTTCCATTCTCTCCACATGTAACCAGGAAATTAAAGGGGTTCCTTCACATCCATAACTCAGCTTTCAAAGGGCCCTCTGAACAGGAATTTGTTTTTTATTCATAAATAAAAAATGGCCTATTATGAGGGGAGTGTGTAGATCAAAGATGCTAAGCTAATGCTATCAGCTAATTAAGTTTCTTGGGCTTGGCATGACTCAAAGAACATGGGAGTATGAGGGTCCAAGGGATATAAGATTTCAAGGGAGAGAGGTTACTCCCTTCCTACCATCTAAACAATAATAATGAATTATACGTTGTCAAGAATCACACACACATTACAAATTAAGAAGTGGAAACATTCATAACCAAGATCAATAAATCAAACGATTCCCAAGCTGGATAAGCCAATATTTTACATATATTGCAACAAAATTTACAAGGTCAGAATCTCCTACAAAAGTGATTTAAACATGATGCAAATACATAGATACATACATACATGCAACAACAACACCTAAATAGGCAATTCACGTCACCTACTTTCTAATTTTCATCGTCCTCTTCGGCATTATTCTTGTCAACAGCCACATCAATTCTTTCATACCTGACATCTGAAGCAGGGTGGTGATCAGGGATTTTAGCAAGAGACTCTTCTTCATGCCTCTGGAAAAAGATCACCCACATAAACAGCATCACATACATCACCAACGCAATGCACCCTGTTCCAAAAATCAACCCTGCAAGAACTCTCAAGGTACATAGGCTACCCTTTTGATTAGCCTTTTTATCAGTATCCACGAGTCCCGAATGCAATGCCTTCGAAACATTCCTCAAACTAACCTTCCACGAATAAACACTAACAACCTGTTTCGATCCAACATTATTCGAAGAACTTATACCCAAGAACACATTTTGATCACCCCAAATCTTAAACAAATCAATGCCATGTGAAACGATCGCGCTTTTAGGCCTCGATTCGCCCTCCTTGCTCAGCCTAACTTGCAATGTTTTAGAACCTGCTTCATAATCAACCCAAGCATTCAACTTTTCTCCGCTATTGAGAACCAAATTCAACGACGAAACGTTCGCAACCGCCACGGAAACAAGGCTGCCAACGTCTATGCCTACGTGATTCGCATTCACGTCATTCACATCATCGTCTTTCGACGTGTCGAATTCAACAGCCACGTAATTCTCATCCACAAACACGCCAAACGAATAGTTCCCGGGGAATTTCGAAGAGAAATCTCGTTCCCCGGGAACAAGGACTAAAACAACCCCGTTTCCCGCGTCAGGGGAGATGGAAAACGAAAAACTCGTGGAGAGAGATGTGGGGCCCGCGAACGTGACGGGGCTCCTGCGAATGAGGAGACCTGAGCTGGAAGGGGAAGCGCGGGTGAGTTTCACGTGGGGCCCACTTTTTTGTTCCCCGACAACGTTGGCATCGCCGAAGAGGTCAATGTCGGGGTCGAAACTGGGGTTACCGGTGAGGGATTGGGTGGAAGAGGAAGATGGTTGTGCATGAAGGAGAAGGATCAAGGTGGAGAAGAGTATGAGGAAAGAGAATGAGAATGCAACCATGCCGTTACGTTTGGATGGAACAACAACAAAAAATGTGTCTCTCGGTTGAATCCTTGTTCCTTGAACCTTGTTTGTTTGCTTTTTAAACTTCTGTTTCCAATGGGGATGTGGGTGTGTTGTGTTGCACTGTCTACCATTCATTGTTTCTCGATCAAACCCGCAACCTTTATCATTTTATCTTTCTTACAAATTGACTTGTTGAAAATTCTGTTTTAACTGAAAACCTGATATGACCAAGCTTTGTGCTTTTGAGAGAAGATAAGTTTCTCTTGAACTGCAAAACCGGGTCTTTTACGTAGTTAGTTAAACCGTGTGATGCAGGAGATTTAATGGTTTATTTTTGACAAAATTAGTAGATTGGTTATTCAAGTTATTTTTAGGTTAAAATTAGTTTCATAAATTTATTTTATTTCAAGTAAGTTTTGGAAGTTTTTAATGTTTAACAAATTCATTTTTTCAATTAATATTAATTGTTAAGTGACACTTGACAGTATAAAAAAAATAAAAAAAAACATTAAACAATTAGTATTTTTAACATGTGACACCATCTGTGAAAAAAAAATTAAACAATTAGTATTTTTAACACGTGACACCATTCGTGAAGTGACGATACGTGTCATTTGACTGCGGTCAATATTAACATAAATGATGGATTTGTTGCACGTCAACAACTTACAAAATTTATTTGAAAAAAAAAACAAAACTTACGCGACTGATTTTTAAACTAAAAATAATTTAAGGGATCAATATAGTAATTTTGGCTTTATTTTTTCGTTTGAGTATAGGTTTTGAAAATTTATTTTCTTTTTATTTAGAGGGTAAACTATGAGGGACATTTTTTCTTTTGCTTTTTGGTATTCAACGGGGCTAAAAGCCCATGACAAACAAGCAACTGAGTAATCATACCATGAAAACCAATTTCATACCCATCCTTTTTTATGTATAAGGATGATTTAATGTATGTATTTTAAATAGTAATATAAGTGCAAACAATTTATAATTAAAGAAGTTTATCATATTAATAGAAATATATCTTTACATAAATGATCCTTCAAGCTTCGTATGAAAGATTAATATCGTTCATAGCATAACTAAGTTAGACGACACAAAAGAAACACAAGACATGCATGTTTCATGCATGCATAAATTGAATCATTGTTTCACACAAGTTAACATATAAAATAAACATACTTATTTGTTCTTTCTACTGCATATGCCCCTTTGCTAGTGTCAAAATTTATAGGTTATCTGATTTTCACAATAGGAGTGATGTTAATGGTAAGTATACTCGCATTGGAAATTTCTAAAGATTTCAAAGTGACTTCAAAGAACATGTATTATGTCAAAGGGATGGTTTGTCGAAGAATATATGAAATCCCTCAAAAGCAAAGGTTTGAAAAATATTCTTGAAGTGCTAGGCATAAATTTCAAAGTTGGTAACGGGTGCTAGTAAATGAGATATTACTTTATTGAGTAGTTTTAAGGCATATTAATTCCTGCTTGCACCAACTACTTGGAGGATTCAAGTATAAATACCCATCCATGGAAAGACCTTGAATTTTTGCTTCATTCGTTGGTAACACACTTAAAGATGGAGAGAATTCATCAATAGGTATGAGTTTTTAAATAAATTGAAAGAAAAATCTCATTGCAAAAATGTATCTGAATATCAAAATAAGGGAGTGTGGTTCATCATATTAAGCCATGGCTATTTTATTTATGCCATCTAGTTGAGCTATTATATTGATTCTGAAGTAAAAATAAAATTTAGCATTTATAACTTGAAAGTTTGGAGTGCGAATATTTGGGATTATGAAAACCTCTTAGGGGTGCGAGTGAGTTCAAACTCCCTAGACAGAGGTACCCTTCTTGCCTTATATTAGCAAAAGTGTGAGTATGTGAGATTAATCAACGTTTTTAGGGTGAATATGATTTTTCTAATTACAGGTTGTCTAAGTGATATTGCTTGAGGGAGAAATCTATAATCTGATAAAGTTTGGGAATACCTTGACAACGAGTTAAAGAGTTGATCGTGACAACTTTCATGTACAAACTTGTCAAGATCTTAACTTGCGGAAGAATCCCCATACGAACTAAGTTATTTCTACAAATGAGTGGAATGACAAGGTTCACTTATGTGAAAATGGGTCAAGGATGCATACCGACACATTAAATGTAAAAATTTCAAGGGGAGCAATCCCTCATAGTGTCGAAGTTCTCATATTAGGAGAAGTTATCAAAACAAATGGAGACACAAATAGTGTGGAAGCTTTGGATTGCTGACAAATCATCCCAAGAGCTACGTCGACATGGTGGTGGGAATGCAGAGTGTTCCTTACCTAGTTTATATAACGATGTTGACAACTGATGGATATGTTGTGCGAAGAATAGAATAACCATTGGGGATCTGCAACTTCACTATATGAATATGAAAAAGAGTCAGATTCAAGAAGAGGAAGGAAAAATCATGGAAGTAATGACACCAATCAAGAGATAGTGTGTTGATTCATCATCAAGATAGTATGTCAAAGGCTGGGTGTTGAAGCCCAATGTTGAAGCCATAATTTGAAGATAGGCAACATTTTAGTTTGAATTTGAACTCGAATGTAATAGATAAAAACATTTCACTTGGCAAGAGATTACATAGGAAGTAATTTTATTCTTTGATAATGAATAGTAAAATTTTCAATGTAATTAAGGTAGGAACCTAGTTACTCCTTCTTATAATTGGGCTCAAACTCAAGAAGGGGGGGGGGGGGGCATGAATCAAGTTTTATTAAATTTAAAAAATATTTCAAGAATGAATAGTAAATTAAAAATATGACAACGAATTATATTATTAACTTTATGCAATAATTTTTGTTAAGTTAGAAAAAAAAGTGATTGTTGCTGAAACAATAATTAAAAACAAAATTAATTGCAACGATAAGTAAAGAGAGATAAGGATAAGAAGGAGGAGGAGGAAGAGGAGAGTGCTTTCTGGTTTTTTTCTTCTAAAAAACTAGGATTAGGATTTTGAAAATAATGAATGAGTTGAAAGGAAAACTTGATCCTTGGTCCTTTTAATCATAAAATTAAGCATAATAAATAAAAAATAATCCTTGTAATAAATATTGTTTTGTCCAAATAGAACATGAGTCATTGTTAGGGATTTTTAGTCTGACAAGAGTGGGCTCGTGGTCTTTCGTATTCGTAGTTCTATCAGGCATGTAAAAACAATGCATATGAAGGAGTAAGAATGAATGAATTGGGCACACCATTTTGGATCCTGAGGCTTAGGCTCTCAGTACTGTTTGGCAGTGGCCTTCATGACGTTGTTGAATCTTCGTAGCGGGATTGTATGTAATTACCATTGTGGTGACAACAAGAGTTTGGTTCTCTTAATGCTGAATGTACAAAGAGTATTTGTGTATTAATTGTAATGACTATGTATTAGTTGTGTATCATATGTGTGTTTAACCCCTTGCTTGAGGCTGGTATTTATAGAATCAGGATGGGTAGCTTGGCCTGTTGTATTTCCTTAATAAATCTTCTATCTCGAAGAATAATCTTCGCGTAATCTTATCTCTAAAGTGATAAGAGGAGATCCTCTATAATTGTTGATAATCCATTGATAATCTTCAATAAATGAGATGTTTATCTTTTGGAGATTCTCTTCACGAATAATTGTCGTGACCTACGTATAAATCAGACCTATATCTGAACTCCTTCGAGCTAGTCCGGACTTAGTCCATCATCGTAGGTCGTCTAAGCCTGGTTTGTGTCTTTAAGTTCTTCTTGTATGTTGTAGTAGATCTTCTAGAGGTCATCATGTAAGGTGGATATCCTTAGCTCGTGACAGGTCTGGAACATAAGCCCTTATTCATTGCTCTGAAGGGAACTTCGTGTTGCGAGTTATCACATCGGATAGCCCATAGTACAATGTGGTAAACCATTCCTCTTCCAGACTAATATGTTGAGCTGGCCCATTAATAAATTTTCGTTTCCAGGGTTCTTGTGCATCATGAGAATTTCTTCCATATTCATTCGTCTCGCAATCTCTCGTTCTGTCTTGGGAGTTGTGAACACTAAACTCCGTCTAATCGTTAAGGCTTTGTCACGACTAAGAATTTGATAGTTATACCTTTTGTCTGCTCAAACTCTGAACTTTAAATACCAACTCTTTCCACTTTGGAACATTTCACTTCCATCATATTTGTTGTTTGAATTTGAATTTTTGGGTTGAGTTCTTGCGTTGCCTCCGAAACCCAAATTCAATTTCTTTCTCTTCAATCTTACTGATGTACACCCTTTCTTCTTTTAATCTCTTCGTAATGTCTGATTCTGAATATGAATATGTGTGGCACCTTCATTGTAATAGGGTGAGGCAGCCTATTGTGTGTATTCGAGATCCTTTATGGAAAGTCGAATCCTAATAGTTTGCAGGACTCTCTGAGAATGTATTGGGGTTTGGAATTTCAATTTATCAATACAACAAATCCGAAGCACGTTGTTGAGAGCCAATAAAATCAATAAAACTCGATTAACCCTCCCCCCTTCTCTCTCCAGGTTTGAGGCCAATTCTAACAAGATAAAGGACACTTAGAAACAAAGTGGGGCTCAGAGAGAAGAGTGAAAGAACATCAAGGAAGGGCTCTCAGCCTCGAAGTAATGAATTCCAGCTAGAGAAGAAGAACCTTATATATTTAAAATATAAGGTTATGATCCACATATGTTTTATTTTTATTTTTTTGAATTTTGTGTCTTCAGTGGTGTTTTTTTAGTGCCATTCCTTGGAATTAACACTGGTGCAAGTGTTTTTCTTTCTTTTGTAAATTGGCATCTTAATTCTTTGTTTGTGAATCAGTAGTTACATTGGTTATAGTGGCACCACTTGTAACACTGATACAAACACTTTTCTTTATAAGTTGGTTTGATTCCTTGCCATATTCATTCTATGTTTTGCACACTGTTTTAGTAGCGTTTCCTATCACCACTAAAGTGTTCCCATATTTTTTTTGTTTGAATTTTTTTAGGGGGAACGAAATAAATCCAAATTTTGGTGTCTTTATTATTTAATGTCTAATATTCTAAATTGATTTAATTGAATCATCATGTTGCCAAAGTAACCTCTCAAGTGTAGATTAATTGATTTGGAATATTAAGACAATAATATGTTTGTAATTTATGCGGATAGTGATGGCCCCAAAGGAAGAATACTATTTGGCCAAATTTCAAATATACTTGTGGTAATAAATATGTAATGTTCTTCAGGTTTTCCATGTGAACAATAAGTCAATTCAAAGAAAGGTTGATTGTTTGACAGGATTGACTATTAATATTTGATTACTACATTGAACTTATCACTTACAAGTTAATGTTTTGTCCAAAGATTAAATATTAATGTTGTGCTAGGTACCTTTAGATTGGCCTCGCCGTTATTTGAATTTATTGATTACGGTTTATTGTGAGATTATATTGTGTTTTGTTCGTTTTTCTATTAATTTTATGATTCTATAATACCTAGAATATAAATTAAATTGATGTATTTATTCTAAAGGCACAAATTTCAAGAATTGGGAAGTGAACATTGTGACAGTTATCTGATTGCGTGGATCTAGATTTTTCACTTTGGAATGCTGATCTTATGGAATAATGTTCCTCTAAGGATAAATAGGACATTAAGAAATGGGAATGTTCCTCTTGCATGAGTGTCATGATCAATATATAGGTGTGCAGTTCTAAAAATATTCAAGAATATTATGTCTTAAGAGACTAGTGCCAAATTGTTCCATAAGAAAAATTAAATGGCATTTTGCCATTAAGGAAAAATGATGAAACTAACATACTATTGGTATGTGTTGTTTCAATAAGGTATATGAACAATGGAATATAAAAGAGTACTACATGTAGATATATAATCTTGATTCAAAATTAAAAGGAATAAAGTATAATTATCTAAATGCTTTATTGGTTATGATATGCTTGAACACACAATTCATTTAAATTTAGTTACATCTTCAATGGACAAATGATTTCATTAGAGCTCATTTGATAATGTGTACAAGAAATGGTTGAATCAAGACATGACTAATAATGCTAACTTGGCATATGCCTCTAAAGGCAAAAGAGAACAATGATGATAAAGTTACAATGAACTCCCGAACATAATAATTGATTTGTTTGTTTCTCTTGCAAAAGTAAATAAAGCATGAATAAAGTTATATCAAGAATCACGTTCGGCGTGCAAAGAAATGTACATTTTTCATTTTGCTTTGTTAATAGGTTATTTTGATTTTTGTGTCCCCACACACTTAGTGAGTAGATTAGGTTTTACTATTCACATAAGTATGTCTATGCATGGTTGTTTAAGTTGTCCAGTTCCACCTTATGCTGAAATATGCATTTACATGGGCAATATCAAATAAGTTGAGGTAGGGGACAATATGAACTTTTAGGCTAATGATTATTTGGACTTGAAAGAGACATGTGTTGTATTGCCATTTAGACTATATATATATATATATATATATATATATATATATGGGATTTGCTAACATGCGTAAAGTAGTTTTTTAGTTGGAACACTTTAGCATAGTGTACCAGATTATAGTAGACAAAAATAGCCTCATGCATTTTGTAAAAACAAGTATTATGGAGAAAGGTTATTTTAATAATTTAAATTTTTGAAATTAAAAAAAGAATAAAAAATTCTGGTACCCTAAACCCTTTCTTCTCCATCATTTGAAGAAAAATCTTTCTCTCTCTTTGCTTCTCTCTCTACATCTCTCTCCCCCTACCCAACCCCAACCAATAATATTTGACACAATAGTATTCTGAAGCATTAGAATTGACACAATTTTTTCTCAAACTTACAAACCTTACTTGTTCTTCCTGCAAACAAACCAAACATGGGTTTCCATGTACCTACTGTTCAAAGGCATCATTGATGATTCATTGTTGTCCCTACTGTTGGAAGGCCATCACTCATATTCAAATTCAAATTTAATTTATTTTGATGATTCATTGTCCCTATCAAACCACATAAAGTATAATTATCTAAATGCTTTATTGGTTATGATATGCTTGAACACACAATTCATTTAAATTTAGTTACATCTTCAATGGACAAATGATTTCATTAGAGCTCATTTGATAATGTGTACAAGAAATGGTTGAATCAAGACATGACTAATAATGCTAACTTGGCATATGCCTCTAAAGGCAAAAGAGAACAATGATGATAAAGTTACAATGAACTCCCGAACATAATAATTGATTTGTTTGTTTCTCTTGCAAAAGTAAATAAAGCATGAATAAAGTTATATCAAGAATCACGTTCGGCGTGCAAAGAAATGTACATTTTTCATTTTGCTTTGTTAATAGGTTATTTTGATTTTTGTGTCCCCACACACTTAGTGAGTAGATTAGGTTTTACTATTCACATAAGTATGTCTATGCATGGTTGTTTAAGTTGTTCAGTTCCACCTTATGCTGAAATATGCATTTACATGGGCAATATCAAATAAGTTGAGGTAGGGGACAATATGAACTTTTAGGCTAATGATTATTTGGACTTGAAAGAGACATGTGTTGTATTGCCATTTAGACTATATATATATATATATATATATATATATATATATATATATATATATATGGGATTTGCTAACATGCGTAAAGTAGTTTTTTAGTTGGAACACTTTAGCATAGTGTACCAGATTATAGTAGACAAAAATAGCCTCATGCATTTTGTAAAAACAAGTATTATGGAGAAAGGTTATTTTAATAATTTAAATTTTTGAAATTAAAAAAAGAATAAAAAATTCTGGTACCCTAAACCCTTTCTTCTCCATCATTTGAAGAAAAATCTTTCTCTCTCTTTGCTTCTCTCTCTACATCTCTCTCCCCCTACCCAACCCCAACCAATAATATTTGACACAATAGTATTCTGAAGCATTAGAATTGACACAATTTTTTCTCAAACTTACAAACCTTACTTGTTCTTCCTGCAAACAAACCAAACATGGGTTTCCATGTACCTACTGTTCAAAGGCATCATTGATGATTCATTGTTGTCCCTACTGTTGGAAGGCCATCACTCATATTCAAATTCAAATTTAATTTATTTTGATGATTCATTGTCCCTATCAAACCACATAAACATTGTTAATTTATTATAGCATATCTTAATGGAAGAAGAGAGAAGAAGTTTGAGGGGTGAGAGACATGAGAGATGAGAGAGAAGGGCTGAGAAAAATGAGATGAATGTTCAAGGGTTTGGGGTTCAGATTTTTTTTTTAACTTTCAAACTTCTTAAATGTACGAGGGCATTTTTGTCTACTAAAAGTCGGTACACTATGCTAAAGTATTTCAACTAAAAAAGAAATTTACGTATGTTAGCAAATTCATATATATATATATATATATATATATATATATATATATATATTATACTTCTTTAATGGACTAATTTGGTTATCTTGTTCATTTGGGAATAATAAGGATGATCTATGTCAATGTCAATATTTAAATTTTATCATTATATGTTTTTACCATTCCATAATAAACAATTTTTTTTTAATTTGTTTGATATTGTTGCCCCGTTTAATGTAATCTTGCATTTAAGTTAATGTGGCACAAAATACAAGTTGGCGTAGCCCCATTATGAATGATGTTCGTTAAGAAACAAAAATGAAGTCCCAACTAAAGTCGTAGCAAAGACCCTTATGAATCATGGACATATAAAAAGTTATCTTGAAATATTTTCACAATTGTGGTTGTCCAGCTAAAGCAAAAGGCCTTTTAGGCCAAATGAAAAAAATAGTGAGTTACTACTTTATTGAATATTCTTATTATAGTTAAGAGCTAATGTTTTTTGACCCCACTATTAGGTGCTTCGAGATAGGAAATTCATGAATTTTATAGGGTGTTGAGTTTGAAGAGGGAAATAAAGTTATAAATATTGCTTTTAAAGAGTAATTTATTTAGTTTCTCTTCGTATGGTTGTTATTAATAATGATAAGATTTTTAATTTTGCCATTGTTTAAATAACAAATCTAGAATAGGGCAATATTAACTAACTCCTCATATTCAAAATCAATAGACTGATCCTTGAGGTCAAACTCAACAACTTTAATAATATCGTACAATGCTATTATGGAAATTTATGAGTTAAAGAAGAAATGCACTTCTCAATTACTATATTGTATTTCTTCAAGAATATAAGGTCGACATTAAGATGATGGAGGATGATTTACTCAACTTCCTTTGAGTCATGCAAAGTTTTACCTCTCACAAATGTATAAATGCAATTAATGAAAAGATTAAGACCATGAAAGACAATGACATTTAGGATCTTGTCCCTTTATCTAAAGGTTTGAGACCCATTAGTAGTAAATGAATATTTGCTACCTAAAGGGGATCAAAGGGTAATGTGAAAAAATATAAAGTTTCTCTTTCTTGAAATAGTTTTACTCATAAGGAAGATATTTATTGTAAAGAGAATTTCTCATCAGTTTTTCTAAAAGACTCTTTTAGAATTATAATAACATTTATGGCTATAATGTATACTAAAGTCGTACGTATCTAAATATTGTGTACTTAAGTAGAACGCAGAAATTTACATAATTAAAGGATAAATCATTAGAAAGCAGCCAAATAGATTATCAAGTATTTGTAGAGAACTAAAAAATTATATGCTCACATATAGTAAATTGATTCAGTTAGAGACCATTAGGTATTCTTATTATTATTTTATTAGAAGTCAATGTAGTGTCATGCTATATTTATTTGTTAGGTGGATGAACTATTTCGGTAAAGTGCTTAGCAACACTAATAGTTTCTTCCGATATAGTGATGGTGTGTTTTGAGGCATATAGTAAACGAATATGGCTATGAAATTTTGCCACTTGGCTGTAAATTTTGGATAAACGGAAAGACCATTAATGTTATTTTGTGACAAAATGTTAGTAGTTCTATATCTCACTTAAGATAAAATTTAAAGTAGTCAAGAGTCTATAGAGCACATTGACATTAACTCCATGGTTGCAGATATGTTCACTAAAGGTTTATCATATAAGGTCTTTCTTGATAACATTTCTCATATATATGAGTATTGTATCATTTGATGATGTGTTGGTTCAGTGAGAGTTTGTATTTGGGTGCTTTTCTAATATAGACATGTTTGTGGATATATTTCCCGTAGAAAAGGTCTGTGGTTCAACTTCACTCTAAATTTATTCACTGGGCTCTCGCTAAAGAATAAAGTATGACTCATTGGAAATAGACATATTTATATAACATTCTATGTAATTTCCATGCTACACATCCATACTTGATCTATGTCATTGGTTATATTGATATACGTGACCATTGATGGGTCTAGTTACGATATAAATGTAACAAAGATCGCTTTGATCATATGTTGATATGATTGATGGACGAGATTATTAGAAATGACCTTTTGGTATAGATAACTATTTTTGAGCGCTTATAAGGTTATTTTATAATTCATGATTCTATACCAATATATGTGGCTCAAGTGGGAGATTGATAGATATATTTATCGAATATGTGAGCATACATATATTATTGATCATGTATTATATGCTATCATAAAGATTTAACCCTATTAAAGTGATCTTTTAAGGCTTAATGTATTGGGATCGAGGACATCTCACTTGGTATGGATTTTATAATGTGTAGATACCAAATTCTTATTTCTATATTGTTGATGGGTCGAAATAGATATAAGAAAGTTCAATAGTCATAACTATTTGCGAAAGGCTATGAACTTATTATTAATAGGTTATGGTCCCAAAGTCATATGCAATCAATTTCCTATTCTAACATTCCATCATTAAGTAGGATCCAGAGCAATTGTTCACAATGATCTAGAAGAGAAAAGAACTTCCATGTTCTTCCATGAACATGGATAGATGAAGATCAGAGATGCAAGTTCGTTTGCTGTATTCATTTTGGATGTACACAGGTATGCTTCCGCCTTCGCTCTATTCATTCTTAATGATTTGACACCAAGGTGTCTTGATTAGATGATAGTTTTCATCTCTTTAGTATCTCTCATAATTTTCCAACACATTTTTCTTTCTATCTCTTTCTTCCTTTCACGTCAAACTATCAATCACTTTTCTCTTTTTTTTCCCTATCTCTTTATTCATTACACATTTACACCTCTTACCTCTCAAAATGAAGTGTAAAAATATCACTTTTTATTTTGCTTTTATTGAAACGATGTGTTTTAGATCTCTCATTTGAGATGTTTCCTTAAATTGTGCACTTTGATGAATTTGGAAGTGTGGATGCCTAGAATTTAGTGTAAAATCAGCCTATACGTTAGCAAATGGAATGATACTAAGAGTTGGTGCGAGCCTATGCAACCAAACTTAATTTTTGGTATTTGGAAAGCTAAAGTACGTTTTAAAGTAAGAGTTTTTACTTTTTACTCCCTACGTTCCTTATTATCTGTCGTTTTTTGGAGAGATTTTTTGTTTCTTTTTATCTGTCGTATTGAGGATTTCAAGAGTGTAATAAATGCTATTTTCCATGTTTGCCCCTATTTAATATGTCTTGATTTATGTAAGTAGTGGAGAAAAATTAATGATTATAGAGAGAGAAAGGGTATAGTGGAAAAAACATAATTAATGTATTGGAAATCTGAGTAATGATTAGATTTCTTAAAGGGTATGTTTTGTTCGAAATATGATAGATAAATAGGAACAAATAGAGTAAATAATTTTGAATAAGTTCATGTAAATATGCATTACGTTTGTTGCTTTATACATGACGAAGCATGTGTTTGTATTTGCAGTAGAAAACCACAATAAGATTAAAGCTATACCTGATAAATTCTACTAAATGCGCATTCAGACCATCAAAACACAAAAACGAATTTGCTACAAACAATTGGCCACTTGTTTCTTTAATGAGTTAGGATTCGTTGACATCAGGTGTAAAACTTGGTCACTTACACCTTCACATAACATTTTATATATTATGAAATTTGTCAATCCCACCATTTAATTATATGTTATTATCATGACGATCATACATACCAAATTTCAGATTATTCGGAGATTCATAGGTATGTAATTTAATAATGCATATTTACTTATTTTAAATAACGTATTATCCGTTAAAATAGAATAGTCAGATGAATTGTTTGATAATTTTCATATTCTATGAAATTTTGTAAACTTGATCTACTTGATAATAACATATAATTCAACGGTTGGATTGACAAATTTCATAATATATAAAAAGTTATGTGAAGGTGTAAGCGACCAAGTTTTACACATGGTGTCAATGAATCCTAACTCTTCTCTAATTTATAATGTGACCACATGTTTTTTTTTTTTTTTATATTGTGTTTTCTTGAGGGGTTTATGGAAGGTGGTTCAGCATTTCGCCAAATAAAATATATTTAATTGCATTTTTTATTTTCAAATTTGATTGATTTGGTGAATTTAGTCTCTTTTCTATTTTTTTGCCCAATTTATTAGTCCCTTGGTTTTCAATCCTAGCCAATTTAATCCTTATGTCCAAATTCAAATGAATGTGGCTAATGTCTTAATAGGTGTCACACGTTGATTTAATGCAAAAATTTTTATAATTAGTTTATTTCAAAAATAAAATATAATAAATTTTTTTTAAAAAAAAAGAAAAAAAATACTTTTTTCCTCCTTCACTCCTTTTCCAACCACTCCACCCCCTTCCCTCATCCATCGCTGCCACCAACACCATTCAACCTCCACCACAGCTAAATTAGCGCCAAATTTTTATATCAGCTCTATAAGCATAGTATGTAAGATGCCTCTTGATTTGGTTGTTTCTAACATATTTTGATTATACGAAAAATAAATTGAGCTTACAGGAGCCGTGTTTTTTTTTTTTTTTTAATTTTTTATCTGTTGAAAAAGCCTTAAACAAGCTCCAAAGGTCTAAATACTAGTAGTACATGTTTACAATAATGCCAAATTAACATTAATTAAGTAGGATTATTAATTTATTTTAGACCTTTTAAGTAGGACTAAAAATCTATAAACCCTGTCCCCAACCAATTACATCCCATTAATTATTACAAAAATGCCATAATAGTTGGGAAGTTATTTTCCATAATGAAATGTGATTGGTTGGAGACATGGTTGGGGACATGATTTGGGATAGAGGATCTGGTTCCCCATATATAGGGTCCCTGTATAAACGTTGAGGGTGGTACTTTGATGCTCATATTTTAGTTTTCTTTTTTAATGCTTCCCTTTCATTAATTTAATAATTAAAAATGTTGATGCTTATCATTACAATGCAAGTTGAAATAATGGTAAAAAGTAATATTAATTACTCCCTCCGTTTCAAAAGTATTGTTGTTTAAGGTTATGCACGAGTTTTAAGAAATGATTAAATAATGTAAGAATTTAGGGTATTTTGACTTTAATGCCCCTATATATATAATCATTATTGAAGAAAGAGAAATGTATTGAAAATGAAAAAAAGAGTGTAATAAATAGGGGTATGTTGGAAAAAATAGCATTTATTATGTATTGAGTTTTGTAAAAGAACAAGACTTTTGAAACATAGTACAAATGCCAAAAGAACAAGACTTTTGAAACGGAGGAAGTATTAATGTAAGTATTCAATAACGACATTTGTTATCATTTTTTCTAATGATTTTCGAAATTAAAGATGTGACCACATTAGTGAAACGAATGTTATTGATGAACTTAGATATGATGACAACAATGATAGAGTATGACAGGTAGTATTGAATTATATCAATAGAGCGAAAGTGAATGGAATTTGAAAATGAAAACAGGCATAAAAAAAATAACTTTCATAAAAAAAAAATTAGAAAGGATACATGAATATAATTTGAAAATGGGAGCGTGGCATAATTTTTCATCTATGCGTATATGTTCGATATTCTTATTTTTAATATGAATTATTCAGTTATTTTGTAATTTGTAAGTTTTTCATTTCTAATAGTATTAATCACGGAAACCTTGTATGTCTTAGTGTTCAAAATCTTGCTACTTCTTTTGGGTAAAATTCGTAATGTTTTTTGTTGGTAAAATTCTATATATGCTGATGATGACTTGATTCTTAACAATTGCATATTTATATCTACCTAAATTTTTAAATGAGAACGAAGTAAAATGAAATCAAGTACAATAAAAGAGAGTATATATAGGACAAAAAGCTACTTTGCTTGAGGGTAAAAATATAAAAGAGTAAATTATATAAAATCCACTTCGTTTGCTGAGCTGTTTTGTAATCTATGGAGATTTCACATGGGACAAGATAACCTTAACAAAATAGTGTAATTAAAGAAAGCATTTTGTCTAAAAAAATACATTTCTTGTAGTTGTATGCACTCTCGAAAAAAATACTATAATCATGTATTTCTGAGAGAAGATTGTTAACTCCTCGCCACCCCCAACATATAAACAATACCAAAATTTATTGATGAGAACGTGCATGACATGATTGGAAACGACAACAACTTAATTTGTCGGTTAATACATCCTCGTCAGCTCAACCAAATAGGTGTCACTTCGTCTATGGGCCACTTTTATTCAATGTGTATGTGGATCAATAATCAGAAATAAGATCAAGGCAGAGCTCACATGGCTATGCCCCCTGCCAATTTGAGACATGGATAGCGAGATTCATTTGCTCCTAACCAGTAGTAACTCATTCGTGGCTAAGCTGTGGGCTATGCCAATCTGAATTACAGTTACAATTAGAATGTTGGTCGCATCTTGCGTATCTTGTGAGGTTATAGAACATGCATCTTCGCTATATTATACGCATGATCTTATCTAGTTTGTTATTATTTTGTAGGAAAAGATTTATCTAAGATACATATGCCATGGTATAAGGTAGCAAAATTTGACGTGTAGGGTAATCCACACGCCTTGGAACTCTTATTTATCTTTCTCAACATATCTAAGTTCGTTTCACCATCTTGTTTTTAACTTAGGATGTAAGTTGTTTACATGTTAATCAAACCGACTTATATTAAAAAAGTTTGTTTGTTCATGCATGTATTTGTCAACAGAGAAAGCATCTTAATTTTTTTTTTGAATATAAAGCATCTTAATTAGTTATATATGTAGCGGACAGCCCAAGTTAGTGTATATTTTTCTCTTTTACACAATCACATAGCATATTTTCAATTTGCATATAGGTATAGTATCTCAAATTTCAATGTATTTATATGGGGTAGATCATATATCACATTGTTACATGTTAAACTTTCAAGCATGTTTTGAAGACCGAAAGTAATACATAAGAGCAATATAATATGCACGACCAAAATAAGAAAAGTAGTATATAATCTAATTTTTAGGGTATTAATACTTCTCATGTCCAATGATTTCATACTCAATAGCCATTTGGACAAAGTAGTTTGAGCTAGATGAGCTTCATCTAACGGAGTAAATAAGATGTGAAGTCCCAAGCTTAGAACATGGGGTGGTAAGTGGTAACCATACCATTAATTCAACCGGAATCATATTTTTGATCTAATCTCCCTTACTCAATAAAATGAAAATTGATTTGACTCGCTCTGTTTGGAGACACAAATCATACCTAATAAAACATGAAAAGTCACGGTAAGTGGAAGCATTGATGTGAAATACAAACAAATTAACAATCCAAGTATGAACTTGAGGACTTGTATTTCATCTCCTGTTTTCAACCAAAAATGAAGATTAGCATAAAAACAGCGACAATACATCTAAAACGTCACATGAAACAGTAACTTTTGCACTTATAAAATGGACAGCCTAACCTAAAATATTCCCTTCTGTAAGAAAAATTAAAGATGAAAAGAAAAAAATCATTATAAAATTTATCAAACTATATATATAGAAGTCACCATCAATCACAATTTTAAAGCATAAGGAAACCATAAGTTTAAGTTCCCTATTAAGTTAGTGTGAAGAGTGAATAATAGAGGCGTGCAAACACGTCACATAGACATAGCAGACCACGTTACAAAGGGGGACCCCTATAGTTTGGTTGGAAATCTTTTCCAAAGTTTCATACTCAATACACGTACTACAACAACAACAACAACAACTTGCTTTCATTCTCTTTCTATATCCAAGACTATAACCTCTCCTTGCTTCTCTCATTACCTTCTCCATCATCCTTCATCTCACCAACACATAGACACTGAATTCTGTGCTATGAAGACGCTGTGTCCCAATCTTGATCGAGAAGATGGGCTCGAAACGGTGCTTGAGGTGCCTATACCAGAGGAGATTTTCATACAGAAGAGTGGAACCACTAAGGTTTGGAAGAACATGAAGTCTTGGATGAAGCCAAATGCTGAAAATAAATCATCATCAGCATCAATGTCTGCAGTGTTTGGAGGGAAAAACACAGAGATCCAGCTCTTGTTAGGTGTTGTCGGAGCGCCATTAATCCCTTCACCTATCATCTCTGACAACCACCCCATCACTCGCAGCATTAAAGACCAAAAAATTGTCAGTAACATTTGCTACTATCAAAAAAGCTCTTTTTCTTTTCATTGTTTTTTCATATATCTATCAAGTTTTGAGTATCCTATTCTATATAATAATATGCAATTATTTTTTATCAATCTTTGTATAGACTCATTTCAAAACAAAAATGTTATCAGTAAAAACTGGCAAATTTGGATAATTTATGAATAATAACTTTCGACTTTATAACACAAAGTAGTATTATTCTGTGACTTGTGTTATAGAGTAAAAGTTATCACGAAAATTTTCACTTGAAATGTACATAATATAACATAGTTGTATCAAAAACATCAAAGGAGCACATTGTTGTTTGGTCATTGTTGTCAACAAATGATGGCCACAAAACATTTTGCTATTCTATATTGATCATAACAACTGGAAAAAAACAAGGCCTATTTTTTAATTGTAAGTTAATGGCTTTTGTGTGATGTATATGGTTATGCAGGAGGCTTCTATGGCAAAATATATAGTGAAACAGTATGTGGCAGCGGTGGGAGGAGAACGTGCTTTGAATTCTGTGGACAGCATGTATGCAATGGGGCAGGTGAAATTGGCAACCTCAGAGTTTTCAGCAGGGGAAGGGAGTGTGACTAATAAGAAGATGGTGAAGGTGAAGAACTTGGAGATGAAGGGTGAGATGGGGGGTTTTGTGGTATGGCAGAAGAGGCCAGAGCTATGGTGCTTAGAGCTGGTGGTTTCTGGCTACAAGATCAGTGCTGGGAGTGATGGTAAAGTGGCATGGAGGCAAACCCCTTGGCACCACTCTCATGCTTCTAGAGGCCCACCAAGACCTCTTAGGCGTTTCCTGCAGGTAATTAACCAAAATTAAATTCCCAAAGTCCTCAAGATGTTTATTCCTTTCTTAATGATGATAGGGGTAAATAATTTGTACTGGACATAAAGTAGCATGCTTAATGATGATAACGTGATATTTGTGTGTTTGTATGGGACACATTGGAGCATGATTAATTATGATTAGTTGTACATGGGTGGGGTAAAAAGTGATTCATTCCAGCTTAGGACAATTTTTTACTGATTTTCATGGTAATTGGTTAATTCCTTGTTCTTAAGTGTGGGTGAAGTAGGGTTCCTATGACAATTAAGCAAAAGGCCCCTCTAAAGTTTAAAGTGTAAACCATTTTGAGTGATTCTTTATTTTTCTTTTCTTCAAATAGTCTAGCTCTCATAGCATAGAGAAGAAAAACAGGTTTTGATGTTGTCAGACTTTCAAACCAAACATGCCTACAAGAAATAATGGAAGCCCACCTAACAAAGTGCTTCCCTTTTTTCAAAAGGAAATAGCTAAAAGTGAAAACTGATTTTGTTTTGCCATTGAAATTTCCTTAGCCCCTCAGAGTAATAGTAGGTCTTAATTTTAATAAAGTCAACAGTTTAAGAGTGGAATACGGGGTACCTCCATCCTTTTAAAGTTTAAAGTCAAATAGAGAATTTTTCCAACTAAGTAGTTGCTAGTAAGACAAGTCAACAGTATCTTAATCTTTCCTCCGTGTGTGACAACCTGTTTTCTTCCATTCTGAAGCTGTTATATTCTTTTACCTCCAGCCTCATAAGATAATTGGATTTTGGATTTTCTTTCTGATTAGCAATTAGTAATAAGTGAAGGTTTATATTGGTAATGGTAATGGCTCTGTATTGCATCCTTGCCAACTCTATTGTTTAAGTCCTTAGAAACATGATTCGTTTACTCACATGAGCGAATCAAGTTTTTATTATATATCCTAGTAGACAGATTTAGATTCTCTAAACTTTGCATTTGATCAAGGTAAAAATGACACTTTATCCGCATAGAACATAGCTAAGTGAAAAGATTACTTAGTGTAAAAGCCATCTACAACATTACCAATTTACCATATTCACATCATACCTGATTGTTCCTTTCATTAGATTTCAAAACACTTAAATAGAAATCAGACAAGTCAATCTGTGCTACATAGGAATTCACATTTTAATTATTAATATTATAAAATTGATGCCATACTTATAAAGTATTGATATTTTGCAACAGGGTCTTGATCCAAGGTCCACTGCTAATCTGTTCAGCAACTCAATATGCATCGGAGAGAAGACAGTTGACAATGAAGACTGTTTCATATTGAAAATGGAAGCTGAATCATCAGCGCTGCGAGCAAGAAGCAATAGCAACGTAGAGATAGTTCGCCACACGGTGTGGGGATACTTCAGCCAGAGAACAGGTCTACTGGTGCAGCTAGAAGACTCTCACTTGCTCAAACTCAAGTCCTCCGGGAACGAGAGCATATACTGGGAAACCAACATGGAGTCCCTCATACATGACTACAGAACCGTCGATGGCATTCAAATTGCGCATGCTGGGAAGACTTGGGTGTCATTGTACAGGTTCGGCGAAGGCCCTGAGACGCGCTCAAAGACACGAATGGAAGAGGTTTGGCAAGTTGAAGAAGTGGACTTCAACATTAAAGGTTTGACCATTGATTGCTTCTTACCTCCTAGTGATTTGAAGATGGAACAAGAGAAAGGGGAAGAAGAGTGTGGAGGGATGGTTGCAACCAATAATGCCAAGTTACCCTACAAGATTCGTTCAGCCTCTTTTAGGATTAGTGCTTCCAAAGTAGCAGCTATTAACATGGAGGATTCATGTACTAGTGAGAGTGATGAAGATTTGTAGAAATCTGTATGTTTTATTTTTTGTAAATACACCATCCCATCGGTACAGGGTCCAAGTTTGTAGTTGAGCTATAATTAACCTAGTTCCTTCCCTTCTGATTTCTTTCTTGTTACAAAATATAGGAACAATTTTCAACTCTCAATGGAACCGTTTGCTCCCTTTTATTTAATGGAAAATTAAAGTGTTAAACATTAGAACTGAAAAATCAAGAGGCAATGTATCACAGTGTATATCACACATATTGGCTAATTGTTTAGTTGTCTATTGATTTGTCAGATACAAGTGCAGTTAGATAATTTGTATAGTTTATATGTGTGTTTGTTGTACACATATTTTATCATTAAGTAAATTTCAATTTCTTTCGAGCCACTTTTCTCTCAATTTCTCTATCCACTGTGTTATTTTTTAACAATGTAAATAAATTCCATATAATTTCTGGCTGCTTCCATCATTCTTTCCAATTGAGGGTAGATTAGATTACATGCCTAAGTTGAACTGAGTGTGAATCATACTTAAAGAAAAACCTTTAGAATAAGGAATGTTTGCTAGCTAAAGCATATGGATTATGTGACCTTGTAAAGCCAAAGGGAATAAGAACTAAATGCTTGCAATTTCTTACTAACAAATGCAGTTTTCTGGGGTTCATCCTCTAATCCTACTTTGCTCTTATTTGCCATTTTCTGAATCCTGCTTTGTCATGCCAAAAAGGTGAATTTAAAAGTTCACCAAAAATTTAAAAAAAATAAATAAATAAAAGCATGTTAAATTTAGCTTCCAGTTGGCGCTTTCCTTCAACCAGCAACAACTGGTAGGTAATGGAAGACGTTCGGATATAGGAAAATAGTGAGCTAATGTAGCTTTTAATTTGGCACTTACCTCAACAAACAAATGGTACCTAATGAGATGTTTAGAATTTGGCATTATATCATTAAATGTAACCTACAAAAAATGCATGATAAGATGCAGTGTGGCATTAATATCAGACAAATGATGCAATGTAGTACAATAGTGAGTCATTTCCATTCTCGGTAAAGTTTGCATCAAAATCACTCAAGTCCATTGTCCATACTCATCAAGGGTTGATCAAATGCTAGTAAAATATAAAAGAAAGAGGGAAGAGGATCCAAAAAATACGTAAAAATTTAATGCCAATATAAATGGTGACAGTTACAGGTATAGAGTAAAAAGCAACTGGCTTATCTTGAATACAACACAAATTTACAAAGACCATACTTATAAAATATAAACTTAACCCTCAATAGGAAACAAACCTTACAGAATACATGTTATAATTTGTGAGAACAATTCATGTGAACAAAGAAAAGTGAAGAGTCACTCATCGATTAAAAGAAGCCCGTATAGTATAACTTAAACCGCAGTCTAGGTAAGTGTAATGAATATGCCATATCAGCACTAGATCCAATTGAAATTTGGCAGCTGCTCTTATTTCCTCCTAATAGAATGAATATGCCATTATGTTGCTCCATAAATTTTGAGTTATTTTTCGCAATTATGCAAACTGAATCCTGAATAAGTATAGGATTCAATCAGTTCCAGTTCTAGATGTAGATGATTCCAATGACAATATGTCACTAACCAGGCTATCCAGGAAACAGTAAGAGGAACCACCAATTTTCAAGCAGAGATTTGCCTTTTCCTTTAGATGTAAGACATTCTGTCTAATCTCATCCCCTTCGTTCCCAACCATTAGTTTCCTAATCACCCTCTCTATCTCCCCTCTCTCCAGCTTATTCTGTAATTGCACCCCAACCCTCCAAACATCACTAACATATTTGGCATTGACCTTTTGGTCTGCAAAACATGGACTACATATCATAGGAACCCCTTCACATATGCTCTCCAAGGTTGAGTTCCAACCATTATGAGTCCAAAATGCTCCCACTGCAGGATGGCTTAGCACTTGTTCTTGAGGAGCCCATTTGACAATGTATCCTCGTCCTTCCAGATTCTCTAGGAACCCACTTGGCAATGGCTCAAGCCATTCTGAGCCACGAATCAACCCGGGGCGAATCACCCACAAAAATGTCTGATTGCTGTCTGCTAACCCCCAAGCTATCTCCATGAAGTCATCCTCACTTATTGCTGCCATACTCCCAAAACTCACATAAACAACACTGTTATGTTCTTGTCTGTCTAACCAAGAGATGCAACTTTTGTCTGGGGTCAGTAAACTCGAAGAAGTTGAGCCAGCAGGGAAGTGTTTGTGAAAAGGTCCAATGGGGTATATTGGTATGGAAAATTCATGGCGCAGCTTCACAAGAGCAGATGATTCCAATTCTTCAAAGGAATTCCAAATCACCCCTGAAGAGGCCTTACATTCATCAACAAATCGGCAAACTAGTTTATAAAATGCCTCAGGATCACGCGTCTCAATCTTAGGAAGGTCTTTCACTTTGAGTGGTGGAAGCTCAACCACAGGTTCTTCCAATTGAGATTCTGGATGTTCAACAAATATAAATGTGAAATGTTTAGGCCTCATCAAGCAAATGATAACTCATCGCAATTACATGTTGCTTCAAAGAGCAACTTTTCTAGTGAATCATAATAGCTAAGTTTCAAACACCAGTCATATCAGTCCATGACTTATTAACATATTAAACCTTGAAACTGTACTGTCAATCAAAATAGTCCTTGACTCCTTGTGTGAAGACCAATTGATGCTTACCATTTCAATGACAATATGACAATTTCTCAATGTTATGGACTAAAACAAAGGCTTAATTGCAGCGCTTGACATGAAGTATTATTACAATTGATACTTACTGTTTGAATGACTAAAATGTCAATCTCTTAACCAGGGACTACAACAGAGCTATACTCTATGCATAACTTAATAAAGCTAACAAAACAAAACAACTTAAATTCTTAGATAGTTTAATCTTTTACGCTGGTATTTGTCAGTTAATACAAGCAAGGAAGCACGGATAATGACACGGATACAAAACTGCACATTCGTGACATGGAAAAAGAACTATAAAAGGTTGCAAAAACGGTTAGGAGTATTCATCTTGGATTTGGATCCTCTTAGTCAACGGTTTTTGAATTGGTTCTCTTAGTATCATTCGTAATTGGTCATAGAATATAATACATCACGTTTTCGGTGTTTTCCATCCATATTTAACAGGAGAGATTAAAACTAAAACATTTTATAAATGGCGGAATCAAAACCAAAACTTTTTTTTCTGCGGGGACCAATTTCAAAGAGATCAATATGTAGCGAGCAATATTTAAGCCTAACATTAATGAAGAGAAGAACCAACCTTACCTTGGATAGGGAGGTATCCTTTTTCTCTCAAGAGAGGAAAGGAAGCGAAAACAACGAAGGAAGAGGCCCCACCAGTCCTGAGCACAAGCCGTGGTAGTTTCAAACCGTCGCAAACGCCTTGAGTAAAATGAAGAGCAGCATCAGAGACAAAGCAAGCAACAACATCATCATCGTGGTCACGTGACTGCTGAGATAACAGCGTAGTCAAAGAGTCCTTCAAAGGTTCCTTGCATCTGACGTTGATGAGATCGGTGAGGTGTATGGGATCTGACGTGGAGGCCTCTGATTGGGACAAGCCATCGGGGATGGGAAGGAAGGTGAAGTGAGGGTAGGTGGAAGCGTTGGGAGAGTTGAAGAAGGTGTGGATGATGGTGATGGAGAAACCCTTGGAGTAGAGGATTTGTGCAAGCTGAAGTAATGGTGTTATGTGGCCTTGTAAGGGTGATGGCATCAGCACCAATCTGTGCCCTTTACCTCTCTGTTTCTCCATTCTTGATAGTAATGGTGTGTGTACTTCTTTGGACTAGGCAATTTGGGTGACCAAATAATCTAGATAGTGCTACTGCCACATCTTCATGGTTACTCCATTTGTAGTACAAAATTGACTTAATCAACCAAAACATAACAATACACTATTTTAACATGCAACTTTGGGACAATTTTCTTTATATTTTTTTACAATCTTTTTTAAACAAATGGAGTGTTATTTTTACCCCTTTTTTTTTTTAAGAATATAAGAAGGAGAAATTACATGACTTTCACATATTACAGAGACAACAAGGAATTACTAACCTCTATCCATTGCTAGAGTTGAAAGATATTTCTCCAAACGCCCTTTGATTAAAAGTCACGAAACACGTTTCTATTCCTTTGCCTCCTATGCTATTCTTTTCTATGATGTTTGTTTAGCCATTTTGTGATGGAGAGAGAAAAGAAGATCTTATGGTTAGGAAAATGACTTGTTTCCTATTTAAAAACCCTAACTATTATCCATTAGCTTCCATCAAGCTAAAGGGCCTTCAGAAAAAACCTCCATTATGATTTAGCCTATTATTATTTAATTATTTATTTACTAAACACACATCAATACATGTCACATGCACATCACATGAGACATACTACGATATTAAAATCTTACATTCTCCCACTTGGCTCATGTGACATAATTCAACATTATGGTCTAATAAACAAAATAATTAAACAAACAATTAATGCGCATTTATATAGCTAAATCATTTCATACTTAGATACTCTATTAATCATGATTAAAAATAGGAACTAATTCGGGTCATGGTGGTTGTACATCATTTATTCGACATAGTTCCTTCCATGTATCGCAAAATAGTCTTTTCCTTAACACGATTTATAATTGGGAAATACATAATTGGTCCATAATGTAACACCCCTAATTTTGTCCCTTGTATATTTATATTAATAATAAAAGTTTATTTTCCAAATTATAAGGTTTTCTTTTAATTGTTTAATTATATAAATAATGTGTATTTAATTAAGAAATATTTTTAAATTATTAAATTATGTGAAAATATAATTTTATAGTTTAATCCTTGAAATAGGACCTAATAATAATATTAGAAAGGTTTTTGGAGGGAAAAGAATTAAAAACTGAATTTTTGAATTTTACACAGTATCTAACCGGTTAGATATCCCTTGTAACCGGTTAGACGATGAACCCAGAAAATTGGGTTAGTGCGTTTTGATGAGTAATCACTTGATTAATCCGTTAATCGCCACGAAATCAACCATAAATGCAGTGGGAAATACGTGTCGACCTGCATGACAATGAAACTGTTCTATAAATAGCCCTAATTGATCAAGATTTTTGGTTCATTTGTTGATCTGAATGTGTTGAAGCTCTGTTAGGGTTCCTGAATCCGTTTTTCCAATTCTTCTTGTTCTCAGAAAGTTTAAGTGTGAGTGATACACCTTTACAAAGCTTAAATCAAGGGCTTTGTATAGATATAAAAATCGTGAGCTGAGAGTTTCTGAGGTAGGAGAAATCGAAGAACGAAGTTGAGGCTTTCAAGTTGTCAACACTGTTTTTGTGTTCGTGGAGTTGTCTTTGAGCTTCATTTTGGTAAGCTCAAGTATTCTTTTGACCTCGAATCTATCCAATTCTGTAGTGAATGTTACCTAGAACACAATCTAACCATTTCCCCAATTTGTTTCTCCTTTTCATGTGTCAAAAATTCTGATTTCTGAACCCTACCAAAACTATCATGCATGAGAGCAGAGCTTGAGAATTTGGTGTTTCTCTGTGTTGATCTTACTGTCTCTGTATTGATACTCATCAAGCACGACCCTAAGGTAAGGGAGAAGCTAATTAATCACTAGAATGAGAATAATGAGTAGGAATTTAGGTATGAGTCACCATGAGACTCATAAAGGGCATAGACTTTAGAGAACAAAGGCTTGGAGGCCAATTTAACTTGTTCCAGGACTTAGAGCAAGTTTTAATTAATGAATGCATGCTAAATATGTGATAAAATTGGTGTTAAATTTCAGTATATGTGAATTTGGTATGCTAAGTTGTCATTTATGCATTCTTCATGCAATTTGATATGTGTATTTGAAATGCATGTGTGTTGGATGTAATCAAGTGTTGGAACATGTTTACTTCATGGAATTGAAGCTCTGTTTATGGTTGAATTTGATTGGAAATGAGTGGAATGGGAAATGGTATGCAAAACCTTAAATCAGTGTGTTGTTTCTACAGTTTCTAACCGGTTAGAACTGCTGTGTAACCGGTTAGAATCTGTCATACATGAAAAATGAAGTTCAGAAATTTAATCAATGGTTTTACAACATTTTCAATGAACTCTTCCAATCAAACTTAACTGTAATTTATCTATTATGAACTGAGAATGTTGATGGACTTAAGGTTTTATAATTGGGATCCATATCGTAATGAAAGTGATGATATTGATTTGGTTTTGGAAAAAAAATATGTCTAATTGGAATTGATTCTATGAGACTATCAATATAAGAACAAGATTAATTTGAGGTATTTGAATTATCCCTAACCTGTTTTGAGTATTAGATTGGATTGGGAATTAAAAATGGTATCAAGCATTAAAGGATTTCTGGTTTTGCTGCAGGTTCTAACCGGTTAGAATCTGTTGTAACCGGTTAGAGACTGACAACAGTGAAAAATCAATTGAATTATAACTTAAGCTTTCTTGTGTCATTTTAATTATCCTTTTTCAATTTAATACTAATCTAATTACCTTAAATACTAAAGTGTGACCTTATGTGCATAGAACCTCAAGTTAAGCTGTTTTACTAAGAAAATATGGAATTCTTAGTGATGTTATAGGCTTTATGTGTTGAAAATGGAAATTGAGACATCAATTAATGGCCAACCAAATTGAGAAAAATATTATATGCATTCATGCATGGTGAAGGTGATGAAATAGGTTGGCAAGGATCGTTTGTCATGTTCTGGGAACATGAGGAGGGTACTCTGGGAGTACCAAATTGATGCAACCTACTTGATGACACATTCTGGGAATGCGGACAGTGTCTGGGACATGGTTTCTTTGATGCGTTCTGGGAACGTGATGTACACTCTGGGAGTGGTGATTGTTTATATTCCAAGTATGGTTTGCTATACGTTCTGGGAACGTATGTTAGTGTTCTGGGAACACATTGGTGTATTGGATGGACGTCCGAGATTGATTAGTATTAGAGGCCTCAGGATTGTGAGATAGAAAGCATGCATCATGCCACTAATATAAAAGATTAACAATTTGTTAAACTGGGTGTGCTCATATGTATTTGCATGTTTAATTGTGTTTGAATACTTGTGAATGTTAGAATTATTCTTGTTTGATTATGTGATTATATTATGCTTACTCCCGTGCCCTGTGTAGGTGATGGCACACTTCTACCTAGCGTGCATCGAGATCCGTCCTATTCCTAGCGGGATATGGACGTATGAGGAGCGTCGGGCTACTTTTGAGGGAGAGGTGGAGGTCACACTCTACCATCCCAACCCCTTAGCCCGAGTGCGACCTCGACGATTTCGGATTCCCATTATTTATACTATGCACGTACCACCTTTTTATTCTCACCATGGACCACCCCCTGCTCGACCTGTTAGTCGTTATCATACTTTTCATTTTCGTCCCTATACTCGCTCTCACCCGGTTGCTGCTAGAGTTGTTCGTACTAGAACTCCTTCACCTGATTCTTCGGACCCTGAGAGGACTGTACCCGATGCAGATCCTGTACCCAGTGGTAGGATACCTACTCCATTGGATGAGGCAAAGGAGGATCCAGAGGAGAGTGAGAGTGACGAGGAGCCAGTCAAGCAGGAGGATATTACTGATAGGAGGATGGGTGACCCTTAGGTATGGGCATAGTGTGAGTAGTGTGGGTCTGGGTCGTAGTAGCAGCTGTAGCAGATCATGGTGATGGTGGAGCGTTCTTGGAGGACTTGATGACCAGCTCTGGAGTGTCTTTATTTTTTTTATGTTTATATTGTATATATCTTTCGAGAGACTTCAGGGTTTTGGTCTTTACTTTCAGTTTATGTTTATACTTGGCTTTGGGACTTATATCACTGGACTTTGGGTATCAGATTCTGTATTTGGGATATGATGGATGTTTATGATGGTACTTATGACATATATATATATATATATATATATATATATGTTTTATGTTTACAATGTCCAGTGATTATATTAATTATCTAAAGTTATATTCTTTTCGCGTACTCTAATAAATAACAAACGAATTCAGTATGTTTTAAAAAGAAAAAGTATGATAATAATTCAATGTCGAATTCAAAGTTTTTTTGAAGGATATGTTTAGTTTGGAAACAAATATAAAGGAAAAAAATTTTATACTCTATTTTTCTAATAATATCAAGTCTGTATATTTGTGATGTGAGTTTAGCCAACATTCTGAACTTCTAAGAACTTTCGAAACATTTGACTTGCTGTTGACTTTTCTCTCTTCTCTCTCTTGAATTCCTAGGGTTTCTAGGTTCTCCTGTGGCCTCCATGGCCAAGAAGAGAGGGAGGCCCCCCAAGTCACCCTCACAAAACACTCCTTCTTCCACTGCTTAGCATGGGAAGACGGTTCAGCATGAGAAACAGCCGCATGTTTTTGATCTAACACAACTTGATGAGGAAGATTTGGCGACAATAGATGCCTTGACTCCCACGCAAATCCAATCATTGGTGCAGGGTCTGGAGATGATTCGTGCTAGAGTCAATAACGGAGAAAGTGCTGGAGATAAACCTGAAACAGATCAAGAACAGGTGATCATGACAAATCAAACAGAATCAGCAGAAGCGTGTAAATCAACAGAGAAGAATAAGGAAACCAGTCCTAAGCAGAATGTGTGGGATACGTTTGATATCTCAAAACTTAGGAATGCCGGAGGCAAATTACAGTTCCATAAACCTGAGTTAAAAGATGGGGTTGCTCTAGGGAAAATTGAGTCATCTGATGTTGAGGAGGAAGTGAGATTCTGGCAAAATTCCATAGTATGCTATGTGCTAGGAGCAAATCCTCCATATCCAGTGTTGAGTGGCTTCATAAAAAAGGTATGGGGACAATATGGGATTGACAAGATCCTTATGAATGCTGATGGTACTCTTATTGTTAGATTTAATACTATGGAGGGTAGAAATAATGTTCTAGAAGTGGGAGTGTTTCATTTTGACAAAAAGCCTTTAATCATAGCCCCTTGGACAGGAAGGCCAGTATCAAAGAACTTTCTTGATAGAGTTCCAATATGGGTCCAATTGCCTAACTTAAATTTGAAATTCTGGGGATCTACTGCCCTAAGCAAGATTTCTAGTCTCATAGGGACACCTATTATGGCAGACAAGGTGACAGAAGAGAGGAACCGCATTAGTTTTGCAAGGGTGCTGGTGGAGGTTGATCCTGGCATTTTACCTGAGGAGGTTCACTTTGAAGATGAGAAGGGGACTATAGTGTCTCAAAAAGTAGTGTATGAATGGAAACCTACTCTTTGTTCTTCTTGTTCCTGCTATGGACATGATGCCAAGATGTGTAGGAAAGGGGCAAGGCAAGGGGGCAAGCAGCAATGGGTGGTAAAAGAGAAGCCTACTCAGCAGGAGACAACCAAGTTGGATGAAGCCTTAAAACTGAAAAGTAACATTGATAGTGGTCTGCTTCCTCAGGAAAATGTGGAAAGTGCCATGGTGGAGATAGAGGCTGTTATTAATAAACTTACTGAGAGTGAAGAAGTAGTAGTCAGAAAACCTACAAATGATGGGCAGAAAGGAGATGCAAATGAGGGGTGGACTACTGTTACAACTAGAAGTAAAGGTCATCTAAAAGGTGTGAATCTGGAAAGGGGAGAGTCTTCATCTCATCCTCCTAATGGATAGGATTGGGGTGTGGAATATTCGAGGGCTGAACCACCCTCGAAAACAAAAACAGGTTCAGGAGATGTATATTAAGAATAAGGTAGGGTTTTTAGCTATTTTGGAAAATAAGTTGAGAGGTTCTAATTTTCAACAAGTTCAGAATAAAATTGCCAATGGTTGGGGGTCATAATTTAATTTGGATGTGTGTCCTATTGGAAGAACCTGGGTTATTTGGAGAAGGGATTTCTTTGATGTGGTGGTAATAGCTAGATCTCCTCAATATGTCCACTGTCATGTGACTATCAAGCAGAGTCAGAGGCAAATGTTTGTTACTTTCATTTATGCAGAGAATGATATGTATGATAGAAGAGATTTGTGGGAGGTCCTTTGTGGTATTCAGACATGTGTCACTATCCCTTGGATTGCCCTAGGTGATTTTAATACTTGTCTGCATCAGCATGAGAAGATTGGTGGGAGCCCTATTGATGCTAATGGTTCTGGTGAGTTTCAGAAATGTATTGATGATTGTGGATTATTTGATATAAGACAATCAGGTTGTTTTTATACTTGGACAAATAAACAAATAGGGGCTGATAGAATTATTTCAAAGTTAGATAGGGCCTTGGTGAATATGGCTTGGTGCAGGGAGTGATTTGAGGCTGCTGTTGTGTTTCTTAATCCTGGATTATCTGATTGCTCAGCTATTATTATTGAGTGGGGGGTTCAGCCTTCTTATAAGAGACATTCCTTCAAATATTTCAATATGTGGGTAAATCATCCAGATTTTACTAGCATTATTGAAGATGGTTGGCAGAGGAATGTGGAGGGGAGTTGTATGTTCAGGATGTTCAGGAAACTAAATATATTGAAAGCTCCTTTGGCTAAATTGAACAAGCTTTATTTCTCTAACATTGACATTAGAGAGGCAGAGCTCAGAGATAAACTTGACATCATTCAAGCTAGTTTAGAGCAGAACCCTATGGATCAAAAGCTTCATGAGGAGGAGAGGGCCATTTCTATGCAGTATGCTAAAGTGCAACAGGATGCCTTGATGTTTCTAAAACAGAAATCAAAGTTGGAGTGGTTGAAGGATGGTGATAGCAATACAAAGGTGTTCCATGATTCAATAAGACAGAGACAATACATGAACAGGATTTCTACATTGTTCAATGAAAGGGAGGAACAAGTAAGGGATCAAGATGACATTCTGCTATTATTTGAAGATTATTACAAGAATCTTTTCAGATCCAGGAGTAGAAGCTCTATGTTCAGTCAGAGAGTTGTGGAGGAAGGGAATGTTCTAAATACTGAGCAACAACTTAGTCTTATTAATCCTATTTCAGATGAGGAGGTCAGATTGGCTATGTTCTCTATTGATAAAAACAAGGCCCCTGGCCCAGATGGGTTTGGGTCAGGTTTCTTCCAGGAAACTTGGGAAATTGTTGGTCATGATTTATGTCTAGCAATCAGAGAGTTTTTTAATACAGGGCACATGTTGAGAGAGGCAAATCATACTAGCTTGGTTATGATTCCTAAAGTTGCTGACCCTTCAAAGGTGTACCAATTTAGGCCTATAGCTTGCTGCACTACAGTCTATAAATGTATTTCTAAAATCATTTGTAATAGACTAGCTTTAGTGCTTCCTTGCCTGGTCCATGATAACCAAACAACTTTCATTAAGGATAGAAGTATATTGCATAATATTCTTCTATCTCAGGAGATGGTTAGATTTTATGGTAGAAGGAGGATATCCCCCAGATGTATGATGAAACTGGATATTCATAAGGCTTATGACACATTGGAATGGAATTTCATTGAAGATGTGTTGTTAGGCCTCAAATTTCCTACAAAATTTGTAGGGTGGATTATGGCTTGTGCAAAATCTGTTTCTTATTCCATAGTGGTTAATGGGCAGCAAGGCAAGAGATTCTAGGCTACTAGGGGTATCAGACAAGGAGACCCCATGCCACCCTTACTGTTTGTTCTATCTTTGGAGATGCTAACAAGGAATCTTAGATTGGCTACAGGATTAAGGAATTTTAGATTTCATCCTGGGTGCAAGGATTTGAAGATTGTAAATTTGGCTTTTGCAGATGATCTAATGATCTTCTGCAAAGCACATCCTGCTAGTGTTTCAATTGTGCTTCAACATCTGAATGAGTTCTCTGATTGGTCGGGACTGTTTGTTAGCCAGGAGAAGTCCTTTTTGTTTATGGCAGGCACAACTGAAGATACTAAACAGAGGCTTCTATCTATGACAAATTACCAGCAGGGTCTGTTCCCATGTAAGTACTTGGGAATTCCTTTATCTTCTAGTAAATGGAATGCTAACACTTGCCAGGGGTTGGTGGATAAGGTTATGAAGAGAATCAACTTATGGAAATCAAGACATCTATCTTACCAAGCTAGGGTGTGCCTTATCAATTCTGTGCTCTTGAGTTTCCACATCTATTAGGGATCTATTTTCATAATCCTTGCTGCTATTATAAAGGAGCTTCAGAAACAGTGTCGTATGTTTCTTTGGGGTGCGAAAGAAAATGGCTCTTATCAGGCAAAGGTGGCTTGGTCTACTGTATGTTCATCTAGGAAAGCTGGGGGTCTTGGCATTCAGGACTGTGGTCTCTGGAATGTGGCAGCGTTAGGAGCTCAAGTTTGGAATATTGCTGATAACAAGGAGTCTCTTTGGGTGCGTTGGATTCACAGTTATTATCTTAAAGAGACAAATATATGGGACTGTGAATGGAAGCAAGGGCAGAGTTGGCACTGGAAAAGAATTTTAAAGGTCAAGGACAAGATTAGGCTGGGTGTTCAGAACAATCGCTGGAGAGAGAGTCCAGATGGTGTCTACACCATTCGATCTGGGTATAGGTTCCTTAAGGGTAACCAACCTAGATTTCCTATGTACAAATTCGTTTGGAACCAGCTTAGTATTCCTAAAAATCGATTCATATCATGGCTATTGATTCATGAAAAGCTTCAAACAAGAGATAAGATGGGTTGGATTTACTTACCGAACCATTGTAGTTTATGCATGAACTCTGGTGAGTCCCTTAAGCACCTCTTCTTCGAATGCAGCTGGAGCAAGGAATTGTTGAGGCTGTGTTGCGATTGGTTTGATTTGGGGCTTGTTCCTTGTGATTTGCGAAGATGGAAACGATGGATCATGGTGGCTGGAGGTAGAAGACGATGCAGGAAGCTTCTGTGGGCAGTGTTAGCTGCTGCTGTGTACAACACGTGGACAGAGAGGAATGAAAGGACTTTTTCAAGTTTGGCTAGAACACCACTTCAGAGATTCAATATTATTAAAAAAGATATCTCTTACAGAGTAGTTTTTTGGTTAGAAATTTTAGACAGTGGCCCAATAAAGCTTTAGTTGCTAGAATTTGTAATGAGGCCCAAGTTAGTACTCATTGATTTTTTTTTTCATTGTGTGCACTTATCTAATAATCTGAACCCTTCCTAGAAGGTGGCAGTATTATTAGTTATAGTGTGTTGCCTTGATGTATTCTTTGTTCGTGGTAATAGAATTTTTCTTATACCAAAAAAAAATATCAAGTCTGTATTATATATATTCAACTATATTTTCTTATAAAGTATTTTAATCCAAGAGCGTCATACATAATGTCTTTATTCAAGATAATACCTGTTTACATTACTCTAATACAATAATGCATGCTGTTCTAGAGAACAGGTAATCAGAAACATATCAAACATATGATAAATGAGCCCAGAGTGTCAATTACATCATACATAAGGATGTCAACATCAAATTCAATTTTACTTAATAACAATAATGTTTGTACTTTCAACATGTTCAGTAAATGTTTAAGCAATAACCCTTCTTTCAAGGGATTAGCAATCATAAGATTAGTGCTATGTTCTATTGGCAATCTTTGTTTCTGATCTCATTCTTTAGAGACAAAGTACTTCATTCACATACTTTTAACACTTTTATAGTACTTGTCATTGCTTCAAAACACCACAGTACGTTTTCAGCGGCTAAGAAATATTGTCGGCAGTTCTAAGCCCCGAAATAAAATTTTGCAGTCAATTAGTCTGAATTGTAACCTCAAAACTTGCTACAAATTCAACATTCTGATCACCTCGATGTGATCGTTCATTACAGAAGTAAAGCATGTATTTATTCGTTTCGTGCTAATACCTCAAAACTTTATGAGTATAGCTAATACTTCTTTAAAATAAATTTTATTCATTCTAAATCATTTTGTTACTTTAATGATATATGCTTTCTGAGATAAGCTTAACAATTCATGTTACCCATTCTAGAATATTCATTTTCTAATCACATGACTCGACTCACCTATAACTTTCATTCAAAGTTACTAGAAAAAACTTCTTAGTCTAGTATAAAAGACCAAGATAATAAGTTGCAAGCAATATATAATAACATACAAAATCGACATAATAAACTCACTCCCACTGACATTCAGATACTTACACAAGTTAATTGTGTTTCCTTAAATCTAAAAGAAATAATAGTATCATTGACTTTCTTTTCGATACTATTGGTGGGACGTTTGTTTAAATTTGTATATTAATTTCCTCAAATATGTATATTATGTGTTCATTCTTTTCAATTGAGAAACACATCAGTGGGTCATCCAAGTAAACATCCTCCTATAAAATTCATAACGTTGTTTTCACATTCTTTTACGGCAGTTCCAAATCATTACAGACTACATGTGCCATGATGATAATGCTGAATAAATTGTCATGAAATTGGTTAAATACCTCATTTATAGTTAATGTTAACATTGTGAGGGAAATCCTTCACAACAAATTTGGACTTGTAATGTTCAAGGTTGTCACGAGAGTTATATTTGGTCTAAAAGACTCACTTACCCCCAACTCTCGTGCAACCTTTAGGCAATTCTACAAGGTCCCAAATAAAAAAAATATTTAATAAATATTAATACTTTCATGACATCTAACTATTTACCAGTATTATTGATACGCCCCGCAAGCGCACGAGTTATGTCAAGTAGTAGTATAAAAAGATATCGTCTCCACAAGGATTTTGTTTGTTAATTACCGACAAATTACAAGTATATATTAGCTAAACGAATCTATTACAGATGTGAAAAAATAAAATAAAAGATTGGATTGAGATATAAAATAAAATAAAATAAATCTAAAGATATGAGATAAGATAAGAATTAAATCTTCCAAGGATTAGTTTCACCACATATCAACATTGACAATCAATTAAAGATATATCTCTTATTAAATTAGATTTATTTTGAAGGTGAATTATCCTAATGTAGAATACTAGTTCCTTTCAGACTCTTAGCACCGTACCTAATGAGACCTAATTCCATTCCTACTTTCGTGGTAATTAGGGTACATTAAATCCATTAAGATCTTTGATAATTCATTGAATCCTCTCAAGGATTAGAACTACTTTCGTGATCTAAAACCTTAAGTTTAATTATGTATTTTCTAACACTAAGGTTCACCTTTCGGTTCTTCCCTTACTATCCGGGTTCATGCAATAGTGGGGTCCAACACAATCACAAGCATTAAGAACACCATAATTAAATCTAAAATAAATAAATAATAATAAGAGAAAATAATCAAATCATCATGCCAATGCCGCCATGGGCTAATCCTAATCCTTAGAAACGAAAAACTACTCAATCATATACATAATACAAGCCAAAAAATAAGAATAAGGGATAAAAGGTAGAAATAACCAAAAGATGAAAGATGAAGAATTTCTTCCTTCTTCAATCGCCTTCTAGTTCTTCATGGAGAGAGTTGTGCAACCTTGAATCCTTATTTTCTAATTTGTTTCTGGCTATGATAGAGAAGTAATCCTAATTATAATTCTAATCCTACTACTACTAATAAAATTCTACTACTACATGTTATGACTAATGTTCTTTTTCAGGGTTTCTATCTTTCTCCTTTTATAGATTTTCCTTTCTCCAAGTGTTGGGCACAAATAGCAAAATAAATCCATAAGCAATCTCCTTCCTCTCACATGCCTCTATCTCTATCTTTTTCTAGATTTCTTCTCACAATATCTCTTAGCATATCTTCTTTGATTTATTTCTTTATTTTTCAATGCTCCAAGCCTCAAAATAAGCAATCTACACCTTAAAAGCACAAGATACCTTTCCAAGTGAAATATGAATTAAATGCATGCTAAATTAGAATAAAATGCATGAATATTTATTAAAATAAATACAAACTAATAAGGAAATAATATGTATTCTACACACACATCAAATTCCCCCAAGCTTGAATCTTTGCTTGTCCTCAAGCAAAACATGCAATGAATGAATCCTATATGAATGCTAACTAACTCATCATCCAGGCAACAAAACTCATAATCCAATAATGACATGCACAAAAACACAACTTCCTCAAAACAAATTCTATCAAATGACATAACCTGTAATTCTCCCAAACTAACATCCACTAACCAATCATGAAATAATCAAAAGTCTACCCAATTAGAATCTTAAACTTATCACAACCTTGCTCATCACTAAAAGGGGTCACTCCACTCACCTTCTCTCAATGTGTATAAGAGGGTAAAGACATATCACTCAAGCTCATCAATGAAAGTGAATTACCATAAGCTTGACCATAGACCAAAATCTCCACTGAAACTATTAAATGCATGGAAGAATCAAAAGGTCTTAATTAGGTTGTAATGAGGTCATGGATAAAGATGTTAGGTGGGGTATAAGAAACAAAGGATCACGCAAAGGGCTATAATAATGTAACCATAAACACAATATCCCCTTGAATTATGAATGGAGCATATAATCACCGTAGTTACACATTAACTCCAAAAATTTGTGATCTTTCATTCCTTTTTTTTTTACTTCTCTCTATTCTCTTCCTCTCTTTATTTTTTTTTTTCACATATCAAGTATTTCCCAAATAAGCAATTACCTGCTCTCAAAAGGGGTACCTGACACTTAATTATTTCTTTTTTTTTCAGAAGAGAAATAAAGAGAATAATGCTTTAAGCTCAATATAACATCTCATCCAAATAACTACTCTCTCAATTGCACCATTCACAATCCAAAGGGTACCAAAAAGATGTAACATTATGAAAGGGTACCAAGGAAAACAATTATTTCATTAGGCTCAAAATGGGCAACTAAGGGAAAATGTTTATCAAAATTGTTGAAGGCCAGAAAAACAGTCCTAAGTGCCTTTATCATATTCATGCATGCAAACAATTATTAGACTCAAAATGGTCACAGGTCAAGTTCTAGAATTCACAATCAAAGTGAACATCACTCGATATCAAGAAAGAAGAGGGGTTTAAAAAAATGTTTATTATGTGTTACCCCTGCTAGGCTCAAAAACTCACATTTATTGGCTAATTTAATGAAGAGCAAGAATCGCAATAAGTTTCAGCAAATTATCAGCATCTTAATGATTATTCATGCATACCATCATTCCAAACAGGTAGATCATCACAAGCTAAGTCATTGTCAAAAATATTATTCATAGGGAAGTGTATTCAGTGCATACCAAAATAGATATAAGTCAAATTTCCTAGATAATGAGTCAGTCAAATGAATGATTTTTTTTTATGCATATGAAAAAAATTAAAAATGTATGATGAATAAAAAAAAACTAAATGATCCTAAACTAAATGCAAAATGCAATGCACTCCCCCAAGCTTAAATTCTACATTGTCCTCAATGTAAAAGAAAAACTTAAGAGAAAAAAATATATACAAATGAATAAAAATAAAAAAAATAAAAAAAATAAAAGATCGCACCTAGAAGAGGAATTGCATTCAATGAAACACATTTTGAATTCATGGGCTATTATGCTAAAGTCATTGGTTGTGAATCCTTAGGAAAATAGATATGACAGGAAAGAGCCAATCCGCCACCAATACCACCCTCTAATATCACAGCTGAACCACTTTTGAAGTATAAAACTAGAAAATCTGGATGCCCCTCACCAAAATTAAAAGTCAACCACATCTCTATGGAAGGACGGACGTGGAGTTGGGTTGGTGGCTGCTCGAATAAAGGACAGAGTCATAAGGGTGGAGGGGAGACGGTTGTTGTTGCGGTTGGATTGTTGGTGTGGGGCGACGGAAGGGGGCGATAAGGAGAAGGGTCAGGCGGAAGGAAGGGACGAAGGAGAGAGAGAGAGAGAAAGGGGCACTGCGGTTGGATCGGGTCTGGTCACGGGTTTGGGGGGTCGCAGGGTTGGGGGTGGTTGGGGGCTGCGAAGGGAGGGAGTTCGTGGTTGAAGGGTGATGGTTTGTGGGTTGGTGTTAGATGACGGGCTTGGCTTGGAGTGAAGAAGATGGTGGTTGTGTGGGGCGGTGGTCGGGGTTACGGGTTGGGGCGAAGCAGAAGGGAGGGTCGGAGGGTGATCTGGGTTGGGGGGCCAGTGGTGGCGCGGTGCGGTTAAGGGAAGCGGTGGCGGCTATTGGAGGTTGTGGTGGACGAAGTAGGAAGGGAGGGCTGAAGAGGGACGGTGGAGTTTGATCACGGTGGCTAGGGTTCTGGTCTGTGAGAAGAAGGAAGCGGTGGTTGGGGCTGTAGGGTTCAACACGGTTGGGTGTGGCGGTAGAAGCATAAGGTGCTGGTGTTAAGTGGCGGTGGGCTGGGGCGATAGGGGTTGAGGGGCGATGAAGGATGGGCTGCTGCTATGGTGGTCTGCAATGGGTGGTTGGGCAAAGGAGAGAGAGGAGAAGAGTTTGAAATCTTTTTTTTTTGGGCCACGGTCCATGGCCATGGCACACGCCGCGGGCAGCCTATAGAGCTTACTGGAATTTGAGGTGAAGCCACGTACCAAGCACCACGGGTCTGAACGGCCTTTTTTTTTTTGACGACTCCTATGGTTATTGTACATGCCGTGGCTTCCCCATGATTCTTCAAAGTGCTCCATATTATTCTCAAATCAATTCCTTTATGCTCTTAAATCAACTCCTCGATACTCCAATCATTGACAAACCTATAAAACAAAGACGAAACCCCGTAATAAAACTTATTTAAATCCTAAAAGTTAAGAAAATAAAATTCAAAAGCGATTTAAAACTTGGGTTGCCTCCCAAGAAGCGCTTATTTAAGGTCCTAAGCTTAACCTATGAAGCTTCCACCTGGATCCCATATCTTGTGACACAAGGGCCAAGTGACAAACTTAACACAACAACTTATTCCTCCTGGGTCCCATTGTTTGAAGCATAGACCACCTTGGAGAATTGATATGAATTCTTCTTTAATTCCTCTTGGGTTAAAGGAAACAATAGTGACACCACCCAAAATATTCATAGAACTCTTGTGGTGCCCAAGGAGCTTGACTTTGCGAGCAATCTTTGAAGCCTTCATCACTAATAATGAAATCTCAGAGTACTTAGGCAATGATCCAAACTCCAAAATCAATTGTTTCACAAAGGAGGAAGATAGACAATTAGGAAAAGCCAACTTTGAAAAGTCGAAACATGCATGAAAACCAATACATGTCTCTAACTCCAAATTTTTGACCTTCCCTACACACAGGCTGACATAAGCAAGTTCCAATAAAAATTCTTCTTCTTTTTGGATTACCTCCTTTCTCACATCATGCACTTTTTGGATTACCTCCTCACTCATATCATGCACAGTGAGTTTTTGACAAGGCTCCTCTATCAATTTCTCTTTGCATACTTCATCACTCCTGTCTTGCATTAGGAACTCTTCAATCACTTCATCCTCACTACCTTCAATTGTCTCGTTAGTCTCGGTGTGAGTTGGAAACTTGTTGAGATCTTCTGTGAATGAAGTCGCTAGTTGTGCAATTTGGTTTTCTATCATCTTGTTGTAAGCTGCTTGTTGTTCAAATTGCTTCTCTTGAAAATCAAGTCTGGCTCTGAAATCATTATTTGCCTTCTCTTGGTTTATTATGAAATTCTCAACCATGATTTCCAAATTGGACTTCTGAGGTGTTGGAAAATATGAATAAGAATCCACATATGAAAGCTCATCAACAATCGGCTGTGCATGATATTGTGGTGTAGGAGAATTCCAATATTGCTCTTCTTCCCATTCTTCCTTTTTTTGCATGTATTCTTGCCGAGCTAACTTCTTGAAGAGAGGTTCATCAAGAGGTGATCATGCAATACATGGTGTAGGAGGATAATAATCACAAAAAGATTTCTGGTATTCTTCAAGACTCATGTAAGGTGTCCATATTGGTTCATTGTCTCCCATACTATATCTAAAAAAAATAGAAACTAAAAAAAAATTGTTTAGTCTAATCAACTTATAATAACAGTCAATATTAACAAAAACAAAATCCCCGGCAACGGCGCCAAAAACTTGATACGCCCCGCAAGCGCACAGGTTATGTCAAGTAGTAGTATAAAAAGATATCGTCTCCACAAGGATTTTGTTTGTTAATTACCGACAAATTACAAGTATAGATTAGCTAAACGAATCTATTAGAGATGTGAAAAAATAAAATAAAATATTGGATTGAGATATAAAATAAAATAAAATAAATCTAAATATACGAGGTAAGATAAGAATTAAATCTTCCAAGGATTAGATTCACCACATATCAACATTGACAATCAATTAAAGATATATCTCTTATGAAATTAGATTTATTTTGAAGGTGAATTATCCTAATGTAGAATACTAGTTCCTTTCAGACTCTTAGCACCGTACCTAATGAGGCCTAATTCCTACTTTCGTGGTAATTAGGGTACATTAAATCCATTAAGATCTTTGATAATTCATTGAATCCCCTCAAGGATTAGAACTACTTTCATGATCTAAAACCTTAAGTTTGGTCTTTGCCAAGGGCTTCCTGCTCCTATGTTGCCGATAGCTTCTCTTGAATTTCACCACGACCATTTGACGGATTATAAAACGGATTGGAAAGTCGTGCTGAATAGATTCATCTCAAAGAACCTTGCTTCCGAGAGTTGGTTTAATCCTGTCAGCTTTACCCCTTGCTTCCTGGCCAGCCCTAACTTTGTCCAATGGTGGGAATCCTACTTCAACGCTTACCACGTGGATTACACAACCATTGTAGACAGAATGAGTGCAAGGACTCTGTCGGACTTAGCGGCCGACAAAACAGGTATATAAACGATTATCTTCTTTTGCTCAACTTTACACTTCCTTCACGTCTACTAACCTATTATCTTTTCTGCAGTGGTTAAGCCCAACATCATCGATTAAGCCGCTTTTTATCAGGTCAAACGCTTCGAAAAAGAAAGGTGGTGGGTCTTCCTCCAAGCCTTCATCACCAAAAAGATCTAAGAAAAGACGCCAATCCACTGCTGTCGATGTTTTTGTAGAGGTCAAGAAACAAAAAAAAAAAAGGGAAGTCAGGTGAGTCATCAAACAATCACCCAAACGAGGTTGATCCCGAAAGGACTGATAGCTCCCTACTTCGTCCTGTTTCCAATAAAATTCAAGTCTCTACCGCCACGTCAGCTCCTTCCATTCGTCATACCACTTCGACTCCCACTGCCAATACTCGGCGAGATTCTCGTCCAAAGTCTAAGGGGGTTGTGATAAGGGAGCCGTCACCCTGTGTCAAATGTCCAAGAAAAAACACATGACGACGTTTCCACAGTTGTCGGGGATCATTTTGTTGATCATCATGCAGGTGAATTCCTTCACACTCCAAAACGTAATTCGTTTGATGAGGAAGATGAGGATGAGAATGCGGGCTTCCAATTACAAAGACGTGCTACACATCGTAACGTGGTCATAGACAACCTTATTTCAGACATTAAAACTGACCCGTCTCATGTAGTGGTTTCTTCAGAGCCTATGGCCAACAAACTCAAAACCATTGAAGAGTCAATGCAGAGATGTATTGACGACACTTCTTCGACGGCTTTGGATGAAGCCACTGCTCAGAATTCCACTAAAGAGCCTGCTGAAGCCATGCGTCATGAACCTCTTGATACCCAAGTCGTGGACTCTCCTCTTGTCGTCGTGAGACCTGATATCACTGCTGCATGCACCCTTCCACTTGAGGTAAGTTGGAATTTACTCTTTCGCCCTTCGTTCAGCTTTTAAGTAGCCTAACCTAATTTCTGTTTTATTGTTCCTCATATACCCAACAACTCTCACCATCTTGAAGGCTTTGATGGGAGTTTGCCTTTTCCTTCTGCATCTGCTTCTATTACTGTTGTTTCTCCCATTGTGGTGCCTTCCTCTTGCGATCCTTATTCTAGCAACATGGTTCCTTCGGATTTGACCCAAATGCCTAGTCCAACTGCTTTTCTGACTCTAAGGGAGCTTATGGCCAGAACGCGTTCTGTTGACGAAGCTATGGACTCTCCTTCAAGGGACAATGAGTCTGCCTTGGATCAATCTCTGTCCACCTTGAAAAACATTTGTTGTCGTCCTTTCGAACAATTGATGGCTGACTCTTCAACGGCAGAACTCTTGTCCTCCACTATCGATTCTCTTCTGCAGTAGCCTATCCCTGTGGGCGTTGAGCCTAAACTGGCCAATTTGCAGCGGTTTGTCAATAATTGGATTGCTAAAAGTCCCAAAATTTTGCAGGACATCAAAGCATATGAAGATGTCAAGAGAAATCGGCATGAATTGGAAGCAGAATTTGCTGATTTGGAGCGAGGTAATGTTGATTGGTCTTCTAAGGTCGACCAGAAACTTCAACGAGTGAAGGAAAATGAAGCCAAGATTCAAGAGCTGAGGAATGAATTGGCCCGATTAGAACAAGAATAGACGGAATTGGGTCAATCCATTGATGCAGCCAAAACTGCCCGACAGGGGTTAATCGACAAAGCCACTGCCTTGGTTGCTCCTTATCAAGAGGTTGCAGAAAAACTCTGCTAATCTTCAAGGTTATAAGGCTGGGCTCCGACGGAGAGATGCATTCGCCAGAGAATGGCGTTCTTTTGGCAATTTACTTGGATGAACTTCTTTTATTTTTATTATTTTCCCTTGTGTAATTTCTGAGTTTTATCGTATGGAATGCAATTTCGACTTCTATTTATATTTGCATGTTTACTTCCGTCATCGTCGACCTGTACTTTTTCAAATACTTGTTGTTAATCGCTTTAATCTTCTTTCCTGAATCGACTTCAACCAACTCGTACGCGTTGCCTGGAAAGGCCTTTAATACTTGGAATGGTCCTTCCCACTTAAGCGACCATTTACCGTATTCATTAGAATGTTTGTCGATTGGCAAGATTACTTTCCATACTAGTTCACCCGATAAAAATGATTTGAACTTAACTTTGGCATCATAATACTTTGCAACCTTTTCCTTTTGTCGCACAATATTTTCTAATGCCAAAATTCTTTCATCGTGCACCTCGTTTAACTCATCAAACATGGTGTTCCAATAATCATTCACAGGCATTTCATTTTGCCTCTGAAACCGTACTGATTCCAAATTCACTTCGACTGGCAACATGGCCTCGTGGCCATATGTTAACATGTAAAGTGTCGTACCTGTGGCCTCATTTGTGGAGTTTCGAATGGCCCACAATGCTGGTGTCAACGCCTCATGCCAATTTCGTGGTTTCCCTTTGATTTGCTTTTTGATGATATTGATAATCCATTTGTTGGCTGCTTCGGCCTGACCATTTGCTTGGGCATAATAGGGTGTCGAAGTTAACGACTTGTTTCTTCTTGATGCCAGATAGCCTTTTAACTTACTTCCCAGAAAAATAGAAGCTTGGTCGGTAGTTATTGTTTCAGGAATCCCAAATCGACACACGATATGGTCTTCGATGAAATCGATAACTTGCTCTTGCTCGACTTTCAACAAAGGCACAGCCTCTGCCCACTTGGTAAAGTAATCCACGCCCCGCCCTTTTGTAGAATTGGGGACAATCTCACCAATAATGTCGAGTGTCCATCCTCTGAAAGGCCAAGGTTTAATAATCGAATGTAACTCACTTGACAGGACGTTTTGGATATAGCCATGTTTTTGGCATTCTTCACATGATTTTGCAAAGTTCATACAATCCGACACTAGAGTAGGCCAGAAAACCCTTTGCCTTCGGAGTAACCATTTCATCTTCTCTCCTGCTTGATGTGCTCCACATATCCCTTCATGTACTTCCGCAAAGGCCACAAAAGCATCTTCTTTATCAAGACATACCTCCAGGTTTCCGTCGATTGATTTATGGTACAAGTCTCCTCCTAGCACAGTGAACTTAATAGCTTTTAACTTCAAACTTCGTTCAGCGTCGGGGGACGGATTCGTCAAATAGTTAGCTATGGGCTTTCTCCAATCGTCGGTTGATGCCAATGCATTCACCATAACTTCTCTTTCGTGAGGAGGGTAAAGCAATTCTTTGGTTTGAATCAGTTTGTCTAATACTTTCCTCGACACATGGTACTTGGACGCGACTTGTGCCAAGTGATTGGCCTTTTGATTATGATGTCGATTTATATGTTCGACAGACACATCATTTTTCGTGCAATGGTACAATATCGTGCCAATCTTGGGCTCAAACATTTATACTCATTGACCAATTGTTTAATAACTAGCTGCGTATCCCCTTTGATAGCCACATTTTTGGCCTTAATGAAAATTGGAATTTCAAGGCCGACTATGACGGCCTCGTACTCTGCTTCGTTATTGGAACATTGATATTTAAGGCTGAACATGAATTTAGTAGGAATCCCGTCAGGGGACACAAGTAAAATTCCGACTCCTGCCCCCCTTTTTTGTGTGATGACCCGTCAAAATACATAGTCCAAGGTCTTAGTCCGACGTAATCGACAGATAAAGCCATATCTAAGCATGGATGATTTGCCAAAAAATTCGGCCACTGCTTAGCCTTTGACGGCTTTTAATGGGACATACTAGAGTGAAAACTCTCTTAACGCCAAGGTCCATTTGCCAATCCTGCCATGGATTATTGGCTTCAATAGCATATATTTAATCACATCAGACTTCGACGAAACCAAAACATGAAAACTTTTCATATAATGCTTAAGTTTTGTACAAGAAAAATAGAGTGCTAAGAACAATTTCTCTATAGCACTATACCGTGTTTCGTCATCATTCAACACTCTACTTAAATAAAACAAAGCTCTTTCTACACCATTTTCATTCTCTTGAGCTAACATACTTCCTATAGTGTAATCAGAAGCTGATATGTACAATTTTAATGGAAACCCAGGTCGGGCGGCATCATGACCAGTGATGTCGTCAAGTACCGCTTCAAATCGTCGAACGCTGCTTGTTGGTCTGGCCCCCAATTGAACTCTTCACCTTGTTTCAGCCTTACAAGAGGCGAAAAGGCTCTAGTCCTTCCTGACAGATTTGATATGAATCTTCTCAAATAATTTACTTTGCCAAGGAATGACTGTACCTCTTTCTTGTTCGTCGGAGGTGATGCTTCCAAGATTGCCTTGGCTTTGTTCTTGTCGACTTCGATGCCATTTCTATGGACAAGAAACCCCAAAAATTGACCAGCTGTAACTCCAAAAGTGCACTTGATGGGATTCATCTTCAGGTTATCCTTCCTCATCCTATCGAATGCCTTTTTCAGGCTTTCCAAATGCTCTTCTCGAGTCTTCGACTTGATCACCACGTCTCGATGTATACTTCTAAGAAATTGCCGATCATATCATGAAAAATCATATTCATTGCTCTCTGGTAGGTGGCTCCTGCATTCTTGAGTCCGAATGACATCATCACCCATTCAAAGATTCCGATAGCACCAGGACATCTAAACGCAGTCTTCGACACGTCGCCTTCAGCGACGAAGATCTGATTGTATCCTGAAAAAGCATCTAATAAACTCATTACCTCATGCAAGACGCTGAGTCTACCAACATGTCTGCTATCGACATAGGATATTCGTCTTTTGGTGTGGCAGAATTTAGATCTCTAAAATCGACACAAAGTCGCATCTTTCCATTCTTCTTAACTACTAGGACTATATTTGCCATCCACTCGACATACCTTGACATTCTTATATACTTTTCTTTCAATACCCTTTCGATTTCTTCCTTGATCTTGAGAACCACCCCAGGCGCAAAGCGTCGAACAGCTTGCTTGATTGGCTTGTGATCGGGTCGTAGGGTAAGCCTATGTTCCACAAATTCTCTGTCGAGCCCCGGCATGTCCTCATACTCCCACGCAAAGCAATCTTTACTTTCGTTGATGAGATTAATCAGTTTCTCCCTGAATTCCTCCTTTAACAACGAACTTACATAAATGGGTTTCGGCTCTTCAACCGTTCCCAAATTTACTTCGTCCCTAGGATCTTCACTGATGAATTTTGGTTCTTCTTCCGTCCATCCTCTTTCCAATCCCAAAGGACGGTCGTCAACTATACAATCTTGGAATGCACCTGATTGAATGGTGCATTGCATTTTGTCGGCCACGTAGGCCGACAGCCTTTCTAGTTGCTCTCTGATTGAGGGCCGCTGCTCGACGGCCTTGTCAACCTCCACCAATGAAATCCCATAGTTCTCCACTAAGCATTTCTCCACTATGGGTTTCTGAAATTGTTCAGCATCAAGTCGGATTGGCTTGATACTCAGATTGTACACCTTGAAGTCCACGTGCATTTGTTGCATATAGCAAGGACTGTCGTCAGCTGCTATAACTTCAACCTTATTCTCTTGGTTCCATAAAATCAGCTTTTGATGGGTCGTAGAGGGAACGGCCCCCACTGCATGAATCCAATATCTTCCAAGCAATAGATTATAACTTGCTTTGGTCGGGACTACCGCGAACAAGGTATCTCGTACCACGGATCCGACTTCAATCTTCAACATCGTGACCCCATGCGACTGGGCAATCATCCCAGTGAAACCGACTACGACAACATTTGTCGTTATCAGATCAGCATCCAGCTTTCCCATTCTCCTAAACACATTCCATGGCAGAATATTAACAGTTGCATGTTTTGAGTCTAAAATATGATGTTTTTGTAATTTGTTTAACCCCTATTTGCTTTGGTTTTGGTTTGTTCTTAAGCAAAAGTAGAGTTTTTCCTAGGATTTTTAGTTGTTAAGTGTTTAGGTAGGGTGTTGTTCGTTTTGATGTGTTTGTTAGTGTTTTTGGTACTTTAAGGCCAAATTGGAGATGGGAAGAAGGAATTGGAGCTGGACTTTGAGGAATTGGAAGCTGAAGTGAAGAAAAGGTGAAAATTTGCACTTGCACGCCCAGGCGCAGGGTCAGCACGCCCAGGCGTGCAAGGGGTTGAGCTGCCAGAAAAAGGGGTCAAAGTGCTAGAAATTGTGCATCAGTTCAGTCAGATTCGCGCTCAGGCGCGCGGGTCACGTATGAAGGGAACTGCTGATTTTTAAGACGCGTGCCCAGGCGTGCCAACGCCATACCCAGGCGCGCATCGCTGAACTGTTTGGATTTGTTATCTTTTTGATAAGATTGGCTTTTGGGGTTTTATAAAAGAGATTGGGATTAGAAATTAGGATTATTCTGAACAATTGGGAACTGAGATTTGGAGAGCTTTGGTGAAGAATTGAGATTGGAGATTCAAGTTTAGTGGTAAATATGTTTACTTTATTCATGTTTATTGATTCTTTCTTCTCTATTATGAACTAAATTCTTATTTGGGAACATGTGGATTTGTATGGAACCTTCATAGTTATTTGCTTAATGAATTGATGTTTTTCCAATTAAGTGTTGTGTTTGATTATGTTCTTATTTGTTTATCATAATTTTGAGCTCGATTGTGATTTCGTAATTCTAATTGAATTGGAATATTGAATTAGGATTTAGACCCTTAATCAAACAATTCAATTACATAGGTATAGGAATATATCTATGAATTGGATGATACTTTTGCAAAAACTTGTTGGCGTTCTGGCAAGTGCACCAGTTCGTGACAAGTAATAAAGTGGAAGTGGGTTGTCGTTCCCAACGAGGACTAAAATCGATTAAAATAATTCTCACCTAAGTCGTAGTTACTACGTGAAATTCAAATTAAAATTAAATTGATTGGAAAATTCTTAACTAAATTAAATTGAAAAACAAAAACGCAAATAAAAAGTGGTTGTGAAAGAATTTGGGAAAGCTTGGGAACTTGTTTCATTGTAGGTTCCTATAATAATTGCTAGCGAATCAATGATTTTCCTAAGTATTGAACCAATTTTGCAAAGGTAAAAGCAGCCTAATTCCTTAGGTCAACCCTGTTTCTTAGTAATTTAATCTCCCATAATTCCTTAAGCAGAGCTTTAAATCCTAATCTTACCAATTAATGTTCAATCAAAATTATTAGAAGGTTAACCAATTCATAGACATATTCCTATACCTATGTAATTGAATTGTTTGATTAAGGGTCTAAATCCTAATTCAATATTCCTATTCAATTAGAATTACCAAATCACAATCGAGCTCAAAATTATGATAAACAAATAAGAACATAATCAAACACAATACTTAATTGGAAAAACATCAATTCATTAAGCAAATAACTATGAAGGTTCCATACATATCTACATGTTCCCAAATAAGAATTTAGTTCATAATAGAGAAGAGAGAAACAATAAACATGAATAAAGTAAACATATTTACCACTAAACTTGAATCTCCAATCTCAATTCTTCACCAAAACTCCAAAATCTCAGTTCCCAATTGTTCAGAATTATCCTAATTTCTAATCCCAATCTATTTTATAAAACCCCAAAAGCCAATCTTATCAAAAATCCATCAAAAAGATAACAAATCCAAACAGATCAGTGATGCGCGCCTGGGTATGGCGTTGGCACGCCTGGGCGCGCGTCTTAAAAATCAGCAGTTCCCTTCATACGTGACCCACGCGCCTGGGCGCAATGTGCCGCGCGCCTGGGCGCGAATCTGACTGAACTGATGCACAATTTCTAGCACTTTGACCCCTTTTCTGGCTGCTTAACCCCTTGCACGTCTGGGCATGCTGACCCTGCGCCTGGGCGTGCAAGTGCAAATTTTCACCTTTTCTTCACTTCAGCTTCCAATTCCTCAAAGTCCAGCTCCAATTCCTTCTTCTCATCTCCAATTTGGCCTTAAAGTACCTGAAACACTAACAAACACATCAAAACGAACAACACCCTACCTAAACACTTAACCACTAAAAATCCTAGGAAAAACTCTACTTTTTCTTAAGAACAAACCAAAACCAAAGCAAATAGGGGTTAAACAAAGTACAAAAACATCATATTTCAGACTCAAAACACACCCCCAAACTTGACATTTTGCATGTCCCAGGCAAAAGTTAGATAAAAATTCCAAACACAGTGTTACCTCCTAAATCAAAACATATATTGCTAATCTAAGACTTCGACTTCCCAACTCTGACACAAATTTTCTCAAACAGCTACTCAATCAAAACCTGGTTAGAATAACAAACTCGAAAGAAACTAAGGAAGCGAACTCTCTCAACCTCTCAGTGTATCTCTCTCAAGTGTATAAGGGTAAGTTCATTCAATGCACTCAAGTTCATCCAATGACAATGTGTACCATATGCTTGACTATAGACCAAATCTCCACTGAAATCATTAACTACATGCACAATTCAAGAGGTCTTAGTTTAGGTTGTAACGGGGCCATGGCTAAAAGATGAAGGCGGGATAAAGAAAGAATGGATGTACAAAGGGCTTAATCAATGCAATCAGAAAAATTCCCTTTAAAATTCATGAATGAAGCAACTAAATTTAACAATTAATCACATCTCACTCCAATTCAAACACCCTTTCTTATCTTTTTCCTTTTTCATTTCATTCATTCTACTCTCTTCTTCTTTTCTTTTTTTTCTATTTCTATTTATTTTCTTAGAAGAGAAGTAGAACTCATGTTATTTATTTTTCCACACTTTCACTTTAGCTTTTTCACAACATTCCTCTAAATTGCTCCATTGCAAATTTCAAAGGTACTTCACAAAAATTATTCAAATTATGCATGGTACCAAAGAAACTCATCCAACTTCAAAGGCTCAAATAGGGAAACTAAGGGATATTAATGATGAAACAAACAGTTGAAGACCACGAAAACACAAACCTAGGTGCCTTTATCATTTTTATGCTTGTAGAAAATTATCAATTTCAAGCTGGTCACAAGTCAAGTTCTAGACACACTATCAAAGTGAACACACTCAAGAAAGAATAAGGGGTTTCATCATATCATCACTAGAAATTCAAATTCATACCCCTTTCAATTATAGGCCCAAATTCTCACTAGGCTAATGGTCCATTCACTATTCCAGATTTTACAAACAATTTGTCAAAATAACCAGTTTTCAAAAGAATCACAGCTTAATCAATTAAGTATCAACAGTCAGGAAGTCTAATCCTAAACCAGCAACAACATTTATTATTAAGAAAAATAATACTAAACCAGAAAAATCATCTACCTCTACCTAAGACACTAACTGACACCAAAAATTTGGGGACAAATTTTTCTTTTCTTTTTGAGTTTTTGTACCACTCCCCCAAACTTGGTTTGTGGCTTGTCCTCAAGCAACTAGACACTCGACAACAAAATAAACAAAAGAAAAGAAAGTAAAACAAAGAATAAAGACTCCCCTTTGTAGTGCAGTATCCACAGGATCCAAGAAGCGAACTCCCCCAAACTTGTGTACCTGCACACATGTAACTAAAAATGGCGCTTGCAGCACCGCGTTAGTCAACAATTATAAGAAGCTCTAATCTGACAATGACTACTTAACCTAAGAACCTAACGACACCTAAAACTACCAACTAAAACTAGAGCACAGCAATCACTCCTTAATGTACATCCTCGTCCATCTCATGGGACGATTCATCGTCCAAAAGCCCAAAATCCTCCTCCGTGTAAGAAGGAACAGCAAACGGCAACCCCTGAGACTCTCTCCAATCCCTCATGTACGCATCCTGGTCTTGGTTCCGACGCATCTCTCGGCGCCAAAACTCAGCTGTCCGGGCCTGGCGTCGCAAAATGCGATCCTGACCCTGTAAAATCCTAGACTGGCCACCCCTCAACTCTGTTTGTCCCGTCATAAGGGACTGCATCATGCGCATCATCTCATCCATGCCTCCTGGTTGTGAAACCGGAGGGGAGGAGAGGCCAGCCTCAACTACGGGTGGTGGCTCAAAAACTGGGGGTGGTGGGGGAGGTGCATTGCTAAGAAATGGTCCCAAGTGGACCAATTCATCCTAGGAGTCCTCCTAAGCGCGCGCACATCCTCCCTAAAATAGACACCAGCGGCTGTACACAGCTTGTGGATAACCCAGGGAAATCCAACATATCCATGGTCCTTCATGGCAAAATTGTGCATTCTATCAGAAATAATAGTGGCTGCATCAACCACTATCCCCTCAAGCAAAGCATAAACCAGCCGGCACACTCTAGGTGGTACCTCTGTATCATGGGATCTAGGATCTAAGTTATGCACCAAGAACCGAACCCAAAACCTAGCAGCACCGACTAAGTTCTTTTGATAAACATGTTTGACCGTGTTAGACACGGACAAGTTCCAGTCAGTTCCTGGTATAAACATGGCCCTCTTAATCTTGTCCAGGGAGTACTGCTCATTATCCTCAAAACTAGAGGATGTGAACATCGCTGGGCCAGCCTCGAGTGGGTACATGGGGAGCCCCATGACGTGAGCAATGGTAGCCGCATCGTAAGGGACTTCAATTCCCCGCACATAACTAACTCGATGGTTACCTAACTCTAATGCTTTCTTCTTTATCCTCCAATGGGCATGGGAATAAAATTCCCCCACTAAAGCCTGACTGAAATACTCATCGATCTCCCCTATCCATTGTACCCACTGATTAATTTCTAGGGTCTCCCGCACCTCATTTATCTCCCTAACACCTATGACATGCTTTCCTAAAGTGCCCTCCGGCAAATAGAGCATACTAGTTTCCGGGGTTATACCCCTTCGAATCATCTTGGAGTTGTAAAACTCCGAGACATCAGCGTGCTCAAACGTTTTCTTCCCTGAACCACTAGCAATAGCCTTTCTTTTTCCCCTATTCATGTTGAAAACTCACCTAAACAAATAATCAAACACCTAAAGGGCACCCTAACTTTAGACTCAACTAACACAAACTCTAGACACAAATCCTAACACAAAACACTAACAAGCACTAATTAACACTAACTTATAACCTAAGACACAAATATTTTTCTGAATAATTAGAAAAGAAGATGAAAAACCGAAAATAAAACTAATATAGAAAATAAAAAAAATAAAATGAAAAAAATAAAAAATTTTTAGAGAAACGGGGGAAGAGAAAGGGAATACCGTCTTTGGAAGAGAGGAGGGGACGCGGTGGAGAGAATAGTAGAGGCGGCGGCGGTTTTGGTGGAGAGGAGGGAAAGACCGGCGGTTCGGTGGACTTGGAGAAGACGTACCGTGAGGAATGGAGGAATAAGTGGAACAAAGGAGTTTGAAGATGGAGAAGAGGAGGACGGCGGTGGTTTGAGTGGAGAGAGGCGGCGGCGGTTTTCTGATGTGGAATAGAGGAGGGGAAGACTTAGGGTTGAAAAAGATGGAATGAAGAGAGAATGGGCCGGATCTGATGGTTACTGGTTTATAACAGACCGCGCGCCTGAGCGCGGGTCGGGCGAGCCTGGGCGTGCACACAGGTCTGATGCCTTTGCTTTGTTTATTTTCACGCATCTGGGCGTGCAATGCAGCATGCCTAGGCGCTAATCTGTCTGTCTGGCCACGCTTTTTTTTTAATTGCGAATTGGGTTTTGCACCCCCCTTTTCCAGTTTTGCACCTAGCGCGCCTGGGTATGGGAGCAGCGCTCTTGGGTGTATCGTACATACCTCCAATTTTTTTTTTATAATAAACAGCAAAAACCCTACACTAAAAAACTAAAATTAAATTACTTACCACTGGGTTGCCTCCCAGAAAGCGCTTGTTTAACGTCTCGAGCTTGACGGATGACACTAGGTTGAGATTAAGGGTCTTTGAGCTCCACTTTGGATGAGCTCTTGTCGATTACCTCCCCATGGTACACCTTGAGTTGCTGTCCATTTACTTTAAACACATTCCCATTTGAGGGATTTTTAATCTCCACAGCTCCAAAAGGTAGTACCTGCAGCACAACAAAAGGACCTGTCCATCTAGACTTAAGCTTCCCTGGAAAAAGCTTAAGTCTAGAGTTGTACAGCAAGACACTTTGTCCAACATGAAACTCTTTATTGATTATTCTCTTGTCATGCCACCTTTTTGTTTTTTCCTTAAAAATGCGAGAGGTGCTATATGCTTGCTCCCTAAACTCATCAAGTTCAGTGAGTTGCAATAACCTCTTCTCGCCTGCCAATTGCATATCAAGGTTTAAAAATCTGGTTGCCCAGTATGCTTTATGTAGAAGTTCAATAGGCAAATGACAGTTTTTTCCATAAACCACTTGAAAAGGTGACATGCCAATAGGGGCTTTGTAAGCTGTCCTATATGCCCAAAGAGCATCATCTAATTTTCTAGACCAATCTTTCCTAGAACTATTCACAATTTTCTCTAAGATTCTCTTAAGGGACCTATTAGACACTTCAACCTGACCACATGTCTTTGGGTGATATGGGGTGGCAACTTTGTGGTGCACCCCATATTTAGCTAATGCCTTCTCTATCACTTTATTGCAAAAGTGACTTCCACCATCACTAATGAGCACTCTTGGTACTCCAAACCTGCAGAAAATATTCTTCCTTAAAAATTCTACCACTACTGCAGCATCATTAGTGGAAGTGGGGATGGCCTCAACCCACTTAGAAACATAATCTACCCTGTAACACCCCGATTTGGACTTAGAATTTTCACTAAAAATTTGCGCCATTTTTTTTTAAAATAAACATTACCAAACCATTTCATTTTAATTCTTTTGCAAAAAGGTTTTCATAAAACAATTTGATTCATTTGGTTTACAAAAAATGTTTGGTACTTAGACTCACGTCATAAAATTCTATTTCCAAAAAGAGATGTTATCATCCAACATATTTCCAAAAACTCATTTTATCAATGTCATATTTATTCGATGGTTAACTTGCGGAAAAACATTTAATTAATTAACTTCAAGAATATAATATATATAACAAAAGAAACTTCTTTTATTTCATTTCAAATAATCATTTATTAAAACAGGGGTTACATTCGGGATAGATTAATCATGTCCTAATCACCTTAAGATAGGATACAAAGCAAAGACTATCCTATCTTATACTATAAGTCTTCATTGCTATCTCCCATCACAAATGTCTAGAAGATTCCTCGATTGTCTTCCTCCTTGCATGTGCGTCATCTCAGGATCCTCTTCCGGTCTTAAGCTACCACTCCTTGATCTGCCATCTGTGGACATGGTTCCCCAATGTCCACAGGAAAGGGAAATAGAGAGAGTAAGCACTTCCGAACGATGTTAACGTCGACGGCGTGGGCTTACCATAGGGGAATTATTAAGACCAAAAGGGTAATCATCATGAAACCATATCCATTATATTTAATTATCTTTAGGCTCTAAGTTTCATTATCGTAACCACCGGAAATTCGAGAAGGGGTACCACCACCGAAGCTCAAGGGTTTGGTAGCACACACGTTACATCTCCTCCATCATTCCAACCACATCCTAGTTCGGAAAGCAGATGGGACGCACAGGAACCCTAACCATGCTGGCATCGAATGTCGAAGGGCACGCACCAAAATTATCTAACAACCGAAGTAAAATCATTTCATACAGCTTCACCAAAATACAGCGACATCTAGCCCCATTCGGGTTCCCTCTCACCATCTAAGATTTGCTCCAGGGGGCGACAGCGCTATCTCTAGTTGATCGTGCAGTTCCTCGCTACGACATTGCCTACAACCGAAAGACAAGTCCTTGTAGTCTTGTCCCACCTAGAGAAGCACTCGAGGCTTCTTGACGTTCACCGTCCTTGCCCTCCCCTATCGCAATCACCACTTGAAAGTACACCGGCCTCCAAGTATTCGGTATCTTTCCTCTCCACTACTTCACTCTCAACGCGTAGGTTTTGGAGAGGGGTTCCTAAGTCTTTTAAGTCTTTTAAATCTTTTAAGTCTTTTAAGTCTCTTCTTAAACCTAAGTTTTGGTCGACCCATTCTAAGCCTCGCTTCTAACGGGTCACGACCTCTAAGGGAAACATCAAGCACCCTCTACAGTACAGTGGATTCCACAAGACTTAGACCACGACACAGTCATCCACGTGGCCAGTCACTTAAAGGGGATATTTAGCAAAGTTATTTTGTGCCGCTTGCACCATCACTGTACACTACTATCGCTTTCGCAATTCCACATTATTCTTTAATCATTCTTATATTTTCATAATCGTATTTCCAAGATATGCCAAATCCTTCTCATGGAACGACCGATCGAAAAACATAAAGAACTCTTTTCATAGGAACCACCGAACATTAATTTTCTTTCCATAAGATGAACCATTATTTCCAAAATATAATATACAATACAAAAATATACAACATAGCATAAGCATTTAGCAACCGACATACAATAAATATCGAGGAATCGTGTTTTTCGTATAAACGGCAGGGATACACACTCAATTGCCGTTTTACTACTCGACCGATAGATTCCTAGTTCCGACCTTTGAGATGATACGGAACGTCCTAATATTACCCTACATGCCACTATGTCTTAAGAAGGCTTCTCTCTCACCTGAGCTCCACGCTTACTCTGTTTTCAACCCTTTTGCGTCTACAACTCCAGCAGCTCGTTCACTTTTGATTCCTTTATTCTTGAATGATGAACGACATACAATTAATATCTAATTGAGTACCTTATACTACCTTTACGTAAAGACTAACCCAAAGTCCCTTAAAATAGAAATCCTCTTTAAAACATAAATTAAAACTCACTTCAATATTTGAAAACCTTTAAGAATACATTTTTATTTTCATAAAAACCACACTACATTGCTTATATAACAACTACCATGTTCAAACTAGCATGACTTTAAGGTATTTTTCTTTTGATGCAAATCTTAATCAGATCAAGCAGTAAACCAGTTTTGCAGCAAACCATGTACTAAATAAGAAAGTAAACTCAAGCATAATTCACTCTCAAACATCAGTACATTAAAAATAATCTTTACAGATATTCACACCAACTTAACAGTAATTAACCAAATATATACTCTTCGAAAACATTAATTTCTCAAAGTCCTTGAAGTTTTGGGATCATGTAAATACCTAAAAAAAATCAATCATTCTTTACATTTTATACAAGTACAAACAATATTTCATTTAACACATACACCACCTTAATTATAATTATTCTAAATTTACTTTTAAAAATTCATTTTCTAATCCTAAGCACTTATATTTTCAGATTAACATAAAATCTACATATCTAATCATTCAAGAACAAGTCATAACATAAATACTACACATTTCTCATTTTTGGACAGATGCATACACAAACTTAAAAAATTCAATAGATTTAATTTCTTTTTCTCTTAAAAAAAATTCGACTAACATGTATAAAAATCAGAAAAATATTTTCAATTCCTAAAGCATCCATATCTTATAATTACATCATTTCATATACTAAAAACAAAACAATATAAGAGATCTAATCATTAACAAAATATAAAATAGACTTCTTTTTAGAAAATAATTCATTTTTTCCAGCAAATAACATGTACAAATATATCAACCACATACTCATAAAATAAATCAAAAACACATGTTATTATAGGTTTATAACAACTACCATTTTTCCTATTTCTTTTAAACAATCAACTATAATTTAACTACAAATCATGCAACAAATAAATTACCAAAATTTCTTAGAATAGTACAATAGACCTCACGGTCTATAATTATTATTTTTCCAGAAAATTTATTTTTTTATACGTATTCAATTATTAATTGTTCTTATCAAACTCAAATCCAGACAACAGAAAATCAAATAAAATCAAACAATAACAATTACATAGAAAAATTCCATAACATATAATTCCATATACTTCATTTGCATTAATATTTTCCAGAATATTATTTTATTTTCAAAAACCATTCTTAGTTCCATTAAATCACTTTAATTTTACTTCTACTTTAAGGAAAATACTCATTCTTTTTAGAGATTAACCAAAACTCAAGTACATATTCAATACAACATATAATATAACCTAATTATATACATATACGTATATATATATATATATATATATATATATATATATCACACGCCCAGAAAAAAGGAAATACAAAGTCCTTTTTAATTCTTTTACTTATTTTCTATTCCTTTTTATTTTAATAAACACAATATAATACACATACTAAAATACACAAATAAATCCTTAATTTTTTTAATATGTGATACGGTCCATATATATACATAAATACCAGAAATTGAAATTTTTCTATTATTACTTACTTATTGCTTATTATTCATTAACACAAAGAAGTAAAACAATTAAAAAGACAATGAATAAAAACTTATTTAACCATTCAAAATTTCTATACTTCATATGATATTAGAACTAAAATAAACCCATAAATAATTAAATTAAACTCATCAAAAACAATTAGCCATCTTAAGAATTTAAGAAAAGGGGAGATGAATCCCTTTAAACACTCTTTTTGGTGTCCCTTTTCTTATTCTTAATTCATATGACTTAAGAATAATTTCATATATTCAAGAACAACATTAAAATGAAAATAAAATTTTAGAACTTTAACTAAAGAAGAATTTGAGAAGGTTTAAACAAAATATAAACAAAACAACTTAAAATAGCTTAATTAAATAAGTGATTATGGGTTACCTCTACTCCTTAAGCTTTTTAGAAAACTTCAAGCAACAAAGCAACCAAGCAAATTTCCTTCCTCCCTCCTAGCTTTACACGTCCCTCTCTCTCTCTCTCTTTCTCTCTTAGAATTTCATTTTTTTCTCTTGTAAAACTATCAAGTGTTGGTGTGTGAAAAATGTGGAACTAAGGCTCTCTATTTATAGGTGTTTGGAGATGCATTTCCCTTCATTTTTCTGACCTAATTTCGTGCCCCCTTCATCAAGTTCCATTCAAAAATTTTCAAATACTACTTGGAACATGAACTAGCATTAAATGTAACTTTGTTGATTCCTAAAGCATTTTAATTCAAGGATTATTCTCACAAACTTCAGAACTATTCTTCCCCTCTTTCCTCTAATTTTTTGGATGGTGCATATATTAAAAATAGGAGAGAAAATTTCTCATTGGTTCATTGTGGAGGTGCCTACATAATTACCCAATCACTTAATTATTTAAAATTTGATTTTCTACCTACTGTACAAAAATTTTCGCAAACAGCAAAATAAAAATTTTATTTTTACATATTAAGATTCTACATTTCAATACGATCATTTTCATATAAAGTTTGTAATTTTTGGACTTACGGTTTGAAATTTATGAATTTTTGAAGTCCTATGATCATTTCCTCCCAAAAATACATTTTCTAAGCATTTCCAATATTTTAAAAAAAATAAAATACGAAAATACATTTGATTTAAATGATAATACATTATACAACTTCAAAAATATATTTTCATTTTCAAAATAAAATATACTTGGGTCAAAAGGGTATTAAATGCATTAAAACCATACTTTGATTCTTAAAATTCAAAAATTCGTTCACTACTGTAGCAGTGATAAAATTTCGAAAACTCAAAAATAAACATCAAAGCTTTACATTTTCATAATCTACGTTTCGATACGATCGTTTTGACATATCACTTGTAATTTTTCGACGTACGGTTGAAAAGATATGAATTTCTAAAGATAGGATACTCTAATCCATCAAAATTCATTTCATCTTTTAAAATCATTTAAATCAAATACTTTACCTTAAAATATTTTATTTAAATAGGCTAGGGAAAACATTGGTATATAATATATATACCTATATATGTCACATGTATATATATAAATATATATATATTTAATTAAATCCAGACATCAAAATCAAGCATAATTTCCTAATTTCAATTATAAAGTCACAAATAAATTGGGTAAAATTGCGGGTCTCACAATCCTCCCCAACTTAGAGATTTCTCGTCCCCGAGAAATACTATGCTATGGAAAATAAGGCATAACATTCTTATGAAAATAAATGCATTCATGCATTGAATCTTAAAAATTCCAACTTAAAATATCCAAGTACGAGAAGGAAAACTCCTTCAAAACAAGTCAAGCAACAAAACAATCAAAAGACTTAGACAAGACGAGTGGATAAACCCACTTTGTTCAAACAACATTCAATACAAACATCAATCCTAAGAACGACTAGTAGCATTAGCATCCCTATTCCCGACCATAGCGTACACTTTTCCATTTCCTTTTGGTCGATCAGAACCCATTTCACGCTTTGGTTCCCAACAGTTCTTCGCAGTGTGTCCTGGTTTGTTGCAGTTGAAGCAATTGGGATTTTCATAAGGACAGTTAGGTCCATAATGATTCTTGTTACACTTGTTGCAAAGTGGAGGTGTAGTAACTTGTCCTCCGGCAGCATCCCCATTGTTACCACTAGCATTCCCATTGTTCCATCGGTTCCCACCATTGTTTTGATTATTCCGGTTGTTGCTACGATCATTCCCATGATTTCCACCACTACGATTGTTACTTCCAGCCGAATTGTTGCCTCCAAGTCTGTTGTCTCTTTGTCCACTTCCCCGTCTATAGGGACCTTGATGTCGGGCTCCTCTATTTTGGTTCCCACTTCCTAGGGAGTGCCTCATAGGACCACCACTTGAAGCTTTTGCAGCTGAATTCTCTATCAGATTTCTCGACTTCAAACCATTTTCCACAATACTCCCTTTATTCACCAAGGTTGTAAACACATTTATCTCCAAAGGTGCTAGAGTTTGCTTAATTTCCGGCTTCAAACCATCTAGGAACTTTGCACACTTAGACCTCTCGTTCACAGCTTCTCCATAGTAAGGCATAAACCTTGCCAAGTTCTCAAATTTGGCAGCATACTCACCTACACTCATGTTGCCTTGCTCCAGTCGCAGGAATTCCAATTCCTTGGCTGTCTTCAGATGCTCCCGGAAATACTTCACCAAAAGCCTATCCTTGAATTGATTCCAAGTTATCACTCCAGCTTCTCCAGCTAAAGCTTGCTTCTCATTACGCCACCAATCGGCTGCTTCTCCTACCATCATATACCCAGCATAGGCCACCTTCTGTTCATCTGTGCACTGCACCATTCCTCCAAAAATCCTCTCCAGACCGGCTATCCACGCTTCAGCCTCTTCCATTGCATAACCTCCAGCAAACTCCTTCGGATTTCTGCGGCAAAACTCATCAAGGCCTCTAATTCCTTGTCCACCAGCATTCGCATTCTGATTTTGTTGAAGTTGTTGAAGCATAAGATTCATGTTATCCCTTACTCCTGCCAAAACTGCAGCTGTCTGAGCCATCATAGAAGCTTGTTGTTGAGCGTTCATCGGTTCCTCATTTGCTTGTCGACGTGCCATTGCGATTCTTCTACACACGAGAAGTTTTAAGTCTTAGACTACGCAGAGGGTCATACAAGCAAAGCATATAAGGCTATGCTTTAAGCCACAAAGGACATTCACCCTACATACTAACAAACAGAGTCACACAAAGAAAGCTTGTAAGACTATGCTTAAGGCCACTAAGGACAACCATCGCTCTGATACCACTAAATGTAACACCCCGATTTGGACTTAGAATTTTCACTAAAAATTTGCGCCATTTTTTTTTAAATAAACATTACCAAACCATTTCATTTTAATTCTTTTACAAAAAGGTTTTCATAAAACAATTTGATTCATTTGGTTTACAAAAAATGTTTGGTACTTAGACTCACGTCATAAAATTCTATTTCCAAAAAGAGATGTTATCATCCAACATATTTCCAAAAACTCATTTTATCAATGTCATATTTATTCGATGGTTAACTTGCGGAAAAACATTTAATTAATTAACTTCATGAATATAATATATATAACAAAAGAAACTTCTTTTATTTCATTTCAAATAATCATTTATTACAACAGGGGTTACATTCGGGATAGATTAATCATGTCCTAATCACCTTAAGATAGGATACAAAGCAAAGACTATCCTATCTTATACTATAAGTCTTCATTGCTATCTCCCATCACAAATGTCTAGAAGATTCCTCGATTGTCGCTTCTGCTTCCTCCTTGCATGTGCGTCATCTCAGGATCCTCTTCCGATCTTAAGCTACCACTCCTTGATCTGCCATCTGTGGACATGGTTCCCCAATGTCCACAGGAAAGGGAAATAGAGAGAGTAAGCACTTCCGAATGATGTTAACGTCGACGGCGTGGGCTTACCATAGGGGAATTATTAAGACCAAAAGGGTAATCATCATGAAACCATATCCATTATATTTAATTATCTTTAGGCTCTAAGTTTCATTATCGTAACCACCGGAAATTCGAGAAGGGGTACCACCACCGAAGCTCAAGGGTTTGGTAGCACACACGTTACATCTCCTCCATCATTCCAACCACATCCTAGTTCGGAAAGCAGATGGGACGCACAGGAACCCTAACCATGCTGGCATCGAATGTCGAAGGGTACGCACCAAAATTATCCAACAACCGAAGTAAAATCATTTCATACAGCTTCACCAAAATACAGCGACATCTAGCCCCATTCGGGTTCCCTCTCACCATCTAAGATTTGCTCCAGGGGGCGACAGCGCTATCTCTAGTTGATCGTGCAGTTCCTCGCTACGACATTGCCTACAACCGAAAGACAAGTCCTTGTAGTCTTGTCCCACCTAGAGAAGCACTCGAGGCTTCTTGACGTTCACCGTCCTTGCCCTCCCCTATCGCAATCACCACTTGAAAGTACACCGGCCTCCAAGTATTCGGTATCTTTCCTCTCCACTACTTCACTCTCAACGCGTAGGTTTTGGAGAGGGGTTCCTAAGTCTTTTAAGTCTTTTAAATCTTTTAAGTCTTTTAAGTCTCTTCTTAAACCTAAGTTTTGGTCGACCCATTCTAAGCCTCGCTTCTAACGGGTCACGACCTCTAAGGGAAACATCAAGCACCCTCTACAGTACAGTGGATTCCACAAGACTTAGACCACAGCACAGTCATCCACGTGGCCAGTCACTTAAAGGGGATATTTAGCAAAGTTATTTTGTGCCGCTTGCACCATCACTGTACACTACTACCGCTTTCGCAATTCCACATTATTCTTTAATCATTCTTATATTTTCATAATCGTATTTCCAAGATATGCCAAATCCTTCTCATGGAACGACCGATCGAAAAACATAAAGAACTCTTTTCATAGGAACCACCGAACATTAATTTTCTTTCCATAAGATGAACCATTATTTCCAAAATATAATATACAATACAAAAATATACAACATAGCATAAGCAATTAGCAACCGACATACAATAAATATCGAGGAATCGTGTTTTTCGTATAAACGGCAGGGATACACACTCAATTGCCGTTTTACTACTCGATCGATAGATTCCTAGTTCCGACCTTTGAGATGATAAGGAACGTCCTAATATTACCCTACATGCCACTATGTCTTAAGAAGGCTTCTCTCTCACCTGAGCTCCACGCTTACTCTGTTTTCAACCCTTTTGCGTCTACAACTCCAGCAGCTCGTTCACTTTTGATTCCTTTATTCTTGAATGATGAACGACATACAATTAATATCTAATTGAGTACCTTATACTACCTTTACGTAAAGACTAACCCAAAGTCCCTTAAAATAGAAATCCTCTTTAAAACATAAATTAAAACTCACTTCAATATTTGAAAACCTTTAAGAATACATTTTTATTTTCATAAAAACCACACTACATTGCTTATATAACAACTACCATGTTCAAACTAGCATGACTTTAAGGTATTTTTCTTTTGATGCAAATCTTAATTAGATCAAGCAGTAAACCAGTTTTGCAGCAAACCATGTTATAAGCATATATACTAAATAAGAAAGTAAACTCAAGCATTCAAGGTTTAAAATACTTTTTCTATCATAATTTAGATTAAGTTACAGACCACAATCAGATTATAGAAAATTCACTCTCAAACATCAGTACATTAAAAATAATCTTTACAGATATTCACACCAACTTAACAGTAATTAACCAAATATATACTCTTCGAAAACATTAATTCCTCAAAGTCCTTGAAGTTTTGGGATCATGTAAATACCTAAAAAAAATCAATCATTCTTTACATTTTATACAAGTACAAACAATATTTCATTTAACACATACACCACCTTAATTATAATTATTCTAAATTTACTTTTAAAAATTCATTTTCTAATCCTAAGCACTTATATTTCCAGATTAACATAAAATCTACATATCTAATCATTCAAGAACAAGTCATAACATAAATACTACACATTTCTCATTTTTGGACAGATGCATACAAAAACTTAAAAAATTCAATAGATTTAATTTCTTTTTCTCTTAAAAAAAATTCGACTAACATGTATAAAAATCAGAAAAATATTTTCAATTCCTAAAGCATCCATATCATATAATTACATCATTTCATATACTAAAAACAAAACAATATAAGAGATCTAATCATTAACAAAATATAAAATAGACTTCTTTTTAGAAAATAATTCATTTTTTTCCAGCAAATAACATGTACAAATATATCAACCACATACTCATAAAATAAATCAAAAACACATGTTATTATAGGTTTATAACAACTACCATTTTTCCTATTTCTTTTAAACAATCAACTATAATTTAACTACAAATCATGCAACAAATAAATTACCAAAATTTCTTAGAATAGTACAATAGACCTCACGGTCTATAATTATTATTTTTCCAGAAAATTTATTTTTTTATTCATATTCAATTACTAATTGTTCTTATCAAACTCAAATCCAGACAACAGAAAATCAAATAAAATCAAACAATAACAATTACATAGAAAAATTCCATAACATATAATTCCATATACTTCATTTGCATTAATATTTTCCAGAATATTATTTTATTTTCAAAAACCATTCTTAGTTCCATTAAATCACTTTAATTTTACTTCTACTTTAAGGAAAATACTCATTCTTTTTAGAGATTAACCAAAACTCAAGTACATATTCAATACAACATATAATATAACCTAATTATATACATATACGTATATATATATATATATATCACACGCCCAGAAAAAAGAAAATACAAAGTCCTTTTTAATTCTTTTACTTATTTTCTATTCCTTTTTATTTTAATAAACACAATATAATACACATACTAAAATACACAAATAAATCCTTAATTTTTTTAATATGTGCTACGGTCCATATATATACATAAATACCAGAAATTGAAATTTTTCTATTATTACTTACTTATTGCTTATTATTCATTAACACAAAGAAGTAAAACAATTAAAAAGACAATGAATAAAAACTTATTTAACCATTCAAAATTTCTATACTTCATATGATATTAGAACTAAAATAAACCCATAAATAATTAAATTAAACTCATCAAAAACAATTAGCCATCTTAAGAATTTAAGAAAAGGGGAGATGAATCCCTTTAAACACTCTTTTTGGTGTCCCTTTTCTTATTCTTAATTCATATGACTTAAGAATAATTTCATATATTCAAGAACAACATTAAAATGAAAATAAAATTTTAGAACTTTAACTAAAGAAGAATTTGAGAAGGTTTAAACAAAATATAAACAAAACAACTTAAAATAGCTTAATTAAATAAGTGATTATGGGTTACCTCTACTCCTTAAGCTTTTTAGAAAACTTCAAGCAACAAAGCAACCAAACAAATTTCCTTCCTCCCTCCTAGCTTTACACGTCCCTCTCTCTCTCTCTCTTTCTCTCTTAAAATTTCATTTTTTTCTCTTGTAAAACTATCAAGTGTTGGTGTGTGAAAAATGTGGAACTAAGACTCTCTATTTATAGGTGTTTGGAGATGCATTTCCCTTCATTTTTCTGACCTAATTTCGTGCCCCCTTCATCAAGTTCCATTCAAAAATTTTCAAATACTACTTGGAACATGAACTAGCATTAAATGTAACTTTGTTGATTCCTAAAGCATTTTAATTCAAGGATTATTCTCACAAACTTCAGAACTATTCTTCCCCTCTTTCCTCTAATTTTTTGGATGGTGCATATATTAAAAATAGGAGAGAAAATTTCTCATTGGTTCATTGTGGAGGTGCCTACATAATTACCCAATCACTTAATTATTTAAAATTTGATTTTCTACCTACTGTACAAAAATTTTCGCAAACAGAAAAATAAAAATTTTATTTTTATATATTAAGATTCTAAATTTCAATACGATCATTTTCATATAAAGTTTGTAATTTTTGGACTTACGGCTTGAAAGTTATGAATTTTTGAAGTCCTATGATCATTTCCTCCCAAAAATACATTTTCTAAGCATTTCCAATATTTAAAAAAAATAAAATACGAAAATACATTTGATTTAAATGATAATACATTATACAACTTCAAAAATGTATTTTCATTTTCAAAATAAAATATACTTGGGTCAAAAGGGTATTAAATGCATTAAAACCATACTTTGATTCTTAAAATTCAAATATTCGTTCACTACTGTAGCAGTGATAAAATTTCGAAAACTCAAAAATAAAAATCAAAGCTTTACATTTTCATAATCTACGTTTCGATACGATCGTTTTGACATATCACTTGTAATTTTTCGACGTACGGTTGAAAAGATATGAATTTCTAAAGATAGGATACTCTAATCCATCAAAATTCATTTCATCTTTTAAAATCATTTAAATCAAATACTTTACCTTAAAATATTTTATTTAAATAGGCTAGGGAAAACATTGGTATATAATATATATACCTATATATGTCACATGTATATATATAAATATATATATTTTTAATTAAATCCAGACATCAAAATCAAGCATAATTTCCTAATTTCAATTATAAAGTCACAAATAAATTGGGTAAAATTGCGGGACTCACATACCCCCACAAGAATGTATTTGTTGTTATAAGATGGTGGGAAGGGGCCTACAAAATCTATCCCCCAAACATCAAACACTTATACCTCCAGAATATTTTGGAGAGGCATTTCATCTTTCCTAGAGATATTCCCCATTCTTTGGCATCGGTCACACTTGATCACAAAAATCACGAGCATCTTTAAAAAGAGTTGGCCAAAAATAACCACATTGTAAAACCTTGGATGCTGTTTTTTCATGACCATAGTGACCTGAATAATGGGAGTTATGGCAATGCCAAAGAATGTCGGGAATTTCTTCCTCAGCTACACACCTCCTAATTACTCCATCTGCACTTCTTCTAAACAGAAAGGGCTCGTTCCAAAAATAAAACCGGGCGTCATGTAAAAACTTTTTCTTTTGTTGCCAAGTTAAATCTTTGGGAATGTCCCCTGCTGCTAAGTTATTTGCTAAATCAGCATACCATGGTAATGCAGATGCCCCTTTGGAGTTTTTGCATACTGGAGAATGTCTTTTGGAATTTATAATGCACCATCCACTTTTCAAAGGTGCATGCTTGCAATATTCTCTGATATGATTGAGAACTTCATAGAGGTATTTATGGATAATTTTTCGGTCTATGGGTCATCATTCGATTCATGTCTTAGTAATTTGGGAGGAGGAGCATTGCTTCATGGTGGATGTGATTGATGCCTTAGTCACATCCACTTTTGAGAAAACCTGCCATAGTGACACAATTGAGGCAGCATTGGTGCAAGGAGAGTGTGGAGAGCCAAAAATTGATAAGGTAGCATCTCAGTTGGATGCAACTTCAGAGTACAAAGGCACCGAAATCATGGATCTGAAGAGACATGAAAAGGAGGCTAGAGCAAAACCGAAGCTTAAAACACTCCCAGCCAATCTCAAGTATGCTTTTCTAGATGACTCCGACTACTATCCTATCATAATCAATAATGCTTTAACTGAATTAGAAACTGAAAAATTAATGAGAGTTTTAAGGCAATATAAATCTGCGATAGGATGGTGTGTAGATGACCTCACAGGGATGCATCCCAGCTTTTGCATGCATAAGATTCTCTTAGAGGAGAATTTTAAGCCTGTAATTCAGCCTCCAAGGAGACTCAATCCTACTCTCCAGGAGGTAGTAAGAAAGGAGGTGGTAAAACTTTTAGATGCAGGAATAATTTACCCCATCTCTGATAGCACTTGGGTAAGCCCAGTGCAAGTGGTCCCAAAGAAGGGTGGTTTAAAAGTGGTAAAAAATGATAAAAATGAACTCATCCTCACCCGCACTGTCTCAGGGTGAAGAGTTTGTATTGACTATAGGAGATTGAATAATGCCACCCGAAAGGACCACTTCCCATTGCCATACATGGATCAGATGTTAGAATGATTAGCTAGACATGCATTTTATTGTTTTCTTGATGGTTATTCTGGTTATAATCAAATCTATGTTGACCCTAATGATCAATGAAAAACTGCATTCACATGCCCCTTTGGAGTTTTTGCATACCGGAGAATGCCTTTTGGACTTTGTAATGCACCTGCCACTTTTCAAAGGTTCATGCTTGCAATATTCTATGATATGATTGAGAAATTCATAGAGGTATTTATGGATGATTTTTCAGTCTATGGGTCATCATTTGATTCATGTCTTAGTAGTTTGGGAAAAGTTTTGAAAAGATGCCAAGAAACCAATCTTGTCCTTAACTGGGAGAAATGCCAATTCATGGTTAAGGATGGGATAGTTTTGGGGCATAAGATATCTGAAAAAGAAATAGAGGTAGATAAAGCAAAGATTGATGTAATTGAAAATTTACCTCCTCCAACAAATGTAAAGGGGATTAGAAGTTTTATGGGCCATGCCGGTTTCTACCGGAGATTTATAAAAGATTTTTCAAAAATAGCTAAGCCCCTTTGCAATTTGTTGGAGAATGATGTGGAGTTCAAGTTTGATAAGGAATGTATGAATGCTTTTGAAACTTTGAAAAGGAAACTAGTAACAACCCCTATAGTGGTCGCACCCGATTGGGGAAAACCTTTTGAACTGATGTGTGATGCCAGTGACCATGCTATAGGAGCTGTTCTAGGACAAAGAGTTGATAAAGTATTTCATACAATCTATTATGCTAGTCGTGTTCTGAATAGTGCTCAGGTACACTACACGACTACTGAAAAAGAGCTCTTAGCAGTAGTGTTTGCCATGGATAAATTTAGGTCCTATCTCATAGGGTCAAAAGTAATTGTTTACACATATCATGCTACACTTAGGCACCTTTTGGCTAAGCAAGACGCTAAGCCAAGACTGATAAGGTGGATCTTGCTTTTGCAAGAGTTCAATTTGGAAATTAAGGATAAGAAGGGGGTTGAAAATGAAATAGTCGATCACCTATCTAGACTTTCCCTTGAAACTAGTGATAAAGATAACCAGGTTCCTATAGATGATGCATTCCCTGATGAACAACTCCTAGCTGCATCTGCATTACCATGGTATGCTGATTTAGCAAATTACTTAGCAGCACGGGTCATTCCCAAAGATTTAACTTGGCAACAAAAGAAAAAGTTTTTACATGACGCCCGGTTTTATTTTTGGAACGAGCCCTTTCTGTTTAGAAGAAGTGCAGATGGAGTAATTAGGAGGTGTGTAGCTGAGGAAGAAATTCCCGACATTCTTTGGCATTGACATAACTCCCATTATTCAGGTCACTATGGTCATGAAAAAATAGCATCCAAGGTTTTACAATGTGGTTATTTTTGGCCAACTCTTTTTAAAGATGCTCGTGATTTTGTGATCAAGTGTGACCGATGCCAAAGAATGGGGAATATCTCTAGGAAAGATGAAATGCCTCTCCAAAATATTCTGGAGGTATAAGTGTTTGATGTTTGGGGGATAGATTTTGTAGGCCCCTTCCCACCATCTTATAACAACAAATACATTCTTGTGCGGGTAGATTATGTTTCTAAGTGGGTTGAGGCCATCCCCACTTCCACTAATGATGCTGCAGTAGTGGTAGAATTTTTAAGGAAGAATATTTTCTGCAGGTTTGGAGTACCAAGAGTGCTCATTGGTGATGGTGGAAGTCACTTTTGCAATAAAGTGATAGAGAAGGCATTAGCTAAATATGGGGTGCACCACAAAGTTGCCACCCCATATCACCCAAAGACATGTGGTCAGGTTGAAGTGTCTAATAGGTCCCTTAAGAGAATCTTAGAGAAAACTGTGAATAGTTCTAGGAAAGATTGGTCTAGAAAATTAGATGATGCTCTTTGGGCATATAGGACAGCTTACAAAGCCCCTATTGGCATCTCACCTTTTCAAGTGGTTTATGGAAAAAACTGCCATTTGCCTATTGAACTTCTTCATAAAGCATACTGGGCAACCAGATTTTTAAACCTTGATATGCAATTGGCAGGCGAGAAGAGGTTATTGCAACTCGCTGAACTTGATGAGTTTAGGGAGCAAGCATATAACACCTCTCGCATTTTTAAGGAAAAAACAAAAAGGTGGCATGACAAGAGAATAATCAATAAAGAGTTTCATGTTGGACAAAGTGTCTTGCTGTACAACTCTAGACTTAAGCTTTTTCCAGGGAAGCTTAAGTCTAGATGGACAGGTCCTTTTGTTGTGCTGTAGGTACTACCTTTTGGAGCTGTGGAAATTAAAAATCCCTCAAATGGGAATGTGTTTAAAGTAAATGGACAGCAACTCAAGGTGTACCATGGGGAGGTAATCGACAAGAGCTCATCCAAAGTGGAGCTCAAAGACCCTTAATCTCAACCTAGTGTCATCCGTCAGGCTCGGGACGTTAAACAAGCGCTTTCTGGGAGGCAACCCAGTGGTAAGTAATTTAATTTTAGTTTTTTAGTGTAGGGTTTTTACTGTTTATTATAAAAAAATAAAAAAAAATTGGAGGTCTGTACGATACGCCCAGGCGCGCTGCTCCCATACCCAGGCGCGCTGGGTGCAAAGTTGGAAAAAAGGGGGGTGCAAAACCCAATTCGCAATTTAAAAAAAAAGCGTGGCCAGACAGACAGATTCGGGCCTAGGCGTGCTGCATTCCGCGCCCAGGCGCGTGAAAATAAACAAAGCAAAGGCATCAGACCTATGTGCACGCCCAGGCGCGCCCGACCCGAGCTCAGGCGTGCGGTCTGTTATAAACCAGTAACCATCAGATCCGGCCCATTCTCTCTTCATTCCATCTTTTTCAACACTAAGTCTTCCCCTCCTCTATTCCACATCAGAAAACCGCCGCCGCCTCTCTCCACTCAAACCACCGCCGTCCTCCTCTTCTCCATCTTCAAACTCCTTTGTTCCACTTATTCCTCCATTCCTCACGGTACATCTTCTCCAAGTCCACCGAACCGCCGGTCTTTCCCTCCTCTCCACCAAAACCGCCGCCGCCTCTACTATTCTCTCCACCGCGTCCCCTCCTCTCTTCCAAAGACGGTATTCCCTTTCTCTTCCCCCTTTTCTCTAATTTTTTTTAGTTTATTTTATTTTATTTTTTTTTATTTTCTAGATTAGTTTTATTTTCGGTTTTTCATCTTATTTTCTAACTATTCAGGAAAATATTTGTGTCTTAGGTTATAAGTTAGTGTTAATTAGTGCTTGTTAGTGTTTTTGTGTTAGGATTTGTGTCTAGAGTTTGTGTTAGTTGAGTCTAAAGTTAGGGTGCCCTTTAGGTGTTTGATTATTTGTTTAGGTGAGTTTTCAACATGAATAGGGGAAAAAGAAAGGCTATTGCTAGTGGTTCAGGGAAGAAAACGTTTGAGCACGCTGATGTCTCGGAGTTTTACAACTCCAAGATGATTCGAAGAGGTATAACCCCGGAAACTAGTATGCTCTATTTGCCGGAGGGCACTTTAGGACAGCATGTCATAGGTGTTAGGGAGATAAATGAGGTGCGGGAGACCCTGGAAATTAATCAGTGGGTACAATGGATAAGGGAGACCGATGAGTATTACTCCCTGGACAAGATTAAGAGGGCCATGTTTATACCAGGAACTGACTGGAACTTGTCCGTGTCTAACACGGTCAAACATGTTTATCAAAAGAACTTAGTCGGTGCTGCTAGGTTTTGGGTTCGGTTCGTGGTGCATAACATAGATCCTAGATCCCATGATACAGAGGTACCACCTAGAGTGTGCCGGATGGTTTATGCTTTGCTTGAGGGGATAGTGGTTGATGCAGCCACTATTATTTCTGATAGAATGCACAGTTTTGCCATGAAGGACCATGGATATGTTGGATTTCCCTGGGTTATCCACAAGCTGTGTACAGCCGCTGGTGTCTATTTTAGGGAGGATGTGCGCGCGCTTAGGAGGACTCCTAGGATGACTTGGTCCACTTGGGACCATTTCTTAGCTTTAGAGCGAAAAGCGTTGCGCGACGCAGGACACCCGGGAGGCAATGCACCTCCCCCACCACCCCCAGTTTTTGAGCCACCACCCGCAGTTGAGGCTGGCCCCTCCTCCCCTCCGGTTTCACAACCGGGAGGCATGGATGAGATGATGTGCATGATGCAGTCCCTTATGACGGGACAAACAGAGTTGAGGGGTGTCCAGTCTAGGATTTTACAGGGGCAGGATCGCATTTTGCGACGCCAGGCCCGGACAGCTGAGTTGTGGCGCCGAGAGATGCGTCGGAACCAAGACCGGGATGCCTACATGAGGGATTGGAGAGAGTCTCAGGGGTTGCCGTTTGCTGTTCCTCCTTACACGGAGGAGGATTTTGGGCTTTTGGACGATGAATCGTCCCATGAGATGGACGAGGATGTCCATTGAGGAGTGATTGTTGTGCTCTAGTTTTAGGTGTCGTTAGGTTCTTAGGTTAAGTAGTCGTTGTCGGATTAGAGCTTCTTATAATTGTTGACTAACGCGGTGCTGCAACCGCCATTTTTAGTTACATGTGTGCAGGTACACAAGTTTGGGGGAGTTCGCTTCTTGGATCCTGTGGATACTGCGCTACAAAGGAGAGTCTCTATTCTTTGTTTTACTTTCTTTTCTTTTGTTTATTTTGTTGTCGAGTGTCTAGTTGCTTGAGGACAAGTCACAAACCAAGTTTGGGGGAGTGGTACAAAAACTCAAAAAGAAAAGAAAAATTTGTCCCCAAATTTTTGGTGTTAGTTAGTGTCTTAGGTAGAGGTAGATGATTTTTCTGGTTTAGTGTTGTTTTTCCTAATAATAAATGTTGTTGCTGGTTTAGGATTAGACTTCCTGACTGTTGATACTTAATTGATTGAGCTGTGATTCTTTTGAAAACTGGTTATTTTGACAAATTGTTTGGAAACTCTGGAATAGTGAATGGACCATTAGCCTAATGAGAATTTGGGCCTATAATTGAAAGGGGTATGAATTTGAATTTGTTGTGATGATATGATGAAACCCCTTATTCTTTCTTGAGTGTGTTCACTTTGATAGTGTGTCTAGAACTTGACTTGTGACCAGCTTGAAATTGATAATTTTCTACATGCATAAAAATGATAAAGGCACCTAGGTTTGTGTTTTCGTGGCCTTCAACTGTTTGTTTCATCATTAATATCCCTTAGTTGCCCTATTTGAGCCTTTGAAGTTGAATGAGTTTCTTTGGTACCATGCATAATTTGAATAATTTTTGTGAAGTACCTTTGAAATTTGCAATGGAGCAATTAAGAGGAATGTTGTGAAAAGGCTATAGTGAAAGTGTGGAAAAATAAATGACATGAGTTCTACTTCTCTTCTAAGAAAATAAATAGAAACAGAAAAAAAAAAAGAAAAGAAGAAGAGAGTAGAATGAATGAAATGAAAAAGGAAAAAGATAAGAAAGGGTGTTTGAATTGGAGTGAGATGTGATTAATTGTTAAATTTAGTTGCTCCATTCATGAATTTTAAAGGGAATTTTTCTGATTGCATTGATTAAGCCCTTTGTACATCCATTCTTTCTTTATCCCACCTTCATCTTTTAGCCATGGCCCCGTTACAACCTAAACTAAGACCTCTTGAATTGTGCATGTAGTTAATGATTTCAGTGGAGATTTGGTCTATAGTCAAGCATATGGTACACATTGTCATTGGATGAACTTGAGTGCATTGAATGAACTTACCCTTATACACTTGAGAGAGATACACTGAGAGGTTGAGAGAGTTTGCTTCCTTATTTTCTTTGGAGTTTGTTATTCTAACCAGGTTTTGATTGAGTAGCTGTTTGAGAAAATTTGTGTCATAGTTGGGAAGTCGAAGTCTTAGATTAGCAATATATGTTTTGATTTAGGAGGTAACACTGTGTTTGGAATTTTTATCTTACTTTTGCCTGGGACATGCAAAATGTCAAGTTTGGGGTTGTGTTTTGAGTCTGAAATATGATGTTTTTGTACTTTGTTTAACCCCTATTTGCTTTGGTTTTGGTTTGTTCTTAAGCAAAAGTAGAGTTTTTCCTAGGATTTTTAGTTGTTAAGTGTTTAGGTAGGGTGTTGTTCGTTTTGATGTGTTTGTTAGTGTTTCAGGTACTTTAAGGCCAAATTGGAGATGGGAAGAAGGAATTGGAGCTGGACTTTGAGGAATTGGAAGCTGAAGTGAAGAAGAGGTGAAAATTTGCACTTGCACGCCCAAGCGCAGGGTCAGCACGCCCAGGCGTGCAAGGGGTTGAGCTTCCAGAAAAAGGGGTCAGAGTGCTAGAAATTGTGCATCAGTTCAGTCAGACTCGCGCCCAGGCGCGCGGGTCACGTAAGAAGGGAATTGCTGATTTTTAAGATGCGCGCCCAGGCGTGCCAATGCCATACCCAGGCGCGCATCGCTGATCTGTTTGGATTTGTTATCTTTTTGATGGATTTTTGATAAGATTGGCTTTTAGGGTTTTATAAAATAGATTGGGATTAGAAATTAGGATTATTCTGAACAATTGGGAACTGAGATTTTGAGAGCTTTGGTGAAGAATTGAGATTGGATATTCAAGTTTAGTGGTAAATATCTTTACTTTATTCATGTTTATTGTTTCTCTCTTCTCTGTTATGAACTAAATTCCTATTTGGGAACATATGGATTTGTATGGAACCTTCATAGTTATTTGCTTAATGAATTGATGTTTTTCCAATTAAGTATTGTGTTTGATTATGTTCTTATTTGTTTATCATAATTTTGAGCTCGATTGTGATTTGGCAATTCTAATTGAATAGGAATATTGAATTAGGATTTAGACCCTTAATCAAACAATTCAATTACATAGGTATAGGAATATGTCTATAAATTGGATAACCTTCTAATAATTTTGATTGAACATTAATTGGTAAGATTAGGATTTAAAGCTCTGCTTAAGGAATTAAGGGAGATTAAATTACTAAGAAACAGGGTTGACCTAAGGAATTAGGCTGCTTTTACCTTTGCAAAATTGGTTCAATACTTACGAAAATCATTGATTCGTTAGCAATTATTATAGGAACCTACAATGAAACAAGTTCCCAAGCTTTCCCAATTTCTTTCACAACCACTATTTATTTGTGTTTTTGTTTTTCAATTTAATTTAGTTAAGAATTTTCCAATCAATTTAATTTTAATTTGAATTTCACGTAATAACTACGACTTAGGTGAGAATTATTTTAATCGGTTTTAGTCCTCGTTGGGAATGACAACCCACTTCCACTTTATTACTTGTCACGAACTGGTGCACTTGTCAGAACGCCAACACTGCACCCCTGTCTACCAGAACCCTATTCAAAGGTTTTCCGTCAACAATGGCCTTGATATGCAATGGCCTCAGGTGTTCTCTCTTGCTTTCTTCCAAGGGTTCAAACTGTGTAATATGGTTAATATCCATCTCCAAATGAACCCTGTCAAGGAGGAAAAGGCATTCAGGCAAATCAGGTATTTATCGCTCAAATACGAATCATCCGACCCGTCACTGAAAGTCAAAAGGCAAAAGGCAACTCCACATTATTGATCGAGAGGCTGGTGATTTTCTTGCTTTATGCATCCACCATGTCTTGATCAGTCACAATGATATCCAAATTATCGTCAGAACTCGCACCATATGACTCGTCCACCTGGTTAGACCCCTCGTCTTTCCTAGCCCATTGCATCTTCTGCTTATAGCTTTGTTGACCCTTACCCGTAATCGGCTTTGTTACTGCGACCAAACATCCCTTGTTGTTCATAAGCACTTCCTTGATATTTTTCTCACCAGCTTCCTTTTTGCGGAAACGTTGAAGTCTTCTTTTTTGGGTCCTTGTCAAGCCTTCATAGACTGAACTTGGTGCTGAGTCCGGTTCCATGCCTGGTTCTTGTTTTTGTCCTCTTCTGTACTGAGTGACCCGATCATGCAAAGGTGACCTTGACGGGCGCCTCCCATAAACTCTCCGACTTCGGAAAGGTCGACGGGCCTCACGGGACATTTCTTGTCGGACATACCTCCCTTCTTGCGCCCTTTTGGCTCTTAATTTCCTCCTCAAGTCTTCTTTCTTCATCTCCCTTTCTCTCCTTGATGCAGCTGTTTCATCATAAATCACTTGGCATCTTGGGCAGATTCGGAGATCCTCATACTGTTTCCTGTCGTAGAATTGTTCAAACGATTCACCAACTTTTGGGAAAACTTCAGTGTCATGAGCCAAAGTAACCACATTGATGGGAAATACCCCCTGGTCTCTACTTCATTAACCTCCTTCTGAAACGGATCGGTATCGATCTTCATTTCTTTTTCCAAGAACTTCAATCTTCCTTTGTCGAGTCCCTGCTGAACTAAATCCCTGAAAGCAAAGCAATCATTTGCATTGTGAGTACAATTGTTATGATACTTACAATACTTTCTTCCTTTCAATTCATCTTTTTTCAACAATTTATGACCTTCAGGTAATTTAATCTGTTTATCCTTTAATAACATGTCAAAGACTTGTTCAGTCCTAGAAATGTCAAAAGTGTATGTTTTCTTATACATATTCTCATTAAGAGGTTTCGACGGCCTCAAGGCATGACACATGTAGGGTTTTCCTTCTCCTAAATCTATTGTGTCTACCTCTGAGCCAATGTCGAATACCTCCTCGTCAGGAAGCTGAGAATCAATGTAATGGATTTGTTCTCTCTTGAGAACTTTGGAATCTTTCCCCTTAACCTTCTCTTCTCTTAGATTCTCAATTTTTCGTACACATGCGGCTAATTGGGCTAAATCTAACAAGTGTTGTGTGACCAGTTTTTTCCTAACGTGGTACTCTAATCCGGCCACCGCCATTGTCACTACTTCAGGTTCAGGGATCAGAGTAAATCATCTACTCCTCATTTGCCTAAAACGTGACAAGTAAGCGTCAATGTGTTCTCCAACAAATCTCTTCACACTCAACAGATCCGTTAAGGCAACCTTTGTACCAAAATCGGTCTTTGTAATGCTCTAGCTCTATGTGGAGTCGTGACAGACTCGTTGTGCTCATTCTCATCGACACCCAACACTTGGTTCAACCTCTTCATGTACTGAGCAATTTTTCCACAAGTTTCATTTGTCACCAACATCGTCGGGTTGATCACAGAACCTAACTGAGTCGTCATCTGGTCGACCAATTGAATGTTCGCCTCTTCAATCTGTTGTCGGATATGTGTGACAGGGTTGATTGGTACATACCTTAAAGTATTACTCGTCCCAGCCATATCCGTGGCAGAACGCGGGAAAGCCATGTTAGTGGCCCCGGTAGTTGCATTAAGACTTCTGACAGAACTATTCAAAGGCCACGTTAACGTCGACCCTGGAACAAAACCAAGTGGCAAACCATATGAGGAACTTGGCTTCCATTCGTCAAGTTATTACCAAAGGCAAAGCCACCAGTCACACTGCCCCCATTAGGGCCATTATTTGGACGTTGAATTAACGTTACTACAGTAGATTCTACAGCAGAACTACTTCCTCTAGATGCTTGAGAAGTACTAACAGGAGCAGTAACCGTCTCAATTTCTGAAATAACAATGGCCTGATGGCCACTTTGGCTCGCGTTAGCCATTGAAGAAGAAAGTGGCAGAGTAGTGCCACTTTTCAAACGCATACACTTGGATACAAGTTACTCTGAACCTGTCCCACCGGGCGTGCCAATTTGTTTAGGGGGGGTTTTCGTTCGACACCTGTCGAACTGAGAAAGTGCGTGGGGTGTGGGTAACGACAGGTTATGTGGTAATCTTGTAAAGGAACTTGACTGTATTTTTTGTTGTTTTTTTTTGGGTTGAAAAAGTAAACGTGTGTGAAAGCATTAAAATTGACGGAAACGTAAACCGACGCTAAGAACACAGCGCGGGAAATGTAAATGGAAAGCGATTAAGGTTGCAAAAATTAAATGCGGGAATTTAAAGTTGCAAGAATCGGAGTGCAGCAAAATAAAGTGCTGGAATGTAAAGGGATTGCATTGAATTAGAAATTGGAATGTAAAGAGTTTGCATTGAATGAAAAAAGGGTGAGGTTTTTACAATGGCGTTTTCTCTGTCAATCTGCTCTGGTGAGATGTGTAGGATGATTGCCAATGTGCCAACCTCGATTACAAACAAAGGACTTCCTATTTATAGCCTAAGGAATCCACTTATTTAATCCTACTTTATTCGGCGCGTTCTGCACAAACGCAGCAGCCACGTTCTAAATAACTAACCACTTAGTAACCCCCCACGATGTTACTGCCCACGTCGTGGTGTCATACTTTAGGGATATCTTGTCGAGCCATTTGATGACACCTTCACTGGGAACATTTCGACGAGCATCTTTCTTCGACTGAAATCATGCAACTTAGACCTTGTCTAAGTCTCTTTGTTGTCTTTTCAGAGCAGCTTTCGGATGGTCGTGCCCCTGCCTCTTGGTTCTGGGATGTCCGTCGACATCAAGCTCCTTTTGACATCAGGTCATAATGCTTCTGCCGATATAGACCTTCGACGTGATGTTGGCCTCTAATTAAATTAATCCTAATAGATATCGGTAACATGGTCTCTGATTTGACGGTGTTTCACCCACCGACTAGCCAAAGGACCTATCGACGATCTCTCTTGGTAGATTACCATTAGAGGGCTTTTCTTTTCCCTCATTAAATGGAAAAACACCCAAAATCCCACCTAGAGAAGGTACATACTTTGGGCCAGGGAAGATTATTAGGTTCCACCAAGGCTTATGTATCAAACGAAGTATGCCCTCCAATTCAGGCTTTTTACACCAGCTTGAAACACAAGAAATGATCCCTATGTAATCTCTCATATTTGGTCTTTCGCTATTCATGGGGAAAAGAGGGTATTCAGAGTAAAGATTTTCCCATTTTTTTCTCCAACTCCCGAATTCCTTAATCTCACATGTTTGGTCCTTTATGATCTCAGACCATCTGGGTTTCGGATAATTTCTCTTCTTTCCAGAATTCATGAAACCGAGTCATTGCTATTTCCATGTTCTCTCATGGCTTCGAAAGTTTCCGAAGTAGAGTATTTATAGCCATAGAAAGCATTAAATGCTTATTTGATTGCCCTTTCGTTCCCAATGTTGACATGACTTTTCTGACTTCCTCTTTTCTCACGCCACCATCTCCTTCGACACGAGCCTCTCCTTCCGTCTTTCCCCTTTTGTCGATACACGTACACGTCTTTCGAAGTCACTTTTAAGTCGTAAGACTTAAGTACACCTCCTTCGACATCACCTATGTTGTCGACACTTTATTGCTTTGTTAAATTTGACCCCATGTCGAGAATACACGTTCACTTCCTTCGAAGTCACTTTTAGACAATTCGTTTAAGTACACTTCCGTCGACGTCACTTATGCATCCGACACTCTTGTCCTTTTGTCGATTTCAACTTCCAGTTAACACGTGGATAGACTATTGTAGCAGTATTTTGAAACAGAGTAATCTTATAAATTGTTGTTGGTGAGGATTTTTTTCATTTGACATGCATCTCGAAAAAAACGGGTGGGGATGATAATAGACTAATAGTCGCAATAACAACCCAGCCAAGAGAAAATACAACAGCTGCAAATAAAATGATCATACCTTAATAATTTTATTTTTGAAAATGTGACATATATCTTATGAGAAAGGATGAAAAACCCTTCATAAGTCACCTTTAGTGATAGAATGTTCACTTATTACCAACCAAATTGTGAAATATGAAGCAAAATTAGCGAGCTTCAAATGGGAATGATTCCAATGATAATATGTAATTAACCAAGCCTTTCAAGGAACAACAAGAGGAACCACCTGGCTTCAAGCAAAGCATTGCATCTTCCTTCAATTTTAAGGCCCTATCTCTAATCTCCTTGCCCTCATCATTTCCTTCCATTAATTTTCTAATATTCCTCTCTATTTCTCTCCTGTCTACTCCCTTCTCTAATTGCAAGCCTACCTTCCAAACATGGCTCACATACCTCGCATTCACCTTTTGGTCGGTGAAACATGGCATGCATATCATAGGAACACCTTCGCATATGCTCTCCAACGTAGAATTCCAACCATTATGAGTCCAAAATGCACCTATAGCCTTGTGAGCTAACACTTCTTGTTGAGGAGCCCATTTAACAATATGGCCTCTGCCTTCCAAGTTCTCCATGAACCCACTTGGCAGGGCTTCAAGCCATTCCGAGCCACAGATCGAACCCGGCCGAACCACCCATAAAAATGGAGTTTTGCTGTTACTTAAGCCCCAAGCTATCTCCATGAACTCAGCCTCAGTTATTGCAGCAATACTTCCAAAACTCACATAAACAACAGAGTTAGGTTTATGTTTATCTAACCATGTGACACAACATTGATCATGAGATATTAAACTGCTTGATGAAGAGGAAGTTGAGCCTTTAGGAAAGTGGTTGTGAAAAGGGCCAATTGGGAATATCGGGATAGAAAATTCTTGGCTCAGTGTTGTTAGTGCTGATGGTTCCAACTCTTCAAAGGAGTTAAAAATCACTCCTAATGAGTTCTTGGTCTCTTTGACAAACTTGCATATTAATTCATAATATTTCTCTGGCTCCTTTGTGTTGATCAAAGGCAAATCTTTCATTCTAAGTGGTGGTAGCATCGCTACAGGTTCCTCCAATTTACATTCTGTGTAACAAGCAAAAATGGAATACGAAAAAATGATTATATATATATAATAAATTGTTAAGTATGAGATTCGCTCGGTTAATTTGGGTCCCTTCTAACATGGGAAAAAAAGTGATTTTCAGACACCAAATTTAGAGTATGAAGTTAGCAGGGGTTTATAGTTTATTATCAATATCTTTCACCCCTGTTAATATTGTAATACATGCTTTTAATCATATATATGTATGTTGAAAATGATGTACGATTTATAATGTGAATATAGCATAATTGGAAAAGAAAATGATTCTTTAAACCTCAATGACTTGCATATACATGATAGGGAGGGCTGCATACAAAATGCTACTCACTCCTTTTCATAGGGAATTCATTTTTTGACCCCTCAAATTCCTTTTTGACTTCATTTTAAAAAAAAAATTCTAAAATATCCCTTTTCCTCTCTTTCCTTTCTCTCCCTTTCTTCTTCCTTTCCCTCTCCTTCTCCCTCTCTTTTAACTTTCATTGTTTTATCACTCTCCTTCGACCTCTATTTTCATATACATCTCTTTCCTCTCTTTCCTTTCCCTCTCCTTCTCTCTCTCTTTTAACTTCCATTGTTATATCACTCTTCTTTAACCTCTATTTTCATCTACATCTCTTTCCTTTCCCTCTCCCTCTCCTTCAACCTCAATTTCCCTTTTCCTCACTTCCCTCCCTTTTTTTCTCTCCCTCCATCAAGAACAAAAAAATATGAAAATGAAAATATGAAGCAAAACTCAAATGGTAATGTTAAATATATCTTAACAAAACTTAAAAAAAAAGATTGTAAATACGAAAATAAGATCTTAACATATGATGAATACCTAATTCTCAAAACATATTTGCTATGTACGTTCCTGTGTGAGCTTACGACCTTTTTTTTTTATTTCTCACATATGCTGACCCCTCAGTGTACGTGTAATATATTACGTACGTCGGGGGTCAACGTATGTGAGAAATTAAAAAAAAACAAGTGAGAGATAGAGATAACAAGGAAAAAAAAAGATGGAAATGATTTTTTTAGGAGCATTTTTGGAATTTTAAAATATTAGGGGGTCAACCAGGAAAAAAGGGGTCAAAGAATGAATTTCCCCTTTCATATACAGTATTCATAGAGTTTTTGTCTCACGTTTCATATATATTGTTCTTTTAGAAACTCGATAAATAATTGATACTGTATTTTCCAATTATACTCTTATGTATCATAATCTCTTTTTCACCTATAATATTTCTCTCTATCTCGTCAATAATGACTATATAAAGATATTATAGTCAAAATATTATAAATTCTTAAATCATTTTTATTTCTTAAAACTCATACATAACATTATAATTAGTGTTGAATATGAGCTTAGTCGCTCGAAGTTTGTGAAAGATTTGACTTGTTAACTATCTAAACAAACTTATTTTATAGATCAAATGAGTTGAAAATTGAGATTATTTCTTTTAAAAAAAAGTTGAATTGTCAAAAAGTAAAAGTTAAGCTCGTTAGGTTCAGGAATTGAATCGATTATATATATATATAAATTAAAAGCATTTAAGGCTACAAATTTTGAAACATTTATCTTATAAGACTAAAAAAAATGATTTTTTTAACCTCCGTCCTAAAATACTATAATTTAGACATGTTTTTTTTGAAAAATAAAAATACAAAATTTTAATTTTTTTTAAATACATCATTTTCAATAAACCTTAATCATTTTTTGAATCCATAAAAACCAGAGTGAAAATCTTCATGTAGTAATGTATTTTAGAAATAAATAATTATAGATCGATTTGGCGAAATGAACCGATTTGATCGAGTTGACTAGTTGAGTAGTTCACAAACTCAAATCAACATGTAATCAAATTGAAAAAATAGTTCGTATTAAAATCAAGGTCAAATCTCGAGTGGAACTCCTACATCCGTCCCTAAATATAAAGTCCTCTTGACACTTTTATTTTGTCCCTATTTATAAAGCATCATACTCCCTCCGGTCCTATATATAGGGCATATTCTAGAAGGTTTTGTTGGTCCTAATTATAAGTCACTTTATAATTCCTATGCATCATTTATTACGTTTTCTCTTTTTTGCCCTTATTAAATGCTATGATTATCTATGTGTTTTTTGTTTTTCATTAATGAGTTTGAATTTTCCAAGAAAAGTTGAGGGATAAAATTGTAATGTTACAATATATTCTCATAGAATTCATAAAACCAACCACTTTCCTTGGTATGTGTAATTCGGTTAAGTATGCCCTATAATAAGGACCGGAGGGAGTACCAATTTTCAATGATCATTAATTACTTTTTTCCACAAACACCCCTATTTATTTAACACTTTTAGATTCTCAATAATATTAATAGAGGTAATTTTGAAATTACATATCAAAAGTTTACATTTTCAATACAATTAACTAAATTATTTCACTTTCTTAATGAACATAAAATTTCCCGAAGAAACTTTATATTTAGGGACGGATGTAGTATTTCTTATCGATATGGCAAGTTCTACTCAACTCGGCTCTTTAACGCCTTGTCAATATATTATAAAATAGGTGAAGTATGAGGGCATTTTTGTTTTCCCTCCTTAATCCTCATTATTTTCCCTCCTAATTTCTCACTTTTCCTCCTATGTTCTCTTTTAATCTCAGTCATTCAATTGTAAATGCAATAATCAATCATAGTCGTCCATATCCATTGGTAGATTAAGTCTTTTCATTTTCTTTCATTCATTCATTTTTTGACTGTTATGGTGTGAAAGACATATTACCAACATCAATTAGTAGTTAGTGGTAGTAGTAAATTAGTAGAATCACGATCAGGAAAAGACAACAAAAAGAAATTAGAGACCCGGGCAAAAAGAAAGCATCTGGATTTGGAAGCATTGTTTTCACCTCTTCTGTTGCAAGTGTGAAACAGGTATGAGCGTATGAGCAGTTTTTAAATTTTAGTTTTTTTTTTTATTTTTAATTTTTGTTTAGAATAGGTTTTTTAATTTTTGTACAAGTATGTTTTTTTTTAATAGCATAGTTTTCATCTCTTTTGTTGCAGGTGTGAAACAGGTATGAGTGTATGAGCATTTTTTTAATTTTAGTTTTTTTTAATTTTTAATTTTTGTTTAGAATAGGTTTACTATTAATTTTTGTACAGGTATGTTTTTTTAAAGAGATTTTTATTTAAATTTTTGTTTTTGAGATTTTTTTACTCGAATTTTGTTTTGGGATTCTAGGGTTTGAAGAATCCTCTTTCCTTCTTCTCCGTTTAATTTTCATTTTTGTAGTATTGTTTTTTTAATCTCTCTGATCTGTAATATTGTATTATATTACTTAAACCTGGGAGGCATATATTACTTGCTTCAGGTTCATGGGAAATTGGTGATGTTCAAATTCCAAGAAAGTTTTGTATTTACCATTTCTGATTTTTTTTCTCTTGGATATTTGTTCTATATTTTCGCTGTTATTTGGTTTCTATTTGTTATATTATTTTCTTCATTTCATTATTGCTTTATTTATATAAGAGTTGTGGTTTTTTTTTTAGAATGATATTTTTATTATATTTTTTCAATTTTTTCATTAGTAGGATTGGACAAAACGTGGTTAAAATTATTGTTAATCTGTAATTGATGTTGTTGAGATTGGTGAAAGACAGAGGAAAATTGGTGAGGTTCTCAGGGTCAAACCCTTGGCTGCATTAGCCATGATTGATGAAGGGGAACTTGATCGGAAAATAGTTGCGATTTTATTAAATGATCCAAAGGCATCACTTGTGAATGATGTTGATGATGTCGAAAAGCATGTTCATAGTTGTTGTTGTTACTCGAAAGAAAGATTATCTAAGTTGCATTTTCATAGTTGCATTCTTTATCTAAGTCTGCTAAATTGTAGTTATTAGAAAGAAAGGTTACTTAGTTGTTGTAGTTTAGGTCTTTCTCTTTCCATTTTGTGCACCATTTGTCTTCTCTGTTTTTAATTTGTCACTTTTTCAGAGGATGGTGATTGGTGATATAAAGCTTTCATGGTGATGATGTTGTAAAAATAATAATATTATATTATTTTAAAAATATTTATTTTAAATTGAATTTATTAATTATTAATTTGGGTGGTGGTTACAAAAATTTATTCTTATTAAGTTGGGTGTTTATTCCCATTAATTCTTATTATTTCATTACTTATTATTATTAATTATTCTTTCTAACGGTTTCTTTCCGTTAGAGTATATATACTTATAGTAGTATATATTTTTAACTCCAAACAGCTACTAATAGCTATATTCATATTGTGTATATATAGTATACAGTGAATGCTATATAGAATATATGTACGATGATGATAATTATATATTTTTATATTATTTATTCATAGTCCTTCACTTATTGATAACTAATTTTTTTTATGTTAGATAGACATTAAGATAGCCATAAATATTGAAAAAGATGTTTTTTTTAATTTAAATATTTGAACATTTCTTGCGTTTGTTTTGTGTCTAGCTATTTTATGAATAATATTTATTTGAAGAATTATTTATGTAAATATTTTTTTTATTAACATGCTAAATTTTAATTATAAGTTGTTTACATTGATGCGTTATTTTATACTTTAGACAATATACAATACAGTCATGAATTCAAATTTAAAAAAATCCAAAAATTTATACAATATGTTGCAATTTAAATTGTGAAAAATAATGATGCGTTATTTTATACTTTAGACAATATACTTATTTACAATTATGAAGTTTTAATACAAGCAAGTAATTTGAAAGTTCGAATCTTATAAACACTAATTAATTAAAAGTGTGAAAACAAGTCTTATATTTTGGGACAGATGTAATAAAAATGATGATGATGATGATGTATATGACAAAAAAAATAGCTGCATTTGGACTTGCAAAACGATTTACTAACAAAATGCATTTGGAATGATGGATTAAATAAAACAAAAATCAAAATGATTTGGATTTTTTTAATATAAGAAATTAAGTTGTTAATTAAGATTAGAAATCGCATAGTTGATACATTATAAGTTAATTTTTATTAATGAAAAAGTTGGTAGCTGAAACTAGATTCAAAGGTTAATGTTTATGATTATTCATTTTTAAATACATGTAAATCATTTTTACGAAAAGTTCATATTAACATATTATTTAAAAAGACATATTTCCAAAATCTATAATCAATTTTTTTAAAAAAAAAAAATTAAACCCGTGCGATGTACGGATAAAATTACTAGTAATTACAATCTATAAAAGTAAGAGCCACGATATAAATATGGTGCATTTAAATATTGACTTCTTGTGATGTGTGCTCTAAAACAAATGTTAAAGATACATTCTCCATTATAGTAGTAGAATATGAATATATATATATATATATATATATATATATATATATAGGGAAATGCTAACATCCTCCAATGTGGGGAGGATTTTAGCAATGTCCATCTTAATATTTGGATAAAATTACCCTCCATCTTTTAACTTGGATAGGTTAATTTTTAAGGGTATTTCTGTAATTTGGATTTAGGGTTTAGGGTTTAGGGAGGGTTTAGAGTTTAGGGTCTTAGGGTTTAGGGTCTTAGGGCTTAGTGGTGGTTAATGGTGGTCAACGGCGGCGGTCAACGCCGGTCAACGGCGACGGCAACGCCGGTCAACGCTGGCGGCGGTGGTCAACGATGGTCAATGGTGGTCAACGTAGAGCCGGCAAAACGGCCCGGCCCGAATAAGCCCGCATTAAATCCGGGCTTAGGTAACAAAATTTGAGCCCGAATTATTCCCGGGCCTTTTTAGCCCGGCCCGGTCAAGACCCGAGCCCGAAGCGGGCCGGCCCGAAACCCGTCCGGGTAGCCCGAAGTAAAAAAAAAAACAAAAATTAAACAGGTGTGAATTCAGTATCACTGGAAGGGGAAAACATGGATCAATTGATGGTAATTGGAAATGGAATTGATTCTGTTCAATTGACTATGAAGTTGAGAAAGAAGTTCGACCATGTTGTTTTTTAAGTATTGAAGAAGCAGAACCAATAGAGGAATAACCGAATAATGGAACCATGTTAATGGAAAATAATTATTATTCGAGATATCCTCCAACACCTTATCCCTCGTATCATGTAGTTCAGGATCCATTTGCCAACAGTGGTTGTACCATTGTTTGAGTTGGAGTTGCTTCTTCATGGTCAATGGACAGGGAATAGACCGAATGAATTAAAGAGAATCTCGACACTAAGTAGAAAATAAACATTACATTACATTTTTGAAACTTCATTAGATTCTTTTTTAAGTTTTTTTTATCTTTTGGGCTTCCGGATTGTGATGCTGGCAAGGTACATGGGTTTGTTTTTCCCTTTCCTATGGCTCTAGTCAACTAGTTTGCTTTTGTGTTTTTTTCATCATTATCATTATTATTCGGCATGGTTTCTCATGGTTTCTTAAGAAAAAGATGTTACAGCAAAAACAAAAATTGGGGAATATAGTCTTTTTTTTTCGAGTTTTATCTTGATTGTGAGATTTTTTTTTGTTTAAAAAATTTAAAAAAAGTTGTCGGGCGGCCCGAGCCCGGCCCGCTACCCGCATAGGGCGGGCTTGTGCATGAACTTAGAGGCCCGAATTTTAGTCGGGTTTTTTTAGCCCGGCCCGATCAAGGCTCGAGCCCGAAACGGGCCGGCCCGAACCCGGCCGGGTAGCCCGAATTGCCAGCTCTAGGTCAACGTCAACGGATGGTGGGGGATGATTTTCTTTTTTTTTTAAATTAATTAATAATTTAATTACATAAACACCCTTAAAAAAATAAGTTACTCATGTTATAAAAGGAAGGGTAATTTTGTCCAAATATTTTGGTGGACATTGCTAAAATCCTCCAACATAGGTGGATGTTAGCAGCCCCCATATATATATATATATATATATATATATATAATTAAAATCATGCTTATTAAGGAAGTCAGTTGATTGTATTTCAATTCATTTTTTTTCAAATTTATCAAAAATAAAGGTATTTTAAAAAAATAGAATTATGAATTAAACAAAAATTAAATGAGATAGCAATCTTTTATGTATGTTTTAAGAAAATAGCATTAAGAATGAAACAAAATTTAAGAAGGTAAGATATTTTTGCAGTTTTGGTTATATTTAGAAAAAAAGATTTTTTTTTTTTATATTTCAAACATGCGGGAGTACTTAAACAAGTGAACTTTTAAGGGAAATAGTTTATTTAATGTTTTCGAAAACCTATGTTTCGTCCTTTAAGTTTTTTTTTTTTTCCAGTTTTCTCTTATTAAAACTTTTTTCTTTCAATTTCATCATAAAACTTTTTTTTATTTCGTACTCCCTCCGGTCTCGAATATAAGCAAATAAAAACATCTTATTTATGGTCTTAAATATAAGCAAAATTTAACTAATTTTATATTTTCAATACAATTATTCCTAAAATATATCGATAAAGTGGTTGTATCATTTAATTTTTGTTTCATTTCCAATACATATTTTTTAAAATGATCTATTTCTTTTGTGAACTGAAAAAAATTAAATACACTCAACTAACTTTCTTAATACTTGCAAAATTAGTTATTTTAACTTATATTTGAGACCCGAGGGAGTAACTCTCAATTCTTAACCAAAAATCATAATTTTGGTATCATTGGGTTCCGGATGAAGAGATCTACAAAAGCATTTATTACATTTTTAAAATTTTATCATAAAAAAATAGATTTTATGACCCATTTAGAAAAAAAAAATTACTTTTAAGATGAAATTTAAAAACAAAAATAACTTAAAAGATGAAAACATGATTTTGCCTTTGAAATATAATTATTTTAGTTTTTAATTAAAATTTTATTCTCTTAACTATGTTTAAGATCCATTTCAAAAAAAAAAACTAACTATGTTTAACATGTGTCTTAGGACTGACATTAGAAAAATCCGTAACACTTAAGCAAGAATTGCTAGATTGATTCATTTTAATATTTCCTCCGTCTCACAATAATGGTTAAAAAAACAAAATTTTTTCATACCAAAATAGAGTTAAATTAATTAATGAAAAAACTTAGAAATCATAAACTTTAAATTGTGATTGATTGATTAATGATCAATGCATGAAATTAATTGTTCAATAATTGATTGATGTATCAGACAAATCATAAAATGCATGTCTTCTAAATTTTTTCACTTTTGAAATTTTTTATCATTCTTATAAGACGGAGGGAGTAGTTATGTTATTTTCTAATTTGGTTCTATAACTTTTTTTTAATCTATTTTGTTTATGTTAAATAACAATTTTTACATACAACTCTTTATTCTTCTCAAAAATTCATAATTTTAGTTTTATTGTGTCCATGAAAAGAGATGTAAAGTTCCTTTAACATCCTCTAAAACCAAACCATTAAAAATTGAGTTTTAAACTACAAAACTGATGAAAAAAATAACTTATATAAACCACTTAATTAAAACAGAAATCATTTCAGAGAACTAATTTGAAATAAAATATAACTGGAAAAAAAAACAAACTAAACTTACAAAACCCACTTACAAAAATAACTTCAGCATTGCTTGGAGCTTACCAAGTACCAAAGTCCTTTGAAGAAGTCATAAAAATAAGAATTAAGTTAGAAATTAAACTGACCTTGTATAGGTAAGTAACCTTTTTCTCTTAAAACTGGAAATGCGGAAAAGGCCACGAAGGAAGACACTCCACCAGTCCTCAACACAATCCTTGGGAGGTGAATGCTTTCAGCAACGGCTTGAGTGAAGTAACACATAGCATCAGAAATCAAGCAAGCAATAGGCTCCTCAGGAGAAGTATCAGATAGCATATTCACCAAGCACTCCTTGAAAGGTGTTACACATCCAGTATTGAGTGCTATGAGAAAGTTTAAGAGATCCGAAGAAGTATATTCACTTTCGGATAAACCATCTTGGATACAGCAAAAGTTGAAGTGAGGGTAGTTTGAAGGGTTAGGGGAGCTGAAACTTGTGTGGACAATGGTGATAGAGAATCCATTTGAATGAAGGATTTGTGCAAGCTGAAGCATTGGGTTTATGTGTCCTTGCAGTGGCAAAGGGATTAGCACCAATCTACGGCCTCTTCTTTGCTCCATTGCCTTGTCTGCTAGGTTGTACTTTGGCTTTGAAGTCCTTTAAGTGTTTAATACAACTGATGTAGCTAGTCAAAAGAAAAAAGACCCGGGTTTGGGTCGGCCCGGCTCGGGTGCGGGCTAAATAGCCCGGTTACAAATTGAATACACAATCATACAACCCAAACCCGCACTATACCGGGCTGTGGGTCAGCCCGCATAATTTTTTTCCAATTTTTTTTAAAATTTAATGCAAAAAAAAAATAAAAATTTGAGATCATTTTTATTTCTTTCAAATTTTAAAATTTTGGAACTAAAAGTCATATTAAAAATTGACAATAGCATGTTAAAAACATTGAATACCTCATTCTGCTCAATAAAATTCAAATTAACACAACGTTGAATACCCATTTGCAGCAAAACATATCCTATTGCAAGAATGCAAGATACAATAAAACACAATTCCTTCCCAACTTTGGACAGCAAAAAACATCTCTAGAAAACAGAATAAAAATAGCAACAGCATAAACTAGAGGGCCACTACTACAAAATTGCTAATTAAAGGCGGTATTTTGAGGGCGGTTCCTTAACGTAACTGCCCTCTTTAGCTAAAAACTTTTAAGAGAAGGGTTCCTTACTCTAATCAGCCTTAAAAATGTTATTTTTAAAGGAGGTTCCGCTTAAGTACCGCCTTCGTATATTTTATTTAAAAAATGTTAAAATTAAATAAAATTCAAAGCATTTTTTAGAAGAGTTTATTTGTTAAACCGCCCTTGTTTATTACTTAATTCAACTGCCCTCTTAAATCATAAATTAAAAAAAATTGAACAAACACCCTAAGAAACCCTTTTTGCCTTTAGCGCCCCCACGTTGGTTCTAATTCTTCTTCATTTGTCCCTTCTCTTTCTCCCTCGTTTTTTTTCTCTCCTCCGTCCCTTGCTCCCTCTCTCTCTCTCGGTCGGTACCCAGCCACCACTGTCGGGCTCTCCCCCTCTCCTTCTCACACGACACACTCTCTCTCTTGTTCTCCCTCAAATCGCGATTCGAACCGGAATCCAAGATGGAGCCCAACCGCGAAGCTCGCCCGCCGCCGTGACACAAAGCCAGCTCTGCCCCTATCCCTCTAGTTCTCGTCGCCGTTCGGGACGCCGCCTCCATGGACGAAGCTCGTCTCCGCCTCCTCGCGTCGCTGGCGTCCGCTGCAGGTTTGGATCGAATCACAGCTCGGTGGTTCACGGCTTGGTGGTTGTTGGTTCGCTGCTAACGGCGGTGAAGAGGAGCGAAGGCCATATCCTTGGCGATGAAGAAGAACGAAGGTCATATCCCTAACTGCTCTGCTATTGCCAAATCTAAACGTTAGGGTTTTTCATTTTAACTTTTCATTTTCATATTCTAGTTTGCTTTTCATTTTGACTTTTGTTTTCCTCGATTTTGTTTTTGGTGTTATAGAGTTGGATCATTTTCTGCACTTTCTGTTCAAGAGGGTCAAGGTTTTATTGCTCCGTGTTTTTTTATGTTGGAAACTTTTCTTTTTTCTGAAATGGAAGGAACTGGAAGGGAATATATAGTACTCTAAACTTTCTTACATATGTCTGGATTTCTTGTTGATGTTAAATTTTCAAAACAAGATTGAGATCTGTTGAATTAACATTCTTTGATCATGGAAAACCATGACTTGTTGTTCGCTTAGTTCTATTTCCTTCTTCTGTATAATCAATCTGACTTTAAGTGTTATTCTCTTAATGATTGACAGGGATTGGCATGTAGAAAAACTAAAAGATGTTAAAGTTGTCGTTGCATTAAAACATCCCAACTGGAGTATGGGAAAAAAGATAACAGTGGACTCTGTTACCCTTTTCAATAAGGTTTATTTCTTCCTGATGCCAATATATTGGATGATAAATGCCTTCTTATGATTCTGTCTAATTATATGGTCTGAATTTTTATGAAAGAAAGAAACAGCGGGGTTGCATAAAATAAGTGGATGTCTGAAAGTATTTCCATATACTTCTTGTTGTTGAGTTTGGATTTTATTTTTCTTTGATCTTGTAACTAAGGCTAGCTTACGAAGTTAAAAAAACCTTGAAGTGTCATTTGGTTGGTTTTGGGGGCATTTCTTTGTTTGAAATGTGGAGGGATCGGAAGGCTTTTGGTGTTGATGTGCTCTTTTTAACATGTGTTGCTGGTTTCCTTAGGAAGATAATCTATGCTTCGTGCTTTTTAATTATTTTTTAAAGGAAATTTCATCATCCCTTCCCTTAATTTGTCTTTTATTATATTCAATTTTTCTTGCCAAGATGCCATCTCGTCTTATCAGTGTACACCCCTTTAGTTCTATATTTCTGATATGAGATATGTTATCGTAGGTGCTATGCTTATTGTGAAATGTGAAGTTAAATTTAGGTTCTTTGTTGCGGCTAAAATTTGTTTTTCTTTCTTCTACCTTACTGATTGTTTGGAATCCTTGGCTTTTGTAGTTTTTACCGCAGGACAGAGTCTGTAACATCCCTAACTTCAATCGAAGTGTAATATGATTTATGCAAAGTATTTAACGGAATTACCAAGTTTAGGGACAAGATTTTAGGAAGTAATCTAAGCCTAGATGAGTATGGAAGTCTAAGGGAATGATTTGGAGCTAGAAAAACCACCAAAATAGGGATTTTCCTGAAAGTAATCGATTACCTTGCAAGGTGGTAATCGATTACACGGCCTATGGTGAAGGCACATAGATGTTGCAGCATTGGTAATCGATTACCTCATGGAAGTAATCGATTACCTTGTGATTTTCATGAAGTAATCGATTACTTTAAGATGGATTAATCGATTACTTGCTCTCAGTTGATTATACTAAAATGTTGCATCAAGGGAGGTCATCGATTACTCTGGGTCAGTAATCAATTACTCTTGCAAAAATCTGGAAAAAAAAATAAACGAATGTGGACCACACATTTTAGACTTTCCCTCCAAGCTAAGCACCACAACCACACGATTTTGGGTCCCTTTCATGCTCATGATAAGAAGCAAAAACAACAACATAACACACACAACAACATCTTCTCTTCATCTCTTCCTCTCATCTCCTCCATCTCTCTCTTTCTATCTTCAAGAGCATATCATCATCATCAAGCACAAACCCTCAAGAATCAAGATCAACCATCCCTCTTCTCATCATCTCCACTCAAAATCAAACAAGAAAATAACCACCAACTTCCTTCTCCTTCTTCCTTAAATTCGTGAGCCTCATCCTTCCATGCCACCATCAATTTCTATAGCAGCAGCGGCGGCAGCAGCGGCGGCAGCAGCAGCCACAGTGAATCCTCAACAACTAGCACCAGCGATCGACTGGATGGCCCGAATCAGGAAGAATGAGCCCCAAAAATTTGAAGGAGGATTCAATCCGGAAGGAGCACAACTTTGGCTTCAAGGGATCAAGAAAATTTTCCGCTCTATGGCGCCACCGGATGAGCAAAGAGTTGTGCTGGCACAATACATGTTATCAGGGGAAGCGAAACATTGGTGGGACCAGGTGCGAAGGGGATTGGAAGCAGAACATCAGGTCATCACCTGGGATCTGTTTAAGATCCGTTTTCTGGGAAAGTATTTCCCTGAGGATGTCCGCAGGGAGAAGGAGATCGCCTTCCTGCAGCTGGTGCAAGGGGACATGAGTGTTGGGGAGTATGCTGCTAAGTTTGAAGATCTGATCCGATATGCCGGAAGCTACAGGGACGCCGATGAAAGGACCAAATGCATAAAATTTGAGACTGGACTTCGCTCTGAAATCAAGATGGCATTTGAATATCAAAACATTGCAAACCTGTCCTAATTGGTCAATATGACCAGTACTTATGAGAAGATTCGAAAACAAAGGGCAGAGGAGAAAAGAAACAAAAAGGTACAGAAAGTTGGGGGTCCGATTCGGGGAAAAGGACCAGTTCCGGAATCAAAACCTTATGCTCCGCACAATGTTGCACCAGCAGATTCGGGGGTTAAGGACAAGAATGGGAATGCTATGGGAACTTATCCACCTTGTCCATATTGTGGAAGGAAGCATGGGGGAGAATGCTGGTATCGGAATCAATCCAGGGGGAATTTTACTTGTTTTCTGTGCGGGAAACCAGGACATTATGCTTCAGCTTGTCCCACGAGGATTCCGAAGAAAGAAGTCAACGCTACAAAGGTGCAGCAAGCAGGAAAGAGTGAACCTGCTTTGAAGGGAAAACTGTACACCATAGACGGGGAGGAGGTTAATCTAGCTGATATAGTTACAGGTATAGATTATTTAGTAAGGTCCATGCAATATCCTACTATTTTTGATACCACATAACTGATTTTTCTTCCTTAGAAGTTATTTGGAAATACCAAGTTCTTCAAAATAGAACCATCCTAGGAATCTTTAAAACATTCAATTCATTCACCCAATCTCGACTTCTTGGTAGCATGGTAGGAACAATTAGAAGAGAATGTCAAGTTGTAGAATTCTAGTTCGAACTAATCAAATCCAGTGATAATATTATTATTTAATACTATGTAAGATTAGAATTGATCACTCTAATTCTTGCATATGTTAAGTGATGATATCATCAGTAAGCCCAACAATGGGATCGCTATTAGTAGATGGAAGATTGAAACTGATCACTTTGATTTATCCGCCTACTAGTAGTTGGTGTCATTGATAAATCTCATATCCAAGATTTTACCAAAAGAGTTTAGCATCGGAAATTTTACTCTTTGTTTAATGCGAAACCCTAGTAGTACGGAAAATCTAAGTGGGGGAGTGAAACCAAAAGGAAGTAAGCAGCGTAGCCAAAAGACCTTGTAATCGGGATGGTTCTCCATTTAAGGATCTTAACGGAATTTCGGAGACGAAATTCCAATAAGTGGGGGAGAATTGTAACATCCCTAACTTCAATCTAAGTGTAATATGATTTATGCAAAGTATTTAAGGGAATTAGCAAGTTTAGGGACAAGATTTTAGGAAGTAATCTAAGCCTAGATGAGTATGGAAGTCTAAGGGAATGATTTGGAGCTAGAAAAACCACCAAAACAGGGATTTTCCTGAAAGTAATCGATTACCTTGCAAGGTGGTAATCGATTACACGGCCTATGGTGAAGGCACATAGATGTTGCAGCATTGGTAATCGATTACCTCATGGAAGTAATCGATTACCTTGTGATTTTCATGAAGTAATCGATTACTTTAAGATGGATTAATCGATTACTTGCTCTCAGTTGATTATACTAAAATGTTGCATCAAGGAAGGTAATCGATTACTCTACGTCAGTAATCGATTACTCTTGCAAAAATCTGGAAAAAAAAATAAACGAATGTGGACCACACATTTTAGACTTTCCCTCCAAGCTAAGCACCACAACCACACGATTTTGGGTCCCTTTCATGCTCATGATAAGAAGAAAAAGCAACAACATAACACACACAACAACATCTTCTCTTCATCTCATCTCCTCCATCTCTCTCTTTCTATCTTCAAGAGCATATCATCATCATCAAGCACAAACCCTTAAGAATCAAGATCAACCATCCCTCTTCTCATCATCTCCACTCAAAATCAAACAAGAATATAACCACCAACCTCCTTCTCCTTCTTCCTTAAATTCGTGAGCCTCATCCTTCCATGCCACCATCAATTTCTACACTCTCAAGCTAAGGATATCACTACATAGGACCTCTCTCATCATAAGGACAAAGTTTCTACTTCCTCTCACAACCATCCTTCAAAAGTGGGGTGATCTAAAACCCTAGGTTCCATCCTAGAGCAAGGAATTCCTATATCTATTGGTTTTGAGGTAAGAAGGAAAGTATTACCTCTATTTAGGAGGTATAGTCTAGATAGTATATAGTGAGAACTAGGTTTAGGGATTGGACTAGAATAAAACCCTAGGCAAACCCTAGGTTAGAAGAATTGATACTTGTTTAGCATATATTGTCATAGGAAATAGTTAGTGATAAATAGAAATAAAGAACTTACTTGTAAATTGAAATTATTATAGGTTGTTAATGTATAACAAATAGGGGAAAATAAAGAAAACAGTTGGACTGAGTGAAAACAGTGAATGAATAAATATTATATTATCATGACCCTCCATAAAGGAGTGGAATATCATAGTATCAAGACCCTTCATTTGCACACTAAGTGGAGTGAGAACATGACCCTTCACTTACTCTCTAAGTGAAGCGAGAATTATATATTATCATGACCCTCCATAAAGGAGTGGAATATATATTATCATGACCCTCCATAAAGGAGTGGAATATATATTATCATGACCCTCCATAAAGGAGTGGATAATATCAGGACCATCCATACAGGAGTGGATATTATCATGACCCTCCATAAAGGAGTGGATATTATCAAGACCCTCCATAAAGGAGTGGAATATATATATATATATATATTCATGACCCTTCACTTGCTCCGTAAGTGAAGTGAGAACAAGACCCTCCACTTACTCTCTAAGTAGGAGCGAGAATTTTATTTATAGTATCATGACCCTCCCTATGCGGAGTGGAAAAAGTAAAATAACATGACCCTCTAATAAGAAGTGAGTAATAAATGGTAAATGAAAACAGTAGGGAGAACAATGAGAGTAAGAAATGATTAGTAACATAAGTGTTAGGGTAGAAAAGCTTAATAGAGTGCTTGGTTACTCTCTATGTCTACTTAGAATGTACTTTCCTAAGTTCTGTGTAATGCTACCCATCTTGCTATATTTTGCAGATACTGGGGAGGAGCAGGCACAGGACATGGCCGAGCAGGGTTACATTCCACATCGTGGAGTGTGAAGTTTAGTAGGGGACCGAATTGTCGGTCAAGGGTTTTATTTTTGGGAAAATGAAATGTGTTGTTGATGTAACTAATGCTAGTTGGGTATTTTTGTGAAAAACTAAGATGTTTTAAGATTTGTATATATTTTCTAGAACTGATGTAATGACTTTCCTGCACACTGTTTATGTTATGTTTTGGCCCTGCTGGCTTGCTGAATGAAATGAATATTTTGGTTTTAACAGGTGACAGGTTAAACTTATCTTTGGGAAAACTAGGAAAACAAAGGAAACTCCGTCCGGTTGACGGAAGACTTTTATAAGTTAATCAAGTTTTGAAGAAAATTTTAAGTCTCCAAATTAATAAACGGGTTTAAGGGTAAAATTAATTAGGGTGTTTCAGAGTCTCTGAGTTTGCAAAGTTAACTCCTGTGCAACTTCTTAAAGAGACTGAAAAGGCTGTTGGTGATCCACAGCTTCCAGAGCAACATCGTGCGCTAGTTGAGAAAAGTCGTGCATTAAAGCAGATTGAGCTGGTAAGTTCACCCCTTACTGAGAAAGGGTATTAATGATCTCAAACTTAGTTATTTGCAAACATGAAGATCACTTCATTAATTCTGTTTCAGTCTGTGGAGAAAAATGAAATTACTTTAAATCAGTTGAAGGAACTCAATGCTGAACTAGAGAAGGACGTTGAGCGTGTTCGTCAAAGAGATGAACTTCTTGCTAAGGTATACAATGGATTTTGTTGATTGCATTCTTTGCTTACGAATTGGTAGATGATGATTGCCTATGTGTCTATATTAATTTGTTGCGCTATCAAAACATAAAATTAAAATGTGATGGATATATGTGATTGTTATTTAATTTTAGGCATTTTTTTAGGTTACAACTGATTATGTTCATTCATTTTCAGGGTTAGGAAAATGCAATTTTAACTTAGGTAAACTATGAAATGGTTTTGACATTATATGACACATAAATTTTTATTCTGTCTTTATTTGTGAATTCCTTGTTCTTGCTATTAGTTACCGGTGATATTTTGTCATATCCTGGTCATCATTAACAAACATCTATTATGTTCTACATGTATTTCGTCATATCCAGCTCAGAGTAAATTTCATTTTTCCTGGAATGTAATGAAGATTGGAGTTTCAGACTGAGCCAAATTTGAGATGTGATTATGCAGGCTTGGTTAACAAAATTTAAAGCTCTTGACAATGTTAAGTATCCATCCAGGAATCTTGCCTACGTTGCTGGCTGTGCTGGAGGCACCATGAAAGGAGTTCTTAGTGCAGCAAATGAGAAACTTATAACATACCTTTCCAAGTTGTACTTTTGAATGACCTCAGATAGTCGAATGAGAAACTTATAACATACCTTTCCAAGTAGTATATAGAAAACTATTGTATTATATCTCTTGTATATTGAACAAATATATAGAACACTCTTCCTTGACTTCATATGATTGGATTTTTAGTATATCACTTGCCTTTAGAAGCTTTAGAGTCCAACAATGAATATGGGATGTTATAAAATTTGGGTTTGATGAAAAAAATATAGCCACAACTCAAGTTGTGCATATTTTAAAAAAAAAATCTATTTTGGCCACAGTTTAAAGTGTGGCTAAATATTTTTTTAAAAAATATCTTCTTATTTAGTCACGGTTATAACTGTGGCTAGCTAATAAAACCATATTAAAGGGGGCAGTTCTGAATAATCTTTTTTGAAGACAAAAGAGGGTGGTTCAGAACCAACCTCATTGAAAAAAAAAAGAGGGCGGTTCCGAACCTCCCTCATTTTAATAAGTATTTTTAAGGGCGATACATTTAAGGGGGGTTCGGAACCGCCCTCTTTTTGCTAGCACTAGAAAGCAGCAAAAATCAATAACAGAACAACAACAAAAACAGTAGAAATCAGAAGCAGAAACAGGAGTGTGTGGCGGTGGCTCGTGGAGGTTGGAGGTGGAGGGCGTGGACAGTGGAATCGTGGTCGTGGGGGTTCGGCAGCTCGCGCTGTGCCGGCGTGGACAGTGGTCTCGTGGGCTCGCTGCTGCTGTGCGGTAGGCGGCGGAGAAGAGGAAGAGGGGAGATGGCTTGCTACTGTGCTGTGCACTTTCTCCGGATTGAGTTTTGGAGTAAAATTGAAGAGCCCAAGCCCGCACTTTCTCCGGGTTTTTTCGCTCGGCCTGCATCGGTCCGACCCATTTTGACAGCTCTATATAGTACCTTATAAAGTTAAAGTTATTGAAAGATTATTGTGTGGGAAAGGTTTTAAATATTGATTTCGATTGTGGTTTCGAAAAACTTCAAAACCTTGATGTTGCGGATAATTTTGGGTAAATGCAACCAATGCGAATGTAATTGATGAAGAATTATTATTTGATTTTGGACCACTATATCATTCATGATACAGATTAATAGGAATTTTACAAATATTAAAATTTAATTAAAAAATAGAAGAGATAAAATTTGAAAGTAAAAAAACTTATCATGTGTTAAACTCTTATTGACTTAGATCGTGGATGACATGATATTCCAAGATCAAACAATAATTTTTCCTAATTTTTGTCACATCGTACTTTCAGCGTATACATAAACTTTAACATATCGAACATTTGTTATATACGTATGTGTTGAAGGAGGAAAACACAATTGTTACATCTATTATTGTGCAAAAAAAAATTTGTTAAGGACAAAATTGGCTTACATTTGCTATTTAGACCTTCTTTCGTTTTGATTCTTAGAATTTCATTAATAATTATCATGGTGACATTTGAAGACTCTCCTTTTCAAAGATGACATTTCGGTTGCTACGAAATTGAGAGATGGCTGATGAGTGAGTTTTGCATTGGTAATGAGAGACATCAGACATACCTTCTTCCTCTTCTTTTTCCAGTTGTATATGGCATTTACTGTGCCACTAAAATAGAGGTTGACAGGGACACTCCTTCTTGTTGGCAGACAAAATTTAAGCGAAGTGTTGCGATTACAGCGTAGAACCGACCAACTAGTAGTGGCGATGCCTTATCCTGAAGATTTTCACGACTAAGAACAATCTACCTACTCCCTCGCGTAGTCGTGTTCTTGATATATGATTTTTTTTTTACTTCACTTTTTATTTATGTCTTTCTAAAGTGTGCCCATTATTGCATTTGTTAAGGTTACGCCCACTGTTTTAAGGAGTATGTAGTTTTCATAGAGTTTTGTATTATTTTTTTACTATATGTAATGTTTTTTTACATAATACTCTTTTCATCCTTAATCATAAGAAATTTTTGGAAATTTCAAGTTCATTTAGAAAATTGATTAATTTAGTTAATTGTATTGGAAATATGAAGTATTTTCAAAATTATCCCTATTAATATTATTGATAATCTAAAAAGTGCTAAATAAATAGGGGTGTTTGTGAAAAAAAGTAATTAATGATCATTGAAAATTGGTATGATGTCTTATAAATAGGGACAAAATAAAAGTATCAAAAGAGTCTTATAATTAGGGACGGAGGGAGTATTATTTTTTTTCAACACATCCCTATTTATCACACTCTTTTTCTCACTTCTAATATCTCTCTTCAATAAATGATTATATAAGGACATAATAATCTAAATACCCCAAATTCTTACATCATTTAATCATTTTTTTAAAACTCCTGCATAACTTTAAAATACATTACTTATGAAACGGAAAAAGTATTATAATAAACCAAACATTAATTAGTGCACGTCAATTCGTTTATGGTGAATAAAAAAATAATACTCCTTCGACTAGAAATTATAATGAATTTTTTATTGAAATTAGTTTGTTAACGTGTACTTCCTTCGACTAGAATTATAAGCAAAACCAATTAATTTTACGCTTATTAAGAATGTTAGTTGATTGTATTAAATTTTCTCAAATTTATAAAAGAATAGAGATATTTTAGAAAAGTTGCATTTGAGAATGAAACAAAAATTAAATAAGATAACAATTTTCTTGGAATATTTTTGGAAAGTGGCATTGGGAATGAAATAAAATTTAAGAAAGTTGGTTAGTTTTGCTTATATTTTAAACGAAGAGATGTATGTTTTTTGTTGCTTATATTTCAAGCTGGAGGGAGTACATTAAGAGCACTTATTAACATTTGCCTTTATTTATTTGTTCAATTAAAAAACGGTTTGAAATATAAGAAAAAAACATATTTTTTTTAATTTAAAATATAAGCCAAAATAACTAACATTCTTAAATTTTGTGTCATTCCAAATATTACTTTCCTAAAAAATACCTATAAAATTGTTATATCATTTAATTTGTATTTCATTCCTGATACTATTTTCCTAAAATACCTCTATTTTTGATAAATTTGATGAAATTATATACAATCAACAAACTTCTTTAACAAGCGTGTTTTTGGTTTTTTGGCTTATATACGTAAACCAAAGATTTTTTAACGAATGTAATGATTATTTTAATTTTCAACAAATTACTTATATTTTTCTCTATATATCATTTTTTTCGTAATTATTATTTTTTTCTCAACTGTTTACGTAAATCAATATCTTATTAAACAAAGATAAATATGGAAATAATATTTATTATACTCTTGAAGTTTTAAATAGAAATAAAAAATTTCAAAAAATAGACAAATAATAAGAAAAAGAGATATTACTTAATATTGTTAGTGAATTGAAATATTTGACAGAAGAGCTTTCAAAATTACTCATATACTCTCCTCGGTTTTATCGATCTCCCCGATCTTACAGGTAAGATTTTTTTTGGCGAAATTTATATCCATTAAGAAAGTGGGTTAATATTGTTAGCGGCATTGAAAATGTAAACATTTAATATACTCCCTCCGTCCCATCATCTTGGTAAAAAAATGCAAATTTTTTTGTCCCATATTAAAGTAAAAAATAAATGAAAAATCTTAAAGATTGTATATTATGTCAATGATTGATAAGTAAATAAGGAAAACACATTTAAAGATTTTTTTAAGGAAATATTGTAATATGTATTAATTGTAATGATATGAAAATTTGTGTAATATCAATTTATAATTAATGAATGGAACATAGCATTATGTTAAATAGATACTTTCTTATTTACATTGACTTGTTTGACTTTTACCAAGATAACGGGATGGATGAAGTACTTTTTAAAAACTAGTACTCCCTCCGTTCCTATTTATCTGTCATATTTCAAACAAAACACGTCCATTAAGAAATCCAATCATTACTCAAATTTCCAATGCATTAATTATGTTTTTTTCCTACTATACCCTTTCTCTCTCTATAATCATTAATTTTTCTCCACTACTTACATAAATCAAGACATATTAAATAGGGGCAAACATGGAAAATAGCATTTATTACACTCTTGAAATCCTCAATACGACAGATAAAAAGAAACAAAAAATCTCTTCAAAAAACGACAGATAAAAAGGAACGGAGGGAGTAACATATAATTGTTATTGAAATTCTAAACAATGTCGAATTAATAAAAATGTTTATGAAAATAAGTAATTAGATATTCTTGAAAATTCAAACGAGATCTTCTCACAAATAGGACCATTTTTTTAAAAAAAAATTTACATGTAGGACTAGAGGTAGTAATTAAGTCTCTAAAATGTTTTAAATACATAAAAATATTTGTTAATTAAAAGAAATAATTAAATATCATTTAAAATTACAATAGAATCCTATAAATAAGATATAAAAAAATCTCTAAAATATTGTATACTCCTCGGTCCTATATGTAAGTCTCTTTTGAAAACTTTCTTCTAATCCTTAATGTAATTCTCATTTCCAATTATCAATGACATTAATTATCTATTTTTCACAAACACACTTATTTACTTAACATTTTTTAGAGTTTCAATAATAATTATAAAAGTAATTTTAAAAAATATACCAAATATTTACATTTTCAACACTACTAACTATCTTATAAAAAAAATAATCTACGTTCTATTACACTTATATGCTTTTATGTATAAAAAAAAAACATTTTATTAGTAAAGACAAAAGTTATTTCAATAATTTTTATGCATAAAAAAGGAAAAGGATTTAATCTTCGGAGACAACTATCGATATTGATTAGCGAACCATTGGAGCGTTAAAAAATTTTTAAAAACAAATTCAATAGTTTCCAACAAGATCAAGTAGTTAGATTTTCTTTTTCACCAACCAGTACCCGGATATGCTTTACCCATAAATCATAATCCGACTCATCCGGTCCGACCCAGCTGAGATCACAATAAGGGTAGGGGTAAATTTAGTAAAATTCAACATTATAAAATGAATTCAAAATATTTAAGATTATAAATTTTACATAATAAATAATTCATGATAAATAGTGACATTGTATTGGAGAATTAAACAATTAATTTTTTGATGGGTCTTGCTAACAAGTGCTCTTAAGGCACTTGTTAATGTTGCTAAAGGTGATAAAACAATCATATGTTAACATTAATCACTCTCTCGAAAATCTCAAAAATCACATTTTTCTATGCTAAAATACTACTCTCTCCGTTCCTTTTTATCTGTCATATTTCAAAAAAAACACGCCCCTTAAGAAAATCAATCATTACTTAGATTTTCAATACATTAATTATGTTTTTTCCCACTATACTCTTTCTCTTTCTATAATCATTAATTTTTCTTCACTACTTACGTAAACCAAGACTTATTAAATAGGGGCAAACATGGAAAATAGCATTTATTACACTCTTGAATTTCTCAATATGACAGATAAAAAGAAACAAAATAACTCTCCAAAAAACGACACTTAAAAAGGAACGGAGGGAGTACTTTTAGTTTCTTAATAAGGGCACTTGTTAGCATTTTCATTTTTTGATTCATTAAGTATCTCAATTTCCAACAAAACATTACTTTTCAATGAAATTTGTCTTTGCATTTTTTTTCCTAAATTTCATTTTCTTTTTCGGTTTTATCCTCCACAATAAATTTGAAAAAAAAAAAAACACTATCATGAAGGCCACATCGGACCACAATAGGGACAAAAAAAAGCTTAATTTTAAAGGGACCATGAATATGCAAAATAGATTGTACCGGGCATAACTAATACAGAGCACAACCTAGCAGTATACAAAATATAAACATAGACATATATAACAGATACTGCACAAAAATAATAAAACCTGATATTCATGGATAAAAAAATACTTATACGGAAGAAACATGTACTAATAAACATGTACTAATACTGCAGAAACATGTACTAATAGTACTTAAAATGGAGCAACATAGAGTATGCAATCAGAAAAACTAGATGCAAGTAGTTGTAAATATGTCACATTCCAGATAAAATAACCAAATAAAAACAAATACAGATCATAAAACCTGTAGGTAAGTAGAACTGAAAAGCAACAACAGCATATGAAATTCAATTATCATGCAGACCAAGAACTTGCAAAATATAGAGTACTGGCACAACTAAAACAGACTACATAAAACTAGAACCATATAATAGATATTGCACAAAAATCATAGGGCCTGATAGTCATACATAAACAAAACTGGAACTATATAACCAAATAATTCCAGAACCCTGCGATACAAAGACAAAGTAAATAGTAAACTATTAAACTGCAAAACCGGATACAAAAGAAAGCAAAACATCCCTGCATAATAGACAAGAATAAACCTGCATACTAGAGATAGAGAAGCCTGCAACACAATACTAAACCAGTATCTAGAGAGATAATGAACAGATATAGCATAACATAGTTACATGGTACGCGGTACGATTTGGTTCGCGGTACGGGTTCGGGTACGCGGTACGACAATTGATTAAAAGTATGGTACGGAGGGGGTATACTTAATCGGTTCGCTATTTCGGGACGTGGTACTTTCTAAGTTTATGTTTGGTTCGCTATGTGTATAATTGTATATTTGTTTTATAGAATATAAAAATTCTAATTTTGCTACTTGAATTTAGAAAGAAAATTTCACAATATCTCCTCAAATTTATATTAGATCCAAAATTACATCAACTTAATCTTAGAATTCAAAATTATAAAGCAACATTGCACAAAAAAACATAACTTTGCCCCTGCAAAATAACATAAAGCGTATACAAAATAATAACATGACAGTACACAACTCAACTCAAGTTTTCTTTGCTTTTCCTCTGGATGAGCTAGATCCCTTTGCAAATTTCTTTTGTTGATGATGTTGAACCTCAGATGAACTCCCTCTCATCTCAGCTATCCTTGTGGAGGACTCTTCCATGTTTGTGTCATCAGGATGCATCTCCCATTCTTTGTAAGGACTCTGTTTGTAAATTTCAGAAAATCTGGACAGAAGACGAATGTTTGAATGGATGAATACTAACTTATCAGCTCTTGAACCATTCAATCTCCGCGGAAGAACTGCTGATAGGTTGAGATAAAACCTTTTTTGCCACTTCGGCTAGTTCTGGAGTTTGTGATCCATAAGTGGACCACCATTCAATTGCATCCATTGTCGCAGCATCCATTGTAGCAGCTGGCATTCCATAAATGCCTTTTCTCATGTGAAATGTGAAAAGTGGCAAACTGGTCACGTAAAAGCTTTCGCTCAGCCCCATCTTCACCTATTTTTTTCAAAAGCATCCACAACCCCTTTGACAACTTCTGCATCAACAATTGGGGCTTGTCTTGTAGATCTTCCTTGTGCCGGTGTTGCAAGGTAATACTTGTCATAAAATCTTGGAGATAAAGCAAAACCAAGACAATGGAGAGAATAATTCATTTTGGTCCACCTCTTTATAATAATGGTTTCCATTGCTGAGTAGCATGCTGCATGTTTGTTGCTCTCCATTACATCTTTTATCTACCCAAGCATCATATCCATCTTTTCATAAAACTGCCCCATTTTTGGTCCATCACCATCAGCAAACTTGATCAAAATTAGATTGGTTCTGTAATTTTGATTACATTTTTTACCTCTTCCCAAAAATCATCACTAGTAATCATAGAACCTGTTAATCTTGTGCTTTCATCCCCTTGTTTAATCCACTCTTTCCATGCATCTCGAACTACAGTAGTTATCAAAGCATCTTTACAAGCTAGCAATCTCTCAAGCAGTACATAATGTGAAGCAAATCTTGTTTCGGCAACTTTACGCAAGTCAAGTTGTGAATTAGATCTAATTGCTAAGGAATGTGTGTGGTTGATGATGTATTTTACAATAACTTTTCCATTTTGGTAAGTTACTTAAAAAATCAAAGCTTTTAGCAAAGTCTTTAAAAATCAAGTTCTATGAACAACACAAGGAGACCAGAAAATATGCTTATGTACCTTCTCAATCTCATGCCCTGCTGCCTTGCAATTTGCTGCATTGTCAGTTACAACTTGGAGAACATTTGATGGTCCAATTTCTTCAATTGCTTTGAGCAAAAATTTGGCAATAGCAGGACCAGTTTTCTTAATTCCAGAAAAATTTTCAGCATACATGAACATTGCACCCCTAGAGTTGACAGCAATTACATTAATCAGTGGCTCATGCTTTACATTTGTCCAGCCATCTGAAACAATAGAAACACCTTGGCTATACCAAGTGTCTTGCACTGGATCAAATCCCTTTCCACATTCCTTTTACACTCATCCAGCAACACAGTTCTTGCCCTGTCATAAGATGGAGCTTTGTATCCCTTTGGACCCATGTTAATTGCTGCTACCATCTCAGAAAATTGAGGACTACGCAACACATTGAATGGAATACCGTTTGCACAAAGAAATCTCATCACCTTCATATCAACTTGTTCTCTCTCCATAATACGAAAAGCTTGTTCCATGGGTTTTGAAACAGAACTAACAGGTTTATGCTTCCTATCAATTGTAGAAACTTTTAAAGATGTAGATATACCTTGTGTAACATCCCTAATTTAATTCCAAACAATAATTAATGAATTAATAGAATTAAAGTGGAAGGAATGGGTAGATTAATTGCTTAACGAATTTTGTGAGCAAGGTGAGCAGCCATTTTAAGTACTAGGGGTTGTGTAGGAGACATTTGAAGCAACGGGCAAAATGATCTAATCGAAATCGGGGGTTAAATCGGCGTTTTAAATGTTAGAAATCAACCGAAAAGAGAAAATTAGGAATTTATTATAGGATGCTAAGAAATTAAATTCCACCGTCGGATATGAAGTTTAAGGGATTAAGAAGCTTGTCTCCAAATTTGGACCCGATCCAACGGTTAACGAAAAAGTTACGGCGAATCGAATATTGGAAGTCTGATTCTCGCCCAGGCGCGCTTCCAGCTCGCCCAGGCGGGTGCACTGTTCATTGGTGCACCAGACAGTGAAAAACCCGCCCAGGCGAGGCACCAATTCGCCCAAGCGAGCGCAAATCCGCACCACACACACCAGATTCGCGTTTTGGCGCGCCAAACCCCCACCTGACCGCACCAGCCTCCCACGTCGCGCACCAGCAGCACCAGCTGGTGCCAGGACTCGCCCAAGCGAGTGAATAGCTCGCCCAAGCGAGCGACGCACACCAGATCATATCTGGTGAGTCCATTCCAAAACTTGGGGCCAAAGTTTGTCTCTTGGCCACACGATTTTGCTGGTCTCTTGGCAAGAAACAAATAAACAACACCAACAACACACTCTTCTTCCATCTTCTTCATTTCATTCATCGTCTCCTTCATTCTCCCCTTGGTCCCAAGAACCAAGCATCATCATCTCCACCATTCACTCTTCTTCTTCATTTCCTCTCAATCCCCAAGAACCAAAATCCATCACCAACCACACAAACACCAAGATCAATTCATATAATCATCATCAAATCACCCCCCAAGAGCACCAAATCATCATCAAGCTTCATCACCCAAAATCAAGCCATATCACCATCACCTCCATCATTTTCACCAAGAGTCAAGTAAGAAATTAACCAACTCAAACCCTCCTCCTCTTCTCCAAATTCGTGTGCCTCCCTCTCATCCCCTTTGGGCTTTTCAACGTCAAAGCCATAGAGAAAACACACCTTCATGCCTACTCTCCCAAGATCCAAGGAAGGAAATTAAAGGATGTTCAATCCTAAAGAGCTAGAGCTAAGGAGTTCAAGGAGCTAGGGTTCTTGGAGCTAAGGAAAGGCTAGGATTTTGGTGGCTTTCTCCCTTCAAAGAGGTAAGAGGGTTCGTATTACCTTAGCTTAGGAAATAGATTCTCTTTAGTTATAGTGATAGCTAGGGGTAGTGAATGAGTGGAGCACAAAACCTTAGGGTAGTTGATAATGGAAATAAATGAAATAATTAGTAGGGAATAGGAAGAGAAGCTAGTGTAATGTAGGAGAACAAGTATATAAATGATAATGGATAGAAGGGAATGATGGACTAAGTGGATATTAAATCAGGGAGTAATGAGAATAATCAAGTTGACGAATCATAGGGAAATTATAAAGGAATTAAGAGTGGTTAATAGAGTGAAAATAAATAGAAACTCGTGGTATACTTGAAAAGATATAGAAATTTATGGTAAAAATGAAATATGACAATAAAGGGATAATTAAGAGGTAGGTAAAGAAAAGGGAAAAGTGTTAGTGATAGACTGGTTTTAATTTAGGGAGATGATGGATAATAAATATGGAAGGTATAGAAAAATGTACGCTAAGAGAGAATGATGAATGTATGCTAAGGGAAAATGTCGATTTTGTGCTAAATGAATAATGTGATTAATAAATGTGTATGAAAGTGAATTAATAACGGAAAGGGTATTTGTGACTAAAATGGGGAAAAAGTGCTAAAGCTTGTAATGAAATTGAAAGGAAATTAAATAATGAATGGATTAGTAGTGAGTGGAATAATTGAACAATGGAACTGTATTGATAATGTAAGAAGGACCCACCTATCTAGGTGTGTATATAGAAATGTGAAAAGATGAATATGATGTGTATAATGGTGTATGTATATAGGACCCTCCCAAAGGGAGTGCGTATATGTGAAAGTGTATGAATGACCCTTCCAAATGGAAGCGAGAATAGGCGTAAATTTATAAGGACCCTCCCTAAGTGGAGCGTGAAAGTATATAAATGGACCCTCCATAGCGGAGCGTGTATATATAAATAGACCCTCCCTAGGGGGAGCGTGACTATGTATGTTATGGACCCGCCAATATGGTGTGCGTAAATGTAATTAGGACCTGCCCTTGTGGTGTGCGAATAAATGATAATAGGACCCACCGAAAGGTGCGCGAAAGAATAGAATGGAATGGAAAGACTAGAAAGGCATAGGGAAGTCATGTAATTGGAAGGATAAGGAAATGTTGAGTTGTATAAAAGGAAAGTGAATTAGTATATAATTTGGATAGTATGGGTTAGGGTCGGTCCTTGGTTTGTGACTATGCTTTTGTAGAAGCTATATTTCTAAGTTCTGTGTAATGCTACCCTTCTTGATATACTTTTACAGGTACCGAAGCGGAGCATGCACTAGTCGTGGCCGAGCAGGGGCACACTCCACAACGTCGAGTGTGAACGTTAGGGGGTGATATTATATTGGTCCAAGAATTAAACGTTGACTTTGGACGTATATAAATATTATGTATTGTCTTTTGATGAGATGAAACTATTTTATAACTTGATCATTATTATTTTGGAAGTGATGTAGTTGAATGTAATGAACTGATTTATATTTTGCCCTGTTGGCATACTGTTGATTATATGAAAATATTATTACAGGTTTTCAAGGCAAACTCATATTTTTGGAATGTCCATAATACAAAGGAAACTCTGTCCGATTTGACAGAGATTTTTACAAGCTAAAATGGTTTTCAAAAGAAATTTTTAAGTGACTAAATAAATCGGGGTAATTAGAATATTAATTAAGATAGGGTGTTACACCTTGTTGCTTTGCTTCTTAAACGATTCTCCTCACTCGATCATATTCATCACGATTCTTCACTAGTGCTGGACGCCTTTGAATATCAGCCTTCTTCCTGGTTGAGGGCCAAAAACATGTAGGTGAATTCTAGTTTACGAGCTTTGAAACTCTTTCAAACAATGCTTACACTTCCAGCGTTTTGACCCTCCAGGATTTTTTCCTTGTGCAGCACCACTTGTGAAAACTTCACTCCACAATGGCTTATTTGCTAGTTCTGGATTTGTAGGATGTTGTGTTACTGTTGCCTTTGTAGTTGCTTCAAGTCGAACAGCATCACTTTCTTCTTCTTGCAACATTTCTGTAGAGTCTTGAAGATCACTAGAACTTTTACTCTCATGGCCATGGGAATCGTGATCAGTAAAGGACCCTGTAATTTTCTCTTGCCAAATGCCATACTAACGGGATAAAGTCAGTTAGTTAAACTTGGATGAAGTAAAAGAGAATTTGTCATCTTTTATAACAAAACAGAACAGTCTTTGGTTTTCCTTTTTTTTTTTTTTTTCATTTTTCTTTTTATGTACGTGTAGTTTCCTTTCATTTTTTTTCTTTTTATTAGGGAAGATATAAATAAGACTTTTTCAAATATTTTATCTTATTGCTCATGATCTAGTGTATGTGTATTTATGTTGGTTGGTCATAATTTTGCAATGGGATGGGGTAGTAGTTTAATTTATTTTTGTATGAGTTAACAATGTGGGTTGGTGAAGATAATTTATGTATTGTTCATTTTCTTTGTATTTTGTTTCTTTATAGGGTTGGGTGTATTCTTTATATTTTAACATCAAATTATTTTGGGAGAATTTAGATACACCAATTAAATTAATATTGTTAATAACATTAGAAATGTAAACATATGATATAATTTTGAAAACAATTTTTATAATTATTATTGAAATTTTAAAAAATATTGAGTAAATATGAATATTAAAAACCAAATGGTGGAAGTTAGGGTTAGGGTTAGGGCTAGGGTTAGGGTAAATCTTACATGCTAAGACATACATAAAACATCAATCAAGTGCAAACAACATATATACATGTAACAATACAAGTAATATACTATACATGAATCATATAGTACCAACCTATAACCAATATTTTTTTAGGCAAAGTTTTTTTTAATTAATATTTCATATTGAACTTTCTCAATAAAGCAAACATTTTACATTACGATTTCAACTTTAGATGGATTAGGTTCAGGTGAACTCACGAATTTGCTTGATTGTGCCCAAGTTTATTCAAATCTGAGTTTTCAAATAAGTTAACTTGGTTTCACTATCTATAGAGTTCTTCATCAAAATGATTTCTTATGCTCATGGTATAGTTCATGATTTGAAATTTGTCTCAAATATGTATAATTAATCAAGAAAATATGTATTGAATATATGTTTTAACAATTGGTTAATTTGGGCTGAGGACATTGCATTAAAAACACATTTCTTTATTTTTATTTATTTTTCAAATTTCACTAATATTTTAGGATGGATGGAGCATTTACCATGCATAAGAAATAATGTACCACCAAGGATATAGAAATTAGAATAACATGTTAATTAATTTTAATAAATGTTTTTGTTACTTTTTGGTTTAATATGATTTTTTTATTAGTTATTATGATGAAGGCCGAATTAATGTACAAAATTATTTTCTCGGATCCTATATATAATTTTTTTTTGAATTAAAAAATATTGAGTAAATTAATGTACAAAATTAACTCAACACCTTTTAAAGTCTCAATAATAAATATAGGGGTAATTTTGAAAATATATATCAAATTTTCACATTTCAAATATTAGTTACAAATTTAACCACCATACTTAGTGGAAGAGAGAAAAGGTCTTATAAATAAAATCGGAGGAAGTACTAACATTTTAATACTCCTTTCATCCAATTTATTTTGGTAAAAAATATAAAAAAATAATTAAGGAAAAACATTTTACTCCCTCCGTGGCTCCGTCCCATAAAGTTAGTAAAAAACATAGAAAATTTTTGTCCCAAATTAAAGTTAAAATAATGAATAAAAATTTTTTGAAATTGCATTGTATATTCTATGATTGATTAATTGAGGAAACATGCATTAAATACTTGCTTTGGTAATTGGTTGATTTGGGGGACAATGCATTAAAAGCATGTTCCCTTATTTTTGTTGAATTTTCAAAAATTTATTAACTTTTTGGGACGGAGGGAGTAAATTTCTAAGAAAGAAAATGTGATTCATTGATTATGAAATAAAAAAAGTAAAGTAAATATGTATAATTTTTATTTGTAATTAATGAATTGAATCAAGGAAAAAATGTAGATATATTATCTGATAATGTAACCCAAAATAAGAATCACGAGAAAATAAAATAAAAAATAACCCAATATAACGTGAGTGAAAACTGTCAGTCATTCCAAGTTTTTTATTACTCCCTCCGGTCCTATTTATAAATTTCATTCTAGAAGTATTCTTTGGTCATATTTATAAGTCACTTTGTATTTTCTAGGAGACATTTATTGCTATTTTCTCTTATTTGCCCTTTGCCCATTAATGTGAAGTAATACATTATGAAATTCCCAATGCAAGTTAAGAGGGTAAGATTGTAATGTTGAAGTATTTTTTAAAGTTTCAAGAAATCTAACTACCCTCATTGGTCTGTGTGATATGGTTAAGTATGCCCTATAAATAAGACTAGAGGGAGTAGTCAAGAACGTGAATTTTGTTAGTGTTCTTAAGCACTTGTTATTTGTTAAGATTGCTATATATTAAAAAAAAAAATCTCTAAGTTTATATTTATTATATTTTTGGAAACATAAAAAATCGCATTTTCGAACAATTTTTATCTATAATTGATTCCTTCAATGTTATTTGTAAGACTTTTTAAGAAAAAAAAGCTAATCTTATTTGTAAGATCATATCACAATTTTTAATATTCCATTTAATTACTTCTTTTCAAATATAATGTTAAATCAACATTTGTTTAGAAATTCAATAAAAAGTATTACCTCCGTCCTTATTTACAAGGCCCTCTTGGGAGATTTCACGTCCATTAAGAAAGTGGAATAATTTAGTTAATTGTATTGGAAATGTGAACTTTTGATATGTATTTTCGAAATTACCCCTATTAGTATTATTGGAAATCTAAAAAGTGTTAAATAAATAGGGGCATTTGTGAAAAAAAATAATTAATGCTCATTGAAAATTGGTAAAGAGCCTTATAAATAGGGACAAAATAAAGTGTTAAGAGAGCCTTATAATTAGGGACGGAGGGAGTATATGAAATATTAATTCATTTTTTTATAGACACAAATTTCCAAAAAAACAAATTACATATAAAACTGGAGAGATTATATACACTATCTGTCTCTAAATATAGGCTTTATAAATAGGGACAAAACAAAAGTGTCAAGAGAGCTTTATATTTAGGGACGGAGATAATAATTTCAAAAAGGCAATTTATTTTCAGCCTAAAATAATTTCGATAATAGGAATTTCCCAATTTTCAATACATGCACAGATGCACTATTAATACGTATTAATGTGTTATTAAATTTTTTTGTGGCCCAATAAAGCAAGTTTGCTGGCCCAATAAGTTTTCCCTGAGATCCTTCTTCGTACAGGTTCAACAACTTCTGTCTCTTCTCCTTCTTGGTACAAGATCAAGTCTTCAAGTTTCAGGCTTTCAACACCAAAAAAGCATAAACACAGTGCAGAAAAACCAAAGTCAGAATCCCAAAAACACGAACTATTCAATATTGGCCTTCTCATCCTCATCTCCTACCCTCCCTTGACCTTCTCTTACGAACTGGAACGAAAATGTCCCGCGAACCGGGACGGTCGAACCAGTTCGTGGTTCGGAAGCAATTTCTCCGAACCGTGTAACAGTGTAGCATAATACCAAAAAAAAACCAGCTACACATAAGAAATATAGAATACTGAAAAATCAACACAAGAAATGCAGAGAAACAGAGCACATAAGTCAGCCAAATTACATCAAAAACCTGAAAATGCATATGCTAAAATCAAAATCCAAATGCATTCAATCACACATACACACTTAGATAAATTTTGATTTTCAATGTGTAAGAGATTTATCCAAGGGAGATTAGTGAGTATGTCATTTTCTCCTTGTTCTTTGTACTTGAAGGTGCAATAAACCAATATATATGACATTTTAAGCATTTGCCCTTCATTTGTACCTACAAAACAACTCAAGTCTTGCTTTTTGGTACCCAAATGGTTTTGGGTCCAACTTAGTTAGTTTGGGGATCGCATCCCTTCCTAATCCACACATATTTGCCACTAGGTATACCAAATGTTTTGATATTGCACTTAGCTAGCAAGTGATCCAAACACGTATCACCTCTTGTGAAACTTGCAATCCGATTTTTCAAATTTGCAACTTCTTTTTCATGGGATTTGTAATTTTCACAAGTTGTGACATCATTGTTATACACAGCACAATCAAATGTGGAGTTAGCATAGATGAGATCTAGAGTTTCATTTTGAAGCTTCAATTCCTCAAGAGACTTTTGCATTTCTGAAATTTTCTTTTGTTGCTCCAAAATGAAATTCTTTCTCTCAATATTTATTTTAGCTAACTTTTTCAATTCTTTATGCATCTCCACATAAGCACTATACAATTCATCAAAAGTGGGGGAATTCAAATCGGAACTAGAATCGGAGAGATAGTATACCCCATTAGAATTGTTATGTGAGCTCATGCTTGAAGAAACCTCTTCATCCACTTTGGCCATCAAGCAAAGATTTGCTAACTCATCATCATCCGAAGTGCTTGTACTTTCATTTTCATCTTCATGAGGCACATCCCACACTATGTATGCCTTCTTTTACTTGAAGTTATTTGAGTCCTTCTTCTCTTTTTCGGCCTTCTTGATAAATGCGGGGCATTGGTATTTTATGTGCCCCAATTTTCCGCGTTCATGACACTTGACATTTTTCTTTGAGGTTTAGCCTTTGTAAGAATTATCATTTAAGCCTTTACCCCATGCTCTATTGAAGTTTCCTCTTTTCTTGAGAAACTTGTTAAACCTCTTGACTAAGAGTCCCATTGATTCCTCATCAATCTCTGTGTCGGTATCCTCATCTTGTGAGCCCTCATCTAGCATCTTTGAAGTTGCCTTCAATGAGATACCTTTCTTCTTATTGTCTGATTCCTCATATGAGTTGAGACGTCCTAGCTCCATCTCATGTTCTTGGAGCTTTTCGAAAAGTGTTGCTAAGTCCATGGTGTCCAAGTCTCTTGACTATACAATTGCGGTAACCTTTGGTTGTCATTCCCATACTTAGACATCTTAGAACTTTGTTAATAACTTCACAATTCATAAACAATTTTCCAAGAGCAATTAAATGATTAATAATATGAGTAAATCATTTTTGCATATCGGAGATAGATTCATTTGGTAACATACAGAACAATTCATATTCATGCATAAGAGAATTAAGCCTAGCACATTTTACTTCACTAGTGCCTTCATGTGTGACTTGCAAGGTGTCCCACATTGCTTTTGCACTTTTACATTGAGAGATTCTAAAAAATTCATCATAAGAAAGTGCAGATGTGATGATGTTTTTACCTTTCAAATCATAAGAAACCTTTTTACGATAATCATCACTCCAACTTTCTTTTGGAATCTCAACAATTGTCTCACTTATTTTCTTATTGGGAATGTGAGGGCTATTTTCAATGGCATCCCAAATGCAAGGGTCAATAGCCTCAATGAATATTTTCATTCTAACCTTCCAATAGGCATAGCCCTCTCCGGCAAACAATGGAGGGGGATTTATTGAGGCCCCTTCACCACCGAAGACATTTATTGAGCCCAATTGTATTCTCTCAAGGATCTTTTCGAAAAAGCTTTTAAGCTCGGTTCTTTCGACCGAGCTCTAATACCACTTGTAGGAATACAAGTGGGTGAACAAACATCTAGAGGGAGGGTGAATAGGTGTGAAGGTGAACCTTTGTTACTTTTCAAAAAAAAAAAACCTTCAAAAACTATATTAGATATCTACTGTGTATTTGACTGATATTTGACAAACTTCTAGTATTGGTCGAAAATGAGTCAACTAAGAGTTAGATACAAGTCAGATATAGGTCATATAACAGCCAGATAACAGAAATCAGAATTTCACAAAACTATACAGATCTAACAAGAAATTAATACTAACACACAAATCAGATGCAGCAGATGTCAAAACAATAAAACAACTAGCAACATGTTGATTTAATTGATTATTGTTTAGATCTTGTTAGATTAGCACTTATCAAGAATTAATGAAATTAATCAAGATAAAATAGAAAGGAAGAAAAGCTAGACTTAACTATTTATACTGGTTCACCTTCGAATTCAAAGACTACATCCAGTCCTCCCTTCGGATTCAGGAGAGTTGCTTCACTATGAAGAATAATGGTTAGTACAATTGGTTTTCAAAACAATTCCCTAATTGCTAAAACCCTATGAGTAAACCTTACTCCTATTGTACCCAAACCTCCAATTACTTCTTCAATTGAGCCTTGAGATGTTGAAACCTTCAACACTCTTCGATCCTTTTTTGAAACCTTCAAGAACATAATGAAACCTTCATCACTTTTGATCCCTCGTTGAAACCTTCAAGATCCTTGCGGTAAAACTTTCACCAATAACGTGAGTAACGAAGTTGTTGTTGTAGAATGTTTGCACCTCTTGATGTGTGAATTACAACTTGAATAAGAGCACACAACTAATTAAATCTCTTAGATCTAAGATGAATATGCTTTGAGAGATTCAATTTGGTTTTGTAAAGAAGATGAATAAGATGATGAATCTTGGAATGTTAAAACGTGTTTTTCTTGAATGATTATTGTGTAAAAACGATTTGGGAATTATGTATGTATGAGAGAAACTTAATGCTATATTGTTCTAATAAAAGGGAAAGTTCGTTTTGCTGATTTACTGAGTTTATGCGTGCAAAATAGATATGGTTTTGCTGTTACTAAAATACTGCACAATTATGTATCTGAATACCTGTCAGATACATGTTGTTTTATTTGCTTAAAAATTAAATCAGAAAATCAGCTTTGAACCCAACTTTTTCCCTTTACTAAAAACAATTCCCAAGGTTATTCAATGATGCATTTTTATATTTTAAAAACATTTTTCTTTTATGCATCATTTTCCAAGATTAATCATGCATTTTTCTCAAGCATATTTACCTTAAAACTTATGAGATTCAATGCAACCTAATAGACCACTACCCCATACATCCTAATACTAAGAGACATAATAAAGGATGTAAATAATACAATTAAACTATCATGGAATAATAAATCTAATTAGAAAACTTCTTCTCATGTTGGATGTTTGTTCATTGTTGAGATGTTTATTGTCATCAAAACCTCTTGACTTCACAATGAATAACAGAATCGATAGAATAATGATTTGTTTTTGAAATTCAAAGGAATATATAATGTTAAAACAAGTCAATCAACAAGAATCTCTATAAAATCGAAATCAATCAACATCCAAATTAAATCAGAAAACAAATTTCAAAATATTTTAAAAAGTAATTGATAACTTGGCTTGAATAATATATTATTTTAAATCAAGTAATCGATTACACCTATTCAAGTAATTGATTCACCTCTTTTTGGAATTTGTATGATGCAACTAAAATAATCGATTATTTAGACCAGTAATCGATTGTTTTGTCATAAGTAACAAAGCAATCGATTACAGCCTTTCAAGTAATCAATTCAAAAGTCTCTGCCACATTATATGATGCAACATTTCTAATCAATTATTTGAGCAAGTAAACGATTACTCTTTATCAAAAGTAATCGATTAAACAAGATCAAATACTCGATTACGAACTCTCTGATTTTTGTATGATGTTGCCGAAGTAATAATTATCCTAACACAATAATCGATTACTCTGACTTAAACTTGTAAAAAATTAATTTCATAAACTAGAAAACACAGCTAGATGTATTTAAATTATTTTTCACAGAAACAGCATGAAAAACCATTTTTCAAAAATACTTTTTGTATTGGAATATTCCTTTTCCAAGTCCTTTAAGTAAGGCCTAAATTATAAGTGAATGATTACTCTTACCTTACATGATTGCCTAAATTATAAGTGAACGATTACTCTTACCTTACATGATTTCCTAAGAATATGAGAAGAATTCTACTTAGAATAATATTGTTTGACACTTGCTTGATTTCATGATTAATCTTGACTTGTTTCAGTATTGTTGAATCTTGTTTGTAATCATCATAACTTTGGCAAACTTGAATCTTTAAGTGAATGGAATGCTTGATTTCCAACGCTCCCCTTTTTAATGATGACAAACTCATTCTGCAAAACAAGTGTTAAGCAAGGCAATATGCGTTTATATATAATCCCCCCACAATTCTCTTTCAGGAATATCAAGTAATAATGTGCAGGTTTTCAAGATTTTTTTTTCATACAATAAAATTCTCTCCCCTGAATAGATGCATAAAAGTATTGAATGTAAACAATTTTAAATCATAATTTCAATTTTAAAATCATAATTTTTTCAAATGGGGACATCAAAAAGAAGATGAGACTACACCAACCAGAAGCACCTTCATATTCTCAGGACCTTCATATTCTCCCACATTAGTAATAGATATAGCAATAGTCATAATTTACGAAGTGTAACTCAAAATCTCATATCATAGGTTCCATATAAGATCATGCATACAAGAAGATTACCCTTCAACATTTCCTTGAAAAAAAAAACGTAAAACAACCCTTAAACATAAAATTAAACATCCATCACAACCACACACTCCTTGTGATATATGGCCCATAGACCACTTTACATTTATTTACATAATTGCCATTCATATCTGATTTAGAACATATCCTATTCAGTAACAAACTTAACCAGTGATCTGAACAGGCTTCACATCAGGCTTCTTAACTTCCTCCTTTGGAACAGTAACAGTGAGCACACCATTCTCCAAGCTCGCCTTCACCTGATCCACCTTCGCATTCTCCGGCAGCCTGAAGCGGCGGAGGAAGCGGCCAGCGCTACGCTCCACGCGGTGCCACGTGTCATTCTTGTCTTCCTTCTCCTTGCTCCTCTCACCACTTATCTGCAGAACACGGCCTTCCTCCACTTCCACCTTCACCTCTTCCTTCTTCAGCCCAGGCAGGTCTGCCTTGAACACGTGCGCCTCAGGTGTCTCCTTCCAGTCAATGCGCGTGTTCGCCACGGCCGCTGTCTCCGCGTCGAAGCCGGAGGATGGAGCAGTGGTGCGCAAGGGGAAGTCATGGAATGGGTCCCATATGTCGAGAGAGAATGGGTCGAAGACGTTGCTCCTTCTTCCAGTGCCAAAAATGCTTGGAATCAGAGACATTTTTTGTTAACAGAATTGGAGAGAAGTTGAACTCGAAGGAATTGGATTTTAGCGTATGCTAAGAGAGTTATTGATTCGTTTTGATGTGATGAGAGAATGGAGATGTGGAGATATTTATATAGGAGGAAGGGATTGATTGTATTATGGTCGTTTTGGTGTATGGATTGTTCGTGATGGTTCAAGATTATTGAAGAATCTAGCTGGCTCTGGTGTTACTATTTTCACTGGAAAGGAATGGAATTAATGACTGTGTGGAGCTTGTGAGATGTGTCTCGAATATTAGAGAAGTGTGTAGTGGCCACGTAAAGGGAGGATGATTATCAAGGTGGGGCACCATCCCTAAAAATTTAATTGTTTATTTAAGTTTTTAGTCTCTGAATTAAGTGTTTTTTCGAAATTGATCTTTAAACTCTTTTTTCAATGTTTTGAGTTCCTAAACTTTACTAAAATTTTGAAAATGGTCCTTTCATCACTTAAGTGATGATATGACCGAGGATATGTCATGTCACCTTCGCCATATTGATAGATAATGTGCTAGATGATACCGCGTGAATTTTTTAAAATTAAAAAAAGTCAAATTTATTAAAAATAATTAAAATTTTATTTTATTAAAAAAATCGAATCTTTTAATAAATATTAAAAGAAATTATATTTTTAATAAAAAAAATCATGTAGTGTCCCGTGACTCTACAAAACACGTCATTCGTCGATATTGTGAAAGTGACATGACATGTCGTTGGCTATATCATCACTTAAATGATGAAAGAACCATTTTCAAAAATCAAACAAAGTTTAGGGATTTAAAGTATCGAAAAAAAATTTAAGGGTCAATTCGAGAAAAATACCTATGTTCAAAGGCTAAAATGTTAAATAAGCCAATTTTAAATAGCACTCTCCCTTGTTCCAAAAATTGAATCATGCTTATAAGTAAAAAAAAAATACTCCCTCCCTCCGTCCCTAATTAGAAGATCCTTTGAGAGATTTCGCGTACATTAAGAAAGTTGATTAATTTACTCCTTCTGGTCTTATTTATAGGGCATACTTATCACACGGATCAAAGAAAGTAATTAAGTTAGTTTCTTGAAACTTTAAAAAATACTTTAACATTGCAATTTTTCGCTCTTATCTTGTATTGAGAATTTCATAATCTATTATTTCACATTAATAGATAAAGGGCAAATAAGAGAAAATAACAATAAACGCTTCCTAGAAAATGCAAAATGACTTATAAATAAGACCAAAGAATTCTTCTAGAATATGCCCTATAAATAGGACCGGAGGAGTAATTAATTGTATTGAAATGTGAACTTTTGATGTTTATTTTCAAAATTACCCTTATTAATATTATTGGGAATCTAAAAAGCGTTAAATAAATAGGGGTGTTTGTGGATGTAGTGTCCCGGTGTTAGGGAGACACCACGATGTGTGTTTGTGGTTGTTGCGGCTGACGAGGGTGACCCCGGTCCTACGTACCCCCAGTGATAAGGGGATCAAGCCACACGTAGTTCTTGAGAGTAGGGATGAGAGAACATACCTTAGCCCCTATAGCATGGCGATACTTATAGGGGAAGTTGTGTTGTGATGCCTTATGGGCCTGTTCGGCCCAGTAGGGCTGACATGGCTCTTAGAGGATAAGAAGGATGAGTTATTCACCCTTATCCTGTGCTAGAGAGCTCATGCTTATCCTGTAGCGGTATGATTTATTATTGGTTAACCCTACAAGCCCCCAAGCTCGTATAGGCTCGAAGAGCCTGTGCTGAGCTTCTGAGAGTTGTTGGTAACATAAAACATTGTTTGCAGGCGTGGTCTTCCGCTCGGAAGAGTGTTGCGGATGGTTGATAGTGCTCTTTTGTGCTCGGATGATGAAACTGAACGAGTACCCCGATCTCGAACCGAGTTCCCGCGGGGGGATCCGCCACAAGCTCGGTGAGGCTCATCTCGAACCGAGCACAAGCTCGGTGAGGAACATCTCGAACCGAGTACAAGCTCGGTGAGGCTCATCTCGAACCGAGTACAAGCTCGGTGAGGCTCATCTGGAACCGAGTACAAGCTCGGTGAGGCTCATCTCGAACCGAGTGCAAGCTCGGTGAGGAACATCTCGAACCGAGTACAAGCTCGGTGAGGCTCATCTCGAACCGAGTGCAAGCTCGGTGAGGAACATCTCGAACCGAGTACAAGCTCGGTGAGGCTCATCTCGAACCGTGTGCAAGCTCGGTGAGGTACATCTCTAACCGAGTTCAACCGAGTGCAAGCTCGGTGAGGTACATCTCTAACCGAGTTCCCGCGGGGGAATCCGCCACAGGCTCGGTGAGGCTCATATCGAACCGAGTACAAGCTCGGTGAGGAACATCTCGAACCGAGTTCCCGCGGGGGGAGTTCCAGAATGGATTTGGGGATGCTCCGAGATGAGGGTGATGAATTTATGAGTGTAGTCAAAGTCGAATTGGACTATTGTTTTCAAAGTCACGTCATTTTCAAGGAGACATCCTTTTATGCGCTTGCCATGGTGAAAGCCGAAAGGCTTGTGCCAATGTATGCTGGCACGACTCAAACTGTTATTTGAAGTTCGAAGTGTGCCAAGATTATCACCAATTGGACCGTAACGTTTACGAGGGATTGCTTGTCGGAATGACAACCTTAGCCGAGGTGTATTCCTCGATCCGCGATGTATTGGGCCAGATATGAGCCGAGAGGCTTTGAGCCGAGAGGCTAAGCCAAGCTATTGGGTCGCAATCCTCGTTTTCACTTGTAGCCTCGCCGATCTGGCCGGCTAACCGAGATCGTGGGCAAGTGCGTAAAAACATGATCCGAAGTGAGTTTAACATATGTCCTTAATGAGGACGGTAAATGATCAATTTGGTGCCTCATGGGACGTGGTGGTCCTCTTTGGCACGACATTTGATCACGAGTAACTTATGCATCACATAATACCAGTATTCAAGGTCGGCCAATGTCACGATGTATACGCCTCATCACATACTAGTCCCCTACTCGGTAAAGCCTGAAAAGGCTTGTGTCGAGTTCATAAGGTCTGTGAAACGCTCGGGATCAAAGTGGGCCTCGGACTCGGTATAGGTCCGAAAGCTCGGTGAGAGGTTCTAAAGATGTGGTGCGAAGGCACCCAAATATAACCGGAGCATCTTCTGCTCAGGGCTTTACAGTTCTTCTCGGATTATTTTAAAGAGTCGGAGTCCATTCTACCCGCCGAGCAGTAAGCTTCATGGCCGAATAAGGTCACTCGAGTGGAAGTCATCGAAAGTTTATCGAGCTGATGAAGCGGGCGAGGATGTCGAGAAGGGAAAGAATGAAGCCGAGGAAGCAAGAACAGATAGAGAAGGCAAGCTGATAGATTATCATAATAACAAAGAGATGATGAAGCGGCCGAGGATGCCGAGGAGAGAAAGAATGAAGCCGAGGAAGCAAGAACAGATAGAGAAGCCAAGGACGACCGTTTCCCTTGTCGTAACTGTTTAGTCAACTTCAGTTGTTGAACCCCTCTTGAATCCGAGTAATTAGGGCGAAGGCAAGCTGATCGATCATAATAATAAATTTGAAGCAAACAATTACTCCATTGCATAACCAACCCCCTTTCTCGCTAAAGCCTGAAGAGGCTTGTGCCGAGTTAAGAAGTCCTTTAAGGTGTGATAGTCGTTTTCCGCCAATTAGATCGTGTTCATCCAAGCCTCTTTGAGAGACTGTCGGATTCAGATCTGTGTAGGCAAACGCTGAACGAAGGCTGAATATTTGCGAGTCGTGGGTGTGGAATTAGCAGTGTGGTTCCTCGGAGATGCTGGGATCCGACTTAGATCACTGGGTGTTGGCACTGCGGATCGTTCTACCAAATAGATAAGGTCGCGATGGTGCGCAAACCAAGGAAACATTGATCGGCAATCGGTGTGAAGGCTTGAATTAAGTTGGGTCGTCATACTCGGACTCGAATTAATCATAGGTCATCATGCTCGGCAGATCCGATCGTTATGTTTGTACCTTTTTATGATGTATAAAAATAACGATTAGAATATCAAGTAATAGATGATATGTAATGACATTAATTAGCAAAGTATGAATTAATTCACTGTTAATTACGGTTATTATCTAAGATAACACATGTCATGTGGTAAGTGATTCAATAGTAATGAATATGACAGTTAAACCATAAAATTGAAATAATATTAATGGGGTAATGAGAAAGATCCTTCCCTGTCAGTCCTCGTGTTTAGACCATTTCTGAATGTTGATATGCCCGACACCCTCTTGGCAGTGAGGCGTTTCCTCTTTTATTGTTGGAATGGGCGGTTGCCTAGTACTCTTCATCCTCTTCCTACCAAAAACCCTGTATGTCGTTATGGACAAGTCATTGTGTAGCACTTGTGTGAGCAAGGCCGAGATCCCGAGGAGGGATCTTGACAACGATCGTCTTTGGCTCTAAGTGACCGTGAGAGGCAAGGGTGTCGTGGCAGAGGGTACGAGGATGTTGTAGGCTTTGGTCGTGTTATTTGAAGCGGGAATCCGAGTAGTGACGTTGAGGTCATGATAAATTGAAATGGTCACAGTAAGCATGTGTAATAGAGGAGACAACCATGTCATCATGAGATTTTGCCGAACCCTGTTAAAGGCGCTGTAATATTAGATGCCCATCGTGACTGAGTAGTCTAACACCGATTAATTTGAGGATATCTTTAGCGGTCGGAAGCTCGAAATAGGCCTTTTAGAGAAATGAGTCATCATAATCATACCTCGCATGTGTAAACAAAATTAATAATTGGTAATCGTCGTTATTTAACAATTTATAACAATTATATAACGACAATAACAATTATTTGGCAAAGACACGATGTATAATATCGGTATAGAGGTAGTATGATTTTAATAATATCACACGTAATAAACATAATAATGACAATTATTGGGGTTAATAACCTCGTAAAAGAAGCATGATTATAAATATATCACGGGCAATAATTGTAATGAATGACATTTAACAATATGTCAGAGCATGTAATGACAACAAATCAAATGATGAAAGTTTATCCATGAAAAACGACAATGCACAATTGTCAGAAACTGCCTAATGTCATTCGAAAGACAATGTATATAAAATATTATTATCCTATCACGACAGGAAAGACAGACATTTAAAAACAACCAGCAGGAAAGAAATTTGGCTAACAATATGCCACGTATCATCATGTATACAAAAAATCATAATTAGAGAATATCAAATAATTAGTGGCATGTAATGAGATTATAAGGAATAAGCATTAAAAGCACATGTCAAAAGCACTGCATCAGGTAAATTAATGTAAGCATGTGTGTAAAGTAATCACGTAAAATGCCAAGTAAATAGGAAAATAATACAGGAATGAGAATTCCTTCCCTGATTCAGTGTGGTGAGAAATGCCAGATTGAGGGATGTCGAATTAAAGAATGTTGGATTGAAGTCTTCTGTCATTCCTTTCCAAATGGACTTTGTTGAACATTGAGGGCTGACCTCTGTTTTCCTTAAATATGATTTTTTCTATGCTCGGAACACGAGCTTCAAGAGAGGAACTCGGGGCGGGGGTCCTCGCTCTTCGCTCGGAGCACAAGCTTCAAGAGGAGAACTCGGCGCGGGGGTTCTCGCGATCACCACTAGATTCCAAATAAAGCGAAAAATTATGTCCATTAATGGGGATCTCGAAGTGGGTTATTCAGCAGCTCGGGCCTATTAATATAATTATTTGTCCATGTACCTCGCATATGTGCATAGAAAATAATTTAGCGGTTGTCGTTCAAGTTTATAACAACAATAATAGATAACAATAGACATGTAATGACTTTAATTAGCAAAATTGTAATATTTTTGCTGTTAACTAATAGTCATGTGAGTCAATAAAATATTTGTGGCATTATTAAAAATTAGAAAGAGTAACTTCCCTGATTTAAAGGTAGGTTGCTGAATTGTTGGGCCATAGAGTTGTTGAGGCCCGTTTTTCTTTTTGATGCAGCTTGGGCCAATAGTCCATTCCTCCTTTTTTTTTATTATTATTATTTGGGCCTGGTGGCCCGTTTTTTCTTTGGGAACCCTAATGATGCAGCATCTACTGCTGCGTGTTGATGCTGCTGCTTGGGTGGGTGTGGCGGCGGCAGCTCCATGCGGCGAGGGGCACGCACCGGTGGAGGCAGGCGGCGGCGGGTGTAACAGGAAGAGGGCAAAGCAGCTTGCTGCGGCGGCAAGCACGGACTCAAGCGATGGTTGATGAGGAACGGCGAGAACTGGAAGCAAGAATAACCACCTCGAGTTTGAGCGACGGCGGAAGCTTTCGATACGGCGGCGGTTCCTTGAATCGTGGCTGTCACGTGTAGCAACGGCGAACATGGAAGGGTGAGATGGGGGTGGCCGCGTGAGCGCACGCTTACAGCGAAGTCACATCAACAGAGAGGCGTTAACAGCGGCGGCGCGTTTGGTTTTGGTGTGTGACTAACCACCGCGAGAGAGGAAGTCCGTCGTTCTTACCCTCGGGTCGGGCATCATCGCAGATTCGAATCCGGCACTGGCCCCTACGCGCGACCTCTGTTTCCATGGAAAACGTACCCCTCTTCATTCATCGCCACAGTGAGTTTGCACACCATCCAGAGCAGAATCGATGCACGAAGTGGAAATGGAGGCCCATCGCCTCTTCATCCCCAGTCCGCGAATCCGTTCTCAGTGGCGGGGCTTACCGGCGGCGTGTTGGAGTTGTGAGAGGAACTCTTCTCCGTCTTCAACGGAGGAAGATACTGTGTGCACGATCCAGAGCAGAGCCTTGTTGTGTTGAAGATCGACGGCACCGGAAGTCCGCACCCAGTGATGAGTTACAGCCGGCTTGTGCACGGTGGTAACCATGGTCCCTTTCGTCACCTTCTTCTTTGCCTCCGTCGCCCCGGATCTGGTGTGGCTTCAACCTCGCGGCGGTTCCCGTCACCAAAACCGTGAACGGCTCTGCGATCCAACAACAACAACAGTACCGCCGCCGCTACGAGTACCTCCTCCTTCATCGAACGCCCCTTGCTGTTGATGTTCTTTTCTCCTTTTTTTTTTTTTTTTGATTCATGTTTGAATGTTGATGGGAATCGAAATTTACCGATCCTCACATACGGCGCCAATGTAGTGTCCCGGTGTTAGGGAGACACCACGATGTGTGTTTGTGGTTGTTGCGGCTGACGAGGGTGACCCCGGTCCTACGTACCCCAGTGATAAGGGGATCAAGCCACACATAGTTCTTGAGAGTAGGGATGAGAGAACATACCTTAGCCCCTATAGCATGGCGATACTTATAGGGGAAGTTGTGTTGTGATGCCTTATGGGCCTGTTCGGCCCAGTAGGGCTGACATGGCTCTTAGAGGATAAGAAGGATGAGTTATTCACCCTTATCCTGTACTAGAGAGCTCATGCTTATCCTGTAGCGGTAGGATTTATTATTGGTTAACCCTACAGTGGAAAAATGTAATTAATGATCACTGAAAATTGGTATGAGGTCTTATAAATAAAGACAAAATAAAAGTGTCAAAAGAGTCTTATAATTAGGACAGAGGGAGTACATTTTATTAATGATTTTTTATATAAACAAAAATAAACTAACTTTGTATTCTTAATACAATTATTTTTTAAATATTTAAACAAAATGGTTGTAACATTTAATTTTTGTTTCATTTCTAATGCAAGTTTTTCAAAATAGACAATTTTTATAAAATTTGAGAAAATTAAATATACTCAACTAACTTCCTTAATAAGCGTGAAATTATTTTTTTTCTTATATTTAAGACCGAAGGGAGTATAATGCAATATTTGAAAGTTTTAATTCTTGTTTTATACTCCATCCGGTCCCTATTATAAGAAAAAATAACTAAAATCACACATATTAAGAATGTTAGTTGAATGTATTTAATTTTCTCAAAATTATAAAAAATATTGCTATTTTTGAAAAGTTGCATTGGGAATGAAACAAAAATTAAATGAGATCACTATTTTCTATAAACATTTTAGGAATAATTTTATTGGGAATAAAAAGTTAGTTAATTTTTTCTTATATTATAGACCAAGAAAAGTATGTCTAAATTTTCTTATATTAGAGACCGGAGGAAGTAATCTTTTCATTTATATCTTTTGCTCTTTTAGATTTTACTTTATTTTATTACTTTTATATTTTATAATGTCAGTGTTGGACCTACTGTGCAAGTGCATGGTTTTGATAATGGCAATGTTTTGAAGAAGCTCAACCATGATCAAGCTAAACCAAATGTCGAAGAACAAAAGCAACAATGATGAAGAGAGAGCAAGCTCATAGATTCATTTAGTTTATTGTTTTATATCTTTTGTTTTGAGTCTTAGAGTTTGGGTAGAATTATTAGAGGATAGTGAATCTCTATCAAGTGCATGCTCATATTATATCTTGAGTATTTCACTTAACCAAAATCAATAGGTGGCTTAAAAGTATTTTAGAAAAGGTTTAAATTTTAGAAAACAAGTTTTTAATTGATTTTTACAGTAGTTAATTGATTAATGATAATGCTAATCGATTAACATAACATTTGCGTCAGCCATTAATCAATTAAGTCACAGCGCTAATCAATTACCATTACTCAAACAATACTTAATCGATTAGCCTGAACCCCTAATCGATTAACACGTGATTGGTTTTAAAAATAGCTTTTCACTTTGCAAATCTTTCTTTAATGTTTTCTAAACCTTATGGGTTTTCTATATAAACATTTCCCTAATCATTATGAGTCAAGTTACTTCATTGTTACATCAATTTAGAAAAGATTAAAGCCACACTATTCTCTCAACATTCTCTCTCACTTTTACAAAGATCAAAGTTCTTATTTTCATATCTTTGATCAAGAAGCTTTTTGAATCTCAAGTTCTATTTGTTCATTGTTCTTGAAGGAGATTCAACAAGTTTATTTGTTATTCATTGAGTTGTAATCTTTGCATTGAGGCAAATCTTTCTACAACAAGAAGAAGTCTTGGTGTTGTTGTTCATCAAGCAAACAAAGAAGATTGTGGAAATCTTGTTGTGAGGTATCAACAAGTAATCGTGGAAGACTTGGTGTGAGATATCATCAAGCAAGAGAAGAGGTTAGATTAGAAGTTCAATAGGGTTGCAAGACAAGAGTGAGGTATCTCTTGGAGGCTATCAAGTGGGGTATCTTGAGAGACAATCGCTTGTAATTTGAGAACTCTAATTCCTTAGTGAAGAAATCTCTCTTCTGGAAGAGGGGACTGAATGTAACTCTCGGTGGTTGAGAGTGAACTAGTATAAAATCTCTGTGCAATATCTCTTCCCTTATTTCTTTTAATTTTCGCAATTTCATATTGTTCTTGATTGAAAACCTAGAGAAGATTGATTTTCATGTAATTGAATGAATTAGTTTTTAATATATCAAATTGATTTGAGGAAAACCTTTTTCATAATCTAGGTAATCATTAACAATCTTTTTGTTAATCAATTCCGCGCTATCTTTGATCAGACATGATATTTGATTGATTTTCATTTTTGATTGAAAAGCGATTTTCCTTTGTTCTACAGTGATTAATCGATTAACTGGTGTATTAATCGATTAACCAAAGTTCACTTGTCAGGTGTAAGTTGATTAATCTCTAGCCTAATCTATTAAGAGCTGAAATTTTTGTGAAAAATATTCGTTTTAATTGTTTCGATTTGTTTTGTCCGAAAATCTTTCAAGGTTTCTTTAACACCTATTCAAATCCCCCTTCTAGCTGTTCTCCTAGTGTTCTTTAGTTAATTCATCCACCTATTGTAGTCCCTACGGTCAATGCATAATTAAGTTTTTTTCTTTGATTTTAACATTTCATTTATTCATTTTTTTTATTCTTATTAATTTTTTATTTTTATCTTATCTCTCATTTTTAAACTATGCACGGGTTTAAATTTTTTTTTAAAAAAAAATTGATTATAGATTTTGGAAATATGTATTTTTAAATAATAAGTTAATATGAACTTTTTATAAAAATGATTTACATGTATTTAGAAATGAATAGTCATAAACATTAACCTTTGAATCTAGTTTCAGCTACCAACTTTTTCATTAATAAAAATTAAATAATATTGTATCAACTATGCGATTTCTAATTTTAATTAACAACATAATTTCTTATATTAAAAAAAATCCAACTCATTTTGATTTTTGTTTTATTTAATCCATCATTCCAAGTACATTTTGTCAGTAATTCGTTTTGCAAGTCCAAATGCAACTATTTGTTTTACCATATATATCATCATCATCATCGTTATTATTATTATTACATCTGTCCCAAAATATAAGACATGTTTTCACACTTTTAATTAATTCGTGTTTATAAGATTTGAACTTTCAAATTACTTGCTTGTATTAGAACTTCATAATTGTAAATAAGTATATTGTATAAAATAACGCATCATTATTTTTCAAAATTTAAATTGCAACATATTGTATAATTTTTTGGATTTTTTTAAATTTGAATTCATGACTGAGTAAATATTTGATTGTATTAAGCTAAATCATTATACCAAATTATAGCTCATCTTTAATACTTATATATCCGTTTTTTCCGTTGTACCCAAAATTTATTATTCATAATGGTGTTCTGTTTAAATGTTTAATACCAATTTGCCTATATTATGATTTGTTTGTATTAAAATTTCTGAAATTACAACATTATTTTCGTTTTTTTTGCTGGTTAATTATAATATGATGGGTCGTTTAGGCATTATATATTTTTTTATGTCAATATTTGATTCAAATTATTTCCTTTTGATAAGATCATTAATAACCCGTGCAAATTGTAATAATATCGAAATGCAAATTGCATGTTTGCGGACAATTTTTATATTTATATGTAATCCAAATTGTACTAATAAAAATTTACTAAAAATAACTTAAGATAAATATTTATTCACGTGCGATGCACGGACAAACAAATTTGGAGGGAAAAGCAAGGATGAAGGAGGGAAAATGAAAATGACAAAAATGCCCTCAACTTCTCCTATTTTATAATAATATGTTATATATTTTTTATGTCATTATTTGATTCAAATTATTTCCTTTTGAAAAGATCATTAATAACCCGTGCAAATTGTAATAAAATCAAAATGCAAATTGTATATTTGCGGACAATTTTTATATTTATGTGTAATCCAAATTGTACTAATAAAAATTTACTAAAATTAACTTAAGATAAATATTTATTCACGTGCGATGCACGGACAAACAAATTTGGAGGGAAAAGCAAGGATGAAGGAGGGAAAAATGAAAATGACAAAAATGCTCTCAACTTCTCCTATTTTATAATATGTTGATTACACATTAACTAATGGACATACATCGTAATAAAAATGAAATATTATTAAAATTTTAAATAAAAATTAAATATGAAAATTTTATACAAAACACATAAAAAACTTACAATAATCAACAATCTTAATATGTGTGTTCAAGGCTAAAAGGTCAAAAAAAATACGGAATGGAGGAAATATGTATTGTTATTATTATTTTATAAATTTAATGTATAATTAATATTATTTTTAATTATATTTTTATTTTTTTATAATTTCTTAATTTCAATTTTTTTTATCTTTCTTGAATAATAATCATATAGGGATATTGTAATTAAAATATCTCTAATTCTTATGTCATTTAATTAGTTTTTGATCTTGGTGTATAATTTTAAACTTCATTGGTTTTGAAACAAAAAGAGTAATAGAAAAACTAAAAAGTGTATTTATAACATTTGTTAAAAAACCAAATGTATTTAAAAATTATGAAAAAAGGCATTTTTAATATTTTTGGGAGAAGAAATAATTTCCATTTATGAATTTTTCTATTTCTAGTATTTTATTTTTAATAAGAACCTAAAAAATATTAAAGTTGAGGAGAGTTTTTTTCTTTCCATTCCGCTTTTTCTTCTCAACACATGCCATAACAGGTTTGAAATTGTTTGAATGAGACAATACATATAGAGTAATATGTCAGATTAATCCCTGACTTTGTAAGCATCGGTCAAGTTAGTCCCTGACTTTATCGAAATAGCAATTTAGTCCCTGAGATTTCATTTTAATTCACATATGTCCCTATCTTTATCCCATTTTAAAGCAAATACATCCCTGCGATAGTGACGACAGGGACTAACTTGATCGACGTTCTCCTATCTTAGGGACTAAATTGCTATTTCGATAAAGTCAGGGACTAACTTGACCGACGCTTACAAAGTCAGGGACTAATCTGACATATTATAGGAGGTTAACATTGTACTCCCTGCGTTCCTTATTATTTGTCGTTTTTTGAAAAGATTTTTTGTTTTTTTATCTGTCGTATTGAGGATTTCAAAAGTGTAATAAATGTTGTTTTTCATGTTTGCCCCTATTTAAAATGACTTGGTTTAAGTAAGTAGCGGAGAAAAATTAATGATTATAGAGAGAGAGAGAAATGGTATAGTGGAAAAAAAAACATAATTAATGTATTGAGTTATGATTAGATTTCTTAAATGGTGTGTTTTGTTTGAAATATGACAAATAAATAAGAACGGAGGAAATATTATTTTTAAAAAATATAGGGGTTATTTGTGTCATTTTGATAAAACTCAATACCGAATGCAAGTTTTTGTAATGATAAATTCGGTTATGGGGAGAGGACGATATTTTAAACAAATGATCTTACTAACAATTATTCTAAAAAAATTGAGTAAACTGTCACTTTGGTCACTTTGGTTTCTGAATTTACACAATATTTTCATTTTAGTCCTTAAAATTAGCAAAAATGTTTTTATGTCCCTGACTTTGTAAAAAGTCATTCACATTAGTCTCTGCCCCTGACCCCTGTCAACAGACGTTAACGGAGTGATAATGCAGCTGATTGGGGGCCTTAAACGACATCGTTTTTGCGACCTCGTGCACTTATAACGGAGTAAACTGTCACATTAGTCCCATTAGCTGCACCAGTGCCATGTTTAGTTGCACTAGTCTCATGTTCGGCTGCATCAATGTCATGTTTTGAAGTGTGCATATTTTGAAGTGTTCAGCTTCAAAACATAGGACTGGTGCAGCTGAACATGACACCGATGCAGTCGATAGGACTAACGGGACAATTTATTCTGTTATAAATGCCACGAGAACGCAAAAACGACGTTGTTTAAGGCCCCAGTCAGCCACGTCATCACTCCGTTAACGTCCATTGACGGGGTTAGGGGCAGGGACTAACGTGAATGACTTTTTACGAAGTCAGGGACCTAAGAGCATTTTTGTTAATTTCAGGGACTAAAATAAAAGTATTGTGTAAATTCAGGGACCAAAATGACAATTTACTCTAAAAAAATTTGTTAAGAGTCCTGCAAGTGAAATTTTTTGTCATAAATCCCTTCTTTTATTTTCTTTGGAAAACATATAAGTTACATTTCTTAATGATTTACTACTTCATTTTATTTTTTAAATATTTGTTTGCATTTACCTTAAATAAAAAAAAATATTTTCAAAACGTGGGAAAACATGAAGTAAAAAAATATAGATTTTTTTTTTCTTTTTCTTTCTTTTGTTTCAAAGAAAACAATTATAAATTTGGTTCCATTCGGGATGGTTGCCAGTTTCTGGATTTTGGTTTTGAAATTATATTTTCAAAAGAAAACTTGTTCGAAAATTTTGAGCTGAAATGGTTTTTTTTTTTATATATTTTCAGAACAATTTCACCTCTATTTTGAAAACAATAAATAATGATTTCATAATTTCAGTTTTGAGTTGTAAACTTATACCACTTCATCTTTTGTGTCACTCAATCACCACAAAAATTGCCACCAATCATCGCTCAAACTACACTGTTACCCCCAAGAGTCCACCATTGCCTCTCTTGTCACCACGAGAGCATCACCATCACCACAACCACCACTCTATACTGCAACCACTATACCAACGATCACCACATCCGACTAATAATGACAACAATTACATGAAAGTTGTTATTTAATAGTGGTGGTAGTATACAAGATGGTGATGTCTATGGTGGTGCATTATATAGTAGGAGCGCTATAAAAATTATAAGTTTGAAAATAATTTTGAAAACTGAAAACCAAAAAAAATTTGAAACTGACATTATCAAACTGAAAATTAGTTTAGTTTTTTTTTTAAATTTTAAAACTAAAAACTAAAAATCACCCCGAACGGGCCTTAATATCAAATTCAAAACAAAAATATTAGGCCCTGTTTATAACATAATTATGCACATTACATGCCACACAAGTAGCTTATAACATAATATATCAAATTGATTTGAGGAAAACCTTTTTCATAATCTAGGTAATCATTAACAATCTTTTTGTTAATCAATTCCGCGCTATCTTTGATCAGACATGATATTTGATTGATTTTCGTTTTTGATTGAAAAACGATTTTCCTTTGTTCTACAGTGATTAATCGATTAACTGGTGTATTAATCGATTAACCAAAGTTCACTTGTCAGGTGTTAGTCGATTAATCTCTAGCCTAATCTATTAAGAGCTGAAATTTTTGTGAAAAATATTCGTTTTAATTGTTTCGATTAGTTTTGTCCGAAAATCTTTCAAGGTTTCTTTAACACCTATTCAAATCCCCCTTCTAGCTGTTCTCCTAGTGTTCTTTAGTTAATTCATCCACCTATTGTAGTCCCTACAGTCAATGCATAACTAACTTTTTTTCTTTGATTTTAATATTTCATTTATTCATTTTTTTATTCTTATTAATTTTTTATTTTTATCTTATCTCTCATTTTTAAACTATGCACGGGTTTAAATTTTTTTTTTTAAAAAAATTGATTATAGATTTTGGAAATATGTATTTTTAAATAATAAGTTAATATGAAATTTTTATAAAAATGATTTACATGTATTTAGAATTGAATAGTCATAAACATTAACCTTTGAATCTAGTTTCAGCTAACAACTTTTTCATTAATAAAAATTAACTAATATTGTATCAACTATGCGATTTCTAATTTTAATTAACAACATAATTTCTTATATTAAAAAAAAAATCCAACTCATTTTGATTTTTGTTTTATTTAATGCAGCTATTTGTTTTACCATATATATCATCATCATCATCGTTATTATTATTATTATTATTATTACATCTGTCCCAAAATATAAGACATGTTTTCACACTTTTAATTAATTCGTGTTTATAAGATTTGAACTTTCAAATTACTTGCTTGTATTAGAACTTCATAATTGTAAATAAGTATATTGTATAAAATAACGCATCATTATTTTTCAAAATTTAAATTGCAACATATTGTATAATTTTTTGTATTTTTTTAAATTTGAATTCATGACTGAGTAAATATTTGATTGTATTAAGCTAAATCATTATACCAAATTATAGCTCATCTTTAATACTTATATATCCGTTTTTTCGTTGTACCCAAAATTTATTATTCATAATGGTGCTCTGTTTAAATGTTTAATACCAATTTGCCTATATTATGATTTGTTTGTATTAGAATTTCTGAAATTACAACATTATTTTCATTTTTTTTGCTGGTTAATTATAATATGATGGGTCGTTCAGGCATTATATATTTTTTTATGTCAATATTTGATTCAAATTATTTCCTTTTAAAAAGATCATTAATAACCCGTGCAAATTGTAATAATATCGAAATGCAAATTGTATGTTTGCGGACAATTTTTATATTTATGTGTAATCCGAATTGTACTAATAAAAATTTACTAAAAATAACTTAAGATAAATATTTATTCACGTGCGATGCACGGACAAACAAATTTGGAGGGAAAAGCAAGGATGATGGAGGGAAAATGAAAATGACAAAAATGCCCTCAACTTCTCCTATTTTATAATATGTTATATATTTTTTATGTCATTATTTGATTCAAATTATTTCCTTTTGAAAAGATCATTAATATACTTATTTCTATGACTTCATTCTAATATTAGATAAATGTATATTTAAATTATTATAATATTAGATGTTAAATCTTGGGATGTTACACTTTTTATGAAAGTTTAAATAATATTTATTGGGATAATTTTTAAAAAGTATTGCATATGTTTACATTTGTTATAAACTGGTATCGTGAACTTAGAGTTTTAGAATTACCACCCTTAAACTATCCATGCACCCCATTTTAATAAGTGAAATGACAAAAATATTCATTTCCATTTTAAACTAAAAAAGCCCAATTCTTCTTCTTCTTTCTTCTCAACGGTTCCTTCTTCTTTCTTCTTCGCCAACACCACTACCACCTCTTCTTCTTTCTTCTTCTCCACCCCATTCCATGTGCTTATTTTACAGAGGCATTAAATATATCCGTACACCTACAACCTTTCATCTTCATACAAATTTATTCCAGTGTATAAGATTTGCTTTGTCATTTTGATACTTTCGTATCTTTTTTTCACTATTCGTAACGTTTTCGACGAACCCATGTCGTAAAAATTGTTTTCCGACACGGGGTTCTCGGAAAATTGTTTTTTTCCTCTGGTGTGTTTTTCGAGAGGTACCTACTTATCACGATGCTGGTTGTAATTGCTCTCAATCCTTCCTCAAAAACTAGCTGATTTTTGATCTACTCCAAGAATTGAATCCTTTGAAATGTTTATCCTCAATGAGCAAGCTATCTTCATCTTGAGAGAATTTTTCTCTACTTTTTGTCTTCTCAGTTGCTCCTTCTTCTTCTTGTTCATCAAGTTTAATTTTCTCCAATCCGACTTGAGTTGAAATTGGTGGTACTTGAGATGAAGAAGTTGACCCACCCGGTGTTTCGGGATCTTCCTCAATCAATTGAACACGGCTATTACCCATGGTGAGGTTGATTTGTGGTGGTTGTTGATACATGGGGTGTTGGTACGAATATGACATAGAAAATGGATTGTTGTAGGAGTTTGGGTTATATTGTGGATTTGGGAAATAGGGAGCATTTTGAGAATTTCTAGTGTTTGAATTACTACCTTATGTATTAGGAGTAATTGGAGAGTATGAGGAATTATTATTTGGTAGATGTGAATGATTTTGTAAAAAATTGAAGGAAGGATTGTAATGATTTTGATTGAGATCCATTTGACTAAAATGAAATTTGAAATTTTGGTTATGAAATGTTAATACAATGCATACATATTTATAGAACAATTTTTCCAAAGACTATTTTCTTATTTTTAACGTATATATAAACGACTACATTTAACATACTATTGAACAGGATTTAATTGGATTTACTAGCCTACTCCCTCACGGTTTTTATTTATTTTTTTATTATTATTATTTAATTGGAACTGGAGGGACCATTGAGACTACTCCCTCACGGTTTTTATTATTATTATTTTTTATTATTAGAATTGTTCCCAAAAGCTAGTTCATAGGTGAGGGATATCTTAGCCTTTATAAGCATTGGTCAGATTGTATTATCATCCTATGTGGGACTTACTTTAACAACAAAGAACCATTGATAGTTAAGGGAATTTCTAAATGCACTCATGCTTTACTGTCCACACCCACTATTTTATAAATTTTGCCATGAACTTCCTTAAATATCCTTTTTTTACTTTTTAACTTTAATTAAAATTACCACACCCATTCTTCTTCTTCCACCAATTCTCCCTTTAATTAAAATTACCACACCCACACCATATTGGTTTCTTGAGAAATTCAATCTCTATTTTTTCTTCAAATTAAACGAACTAAGAGTACCGTTGTTTACGTGATTGAAGCCTTTAAACGCAGAAGCATCCTTTCAGTGGCGTTGGTCAAAACGCGCGTCTGAAGGGTCCTCAACCCAGATCCAAACAGACCACAAGACGGTTCAGCGTTATTTAGACGGTTCTTCAAACCTCTGATTTACTCTGTTTTAGTAACTTCTTATTGTTCTGTTTGATGAAGGCAACCCATTTATGTATAATGATTGGTTGTAACTTGCAATTCTTATTTTTCTCTACAGAAAACAGTGTGGGTTTCTTTTTTCTTAAATATGAGAAGAACGGATTTTATTCCATATCAGTATTGTTCGGCTTTTAGGACAAACTTTGCAGTATTCGCTATACTTTGCAATTGCAATTCACCTTATTTCCATGTCTGCCATTTTTACAAGTAGCTGGTTATGAAACCGATTGCATGTTTAATTTGTGGAATACTATTCGGTTTCTTCCAAGAAGGTAAATTATTTGATTTGATTCGTGATAAAGCATGCAGTGACATCTCTTCAATGCAGAAAACTTGTATCGAAGTGCACGGGGTGCTTTTGACAAAATCGATAGAAAGTGTGTCATGACGTCTTCATTATTCTTTGGTGTGGTTGGGTGTGCAGTGAGAAGGAGGGGAAAGTTAAAAGTAAAAGATGTAATTTTAATAAGGGTATTTTTGGAAGTCATCAGTAAATTTTATAAAGTTTCGAGTGTGAATACCATTTATTGGGTTTATTGATCAGAACTACCCGATAGTTAATTGGTTTTTATCTTAGGTATCCTAATCGGCTATCACGCACTTAACAAATAAGGCCATAAAAAAGAATGACAACCTCTTGAATTTCTAATTAATCACGCTTACTGTTAAGACAATGTTTCAGACCTGTTTTTACCATAAGCCATAATCTATATTTAGCAATCTAATCTTGCAAGAAAGATAAGATAATCGTGATAAGATACTTAGTGGACCCATACCGACTTGGTGTAGAACGACACATCGGCAGTACTACTAAATTGGGAACCTCATGGACTACTTGGATTGGAAGGCTTTGGATGGAGAAAAATGCACAAGGTGTTCATGCCATCCAAATGATCAAAAACACCATAAACAACAGTACACTAAAAGGGAGAAACACTTCATCAACTCCCTCATTCTATTTCTTAATAAGAATCACTATATTCATACACTTGAGACTACACTTGAGACTGATTTCCCTTTTCTCATTCTCCCTACACCGTTAGCATGGTAAAAAGCACCCCGGTCGTTCCTCCCGACAATTTTTCATGATGCTCCATTCGTTCTCTCCAAATCAGGAAAACATGAATTTTGTACTTCTACCTACATCTTTTAAAGTTAAAAGTCCAGTTGTTATTATTATTAAACATTTAAACATGTCCTAAAATGGTGCTGAAACAAAGAACAAAGTGATTAAATAATATAAAAAGAAAAACGAAGTAATAGGTAATAATCACAGTAAATGAAAGAAAGTTTAAAATCTCATATCATGGATTCAGTACAAGTTCTTCCATACAATGAATTCAACACACAGCAAACCACACAACCACACTATATAGCCCATTGAACTCTCACATATCATCTCAAACTCAACACTACGTCTCAAACTCAAACTCAACACTACGGTTTATTTTTACATAACATGCATATCTTGTTAAGACATAGGTATTGAGTTTAAGTTTGCAGCAACAAATTTTAACCAGTGATCTGAACAGCCTTCACATCAGGCTTCTTAACTTCCTCCTTTGGAACAGTAACAGTGAGCACACCATTCTCCAAGCTCGCCTTCACCTGATCCACCTTCGCATTCTCCGGCAGCCTGAAGCGGCGGAGGAAGCGGCCAGCACTACGCTCCACCCGGTGCCACGTGTCATTCTTGTCTTCCTTCTCCTTGCTCCTCTCACCACTTATCTGCAGAACACGGCCTTCCTCCACTTCCACCTTCACCTCTTCCTTCTTCAGCCCAGGCAGGTCTGCCTTGAACACGTGCGCCTCAGGTGTCTCCTTCCAGTCAATGCGCGTGTTCGCCACGGCGGCTGTCTCCGCGTCGAAGCCGGAGGATGGAGCGACGGTGCGCAAGGGGAAGTCTTGGAATGGGTCCCATATGTCGAGAGAGAATGGGTCGAAGACGTTGCTCCTTCTTCCAGTGCCGAAAATGCTTGGAATCAGAGACATTTTTTGGTAACAGATTTGGAGCAGAGTAGAGACTGGTTTGGATGAATGCTGAGAAAGTAGTTGCTTTGTATTAATTTGCTTCTTCGTTGAGGAGTGAGGATGGGAACGCAGATAAGCATGTATATATAGGACAATCCATAAGGAGGAGGAAGTGTATCCTGGTCTGAATGGGTCGGTCGGGAAGGTTCAGGATATAGAAAATTCTAGTGTTTAGTTTTGTTGCTGGAAACTTATGGAATTAGCGGCAGAAAAGTGACGCAGATTTGTCTCGAACATTGGAGAATATTGCCACTTCATGATTTAAAAAAAGAATTTTTCTAATGTGCAACCTGAATTTGGATGTTTCTTATGCAACCTTTTATTGGACTAGTGAGAGTTTATCATCTAATGTATTTATGTCATGTTATTGTTTAAAATAGTCAAAATTAATTTTTGCAATTTGGTCTAACATAAAAACTACATTATTTTAATTTAGTTTTTTGTACTTTTAGTCAAATTATACTCTATCTGATCTATTTATAGGGCATACTTATCAATATCACACGGACTAAAGAAGGTAATTAAGTTTCTTAAAACTTTAAAAAAATACTTTAACATTATAATTTTACTCTCTTATCTTGTATTGAGAATTTCATAATATATTATATCCTATAAATAACAATAAATGCTTCCTAAAAAATGCAAAATGACTTATAAATAAGACCAAAAAATTCTTCTAGAATATATCCTATAAATAGGACCGGAGGGAGTAACTTCTAATTACCAAATCAATCAGTGACATGTCATTAATATAATAGGTGACAAACTCTCATTAGTTCAACAAAAGGTTGCATAGCAACCATCTAAATTTAGATTGCATACTAGTAATTCCCTACAAAAAATATAGCGGTTTAATTTATATCAAAAATTAAAATAACAAATAATAAATTATTATTATTATCTTTTGTTTATTTATCTATTTTACTATTTTATTACATTTAAAAAAATTTTGAAAAAAAATAAAATTATTGCTTGAATTTTTACTAAAGTAACTGTTTTTTAATGCATTTTTTTATTTTCATATAATCTTTAATTTTACTTAATTATTTATTTAAATCAAAACATATTGAATAAAGATAAACATCAAAAATATTACTTATCATATTCTTAAAATCCTCAATAAAAATAAAAATAATAATAACTATTTTTAAAAAACAAATAATAAAGAAATAATGATAAAAGAAATAATAGCATATAAAATTGGAAACGACAATGAATATAAAACAATTTTAAAAAAATATTAATTATGAATATATAATTGGCTCTAAGGATATTAAATTACTTTTTCATTTCTTATCTTTTTTATTCCTTACATCTCTTAATATAAGACGTTTTTATAAACTATTTTTTCTTCTTATTTATAGGGATGAACGAAACTTGACCCATCCCTTCAACTCGATTGGTTCCAATAACTGTGGGTCTATTCTAACCTGTTGTTTGCGTGATTTTCGTCCGACGCCTGCCGAACTGACGGTTAAGTGTGGGAGTGGGTAACGACAGGTTAAATGGTAATCTTGTGAAAGGAACTTGACCGTATTTTTTTGGTATTTTCGGGTATTGAGCGAAGGTACGCGTAAAACCGGCACCAAGAACACGGTGCGGTGGAAGATTAAAATCGCAGTAAAGTAAATGGCTTGGAATCGTAAAGGAAAGCGATTAAATTGCGCGATAAGTAAATTGCAGGCAATGTAAAGTGCATGGAAACGTAAAGGTTTGCATTGAAATTAAATGGGTGGAAGGTTGAGGTTCTTTACAATGGCGTTACTCCGTTTGTCTGCTCCGGTGAGACGTTTAGGATTTTAGCCTGATGTGTTAACCTAGCAACCGACCCCGATTACAAACTAAGGACTTCCTATTTATAGGAATCCGAAAACTATTTACAAGCTTACTCGCACGTTCTGCACAACCGCAGAACCCACATTGTTGATAACTACCCACTACGCTATCCCCCACGATGTAACTACCCACGTCGTAGTTTGGGCTTAGTGGATGCTTCTGTCGACTCGTGGTGACATCTTTGCTGAAAACCGCTTCGACTGGCATCTTCCTTCGACTGCAACCTTTGACTCTTGTCTAAGTCTCTTTGTTGTTCGAAGTAGTGGCGTTGTTGTGCTCCAGCCTCTTGGTTTTGAGATGTCATCCGACATCAAGCTCCTTTCGACAAACGGGGCTATCGCTGAAATAAGCCTTCGACCCGCTGTCGGCCTTAGACGCATTCGATTGATATTGGTGACATGTAATTCAACTAAACACTGTTTCACCAGCACTCAATCGAAAAACATGCCCCCGACACTTCTACTGGAATGTCGTCAAAGGACTTTTTTCCTTTAACTCTTTAATAGGAAAGGCAGTCTTGGTCGATCCTAGCAGGACACAAACCTTGACCTATGGGATTACAGAGACCCTTCCAATGGTTATTTATCAAGTTAAGTGTTTCCTCCAATTCGGAGTCCTTAACATTAACTCAAACCACCGGAAATGGAATCTATGTAATCCCACATGTTTATCCTTTCACTATTCAAGAGGATAAAGGTGGTATTCGGGGAAGGCATCCCTTCATTTTCCTGTCCTCACCCGAATACCTTAATCCCACATGTTTATCCTTTGGTGCACTCGTGTTTATGTGGAATGTGAATCGCTTTTCCTCTTTCCAGAAATCATGAAGGCATTCTTTAAATTTCTCCATTGTAACTCGTGGCTTTTCTTGGCAAAAACTGAGGATTTTATAGCCACAAGTAGCATTAAATGCCTCCATAATTACTTCGCCGTTCCCAATGCTGATTAGACGTTCTCTGTCTCCTCTTTTCTCGTGACACCATCCTTTCGACACAGACCTCTCGTTTCCGCCTCTTCCATTTGTCGACACACGTTCACGTCCGTTGAGATCACTTTTAAGTCATGCCACTTAAGTACACCTCCCTCGACATCACTTATGTTGTCGACACAATATCCTTTTGTCGAAATCTTCCCATGTCGAACTGTACGTACACCTCCTTCGAAGTCACTTTTAAGCAAAACGCTTAAGTACACTTCCGTCGACGTCACTTATACATCCGACATTCACAACCCTTTGTCGATTTCAATTTTCCGTTAACAGAGGCCCCCCAAGTTTTGGTGTGCGACGCATCTTTTCGGAGGATACCAAAAGTTGTATCTTTTTGAAATGTCCTTTCATCATTAGGATTCTGGAACGGCGAGTTTATCTTTTTGAACTGATGCTTTCTATTGGACCATTGTGTTGGTCTCACCCGTCTTTTCACTTCCTATTTAAACTTGATCGATAAACATTATCTCCTTTTTATCTTTCCTTGTTTACCACTGCATCCTCTCTTTCTGCTTCGAAAACCTTTTTTCTTCTTCAAAACCCTAACTTCAAAATGGCAATCCAAGGCGTTCATGACCCCGAAATTGATTTGGAAGTCCCCTACCATGAACGTAGTCTGATAATTCCAGCGACTTCCTTTATCCCTACTGATGGTGTACCTGTCAATCCTTCTCCTGCTTTTTTGGGCCCTTTAATGACTGTAGCAGAGTCTCGTGATCCTGTTATGAGTGCCAACTTCCCACTCTCCCATCCTGATGTGCTCCGTCCCGTGGCGACGCTCAACCCCGTTTACACTTGCCACTTTGACAAAGAACATTCCCGTAGAGTTCTTAGGAATGTAAAACCATTCCCCAAGTTTATCGAGTGGTATGATAGGCTTCGGCCTCACAAGAGGGAATCTTGGAAAAGGGTCGGTTTCGAAGACCTTCTAATTCTGACAACTTGCTACTTTCATTACGATGACGGACTCTTTGGCGCTGCATGCTATTTCTGGTGCCGTCGAACTAACTGCTTCCACTTTCGATACTGCATGATGACCCCTACCCTTTTTGATGTTGCTGCTTTGACTAGCCTTCGACCCGATGGGGAACTTCTGACTGTTGAAAGCAAACCCAATGATGTTGTACAAATTAGTGATGGGTCTTTTGCTTTCAACAACTATGTCGACGCGTGCCTGGATAATTATAGGGATAACCCTACTATTAGCAATGAAGAACATGTCGAGTTTCTCACAGTGTGGCTAAGTGCTTTTGTCTTTTGCACCAAGTCTCGACAAGTAAACAAATCTCTGGTGCCCTTAGCCACGATCCTGCATGAAGAAAGGCATGTGGCTCTCAGCCAAATTCTCTTGGCGAAATTGTATTCGACAATAAGCCATGTTTCCGACACCATTCGACTTCACAAATAACAAGTAACCAATGTCGAAGGTCCTACTTGGCTTTTGCACCTGTGGCTGAATGCCATTCTGAAACGTCATATGATGCCAACACACAATAATGTTTGTTCTTTCCGGTTCAATTATGGTTGTTTGGCAGCAAATTATGAAGTTCCTGTGCTGTCGTCGCGTACCAACACTTTTCTTCATTTCATGAAGATTTTCGCCAACATTTCTATGTCGTCTAAAGACATCGACTTTTCTCCTTTCGTTGAAAGAGCTGTTGGGCCCGACTGGTTTCGTCTTCCCTATCCAGGTTCCAATGCTGCAGCAAGACAACTGAATGATGTCCTTTGGGGACATTACTTGAGTCAAAGGGTTTTATTTGGCGGCTTGCCTGACTCTACTGCCTATGAAAAAAAAGAAATTTTTCTTCATTATCCCAACTGTGTGTCGAGACAATTTGGTCTTTGTCAAGGCTTGCCAGCCCCCATGCTTGCGTCGGTATCCCAAGAATTCCACCATGGTCAGTTAATGGACTTCAAATCTTCTTGGAAAACCGTGTTGAATCGGTTCGTGTCGAAGAACCTTGCTTCCCTTAGCCGTTTCAACCTTGTCGGCTTTACCCCTTGCTTTTTGGCTAGTCCAAATTTTGTGCGTTGGTGGGAACTGTACTTCAACACTTACCATGTGGCTTCCGACATTATTGTCGACAGGATGAGTGCAAGGACTCCATCAGATGTAGCGTCCGACAAAACTGGTAAGAGTACTTAGTCATTTTGTCTTTTTTTTCCTTCTTCTCTTTTCAGCTTTCTTATTTGTTATCTTCTTTGTAGTGGCCAAGCCGAATCTTATCAACTATTCTGCGGCGATAAAGGCTAATGCCTCAAAGAAAAGAGGTGGTGACCCTTCATCACCCAAGAAACAAAAGAAACGGCGCCACCATGACCCTATTGATGATTTTGTCGGGTCTAAGAGAGCACATAAGGAACGAACATATCGGCCGTCGAACAAGTCTCATGCCGATCCTGAAAGAACTGATAGTTCCCTGGTTCGTCCTCTTTCCAAAAAGCTTTAAGTATCTACCGCTTCATCTGCTCCTCCGATCCGTCCTTCTTCACATCCTTCATCCAAAACTCCATCACAACCACGTCCAAAGGCCATGGGTGTCGTCATCAGAGAGCCGTCTCCCCATGTTACTACTCAAAGAACACATGGTGATGCGGCGGATCTGTTTGTTGACGTTTCCCGTCACGACCCTCATGCTGGCGAATTTCTTCCAACTCCAACACTTAATCCATTCATGGAAGAGGATTTAGTCGAGGATACCAGCATCCAACTGCAAAGGCGTCCTGCTCGTCGATACGTGGTTCTTGATGAGTTTTCTTCGGATGAACCTCATGGCGACATCGCATTTGACCAAACTGAACGGCTGCATTCTATCGAGGCTTCCATGCAACGGTGTCTTGACGACACTTCTTCTTCAGCCGCAGTTGAAGTTGTTGTTCAAGGCTCTAACCAAGTCGTTGCCGACACTGAGCCTCTTGACATAGATTCTCACGTAGTGGAATCTCCTGTTGCTGTCATGGACCCTGAGACAACGAATGCATGTGGCCCTTCCTTTGAGGTATTTGCACATTTACTCATTCACCCTTTGTGTAGCATTAAAAGATCTTTACCAACCTTGTTTTATTTTCCTTCAGATCCCCAACAACTCAGCCCAAGTTGAAGGTTTTGACGGCAGCTTATCAGTTCCTGCTACATCTAATCCTATTGCCGCCGCTCCTGTTGAAATTCCTTCTTGTACGCTTCCAACTATTGCCATGGCTCCTTCGGTTCAGAGCTCCTCCTCTATTGCTTTTCTCGCTCTTCGAGAATTAATGGCCAAAGCACGATCTGTTGAGGCGGCCATGACTTCTCCTTTGAGAGAGGCGGAACCGGTTGCGGATCAATTGATGGTGACTCTGAAGAACGTCTGTTGTCGGCCTTTTGATCAATTGCTGGATGATTCTTCTACTATTGAGATCTTGTCCTCCACCATCACTTTACTTTTGCAAAACCCCACTTCGGCAGATGTAGAATCTAAATTGAATGGGTTGCAGCGATTTGTGAATAATTGGACTACTGAAAGTCCAAAGATTTTGAATGACATCAAAGCCCATGAAGATGTCAAAGCAAATCAAAGCAAAATGGAGACCGATTTCATGGATTCAGAACGGGAGGACGCCGACTGTTCTTCTAAGATTAACACCACACTTCGACAACTGGAAGAGAATGGAGCCAAAATTCGAGAGCTGAAGGAAGAATTGGCGCGTCGGGAACAAGATCAACTGGACCTGACTCAATACCTGGAATCCGTCAAAACCAACCGTCAAGAATTGGCTGCCAAAGTTGACGCTTTGGTGGTGCCTTATCAGCAGATCACGGACACTTTGGGTACTTATCTTCAAGGATATAGGACTGGAATCCGACGCAGAGATGCTTTCGCCATGGAATGGCGTTCCTTTGGCAATCTTTTTGGATGAATTCTTTTCCTTTATTGTATTTGCTTCTTGTATTTTATTTTCTTTTGTATGGATTCCGCAATTCTTGAATTAATGTATTTCCACTTCTGTCATTGTCGGCTTATATTTTTTCAAATACTTGCCGTTAATTGCTTTAATCTTTTTCCCCGTTCCGACATCGACTAATTCGTATGCATTGCCCGAATAAACTCTTAATACTTTAAATGGTCCTTCCCACTTTGGTGACCACTTGCCATATTCATTCGAATGCTTGTCGATGGGTAAGATTACTTTCCATACTAATTCATCCGGTAAGAACGACTTAAACTTAACTTTGGCATCGTAATATCTAGAAATTTTCTCTTTCTGTCGCATGATATTTTCCAACGCCAACAGTCTTTCGTCGTGCACCTCATTTAACTCGTCGAACATGGCATTCCAATAGTCATTCGTAGGCATTTCATGTTGCTTTTGAAATCGTATTGATTCCAAATTGATTTCGACTGGTAACATGGCCTCGTGGCCATATGTTAGCATATAAGGAGTCGTACCCGTTGCTTCATTTGGAGAATTCCGAATTGCCCACAACGCTGGAGTAAGTGCTTCGTGCCAATTTCGTGGTTTGCTCTTAATTTGTTTCTTGATGATATTAATAATCCACTTGTTGGCTGCTTCCGCTTGTCCATTGGCCTGTGCATAGTAGGCTGTCGAAGTCAGTAACTTGATTCTTCTTGATGCCAAATAACCCTTCAATTTGCTTCCCAAGAAAATAGATGCTTGATCTGTAGTAATAGTCTCGGGAATCCCAAATCGACAAACGATATGGTCTTCAATAAAATCAATTACTTGTTCTTGTTCAACCTTCACCAGGGGTATAGCTTCTACCCATTTGGTAAAATAGTTGACACCCACCAATATCCTTGAATGACCTTTAGAAGAATGAGGGACAATTTCTCCAATCACATCTAGTGCCCATCCCCTAAAAGGCCAAGGCTTGATAATCGAGTGCAATTCCCCTGCTGGGACGTTTTGAATGTAGCCATGTTTTTGGCATTCTTCACACGACTTCGCAAAATTCATGCAATCGGATATCAAAGTAGGCCAGAATACTCTTTGTCTCCTGAGTATCCATTTCATCTTTTATCCTGCCTGGTGTGCTCCACATATTTCTTCATGGACTTCCGCCAAGGCTATGAAAGCGTCTTCCTTGTTGAGGCATACCTCCAAATTGCCGTCGACTGATTTGTGGTACAAGTCACCTCCTAGTAACGTGAACTTGGTTGCTTTCAGCTTCAACCTTCGTTGGACATCGAGGGATGGATCCGCCAAGTACTCTGCTATGGGTTTCCTCCAATCATCTTCAGATGCTAGTGCGTTCACCATTACTTCTCTCTCATGAGGGGGATATAACATTTCTTCGATCCATGTCGCTTTGTCCAAAGTCTTCTTGGATATACGGTATCTAGATGCAATTTGGGCCAAATGGTTGGCCTTTTGATTATGACACCTATATACATGTTCGACTGAAACATCGTCGAATTGGCGCATCATCTTTCGTGCCATATCACGATATTTAGCCAACTTTGGACTTAAACACTTTTATTCGCCAACCAATTGTTTAATAACTAACTGAGAATCTCCTTTGATAGCAACATTTTTGGCTTTTAAAAAGATTAATATTTCAAGGCCGATTAAAATAGCCTCATACTCAGCTTCGTTATTCGAACATTGATATTTAAGGTTGAACATAAATTCCGTAGGAATTCTTTCATGGGATATGAGTAGTATTCCAACTCCTGCCCCTTTCTTATGTGATGATCCATCAAAATAAATCGTCCAAGGCCTTAAGCCGACAACATTAACAGACAAAGCCATGTCTAAACACGGGTTATCCGCCAAAAAGTCGGCTACCACCTGGCCTTTGACGGCTTTTAATGGTACATATTGAAGTGAAAATTCAGTTAACGCTAAAGTCCATTTACCAATCCTGCCATGTATGATTGGCTTGGATAGCATGTACTTAATCACGTCAGACTTTGACAAAACTAAAACATGGAAACTTTTCATATAATGTTTAAGTTTTGTACAAGAGAAATAGAGTGCTAAACATAATTTTTCTATTGCACTATACCGTGTTTCGGCATCATTCAACACTCTACTCAAATAAAATACAGCCCTTTCTACACCATTTTCATTTTCTTGAGCTAACATACTTCCTATAGTGTAATCAGAGGCTGATATATACAATTTTAAAGGAAAACCTGGCTGAGGCGGCATCATGACTGGTGGTGTTGATAAATATGTCTTCAAGTCATCAAACGCCGCTTGTTGTTCCGGTCCCCATTTAAAATCTTCCTCCCGCTTCAACTTTACGAGAGGTGCAAAGGCTCTAGTTCTTCCCGACAGATTTGATATGAACCTTCTCAAATAATTCACCTTGCCAAGGAATGACTGAACCTCTTTCTTATTTGTCGGAGGAGATGCTTCTATGATTGCCTTGGCCTTATTCTTGTTGACCTCGATGCCATTTCTGTGGACGAGAAACCCCAAAAACTGACCAGCAGTAACTCCAAAGGTGCATTTAACTGGATTCATCCTTAGTTTGTGCTTCCTCATTCTAGCGAATGCCTTTTCCAGGCTTTCCAAATGCTCCTCTTGAGTATCTGACTTAATCACCACGTCATCGATGTATACCTCCAAGAACTTGCCAATCATATCGTGAAAAATCAGGTTCATTGCCCTTTGATATGTTGCTCCTGCATTCTTGAGTCCAAACGGCATCATTACCCATTCAAAGGTTCCTAGCGCTCCTGGACATCTGAACGTCGTCTTCGACACGTCTCCTTCGGCAATAAAAATCTGATTATAACCTGAAAAAGCATCCAACAAACTCATTACCTTATGGCAGGATGCTGAATCTACCAGCATGTCAGCTATCGGCATCGGGTATTTGTCTTTTGGTGTGGCACTATTTAGATCCCTGAAATCGACACAAAGTCGCATTTTTCCATTCTTCTTCACCACAGGGACTATATTTTCCATCCATTCGACATACCTTGCCGTTCTGATGAACTTGGCTTTCAACAATCTTTCGATCTCATCTTTAATTTTGAGAACTACATCAGGTGCGAACCGTCGAACTGCTTGTTTAATTGGCTTGTGATCAGGCCATAAGGTCAGCCTATGTTCGACTAATTCTCTGTCGAGTCCCGGCATGTCCTCGTACTCCCAAGAAAAACAATCTTGGTTCTCTTTGATGAGATCAATGAGTTTCTGTCGGAATTCTTCCTCTAACAACGCACTTACATAAATTGGTTTCGGCTTTTCAGCCGTTCCCAAATTAACCTCATCTCTGGGATCTTCACTGATGAATCGAACTTCTTCATTCGTCCATCCTCTTTCGAATCCCAAAGGACTATCATCTATGATACAATCCTGGAATGCACCTGTCTGAATAGTGCATTGCATTCTATCGGCCACATAGGCCGACAGTCTTTCTAACTGTCGATCAACCATTAGTGCTGGTCGAAGGCCGCTGCTCAACGGCCTTGTCCATTTCGACAATTGCAACTCCATAGTTTTCCATTAAGCACTTATCTACTATGGGTTTCTGAAAGTTTTCTGCATCAAGTCGGATCGGCTTAATGCTGGGATTGTAAACTTTGAAGTCCACATGCATCTGTTGCATGTAGCATGGGCTATCATCTGCCGGAATCACCTCCACTTTATTTTCCTGATTCCACAGAATTAACTTCTGATGTGCCGTTGACGGTACGGCCCCCACAGCATGGATCCAATCCCTTCCTAGCGGCAGATTGTAACTAGCCTTAGATGGGACCACCACAAACAAAGTATCTCTTATCACTGATCCCACCTCGACTTTTAGCATTGTCACACCATGTGACTGAGCAATTTTTCCAGTAAAACCAACCACAACCACGTTTGTCGGAATTAAGTCCGATTCTGCTTTTCCCATCCTTTTAAACACATTCCAAGGCAAAACATTAACGGCGGCCCCTCCATCTACCAAAACTCGATTTAGGGGCTTCCCGTCAACAATGGCCTTAATGTGTAAAGGCCTTAAGTGTTCTCTTTTACTTTCTTCCAACGGTTCAAATTGAGCAATATGACCGATGTCGACCTCCAAATGAAGTTGATCTAAAAGGAAAAGACATTCGGGAGGCCTGGTACTTCATCGCTGAGATATGAATCATCTGAATCATCACTCCAATTCCCTTCCTCATGTGCATGGTCTCCAGGCATGTCGAAAGGCAAACCGACATTGTTGATTGAGAGAATTCCAATCTTCCTACTTTGAGCATCTATCATGTCTTGATCATTGACAATGATATCCAAGCTATCTTCAGAGTCCCCCTCATATGATTCGTTCATCTGATTCGACCCTTCGGACTTCTTCACCCATTTCTGTTTCAGTTTACCTCCTTGTCGGTTCTGAGCCATTTTCGGCTATATACTTGCAACGAGGCATCCTTGATCATTTGAAGGTAATTCGTCAATATTGACTCCTTCAGCTTCTGCCTTTCGGATTCTCTGAAGCCTTCTTTTCTGAGTCCGTGTCAAACCTTGATAAATCGACCCAGAAGTCGATTCTGACTGTGCCTTCCTCTGCATGATTCGATCGTATGCACCTGGCCTCGAAGGGTGTCCTCCATAAATCCTTCGACTAGACAAAGGTCTTCGAGCCTCCCGAGCCAATTCCCGTCGGATGTTTTCTCGTTCCTGAACTCTGGCTCGTATCTTCTTCCTCAAGTCTTCTCTTTTGGATCCACTTCTTTTCTGTGTTGCAGTCTTTCGGTCATAGACCACTTGGCATCTTGGACAGATTTGCACATCGCCGTTTCTTTCCTCCTACAGAAATGTCGGAGTGACTCTCCATCTTCGGGAAACACTTCGGCGTCGTATGCCAACGAAAGAGTGCTAACAGAAAATACTCCTTGGGCTTCAACTTCATTAACTTCCTTTTGGAAAGGATCAGTGTCGATCTTCATCTCCTTTACTACGAACTTCAATTTTCCTTTGTCAATTCCTTGCTGAATTAAGTCCCTGAAAGCAAAGCAATCATTGGTATCATGAGTGAAATTGTTATGATTTTTGCAATACTTTCTGCCTCTTAATTCTTCTTTTTTTTAACAACTTATGACCTTCTGGCAATTTAATTTGTTTATCCTTTAACAACGAGTCGAAAACTTGTTCAGTTTTGGAAACGTCGAAAGTGTATGTTTTCTTATACAAATTTTCGCTAACGGGTTTAGACGGTCGTAAGGCAGAACATGAATAAGGTTTTTCATTTCCTAACTCTATCACATTGACCTCTGAACTACCGTCACAAAATTCCCCGTCAGAAGGTTGAGAATCGACGTAATGGATGTGTTCCCTTTTTGGAACTTTAAGATCTTTCCCTTTCATTTTTTCATTTCTTAGATTTTCAATTTGCCGAACGCAAGCGGCTAATTGTGCAAAATCTAACAAATGTTGGGTAACTAATTTCTTACGGATATGATATTCTAAACCCGACACAACCATTTTAACCACTTCCGGTTCAGGAATTGGAGTAAAACATCTGCTCCTCATTTGCCTGAAGCGTGCTAAGTAGTCATCGATTGGCTCCCCAGTGAATCTTTTCACACTTAACAAATCCGTCAAGGCAACCCTCAATTCGCCTCTATAGAATTGTTCGTGAAAAGCCCTTTCTAATTGGGTCCAAGCATGAATGGAATTCGACCGTAAAGTTGAGAACCAAGAAAAAGCATTTTTTGTCAAAGAACTAGGGAATAGCCGCATTCTGATAGCTTCATCAGCGGCTAAATCCCCCAATTCAATATTATATCGAGTGATGTGTTCGACAGTAGATTCTCCCGCTTCACCAGCAAACTTCGACAATTTGGGTATCTTCGTTCCTCTTGGGATTTCTGTTAACTGTACCCACTCTGGAAAGGGTGAATTGAAACCAGGCTGATTAGCCATGCCAATGTTGAACCCGATCCGACTTAGCGCTTGTTCGACTATCCTGTTGACATCATCCGGTTGGACTCGCGTTTCTCTTCCCTATCGAAGCAAGTTTCGATCCAAATTTTGCCTTGCTATTGTCGCCTGAAGATCTTCCCCTCTCTGCATGAATGCGACTTGCGTCGGATTCTGAACAGGTTGAGGCGCTTCAACGTTTGGGTGAAAAACTACTTGTTGATTTTCCGGCAACGCATGACCTGCACTAAAAGTTGGGTTAGTATGAACATGGTCCCATGTCGTAGGGACTCTACTATCTTGTTGTGGTGACGACACTTGAGCAGTGTGTCGTACTTCTTGGCCATTAGGATAACTTTGTACCAAAATCGGCCTTGGTAGATTTCTATCTACGGGTGGAGTATTAACGGACTCACTATGCTCATTATCGTCGACACCTAAGACTTGATTCAATCTTTTCATGTATTGTGCAATTTTTCCACTAGTCTCATTTGTCACCAACATTGCTGGGTTGATAACCGAACCCAACTGAGCCGTCAATTGATCAACCAATTGCACATTAGCCTCTTCGATTTGTTGACGGATATGTGTAACGGGGTTGATAGGCATGTATCTTGAACCGTTACTCGTACCAGCCATGTCTGTAGCAGAACGCATGAAAGCCATATTAGTGGCCCCCGTCGTCGCATTCGTACTGCCTACTGAACTACTCAAAGGCCATGTCAACGTTGATCCTGGGACATAACCTGGTGGCAAACCGTAGGGAGGGACTTGTCCCCCGTTATTAGAATTGCTACCAAAAGTAAATCCCCCACCATTCGGGCCATTATTTGGCCATTGAATTGTGGTTACGACAGTTGATTCCATGGCGGAACTGCTACCTCCGGTCATTTGAGGAGGACTTGTCGAAACACTAGGCGTAATAATTTCTAAAATAACGGTGGTCTGTTGACCACTTTGACTTGTAATAACCATTGACGATGAAGATGGCAAAGTTATACCACTTCTCAAACACATGCAAACGAGCACAAGTTACTCTGAACCTGTCCCACTGGGCGTGCCAATTTTGTTTGCGTGATTTTCGTCCGACGCCTGCCGAACTGACGGTTAAGTGTGGGGAGTGGGTAACGACAGGTTAAATGGTAATCTTGTGAAAGGAACTTGACCGTATTTTTTTGGTATTTTCGGGTATTGAGCGAAGGTACGCGTAAAACCGACACCAAGAACACGATGCGGTGGAAGATTAAAATCGCAGTAAAGTAAATGGCTTGGAATCGTAAAGGAAAGCGATTAAATTGCGCGATAAGTAAATTGCAGGCAATGTAAAGTGCATGGAAACGTAAAGGTTTGCATTGAAATTAAATGGGTGGAAGGTTGAGGTTCTTTACAATGGCGTTACTCCGTTTGTCTGCTCCGGTGAGACGTTTAGGATTTTAGCCTGATGTGTTAACCTAGCAACCGACCCCGATTACAAACTAAGGACTTCCTATTTATAGGAATCCGAAAACTATTTACAAGCTTACTCGCACGTTCTGCACAACCGCAGAACCCACGTTTTTGATAACTACCCACTACGCTATCCCCCACGATGTAACTACCCACGTCGTGGTTTGGGCTTAGTGGATGCTTCTGTCGACTCGTGGTGACATCTTTGCTGAAAACCGCTTCGACTGACATCTTCCTTCGACTGCAACCTTTGACTCTTGTCTAAGTCTCTTTGTTGTTCGAAGTATTGGCGTTGTTGTGCTCCAGCCTCTTGGTTTTGAGATGTCATCTGACATCAAGCTCCTTTCGACAAACGGGGCTATCGCTGAAATAAGCCTTCGACCCGCTGTCGGCCTTAGACGCATTCGATTGATATTGGTGACATGTAATTCAACTAAACACTGTTTCACCAGCATTCAATCGAAAAACATGCCCCCGACACTTCTACTGGAATGTCGTCAAAGGACTTTTTTCCTTTAACTCTTTAATAGGAAAGGCAGTCTTGGTCGATCCTAGCAGGACACAAACCTTGACCTATGGGATTACAGAGACCCTTCCAATGGTTATTTATCAAGTTAAGTGTTTCCTCCAATTCGGAGTCCTTAACATTAACTCAAACCACCGGAAATGGAATCTATGTAATCCCACATGTTTATCCTTTCACTATTAGAGAGGATAAAGGTGGTATTCGGGGAAGGCATCCCTTCATTTTCCTGTCCTCACCCGAATACCTTAATCCCACATGTTTATCCTTTGGTGCACTCGTGTTTATGTGGAATGTGAATCGCTTTTCCTCTTTCCAGAAATCATGAAGGCATTCTTTAAATTTCTCCATTGTAACTCGTGGCTTTTATTGGCAAAAACTGAGGATTTTATAGCCACAAGTAGCATTAAATGCCTCCATAATTACTTCGCCGTTCCCAATGCTGATTAGACGTTCTCTGTCTCCTCTTTTCTCGTGACACCATCCTTTCGACACAGACCTCTCGTTTTCGCCTCTTCCATTTGTCGACACACGTTCACGTCCGTTGAGATCACTTTTAAGTCATGCCACTTAAGTACACCTCCCTCGACATCACTTATGTTGTCGACACAATATCCTTTTGTCGAAATCTTCCCATGTCGAACTGTACGTACACCTCATTCGAAGTCACTTTTAAGCAAAACGCTTAAGTACACTTCCGTCGACGTCACTTATACATCCGACATTCACAACCCTTTGTCGATTTCGATTTTCCGTTAACACCTGCAACGGTTGACGCAAAAGAAACAATGAAAAACAAAAATAGACAAACTTGATACAAGAGGTAAATGGTTTTGATATACCCCCGAGTCACCTAACCCATTCTTCTCTATTATACATATCAATGTTCTATTTGTATATGCTTCATTGATTTAATTTCGTCGAAAGCTTTATGTTGGTAAAAATAATAATTGAAATGAGCACAACTTCAAACATGTAATATCTCATATTTTCTTTACTACGTGTATAGTTAATTATATAATGTGAGTGTCTTATCTATGATATTTGTGTCGGTAATAAAATAAAATTTTGTTGATGTGTGGGCTATATCATACTATAAGAGATACTTATTATTGAAGCCTTCATCTTTTTTCTCTTTAAATATTAAAGTCTCTTGACGTTTTTGTGTTTTAAATTATACACAATATTTAAATCGTGTAGGGTGATGATAATGAGGAGGCAACCTGATCAACTATCATTATGCAATCACTTGATATTTAAATTTTATAAACCAATCTAACAATCTATTTAAACAAAAATTATGACGAGTAACTTATTGCATTCTATCAATATTTTGACATTTTTGTCTTAATAATAAATCATATTTTCATAAATTTTATACTTATCATTTTTGTTCCGGATTAACCTAACTCATCCCTTTCTTGACCTGTCTTAATTTAAATCTGTCTTTATTGTGTCTCATTCTTATTAGGGGCGGGTTGGGTCCAAAATTCGACCCGACCAACAGTTAAGGACGAGTTAGGGATAGACATAACCGTTTCAATCCATCTATCCCACGCTCACCCTTACCTATTTGTAAAATCTCATTTCACTTTTAATACTCCCTTCGTCCCTAACTATAAGACCTTTTTGACACTTTTATTTTGTCCCTATTTATAAGACCCTATGCCAATTTTCAATGATCATTAATTACTTTTTTCCACAAACACCCTTATTTACTCAACACTTTTTAGATTCCCAATAATATTAATAGGGTAATTTTGAAAATACATAACAAAAGTTCACATTTTCAATACAATTAACTAAATTAATCAACTTTCTTAATGGACGTGAAATCTTCGAAAGGGATCCTATATTTAGGGACGGAGGGAGTATAATTTAATTACTTTTTTTTTCTAGAAACACCCTTATTTACTCAACATTTTTTACTAGAGAGTTCAAAAAATAATTATCGGGGTAATTTTTAAAAAGTATTGCATATATTTACATTTTTATTATGGACTAATATCGTGCACTTATGTTCAACAAATCCAATGTTAAGTAGATTAGTGGCCCATCACTGACCAACTAGTCAGAAGATCAGTGGCCTAGTGTGGAACTCAATGTTATCGGATCACCGGCCTACAATTGAACGTTTTAATACCAAACCTATATTAACTGGATTACCGCTTGTTATGATAATGAATGTCATCGGAGGCAGTTAATTCCACGATTGTTGTTACCATATGTTGTGCATTAGGGTTTAACCTCTAAAAGCTGGTCTTGTGGTTTCAGGAAGTCAGTTCTACAGTCTTACCTCATAATACTAGTCCTACGACTTAACCCACATTAAAGGGTGCTAAAAGCCTATGTCAGCTTCTTATCGGTTTGACGGTCATTTGAAGGTTTAACGGACCTAGTGGACATCTACTTCACGTGTCAACGACTACCTTATTAGAAACCAGTTCCACATGTCAATACCAACTTGAAAGGCCAGATAACCGGATATTCGTAGAAAAAGAGCATCAAGCCTTCAATAAGCAAGCTATCCATTGAGGAGACATAATGGGCATTTATCGGATGAAACCGTCATCATAAAGATTGTTGTTGGATGGAATCCCGGATTCGTCATTAATCGGCTTTACACCCCACACCTACCACTATGCCTATAATGGCAGGTAAGAGATCAAGGTGCATCAACTAACCTTCCATGCAAACAAACATTCACACGCACCCAAGTTCCTTGACTCGGCTGGTGGAAATCTCTTGATCGAGAACCCGTCACCATCATTACACATCAACAAACCAGCCTTCCAGTACATGCGATATAACACCCATAACATTGGTGACAAAAGTGGGAGCGAGAAATACATTCCCACCACCTTACACCTAAAGACGGGAAACCAAAATAACTACGAGCGTGCTGAGGCTATTCGACACAATGGAGGGAATTTGCGGGATGTCGAGTAGCGGACGCCAATCTGACATGAGGAACCAGTTGAGTGCAAAGAGGAAACTGCGGGAAGGGAGGCAGACGTAGGAGGAACAATCCGAGAGAAAGGGGAACCCCTCGCACTCCTGTCATGAGAGTAATGAATCGTCTGACAGACGGTCCAAGAAAAGGCCAAATTTAGATGAAGAACTTATGCGGCTGAGGAAACAAGTGGACGCCCAAGACAAGTTAATTGTAGAACAGAAGAAGGGAGTGACCTCTGTAGGGCAAAAGGATAGGAATAAAGAGTCTTGTGTTGAATCAAGAAGTGAAGAGGAGGAGAGTGTTGACCATCCGTTCACGAAAATCATTATGGCCTACCCGATGCCACAGAACCACAAGACCCCAACTATTGCTAACAGTCTGACAACAGACGACTCAAAGCTACAAAAACCAAAGTTGATCTTCAAAAACCAAAGTTGGTCTTCAAAGACCAACATTGTCTTGAGGGGCTACTGTTATGGACTGGCCTGGTACCGTGAATCATGTTCAACAAATCAACGGTTTGGCATATTAACGACCCATCACTAACCAACTACTCAGGAGGTCAATGGCCCATTATGGGACTTAATGTTACCAGATCACCAGCCTACAATTGAACATCTTAATATCGAACATGTATTAATCGGATTACTGGATTACTGCTTGTTTTGACAATGAATGTCTTCGGAGGCACTTAATTCCACGTTTTTTAATTACTGTTTGTTATGGACCTGGGTTTAACATCTAAAAGTCGGTCATGTGGCTTTAGGAAGCCGATTTTATGGTCTCACCTCATAATATTGATCTTATGCTTAACCCACATTAGAGGGTGTTAAAAGCCTATGCTAGTTTCTTACTGATTTGATGGTTTAACAGACCCAATGGACATTAACTTCATGGTCAACGGATACCCCAGTTCCACAGGTCAACACCAGCTATACGGATCAACGATTTCACGTCCATTGTACTCATGGGCTCCGAGGCCCTACATCTTGAAAGGTCAAATAACCGGATATATGTGGAAAAGAGCATCAGGCTTGATTATTGCTCTAAGTTTGTCTTGAGACCCATGAAGAGCATGATTGCTATGATTCTGCTTTACGTTTGGTTTATGATTATTGTTAACCCAGGCTAGTCATGCACCTCCTGGGGTTGATGTGGACTTCCTAAACTTTCTTTGTGTCCTGCGCATGTCCCAGTAAGAAGGATAACCTACCAACTCGAAACATTTTGATTTTTCATGCCCAGGTTTTCCGCAATGATCGCACCTCACCCTTGGTTCATCTTGGCTTTTTTGCTTGTAAGTGTTATACCTGCCCGTGTTGCCAACATGGAATGTTGTTCCAATATCCATATTCATCTCTCTGCCTTTCTATGCTGTCATCCAAGATTCTTCTCTTAATATGTGATCGAATACCTTCCTTAATGAAGGTAACGAATCAGTGTTAAGAATTGTTCCTTTCACATGTGTAAAACGATCATCATCGTGGCCTCCAAGATCAAGCCAAACGTCCTTCGCTGTTGTCGCATAAGAAATGCATCCATGTAATTTGGGATCAGTTGAGTGAACGATCCATGTAGTCATCGTGGAATTAGCCTTCTCTCACACATGAAAGTTTGGTGATTTGGTCAATGGTTTCTTTTTCGCCCCATTAATGAATCCAAGTTTTGTCTTCGCACGCAGGGCAGTCTTCATGGATCTTACCCAGTTGCGGTAGTTATCACCCATGAGCGGCACAACCATAATGGTGTCCCTGGATTATCAGAAGAACCAAGGAAGTGAAGTCAGGAGGGAGAAGTCTCCTTCTTTGGCCCCTGATCACCCTGCTTTGATACCATAAGAAATGACAGGAAAAAGGAAAAATTATGTGTATTATTGTTTCTTATGACTTTTTCTATACAATATATGGTATGAGCTATATATATATAGCAATGTGGTAAACAAATATGTCAATAATAGAGAAAATAAGAAAAGATATGGCAGCCTAATAAATCATACAGCTGGATAAGACTATAATAACTGCTCTTAATAATAATCAAGAGCAAAAAGGTTAGTTAGATTAGCATTTTTCAAGAATTGTAACTTACTATACTCATTTTCCTCCTTTGTTTTCATGAGAGCGACCACATCGGGAATTTCGAATTTAGTGAACTTTTTCGATGATTGAATTGACTGTGGGTTCCCAAGCCCACAACAGTTCCAGCTAATCACCTTCATTCTCCGCCGTCGTTTGATCTAGGTCATTATGAATCAAATCCAATACACCATGCCGCGTACCCCATTGTACCAGAAAGGTCAGCAGGCACCATATCCAGTACCATAGCACATCATATTTCTTCCTCTTTGGATTGACTTCTATTTTAGATGACCCACATCATCAGGCTATTGGAGTTTAACCTCAACTTTCTCATCAGTTATAGTGACCACGTCATGTTGAACCCCTGTGATTTTATGGACTGTAGGGGTATTATTGGGACTTTCTAGCAAGTATACTAGATCGTGCACAAGTAATAAAGTAGAAGTAAAATTATGGTTCCCTCGAGTATTACAAATTGTTTTCAATAACTTTCACCTTATTATAATTACTAATGAAACTTAAAAAGTACCTGATATTTTTGGATTTTTGGATTAATTAATTGAAAAGCTAAAATAAAGAACAAAACAAAAAATCAAATTATGTTTGTGAGATGAATGGGAAAAGCGTTAGGAACGTGGTTTCATTGCAGGACCTAATGACTAGTTATGAATTTTCGTTTCCATTAAATCTATGACATCCCAGAGGTAATAAAAACCAGATGTCTCTGTGAATTTATGTTTCTTATTCGATATGAGACCCCCAGTGTCTTAAGTGATTTGACATACGAATAACCGCAATTAAGAACACTGAAATACACACATCATATAAGCCCTAGATGTATGTCTACAAACTAGGTGGTTATAAAGTTTGGAAGAACGACCTATTCTAATCCTCAGATGTCTCTTGTTAGACTAGAGATCCAAAGCAAAACATAAATTGATCAGGTTTATGAATCGTAATTAACACACAACCAAACAATAGATTTAATTGGAAAACATCAATTCATAACTTCATAACTAATTATCCATACAAATCCACCATATTCCTAACTGAGGGTTTTAGTTACACATATTGAAATAAGAAAAACAAAGATAAAAGAAGGAATTCATGATCATAGACAACCTGAAATTCCCAATAGATCTTCAATCTTCAAGCAGGATTCCTCCGCTCTTGATCTCCAATCCTCTTTTCTCTCTAAATTCTCTCCAAAACTATGTGGTCTACCTTTCTAATCTCCCTTTTTCTATTCCTAAAACCTAATTTAAATAATAAAAACTAATCCTGAAACAAATCTACCAAATCTTATCAAAAGCTCATAAACTCGTCATCCTCACGCCTAGGCGCCAGACACCCACGCCTAGGCGTGAGCTTCACTCTGATCAGCCAACTTTTACTTCGTGCACACGCGCCTGGGCGCAGATCTCCCTGAGTTGGTGTTTCTAAAACAATTGATTTTAATCCTTTGAACCCCTGGCTTTGGACCTCTAACCCCCACGTGCATGGGCGCACCGTAGGCTGCGCCTGGGCGTGGAACACTGCTCAACACTCGCTTTTTCTCCATTTTGACTCCAATCTCACGATCTTCAAAGCTCCTTTCCATTCCATTGCACAACTACTCAAATAAAGCCTTAAAATACCTGAAATCAAACCCAAAACAGATCAAAACGTTCCAGGACCATAAATTACCTAAACTAACTGAAAACTCAACAAATCTACCTAAACTACCTAAGAAACAAGCCAAAACCTAAGCAAAAGAGAGTTAATTCATGCCTTAAAACATTATATATTAGACCCATATCAGGTATACACAATACCACATTGTGTTGTCTAAACTATTCTCTTGGCAATCATGTTCATTGCAGAAACTTCTCCAACACCATACCTTTCAACATACACCATTTTTTATTAATTTTTTTTATTGATATTTTTTTTTGGGCTGAGGACAGGAGGATATTGTTATTATTGAAAAAAAATTTAAACATTAAAAGTAAACACTACTCCATATCTAAATTCTCGATTTGTTTTTAATATTTTTTAATTTTTTAACGAGGTTAAGTAAATTATTTATTTCTAACTTGATCATAAAATTATTTTTTTAAATGGGATCTAAAAATATTTTTTGGTTTATATGGGTCCTAAAATCCATTTTTAGTAGTACAATTTAGAAAAGTGATAAATAATTTTTTTAGATTGTTTTATTCCGAACTTAATTAAACCAATATTATATTTTTTGTTAATAATTGAGAGAGTTACAAGGAGGAAAAAAATTACCTTAATGCCAAATGAAAAAAATATAAAGGCGAAATTGAAATCCAAAAATAATTTAGATATCGAAATCACTAGTTTTACTTATCTTTTTATTATATTTGATTGAGAAAATAGTTAGATTAGTCTCTAATTTTGTGGGCATCGGTCAAATTAGTTCATGAAATTATCGAAATTCAAAATTAATCTAAAATAGCAAAATATGAGTCACGTTAGTTTCTATCGTTAATGATCCTAACAGTCAACTTACGTTGACTAACGGAGTGACCAAAATAATGTCGTTTTGGCCATTGGTTAAAAGAAAAAAGAGAGGCTTAATCTCAGGGACTAAATAGAATCACCTCATTCAACGATTATAATTTCACCCCATAATCCAATGACAAAAACATCATCTTCAACCTCTAATTTCAAGGACAAATGTGACTTCTTTTACTCATCAAAATCTTCAAACCAAAGTATGCAATTTCTTCCATTGTCTTCTTCCACTACAACCTTTCCTCAGTGCCTTTTATAAGTAAGTTTGCTTGACAAAAGGGCTTTCATAAGGGACCTCAATCACACACAATAGGATGCCTTACCATGTTCCAATGAAGGTGCCAAACCTTCTTCCATAGGGATGCCTCTCCCTGACCTTTATTGGATACCTTTGAAAAATAGGATTGTAGTACACTATGATGAAGCACCCTAGATAGTGTGGATAATAGAAGTTGAAGAACTATGGCAATGTTATATAATAACTCTCAAGTACTCAAAAACACTAAGGCCATGGAGAATATGTAGAAAAACGTTTCTCCGAGTTTTTTCAAAAACAAGGATTAGGAAAATTAAATGAGAGAGTTTTTTTGGAAAAGAGAATAAGTGAATGATTGAAAACTCAATTTATAATCGATAGTTCGATCAGAGAAAATCAGAATATGATCCAAGTAATTAATACAATTGATCCAAAGTTGTGATTCTGATTTTTCAAAAAGGTAATCGATTACTGACTTAAAGTAATTGATTACCCACGACAAAGTAATCAAATCAAGACTCCCTGGATTTTGTATGATGAAACAAAGTAATCGATTCTTCCAAAGAGTAATTGATTACATCATGTGAAAGTAATCAATAATACTTACTTGAGTAATCGATTCGAAAACTCTCTAGATTTTGTATGATGCAACAAAGTAATTGATTCACATAGAAAAGTAAACGATTACTTCATGCTAATTTTCAAAAAAAACATATTTTCACAATCCAGATAGTTAAGACAATGTGTAAAAACATATGTTGCATCTAAAATTGTTGGATTAACAGTTTTAAAAAGATTGATCACTTCTTCTTCTCCATGTCTTAGTACTTTAAAGATTAGCTTGAGCTTTATAAATACCATGCCTTACATTATTTTCTTAGATGAATGCATGAGCTTGATTCTTCAAGGAGCTTTGCTTGTTGTCATCGATGCATGTGCTTTCCCCTCTTTAGATCTTTATTTGTTATCATCAAAACATAATATATTGCTTTCTAACAGTCTGCACCAGGCCTTGGGAACAAGATTAAAAATAAGTTGGGAGATGTTATTAACACCTATTTCATTACTACTCGCACCCGGTTTTTATTATTTTTTGCATTTATTTACCAATATTACCCTTGTATTACTATTCACATCCATATATCTAATACTCACACCTCAATCCTATTATTTACACCCATATATCTAATACTCACACCTCAATCCTATTAGTTACACTCATATATCTAATACTCACACCTCAATCCTATTATTTACACCCATAATCCTAAAAACTTAATACTTAGTGAATTATCACTACTCACACCCATCACCTTCTCAAAACCTTGCTCACCCAAATCTTTTCCCCAAAAACTTGATTAAAGAACCTTCATCACCCAAAACCTATATTTGCAATCATTTTATATGCCCTGAAATCGCTAAATAACATCCACAACAAAATTCTACAATGGCACTTACAGAAAACGAAAATCGAAATTTTCATCTTCAACTGAAATTTTAGTTACGTGACAAACCATTGCTAAATAAAAAATTGAAAGCAATTTTGAGAAAAAAAAATCAAATTCCTTATGAGAATAGGCAAATGAATTTAGTTCTACAACTTCACCATTAATTCTAGCATTCTGCCACTAAATGTGCTCAAATCTTTATTATTTTGTCCATGTCAATAAACTAGAAAGAAATAAATGAAAAAAAAAAGCAAAGAAAGGTTTATAATGAACAGCATAAACAAAAACCTAAAGATAGCATCAACTTTTGGAATCTGCATACATGAGTCATTTAGTAGGAAAGGTGAGATTAGTGAATAGAAAGGTGAAAGGTGAGAAAGATCGGTGGTGGTTTCATGATATTGGGTGAGATGTTAAAGATAATTATGTGGTGGAAGGATTAAAAAAAAGTACTGGGTGTGAGTAAAAATTAAAGAAAATAGTTAAAACATAGGAAAGGTTGTGAAGAAGGGTAATATTGGTAGGTAGATGTAAAATATTTAAAATTCGGGTGCGAGTAATAATAAAATGGGTGTTAATAACATCTCCAAAATAAGTTCTGCTTACCATTCCCAGATTGATGGGTAATCCGAAAGGACTATTTAGTCTTTAGAAGATTTGCTAGGAGCTTGTGTCTTGGAAGACTAAAGGAGTTGGGATCAAATTCTGCCTTTGGTAGAATTTACTTATAATAATAGCTTCCGTGCAAGCATTAGAATGGCCTCATTCGAGGCATTATATGGACGAAAGTGTATGACCCCACTTTATTGATTCCGATTATAGTAAAACTTAACCATTGGTCCTGATTTAATCCAAGAAACAACAAAAAAGGTAAACATGATCCGGGAGAAGATGAAAACAACTCAACATTGTCAGAAAAGTTACACCAACAAAAGGCGAAACCCTGTCGAGTTTCAGGAAATGGATCACGTTTTCCTTAGAGTTGTACCAATCACTGATGTGGGAAGAACAATGAAGTCAAGGAAGTTGACTGATAAGTTTATAGGTCCCAATCAAATTTAAAAAAGAGTTGGACCTAATGCTTACCAAATTTCCCTTCCTCCTAATCTGTCAAACCTCCACAATGTTTTCCATGTTTCTCAGCTAAGAAAATACGTGAATGATCCATCCCACATTATTAAGCTAGATGTTCTATCTTTGAAGGAGAATTTAACATTTAAAGCTAGACTAGTACAAATTGAAGATAGACAAATCAAGCAATTAAAGGGAAAAGACATCTTGTTAGTCAAGGTGATTTGGTATCAAAATAGTATAATAGAGGCAACTTGGGAACTGGAAACCCGAATCAAATCTTTGTACCCATTTCTTTTTAGCTAAATTTGAATTTCCAAGACGACATTCCTATAAGCGAGGGAGGATTGTAACACCCATAAATTTTAATTTTCAATTATAATTATGATGTATCAAGTTTGGAAATGAAATAATATGTTGGAAGTAATATTATGGGATTACTTGGAGTCATGGAAAAAAACATTGATTCTTGCTCAAGCGAGTAAGTCTCGCTTCAGTGAGAATTGAAAAGTTGCAATTGTTTAAAATCTTATAATGTTTCTCACTTCAGCGAGAATAGCAGATTTCAGTCACTTTCAACCTTGAAAAATCTCGATTTCACGGGTTAAATCAATGATTTGCCCATAGTTGTCCTCTTATGGAGTCAGCAAACACACTCACTGGCTAGGCTTGCAATGGGGTGATTTTTCTCCCATAATCACTTGAGCCAATCAAAATTAGCCAAGCATTTCACTTTGCCACCCCTCTTTGAGATTATTTATGAATGGAGTAGATTTGAATCTCCTCAGCTGTAGAGGATCGGAGCTTTAATCATATTTGATATACTCTAAGAGTGATAAATCATAAACCACTCAAATTCCCTCAAAACTATTGAAAAATCCTCTCTAAAAGTTGCTCAAAAATCAGTTTCTGGTATGAAGTTCGTGGTTTATTCTTGGTAAATAAAGCTTATAAAAAATCTTCTAAATTCACTCTAATATTAGCATAAGATAGCTTAATGTTGATTCTAATGGTTGGTTTGGTTGTTCCTTGCAAATTTATGTTGCTATTGCGAAGTCAAAAAGGGTGAAAACAAGGCTTTTTGACAAAGGAGTAGCTGTTGTGTGTTGTTAGTGTCAGGACCTTCAACCTGGGAGGCTCTAACCACCAGGGAGTCACATTGCTCCAGGATCATGGGAACAATGAGGAACCACTTATAAGTGAGACATCACATCCTGAACCAAAACCTTAAGGCAATAGTTCTATGGGTATTGTCACTTATAAACCTTCTCACCCATCCCATCCTATCCAATGTGGGACTTCATCTCACACTTGAATACCCAACAATCTCCCCCTTCAAGTGTGAATTCCCACACTTTCCGGTCACTCCCCCTTGATCCACCATGTCCCAGCCGAACCATCGGCTCTGATACCACTGTTAGGATCTTCAACCAGGGAGGCTCCAACCACCAGGGAGTCACATTGCTCCAGGATCATGGGAACAGTGAGGAACCACTTATAAATGAGACACCACATCCTGAAACAAAACCTTAAGACAATGGTTCCATGGGTCTTGTCACTTATAAACTTTCTCACTCCTCTCATCCTATCTAATGTGGAACTTCATCTCACACTTGAACACCCAAAAGTTAGTAATTTCAATTTCAGGTAAGGGAGAAGTTATTCATATTATTAGAATAGTAATTTATAGCTCAAGTAGAGCATAAGCTTCCATAAGCTTAAGAGAAATGTTTTTTTTTATAAGCAAGCTTAGGAGAATTGTTAGTGAGCATCGTGGTATGAATAGGTGATTTAGAGGTTAAGACATATCATGAGGACTCTTTCAGCATGTTTTAAATCACCTAAGTTTGGTTTATAAATGTCTAAATCATTAAACATGAGGTTAAATCAAAATATGGTGTATTGATTTGTTGAGTATGTGACTATGAATACTGGTATTTATGAAATTGCTTACTATATTATTACTTGATATGGTGAACAATTCTTTGCTCACACATGTTTAATTATACATACGTAACTTGTATTCCTTAGTTATAGAATTGTGGAAAAAGTACTAGAGATATTGATATTGAAATCCCATATAAAAGCTATGTTTTCACTATGTTGAAATTGAGAGAATTCCCAGTTTTGAAATTCAGGGGTCTTGCCACTACTACAAAAAAAGCTTTTTCAGACCGGTTCCGAACCAATTTTTAGATTGGTTCCGAACCGATCTTAAAGCCCCTGTTGCTAAAAATGCATGTTAAATGAGACCAGTTATGAACCGGTCTTTTTTATATTAACGAGACTGGTTATTAACCGCTCTGATTTAAATTTTTCAACCAGTCTGAATAATAATTTTGAACCGGTCTGAATCATAATTTTGAACCGATTTGAAAAATTTTCTGAACCGGTCTTAAACAAATTTTTCTGAAAAATTTTATGAACCGCTCTGAAAAAATTTTGAACCGCTCTGAATAATTCTTTTGAACCGCTCTAAAATAATTTTTGAACCGCTCTGAATTATTCGTTTGAACCGCTCTAAATAATTCTTTTGAACCGCTCTGAATTATTATTTTGAACCAATCTAAACTGAGGCTAAATTTTATTTTCTTTTTACATAGTCTATAATTCTAAATAAAAGCAAATACAAAATATTGCATCTAATGGTATCCAATTTCATTGAATCATATTTCAAATCATAACCAACTCATATATTATATGCAATTACTATACAAATACATGTATTTATATATACATATATATATATAATCTTTGGCAATTGCACAATAATCCCTACCGACAATATCCCTACAAAAATCTATTAAGTGCACAATAATCCCTACTTGACAATATCCCTACAAGAATAAATTGTAGGACGATATCCATATAGAGAATATAGTGTTTACCTACACAAAAGTCTATAACCAAAGCAATCACTAGTCACACTACATATTAGTTTTTTAAGACTAACTCCGAACAGCTCGTTACGAGGCTAACGAGCTGGTGCTAGACTTGGATTTGCTGCTACTGTTGTTTGAAACTAAAGCTCTTTAAAATGTGTTGGTCTACTTGTACCCTGTAAAAATAATAAATTATTCACAAGTTAGTCAAGCAAATAACAATGCATCACAATTTAAACTAAGTACTAATATTGAGAGAAATTGAATACCTCTAGTACTGTAGTCGAGTTCATAAAGGAGGTGCTTATTGTAACAGCTCAGCTCCCCGCTGGGAGAATCGCCGAGTAGATATTGTTCGCTTTGGGCCACATTGATTTCATTTTGTCTCCTTTTTTCTAAAGATTTGTATAGGGATTTATAATAGAACACGCAACAATTTCTTAGCTGAAAAAATTGCAGTATAGAAGCAGTTGTAGTTTGAGTAGTAAATATAAATTCATTCATGGTCAACATTCAGTAAACTCCTAGCATTGTGCTTGAAATCAGCCTATGCATACCAGGAATCTTATTGACAAAAAAAAAAGGAATAACAATGTGTTGATTCAACTAAGTATCAAATCAGATATACTGAAAAAACCTTCAGACTTTTTCATTCTGATTTTATCAAGAGAATTGGAATCACTTTTATCAAATGAAACCACTTCTATTGATCCAAAGCACCATAACTAACAAACAAGATCAATTTTATAGGTAATAAAGTTAGTTTACTTAACAATTTTAAGAAAATACTAGACTGACCAACCTTTACAGCCTTTTCAATTTCAGTTAGTAATCCACATAGCTCTAGCAGAAATAGGGCCAACCCAATTAATTTCAAGTAAGCAACATAAAATCAAGTAAACCTTCTAGTTATAATGTGATATTCTGACGGAGGCAGAATGGAGCATAAAGTACTGTGAAGTGTTAACCACCTGAATAAATCTTCTGGAGGTAGAACAGAATTGATATGCCATCTTCATTTTTCTTTCGAAGTTCAGCCATGCTATAAAGCACAGTCTCAGAATAATAAGGAGTAAAAACGCTGCACATAGAAGAAATCATAAGCACAGAAAACACAAGTGTATGAATTTCTTTCAAGAGAAAAGAATTACCTGAAGGATAACATCTCTCGAACAGGTTTTGCAGGAGGCATCTTCATAAAAAGTGAACAACATATACTCTGCATATACTCAATAGTTGGTAAATTCATAGATAGGTATACTCAGAAAAACACAGAAAAAAACATCATGTCGCATCATACAGATCCTGAACAGTCCTAACTGCACCCCTTTCCAGTTCTGGTGTTTCAGCCTCTTTCTATAAGCTGTCAAAATAATGATAAGTTCAAATGTTTAACTAAACTTGCATTATAAAAGGCAGTGAGTGGAGAAGAGATATGTATGGATATGCAAATATATATATATATATATATATATATATATATATATCTTTAATTGTCTTCTTTGTGATGTATTTATTAATATCATCATATATCCTTTCCACCCTTGTATATTGGCAGTAATTGCAAACAAAAAAGAAGCAAGAGATCATTACATCAAGAGTAAATCTAATCACAAAGGAAACATTGTTCAATGTAATTAAAAAAAACAACCAATACTTACCACATCCTTCCCACTTCATCTAGTATCTCTGTCAAAATGTGTTTAATAGCATAGTAACACTCCTGAACAGCATATTTCATATGGTCATCTCTTGAAATTCTATGCTAAAGCTCATCTTGAGTATCTCTACTCTCAGCAGCAATATCCTTCGCCAAAATTATCTGCATAATAAAGATGCACAAGAGCTAATTAATGGATTTTAACAAGGAGACATGAGACCATGATCCCATATAACAAGCAAGCAAAAATACGTCAGCAAAATGATCCGCCATAAGATGTATATTACATTGTTATTAAAAGTTAAAACCATGGTTATCAGAATCATCCAATTCTAAATTTAAACTGCACAAATTAATTAGCTTCTCAAGAGCAGCAATTGATCTCATGAATACAAATCTGGTAAGGCATGAAATAACGCTAAAACCGTAGGATGATCCAAATTATTTTAATTCCTGTGTCCTTTCAACCACACCAGCCATATTATGTACACAACAGATCAAGTCCCATGTGATAATGAGCCAAGGAAATTTCACTTTTTTCCTTTTTACAATTTTTTTGAGTTGTCTATAACAACCAAAACATGATCAGTGTCTTATAGGGTGATACATGTCAATTGAACATAATTTTATTTTTATACAAGTATACTACAATAAGTCATTGCAGCAAGCATTGAAAAAGATTATATAACATCCTTAACATGTCCAATAACTTGTGTTTTAGGCCATTTTAATAATTTTAGTATTTTGAAAAAAATTAGAAAATGATTTATTATGTAGACTTGTAAACCATAAAAAATGACATTCTAATTCATGTTGAGACAATCACGATTGATATATTGAATTACCTTGCTTGCAAGCAGAAAAAGTGGCCATTGAACCAAAGGAAGATCCCCAGAATTTCTTGGCATTAAAAGCAACTCTGTTTCACTGCAATCAAGGAAAACATGATCATACACGTATAGTATAAGAAGGAAAGAAATAGTATGAGACAAATAAATTTGTGAAAAATATAGAAGCATCCATGACTAACAAGTTAGTTATATTATCTTCCTCCCTTAGATTTCTGATGATCTCATTCCACACGGGTGAGAACAGAGCAGCATCAAACTTGTTCTTTTCCAGAGACTTCAGATGAAGGGTAATTTGATAAGCAAAACTTTCAACATAAAAAAAGATTCAGGCAACATAAGAGTACTTTGCTCTGAGACAATTCAACAATATAATTATATAACATACAACACTTCCGATAAATATAAATAAATTTGTTTATTGCAGGCTAGAACAAAGTTAATGAGATGATGTTAGTATTCAGAAAACAATAACTAATTCATTTTTTTCTTTTCCCAGGGCAAAGTGCTGACCTGACCAAATGGAGGGTACTACAAGGGCTAGAGGAAGAGAAAGACCTAGAAAAACTATAGGCGAAACAATTGAGAAGGATATGGCAATCAATGCCTTATCAAAAGACATGATTTATGATAGGCCTTTATGGCGTCGTTTGATCCATGTAGCCGACCCCACCTAGTGGGACAAAGGCTTAGTTGTTGTTGTTGTTGTTGTTGAAAGTGCTGACCTGAACAGCTGATGGTCTAGAGCTCCTGAAAAAATAATCAGATCAAGCTATATGAGCACTATATTACCAGCAAAGCAATTCACAGGAGAAATCTAAACGAACAGAGGAAATATTCACAGACAGCTGCAATAGAGAAAGATCACACACATATAGCTATCTTCCAACTACAGAATGAAAACAAAATAAAGCACACATCACAAGCAGCACCTGTTGGGTAGAGGAACGTGAAGGGTGTCCATAAAAGCTCCAGGAAACTGCTCAAAGAGATTGTGTAGGGCTTCTGGTGACCAGATACAGGCAGGAAACTCAAAATCATACTCAGACTCTAAACATCACATAGACAAAGACTAAAGAGATCGCCATAAACAGAAACAAAATTGAAGCACAAACTTGAGATCCAAAATAGAAGTGCTAAAGTGTATACCTCTTTAATGAATCAAAGGCTTAATGGAAGTCGTGGTTACTGTGGTACCAGAAATGAGAATCATGAACCGTTTCGACGGTGAGATGGTGTGGTAGCGACAGCTTCAAGTTGATCGGAGCCAGGCAGCATGGCGGTGATAGTCACCAGGACTTTGCGATGGGTTGATTGAAGGCTAGGGTTGGTGGTGGTTTAGGGTTTAGATCGAAGGGAAGGTGAGAGAGTTAGAGGACAACGACGAAGGGAATGGCGGTTGGCGAAGGAGAAGCCACCATTGTCGCGGCTACTGCTAGATCCTGAACAAAGAGACCACAAACGAGGAAACGTGATTCTAAGCGAAGAACCCCAATGGAGAAGAAACGCAATTTGGGGAGAGTGTTTTGTTGGGCGAAGAACCCCAAACACAGTGAGAGTTGGGCGGTGCGGAGTGGCATGGTGGTCGCGGCGGCGTGGTGTGGTGGGCAGTGAAGAATCGAAGAAGAAGAAGGGCTAGGATGAATGTCTATTTTTCAGACTGGTCCTCAAAATGAACCACTCTGGTATTAACTAATGCCAATTTTCAGACTGGTTCCGCATCGAACCAATCTCAATTAATATATTTTTAGACTGGTCATTTACATGAATCAGTCTTATTTAAACTAATTCAAACTTCCAGACCGATTCCGGCAAAAACCGATCTTAATGAAGTGGTCTGAAAAATATATTTTGTATTAGTGTGCATAAGTGAGACGCAGACATAATTTCACTCAAGCAAATTGACTCTCGCTTGAGCGAAAATGACCAAACATAATTGGAACAGAATTTTAAGAAAATGATATATTGCAATTTTTAATATCATTTTGGATGTTATATTTGATTAATAATGGTTTTTGAAGGTGGAAAGGAAATGTAAAGTGAAATTGGACAATGACGAGCTTGGTGGAATGAATTTAAACATACCAAAGAGTATGTGGTATTAGAAGTGATGAGAACTAATAAACAAAGGCACATTCAAAGTCCAATATTCACCGAGAGAATAATAAAGAAATTGTACATAATATTGCATTTAAATGTGAAAATAAAGGGAAATCATATGGTATAACCGTTTTTCGGAATAAAATTTTATTTCAAGTATAATGCTTGCAAATAAGTTTGGGACTTGGAAAAAATTTTGGAATGAGTGTCTCAAACTCGTAGCTCGGTCGAGATGCCTAAACGTCCAAGGTGACACTAATATGTAAAGCTCGTAGCTCGAGTGAGTCGCTCGGGGGTCTGAGGTAACGTCAGTATGATATGCTCGCAGTCTGGGTGTGTTGCCTAGGGGGGCCGAGGTAAATTGTCCACTGGTTGCAAACAGTATACTTGACACGGCATACATATGATATTGGATCCAAAAAGATATTATTTTGAGTCTTGCACGAGTTGCATGTGGAATAATGAGATAATAATTATGTTATAAGCTACTTGTGTGGCATGTATCATGTGCATAATTATGTTATAAACAGGGCCTAATATTTTTGTTTTGAATTTGATATTAAGGCCCGTTCTGGGTGATTTTTAGTTTTTAGTTTTAAAATTTAAAAAAAAAACTAAACTAATTTTCAGTTTGATAACGTCAGTTTCAAATTTTTTTTGTTTTCAGTTTTCAAAATTATTTTCAAACTTATAATTTTTATAGCGCTCCTACTATATAATGCACCACCATAGACATTACCATCTTGTATACTACCACCACTATTAAATAACAACTTTCATGTAATTGTTGTCATTATTAGTCGGATGTGGTGATCGTTGGTATAGTGCTTGCAGTATAGAGTGGTGGTTGTGGTGATGGTGATGCTCTCTGATGGGTGGTGACAAGAGAGGCAATGGTGGACTCTTGGGGGTAACAGTGTAGTTTGAACGATGATCGGTGGCAATTTTTGTGGTGATTGAGTGACACAAAAGATGAAGTGGTATAAGTTTACAACTCAAAACTGAAATTATGAAATCATTATTTATTGTTTTCAAAATAGAGGTGAAACTGTTCTGAAAATATATAAAAAAAACCATTTCAGCTCAAAATTTTCGAACAAGTTTTGTTTTGAAAATATAATTTCAAAACCAAAATCCAGAAACTGGCAACCACCCCGAATGGAACCAAATTTATAATTGTTTTCTTTGAAACAAAAGAAAGAAAAAGAAAAAAAATCTATATTTTTTTACTTCATGTTTTCCCACGTTTTGAAAATATTTTTTTTATTTAAGGTAAATGCAAACAAATATTTAAAAAATAAAATGAAGTAGTAAATCATTAAGAAATGTAACTTATATGTTTTCCAAAGAAAATAAAAGAAGGGATTTCTGACAAAAAATTTCACTTGCAGGACTCTTAACAAATTTTTTTAGAGTAAATTGTCATTTTGGTCCCTGAATTTATACAATACTTTTATTTTAGTTCCTGAAATTAACAAAAATGCTCTTAGGTCCCTGACTTCGTAAAAAGTCATTCACGTTAGTCCCTGCCCCTAACCCCGTCAATGGACGTTAACGGAGTGATGACGTGGCTGACTGGGGCCTTAAACGACGTCGTTTTTGCGTTCTCGTGACATTTATAATAGAATAAATTGTCCTGTTAGTCCTATCGACTGCATCGGTGTCATGTTCAGCTGCACCAGTCCTATGTTTTGAAGCTGAACACTTCAAAATATGCACACTTCAAAACATGACATTGATGCAGCCGAACATGAGACTAATGCAACTAAACATGACACTGGTGCAGCTAATGAGACTAATGTGACAGTTTACTCCGTTATAAGTGCACGAGATCGCAAAAACGATGTCGTTTAAGGCCCCCAATCAACTGCATTATCACTCCGTTAACGTCTGTTGACAGGGGTCAGGGGCAGAGACTAATGTGAATGACTTTTTACAAAGTCAGGGACATAAAAACATTTTTGCTAATTTTAAGGACTAAAGTGAAAATATTGTGTAAATTCAGAAACCAAAGTGACCAAAGTGACAGTTTACTCAATTTTTTTAGAATAATTGTTAGTAAGATCATTTGTTTAAAATATCGTCTTCTCCCCATAACCGAATTTATCATTACAAAAACTTGCATTCGGTATTTTGAGTTTTATCAAAATGACACAAATAACCCCTATATTTTTTAAAAATAATATTCCCTCCGTTCTTATTTATTTATCATATTTCAAACAAAACACACCATTTAAGAAATCTAATCATAACTCAATACATTAATTATGTTTTTTTCCACTATATCATTTCTCTCTCTCTCTCTCTATAATCATTAATTTTTCTCTGCTACTTACTTAAACCAAGTCATTTTAAATAGGGGCAAATATGGAAAACAACATTTATTACACTTTTGAAATCCTCAATACAACATATAAAAAAACAAAAAATCTTTTCAAAAAACGACAAATAATAAGGAACGCGGGGAGTACAATGTTAACCTCCTATATGTATTGTCTCATTCAAACAATTTCAAATCTGTTATAGCATGTGTTGAGAAGAAAAAGCGGAATGAAAAGAAAAAAACTCTCCTCAACTTTAATTTTTTTTTTAGGTTCTTGTTAAAAATAAAATACTAGAAATAGAAAAATTCATAAATGGAAATTATTTCTTCTCCCAAAAATATTAAAAATGCCTTTTTTCATAATTTTTAAATACATTTGGTTTTTTAACAAATGTTATAAATACACTTTTTAGTTTTTTTATTACTCTTTTTGTTTCAAAACCAATGAAGTTTAAAATTATACACAAAGATCAAAAACTAATTAAATGACATAAGAATTAGAGATATTTTAATTACAATATCCCTATATGATTATTATTCAAGAAAGATAAAAAAAATTGAAATTAAGAAATTATAAAAAATAAAAATATAATTAAAAATAATATTAATTATACATTAAATTTATAAAATAATAATAACAATACATATTTCCTCCATTCCGTATTTTTTTTGACCTTTTAGCCTTGAACACACATATTAAGATTGTTGATTATTGTAAGTTTTTTATGTGTTTTGTATAAAATTTTCATATTTAATTTTTATTTAAAATTTTAATAATATTTCATTTTTATTACGATGTATGTCCATTAGTTAATGTGTAATCAACATATTATAAAATAGGAGAAGTTGAGAGCATTTTTGTCATTTTCATTTTTCCCTCATTCATCCTTGCTTTTCCCTCCAAATTTGTTTGTCCGTGCATCGCACGTGAATAAATATTTATCTTAAGTTATTTTTAGTAAATTTTTATTAGTACAATTTGGATTACACATAAATATAAAAATTGTCCGCAAATATACAATTTGCATTTTGATTTTATTACAATTTGCATGGGTTATTAATGATCTTTTCAAAAGGAAATAATTTGAATCAAATAATGACATAAAAAATATATAACATATTATAAAATAGGAGAAGTTGAGGGCATTTTTGTCATTTTCATTTTCCCTCCTTCATCCTTGCTTTTCCCTCCAAATTTGTTTGTCCGTGCATCGCACATGAATAAATATTTATCTTAAGTTATTTTTAGTAAATTTTTATTAGTACAATTTGGATTACACATAAATATAAAAATTGTTCGCAAACATACAATTTGCATTTCGATATTATTACAATTTGCACGGGTTATTAATGATCTTTTCAAAAGGAAATAATTTGAATCAAATATTGACATAAAAAAATATATAATGCCTAAACGACCCATCATATTATAATTAACCAGCAAAAAAAAACGAAAATAATGTTGTAATTTCATAAATTCTAATACAAACAAATCATAACATAGGCAAATTGGTATTAAACATTTAAACAGAACACCATTATGAATAATAAATTTTGGGTACAACGGAAAAAACGGATATATAAGTATTAAAGATGAGCTATAATTTGGTATAATGATTTAGCTTAATACAATCAAATATTTACTCAGTCATGAATTCAAATTTAAAAAAAGCCAAAAAATTATACAATATGTTGCAATTTAAATTTTGAAAAATAATGATGCGTTATTTTATACAATATACTTATTTACAATTATGAAGTTCTAATACAAGCAAGTAATTTGAAAGTTCAAATCTTATAAACACGAATTAATTAAAAGTGTGAAAACATGTCTTATATTTTGGGACAGATGTAATAATAATAATAATGATGATGATGATGATATATATGGTAAAACAAATAGCTGCATTTGGACTTGCAAAACGAATTACTGACAAAAATGTACTTGGAATGATGGATTAAATAAAACAAAAATCAAAATGAGTTGGATTTTTTTTAATATAAGAAATTATGTTGTTAATTAAAATTAGAAATCGCATAGTTGATACAATATTAGTTAATTTTTATTAATGAAAAAGTTGATAGATGAAACTAGATTCAAAGGTTAATGTTTATGACTATTCATTTCTAAATACATGTAAATCATTTTTATAAAAAGTTCATATTAACTTATTATTTAAAAATACATATTTCCAAAATCTATAATCAATTTTTTTTAAAAACAAATTTAAACCCGTGCATAGTTTAAAAATGAGAGATAAGATAAAAATAAAAAATTAATAAGAATAAAAAAATGAATAAATGAAATGTTAAAATCAAAGAAAAAAACTTAATTATGCATTGACTGTAGGGATTACAATAGGTGGATGAATTAACTAAAGAACACTAGGAGAACAGCTAGAACGGGGATTTGAATAGGTGTTAAAGAAACCTTCAAAGATTTTCGGACAAAACAAATCGAAACAATTAAAACGAATATTTTTCACAAAAATTTCAGCTCTTAATAGATTAGGCTAGAGATTAATCGACTAACACCTGACAAGTGAACTTTGGTTAATCGATTAGTACACCAGTTAATCGATTAATCACTGTAGAACAAAGGAAAATCGCTTTTCAATCAAAAACGAAAATCAATCAAATATCATGTCTGATCAAAGATAGCGCGAAATTGATTAACAAAAAGATTGTTAATGATTACCTAGATTATGAAAAAGGTTTTCCTCAAATCAATTTGATATATTAAAAACTAATTCATTCAATTACATGAAAATCAATCTTCTCTAGGTTTTCAATCAAGAACAATATGAAATTGCGAAAATTAAAAGAAATAAGGGAAGAGATATTGCACAGAGATTTTATACTAGTTCACTCTCAACCACCGAGAGTTACATTCAGTCCCCTCTTCCAGAAGAGAGATTTCTTCACTAAGGAATTAGAGTTCTCAAATTACAAGCGATTGCCTCTCAAGATACCCCACTTGATAGCCTCCAAGAGATACCTCACTCTTGTCTTGCAACCCTATTGAACTTCTAATCTAACCTCTTCTCTTGCTTGATGATATCTCACACCAAGTCTTCCACGATTACTTGTTGATACCTCACAACAAGATTTCCACAATCTTCTTTGTTTGCTTGATGAACAACAACACCAAGACTTCTTCTTGTTGTAGAAAGATTTGCCTCAATGCAAAGATTACAACTCAATGAATAACAAATAAACTTGTTGAATCTCCTTCAAGAACAATGAACAAATAGAACTTGAGATTCAAAAAGCTTCTCGATCAAAGATATGAAAATAAGAACTTTGATCTTTGTAAAAGTGAGAGAGAATGTTGAGAGAATAGTGTGGCTTTAATCTTTTCTAAATTGATGTAACAATGAAGTAACTTGACTCATAATGATTAGGGAAAGGTTTATATAGAAAACCCATAAGGTTTAGAAAACATTAAAGAAAGATTTGCAAAGTGAAAAGCTATTTTTAAAACCAATCAGACACGTGTTAATCGATTAGGGGTTCAGGCTAATCGATTAAGTATTGTTTGACTAATGGTAATTGATTAGCGCTGTGACTTAATTGATTAATGGCTGACGCAAATGTTATGTTAATCGATTAGCATTATCATTAATCAATCAACTACTGTAAAAATCAATTAAAAACTTGTTTTCTAAAATTTAAACATTTTCTAAAATACTTTTAAGCCACCTATTGATTTTGGTTAAGTGAAATACTCAAGATATAATATGATCATGCACTTGATAGAGATTCACTATCCTCTAATAACTCTACCCAAACTCTAAGACTCAAAACAAAAGATATAAAACAATAAACTAAATGAATCTATGAGCTTGCTCTCTCTTCATCATTGTTGCTTTTGTTCTTCGACATTTGGTTTAGCTTGATCATGGTTGAGCTTCTTCAAAACATTGCCATTATCAAAACCATGCACTTGCACAGTAGGTCCAACACTGACATTATAAAATATAAAAGTAATAAAATAAAGTAAAATCTAAAAGAGCAAAAGATATAAATGAAAAGATTACTTCCTCCGGTCTCTATTATAAGAAAATTTAGACATACTTTTCTTGGTCTATAATATAAGAAAAAATTAACTAACTTTTTATTCCCAATAAAATTATTCCTAAAATGTTTATAGAAAATAGTGATCTCATTTAATTTTTGTTTCATTCCCAATGCAACTTTTCAAAAATAGCAATATTTTTTATAATTTTGAGAAAATTAAATACATTCAACTAACATTCTTAATATGTGTGATTTTAGTTATTTTTTCTTATAATAATAGGGATCGGACCGGATGGAGTATAAAACAAGAATTAAAACTTTCAAATATTGCATTATACTCCCTTCGGTCTTAAATATAAGAAAAAAACTAATTTCACGCTTATTAAGGAAGTTAGTTGAGTATATTTAATTTTCTCAAATTTTATAAAAATTGTCTATTTTGAAAAACTTGCATTAGAAATGAAACAAAAATTAAATGTTACAACCATTTTGTTTAAATATTTAAAAAATAATTGTATTAAGAATACAAAGTTAGTTTATTTTTGTTTATATAAAAAATCATTAATAAGATGTACTCCCTCTGTCCCTAATTATAAGACTCTTTTGACACTTTTATTTTGTCTTTATTTATAAAACCTCATACCAATTTTCAGTGATCATTAATTACATTTTTCCACAAACACCCCTATTTATTTAACGCTTTTTAGATTCTCAATAATATTAATAAGGGTAATTTTGAAAATAAACATCAAAAGTTCACATTTCAATACAATTAATTACTCCTCCGGTCCTATTTATAGGGCATATTCTAGAAGAATTCTTTGGTCTTATTTATAAGTCATTTTGCATTTTCTAGGAAGCGTTTATTGTTATTTTCTCTTATTTGCCCTTTATCTATTAATGTGAAATAATAGATTATGAAATTCTCAATACAAGATAAGAGCGAAAAATTGCAATGTTAAAGTATTTTTTAAAGTTTCAAGAAACTAACTTAATTACTTTCTTTGATCCGTGTGATAAATATGCCCTATAAATAAGACCAGAAGGAGTAAATTAATCAACTTTCTTAATGTACGCGAAATCTCTCAAAGAATTTTCTAATTAGGGACGGAGGGAGGGAGTATTTTTTTTTAACTTATAAGCATGATTCAATTTTTGGAACAAGGGAGAGTGCTATTTAAAATTGGCTTATTTAACATTTTAGCCTTTGAACATAGGTATTTTTCTCGAATTGACCCTTAAATTTTTTTTCGATACTTTAAATCCCTAAACTTTGTTTGATTTTTGAAAATGGTTCTTTCATCATTTAAGTGATGATATAGCCAACGACATGTCATGTCACTTTCACAATATCGACGAATGACGTGTTTTGTAGAGTCACGGGACACTACATGATTTTTTTTATTAAAAATATAATTTCTTTTAATATTTATTAAAAGATTCGATTTTTTTAATAAAATAAAATTTTAATTATTTTTAATAAATTTGACTTTTTTTAATTTTAAAAAATTCACGCGGTATCATCTAGCACATTATCTATCAATATGGCGAAGGTGACATGACATATCCTCGGTCATATCATCACTTAAGTGATGAAAGGACCATTTTCAAAATTTTAGTAAAGTTTAGGAACTCAAAACATTGAAAAAAGAGTTTAAAGATCAATTTCGAAAAAACACTTAATTCAGAGATTAAAAACTTAAATAAACAATTAAATTTTTAGGGATGGTGCCCCACCTTGATAATCATCCTCCCTTTACGTGGCCACTACACACTTCTCTAATATTCGAGACACATCTCACAAGCTCCACACAGTCATTAATTCCATTCCTTTCCAGTGAAAATAGTAACACCAGAGCCAGCTAGATTCTTCAATAATCTTGAACCATCACGAACAATCCATACACCAAAACGACCATAATACAATCAATCCCTTCCTCCTATATAAATATCTCCACATCTCCATTCTCTCATCACATCAAAACGAATCAATAACTCTCTTAGCATACGCTAAAATCCAATTCCTTCGAGTTCAACTTCTCTCCAATTCTGTTAACAAAAAATGTCTCTGATTCCAAGCATTTTTGGCACTGGAAGAAGGAGCAACGTCTTCGACCCATTCTCTCTCGACATATGGGACCCATTCCATGACTTCCCCTTGCGCACCACTGCTCCATCCTCCGGCTTCGACGCGGAGACAGCGGCCGTGGCGAACACGCGCATTGACTGGAAGGAGACACCTGAGGCGCACGTGTTCAAGGCAGACCTGCCTGGGCTGAAGAAGGAAGAGGTGAAGGTGGAAGTGGAGGAAGGCCGTGTTCTGCAGATAAGTGGTGAGAGGAGCAAGGAGAAGGAAGACAAGAATGACACGTGGCACCGCGTGGAGCGTAGCGCTGGCCGCTTCCTCCGCCGCTTCAGGCTGCCGGAGAATGCGAAGGTGGATCAGGTGAAGGCGAGCTTGGAGAATGGTGTGCTCACTGTTACTGTTCCAAAGGAGGAAGTTAAGAAGCCTGATGTGAAGCCTGTTCAGATCACTGGTTAAGTTTGTTACTGAATAGGATATGTTCTAAATCAGATATGAATGGCAATTATGTAAATAAATGTAAAGTGGTCTATGGGCCATATATCACAAGGAGTGTGTGGTTGTGATGGATGTTTAATTTTATGTTTAAGGGTTGTTTTACGTTTTTTTTTTCAAGGAAATGTTGAAGGGTAATCTTCTTGTATGCATGATCTTATATGGAACCTATGATATGAGATTTTGAGTTACACTTCGTAAATTATGACTATTGCTATATCTATTACTAATGTGGGAGAATATGAAGGTCCTGAGAATATGAAGGTGCTTCTGGTTGGTGTAGTCTCATCTTCTTTTTGATGTCCCCATTTGAAAAAATTATGATTTTAAAATTGAAATTATGATTTAAAATTGTTTACATTCAATACTTTTATGCATCTATTCAGGGGAGAGAATTTTATTGTATGAAAAAAAAATCTTGAAAACCTGCACATTATTACTTGATATTCCTGAAAGAGAATTGTGGGGGGATTATATATAAACGCATATTGCCTTGCTTAACACTTGTTTTGCAGAATGAGTTTGTCATCATTAAAAAGGGGAGCGTTGGAAATCAAGCATTCCATTCACTTAAAGATTCAAGTTTGCCAAAGTTATGATGATTACAAACAAGATTCAACAATACTGAAACAAGTCAAGATTAATCATGAAATCAAGCAAGTGTCAAACAATATTATTCTAAGTAGAATTCTTCTCATATTCTTAGGAAATCATGTAAGGTAAGAGTAATCGTTCACTTATAATTTAGGCAATCATGTAAGGTAAGAGTAATCATTCACTTATAATTTAGGCCTTACTTAAAGGACTTGGAAAAGGAATATTCCAATACAAAAAGTATTTTTGAAAAATGGTTTTTCATGCTGTTTCTGTGAAAAATAATTTAAATACATCTAGCTGTGTTTTCTAGTTTATGAAATTAATTTTTTACAAGTTTAAGTCAGAGTAATCGATTATTGTGTTAGGATAATTATTACTTCGGCAACATCATACAAAAATCAGAGAGTTCGTAATCGAGTATTTGATCTTGTTTAATCGATTACTTTTGATAAAGAGTAATCGTTTACTTGCTCAAATAATTGATTAGAAATGTTGCATCATATAATGTGGCAGAGACTTTTGAATTGATTACTTGAAAGGCTGTAATCGATTGCTTTGTTACTTATGACAAAACAATCGATTACTGGTCTAAATAATCGATTATTTTAGTTGCATCATACAAATTCCAAAAAGAGGTGAATCAATTACTTGAATAGGTGTAATCGATTACTTGATTTAAAATAATATATTACTCAAGCCAAGTTATCAATTACTTTTTAAAATATTTTGAAATTTGTTTTCTGATTTAATTTGGATGTTGATTGATTTCGATTTTATAGAGATTCTTGTTGATTGACTTGTTTTAACATTATATATTCCTTTGAATTTCAAAAACAAATCATTATTCTATCGATTCTGTTATTCATTGTGAAGTCAAGAGGTTTTGATGACAATAAACATCTCAACAATGAACAAACATCCAACATGAGAAAAAGTTTTCTAATTAGATTTATTATTCCATGATAGTTTAATTGTATTATTTACATCCTTTATTATGTCTCTTAGTATTAGGATGTATGGGGTAGTGGTCTATTAGGTTGCATTGAATCTCATAAGTTTTAAGGTAAATATGCTTGAGAAAAATGCATGATTAATCTTGGAAAATGATGCATAAAAGAAAAATGTTTTTAAAATATAAAAATGCATCATTGAATGACCTTGGGAATTGTTTTTAGTAAAGGGAAAAAGTTGGGTTCAAAGCTGATTTTCTGATTTAATTTTTAAGCAAATAAAACAACATGTATCTGACAGGTATCTGACCTGTATTCAGATACATAATTGTGCAGTATTTTAGTAATAGCAAAACCATATCTGTTTTGCACGCATAAACTCAGTAAATCAGCAAAACGAACTTTCCCTTTTATTAGAACAATATAGCATTAAGTTTCTCTCATACATACATAATTCCCAAATCGTTTTTACACAATAATCATTCAAGAAAAACACGTTTTAACATTCCAAGATTCATCATCTTATTCATCTTCTTTACAAAACCAAATTGAATCTCTCAAAGCATATTCATCTTAGATCTAAGAGATTTAATTAGTTGTGTGCTCTTATTCAAGTTATAATTCACACATCAAGAGGTGCAAACATTCTACAACAACAACTTCGTTACTCACGTTATTGGTGAAGGTTTTATCGCAAGGATCTTGAAGGTTTCAACAAGGGATCAAAAGTGATGAAGGTTTCATTATGTTCTTGAAGGTTTCAAAAAAGGATTGAAGAGTGTTGAAGGTTTCAACATCTCAAGGCTCAATTGAAGAAGTAATTGGAGGTTTGGGTACAATAGGAGTAAGGTTTACTCATAGGGTTTTAGCAATTAGGGAATTGTTTTGAAAACCAATTGTACTAACCATTATTCTTCATAGTGAAGCAACTCTCCTGAATCCGAAGGGAGGACTGGATGTAGTCTTTGAATTCGAAGGTGAACCAGTATAAATAGTTATGTCTAGATTTTCTTCCTTTCTATTTTATCTTGATTAATTTCATTAATTCTTGATAAGTGCTATTCTAACAAGATCTAAACAATAATCAATTAAATCAACATGTTGCTAGTTGTTTTATTGTTTTGACATCTGCTGCATCTGATTTGTGTGTTAGTATTAATTTCTTGTTAGATCTGTATAGTTTTGTGAAATTCTGATTTATGTTATCTGGCTGTTATATGACCTATATCTGACTTGTATCTAACTCTTAGTTGACTGATTTTCGACCAATACTAGAAGTTTGTCAAATATCAGTCAAATACACAGTAGATATCTAATATAGTTTTTGAAGGTTTTTTTTAAAAGTAACAAAGGATCACCTTCACACCTATTCACCCTCCCTCTAGATGTTTGTTCACCCACTTGTATTCCTACAAGTGGTATTAGAGCTCGGTCGAAAGAACCGAGCTTAAAAGCTTTTTCGAAAAGATCCTTGGGAGAATACAATTGGGCTCAATAAACATCTTCGGTGGTGAAGGGGCCTCAATAAATCCCCCTCCATTGTTTGCCGGAGAGGGCTATGCCTATTGGAAGGTTAGAATGAAAATATTCATTAAGGCTATTGACCCTTGCATTTGGGATGCCATTGAAAATAGCCCTCACATTCCCAATAAGAAAATAAGTGAGACAATTGTTGAGATTCCAAAAGAAAGTTGGAGTGATGATTATCGTAAAAAGGTTTCTTATGATTTGAAAGGTAAAAACATCATCACATCTGCACTTTCTTATGATGAATTTTTTAGAATCTCTCAATGTAAAAGTGCAAAAGCAATGTGGGACACCTTGCAAGTCACACATGAAGGCACTAGTGAAGTAAAACGTGCTAGGCTTAATTCTCTTATGCATGAATATGAATTGTTCTGTATGTTACCAAATGAATCTATCTCCGATATGCAAAAACGATTTACTCATATTATTAATCATTTAATTGATCTTGGAAAATTGTTTATGAATTGTGAAGTTATTAACAAAGTTCTAAGATGTCTAAGTATGGGAATGACAACCAAAGGTTACCGCAATTGTAGAGTCAAGAGACTTGGACACCATGGACTTAGCAACACTTTTCGAAAAGCTCCAAGAACATGAGATGGAGTTAGGACGTCTCAACTCATATGAGGAATCAGACAATAAGAAGAAAGGTATCTCATTGAAGGCAACTTCAAAGATGCTAGATGAGGGCTCACAAGATGAGGATACCGACACAGAGATTGATGAGGAATCAATGGGACTCTTAGTCAAGAGGTTTAACAAGTTTCTCAAGAAAAGAGGAAACTTCAATAGAGCAAGGGGTAAAGGCTCAAATGATAATTCTTACAAAGGCTAGACCTCAAAGGAAAATGTCAAGTGTCATGAATGCGGAAAATTGGGGCACATAAAATACCAATGCCCCGCATTTATCAAGAAGGCTGAAAAAGAGAAGAAGGACTCAAATAACTTCAAGTAAAAGAAGGCATACATAGTGTGGGATGTGCCTCATGAAGATGAAAATGAAAGTACAAGCACTTCGGATGATGATGAGTTAGCAAATCTTTGCTTGATGGCCAAAGTGGATGAAGAGGTTTCTTCAAGCATGAGCTCACATAACAATTCTAATGGGGTATACTATCTCTCCAATTCTAGTTCCGATTCGAATTCCCCCACTTTTGATGAATTGTATAGTGCTTATGTGGAGATGCATAAAGAATTGAAAAAGTTAGCTAAAATAAATATTGAGAGAAAGAATTTCATTTTGAGCAAAAAAAGAAAATTTCGAAAATGCAAAAGTCTCTTGAGGAATTGAAGCTTCAAAATGAAACTCTAGATCTCATCTATGCTAACTCCACATGTGATTGTGCTGTGAAAAACAATGATGTCACAACTTGTGAAAATTACAAATCCCATGAAAAAGAAGTTGCAAATTTGAAAAATCGGATTGCAAGTTTCACAAGAGGTGATACGTGTTTGGATCACTTGCTAGCTAAGTGCAATATCAAAACATTTGGTATACCTAGTGGCAAATATGTGTGGATTAGGAAGGGATGCGATCCCCAAACTAACTAAGTTGGACCCAAAACCATTTGGGTACCAAAAAGCAAGACTTGAGTTGTTTTGTAAGTACAAATGAAGGGCAAATGCTTAAAATGTCATATATATTGGTTTATTGCACCTTCAAGTACAAAGAACAAGGAGAAAATGACATACTCACTAATCTCCCTTGGATAAATCTCTTACACATTGAAAATCAAAATTTATCTAAGTGTGTATGTGTGATTGAATGCATTTGGATTTTGATTTTAGCATATGCATTTTCAGGTTTTTGATGTAATTTGGCTGACTTATGTGCTCTGTTTCTCTGCATTTCTTGTGTTGATTTTTCAGTATTCTATATTTCTTATGTGTAGCTGGTTTTTTTTTGGTATTATGCTACACTGTTACACGGTTCGGAGAAATTGCTTCCGAACCACGAACTGGTTCGACCGTCCCGGTTCGCGGGACATTTTCGTTCCAGTTCGTAAGAGAAGGTCAAGGGAGGGTAGGAGATGAGGATGAGAAGGCCAATATTGAATAGTTCGTGTTTTTGGGATTCTGACTTTGGTTTTTCTGCACTGTGTTTATGCTTTTTTGGTGTTGAAAGCCTGAAACTTGAAGACTTGATCTTGTACCAAGAAGGAGAAGAGACAGAAGTTGTTGAACCTGTACGAAGAAGGATCTCAGGGAAAATGGGTTGAAAAGGCATGTGGGGAATATCAATCATTTATTGCCTTATTGGGCCAGCAAACTTGCTTTATTGGGCCACAAAAAAATTTAATAACACATTAATACGTATTAATAGTGCATCTGTGCATGTATTGAAAATTGGAAAATTCCTATTATCGAAATTATTTTAGGCTGAAAATAAATTGCCTTTTTGCAATTATTATCTCCGTCCCTAAATATAAAGCTCTCTTGACACTTTTGTTTTGTCCCTATTTATAAAGCCTATATTTAGAGACAGATAGTGTATATAATCTCTCCACTTTTATATGTAATTTGTTTTTTGGAAATTTGTGTCTATAAAAAAGTGAATTAATATTTCATATACTCCTTTCGTCCCTAATTATAAGGCTCTCTTAACACTTTATTTTGTCCCTATTTATAAGGCCATTTACCAATTTTCAATGAGCATTAATTATTTTTTTCACAAACACCCGTATTTATTTAACACTTTTTAGATTTCCAATAATACTAATAGGGGTAATTTTGAAAATACATATCAAAAGTTCACATTTCCAATACAATTAACTAAATTATTCCACTTTCTTAATGGACGTGAAATCTCCCAAGAGGACCTTATAAATAAGGACGGAGGTAATACTTTTTATTGAATTTCTAAACAAATGTTGATTTAACATTATATTTGAAAAGAAGTAATTAAATGGAATATTAAAAATTGTGATATGATCTTACAAATAAGATTAGCTTTTTTTCTTAAAAAGTCTTACAAATAACATTGAAGGAATCAATTATAGATAAAAATTGTTCGAAAATGCGATTTTTTATGTTTCCAAAAATATAATAAATATAAACTTAGAGATTTTTTTTTAATATATAGCAATCTTAACAAATAACAAGTGCTTAAGAACACTAACAAAATCCACGTTCTTGACTACTCCCACTGGTCCTATTTATAGGGCATACTTAACCATATCACACAGAGCAAGGAGGGTAGTTAGATTTCTTGAAACTTTAAAAAAATACTTCAACATTACAATCTTACCCTCTTAACTTGCATTGGGAATTTCATAATGTATTACTTCACATTAATGGGCAAAGGGCAAATAAGAGAAAATAACAATAAATGCCTCCTAAAAAATACAAAATGACTTATAAATATGACCAAAGAATCATTCTAGAATGTGACTTATAAATAGAACCGGAGGAAGTAATAAAAAAACTTGGAATGACTGACAGTTTTCACTTACGTTATATTGGGTTATTTTTTATTTTATTTTCTCGTGATTCTTATTTTGGGTTACATTATCAGATAATATATCTACATTTTTTCCTTGATTCAATTCATTAATTACAAATAAAAATTATACATATTTACTTTACTTTTTTTTTAATTTCATAATCAATGAATCACATATTTTCTTTCTTAGAAATTTACTCCCTCCGTCCCTAAAAGTTAATAAATTTTTGAAAATTCAACAAAAATAAGGGAACATGCTTTTAATGCATTGTCCCCCAAATCAACCAATTACCAAAGTAAGTATTTAATGCATGTTTCCTCAATTAATCAATCATAGAATATACAATGCAATTTCAAAATTTTTTTATTCATTATTTTAACTTTAATTTGGGACAAAATTTTTCTATGTTTTTTACTAACTTTATGGGACGGAGGGAGTAAAATGTTTTTCCTTAATTATTTTTTTTATATTTTTTACCAAAATAAATTGGATGAAAGGAGTATTAAAATATTAGTACTTCCTCCGATTTTATTTATAAGACCTTTTCTCTCTTCCACTAAGTATGGTGGTTAAACTTGTAACTAATATTTGAAATGTGAAAATTTGATATATATTTTCAAAATTATCCCTATATTTATTATTGAGACTTTAAAAGGTGTTGAGTTAATTTTGTACATTAATTTACTCAAAATTTTTTAATTCAAAAAAATCTTATATACAGGATCCGAGAAAATAATTTTGTACATTAATTCGGCCATCATCATAATAACTAATAAAAAAATCATATTAAACCAAAAAGTAACAAAAACATTTATTAAAATTAATTAACACGTTATTCTAATTTCTATATCCTTGGTGGTACATTATTTCTTATGCATGGTAAATGCTCCATCCATCCTAAAATATTAGTGAAATTTGAAAAATAAATAAAAATAAAGAAATGTGTTTTTAATGCAATGTCCTCAGCCCAAATTAACCAATTGTTAAAACATGTATTCAATACATATTTTCTTGATTAATTATACATATTTGAGACAAATTTCAAATCATGAACTATACCATGAGCATAAGAAATCATTTTGATGAAGAACTCTATAGATAGTGAAACCAAGTTAACTTATTTGAAAACTCAGATTTGAATAAACTTGGACACAATCAAGCAAATTCGTGAGTTCACCTGAACCTAATCCATCTAAAGTTGAAATCGTAATGTAAAATGTTTGCTTTATTGAGAAAGTTCAATATGAAATATTAATTAAAAAAAAACTTTGCCAAAAAATATTGGTTATAGGTTGGTACTATATGATTCATGTATAGTATATTACTTGTATTGTTACATGTATATATGTTGTTTGCACTTGATTGATGTTTTATGTATGTCTTAGCATGTAAGATTCACCCTAACCCTAGCCCTAACCCTAACCCTGACTTCCACCCTTTGGTTTTTAATATTCATATTTACTCAATATTTTTTAAAATTTCAATAATAATTATAAAAATTGTTTTCAAAATTATATCATATGTTTACATTTCTAATGTTATTAACAATATTAATTTAATTGGTGTATCTAAATTCTCCCAAAATAATTTGATGTTAAAATATAAAGAATACACCCAACCCTATAAAGAAACAAAATACAAAGAAAATGAACAATACATAAATTATCTTCACCAACCCACATTGTTAACTCATACAAAAATAAATTAAACCACTATCCCATCCCATTGCAAAATTATGACCAACCAATATAAATACACATACACTAGATCATGAGCAATAAGATAAAATATTTGAAAAAGTCTTATTTATATCTTCCCTAAAAAAAAAGAAAAAAAAAATGAAAGGAAACTACACGTACATAAAAAGAAAAATGAAAAATGTGGTAGACCGACCCTCGGTCTACCCTAAAACGCCCTCGGCTGACCAGAATACTCACTGGCCGACCAGAATTCTCATTCTGCCGGGTCACGCATCTTTGGGCCGAGCACATGCCATAGGACCCACCCTAACGACTCTGGACCGAGTACAGGGACCTCTTCCCTTAAAGAGTCCAAGCTAAGGGCGCGTGAGCCTAGCTCGCCAACCAGATAAGACTAACCGCTAACAGGATAAGGATGAATGACTCATCCCTTATCCTATAAAGGGACACGTCAGCCCTACTGGACCTCCGTACAGGCCCATAGGGTACAACACCGCTCCCCCTATAAATAGCTGTCTCCAGCTAGGGGCTCAGGTACGTTCTTTCTCCCTAATCATACACTAGCACACACTCGTGATTAGGGAAACCCTAGTTATCCCAACTGGATAGCTAGCATACCAACAAGATCACACAGTAACATCAGACCGTATTCTAGCTCTTAGGTCTTCCATACCCTTGAGCTAGGGTTATACTCTGAACATTGTGTCTAGGACATTACATTGGCGCCGTCTGTGGGAAACCGTAAATTGCTATTCCCACCCCAAAATGGTAGAGACGCGAGGAAACGCAACATCGCGTGGCGCAAACCGCCAAGCAGGGCGAAACCATCAGAGTTTGCAAGAAGGCAGTGGCGACAACGGCGGAGATCTCGATGGGAGAAACCCTCCACATCCCAGCATGCCATCAGTAAGACAAATTCCAGCCCGGAGCCACCACTCCGTTCCAGATCGCATGCACAGTGGTCCTTACACCGTCCATTCCAGGCAAACAAACCCCCAGAACCAAAATTCTCTTAACCCCAATCATGCACAAAACCATGGATCAGGCCGATCCATCGACGCCCGTGTTTCTGGAGATGATAGGGATCACTCCCGTGGTCAAAGGGAGAGCCAGTTGGAAGAAATCATTAAGCAACAAGCTAAGATCCTAGAACAACAGGGAAATGCCATCGCCGATCTCCAACAGCTCCATATGCAGGCGGTGGCCGGAGGGGTGTTAGCAACTCAGCTGATCCCCCACCCAACCACCACTCTACCTCCACCACCCCCCATAAACCCAATCTTAGAGGACACATATGAAACCGACCACACTGCTCATCATGGCCATCCCTTCACTCCGAGAATCATGGCATACGAGACACCCTTAGCCTTTCTCGGCCCAACGAGTGTTTCCAAATATAACGGGTTAACCGACCCTTTGGAGCATATCTTGTCTTTTGAAGGAGCTATGAACTTTTACGACGGTGGAGACATGATGAAATGCAGAGCTTTTTCCATGACTCTCCAACCACCCGTCTTAAGGTGGTACTCAGCCTTGCCCAGGAACTCTATTAACTCCTGGGCAGAGATGAAGAGAGTTTTTCTGAACAGGTACACCGCTAGTTGCGTCCAGCCGAAGTCCGACCACACGCTAGCGGGCGTTATGCAGCAGACCGAAGAGCCTTTACGGGAATATCTCTCACGTTTCCATTCGGAGGCAGGGACCGTGCCTAACTTAGAACCAAGCTTTGCAGTCTTTCTCTTCACTCAGGGTCTCCGAAACGGAGATTTCAAAAATTCACTTGTGGGCAAACCGCCGAGGGATATGGCGGAGCTAAGACATCGTTCTACTAAGTTCATAAACTTAGAAGAATTCAGCAAATGGCAAAGAAATAGAGACAGAGGCGAGCGGGGAGAGCCATCCTCCCAGGGGAGATCAAGAAGAGACGAGAGAAGGGATGACCGAAGGGAAGATCAAAGGAGGGGACCCCGGGGGGAAAGGAGATTTGGACCTCCCCGAGGGAAATTCGACCAATACACCCCTCTCACAGTCCCAAGAAGCCAAATTCTGCAGGAAACAATGCAGACTGACCTCCGAGCAATAGAAAGACCACCCCCCTTGAAGAGAAGCCAGCGGCAAGATCGCTCCAAATTTTGCTCGTATCATGGTGGGTATGGGCACACGACAGATGAATGCACTTGGCTCAGGGATGTGATCGAGCAGTTAATCAGGGACGGCAAGTTACAGCAGTATGTCCGGGAAGCACTTGACCGACATACTCGAAGAAGAACTCCATCCCCTGACAGGAATGGTCGGCCGTCAACCAGGCAGGCCGATCAAAACACCAACCAACAACAACCAACCAATCAGCAGCGAGTGGCCATGGTAGAGGTTGCCACGACGGATCAATCCCCGCAAAACCTACGAGTCAACACCATTGCTGGAGGTTTTGCGGGAGGAGGAGAGAAACGGTCCGACAGAAAGAAATATATCAATCAAGTCCTTGCAGTTCACAACCATCCAATCCGAAAGAGAACCACAAAAAGTATTCCCATTAGCTTTTCTGATGATGATCTTGAAGGGGTGATCCCGGGTCATAACGACCCTATGGTCATCACTGCTTTGATCGGTAATTACGAGGTTGCCAGGGTATTTGTCGATCAGGGTAGCTCGGCAGATATCATGTTCCTAAACCTTTTCGAAGCACTAAAATTAAAAAACTCGGACCTGACCCCCTTCGAGGGAAAGCTAATCAGCTTTACTGGGGATGCAGTGGTTCCCAAGGGACACATCCAGCTGCCAGTGACCCTTGGGAACCACCCTTCGGCGAGAACCGAGATTATCAAGTTCCTTGTCGTCGATTGCCCTTCAGCATACAATGCCATCCTTGGCAGGACATGCTTGCAGGCCTTCGGCGCAGTCGTATCAACGGTCCATCTGGCTATGAAGTTTGAAGGTACTGACAGGACTGTAGTTACCATCCGAGCCGAGAAGGAGAAGGCTCGATTGTGTTACAATGCCAGTTTGGCAAAGATCAAGATTCCAGAACAAATCCAGCCAAAGTTAAGTTTGAACAAGGGAAGTGTACTCTTGACGGATCTAGATGTTAGGTCCGATTTGGATGATTCAAGACCTACCCCTGAAGGAGAGTGGGAGTTCATTGTTTTGGATGAAAAACTACCAGACAGAAGAGTGAAACTAGGAACCAACCTTCCAGAAGAAATACGAGCAGAAATGCTCGAGCTTTTAAAGAAGAATAAAGATCTTTTCGCTTGGACCTCGGCAGACATGCCGGGGATTGATCCGAACTTGATCTGTCATCGGCTCAGTGTTTATCCGACCGCCAAACCGGTCGCCCAAAAGAAGAGAAGGGTTGGCACCGAAAAGGCGGTAGTGATAGAGCAAAAGGTATCCGAGCTCCTTTCCGCCGGGTTCATAAGGGAGGTTAGCTACTCGGAATGGCTCTCCAACACCGTTCTGGTCAAGAAATCGAATGGGAAGTGGCGCATGTGCGTCGACTATACCGATTTGAACAAAGCATGCCCAAAGGACCAGTACCCCCTCCCCATCATCGACAAATTAGTGGACAACTCATCTGGCTACCAACTCTTATCTTTCATGGATGCATACTCAGGATATAATCAAATCCCGATGTACCCTCCTGATCAGGAGAAAACGGCCTTCATCACTGAAAGGGCAACTTACTGCTACACGGTAATGCCTTTCGGGTTGAAAAACGCTGGCGCAACCTACCAGCGTATGAAGAACAAGGTCTTCTCGGGAATGATCGGACCTACTCTTGAGGTGTACATTGATGATATGATAGCTAAGAGTAAGAAGAAGGAGGACCATCCTCGGGACCTCGTGGCTATTTTTGATAGAATCAGAAAAGTTAACATGCGCCTGAACCCTAATAAGTGTACCTTTGGGGTCCCAGCCGGGACCTTTTTAGGTTTCATGCTCTCGGAGAGGGGGATCGAGGCCAACCCGGAGAAATGTCAAGCTATTCTGAACATGCACAGCCCATCTAATGTCAAAGAAGTTCAAAGGCTAACTGGTCGGATGGCGGCCCTCTCCAGATTTCTCCCTCAAGTAGCCAAGAAAGCTTTACCATGGTACCAGTTACTCAGAAAAAACAAGAACTTCCATTGGAACGACTCTTGCGAACAAGCGTTTACAGAGCTCAAGCAATACCTCTCGGCCCCTCCCGTCCTCACCAGTCCTCGGGAAGGGGAAACTTTGTTTTTGTATTTGTCCGTAAGTGAAACATCTGTTAGCTCGGTCTTGGTCAGAGACGACTCGGGAACCGAGCGTCCCATCTACTTTGTCAGCAAGGCCCTCCAGGGGCCTGAGATAAGATATTCCAGAATTGAAAAACTCGCCTTTGCTTTGGTGATTGTTGCTAGGAGACTCCGGCAGTACTTTCAGAACCACCCCGTAGTACTCAGAACAACTCAGCCAATCAGGCAGGTCCTCAACCGACCAGACTTGGCTGGAAGGATGGTGTCGTGGTCTGTTGAACTATCTGAGTTCGACATCACCTACGAGCCAAGAAAAACTCTCAAGTCCCAGATTTTAGCAGATTTTGTTTCAGAGCTATCAGATTCTATTTATTCCAACCCCTCCCAGCCATGGAAAATTTATGTTGATGGCTCCAGCCACAATAAGGGGGCAGGAGCAGGGATAATCCTTGAAAACGCAGCTGGCATTTGTGTGGAGTACTCCCTCAAGTTCGACCTCCCCACCTCGAACAACCAAGCAGAGTACGAAGCGGTGATAGCCGGCTTGCGCATGGCCCATCAAATGGGGGCGTCAGAAATTGAAGTTTTCAGTGATTCCCAGCTAGTTGTATCTCAAATCAAAGGTGAATTCCAAGCCAAAGAGCCAATCCTTCAGAGATATCTAGAACAAGTCAAAGCTCTCACAAATCTTTTTCCCCAATTCTCCATCACCCACATCCCTAGGTCTTCTAACAGCCGTGCAGATATCCTGTCAAAGCTCGCCAGTACTAAAGGACCAGAGAACAACAAAACCCTAATCCAAGAAACTGTTCACCAGCCGAGTGTTATCTTAGCTGTGTCTCTAACCACCAGCTGGATGGACCCCATTAAGCAGTATCTCCAGTTCCAAATCCTACCTACCGACTCCTCCCAAGGAAAGAAGATAGTAAGACAAGCGGCTCAATACACCATGGTCGGCAACATTTTGTACAAACGGGGAACAGACTCCCCAATGCTAAGGTGTCTGGACCGAGCGGAAGCTGATCTGGTACTGGCCGAGGTTCATGAAGGAATCTCGAGCCACCATGTGGGTGCGAAGGCATTGGCTCGCAAAGTGCTCCGAGCGGGCTACTACTGGCCTACACTCCTCAGCGACGCCTCGGAACATGTTAAAAAGTGCGATTCCTGTCAGTTCCATGGAAATGTTTTTCAACGCCCCCCAACGGAGCTACATTCCATGATTGCACCATGGCCCTTCTATCAGTGGGGCATGGACATCATAGGAAAATTCAAAACAGCCCCGGGGCAGCTAAAATTTGTGGTGGTCGCAGTTGACTATTTCACAAAGTGGATTGAGGCCGAGGCGTTGGCTACAATCTCCTCCGCCAAAATTCATAAGTTCTTTCTCAGACAAATCATCACCCGTTTCGGTGTCCCACACACCCTGGTCACCGACAACGGTACCCAATTCACTGCTAAGGTTTTCCAAGAACTTGTCAACCACTTCCATATTACCCATCACTTCTCATCCGTCGAGCATCCGCAAACCAATGGACAGGCTGAAGCTGCGAACAAAACCATCATCGACGGTTTGAAGAAAAGATTGTTGGATGTCGAGGGTTCATGGGCTGACCTCCTTCCCGAGGTATTATGGTCAATCAGAACGACCGTACACACCTCAACAGGAGAAACCCCGTTCCGACTAACCTACGGTTGTGACGCTTTGTTACCTATTGAAACTCGGATCCCTACCTTCCGTATATCCGAGCGACCAATAGAAGTAAACGAAGATTTGTTAAAGGAAGAGTTAACCCTCAGCGAGGAAATCCGATCCCTAGCCTCGGACCGAGAGAAAAAAGCTAAGGAAAGACAATCCCGAGAGTACAACAAATGGGTGGTTCCGAGGAGTTTTGCTGTGGGAGACCTGGTCCTTAGACGAGCTAACATTGGATTGAAAAATTCAAGAGAAGGGAAGTTGGCTAAGAACTGGGAAGGTCCCTACCGAGTGATCTCGAAGACAGGCTCGGGGGCCTACAGACTTGAAACACTAACCAACCAACAGTTGAACAACTCCTGGAACGCCACCAAGCTCAAACCATACTATAGCTAAATGAGAGCCACAACACTGTCTGCAAAGATGAAATTTTATCATTTTAAATTCCTGTCATTTATCTTTAGCATGATCTTAATTATCCTTTTTTGTATTTGACTCCTGTTTACAAACGGATCAAGGAAATTCGATGAAGCTTTTAAATTCTCGTATTCTCTTACTGTTGACGTACTATCCATTTCCCCTCGGCTCGCCACCGAGGCGAACTTGGATGTTTATGCATGACCTTCTAACAAGGACATATAAACTAACAATTGCAAGTACTTTAATGAGATGCCCGGCCAAAAACTAAAAACAGTTTCGTAGTGCCGAGGACCGAGGATCCCACCTAGGCCATAGGTCGGAGATTCGAAATCTAAAACAATAGTTTATAACGAGATAAAACACAATACTAGATCATAAAGAACAGAATAAGATTCGCTTCTTACAAGAACAATGTTGCAAAATATAAAAAAAAAAGTTCAAATTACCAAATTACACAGCAAAATACAGCAAAATACATCTCCAGGGAGTTAATCCTCGTCTTCGGACAAGGCAATGGATGACCCATCAAAGTCTTCTTCACTTTGCTCCAACTCCAGGGGGTTCGGCAGGTTAGGTGCTGATAAATCCACTTCAGCATCATCACGATAATCGATCATCCGATCACCATCAACCCCATAATATGGGCTAGTCCCAACCACTCGGATTCTAGGGTTCAAGAGCATTAACTGTTTGACAGCATTCACAAAAGAGTCGACAGCACCATGATCCCAGTTGAAGTGGTTTTTGCAAGCCAGTACCTTATGCTTCAAAGCCTTCCGACGAGTTTTGATCAACTCCCTCTGCACTTCGCCCAGTTCCCCTTGTAACCTAGTCACTTCCACCTCCGACCTCGTCAAACGACCAGCAACACCTTCCAGCTCGTTAACCCTTTGACAAGCTTCAGTCAGCTTCGCCTGGGCCGCCTGCAGCAACCTTCCTTTCTCAGCATCCTTTCCAACCGTATCCTCCAGAGCCTTTAGAGCAGTCTCCCGAGCTCTCTCCAAAGCGTCAAATCTTCTTTGAAGCTCGGCGTTTGCCTCCGTTAGAGCTCGGAGATTTGCCTCACTTTCCCTCACTTGGCTTAGCAGATTTTTAGTTTCAGCAGCAGCAGCTTTCCTCTTCTCTTTCTCAGCCGACGAGAGGGTGGCACTGATGTCTTCCGCATTTTTGCTTAAATGAAACATATAGCTGGCGGCCCTCAGCATGTTTCGGCCCAAAAGGTCACAATGGCACCTTAAGGTGCTTGCCGTCTGATCCGACAACCTTTTTTCATCGTTCGGCGTATAAACCAAGCCGATGAATTTCTCATTTAGCTTCCTAGCCCAAACATTCTCCTCGTCCGGGTCAGACATATCGAACCACAGATTGGTCCTTTGAAGGTCGGCAACCTTCGCCTTCACCACCTCCACAGCCTTGCCTTTGCCTTTATCCAACTTAGCCCTTTTGGCAAGAGGCACCCGATCCTCTTCATCCTCCTTTCCTTCCACTTGCACCAGCGGGATTCCAGTAGCTATTCCCCCCCCTTTGTCGGTGAAGGACGAGCAACCTGCACCACCTCGACCTCGGAGGGACAAGTTTCGGCGACAGTCACCGAGCGAGTGGCTTTCGAGGACATGTCTCCACTCCGAGAACCACTTGACCCAGCAGCCGCCTTTGCTTTAGCAAGTTCCTTTATACGAGCAACAACCTTGTTTTCCTTAGCCATTTTTTCTGCAAAACCAAGAATCCAAATGTTAAAAAAAAAAAAAATTATATATGTACCAAGCTCGGCTTTTATAAGCTCCTGGGGAAAAAGAATGATCTTCTTGATATCTACTGGACCATTCCGTCTAAGATAGGAAAAGAAGGTATCACAAGTGATCCTCTCGGCTACAGATAGCTCGGACTCATATTGATACTGATAAAGTTTGGGGTTGCGGTTAAAAAAATCGGGTGACCAAGACAACGGAAACCGAGGCTGATCACCCTCCATAAACCAACAGTCCCCATTTCCGACGAATTGATACTTAAAGTATAAAGGCTTAAAAGTCTTCCATGAATCTGTGAATTTATCGAAGAGGGCATGTCCGTTGCGTGCTTTCAACGACACCCACAATCTTTGGCGCGACCCCTTCTCGAAGATGTTCACTTGCGGTATATACAACCATAGAAACGCTCGGAGTGAGCAAGTCAACTTTTGAGCTTCGCAAAACTTTTGAAAGGCTCGGATGAAGGCCCAACCGCTAGGATGTAGTTGAGTAGGAGCCAAGCGTAACCGACGCAACAGCTCTATTTCTATTTCAGTAAAGGGCAACTTCACCCCCAGCCGATGGACAACTTCTTCATACATGAAAAACTCTTTGCGACCCGCGGCGATCGCCGTACACACTCGGTCGTTGGCTGCCGGTGAGCTTATTGCATAAGAAGTCCCAGTTTTATCCGTGGGGCAGGGGAGTATGTGGGCTCGGATATGACTTAGATTACTGTTGACCAAAGCCGACGGGGTTCCAAGCACCTCCAAGTCAACCCAGTCATAATCTGCAGAGTTCGGAGGCACAAGGAACTCCTGAGGATGTGTGATGCACCTTCGAACCATACCTGGGGAAAGGGAATACTCGGCGTCAGAATCTATAAAATCAAGATTTTTAAACAACCTAGCCCTAGGTTTATTAGTCCTATAGCCGAGCCTGCTACACCTTCCCCTAACCCTAACAGCTTTTCCACAGAAGGGTTTCTCCCAGGAACGGTTCGAAGGGCGGCGGGATAGTTGGGCCCGCTCTTCCGCCGCTTGATACAACAGTTTCCTACCTTCCTCCTCCTCGGGGTTCCGAGGGTAATCTACTGATAGTGGTACTTCGGCCATCGGATCTACCATGCGATGGCGGAAGGGTGAGGGCAGAAAGTCCAGCACCTCCAGATCGGAAGACAAAGAAGAAGAAGAAGAAGAGGAAGAATCCTCAAGATCACTCAAACCCAGAATCCTAGACCACTCCTTGTACTGAAGCCAATTAATACTCATAATGAAATCTAAACTTACCCAGAAATAAGCCCAGAAAACTAAAACACAGGAACAAAATCTGCAACCAAAAACCCAGAACCTATGGAGAATATGATTCAGCAGAGAAGGAAAGAAAAGCGAAAAACAGGAACAGAAGAAGAAAATCAAAATACCTGAGAATTGGAGATGAGAACTGGCACGAACGAACTGGGGAATCAAGAACAGAAGAATAATGGCGTAGGGAAATTATAATCCAAAAGCCAATGAGACGAATTTCAGAGAGAAGAGGAGTGTCAGAAGTCTGAGTTTGAAGGAAAGTATGAAAAAAGGAGGAAAAGAGTAGTTGAAGGGGTTGTTTCCCCCCACGTTTGAAAATTTGGGCCTAATCACAAAAGCCCAAAAGCCTACATCGCGCCACTAAAAGGACACGTGGCGCACAACTAATGGAAAGAAGCATCTCGAAAACCCAAAAGGCAGCATGCACCATCATGACCCCTCTGACACAAGGCAGCACGTGTCATAGAAGGACATCCAAACGTCCTTTCAGTCAGTCAATGGGACAGCGAGGCAGGGTGAGCTGTCCTGAACTCATTATCCCCTACCGAGCTTAACCCTCGACACCTTGAAGGTCACATACGAAGAACTCTCAGCTCGGCTCAAGACTCGAAAAGTCTTACCGAGCTAAGGGGCTTATGTGGTAGACCGACCCTCGGTCTACCCTAAAACGCCCTCGGCCGACCAGAATACTCACTGGCCGACCAGAATTCTCATTCTGCCGGGTCACGCATCTTTGGGCCGAGCACATGCCATAGGACCCACCCTAACGACTCTGGACCGAGTACAGGGACCTCTTCCCTTAAAGAGTCCAAGCTAAGGGCGCGTGAGCCTAGCTCGCCAACCAGATAAGACTAACCGCTAACAGGATAAGGATGAATGACTCATCCCTTATCCTATAAAGGGACACGTCAGCCCTACTGGACCTCCGTACAGGCCCATAGGGTACAACACCGCTCCCCCTATAAATAGCTGTCTCCAGCTAGGGGCTCATGTACGTTCTTTCTCCCTAATCATACACTAGCACACACTCGTGATTAGGGAAACCCTAGTTATCCCAACTGGATAGCTAGCATACCAACAAGATCACACAGTAACATCAGACCGTATTCTAGCTCTTAGGTCTTTCATACCCTTGAGCTAGGGTTATACTCTGAACATTGTGTCTAGGACATTACAAAAAACAAAAAGGAAAACCAAACGACTGTTTTGTTTTGTTATAAAAGATGACAAATTCTCTTTTACTTCATCCAAGTTTAACTGACTGTCTTTATCCCATTAGTATGACATTTGGCAAGAGAAAATTACAGGGTCCTTTACTGATCACGATTCCCATGGCCACGAGAGTAAAAGTCCTAGTGATCTCCAAGAGTCTACAGAAATGTTGCAAGAAGAAGAAAGTGATGCTGTTCAACTTGAAGCAACTACAAAGGCAATAGTAACACAACATCATCCTATAGATCCAGAACTAGCAAATAAGCCATTGTGGAGTGAAGTTTTCACAAGTGGTGAGGAAAAAATCTCCAAGAGTCTACAGAAATGTTGCAAGAAGAAGAAAGTGATGCTGTTCAACTTGAAGCAACTACAAAGGCAATAGTAACACAACATCATCCTATAGATCCAGAACTAGCAAATAAGCCATTGTGGAGTGAAGTTTTCACAAGTGGTGAGGAAAAAATCCTGGAGGGTCAAAATGCTGGAAGTGTAAGCATTGTTTGAAAGAGTTTCAAAGCTCGTACACTAGAATTCACCGACATTTTTTTGGCCCTCAATCAGGGAAGAAGGCTGATATTCAAATGTGTCCAGCACTAATGAAGAATCGTGATGAATATGATCGAGTGAGGAGAATTGTTCAAGAAGCAAAGCAACAAGGTATATCTACATCTTTAAAAGTTTCTACAATTGATAGGAAGCATAAACATGTTAGTTCTGTTTCAAAATCCATGGAACAAGCTTTTCGTATTATGGAGAGAGAACAAGCATATGAAGGTGATGAGATTTCTTTGTGCAAACGGTATTGCATTCAATGTGTTCAATGTGTTGCGTAGTCCTCAATTTTATGAGATGATAGCAGCAATTAACATGGATCCAAAGGGATACAAAGCTCCATCTTATGACAGGGCAAGAACTGTGTTGCTGGATGAGTGTAAAAGGAATGTGGAAAGGGATTTGATCCTAGTGCAAGTCACTTGGTATAGCCAAGGTTTTTCTATTGTTCAGATGGCTGGACAAATGTAAAGCACGAACACTGATTAATGTAATTGATGTCAACTCTAGGGGTGCAATGTTCATGTATGCTGAAAATTTTTCTGGAATTGAGAAAACTGGTCCTGCTATTGCCAAATTTTTGCTCAAAGCAATTGAAGAAATTGGACCATCAAATGTTCTCCAAGTTGTATCTGACAATGCAGCAAATTGCAAGGCAGCAGGGCATTGAGAAGGTACATAGGCATATTTTCTGGTCTCCTTGTGTTGTTCATAGAACTTGATTTTTAAAGACTTTGCTAAAAGCTTTGATTGGTTAAGCACATACCAAAATGGAAAAGTTATTGTAAAATACATCATCAACCACACACATTCCTTAGCAATCTAATTCATAACTTGACTTGCGTAAAGTTGTCGAAACAAGATTTTGCTTCACATTATGTACTGCTTGAGAGATTGCTAGCTTGTAAAGATGCTTTGATAACTACTGTAGTTCGAGATGCATGGAATGAGTGGATTAAACAAGGGGATGAAAGCACAAGATTAACAGGTTATATGATTACTGAATTAATATGTAGTGATGATTTTTGGGAAGAGGTAAAAAATGTAATCAAAATTACATAACCAATCTAATTTTTGATCAAGTTTGCTGATGGTGATGGACAAAAAATGGGGGAGTTTTATGAAAAGATGGATATGATGCTTGAGTAGATAAAAGATGTAATGGAGAGCAACAAACATGAAGCATGCTACTCAGCAATGGAAACCATTATTATAAAGAGGTGGACCAAAATGAATTATTCTCTCCATTGTCTTGGTAATGAATTAGGGGGTACTAACATGCAACCTAAAATTAGATGGTTGCTATGCAACCTTATATTAAACAAATAAGAAATTGACACATAAGACATGTGTGCCATGTCATTTCTTGAAGCAGTCAAATATAATTTTTACAATTTAGTCCAACATAAAAAGTAAATTAATTTAATTTAGTCCTTTGTACCTATTGACAAATTATAATTTTTAATTTTAAAAAACATTATTAAAAAAAATAAAAGTTGCTAAGAAGTACTGCCCCTTCTTTAAGAAGTACTTCTTAGCAACTTTTATTATACAGAGGAAGAAGGGGCAGTACTTCTTAGCAACTTTTATTTTTTTTAATAATATTTTTTAAAATTAAAAATTATAATTTGCCAATAGGTACAAATGACTAAATTAAATTAATTTACTTTTTATGTTGGACTAAATTGTAAAAATTATATTTGACTGCTTCAAGAAATGACATGACACACATGTCTTATGTGTGAACTTCTTATTTGTTTAATATAAGGTTGCATAACAACCATCTAATTTTAGGTTGCATGTTAGAAATCTCCTAAAAATTATTGAAATAACTTTTGTCTTTACTAATAAAATGTTTTTTTATACATAAAAGCATATAACTGTAATAGAACGTAGATTATTTTTTTATAAGATAGTTAGTAGTGTTGAAAATGTAAATATTTGGTATATTTTTTAAAATTAATTTTATAATTATTATTGAAACTCTAAAAAATGTTAAGTAAATAAGTGTGTTTGTGAAAAATAGATAATTAATGTCATTGATAATTGGAAATGAGAATTACATTAAGGATTAGAAGAAAGTTTTCAAAAGAGACTTACATATAGGATCAAGGAGTATAAAATATTTTAGAGATTTTTTTATATCTTATTTATAGGATTCTATTGTAATTTTAAATGATATTTAATTATTTCTTTTAACAAATATTTTTATGTATTTAAAACATTTTAAAGACTTAATTACTACCTGTAGTCCTACATGTAATTTTTTTTTTAAAAAAATGGTCCTATTTGTGAGAAGATCTCGTTTCAATTTTCAAGAATATCTAATTACTTATTTTCATAAACATTTTTATTAATTCGACATTGTTTAGAATCTCGATAACAATTATATGTTACTGGTTTTTAAAAAGTACTCCATTCGTCCCGTTATCTTGGTAAAAGTCAAACAAGTCAATGAAAATAAGAAAGTATATATTTAACATAATTCTATGATCCATTCATTAATTATAAATTGATATTACACAAATTTTCATATCATTACAATTAATACATATTACAATATTGCCTTAAAAAAATCTTTAAATGTGTTTTCCTTATTTACTTATCAATCATTGACATAATATACAATCTTTAAGATTTTTCATTTAATTTTTTACTTTAATATGAGACAAAAAAATTTGTATTTTTTTACCAAGATAATGGGACGGAGGGAGTATATTAAATGTTTACATTTTCAATGTCGCTAACAATATTAACCCACTTTCTTAATGGATGTAAATTTCGCCAAAAAAAATCTTACCTGTAAGATCGGGGAGATCGATAAAACCGAGGAGAGTATATGAGTAATTTTGAAAGCTCTTCTGTCAAATATTTCAATTCACTAACAATATTAAGTAATATCTCTTTTTCTTATTATTTGTCTTTTTTTTTTGAAATTTTTTATTTCTATTTAAAACTTCAAGAGTATAATAAATATTATTTCCATATTTATCTTTGTTTAATAAGATATTGATTTACGTAAACAGTTGAGAAAAAAATAATAATTACGAAAAAAATGATATATAGAGAAAAATATAAGTAATTTGTTGAAAATTAAAATAATCATTACATTCGTTAAAAAATCTCTGGTTTACGTATATAAGCCAAAAAACCAAAAACACGTTTGTTAAAGAAGTTTGTTGATTGTATATAATTTCATCAAATTTATCAAAAATAGAGGTATTTTAGGAAAGTAGTATCAGGAATGAAATACAAATTAAATGATATAACAATTTTATAGGTATTTTTTAGGAAAGTAATATTTGGAATGACAAAAATTTAAGAATGTTAGTTATTTTTGCTTATATTTTAAATTAAAAGAAATATGTTTTTTTCTTATATTTCAAACCGTTTTTTAATTGAACAAATAAATAAAGGCAAATGTTAATAAGTGCTCTTAATGTACTCCCTCCAGCTTGAAATATAAGCAACAAAAAACATACATCTCTTCGTTTAAAATATAAGCAAAACTAACCAACTTTCTTAAATTTTATTTCATTCCCAAAGCCACTTTCCAAAAATATTCCAAGAAAATTATTATCTTATTTAATTTTTGTTTCATTCTCAAATGCAACTTTTCTAAAATATCTCTATTCTTTTATAAATTTGAGAAAATTAAATACAATCAACTAACATTCTTAATAAGCGTAAAATTAATTGATTTTGCTTATAATTCTAGTCGAAGGAAGTACACGTTAACAAACTAATTTCAATAAAAAATTCATTGAAATTTGTATTATTATTATTATTATTTTTTTTATTCACCATAAACGAATTGACGTGCACTAATTAATGTTTGGTTTATTATAATACTTTTTCCGTTTCATAAGTAATGTATTTTAAAGTTATGCACGAGTTTTAAAAAATGATTAAATGATGTAAGAATTTGGGGTATTTAGATTATTATGTCCTTATATAATCATTTATTGAAGAGAGATATTAGAAGTGAGAAAAAGAGTGATAAATAGGGATGTGTTGAAAAAAAATAATACTCCCTCCGTCCCTAATTATAAGACTCTTTTGATACTTTTATTTTGTCCCTATTTATAAGACATCATACCAATTTTCAATGATCATTAATTACTTTTTTTCACAAACACCCCTATTTATTTAGCACTTTTTAGATTATCAATAATATTAATAGGGATAATTTTGAAAATACTTCATATTTCCAATACAATTAACTAAATTAATCAATTTTCTAAATGAACTTGAAATTTTCCAAAAAGATCTTATAATTAAGGACGAAAAGAGTATTATGTAAAAAAACATTACATATAGTAAAAAAATAAGACAAAACTCTATGAAAACTACATGAAAGCAATGAGTGATTCAAATCCTCTGCTAGGGTTTATCACATCCAAAGCAAACAATTCAGGAACGGTGTCTGTCCAGGAAGAAGACTTGAGAGATAGGAGCTCGAAAAAGATCAAACCATCCTTAGAGGATGGCACTAACTCTTCTCCGATGGATGAATGCATGGAAACTGGAAGGGGGGGGGGGGAGAAGAGCGTGGCTCTCCTTCTAAAGGCTCGTATAAAGAATCACTTCTTAAGTCTATGGGTGAAGGATTCGATTGGGAACTCCATGATGAAGGTGATGATGTGATAGAGAACAAATGGTATAAAGATTCGGAGCATGATCTGGATGAATCCCCTTTTGATCCCTGCCCGGAAATTAAGATCTCAAAGGAAGAATACGAGGAATGGTGCCGACCTTGGAAGAATTCTCTTATAGTAAACATCATGGGTAAAAGGATCAATCCAAAAGTCTTAGAAAATAAACTGGTGCGCAGTTGGGTGAAGGAGGGTGCAATCAAAATAATTGAAATGCCAAGAGGATACTTCTTGATCCAATTCACTGCTGAAGCTGATTACAAACATGCACTTTACGAAGGACCATGGAAAGTAGCTGATCACTATCTGATAGTGCAACGGTGGAGACCACAATTCATGCAATGTGAGCAAAGATTAACAAAGGTGGCGGTTTGGGTTCGTATTTCGAACCTCGATATGGAATTATACCACTTTAATTTTCTGCGCAAAGTTGGAAACAAGATTGGAACGATGCTGAAGGTAGATCATACTACTTCTATTCATTCGAGAGCTAAATTTGCAAGAATTTGCGTAGAAGTTGATCTTAGAAAGCAATTAATTCCCAAAATCAAAATCTTTGGAAAGGAATTCAATTTGGAATATGAAGGTCTACACCAAATTTGCTTCAAGTGTGGCAAGTATGGCCACAAGATTGAGGGCTGTCCTGAGAATCCTTGTGGAGTTAGCATAGAAAATAACCAGAAGGAGGTTGCAGGGTCTAAAGTGCAGACCTCTTCAGTGACACCGGTGGACATGGCGGTGAGAACCAAGGTGCCAAACCCCTCATCGGAAAGCCTCAACGGTCACCTGGAGGAGGAGTGCATTATCAGTGCGGATAAGGAAACAACGGATTTTGTGGAACAGGCTAGGATATCGCCCATGATTGCTGAGGATGATCAGGAGGTCGACAAATCAGAAGTTTCCCATTTCGAGCCTTGGATGCTGGTTCAGAGGCAATCTAGAATTAGACAAAAACCAATTAATAGAAGGATTCGAAATGATCCCCGGGCAAATATAGCGGGATCCAGGTTTGAAGCTCTAGCTGAAGAGAAGGAAGAAGGTGAGATTGACCGGAACGACAATTATGCTAAAGATCCTCACCTCAATACCAGTAATAATTCGGTGGGCCCCAATCCCATGCAAAAACCTTTCAATAGGGTTAGGAATCCCTTGGCGGGCCGTAACCCACAACACAAAGGCCCAAAACCGTCTAATGTGACAACATCTGGTAGGAAGCCTTTTGTGAAAACGCAGTTCCCCGTTAACAACTCTCAGTGTGCCCCAGATTCGCCAACACCTGAAATAAACAAAAGTAGCAAAGTGGATACTGAAGAATCAAAACACATCAGGAAGGAAAAGGAGAAAGCCATGCTTCTACACATGAGTATTCTTCAAAAGCATGGGATTAATGGCATTGATCAATTCTCTACTCAGGTCTTTAACCCAACCAAGGAGGTTATTGAACAAGCCCAACTATTTGGTAACCAGGCGCGTGATGGGTCTAAGAAAGCGAAACCCCCTGATAATCATATGGAAATCGACCCCCAAAAGGAGATCAGTGGCTCTAGTGAAGACGGTGTTAATCACTCAGGCAGACAAGATCTTCAAGATCACTCCACCAATCTTTCTCAATGATAATTATTTCGTGGAATGTAAGAGGTGCACTAGGGATTGAATTTGGGAGAGCTTTTCGTAGCTTGATGTCTTCTCAAAAACCTGATATTGTGATTGTTCAGGAGCCAAGATGTAGCGGTTTGCGTGCTGCTTCTACTATTCGCAAACTTGGGTTTCGATATTCTATCATCAATGAAGCCGTGGGTTATTCTGGAGGAATCTGGATTCTCTGGAATAGTGATAACTTCACTGTTACTGAAATTCGAAATGAGAGGCAAATTGTTCATGTTGCCATTCAAGAGGGTAACCCCAAACATTGGGAGCTTTCTGCTATTTATGCGAGTCCAAGATATGAAGAACGGATCGAGCTTTGGAATTCTATTACCCAAATCAATCAACAAGCTGATCAGAATAGTGACTGGATTCTTATTGGGGACTTCAACGAGATTGCTAATGCTAGAGAGAAAGAAGGAGGAGCCCCAGGGGACATTAACCGCTGTCTGCATTTCTTCAACAAAATCAGCTCTTGTGGTTTGGTTAATCTTGGGCAGATAGGGGCGGTCTTTCACTTGGCGCGGTCCGAAGTATAATGGTTACGATAGAATCTATAAACGGTTGGATAGAGGGCTAAGCAACACTAACTGGCGCATTCGTTATCCAGACGCTGTTATTAAAGTCTTAGCTCGTGTTTACTCGGATCATCACCCGATTTGTTTGGATACGAATCCAAACCATGACAGGATTTCTAATCGACCTTTTAGATTTCAATCTATGTGGCTTTATCATAATGATTTTCATAATTTTATGTTAAACAACTGGAATAGTTCTGATCTTATTTCTAATATTTCTTCTTTTGTTCCGAAATTGCAGGAATGGAATCGGACAGTGTTTGGCAATATCTTTCATCATAAAAAAAGACTCTTGGCCAGAATTACAGGGATCCAAACTGCTGATGACTACTCAACGAACAGATACCTTCAAAGACTTGAGGTGGATCTTAAGAAGGAGCTGGATATCATTCTTTTCTACGAGGAGAAGCTTTGACACCAAAAATCAAGGAAAGAGTGGATAAAAGATGGCAATCGCAATACTCGTTATTATCATACACGCACCATAAACAGGCGCAAAAAGAACAAGATCCTGGCTCTCCAAGATAGTGCAGGGGAATGGAATTATGATGGTACAGTGATTCGTGAGTGGGTCCGAACCTTTTTTATACAACTATATTGGGAAGACAATATTAATCGTCCTGCTTTAAACTGCTCCATTTCTTATCCTCCCTTGGATATCGACATCAGCTCCATGGGAGATAAGGCTTCGGTTGAGGAGATTAGAAAAGCGATCTTCTCCATGGCTTCTCTCAAGGCTCCAGGAGAGGACGGGCTACCCCCTATTTTCTTCAAGCACAACTGGAATATTGTTCAAGAGAGCCTATGTGACTTCATTAGCTATGTGTGGCAAAATAAAGAGGCTATAAAAACTATAAATTCAACTCTCTTGGTGTTGATTCCCAAGGTTGAGCAACCCTGCAATGCTTCCCAATTTCGCCCTATTTCCCTCTGCAACGTCATATACAAGTGCATCACGAAGATTCTCGCTAACCGATTGAAACCTCACTTAAATGCCTGGATTTCTCCATATCAGGCTGGCTTCATCCCCGGGCGCAATATACAAGACAATATTATCATTGCTCAGGAGCTGGTTCACTCTATGCGTCATATGAAAGGAAGAAAAGCATTTATGTCTATTAAATTTGACCTTGAAAAAGCCTATGACAGGCTTTCTTGGGCTTTTATTAAATCTTGCCTCCAAGAGTTGGCTTTACCGGATGCTTTTGTTGATCTTATACACACATGTATCTCTTCTTCGTCTTTCAATTTACTCTGGAATGGTGACAAAACTGCTCCTTTCTTTGTGGAATTAGGCAGGGAGATCCCATATCGCCTTTTCTTTTTGTAATATGTATGGACAAGCTCTCTCATTTAATTGAAGAGGCTGTTGGAAAAGGAGATTGGAAACCCATAACAGCAGGTAAGTATGGCCCTAATATTTCTCATCTTATGTTTGCTGACGATCTTCTTGTCTTTGCAGAAGCGTCATTAGAGCAGCTGGAATCAATAATGCGTTGCATTGAAATCTTTGGCTCCTCGTCGGGGCATAAAGTTAATGAAGCAAAGACTAGCTTTTTTTTCTCAGCTAACGTGTCTCAGGAGGTTAAAGATAATATTATTAGAGTGAGTGGCTTCAAACACTCACATGGCCTGGGAAGTTACTTAGGCTCGGTTGATCAGGGAACAAGAAGGAGAAAAGATTCGTTCAAACCTCTGCTTGAGAAAATCAATAATAAGATGGCAGGATGGAAAGCAAAATCGTTATCGTTGGCGGGAAGAATCACTCTAGCAAAAGCCTCTTTAGGTACCATGGCAAATCATGTGCTGCAACACTCAGTGGTACCGAAAAGTGTGTGTCTTGATATAGAAAAAGCTCAAAAGAATTTCATTTGGGGAAGTTCGGAGACTCAACGGAAGGCTCATTTAATCAGTTGGAACAAGCTCTGTCTTCCCAAAAGCCAAGGAGGTCTAGCGTTTAGAAGCATATCCGCGTTCAATGAAGCTTTCATCCTCAAACTCTGTTGGGGAGTGATCAATAATCCTGATGCTCTTTGGGTCCGTGTGCTCAAAGGAAAATACGCTCGTGGCAATGACCTTTTAAAAAGAGCCTCTTATGCTAATACGGATTCTGCTCTATGGAAGAAGATGGTTAATCTATGGCCGGATCTTACTACAAACCTGGAATATAGCATTGGAAATGGCCGCGGAACCTGGTTTTGGCGTGATAAATGGTTGGGTGGTAATATAATTTTGAAGGACTTTGCCACCGGTCAGACTTTTAATGATGCAGATATGGTGCTGGTTCGTGACATGGTTACATCCTCGGGAGAGTGGAAGTATCAAGCTTTTGAAAATATTATTGAGGAGCCTATTCTAAATCGGTTGAGATCAATCATCCCTCCTACCGATGATATGGGCAGTGACCAATTAATATGGGGTCCTTCAAGACATGGTGGCTTTACTGTGAAAAGCGCTTACTCTATCATCAACCAAGACATGAGTACGGCGGAAATCATTCCTTGGGACAAGCTTTGGAAACTCAAAGCTCCAGAACGATGGAAGATTCACGGGTGGAAAAACGGACACAATAGGCTTATGACCAATGAGAGGAAAAATAGATGGGGTATTGGCCTTCCTTCATGTCCTGTTTGTTCGGAGCATGTGGAGTCCACCTTACATGCAATGAGGGACTGCCATAAAGCTAGAATGGTGTGGTGCAACCTCTTAAAGTTTGAAGAAAGAGATGACTTTTTCACCATGGACCTTCAACAGTGGATTAGAGCTAATCTCTGCAAAGGATGGGGCTCATACTCGTGTGACTATTGGGGAAGTGTTTTCCTTTGCTCTCTTTATTTTCTTTGGAATTGGCGTAATAACTTTGTTCATAATTCTGATTTCGTTTATCCGCATAATATGACCTTATTTATTTCTTGGCAGGTCAAAGAGGTTATGACAGCAATGTCTAGACAAGTGCATAAGGAGCCAGTGCGTGTGGAGCCAATCTTTGTGAAGTGGTGTTGCCCCCCGGAGGGATGGGTAAAGCTGAATACGGACGGAGCGTCGAGAGGCAATCTGGGTCAAGCGGGTTGTGGCGGTCTTATTCGAGATGATCAAGGTCGCTACATGATTGGCTTTGCTCACAAGTTGGGAGTGACTACTTCCTTCATAGCAGAGCTTTGGGGCATCCTGCTAGGAATGCGGCTAGCTTGGGAGAAAGGATTTACTAAAGTGATTGTTGAAAGTGACTCTCTCTCTCTGATTAACTTGATTAATAATGACTCTATGGTGACCAATGCCAACACCATTGGGCTTCTCAAGCATATTCTTTTCTGGCGTAAAAAGAATTGGAACATTATGTTCATTCACTCCTATCGTGAGGGCAATATGTGTGCGGATTATCTTGCCAATTTGAGTCTCCAGTTAAATTATGGCACCCACCTCGTGGTTACTCCTGATCTTGAGCTTTCTAGGCTTGTAACTCAAGATTATAGGGGAAATGCTTTGCCTAGGGATGTTACTGTTATTTAGTTTTCCTTTGTTGGGTGTTTGAGCCCCCTATGTTCACCAAAAAAAAAAATACATACTCCTTAAAACAGTGGGCGTAACCTTAACAAATGCAATAATGGGCACACTTTAGAAAGACATAAATAAAAAGTGAAGTAAAAAAAAATCATATATCAAGAACACGACTACGCGAGGGAGTAGGTAGATTGTTCTTAGTCATGAAAATCTGTGAAAATCTTCAGGATAAGGCATCGCCACTACTAGTTGGTCGGTTCTACGCTGTAATCGCAACACTTCGCTTAAATTTTGTCTGCCAACAAGAAGAAGTGTCCCTGTCAACCTCTATTTTAGTGGCACAGTAAATGCCATATACAACTGGAAAAAGAAGAGGAAGAAGGTATGTCTGATGTCTCTCATTACCAATGCAAAACTCACTCATCAGCCATCTCTCAATTTCGTAGCAAACGAAATGTCATCTTTGAAAAGGAGAGTCTTCAAATGTCACCATGATAATTATTAATGAAATTCTAAGAATCAAAACGAAAGAAGGTCTAAATAGCAAATGTAAGCCAATTTTGTCCTTAACAAATTTTTTTTGCACAATAATAGATGTAACAATTGTGTTTTCCTCCTTCAACACATACGTATATAACAAATGTTCGATATGTTAAAGTTTATGTATACGCTGAAAGTACGATGTGACAAAAATTAGGAAAAATTATTGTTTGATCTTGGAATATCATGTCATCCACGATCTAGGTCAATAAGAGTTTAACACATGATAAGTTTTTTTACTTTCAAATTTTATCTCTTCTATTTTTTAATTAAATTTTAATATTTGTAAAATTCCTATTAATCTGTATCATGAATGATATAGTGGTCCAAAATCAAATAATAATTCTTCATCAATTACATTCGCATTGGTTGCATTTACCCAAAATTATCCGCAACATCAAGGTTTTGAAGTTTTTCGAAACCACAATTGAAATCAATATTTAAAACCTTTCCCACACAATAATCTTTCAATAACTTTAACTTTAGAAGGTACTATATAGAGCTGTCAAAATGGGTCGGGCAAATGCAGGCCGGGAGAAAAACCCGGAGAAAGTGCGGGCTTGGGCTCTCCAATTTTACTCCAAAACTCAATCAGGAGAAAGTGCACAGCACAGCAACAATCCATCTCCCCTCTTCCTCTTCTCCGCCGCCTACCGCACAGCAGCAGCGAGCCCATGAGACCACTGTCCACGCCGGCACAGCGCGAGCTGCCGAACCCCCACGACCACGATTCCACTGTCCACGCCCTCCACCTCCAACCTCCACGAGCCACCGCCACACACTCCTGTTTCTGCTTTTGATTTCTACTGTTTTTGTTGTTGTTCTGTTATTGATTTTTGCTGCTTTCTAGTGCTAGCAAAAAGAGGGCGGTTCCGAACCCCCTTTAAATGTATCGCCCTTAAAAATACTTATTAAAATGAGGGAGGTTCGGAACCGCCCTCTTTTTTTTCAATGAGGTTGGTTCTGAACCACCCTCTTTTCTCTTCAAAAAAGATTATTCAGAACTGCCCCCTTTAATCTGGTTTTATTAGTTAGCCACAGTTATAACCGGGACTAAATAAGAAAATATTTTTAAAAAAAAATATTTAGCCACACTTTAAACTGTGGCCAAAATAGATTTTTTTTTTAAATATGCACAGCTTGAGTTGTGGCTATATTTTTTTCATCAAACCCAAATTTTATAACATGCCATATTCATTGTTGGACTCTAAAGCTTCTAAAGGCAAGTGATATACTAAAAATCATATCATATGAAGTCAAGGAAGAGTGTTCTATATATTTGTTCAATATACAAGAGATATAATACAATAGTTTTCTATATACTACTTGGAAAGGTATGTTATAAGTTTCTCATTCGACTATCTGAGGTCATTCAAAAGTACAACTTGGAAAGGTATGTTATAAGTTTCTCATTTGCTGCACTAAGAACTCCTTTCATGGTGCCTCCAACACAGCCAGCAGCGTAGGCAAGATTCATGGATGGATACTTAACATTGTCAAGAGCTTTAAATTTTGTGAACCAAGCCTGCATAATCACATCTCAAATTTGGCTCAGTCTGAAACTCCAATCTATATTACATTCCAGGAAAAACAAAATTTACTCTGAGCTGGATATGACGAAATACATGTAGAACATAATAGATGTTTGTTAATGATGACCAGGATATGACGAAATATCATCGGTAACTAATAGCAAGAACAAGGAATTCACAAATAAAGTTAGAATAAAAATTTATGTGCCATATAAAGTCAAAACCATATAATCCCTCATGACTTCACTTCCTTGGTTCTTCTGATAATCCAGGGACACCATTAGTGGTTGTGCCGCTCATGGGTGATAACTACCGCAACTGGGTAAGATCCATGAAGACTGCCCTGCGTGCGAAGACAAAACTTGGATTCATTAATGAGGCGAAAAAGAAACCATTGACCAAATCACCAAACTTTCATGCGTGAGAGAAGGCTAATTCCACGATGACTACATGGATCGTTAACTCAACTGATCCCAAATTACATGGATGCATTTCTTATGCGACAACAGCGAGGGACGTTTGGCTTGATCTTGGAGGCCACGATGATGATCGTTTTACACATGTGAAAGGAACAATTCTTAACACTGATTCGTTACCTTCATTAAGGAAGGTATTCAATCACATATTAAGAGAAGAATCTTGGATGACAGCATAAAAAGGCAGAGAGATAAATATGGATATTGGTATTGACCTGTGGAACTGGTTTCTAATAAGGTAGCCGTTGACACGTGAAGTAGATGTCCACTAGGTCCGTTAAACCTTCAAATGACCGTCAAACCGATAAGAAGCTGACATAGGCTTTTAGCACCCTTTAATGTGGGTTAAGTCGTAGGACTAGTATTATGAGGTAAGACTGTAGAACTGACTTCCTGAAACCACAAGACCAGCTTTTAGAGGTTAAACCCTAATGCACAACATATGGTAACAACAATCGTGGAATTAACTGCCTCCGATGACATTCATTATCATAACAAGCGGTAATCCAGTTAATATAGGTTTGGTATTAAAACGTTCAATTGTAGGCCGGTGATCCGATAACATTGAGTTCCACACTAGGCCATTGATCTTCTGACTAGTTGGTCAGTGATGGGCCACTAATCTACTTAACATTGGATTTGTTGAACATAAGTGCACGATATTAGTCCATAATAAAAATGTAAATATATGCAATACTTTTTAAAAATTACCCCGATAATTATTTTTTGAACTCTCTAGTAAAAAATGTTGAGTAAATAAGGGTGTTTCTAGAAAAAAAAAAGTAATTAAATTATACTCCCTCCGTCCCTAAATATAGGATCCATTTCGAAGATTTCACGTCCATTAAGAAAGTTGATTAATTTAGTTAATTGTATTGAAAATGTGAACTTTTGTTATGTATTTTCAAAATTATCCTATTAATATTATTGGGAATCTAAAAAGTGTTGAGTAAATAAGGGTGTTTGTGGAAAAAAGTAATTAATGATCATTGAAAATTGGCATAGGGTCTTATAAATAGGGACAAAATAAAAGTGTCAAAAAGGTCTTATAGTTAGGGACGAAGGGAGTATTAAAAGTGAAATGAGATTTTACAAATAGGTAAGGGTGAGCGTGGGATAGATGGATTGGAACGGTTATGTTTATCCCTAACTCGTCCTTAACTGTTGGTCGGGTCGAATTTTGGACCCAACCCGCCCCTAATAAGAATGAGACACAATAAAGACAGATTTAAATTAAGACAGGTCAAGAAAGGGATGAGTTAGGTTAATCCGGAACAAAAATGATAAGTATAAAATTTATGAAAATATGATTTATTATTAAGACAAAAATGTCAAAATATTGATAGAATGCAATAAGTTACTCGTCATAATTTTTGTTTAAATAGATTGTTAGATTGGTTTATAAAATTTAAATATCAAGTGATTGCGTAATGATAGTTGATCAGGTTGTCTCCTCATTATCATCACCCTACACGATTTAAATATTGTGTATAATTTAAAACACAAAAACGTCAAGAGACTTTAATATTTAAAGAGAAAAAAGATGAATGCTTCAATAATAAGTATCTCTTATAGTATGATATAGCCCACACATCAACAAAATTTTATTTTATTACCGGCACAAATATCATAGATAAGACACTCACATTATATAATTAACTATACGCGTAGTAAAGAAAATATGAGATATTACATGTTTGAAGTTGTGCTCATTTCAATTATTATTTTTACCAACATAAAGCTTTCGACGAAATTAAATCAATGAAGCATATACAAATAGAACATTGATATGTATAATAGAGAAGAATGGGTTAGGTGACTCGGGGGTATATCAAAACCATTTACCTCTTGTATCAAGTTTGTCTATTTTTGTTTTTCATTGTTTCTTTTGCGTCAACCGTTACAGGTTAGAATAGACCCACAGTTATTGGAACCAATCGAGTTGAAGGGATGGGTCAAGTTTCGTTCATCCCTATAAATAAGAAGAAAAAATAGTTTATAAAAACGTCTTATATTAAGAGATGTAAGGAATAAAAAAGATAAGAAATGAAAAAGTAATTTAATATCCTTAGAGCCAATTATATATTCATAATTAATATTTTTTTAAAATTGTTTTATATTCATTGTCGTTTCCAATTTTATATGCTATTATTTCTTTATTATTTGTTTTTTAAAAATAGTTATTATTATTTTTATTTCTTTTATTGAGGATTTTAAGAATATGATAAATAATATTTTTGATGTTTATCTTTATTCAATATGTTTTGATTTAAATAAATAATTAAGTAAAATTAAAGATTATATGAAAAGAAAAAAATGTATTAAAAAACAGTTACTTTAGTAAAAATTCAAGCAATAATTTTATTTTTTTTCAAAATTTTTTTAAATGTAATAAAATATTAAAATAGATAAATAAACAAAAGATAATAATAATTTATTATTTGTTATTTTAATTTTTGATATAAATTAAACCGCTATATTTTTTTTAGGGAATTACTAGTATGCAATCTGAATTTAGATGGTTGCTATGCAACCTTTTGTTGGACTAATGAGAGTTTGTCACCTATTATATTAATGACATGTCACTGATTGATTTGGTAATTAGAAATTACTCCCTCCGGTCCTATTTATAGGATATATTTTAGAAGAATTCTTTGGTCTTATTTATTAGTCATTTTGCATTTTCTATGAAGCATTTATTGTTATTTATAGGGTATAATATATTATGAAATTCTAAATACAAGATAAGAGAGTAAAATTATAATGTTAAAGTATTTTTTTAAAGTTTTAAGAAACTTAATTACCTTCTTTGATCCGTGTGATATTGATAAGTATGCCCTATAAATAGATCAGATAGAGTATAATTTGACTAAAAGTACAAAAAACTAAATTAAAATAATGTAGTTTTTATGTTAGACCAAATTGCAAAAATTAATTTTGACTATTTTAAACAATAACATGACATAAATACATTAGATGATAAACTCTCACTAGTCCAATAAAAGGTTGCATAAGAAACATCCAAATTCAGGTTGCACATTAGAAAAATTCTTTTTTTAAATCATGAAGTGGCAATATTCTCCAATGTTCGAGACAAATCTGCGTCACTTTTCTGCCGCTAATTCCATAAGTTTCCAGCAACAAAACTAAACACTAGAATTTTCTATATCCTGAACCTTCCCGACCGACCCATTCAGACCAGGATACACTTCCTCCTCCTTATGGATTGTCCTATATATACATGCTTATCTGCGTTCCCATCCTCACTCCTCAACGAAGAAGCAAATTAATACAAAGCAACTACTTTCTCAGCATTCATCCAAACCAGTCTCTACTCTGCTCCAAATCTGTTACCAAAAAATGTCTCTGATTCCAAGCATTTTCGGCACTGGAAGAAGGAGCAACGTCTTCGACCCATTCTCTCTCGACATATGGGACCCATTCCAAGACTTCCCCTTGCGCACCGTCGCTCCATCCTCCGGCTTCGACGCGGAGACAGCCGCCGTGGCGAACACGCGCATTGACTGGAAGGAGACACCTGAGGCGCACGTGTTCAAGGCAGACCTGCCTGGGCTGAAGAAGGAAGAGGTGAAGGTGGAAGTGGAGGAAGGCCGTGTTCTGCAGATAAGTGGTGAGAGGAGCAAGGAGAAGGAAGACAAGAATGACACGTGGCACCGGGTGGAGCGTAGTGCTGGCCGCTTCCTCCGCCGCTTCAGGCTGCCGGAGAATGCGAAGGTGGATCAGGTGAAGGCGAGCTTGGAGAATGGTGTGCTCACTGTTACTGTTCCAAAGGAGGAAGTTAAGAAGCCTGATGTGAAGGCTGTTCAGATCACTGGTTAAAATTTGTTGCTGCAAACTTAAACTCAATACCTATGTCTTAACAAGATATGCATGTTATGTAAAAATAAACCGTAGTGTTGAGTTTGAGTTTGAGACGTAGTGTTGAGTTTGAGATGATATGTGAGAGTTCAATGGGCTATATAGTGTGGTTGTGTGGTTTGCTGTGTGTTGAATTCATTGTATGGAAGAACTTGTACTGAATCCATGATATGAGATTTTAAACTTTCTTTCATTTACTGTGATTATTACCTATTACTTCGTTTTTCTTTTTATATTATTTAATCACTTTGTTCTTTGTTTCAGCACCATTTTAGGACATGTTTAAATGTTTAATAATAATAACAACTGGACTTTTAACTTTAAAAGATGTAGGTAGAAGTACAAAATTCATGCTTTCCTGATTTGGAGAGAACGAATGGAGCATCATGAAAAATCGTCGGGAGGAACGACCGGGGTGCTTTTTACCCATGCTAACGGTGTAGGGAGAATGAGAAAAGGGAAATCAGTTTCAAGTGTAGTCTAAGTGTATGAATATAGTGATTCTTATTAAGAAATAGAATGAGGGAGTTGATGAAGTGTTTCTCCCTTTTAGTGTACTGTTGTTTATGGTGTTTTTGATCATTTGGATGGCATGAACACCTTGTGCATTTTTCTCCATCCAAAGCCTTCCAATCCAAGTAGTCCATGAGGTTTCCAACTTAGTAGTACTGCCGATGTGTTGTTCTACACCAAGGCGGTATGGGTCCACTAAGTATCTTATCAAGATTATCTTATCTTTCTTGCAATATTAGATTGCTAAATATAGATTATGGCTTATGGTAAAAACAGGTCTGAAACATTGTCTTAACAGTAAGCGTGATTAATTAGAAATTCAAGAGGTTGTCATTCTTTTTTATGGCCTTATTTGTTAAGTGCGTGATAGCCGATTAGGATACCTAAGATAAAAACCAATTAACTATCGGGTAGTTCTGATCAATAAACCCAATAAATGGTATTTACACTCGAATCTTTATAAAATTTACCGATGACTTCCAAAAATATCCTTATTAAAATTACATCTTTTACTTTTAACTTTCCCCTCCTTCTCACTGCACACCCAACCACACCAAAGAATAATGAAGACGTCATGGCACACTTTCTATCGATTTTGTCAAAAGCACCCCGTGCACTTCGATACAAGTTTTCTGCATTGAAGAGATGTCACTGCATGCTTTATCACGAATCAAATCAAATAATTTACCTTCTTGAAAGAAACCGAATAGTATTCCACAAATTAAACATGCAATCGGTTTCATAACCAGCTACTTGTAAAAATGACAGACATGGAAATAAGGTGAATTGCAATTGCAAAGTATAGCGAATACTGCAAAGTTTGTCCTAAAAGCCGAACAATACTAATATGGAATAAAATCCGTTCTTCTCATATTTAAGAAAAAAGAAACCCACACTGTTTTCTGTAGAGAAAGAAATAAGAATTGCAAGTTACAACCAATCATTATACATAAATGGGTTGCCTTCATCAAACAAAACAATAAGAAGTTACTAAAACACTGCAAATCAGAGGTTTGAAGAACCATCTAAATAACCGCTAAACCGTCTTGTGGTCTGTTTGGATTTGGGTTAAGGACCCTTCAGACGCGCGTTTTGACCAACGCCACTGAAAGGATGCTTCTGCGTTTAAAGGTTTCAATCACGTAAACAACTGTACTCTTAGTTTGTTTAATTTGAAGAAAAAATAGAGATTGAATTTCTCAAGAAACCAATATGGTGTGGGTGTGGTAATTTTAATTAAAGGGAGAATTGGTGGAAGAAGAAGAATGGGTGTGGTAATTTTAATTAAAGTTAAAAAGTAAAAAAAGGATATTTAAGGAAGTTCATGGCAAAATTTATAAAATAGTGGGTGTGGACAGTAAAGCATGGGTGCATTTAGAAATTCCCTTAACTATCTATGGTTCTTTGTTGTTAAAGTAAGTCTCACATAGGATGAGAATACAATCTGACCAATGCTTATAAAGGCTAAGATATCCGTCACCTATGAACTAGCTTTAGGGAACAATTCTAATAATAAAAAATAATAATAATAAAAACTGTGAGGGAGTAGTCTCAATGGTCCCTCCAGTTCCAATTAAATAATAATAATAAAAAAATAAATAAAAACCGTGAGGGAGTAGGCTAGTAAATCCAATTCAATCCTGTTCAATAGTATGTTAAATGTAGTCGTTTATATATACGTTAAAAATAAGAAAATAGTCTTTGGAAAAATTGTTCTATAAATATGTATGCATTGTATTAACATTTCACAACCAAAATTTCAAATTTCATTTTAGTCAAATGGATCTCAATCAAAATCATTACAATCCTTCCTTCAATTTTTTACAAAATCATTCACATCCACCAAATAATAATTCTTCATACTCTCCAATTACTCCTAATACATAAGGTAGTAATTCAAACACTAGAAATTCTCAAAATGCTCCCTATTTCCCAAATCCACAATATAACCCAAACTCCTACAACAATCCATTTTCTATGTCATATTCGTACCAACACCCCATGTATCAACAACCACCACAAATAAACCTCACCATGGGTAATAGCCGTGTTCAATTGATTGAGGAAGATCCTGAAACACCGGGTGGGTCAACTTCTTCATCTCAAGTACCACCAATTTCAACTCAAGTCGGATTGGAGAATATTAAACTTGATGAACAAGAAGAAGAAGAAGGAGCAACTGAGAAGACAAAAAGTAGAGAAAAATTCTCTCAAGATGAAGATAGCTTGCTCATTGAGGATAAACATTTCAAAGGATTTAGTTCTTGGAGTAGATCAAAAATCAGCTAGTTTTTGAGGAAGGATTGAGAGCAATTACAACCAGCATCGTGATAAGAAGGTACCTCTCGAAAAACACACCAGAGGAAAAAAAACAATTTTCCGAGAACTCCGTGTCGGAAAACAATTTTTACGACATGGGTTCGTCGAAAACGTTACGAATAGTGAAAAAAAGATACGAAAGTACCAAACTGACAAAGCAAATCTTATACACTGGAATAAATTTGTATGAAGATGAAAGGTTGTAGGTGTACAGATATATTTACTGCCTTTGTAAAATAAGCACATGGAATGGGGTGGAGAAGAAGAAAGAAGAAGAGGTGGTAGTGGTGTTGGCGAAGAAGAAGGAAGAAGGAACCGTTGAGAAGAAAGAAGAAGAAGAATTGGGGTTTTTTAGTTTAAAATGGAAATGAATATTTTTGTCATTTCACTTATTAAAATGGGGTGCATGGATAGTTTAAGGGTGGTAATTCTAAAACTCTAAGTTCACTATACCAGTTTATAACAAATGTAAACATATGCAATACTTTTTAAAAATTATCCCAATAAATATTATTTAAACTTTCATAAAAAGTGTAGCATCCCAAGATTTAACATCTAATATTATAATAATTTAAATATACATTTATTTAAGAGTAGAATGAAGTCATAGAAATAGGTATAGTATTATGGGGGAAAGGGGAAGCGTGGGCCGATCAGATAAGGAAATGTTGGATCTCGGACCGATCCCAGCCGAGCCAAATGATGGCAAAACGCGAAGTATAGTGCAGGCGTCAACTCGGATAAGCCGACCGCACCAGATCTCGCTGTGTTGACCGAGAGGAGACTCGAGCTGCTACTACCTCTCCGTGTCAAAGCCGAAGTCCCTCCTCTTCTATTCCTACGTGGCAGCTCGAACCGAGTTGCTAGTTCCTTGACTTTCACGCTTTATGTGCAGACGTCACTGTCAATCACTTTATGTCCTTTTCAAGTCACTGTTGGTGACTTCCCCTAGAAGCCAATAAATCTTATCCACATATTCCAAGCTTCTCAAAGAAGCCTCCAATAAGGACCACACAATTAATTCCCATAGGGAAATAAAAGAAAATCCATAACCCATACAACAACACTTCTCATTCTCTTTCTCCTTCGTTTCCCCCATCTTCTCTGAAGGTTCCAACACCAAGGGTTCAACATACTCTCTTCTAACTTACAGATTCTTTTCTCTTTTCTTCTCCATCAATACTCACCAACTGGAAGCCACTTTCCTTCATCTCCTTCGCCTTGTCGGACGTTCCCTGTACCTTCGCTGTGTTGGGAGTGCAGCAAGGAGAGAAACGATTCAAGGGGTTCTAAGCTCAAGAGTTCGAACAGCAAAGAAGCCACACTCAAGCTCTCAAACTCTTATCTCTCGTGGGTTGAGGTAAGGAGTGAGTGTTACCTTAGCTTAGGTTTGGGTTGCTAGTGTGTTCATAACGGGTACTAAGAGTGGGTGTTAGATTAGGGAAGAGACATAGGATAATACTAGGGAGAAAGATGAATAACAAGGAAACTAATAACTTTACTTGGGTCATGTATACCTAAAATAAGTAGAAAGATTTGTATGTTTGCTAAATGTATTTATCATATTCTGTTTCTTGAGTTGCTTATGTTTGTATCTTTAAACTTGTCTGTGGTCCGAGCGTGAGAGGCTGAGAGGGGTTATGGGAATGTGGTTAACTGCTGAGGGAAGAAAATATAAGTTAAAGAATTAAATAATGAGAAAATGAGCGAATAGGGTAAACAAGAGGGTTGAGCCGAGAGGAGCCGAGCAATGAATGTTTTAAAGGATAAAAGAGTAATTAAAGAGAAATGGTTGTGTGAGCGGGTCATAGAAGACGCGTACTGGGTGTGTGCATTGATCGCGTCAGACGCATACTGGGCATGTGCAGCTGTAAGACGGGTACTGGGTACTCGCAGTTATGGACACTCCGGAATCCGACCCTAAATGGTGTAAGACATGCACTGGGTGTATGCGGCCGAGAAGTGTAAAAGGTTGTAAGATATGTAAAAGATGAATGATGAGAAAAGAGACAGAGAGGAAATCGAATACCGAGAAAGGAAATAGAGACCGAGTAATCAAGGATAGAAATTAAGGAAAGAGTGCAACGGTAACCAATCGGAGATGTAGGAGTAAAATTGGTCGGTAAAATATACAGTGGAAAATTATCATGGACCGAGTAGAATGAGGCTGTGTGTATGTGATATGTCATCTGATTGAATATCTAATAATATGCTAATTGTTTATTTGTGTTTGGCTTGGTAGTTCAGTATGTCATATTAGAAACTGCTTACTTAAGTTCTGTGTAATGCTCACCTCCTTACCATTTTTCAGGTACCGAGCCCGAGCAGACGCAGTCCCCGGCCGAGCAGGTTCACTCTCCGTCACAGAGAGAGTAGGTCTTTAGAGTCGGAAATTAAATGAGGTCTCGGCCATTTGGCCGAGCTAAATATGAAATGAATTATTATTGTTATCATCATATCTCTTTTAATAAAGAAAATTTAGGTCCTAATCGTGGCTTAAGGGTAAAATTTAACTAGGGTGTTACAAAAAGTATTGAGTAAATAAAGGTGTTTGTGGAAATAAGTAATTAAAAGATATTGAAAAGAGAAATGTGATCTTAAAAATAGGTAAAGGTGAGCGTGAGATGTATTGGGATGGTTATGCTTATCCCTAACTCGTCCTTAAATGTTGATCAGATCGAAATTTGGACCCGAGCCCACCCCTAATAAGAACGAGACACAATATGGGCAGGTTCAAATTAAGACTGGTCAAGAAAGGGATGAGTTAGGTTGATTCGAAACAAAAATGATAAGCATAAAATTTATAAAAAAATATGAATTTATAATTAAGGCAAAAATATCAAAATATTGATAGAATGCAATAAGTTATTCGACATAATTTTTGTTTTATTTGTCAGATTATTAGAATAGTTTATAAAATTTAAATCTCAAGTGATTGGATAATGATAATTGATCAAATTGTCTTCTCATTATCATCACCCTACATGATTTGAATATTTTGTACAATTTGAAACGCGAACACGTCAAGAGACTTTAATATTTAAAGAGAAAAAAGATGAATACTTCACTAGTAATAGCATTGGCAATTAGGACAGGCAAGCGGGCGGGCATGGCCCGTGCCCACACTTGGCCCGCAAAAAATGCGGGCGGACATTAGGGCCAAAAAATTAGGCCCTACCCACCCTCGTAGGGCGAGGCGGGCAATCGGGCGACCCGTTTTATTTATAAAAAAAAATTTGATTCACCCTAAATTACATTACTGACCCGTGTTGTAATGCATAATTTCAAAAAATGCGGACGGGAGGCGCCCTAATCAACTGCACTTGAAATTTGCATAATTGTAAAGTCAAAACTAGAGCTAAAATTTGCATAATCTTTTAAATAGGGGCCTGCGGGCTGCCCGCGAAAAAACGGGCGGGGCAGATGGGTATGATTTGAATTTTTTTCACAAAAATTGTACCAAAAATGCAGGCGACCGGCCCTGCGGGCTAATGCCCTATTTGCCAATGCTAACTAGTAAGCACCTTTTATAGTATGATTTAGACCACATATAAACAAAATTTTATTTTATTACCGGCAAAATATATTAAAGAAGACATTCATATTATATAACTAACTATACACGTAGTAAAGAAATATATGAGATATTACATGTTTAAAGTTGTGCTCATTTCACTTATTACTTTTACCAATATAAAGCTTTCGACGATAGAAAATCAGTGAAGCACAAATAGAACACTGATATGTATAGTATAGGAGAATGGGTCGAGTGACCTGGGAGTATACCCAAACCATTTACCTCTTGGATTGAGTTTGTCCATTTTTGTTTTTTATTGTCCCTTTTGTGTCAACCGTGATTACTAACCATGATGGGTTAGGTCAGACCCAAAGTCATTGAAACCAATCGAGTTGAAGGGACAGGTCAAGTTCTATTCATCACTATAAATAAGGAGAAAAAAATAGTTTACAAAAATGTTTTATATTAAGGGACAGAGGAAATAAGAAAGATGAGAAATGAGAAAGTAATTTAATATACTTTGAACCGGTAATATATTCATAGTTGTTTTTTTGAATTGTTTTTTATTCACAATCGTTTCCAATTTTATATACTCTTATTTATTTACTCATTATGTTCATTATTATTTGCTTTTTAAAATAAAGAAATTTATTTTTTTATTTAATTCTTTTTTAAATTTGTAGTGGGCCAACTCTCGGTCCAAACCCTCACATACAGGGCCGACCAGATATATCCAATAAGAAGACCGTGCTTACATAGGCCGAGCATAGCATCCAAAGACTCACCCCAACAGACTCGGGCTGACTAGCCCCTCTACCCCTAGAGGACCCAAACTCCGAGGCGTGCACTTGACTTACAACAGGGATAAGGCCCTCTAGTACAGGATAACGATGAATGACTCATCCCCTTATCCTCTAAGGGTCACGTCAGCCTTACTGGACCTCCGTACAGGCCCATAGGGTACAACACCACTCACCCTAAATAGCTGTCTCTAGCTAGGGGTTCGGGTACGTTCCCTTACTCCCTAATTGCTCTCACTTGCGCACACACAGTGATTAGGGAAACCTTAGATATCCCAATTGGGTATCTAGAGAACCAAAGAATCACACATTAACCCTAGACCATATTTTTGTTCTCTGATAGTAATAGCCATTAGAGCGGGCATGGCCCGCGGCCGCACTTGGCCCGCAAAAAATGCGGTCGGCCCATTTTGTTTAAAAAAAATTGATTCACATTTCTAACCCATATTTTATTGCATAATTTCAAAAAAAATGCGGGCGAACCGCATATGCCCGCCCGCCCTAATCAAGTACTGCACCTAAAATTTGCATCACATTTCTTTCTTTTTTGGTTAAATAGGGGCTCACAGGCCGCCCACACATGCCTCGGGAAATAAAACTGGCAGGGCGGGCGGGGCCCGCGTACCAATGCCCTAATTGCCAATGCTATTCTCTGATCATCCTTGATATAAGCTGCTCCCTCATTTAGGACATCACAAAATTGTTTTATATTCACAGTCGTTTCCAATTTTATATACTACTATTTATTTACTCATCAGGTTCTTTATTATTTTTTTATAATAAAAAATTATTTTTTATTTGTTTTATTGAAGATTTTAAGAGTAGGATAAATAATACTCGTATGCTTATCTTTATTCAGTAAATTTTGATTAAATGAATAATAAAATTAAATTAATGATTACATAAAAAAAATGTAGGCTTAATTATGTCACAAGCCCCTGAAGTTTGAGGTACTTTTGTCAGATACCCTTATTCTTTTTTTTTTCAATATCTGACACCCCGAAGATACTCCTGAGTTTGTCATATAACACTACTACCAATTTTGGCCAATTTTTCTGACATGTAACATGATAATATTGGTCGGATGCAGGATATTTTTTTATTAGAGATGAAAACAGAATTAATTTATGGTTTTTAAGCGATAGGTCCCTAAACTTAGGGGGTGTTTTGGATTTAGTCCTTAATCTTTTTTTTTGTTGGATCTGGTCCCTAAACTTTAACGCCGTTTGGAACTAGTCCTTCCATTAACCCAAAGTTAACTCCGTCGGTGTCTTCCAATAAGATGTTGCCACGTGTCCCAACTTGCATTTTTTTTGGCTTTTTTGACTTTGAGGTCCCTAAACTTAGGGGGATAATTGAATTTAGTCCCTATCCTTTTTTTCGTTGGATCAGGTCCCTAAACTCTGGACCATTTTGGATTAAGTCCTTCTGTTAGTTTTAATCTAACACCGTTACCCTGGGGAAATTTTTATGCCATGTGGACCAATAAATTAATGCCACATGAAATTTTTCTTTTAAAATTGAAAAATTACAAAAAATAAATAAAATTAAAAAAAAAATTGATTTTTTTTTATAACGATGGGAATACAACGCGTCTGCGACGAGATGCATCATCGCCATGGTCGTGATGTCTCGAGCGCTCGCCACTGCCATCAGGGTAACGATTTGAGAAGCTTTCGCCACCTCCTCAAGGTCGCGCCTCGATCTGAGTTTTGTGCTTGCTTTGGTTTACAGCGAAAATCACTGTCACAGTCATGAGTTCGCTTGATGGTGTGCGGCGGGGCTAGTTATAGCCAAAGCCCCTGGAACCTAGTTGGGCGGCGACCCCGAAGATCCTCTTCATTCTTCATCCTTCGCTTGGTCATCTTCTCTGCAAATCTGATGCGACACCGAAGGAGACCAGTCGCGCTTCCTTCACCGTGCAGCAGCCTCGCAACTTCAAACCCTCAACAACCTCAGCGTCCTCTGCTTTCTAGCCTCCACCCTCTTCTCCACTTCCTCCGCCTTCTTCTTAGCGGCGCGTCATATGCAGAGTCTGGAGGGAGGAAGAAAGACAACAAGTATCTTTGATTGACACAGAAAAATCTCTTTTTTATTACTTTAGAGTTTGATGATGAAGGTTTGGTAGGTGTCTAACTCAGTTTTTATCACTTGACACCGTGTGTTCTTTTTTTTTTTGTTTAGATCTTTATATTCTAAAAAACATTGTCACCCCCTAAGCAAGGTGAAGAAACCATGATGTCAAGCATTAACGAGACGATCGAGCATGACGAGGAACGAGAGGAAGATAGGGAAGGTGGTTCACATTCTGACCTGAAAAATTTTATGTGGCATGGTGGGTCTGTTTATGATGTTTGGTTCAGTTGTGCTTCAAATCAGGTAATAATAAGCAAAAAGGAACAGATAGGATGCAGGTGGATGGATTAACAAATGCTTGAGTTCTAGGAATAATCTCATGCTGATCGAACAGATAGAAGGAGGAGGCAAGAGTCTGTTTTTTTTATTTTATTTATTTTTTATAATTTTTCAATTTTAAAAGAAAAATTTCATGTGGCATTAATTTATTGGTCCACATGGCATAAAAAATTTCCCCAAGGTAACGATGTTAGATTAAAATTAACAGAAGGACTTAATCCAAAATGGTCCGGAGTTTAGGGACCTGATCCAACTAAAAAAAGGACAGGGACTAAATTCAATTACCCCCTAAGTTTAGGGACCTCAAAGTCAAAAAAGCCAAAAAAAAATTGCAAGTTGAGACACGTGGCAACATCTTATTGGAAGACACTGACGGAGTTAACTTTAGGTTAACGGAATGACTAGTTCCAAACAACGTTAAAGTTTAGGGACCAGATCCAACGAAAAAAAAGATTAAGGACTAATTCAAAAACACCCCTAAGTTTAGGGGCCTGATGAAAGAGATAATTATATTTTTTTGAAAAAGTATTTTTTTTTAAATGTAAAAAAATATATAAATAAAAAAAGATAGTAATAATTATTTATTTATTTGTTATTTTAATTTTTGGTATAAACCGCTATATTTTTGTGATGATGAAGTGGAAATATTCTCCAATGTTCGAGACAACAATGTGTCACTTTTCTGCCGCTAATTCCATAAGTTTCCAGCAACAAAAACTAAACACTAGAATAAACTAGACTTTTCTATATCCTGAACCTTCCCGACCGACTCATCCACCGAAACGACCATGAATCCATAATACACGTTTCCTCCTTTTCCTTATGGATTTTCCTATATATACATTATTACATGTGGATCTGCATTGCCATCCTTACTACTCGGCGAAGAAACAAAATAATACATAGCGACTACTTTCTCAGCATTCATCCAAACCAAATCTGTTAACAAAAAATGTCTCTGATTCTGTTGACTGGCAAAAATAATTTGCCTTCGACAACCTTGTTTGGAGTGTGTCGACAAGTGATGCTACTTCGACAAGAAAAATGGTGTTTGGCAAGTACTTCGACATGCATGCACACTCATGAATAAAGAGTACTTGGCACATATAAGCATTAGCCAAAGCACTTCAATATAAATTTGAGTACATGGAGTGACTGTGTTAGTTATATCAAGGACAAGTTCAATTGAAGAGTTCGACAAATGGGCAGTTGCATAGCATGCATGAACTAGTGGAGTAGTTTAGGGAGTTACTACTAGCAGTAAATTAGGAAGTTACATGAAGTTGCTTAGTGGTGCGGTTACTAGTTTTTATTATTAAATAAATTAAATGTTAAATAGGGTGGTTATTTAGGTAGATATTTTTATTTGCCTATAAATATTAGGATTTTTGATGTAATTTGGGTTGGCATTTGGTTACTCCTACACATCTCACCGAAGCAGATTGACGGAGAACACCTTATGACCTTCCACTTTTATTTCAATGCAATTTCCCTTTTCCTTTAAATTTCAGCCCTTTAATTTCCTGCATATTTACTTTCTTGATATTTAATTTCCAAGTCCTTTACTTTTCTTCGCATTGTCCCTTCACCAATTTCCATCACTTGAAAAAGAACAAGATTATCACATAACCTGTCGTTACCCACACCCCATCCATCACCGTCAGTTCGGCAGGCGTCGGACGAAAAATCCCGTAAACAAATTGGTACGCCCGGTGGGACAGGTTCAGAGTAACTTGTTTTAGTTCTACAATGAATATGGTGGATGATGATACCAACGTTCAAGCAACATATGCAAACACAGAAGTCCAAAATAACTCTGTTGTTAATGACACTGCCAATTCTAATGGCGGAGATACAAATAATGCAAGTGCCGTGAATAACGGCGCCAATGCCACTACTGGAGGCAGTGATGCTACCGTAATGGCACAAGAATTATTTCCCATGAAGAATGCGATTGACGCCAATTTGCATGGCGTTATGACTCAAACAACACTGGGAGAAAATGAGACTTTGTCAATGTTTTCGACGCATCACCTTCGACAACAAATTGACGAAAGCAGAGTCCTAATGATAGATTATTTGACGGCCCAAATGGGAGCCGTCATAACACCGGCTATGATGACTACGAACGAACTATGTGGTAAAATTGTCAAATATATGGAAAGATTAAACCAAGTCCTGGGTGTCAACACCAATGACCCCAATGATGTCATGGTTCAACAAGTTCGACAAGGCTACCAAGGTTGTAGTTACAACACACCTATTCACAATGGCCTTGAAAGTGTCAATTTAAGACGACATTGGCCATTAGGAACGCAAATTGACCAAAATCCAATGGGTGTCAACATGCCTTCGACAAAAGTGGCACCACAAAGCCAAGTTACAAATTTGGAAGCCACTCCGAATTTGACACAGAGTGAAGATGATGTCAATAGGGCCGTCGAACAAGCCTTGAGTAGATTTGGTTTCAATGTCGGATACACAAATCAACCAAACTTTGTGTCACCGTTTCTTGATTGGGTACAACATGTCGAAGTGCCAAAGGAAGTGAAGGTGCATAAATTCTCTAAGTTTTCTGGAGAGGCCGAAGAATCCACAGTGGAGCATGTGTCCAGATATATTATTGAGTTGGGTGATATGGCTGTCAATGAGGCAATTAAGATGAAATTATTCCCAAATTCATTGACCAAAAGTGCTTTCTCATGGTTTTTAACAATAAAGCCAAACTCTATGCATTCTTGGGCACAACTTGAAGAGGCCTTTCATGACCAGTTTTTCAAAAGGGAATTAAGAGCGTCTCTCATTGATTTGCTAAGCGTGAAGCGCTATGACGAGGAGTCAATTGATGACTATCTTATTAGGTTTAAGCAAATGAGAAGTAGATGTTTTATTCCTATCCCTGAAGTAGAGGTGGTCAAAATGGCAATTGCTGGGTTAGATTATTCTATTAAGAAAAATTTAGTCTCCCAACATCTTGTCGACTTAGCCCAACTCGTTGAGAAGGTTCGACAGATAGAGCAACTGCATGAAGAATTTAAGTTCAATGATCCAAACATAAGTCCAATCAAGTTAGAGGAAGATCAATTCGACAAAGAACACATGGAAGCTTGCTTGGTGGATTATTATGGAGTCAAGTTGGGAGACGTGGCCGTCAAAAAACGGCCTTCCCCCAAGAGCAATTGAAAATGAATTAGCCTATTGTCGGCTTGCGAGGCCGACAAGGCGGAACACATATCATACCCAAGTGTGTTCCAAAATTGCTTATTGGGTGAAAATCCCTTGAGATTTGAGGAAAGACATCAAGAGAAGAGTTTGAGTTTTCAAGGGAAGATCCAAGAAGTGAAGTGGCAATTACCATACGTTTTAATGCAAATTTCTCAAGAAAAAAGTGGTGATACTGCCATTGACACATCGACAAGAATTTTGACAAGGTAAATTTCGACAAGATAGGAAACATGAAAGTGATGTCAAAGTAGGTGTACTCATGTTAGATTAGACTAATATGAAAGTGACCTCAAGTGCATGTACTCATATTACCTTGATCTTGTTAAATTTATTTTTGTCAAATTATTGATTCTGACAAAGGCCAGAGCTGATACTGATCATGGATGAATTTATTAGTATTTATCTTTTTCCTTTGATCAGTCAAAAGACATATACTAGGGGGGCCTCTGTTGACTGGCAAAAATAATTTGCCTTCGATAACCTTGCTTGGAGTGTGTCGACAAGTGATGCTACTTCGACAAGAAAAATGGTGTTTGGCAAGTACTTTGACATGCATGCACACTCATGAATAAAGAGTACTTGGCACATATAAGCATTAGCCAAAGCACTTCAATATAAATTTGAGTACATGCAGTGGCTGTGTTAGTTATATCAGGGACAAGTTCAATTGAAGAGTTCGACAACATGGGCAGTTGCATAGCATGCATGAAGTAGTGGAGTAGTTTAGGGAGTTACTACTAGCAGTAAATTAGGAAGTTACATGAAGTTGCTTAGTGGTGCGGTTACTAGTTTTTATTATTAAATAAATTAAATGTTAAATAGGGTGGTTATTTAGATAGTTATTTTTATTTGCCTATAAATATTAGGATTTCTGATGTAATTTGGGTTGACATTTGGTTACTCCTACACATCTCACCGAAGCAGATTGACGGAGAACACCTTATGACCTTCCATTTTTATTTCAATGCAATTTCCCTTTTCCTTTAAATTTCAGCCCTTTAATTTCCTGCATATTTACTTTCTTGCAATTTAATTTCGAAGTCCTTTACTTTTCTTCGCATTGTCCCTTCACCAATTTCCACCACTTGAAAAAAAACAAGATTACCACATAACCTGTCGTTACCCACACCCCATCCATCACCGTCAGTTCGGCAGGCGTCGGACGAAAAATCCCGTAAACAGATTCCAAGCATTTTCGGCACTGGAAGAAGGAGCAACGTCTTCGACCCATTCTCCCTCGACATATGGGACCCATTCCAAGACCTCCCCTTGCGCACCGTCGCTCCATCCTCCGGCTTCGACGCGGAGACAGCCGCCGTGGCGAACACGCGCATTGACTGGAAGGAGACACCTGAGGCGCACGTGTTCAAGGCAGACCTGCCTGGGATGAAGAAGGAAGAGGTGAAGGTGGAAGTGGAGGAAGGCCGTGTTCTGCAGATAAGTGGTGAGAGGAGCAAGGAGAAGGAGGACAAGAATGACACGTGGCACCGGGTGGAGCGCAGCGCTGGCCGCTTCCTCCGCCGCTTCAGGTTGCCGGAGAATGCGAAGGTGGATCAGGTGAAGGTGAGCTTGGAGAATGGTGTGCTCACTGTTACTGTTCCAAAGGAGGAAGTTAAAAAGCCTGATCTGAAGCCTGTTCAGATCACTGGTTAATGGGCTATATAGTGTAGTTGTGTGGTTTGCTGTGTGTTGAATTCATTGTATGGAGGAACTTGTACTGAATCCATGTTGATATGAGATTTTAAACTTTCTTTTCATTTACTGTGATTATTACCTATTACTTCGTTTTTTTAGAGTTAATGGTTATGTAGTTTCTCAAAAGATCCGTGGATCCGTGTAATCAATCAAGTTTAGGTACCCGAAAGATTTGTAGAATCTCTTAAATTTTTCAAAGATCATTTTGGCGTCACGTTAGTCCCTTCTTCCAATTTTGTCATGGAGGATCTGACGAAATCTTACGTGGTATATTAAATGTTTTGTTAGCTCTAATGCCATGTTGGTATGTTATGAAGAAGGGGCTACATTTGGGCCAACAAAGTATTTAACGTCTTACCTAAGATTCCATTAGGTCCTTCATGGGGACTAGCGTGATGTCAAATTGATCTTTAAGGAGTTTAAGAGATTTCACAGATCTTTAAAAGACCTAACTGAATCCAAAATGATCTTTGGAGGATTTAAGAGATTCCACAAATCGATCTTTCAGGGATCTAATTGATTCCACAGTAGTCTTTCGGGAACCTATGTAACTATTAACTCATCTTTTTATATTATTTAATCACTTTGTTCTCTTAACAATAAGCGTGATCAATTAGAAATTCAAGCGGTTGTCATTCTTTTTTATGGCATATTCCACAAATATTTCAGGGTTCTAACTGATTTCACAGGTATCTTTCGGGAACCTATGTGACTATTAACTTTTTTTATATTATTTAATCACTTTGTTCTCTTAACAATAAGCGTGATCGATTAGAAATTCAAGGGATTGTTATTCTTTTTTATGACCTATTTCACAAATCTTTCAGGGACCTAACTGATTCCACAGGTATCTTTCGGGAATCTATGTGACTATTAACTCATCTTTTTATATTATTTAATCACGTTCTCTTAACAATAAGCGTGATCGATTAGAAATTCAAGTGGCTGTCATTCTTTTTTATGGCCTTATTTGTTATGTGCTTGATGTCCGATTAGGATACCTAATATAAAAACCAATTAACTATCGGGTAGTTCTAAATACACCTAATAAATGCTATTCGCACTCGAAAGTTTATAAACTTTACTGATGACTTCCAAAAATGCCCTTATTAAAATTACATCTTTTATTTTTAACTTTTCCCTCCTTCTCACTGTACACCCAACCACACCAAAGGATAATAAAGACGCCATGGCACACTTTCGATCCATTTTACCAAAAGCACCCCGTGCACTTCGATACAAGATTTATGCATTGAGGAGATGTCATTGCATGCTTTATCACGGATCAAATCAAATAATTTACCTTCTTGAAAGAAACCGAATATTATTCCACAAATTATGTGCCTTAGAAATCCAAAAACAAATTAAACATGCAATCGGTTTCATAACCAACTACTTGTAAAAATGGCAGGCATGGAAATAAGGTGTATTGCAATTGCAATGTATAGCGAATACTACAAAGTTTGTCCTAAAATCCGAACAATACTGATATGGAATAAAATCCGTTCTTCTCAGATTTAAGAAAAAAAACCCACACTATTTTCTGTAGATCGAGAAAGAAATAAGAATTGCAAGTTACAACCAATCATTATACATAAATGGGTTGCCTTCATCAAACAGAACAATAAGAAGTTACTAAAATACTGAAAATCAGAGGTTCGAAGAACCGTCTAAATCACCACTGAACCATCTTAGTTTGTTTAATTTGAAGAAAAAAGAGAGATTGAATTTCTCAAGAAACCAATATGGTGTGGGTGTGGTAATTTTAATTAAAGGGAGAATTGGTGGTAGAAGAAGAATGAGTGTGGTAATTTTAATTAAAGTTAAAAAGTAAAAAAGGATATTCAAGGAAGTTCATGGCAAAATTTATAAAATAGTGGGTGTGGACAGTAAAGTGTGGGTGCATTTAGAAATTCCCTTAACTATCTATGATTTTTTGTTGTTAAAGTACTCCCTCCGACTCGAATTATAAGCAACAAAAAACATACTTCACTTGTTTAAAATATAAGCAAATTTAACTACCTTAATTAAATTTTGTTTTATTTCCAATGCCATTTTCCTAAAACATCTCTAGAAAATTGTAATATTAATTAATTTTTGTTTCATTCACAATACTACTTTCCTAAAATATCTCTATTTTTTTTTATAAACTTGAGAAAATTAAATACAATCAACTAACCTCCTTAATAAGCGTAAAAGTGGTTGGATTTGCTTATAATTTGAGCCGGAGGGAATAAGTTCCACATAGGATGAGAATACGATCTGGCCAATGCTTATAAAGGCTAAGATATCCCTCTCACCTATGAACTAGCTTTTGGGGACAATTCTAATATTTGTAGTCTCTAACTCTGTTTTACTATTTAGGGATTTCCTAACACATGACAATTTGAAAAAAAAAAGTGTTTAATTATATTTTTAATCCTTGAATTTTACGATAATTTTGTCATAGATTTTTGTTTTTTATTTTCAACGTCTAATTTCCTGTTGTATCTTTTGAGTTTGATATATATTCCTATTACCAAATTTTGTTGATGTAACACCCTCATCTTTTATAAAGGGAATAAAATAAGTTATTAGAAATTGATGCGGCGAAGTAAAAGTTCCCTTTATTCAAGATTAGCGGATAAAATTTTTCTTTTGAATTACATCGCTTCGGTATTACAATGGATCAAATCCAGTAATGCCTCTCTTCTTTCTTCCGCTTAAGTCTCTGGCTTGTCAAGTGGACTGACTTCATCAGCTACTTGTACTTACCACAAAAGACTAGATGGGAGTAAATCACTTGTCATATCGCCTAAGCAGATCAATGAGTGAACACATACATAGAAATCATAGATTATAATGCGAATGATGCATGCTCAGCCAGTGGATTATCACTCATTATTTCTAATTATTAATCTACATGCAATGTCAGACTCTTTCACTCGCCTCCCGAAAGGATCCATAAATACATCCATCGCCTTTATCAAAATTTCCATTGTATAAGGATTTCACGTACCTTACCTTGAAATGACGCTTACAGATACACTACTTCGTATCGGCAACGGATCCTTTCCCAAGGAACACGTCATAATCGGGATATTGACATACTGCTTACGGATAACGTCATACTCGCAACAGGTTTCTTCCCACAAGACACAGTATATCGGGACTAGTGGTGATATCACTTACAAATAGTGTCCTATTCGCAACAGGTCCATTCCCAAAGGACACTATATACCAGGATTGTGCGATCCTTATATTCGTTCCCTTTTTAAAATATTTGTACCTTCTGAATTCTTCCGGGTTCAACCTTCTTATTAATCCATGCATGACGAACTTCTCATCATTTAAATTCTATAAGCATTACTCTCTTTATAATTATTTTCACTTCATAGTCATCATTTTATACCCATAAGTATTTATCATCACAATCATCATATAGAATGTCCAATCATTCATAAACAAACTTCTCAAGGTCATTAGAGGAGTTTGGTTAAGGCTAAGTGTAATAAAAATTGATAATTTGCACTTCAGGGGTAAGGATAATCGATTACCAAGGGATGATAATCGATTACCACGAAAAATTCCCAATTCTGTGTGCAGGTCAACCTGGTAATCGATTACCAGGGTTGGGTAATCGATTACCCTGCAGAAAACAGCTCACAGAATTGAGGTTTGTTATACCAATTCTTTGTACACTTCACTTTAACCAAAACCAACTCAAAACAGATCCAAAACACATATAAATACATATGTTCAATCATATTTCAAGCAACCAAATCATCAATTTCATATTCAATTTCATCAAAGTGCATAAAACACGTAAAAGTGCAACTCAACATACCAAATTCAATTTCTTTGCAAAATAGCCAAGTTTCAGCATTCCATTAGCTCATATTCATCATTATAAACTTGTCCAAATCAATAATTTCATAATGAACCATGGGTTGTCTTGGTCTCCAAACCAACCAATCCTTGTCATGGTTTATACTTAACATATTTAGCATACATATCATCACAAGCCATCAAACATCAATCCTAGCGATATGAATGAAATCTCCCATACCTATTTGAAGTGATCGAATGGATTCGGGGCTGGAAAGATTGGATTTGTAGGAGAAACAAACAAAATCAATAGCTTGCAGCATCAACCAAACAACTTTAACAAGCTGACTTTGTTGGGGTTTTTCAATAAGAATAAACCAAATAAAATCGTGAACAAGAGTTAGAACACAAACTAGGATGTGTAAACTTAAGATTAGAACAAGTTTAAAGCTCAAAGGATGCTCGAGCTTACCACACGAATCCAAGGAATATGGCTCCCCGAATCTGAATTCTGCATGGTTCAGGTTCAAAAACCAAACTTTACAGGCTTATAACTTTCTCCACACTTCACCAAATCGAGCAAGCTTGGTATCAATTTGAAGAGGGTAAAACAAGCTTTAATTTGGTATATGATTTGTAAGGATTTGAGGCTCAGATCATAGCAAACGAATCAGAGGAAGGTCAACTTCTTGAGTCTTGATTTCAATTTTCAGATTGAAACGCCAAACTTTGCAGGCTTGTAACTCCTTCCACAGCCCACCAAATCGAACAAGTTTGGTATCAATTTGAAGAGGGTTAAACGGACTTTAATTTGGTGTATGATTTGCTAGGGTTTGAGGTTCAAATCACAAAGAAGGAATCATAGGAAGTTAATGACAGAAAAACACGATTTTTGCAGCTCTTGGGTGTTGTTCTTGTGTTTGTATGTGAATACTCCCTCCATGTATTTAAATTAAACAACCCTAAGATGTACCTTTCAATGCCCAAGATATTTTTATGGCATTTTGTGGCTGAAATCATGGAAATTCCTCAGCCATTCGTTCAATAACCGACCTATTTTGGCTCATCAGAGTCGTGGTAATCGATTACCACGATCTGGTAATCGATTATCTCACTTAAAATTGGTCAGACCTAGAATTTTGACCTTGGTAATCGATTACTGGCTCTGGTAATCGATTACCTAGACTTTTTGACCTCCAAATACAAATTCCACCATTGGATTTGAAGATAAGAGGGCTGGGAAGCTTGTCTCCAAATTTGAGCACGATCCAACGGTTAACGAATGAGATATGGCATGATCTTTGGGTGATGTTTTCAAAAAATTCACTTTAAAAATTATTTGCAAATTCATTTTGATAAAAAATCAATCACACATGTCAACATTTTATATTTTTATAAAATTGGGGCTGTTACAGTTGACATGTCATACCGAAATCCTAGTCAGATGCAAGAGGTTAATAATGTAGTACCTCTAAAACATGTGTACTTTTAAACTGGTGATGTACTCGTACCGGGTACACCTTGGGTACCGGTACACGTATGATACTCCTGGGTACTTGTAACTGGTATATTAAGATATATTTTAGGTATCGATCATACCAATGTAATTTTTGTCTTAGACTTTATATTTTAATGTCATAATCAATCTTTCAGTCTTATATCTTGACTTATTTTGAGTATCAAATTCTAATTTTACGATATTCATGCTATTTCAATGCATTTGCACCTTGTTTATATATTATTATTTATAAAATTTGAATTTATATTATTGTATCCATACCTTAGTTTTTTAGAAAATGTCGTGCCCCGTACTTGGTACTGTATCTGTATTGGTGCAACATGGCGTAGTACCATATGATGTCACATGGATGAAGAAATTTTTTTAAATTAAAGAATCTAAAAAAGTAATATTTTTTATATTTTTAATTTTAAAAAAAGGAATTTGAGAGAAATGTCGTCTTCGCCCATTTGGCATCATGGCATACCACGTGGCTAACCTCGTGTGTCTATATAGGAATCCGGTATGATATGTCAGCAAAATTTGGTTAAAATTGATAGGAAAAATATATGACAAACTCATAAATAATTTTGGAGAGCCAAACATTGAAAATAAAAAGAATAAAGGCATGTGTGACAAAATGATTCCAAAGTTCAAAGACATGACGCATAATTAAGCCAAAATAAAACATGAGTTATAAGAGCATCCACAACGGGTTCTCATTCACGCCTATGGATAAGAGTGAACTATTGAAGAGAAGTTTGCAAGTTCGAGGAAAAAAATGTTCATTCTTATAAATTGGGTTATGAGCCAAAATTGGGGCCTTGAAAAGTTAAAAATGAAAATGCAAAAAAATTATGCAAATAGTCCTGAAATTATGCAACAAAAATTTATTTAGAAATTCCAAAGAAACATTTTCAAAAAATCACAATCTCGAATTTAAAATGGAAATTGGAAAAGAAAAAGTTGCACAAAATTAAAATTCGAGAAATTCCAAAAAATTACTTCAAGGCTCCACCCCCGACTCCTATGTACTGCCAAGAGCTTGATGTTTCGTTTTGGGCATAGAGGCAACCAATGGAAGCTTTATTCACCGAATGAGGGTTTGAACCTAGCATGCAATTAATATGTCAATGACGTCAATGCGTTGAGTGAATGGATTAGTGAAAGGGAAAGGAAGATGATGATGATCGGTGAAGACTATGGTGAGTGAGTGTGGACCAAGTGAGAGAGACGAGAGTGAGTATGATGAGTCAGGGAAAGGAAAAGAGACGTAAGAGAGTTCTGTTTGAAGGAAGAAAAAGGAAAGAAAGTGATGGTGATTTTGAGATTGTTCTGGAGAAAAACAATCTGATCACATGGTGTTTCAACGCAGGAAAAAATTATAAAAATGTAGAGTCCCATTTAAGAATGTAAAATGTAAGAGATGGAGATTATGAGTGAGTCCCATTTAAGAATGAAAGTTGGGTTTAGGGATAAAATGAACGGTGCCTTGGAGGCAGCTGTGGGCCAGCCACCGCACGGTTACACGGAAATGATTAAAAAAAATTTTCTCTTCTTCTTCCTCGGTTCATCACAATGGAGAAGAAAAAAATCACATAAAAAAAAATTCCAGAGCAGAGCAGAGAAGATAAAAACCAATGAATCATATTATTACAAAAGTGAAAATTATATTACAAAATTGATAATTAAAAGGATAAATGGGAAATTCAAAACCCTAGAATCCGAAATCTTGTTGCTACTAGAAAAGTCCGATTTAGAGACGGAACGAAATCCGTCTCTAAAACATGAAAATTCCGTCTCTAACAGCTTTAGAGACGGAATTAGAGACGGAACAGTGTCTATCCCTGAAAATGGCGTCGCAAAAATAATCAGAGACGGAAACATGATTCCGTCTCTAATTAGAGACGGATATTTCCGTCTCCAAAATATTTAGATTCGGTCTCTAAAAAAAATTGAAATCCGTCTCTAACAGTGACGGAACAATTCCGTCTCTAGTCCAAAATAATCCGTCTCTGATCTGAGACGGATAACTATTCCGTCTCTGATTCCTAGGTTGATCATCCGTCTCTAACGCTTCAATTTCCGTCTCTAGACAGGGACGGAAATTATTCCGTCTCTATTTCCTAACAGTAACATCCGTCTCTAATCATTAAAATTCCGTCTCAAATTTCAAGATTCAACATCCGTCTCTAACCACTGAAATTCCGTCTCTAATTCCCAGCTTCGACATCCGTCTCTAACAACTGAAATTCCGTCTCTAATTCTCAAGCTGGTACAACTCATGTAATTTTAAATCCCTATATTCTTTAAACCTATGTAATTTTAAATCCTATTTTTTTCTTTTTCAATATTCGAACACTTTAACCTTTTGACAAAGCTATTCAAAAACACAAATAAAACATCTATTATCATGAGCAAGAAATGAAGTCAAAATACCAAAAATATCCAAGTATAATCCAAAACAAAACATTGCTAGTTCAAAATACTCCAAAAATAAATTACATACTTAAAGTCATTTTTTAAAAAAGATAAACTAACAATCAATATCAATTATCATTGTCCATTTGATCTTCATCAATGTCATCTTCCTCTAATGCTTTCAAGTTATGAAGAATCATCATCTTCTGAAACATTTTCTCCCATTGCTCCATCTTTTGTTTCATCATTTCTTGTTCAGCATTCTTTCGTTGAAGCTCAAGAGAAAGGTCCTCAATTTTAGTTTTCATTTGAGTCACCTCTTCTTGTGATGCTCCCTCCACGTAAGAAGTAGAGGAAGATGGGAGAATACATAGATTCATAAAACTATCAAACAGCAGAAGAAAAAGTTATATTGATTGACAATAAACTCAACTACACAATGGCAAACATATAAATAGCAGATGTAACAACGTTGAAGAATCCTAATTCATCACAGAGTAACCGCTAGAGGATGAATTAAACTTATCTCATCTCCTCACATATGAATTAAGTATAAGTCAAAATTTACGAAATTACTTTTATAGTAACATATATCTACCTCTTTTCCACATCAAAGTTGTGATATGAAAAACCACCAATTCTTATGATATATAGGAACAATTCATAATCAGATTTAATGCATCCATATTATCATTATAAAACCAGTTTTTAAATCAGATTCAAAAACCAGTTTTTGGACCAGTTTTAAAATCAGTTTTAATACATCCACAAACTTGAAAACCAGTTTTAAAATCAGATTCAAAACCAGTTTTAGGACCAGTTTTGTAATCATTTTGGAATCGGTTTAGGGATGAAAGAGAAATCTTTGAGTACCCTGAAATTACATCACATACAAAACAAGACACAAAAGACAAATTAAAAGAGAAATCAGAAATTGAATCACAAGCAGATATTAACAGATCATCATGTGGCATAAATCGATTGAAAGTAATTGTGAATAGTTATAATAATTACCTTGATTGGTTATTAATGAAAGTGCCATTCCTTCTACAACCGAAGATTTCTCTAAAATTGAAACAACCATGATGATCAGCATAAAAAAAAAGCACATGGGGCTTATTCATATTGATAGCCATACCATATTGATAGAAATTACCAAGACACAAAGAAGATAAAATGCTGAAACTAAGGATAAGAGGAAGAGAAACAAGACCAGCTATTTATACACTTTCAAGAATAAAGATGAATGCAGAACAGCTGAGAAAAGTAATCAATAAACCAATCACAGAAACTGTCACTGACAGGTTGAAGCAGAAAATTCTAAGAATGCAGAACAAGTTATAGAAAAGGATTGAACAAAACTGACAGGATAAACAAAACTACGATGCAGAGAATATAACTTTCATTATTCTAGAGTTGTAATATAAGGCCTAGTTATAGAGCTGTAATTCTAGAGCTGTGATATTTTGTAATTCAAATCATGACATCTTAATATAAGAAAAATTTTCACTACCAGAAAAGAGCTCACGTTGTTAAGATATGATTTGGTATGATATGGTTCGATTCAGACTCAATTAAGTTTGATATGATTTAATTATATAATTAAGCTAGAATTGATTTATAATTACATTCATTAATGCATGATTAATCAGTCCTATGGATAGGAGTATAGGACCAACTTCTTGCACATATGAATAAACACTAGAAACATATGTCTATTTCTTTTGTGTTCTGTTTCTAATACATATTCTTATACTCCTCTAGTAAGAAAATAATGATTATGCACATGCTGTCTTATGCAAAAGTTCTTGAAAACCTCTTCCTTCCAAAGTGACTCGAACTATCAAATTATGTAGGACACAGTAAATGAATCAAGAGAAAACATCAATCGAAATCTGAAAGCTGAAGTTCAATAATTAAACGCCAAGATTAGAGTATAGTAGTTAGTACTTAGTTCCAAACCAAAAATAATGATATTTTCCCTTGTAGAATAAACACGTGCTGAATATAAATTCAAGTGGTCATTTCTTTGAAAAACACTAGCAACAAGTAACAAATTCAAGTGGTCATTTCTTTGAAAAACACTAGCAACAAGTAACAAACTTTGCCTAATATTGATAAGAAATTTGACCAATCGGAGGAGGAGGCTTGCCTAGAGCAACTCTCAATTTGTTACAATCTAATGATTAAGTCAAAGGTTGGCAGGTTACCCTCCTTGTACGATATGCTTCTTTCTTAAGGTTGAATTTTTGTTATCCTTAAAGGTCTGAAATAATATATGAGAATATAATCAATAAGATATGCGAATCTAAATCATATGAGATCTACAAGTGACAACTGTATAATACAGATGATATACGGAGCTGATCCCTTGAAATGCCTTAATTATCAGTCTATCTTGTAGTATGAAAGTGAGCAATGTTAGTCTATCTGCATAACCTGTGTGCCAATTCAGATTTAAGATATTTCTTTTATAACTCTTGTATTTATTTTTCTACTCCACCACTTGAAGAAAAAAACAATCAAGAACATCCAAATCCAAGTAATAGTAATATCTTTCATCAAGTTTACTTTTTTAACCAAGAAAAACGACATTAAAAAAATTGGTATGAAGAATTTGAATTCATTTCTAAAATGGCATATAATCAAGCTTCAATAACTCATCTCACGTGAGAGAGCATTGATTTCAGGAGCAAAATGCACATGTAAACAGTGAATCTTAAGATATACTATATTAGTCCTTGTTGACCGTGGTATCACGAGAAAATAGTAGATAGTACTTCAACTAAAAGCCACTGCAAAATATGGAATCTTGTTAAGATCAAGAAAACTACTTCTCTCAACTGTAATTTGGCACAAGGCCAAATAACCAGTGGCATAAAATTAACATGACTTGTAAGTTCATAAATTATTCTATTTAGCAGGGAAAAAACACATTGTTTAAAGGTTTCTGGCATCTTAGTTGCTGAATAAGCTATACTTTTTTTAGCTTCATGCATGGAAATCAAACATGTTGACATTTAAAATGTAACAGATTCCATTCAAACAAGGTGCAATGGTGGAGAAGCCAAATACCCATTGTTAGATTCAAATTCAGACACGAATATGATGTCTGTACTTAGATCCATGTGAGCAAAAGTCCAAAGTGGTTATTCTTGGAAGCCACAGTAGTTAGAATTCCAAGGAGACAACGTGCTGCCTCCATATTTGCAGATAATCATGATCATTAGAATATATCTATATCACTATATGTATAATTGCCCATATTTGCACATGTAAGGCGTTTCAAAGGGACTACTATACTAGTTTGTTGCCCATGCAGAAAGCATTGTCCGCCTAATCAAATGATCTGATAAAATGATCTGATAAAATGAATCTCATATTTATGCTTATCAAACATGAGACGTTTCAACCTATCAAAAACATTTAGAATTGTTCCATCACATACTAACACATCAAATAGGATTTTACTTTCCAACCTAGAATGAGTTAATAGCAAGAGCATCATCATCATGGTCATGTGAAATTATGAATATCAATTCCTGTAAGATCTAAGAGGATTTAAAGTCAGTTCCACTCCCTAATATTTATGCCTTCAGATCCATTTTCGGCAGAGGATTGAAAGTTTACTTGGCTTCCAGTACGCTGATAAATAAACAAATACTGTAAAGAACATTAAACTCATAGTCATAGGCCTCCAAAAGAGAAGAATTAATCAAAACACTTATATTCGTTTTGATTACACAGGAGGTCTTATAATAGTTAGAGAGTAATTTAATCAGAGTAATAAACCGTAAACTAAACACAAACAACGGAAAAAGGGAAAACAAAACTGACAGGATAAACAAAGGATAGGCCATTTCAGTGAGAAGAAAATCGATTCGTCGAGTGAGTGAGAAGGAAATCGATTTGGGGTTTTCAAAACCCTAAAATGTCGAGTGAGTGAGAAGAAAATCGATTTGGGCTTACCTTTCCACTATGAAGAAGCAAGGAGGAGGTTGTCACAGTCCACGGTGCCTCTGCTGTCCACGGTGCCTTTTCTGTCGAGTGAGTGCCTTTGCTGTCTATCCACGCTGCCGTCGTCGAGTTTGGGGTGTGGTGGCTGTGATGGTTTTTAGGGTGTGGCTGCTACTATGGTTGTGAAGGAGGGAGGCTTTTGGGGTGTGGTGGCTGTGATGGTTTTTAGGGTGTGGCCGCTACCATGGTTGTGAAGGAGGGAGGCTTTTGGGGTGAAGTGAATAGGGGAAGCTTTTCAGTGGAGGGAGATTAAAGGTAGCTCCCGCTTTTTTTTTTGTTATAAAGAAAACGCAGTGTTTCGTTTTATTTTATTTTTTTTATAAAATTTTTATAACCTCAGAGACAAAATTATTTCGTGGCTGGCAAATTTGTCTTCTAGAGACGAAACATTTCAGTCTCTACCTTTGTTAAAACTGATAAAATTAGGGTTTAGAGACTGATTTAGAGACGGCTCTAGAGACGGAAGATCTAGAGACGGATTAAATTCGTCTCTATTGTTACATTTATCCGTCTCTAATTTTTAGAATTTAAGGGTTGGAAGTTCTTTTCGTTTTCCGTCTCTGATTTTAAAATTCCGTCTCAAATTCCGTCTCTAGAGACGGAAAAATTCCGTCTCTAACTACAGTCTCTAAATCAGACTTTTCTAGTAGTGACGTAATTGCCAAGGCAAAATTGATACTGGGAGGCCAAAATCAGCCACATGCAAAACATTTAAAGTATGGATTTAAGCTATTTGATGTCCAAACTCGATCCAAAATTAAAACCCTTGTTTGATGTTGATGGATCGAGTTTTTAGGTGAAGGATATGGGGTGGGTGATTTGAAACTATGAGTGAGATGAGAAGAAGGGGGAATAAAACGTTGAAGAAGGAAAGAGTGAAGGATTTTAAGAAACATGAGGAGTAGTGAGGGAGAGAGTGGATTGAGAGTGAAGAAGTAGAAGAGAGAAGAAGAGAGGAGAAAAAACATTGAAGAATGAGAGAAAATAAAACGTGAAAAAGTGCATTGAGGACTAATTTTTTAGTTTTAGTTTTAATAATAAAAAATAATAATGATGATGATGATAAAAACCGTGAGGGAGTAGTCTCGACGGTCCCTCTAGTTCCAATTCAATAATAATAAAAAAAATAAATAAAAACCGTGAGGGAGTAGTCACGTAAATCCAATTCAATCTAATTCAATAGTATGTTAAAAGTAGTCGTTTATATACGTTAGAAATAAGAAAATAGCCGTTGGAAAAATTGTTCTATAAATATGTATGCATTGTATTAACATTTCACAACCAAATTTTCAAATTTCATTTTAGCCAAATGGATCTCAATCAAAATCATTACAATCCTTACTTCAATTTCTTACAAAATCATTCACATCCACCAAATAATAATCCCCATACTCTCCAATTACTCCTAATACACAAGGTAGTAATTCAAACACTAGAAATTCTCAAAATGCTCCCTATTTCCCAAATCCACAATGTAACCCAAACTCCTATAACCATCCATTTTCTATGTCATATTCGTACCAACACCCCATGTATCAACCACCGCAAACCAACCTCACCATGGGTAATAGCCTTGTTCAATTGATTGAGGAAGATCCTAAAACACCGGGTGGGTCAATTTCTTCATCTCAAGTACCACAAATTTCAACTCAAGTCAGATTGAAGAATATTAATCTTGATGAACAAGAAGAAGAAAGAGCAACTGAGAAGACAAAAAGTAGAGAAAAATTCTCTCAAGATAAAGATAGCTTGCTCATTGAGGCATGAATAAACATTTCAAAGGATTCAGTTCTTGGAGTAGATCAAAAATCAACTAGTTTTTGAGGAAGGATTGAGAGCAATTACGACCAGCATCGTGATAAGAAGGTACCTCTCGAAACACACACCAGAGGAAAAAAAACAATTTTTCGAGAACCTCATGTCGGAAAACAATTTTTACGACACTGGTTCGTCGGAAACATTACGAATAGTGAAAAAAAGATACGAAAGTACCAAACGGACGAAGCAAATCATAAACAACAGAATAAATTTGTAGGAAGATGAAAGGTTGTGGGTGTACAGATATATTTAATTCCTTTGTGAAATAAGCACATGGAATAGGGTGGAGAAGAAGAAAGAAGATGAGGAAATGGGGTTGGAGAAGAAAGAAAGAAAAAGGAACCGTTGAGAAGAAAGAAGAAGAAGAATTGGGATTTTTAGTTTAAAATGGATATGGATATTTTTGTCATTTCACTTATTAAATGGGGTGCGCGGATAGTTTAGAGGTGGGAATTCTAAAACTCTAAGTTCACGATATTAGTCTATAACAAATGTAAACATATGCATTACTTTTTAAAAATTATCCCAATAAAAATTATTTAAACTTTAATAAAAAGTATTGAGAAAATAAGGGTGTTTGCGAAAATAAGTAATTAAAAGATATTGAAAAGTGAAATGTGATCTTACAAATAGGTAAAGGTGAGCGTGAGATGTATTGGGATGGTTATGCTTATCCCTAACTCGTCCTTAAATATTGATCAGATCGAATTTTGGACCTGAACCCACCCCTAATAAGAACGCGACACAATATGGGCGGGTTCAAATTAAGACTGGTCAAGAAAGGGATGAGTTAGGTTGATTCGAAATAAAAATGATAAGTATAAAATTTATAAAAAAAAATATGAATTTATAATTAAGACAAAAATCTCAAAATATTGATAGAATCAATAAGTTATTCGACATAATTTTTGTTTTATTTGTCAGATTATTAGAATAGTTTATAAAACTTAAATATCAAGTGATTGCATAATGATAATTGATCAGATTGTTTTCTTATTATAATCACCTTACATGATTTCAATATTGTGTACAATTTGAAACGCGAACACGTAAAGAGACTTTAATATTTAAAGAGAAAAAAGATGAATACTTCACTAGTAATAGCATTGGCAATTAGGGCAAGCGGGCGGGCAAGGCCTGTGCCCACACTTGGCCCGCAAAAGATGCGGGGCGGGCATTCTGGCGGCCCGTTTTATTTATTTTTTTTTAAAAAAAATTTGTTTCACCCTGAATTACATTTCTGACCCGTGTTGTAATGCATAATTTCAAAAAAATGCGGACGAGCGGCGCCCCAATCAAGCGTTGCACTTGAAATTTGTATAATTGTAAAGTTAAAACTAGAGCTAAAATTTGCATAATCTTTTAAATAGGGGCCTGCAGGCCGCTCGCGAAAAAACGGGCGGGGCGGGGCGGGCGGGTATGATTTGACATTTTTTCACAAAAATTGTACCATGCCTGCAATTTATTGCAGGCGGCCGGGCCCTGCGGGCTAATGTCCTATTTGCCGATACTAACTAGTAAGCACCTTTTATAGTATGATTTAGACCACACATATACAAAATTTTATTTTATTACCGGCACAAATATCTTAAACAAGACATTCATATTATATAACTAACTATACACGTAGTAAAGAAATATATGAGATATTACATTTTTAAAGTTATGCTCATTTCAATTATTATTTTTACCAATATAAAGCTTTTGACGAAAGAAAATCAGTGAAGCACAAATAGAACACTGATATGTATAGTATAGGAGAATGGATTGAGTGACCTGGGAGTATACCCAAACCATTTACCTCTTGGATTGAGTTTGTCCATTTTTGTTTTTTATTGTCCCTTTTGTGTCAACCGTGATGGGTTAGGTCAGATCCAAAATCATTGAAACCAATCGAGTTGAAGGGACAGGTCAAGTTCTATTCATCACTATAAAATAAGGAGAAAAAATAGTTTACAAAAATGTTTTATATTAAGGGACGGAGCGAATAAGAAAGATGAGAAATGAGAAAGTATTTTAATATATTTTGAACCAGTTATATATTCATAATTGTTTTTTTAAATTATTTTTTATTCACAGTCGTTTCCAATTTTATATACTCCTATTTATTTACTCATTATGTTCTTTATTATTTTTTTAAAATAAAGAAATATTTTTTTTATTTAATTCTTTTTTAAATTCGTAGTGGACCAACCCTCGGTCCAAATCCTCACGTACAGGCCCGACCAGATATAGCCAATAAGAAGACCGTGCCTACATAGGCCGAGCATAGCATCCAAACACTCACCTCCAACGGACTCGGCCGACTAGCCTCTCTACCCCTAGAGGACCCGAGCTTCGGGGCGTGCACTTGACTTACAACAGAGATAAGGCCCTCTAGTATAAGATAACGATGAATGACTTATCCTCTTATCCTCTAAGGGCCACATCAGCCTTACTGGACCTCCGTATAGACCGATAGGGTACATCACCACTCCCTCTAAATAGTTGTCTCCAGCTAGGGGCTCAGGTACATTCCCTTACTCCCTAATTACTCTCACTTGCATACACAATGATTAGGGAAACCCTAGATATCCCAACTGGGTATCTGGAAAACCAAAGAATCACACATTCACCCTAAACAATATTCTTGTTCTCTGATCACCCCTGATCTAAGAGCCGCTCTCCAGTTTAGGACATCACAAAATTGTTTTCTATTCACAATCGTTTCCAGTTTTATATACTACTATTTATTTACTCATTATGTTCTTTATTATTTTTTTTATAATAAAAAATTATTTTTTATTTGTTTTATTGAAGATTATAAGAGTAGGATAAATAATACTCGTATGCTTATCTTTATTCAGTAAATTTTGATTAAATAAATAATAAAGTAAAATTAATGATTACATAAAAAAAATGTAGGTTTAATTATGTCACAAACCCCTGGAGTTTAAGGTACTTTTGGCGGATACCCTTATTCTTTTTTTTAATGTCTGACTCCCCGAAGTTACTCCTGGGTTTGTCATATAACCCTACTACCAATTTTGGCCAATTTTGCTGACATGTAACATCATAATTCTAGTCAAATGCAGGAGGTTAGACACGTGGCGCCATATGGGCGAATATTCCCTTTTTTTAAATTAAAAAACTTAATGTTTTCATATTTTTAGTTAAAGAAAAAATATTGAAGAGAGAGATCGTCTTCGCCTGTGTGACATCACATGACACCACATTACCAACCTCCTGCGTCTTATTAGGATTGCATTTTACTACGATTTCGATGTTACATGTCAGCAAAATTGGCTAGAATCGGTAGTAGGGCTATATGACAAATTCAGGAGTAACTTCGAGAAGTCAGACATTAAAAAAAATAAAGATATTTGACAAAAATATCTCATACTTCAGGAATTTATGACATAATTAAGACAAAAATTATAACAAAGAAAACAGAATTAATTTATTAAAGATGAAAGCGATAATTATATTTTTTTAAAAAAGTTTTTTTAAAATGTAAAAAATATATAAATAAAAAAGATAGTAATAATTATTTATTTATTTGTTATTTTAATTTTTTGGTATAAACCGCTATATTTTTTGTGATGATGAAATGGAAATATTCTCCAATGTTCGAGACAACAATGTGTCACTTTTCTGCCGCTAATTCCATAAGTTTCCAGCAACAAAAACTAAACACTAGAATAAACTAGACTTTTCTATATCCTGAACCTTCCCGACCGACTCATCCACCGAAACGACCATGAATCCATAATACACGTTTCCTCCTTTTCCTTATGGATTTTCCTATATATACATTATTACATGTGGATCTGCATTGCCATCCTTACTACTCGGCGAAGAAACAAAATAATACATAGCGACTACTTTCTCAGCATTCATCCAAACCAAATCTGTTAACAAAAAATGTCTCTGATTCCAAGCATTTTCGGCACTGGAAGAAGGAGCAACGTCTTCGACCCATTCTCTCTCGACATATGGGACCCATTCCATGACTTCCCCTTGCGCACCACTGCTCCATCCTCCGGCTTCGACGCGGAGACAGCGGCCGTGGCGAACACGCGCATTGACTGGAAGGAGACACCTGAGGCGCACGTGTTCAAGGCAGACCTGCCTGGGCTGAAGAAGGAAGAGGTGAAGGTGGAAGTGGAGGAAGGCCGTGTTCTGCAGATAAGTGGTGAGAGGAGCAAGGAGAAGGAAGACAAGAATGACACGTGGCACCGCGTGGAGCGTAGCGCTGGCCGCTTCCTCCGCCGCTTCAGGCTGCCGGAGAATGCGAAGGTGGATCAGGTGAAGGCGAGCTTGGAGAATGGTGTGCTCACTGTTACTGTTCCAAAGGAGGAAGTTAAGAAGCCTGATGTGAAGCCTGTTCAGATAACCGGTTAATGTTTTTTTATTTTTACTGAATATTGTGTGTTCTGAAATATTATGTAATAATAAACCCCCAAGAGTCTGATTTTTGCATGTGTGAGAGTTTAATGGTTTATGATAGTAGTATAGTCTTGTGGTTGTGATGTCTGTTGAAGCCCTTGAAGGGTTTTTGCATGTGTGAGAGTTTTGTTGATATTTTATGACTTCTGTATGTGTTAATTTTAGCGTGTGGATTCTTAGCCATTAAAATAAATATTTTTAATGTTGTGGTAAAATTAAAATAAAAAACAAAACTCAAAAAATTCGAATCCTTAGATTTCGACTACACTGATGACACCACTTATTTGAAGTCAAACAATTTGAATTCTCAAGAAAAAAATGGAGTTCTCAATTCTCCTTATGAATAACCAGTCTAAGAATGATCCCCTTGTGTAGCTCTAAATAACATCCGTAATGCTGTAAATGCAAGAGTTATTTAATAAGTAGAGTAGTAATTATTCATTTAAATGCAATGATATTTCAAGCCCAATGATATAACCAGCAACTCTTCTAAGCATTCGAATGGTTATGGAATGTGCTTAATGAGGATTTAAGAAGATCTCCAGAGCATGTGCTTTGCAACCCATTGTTTTCCTTTGTTGGTTGTTATAAAATAATCTTCACCTACAAAAGAATGCTAGTTGTCATTCAATTAATGGCTTTTCCTCAATTAAGAGAAGTTGATCTTACTTTCATTATTCAGGATGTACTTGTGAATATACATATATGGTTTCCATAAATCATTGTTACCATAGGTTCCATCATCTTCTCTTCTCCAATAGTTCCGCAAAAAGAGATCTCTTTGTTGCATTCCCCTTTAAAACATGATATGCAAATAATAATTCCATTACTAGAAATAGACAGGTACGGCAGAGCCTTAAAACAAGCAGTGTGGTACATGATCAGCACCAAAGGCTGATGGATTCCGATGAGAATTGAAATAATACGTAGTATGATTTTATTTTTTTTTATGAGTAAACAGTAATATTAGTTCTTGATTTTATGGATACCGATAAATTATTTGTTGAAATTATCAAAATCAAGTGTGTTGGTGCTAGTATGATGTTGCCGAAGACAACCAATACAACAAGCAACATTATCAAAGTTTAACGAGAAGAATTAAAAACTCGAGGGCAAAACATCAAGTTAATATTAGGCCGGACTGATACTTCAATGTTTTTATTAACATTTCCTAGGTCGTTAAAGGGTATGATCAAGTCATAAAACGATTTGGCATATAAATACCCATTGTTAAAGGGTATGATCTAAAAGATAGTTTCATAATTTCAAATACACAAACATTTCAAGAGAATTTTCATATTCATTGTTCTCATTTTCATTCTTGATCTCATGTCACATAATTTTTCATAATTCATTGAGTGTGATTCAAAAACCTTATGATATTCAATAGAGTTGTTTATTATACGTTAGGCGTTCATCAAGAAGCATGAGATATCACTAAAAGATCTAGGAATTGGTTGAGGTTGAGGCATCATGAATATATCAATAATATATTAGGGATGAGGTATCTCCTATATAAGAAACCTAAGTAGTGAGGTATTTTTGTAGTTACTAAAGAGTGAGATATCTTTTTAGGGAGTGGAGAAACATAAGGAGTGAGCTATCTTATTAGTACTAGAGAGTGAAGTGTTTTTCTAGTTATGGTCCATAAGGGTTTTTAGAAAGATTGAGAGAGGTATAACAAGAGTGAGGGATCTCTTGAGAGGATTGTTAAGTGAGGTATCTTAAAAACGTGCTTGTTCAAACAATTTTATAAAAACACAGGGAAGGAAATCTCCCAAACCAGAAGGGAAGGCCTTGGACGTAGCTTTTGAAAGGTTGAGAGTGAATCATGATTAAAAAGTAGTTAACAACCAATTAAATCCTTAGTAACTTTTACATTATTTGAACGGATTCGAAAACAAGGAAAAGCCGCATTACGCCTATTCAACCCCCCCACCCCCCACCCCCCCCCTCTAGGCGTGTTTAGAGTCCTTGGTATCTAACAATTAATACGTGAAACAATAAAACGTGAGTCATGTTAATTATTGCCACGGTGATGCACAAAGTCAATGATTAACATGGTATCACATTGAACCTTTTAAAGATTTATTTAGTGATTATATAAATTTTTCGAAAACCAAAATTTATACGTCGTAATGTCATATTGATCTTTGGGAAATTAAATTAATATAAAAGATCTTGTAAAAACTAAATTACTTAACAATACATCTTTCAAGAACAAAAGTGAATGTTTAAAATAATACTCTCTCCATTTGTTTATTTGTCATGTTCCAAAAAAAACACATCTTTTAAAAAATGCAATCATTACTTAGATTTCCAATACATTAATTATGTTTTTCCACCATACCCTTTCTCTCTCCGTAATCATTACTTTTTTTCATTACTTACGAAAATCAATACTTTATTAAATAGGGGTAAACGTGAAAAAAAAAACATTTATTACACTCTTGAAATCATCAAAAAGATATATAAAAAAACAAAACTTTTTCAAAAAAGGACAGTTAAATAAGAACGAAGAGAATATTTATTAATAGCTTAAGGAAATTACAACATAAATTATACTACTTCCGTCCCTAAATATAAGACAATTTTGATACTTTTATTTTGTCCTTATTTACAAGACCCTATACTAATTTTCAATGATCATTAATTACATTTTTCCACAAACACCCCTATTTATTGAACATATTTTAAATTCTCAATAATATTAATAGAGGTAATTTTGAAAATACATATAAAAAAATTCACATTTTCAATATAATTAACTAAATTAATCAACTTTCTTAATGAAGATTAAATCTCCCAAAGGATTCCAATATATGGGGGCGGAGGACACTTATTATCAAGAAACTTTAAGACGTCTTTGGGTTTTTCTACCTACTCGATACTCGTATGTAGCATTGGCAATTAGGGCTCAGACCCGTGAGTCTGTCCAGCCCGTCCGCAAAAAATGTGGGCAGGGCCTAGGTTTTTAGCCCATTTTTTAATTAGGGCTGAGCATACCCGTTCGTAAAATTTACGGGCATTTTAGAGCTGCCCACGGGTGGGCCATGGAAAAAACATTGAAATTAGTGGCCCAACTAAGAAACCGGCCCAAACACTGAAATTAGGGGTGAATTTATTTTGCAATTTATTTTACTTTACTCATTCAGTGCCAAATATCGCATCGATATCAACCTTTTTTTGTTGGTGGACTTCGCTTCTATGGACCTCACTTGCTAGCTAGCTGCAAGCAACTTTTTCTTTTTTAATACAGTACTAGTAATTGAATGTATTGATAAAAATTTAGTTAAGCATCAAAGTTGGGGATTTTCCTCACATTTTAAGAAGGATTGAAAAGAATCCAAAAACTATCAAATGCTACACGCTAGTGAAGTTTGTAATGCTGTGATTGATGTTTGTGAGTGTAGCTGCAAGGAGTTTCAAGTTACTTTCGATTATCAAATCTTAAAAGAATTTATAGGGATGACATTTAACAAGTTCAATAGTTGTTTCTTCCGTTTTAGTGATGTGCTTTGGGTACTTAATCTCTGATTTATTATGTTAGCAAGAGAAAATTATTCAATTTTTATTATCAATACTATTTATAAAGCCAAATGGTATCATACACCCTAATCGTGAATGCCCAAATCACTCATTAATAACACTAATAACTTCACTAATTAGTGTAGTATCCAAGAAGCTATATAGCAGGTGAACGCTTATTTTTACACTAATATTCATGTTAATTTTGCATACGTACAATACTGATGGCACAAAAAAAAGAACCTAATTAATAAGACTTTTTTTTGTCCGCGTAAGACAACCCAGTTGGTGACTTCAGGGACATTTAGGATTTCCCCCTCCCCAGATCACGGGTTCTAGTCTCAGACCTCCCATGTAAACAAAAAAAAAATAATTAATAAGACTTTTCAGTGATCAAGCTTCTTTGAGAAGCCAAGTTGAGAATAAAAAACGGTTTTGCTTGGGGTCTCATATTCATTTTCTTCTTCCTTTTTCTCATCTACACACTCACTCTCTCTCTCCCCTCTCTTTCTCTATCTATCGATCTCTTTCATCTTTCATCAGATAGGAATGGACACCACCACCATATTCTTTTCAGTTTTCACTATCGAAGTCATGCAGATCGGTACCAAGGAATCTACGTCGCGGAGAATCGACTGCCACCATCGCCATCATCACCGTTGATCGATGTTGATTGGGATTTCGGTTTCAGTTAGTTATTCTTCGACTCTCACTTTCTTCATCTTCATATTTCTCGCCTTATTACGAAAAGCATGATTTGGATTTGTGAGGAAGATGAGACTAATAATGTATTTGCTAAGATTTGTTTTTGAGACTAATAGTTTATTTGCTAATATTATTATTCACTGCAGTTTTGGAATTCGAATATGAGAGTGAGGATTTGAAGAACCTTTTCAATCTCCTCTAAACAAGGAGTAGCGAAACCTTTTCAATCTTCTATAATTAATTTTTTTAACCCATCTCAAATCTTATAAATAAAGGTGAAGTTGAATCAAATTCATTGTTCATTGTGTTGTTTTCAATATTTCATATTCAAGTTCTTTTCAGTCTTACCATTTTTTTTCTTATAAATTAGAGCATTATGAATCAAAATGACACTGTCGTCAATCAGAATGAAGGATAGCACAGACAAAGTGGTTTGCGGTTTTACAACATTACTATCAGAATGAAAAAGGTCTCCTTTTCGTAACAGTAGTCTCACTCTGTTCCTACTTTTTAGGCTCTACCTTTTATTATTTAATCTTTTGTAATTATTTGTGAAATTCAAATCTTTCACACTTATTCAGTTATTCTATATATGTTGTAACCGTGTACAACACTAATAAATGAAAACGAAAAATCATTTTTCTCTCAATTATTTTATTCCTTCTCTATGGCAGTAAGGTTTTAAGAAAGCAGTGATGTATTGCTTTTGTGTATGGTGGACATGTGATAGAGATTGAGATTTTAGAATATGGAAGATGGAACAACATTTTTCTTCCTCTTTCTTCAAAACAACGTGGATGCCACTCCAAATGCCATAGGATTTATGTATAATAATGTGTAGGTGCCCTGTTTGAGCCTTCTTTAAGTTGTAGTTTATTTTTGTATGAATTTGTATTTCATTAAAAAGTGTCAATTTTAGGTATTATATTATTTTTTTAATGTAATTATTTTATTTCAAATCTGATTCAAATCTTTTTCTATATAGTATTTCTCTATAGTTATTATGATTGAAGATTAAGATATATTTATTTTTTTATAATTAAAATATATTTCTTTAGTTTCTTAACTTTTGGTTTTTTCGGTTTTTTTCTTCAATATTTTTTGTTAATAGAAATCAGTTACTAATATTTTTTTTTAAAAAAATCAGTTACTAATAGAAAAAAAAAAAAGAAATCAATTACTAATCAGTTACTAATAGTATGAAAATATGGTGTGATTCATTAGTTAATAGAAATCAGTTACTAATATTAAAAAAAAAATCTATTACTAATAGAAGAGAAATTTACCAATAGAAAAGAACTTAATGGGATCATTGAGAAAACAGATAGGAGGGAAATATTTACAACATTTAAGGAATATTTTCAAGTTGGTTATTATTAATTAATGGTTTTTGTTATGCATTGATGCATAAGTTATGAAAATTGTTAAAAAAAGTTTTTAATAATCTTGGGTTGAGAATAAGAATTTAAAAGGATTATCTTGAAAAAGTCAAAAGATTATGGGTTTTTAGGATTGAAGTTAAGAAAACTAAACAAAAAAATTATATAAAATGCTTCATATGTCTTAAAAAAATGGTAAAAAATTACAAAAATAAAAAATCATGAAAATAATCTAACAAATCAATAAATTCTGAAACAACCAAATTAAGTTGGTTAAGGAAAATTTTGCCACTTCACATGTTTTAATCATGTTTTAATTTGAATTTCTTTAGAATTTTTGGAATACTTAATTGAAAGTTTGAAACTGACTGTTAGCTTCATTGTTGTTCGCTAATTTGCATATTTATCTTTGATTTGATCTGTGATTTCCAGGTTGACGTGACTTAAAACTAAAAATTATATCAAATTTAAAAATTTATTTAGAGAATTGAAAATTGTAAATCCGGAAGCTGAAAAATATTGCATAATTCAGACATATGTTGATGCTTTTTTATTAAAAAAAATATTCACATACAATAAAATTAGAAAATAAGATATTCAATGAAGACATAATGTTTTTCATTCGGTTTTTGGAAGGAAAAAAAAAGCATACAAAAAAGAATACTCCTATTTTTATTTTATTTTTTTCCTTTTTGCAAAGAATGAGACATGGTTTGAACTTTTGAGTGATCCACATTTGCTGTCGTGAAATTCTATTAATATTTGTTCCCTCATTAACTTCTAACCGGGAAATTAGGGTAGTTTGCTCATCTCCATGGGGCACATCACTTTCTCTCTTTTTTTTTCATCCGATTTCTTAAGCATTCCCTCCGGTCTCTAATATAAGCATTATTTGACCATTTTCACTTCCTTTAAGAAAGTTAGTTAATATTGTTAGTGCTATTGAAAATGTAAATATTTGGTATACTTTTTCAAAAGTACCCCTATAATTATTATTGGAAATCTAAAGAGTGTTGAGTAAATAGGGGTGTTTATGGAAAAGAAATAATTAATGCTATTGGAAATTGGAAATGAGGCTTATATTAAGGACAAAAAAAAAAGTCTTCAAAAGGTGCTTATATATAGGACCGGAGGGAGTATTAGTTAAGTATATCCGGATCCCAATGCAAATGCAATTTTCATAACGTACTCCCTTCGGTTCTATTTATAATATCTTTTTGGGGTTTTTATTTTGATCCTATTTATAAGACCCCTTTTCAATTTTCAATAACATTTAATTACTTTTTTTCCACTAACACCCCTATAAAGTCAACACTTTTAGAATTTCAATAATAATTATAGGGGTAGTTCTGAAAAAGTATATCAAATTTTCACATTTCCAATGCCACTAACAAATTTATCCACTCTCCTTTTATGGGAGTGAAAAATCCCAAAATGGTCTTATAAATAGGACCGGAGGAAGTATTTTATAAAGTGTTTTATTATATCCGTTCAATAACTTTTGGTTTTCTAAGTTTGGGCACATATATTAAGAAAGTATTTATTATTGTAAGTTTTATACTGTATGTGTTTTGTCTAAAATCATGTAATAAACTTGATATTTTTGAAAATACTACCAAAATATTTCATTAAAATTTTTTAAATAAACACAATTTTCAGGTATTGGTGATTAAATTATTGTTATCAAAATTTAAATTTATAATATGTAAGCTGTGTAGGCGCGGCTAGTGTCTTTAGATGCGCGGGCTTATGCACGGGCTTGCATCCTAGTTTTATTTTTTTTTGGAAAAAAATGGTCGGCCTGTAACACCCCAAATTTCCATTTCCTGATGTAATGAAATGACAATTATGAAAGTTATTCAAAATAATTCCCTTAAATTATAAATATTATTTTTATAATTAATTTAGAGTTAATTACGTGATTATGTGTGTGCTTGTGATAAATGTTTCTGCATTAGAAATATTTTAATAATTAATAATAGGTGAAAATAGGGTTTTTGCATATTAGTCCCTGATTTGGGACCTAGAAGTAATATTAGAAAAATTTTGGAGGGAAGAGAATTAAAATATTTATTTTTCAAAATTGACCAAAAAGACTCGAGTCTTTCAGGAAAGACTCGAGTATTCTGGTCAGTGTTGAACTCGTTAGTGCGTTTGATGAGTCAGCACTCAACGATTTTCAAACGTTGACACGAAATCACTCAAGGAATCGTTATTGGCCTTCGTGTCGCCATGCATGATCAACGATTCATGCAATATAAACCTGATTGTTGACGAAAATCGACCATTTGGTCGAATTGCTCTGAAAATCAAGAGTTAGGGTTCCTGAATTCGTCTTCTTCATTCTCTTTCGTTTCTCAGTGTGAGGCTGAGTGTTATACACCATTGTAAATCTCACATCACGAGCTTTACAAAGACATAAAGATTGAGAGCTAAGAGTTCATGTAGAGGAAGAATCGAAGCTCGAAAGATAGGGAGTTTTTGCTGTCAAACTTGGAAACTGAAGTCTAGAGCTTACTTCAAGCTCTGATTTTGGTAAGTTCATGAACCTTATGACCCTCAATTTCATTCCTACCTTTATTCCATGTTGCAGAGAACAATTCTTAACCAAATTCCCTAATTTTTAAACTGAATTTGCATGTTAAAATTCCTGGTTTTTGGACTCTGCTCAAATGTGGCTGCATGCAAAGGGTTTTGGGGGTTAGAGTATTCCAGCCAAATTCTCTGCAAATTTTCTGTTGATTCACGGCCTAGAGGTAAGGGTGAAGCTAATTGTTCACTAAAATAAGTTTAATTCATTGTATCATAAGTGTAGAGTCACCATGAGACTCTGTGGGCATAGCTTAAATTAGATTCTTGGCTTGGAGGCCTATTTGAGTGTCAAAGTTGTTTGGAGCAAGTTCTAAATGTTGAATGCAAGCTATATCAAGGTTATTTTCATGCTGTAACTGTTTGGAATTGAATTTGATATGTTAAGTTGTTGAAAATGTGATTTTATGCATAATTGGTTCTCAAGTTCAATTCAGTGTGATATGATGTTATCTTTGGGTTGGAACATGTTTAATTTATGTAATGCTAACTCTGTTAAGCTTTGATTTTGATTAAATTTGAGTAGAAATGAAAATGGTATGTTAAAACTCATTTTTCAGTGTATTCTGTCTGTCGACACTCGAGTCTTTGGCTCGAGACTCGAGTATTTCAGACGCACCAGTGCATCTGGTGACACCAACACTCGAGTTTCTGACCCATGACTCGAGTACTGACTGATACTTGTAATAAACTCTTCTGATGAACTACTCGAGTCGTGCATGATCCACTCGAGTCTTCTGGGTTGATGAAGACTCGAGTATTTCATGAACTACTCGAGTATTCCAGAAAGACTTGAAACTTTAACTTTGCAGAAAATTAAGATCCACTCGAGTCTGGCCAATAACCACTCTAGTATTTCAGTATATGTGAGAACACTACTCGAGTCTTTTAAAAATCACTCGAGTCTTTTGAAACAGAATGATAAAACAATGCCATTTTCAACTAAGTCAAGTTTAATCAAATTTAATAGTCAATTATGTTCCAAAAGAGGCTATGATACCTTAGTACTTGTATTCTTGGATATACATTGCATGTTGCACATTATGAAATTAATGGATAACCCTAGACGGGATGTTTGTGTGCATTCATGCATGGAGATGTGGTGATAGCATATCATTTGTCATGTTCGAGGAACATGAGGAGGGTACTCTGGGAGTACCAATTTGGTTACGAATTGCCTGTAGTCACATTTTGGTATTGTGACCAGCATTGGTTGCTGCGAACGTTGGATATTCGTCTTGGTGACGAGATGTGCACATCGATAATGATATTGGTATTATGGACCACGTTCCAGGCATAGTCGTGTGGCTTGCTCGATGACACATTTTGGTAATGTGGGCAGCATAGGAGATGCTGTTACGTCTTGGTGACGCAACGTACACTTTGGTAGTGTCGTTTGGATTGTATTCCGAGCAAGTTCACTATACGCCCGAGGCACGTATACGGGTTGTTTGGATGGACATGCATGAGAGCATTAGTGGGAGAATCTTAGGACTGGAAAGATTGTGTGCAAGCATCATGACATATCATTTATGAACTTGATTATTGAATAATTTGCCTTGTTCATTTGTTGTGCATATCTCTGGTCCATTGTTATACATGTTGTGTACCTGCTTAACATTATGCTTATTCCATTATGTGAACTATATTGCTTACCCCTTATGCCCATTGTAGGTGATGCACGCTATCTAGCTTGCATCGAGTTGCGCCCACTCCCTAGTGGAGTGTGGTACTACGAGGACCATCGAGCCACCTTTGAGGGGGAGGTAGAGGTTACCCTCTATCACCCCAACCCCTTGGCTCGTGTCCATCCTCGTAGGTTCCGCATACCTATTATCTATACCCTGCATGTACCCCCGTTTTATACTTATCATGGACCACCCCCGGCTCGACCAGCTCGTCGATTTCACTCTTTTCGTTTTAGAGCAGCTACTAGATCCCATCCCTTTGCTTCCCATGTTATTCGAGAGGAGACTCCTTTAGCTAGTCCGATGAGTCCAGATCATGGGACTCCTTCTGCTGACCCAGTGCCCAGTGGTAGGGCACCGACTCAGTCGGACGAGGTAGAGGAGGACCCTGAGGAGGCAGAGAGTGAGGGGGAGCCAGTCGAGCACTCCACTGGGAGCCAGTGGGGAGTTGGGGATCCATCGGGTGATGCATAGTATGGATGGTTGGCATGTGGGATGCATGGAGCTTCTGACTGGAGACTTTGAGGAGGAGGATCATGCTGTGGAGGAGGATCATCAGACCACCACTCTGGGATTTTCATCTTTTGCTCTGTAGTTATATTGTATATATTTTTGAGAGATCTCAGAGAGGTTGTCTTTTCTTTTGATTATGGACTTTGCTATCTCGACTATGATGTACCTTGGCTACTTTTATCTTATATATATATATATATATATATATATATATATATATATATATATTCATATGCCTACTGGTTTGATATATTATAGCTCAAGGTTCATGTTTTACTTCCGCATACTCCGATGATAAATCTATTCGAGAATATTTTATTTTTAAGTATCACGATATTAACAAATCTTTTCATATTTGGAGTTTCGAAAACTCTTTGGATTAATTTGTATTAATATTTTTATTTATCCTCTTTAATATTTATAAATCAAGTCCATATTAAATACCTTATATCTTTATTAAAAGTAAATAAAGATTTACATATTGGAGTAAGAGTGAGTGTCACACGACCCGCATGCCCGTCTGCAAAAAACGTGGGCGGGCAAGGCATGGGTTTCCCACCCTAAAATCAAAACGGGTCGTCCATGCCCATCCGTTTAAAATGCAGACCATTGCGGGTCCGATCCATGACCGCCCATTGACCCTAATTGCCAATGCTACTCGTGTGTGTGTGGATTTCCCATCACAGCGAGTTTGACGGTGTAAGACATGCTATCTCAAGGAATAATGATTATTCGATTAACACATATGATAATTTTTTTTATATATGATTGGGTTCTTTAAGTACTCCCTCCGTTTCATAACATTTGGCCTTTTAGCTTTTTTTCTTGTTTCACTGAATTTGGCCTTTTTCATTTTCAATACACAAACATATTTTTTTTCCAATTTTAACCTTTCATTCAATCATTTCTCTTACTCCTCATTAATTATACTTTTATCATCTCTCTTATCCCTAAACTACTATACATTAATTAATGGACACACTTACTAATAAAAATTAAATACTACTACAATTTTCAATAAATATTAAATAGGGGTATTTTGGACATATTATACATAACACTTACAATAATCAACACTTTCTTAATCTGTGTGCCCAAACCTAAAAGGCCAAATGTTCTTAAACGGAGGGAGTAAAATGTTTAAGGATTAAATTGTCATTTTGGTTCTTGAAAGTCTATTCAACCTTTACTTTGGCCCTTGAAATTAGGAAAAAAAATTTTGGTTCCTAAAATTATATATTAAACACTATTCAGGTTAATTCCTAGACTGATGCCGTTTTACGTTGTTAACGGATGTTCAACGTGGACTATTAATACATCCAAAGTGACGTCGTTTTGGTGTAGCAAATTCACTTTAGGTCCTGAATTTTTAAGTTTCTTTCACTTTGATCCTTAACTCTTCTGTAGGTTGCATTCACTTCAATACCTGACATTAAAAAACTTCACTTTGACTTTGACTTTGTCTAATATTTATTATGTTAGTCCTTGGGAGCACTAGCCTTTACTAGACATTAATCTAATTGGCAGCTGCAACAATAATTTGCTTAACCTTGTTTTTGCTTGATTGTTCTATTTATCAAAAACCAAGCTGAAGAATGTACATTGCTTTTCATTTAACAAAAAATCATCATATTATCACTACACAATCCAAAGGGTGGTACACTTTTCAAATTGTAACTCATAATGCTTTTAGGCAATAAATGAATTAGAAAGTGCAGGTTGTTCTTTAGATATTTGAATTTATGAATCAGAGTTTAGGAATTGCAAATTGGGTCGCAATCTGAAGATTAGTAATTTCACGTTAAAGTTTTCATTTTTGGAGAAGAATTACTAAACAAAGACGATTAGAACATTAAAATTATTGTACCACCCTCCTGATTGTGCAATGATAATGATAATGATTTTTTGGAGAATGAGAAGCAATGTAAGCTCTTTAGCTATGTTGATGATGAATTGAACAATCAATGAAAAGCAACGTTATTCAAGTTATTGTTGCAACTGCCAATTAGATTAATGCCTTCTAACAGCTAGTGTTCCCTAAAGACTAACATGATAAACATTAGTCAAAGTCAAGGACTAAAGTGAAGTTTTTCTAATGTCAAGGACTGGAGTGAATGTAACCTACAAAGTTAAAGACCAAAGTGAAAGAAACTTACAAATTCAAGAACTAAAATGAATTTGTTACACCAAAACGACGTTGTCTTGGGTTCGTTAATGGTTCACGTTGGACTTTCGTTAACGACATTAAATGGCACATGAGCTCAAAAACTAACTTGTATAATGTTTGACAATTTTAAAGATCAAAAATGAGTTTTTCGTAATTTCAAGAATCAAAGTGAAGGTTGGATACAATTTCAAAGACCAAAATGATAATTTAGTCCATGTTCAAGGTTTCATGCTTAGGGTCCATATAAAAAAAAAGTTTATAGATAAAGACAAAATCTACTTTTATAATATTTAGGTATCAAAAATCATTAATATTTTGTTATAGATTTGAGAACCTTTGCCTAAGAAAAAAAACCAATTTTGTTTTGCATTCGGCAAAGCTCGCGTAGTACATTTTAAAAAAAATTAACAGCTTATATTTATCAAGCGATTGTGTACTATCACATAATACTCAATGATCTATGTTGCATTATTACAATTAGTATTTTCCAGGACTTTCTTTCTGGCATCTTACCGTTTTTGCAACTTGCAAGATGGGCCTCATCTTGTATCTGCATTCAACTGAATAAAAAGCAAGATGCCCCTCCTTTGGTTTGGAATGACAACTCCATAGTAAAGTTTTATCGGTATACGCAATCAACGGAACACCACAATATATTAAGAAAAGTCTACAAAAATAAATACATAGCTAATAATTATTATTATTTTTTATGGAAATGACTAATAATTTGTAGGTCCTTAGGAAGAGAAAAAGACAACTATTTTGGGTTTTGCTGGCCATGTCAATGCAAGGTGCATTGCGATCTAAGTTAGGAGATCAATAAGCAACTGTGTCGCTGAGGAGTTTACATCCTCTGTCCCATTCTTTGTGCCACTCTATGTGCCAAAGCGTGTGATTGGTCAGAATTAAAAAAATATAATAATATATTAAATATTTTAAAAACTTAATAATACTTTTATTATTTAATTTTCAGTCCTCTTTTAATTCACTCAGTCCTCTTCCTCCGTCCTCATTTTATTTTTCTTCAAGAGTTTCTATATTTTCACTCTTCCATCTCTGTTGCACATGGATAACAGCTCTATTTCATCTCTTTCTTCTCATTTCTGCTGCACATATATGTTTCACCTCTGTCTTCTTATTTCTGCACTTCTGCATTACAATACCTTCTATCTCATTTTTCCTTTTGCACGTGTGAACTAATCTCAAGGTTGTATCTCATTTTTTTTTCCCAATTTCATGGTCTTTTTGGTTCTATCAGAAACCCAGCAACATGCTTTTTTTTTTTTTTTTTGCAATTCCATGATCTTGTTGACAACACCTTCTATCTGTTTGTGAAAATGCCTTAGAGAAACCCAGCAACATGAATCTTATTTTTTTGTAATTCCATGGTCTTTTTGACAACACCTTCTATCTATTTGTGAAAATGCCTCAGAGAAACCCAGCAACACAGATCTGATTTTTTTGCAATTCCATGGTCCTGTTGACAACACCTTCTATATGTTCGTGAAAATGCCTGAGAGAAACCTTGCAACATGGAGCACCATGATTGCTAGTTGAGTTTGATTTGGTTGTGAATGGTGCCTCGTTTCTTGTTGTTGGATCATTTTTTGTGCAATTTGAGACTTATTCTGATATAGTATGCTTGTTCAACAATGTTCTGTCACAAGAGGACACATTCAATGTCTAAAGTCATGTTGTGGCTATGGCTGAAAACAGAATGTTGGTTAGTAGCAGCTGGCCAACGGTTAAACACCTTGCAGGATGGCATTGTGAAAAAAGTTTGTGACAGATAGCAGATCCAGTTTCCATACAATTCCGTTGCTGTTTGTTATTGGTTGAGGGATGGCTTTTCTTGGTCTACTTCAATTTCTATTTGTATTGGTTTTTACTCATTCGGTTCTGGTTTAATAGTTATCTGTTTTGTGTTCTCTAAACAGAACATTGTATTGTGCTTCTGGGCTGAAGTGTGTCTTGTACTCTGTCCTGTTTAATAAAGCATCTTGTACTCTGGTGGTCTGTTTAATAGTTATCTGAAGTGTATCTTTTGTTCAATGCTTTGGGCAGTAATTAGTAGCAGCAGTATTGTCCTCAATAGATCTTAGATTTAGTGTAGCTTATCCTCTTAGTTTGAACCAACTTGTAATCTCCCATTCATTTAATAAAAAAATCTGATTTCATAAATTCTTGAACTCTCTTTTTTTTCGTTTCTTTTAAGCTTGTTTTTATCTTTTGCATGTTTGTTCTCTGCTTCACTCTCTTCTCTGTAACTCAAACTTCAGTTTTCTTCTTCAATTCTCTAATTCTTTCAAAAATAAATTGCAACTACTCATGATTTAAGATTATAAATGTATCATTATACATAATTGAGAAATACATAACTAGACACTAAAAATTGTCTTAGTAGAATATCTAAAAAACAAAAAGGTCTCTTGCTGTTGGTACCCACTCCAAAACTTAGCATTACAAAGCAATAGATGCATCTTTCTTATAAAGCTTCACAAATGATAGCTTTCGTGATTGTTTGCATCTTGAGATCCATGTGGTAAGATTTGTGCCTATAAAAAAAAAAGAAAAATATGTCAACTGCTTTGATATTCATTGTCAGTCTTGAATAAATCTACTTGAATAAATCTACTTAGTACTTACATTGAGTAATTGAACGAAACTACCCGAACCAAGCTGATGAATACTTGTATCAAGCTGTTCAGCAGAAGAAAAAAACCTCTATAACTTGTGATGCTTGTGGCAAGAGATTAGTTACTGGCTGTGAATCTACTACTGGTGTTTTGCTCAAGTATAATTGCTGGCCTCTATCATTCTAACATGGAAAAAGGAAAACTTAATGAAAAAGATGATATTGTATTATAAATAATAAAAATTGTTCATTAAAAAAGTAAATAGATACCTGCTCGTTTAATGAAGAACAATGTTGTTTCTTGTTCTTTTTGCCTTTCTCTATAGCACTTTTGAAACGACTAGATATATTGCCACGACCACCACCACGTCCACAACCTTTTCCAGGGCCACCTTTCCCTTGACCTCTTTCTTTAAATTTGACTCCCCTTACTTTTGTAACATTAGTGTCACATTGCTCTTCAATATCCTTGGCTGCATCTCCTCCATGATCTAAAACACTTATGTCAACTTCCTCAATATTTGCATAAGATAATTGCTTGAGACATGCCTCTACTTGAGCAAGTGACTCATTGTTTGATAGACCGTCTTCTTGAAATTGTAGCTTACGCCATGTTTGAGTGATTTTAGTTTGTTCCTCAATATTCATTATCTGAAATATTTTTAATGTAATTAAGCTACAATAGTAATATATAACCAATGTAAGAAGTGCAATTGCATTATAAAAATTAAGTTTGTATCAACATAACAACATACAAGTGCACATTTTAAATCTTGATGCAAGAAAAGCAAAAACTAATTAACTAAATATAGATTGGAAGTTCTGTGAAGTTTTGTTATGAAAAGAATAGTTCACATAACAAAAAATAAAAAGCAAATTAGTTCACCATTGATGGGAATTAAGAATGGGCAATGAAATAATAGAATGAGGCTACGGTAGAAACCCAGGTTCATAAAACTGACCATAAGCCATAGCCAAATAAATTATAACAAAAAATATGTATTAACAATCACACAAATTATAAGTTTGAGAAGTAAATGGCATGGCTTAAAAAAAATAATTTTGAGAAGTAAATGGCATGGTTCAAAAATATGACAAAATAATAGAAGGAGCAGTAACTCCAAGTCACCTTGTTCTTCGGAGCCCATAAAACAAGAAAGAGGAGAGTTGGTAGACAGTGGATGAGAGGAAGACATGTTGTCTACTGCAGGAAGTTGTGACTCAGCCGACTCAGTGAAGAAAGTTTAAGAAATAAATTTTAGGATTCTGCCTATAGTTTCAGCGGCAAAGGTATTGTTTGCGGGAAGTTGAACAGGCTTGGAAGGGAAGACAGAGCAAATTAAAAGAGGACTAAAAATAAATAATAAAAATATTATTAAGTTTCTAAAATATTTAATATATTATTATTAATTTTTTAACTCTGACCAATCACACACTTTGGCACATAGAGTGATACAAAGTATGGGCTAGAAGATTTGAACTCGTCGCTGAGGGTAAAACAAAATTAAGAAAGAAACCGACTAGACTTCTAATCATAACTCAAGCCATTATATTTAATCAAAAATCGAAAAGAAGAAAAAGGTAAAATACTAGATCTTTCAAAATTGACAAAAGCAAGAAATGTATATTCTTTTTTGGATTTTTAATAGATTGGCAGATGGAAATGATTAACCTTCTGCACGCCAGTGACTGATCAGGGCAGTTCATCATGCATAATAGACGGCACTAACCAAAAAGAACCATATATGTATATGTAAGGTCAAGGACTCAAGGCTCGGTGGGGAGCTTAGGTGACTCGAACACAAGTACAAAATGTAGGATAAAATAATTCCAACACAAAACGCATGTAGCTACTATATCTAATTTAACGGAACTTCGTTCTCAAGTCAACCATTAATATGAGAGAAAAGATGAGGCATGTTCATGCATTCGGATAAACATATCCTACACTTATTTTTAAAAGGCTTACGTATGGTTTTAGTCCCTGAAAATTGGGAGTGTTTTGATTTTGATTATTGGAAGTTTTTTTTTCTCTTGACTCATCCTTAGTTGTTTTAAAAATTTGGTTTTAGTCTCTGCCGTTAGGAAAAATTAGTTAATTGATTAACGAAATGCCGCATCAGCATGCACCTGTGCAAGTATTGCATGTCACCGATAGGATGACGTGAATGATCCGGACCCGCAGGAGCGAAAGGGTCAAGGCCCAACCAAAATGTGTTTGTGGATTGGGCTATGGGCTATAGCCCTTTTGCTCATGCGGGTCCGGATCATTCATGTTATCCTACCGTGACATTTAATACTTGCACACGTGTGTATGTTGATGTGACATTCCGATAGCCATGTCAGTAGTTAACGGATTTTTCTTCACAACAAGGACTAAAACCAAAATTTTAAAACAATTGAGGATGAGTTAAGGTCAAAAAACTTTCAAAAACCAAAATCAAAACACTCTCAACTTTCAGGGACTAAATACATAAATAAGCTTTTTCAAAACAACAATCGTTTATGGTTTACACCAAAAATAGATGGCTAATATAATACGGGCTTTATACTCTAAGCTAAGGTAATAATGTGTTGAATATATTGAAAAACTTACATTAAAATTTTTTTAAAAATATTCTAGATAAACACATTATTTATCGACGAAAAATTGGTATTTGTTGAATCTTTAAATAATATACTTAAAGCATTTTTGTTTCATTCTTAAATGAAATATGGTATTAATCAGGGCTCCATGGACATTACTTTAAAAAAATTAAATAGTACTCCATCCAATTCAAAAGTCTTGATTGTAAAGAAGATGCATGAGTATTTTTTTTTATTAAAATGCATGAGTTTTAATAAATAGTTAAATAATGTAAGAATTTGAGGTAATTTAACTAAAAAACTTTTTTGTAATCAATACATGAAAGGAGAGGAAAAGATTTGAAGTAAAAAAGAGGTATTTATGAGAATAATGGTATAGTTGAAAAAATAAGATAATTTGTATTGAGTTTGTAAACGTTCATGACAAATGGATCAAAAGGAAATATCTACGTGATCAAGACTTTTGGATCAGATGGAGTAGCTTTGTAATGTAAATGATGCATTTAATATTTACTCCCTCCGTTTCACTTTAAGTGTTTTTTTGGACTTTTGCACATAGATTAAGAAAATGTTGATTATGATGATTATTGTAAGTTTTATGTGTATTTTGTCAAAAATACCCCTATTTAATATTTTTATTTTGTCAATGCATAATTACTAGTATTACAAATTTCAAAACTAAAACAACATTAAATGTAAGGGTAAATAAGGAAAAACAGTATTAAATGTTGCCTAGATTTGGTAGAAAGACACTTATTTTGAAACAAAATTTGGATGTTAAAAAGACACTTAAAGTGAAACGGAGGGAGTATAAGAAAGGCATAATTATGCCACAAATCCTTGAAGTTTGTGGTACTTTTGTCAAATACCCTTACTCTTTTTTTTTTCAATGTTTATACCCTCAAACTTATCTCCGATTTGTTATTTGCCCCTGTGACGGATTTCAACCAGTTTTTGCAATGTTTATGCCCTCAAACTTATCTTTGGTTTGTTATTTTTCCCAGTGACGGATTTCGACCAGTTTTTGCAACGTTTATGCCCTCAAACTTATCTTCCATTTGCTATTTGCCCCTATGACGGATTCCAACCAGTTTTTGCACACGTGTGGTCCTGGTCACCTCACTAGTGCTATTCATCTCCAACCTTTCTCCCACCACCATACCTCACCCCACCAATTCCCACCAATATACGACCACTGTCGCCAAAACCTCGAAGGCGATCTCCAAACCCTAAAGCAGCTCCACTACGACATTGAGTGCCACCCCGATCCCTCCCCCTCCCGCCGCGACCTCTTCTACTCCTACTTAAAATCTCTCTACCTTGTCGAAACCCGCTTCCCTATCTCACCCAACCTGAGCCACGTCAACTCTCTCACCTTCATCTGGTTCGATGCCTTCAAACTGAAGAACAAGTCCTCTCAACAAAACATTCACCTTCAGAAGGCTTCCGTGCTGTTCAACTTGAGTGCTGTTTATAGTTAGATTGGATTGTCGTACAATCGGAACACGGTTTCCAACCTAAACCATGAATCTTCCCACAATTTTGTCAAGTTCCCATTACGAACTTTTTAGCCAAACAATAAAAAATCCATTCATTAGAAAAAGTTGAGATCCCCAAATTATATGAATTTTGCCATCAAGCATAACTCCTATTATAGTTAAAGCCTCTCAAACGAACCAAAGAAGCCACATCAAAATCGCTGTATCTAGCCTTCTGAACCTTGACCCAAAGAGAATCCTCTCCCATAAGCAGACGCCACCGCCATTTAGCAAGAAGAGCAAGATTCAAGGTATCCAGGTTTTTGACACCCAAGCCACACGACATCACATTTGACCCACGGGATCTTCCTCCTCTCCTTGTCTCTACCCTATAAAAATTTCCTCTGGATTGGACCTTTTTATCCTCTTGGAGTAACAAGTTCTCCCCTGGGTTGTATGAGAGAATTTGGAGTATCTAGGGAAGTTTCATCCCCATCGCGAGGGAAGTTCTCAGCTTGTGGACCTGTGGTGTCCGTATTTGGCCCAACAGTTTGATTAGTCTACATTGGTGGTAAGTTAATTGAATTTAGATTCAGGTTAACTTCTGCTTGATTATTAATTAAGAATGGATGAATCGAATTTAAGTTCGGATTATCCATCAGATTATGATTAGTAGGTTTGTAGTTTACAGTTCCCGAAGGACGGTGTGCCTATGTTTTGTCTAAATAAAACAGAGACCCTTTAATGGAGATTTAATTCGGCGAGAGGGATCTTGAGGCTATGACTCTTAATACTATTGGAGGTGACGTAAGAGCTATTCCTGGGAGTCTTCAGCGACAAGCCCCATATCCTAGGAAGGTCGTTTAGTAGGCCTATTCTGTATGAGCAAATCAGGCTGACTGTTTGGGATCTTGAGGCTATGACTCTTAATACTATTGGAGGTGGCCTTGATAATGTTGGGAATTATCTATGATTTGGTTGTGATCAACTACCATCGTGAGGATGACAGGAGCTTGGTATTCTCTCTACTAGAATTCTCTCTTTGGGGAGTATGTATATTGTGTATACTCTTTGTGTATACGCGTAGTGATAATACTTGTTGGTGTACGTGGTGTGCCTAGTGTGTTTCGTCCTATTATGGAGGCTCGTATTTATAGCATTGACATAGGCTACTAGGCCTGATATATTTCCATTGATAAATTTTGTATTCGTAAGGATAATCTCCATATGATCTTATCTTAATCAGATGAGTGATGACCTTCTATAATTATTGATAATTCAACTTTATCTTCTTTAACTAAATCATTATCTACTGGATGATTAAATCTTATGACTTGCCTATGGGTTATGCCCACACACGAGCATTTCTTAATTAATCTAGGCTCTGAGTCCTTCGTTATGGGCCGTTTGAGTTCGTCTCTTGTCCTAAGACTTTTCTTGTAGGTCGTTTTAGATCGTCTTAAAACTATCATGTGAGGTAGGTATGCTTAGCTCTTGACAAAACCGAAACAAAAATGTCAAAATTTTCGAAAAAAAAAGGGTAAATAAAGGGAATGCAATAAAAACAAGCAATGATATACGACAAAAACTATAACCTAAAGTAAATGTATAATTTTATACTCCCTCTGTTTCAAAAGTATTGTTTTTTTAGCATATGTACCATGTTTCAAAAGTTTTGTTTTTTTTTACAAAATCCAATACATAATAAATGTTATTTTTCCCAACACACCCTTATTTATTACACTCTCTTTTTCACTTTCAATACTTTTCTCTTTCTTCAATAATGATTATATAAGAGCATTAGAGTCAAAACATCCTAAATTCTTACATCATTTAATCATTTCTTAAAACTCGTACATAACCTTAAACAACACTACTTTTGAAACGGAGGGAATAGTAATATAATAATCCTATCAGTTATAAGTGGTTTTTAATAAACGATACAAGAAGAAGAAATTTTGATCGGTTTTCGAGTTTTTTGATCGATTTACTATTTTTTTTTTTTTTTTCGTTTTGGAATTGAACACTCGTACATACCATGGTTTGACCGATACTTTACCATTTTTAAACATTTATTATTCCTCCCAATATGCAATAAATGAGAATTAAACTTAGCTTATGCTTAAGAGGCCATTGTATCATTAAACTAGTGGTGTTGGGCTTGACATCATGTATATATAACCTTGTTTTTTTTTTTTAAAAAAAAAATTCAACTTATTTATTTTTATTTCTCATAGAATTGAGAATTAGATTATACCGTCATACTTCTATTCAACATGTGTGTGTATATATTATGTTATCAGGTTAGACCATTGGATTTCATCGTTTGAATCGATTGAACCAAAATCCGAAGTTTGATTAGAGTTTGATAATATTGGTTTAAAAATTAAGAATTGAACATTTAGGAATGTTGTTCTACCTCAAACCCAATGTAGATTTAGTAAGTTTTTATGTTATATTCTTTCTGTTCATATTTATAAGTTATATTTTTGATTTTTTTTTTTAAAAATAGAATGAAGTACCAATTTAGTTCCTGATTTTTTTTAGTGTACTAATTTAGTCTCTAAAAATTTATAAATACACATTTAGTCCTTCAAAAATTTTCATATGTACCAACTTGGTCTTTCAAGGTTTCGAATGTACCAATTTGGTCCCTTAAGATTTGGGATATACTAACTTGGTCCTTAAAATATGAGGGACCAAGTGACCAAATTGGTACATCCAAAAATCTTGAGGGACTAAATATGTAATTATAAATTTTCAGGAACTAAGTTGATACAATGAAAAAAAATCAGGGACTAAGTTGGCACTTCACTCTTAAAATATATATATATATATATATATATATATATATAAGTGATCACATTATAATATCTAGGTATATATAAAAATATCTATAAAAAGAATATATTCTTGTTTTCTCTCCATGTTTAATTACTCCCTTCATATTCTTATAAACCATTTCACTTTTGTAGGGTTAACCAATAATAAATCCTACTACTACAGGATAAGCATGAGCTCTCTAGTACAGGATAATGGTGAATAACTCATCCTTCTTATCCTCTAAGAGCCATGTCAGCCCTACTGGGCCGAACAGGCCCATAAGGCATCACAACACAAACTTCCCCTATAAGTATTGCCATGCTATAAGGGCTAAGGTATGTTCTCTCATCCCTACTCTCAAGAACTACGTGTGGCTTGATCCCCTTATCACTGGGGTACGTAGGACAGGGGTCACCCTCGTCAGCTGCAACAACCACCAAAACACATCGTGGCGGATCTATTTCTCAGATCCACTACAACTTTTTTCATAATAATTGCTAGATCAATTGAAGTAATATTTAATTTTAAATATGCATGGATAATTTTGAATTATTTACATATTTGTTTCATATATTTGAAAGTAATAACCACTTTTAACTAATTTTTCTAATTCACGTGAATTAGTTGGTGTAGAGAATATCAGCATGCATGTGGTTGCATGGTGATATGTTTTGGCATTTTATTTTTGTTTTTTATTTAAATTTAATTGCATAATTATTTAATTGAAATAACAAACCAGTTATTTAAGTATTCGTTACTCACATTATATATATAATTTTTCTCAAATGACAAGTCAATTCCATCACACACTCCTTTTATTATTATTATTATTATTATTATTATTATTATTATTATTATTATTATTATTATAAGGTTTAAATATGTCACAAGTCCCTGAAGTTTGGAGTACTTTTGACAGATAACCTTTTTTTTCCCAATGTTTGACTTCCCGAAGTTACTTCTGAGTTTGTCATACACCCCTATTACCAATTCTGGCCAATTTTGCTGACATGTAACATCGAAATTCTGATCACTAATATAGACAACAAATGAAAAGGTATATTTGATGGGCATCAAATAATATAAGAAAAATGTAAAAAATACCTATAAAGTATTAATTAAAGAATTAAAGAATAAAAAAAATGTAGTTTTATTTTGAAAAATTGTTGAATTTAAAACATTAAATATATGGATTTAGTTTTTTTTTTTGGTGAACACGAATTTAGTTTTTTAATATATTTCTTAATGTAAACTTCCTCAATGTATTTCTTAAACATTGGTTAGCAAGACTCGTAATCCAAAACATAATGGCAGAACATGATAGTATAAATTATACATTAATGGCCTAATTTCACTTTTGTGAAAATTGCATATAATTTGCATATTTTGTTAGTTGCACGGGGGTGCTGAAGGTAGGAGTGAATGAGTGATGTCAGTGGGAGGCCGACAACTGTGATGGTGAATAGGGTGGATTGAAGGAAGTGGTATTGATAGGGGGTGACAGTAGCGAGGTGGAACAGGTACAGCAGTGATGGCTGTGGTGGTGAATAGGTCATCACTTTGATTGAGATTTAGAGGGAGTTGAGTATTTATGAACGATTTTTAAGAAAAAATTGGTTCGGTTTGGAATTTGGATCAGGCTCTAGCATTTTTTTTCTATGTATATAACACGAACTAACCAATCCGATAATCTAGTTATTGTTAGATCATTGCTTCGCACTTCTAACTGTGTAGTAGCCTTTGAAAATTATTTTATTGTATGATTTAAAAATCAGATCAATATCAATAAATAATATTAAGTTGAAACCATTGGATGAGATGAGGAATTGCACCTCATGCAATTCCTTTCACCACTGTGGAGAATCCATTTCCTAACTCAAAAGGTCCACCAGTGTAACTTGTGTTAAACGCCTTCTGAAAACTGAAAAGTGAAGGAAGGAAACGTAGTTTTGCCAAAAGTTGTGCCAATTATATTAAATCTTAACGTAAGATAAATACTTTTTTTTTTAATCTTAACGTAAGTCTGTTAATATTCGAAAATAGAGAATAATTATGCGTTGTCGTATCTTAAAATGAATCATGATTGTTATTGGATATAAATGTTCACAATTGTACATTGTTAATGATTTTTTTTTGGTGAACTACATTGTTAATGATTTGATACGTTAAAAAAATGATTTGATTTTTTTTAAAGGTAAAAAAAAAAGATTTGATTTGATGACGGAACCTATACTACTATTCCCCGTTCATAAGTAAGTGTTTTATGAGGTTATTATGTATTATTTCCTCATGTCTTTATTAATTTTTTAAAAGATTTTCTTAGTTTTAATTATAATTTATTTTATATTTTTTATGTATCATTTATTGTTTTTTTTCCTTATTAAAAGTTTTTCACTATCTATATATTTTTTTTTGTTCATTAATGAATATGAATTTTTCAAGAAAGTCAGAGGGTAAAATTGTAATATTACAACATATTATCATAGATTTCATAAAAATAACTACTTTCTTGATATGTCTAATCCAGATAAGTATACCTTATAATAAGAATGAATAGGAGCAATAGTGAAATACTAATTAGAATGTTTATTAGTATTATATTTATATTGTATTTATCTAATTTGCCTTTTATCTATTTAATAATTTTACTTATTTTTCCTATTTATTATGTTTCTTATTAAATAGATGGAGGTAGAGTTACTAAAAAAATAATAATTAAGTTCGCATAAGACAGCCCGGTTAAATACCACTACATACAATTTTCAATAAGGATTAAATTAGAATATTTTGAACAAAAAACAAATAAATTTTACAATAATGAACATATTTTTAAAAAGTGTGCATCATCCTTAAAAACCAAAAATTAAGGAATAAAACTAGTAATGGTTAAATAGGAACAAAATTCTTTTCCTGAAAATACACTTATTTGAAACAGAGTTAGTATAATTAATTAATTTGTCATTTTTTTATATTGCATGTCTTAGGGTAGTTATTAAAAATACTTCAAAAAATTAACTTATAAAAAAAAATTGTTTAATAAAGTACTTTAATTTGTGGTGTGATATTTTGAATTTTTTTCATTAAAACTGTTGTCTCCATCGTCATATATAAGTTTTTTTTTCTTTTAAAGTAAGTCATTTTATAATATTTAGGCAAATATTAAATAACGTATATCAAATACAACATGCTCTAATGATTTCATATTCTAAGAAATCTTTTATCTTTTCTTATAATAATGACTAAATCAATTTAGATTGTATTTATATTATACAAGAATAATTTTTTAATTTTGACATATTTTTTTTATAACTTTGAAACTAATAATTATTTTTAAATATTTTTTTAATCTATATAAATTTAATATACCTTGTATGTAAACAAAGAAGATGAAATAACTCCTTAATATATATTTAATATACTCCTTAATATTTCTTTTTTCCTTTGGGTTTGTGGGGTATACCTTGGTCCTTGTATGAAATATAGAAAAAGTACAAAAAAAAAAAAAAAGTATAAAAACAGTATGGACCGTGTGGAATAGGATCTAATCCATAATGGACCCATAAGGAACGTGATTGACGGCTATATATGGGCCACAGAAAAAGTAGGGTTTTAGTTTAGTTATTGACACTTTAATCACCTGACCCTCTTTTTTTTTTTTTTTTTTTTTTGCCAAAATCCAAAAACACCCTAACCCAAAAACATCATTATTAAAAGTATTTAAATTAACACACTCTGTAACGACCTAAGTCGTTACGGGAATTATATTATGATAAATGCATATTATTAATGTATTTTAAGGAAATGATATTGTTGTCCTTATGATGGTGTATAAAAATAGGAAATAAATTAAACCGGATACTTCTATAAAATTGCGTCATTATATTTCATATAAAAAGTTTGCTTTAATTTACATCATTTTACATTATTTTGGATCAAAAGATACTGCATCATAACTCTGAGTTACTAAGTTCAGTCAGTGCACATATACATATATATAATAAAGTGTAACACAGAGCAGTCCACAAAACTCAAAATAAGATACTAAAGTCAGCCTACATACTCATGATATATACCTAGCACATAACCTCACATCTCGTCCACCATCCACTGGCTCCCAGTCGATGGAACGACCTGGTCACTCTCCCCTCCAGTCTGTCCGGCATCGTCCCCAGCTAGCTCTCTCTCGCCCTCCTCGGGATCCTCCTCCTCAGAGTCCACCTGAACCACCGGAGGCACACGTTCTGGTGGTGGTGCAAATCTCACAGTCCGAGATGGACCCGGACGAGAAGGATCCTCAAGTGCAGCTCTCTCGGAGGAGTGCGAGCGGGAGCAGCTGGTCGAAAACGGAAGTGAGAACGACGACGTGCAGGCTGGGGCGGTGGAGTACCATGTCTATAAGTAAAAGCAGGAGGTATATGCTGAGCATGTATCATGGGTATGCGGAACCGACGAAGACACATATAGGCCAAGGGGTTCGGGTGGCGGAAGATCAGCTCCACCTTCCCCTCGAACGTGGCTCTACGCTCCTCATACTCCCATGTCCCTCTCACGGGACGCATCTCCAGGCACGCCAGTAATCGAGACATCACCTAATAAACAAATAGGGAAAAGGGAGTAAGACAATGTCATTCACGTACAAATGAATAATTAAATGAACTAAGAATAAACAAACACAATTAGTCAAGTAGCAATTAAAATCACATAGGCAAATAAACAATTTCAAATAATCAATTAATAAATACTAAATAATAAATATCAAGCAATAATGTATGTTTCTAATGCATGTGCAATGCAATGCGATGCAATTACTTGATGCAATCTCCTCTTTGATATTTGTAACAAATATCATGCACTTGGTAATTTCACGTTTATCGATAACGTCCTCAACGATTAAATTTACGTTTTGTCGAAAACGTTCAAACGATTTAATTTTACGTTTTAACGAAAACGCTCAAACGCTCCACGTACGTTTGACGACAACGTACCAACGATTCACACTAAATAGGAAAAGCAATTGGGAGTAAACGTCTTTCCACCAAGTATACAATTACAACTCCTGTGTAAATTATACTAAAGACCGTCCTCCGCAATCACGAAATACTCCGAGAGATCGATAGAATAAAATCATAGTCATTTTAAAATTATCCCGAGTCGAGTCTGCAGAACCCACTCATCATAGGATTATTTTACCTATAATTAATTCCCACGGTTATTTGACGAATCACTGTCATAAACCTAATCTCCGCGTATTCTCATACCGATTTAATTAAATCTAATGTGTCTTTTCCTATTATCTTATCTTAACTCCTTAACACCATGCATGATTTTAATCACAATCAACATATTAGGATTAACTTTAATTTATTTATTTGGTGTTGAATTGATGTTAAAAGAAAGTTACACCAAAAATATTCTTTTTAATAGTTAAAACAAATTTTTAACTTAACAGAACTAATTAAAAATATTAGTAAAATGTTGGATTGAGAAAAATACATTTTTCAGGTTTCTGTACAGTGTCTAATCGGTTAGAATGTCATGCAACCGGTTAGTCACATTCAAATTTCCCTCTTTTTCAAATTTTACTGTAACTAACCGGTTAGAAGTTGCAGTAACCGGTTAGTCACTGCAGCATCAGTCCAGAAATGCCACTTTTCAACACCAATTCAAAAACCTTTCATTTTCAATCCTTATCAACTATTCACAGAACATATATGAACATATTTAAACATGTTCAAACTAATCATAATCACCAATTTCATGGGATACATATCTAAATCATCAAGTATGCATATAATCACATATTTGGCATTCAACATGTCAAAATCAATTCCAGAGCCTCTCAAGTCAAATTTACAGTTCCTTTAGCTCGTGTTCGGTTAATATGTCATGCTTGAATGAGTTTTATGTCCTATTTTGGCCTCCAAACCAAAGTCCCAATTCAAAACCTATAGCCCTTGAGCTTGTAAAGCTCTTTTACATTCCAAGCCATTTAATAATCATTCTAGCAAATGATATCTTCTCCCTTACCTATTGAAGCTTTTGAGACCGAATGGAAAGCAAGAGAAACTAAGTTGGCACGTTTTTGGTTCAACACACCTCAGCTGCAACTCTGTTTCCAGTTTCAACAGGGGTATTGATCAGAGATTTTCAACTCAAATAAGTGAGATGAACGTGTAAGAAAGGATTAGAATCAAAACTAGGATATACTAACTCAAGATTGAAACAAGTTTGAGACTCTAAGGTAGCTTGAGCTTACCACACGAATCCAACAAAGAGAGCTCCAAGAACAGATTCGTGCTCTGTTTTTCCAGCAACACAGGGTCAAGTTGTGAAGCAAATAACTCTCTCTAGAGTACACGAAATCAGGTGGGGCTTGTTTCTAATTCAAGAGGATTCAGAGAGCTTTGATTTCATATAAGTTTTGTATCTGTTGGTGCTTCATAGAGGAAGAACGAATCTAAACACAGCCACACCTAACACCACAAGAATTAGGCATATTACCGAGGCCACGTTACCGAGGGGCATGTCCGTCGGTAAATATTATCGAGGGATTATCCCTCGGTAATATTTTCTATAGCTACCTACATCCTTTCCGTCGGTAAATCCCTCGAAAATTTATTAGAATTAAATTAATAATGAGTTTTTTTTTTTTAAAAAAAAAATATTTTTCTGAAGTTACCGAGGGATTAGTGTGTCGGTAATTTTAACTATAGAATACCAAGGGTTCTTTGCCCTCGGTAACGAAAAAAAAACACGCGGGCTATTTTTCCCATTTCCCACCATCATATGACATCCGTTCCTCTCCCCACCGTAAACCCACTCACTTCACTCTCTAAACCCATTCACTTCACTCACTTCATTCTCCCACCGAAGCCACCACCGCCTCCCACCTTGAATCCACCTCCCACCGAAGCCAACCACCGCCTCTCCCTTCTCATTCGCACAGTCACCACGGCAGCATTACTTTGTTCTCCTTCATTGTGCTCTGAAACGATTCTAAACTACCAAGGCTCACATTAGGTAAGCGACTGATCTTCTTCATTTTTATTCATGTTGAACAATTAATTTGATTTCATCTTTATTCATCTTTCCCCACCGCAGCATTACTTAGATTTCATTAAATGTGTGTTTAATTTTCCAGTTAAGTGAGTGGGTTTCGTGTGTGTGGGTCATGAAACCCTTTTGCATTTGTGTTTGTGTTTCGTGTGTGATTGTGTATGCTTAGTGCAGAATTTGATATTGTATAAAATATTCCCTTCTCCCCAAGAGCAGGAACGACACAAGTAGACAGGTCTTACTTTTGTGTGCTCTCATCTTGATATGTCATTTAAAGTGTGTTGCTGTTGTAATCTCACTATATTTTTCAAATTTTAGGTCTTTCTTAACTTTTATGCTAATTAAAACATGTGCCTCTGCATTGTTCATGTTGTATGTATACTTTTTTGGTTAAAAAATTCAATCATCTTTTTGCAATGTCTCATTTAGTTATAGCCATCATGTATCAACAATGTTCCTGTGATTCTAAACATATCAGGCTCGGTGCAGTCTTATTGTAATATATACGAAGCACCAATCCTGGTATGTGATGTGTTGATTCCAATGTCCCAATATTGAATGTGAACTGAATCATAAAACATAGTAATAAAAACATTTAATTATTGTTCCAAGACTCCAAATTATGAACATACTTCTTAGTGATGGCTAAATACAAAATGCTTTTGCCTACAAATAAGAATAGTCTCAATCTTTTTCCCTCTTTGATATCAGTACGATCGCTCTTATAGATAAAAAAAATGTTTTTGGGTCAGTGGAAGAAAGAGAATAAAAAACAGTTATCAGGACCAGTGGTGAGGACACGACTGGTTTAATGGCTAATGATCCTATATTTATTATGTGCTACTCACTATGTTAGAATTATTCTTTATCCTTTTTTGGTTTTAATTCTTGTTGCTAGCTTCAGCTGTTTAACAGTTTAGTATTTGTGATTTGTTTTCTTTGTGTGTTCCTTGCACAGCAGAGATTGGGTAGCCTTTTGTTTGAATATATCAGACTAAGATGTAAGTTTTGTTTGCTGGTTTGAATGGTGATATGTATTTTGAGCATGCCATTTAGAATGGTTCAAAGGATGTAGTAGTGTGATAATGTCTTGACATATGTGTGATGTGCCAAATCTCTTGAAAAAGTTATGGTTTTTTAGTTGGAAAGCATGTGCCTATGCTGATTCAATGCTCAAATAATGGTTTGCTTTGAGTGAACATCAAATTGTTTGATCCATGCTTGACTTGATACTGCATGGGAGTATTTGAGAAGCTATTTCTCGTGTATGCATCAGAATTTTAAAGATAGATAGATAGATAGAGAGAGAGATGTTAGAATTTAGAGGGAGAAAATTATCTCTTGGCAGGTGAAGGCAGATGAAAAAGTTAGAATAAATTTTTGATTTTTTTATCAGTAATGCAGTATTATTGTACTTACTTAGCATTATTTTTTTGTCCCTCTTGGAGTTGCTATAACATTTTTGATTGGCTACATCGTACAACCAGCCATTGTGTTCTAGCTCTAATAATTTTGCAATGATTATTCATCAGAGATATTGCTAGTTTGTTATATTCACTTGCTGGTCGGTACTGAAGAGTACATTGAGGAACAGTTAACTGGAAATTTAGGAGAGATTTTAATCAGGTAATTTCTGTTTAAACTTCTATTTGCTTTTGGTTTTCTATGTTTGGCTATGATGTATGTCTAAAATTTTAGCTGTGGTTTTTTCTATTCTTTGATATTGATGTTGAAATAGGTATTTAGTAGCATGCTTTAACCTTTTTTTTTACCCTTGCTTTGTAGCATGTTTTGTGAGCCAGAATATAACATAGAACTGTATATGGTTTTTGAATAATGGTGGTAGTTAAATTGAACAGATTGATCTCATGGCATGGTTTATGTTGCTCAAAACCACTCTCTGCATTTCTTTCACTTCTTTCAACTTTATGATTTGATATTTCTTAGTTATGTGTGAGTGCTGAGGTGGTCAGTAAATGCAATTAGTTTTTTTTTTATCATACTGGAAAAACAGGTGGAGTTTAAGCAAGAGATACTTTGACTTTGTTTGGATCTTAAGTTTGAGAATTTAAATCTTATTGCCATTGCTGGTTCGTGTATTTATTATTATCATTGTCTTTTATTTGTAAGTTGAGAAGTCATGAAAACTTGATATATGATTATGGTAAATCACTTGTGAATTAGTTACATTATAGTACAATGTAGTCATCAAATTTTAAAAGTGCAAACATGGCTTTTAAAAGTGCATACTAGGAAGGATACCGGGGAGTTTGTTGATGATCGCTCGAGGCGGACTTTTGTAAGCTATTTTTCTTTTCAATTACTGTTTGAAGCTTTTTATGATTTGAAAACCTCTTTCTGTGACAATTTAACATTTAATAAGTGTGATATTGTTGTTTTTAATTGTTATTTTACATGTCAATAATGTTACAGGAGGACTATACTGCGAGACTTGAGCGGGCTTTGTCTCAAGTTGATTCTTCTACTTTCACTTCTGACAGCAAAGCTCTTGATGCACTGAAGGCCCGATGTTGGTTAGAGGCTTCTGGGGGAAGAATAAGGGGAGAGTGTATGGTACAGGTGTTACCGCTCCAAATATTTTACGAGGGGAAAATCCCCTTTCACAATCATTAGCACCTGTTCCATCCCAGCAGTCACATGAGATGCGAGAAATGAGAGAACAGATGACTTTGATCACTGAGGAGAATCAGCAGCTGAAGGATAGGTTAGCTAAGATTGAAGAATTACTTATACATCGGCTTTCACCTCCCTCACCTCCACCTGATCGATATGAGCATGAGCACGAGCACGGGGATCGGCAGCAGAACGATGATGATGATGATGTTGAGTATGATGATGATTATTAGTGCTGGGATATTTAGTTGGTGCTTGTTGTATAAAAATTTGGTTATAGTTTGTGTATATTGCTTCTGACTTTCTTGGATCCGTTTATTTTGGCAGACTTTCTTGGATCTTTTTGTTTTTTTGCAACTTTATAGAGGATCCTTTTTTGTAAGACTTTATATATAGGATCCCTTTTTGCATACTTTATATATAGGATCCCTTTTGGCATACTTTATATATAGGATCCTTTCAATTAATGATATGTTTTTTTTTAAGCAATGTCTAGGTGTTTTAATACTATGGTTGTTTTTAAATTTATACAGGTGTGTTCTATGATTTTATTGAATGTTTGAAAAATATTGTTCTATGATAATTTATATAGGTGTTTTATGAAAATTATCGAGGGCCTATCCCTCGGTAATTTATTAGCACAATATCGAGGGCCAATCCCTCGGTAAGATATTTTTAATTTTTCGACGGATTATCCCTCAGTAATATATTTTTAAATTTTCGACGGATTATCCCTCGGTAATATATTTTTAAATTTCCGATGGATTATCCCTCGGTAATATATTTTTACATTTCCGAGGGCAATTCCCTCGATAATTTGAAAAATTATCTAGGGAATATCCCTCGGTAAAATAATATTTTTCGAGGGCATTTCCCTCGGTAATTTACCGAGGGACGTCGAGCCCTCGGTAACCATTAGCGATGTCTCTTTTACCGAGGTCTACGATACCGTCGGTGAGCCGTCGGTAATTGTATTTTACCGAGGGCTTTTAGCCCGTTACTGAGGGATCGACCCCTCGGTAATTCGCGTTTTTCTTGTGGTGTAAGAACTGGAGTCTGAACTAATTTTATGAGGAATTAAGAGTGAATTGTGTGGTTCTAATTGGGTTTAAGTCACCAAATTTCATCACCACTCATTCCCAGCAGAGATTAGACGTGCTTGCAGGCCAAGGTGGCTGGTTTGAAGGCCAAAACGAGTTCCCTTTTCCAATTCGTGTCCAGAACAGTCTCAACTTTGGTTTTGCTGAGAGCACTAATCGGTTACTCGTATCACTAACCGGTTAGTGAGACACAAATCTGGAAAAATCAAAAGATATTATATTTTATTTCTTTACTTTTCTTAATATCTTTTAAATTCTTCTTTTATTTTCACAAAAATAAATACTCCCTCCGGTCCTATATATAGGACATATTCTAGAAGCAATCTTTGGTCCTATATATAAGACATTTTGTATTTTCTATGCATCATTTATTGCTTTTTCTCTTTTTTGCCCTTATTAAATGCATGTGTTTTTTGTTGTTCATTAATGAGTGTGAATTTTTCAAGAAAAGTTGAGATGGTAAAATTGTAATGTTACAATATATTCTCATAGAATGCATAAAACTAACTACTTTTCTTGGTCCGAGGAATATGGTTAAGTATGTCCTATATATAGGACCAGAGGGAGTAATTACCTTAATAAAATAATTTCCTTTAATTATTTCTTAATTTATTTTTAAAACATAATTATATACTAAGTATCATAATTATATTATAATCACATTATAATTTTTATAATAATTAACGTAATTACATATAATTATATTTTATAATCGGGGATTAATTTTTGGGGTGTTACATACTCGCTGGGGCTTGATCGAGAATTCAAAAAAGAAAAATAAATAAATGAAGCTCGCTGAGGGATCAGCGAGACATGTAAAATTACACACTCGCTGACCCCGAGCGAGCAAAGTAATTTATGACATTAGAATAACTCGTTCAAAGGTCAGCGAGTATGTAATTTTATATAACTCATTGATTCCTCAACGAGCTTTATTTATTTTTTCTTTTTTGAATTCTCGCTGATTTACCAACGAGGGTTTGAAAATTTCTTTGATGCAAACCATAGAAACGAAAACGCAGAGAAAAGCATAGTACTGTAAGTAGTGGAGGCAACCACCGAATCCAAACGGGAAGGCAGTGTTCCCTATGGTCATATGCTCATACTATACTGCCAATCAAACCACTCATCTCATCATCAACCAAACATGGAGCCAAAAATCAATCCAGGAAGTGGTTTCTGCAGCTCCAATTCCATCTACTACAGCAAGCGCAAACCACCTCACTTTCCAACACCTCTGGCTCTCCGTTGATTCTGTCGCCTCCTCCCTTTCCTGCATGGGAATCCTCCAGGGCGACGTCATCCTCCTCCTCCTCTCCCCTAACTCCATCTACTTCCCCGTCGTCTGTCTCTCTGTTATGTCCCTCGGTGCAATCATCACCACCACCAACCCTCTCAACACCTCCACCGAGATCGCCAAACAGATCAAAGACTTAGATGCGGTCCACCACCCATGAATAAAGCAATGGGTACTTTTCTTGACGCACTTGGGTACACATCAAAAATGCTGTTCGAGTTCTAGCATGCTTCAATTCAATCTTCCTCTCATTCTTAAAAAACTTGATATCGCTTGTATACTTGAATTGGTATATGGTCTTATGTATTGCATAATTCTTTCATAAAAATAAAGACCAACGGAGAGTGTTATTTATGTTGAGCTCAGTGCTTGCATCAAAGAAATGTTCACACGAGAATTCAAAAAAGAAAAAAAATAAAGCTCGCTAAGAGTTCAACGAGCTATATAAAATTACACATTCGTTGACCCTTGAGTAAGCTATTCTAATGTCATAAATAAATTACTTAGCTCGCTCAGGTCAGCGAGTGTGTAATTTTACATGTCACGCTGACCCCTCAACGACTTTTTTTTTTTGAATTTTCGCTCAGATCTTAACGAGTGTGTTAATTTAAATACTTTAATAAAGATGTTTTTGGATTTTGAAAAAAAAAAAGGAGATAAGATGATTAAAATGGTGGGTCAATAAACTAAAACCCGATAAAGTAGGTCCGAGCCTCATCTATCCAATTGAAATCAAATATTAAAATCCAATATTATGTTCAGAGCTACTACTCATCCCTTAGCAACATTGTGACCCTCCACGTGTTGCCAGCTGTTAACGGAAAATCGAAATCGACAAAGGGTTACGAATGTCAGATGTATAAGTGACGTCGACGGAAGTGTACTTAAGCGTTCTGCTTAAAAGTGACTTCGAAGGAGGTGTACGTACAATTCGACATGAGAAGATTTCGACAAAAGGATATTGTGTCGACAACATAAGTGATGTCGAGGGAGGTGTACTTAAGTGGCATGACTTAAAAGTGATCTCAATGGACGTGAACGTGTGTCGACAAATGGAAGAGGCGGAAACGAGAGGTCTGTGTCGAAAGGATGGTGGCACGAGAAAAGAGGAGACAAAGAACGTCTAATCAGCATTGGGAACGGCGAAGTAATTATGGAGGCATTTAATGCTACTTGTGGCTATAAAATCCTCAGTTTTGCCAAGAAAAGCCACGAGTTACAATGGGGAAATTTAAAGAATGCCTTCATGATTTCTGGAAAGAGGAAAAGCGATTCACATCCCACATAAACACGAGTGCATCAAAGGATAAACATGTGAGATTAAGGTATTCGGGTGAGGACAGGAAGATGAAGGGATGTCTTCCCCGAATACCACCTTTATCCTCTTGAATAGTGAAAGGATAAACATGTGGGATTACATAGAGTCCATTTCCGGTGGTTTAAGTTAATGTTAAGGACTCCGAATTGGAGGAAACACTTAATTTGATAAATAACCATTGGAAGGGTCTCTGTAATCCCATAGGTCAAGGTTTGTGTCCTGCTAGGATCGACCAAGACTGCCTTTCCTATTAAAGAGTTAAAGGAAAAAAGTCCTTTGACGACATTCCAGTAGAAGTGTCGGGGGCATGTTTTTCGATTGAATGCTGGTGAAACAGTATTTAGTTGAATTACATGTCACCAATATCAATCGAATGCGTCTAAGGTCGACAGCGGGTCGAAGGCTTATTTCAGCGATAGCCCCGTCTGTCGAAAGGAGCTTGATGTCGGATGACATCTCAAAACCAAGAGGCTGGAGCACAACAACGCCAATACTTCGAACAACAAAGAGACTTAGACAAGAGTCAAAGGTTGCAGTCGAAGGAAGATACCAGTCGAAGCGGTTTTCAGCAAAGATGTCACCACGAGTCGACAGAAGCATCCACTAAGCCCAAACCACGACGTGGGCAGTTACATCGTGGGGGATAGCGTAGTGGGTAGTTATCAAAAACGTGGGTTCTGCGGTTGTGCATAACGTGCGAGTAAGCTTGTAAATAGTTTTCGGATTCCTATAAATAGGAAGTCCTTAGTTTGTAATCGGGGTCGGTTGCTAGGTTAACACATCAGGCTAAAATCCTAAACGTCTCACCGGAGCAGACAAACGGAGTAACGCCATTGTAAAGAACCTCAACCTTCCACCCGTTTAATTTCAATGCAAATCTTTACATTTCCATGCACTTTACATTGCCTGCAATTTACTTATCGCGCAATTTAATCGCTTTCCTTTACAATTCCAAGCCATTTACTTTACTGCGTTTTTAATCCTCCACCGCGCCGTGTTCTTGGTGCCGGTTTTACGCTTACCTTCGCTCAATATCCAAAAATACCAAAAAATATGGTCAAGTTCCTTTCGCAAGATTACCATTTAACCTGTCGTTACCCACTCCCCACACTTAATCGTCAGTTCGGCAGGCGTCGGACGAAAATCACGCAAACAAAATTGGCACGCCCAGTGGGACAGGTTCAGAGTAACTTGTGTTCGTTTGCATGCGTTTGAGAAGTGGCATAACTTTGCCATCTTCATCGTCAATGGTTATTACAAGTCAAAGTGGTCAACAGACCACCGTTATTTCAGAAATTATTACGCCTAGTGTTTCGACAAGTGCTCCTAAAATGACCGGAGGTAGCGGTTCCGCCGTGGAATCAACTGTCGTAACCACAATTCAACGGCCAAATAATGGCCCGAATGGGGGAAACCTCACTAGTGGATTTACTTTTGGTAGCAATTCTAATAGCGGGGGACAAGTCCCTCCCTACGGTTTGCCACCAGGTTTTGTCCCAGGATCAACGTTGACATGGCCTTTAAGTAGTTCAGTAGGCAGTACGAATGCGACGACGGGGGCCACTAATATGGCTTTCATGCGTTCTGCTACGGACATGGCTGGTACGAGTAACGGTTCAAGATACACGCCTATCAACCCCGTTACACATATCCATCAACAAATCGAAGAGGCTAATGTGCAATTGGTTGATCAATTGACGGCTCAGTTGGGTTCGGTTATCAACCCAGCAATGTTGGTGACAAATGAGACTTGTGGAAAGATTGCACAATACATGAAAAGATTGAATCAAGTCTTAGGTGTCGACGATAATGAGCATAGTGAGTCCGTCAATACTCCACCCGTAGATAGAAATCTACCAAGGCCAATTTTGGTACAAAGTTATCCTAACGGCCAAGAAGTACGACACACTACTCAAGTGTCGTCACCACAACAAGATAGTAGAGTCCCTACGACATGGGACCATGTTCATACTAACCCAACTTTTAGTGCAGGTCATGCGTTGCCGGAAAATCAACAAGTAGTTTTTCACCCAAACGTTGAAGCGCCTCAACCTGTTCAGAATCCGACGCAAGTCGCATTCATGCAGAGAGGGGAAGATCTTCAGGCGGCAATAGCAAGGCAAAATTTGGCTCGACATTTGCTTCGACAGGGAAGAGAAACGCGAGTTGAACCGGATGATGTCAACAGGATAGTCGAACAAGCGCTAAGTCGGATCGGGTTTAACATTGGCATGGCTAATCAGCCAGGTTTCAATTCACCCTTTCCAAAGTGGGTACAGTTAACAGAAATCCCAAGAGGAACGAAGATACCCAAACTGTCGAAGTTTTCTGGTGAAGCGGGAGAATCTACTGTCGAACACATCACTCGATATAATATTGAATTGGGTGATTTAGCCACTGATGAAGCTATCAGAATGCGGCTATTCCCTAGTTCTTTGACAAGAAATGCTTTTTCTTGGTTCTCAACTTTGCGGTCGAATTCCATTCATGCTTGGACCCAATTAGAAAGGGCTTTTCACGAACAATTCTATAGAGGCAAATTGAGGGTTGCCTTGACGGATTTGTTAAGTGTGAAAAGATTCACGGGAGAGCCAATCGATGACTACTTAGCACGCTTCAGGCAAATGAGGAGTAGATGTTTTACTCCAATTCCTGAACCGGAAGTGGTTAAAATGGCTGTGTCGGGTTTGGAATATCATATCCGTAAAAAATTAGTTACCCAACATTTGTTAGATTTGGCACAGTTAGCCGCTTGCGTTCGGCAAATTGAAAATCTAAGAAATGAAAAAATGAAAGGGAAAGATCTTAAAGTTCCAAAAAGGGAACGCATCCATTACGTCGATTCTCAACCTTCTGACGGTAGTTCAGAGGTCAATGTGATAGATTTAGGAAATGAAAAACCTTATTCATGTTCTGCCTTGCGACCGTCTAAACCCGTTAGCGAAAATTTGTATAAGAAAACATACACTTTCGACGTTTCCAAAACTGAACAAGTTTTCGATTCGTTGTTAAAGGATAAACAAATTAAGTTGCCAGAGGTCATAAGTTGTTGAAAAAAGAAGAATTAAGAGGCAGAAAGTATTGCAAATATCATAACAATTTCACTCATGATACCAATGATTGCTTTGCTTTCAGGGACTTAATTCAACAAGGAATTGACAAGGGAAAGTTGAAGTTCGTAGTAAAGGAGATGAAGATCGACACTGATCCTTTCCAAAAGGAAGTTAATGAAGTTGAAGCCCAAGGAGTATTTTCTGTTAGCACTCTCTCGTTGGCATACGTCGCCGAGGTGTTTCCCGAAGATGGAGAGTCACTTCAGCATTTCTGTAGGAGGAAACGAAACGGCGATGTGCAAATCTGTCCAAGATGCCAAGTGGTCTATGACCGAAAGACTGCAACACAGAAAAGAAGTGGATCCAAAAGAGAAGACTTGAGGAAGAAGATACGAGCCAGAGTTCAGGAACGAGAAAACATCCGACGGGAACTGGCTCGGGAGGCTCGAAGACCTTTGTCTAGTCGAAGAATTTATGGAGGACACCCTTCGAGGCCAGGTGCATACGATCGAATCATGCAGAGGAAGGCACAGACAGAATCGACTTCTGGGTCGATTTATCAAGGTTTGACACGGACTCAGAAAAGAAGGCTTCAGAGAATCCGAAAAGCAGAAGCTGAAGGAGTCAATATTGACGAATTACCTTCAAATGATCAAGGGTGCCTCGTTGCAAGCATGAAGCCGAAAACGACTCAGAACCGACAAGGAGGTAAATTGAAACAGAAATGGGTGAAGAAGTCCGAAGGGTCGAATCAGATGAGCGAATCATATGAGGGGGACTCTGAAGATAGCTTGGATATCATTGTCAATGATCAAGACATGATAGATGCTCAAAGTAGGAAGATTGGAAGTCTCTCAATCAACAATGTCGGTTTGCCTTTCGACATGCCTGGAGACCATGCACATGAGGAAGGGAATTGGAGTGATGATTCAGATGATTCATATCTCAGTGATGAAGTACCAGGCCTCCCCGAATGTCTTTTCCTTTTAGATCAACTTCATTTGGAGGTCGACATCGGTCACATTGCCCAATTTGAACCGTTGGAAGAAAGTAAAAGAGAACATTTAAGGCCTTTACACATTAAAGCCATTGTTGACGGGAAGCCCCTAAATTGAGTTTTGGTAGATGGAGGGGCCGCCGTTAATGTTTTGCCTTGGAATGTGTTTAAAAGGATGGGAAAAGCGGAATCGGACTTAATTCCTACAAACGTGGTTGTGGTTGGTTTTACTAGAAAAATTGCTCAGTCACATGGTGTGACAATGCTAAAAGCCGAGGTGGGATCAGTGATAAGAGATACTTTGTTTGTGGTGGTTCCATCTAAGGCTAGTTATAATCTGCTGCTAGGAAGGGATTGGATCCATGCTGTGGGGGCCGTACCGTCAACGGCCCATCAGAAGTTAGTTCTGTGGAATCAGGAAAATAAAGTGGAGGTAATTCCGGCAGATGACAGCCCATGCTACATGCAACAGATGCATGTGGACTTCAAAGTTTACAATCCCAGCATTAAGCCGATCCGACTTGATGCAGAAAACTTTCAGAAACCCATAGTAGATAAGTGCTTAATGGAAAACTATGGAGTTGCAATTGTCGAAATGGACAAGGCCGTTGAGCAGCGGCCTTCGACCAGCACTAATGGTTGACCGACAGTTAGAAAGACTGTCGGCCTATGTGGCCGACAGAATGCAATGCACTATTCAGACAGGTGCATTCCAGGATTGTATCGTAGATAATAGTCTTTTGGGATTCAAAAGAGGATGGAGGGATGAAGAAGTTCGATTCATCAGTGAGGATCCCAGAGATGAGGTTAATTTGGGAACGGCTGAAAAACCGAAACCAATTTATGTAAGTGCGTTGTTAGAGGAAGAATTCCGACAGAAACTCATTGATCTCATCAAAGAGAACCAAGATTGTTTTGCTTGGGAGTACGAGGACATGCCGGGACTTGACAGAGAATTAGTCGAACATAGGCTGACCTTACGGCCTGATCACAAGCCAATTAAACAAGCAGTTCGACGGTTCGCACCTGATGTAGTTCTCAAAATTAAAGATGAGATCGAAAGATTGTTGAAAGCCAAGTTCATCATAACGGCAAGGTATGTCGAATGGATGGCAAATATAGTCCCTGTGGTAAAGAAGAATGGAAAAATGCGACTTATCAAAGGGCAATGAACCTGATTTTTCACGATATGATTGGCAAGTTCTTAGAGGTATACATTGATGACGTGGTGATTAAGTCAAATACTCAAGAGGAGCATTTGGAAAGCCTAGAAAAGGCATTCGCTAGAATGAGGAAGCATAAACTAAGGATGAATCCAGTTAAATGCACCTTTGGAGTTACTGCTGGTCAGTTTTTGGGGTTTCTCGTCCACAGAAACGACATCGAGGTCGACAAGAATAAGGCCAAGACAATCATAGAAGCATCTCCTCCGACAAATAAGAAAGAGGTTCAGTCATTCCTTGGCAAGGTGAATTATTTGAGAAGGTTCATATCAAATCTGTCGGGAAGAACTAGAGCCTTTGCACCTCTCGTAAAATTGAAGCGGGAGGAAGATTTTAAATGGGGACCGGAACAACAAGCGGCGTTTGATGACTTGAAGACATATTTATCAACACCACCAGTCATGATGCCGCCTCAGCCAGGTTTTCCTTTAAAATTGTATATATCAGCCTCTGATTACACTATAGGAAGTATGTTAGCTCAAGAAAATGAAAATGGTGTAGAAATGGCTGTATTTTATTTGAGTAGAGTGTTGAATGATGCCGAAACACGGTATAGTACAATAGAAAAATTATGTTTAGCACTCTATTTCTCTTGTACAAAACTTAAACATTATATGAAAAGTTTCCATGTTTTAGTTTTGTCAAAGTCTGACGTGATTAAGTACATGCTATCCAAGCCAATCGTACATGGCAGGATTGGTAAATGGACTTTAGCGTTAACTGAATTTTCACTTCAATATGTACCATTAAAAGCCGTCAAAGGCCAGGTGGTAGCCGACTTTTTGGCGGATAACCCGTGTTTAGACATGGCTTTGCCTGTTAATGTTGTCGGCTTAAGGCCTTGGACGACGTATTTTGATGGATCATCACATAAGAAAGGGGCAGGGGTTGGAATATTACTCATATCCCCTGAAATAATTCCTACAGAATTTATGTTCAACCTTAAATATAAATGTTCAAATAACGAAGCTGAGTATGAGGCTATTTTAATCGGCCTTGAAATATTAATCTTTTTAAAAGCCAAAAATGTGGCTATCAAAGGAGATTCTCAGTTAGTTATTAAACAATTGGTTGGCGAATACAAGTGTTTAAGTCCAAAGTTGGCTAAATATCGTGATATGGCACGAAAGATGATGCGCCAATTCGACGATGTTTCAGTCGAACATGTATACAGGTGTCATAATCAAAAGGCCAACCATTTGGCCCAAATTGCATCTAGATACCGTATATCCAAGAAGACTTTGGACAAAGCGACATGGATCGAAGAAATGTTATATCCCCCTCATGAGAGAGAAGTAATGGTGAATGCACTAGCATCTGAAGATGATTGGAGGAAACCCATAGCAGAGTACTTGGCGGATTCATCCCTCGATGTCGAACGAAGGTTGAAGCTGAAAGCAACCAAGTTCACGTTACTAGGAGGTGACTTGTACCACAAATCAGTCGACGGCAATTTGGAGGTATGCCTCGACAAGGAAGACGCTTTCATAGCCTTGGCGGAAGTCCATGAAGGAATATGTGGAGCACACCAGGCAGGAGAAAAGATGAAATGGATACTCAGGAGACAAAGAGTATTCTGGCCTACTCTGATATCCGATTGCATGAATTTTGCGAAGTCGTGTGAAGAATGCCAAAAACATGGCTACATTCAAAACGTCCCAGCAGGGGAATTGCACTCGATTATCAAGCCTTGGCCTTTTAGAGGATGGGCACTAGATGTGATTGGAGAAATTGTCCCTCATTCTTCTAAAGGTCATTCAAGGATATTGGTGGGTGTCGACTATTTTACCAAATGGGTAGGAGCTATACCCCTGGTGAAGGTTGAACAAGAACAAGTAATTGATTTTATTGAGGACCATATCGTTTGTCGATTTGGGATTCCCGAGACTATTACTACAGATCAAGCATCTATTTTCTTGGGAAGCAAATTGAAGGGTTATTTGGCATCAAGAAGAATCAAGTTACTGACTTCAACACCCTACTATGCACAGGCCAATGGACAAGCGGAAGCAGCCAACAAGTGGATTATTAATATCATCAAGAAACAAATTAAGAGCAAACCACGAAATTGGCACGAAGCACTTACTCCAGCGTTGTGGGCAATTCGGAATTCCCCAAATGAAGCAACGGGTACGACTCCTTATATGTTAACATATGGCCACGAGGCCATGTTACCAGTCGAAATCAATTTGGAATCAATACAATTTCAAAGGCAACATGAAATGCCTACGAATGACTATTGGAATGCCATGTTCGACGAGTTAAATGAGGTGCACTAAGAAAGACTGTTGGCGTTGGAAAATATCATGCGACAGAAAGAGAAAATTGCTAGATATTACGATGCCAAAGTTAAGTTTAAATCGTTCTTACCGGATGAATTAGTATGGAAAGTAATCTTACCCATCGACAAGCATTCGAATGAATATGGCAAGTGGTCACCAAAGTGGGAAGGACCATTTAAAGTATTAAGAGTTTATTCGGGCAATGCATACGAATTAGTCGATGTCGGAACGGGGAAAAAGATTAAAGCAATTAACGGCAAATATTTGAAAAAATATAAGCCGACAATGACAGAAGTGAAAATACATTAATTCAAGAATTGCGGAATCCATACAAAAGAAAATAAAATACAAGAAGCAAATACAATAAAGGAAAAGAATTCATCCAAAAAGATTGGCAAAGGAACGCCATTCCATGGCGAAAGCATCTCTGCGTCGGATTCCAGTCCTATATCCTTGAATATAAGTACCCAAGGTATCTGTGATCTGCTGATAAGGCACCACTAAAGCGTTAACTTTGGCAGCCAATTCTTGACGGTTGGTTTTGACGGATTCTAGGTATTGATTCAAGTCCAGTTGATCTTGTTCCCGACGCGCCAGTTCTTCCTTCAGCTCTCGAATTTTGGCTTCATTCTCTTCCAGTTGTCGAAGTGTGGTGTTAATCTTAGAAGAACAGTCGGCATCCTCCCGTTCTGAATCCATGAAATCGGTCTCCATTTTGCTTTGATTTGCTTTGACATCTTCATAGGCTTTGATGTCATTCAAAATCTTTGGACTTTCAGTAGTCCAATTATTCACAAATCGCTGCAACCCATTCAATTTAGATTCTACATCTGCCGAAGTGGGGCTTTGCAAAAGTGAAGTGATGGTGGAGGACAAGATCTCAATAGTAGAAGAATCATCCAGCAATTGATCAAAAGGCCGACAACAGACGTTCTTCAAAGTCACCATCAATTGATCCGCAACCGGTTCCGCCTCCCTCAAAGGAGAAGTCATGGCCGCCTCAACAGATCGTGCTTTGGCCATTAATTCTCGAAGAGCGACAAAAGCAGTAGAGGAGGAGCTCTGAACCGAAGGAGCCATGGCAACAATTGGAAGCGTACAAGAAGGAATTTCAACAGGAGCGGCTGCAACAGGATTAGATGTAGCAGGAACTGATAAGCTGCCATCAAAACCTTCAACTTGGGCTGAGTTGTTGGGGATCTGAAGGAAAATAAAACAAGGTTGGTAAAGATCTTTTAATGCTACACAAAGGGTGAATGAGTAAATGTGCAAATACCTCAAAGGAAGGGCCACATGCATTCGTTGTCTCAGGCTCCACGACAGCAATAGGAGATTCCACTACGTGAGAATCTATGTCAAGAGGCTCAGTGTCGAAAACGACTTGGTTAGAGCCTTGAACAACAACTTCAACTGCGGCTGAAGAAGAAGTGTCGTCAAGACATCGTTGCATGGAAGCCTCGATGGAATGCAGCCGTTCAGTTTGGTCAAATGCGACGTCACCATGAGGTTCATTCGAAGAAAACTCATCAAGAACCACGTATCGACGAGCAGGACGCCTTTGCAGTTGGATGCTGGTATCCTCGACTAAATCCTCTTCCATGAATGGATTAAGTGTTGGAGTTGGAAGAAATTCGCCAGCATGAGGGTCGTGACGGGAAACGTCAACAAACAGATCCGCCGCATCACCATGTGTTCTTTGAGTAGTAACATGGGGAGACGGCTCTTTGATGACGACACCCATGGACTTTGGACGTGGTTGTGATGGAGTTTTGGATGAAGGATGTGAAGAAGGACGGATCGGAGGAGCAGATAAAGCGGTAGATACTTGAAGCTTTTTGGAAAGAGGACGAACCAGGGAACTATCAGTTCTTTAGGATCGGCATGAGACTTGTTCTACGGCCGATATGTTCGTTCCTTATGTGTTCTCTTAGACCCGACAAAATCATCAATAGGGTCATGGTGGCGCCGTTTCTTTTGTTTTTTGGGTGATGAAGGGTCACCACCTCTTTTCTTTGAGGCATTAGCCTTTATCGCCGCAGAATAATCAATAAGATTCAGCTTGGCCACTACAAAGAAGATAACAAATAAGAAAACTGAAAAGAGAAGAAGGAAAAAGACAAAATGACTAAGTATTCTTACCAGTTTTGTCAGACGCTACATCCGATAGAGTCCTTGCACTCATCCTGTCGACAATAATGTCATAAGCCACGTGGTAAGTGTTGAAGTACAGTTCCCACCAACGCACAAAATTTGGACTAGCCAAAAAGCAAGGGGTAAAGCCGATAAGGTTGAAACGGCTAAGGGAAGCAAGGTTCTTTGACACGAACCGATTCAACACGGTTTTCCAAGAAGATTTGAAGTCCATTAACTGACCATGGTGGAATTCTTGGGATACCGACGCAAGCATGGGGGCTGGAAGGCCTTGACAAAGACCAAATTGTCTCGACACACAGTTGGGATAATGAAGAAAAATTTCTTTTTCTTCATAGGCAGTAGAGTCAGGCAAGCCGCCAAATAAAACCCTTTGACTCAAGTAATGTCCCCAAAGGACATCATTCAGTTGTCTTGTTGCAGCATTGGAACCTAGATAGGGAAGACGAAACCAGTTGGGCCCAACAGCTCTTTCAACGAAAGGAGAAAAGTCGATGTCTTCAGACGACATAGAAATATTGGCGAAAATCTTCATGAAATGAAGAAAAGTGTTGGTACGCGACGACAGCACAGGAACTTCATAATTTGCTGCCAAACAACCATAATTGAACCGAAAAGAACAAACGCTATTATGTGTTGACATCATATGACGTTTCAGAATGGCATTTAGCCACAGGTGCAAAAGCCAAGTAGGACCTCCGACATTGGTTACTTGTTGTTTGTGAAGTCGAATGGTGTCGGAAACATGGCTAATTGTCGAATACAATTTCGCCAAGAGAAGTTGGCTGAGAGCCACATGCCTTTCTTCATGCAGGATCGTGGCTAAGGGCACCAAAGATTTGTTTACTTGCCGAGACTTGGTACAAAAGACAAAAGCACTTAGCCACACTGTGAGAAACTCGACATGTTCTTCATTGCTAATAGTAGGGTTATCCCTATAATCATCCAGGCGCGCCTCGACATAGTTGCTGAAAGCAAAAGACCCATCACTGATTTGTACAACATCGTTGGGTTTGCTTTCAACAGTCAGAAGTTCCCCATCGGGTCGAAGGCTAGTCAAAGCAGCAACATCAAAAAGGGTATGGGTCATCATGCCGTATCGAAAGTGGAAGCAGTTAGTTCGACGGCACCAGAAATAGCATGCAGCGCCAAAGAGTCCGTCATCGTAATGAAGGTTGCAAGTTGTCAGAATTAGAAGGTCTTCGAAACCGGCCTTTTTCCAAGACTCCCTCTTGTGAGGCCGAAGCCTATCATACCACTCGATAAACTTGGGGAATGGTTTTACATTCCTAAGAACTCTACGGGAATGTTCTTTGTCAAAGTGGCAAGTGTAAACAGGGTTGAGCGTCGCCACGGGACGGAGCACATCAGGATGGGAGAGTGGGAAGTTGGCATTCATGACAGGATCACGAGACTCTGCCACAGTTATTAAAGGGCCCAAAAAAGCAGGAGAAGGATTGACAGGTACACCATCAGTAGGGATAAAGGAAGTCGCTGGAATTATCAGACTACGTTCATGGTAAGGGACTTCCAAATCAATTTCAGGGTCATGAACGCCTTGGATTGCCATCTTGGAGTTAGGGTTTTGAATAAGAAAAAAGGTTTTCGAAGCAGAAAGAGAAGATGCAGTGGTAAACAAGGAAATATAAAAGGAGGATAATGTTTATCGATCAAGTTTAAATAGGAAGTGAAAAGACGGGTGAGACCAACACAATGGTCCAATAGAAAGCGTCAGCTCAAAAAGATAAACTCGTCGTTCCAGAATCCTAATGATGAAAGGACATTTCAAAAAGATACAACTTTTGGTATCCTCCGAAAAGATGCATCGCACACCAAAACTTGGGGGGCCTCTATTAACGGAAAATCGAAATCGACAAAGGGTTACGAATGTCGGATGTATAAGTGACGTCGACGGAAGTGTACTTAAGCGTTCTGCTTAAAAGTGACTTCGAAGGAGGTGTACGTACAATTCAACATGGGAAGATTTCGACAAAAGGATATTGTGTCGACAACATAAGTGATGTCGAGGGAGGTGTACTTAAGTGGCATGACTTAAAAGTGATCTCAACGGACGTGAACGTGTGTCGACAAATGGAAGAGGCGGAAACGAGAGGTCTGTGTCGAAAGGATGGTGGCACGAGAAAAGAGGAGACAGAGAATGTCTAATCAGCATTGGGAACGGCAAAGTAATTATGGAGGCATTTAATGCTACTTGTGGCTATAAAATCCTCAGTTTTGCCAAGAAAAGCCACGAGTTACAATGGGGAAATTTAAAGAATGCCTTCATGATTTCTGGAAAGAGGAAAAGTGATTCACATCCCACATAAACACGAGTGCACCAAAGGATAAACATGTGGGATTAAGGTATTCGGATGAGGACAGGAAGATGAAGGGATGTCTTCCCCGAATACCACCTTTATCCTCTTGAATAGTGAAAGGATAAACATGTGGGATTACGTAGAGTCCATTTCCGGTGGTTTGAGTTAATGTTAAGGGCTCCGAATTGGAGGAAACACTTAATTTGATAAATAACCATTGGAAGGGTCTCTGTAATCCCATAGGTCAAGGTTTGTGTCCTGCTAGGATCGACCAAGACTGCCTTTCCTATTAAAGAGTTAAAGGAAAAAAGTCCTTTGACGACATTCCAGTAGAAGTGTCGGGGGCATGTTTTTCGATTGATTGCTGGTGAAACAGTATTTAGTTGAATTACATGTCACCAATATCAATCGAATGCGTCTAAGGCCGACAGCGGGTCGAAGGCTTATTTCAGCGATAGCCCCGTCTGTCGAAAGGAGCTTGATGTCGGATGACATCTCAAAACCAAGAGGCTGGAGCACAACAACGCCAATACTTCGAACAACAAAGAGACTTAGACAAGAGTCAAAGGTTGCAGTCGAAGGAAGATACCAGTCGAAGCGGTTTTCAGCAAAGATGTCACCACGAGTCGACAGAAGCATCCACTAAGCCCAAACCACGACGTGGGCAGTTACATCGTGGGGGATAGCGTAGTGGGTAGTTATCAAAAACGTGGGTTCTGCGGTTGTGCAGAACGTGCGAGTAAGCTTGTAAATAGTTTTCGGATTCCTATAAATAGGAAGTCCTTAGTTTGTAATCGGGGTCGGTTGCTAGGTTAACACATCAGGCTAAAATCCTAAACGTCTCACTGGAGCAGACAAACGGAGTAACGCCATTGTAAAGAACCTCAACCTTCCACCCATTTAATTTCAATGCCAATCTTTACATTTCCATGCACTTTACATTGCCTGCAATTTACTTATCGCGCAATTTAATCGCTTTCCTTTACAATTCCAAGCCATTTACTTTACTGCGTTTTTAATCCTCCACCGCGCCCTGTTCTTGGTGTCGGTTTTACGCTTACCTTCGCTCAATATCCAAAAATACCAAAAAATACGGTCAAGTTCCTTTCGCAAGATTACCATTTAACTTGTCGTTACCCACTCCCCACACTTAACCGTCAGTTCGGCAGGCGTCGGACGAAAATCACGCAAACACCAGCACATCTCTTCTTGCATGACACGCTTAAATTTTTTTTGTTGTCCATCTGGTTTCTCAAGTATTACCTAGATATATTTGGATCCGACCGCTATAGCATATGAATCTCCCGACATGAATTTTCTGCATTCACAGAAATTGAACTCGAGACCTTGCTTAATCAAAACCAAACCACTTACCACTCGTCCCAATTTACATTGGTACATAAAATTATTTTTAACAGGCTTTGCTTGATATCTTGCAAGTTGCTAGCAAAGCCGAAGATATTGCTGCCTCCATTTTTAAATAATTGTCCTTTTTAAAATAAAAAATATTTGTTCTTATTTAATTATCTTTTGAAAAACGGTACCTCCATTTTTTTATTATTTGTTCAAATTTTTTTAGAAATTGATTGTTCTTATCTATCTGTTTTTATTTAAAAGTTTAATAATGTAATAAATCTTATTTTTCATGTTTACTTTTATTTAATAGAATAACGATTTAGTGAATAATGAAAAAACTATAATTGCAAAAATAATATATGTTGGAAAAGATATAATTAATGTATTGAAAATCAAAGTAATTATTACATTACGTAAAGGTGTATTTGTTTTAAAATAGAATAAATAAATAATAACAAAAGAAATATTCATTATTATTTTTACAATTTTACTCTTACCTAATTAATTAAAGAGATCGTAAATGAAAAATATAAATATAACTAGCATTAAAAAGAAATAAATTAAATAAATAAATATTACATAAACTTGATACCACTAAACATATTAATAATACTTGTTATAATATACACGATATATAATCTTACACGACACTTGTTAAAGAAGATAGGAGGATTGAATAAACCCAATTATTTTATCAATTTCTTTTTTTTATTACGAAATCATTGTATGCAAAAATAAGATTTATTTGATGCTCAAAATAGGATAAAGACATAATATGATAAAGATAAAGATAAGAGAATGAATATGATATGAGCTTTAGTGTACACCAAATAACAATATTACTGATGAGATGGTGATAGTGGTAGTATGATGATGGTGATGGTACTAATGATGTTAATGTGAGGTGGGTAGAGATAAAAAGTGTTTATTTTTAACTCAGCTCTCTCATAGGATAAAAAATAGGCTTAATTATGTCACAAGTTTCTGAAATTTGTGGTATTTTTGTCAGATACCCTTATTCTTATTTTTCAATGTCTAACTCCCCAAAGTTACTTTTGGGTTTGTCATATACCCCTGATATTAATTCTGACCAATTTTGTTGACATGTAACATCGGAATCCTGGTCAGACGTGGGAGGTTGGTTATGTGGTGTCGCGTGATGTCAAATGGGCGAAAACGACTTCTCTTTTCAATCCTTTTTTTTTCTTTAACTAAAAATATAAAAATATTAAGTTTTTTAGTTTTTTAATTTATAGAAGAAAAGGATCTTCGCCCATGGGGCACCACATGCCTAACCTCCTGCGTTTGACCAGGATTTCGATGTTACGTGTCAGCAAAACTGACCAGAATTGGTAGTAGGAGTATATGACAAACCCAGAAATAACTTCGGGGAGTCAGACATTGAAAAAATAAGAATAATGAAATCTGACAAAAGTACCTCAAACTTCAGGGACTTATGACATAATTAAGCCTAAAAAATACATTGGATAGACTTGATTGGATAGGGGATACCACTATTATATCTGCTAATCAATTTCTAGATAGTAACGAGATAAAATAGGTTATCTTAGCGCATTTTTCTTATCTTGTTCACCAAACAAGCCTTTAGATTTCATGGTGAAGTATAGGGTGGAAGTTTTTCTTTTTTACTTTAGACAATGCCCAAAATTTATGATATTTAGTAGTAATTTTTAATATTTAAAAATATACTCTTATATAGTATAAAAGATAAATAAAATTTGAGACCCCGACCTTAGCCTATGCGATCGCACATAATAAACGACCATGACACTAACAAAACACGTATATGTAAGGTTCCATTAATAGTAGAACAGTGAAAAGACACTTAAACAATGGCTCAAATAGGAATAATTGACTTTATAATAATGGTGACAGGAGTCTGTTGCTTCATGAGACAATTAGACACATCCAGCATTATTCCAACCATTCGATTTGATTAACGATTGGCAATAACCAAACAAAATAAAAGAATTAATGGCATTCACTTACCCCCACCGATCACTATTTGTCCTTTCACTGTTTCATACTAACCACTTGTTAATATCTAGCTTTTTTTTTTTTTTTTTTTTGAACTTGTTAATATCTAGCTTGATGACTCACGAGTGTGTAACATCATATATCTATACTACCGATATTTTTGTATTAGACAAATTTTTATATATATTTCATAAAGATATCTAGTATGATTAAAATTTAAAAATATGGTTGTGTTAATAAATATTTAAAAAATAAAAATGACAACTTCACATTGAAAAACAAATTCAAAAGTTCCTGATATATTATGAAGTATTTTCTAATATAAAATTATTATATTTGTTTCTTTAATGCTTTTCGAGCACTTATTAACATTAACTTCTAAAAACAAAACCATTAAGCTTATCCATCGAAGACACCAATTAACAGGGCCAATTAAGCACAACATAATTCTAAATTTTTAATATTTTTTTTCGGTTTTAAATATAAGAAAGAAAACTAGTAACTTTATACATATTTATTAAAAAAAAGTTACTTCAGCACGTTTAATTTTTTCGATATCATATTTTTTTGGGTGAATAAAAACTGTGGAAGGGAGCTTCACTGTCCCGGTATCTGGAACAACATGAGTGGGGTGCCTCCCCAAGGGATGTTCTTTACAAGGATTTGAGCCTTTGACCTTATGGTCTTATGGGTTCTCAATATTCTTATGATCCTAGCATGCTTCCACTAGGTCAAACCCATTTGGGTAAAAAATAGATTATTTTAAAAAAATCCATTAAAAATGAAACAAAATTAAATGATACAACTATTTTATTGAAATTTTTTAGAAATAATTATATTAAAATATAAATTAATTAAGTTTAATTTATATTTAAGAACATTAATAAAATATTTTTATTTATTTATACTCCCTCCGTCCCTTATTATAGGGCACCATTTTGGTAGAATTTGTGTCTCTTTTTATAAGTCGTTTTAGAATATCTAGGAAGTATTAAAGAATTTATTCCAAATATACCTCTCATAATTACATAGGGATTATAGGATAATAATTATAACAGAAAGAAAAATGAATAAAATAATAAAGTTTTAAATAAAGGTAACTTTAAAATGACAACATATTTTTTTGATAAATTTGATAATAATAATTAATTTTCTTAATTTACGTGAATTAAGTAAAAACTACAACAAAACTTAGCGAGGATTTGAGAACAGCTGAGAGTACTCAAATAAAACCTGCCGCAGTTGACCAGTTTCCTCGGATCCTAAAAAGCAAATACTCGTAATAACCAAATTAGGTTCTCAAATGGTTAATGCACGCGAAAGTAGCTCAAGTCCTATGCATCTAAGAAACTCTAGTTCACCAAAAAAAAAAAAAAAACAAAAAAGGGGTGGATGGTGAAAGATGTCTGCATCAAGCCGTCAAGGAGCTAAGTAAAATGATTTAATCAGGCATTATTGTTGTCTGATCTAGCCACACGTGACAAACATAGAGCTTATCTCTGATTTGTTTGAATGCAATAAACCAAATAAATGAAGCTGGACAGTACACTCTACCACCCACATGCACACGATCACTAATGAAGCACAATCCCATTAGTCCTAATAATCCTCTCTCCGTTAACAACTTTATAGCTATAGACTGTATGTAGTCCAATGCTAGTCTACTGTCAATCCCATTAGTCCTATGGAGTACTGTACTTGACAGTTGTCTTAATGAATGACTTAATGGAAGTTCTTCCATACTCTAATTTTTTAAAGTCGTATTCATTTTTTTTATATGTGAAAATTCATTTGTGTTTTTATTTTCGATCTCAGTCTTTGATCACTTTCAATCCAATTGTAGATTGTCTCATGGTAACACTCATCTCAGGCTAATTTACCTAATTGGAGACAATTAGAAAACTATTTATCAATCTAGGGGAGTTTTAAAACTATTCCTAGAAGTAGGTGTTGTCACTAGAAGACAAAAACTTGGCTATAATCTAGTATGAACAACTCTATATATAGATCTTAGGCACATCCAATAAAAATCAAAATATCTTCATATGGACAATTTTTTAAGAGATGAAAGTTTTGATAAAAATTTACAAAATAAAGAATTAAAGCTAATACACAGATTAAGTGTATCGGATAATATAAAAGAAATAATAGCTGAAAAATATATGAATATTATACGACAAGAACGGGTAAAAATAAAATTAGAAATTATGTTATTACAAGAGAGATCATTAGATAATCATTTTAAAGAAATTAGAAGACAACAAAGGTACGAAGAAGCCAGAATCATGAATGACTCAGATTTTACAGATTCAGAATAATTATGAATCTTACAAATACAACTGAAACATTAACACGGAAAATTGAAGATATTACTAAAGAATTAAGGGATATCAAAACAAGTGTCTCTGAAAATGAATTAAAATATTTAGAAGAAATAAGAAACTTACATCTAAAAATAGAAAAAATAAACAATATGCTATCTCAAATCTTGGAAAACACATCCCAAAATCAAAAGACAAAATTAGATGATACATTAGATAATTTGATAAAATATTTTAAGGCAAAAAATAAATATGAACAACAAATTCAAGAAGAAGAAAAACTTCATGAAGAACTAAAAAATGTATTAGTTCAATTAAAAGAAAGTGAACAGTATAGAAATATAACCTTTTTAGAAAATTATTTTGAGATAGATGAACAAAAAAGATAAAAAAGAAAAAGGAATAATCCCTAGATTACCATTATCATGGAGAGATTAGAAGAGGAATTAAGCGTAACAAAAGATTATGATATAGAAGAAATTTCTAACTTAATGAAAAGGTTAGAGATTCTTTCTGAAGAAAAGAAAAATGAAAATAGAAATTTCACAATAAATGAATCCGAAGAAGAAAATTCGGATAAATCTGAAAATGAAGATATAATTATAGGATATGAGTCTACTGATGAAGAGTATAACTTAGGAGAAAATGAAGGATCACTATCTTATATCAAAAAAGAAAGACAAGGGTATCAATCTTTTAGAGAAAAGAAAAGAAAAAGAAAATTTAATGAATATTGGAATCCTAAATACCAATATGGAACCCAAGATGATGGAAAAGAATATGTTCCTAGAAAAGCAGGATTTACAAAGAAAAATACTATTTCCATTAATTGCTTAATTAATAGAGAAGAAATAATCCGAGAATGGGTAAACGAATTATCAATAAATCTTTTAGAAAATTATGATATAGATAAATTAACAGGAAAAGATGTCTTAAGATTTGCAGAATATAAGTCTACTGAAATACTCAAAACTTATATTGGAAACATAACTTCTGACCAGCTTAAAGGCGAAGATGCTTGGAAAAAGTTAGATTATTTAGCAAGACTAATTAGTTTAGAATTTTTAGGAAAAGATTTGATAAATCATAGAGAAAAGGTAATTAAGTTAAATGACATTTAACAAATATGTGTATTAAAGATATGTGTCATATAGATAAGTTTATATGCGAGTATGAAACATATTATTACCAACTTGAGAAATCAGATCAAGAAGTCTATAAGGAATTATTTCTAAGTAAGCTTCCTCACCCAATAGGAGAAGAGCTAAGAAAAAGATGGTTAAATAAGTCGCCTGAAATAGCTTTAACATTTGGAGGACTTATATTCATATTAAAAAATATGATTAGAGAAATTTGTACTAATAATATTATTAGTCATAAATTAAAATTAATAGACAAAATTTGTTGTAATAAGAATGATCCAGAAATACCTGGACAATATGGATGTGGGAATCCTTATAAAAAGAGAAAATCTCATAAAAAGAAATATAGGTTTAAAAAACAAAGGAACCCTAAAAGAAGACATAGAAGCAGGTATTTTAGGAAGAAAATTCCTAAAAAATATTGCCTAGAAGGAAAGAAAACATGTAGATGTTGGATATGTAATGAAGAAGGTCATTATGCTAATAAATGCCCTCAAAAGAAAGATAAACCAGAAAAAGTTAGAATCCTTACAATAGCAGAAGAAAATAATTTAGAACCATTGTTAGATTGGGACATAGATTCAGAAGAACAAATTTATGAATATTTATCAGAAGCATCCTACGAAACTAGTGATGAATCAAGTTAGTACATTCATAAAGGTTTCTATCCAAATCGGAAATTATGAATCGAAACAAACATGTGCATATGTAGACATAGGAGCAACAATATGCTTAGCTAGTAAAAATTTAATCCTTAATAAATTCTGGATTAAACTAGAAAAACCATTAAAGATTGTTTTAGCTGACAAATCTGAAAAATATATTAATCACGCAGTCTTCTGGACTAAAATGATTATAAACGGGAAAATATTCCCTGTACCGTCAATTTATCAACAAGATAGTGGAATGGACATAGTTATAGGAAATAATTTCCTAAAACTCTATAAACCTTTAATACAAGAAAATAAGTGGATAAAATTGACATGTCCAAGGATCCAAAAGATAAGACAAGAAAGAAAGCAAATAAAAATACCTATAATAAAAAGATGTACAGTCACATCAGAGTACGCACAAAATTGTGGTGAGATAGAGGAAATAAAAACAAAATTTTTTGCAATAATAGAAAAAGTCTTAATAGAAAAAAATGAAGAAATACCTCAAAAATTATTAAAAACCTTAGAAGAAACATGTAGTGAAGAAATACCTCAAAAATTATTAAAAACCTTAGAAGAAACATGTAGTGAAAACCCATTAGATGAGAAAATCAACAACAAGAATAGAGAATTAATAAAAATAAGATTAAAAGACCCCTTAGTAGAAATAAAGGCAAAACCAATGATTTACACTCAAAAAGACAGACAAGAATTTGCAGAACCTATAAAAGAACATTTAAGCCAAGGGTTAATAAGTAAATCAACCTCAAAACATAGTAGTCCAGCATTTTTTGTAGATGGAGAATCCGAAAAGAAGAGAGGAAAAAGAAGGATGGTAATAAATTATAAGATGATGAATAAAGCAACTGAAGGAGATGCTTATTATTTACCTAGAAAAGATGAGCTTATTGAAAAAATTAGATGAATGAAATATTTCTCTACCCTTGATTGTAAAAGTGGATTTTTGCAGTTAAGGATAAATGATGATAGTAAACCATTAACTGCTTTCTCATGTCCTCAAGACAATATGAATGGAATGTTCTACCAATGGGCATGAAACAATCCCCTGGGATATTTCAAAGATTCATGGATGAGAATTTAAAAGACTTAAAAAATATATGTAGTGTTTATGTAGATGATATAATTATCTTTGCAAAAACATTAGAAGAATGCTATGACAGAACTTTGATGGTTATAGAAAGATGTAAAGAAAGAGGAATAGTCCTTTCTAAGAAAAAAGCAGTAATTGGTAAAAATAGTATAAAATTCTTAGGATTAGAAATTGAAGAAGGAAAAATTAAAGTCCAAGATCACATTTCTATGAAAATTAGAAATTTTCCTTCAAAAATTACTGATAAAAAACAGTTACAAAGATTTTTGGCAATTTTAACCTATGCTGAAGGATATATTCCAAAATTGGCTGAAATAAGGAAGCCATTGCAAGTAAAGTTAAAAAAGGATGTTCCATGGAACTGGTCAGATTCTGATACAAAATATGTTGATACAATAAAGAAAAATGTGTTAATTTACCATCATTATATTACCCTTCTGATAAAGATAGGATGATAATAGAAACAGATGCTTCTGAATATCATTGGGGAGGAGTCTTAAAAGCCAATAATGGAAAAGGTGAATTGATATGCCAATATACTTATGGAAGCTTTAAAAAGCATGAAGTCAATTATCATATTACTAAAAAAGAAGTATTGGCTTTGATAAATACTATCAAAAAATTCAGAATTTATTTATTACCTTACATGTTTATTGCAAGAACAGATTCAAGTTATGTTAAATCCTTCAGGGATATTAATATAAGAGGAGATTTTAAGATGGGAAGATTATTAAGATGACAACGGTTGCTTGAATGGTATCAGTTTGAAATAGAGCTGATTAGAGGGGACAAAAATTATACAGCAGACTCCCTAACAAGAGAGCTGGCTGTCAATTAATCATAAAGGCTAACCACGCCTCACCAAAAACATATCAGTTATCTTGAAGGAAAATGGAGATGGAGATTAACACCATGGAAATACAGATTGCTGAAAAAGAGATGGAATCAAAGAAATTACAAATGGAGATACAGATTCTCAGACAAACAATAGAGCATGAACGAATGAAGAAAGGAGAAGAAAAACGAATTCCTGAGGAGTTAAAGCAAGCCACTACTCAATCTCAGAAGACATATGTCTATGTGATTTATGATGGAGACAGGAAAGGAATTCATGAAAATATTGATGAAGAAAAACTTCCTCTCAACACAAAATATAAAAGATGCAATTCTTTTGAGGAAGCACAAAAAGAGTTAGAAAATTATAAGGAACCTATTTCCTTAAGACCCCACACTAAAATGATGAAAGAAACCAAACTCACCAGAGACCAGTTAATTAAGATGAGAGTACCCATGACAAAAAAAATGAATTAATAGAAGAAAGAAAACCCAATCACAAAAACTACCAAGAATTATTCCAAGAGACATTTGGTTGGAAAAAACAAAAATATGAAGGCCAACCATGGTACACAATCTGGAGAACAAAAGCAGGACCAAAAATGGTTACTTTACCAGTATATAATCCTTTAAAACTATGGTATGCAGTTCAATATGGATTAGTAGAATTAATATATTTATCTGGAGATCACCGAGAATTAGAATGTTTCCCTGAGAACATTAAGATAGCCATTAAGCTCTGGAAGGACAGAAGAGCTCAGAATAAAAATACTTTCATAAAAGTCCTCAGTTGTTATTGCCATTATAAAGATCAAATATTCATAAAATCCAAAACTTATATGCAACTGGGATTTTCAAATGGAAGCTCTCCACCAGCTGATGAAGCCCCAGAATTTGAACTCACGGAAGAAGATGAACATTATTTCAGAGCACAACAATTATTGTTCATTTACCTTAATTTAGAAGAAATTTATAAAGATACCAAAATTAAGGTAAATTTTGCATCCAAAGACACAATAATCACTTCCGGATTTGAAGAAACCATCCCAGAGAAAGAATATGTCCATATAGATCACTTGATAAGAGATTTCTATTGTATGGACAATATTAATTTTCCTGAAGAGACCAAAAGATTCCTCTGCGATTTTCTATCAGATGTCTCAGATCACATGTGCCACCTGTGTGAAAAGGAAAAGCAACCATATGAAGAAGCAATAATAGAAGAGTGACGCAAGCAGTGACGTCAGCCTTCAATAATGTAAAATGTAGTCGTAAGTGCTTATGTAATAAAGTGGCATAAGGGTCATTAGTTAAGCCCTCACCCTTCTATAAATGTGTAAGTTTAGTTCATGAAGTGGCGGAGCGAGAAGGAAGCAATAAGTCTCACGTGTTGAGCTTGTTGGGGTTGAGTCAAGTAACTCTGGAGCCTCTTATCAATATATGTAAAATATTTCTAAATAAATAAAAATATGTTTATGAGTTCAAACACTCTATCATATAAAGAAGCTCTAAGGCAAACATCAGAGAGTAACAGCGAGAAGGCATCGTGGGCCATTTTAACAAAGATCATCCAGAAAAAACCTTAATATCAGGTATGAACTATTAACCTCTTAATTGTCTACCATGTCTATAGAAGAAACCTTTGATTTTTATAATAAAAAAGAAGATCAAGATAACTCAATAGAGTGGATGATAGATCATAATAAATTTAGAGAAATACAGAAAGAAGAATTAAGACTAAAGGAAGGAGAAAATCTAAAACCCAAAAAAGAAAAATTACAAGGATTAGCTAGACTATTCAAAGGACAAGAACTAAAAAATATTGCTTATTGTGAAAAAATATTCTGTGAAACACCCATCGATATTTCTGAAACAGATGGAAAACATAACGTAAAACTATTAACAATAAAAAATCTAAGAGAAAAAATACAAGCTATTAAGCCAAAAGATAGATCTAAGATAAAATATGTGCATATAGGAGCAATACAGATCTTGATTAAAAGTACTTTTGGAGAAGGAATCAATAGTCCTTTAAAAATTGCTTTAATGGATAATAGAATCCAAGATATTAAAGATTCAATTATTACTTTGGTTGAAGGAAATTTAGTATATACTAAGTTAATATTTACTGCATATCCTAATATAGGAGTCCCATTAAATACTAAGAACCTAGATTTATCCTTAAACTTTTGTCATGACTTTGAAAGAAAAGATCTGATGCAAAAAAGAGATAAAATCTTTAGTCTTACTTATTGCATTAGTTATGCTTTAACTAATTCACATCATTCAATAGAATTTAGAAACAATGAGTACATAAGTATTCCAGAATTATTTCAAGAACTTGAAAGACCCTTTATAATAGAAAGAAACAAGATTAAGGAATTACCTAATTCTTGGGTAAAAGAAAAAAGTATAATACCCCAACCTCCTTTAAGCAGAGAAAGAGATTATGATGAAGAACTTAATAGATTAGCTGATGAAGTGAAGAGATTATCTTTTAGAATAGGATAAGATAAAATAGAATAAAATATGAAAATTACAAAAGTTCATCCTGAAATAGAAAATCTTTGGAGAATAGAATTTGCAACAGATCCTGATGAATTTTGGATTAATAAAGTAATAGATTGTTATATAGAATTTGTAGAAGAAAAAATAATGATAATTAATCAACTCACATCCCTCAAAGAAATTAATGAAAAAATCAAAACGGAATGGTTGAAAGAAGAAATTATTTTATCTATCACAGGAGAGATAATAGATTATGAATTAGATAATGAGGATTGGAAGGAATATTACAATGATTTATGGTATAGGGAACAGGATAGTCACTATAGTGATTAAAATGCCTGGATATAACTGGATTACTCTCTTTCAAAGAAAACTTAGAAAAATAAAGGAAGCAAATGAGATATTACATATGCTTATAATATTTATTCAAGAAAAATGTAATCAAAATCCTGAGAATTCTGAATTAAGAAACATATTTAATAAGTTAATGACACGAAAATTATTATTGGAAGGATATCAAGGGAGAATAGAAGATACCCTTTTGATCTTAGAATATATTGAAGATGGAGAATATAATTTAATAGACTATCAAGAAACTCTGAAAAACAGAAATATAATACCAACAGATATAGATTTTACAATAAAAATCACAGAATATGCTAAAATAATTGGCTATGATGAATGGCTAATTTCAGCATTACTGCCATCAAAAATTTGGTATCAGAGCTTAAGGTTTAATCCTTAGGTTCTTAAGATTATAAGAAAAATTTAATAATGGAAAGAAGAACTGGAGAATCTGAAATTGAATATCTTAAAAGAATGTTAAGGAAAATTAATGTAGAAATAGCCTGGCAACAAAAAAACTATAGAGGAATTAACTATATTAAAAAATTCCATAAAAATGAATTTAGCAGAATTACAAGAAATAGAGCATTTAATTAAATATGCTCAAAGGCAAAAAGAGATAGCAAAAGAACTAAGAAAAAACATAACTAAGAGACCTAGTTATGGATTTTAAATCTAAAAACAAGATGAACGGTGGAGATTGTATGATCAAGAATGAAATGATAGGATTGCACACACTTGATTATTCCCCTTTTATAGGACCACCCTAGTTTAGGAATAAGTTTTAAGAGTGTCCTATATGAGTAATAACTTGGGCAATTGGCATCTGACAAGTAAAGGAGCCCTCATCTCATCCTAATCCCCACTACTCTGTTAACCATTGTCGACACCCAACGCTGATGCCACCACTAGCCCCTATCATTTTTCAATGGCTAGAGCTCCACCACCACCAACCTCTTGGCATGATTAGTGTTAGGTAACAAAAAATTACTAGGAACATTCCGGTTTAGGATATAAAAGGTCATCAAAGAAAACTTTAAATACGAAGAACAAAGATGGAAAACCCCTATTATAGATATTGGCACACAGTGGAGCATATTAGTATACTAAATAATAAGAGAATGGAACTAGGAATTAAAAGGTTTAGCAATAGTATGAATAATGAGTGTTGACTGTGTTGTTCGAGCTATGGTGGATAAAACAACAACGACAAAATTGTCATGACATTTTTCTATTTTTCAATTTCACCCATCCACTTTTTTAACTAACTACCAAATCGTTTGGGGGATCCTTGATAAAAATGAGAGATGCATGAGATATAAAGGGGATTCTGCAAAGCATGATAAGCAATAGCTTACACTGATGCATGTGAAATATTAGCCGTATATCTTGGGTGATGTGGCATCAATGGTAAGGATTCTTCAACCCTACCTCTTGGTTGCTTTTTTATAAAAACCCTTGAAATTTTGCAAGATACTCCTTGTCCCCAACCTCTGCAATTCTCGACTCAATCCCCACCATCAACCTCTCCAACCTCTCTCCAACCTCTATCAGCCATGGCTGTTTCATCAACCACCATCACTGCCACCGCCGTCCTCAACGTCTCTAACCATCAACCTCTTAACCTTCCTCTTTAACCCCATCTCACTATCCCTCTTCAATGTTTCTCACTCTCTCTCACGCCCACCGACCACCACACCTTACTAAACCCACGGTAACCGCATCACTCACCTCCCTCACCATCATCTCCGTCCAGATCCGCCATTTCCCCCGCCTTTCCAGCCACCACCACACTTTATGCCCACCCATTAAAAAAGCCACCCGAATTGAAGTATGCCGGTAGTTGGTGGTTGCAGATGTAACAGCTCGATTTTCGTAAACCAAAATAATTAATTTTTATTCATCAAAGTTACAAAAATTAAGGCCATATTTTTTTTAAAACATTGTGAATGTGTTTTGAAAACATTATTGAAAAGTCCTTGGTGTTCTCAACACCCTTTTTGAAAACCGAGTTGTTACTAAAACTGTTCATTCCGTACAACATTCGTTTCCATAAAGAGCTTGGTTCAAAATCATCTTAACAGTTTTCAGAAACTTCTCATGAATTAAAAGCACACGAAAATATACTCCACAAGTCAAATTGAAATTTGGCTCAATTACATAATGGCTCATGGCATTGGTAATCCTTAACTCAACACTCACAACCGCCTAAGCTACTTACATTATCCCTAAACTTTCCTATTGAAAGCCAGCGGGTGTAGCTCCTTGTCCTTCTTGCGTCCTCTTCTCGCCCTCGAAGACGATGCCGCTTGTGTGGTGGTTTCCTCATTGTTGTGAGACTTTTGTGCCACCCCATCGGCTACAATAGAACTTCTCTGTTGCTCGCACCTGACCTTCTCCTTATAGCTCTGAAAACCTCGTACGTTGACTTGCCCTAAGTGTGGCTCCAGATTAGCTCCGCTCAGTTGATGCTCCGGATCCGGAATCACGATCTCCGTATAACCGGTCCATGCCCATCCGCTTGGAGTATGTTTCCAACCTCTCCCATGCTTATTCCACATGGCGATATCCATGCAATATTCCATCTGCCCGTTGAGATACCAGCAGCCCCGATATGCCAACGAACAGGAGAGAGTAAGCGATCCGAACGACTCGAACGACGAATCGTCGACGGTGTGGAATTACGATAGGCAAGATAAAAGGACCATACAAACACACAATAAAACATAAAGGCACACAATGATCAAGTATATTATCACATTATTATCAGTCTTATCATCGTTACTCTTATCTTTCATTATCTTTTCAAACTTAATTTCACTTCTCATAAACATTCTTTCTTTCTCAATTCCTTTTCCTCTCATACTCATAATCTCTTCATACAAAATATCATCGGGGTACTCATTTCGTTCTCGGTTATCACTCACGTCTACATCTCCTCGGTCATCCACCCAACCTAATCGGAAGCAAACAGGAGTACATGACCTTTACCACGCGGGCACGACAGCTGTCTCACACATAAATGGTCCCAGACCAGGAGGATCTCGTCCTCAAATCATTTCAATAATAACAAGGCTCACTGTCCACGCAGTGGAAAAACACAATGCCCCGTTCCAGTCCCTCTCACTGTTCTCGATTTGCAATCTAGGGGGCGACAATATATTTCTAGTGGGCCCGCAAAACTTACCACGACATTAGACCCAGTCCCCACCACGTTAGTGCGCCACATGTGGAGTTCGTTCTGCCTAGAAATATACTCTAGACTTCTTGACGTTTCACCGTCATCGTCCTCCCCTAATGCAATCTCCTCCTAAGTATCCGCAGATACTTATGGTATCTTCCTCTCCACTACTTCGCACTCTCATACCTCACCGCGTATGTCTTTTACAGTGTTTTAATCTTTTTAATTATCCTAAGGTCGGCCCGTTCTTCGTGCAACCCTTCAACTAGTCCCGACCACTAACTTTACACAATCTTTCTCTTTTCATTTCTCACATAGCACAGAGCTGGGATCACATCATAATTTCCAATCTCATTTCCCAAACTTTCTCAACATACTCCATTTCTCCCAATCATCTCATTTCAACATCTTTTCTCAAAACAATCTTTTCACAACTTTCTCAAATGCCATTTTATAAACTTTCACAAAACCTCATTTCACAAAGTTTCTAAAATCTCTTTTCACAGCCTTCCACAAAACTTCTCATTTCACAAAGTTTCTAAAATCTCTTTTCACAGCCTTCCACAAAACTTCTTTTCAAAAACTTCTTTGAAAATACTTTTTATAATATTTCTCAGAACCTCTGTTCAAAACGTTTTCAAAAGAATTTCTTTTCACAACCCTTTTCTAAAAATTTCTTTTCACCATTTTCCACAAAATCTCTTTTCCAAAAATCTTTTCAAAAAGCTCTTCTCAAAAATCTTTTCAAAAACTGCTTTTCAAAAAGCTTTTCAAAAAACCATTTTGTAAAAACCTTTTTTTTTTCAAAAATAATATCTTTGTTGAGCGCTAGTGGGGGAGCAAGCTCAACTCAATACTAGTTCCCAGACTAAAACCAAAACAAAGGAGCCCAGCTCCGCTCAAATCACCTCTCTTCCTCATAATCAACCTCACTTTCCTCAGCTCTGGCTCGTTCTCAGCATTATCATTTCATTCCTTCCCCAATCTCAACTCTTTCTATTTTCCATTACATACTTTATTTCCAATCATTATTTCTCTCTCATTATGTCTTTACTTCACAATCTTATCTATTTCGCTTCTATTTTCAGGACGTAAAGACGTCCATCAACATATTACTCATTTTCATTAACAACAATAAATAACATAAGGCGTAATTGAATAAATGTATAAAATCATGCTATCATTCACACAAACATCACACAACAATGTGGTCTTCGTCACCTTCGTATAAGTGGTCACACAATCAAACAATTGCCACTTATACTACTGACTCTAACCACTTAATTCCGATCTTTGAGATGATACGGAACGTCCTACTAAATCACCTAACTACCACGGTGTCTTAGGAAAGCTTCTCTTTCACCTGAGGTCTAGCTATTAAATGCGTACCGTCGCCTTGGATCCTTTGTGCTGCCGGCTGCCCCAATCCCTCGTCTTTAAGATTATTCCTCGTACTAGATAAAAAATGCTTATGTTATTAACTTGTATTAGGAAAAATATTTTCCATAATCTAAACACTTATCATTCCTCGTATTAAGTAAAACACCCTTACGTTGTTAACGTGTATTAAGAAAATCTTTTCTTAATTCGTGACACTTTCCGTCCTTAATCGAAAGAATTAAAACACTATTGTTTTATCAAAACAATTCCCATATTTTCTAGCACTTTAATCATTGTAAAACCATTTGAAAACATTTAATAAAATGGTTTAAATCATTTGGTTTGGTTGCTGGTCCGTTTTGGACAGCCCCATAACCGTTTTTGAAAACACCGAAAAATTCACCGGTTTCAATCCGGGTTTTTTCTAAAATCAATTACCTTTTGAAAACCAAACTTTGAGTCTCATAAATTCATTTTTAGAAATCGAGAAACAACTTTAAATAAACTTGGACAGCAAAGAAATGTTGTACAATAAAATCCGAAAACATCGTAAAACTCTTTTTGTTTCAAATACGCTTTAGTTTCATATTAATTCTTTAAAAACTCAAGTTCGTGTTATAAACAAACCTTAGAAAATCACAAACACAATCTCACTATCTCAAATAAATCAAATCAAATTAAATTCGAAACCAAGTACACACACACAATCAACCACACACTTGATTACCCTAGTCACCTAAACACTTATTCAATTACTCCACACATAATTATTCTCAAAACCATTTCACTTTTCTAAAACCAAAAACATTTAAACACATCTAAACCCATAAACCGAAAACATGCACACATAGACACTTAATCGATTAATTAATTATATCATACACAAACATTCATTCTCAAATAACACCTCACAAATCCAACACTTAATCAAATCATTCAACACCTAATTAACTTCAAAAACAATTCATTTTTATAAAACAAAATCATTTAGGCATACCTAAACTCGCCAACCGAATGCACACACACCTAGCCATTAAAACACAAAACTCTTTCTTAAACCTAATTAGCTTAGCATTATTTCACCAAATAGATTCATTATTTCTATTTCATTCATGGAAAAAGAATTCTAACCTAATTATTATGCATAGACCGAAAACTATCAAAATCAAAGCAAGATTTATTCACCATAAAACACACCGAATCATGCAATTATTTCTTCTTTTCTTTAACAAAAACCGAGAGCTACAACTTAGAAAAACAATCAAACTTCAATGTATATATTTTTTTAACTAAAAACAAATCAAAAATCATGCAAGAACATAGAGCATAGATCACATATCAAGTTCTCACAAAATAAAAAGCACGGGTTTTAGTCCAAACATGGCCGAATGCAACATGCACAAAATTAGCACCTAGATTAAATCATGTTCATGCAAAGAAAATTATTTTAAAGCTTATTCCCTTAATTTTCTTCTAAAATCCGAGACATGCACCCAAGAAAACATGATTTTTCATTGGAATTCAACATGCAAGAATCAAGTCCTTAAGCTTTCCTAGCAAATCATGCAAGAATCATATATTAACACAAACACTTTCAATTTGTTTCTCAAAGAAACATGAAAATAACTTTTCAAAGTTCAAGACCAACATGCATGCACTTAAATCATGTAGATCGAGTCATGGGATTAATCATGATAACACAATTAGAAGACAAAATCATCTTGAGTGGGAAAAAAATCAAGACCAAGACATACTTAAAGGAAATAAGAAGGCTTTTGTTTCAAAAATTACATGCAAAGCTTAGAATCAAGACAAAATTAAAGATCAAAGCACAAATCAAACCTTTTCTTAAAATCAAACCAAAATCAAGATATGCAAAGGTTTAAGATCAAACAAAACCAAGAATAAAAATACAATTTAAAGCTTTCATCAAGATTAAGCCAAAACCGAAACATGCAAGGGTTCAAAACCATATAAATCATGTTCAAACAACATGCAAGACCAAAAATAAAAATTAAGTTTAGATCAAACATTGATTTAACAAATAAACACATACACATCTCATAGTTCACGGTTTTGAGCATCAAAATCAAACATGCAAAAAGATCTACAAAGATCATGAACAAAATCTTAGATCCAAGAGATTTAACTTGAAAACATCAAGATCCACCATGAAAAGCATCAAGATCTACCCTAAACATCCCCAACCGACTCATCAAACATAAACTACACATATTACAAATTAATTTAAGTCCTTTAAAAGTCCATAGTTAAAAGAAGATTACACATAAGTTCATAAGAAAATAAACATGCAAGGGAAGAAAAGAAAGCAAAATTTCAAGATCACAAATCAAGAACTACTTCTACTTCTTCTAGGGTCTTCGGTTTATACCAAAGAAAGAAAGGTCTTCTAACACTTGATCTTCAAAGGTTCTCCTAGGTTATGGCTTGATCTCCTCTTCCTCTTCCTTCTCCTACCTCACGGTTCCTCCTATTCTTTCTCTCTATTTTCTAATTCTTAGTCTAAGAGTTTGAGGGGCTCTTACACTTGTGTTTGGGCGAAGGAAACGAAGAAATGAAGTGAAGAATAAATGAAATGAAGCTAAGGGCCAAGGCTTGTATAAAATTTCGTGGCTTCTTACTTTGCCCTTGTGTTGATTCGGTCAAGAGCTTTTGAGGGAGGGGTAAATTCGGCTCTTCTATAATTTTGCATGGGTGGAGTTTAACAAAGCCAAGGGGACAATATAGGGGACATTAGGCACTTAGGGGTTACTTAGGCTTTTGACTTGTTGGTTTATCTTTAGGGTTTTCATTCATCTAGTTAGGACTTGGTTAGGATTTAGTTAGGGACTTAGTTCCTTTGGTTACTTGGTCCATACTTAAGGAAATTCCTAGGCTTACATACACACATACGGTACTCACACATATAGTACACATACCCACATTCACATGCACATATCAATCATACCTATATTCATGCATACACACGTTACACATATATCCATGCATTTATCCTCATATTCATTCACTAATTAAATTTTTGCACAACCCTAAGCATGCATACATATAAGACCGTATATACATGTTCATGCACACACATAGAAAATAAATCATTCATGCATAAGAATTATAAGGACACCAAAACACCAAGCACATATTTTTAGAAATCAAAACACATTTTTCATCAAATAGTTTCTTGTAGAAAAATTCACCATCTTACTAAAAGAATTTTAAACACATAATCATTTCCAAAAACATAACATTATTTCACGAAAATCATTTCTTTAAAACCATTTACCACTTTGAAAACGTGAATTAAGAAATTTATTTAAGAAAATACTCTTTTTAAGACACTTTTCTCAAAAATGAATCTCTTTAGTATGTTAAATTAATACGAGGAAATCGCGGGGTGTTACAGCAGACAACCTCCGAACATGGTCGGAAACTCCGCCACCGGATTCCCCCATCAACGCTTCCGCCTCCGCTAACCATTCTCACTAGGTGACTATATTCACATATGCTCATTTTTGTCGTCCTCTCCAAACTCAAATCAGATTCACTTTTGTAATTTATTTATTATTTTTTCACAATGTTTTTAATGTAGACTTCCGGTAATAGCTTTAACGAACTTTTAATTCCCATCCATTAAGGTTCAATTGGTTTTAAGGTAAACTTCCGGTAACAGTGATTCATGGTAGAAGATAGGGAGGTTAAGGATGAGGGTAAAATTGTCTTAATACTTTCTATGTATTTTAACAAAATTTATTTAATGGAGGGCTTTTATGCAAATAAGATGAAATCGGATGTATTGGCTATAGAAGGTAACAGTCAGAACATGCATCAGTGCAAGCCAGCCCTTATCATGTTTTGCAGCCTGCGCCGAGATATAAATATACTCAAAAGGGAGCCAGAAAGAATCTTCTCTTACCAAATCACAAGTGCGCATATCATGTAGCATTCTCCCACGGTCTCATCCTATTACCAGGGCACAAGACTGATCATTCAAACAGAAGTAGACTTGATTTTTAATAGGTTTCAGCTGAGTTTGTTTGAAGAGAAAATTGGTGAAAAAATTTAATGAAAGTGAGAAAATGAAGGAAAATTATAGGAGAAAAGATGAGAGAAAGTTATAGAAAGAATTCTAAAAAGTAGTTGAGCTTTGTAATTATTTGCTAAAACTGAATGTTAGCTACAGATTGCTATTTATAGCATAATTGCAAGTACATGTGGTGCTCTTCTCTTGTTGCAGCTAGCCACTGTTAGCTTGTTTAGCAGGCTTGCTTAACTTGTAAAATCAAGTCTCCGATTAAGGTGGATTAATTTTGATGATGACAATGTAATTAAATTATGGACTTAATTTGAAGAATGCAAGCCCAACATTAAAGAAGATCAAGTGCTTAGTTTAATTATTCATTCTCATTTATTCTTATTGTATTTTATTTTATTTATGAGAGTGGGTAGTTTAGGTTTTTATTCTCACATAAGGTCAAATAATGATCATGCATGAAAGGTTGAGATTAAAACCAATTAGACTTGAGAAGATAATTGAAAACAATGTTAGAAAAACTTAATTTTTCCAACATTGAGCAATTCACTCGAGTGATTCTCAATTCACTCGAGTGATTTATGAATTTTCAGTAATATAGCCGTTGGATAAAGTAAAAAGGCAACACTATCAGAGCTGACCAAAAACACTCGAGTGTTTTCAAAAAGACTCGAGTGATTTAGGTCTGTCAGCAAATTTTTTAAACGTTAGAAGAGGACAAAAAGGTAGAATAACTTGGTTTTTCCTTCCCTTTTGTCCCCTCACTTATATTCTGAATAGTGGCTATTATCCATTTGAACAAGCTTACACTCTTTCATTGATTCTCTCTCTCTCAAGTGTTAAAATCATTTTCTCTCTCTAAACTCAACCAAGCATTCATCTTTATTATTTGTCTTAGTGAGTTAAGAGAGTGTGCTTCATTTGTAAGAGAATTATTTGTTGTAAAATTCTCAAACACTCAAACACTTTAGCTTGTTTAGAAAATCTTGGTGAGGTATCCAAGTACTTGGTGAGGTATCCAAGTTCTCAAGTCTTGGGAGGTTCTCAAGCACAAAGACTAAGAGGATTCTTAGCTTGGTGGGCTCTTGGAGGTTCCAAGGAGCTTAAGAAGAAGGGACTCTTCATCACCAAATCAAGTTGGGGTAGAAATTTCAAGAGTTTGGTACACTCTTGAAAAGGGTTAGGATTGAGTGAGGAATCTCAATTTATCCTTGTAATTTCTAACAATTTGATCACTAGTAGAAACTCCTAAGTTGATTAGGGGGACTGGATTAGCACTCTAGATTGAGTGTGAACCAGGATAAAATTGGTGTTGTCTCTCTCTTTTATAGCTTTCTTAGTTTTCAAGTAAAACCAAACCCTAAGTTCTCTAGAAAGGGGCTTTTATAATTCTAGTAGCAATTGGTTGCAATTAACTTGTTTTCAACTTGTTTTAACTTAGTTTAATTGCCCTCTACTTTGATTTATATCTGCCCTGGATTAGTCTTTAAGAAATTGAATCATTTTGCTAAATTTCTCTGAAACTGCTCCTTCCTGTTCTGCATAAAAAACTCGAGTGTTTTTCAATTCACTCGAGTATTTCGTAGCATTTCACTCGAGTGTTCTTCATTTTCACGCGAGTGTTTTTCAGGTTTTCTGAAAAACACGCGAGTGTTTTTAAATTCACTCGAGTAAATTGCCCAGTTTCAGAAAAACAAGCTTTTGATCAATTATCTTTTAATTGCACCGAAAATTAGTCACTGTTGCTTCCATATTACTATTCACCCCCTCCCCTCTAGTAATTGCTAAGCCCGCTTGTTGGTTTCCAACAAGTGGTATCAGAGCTCGGTCGAAAGATCGAGCGTAAAAGCTTTTTCGAAAAAGATCCTTTTGGAAACAAATGGGCTCTAGCAATCAACAAGAAGGGTCTATGTCTCTTAACCGACCTCCATTCTTCAATGGTGAAGATTATTCTTATTGGAAGGTTAGGATGAGAGTCTTTGTAGAAGCAATAGATACCGATATTTGGGATGCAATTGAAAAAGGTCCTTATATTCCTAGAAGAGTGATTAATGGTGAAGCCATTGTTATTCCTAGGACAAGTTGGAATGAAGATGATAAAAAGAAAGTTTCATATGATTTAAAAGCTAAAAATATCATCTTCTCCGCTTTGTCCAAAAATGAATTTCATAGGATTTCACAATGTCAATCGGCTAAAGAAATGTGGGATACCTTGCAAATCACTCATGAGGGAACTAGTGAAGTTAGAGACTCAAGATTAAATGATTTAACTCATTAATATGAGCTCTTTCATATGTTCCCTAATGAGTCTATCAATAATATGCAAACAAGGTTCACACATATCGTTAACCAATTGATTGGCTTAGGAAAGGAATTTAGAGATGGTGAAACTACTAACAAAGTCTTGAGATGTCTTGATAGGAGATGGCAACCTAAGGTGACCGCCATCAAGGAAGCTAAGGATGTAAAATCTATGGACTTGACCACCTTGTTTGGAAAGCTCCAAGAACATGAGATGGAACTATCAAGACTTCACTTAAATGAAGACTCGGACAAGAAAAAGAAGAGCATCTCTCTAAAAGCCTCAACCAAAATGTCAAAAGAGGATGAAGATGAATCTTCAAGTGAAAGCTCCGATCATGCTCTAAATGAGGAAGAGATTGGTTTATTTGCCAAGAGGTTCAACAAATTCCTCAAAGGCAAAAAGGGTAGTTCATCATTCTCTAAGGACAAGAGACCTCAAGACAAAAGATCCAAGGATAACAAGAAAAGAAACAAGAGCTCAAGTGAGAGCGTGAAATGTCATGAGTGTGGTGGGGTAGGACACATAAAAATGGAATGTCCCACCTACTTGAGAAAGAATGAGAGGAAGACTCAAGATGGCAAGGGGAAGAGAGCTTACATTGTTTGGGATGAACCGGAAAAGGATTCCAAGTCATCCTCAAGTAGTTCGGATGATGAGGAAGCCAAGCTATGCCTCATGGCCAAGAATGACAATGAAGCCTCCTCAAGTAGTGAAAGAAATGACAATGAGAGTGAGGATGAGGTATCATCTAACTATTCTTACACCTCCTCTCATACTATTTCTTATGATGATTTGCTAAATGAATATAATGAAATGCTCACTCAATTTGAAAGACTTGCTAAAGTTAACAAAGAAAAGGGAAAGAAGCTTTTGGAGTATCAAAAGGAAATCAATGAATTAGAAAAATCTATTAATGATTTGAAACTCCAAAATGCATCCTTGGAACTTGCTAACTCTAGTCATGTTTGTGAGAATGCAAATCAATCATATACCATCACTCATTGTGAAAAGTGTTGTGTGCTTGAAAATGAAGTTAATGATTTGAAAATCAAACTCAACACTTTTAACAAAAGTGATAGAAACCTAGATCGGTTGATTGGTTCTCTTATACACAATTCAAACAAAACCGGTTTAGGATATGTCCACAAGAAAAAGAAAAATAAAGTGGTTGGTTCATTCTCAAAAATTGATTTCACAAAGAAACCAACTTGCTTTTATTGTGGAAAATTTGGACATACAAACAATAAGTGCCATATCAAAACTTTTGGAATTCAAAATGGTACTTATGTTTGGGTTAAGAAGGGAGAATCATCCAAGACTAACAAAAAGGGACCCAACATAATTTGGGTACCCAAAATGAGCAAGTGATTATGTCTTGTAGGTGTGCCTTAGAACCGGAAAGCAACTTTGGATACTTGATAGTGGATGTTCTAGGCACATGACGGGAGATAAGCGAAACTTCATTGAGCTTACTCCTAAGGAAAATGGATATGTCACTTATGGAGACAACAACAAAGGCAAAATACTTGGTATAGGTAAAATTAGTAATTCTTCCAACTTGGTTATTGATAATGTACTTTATGTTCAAGGATTAGAACATAATCTTTTGAGCATTAGTCAATTATGTGATATTGGTAACCCTGTATTATTTACCTCTACTCATTGTCTCATAAAAAGTGACAAAGATGAATCTATCAAATTTGTTGGAAAAAGGTCTAATAACACTTACATGGTTGAATTGAATAATATCACTTCTTTAGTTTCAAAATGTTTAATTAGCAAAGAAAGTGATACTTGGTTATGGCATCGTAAGACCGCTCACATTAATGTAAATCAACTTAAGAAACTTCAATCCAAAGACTTAGTAGTTGGTTTACCAAAGCTCAATTTTCAAATTAAAGGTGATTGCACTCCTTGCAAGAAGTGCAAACAAACTAAAAATCATTTTAGTTCCAAAAATGATGTGTCCACAACAAGACCATTGGAAATGCTTCACATGGACTTGTTTGGACCTTCTCAAGTTAAAAGCTTTGGTGGCAACTACTATGCCTTGGTGATTGTTGATGATTATTCAAGATTTACATGGACATTATTTTTAAGTGCTAAGAGTGAGGCCTACAAGTCTTTTAAACGCCATATTAAACTTGCCCAAAACCAAGTAAACCAAAAAGTGATTATTATCCGAACCGACCATGGAGGTGAATTTGAAAACTATAAATTTGATAGATTTTTTTGATAAGCATGGAATTGAGCACCAATATTCGGCACCTAGGACTCCTCAACAAAATGGAGTTGTTGAGAGGAAAAATAGGGTGCTAGAGGAACTTGCAAGAACCATGTTAAATGATTCTCAAGTACCTCAATGTTTTTGGGCCGATGCCGTTAATACGGCTTGTTATGTAATGAATAGAATTTTAATTAGGCCCATGATAAAGAAAACCCCCTATGAGCTTTACAAAGGTAGAAAACCCAATATATCCCATTTCCATGTTTTTGGATGCAAAGTGTACATTTTAAACAATGGAAAAGATCAACTTGGAAAATTTGATTCTAAATCGGATGAGGGAATATTTTTTGGGTTACTCTTCTTATAGTAAAGCTTTTAGAGTTTATAATAAACGAACTATGACTATTGAAGAATCAATACATGTTGTTTTTAATGAGTCTTCGAAAGAAGATAGTGTTTTATGTGAAGGTAGTGATGATGGACTTGAGATTTCAAATGTTGACAAAGAGATGGAAAAATTAAAGGATGAAGGAGAAGTCAAAGATGAACTTGATCCGGCTTGGAAAATGGTGAAAGCTCACCCTATTGACAATGTCATAGGAGATCTTTCAAAGGGAGTATTAACTCGTAGGTCAATTCAAAATATTTGTCATTTTGTTTCCTTTGTTTCTCAAATTGAACCAAATTCAATTAAGGAAGCAATTATGGATGAACATTGGGTTATGGCCATGCAAGAAGAACTAAATCAATTTATTAGAAATGATGTTTGGGAATTAGTGCCTATACCCGATGATCATACCATAATTGGTTTAAAATGGATTTATAGAAATAAACTTGATGAATCCGGTTTGATTATAAGAAACAAAGCGAGACTTGTTGCCCAAGGGTACAACCAAGAGGAAGGTGTTGATTATGATGAGACCTTTGCTCCGGTTGCACGTCTTGAGGCAATCCGAATCTTGCTTGCCTTTGCATCAATTATGAATTTTACTCTTTATCAAATGGATGTCAACAGTGCTTTCTTGAATGGTTTCATAAATGAAGAAGTGTATGTTAAGCAACCACCCGGTTTTGAAAGTCATGAGTTTCCAAACCATGTTTACAAGTTGAAAAAGGCACTTTATGGATTAAAACAAGCTCCTAGAGCTTGGTATGATCGATTAAGTACCTTTCTATTAGAAAATGGCTTTCAAAGGGGAAAGGTTGATAATACACTATTCATCTATAAAACCAAAGAGGACATTTTGTTAGTGCAAATATATGTAGATGATATTATCTTTGGTGCCACTAACGAGTCCTTGTGTAGAAAGTTCTCTAGTTTGATGAAAAAGAAATTTGAAATGTCCATGATGGGGGAGCTCAAGTTCTTCCTAGGACTTCAAATCAAGCAAGTCAAGGAGGGGATTTTTGTGCATCAATGAAAATATTGCAAGGAGCTCCTTGGAAAATTCGGAATGGACAAATGCAAAGAAGCATACACTCCCATGAGCACAACATGCTACCTAGACAAGGATGAAAAAAGGTAAACCGGTTGATGTAAGTAAATATAGAGGCATGATAGGTAGTCTTCTATATCTTACCGCATCTAGACCGGATATTATGTTTAGTGTATGCATGTGTGCCCGTTTTCAAGCAAATCCTAAAGAATCACACCTATCCGCAGTTAAACATATTTTTAAATATCTTAAAGGAACAATTAACACCGGATTATGGTATCCTAGGGATGCTAGTCTTAGTTTAGTTGACTATTCGGATTTCGACTTTGCGGCATGCAAGCTTGATCGCAAAAGCACTAGTGGTACTTGCCATTTATTGGGAAGTTCATTAGTGTCATGGTTTTCTAAAAAGCAAGCTTGTGTTGCTCTTTCCACCGCCAAAGCGGAATATATCGCCGCCGGTAGTTGTTGTGCTCAACTCTTGTGGATGAAACAACAATTATCGGATTTTGGTTTAAAATTAGAAAGTGTTCCATTAAAATGCGATAACACGAGTGCCATCAATCTAACTAAGAATCCGGTATATCACTCAAGGACTAAACACATTGAAATTAGACATCATTTCCTAAGAGATCATGTTCAAAAGGGTGATAGCACAATTGAATTTGTAAGTACCACAAATCAATTAGCGGACATTTTTACAAAACCCTTACCAAGGGATACCTTCTATCATATAAGAGGTGAACTTGGTATTTTAGATGAGTCAAGTATAAACTAATTGATTTGTGCCATTTAAAAATCACCAAATGTGTCTAAATTTAGTGTGTGGTCATACTTGGTTGAAATTGCCTTAAGAGCTTATAAATTTATGTTTTAATTGTGTGTGATTATGTTTCCTATCTTTAGTTTTCATTAAATGCGTTTAATTTTGTGTTTTTGAGTGTTAAAACTGTGTTTTTATGCATAACTGATAAAAACACTCGAGTGTTTCTTAAATCACTCGAGTGAATTTAATTCAAAATTAAATCAGTTTTAATTGAAAAAGTTTTTGAGCAGGTCTGATGGAAAATACTCGAGTGTCTCTTAAATCACTCGAGTGTTTTGAGTCTAGGGAAAAATCAAGCTTTCGGCCAACACTCGAGTGAATCCCATTTCACTCGAGTGAATCACAGTTTTCTGAAAATCCATCTTTCGGCCAACACGCGAGTGAATTCAAATTCACGCGAGTGTTTTTCAGGTTTTCTGAAAAACACGCGAGTGTTTTCAAATTCACTCGAGTGAATTCATCAGATTTAGTCTGATGCAGCTGCGATTTTCCCAGAACTGCACGAACTCTTCTCTTTTTTAATCTGCGTTTTCTCAGTTCTCTCACCCCTTTCATCACATATTTCACCCAAAATCAATATTTCTTTCATATTTCAACAAGATTTCATCTTCTAAACTCATTCCCATCCTTATTTCACATCAAATTCACATTTTCAACCATCAAATTCATCATTCCCTTTCCAAAACCCTAACTCCCCAAAACCCCAAATTCTCAAAATTTCTTCTAGTTTTCACTTGTAAGTGCAAATGGCTTCATCTTCGGACAATAGAAGAAAAGGGAAAAAGCCTAAAATGGAGGAGCCCCAACCAATTGAAGAGGAGGAGGATGATTTCTATCAAAGGGCAAATTGCATTGAGAGGGAAAGAAAGTTTGCTTCCAACGATTATGCTACACAAACATGGGTAAGTGAAGCCTATCTCATTAGTAGAGGTTTTCCATTTGTCAATGCCCTTAAAACTCAAAAGCTCATGGGTTTCCTATCATATAATGGCCCTATCTACATTAGGTTAGTTAGGCAATTTTATGCAAACTTTAGGCAAAATGGAAACTCATATGAGACCTCCGTGTTAGGAAAACGTTTTGAGGTTACCCCTAAGGCTTTATTCCAAGTCTTTGGGCTATCACGATCGGGCGAAGGCACATCTAAAGGAGATGTTGACCCTATTTTTCGAAACTTGCTCTGCCCCGATCGTGTATATCTCAAGGGCGAGAAGAAAGCAAACCAAATGACCGCCAACAATAGAGTCCTCCACTGTCTTATTTGCCATATTTTGTTGCCCCAAACTTCTCCAAATTACTCCCGCCCCATTCAAATTGAGCTTCGTGTTATGGATGCCATTCTTAATGGAAATGTCTTGAATTGGGCCTCCATTATCCTTGCTAGAATGAAACAAGCCTCCGACTCCAAACCTAAGCAAAACCTCCCTTACCCAATGCATGTTTGCAGGCTCCTTCAATATTTTGAGGTTCCTATTTCCGAAATAGAGCCTGTCGTTCGTCTTCCTGCAAAAATCCATGCCTTTTCTGACAACTCTTTAGGTAAGATGGACATCGAGTACTTCGGTTATCGATGTATGTACTTTGATGAGGCAGCTGCTCTGAGAGGTCAGGGCAATGTTCAGCAGGCTGCAGATCAGTTGGGCGTTGACCCTCAGCAGTTGGAGGAGGAGCAGGCCACTTTTGATCAGCAGGCAGGAGGGAGTAGTGGAGTACCCCAGGATGATCCTACTTATGGGATCAACTTTGATATGCCGGGGTCCTGGAACACCACATTTGCAGAGCACAGGGTATATATGGATGAGCGAATGGATGGTTTTGATGGGAGGTTTGCCTCATTGGCTCATGAGGCTCAGGACTTTAGGACCTATATGACTGGTAGGGTTGATCGGATTGATGGGCGGCTGGATGCTTTGGAAAATCAAGCTCAAGAGCAAAGGGCAACTTTGTTTGACATGCGGACTCAGATGGATCTCCAGCACTCCGCTCTTCATGGTAGGCTTGATGCCCATTCTGCTAGTGTGGATGCATAGCTTTGGACATGTGCGCTTCGATCTCAGTCAGATTCTGACAGCTCTTGGGAGATTCCAGCCCTATCATCGTGATGATGATCAGCAGCCACCATCCGCTTGAAGTCCATGATGTTCCTTTGCACTACTTTTTATGTCTATGCCTTTATTTTTAGCTATGTTGAAACTTTGGAGTATTTTGTTGTTTTTGGAGTTGGGTGTAGTTTGTTTAAAACTCATGTTTCATGGTCTATGGATGGTGTGTGGAATGATGGATTTATGATATTTATGCATTAATCATGTTTTCTTCATGATTTTCATATTCTTTAAAGTTTTTCAATATTGCTTCATAGTCATATTTTGCGTCTTATTTACTCTTAAGGGAAAGTTTTCTTATTGGTATCCTTCATTCTCCACCTTTGTTTCCAAAATGTTATATTTTTGATCATGACAAAAAGGGGGAGAAAGGAGATTAAAGAGCAAAGAGCATATTTTTTTCCGCTTTCTTGTTTACACTCTGATGATATATGCTCTTACTCTGATACCAATGAGCACTTGATTATGATTATTATTGTATTACGTTGTACTTGGCATTTTCTGGATGTACAGGTTAAAAAGGTTCCTAGATTGAGGGGGAGCTCTCAAGTGCTAGAGGTTTAATTATTTTGTCATCATAAAAAATGGGGAGATTGTAAAATCAAGTCTCCGATTAAGGTGGATTAATTTTGATGATGACAATGTCATTAAATTATGGACTTAATTTGAAGAATGCAAGCCCAACATTAAAGAAGATCAAGTGCTTAGTTTAATTATTCATTCTCATTTATTCTTATTGTATTTTATTTTATTTATGAGAGTGGGTAGTTTAGGTTTTTATTCTCACATAAGGTCAAATAATGATCATGCATGAAAGGTTGAGATTAAAACCAATTAGACTTGAGAAGAGAATTGAAAACAATGTTAGAAAAACTTAATTTTTCCAACATTGAGCAATTCACTCGAGTGAATTGAGAATCACTCGAGTGATTTATGAATTTTCAGTAATATAGCCGTTGGATAAAGTAAAAAGGCAACACTATCAGAGCTGACCAAAAACACTTGAGTATTTTCAAAAAGACTCGAGTGATTTAGGTCTGTCAGCAAATTTTTTAAACGTTAGAAGAGGACAAAAAGGTAGAATAACTTGGTTTTTCCTTCCCTTTTGTCCCCTCACTTATATTCTGAATAGTGGCTATTATCCATTTGAACAAGCTTACACTCTTTCATTGATTCTCTCTCTCTCAAGTGTTAAAATCATTTTCTCTCTCTAAACTCAACCAAGCATTCATCTTTATTATTTGTCTTAGTGAGTTAAGAGAGTGTGCTTCATTTGTAAGAGAATTATTTGTTGTAAAACTCTCAAACACTCAAACACTTTAGCTTGTTTAGAAAATCTTGGTGAGGTATCCAAGTACTTGGTGAGGTATCCAAGTTCTCAAGTCTTGGGAGGTTCTCAATCACAAAGACTAATAGGATTCTTAGCTTGGTGGGCTCTTGGAGGTTCCAAGGAGCTTAAGAAGAAGGGACTCTTCATCACCAAATCAAGTTGGGGTAGAAATTTCAAGAGTTTAGTACACTCTTGAAAAGGGTTAGGATTGTGTAACATCCCAAACTTAATTTCTAGTGTAACCTATGTTGTGATAGTCTTTGGGTAGAAGGAATGATGGTATACGTTAGAAATTTGGCCAAATAGACATGTAAATTTAGGTTTAAAGCATAGAATTTTAGGGAATTTAAAAGAACAAGATTGATAGCTCAAAACATAAATTCCACCGTTGGATATGAAGTAGGATAGGTGAGGAAGCTTGCTTTAAAATTTGAGCAAGATCCGACGGATAACGAACAAGTTATGGCATTTTGAAATGCCAAGAAAAAAAAGAAATCTGGCCAGACTACTCGAGTAGTGCCAAACTAATCGATTAGTACACTAACTAATCGATTAGTTCACCGACTAATCGAGTAGTTGGTGGAAACAGCAAGTCCAGAAAATCAGGACTACTCGAGTAGTCCACTGACTACTCGAGTAGTGCGACCAGTTACAAAAAAAAAAGAGTGCACGTGATGCACTCTCCTCCACACAAAAGGCATCTCTTTTTGTGTCTTTAATTCCTATCCACTCACTTCCTTCCCAATCAAATACAATAACTCACTCTTACTCTCATAACACTCTCTCTCAAGCTCATCTTATTCTTCCTCTCTCTCAAAACCCACGAGCTCCTCCTCTTCCTCATAGGATTCCACTTGCTTTTTCTCAAATCAAGCAAAGGCAAGTGATTTCACATCCCCTCCTTCATCAAATCTCTTCCTTTGTAAACTCCAAGTAAGTAATCAAGTGTGGTTTCTTCTCTTTCTCTTTCAAGATTCGTTTCTCTCTCTCTCCATCCATGGTGGTTTTGATTTTAAGCCATGGAAACTCCTCCTTATTTGGATTTTTGGCATGATCTATGATTTGAATGATAATATTTTCTTGCTATGGCTCTTGATTTAGGTTCTCCCATTCTCGTGTTGGTCATAGCTCCTTGGTGGGGAAAGGTTCAAGTTAGAACAAACCCAATCTCCCTATCTCTAGAAGTGTGAGGTAAGGAGGTTTGTGTTACCATATTCTAGGGGGTAGATTTTATTATGTATATATTGGCTTACTAAGAGATATGTGTTAATTAGGATTAAGAACCCTAGGATAGCTAATGATGTATAAGAATATTTAGATGTATTTCCTTGTGCCTAAATATGTTGATTGATATATGATTTGTGTGGTTTGATATTTCACTAATTATGTTGAACCCTAGAAATAATATAAGGATAATGATTAGGTTAATTGGAATTGAAACTGATTGGCTTGTTTGAATTTGCTGGTATAATTGGAATTAAAAAGTATAGTGAGATGGTGAAATTGATAAGTTAATGAAAATGATTACAAAATGATTTAAGGAAATTTATACTGATAATGGGAAGTGATGATTTGATAAAAAGGTATGCAAAGTGAAAACAACCCAAAAATGACAATGAAATATTAAAGATATACTTTGGATTGTGTGACCCAGATCTTGTAAGACGTTGTCCTTAGGAGACTGTACGCATAGATCGCGTAAGTCGCACATAGTGCGCTGCTGTAAGTCGTTGTCCTTAGGAGACTGTACGCAATGATGGGCACACATTCCGGTGGCGTGTGATTCCAGGTCTTGTAAGTCGTTGTCCTTAGGAGACTGTACGCATAGATCGCGTAAGTCGCACTTAGTGCGCTGCTGTAAGTCGTTGTCCTTAGGTGACTGTACGCAGTTATGGACACACACACCATTTATTATTAAAGATATAATTGGATTGTGCGATTCCAGATCTTGTAAGGCGTTGTCCTTAGGAGACTGTACGCATAGATCGCGTAAGCCACACATTGTGTGCAGCTGTAAGTCGTTGTCCTTAGGAGACTGTACGCAATGATGGACGCACATTCTATTTGTGGAAATCCAGGTCTTGTAAGTCGTTGTCCTTAGGAGACTGTACGCTTAGATCGCGTAAATCGCACATAGTGCGTTGCTGTAAGTCGTTGTCCTTAGGAGACTGTACGCATTTATGGATCCACATTATATCATTAAAAACTATATGTATATATATATATACTTACCTAAATATACACAGTTAAAAGAAATCTTAATGAAGGTGAAAAGAGGGAAGAAAAACATGAAAATATAATGAAGTGAGACTATAAATTAATTAATTAAAATATATAACTTAAAAATGGTATGAGGAAATGAGTTGAAGTTTGATAATAAAAGTTAGTAGATTTCATATGAAAATAATTGAATTGAATGAGAGTGTTTGTTTGGATTATATGCATTATATGGATGGGTGTGTTTGGCTTGGTGGTTCAGTATAGTATAATAGAAACTGTTTTCCCTATTATATTGTGTAATACTCACCTCCTTACCATTTTTCAGGTACTGAGCTGGAGTATACACCAGGATTGGCCGAGCAGGATTACTCTCCCTCACAGGGAGAGTAGGGTTTATATGAGATTAGTACATCTCTTAGGGACCTAAGCCTCTTATGTTTTGATGTGTATGTGTTGTGTATACCTTTTTGAATGAGGCTTAGGATGACTTTATTTTGTTAAGCTTTAAAACTTGGATTTATGTTATTCAAGCTTTTTAATTCTGCTGCTACTCTGAAATACTTAATGCACTTTAATATGTGAAGCCCATTGGGCCTTGTCATGATTCATATATCTGGAATGAAGCCCTGCTGGCTACTGGTTGTACGTAATTGATAATGTTTTCACAGGTCAACTTTTGGATTAGCCCGAAAAACAAACAAAACTCTGTCCATTTGATGGGTGATTTTATTAAATTAAAAAGGAATTTTTAAGTACGTATTTTTAATTATGGGGTATTTAGGGGAAATATATCCTAGGTGTTACAGATTGAGTGAGGAATCTCAATTTATCCTTGTAATTTCTAACAATTTGATCACTAGTAGAAACTCCTAAGTTGATTAGGGGGACTGGATTAGCACTCTAGATTGAGTGTGAACCAGGATAAAATTGGTGTTGTCTCTCTCTTTTATAGCTTTCTTAGTTTTCAAGTAAAACCAAATCCTAAGTTCTCTAGAAAGGGGCTTTTATAATTCTAGTAGCAATTGGTTGCAATTAACTTGTTTTCAACTTGTTTTAACTTAGTTTAATTGCCCTCTACTTTGATTTATATCTGCCCTGGATTAGTCTTTAAGAAATTGAATCATTTTGCTAAATTTCTCTGAAACTGCTCCTTTCTGTTCTGCATAAAACACTCGAGTGTTTTTCAATTCACTCGAGTATTTCGTAGCATTTCACTCGAGTGTTCTTCATTTTCACGTGAGTGTTTTTCAGGTTTTCTGAAAAACACGCGAGTGTTTTTAAATTCACTCGAGTAAATTGCCCAGTTTCAGCAAAACAAGCTTTTGATCAATTATCTTTTAATTGCACCGAAAATTAGTCACTGTTGCTTCCATATTACTATTCACCCCCCCCCCCCCTCTAGTAATTGCTAAGCCCGCTTGTTGGTTTCCAACATAACTAACTTTCTTTTTAACTGATTAACTCTTAACTAACGCACCAATTCACATATTCTAATAGCCCCTTTTAATCATAACTAGAGAGAACTGTTACAAAGAGTAAAGTATAGAAAAATACTCTAATATTTTCTCAAGGAGTAAACATTCTTCTCTAATACATTCCCTTTAATCATAACTAGGAAAAAACTACGATTGGTCATTGATCTTCCAAAAACTAGTTGTCGAGCCAAGCTACTGAGCACTGAATGGATATATGAGCAGATATAGCTTTAACTGTGAGTAGCCTTTTGTGAAAATCAAATATGGTTATTCGTCGAGCCTTAGTTAGAATATTTTCTATTTGATCTTGAGATCGTATGTGATCGTATGTGAACAACTTGTAGCTGTTGCTAAATTACTCTTTCTCTAACAGAGAAAATGTCAAGTTTCATATCTCATGTTTGTTATATGTCTGTGCTTTCTCTTAATTACTCCATTTTGATGAAGCATGTGAGGACATATTAGCCTGTGAATAATGCCTTGAGAGGCAAGATAACTATAAAAAGGCCTAAACTCTCCACCCTAGTTTGATTGAAAAGCATTAACTTTAGTATCAAATTGTACCTCAACTAGTTTTTGAAACTGAAGAAAGACTTTAAAGGCACTGACTTTCTGTGTAACAAATACAGCCAAGTATACCTTGTAAATGCACCAACAAAGGTAATGTAATATGTCTATCCTATTGAAGAGACCACTATTAGAGTAGGTTCCCACAAATCATTGAACAATAACTCTAAAGGTTGTGATATTCAAATAGAGAATTAGAAGATGAAAGTCTATGAAGTTTGCCTAAATAGCATGCTTTCACATAACTACTCCAATCCTTTAACATTTGTCATTTGGACATTGCACTCAAGAGGGTAGGACTTTACTAAGTACAACACAGTTAGGATGTCCAAGCCTATTATGCAACACATGATTATGTCAGAGCAACACAGTACTTTTATTATCACAGTGAATTGTTGGAATATGAGAGAGTTTAACATTAAGCTTTGAAGCCAGATAATTTCACTAGCAACTTGAGCTAATGCTCTACACTCAGGTTTAGTGTTGCTTCTAGCAACACCATATTGCTTTCTTGACCACCAAGAAATTAAATTTGGTCATTATTCCGATCTTATTGCGAGCTAAGGACACTTACCCTACAAAAGGAGCCTTAGAAGACCTGCTACGACCTCTAGTAAGGCTTTGATTGTATGATCCAAGCTCGGATGACCTACGATGTAAGGCCCTGAGTCCAGAACAATTTGGTTCAGCTCGAAAGAAGCTCTGATCCATGGATAAGTCGCGAGATTTATTCGTGAATTCAATCTTTAAAAGATAAGAAGTGTTATAGAAGCCTTAATGACATATTATAGCAAGATTATTAGGAATTATGGAAGTTTATCGATTGTCTTTTTGAAGATAAAATCACACGAAGATTACTCTCAAATATAAAAATCTGTCAAGAGAATACCTATAACTAGGAAACTTTCCTAGTTCTATAAATACTAGTCCCATACCCATGGCTAATGCATCCACACACAACCAGCTAAACACATGCCTAACATGATACATACTGTATAACACAAGGGATACACTTTGTCCTCATGCTCTAGAGAACATCGTCAGCATTCCACAGAGAAGCAGTTCATCACTAAGGGAATCATCCTCTTGCTGCCCAGAAGAAGGTGGCAATTGCACTCAACCCCACCACGAAGGTTCATTAAGCCACTGAAGCTTGCTACCCTTGGTAGCAGGCATATATACATTTGAAGGAGTTCCTTGACCATACAGGATTCACTAAGAGTAGAAGGCATATCACTTGTTGCTCTTAGAGACAGTACTGATCCATCTCGTATTCTCGCTCTCCGCTCGATGCACTATTTCAACGTGCATGATAAAACTACGTAGTCTTGATCCCCAGAACCTAGTTCGAATGGGTACATAGGATCGAGAGGTCACTCTTGTCAGAATAAAAATCCTTTACAAGGACACTTCTCCTTAACTAGGGACATCTGTCCAATCCGAATAGAACATTGGCACCATAGGTGGGAACCATAAACTAATAACCCCACGGAAAACAAGGAATTCGATGGGAAACCATTATCCGAAATCAGTCAACCCATCAACAAAATAACCAAACAGGAGCAGACAATTAAGGGCCGGTTCTGGTCAACCCTGCGTTAGGTCAAGAGAAGCTAGTGGCCCCGTCAAACTCTCTAGTGATGGGACAAAACATCAGGGAGCAAAGAAACGAAAGCAATCCTAGGTATCGAACTGCAGCGTTCGTGACTCTTGATGCCCCAATACCTTCATCAGAGGAACCCGCAATATCTCGAGGAAGAAGAACCTGATCAAGGTTAGTCGTTCCCTTCCAAGGCCGGGAAAGAAGCTCTTGAGAAAGGCCAAACTAGAGTGTAAACTAAACATCATCTTCCCAAGCCAGGCTGTACAAGATAATTGGCGACAAAATCGAAAAAGCCTTCATGGATTTGTTCAAAATCCCAAGGCCGGTTCGCTCCCAAACGACGTGCTCCGGGCGAGCAGCCCCAACAAATCCGGCAAGAGAGCGTGAAGGAGTAACACTAGCGGTAGAGCAACTCGAAAATCAACTCGCCAACACACACCTCACTGCGATCCCAAGAAGAGGAACCCGGGGATCAGTTAATTTGAGAGCCTGTATCCAGGAGATCCGAGAAGCGTTGGCTATGAAGACCCCCGACTGCGGTGAGTCCTATCTAGGGTGGAACCTTTTTGTGAAAGGATTATGCGCGCCTCTAATCCAAATAATTTTCATCACCCTGTCAACCTTTAGGTTATGATGGCACAAGGGATCCAGAGTAGCACGTCAAAAAGTTCCAAGCTGCAATAGCCTTCCAACATGGAAGCCCAAACGTTATGTGTAAGGCTTTCTCTCTAAACTTGACAGGACCAGCTTCGGAATGGTTCTAAACTCTGGCACCCAGGTCCATCAACAAATGGACACTGCTCACTGATACTTACTTAGTTAAAACATTATATTATTAATTTCTTTTTCATCAATAATTCATTCTCCATCATTCTTCTCCCTCTCTACCGCCCAAAAAACAAAGTGATGCTCTAATACTGTCGTACCCTTGATCGGTTGTTCGAAACCATCACCTTCATTTTGTATCCCGTGTTTTTCCTGCTACATAAATCTTCTGAATTCCATCTAAAATATATCATTTTCTCCACCACCACCTTCATTTCATTTTCAAATCTGAAATTTGAAATTGGTTCATTTTTTTTTTCAAATCTGGTTTCAAGGATAGGGGTGGGTGGGTTGGTGCAGTGTATTACAAACAAGAAGATGGTGGCAGATGGTATGGCACTAATGATGGAAGAGGGAGGAAAAACATGTCCTAGAGGCTTCGGATTGAGTCTATGGAGGTTTTGGCTATAGGTAGAGATGATGATCGCATATCCAACATGGTGAATGAACTTGTGCTCACTCTCAAGACAATGATCAGGGAGGGGGTCTCGATCGTGAGTGGTCGTGTAAGGCATTGCAAAAGCGTCGGCCGTTGGTTGTGAGATCTTGTCACGGGATGATCGACATATCTGATGGGTATGGGCTTATGGTGTTGTTAGGGTTGTGGAATAGTGACCGGAAATTAAGTAACCAATGACAGTGGTCTGTAGGGGTGGTGACTGAGGGCTTTGAAAGATGGGGATGAGTGATGTTGGAGATTAGGAACAAAGATAAAATGATAAATGAACATCTAAACTCACAAATGGAGCATCACTTTTGAAATTCACATGGTACATTAAAGAGGTTATCAAGAAAGAGGTGGGATTAGGTTGTCAAGAAAGAGGTGGGATTAGGCACATTGTGGGATTAGGCACATTGTGGGGTTTCGAGTTATGCAATTAGAACTCATGTTCTAGACCTTAACCTCAGAACCAATATGTATTTCAAGTCATTTTCAATCTTCAAAGCCCGAGTACTCCAAAAATGGAAAAGTATCACTACCGTACCCGTGTCTAATACTGATACGCGTATGATATTTCCCGATACGTGTCCCAAGAGTATACAATTATATTTTATTTAATTTATTATTTTAAAAAAAATACTTTTAGGATACTTATTGGTACTCTCTGGTACTTTTCCGATACTTGTTTGACTTTATTTTGAATTTCTAATAATTCTTTTTTTTAAAGTAACTTTTTATTAAAAGTTCATGTTCTAAGATGAAAGCACATTTATTCAAAATCCCTTGTGATGGAGTTGCTATTTGTTATAAAGTTATTGGAGAATATTTGGATGATTTAAAAAGAATTTGTGAAGAAGCTAAAAATAAATTACTCCTTCCGACTCAAATTATAAACAAAAATAACTAATTTTACGTTTATTAAGGAGGTTAGTTGATTGTATTTAATTTTCTTAAATTTTTATAAAAAAAATAGAGATATTTTAGGAAAGTTACATTGGGAATGAAACAAAAATTAAATAAAATAACAATTTTTTAGGAAAGTAGCATTGAGAATGAAATAAAATTTAAGAAAATTGGTTAGTTTTGCTTATATTTAAACCAAAATAATGATGTTTTTTTTCTTATATTTCAAGCAGGAGGGAGTAATGCTTAAGCATGTTATATTGTCGAATGAGAATTGTTGATTAAATTCAATTTCAACATCCTTGCCAAAAAAAAATCGTGTTAATGTATCATATAACATGTCGAATTAGGAGGTTAAGCATCTAGTGCCCCGTGAGCGAAGATCATTCTTTTAAAAAAAATTTATATTTTTATTTAAATAAAAAAAGAAAAAAGGGAATTGAAGAGAGAGATCGCCTTCGCCAATGTGATATCACGCGGCACCACATAAACAACCTCTTGCGTCTGACTAGAATTTTGATGTTACATTTCATCAAAATTGACCAGAATCGGTAGCAGAGGTATATGAAAAACCAAGGAGTAACTTCGGAAAGTCAAACATTGAGAAAAAAAAGTATAAAAGTATCTGACAAAAGTATCCCAAACTTCAGGAACTTATGACATAATTAAACCTACAAAAATTTCCAGTATCCCATGTCCGTGTGATACTATGTTTCGAGTCTTCATAATTTTCAATATGATTGAAGTGGTAACTTAAATTCTTTAATGTTTTTTTCCATTGATAATCAAGTTCCAGTTGGAGTAGTAAAAAATGCTTGCATAATTATTTTTTCTTCCACAGTACTCCTTCGTGAATCAATAATGGAGAGAAAGAACAGAATAGTACAGTAGTTACACATATGGAGACTAGAGTAGTTTGACCAAGTCAAAATAAAAAATGGCTCCAACTCCAAAATCAAATCACATCTATCGAAAATGTCTTCGTTAGTTGCCTCTTCATGGAAAAAATAAAAGACTTTTTTTTTCCGTCAATTACCCTTTGATCCCCACTGTTTAAAATAGGTCCGACAATTTCTTCCGTTTGAAACAAAGTGAAAACAAAATAAAACAATTAAGCCCACATTTATCGACTTTATGGAGGTGAAAGATGATTTCCAATTTTCAAAAGACGAAAACTATTTTAATTTATTACCAATTTGCATAAGGCGAAAGAATTAATGACTATTTAAAAGCTAAAATACTTCCGCTTTTTAAGAAGCGAAACAATTAAAATGTTAAAATCCCAGAAATGTCCCTCCGTAAACCCTTCACCTCCCTTTTGTACATGAATGAACGGAGAAACAATTTTCGTATTATAACAAATTTTTAATGTTTTCGCCTGATGAAAGACGAAATACTCTATTTTATTTACGACTTTGGAAACGCAAAAAATAATACGACTTGCGTAAGGCAAAATTGTTTTATTGTGTTTCCGCCTTATTTCAAACGAAAAGAATCTTTCGATTTGTTTAAGCAGTAAATAACAAATACTCCATCCGTTTCACTTTAAGTGTCTTTTTGAACTTTTGCACATAGATTAAGAAAGTATTGATTATGATTATTGTAAGTTTTATATTATTTTGTCAAAATACTCCTATTTAATATTTTTATTTTGTCAATGCATAATTAGTAGTATTACAAATTTCAAATCTAAAACAACATTAAATATAAGGTTAAATAAGGAAAAACAGTATTAAATGTTGTCTAAATTTGGTAGAAAGACACTTATTTTGAAACAAAATTTTGATGTTAAAAAGACACTAAAATTGAAACGGAAGGAGTAGGAACCAAAAAGAAAAAGTCAAAATAAAAGCGGGAGATGCATTTGGAAGAGGGTTAGTAAGCCAGTAACAGATAAAGGGTCCCTCCTACTGAGTTTGAGAATTGAGTTATGGGGCCCAAGGTACCCATCAAATCCAACCAACTGCGTACGTATACCTAATTTTATCTCACAATCTAATATCTATATACCCATCCCCATCTGCTTATCCCCACCACTCGTTTGTTTCAAATTCAATAATCTATCAACATCTATCCCCCCTTACCCCCCTCTCTTTATTTCTTTGTGTTCTCTCGCATGATTCAAATTAAATTGGAGGGATTGCACTCTTCACGCATACACATACCCTTCTTGTCATTTAACATGGTCCTTGCCGCTTTGTGAATATTCATAGTTCCCCACAAGCCCATTAAGTCTTCGGTTCTCACCAACAATAAGAAATTATGGGAGAACAGTAAAAGTAAAGTGGTAACTTCAGAATTTGCATAATAAAGAAAAGATCTATTCATTACATAGGGCTACAGCTTATGACATTACATTACATACTAGGCTTATTACATAATCTTACTGTAACAAGCAAAAGGATTTAACAAAGGTATGGGTAAAAAATCTTCCAACACATCTTTTGCTAGCTGGACTTTAAAATTTTCTCATGCTACTTACACCATACCTTGCTTACCCTTTGTCCATCACCATGATGTCGAAGAACAAAACCTGCTTACCTTATTCCTACTAATTAATAATTAATAATTAATAATTAATAATTATAGTAATTATATTATGAAAAAGAAAGAAAAAAATAATTAACCTTCCCTTCCTAAGCTGCTTTTCTTTCATTTTAACCCAGATTCCAAAAAACTGATGCTTTATTGTAACTAAACTAGCCAAAACACATTCTTGAATTTCATTTCATCTTTTTATAGCAAACTTAAACACAATTCTAACTATGACAAGCTACTGCCTCTACTAACTTCTCCTGTGAAATTTTCCATGGAAAGAGTACTGAAACTCCAAGCTTCAAAAGAGTCAAAAGGCCTCAAGGGTCAGTTCTTCAGTAGGTCCATTCCTGTGGAAGGCGAGTTTCGTAGTTTGCTGCCGCCTCTTCTCGGCGTAAAATCAATCTCTGCTGCTGCATCAGAAGAGCATTTCTCCTTGCCAACAACAATGCCTCTGAAAGAAAATAAAGTCCGACTAAGAATAAATAACTTTACTTGGCTCATTAACAATTTTACTCTTGGTATCAAAACTCGCTCTTACCATAGTCTGGAGCAAAAGCATTTGAGAACTGTGACTGAGTAGTTACATTCAGAGCATGAACAACCTTCGCCGGTACCAGAACCGGAGCAAAACCTGTAAAGATAACACAGTTCTTGTTTTTAGTGTTGAAATAGAAATATAACACACTAACATGAAATAGAAGCAAAGCAATTGATTTACCAGATTTCTTGCGAGGAGGCTCTTCGGTGTTTTTGTTCACATAATGGCGAGGCAAAAACACTCCGGTTCCACCACAGCCCCTTTTGGCAGCAGCAGATCCACCAGGCTGACCGGGTCTTGACCCGGATCCGGTAAACTGTACCCGTTGATTTTGGGGCTGAACCTGCAGTGGGGGCCATGCAGATGAGGGGCGCGTGCATTTCACATTCTCATACCCAAAGTCACGCCCTCTGTTCAGAACTTGTTGCTGTTGCTGAACAAACAAGTTAGCTTTTACTTGCTGTTGCTGCCTTCCCCAAACAGAAGCACCACACTGTTGCATCATCACATGCTCCTCTCTCATCTACACAAACCATGAAGCGAATGAGTAAAAAAAGTTTCAAAAAAAAAAAAAAAAGTGAAACTTTATTTAACGGTGATAAGTTTTTCTCTGTTCCAACCTGAGAAGCCTGGTTGGGGAACAAGGTAGCAGCATGATGAGGGAGATTACTAATTTGCCCTCTATTCTGAAACCCAAACGACGTCGTTTCACGGCTCAAATACTTGAGCCTAGCAACTTGCCCAGCTGCTGCATAAATAGCTTCCCATGCGTCGTTTTTTTCGCCAAACGGCGTCGTTGACGGTGACGGAACCCGTGAAGACCCGTTTGGGCTTCCGTCACCCGAGACGGCGCTTCGTCCAGACCAGCTTCCGATTCCACTCAGCGTGGACTGAGGCGACACGGCTAAGCCACGTGTCTTCAGGTTCAAGCTCTGTTTCAAAAAAAAAAACAAACAAACAAACAGTTAGATTTAGTTTCTTGCATGTTTGAAGAAATGTCCGAAATTGATTAGTTAATTAGTTAGTTAGTTGAGTTACCTCTGGTTTGTTACCAGTGATGATGGGGGAAGTGAGAGGGTGATGTTTGCGAGAGTCGTGAAGTGAGGACTGACTCAGACGGCGAGTTAAGGCTTTGAAGAAGTCTTCTTCCTCGTCGCTGCTCTCGGTTTCGGTGGACCCCGCCACAGACTCGACCGGCGAGGAAATACCCAGCTCGTATGGGAACTCCGATGGGAAACCGAACGGATCGGTGTCGACAACAACGTTGTTGTTGTTGTTGTCGCCCTTGTCGCGGAGGGGCCATTGCCCCGCATCATCACAAGATTTAGCCATGTTATTATGCTATAATAAAAAGGTTTAAAAAGAACAAGTAGGTCGTACTTAGCAATGTGAAGAGTGAAGAAAACCCAGCTATTATAGGTCCAGTGACCCAAACAAGGAGAGAGAAAAGGGAAAACAAAGGTGATGAGAGAGAGAGAAAGAAAGAAAGAAGAGAGAGAGAGGGAAAAGGTACAAGGAAGGGAGAAGGAGAAGGGAGTTGGAGCATGGAATGTTAGAAGACAATATGCTTTTATTGAGGTTTCAGGGTCTCTTTCGGGAAGTTCAAAATTTTTAAAGAAAATGGAAAAAATAAAAGTAAAATGTTAAAAATGAAAAAGAGAGGGAGAGAGTGGTAAACATTTGGAACAAGGGCCCAGAGGTTGGAGACATTTGTCCCTTGTATTGTATGCAACCCACCTGCCAATTGTACACTCCACCCTCTAATCTTCAATTAATTATTCGCCACCACAGTTGCACTTTTATATTTTTAATTTTATTTTTTAAATGTTGCACTTTTATAGGACTAATAATTTGTTGTTAACTTGTTGTTAATACACCTTCCCTTCCGGCTTTTGGTATAAGATTTTTTTAATTAATTACTAGTTTTTCATTTGAAAATATGAATATTTGATATTTTTTAAATTATCTTTTTATAAATATTATTAAAATTTTAAAAAATTATTAAGTAAATATGTATATTTATAAAATTAAATAATTAATTATTATTAGAGATTAATAAAAAAAATAATACAAATAAAGATGAAATAAAATTTTCAAAAACTCTTATATTCCCATCATTTCATATATTTTGGTCTTTTAAATATGGGCACACATATTAAAAAAGTATTGATTACCGTAAGTTTTATAGGAGTACAGTATGTATTTTGTTTGAAATGTCTCTATTTTTTTTATCTAAGATGTTTCTATTTAATCCTTGTCGAAAATTGTAGTACGATTTAATTTTTATTCGAAAATATGTTTATTAATTAATGTATAGTGGTTTAGAGATGAGAGAGAGGATAAAAATATAATTAATGGAGAGTGAATAAAATGATTGAATGAAAGATTTAAATTGTAAAAAAATATGTTTATAAATTAGAATCGTAAAAGGACAAAAAATATATAATTAAAAAAACCTAAAAAAGCCACAAGATATGAAACTCGGAAAGTATTGAGGAATGAAAGCATTAGTAAATCATACCCTTCATCTTATGCACAGAGTTAATTTATTTGGAAATATGTAATAATTATCAATTGAATATTGGTACACCTTTAGATTTATAATATAAGCAAAAAAAATTTAAAATTGTGTTTATTAAGGAAGTAAATTGATTATATTTAATTTTTTAAAATTTATCATAAGTATAGGTATTTTAAAGAGGTAATATTCGGAATGAAACAAAAATTAAATAAGATAACAATTTTTTAAGTACGTTTTTAAAAAATGGTATTAAAAATGAAATAATAAAATTTAAAAAATATTTATTTTTGTTTATATTTTAAATAAAGAGAAATATATTTTTTTTTATTTTTTTGGATGAATCAGGGTATCCACCCGCATAACTGGGTGACTAATCCATCGCTCCACGGTCAGGCCCTTTCGGGAGTGATGCTCTCGGTAAGACTTGCTCCATTCACATGCGTCTCGGAAATTTTTTTTTTTATATTTCAAAGAGGAGAAAGTAGTATTTGATTTTGATATTTGAGGATTTAAAGAAACCTTACCCTTATTGTATTCGAACACAATACTTGCTTTTCAAAACTTCTTGGCAATGTTTTTATTACTAGTGTAGCACCCGTGCTATGCACGAGAATTAAATCAAATTTATTTGTATACATACCAAAATTTAAATATTATTCAATGAAGTTATTTTATCATGCTAAATTCAAGGTTATTATGTGTTTAATCACTTCTATTTTTCAAATGAAAAATATTAGATCATTCTAATCATTACATATTTATTTATGAAGTTTTATTATTTTTTATAAGATGAAGTGTTCTTTGTTAAATAATATAGATATGAAATTTATTTTATTAAAATTAAGATTTAATGGATATGCACTGATTGTGTAAAGTTTTACTCTATCGACACATAATTCATAATTCTTTTGTATTAATTTCATTTAAAATTAATGATAATTAACATACATAAATGATGAATGATACACAAACAACATAAAAAATATTTACACAATCACATTGTCATCCTGCGACAGCCATATACTTTGAAATTACAAACAGAGTTTTTTTAATATATACGGAATGGATTTACCTACACATCATTTAAGAAGCTTGATTATCTACCAATTGCATCAAATCATGTAGGTATATTAATTTCAATTTAGATTAAAACATCTTAATAATTTGCATTGTTCATTCCTGCTTAAAACATCTTAGATTAAAGTATTCTGTTTGGCTTTTTAGACTTTTTTTTTCTATTTTCATATCTTATGTTCTTTAGCAGGTTCAATGCATAAACATATTTTTCTTTCCAATTTTAACCCTTCATTCAATTATTTATCTTACTTCTCATTAATTTTATTTTTATCATCTCTCTCATCTCTAAACCACTATACATTAATTAATGGACTCAATTACTAATAAAAATTAAATACTACCACAATTATCAATAAGGATTAAGTAGGGACATTTTAGATAAAATACACATAAAACTTACAATAATCAACATTTTCTTAATCTGTGTGCCTAGACTTAAAATGCCAAACAAAATGGAACAGGGGAAGTATGAATGGCAATAAGACCCACACCCGCGGGTACCCGCTTAAACCTGAGTCGATCTTAACGGAAAAAACCCGCTTTGATGGATTTTGAAGAAACTCGAAACCGAAATCCGCTTTAAAAATATGGGGTGGAGGGCTGGTATTTTAAGTACCTGCCCCGACCCCGCTCCTAAACCCGTTCCGATATAAAATTTAAATAATTTTCAGTATTATTATAGTTAAATGATAAAGTCAAACTAACATATTTAGTTAAAACCGAGATTTCATTATTAAGTTTTTATATATTTTTAAAATTTGACGTATATTATTATATATTATTTGAATTATAATGTAATTTTATAAGCGATTTTGGATTAATACAATAAAAATAATTTTAAAAAACAATTGGATAGGTTACTCGCATGTTTTCTTAAACCTGACGGGAATGGGTGTGATTTTCACTTTTTCATACATGCTCTCCTTAAACTCGTACTTGAATCTGCCCCGTTCTTGAAAGGTGCGGGGTTGGTATTGCCAAAACCAGTCCGGCCAAACCCGACGCATTACCATGCCTAAGAGGGAGTAGTAACTAATTAAACATACTTTGTCTTAATTTGTTTTTTTTTAATATAAGACATTCAATATATCTCATTAGCCATGTCATGATATGTCAAATTTAAAATAAAAAACTTAATTTAAAAAAGGAATAAAAAATTGCAAGCTCATATAAAATCATAAATTAAATGATGCGGAGTGTTTGTAATTGATTGAATGATTAATAAACAGTTAACATAAATTTTTTTAAGGGGTTTAACACAAATGTTAAAAGTTACTACTTTTATTTTCGGTTTTTTAGGTTTTTTTTATTTCTTTTTACAATTCCAATGAAAAAAAAATATTTTCTTTAAAATTTTAACCATTTACTCACTCATTTATTTTACTTCTCATTAATTATACTTTTATGTTTTATCTCATCTTTTATCTCCTCATTAATTAAATATTGCTATAATTTTCAATAAGAATTAAATAAGGACATTTTAGATAAAACACACATAAAATTTATAAAAATCACCACTTTTTTTAATATATGTGTTCAAACCTAAAAGGCCAAAAATTAGGAAATAAAAATAGTAAAAAAAAATGATATACACAAATTTAAATAAGCATAATTTTTTTATTGGGATAAACATGGCTTAAAAAATTACTCATTTGGTCCCTTACCTTATTTTTCAATTTCAAATAGGTCCCTTACATCCGTCACGGAAGTACCAACTATTTTTTAGACCTAAAATAGGAGAAGGGATTTTGACACCCCACATTCAAACATATACACCCCTTTTATATTCTTTTTCCAAAATTACTGGTGGATCGTGACTGTATTGATGACTTGTTGAAAAATTTCGATCATCAACAGGATCACAATCTAAGGGTTTTTTTTTTAAAAAAAAAAAAACTTTAAATCACAATTCTTTACAACCCATGAATTAAAATCATCTAAAATGCAAGATTTAAAAATTCATTCATTTCATGCAAAAGTCATGTGTTGTGTTATGTTGTGACAGAAGCTAAAAAAAGAACGGGTCGTGACTCTGTTGGTGACCGAAATTTTTCAATAGATCATTAACAAAGTCACGACTCTGATATAAAATTTTTTTAAAAAAACTTTCAAATAACAATAATTTACCACCCATGAACTAAAAATCATCTAGAATACAAAATAATGAATTTAAAAATTCAATTATTTCATACAAAAGTCATGTGTGGTGATGTGTTGTCAAAAGTTTTTTTTAAGAAAAAAAAACTCGGGTTGTGACGTTATTAATGACCGAAATTTTTCAACAGGTCATCAACACAGTCACGACCCTGATATAAAATCTTTAAAAAAATCTTTCAAATCACAATCCTTTATAACCTATGAACTAAAAATCATATAGAATGCAAGATAAAAGATTTAAAGGTTTATTCATTTCATACAAAAGTCATGTGTGGTGATGTGCTGTGACAAAAGTTTAAAAAACAAAAAAACCTTGGGTTGTGACCCTGTTGATTACCAGAATTTTTCAACAGATCATCAACATAGTCACGACCCAAGGATAATTTTGGAAAAAAAAATATAAAGTGGAGTGTTAAAATTCCCTCTCTTTTTATAACTAAAATACGGGTTCATCCAAAAACAAAGGGCTAGGGTTTGTTTTTGGGTTTGTGGGCTGACCCAGTAGAAGGAAGTCCAGACAAACTACAACACTCGCACCTATTATAAATACACGTGAGCGATCACACCGATAAGAATATACAATCTCAGCGTAGCCATCCCTAAATTGTTGTTTCATGCGCTGCAACTTTGATTCATTCCATTTTTTTAATCAAGGAAATCATGGTCGAGTCTTTAGTTTTTGTCTGCTTTCTTTGATAATCGTCCATGTTTCCTTGATTATAGAGATGTATTGAATCATTATCACCTTCTCCCTCGCATGAATTCAGATTCGTGCAGCAAACCCTAAGTTCTAATCTAATTTATAAGTAAACCGCAATATTTGCTTTTAGGGTTTTGATCCTGTTTCGTTTGGTGGAGCTGCGTTGATACCGTATTTGCTGTGTCTTTTTTAATCTAGTTTTGCACACAATTAGGGTTTATTTTAGTTGAGTTTTTGTGAGATAGTTGTAATTGTTTACTGAAATTGATTCGTTTGTGAAATTAATTATATGGATTTGTTGATTAACTGTTTAATTTTGTTTGCTTGTTTGATTTATGTGGGTGGCTTTTAATCAAGTCTTGAACATGTGTATAAGATGTGAAACTTTCTTTCTCTTTGAATGTTTTATAACTATGAAATAACAACACACTCAAAATACGTCTATATCAATTTAAAATTGCAGATACCACTTACGTGCTTGTTAGCAATCAATCATCAGCTTTAGCTCTTCTGAAAAATTTGTCCCCTCCTCTAAAGGATTTGCAGTGCAGGTGGTTCCAGGGTAATTTAGAGTTTAGAGGGAGAGAATTAGGATGAGCATGCATTCCTTTGCACAGTCCTTAGGGGTGTTCAGATCCAAACCGATCTAAAATAAAACCGCAAACCGATCCGAAAAAATCGAAAATCGCAAAAAACCGAATTTGTTTGGATGCTTTTGGATTGATTATGGAAAAACCAATTGGTTTTTGATTTTGGTTCTAAAAACCGATTCGGACCGAATTGGACCGCTAATTATAAATATATACACAAAAATACACTAGTTTAGGCTTAATACCTTCGCGCACACGGCACATATGTCCAATGTTATATCAGTTTGTGCTAATTAGAAATGCCAACAACAAAGATAGTTGCTTTCATGCATAAATGTTTATGACTTGTCGCCAAAAAATATATGTTTATGACAAAATAATTAATTTTTATAAAAATTATATAAAAGTTTTAATTAAATTAAAACCGGATATAACCAAACTGAAACAGCATGTTTTATTTTGGATTGGAATGAATTGGATTCGATTGTGAGATTAGACCGAACTGAACCAAATCGCACGTATATTTTATAATCGGATCGAATAACTTTTTGCCTCAAAACCGAACTGAACCGGACCGCGAACACCCCTATCTGTCCTAATTGTAAAAGCCACAATGTGCAATCAAAAGTTTAATTGAGAGATAGGAAACACAGGGACTAACTTGGAGATAAGGTGTTTAGTTATAACCAAGACATTTACAAAATATAAAAAAATTAAATTCAAAATTGATTTCTTTACATCAATATTGTCTTTTAATATTCCAAATTATTGTAGTACACTTAGAGATATCAAAAAAAAATTAAGAATCAAAACAACACTCAATTCGAGGAGGGATACCAAATAAATCAGCACGTAATGTAATGTAATGTAATATAATATAATATAATATAATATAATATATATATATATATATATTAATTTTAATAGTAGTAAAGAGTTTTTGGGTTAAAGCTAAAAAACTTAAATAAATAGGATCCAAAGCTGACCAAATTAAATATGTTTTTTTTTTAATTTTTTAAAACCAATGGTATCTTTCAGCCGATAGTCGAAGATTAATCCTTTCTGCGTCGTAGAGATCACCTAAGTGGGCTTTGCCTATACTAACAAAGCCTTTTCCATGCCCACAGCATGGATCAAACCCCTAACAATATGGTTAAGGAACTCATCTATCTGTCAACTGTGTTGTGCCTTGTTTGTGCGCTGACCAAATATGTTATTTGAACATCTAAGAGTTGACATCTAGCCTAACATCTTCCATTTTGAGTAAAAAAAAGCACAAGACAAATGCTAACAAGTACCTTAAGAGTATTTGTTAAATACCTTATCGGAGTAAAAATGTATTGGAAAATGCATTTTTTGAGGTTTTTGAGAGAAGAGTAAATATGGATTTATGATTATTTTTTCACTCTTAGTAATCTTAACAAGTGCCCCAAAAAATAAGGCTTTGTTTGGTTGCACGAAAGAAAATGGGAAGAGGGAAATAGGGAAGAGGAAACAGAGAAGAGATTATGGTGAGAAAATGAGGAGATTTTGTAGTTGTTTGGTATAAGAGAAAATGTGAAAAAACGGGAAAGAGAGAAAAATTGAGTTTTCTTTCGTTTCATTTTGGTTCTAGTATCTGCTACTTATTGTTATTAGCACAAGCTTAGCAAAATAATCAATACACAAATTTTCTTCCAAAAGTGTGTGGGAGAAACAAACTCGTCCATCCCTATCAATATTGTATTTGTCTTTTAATATTCCAAGTTATTGTAGCGCGCTTGAGAGATATCGGAAAAGAAAATAAAATTAAGAATCGAAACAAAACTCAACCATGCGCAAACTATATAAAATAGTAAGCAACAATTCAACACATAATATAAGATATACTCCTTTAGTCCCAAAAAGTTAGTAAATTTTTGAAAATTCCACAAAAATAAGGGAATATGCTTTTAATGCATTGTCTCCTAAATCAACCAATTATCAAAGCAAGTATTTAATACATATTTCCTTAATGAACCAATTTTAGAATATACAATGCAATTTCAATCTTTTTATTCACTATTTTAACTTTAATTTGGGACAAATTTTTTTATATATATCAATTTTAATAGTAGCAAAGAGCTTTTGGCTTAAGCTAAAAAAATAAAAATAAATAAAAACTCCGTCACGGAAGTACCAACTATTTTTTAGACCTAAAATAGGAGAGGGGATTTTGACACCCCACATACAAACATATACACCCCTTTTATATTTTTTTTTTCAAAATTACTCTTGGATCGTGAATACGTTGATGACTTGCTGAAAAATTTCGATCATCAACAGGATCACAACCTAAGGGTTTTTTTTTAAAAAAAAAACTTTAAATCACAATCCTTTACAACCCATGAATTAAAATAATCTAAAATGCAAGATTTAAAAATTCATTCATTTCATGCAAAAGTCATGTGTTGTGTTATGTTGTGACAGAAGCTAAAAAAAGGACGGGTCGTGACTCTGTTGGTGACCGAAATTTTTCAACAGATCATTAACAAAGTCACGACTCTGATATAAAATTTAAAAAAAAACTTTCAAATAACAATAATTTACCACCCATGAACTAAAAATCATCTAGAATACAAAATAATGAATTTAAAAATTCAATTATTTCATACAAAAGTCATGTGTGGTGATGTGTTGTCAAAAGTTTTTTTTTAAGAAAAAAAAACTCGGGTTGTGACCTTATTAATGACCGAAATTTTTCAACAGGTCATCAACACAGTCACGACCTTGATATAAAATCTTTAAAAAAATCTTTCAAATCACAATCCTTTATAACCTATGAACTAAAAATCATATAGAATGCAAGATAAAAGATTTAAAGATTTATTCATTTCATACAAAAGTCATGTGTGGTGATGTGTTGTGACAAAAGTTTAAAAAACAAAAAAAACCTTGGGTTGTGACCCTGTTGATTACCAGAATTTTTCAACAGATCATCAACATAGTCACGACCCAAGGATAATTTTGGAAAAAAAAATATAAAGTGGAGTGTTAAAATTCCCTCTCTTTTTATAACTAAGATACGGGTTCATCCAAAAACAAAGGGCTAGGGTTTGTTTTTGGGTTTGTGGGCTGACCCAGTAGAAGGAAGTCCAGACAAACTACAACACTCGCACCTATTATAAATACACGTGAGCGATCACACCGATAAGAATATACAATCTCAGCGTAGCCATCCCTAAATTGTTGTTTCATGCGCTGCAACTTTGATTCATTCCATTTTTTTAATCAAGGAAATCATGGTCGAGTCTTTAGTTTTTGTCTGCTTTCTTTGATAATCGTCCATGTTTCCTTGATTATAGAGATGTATTGAATCATTATCACCTTCTCCCTCGCATGAATTCAGATTCGTGCAGCAAACCCTAAGTTCTAATCTAATTTATAAGTAAACCACAATATTTGCTTTTAGGGTTTTGATCCTGTTTCGTTTGGTGGAGCTGCGCTGATACCGAATTTGCTGTGTCTTTTTTAATCTAGTTTTGCACACAATTAGAGTTTATTTTAGTTGAGTTTTTGTGAGACAGTTGTAATTGTTTACTGAAATTGATTCGTTTGTGAAATTAATTATATGGATTTGTTGATTAACTGTTTAATTTTGTTTGCTTGTTTGATTTATGTGGGTGGCTTTTAATCAAATCTCTAACATGTGTATAAAACGTGAAACTTTCTTTCTCTTTGAATGTTTTATAACTCTGAAATAACAACACACTCAAAATACGTCTATATCAATTTAAAAGTTCAGATACCACTTACGTGCTTGTTAGCAATCAATCATCAGCTTTGGCTCTTCTGAAAAATTTGTCCCCTCCTCTAAAGGATTTGCAGTGCAGGTGGTTCCAGGGTAATTTAGAATTTAGAGGGAGAGAATTAGGATGAGCATGCATTCCTTTGCACTGTCCTTAGGGGTGTTCAGATCCAAACCGATCCAAAATAAAACCTCAAACCGATCCAAAAAAATCGAAAATCGCAAAAAACCGAATTTGTTTGGATGCTTTTGGATTGATTATGGAAAAACCAATTGATTTTTGGTTTTGGTTCTAAAACCCGATTCGGACCGAATTGGACCACTAATTATAAATATATACACAAAAATACACTAGTTTAGGCTTAATACTTTCGCGCACACGGCACATATGTACAATGTTATATCAGTTTGTACTAATTAGAAATGCCAACAACAAAGATAGTTGCTTTCATGCATATATATGTTTGTGACTTGTTGCCAAAAAAATATATGTTTATGACAAAATAATTAATTTTTAAAAAAATTATATAAAAGTTTTAATTAAATTAAAACCGGATCGAACCAAACTGAAACCGCATGTTTTATTTTGGATTGGAATGAATTGGATTTGATTGTGAGATTGGACCGAACCGAACCGCACGTATTTTTTATGATCGGATCGAATGACTTTTTGCCTCAAAACCGAATTGAACCGGACTGGGAACACCCCTATTTATCCTAATTGTAAAAGCCACAATGTGCAATCAAAAGTTTAATTGAGAGGTAGGAAACACAGGGACTAACTTGGAGATAAGGTGTTTAGTTATAACCAAGACATTTACAAAATATAAAAAAATTAAATTCAAAATTGATTTCTTTACATCAATATTGTCTTTTAATATTCCAAATTATTGTAGTACACTTAGAGATATCAAAAAAAATAAAATTAAGAATTAAAACAACACTCAACCATGCGCAAACTACATAAAATAACCAACAATTCCATGAGGGATACCAAATAAATTAGCACGTAATGTAATATAATATAATATAATATATATATATATATATATTAATTTTAATAGTAGTAAAGAGTTTTTGGGTTAAAGCTAAAAAACTTAAATAAATAGGATCCAAAGCTGACCAAATTAAATATGTTTTTTTTTAATTTTTTAAAATCATTGGTATCCTCCAGCCGATAGTCGAAGATTAATCCTTTCTGAGGCGTAGAGATCACCTAAGTGGGCTTTGCCTATACTAACAAAGTCTTTTCCATGCCCACGACATGGATCGAACCCCTAACATCATGGTTAAGGAACACAGTTATCTGTCAACTGTGTTGTGCCTTGTTTGTGCGCTGACCAAATATGTTATTTGAACATCTAAGAGTTGACATCTAGGCTAACACCTTCCATTTTGAGTAAAAAAAAGCACAAGGCAAATGCTAACAAGTACCCTAAGGGTATTTGTTAAATACCTTATTGGAGTAAAAATGTATTGGAAAATGCATTTTTTGAGGTTTTTGAGAGAAGAGTAAATATGGATTTATGATTATTTTTCACTCTTAGTAATCTTAACAAGTGTCCAAAAAAATAAGGCTTTGTTTGGTTGTACGAAAGAAAATGGGAAGAGGGAAATAAGAAAGAGGAAACATAGAAGAGATTATGGTGAGAAAATGAGGATATTTTGTAGTTGTTTGGTATGAGAGAAAATGTGAAGAAACGGGGAAGAGAGAAAAGTTGAGTTTTCTTTCGTTTCACTTGGCTGAAGAGAAAAAAGAGAAGAGAGAAAACAACAAATTTGTCAAAAGACAACTAAACCGTTGTTTACAAAATATAAATAAATGTTTTTTTTCTTTTTCCCATGTATGTATATTTAACATAGCCAAACATTTTTTTTACTTCAATTTTGTATTACATGATAAAAAATTTGAGTCCAAAATATAAAAAAAAACAATTTTTTATTGAAAAAAAGTTTTATTTTTTTTCCAATTAATTTTTTTTAAAAAAAAAACAATCAAGTAAAGTGAATAAATGAAGGACTGGTTGGTAATTTTACATGTCAAAACTCATTTTCCTCTCATTCTCTTGCTTATGGGGGAGAGAAAATTTTTTCTGGTGAGACCCACCTCATTTTCTCTCCCCTCTCAATTTCTCTCATGTACTCCCTCCGTCCCATAAGTTAAGTCTTTTTAAAGATTTCACATAAATTAAGAAATGAGTAAATGATGTAAGAATGTGATATGTTTAGACTATAATACCCTCATTATTTAATAGGAGAGAATAATAATAAATGTATGAAAATTATATTGAAGAGAGATAGAGAGACGAGTGGTTAAAAAAATGATATAATAAATAGAGATATGCTGAGAAAAAGAAGTATAAATGAGTATTGAATTTTTAAAAAAACATAACTTATGAGACAACATGAAAAACCAAAAAGACTTAACTTATGAGAGGGAGGAAATACCAAACAAGGAGTAAGTGTCCCAATTTTTTTTCCTTTGTGAAATCCTTGTTTTTTTACTTGAAATAAAAAGTGTTAACTTAGATGTCATACAGGTTCAAAAAATAGATAGATATCCGAAAACAAAGAGAATTGCTTTTTGGCCCCCATTTTTAATTTTTATGGACCATAACACCCTTTTGCATGTTATTATTTCCGGTTTTACAAAGACGGAAGAACATTTCCATTTCTGCAGAGTAAAAAATTTATCAATCTCTATAGAGTCAGAAATTTTTCTTCCGTTTTTAGTGAGACGAAATAATGGTTCTTCGATACTTATTTTCATGTGTATTACAACTCAAACATGGAAGCATTTTCAATCAGGTACTGCCCAACAACTGTTTGATCCAAATATAAAGTTGCATGACGACCACAATGGCAATGTGAAGAATCAGGTTTTGAGAGTGATTCACATAGGACTTCTATGCACCCAAGAGATCCCTCCATTGCGACCAACTATGTCTAAGGCACTACAGTTGCTAACAAAGATCCAAATCTTGATTGTTCCGGCTCACAAAAAACGGAAGAAAAATTTTCGACTCTGCAAAGCTGGAAATATTTCTGACTTTATAGAGTTGGAAAAATTTTCGACTCAGCAAAGCTGGAAATATTTCTGACTTTACAGAGTTGGAAAAATTTTTGACTCTACAGAGACGAAAACGCTCTTCCGTCTTTGTTGAACCGGAAATAATAACATGCAAAAGGATGTTTTGGTCCATGAAAATTGAAATTGGGGGCCATAAAATGGGAGTAAAAAACGATTCTCAAAACAAATGGTAGTAGGGTTTGTTTTTGGACTTGTGGGCTGACCCAGCAGAAGGAAGTCCAGACAAACTACAATACTGGCACCCATTATAAATACACGTAAGCTGCCTCACCCTTAACAACATACAATATCAGCGCACCCAGCCACACAGTCTTGGTTCATCCTCTGAATTCATTCCATTTTTTTAATCAAGGAAATCATGGTCGAGTCTTTAGTTTTTGTCTGCTTTCTTTTCTTTGATAATCGTCCATGCTTCCTTGATTATAGAGATGCACTGAATCTTAATCACCTTCTCCCTTCCATCTATCGTGATATTTGCTTTTAGGGTTTTGATCTTGTTTCGTTTGGTGGAGCTGCGCTGATACCGAATTTGCTGTGTGTGCCTTTTTTAATCTAGTTTTGCACAGAATTAGGGTTTATTTTAGTTGAGTTTGTGAGAGATAATTGCAATTGTTTACTGAAATTATTAGATTCGTTTGTGAAATTAATTACATGGATTTGTTGAGTGACTGTTTAATTTTGTTTCTTTGTTAGTGTGTAGTTGCTTGCTTGATTTATGTGGGTGGCTTTTGATCATGTCTTGAACATGGTGTGAAACTTTCTTTTCTGTTTGAATGTTTTATAAGAATGAAACACCAACACAACAAGACGCATATGACTGTGACCAATACAACACACTCAAAATACATCTTTATAAATTTAGATACCACTTACGTGCCTGTTAGCAATCAATCATCAATCCTCAGCTTTGGCTCTTCTGGAAAATTTGTCCCCTGAGGGATTTGCAGTGTAGGTGGTTCCAGGGTAATTTAGACTTTTGAGGGAGAGAATTAGGAGGAGCATTCCTTTCCGCTGTCCTAATTGTAAAAGCAATGCAATCAAAAGTTTAATTGAGAGGTAAGAAACACAGGTGTTAACTTGGACATTAGGTGTTTTAGTTACAACCAAGACATTTACAAAATACTATAAAAAATTAAATTCAAAATTGTTTTCTTTACGTCAAAACTTGAATGTATGTTGGGTATTCATCTGGTTTGATGTTATGTTTTCACTCTCAGATGTTAGGATCAATTTGCAACCTTTGTGATCCATACCATAAGGAATTCCTAGTTTACCCAAATCAACATTGCCCTTAAGATCACGTAAGATGAACAAAATTATCGGCACAGTCTGAATCTTATCATATAGCCTTTGAGCATTTCTAGTTAGAGGCTTCTTACTATTTACATTATGATACTGAAAATAATTAAAGCCATGACACCCAGTTCTCTTGTCTTGTTTTTCTTCTTGTTCTTGAAAGGTGCAACCTATCTAACCTTTATGCTTACCATCACAATCATACCGAACAAGTTGTCCCTCCAACAACTCCTTATGACTCTCTGCATTAGAGAATCCATATGATTATCTTCTTTTCTGCAAACCCCGATCATATCGATATCATGATCTGTCAATGCCTCCATGATTTTTTCCAAGGCGTGAGACCTCATGACCCTTTACATTTGGACTGCAACAACATTTAACTAGCTCAACTGAAAAATCATCTCCTACTAACTTTTTCATCCTCTCCCATTGATCTAGTAACATTCTATATTCTTCTTCTTGGTCCCTAAGGCTGTCCATGTAGCTTTGGTTGGAGAAATGCTTTATTTATTACATATGTTGATTTCTCTGATGACATATTGCTTTATTCAAGATATATTATGCAGAGGATATCTGCTGCTCATCAGAAGAAAGGAGAGGATGATGGCGATATGCATCTTGCTCGCAAGATCATGCAGAACAAACAGTTTAAGGTTTCTACTCGGACTGATGATGAATATGACTTTGAAGATGGTCAAAGTAGAAAGAGCAGAAAAAAAAACAAGGAGGTGATGATAACAAGATTGTCCAAAAAAACACTCATGCGACTCGATTCTTTACCCAGCAAGAGCGCTGCCTCTTCTATTTAGAGAATGCAAAACGGCCTATGCATCTTGTTGTGTCAATTGCAAATTTCTCATATCTTATGTTGCCGCAGTGGCAGTCTGTGGTGCCTGGTCATTGCTGCATTTTACCCATTCAGGTGAGCTTAATTTAGGCTACTGTCGGTCTTTCTTTCAGAGTTGATAGTTGACAGAAGGACAGGCCTGTTGTGTATTGAACTGAGTCCCTGCAATGCATGATAAGTGCTTTAGATATTGAACTTTTCTTATACAAAAAAAAAGATGTTATATTACAAAGAATTCAACACTTGGAAGATTTTCCTTTATGCCAATAACTAATTCTAAATAAACTGTGTTGATTGAGGAAATTATTGAAATAGAGATGCCTTTTTCTGGAAATTAGGAATGTAACTTTGTAACATGTAGTATTATATCAAGTTGTATATATTTTATGTGGAATAGCAAATTGAAAGAAGGTCAAAAGATTTTTGAGTCAGTTGGTTTGTATCATAAAGAAGTTGGTTTGTATCATAAAGAAATTTATTATTTTATCCTTTTTTTACATCAGCACTAATCAGCAACAAGATCCTTAGATGATAATGTGTGGACAGAAATTTGAAACTTCAAGAAATGCCTAACAACGACATTGTATGGTCGAGTGCATTCCTTTACCCAAAGGTATTGCCAAAGAGGCTCCTTTGTACTTCAAAAAGGTGAGGTGCCTCATAGCATTTTCTTGTGTAATGTTGCAATGCTTACTTCTCTTATCATGCTCGATGCTTTTCATTTATTCATCCGCAAAATGAAACTATCCATCTATTAGCTTGCATATATTTGTATCTCGACCTTGTATTCTAAAAGCCAGAATGAAAATAATCTTTAGCTATTTCATTTAATATTTAAGTTTTTTTATTTGTGTGATGTGTATTTCGAATTATAAACACATTGTCTGTTTTCAAATTGGGTCACCACAGGCGATTGATGAAGCTGAAGATGAGTGGAACCAGCACAATGCCAAGAAACTCATTGATACAAGTCAAAAGGGAGCAACCTTGGCCTGAATGTCATAAGAGGCATGCTACATTTGGCAGAGGAAAACATGTATCAGCGCCGACAATACGAGGCAGTGGAGGTACAAAAGCAAGCAGTTGCTAGCTTTTCTAAGGACCGGGAACCTTTTGACTGGACAAAACAACTTCGTGAAGCATCTTAACAATGCATTGTACAGGTTTGCTTTAGGCCACTTTTGACATTTTATGAATTGACTCAACAACCTATGATATTGGTTAACCTGTACACCAAGAAAATATATAATCGATTTTGGAATCCTCCTTAATGTATCGTCCCTCCCTCTTATACACAAAAAGAAAAGGGTAATGGAATTATGTTGTTTATGATTTCAAGTTTGCATTCTGCTAACTATTCATACCTTCTTAATGCTATGTTTTTGTTCATTACAAGAATTGGTTGCTTTCTATCTACCTTTGGACTACGCTGATTCATCATAACTATGGTGCTATTTCGAATATTGAAGTTGTGGCAGAGACTGGAGTGTGTTCTTTATGAAGGATGCTGATTTTTTTGCTAAGCTTGGGGCGAATGGTGATGAAGCAATCGATGCTCTGATTTTTTTGCTAAGCTTGGGGCGAATGGTGATGAAGCAATCGATGCTCTGATTTTTTTGCTAAGCTTTGGGGCAAAGAGTGACTAGAGCTTAATCACTTTCCTTCCTCTTTCGATTAGCTACTAACCAGTAACAAGCACCATGAATGCGGTTTTTATCATAATTTAGCTTCTTTTTTGTCTCTTTTTCACCTTGCCCAAATCATCTGCTAGAATCAGTAAAGCAAGGAGCCAGGAGAAAGTAATCAAACTCATGGTTATTAGCAAAAGCTTAGCAAAATAATCAATACACAAATTTTCTTCCGAAAGTGTGTGGGAGAAACAGACTCGTCTATCCCTATCAATATTGTCTTTTAATATTCCAAATTATTGTAGCACTCTTTAGAGATATCCAAAAAAATAAAAAATAAAAAATACTCCAATTAAGAATCAAAACAACACTCAACCTGTCAACCATGCACAAACCAATGTTACTTGGTTCGCAGTACAAGTACGGGGTATGCTACTTTTCTAGGTACGTGGAACGGTGGGGGTATACTTCTTCAGATTTTTTTTGGAACAAAATTCGTTTAATAGTGGATTGAAATTTGTTTATATTGAATCGTTATATATTTATATCCAAAATTATACTATTAAGTAAAATTAAATTATGTTTATGGAGATAAAGAAACAAGGGGAATATTATTGTGAAATTATGATAGTAATTATTAGGATAGTGATTTTCTATTTTGGAAAAGATGAAAAAGGATTGTGCTAAAAATCAAAGAAATTACAAACGATTTTGATATTGTGCCTTATTTTTTGAAAGAGATTTTGTTCCCCATTAAAAGAAAGGAAAGAAGTTATTTGGGGGGGGGGGGGGGTTTACAAGAGCAAAGTCACAAAACGTAGCTGCCTCATTAGTCCTCACAAAATACAAAACGCAGTTTGATAGGTCTCCCTCTCTCTCCCACACAGTCTCTCACTCTTGCTATCCTCGAAAACCATGATTTACGCCTTTCTATCTTTGGCATTGTCTCTCACATTCCTAAGATTGTCAAGACTCAAGTATCAACAATGACAACCCTCTTTCATGACTCTCTGTAACTCACTCCTTCTATTAGCTATATAATTAGGAATGCTGATTATGACGTTTTGGGTCGCAAACGACCCACGATTTGGATCGCACATTCCAAACCGTGGGTTACAGGGGGTATGAACGAACCAGGTAATCCTGGCACAAACTAAATAAAATAACCAACAATTCCACGAGGGATACAAAAAAATCAGCACATAATATATATATTTTAATAGCACTAAAGAGTTTTTGGGTTTAAACTCAAATAATTAGATATACCTATCCCTATAGTAGTAAAGAGTTTTGAACCCGTATCTATTCAATGGGGAAGCTCCACGTTACCCACATCCCTTATCTCCAACTGCCTCTTCAATGAGTAATAACTCATTTCCGTTCCATGAGGAATCCAACTCGGTTGGCTAGATTCCCTCCTCATCTTCCTTTTTGAATTTTTGGTATGCCATTATCTTCCAAAATGGGCTTTCCGTCTCACACTTGACGGAAGGGTATATTATTTTTGCTTCAAACAAACTTGAGATGGAAAAGCCTTCCGACACCTCGAAAACAGAAAGAATTAAAACGCCGAGGTCCTTCTAGTTATTGAAAATATAAAATGGAGGTCAGAAATTCGAACATGGGAGCCAAAAATCAAAACTCAAAATAAATAGGGTTCAAAATTGAAAATACGGGTTCAAAAAATAGATAGATATCCGAAAACAAAGGGTAGTAGGGCTTATTTTGGGCTTGTGGGCTGGCCCATTAGGAAGTCCAGACAAACTACAACACTCGTACCCATTATAAATTCATGTAAGCTGTCACACTGATAGCAACAGACAATCTTAGCGCAGTCAGCCCTACACTCTTGTTTCATGCTCTGCAACTTTGATTCATTCCATTTTTTTAATCAAGGAAATCATGGTCGAGTCTTTGATTTTTGTCTGCTTTCTTGATAATCGTCCATGTTTCCTTGATTATAGAGATGTATTGAATCATTATCACCTTCTCCCTTCCATTTATTTAGATTCGTTCAGCAAACCCTAAGTTCTAATCTAATTTATAAGTAAATTGTGATAGCAACTTTGATTCATTCCATTTTTTTAATCAAGGAAATCATGGTCGAGTCTTTGATTTTTGTCTACTTTCTTTGATAATCGTCCATGTTTCCTTGATTATAGAGATGTATTAGAATCATTATCACCTTCTCTCTTCCATCTATTTAGATTCGTTCAACAAGCCCTAAGTTCTAATCTAATTTATAAGTAAATTGTGATATTTGCTTTTAGGGTTTTGATCTTGTTTCGTTTGGTGGAGCTGCACTGATACCGATATTGCCGTGTGTGTCTTTTTTAATCTAGTTTTGCACACAATTAGGGTTTATTTTAGTTGAGTTTGTGTGAGATAGTTGTAATTGTTTACTGAAATTGATTCGTTTGTGAAATTATTTATATGAATTTGTTGATTAACTCTTTAATTTTTTTTGCTTGCTTGATTTATGTGGCTGGCTTTTAATCAAGTCTTGAACATGTGTATAAGGTGTGAAACGTTCTTACTCTTTGAATGTTTTATAACTATGAAACATCAACACACTCAAAATACGTTTATATCAATTTAAAAGTGCAGATACCACGTACGTGCTTGTTAGCAATCAACCATCAGCTTTGGCTCAGGGATAGAATCAGGAGGAGCATTCCTTTGCATTGTCCAAATTGTAAAAGCCACAATGTGCTATCAAAAGTTTAAGGCTAAACTACTCATTTGGTTCCTTATCTTATTTTTTTAATTTCAAATTGGTCCTTTACGTTTTTTTTATATTGGTCCCTCATGTTTCTTTTCACTATCAAATTGGTTCCTGAATCATCATTCATCCTATGTGGACCAATGTGATATGAACACTCTTTAGAGATATCCATTAAAAAATAATAATAATTAATATTGTCTATCCCTATCAATGAGTAGTGATACATGGACCAATGATATTGACACGTAGGATGAACAGTGAATCAAGGACCAACCAAATTGATAGCGAAAAGAAACATGAAGGACCAATATGAAACCAAAAAAATGTAAGAGACCAATTTGAAATTGAAAAATTAATATAAGAGACCAAATGAGTAGTTTACCCAAAGTTTAATTGAGAGGTAAGAAACACATGTACTAACTTGGAGATAAAGTGTTTTTTTTGTTTGCACCCTGGTATCCGGCCTATTGGTCCGACTAATCCAGTTCGAGGGGGTCCCGGGGTTAAGGTTTATTCCTCTCTCAACGTTTTTACGGGGGATCGAACCGTGGTTCGTCCTACTGAATGCAGTCCGCACCAAGCCACCAACAACTTGTTGGAGATAAGGTGTTTCGTTACAACCAAAACATTTACGAAATATAAAAAAAATTAAATTAAAAATTGATTTCTTTACATCAAAACTTGAATGTATGTTGGGTATTCAACTGGTTTGATAGTATGTTTTCACTCTCAGATGTGAGGATCAATTTGCAACCTTGGTGCTCCACGCCAAAAGGAATTCCTAGTTTACCGAAATCAACTTTGCTCCTAAGATCACGTAAGATGAATAAAATTTTCGGCACAGTCCGAATCTTATCATATAGCCTTTGAGCATTTCTAGTTAGAGGCTTCTTAGTATTTACATTATGATACTGAAAATAATTAAAGCCACAACACCCAGTTCTCTTGTCTTGTTTTTCTTCTTGTTCTTGAAAAGTGCAACCTATCTCATGAGCAATTTCATGTTGAATCCTTTTCAAGTCTGGGTTGTCCCTTATGCTTACCATCACAATCATACCAAACAAGTTGTCCCTCCAACAACTCCTTATGACTCTCTGCATTAGAGAATCCATATGATTATCTTCTTTTCCGCATACTCCGATCATATTGATATCAGGGTCTGTCAATGCCTCCATGATATTTTCCAAGGCTTGCCTTCTTGATTCTGAGACCTCATGACCCTTTACATTTGGAGTGCAGCTACATTTAACTAGCTCAACTGAAAAATCATCTCCTACTAACTTTTTCATCCTCTCCCATTGATCTAGTAACATTTTATATTCTTCTTGTTGGTTCCTAAGGCTGTCCATGTAGCTTTGGTTGGAGAAATGATTTATTAATGACTTGTGAGACTGAAACCAAAAGAGAAAGGAAAATGGAAATATATGGTTGGAGAAATGCAATGGTTGATACATAAAAGAACGAATTATGCTATAGAATTGAGATTCAAAAAGACTTTGATAGAGAGTATGTTTATGAAAGAATCTTAGCTCATAGAATGTTGAAAAGAAGTGAAAAATTGTTGTGCGAAAGTAATGGTTCGTAACCTTTGTCAAGTTGAAAAAGAAAAGCTTTTAATGTATCAGATTTAACAGCTTTTAATCGATTAAAAAAATACCTTAATCGATTAAACTGAAATCTAATCGATTAAACACTGCTAAAAACATTTTCTTTTATTTTGCAATTTTCACTGATTTATTTTAATAAAATCTTAAGCTCTTTTCTCTATCAATATAATCTCAATTCCAAACATAATAAATTCCTTAATTTCAAATTGAGATAACTAATCCTAGATCTACCACCCACTCTCATATAATAAAATAATAAAACATTAAAATTACAATTATATGAATGAATGATATAACTAGTCCTTTGAGATTGTTGTTGTAGGTTGACCAAGCTAATTTGTCTTCATCAAAACATCATTGAATGACCTTGCATCTTCAATCTCCCCCTTTTTGATGAATGACAAACTTAACACCTTTCAATCAATACTCCCCCTAAATGTTAGCACACTTAGGAAAGTATCAATAACCTACAAAACAAACAATCCAACCTTTCTCCCCCTTTTGGCATTAATCAAAAAATATAACAATAATAAACCTTGCCAAAGGTGAGAATTAGTAACATATAATAATCATGATTCAAACTATATATAAGATAAGTAAGGGCTAAAAGACACAAGCACATCACAAAATAAAACATAAACCACAATGTGCAATAGCATCCATAGTACAGAACCAAATACAAGCCCATAACATCATAAAAACCATAAGTCTGAAACATGAATACAAACCAATAAACCGGAAACTAAAACAAACCATAATCCAGAACTAGAACTAGAGACATCCAACTAAAAACATAATAAAACTAGATAGATAAGTCATCAAAACATAGTGAAATGCATGATAAAATCCATGAAAATCATTGTGGTGGGGGTGGTGGAAACATTCTCCCAAGAGCACCGAAAAAGAGATCCTCCATAGCCTGCTGACGAAGAGCCATATCAGCAAAGCCACGCTCCATCATCTCCTGCTGACGATCCTCCAAAGTCAGAAAACGTGCATCCATATGCTCAGAAAGACTATCATGTAAAGCACGGTAATCAAATCCAGAAGGAGCCTGTGGTGGAGGTTGCTCTTGTTCAGAACCTTGAAAATTCATAAAATCTTCAATGTTAATTCCATCCTCTGGTGGTGGAGCAGATGGACCAGCACCTTCCATATCAGCCATGCGACGTGCTAAATCCTCTTCCGCTTTCTTTTGAGCCTCAATCTTTTGAATTTCACTTTTCCACATCCACGACTTTGGCTCAGGATATTCCTCCATTCCCAAACCATGCAACAAAGCACCATTGATACAATTTTGTTCAGAAATTGTTTCTTCCTCCTCATCATCATCTATTTCCACACCATAAAAAGTAAACAATGAAGAAAGCTGCATAGCATAGGGCAAATAAGCAGAACCTGTAGAACCAGCTGCAAGTACCATCCTATCTAACATAACCCTTGACCAGTTGATAGGGATATGTTGACGTAAGCCATAAAAGATCCTCAACTCATCCGAGTTGGCTTGACTGAAATTTTGATTTGTCTTAGGCATCAAGCAGTAAGAAATAACATATAACAGCAGCCTACAATCTTCCTTCATGTTACCAACACCCTTAGTACCTTTTGACCAACTAAAACCAGGCCTAAGTGTTTGAGTATACACATTTGCAACATCAACATCAATCAGAATGTCACTATCAGGATCGTTTAAAAAAGTACCAGTTGTACTCAGCCCAAACAAATGATGCAGATCCTGAGGCCTAATTACCATTAATTTCCCATTAACCACCGACTTGTATTTTCCATCTTCATATTTAAAATTTGCATAAAAATTCCTTACAAGCCTAGGGTAATAGTGAGAAGGGTAACTAAGAAACTTTTGCAAACCTTGTTCTACAAATAAGGAAGAACACTCAAACCTTTGTGCTAGGAGCCACTTCATATTCATAAACCTCACAATTCCGAACTCCCGACGAGCAAACCCGGCTTCACGTTCCTTGCGCAGTGCCTTGGAGTAGTAGACTGAATCCAAGTCCAAGTTAACTCTTTGCTTCTTGCATTTTCCGGTGGAAGTTGAAGGAGGTGCCATTGAAGTGCTCTTAGGGTTTTGGAAATTGGGGGTTTTGTAAAATTGAGTGTTGTGAAGTGAAATTGATGAAGATAATGAGTAATAGTGTGTATATAGTGAAGAATATGGAAGAAATTGATAAGAAATCAAGTGATTTGAGTGAAAAATGTGTTGAAACCGTGTTGAAGTGAGAAGAAACTCGTGAAAAGAGAGAGAGAAAAGTGCAGAGAATGAGTAAAATGCAGTTTTAATGTATCAGTAAAATCACGTGTTAATCGATTAAATTTATGCTTAATCGATTATTAATCGATTAACCTGCAATTTAATCGAGTAAGGCAAGTATATTTTGAGCGTTTTAATCGATTAAACTGAGAATACTCGATTAAGGTCAGAAAGGTTAATTTTCCTTAATCGATTAGGACTTATTTTAATCGATTAAAATCCTGAAAAATGCAATTTTAACATAGTTTTTGAAACAATATTCATGGAAAACATAAGTAAAGCATATAAGCATATAAGCAAATGATGAAACACATGTAAGACATAACCAAATAAGCAAACACCAATTCTAACATATCAAGCAAACCACAAAAGAGAACATACATAACCAAAGCTATGAGAATCATGAGTTTAATTTTTTTAAAAAACAAAAACAACTCTAAACAAGTCATATTGAAATAGGCATTTAAAAATGAGATTGGTTTTAAAAGTGAAAATACAACTAACCAACATTTGATTCATCCAAAATTCCTAACTCCCTTCTAATATGGTAAAATGTATCTCTAGGAAGGGGTTTTGTAAAAATGTCGGCAAGTTGATTAGTAGTTGAAACAAATTCAATCACACAATCTCCTTTTTGAATGTGATCTCTAAGAAAATGATGCCGTATTTCTATATGCTTTGTTCGAGAATGAAGTACCGGGTTTTTAGTAAGATTAATTGCGGAGGTATTATCACAACGAATAGGAGTTTTAGATAAAAACAAACCAAAATTAGATAATTGTTGCTTCATCCAAAGTATTTGGGCACAACAACTACCCGCCGCAATGTATTCGGCTTCCGCAGTAGATAATGCAACACAGTTTTGTTTCTTTGAAAACCAAGACACAAGTGAGTTACCTATCAAGTGACAAGTACCACTTGTACTTTTCCTATCTACTTTACAACCTGCGAAATCTGAATCCGAATACCCTACTAAGTTTAAAAATGCATCCCTAGGATACCACAAACCGATATTCATTGTTCCTTTTAAATACTTCATGATTCTCTTAACTGAAGTTAAGTGCGACTCTTTTGGATTAGATTGATATCGTGCACACATACAAACGCTAAACATTATATCAGGACGCGATGCAGTTAAGTACAATAGACTACCAATCATTCCACGATATTTAGTTACCTCTATTGATTTACCGCTTTCGTCCTTATCCATGTAGCATGTTGCACTCATTGGTGTTGAGGCGACCTTGCACGAATCCATACCAAAGCGCTTGAGTAGTTCTTTGCAATATTTACTTTGGTGAATATAGATTCCAGTGTCAAGTTGCTTTATTTGGAGACCAAGAAAGAACGTCAACTCGCCCATCATAGACATCTCGAATTCGCTTTGCATTAAATCTGAAAACTTCTTACATAGTTTATCATTAGTAGCACCAAAAATGATATCATCTACATAAATTTGAACCAAAAGTATGTCTTTACCGGACTTTTCAATGAAGAGTGTATTGTCTACAGCACCCCTTTTAAATCCTTTTTCAATTAAAAAAGTACTCAAACGGTCATACCAAGCTCTAGGAGCTTGTTTAAGACCATATAAGGCCTTTTTCAATTTAAAAACAAAGTTTGGATGTTCATGATTTTCAAAATCGGGTGGTTGTGAGACATACACCTCTTCTTGAATAAATCCGTTAAGGAACGCACTTTTCACATCCATTTGGTACAATTTAAAATTCATGATAGATGCAAATGCAAGCAAAAGTCTAATAGCCTCTAAACGTGCTACGGGGGCATAAGTTTCGTCATAATCAATTCCTTCTTCTTGGCTATAACCTTGGGCTACCAACCTAGCTTTGTTTCGAACAATAAAACCCGATTCATCTAACTTATTACGATATACCCATCTAGTACCTATTATAGGGCGGTCATCGGGTCTAGGTACAAGATCCCAAACCCTATTCCTCTCGAATTGGTTTAGTTCCTCTTGCATTGCCATGACCCAATGTTCGTCTTGGATGGCTTCATTTACATTTTTGGGTTCAATTTGTGAAACAAAAGCAACAAAATGACAAATATTACGTAAAGTGCTTCGGGTTACCACGCCCTTAGCAATGTCACCTAATACGTTTGTCAATTGATGATTTCGGTTGATTTTCCATGCCGGAGGTAGTCCTTCATGTGCTAGCTCATTTCCATTTGAATTGCCAATATCTCCATGAATTTGAATTTCCATATCCTTCTCTTTCTCATTTTCATCACGTGGTACTTCTTCATATATGTCAATACCTGAAATATTTAACGTACCTTTCTCTCCTTCCGGAGATTCATCAAACACTACATTTATTGATTCTTCAATAGTCAAAGTTCGCTTATTAAACACTCTAAATGCTTTACTATGACTCGAATAACCTAGAAATATCCCATCATCCGCTTTTGGATCAAATTTTCCCAAAACTTGTTTTCCATTATTCAAAATAAAACATTTACAACCAAAAACATGAAAATAGGATATATTAGGCTTTCGACCTTTGAAAAGCTCATAGGGGGTTTTCTTAAGAGAGGGCCTAATCATAACTCTATTCAATACATGGCAAGCGGTGCTTACCGCATCGGCCCAAAAGTATTTAGGAACTTTGCTATCACTTAACATAGTTCTTGCTAATTCTTCTAACACCCTATTCTTCCGCTCAACAACTCCGTTTTGTTAAGGAGTTCTAGGAGCAGAAAATTGATGCTCTACACCAAATTTATCACAAAACTTATCAAATGCATGATTTTCAAATTTGCCACCATGATCGGTTCGAATAGCCACTATACTTTGATTGACTTTATTTTGAACTAGTTTGGCAAAGGCTTTAAAACGTTGAAAAGTTTGATCTTTTGATGGTAAAAATAAAGTCCAAGTAAAACGTGAGTAGTCGTCCACAATAACAAGTCCATAGTAATTACCTCCAAAGCTCATGGTTTAAGAGGGTCCAAATAAATCCATGTGAATGAGTTCCAACACCCTTGTAGTAGAAATCACATTTTTAGGTGGAAAATTTGTTTTAGTTTGTTTACACTTTTTATAAGGGTTGCAAACTCCTTCAACTTTAAAATTGAGCTTTGGAAGGCCAACCACTAAGTCCTTGGATAAAAGTTTATTTAATTGACCTAAGTGGACATGAGCTACTCTTCTATGTCATAACCAAACATCATTTTCTTTATTTATAAAACATTTTGAGAATAAAGAAGTAATATCATTCAAGTCAATCAAGTAAGTGTTATTGCACCGATTCCCAACAAACTTAATGGATTGATCACTATCACTTCTAATAATGCAATGGTTAGAGGTAAAACTAACGCTATTTCCAATATCGCACAATTGACTAATGCTAAGTAGATTGTGCTCTAAACCATCAACATACAAAACATTGTCAATTATAACATTGGATGAGTTTCCGATTTTACCTATACCAAGGATTTTTCCACGATTGTTATCGCCATATGTGACGTGAACCTTATCTCTTGGTGAAAACTCGATGAAATGTCTCTTGTCTCCTGTCATGTGCCTTGAACAACCGCTGTCCAAATACCAACGATCATCTCTCGTTCGAAGGCACACCTACAAAAACAAATTAAGTGGAAGACTTAGGTACCCAAACAATTTTGGGTCCTTGGGGGTTAACATCCGGTTTCTCTCCCTTAACAATCCAAATAAACTCCTTATTGGGTATACCAAACTTTTTGATTTTGCAAATGTTTGAAGTATGACCAAAGATACCACAATAGAAGCAAGTCGGTTTTCTAGAAAAATTTCCAACTTGTCTATAGGATTTCTTCTTTGGTTTAGTATATCCCAAACCGGTTTTATTTGTGTTGTCTCGTTGTCTAGAGAGCAAATCATGTAAATCTCTTTTTCCTTTTGTAAAGGTAGCAAGTTTTTCTTTCAAATCATGTAATTCATTTTATAAGTCTTGCACCTTTCACAATCGGAAATCACAGCAGTAGAAACACAACATTCACATGATGCATTAGAGTAAATGAGTTCTAAAGTCTCATTTTGAAGTACAAGCTCATTAATATGTTTTTGCATTTCATCAATCTTTTCTTGGTACTTCAAAATGGTTTTCTTAGCCTCAATGTTGATTTTAGCTAATTTTTTAAGTTCGGCATGCATATCAACATAGGCATTGTAAAGTGCATCATATGAAGTGGAAGAGCAAGATTCACTATCCGAATCCAAATCAGAGTTAGGTTTAGAATGTACCTCCTTTGAGCTTGAGTGCTCAAGAGACGTGTCACTAGTGGAAGCTTCTAAGTCGTCATTAGCCATTAGACACAAGTTCGCCGATTCTTCCTCATCCGAAGTGCTAGAATTAGTATCATCTTCGGGTTCGTCCCAAACAATATATGCCTTCTTAGCTTTATGATTGTTGGACTTCTTCTTATCACTATCGGACTTTTTAGGCTTCTGAGGACAATGATATTTGATGTGGCCCGCTTTCCCACATGTATGACATATTATCTTGTCTCTAGGAGTTTTCGATCTTTGTGGAGTTTCCTTGCTTTCCTTTGTATTGAATCTTCTAGAATTTCCTTTCTTCTTGAGAAATTTTTTGAAGTTCTTAACCATGAGTGCAAGTGACTCATCATCCAAATCCGAATTGTCATCCGGAGAAGAGTCATTTTGAGTATCTACAATTTTTGATGATGCTTTCAATGCAATACCCTTTTTCTTCTTGTCGGATTCTTCATTTGAGGTTAGGCGTCCAAGATCCATCTCATGCTCTTGCAATTTCCCAAACAAAGTAGCGAGATCCATGTCATCCAAGTTTTTAGATCCAACAATGGCGGTTACCTTGGGTTGCCAATTCCTATCCAAACATCTTAACACTTTGTTAGTAAGTTCTCCTTGTAAGAAAGTCTTACCAAGAGCAAGCAAGTGATTAATAATGTGAGTAAATCGTTTTTGCATATCATTGATATTTTCATTAGGAAGCATTTGAAACAATTCATACTCACGCATTAACACATTCAACCTAGCACGCCTAACTTCGCTAGTTCCCTCATGAGTCACTTGTAAAGTGTCCCACATTTCCTTTACACTAGCGCATTGGGATACTCTAAAGAACTCGTCATATGATAAAGCAGAGGTGATGATATTTTTTGCTTTATAATCAAATTGAACTTTCTTTCTATCATCATCCGTCCACTTATCCTCAGGGGTTAATTGTTCAGCACCTTCAACTACGCTAGAGGGAATATGAGGACCTTTTTCGATTGCTTTCCAAATTTCGTTATCGATCGCTTGGATAAAAATTTTCATTCTTACTTTCCAGTAAGCATATCCCTCACCGCTAAATAGTGGGGGACGATTAATTGCTGCACCTTCTCCTCCAAAAGGGTTTTGATTCGAGCCCATGGTTTCCAAAGGATCTTTACGAAAAAGTTTTTACACTCGGTTTATTCGACCGAGCTCTGATACCACTTGTTGGAAACCAACAAGCGGCTAAAATAACCTTCTAGAGGGGGGGGGGGTGAATAGAATGGTTAAGCGTCGATGCCCGAATTTCGAAAGTGATCAAAATTGGTTCAGAAACAGTTCAATTTTAAGCAAGTTTTAATGATTTAATCGATTAACCTGCAACTTAATCGATTAAAGCCAGAAAGTCAAATTTACTTAATCGATTAAACACTGTAGAAATGCAGAAATTCAGAAATCAATTCAATTCAAAGATTTCACGAAACTCTATGAATCAAGGATTAAATCAAGGCAATTTAATACGAATCAATTAAGAAGAATATAACGATTACGTAAATGAAATTCCCCAATACTAATCCTAATTGATTTTACTCTCAAGATTGATTTTAATCGCGAATACGTAAAAACGAAAAGAACAAAGATCACACGAGGATTTTATTCTGGTTCACTCATAAACGATGAGCTACATCCAGTCCTCCCTCTCTGGTGTGGGATATTTGCTACACTATGAAATAAAAGATTAGTATACAATGATTGTTTAGAATCATCACACACTCGATCCTAACCCAATCTCATATGATGTACCAAATCATATGAATCTACCCCAAATCTTTTTTTCCAATCCTCCTCGTAGTCTTTGATCGAAAGTCGCTTTCAATCCTTATGAGCTTCAAGCAATGAATCCTCCAATTGCTAAAGGTAGTGCTCCAACCTTGCACCTTCAATTGTTCCAATTGAATCTTTGATTGTTGAATCTTGAGAAGTAACCCTTGGTTACAAGATGAATTCAACCAAGAACATTCAAGCACACTTGAATCTCAAATTTGAAACATAAAAGAACGAATTATGCTATAGAATTGAGATTCAAAAAGACTTTGATAGAGAGTATGTTTATGAAAGAATCTTAGCTCATAGAATGTTGAAAAGAAGTGAAAAATTGCTGTGCAAAAGTAATGGTTCGTAACCTTTGTCAAGTTGAAAAAGAAAAGCTTTTAATGTATCAGATTTAACAGCTTTTAATCGATTAAAAAAATACCTTAATCGATTAGTAATCGATTAAACTGAAATCTAATCGATTAAACACTGCTAAAAACATTTTATTTTATTTTGCAATTTTCACTGATTTATTTTAATAAAATCTTGAGCTCTTTTCTCTATCAATATAATCTCAATTCCAAACATAATAAATTCCTTAATTTCAAATTGAGATAACTAATCCTAGATCTACCACCCACTCTCATATAATAAAATAATAAAACATTAAAATTACAATTATATGAATGAATGATATAACTAGTCCTTTGATATTGTTGTTGTAGGTTGACCAAGCTAATTTGTCTTCATCAAAACATCATTGAATGACCTTGCATCTTCAAGATCCTTCGAAGATCTAATTCGATGAATGACAGTCATTCAAATTCTTCTAAGAAGCTTGCTTCAAGCAGTGAGATTAGGCACAATCATCCCTTAAAAATAATGCATAGGAAAAGGATAAACTCAACTAACAATTGACAAGGCTGTATATGTTAGCCAAACAATATTTGATCGTGAGGTATATCTCACAACCGGGGCTTTTTTTTCCGGTAGTAAGGTATATTTCACGACCCGAATGTTAAGTTCAAAAAAAAAGTAAGGACAAAATTGTAAATAATAATATAAGTGGGGTGTCTCTAGTCACAAGTGGGGTGACAAAATCCCCACTCAATATCAAATCAAGTTTAGGTGAAGCTAAATTGAGTGGGGCTTCTGCCTTTCACTAATAACTATGCACATTTCACATAGTTATTATATTCAAAGTTATCCTTAAAATAAATTATTTCACTCCTTCTCCTCCCAACCTCACTCAAAACCCCATCCCTCAAATACCTTTTTCCATACTTATCATTTATCCATTATATCACAAGTCACAAAATTAATCATTCATAAAACTCTGAATATGTAGATCCTAGCAGGGCTTCTTGCTATGCTCTTTTTGCCTTACTTCACATCAGGGTTGTGAAGTATAGCTCATGACCTAAAAAAAGCTTGGGTCATGAGGCATACCTTATTACCGGGAAAAAAAATCTAAGTTGTGAAATATACTTCGTTATCGAAAAAATTGATCCTAAAATATACCTCATGACCTATTTTTATTCTTTTGACGTAGTTGCAAGCCGTGACCAACAAAGTAAAAAACAAAGTAAAACTATTAGAAAATAACCAAAAGAACTGCTACTACTCTTACCAACCAGAAGGAAAAAAAAATTCAAAGAAAATACGCCATAGATGAAATTTAAGAAACATTCCTCTATTATGCTATGTATTGGATTGGCTCTCATTACTGTTGTTGTTATGCTCTTTCTTGCATTTCTTGGATTTAGTTGTTGTTTGTTGGTCACGAATTACAACTATATCAAAATAAAAAAATGGATTGTGAGATATAAGTTACAATCCAATTTTTTTCGATAGTGACGTATACCTCATGATCTAGACTTTTTCTTAAATAGTAAGGTATATCTCAGGATCCAAGCTTTTTTTCTAAGTTGTGGGCTATACCTCACAACCCCGACGTGACGTGAAAAAAAAATCAATGAGGAGCCTATGGTGTTTGTATTCAATGTGCTATATTTCAACGAGATACAAGAAATAATAAACGTAGCAACAACAACACAACCACTGATTGAAGAAAAAGTAAACAAAAAATTTACAAAGAAAAAAAAAAGTAAACAAAAAGATAAACACAAGACCGAGCAACAAAACTTATAAAAAAAAATTTAAACAAAATGTAAAAAAAAATTGCATATCCTCACACTCGCTGTTGCCCGATTGTTGTTGGATCTTCATTGCATGCAACCGGTGAGTGCATTGAAGGTGAGATCCATGGTGATTGTGTTGTTGTGTGGTGGAGAGCATGAAAAAACAAGGAATTAGCAATGAAGCATTTATCAAGGCTCATTTGAAATCTTAAAAGGAATGAAGCATTTTTTTACAGAAGTAAGTTTTCAATGGCGCAGAATGTTCAATCAAGATTCAAGAAGGTTGATCCATTCAATTCTCTAACACTGATACCTTAATAAGTTTTTACCACAAAATCCACGATACTTAGTATCGGGATACATATTCAAAGCAAAAAAAGCTACACATAAAATCATGGGTAGACCTGAGTGGAATGTGACAACGTAAGACATATTCTAAAAGTTAATAATATTAAACGAAAAATTAAAAGTGTGCACTGTTTTTTGTTTCTTCAAATTAAGGGTTACTATATTACTAAAAAATTGAGTGACAACCTTGAAATCCCATAAAAAATTTGCATTGCAAAAAGCTTATTAATCCAACAAAAATAGACATGAAACAAAAAACATGTCAACAACTTCACTGCATAAAAACGAAAGAATGAAGAAAATATGCTTTCTAATCGGTACTCTAGAGCCTTTGCAGGTAACTTGAGATAAGACATATTTTTAACATCATAATATGATAATCTCATAAAAAGGATGTGTGGTGTACCCACTGGTGCTTGGTCATAGATTGAGCATTACCACTGGTGCTTGGTTATAGATTGAGCATTACCACCAAACTTGCTATCACCAAATATATAATATGTGAGCATGGAAGAAATGAGAATCCATTCTAAAATTCATTACAAATAAGCATATGTTGAAATTCAAATGGAGACTTTAAATCAAACAATGGAATCCATCCACTTGATTCATTGAGCAAAATCAAAAACACAATAAACAGAAATGAGAAGAGAATTCTACCACGGAATTAAAAATTAAAAGTTAAAACATCGCTTCAACTCATACATCACACATTATTTGTGAAGATATTGAAAAGAATAATAATCCATTGACGTAAGATAATTATTGTTAAAAATAAAAAAATTTAATTAAAAAATTGTGTTAATGAGAAACAACATAGAATAATGCAATTTGTTCAAGCAACTGCACATAAGCAATCTTCTGTTTTGTCCAGCAACGGCAACGCAGCAACAACAACAAAAATAAACGCAACAACAACAACAGAACCATTGATTGAAGAAAACTTAAACACAAAAATTTACATAGGAGCAAAAAAAAAGTAAACGAAAAGATAATCAACAAGACCAAATAGCAACACTTATCGGACAAAAATTAAACAACATGTAAAAAAAAAATTACAGATCCTCGCACTTGATTTTGCCCCCATTGTTGCCGGAACTTCATTGCAAGCAACCAGTGAGTACATTGAAGGTGAAATCCATGGTGGTTGTGCTGTTGTGTGGTGGATTAGAAGGGAAATCGAAGGTGGGGTGGTGGATTGAACGTGGAAGGACGACGGCTATGTTGTGTGGTGGAGGATTTGAAGGTGGGATGGAGAGAGAAGGGCGATGATGAAGGGGAGAGAGAAGTGGCGGTGAAGGTCAGCCTTTGAAGACCGGTGAAGGGGGGAGGAACGAAGGGAGGTGGAGTGAGTGATGGCAGTGGAGTGAGTGTGGTAGAGCGACGTCGGCAAGGGACAGAGAAGGAAGAGAAAGAGGGAGTTATAAGTTATGATACGGTTGCTTGAGTGGGTGAGGGGTGAGTGGTGTATTTTTTTTATTTTTATGTTCAAGATAAGGTGAGAGAGATGATATATAAGGTGCATATGGCTGAGAATTTACATGGTTTTTTTTTCTAAACTATCTAAATTACTCCCTCCTGTGCTATTTATAAGATCTTTTTGGTGTTTTTCACTCCACCAGGGAGAGTGGATAAATTTGTCAGTGGCAATGGAAATGTGAAAATTTGATATACTTTTCCAAAACTACCCTTATAATTATTATTGAAACTCTAAAAAGTGTTGACTTTATAGGGATGTTAGTGGAAAGAATTAATTAAATACAATTGAAAGTTGAAAAGGGGTATTATAAATAGGACCAAAATAAAACCCTAAAAGGGTCTTATAAATAGGATCGAAGGAAGTACTCATTTGGTCTCTTACCTTATTTTTCAATTTTAAATTGGTCTCTTACGTTTTTTTAGTTTCAAATTGGTTCCTCCTGTCTCTTTTCAATGTCAAATTGATCCTGAGTAATTATTCATCTTATGTGGACCACTATGATTTACACACGTGTCACTATTCATCCCATGTGGGCCAATATGATATAGACATGAGGATGAATTACAACTAAGGGACCAATTTGACATTGAAAAGAAACATAAGGGACCAATTTGAAATCGAAAAAATGTAAGGGACCTATTTGAAATTGAAAAATAAGGTAAGGGACCAAATGAGTAATTTAGCCTTTTTTTAAGCCATGTTTATCCCAATAAAAAAATTATGCTTATTTAAATTTGTGTATATCATTTTTTTTACTATTTTTATTTCCTAATTTTTCGCCTTTTAGGTTTGACACATATATTAAAAAAAGTGGTGATTTTTATAAATTTTATATGTGTTTTATCTTAAATGTCCTTATTTAATTCTTATTGAAAATTATAGCAATATTTAATTAATGAGGAGATAAAAGATGAGATAAAACATAAAAGTATAATTAATAAGAAGTAAAATAAATGAGTGAGTAAATGGTTAAAATTTTAAAGAAAATATTTTTTTCATTGGAATTGTAAAAAGAAATAAAAAAAACCTAAAAAACCGAAAATAAAAGTAGTAACTTTTAACATTTGTGTTAAACCCCTTAAAAAAATTATGTTAACTGTTTATCAAAACACTCCGCATCATTTAATTTATGATTTTATATGAGCTTGAAATTTTTTATTCCTTTTTTAAATTAGCTTTTTTATTTTAAATTTGACATATCATGACATGGCTAATGAGATATATTGAATATGTCTTATATTAAAAAAAACAAATTAAGACAACGTATGTTTAATTAGTTACTACTCCCTCTTAGGCATGATAATGCATCGGGTTTGGCCAGACTGGTTTTGGCAATACCAATCCCGCACCCATCAAGAGCGGGGCAGATTCGAGTACGAGTTTAAGGAAAACGGGTATGAAAAAGTGAAAATCACACCCATTCCCGTCAGGTTTAGGAAAATCGGCGGGTAACCCATCCAATTGTTTTTTAAAATTATTTTTATTGTATTAATCCAAAATCGCTTATAAAATTACATTATAATTCAAATAATATATAATAATATACGTCAAATTTTAAAAATATATAAAAAATTAATAATGAAATCTCGGTTTTAACTAAATATGTTAGTTTGACTTTATCATTTAACTATAATTATGCTGAAATTTATTTAAATTTTATATCGAAACGGGTTTAGGAGCGGGGGCGGGACAGGTACTTAAAATACCAGCCCTCCACCCTATATTTTTAAAGCGGATTTCGGTTTCGGGTTTCTCCAAAATCCATCAAAGCGGGTTTTTTCCGTTAAGATCGACTCAGGTTTAAGCGGGTACCGCGGGTGTGGGTTTTATTGCCATCCATACTCCCCCTGCTCCATTTTGTTTGACATTATAAGTCTGGTCACACAGATTAAGAAAATGTTGATTATTGTAAGTTTTATGTGTATTTTATCTAAAATGCCCCTACTTAATCCTTATTGATAATTGTAGTAGTATTTAATTTTTATTAGTAATTGAGTCCATTAATTAATGTATAGTGGTTTAGAGATGGGAGAGATGAAAAAAATAAAATTAATGAGAAGTAAGATAAATAATTGAATGAAGGGTTAAAATTGGAAAGAAAAATATGTTTATGCATTGAACCTGCTAAAGAACATAAGATATGAAAATAGAAAGAAAAAAAAGTCTAAAAGGCCAAACATAATACTTTAATCTAAGATGTTTTAAGTAGGAATGAACAATGCAAATTATTAAGATGTTTTAATCTAAATTGAAATTAATATACCTACATGATTTGATGCAATTGGTAGATAATTAAGTTTCTTAAATGATGTGTATGTCAATCCATTCCGTATGTATTAAAAATACTTTGTTTGTAATTTCAAAGTATATGGCTGTCGCAGGATGACAATGTGATTGTGTAAATATTTTTTATGTTGTTTGTATATCATTCATCATTTATGTATGTTAATGATCATTAATTTTAAATGAAATTAATACAAAAGAATTATGAATTATGTGTCGATGGAGTAAAATTTTACACAATCAGTGCATATCCATTAAATCTTAATTTTAATAGAATAAATTTCATATCTATATTATTTAACAAAGAACACTTCATCTTATAAAAAATAATAAAACTTCATAAATAAATATGTAATCATTAGAATGATCTAATATTTTTCATTTGAAAAATAGAAGTGATTAACACATAATAACCTTGAATTTAGCATGATAAAATAACTTCATTGAATAATATTTAAATTTGGTATGTATAAAAATAAATTTGATTTAATTCTCGTGCATAGCACGGGTGCTACACTAGTATATTACATGACCGTGTTTTAAAAAATAATATTCTTTTTTTCATTATGTGAAATAAAAAAGGGTTGTTTGATTATAAGTAATTATAAAATGATGATAAAAATGTATTAAGAAACTAAAAGCATCTATACTAAGTGTCCCTCAAGAAATAAGGACAGTCCTTAAAAAATTCCGGGCCAAAATTTTAGTATAGGGAGATCAAAAAGGGGTTAGTCTACAAATTCTACTATTATCTCCCAAACCTCATTTTAATGGGGAAATGTCTATTATGCACTTCAGAATTCAAAAAAGAAAAAAAAAAGAAGGAAAGAAACCTCAAACGCCACTACCTTTTCATCTTCTATCCTAAGAAAATCTCAAACCCCACCACCTTTCTACATTCTACCTTTCCACCTTCCACACATTGTTCCACATAACAAACCCCTCTCCCCCTTACATTCTCTAAAGTAAAAAGTCATCGAAATTCAGAACCTTTACCCATCTTTATTTGAAAAGGAGTTCTAGTGGTCTTTCTCTGCTCCTTGTTGAAGGTAACTTCTGTTTAATGTGCGTTTTTTTTTTACGTTACTAGAAAAATTCCGACACTGGTGTGTCGGAATTTTGTCAAAATTTCGAATCGGGTATGTCGAAAAAATTTGTTAAAAAAATCCGAGAACCATGTGTCGAAATTTTTAATTTTCGACACTGGTTTGTCGGAATTAATCGGAGAGCTATTTTTTTTTACATTACTGGAAAAATTTCTGACACACTAGTGTCGGAATTTTAACAGTTAAAATTCTGACATGTGTATGTCAGAAAAATTTGTTAATTTTTTTTTAAAAAAAAATCTGACACACCCGTTTTGGAAAGTTGCAGTGACTGCATATCTTCAACACAACAATGACGAATTCAAAAAACAACACAACAACAATAAAAATAAACCCTAAAACTGCAGTAATGAAAAAGAACAAAACCCTAAAAACAAAAAACAAAACCTAAACTAAACCCTCCTACATCAAATAAACAAAAACAAAAACAAAACAAAAAAGAAGAACAAAACAAAAACCCACATAGAAAAAAACGGTAATAGAGGGAAGAAGAAGAACGTGCATGCCTCGAGGCAGCGGCGGTGAAAATGACAGTGAGAAGAGGGAGTTGTAAGTGAAGGAGAAAGAAGAATGAGGGCGGAGTGTGGGGTTTGTGAAAAAGAAGGGAGTATAACGGGGGTTCAAAAATTCGGGTCCCATCCTTACAGACTTAAGCCCATCCTTCTTGGCCCAATATTTCTGACCAGCGTCGTTTTCACTTTTTTCTTTTTGTTCTTCTCCTGTGAAGAAGAAGCAGCAACATCATCACATCGTTTCCCCCATACAAACATACATACATACATACATACATAGCTTCTTCAACTATTATCCGGGTTTTGGAATTTCCACCCCATACTTTATCTCCACACCCCAACTTAAAGAGTGAAATTACATTTTTATCCTTTATTAAAAATTATCAGTTTTTATACCCCAAATTGTTATCCCCACACCCCATGAAATTAATCCCACACCCCATCCCTTTCATCTTCCAAAATCCCACTAAATATAACCCCTCCAACATTTCGACACTTTAATCAAATTCTTATTTTCTTAAAACATCTCATAACCTCCAACCTTTCATCTTCCCATCAACCTCCCAACATTCTTATCATATTTTGCTCCATACCAAATTTGAAGATTGCTTCTCTCGGTGCATTGCTCTTGTGCTCCTTGCTTGCTAAGGTATGTGCGTTTTTTTTCTTCAATGTTCGTTACTATTCCGACGAACCAGTTTCAGAAAAATAAGTGCTTTTCCGACTCGGGTATATCAGAATTTGGAAATTTATTTAAAAATAGCAACTTATTATTTCCGAAAGTATCGTGTTGGTATTGAATATTTCTGATAGACGCATTTCGGAAATTTGAAACTATTTCCGACTATTAGTTTTCGGAATTTTCTGATATGTGTGTTTTTTTTCTTTTAATACCTTCACAAATCACCTTCACTCTCCATCGTGCTCAGTTAATTGCCAGTCATTTCAGTCAATGCATTCACTTTTGAGTTGCAATGTTTGGATATGTTTTTTCATCTTATCATTTCAGGTTCATTGAGAAGTATGGAACCCATGTTATAGTTGGGGTGAAAATAGGGGGAACTGATATAGTATATGCAAAGCAGCAGTACTCTTCTCCTCTCCAACAAGCTGATGTGCAGAAAAAATTGAAGGACATGGCAGACAAATTCTTCATTGATGGCACTGGACCCTACAACACAAATGATGCTCGATTTAATGGAAAGCAAAAGGTTTCAAGCTTCCCATTTCAGATTTATTGTTCATCTCATTTTCTTTTTTATGTTGTAAATATTTGACCATTTCCAACTAGTGAACTATAACAACGGCCATCAACATAATGGAAACTATGTAACAAGTGTATTTTTAGATGATATTGATGAGTCCAAGTTCAATTTGAAGATTGTACAGTATGTCAAATAACAAGATTGTTTCTGATCTTTAATAAAAAGGATACGAGAATCTGTCACTGTGGAAGTGTATATCACTGATAAAATATTAGGGTAGTTTGGTAATAAAGTACTTTCTGACATTCTATATCATGTCATAAATGTTTGCTTTCAATGTCATACTTTGCAAATGGTGTATAAATAATTTGGAATTCCATTTTATATCCGTCACTAATATTTTTGGAAATCAGGAGCAAAAATTGCAAGTAAAACGTGTTTTCCATGTATACCTCATTAAAAATTTTGTATGCTGTAAAACTGTTCCATTTAGCAACCTTTATACGTTTCTTTGAAATATATTTAAATTACTATATGCAGCCATTTTAACTCGTAATTTTCTCTCCTCTCCCCCACCTACTTTTTTCTCCCCAGTTTATGAAGGAGAGTGAGCTAGGCTTAATGGAGATTCGGAGCCGTAACTACTACGACTCAGAGGTAAAAATATTTTGTTTTAAAACTGAATTTTTGGCAGGTTCAAGATTCTATTTGTTACTGATATTAGCTTTACCTCTAAGCAGTGCTACTGCTACCTAATTCCTTTTTCAGGCTTTTCCTACTATTTAAATTGCTATGTGACATGCTGACAGCTGATTTATTTTTGAAAAGTTTCATTGTTTTCTAACATATTGTAACCTCATTTCTAGTGATTCTTTTCTTGTTCAATCAGCCATTGATAGAACATTTGTAATCTACCATACTATCCATATAAATTCAAATAAATTAGTGAATAAATTAAATCGAAGAAACAAATTGAAAAATAGAATTAAACTCTGTTACACTTATTTTTTCTTTTACTTAAAAATTATAGGTGCAGGATATCAAGTTCATGTGCAAGAGAAAAGGAGGTAGTGGGAAAAATGACCTGTCCCATTGTGAGTGGTGCCAAACTGTTTTGTCTCAACCTGATGTGATCTCAATGTCATTCGTGCCATTTGGCAGTGGTTTATCTAATAACTCTTGTGAGTGGACTTACATACTCTATCGCGTGACTCTGAGTGAGCGCTAGTCGTAAGTTAGCAATAGAAAAGAGTAGGAACGCTAGGAATGTATCGACGTATTCCTGGAAGGTGTTGATTTCCGACCGCAATGTAATCCGGGAGCAGTGTCCAGTGTCGCCCTGCAACGTCAATCCATGATCCGAACCTTTCTTGTTGAACTCCTTTTGATGAAAACTTCTCTATTCAGCACAACCTTTGAGACGTTGACCTAAGATCTTGCCTTGTGACTTGAAACTCTCCTATACTGTTGGAAACTTTCTTGTGGAAACCCTGAATTTCTGCCAAATCACTTTACGCCTGAAAGAACCTTCTTCAAAATATTTTAACCCTTGTCAAAGAAACCTGACCCATCTATTACGAACATTGATGAACCCAAAAGCCTTCATTTTTTACCCTAACCAAATATTTGTTCTTTCCTAAAAGTTTCATTGGAAGCATAAACCCTTGGTGTCCGGCATCCGACATACCGGTATTCTTACATAAAACTGTAAATCGTAAGGCATCCAGAAAAGCAAGAAGTGATTGACAGGGATAAAGGAAAGTGTGTGTAAAAGGATGAGATTTATTCAAGTTGGGGAGCAAGTGGAGATATGCAATTTGACAAGGCCTGAATTGATGAAGGGAGAATTAAACTCTGAGATGTAGTAGAATCTCGGCCCAAGAGATTACTTGCAAAAGCAATCCACTTGAATAACTCGTGAGAACAGCAGATTGACGGAGCACGACCGCGGATGTTTGCGACGATCGCTGCAGTTAAAAGATAGAGGATTGAGCTACGCGTCCGTAGTCAGACTCGCTCTACGCAGTATTTCTCGAGGACGAGAAATCTCTAAGTTGGGGAGAATGTAACACCCTGCATTTTCCCCGTACGTGCGTAAACGAATTCGTTTAAAATGAACCTTGAGTTTTGTTTTCAAAAGGATTTTCTAAAAGGAATTATTTTATGATTTTATTCAAAAAGGATTTCTGAACTTTGAAAATGTAAATTTTAGAATTTTTTGATTAATTTACAAACCATATTTCTGAAAACCTTGGAAGATGAATTTTTATGAAACTATGATTTCCTTTCTGGAGTACTAATGATTTTAAATAAATTGTCTTTTGAAAATTTTTATTCAAAGCTTGATTTTAAGAATTTCAAATTATGTGTTTTGTGTTCATGATTGTTTTGCTTCGAAATACATTAAGCTTTCTTAGGATAATGAGGTGATCTTGTAAGGAAATTAAATTAATTGCCATGACTTAGAATAAATTGTGATATGTGTTCATTATGATTTGTGATATGCAAATGCTGTTTGAAATTAAACATGTATGTGCATGTGTGTGAATATGTTACGGTTTGAGCATTTAGGAGTGTGCATAACTCTTAAAAATATTGCATGATCCTAGGAAGTAATAGCCATAACATTTTGATTAAATAAGATTAGGAAATGCAAATGAAAATGCATGATGTGTGGACATGTGTGTGCTACGGTGTGAGAGTGTGAGGGTGCCACGGTGATGGGTAAGTGAGTATGCAAGGAGGAGTGTTGACCTTAGGATAGGAAAGAAGGAGTGGAAGTGAGTATGCATGATGAAGCCTAACCTAGCCTAAGCAACTTTGTCCCCTTTGATCTAAACTTGCCATGCAAAGTTTTAGAAAAACCCAAGTCTACCCTTCCCTTAGTGCTTTGGCCGAACCTCAACATAAGGATAGAGGAGGCAAATTCGGTGGCCTTAAAACTATCTCACCTTAGTCCATTTCTCACATTTTCCTTCTCATCTCATTCACTCACAAATCCAAACACTTTCTAAGGGAACGTCAAACCCTTAGAAAACAAAAGAAAAGAAGAGAAAGAAGGTGTGGCCGTAGGAAACAAGGAGGAGGAAGAAGGAGAAGTAAACCAAGACCTTGAAGTCCCTTGAAGACCAAGCACCTTAGGAGTTAGAGAACCAACTTTCTTGGTAGGTACATGAAGATCAAGAAGCAAACCATAATAATTAGATTTTCTTTTGAATTTGTAATTCCTCTTTTCTTTCTTTTGCTTGTTTTTCCTCATGAGTGCAAGTGTGTTTTAGACTTAACTATGAGTTTTCCTAGATTGATTGTAATATGTGAATTCATGGACTCTATGCCTCGGTTGTAACCCTTTTTAGTTGATCTTGATGCTTTCTAAACTAAACTTTTAGAAGATCTAAATTGTTACTTGAGATTTTCATAAAAACAAGAATTTAAGCTTCATGCATGTTGGACTTCTTCTTTTAAACCGTGATCTATAAGGTTTTTGTGAAAGGATTTGCTAAATAATTTATGATCTAAATTCGGTTGGTGATAAAGTGAAGAATTTGTGCCTTGCATGTTAAGTCCTTGTGTTCAATCCGTGATCTATGTGCATATATGTGAAGGTTTGCTAGACAATTTCATGATCTAAGTGCCATTCATGTTAAAATAAGAATTTCAAGTCTTGCATGTTGATTTCTTGAATTAAATCCGTGACCTATGTGTACCTATGTAAATATTTGATTAGCGATTTCATGATCTAAGCTTAACTAAAAAGAAAATAGGGAATTGTTAGCCTAACATGTTAACCATGTGATGAATTCGGTTGATCTTTATATATGCATATTTTAATTCATGTTTATTATCTTACAAGTTGGAGTATTGAGGTTTGCATGTCAATTTTCAAGTCAAGAGATTAAGTTTTCCTATATGTGTGTTACGGCCTAGAAGAAATAATTAGGATAAGGACCTTTAAAATGATTTTTCTCTCATGAATATAATTTGATTTAGAGATTTGTTTATTTCATGTTGGCCATTCGGCCATGAGTGCTAAAAATGTTTTGGTGCTTGATTATTAAGTGCATGTATGCATTAGAGGTAGATTTAGTAATTTGGAGTTCATGCATGTTATCCTTTTAAAGATTAAGCTATAAACCATGATTTTATTTTTAAGAAAATTATGAGTTTGATTACTAATAAAAAGGTTTAAAGAAAACCCCATAATAGTTTATGCATGTTGGTGTAATTACATGATGATGTGTGATCTACATGAATTGCTTGGATTAACTATCCTTAGTGTGCCAAAAAGTGAACTAAAATTCTTGTTCCATGTGTGATCATATTCGGCCTTGAGATAGGAGAATAGGGAAATGTGTTTTATCATCATTTGGATTGAGATTAGCTTAATTTAGAGCATAAAAGGTGCATGTATGAAATAATTAATTTAAGAGAAAACAAAATAAGTCTTTGAAGAAAATTGTAGCTTTAAATTGTTGTTTTGAATAAGACTAAGAAAATGAAATTGAAGTTGATAAATTTCCCTGATGCTCACGGTTCCAGTCTTGAAAGGAATAAAATGATTTCATGTCTTTGAATACGTGTTGTAAGATTTTATCTAATAATTTAGTTAATGTATGTTTTGGTGCTTAGAATGATTTTTCTTTTTAAGTGATTCATGAAAGTGATCATAATCTATATGTGTGCTCTTATATGTTTGGTGCAATGATGTGTTAACCTCTTTTTATTCTTTTCGGTTTAGGAACTGGAAATAAATAAAAGTGATTTTCATGATGTTAATTCTGTGATTTTAAGATTTAGAAATAATTAGTAATTAGGAAATATTAATTATAGGCAATCCGGTTTTGTTATGATTTAATTAAGAAATTAAGTTGAACCATTTCCCTGTGCATGCTTGAACGTGTGTGTTGATGTTGTGATTTAAATAATTGTTTTCTTAAAGCTTAAGAATGTTTTACAGTAAGTGAACGATGAATGTTTCAAATTAAGAATTTAATGATGAAAGAAAATTTATTTTTAAATTGTTTTCAAAAGTTTTTCTCAAGAATTGTTTTTCGGATTCGAATCGAATTTGAAGATCTTGGACAATGGTAAAGAGTTTTCGAAAGAGAAATTGTTTTCAAAATAAATTTAACGAATATATCGAAAACGTTTCTAACGCACGGGAAAAATGTGTTAGCTCGAGCGACGGACGCAAAAGAAACAAGGAGAGGATGACGATCGGGGAACCTTGGAGAGCTTTCTGATGATCGCCATTGAGGTGAGAGAGGGGCATATCCTTAAGACGCCGTGGTAATTAGGTAACATATTAAGGCGTCCAATCATCTCAAAGATTGGACTCCAATCTCATTTAGCGTAGTGGTGTACGTGATAGCGCTTGTTTGATTGATTTAGCTATCCACCCAAACGACTGAGATTGGTCTATTTAAATTGTTAATATGTTTCCTGCTTGGCTATGTTGATGTACCTTATGCTTTATTTATTTGTGAAATGTATATCGTCAATAGTTACTTGATTGTGCTGTTATAATTAATTTATGTAAGTAACGACCATAGAACGTAAAGAAAAGATTTATGGATCCGAATGATGCGGATGATAATAAAGAGAGGCAAATAGTGATGAGAATAAATTGTGAGAGAATAGAAGTGATTGGAAATTTGAGAAAGAATGAGCGGTGTTGTTAATGCGGAGCCCAAACTGGCAAGGAAGGACATTAGTGATGCAGCGGAGTCACAAATGGCAACAAGGATCATAGTGGCGTGCTGAGCAACAATTGATTTGAAAAAAATGATGATAGTGTTGATGAGCTATGGCCGAAGAGAGCAACGTTGTTGTTGTTGTTCTAAGAAAGAGAAAGATGATACGATGATGTTGTGATGATTCGAGTGATGGTACATGAATTTTAGGGGGATTAGATGCGAACGATTAGCGATCGGGTTTCATTGAAGGGATGCACCAAGGATGAACCGATCATCAGGACTAAGCCGTAATTAAAACTCCTCTAAAAGATTCTAAAAGACATGGATTAAAGCGGTGAGGTATGAGTGTCGTTCCGAAGTAGTGGAGAGGAAGACACGATATGTATCTGCGGATACTTAGGACGAGATTGCATTAGGGGAGGACGATGACGGTGATACGTCAAGAAGTCTAGAGTATGTTTCTAGGCGGAACGAACTCCACATGTGGCGCACTAACGTGGTGGGGACTGGGTCCAATGCCGTGGTAAAGTTCCGCAGGCCTACTAGAAACATACTGTCGCCCCCTAGATTGCAAATCGAGAACAGTGAGAGGGACTGGAACGGGGAAATGTGTTTTGCCACTGCGAGACAGTGAGCCTGATTGTGATATCACTTGTGTTTGAGGCTGAGACCTCCTGGCTTGGAGCCATTTGTTGAGACACCTGTCATGCCCGCATGGTAAAGGTCCTGTACTCCTGTTTGCTTCCGACTAGGTTGGGTGGTGGATCGAGGAGATGTAGACGAGTGTGAGTACAATGATGTCTCCCCCTCATCATTGATACTAATCGAATTGATAAGACTTAATTAACTTAGATATTTCAAAGATAATTGTAAGGATAATTAAGATGTTACTAATGATTATGTTAGCTTCAAGTGATGGATAAGTTTTGAGAATGGAATTGAATATGAGCACTTGTGAAGTATTTGATGAGTCTGAGAACGAGGAACGAAAGGAAGCTTCATGGTGGGAATATTAATATGAATGATCCAATATGATTGTGTTTATACTACTTTGATAAGCATGTATGATGTGGATTATGTTTGATTGGTTGTTGACTTCAAGTTGTTATGTTCATTTTGTCTTAATATTTACCTGATGTAATCCCACATAGTCCACATTGCCGTTTTGGGTTGCTCACTCTCTCTCTTTCTCCTACAATTCTGTCATATAAATGGTACGGATACTAGATGGACAACATTGCGAGATACCAGCTGATCAGAGAAATAGGAGTCCCGTCAATGAGAGGAGATAACAGCATCATGTCAGCCTACGTGGTATTCTTCCTAAGGGTCCAGCGTAGAAGAGCAGAATTAGCTGAGAAGGTTACTCCCCTGGAAAGGAAAACTCATAGCTCCACGGACGATTCTATGGTAGAGACCCAGAGAAGATAGAGGACGAGTGACAGAGCAGTATCATGTAGCAAGTGCTAGTAGAGATCGATGACTAGAAATAGGTAATTTTCCTCTTGAGTATTGTATGTCACTGCAAGTTATTAGATACATAGTTCTAACCCGTTGTAACCCCACCAAGTTGTGATGATAGTGTTTTAAAACTAAATTAAATGGGCCATCTTGTCTAATTAAAGATTGCCAACGAGTTTCAAAGTGCGATGTCCCGTGACATCTCGATTTGGAGCTTGAAGGGTGACGTGCCTCTGAGAACGTAATGTTTTAAATTGAAAATGTTCTCACGTGCGTGAAATCCCTATTTAAAAAAAAAATGGCCCCAAATTTTCACTTAAATGACTATGGTTTTCAAGTTGCCAAATCGGGGTGTTACAATTTTTGGTTAAAATTGGTTAGAATTGAATTTGGTATGTGAAAACTCAGTTTCAGTGTTTTACTGTCATGAAATACTCGAGTCTTTGGCTCGATACTCGAGTAGTTCGTGGTGCACCAGTGCGTCTGGTAGCACCAGTACTCGAGTGTTTGAGCTGAGACTAGAGTATTGTTTGATGCACCAATTTGAAATTGTGATGAACTACACGAGTCTTGCATGAACTACTCGAGTATTCTAGATGATAAAACTACTCGAGTAATTCATGAACTACTCGAGTATTTCTGGAAAATCTGAAACTTTACTTTTCAGAAAATGTTTGAAGTACTCGAGTCTTTCGGTAAGATACTCAAGTATTTTTAGTCAGAACACTTAAATTTCATTTTTAAAATCTAACCAAGTTATTTTGACCCAAGTTATTAATTTTTAAGTTGATTAATCATGTTCCAAGAAATTAAGGAGATTGTAAGATTACATCAATTACTTTGAATACTTGTGAATAAATTATTCCATGTTGAATATATATTAAGATTAAAGAGGATTTAATCTTAAATGGAACATGTCAATGCATTCATGCATGGTGATTGGGGTTACGTTGTTATTTTGTCATGTTCCAAGGTTACTGCTTGCTCGACCCCACTTCAAGGTTGACGTTGTGGGTCTTATGTCTAGATGACTATGTAATCCAAGTGATAGTTTACGTTTTGGCGACGTGACGTTCACTAGATAAAGTGACGTTGTTTATCATTTTCGGGCAAGTACGCCATACGTTTGATAACGTATTCTGTATTCTGAATACAATGAAGTTATGGAAGGACGTCCGTTCGAGTAATTAGTTGGAGAATTTTTAAGAAGAGTGAGATAGCATGCATCATATCATCATTGATTTTAAATTTGATATGATTATAAAATGTTAATTGCTATCTTTGCATATTTATGGATTATCCTTATTTGATTATGTGTATGTATATGCTTACCCCTGTGCCCTTGATAGGTGATGGCACGTTACCTAGCATGCGTAGAGATCAGGCCCATCCCTAGCGGGATATGGACGTATGAAGAGCACTAAGCGACATTTGAGGGTGAGGTGGAGTTCACACTCTTCCACCCTAACCCCCTCGTTCGGGTGCGCCCTCGTAGGTTTAGGATACCTATTATATATACTATGCACATCCCTGCTTTTTATGTTTATAGAGGACCACCACTGCCAGCTCGACCCGTACGTAGGTTTCACAGTTTTCGTTTTCGTCCTGCTACTCGTTCTCATCCCTCTGCCTACAGAGTTTTCACCGATGAGGATGTTCCTTCATCCGATCCGATTGGAGCTGGTAGGACTACACCAGCTACTACTTTTGGACCTACTGATAGGTCTGCCACTCAGTCGGATGGGATAGAGGAGGATCCCGAGGAGGGGGAGAGCGAGGAGGAGGGAGTACCAGTCGAGCCGGTTCCCAGACCTCGAGGAGGACCCAATGGTTCCTAGTGGATGCATAGTGTAGATAGTAGGGATCCCGGACCGACTTTTGCTGCTGCAGTGGACCAGATGGATGCATGGATGACCAGTTGACCTGCTCTCTGACACTTTATTTTTGGGTTGTTATATATTGTTCATATTTTGAGAGTTCAGGTCTTATTTTTAGTCTTATATATGTATTTTCAGCTTTATGGACATGGATACTTATAATTTGATGACTTCTGTACTGATGGATCCCTTTTATGATGATATATATATATGTATGTATGATGTTTATCACCACATGGATCCTTGAGTACTATTATCTTTCCGCACACTCGATCTGATTTTGTTAAAAGGAGAATTCGACAACTATTATTATTTGAAAAATTTTATATGCGAACAACAAGGCAACGCTATGTTTGTAATTATTAAAGTTTAAATTTTTGGATTAACAAATATATGTTGTCTTGCAAATAACTAATTGTTTCAATATTTTATTGATTAAGTGTTCGAAGCCGAATTCGATAATTTCTCGTATGATGTAATATCAAGTTAACTTATCCAAACAATTAATGTCCATAAATAATATTTTCAGAAGAGATTAACGGATAATATTATAGATAAGAGAAAGGGTGTCGCAAATTAACTATCAATTATCGATCAATTAAACCCATTTTCAAGCAAATTCATGATACATGATTTAGATATAGAAATCTATATTTAGTTTGAATGTATCATTTGAAAAGAATGGATATCCAATGAATCACGAAATCATTATTCACCATATACACTTTATGAGATTCTTTATCCATCCTAAGACTCTATCCAAGCAAGAATTTTAAGGATCTAGGACTTGTAAATTCAAATACAAATTCTAGTCCCATATAATCGTGATGTTTAGGGTCTTGAACTTGACATGCACTTTTTGTTGGATTAGTTGTCGTCATCAAATTTATGTTAGCACAACCAACAACCGTTGACTTAGTTGATAAGGGTTGAGTCCGAGGTTGTGAGAGATCCCAGGTTCGAATCCTACTGATGTGAGGACGGTGTTGGTGAATAATCTGTAAGTACCTCTATAAGCGCTCTGAACCTGGAGGCCTGCCCTGACCAAGATGAGCCCTCGAAGCCCAACCCACTTAAACCTTTTGAAATCATAATTATGTTAGCACACTTGCTTTACAAAATATGCACCCAAGGCACAAGGTCACAAAGCAGTTTGTTGTTCAGCCAACATTGCTTTGGATATGGTAAATTGTTTTATTAAATATCCTTAATCTTATTTTTAAGTTTTCAATTTGAAAAGCCCGCAACACGCCAAGTTTTGACGCCAACGCATTATGCAAACAAGAGTTCTCTTCCTAAGGCTTATTTATGCTTTTGCTCCCTAAAAGTTCAGTGTGTTTTGGTTTTAGTTCCTAAAAGTTATTTTGACCGAGATTAGTCCTTAATTTTTCAAACATTTTGGTTTTGATCCACTCCATTATGAAAAAACTGTTATTTGCTGATGTGATTAGCGGAACACCATATCAGCAATCACGTACTGTGAGAAGACGCCAAATAAGTGATATGACGTGGATGATACACATCCATGCATACAAAATGGTCTCATACGCAAAATGGTCTCATACACATAATTTTGCGTTTATGGACCTGAATCATCCATGTAACAATACTTATTTGGCTTATCTCACACCACGTAGCTGTTGGTGTGGGTTTCCGTTAACTACGTGAACAAATAAATGATTTTTTTAAAAGATGGGACCAAAACCAAAATATTTGAAAAATTAAGGATCTAACACAGTCAAAATAACTTTTAGGGACTAAAACCAAAATACACTGAACTTTTAGAGACCAAAACCATAAATAAGCATCTTCCTAAATGCTTTGCCTATAAAAAGTGCCCGGAGGAATTGTGACCATGTGAGTACCTTCGAGGGAGAAGTACTTCTCAATTTGGCTAGCAACTAGAAAATAGCACAACACACCACCCAAAAACAAGTGAAGGGAACCATAAGAAAATATGGCTTTGTTATAAACAAAGCTGCTGTGTTGCTATGAAAATCATAGCTCGGTGACTAAAAACAAAACCGCAATGCTGGAAACAGATTTCCTAACTTAATATTAGGGTGACGTATGTATAAAACCACTAAAATCCAAAACAAAAAATCTTGGTTTTGTTTTGGATTTTAATGGTTTTTACACTAATGTTACACTAACATTATGTTAGAGGATCCAAATCCCTTCTCTTAAGCGGCAGCCACTGACATTGCAGGTGGTGAAGGTCCAAAGCTTCACAGAGATAGATTTCAACATTTTAAGGAAAGGAAAGTTAAGTGTTTGAAATGGAAGAGGGCAGAAAGGAAAGTTGGGTTAAGTGGGAAATGCAAGTGGAGGATTAAAGGTAAGATTGTGTGGTGGTGATGGGGTATAAAAATTCAGATTCTGATCAAAAAAATTCCAAAGCATTTCCAGAAGGAGGAAGATTTTAAAGCCGTTGAAGGGCAACATTGACAAGAGTTTAAAGATGAAAGACAAAATTGACTTTTTTTAGTTAAAAGGCCAAATTAAAACGAAAAAATAAGATAAAAGAGCAAAAGAGTATTTAAACTTTTTTTTTTCCAGTATTAATACGCAATTTTTATGCATTTCCCCTTACTTAGGTGCAACTCACCACATGACCATATATTGTCAGTAAAAGCCTCTAATATCACTAGGAAGTAAACTGTACTGCTTAGATAGTTAGATTATTTTTATGAACCTTTTTCCATGAAGAAATAGAAATTCCTTCTACTTATGAATTATGATCATTAATTGTCCAATAATAGCTAATATAATAATCTACAACTTTCAGAAATTACATACTTTACAACACAGGGTGCATCAATTCTCAGCATTGTAAACAGTTACAGGTCCTTGTTTGATATATACAACTTGTGTCACCAAAGAACATATGAATGACTGGTCACTCATACAGTGAGTATTACCTTGTTACTATTTGTCAAACATCCCTTACCTTCAACCTTACTTCTGAGTGTGGATGGAGCGGCTTCTTCGGACTTAAAGGAACACTTGAGAATTTATGAACCAAAATTTTGAAGCATGGTATAAGTACTATGTACAGAGCTCCCAAAATAAAAGGTGATGCAGCCAGCCATTCTAATAACTGCAAAAAAGTTCCATAAACAGATAATTTTCAAATGTCATGTCATTGTAAACTTTGGAAATGAAATCAAACATGGACTCTGCAAAAGGCAAAATGAGGATTCAAGCGGAAAGGCATTTTGTAAGGACTAAAACATGGAGTAATTCAAGCAAGCAAGCGAACATAATCTCTCACAATTTAAGAAATGATGAAGAATAAATTAGAGACAATCAGTAGAATACTATGTGCAGCCAGATTCTATGCACAATCATTAAGTGGCAACATCTCAATTCTATATAATGCTTTGATTAAATAATAATATTTAATTTTCGTTCCGTTAACTACTCTCATCTGTTGGCATAAATTGTAACATTTCATTCTTAGGTGCTAATGACCTCCCAGTAAATGTCCCTGATGCTTCTGGAAACAGTGACAGAGTTAATAGAATGAAAACAAGGACTAAAGTGGTATTTTTTTAAATTCTGTAGGGACTAAAAGTGAATTATAATTCTTGAGGGACTAAAGTGTCCCAGTCGAAAAATTTGAGGGACCAAAGTGGACCTTCACTCAAAAATTAAATATTATTATTTAATAATGTTATTTTATCATGCTAAATTCAAGGTTATTATGGGTTTAATCACTTCTATTCTTCAAATGAAAAATATAAGATCTTTTTAGCCATTACACACTTATTTATAAAGTTTTAGATTATTTTTTATAAGATTGACTATTCTTTGTTAAATAATATGGATATGAAATTTATTCTATTAAAAGTAAGGTTTAATGAATATGCTCTGATTATGTAAGGTTTTACTCTATCGACGCATCAATCATAATTCTTTTGTATTACTTTCATTTAAAAGGTAATGATCATTAACATATACAATGATGAATGATACACAGACAATATAAAAAATATTTACACAATCACATTTTCATATAAAAATCATCTAATGAACTTAATAATAGTAGTATTACTTAATATACTATAATAAATATGATGATATTTATTGTGTATTGATATGTGCTATTAAAACCGTTTCGAATCGAACCCAAATGGATTAGCATATTGAAAATTGGCTTAGGGATTTCAGGGTCAAAGGTTCAAGTCCGAGTGAGGCAACTATTTCTGGGGAGGATCCATTCCGGTGAGTCAAACACTCGCACAGTTCGCGGATTGAAGGTGGATTAGTTTGACCATAAAAAATCTGAAGCTCAGACACCACCTAGTTTCGAAAAAAAACCGATTCAAATCGATTAATATATCTATTATTTTATTACTGGGGCTTTTGTCACCCACTCTAGGCTTTACACATCTCACTAATTAATTTATTTTCAAAATTACCCTTGATAAAAAAAAATTAATGTTTTTTTATTTCTCCATCATCTCTTTTACTCCACTTCCTTCTTTTTCTCATATTCACACACCCCACTCCAACCGAAAAAAGATTAAAAAAAAAATTAACTCCCTTTGGAGTCCATGTTTAAGTATGATGAAGATGACGGGGTTAGATGAAAGAAAGCAAGGTAGCCTTCATTTGAGTCCGATGAAGATGATATTTCTTTTCAATTTTGCAGACAATGTTGGCCTCATGGCAACTCTGATTATGTATATGCAGATAGAAAAATAAGGTCCAGGATTAGTTGATAAAAATGAGAGGGAACCCATTCTTCCAAGAAAATTAGATGATGCCTTGAATAATGTTGAATGCAAAACACAATACTTGTCGACTACTCATGAGTAGTCGATTAGGAATACATGCATAGTGAAGAATAATAGCCCCGATGATATGACATTTAATGATAGCACAAATTCACTTGTGAGATCAGAAGCGTATGCTAATGTTCCCGTTGAAGTGGAGTGTGTGAATATGAGAAAAAGAAAAAGGTGAAGTGAAAAGGATGATGGAGAAATAAGAAACAATTTTTTTATCAAGGATAATTTTGAAAATAAATTAATTAGTGGGGTGTATAAAGTGTAGAGTGGGATGACAAAAGCCTCACTCTTATTTAAGCCCAGGTTTTAGGCCCATACACTTTTAAATGTAAAAATAAATCAATTATGCACGAAGAGCAAAAAATTAAAAAAAAATCGATATTCAATTATTCAATGAGTAATTAGTCATTTTAGTCCCTGAGAGTGTGACCACCGGTCATTTTAGTCCTCTAGAGATCATAAATACACGTTTAGTCCCTGAGAGTGTCTCACTTCCGTCAGTTTAGTCCATCCGTCAACTGTGGTCAAGTAACGGAGTTAATTTTTCCGTCATTCATTTTGGTCCCTGAAACATGCATACATAATTCATTTTGGTCCTTTTTAAATTGACAATTAATTCAATTTAATCCCTGAAAAATGTATACATAATTCAATTTGATCCTTTTTAAATTGTCATTTAATTCAATTCAATCCCTCATTTTTTTATTCCATCCATTTCATTTTGTTTTGCCTTTTAGGCTTTTTCTCTTAGTGTATTTCATATTGTTTGGCCTTTTACAATTCCAATGCATAAACAAATTTTTCTTTCCAACTCTAACTCTTATTTCAATCATTTCTCTTACTCATCATTGATTACACTTTTATCATCTCTCTCATCTCTAAACCACTATACATTAATTAAATTAAATATTACTACAATTTTAAATAAGGATTAAATAGGAGCATTTTAGATAAAATACACATAAAACTACACTTTATTAATACATGTGCTCAGGCCTAAAATGCCAAATTAACAAAATAAAACGGAGGGAGTATAAAACAAACAACTCAACATTATGGGATATAACCTTAAAACCTGTATGTATGTAATATTTGAGTCAGCACATGTTCACAAAACTTATCTAAAAAATAATTATGTACAAAATATCTCAAAATTTAGTATTCATTTCTTCATTTTGATGCCTCAAATATCCCTTGAAAATTAGTAAAAGATTAGTTTTGTGAATAAGTGCTGCTCCAATATTATATACATACAAGTTTTAATGTTATACTCCCTCCGTCACTAAATATAAAACCCTTTATTTTTGGCACTTTTATTTTGTCACTTTTTATAAATTATAATACCCTTTATCAATTTTCAATGAGCATTATATTTATTTAACACTTTTTAGATTCTCAATAATATTAATAGGAGTAATTTCGAAAATACATATTAAAAGTTCACATTTCCAATACAATTAACTTAATTATTTCACTTTCTTAATGGACGTGAAATCTCCCAAAAAAGGTCTTATAAATAGGGACGGAGAGAGTATCACATAATGTTGAGTTGTTTGTTTTCTAAAAAAATAAGGGATTAAATTGAATTAATTGACAATTTAGAAAGGACCAAATTGAATTATGTATGGATGTTTCAGGGATTAAATTGAATTAATTGGCAATTTAAAAAGGATCAAATTGAATTATATATGCATGTTTCGGGGATCAAAATGAATTATGCATACATGTTTCAGGGACCAAAATGAATGACGAAAAAATTAACTCTGTTACCTAACCCTAGCTGACGGAGGGACTAAAATGACTGACGTGAAACTCTCTCAGGGACTAAACGTGTATTTATGATCTCTGAGGGACTAAAATGACCGATGGTCACACTCTCAGGGACCAAAATGACTAATTACTCATTATTCAATTATATTTATGCACGGTGAGTTACTGAGTAGTACATCTGAAGTAAATAATTAGTTTAAAGCAAAGTAAATATGAGGGAGAAAAAAAAACCATGAAATGTTACAACACCATGAAACATTGAACAAACACAAACACGTTAAGTGTTATTGTGTTAACCTAGCCGCCGCTTCCTCTATCCTCTCTCTCAACCACGAAGCCGCCACCGCCACCGCCACCGTCGTCAGAGCACCAACCGCCACGACCCAGTCCCATCCACCACGGTCCACGAACCAGCCGCGAATCGATGGACCCTAACCCAGCAAACCCAGCCGCGAACCCAGCCACCACCACGAGGTCAGGATAGAGGTGCCACGACTTCAACCCTTAGCCAAGGTATTTTCCTTTTCTCCTCTAGTTGATTATTTGGAGTTTATGGTTTTGAATGGCTTTTGATTAGTTTTGAGTGGACAGGCTTTTACTTGTTCTGGTAATTTAATTAGTTTTTTTTAAAAGATTTTGTAGCTTGTTTTGCTTTATTGATGAGGCTTTTGATAATTAAGTTTATTGTTGCTGAGCTAAAGTTGCTTGCTTAATTTTATGTGACTCTTCTTTCCTACGATGCACGACTCTCTCCGTCTGCTCACCCCAATGGCTCAATCCACTCACGGGCGGTTGCATGCAATGAAGATCTGAGCCAAAATCGTGGGATCTGTAATTTTTTTGTTATATTTTGTTTTTTTTCAATCGCTGTATTCTTGATCCTTCGGTCCTTTTTTTTCCTGATTGTAAATTTTTGTTTAAAGTTTTCTTTCACTATCATTAGACTATATGGTGTTGCTGTTGCCTGTTGCTCATTTTTTATATGTACTTTTCTTTCTCTGTTTGATACAGAGCTCCAAGTTTCCACAATATTCTAATTTTGAACACTGGGCACCAGTAACATTTTATATTGTTTCTATATTCTGCCAATTGTTCATGTATTCTGGCTACTTTCTGTTCTAGTTATTGATGTAAGAGGATAGAAATTAAAATAGTTGCATTAGTGAAGCCTAAGTAACTGTTTCCGTATCCAAGATTTTGTTTGATTGGAATGTCTTCGTATGAATGCATAGAGTTTGATTTCCTCAAAGGGTCACCAAGCTGAAGTTGTAATTTGATCAGTTTTATGGTCTTTTTAAATCAATGAGAATAATGTCTTTCATTTCACTGCTTGCATGTTATTTTCATTTCACTCTCCATCGTGCCTCTCACTCTCTCTCACTTCCCCTTCACCTTCACCTTCACGAATCACGCCATCAGCGTCGACGTGTTTGGTTCCTACTTACTTTTTCAAGATATCTTCAATTCAATCCTTGTGAGTTTCTTCAATTTCAATCCTTTCCCCCCTTTTTAGATTTCAATTTCAATCCTTTGTTTGTTCGTTCGTTCTGGCTGTTCATCAGTTCATGTTGGAAAATATTTATGTGGATATTGTTAGTGTTGATTTTGCATCCAGAAATGCTAAAAGGAATTGTTTCTTATGATCACTTGTTACAATCTGACGAGAGAGAGAAGAGAGAGAGAGAAGAGAGAGAGAGTAACTGAAAAACAGAATTGTATTGAATGTGAAAGTGATTACAATAATGAGATCAGCTTCTATTTATAGAAGCTGATAGAAGCTGATAAGCTAAGCCTAGCTATGACAGCTGTCATTACAGCTGTCAACTAATAACTAGCTCTATGACTTAATGCCTTAAGTTACATAATATACACTACTCTAATATTCCCCCTTTAATGTCAGCCTCCTGTGAGCAGTATAGGAACATTTCTGTGAGCAGCTTGAAAGGCATCTGTGACATTGAGTTTGTCTCTTAGTAAAGTAAATCTGAGGCTTGACAAAGGCTTGGTGAGAACATCAGCCACTTGATGATCACCAGGAACATGTTCAACAACCAATTTGTTGGCAATAACCTTTTCTCTAACCCAAAACAAATCGAGTTCAATGTGTTTGGTGCGAGAGTGTAGAACAGGGTTCTTAGACAGCATTACTGTACTAAGATTATCACAGTAGATAACAGGTTTAGTAGAGCTGAAACCAAGTTCAGCAAGGAGACTTTGAATCCACAACATTTCCCCTGCTGTGTTAGCTAAACTTCTGTATTCAGCCTCTGCACTTGAACGAGCTACCCACTCTTGCTTCTTTGACCACCAAGACACTAGGTTAGGCCCAACATAGACACAAGAACCAGAAGTAGACTTCCTGTCATCTGGGTCTGAAGCCCAATCAGCATCACAATAAGCATAAAGTCCTAGAGGTCCAGTAGAGGGAGCAGGTCTGAGAAGAAGACCATGGTCTATTGTACCTTTTAAGTACCTAAGCACTCTTTTTAAAGCTTTCCAATGTTCCTCCAGTGGTTGTGAAAGAAACTGACAAAGTTTACTCACACTATAAGAAATTTCTGGTCTTGTAGTTGTTACATACTGTAATGCACCAGCAAGAGACCTATACAGCTTAGGATCCTTGACATAGTTGCTGCCCTGTTTGGTAAGTTTGAGACCAGAAACCATAGGAGTGGGTTGACCTTTGAGATCATCCATATCAGCTCTACTTAGCAAATCCCTAATGTACTTGGATTGAGTCAATAAGAGAGAGCCTGAGGGAAGATGTTTAATTTCAATGCCCAGAAAATAGTCCAAGTCACCCAAATCCTTCAAAGCAAAGGCCAAATTCAACTTGGAAATGAGTTGTTGAACCATGTCAGGGGAGGAACCTGTGATGATTATATCATCAACATAGCAGAGGACAAAGAGTTTGTAAGTGGTGGAAGAATGAATGAAGAGTGAATGATCACACCTACATTTCCTGAAACCAAGAGAGACTAGAGTAGATGCAAGTTTTTCAAACCAGGCCCTAGGAGCCTGTTTCAGCCCATAAATTGCTTTGTTTAACTTGCAAACAATATTCTTTTCACCTTGATGATAACCCTCTGGTTGTTTCATATACACCTCTTCCTCTAAATCACCATTGAGAAAAGCATTATTCACATCTATCTGCTGAATATGCCAAGAATGAGTGAGAGCCAAAGTCAGAACAACCCTTACAGACACTGGTTTGACAACAGGACTGAAAGTCTCATTGTAGTCAAAGCCCTTTTTCTGACGATAACCTTTTGCTACAACTCGTGCCTTGTTCTTGTTAAGACTGCCATCAGGATTTTCCTTGACCCTGTAAATCCACCTATTATCAATAGCTTCCCTGTCAGGAGGCAAAGGAACAAGAGTCCATGTTTTATTCCTCATCAAAGCCTCATATTCAGCATCCATTGCAGCTTTCCAGCAAGGTATAGACAGAGCAATCTTAGCAGATTTAGGTTCAGTGTTTGCTGCAATATGAGCACTAGGAACAGGAGCATTAGTACCAGACTTATTCCTAACAGTTGACTTAGACCTTGTGATCATAGGATGTGTGTTTAAGGGTTGCTGAACTGAAGTAGAAGAAGAAGAAGAGGAAGGTGAAGAAGAAAGAGAAATAGTAGGAGAAGCAGTGGAAGGAAGAGAGGTAGAAGGAGTTGTGTGAGTGTCAGAAATTGGAGAGGGAATTTGATCAGAAATTGGGGCAGAATTTGAAACACCCTGAGATGGTACTGATTGAAGAACAGTTAGAGAGGTAGGAGTAGATAAAGGAGATGAAGAAGTGGAAGAGATATTAGATGTAACATCCCCAAAAGGAAAGGAGTATTCATCAAAGATGACATCTCTAGAAACATATATTCTACCTGTAGAAGACAGACATTTGTAACCCTTATGACTGGGAGAATAGCCTAGAAAAGTACACTGAGTAGACCTAGGTTCAAGCTTGTTCTTAGTATATGGTCTAAGACAAGGATAGCATGAACAACCAAAAACCTTAAGAAGATTATAGTCAGGAACAGATTTGAACAACTCAGTATAGGGAATTTTACCATGAATAGAAGTGCTAGGAAGTCTATTTATAAGATAGACAGCACTTATAAAAGCATGATCCCAATAGCTAGTGGGAAGAGAGGCATGGGCCAACATAGTGAGACCCATCTCAACAATATGTCTGTGCTTACGCTCTATAACACCATTTTGATGATGAGTATGTGGGCAAATGACTCTATGAGAAATGCCTAATGTGGTGAGTAGGATGGTGAAAGGTCTAAACTCACCTCCCCAGTCAGTTTGCACAGCCTTAATTGGTAGAGAAAACTGAGTATGAACATAAGAATGAAAATGTTTAAAAGTTTGAAGAGCATCAGATTTTTGTTTCAACAAAAATAACCAAGTAAATCTGGTGCAAGCATCCACTATAGACATGTAGTACCTGAATCCAGTGGATGAGTGCACTGGAGCAGGACCCCACAAGTCAATAAAAACCAGATCAAAAGGATGAGCATACACAGTGAGAGAGGTAGTGCTAGGAAGTTTATGAGATTTGGCAGTAGCACAAGCAGTACAAAAAATAGAATCATTTTTATTCATATTGTAGTGAATATTACAAGAATTCAGGACTGCCTTTACAACCCCTTCATGAGGGTGACCCAATCTACTATGCCATAAGGAGTAAGTACTAGGTACAGACTTCATAGAATGTTGAACATTATTAGCAAAACAAGAGGAAAGAGCATTAGTAATAGGAACATCACTATGTAATTGTTTATTACAAGAAGAGTTTAGAACATGGTTATGTATAGTGGATGTAGGCTGAGACTTGGATTTGGAAGAGAGCATGTCATGGAACACATAGAGACCATCTTGACCAAGAGTCCCTTCAAGAAGGATAGAATTGGAATCCTGTGATTTCACAAAACAACAGTCAGGATGAAATTCAAAGTAAACAGAATTATCCTTAGCAAATCTACTGACACTGACTAGATTCTTAGTAATAGATGGGACAAGTAAGAGATTCTTAAGAATAAGAGAAGTGTTAGGACAGTGAGGAGACAAGAAAGTACTGGTACCAATGCCTGTAATAGGTATACCTGACCCATTCCCCATAAAGATCTGATCATTACCACTTAGGGGTTGTTTGTTGAGGAGATTAGCAGAATCAGATGTCAGATGGTGAGTAGCACCTGAGTCTGGGTACCATAGCTGACTGTTATAGACCTGTGGTTCCATGAGCATAGCTTGTGGATGAGGTCTAAAGGCTGGAAGATTAGGTTGTGCAGCATGGGAAGGACCAGGGCCAAGTATGGAAGAAGTAGGTCTCTGTGGAAACTGAAAGACCTGAGGTAAATATGGCTGAAAAGGTGGTATAAACCCTTGATATGGCAGATACACCTGAGGAAGTGGCTGACCCTGAACTTGAGAATGTTGACCCTGTTTTTGAACCTTCTGATTTCCCTTGGATTGATGAGAGTGTGAAGTTACAATGTCTAGTGCATTCCAACACTTAAGAGCATCATGACCAGGTTTATCACATAGTTGGCATCTGACCCTATTTCTGTTATTCTTGTTCTTACTGAATTGTCTCTTAGAATCAGATTGTTTGTGTCTAGCATGAGAGGAATCAGGTTCAGGAGAATCACTTTCCTCATTGTCAGATTCAAAGGGATTAGTAGACTTAGGTTTTGAAGCTACATTGTTAGAAGATTGAGAGAAACCAACACTAGAGGATTGAGGTTGAGAAAAGTACATAAAACCCTGAGGAGAAGGTTGAAAACCTTGGGGTTGAAGATTCTGAAATTGTTGAACCTGTTGAACCTGAGGCATAGAAGATGAATTCAGACCATGAGATGAGAAGTTAGGAGTAGGCTGAGACGAGTGAGCAACATTAGCTTGAGCTTGAGAGAGATGAACAGAGAAAGCATCACTAGTAACAGGATGCATTTTCTCTAAGTAAGCTTCCTGAGTTACTAAAAATGCTTCTAGAGCACCAACGGAAATAGGTTCATCCTTGAGAAGAATAGTAGTAACAAATGCCTCGTACTCAGAGGGCAATCCATCTAGAATTACTCTAACTTGTTCTCTCTGTGAAATATTTTCACCCACAGCAGCTAAGGAATAAACCAGAGCCTTAACTCTAGAAATAAACTCTGAAATTGTTTGAGTTCCCTTCTTAGAAGCTCTGAATTCAGAAAGAAGCATCTGGCTCCTAGCTTTGATGAGAGAACTATAGTAATTATGCAATTCATCCCATATCTGATAAGCATGCACACAACCTAGAACCCGTGCTTGCACTGGTTCTGAAAGAGACTGCAATAACCAAGATGCGAGATGCTGATCTTGCTCCTCCCAATTGAGGTAGCTAGGGTTAACACGATCAAAAGTATGATCATCCTCAGTGAGATATTTCACTGGAATTTGAGGATTAACAACAAAACGTTGAAGTCTGTGAGAGAGAATCACAGCTTCAACTTGTTGTTTCCAAATCCAATAGTTTTTGTCAGTTAATTTGGCAGAAATTGAATGAGAAAACGTTACAGGTGTGAAAGCAGAATTCAGAGGTGTTGCTTGAAAAGGAGAACGTTGGTCATCAGCCATAGTTGAAAATCAGAAGCAGATTCAGTTAACAAAAGCAGAGAAGTAACTGAATTTCGCGCCAAAAATCAGAGAACAACAACTGAGAACCTCACCATTGAGATCGCAACTCAGAAATGAAGAAGAAGCACAACGCGGCAAAGAAATCGAAGAACCGCAGTTGAGGAAGAATCGCAATGCAGAATGAAGCGATTGTGAAAGTGAGAACTGAAAATCGCGATGGCTTCAAGTGAGAACACAGAATCGCGATTGCACCTTGAGATGAAGTTGGAAGAGAACGCGATCAGAGATTCAGAAGCGGAGAAGAATTTGCAGAAGCAAAGGCCATAAGAGAGAGGATCGAAAATTTGGAGAGAGAAGCTCTGGATACCATGTTACAATCTGATGAGAGAGAAGAGAGAGAGAGAAGAGAGAGAGTAACTGAAAAACAGAATTGTATTGAATGTGAAAGTGATTACAATAATGAGATCAGCTTCTATTTATAGAAGCTGATAAGCTAAGCCTAGCTATGACAGCTGTCATTACAGCTGTCAACTAATAACTAGCTCTATGACTTAATGCCTTAAGTTACATAATATACACTACTCTAATATCACTGCTTTTTAAAATGAAACTCCAGGATTCGCTCCCATGATAAACCCTACTTTTTGATAAACATTGTTTTGTATTAACTTGTTTATTTTGATTTTGATATGGTGTCTTGCTCATGCAAATCTTGAAATTCCAAAATTATATATTAACATTTTTTATTCCAACTTTGTTGTCAAATATTCATATGGATTGGGGGCCTCATTTTCTATTTCGCCCTAGGGCCCTTGAAAGGTTAGGAATTGGTGCAAGTATTGCTGGATATGTATGATTTCAAAATTGACTTCTGCTTGTGTCACAGGTTTTGCAGTTATTGTATAGCTTTTGTAAAATCTGATATTTTTGCACTTATTGTGCCTTTGCTTTTGCGTGCTTAATTCTGTGTTTTTTCTTCTGATTATTGTTCTACAGGCATTGGTACAGTCTAGCAATTTTAGAATAATGCTTTCCGGAGTGAAATTCATTCCCCGTGACCAGGTCAGTGGTATTACGGCATACCCCTATCATTCTGTCATTGTTGTTATTTAAATTCCTATTCCTAAATCTGATTGTATTCGTTTTCTACTCGCGTAACTGTGTTTGTACCAGGTGCAAGATGAGGACTTGGATACTATCTCAAAAGAGCGTCGTAAGAAATCAGATAGTAGAAGAGAAAAGAATAAGAGGAAAGGGAAGAGCTCTAGGAACAGTTCTTCTGATGAGGAGCTTGATAGGATAAAGAAAGGTTCTAGAAAGAAGAAGTGGTATTCTTCCGATGAAAATTCTTCGTTTTACACATCCGAAAGTGAAAGCGAGCAGGGCGATAAGAAGCGTAAGAGGAAAGGAAAAAAGAAAAGGCATGATGGTTCATCAGATGATTCTGGTGAAAGGTCAAGAAAAAGATCAAAATCGAGGAGTGGTAAAAAAGAATATACATCTGAGGAAGGCTCTTCATCTTCTGATAGTAGTGATAGTTTTTCGGATCAACATGGGAAGCACCAAAAGTCAAATAGGAAAGACAGGAGTAAAAAGAACAAGATAAAAGGTGAATCTACAAATGTTTCAGTAGATGCTATAGGTGAGAAGGAAATTGTTAGAAAAGAAATGGGATTGGAGTGGATGCTTAGGTCCGAAAGCAAGAGGACCGCAGTTTCAGAAACAGTGGAGACATTGCCAGAGGAAGTTCCAGTTGAGGAGGTATAACTTGGTGTGTTAATTTTTTTCCTTCAGCTCCTGGTTCTCCTGTTGGGTTCTATATTTATCTTCTCATTGTTTTCTGTTTTTTACTTTTTTTGTTGCTTAACTATGAACTCTTTCTTATTAAACCAAAATTTGTTTGTCATTTTTTGCTATTTTTCGTTTGAAAATAAAACAGATAAATGCTAAGGGGATGATTGAGTAAATATGAATAAAATGAAAGAGGAAGAAAGCAAAGAAAAACTTTTGTTCTTATATTGGCATCATTGACCATGACCTTTTTTTTTATATGAGAAATAAAAGGAGGAAAAGAAAGTAAATTGAAAATTGTATCAGATAGTTGACTTTGGTAAGAAACTGCTTTTTGAAGATTTTATGATTTGAGCCTTTGGCTTTTTGATGCATGTCTAATAGTATTCATGTAGGGAAATTTTCTTATATTTACCTGTGATTTGTTGCTTCTCTGTATCCTATCTGGCTCATTTATTTCTTTATGTTTAAATGATGAATGAGTGAACAGTGAACATTTTTTGGCTTTACCTTTTTACAGTCCAATAGGTGAAGTGTATATCCATTTGTGGTTTTTACGTTTGCAGCTGGTCTGCATCTTTTAGTCTCATTAGTCATGGCCAATGTTAGGTGTTAAAAAGGCTAAATATTTTGTTTTCATTTTCAGTCAAAGATGAATCCTAAGGAATTGAATCCATATCTGAAGGATAATGGAAGTGGCTATCCAGAAGAAAGTGGTGATGCTAAGGTTGGTGCAGAGCAACTTTTATCGTCTTCCCTTGTTGGGGATGGGGGCGCAAGTTGGAGACTTAAAGCTTTAAAGCGTGCGCAAGAGCAAGCAGCTCGAGAAGGAAAAAAAATTCATGAGGTTCTATTCGTTGTTATTCATATTTACTTTATTTCTACTTCAAAAAAATAGATTATCTGTTAGTCTTGTAAACATTTTGCTAATTGCTATTCATGACATTGATATGTACAGGTTGTGGAAGAAAGGTGGGGTTCTCTTGGTGAGTTGACTGCATCTGTTGCATCAAATGCGGCTGCCCCTTCTCGTGCTCATCTACATGCTATAAAAAATAGACAAAGAGGGTTAACGGAAGAAAATTTACCAGATTCCGACAAGCAGAGTCGAAGGAATTCTAAAAGGGTAACTTTGAGAACAGATACAGAACTATTGCATATTTCTTTCCTATTTTTTAAATGTATTCTATCTTCAAAATTATGGAGCCAATCTTACTTTTCTGGAATTCTGAAGTATATTTCGTTTCACTTAACTAACCTGGGAAATGAAACACTAGCAGGACTACTTAAAGGATGTGTCTGTCCGGCACCGTGAGATGAAAGCCCCTAAAGTTCAAGATTCTTTGCATTGGGGGAAGCGAAAAAGCCAACATGCTGTTGCTGAGGATGCCGGGGTCATCTCTGCTGCAGCATCTAGCCTAAATAAGTTTGCTAATGATGGAAGCTTCATGGATGAATTTGTCAGCAAGAAGAGTAGTAATTCTGATGGTTCTGTTTTGGAAAGTGTTGATCCGGAAAATGTTTCATCGCAAGCAAATGGACCTGGTGAAAGTGGTGCAGTGGTCAAGACTGAGATGAGCGCAAACCAGTTGGCAGCTAAGGCTATGCAACTTCGTTTGAAAGGAAAGCATGAAGAAGCTGAGAAACTAATGGTAAGGCCATAAACATAGAGAATATTTCCTCTTTTCTAGACTTTGTTTGCCACTTAACATAGTTGCAGTTTAAACTGATTGACCTTGTTTCGGTTTTCTTATCCTTTTTGTGCCCCCCTTAAGTATTGAATTTGGCATTATATTCCCAGATTAGATAGAGTTAAAATAGCCATCACCAGCTGCTCTTTCAGATAATGGTTTCCATATTTGTGATATTGGTCTCTTCTTCAAAAATGGAGACAAACTGGGACAGAAGCCTTGAATAGTCTAATATGAATTGTAATCGTCCCCATGGTTTCTGTGGTCCTTGCAGCATAAACAAGTTTACTTTCCATCAGCATTCGGCTATTCGCCAGTTGTTTGTAACGTCTCTCCTTGCCAGTCTTGCTTTATCACTTCCCCTGAAATTATTCATTTTGCATTTTGTTCTTGCTGGACTTCTGTTTCATCTAGGGATAGTGAGGGGGGATCTGTAAGAGGATGGGAGGAGACTAGGGAGATGAAAAGCTTATAGCTTTTTACTACTTCAAATTCTTTCCTTGCCTTTTTCTTTTATTTTACATTGCTTTCTATTGTTAACCAAAGCATATTCTTCTGGTTTTGTGATTATTTTGATTTTTTTTCTGGTTTTTCATTCTGTTTTTGGTTGGCAGGAAGCAGCAAAGGTTATGAACACAAAGCAGGGAAATCAAGATCATGCAATTAGATCAAGACCCGACGGAAGTTCTAGCAGGTATTTTGCTGTCTTGGAACCCTGTCTATTACACATTTTTTTTCTGTCTCCCTTAATGCTACTCGTGGTTTATTATTCATTTATGACGTGAAATAAGGTGATATTTCTTGAATATCAGCAAAACTTGAGGCAACTCTTATTCATTTGATTATTGTTGGTTTCTACAGCTTTATATGTATTCTTTGTAAAATTTATTACATATGTTGATTTCTCTGATGACATATTGCTTTATTCAAGATATACTATGCAGAGGATATCTGCTGCTCAACAGAAGAAAGGAGAGGATGATGGCGATATGCATCTTGCTCGCAAGATCATGCAGAACAAACAGTTTAAGGTTCCTACTCGGGCCGATGATGAATATGACTTTGAAGATGGCCAAAGTAGAAAGAGTAGAAAAAAACAAGGAGGTGATGATAACAAGATTGTCCAAAAAAACACTCATGCGACTCGATTCTTGACCCAGCAAGAGCGCTGCCTCTTCTGTTTAGAGAATCCAAAACGGCCTATTCATCTTGTTGTGTCAATTGCAAATTTCACATATCTTATGTTGCCACAGTGGCAGCCTGTGGTGTCTGGTCATTGCTGCATTTTACCCATTCAGGTGAGCTTAATTTAGGCTACTGTCGGTCTTTCTTTCAGAGTTGATAGTTGAGAGAAGGACAGGCCTGTTGTGTATTGAACAGAGTCCCCGCAATGCATGATCAAGTGCTTTAGATATTGAACTTATACAAAAAAAAAAAGATGTTATTTAACAAAGAATAAAACGCTTGGAAGATTTTCCTTTATGCCAATAACTAATTCTAAATAAACCGTGTTGATTGAGGAAATTATTGAAATAGAGATGCCTTTTTCTGGAAATTAGGATTGTAACTTTGTAACATGTAGTATTGTATCTAGTTGTATATATTTTATGTGAAATAGCAAATTGAAAGGTCAAAAGATTTTTGAGTCAGTTGGTTTGTATCATAAAGAAATTTATTATTTTTATTGACTTAACCATTTGCAATTTTGTGTTATCCTTTATTTACGACAGCACGAATCAGCAACAAGAACCTTAGATGATAATGTGTGGACAGAAATTCGAAACTTCAAGAAATGCCTAATTATGTTGTTTGCAAAGCAAGAGAAGGAGGTAGTATTTCTTGAAACTGTGATGGGATTGGCCCAACAACGACGACATTGTATGGTTGAGTGCATTCCTTTACCCAAAGATATTGCCAAAGAGGCTCCTTTGTACTTCAAAAAGGTGTGGTGCCACATAGCATTTTCTTGTGTAATGTTGCAATGCTTACTTCTCTTATCATGCTCGACGCTTTTCATTTATTCATCCATGAAATGAAACTATCCATCTATTGGCTTGCATATATTTGTATCTCGACCTTGTATTCTAAAAGCCAGAATGAAAATAATCTTTAGCTATTTCATTTAATATTTAATTTTTTTTTATTTGTGTGATGTGTATTTCGAATTATAAACACATTGTCTGTTTTCAAATTGGGTCACCACAGGCAATTGATGAAGCTGAAGATGAGTGGAGCCAGCACAATGCCAAGAAACTCATTGATACAAGTCAAAAGGGACTGCGCAATTCAATTCCCAAGCACTTTCCATATTTCCATGTTGAATTTGGTCTAAACAAGGGTTTTGTCCATGTTATTGATGACGAAAAGCAGTTTAAGAGCAACCTTGGCCTGAATGTCATAAGAGGCATGCTACATTTGGCAGAGGAAGACATGTATCGGCGACGACAATATGATGCAGTGGAGGTACAAAAGCAAGCAGTTGCTAGCTTTTCTAAGGACTGGGAACCTTTTGACTGGACAAAACAACTTCGTGAAGCATCTTAACATTGCACAGTATAGGTTTGCCTAAGGCCACTTATGACATTTTATGAATTGTCTCAACAGCCTATGATATTGGTTCGCGTACACCGAGGAAATATGTAATCGATTTTGGAATCCACGGTAATGTATCGCCCCTCCCTCTTGTACACAAAAAGAGAAAGTTAATAGAATGATGTTATTGTTTATGATTTCATGTTTGCATTCAGCTAAGTGATTGCTATGCTTTTGTTCATTACAAGAATTGGTTGCTTTCTATCTGCCTATGGACTAGGCTGATTCATCGTAAATATGGTGCTATTTGGAATATTGAAGTTGTAGCCGGAGTGTGTTCTTTATGAAAGGTAACCAATAGGCTGATTTTTTGCTAAGCTTGGGACGAAGAGTGATGAAGCAATCAATGCTGTTTTTTTTTTTTTTTTTTTTTGCTAAGCTTTGGGACAAAGAGTAGCAAGCTTCATCACCTTCCTTCCTCTTTTGATTAGCTACTTATAAGCACCATGAATGCGGTTTTTATCATAATTTAGATTGTTTTTGTTTCTTTTTCACCGTGCCCACAAATCATCTGCTAGAATCCTTGAAGCAAGGAGCCTGGAGTATCTGCTACTCATTGTTATTAGCACAAGCTTAGCAAAATAATCAATACACAAATTTTCTTCCAAAAGTGTGTGGGAGAAACAAACTCGTCCATCCCTATCAATATTGTATTTGTCTTTTAATATTCCAAGTTATTGTTGCACACTTGAGAGATATCCAAAAAGAAAATAAAATTAAGAATCGAAACAAAACTCAACCATGCGCAAACTATATAAAATAGTAAGCAACAATTCAACCCATAATATACGATATACTCCCTTAGTCCCAAAAAGTCAGTAAATTTTTGAAAATTCAACAAAAAATAAGGGAACATGCTTTTAATGCATTGTCTCCTAAATCAACCAATTACCAAAGCAAGCATTTAATACATGTTTCCTTAATGAACCAATCATAGAATATACAATGCGATTTCAATATTTTTATTCACTATTTTAACTTTAATTTGGGACAAAATTTTTTATATATATCAATTTTAATAGTAGCAAAGAGCTTTTGGGCTTAAGCTAAAAAAATAAAAATAAATAAAAACTCCGTCACGGAAGTACCAACTATTTTTTAGACCTAAAATAGGAGAAGGGATTTTGACACCCCAAATTCAAACATATACCCACCCCTTTTATATTTTTTTCCAAAATTACTGTTGGATCGTGACTGTATTGATGACTTGCTGAAAAATTTCGATCATCAACAGGATCACAACCTAAGGGTTTTTTTTTTTTAAAAAAAAAACTTTAAATCACAATTCTTTACAACCCATGAATTAAAATCATCTAAAATGCAAGATTTAAAAATTCATTCATTTCATGCAAAAGTCATGTGTTGTGTTATGTTGTGACAGAAGCTAAAAAAAGAACAGGTCGTGACTCTGTTGGTGACCGAAATTTTTCAATATATCATTAACAAAGTCACGACTCTGATATAAAATTTTTTTAAAAAAAACTTTCAAATAACAATAATTTACCACCCATGAACTAAAAATCATCTAGAATACAAAATAATGAATTTAAAAATTCAATTATTTCATACAAAAGTCATGTGTGGTGATGTGTTGTCAAAAGTTTTTTTTTAAGAAAAAAAAACTCGGGTTGTGACGTTATTAATGACCGAAATTTTTCAACAGGTCATCAACACAGTCACGACCCTGATATAAAATCTTTAAAAAAATCTTTCAAATCACAATCCTTTATAACCTATGAACTAAAAATCATATAGAATGCAAGATAAAAGATTTAAAGGTTTATTCATTTCATACAAAAGTCATGTGTGGTGATGTGCTGTGACAAAAGTTTTAAAAAAAAAAAAACCTTGGGTTGTGACCTTGTTGATGACCGAAATTTTTCAACAGATCATCAACATAGTCACGACCCAAGGGTAATTTTGGAAAAAAATATATAAAGTGGAGTGTTAAAATCCCCTCTTTCATAACTAAAATACGGGTTCCTCCAAAAACAAAGGGCTAGGGTTTGTTTTTGGGTTTGTGGGCTGACCCAGTAGAAGGAAGTCCAGACAAATTACAACACTCGCACCTATTATAAATACACGTGAGCGATCACACCGATAAGAATATACAATCTCAGCGTAGCCATCCCTAAATTGTTGTTTCATGCGTTGCAACTTTGATTCATTCCATTTTTTTAATCAAGGAAATCATGGTCGAGTCTTTAGTTTTTGTCTGCTTTCTTTGATAATCGTCCATGTTTCCTTGATTATAGAGATGTATTGAATCATTATCACCTTCTTCCTCGCATGTATTCAGATTCGTGCAGCAAACCCTAAGTTCTAATCTAATTTATAAGTAAACCGCAATATTTGCTTTTAGGGTTTTGATCCTGTTTCGTTTGGTGGAGCTGCGCTGATACCGAATTTGCTGTGTCTTTTTTAATCTAGTTTTGCACACAATTAGGGTTTATTTTAGTTGAGTTTTTGTGAGATAGTTGTAATTGTTTACTGAAATTGATTCGTTTGTGAAATTAATTATATGGATTTGTTGATTAACTGTTTAATTTTGTTTGCTTGTTTGATTTATGTGGATGGCTTTTAATCAAGTCTTGAACATGTGTATAAGACGTGAAACTTTCTTTCAGTTTGAATGTTTTATAACTATGAAATAACAACACACTCAAAATACGTCTATATCAATTTAAAATTGCAGATACCACTTACGTGCTTGTTAGCAATCAATCATCAGCTTTGGCTCTTCTGAAAAATTTGTCCCCTCCTCTAAAGGATTTGCAGTGCAGGTGGTTCCAGGGTAATTTAGAGTTTAGAGGGAGAGAATTAGGATGAGCATGCATTCCTTTGCACAGTCCTTAGGGGTGTTCAGATCCAAACCGATCTAAAATAAAACCGCAAACCGATCCAAAAAAATCGAAAATCGCAAAAAACCGAATTTGTTTGGATGCTTTTGGATTGATTATGGAAAAACCAATTGGTTTTCGATTTTGGTTCTAAAAACCGATTCGGACCGAATTGGACCGCTAATTATAAATATATACACAAAAATACACTAGTTTAGGCTTAATACCTTCGCGCACACGACACATATGTACAATGTTATATCAGTCTGTGCTAATTAGAAATGCCAACAACAAAGATAGTTGCTTTCATGCATAAATGTTTATGACTTTTCGCCAAAAAATATATGTTTATGACAAAATAATTAATTTTTATAAAAATTATATAAAAGTTTTAATTAAATTAAAACCGGATATAACCAAACTGAAACAGCATGTTTTATTTTGGATTGGAATGAATTGGTTCGATTGTGAGATTAGACCGAACTGAACCAAATCGCACGTATATTTTATAATCGGATCGAATGACTTTTTGCCTCAAAACCGAACTGAACCGGACCGCGAACACCCCTATCTGTCCTATTTGTAAAAGCCACAATGTGCAATCAAAAGTTTAATTGAGAGGTAGGAAACACAGGGACTAACTTGGAGATAAGGTGTTTAGTTATAACCAAGACATTTACAAAATATAAAAAAATTACATTCAAAATTGATTTCTTTACATCAATATTGTCTTTTAATATTCCAAATTATTGTAGTACACTTAGAGATATAAAAAAATAAAATTAAGAATCAAAACAACACTCAACCATGCGCAAATTACATAAAATAACCAACAATTCCATGAGGGATACCAAATAAATCAGCACGTACTGTAATGTAATATAATATAATATAATAATATATATATATATATATTAATTTTAATAGTAGTAAAGAGTTTTTAGGTTAAAGCTAAAAAACTTAAATAAATAGGATCCAAAGCTGACCAAATTAAATATATATATATTTTTTTTAAATCAATGGTATCCTTCAGCCAATAGTCGAAGATTAATCCTTTCTGAGGCGTAGAGATCACCTAAGTGGGCTTTGCCTATACTAACAAAGCCTTTTCCATGCCTACGACATGGATCGAACCCCTAACAATATGGTTAAGGAACCCAGCTATCTGTCAACTGTGTTGTGCCTTGTTTGTGCGCTGACCAAATATGTTATTTGAACATCTAAGAGTTGGCATCTAGGCTAACACCTTCCATTTTGAGTAAAAAAAAAAGCATAAGGCAAATGCTAACAAGTACCCTAAGGGTATTTGTTAAATACCTTATTGGAGTAAAAATGTATTGGAAAATGCATTTTTTGAGGTTTTTGAGAGAAGAGTAAATATGGATTTATGATTATTTTTTCACTCTTAGTAATCTTAACAAGTGCTCCAAAAAATAAAGCTTTGTTTGGTTGCACGAAAGAAAATGGGAAGAGGGAAATAGGGAAGAGGAAACAAAGAAGAGATTATGGTGAGAAAATGAGGAGATTTTATAGTTGTTTGGTATGAGAGAAAATGTGAAGAAACGGGGAAGAGAGAAAAGTTGAGTTTTCTTTCGTTTCATTTGGTTGGAGTATCTGCTACTTATTGTTATTAGCACAAGCTTAGCAAAATAATCAATACACAAATTTTCTTCCAAAAGTGTGTGGAAGAAACAAACTCGTCCATCCCTATCAATATTGTATTTGTCTTTTAAAATTCCAAGTTATTGTAGCACGCTTGAGAGATATCCAAAAAGAAAATAAAATTAAGAATCGAAACAAAACTCAACCATGCACAAACTATATAAAATAGTAAGCAACAATTCAACACATAATATATGATATACTCCCTTAGTCCCAAAAAGTTAGTAAATTTTTGAAAATTCAATAAAAATAAGGGAACATGCTTTTAATGCATTGTCTCCTAAATCAACCAATTACCAAAGCAAGCATTTAATACATGTTTCCTTAATGAACCAATCATAGAATATACAATTCAATTTCAATCTTTTTATTCACTATTTTAACTTTAATTTGGGACAAAATTTTTTATATATATCAATTTTAATAATAGCAAAGAGCTTTTGGGCTTAAGCTAAAAAAATAAAAATAAATAAAAAACTCCGTCACGGAAGTACCAACTATTTTTTAGACCTAAAATAGGAGAGGGGATTTTGACACCCCACATTCAAACATATACACCCCTTTTATATTTTTTTTTTCCAAAATTACTCTTGGATCGTGACTGCATTGATGACTTGCTGAAAAATTTCGATCATCAACAGGATCACAACCTAAGGGTTTTTTTTTTTAAAAAAAAAAAAACTTTAAATCACAATCCTTTACAACCCATGAATTAAAATCATCTAAAATGCAAGATTTAAAAATTCATTCATTTCATGCAAAAGTCATGTGTTGTGTTATGTTGTGACAGAAGCTAAAAAAAGAACGGGTCGTGACTCTGTTGGTGACCGAAATTTTTCAATAGATTATTAACAAAGTTACGACTCTGATATAAAATTTTTTAAAAAAAACTTTCAAATAACAATAACTTACCACCCATGAACTAAAAATCATCTAGAATACAAAATAATGAATTTAAAAATTCAATTATTTCACACAAAAGTCATGTGTGGTGATGTGTTGTCAAAATTTTTTTTTAAAGAAAGAAAAACTCGGGTTGTGACGTTATTAATGACCGAAATTTTTCAACAGGTCATCAACACAGTCACGACCCTGATATAAAATCTTTAAAAAAATCTTTCAAATCACAATCCTTTATAACCTATGAACTAAAAATCATATAGAATGCAAGATAAAAGATTTAAAGGTTTATTCATTTCATACAAAAGTCATGTGTGGTGATGTGTTGTGACAAAAGTTTAAAAAACAAATAAACCTTGGGTTGTGACCTTGTTGATGACCGAAATTTTTCAACAGATCATCAACATAATCACGACCCAAGGGTAATTTTGGAAAAAAAAATATATAAAGTGGAGTGTTAAAATCCCCTCTCTTTCATAACTAAAATACGGGTTCCTCCAAAAACAAAGGGCTAGGGTTTGTTTTTGGGTTTGTGGGCTGACCCAGTAGAAGGAAGTCCAGACAAACTACAACACTCGCACCTATTATAAATACACGTGAGCGATCACACCGATAAGAATATACAATCTCAGCGTAGCCATCCCTAAATTGTTGTTTCATGCGCTGCAACTTTGATTCATTCCATTTTTTTAATCAAGGAAATCATGGTCGAGTCTTTAGTTTTTGTCTGCTTTCTTTGATAATCGTCCATATTTCCTTGATTATAGAGATGTATTGAATCATTATCACCTTCTCCCTCGCATGTATTCAGATTCGTGCAGCAAACCCTAAGTTCTAATCTAATTTATAAGTAAACCGCAATATTTGCTTTTAGGGTTTTGATCCTGTTTCGTTTGGTGGAGTTGCGCTGATGCCGAATTTGCTGTGTCTTTTTTAATCTAGTTTTGCACACAATTAGGGTTTATTTTAGTTGAGTTTTTGTGAGATAGTTGTAATTGTTTACTGAAATTGATTCGTTTGTGAAATTAATTATACGGATTTGTTGATTAACTGTTTAATTTTGTTTGCTTGTTTGATTTATGTGGGTGGCTTTTAATCAAGTCTTGAACATGTGTATAAGACGTGAAACTTTCTTTCTCTTTGAATGATTTATAACTATGAAATAACAACACACTCAAAATACGTCTATATCAATTTAAAATTGCAGATACCACTTACGTGCTTGTTAGCAATCAATCATCAGCTTTGGCTCTTCTGAAAAATTTGTCCCCTCCTCTAAAGGATTTGCAGTGCAGGTGGTTCCAGGGTAATTTAGAGTTTAGAGGGAGAGAATTAGGATGAGCATGCATTCCTTTGCACAGTCCTTAGGGGTGTTCAAATCCAAACCGATCTAAAATGAAACCGCAAACCGATCCAAAAAAATCGAAAATCGCAAAAAACCGAATTTGTTTGAATGCTTTTGGATTGATTATGGAAAAACCAATTGGTTTTTCATTTTGGTTCTAAAGACCGATTCAGACCGAATTGGACCGCTAATTATAAATATATACACAAAAATACACTAGTTTAGGCTTAATACCTTCGCGCACACGGCACATATGTCCAATGTTATATCAGTTTGTGCTAATTAGAAATGCCAACAACAAAGATAGTTGCTTTCATGCATAAATGTTTATGATTTGTCGCCAAAAAATATATGTTTATGACAAAATAATTAATTTTTATAAAAATTATATAAAAGTTTTAATTAAATTAAAACCGGATATAACCAAACTGAAACAGCATGTTTTATTTTGGATTGGAATGAATTGAATTCGATTGTGAGATTAGACCGAACTGAACCAAAGCGCAAATTGCCCATGAAGAAAATCAATGGATTTTTTAAACTTAATAAATGAACAGCCAACGATTATATACCTGCTATTGTTCTCCTTCTTATAAATGCAACTTCTTAGCATTAATTAGCCTTTTCATACTCTCCATTGTCCAAATACTTTTGATTTGGTCTTTACCCACAAATATATTGGTCACCTAGACCTCACGAATGACTTATGATTATGTTATTTTCCCTTAATTGTTGTATCTCCATAATAACTTTTGACTTTCCTAAACTCTTCACTTAGTCAAATGCATGTGATATACTTCTAATCGCTTCTCCTCTATGGATTGAATAAAAACATCCAAACATATAATCTGATTTTCAACTTGAAATTGTTTTTTATTCAATTTTAAACTCATAGTTTACTCATCAATTTAAAGGCTTCAAGTTTTAATAAAAATATATGAATTCCTTATATTTTTTGGGAAATTTTTACAGAGAAATTGTCAAAGCCTAGATCCTATTCAAGGTAATGGATTTAAAATGAACATACTTGAAACTTGTATTCTGCATTAGCTAGTCACAACAATTATTAAAAAATTCAATTAAATCTTATTTGGCAAGAAAGTAAAACTTCAATTGCTTTTAGAGGATGCTTCATAAGAGAGAAAATAGTGAAGATTATCATAGAAATTAGTTAGTACTGTGTGCAAATGGAAATATAATGACAATGGATAAATAACCGTCCTACCGATTTTTGATTTACATTCATAACTTTGTCCCAAAAAGCAATATCATAGATGACATGATTGGACCAAAATATAAATGAAGAAACTTTAGAAGTAACTTACAATGCATGTTAAAAAGTTTCCAAGTGTAAACTCCTTTGCATCCAACCGCTACACTTGAGGGAGTGAGTTTAAAGCAACATTTCTAGTTTTCCATTTGATATTTTTAATGTGTCCAATTATATTCAGAAATTCTTTGTTAGTAATTCTTTGAAGTTTAAACAATATTATCATCATGATACTTAATAACAAGACCTAAATAAAGACAAGAATTACATTCTTCCAAAGTTGACTATAGACTGACAATATACTCCATATGAGATAACTTGCCCAGGAAGAAAATCAATGGATTTGATATTTGTTTCCCAATAATTTGTGCTGATTAACATTTGTGGATTTGATAACTTTCGTGCCTTTGAAGGAAATCAATGGAGTAGTAGTAAAGTAGTGAAATTTGTGCTGATTAAAAACAAAAACAAAAGTCCATATATATAACTCATTATGATGGCTCTGACTGCTGTGTAGTAAGAGCGGGAAAAAAGTAGCAACAGATAGAGATGTGATCCGAAAGCAAGAGAAACATGTTTCATATATATATACTAGCGTGTCGTGCCTGTCGCCCCGCATTCTCATTATCGTATTTTTGTCGTAAAAAGTTGTTTATAGTAAAATGAAATATTGCAAAATCGGTAGTTATAAATGTCACGTTATATGTTAAAGATGATATTTTCGCGTAAATGATCCACATAATTTCAATAAATTAATTATTTATTTATACTTTTAATAAAAGTGGGAAGTTAACCACCATGATAATGTCAACATTTGTTAGAAGAAATTAAACGAACCAAATACTACATTTCATTACACATTCTAATGAGCTTTAGTGCCTTTCATTGAGATGCAACAGGGAAAATAACCTAATTAGCCTACATATTCTAATTATTTATTTATATGACCTAGGATTGTGATGCTTATTGATATTAGCCTCATGTGATGAAACATTGTTTGTATTAGTTTCTAAATCAGGTGACACTGAGTTAGCTATCTCATGATCTTCAATGACATTAATAGAAGTACCTTTTGTGCACTCCACATCCATGTTGGTGGTTTTTGTATAATGAATCTGAATTGACTTCCGAGTAACAGGGTTCGTTCAAATTAATAGAGGCAATCTGATTCTTTATTCCTAAATATATAAGTGTCATTTAAAAAAATGATACAACATTAATTATAATTTTTTTTTAGTTTTACCCTCACCTAATTAAGAAGAGAGGTAATAATTGAAAAAATATAGTAAATATAATGTGAAAATAATAATGTAATGATATAATGCTCTATCATGCTTAAAAAACTCAAGTGCATTTAAAACAGTGAGGATTTAACATTAAGGAGTGACATTTAAAAGTGCAGTAGTCTATAAAATAATTTGAATAATGTGTACAAAATTATAACATATAATAATATCTAGCGTGTCGACAGGCACTCCCGTGCCTGTCGCCCCACATTCTCATTATCGTATTTTTGTCATAAAAAGTTGTTTATAGTAAAATGAAATATTGCAAAATCGGTAGTTATAAATGTCACGTTATATGTTAAAGATGATATTTTTGCGTAAATGATCCACACCCCATGTGTTGAAGTGTTTGATTGTAAACTAATCCATACAAATACTTGATTTAGAAACGAAAAAACATCAATTCATGAAATCATTAAACTAATCCATACAAATTCATCAATTCCTAACACGAGGGTTTTAGTTACACATTGAGAAAATAAGAACAAAAGCAATAAAAGAATACATGATTCCCATGGAAAAGCCTTGGATCTTCTAAGCCTTGATCTTCTCCTCTTCTAAAACTCCTAAAATTATGTAATCTCCCTCTCTAAAGCTCTCTAATGACTGCTGACCTAATTCTAAAACGTATATTTAAAAGATAAAACTAATCCTTATTGAATTGGAGCAAAAATGATCAGGAAGTGGCCCAATTGGGCTTTCTCGTATCTGATAGCAAATTTGGCAATGATTTTGACCCCAAATATGGACGAATTTTAGAAAGGCTATTTCTGGAAAAGTTGTAGATCTTTTCCTTAGATTTAAAATGATACCAAGATCGCCTCATTTGGATAAGTGTAGCTCATGTTATGGTAAAAACAGTGAACAGTGTCACTTTCTCGCATTTTGCGCGCCTGGGCGCCCAGGGCCTCACGTCTGGGCGTGCCAGGTCTGTAAAATGGTGCAATTCTCGTAGCAGACACGACTGGGCGTGGGGAGTTCCACGCCTGGGCGTGTGGCACTGATTCTGGCTCCGTTTCGCTCCGTTCTTGCGCCATTTTCAAGGTGTTTTCGTCCTCTTTTCAGCTCCATATTTATTTTCTTCATTTAAGCTCCGAAAGTACCTGAAACATACCCAAAACGGATCAAAACGTTTAAAGGATTCCAAATTACCTAACTTCCTAAAAACTAACAAAAACAACCTATATTTTTACAAGAGAAACAAGCCAAAACCATAGTAAAAGGGAGTCTAAATTATACTCAAAACATCATATATTAGACCCAAATCACTCCCCCAAACTTAGTATTTTGCATGTCCCAAGCAAAAGTAAAATAAAAACTGTAGAACACAAGACTACCCTCTAAATCAAAATGTACACACTTAATCTAGGACTTCGACTCACAGACTCAGACACTTATTTTCACAAGCAATACATACAATTGAAACCTAGTTAAAGAAACAAACTCAACAAGAACCAATGATTAGTGAACACTCTCAACCTCTCAGTGTGTATCTCTCATGTGTATCAAGGGTTGTACAATTCACTCAAGTTCATACAGTGACAATGTGTTACCATATGCTTGACCATAGACCCAAATCTCTACTGAAATTATTGAATGCACACAAAAATCAAAAGGTCTGATATTTGGTTGTAATGAGGCCATGGCTAAAGTGAAAGGTGGGATAAAAGAAAGAAAGGATAAAACTAAGGGCTAAAATGCAAAAACAAATTTCCCTCAAAAATTATGAATGAGCAATAAATACCAAAGAGGCACAACTCAACTCACAATCAATTTCATACTTCTTTTCTTTTCACTTTTTTTCTCTTCTATTCTCTTCCTTTCACATTTATTTCTTTTTCAATTTCTTTTTTTTACTTTGAAGAGAAATAGAACTCATAACACTTTTCAACAATTACTTTCACTTTTCTTATTCATTCCTCTCAATTGCTCATTCAAAATTTCCAAGGTACTCACAAAAATATTTCAATAGATGCAGGGTACCAAAGAAAAATCATAATATCTCACAAGGCTCAAAATGGGCAACTAAGGGTGTAACACCCCGATTTTATTATATAAAAGATACATAAATAAGAGTTTTGAAACTAAAATAGAGAACTTTAAGAAAATTACTTTTACAAAAATAGTTTGTACAAAATGTGGGGCACTTAATTACAATACAAGTCGTTTATACAAAATTTGTTTCCTTCTTTCGACTCTTCCGCTGCCACTCTGATCTTCAAGCTTCTTGATCATGTACCTAAAATGTTAGCCACTAAGGGTGAGACCTTTTCAAAACACAGTGAATTAAAAGATAGTATAAAGTTCATAATAAAAACTTGAGAGTAATAACCAAATCAAAGATAGAGATAACAAAGACAATTACTTTGCAATTCCATTTGCATTCATATTCATTTTCAATTCCATGACCCTTTAACAATTCCAACACCTCCCACTTTCATAATTAATCTATTATAACACTTACAATATTCACAATGATAAACAATTAGCACTTGGTTGCATAACACTTATCACAAACAATAGAAGTTCACAAATCAACAGGGAACAAGTAAATCAGTTGACATACTCAGGTATGTCTCAGAGTGCTATAATTTAAGTCATTTCCCTAGTGTTCTTCACTTCCTACTTTAACAATTCACATAATGATTTAATATAAACATTTGCATTAATATGAAAAGAAACTAAAAAAACTACACTAATCACAATTAATTAAACTCTAATCTACACTATTTGCTACCACACTGTAATTTAACTACTAACCTCAAAACCTATTATAAACCCTAACTATCCCTAACTCAAAGTGAGGAAAAGAGTCTCCCCTTACCTCTTGAAGACAAAAGGAAAAATTGGGGTTTTATTGGAACCCATGCACCAAGCTCCAATCCAAGCTCCTTGGTCTTCTAATCCTTGCCCTTAAACAATTCCTAGCTTCCCTTGATGATTACCCAACTCTATGTGAAGGATTGAGAAAGTTAGGGTTTTGAGTGAGAATTGGGGATTTGAGAGAAAGAGATTAAATTGGTGTTTTTGTTGTTGGAAAATGATGGGGAATTGATGAGAGATGATAATAGGTTGATGATTTGGTGTTATTTGGTGTTAATTTGGTGATTGAGAAGGATTGGGTGAGAGAGAAGAAGAAGGGTTCGAGCAAGGAGATGAGAAACAATGAAAAATACAACATGAAATTCGTGTTTTAAAACTGGTTCTGCAGCCCTTAATCGATTAACACTGCTGTTAATCGATTAAGGCCTGTTGTGGATACAACACTTGTGACACCCTTCCGAATTACCCAAATATAATATAGTAATTAAGCTTTTATATTGGATAATATATGGACTTGTGATTATTAAGAAAATGTGTAAATAAAATTTTCTTTTTATAGCGGGTGCACAAATCAACACTTGGAACTCTTGGAGAATAAAATCTAAATCATTTCAAACACAAGTATCGAGTTCGGCGATTTCCAAAACCTTTTCACAAATAGGGAAATGTTCGCTCTTTGAAAATGTCTTTGTATCATACAAGTAATTAAAGCTACCTATGCTTTGTTAGATAAAACTGATACCATCAAATAATAGTATTTTTAGCCGAGCTCTTAATAGATTAAATCAGAGTAAGCGGAAATTATTGGACTATGCAACTGATATAATATAAACATAGGTTTTATATATAATAAAAGTCATAGGTACATAGTCCCAACATGATAGTCTCCAAGATCCATAAGTACAAGTCCATAAAAACAGATCTACATAACAGTGTGATCAAAACCCTAGAGTACTCCAAAAGTATATCTACAATATATACATAATCAAAATACAACTCCAGGGGTAGTCACATAGATCTGGCAGCATCAGATGTAGTAGTAGTGATATCAGTAGTCTCCAAAAGCATAATAGTAAGGTAGTAGCATCATCATCATCACAGCAGCAGCAAATCTCCTCCATAACATCCACACACCGGATCCTCTGATCCTCATCATATCCCCTATACACGTACCTAGGGATCATCGTCCCTCCAGTCACTCGCAGTAGAATGCACGACAGGCTCGCTCCCACTCTCGTCCTCCACCGGATCCTCCTCGATCTCATCCGAGGGAGAGTGTACCCTACCACTGGGTACCGGGTCAGGTGATGGTGAAACCCTGACTGGGCTCCTCGGATCAGAAGGGGAAGTCTCCTCGCGGACAACTCTCGAAGTAAAAGGGTGAGAGCGGGTAGGTCGAAAATGAAAACTATGGTAAGAGCGAGCTGGTCGCATGGGAGGTGGTCCATGATAAGTATAAAACGGGGGTACGTGCATAGTGTATATGATGGAAATCCTAAACCTACGAGGACGGAATCACATCAGCGGGTTCGGATGGTAGAAGGTAATCTCTACCTCCCCCTCGAACACCGCGCGATGGTCCTCATAGATCCATATGCCACTAGGAAGTGGCCGGATCTCGATGCAAGCAATGTAACGAGACATCACCTACAAGGGTATAGGGGTAAGCAATTCTATACACATAATCAACAGAGAATAAATTGTGCAACATAAGTATGTAAACATGCAATAATGAATAGCACCCACATTTAGCACTTAACATTTATTGAATGCACATAGGATGCTCACACTTATTCCATTTATCACAATTAATTTAAATGAATGATATGATGTATGAGTTTAGCTCTCAAGCCTATCTCCATTATTCTATGTCACTCTCTGACGTCCATCCCTGACAACCCAGCACTCAACAGTGCGTTGTATTCCTAGGTATACAACAATTCGTACATTCACCTAGAATGTACACGTCAAGCTTGGTATCCATGTCACCCGAGCATATCCCGTCATCCAAACGGACCGTCATCCAAAGGGTTTAACCATATCGGCATCCACTAAGCCGACCACGTCAACGACGTGTCATCAAGCAAGCGTATTGGCACTCCCAGAGGCCCTCCACATGTTTAACAAAACATGATATACGTCCTACCATCCAAACTCCAGAATGAATGCATTTTATCCTTTAGACTTAAAAGAAGTTGATTAATACTTTACAGGCCACCTAGGCTTATTTCTTTAAAAAGGACCGTCCCTCAACGATCTATTTGTATTAATCAATTTCTTTAAGTCTTGATCCCTTGGACTATTATTAATACTTCTTTAATTAATTAAGTTAGAATTGAAAATGATGCTTTCAGGTTCTGGGCAATCTACTCGAGTAAAATTCAGTATACTCGAGGATCTTCAACTTTACCAGATTACTCGAGTGTTCTTATGATTACTCGAGTGTTCATGACTTTCTGAGGATTTGGGTTTCAATTTCAATAAATTACTCGAGTAGTTCATGGGTTACTCGAGTGTTCATAAACATTTCCAGAATACTCGAGTGACCTTGAATGACTCGAGTGGTTTGCCTCAACAGTTTCTCAGGTCATGTCTAATACTCGAGTACCAGACACAATACTCGAGTGTTCTTGCTCAATTTGCATTGTTTTATAAACATTTTACTCGAGTATTCTATCTTTTACTCGAGTGTTTCTTAGCAGAAAACACTGAAAACTTAGTTTTAACATACCAATTTCATTTCTACTCATTTCCAGTCCATTCTAGGGATCAACAGAGTTAACATAACATCATTTAAACATGTTACAACATTCATTTAATATCAAAACACAGATTTGACAGAGAATCCAACAATTATGCATAAAATGCACATTTTAACAATTCAACACCTCAAATTGCATAATAAGCATAAAACTCATAAAGTAAAGTTCATTTAAGCTTGCATGCATGATATAGAACTTGTTCAACACAGTTTTAGAGCATGAATTGGTCTCCAAACCAAAGTTCCTATTCAATCTAAGCCCTTAGAGCCTCTTGGTGGCTCTCTAACACAATTCATGAAATTTAATCTCTATCTAGTGAATATAATTACTTCCCCTTACCTCTCAGACGTGAATCAAACTAAAAATTCCAAAGAAAAGCTCCACAACTCTCAAACCAACTTCAAGCACCACAAACAGAGCAGTTTTGAGTGCAACACCAAAGTGCAATTGGTTTACACATGAAACAGAGAATAAAATTGGGGAAATTAGATTTTCTATACTCTATGCAACATAGTCTAACTAAGGAAACCGAATTTGAGACTCAAGAATTTGTGAGCTTACCAGAAATCAAGATCAAAGTAAGCTCCAGACACAAGCTTGACCAATAACAGCTTCACTTCAACTCCTTGAATCCTCCAACACACTCACTCAATCCTCACGATTTTGGTGTTTATACAAAGCTCGTGATGTGAGCTTTGTATTCGTGTATGATTTGTGTTTCAATTTGACTCTGAGAAGGAGAATCGAAGAGAATGAATTCGGAACCCTAGCTTCAACCACAACAACAAGTTTGAGCAAAAATTCTTAACTTAGGAACGTTGATGAGCTTAAATACTAACTTGGAAGCATCATGCACAACGACACGAAGCTGTTGATGTGTTCGTGGTGGAGTATTCGTGTCAACGGAGGGGAATTGTTCATGGTGACTCATCAAACACACTAACTCGTGCAGTTTGACCCAGAATACTCAAGTATTCAGAATAATACTCGAGTGTTTTGCCCAGATTTTGAAAAATAGTTATTTTATTTACTTTCCCTCCAAAACCTTTCCTATAATTGCTTCTAGGTCCCAACCCAGGGACTAATATGCAAAATACTTATTTTATGCATTATTATATTTATTAAATAATTTCATACACACCAACTGATTATATAAACACATATTTTAATCAAGGATTAATATAGAAATCATTAATTATAATTAAATTATAGTTAACATTTCATTAATCGGGGATTAAAATTTTGGGGTGTTACACTACTCCCCCACTTACAAGGAATTTCGTCCCCGAAATTCAACTCATACAAACAAGTCAGGATAATCCTGACGCATCCTATCCTCTAATTCCCATGATGCTTCTATCACATCTCCACAAACCCAGACGACTTTGACCAGACGGATGTCCTTCCCTCTAAGCTGCTTGATCCTTCGATCTTCAATGCGAATTGGCACAGCTTTGAAGGTTAGATTCTCATGAACTTCTAAGTTATCTGGTTGGATTCTAAGGACAATGGTGGGGTCATGGACATGTTTCTTTAATTGAGACACATGGAATACGTTGTGAAGGTTAGCTAATGACGGGGGTAGGGCTAACTGATAAGCTACTGGGCCGACTCTTTTGAGAATTTGATAGGGACCAATAAACTTAGGTGATAGTTTCTGAGTTTTCAAGGCTCTACTAACACCTTTGGTTGGTACTATTCTAATGAACACATGGTCTCCTTCAGCTAACTCTAAAGGTTTTCTTCTTCTATCAGCATAGCTTTTCTGCCTACTCTGAGCCGCCTTCATTTTCTCTTGTATCATCTTGATCTGTTCCGTAGTCTTTTGCACAAAGTCTGGTCCAACCAGAGAATTCTCCCCCACTTGAAACCAGCATAACGACGTCTGACACTTCCTTCCATACAGAGCTTCAAATGGTGCCATTCCAATACTCGTGTGGTAACTATTGTTGTAAGTGAACTCCACGAGTGGCAACATTTGTTCCCAGTTTCCTTGACCTTCCAAAGCACAAGCTCGTAGAATGTCCTCCAGTGACTGAATAGTCCTTTCCGTTTGACCATCAGTCTGAGGGTGGTATGCAGAACTCAGCTTCAATCTTGAACCCAAAGCTCTATGCAGATCTTGCCAAAACTTCGACGTAAACCTCGGATCACGATCAGACACAATGCTTGATGGTACTCCATGCAGACGAACAACTTCCTTGATGTACAACTGAGTGAGCTTTTCCAACGAGTAGCGCATATTCACGGGAATGAAATGCGCCGACTTGGTTAAACGATCCACAATCACCCAGATTGCATCATGACCAGTAGATGTCTTTGGCAATCCCGACACGAAGTCCATAGAGATACTATCCCACTTCCATACGGGAACTTCCAAAGAAAGCAACTCTCCTCCTGGTCTTTGATGTTCCACCTTCGCCTTTTGGCACACCAAACAGCATGCCACATACTCAGCTACATCTTTCTTCAACCCAGGCCACCAAAATAGTTTCTTTAAATCCTGATACATTTTGGTAGCTCCCGGATGCATACTCATTTTACTCTTACGCGCTTCATCCAGAATCATTCTTCTTACCTCCAAATCTTCAGGGACACAAATCCTTGTTCTAAAACGAAGGATTCCATCATTCCCTTCTTGGAATTCCAACTCCTTACCTTCTCCCAACTTCTTCTTTTCCATGAGTTTCTCGTCCTTGTGCTGCAATTCCCGAATCCTTTGCAGAGACTCATTAGCAATCTGCAACATCCCCATCTTGATACTCGTCGGCTCCACTTGCATCGTCAGACTCAAATCCCGGAATTCCTCTATCAAGGCGGCTTCCCTAACCATCATTGCACTAATGTGCATTGCCTTTCTACTTAATGCGTCTGCCACAACATTTGCCTTCCCAGGATGGTAATGGAGCTCAAACTCATAATCCTTTAAAAACTCCATCCATCGACATTGCCTCATATTCAACTCCTTTTGATCAAAAAGGTACTTTAAACTCTTATGGTCACTAAACACCCGGAACGTAGTGCCATAGAGATAGTGCCTCCAGATTTTCAATGCAAACACCACAGCTGCCAACTCCAGATCATGGGTTGGATAGTTCATTTTATGAACTTTTAGCTGTCTTGAGGCATAGGCGACGACTTGCCCATCTTGCATCAAAACACACCCAAGACCTTGTTTCGACGCGTCACAGTACACATCGAAACTCTTTTGTGTATCGGGCAAAACCAATACAGGAGACGATGTCAACCTTTCTTTCAACTCCCGAAAACTCCTTTCACACTTTTCATCCCATAGGAATGGTTGATCTTTCCGAGTCAACTTCGTCAAAGGCAGTGCGATCTTTGAGAAACCTTCAATGAATCTTCTGTAGTACCCAGCCAAACCAAGAAAAGTTCTCACCTCCGTGACCGACTTCGGTTGCTCCCATTGCAAGACCGAACTCACTTTCGTCGGATCAACTGCTATTCCTTTGTTCGAAATCACATGCCCCAAAAACTTAACCTCCTTCAGCCAGAACACATTTTGTAAGTTTGGCGTACAACTGCTTCTCCTTTAGGATACTCAACACTATCCTTAAGTGTTCAGCATGTTCCTCCGGGCTCTTAGAGTAGATCAGAATATCATCAATGAACACAACCACGAACGAATCTAAATAAGGTCTAAAGATTCGGTTCATGTAGTCCATGAAGATAGCTGGTGCATTAGTCAATCCGAACGGCATTACGACATACTCATAATGTCCGTATCGAGATCGAAATGCAGTCTTAGAGATATCCTCTTCTCTAATTCTGATTTGATGGTACCCCGACCTCAAATCAATCTTGGAAAATATTGAAGCTCCACGTACTTGATCCATAAGATCATCTATCCTCGGCAATGGATACTTGTTCTTTATTGTGACCTTATTCAGCTGCCGGTAGTCGATACACATCCTCATACTACCATCTTTCTTCTTGACGAATAAGACAGGAGCACCCCAAGGTGACACACTTGGTCGAATCATCTGTTTCTGCAGCAGCTCCTCAATCTACTTCTTCATTTCCGCCATTTCCGGTGGTGCCATTCTATAGGGAGCGATAGAAATGGGACCAGCTCCCGGAACTAGGTCAATACCAAATTCAATTTCCCTCCTTGGTGGCAGACCAGGGATCTCGTCCGCAAAAACTTCCGGAAAGTCTCTGACGACAGGGATTTCTTCCATCCTCGGACCACTCTCTTCCACCTCAGTGTTGAACAGGCACACGTAGCCAGAGGGTTTTGAGTCTCTATAGGTCACTATTTTTCTATCACAATCAATGATCACTTGGTTTTGACTTAACCAGTCCATTCCCAAGATCACATCTAATTGTGCCAAGGGTAAGCAGATCAAATCTACTTTAGAGGTTTGTCCTAACACTTCTATACAACAGTTAAGACATGCTCTAGAGACAACTATAGGAGCATTAGTAGGGGTTTCTACTCTGAGAGTATAAGGCATCTCAGACACAACCAAGCCTAAACGGTTTACACATTCATATGAAACAAATGAATGCGTAGCACCGGAATCAAACAAAACATAACAAGGCTGACCATTAAGCAAGTATTTACCTTGCACCAGATCAGAAGTCCGACTTGATTCCACCCCATTAAGAGTAAAAACTCTTCCTTGAGCCATAGGCCTATCTGCCGTTCCTCTTGAGTTGACTTCGGCCGGTTCCTTGCAGTCCCTTACAAAATGTCCCGGCTTTCCACAGTTAAAGCAATCACTTGTTCCCCAACATATACGGCCATAGTGATTGCGCTTGCACTTGTCGCAGAATGGAGCCTCGCTCCGATAATCCCTTCTATCGGAACCACCAGCTTTTCCTTTGCCTTTCGCTCGGTGATCATACGGACCTTTGCCTCGATTGTTGAAGCCTTTACGCCTCTGAGGTCCATAACCCTGATTGTCCTTCTTCTCCGAGACTTGCACCTCCTCAGCCTTTGTATCATCTTCATACATCCTACACATGTCCACCAATGCAGGAAAACTTTGAATTCGCTGGTAGCTGGAAATTGACTTCAACTTTGGCCTCAAACCTCCTTCAAACTTAATGCATTTACTTCTTTCATCCGGGTTGTTCTGATAGTATGGAGAGTACTTCATCAGCTCCTCAAACTTAGCTGCGTACTCACCCACACTCATGTTCCCTTGCTTCAGCTGCAAGAACTCCACCTCCTTCTTTCTCCTCAAGTCCTCAGGGAAATACTTCTGGAGAAACTTCTCCATGAATACTCCCTAGCTTACCTCTCTTCCTTCATATTGCAGAAGCTGCATCGTGTGATTCCACCAATTCTCAGCTTCCTCCTCCAACATATAGGTTGCATACGCCACCTTTTGAGCATCCGAACACTCCAACGTCCTCAAAATCTTGTCCATGGTGTGAATCCACTTATTGGCTTCTTCCGGCTTAAATCCTCCTTCAAACTTTGGCGGATTGCAACTCCTAAAATCAGCCAAAGTCTTCACCTCAGTGTTTCCCACATTATACTGATGAGGCGGGTTAACCGGTTGAGAGGGTTGTTGAGACTGCCGTTGCATAGCTTCCAGCACCGTGGTGATTCGCTCTAACATCGCATTGGTGTGATTTTGGTTTCTAGTTGCCATATTAGACCTGCGCTATGGGCTTATGGTCATATATGTTGAGCTAAAGAAACTTCCATTACACCACCTATACTAAGGCCCTATCTTAAACTTTTAAATCTACAATCAATTGTGTCTTGTACTCACAAGAGACAAGATACAAACAATTCAAGGGTATTTAAACCTCAACAAGCAAAAATAATGTCATTCAAAGTAATGTAAATGCACTAGAGATACCTGCTGGATGTTGATGGCTACCTTTCTGAACTACTTCCACTACTACAGTATCTGACTTTTGCTCTTATACCACTAAGTGTGACACCCTTCCGAATTACCCAAATATAATATAGTAATTAAGCTTTTATATTGGATAATATATGGACTTGTGATTATTAAGAAAATGTGTAAATAAAATTTTCTTTTTAAAGCGGGTGCACAAATCAACACTTGGAACTCTTGGAGAATAAAATCTAAATCATTTCAAACACAAGTATCGAGTTCGGCGATTTCCAAAACCTTTTCACAAATAGGGTAACGTTCGCTCTTTGAAAATGTCTTTGTATCATACAAGTAATTAAAGCTACCCATGCTTTGTTAGATAAAACTGATACCATCAAATAATAATATTTTTAGTCGAGCTCTTAATAGATTAAATCAGAGTAAGCGGAAATTATTGGACTATGCAACTGATATAATATAAACATAGGTTTTATATATAATAAAAGTCATAGGTACATAGTCCCAACATGATAGTCTCCAAGATCCATAAGTACAAGTCCATAAAAATAGATCTACATAACAGTGTGATCAAAACCCTAGAGTACTCCAAAAGTATATCTACAATATATACATAATCAAAATACAACTCCAGGGGTAGTCACATAGATCTGGCAGCATCAGATGTAGTAGTAGTGATATCAGTAGTCTCCAAAAGCATAATAGTAAGGTAGTAGCATCATCATCATCACAGCAGCAGCAAATCTCCTCCACAACATCCACACATCGGATCCTCTGATCCTCATCATATCCCCTATACACGTACCTAGGGATCATTGTCCATCCAGTCACTCCCAGTAGAATGCACAACAGGCTCGCTCCCACTCTCGTCCTCCACCGGATCCTCCTCGATCTCATCCGAGGGAGAGTGTACCCTACCACTGGGTACCGGGTCGGGTGATGGTGAAACCCTGACTGGGCTCCTCGGATCAGAAGGGGAAGTCTCCTCGCGGACAACTCTCGAAGTAAAAGGGTGAGAGCGGGTAGGTCGAAAATGAAAACTATGGTAAGAGCGAGCTGGTCGCATGGGAGGTGGTCCATGATAAGTATAAAACGGGGGTACGTGCATAGTGTATATGATGGGAATCCTAAACCTACGAGGACGGAATCGCATCAGCGGGTTCGGATGGTAGAAGGTAATCTCTACCTCCCCCTCGAACACCGCACGATGGTCCTCATAGATCCATATGCCACTAGGAAGTGGCCGGATCTCGATGCAAGCAATGTAACGAGACATCACCTACAAGGGCATAGGGGTAAGCAATTCTATACACATAATCAACAGAGAATAAATTGTGCAACATAAGTATGTAAACATACAATAATGAATAGCACCCACATTTAGCACTTAACATTTATTGAATGCACATAGGATGCTCACACTTATTCCATTTATCACAATTAATTTAAATGAATGATATGATGTATGAGTTTAGCTCTCAAGACTATCTCCATTATTCTATGTCACTCTCTGACGTCCATCCCTGACAACCCAGCACTCAACAGTGCGTTGTATTCCTAGGTATACAACAATTCGTACATTCACCTAGAATGTACACGTCAAGCTTGGTATCCATGCCACCCGAGCATATCCCGTCATCCAAACGGTTTAACCATATCGGCATCCACTAAGCCGACCACGTCAACGACGTGTCATCAAGCAAGCATATTGGCACTCCCAGAGGCCCTCCACATGTTTAACAAAACATGATATACGTCCTACCATCCAAACTCCAGAATGAATGCATTTTATCCTTTAGACTTAAAAGAAGTTGATTAATACTTTACAGGCCACCTAGGCTTATTTCTTTAAAAAGGACAGTCCCTCAACGATCTATTTGTATTAATCAATTTCTTTAAGTCTTGATCCCTTGGACTATTATTAATACTTCTTTAATTAATTAAGTTAGAATTGAAAATGATGCTTTCAGGTTCTGGGCAATCTACTCGAGTAAAATTCAGTATACTCGAGTATCTTCAACTTTACCAGATTACTCGAGTGTTCTTAAGATTACTCGAGTGTTCATGACTTTCTGAGGATTTGGGTTTCAATTTCAATAAATTACTCGAGTAGTTCATGGGTTACTCGAGTGTTCATAAACATTTCCAGAATACTCGAGTGACCTTGAATGACTCGAGTGGTTTGCCTCAACAGTTTCTCAGGTCATGTCTAATACTCGAGTACCAGACACAATACTCGAGTGTTCTTGCTCAATTTGCATTGTTTTATAAACATTTTACTCGAGTATTCTGTCTTTTACTCGAGTGTTTCTTAGCAGAAAACACTGAAAACTTAGTTTTAACATACCAATTTCATTTCTACTCATTTCCAGTCCATTCCAGGGATCAACAGAGTTAACATAACATCGTTTAAACATGTTACAACATTCATTTCATATCAAAACACAGATTTGACAGAGAATCCAACAATTATGCATAAAATGCACATTTTAACAATTCAACACCTCAAATTGCATAATAAGCATAAAACTCATAAAGTAAAGTTCATTTAAGCTTGCATGCATGATATAGAACTTGCTCAACACAGTTTTAGAGCATGAATTGGTCTCCAAACCAAAGTTCCTATTCAATCTAAGCCCTTAGAGCTGAGGAAACCGCAATTGGTGGTTGGAGAGACTAAGGAACCCTAGGAATACACCTAGAAGGGGGGGTTGAATAGGTGTCTAAGCTACCTTGAAAGATTTTCGAACGAAACAAATCGAAACAATCAAAACAAAAGTTTTTTGCAATTTTGTTCAGGTTTACTCGAGTAGATTTTAGAATACTCGAGTAGTACTCGATTAAAGACTCGTTTACTCGAGTATATCTGACAGAAACCAGAAAAAATCAAGTTTTCATTCGCATACGAAAATCAATCAATTCACATGAAAGATCAGAGATTCAGCGAAAACAATTAACACCTATATTCTTATTGATTAACCTAGTTATGAAAATGATTTTCCCTTTATCAATTTGAACAAAATAAAGATTCAATTCAATCAATTATGAAAAATCAATCTTTCTAGGTTTTCAACCAAGAACACAATCAAATGACTTGAATATAAAGAGTAAGGGTTTAGAGATACGACACAGTGATTTATCCTGGTTCACTTTCATCCGCTTGAAAGCTACATCCAGTCCCCTCTTCAACCAAGAGAGATTCTTCACTATGAGGAATTAGAGTTCTCAAATTACAAGTGATTGCCTCACAAGACTTCCTTCTTGCTAGCCTACAAGAGATAACCGACACCCTTGCCTTGTAATCCTATTGATCTTCTCTCTAATCTAACCTCTACCCCTTGTTGATAATCGACACAACAAGTCTTCAATTGCTTGATGATAATCCACACATCAAGGCTTCTCCTTGCTTGATTCACAACCAAGTCTTTCTTGAATTGCTTGAACTTTGCTTGATGATAATCGACACACCAAGGCTTCTTGTTTGTTGTAGTGGCTTGCCTTATTGCAAAGATTACAACTCAATGAATACACATAACAATCCTAATGAATCTCAATCAATAGCTATGACAAATCACACAAGAGATTCAAAGGTTCTTGATCAAAGAATATGAAAATATGAAAGCTTTGATCTTTGAAATTGAGAGAGAATAGAGTGGCTTGATTCTTTGTAAAATGAATATCAAAATGATAGATTATTATCACAAAGATTAGGAAAAGGTTTTTATAGAATACCCAAAAGTTATGGCAATTGAAAACTTATTTTGAGAAGTGAAAATCGTATTTTAAAAATCAGTTCAGCAGTGTTTACTCGAGTAAATTGCAGCATACTCGAGTAGTACTCGATTAAACAAACTCATACTCGAGTAAAACTATACTGCACTTGTTTAAAACTTGTTTTCTCAAAAACCAACCTTTCCTTTAAAACCTTTAAGCCACCTATTGATTCTAGATTAAGTGAAAACTCAAATTATGATTTAATCATGACTTATGAATGAGATTCACTACCCTCTAAACAAACTACCCAAAAGAAAACCTATGAAGCTTGAGAGGCAAAAGATAAAACAAAAACAATTACACTCAAACTTAAGTCTTCATGAGCTTGCTTTCTCTCTTCTTCATTTGATGCTTGTTGTTGCTTGTTGAACTTGAACTTGATCAATACATGATAGCTTGTTCAAAACACTTTGTCATTATCAAAACATTCATCATGGAACTTACAAGAGCCTCTTGGTGGCTCTCTAACACAATTCATGAAATTTAATCTCTATCTAGTGAATATAATTACTTCCCCTTACCTCTCAGACGTGAATCAAACCAAAAATTCCAAAGAAAAGCTCCACAACTCTCAAACCAACTTCAAGCACCACAAACAGAGCAGTTTTGAGTGCAACACCAAAGTGCAATTGGTTTACACATGAAACAGAGAATAAAATTGGGGAAATTAGATTTTCTATACTCTATGCAACATAGTCTAACTAAGGAAACCGAATTTGAGACTCAAGAATTTGTGAGCTTACCAGAAATCAAGATCAAAGTAAGCTCCAGACACAAGCTTGACCAATAACAGCTTCACTTCAACTCCTTGAATCCTCCAACACACTCACTCAATCCTCACGATTTTGGTGTTTATACAAAGCTCGTGATGTGAGCTTTGTATTCGTGTATGATTTGTGTTTCAATTTGACTCTGAGAAGGAGAATCGAAGAGAATGAATTCGGAACCCTAGCTTCAACCACAACAACAAGTTTGAGCAAAAATTCTTAACTTAGGAACGTTGATGAGCTTAAATACTAACTTGGAAGCATCTTGCACAGCGACACGAAGCTGTTGATGTGTTCGTGGTGGAGTATTCGTGTCAACGGAGGGGAATCGTTCATGGTGACTCATCAAACGCACTAACTCGTGCAGTTTGACCCAGAATACTCGAGTATTCAGAATAATACTCGAGTGTTTTGCCCAGATTTTGAAAAATAGTTTTTTTATTTACTTTCCCTCCAAAACCTTTCCTATAATTGCTTCTAGGTCCCAACCCAGGGACTAATATGCAAAATACTTATTTTATGCATTATTATATTTATTAAATAATTTCATACACACCAACTGATTATATAAACACATATTTTAATCAAGGATTAATATAGAAATCATTAATTATAATTAAATTATAATTAACATTTCATTAATCGGGGATTAAAATTTTGGGGTGTTACAACACTTAATCAATTAAGGTAATCATTACTCGATTAGTGGCTGAATGTGGCACAAAAATTAATCGATTAAGCTAAGCCTTACTCGATTGGTGGCTGAATGTGGCACAAAAATTAATTGATTAAGGGACCTCTTAATCGATTAATGGCCTAGGTTTTCCTTTCTTTCATGCATTCTAAGAGTTCTAAGCCATTCCCAACACACACTAACTTACTCCTATCAAAATTCCACTTTCTAAGCACCTTCTAAACTTTTTTTAACACATACAAAACATCACAATCATAAATTAATAATAATAAACACATAAATCACAAACACGGAAAGACGAAACGAACTAACAACCGAATTCTAGACTTAACCTCTTCTTAAACACTCGATCTAACCCGACCGACTTAAGACAACACTCTAACCACATAACTCTAATACCAATCACGCTCGAGGCATAACCAACAGGGTCGGATTGAACTCAAATGCCTCGCACACCTACTAACTTCCGGAACTCAATCGAAACGTGAGTTCGAAGGAATTCTCCGAACATAGACACTAGGGTCTATCCTTATACTCAAGGCTCCATCCTAGGATCCTTTATCCACTCACTCTATCGTGGTCAAAGCACTAAAAGTACTTATATGGGCTATGGAACACTCTAATCCCCGAACCTACACAATATCCTACTCGCACAATCGCAACCACAACAATCCAAAGCCTAAATCAATTACACTTCGACCATATACACCGACTCCAAAACACTTCCCTACCCAAACCTAACGATGCGATCACATAAACAAGTATACACATACACACAAGAAAACAATTATAATTACTTACACTTAGGAATGCACACAAGCACATATATACATACCCTAACTCAACCTAAATATATATATATATATATACACACACACACACACATGCAAATACCAACACACACATTCATATACACAATAATATAATTACAAATACTAATACCCACATAGAGAATGTATTTATATAAATATACACATACACTAGGAAAACGTTTACAAACACTTATACATATACATATTTAGCTCAACATAATTATATACATATACGCAAAATATTCTTAAATATAATTATTAGGTCAATAAAACCCACGATGTTACAAAGGGAATATGTAATCAATCAAATCATCTAAAGGCCAGAAAAAACACAATCATAAGTGCCTTAATCAATGCATGCAAACAATTATCAATCTCAAAATGGTCACAGGTCAAGTTCTAGAACACAAAATCAAAGTGAACACACTCGTAAATGAAATAGGGGTCTCAAAACAGAATAATTCAAATAATCAAACCCCTTCAGTGTTTAGGCTCAAATAACTCACTAAGCTAAAGGTCAGTTCACTAATCACAAATTCTTCAAAAGTTTGTCAAAATAACTAGATATCAAAAATATTTACAGCTCAATCAATTCAATATCAAAAGTCAATGAGTCTAATCTTAAACTAAGTATTTACACCTTTCATCAGAAAAACAGTCCTAAGTCTAGAATAATTACATACTCCTACCCAAGAACACAAACCAACACCAAAAATGGGAGAAAAATTCAGATCTGAAAAATTAATTTTTATTTTGTCCACTCCCCCAAACTTAGAGGTTGACTTGTCCTCAAGCAAACTAAACTAAACTAAACTACAAAAATAAAAATTAAAAACTACCTAGAAAACAGGACAATATTTTTGCGAAGTACAAGGTCTGGGGTGACATATTGGGAACTAATGGGAACAAATGGGGTCACACCCCCAAACTGAGATGCTTCCACGCCTGGGCGTGAAGCGTGCCATGCCTGGGCGTGGCTGGACCTGTACGTCAGTTTTTTTTTTATTTTAACACTACCTAAAACTAAACTACCCTAAAAAAAATAAAACCTAAGGGAATTACTTAACATTGGGTTGCCTTCCAACTAGCTCTTGTTTAACGTCACGAGCCTGACGGGTCACCTCCTTTCGGAGGTTAGGGTGGTTGCCAAGATCCCTTCAAGGGTGGCACCTTGCTTTTCAACTTATTTTCAACACTCACTCCATTGGAGTGCTGAATGCACATGAGAGGAGCAAAATTCTCGGCGGTGAATGGTGGTTTTTCAAAAAATTTAATTGTAGTTTGCTCACCATTCACTCGGAGAATTACTTCTCCCCTAGGCACATCAATCACTGCCCCTGTTGTGGCCAAGAATGGCCTTCCAAAAATTAGAGGAATATTTTCATCCTCATCTACATCTAAGATCATGAAATCCAAGGGCAGTATAAAATCCTTCACCTTAACCAGAATATCTTCCACCACTCCATATGGGCGGAGGGTGGTTTTATCAGCTAACTGAAGTAATGTCAGGGTAGGCTTAAACTCTCCTAAGTTCAATGCATTACAAATAGACAAAGGCATAATGTTTACGCTCGCTCCTAAGTCACAAAGAGCCTTACCTGAGTACTCCTTGCCTATGCTAATCGGGAGAGTGAAGCTACCTGGGTCCTTCAGCTTGGGTGGAAGGTTGGATTTGATGATGCTGCTGCACTTCTCTGCTATCGGGAACGTCTCGTCAGTGAGCATTCGCTTCTTCTTTGTCAACAACTCCTTCATGAATCTCGCATACAAAGGCATCTATGAGAGAGCCTTTGCAAACGGGATGTTGATCTGCACCTTCCGTAGCATCTCCAATAATTTGGAGAATTGCTTCTGGTCGTCCTCTATTTTCAACCTCTAAGGATATGGAATCCTTGGAGGTAGTGGTGTTGGTTTAGGTGTGACTTTCTCTTTCTCTTGGTCCGCAGGTGGATCCTGCGTCTGTTGCATTGTAGTTGAGCCTTCTCCACTTGGTTGCTTTGGCCCCTCATCCCTCTTCTCATGCTCAATTGCATCACCCTTCTTCTGTGGCTCCTCATATGACTTGCCATTTCGAAGGGTGATCGCCATGCATCGCTCCTTGTATTTGGTTGCAATCTCTGATATCTGATTGTTTATTTGAGCCACTTGCACCTCCAAGTTGCGAATGCTGACTTCCTGATTGGCGAAATTCGCCTTGGCTTCTGCCATGAATGTATTAGTTGTGGTAGCCATTGCTTCAAGTGCTTTCTCCCAGCCCTGCTTTTGTGGCGGCGATAGATTGGGTGCTGAGCTGGACCATGATGTGTGAGATTGACTGATTTGCCCCGGATTGTGGATATTGGAGTACATGTTATTTTTAGGTACTCCACTACCCACAAAATTGGCCTGCTCCTCAATGGTGGTTGGACCCTTACTGGCTTCAAAAGCACAATCACCATTCCGGTGACCTCCCCCACAAAAGTCGCACTTTAGAGTGCTCGATGTAGCTGACATAGTGATCTGGCTTATCTGCTTCGTCAATGCAGCAATCTGCTGCTGCATCTGCTTGTTCTACTCGATTAAGATCTTGGCTTGACTAGAGTCCATGTCATAACTCTTCAAGACGCTTTGCTCCACCTAGGACCGTAGTCCCTGACTGCTGCTGAATGTCATGTTTGTAATGACTTCCTTGGCCTCTTCAACAGTCTTCTTCAACAGCGATCCCCCAGCTGCTACATTAATTATACTTTGACTGAATCAGTTGAGCCCATTATAGAATGATTGAATCTGCTGCCAGTCTTGCATATATGTTGGACACTTCCTTAGTAGCTGGTTGTAATGCTGCCAAGCTTCATGCAACGGCTCGTTGTCCTTTTGCATGAATGAGTGAACATCTTGCCTCAGCTTCGCTTGCATCCCAGCTGGAAGAAACTTATCCATGAATTTGGAGACAAGTACTTTCCAACTAGAAAAACTCCCTGGTGCCTGGTTGTTCACCCAAGTTAGTGCCTCGCCCCTCAGTGAGAGAGGGAACATCCTCATTTTGATGGCCTCGCTCGTAGCACCCTCGATCTTGAAGAATCCGAGTATGCCCAGGAAGTTGGCGATATGGTCCCTGGGGTCTTAATGCGGTGAACCACTGAATTGATCCTGCATGATGAGGTGGATGTACTGTGGACCAATTGCGAATGCAGTTGCAGTGATGGTTGGCCGGACTATGCTAGAAGCACAGAAGTCCGGGTCCACAGTTGCATATTCCGCCAAAGTCTTCTTGGGAGGAGGAGGCGGAGAGGATCCGTGAGATCTTCCTCCTCCAACCATCTTCAATGTTGTTCTTTCCCCTCTTCTAGTGCTGAATTTTTCCCGTCTTTGCACTTAAATTGATATTAATTCCTGCACAACACACAAACAAAAGAAAAATTACTCAGCACGTGTTGAGACAAGAAACTAACTAAAAAAATAAATTTCACCTAAAACTACTACTAAGTACCGAAAACTAATTGAAACGAATTTCAATCCCCGGCAACGGCGCCAAAAACTTGTTCACTCTCTGGAAAGTATTCATACGAGTTATATAATTATCCAAAAGTATTCATACGAGTTGAATAATTATATTGCTTGAAGGCATGGCATATTCTAATTTCTAATCTCTCAATTGAAGAATTAGAGATCCAATACATAGATTAATTACTTCTATGCATAACAGTGGAAATACAATCAAACACTTGATTTAGAAATGGAAAAACATCAATTCATGAAATCAATAAACTAATCCATACAAATTAACCAATTCATAGCACAAGGGTTTTAGTTACACATTGAGAAAATAAGAACAAAAGCAATAGAAAAATACATGATTACCATGGAAAAGCCTTGGATCTTCCAATCCTTGATCTTCTCCTCTTCTAAAACTCCTAAAATTATGTAATCTCCCTCTCTAAAGCTCTCTAATGACTGCTGACTTAATTCTAAAACGTATATTTAAAATATAAAACTAATCCTAATTGAATTGGAGCAAAACTGATGAGGAAGTGGCCAAATTGGGCTTTCTCGTATCTAACAGCAACTTCGGCACTAATTGTGACCCCAAATATGGACGAATTTGAGCAAGGCTATTTCTGGAAAAGTTGTAGATCTTTTCCTTAGCTTTAAAATGATACCAAGATCGCCTCATTTGGATAAGCGTAGCTCAAGTTATGGTCAAAACAACGAACAATGTCACTTTCTTGCATTTTGCGCGCCTGGGCGTGCCAGGTCTGTAAAATGGTGCAATTCTCGTAGAAGACATGCCTGGGCATGGGGAGCTCCACGCCTGGGCATGTGGCACTGATTCCGGCTCCGTTTCGCTCCGTTCTTGCGCCATTTTCAAGGTGCTTTCATCCTCTTTTCAGCTCCATATTTATTTTCTTCTTTTAAGCTCTGAAAGTACCTGAAACATACCCAAAATGGATCAAAACGTTTAAAGGATTCCAAATTACCTAACTTCCTAAAAACTAACAAAAACAACCTATATTTACAAAAGAAACAAGCCAAAACCATAGTAAAGGGGAGTCTAAATCATACTCAAAACATCATATATTAGACCCAAATCAGGATGTTCCCTCTCTCACTGAGGGGCGAGGCACTAACGTGGGTGAACAACCAGACACCAGGGAGTCTTTCCAGCTGGAAAGTGCTTGTCTCCAAATTCATGGATAAGTTCCTTCCAGCTGGGATGCAAGCGAAGCTGAGGCAAGATGTTCACTCATTCATGCAAGAGGACAACGAGCCGTTGCATGAAGCTTGATAGCCTTACAACCGGCTACTGAGGAAGTGTCCAACATATATGCAAGACTGGAGCAGATTCAATCGTTCTATAATGGGCTCAACTGATTCAGTCAAAGTATGATTGATGCAACAGCTGGTGGATCGCTGATGAAAAAGACTATTGAAGAGGCCAAGAAAGTCATTGCAAACATGGCATTCAACAGCAGTTAGGGACTACGGTCCCACGTGGAGCAAAGCGTCCTAAAGAGTTATGATCTGGATTCTAGTCAAGCCAAGATCTTAATTGAGCAGAACAAACAGATGTAGCAGCAGATTGCTGCATTGACGAAGCAGATAAGCCAGATCACTATGTCAGTTGCATCGAGCACTTTAAAGTGCGACTTTTGTGGGGGAGGTCATCAGAATGGTGATTGTGCTTTTGAAGTCAGTAAGGGTCCAGCCACCATTGAGGAGCAGGCCAATTTTGTGGGTAGTGGAGTACCTAAAAATAACATGTACTCCAATATTCACAATCCGGGGCAAATCAGTCAGTCCCAGCCCAGCACCCAATCTATCGCCGCCACAAAAGCAGGGCTAGGAGAAAGCACTTGAAGCAATGGCTACCACAACCTATACATTCATGGCAGAAGCCAGGGCGAATTTCGCCAATCAGGAAGTCAGCATTCGCAACTTGGAGGTGCAAGTGGCTCAAATAAACAATCAGATATCAGAGATTGCAACCAACTACAAGGAGCGATGCATGGCGATCACCCTTCGAAGTGGCAAGTCGTATGAGGAGCCACAGAAGAAGGGTGATGCAACTGAGCATGAGAAGAAGGATGGGGGGCCAAAGCAACCAAGTGGAGAAGGCTCAACTGCAATGCAACAGACCAAGAGAAAGAGAAAGGCACACCTAAACCAGCACCACTACCTCCAAGGATTCCATATCCTCAGAGGTTGAAGAAAGAGGAAGACCAGAAGCAGTTCAGCAAATTTTTGGAGATGCTACGGAAGGTGCAGATCAACATCCCGTTTGCAGAGGCACTCTCACAAATGCCTCTGTACGCGAGATTCATGAAGGAGTTGCTGACAAAGAAGAAGCGGATTCTCTCAGAGTCGTTCCCGATAGTATAAAAGTGTAGCAGCATCATCAAATCCAACCTTCCACCCAAGTTGAAGGACCCAGGTAGCTTCACTCTCCCGATTAGCATAGGCAAGGAGTACTCAGGTAAGGCTCTCTGTGACTTAGGAGCGAGCGTAAACATTATGCCTTTGTCTATTTGTAATTCATTGAACTTAGGAGAGATTAAGCCTACCCCGACATTACTTCAGTTAGCTGATAGAACCACCCTCCGCCCATATCGAGTGCTGGAAGATATTCTGGTTAAGGTGAAAGATTTTATCCTGCCCTTGGATTTCATGATCTTAGATGTAGATGAGGATGAAAATATTCCTCTAATTTTTGGAAGGCCATTCTTGGCCACAGCAGGGGCAGTGATTGATGTGCCTAGGGGAGAAGTAATTCTCCGAGTGAATGGTGAGAAAACTACAATTAAAATTTTTGAAAAACCACCAGTCACCGCGAAAAAATTCGCCCCACTAATGTGCATTCAGCACTCCAATGGAGAGAGTGTTGAAAAGAAGTTGAAAAGCAAGGTGTCACCCTTGAAGGGATCTTGGCAACCACCATAACCTCCGAAAGGAGGTGACCCATCAGGTGAGGAAACCGCAATTGGTGGTTGAAACAATTAAGGAACCCTAGGAAAACACCTAGAAGGGGGGGGGGTTGAATAGGTGTAAAAGAAACCTTGAAAGATTTTCGAAAGAAATGAATCGAAACAATTAAAACGAATGATTTTTGCAAATTCTACAACATTTAATCGATTAACAAAATCCTTTAATCGATTAACCTGCAATTTAATCGATTAACACCAGAAAGCATAAAACATTTAATCGATTAAATCTATCAGAAAACTGAAAAATCACTTTTTCAATCGCATACGAAAATCAATCAATCAACACGTAAGATCAGAGATTCAGCGGAAAGAATTAACACCTATATTCTTATTGATTACCTAGGATATGAAAATGATTTTCCCAAACTTAATTTGAACAATAAAGATTCAATTCAATCAATTATGAAAATCACTCTTTTCTAGGTTTTCAACCAAGAACACAATGAACAACAAGAATGTAAAGAGTTAAGGGTTTAGAGATACGACACAGTGATTTATCCTGGTTCACTTTCATCCGCTTGAAAGCTACATCCAGTCCCCTCTTCAACCAAGAGAGATTCTTCACTATGAGGAATTAGAGTTCTCAAATTACAAGTAAATGCCTCACAAGACTCCCTTCTTGCTAGCCTACAAGAGATACTCCACACTCTTGCCTTGTAATCCTATTGATCTTCTCTCTAATCTAACCTCTACCCCTTGTTGATAATCGACACAACAAGTCTTCAATTGCTTGATGATAATCCACACACCAAGGCTTCACTTTGCTTGATTCACAACCAAGACTTTCTTCTTCTCCAATGAGATTTGCTTGATGATAATCGACACACCAAGGCTTCTTTGTTGTTGTAGTTGGCTTGCCTTCTTGCAAAGATTACAACACAATAGAAAACACAAATGACAATCATATGAATCTCAATCAATAGCTATGACAATTCACAATAAGAGATTCAAAGGTTCTTGATCAAAGAATATGAAAATATGAAAGCTTTGATCTTTGAAATTGAGAGAGAATAGAGTGACTTGATTCTTGTAAAATTGATTATGAAAGTGTTCTCATTAATCACAAAGGTTAGGAAAAGGTTTATATAGAATACCCAAAAGTTGTAGCACTTGAAAACTGATTTTGAGAAGTGAAAATCGTATTTTAAAAAACCAGATCTGCAATATTTAATCGATTAAATTTCAGCTTAATCGAGTATTAATCGATTAAATTATGACTTAATCGATTAAATCCACACTGCACATGTTAGAAACTTGTTTTCTCAAAACTAAACCTTTCCTTTCAAACCTTTAAGCCACCTATTGATTCTAGGTTAAGTGAAAACTCAAATTATGATTTAATCATGACTATGATAGAGATTCACTACCCTCTAAATAATCTACCCAAATAAAAGATCTAAGAAGCTTGAGAGGCAAAAGATAAAACAATTACAATTACACTCAAACTAAGTCTTCATGAGCTTGCTTTCTCTCTTCTTCATTTGATGTTTGTTGTTGCTTGTTGAACTTGAACTTGATCAACACATGATAGCTTGTTCAAAACACTTTGTCATTATCAAAACATTCATCATGGAACTTACAATCTCCCCCTTTTTGAAAATGACAAACCATGTTTTGAATTTGATTGAAGTTGTTGATGCTTTAACAATTTGATCACTTGGTGAGAAACTTGCTCCCCCTCAATCAATGCATTTGATATTTGAAATCCAATTGATAGAAGCTTGATTCTCCCCCTATCTTCAACAACTTAGCTCAACCTACATAAAAACAACAAAACAACCTTTCTCCACAAAAACATTTCATTTCTCCCATTTTTTTCAAAACATACCATTTCTCCCCCTTTGGCATTATCAAAAAGCAATATATATACCAATTGAAATATAAAATACTAAGCCAAAATAGAGAAATTCACATTTATTTCTTCAAAGTAATATATACCATTATCAATTGAAATATAACAAGTACTATACTTTGAAATGTGATACCAATTGGCAAGATAATATAACAATGAAATATGATACCAATTGAAAACTAAGAAGCTATAATATCACTTCACAAAGTAAAATATCAATTACAATTACACTCAAACTAAGTCTTCATGAGCTTGCTTTCTTGCAAAGATTACAACACAATAGAAAACACAAATGACAATCCTATGAATCTCAATCAATAGCATACGAAAATCAATCAATCAACACGTAAGATCAGAGATTCAGCGGAAAGAATTAACACCTATATTCTTATTGATTACCTAGGATATGAAAATGATTTTCCCAAACTTAATTTGAACAATAAAGATTCAATTCAATCAATTATGAAAATCACTCTTTTCTAGGTTTTCAACCAAGAACACAATGAACAACAAGAATGTAAAGAGTTAAGGGTTTAGAGATACGACACAGTGATTTATCCTGGTTCACTTTCATCCGCTTGAAAGCTACATCCAGTCCCCTCTTCAACCAAGAGAGATTCTTCACTATGAGGAATTAGAGTTCTCAAATTACAAGTAAATGCCTCACAAGACTCCCTTCTTGCTAGCCTACAAGAGATACTCCACACTCTTGCCTTGTAATCCTATTGATCTTCTCTCTAATCTAACCTCTACCCTTTGTTGATAATCGACACAACAAGTCTTCAATTGCTTGATGATAATCCACACACCAAGGCTTCACTTTGCTTGATTCACAACCAAGACTTTCTTCTTCTCCAATGAGATTTGCTTGATGATAATCGACACACCAAGGCTTCTTTGTTGTTGTAGTTGGCTTGCCTTCTTGCAAAGATTACAACACAATAGAAAACACAAATGACAATCCTATGAATCTCAATCAATAGCTATGACAATTCACAATAAGAGATTCAAAGGTTCTTGATCAAAGAATATGAAAATATGAAAGCTTTGATCTTTGAAATTGAGAGAGAATAGAGTGACTTGATTCTTGTAAAATTGATTATGAAAGTGTTCTCATTAATCACAAAGGTTAGGAAAAGGTTTATATAGAATACCCAAAAGTTGTAGCACTTGAAAACTGATTTTGAGAAGTGAAAATCGTATTTTAAAAAACCAGATCTGCAGTATTTAATCGATTAAATTTCAGCTTAATCGAGTATTAATCGATTAAATTATGACTTAATCGATTAAATCCACACTGCACATGTTAGAAACTGTTTTCTCAAAACTAAACCTTTCCTTTCAAACCTTTAAGCCACCTATTGATTCTAGGTTAAGTGAAAACTCAAATTATGATTTAATCATGACTATGATAGAGATTCACTACCCTCTAAATAATCTACCCAAATAAAAGACCTAAGAAGCTTGAGAGGCTAAAGATAAAACAATTACAATTACACTCAAACTAAGTCTTCATGAGCTTGCTTTCTCTCTTCTTCATTTGATGTTTGTTGTTGCTTGTTGAACTTGAACTTGATCAACACATGATAGCTTGTTCAAAACACTTTGTCATTATCAAAACATTCATCATGGAACTTACATCAGGCTCGTGACGTTAAACAAGCGCTTGTTGGGAGTCAACCTAATGTTAAGTAATACCCTTAGGTTTTATTTTATTTTTTTAGGGTAGTTTAGTTTTAGCTAGTATATATATATAAACTGGCGTACAGGTCCAGCCACGCCCAGGCGTGGAGAGGGTGCAACATCTCAGTTTGGGGGAGTGACCCCATTTGCTCCCATTAGTTCCCTATATGTCACCCCAGACCTGGTACTTTGCAAAAATAATGTCCTGTTTTTCTAGGTAGTTTTAATTTTTATTTTGTAGTGTTAGTTTAGATTAGTTTGCTTGAGGACAAGCCAACCTCTAAGTTTTGGGGAGTCGACAAAATAAAAATTACTTTTTCAAGATCTGAAATTTTCTCCCATTTTTTGTGTTGGTTTGTGTACTTGGGTATGAGTATCTAATTATTCTAGACTTAGGACTGTTTTTTTGATGATAGGTGTAAATACTTAGTTTAGGATTAGACTCATTGATTTTGGATATTAATTGATTGAGATGTAAATATTTTTGAGATCTGGTTATTTTGACAAACTTTTTGAGAATCTGTGATTAGTGAACTGACCTTTAGCTTGGTGAGATATTTGAGCCTAAACACTGAAGGGGTATGATTTATTGAATTATTTTGATTTGAAACCCCTATTTCTTTCATGAGTGTCTTCACTTTGATTTTGTGTTCTAGAACTTGGCCGGTGACCATTTAGAGATTGATAATTAATTGCATGCATTAAGATGATTAAGGCACTTAGGAGGTGTTTTTGTGGCCTTCAACTGTTTTGAATTGATTATATATTTCTTTAGTTGCCCATTTTGAGCCTTATGAGATATTATGATTTTTCTTTGGTACCCTGCATCTATTGAAATATTTTTGTGAGTACCTTGGAAATTTTGAATGAGCAATTGAGAGAGAATGACTCTTAAGAAAAAGTGAAAGTAATTGGTGAAAAGTGTATGAGTTCTATTAATCTTCCAAGTGAAAAAAAGAATTAAAAAAGAAATAAATGTGAAAGGAAGAGAATAGAAGGAAAAATAGTGAAAAAGAAAAGAAGAATAAAATGATTTTGGAGTTGAGTGTGAGTCTTAATTGTATTCATTGCTCATTCATAATTTTAGAGGGAAATTTGTTTTTTTTTTTGCATTTTAGCCTTTATTTTTATCCTTTTTTTTCTTTTATCCCACCTAACACTTTTAGCCATGGCCTCGTTACAACCAAAATTAAGACCTTTTGATTTTTGTGTGCATTCAATAATTTCAGTGGAGATTTGGGTCTATGGTCAATCATATGGTAACATATTGTCATTGTATGAACTTGAGTGAATTGTTATAACCCTTGATACATGTAACATCCCTAATTTAATTTCTAGCATAAGTTGGTATTTTGATAAGCTTAGAGTGAAGGAATGATAATATTAAGTTTAAAAACCAATGAATTGAAGGCTTGTTTTAGAGTCCAAAAACATAAGATATTAGGAAATTGAAAATAAAATATTTACAACTCTAAACACAAATTCCACCGTTGGATATGAAGACAAGAGCCTTAGGAAGATTGTCACCAAATTTGAGCAAGATCCGACGGTTAACGAAGAAGTTATGTAGAAGTCAATGCGGAGTCAACAGACTCACGCCCAGGCGCATGAGGCACACGCCGAGGCGCGTGAATTGAAAAATTTATGCATCAGACAACGAAAAACTTACCCAGGCCCACCATTGGCTTGCCCAGGCGCGCCCCTGTTGCACCAACTCGCTCAGCACAGTGGATGGGGGTCGTTTTGGGCATTTTGCCCACCCCAAACTCACTCTAAACCTTCATGGCTAAGACTCATTTGCTCATTCCATTCTCCTTCTTCTTCGTGGGTCTTGAGGTAAAGGGGAGGGTCTTCATCTCTTCATCCTTCAACTCCATTGAAGCTCCAACCTCCTGTAACATCCCGCTATTTCTAATACTTTTAGCAAGTAATTAAATGATTTAATATGATGTTTTCAATATTTGAGTATCGTAATAAAATTTTGATTTCATCATTATAATTGAAATATGTTTTCTAGCCAAAATAAGTATAAATTTGTTATTATACGTTTTTCAAAAATAAAATAGTACTTTTATTTAGTTTAATTAACATTTTGACAGGGAGCTCAAGTGGGAAGCCTTACAGGCATTTTTATAAATTGTTTCTTTAGAAAAATATGTTTAACTTAATATTTTGAGCGTCCCTGTAAATTTTCATAGTGTTCGGAAGCTGTTTTATTTTTAGCTTCTGGACGGGTTTAATATATTACCGGTATAAGTTATATATAATGATCTTCTATTTCAAATTATAAATATTATATTTTATCAAGTTTAATATCAGGATTGAGAAATATATTTACCTTTGAATTTTGATAATTTTTTCTTACGCAATAGCTATTTGGAGGGACCGGTAACTTTTTTATTTTTTTATTTTTTTTTAATTTTTTTAATTAGTTTTGAGTAATTAAAAATACAATATTATTGTACTTAAATATATTTTATTTTTAGAATCGTCAAACTTTTGGTTATAATTCAAAATATCTACACGCATTGACCCACAAATGAGAACAAAACATAAAATATACTATTCCTAATAAGCTACCCATTACCCCACCATAACCCAACCAATATATAAAAAAAATGAAAAGAAGTCCAACCCAATCCACCGTACAACCTATAATAGATATAGAAATAGTTAGAATGGGCAGTAGAATGAGAAGAAGAATCATCCAGCGGCAGAGAGAGAAGGGGTAGCCAGAGAAGGGAAAAGAACTTTGGGTTTTTTTAACTTCCCGATCTAATAATTCAAGATCCAACCGTCTAATCTCAAATCTGTCTTAGGTAAATAACCTTCTCAACTCCCTCTACTCATCCATGTAATTTATTCGACGATCCATCAATATTTTTATTATCCCTATATTTTCAAATAAAAAGATGTTTTGGGAAAAAATGATATATTTTTATCGTATAATGATAAATATTTATTTATTTTGACAAAAATGAATTTAATTGATATATATATATATATATATGTATATATACACTTTTAAGGTTATAATTAGTTTTAACGTGTGTCCCTGTTTAGATCCAACACGTTATTGTTGTCCCTGACCCTCGAGTACGGCGCGGACGCGAACGTTATATTGTTTCTATTGCTAGGATCCCAGGTAAGAGGGTTGTATTACCTTAATTTAGGGCATGATTTCTAGGTTGTTTATAGTGGTGGCTAGGAGTAGAAAAGATTAATTAGAAAAGATTAATTAGTTTACAATTATGACTTCTTAGAAATTATTTCTTAAGTTCTGTGTAATGCTACCCTTCTTGCTATATTTTTACAGGTACAGAAGTGGAACTTACACAAGTCATGGCCGAACAGGGTACACTCCACACCGTGGAGTGTAATTTAGTCACCAGAGAACCTAAATTAATTTGGTGTAATTATTATGGTTTAATTTTTTTTTAGAAGCCCAGAAACTTATGTTATTTTTGAAAAGGGCATTAGTGCGAGGTAGCCAAAGTTAAATATAATTTTAGGTTTTGTAATATTCTGGACTAGCAGGTTTAAAAGATGAAAATTTTTGTGAGGTCCGATAAACAGAGGAAACTCTGCCGGATTCTCGTCGAAATTTTCAAGTACGAATTTTAATAAAATCTAATTTTAACTAATTAAAAGTGAGGGTGTTACATTTGATGATTGTTATGAATGTGTGTGTAGAGGTAAGATTTAGCGCTAAGTTAGGCAAGGTAGACAATGACTAGTTTAGGAGGAAGTAGGGATTGAACAATGTTTATGTTGAAATATATGATGTTGTGAATTGTTGTTGTGTATGTTTGAATTTTGAATGATGCCTTTGTGTTTTATGTCTGTTTGATTGATGTTATGTGTTTGATTAGGGCCTAGGAATAGAAAATAAGTTGTATTTTTGGGTTATAGTATAATCAAACCTCTGAGGGTGTTGTCGTTTAGGGCGTAGTAGTACCCTCCTCAACCTTTGAATGTAGAATTCCTAAGGGAACCCAGTTGATCCTAGAAACCATTTCCAACTTCCTTGGGAAGTTAAATCTGATTTTTGGAGAATCCAAGACTCATTAGGAGTCTTATTAGTGAGACTCTTGGAATGTTTAGCTGTGGGAAGACTAAACCTTAGAGAACCCTCAACAAGTCTCCACGTCGAGACTAACCAAGATGGACCATTATCCGTACTCTTCATTGAGTGCAATAACTTAGTGGCGTACTAATGCAAAGTGGTATGTCAATTCCAAGTGGGGGAGTGGAACCAAAAAGAAGTGAGTGTTGTAACACCCCGATTTTGGCAACTTGAAAACATTATCTCTTTAACCAAAATATGGTAAAAATTTGGGAAATTTTTTTTTTTTTACAAGGTGACATGGACATGAGAACCTTTATGTTCAAAAACATTTCAGTAATTTAATTGAAATGAAATAACATTCTCATGTCACACATCACAAGTCAAGTTCCAAACCGAGATGTTACTTAACATCGCCTTTGTAACTTAGCTTCATAAATCTAATTTGAGAAAAAGAGTTTCACTTTGTTTCATAAAAACTCATTCCTTAAAAACCATGCTCAACAAAATTCCAAGCGGGGTATAAAATGATATAGCAATGTCGACCAAGTAGTTGCAAGGGATACAGTACTCGAAGGGAATTACCTACTACTAATCTTGATCTCTAATCTTCCTCGCTGAAGTCCACTGCCGAAGCCTACAGGGACGACCATCTATCCGTTGCAATACCGGAATAACCCGATACGACAACATGATAAGGGAGATGGTCAGCATTCCAGAAATACAACATGACAAGACAGAATACTAACGACTTCTTATAAAAAGAGTACTCAGAATAAAAATATAGAAATCATGCATTAACAACTACTCATGCTATGCATAATCGCCCTTTCAGATTCCAAGCGGCTTGGTCAACTCATGATGGGTTTAAAAATGTGGTTGAAAGGGCTTGGGTTAAAGGGAATCATTCACTGCCACGGGCGTTGAAGCAGGTACAAGACGATGCTGTTTTGTTTAACAGAAATATTTTTGGCAACATTTTTCATAGAAAGAAGCGGATTGAGGCCAGGCTTAATGGTGTTCAAATGTGACTTGCGAATTGTCTTGACCATAATTTAAGCATTCTCGAGAAGGAGCTTCAAGATGATTTGCGTAAAGTTCTTGAGCAGGAAGAATTATTGTGGTTCCAGAAGTCACGGGAGAAATGGGTTAAATTTGGTGACCGTAACACAAAATTTTTCCATACTCAGACTATTGTTAGAAGAAGAAGGAACAGGATACAAGGGTTGTTCATTCAGGATAACTTTTGGTGCACTGATCAAGAGCTTCTAAAGCTTGAAGCAGTCAAGTACTTTAAAGAGCTTTTTGGGTGCAACTTGGGCCCAACACCTCCTCCTTCTTTAAACGTTACTGTACCTAGATTGGATGCTAATCATGTTGCTACTCTCACTACTGACGTTTCTAAAGAGGAAGTTAGAAATGCGGTTTTTGGAATGAATTCTTTCAAGGCTCCTGGACCGGATGGCTTTCAACCTTTCTTTTACAAGCAGTATTGGGATTTGGTTAGCGATGATCTTTGGTTGTTGGTAAGGGATGTTGTACGCACTGGTTCTTTTGACGTGTCCCTGTTAGAAACTCTTATTACGTTGATCCCTAAAGGAGATTACACCTCTACTCTTAGGAACTTTCGGCCGATAAGCTTATGTAACGTCTCGTATAAAGTGATTATGAAAGTTTTGGTAAATAGAATTCGGCCTTTGTTGGATGATTTGGTGGGTCCGCTCCAGAACAGTTTCATACTGGGAAGGGGCACTACTGATAATATTATTCTTGCTCAGGAGATCATGCACTACTTTCATAAGACCAAGAGTAAAACGGGTGCTGTTGCCTTCAAGATTGATCTTGAGAAGGCCTATGACAGGGTTAATTGGAACTTCTTGGAAGCTACCTTGATGGATTTTGGCTACCCTATGGCTCTTATTAATCTGGTTATGTGGAGTGTTAAACATTCCAACCTTTCTATTTTGTGGAATGGGAGTAAGCTTCCCTCTTTTACGCCGGGCCGTGGTCTACGCCAAGGGGATCCTCTCTCCCCTTACCTGTTCGTTCTTTGTATGGAGAAACTTGCTGCTCTCATCCAACAAAATGTGAATGCTGGCCTTTGGTTGCCTATTCGTGTCTCGCGAGGTGGACCAGGTATTTCACATCTGTTTTTTGCAGATGATGTTCTATTATTTTGCGAAGCAAAGAAATCACAGGTTCGTCTTGTTTGTGATTTGCTCAAGAACTTCTGTGATGCCTCTGGTCTCAAAATCAATATCACCAAGTCTAAGGTTATGGCTTCTAGAGGTGTGCCAAGGTCGAAGAGAATATCACTGGAGGGGGTTTGTTCTATGCGTTTTGTATCTGATATGGGGAAGTATTTAGGTGTTCAGCTTATGCATGGACGAGTTAAAAAAGAGCTTTTCAATCCCATTATTGAAAGGATGCAAAGCCGTCTTGCCTCTTGGAAGTTAAAGCTTTTGAATAAAGCTGGTAGAACTTGTCTTGCCCGTTCAGTCTTAACATCCATGCCAGTTTATACTATGCAGAGCTTTTGGCTGCCTAATCCCATTTGTAACAAGCTGGATGCGTTGGTGCGAAATTGTATTTGGGCGAAGAGGAATTCCACACGCTCCTTCAATTTAGTTAATTGGAATTTGGTCACAACTCCTACGTCTTACGGAGGTCTTGGGGTGAGAGACTCACGGCTTCAGAATATTGCTCTTTTGGGAAAACTTGTTTGGTCTCTTATTCATGAACCTTCAAAGCTCTGGGTGCAGGTCCTTACTCATAAATACCTGCCAAATAAATATGTCCTTCAAGCAACCACTCCTGTGTCTTGCTCGTTTATTTGGAAAGGAATTTTGAAGGCTAGAGATATGCTCAAGGATGGTTTTGTTATCCGCTTGGGCCAAGGAGATGTCTCGTTGTGGTATGATAAGTGGATTCCAAATACTTATCTTTGTGAGCTTGTTGATTATGTGCATATATCTGATACTATGTTAACAGTTAAGGATTTATGGTTAAATGGGGATTGGAATCTTTCTTTGCTTTACACTCCTCTCTCGGATCATGTGCAGCGCCTCCTTCGTAGCCATCCTGTTCCCCTGTCTCCAGTTTTTGATGATTCAGTGGTGTGGCTAGGCAATTCTGATGGGTCATACACTGTCTCCTCGGCTTACAGATGGCTGGGTGTAACGGTAAAAAATTGGCACAGCAATCCAGATTCGGCCTCCTGGGTTTGGAAAGTGAAAATTCCTGCTAAGATTCAATTCTTTGCTTGGTTAGTCATGTTGTCTGCTTTGCCAACGAATGAATTAAGGTGTAACCATGGTTTGGCGGCCTCAGCGGCGTGTTCTCGCTGCTCCTGTACTTCTGAATCGGTTTCTCATGTTCTTCGTGACTGCCCCCATGCTCATGAGGTTTGGTTTCGCATTGGTGTCCAGCGTACCCCAATTTCTGGACTGATCCCTGCCATATTTGGTTTAAAAGTATGCTGCGGAGTCAGATGAGTTATTTATTCGCTGCTGGCGTTTGGTGGATTTGGAGGTGGAGGAATAATCACTTGTTCGATGAGAAGAAATGGTGCATTCAGACTGTTTTACGTTGCATCCTTACTGACGCGGACTCGTTTCTCTCATGTGGTTCGACTAGGAATGAGGTTTTTGATCAGGGTGCCATTCCTAGATTGGTGAGTTGGTCTTATCCTAGCATCGGGGCTGTTAAGGTTAATGTGGATGGGAGTTGTGGCTCAAATAATGACTTGGGTTGTGGGGGAATTATCAGAGATGACAGTGGGTCTTGGATTAGAGGTTTCTCCTTTTATGTTGGGAAAGGTGACATTCTTCTTGCTGAACTTCTAGCTATTCGTAAAGGGTTGAGCATGGTGTGGGACTTGGGATTTAGGGAGGTGGTGTTGGAATCTGATTCTAAGGAGGCAGTTCGGCTTGCTAATCCTCAAGTCTTACCCACCTTTCATCTCTTTGCTGTGGTTCTGGGGGACATCAAAACTCTCTTGACTTTCTCCTGGCGGGTGAGCATCGTTCATGTGCTTCGTGAGGCCAATCATACTGCTGATGCTTTAGCAAAGTTTGGTGGTACTAATGTTGACTCTTGCTTTGTCTGGGAGTTCCCTCCATCGTTCGTCAGTTTGCAGCTTCTTAGTGACGCTGCTGGTGTAGTGCATATGCGTCTGTAGTTCTTTTGTTTCTGCTTTGTCTTTCTTTTCCACTGTAACAAAATAAAAGAATAAAAATATAGAAATCATGCATTAACAACTACTCATGCTATGCATATAACCAATGTATTCACATAAGCATATAGGAAAAACTTATAAACAAAACACATCATAACCAACCAAATATATCAGAATCATAACTCATCGCAATGTACATTATCACATTTGGCATCTCAAGCCTTCAAATACTCAAGTCTTATCACCATCATTCTCAAACATCCAAGTCCTTTCACAATCTTTCTCAATCTTTTCACAATCACTTATACTTTTCTTCATTGAATCTAATCAATTTTTTTATGATTTCTTTATGCTTTCATTCTTGTGATTCTTTGTCATTCTTAAGTTTTATCAAACGGTTCGCTCAATGATGAGGGGGAAACATCATTGAACTCGCACACACGTCTACATCTCCTCGGTCATCCACCCAACCTAGTCGGAAGCAAACAGGAGTACATGACCTTTACCGTGCGGGCACGACAGCTGTCACACAAACAAATGGTCCCAGACCAGGAGGACTCAGCCTCAAATCAATTCAATTCATATCACATCATATAATCAAGGCATGTAACATCCCTGATTTTTAACCCCTGATTAATACATTGTTAATTATAAAGCTTATTTATAATTAATTGTTTTGGTCTTGATTTTAAGGTGATTTATTATGAATAATAATATTAGATAATTTTATTATGGGAAAATAAATATTTTTCACATTAGTCCCTGTTTGGGGCCCTGAAGTAATTTTAGAAAGGTTTTGGAGGGAAAGAAAATAAAATGATTATTTTTCAAAACCTGGTCAAAACACTCGAGTGTTTCTGGGAGTACTCAAGTATTTTGATCAGAGTTGCACTCGTGAGTGCGTTTTCTGAGTCACCACTCGGAATACCTTACGAGTTGACACGATTGCCACTCAGCAACACGTCCTTGGACTCGTGTCGTTGTGCATGAGCATTCAATTGAACTATATAAGGCTATGGTTGATGAATCAACCGTTCATTTGGCCAAATCCGTGAAGAATTTCTGAGTTTAGGGTTCTTAACTTCATACCTTCGATTCTCTTTGATTCGTAAGATTTGTTATACAAATCATACACCATTGTGAAGCTCACATTCAGGGCTTCACAAATATACCAAGATTGTGAGCTGAGAGTTCGTAGATTGGAAGAATCGAAGCTGAGAAGTTGGACTCTGTTTGCTGTCTCAGGTTTATGGAGCTTACTTTGGAGCTTGATTCTGGTAAGCTCAGACAATCTCCTCATGTGAATCTCGTTTCTTTAGTTAGTACGAATTGTAGAGAGTGTATAGAGACTAATATCCCCAATTTTGATGGATGTTTCATGCATCAACCAATTCAATCTTGGTGCTCTGCTGAAACTGCTCTGTTTCAGTGTGGAGTTTGGGGAATTCAGCTTGGAAGCTAAGTTTTGGGTAAAGCCTTTGTTGATTCACGTCTAAGAGGTAAGGGGGAAGCTCTCTATTCACTAGATAGAGTTTAAATTGCATGCATTTGATTAGAGAGCCACCAAGAGGCTCTAAGGGCTTAGTTTGAATAGGGAAATTGGTTTGGAGACCAACCTGCACTTTAAAATGGTTCTGAGCAAGTTCTATATGTTACATGTGAGCTAAATGTAAGTTGTTTTCATGCCAAAAGTGTTTGGAACTGAATTTGGTATGTTGAATTGTTGAAAATGTGTTTTTGTGCATAATTGTTGCTCAGATTGGATTCGGTGTAATAAGTTGTGTTTTCTGTGTTGGAACATGTTTAATATGTATAATGTAAGCTCTGTTGATCATTGGATTGGATTAAAATTGGCTAGAATTGAAAATGGTATGTTAAAATGCAAATTACAGTGTTATCTGTCTGAAAACACTCAAGTATTTGGGTTGATACTCGAGTATTCGACCAAAACTAAAATATGAATTTCTGGAAAATGAAGAACACTCAAGTGGTTTTACCCAGACTATTAGAAATACCATTTTCAATTCTGAACCATTTGGTTAATACTGGAATGACAATAATCCAAGCGATCTAAGACTTAAAAGAGATTGATTGTTGATACGTTTATTCCGTTTGGATGACGGGACGTTGCTCGGGTGGCACGTCATAACGTTGCTCGAGTGGCACGTTATATATTATCAATTGAGGTGGACCAATCAATTTCCTTAAGTTAAGAGCTTGCATGCCGGATTGTTTATTCATGTTCGGGTGACATGAGTAGGACCTCTGGAATTACTAAAAGTTGCTACTAGCTCGATGACACATTAAGGTGGACAATGTGGGCAGTATGTGGTATACTGTTGATTTGAGGACTCAACGGTGTGTTGCACACAAGTGATAAGGTTTACGTTTTGGCGACGTGACGTTCATCAGACATGGTGACGTTGTTTATCACCTCTGTTGTGTATCACAAGTGAAAAGGTTTGTGTCCTTAGGCGACGTGACGTTCATCAGATGTGGTGACGTTTTTTATCACACCCGTTGTTTGATGAGAAAGGTGTGATGCACACAAGTGGTAAGGTTTACGTTTTGGCGACGTGACGTTCATCAGACATGGTGACGTTGTTTATCACCTCTGTTGTGTATCACAAGTGATAAGGTTTACGTCCTTGGGCGACGTGACGTTCATCAGATGTGATGACGTTTTTTATCACACCCGCGGTTTGTTGATAAGTGATAGGTTTACGTCCTTTGGCGACGTGACGTTCACCAGGTAGTGTGACGTTTTTATCACTTCCGAGCTAGTACGCCATACGTTTTGGTAACGTATTCATGATTTGGGAATGCACTTTGTGTTGGATTGGTGTCCGTGAGGACCTTAGAGGGAGAATCTCAGAAAAGATGAATGCCAGGCATCATGCCACTTATCCTTAGTTAAGTTAAGGCTTGATATCAAGAATGAGTGTGGACATCTTAGTTGCATTAAGTGTTGCTAAGTGTTAACTGATTTGGAGTTATCTGTGCATAATCATGTTACTTTAATATTTAAGCTCTATTGATTATGTTTATAGATTTGCTTACCCCTATGCCCTTGTAGGTGATGTCACGTTACATCGCTTGCATCGAGATCCGACCACTTCTTAGTGGTATATGGATCTACGAGGATTTCCGAATGGTGTTGAAAGGGAGGTAGAGATTTCCTTTTATCACCTTAAACCACTGATTCGGTTCCGTCCTCGTAGGTTTAGGATTCCCATCATATACACTATGCATGTACCAACTTTTATACTTACCATGGACCATCTTCCATCCGACCAGCTCGCTCGTATCATAGTTTTCAATTCCAATTTATCCGCTCAACACCCTTTTACTCCTAGAGTCGTTCGAGAGGAAACTCTCCCATCTATTTAAAGGAGTTCTAGCAAGGTCATGTCTTCATCAGACCTTGTACCCAGTGGTAGGGTACCTACTCCTTCAAATAAGATCAAGGAGGATCCTGTCGAAGACGAGAGCGGAGGCGAGCCTGTCGGAAGTCAATGGAGAGGAACGTTAATCTCTAAGTACATGCATAAGGTAAATGATGAGAATCAGGGATCCGGTGTGATGGATGCTGTGGAGGAAATTTGCTGCTGATGATGATGTTGGATGATGATTGCTGCTACTTCACGGAGACTTCTACTACTACTGCTGCTACTACCAGTGCTATGAGACCAACTTTGGAGTTCATATTTTGTTATGTAAATATTGGGAATATTTCTTTTAAAGACTCTTGAGTTATGGTCTATTTTAATGTACATGCATATATATATATATATAGCCTTATGGACTTGTACTGGGATTTTGGAGATCTTTACCGCTGGACTATGAATTACGTACCTTTTGATATATAAAATCTATGTTTATTACATAGTCCTGTTATTTCCGCTTACTCTGATATAGATTTGAAAAGAATTCGACTATGACATTCTGAAATGGTATCAGTTGTTTAGATGAAAAACTGGATGGCATTACTTAAAGTTATGTTATATGGAATATAATACATCCTATCTTCAAAGAGAATGCCATCTAAGATTTGCGAAGCAAATGTCGAATTCGTATTTTAAAAAGTAATATGTAAATTATTCTCCAAATGTCCTACGTTTTGGTTTGTGCACCCGACTCTTTAGAAAATAAAAAGAAAATTTTGAGTCCCGTATTTTCTAATATTAAACAAGTCCATATATTCTAAAGTAATACCATTTATTTGTATTAATTACTTGGTTTATTTTGAGGGTGTCACACTTAGTGGTATCAGAGCAAAAGTCAAATCCTGTAGTAGTGGAAGTAGCTCCAGAATGGTAGTCATCAACATCAAGCAGGTATCCACAGGGCATATCTATTTTTGAATACTAGTATCTTGCTTGAATTAAGCAATTGATATAGTGTAGAAATTGAATGCATTGTTGAAAGCTATTGTTATCACCTTAGTGTAGGTGTGTGATGAATGTTTCTGTAGTCCATCATATGTGACCATGAGCAATAGCGCAGGTCTATTATGACGACTAGAAACCAAAATCGCACCGATGCGATATTAGGAAGAATCACCGCTGTGTTGGAATCTATGCATCAATGGCAGCAACAGCAATCTCAACAACCACCCTACCAATATAGTGTTGGTAATTCTGAAGCCAAGAGTTTGGCGGATTTTAGAAGTTGTAATCCACCTAAGTTCGAAGGAGGATTTAAGCCTGAGGAGGCCAATAAGTGGATTCGTACTATGGATAAGATCTTTAGAACCTTAGACTGCACTGAGGCTCAGAAGGTGGCGTCTGCAGTTTATATGTTAGAAGACGAGGCTGAGAACTGGTGGGATCACACAGTTCAGCTTCTGCACTATGAGGGAAGGGATATTAATTGGGATGTGTTTACGGAAAAGTTTCTCAATGAATATTTCCCGGAAGACTTAAGAAGGAAGAAGGAAATTGAGTTTCTGCAATTAAAGCAAGGAGACATGAGTGTGGGTGAGTACGCAGCTAAGTTCGAGGAACTGATGAGGTACTCTCCATATTATCAAAACAATCCCGATGAGAGGAGAAAATTCATCAAGTTTGAAAGTGGTTTGAAACCTGAACTAAAATCTATTTTTAGTTATCAGAAGATTCAAAGTTTTCCCACGTTGGTAGATATGTGTCGGATGTATGAGGATGATAAGAAAGAGGAAGTATTAGCTGATCAAGCAAAGAGTAATCAGCCGAGTTATGGACCACAAAGAAAGAAAAGATTCGCTCTTTGGAATAAGGGTCCATATCTGGATCAGCACCAAGGCAAAGGAAGAGTTGAAGTTAAGGATGGGGTTAAGTCTCGCAGTAATGCTCCTTACTGCGAGAAGTGTAAGCATCATCATTATGGAAGGATCTGCTGGGCAACAAGTAATTGTTTCAAATGTGGAAAGCAGGGTCACATTGCTCGTTACTGCAGAGAGTCTGTGAAAAGTAACCACACCGAAGCTACTAGCAAGCCAAAGACCCAAGGCAAAGTGTCTACCCTGAATAGAGCAGAAGTTAACCGATCCCTTGACCTCGTGCAAGGTAACCATTTATTTAAAGACCAACTCTGCATGATTGTGTTCGACTTGGGGGTTATCCATTCTTTTACTCATTGTGTATGTGAGATTAGGGTGAAGTCGGATTTACCTAATTGTTTTAGAATTAGAGACTCTATGAAATTTCCCAAATTAGTGTCGAGGTATTCGATCACGACACTAAGTTAAAATAGATCCATTATCCTTTAGCACATTTGGATGTGATTTCTAAGAAAGTTAGCATTTCCTCTTGTGTTACTTCCACTTGATTCATGCCAAAGTATTGGAGCATACCTTCATGTGATGAAACCTGGACTTGGAAGGAGGAAGTTTGATGGAAGGAAGGTGGATGTGTATGCATCCAGGTGATTGAATACACACAAGGTGATACACTTGGCGCATGACTTGAGTTTTGCAACGATCATAGTTGTTCTGAGGGTTTGAGGCCTTCCTTGTGTCATTATGCTTTAAGTATTAATGACCCTGGAATGTCGAAGTAATTTTTCAATCAAAAGGAACTGAACAAGGGGAAACGCCGAGGGACAGGATTTTAAAGGTTCATGATCGGAGACTCTGTCGTCGTCATGACAAAGCAAAGGAGGTCGCAATTACACTTGGGCCAAAAGGCGATTCATATGAGCTCTACGGGGATTAAGAAAGTTATTTTAAGGAATCTAATAGCTTTAAACTTGATGATACAAGTAGACGACGAGAAGTAAGGAGGGGAGGTTGCAAATCACAATAGAATTCCTAACTCGAATTCGTGAATTGCAACAAAGAACCAAAGAATTAAGGACCAATAAGAGATTGATTTTGAAAAGGAAGAAACCTAAGTTCCATAGGGGATATTTCAAAGGTAAGAATTTGGATTCCAGATGATTTGGAAGTTGAAGGTTAGTTATGGGATCAAGCAAAATGGATGAGTAAAGGTTACACCACTTAGATGATAAATGGTGAAATTAAGACATAGTGGAACTATGTAAATTTGATATTGGAAGCAAAGGATTGGCATGTCACTTGGGAATTACTCAAGGATGAAGTTTTTGAAAAATTAGAGAAAGGAGATTAAATTGTTGTAAATAAGGAAGGGAAATATGAATCTTGGGGAAAATATTGTCAAGTTCAAAGGATCGAGGAAGTATGCTTTATGGAAATTTGATGGAAGGTTCAAACATACGAAATCCGGAAAAGAATGATGTCTGAACTTCAAACCAGTTATCAACCATGGAGAAATAAGGGATTTCCTGGCATTAGCGAGCATGTGTAGAATTGGTATGGATGATGAGGAAAGCACAGGAAGCTTATGAGTGAATTAATGATGGGGACCAGAATTTCATGCATAAGAGGTTAAGAAACCTCAATTGCATGAAAGTAACTAAAATCCGATGGAAAGGAATTAGTTGTCAATTTTAAGGTGAAAAGATAAGGTGCACCATCATGGACTGTACAGTGATGTATTGAAGGGATATTGGATTGTAGTCGCAAGAAATGAAGTCTTATTCGCCGGAATGCAAGAAGGAAATGGTCAATCAGTAAATCAAGAGTTGAAGAGTTTTCTATCCTGTTAGGATGCAAGCTAGATTCGGATGTAGGTAGTCTGAGTTATCCCTTCGCCGATTTGAGTTAACGTAGTCAGATGTTTTCGACTGCGTTAATCGTTTTGCAATTTGAAAATCTAAACAAGTCTTTAACCTGAAGTTCTGTGATCAAAACCCTTATCACAGTTGGATGTGATAAATGTCTTTGGGCACTACAGAAAAAGAAAGATCAGTTAAGACTAGAGAGATTAACAACCACCGGGATAGGACACGTATTTGTCTCCCCAACGGAAGATTCTCTAGGACTTGGCTATCTGACTGAGTCTGATAGTGACAATAATATTCATTATCTTTAAGTTCATCTAACTTAAAGGTAAATCGTATAGTCTTTCTTGAGAAAGATTATATCTGAAAGGGATGATTTCATTACTAATAGTTTAAATATTAGGACTGATCACCCTAATGTTTACAACTGTTGAGAAATGAAGTCATACGAATATTTCCGTACTTGTGCCCGAGTGATCAGAGTGTGCAACGGAACATGCTTTTTCCTCAAAAACATCTTTGGAAAATGTTTTAATTAAGAAATATTTATGTATATACATATATGAAAGGTATTATTCGAAAAGTTTATTGGGAAAAGCTTCAGTTGAAGCTATGTATCGAAACATCTTGTCCAAAATGATCAAAAGATTTTATTTGCATTAATTATAAAATAATTTTCGAAGGAGTTTTGAAAAAACTCTTTTATGAGAAAAAGGGATTGAAATATGCTTTTGAACAAAGGTGTTATTTGAGAAAAGTTTTATTTGAAACATTTTGAGAATGGGAGTTTGAAGAAGTATAAGAAAATTCCTTTTAAGTGGGGAAGGGTTCTCCCAAAGTATATTTTGAAAATGTATAACACCCGAACAACCTTTTGTGTAACTTTGGAAAATTGCAGAATTTTCAAGAAGAATTTCGGGGTCGAAATTCCTTTTAAGTGGGGAAGAGTGCAACATCCCAGATTTTTAATCCCTGATTAATACATTGTTAATTATAAAGCTTATTTATAATTAATTGTTTTGGTCTTGATTTTAAGGTGATTTATTATGAATAATAATATTAGATAATTTTATTATGGGAAAATAAATATTTTTCACATTAGTCCCTGTTTGGGGCCCTGAAGTAATTTTAGAAAGGTTTTGGAGGGAAAGAAAATAAAATGATTATTTTTCAAAAACTGGTCAAAACACTCGAGTGTTTCTGGGAGTACTCAAGTATTTTGATCAGAGTTGCACTCGTGAGTGCGTTTTCTGAGTCACCACTCGGAATACCTTACGAGTTGACACGATTGCCACTCAGAAACACGTCCTTGGACTCGTGTCGTTGTGCATGAGCATTCAATTGAACTATATAAGGCTATGGTTGATGAATCAACCGTTCATTTGGCCAAATCCGTGAAGAATTTCTGAGTTTAGGGTTCTTAACTTCATACCTTCGATTCTCTTTGATTTGTAAGATTTGTTATACAAATCATACACCATTGTGAAGCTCACATTCAGGGCTTCACAAATATACCAAGATTGTGAGCTGAGAGTTCGTAGATTGGAAGAATCGAAGCTGAGAAGTTGGACTCTGTTTGCTGTCTCAGGTTTATGGAGCTTACTTTGGAGCTTGATTCTGGTAAGCTCAGACAATCTCCTCATGTGAATCTCGTTTCTTTAGTTAGTACGAATTGTAGCGAGTGTATAGAGACTAATATCACCAATTTTGATGGCTGTTTCATGCATCAACCAATTCAATCTTGGTGCTCTGCTGAAACTGCTCTGTTTCAGTGTGGAGTTTGGGGAATTCAGCTTGGAAGCTAAGTTTTGGGTAAAGCCTTTGTTGATTCACGTCTAAGAGGTAAGGGGGAAGCTCTCTATTCACTAGATAGAGTTTAAATTGCATGCATTTGATTAGAGAGCCACCAAGAGGCTCTAAGGGCTTAGTTTGAATAGGGAAATTGGTTTGGAGACCAACCTGCACTTTAAAATGGTTCTGATCAAGTTCTATATGTTACATGTGAGCTAAATGTAAGTTGTTTTCATGCCAAAAGTGTTTGGAACTGAATTTGGTATGTTGAATTGTTGAAAATGTGTTTTTGTGCATAATTGTTGCTTAGATTGGATTCGGTGTAATAAGTTGTGTTTTCTGTGTTGGAACATGTTTAATATGTATAATGTAAGCTCTGTTGATCATTGGATTGGATTAAAATTGGCTAGAATTGAAAATGGTATGTTAAAATGCAAATTACAGTGTTATCTGTCTGAAAACACTCGAGTATTTGGGTTGATACTCGAGTATTCGACCAAAACTAAAATATGAATTTCTGGAAAATGAAGAACACTCAAGTGGTTTTACCCAGACTATTAGAAATACCATTTTCAATTCTGAACCATTTGGTTAATACTGGAATGACAATAATCCAAGCGATCTAAGACTTAAAAGAGATTGATTGTTGATACGTTTATTCCGTTTGGATGACGGGACGTTTCTCGGGTGGCACGTCATAACGTTGCTCGGGTGGCACGTTATATATTATCAATTGAGGTGGACCAATCAATTTCCTTAAGTTAAGAGCTTGCATGCCGGATTGTTTATTCATGTTCGGGTGACATGAGTAGGACCTCTGGAATTACTAAAAGTTGCTACTAGCTCGATGACACATTAAGGTGGACAATGTGGGCAGTATGTGGTATACTGTTGATTTGAGGACTCAACGGTGTGTTGCACACAAGTGATAAGGTTTACGTTTTGGCGACGTGACGTTCATCAAACATGGTGACATTGTTTATCACCTCTGTTGTGTATCACAAGTGATAAGGTTTACGTCCTTAGGCGACGTGACGTTCATCAGATGTGGTGACGTTTTTTATCACACCCGTTGTTTGATGAGAAGGGTGTGATGCACACAAGTGGTAAGGTTTACGTTTTGGCGACGTGACGTTCATCAGACATGATGACGTTGTTTATCACCTCTGTTGTGTATCACAAGTGATAAGGTTTACGTCCTTGGGCGACGTGACGTTCATCAGATGTGATGACGTTTTTTATCACACCCGCGGTTTGTTGATAAGTGATAGGTTTACGTCCTTTGGCGACGTGACGTTCACCAGGTAGTGTGACGTTTTAATCACTTCCGAGCTAGTACGCCATACGTTTTGGTAACGTATTCATGATTTGGGAATGCACTTTGTGTTGGATTGGTGTCCGTGAGGACCTTAGAGGGAGAATCTCAGAAAAGATGAATGCCAGGCATCATGCCACTTATCCTTAGTTAAGTTAAGGCTTGATATCAAGAATGAGTGTGGACATCTTAGTTGCATTAAGTGTTGCTAAGTGTTAACTGATTTGGAGTTATCTGTGCATAATCATGTTACTTTAATATTTAAGCTCTATTGATTATGTGTATAGATTTGCTTACCCCTATGCCCTTGTAGGTGATGTCACGTTACATCGCTTGCATCGAGATCCGACCACTTCTTAGTGGTATATGGATCTACGAGGATTTCCGAATGGTGTTGAAAGGGAGGTAGAGATTTCCTTTTATCACCTTAAACCACTGATTCGGTTCCGTCCTCGTAGGTTTAGGATTCCCATCATATACACTATGCATGTACCAACTTTTATACTTACCATGGACCATCTTCCATCCGACCAGCTCGCTCGTATCATAGTTTTCAATTCCAATTTATCCGCTCAACACCCTTTTACTCCTAGAGTCGTTCGAGAGGAAACTCTCCCATCTATTTAAAGGAGTTCTAGCAAGGTCATGTCTTCATCAGACCTTGTACCCAGTGGTAGGGTACCTACTCCTTCAAATAAGATCAAGGAGGATCCTGTCGAAGACGAGAGCGGAGGCGAGCCTGTCGGAAGTCAATGGAGAGGAACGTTAATCTCTAAGTACATGCATAAGGTAAATGATGAGAATCAGGGATCCGGTGTGATGGATGCTGTGGAGGAAATTTGCTGCTGATGATGATGTTGGATGATGATTGCTGCTACTTCTGGGAGACTTCTACTACTACTGCTGCTACTACCAGTGCTATGAGACCAACTTTGGAGTTCATATTTTGTTATGTAAATATTGGGAATATTTCTTTTAAAGACTCTTGAGTTATGGTCTATTTTAATGTACATGCATATATATATATATAGCCTTATGGACTTGTACTGGGATTTTGGAGATCTTTACCGCTGGACTATGAATTACGTACCTTTTGATATATAAAATCTATGTTTATTACATAGTCCTGTTATTTCCGCTTACTCTGATATAGATTTGAAAAGAATTCGACTATGACATTCTGAAATGGTATTAGTTGTTTAGATGAAAAACTGGATGGCATTACTTAAAGTTATGTTATATGGAATATAATACATCCTATCTTCAAAGAGAATGCCATCTAAGATTTGCGAAGCAAATGTCGAATTCGTATTTTAAAAAGTAATATGTAAATTATTCTCCAAATGTCCTACGTTTTGGTTTGTGCACCCGACTCTTTAGAAAATAAAAAGAAAATTTTGAGTCCCGTATTTTCTAATATTAAACAAGTCCATATATTCTAAAGTAATACCATTTATTTGTATTAATTACTTGGTTTATTTTGAGGGTGTCACAAGGCACGCTCTCTGCGGCAATCTCAAATGCCCCGTTCCAGTCCCTCTCACTGTTCTCGAATTGCCATAGGGGGCGACAGTACTAATTCTAGTTGATCGTGCAGAACTTACCACGGCATAGGACCGATCTGCCCGTACCACATATGGAATTCATTCCGCCTAGAATAGCACTCAAGGCTTCTTGACGTATCACCGTCTTTACCCTCCCCTATTGCAATCACAACCCGAATATCCGCAGATACTCCGGGGTATCTTCCTCTCCACTACTTCGATACGACACTCATACCTCATCGCGTATATAAATGTCTTTTAATTCATTTAAAGTTTTAGAGTTTTAATAAGCGGCTTAATCCTAACAGTCGGCTCGTCCTTGGTGCATCTGTAACACCCCAAAATTTTAATCCCCGATTAATGAAATGTTAATTATAATTTAATTATAATTAATAGTTTTTATATTAATCCTTGATTAAAATATGTGTTCATATGACTAGCTTATGTGTGGAAATTATTTAATAATAATTTAAATGCATAAAATGTGTATTTTGCATATTAGTCCCTGGGTTGGGACCTAGAAGCAATTATAGGAAAGGTTTTGGAGGGAAAGTAAATAAAATAATTATTTTTCAAAAACTGGGCAAAACACTCGAGTATTATTCTGAATACTCGAGTATTCTGGGTCAAACTGCACAAGTTAGTGCGTTTGGTGAGTCACAGCCAACGATTTCGTGCCGTTGACACGAAATCACCTCCATGCCAACGCCATGGATGTCGTGTCGTGATGCATGAGTCTTCTCCATGCCTATAAAAGCCTATCAACACCGATTTGTTGAAGCTCTTGGTCAAATTCGAGCTTTCCATCCAAGTTGGGGTTCATAACTTTGTCTGATCAATTCTCCTTCTCTGTGTCAAGTTGAATCACAAATCATACACGAATACAAAGCTTACATATTGAGCTTTGTAAAGAGAGTAAAATTGTGAGGATTGAGTGAGTGTGTTGGGAGAATTGGAGCTGAGAAGTTGGAGCTTGTTCTGTCAAAGTGTTGCTTGGAGCTTACTTTGATCTTGATTTTTGGTAAGCTCACGAATCCTTGAGTCTCAAATTCGATTCCTTTAGTTAGATTATGTTGCATAGAGTCTAGAAAATCTAATTTCCCCAATTTATTTCTCTGTTTCATGTACAAACCAATTCCATTTTGGTGTGGTACTCGAAATGCTCTGCATGTGACATTTGAAGTTGGTCTGAGAGTGGTGGAGCCTTTTTCTTGTCAATTCTAGTTTGGAAAACATCTGAGAGGTAAGGGGAAGTAATTATATTCACTAGATAGAGATTAAAGTTCATGAATTGTGTAGAGAGCCACCAAGAGGCTCTAAGGGCTTAGATTGAATAGGAACTTTGGTTTGGAGACCAATTCATGCTCTAAAACTGTGTTGAGCAAGTTATATATCATGCATGTAAGCTTAAATGAGCTTTGTTATATGAATATTGTGTTTATTATGTAATTTGAGGTGTTGAGTTGTTAAAAAGTGCCTTTTATGCATAATTGTTGAATTCTCTGTCAAATCTGTGTTTTGATATGAAACAAGTGTTGTAACACGTTTAAATAATGTTATGTTACCTCTATGGATCCCTGAAATGGACTGGAAATGAGTAGAAATGAATTTGGTATGTTGAAACCAAGTTTCAGTGTTCTCTGCTGTGAAACACTCGAGTAAAAGACAGGGTACTCGAGTAAAATGTCTTCAAAACAATGTAAATTGAACAAGAACACTCGAGTATTTTGTCTGGTACTCGAGTATCGAACATGACCTGAGGACAAGTTTAGGTCAAACACTCGAGTCATTCAAGGTCACTCGAGTATTCTGGAAATGTCCAAGAACAATCGAGTAACCCATGAACTACTCGAGTAAATTGTTGATTTGAAAACCCAAATCCTCAGAAAGTCATGAACACTCGAGTAATCTTAAGAACACTCGAGTAATCTGGAAAATCTGAAGAACACTCTAGTGTACTGAATTTTACTCGAGTAAATTGCCCAGAACCTGAAAACACCATTTTCAATTCTAACTTGATTAATTAAAGAATTATTAAGAATAGCCAAGGGATCAAGACTTAAAGAAATTGATTAATACAAATAGATCGTTTGGTGACGATCCTTTTTGATAATGAACTAAGCCTAGGTGGCCTGAAAAGTATTAATCAACTTCCCTTAAGTCTAAAGCTAAAATGCATTCATTCTGGAGTTTGGATGGTAGGACGTATATCATGTTTTGTTAAACATGTGGAGGGCCTCTGGGAGTGCCAATACGCTTGCTTGATGACACGTCGTTGACGTGGTCGGCTTAGTGGATGCCGATATGGATATATCGTTTGGATGACGATCCGTTTGGATGACGGGATATGCTCGGGTGGCATGGATACCAAGCTTGACGTGTACATTCTAGGTGAATGTGCGAATTGTTGTATACCTAGGAATACAACGCACTGTTGAGTGTTGGGTTGTCAGGGATGGACGTCATAGAGTGACATAGTATTATGGAGATAGGTTTGAGAGCTAAAGTCATGCATCATGCCATTCATTTAATTTAACTGTGATAATTGAAATAAGTGTGAACATCCTATGTGCATTAATTAATTGCTAAGTGTTAAATGTGATTGATATTAAATGATGCCTATTTACATACTTATATTGCATAATTTATTCTCTATTGATTATGTGTATAGAATTGCTTACCCCTATGCCTTTGTAGGTGATGTCTCGCTACATTGCTTGCATCGAGATCCGGCCACTTCCTAGTGGCATATGGATCTATGAGGACCACCGCGCGGTGTTCGAGGGAGAGGTAGAGATTACCTTCTACCACCCGAACCCGCTGATGCGATTCCGTCCTCGTAGGTTTAGGATTCCCATCATATACACTATGCATGTACCCCCGTTTTACACTTACCATGGACCACCTCCCATGCGACCAGCTCGCTCTTACCATAGTTTTCATTTTCGACCTACCCGCTCTCACCCTTTTACTTCGAGAGTCATCCGCGAGGAGACTCCCCCTTCTGATCCGAGGAGCCCAGTCAGGGTTTCACCATCACCTGACCCGGCACCCAGTGGTAGGGTACACTCTCCCTCGGACGAGATCGAGGAGGATCCGGTGGAGGACGAGAGTGGGAGCGAGCCTGTCGTGCATTCTACTGGGAGTGACTGGAGGGATGATGATCCCTAGGTACGTGTATAGAGTATGTGATGAGGATCCGAGGATCCGGTGTGTGGAGGCTGTGGAGGAGATTTGCTGCTGCTGTGATGATGATGATGCTACTACCTTACTACTCTGACTTTTGGGAGACTGCTACTACTACTACTACTACATCTGATGATGCCAGATCTACGTGACTACCCCTGGAGTTTATGTTTTGGTTATGTATATATTGTAGATATACTTTTGGAGTACTCTAGGGTTTTGGTCACACTGTTATGTAGATCTGATGATGGACTTGTATATTTTGGAACTTGGAGACTCTGTTATGGGCTATGTACTTATGACTTCCTTATATATAAAACCTATGTTTATATTCTATCAGTTGCATAGTCCAGTAATTTCCGCTTACTCTGATTTAATCTGTTTAAGAGCTCGGCTATAAATATTATTTGATGGTATCAGTTTTATCGAACAAAGTATGGGTAGCTTAAACTACTTGTATGATATAAAGATACTTCCAAAAGAACGAATGTTACCCTATTTGTAAAAAGATTTTAGAGATCGCCGAACTCGATACAAATGTTTTGAAATGGTTTAAAATTTATATTCCAAGAATTCCAAATGAAAATTGGTGCACCCGTTTTTAAAGAAAATTTTATTTCCATATTTTCGTAAAACTCACAAGTCCATATATTATCCAATATAATACCTTAAGTACTATTTTATATTTGGGTAATTCGGAAGGGTGTCACAACATCCCTTCAACGAAGCCCGACCACTAATCACAATCTATTTCCCCCTAAATTCTCCATGGCCTCAGGCCTCAATCACTTTCATCTCATCATCATGACACACTCTTTCTCATCTCATCTCATCTCACCATCACAATTCACATAAACTCATACTCAGCATATTTCTCATCAACATCATCAGCATCTTTTCCTCGTCTTTCTCAAAATATCTTTTCGCAATACTTTTTTTTCGAAAACATGTTTTCACAAAACTTTTGCTTCACCAAAACATTTTCAGAAACCTCATTACATAAATCCTTTCACAAAACTTTTCCAAAAATAGCGTTTCCAAAAACTTTCTCAAAAATATTATTTTCACAAAAGCTTTTCAAAAATCCCTTTTCAAAACCTTTTTCAAAAATCACATTTTTGGGTGAGTGTTAATGGAGGAGCAAGCTCAACTCAACACTAAGCTTCTTCCCAAAAACATGTACGAGGAATCACATCTCTATTCAAACCATATCTCACTTTCATAACTACGTTCTCTTTCAAATCTCAACTCCAATCACATCTCTTTTCATCCTCTTTCTCATTCATTTCTTATAACCTTCCTTTGTCTTAACTCATCTTTGATCTCTTACTTCTCTTATTATTTTTCTTTAATTTCTTACTCAGTCTCAAGTCTTACTCTTTCTCATCACTCGCATTATCACTCATACCCACATTCGAACAGAACATGATATACTCAACAAAATGCTCATAGAGAAATTCAATACATGACCAAAACTATTCATGCAACATATTTAACAAAACAGATAAACATATAGATCACATATAATTATGCAGCACATAACCTATGACAAATACTCAATTAGACTCGATATACTCAGTTTAGAACCGAGTCTACGCGTCACGACGACTTAGGCCTACTGCATCTCTCACCTCACTCTCCAGCATCTTAAATCGTTGCGAGTCCTTCCCAACACGTCAGCCGTTCCGCTTCTTGACTTATACGCACCTTGTACTAAATAGACGACACTAACGTTATAAGTCTATCTTAAATAATCGTCCTACTCATTATCTAAACGCGTTTTCGAAAACTCTTTTTATCTCTTGTCGGAAAATCGCAAAACGATAAAACTTTTTCAAATCAAATCTTTTTCTCAATTTAAATACCACTTAAAACTTAAACTTTAATCCAACCAAATAAGTTTTTAGGATTGAAAAACAATTTAAATAAATTCTGGACAGCGATTACACAAGTCCATAAATTACTTTTCAGAAAATCCGAAAACACCGAAAAATCATTCTTTAGTTCATATAATACTTTGTTATAAAATAAACACTTAAATAATTTATTTTTCAAACTTAACATTGTGAAATGAATTAAGGGCAGCAACCACTAAGTTCAAGGTTCTTCAATTAAATCAAAGCTAAACTATTTCAAAACCAATTACTTTTCAAACCAATTACAAAATCAAACACAATACTTTGATTAATTAAATAATTCATTCAAGCATAACCTAAACATATCATCAAACAATCACTCATTCAATCATATCAAGACATCATGATTATCATACAAATCAGCCAAGGTCATAGCATACAAGTTCATGTTCATCAAAAACACTCAAATGAAATCCTAGTACGATTACTAGCAAAACACAAAAGATAAAATTCAAAACTAAACCAAATAAATTTATTTAATCTTCAAAATTTCCGGAACACACGCATACATGCCAAAGTTCATCATATAAAATTTTCAAGTCGTTTAAACAATCCTCAGCTAGGTTTCAAATCAAATGTTGCATGAAAAACAACATGGTACTGTTGCTGGTTAGAGGCGAAAACGTTATTATTAAAAATAGTTTTTCAACTCCGAATTGCATAAAAATTAGTATAAGTCTTCCTCATACAGTCAAGACTATCTCATAAAATTTTCAGATTATTTGGAATTGTTCAAGTCATATATTTCTAATTAAATTTGCCACTAAGTCCAGATAATCTGAACCAAGTGGTTCACTGTTTTGCCTTTACCAAAAATATCAAATCAACTCCAAATCTCTTCAAATTTTACAGAGAACATCTAGAGATGTCCAGGAAGCTACCATAAAAATTTCAAGCAATTTCAAGCAGAATAAGTTTGAAAATTATATTTCGCTTTAAACTGAAAAACTTATTTTCTCAAAATCGTTTTCATAAAGTTTGTTCTTATAAAAATGGAAAATCAATCCCAAAAATCATTTAAATCACACTTTCCAGCATAACACATTATTCAACAAATAGTTCATTCATTTTCTTTTCATGAAAATTAAAAATACACAAATACATACACATCAATTATAAAAATCAATCTATTAATTATTATTTTCTTAAAAACCGAATTAACATATTTTATGAAAACAATTTATTTTAATTCAAGTACGACATGCATCATACTTACAAATCAAGCCTCTTAAACTAAAAAAAAAATCAAGAATCAAACTAAACTAACCTAGATCCTAACATGCACATACTTAAAATTTATAGATCTCAAGAAAAATTATACATGCATTAACATTTAACAACTAAAATCAAGACTTTAAGAGAAAATCAAAACAAACATTAAAACTTATTCCTTTTTACTAGATCATCACATGCATGCATTAAAATCTTCAATTAAAAATTTCATTCCTAAAGATTTAAGAAAAACCGTAACATGCATAAGAAAAATGAGTTCATTTTATTAAAAATCTTAGACTTTAAGTTAAACTCTTGTACTAAAAATAATTTTATTTTTCATGCACATAAAAACCAATTCAATCAAGAAAACAAGATCCTTTGCACAAAATATTTATAAAAACCCAATCACCCTTAATTCTTTTTGCATGTCCATTTTGTTGTTTTAAAACTTTAATCTCCATTTATTTTTTTGTAGGGTCTGCACACTATGTATAGACTTAAGTCTTACCCAAGGGATTCTTTTAAGGACCTTCCCCTCGGATTATCTAACACGACGTCCCTCGCTCGTACTCATGGAGTCCGAGCATACACAAAGGACCAGGCTCGAACTTGATGGAACCGAGCCTCATCGTCGGTCCTAATACCATCAGGCTTGAAACTCTAGGCCAAGACATACCGTCGGCAAGTGGATAACTTCAGACCCACCGAGGCTTCTTATCCCTTCCGCGATTCTCTCCTAGATTCTCGCAACAGTCTAGACATGAGATCTTGAGCTGATCCTATCCGGATTCTAAGAGCATAATCCTCCGATATTATCTCACATAATCCTGGTTTAGCTCAACCCTAATATAGGGCCCATACGGCCCATATCATCCTCCTCCAAACCCTATAAATAGCTCAATACAGCTAGGGTTTCAGGTACGTACTCTCATCCCTATGTTGACACTCTGCACACACTTGTTGACTAGGGAAACCCTGCTTTTCCCAACTGGAACTGCAGAAATACCACAAAGTCATATATTAACACTTAATCCTCTCTAGGGCTCCTGGTTATCATAATCTTGAGCACTTTGAGGGTTAAGGACATAGTGTTCAAGGACACAACATTGGCGCCGTCTGTGGGAAACGAATAACCAGTATTCCCATAACCACTGCTCTCATGGCAAACGATAACGATAACAACCAAGGAGACCTCCGCCGTCGCATTAGGGGGAGGCCACCTAAGAATGCAGGAGGAAGAGGAAATTTTAGGGACAGAATCGCCCCAGGAGGACCCACTGAGGGTAATCGTGTTGAGACCCCTCAGGCCCCTCCAGTTGTCCAGGCTACTGTTCCTCCAGATCCTCCGGTCGCCAGCCGCAAGCCACCGTCCCTCCTGTCATTGAAGGCGGCGGACAACGATCTAACCCCCGCATAGTTCCTGATGGCCACGTTTCAGAATGGCGTGACACCGCAGATTCCGGACCACATCAGCCTCGGAGGGCCCCTGCTGGGTCACGGACTGGTGAGGATCGGCGAGTTGAGCGTTCCGCTCATCGTGAATACTCCCGAGCCGAGCGATCGGAAAGGGAAGTACCTCACTGGACTAGGGGTCGTTTTGGAACGCTTCAGGGTGGTGAACGTTCTGAAACACAGGGTAGATCCTACATGGCCACCTCTTCGGCCAGAAGGAGAGAAGAATCAATCATGGAGATCTTAAGAACCCAAACCTCCTTGATCGAAAAGCAAAACCAGGCCATTGCTACTCTTCAGCAGCAGAGCATGGCAAGGTTGGCCGAGCAAAGCCCTCACGTGGCTCTCGGTAACCCGAGCAACCTTCCTCCACCTCCGCCCCTCAACCCGAACGTGCTTCCTGAACGTGTAGTTGCGGAGCCCCATTCTGGACACCCTTTCACAGCTGCGATAATGGCATTTCAAACCCCGCAAACTTATATGGGCCATCAGAATGTTTCTCGGTACAATGGGACAACTGATCCGATGGATCACATTGCATCTTACGAGTCCTCCATGATGTCTTATGGAGGAGGGGATGAGATGAAGTGTCGCGCTTTCTCGATGACTTTAGGCTCGGCGCCTTTGAGGTGGTTCAATTCCCTACCAGCTAATTCCATTAGTTCTTGGGCTCAGCTTAGAAGAGCATTCCTGAACCGATACACAGCCAGTATGTCACAGCCCAAATCAGATCATTCATTAGCTGTAAAATTTGAAACCTAGCTGAGGATTGTTTAAACGACTTGAAAATTTTATATGATGAACTTTGGCATGTATGCGTGTGTTCCGGAAATTTTGAAGATTAAATAAATTTATTTGGTTTAGTTTTGAATTTTATCTTTTGTGTTTTGCTAGTAATCGTACTAGGATTTCATTTGAGTGTTTTTGATGAACATGAACTTGTATGCTATGACCTTGGCTGATTTGTATGATAATCATGATGTCTTGATATGATTGAATGAGTGATTGTTTGATGATATGTTTAGGTTATGCTTGAATGAATTATTTAATTAATCAAAGTATTGTGTTTGATTTTGTAATTGGTTTGAAAAGTAATTGGTTTTGAAATAGTTTAGCTTTGATATAATTGAAGAACCTTGAACTTAGTGGTTGCTGCCCTTAATTCATTTCACAATGTTAGGTTTGAAAAATAAATTATTTAAGTGTTTATTTTATAACAAAGTATTATATGAACTAAAGAATGATTTTTCGGTGTTTTCGGATTTTCTGAAAAGTAATTTATGGACTTGTGTAATCGCTGTCCAGAATTTATTTAAATTGTTTTTCAATCCTAAAAACTTATTTGGTTGGATTAAAGTTTAAGTTTTAAGTGGTATTTAAATTGAGAAAAAGATTTGATTTGAAAAAGTTTTATCGTTTTGCGATTTTCCGACAAGAGATAAAAAGAGTTTTCGAAAACGCGTTTAGATAATGAGTAGGACGATTATTTAAGATAGACTTATAACGTTAGTGTCGTCTATTTAGTACAAGGTGCGTATAAGTCAAGAAGCGGAACGGCTGACGTGTTGGGAAGGACTCGCAACGATTTAAGATGCTGGAGAGTGAGGTGAGAGATGCAGTAGGCCTAAGTCGTCGTGACGCGTAGACTCGGTTCTAAACTGAGTATATCGAGTCTAATTGAGTATTTGTCATAGGTTATGTGCTGCATAATTATATGTGATCTATATGTTTATCTGTTTTGTTAAATATGTTGCATGAATAGTTTTGGTCATGTATTGAATTTCTCTATGAGCATTTTGTTGAGTATATCATGTTCTGTTCGAATGTGGGTATGAGTGATAATGCGAGTGATGAGAAAGAGTAAGACTTGAGACTGAGTAAGAAATTAAAGAAAAATAATAAGAGAAGTAAGAGATCAAAGATGAGTTAAGACAAAGGAAGGTTATAAGAAATGAATGAGAAAGAGGATGAAAAGAGATGTGATTGGAGTTGAGATTTGAAAGAGAACGTAGTTATGAAAGTGAGATATGGTTTGAATAGAGATGTGATTCCTCGTACATGTTTTTGGGAAGAAGCTTAGTGTTGAGTTGAGTTTGCTCCTCCATTAACACTCACCCAAAAATGTGATTTTTGAAAAAGGTTTTGAAAAGGGATTTTTGAAAAGCTTTTGTGAAAATAATATTTTTGAGAAAGTTTTTGGAAACGTTATTTTTGGAAAAGTTTTGTGAAAGGATTTATGTAATGAGGTTTCTGAAAATGTTTTGGTGAAGCAAAAGTTTTGTGAAAACATGTTTTCGAAAAGAAAAAAAAGTATTGCGAAAAGATATTTTGAGAAAGACGAGGAAAAGATGCTGATGATGTTGATGAGAAATATGCTGAGTATGAGTTTATGTGAATTGTGATGGTGAGATGAGATGAGATTAGAAAGAGTGTGTCATGATGATGAGATGAAAGTGATTGAGGCCTGAGGCCATGGAGAATTTAGGGGGAAACAGATTGTGATTAGTGGTCGGGCTTCGTTGAAGGGATGCACCAAGGACGAGCCGACTGTTAGGATTAAGCCGCTTATTAAAACTCTAAAACTTTAAATGAATTAAAAGACATTTATATACGCGGTGAGGTATGAGTGTCGTATCGAAGTAGTGGAGAGGAAGATACCCCGGAGTATCTGCGGATATTCGGGTTGTGATTGCAATAGGGGAGGGTAAAGACGGTGATACGTCAAGAAGCCTTGAGTGCTATTCTAGGAGGAATGAATTCCATATGTGGTACGGGCAGATCGGTCCTATGTCGTGGTAAGTTCTGCACGATCAACTAGAATTAGTACTGTCACCCCCTATGGCAATTCGAGAACAGTGAGAGGGACTGGAACGGGGCATTTGAGATTGCCGCAGAGAGCGTGCCTTGATTATATGATGTGATATGAATTGAATTGATTTGAGGCTGAGTCCTGCTGGTCTGGGACCATTTGTTTGTGTGACAGCTGTCGTGCCCGCACGGTAAAGGTCATGTACTCCTGTTTGCTTCCGACTAGGTTGGATGGATGACCGAGGAGATGTAGACGTGTGTGCGAGTTCAATGATGTTTCCCCCTCATCATTGAGAGAACTGTTTGATAAAACTTAAGAATGACAAAGAATCGCAAGAATGAAAGCATAAAGAAATCATAAAAAAATTGATTAGATTCAATGAAGAAAAGTATAAGTGATTGTGAAAAGATTGAGAAAGATTGTGAAAGGACTTGGATGTTTGAGAATGATGGTGATAAGACTTGAGTATTTGAAGGCTTGAGATGCCAAATGTGATAATGTACATTGTGATGAGTTATGATTCTGATATATTTGGTTGGTTATGATGTGTTTTGTTTATAAGTTTTTCCTATATGCTTATGTGAATACATTGGTTATATGCATAGCATGAGTAGTTGTTAATGCATGATTTCTATATTTTTATTCTGAGTACTCTTTTTATAAGAAGTCGTTAGTATTCTGTCTTGTCATGTTGTATTTGTGGAATGTTGACCATCTCTCCTATCATGTTGTCGTATCGGGTTATTCCGGTATTGCAACGGATAGATGGTCGTCCCTGTAGGCTTCGGCAGTGGACTTCAGCGAGGAAGATTAGAGATCAAGATTAGTAGTAGGTAATTCCCTTCGAGTACTGTATCCCTTGCAACAACTTGGTCGACATTGCTATATCATTTTATACCCCGCTTGGAATTTTGTTGAGCATGGTTTTTAAGGAATGAGTTTTTATGAAACAAAGTGAAACTGTTTTTCTCAAATTAGATTTATGAAGCTAAGTTACAAAGCGCGATGTTAAGTAACATCTCGGTTTGGAACTTGACTTGTGATGTGTGACATGAGAATGTTATTTCATTTCAATTAAATTACTGAAATGTTTTTGAACATAAAGGTTCTCATGTCCATGTCACCTTGTAAAAAAAAATCCCAAATTTTTACCATATTTTGGTTAAAGAGATAATGTTTTCAAGTTGCCAAAATCGAGATGTTACAACACTCACTTCTTTTTGGTTCCACTCCCCCACTTGGAATTGACATACCACTTTGCATTAGTACGCCACTAAGTTATTGCACTCAATGAAGAGTACGGATAATGGTCCATCTTGGTTAGTCTCGACGTGGAGACTTGTTGAGGATTCTCTAAGGTTTAGTCTTCCCACAGCTAAACGTTCCAAGAGTCTCACTAATAAGACTCCTAATGAGTCTTGGATTCTCCAAAAATCAGATTTAACTTCCCAAGGAAGTTGGAAATGGTTTCTAGGATCAACTGGGTTCCCTTAGGAATTCTACATTCAAAGGTTTGAGGAGGGTACTACTACGCCCTAAACGACAACACCCTCAGAGGTTTGATTATACTATAACCCAAAAATACAACTTATTTTCTATTCCTAGGCCCTAATCAAACACATAACATCAATCAAACAGACATAAAACACAAAGGCATCATTCAAAATTCAAACATACACAACAACAATTCACAACATCATATATTTCAACATAAACATTGTTCAATCCCTACTTCCTCCTAAACTAGTCATTGTCTACCTTGCCTAACTTAGCGCTAAATCTTACCTCTACACACACATTCATAACAATCATCAAATGTAACACCCTCACTTTTAATTAGTTAAAATTAGATTTTATTAAAATTCGTACTTGAAAATTTCGACGAGAATCCGGCAGAGTTTCCTCTGTTTATCGGACCTCACAAAAATTTTCATCTTTTAAACCTGCTAGTCCAGAATATTACAAAACCTAAAATTATATTTAACTTTGGCTACCTCGCATTAATGCCCTTTTCAAAAATAACATAAGTTTCTGGGCTTCTAAAAAAAATTAAACCATAATAATTACACCAAATTAATTTAGGTTCTCTGGTGACTAAATTACACTCCACGGTGTGGAGTGTACCCTGTTCGGCCATGACTTGTGTAAGTTTCACTTCTGTACCTGTAAAAATATAGCAAGAAGGGTAGCATTACACAAAACTTAAGAAATAATTTCTAAGAAGTCATAATTGTAAACTAATTAATCTTTTCTAATTAATCTTTTCTACTCCTAGCCACCACTATAAACAACCTAGAAATCATGCCCTAAATTAAGGTAATACAACCCTCTTACCTGGGATCCTAGCAATAGAAACAATATAACATTCGCGTCCGCGCCTTACTCGAGGGTCAGGGACAACAATAACGTGTTGGATCTAAACAGGGACACACGTTAAAACTAATTTTAACCTTAAAAGTGTATATATACATATATATATATATAAATATATCAATTAAATTCATTTTTGTCAAAATAAATAAATATTTATCATTATACGATAAAAATATATCATTTTTTCCCAAAACATCTTTTTATTTGAAAATATAGGGATAATAAAAATATTGATGGATCGTCGAATAAATTACATGGATGAGTAGAGGTAGTTGAGAAGGTTATTTACCTAAGACGGATTTGAGATTAGACGGTTGGATCTTGAATTATTAGATCGAGAAGTTAAAAAAACCCAAAGTTCTTTTCCCTTCTCTGGCTACCCCTTCTCTCTCTGCCGCTGGATGATTCTTCTTCTCATTCTACTGCCCATTCTAACTATTTCTATATCTATTATAGGTTGTACGGTGGATTGGGTTGGACTTCTTTTCATTTTTTTTTATATATTGGTTGGGTTATGGTGGGGTAATGGGTAGCTTATTAGGAATAGTATATTTTATGTTTTGTTCTCATTTGTGGATCAATGCGTGTAGATATTTTGAATTATAACCAAAAGTTTGACGATTCTAAAAATAAAATATATTTAAGTACAATAATATTGTATTTTTAATTACTCAAAACTAATTAAAAAAATTAAAAAAAATAAAAAAATAAAAAAGTTACCGGTCCCTCCAAATAGCTATTGCGTAAGAAAAAATTATCAAAATTCAAAGGTAAATATATTTCTCAATCCTGATATTAAACTTGATAAAATATAATATTTATAATTTGAAATAGAAGATCATTATATATAACTTATACCGGTAATATATTAAACCAGTCCAGAAGCTAAAAATAAAACAGCTTCCGAACACTATGAAAATTTACAGGGACGCTCAAAATATCAAGTTAAACATATTTTTCTAAAGAAACAATTTATAAAAATGCCTGTAAGGCTTCCCACTTGAGCTCCCTGTCAAAATGTTAATTAAACTAAATAAAAGTACTATTTTATTTTTGAAAAACGTATAATAACAAATTTATACTTATTTTGGCTAGAAAACATATTTCAATTATAATGATGAAATCAAAATTTTATTACGATACTCAAATATTGAAAACATCATATTAAATCATTTAATTACTTGCTAAAAGTATTAGAAATAGCGGGATGTTACAGGAGGTTGGAGCTTCAATGGAGTTGAAGGATGAAGAGATGAAGACCCTCCCCTTTACCTCAAGACCCACGAAGAAGAAGGAGAATGGAATGAGCAAATGAGTCTTAGCCATGAAGGTTTAGAGTGAGTTTGGGGTGGGCAAAATGCTCAAAACGACCCCCATCCACTGTGCTGAGCGAGTTGGTGCAACAGGGGCGCGCCTGGGCGAGCCAATGGTGCGCCTGGGTAAGTTTTTCGCTGTCTGATGCATAAATTTTTCAATTCACGCGCCTCGGCGTGTGCCTCATGCGCCTGGGCGTGAGTCTGTTGACTCCGCATTGACTTCTACATAACTTATTCGTTAACCGTCGGATCTTGTTCAAATTTGGTGACAATCTTCCTAAGGCTCTTGTCTTCATATCCAACGGTGGAATTTGTGTTTAGAGTTGTAAATATTTTATTTTCAATTTCCTAATATCTTATGTTTTTGGACTCTAAAACAAGCCTTCAATTCATTGGTTTTTAAACTTAATATTATCATTCCTTCACTCTAAGCTTATCAAAATACCAACTTATGCTAGAAATTAAATTAGGGATGTTACATGTATCAAGGGTTATAACAATTCACTCAAGTTCATACAATGACAATATGTTACCATATGCTTGACCATAGACCCAAATCTCCACTGAAATTATTGAATGCACATAAAAATCAAAAGGTCTTAATTTTGGTTGTAACGAGGCCATGGCTAAAAGTGTTAGGTGGGATAAAAGAAAAAAAAGGATAAAAATAAAGGCTAAAATGCAAAAAAAAAAAAACAAATTTCCCTCTAAAATTATGAATGAGCAATGAATACAATTAAGACTCACACTCAACTCCAAAATCATTTTATTCTTCTTTTCTTTTTCACTATTTTTCCTTCTGTTCTCTTCCTTTCACATTTATTTCTTTTTCAAATTTTTTTTCACTTGGAAGAGAAATAGAACTCATACACTTTTCACCAATTACTTTCACTTTTTCTTAAGAGTCATTCTCTCTCAATTGCTCATTCAAAATTTCCAAGGTACTCACAAAAATATTTCAATAGATGCAGGGTACCAAAGAAAAATCATAATATCTCATAAGCCTCAAAATGGGCAACTAAAGAAATATATAATCAATTCAAAACAGTTGAAGGCCACAAAAACACCTCCTAATAAGTGCCTTAATCATCTTAATGCATGCAATTAATTATCAATCTCTAAATGGTCACCGGTCAAGTTCTAGAACACAAAATCAAAGTGAAGACACTCATGAAAGAAATAGGGGTTTCAAATCAAAATAATTCAATAAATCATACCCCTTCAGTGTTTAGGCTCAAATATCTCACCAAGCTAAAGGTCAGTTCACTAATCACAGATTCTCAAAAAGTTTGTCAAAATAACCAGATCTCAAAAATATTTACATCTCAATCAATTAATATCCAAAATCAATGAGTCTAATCCTAAACTAAGTATTTACACATATCATCAGAAAAACAGTCCTAAGTCTAGAATAATTAGATACTCATACCCAAGTACACAAACCAACACAAAAAATGGGAGAAAAATTCAGATCTTGAAAAAGTAATTTTTATTTTGTCGACTCCCCAAAACTTAGAGGTTGGCTTGTCCTCAAGCAAACTAATCTAAACTAACACTACAAAATAAAAATTAAAACTACCTAGAAAAACAGGACATTATTTTTGCGAAGTACCAGGTCTGGGGTGACATATAGGGAACTAATGGGAGCAAATGGGGTCACTCCCCCAAACTGAGATATTGCACCCTCTCCACGCCTGGGCGTGGCTGGACCTGTACGCCAGTTATATATATATATATATATATATATATATATATATATATATATATATATATATATACTACCTAAAACTAAACTACCCTAAAAAAATAAAATAAAACCTAAGGGTATTACTTAACATTAGGTTGACTCCCAACAAGCGCTTGTTTAACGTCACGAGCTTGATGGGTCACCTCCTTTCGGAGGTTATGGTGGTTGCCAAGATCCCTTCAAGGGTGACACCTTGCTTTTTAACTTCTTTTCAACACTCTCTCCATTGGAGTGCTGAATGCACATTAGTGGGGCGAATTTTTTCGCGGTGACTGGTCGTTTTTCAAAAATTTTAATTGTAGTTTTCTCACCATTCACTCGGAGAATTACTTCTCCCCTAGGCACATCAATCACTGCCCCTGCTATGGCCAAGAATGGCCTTCCAAAAATTAGAGGAATATTTTCATCCTCATCTATATCTAAGATCATGAAATCCAAGGGCAGGATAAAATCTTTCACCTTAACCAGAATATCTTCCACCACTCCATATGGGCGGAGGGTGGTTCTATCAGCTAACTGAAGTAATGTCGGGGTAGGCTTAATCTCTCCTAAGTTCAATGAATTACAAATAGACAAAGGCATAATGTTTACGCTCGCTCCTAAGTCACAGAGAGCCTTACCTGAGTACTCCTTGCCTATGCTAATCGGGAGAGTGAAGCTACCTGGGTCCTTCAACTTGGGTGGAAGGTTGGATTTGATGATGCTGCTACACTTTTATACTATCGGGAACGACTCTGAGAGCATCCGCTTCTTCTTTGTCAGCAACTCCTTCATGAATCTCGCGTACAGAGGCATTTGTGAGAGTGCCTCTGCAAACGGGATGTTGATATGCACCTTCCGTAGCATCTCCAAAAATTTGCTGAACTGCTTCTGGTCTTCCTCTTTCTTCAACCTCTGAGGATATGGAATCCTTGGAGGTAGTGGTGCTGGTTTAAGTGTGCCTTTGTCTTTCTCTTGGTCCGCAGGTGGATCCTGCGTCTGTTGCATTGCAGTTGAGCCTTCTCCACTTGGTTGCTTTGGCCCCTCATCCTTCTTCTCATGCTCAGTTGCATCACCCTTCTTCTGTGGCTCCTCATACGACTTGCCACTTCGAAGGGTGATCGCCATGCATCGCTCCTTGTAGTTGGTTGCAATCTCTGATATCTGATTGTTTATTTGAGCCACTTGCACCTCCAAGTTGCGAATGTTGACTTCCTGATTGGCGAAATTCGCCCTGGCTTCTGCCATGAATGTATAGGTTGTGGTAGCCATTGCTTCAAGTGCTTTCTCCCAGCCCTGCTTTTGTGGCGGCGATGGATTGGGTGCTGGGCTGGGACTGACTGATTTGCCCCGGATTGTGAATATTGGAGTACATGTTATTTTTAGGTACTCCACTACCCACAAAATTGGCCTGCTCCTCAATGGTGGTTGGACCCTTACTGACTTCAAAAGCACAATCACCATTCTGATGACCTCCCCCACAAAAGTCGCACTTTAAAGTGCTCGATGCAACTGACATAGTGATCTGGCTTATCTGCTTCGTCAATGCAGCAATCTGCTGCTGCATCTGTTTGTTCTGCTCAATTAAGATCTTGGCTTGACTAGAGTCCAGATCATAACTCTTTAGGACGCTTTGCTCCACGTGGGACCGTAGTCCCTAACTGCTGCTGAATGCCATGTTTGCAATGACTTTCTTGGCCTCTTCAATAGTCTTCTTCATCAGTGATCCACCAGCTGTTGCATCAATCATACTTTGACTGAATCAGTTGAGCCCATTATAGAACGATTGAATCTGCTCCAGTCTTGCATATATGTTGGACACTTCCTCAGTAGCCGGTTGTAAGGCTATCAAGCTTCATGCAACGGCTCGTTGTCCTCTTGCATGAATGAGTGAACATCTTGCCTCAGCTTCGCTTGCATCCCAGCTGGAAGGAACTTATCCATGAATTTGGAGACAAGCACTTTCCAGCTGGAAAGACTCCCTGGTGTCTGGTTGTTCACCCACGTTAGTGCCTCGCCCCTCAGTGAGAGAGGGAACATCCTGATTTGGGTCTAATATATGATGTTTTGAGTATGATTTAGACTCCCTTTTACTATGGTTTTGGCTTGTTTCTTTTGTAAATATAGGTTGTTTTTGTTAGTTTTTAGGAAGTTAGGTAATTTGGAATCCTTTAAACGTTTTGATCCGTTTTGGGTATGCTTCAGGTACTTTCGGAGCTTAAAAGAAGAAAATAAATATGGAGCTGAAAAGAGGATGAAAGCACCTTGAAAATGGCGCAAGAACGGAGCGAAACGGAGCCGGAATCAGTGCCACATGCCCAGGCATGGAGCTCCCCACGCCCAGGCATGTCTTCTACGAGAATTGCACCATTTTACAGACCTGGCACGCCCAGGCGCGCAAAATGCGAGAAAGTGACATTGTTTGTTGTTTTGACCATAACTTGATCTACGCTTATCCAAATGAGGCGATCTTGGTATCATTTTAAAGCTAAGGAAAAGATCTACAACTTTTCCAGAAATAGCCTTGCTCAAATTCGTCCATATTTGGGGTCACAATTAGTGCCGAAGTTGCTGTCAGATACGATAAAGCCCAATTTGGCCACTTCCTGATCAGTTTTGCTCCAATTCAATTAGGATTAGTTTTATCTTTTAAATATACGTTTTAGAATTAAGTCAGCAGTCATTAGAGAGCTTTAGAGAGGGAGATTACATAATTTTAGGAGTTTTAGAAGAGGAGAAGATCAAGGATTGGAAGATCCAAGGCTTTTCCATGGTAATCATGTATTTTTCTATTGCTTTTGTTCTTATTTTCTCAATGTGTAACTAAAACCCTCGTGCTAGGAATTGGTTAATTTGTATGGATTAGTTTATTGATTTCATGAATTGATGTTTTTCCATTTCTAAATCAAGTGTTTGATTGTATTTCCACTGTTATGCATAGAAGTAATTAATCTATGTATTGGATCTCTAATTCTTCAATTGAGAGATTAGAAATTAGAATAGGCCATGCCTTCAAGCAATATAATTATTCAACTCGTATGAATACTTTTGGGTAATTATATAACTTGCTATAAATTCCACTGTTCTTAATTAATGGTTATTCAATGGTTTAATTACTTAAGGGATTAAGCGTTATCAAATTGAATAATAAACAGTAATTGCAAAAGGAATCTAGTAATTACTACTTTAGGAATTTGTTCTTGATTTAGGGAAAAATAGAGATTCTTGATAAATAAACAACGCCTACAATGAAACCATGTTCCTAACATCTTTCTCAAATCTCTCACAACTTTTATTTATTTTCTGTTTTTAATTTATTTCCTGTTTTTATTTTAAATCAATCTTAATTAATTAGTAGAAACCTATAGATATCACTTTTAACTACTCTTTGGTGAGAATTAATTGAACAATTTGCAATCCCTGTGGGAACAATATCTGGTCTTAACCGACTGTATTACTTTGCGATCTAGTATACTTGCCAGAGAGTGAACAAGTTTTTGGCGTCGTTGCCGGGGATTGAAATTCGTTTCAATTAGTTTTCGGTACTTAGTAGTAGTTTTAGGTGAAATTTATTTTTTTAGTTAGTTTCTTGTCTCAACAGGTGCTGAGTAATTTTTCTTTTGTTTGTGTGTTGTGCAGGAATTAATATCAATTTAAGTGCAAAGACGGGAAAAATTCAGCACTAGAAGAGGGGAAAGAACAACATTGAACATGGTTGGAGGAGGAAGATCTCACGGATCCTCTCTGCCTCCTCCTCCCAAGAAGACTTTGGCGGAATATGCAACTGTGGACCCGGACTTCCGTGCTTCTAGCATAGTCCGGCCAACCATCACTGCAACTGCATTCGCAATTGGTCCACAGTACATCCACCTCATCATGCAGGATCAATTCAGTGGTTCACCGCATTAAGACCCCAGGGACCATATCGCCAACTTCCTGGGCATGCTCGGATTCTTCAAGATCCAGGGTGCTACGAACGAGGCCATCAAAATGAGGATGTTCCCTCTCTCACTGAGGGGCGAGGCACTAACTTGGGTGAACAACCAGGCACCAGGGAGTTTTTCCAGCTGGAAAGTACTTGTCTCCAAATTCATGGATAAGTTTCTTCCAGCTGGGATGCAAGCGAAGCTGAGGCAAGATGTTCACTCATTCATGCAAAAGGACAACGAGCCGTTGCATGAAGCTTGGCAGCATTACAACCAGCTACTAAGGAAGTGTCCAACATATATGCAAGACTGGCAGCAGATTCAATCGTTCTATAATGGGCTCAACTGATTCAGTCAAAGTATAATTAATGCAGCAGCTGGGGGATCGCTGATTAAGAAGACTGTTGAAGAGGCCAAGGAAGTCATTACAAACATGGCATTCAGCAGCAGTCAGGGACTACGGTCCTAGGTGGAGCAAAGCATCTTAAAGAGTTATGACATGGACTCCAATATCCACAATCCGGGGCAAATCAGTCAATCTCACACCTCATGGTCCAGCTCAGCACCCAATCTATCGCCGCCACAAAAGCAGGGCTGGGAGAAAGCACTTGAAGCAATGGCTACCACAACTAATACATTCATGGCAGAAGCCAAGGCGAATTTCGCCAATCAGGAAGTCAGCATTCGCAACTTGGAGGTGCAAGTGGCTCAAATAAACAATCAGATATCAGAGATTGCAACCAAATACAAGGAGCGATGCATGGCGATCACCCTTCGAAATGGCAAGTCGTATGAGGAGCCACAGAAGAAGGGTGATGCAATTGAGCATGAGAAGAGGGATGAGGGGCCAAAGCAACCAAGTGGAGAAGGCTCAACTGCAATGCAACAGACGCAGGATCCACCTGCGGACCAAGAGAAAGAGAAATTCACACCTAAACCAGCACCACTACCTCCAAGGATTCCATATCCTCAGAGGTTGAAAAAAGAGGACGACCAGAAGCAATTCTCCAAATGCTTGGAGATGCTACGGAAGGTGCAGATCAACATCCCGTTTGCAAAGGCTCTCTCATAGATGCCTTTGTATGCGAGATTCATGAAGGAGTTGTTGACAAAGAAGAAGCGAATGCTCACTGACGAGACGTTCCCGATAGCAGAGAAGTGCAGCAGCATCATCAAATCCAACCTTCCACCCAAGTTGAAGGACCCAGGTAGCTTCACTCTCCCGATTAGCATAGGCAAGGAGTACTCAGGTAAGGCTCTTTGTGACTTAGGAGCGAGCGTAAACATTATGCCTTTGTCTATTTGTAATGCATTGAACTTAGGAGAGTTTAAGCCTACCCCGACATTACTTCAGTTAGCTGATAAAACCACCCTCCGCCCATATGGAGTGGTGGAAGATATTCTGGTTAAGGTGAAAGATATTATACTGCCCTTGGATTTCATGATCTTAGATGTAGATGAGGATGAAAATATTCCTCTAATTTTTGGAAGGCCATTCTTGGCCACAACAGGGGCAGTGATTGATGTGCCTAGGGGAGAAGTAATTCTCCGAGTGAATGGTGAGCAAACTACAATTAAATTTTTTGAAAAACCACCATTCACCGCGGAGAATTTTGCTCCTCTCATGTGCATTCAGCACTCCAATGGAGTGAGTGTTGAAAATAAGTTGAAAAGCAAGGTGCCACCCTTGAAGGGATCTTGGCAACCACCCTAACCTCCGAAAGGAGGTGACCCGTCAGGCTCGTGACGTTAAACAAGAGCTAGTTGGAAGGAAACCCAATGTTAAGTAATTCCCTTACGTTTTATTTTTTTAGGGTAGTTTAGTTTTAGGTAGTGTTAAAATAAAAAAAAAAACTGACGTACAGGTCCAGCCACGCCCGAAAACTATCATTATGTAAACGACGTCGTTGCCATCTTTATTTTGGTGTGAAGGCTAAGTTATATCGGATTTTGTTTTGTTGGATACATATACCATCTTTATTTACCTATTATAAAAGGTATAATAAGTTATTGATCATCATAATTGTAATCTTTTATTTTTTGAAATTATGATTTATTATTCATTATTGTAATCTTTTATTTTGAAATGATCATTCATTATTCATAATTGTAATCTTTAAATATTTTAGAAACTTTTATTTTTTTTAATTGTTAATTTTTTATTTTACTTATATCATAAATTAAAAAAAATTCTTTACTATTTTTTTATTCAAATACACGATAATTTAATGAAAATTGGAATTTATGATTTTTTTTAAAATAAATAATTATAAAAAACTTATAACATAGAAAAGTAAAAAATATAATATGAGAAAGATGATTTTTCATTTAAAACAAATTAACATAGTATTACATATTATAGTAAAAAAATATATATATCTCTTGTAGAAATATGTTAATTATAAAAATTTATGATTTTTTAAAATTAAATAATTAAAAAAAACATATAACATAGATAATTAAAAAAATAGTATAATATAAGAAAGATGATTTTTCAGTTGGAACAAATTAACATAGTATAACATATTATTGTAGACAAAAATACCCTTATGTGTTTTATAAAAATATGTTAATTATAAAAATTTATAATTTTAAAAAATAAATAATTATTAAAAAAATTATAGTGTAGATAATTAAAAATGTAAGATGCAAAAATTAAATTTTCAGTTTAAACAAATTGACATAATATAACATATTATATTGTAGACAAAAATGCCCTTATGTAATTTGTAGAAATATTTAAATTATAAAAATTTATGATTTTATAAAAATAATTAATTATAAAAACAACTTATATCATAGATAAAAAAAATGTAATATGAGAAAAGTGATTTTTCAGTTAAAAAAAGTTAACATATTATAACAGTTTTTTTTTTTACAGAATTACCCTGATATCTTTTGTAGAAATACATTTACTCATTAATAACATAATTCATAAATATTGATATTCAAATATTAGAGTTAATAAATAAAATTATAATCCATTGAAAATTATACGTTATAGATTGATGATTGTATCTAACAATCATGATTTTGGATAGAGACCGCAATAAAACCCACATCCACGGGTACCCATTCGAAATCGATCTGATTTTGATGGGAAAAACTCGCTTTAATTGGGTTCGAAGAAACTCGAAACCAAAATCTGCGTTAAAAAGATGGGGTGGAGCGGATTGTAAGTACTTGCCCCGCCCCCGCTCCCGCTCCCGCTCCCAAAACCACCCTAATATATAAATTAAATAATTTTCATTATAATAATAGTTAAATGGTGAAGTCAAACTAACATATTTTTCAAAAACCATGATTTAATTCTCAAGATTTTAGATATTTTTAAAATTTGACATTTATTGTTATATTCTATTTGAATTATAATGTATGTTATATATGATTTTTATTTAATATAATAAAAAATAATTTTAACAAATAATTGGATGGATTATTCGCGGGTTTCCCCGAACTAGATGGGATAGGTTTGGGTTTCACATTTTCATGTCATTCTCCTTAAACTCGCACTCGAATCTGCCTTGCTCTTAATGGATGTGGCGTTAGTATTGGCAAAACCCGCTCCAAACCCGATCCGTTTGCATCCCTAATTTTGGAATGTTAAGTCTTCACATAAGTTCACATTAGGAGTCATGGTCTACTAAATTCACCTATAATGTCAATGATACATGGATCGTCATTTAAGTGTGTGTGTTTGATATATCTGAAAAAAATTATATTATGATTATTTTTATCTGCTGTAACTATAATCTATTAAACTTATAAACTGTTAAAATTATAATCTGTTTATATTTGGATATATTAGCTGAAGATGAATTTAAGCTAATCTATTTTATTTACATGGTGTAAAAAATATTGTTTTTACAAATAAATTTAAAAAAAGAAGGGTACAAAGTTTGTTATTTCTATTGGAGTGATAAGGGTAAAATAAGAAAATTACACATGTTTCAAAAAATAATCTTATAAAAAATAATCTACAGAACCTATGAAGTAGATGTCGAAATTTGATTATTTTTTCAAGAACATATTCTAAAATTATATTTTTATAAAATTATATTTTTTAGTGTAAATTTAATAATCCAATACATTGAAAATAAAAAAAACATAAATCATACGACACATAATAGCAAAATAACTTTGGTATAGTAAATTATTTAATTTGCACCCTCAAAACTCATGATAATCCTAATTACTCGATCTACATTTCCTATGTCAGAGATATTTCAATAAAAAAATTTAATTGATTTACACATTCATAATTTAATATTTCAGATATAATTTAATGAAATTAGAATTTATGATTTTTTTTTAAAATAAATCATTTTAAAAACTTATAACATAGATGATAATTAAAAAAAAAATAATGCATAGATATTTTTATTTATTACTTGTTAATAAAAAAATTTAAATGAAAACAACAAATAAGTTCATTTATGAGGTTTATATTTGGAAATTCATTAAGTTGATACATGTTACTTACTCAATCATTAAATTAACATATGTAACATATGGTATACTCTAAAACCAAATATATTTAGTGTTTTTTAGCCAAAACCTAAGTTTGGATCATTTCAAAAGCCCATGTTAATTTAGATGAGTTTTAGATTCCAGGGTTTTTATTTTGCCACCCCAAAGTCTATGAATGTCACCCCAATTATTAAAATAATATCCATTATGCCCCTTTAAAAAAACAAGTTTTTATATGGGTCGTAAGGGAGTATTACGACCGGGTCGTAATACTCCCTTACGACTAATCCAAAATTGAAAGTCGTGAATGGATGCTACGACTAAAATGTCGTAATACCATCCTAAGATACGGACCTATAATTGCAAATCCCACCATCAGATATAGTTTGACTTCCATTGCGCTAAAAGAACATGATCAAAGCAAGCACATGGTAATTGAGAATTATGTGTTTCCTTTTTTAAATAAAAACTAGTAGAATATGCCCAACAGCCCAAGACAAAGTTATTGAAGAAAAAGTGAGGTTGAAGTTGAACATGTCACACATGATATCGATCACATGAAGTAAATAGCAGACTACTTTTCTTCGCACTTTCTGACTCTGTGTCTGTGTTGGTGTCATCGCCGATGACCCAGTGGACCGGTTTCGATTGGGTCTTGGAAAAATTGAATCTTTTCTTGATCGATGAGATTGTGTGGTTGATTAGGCCTTTGTTCTTTGAGGCGAAGTAAAGAGCTACGGCGATGAAGATGAGTGTTAAGAGAACGTTCTCTGAGGTGGGGACAGAGTAGAAGAATAAGAAGTAGTAGAAGAGGTAGAGGGAGAGTGAGCACGCGCTGAAGAAAAGTAACGACGCCACTGCAAGAACCATCACCGGCGTATGAGACTATTACGACTATTATAGTCGTATGTGACTATTACGACTTTATAGTCGTAACACTTGTTTACGACTTGTGAAAAAACTTAGGTCGTAACACCTGTTTACGACCCATGTTAAAACTTAGTTTTTTAAAATGTCGTAAGGGAGTGCTACGACCTTCAGGTCGTAAGTACCTCTTACGACCCGTATTAAAAGTTGTTTTTTTAAAAAGGATATAATAGGTATATTTTATACATATGGGGTGGCATCCATAGACCTTGGGGTGGCAAAATAAAAACCCAGATTCCAAACCCCATAAAGTATCCCAAATCCCAATTTTAATATGGAAATTATCAAATTACCCTAATTAAAAAAATAGGATATGAGCCCCATAAATTATCCACAAACCCCATTTTCTTCCTCTAACCTTAAACTCCATAACCACCTTATCTTGTCCTTTCCTTCAGCACCTCCACCGAGCCACAAATCCCCACCTCTGTCTCTCATCCTCTTCATTGTTTTTCTATGTTCCCTCCTTTTTCTGCGTTTTTACCTTGTGGCTCTGTGTTTTTTGTTATGTTTTTTTTTTTCCTTTTTCTCTGTTTTGCGATTTTTCTTTTTTTCCTTTCTGGTCGTCGTTGCGGTTGTGTGCAGTGTTGTTGGTGCGTTGCGATGGTATTGCGCAGTTGGTGCAGTGCAGTTGCGCTGTTGCGGTGATGTGGTGGTGTGGTGTGGTGGTGTTGTGCAGTTGTGTTGTTGCAATGATGATGTGCGGTGGTTCTGTGCTATGGTGTTGTTGTTGTGGTGTTGTGCGGTTGTGTTGTGCAGTGGTGGTGGTGTTGTGCGGTGGTGATGAGGGAAAGAGAAAGAAATGATTTAGGTTTAGGTTTACCTTTGATGTGCAGCGGTGATGAGGGAAGGGGAAAGAAATGATTTAGGTTTAGGTTTACCTTTGATGTGCAGTGGTGTTGTGTTGTGTTGTGCTGTATGTAATTTGGTAATTTCTATATTAAAATTGGGGTTAAGGATACTTCATGGGATTTGGAATCTAAAACTCAATTTAAATTATTACAGTGTATTGTACTCCATCCCAAAATGTTAGTACAAATTTGAAAAGAAAACAAAAATAAGAGAAAATATTTTAAATTCATTGTTTTTTAAATCAACAAGTTATTAAAATAAATATTTAATGCATATTTTCTTAGTTAGCCAATCATAAAATATAATATGTAATTTCAATTTTATATTTATTACTTTAACTTCAATTTTAGACAATTTTGTTTTAATATTTTTTTTACTAACATTTTGAACTGGAGGGAGTATGTTAAATGATTCTCTATGCGTTCTTGTATGTAGTTCAAATTCTAGAAAAATTGTTTGTCTGTGTATGTATTCGTTTTATATTTTCTAGAAGATATTTAATTCTTTTTTCCTAAATCACCACCATTAAATGAATCTTCTAATTTACTAAGATCAATTCCTCGTAAAAGTAGTAATGCAAGTAAAATGGTAAAAGTGTAAAATTAATAGATTTTTTTTATTAAAAACAAGAAGTCAATTACTCATCTTGATCCATGTCTTTTGATTAAGGTTTGACTTGTAAATAAGAATAGCGCAAATATATAGTATTACTCTATTTTTTTGGAGCTATTAATGATAATATATTTAAATTGTTATATAATATATTGTTACAACTATTCTATCATGATTCATTAATTTCACCTTTATAGTGCAAAAAATTGTATAAATTATTGAATTAGTGTGGTTATGCAACAACAATGAAGGTCTAACTTTTCATTGAATGTTTTCCCTTACAATAGTTGAATGTTTTTTTTGTTCTTTCCTGGTTAAATAGGGGTTTTTGTTAAGAATATTTAGTCTGATAAGAGGAAATTCTTGGTCTTATGTATTCGTTTGAACATGTTTTGGAGATCAAGACTACGTAATTCTTTCGGAAACGTTAATATAGTGCATGGGGAAGATACAGACGGTTTCGAGCTATACTTAAGTGTTCAGCGATATACTCCCTACTCTTAGAAAATTTGTTTGTTGGCCTCTCTATGAATGAGCTGGGCACACAATTTCGAATCCTGAGGTTACTCGGTATTGTTTGGTAGTGACATGGGTTGCTTGGTCTGATGCATTTCCTTGATAAATCTGTTATCTTTGAGGATAATCTTGACGTGATCTCATCTTATTTAGATGAGCGATGATCCATTATAAATGTAGATAATTCAATGATAAACATCTCGGATTGAGTTATTTATATGCTAGAGATTGACTTCAGGAATAAGTCTCGTGACTTACCTATGGGTTAAGTATAAGTTGTAGTTTTAATTTATTCGTTGCAACTACAACCATAGGGATCTTGAAATTACATGACTTTCACGTGTTATAGAGATGATAAAAGAATATAATTACTAACCTCTATTCATTGCTATACTTGAGAGAGTTCTCCAACGTCCTTTGACCAAAAGCCAGAAACAAGGTTTCTATTCCTTTGCCGTCTCTACTATTCTTTCTGTGTCGTTATGTGATGGTAGAAGAGAGAATACATAATTGTCAGGAACAGGACCTGTTTCTCATAAATAGGTAAAACCTCTATCTCTTATCCATTGCCTTCCATCAAGCTAATGGGCCTTCAGAAACAATCCCCTTATTATCTAAATATGATTTATCCCATTAAGATTTAATTAATTATTTACTAAACACAATTCAATATATGTCACATGCACATCACATGAGACATACTAAGATATAAAAATCTTACATTCTCTCACTTGGCTCATGTGACATAATTCAACATTATGGTTTAAGAAACAAAATAATTAAACAAACAATTATGCGCATTTATATAGCTAAATCATTCTATAATTAGATATTCGATTAATCATAGTTAAAGATAGGAACTAATTCGGGTCATAGCGGTTGTATGTCATTTGTTCGACATAATTCCTTCCATGTACCACAAAATAGTCTTGTGAAAAAGAAACAAAAACAATCTAAATTATGATAAAAACCGCATTCATGGTGCTTATAAGTAGCTAATCAAAAGAGGAAGGAAGGTGATGAAGCTTGCTACTCTTTGTCCCAAAGCTTAGCAAAAAAAAAAAAAAAAAACAGCATTGATTGCTTCATCACTCTTCGTCCCAAGCTTAGCAAAAAATCAGCCTATTGGTTACCTTTCATAAAGAACACACTCCGGCTACAACTTCAATATTCCAAATAGCACCATATTTACGATGAATCAGCCTAGTCCATAGGCAGATAGAAAGCAACCAATTCTTGTAATGAACAAAAGCATAGCAATCACTTAGCCGAATGCAAACATGAAATCATAAACAATAACATCATTCTATTACCTTTCTCTTTTTGTGTACAAGAGGGAGGGGCGATACATTACCGTGGATTCCAAAATCGATTACATATTTCCTCGGTGTACGCGAACCAATATCATAGGCTGTTGAGACAATTCATAAAATGTCATAAGTGGCCTTAGGCAAACCTATACTGTGCAATGTTAAGATGCTTCACGAAGTTGTTTTGTCCAGTCAAAAGGTTCCCAGTCCTTAGAAAAGCTAGCAACTGCTTGCTTTTGTACCTCCACTGCATCATATTGTCGCCGCCGATACATGTCTTCCTCTGCCAAATGTAGCATGCCTCTTATGACATTCAGGCCAAGGTTGCTCTTAAACTGCTTTTCGTCATCAATAACATGGACAAAACCCTTGTTTAGACCAAATTCAACATGGAAATACGGAAAGTGCTTGGGAATTGAATTGCGCAGTCCCTTTTGACTTGTATCAATGAGTTTCTTGGCATTGTGCTGGCTCCACTCATCTTCAGCTTCATCAATTGCCTGTGGTGACCCAATTTGAAAACAGACAATGTGTTTATAATTCGAAATACACATTACACAAATAAAAAAAACTTAAATATTAAATGAAATAGCTAAAGATTATTTTCATTCTGGCTTTTAGAATACAAGGTCGAGATACAAATATATGCAAGCCAATAGATGGATAGTTTCATTTCATGGATGAATAAATGAAAAGCGTCGAGCATGATAAGAGAAGTAAGCATTGCAACATTACACAAGAAAATGCTATGTGGCACCTCACCTTTTTGAAGTACAAAGGAGCCTCTTTGGCAATATCTTTGGGTAAAGGAATGCACTCAACCATACAATGTCGTCGTTGTTGGGCCAATCCCATCACAGTTTCAAGAAATACTACCTCCTTCTCTTGCTTTGCAAACAACATAATTAGGCATTTCTTGAAGTTTCGAATTTCTGTCCACACATTATCATCTAAGGTTCTTGTTGCTGATTCGTGCTGTCGTAAATAAAGGATAACACAAAATTGCAAATGGTTAAGTCAATAAAAATAATAAATTTCTTTGATACAAACCAACTGACTCAAAAATCTTTTGACCTTTCAATTTGCTATTTCACATAAAATATATACAACTAGATACAATACTACATGTTACAAAGTTACAATCCTAATTTCCAGAAAAAGGCATCTCTATTTCAATAATTTCCTCAATCAACACGGTTTATTTAGAATTAGTTATTGGCATAAAGGAAAATCTTCCAAGCGTTTTATTCTTTGTTAAATAACATCTTTTTTTTGTATAAGTTCAATATCTAAAGCACGTGATCATGCATTGCGGGGACTCTGTTCAATACACAACAGGCCTGTCCTTCTCTCAACTATCAACTCTGAAAGAAAGACCGACAGTAGCCTAAATTAAGCTCACCTGAATGGGTAAAATGAAGCAATGACCAGGCACCACAGGCTGCCACTGTGGCAACATAAGATATGTGAAATTTGCAATTAACACAACAAGATGCATAGGCCGTTTTGGATTCTCTAAACAGAAGAGGCAGCGCTCTTGCTGGGTCAAGAATCGAATCGCATGAGTGTTTTTTTGGACAATCTTGTTATCATCACCTCCTTGTTTTTTTCTACTCTTTCTACTTTGGCCATCTTCAAAGTCATATTCATCATCGGCCCGAGTAGGAACCTTAAACTGTTTGTTTTTCATGATCTTGCGAGCAAGATGCATATCGCCATCATCCTCTCCTTTCTTCTGTTGAGCAGCAGATATCCTCTGCATAGTATATCTTGAATAAAGCAATATGTCATCAGAGAAATCAACATATGTAATAAATTTTACAAAGAATACATATAAAGCTGTAGAAACCAACAATAATCAAATGAATAAGAGTTGCCTCAAGTTTTGCTGATATTCAAGAAATATCACCTTATTTCACGTCATAAATGAATAATAAACCACGAGTAGCATTAAGGGAGACAGAAAAAAAATGTGTAATAGACAGGGTTCCAAGACAGCAAAATACCTGCTAGAACTTCCGTCGGGTCTTGATCTAATTGCATGATCTTGATTTCCCTGCTTTGTGTTCATAACCTTTGCTGCTTCCTGCCAACCAAAAACAGAATGAAAAACCAGAAAAAAAAAATCAAAATAATCACAAAACCAGAAGAATATGCTTTGGTTAACAATAGAAAGCAATGTAAAATAAAAGAAAAAGGCAAGGAAAGAATTTGAAGTAGTAAAAAGCTATAAGCTTTTCATCTCCCTAGTCTCCTCCCATCCTCTTACAGATCCCCCCTCACTATCCCTAGATGAAACAGAAGTCCAGCAAGAACAAAATGCAAAATGAATAATTTCAGGGGAAGTGATAAAGCAAGACTGGCAAGGAGAGACATTACAAACAACTGGCGAATAGCCGAATGCTGATGGAAAGTAAACTTGTTTATGCTGCAAGGACCACAGAAACCATGGGGACGATTACAATTCATATTAGACTATTCAAGGATTCTGTCCCAGTTTGTCTCCATTTTTGAAGAAGAGACCAATATCACAAATATGGAAACCATTATCTGAAAAAGCAGCTGGTGATGGCTATTTTAACTCTATCTAATCTGGGAATATAATGCCAAATTCAATACTTAAGGGGGGCACAAAAAGGATAAGAAAACCGAAACAAGGTCAATCAGTTTAAACTGCAACTATGTTAAGTGGCAAACAAAGTCTAGAAAAGAGGAAATATTCTCTATGTTTATGGCCTTACCATTAGTTTCTCAGCTTCTTCATGCTTTCCTTTCAAACGAAGTTGCATAGCCTTAGCTGCCAACTGGTTTGCGCTCATCTCAGTCTTGACCACTGCACCACTTTCACCAGGTCCATTTGCTTGCGATGAAACATTTTCCGGATCAACACTTTCCAAAACAGAACCATCAGAATTACTACTCTTCTTGCTGACAAATTCATCCATGAAGCTTCCATCATTAGCAAACTTATTTAGGCTAGATGCTGCAGCAGAGATGACCCCGGCATCCTCAGCAACAGCATGTTGGCTTTTTCACTTCCCCCAATGCAAAGAATCTTGAACTTTAGGGGCTTTCATCTCACGGTGCCGGACAGACACATCCTTTAAGTAGTCCTGCTAGTGTTTCATTTCCCAGGTTAGTTAAGTGAAACGAAATATACTTCAGAATTCCAGAAAAGTAAGATTGGCTCCATAATTTTGAAGATAGAATACATTTAAAAAATAGGAAAGAAATATGCAATAGTTCTGTATCTGTTCTCAAAGTTACCCTTTTAGAATTCCTTCGACTCTGCTTGTCGGAATCTGGTAAATTTTCTTCCGTTAACCCTCTTTGTCTATTTTTTATAGCATGTAGATGAGCACGAGAAGGGGCAGCCGCATTTGATGCAACAGATGCAGTCAACTCACCAAGAGAACCCCACCTTTCTTCCACAACCTGTACATATAATGTCATGAATAGCAATTAGCAAAACGTTTACAAGACTAACAGATAATCTATTTTTTTGAAGTAGAAATAAATTAAATATGAATAACAACTAATAGAACCTCATGAATTTTTTTTCCTTCTCGAGCTGCTTGCTCTTGCGCACGCTTTAAAGCTTTAAGTCTCCAACTTGCGCCCCCATCCCCAACAAGGGAAGACGATAAAAGTTGCTCTGCACCAACCTTAGCATCACCACTTTCTTATGGATAGCCACTTCCATTATCCTTCAGATATGGATTCAATTCCTTAGGATTCATCTTTGACTGAAAATGAAAACAAAATATTTAGCCTTTTTAACACCTAACATTGGCCATGACTAATGAGACTAAAAGATGCAGACCAGCTGCAAACGTAAAAACCACAAATGGATATACACTTCACCTATTGGACTGTAAAAAGGTAAAGCCAAAAACTGTTCACTGTTCACTCATTCATCATTTAAACATAAAGAAATAAATGAGCCAGATAGGATACAGAGAAGCAACAAATCACAGGTAAATATAAGAAAATTTCCCTACATGAATACTATTAGACATGCATCAAAAAGCCAAAGGCTCAAATCATAAAATCTTCAAAAAGCAGTTTCTTACCAAAGTCAACTATCTGATACAATTTTCAATTTACTTTCTTTTCCTCCTTTTATTTCTCATATAAAAAAAAAGGTCATGGTCAATGATGCCAATATAAGAACAAAAGTTTTTCTTTGCTTTCTTCCTCTTTCATTTTATTCATATTTACTCAATCATCCCCTTAGCATTTATCTGTTTTATTTTCAAACGAAAAATAGCAAAAAATGACAAACAAATTTTGGTTTAATAAGAAAGAGTTCATAGTTAAGCAACAAAAAAAGTAAAAAACAGAAAACAATGAGAAGATAAATATAGAACCCAACAGGAGAACCAGGAGCTGAAGGAAAAAAATTAACACACCAAGTTATACCTCCTCAACTGGAACTTCCTCTAGCAATGTCTCCACTGTTTCTGAAACTGCGGTCCTCTTGCTTTCGGACCTAAGCATCCACTCCAATCCCATTTCTTTTCTAACAATTTCCTTCTCACCTATAGCATCTACTGAAACATTTGTAGATTCACCTTTTATCTTGTTCTTTTTACTCCTATCTTTCCTATTTGACTTTTGGTGCTTCCCATGTTGATCCGAAAAACTATCACTACTATCAGAAGATGAAGAGCCTTCCTCAGATGTATATTCTTTTTTACCACTCCTCGATTTTGATCTTTTTCTTGACCTTTCACCAGAATCATCTGATGAACCATCATGCCTTTTCTTTTTTCCTTTCCTCTTACGCTTCTTATCGCCCTGCTCGCTTTCACTTTCGGATGTGTAAAACGAAGAATTTTCATCGGAAGAATACCACTTCTTCTTTCTAGAACCTTTCTTTATCCTATCAAGCTCCTCATCAAAAGAACTGTTCCTAGAGCTCTTCCCTTTCCTCTTATTCTTTTCTCTTCTACTATGTGATTTCTTACGACGCTCTTTTGAGATAGTATCCAAGTCCTCATCTTGCACCTGTAAATATAATGTAAAACATAAGGAACCGCGTACCCGAATGAACCGAACACTCATACAGAACTCACACTTGGAAATTTTCAAATATCATATAATTTTCTGTGTTAAAAGAAAAAAACACACATATCAGAAAATTCCGAAAACTAATAGTCGGAAATAGTTTCAAATTTCCGAAATGCGTCTATCAGAAATATTCAATACCAACACCATACTTTCGGAAATAATAAGTTGCTATTTTTAAATAAATTTCCAAATTCTGATATACCCGAGTCGGAAAAGCACTTATTTTTCTGAAACTGGTTCGTCGGAATAGTAACGAACATTGAAGAAAAAAAAAACACACATAACTTAGCAAGCAAGGAGCACAAGAGCACTGCACCGAGAGAAGCAATCTTCAAATTTGGTATGGAGCAAAATATGATAAGAATGTTGGGAGGTTGATGGGAAGATGAAAGGTTGGAGGTTATGAGATGTTTTAAGAAAATAAGGATTTGATTAAAGTGTTGAAGTGTTGAAGTGTTGGAGGGGTTATATTTAGTGGGATTTTGGAAGATGAAAGGGATGGGGTGTGGGGTTAATTTCATGGGGTGTGGGGATAACAATTGGGGTATAAAAACTGATAATTTTTAATAAAGGATAAAAATGTAATTTCACTCTTTAAGTTAGGGGGTGGAGATAAAGTATGGGGTGGAAATTCCAAAACCCGGATAATAGTTGAAGAAGCTATGTATGTATGTATGTATGTATGTATGTTTGTATGGGGGAAACGATGCGATGATGTTGCTGCTTCTTCTTCACATGAGAAGAACAAAAAGAAAAAAGTGAAAAACGACGCTGGTCAGAAATATTGGGCCAAGAAGGATGGGCTTAAGCCTGTAAAGATGGGACCCGAATTTTTGAACCCCCGTTATACTCCCTTCTTTTTCACAAACCCCACACTCCGCCCTCATTCTTCTTTCTCCTTCACTTACAACTCCCTCTTCTCACTGTCATTTTCACCGCCGCTGCCTCGAGGCATGCACGTTCTTCTTCTTCCCTCTATTACCGTTTTTTTCTATGTGGGTTTTTGTTTTGTTCTTCTTTTTTGTTTTGTTTTTGTTTTTGTTTATTTGATGTAGGAGGGTTTAGTTTAGGTTTTGTTTTTTGCTTTTAGGGTTTTGTTCTTTTTCATTACTGCAGTTTTAGGGTTTATTTTTATTGTTGTTGTGTTGTTTTTTGAATTCGTCATTGTTGTGTTGAAGATATGCAGTCACTGCAACTTTCCAAAACGGGTGTGTCGGATTTTTATTAAAAAAAAAATTAACAAATTTTTCTGACATACAGTGTCGGAATTTTAACTGTTAAAATTCCGACACTAGTGTGTCAGAAATTTTTCCAGTAATGTAAAAAAAATAGCTCTCCGATTAATTCCGACAAACTAGTGTCGCAAATTAAAAATTTCGACACATGGTTCTCGGATTTTTTTAACAAATTTTAACAAATTTTTTTGACATACCCGAGTCGAAATTTTGACAAAATTCCGACACACCAGTGTCGGAATTTTTCTAGTAACGTAAAAAAAAACGCACATTAAACAGAAGTTACCTTCAACAAGGAGCAGAGAAAGACCACTAGAACTCCTTTTCAAATAAAGATGGGTAAAGGTTCTGAATTTCGATGACTTTTTACTTTAGAGAATGTAAGGGGGAGAGGGGTTTGTTATGTGGAACAATGTATAGAAGGTGGAAAGGTAGAAGGTAGAAAGGTGGTGGGGTTTGAGATTTTCTTAGGATAGAAGATGAAAAGGTAGTGGCGTTCGGGGTTTCTTTCCTTCTTTTTTTTTCTTTTTTGAATTCTGAAGTGCATAATAGACATTTCCCCATTAAAATGAGGTTTGGGAGATAATAGTAGGATTTGTAGACTAACCCCTTTTTGATCTCCCTATACTAAAATTTTGGCCCGGAATTTTTTAAGGATCGTCCTTATTTCTTGAGGGACACTTAGTATAGATGCTTTTAGTTTCTTAATACATTTTTATCATCATTTTATAATTACTTATAATCAAACAACCCTTTTTTATTTCACATAATGAAAAAAAGAATATTATTTTTTAAAACACGGTCATGTAATATACTAGTGTAGCACCCGTGCTATGCATGAGAATTAAATCAAATTTATTTTTATACATACCAAATTTAAATATTATTTAATGAAGTTATTTTATCATGCTAAATTCAAGGTTATTATGTGTTTAATCACTTCTATTTTTCAAATGAAAAATATTAGATCATTCTAATCATTACATATTTATTTATGAAGTTTTATTATTTTTTATAAGACGAAGTGTTCTTTGTTAAATAATATAGATATGAAATTTATTCTATTAAAATTAAGATTTAATGGATATGCACTGATTGTGTAAAATTTTACTCCATCGACACATAATTCATAATTCTTTTGTATTAATTTCATTTAAAATTAATGATCATTAACATACATAAATGATGAATGATATACAAACAACATAAAAAATATTTACACAATCACATTGTCATCCTGCGACAGCCATATACTTTGAAATTACAAACAAAGTATTTTTAATACATACGGAATGGATTGACATACACATCATTTAAGAAGCTTAATTATCTACCAATTGCATCAAATCATGTAGGTATATTAATTTCAATTTAGATTAAAACATCTTAATAATTTGCATTGTTCATTCCTACTTAAAACATCTTAGATTAAAGTATTATGTTTGGCCTTTTAGACTTCTTTTTTTTTTCTATTTTCATATCTTATGTTCTTTAGCAGGTTCAATGCATAAACATATTTTTCTTTCCAATTTTAACCCTTCATTCAATTATTTATCTTACTTCTCATTAATTTTATTTTTTTCATCTCTCTCATCTCTAAACCACTATACATTAATTAATAGACTCAATTACTAATAAAAATTAAATACTACTACAATTATCAATAAGGATTAAGTAGGGGCATTTTAGATAAAATACACATAAAACTTACAATAATCAACATTTTCTTAATCTGTGTGACCAGACTTAAAATGTCAAACAAAATGGAGCAGGGGGAGTATGGATGGCAATAAAACCCACACCCGCGGTACCCGCTTAAACCTGAGTCGATCTTAACGGAAAAAACCCGCTTTGATGGATTTTGGAGAAACCCGAAACCGAAATCCGCTTTAAAAATATAGGGTAGAGGGCTGGTATTTTAAGTACCTGCCCCGCCCCCGCTCCTAAACCCGTTTCGATATAAAATTTAAATAAATTTCAGCATAATTATAGTTAAATGATAAAGTCAAACTAACATATTTAGTTAAAACCGAGATTTCATTATTAAGTTTTTATATATTTTTAAAATTTGACGTATATTATTATATATTATTTGAATTATAATGTAATTTTATAAGCGATTTTGGATTAATACAATAAAAATAATTTTAAAAAACAATTGGATGGGTTACCCGCAGGTTTTCCTAAACCTGACGGGAATGGGTGTGATTTTCACTTTTTCATACCCGCTTTCCTTAAACTCGTACTCGAATCTGCCCCGCTCTTGATGGATGCGGGGTTGGTATTGCCAAAACCAGTCCGGCCAAACCCGATGCATTACCATGCCTAAGAGGGAGTAGTAACTAATTAAACATACTTTGTCTTAATTTGTTTTTTTTAATATAAGACATATTCAATATATCTCATTAGCCATGTCATGATATGTCAAATTTAAAATAAAAAAGCTAATTTAAAAAAGGAATAAAAAATTTCAAGCTCATATAAAATCATAAATTAAATGATGCGGAGTGTTTGTAATTGATTGAATGATTGATAAATAGTTAACATAATTTTTTTTAAGGGGTTTAACACAAATGTTAAAAGTTACTACTTTTATTTTCGGTGAAAATTTCGAAAACTAAGTACACCAAAAAAAAAAATTTCGAAAACTAATAGTCGGAAATAGTTTCAAATTTCCGAATTGCGTCTATCAGAAATATTCAATACCAACACCATACTTTCGGAAATAATAAGTTGTTATTTTTAAATAAATTTCCAAATTCTGATATACCCGAGTCGGAAAAGCACTTATTTTTCTGAAACTAGTTCGTCGGAATAGTAACGAACACTGAAAAAAAAACGCACATACCTTAGGAAGCAAGGAGCACAAGAGCAATGCACCGAGAAAAGCAACCTTCAAATTTGCTATGGAGCAAAATATGATAAGAATGTTGGGAGGTTGATGGGAAGATGAAAGGTTGGAGGTTATGAGATGTTTTAAAAAAATAAGGATTTGATTAAGGTGTTGAAGTGTTGGAGGGGTTATATTTAGTGGAATTTTGGAAAATGAAAGGGATGAAGTGTAGAGTTAATTTCATGAAGTATAGGAATAACAATTGCGATATAAAAACTGATAATTTTTAATAAAGGATACAAATATAATTTCACTAAAAAATTGGGGTGCGGGATAAAGAATGGGTTGGAAATTCCAAAACCCCTGTTATCCCTCCCTCCCTCCTCGGTGCCCTAACCTTGTGTGTTGGTTCTCTTGTGAGTTAGTTTCTCGTATGTCTTCTTCCTCCCTCTTCTCTTCTTCACAATTGACCTGACCACAACTTCACTCTCCATCGTGCCTCTCACTCTCTCTCACTTCCCCTTCACCTTCACAAATCACGCCATCAGCGTCGACGTGTTTGGTTCCTACTTACTTTTTCAAGAGATCTTCAATTCAATCCTTGTGAGTTTCTTCAATTTCAATCCTTTCCCCCCTTTTTAGATTTCAATTTCAATCCTTTGTTTGTTCGTTCGTTCTGGCTGTTCATCAGTTCATGTTGGAAAATATTTATGTGGATATTGTTAGTGTTGATTTTGCATCCAGAAATGCTAAAAGGAATTGTTTCTTATGATCACTGCTTTTTAAAATGAAACTCCAGGATTCGCTCCCATGATAAACCCTACTTTTTGATAAACATTGTTTTGTATTAACTTGTTTATTTTGATTTTGATATGGTGTCTTGCTCATGCAAATCTTGAAATTCCAAAATTATAAATTAACATTTTTTATTCCAACTTTGTTGTCAAATATTCATATGGATTGGGGGCCTCATTTTCTATTTCGCCCTAGGGCCCTTGAAAGGTTAGGAATTGGTGCAACTATTGCTGGATATGTATGATTTCAAAATTGACTTCTGCTTGTGTCACAGGTTTTGCAGTTATTGTATAGCTTTTGTAAAATCTGATATTTTTGCACTTATTGTGCCTTTGCTTTTGCGTGCTTAATTCTGTGTTTTTTCTTCTGATTATTGTTCTACAGGCATTGGTACAGTCTAGCAATTTTAGAATAATGCTTTCCGGAGTGAAATTCATTCCCCGTGACCAGGTCAGTGGTATTACGGCATACCCCTATCATTCTGTCATTGTTGTTATTTAAATTCCTATTCCTAAATCTGATTGTATTCGTTTTCTACTCGCGTAACTGTGTTTGTACCAGGTGCAAGATGAGGACTTGGATACTATCTCAAAAGAGCGTCGTAAGAAATCACATAGTAGAAGAGAAAAGAATAAGAGGAAAGGGAAGAGCTCTAGGAACAGTTCTTTTGATGAGGAGCTTGATAGGATAAAGAAAGGTTCTAGAAAGAAGAAGTGGTATTCTTCCGATGAAAATTCTTCGTTTTACACATCCGAAAGTGAAAGCGAGCAGGGCGATAAGAAGCGTAAGAGGAAAGGAAAAAAGAAAAGGCATGATGGTTCATCAGATGATTCTGGTGAAAGGTCAAGAAAAAGATCAAAATCGAGGAGTGGTAAAAAAGAATATACATCTGAGGAAGGCTCTTCATCTTCTGATAGTAGTGATAGTTTTTCGGATCAACATGGGAAGCACCAAAAGTCAAATAGGAAAGATAGGAGTAAAAAGAACAAGATAAAAGGTGAATCTACAAATGTTTCAGTAGATGCTATAGGTGAGAAGGAAATTGTTAGAAAAGAAATGGGATTGGAGTGGATGCTTAGGTCCGAAAGCAAGAGGACCGCAGTTTCAGAAACAGTGGAGACATTGCCAGAGGAAGTTCCAGTTGAGGAGGTATAACTTGGTGTGTTAATTTTTTTCCTTCAACTCCTGGTTCTCCTGTTGGGTTCTATATTTATCTTCTCATTGTTTTCTGTTTTTTACTTTTTTTGTTGCTTAACTATGAACTCTTTCTTATTAAACCAAAATTTGTTTGTCATTTTTTGCTATTTTTCGTTTGAAAATAAAACAGATAAATGCTAAGGGGATGATTGAGTAAATATGAATAAAATGAAAGAGGAAGAAAGCAAAGAAAAACTTTTGTTCTTATATTGGCATCATTGACCATGACCTTTTTTTTTATATGAGAAATAAAAGGAGGAAAAGAAAGTAAATTGAAAATTGTATCAGATAGTTGACTTTGGTAAGAAACTGCTTTTTGAAGATTTTATGATTTGAGCCTTTGGCTTTTTGATGCATGTCTAATAGTATTCATGTAGGGAAATTTTCTTATATTTACCTGTGATTTGTTGCTTCTCTGTATCCTATCTAGCTCATTTATTTCTTTATGTTTAAATGATGAATGAGTGAACAGTGAACAGTTTTTGGCTTTACCTTTTTACAGTCCAATAGGTGAAGTGTATATCCATTTGTGGTTTTTACGTTTGCAGCTGGTCTGCATCTTTTAGTCTCATTAGTCATGGCCAATGTTAGGTGTTAAAAAGGCTAAATATTTTGTTTTCATTTTCAGTCAAAGATGAATCCATATCTGAACGATAATGGAAGTGGCTATCCAGAAGAAAGTGGTGATGCTAAGGTTGGTGCAGAGCAACTTTTATCGTCTTCCCTTGTTGGGGATGGGGGCGCAAGTTGGAGACTTAAAGCTTTAGAGCGTGCGCAAGAGCAAGCAGCTCGAGAAGGAAAAAAATTCATGAGGTTCTATTCATTGTTATTCATATTTACTTTATTTCTACTTCAAAAAAATAGATTATCTGTTAGTCTTGTAAACGTTTTGCTAATTGCTATTCATGACATTGATATGTACAGGTTGTGGAAGAAAGGTGGGGTTCTCTTGGTGAGTTGACTGCATCTGTTGCATCAAATGCGGCTGCCCCTTCTCGTGCTCATCTACATGCTATAAAAAATAGACAAAGAGGGTTAACGGAAGAAAATTTACCAGATTCCGACAAGCAGAGTCGAAGGAATTCTAAAAGGGTAACTTTGAGAACAGATACAGAACTATTGCATATTTCTTTCCTATTTTTTAAATGTATTCTATCTTCAAAATTATGGAGCCAATCTTACTTTTCTGGAATTCTGAAGTATATTTCGTTTCACTTAACTAACCTGGGAAATGAAACACTAGCAGGACTACTTAAAGGATGTGTCTGTCCGGCACCGTGAGATGAAAGCCCCTAAAGTTCAAGATTCTTTGCATTGGGGGAAGCGAAAAAGCCAACATGCTGTTGCTGAGGATGCCGGGGTCATCTCTGCTGCAGCATCTAGCCTAAATAAGTTTGCTAATGATGGAAGCTTCATGGATGAATTTGTCAGCAAGAAGAGTAGTAATTCTGATGGTTCTGTTTTGGAAAGTGTTGATCCGGAAAATGTTTCATCGCAAGCAAATGGACCTGGTGAAAGTGGTGCAGTGGTCAAGAATTAAAAAATTAAAAATAAAATAACTACTACTATTACTAATTCTTCACTAACCAGTTACTTCGAATGGAATTATTTGCTATCTCAATATTTGAATAATTTAAAAAAGTTAAAATAAAAATTGAAAAACCTGAGAAATAACGAAAAGAACGAGGGAGTGAGACATATGAGGAATTGATCGTTGGTAGCAGTGGTAAAAAAGATTAAATGTTTTAAGAAAGAAGACATTGATTATACACGATCATTAAACATATATGAGAGCAAACTTTTTTTCATTGCTATAAAATTGACATAAGGGTGGGGGAGTAGTCTTATTATTCATTTTCTATTTTTTCTATAATTGTAATATTGTTCTGCAAGGCTGGAAATTGTTTTATTGTTAGATTACTCTCTTTTTAGATTTTTTTCTTTTGCTTTTAGTACTATTAGCCTTTTTGGGATAAATTTTTTTATGCTGGAGATTGTTTTATTGTTAGATTACTCTCTTTTTAGATTTTTTTTCTTTTGCTTTTAGTACTATTAGCCTTTTTGGGATGAATTTTTTCTCATAAAAAAAAAAGTCATTGATGATGGATGTGGGGAAAGGGATGTTGAGAGAAAAGGGGTTTTTGGGTAAAATGGAGAGTTGTAGATGCAGATGAAAATGATAAATGAATGATGATTGAAGCAGTTACACTCACAAAAATGAGAAAAGGAGAAAAGTAGAAAAACTGCTTTTTTATTGGAACAGTTACACCCACAAAATGGAGTGCCACGTGGATGACTCTATTGAATAGAAAATCCTAACTTTTAATGTGGAGGCTCCATTTTGAAATGGGAAATTCTGGAGCCTCCATTGGAACATCTTTTTATACTAAAAGAAAATATTTAGAGTTTTTATATGATATTTTATATGTATTATTTTTTTTACAAAATCCAATACATAATTAATATTATTGTTTCCAACACATCCTTATTTATTACACTATTTTTTTTCACTTTTAATATCTTTATCTATCTTCAATAATGATTATATATTAGTATTATAGTCAAAATATCTCAAATTCTTACATTATTAAATCATTTCTTAAAATTCGTGCATAACCTTAAAAAACATTACTTATGAAACGGAGGGAGTATCAATTACTATAATACTTCATTCATTTCATATTTGGTGTGTTTTAAGGTTATGCATCAATTTTAAGGAATAGTTTCATGATGTAAGAATTTGATATATTTTAACCTTAATGTCCCTATATAATCATTATTGAAGAGAGAAAAATATATTTGAAGTGAAAAAGAGAGTGTAATAAATAGGGTGTGTTTGGAAAAATAACATTAATTATGTATTGAGTTTTGTAAAAGAACAATACATATGAAACATGTGACAAAAACTCTATGAACACTACATATGAAACGGATGGCGTAATTATTTTTATTTTTAATAAATTAATTATATTTTTTATCATATCATTTATCTTTTTATTAAAATGATTTTTTTTATTACTAATATAATTTTTTATATTTTCTTTTAGTATAAAAAGATGTTCCAATGGAGGCTCCAGAATTTCCCATTTCAAAATGGACTCTCCACATTAAAAGTAGAATTTCCTATTCAATTGGCACTCCATTTTGTGGGTGTAACTGTTCCAATAAAAAAACAGTTTTTCTACTTTTCTCCTTTTTTCCTTTTTGTGAGTGTAACTACTTCAATCTTCATTCATTTATCATTTTCATTTGCATCTACAACTCTCCATTTTATCCGAAACCCATTTTCTCTCAACATTCCTTTCCGCACATCCATCATCAATGGCTTTTCTTTTTATGAGAAAAAATTCATCCCAAAAAGGCTAATTGTACTAAAAGCAAAAGAAAGAAATCTAAAAAGAAAGTAATCTAACAATAAAACAACCTCCAGCCTTGCTGAGCAATATTACAATTATAGAAAATATAGGAAATGAAGAATAAGACTACTCCCCCACCCTTATGTCAATTTTATAGCAATGAAAAAAGGTTTGCTCTCATATATTTTTAATGATAGTGTATAATCTATGGCTTCTTTCTTAACACAAGTTTTAGAAACCCACTGTTCTAGCAGTATACCTTCTTTTTTATTTTTTTTTTAAACCGTATTTCAAGCTTTTTAGTGGCACTTAGGTAATTGTGTGGCAATTTTGTGCCATTTTCAATGGCATTTTCGTAAGTATATGTTAACCAAGGTGCTTTTTGTTGAATAAAGTTTTTTATAGGGAGTGGCCCACCACCTACCTCACCTACAATTAGGCCCATTTTCGTAAATATATAAAATGTAAAGCTTAATGTTTTTGTAAAAATTGTATAAAAGAGAAACAAAAAAGGTATACACAATGTGCTATATTTCAACGAGATACAAGAAATAATAAACGTAGCAACAACAACACAACCACTGATTGAAGAAAAAGTAAACAAAAAATTTACAAAGAAAAAAAAGTAAAGAAAAAGATAAACTAACACAAGACCGAGCAACAAAACTTATAAAAAAAATTTAAACAAAATGTAAAAAAAAATTGCATATCCTCACACTCGCTGTTGCCCGATTGTTGTTGGATCTTCATTGCATGCAACCGGTGAGTGCATTGAAGGTGAGATCCATGGTGATTGTGTTGTTGTGTGGTGGAGAGCATGAAAAAACAAGGAATTAGCAATGAAGCATTTATCAAGGCTCATTTGAAATCTTAAAAGGAATGAAGCATTTTTTTTACAGAAGTAAGTTTTCAATGGCGCAGAATGTTCAATCAAGATTCAAGAAGGTTGATCCATTCAATTCTCTAACGCTGATACCTTAATAAGTTTTTACCACAAAATCCAAGTATCGGGATACATATTCAAAGCAAAAAAAGCTACACATAAAATCATGGGTAGACCTGAGTGGAATCATGGGTATATTTTCAAATCAAATTTCAAATTTTTAGATCTTTGTGTGGACTGGGGTTTAGTATTTGATTATCATACCTCAATCCCCCACTACGGACCTCCGGTCATATTCTTTGTCTCTAGTGCACTTTTGAGTAAAAAGGATTAAATTCTGGACTATGGCCAGTTCTTTACATACAGTTTACATATTAGCCTATTAGGCTTCTGACTCTTGTTTGGTAGTGATTTCGATCTACCGCTGATGATGGCCTTGATTTTAAGTTTTTATTTTGCGAATTCAAAGGATAGGTGGGGTCGCTACATGGGGCGTTATAGCATGGTGCCGACAGTCAAGGCACCAGCTGTGGTGCCTTTTGACTCACCTTTAACTACCGGTTATCAATGGGCAAGGACCAACATGCAATAAAATGTAGTTATTCCACTTTATAGGTAAAATGTAAATATTCTCACTTCCGTTTTTCGTTCCAGCGTAGCGAGAGGTCCATCTTGTAAAGCACGTGTCAGCTTATTGTCAGCTTGTACCTCATCCTCAAGTTCACAGATCTGAAAATGGTCATTGTCTTTTTCATCCTCAAGTTATGTACCTCATCCTCATTGTTCTGTTCATCCTCATATCCCTTCCTTCTGTTGATAAGCTTTGTGATACCCGTAATTTTCCTATTTGAATAAATTGATTTTTCTGAGATTTAATATTGGAATATTTCTTTTATTATTTAAATAAATATATTTATTTGATTTATGTTTGCATGCATAAAAATTTATAACAAAAGTATAAAGAGTAATGACCGAAACTATGCAGTAACTTAGGTGAGAATCTAAGTTACGTTACTTAGTGTATGTGTGTGGTTTTGATTTTTAATGTTATATTATTATTTAAATTGTGAATTGTTAAAATTGACTATATGAAAATGTAGAACTTATTTTATAAGAGTAAAATATTTAATTTTGTATTTTGAAGAAATTCTATTCTTCAAGCTTTTTGAAATTCAAATTCTTAAATAGTAGTTAAAGTGACACAAGTCCCTAAAAAGAGATGACTAATACATGTAAGGCATCTTAACCAACTCATTTATTGTTGGGAATCTACTCTTTTGTTTGTAATTTAACATCTTTGACTTTTCCCATATAAATAAATATGATACATTTATAATGGATTTTGATGAGTTATGATTTTGTGATGTTTTTTTTTGGTTTGCACCCTGGTATCCGGCCCACTGGGCCGACTAATCCAGTTCGAGGGGGGTCCCGGGATTAAGGTTTTATTCCTCTCCCAACGTTGTTGCGGGGGATCGAACCATGGTTCGCCCTACCAAGTGCAGCCCCTGGCACCACTGCACCAACAGCTCGTTGGTTGATTTTGTGATGTTTGATTTGTATGTTAAGAAACAATGAATTATTTTATTGGTTTAAAAGATTTATTTAACTTTGAAAATTAATAACTTTTGATTGGTAAATCCGAATTAAACGAATTTATAGTCAAAACGATCGTATTGAAATGCAGAATTAATTTTTGTAAAAATTAATGTTTAAATTTTATTTCTGCAAAATTTTCATATTTTGTATTTTTAAGAAAATTGTAATGTTTCTATTATTTAAATAAATAGAAATATGACTTTAAAGAGTTCCCTACTGTATTGGAAAAATTTTATTTTCCCTACATGAGTATATAAATCCACGGTTTTGAGTAAGATGGGAAGAAGAAATTTTTAGCTTATCATGCAACCTTTTTTTAAACATCAAGCTTCTCATACAAACTTCTCTTAAATTCAAAGCTTCTTACGTAAGCTTCTTTCCAAAATTCAAATTTCAAATTCAAAAAGTGAAATGATTCATTTGTCCTCCCAAGAAAAGTTTTATTTAATTATTTCATGTTAATTTTTAACTTTGATTTATCATTTTGATTTAATTTATGGAATTTGCCATTCATGAATTGAAAGAAATAATTTTATAGTCTATGAGATCCTTTTTAAAGTGTATAATTTATTATTGCAAGTATGAGTTATGTAATTTATAAAGTTGTAAATTTTATATTTTTGACTTATCAAAAATTATATTAAATTATTTAATTAATTATCCTAGGTTTTGATTTTTGTACTTCTTTTAAAGTAGGGAGGAAAAATTTAATTTCCCCTCCCTATAGTGTGCCACGACCCAAGTGTGTAGGAGGGAGTAAAATTTCCACTCGGTGGAGGGAGGCAACCATCACTGCTTGTGATTAGTTTTAAGTTACAGGTGGAAGCATGAGTTTTACACGTTGTGGAAGCATGAGTTTTACACGTTGAGGCATGCATGACCTTGACGTCACTAATACAAAAGCAAACGTCAGTATAGCATCTACTTTATTTAACACCAAACATACTCCTGTATAGTTACAAAATTATTTTAAAAATTTTATTATCGCCTTTTCAACCAGTTCTTAATTAAAAAAATATTAATACATGCACCCTATCCACACTTAGTGAAAGAATAGTTTTACGGTCATTTACTTATGCTTAGGGTTAGGGTACTACAAAGGGGGAGTAATACTAAAAAAAAAGGATAACGAGAAACATGTCTCAATAAAATAAGTCAAATTTAATAAAAGTGTTAGGGTTACATTTAATATAAAGGGGTACTACTACTAAAAAATTATAAAGACAAAAAAAAAAAACCACAGTTAAGGTTCCAAAATTTTAAGTTTAAGGTTAGTGTTACACGACAAAAAAAATAAAAATAAAAGGGGGACAAGAAATACCAATATATCTAAAAGAAATACCAATATATCTACACGGTATCTAAGCCCTAACATCATGTTTAATATATCTAAAAATTGAAATACCAATAATTTTCTGGACAAAAAATATATATTAAGACAACTTTGAAATTTGTATCAAAATAATCTGTAACTTTAAAAAATTATTACTACCCCCGTATATGAAATGTCTAATCTTATACACAGATTCCAGATCCATAAAAAGTTACGTACATGCTCATTTACTTACTATTACGATTAAGGTTAGGGTTACAGTTACGGTTACGCAAAAGGACAAAGGTTTAAGATAATGGTTATTGGTTCTTTATTTTTTAACTACTCTACTAATTATTTTTAAGTGAGCAATTAACATAATTGTTATGGTTTCTATTGCAAAATTTACGAAAACAAGTGAACTACGAATTAAGAAGCTGCCCAAGAATTAAGGCTCCTATGTTAACCATCTCTCCCTATTATAATAAAAAATACAATTAACCATTAATTAAATTTAACACAACTAATAATAAAAACTGTCATAATTTTTTTGGACTGGCAACCTTGCCTCCTTATAATTAGTATTAACATACAGGTGAAAACATGCATGCTTCCTTCTAAGGTCAATACAAGAAGTAGTTGGAACGAAGTTAAGCACATAGATAAATTGAATAAAAGTTTACACGCAGGGGCATGCATACACTTGTCTTACATACAAACGGTTCACATGAAATTAATATTCAAACCACCATTAGTAATATGACTAAAATTAAAACAAAAGGAACAAAACTAATTCTGAGACATAATTAATATTTTTACATAATAAAAAAGGAAAGTAAATAAAAGAAAAATAACAAACTACGGGTATATTTTTACTTTAATATTCACAATGATATCGAATTTAATATCGTAATGGGATACTGGGTAAGGATAGTGTCTCATGGGTAACTATAGGGTCAGGGTTTTGCCCAGGATTACGGTTAACCAAATGATTCCTCAACCGTTCATAAAATGAGTTAAGTATTGCATAATTAAACTGCATAACTCACTCGTTTTCGAAAATAAATTTTGAGCATTAACCTTATATTCTTATAAGATTACGTTAATTAATTACAAGCATTAAGCTTATTATAATAACATAATTGGTAAAAGAAAATGGCACTGTTGTTGGGGTTACGGTTAGGGTTAGGGTTTAGGGTTTGAGTTACGGTTACGGAAAAGGATTACGGTTACGAATGCAGTTTATCTTTATTACGCTATTAATAAAATTCCCACTAACTTCACTCACAAAATTTAAAAAAAAAAATTAATCTTACCAATAATACTTAGTAAAAGTGACACTTAAAAAAGGATCTTAAATTTAAACAAGCTCTACTAACAAACAAGTGCCCAACAATAATAAAGTTACGTCGGGTGACAAATTTGGCAGATAATGCATCGCTAAAATTAGGGTTAAGGTTCTAAGGTTATGATTTCGATTGCAAAGTTTAATTACTATAAATTAAGTAAGAATTAAATTTTCTGCAGTTGTTCTCTTACTAAACTCTCCACAATATAACACAAAAAAGTCTTAATGGGGTTTGGATCGGTTGTTTCTTACGCCCGAACTCCCCATATTGGGAAGTTCCCACTAAAAGCATCCCCCTTCGGTATTACGGGATTAATGTCAATGACTCACTACAATTGGGACTTCAGCCAAAAATTTATAAACGTTTAATTAAAATATACCCACTTTAAAGCAAGTTTTGGCCATGAAGCATTCCATCATAATATATTGTAACATTACAATTTTACCACCTTTACCTTTATTTTAACACAAAAGATAATATTGTTCACAACAAAACTAGGCTTTAATTAACCCATTGCAAAATATAAAACTGGGCTTTAATTAAAAAACATAAAATAAAGAACAAACATAACAAATAAATAAAAAAAAACTAATATAAAGTTCACTGTTTCTATATAAAAAAAACGAATGAAACTAAAAACAATTAAACAACGGAATGAAACTAATGTAACTAATGCAACTAAAGAAAGAAACGAAACTAAAAGGAAAAGGAACGACTACTGCTGCGCCATTCAATTGACCTGCAACAATAGTACTAGCCAATTACTGTGGTGGGGCCTCATTGTAGTGGATACAAACACAAAACGATAAAGACAGTGCTTGTAAATACGAAATACACGAAAATACAAGCATAACGGGACGGAATCAAATTCGCTCATCTCCCAGTGCATGAAACCGGTAAGCACAGGTTAGGGGCAAAGTGAGTAGCGAATCTCAGCCCTTCATTTCATGCACCAACAATTACACGGAGCTGATCAAGGGCACCACAGGTGGTGCCTTGACTTTGGGCACTATGCTATAACTTGCCTCGCTACATAGGATAGTTAGGAGCTAGGACGATATTCGAATTAAATGAAGATGGACTTTTTGTTTGCTGGAAAATGAAAACAGTGATACTACACATGCACTTGATTCCCTCACCATACATGGATATGATTCAATTCAATTTTTACCTTGATTAAAATTTTAAATTTCTCAACTGATTCATGATGGTAGGTGTGTTGCGTAATGCAACTATGCCAATCGCAACTTTCATGCACATAAGTTTGCGGGTTTTGGCTTAAAAAAATTCAGATTGTTGTTTTATGTATAATTTAGGTTAGGGTCTTGCTAACAAGTGCCCTAAGGGCATTTGTTAAGGTTCATATACTTAGAAAAACAATCATCAATGCACATTACTCCGTGTTTCGAGAATCTAAAAAAATGCATTTTTCAATAGTTATTTACTACATTTAACTTCTTAACAAGTGCACCAAGGGCACTTGTTAGCATTTGCCTTTAGGTTATTGTGTAAGTAAAATACTATATAGTATTTGTTTAGTAAATTTATATATATAAATTTCAATAACAAATTTATTTGTAATTTGCATTTAAATTTTTTTTATTAATAAATAAATAACTATACATTACTCCCTCTGTCTCTGAATATGAGATCATTTTTAAATTTTTATTTTCTCTTTATTTATAAGACCGTTTACCAATTTCCAATAATAATTAATTATTTTTTCATAAATATCCTTAATTACTCAACAATTTTTATAATTCCAATAATATTCACAGTGGTAGTTTTGAAAAAAAGCATATATTATGTTAATTGGTCTTTCCTTGAGGCCATGATGTGTCTTATGGGTTTTTGTGATAGATGAATTTCGTGGATCAGAACCTGTGTTTTTTCTGGAAGCTTATCGGTGTTAGTTAATGGGAATCCGATGGGGGAGGTTCATATAGGTCGTGGTCTAAAGCAAAGTGATCCTCTTGCTCCTTTCCTTTTTCTTATTGTGGCTGAGGCTCGTAACAGTTTTATGAGGAAGTTGGTTGAGGTGGGGAGTTTCTCTGGGTATAAAGTGGAGTCCCCGACTGTTGAAGTCTCCCTCTTGCAATATGCTGATGATACTATCATCATTGGTGATGCCACTTTGATTAATATTAGATCTATGAAAGTTGTCATACGTTGTTTTGAGTTGGTTTCTGACCTCAAGGTAAACTTTTTTAAAAGTTGTTTGTATGGTGTTAACGTTTCTAATGATCTTTGTCAAGATGCAGGTAACATTCTGAATTGTAAATTAGGAGCTATCCCTTTTCTCTATCTGGGAGTTCCGGTTGGAGCAAATGTCAAATCTATCTCATGCTAGCAGCATGTTATAAAGGTGTTTCATAAGCGTCTTGCAAACTGGAAAGAGAGGAATAATTCTTTGGGGGGGGGGGGCGAACCACTCTTGTCAACTCTGTTCTCAATAGCTTACCCATTTACTCTATGTCCTACCTGCGGTTACCTAAAAAGGTTTTGCACTTGCTTACTTCTATCCAGAGAAACTTCTTGTGGGATGGTGTCCAAGAGAAAAGGAAAATACCTTGGGTGAAGTGGGATTTTATATGTAGAGATAAGATGGAGAGAGGCCTTGGTGTGAAAAATCTTTGACATGTTCTATATGGCCTTGCTTTGCTAAATGGCGTTGGAGATTGGTCACTGGTGAAAAATCTATCTGGGTTGATGTTCTAAAGGCTCGATATGGTGATTTCAATCCTTCGAATCTCTTACATGAAAGATGATCTAATTTTGTCAAAGCTTTTGGTTGGTGGAAAGCAATATATTCTCGAGGGGAGTGCTTATTCTATTCTGATTGGTTTGCTTCTTGTCTCTTGAAACATATTGGTTGCGGAGATGATATTCGGTTCTGGGAGGATAAATGGTTTGGAAACTCTAGCTTTAAGGAGCTATATCCAAGACTCTGTTCTATTTCTTCTAATACAAGCAATCTTATAGTGGAAGTGGGTGATTGGTCAGGCAATTGGTGGAACTGGTGTCTGGCTTGCAGTCATCATTTCTTTGCTGGGGGGGGGGGGGCGAACCACTCTTGTCAACTCTGTTCTCAATAGCTTACCCATTTACTCTATGTCCTACCTGCGGTTACCTAAAAAGGCTTTGCACTTGCTTACTTCTATCCAGAGAAACTTCTTGTGGGATGGTGTCCAAGAGAAAAGGAAAATACCTTGGGTGAAGTGGGATTTTATATGTAGAGATAAGATGGAGAGAGGCCTTGGTGTGAAAAATCTTTTACATGTTCTATATGGCCTTGCTTTGCTAAATGGCGTTGGAGATTGGTCACTGGTGAAAAATCTATCTGGGTTGATGTTCTAAAGGCTCGATATGGTGATTTCAATCCTTCGAATCTCTTACATGAAAGATGATCTAATTTTGTCAAAGCTTTTGGTTGGTGGAAAGCAATATATTCTCGAGGGGAGTGCTTATTCTATTCTGATTGGTTTGCTTCTTGTCTCTTGAAACATATTGGTTGCGGAGATGATATTCGGTTCTGGGAGGATAAATGGTTTGGAAACTCTAGCTTTAAGGAGCTATATCCAAGACTCTGTTCTATTTCTTCTAATACAAGCAATCTTATAGTGGAAGTGGGTGATTGGTCAGGCAATTGGTGGAACTGGTGTCTGGCTTGCAGTCATCATTTCTTTGCTTGGGAAGAGGATCAGTATGCGGAACTTATCAATATTCATCGTGATGTTCCTCTTCGGAGGGATGTTAGTGACTATTGAAGTTGGTTGATTAATGGTGCCGGAGTGTTCACTGTAAAAGATACTTACTCTTGGTTATTGGAAAATTACTCTTCTACTTCTCCTCCTCACCAGTTGGCCAATTCAAAATTTTTCTCTCATATTTGGAAATCCAAGCCATCTAATATAATCATTGCATTCAATTGGCAATTGTTTCTGGATAGATTGCCTACTTACGATAACTTGATTGCGCATGGAGTGGATGTCAGTAGCAGTGTTGTTTTTGTAGGTTCCATTCATTTGTTTATTTCTTGCTCGCTAGTGAAGAACATTTGGCACTGGTTCATCGGTTGGATTCAAATGGGCTCTACTCATGCTCTTCTACCTCATGAAAGTTTTCTGGAGTTTAGAAGTTGGTTTCCTGACAAATCCTTATGCATGTATGCCTGTGGGTTATGGCTCACTGTTACGTGGAGCATTTGGAGAATGTGTAATGTAACACCCCGATTTAGAAACTTGAAATTTCCCTTTTATTAATTCATGAAAATATGGGTAAGATTCTTTTTTATTGGTGACGTGGACATGAGTTCATTCTCATAAAAACATTTTCTCTTTAAAACATTTTTTTATAAAAATAAGTCATTCATGTCCCACATCACACATCAAGTTCCAAATCGAGATGTTACCAACATCACGCTTTGAAACTCTTTCTTCCATTTTCATAAAGTGGTTCGTTTGTCAAAATAAACCTTGTTTTATAAATATTACTTCTAAATCCAGTCATATCCATCAGAAGGATAAATTTTTCCAAAACATATTGTCTCATAAAACAGTTACATCATGGTAGAGCAATTTCATCTTAGTACATCTCAAGAAAGTGCATTACATAAGAAAAACAGGACTAAGAACCTATACTACGGATCGTCGCCTTCACCGGGCACTCCTACTAGCTCGAAAAGCTCTTCAACATCTTCAAATCTCTCCTCATCATCATCGGGAAACGTTGGACTCAATGTGCACTCCTGGTCTGTCAGCACTACCTTACTCATCATATCTCTCACATCTGATCCTGCAAGAGTGAACAGTGGATCAATGACCTCCAAACCGATGGATCCACGCCATTTCCAACCTGGTGGAGTCAACTCCCAGTTTCCGTCGTCCAATGGGCACATGGAGATCATGATGCTATACGCCATCTGCAATGCACGATATAGAATACTAACAGAAGAAATAGGGCAGAAGAGAAAGAGTGAGCAATCCCGAACGATTTCTAGTCGATGAGCGGAATTACAGTACGCACAAATATTAAGACAAACACATAACAATATATATATCAAACGACAAAGTGCATAACGTAATTCACCTCATCATAATCATTACACAATAATGCCTTTCATTCTGACAACTCTCTCTTCAAACATTTATCACTTCCTTTCGTTTATTCTCAAAGTTAATCCACAAATCCTTTTCATCACAAAATCACATCCTTTGTCTTATCCATTCTTTCTTGCCACTTGACCTCTTCCATTTTCCCTTCCTAACAATCTGTGCTGGATATTAATCTCTTACTCTAGGAGTCTTTTCAATAATTTAAACTTACTTTATTAAGTTTTATCAGAGCGCATCCAACGATGACAGGGGAAATTAAGAGAATGTCATCGAGGAGTTAATTAGCACACATACATCTCCTCCAATCCTCCCAAACCTAATCGAAAGCAAACAGGACGTACAGGAACCTTAACCCACGCAGGTCGAACAACCGAGAAAATCCAACAACTCATATAATTGTCAAGGCCACAACCGTACGGGCCGGCCATCATGACAATTAACATTTTACGCGATACCGCAAGGGCCCAACACCAATCGACTGCTCGCCTCGTTCAGGTTCCCTCTCACCGTTTTAAAATTGATCAAGGGAGTGATAGTACTTTTCTAGTCCCGGTGCAGAACACGCTACGATCCCTTGGGTATCAATCTCCGATCACATGTAGACTCGTTCTGCCTAGAAGAGCACTCTAGGTTAATTGACGTTTCACCGTCATCACCCTCCCCTATCACAATCACTCACCTGAGTATCCGCAGATAAACAGGGTATCTTCCTCTCCACTACTTCACACTCCACTCGCCACGTTATATAATGTCTTTTAATGTCTTATTAGTATTTTATTAATCCTAAGCTCGAATGAGTCACCCTTGTTCATCCCTTCGGTGATCCTCGACCTCTAATTAAATCTTTCACATTAACGCTTCCTCATTACTTCATATTTCTCATAGCAGTCGAACTCAGCATGAGCTCCTCAATCAAGCAAATGTGTCACATCAATCGTGCACCTTGGGGAGTTCCTCGGTCTGGCACGTGTCATGATAATCCTTTCGTTGTGCGGTACATACACATCACTAATTCCAATTATATTTGTCTTATCATTTCTTTCCTTGTACTTCCATATCCAAGATTTCCAGAGCTTATCAACACATCATGCTATTATTAAAAATCTTTTCCTTTTCATTGCTTAATTCAACCTTATCGCATTATTCTCATCAACATTATTATTAATTTCATAATTTCCATTGCCTCACTTAATTTTTCGTCATGGATCAAACATACCAATATCTCAAAGAGTTTCAGACATAAACATCATCATATATATAAATATTCATCATGCATAAGTAATAAAAGCAAATCATATCATCATGGCATATTTACATCAATAACATCATGCATCATATGGTGCGTGGTCCTAGTCCTCTTCGTATACGTGACCGCACACACAAACAATTGTCACGATACTATTGACCCAGAGACCACTAGGTTTCGATCTTTGAGATGATACCGAACGTCTTAACATTTTACCTAAATACCACAGTGTCTTAGGGAAGGCCCCTCTCTCACCTCAAATCCAGCAATTATCCATCAAAAACCGTTGCGGGTCCTTCCGACTGACAGCAGCTCCAAAATCCAGACTTGCAAATCCTTTGCTTAAAACAAGACACATAATTAATACAAGGCTATCTAATCAACATTCATTCTTAATATCAACTCACTTTTGAAAATGCGTTTTAAATCCTTACCGGGAAATCGTAAAAGAAACCTTCACTTTCTCAAATCAAATCCAACTTTTGAATATACTTTAAATACCTCAAAATCATTCTAACACAATCAATAAAACACTTTAAAACAATTTCTTTGGTTGCTGGTCCATTCCGGATAGCCACGAATCAAAACTCAAAAACACCGAAAAACGTAACCTTTTCAATCCAACTTTTCTCTAAATCAAATACCTTTGAAAACACAAACTTTAAATAAATTGAAAACATTTTTATAAGTGAAACACAATTTAAGCAATTTCTAGATAGCGAAGAAGCAGCTCAACATTATATTTTCGAAAAATCCGAAAACACCTTAAAACCGTCTTTTACTCCCTTTAATACTTCACTCTAAATAAGCACTTAAAACAATTTGTTTTTCACACACAATATCATGAAATCAAATAGGACATCAACCACACACTTATCATTTTTCAATTAAACAAACCCCTTCAAAAATCATTCCACTTCCAAGAATAACACGAAATCAAACACAACATTTTAACTTAGCTAAATAATTCCTTTTCGTTTTAGTTCCAAGACAAGTGAACATAAAGGTAATTCAATTAGCATGCATCACATAATAAGCCAATTAATATACATATATCATATAAGACAATCTCATCTTACACTAAAAACCTAGGCCGAATAACAACCGTAAATAGTTACTCTACAAGTTCATTTGTGCATAATCTAAACATACTATTAAAAAATTACTCATTCAATCATTTTAAAGCATCATGATCATCATACAAGTCCAGACAAGTCACAAAAATGCACAAAAGTTCACACATGTCCAAAAAGTATCAAAATGAGTATTAGTTCAGTTACGAGAAAAACACAAAAGCTAAAATCCAAAACCATATCAAATCAAGGATTTAAGTTCCCAAAATTTTCAAAACACACACACACATCAAGGTTAATCATATAAAATTTTAAAGTCATTTGAACAATCCTAGCTTAGGTTTCAAATCAGATTTTGCATAAAAATCACAACAGTACTGTTGCTGACCTGAGGCTAAAATGCCACAATTAAAAATAGTAAATCAACTCCGAATTGCATGAAAATTGGTACAAACCTTCCTCATACAGTCAAGGCCATCTCATACAAATTTCACATTATTTGGAGTTGTTTAGGTCCTACTTTTTCAATTAAACTTGTCACTAAGTCTGAAAAATCTGAACCAAACGATTCACTGTTTTGTCATTAGAAAAATTATCAAATCAACTCCAAATCATCTAAGACTTTACAGAGAGTCTCATGAAATGTTCAAAAAATCACCATAAAATTCCAAGCCATTTGAAGTAGGTTAGGTTCTAAAATTCTGTTCACGTTTAACCCGAAAAGCTTATTTTTCGGAAATCGTTTTCGTAAATATGGCTCTAGTACAATTAGTAAACCAATTCTAAAAATATTATAAAAATTCAGAGACACTACAGTTAGCATCATCAAAACATTAACCAAATTTCATGGGTTTTGAACTTGAGAAAACATTTTTCATTCTAGTCCTTTGCCACTAAAAACACAAGTTTTTCTCAAACATTCTTCGACAAACAAAATTCATTTAAAATATCAAAATAATTCCAAACCATTCCAAATTTTCCAGAATTCATTCAAATCATATCAAGAACAACATATTAAATTTTCAAGGCAAACGGATTAGCACAACCAACATTTATCACTAATTCCTTCAAGCTAAAGCAACATGTTAAAAAAATTCGGCATAGAAGCATCATATCATTTTCCATTTCATTCACACACATGCAGTCCCTAAAGGGTCATATTCCTACTCCGAACACACATTGTTACGCACCAAAATCACAATTTTTCAGCCACACATTTTCTCATGCAAATAACCATTTTTCAAACCTATTTGAATTCATTTTCATGTTCTAACCTCATTTAATTTCCTTTCAAACGACTCAAATCAAATCAATTTATCATTTTCATTCAAACTTAAATCAAATGCACTTAATAATCAAATAATTCAAGAGCACCAACAAATTTTTACACTTAAGCATTTTATCATACAAAACCGTATAACACATATATGAACATATTCATCACAAAAATCAATTTATCAATCACTTTTCTTTAAAAAAAAACGAATTAATAAGCATGAGAACAATTTATTTTAACTCAAACATGACATGCATAATCAAATCAATCTATTTCCTTAACTAACATACTTAGGCCGAATTAAACATAGTAAAAATTAGGGATTTTTATACAAATTAATCAACACACGAATATACACAAAATCCATTTTTCATTCCTTCATTTAAACATAAATCAAAGCATTTAAACAAAACCAAATCATTGGGACAAAATCAATAAGAAAACCGTATAGACCTAGCATCATCATGCATGTCCATTTTGTTTATTTTAAACTTAGATTCTAACATGCATGTAACTAAAAATCAAAGATCAAGGTTCAAAATTAATCAAACACCAAAAATCAATTTTATTTCCCCCCTTTCTCATCTTGGCCGAATCATAGAGAAGGAAAATTAAGGTCTTTTGTGAAACCAAAACAATACAAGAACACATGCTTCAAAACCACTCAAAATCAAAGCTTAGTCTTTTATTATAAACACAACACATCAAATCATTAAGACAAAATAAAATCACTTGAGCACAAAGCTCATAAAAATTGTATGGTCCCTTGGAGGTTTATGCATGTTCATTTTATTCTTTTAAGCTTAAATCCTTATACATTGGGGCTTAAAAATCATAGAGGAACACAAAAATATAACATGCATCAAAAACAAAAATTTATTTCCTTTATTTCTTGCCCTGGGCCGAATGGCCTAATGAGGAAAAATCAAAAATTTCTTGCAACATAAACTCATAATTTAAGATCAACAAAAATCCTTCTTTATTTCTTTATTCCCAATCAAGAATAAAAACAAAAATCATATGGGTATCAAAGAGGAACAATACCGTATGACCTTGAGGACATGATGCATGTCAATTTTTCAATCTTTAAACTTTGTTTCAAACATAAAAATAGCTAAAGATCAAAGCTTTATCATAAAATTACACATGCATCAACAAATTAAATCAACAACTTATAGGCATAAGTTCATAGAAACCAAAAATAAAACAACATAAGGAACAAAAGGAATGTAATGAAAATGAATACCTAGAAGGGAAGATGGAAACAAGATGGAAAAAAAGCTAAAATCCTCTTCTTCTCCCTCCTTGGTGCTCACGGCCTCTCCCTCTCCTCTAGCTTCTCTCTATTTTTCTTTTCTAAGTAAGATGGCAAGAACAACTAGTGGAATGGGTGGGGGTCTTAAGGCTTTTATAGAAAAGTTTAGGGTGGGGGTGTATTGCCTTAAAATTGGGGTGAGAAGAAAATAAAGAGGCTTCCCCAAGAAGCGGTTTACATCATTATTTGGTGGGGGTTGGACTTCACAATTTTTTTATTCCATGCTCATGAGTACTAATTGATAGGTATAGGTAGGTTTTACGTGAGTTAATATTGGATAGGATAATTAAATAATGTGGTGACATGCATTGATCCAAAATTTATGTAGGATAGAGTCATTAATTGCATGTCTCCTATAGGGTATAAATAGGGTGGCTACACTTTAATTATGGTAGGATATGTTTAGTTGGGTTACCCTAGGGTCTTGTGCACTCATAAAAGAATGTCTAACAATTTAAAATTCAAAATGCACAAAATAAATTCTTAAAACCGTATAGTACATTACCACAACAGAAAATAATATTTTTTTTCCAATACAGTAAATTTCTCTTGAAAATCATTATTTAATTTACTAAAACCAAAACATTATAATTTTCTCCAATAATAACAAAATTTTCGTGAACAGCAAAATAAATCCCCAAACTATACCAAAATAATTTCGACATTTCAATACGATCGTTTTGACTGTAAATTCATTAAATTCAGATTTACAGATCATAAGTTATGAATTTTCAAAGTTACGTAATCAAATAAATCAATAAATAATAATTCCTTCCAAACACAAAATAAAATAAAACAATCCACCATTATAAAAATATATTCCAAATAATTATTTTTATTTGTAAATTTAAATCAAATAACGAATTAATATAAATTCGAAAATAACTGCCCAATCATAAATTCTCAAAAATTAATTTATTAAAATGGGGGAAAGTGCGGGTATTACATGTAATGATATTATATTTAAGGCAAAACTGCTTCATTGGTCCCCTAAGTTATTTACTTGTTTGAAAATGGTCCCTCGAGTTTTTTTTTTTGGTTTGAAAGTGACCACTCAAGTTTACTTCCGTTAACATGGTTGGTCCTTCCGGTAATTTTTTCGTCTCCGGTCATCTTCTCCGTTTGAATTTTCGGCCAACATCATTTTTTCTGGCGATGAAGCTCTACTTTTTTTTTCTTTCTCTTTGCTCATTCTTCACCAACAAATGTTCAGATTGGACCACCAATATCTCTACAATTCTCCACCACGTCTAGAAGATGGTGTGATGGGATTTGTGGGGTTGGAGATAAAATAAATTGGACGGAAAAAATGGAGTTTCGCCAGAGAAGATGACCGGAGATGGAAAATTTGACGGAAGTACCAACTATACTAACGGAATTAAACTTAAGGGACCACTTTTAAACAAAAAACTTGAGGGACTATTTGGAACAAATAAATAACTTAGGGGACCAAAGAAACAATTTTGCCTATATTTAATAAAGATACCTTCTCTATGGTTGATATCTATGATATGATCAAAGTTTAATCTTGGCTGCAAATGTTGGCTTTTAGTGATTTGAGATTTAGTTTCGCTAGTTGGTGTTTGAACCCTTTAGAATGTTTAAAAGGGATTTTGTAATTGTTTTTGTTGGGACGGAGTGTCAGGGGTTTGGTTTACTAGGATTTGCTATGCTCTTTTTTCCTTGATTAGGATTTTTTCCACTGGGTTTTTCCTATCAAGGTTTTTAAGGAGGTATAGATCCTAGTAATATTTTGTTAGATTTTGTTGTGTCATTGGTTGTTGTTGTCCTCAACTTGTATCTTGTGCTTCAATTTTTCGTGAAGAAGACTCAATTATAATGTTCTGTATTAGTTTTGTTCTATTTTGAGCATATGATGATTGTGTACATTTGTTCAAACCCTTCATTTGATGGGGTTTATATGGGTACAATGATGCTTGAAGAAACTCCTTTTATTAGTTTAATGGTATATTTTTTTCTTATAAAAGAAAAATTATAAATTATTTTTATCTCAAATAAATTAGTTGACAATTGTATATCAAAATACTCCCGAAATAATGTAAACCAAAAATAGATTAGATCTTCAGTTACCTCAAACCTATTCTCATCAACAATGATTAATTATTTATTTTTTTATATTTAACGGAGCTTCACAGTCCAAAAAAAATTAATTATTTGTCAGAAAAAATAGTTAGTTAAATTTATCATTCTTTATGATAATATATATATTTTTTTTCTAGACCATAAGTATCATCCACTAATTAGACACAATCATGCTTGAATTAGATAAAATTGTTATAATTGGTAAAACTCTTTCTAACAAGTATTTGGTGTAACGATATTTTAAAAGACTCAAAACTGAAGTTGGAAGAAAATGTGCCAACCGAAGTGTAATGGGGTTTGGGGTTTAGGGATTTAGAATCCTTCAATCTTGCTCTGTTAGCGAAACAAGGTTGGAAGATTATTAAATCTCCTGAGTCCCTAATGACTAGAGTTCTAAAAGCAAAGTATTTTCCGAATTGCTCATTTATGGAAGCTTCTTTGGGAAATAATCCAAGTTTTAGTTGGAGAAGTATTTTAGAAGGTCGTTCGGTATTGGAAAAGGGTTTGAGGTGGAGGATTGGTAATGGCATGAAGGTGAGGGTGTGGGGTGATCCTTGGATTCCTAAACAATGGTCATTCAGACCAATCACGCCCAACCAATTTCAAGAAGGTTTTCTTTTGGTCTCTGCTTTACGTTCTCAGAATGTTACTTCTTGGGACAACCAGACTCTAGATCAGTATTTTTTGCCTTGTGACAGGGATGAAAATTCTTGGATTCCGATTTCTCCTATTGATGTGGAAGATGAACTAATTTGGCATTTTATAGACAATGGAATATATTCAGTCAAGAGTGGGTATAATACCTTACTCCAATTTCAGCATCATTTGGTGGAAGGGGGAGAAGGACCTTCTGTTCCTGGAAATACACCGATTTGGAAGTCTCTTTGGTCCTTAAATCTTCCTGAAAAATTGAAGATTTTTCTTTGGAGGGTGATTAAAAATATAATCCCAACTAAAGACAATCTTCTTAGGAAGAAGGTACCTTTAAATCCGATTTGTAGCGGCTGTGATGTTGATGTCGAATCTGCCCATCATGCATTTTTCCACTGTAATGTTGCTTCGAAAGTCTGGAAGCTTCTGGAGCTGAAATCGATTCTGGATTTGGGCCCCAGGAAGAGCATGGTGGATTGGTTCGAAGAAATCTATTAGAGCAAAGGAAAGGAGGTGGTGAGATTTGCGGTGGTGGTTCTTTGGAGTCTGTGGAATGCAAGGAACCACCGTGAGTTTCAAGCTAAGAGAAAATCGGCGGAGGAGGTGACTGGGGAGATTAGAAGTTATTGGGAATCCTTGAGGAGGATGAAGATTGAGCCTTTTGGAAGTCCGATTCGAGCCAAACCTGTCATTGCAGCGGTGGTTTCGGATCCTCCTCCAGCAGCGGTTCTGCTGCACTGCGACGACGCTTTCTTGGCTGGGGAAGGAAGAGGCGGGTCGGGTTTCATTTCAGCTCCAGAGATGGTCGTTTTGTGAGGGGAGGTGGAGAAAGGAATGAGCTGCCTGCAAAACCAGTGTACCAGGAGGCCTTAGCTGTGTTGAAGGGTCTGGAGTTGGTAAAGGAAATGAATTTGGGTGCTGTCTTAGTAAGATCTGACTGTCAAGTTCTAATTTCAGCACTAAACTCTCCAAAAGAGGATATTTCTGAGCTAGGAATTTTAAAGAGCACTATTTTGAGTCTAGCTAAGTCTTTTGATTATTGCCTGTTTTCTTATGTTAATAGATCAGGTAATGTTGCTGCACATTCTTTAGCTAATTGGATTGTGCATGCCTATGTAAACAGGGTCAGGTTTAATACCCCCCCTGCTTTTTTACTTGACTGTATTGGTCATTAGTTTTAATAAATATGTTAAGTTTAAAAAAAAAAAGACTCAAAATCTAGATTTTTTTTAATTAATGATGATATATGATCGACTAAAGTATCACTTTAGTTCCTCATTTTGTAAAGAGCTTTCACTTTAGTCCCTGACTTTTCAATAATTCCTCTTTAGTCTCTCACTTTGAAAAAAGCTACTCACGTTAGTCTTTAACAACTTTCTTCGTTCATAGACATTTACGTCCTACACGTGACTGTTAAATAACCTACATGACGTTTGGTTGTTGTGCTATTGCCATAGGTTCATCAACTGCTGTATTTTCTGCAGCTGTCACAGCTTCAGCAGCTGTCTTATCTACAGATGCCTTGGTGTCTTAACTGCCTTTTCAGCAGCTCTAGCCTTTCTTTATCCTATATTTGTCTTTTAATTTAACCATCACAAGTAAGACGTTAACGACCACGTGTGTATAGGTTATTTAACGACTACGTGTGTAAAACGTTAATGTTTATGAACGGAGAAAGTTGACAAGAACTAATGTGAGTAATTTTTTCAAAGTGAGAGACTAAAGAGGAATTATTGAAAAATCAGGGACTAAAGTGAAAACTCATCATAAAGTGAGGGACTAAAGTGACTGTTTAGTCATATATGATCCCAGTATAGTGAGATTATATTGTTGTCTGTGAAATATCCTTTAACCCTTTTGTTATGAACCGGTTCTACTGACAAATAAGTACTAGTATCACAGACCTATGAGCGTTAGTACCACGAGCTAATAAGCACTGATATGCGAGTAACCGATATAACGACTCATAATGGCGTCATCAAACCATTAGTCCGTTACACCTAGAATTCCCTTACAATTATGACGACCATAAACGATTCATCATTGCTACAATAATAACACGCCATCATTGCTCATCATGGCATCATTATTGCCCATCATGGTCATTCATTACAATGTCTCCCTCCCGTTATCCTATAAATACAGGTAGTAGCCAAGGTATAAACGAAGACCCAACTCTCTCATTTCACACAACACACACGTACATCATCCCAAATATCCCAACTCAGTGACGAAGTTCTTTAATTGAGAACAAGTTACCATCGTCGTATATTAATAAACCAATTTGCCGTTATATGTGAGATAACACCCCACAACACCTTTGTTTTACTTTGCTGAGAATATATTTTTGTTTGGGACATATCCTTTGACCCTTAGTTTATTTTTGTTTGGGACATATCCTTTGACCCGTTTTTTTTTTCATTATAAAAGAAAAACCTTGCTTACGATACAGGCAAGATTCTAATTATTTGGAGCGCAAAGGATAAGAATGAGTATCTTGCATAATTAGAAAGAATCATATCCAATCCGTAATGCTAACACAATGATGTGTCTCTTTTCCACCACTATACGTTCTAAGCAAGCGTTCCGGTTTGCCCACGCCAAAACATTTGACAAGAACTAATGTGAGTAATTTGAAACAATATATCTCTTAGTGATATTATTTTTTCCGAGTAATTTAAAATTAATATTCTTAAAATTTAAAAAGAATTATCACAAACGATATATCTTTTCAACAGTGAAGTGATATGTCGTTTCAACGGGTGAAGTGATATGTCAGTTCAATAGTGAAGTGATATAACACAATGTTTGACATATGACATACTTGATTGGCCTTTATTTTATCAACTTTTCCTGTGAGAGCTCCATTTCGTGAGGAGCTCTCTGATTTCAATGTTTGGGTTAAAAATATAATATAGTGTTTGATTAAAGAAGACTTGTTTTAACCCAGTGCAATGCACAGGTTGATTGTTTGTTACTTTATTATTATTTTTTTGTTTGCACCCTGGTTTTGTTACTTTATTATTAATTAGTTATCATGGAAAATATCAATGTGGGGTTTATCAAGTGGTAGTTCACTTAATCCCTTAACCAACTTATCTCGAGTTCGAGCCTTGGGTATGGAGCAACCCCCGCTGGGAGACCCCCTATCGCTTAGTAGATAAATTCATATTTAGTCCCTTAACCAATTTTTATAGATCATTATCTTTTATATTTATCATTTTTTTCTAGTAGATAAATTCCATGTAAACTAATTGAAAACTTTGAGCCCAGCCATGGGTGGGTTTTTTTTTAATATTTTTATTTGCATTCATGTTTTTTTAAATGTATATTACAAATTGATATTGAGTTTATTTGGTAAAACTAACTTATAACTGTGAGTTCATAACTAATAGCTGTGCGAACTTGTAACTTGTAGCTGATAGCTATGAACGTAGCCGGAAGCTCATAGATGTATAGCTAGTTTATTGAAGTAGAGCTGTTTTTTTTGTTTGCACCTTGGTATCCGGTCCACTGGGCCGACTAATCCAGTTGGAGGGAGGTCCCGGGGTTAAGGTTTTATTCCTCTCTCAACGTTGTTGCGGGGGATCGAACCGTGGTTCGCCCTACTGTAACGCCCACAGGAATTTACCCTCGAAATTATAAATATTATGTAGAATATATCATATGAATATTATGTGAATTCTATGTTATTATGTGAAATTATGATTTGAATATGTGAGAATAATTTTTATGCATTTGAAATGAATTATGCATGTTTTGATTATATATATATATAAAGAGCTAATCGATTGCCACTAATCGATTACCCAAAAAGACTAATCGATTACCCCGACTCTGATGAGCCAAAGAGTAAGTCGGTTTAACACGAATGGCTGAGTTAAACACGATTTTAACCACAAATTTGCATAAAAATCACCCTTGGCACTGTGCTTAATTGAAAAGGACATTTGGGAGGTGATTAATTTAAATATATGGAGGGAGTATACACTCCAACACTCAAGAACAACACTCACAAACCCTCTGAAAACGTGTTTTGTTGTCAAGAACTTTCCCTGACTCGTTCTCTGTGATCCAAGTCTCAAACAGTTTGATACCAAGTTTGTAAGATTTGGTGGAGTGTGGAGAAAGTAACAACTTTTCAAAGTTGGGTGTTTAAGTGTGTTCTGAGTTTCAGATTCATATAGCTCTCTTTCCTTTATTCATGTGGTAAGCTCGAGCATCCTTTGAGCTTCAAACTTGTTTTATTTTCAACTTAACATGTCCTAGTTTTGATTCTAACCCTTGATCACGAATTTTTATGTCTTATTCTTGATGATCAACACTGATTTTGTACCCTTGTTGAACTGAAAATAGAGCACTTTGCAGTTGAAACCAAACTTAAGATTTTCCCAACAAATCTGTCTTATGGCTAGAAATCTAGGAGTTCACTTGAACTCAAGGGCCAAAGTATGAAAAATGGAAACTTGAGATAGGAATACGACTTGGAGGTCATTTTATTCCTATTTCTTGATTTGAACAACTTCTATATGATGAATATGAGTTAAATCAATCATGAATTGTGGCTGTTTTGTAAAGAAATGGAAAATCATATGTTAAGTTGTCACTTTACACCTTTCATGAACATTCGATGAATAGAATGTGAATTCGATTGTTGGATGGCTTGAAATGTGCATGAGCATATGTGAATATATGTATTCTTGATCTATTTTGAGTTGAGAATGGTTAAAGTGAAGTGTATTAAAAGTTGGCATAACAAAAACCCAAATCAGTGTGAAAGATGCAGCAGGCTAATCGATTAGCCTGAACAGCTAATCGATAGACTGAACAACTAATTGATTACCTTTTTGAAATTTTTGTGCCAAAACTTGAATTTTTACATACTAATCGATTAGACCCCTTTCTTATCGATTAGTATGACCCTGAAAAGTGAAAATGCTAATTTTTATTACACCTATCTTTAACCTAAGATATTTATGGAATGTGGGAAGTATTCTTGTGAATAAGTGAATGTTTTTATGATGATCTTGATGATGATTGATTATGAATATGAATTCATAATTATGAAATGAATATTAATGAAAAGTGAAATGATTAATGATCTTCATTCGCACGAGGAGTTGCGGATGGTGAGATAATGAGAACATGATGATGAAGGAAAAATGACAAACGAGTAAAGAATGATAATGAACCATGCTTGCATACATGCATTGAGTGAGATTTGCTCCAGTTTGAGAGGCTTTTATACTAGTTGCGCTAGGCGTAGGAAGCCTGTAAGTCGTGAGAGGTCGAGCGGAGGAAGCTCACGAGGACCCATTTCCCTCCAAACTGTGATGCCCCGGGAAATGATTGAGATGAGATTAGCATGCATCATGCCACTTAATTACAAGAGTATTGTATTGATAAATTGGGTATGCTTTTATATATGCATTATTCTCTGATTACTTGATTCTCTATGATTGTTATTTCTAGTTCTTATTGATTATTATTTGCTTATGTGCTTCAGCTATGACTTACTCTCGTGCCCTTTTGTTTGTTAGGTCATGGCGAGGAATCTCTTCTGCATAGAGATGAGGCCACTTCGTAGTGGCCAGTGGCATTATGAGGACGATCGGGTAGTATTCGAGGGTGACGTTGAATTGATATTTCTTCATCCGAATCCACTATCCAGCATGTGTCCTAAGAGGGTAAAGCTTCCTATGATTTATATTATGCATGTTCCACCTGCTTTATGATATCGACCAGGTTATCCACCACCTCCGAATCATCATTTTAGACGATCTCTTCCTGTGAGTCCCTCTCCTCCTCGTGAGAGAATTATTAGAGAGGATCCTACTCGTCTTGGCCCTTCCACCCGATCAAGAGTGTTGACTCCGGAATATATTCCAAGTGGGTCAACACAAAATTCAGAAGGCGAGGAGGACGTAAAAGATCCCTAAGAGGAGGAGGACCCAGAGGAAGAGGATCCTCAAGAAGAAGAAAACCCCGAGGCTGAGGATAATCCGGTTGAGAACTCAACAGGAAGCCAGTGGGTTACTGGTGACTGAGTGGGTATGGAATGGTGGGATTGTATAATATTAATCAGCAGGACTTTTACTCTCTTGACTATAGTCTAATGGAGTTGGGAACCAAGGCTCTGGGTTATGTCTTTTGTCTGTGATATATTGTATATATGATAACTCGGAGTCTATCTTTTGATGTGATAAAAGCTACGCTTCAGTTGCTAATGATGTGAAATATGTTCTAAAACCTTTTGATCATAATGTATATGATGTAAATTATTTTCATCTCTATGTGGATAACGTTGTGATGTGTTGATTTAGTAATGGCTTGAATTTATTTTCCTAAAAAGGGCGAAAAATTAATCCGAATTTTTATAAAAGAATTAAATAAAAAGGGAAATAAATTTGGGTCGTCGCACCTACCAAGTGCAGCCCCTGGCACCACTTTGTGAATTATGCATGTTTTAGAACAGCTCTTTGGTGACGTAGAGTTGTTTGGCAAAACTAATTGTACAACTAGTTGAAATTCGTTAGAAGACATAATTTGACCAAGATATATAATTATAATTGGGAAAAAGAAGAAAGGAAAAAATTGCAATATAATTTATTGAAAAATCTATTATTTTTTGGAAAGCTATTTCACATTGTTTTCTGAAAGTTGGGAAAGCTAATTTTTAAAATCTATAAGTTTCTTTTATTTTTTTTCCCTTCAAACAACTCTAATAGCTTATCAACAAAGTCAATAAGCTAAAATCTACCAGATAAGCTATAAACTACCATATAAGTTATAAGCTTGTATTACCAAACACAACCACTATTTTAGGCCCCATTCGGGGTGGTTGTCAGTTTTTGGTTTTTGGTTTCGAAATTGTATTTTTAAAACAAAACTTGTTCGACAAAATTTGAGCTGAAATAGTTTTTTACTTGTTTTCAGAACAATTTTACATTTATTCTCAAAACAACAAATAATGGTTACATAATATCAGTTTTGAAATGCAAACTTATACTACCTCATTTTTTGTGTCACTCAACCATCACCACCATTATCATCACTAGTTTCACTACCATAACCGCTGCGGTCATTGCTACCACCATGACTACCACTCAATTAACATTGTAACACCCTACTTTATAATTACCCTTATTTAAATAGTCAACTTAAAATTTTCTTTCTAAAACTCTTTAACTTATAAAAATCTCCGTGAAAACGAACGGAGTTTCCCTTGTTTTATGGGCATTCCAAAAATTTTGTTTTTCACGTAACCTGTTATAAGCAATACTCATATAATCCAGAAAGCCAAAAGGGCCAAAACATATCATTGTGCATCACATTGCACCATATTGTTGGAAACCAACAAGCGACTTAACAATCTACTAGAGGGGGGTGAATAGTAGTTGGAAACAATAATACCAATTTTTCGGTTATAATTAAAGATGGAAAAAATAAGAACTTAATTATAATAAAATAACTGGATAAAACAGAAATTGAGCTCGTCTTAATCAATTAGGTGAATCGATTTAGTCGAGTTCCAAACAGAGAAGAATATCAGTTCAGAATGGTGCGTTGATTTATCCGAGCTATAGATCGGATTTTTGTAGCAACAACACTACAAGCCGAGCAGCCAAACTTGAGGTTCGACAAAACCAACTAAGGTTTTACTTGCTGCAGAAATGAGTTTGAAAGTTAATAACCAAGGCAGCAGCAATGCACCATATAATAATTAGATAAAACAGATTAAGAACAAGATTTAAATGCAACGGAAATAAAAATACCCAAAAGTCTAGCCTATGATTCAGTTTTATGCAATAATAGCAGAATAAAAGGAAAGCAGTAACCAGATGGACACAAGATAATTTTATACTGGTGCACTCACAAACCTTGTGAGCTACATCCAGTCCTCCCTAAACCTTAGGGAGCTTTTACTCAGAAACAAATCAATCGGTTACAAGGAATTACAAGTGAACCTCACTCAACCTAACCCTTTCAAGAGTGTACCAAACTCTTGAAATCTGCCCCAATTGATTTCGGTGGAAAGAACCTCTTCCAAAGCCTCCTTGAAACCTTCAAGTAGCTACACCGGTGAAGAACTTCTTTGACTTGTACTTGGAAACCTTCCAAGACTTTCACTGCTTGACAACTTCTCAAGACTTGTTTACAACAGAGATTACACGAATGAATAATGGCTCCAATACAAGAGAATAACTCAACCTAATCAGAATATAAAAATATGAACAGAGATTGAGTGACACTTGAGAGAATTTTAGCAATCATAAAGTTGTGTATCTGTATTGTGCTGTCTGCTCTTTTTGAAAACAAGGATGTGGGGATTCACATTTATAGGCAAGGAAATTAGAGGAGCCCCTGATTTTATTGTCCCAACGGTCACCCACGATTTATTCCATGAAATCAGCAAAAACGTGTTTCTTATTTGTTTTCAGATCTGGTTTTAATTCTCTCAAGCATTTAATCTCAATCAATGATCCATATTAATTATTCTAAATTTGATAGAGATTAAAAACTAATTCTACCGCCCACTCTCATAAAATATAAAACGATTACAATTACAATGAGAGAGAGGCTGCATGATTGTTGTTTGTTGAATGAGCTGAACGATGAGCGAGCTCGGCATCTGACACAACGCCTTGCTGAGCTAGGGGACTTGTGAAGTGAAGCTGATCCCGGTCTGATCGAACTGATCTTATACCGACCATGAGATTATGAGTACCGACTTACGCCGACCAGAGCACTGAGATTTAGGGCCGAGAACCTTCGTTTTGCTCATCAATATAATTTACTTCATACCAGCACCGAGATATTGTCGTGAACCGAGCTCATCAAATTACATGACTTCATCAGAACACTGAGTTGATTCATTTGACTTCGTCAATGGTCGAGGACCGAGCTTTCAGATTGCCAAGACAATAGACTGAGCTTCGGATGAGATGCTCTGATCTGAGCGAATGCTGATCCGAGCAAATCCTTAACTTCCGACGAAATGCATTGAGCCGAGCATCAACTCCACTTCTAATGAGATGTACTTATTCGGGAAGAAGCTCGGCTTCTGATGAAATGCGCTGACACGAACTGAAATGTTTGTCTTCATCAAAGGCCGAGATCCGAGTTTATTCAAACATCACTGGCCAAGCACCATCAGAACAACGAGCTGATTGTCTTCATCAAAACTTTTCTGATTCTACACATATATCAGAGTTATATACACAACAGAAGTTCATCAAGTATTATCAAGTTTTGGAATTGTTTAAACTTCCCAAAAATATACACCTATTAATATTATTGAGAATCTAAAAAGTGTTAAATAAATAGGGGTGTTTGTGGAAAAAAAGTAATTAATGATCATTGAAAATTGGTAAAAGGTCTTATAAATAGGGACAAAATAAAAGTGTCAAAAAGGTCTTATATTTAGGGACAGAGGGAGTATCTTGTATGTTAAATGACAAATTTATTAGTTAAAATATTTTGATGCTTTACGAATTTTAGAATTTATTAGACTTAAGAGTTTGTTCAATTTTGAATTATTGTTGGTAATTTTGTTTTAAAAATATTTAGCTATGTTATATTTATATGGAGGAAAAATGGTACGTTATATATATGGTTATTATTGCAATTTAAATATGAATCATATTGAATTTTTTAATGATTTACTTGTAAAATAAATTTTCTTACAAATATTAATTGTTGCAGATTTTTTTGGCAAATAATATTTTCTTGCATATTTTCCTATTAATATACGAAATTCATTGCCTTAGAATTTTCTAGCGGATGAATTTTTTGTGCTGCAGTATTTCTTACAAATTACTTTCTTGCAGATTTTTTTGTGAATAATAATGTTCATGCGGAGTTTTCTATGAATTACTTTTTTGAGGATTTTTTAGCAGATTGAATTATGGGCATTGTTGCTGCAAAGTTTCCCACGAAATAATTCATGCAATTTTTCTTGCAGATTTTAGTGCTGCATATTTTCCTATGTATACCTTTCTAAAGAAACCGCATAAACTTTCCATGTAAATTGATAAATTCATGATAAATATACTGCTGATTTTTAATAAAAATATGTGACAAAATACGCAAGTAATTTCATACGACTTAAAATCCGCAGCAAATAATTATCCATTAGTTTATTACATGCCGATTATGAATCGCAAAAAATTCCGCAAGAAATGGATTTCCTGCGAACATTTGGTCTATATTTACATAAAATTTTGCAGGAAATTAACATATTTTTAGTAGTGTCTTAATTTCCAAAGTATTGGAAATTAATTAATAACTCTAAACATATAAATGACATATTAGAAAAACCCATGGACTAATAAATTTATTAAAAATAGTACCTTTTTAAAAAATTAAATGTGTTTTTATTAGAAAAATAAAGAGAAAATGGGTAATGCACTGACAATGTAAAGTTTTTTACACCATCAGTGCATCATCCACCATTCATCAATTTATGGTTGTTGACTTTTAAATTAAAGTAATCCAAATGAATGGTGGATGATGGACTGATGATGTAAAAAACTTTACACCGTCAGTGCATATCCATTAATCTAAAAAATAAATAGAAACGAAAGTTGTATTTGTTTTGATTTATTAAATAGTAGTACATTTAATACAGTTCAAAAAAAAAAAGTTTATTTAATACATTCGTAAGCATTTTTTTTTCCGATTTTTTTCATTAAGCTCTTGTTAACAAAGTCATTTGTTAAGGTTTCTATATTTAAAAAAACAATAATCAATACATATTATTATCTCAAGAATCTAAAAAAAATGTAATTTTCAATTTATTATACATTTTGTTGGTTAACACAAGTGTACTTGTTAGCATTTGCCTTTCCATAATTAGAAAAATTCTTGTAAATTTCTTTTTGCGACGTACTGTTTCTGATTTGCAATATAAGAAAAAAAAAACATACTTTTTTTTTAAAATAAGAAAAAGTTATCTAATTTTTTTAAAAAAATTTTGTTACATTCTCGCTACTATTTTCTTAAAATATTCATTGAAAGTGATTATATCATCTAATTTTTGTTTTATTTCTTATGCTAAGTTATTAAAATATCTCTGTTTTTTATAAATTAAAAAAATATATATAATCAGCGACTCCCTCCAGTGAGTCCACTCTTTATTATCTGTTCTTTTTTGGAGAAGTTTTTTTGTTCATTTTTATATCATTTCGAGAATTTCAAATATGTAATAAATATTATTTTCTATGTTTACCCTTATTGAATAGGTTTTGGTTTACGTAAGCATTGAAAAAATTAATGATTATAAAGAGAGAAATGATATAGTGAAAAAAACACAATTAATGTATTGAAAATTTAAACAATAATTGCATTTTTTAAAGGGTGTGTTTCATTTGAAATATGATAAATAAATAGGAATGATGTGAGTCATCAGAAAAATATTTTTAATTTTTTTACTAGTACATCACTTCTTAAATATAAGATCCTTTTGAGATTTTTATTTTGTCTCTATTTGTAAGATCCTATACCGATTTTCAATTATAATTAATTACTTTTTTCTACAAACAGCCGTATTTACTTAACACTTTTTATATTCTCAATGATATTGATATGGGTAGTTTTGAAAATACATACTTCATCCGTTCCTAAATATAAGACCCTTTTGACACTTTTGTTTTGTTCCTATTTATAAGACCCTTTACCAATTTTCAATGAGCATTAATTACTTTTTTCCACAAACACCCCTATTTATTTAACACTTTTTATATTCCCAATAATATTAATAGGGGTAGTTTTGAAAATACATCTCAAAGGTTCACATTTCCAATACAATTAACTAAATTATTACACTTTCTTAATGGACGTGAAATCTTTCAAAGAGGTCTTATAAATAGGAACAGAGGGAGTATCTAATATTCACATTTCCAATACAATTAACTAAAATAATTAATTTTTTTAAAGGACAACATGAAATCTATCAAGAAAGTCTTATACTCCATCCGTTTCATATGTAGTAGTATGTTTTAAGGTTATGCACGAGTTTTAAGAAATGGTTAAATGATGTAAGGATTTGTTATATTTTGACTATAATGCCCCTATATAATCATTATTAAAGAGAAAGAAAGGAATTAGAAGTGAAAAAGAGAGTGTATGGAAAAATAACATTAATTATGTATTGAGTTTATAAAATAACAACACTTATGAAACATAGTACAAATGCTAAAACAACACTATGTATGAAAGAGATGAAGTATATAAGAAGAGAGCAAGTATATCGTAATTGTATTATGGTCCCGTACATTGGGATCTTAAATTGTTGCTTTAATTATCCAACTCTGCATGTTAATGAAAGCAAAGGACATAATCATTACGACATTTGACCCATAACTTAGCATTATTACGGGTACTCCATATTAGTAGCATTGGTTTCTTGCTTTTTATCCTGTCTTGTTTGGCTTGGAATAGTGAAAGTGAAATGTTCAAAAGACTATTGTTGCAAAATTAAGGTCTTGTTAATAGGTGTATTTTTAAAATTACTAATACGCGCCCCAAAATCGTTAAGATTTCTTAAAAAAAAAAAATAGAAACGTAAGTCTTTGAATTTATTAGCTGCATCATTTTCAAAAAAATTATAACCATTTTAAGGTGCTTATTTTCAGCTGTAAGTGTTGAAATTAAGAAAACCTAAAAAAATTATAATAAGTCAACATTATTTTTTTTTAATTTCAAAAATTATACTTTTCAACATTTATTTATTATATTTGATTGTTTCACAAATTTTTTAAAAATATTTGATAGCATTTGTTGTAAGATTATCACAATTAAAAAAGCAATAAAAATATATATTATTTCATCTCTTGAAACTAAAAAAAAAATTATATTGATCAATAAATTTTTAATTATATTTAATCAGTATTTTAAAAACACCGGTTAACGTTTGATATCTTATAACGTTGTGCTAGGACGTTCCTCTTTACTAATATGTTCATATAATCTTTAGTGTCTTTCTAACGGGTATTTTAAGGGCACTTTTTAAGCAATATATAAAAATCAATATTTCATTGAAAGTATACACATAAAACTTATTAATTTATTATTAAATACAACATTTCCCAACAATATTTTACCTTTTTTGTTAAAGAGTGCCCTAAGGACACTCATTAGCATTTTTCTAATCCTTATATGATTGGCGATAAGTGATACTCCCTTTGTGATTATATATAAAAAAATTTTGGTAGATTTTTTATCATTAAAAAAGTTGATTAATAAATTAATAATATTTTAAATGTAAATATTTGATATATATATTTTTTAAAATTATCCTTATAAATATTAATGGAAATCTAAAAAGCGTTAACTATGTCAGTCTATTTATGAAAATAAAATTAATTAAATATCATTAAAAATTGGTTTTAAATTTTATAAATAGGAATAATATAAAAATCTCAAAAAAAAATCTTATATTAATTATATATATATATATATATATATATATATATATATATGGTGTCGTCACCATTTTACATTTACTATACTTTTATAGTCTTATAGAAAGCATGCTAATGAACATGCCAATTAGGGGTGTTCAGAACCGAACCGATCCATTGGATAACCGAAAAACCGATCCAAAAAATCGAAATCCAAAAAAAACCGAAAAAATGGACCAATTTGGATGAGTTGAGTGTAAAACCGACCGGTTCGGTTTGGTTTTCGGTTCTCAGTTTAAAAACCGGACCGAACCTGACCGAACCGACCCTTAATGCCCTCTGCGTGTTTCTGAAGGCTGAAACTTCCTTGGCCCAAGCCCAATTTCCTTCCAAGTTTCCTTCTTTGCGTTTCCAACCCTAGCACAGTAGCATTTCACCACTTCAGTTCCTCTACCTCTCCTCAGACCCGCCGCTACTCCCTCTCTCACAGTCTCACCATTCACCAAACAGCAACCCCGCCGCTCGTCGCTCTCTCGCCGGCTCGCGCTCTCACTCGCTGACTCGCGATTTTCAGCCCTCTCAGATCTAACAACACTTCCAGTTATTATTATTCACTCATCGGGAAAACGACGTCGTTTTACACAATATGCAGAAACTGGCAGCAGCGTATTCCTTCCCAGAGGAGGTGCTAGAGCACGTGTTCTCCTTCATCCACAGCGACAAAGACCGCAACTCAATCTCCCTAGTGTGCAAATCATGGTACGAGATCGAACGGTGGTGCAGGAAGAGAGTCTTCGTGGGTAACTGCTACGCCGTAAGCCCTTCAATTATGATCAAGCGGTTCCCAGAGGTGAGATCCATAGCTTTGCAGGTTGCTTTTTTTTTCTTCAAATTTTCTGAGTCATGGGTCTTATACTCTTAACAAAAAAGTCTCCACTTTTAACAAAAAAAAATAGATTTTTGAAAACATTTGCCTTTTGAATGGTCTTTACTGATTATTGATTTTCGATTTCTATATTTCGTTTTTAAGAATAACAATTTTTCTTTTTATGCAACTATAGGTTTTTAATTCAGTTTCTATTTTTCGAATTTTAAGAATAAGAATTTTTCTTTTATGCAGCTATACGTTTTTAATTCAGTTTCTATTTTTCGAAATTTCATTCTCCTTTTATGCTATAATAGGATTTTGCTCTTAATTTTGTCTTTTTTTCCATGTCTGATTGTGCACTTATTTTGATTATGAAGGCTGAAAAAGATAGTCAAAAATCTGAGAGAACAAGTGCTGCTGCCAATATTGAATCTAACATTAACAACAAGTCTTCCACTGAACCTGAGCCTGAACAAAGAAACTTGAACCGAACCGAGCCGAGCCGAACCGAAACCGAATGTATTTTTTTGGATCGGATCGGATAGGATGTCTTAAAATAAATCAACCGAACCGAACCGATGTTAATTTTTATCTTTGGATCGGATGATTTTTTTCACAAAAACCGAACCGATCCATGAACACCCCTAATGCCAATCACATCACACGCCGCAAAGGGGTTGAAGTGGAGAAATAATCGGTTGCACATTTCTTCTTCTACCCCTGGCACTTTACATTTTAAGAGCAAGGCATCATGCTTGGTTCCTTCATTTTTAAGTTTTTATATTTGCTTAGTTTAAACGTACTTTTCATGTCTAAAATTTATCAATTTGCTAATTTTTTAATTTTAGTTTTTATTTGATGATTTTGATCACTAAACGTTTTTTTTTTAAGTTTTTTTTTGTTTTATATTTATTGATCTTTTACAACTCAATACATAATTAATATTATTTTTCCTAATTATACTGTTATTTATCATAATATCTTTTTCACCTCCAACATATTTATCTCCATTCAATAATGATTACATAATAATGTTATATTAAAAAAATCCTAAATTCTTACATCTTATAATCATTTATTAATCTTTGTGCATAAACTTAAAATATAATACATATAAAAAAGAGAGAGTATCTTTTTGCAATTTTGGCCCCTCTCTATTTAAAAATTGACTAACCGTGTTGACGTGACAAATGATAGAACATGTCCAGAATTTTACATAAATTTCTTTTACATTTTTTTTTCAAAAAATAAAATTTAAAAATTATTAACAATAAAAATAATTACAAGTTAGAATATACTTATTTTAAACATTAAATTGAATACATTTATTGTCTATTTTTTTAAAATTTCTTAATTTTTTTTTTAAATCACTAAAGCTTCTGGATGAGTAGCAAGTGTCCTGGTGTTTGCTAGACAGTACTGTTAGTTACTATTCGGACTGAGAGACTAAAGTTGCAAAATGTGATAACTCTAGGAAGAGTAAATAGTTAAATCAATCTCTGACTTTATAGCATAGGTCAAATTAGTCTATGAGATTATCGAAATTTCAAATTAGCTCCCAATAGAGAAAAACATGAATCACATTAATCCCTTTAGTTTTGGTTCGTTAGTGATATTTAATGGTCAACCCATGTGTACTAACGAAGTTGCTAAAATGATGTCATCTTCGTCATTGGTTAAAAAAAAAAGGCCTAATCAGAGGGATCAATTTGTCGCAAGTCATCAAAGGACCGTAACTTCTCCCTCCCAAATTAGTTTTGCAAAAAAAGAAAAAAGTTAAATTGGTTCCTGAGACTATAGGTTGGAGATGTAGTTTTTGCCATTAGATGAAGAGAGGTGAGATTATAGCTGTTTGATGAGGTGAGACAAAATAGTATATTTAAACCCATGAAAACGAAGGTCCTTGCTAAGAATATCTAGTCTCGCGAGAGGGAGCTCATGATCCTACATACCCTAATCAAATTGTCGTTCTTTTAATGAGAGTCAATACTACGTACGTAGTTCTTATGGGCATGCTTGTGCTCTGCATATGTGGGCTAATTTTTGTGTATTGATCTATTCCTTTTGGGGAGAGTTCAACATGAAGCCCCAATCTCCAAGAGTGTCGTTTGTATAGTTCTTTTGCCTCAGAGTAGAGAATCGGGTTCACTATTATAGATCCTAAGGTTATGGCTCTCAATACTGTTATTGATGGTGGCACGAGGAAGTGCTTAAGGTCCTCTATGGTGGGGGTTGTGGACAATCTACCACCATGAGGGTAATAGGAGTGTAGACTATTCTCACTGCGGAATCTCTTATGAAGTATGAATAGCGAATATCAAGTATAATGTGTGTAGTATTAAGAGTATATATGTATGCATATATTTGATGTGTGATCGGGTTAATGATTTTTGCTCTTCATGGAGCATGGTATTTATAAGATATTTGTAGGCTACTGGGCCTAACGTATATCTCTTGATGAATCTTCTATTTGTGAGGATAATGTACCCCTGATCTTCTCTCGAACTGATGAGTAGGCGATCCTTTATTGTTATAGATAATCTAGTGTTTATCTTCATTGAATGAATCATTATCGGATGGAGATTTGCTTCGTGATGAAGTCTAGTAGTTTACTTACCGTCCATGCCTTTATCCTAGCTTGGCCGAGGTCACATTCGCCTTTTAGCCTATCAATGTAGGTCGGAAGAGCTCGCCTCTCACCCAAGCCTTTGTTAAGGGCTTCTTAAGTGGCTAAAGGGCTATTATGTGGAATAGATTCCCTTAACTTGCGATAGGATCAGAACAAAAGTCCCTATGTCGTTGCTATGAAGTGTCCATCGAGCTATGAGCTATACCATAGTTCTGAATAACCCGAAAACCATTCATGATCTTCTCCTTTGAATTCATATCGTGGAACCTTCATTTTAAATTCTCTCTTCCCAACCATATTTGGTTCATGAATGAGTATTTGACACGTGCGTCTCACTTGATCTTGGAAGTTGTCATTAATAACTTCTAACTAATCATGGTGTTTTTGCGACAGTTGAGAGTGCGATTGGCAATTTTACCCTTTTTTTTTTTCAATTTGGTTTTAAACTTCCTTTATTGTTTAGAAAAAAAATTACGTTTGCTCTTCTTAGTTCCAAACTAAGATAGGTAGGACGCTTTTTAGTCTAGTCAGTTCTTTCCTAATATTTTCCACGCGTGATTTCGATAGGGGTTTTAACCACAAATTTTTTACAGTCTTGTCTAAAGACTAATTTGTTGCAAACTCACTTCTTTATACTAGTTGGGTGAAGAAGAGTTCTGGGGAAATACTAATGTTTTTGTGGTTCATTTTCCATTTCTTAATTGGAAATTGCTTTTTGGCCCCATGATTGACTTTTTGGCCCCCATTTCAAATTTCCATGGACCAAAATACCCCTAACAGTGTTAACATTTTCGGTTATATGAAACCGGAAAAGCCTTTCCGGTTTTGCTGAACCGAAATCAATTTAAACACTATTCCGATTTTGTTGAACCGAAAATTGGATTTTGACTTTGTAGTACTACTGAACCGGAAAGAATAGCAAAAATAGATTTAAGTGGGAATGTGACCAATGAGTTGGTTAGAGTTGAGAATGAGAGATTCCAATGAAGTGAGAAATAATAATATTCAGGATATATGCACTTGTCTTCATCTATCTCATCCTCAATAACAACAATTATTTGTAACCAAAGAACTACCATCATTTGTAAAACAAACACAAACACTCCAAATGCAACCAAAAATGAGGGTTTCAATGTTCTCATCACTTGTGGTTGTGCCACTGCTCTTATGCTTTTCACTTCTTATACTAAGTGCTTATAGCTTAAACAATGAGACAACCTTTAGAGTGCTTTTGGAGGTAAAATCATCGTTTGTTTCTGACCCAGAAAATGTTCTGATGGATTGGTCAGAGAGCAACAAAGATTACTGTAATTGGAGAGGTGTAACATGTGGGTTGAACTCAACCAATAATGATTTTTTGCATGAGGTCGTGGGACTCAACCTCTCTGACTCGTCACTCACTGGGTCAATATCACCCTCACTCGGTCTCTTGCAAAATTTGCTTAACCTTGATCTCTCTTCGAACAAACTCAACGGTCCAATTTCATCTCAACTCTTCAACCTCACGTCATTGGATTCTCTCATTCTCAACTCTAACCAACTCATTGGCCACATCCCACTGAGATCTATATTTATGTTATTCTTTCCGGTTCAGTAGTACCGGAAATATACAAAGTCAGAATCCAATTTTCGGTTCAACAAAACCGGAATAGTGTTTAAATTGATTCCGGTTTAACAAAACCGGAAAGGCTTTTCCGGCTTCATAAAACCGGAAATGTTAACACTGTTAGGGGCATTTTGGTCCATGAAAATTTGAAATGAATAGTGTTTAAATTGATTCCGGTTTAGCAAAACCGGAAAGGCTTTTCCGGCTTCATAAAACCGGAAATGTTAACACTGTTAGGGGCATTTTGGTCCATGAAAATTTGAAATGGGGGCCAAAAAGTCAGTCATGGGGGCCAAAAAGCAATTTCCTTCTTAATTCGTCTAACCAAATGATGGTCAAGGCCTTGATGGAGTGGGGTCCTGAGTATGGCCCCATTGAGGATCAAGAAGATACTTCGGATGATGTTCAAATATTAGCGTGTTTGGCTCCAAAACCCAAGGTAGAAACAACATCTATCATCTGTTAAAGGAGTTGTTCATGAAGTGACACCCTTATCTCAGTATCCAGTAACACCCACTAATTTTTAAATAAATAAAATAATATTTTGAATAAAATAAATTATATATATATATATTATGATTTTGGAGAGAAAAGTATACTATTTTTGAATAAAATATTTTTGGAGGGATGTGGAAAATAATATTAATATGTATTTAGAAAGTAAATGAAGTAAATTATATTTTTATCATAATTGGCATTTTGAAGTTCTAAGGGCATAGTGGTAATTTTTCATCCTGAATATTTAATGACTCCCTCCGTCCCATAAGTTATGTTGATTTAGCCATTTTACTTTGTCCCACAAGTTATGTTCATTTAGAAACCTAATACTCATTTATACTTCTTTTTTCAAGCATATCCTTATTTATTACATTCTCTTTTTCACCATCCATATCTTCATATATCTTACATTATTTACTCATTTTTTAATCTATGTGCAATTTCTAAATCCACATAACTTATGGGATGGAGGGAGTAGTATTTTGGTGGGAAAAGAATATAATATTATATTTTGAATTTTTGAATCTTTAACTGAGATAACCAATTAACATATAGGTTAACCGAATATCGTAGCACAGTCTGTCCAAGTCTGTACAAATTTTACTTCGTTAACCGGTTAACTGAGAATGTTAACCGATTAACTCAGTGTTAATTTGCCCAATATCAGTGTAATTTCAAGTCCGATATCGGAAGGTGTTGCGTAAGGTCTCCGATTATTTGCTAACGGCTTCCGAGCTTGTTGCGAGGACAGAAGGGGAGCTCGGTTAAGTTCTTGATATCCGGACTTTGGAGCTCAAGGTAAAGTCAGTTATAGCCAAGCACCATGCTTGCCCAAGCCACACTCACTATTTTCTCCCTTCAATCCCAAAACACTAGTCTTAAGCAGCAAGTATCCAATCTTTAGTCGAAAGAAAGATCTGTCAAAGGGGCGATTTGATCTTGAAGTGAAGGAGAACGTTGTTTTGGATACCTAAATTAAAAATCTTCAAGAGCGTCTGAATCGAGCTCTTCGATACTGGTCAACAATTGAAGGTGATAGTTTTCGATCATGCCTCAAGCTGGTGAAAACCGCCAATCCTGACCTTTAGATCAAGTGTAAGGAAATTCATCCCCATTGTCAGTAGTTTAGGGCAAAATTTATCGTCCTTTTGTTGTGACTGGGGAGATAGTTGAGTTGAATCTTGACAACAATTCATTCGAAGATCTTTCTAGCTTTTCTTACTAAGTTCTTGAAGAGGATGAGCCTCTTATTATTACATCTCGGAGAGGTTAGGCTCTTGTGGATGGTGTTAGAGGTGGTGCAAGCTCATCAGTATAGGATTCATTTTTTGTTTTTTAGTCGTCTAGGAGTTGCACTACTGCTGAACATCAACAAGAGATTCAATCTCTGGTGTTGTGAATGAGATGTGTTCGTTGCTCAAATTTTTAGTTTAGGGTTTCTTGTGTTACAACATGTAGTTGACTTCAAGTATCCCATATTATTCGTTCATAATTTTCCTTGTATTGTAGAAAATAGTTGGCTTTAAGTACTTTTGTTCTTTGTTAGGATTATTCTTTGTATTGTTGTATATAGCTGACTTCAAGTACCTGTAATCAATATCAATATATGGATGATTTTCTTTTGTTCCACTTGCTTTCCTCATATTCATTTTTAATGAATCTTTTGTCTATCAAGCACTAATTACATGCAGTAGATGCTCTCCTTAGCCGAGGAGCATGTGTCGGTAGAGCTTGTTGTCTTTATCAGATCAACTTCCTTTATGTAAACAAGTTAAGTACGGTTCAACTACCTCAACTATCTTGAGTTAAGGGGCATTCCCGCACCCCGCCTCTCCCTAGATCCTAGTGGCAAGTTAGGATTCCGGGTAAGTGTTTTACACGGTACTTTTTATCAAGTTAATAGCTAAGATTCCAACAAAGTTTGAGTAAAGTGATAACTTTAAAAAAATTTTATTCAGTGGTCTATATGTTAGAATTGGCCTCAAACCTTGAGACAAGGGGTGAATCGAGTTTTATTAATTTTATTGGAATTTACACAAATGATTAGTATAAATTTTTTTTGGAGTTTAATTAACAGTAAGTGATGGAACGGCGAATATATTGAAAATTTCATAATAGCACGAAAACATTAAATAACAAATAAATATCTGTGGTAAAAATAAACGTAGCGAGAATATAAAGAGAGTAAGGGACGAGAGATGCAAACCAGAATTTTTATTTTGGTTCAGCCTCTCCAATGGGTCCCACTATTGATGGGTTCCGAAAAGGCTTACGTCCAGTCTCGTGGCAACGTGTCGCGGTATTTGTTGTTATTATGAAATTGGAATCATCGACCCGAATTACACCCGAAGCGTCCCGCACACTGTAACACCCCGATTTAGTAACTTGGATTTATTTTTATTTAGTAAAAACCTGGGAAATATATATATAAATATATATATATATATATATATATATATATATATATTTTACATTGGTGACATGGGCATGAATTCATTCTGTAAAACATTTCTTTTTCAAAAACATATCCATGATCAAATAAATCATTCATGCCCCACATCACACGTCAAGTTCCAAATTGAGATGTTACCAACATCGCGCTTTGAAACCCAATTTAACATAATCAAAAATCATTGAACTCCTATCTCAATTATAAAATCTGAAAAACAATATTACAACACGGGAGTTACATGGTATCTGAATCAGAGTCATCCGGTGTACCTTAATAAAATACAAGACCTAACAAAACATAACAGAAACTAATTAATGAGAGCTGATGGCCTTCATCACTGGAAGTTGCTGCAGGCGCCTCCCCCGGTTTACTCCCACTTATCCACATCAGGATAATCTACTGAAGGAGATCCTTCACTCAAGTCCTTTTCAATTCGGGGACCCACCATCTAATTGGTCGACAAAAGACCAATGGAAACATACAACAGAGACATAGAAAGAGTCAGCTTTTCCGGGCGGATAAGCCAACAGTGTGGGATTACAGCAGACAATATATCAAGATAAAATGACAGAACAACAAACACATCAAGTATATACATGCACATCACAATTTATCATCCCAATTTATCATTTCCACATTACCGTTATCATTGTCATTTCTCTTTTTGATCTCTTTCTCAACTCATTCTTCACGTTATTTCACAACCTCAACGCCATCACAATGATCTCTTCCTTGCCTTATTCGTAGGGTTCTTATCACTTGGCCATTCTAATTCTCACCATCAATTTCCTTACCATTCTTAACTCATAAGTTATAAGTCTTTTCATCATTCTAAACCTTTTCTTATTATGTTTTATTAGCTCGCATCCATCGATAAGAGGGGATAATATGACGTCATCATGGACTTGGTTAGCACACCTACATCTCCTCCAATCCTCCCAAGCCTAATCGGAAGCAAACGGGATGTACATGAACCTTAACCCACGCAGGTCGAACAGCCGAGAAAACCAACAATATATATCAAGCCGCAACTGCACGGGCTGGCCATCACAACAATCAATGTTTTATTTTACACGATATCGCAAGGGCGCAAAACCATTCGACTGCCCGCCTCGTTCAGGTTCCCTCTCACCGTTTCGAATTTGATCAAGGGGGCGACAATACTTTTCTTGTCCCGAGTGCAGAACACATTACGATCCCTTGGGTCTTAAGTCCCGATCACATATAGACTAGTTCCGCCTAGAAAGTACTCTAGGTTACTTGACGTTTCACCGTCATCACCCTCCCCTATCACAATCGTTCACCTGAGTATCCGCAGATAAACAATGTATCTTCCTCTCCACTACTTCACGCTCAACTCACCGCATTATTCAATGTCTTTTAATGTTTTATTAGTGTTTTGTTAATTCAAAAGTTCGGACGAGTCACCCTTGTCCATCCCTTCGGTGATCCTCGACCTCTAAATAACACTCTTTCACAACATTTCTTTCGCAAAGACTTTTTCCCTAAACACTTGCTCATCAAAACCAAGGACTCAGAACCACGGGGTACAACTCACGTGACCAGCACAAACTCAACCTGGAAAGCACAAGAGCCCACCTCAGTGCACATCAGGGAGATTCGCTTTCACATTCCATAATATTCACAACATCTCATTATTTCCAAAATTCCTGCCTTTATAGTTTCACTTTGATCCATTATTTCATCTTAATAATTCCTCAAACTCTTGCTATCAATTCATCACGTATACCTTCACTTTCGTTAACTCAAAACCATCAATCATTTTCATCATAATTATGTCTCGCCATAAACAAAATCTTTTACTTTTCATCAGGTAAATTTCAACAGGTTCATCAGTATCATTATTTCATAACACAATGCAACTTCTTACATAGCATGATTACTTTTGATTCTCAAATAAAATTTTAGCAGGCATATAATCATCATATCATACCATTTCATCATTACCATATTGACAACATCAAGTATTCATCATGCAATATTAAAAAGGGAAGTCTTAGTCCTGCGTATTAGTGGTCATACACATACATCCAATTGCCACCATACGACTGACTCACAGACCCCTACGTTCCGGCTTTTGAGATGGCCAGGAACATCTCAACACATTACCTACAGACCACAGTGTCTTAAGAAAACTGCTCTCTCACCTCGAATGCCGACATAAATCTAGAGAGCCTTTACAGGTGCGGTCCTCTGACACGCGTCCACAACTCACACCTTCTACATCCTCAAGACAGACATTATATATTAATATCACAATTCGAATCAAGCATCAAGTTCATAATTAAAATCATCCGTTGAAAACCCATATTAAAGTCCTTCGAGTAAAATCAAACACAATTCTTTTTCTCACTTTTATTTCAAAGTAACACATAGCTTAAACACATCAAAACACTTTGAAAACAATTAACAAATACAATTTAAACAAAATAGTTAGCTGCTGGTCCGCCATGGACAGCAACTCGTTCGGACCCAGAAACACCGAAAAACTCCACTCTTTAATTCCTCTTCTTCCTAAAATCAAATACCACTTAAAACTTAAACTTTAAATCAATCAAATACATTTTTAAAATTGAAAAACACGTCAAATGAATTCTGGACAGAGGATTAAGTTTAGGAAATCACATTTTGAAAATCCAAAACACCGTAAAGTCACTCTTTTATTCGTACAATATTTCCACATAAAACCAACACTCAAGCACTTTATTTTTCAAACATTAGTACCAAAATAAAGCTTGGACAACCACTACATATGTCAAAGATTTTCAATTAAATAATCTAACCGATTCCAAAAACAGTTAATTTTCAAGAACTAGTTACATAGGGAAGCATTTTTTCAAACATCAATCGAACACATAAACGATAGACAATACTTAATCAAATCATATAGTCAAGGAATTCACGTTCATTCGTGCATTCAATTAGTTTAAGCAAGTAGACATATAGACAATTAATAATTCAAGCAACACTTAGAATAAAATCAATTTGGTCCTAAACTAAACACCTAACCGAAAAATACACAACAACAACTAACTCTTCCAATTTTCACATAAGTTAAACTAACTTCAAATAACACTTAACATTTAGCAAAATAAATTCCTCTTCTAGCCATCATGCTAAGACCGATTCATGTATCACAAGAACCAAGACCAATTTTTTCTATCACTCCCTAAAGCACTTAAACAAACATTTTTAAATCAAACTTTAACATATAATCACTTAACTAACTTGGAATCAAACATATAATACATAATTAATTCAGAAGCAAATTAGTTTTCATGTCTCTTTGCTTAAACTATTGACGCATAGTCAAATAAACAAGTCATATTAAATTCCTAAACTCATTCTATATACCTTACCCCAAATCTCAAAAGAATTCATGTTATCAAATATGTAACTTAAACAATTCTCATGACTCCATGTTCATACAAATGAGAATCAAAGTAAGGAGATAAATCAATTAGGTCACACCAATTAGGTCACAATTCGTCGTGTAAAATTTTCAAGTCATTTGCACATTCAGAACACAAGTTTTTATTCAAATTTGTCAATAAAAATCAATCAGACCTGTAGCAAACCTGAGGCGAAATGCAATTATTAAAAATAATAAACTAACTCCAATTCACACGAAATTTGGTACAGAACATCTGCACACTTCCAATATTATCTCTTAAAAATTTCAGATTATTTGAAGTTGTCTAAGTTACATTTTTCTAATTACATTCTTCTCAAACTTTGAACTGAACAGTGGTACTCATTGTTTTGCCTTAGGTAAAAATACTAAACCAACTCCAAATCTTCTCAAATTTTACAGAAAGTCTCAATACATGTTCAGGATGCTACAATAAAAATTTCAAGCCATTTAGAGTAGTACAAGTCTGAAAACTCTGTTCACGTTTAACCCAAAAAATTCGTTTTTCCGAAATCGTTTTCGCAAAGATAATTCTTGTAAACATAGTAAACTAGTTCCAAAAATCGTTCAAAAATTCAGAGAACTTCCTTCTAACCTAATTGAAACAGTGGCTAAGTCTCAAAGCCAATGGACTTGTGCAAGCATCTTTTATCAAAGCTCATGGCACTTAAAAACATTAATCTTCCACAAACAACTCTTAACGAACAAAACTCACTTAAAATATCTACACAAGTCCAAATCAATTGAAATTTTCCAGAATACCTTCAAATGCCATCAAGATCAACATAACAAATTTTAAATGCAATCCAATTAGTGGAACTTTCATTTATCAAAGCATCCTTCAAGCAAAACAACTTATTCTAGGAATTTCAGCATCGAGATATTTAAACATATTCTAAATGTACTACCAATAAACAGCCCCCAACTTTGTTCTAATCATACTCTAAACACATAATAACACACAAATTGTAACATCCCGCATTTTCTGGACTCAAATAATTCAATAAAGTTTTATTTAAGAATGATTTTCAAGATTTCAGAAAGATTTTCAAAGGAATGTTTTGGAAAATGATTCTAATTGGGTTTGTTTCCAAGAAAATCAGGTTGCGATCTTGTTAATTTCTTAAAGAAACGAATTTTGTTTTATCAAAATGATTTGAGGATTTAAATGGATTATTTCTTTTTGAAAATCTTTGAATTACGTGGGAGTGTGGTTTTGTTTCAAATTGAGTAAAGTCTATTTCTGAGATTAAATTAGTAAGGTAAATTGATTTCCTTAAAGTTTGTATTTTTTTTTGGAATTTTTGAAATTGTGAATGTGTGTATGAAATTTAGTTGGTAAGTTTAAATAAATGAATGCATGAATTGTGTGAATGTGTGTATGATGTGAATATGTATGTGTGTCGTGTGTGAAATATAGTGTGCATGATTTTATGCATTGTTCCATGATTCCATGCTATGTACCTATTATGATAATATGAAAAAGAAGTAGTATGCATGTGTATATGTATGCTTGAGTACGTACATTTGATCCTTAGGATACCCCATGAATTAATCTTGTATGCTCATGATGATGATGTGAATTGAAATTCTATGTGCATGTGTCTGTATGATCGGCCGAATAAAGGAAGTAGAAGGACCTAGTTAGATTGATTTTCTTGGCCATTAAGAAAATGAAAAATTAAATAGGAAATAGGAGGGAATAGGTGGTGTGACTCATGAAGCCTAAGAAGACTTTCATCAACCTTGTCTCCCTCCATTGACAAGACCCTTCCCATGCAACATTTGGAGTTGCCCAAATCACCCTTGAACCCAACCCTTGAACCGAGGACCAAATAGCGAATTTCCAAGCCCTTGCTCTTGCCTATAGAACCGTGTATATGTGTGTTGGTAAGCCATTCTTCACAATTCCAAACACTTCATTTCCAAACACCTTGTCCCAAGAGTAGCATCAACTCTTGAGACTTTAGAGAGAAAGAGAGAGGCCGTAAGGAAGAAGGAAGAGGACAAGAGTGCAAAACCTAAGGTCCTTAACCCAAACATCCTTAAATTCCTTATTCGTCTTCAAGGATCAAGGAGGAAACCCACCATCAACCTTAGGGGAGTGGAGGCCGAAGCAAACTTAGGAGGAGAAGAAGAGGACTCGAAGTTTGAGGATTTTAGTTAGAGATCTTGATCTAAGGTAGTTATTTAAGAAAGTTTAGTGTAGTAATTTCGGTTTGTAAAAGGACTTTATATGGACTTTGTTTAAGTTTAAAATTTTGTGATGCATGCCTTTATTTTCTCATGATCTTGAAGTTTTGTTGCCTTGCATGTCATTTTTATGGCTTGATCTTGAATATTTGTACTTGGATGCTTTGATCTATGACGTGTTCTTCACGGTTTTGTTTAGGTTTTTGTATTTAAGTTCATGTTTTTGCCTTGATCTTCTTTTGCATGTCATGATCTATACTTGATCCTTGAGAAAACATGAAGTTTGAGTTGTATGTTCTTTTGAGTGCAAAATCTCAAATTTTCCTTGAATGCATGTTACGGTTTTCACAAGAAAACAAACATAACAAGCTTTAGAAATAATTTTGTGCAAAGAGAAATTGAATCAAGACTTTGTGTGTGTATGATGATGGTTCGGTTTGGAGTAAAATGATATTTTAAAAAAAAAGGTCTTACATGATTTGATATTGAATTTCACTCTTGCATGTGAAGATAGATTTGTGAGACTTGCCTTTATGCATGTAGTCATTCGGCCAAACCTAGGAAGAAGAGAAACCCATGCTAGATCTTTATTTCATTTACATGCATGATGAAATTATTTCACTTAGAGATCATAAGTACATGCATGAATTTTCTTAGATGTTTTTGACATGATTCTTGATTTTTATTGTGATTAGAAATTAAATTTTGTATGATGAAATTTTGTGAGAAGCTCACGGTTTTGCATGTATGAAGGTCTAAGTTAGTTCATTTTATTTTGCAAGTGTGTTTTATGATTAGGATTAGGGATTTCTAAACCTATGGAACTTGGGTCTTTGATTTTAAAACTTAAAAGTAATTTTTATGTCCCATTCGGTTTAGGAACAAATCTTATTCCTTATGTGTTATTGTTTGAGTTAATTTTGTATAAATGATTATATTCCCCATATGTCTTATTCGGTCTTGGCATAAAAGCAAATGAAATAAATGGAATTCTCCTTTTATGTTAGTTTATATGGTGATTAGCATTATTCTAGGTAAATGTATTCTTTTCTTTAATTGTTATGGGATGTCAAAAGTAGGATGATGTGTATTGCCATGTGTGTATGTGTTAGTAATCATTAGTATTTGAAATGGAAACCTTGCCTCATCCTACTTGAGATTCGGCCATGTATAGGAAAATAGGAGCATATGTTTTATCTTGTCTTATGTGCATGGATTTTGAATGGTTTATAATATTATGTGTGTGTTGAATAATTTAAATGTTTGATTTAATTTTGTATTATTTTCTTTTGTTCGGTTTTAAAGAAAATAGAAGGAGTCAAATGATTTGATTAGTTGAAAAGTATTGTTTTAGAAAAGATTTTCAAATGATTCTTGAGGGTTATGGTTTTAATTCAATAAATGATTTTTATAAAAAAAAACCTTAAGATAAATGTGGCCTTTTGAGGAGCTAAAGAATTATTGATGTTTTCAAATGAATAGGGAGTTTTGGTAATGATGTTTTGTTCCTAAAATAATTTTTACAAGAATGGTTTTTAATAAGAGTAAAGTATTTGAGTTCCAGTAACAATCGGGAAGCGGTTACACACATCGCCGTGGAATCAAGGAGCGTCGTGTGGAAATCGTCAATCGAGGTGAGAGAGAAGTTTCCTTGAAACACCGTGGTATTTAGGTAAATATTAAGAGGTCCAATCACCTCAAAGGTTGGACTCCAATCTCATTTAGCGTAGTGGTGTATGTGATAGCGCTTGTTTGATTGATTTAGCTATCCACCCGAACGGCTGAGATTGGTTTATTAATTGTGATGTTATGATCTCTGATTGATTCTGCTTAAACTATTTAATTGTCCTATTTGGTAATGCTCTATTTATTGGTTAAGTAATCCTGATGTTAATGCGCTGTAGTTATGTATTAAGAGTGAACTTGTGAAAAGTAACAAATAAGAATAAAAATCAAGAGGTGAGAATTAAGTAGAGGAAAGATGTAAGACGTTGATGGGAAAAGATCAAGTGATGAAAGCGATGTGTTGAGCCAGAGCTTGGGGAAAACAATGTTGAAGTGGTTGCTTTCTGAGGTCTAGCTACGAGGGGATACGGTGTGGAGGTTGGCAAGGAAAAATAATGTTTTTGAAAAAAGTTTTACGAAAGGATTTTTATTTTTGAAAAGAATGGTGTAACATTATTTTTGGAAAAGAAGTTGGGAAACCTTATTTGTGAAAGATTATTTTTTTGAAAAGATTTGTGAAACCTGATTTTCGAAAAGGACCTTGTGAAGCCTTATTTTCAAAATAAATTGTGAAACACTATTTTGAAAATGAGTTTGTGAAATCATATTTTTGAAGAAGATTTGTGAAAGAAATCGAGAGAGTTCTATTTTGAAAAGATTTTGTGGAGTGAAGTTTTGAAAAGTGATTGTGAAACACTATTTTAAAAAAAAAGGGGTTGAAAAATCTTATTTCTGGGAATAGTTTTGTGAAACATTGTTTTGAGAAAAGTTAAGAAATGATTCTGAGTTGGAAGAGGAGTTGAGAAGATGTAATTTGTTGAGGCAACCCAGCTCTGTGCTAAGTTGAAATGAGAGATGTTTTGAGAGAATTAGAGGTCTGGACTCGTTGAAGGCATGTACGAAGGACGAGCCGACCAATAGGTTAAACCATTAACTAAAAAAAAAGAAGACTTTTAAAAGACATAGAGCTAACTCGGTGAGTTACGAGAGTTTACCCGAAGTAGTGGAGAGGAAGAAACCATAGGTATCTGCGGATACTTAGGAGGAGATTGCATTAAGGGAGGACAATGACGGTGATACGTCAAGAAGTCTAGAGTACTATTCTAGGCGGAACAAATCCACAAGTGGCGCACTAACGTGGTGGGGACTGGGTTCAATGCCGTGGCAAGTTCTGCTTTGCAAACTAGAATCAGTACTGTCGCCCCCTAGATTGCAAATCGAGAACAGTGAGAGGGACTGGAGTGGGGCATCTTGTTTGCCACTGCGAGGCAGTGTGCCATGTTTATGATATGAAATTATTGAGGCTGAGTCCTCCTGGTCTGGGACCATTTGTGTGACAGCTGTCGTGCCCGCACGGTAAAGGTCCTGTACTCCTGTTTGCTTCCGACTAGGTTGGGTGGTTGACCGAGGAGATGTAGACGAGTGTGCTAACTTGAGAGCGTTTTCCTTAATGATGCTTTTAAACCCCTTGCATCATTGATGGATCCGAATTCATAAAACTTAAGTAAGAAAAGAAAGAATTATAAATATATGTATATATATATATATATATATATATTAATGATCCTTGAGTGAAAGCACGGGAAAGAGAATGAGCTTGCGTGGTGATGGAATCAGAGTGCGCAGCAGAAGTAGTTTAAGGAATGTGATGTGAATGTGCATAAGGTATTTAGTAGAGAAAGATAATGGAATGAGGTAAGTATTCGTCTAAGTGTGTGTATTTGCTTTTATATGTTGTTCTCTTGTATGTTTTTGTTTATTCTTAATATCTTACCTACTGTAATTCCACACTGTTGGCATAACATATCTGGGAATACTTACTCTCTCAAATTCTTCTGTCTATGGCTATGTATCTATATCTATGTTGTCAACCTATAGTCCATGGACCCGGTTAAGTTCACATTTGAGATCCGCGACGAAGGCCGATGGGAAGTAAATCGTCGAGGATGGGAATGGCGTGGAGTATCTGAGGTTCGTATTTTCGACCCTGATCATACCCTTAGAGGAACCGAACCCGATTCTCGAAGATGTCGTTTCGTGCTTTCGGATCTACAGATGGGAGGACCGGCAGATTACCATGGGGGATACCCAATGCCTTTGCCAGCGAGGATTGACCCCGAAGCGGAGGAGTTGGAGGAGCTAGATGAGGTTCTGAACCATCTCTCGGATGAAGTATTTGATGCCATGGAGGAGAGCGAACCCGAGGATGTAACACCTCGATTCGGCAACTTGAATACTTTAATTAAAACAGTGAAAATTAGGGCCATTTTTTTTGACAAGTGTTATGTACACGTGAGAGCACTTAGTCTTTCAAAACATAGTTACGTTTAAAACCCGTGTTCTCACATTACATAAACTCTTCAAGTTCCAAACCGAGATGTCACAGGACACCGCGCCTTGAAACCCATTTTCGAAATATCATTTAAAACGAGGCCCATTTACTTGTTTCAAACATCAGTACCAAATAAAACAATTGCCGGGGTACAGTATGGTAGAGCTAGGTAACTAAGAACTTACAATGGATTACCTTCCGCCAGGGGAATTCTTAGCTTCTAGTCTTGCTTCCTAATACTTGTCGCCTAACTCCGGACCTCGGTCCATGAAGCCCACCATGCTTCCGCTGCGCCATCTACCAGTTGCAATATCAGCAAGTGCCGATACGACAACGTGGTAGGAGAGAGTCAGTGTTCCGAACACTAACGGGTTGACCATACGGTCTCGGGTATATATATTCAAAATAAAAATCGACAAATAAATCAACATAACATGCAATGCACTTAGCACGTATGAATCAAATAGAACATGTTATGCACATAGCATAGAAGAACCATATATAACAGGACATATCATAATATTTAAATCACACCAGTACTATCAATCTTAACCCATGGTCACATTCCCATGTTCTTTCCTCGTAACTTTCACAACTTTTCTCAAACCTTCTCTTATCATTACTTCCACACTTATCGCTTATTCCCAGAATTCCTTATCGAATACTCATCTTATAGATCTTGTTTCATGCTTAATAAATTGATGTACTTTAATTGAAACATCTTTATCTTTTAAGTTTTATTATTTCGATTAGCGTCAATGATGAGGGGGAAACATCATTGAGCTCACATACGTCTACATCTCCTCGGTCAACCACCCAACCTAGTCGGAAGCAAACAGGAGTACAGGACCTTTACCACGCGGGCACGCCAGCTGTCACACAAACAAATGGTCCCTGACCAGGAGGCCCAGCCTCAATAATATCATAAACATGGCACGCTCTCAGCGGCAATCACAAATGCCCGTTCCAGTCCCTCTCACTGTTCCTGATATGCCATAGGGGTGACAGCACTATTCCGATCCCGGGTGCAGAATTTACCACGGCATTAGACCCAGTCCCTACCATGTTAGTATGCCACATGTGGGATTCATTCTGCCCAGAATAGTACTCAAGGCAACATGACGTTTTACCGCCCGAGCCTACCCTAATGCACTCATCAACCCGAATATCCCTGATATCCGGGGTACCTTCCTCTCCACTACTTCGATACGACACTCATACCTCACCGCGTTTGTAAATGTCTTTTAAAATCTTTTAGGGATTAATATTTTAATGATCGACTTATTCCTAGCGACCGGCCCGTCCTTAGTGCAACCCTTCAACGAAACCCGATCACTAATCGCAAACTATTCCCCCTAAATCTCATTGGCCCCAGGCCACAAATCATTTTCATCTCACATCACATTCTTTCTCATCTCATCGACTTTCCCATATCATCATCCTCATAAACTCACGCTTAGCATCATTCCTTTCAACATCAACAGTATCTCTTCCTCGTCTTTCTCAAAAACATCTTTTCTCAAAAACATTTCAAGAATCTCTTTTCAAAACCCTTTTTCAAAAAGCACATTTTTGGGTGAGTGTTAATGGAGGAGAAAGCTCAACTCAACACTAAGCTTCTTCCCAAAAACGTGTACGAGGAATCACATCTCACAATCACTTTCTTTCTCCAATCTCAACTCCTTTCCACTCACATATCAATCTCTTTTGCATTTCATTCACAACGCTTTACTTCTTTCTCAAATCATTCTCATACTTTCCCTTTAATCTTTTACTCATCACTTATTTCTTTCTCACTTATTTCTCATTTCTCCTTTCACTTCTCTTTTCTCTTTCCAGTCTTCTCTCATTACTCATGTGGTTTCAGTATCATCATTCCACCATTTAAACATATTCAAACATTTCTAACAGAGTGAAATATGCATAACTAGTAAACACGTAACATATAAATAAAGCCAGTAAACATTTAGCACATATTTCCTAATTCATAGTACATTCGCAATCCATCTATTTGGATTACGAGCAACCACGTTACGGGATCACCACACTCTCACTCACCTGGATGCCCAAGTATCCGAAAGCTTTCCAAGACTTCCCAGTAGTTATCCTTGCCACGCTTCCTTTGCGTCCGACACCCGAACTAGAACATTTTTCCCGTGCGTTAGAACGTTTTCGATAAATTCTTAATCTTGCTTTGAAAACTCTTTGAAATAATTCCTTTCTTAAGAACTCATTATTAATATGCAAGGACTCCAAAACTAAATCAGATCTCAAATAAAAGATTTTCAAGAAAACTTTGAAATAATAAAAATAACCTTTTTATCAAGACAAATCCATTTCTTCTTAATTTAAAAACACTCTGTTTATAAAATCACTTTTCTGAACCATTAAACAAAGTTCAAAACTTCTAGAAAATAAAGTTTTTAAAACCATATTAAGTTGATTCATTTAATTTCCAAACATCACAGCATCCTTAAACATTGATTAGAGAATACCATTTAAAAATTCCAAATTAGTTTAAGTTATTTAAATCATACTTTTTGAATAATTTTCTTTGAAATTCAAACATATATTTTTCACAAATAAGATTCACAAACAGCATCATAAATAATCCTATTAACACATAACAGTACATACAGGTTTCACTCATACACACATACATTATGAAAAAAATCACATTTTCAATCACTCAAAACTATTAATTAATTTATTTACACTTAAGAAAATAATTTAAACTTAATCCTCTAATTAATTTAATAAAAACCGAATCACTATAGTTAAAAAAATTCCTAATCACAAGGTCAAATCAACTTATTCAATTTCATTTCTATAATAAAAAAAAGAATCAAAAAGGACACACACACATATCACTTTCCTCAAGCAAATATCATCATGCACCTATAACATAGTTATTATCATGGTCATTCTATGAAAATAATCTTCCTAAAGCTTTTAGCATATAAGGGCCGAATTATGTACATACAATTTTGCAAAGATTTCATGCACACATATGAACATACAATCATGAAATCATTTTGTTTATTTTAGTGCTAAAAACCGTGGCATACAGTGGGCAAATTAGCAATTTAAATTTCATTCTCAAACAAAATCAACACACACACTTTAAATCACAAATCATAACACATATTTCTTTTAAATTCAATCACTTCATGCATGCACTTTCTAAACCTTAAAGTCAATTTTCCTTATCATGCATGCAACCTATATGAAGGAAAAGTTTAGCTACCTATTTTCCCTAGTATGGCCAAAAGTCAACAAGTGGAAAGACATAGTTTTTCATTCATTTTCAACATGCAAGAATCCTAAAAATCAAATCAAATCATGCAAGCATTCAAGACTAATTTTCAAAACACCCAACTACATCATTCATTTGTATCACACAACCAAGTAAATTCAAGTTCATGATAACTTTTTCTCAAACCAAAAATGAAGATTTAATTTTAACTTTATAAAAACAACATGCATGTGTTGAAAATCATTAAATCTAGTCCTACAACATACATGCACCAACTTTTTTCAAAATAAAAAAGCATGGATCTTTAATAAATCTATTTGGCCGAATGGCCCTTCACAAAATAAGGAATATACAAAAAAAAATCAAACACTTAAATCAAATAGTGTCCATACTTAAGAATCAATTTAAAACTTTGTTTCTTTAATTTTCTTCTTATGACCGAATCACATGCAAAACTAGAGACCTAAAAATTTTTCATTCATCAAGCTAGATAATTACATTCATGCACTTAGATCAACTAGGATCATTACAAAATTAGCATACAAGATCAAAAATCACAATTTTTCACTTATCAAACAAAGATCACCACATGCACATAATCAAACACTAGATCTAAACATGTTTTTATTCAAAAATCATTTTTTTTAAAACTTGGTTCCTTTAATTCTTTCTTGAGACCGAATTATGCATAAAAGAAAAGCACAATTCTTTCCCTTGAAAAATAACATGAAAGACTAGAGATCTTAGCTTTTTATTTATTAAACACCGATAATTACATGCACATACTCAAAACAACAAAGATCAACGCAAAATTGACATGCAAGACTAGAAACTTAGACTTTATAAATAAACAAGTTTAGATCATGAAATTTCTTGTCAACTAATTACAAACAAACATATAAATCACGGTTTGAAACAAGAAAATTAAACATGCAAGAAAGATTTATTTTAGATCTTCACAAAAGTATTGATTTTCTTTAGATCTTTAAAGTTTTAGTTAAGAAAACACTAGATCCATCAAGGAACACTCAACCGAAACATAAAGTATCCAAATCACATATTACAAATTGTTATAAGTCCTTAAAGTCCATGATCAAGCAATATCAAAGAATAACAACACATGAGATCATCTTCAAACTTATAAAAATAGACATGCAAAGAAAAAAAAGGTGGATCTACAACTAGAAGAGAAAAACTTAAACTATTACAAATCTTCCTCAAGCTCCTTGAATCCTACCATGGAAGAAAATGGGTCTTCTAACTCCTAAAGCTCTTGATCTACATAGAAAACTCCTATGTTTTGGGCTTGAACTCCTTCCTCCTTCTCCTTCAACCTCACGGCTCCTTCTTCTTTTCCTCTCTTTCTATTTTGTGTTCTTTTCTTTTCTCTAAGAGTTGAATGATTCTCTTAGAGTGTGTTGGTGTTTAGTGTTGGTGGAAATGAGAAATGAATGGGTGATAGGAGAATGAACTAAGGTCACATATGTATGTAGGCAACCCACGATTTCCTTATTTGCCCTTGAGTTTTAGTTTGGCCATTCATACTAGGAGGGACGGTTTTGGCATCACAAAAAGATGCATGGGTGCATGTTATCAAAACTAAGGGGACAAGGTCAAATAGGCTAGATTCTAGGGGTCACTTTAGGGCTAAGTGCTAGTTAGAAAATAGTTAGGGTTTAGTTACTTCCACTAACTTGGTTTGGTCTTGGTTTGGTTCACTTAGCTTACTCACTAAGTTTCTAGGAATTTTCTACCCTAACTTATACATACCATACACACAACCAGATAATACACACATGCACATACAATTTATATTTTTATTTTCTTAATCACATTCTTTTATAATTATCTTATTCGCATAACAAACAATTATCAATCATACTCACACAATTAATTTCATGTATCACACAGTACACACATAAAATCAAGCACACATCATATAAAATTTCAAGCCAATCAACAAATTCATTTTCTTTAAAGCACATTCTCAAAATTCGTATTTTGTAATTCAAAAAAATAAATTTTCGTAAACCAACCCAGAAAAATCAGAAAATCACATATTTAAAATCTATGTTCCGTTACGATCGTTTGATATAAAGTTTGTAAAAATCCCAGTTACGGTTAAAAAGTTACAAATTTTTCAAGTTAACAGACCCCAAAAACTTAGTTTCAAACAAAATCACTTTTTAATAAAATCACCACATAGAAAATCATTTATAAACTCTAACAAAATCATTCACCTTTCATTTATAAAAACCTCTTGTTTATATAATTCCACGAAAATTATCACCTCATTTCTTGTTCACGAAAATACTTTTCCAAAAATCTTTTATAAATCAAAACTTCAAAGTTCCTTTTTAATAAAATTCGTTCTCGCACGTACGGGAAAAAATGCGGGGTGTTACAGAGGAAGACCCCGAGGAATACATCGAGGAAGAATATCCGGACGCCGACGAGATTGAGATCGACCCGAGTGAGGCACCTCCAGCTGATTCATCTTCTTCGGCTTAGGAGATTCATTGGTAGTTTCTTTTCTTCAGTTGAAGTATTATAATTCCGTGTATTCACCTAGCTAAACCGATGTGGTATCCTGATGTAATCCCCGAACTAATTTTAATGAATGATATTTTGGGCACCACTGACTCTGATTACAAAAGTTAAAGGACAATGACAATCGAGTTGAGGAAATTCGAGTTGCAAGGCGTGGTGTCATGTGACACTTCGGTTTGGAACTTGAAGCTTAGCATGATGTGCGAGAACTCTACTTTCAATTAAGAAAGAGTTTTGAAAATTCAACGGTACTCCTATTCATGCTACTCAACTATGTTACTTGTAAAAAAAAAATAAAATATTTGGCCCATATTTTACCTTATCTTAAATAAAGAGGAAGAGTGGTTTCAAGTTGCCAAATCGGGTGTTACACAAATAATCACAACATTCATCAAATAAAATTAATTTCTTTGAAACATCATACATACACATATTCGATTTTCTTTTTGAAATAAATTAAAGAAGTATTTCCTTAACTCACAAATTCCATTTCATTATTTATAACACTAACACACATCAAGATTTAAGAATCAAAGTTCAAATAGTCATTTTTCCCTTGACCTATTTGGTCCAAGCAATTAAAAAGGGAAAAACACTTTTTACTTCAAAACTCATTTTTATAAAATAACACTTCCACAAAAACTCAAGATCTATACATGCATGTACTAAATAAGTGGAAAATCAACAATAAGAGCATATTTCAATGTGCATCCAGCCAACATGAAATCAAGCTAATCAATTACATTTATTTGTATAAACAGAAATCTACATATTAAAGAGAAATAATAGATTTTTACAACTCCCTTAACAAATCAACATGCAACAAAGATTAATCATCAAAAATCAATTTTTATTTCTCTATCCTAAGTGAAAACCTAATCATTAAGATAAAATAAAGTTCTTTGTGCAAAAATAAATATAAAAACCGTATGGACCTTTATTTACATATACATGTTCATTTCAATTTTCCAAGCTTAAATCTTCATACTTTAGGGTTTAAAAATCAAAGAGGAGCATGAAAAACCAACATGCAATAAGAAAAAAATTATTTCCTTCCTTCTTTTCCTCTTGGCCGAAACATAGGGGAAGAAAATTAGAAAATTTTGCAACACTTTAAAACCAATAAAATCAAAACTTATTCCTTTATTTTTAATTATGAACAAAGCATCAAAACAAAACAAATTCATTTGGTTAACAATGAGTAGAAAAACCGTACAAACCCTAGGACATTGATGCATGTCCATTTTTCATTTTCCAACTTAAATACATGTATATCAAGGCTTGAAAAACATACATCTTTAGCAAAAATCAACATGCAACAACAAATCAATAAATTATCAATGTATATATAATAACTGAAAATGAGATGCAACAAAGAAGAAAAGGAAATGGAAATAAGAATGGATACCTAGAAGGAAGCATGAAAATGAGATTGTTTTGGTGTTAAAAGTCAAAAATTCCTCCATCCTCTTCCCCCCATAGCCACGACCCTCTTCTCTCTTTCTCTTTATTCTCTTTAATTTTAATTTTATTTAAGTGTAAAAATGGCAAGAAGCAAATGAATGAATGATGGGTGGGGGAATTTATAGGCTTTAGGTGGGGTGGGGTTTATGACTTAAAAATGGGGGTAAAAAAAATCAAAAGGTTCCCCCACATACCCTTGCTCCCTCACGGCTTTGGCATAGAAATTAGGGTAGGGACTTTGCAAATTTATTTTATGTTTATGAGTAGTATCCTAATAAAGTATATGTATGTTTTTTTATAGGGCATTTACAGATTAGGAAGATGGGTAATAGTGAAGGCATGCATTGTTCCAAAATTTATTTAGGTTAGGGTCATTAATTACATGTCCCCCGTCGAGTACATATAGGGTGGCTATACTTTAATTAGGGTAGGTTGCATTTAGTTGGGTTACCCTACGGTCTTGTGCACTCATAATTATGTGTCCGAAAATTCATAATTTGAAATGCATAAATAAATATCAAAACCGTGTGACATTAGGGAACAGTAGAAAATATTATTTTCTTCAACATAGTTCAAAATAATATTTGAAAACCATAATTAATTTTTCTCAAAAATACAATATTATAATTTCCCCGAGAATAATAAAAATTTCGTGGCAGCAGATATGGAAACCAAACTTTACAAAAATAAATTCTACATTTCAATACGATCAAATTCGTCCAAATTCGGATTTACAAATCAAAAGTTATGAATGTTCAAAGTTACGTAAATCAAATAAATCAATAATAACAATTCCTTTAAAACACAAAATGCTTCATCAAAATGAATTTTCAAACAATTATTTTTCATCGAGTAACGCATTTATATAAATTCGAAAACAACTGCCCAATCATAAATTCAGGAAAAATCAATTTATGAAAATGAGAAAAATGTGGGTATTACACACACTACTCTGTTCGACCTTTCGTTAGGGTCTTCGAAAATCACACAAGGGTTCCTCACTCCTAATAACCAGAGGAAGCCACACCCTCAATCCTAGTGAGCCACTCCCTAACAAACTACGACGATTACAAATAATAGAATACAATAACAACAAATGAAGCACTTTCAAAAGTGCAAATAAAACAACTTGAAGCTCTTTTCTAATGGCTAGGTATTATGCACTTAGACTTAGGTCAAACTCAGAGAAGGAGAAGAAAAAGAAGAAGAATAACGTGAAAGCATTCTGAGAGTTAGGATTACGATAAGTGAGAGGAGTGATTTGTTTTTGAAAATTAAAATAATATATGTTTGAAAAACAAATCTCATCAGCCAGAAATTAAAGCCAGCCGAAATCAATGAGCATCAAAACAAATCAGAAAAAGATTTGAATGATTCAAAAACAATTTTTGAAAATATTTAAAAAAAGTAATCGATTACAAGGCTAGGTAATCGATTATTTAATTCAAAGTATTCGATTACACCAACTTCAGTAATCGATTCGCTCCTCTTTGACCAGTAATCGATTACTCTGTCCCAAGTATTCGATACAACCTTTCAAATAATCGATTCCAGAGCCTCTATCACTTTGTATGATGCAACAATTCTAATAAGTTATTTCAGCAAGTAAATCAATTACTTTCAACAAAAGTAATCATCAATTAGACAAGATCAAATACTCGATTACGAGCTCTCTGGTTTTTTATGTGATGCAGCAAAGTTAATCGATTATCCGCTTCAAGTAATCGATTACTCTTACTTAAATTTGTAAAATTCTAATTTCATAAACCAGAAAACTTAGGCAGAGGTTTTCGAAAGTATTTTCACAAAAATAGTGCAAAAATCAGTTTTAAGTAAATACATTTGGTTTGTTACTTCTCCAAGTCCTTTAAGTATGGCCTAAAATGAAAGTGCAAGAACTACCTTTACCTTACATGAATTCCTAACTTATGGAGAGGGTTCTACTATAAATTCTTGCTTGACTCTTGCTTGATTCTTGACTTAATTGAGTCTTGTTTAATCTTGTTTGTAATCATCAAAACTTTGACAACCTTGAATTCTTTGAGTCTGTGGTGGACTTGATCTGGCCGAACTCCGCACAATCCTCACTCAGGACATAGGAGACCATCAGGAAGCCCTATATGTCCTCGGCCGAGCTCAAGGCTCAACGGCCGAGCAGACATCAGACACGGGCCGACCTCATACTCCCCTCAAGGTCCGACCTGCGTATCCGACACTTCCCAAAGTCCGACACCTCCCAGAATCCGACACCTCCCTAAAGTCCGACACCAAGGACAGGATGACGTGTCTCATCTTATCCACAGGGACAGCTCACCCACTCATAGCTCAGTACAGGCTGGCCCTACTTGGGCCTCAAGCAAGCCCATTAGGGCAACCAGCTTTCCCCTATAAGTAGCTCCGTACTACATGGGGCTAAGGTACGTCCTCTAACCCTAATTATCACTCTCACACACCAGTGATTAGGGTTACTCCCTGGCTCTCTCACTAACCACTAGAGGACTCCCACCAAACATCACATATCAACCCTAGACAGAGGCTTCTCTAAGGATCTCTTCCCTAACCTTGGGGAACCTCAATGTCTAGGACATGACATTGGCGCCGTCTGTGGGGAAAGAGAAACTTCATCCCTGTAACGTCCCTCGTTTAATCAAAAGAATTTCACATATTATTGAAACGTGTTGGAAAAGTCTGAGTATGAAAATTTTTCCTTGAATGTGGTACTCAAGTTTAAACCATGCATTTGAAAGGGAATTCGGTGGAAGGAATAATTAACTTTCTGAACATCTTAAAAATCATTTTGAGATAATCCTTGTAGCACGAAATAGTTTTCAAAAATAGCTTAGTTACAAGGTTATCCCAGGAAATTGAATTTGACAATACTTCCTTCATCACCGAACTCAAATGATAAAATCAGAGTCAGCGGAATACATTAAAATGGTTTATTTATGTTTCCTTAGAGTTCGTAATTCATAAGGAAGGTCATTGATTCATAAAATCAAGTGTAAAAAACTTTATGAGTACCACCAATATAATCAGATGATGAAATCTAATCTTTACTCTGATACATCTCTCAAATCATAAAGTTACGATTTCTATCAAAAGTTGGAGACGTTCAGAGCTAGACAATGGTCCTTCGTCCAATCATCCTTTTGGTCGGATCTTCAAGAGTTGTACAAGGAGTCTCTATCCCATGATCACTGATCCTTAGAAGATCTAAGTACCTGGCCAACACCTAATAAGGGCAGGGAGGTAAGCTATACTCATTCGCATAATCAAATGAGAATAAAGTACTAACATGCACAAGTAAGCAATTCATCATGATCTCCATGCATATACACATGAACCAAATAATCAAGTTATATGCACAACTTATGAGTAAGCCAATTTAGTGGATAATCAAACCCATTAATGATATGTCCAGGTGCTTGCTTACTATTTCTCAAGTCATGAGATTCTCCAATCAATGCTCTCATGCATGACCATCCAAACAACCCGTATACGTGCTTCGGACTTATAGTGAACCTGCTCGGACCGTAATCCATAACGACACTACCAAAGTGTACGTCGCGTCACCAAGACGTAACAACATCTCCTATGCTGCCCACATTATCAAAATGTGTCATCGAGCAAGCCACACGACTTTACCTGGAACGTGGTCCATAATACCAATATCGATGTGCACATCTCGTCACCAAGACGAATATCCAACGTTGGCAGCAACCAATGCTGACCACATTGTTAAAATGTGATTACCATAATCCTTTCGTCACCAAGACGAATATCCAACGTTCTCAGCAACCAATGCTGGCCACATTACCAAAATGTGACTACAGGCAAGTCGTAACCAAATTGGTACTCCCAGAGTACCCTCCTCATGTTTCTCAAACATGAACAAATGATATGCTACACATCACTATGCATCAATACATTCCAACATTCTAGTTAAGGTTATTCCTTAATCTCCATATGTGCAATACGCAACACATTCACCAACGTAACGACAAGTTTGGCTCATAATCAAAACGTCCCATTCGGATTGTACGTGCATGTTTTCAAAACGCATTCTCCACAGTCTCAACAACATTCTTTGAATGTTTCCCATGTTCTCAAAATGAGATATCAAGCTTGTCATACACCCTTTGGTACTCTTAGAGTACATTTTCACGTTCCCCGAACAAATGACATTAATAATCAAGCTTGGTATCATACGTCCCAATCCGAATGTACGTCCACGTTCCCAGAACGAAATCAACAACATTCCTCGAATATTGCCCACATTCCTAAAATGTGTCATCAAACTCATCGTGTACATTTGGTACTTCCCGAATACCCTCTTCATGTTCTGCGAACATGACAAGTGGTATCCTATCGTCTCATCATCATGTATGAATGCACACCAATTCTCCATTTAAGACTATCCATTCATCTTATTATGTGCAACATGCGATAAATGTATCAATGAGACATTTCAACTTCCATGATGACAAGATTTATCAATCAAAGTATCACATCTTTCACTTTAAGTGTTATTAGGTTTAAGTAAGAGTGATCAGATTAAAAATGGTATTTTCTCAACATTATAATAAAAGACTCGAGTGGTAGCTTCAATACTCAAGTAGTTCATCAATTTCATGAAATTGTGTACCAAACAGCCCAAAAATACTTGAGTGTTTCACAAAACACTAGAGTGTTTTACAGCTCAAAATACTTGAGTATTTCACAAAATACTAGAGTATTTTTCAGCCCAAAATACTCGAGTATTTCACAAAATACTAGAGTATTTCGGCCCAAAATACTCGAGTATTTCACAAAATACTAGAGTATTTTGCAGCCCAGAATACTAGAGTAATTTACAAAATATTAGAGTATTTTGTGATCTTCTGGGAAACTTGCATCAGAAAATACTCGAGTGTTTTACCAAATACTCGAGTATTTTTGACAGCAGATGCACCACAACTTGGTTTTAACATACCATTTTCAATTATAATCAATTCTAACTTAAACCAATGATCAACGAAGCTTTACATACACAAATTAAACATGTCTCAACATAGAAATCATATCAACTCTCAGATAATCAAAATCAATCACCAATTATGCATAAAACCATATTTTATGCAACTTGAGTTACCAAAATCAATTATACTCATATTTGGCATGATTTCAGCATTGGTTAAGTTCACATGCAGCTAAAGAAACTTGCTCAAACATGTAGCATGTCTCAGATTGGCCTCCATGCCATTTTTCTAATTCAAAGCTATGCCCTTAAGCCTCATGGTGGCTCATCCTAATTTCAAATACATTTTAGTCTCATTCTAGCAAATGGTTAGCTTCCCCCATACCTTAGGGTCATGATTGAACAATACTTGAGCAGAGATTTGCACAAGAGCACCATGCACCATAGCTCCTCCTCAAGATAGAACCATTTGACAAGGTGCATAAACCAGAGAAATTGAAACATGAAATGGACATAAAAATTGGGGAAAATGGTTAATAACACATCTATGCCATACTAACTTTGAAATCCAACAAGTTTCAGACCAAGAGAAAGCTTGAGCTTACCAAAATTGAAGCTCAAAGTCAGCTCTCCGAATCTGAAATCCGGTTTTGGCAGATTTCAGTACCTAACTTCGCAGGAGCATAACTTTTCGACCAGGGACTCAAATCTAACAAACTTGGTATCAAATCGAAGCTCGTTGAAAGGGCTTTCCAATGGTATATCACTCATGACCTAAATCTCAAGGAGGAGAGAGAATCGAAGCCACGAAGTTGACGGATCTGAACATAGTTCTGGTGTTTGGCAGATTTGGAGCTCCATCTTGCAAGGCTCAATACTCCTCACACACTCCACCATACCTCACGATTTTTGGTGATTTTCAAAGCTCTGGATGTGAGCTTCGAAACGACGTATGGTTTGTTCTAGGAGACTCAGGGACGAAGAAGAATCGAGAGAGAAAACTCAAGAACCCTAAAAACTCGATTTTTCTGCTTGAGGCTCAAATGATTGTTAATAAATCAATTCACCACCCTTAAGGAAGAAGATTGGAGGTTCCAGGCATGAGGACACGAGTCCTAGAACGTGGTTGGAGGCCGAATGCGTGTCAACATCCTGGTTTCAAGCTGATTTCGTGGCAATCTCCGAGCTCTCCCATGGCTGAACAGCTGTCGCGCATCATCCTGAGCCATCAGACCCAGAATACTCGAGTATTTAGAAAAATACTCGAGTATTTTGGCCAGTTTTCACTAAAAACTTTGTTTAATTAATTTTAACTCCAAAATACTTTCAATTATTGCCTTTAGGTCCTTCCCAAGGACTTAATTGCAATATTTAATATTTTTATGCCAAAACCTCAACATAATAATATTTTTACATTATATATATAAATATTCATATAATGCAAACCAGAAATCAAACATGAAATCGTTATTTATTTATTTAAACAATTATATTAACATATTTATTCGGAGAACGAAATTAGGGGTGTTACAATCCCCACCAAAATCTACCATGACAGATGTTCCACAAGTTCAGAGGAGAGGGAGGGGGCGTCCTAGGAGGGTGCCTTCACCTGAGGACCTGCGCTTGCACCTCGTAGCCAACAGGGCAGCAAGGTCCTCACCGCCACCTCCCCCACCACCTCCACGTCCTCCCCCACCACCACCCCCACCCCCACCGCCACCTCCACCTCCCCCACCACCCCAGAGCCTACCCACACTCACAGTGGACCTTACACCGTCCACACCGGAGATACTACAAATCCTGCCCAGCATCATGGAGGAGGTCAGCGCGTGCAACTACGCTCTGAGCTCGGAGAAACCAACACAGAACACCACCGCCACCGCGGCGAACGTGCCCACTCTGTCAGCACCACCCATCCTTCTCACTCACGTCAATCTTCACTCTCCCGAGACGCAGAGCTCTTGTCCTTCATGAGACAACAGATGAGGATTGTAGAACAGCAAGGTAAAGCTATCGCAGATCTACAACAAGTCACAATGCATCGTTTGGTTGAACGAGCCGTCCCACAGGCTCCAGCCTCAAACGAACCCCCACAATCTTTGACCTTTCCAGCTGAATGGGGCAACGCCATACCCCCAGCCCAAAACTTGCCATCACCACAACTGTTAACACCACAAATGCTTACAACACCTCATACTACCATCACACAACTAACTCAAACACCACTCCTTGACCACCAACAAGCTGATCTAGATGATGTTCATCCCGGACACCCTTTCACCCCAGCTGTTATGACCTACCAACCACCACCAGGGTACCTCGGACCCACCAATATTTCCAGATATAATGGCCTGACCGACCCGCAAGAGCATGTCCTTAATTATGAAGGAGCTATAAACTTTCATGGAGGTGGAGATCGGCTCAAGTGCCGAGCTTTCTCCATGACTCTCCAAGCTCCAGTCCTCCGTTGGTTCTCAACGTTACCCAGGAATTCTGTCAACAATTGGAAAGAAATGAAGCAATTATTTCTCAATAGGTACACTGCTAGCTGTGTGCAGCCGAGAACTGACCACACTCTAGCAACAGTGACACAGAAGTCGGATGAAACACTGCGTGCCTACTTACACAGATTTCACACCGAGTCCAGCTCGGTCCCCCACTTATCTCCCGAGGTGGCCGTCCTCCTCTTGACCCAAGGATTGGCTGAGGGAGGATTCAAAGACTCACTGATTGGAAAGCCACCGAGAGACATGGCCGAGCTGAGACAACGGTCAAACAAATACATCAACCTTGAAGAATTCACCAAAGGACAAACAAGTAGAATGGAAAACAGTCAAGCTGCCTCACCAAATGCCCTTCCCCGAGGTCGCCCTCGCGGAAATAGGGATGAGAAAGGAGGAAAATCGGATCAAGGAGACTGGGGACGTTCCAATGTCGGTCAACAAGATGACCGACGATGTCCTTACATTACCAAGTATGACTCTTACACCCCTCTAACTGTTTCGAGGTCACAAGTCTGGAGAGAGACTATGCAAACGGACCTCAAGAGCGTAACTCGACCACCTTTCCTCCGAAACCAAAATAATATCAGGGACAAGTCTAAATACTGCAACTTCCACGACGGGTATGGACACCATACTGATCAATGCACCTGGCTTCGGGATGTGATCGAGGACATGGTGAGAAGGGGCAAGTTGCAACAGTATGTGCGAGAAGCGGTAGAGAGGAAAGGCCGAAGAAGGACCCGCAACCCAGACAACGACAAAGGGAAAGCCAAAGCTGACCCGTCTCCGGAGAAGAAGGAAGAAGAACCACAACGGATAAACATGGTCCTGGTTCAAGACCTGGATAAGTCACCAGAAAACTTCCGAGTGGAAACTATCTCGGGAGGCTTTGCCGGTGGCGGAGAGATGAGGGCAGAAAGGAAAAGGTACATCAACCAAGTCTTGGCTGTTCACCACAAACCCACCTACAAAAAACCATCTCGGAATGTTCCCATTGTTTTTTCCGAACATGACATGGAAGACGTCATCCCGGATCACAATGATCCTATGGTGATTACGGCGTTAATTGGCAATTTTGAGGTCGCCCGAGTCTTCGTTGACCAAGGAAGCTTGGCCGACATTCTTTTTCTTCACACTTTTCAAGCATTGAAGCTGAGGTCAGCCGACCTCGTAGGATTCGAAGGCAACCTCATCAGCTTCACGGGGGAGGCAATTCGCCCCCTTGGAGCTATCCACCTCCCAGTGACCCTAGGCAAACAGCCTTCGGCCCGAACGAAGATCATCAAGTTCTTAGTTGTTGATTCTGATTCCCCGTACAATGTCATATTGGGACGAACCTGCCTTCAAGATTTTGGAGCGGTAGTGTCAACAGTTCACTTAGCAATGAAGTTTGTCGGTTCGGACGACAAGGTCGTCACAGTCAAGGCCGACCAGGTGAAAGCCTGACTCTGCTATAATGCGAGTCTACAGGAAGGAAAAAAGAAACCGAAAGAGCTCAGCGATCCGATACTAGCCAAAGGGAGGGTCCTATTGGCCGAGGTCAAACGAGATTTTCTGAGATCTTCCCCGCAAGTAGAATGGTCGGCAATCCCCTCCAATTCCTCCAACCTCAGCACAACTGCCCAAGTAAGCACCAATCCCCCCAAACAAGTCCAAGATGTTTTTAGGAAAAATATCTCTTCCCTTCAAGTTCCCTCCAACCCCCAGCAGGGGGTGAATTTTCTCACTCATCTTGCATTTGGCTCTGCTATCCGCCCGATACTGGTCCGAGAGAAGGGCCGAAATGAGTTCCCCATTCACTCCTCAAGCCGGGCTCTTCAAAGTCTCGAGCTCGGGGATTTCAAAGTTTTCCTTTGCAAAGATCCCTGTCCAAAGATAAACCAGGCCGAAGAAAATCTAATGTTGGCCAAAGAGACCGAAGAAGCCACCTCGGTTCAGAAGAAGATAACAAAGGAAAGGCCAACCAACCAAGGCAACAGAGCAGCGCCAATCAGATCTTTGAGCTCGGAGACCTCGCGCACCGAGGAGCAGGCATGAGTCATGGAATTCGGAGGGGCGGAAAAAGTGCTCGGAACCGAGAAGACCCCAACAGAGGCGTTTCGGAACATACTCTGGGAAATCCTCCATAGAACCGAGCATAAGAGCCCCCAGAGCTTTACAACACTGAGAACCCGCTTCAAATGGGTTTACCTCAGAGATTATTTGCAGTCACCAGCATTCTCAGCTAAAAGTTTAAGTTTAAATTTCTTTTTAAGTTCGTGTTCATGTTTTTACATCTACCAATCATGTTCTACTCAGGTGCTACTCCATTGTGATATATTCACTTTATTTCCAAGAAAGGCAATGTACTCACCTTTATGATCAATGAGAAATACAAACTTGCCCCTTACTCAAGTGCTACAGTCTTATATACGTACGTACTAGCTTCTCATTTAGCACTAGCCACCTAAATGTTGCATGGCGCTATGCACAACCTACATCTTCTAAATAAGATCGGTTCATATGCATAGTGTACAAGGGACACCCGATAAAGTACAGCTTGTAGTGAAATGTTCTCACATAGCTTCACTCAGCAACCTCTTTTACATCGGGGACGAGGGCACTCACCTCGGCTAAGGTGGGTAGATCCGAGATCCCTACCGTATGCACTTATATACAGTACCTCTTTTCAGAGGAAAACTTATAAGATTACTGCACTTACTGAGTCATCCGAGCTTAACCTCATTATTTATATTCAAATGTTCTTATCATGTTCCTTTTAGCTCCAATTAATTCGGAATACAATAGGAAGAAGAAAAAATTTTCGAATCCGAGTTCATAATAACTCACGTTATGCAACAAGTTAAACAAAGAACTTGCATAAGAAACGACATCGGACGCAATGTGTATGCCACAAGTTGAAATGAAAACTTGCATAAAAATTAAAAATTGCAACAAGTCCCAAACACTTGCATAATTCAGAAAAGGTTTTTTCAATAAACTCCGAACTATTTACAACTCGGATCTGAGGTCCGATAAATAAAAAATGCAACGAGTCAAATACACTCGCATCCGTGCAACAAGTTCGAATAAAAACTTGCACCTAAAGTAACTTGCAACAAGTTAAAAATAGAAAGAACTTGCATAAAAATAAATTGTTGTACACAGTTAGGAGAATAAAGTACAAATCAACATTGTCAAACATGTTACAAAAAAACATTGACAGATTGCAAGCTGCCCAGCATAAGGGACTTATGCTGCTTCATCCTCCACATCATAAAGGACAACCGACCTCGGGTCGAACTCCTCATCCATTTTCTCCACCAAAGGATTGGGAAGGTTCTCCTCAGGCTGGTCCAGGTCAACCTCGGCCCCATCCTTTTCGTAATCCATCATTTTGCCATTCTCCACCCCAAACCTGGCACTCGCGCCGACCACCCGAATTCGGAGCTCTTTATTCAAGTGGAGGATCTGCTCAACAGCACCAGCAAAGATTTTGCTCCCCGCCTTCTCAAAATTGAAGTCTGCCTCAGATACTGCTATCTTGTGTTTGAGAGCCTGAGCAGCACTTTTCTTCAGCAAGGACCTCACTTTCTCCACCTCGGCCAGTCCCTCCTGCCGACCAACTTCCTTGGCCTCTGCTTTGGCTTGGGCTAAGGATTCCTCCTGATTTTTAAGAAGTTCTTCCACCTGCTGGCGGTGTTTTTCTTCTAATTCGGCCAATTTCTGCTCGGCAGAATTCTTGCTGCTCTTCAGACCCTCCACCTCGGTCGCCATTTCGGATCGAGCCTTCTTCTTGGCCGGTGACACACCTTCGGCCACATCATCAGCCACTTCGGCCAACACATTAAACATGGTGGTGGCCCTTTTCAGTTGACAAGCCATCTCCTCGGCCTTCTTTTTCCACTCGACTCCCGACATCTTTATAAGAGCATCCTTCACCGAAGGACTGGCGAGAGTGGTCGGCGGTCGGGGGAGAATATCAATTCCCCTCTTCAGAACACCTGATAAAGGTGGAGTATCCGCAGCAATGACCAGCTCGGCACTGGGACTCGGAGATTGAGGAGGAGGTGGGGCGATGATTACAGCAAGAGGAGTAGGATTGAGTGGACCGGAGTCGGTTGAGGTTGTATCTGTGGAAACCTCGGCGGATACGGCTTCAGTAGAAACCTCAGACTTCTTCTTCTTGCGAGCTTCCACTGAAGCCCTCAGTGCCCTGGACGACATGTCTGACCATTATTCTTCTGCAACCAAAGGGACAAAGAAAAATCAGTAAGAGAATTGAAAGAAAATGTACAAGTACAAGAGTAAAAGCTAGCTACCGATTTTGGTCAAGACTTTGTTGTCAGGACACTTCATGAAAGCTCCAATATCGAGCTGGAATTTCCGAGCACGATATTCGGTTTGAAAATGGTGGGCTGTCACGGCCTCATCGGCATCAAGGGTTGCGCCCGACCACCTTTGCGGTGTGTTGGTATGACGTGTGAAAAACTCTGGGGTCCACTCCAAAGGAAACCTCGGACTCGTCTCGGACCGAAACCAAGGAAGCCCCGCTCCAACATATTTGTACTTAAAGAATCTTGGTTTAAAATGTTTCCAAGACTCGGAGAACATGCCGAATAGCCCGCAGTGAGCTCGGGCCTTAGCCGACACACAAAGCCGACCAGTAATCCCGTCCTTGTTGACAACGAACGGGTTGTATATCCATAAAAAGAGTCGAACTGTACAGACCAACCCCTTGGCCCCACAGTACTTCTGGAATGCCCGAAAAATGACCAAGTGTTGGGGTGAAGCTGTGAAGGCGCCAATCCGAGCTCATTTAGAACCCGCATCTCCAGGTCAGTAAACGGCAGTGTCACGCTGAGGTTATGGATAAGATCAGCATAGAAGAAGAAGGAGTTGTTATCAGTTCGGCTACATATCCTATCATTCGCCGAACAGGGAAGTACTTCGTAAGAAGTACCGGCGGCATCTCCCGAACAGGGTAGCACGACCCTCTTCAATCCAGCAAGCTTGTCGTCGGAGTTCAAACTAGACTGTACTCCTTTAGGCTCCACGTCGACCCATTGGTATTGATCGGCGTCGAATGGTTCTGGGTAAAGCTCAGTACGGCTGATGCATTTCCTAGGAGGCATAGTACCTGTGGAAGAACAGGGGAGCTCGGCGTTAGTCCTACGGGTTACAAAGAATAACCCCCCAGAGAACCCCCTCAAAGTCGTTCCGAGGGGCGAGCATCTCCCCTCTACCACAGATACCCCCCATTCGTACATCCTATCTCTCTCCATCCTCTCGAAGTCGGCACGCTCCCTACCATCAACAAATTCGGCCCAAGCATACTGCCTTATCCATTCTCTCTTTTCTCCAGAATCCCGAGGATAAACGACCTCAACGGGATCGACCTCCAGAATTTGTCTCTCATATCTCCGCCTATATTCCCTCCGGCGACGGATCGCCTCGTCTACCTCCGTTGAGGAGCAGGACGAAGAGGAGGAACCGTCCTCCTCCTCACTACTGCTTGACGACAGGGAAACTACCCCAGCCCATTTCCTAAACCACTCCCTACTCATACTGAGCCACAACCTACTCCTGTGATTTTATGAAAAGTAAAAACACAAAAACACGAATCAAAAACCCTCCAATAAATCCTCAAATCCCCCAATCCCAGAAGCACTAGAAGCCACAAAAGTTCATCCCCCAAATCGCGAACCCAAAACCCCGATAATCTGAAACAGCCACCCATCACCACAGAAACAGATCCATTAAAATATAAAACCCAAAAATCCTAACACCTCTCAAATATAACACAAAACAGGAAAGGTAGAAGAGAAATGACGAAGATGAAGAAATGGGAAAATAAGTATACCTGATTAATATAAACTTGAGGAGAGAACTTGAAAGATCAAGCAGGATTTTCTGTTCTTGGAGAAGAAATTGCAGCAGAAAAACGAGAGAACTTGGTGTTGAAGAGAAGAAGGAAGAAGTAGCAGAGCAGTCTCGATGAGAAGCACTGGAAATGGTGCGGTTTCAGACGGTTTCAAGTGGAAAGGAGAGAAGTTTTGAAGAGGCAATATCTGGTAGAGTGAGAAAGACGAACAGTTTTGTCAAAGTAGGAGAAGTGGAACCGTTTTCCCTCCATTTTTGAATTCTGGGCCTGGCCCAAAAGGCCCAGCCCAATGTGTAGCCACACATACCAGGACACGTGGCGCATAGTGGTTGGAATCACGGACCTCGAGCAACATCGCAATAATGGCGACGCTTCGATTAAGCATGATTTCTGACACGTGTTAGATCCGGTAAAAGCAAGCGTCACTTCAGTACAGATAAGTAGACAGCTGTCAAACCTGCCACAGGGAAAGGACGTCAGAAACAGCTGGATCCAGCTATCGGTAGTCCAACGTCCGAACTCCTTAGAACCTCGGAGCAAGGCTCAAACAGCCTTGACCGAGCTGGGGAGCTTATGTGATGGACTCGGCTCTGACATGGTGGACTTGGGAAAGGAACTTAAGCCAAGACCTCGGAGCAAGGCTCAAACAACCTTGACCGAGCTGGGGGGCTTATGTGGTGGACTTGATCTGGCCGAACTCCGCACAATCCTCACTCAGGACATAGGAGACCATCAGGAAGCCCTCTATGTCCTCGGCCGAGCTCAAGGCTCAACGGCCGAGAAGACATCAGACACGGGCCGACCTCATACTCCCCTCAAGGTCCGACCTGCGTATCCGACACTTCCCAAAGTCCGACACCTCCCTAAAGTCCGACACCAAGGACAGGATGACGTGTCTCATCTTATCCACAGGGACAGCTCACCCACTCATAGCTCAGTACAGGCTGGCCCTACTTGGGCCTCAAGCAAGCCCATTAGGGCAACCAGCTCTCCCCTATAAGTAGCTCCGTACTACATGGGGCTAAGGTACGTCCTCTAACCCTAATTATCACTCTCACGCACCAGTGATTAGGGTTACTCCCTGGCTCTCTCACTAGCCACTAGAGGACTCCCACCAAACATCACATATCAACCCTAGACAGAGGCTTCTCTAAGGCTCTCTTCCCTAACCTTGGGGAACCTCAACGTCTAGGACATCACAGAGTCCATGGAATGTTCACTTCTAACATTCCCTCTTTTTTATGATGACAAACCTATTCTGCAAGACAAGAGTTAAGTAAGCAGTACGCATATGTATGATTCCTCCGACACATTACAATTAGGAATATCAAGTAATATCATGCAGATCGATAATAGATATTTTTCAATACATTCATTCTCCCCCGGAATAGATGCATAAATTAAATATGTAAATAATAAGACCAATATCTTCTCTCTATTTTGAAAACATCAAACGGAGAGGAGACTGCACCAAACAGAATGACTTGCATAAAGGATTACCTATCCCCCTGCATCTTACACTCAATTCCCAATGTTTGTAAAATATATAACAATAAAGAATAATGGGCAATGCATATAAAAACAATCATTCTATGCAAGATGCAGTAGTTAAGCCGAGTTCAATTCTAATAAAAAACAAATTTTTTTAGGAAGAGGTTTTGTAAAAATATCGGCTAATTGTTTTGTTGTCTCCACATACTCAATCACACAGTCACCTTTTTGAAATAATCACGAATAAAATGGTGACGAATATCAATGTGTTTTGTGCGTGAATGTTGCAGCGGGTCTTTGGTTAAATTAATTGTACTAGTGTATGTTATCACATCGAATGGGGATGTGATCTAGACTAACCCCTATGTGATCAAGACCTGACCCAACCCGCGGGTCTGGCTCGACCTGACGGGTTCGGATCGGGTTAGACCCGTCCAACACAACAAAGGAGGACACACCCGTCCAGAAATAGGACGAGTTCGGGTTTGCTGCCGAGTTACTCGGCCCGTCCCGTTACAAGTCCCAAACATAGGATTTCTAAATTCATCCCAAATTTGATACACCAAGTACACCCTCCATGTTTTTCACCTTTCAAAATTTGGAGAGAGATTTCTAGGGTTCATTCTCCCTTCTTTCTCATGGCACCCACTATCGCTCACACACTCACCATAGCCCAAACACTGCTATCATTATCCAGACACTATTGCCACCACTCAGAAGATTTTCGTCGGCCATTTCTGTAACGCTCTCTCTCTACCAAATGTTATTATAATGAAGCTTTATAAAATAGATTGCTCATGGACTTGATTTATCTTCAATGAAATTTGTAATGTAACTTTATATACTGAATTTGAAAAATTGTATCAGGAGAAATCAAATTAGGTCTGAGAAAGTATTTCTTTCATTTAAAATATAAATATAGGTACGAAGTTGGTTACTAAAAATTATCGTTATATTGAATAGGTTTTGGACTCAATATTTTTCCTTGATCCAATTCTATCTTTGAGAAATCAGAGTTAGCGGAACAAAAGTGATAACACCCTTGATCATTTGTACACCAAAACATAATATATATATATAATAGCAGTAGCTCAAGAGTACATCATCTTCAGTAAAGTCAAGGTCTAGGGTCCAACATACAAGTCCATAATATATAAACATAAAATAGACCATAACTCCAAAAACTCTCTCAAGACTATATATACAATATAATACAATCCAAAATAAAGAGAGTCTCAAAGATGGTCCAGTGATCCTCCATGAAGCCAAAATCCTCCTCCTCAGCAACAGCTGCAAACCATGTCCCACATCCCTACTATCTATATCATGCATCGCCCAGTGGATCCCCAACTCCCCACTGGCTGCCAGTAGAATGCTCGATCGCCTCCTCCTCCTCATCCTCGGGATCCTCCTCAACCTCGTCCGACAGAGTCGGTACCCCTGTAACACCCCGATTTAGAAACTTAAAATTTCCTTTTTATTTAATTCATAAAAATACGGGCCATTTTTTTTCCATTAATGACGTGGACATGGGTTCATTCTTGTAAATGCATTTCTTTTTCAAAAACATTTTTATTGTATTTTTATTGTAAGATAATCCATTCATGCCTTACGTCATCCATCAAGTTCCAAGTCGAGGTGCTACCAACACCGCGCTTTGGGACCCAATTTACCATATTCAAAATCATCACAATATTATTTCAGTTGTCAAGTCCATACAACGTTATTACAAGTATGAGAGTTACACGGTATCCAGCAGAGTTATCAAAGTCCAATGACATACATGACTCATAATAAAAAACTGAAAATAAACTAACTACTGATCCTCATCACTAGATGTTGCAGCAAGCACTTCTACCAGGTCATACTCCCAAACATCAGCATTCGAATACTCGACTGGAGACGATCCCTCGCTAGGGTCCTCTTCAATCTCATACACATCTGCCTCTTCAGCTCCAGTGTCAATGCGTGCAGGCAATGGTAACGGATAACCACCATGGTAATCTGCTGGTCCTCAAGTCCGAAGATCCATAAAAGAGAAACGACATTCGCGAGTGTCGGTTGAATCTCCTCGAAGCGTACGACCTGGGTCTTTGATGATTACCTCTGAGCTACCTCTCCATTCCCATTGACCGTCGTGGTAAATCTCAAAGGTAAACTTGACAAGGTCCATCGTCTAATGGGCCATCACAAGGCCAAAAGAAAAGCAAAGACAACAGAGATATAAAGAGAGTCAGCTTTTCCAGGCGGATAAGCCGACTGCATGGAATTACAACAGGCAAACATATCAAGATATAAAAACAACAATATTAGACATATTAAGTATACACTCACAATTCATCATTCCAACTATTGTTTCCATCATCCTCATTTAACATGGTCATTGCTCCATCGCACTTGGCATTCCAAGCCTTTCTTTTGCCATTATCTTGAAACATCCTTGCCCGCAGGCTCACTTGGTACCACATATCTTTCATAATTTTTATTTCATTATTAAGGGATATACACTATTAACTTCATATATCTTTCTTATTAATTTTTATTGAAGTGCATCCATCGAGGACAAGGAATTTAGGGAAAGTCACCGAGGGTTTTGGTTAGCACACATACATCTCCTCCAATCATTCCAAGCCTAAACGGAACCAGACGGGACGTACAGGAACCTTAACCCACGTCGGTCGAACAGCCGAGAAAGTCCAACCACATCTATACATTTGTCAAGACCGCAACCGTATGGGCCGACCATCATGACAATTAACATTCTACGCGATACCACAAGGGCCCAACACTAATCGACTGCCCGCCTCGTTCAGGTTCCCTCTCACCATCTCGAATTTGATCAAGGGGGCGACAATACTATTCTAGTCTGCAGTGTGGAACACGCTACGATCCTTTGGGTATTAATCCCCGATCACATATAGGCTAGTTTCACCTAAAATATTACCCCAGGTTACTTGACGTTTCACCGTCATCACCCTCCCCTATCACAATCACACACTTGAATATCCGCAGATAAACATGGTATCTTCCTCTCCACTACTTCACACTCAACTCGCCGTGATATTCAAAGTCTTTTAATGTTTTAGCACTGTTTTATTAATATCTGATTAACCCTAAAATTTGGACGAGTCACCCTTATACATCCCTTCGGTGATCCTCGACCTCTAATCTTTCATTTTCACGTTAATTATTTTCAACAATATCTTGCTTATATCGGGCTCGGACACATGGGCATACTGCACACGTGGCCAGCACAAACTCAATCTGAAAGCACGAAATCCACTTCAGTGCACATCAGGGGAATTTATTATCACATTTCCGAAATATAGATAACAATTCATTCTTTCCACATACACTCTCTGTATAATTTCACTTTACTTTTTATTACTTCTAAAAATTATCCGTCTTTTCATCAAGTACTTTTAACATTTTCACATCATTTCCATCAGCGACATTATTTTACTTTAACAATTAAAGCATGGCAAACATCTCTCATAACATGATTACTTTCAATTTCAGATAAAAGTTCAGCAGGTATAGAACAACATATCATAACGTCTCATCATCATAAATAAATAGCATCATGTCATTGTATTATAACATAAAAGGGATGTCTTAGTCCTGCGTATATGTGGCCAAACATACACAATCAACTGCCACTATATGACTGACTCTTAGACCCCACGTTCCGGCTTTTGAGATGGCCAAGAACATCTTAACATTTTACCTGCACACCACTGTGTCTTAATAGGAAAGCTGCTCTCTCACCTCGAGTGCTGACAAAATCCAAAGAGCTTTCCATTGGTGCAGTCCTCCGACACGCGTCCCCAGCTAGTACCCTCTGAATCCTCAAAACAGACATCACATATTAATAATACAAACTAATTCAAATGTCTACCCAAAATTAAAATCACTCTTTAAAACTTAAATTGAAATCCTTTGGATAAAAATCGAAACATCAATCCTTCATCCCAAAATCTTTTCAAAAATCATTAACATTTTAAATTATTCAATATCATTATAGTACGATTAGCAAAATCATTTTAAAATAAATAGGTTAGTGGCTGCTCCGTTTCGAACAACAACTCACTCGGACCCGAAAACATCGAAAAATTCCAATTATACGATCTTGCTTTTACTACACTTAAAATTCGTGCTTTTAAACACTTGTAAAAATTTTTCAAATTGAAAACACCTCAATTAAAATTATGGACAGCCACAACATAGTTCCAAAAAAATCGCTTTTCAAACATCCGAAAACACCGTAAAACTGTACGTCAATTCATAATACTTTTAGATAAAATAAACGGTTAAAACAATTCGTTGTTCAATCCACACACCTTAAATAATATTTGGACAGCCATGAAATAGTTCCAATATCCAGAAATGAATTATAATCAAACAACTAAAACCAAGAATAAATACTTAGCACATCATCAAGTCAAACACTTAGCACATAATCATTTAAAACAAGAATAAATACTTCACTTAAATCTTATGCACTTATATACACAACTCATTTTCCTTCATTTCCTCAGTAATGCAATTAATTTTATTCAAGTAGCACATAGCATGGCAAATTAGTCATACCAAATTACATAAACTTATTTTACCCGAAACAAGCTTACTTCTAATTCAAGCAACTCAATTAACATGTCCTAACTTAATTCAAAACAAATCATACCAACATGCATCCACTAAAACTAGATAGGTTTTTTACAGCCACATATTGGTTAAACAAAAACCGAAACACAAGACAAATCAATTAGTACACATATATTCTTAACTTTAAATTCATGAAAACCACATAGCATGTAAGCTAACTTTTATGACACAAAAGCCAACCTCCTTCACTCATTTAATTATCCAAATATCACAATCAAAATAAAAATCCAGAAAAGACCAGCCACAAGCACAAGGCATTACACTTGTCAAAACATCAAACACTCGCTAGACCGAATACGGGAAATACAATAAAATAAAATCTCAAACTAAATCAAATCAACTCATTTAGGTCCCAAACTCAGCAAACCACTTAAACATATATTAAAATACCTCACGTAAAATTTTCAAGCCAATCCAACATCGGGAACACAAATTTTTATTCAATTTTGCCTTAAAAATCCAATCAGGACTATAGCAACCTGAGACAATCATGAATTTATTTAAAATATTAAAATAACTTCAATTGACACTAAATTTGGTAAAGAACATCCTCACACATTCAAGAAAATCTCATAAAAGTTTCAGATTATTTTGAGTTTTATAAGCCACACTTTTTCAATTAAATTTCCCTCTAGTTCTGAAATTCCTGAACTAACATTGCTCACTGTTTTTCTTTAAATAAAATACCAATTCAACTCCAAACAACCTCAAACTTTACATAGAGTATCCTAATATATGTAAGGTCTTACCATAAAATTTTCAAGTTCATTGGAATAGCACAAGTTCCCAAAAGTCAGCTTGTATTTAACCCAAAAATCTCATTTTTCTGAATTCGTTTTCTCAAAAACAATTCTTGTAAAAATAGTAAAACAATCCCAAAAAATCATATACAAATTCATAGGCATCCAAAATAACCTTATTAAAACAGTGACAAATCCCCAAGTTCATTAAACGTATACAAGTAATTTTCATGCAAACCTTTTTCAAGTAAATCTCTTAGAATTACATAGTCAATATCAAACCAAATCATGATTCAATAAAACACTAAAGTAAGTCCAAACCAATTCCAAATCACTTAGAGAATTTTCAAATAACATTTAGCATCTAGCAAAATAAGCTCATTCCCTAATGATCCTACAAAACCGAATGGTGCACCCTAAAGGAAACAAAAATCCACTTGTTTCCAAAGGACCCTTCAAGGCACAAAATCATGGATTTTCATGATCACACATTAGCACACTCACATTAACCAACTCTAAATCAAGCATATCAAAATAAAACAATTGAATTCTCCTTTCCTTATGCTTAAACCAAAGAGGGGTCGAATTGTTCAAGGAGTATAAACCAAATATCATGAGTTCATACACTTTGAATAAACTTGACCATTTCAAAGCATTAACATGCAAGCCTATTTTCATGAAACAAGAATTACCTAAGCATACTTACGTGTATGGCCGAATATTGCAAAGAGAAATAAACTAAGAACTACAAATCCAAACACTTAAATCATCATAACTCATTTTAAGCATTTTTGCACAATTTTTATTTCCATGAAACAAAATCATTTGGTCACTTTTTCATGCTTGGCCGAATTACGTACTAGCCATAAACACAAGATTTTAATTCAACCTACACATACATGCTCCCTAATCAAGACCTCTTAGCATCCAAAATCAACAAATCAAGACAAAATCATTCGAATAATTTATTTTCATATAGAAACCGAAAAATGCATCAAGGAAATAACAAAGATGAACAAATCAATGACATGTATTCAAAGACAAGGTCATTTTCCTAATCCTCATACTTGGCCGAATCATGCAAGGAAACATTAGGGGTTTTTACCAAAACAAATCAACACATACTCATTTATTCACAAATCAATCCTTATTCATTCAAAAACAAATTAAACCATGGAATCAAACAAAGTCTCTTGAACCAAAAACAACCTCAAACCGAATAGCACCACAAGTACTCAAACTTAGGCAAAATCAATTTATCTATTTATTCTTCACATAAAACCTAAAAATACACTAAGAAATAATAAAGGTTTAGTGTAACATCCCAGATTTTTAACCCCTGATTAATACTTGTTAATTTTAAAGCTTATCTATAATTAATTATTTTATTCTGGATTTCAAAGTGATTTATTATGAATGATAATATTATATAGTTTTATTATGAGAAAATAAATATTTTCACATCAGCCCTGTTTGGGGACCTTGAAGTAATTTTAGAAAGGTTTTGGAAGGAAAGAAAATAAAATTATTATTTTTCAAAAAATTGGTCAAAACACTCGAGTGTTTCTGGGAGTACTCGAGTATTTTGGTCAGAGTTGACGAGTTAGTGCGTTTGGTGAGTCACCACCAACGAGTTACCGCCGTTTGACACGAAATCAAGCCTTCAACACGTCCATGGCTTTCGTGTCGAGCTGCATGAGCTTCAGGGATGGCTGTTTAAGCCATGGTTGATGAATCAACCAACCCATTTTGCCCAATTTCGTGTAGAATCCGAATGTTAGGGTTTCTGAATTGATTCAATCGATTCTCTCTCTCTGAGTTGATTCGGATCACAAAACATACACCATTGTGAAGCTCACACTCCGGGCTTCACAAATATACCAAGATTGTGAGCTGAGAGTTCGTAGATTGGAAGAATCGAAGCTGAGAAGTTGGACTCTGTTTGCTGTCTCAGGTTTCTGGAGCTTACTTTGGAGCTTGATTCTGGTAAGCTCAGACAATCTCCTCATGTGAATCTCGTTTCTTTAGTTAGTACGAATTGTAGAGAGTGTATAGAGACTAATTTCCCCAATTTTGATGGTTGTTTCATGCATCAACCAATTCAATCTTGGTGCTCTGCTGAAACTGCTCTGTTTCAGTGTGGAGTTTGGGGAATTCAGGTTGGAAGCTAAGTTTTGGGTAAAGCCTTTCTTGATTCACGTCTAAGAGGTAAGGGGAAGCTCTCTATTCACTAGATAGAGTTTAAATTGCATGCATTTGATTAGAGAGCCACCAAGAGGCTCTAAGGGCTTAGTTTGAATAGGGAAATTGGTTTGGAGACCAACCTGCACTTTAAAATGGTTCTGAGCAAGTTCCATATGTTGCATGTGAGCTAAATGCAAGTTGTTTTCATGACAAAAGTGTTTGGAACTGAATTTGGTATGTTGAATTGTTGAAAATGTGTTTTTGTGCATAATTGTTGCTCAGATTGGATTCGGTGTAATAAGTTGTGTTTTCTGTGTTGGAACATGTTTAATATGTATAATGTAAGCTCTGTTGATCATTGGATTGGATTAAAATTGGCTAGAATTGAAAATGGTATGTTAAAATGCAAATTACAGTGTTATTTGTCTGAAAACACTCGAGTATTTGGGTTGATACTCGAGTATTCGACCAAAACTAAAATATGAATTTCTGGAAATTAAAGAACACTCGAGTATCATGAAGAATACTCGAGTAATTTGGTGAAACTTGAAGAACACTCGAGTACCAATATGAACACTCGAGTAATTTGATAAAATCTGAAGAACACTCGAGTAACCATGTAGAACACTCGAGTATTTTGGTGAAAATTGAAACATGAATTTTTTGAAAATGAAGATCACTCAAGTGGTTTTACCCAGACTATTATAAATACCATTTTCAATTTCGAACCACTTGGTTAATATTGGAATGACAATAATCCAAGTGATCTAAGACTTAAAAGAGATTGATTGATGATACGCTTATTCTGTTGGAATGACGGGACGTTGCTCGGGTAGCACGTCATAACGTTGCTCGGGCGGCACGTTATATATTATCAATTGAGGTGGACCAATCAATTTCTCTAAGTTAAGAGCTTGCATGCCGGATTGTTTATTCATGTACGGGTGACATGAGTAGGATCTCTGGAATTATTAAAGGATGCTGCTAGCTCGAAGACACATTGAGGTGGTCAATGTGGGCAGTATGTGGTATACTGTTGATTTGATGAGAAGGGTGTGATGCACACAAGTGGTAAGGTTTACGTTTTGGCGACGTGACATTCATCAGACATGGTGACGTTGTTTATCACCTCTGTTGTGTATCACAAGTGATAAGGTTTACGTCCTTGGGCAACGTGACGTTCACCAGATGTGGTGACGTTTTTTATCACACCAGTGGTTTGTGGATAAGTGATAGGTTTACATCCTTGGACGACGTGACGTTCACCAGGTAGTGTGACGTTTTTATCACTTCCGAGCTAGTATGCCATACGTTTTGGTAACGTACTCGTGATTTGGAAATGTATTGTTGTATTGGATTGACGTCTGTGAGGACATTAGATGGAGAACCTTAGAAAAAGAAGAAAGTAAGGCATCATGCCACTTATCCTTAATTAATTTAAGGCTTGATATCAAGAATGAGTGTGGACATCTTATTTGCAATAAGTGTTAACTGACTTGGAGCTATCTGTGCATAATCAAGTTACTTTAATCTTTGAGCTCTATTGATTATGTGTATAGATTTGCTTACCCCTATGCCCTTGTAGGTGATGTCACGTTACATCGCTTGCATCGCGATCCATCCACTTCTTAGTGACATATGGATCTGCGAGGATTGCCGAGTGGTGTATAAGGGTGAGGTAATGGTTACCTTTTATCACCTTATCCACTGGTTCGGTTACATCCTCGTAGATTTAGGATTCCCATCATATACATTATGCATGTACCAACTTTTATACTTACCATGGATCATCTCCCACTCGACCAGCTCGCTTGTATCACAGTTTTCAATTCGGACCTAACCGCTCATATCCTTTTCCTTTTTGAGTCATTCGATAGGAGACTCCCCCATCTATTTCAAGGAGTCCTATTAAGGTCACGTTTTCATCAGACCTTGTGCCCAGTGGTAGGGTAACTACTCCTTCAAATAAGATTAAGGAGGATCCTGTCGAAGACGAGAGCGGAAACGAGCTTGTCGTTCATTCTATCGGGAGTAAATGGAAAGGCGATGATCCCTAAGTATGTGCATAAGGTAAATGATGAGGATCAAGGATCCGGTGTGATGGTTGCTGTGGAGGAGGCTTGCTGCTGATGATGATGTTGGATGATGATAGTTGTTACTTCTTGGAGACTTCTACTACTACTGCTGCTACCAATGCTATGAGACCAACTTTGGGGTTTTGATACTTTGGTTATGGGAATATTCCTTTTGAAAACTCTTGAGTTATGGTCTATTTCGATGTTTATATATATACATAGCCTTATGGACTTGTTTTGGGATTTTGGAGTTCTTTACCGCTGGACTATGTATTACGTATCTTTTGGTATATATAAGATCCATGTTTATATTATAGTTTATTACATAGTCCTGTCATTTCCGCTTACTCTGGTTTGATTTAAAAAGAATTCGGCTATGACATTTTAAGATGGTATCAATTGGCTAGATGAGAAACTGGATGGCATTACTTAAGTTCTGTTATATGAAATTCTATCTTCAAAAAGGATGCTATCTAAGATTTGCAAAACTATTTTCTGAGCGAAGCAAATGTCGAATTCGTTTCAAAAAGTAATATGTAAATTATTCTCCAAATATCCTATGCTTTGGTTTGTGCACCCGACTTTTTGGAAATTAAAGAGGATAAAATTTTGAATCCAGTATTTTCTAATAATTAAACAAGTCCATATATTCTCAAGTAATAACATTCATTTTGTATTAATTACTTGGGTTATTTTGAGGGTGTCACACTTACCACTCCATCACATGCATCAAGAACATAATTATTTTCCTCATTTTCTAACCTAAATCGTGACATGCATGAAAAAAGGAAAAATCTTTACACACCTAATCAACACCTTAACACTTTTTAGTTCATGAACAACATAAATCAACCTATATCTCATCATTTTTAACACAAATCAAAGAAACAAAAATTATTTGAGCACAAAGGGGGTAAAACCGTATGGTCCAAAAATACCCAAACCAAGACAAAAATTTGTTTAACAACCCATTCTTCTCATAAAAACCGAAAATGCACTATAAAACAACAAAGATTAACAAATCCTTAACATGCATCAAAAACAAAATTAATTCCTTCTAAGTTAAATCCCTAGGCCGAACATGCATGAAGGAAAATTGGGGATTTTTCAAACCAAAGTTAAAACAATAACATATGCTATAAAATCGATTAAAATCAACTCATATTCAAGTGTTCTTAACATAAATCAATGAACAAAAATCATTTGAACAAAAGGGGACCAAAACCGTGGGTTCCATTTCATGGTGCATGTTTATTTTTTTATTTTAAAATTTAATCTATATATATTCAAGCATAGAGAATCATGAGGAAGGTCAAAAACATGCATGCAAAAGCTTTTGAAGTTCAAACAACAAAAACCCTTCATGAAACCAAAGATAAAACCGAAAAGAAAAGGGAAAGAAAGAAAGGAAAGTGATCTTAGAAAACAATACCTAGGTTGATGATGTAACACCCTGATATTTTTACCCTTTATTCCCTTTATAATAAAATACGGACTTAAAAATTCATTTTTAATTATATTAAAATCAACCGTCGAACGGACGGAGTTTTGTTTGTTTTCCGGACTAATCCAAAATTTAACCTGTGATAAACAGTTTCCAATAAACAACTAATAGCCAGCAGGGCTTCAGATTATATTTTCTAATTCATATCAAGGCCCAACGGGCTCCAATTATATCAGAGTGCATACTCTTCAGAGTTTTCAGCGGAAAAGAGTAAGTTAGAACATCAAAGCGTAATATTTTATCAAAACAAAGTGTCCTCAGCCTCGCTCAAAAAATATACATTACATTTTCTTCAACAGAACATAGGAGGCTTAGGTCTATAATGTACTCTAAACGCATAACACCCTACTTTCCCTGTAAGGGAAAGTACTCCTGCTCGGCCGGGGGCTGTGCCAGCTCAATCTCCGTACCTGAAACTGTAAGGGAGTGAGCATTGCACATGAAATAGAAAGCAGTTTCTAACTAGACATAATAACTCACTAGGTCAAACACATTTAGCAGATAAGCATATATTCACATATTGCACCACATACTCATTTCATTAATTCCATATTCCTTATTCATTCCAAATTTCCATTTCCATTTCCATTTCAACATCCATTTCTATTACTTTCTATTCTTTTCACACATTTACCTTATTTCAGTACATCGCCTCAAAACAGAGGCCAATGTACAATTTCATTCAACACATTTATCACCCCAAACCAGAGGCCCTCACACTTTTCCTTATTTAAATTATGTGTCCCTCAGGTCAGAGGTCAACACCCATTCATTATACTTCATCTTGTGTCCCTCAGGTCATAGGTCAACACTTCAATCTCTTAATTCACGGTGTGTCTCTCAGGTCAGAGGTCAACACACCAATACAAATTTTATCCGGTGTCCCTCAGGTCAGAGGTCAACACCCAACTCAGTATTTAATCCGGTGCCCCTCAGGTCAGAGGTCAACACCCATTCATTCTAATTCATATCGTGTCCCTCAGGTCAGAGGTCAACACTCCCTTTCATTCATTTCATCTTGTGTCCCTTAGATCAGAGGTCAACACTTCAATTTCCTTAATTCATTTTGTGCCCCTCATATCAGTGGTCAGCATACACATCACTTTCCATTAATCGTCACCTCAAATCAGAGGCCAACGCACTTAATTACATTTCCATATTCATTACCTCACATCAGAGGCCAAAACATACTTCCACATTCTCACATCAACAATTATATCACATTTAAATACAACAACACACATTCAACAACTAATCATTCATACAAATTCCTCATTCATTTCCTTTCTCAGTTATCACAATTATACCAAAGAGTGGTCTCCTTTATGGCCCAACATTTTGATTGCCCTTCATTCAAATTTACATATATCACCTTTTACTTTTTAATTACTCATAACCGTTTTACTTCCGTTTCCCATATTCACAAGTCCAATTCATAACCCATAACCTTTGTTCACAATTGATAATACTTAACATTTTTACTTATTTAACAATTTGATACTAATATGCACATTCATCACCTTTAATCATTTCCATTCCCTTTCTTCCTATATCAATTTATTCCATACTACCTACATATATTGGCAACATCAATCAATTATCATTTAATTCCCAACTTTATGAATAAAGACATTAATCATAGAACCCATTTATGTCCACTTCATTATCACATTACCCAATTCCTCATGTACTTCAATATAATCATTAACCAAATTTCATTTATCCATTAATTCATTCTTATATTATTGGGTTTCCTTTTCCTAGTCTTAACATCCATTTCGTCATGCATATTTACTTAATTAGAATTTCATATTCAATCACATCGGGAATTATAATCTAATTTTCTCCCCTAACACATAATCCTAACAAGCATTATATACTAACTAGAGCCTACTCCCTAGAACAAGGCAAAGCTCACTATATCCACTCCCTTACCTCAAACACTTAGAGACAATGCGATTTCACTTGCCCTAAGCTTGAGAATCTTGCCACCAAATGAGCTATGATCCAAGGAAGAGAGAGGAGAGGGGTCTTGAGTTCCTCTACACCATGTGAATGAAAAAGAACATGAGAAAGTGGCACTACATAGTATGGAGCTCAAATTTCATAGGGAATAAGAGGGAAATTCGTGTGACCAAAAGGGGAGAAGAGAAAGATGGAATTTACCTTGAATTTAAGGGAGAGAATGTGAGATTAATGATAGTCCTTGATAATAGTTGAGATTGGAGCCTCAAATCCTTGAGGAGAAGGAAGAACAAAGCTTCTTCTTGGAGAGAGAGAGAAAAATCCGTGAGGGAGAGAAAAAGGAGAGGGATTGATGAAGAAGATGATGTTTGTATGTGATGAAGATTGATTTATAGTGATTTATTATGGATTGAAGTGGATATTAAAGGAGGAATTTAGAGAGAGAAAGTGGAGGGTTTCGAGCCCTAGAGAGAGAAAGCAAAGGAGGAGTGAGTGAGGAAGAAGGCCAAAACGCGTTTTAAGCTGCATCAGACTATTTTCGCTTGAGCGAAAATGTAGTCGCTTGAGCGAAAAACTCAATTTGGGGATTTAGGGTTTGCACGAGCCAGTTTCGCTTAAGCGAAATCCGTTCGCTTAAGCGAACATCAATTGAGTTGCTACTGGATCAGTTTCGCTTAAGCGAAATGTTTTCGCTTAAGTGAAATGATCAGGTACTGCTGTTTCACTTTTCTATTTTCTAATTATTTTCTTCCTAACTTCAAAGGGCCATAACTTCTTCGTTCACCATTGGATCTTGCTGAAATTTGACGAGCTGCTTCCTAAAAATCATACCTTCATATCCAATGGTGGGAATTGTGTTTTGAGTCTTGAATCTTTTATTTTGAATTTCCTAACGTCGGGTATTTATAACACCGAAAACTCGATTTTTAACACTCGTTTGGTCTTCTTTAAATTTTCTTTTCGATGCCAATGCTCCTTGACTCCTATATGGCACTCAAAGCACTCCTAACCCATCATTTTAAATCCCTTCTATGATAATCCTTACTTCCAAATCTTACTATAATTCTAATTATTGTTAGAATTAAAATTCGGGATGTTACATTTCTCCCCCACTTATTAGAATTTCGTCCCCGAAATTCCGTTAGGTTTCGTAATTGGAGAACCACCCCGGTGGTAGGACTTGTGATTCCTATCTTTAATTCCCTCTGGTTTCTTCCGTCAGTCTTTCGATTTTGTCCTTACCTGAGCAGAATTTAAGTTAGGGTAGGAAGTGCTCCCCCACTTGGTATCGACTTACCCAATTATCGCTATGCTAAATGATGTGGGATTGGGTGAATCCGCTCCCGATCGTCCCTCGGGTGGATGTAAGGCAGGAGTTGCATTAGCTAGATACGGGAAAACTCGAAATGTTTAACATTCCAGAATAGTTTTAGAATCTTTCCTAGAATAGATACCCTGGGATCGTGGCATGCGAAGATTTTTGTAGGATAGAACGCCTTAGAGTTTATCTTCTCACCAGGATTGACTAGCACCGGTAAGGTTTAGAACCTTTCAAAAACACAAGTATTCATGAACAAGAAGCACCCCAATGCTTAGTTGGTTAGAGCAGACACAATCCCTACTAAATGCTCCACAATCAACTTCTTCCATGAATCGATTAAAAAGAAAAGGAAGGAAGAGGTCCACATTAATTCCAAGATTTACCCAAATACTAAAGGTGAAGGGTACAACAACTTTCCGTTGGCTGGGTCAATTATCAAGATTTGGTTGGTTTTAACGCAGGAATTTTACAAATTTGGCACAACCGGCCATTCTTATGAATGGTTATCTAAGAAACGGGAAAAGACTCGAAGTAATTGTCAAATTGCTCAATGATTGGTTTAGTTGATAGGGTGGTTGTGAATGATTTCTGGAGAGTTTTCTTAACTCACCCAAGGGTTTAGCACTTAGCTATGCTACTTTGGTTGTCTATTTTCACTTTAGAGGTTACAATGATAGCATTTATTGATAGATGCAAGAATCGAGGCGATCAATCCCAACCTCACGTCTACCAACAACACATCACTGTCAGGTTCTATCAATGGTGTCATCATTTAACAAATGCAAGGATTAGAGTGATCAGTTCTAACCTTACATTACATCAAATAACAACATCACAACATAATATTGGTCACTTGATACAAGAATTCTCAAACTTAAGAATTCCCCTATAAGGTCTTTCGCATGTTATTTATAAGAGCAAGATCGAATTTGGGAGGGCAGATATCCAACATGTTCTTAAACATTTCTACGTTAAGACATTACTAACTCGCTACTTAGCTAACTAAGGAGAAAATTAACTCCACAACAATCGAACTTAGAAGCATTAAGCTTGGACTTGGTAAACATTAGTTACCTGCGGTCACATCAGTTGGGTCTACCTCGTCACCCTCGACGGTAAATAATTTCCCTTTCTGCAATGATGGACCCCCACGGGCCTTTTGTGCCTTAGCAGCATTAATCTCCTTCTTCACTGTTTTCTTGGGGAAATTGGAAGCAAAATGTCCGGGTTGTCCACAGTGAAAGCATAACCCCTCCTTTCGACCCAATGTCCAGCACACTCCCCTATGCATCCTGCCGCAGTGCTGACAAGTCGGTATTGGACCATAAGCATTCACTGTTGGTCCGGATTCCCTAGGAAACGTGACCCAGGAATGAGAGTATGGACCAGACTTCTGAATCGGTCCCTTGCCCCTATTAGGACCAGACAATTTCTAAGATGCCCTGCTTCGCTCCTCTTCTTGTTCCTGCTTGAGAGAATCTTCATAAGCACTGGTCATGTTCACCAATTGAGAGAGATTAGAGATTCCCTGATAGGTAAAGACAGTTTTGATCTTGGGATGGAGACCAACCTCAAACTTGATACACTTAGTGCGTTCATCTGCATCTCGGTAGCTGCCCGAATAGCGAATAAGGTCCTCGAATTGAGCTGCATATTCTCCAACACTGAGGTTCCCTTGTTTCAGCTCAAGGAAAGCCACTTCCTTCTCCCTCCTTACATTTTCCGGGAAGTACTTTCCCAGAAAACGGACCTTGAAAAGATCCCATGAAATAAACTCATGAGCTGCTTCCAAACCTCTCCTCTGTTGGTCCCACCAATGTTCCGCCTCACCCATCAGAACATACTCCACTAGTCGCATATACTGATCATCCGGTAGCTGCAGTGAGCGAAACACCTTTTCCATCTCTTGGAGCCATCTTTGAGCTCCATCGGGGTTGTAACCCCCTTCAAACTTCGGCGGATCGCTTTTTCTGAAGCGGCCCATCCAGTCAATCTCCACTGGAGGTGGTGGAGGAGGTTGCAGTGCTGCTGCCGCAGCTGCTGCAGCTACAGCAATGTTTTGGGCTTGATTCTGCTGCAGATTTACAAGATTCTCAGCTTGTTACTGCTGAGCTTGGGCTTGGTTCTGCTGCAATTGAACCAGAGTTTCAAGAATTGCAGCAATTCTGTCATTGTCAGCCCGTCTCCCTGCCATACTGTTGAGTCATGGAAGGATAACCAGTTAATGACAAAACAATTAACTAAAACTACTATTATCCTACAACTTAGACCATAACCTAAGTACATTGGTTACTCGCTCGGTGAGTAACCATCGGAGTAGTGAGTTCATACTCCAAAGGCCGAGGGAAACTGCTCTGATACCATAAATGTAACACCCTGAGATTTTTACCCTTTATTCCCCTTATAATAAAATACGGACTTAAAAATTCATTTTTAATTATATTAAAATCAACCATCGAACGGACGGAGTTTTGTTTGTTTTCCGGACTAATCCAAAATTTAACCTGTGATAAACAGTTTCCAATAAACAACTAATAGCCAGCAGGGCTTCAGATTATATTTTCTAATTCATATCAAGGCCCAACGGGCTCCAAATATATCAGAGTGCATACTCTTCAGAGTTTTCAGCGGAAAATAGTAAGTTAGAACATCAAAGCGTAATATTTTATCAAAACAAAGTGTCCTCAGCCTCGCTCAAAAAATATACATTACATTTTCTTCAACAGAACATAGGAGGCTTAGGTCTATAATGTACTCTAAACCCATAACACCCTACTTTCCCTGTAAGGGAAAGTACTCCTGCTCGGCCGGGGGCTGTGCCAGCTCAATCTCCGTACCTGAAACTGTAAGGGAGTGAGAATTGCACATGAAATAGAAAGTAGTTTCTAACTAGACATAATAACTCACTAGGTCAAACACATTTAGCAGATAAGCATATATTCACATATTGCACCACATACTCATTTCATTAATTCCATATTCCTTATTCATTCCAAATTTCCATTTCCATTTCCATTTCAACATCCATTTCTATTACTTTCTATTCTTTTCACACATTTACCTTATTTCGGTACATCGCCTCAAAACAGAGGCCAATGTACAATTTCATTCAACACATTTATCACCCCAATCCAGAGGCCCTCATACTTTTCCTTATTTAAATTATGTGTCCCTCAGGTCAGAGGTCAACACCCATTCATTATACTTCATCTTGTGTCCCTCAGGTCAGAGGTCAACACTTCAATCTCTTAATTCACGGTGTGTCTCTCAGGTCAGAGATCAACACACCAATACACATTTTATCCGGTGTCCCTCAGGTCAGAGGTCAACACCCAACTCAGTATTTAATCTGGTGCCCCTCAGGTCAGAGGTCAACACCCATTCATTCTAATTCATATCGTGTCCCTCAGGTCAGAGGTCAACACTCCCTTTCGTTCATTTCATCTTGTGTCCCTCAGATCAGAGGTCAACACTTCAATTTCCTTAATTCATTTTGTGCCCCTCATATCAGTGGTCAGCATACTCATCACTTTCCATTAATCGTCACCTCAAATCAGAGGCCAACGCACTTAATTACATTTCCATATTCATTACCTCACATCAGAGGCCAAAACATACTTCCACATTCTCACATCAACAATTATATCACATTTAAATACAACAACACACATTAAACAACTAATCATTCATGCAAATTCCTCATTCATTTCCTTTCTCAGTTATCACAATTATACCAAAGAGTGGTCTCCTTTATGGCCCAACATTTTGATTGCCCTTCATTCAAATTTACATATATCACCTTTTACTTTTTAATTACTCATAACCATTTTACTTCCGTTTCCCAAATTCACAAGTCCAATTCTTAACCCATAACCTTTGTTCACAATTGATAATACTTAACATTTTTACTTATTTAACAATTTGATACTAATATGCACATTCATCACCTTTAATCATTTCCATTCCCTTTCTTCCTATATCAATTTATTCCATACTACCTACATATATTGGCAACATCAATCAATTATCATTTAATTCCCAACTTTATGAATAAAGACATTAATCATAGAACCCATTTATGTCCACTTCATTATCACATTACCCAATTCCTCATGTACTTCAATATAATCATTAATCAAATTTCATTTATCCATTAATTCATTCCTATATTATTGGGTTTCCTTTTCCTAGTCTTAACATCCATTTCGTCATGCATATTTACTTAATTAGAATTTCATATTCAATCACATCGGGAATTATAATCTAATTTTCTCCCCTAACACATAATCCTAACAAGCATTATATACTAACTAGAGCCTACTCCCTAGAACAAGGCAAAGCTCACTATATCCACTCCCTTACCTCAAACACTTAGAGACAATGCGATTTCACTTGCCCTAAGCTTGAGAATCTTGCCACCAAATGAGTTATGATCCAAGGAAGAGAGAGGAGAGGGGTCTTGAGTTCCTCTACACCATGTGAATGAAAAAGAACATGAGAAAGTGGCACTACATAGTATGGAGCTCAAATTTCATAGGGAATAAGAGGGAAATTCGTGTGACCAAAAGGGGAGAAGAGAAAGATGGAATTTACCTTGAATTTAAGGGAGAGAATGTGAGATTAATGATAGTCCTTGATAATAGTTGAGATTGGAGCCTCAAATCCTTGAGGAGAAGGAAGAACAAAGCTTCTTCTTGGAGAGAGAGAGAAAAATCCGTGAGGGAGAGAAAAAGGAGAGGGATTGATGAAGGAGATGATGTTTGTATGTGATGAAGATTGATTTATAGTGATTTATTATGGATTGAAGTGGATATTAAAGGAGGAATTTAGAGAGAGAAAGTGGAGGGTTTCGAGCCCTAGAGAGAGAAAGCAAAGGAGGAGTGAGTGAGGAAGAAGGCCAAAACGCGTTTTAAGCTGCATCAGACTATTTTCGCTTGAGCGAAAATGTAGTCGCTTGAGCGAAAAACTCAATTTGGGGATTTAGGGTTTGCACGAGCCAGTTTCGCTTAAGCGAAATCCGTTCGCTTAAGCGAACATCAATTGAGTTGCTACTGGATCAGTTTCGCTTAAGCGAAATGTTTTCGCTTAAGCGAAATGATCAGGTACTGCTGTTTCACTTTTCTATTTTCTAATTATTTTCTTCCTAACTTCAAAGGGCCATAACTTCTTCGTTCACCGTTGGATCTTGCTGAAATTTGACGAGCTGCTTGCTAAAAATCATACCTTCATATCCAACGGTGGGAATTGTGTTTTGAGTCTTGAATCTTTTATTTTGAATTTCCTAACGTCGGGTATTTATAACACCGAAAACTCGATTTTTAACACTCGTTTGGTCTTCTTTAAATTTTCTTTTCGATGCCAATGCTCCTTGACTCCTATATGGAACTCAAAGCACTCCTAACCCATCATTTTAAATCCCTTCTATGATAATCCTTACTTCCAAATCTTACTATAATTCTAATTATTGTTAGAATTAAAATTCGGGATGTTACAGATGATGAAAATGAGATGAAGAAGATCAAAATCTCCTCCCTTCTCTTCGTTTCCTCTTCTCGGCCTCCCCTCTCCTTTCTCCTTATCTTCTTTTTTTTTGGTTCTAAGACTAAGAGTGGGTGTAAGAGTGTAGGTGGGTTATGGGGTGGGGTATTTATAATGGTTGGTTGGGTTGAGGTTTATTTCATAAAATAGGAGGTGTGAAATAAATTAGAGTGGGAGAATGTGTAAGAGATAAATGACTACACTCCCTATTGGCCGAAAATCTCCTTAAGATTGGGTCATTAAATGTAAGTCTTAATTAAGGTAGGTTAAAGATAAGTTGCATTAATTAGCTAGGTTGCCCTAAGGTCGTGTACACTAATAAATGGATGTCTCACAAATTCAAAATTCAAATGCATAAAAATATACCAGAACCGTGCAACACCTTTACACAGGAGAAAATAATATTTTTCCAGTACAGTTCATAACACTTGAAAATTATAATTCAATTTTCTCAAATAATAAAACGTTATAATTTTTCCAAAACAGTGAAAATTTCGTGGACTGCAAAATAAATTCCAAACTGTACAAAAATAAATTTTACATTTCATTACGATCATTTTGACTGTGAATTTGTCAGATTCCGATTTACCAATCAAAAGTTATGAATTTTCGAAGTTAAGGAAATCAAAGGAATAAATCACCATTTCTCCAAAACACAAAATAATTCCTCACCACAAAATAAATCCTTTAAATTACTAAAATACAAGAATCAGATATTTAATCAATTTTAAAATAATTTCCTTCATTTTCACCTATTATCATAATTCAAATAATATTTTTATCTAAATTTAAAAAGAATTGACCAATCAGAAAACTTCAAAAATTAATTTGCTAAAACGGGGAAAATTGCGGGTATTACAACCCCTCCACTGGGTACTGGGTCAGCTGATGGAGTCCCATGAAGTGAACTCGTCGAACGAGGTGTAGGAGTATCCTCGCGGATAACTCTCGAGGCAGATAGGTGATATCGGGTGGCAGCTCTAAATCGAAAACTATGAAAACGTCGAGCTGGTCTTGGTGGGGGTGGTCCATGATAAGTATAAATAGATGGCACATGCATGGTATAAATAATCGGGATGTGGAACCTACGAGGACGGACACGAGCCAGAGGGTTTGGGTGGTAGAATGTCAACTCTACCTCCCCCTCAGAGGTTGCTCTATGGTCCTCGTAGTACCACACTCCATTAGGGAGTGGGCGTAACTCGATGCAGGCTAGGTAACGCCCCATTACCTAAAAAGGGCACATGGGTAAGCAATACAATTCACATAATCAAATAAGAATAACAGGAATTATAAACATTAACAGACATGAGATGTCAAGTAGCATGCATAAACATATGATCAAGCCATTTTCATTTGTAATTATTTTCATTTAATTATGGTGGCATGATGCATGCTTGCTATTTCTCAAATTCCTGAGATTCTCCAACTATCACTTTCATGGACGTCCAACCAAACAACCCATAAATACTCCCAGAGCACAATTATACGTTCTCATAACGTATAGCGAAACTTGCTCGAAACGTGATACATAACGTCACTCCTCAGGTGAACGTCACGTCGCGAAGACGTAATAATCACATCAACGGTATCCCACAATACTGACCACATTTCTCACTCATAAATGTGCCATCAAGCAAGTCGCAATCAATTTGGTACTCCCAGAGTACCCTCCGATCCTCATGTTCTTCGAACATGAAAAACGATAACTTAACACAATTCACCATGCATGAATGCACATAAATCTTTTCCATTTAAGATTATCTTTTAATCTCATTATATGCATTGTAACATCCCGGATTTTTAACCCCTGATTAATACTTGTTAATTTTAAAGCTTATCTATAATTAATTATTTTATTCTGGATTTCAAAGTGATTTATTATGAATGATAATATTAGATAGTTTTATTATGATAAAATAAATATTTTCACATTAGCCCTGTTTGGGGACCTTGAAGTAATTTTAGAAAGGTTTTGGAAGGAAAGAAAATAAAATTATTATTTTTCAAAAAACTGGTCAAAACACTCGAGTGTTTCTGGGAGTACTCGAGTATTTTGGTCAGAGTTGACGAGTTAGTGCGTTTGGTGAGTCACCACCAACGAGTTACCGCCGTTTGACACGAAATCAAGCCTTCAACACGTCCATGGCTTTCGTGTCGAGCTGCATGAGCTTCAGGGATGGCTATTTAAGCCATGGTTGATGAATCAACCAACCCATTTTGCCCAATTTCGTGTAGAATCCGAATGTTAGGGTTTCTGAATTGATTCAATCGATTCTCTCTCTCTGAGTTGATTCGGATCACAAATCATACACCATTGTGAAGCTCACATTCAGGGCTTCACAAATATACCAAGATTGTGAGCTGAGAGTTCGTAGATTGGAAGAATCGAAGCTGAGAAGTTGGACTCTGTTTGCTGTCTCAGGTTTCTGGAGCTTACTTTGGAGCTTGATTCTGGTAAGCTCAGACAATCTCCTCATGTGAATCTCGTTTCTTTAGTTAGTACGAATTGTAGAGAGTGTATAGAGACTAATTTCCCCAATTTTGATGGCTGTTTCATGCATCAACCAATTCAATCTTGGTGCTCTGCTGAAACTGCTCTGTTTCAGTGTGGAGTTTGGGGAATTCAGCTTGGAAGCTAAGTTTTGGGTAAATCCTTTGTTGATTCACGTCTAAGAGGTAAGGGGAAGCTCTCTATTCACTAGATAGAGTTTAAATTGCATGCATTTGATTAGAGAGCCACCAAGAGACTCTAAGGGCTTAGTTTGAATAGGGAAATTGGTTTGGAGACCAACCTGCACTTTAAAATGGTTCTGAGCAAGTTCCATATGTTGCATGTGAGCTAAATGCAAGTTGTTTTCATGCCAAAAGTGTTTGGAACTGAATTTGGTATGTTGAATTGTTGAAAATGTGTTTTTGTGCATAATTGTTGCTCAGATTGGATTCGGTGTAATAAGTTGTGTTTTCTGTGTTGGAACATGTTTAATATGTATAATGTAAGCTCTGTTGATCATTGGATTGGATTAAAATTGGCTAGAATTGAAAATGGTATGTTAAAATGCAAATTACAATGTTATCTGTCTGAAAACACTCGAGTATTTGGGTTGATACTCGAGTATTCGACCAAAACTAAAATATGAATTTCTGGAAATTAAAGAACACTCTAGTATCATGAAGAATACTCGAGTAATTTGGTGAAACTTGAAGAACACTCGATTACCAATATGAACACTCGAGTAATTTGATAAAATCTGAAGAACACTCGAGTAACCATGTAGAACACTCGAGTATTTTGGTGAAAATTGAAACATGAATTTCTGGAAAATGAAGAACACTCAAGTGGTTTTACCCAGACTATTATAAATACCATTTTCAATTCTGAACCACTTGGTTAATATAGGAATGACAATAATCCAAGTGATCTAAGACTTAAAAGAGATTGATTGATGATACGCTTATTCTGTTGGAATGACGGGACGTTGCTCGGGTGGCACGTCATAACGTTGCTCGGGCGGCACGTTATATATTATCAATTGAGGTGGACCAATCAATTTCTCTAAGTTAAGAGCTTGCATGCCGGATTGTTTATTCATGTACGGGTGACATGAGTAGGATCTCTAGAATTATTAAAGGATGTTGTTAGCTCGATGACACATTGAGGTGGTCAATGTGGGCAGTATGTGGTATACTGTTGATTTGATGAGAAGGGTGTGATGCACACAAGTGGTAAGGTTTACGTTTTGGCGACGTGACGTTCATCAGACATGGTGACGTTGTTTATCACCTCTGTTGTGTATCACAAGTGATAAGGTTTACGTCCTTGGGAAACGTGATGTTCACCAGATGTGGTGACGTTTTTTATCACACCAGTGGTTTGTGGATAAGTGATAGGTTTACATCCTTGGACGACGTGACGTTCACCAGGTAGTGTGACGTTTTTATCACTTCCGAGCTAGTATGCCATACGTTTTGGTAACGTACTCGTGATTTGGAAATGTATTGTTGTATTGGATTGACGTCTGTGAGGACATTAGATGGAGAACCTTAGAAAAAGAAGAAAGTAAGGCATCATGCCACTTATCCTTAATTAAGTTAAGGCTTGATATCAAGAATGAGTGTGGACATCTTATTTGCAATAAGTGTAACTGACTTGGAGCTATCTGTGCATAATCAAGTTACTTTAATCTTTGAGCTCTATTGATTATGTGTATAGATTTTCTTACCCCTATGCCCTTGTAGGTGATGTCACGTTACATCGCTTGCATCGCGATCCATCCACTTCTTAGTGACATATGGATCTGCGAGGATTGCCGAGTGGTGTATAAGGGTGAGGTAATGGTTACCTTTTATCACCTTATCCACTGGTTCGGTTACACCCTCGTAGATTTAGGATTCCCATCATATACATTATGCATGTACCAACTTTTATACTTACCATGGATCATCTCCCACTCGACCAGCTCGCTTCTATCACAGTTTTCAATTCGGACCTAACCGCTCATATCCTTTTCCTTTTTGAGTCATTCGATAGGAGACTCCCCCATCTATTTCAAGGAGTCCTATTAAGGTCACGTTTTCATCAGACCTTGTGCCCAGTGGTAGGGTAACTACTCCTTCAAATAAGATTAAGGAGGATCCTGTCGAAGACGAGAGCGGAAACGAGCTTGTCGTTCATTCTATCGGGAGTAAATGGAAAGGCGTTGATCCCTAAGTATGTGCATAAGGTAAATGATGAGGATCAAGGATCCGGTGTGATGGTTGCTGTGGAGGAGGCTTGCTGCTGATGATGATGTTGGATGATGATAGCTGTTACTTCTTGGAGACTTCTACTACTACTGTTGCTACCAATGCTATGAGACCAACTTTGGGGTTTTGATACTTTGGTTATGGGAATATTCCTTTTGAAAACTCTTGAGTTATGGTCAATTTCGATGTTTATATATATACATAGCCTTATGGACTTGTTTTGGGATTTTGGAGTTCTTTACCGCTGGACTATGTATTACGTATCTTTTGGTATATATAAGATCCATGTTTATATTATAGTTTATTACATAGTCCTGTCATTTCCGCTTACTCTGATTTGATTTAAAAAGAATTCGGCTATGACATTTTAAGATGGTATCAATTGGCTAGATGAGAAACTGGATGGCATTACTTAAGTTCTGTTATATGAAATTCTATCTTCAAAAAGGATGCTATCTAAGATTTGCAAAACTATTTTCTGAGCGAAGCAAATGTCGAATTCGTTTCAAAAAGTAATATGTAAATTATTCTCCAAATATCCTATGCTTTGGTTTGTGCACCCGACTTTTTGGAAATTAAAGAGGATAAAATTTTGAATCCAGTATTTTCTAATAATTAAACAAGTCCATATATTCTCAAGTAATAACATTCATTTTGTATTAATTACTTGGGTTATTTTGAGGGTGTCACACTAGGTGGTATCAGAGCAAAAGTCAGATCCTGTAGTAGTGGAAGTAGCTCCAGAATGGTAGTCATCAACATCAAGCAGGTATCCACAGGGCATATCTATTTTTGAATACTAGTATCTTGCTTGAATTAAGCAATTGATATAGTGTAGAAATTGAATGCATTGTTGAAAGCTATTGTTATCACCTTAGTGTAGGTGTGTGATGAATGTTTCTGTAGTCCATCATATGTGACCATGAGCAATAGCGCAGGTCTATTATGACGACTAGAAACCAAAATCGCGCCGATGCGATATTAGGAAGAATCACCGCTGTGTTGGAATCTATGCATCAATGGCAGCAACAACAATCTCAACAACCACCTCCTCAATATAGTGTTGGTAGTTCTGAAGTCAAGAGTTTAGCGGATTTTAGAAGTTGTAATCCACCTAAGTTCGAAGGAGGATTTAAGCCTGAGGAGGCCAATAAGTGGATTCGTACTATGGATAAGATCTTTAGAACATTAGACTGCATCGAGGCTCAGAAGGTGGTGTATGCAGTTTATATGTTAGAAGACGAGGCTGAGAACTGGTGGGATCACACAGTTCAGCTTCTGCACTACGAAGGAAGGAATATTAATTGGGAGGTGTTTATGGAGAAGTTTCTCAATAAATACTTCCCGGAAGACTTAAGAAGGAAGAAGGAAATTGAGTTCCTGCAATTAAAGCAAGGAGACATGAGTGTGGGTAAGTACGCAGCTAAATTCGAGGAACTGATGAAGTACTCTCCATATTATCAAAACAATCCCGATGAGAGGAGCAAATGCATTAAGTTTGAAAGCGATTTGAAACCTGAACTAAAATATGTTTTTAGTTATCAGAAGATTCAAAGTTTTCCCACATTGGTAGACATGTGTCGGATGTATGAGGATGATAAGAAGGCTGAAGTAGCAGCTGATCAGGCAAAGAGTAACCAGCAGAGTTATGGACCACAAAGGAAGAAAGGATTTAATCATCGGAAAACGGATCCATATTTCAACCAGAAACGAGGCAAAGGTAGAGTTGAAGACGGGAACGGGGTTGAGTCTCGTAGCAATGCCCCTTACTGTGAGAAGTGCAAGCATCATCATTATGGAAGAATCTGCTGGGCAACAAGTACTTGCTTCAACTGTGGGAAGCAGGGTCATATTGTTAGTTCCATGATGAACATGATGAATGTTTTGATAATGACAAAGTGTTTTTGAACAAGCTACAAGTGTTGATCAAGTTTCAAGCTCAACAAGCAACAACAAACATCAAATGAAGAAGAGAGAAAGCAAGCTCATGAAGACCTAAGTTTGAGTGTATTTGTATTTCTTTTATCTTTTGCCTCTCAAGCTTCATAGGTTTTTTATTTGGGTAGATTATTATAGAGGGTAGTGATTCTCATTCATAAGTCATGATTTAATCATAATTTGAGTTTTCACTTAACCTAGAATCAATAGGTGGCTTAAAGGTTTTAAAGGAAAGGTTGGATTTTGAGAAAACAAGTTTTGAACATGTGCAGTACCAACTTAATCGATTAAGTGACTAACTTAATCGAGTACTACTCGAGTAGTCTGCAACTTAATCGATTAAGTACTGCTGAATTGATTTTTAAAATACGTTTTTCACTTCTCAAAATCAGTTTTCAAGTGCTACAACTTTTGGGTATTCTATATAAACCTTTTCCTATTATTTGTGATTAATAAGAATCATTTCATACAAGTTTTACAAAGAATCAAGCCACTCTATTCTCTCTCATTTTCTAAAGATCAAAGTTCTCATATTTTCATATTCTTTGATCAAGAACCTTTGAATCTCTTATGGTGAATTGTCATAACTCTTGATTGAGATTCATAGGATTGTTTTGTGTTTTCTATTGTGTTGTAATCTTTGCAAGAAGGCAAGCCACTACAACAAACAAGAAGCCTTGGTGTGTCGATTTTATCATCAAGCAAGTGCATTCTTATTGAAGAAGAAGAAGAAGTCTTGGTTGTGAATCAAGCAAGTGAAGCCTTGGTGTGTGGTTTATCATCAAGCAATTGAAGACTTGTTGTGTCGATTATCAACAAGGGGTAGAGGTTAGATTAGAGAGAAGATCAATAGGATTACAAGGCAAGGGTGTCGGTTATCTCTTGTAGGCTAGCAAGAAGGAAGTCTTGTGAGGCAATCACTTGTAATTTGAGAACTCTAATTCCTCATAGTGAAGAATCTCTCTTGGTTGAAGAGGGGACTGGATGTAGCTTTCAAGCGGATGAAAGTGAACCAGGATAAATCACTGTGTCGTATCTCTAAACCCTTACTCTTTATATTCAAGTTATTTGATTACGTTCTTGGTTGAAAACCTAGAAAGATTGATTTTCATAATTGATTGAATTGAATCTTTAATTGTTCAAATTGATAAAGGGAAAATCATTTTCATAACTAGGTTAATCAATAAGAATATAGGTGTTAATCATTTCAGTTGAATCTCTGATCTTTCGTGTGAATTGATTGATTTTCGTATTCAATTGAAAAGTGATTTTTCAGTTTCTGATAGATTTAATCGATTAAGAGTTCGTTTAATCGATTAAGGACTTTTGAACTTTCAGGTTTAATCGATTAGTACTTGATTAAATTGCAGGTTAATCGATTAAATTTCAGGTTAATCGATTAAGTGCTGTAGAATTTGCAAAAATCATTTGTTTTGATTGTTTCGATTTGTTTCGTTCGAAAATCTTTCAAGGTATCTTGTACACCTATTCAACCCCCCCTTCTAGGTGTTTTCCTAGGGTTCCTTTGTCTCTCCAACCACCAATTGCGGTTTCCTCAATTGGTATCAGAGCTCGGTCGAAAGACACGAGCATAAGAGCTTTTTCGTAAAGATCCTAGTTAAGTAACCGCAATGGGTTCTACGAATCCCTTTGGTGGTGAAGGTTATTCAATAAATCGTCCTCCATTGTTTGCCGGAGAAGGCTATGCATATTGGAAAGTTAGAATGAAAATCTTTATCCAAGCCATAGATAGTGAAATTTGGAAAGTAGTTGAAAAAGGTCCTCATATTCCCTCTAGTTTAGTTGAAGGTGTAGAACAATTGATCCCCGAGGACAAGTGGAAGGATGATGATAGAAAGAAAGTACAATATGATTTTAAAGCAAAGAATATCATTACCTCCGCTTTATCCTATGACGAGTTCTTTAGAGTTTCTCAATGTTCTAGTGCTAAGGAAATGTGGGACACTTTACAAGTGACTCATGAAGGAACTAGTGAGGTTAGGAGAGCTAGATTGAATGCTTTGATGCGTGAATATGAGTTATTTACTATGCTTCCAAATGAATCTATAAATGATATGCAAAAGCGTTTTACTCACATTATAAATCATTTACTTGCTCTTGGTAAGACTTTCTTACAAGGTGAACTTTCTAACAAAGTGTTGAGATGTTTAGACAGGAATTGGCAACCAAAAGTAACGGCTATTGTTGAATCTAAAAATTTGGATGCTATGGATCTAGCAACACTTTTCGGAAAGCTTCAAGAACATGAAATGGAGCTTGGACGATTAAGTATCAATGAAGAGTCGGATAAGAACAAATCAAGGAAAGGACTTGCTCTTAGAGTCAAAAGTGCATATAAAAAGAAAGATAGTTCCGATGATGATGATAGTGAAGATTCCGATTCGGATGTTGATGAAAAAGACATGAAACTTTTGTTAAAAGAGTTTGACAAGTTTCTAAGGAGAAAAGGAAGGTTGAACAAGGACAAAAGTAAAGAGAAGGATTCCCCACACTATAAGACCAAAACTTCAAAAGAAGGTGTAGTTTGCCATGAATGTGGAAAGCCCGGACATCTCAAGTATTCATGCTCTAGGTATCTCAAGAAGAAGGAGAAAGACAAGAAGAATTCTAAATCTAAAAGAGCATACATAGTTTGGGATAGTGATGAAGATGACAAGAAAAGCACATCAAGTAGTTCATTGGATAATGAAGAAGCCGCTTGTCTCAACTTGATAACTCTAGTAGATGATGAAGAACAAAGTTCAAATGATGAATCAAGTTATCAAAGCGAGGATAGCAATGTAAGTGAATCTAAATCCGAAATTTCTTCTAAATATGAATTGTTACATAATTCTTATGAAGAAATGTATGAACAACTTGAAAAACTAGCTTTGAAAAACATTGAAAGAAAGAAGCTCATTTTGAAACATCAAAAAGAGATTTTAGATCTTCAAAAACAAGTTGATGAGCTTAATCTTGAAAATGAAACTCTTGATCTTATATATGCTAGTTCTTCTTGTGATTGTGCTAGTAGAGTGAATATTGTGGTTGATTGTGAGAAGTGCAAGTTGCTTAAAGATGAAAATGCTATTTTGAAAAATAAGCTTGCAAGTTTCTCAAATGGTGATATTAGATTGCGCACATTGTTAAATTTTCAAAGAGAAAATTCAAACAAGTTTGGTTTGGGTTATACTAATGCTAAGAGTAATTCTCATAGAAATGTTGTTGATTTTTCTAAAGTTGATTTTTCAAATCCTCCAACATGTTTCTATTGTGGTACTCATGGACATACTTCAAATGTGTGTTATGTTAAAGTGCATGGTATACCTAAAGGAAATTTTGTTTGGATGAAAAAGGGTGAAAGTCCCTACACTAACAAAAATGGATCCAAAACCATTTGGATACCAAAAAGCAAAGCATGATTGTTTTGTAGGTTTGATTGAAGATGCAAATGAATGACACATGCTCTCAATTGGTCTCAACTATGAATGTCTATATTCACATCTTCAATTGGTATCACACTTGCATCTCAAGTGAATGTCCTACAAAGTGGTAATATTTGATATTGATATATTATCTCAATTGGTATCTTCTCAATTGATATTACTTTTCTAAATGTTTAGTTAATTCAATTGGTATCATTGAGTTGATTAAAGCATGATGATCATATAATTGAAATCTTATTAAAGTATGATGCTTTGGTGTTATATTTCTTTACTTTGATATCTTCTTTGTTAAGTGATATTATGATCTTTTTAGTTCTCAATTGGTATTATATTTCATTGTTATATTCTCTTACCAATTGATATCACATTTCAAAGTATAGCTCTATTGTATTTGTTCAATTGGTATCAATGTTGTGAAGAAATGATCATTGATTTCTTACCTTGGCTTAGATCTTATATTTCAATTGGTATATATTTCTTTTTGATAATGCCAAAGGGGGAGAAATGGTATGTTTTGAAACATGGGAGAAATATGATATTATATTTGGAGAAAGGTTGTTTTGTTGTTTTTATGTAGGTTGAGCTAAGTTGTTTAAGATAGGGGGAGAATCAAGCTTCTATCTCAATTGGATTCAAATGTTAAAGCATTGATTGAGGGGGAGAAAGAGTCTTCTCAAGTGATCAAATGTTTCAAGCATCAACAACTTCAAGCGATTTCAAAACATGGGTTGTCATTTTCAAAAAGGGGGAGATTGTTAGTTCCATGATGAACATGATGAATGTTTTGATAATGACAAAGTGTTTTTGAACAAGCTACAAGTGTTGATCAAGTTTCAAGCTCAACAAGCAACAACAAACATCAAATGAAGAAGAGAGAAAGCAAGCTCATGAAGACCTAAGTTTGAGAGTATTTGTATTTCTTTTATCTTTTGCCTCTCAAGCTTCATAGGTTTTTTATTTGGGTAGATTATTATAGAGGATAGTGAATCTCATTCATAAGTCATGATTTAATCATAATTTGAGTTTTCACTTAACCTAGAATCAATAGGTGGCTTAAAGGTTTTAAAGGAAAGGTTGGATTTTGAGAAAACAAGTTTTGAACATGTGCAGTACCAACTTAATCGATTAAGTGACTAACTTAATCGAGTACTACTCGAGTAGTCTGCAACTTAATCGATTAAGTACTGCTGAACTGATTTTTAAAATACGTTTTTCACTTCTCAAAATCAGTTTTCAAGTGCTACAACTTTTGGGTATTCTATATAAACCTTTTCCTATTATTTGTGATTAATAAGAATCATTTCATACAAGTTTTACAAAGAATCAAGCCACTCTATTCTCTCTCATTTTCTAAAGATCAAAGTTCTCATATTTTCATATTCTTTGATCAAGAACCTTTGAATCTCTTATGGTGAATTGTCATAACTCTTGATTGAGATTCATAGGATTGTTTTGTGTTTTCTATTGTGTTGTAATCTTTGCAAGAAGGCAAGCCACTACAACAAACAAGAAGCCTTGGTGTGTCGATTTTATCATCAAGCAAGTGCATTCTTATTGAAGAAGAAGAAGAAGAAGAAGTCTTGGTTGTGAATCAAGCAAGTGAAGCCTTGGTGTGTGGTTTATCATCAAGCAATTGAAGACTTGTTGTGTCGATTATCAACAAGGGGTAGAGGTTAGATTAGAGAGAAGATCAATAGGATTACAAGGCAAGGGTGTCGGTTATCTCTTGTAGGCTAGCAAGAAGGAAGTCTTGTGAGGCAATCACTTGTAATTTGAGAACTCTAATTCCTCATAGTGAAGAATCTCTCTTGGTTGAAGAGGGGACTGGATGTAGCTTTCAAGCGGATGAAAGTGAACCAGGATAAATCACTGTGTCGTATCTCTAAACCCTTACTCTTTATATTCAAGTTATTTGATTGTGTTCTTGGTTGAAAACCTAGAAAGATTGATTTTCATAATTGATTGAATTGAATCTTTAATTGTTCAAATTGATAAAGGGAAAATCATTTTCATAACTAGGTTAATCAATAAGAATATAGGTGTTAATCATTTCCGTTGAATCTCTGATCTTTCGTGTGAATTGATTGATTTTCGTATTCAATTGAAAAGTGATTTTTCAGTTTCTGATAGATTTAATCGATTAAGTGTTCGTTTAATCGATTAAGGACTTTTGAACTTTCAAGTTTAATCGATTAGTACTTGATTAAATTGCAGGTTAATCGATTAAATTTCAGGTTAATCGATTAAGTGCTGTAGAATTTGCAAAAATCATTTGTTTTGATTGTTTCGATTTGTTTCGTTCGAAAATCTTTCAAGGTATCTTGTACACCTATTCAACCCCCCCTTCTAGGTGTTTTCCTAGGGTTCCTTTGTCTCTCCAACCACCAATTGCGGTTTCCTCACATATTGCACGTCACTGCAGAGAACTTGCGAAGAGTGACCCCACCAGATTTGCTAGCAAACCGATGACTCAAGGAAAAGTGTCTACCCTGAATAGAGTAGAAGTTAACCAATCTCCTGATCTCGTGCAAGGTAACCATTTATTTCAAAAACCAACTTTGAATGATTGTGTTCGATTCGGGAGTTACCCATTCTTTTGTTCTATATATATGTGAGATTAGGTTGAAGTCGGATTCACCTAATTGTTTTAGAATTAGAGACTCTATGAAATTTCCCAAATTAGTGTCGAGGTATTCGATCACGACACTAAGTTAAAATAGATCCATTATCCTTTAGCACATTTGGATGTGATTTCTAAGAAAGTTAGCATTTCCTCTTGTGTTACTTCCACTTGATTCATGCCAAAGTATTGGAGCATACTTTCATGTGTCGAGACCCGGACTTGGAAGGAGGAAGTTTTATGAAAGGAAGGCGGATGTGTATGCATCAAAGTGATTGAATACACACAAGGTAATACACTTGGCGCATGACTTGAGTTTTGCAACGATCATGGTTGTCTTGAGGGCTGGAGGCCTTTCCTCGTGTCACTATGCTTTAAATGTTAATGACCCTGGAAAGCCGAAGTAATTGTTCAATCAAGAGGAGTTGAACAATGGGCAACATCGAGGGGCAGAATTTTAGAGACTCATGATCGGAGACTCTGTCGTCGTCATGACAGAGCAAAGGAGGAAGCAATCACAATTGGGCTGAAGGACAATCTATGTGTGCTCCATGGGAATTAAGGAAGTGTTTTAAGGAGTCTAATAGGTTTGAGCTTGATGATACAAGTAGACCGACGAAAAGTAAAAAGAGAAGGTTGCAAATCACAATGGAATTCTTAACTCAAATTCGTGAAATTGCAACAAAAAGAATGAAGAACTAAGGACAAATAAGAGACTGATTTTGAAAAGGAAGAAATCTAAATTCCGCAGGGGACGTTTTAAGAACAAGGATCTGGATTCCGGATGATTTGAAAATTTAAGGATAATTATGGAATTAAGTAAAATGGATGAGTGAAGGTTATACCACTCCTATGCTATGTGGTGAAGCTATGACATAATGGAATTATGTAAATATGATATTGGAAGCATAAAGGATTGGCATGTCACTTGGGAATTATTCAAGGATAAAATTTTTAGAGAAAGGAGATTAAATTGTTGAAAATAAGGTAGGGTAATATGAATCTCGGGGAAGACATTAACAAGTTTGAAAGATTGGAGAATTATGATTCATTGCAATGTTAATAGAAGGTTCAAAAGTGCGGAGTTTGAAAAGAATGATGTCTGAATTTCAAACCAGTTATCAACCATTGAGAAATAAGGAATTTCTTGACATTAGTGAGTATGTGTAGAATGAGTATGGAGGATGAGGAAAGCATAGGAAGCTTATAAGTGAATTAATGATGGGAACCAGAATTTTATGCATAAGGGGTTAAGGAAACCTCAATTGCATGAAAGTAACTATAAATCCGACGGAAAAGATTTAGTTGTCAATTTCCAGGTGAGAAGGTAAGGTGCATCATCATGAACGGTATAGTGATGTACTGAAAAGGGATATTTGAGTGCGCTCGCAAGGGAATGAAGTCTTACTCGCCGAATTGTTGAAGGGGAAAACACAAGAAAGGAAAGGGTCAACCAGCAAATCAAGAGTGGAAGAGTTTTCCATCCTGCTAAGGTTCGTGTTAGATTCAGATATAGGTAGTCTAAGTTATTCCTTCACCGATTTGAATTAACGTAGTCAAGTATTTTCGATTGCGTTAATTAAATCGTTCTGTAATTTGAAAATCTGAGCAAGCTTTTAACTTGAAGTTCTGTGATCAAAACCCTTATCACAGTTGGATGTGATAAATGTCTTTGGGCACTACAGAAAGAGAAAGATCAGTTAAGACTAGAGAGATTAACAACCACCGGGATAGGACAAATATTGGTCTCCCCAACGGAAGTTTCTCTAGGACTTGGCTATCTGACTGAATCTGATAGTGACAATAATGTTCATTATCTGTAAGTTCATCTAACTTAAAGATAAATCGTATAGTCTTTCTTGAGAAAGATTATATCTGAAAGGGATGATTTCATTACTGATAGTCTAAATATTAGGACTGATCACCCTAATGTTTACAACTGTTGAGAAATGAAGTCATACGAATACTTCCTTACTCGTGCCTGAGTGATCAGAGTGCGCAGCGGAACATGTTTTTCCTCAAAAATATTTTTTTGAAAATGTTTTAGTATATACATATAAGAAAGGTATCAGTCGAAAAGTTTTCCTCGAAAAATTTATTGGGAAAAGCTTAAGTTGAAGTTATAAATTGAAACATTTTGTCTGAAACGATCAAAAGATTTTATTTGAATTAATTATGAAATAATTTTCGAGGGAGTTTCAGAAAACTCTTTTACGAGAAGAAGGGATTGAAATATGTTTTTGAACGCAAAAGTGTTATTTGAGAAAGGTTTTATTTGAAATATTTTATGAAACATTTTGAGAATGAGAGTTTGAAGAAGCATAAGAAAATTCCTTTTAAGTGGGGAAGGGTTCTCCCTAATTATATTTTGAAAACATATAACACCAGAACAACCTTTTGTAACTCTGGAAATTGTAGAATTTTTAAGAAGAATTTCGGGGTCGAAATTCCTTTTAAGTGGGGAAGAGTGTAACATCCCGGATTTTTAACCCCTGATTAATACTTGTTAATTTTAAAGCTTATCTATAATTAATTATTTTATTCTGGATTTCAAAGTGATTTATTATGAATGATAATATTAGATAGTTTTATTATGAGAAAATAAATATTTTCACATTAGCCCTGTTTGGGGACCTTGAAGTAATTTTAGAAAGGTTTTGGAAGGAAAGAAAATAAAATTATTATTTTTCAAAAAACTGGTCAAAACACTCGAGTGTTTCTGGGAGTACTCGAGTATTTTGGTCAGAGTTGACGAGTTAGTGCGTTTGGTGAGTCACCACCAACGAGTTACCGCCGTTTGACACGAAATCAAGCCTTCAACACGTCCATGGCTTTCGTGTCGAGCTGCATGAGCTTCAGGGATGGCTATTTAAGCCATGGTTGATGAATCAACCAACCCATTTTGCCCAATTTCGTGTAGAATCCGAATGTTAGGGTTTCTGAATTGATTCAATCGATTCTCTCTCTCTGAGTTGATTCGGATCACAAATCATACACCATTGTGAAGCTCACATTCAGGGCTTCACAAATATACCAAGATTGTGAGCTGAGAGTTCGTAGATTGGAAGAATCGAAGTTGAGAAGTTGGACTCTGTTTGTTGTCTCAGGTTTCTGGAGCTTACTTTGGAGCTTGATTCTGGTAAGCTCAGACAATCTCCTCATGTGAATCTCGTTTCTTTAGTTAGTACGAATTGTAGAGAGTGTATAGAGACTAATTTCCCCAATTTTGATGGCTGTTTCATGCATCAACCAATTCAATCTTGGTGCTCTGCTGAAACTGCTCTGTTTCAGTGTGGAGTTTGGGGAATTCAGCTTGGAAGCTAAGTTTTGGGTAAAGCCTTTGTTGATTCACGTCTAAGAGGTAAGGGGAAGCTCTCTATTCACTAGATAGAGTTTAAATTGCATGCATTTGATTAGAGAGCCACCAAGAGACTCTAAGGGCTTAGTTTGAATAGGGAAATTGGTTTGGAGACCAACCTACACTTTAAAATGGTTCTGAGCAAGTTCCATATGTTGCATGTGAGCTAAATGCAAGTTGTTTTCATGCCAAAAGTGTTTGGAACTGAATTTGGTATGTTGAATTGTTGAAAATGTGTTTTTGTGCATAATTGTTGCTCAGATTGGATTCGGTGTAATAAGTTGTGTTTTCTGTGTTGGAACATGTTTAATATGTATAATGTAAGCTTTGTTGATCATTGGATTGGATTAAAATTGGCTAGAATTGAAAATGGTATGTTAAAATGCAAATTACAATGTTATCTGTCTGAAAACACTCGAGTATTTGGGTTGATACTCTAGTATTCGACCAAAACTAAAATATGAATTTCTGGAAATTAAAGAACACTCGAGTATCATGAAGAATACTCGAGTAATTTGGTGAAACTTGAAGAACACTCGAGTAATTTGATAAAATCTGAAGAACACTCGAGTATTTTGGTGAAAATTGAAACATGAATTTCTGGAAAATGAAGAACACTCAAGTGGTTTTACCCAGACTATTATAAATACCATTTTCAATTCTGAACCACTTGGTTAATATTGGAATGACAATAATCCAAGTTATCTAAGACTTAAAAGAGATTGATTGATGATACGCTTATTCTGTTTTAATGACGGGACGTTGCTCGGGTGGCACGTCATAACGTTGCTCGGGCGGCACATTATATATTATCAATTGAGGTGGACCAATCAATTTCTCTAAGTTAAGAGCTTGCATGCCGGATTGTTTATTCATGTACGGGTGACATGAGTAGGATCTCTGGAATTATTAAAGGATGTTGCTAGCTCGATGACACATTGAGGTGGTCAATGTGGGCAGTATGTGGTATACTGTTGATTTGATGAGAAGGGTGTGATGCACACAAGTGGTAAGGTTTACGGTTTGGCGACGTGACGTTCATCAGACATGGTGACGTTGTTTATCACCTCTGTTGTGTATCACAAGTGATAAGGTTTACGTCCTTGGGCGACGTGACGTTCACCAGATGTGGTGACGTTTTTTATCACACCCGTGGTTTGTGGATAAGTGATAGGTTTACGTCCTTGGGCGACGTGACGTTCACCAGGTAGTGTGACGTTTTTATCACTTCCGAGCTAGTATGCCATACGTTTTGGTAACGTACTCGTGATTTGGACATGTATTGTTATATTGGATTGACGTCTGTGAGGACATTAGATGGAGAACCTTAGAAAAAGAAGAAAGTAAGGCATCATGCCACTTATCCTTAATTAAGTTAAGGCTTGATATCAAGAATGAGTGTGGACATCTTATTTGATATAAGTGTTGCTAAGTGTTAACTGACTTGGAGCTATCTGTGCATAATCAAGTTACTTTAATCTTTGAGCTCTATTGATTATGTGTATAGATTTGCTTACCCCTATGCCCTTGTAGGTGATGTCACGTTACATCGCTTGCATCGCGATCCATCCACTTCTTAGTGACATATGGATCTGCGAGGATTGTCGAGTGGTGTATAAGGGTGAGGTAATGGTTACCTTTTATCACCTTATCCACTGGTTCGGTTACATCCTCGTAGATTTAGGATTCCCATCATATACATTATGCATGTACCAACTTTTATACTTACCATGGATCATCTCCCACTCGACCAGCTCGCTTGTATCACAGTTTTCTATTCGGACCTAACCGCTCATATCCTTTTCCTTTTTGAGTCATTCGATAGGAGACTCCCCCATCTATTTCAAGGAGTCCTATTAAGGTCACGTTTTCATCAGACCTTGTGCCCAGTGGTAGGGTAACTACTCCTTCAAATAAGATTAAGGAGGATCCTGTCGAAGACGAGAGCGGAAACGAGCTTGTCGTTCATTCTATCGGGAGTAAATGGAAAGGCGATGATCCCTAAGTATGTGCATAAGGTAAATGATGAGGATCAAGGATCCGGTGTGATGATTGCTGTGGAGGAGGCTTGCTGCTGATGATGATGTTGGATGATGATAGCTGTTACTTCTTGGAGACTTCTACTACTACTGCTGCTACCAATGCTATGAGACCAACTTTGGGGTTTTGATACTTTGGTTATGGGAATATTCCTTTTGAAAACTCTTGAGTTATGGTCTATTTCGATGTTTATATATATACATAGCCTTATGGACTTGTTTTGGGATTTTGGAGTTCTTTACCGCTGGACTATGTATTACGTATCTTTTGGTATATATAAGATCCATGTTTATATTATAGTTTATTACATAGTCCTGTCATTTCCGCTTACTCTGATTTGATTTAAAAAGAATTTGGCTATGACATTTTAAGATGGTATCAATTGGCTAGATGAGAAACTGGATGGCATTACTTAAGTTCTGTTATATGAAATTCTATCTTCAAAAAGGATGCTATCTAAGATTTGCAAAACTATTTTCTGAGCGAAGCAAATGTCGAATTCGTTTCAAAAAGTAATATGTAAATTATTCTCCAAATATCCTATGCTTTGGTTTGTGCACCCGACTTTTTTGAAATTAAAGAGGATAAAATTTTGAATCCAGTATTTTCTAATAATTAAACAAGTCCATATATTCTCAAGTAATAACATTCATTTTGTATTAATTACTTGGGTTATTTTGAGGGTGTCACATGCATCGTGCAATAAATGTGGCAAATAAATAATATAAACTTTCATGAACATCATGAACGATAATAAAATTATCAAATGAAGTATCATATCATCCACTTTAAGTATAATTAGGTTAAAATAAAAGGAGTTAGGTTAAAAATGGTATTTTTAAGCATTTTCAGTCTTGGTAATCGATTATCAATCCTGGTAATCGATTACTACGTGTATTTTCAATGTTCTGCATCAGACATGGTCTGGTAATCGATTATCATGAAAGCAGTTGCACTAAATATTGAGTTTTAACATACCATTTTCAATTCTAACCACTTTTAACTCAAACTAGCTATGTTCATGCATATTAAACATGTCTCAACACTGAAAACATGCCAATTCACAGAGAATCCAAATCTCACATCAATTATGCATAAAAACATGAAATTCAACAACTCATGATATCAAATTCAATTTCACTCATTTTAGACATGAATTCAGTGTTTTTACAGTTCACATGCAACATAATAAACTTGCTCAAATTGAGTTTTGAGGTCAGTGTGGCCTCTAAGCCAAATTACTAATTCAAACTATGCCGTTAGAGTCTCATGGTGATTCTTTACATCAAACACTACATATTATTATTATTCTAGTGAATGTATAGCTTCACCCTTACCTCTCAGTCGTGCTTGATGGAATCCAAGACATAAAAAGCGAGAAATTCTCCAAAAACCAGAAACTCCAACTTCATTTCAGAACAGTTTGACAGTGTCCAAAAACCAAAGATTTTGACACATGTAACAGTCATAAAAATTGGAGAAAATGGTTAAGGGTTATTCTATGCAGCATGTATGAGGGATTAGAAAAGGTTTGAGACCAAAACAGCACAGGAGCTTACCAAAATCGAGCTCCAAAGTCAGCTCCAAGCTTCAGGAACTGCACCTTGACAGAAAAGTGCCCTCACTTTGAAAGCTTAGAACTTTGCACACACTCAACCTCAACTCACAATTTTAGTATCTTTGTAAAGCTCGTGATGTGAGCTTTACAATGGTGTATAGCTCTCAAATCAACTCTCAGTATTGAAGGAGAATTGAAGGAACGAAATTAAGAACCCTACACAGAGCAAAATCCCAAATCAGAGCAAAAGGAACAAATTTCCTTCAACATGGGTGTTTATATAGAACAATTGAGCATTCATGCACAAAGACACGAGTCTAAGGACGTGTCTTGGTGCTGCATTCATGTCAACTCTGGGTTTAATGATGGATTACTCATCAAACGCACTCAACATTGACTGTTCTGCACTATGGTAATCGATTACTTTATCGTGGTAATCGACTACCACGACTGAAATTTTGAAAAATTCATATTTAATTGGTTTTCCCTCCAACAATCCTTCTGATGTTGCATTTAGGTCCTCCCCAAGGACTTAACTGCAAAACTTAATATTTTTATACAAAATATCAACCAAAATTATTTTTCATATATTACACATACATAATACACACCAATAATCAAACATTGAACTTTTATTTATTTAATAAATAATTATAATAATTACAACAATATTATTATTCAGAAGTTGAAATTAGGGGTGTTACAATTTCAGTGCTACCGCCCCCCAATCTTTAAGACTTCAACTTGTAACTCGATAACTCCCTTCTTCCTTCAGCTCTATAATTGTTTTCTTTATGGTTGGTCTTGGTCGAAAGCTTTTGTTCCTAGATAGAGTTCTACAGTCGGGCCACTGACTCTCTATAGTAGGGGTGCAAATACGCGGTGCGATGCGGTCCGGTCCGATCTTTGCCAGATATTAGTGACCGGACCATTCAAATAAACATGATTTGGTCTAGTTTGGTCTTGATGTATTTTATATATAAAGATCGAATCGGACTGGACCAAAATGGTTCGGTTTGAATCGATCTATTTTACACATTTAATTAAAATTTAAAATATCAGAAATAACATCAACCCAAATAACAATATCAAATATTCAAATTAATATCAAGATGACCTTCCTAGGAGTAGGGGGCATATCTCTAAACACTCTTAGGAACAGTTCGAAGCTCTCAGAATCTCCCCCGTGCACTATATTTATGTGACTGATAGAACTACATAGTCTTGATCCCCAAAAGTTTGTTTGAACGGGTACGTAGGACCAAGAGCTCACTCTTGTCAAACTAAAAATCCTTAACAAGGACCTTTGTTCGATATGCACGGAACAATATTTATAGGATTGACATGGGTTGCTTGGCTTGATGTATTTTCCTTGATAAATCTTCTATCTTAGAGGATAATCTTCATGTGATATTATCTTATTCAGATAAGTGGTGATCCTGTATAATTATAGATAATCTAGTGGCAATCTTATCTAATCGAGTTAATATCTACTAGAGATTGACTTCATCATTAAATATTTGGACCTGCCCACGAGTTAAACTCATATTCAAGCTCTTCCGAACTGGTCCAAGCTTTGAGCCCTTCGTTATAGATCATTTGAGCTCAAATCTTGTCTTAAGACCTTTCTTGTAGGTCATAGTAAGTCGTCTGAAACTTATCATGCACGGTAAGTGTAACGACCCGACTCTCCAATTATTAGTTATTAACTTAAAGTGCACCATTTTTTTCGAAAACATTTAATAGATGTGTTGGAAACCAACAAGCGGCCTAACAATCTACTAGAGGGGGGTGAATAGTAGTTGGAAGCAATAGTACCAATTTTTCGAATAAAACTGAAATCGGTTGAATAATGCTTGCTACTTAAATAAAAGGCTGACTTTGGGCCGAGCAGAATCTGATATTCTGTTATCTGAGCCGACCACCGATTATCCGAGCTACACCACACAAAGATCAGATTTGTAGCGAAACTCAGCTAGCACTATCCGAGCAAAAATAAGGTTTAAACAAAGTCGATTAAAATGCTCGGACAAATCAGAAAGCGATAAAAGAAGAGAGAAGTGACACCGATATTTATACTGGTTCACTCACAAACCTTGTGAGCTACATCCAGTCCCCCCTAAACCTTAGGGAGCCTTTACTCAATCAATTCAATCGGAATACAACAGGAATTACAAGTGAACCTCACTCAACCTAACCCTTTCAAGAGTGTACCAAACTCTTGAATTCTACCCCGACTAGAACTGATGGCCAAAGAACCTCTTCGGACTTCTGTCGATGAAACCTTCACCGACCACAACTGATCTTGTTGAAACCTTCAACTCACGGCGATCTTGAAACCTTCAAGATGCCTTGAAGTCTTCAAGGACTTTCTGGCCAAAGAACCTCTTCGCCTTGTGCTTAAAAACCTTTCAAGACTTCCAATGCTTGAGAACCTCTCAAGACTTCAATTCACCTAAGAACCTCTTAGGATAGCTTGGAAACCTTCCAAGACTTTCATTTTTTACAGAAAATTAAAAGATTTGGCTCCAACCAAAAACTAAATCGAATACAGATCTGAAAGTGTAAAAACCAATTGAGTTTTGGTTCGGTTAAGAAAGGGATTTACAGAGATGAAGAGGAAACGAGTTTTAGAGCAAAAAGTTTCCCTGCGTGTCTGTGTTCTTCTGTCTGGATATCTATCTGTTGGAGAGGAAAACCAGTCCTTTTATACTGATTCCCAGTACGAAAAAGAGGAAAGATATTTTGGGACACGTCATGTCCTTTCCATCGGATATTTTCCAGACCAATCAGATTTCAACACAATCCCGATTCTAACCGTTGTTTTTAAAACTCAAATTTGAAATTCAAACTTAGAGGTGCGAGCGTTGTTTTTAAATTTGACATGGTCTGGTAATTGATTATCAAATCATGGTAATCGATTCTAACCGTTGTTTTTAAAACTCAAATTTGAAATTCAGTAAAAATAAAAACGGTTACAGAACAAAGAGGTGCGAGCGGCGTGTCTGCTGAATGTTGAAGAAGATGAACAGTGTTGCCGAGCTTGACATTTGTTCGAGCTTGGGGACTTGAATGACGGATCTGATCTTAGTTGGTCGAGCTGATCTTTCGCCGACTGCTTTGCACTGAGTGATAGCTCGAATCGATCTGATTCGATCTTAGCACATCCGATCTTAAGCTGATTTGCTTCGACTTCATCAACACAACGATCCGATCTTAGCTCACCGAGCAAGGTTCCGAGAACAATGTGAACACCGAGCTCATCTAGGAATTTTGACTTCGTCATCACACTGATCGGATTCATTTGTCTCCATCAAAGGCCGAGAGCCGAGCATTCAGATTGCCAAGACAATTGACTGAGCTTCAGACGAGATGCATCGTTCTGAGCGAATGCTGATCCGAGCGAGTCCTCAGCTTCCGTCGAAATGAATTAAACCGAGCGAAACTCTACTCCTGATGAGATGAACTTGTCCGAGCAGAAGCTCGGCTTCTAGTGAAAATGCGCTGACGCGAACTGAGATGTTTGTCTTGACTTGGCCGAGATCATCATCAAAAACCTTGGCTGAGAACCGAGCTCTTGATTTATTTGCCTTCATCAAAACCTCTTTGATTCAACAAGATGATCACAAGTAAGGGAAGATAATCATAACATCCCAATTCACAAAACAAAGCTTCATTATATTACATTTATACTTATTTTACAAAAGCGAGAGAGGGATCTCCTCTCCCAGAGCACACACCTACTATAAACATATTTTACATATTTATAATAATTGTAGGTTACACCTAGAGCCTGGTTGCCTCTTCCCTTTTTCCTAACTAGGTTCCAACATCTCACCCTCTGCTCGTGTATACCCCTCGCCCATCATTAGTTCTCTACGGGCCACTCAATAAGGTCTTCCTCTACCTAATCATCTATGGGGTCATCCTCCGGTCATGCCCCTCCATTCATTATCCCTAGGAAGTCGGGGTGATATCCTAGTGAGGACACGAACCTTATGCCACGATGAGGTGGGGTAGCCAGTACCCTATCAACATTAGAGGATGAGGGTGAGGACACTCCCCTACGAGGAAATGGAGTTGGCCTGCGATGAGTTCATGGTGCATCATTACGGTGAAAGGTATAACCAGGTGGAGCATGTTGAGTATAGATTGTCGGAACCCTCATACCAAAGCCGAGGATTGGGGTGACACCAAGTAATCTCCACCTTCCGTCCACTGTTGCTTGGTCATGTTCAATCTCTCATTCCCCAGTGAGAAGGAGCCTTATCTCCACGCAGAGCAGATGTTTGGATGACATAATTACCTAACACACAAGTAGGGATAGGGAGTGACTCATTATTAAGAAGATATATAGATAAACAATAAGTAACTTAAAGTTCGCATACACAATTAGCAAGTAATAGCGTAATGGTATGATGCATGCCATAGGTAATATCCTAGCATATCAAACTTACTAATGTGATGCTATGACATCTCATAAATGTCAACTCCCTCAGTCTAATCATAATAATTTCTTCTTCAAAATCATTATAAATCGTATGAGCTTATGGTATAACGACCCTTCACATTACATATCCTCACAATCTTACTGGGGAAAAGCAACCGGGAGTAAAAATCTTGCTACCAATGCATGCCTTGTGCTTGAAAGCCAAACAAATACACAAGTACCCTCTTAGGACAGGCCATGTCAAGAACCGTCCTCCACCGATCCTGTTATGTCAACGGAACCGATAGAATTATTATAGTCAATGCAAGACTATCCCAGGAGAGGTTAGCTAGACCAACCCATCTTAGGACCATTCTACCCATAATTATTCCCCCGGTCATTGACGAAACACCGTCTAAGACCTAGTTCCCCCTTTCATCCTCTAGTTCGGGCTCCCAGGACATTCCATGAATATTTTCCCTGTCGTCCATAATATCTCCTTACACCATGTATGAATGCATGGATGACTCGTGATTTAATATCGGACTTAGTATCTCTAAATAAATGGGCATAACAACCTTAAACTTACTTATTTTACAAATTTTGAACGTGATTATCGATTATCAAAAGTCCTTAATCGATTATCTCCATGTAAAAAGTCCAACATTTGTAAAATAACACCCCGATAATCAATTACTAGACCCTGATAATCGATTATCCATGCTATCAGAGGGTTTTTCATGCCTTTTTCACTACCATTTCTCTACTGATGCTATGTTAACGTCCATAACTTAGTCCTATCACATTATTACAGTGATGCAGTACCAATTACATGCATATAAATACAAATAATCAATTACTTGCAAATATAGCATATAATCATGATTTCAACAATTCCTTTCTGATCTAGTTCATGATTCCCTTAGTTTCCGGTTTAGAATTTCATTCACTATCACTGATTAGTTGGATTTTATGCCCTACATCCATATCACTGATTATATTGTCCACCAAGACAACTAATCAAGTGTGATTGCCCAATTATGTGTCCCTAAGCTTGGTAAAGCTTGGCTACGCTTCAAGCCCTTAAATTGTTTATTCTAACCTCAATAATAACTCCTCCCTTACCTGGAATTCAAAGGAACAACAAGGAAACAAGACTGGATGGGATTTAAGGAAACTGGAACAACAACATCGGAACAACTTTTGTGCAACTTTAGCAGCAAAGTTCATCATAATTTGGCCATGTAACTACAAAAGGTCAATTAGACTCAAAACTATGTTGTAAGGGCTTTAATAAGAACCAAAGATATGGAAAAATCATGAACTAGACTCACCACACCACTATATCAAAGTAGCTACAATGAACTTTCTGGTTTCTGTTGTTAGGGTTAGAACAACTTTTTGGCAACTTAGGCATCAGAATTCATCACGACCGTGCAATGAAAACATATGAGACCAATTAGTATCACGTCTATGCCATGAATACAAGAATCAGAATCCAGTATGAGGACTTACAAGGTATTAGGCTTACCACACTACCACAACAAAGTGGACACACTGAAGTTTCTGGTTTCTGATTCCAAGATCAAGACAACTTTTAAGCAACTTCAGTCCCACGGTTCAACATGATCATGCAACGAAAATAGATAAGGACAATTAATATCAAGCCTATGCTATGAATATTGATATCATAATAAAAAACAAGGACTTATAAGGGACTGAGCTTACCATACGAAGGGACTCAAGTGATGCCTCTAGATTTTCTGGTTTTGCTGGATTCGATTTTCAGCAAAACTTCAATGGACTTTCAAGCCAAGATTTTGAACTCAATGTTGGAAAACTACACTCGGTGGTTGAAACAAATAGGAACACTAGGAGAACACCTAGAAGGGGGGGTTGAATAGGTGTTATAGAAACTTTGAAAGATTTTCGCAAGAAATAAATCTAAACGATTAAAACCAATGAAAATCAATCAATTAACAAATATTATATGATCAGAGATTAAGCGGAAACAATCAACACCAATATTCTTATTGATTCACCTAGGTTATGAAAATGATTTTCCCCAAATTAATTTGAACAATAAAGATTCAATTTAATCAATTATGAAAAATCACTTTTTCTAGGTTTTCAATCAAGAACACAATTAAAGACTTGAATTGTAAAGAGTAGAGAGTTTAGAGATACGACACAGTGATTTATCCTGGTTCACTTTCATCCACTTGAAAGCTACTCCAGTCCCCTCTTCAACCAAGAGAGATTCTTCACTATCAGGAATTAGAGTTTCTCAAATTACAAGTAAATGCCTCACAAGACTCCCTTCTTGCTAGCCTACAAGAGATACCACACCCTTGCCTTGTAACCCTATTGATATCTAATCTAACCTCTTCTCTTTTGCTTGCCGATACCTCACAACAAGACTTCCAATTGCTTGCTTCACTCACAAGACTTCCAAATGCTTGTTCTTCAACAAGGCTTCCAAGTGCTTGATGAAATGCCTCACCAAGGCTTCCAATGAAACTTGCTTGATTCACAAAATCAAGGCTTCCAATGTTGTAGAATGTTTGCCTCTTGCAAAGATTACAACTCAAATGAAAAACAATAACAATCCTATGAATCTCTTTCAAAAGCTATGAAATATCAACATGAGAGATTCAAGGTTCTTGATCAAAGAATATAAAAATGAGAGCTTTGATCTTGAGAGAGTGAGAGAGAATAGTGTGGCTTTGATTCTTTGTAAAATTGTGTATCAAAATGATTCTAGTTGATTCTCATTGATAGAAATGATTAGGAAAAGGTTTATATAGAATACCCAAAAGTTGGAGCACTAAGAATGGCTTTTGAGAAGTGAAAAACGTATTTAAAAAACCATATCTGATCAAGTTACTCGAGTGAAATGAGTGTTACTCGAGTAAACCGAAATCAAGATAATTTTCACTCGAGTGAGACCAAAAATACTCGAGTAAAGTGCAGATAATCGATTATCAAAAGTTTGTTAATCGATTATCTGTTCCAAATACACTGTTAATCAATTATCAAAATCTGTTAATCGATTATTAACATTAAAAATCACTTAAAACTTGTTCTCTCAAAAACTAAACCTTTTCTTTCAAACCTTTAAGCCACCTATTGATTTTAGGCAAAGTGAATACTCAAAATATGATATAATCATGCAATCAAAAGAGATTCACTACCCTCTAATAAACTCTACCCAAACTCATAAACTAAAAGACTTGTGAGGCAAAAGATAAAACAATAAAACATAAACTACCAAACTAAGTCTTCATGAGTTGGTTCTTTCTTCTTAACTTGATGTTTGTTGTTGCTTGTTGAGCTTGAATTTGATCAACACACTTGAAGCTTGTTCAAAACCTTTTGGCATTTATCAAAACATTCTTCATGGATCTTACACTCAAGACCTCGGGGCTTCAAAACTCACTCATGCCCGAATCAACTTGATATAACAAGGGTGTTTGGAGTGTGTTTTGTGAGGAGAAAGGGCTTTGTATATAAGGGAGAAAAAAGATTAAAATATGGCTGCAATTGGATGAGAATTCTGAGAATTACTAAGGTTTTTGCCAAGTATTAGGTCTATAACACCCCTAGGCTCACTTATTCACCTTCTAGCAACAAGCACGTGACATACCAAGTGTAAAATCGTGTTTTTCACACCCAACCGTCCTTGGATTGAGCTTTTTTAAGGTTGAAGTACTTGCAATAATCGATTATCGGGAGTGATAATCGATTATCGGGCTTTTTTTACTGAATTGGGCAATTTTACACTACGATAATTGATTATCGGGCTTTTTATACTGAATTGGGAAATTTTACACTACGATAATCGATTATTGGACCCTTTTACTGTACAGAATTCAAAAGTTCAAAAAAAATAATATTTTATTAGGTTTCTCTCCAAAAATATTTTTAATATTATTATATACTAAAATAAATTAATTAATTCATATAAATTACACAAAAACTACTTTAATCGTAATTCTTTATCATATAATAATCATTCACGTATTTAATTACATAATTAATTTCGGGATTAATTCTAGTGAGTGTTACATAAGGTGCCTTAACCGGCGACAGCTCTAAAACTAAAACACACACAGACACACACACATATATAGAGACGATATATCACATAAGAATACCTAACTTACAACCATCGGATTAGATTGTAGGGCTTAGATTAAAAGCCCTCTTTTAAAAGCCACTTGCTTCCACATATCTAATGGCAAATCAATTTAAAAGTTCTTTCTGCCTTAAAAAAAATTTAATGGCACATGTCAACTTTTATGTGAGAAGAAAGTGACACTTGTCACCTTAAAATAGTTAAGAAAAAAATCTTTTGATTGATTATAAAATAAAGAGAAAATAATTACTTTAGTTCCTGAAATATACATTGGTCATTACTTTAGTCCCAAAAAAATTTTTTACATTAATTTATTCTCTCGTAGATCAACATGGCATCACAAAGTGTAAATTTTGGTTCTCGAAAGGTTCATATGGTCACCAAATAAGTCACTAAAAGAATCAATATGTGTCATGTTGAGTTTTGGGAGACTAAATTGGAGTAAATTATACATAGTATAAATGAGTGAAGTATAACAAAGCATATAATAATATTTCAAACATAACAAACTCATGAATTAATGTCACATAATTCAATGCACATAATATCATAATTCTCTTCAAGCATTCAAGCCTTATCACAGTCTTTCTCACTCTTTCCAATATTCACTTATACTTTCATTCATTGAATCATTTATTAATCTTAAGTCTTATCATAATCAGTTCACTCAATGAGGTGGGGAAAAACCATCACTGAGGAAAAACGCTCACGTCTACATCTCCTCGGTCATCCATCCAATCCTAGTCGGAAGCTAACAGGAGTACAGGACCTTTACCACGCGGGCACGACAGCTGTCTCAACAATTGGCTCCAAGCCAGGAGAACTGTAAAACTCTCAGGTACAGCCTCAAATTATTTCATTTAAATTCATATCATATCATTTAATCAAGGCGCACTGTAGAAAAACTCGGGTACAGTGGCAAATCACAATGCCCCCTTCCAGTCCCTCTCACTGTTCTAGACTTGCAATCAAGGGGGTGACAGTTTTATTTCTAGTTAGCTGTGCAGAACTTACCACGGCTTAGGACCCAGTCCCTACCACGTTCGTATGCCACATGTGGGATTCGTTCCGCCTAGAAATACACTCCAGGCTTCTTGACGTTCACCGCCCTTGCCCTCCCCTCATGCAATCTCCACCTGAGTATCCGCAGATACCCATGGTATCTTCCTCTCCACTACTTCGCACTCTCATAACTCACCGCTTATGTTAAAGTCTTTTAAATTCTTTTAATGTCTTTTAATTCTTTTAATTAACCTAAGGGCGGCTCGCCCTCGATTCATCCCTTCGACAAGCCCCGACCACTAAGGGTTATATCTGTTCCCCACAATATTCACATATCTCTTTCTCTTTCACTGGCCATTTTGCAACAATTCCATCAAATCGTTCCCGTAGGAAATCCTCATACTTTCCTTGTATTCTCTTGATCCTTCTCAATAGCGGCTTGGCAATCATCCTCCATCTTGAATCCGCAAGCACGATCTCAGCTTCCCGAACACGATCTCCATATCTGGTGCATCATTTGCTCCATGAAACCTTCTTGGATCTCATCACTTATCACTTTTCCACTTATCCTCAAGTCTTACTCTTTCTCATGATTCCCATTATCATATGTCACAACATTCAGATTTTCCAAACAGCATATGATATACTCAACAGTATAAAAACAGTAAAATTCAGTACATGACAGAATCAAGCATGCATTATATTTAACAAAACAGATAAACATATAGCACATAATATATATCACATAAGTCTCATTACACCATAGTCCGATCAACCACGTTACGGGATCACAGCACTCTCACTCACCTCTTATCCCAGCAAGCGAAATACTTTGTCCTCGGAAATCTCTAACTTCTCCTTGCGATTCAGTCCCACCGTCTAGAGAATACCTCATATTAAATAAAATACGTTTACGTCAAAAGTTATTTCAATTAAAAATCATCACTTGTTCTCTTTACTTGAAATAGGAAATCCTTTATTTTCTTTTCATCATTTTCTTTAAAACACAATCGTTCATCAAAACAAATCCAATCTTTTCTTGTACTTGAAATTCCTAAAAATCATTTGAAAACTCACATTAATATAAATTAAATAATTGATTTATGTGGCTGTATGAAATAAGTCCAGCCACCCTTTTTAATTCTTTAAACACCGAAAAATTGATAATTTTCAATCTAACTTTTCGTTATTTCAAATGGTACTTGAAATCCACATTTTTCATAAATCAAAAACACTTTTAAAATTGAAATACCTTATAAATAAATCTTGGACAGCAAAGAATTAAAAATCAAAACCATCAAAATACTCCTTGAAATAATCAAACTCACTCACTCATTTTCATATAAAAACCGAATTTTAAAAGAAATACTTTCAACACAAATTCAAATAATTTAACTAAATATTAAATCACAAAACACACTTATTTCTTCAAGTCACTTCACATGAAAAAGAATCTAGCCTACTACACATTCCTAGGCCGAATCATCATCATGGCAAAACAAGGTTTTTGATGCACTTTTTCAACATGCAAACCTTAAAATTTACAAATCAAATCATGCACTCTTTAACACATGGTTTTGGAAAATACCACTCCCTTTTGAAGCATAAAACCGTGACCTATTTTCCTCTTCAAACAAATTTCCATTTTTATTTTCCTTGCATGCACTTTAAAAATATTTGGATCAAGAAGAAAATCACATGCAAGAGTCTTTTTCATGAAAAACAAATCACAATCTTCTAGTTCTAAGCTTTGGTCGAATATTCAACATCAAAAATCAAAAGAAAAGCTCAAACCTTTAACATGCAAAAACAATAGACTTAGATCAAAACAAAACCACTTTTCAAATGTTGGTTTCCTTGGTTTTCTTGCTAAAACCGTGACATGCAAATACAAAGATCAAGACTTTTTGGTTCAAAAATCACATGCAAGATTCAAGATCAAACTTTTTAAAGATCAAAGCAAAGATCAAAGCTTTCTAAAGATCAAAACCAAAAATCAAAACATTTCAACTACATAAATCAACTTTCATAAACATAAAACTAACATGCACGAACTTGAATCAAAATAAAAATCATCATGACCTAGTTTCCTAGTCATGGCCGAATCACAAAGTCCATAGTTTAGGGTTCTACAAGTTTATTTTGCTCTTGAAAACTCAAGATCAAGGCTTATAAATTACACGCAATCATAGATCTATTAGAAAAATGAACATGCAAGAATAAATGAACCTTACAAAGCTTAGAAAAATAAAACTAACTCTAATACTCCTAAGATCTTCAAAACATACTAAGAAAAAGAGAATATCTTCAACCTTCTTAACTTGATCTTCAAGAAAAACCTAAGTCTTTGGGCTTGATCTCCTTCTTCTTCCTCTCCAAGCTCTCGGCCTCACTCTCTCTCTATCTCTCTCTCTAAGAGCTTAATGGAACTCTTAGAACAAGTGTTTAAGAAAATGAAATGGGAAATGGTGGAAATGAACTAAGGCTTAGGACATATATAGGCAACTCGTGAGCTTACCCATTTGCCCTTAGGAAATTCGGTCAAGAGTGAAATAATGAGGGGCAATTTTGGCTTTCCAAAAAGTTGCATGGCTTAGGTCTTGTCAACTAGACAAAGAGAGTAAATTTAGGCTTTAATCTCACTTCCTATTGGTTGGTCAATCTATTAACCACACTTCTCCACTAATCTAATTCTATGTGGTTCTAATCTATTCCATGGGCTTCTAAAAAAAATAAAGTCCTATCATGCATACACATACATAGTCGTACACACATACATGCACACACATAGAAAATAATTTTATTTTCTTCTCACAAAATAACTCTTGCACAAAAATCATAATTTCCTTAAAATACAAAATATTAAATACTTAATCATTTCTCAAACTCAACCTTTAAAACTTATAAAATTATCTCATGAAAATCATTTCTTTAAAATCATTCACTACTTGAAATCATAAAATAGAAAATTCACTCCAAGAAATACTCTTTTAAAAACACTTTCACAAAACAATCTCTTTGTTGCTTAAAACAAATATGAGGTTCTAGACGGGGTGTTACAAAACATAAAAACATGTGGTATGGCTTATGAGAGTATCTTATTTTAAAAAAAAAATTACTCTTTTGGTTTTAATGCAGAATCCTTTTATGAAATGTTTTTTCTTTCTATTTGTAAGATTTTATTTTAATTTTTATTAATATTTTAATTATTTTTTTAAAAATAATCTTATTAAATCAACATATTTTAGAATTGAAATAATAGTTATAAGAATAATTTTTAAAAAATATATTAAATATTTTTATTCTCAATACCACCTATTCAATTAATTCACTTTTTTAATAAATGTAAAAAATATATTAAATATTTAAAATCATGTTTTGAGCTGTTTTTTTTTCAAAAATAATCACAATCTAATGGAGAAATAATCAAAATCATGTTGTAACCTTTTCATTAAATTATATTCTTGGAAAAATAATCAAAATCCAATATCTCCCTCATATAGGCCGTAAATTATTTTTTGAAATCCATGTAACATTTTTATTTTATCCTTATCGTTCTAACAATAATAACTACAACTTTGTCACTTCATGCATTTTTTTAATTTACTTAGTAAAAATAATCTTTTTTATATTATTCAAACAAGAGAAAATGGATAATGCACCGACAATGTAAAGGTTTTTTACACCAACAATGCATCATCCACCATTCATCCGTTTATGGTTGTTGATTTTTAAATTAAAGTAATACAAATTAATGATGGATAATGGACTGATGGTGTAAAAAACTTTACACCGCCAATATATACTCATTAATCTCTTCAAACAAAACACATATACTTAAATTTTTTTTTTGTGTTAAATTCATTTTTTAGTTAACAGACTTAAATATAAACATATTATAGTCTTATATATAAAATTATACATTATATAATTTTATCATCTATACCAAACACGCACGAGATATGATGGACAATTTGGCTGGACAAACATAAAGAGTGGGGACATGGCATTTACTGCAGCAAATTCCATCGGAATCAAGCATCCACAAAAATCCCGTGTGTTAGTAAAGAAGTATCGGCTGAAATCCAGGAGCATGTTACATTCCACTGATTCCACTCAAATTTCATGGGAATGTATACTCTCAAGTGGACTACTCTTTTTTTTTTTTTTTTTTACATGAGAGGTCTGGGACTAGAACTCATGACCTAGGGAGAGGGAAATCTTAAATGTCCCAGCAGTCACCAACTGGGCTGTCTTACGCGGACAGTGGTACTACTCTTTTACTCCTTCTTTTTCTATTTAATTTTTTTTGGAAGTTTTTTGTTTTTTTTTATATGTTCTTTTGATAATTTTAATAGTGTAATAATTGCTATTTTTTTATATTTAACTCTATTTAATAGGGTATTGATTTTCGTAAGTAGTGGAAACAAAAGTAATAATTACGGAAAGAGAAAGTGTATATAATGGGAAAAAAAACATAATTAATATATTAGAAAGTTAGGTAATGATTGTTTTTCTTAAAAAATGTGTTTTGTTTGAACTTTGAAATAAGACAGATAGATAGAAACGAAGGGAATACTTCTCAAATACGGAGTATGTGAAAAAAATATTATAAGTGATTTTAAATATAAACAAAAACTAATTTCAATATAATCATTTATAAAATATTTCTATAAAATAGTTTTATCATTTAACTTTTGTTTCATTCTCATTGTAAGTTTACTAAAGTAATTTTTTTTATGAAATTGAAAAAATTAAATGCACTCAACTAACTTTCATAATAAGTGTAAAATTAATTTTTTTTTTCGCTTGTATTTGAGATCAAAGGAAAGGGAGTACATTACATTCATTCAACTACTTCTTTCCGAGTGTGTCTAAATACAAGTACTAATTGGTTTTATGATTTTGTTTTCTTTATAATTTTTTGTTCAAATTCAGCATACAAGTACTAATTTATGTTTACAAGTAAAAACGTCTTTCCTTTATGTTAAAAGCTTGAAAAATGAAGTAATCCTATAAACACCTTTCAATTTTTGGATTGAAAAATGAAGTAGATCAATTTTTCCCCTCCAAATCTCTAAAGAAGGTATTGTTACTCGGTATTTTGGGATATCAATCTTTTTCAATTTTGTTTCGAAATCTGTTATCAAAAATCTCAATCTTGTTGACCTTAAACAAAACCAAATCAATTTTTTTTAGGAAGAAGTATCCTTTAAAAATGTTGACAATTAATAATTTGGGTGTTCAAAAGAAAGTATAGTCTCTTCTTGAACAAATCCAAAATACAATATGCTCATATCTCCCTAATGCTTTCTAGGACAAGAAGAAGTATGTTGTCGATCTTCCTTATGACAAGGTTTTCAAAGAGAGGCTTATTCTTATTAAAGCTATGCCAATCCAAATGAATGATTAAATGCTTAAACTCTATTAAAAGGGGATCCACAATCTCTTAAAAAAAGTGTTTGATAAGAAAAAGTAAAAGTTCATGGTCTTGTGCAAGTTTTTATGACAACAAATATGCTGATATTTAACGTGGTAATCCATGTTTAGTCATTAATTATAAATCTCTTTGCGAAGTCATCTAATGGATTAGGTATCTCATTCCTAACTGTTCTGCCCATAAAAATGGGGGGGGGGGGGGGGTTCTTGTTAAGGATGTTTAGTTTGGCGAGAGGGAGCTCTCGATCCTACGTACCCGTTCGAACTGGTGTCATTTTGTGGGAGTCAAGAATGCATAGTTATTATGGGTAGGTGTGAATGTTGCATATATGAGCGAGCTGTTGTTACATTCTAAGCCCTTTTTAGGTGTTTAGGGCTATGTCACCTTCACCAAGGGTTATCGTTTGTACAGTACTTTGGTCTCTGTGGAGGTAGTGAATCGTATTCACTTATGGATCCAGAGGCTAGGATGCTCTTACTACTATTGTTGATGGAGACTAGATCGTGTTTGGGGGTTTCACGATGATGTTGTGGTCAATCTGTCACCGTGAGCCTTTTATTGGGTATTCTCTACAAGGAGTTTATGTATGATACATATGGTGGAGTGTATTGTTATTGTATATTTGACCCTCTCATCGAGGTTGTATTTATAGAGTCTTTCATGGGGGCCTGACATACTTCTTTGATAATATATGTGTGATCTTATCTTAGAGATATGAAGATTGATGTGCTTATTAAATAGATTTTTCAGCCTTTTCTTCATTGAATGTACCATTATTTGAGAGAGATTTGCTTCGTAATTAAGTCACATAAATAGAGTGCTTGCCACACCGTTATTTGGGCTTTGACAGGCTTATGTTTGCCTTTAGCCTGTCGTTAGCAAATTGGAGGAGCTAGCCTATCATCCAAGTCTCTTTGTAGGGCTCTTAGGTTCTTGGAGGACTGTTACATGGAGTAGGATTGATGAGCATTTTATTTCCCATTATTCCTTGCATTATTTTACTCCTATTATTGATACTTGTTGCCCATTTGACATTGATTAGCTTGATTTAGTGATTTTGAGTTTATTGGACTAATATTCCGAATATTGTTTAATTTGGGATTATTTAGCCTAATTAATTCTATTTCTATTTTCAGGTAATATTTGGCACAAGGACACTTTGGGATGTTTGGAAATGAAGATTGAAGCATTGAAGTGAAGATTGTAATTTGCATTTAGGTCCCTTTTTAATTGTAATTTTTTAGAATAGTGTTTCTTAGGACTTGGGCCCATGTTTTAGGCCCATTTTCATGACTAAAGAGGGGAAATTCGTGTAACCCCCAAGACACACTCCCATTTCAGATTTCTCACTCTCTCTCTAGGTTAGAACTTCTCTCATGGCTCTCCCAAGTGGTGGTGGCTGCTAGGGTTTTGTTCTTCCCCATTTCTACTCGTTTTTCTTCATTTATGGCCATGGAAGGCTAGACTTCAAGGGTTAATCCCTTTGGTATTGTATTATCTACTCTTGAGCTCTTGTTATTAATGCAATTTCATTTTCTCTTCTCTGTTTTCATGTTTATCGATGTGTAGTGGTTTGCTTAATTCCATTTCGTAGAGATAATACATGAATATAAATGCTTAATTTGTATTAACTCGTAAAAACTCCAATTCTGGTTTCTGATGCTTAATTAGAAGTTAGGGTTTGGAGTGATAACTGAATTTTCGCTTAGTATTTGGTTATCACGAGTTGGACAGAGGAGAGGAGAGGAATCGATCTTTAGTGAGCTAGGATTGAGTAGTGTACGTAGCCAAAGGGGTTTGCCCGCTTTTGTTTCTGATTTTCTTAGTTTTTATATTTTGTTTATGTTTTGTTCTTCACATTTGTCACACACAAAAACCCCCCCATTTTACTGCACACTACGTGTTTGATACTTTGCCTAGACCGATATTCGCTGGGAAACGACCTAGGATCACCTTCCTAGTACTACAGAATAAACACCTTTTATTTTGATCGGGTACGGCCTCGATCAAAATTTGGCGCCGTTGCCGGGGATTATCGGTTCTTGCCAAAGATCATACAGTAGTTAATTAGATTAGTTAGTGTAGTTAGTGTGTGAATAAGCATTCTGATAACTGATTGAAAGTTGCCCTGTTTGCTGATTTGCTGTTCTGCACAACTGATGCTATTCTAGTGATTCTGTGAGTGCCATTCAACATAGCTGCGGGTGGAATTTTTGCACGAAAATTGGTATCCACACTTGTTTCATCATATATTAGTGTGTTGATGCATCACAGACACTCAGATATGCACTGGTTGTGAGTTCCAGAAAAATTTTCCATGTTTTAGCAGCACTTACTATAAATAGGCATAACTTTTGATCAGGTTGTCGGAATTGGACGAATTATATATCAAATCGAAGGGAAAAATTCAATAAAGAGATAATTTCGCCAACGGCGGAATTAGAGAAAATATTGACCCCAAAATCCTTCGTTTACTATTTCTTTTTTATTTTACAAGTTTTATTTTCTTAGTTTTTGGTCCCTATTTTAATTTTTTGACTTGGTTCCTTTTTGAATTTTGTCCTCAAACTTTCTGTGATATGTTTTCATGCTTTTAGGGTGCTGAAAAAAAAATAAAGAAAAAAATTTTAAAAAAATAAAAATTTTGTTGCCTATTTTGGTCATGCATATCTGTTACAGTATGCTATGGTTGATGTTGTTCTGTTCAATACATGACTAGGGGCAACCCAAGTTATTTGCATCCTTACAACCCTGAAATTGATAGAACTTATCACAGATTAGTTAGACAAAATAGGAATCAGTCATTAGATAGTGAGTCAGAGTCATCTTATAGTCCATCTAATTCTGATTCTGTTTCTATTTCTTCTATTCCTTCTACTTTTATTCAATCTGATTCTATATATTGTGATAACATGGCTCAACCCCCACCAAGGGAAAGGACACTTAGGGAGCTGGCTGCACCTGACTTCACTATTGAAGACTCGTGTATCCGGTATCCTGATGAGGATGTTCCTTTTGAGCTTAGAACAGGACTAATCCATTTGTTGCCCAAGTTTCATGGTCTTGCAGGTGAGGATCCTCATAAGCATCTCAAGAAATTCCATATAGTGTGCACCACAATGAAACCACATGATGTGCAAGAGGATCATGTCTGTCTCAGAGCATTTCCACATTCCTTAGAGGGTCTAGCACAAGATTGGTTATCTGACTTGGCCCCTGGTTCCATCACAAGCTGGGATGACTTGAAGAGGGCATTTCTGGAAAAATTCTTCCCTGCAAATAGGACCACTGCAATCAGAAAGGAAATTTCTGGTATCAGGCAACAACATGGAGAGAGTCTCTATGATTATTGGGAGAGATTCAAGAGGTTGTGTGCTTCCTGCCCTCACCATCAGATCTCAGAGCAGCTTCTCATCCAGTACTTTTATGAAGGTCTCAACTTCATGGAAAGAAACATGGTAGATGCTGCAAGTGGTGGTACATTGGGAGATATGACACCCTTACAAGCCAGGAGAAAAATTGAGAAGATGGCTTCCAACTGTCAACAATTCCATGCAAGAAGCAACAGTGATGCAATAGTTGTGAGGGATGTAAATGATGTTGGTGCAGACTCGGGCAAGGTTGAGAAGCTTGAGCAGAAAATTGATTCTCTCACAACATTGGTCACACAATTGGCTGTCAATCAGAAAAAGATGATACTTCCTGCTAGAGTGTGTGGCATATGCACATCCATTGAGCACCCCACAGATGCATGCCCTTCCCTTCAGCAGCAACAGCCGATGACCAGTGGTGACCAACCCGAGGCCTATGCAGCAAACATATACAACAATAGAGGTCCACAACAACACAATCATGACCTCTCTTTCAATAGATACAACCCTGGATGGAGGAACCATCCCAATCTGAAGTGGTCTGATCAACAACAACCTCCTCCTAATGTTCCATTTCAGAACACCGCTGGACCGAGCAGACCACCATATGTACCTCCTCCAATCCAACAGCAAAGGCAACAACAGCAGCAAGTGGTTCATCCTTCACCATCAGCCCCTCCATCCAACCAACCTACCTTGGAGGAGTTGGTGAGGCAAATGACCATTCAAAACCTCCAATTTCAACAAGAGACTAGAGCATCCATTCAGAGACAAGAGGCATCCATTCAGACTTTGACAAATCAGATGGGTCAAATGGCAACTTCTCTCAACAACTTGCAATCTCAAAATTCTGACAAGTTGCCATCCCAAACTGTGATCAACCCTCAGAATCAGAATGTGAGTGCCATCAACCTGAGGTCGGGAAAGCAGATTGTCACACCCACACCACAACCTAACCTCAACAATGATGCTCTAGCTTCCTCTAAAGGGAAGAGCCAAGTGGTAGATGAAGGTGAGCATGCTAGCACCAAAAAGAATCATCCAACTCAACCCTCCTCAACTTCAACCACAAGCCCTGCTGTTGTCCTACAACCTCCTCCTGTTCCTCTTCCATTCCCACCAAGAGTGCCTCAAAACAAAAGGGTGGAAGAGGTGGACAAGGACATTCTTGACACATTCAGGAAGGTGGAAGTCAACATACCCCTTCTTGATGCAATAAAACAGATTCCAAGGTATGCGAAGTTCCTTAAGGAGTTGTGCACTCATAAGAGAAGACTCAAGGGCAATGAGAGGATAAGCATGGGAAGGAATGTCTCCGCTCTCATAGGTAAACCTATCCCTCACATTCCTGAAAAATGTAAGGATCCTGGAACTTTCTCTATACCTTGCATCATAGGCAATGTTAAGTTTGAAAATGCTATGCTAGATTTAGGAGCATCCATAAATGTCATGCCTATGTCTGTTTTTAAGTCTCTTTCTCTTGGACCTCTTCAACCTACGGGTGTAGTGATTCAATTGGCAAATAGAAGTACTACCCACCCCGCAGGTTTGATAGAGGATGTCTTGGTTCGGGTTGAAGAGTTGATCTTCCCTGCTGATTTTTACATACTTGATATGGAAGATGACTCTCCCCGTAATGCTGTTCCTATTATTTTGGGGAGGCCATTTTTGAAAACAGCCCGAACCAAGATAGATGTGCATTCAGGTTCACTTTCCATGGAGTTTGATGGCAGTGTGATCCGATTTGACATTTTCCATGCTATGAAACATTTTCCTGAGGATCACTCTGTTTTCCATGTGGACTTGCTTGATGATTTGATAGATGAGCATATGCTTGACTTTTTGCATCATGATTTTGAATTGCCATCTTTCACTGATTCATTTACTTGTCCATCATGCACTAACTCTGGATGGTGCACCGCATGCACTGAAATAGCCCAGTTTTTAGACTCTGCTACTGCATCTGATGATTCATATGTTATAGATTCAGATTATGCTAACCCTAACCCCATATCTGTTATGCATGAGTCTGATTTACTTGTTCAGGTGCAGGCAGCAGAATCCATTTCTGCTGTCCCTTTAGTTCCATCTATTATGCAGGCACCCTCATTGGACCTGAAGCCCCTCCCTCCTCATCTCAAATATGCTTACTTGGAGGATGAGCAGAAACTCCCAGTGATCATCTCTACCTCACTTTCTGTTGATCAAGAGGAGAAACTGCTGGATGTGATAAGAAAGAACAAGAGGGCAATTGGATGGACTTTAGCGGATATTCCTGGAATTAGCCCCTCCATGTGCATGCACCGCATTTTGTTGGAGGATGGGGCTAAACCAGTGAGACAACCCCAAAGACGATTGAACCCCCAGATTCTTGATGTGGTTAAGAAAGAGGTCACCAAGCTGCTCCAAGCGGGTATCATCTACCCAATTTCAGATAGCACTTGGGTGAGCCCGGTGCAAGTTGTCCCCAAGAAGTCTGGTGTCACAGTTGTAAAAAATGAGAAGGATGAGCTGATTCCTACTAGAGTGCAGAACAGTTGGAGAGTCTGCATTGATTACAGAAAGCTCAACCAGGCGACTCGCAAGGATCATTTCCCTCTCCCCTTCATTGATCAGATGTTGGAGCGCCTGGCAGGTAAATCTCATGATTGCTTCTTAGATGGATTCTCTGGTTATTTTCAAATTTGCATTGCACCAGAGGACCAACATAAGACCACATTTACCTGTCCTTTTGGCACATTTGCATATAGAAAGATGCCTTTTGGCCTATGCAATGCTCCTGCCACATTTCAAAGATGTATGATGAGTATTTTTGCTGACTTGCTCGAGCATTGCATAGAGGTCTTCATGGATGATTTTAGTGTTTATGGCTCCTCATTTGATGCATGTCTTGATAATTTGACTAAGGTGCTTAACAGGTGCATTGAGACTAACCTTGTCTTGAATTTTGAAAAATGCCACTTCATGGTAGAACAAGGCATAGTCTTAGGGCACATTGTTTCGCACAAGGGCATAGAAGTTGACCCTGCTAAGCTGCATGTAATATCACATTTGCCTTACCCCTCTTGCGTGCGAGAGGTGCGTTCTTTTCTTGGTCATGCAGGTTTCTATCGCAGGTTTATTCAGAACTTTAGCAACATTGCCCTTCCTCTTTCCAAGTTGCTTCAAAAGGATGCCCCATGGGAATTTGGAGACCAATGCAAGAGGGCATTTGATGAATTGAAGAAAGCACTGACCACCACTCCCATCATCCAACCACCTGATTGGACCCTCCCATTTGAGCTCATGACTGATGCTTCAAATTATGCTTTGGGAGCAGTTCTCTCCCAAAGGGTTGGTAAGCTGTCGCATGTGATTTATTATGCTTCTAGGACTTTAGATGCAGCACAGGTTAATTACACAACAACTGAAAAAGAACTTTTGGCTATTGTTTTTGCACTTGACAAGTTTAGATCATATTTGCTTGGTTCTAAGGTTGTAGTGTACACTGATCATGCTGCTCTGAAGTATCTTTTGAAAAAGACAGATTCCAAACCTAGGTTGATTAGGTGGATGTTGCTCCTCCAGGAGTTTGATCTTGAGATTCAGGATCGGAGTGGTGCGCATAACCTTGTCGCAGACCACTTGAGCAGGATAGAGAGAGAGGAGGATGCATTTCCTATCCGGGATGACTTCCCGGATGAGCAGCTTTTATCTTTACATGTTTCCCATCCCCTTCCCCAAACTCCTTGGTTTGCAGACATTGTTAATTATCTGGTTGCTTCTGTTTTTCCTGCCTTGGCATCCAAAGCTCAAAGAGACAAATTAAAGAGCGATGCCAAGCATTATGTATGGGATGACCCCTATTTATGGCGTTTTTGCAGTGATCAGGTCATTCGCAGGTGCATTCCAGACCAGGAGATCCAATCGATTCTCCAATTTTGCCATGCTTCACCAGTGGGAGGCCACCTTGGTACTCAAAGGACAGCACGAAAGGTGCTGGATTCTGGATTTTATTGGCCTACCATTTTCAAGGATGCGAGCAACATCTGCAGCTCGTGTGAGCAGTGTCAAAGAGCAGGAGGCGCCCTATCTTGGAGGCAACAGATGTCGCAACAACCTATGTTGTTTTGTGAGGTGTTTGACGTCTGGGGTATAGATTTCATGGGCCCCTTTCCTGTTTCTTTTGGTTTTTATTATATCTTACTTGCTGTGGATTACGTATCCAAATGGGTGGAAGCTAAGGCCACCAGGACTAATGATGCTCAGGTTGTTGTAGATTTTGTCAGGTCTAATATCCTTTGCAGGTTTGGCATACCTAGAGCCATAGTCAGTGACCAAGGCACACACTTCTACAATAGATCCATGCAAGCTTTGCTCAAGAAGTATGGGGTTGTGCACAAAGTTTCTACACCCTATCACCCCCAAACCAACGGGCAAGCTGAGATTTCAAATAGAGAGATCAAGCGGATTTTGGAGAAGATGGTGAAGCCTAATAGAAAGGATTGGAGCACACGATTGGAGGATGCTCTGTGGGCCCATCGGACCGCTTACAAGGCACCCATAGGGATGTCACCCTATCGGGTTGTCTTTGGTAAGGCGTGCCACCTGCCTGTGGAGATAGAGCACCGTGCATATTGGGCTGTGAAGCAATGTAACTTAGCTCTTGATCAAGCGGGTGAGGAGAGGAAGCTGCAGTTGAGTGAGCTAGATGAGATCCGCTTGGAGGCCTATGAGAACTCCAAATTCTACAAAGAGAAGACCAAGAAGCTTCATGATAACTCCATTTCCAGAAAGGAGTTCTTGGTTGGTCAAAAAGTTTTGCTCTACAACTCTAGGCTTGGACTCATGAGTGGAAAGCTCCGCTCTAAATGGATTGGACCGTTTGTAGTCACCCAGGTGTTTCCTTATGGCACTGTGGAGATCAAGAGTAAGTCCACGAACAAGAGCTTCAAAGTCAATGGCCACCGACTCAAGCCTTTCCTAACCACCCCTTCTTTGGATGATGCACCTGTGGAGGAGGCCTCATTGGTCGACCCCACTTTTGAACAACCATGACTTAGGGAGTCTCCTTTTCTCCGTCCTTACTCTTTTTATTACACTTGTCTATATCTGTCTGATTCTGCTATTTGTGTTCCATTGAGGACAATGTGTGATTTAAGTGTGGGGGGAGAGTAGTTTAGGTTGCATATTTTGCTTTGATTTTTTTTAGGTTTTGCTTAGTTTTGGGCATTTTCTTGCATGTTTTTGCTTCATTTTAGTAGAGTTTTGGTATCTCGTGTCTGAATTCATGCATTTCTGTGTGTAAAGTTGCTTTTGATAATTAAGAGGTGGTAACACTGTGATAGAATTGTCCCTTTTGTGAGGATTTAAGCCTTAATTGTGGGTGGATTGCTATATATGCCACCTAATTTTCTGTCATGTGTGATTGCACTCTGGATTACTTGCACTCTAGAACTTGACTTGACTCTTGTTGATACTTGATTGCTCATGCACATTTTGAAATGATTTAGGCACTTTCTTTCTTGAATAAGCTACTAGCCATATGAGCCTACCTTGAATGAATGTATCCTTTGCTAGCCCCTTTGAGCCTTTTTATCCCTTTCCTTGTTCTTTAGCTCATTACAAGCCTATGACTGAAAAACCATGATTGTCCTAACCTTAGGGAATTTTGGAGCTTTGGAATTGTTTTGGGAATGGGTATTAGGTAAGAAGTATGCTTTATGCTTTAATTGGTTGAGTTCTTGGTTTTGCCTCATTGGTTGTTATAGTTATGGCTTCATCTTCATGTCATTTGTGTTGTTTCTTCTTTTCTTTTTGTATATCTCTCAAAAACAAAAAAAAAATAGAAGACAAAAATACAAAAAAATACAAAAAAAATGCAAAAATAAAAAGAAAAAAAAAAGAAGAAAAAAAAAAGAAAAAAAAGTGAATAAAAGGTTGTTGAGGCAAAGAGGATTGGAATTAGTGGTTGTTGATTTTGGGGTGGATTTTGCTTACTTTTTACTTATTCCCCATTGCTCCTCTATTCCCTTGGTTTTAGCTACATTCCCATATTTTTATCCTACCTTGTCCTTGGCCCCATTACAACCCTTAAAAGACCTTTTGATCATTTTGTGCATGTGTGTTGATGGTTGATGTTAGAGGCTTGTCAAGCTTATGGTTGTGTTTGTTTTTCATGATGTGCCTTGAGTGTAAATAATGATTAACCCCAAACACTTGAGTGTAAACACTTTTGAGTGATCCTTGTGAGTTTCTATCATCTTTGTGACTATCCTCTTGATGTCATTGGTTTCTTTGCATACTTGAAGTAATTGGATGATGTTCGCGGATGCTTTGACTCTTTGATCCTTAACCATTTTGTGTGCTTGAGTTTGCCCATTTCTTTGCATTTCCTAGAATTCATTGTGAAGTATGTAATCTCTTAGGTTAGCATTTCTTAGTTGTAGTCATCTTGTTGCATGATTCACTTTGGTGCATATTGATCTTCATAGTCCTATCTTTTGGTTTTGCCCAGGAGTGCAAAAGGATAAGTGTGGGGGTATTTGATGAGCATTTTATTTCCCATTATTCCTTGCATTATTTTACTCCTATTATTGATACTTGTTGCCCATTTGACATTGATTAGCTTGATTTAGTGATTTTGAGTTTATTGGACTAATATTCCGAATATTGTTTAATTTGGGATTATTTAGCCTAATTAATTCTATTTCTATTTTCAGGTAATATTTGGCACAAGGACACTTTGGGATGTTTGGAAATGAAGATTGAAGCATTGAAGTGAAGATTGTAATTTGCATTTAGGTCCCTTTTTAATTGTAATTTTTTAGAATAGTGTTTCTTAGGACTTGGGCCCATGTTTTAGGCCCATTTTCATGACTAAAGAGGGGAAATTCGTGTAACCCCCAAGACACACTCCCATTTCAGATTTCTCACTCTCTCTCTAGGTTAGAACTTCTCTCATGGCTCTCCCAAGTGGTGGTGGCTGCTAGGGTTTTGTTCTTCCCCATTTCTACTCGTTTTTCTTCATTTATGGCCATGGAAGGCTAGACTTCAAGGGTTAATCCCTTTGGTATTGTATTATCTACTCTTGAGCTCTTGTTATTAATGCAATTTCATTTTCTCTTCTCTGTTTTCATGTTTATCGATGTGTAGTGGTTTGCTTAATTCCATTTCGTAGAGATAATACATGAATATAAATGCTTAATTTGTATTAACTCGTAAAAACTCCAATTCTGGTTTCTGATGCTTAATTAGAAGTTAGGGTTTGGAGTGATAACTGAATTTTCGCTTAGTATTTGGTTATCACGAGTTGGACAGAGGAGAGGAGAGGAATCGATCTTTAGTGAGCTAGGATTGAGTAGTGTACGTAGCCAAAGGGGTTTGCCCGCTTTTGTTTCTGATTTTCTTAGTTTTTATATTCTGTTTATGTTTTGTTCTTCACATTTGTCACACACAAAAACCCCCCCATTTTACTGCACACTACGTGTTTGATACTTTGCCTAGACCGATATTCGCTGGGAAACGACCTAGGATCACCTTCCTAGTACTACAGAATAAACACCTTTTATTTTGATCGGGTACGGCCTCGATCAAGGATTCCCTAGCTCATGAAAAGATCGAAAGACTAACAAAAAGGACATCCTTAATAGATTACATTCAGCCTAAATAATTTTTGAAATTCGACATGAAATCTGGTTATTGGCAAATTCATATCAAAGAAAGTAATCGCTACAAAACAACCTTCTTCACTGTTCCTTTTGGGCAGTACGAATGGAACGTTATGCCATTCAGATTGAAGAAAAAATCCCCTTCAAAATTTCAAAACATTATAAACCCTTACTCGTATTTCATTATAATCTATATAAATGATGTGGTTATTTTCTACCAATCTGTTGACCAACATTTGAAGCATATCAATATCTTTGTGCAAGTCATAAAGAAGAATGGTCTTGCCATTTCTAAACCAAAGATTTAGCTTTTTCAGATGAAAATTTGTTTTCTTGATCATGATATCCATCTTGGAACAATCATTCCCACTAAACGAGCCATTAATTTTGGAAGTAAATTTCCAAATCAAATCATTGACAAGAATTAATTAGAAAGGTTTCTTGCCTACCTCAGTTATATAGCTGATTTTATTGCTCAATTAAGCAATTTTATCAAACCTCTAAACGAACGACTAAAAAAGAACCCTCCTCCTTGGACAGATGTTCACACTTATATTGTCAAAAATCTTAAAACCAAGATAAGAGTAGGTTTTCCCAGTCCTTATCATCCAAATTCTCATGCATTTAAAATTGTCGAAATTGTTTTATTAAACAAAAGTTATGGTGCCATTCTTAAACAATGGGTTTTAGTAAAAGAACAAATTTTTGCACTTGCATCCAAACATGGAATCTTGCTCAATAGGGGTACTCAATTGTTAAAAAAGAAATTTTGTCAATTTTTTTTAATTTCAAAATTCCAATCCGATTTAGTAAATAATTTTTTTTGCTAAATGTAGACTGCAAATCCATTAAAGAAATTTTACAAAAGAATGTAAAAGAATTTAGCATAAAAAAAATTTCAAGACGACTGATGTATATGTAACATGCATACTATTTCCTTTATAGTTTGCATTCATTTAGGCCATAATATTTCATTGTATTATGTTTTTCATGAATTCTATTTGTATTTTACTTGGAAAGGTTTTGTGTGCTATTTATGTGTAGGTGAATAATTTTGATGTTTCTAGCATTGAAGAACTCAAGGAATCCATCATGGAAGAATGGTAAAAGCTTTTGAAAGCAAGGAGATGCAAAAATAGATTTGTAAGATGTGTCATGCCCATGGATCGTGACCCGCAACATGCTTATGGGCCTATCTTGCTATTTTGGGCCAAATACTTGAAGGAAGGCAAAAATAATAAAACTTTGAAGATAGAAACCTTGTAATCAATTAACACATATAAAAAACAAGTTAGAAACGAGGATTCAAGACGACAACAATGCTCTCTTCGAAGAATTCAGAGGCGACTGAAGATGAGATTATTTCTTTTTCATTCATCTTTTGGTTTTTGCTATATCCTATGTCTTTATTCCTATTTGTATCTTGTACTATGACTATTACTGAATCGTTTCCCATGTCTAGGGATTAGGATTAGTCCATGAAGGCATTGACATGATATTTTGATATTTTATCTCTTGTCAATGCTATATAATAATTTTGTTTAATTTTTGGTGTCCTTATTGCTTGTGATTGTGTAGAGCTCCATAATTGCATGATCTTAGATATTAAAGGAAAAACTGAAAGGTGAACTTTAGTATTAGAAAATACAAAGTTGAACTTAGTAACGTAAATAACGAAAGTAGGTTTAATTCCATTGGTTATCAAAGAACTTAATGAGTTTTTTTTTGTTGAACAAGAGGGGCACAAAGCCCAGAACTTAACGAGCTTAATGTGCCTTAATTACCACAAAAGTAGGAATTAGGCATTATTAGATACTTGAATAGATTTTAAAAGAAAATGATATTCTACCTTTTTGATAATTTACCATCATAATTCATTTAGCATGATAATAGAGGTATCATTATTAGGTTGTCAATGATGATATATGGTGAAACAAATCCTTAAAAGTTTTCATTCATATTTTATTTAAACATTCATTCAATCAAATCGTTTATTTTATTTTACAAATCACCAATACTGATATAGATAATTAAACTTGTAATTTTTTAGCACTCAACAACAATGTCCCTTTGAATATGATATTCTTTATACTACTTAACAATTGACATAATCTGAGAACATGCAGGCTATAAATGTTACTCCTTCCGGCTCAAATTATAAGCAAAACTGTAACACCCCAAAATTTTAATCCCCGATTAATGAAATGTTAATTATAAATAAATTATAATTAATTATTTCTATATTAATCCTTGATTAAAATATGTGTTTATATAATCAGTTGGTGTGTATGAAATTATTTAATAAGTATAATAATGTGTAAAATAAGTATTTTGCATATTAGTCCCCGGGTTGGGACCTAGAAGCAATTATAGGAAAGGTTTTGGAGGGAAAGTAAATAAAATATTTATTTTTCAAAATCTGGGCAAAACACTTGAGTATTACTCTGAATACTCGAGTATTATGGGTCAAACTGCACGAGTTAGTGCGTTTGATGAGTCACCATGAAAGATTTCCTCTTCCTGCCACGAAAACACCTTCTTGCCAACACCATGGGTGGCGTGTCGACGTGCATGAGCCATCTCTACTCCTATAAAAGCTCATCAACGTTCCTTGGTTGAGAATTTTGATCAACTTGTTGTTGTTGTTGAAGCTAGGGTTCTGAATTCATTCTCTTCGATTCTCCTTCTCAGAGTCAAATTGAAACACAAATCATACACGAATACAAAGCTCACATCACGAGCTTTGTATAAACACTGAAATCGTGAGGATTGAGTGAGTGTGTTGGGAGAACTGAAGATTGAAAGTGAAGCTGTTCTTGGTCAAACTTGTGTTTGGAGCTTACTTTGATCTTGATTTCTGGTAAGCTCACAAATTCTTGAGTATCAAATTCGGTTTCCTTAGTTAGACTATGTTGCATAGAGTATAGAAAACCTAATTTCCCCAATTTGTTTCTCTGTTTCATGTGTAAACCAATTCCACTTTGGTGTTGCACTCAAAACTGCTCTGTTTGTGGTGCTTGAAGTTGGTCTGAGAGTTGTGGAGCTTTTCTTTGGAATTTTTGGTTTGATTCACGTCTGAGAGGTAAGGGGAAGTAATTATATTCACTAGATAGAGATTAAATTTCATGAATTGTGTTAGAGAGCCACCAAGAGGCTCTAAGGGCTTAGATTGAATAGGAACTTTGGTTTGGAGACCAATTCATACTCTAAAACCGTGTTGAGCAAGTTCTACATCATGCATGCAAGCTTAAATGAACTTTACTTTATGAGTTTTATGCTTATTATGCAATTTGAGGTGTTGAGTTATGAAAATGTGCATTTTATGCATAATTGTTGGATTCTCTGTCAAATCTGTGTTTTGATATGAAATGAATATTGTAACATGTTTAAATGATGTTATGTTAACTCTGTTGATCCCTGGAATGGACTGGAAATGAGTAGAAATGAAATTGGTATGTTAAAACTAAGTTTTCAGTGTTTTCTGCTATAAAACACTCGATTAAAAGACAGGGTACTCGAGTAAAATGTTTGTAAAGCAATGTAAATTGAGCAAGAACACTCGAGTATGTTGTCTGGTACTCGAGTATCGTGCATGACCTGAGAACCTGTTGAGGCAAACCACTCGAGTCATTCAAGGTCACTCGAGTATTCTGGATATGTTCAGGAACACTCGAGTAACCCATGAACTACTCGAGTAATTTATTGAATTTGAAACCCAAATCCTCAGAAAGTCATGAACACTCGAGTAATCTGGAAAAGTTGGAGAACACTCGAGTGGACTGAATTTTACTCGAGTATATTGCCAGAACCTGAAAACACCATTTTCAATTCTGACTTAATTAATTAAAGATTTATTAATAATAGTCCAAGGGATCAAGACTTAAAGAAATTGATTAATACAAGTAGATTGTTTGGTGACGGTTCTTTTTAATGAAATAAGCCTAGGTGGCTTGTAAGGTATTAATCAACTTCCCTTAAGTCTAAGGACATAGTGCATTCATTCTGGAGTTGGATGGTAGGACGTATATCATGTTTTGTTAAACATGTGGAGGGCCTCTGGGAGTGCCAATACGCTTGCTTGATGACACGTCGTTGACGTGGTCGGCTTAGTGGATGCCGATAAGGTTATACCGTTTGGATGACGGTCCGTTTGGATGACGGGATATGCTCGGGTGGCATGGATACCAAGCTTGACGTGTACATTCTAGGTGAATGTGCGAATTGTTGTATACCTAGGAATACAACGCACTGTTGAATGCTGGGTTGTCAGGGATGGACGTTAGAGAGTGACATAGTATGATGAAGATAGGCTTGAGAGCTAAAGTCATGCATCATGCAACTCATGCAAATTAATTATGTTAAAGGAACCAAGTGTGTGCATCTTACTTGCATTCAATACTTGCTAAGTGTTAAATGTGATTGCTATTCATTGTTGCATATTTACATACTTATGTTGCACAATTTATTCTCTGTTGATTATGTTTATAGAATTGCTTACCCCTATGCCCTTGTAGGTGATGTCTCGTTACATTGCTTGCATCGAGATCCGACCACTTCCTAGTGGCACATGGATCTATGAGGACCATCGCGCGGTGATCAAGGGAGAGGTAGAGATTACCTTCTATCATCCGAACCCGCTGATGCGATTCTGTCCTCGTAGGTTTAGGATCCCCATTATATACACTATGCACGTACCCCCGTTTTATACTTATCATGGACCACCTCCCATGCGACCAACTCGCTCTTACCATAGTTTTCATTTTCGACCTACCCGCTCTCACCCTTTTACTTCGAGAGTCGTCCGTGAGGAGACTCCCCCTTCTGATCCGAGGAGCCCAGTCAGGGTTTCACCATCACCTGACCCGGTACCCAGTGGTAGGGTACACTCTCCCTCGGATGAGATCGAGGAGGATCCGGTGGAGGACGAGAGTGGGAGAGAGCCTGTCGTGCATTCTACTGGGAGTGACTGGAGGGACGATGATCCCTAGGTACGTGTATATGGTATGTGATGAGGATCAGAGGATCCGATGTGTGGATGCTGTGGAGGAGATTTGCTGCTGCTGTGATGATGATGATGCTACTACCTTACTATTATGCTTTTGGAGACTACTGCTACTACTACTACTACATCTGATGCTGTCAGATCTATGTGACTACCCCTGGAGCTGTATTTTGGTTATGTATATATTGTAGATATACTTTTGGAGTACTCTAGGGTTTTGGTTACACTACTAGCTAGATCTGATTATGGACTTGTATATTTTGGAACTTGGAGACTATTATGATGGGACTATGTACTTATGACTTTTATTATATATATAAAACCTATGTTTATATTTCTAACAACTGCATAGCCCAATGATTTCCGCTTACTCTGATTTAATCTATTTAAGAGCTCGGCTAAAAATGTTATTTGATGGTATCAGTTTTATCGAGCAAAGCATGGGTAGCTTTAATTACTTTGTATGTTACAAAGACGTTTTCAAAAGAGCGAATGTTACCCTCTTTGTGACAAGGTTTTAGACACCGCCGAACTCGATACAAATTCTTTGAAATGATTTAGAATTCATTCTCCAAGAGTTCCAAGTGTTGATTTGTGCACCCGCTTTAAAAAGAAAATTTTACTTACACATTTTCTTAATAATCACAAGTCCATATAGTATCCAATATAAAAGCTTAATTACTATATTATATTTGGGTAATTCGGAAGGGTGTCACAAAAACTAACTAAATTTACACTTATTAAGGAGGTTAGTTGATTGTATTTAATTTTCCCAAATTTATAAAAAGGATAGAGGTATTTTAGGAAAGTTGCATAGGGAATGAAACAAAAATTAAATAAGATAACAATTTTCTTGGGATGTTTTAGAAAAGTGGCATTGGGAATGAAATAAAATTTAAGAAAGTTGGTTAACTTTGCTTATATTTTAAACCAAGAGAGGTATCTAAGGAAATCTTAGGTCAAATAGGCATCTAAGGAAGATTAAATGGATTTTACAAAACAAACCTTATCTCTTGTTATAGATAGTATGAAAAACCAAGTTTATGAACCCGCTATTAATTATAAACCAAAAACACACTAGCCAAAACAAGAGAATCGACAACGTTTTGGTTATCCCTCGCGGCAGCCATTATAGGTCTATACTAACATAAAAATCAAATTTACCAATCAATGCAATCATTCTCTAAAAGTCGGTCCGTAACTCTATTCGCCCTTAGAAATCTACACTCATAGGAACTTAAGTCAGAGTCACACAACCTATTGAGTATGGGAAGGACCACACTCCACAACCGAGAGTTGAACCATTGCTCTGATACCACAATTGTAAAGCCCCAAATTATTTAAGGAAAATAAAATGAGGAGTTAACAAAAACTTTTCCATCATGAGTGTGAAAACCAAAAACATTACTTGTTAATATCATATTAAATTTACAAAACAGTCTGAGTGTAATTATAAGATATAAAACTTCCCAAAATCCCCAAGGTACACCCAGAGCATGGTCTTCTCAACTCTATCCTTCAATGAGAGGATTCGGCTGTCTCTTCTAACGAACTCTCGCATCATTCTTGTCCAACAAAAGAACCTACCACCATGGCATGGTAGTATGGGAGTAAGTCACTTGTCATATCGCATAAGCAGATTAAGGGTTAGTCAAACACAATCATCACAGTATCATTTCAATATAAATAATGCATACTCAAGTGTCTTATCAAACCATGTTACATATAGCCATTAATCTTTCATGTCATGCATGCAACCTTACTCTTTTCTCGATTCACGTATCACCATGCATGAAATGCACTTTCCACATATTAATCATCAACATAATCATTATCAAAAAGGATCACCATCATCATACATGGCGACCACACGGTTCCATGTCTTCATATAGCGGCCACACCGTACTATATGGAATCATCATCTTCGTATACATGGCCGCCACACCGTTCCATGTCTTCATATAGCGGTCACACCGTACTATATGGAATCTTACAACATTTCTTTCACATATGGAAGCCACACCGTTCCACATGTCTTCGTATAGCGGCCACACCGTACTATACGGAATCATCTACGCTCGCGATCCCACGTCGGAGCTAATCATTCATCATACGTTATTTAATACAGAATCGTCTTAAGCTCACAATCCCACGTCGGAGCTAATCATTCATCATACGTCATTCAACATCATCTTTCTCAATTCATAATCAAATCATCATCGATAATTATCATTCTCAAATTAGAATCAAATCATCATCGATAATTATCGTTCTCAAATTCTAATCAAATCATCCATTATAATTATCATTCTCAAGTCATCATCGATAATTATTACTCATAATTCATCACAATCCAATTATCATACTTTATTATCATCAATTTTAGTTTATTAGAAACGAATGCTCACTTAAATAATCATAACATTATCATCAATGATTAGGTTATTTCCAAATAAACAAATCAATATACATAATCATCATACATATCAATCATCATTAATGATTATTTTTCTAGAACCCTTATAATCAAGTTATCATCTATAGTCATTAATTTCAATTTATCAAATTCAAGTGGTAATGCATTCATCATCCATAAACATTGTTCTCAAATCATCCTTTTAATTCTTTAATCATTGGATATCATAATCATCACTTTCAATCTTCAAATATTCATAAATATCATTCACAAAGTCAATACAGGAATTTGGCTAAGGCTAAGTGTCATAAAAACTGGTATCTAACATTTCTGAACTCAGGGTAATCGATTACTAGGAGATGGCAATCGATTACCACGATAAAAATTCAAATTGCTGGGTACAGATCAGCATGGTAATCGATTACCAAGGCTGGTAATCGATTACTTATGCAGAAACAGAATTGAAAATGAGGTTTTAACATACCAAAGTTTGATGCACTTGTCCTTAACTAAAACCATCATTCAACAACAATGAAATATCATATAATACACATGACAGAATATTCATTTCATCACATAATCATTCATACATCAAGCAATTTGCAAAGGGTGCATATTATGCATAAACCGTAACTCAGCATATGAAACTCAATTGCAACTCAATATTCAATTATTACTCCTTTACAGCCTCAAACAACAATTATATATTAAGTCTAAGTTCAATTATCATCATTATTGAGTTGATTTGCTCCTACAGGTGTCAGGGTAATCGATTATCAGCTCGTGGTAATCGATTACCACGACAGACCTGAGGGCAAACAGCCTCAATTTCATGCATTTTACCCATTACAATCCTTAATTTAAGTATCAAGCAACCTCATGCAGCATAATACACATCATATCAAGTCATAATTTCAACAACCAAGTGGTTGTCTTGGTCACCAAACTGAGCAACCATATCTTGGTCACAAAACACAACAATTACTACCATGTGGTGATTAAACTTTCACAACTAATAATCCTAGCAATATGAATGACTCTCCCATACCTTGATCAACTTTAGACAATCCCTAGGCACAAGAGAACAGCACCAAAAACAGCAGCTAGCAGCAACCACAAGAATCCAGCAAGAACACCAAGAACAAGAGAGGAAAATACAAGGAATCCTCAAGCTTTCACTCACTAATTCAAGGTTTATTGTGCTGCAACTCAGGGCAAGTCACAAGCAAGAATTTGAGAAGAGATTTGGACAGAGTTTGGGCAAGGGAAAACTAAAGAAAACTTGAAAGAACTCAGCCCCAACACATGCTATATATAGAAGAGGAAAAGAGAGCAAATGATGTAAGTTGATGAAGTAATCCATGACTTCATCTTCAACCTACACCACACAATGGTCCTAGACCATCTAGGAACCACACAATGGCCTTTAGAAGTGAAAATATTTAAGTTTTCCACGAGTTTCTTGCCTTCACCAACCTAAAACTGCATCAGATACAGACTGGTAATCGATTACCCCTACATGGTGGTAATCGATTACCACGACTTAAATTTGCCCAGAATTTAAAATTTGACCTCGGTAATCGATTACTGGCTCTGGTAATCAATTACCTAGACTTTTTGACCTCCAAATGAAAATTCCACTGTTGGATCTGAAGACAAGAGGGTTGGGAAGCTTGTCTCCAAATTTGGGCACGATACGACGGTTAACGAATGAGATACGGCCAAATCTTTGGATGATGTTTTTACTAAAATATCATTTTCATAAATTTTCCATTTAAATCTTTCTTGCCCAACACTATTTTATTTTCAAAATGTGTTTCTTCTTGGTTTATTTCCAAAATACTTCTCTTAAAATAATTTTCAATAATAAATTATTATTTATTCTTTTTACAAAAGTGAGGGGTATTATAGTAGCAATATGGTGAAAAAGGTTTCAAGAAATATTCTGAATTGATTTCTTGTCCTCTTGTGGTTGAACAAAATAAAGAATTATTACTGAAAAATCATGAGTCCTATGCAACAGCCACTGCTGCATTCCCTGAAGCGATTGTAGCAACACACAGCCACAATTCTCATGCACAAACTCGTGGTTGTGGTCATTGTCGTGGCCACGGTAGTTATCGTGGTCGTCGATATGGATATGGATATGGTAGTGAATATGGACACGGTCGTAGTCGTGGACATAAACAGGGTAGACATGGTCGTGGTGGTTATTCAAAGTTCATATGGAAAAATGGTGCAAATACCGAAAAGGGTAGAGGTGGTCAAATCAGCAAGAATTATGAAAACAAATGTCACTATTATGGTGTTGTTATGGACCACAAACTTGCACCTCAACTTAGTCGTTAAACGGGTAATTGGCAAGAGGCCCTAGTGGCCCAAATCCTCAAGGACCGGTTAACCAACAAGAGGCCTTAGTGGCCCAATACCTAAAGAAGCCGGGTCATCGACAAGAGGCCCTAGTGGTCCAATCCTTAATAAGCCAGTTAACCATCAAGAAGCCTTAGTGGCCCAATACCTAAGGCCCGATCCTAGGGAAACCGGGTTACCGACAAGAGGCCTTAGTGGCTCGATTCTAAGGAAATTGGGTCATCGGCAAGAGGCCTTAATGGCCCCGATCTTAGGGAAACAAGGTCACAGACAAGAAGCCTTAGTGGCCCCGATCCATAAGAAACCTGGTCACCAACAAAATGCCTCAGTGGCCCAAGTACTTAAAGAAACCTCCTCAACGAATAACAACACGTTGGTGACCGTTGGTGGGTTAACCGTTTAGCATAGTATACTTCTGGTGATAACACCTGCCATAAAGCATTCGTCATTAGAAGGAATCCCGCTAACTCATAAAATTGACAATGTTACAACAACTTACCGGAAAGCCTATATAGGTACCAGGTAGGAGAAGGTATGCATCTAACTACTCACACAAACACACACCCTCGCAATGTATTGATAGGAGAAGAGTTATCTTGATCACCAAAGTGCTTTTCTCAAGTCTTATAGCAAATAGTAAAGGGTTTGGCTGCTTGACAACTTAGTTCAAGTCCAAGTACTTTACGACAGAATGGTGTGAAAGGTCATTGGTCTCGTATATGTCATACACATGAACATCTTGTCAAACTTTATCAAGAATCGATCAAAACAAAGGAAAAATGATAGAAACAAATTTTGCTTTTGAAGAAGACAATTCTAATTATAGCCTTATGGATAGCATTCATTTAGATGGTGCGGATTTCCTTGCTAATCCAAATGAAAAAATTGATCTAGTAATGGGAAATGAAATTGTCCAAAAATGAATTTAATTTGATGTTATTGGGTTTAGTGTGTTTTCCTAATGTTTTTTAGTCCTTTGTTATTTCCCTTTTCCAATAAAGCACTTAGAATTAACCTATATTTCCTTTCTCTAATGAAGCAATAAAGTTTTTATCTTTCAAGTTTTATCATTTCGCTTTTAAGTATTCATATTAACTATTTATTTTCTTTGTTTCGTACTAAGAATGAGTATTCTTCTTCGTGTTCCCTTGGTTGGCTACAACTTCAATAATAGAGAAATATATCTCGTCGATAATGGAACAACTAATACAATGCTTAAGGATTAAAAATATTTCTCCTACCTAGTAATGCAAGAAGCAAATATTAATAAAATATTCGATAGTACAAATATAATTGAAGACTTCAAAAGAGCATATATAATGCTACATGAAGGAACAAAATTGTGTATTGATAATGCATTATTCTCTACCAAGTCTCATAGAAACTTATTAAGTTTCAAGGATTCGCCAAAATGAATATTACATAGAGACAACAAATCAAGAAGGTATTGAATTCTTTATATCAAAAAAGTTGTTTCAAATAAGAAATGTATATTAGAAAAGTTGTCTACTTTTGACTCTGGTTTGTACTACACATATATTAGTACAGTTGAAATACTTCACATCGTAAATCAGAAGTTTGCGGATAATAATAAGTTTATTGTTTGGCATGACCGGTTAGGCCATCTCGAATCAATTATGATGCAAAAAAAATTTCAAAATTCATGTGGAGACCAATTGAAGAACCAGAAGATTCTTCAAACTAGTTGTCTCTCATGTGTTGCTTCTTTACCAAGGAAGTTGATCATTCGACCATCATCTGGAAAAAATGAGTATTAATTAGTAACATTTTTGGAATGTATATAAGGTGATATATGTGGGCCAATAGATCAATCACGTGGACCATTTAGATATCTTATTATTTTAATTGATGCATCAACTAAATGGTCACATATATGTTTATTATCAACTCACAATCAGGCATTTGTGAGATTACTTGCTCAATTAGTTAGACTTAGAGCACATTTTCTTGATTATCCAATTAAGAAAACAAGCCTTGACAATGATGGTGAGTTTATGTCCCAGACTTTTAATGAATTTTGCATGTCCATTGACATTGATGTTGAACATCCTGTAGTACATGTTCATACACAAAACGAACTTGCAGAAGCGGTTATTAAATGCCTACGAATAATTGCAAGGTCATTACTTATGAGATCAAAACTTCCAACAACTACTTAGGGACATGAAATCTTGCATGTTGCATCACTGATTCGCATCAGGCTAACAAGTTATAAAAAAAATCCTCCCCTTTACAAGTCATAATATTTCTTATCTAAGAACTTCGGATGTGTGGTATATGTTCCCATTACTCTACCACAACACACTAATATGGGACCTCAAAGAAGGTTGGGAGTAGATGTTGAATATGAATCTTCGTTCATAATAAGATATCTTGAACCAACAATTGGAAATTTATTCACGACTTGATTTGCCCATTGTCGTTTTGAAGAATCTGTTTTCCCAACATTAGGGGGAGAATATAAGTAACTGGAAAAAGAAATTATTTGGAAAGAGATATCATTATCTTATCTTGATCCTCATACAAAACAATGTGAAATTGAAGTTCAAAAAATTATTCATTTGCAAAATTTAGCTAACCAATTGTCATACGCATTTACTGACCTAAAAAAGGTGACTAAGTCACATATTCTAGTTGCTAATGCTCCAATAAAAATTGACATCCCTTTTGGACAAAATACAATTGCAAATGAGTGTGAGGCACCCTTGAAGCGTGGGAGACCCATCGGTTCCAAAGATAAAAATCTTCGAAAAAGAAAAGGAGCCAAGAAAGAAGATGGTCAATTTGAGGATGTAGTAACTCCTAAAGAGCCCTCAAACATAATTAATAGTTCAGTTCCAGAAGAAACTCGGATACCTGAAAATTGTGAAAACAAAGATATCTCAATAAATTATGTCGTGAATGAAAAACAATGGAACCAAAATGAAATCGACGTCGACTATATTTTTGCATATAATATAGCGCTTGATGTAATAAATGAAGAGTATCATGAACCAAAGTCTATTAAGGAATGTAATCAAAGAAATGATTGGCCAAAATGGAAAGGCGCAATTGAGGCAAAATTGAACTCACTTGAAAAACGACAGGTATTTGCATATGTACTCCGTAAACCTAAAGGTGTAAAGCTGATTGCCCAAGAATTTTGCAAAGACGTGGCATTAATTTTGAGGAGACATACTCTCCTATGGTAAATACAAGTACTTTTCAATACTAAATTAGTCTGGCAGTACATGAAGGACTTGATTTGCGTCTAATGGATGTCGTTACAACTTATCTATATAGCTCTCTTGAAAATGACATATATATGAAACTCATTGAAGGATTTAATTTTCATGAAGCATATAATTCAAATTCTTGAGAAGATTACTCAATTAAATTGAATAAACGTATTTTTATGCATTGAAGCAATTTAGATGCATGTGGTATAATCGTCTAAGTAAATATTTAATCGAGGAAGGATATAAAAATGATAGCATATGTCCATGTATTTTTATGAAAAGGTGCAGCAAGGAATTTGCTATAATTACTGTTTACATTGATGACTTGATTATTATTAGAACTCCTGAAGAGCTTTGAAAGACTATAAATTTCTTAAAGAAATAATTTGAGATGAAGGATTTGTAGAAAACAAACTTTTCTTTTGGATTAAAGGTGGAATATTTATAGATGAAATTTTGGTATATCAAGAAACCTATATTACAAACGTTCTAAAGTGATTCTACGTGGACAAATCACATCCATTATGTAGTCCAATGGTTGTTAGGTTACTTGATGTTAACAAATATCTTTTTAGACCTAAAGAAGAATATGAAGACCTATCTGGTTCTGAAGTACAATACCTTAATGCAATTGGCCCATTAATGTACTTTTCCGATCATACACGACCTGATATATTATTTGCTATTAATTTATTGGCTAGACATAGTTTTTTGCTTCAAGAAGGCAAGAGTTAAACATATACTCTATTATCTTAAAGGTACAATGGATATGGCTCTGTCTTATTCAAATACTCCCAAATCAGATCTTATTGGTTATGCACATGCAAGTTATTTATCTGACCCCCATAATGGTAAATCACAAACAAGCTATTTACTTACATGTGGTGGTTCAACTATTTCATGGTGATCTATGCAACAAACAATAACTACCGTATCGTCTAATCATGCAGAAATGTTAGCATTACATGAGGCAAGTCGAGAATGTGTTTGGTTGAGATTTGTAATTCAATACATATGACAAAATTGTGGTGTATCATGTGGAAAAAAGAATACAACAATTTTATATAAAGATAATGTTGCATGTATTGTCCAATTGAAAGAAGGACACATTAAAGGATAAAGAACATAACATATTTTACCCAAGTTCATTTATGCTCATGACCTCCGGAAGAATGGTGACATAACCGTTCAACAAGTTCGTTCAAGTGAGCATCTAGCATATTCTTTTACGAAGTCATTACCAACTAAAACATTTTATCATCTAGTGCAGAAGATTGGTCTTTGTCGTCTCAAATATATTTGTTCACATGAGGGAGCAATAAATACACACACTCTTTTTTCCTTAACCCCGGTTGCATCCCACTGGGTTTTCCTTGCAAGGTTTTTATTGAGGTAGTATCCAATTGTGTATCAAAAAATTGTGTACTCTTTTTCCTTCATTAATTTCTTTTCACCAAGTTTTTCTTAGTAAGGTTTTAATGAGGCATATTCGTTTGTAATAATAGTCATTTCATTCAAGAGGGTATTATAAATAATTTGTATTTTTTTAATTAGTGTATGACTTTCTTATAGTTTGAGTTTATTCTACTTTATGTTTATTTTTAGTTAAAATTACTTCATGTTAGAATTTCATATTTTCTTATAAATAGGACTCACTTATAACACAAATTTTACACCCAAAAGTAGATCGCAATTTCCTTTTCTTCTTGTTTCTTCTTGACTCTTTTATGTATTTCTTCTTATCTTTCTCTTATTCTCATTAATTTTATAACATATTTTTCATTTTATCTATTTGATAATTTCTAAATTATGATTGGACAATTACACCGTTTAACTAACCAAATATTATAAACTACTAATACACAAATGATCATGTATCTTTTTATGTTATTTATTATTGAGAAATATTGTTTTACACAATCCAAATAAAAAAGGGATATCTTAAAATTTATTTTAAGAAACTTAAACCTAAATAGACGTTGAAACATTGATTAATTATCAACGGGGATTAGTTCAAGTGGTGCGATCCAGCCACTTGAGAACGTGGGAAGGGGGCCTGTGACTAATAGTCTTGGATTCGATTCCAAGTTAAAACATCCCGTGGAAGAGGCATGGGACGGGACCTCGTGTACGATTAATCTCAAATATTCTCCAATATTCAGGATGCTCTTGGAAACACTTAAATTGAATATATTCATAATTTTTTTTTTCAAAACTGTATCAAATATATGCCAGAAATATAATCAGGTGGAAAAAAAAAAGTAAAAAGTCCATTGATTTAAAAGGAAAAAGAAAGTGGTGGGAATTGCTGCCACTCTTATTTTGAGTTTGGCGCCTAAAAAAAGTAGAGAGTAAGGCAGTGACGTTGGACTCGGTGGCATCACATCACTATCCAAAGATCTGCGCTGCTGCTTACACGGACACTGATGGCTAAAGCTTTCAATGAGACAGGACAACCATTAATCCGTTCGTATCATGCATTTTTCGTTCTCTGCTGATGAAAATATTATTATAGCCCTTCGTTTCAAATCTTTTAGCTTTTTACTTTTTAGCTTTTATCTTTCATCCAATAATTTTTGTATTTTTATGATTTTAATATATAAATATATTTTTTCAATCTTAATCCTCCGTTTAATTATTTTTTTATTCCTTCTTAATTTTATTTTAATTTTTACTCTCCTCCCTAAATAACTCAAAAAAAAAACTATACATTAATTAATGGATACATTTTCTAATAAAAATGAAATATTATTAAAAAATTTAATATGGATTAAATAAGGACTTTTTGTATAAAACAAATATAAAACTTACAATAATTAACACTTTTTAATATGTGTCCATGTCTAAAAGGCCATAAAATTTAGAACAAAGAGAGTACTTTTTTCTATCTTTAATATTTTCTTCTCTCTATTAAAAAATTTTGAAAATTAAAAAAATAAAAAAAAAACATGTTTTTAATTTATTGTCTATTAAATAAATCAATTATTAAAAAATAAAATTTAGTGGATGATTTATTGATTAACCAATCATTAAATATAATATGTACAATATTTTCAATTTTTTTTATTTGTTAACTTAACTTTACATTGACGCAAGATTTTCCATGTTTTTTTAACTAACTTTATGAAAGAAAAGGAGTATAAATTTTTTTTAGTGACATTTGTGATAAATATAATGTAATAATTAAATATCATTAAAAATGAAATAAGTTTAGATGTAAATGAAATTTATTATTTTTTGGCTTAATTATATTTTTGGTCATTTATCTTATTTTCAATATCCATTTTGGTCCTTAATATTTTTTTTATTTAGAGTGAAGGGACACTTTGGTCCCTCAAGTTTTTCGACAAGGACACTTTGGCCCCTCAAGAAATTTAATTCATTTTTAGTCCCACATGTTTTCCAAAAGTACCAATTTAGTCCCTCATGTTTTCCAAAAGTACCAATTTAGTCTCGCAACGAAGTGGCTAACGGAAATAGGACATGGACTAAATTGGTACTTTTGGAAAACTTTGGGGACTAAAAATGAATTAAATTTCTTGAGGGACTAAAGTGTCCCTGTCGAAAAACTTGAGGGACCAAAGTGTCCCTTCACTCTTTTATTTATTTTGGTCCTTTATTTTTTTTAAATTAACTTGGTCCTTTCATTATAGCAGTATTAGTTTTATTAAAATATTCGTACACATTATCAAAAACTGAAAATAATGTTGTCAGAATATGGAAATATCCCAAGCCATCACTCAATGAATGCTAGGAACAGTAGTGTTGCTTCGCCATTGAGGAAGAAAACTAGCTCGAGGTGGTAGTTAATGGATATGAATAGAGATGACAGTCGAAACTCTATTGACGAAGTCTTAGGAATATATGTAAAGCTCTATCAATAAAATAATAATGGGTGTAAATATTTCAGGTAACACTAATATTATTATGACGGAAGGACCAAATTGAATTTTTGAAAAAAAATAAAGTACTAAAATAAGTAAACAAATATTACAAACCAAAGTGAATCTTGGAAATAAGATAAAGGATCATAAATGTAATTAAGCCTAAAATTTTATATTAAAAATTAGAAAGAGTATTTTTACTTTTTTATTTAGTATTTCTGATCCTCGGATCTTTATTTTAGAATATACTTGACTACATTGAAAGATCAAAAAGAGTAGTTAGAGCATCCACAACCCCGGTTCGTTACCGAGTTCATCGGTGTGAACGAACTGGGGAGGCCATGGTTTGGGGTTGGGGGGGGGGGGGTTCGTGGGGACGAATGGGGTCGTCCCCATGACCTCGTTCGTTAGCAAAAGAAGGGGACCCATGCTACGGCAGAAAGCAAAAGCCAGGAGAGAGAAACCGAAAAAAAACATTACCCAGAAATTGATCAAACACAAACGGTCTCCACAAAAAAAATTAAGTTCATTGTAATCCAAGAAACAAAAATTATATTCTTTCTACAATCACCCAGAAATTACAAAAGAACCCAGAAATTACAAAAGGGATTTGCAAAAAAAAATAAAAATAAAAAATAAAAAGGTGTGAAGAGAAATTCAAACCAACAATAACCCATCAAAAAACAAATTCCAATCTCCAATTCGTCTACTGTGAGGGTTTAATCCTGCATGCAAGGACTGGATCTTCGATCTTGAGTGGTGGTTGTGTAGGGTGTTTGCTGTTTGTTGTTGATGATGAACAGAGGAGTAAAAGAAGATGATGGGTTTCGTGTTGATGATGATGATGACGGCTTTGGTGGCGGTCACGATCGGAGATACTTGGCGGTGGCGATCGGTGTTGGCTGTGGAGAAAGAGAGAGATAGAGCCGTGTGTGAGGGAAGAAGAGAGAGTGAGATTGTGTGGAGAAAGGGATGAAGAATGTGTTTGGCAGAGAGAAAAGGATTGAGAAAGGGATGAGAAGATAGGGAAATGAAAGAGCCGTGTGTGACATTGAAGAAGAGAGAGTGAGATTGAGGGAGTTGAGGAGAAAGAGAGAGATAGAGTCGTGTGTGAGGGAATTGATTGGAGTGGGTTTTGGGTAGGTGTGGGGGAGTAAATTGTGGGAGAGAATTAGATAAGGATGGTTTTGATTGGTTGAGAATTTGATTGGAAAGAGTTGATTGGATGAAAATAAAGATAAAAAGGATTTGATTTAAATTAATTGTTTTAATTTATAATGTAATTGGTTTTTTTCATTATTATGTTTGTTCTATTATTTTATTGAAATTGCTTTTTCAAAATAAAAAAAATGATAAAAGAAAAAAATTTAATTTATAAAAGTAGTTGTTGGTACTTTCCCAACTAGCCGTTAGTTTGGAAGTCTGTAGTAAAACGGATACATTTTTTACTCTTCTATAAATATACTTGTAAGTTGAAACATTGCATTTACAGAGCAAGCAAAAAATTTATCACATCCACAAATGGATCCCAATAATCCCAATAACAATCCCAACAATCCTTTCAACCAATGGGCACAATTTATGCAAAATTTTCCTCAGTTCCCATTTCAATATTCTCAATCATCTTCGTCAAACCCACAAAATAATCGGAACATGCCTTTTTCTAACCAAAATTTCTCTTCATTTATCCCATATTCACAATCTCAAGCAATGCATTCTTCGTCTGAATACAATACCCAAATCCCACAAACTCAGCCTGAAATACCACCTTATTGTAGCCAAGACAACCTGGAAACTATTGATCTTAATGATGAAGGAGGTAGGTCTAGCAAGGGGAAAAAGAAAAGATCAAGGTGGAGTTCTGCAGAGGATAAACAACTCATCACTTCATGGATAGAAATTTCTATGAATCCAATTATAGGGATTGACCAAAAAAGTGATGCATTTTACAAAAGAATATGCGACCATTATAACCAGTTTCACGAGAAGCAGCTTCAGTATCGAGACTTGAGTAGTTTAAAAGGTCGATGGTTTAGGCTCAGAACATCTATTCAAAAGTTCAATGGATGCTACATTCAAGCAATGGCAAGGCAGATAAGCGGGAGCTCCGAGAGTAATATAATGGATGATGCATATAAGATGTATGAGCAAGATGTTGGAGATTCCTTCAAGAGTGAGTGTGCTTGGAGAATGGTGAAAGATGAACCAAAATTTTTGGGAGCTTCAAAGGAGGGTTCTTCAAAAAGAACATAGAAAAACATTGATGGGGCATACACATCATCATAAAATCCACCCACTCCAAGTAGTGGCGAATACAATCAATTGCCTTCCAGTTTGGTTCGACCAATGGGACAGAAGCAAGCAAAAAGAAAGTCAAAAGCAAAAACAAAACAGGGTCAATCATCTGTCGCTGATAAGGAGGACTATGATGATTTCAAACAAGTATTCATGGAACGATCCACATCGATATCAGATTTTGCACGTGAATATGCACGAATCAAGGATGAGGAAATAAAGGCCAAGAATGAAGAATTGAAATTCCAAGAGCTCCAACTCCTTAGCAAAGACACGTCTGGTATGACAGGGAGACAACTAAAATCACATTTGGCATTGTGCGATATGATTTCAAAAAAGTATGGGCTTGATGATGCGATATGAGTAGTCTATTATGTGTCATGCTTATGAGATTATGCTCAAGTGTTTGTAATAAATGTCATTATGTATCATGTTTAACTGTTTGTGAGATTATGATTAAGTGTTTGTAATAAATGTCATTATGTATTATGTTTATGTATTTGTATTAAATTTTATTCAAACTACCCGTTACTGAAACTATCTGTTATTTAAAGTAGTCGTTAGTCAAACTAGCCGTCAAAGTAGCCGTTATTCAAACTAGCCATTATTCAAACTAGCTGTTAGTTTGAACTAGCCGTTAGTCAAACTAGTCGTTATTCAAATTAGCCGTTAGTTTGAACTAGCCGTTAGTCAAACTAGCCATTATTCAAACTAGCCGTTACTCAAACACTCCCTTATATTTGCACAATTCATCTCTTCAATCTTCTATCTCTCGCTTACTCAAACACTCCCTTATATCTGCACAATTCATCTCTTCAATCTTCTATCTCTCGCTTACAAAATTATCTCCACTTTTCATGGATCCCAATTCATTTTCCAATGTCAAAACCTTCGAACATGGATGAACTAGCCGAGTGGCACATAATGAACATCATCACTAGTGACGATGATGAAAAACCCATGAGGCTTTATCTCGAAAAATAAAAGAAAAAAGAACAACAACAAGGCACCAGCTCCAAGAAGCGTTCAATAAAGTTCATAGAGAAGAATCGTGAGGAAGGTCATGTTCGATTGGTCAATGATTATTTTTCTGACCACCCAGTATACACAGATGATCAGTTCCGTCGAAGGTTTCGAATGTGAAAGCATCTCTTCCTTCGCATTGTGCAAGCCCTTGGTGAGCATGATGATTATTTCCAAGAAAAGATTGACGCGACTGGTAAGAAAAGTCTTTCTTCCTTGCAAAAATGCACTGCTGTCATGCGTTTGTTGGCGTATGGAGCCACTGCTGATAGTTTGGATGACTACCTAAGAATGGACGAAACCACTGCATTACAATGCTTAGACAAGTTTACAAGTGGTGTGATTGAGGTTTTCCATCCACATTACTTACGTCGACCAACCAATGAAGACATTGAACACCTACTTGAAATGAATGCAAAACGTGGCTTTCCAGGTATGTTAGGTAGTATTGATTGCATGCATTGGGAGTGGAAAAATTGTCCCGTAGCATGGAAAGGTCAGTTTAGCCAAGATGATCATGGCAAACCTACAATTATGCTTGAAGCGGTGGCTTCACAAGACTTGTGGATTTGGCATGCATTTTTTGGTACTGCCGGTTCAAACAATGATATCAATGTCTTAAATCAATCTAATGTGTTCAATGATGTTATAGAAGGCCGAGCTCCTCCTGTACATTTTAGTGTGAATGGAACTGATTACAACATGGGTTACTATTTGGCTGATGGAATCTATCCAGAGTGGGCAACATTTGTCAAGGGTATTCCCATGCCACAAGGAGAAAAAAGAATACTTTTCTCTGAGCGTCAAGCTAGCGTAAGAAAAGACATCGAGCGGGCATTTGGTGTACTTCAACAACGGTTCGCAATCATACGTTACCCATCTTGCATAACATGATTGTGGAGGATGAAAGAGATGGGTATGCTGGTAATCTTGAATACCATACCACAAACCATAACATCGAACCACCAGAACAATATCCTCGTCCCGATTTTAAATCTTATCTGGATAAGCGAGTAGAACTACGCCATAGGCAAACTCATCACCAACTTCAAGCCGACTTAATACAACATATATGGAAAAATCGGAATAACATGCCCCAGGATAATCTTTGAATAATGTTAAAAGTTTGATGAGTGAGTAGGTTTTTGTATTAATGTTCAAGTGTTTGTAATAATTATCATGCTTGTTATATGTTATCGTTAAGAGTTTGATGTATGAGTAAGCTTTTGTATTAATGTTTAAATAATGTTAAGGGTTTGATGTATGAGTAGGCCTTTATATTAATGTTAAAGTGTTTGTAATAATTATCATGCTTGTTATGTATTTTCTTTACTGAAATTATTTGCTTTTATTTATAATTTATATTTTTAATTTTTGTTTTTTTATTTTTTTTAAATGCCTTTTTAAAATTAAAAAAAAAAGTGACGAAAAAAAATAAAAGTGATAAAAAAAATAAAGAATTAAAACTAGTATAATATAAAGAAAAAAAATCAATAAACTAAAACTAGTCGTTGGGCTAGGTTGTATTTATTAGAAATTTATAATTAATTAATTAAATAAATATAATAGTGTGGGGTAGGTTGTGGGTCCCGTTTAAGAATGAAAGTTGGGTTTGGGGTTGGAGGAAAAAAGTGGATAGAGTTCTTAACTTTTGGGGAAGTGTAAAAAATTACTCCCTCCGTTCCTTTTTATAAGGCCCTCTTGGGGTAAAAAATTTGATTCTAAATATAAGACCCTCTTGCAATTTTTTCCAAAATTACCCTTGGCACCTAATCATTATAGTCTAAATTTTTGTGAGAAGAAATAAATAAAATTGTATTGAAATATGTAAAAGTTTTGCAAACAGTGTACTCTTTAATGCTTGGGGCAGTGTACTCTTTAATGTTTATCCTCTCCGTGCAACTCTGATACTTCCCCGTGCAACTCTGGTACTCTTTGTTTATGAAAAACCTTTCATATGACCTCCCTCATAAACCCAAAAGTCTATTTATATTTGACACTACCTCATTAACAAATTGCAATGCTCTCATACTATTTTATTGAAAGGCATAAATTATCAATGGAGGTAGTCCAGGATTCTTTTGAAGATGATAATGTAGAAGTGGTTGAGGATTCTTTTGAAGATGTTGGTGTAGAGGTAGTGGAAGATTCCTTTGAAGATGTTGGTGTCGAGATAGTAGAAGATTCCTTTGAAGGTGCTTCAATGGAGGTACTCAAGGCTCGTGAAGAAGATGAAGTTCAATCTTCAAAGATTGAAGACTCTCTCTGTTGTGCAACCCATCATTCTCTTACAACAACTCCTCCTCCTTCTATAGCAACTCCTCCTCCTTCTATAGCAACTCCTCCTGTTATGAAAGACTTTGATTTAAACAAATTTCCTGAGGATGATTATGAAAATCTCAGTCTCAAAGAAAAGGAAAAAAGAAAACTTGTGTTCAGTATGTTAAGGATTTTGCTTGATAAATTTTATTGATAGTTTTATAAGTTTAGTTATTTTTGTTAAACAAATTTCATGAGGATTTTTGTGATAGTTTTATGGGTTTGGTTTTTGTGTCAGTCTTTATGCTTACTATGAGTTTTGCATCAGTGAAAGTAAACATTATCTGTTACAAGCCTTGTCATTATTCCATGACTTGTAAAAAAAAACATCATGTAAACGATTGAAATGGTTCTATGCATGAATTTTCTGGTTTGTGGAGAACTGGAGATGCCTAATTATTTGAAGTTTCTCAATCTTGTATGCAGCTGATATTGTTAATGAGTTTGGTCCAACTGATATAGGCACAGTAGGTTGCATAATTGGTTTACCACTTTCTAATGCAGCATCATCAAATAAGAAACAAGTGTTGAAGATTGTTGTGGGGTTAATTAGTGCTCTTGTTGGTGTTGTGGTTGTGTTATGCTTGGTTTTGTGCTAATAATCATGTATAGGAAGTGGTTCATATAAGAGGTTAGACTTGAAAGGTTCCTGGAAAAAAAACTGTAACAACTAAAATCATTCCTGTTACTTGATTAAGGATATTAGTGGCAAAAACTTCAAACACTCAGCAAACAAATTTTGGCCAAGCTTCAAAACACTACATGATCGATAAAGTCTCAATGAGTGAAATACCTAATGCTGTAAAGTGCATCATCTTTATGTTAAAAGCATTGATTTTGATAAAATGTTAGAAACATATGTTATAGCAGGTCACAATATACAAAGCAGCACTACAAAACAAGATTTGTAGTACTCAGGTTTATGTTGCAAGCTTAATATTTCTTTCAGTGAAAAAGATAGATGCATGTACGAAGTACACTAAAAATAAAAGACCAAAACTAATATTAGTGCTTAAAAGGAAAAATTCCACAATGAAAAGGAAACAAACATTAGAAAAAGGGAAGCTTTACAATTTACATGTCCCATGTAGAAGTTAGAACTACTTTTCGTTAATGTTTTAAAATGAGATTATTGTTTCTATAAGCAACTATCATAAACAAGAATCAGAGATGAAAAACTATCATACATAGCATAAGCTAATTGGTCATGATGTAATCATTTGTCATCAAGTTACTCACAGATCAGCCCATAAAAAGTTGCTTCTTAGCTTTATACAGAAAATGATTGACACACATGCATAAATAGAAACTCATTCAATTTGTCAAGGGACATTAACTAATTAACCACATACACTTTGCTTATACAGCTTAGTAAAGTTTGTTACTCCCAGAATATTCAATTCATTCCCCAATGTACAGTGGTATGGGACTTTCTAATGCACACATACACATAAAATAGAGGTTGCTCTTTTTTTTTTCTTTCCTTTTAGAGACTTACAAACTAAATTGAGTGGCACAATTAAGAAGAGAAATTCACGGAAGATGCATAGAATTAGGAGACATTGATATCATTTGCAGGATACTCATATACCACTAGAGGAGTGTAGCCAGAGTCAATACAGCATCCAATAACGCACGCCATGTTCTGAAGAGTTATTTATCTGTTCTAAAGCTCATTGTTCTGAAGCAGAGTTATTTATCTGTTCTGAAGCTCATTGTTCGGGGGACTTGTTATATTTCCTTGCTACAATCTGTTTTTGTACTGGCATCTGATTAGGTGTTAATGTGCTATCTGTTCGGATGCTAGTATGTTTGGTGTTAATTATCTACTTGTATGCACCTCATCTGCACTATTTCCTGGTGGACTTCTTGTCCCTTTTCATGCAATAAATTCTTTGTTCATAAAAAAAAACAACTAATATAGCAGATCCAACATTTAAATAGAAAAAGCATCCAACATTCCTTTTTTTTTAATACCAACATTAGTATTGTTTACTTATTTGCCAAAATTCAGTAGCATCCAACATTCCTTTTTTTTAATACCAACATTAGTATTGTTTACTTATTTGCCAAAATTCAGTAAACACCAAGCAAAAGTACTAATCTAAAATAAGGAAAAAACCTGGAAACAGTAACCAATCAATAACAACCTATAGTAAAAACCAGTAAAAGTCAAAAACCAGTAAACCAGCAATATCAACCCCTTCAATCTAAAAGAAGTCCCAAATGTTGCATCACTTCTTCAACCAACAACGGATCACACTTGATTTGAGTAGGCAATTGACCTTCCCTCTGCAACATTTCTTTTTTTATATGTGGAATATTGTAGTTATTTGAACCTCTTTGCTTCATTATCTCTACCATGCATGTTTGCAATGTTAAGAAGATTTTATTCGACACGATCGGGGAAAATAGTTCATATGATTTCTCAACTGCAGCAATAAGATCGTCAATTGTCTTAGTTGCTTCCTTGTACTGTAATGCCTGAATTGCAGCAAAAAACCAAGGTCCAAGATATTTAAATATGGAGAATTAGGTGGTTGACACATCAGCCTAATATCAAATCCATCTTCCTTAGCGATTCGACAAAATTCACTATCATTCTCATCGACATGACATCGTGCATTATCTTGTTGAATGAATATAGGATTATGTATCTCATCCCTTGGCCACTTTTCTTTTATTGCAGGGACAACCTTTTCAAATAGGAATTTTCTGCTAATCTCTCTATTCACTGAAGTAATAGGTTTTGTAACGAGGGTACCTGCATTTCTATTGATACTGTTCCTCCTTGCTGGCTCTTTAGTGACGAAGGGAAATACTCCTAGTTTTCCAGAGAAAGTATTATTCCCTTCAGCGTCAAATCTCGACCGTGCAACAGCCACTAAGAACATTACCTTCCCAATAAAATTTTTGCTTTTGCAACTCCGTACTGGCACATCTTCTTCCGGTAACAAGTAGTATTTTGCAGTTTTTTCGTCATGTAAAACCACTTTTCATCTATGTGTACAATGTTCTCCATAGTTTTGAAAGTTGGATCATGAGGCACTGTGTGATCTTCCAGCATTGACAAACAAAACTTCATTCTTGCTATCTTGTTTTTTTCCTTTAGAAAAGGTTTAATTGCACTTGAATGACGTAGAATAGATCCTTGTTTTTGATGCCTTACCAATGACGTCAAGTTTATATTCAAAGCAGCCGACAAATCTCGCAAGGTGGACCTATCTTCAAAAGGAACTTCACGAAATTTAGCAATATCAAGTTCAATCCTCTTTCGTCCACAATTTTTAGTTTTTTTGTGAGACGCATCACCTAACTCCCTTGCGTTCTTCCAATTGCCTTTGATAACCGAAATGGAAACTGAATACATAGAAGCAACCATTTTTCTAGTTCCTTTTTTTAATTTCCCATTGCGACTGTGCTGAAACAATAAATGTGAGATGGCTCTGCCGTCTTCGTTGCTTAAGAATTTACGTTTTCGGCAAACTCCCTGATCTTCACTTGCACTCTCTGTTTACCGAGAAAAACAATAACAATGTTCAAGAACAGGTAAATATTGCAGTGCTTTATTTGCAATTTAATCATTAGAATTTGGAACTAGTTAACACCACAAGATTCCCAATTGAATTATTGAAAAATAAAAATTTTGGGTACAAATTCTCAAACGTGAAATACTACAAAAAGATTATGAACAAAACATGGTCCTCAAATGTAAGCCTGCAGATATAGTGATCATATATAAAAGGAGTGGAAACATAAAGAATCAGTGTAATAACTTAATCACTCATCATTAAAGAATCATAATATTGAAAAGGTAATAAAGTATAAAAGAATAGGGAAGAATTATAATACCATCAGTGTTTGATACTTCCACTTCAGTGTTTGATACTTCCACTTCAAGTTCCACTGTTTCGAAATTGGGTATGAGATCAGTGTCTAATGGCTGGGCTTCATGAATCTCAACCCCAATTTGACATTCTTCCTCATCCTCACATGTTATAGATTCGTTTAAATCAAAGGAGACATGGTTTGGAGCTTGATTTAAGTCAAACACAAATTCCCTTGATGCAACATGCACATGTTGTTCAACACCAGCACTCAGAGATATGTCTTCATTGTTGTCTGAACAAGAAAATGGTATGTTTAAATCAATATCTAGTGGAGGGTTCATGGCTTGATGTAGAAGATGATGGCTTTTTACAATAAATATAAAGGTTTTCCATGGAAGGTAATGAGTTATGTTGTGGCTGATGTTTTTATTCTTAAAAAATTTCATGGCGCCTCCAACTTGGTGGGAAAATGAAATTTTAATAAAAATTCAAAAATTGAATTGCCAAGAAGAAGCCCAAGCAGCAGGTGAAGAATAAGAAACTGAAGTGGAGCTTTCTTATGAAATTGATGCCAACGGGGGAGATGGGGCGTTTGCCAGCCAGAGGTAGTACGTGGATCATTAAAGTACTTTAGGAGTAGATGATACTGTAAGTTAATACTGTATTGTGCTAATTTCTAGAAATTAAAGTAAGCATTGAAAAATTAGCAAATTTATTATGTTCTAATAATTGGGTAGAAGAGTATTTTTGGAAGAACATATCATTTTTTATATGGGATTCAACAATATTGGTGGACGTGAAAAAATCCAAGAGGGCCTTATAAAAAGGAACGGAGGGAGTATAAGATAATGTGTGGGACCCAGTTATGAACCCAAAGTGGGTTTGGGGTCGTGGATGCTCTTATATTTTTGAAACTCTAAAAAATTACTTTAATAATATAATTTTACTTTTTTTATTAACTTGTTTCATTTCTCATTAATGAACAAATGACAAATTAAAAAAATAATTATTTCACAAAAAATACAAAATAATTTATAAATATGAATGAAATTTTTTAAAAAAATTGATCAAACTATAAGCTATATTTTTTAGTACAAATTTTGCAACCAGAAAGTTTCTCACACAACGGAACTCTAACAGGAAAAGTTGAGAAAATGGAATGCAATGGGCTATGCCACATTTCTCGGATATATTGTAACCCCTCTGTCCCAAAAAGTTAGTAAATTTTTGAAAATTTATCGAAAATAAGGTAACATGTTTTTAATGCATTGTCCCTCAAATCAACCAATTAACAAAGCAAGTATTTAATGCATGTTTCCTTAATTAATCAATCATAGAGTATACAATACAATTTCAATTTTTTATTCACTATTTTAACTTTAATCTGGGACAAAATTTTTTTATGTTTTTTACTAACATTATGGAACGAAGGGAGTAATTGAAAAAAAAATATCACTAAAATTTTTTTAATCTTGATATCCTTTCAACAAAGCACCTGTCCATTTGAAAGTAAAAAAAAAAAAAAAAGAAATACAAACTAATGCATTGCACCAAATCCATCACACTACTGCTTCATTGAACGAAATAAAAAATTCTATGAACCTAATTGTCAAGTAATACATCTGGGCACACAAACTAATTCACCTAATCAATTATGCTAATTCATTGCATGAGGGAAAAATTTTACCTCACGCACTAATGTACTTCCTCTGACTCTTTCTCATTTTTTTAAGTTTCAAAATTCTCTTTAACAAAACTTTATTAATTAATGGTAATATATGTACAATTGTATATTTTAAATGAGATAATCACTTACTAGAAGTATTTTAAAATAATTGTATTGAGATTAATAAATTAATTAACTTTTTCTTATATTTGATACCAAAATAAATATATTTTTTCCTTATATTAAAAAAGCACGGGTTTAGCTTCTATATGAATGGAGTATGCGTGTAATAAATCTCAAATGTGAGGTATTATGTGGATTTCAATATATACTATCAAATTAAACTTTCACATCCTTTAAATAGGATCCATGTGATAATTTTAATTATAATATTCTACTCTAATTTCTTACTCTCTTTAATTGCTTTGATTTAAAAAATTAATTTAATTTTTTAAAATCCCAATAATAATATTATAATAATTTGAAAAAAAAAGTATAATATAAAATTTTCAGATTTTCAATATTACTGGCTAATATCCATAATTTTCTTTTAAAAGTTGAGGATTAATTGATATGATTACTACCAAAAGCATTGTATGTTCTATTAAACAGAATTTTACTTTTCAAATTAGGGGCAGACAACGAAAATACAAAATGAAAAAATTTTGTGACATTGAAAATCAATGACAATGAGGAAGAATTTAAAAAAAAAATGTATCTGAATCAGAAGTCAAGCACGTTTCACACTTTAAGCAGGTTTCATGCTCGTCCACCACCATCACTCTCCCTCCATGAGCAGCCACTGTCGTCTGCCACTACCAAGGCATCTGCAACCTGCACTCACCACTACAACCTGCATCGCCGGTTATGGGAACAAGAAATTTGTTATGATGCATTGAAGATATGGAAAGCATGTTGTTTTGGTTATCATCAATAATAAACCAAAAAATGCACTGATTATCTGAACGGTGGCTGCTCATGGAGGGAGCACAGTGGTGGTGAGCAAGCAACGAATGCGACGATAGATTGACGTTGGTGGTTTCAATGATGAAGTCAAGTTGTGGTGGCTCGTGATTATATGCATTTCTCTTTTTGTCATTCTCTTCTGTTGCTTTATCTGTGTTTCTTTGTTTGTTATCTATCTCCCTTTCTCAATCTGTTTTATTTGAAGTGGAAACATCTTAGAGGATTAAGCAGATAATTTATTTCCTCATATAAGGAGTGCTTGAGCAGATGTGACTTGCGCAGCAAGTAACATTGTGATAATAGTAAGTTATTTGCTATTATGAGTGCACAGTTTATGCTAGGGTAGTTGCTAGTTTAGCTGATATATATATATATATATATATATATATATATACATACGTACATACACACACGTATTGAGATTTTAGTTAGTTAATCAATCAATCATTTCATATACAATTCTTTCTTTTTTGCCATATCAGTTTCTCTCTTCCTTTCTAGATTCACGAATCAATCTTCTTTATCTGATCTTTTCATTTTCTTCATTTCCCTATTGATTCCATGTCTTTTAACAAGTTTAAAGCAACATATTTCCTTGGTTATTATACTTTTCAATTTTTCTACCTTCTAAGCATATGTTCAGTTACTACTTGATGTTTGGTACATCACATTTAACATCAATCACATTTCATCTTAAATATCTGTTTATGGGAATGGTTCTGCATGTTGGGAAAAAATACCTTTCCTTATAACCTTGCCAGGAACAGAGAAATAAAATAGGAAAAATGAACAACCACCACACAAAGATTTAACGTGGAAAAAACTCCAATACCGAAGAAAACAACCACGATCGTTGTCTAAAGGCAACCACAAAATAATACTATGTGAAAATTTTTACAACACAAAAACTACTCTCCCCTTGACCCCAATACACCCACTCTCTAAAGCCTTGCAGTATCTAAACTACATCTCACAATACTCTCTAAGTATAAGAAGAGAAAACAAAGTTAGATACAAGTTTAAAGTGTTTTCAACTCGGACAAGTTTAAACAAGGAACTTAAGCCCAATATATAGCATTGGCCTCCTTCCTTCATTCCAATCCCTGGCAATGTGGGACTTGCTAAAATAGAATATTTCAAGCAAAACCTAACAAACTCCACCTTGATTGAAATATACGCATTTTCGCCTTCATTGCCTAAACCGACAATCATTGTCTAAACCGGCAATCATAGTTCAAAAGAACTATCATACTCCGCCATAAAAGAATATACCCGCCATCATGCTACACATGTCGAAATCATACATAAAAGTTTATGGTGCAACCTCCATGATCGTCATCTCCGGAAGTTCCTCAGCAACCGACATCACCCACCACACACCTTGCGTCAATGTCAACCAATGCTCGTGTGCAATTATGGAACTGCTAGCATCAACTCATCCTTTCTTCACGAAATCGCGGTAATGCCATGAGAACAAACCACCTTTTTATTCCATATAAGATCATCCTCTCCATCAGTGATAGAGAGATTGTTTGCATCTGACCCAGAGCTCTTTTTTGATCTTGCTCCACCTGGACAATTTTTCTTTACATGCCCAAAGCTTCCACATTTCCAGCACATTGTACCCTTTCTCTTGTTCTTCTTCCAATGAGATCCACCTCCAGTGGCCAACACTGAATTTGATGAAGTGCCATCTTGACTCATTATTCTTCTTTCTTCGGAAATAATCTTACCAACAACCTCTTCAAAATTCAGAGTTTCCTTCCTATATATCAAAACAGGTTTGATATGCCCATAGGAAGATGGAAGAGACCATATGAGCCTTAGCGCCTTGTCTTCATCTTCAATCTTCACTCCAATAGCCTCTAGCTCAGAGACGATACCATTGAGAGGACTAAGATGATCAGAGACCTTCACGCTATCATCGATGCGCAAATTGTGGAACTACTCCTTCAGCAACAACCGATTTGAGATGCCCTTTGCCTGATATAATCTTTCGAGTTCCCCTCAAAGCTCCTTGGCCGTTTTCATATTATGCACATACATTTGCAAGAACATTCTTAGCCAAACATAGGTGAATAGCACTTGCCGCTCTCAAATCCCTTTCCTCCCATTTGTCATCTTCCATACTAGAAACCTTCTCTTTTAACGTGTTATGTAATGATTGTATCAACACATCCTTGACTTGAATTTGCCACAAGCCAAAATTTATTCTTTCATCAAATTTCTCTATGTCAAACTTCACGGCACTCGGAAAACTTGACATCGAACCTAAACTCTGATACCAGTTGTTGGGAAAAAATACCTTTCCCTATAACCTTGTCAGGATCACAGAAATAAAATAGGAAAAATGAACAACCACCACATGACCACACAAGGATTTAACATGTAAAAAACTCCAAAACCGGAGAAAACAACCACGATCGTTGCTTAAAGGCAACAAAAAAAAATACTATGTGAAAATTTTTACAACACATAGACTACTCTCTCCTTGACCCCAATACACCTACTCTTTAAAGCGTTGCAGTATCTAAACTACATCTCACAATATTCTAACTCAGAATATAAAAGAGGTAAAACAAAAGTTAGATACAATTTTAAAGTGTTTCCAACTAGGACAAGTTAAAATAAGGAACTTAAACCCAATATATAGTCTTGACCTCCTTCCTTCATTCTAATCCCAAACAATGTGGGACTTGCTAAAATAGAATAGTTCAAGCAAAACCCAACTGCCTCACTGCCTTGCTTTTTTGTGTTTTTATCTTACTATGAACTTTGGTATTTTTACCAAAAAAACCATGTTTATTTAATTATAGTAATAGATAGATTTATTTATGTATTTAGTCCTTGAAAGTTGGGAGTGTTTTGATTCTGGTCCCTAGAAGTTTTTAGGACCTTGATTCATCCTTAATTGTTTTAAAAATTTGGTTGTAGTCCTTGTTGTTAAGAAAAATCCGTTAACTACTGACGTGGCTAGCAAAACGTCACATCAACATACACGTGTGCAAGTATGGAATGTCATGGTAGGATGACGTGGATGATCTGGACATGCAGGAGCAAAAAGGCCATAGCCCAATCCACAAACACATTTTGGTTGGGCCTTGGCCCTTTTGCTCCTGCGGGTCTGGATCATTCACGTCATCTTTTCGGTGACATGCAATACTTGCACACGTGTATGCTGATGTGACGTTTAGTTAACTACATTAGCAATTAACGAATTTTTTCTAACGGCAAAGACTAAAACCAAATTTTCAAAACAATTAAGGATGAGTCAAGGTCAAAAAAACTTTCAGGGACCAAAATCAAAACACTCCCAACTTTCCGGGATTAAAACCATAAATAAGCCTAATAGATATAAATTTCTAGTCCGCACACGCTAGATGGGCCATGCACTAAAGGGAAATAGATTCCCTAACTTAATGTTAGGGTAACATAGGTACAAAACCACTAAAAATGCGATAATAGAAATACAGCTTGACAAACATGATTATTTATGATAAAAATGCGATAATAGAAATGCGGATTGACAGACAACAACACGCTAATTTAGAATAATGGAGATCACATCCAGATCAAGCACATCTCCATGTTTGGTCTCTACCCCAGAAAAAATACAAATTCTAGAAAAGTTTTGAATTTCGAATATCGTAAATTGGATTTGTACCCTAAATTTTAAAATAATGTGCAAATTATCTTTCCCCTTCTTCCTCCACATGCACTTGCCATCACCCACTTTCTTTTAAAACTCGTGTCTTCTTCTTACCCACTTCTCGCCACCACGAGCAACTGCCCAACCCTCGGCCACCATCGTCTGCTCCAAAACACCGTTGTGCTCATTCGTTTCAGATATGTTCATCCATCACTCGTCTGCGACCATCACTGCCATGACCACGCCTCCACCTTTGGTTTTGTACCTTGTTCTTTGTTGTCTTTGTATGTTTCCTTAACCCCTGCACATTTAATGAACCACAAAACCAATGTGTTATTGTCTCAATCATCATCATCACCATCACCATGAGAATCCTGAGAACAATCTTCACCCACCACAAACAACACCACCATCTCTTAACCCCCAAATCCATTTCTCTTCATTTATTAACCATTGAAAATTCTCAAACCGATGACATTGCCACTAACAACACAACACTTGAACTTTTTTGTTTTCAACCAATGCTGGCTGAAATAGGGTTGAAAACCAATGACTATGTGGCTAAGAGCAACCTGTGGTAGAGGGCTATGGGTTTGAGAAAGAAAACAGAATAGGGGAGAAGATATGGTGGTTATGGGGTTTACAATTGGTTAGGGTTAAGGGAGGAAGAAGGGAGATTGAAGATGAAGATGAAGATGTTCTGAAAATTTCCTTCATTAATTGGGGTTCAAAATCCAAAAATTCCTTTTGTTTCGTTGGTTGTTTTGGGCTTTTGGCTGTGTTGGGACTTAAGGGCTAACTTGAAGGAAAAATAAGAGATGCACCATGGCAGCAAGGGGAATGTTACTTACCATAACCACGTCTACCTGCAGTGACTGACAACCATATTGAACTTTCAAATTTAAGAGGAAATATAAGCTGAATACAATCGAGACCATGAAGGAAAGAATAAAAATGATTAACCAAGAATCACTGTTTTAGATAATAGGAGAGTAATAGAAGCATAAAACAAATTAAAATGTAGAAAATAATATGCTTGATCAGAATTTTAAGACATGCTTTTTTAATGTTGGGAAGTAACTTTTTATGTTCAAATAGTTCAATGCAATCGAGCTCCGAATCCATTTACAACATTTTAGTTGTTGGTCTCATGTTTTTGAGAAAGAATACATGGTTTACATAATTGATTGCTACTATACAGCTTTTAGTAATGTATTCTACGCATCTACGATATGCATGTAACCCAGTATCTACCGGGAATGTAAATATATGAAGCTATGGTTCCCTTGTTGCTACCAAATTACAAAAGGAAGGTGTAATATATGCAATAAATAAATAAAAATGAAGCAGCATGATTGGCAAATCATCGCAGAAGAGGGAAATAAATTCAAGAATCAGTGTTGACATTGATGGAAAGTTGCGGCAGTTGATGATGGTTCTTGCTCTTCTCCAAAAATATCTGCTTGGCCATCAAAGGAAAAATAATCATTTCAGCATGGAATAAAATGGTCAAAACTTCCATTGGAATCTTAAATAAAGATATGATGATATATGCACAGTTCTAAGTTCTAACATGCCATAGACCAATACTACCTAAAAACATCTAACCTGCATGCTTGGGGCTGCGTTTGTAGCACGCAAAACACGTTTCCATGCCTTGGAACGCGATTTTCTGATTTTTCAACATATTTGGAAAATTTTACTTTGGTTTGATCAAACATAATTTGGGGGTTCAAAAGTGATTTTGGCAGAAGCAAGCAACGCTATCTAGCTTTTGCATTTAATGAAGGAAATCCATCATAAATCACTTCACTTCAAACTCACTTTTAATCAAAATTGGTTTTGTAAAATCCAGTTCTTACCATCGTGCTCTATCTAACAAGAGCCTATTGAGCATTTTATACCAGAAAAAGACATCAGTTTAATTTGGCAAAGTAACTTTCACTGGAGATAACAAAAGCCTATTGAGGTTTATGGTTGGTGCATTAGCTTACCAAGAGAAGATCCTCATCAGTACCAAAGGCTTTGCGAGCTTCTTCTAAGGACTTTGAAGAGACCATCTTATGTTTCCTGCATAATTTCAGGGAATTTTGAATTTGTGGATTTTATAAAGATCGCCAACCATTAACCAATTCCTTTTTTAGGAGCAAAATCATAAAAAGAACAAGGCAAAAGTTTATCCTCTCAAATAATATGCAGGTGTGCCATATTCCAGTAAAGGGTAAACTGTTTTTAGATTTTTTTTAAAATGGTGAAACATTATTGTTTTGTTGCCCCCTGCCTTATGAAAAATAAAGCTGTCATGAAATACCCGATTAAGATGTAGTAGTAGCTACAACAATGAACACACAAAATTTGTGAAGATTGAAGAATATTCACATGATGTAGATTGTAGACATCTAAATTTATGCAATTGAAGGACAGTTTGTATGCCTATGCTATTAAACTGATACAGCAGGTTATTTCATCAAATATATGGCCATATAAGTGGAATGTGTAAATTTGACAAGTTAAACTTTGCATGCCAAAGTTGTAATCATAACTGACAGTAGGAAAATGAACTTTCGAAAAAGTTAGAATGCACATACAACTAGGTTTACCAACAAAAGGTTGAACCGACAAAACCAAAGGATTAACAAACAATAGCGAAGATATACTCAGAATGGATCCGTCATCAGTTATTAGTGGGCCTAAGGTGTGGACATTTTATTATAGAATGAGTAAGAAGGGTACCGGGTGTAGAGGTGAGGTGGCAGAGAGAGAATAATGTAATAAGGGAATTGATTAGGCAATGGGGAGCATGTTTCGGTTACAGATAGGGCTGAGTTTGTGAGAGAGAGTATCTTTTTGGGAGATCATTTTGATATTTATGGACCTGGCTCTGGGCAGTTGGTATCATACCACTGTAATTTCCTTTCATTTTCTGGTAATCAATACAATTTTCCTATATTTTGTTCATTTATTCATATTGTTTTTGGGTCAATGATACTGGTAGATATCAGTCATTCTAATGACTTGTTTTAAGCACACAATGGTGTCATTTAATCCGTGTAGCCAACTCCACCTGGTGGGAAAAGGCTTTTGCTGTTGATATTATTATCCTAAGTCTGTATAAGGAAAACATGTTATCAAGCATAATTTTTTAATATAATAACTAGATACTCTCCGGTTAGTTAAAAGAGGGAAAAGAAGATACTTTGAGCTGGCCGGATCTCTAATCTCAAACATATCTGCTCCAGCATCATAGCCACATATCAACACATAGTGACCTGTCCAGAGAAACTTTCTACTAAGTGGTTGACTTAATAAAAAGAATAATTTAATACTTATAGAAGTATGAATTCACCATGAGGATAATGACTGGTTTCTCACATCTTACAAAAATAATCAGGCCCCTATTCATGATTGCAAGCAAGCACAATCTTAAGAGTTTAGGAATTACACATTTAGAAGATAAACAATTATTAGACCTTTTAGTCATTTTTTAGCAGAAGCACTAAACCTGCCCCTAGGGTGTAACATATAAATATAGAATCGCTGCGCTGCCCTGCTTAAGGACAGACTTACTTACAAGCAGTAAGCTGAATGAATATAATATACTATCATCTAGAATATAGTAATTATTAATTTAACATGATATGCATAAAAATAAGAGTAAAACGTCAACTAAAGAAGCAATAGCTGCCTAGTTAGTCTTCTAAAGAAAATTTCCACCAAATAAGTCCATAGAGTTTCAATGGCCTCCAAATAGCATTAAAAAGTTGAATAAATTGAAATGAAGCAAACAGCCGAGGTCGAATCAGGCTTTGAAGATCAAGCAGGTTTCACATAAACCAATGAGTCTATGAGGTTCAAAGGTTTCAAGTTCAGCCCATCCGATCCAATTGCTGAGTCCAGTCCTAGATTCTAACAACTAAGATTCAAAATAGATAAGTGTCTATAGTTCAGAGGATTGTGGATATAATTCACTACAGTTAAAACCTAAAAGTGGACAAAAGCCATGCAGACTGCAGCAAATTTCCAACACATAGAACTAAACAGTGTTGACTCAATTTCCTTATGTCAGTCATCCACAATAACTTAAATTTTTTAATTTATTTCTTTTTTCTTGTTGAAAAAACTTATTTTGCTTCTAAAATAAAAAATACTTCAAATGATATTAGATTTTGAGTTAAACTGAAATATAGGATCTTCAACTTGAATTTGATAGAAAGGTTTACAACGGTGGAGAACGGTCTACTACTTGCACATCCATGTCAGATTTAACTCATCTTCTCGAAGGAAGGTTAGTGAAAACAAATGTTTGCATACTACAGGCATTTACTCAACAAATAAAAATGAATGTTATTCGCAAGTACAAGAAAGTGGAATGATAGTAACTTCTGTACAGAAAGAATACATCCAAAAGTCAAATGAGTTAAAGCTAAGATATCAATGCTCACCAGTGTAGCCAGGGTTATTGCCGAAGATGCCAGGAACATGATCATCATCTTCTTGCCATGCAAGACTGAAACAGAACCTTTTCAGAAGCAGATTGAATTGCCCATCACCAAAGAAAATGACATTATCATGGAAGAAGATAACAAACTATCGATGAAGTAAAATTGCGCCTGGGTGGCAAATTTTCTAAAAAAGAAAGAGGATATCAATGAATGACCTTGGTTTACCTCAAGTGCTACCTAGTGATGGTAAAATCATTTGGAGAATATACGTATTGTAAAGTTACTGTCAATTAAGTGTTGAAGCCAAATAAGAACAGAAAGGATTGGAAGAAAAAAGTACCTCAATTTGTTGTGGTCAACTAATGCAATAGCAATATATTTCCCAGACAATATGAGAACAGAAATCTCTTCTCCACTAATTGACCTACACTGTAAAAAATGAAAGAAGTTTCTTAACTACTTATAACGAAAAAACCTAAGGCAAGCTATTATAGTGTCTCCAGACAGAAGAAAAAACAAATAGGCATGATGCTCTACTAGTCAGTTTATTCCAATCAAATCTGGAGAAATCACCATATAAGCAAGGGCCAAGGTATATGAAAATTTCCTACTCCATGTAACACTCGATGTGCGGAGTAAAAATTGCAACTGATTTTACACCCTTTAATTATTTTCTACCATGATAATTGTAACAGAGAACCAGTGAACCATTGATAGCAAGAAATGACCATATAGGTGAAAATCTCAGAACTTCTCTCAGATTGATACCTGAGGTGATCCAAGAAAAAAGGTGCAGCATACCTGTATATCAATTCCAGCCTCCATTGCTTTCCGAAATAGCATATCCACTCTCAGTAGATCATTAGGTAATTCCTCCTGTGTAACATTTCAAACAAAAACTTATCAACTTAATGCAATAGATAGTCAAAGCATTGAATGCATGCCAAAAAGAGATCCCTATGGAAAGGGTCTGGAAAATCTCTGATGAACCAACAAGTCCACTTTTCTGTCAAAATTGGTGAATGAAATAACTGTATGCATTTTATTGTGCCCATTAAGACAATGTCCCCTTGGATAGTATTGTGGTAGCAATCCATATTCATTCAAACAACCCCTCTAAAAGAAAAGCTCTTCAAGTTTTTTAACTATGCAGACATGGATGTGGAAAGACAAAAAAAATAGACAAATTCCCCTATTTTGGTACTCAAGTGATTTTCAGAGAAGTTTGGTCCTCAAATGATACTATTTAGGCATCAAAATAGTTAATAGTCCAACGGTCACTGTTTGCAACAACCAAAAACCATCATTTCAAAAAGAATTAATATCGCTAATTTTTTGAGGGCCAAATTGATGTCTCAATAATCTTGAGGACCAAACTGGAGATTTACTTTAAAAATTGAAAAGCTTGTAACGGTCTAGTCTGGCAGTGAATCACCTTGTAAAATGATTCAACACAATAGTTTGGGTTTGCACCAAATGTCACAGTGAAGTAGGAAAAGGTAATAGAAAATCTCTGCAACAAATATGCCAAATCGACAGTCCAAATGCTGCAAAACAGTAGTCAACAGTTAAACAAGTCAGAAGTCAGTAACAGACTCACAAGTTTTCAAATTGAAGTAATGTATTCATCTGTTTTGGGTGGCTAAAACATTCATCTGTTTTAGTATTTGATTCAGAGTTGTTGAAATGGAGGGTTTTAGGTATGGGAGGATGAAAAGAGAGAATACAGACTAAGAACAATATGGGACTAAATGTAATAAGGATTTGACGAGGTTATTCAAAAGTACAAAGGTAGGTCCTATTTATAGGACAATACCAAAAGACAAATAGAATCCTAACATAATTACTCATAATGACATAATTGATCCTAACCTGATTACTTATAATGATAGAATCAATCCGTGATATGATTAAATATCATGAAATCTTTCTAGATATTCTAACACTCCCCCTCAAGCTAAAGCTTTACTATGGTTTAGCTTGTCATGCTAAAACAATGCATTCCCCTCAAATAAAAAAAAAAATTAACACTAAACATAAAATTTGAGCTTCACGAAAACAATGGTTGGCATCTGCTTCTGGGAGAAAGAGATAGCGCCAATGCATCCGGGACAAAGAAGGGGTGACTGTGAATCATTACCAATATAAGTCACCATTGGAATGATAGTCAACGGGAAAAGGAGTCACCAGTAATATGTTTTGCTAGTGGCTGAGGAGGAACCGCCTGTATGATCGTTGGTGGGAATAGTCACTGGTATGACTCATTGGTGGGAGAGGAAGCACCACCGGAATGACCGTCAGTGGGAAGAGCCACCGGTATGAATCAATTTGAAGGAGAAGAATGGCATGACTAACAATGGAGAGAAGAAGCAAGCACTAGAGCAGAGACAAACACCATGAGATCTGAAAAATTTACTCAAGGGGAGGTGACGACATAATGGCCTGAGTGGTATGTGAGAACAAATCCGGATAGAAAAGGCTTCGGTAAGCTGGTGCAAGAAGCAGCAGCTTATGGCAGCAAACATCACAAGAAATTGGAGAAAAGAGTGTCGAGAGGAGAGGTGGCATGTGGGATGGCTAGCCGGAGATGCTGCCAGAAAACATTGATGGCGGTGGCGCCGGACAACAGCTTACACTATAAAAGAAAAGGTGCAGGAAAGAAGTCACGACAAAGAGATTTGACTAATTAGAGTTCCATATTTTTGGGAACTCGATGACGGAGAAGTGACGGGACAGGTCATCGTACATTGGTACCAGGTTGATACCATGTTGAATTGGAGGATTTTAGGTATGGGAAGATGACAAGAGAGAATATTGACTAAGAACAATATGAGACCATTGAGGTCGGCCATATTTAGAGGCCAATACCAAAAGACAAATAGAATCATAACATAATTACTCATAATAACATAATTGATGCTAACCTGATTACATATAATATAATCAATCCATGATAGGATAAAATATTATGAGATCTTTCTAGATATATTCTAACAAGTACAATAGATTAATAAAATGTTGTTAGGGAAAAAAATGCCAAAATCTTTGCCAGCATAATCCTGAAAAGCATACAGAGTTAGAACATATGTCATCATGGTTAAATTTAAAAATTAATTTTTTTATTAAAATAATATTATTTTTTTTTATTCTTTCACGTTTGAAAAAACTAATAGGTACTATGGTTTGCAACTTGACTTTTCACCAGGGTAAGCAGACATAAATTATATCTAGAACCAGACTATCCTAATTCAAATATTTTCAAATTTCATATTTGTGAATCCATCAATACTTGATGGCCAACTTCAAGTTGGCTTCTGATTTTTACCAGAGATAATAAGGAAGTCTCTCTCATTTCATGATTGGTTTTATATATGTAAAGAATGACAAAATATCATGAATTCTGAAGCAAACTTTCGTTTTCATTAACATAAATTCGATAGGACTTTGACGATTTATTCGAAATTTCGAATGAATCTAGTTTAGTATGTTCATCAACAAAAGACAATAACAACGACACAAGAATTACTAAATAATGATCTTAATATACAATACACTTAGACGAAATCAACGGAAGATAATTTGACGAGTTGAGATATAAAACGCAAGTGACAATTCTGTGAAAACAGCCAAATAAAAGACAAAGGAGCAAAGCTAGTTATATTCAATATTATCATATTAATCACTATGCAGCAAATATATGTATCTGGTCTAGAAAATTTGATGATACCTTGGTTCAAAAGTTAATATAAAGATACTAAGAAACCCTGCCACCTAACTAGCATTTTAAGATTGTAATGATTTTCAAATAATCAAAGACATGGGGGAAGAGAGGAGAAGGACTAGATATACTTTCATAGGCATAGTCCCACGGTGAACACTCCCACAACGAGTCCAACACAAGGTTGTGAGCTTGAGTATCATAGGGACTTTACTTCTCTTAACCTATTAAGTCTGAAGTTTACTTCCTTCTTAGTTGCACTAGACATTGCCATATGTATAGTCTAGGATCTTCAAGCATTTCATATAATGTATAATAACTTTGAGTTCTAAACTTTATATAGGAGAATACCTATTTGTGCAGCATAGTTCAGCCAGTGCTTGAATACCGCAGTCGTTGATACCAATAGTTCGCAGAACCATTGCGACGCAAGCAAGGCCACAATCCCATGTATATATTTGGGTTATGTGCGGTACCTATAAACATGATAGAGATAAACTTTGTTCCAGATATAATCAACAGAAAAAGTAATTGCAGTATATACAGAAAAAGTAATTGCAGTATATGCAGAAAAAGATATCATGCAAAAATCACATGCACTTACTTCATGGAAGAGTGGGCGGCGTAAGAAGGGAAGATGGGTATCTATGCTACTTGATGGTTGCTGAAACAGGTAGGGATCTATCGCACTCAAATTATCAACTTTTAATTCTCTTTCACCTTCCGGCTTAAGAATCTTGTTGAATAGCAAGCATATGGGCCACATCAATGACCAAATTGAGTGTGTAAAAATGTTTCCTTTCAAGTTTCAAACAAAGGTTCAGCACATCAAGATTTCAAAGACGGAAATTAGGTGGTCCTTGTTGACGCGTTATGTTGAGTCTCAACTCTCAATCAGATTGATAGATTTGCAGTATATATATCCTACCTGCAGCAACTTTGACATAAAATTTATTAGCATTCAGGCACTCAAGCATAGAACTCTTCAATTTCTATCTAGTTACGAGCCCCAATTTCTAAACTCATTGTACAGTGTACACACAACAACTAAGGAGACCAGAATTTGAATGAATTGAAGGAGTTAATTGAGCTATACTATAATATAAGGATTGCTTAAGTTCATTGCAAATTGCACAAAATCTAACCAGAGTTAACAAAAGATTGCTTAATTAACTTGAAGGAGTCAATAAGCTAGAGTACTATTTGTTTTTATTTTAATGAGAGGAAAAGACAACGCATTTCACGGATTTGAACCCAAGTACTCTCACTTTATGTCCCTCAACAGCTTAACCAACAAAGCTGAATCTTCGGGACAATTAAGCTATAAAATAAGGATTTCTCAACTCCAATTCAAACTGCACAAAATCAAACCAGAAAATAAATAGAGATTAATGAGTGTGCACTGACGGTATAAACTTTTTTACACATCAGTCCATCATCCACCGTTCATTTATATTACTTTTATAAGTCAACAACCATAACACATGAATGGTACATGATGCACTGATGGTATAAAAAAACCTTTACACTGTCACTACACCGTCTATTTTCTCAAATAAAAATGATCAAAACGAGTCCATGACTGATCAAATTTCAACATTTTCCAATAACAACTTCAAATCCGTTAACTAATTGATATCACAGCGATCGGTGAATTTATTAAACAAAAAATAATCGATGAATAAGTTACATGTGAACAAATCTCGATGGAGCTTTAATAAAAACAAATGATCGGTAGAACTATAACAATGAATCAAAAGGAAGCGAGATCATACAAAAAACATATGACAATGGAAGCAGAAGAATTATACGTACGAGTTCGAAGGGTGAAGAAGGCGCGTGTTCACGCGGAGATAAGTTTGTTGAGCTGTAATTATATGGTTTTGATAGGTACCATATTCAATCCTTCTCTTCATTTCCTTTCACGTTTTTGATGATCTCTTCCTCTCAGCACGTTTTCGTCTCTTACTTTTTTTTTTTTTTCCTTCCTTCTCCTACTTCTTTCTTTTTCTTTTTTTTTTCAAGTAAATTGTCGGTCCTGAATTTGTCACTCGCTTTCAGTTTAATCCCTAAAATTGTCAAAAATGCTTTTTCGTCCCTGATGTTGGCAAATTTATTTCATATTAGTCCCTCGGTCCCTCTTCCGTTAACGGCGTTAACGCTTGAGTGACGTGGAGTTCACTTTAGCCCCTAAAGTTCATTCAAGTTGTTCACTTTAGTCCCTAATATACATTTAAGTTATTCATTTTGGTCCCTGCTCAACACTAATATTTTTTTATTGTTGAAAGAGTCTAGCTACTTACTAAGTTTGAATTTGTCTCTCTTTTTTCATTCACTATTCTATTTGTTAATTACTATTGTAATATGTTCTTACCTTGGCATTCAGATAAAAAAAAATATGAAATGTTCATTTGGTTTATTATTTGGAAGTTTGAACAATGAACACATGGAATGTTATTTCTCAACTCCATCCAAGACATGGAGAGGTTTGAGGTTTAATCATTTAACTTAACAAAGCAAGGGCCTATCCATCTATTAAGAAAAAAAGATAATAACATGAAAGTTTCCTTATAAAAAAGTAATCTTTGTAGGGATTAAATTATATGTTATATGAAATAAAACACTGATAAAAATGATAAGAATAATGAGTATTAGGCTTACTTGTTGAAGACATGTGGACTTAGCCTATTTATATTCAAGTAAACCTAATACTCATTATTCTTATCATTCTTATCAGTGTTTTATTTCATATAATATATAATTTAATCCCTACAAAGATTACTTTTTTATAAGGAAACTTTCATGTTATTATCTTTTTTCTTAATAGATGGATAGGCCCTTGCTTTGTTAAGTTAAATGATTAAACCTCAAACCTCTCCATATCTTGGATGGAGTTGAGAAATAACATTCCATGTGTTTATTGTTCAAACTTCCAAATAATAAACCAAATGAACATTTCATATTTTTTTTATCTGAATGCCAAGGTAAGAACATATTACAATAGTAATTAACAAATAGAATAGTGAATGAAAAAAGGGAGACAAATTCAAACTTAGTAAGTAGCTAGACTCTTTCAACAATCAAAAAATATTAGTGTTGAGCAGGGACCAAAATGAATAACTTAAATGTATATTAGGGACTAAAGTGAACAACTTAAATGAACTTTAGGGGCTAAAGTGAACTCCACGTCACTCAAGCGTTAACGCCGTTAACGGAAGAGGGGCCGAGGGACTAATATGAAATAAATTTGCCAACATCAGGGACGAAAAAGCATTTTTGACAATTTTAGGGACTAAACTGAAAGCGAGTGACAAATTCAGGGACCAAAGTGACAATTTACTCATTTTTTTTTTGGATTATTTAAGTTTTTGTTCCTGGGGAATTTTTTTCATTGGTCTTTGAAATTGTTTTTATGATTTGAATCCTTACACTTTGGAAATATGAAAATGATCACTTCATTACTTATCAATTAAGTGATGATATAACCGACGATATATCAGGTCACTTTGTAAACATCAACATGTTATGTGTTATATGGCATTGTCACCTGACATTATGGTTCTTTTTATTCAAAAATCAATTTTTTTTAAAAAAAATGTGATTTTTAATTAGATTAATAAATTAGAACTTTTTAAATTAAAAAATTACATGACCTATTGTTTATTAACGTGGCGAAGGTAATGTGTCCTGTTATCGACTAAATCATGACTTAAGTGACAAAATGACTATTTCCAAGATGTTTGAGCAAATTTCAAAATCTAAAACATAAAAAAAAATTCAAAAACCTATCAAAAAAAGCATCTGAGTTCATGAACTAAAAACTTAAATAAGTCAATTTTTTTCACTATTCACTAATTTTGTATAAATATGTCACTTTGTCATTTACATTATTAAAATTAAAACTACAAAAATGTTATTGGACCCAAAAAGTTACCAGTAATGCTTTTAAGTACGAAAATTCATTTCGTACCAAAACACGAACAGTGTATATTATGGTAGTTACCTAATATTCCATCCAACTATTCTTGTGATTTTTGCTCCATCCAAAATTTTATTGGTCAAAACTCAATTTGTGGGCATTTCGTGCTTTTCTTTCGCATTATATATAGCATTACTGAAAAATTATTCACGTTGATTCGTGATATTTAATATTTAGTATTAACCCCTTGCACATACCTCTCCTCCTAGTAGTAAAATGTTAGCAGGGTAAGCACACATGCAAAATGGCAGAAGTACAAACCCTCCCCCCTTCGAACTTCATTCATTCATTTTTTAGAATAACTCAAATAAGTTCAAACAAAATATTTCTTCATTTTTCGAATAAATTTGTACCCAATATATATATATATATATATATATATATATCTCATTCACTCTTTTTTTAACCCTTAAACCATGTCCATTAAAAAGCATCTCCTCTTGAATCATGAAAAGGACATCATTTCAAATCCTGGTTTTCCAATTGAAAGAGATATTAAGAGAGATCAAGAATTCTCTAAGATCAATATTTTACCCTTATAATACTTCAAAATACCAATCAAGACCATAATACTAATTAACTTTTTAATATAAGTGTATTATATATCAGGGATTAAAATTACAGATGTTACACCGTTGAAGGTTAGTGTTCTTCAACCTCATTATCTAGAAATTTGGACGGATAAAGGATCTGTTAGGCACATATTTCAGGGATAGATTATTGATGTGTTCCATTGGTTGCATGTTTCGATTTTTTTTAACTTTCCTTATATTCTAGGGAACATATATGAGACCAGTTCCATTATGTGTTTTTGATTTTATTGGATGAATAAAGAATTTGTCCTATTTAATGGTGGACGAAGCTTTCGTTTCTTTAAAAATCTCAAATGTAAACCCAGGTGGATAGGCCATCCATTTCATAAACGGATGTAGCATCCGTTTCATGAAGGGATGAAGAATCCGAACAAAGTAGTTTAATTATAGTGGATGACTCATTCGTCTAGCAATTACAGTTTTTTTTTTTAAATTTATTTATTCAAATGAATTCATAATGCTTAAAATGGTGTTTGTTTTGTTCAATTAATTTAACTTTCAGATATGGTCACTACTAGAATTTTCATTCCCAAGGTTGGACGTGGGGATTCAAGATGAACCTGAGGTGTGTCAGAAATAAGGGCCAAAGTCAAGGTTGTGGGACTCAAGATGAACCTGAGACACAAACTGGAACTCGGGTAGGGCTCCCAATTCCAAGTACGTCTAACCAAAAGCATTGGGTGGATGTTGACGAAGGTGCTGGAACGTCAAGGACTACTGAATTGAGTGCTAATACTTCACCTACTGGTACAGAGTGAGATGAGTTTGCACCCGTTGATGCAGCTACAGAGACACCGTTTGAGGGCAGTCCAGAAAATCTTCCTCTTTTGGTGACTTACCCTACCTATGTTTTGACTGTTATATAGAGAGGTGAGGTATGTATTTATGGTTATACTTAGTGTTTGTGTGATGTTTTGCATCCTATAATCAAATACCACATGCGTTGACATTATTTTATTTTTATGAAAGAGCATGAGATACGGAAAGCTAAGTCTCACAATTGGAAGATAATTCTTGGTTTGTAAGATAATAGGCCAGGTCTAGTGCAAGACATTGTGACAAGATTTGGATTGGCACAGTGACGAGCACATATGCCAACCGTGACTGGACACTACTAGCAACTTTTGAGCGTTGGCACCCTGATATCAACTCCTTCCATCTACCCTTCGATGAGATGACCATCACTTTGGACGATGTGTCATCGATTCTACATGTACCTGTTAACATGCACTTCTCTACTTCTAGATCTATTAACCAACAAATTGTTATTCAACGTTTAGTTGAATTGATCAGGACGTCCTCTAATGTAGTAGTGCATGAGATTGTTGTGGTGAATAAGGGTAAGACTGTTGTACACTTTTCCCGGTGGATCAAGCGTATTGGTGTTCTATTAGGTGCAAGCCGCCATGATATGACTGCACTGTTAGAGCCATATTGCTTTATTTGGTGGGTATGTGTCTCTTTCCAAACAAAAAGTTCACAAAGTGTTCAATTTTTGGAATTTTTTAAACAAGAAGTTCCCAACGCCATTTACAAGGATCTTCCCTTGTATATTTATATGACCAACTTTGTGAAGCCACACGAAAAAAGACAAAACATTGATTTGGCCCTATTTGTTTAATGCAGGTAATGAATTTATTATTATTTACTGTATATTTTTAAATACTTCCTCTGGTTCCATATATAAACCCATTTGACCCAAAAAAACACACCCTTTAAGAGAGTTAGTTAGTATTGTTAGTGGTATTGAAAATTTTAACATTTGATATACTTTTTTTTTCAAAATTACCCATATAATTATTATTGAGACTCTAAAAAGTGTTGAGTAAAGAGGTGTTTGTGGAAAATAAGTAATTAGTGTCAATGGAAATTGGAAATGATTAAGAACAAAAAAAAGTCTTCAAAAGGGACTTACATATAGACCGGATGGAGTATAAGTTATTATATAGTTTCTACACATTAGGTATGCCAAGACATCATTCCACCTCCTTATGCAAGGGCTCCTCGTGATTTATCTAGTTTAAGATGGTCAACCATTGAATTAAAAATTGTTTTGCATTTGATGTTTGTCAATAATAACACGATATATGTATTTTATAGGTGCGTTTGGAGCAATGGCTGAAGAAGATTAGTCAAAAGTTGCATAACATGATTGGGTGAAAATGCATGTACTTGTGGAGCTTTGGATGTCATCACTGTAAATGAGTGTGTGACAATAGCAGAAGCACTTTACAACAGGATCACCTTCACAATTACTTCTGAACTCATTCACACAATCATCACACTCATTCACATCAAGACAATGGATAACTTTATCTAACTTTTCCAGCAAGACCTTAACTTTTTCCTTGTCCTTAAAGTCTTCATGCATTTTCTTACCACATTCTTATTGATATGAAATTGGCAAAGCATATGATAAAATTTAGGAAATACTTATTTGATTAAATTCTCCAGGGTGGCATCCTTGTCAGAAACAATATCTTTCGGAAGCAAGTCATCTCTTAAAAAAAATCTCTTAACTTATGTAATGACATGCAAAGTATTCAACTATCTCATGTTGCAAATATGCAAATGCAACACTAAATGCCTTCACAGTTGAGGTTTGGCCGACCTTCTCGAGTAAAGGGTACGGTACTTGTTTGTTTTATAGGTCTTGTCCATCAACAATACCAAATTAAAGGACAGAATAAGTGATATGTAGTTTGGATGGGCCTAAAAGTTATCTTGCACAATCTTTGTAATCTCAAATATCTTAGGGTCTGTTTGGCATGCGGAATTGGGCATAGAATTGGGGGTTGGAATTGGAATTGGAGTTTGGAATCATAATTTTGGTGTTTGGTTGTGCACATGGAATTAGAATTACAATTCCAAAATCCAATTCCATATAATTAGATTATAACTAAAAATACCCAAGCCCAATTCCTACCTCCAACCCTCTAAATTATAATTCCATCATTTGGAATTCACTCCCTAGCAGCCAACGCGTCTCTCCTCGAAAACTCGTGTTCTCCTCTTCCTTTACTCAGGTAGATCCTTTCGCTTCTCTCTGCTTCATCGCCCTTTTTTCTTTTTACTTCTCACCGTTTTTACCCTTTTTTTCTATTTACTTCTCATTGTTCTCACCCGTGTGCTCCTCTTCTCACCGTTTTCATGCTGCATTTCTCTCTGCACTTCTTATTACTTTACTTCTCACGCTGCACTTCTTATTATTTATTTATTTTGTTGTTAATAAGCACTCACGAGACATGTCTGCTCCTCTTGTCTATTTATATATTTTACTTATCTGCTCCTCTTGTCTTCTGTATGCTTACTTTGGCTCTTCTCTTTTTGTTTTCCTTGTTTTTGTTCAAAGTTATATATTAAACAATTGCTCTGAACCTTCTCTTCTCTTTCTCATAAACAATTGCTTTTAATTTATTCGTCACTAGAGTCTTCTCTTCCTTGCTTTTTATATTTATTTTTTGTGTTTGCTCTAATTAAATTAAAAATTATTAGTGCAGGTTTTTATTAGTTTGGCAATAAACTTAAAAAGAGGTAATTTTTTAAATGCTATATACCACTATTATTCCAATTGTAAACAATGGAATTGGAATTGATTTTGGAATTTTAATTTTACACTTAAATTTCATAAACAATCCAAACATAGTATCTGGATTCCAAGCCAATTCCTGAAATTACAATTCCAGACTGCAATTCTAATTCTAGACACCAAACGGACACTTATAGAAATCAACATGTTTGACTTCTTCCACCAATCTCAACAATTCTTGCATATCTGTGAATGAAAACTTTTTTTTTCCGTTGATATGAAGATCAAGCATTATATATGTGCCTCAAACTAGTGTAAGTATTAGGATTCTGCAATTTCAACGTGAGTCAAATTGTTGCCTTTATCATGTTATCCATCATCTCTTCCACAATTGTCCTTGTTTTTGGAGTTAGTTAACCGGCATATGAGTGACCAACTAAAGACTCGGTGCATTCATGATTGTGATACCCGTTACTGACCATAATCGTTCATCCATAACCATCTTTTAGGGCTTCACCATAAATTTGAAAGGGCATTCAGATTTTTTTATTTTATTTCAAGTAATCTATTCTTTCTTTTCACCTTTATCTTTGTATATGATAAACTTCTCGCTCCTTCTTAGCCCAGAGTTTTCCTTGTTTGATTACCTAGATGATTTCACTTCGAACGAATAATGACAACATGATGGAAATTTTAAAAGTGTCACTAATTCAATCTTTATGCCAATCAATAAGCCAAGCAAAACAAACAAAAGTTCTAAGAGAAATCATAAAGCCACACATTCAAAAGATGTTATAACTTAAATTTCAACGATAAAGGATCACAAATAAATGACCTATGGATTGTTTTCATTTAGCACTTTAGTCGAATCAATTTTTTATTCGAGTTTAATTTAAGTTTCGTTGTAATAAGAGAAATAGGGTGCTAACATGCACCTAGGACATAGTCTTTTATTTTATTTGCTTATACCAGCTTTGAAGGAATGGTATTGCAAACAATTTAATCAAGTCACGAAAAATTGAGTGGGACCACCATCCAATCATGGATGAGGTGTAGGGGAGAAGAAGAATTCAAGTGCGAAAGCCATGGAGTGAAGCAACTTCAGCCAACTCTAAGCATGCCCAAAACCGCATCTATCATGGCCCCATTAGACTCCATTAAGAACTATTTAATCTGATTTCATTTCAAGAATCAAAGGGGCCAATGAAGGGTTGTTTCAAGGCTACCTATATATTTTTATCTTTTCCAAATGAATAAACAAGATTGAAGCATATTTAGAAATTGGAGATCTTAGACTTTTCTTTTTGATCTTATCAAGAGAGTGATTCTCTTGTGGCGATCATTAGATTCATCAATCCCTTATGATTGTGGAGTCCACTCCTTATTCCTTTTTGTTTCTAATCAAAGATCAAACCAAAACTCTTCTCTAAAATCATTCCAATTAAATATATATTTCCTTTTGTTTTTGGTTGCCTAGTGTTTGAGTTCTTAGAGTATTGAGGAAGAAAAAGGAGGTGTGAATGAAACCCTCCCTTGGCTACCCACAATTATCTTTAGTCACATGCATCATAAACCCTCTTGAACTACCCTATAAACACATACCAAAACATTCCATAACCATTTCCCACAACTTTCTCCCTTTCATAACCATTCCGCAACAAATAAGAAAAATGTTTAATTCACCCATCAAACTCACATAAGTCATCCTTATTCTCCTAATCCCTTCCAAATTCGTCCACCACCATCACCAAACCTTCCTTATCCCTATTGCGTTACCAAAACCGAATTCCCATAGCCAAAAACATCATTCATACATTATCCCTTTTAGTTGCATTTTTGGACGAACCTAATTCATACCCTTCCAATTCAAAATTGCATAATCAAAATTCCAACTAAACCTCAATCTAACCACACCCTTTATCCATGGCAGCCACTCAATTCCATCAAAATCCCTAAGGAAAAGTATTTTAATTGATCAATCATTCCACTATTCCTAGGATATAATTGATCTATAATAATCTAGAAACCAATGAGGTTGCTATCACAACAACAAATCCTTTCTCATGTCCAACTTGTTGACATCAACCTAATAATTCATCTTGAGAAGGAAAAACCTACAAAGTTGCAAAGCTTTAATAAAAACAAATAAGTAAACACAAAGGAAAAAAAAGTAAATTAGACAAAATATAAGATGATTACATGTGCCATTGTAAATGCATTATATTAGAAAAATCTAAGAACTCTTTCATCGGTTCATTAACTTCTTCAACATTGAAACTTTTTCTTATCATCTACATTATCAATATTATCACCTTCCATAACTGATATATGCTTGAAGACCAGTGTTAAAACATGTGTGATCTATGATGAAACAATGTGGAGAATAAGAGAAATAGCTTAGACGGATAAGTCAACCGTCTTATTTCTTTCTTTTACTCTACCAATGGAAATGATAGATTGGGTGTCTATTATATACGAACAAATAGATTTGTCTCTTTGGAATGGCTCAGAGGGATTGAACATCCTCCCTATATTACTTTAAAGTAATGATATTCTCACATTCTAGTTATCTAAACCCACCTAATAATATCTCACGTTCTTTTAAAATGCAAATTTTTCTTTCAAATAAATATTAGTAATAAGACAACTTAACTTAAAGCCAGATCGTTTCCAATATATTTCTTAATACCATTTGTTTTGGCGTATGTATTGTAAAATATACTATATATTGTTATAGTTTCGTACTTTTTTAATTTTGTGATTTAGTTATCCATAATGTATATATTTATCTTATATTATAGTATGAGAAAATAGAGAATGCACCGATAGTGTAAAGGTTTTTTACACTATCAGTGTATCATCTACCATTCATCCATTTATGGTCGTTGACTTTTAGATTAAAGTAATACAAATGAATGGTGGATGATGAACTATCCGTCCCAAATTTTGTTGAATCAAAATTGGGCCAAATTTAAATCAAATAAAGTGACCATGCGAAACATTTGGGCTCGGGTTAAGTTAAACTCGTCCCAACCTGTCCTATGATCGCCCTAATTTTAATGACCAAATTATCATACCAAAGAAATTTTTACGGATTATATTTGGCAATAGCAATCTTCAAGGAAGTGGTTACGTTTTTGCTTTGATTGTCCTATGCATTTTCTAACAAAAAATCATAACATTACGGATTATGAGAAGCATCTCATATGCAACCCTAGAACACACTTAAAACAACAAAAAAAAAAATAAACTAAAAACATAAAGGGGTAATCAAAATAGATTAGAAAAAGGTGAAACAAGCAGATGATGTGAAAGAAGTGAGGTAGAGCCACTAGTACATGGCTTTATATAGGAGAGAGTGGCGTGTGATACATACCCCTCTACTTGCCCCATTAATTCAAGCATAACTCCCACAATAGTTACATAACCCCCTCTTCATTATATATTGAATGTTTGTCATAAATTTTATTAGGGATTTAATGGTCCGGTTCGGTTCGATTTTTAATGGATATTAGAAACGATACCAATTAAATTAACATGATCCGGTCTAATTCGATCCAGATATTTTTTATATATAAAGACCGGACCATTCATAAATGGTCTGATCCTGTCCGATCTATTCAGCACATATAAATTTATAAGAGAGTCCCTGAATGTTTATAATGGGATTATAAATCTCCTTACCCATGCTATAAAACCACTGTAGAAATGTTCCTCATCTATTCTAAATGTCTAAATGTTCCTCAGATTTTATAAATCTCCTTACCTACGTGATAGCTTACGCTGTACAGTCCCTGAATGTTTATAATGGGAATATAGGAACTGAGAAACATATGCATATAATATATATATTCAAATCATTTGACTATTAATTACATAGTGTAAATAAGAATGTGAAGTGCATAAAAAAAAAGAATGTGAATAACAATTTTTCTTACATTAGAAATCCTAATTTTTTTCTCTCCCCTCCTCCTTCCTCTGCTCCAGCTTGTTTTCATCTGCTGTTTTTTGGTAGGGGAGGGAGAGATCTACCTCCCCTTCCTTTGGGAAAGGGTGTGAGTTTATTTTCCCCTAGTTTTTCTGGGTATTGTCTTGCCTTTGTGCAAGTTGTTTTTGCTTTGTGTGTTTCCAGTGGAGGGATGCCTCTGGATAGTTTCTACTTTCCAGATCTGATGGTTATCCTCTTTGGTCCAATAATTGGAAGGCTACTCGTCAAGACAGATCTCCCTTTGCCGACTGTTGATTTGGCTACCGTCCAACGACTCTCTCGTTTTAGATCTGATATTCCTTGTCGCGCGAAGTGAGCTTAGTCCCAGTATCAATGAGATTGTTATCTTTGTATTAAAGGCTATTGAATCTCCTGTTAGAGTCGGGTTTTGGCAGTTGCTGATGATCCATATCCACATGGAAGAGTTTGTTGTTGCTGTATATTTTGTTTTCCCTTTAATTATTATTACTGTGAAATTTCTTGTACTATTTCTGATATATGAATAAAATACATCTTTTCCCTTAAAAAAAATAAGAATGTGAATAAATTCAAAATTAAATATAACAGTTCCTTAAAAAAAAAAAAAGGTATATATATAACAGTGTTACAATGTGTGTTTTTTTTTTAATTTTTAAGTAATCGGTCCGGTCCGGTCTTAATGATCTAAAAAATAGTGAGATCGTGGACCAAACCGTAAAGCAATGGTCTGAAAATTTTGAGATCGGACCGAACCATGAAACTAGACCGGACTATATTTTCGATCTGGTTCGGTTTGATCTGAGCGGTCTCGCGGTCTGAGATCGGATCGTTTACATCCCTAAATTTTATAATGGATGAATGTAACTAGCATGAGAATTCCAAAAAAAAATTATCTTAAAAATGTACGTGATCATCTTGGCCAAGCATAATCATCTTTTTTTTTTTTATGAACCAGGGTATTCACCCGCGCAACTGGGTGACTAATCCCTCGCACCACGGTCGGGCCCTTTCGGGGGCGATGCTCCCAGTAAGGCTTTCTCTATTCACATGCGCCTCGGGTACGACTCGAACCTGCGACCACATGCTTAAGGGACACAAGCCCCTTCCACTTGTGTCAGCCTCTACCGGTAAGCATAATCATCTTTGGCTGAATGAATGTCTTCTTGATTTTGGAGAATAAAAACTTGATGATAGTTTTGACTTTTGTAACTCCCTCTTCGTTTCATTAATTCTTGCATTTAAAATATTCATGATAAAGATACTTATTTCTTGGTGGTGTTGATGGCCAAAACTAGAAGAGGAAAAATTGGACTTGATTGACAATAGCTTCCTCCAAAATTTGATTAAGGACTTGCTCTTAATAATAATGATGTTACAAGAAATTGTCATCATTTGTTCACTTTAGTATTTCTTTAGCAAAAGATAAGAATTATCTGTTATGAAATTTAGAACACCCGGTTCACCAAAAAAAAAAAAAAGAAATTTAGAACACCCGCGATGTGCTGGACTGCTGGTACAGCTAGTAATGTTTACATACTTCAAAGTATATTGAAAAACAATATTAAAGTTTTTCTATTAACTTCAACATTAATGAAAAAAACTTAAAATAAATAAGTTCTTTTAAAATTAAACATAAATATTTTTTTAAATGTACAACAGTAACTTCTAATAAAATTTAGGATCTTTTCTAACAAGTATTTTATTACTTAAGTTAACATTTATTCATCTCTCAAAAATATCAAAAGATGCATTATTTAATATATGTTTGCTATATTTCATTGCTTGTCAAATTACCTTACGCATTTGCTTAAAATTAAACACATTCGTTAAGAGAAACTTTAAAATAAAAATGAACTTATTTAAGTTTTTATTGCTTGAACTTAAGCACTCTTTTAGTATTAATTCTTAAACTTTTTTTATGATGTTTTAGATCCTTAAACTTTGCTCAATCATTTGAAAATTGTCATTTCATTGGTTAAGTCATGACATGACCAACAACATACCACGTCACATTTGTCACAATGATAAGTAATGTGCCACGATATCCCACATGAATTTTTTTTAAATTTAAAAATTTGAATTTATTAAAAATAATTAAAATCGTATTTTTTAAGAAAATTGAACTTTTTAATTAATTTTTTTTTTAAATCATGCCGCGTCATGTGTCGTCATACAACACGTAGTTTGTTGTTGTGACAAAAGTGACATGACATGTTGTCGGTTACATCATCACTAAAGTGATGAACATTAACACTTTAGTGATGAGATGATCATTTTCAAATAATTGAGCAAAACTCAATTATCTTAAACATCATAAAAAGAAAGTTTAAGGACTAATTCCACATTAATACATAAATTTAGAGACTATAAAGTTAAGGAAAAAGGGACAGCCCAGTTGGTGGCTGCAGGGACACTTAGGATTTCCCCCTCCCCAGATCATGGGTTCTAGTCTCAGATCTCCATGTAAACCAAAAGGAAAAAGGGGAAAACTGCTTCATTGGTTCTCTAAGTTACTTATTTGTTTCAAAGTGGTCTCTCAAGTTTTTTTTTTTTTTTAAAGTGGTCTCTCAAGTTTACTTTTTTTAGCATGGTTGGTCTTTCCATTAATTTTTTCATTTCAAGTCATCTTCTCCTGTGAGATTTCCGATCGGCACCATTTTTTCTAATGATAAAGCTTTACTATCTTTTTTTTCTTCTTCTTCACTCATTCTCCGTTAACAAATGTTCAGATCAGATCACCATTCTCTTCGTTATACTTCACCACTTCTAGGAAGTGTTGTGATGGGATTAGTGGGGTTGGAAAGAAGAATGAGTTAGAGATAAAAGATATTTTTCCAAAAAAATAAAGTTTCGTCGAAAAATATTGACGAAAAACCAAAGTTTTATCGAAAAATATGATCGAAGATGAAAAATATGATGAAAGGAACAATTGTATTAACGGAAGTAAATATAAGAGACCACTTTCAAATTAAAAAAAAAAACTTAAAAAACTGCTTTAAAACAAATAAATAATTTAAGAGAAAAATAAAGTTTAAAAAAAAAATTAATAAAATTGAGCTTTGGAAAAAGTAGCGGCAATGCTTAAGCTCAAAGTCAAGGGCTAAGTGGTGCCTATAAAAAGGAGTTGCCTTTTCACTTTTCTTTGGATTTTCAACTACTCCGCTATCAAAAACAAAGTGCGAGCCGTTGTTGGCTTGTTGCACATTGGCCTTTTGCTATTGATCACGTTGTTGGTTTGGGAAAGTTGAACTTCAGCGGAAGAAAGTGGAGAAATTTGAATTGAAGTATTGGTTAATTAATAGACATATCCTGTACAATACATGATATAAGAAACAAACTACCATCAGCTTTCTCAAAAAATGTGAGCTTTTTTAGTTATTTACTGTGTTTATAAAAAAGTTAAGCAATCGGCACTTTGATCAAATACTCGGTGTTAAGAAAAATATTTTTAATCTGGGATTGCTTAACCTGAGGATAGGAGGTGAAAAAGTAGAAAAAATGTCTTGTAAAGTTAACCCACTAACTTTTACACCTTGTTTGTTTCAAGAGAAAATGGATAGAAAGAAAATGGGAGGAGAGATTTTGGAGAGAAAACTTCAATTTCTCCTGTTTGGTATATGAGAGAAAATGGAGAGAAGAGAAAAAAACTCATGGGACCCACAAAAAAAGTTTTCTCTCCCCAAATGAAGAGATTTTGGAGAGAAAACTGTGATTGACATGTAAAATTACTAATATGTTCTTCACTTGTCCATTTTACTTCATCTTTTTTCTTTAATTTTTTAATTCTTTAATTGAAAAAAAAAATAACATTTTTATTTTAATAAAAAAAATATTTTTATAATATTTTTGATTCGAAAATTTTATTATGTAATAAAGAATTGAAGTAAAAAAAACTCTTTGACCATATGAAATATATATATATATATATATGTGAAAAATAAAAAAAAATATTTATATTTTTGAAAATAACGATGTAATTGTCTTTTGAGAAATTTATTATTTTCTCTCTTCCCACTTTTCTCTCCAAGCAAACAAAAGGAAAAGAAAACTCAACTTTTCTCTCTTTCCAATTTCTTCACATTTTCTCTCATACCAAACAACCATAAAATCTACTCATTTTCTCTCCATAATCTCTCTTCCCTATTTCTTTCTTCTCATTTTCTCTCTTCTTATTTTCTCTCCGTTAACCAAACAAAGCATTAAAGTCTTAAACATTTATTTTTTCAATGCAAAGATACTTTTTATAGCTTCTTATCCTCAGCCCTAAGGGCTGAGGTTAAGAAAATCCTTTTAATTTTCATGTTTATCTCTTTATTCAATCATTGTTTTTCTCTTTATTAGTTTTAGTTTTATCATTTATCTCATTCTTAAACTATCTTATATTAATCGATAAGCTTATTTATGGTTTTAGTCCCTGAAAGTTGAGAGAGTTTTGATTTTGGTTCCTAAAAGTTTTTTTTACCTTGACTCATCTTTAATTATTTTGAAAATTTGGTTTTAGTCTCTGCCGTTAGAAAAATTTGTTAATTGTTGATGTGATTAACGGAACGCCACATCAGCATACACGAGTGCAAGTGTTGCACCAGCAAGAGCAAAAGGGCCAAGACCCAATCAAAATGTGTTTGTGGATTGGGCTTTGGCCCTTTTGCTTCTGCGGGTCCGGATCATCCACGTCATCCTACCGATGACATTCCATATTTGCACACATATATGTTGAAGTGACGTTTCGTTAGTCGTGTCAGTAGTTAACGGATTTTTCCTAACAGCAAGGACTAAAACCAAATTTTCAAAACAATTAAGGATGAGTCAAGGTCAAAAAAAATTTCAGGGACCAAAACCAAAACACGCACTCCAAACTTTCAGGGATTAAAGACATAAATAAGTCTAATCAATAAACATATTTTCTAATAAAATTTAGCTTATTTAAGTTTTTAATCCCTAAACTTAGGTGCTCTTTTGGAATTAGTTGTTGAACTTTTTTTTTAATGTTTTAGGTCCCTGAATTTTGCTTAAACATTTGAAAATGATCATTTCAACAGTTAAGTGATGATGTGGTCGATAACATGCTACGTCACTTTCGTAACTTCGATAACTGACGGCTATGTGGTATCACGTGTCACCACATGATTTTTTAATAACAAATTAATTCTTAAAAAAATAATTAAAAGATTCAATTTTCTTTAATGAAATGATATTTTTAATTAAAAATTCATGTAGCATCGCGTAACATGTTATTTATTGACTTGGCGAAAGGGACGTGACATGTCGTTACTTATATCATCACTTAAGTTCAAAGACTAATTTTCAAAGAGCACCTAAATTAAAAACTAAAAACTTAAATAAACCTTAAAATAAAAAACTAATGTAATTTTCAATAAAGATTAAATAAGAGTATTTTGAAGAAAACATATACTCATGTCCTAAATTTCCGCCAATTTAACTAAAAACATGTCATTTAAGAAAGTTATTTCAGTAATATCTCATATTAGTTTCTGACTTTGTGAGCACCGGTCAAATTAGTATATGAGATTATCGAAATTTCAAATTAGTCTCCGGGATAGGAAAACGTGAGTCACATTAGTCATATTTAAAAATATATCAAAATATATATTGTCATTTCAAAGTTACTTCTATTTAAAATTTTAGAACTCTATTCATTTCTCTCTATTGTAATTATTACTCTATCACCCCTATGTAATTATGAAGGTGTATTTGGAAAAAATTCTTTAATGTTACCTAGATATTCTAAAACTACTTATAAAAAGGGACACTAATAATCTACCAAAATGGTGCCCTACAATAAAGGACGGAGTGAGTAAACATTTGATTAATATTTGTCCATATTAATAAAAAAAATTATATATAAATTCTTCATATATATATATATAACTTTAGAAAAGAGAACCATGCATTATTATGTGCACTAACAAATTAAAAACTTAGAGTGATTGTAAATAAAAAAAAACAAACTTAGAGTGATTAACTTTGTAAAAAATCCTAATTACTAATGTAATTATTTCTTTAAAAACTCAAACCCTTTGAATGAATTGTACTACAATATTAATGCAACCAAAATTTTCAAGGAAACCAACTTAGGTTTAAACGGCCATAGTTCATAAATATAAAAGAGGGTCTTGCTAAGTTAAGCTTTCTAGAAGTAGAAAAAACATCACAAGTTCCAAATCTTTATTCTCTCGTAAACTTAAAAAACTTCAACTTTCAATGCTTATAAACCATATTTAGCTTCTTAACTTAGCATTTTCCTATAAAAAATAACTAAAATTATCTCTTTTAAACAGGTGGTAAATAATTGAGTTCCTTAAGCATGATGTCAGGGATTCAATCCCTACCGTCAGGGACGGAGCCACATATAGACAAGTGGGGGCACACAAATTTTTTAATATAATTATTACTAAACTTATATATATAAATAAATAAATACATATATTATTACTAGAATAATTATAAAATTAGTTTTGGATTGAAAATTTTTTATTTTGAAATTGTATTGTTGTGACACAATGCTATTATTATTATTATTATTATTATTATTATTATTATTATTATTATTATTATTATTATTATTATTATAATATGACATACATTTTTGTAAAGGTTGAGTATCTCTTTACCAACGAGGCTTGGTTCAGTTGGTGTAAGGGCCCAACTGAAATTTTGGGAATGGTATACGGGTGCTAGTAGCCCCGGGTTCGATTCACACTAAAAACATCTCGCTGGGAGAGCCAACCACGCAGCTCGCTCCAGATTAGTCTCAAGGGCTCCTTAGTATTAAGGGTGCTCTTGGGGATACCGGTGGTTCCGCAAGGAATACGGACAAAAAAAAAAGGTTGAGTATCTCTTTGATGACACTAGAAATTAATATGTTTTTTCTTAATTATATTTTATATTGTTTTATAAGCAGTATATTACTCTCTTCGTTAATATTTATAAGTCACACTTAACCAAAACACACAAATTAAGATAAGCAATTCACTCGTTTTTTAACAAAAAATATCTATAAATTTTGCACTTTTACTTCTTTTTTATTTATTTTTTTTATTTATCACTTTTACTTATTTTACTTGCATTACTTTTTTTTATGATGAATTGAACTTAGTTAATCGGAACACTCATTTAATACGAATAATTTAGTGAAAAATTAAATGTGAATTCAATGCTCCTAATTAGGTGGATTATGTTTTGATGATGACAAAATAATTAACAAATCATGCCTTGAAGATATTGCAACATCAACATCAACAAGAAGTCAAGAAAAGAAGACAAGTGCCCAATCATTCTCAATCAAATATTAATTGTAAATTTCTATTTTATGTTGAGAGTGGTTGAGAGTGGGTAGAAATAGTTAATCTCTTCTAGGAATAAATTTTTATATGATTATTAAGTTGAGATTGACCAAAATTAATACTTGAGAAGAAAATAAAATTGAAAAATAATTTTTCCCATATCTGATCAAAATACTCGAGTATTTTGAGAAAGACTCGAGTATATACTCGAGTATTTATAGAAAAACTCGAGTATTTGTGCCAGGTCAGCAAATATGACCGTTAGTCTGGTTCGTGCACCAATTCACTCGTGACCGACCAAAAAGACTCGAGCATTTACCGAAAGACTCGAGTATTTTTGTCCAGTCAGCAAAAATGAACGTTGGAGAAACTCAAAAACCCAATTGAGGGCATTTGAGTCTCATCCAACCCCAAGAGAGAATTCAGAACCTTATTGTAAAATTTCTCTTTGAATTTGTGCAAGAACAAACAAGACAACAACACATCATTGATTACAAGCTTTCATAATTTCCTCTTCTCAAGTGTTAATTCCCAAAAAGCTCAACTTCTCACTCATATTGTCATTTTATTCCAAGTTGAGTTTTAGACCTCAATTCTTACATTGAGCTGTGCTTATTTGTGCTAATCCATTGTGAGATTAGTAATACACATACAAAAAGCTTGATTATTCAAAGTCTTGGATTGTTCCCAAGCAAACCCTAAGTGGCTTAGGGTGTTGGAAGTCTTGAGAGGTTCTCAAGCACAAGACTAGGAGGTTCCTAGCCCGGTGGAGTTTCTTGAAGGGAGTTCAAGGAAGCTTTGTGAAGAGTTCTTCAATCACCGGAATCAAATTGGGGTAGAAATCAAGAGTTTGGTACACTCTTGAAAGGGTTAGGTTGAGTGAGGCCATTCTCAAGCAATCCTTTGTAATTTCTAACAATTTGATTATTAGTAGAAACTCCTAAGTGATTAGGAGGACTGGATGTAGCTCATTGTTGGAGTGAACCAGGATAAAATTGCTTGAGTGTTGGTTTATTGCTTTTAATCTACTTTCTAGCTCAATAGACTTAAGTCATTTCAATCAATTAGGATTTATACAATTAGGTAGCAAGTTCAAGGAATCTTTGTGTTTAAAAGTTATTTAGATTGCTTGCTATTCTGTTGGATAAGTTTCTGTTTATTATTGAATTGATTTGAGTTAAATTGCTGAATTTTCGTTTCTGGTTTTTCTGCTATCTGATAGGAAAAACTCGAGTATTTCAGAAAAGACTCGAGTTGTTCATCACTGAAAAACTCGAGTATTTCACAAAAGACTCGAGTCTTTTGTGTCTGATTCCAGAAAATTCAGTCTTAGCTCCATTCTTCAATTATCAATCGAAATATTTGGTATTATTGCTTCAAAATACTATTCACCCCCCCTCTAGTATTTGCTTAGCCCGCTTGTTGGTTTCCAACAAGTGGTATCAGAGCTCGGTCGAAAGATCGAGTGTAACAACTTTTTCGAAAAAGATCCTTTTGGAAACTTAATGGGCTCTAGCAATAACTTTGGTGGAGAAGGAGCTTCAATAAACCGTCCTCCACTATTTAATGGTGAAGGATATGTTTATTGGAAAACTCGCATGAAAGTTTTTATTGAAGCAATTGATATGGATATTTGGGATGCAATTGAAAATGGTCCTTTCATTCCCAAAAAGAAAATAAATGATGAAATTGTTGAAATTCCAAGGAGTAGTTGGAATGATGATGAAAAGAGAAAAGTCTCATTTGATTTAAAAGCTAAAAACATCATCTTTTCGGCTCTATCCCATGATGAATTTTATAGAGTTTCCCAATGTAAATCGGCAAAAGAAATGTGGGATACTTTGCAAGTCACACATGAGGGAACAAGTGAGGTTAGAGATGCAAGATTGAATTCTCTAACTCACGAATATGAATTGTTCCACATGTTGCCAAATGAATCCATTAGTGACTTGCAAAAGCGATTCTCTCACATTGTTAATCATTTGATTTCCTTGGGAAAAGTATTTCGCAATGGTGAAACTACTAACAAAATTCTAAGATGTCTTGATAGGAGTTGGCAACCCAAGGTAACCGCCATCAAGGAATCAAGAGACATAAATAGCATGGACTTAGCCACTTTGTTTGGCAAACTCCAAGAGCATGAGATGGAACTTACAAGACTTGGGATGCATGAGGAATCGGACAAAAAGAAAAAGAGCATAGCACTCAAAGCTTCAACCAAAGCTACAAAAGAAGTTGAAGAATGCTCTACAAGTGGAGATTCCGATGGTGAATCAAATCCAGAAGAATTTGGGATGTTTATGAAAAGATTCAACAAATTTTTCAAAGGGAAGAAAGGTGGATCTTCATCCAATTTCAAGAGAACCAAAGACTCCAAACAAAGAGAAAAGAGTACCAACGATGGAGTTAAGTGTCATGAATGTGGTGGGGTTGGTCACATAAGAATGGAATGTGCCACATTCTTGAAGAAGAATGACAAGAAGACCCAAGAGACCAAAGGGAAGCGTGCATACATTGTTTGGGATGCACCGGAGAAGAGCAATGAATCATCTTCAAGTAGCTCCGGTGATGAAAATGCAAACCTTTGTCTCATGGCCAAGAACAATCATGAGTCCTCATCAAGAGCTAATCATGGCATGAGTGAAAGTGATGATGAGGTAACCTCTAGCTCTTCTTGTTCATCTTCAAACTCCATTTCATATGATGATTTGCAAGAAGCTTACAATGAAATGTTAATTCAATTTAAAAGGCTTGCTAAAATTAATAAGGAAAAAGGAAAGAAAATTTTGGAGTTTCAACATGAAATTGATGAATTGCAAAAATCTATAAATGAGTTGAAACTTCAAAATGAATCCTTGGAACTTATTAATTCTAGTCATCAAAGTGATTGTGCAAATCATGAGGAAATTATCACTTCATGTGAGAGATGTGATGATCTTGAAAAAGAAGTGAAAGAGTTGAAAAACAAACTCACAATCTCACATAGTGATAGAAACCTCAACCGGTTGTTGAACTCTCAAAGACATAATCACAACAAAACCGGTTTAGGATATGTTCATAAAAAGGACAAAAAGTACAAGGTGGTTGGAACATTTTCTAAGAAAAATTCATCAAAGAGACCAACTTGTACTTATTGTGGAAAAGTTGGACATATCAACATTGAGTGCCACATTAAGAAGTTTGAAATGAAAAAGGGCACTTATATGTGGATTAAGAAGGGAGAAAGTCCCAACACTAACCCTAAGGGACCCAACATTGTTTGGGTACCCAAAGTGAACAAGTGATTTCATATTGTAGGTGTGCCTTCGAACGGGAAAACAATTGTGGTATCTTGATAGTGGATGTTCGAAGCACATGACGGGAGATAAGCGGCACTTCATTAAGCTTACTCCAAAGGAAAAGGGTTATGTCACTTATGGGGACAACAACAAAGGCAAAATCCTTAGTATTGGTAAAATCGGAAACTCTTCAAACTTGATTATTGATAATGTGCTCTATGTTCAAGGATTAGAACATAATCTCTTGAGCATAAGCCAATTATGTGATGTTGGTAATCATGTAGTTTTTACCTCTACCCATTGCCTCATTAAAAGTGACAAAGATGAATCAATCAAATTTGTTGGTAGAAGGTCAAATAATACTTACTTAGTTGATTTGAACAAAGTCACTTCTTTGGTCTCTACTTGTTTAGTGAGCAAAGAAAATGACACTTGGTTATGGCATCGTAGGACCGCTCATATTAATGTAAACCAATTGAAGAAAATACAATCTAAAGATCTAGTAGTTGGTTTACCAAAGCTAAATTTTTCTATTGAAGGTGTTTGTTCCCCTTGCAAGAAATGTAAACAAACTAAAAACACCTTTGGATCAAAAATGGTTATGTCCACATCAAGGCCATTAGAAATGCTTCATATGGACTTGTTTGGACCATCACAAATAAAAAGCTTTGGTGGCAACTATTATGCATTGTTGATTGTTGATGACTTCTCTAGGTTTACTTGGACTTTATTTTTAACTACTAAGAGTGAGACCTACAAATCTTTTAAACATCATGTCAAACTTTTGCAAAACCAAGTAAATCAAAAAGTAATTATTATTCGTACCGATCATGGTGGTGAATTCGAAAACCACAAATTTGATAGATTTTGTGCAAAAAATGGTATTGAGCATCAATTCTCCGCACCAAGGACTCCGGAACAAAACGGAGTGGTAGAGCGGAAAAATAGGGTGCTAGAGGAACTTGCTAGAACCATGTTAAATGATTCTCAAGTACCTCAATATTTTTGGGCCGATGCCGTCAATACGGCTTGTTATGTTTTAAATCGTATTTTGATAAGGCCCTCTTTGGATAAAACCCCCTATGAACTTTACAAGGGAAGAAAGCCAAATATATCTCATTTTCATGTCTTCGGATGCCAAGTTTTTGTTTTAAATAATGGAAAAGAACACATTGGCAAGTTTGATTCCAAATCCGATGAAGGCATATTTTTAGGCTATTCTTCTCATAGTAAAGCTTATAGAATTTTCAATAAAAGAACTTTAACTATTGAGGAATCAATTCATGTGGTTTTTAATGAGTCTTCAAAAGAAGATAGTGTTTTATGTGATGCTAGTGAAGATGGCATTGTCTTTTCAAAAGAAGAAAAAGAGAGAGAATTCAAAAGTTGATGAAGGAGAAGTAAGGGAAGAACTTCCTCCAACTTGGAAATCGGTCAAGGCTCATCTTATAGACAAAGTCATAGGAGATATGTCAAAGGGAGTACTTACTCGTAGGTCTATTCAAAACATTTGCCACTATGTCTCATTTGTTTCTCAAATTGAACCCGATTCAATTAAAAAGGCCATTGAGGATGATCATTGGGTTCTTGCTATGCAAGAAGAATTAAACCAATTTGAAAGAAATGAAGTTTGGGATCTAGTCCCTAAACCCGATGATCATACCATAATTGGTACTAAATGGATTTATAGAAACAAACTTGATGAATCCGGGTTGATTATAAGAAACAAAGCTAGACTAGTAGCTCAAGGGTACAACCAAGAGGAAGGTATCGATTATGATGAGACCTTTGCTCCGGTTGCACGTCTTGAAGCAATCCGAATTTTACTTGCTTATGCTTCAATCATGAAATTCACTTTATATCAAATGGATGTTAAAAGTGCTTTCTTGAATGGGTTTATAAATGAAGAAGTGTATGTCAAACAACCCCCCGGTTTTGAAAATAGTGAATTTCCAAACCATGTTTATAAATTGAAAAAGGCACTCTATGGATTGAAACAAGCTCCTAGAGCTTGGTATGATCGATTGAGTTCCTTTCTATTAGAAAACAAGTTTCAAAGAGGGAAGGTTGATAATACATTATTTATTTATAAAACCAAGGATGACATTTTGTTAGTACAAATCTATGTTGATGATATCATTTTCGGTGCTACTAACGTGTCTCTTTGTAGAAAGTTTTCAAATTTGATGAAAAAGGAATTTGAAATGTCAATGATGGGAGAACTCAAGTTCTTCCTAGGCTTACAAATAAAGCAAGTCAAGGAGGGGATATTTGTGCATCAAGGGAAATATTGCAAAGAGCTCCTTGAAAAATTCGGATTGGACAAGTGCAAGGAAGCCTACACTCCAATGAGCACATCATGCTACTTAGACAAGGATGAACAAGGTACACCGGTTGATGTTAGTAAGTATAGGGGTATGATAGGTAGTCTCCTATATCTCACTGCATCTAGACCGGATATTATGTTTAGTGTATGCATGTGTGCTAGATTTCAAGCTAATCCTAAAGAATCTCACCTATCCGCAGTTAAACATATATTTAAGTATCTAAAAGGAACAATTAACACTGGTTTATGGTATCCTGCTGATGCCAATCTTAGTCTAGTTGGTTACTCGGATTCCGACTTCGCCGGATGCAAGCTTGATCGCAAAAGCACCAGTGGTACTTGCCATTTCTTGGGAAGTTCATTGGTGTCATGGTTTTCTAAAAAGCAAGCTTGTGTCGCTCTTTCTACCGCCGAAGCGGAATATATCGCAACCGGTAGTTGTTGTGCTCAACTGTTATGGATGAAACAACAATTATCAGATTTTGGTTTGAAACTTGAAAATATTCCGATTAGATGCGATAACACGAGTGCAATCAATTTGACTAAGAATCCGGTGTATCACTCAAGAACTAAACACATTGAAATAAGACATCATTTTTTAAGAGATCATGTACAAAAGGGTGATTGCACAATTGAATTTGTTAGTACCACAAATCAATTAGCCGACATTTTTACAAAACCTCTACCAAGGGACACCTTTTATCATATTAGGAGAGAACTTGGTATTTTAGATGAAGCTAATATAGGCTAATTGCATTGTGTGTCATTTTTGGAAAATCACCATATTAGTCTTACTCTAATGTGTTATTGATTCTTAGTTAAATTGTCCTTGATGATATTTGAAATTGTATATGTTAATTGTGTGTGATTCTGTACTGTATTCCAAGTTGGTAGTGAAGCATTTGTGTTTGATTTGTGTTTGGTCTTTCAAAACTGTGTTTTTACTTTCTGTTCTGTCAAAATACTCGAGTTTTTCCAAAAAAACTCGAGTATATTAATTCAAAATTAAATCAGTTTTAAATTGAAAAAGGTTTTAATCAGGGTTTGAGAAAAATACTCGAGTGTTTCTCAAAACACTCGAGTCTTTATTAAAATACTCGAGTGTTTTTCGAAACACTCGAGTCTTTCGAAAACCCCAATTTTTGAACTTTCAGACCAAACTCGAGTATTTTCCAAAAACTCGAGTATTTTGCCTTTCCCTGAAATTTAAACTTTCGGACCAAACTCGAGTTTTTAAGTTTTTACTCGAGTTTTCTGGGGAAATCTGGGCTGAGTCACGAACGACTCGAGTATATTATCAAACACTCGAGTATTTCTCAACGAACAACTCGAGTATTGTTGAATATACTCGAGTATGTTGGCGAGTTTATATATACTCCAGCCCCCACAAACTCGAGTTTCACGAACCCCTTTCTCTTCTCTCTCGGTTTTCTCATATCTCTCTCCTCAAAACTCCGTTTTTAGTCAAATTTTTGCCAAATCTTACTAGTTTTACATCCTCTAATCACTTTTCTACCATTCTTTCAACGAATTTCAACACTTTTCAACCTCAAATCCGTCAACCCCTTTTCAAACCCTAACTTTCCAAAACTTCAATTTTTCATCAATTCCTCTATGGCTTCCTCATCTGGTAAAGGAAAGAGAGTTAGGATTGCCGAATCATCTTCTGAGGAGGATATTCCGGAGTACTATCAAGAAGATGAATGCTTGGAACGGTTGGAAGGCTTTGCCACTAGGGAGTTCGGAGTTATATCTTGGATCAACAGTGCATTCCTTGACAGTAAGGGTTTCTCTTTTGTTACTAACCTTAGGTATCAAAAACTTATTCAATTTCTGGAATTTAATGGCCCTATCTATCCTAGGTTAGTTAGAACCTTTTATGCGAACCTTAGGCTACATAATGATGTCATAGAAACCATGGTTGAGGGTGTTAGATTCAAAATTAGCGCTAAGGACCTTTTTGTTGCTTTTGGGACTACACGACACGGGGAAAATTCTTTAAAGGCAGATGCGGACGGGATTTTTCAAAGTTGTTTGCGCCCCGGTCGTGTATGGACCGAAGGAATTAAGCATTCCTCTTATATGACTGTCCACACTAGGGTGTTGCACTATATAGTATGCCATCAGTTAGTGCCTCAAACCTCACCCAATTATGCTAAGCCCACAAACAATGAACTTAGGCTTCTTAGTGCCATCCTGAACAATGAGAAGCTAAATTGGTCTCGCATAATTTTGGACCGAATGCTCCTTGCTGCAAAGTCTAAACACCCGAAAACCTTGCCTTATGCCATGCATGTTTGTTTCCTGTTGAGTTACTTCAAGGTGCCTATCCCACGGAATGAAGAGAAAAAGACTCTTCATGTGAACCAGCACTGCCTCAACAAAGGCACCTTGAGTCATCAAGACATGGCATTTCATGAACCCTCTGGCCAATACTTGTACCGATCTGATATTGCTGAGATGGAGAGGGTTGCGAATGTTGCAGCTCGACAAGGGGTGGATGCCCAACAGATGGAAGAGGAAGCTGCAGCATTTGCGCAGGCTGAAGGAGGGGACCCTATTGAGGATCAGATTAATTTTGATGACTTTACTGGATCTCAATCTGGGTTTGATAACTTGGGCTGGAGAGACAATGTTATCACACGGCTGGACACTTTAGATGGGAGGATGGACTCCATTGTGCATGCTATGGACGCCCAGCGTGATGATTTTGTTAGCCTAGACACTAGGATGAGTGCAGAGTCTGCCATGTTTTATTCTCATTTGGATCAGCACTCGGCCCAGATTAATGCCCGCCTGGACCAGCAGTCAGGGGAGATGCACCGCCGGTTTGATGAGATGATGGCGGCCTTCTCTCGATTTTATCCTCCTCCAGATGATCCAGCTCCTTCGATGTTTTGATGATGTTGACCTTTGCAGTCTATCTTAGTTTTCATTCTGTTTTTATCATATTGGTCTTTGTTACATTTTCTGTATTTTGAGAACTTGGTGTTTTGAGACTTTGGGTTTATTATTGCACCTTTGGTTTGGACCTTTTATGATGTTTTTATGTTAATAAATTTGGTTTTCATTATGATGTTTGTGCAAAGCTTCAGGGGGAGCTCTTTCTTGTTATTATATCTCCGTTTTATTTGCATAGTTGGTTATGGGGTTTTCCGATTATGCACCTCTCCTCCCTTGATCTTTTTCTAAATTGATTATGCACATCTTTTTGGCGTATGACAAAAAGGGGGAGAGATATTATACACTTGTCTTGATATTGTTGCACCTAAAATTCTCTAATTATGGTATATACTCTGATAATTGTTAAATACTCTAATACCATAGGCTTGGTGCTAAAATTAAATTGTCATAACATCTTGCACAAGCTGAATTTTTAGATAGGTGAAAAGTATCATATAGTGAGGGGGAGTTGCTTCTTCAAGTGGATCAAGCTCAACAAATGGATCAAGTGTTAATTATTTTTGTCACCAAAAAGGGGGAGATTGTGAATTCAATGCTCCTAATTAGGTGGATTATGTTTTGATGATGACAAAATAATTAACAAATCATGCCTTGAAGATATTGCAACATCAACATCAACAAGAAGTCAAGAAAAGAAGACAAGTGCCCAATCATTCTCAATCAAATATTAATTGTAAATTTCTATTTTATGTTGAGAGTGGTTGAGAGTGGGTAGAAATAGTTAATCTCTTCTAGAAATAAATTTTTATATGATTATTAAGTTGAGATTGACCAAAATTAATACTTGAGAAGAAAAATAAAATTGAAAAATAATTTTTCCCATATCTGATCAAAATACTCGAGTATTTTGAGAAAGACTCGAGTATATACTCGAGTATTTATAGGAAAACTCGAGTATTTGTGCCAGGTCAGCAAATATGACCGTTAGTCTGGTTCGTGCACCAATTCACTCGTGACCGACCAAAAAGACTCGAGTATTTACCGAAAGACTCGAGTATTTTTGTCCAGTCAGCAAAAATGAACGTTGGAGAAACTCAAAAACCCAATTGAGGGCATTTGAGTCTCATCCAACCCCAAGAGAGAATTCAGAACCTTATTGTAAAATTTCTCTTTGAATTTGTGCAAGAACAAACAAGACAACAACACATCATTGATTACAAGCTTTCATAATTTCCTCTTCTCAAGTGTTAATTCCCAAAAAGCTCAACTTCTCACTCATATTGTCATTTTATTCCAAGTTGAGTTTTAGGCCTCAATTCTTACATTGAGCTGTGCTTATTTGTGCTAATCCATTGTGAGATTAGTAATACACATACAAAAAGCTTGATTATTCAAAGTCTTGGATTGTTCCCAAGCAAACCCTAAGTGGCTTAGGGTGTTGGAAGTCTTGAGAGGTTCTCAAGCACAAGACTAAGAGGTTCCTAGCCCGGTGGAGTTTCTTGAAGGGAGTTCAAGGAAGCTTTGTGAAGAGTTCTTCAATCACCGGAATCAAATTGGGGTAGAAATCAAGAGTTTGGTACACTCTTGAAAGGGTTAGGTTGAGTGAGGCCATTCTCAAGCAATCCTTTGTAATTTCTAACAATTTGATTATTAGTAGAAACTCCTAAGTGATTAGGAGGACTGGATGTAGCTCATTGTTGGAGTGAACCAGGATAAAATTGCTTGAGTGTTGGTTTATTGCTTTTTATCTACTTTCTAGCTCAATAGACTTAAGTCATTTCAATCAATTAGGATTTATACAATTAGGTAGCAAGTTCAAGGAATCTTTGTGTTTAAAAGTTATTTAGATTGCTTGCTATTCTGTTGGATAAGTTCCTGTTTATTATTGAATTGATTTGAGTTAAATTGCTGAATTTTCGTTTCTGGTTTTTCTGCTATCTGATAGGAAAAACTCGAGTATTTCAGAAAAGACTCGAGTTGTTCATCACTGAAAAACTCGAGTATTTCACAAAAGACTCGAGTCTTTTGTGTCTGATTCCAGAAAATTCAGTCTTAGCTCCATTCTTCAATTATCAATCGAAATATTTGGTATTAGTGCTTCAAAATACTATTCACCCCCCTCTAGTATTTGCTTAGCCCGCTTGTTGGTTTCCAACATTAAATACCTCCTTAAAAAATATAATGTGACCTAATGTAAGAACAGATGAAATATAATTGTAATCTTTTATATGTATATATGTGTCGCTCCCACATCTAAAAATTTCTGGATCCGTCACTGCCTGCCGTGAATATGGAAAAGACTTTGTTGGAAGAGGCAAAACCCACTTCGGTGATCTGTACGCCTCGAAGGAAATTAGTCTTCGGTTGTCGACCGAATAATACCTTTGGTGTACACCAAAAAAAATTTTCAATTTCGTAAATGAATTTTACCCCAAACATTTATGCCATTAAAATATTTTAGAAAACTGATATAAGATTAAACAAACATCATCCAAAAAATTTATAAAATTATCTCTTTAAAAATTTCAAATCCTTGAATAAATTATACCTTAATATTTATGCAATCAAGATATATTCTGAAAAACCAAACTATAATTATCATCCACAACCAACGGAGGTTGGCTCAAGTGGTGCGATCATGCCAACTTGAGAACTTGAGAATGGGGCCCCGGTTAACACTCCCGTTGGGAGAGGCATAAGAACGCGACCTCGTGCAGGATTAGTTTCAAGGATTTCCTAGTATTAAGAGTACTCTTGGGGACACTTGTGATACTAACCAAAAAGTACTGAAAAAAATTATCATCCACAATTTTTTTTTAAATAGTCTAAATCATTTCTAAAGATTCCAGTTATTAGAATTTTGTGCTCCAACATTTCTGCAAACAAAATCTTCTATAAGACCAATCAAGTTATCCTTATCAAAGCAAGGATATATCGCAAAGGATGTTAACCTATGTGACTAATATCCGGTATCTAATCAAGATTATGGTAAAATATGTCAATAAAATTAAGTCAATATTGATAAAAAAGTATATGACAAATCCAAAAACAACTTCGATGAAGAACTTTAAAACTCAAGTACCATAAGTATATTTTCTCGGTCTCATAAGTTAGGTTCATTTAACAATTTTATTTTGTCTTATAAGTTATATTCTTTTAGAAACACATTATTCATTTATATTGTACTTCTTTTTTCAAGCATATCTTATTTATTACATTATCTTTTTCATCACCTATTTTTTCATCTCTCCTCAACATAATCTTCTTACATTTATTATTACTCTCTTTCCTATTATTAAATAAGGATAATTTAGTCAAAATATAATCAAATTCTTACATTATTTACTCATTTCTTAATTGATATGTAATTATCTTACTAAAAAAACTTAACTTATGACTTATGGGACGGATGGAGTAATTAAGCCCGGTAATTATAACAGCCGTGTCTTTTAGTTCCCTCCCTCTCCTTTCTGCCGCAGCTACCAGTTTCAAATACGGAGTATTTTTTTATTCATATTTCAAACGTTCCCGGTCCTCTGAGAGCGAAAGCCAGAGAGAGACGTTGGCATAGCAGGTGGGTAACTTGCACTTTTCCTGTGAGCTTCAAACTTGAAATCAAATCTAATTCGTAAGAGAGAGAGACAGTGTTTGTTTTTGTGTTTGTGTGTGTCAGTGTGTTTTGTGCAACAGCATCTCAATCCCTTTTCCGAAAAAAGCCACCACAAACAACTCTTCATCATTCCATTGTCCTTTCCATTAGATTCTGTCTTGTGAGTTGTGAAGAAACAACCTTAGCTGCGGTCCCTTCTTATTATATCCTTAAACCCCACCTAGCATTTTCTAACCTTATTTTTCTTTTAAAGTTGTTTCATTTTTATGTCCAAAGCTATGGTCTTGGGTGAGTGATTGAGTGGTGACCACCCCATTTGCTTTCTGAGACTAAAAAAGCAATCTTTTCTTACCGTTGTTGGGAGAAAGTTGTGAAAGATGGAAACTTTGTCAAACAAGAGTGAAAATTTTGAAAATAAAAGAGATGGGGTTCAGGGTAGTGGAGCTAAGAAAGAGTCCTTAACTGATTCCAGTGCAGAATCCAGAGATACCAGTTTCAGTGGATCAAGCTCTTCAGTTTCCACTGAAGTAGCTAAAGCAAAAGGGTCTTCATCACCTTCTCCTCCTCCTCTTGGTTGGCCTATTCTAAAGGCTACAGTCTCCAAGTGCTTGAAATCTGATGAGAAAGAAAATCAACATAAACTTCACTTGGAAGATACCAAATTTACCACTATCAGTTCAAAAGTTTCAGGTTAGTTTCTATTTTCAATTTATTTGAATTTTTTTTTGTCTATATACATGAATGGAAATTGCATTGAGCTTCCTCCAGTCTGGCTTAATTGCATTTGACACTTCTTGCTCTTGTTTCAAAAGTTACACTCACTTTTTTGATATTTACTTAAGGCTTATTTATGTTTTTGTCTATGAAAATTCAGCGTGTTTTGGTTTTAGCCCCTATAAATTATTTTGACCGGGACTGGTCCTTGATTTTTCAAACATTTTGGTTTTGATCCACTCCATCATGAAAAACTGTTATTTGCTGATGTGGCTAGCGGAACACCATATCAACAGTCATGCAATGTGAGGTGACGCCATGACGTGAATGATACAAATTCACGGACACAAAATGGTCTCATACGCAGAATTTTGCGTTTATGGACTTGAATCATCCACGTCACAATACTTATTTAGCGTTATCTCACACCATGTAACCGTCGGTGTGACTTTCCGTTAACCACGTCAACAAATAATTGATTTTTTCTAATGGATGGGACCAAAACCAAAATGTTTGAAAAATTAAGGACTAATCTCGGTTAAAATAACTTTTAGGGACTAAAACCAAAATACGCTGAACTTTTAGGGACCAAAACCATAAATAAGCCTTTTTACTTAATACTATTACACTAAACTTTTTGGGGTAAGTGTAAGCATTTGAACTAGTGGGGATGTCGAGTGTAATTTTCTAGTATATTGTGATGGTGCTTTGTTTGGTAGTAGAAAAGGGATGGGTACATCAAAAATTTTAGAAACCAGGACAAAATAGAGATTATTCAGACTGTGTCTTAACGACATATTTTCAGTTAAATTGGTTGTAGTTAAACATCATTTTAAATGGCTTAAGTCATTAATATCCATTTGGTTGTTTTGTAATTATTGCTAATTATTGTTAACTACAATGTTACTTTTTAATTTAAGCAGAAATTGATATGATGAAGGAAAGGTTTGCAAAATTGTTGCTTGGTGAAGATATGTCAGGTTCTGGAAAAGGGGTTTGCACTGCTTTGGCCATCTCTAATGCTATTACTAATCTTTGTGGTATGCTTTTCTTGCTTGCACTGTTGCACACACTAATCTCAAAATCTTTTAATTGATAAGCTGTTTGGTTTGAATAGGATGACTAAGGCTTCAAATTTCTGTATTTGGTTTAAATTCAAATTTTAAATTTTAAAATTGCGTAGTTTTTTAAATTTGAATATTATGCCCTATGTACACACTTGGTCAATTATGTAGCCAATGAAATAACTGTTCAGCATGTCCACTTTGGCAAATGCTTCAAAATTTTGTTTTTGACTTTTTGGTTTAAATTTGAATCTTGTCATTTATGTTTGACTCAATTTGAATTTTATGCCAAATGTAGCCACTGTATTTGGGCAATTATGGAGACTAGAACCTCTACCTTGTGAAAAGAAAGCAATGTGGCGAAGAGAGATGGAATGGCTTGTTAATGTTAGTGATCACATTGTTGAATTAATACCTTCCTGGCAAACATTCCCTGATGGAAGTAAGGTTGAGGTATAATTGGATTGAGTCCTAACCCCAATGTCTCAACTCTCATTTCGCTTAACGGTGTAATTATCATAGAGTATTTTCTAATGTGGTGCATTATGTAGGTAATGACATGCAGGCCTAGGACAGATATTTTTATCAACCTTCCAGCTCTTCGTAAACTTGACAACATGCTTCTTGTGAGTATTCAAAATTTGAATCTTGTTCTTTAATTGGAAGAAACATCATTGAATGATTGTGGTTCTCATTTAATGTACATTTTACTTTGTCACAGGAAATTTTAGATAGTTTCACTGCTACAGAGTTTTGGTACGTTGACCAAGGAATTGTAGCCCCCGAAGCAGATGGTTCAGCCTCTTTTCGCAAAACATTTCAGCGGCAAGAAGAGAAGTGGTGGCTCCCCGTGCCCCGTGTTCCCCCTGCGGGTCTCAGTGAGAACTCAAGGAAGCAGTTGAATAACTCTAGAGAATGTGCACACCAAATACTAAAGGCAGCCATGTCAATCAACAGCATTGCTTTGGCAGAAATGGAAGTTCCTGAGTCATACTTAGCGGAAGCCCTTCCTAAGGTCTAAATTCTAATTTCTAACATAGACTTTTTCTAGTTTCTCTTTTACTTGTGAATGTTTTTCACTATAACTATTGACAATGTCTTGAATTGTAATTTAGAATTTTCACAAAGAGTAATTCCAATATGATGTGTCTCTTTTCAGAACGGAAGAGCTTGCCTGGGGGATTTTATTTATCGTTACATCACCTCAGATCAATTCTCCCCGGAGTTCTTGCTTGATTGCCTAGACCTCTCCTCTGAACATGTTGCACTAGAGATTGCTAATCGTGTGGAAGCTGCGATTAATGTATGGCGCAGAAGAGCTCACTCCAGGCCCTCACAAACTCCAAATCGTTCAACTTCAAAGTCATCCTGGGAGATGGTCAAGGACTTTATGGTTGATGGAGATAAGAGAGAGCTGCTAGCTGAAAGAGCTGAAAACATTCTACTTTCCTTGAAGCAGCGATTCCCAGGCTTAACTCAAACTACCCTGGACACCAGCAAGATACAGTGCAACAAGGTTGCATGCATTTCTTTTTTTTCTTCATCTACATAATCACCCAATTCCCTCAGCTATTTGCAATGTTTCACTCATATCCTTCACAGCATAAAAATGATGCATTCATGGTAGAAGATTAGGCCAATAGCAATTCTCAGCTACTAGATAACTACATTAGTTAACCATTTACTAGTTTATTGACCCGGTGAATAACACATATTAATCTGGATAACGAGGAGTTCAATTCTCCTTAAATAAGGTCTTGGATTCGAGTCTTGTGAATAAACAAAAATATGCGTCGTGAGAGCTTTACCCTCTTAAATGGGTTTTGTCGACTCGACTTAGATTAGTCAGGGTCCAAAGTGACTTTCGACTGACAAGGATGTCAAACCAAGCTTGTTTATTGACCTACTGCTCCTAACTTGAAACTACCAGGTTTTTGAAATAATCTACAAGGCTTAACTTTGACACATTTCACTCAATCATTTCAGGATGTTGGCAAATCCATACTGGAGAGCTATTCAAGAGTTTTGGAGAGCATAGCCTTTAACATTGTAGCTCGTATCGATGATTTGCTATATGTGGATGACCTGACCAAGCATTCAGATAGATGTCCATTGGTTTCGCCGAAAAAGGTTTCTTCACGGCCATTCTCAGTGTCTGTCTCAGGCACTCCGCACAAAGCAGCAGTAGGCACACCTAGCTTTTCACCTAAGCCACTAATTAGTCCTGCAAGAGGGGAGAGAACTCCTTTCCTAAACAACAATAACAACGTCATCAAAAATCAACGTCGTGGCTTTGGGGTCAGAAGAGTGTTGTCTAATTATCTTGGAGCCGAGACGAAAACAAAGGTATGTAGCAACTTAACTGAGGCCACGAAGTGCCCAAAACCAGGTAGCAGAAAAACATTACAACCGGAACATCTGAAGGATCCATGTGCCGTGAAAAACAAGTCAAAATGATGTGCAAGGCTATTCTTCACAGCAGTCATTTTTCATAGTACATCATGAAAGAAACACAGTACTTTAACTAGTTTGTGAAGGTGGATTACAAAGTCATGTAAACATTTGTGGCTATTTTTCTCCATTTCATCTTAGTGTCATTTATGATATATTTATTGGTAGTTGAGAATTCAAATTTATAGTTATTACAGTCTCTTGCTGAAATTTGGAGTAGTTGGTGTACATGTATGTTCTTGAATTTTATATTAGCCGGAAAGCAAGTTGACATTTACAAAATTATATTTAGTAAATTAATTTTTTGGAGCAAAGTGTAGAAATCAGATTATATACATTGATGTTAAGAATGAAGATTGGTCGTCAATGGTATATGAATACACTTTGGAGGCATTTACGGTTCTAAGGAGAACCAGGATTCGATTCTTTATGAAAAGATTAGTTGTGAGAGCAAATTTGATTTTCTTCAAAAAATACCTTGTAAATTTTTTTTTTAAAAAAAAAATTAACAATTAGAATTAATTATTAATGATCAATATATTGTGAATATCCAAATAACACAAGAGATCTAAACACTAAATCATGCAAATTAACAAATGTACCTTACAGTTCACATTTTAGGTTTCCTAAACTAAATTTGAAAACAATATTACATGATTAGACACAATTTTGGTTTAAAAAGTTTCTAAAAACCAGATTTATGAAAACCCCTACATTTTTTGAAGTAGAAAACCAAAACATTATTATTTTTTTTCAACTTAAAAAAGAAAAAGTCAAAGAATGAATTGGTAAAATGTTCATAAAAACAAAAATTGGGGCATTCCGAGAATTGAACTCGGGACCTCTCGCACCCTAAGCGAGAATCATACCACTAGACCAAATGCCCTCATTTGATATGCAAGCATACTTTTAAAAACTTTAAAAAGAATTTGAAGGAATTTTTTTTTTGGTAACAATTTCAAGGAATTTTGCTCTAAAAGGGAACACCTAAGTGGAACGGTTTTATGGTGGTTCCGTATACCTACGGAACCATGGTTGGTGCCAGTATTTGACCCTCCTAGTGGGTCAGAGTTGGACTTAATTGCAATTTCAGCCGGTACTATTTTGCAAAAACATCAAAATACCCCTCTCCCTAAAACACCCCACTCTCTCGTGCCAATTCTAAAGCACCCCCCTCTCTCGTGCCATCTCTCTCTCCTCTATGTGTCTCTGGCCCTCTCCCCCTCTCTCTTCATGAAGAACCCTAAATCTATTGGAATAGCTGTAACCTTGTGACAAAACCCACCTATTAAAGCAAATCTCATCTGACAATCACACCACTGGTGGAGTTCATAAGCAGATTCAGAAGTATCGAATCGAGATTGCAGATTTGCAAAGATACGAGGACGGAGAGGAAGACGTCTGGTTTACCTGCGAGGTTAGGAATTTTTTTTCTTTTTTTGGCAATGTATTTACAAAATCAGCTGATGGCATCGTTGAATCTAACACCCATTTGCATATTTTCACTAATCCCAACCCATACCCATGTCTGGTTTTTGTTGAATGATAGTAGCGAGTTATATAGAACATATTTTGTTTTGGGTGTCCTTTTTAGTTAGTAATTTGATTAAATTTTTAGTTAATTAAGTTTGGAATATTGGTGAAGATATCAGGTTATTATTTAAAGAAAAGAATAAGATTTGTGTTTATGATTTCTAGATTATAAATGGCTGAAGAGGCAAGCTCCCCTGAACTACAAGAAGAAGTAATTGCAGACAATGACAGTGATGAAGAATTTGATCGAAATTCTCTCTCCATTGAAATCAAGGGCATGGATGATATAGGAGCTGTTGATTTCACGAAATTAACAAGTGATTCTATGAAGCACTACAAGTTTGCTGACAACGAACTGGCTTACTCATTTTATAACTCTTACGGTCTTGTTCAAGGTTTCAGCATCAGAAAAAGCAAGTTGGCAAAAAACTGTGAGGGGAAGATTGTTAGGCAATATTTCTTGTGCAGTAGCGAAGGCTTTCGTGACCGTAGTTATATGCAGGTGGAAAACCGAAAGCGAAACCCGAAGACGGTTACTCGTTTTGGATGTGAAGCAAAAATGCGCATCCGGTTGGATGAGAGGTCAGGTTGGTGGTGTAACATCCCTAATTTTAATCCCTAATATATTTATAAGTTGTATTGACTTAAATAAATATTTCTTAAAAATCAATTATTTAGTTGTGTATTTTCATAAAAATACATGATGTAAATTACGAAAATATAGTTCATTTATTTTATGTTCTAAAGTAAATTCATTTAAAAAGTTATCCTCTATCAAAAATATACTTTATGTGTTTTACTTTATTTTGATAGATTTCATATGAAAATATTTTATTGGAAATATTTATAAGTTTCTTATTTTATAATTTTTATTCTAGTATTTAAATTGATTATTGGTATTTTGAGTTTGGAAATAAAAGAATAAATAAAATAAAATAAATAAATAAATAAAAGTGTGTATTAGTATATATGTTTTAAAAAAAATGTTTAATAGTACTTTTAAAATAATCCTAACATACACTAATAATAATAAATAAATGATAATAACAAAAATAATAATAATAATAATAATAATAATAATAATAATAATAATGTAATAATAATAATAATTTAAAAAAAAAAAAGAAAAAAGGAAAAGAAGTAGCAGTGCACGTGTGTGCTGTGTGTTGTGCATTTGGGGGAAACAAATTTCCCTTCTTCCTCTTGCCAAAACCCGCCGGCCCTAACCCCCTTTCACTCTCCACCTTCAACTTCTTCTTCTTCCATAGCCATGGGCTCTAAGCTCCTCTGTCATGTTTTTATTTTTTTCCCTTCCAAAACCGTTTCTCTCCCTAGTTCATTCTCTCTATCGTTTTTCCCTCTCTCACCGCGACTCTCTCTCTTGCCTCTCGCCGGTCTCTCTCTCCTCCGCAGCTGACGAACCGCGCCGCCACCAACCATGGTCGTCGCTCGCGTCGCCCTCCTCCGCCGCTGAAGTCGCCGCCAACGCGTGTTTCCCTCCTACCCAGTCGCGATTCGCGACTTACTGCTCGGTGGGTCGTGATCCGTGGACTCAAACCACCATGGAGCCACCATCGCTCGCGGTCCGCCGCCGCCGCTGCTGGGTTATGCTCGCCGCTCCGCCACTGTTTGCTGCCGCCACTGTCTGTTGCTGCCCCTACCATGGAGGTGGTGCTGTTGCTGCCAAGGATGCAGCAACCTGTGTGGGCGTGTTCTGAACCGGTTCGTCCACGAACCGGGTTGGACCGGAGCGGGTAGTTGGTTTTTGGGTTGAGTCGGGTCAGATCGGTGTAGCTGCTTGGTTCGGGGTAAGCCGGATCGTCGTGAACCGAAGCGGTTTTGTCTTCCCTGCTGCATCAAAACCATATTCGAGGACGACGAAGGATTTTAGGAACCGCTGTGATGCGAACAGAAAACCGCGTAGCGTCATGAGCAGGAACAGGATATCCCCGTCGTGCCTCGAAACAGGTTCTGGTAGAACCCCAAGGTAAGGGATTCTATTACCAGTCCTTAAGGGGTGTATTTCTGGGTAGTTATATCTATCGCTAGGATCGGGGGAAATGTTAATTGCTAATGAACCTTAGAGTAGCCCGCTAATAATGATAATGAAGAAAGATAGATGGAGTAAATAGGGGAAACAAATAGTGACAAATAAAAAGATAGGTAACAGGATAACTAATCAATTAGATCGGTAGGATGTGGCAAAAGAATAGAAATGGTGAATAGGGAAATAAATTTAGAAATGAACAAATGAGATTTAATGAAATTGTTGGCAAAACTAAGATGAATGGAACTTGTATGATAAATGTATGTTGAATGGGGAAAAGAAAGGAAACCTAAATGAATACTAGTTACTGAATATCTGCATGTTAAGTGATAAGTGTGGTTATGAGTTTTTATATGTTGCTTGTGAATTATTGTATGTGTTAATTGTTATGTATGCTTGAAAGTTAAATGGAATGAATGTTGTGTGGTGCATCGGTTGAGTGATAAAGAAACAGGAAAACTTATGAACAGGTGGAAATGTAAAAGAAAGATTAAAAATAAAGGGAAGAGAACGAAATAAAAGAAAGAAGAAAAGAAAAGAGAGAAAACAATAGTGTGGAATAAGAGACAGTAAGAGAAAGAAGAGAGAATGAATAAAGTATAAAAGAGAAGAAGAGAAAGAAAAGAATTAAAATGTGAATTGAAAGAAAGAAAGTGAAATAAAGGAAATAAAATGAAAAGAAGTAAAAGGGAAGCAGTGTAAGACGACCGGGTATAGAGCCCCGACGCATCACCAGTGTAAGACGACCGGGTATAGACCCCCGGCGCATCACCGGTGTAAGACGACCGGGTATAGAGCCCCGGCGCATCACCAGTGTAAGACGACCGGGTATAGACCCCCGGCGCATCACCGATGTAAGACGACCGGGCGGATCACCAGTGTAAGACGACCGGGCGGATCACCAGTGTAAGACGACCGGGTATAGAGCCCCGGCGCATCACCAGTGTAAGACGACCGGGTATAGAGCCCCGGCGCATCATCAGTGTAAGACGACCGGGTATAGAACCCCGACGCATCACCAGTGTAAGACGACCGGGTGTAGAGCCCGGGCGCATCACCAGTGTAAGACGACCGGGTATAGAGCCTCGGCGCATCGGTAAAGAGAAAAGAAAAGGAAAGAATGAAATAAAGAGAAAAAAAAGAAAAGATAATAAAGTAAAGTAAACAAGGAGGAGGAAAAGGGGGAAAGAATGAGTAGAAGATGTAGAGTGAGAAAGAGTAGAATGGGAAAGGAAGAAAAGAAATAGGTTAGTTGGAAAGAGCGAAAGTAATGAGGAACAAGAATAATTAGAGGTTAGGGATTATTTAAAAGAAAACAATTAGAAAGAAAATGAATTGGGAAATAGTTAGGAAGTAAAAAGGAAAAGAAGAACATGAATTAAGTAGTATAGCACAGGCTTGAATTGTCTTGGTGTGTCGTATATAGCTGCTTAGAAATCTCTCTTTAAGTTCTGTGTGATGCTTCCCCAGTGTGGTTAATATTTTTCAGGTACACAAGTGGAGCATACATCAGTGCTGGCCGAGCAGGAAACCCTCACCACGAGGGGTGTCTTTTATGATACCAAGAGTGAATTTTAATTAAGTTTAAGAATGTATTTTTATAATTAAATGTATGTATTAGTGTATGTCCAGAGCTGGGTATTTGTGGGCATTAGGTTTTCATTTATTGTAATATTTATGATTTAAGCTTTCGAACTATTCTGGTATGGACAGGTACAAAAGGAAATTTTGGGAAAAGTTCGAAAAACAGAGGAAATTCTGCCGGATTTTCGTCAAAATTTTCAAGTCCATATATTTATAAATCTTAGTAAAACTAAACATTTGTGAGGGTGTTACAGGTGGAGTGTTTTTCACTTCAATGACCAGCATAACCATAAACTATTTGGTGGGAGGTATGGTATGCTACTCCGATCTCATAACTCCATGTCCGATGCGGACATTACTCAAATGAACTATATGAGGGATGTTGGTATAAGCACTCCACATATATATTCTGCATTTGCAAGCCAAGCAGGAGGCTACGATAAGGTGCCGTTTAGGAAGCGGCACATGTACAATCAGATTCAAAAACAAAGGTATACCAAGGAGGGTCAGCAAAGCAACACTATAGTGTACCTGACTGAGATGACAGCAGCTGAACCTGGTGTGTTTTGGAAGCACACAGTTTCTTCCAGCGGGAGGATAGACAAGTTATTCTGGTGCTATGCAATTTGCCGTTATGACTACCAAGTATTTGGTGACGTTCTTGCTTTTGATGCAACATATCGCAAGAACAAGTACAACTGTCCTCTTGTTGTATTTTCAGGGGTAAATCACCACAACAACACTGTTGTCTTTAGTTGTGCCGTGATAAGCGATGAATCAGAGGAAACATACAATTGGTTGCTTGAAACATTCGTTGAAGCAATGAATGGCAAGGCACCAAAATCAGTGATAACTGATGGAGATCATGCAATGAGGAATGCCATTCAGAGGGTTTTCCCTGAAGCTCACCATAGGCTTTGCGCCTGGCATTTGCTTAGGAATGCTGGGAAAAGAGTTTTGAACACACAATTCACCCACTTGTTCAGAAAGTGCATGCTTACCGATTATGAGATTGGCCGTTTCCATCGTATGTGGAGTTCGTGTTTGGATCATGTTCATGGTGAGTCCAGTGTTAAATGGGCAAGTGATATGTTTGACATAAAAGAGATGTGGGCTGCAGCATATATGAGAGGCAAGTTCTTTGCTGGATTCAGAACTACCTCCCGATGTGAGTCTTTGCATGCCCAACTCAGGAAGTTTATTTGCTACCGGAATGATTTGACAGAACTTCTCCAACATATCCAGCGTGCGTTAAGTGCTATGCGGAATGTAGAACTTGAGGCCGATTTCAACTCTGCTTATGGTGAGCCTGTAATCCAAACCCACTTGTACTCACTTGAGAGACATGCAACACAGGTTTTTACAAAGGAAATTTTTGAAATGTTTCGACCATACATAATGGATGCTGTTTGGATGAAGGTAATAGGGTGGAAGGACACACCGTCGTACAAAATATACACTGTGACCTGATACCAAAGAGAACACACATGCTGGCATGTTTGTTACAGTGAGGATGACGGATAGGTAGGGCTGAAATGTTCCTGTGAACGGTTGGAGACATATGGGATTCCTTGTGCACATCAGGTTTCAGTCTTGTTTTTCCTTGGAATAGCCGAGTTGCCCAAGTGTGTGGTTCTAGACAGATGGACAAAGAATGCGAAGGAAAATTTTGATTTATCTACAATACAAGGGCCCTGGGTTGAAGAAGCTTTGAAGTATTGTAGATATGCCGGTTTGCTAGAGTGGGCCACACGTTTGTGCAAAGCTGCCAGTGGTAACATTGACGAGTACAATCGGACGAGACTGACGCTCAGCAAAGAAGCATTGGAACTTGAGGGAAAGGATGCTGCTGCCAATGAGGATGACAGCGGGGGTCCTTCAACCCGAATATTTGGTAAGCATGTGCGAGACCCGACAAGAGTTAGATCAACCAATGATTTATCACCTCCTAGAGCGAAAAGGAAAAGAATCATAAGCTGTGGCATATGCAAGGTTGAAGGGCACACTCGTAAGTCTTGTCCTCTTGCTGCTGAAGTTGAGAAGCTGAAGAAGGGAATGTTTGGACCCGGTGTGGATCTGGATGACGATGAGCATGTAGGTCAATTAAGTTATTTTTTATGTTTTTGTATATTGGTGATGACCAATTTACCTTTATATTGTAGGGTGGTTATGGTGGTAGTCAAAATGATTGGGAGTGCTACTGAATCATCAGTTGCTGGAATGGGCACGAGGTTTTTTTTTTCTTTGTTTCTTTTTAATTTGATACGTTTACTTGTCAATTTTTCTCAATTTCATTAATGGTTTATGTATTAAATCCAGTTGCCTTAGATTCAGTATTTTGTTTGCTTATTATGTGTTCGTAATTTCTACATTATTTGCCTTAAATGTATTAAATCCAGTTGCCTTATACATTACCTGCAATACTTTTTTCCATTGCAGGTGCGGTGATATTTGCTGTGAAAACTCTGCTGGATTTGCTTAATTTCCTTATTCTGTTTAGTATTTTGATTTTAGGTTAGGGTTGAACAATGTACCCCAGTTGAACAATGTAGCCCGTTTGGATTGAAGTGTTCAAGAATGATGTATCATCGTTATGAAAATGATGTTCCTTTTGTTTGTACTTATGTTATATTTCAGATTATCATTAGTTGACAAATTCACACACATTGAATCACATCACATTGGTATCCGATCAAAAATTATGGAAACATTGGATGCAATGGAATTTGTTTAGGTTCAAATTGATTTGCTTGCGATTTGAGTTTCTTAATTCTAGTTACACTTGAAAAGTATTTTTTTTAAAAATTTACTTGACTAGATAAGGTAAATTACAGGTGTGATCCAAAAGAATAATTTCTTTAAGTAATATAAACTTAGATCCACGTAACACTTTATTAAAGTAGCATCCACACAACACTTAGCACATAATAAACTTAGATCAAACAGGGTAAACTTAGTTCAACAATTCAAGTGAATCACAGAGATTGAATCATTTTGACTTTCCTCACAAAATAATGGAAACATCGGATCCAATGGAAGTTGTTTAATAATTTATGTTCAGAAGGATTCATGGCCAAAGTTTTTTTGGAAATATTACTTATTATAACAAATGTTGATATGATTTAGGAGAAGTGTGCGTAGAGAAACTAAATTGCAGGTGTGATCCAAAACAAGAATGGTTAAGCAATATAAACTTAGATCCACATAACGCTTGATTAAAGTAGCACATCCAGATAACACTTGATTAAAGTAGCACATAATCATAACACTTAACACATTATAACATCAAACAGGCTTAGACTTTGGGAATTCAAACAACACTGGAAATTCACCAAAAACATAAACTTACATCAAACAGGCTAAAGACTTTGGGAATTCAAACAACACTGGGAATTCACCAAAAACAAAACTACCCTCCAAACACATGAACCATGCCTTCAATCGCTTCGTCATTATTTTCATCGTCTCCTTCGGCTTCTCCTTCCTCTTCCTCATTATTTCCTCCATTATTGGGCTGCTGCAGGTCCACTCGAAACTTGGACATTCCAAGAAATTTCAGAGTCACTGTCTCGCCATCCCCGATCTGAAAGGCTTCTGTGAAACCTCTCCAGCCACCGACTATAGCTCCCCAAGTTCCAGTAATTGCATTCTCAACATAGTCAAGGCGCCAAGTATTGCCATCACGAGAATGCACTGTCCATACCACCCCAAGTTGGTTATGAAATCTTTTAACAAACTCAACTGGCATATCAAAGCAATCCTGGATAATACAGAAACTTTCCAATTAAATTCACTATGATGTAACAATCATGGACAATACTTAAACTTAACTTTAACACACACAACAACTATATAAAAACAGGAAACACAGGTTTTTCGACTCACCTTCGCAGCAATGTGAGTGATGTACACTTCATACAGAACCGAGAGGTCAAACACAAAAGGTAGTTGTGCCATTGTCCTGCTTCAAGCTCTGATATTGTAGTTAATAACTTGAATGTAATATTGAACAAAAACGAAAAGAATAATGAGGCTAAGCAGAGAATATATTACCTTATTATGCACCTTTGTGATGAGTGGAAATGTGAGTGACTTCAAAGATCCAACACCCCTCCTTAAATAGAACCAAGGTAGTCCTGAAAATAATAGTTAAAAAAAAAACGCATGCTCCACTACGTGGAGTTATTCACTTTGATTAGATGCAACAATAACTTTCACATGGGAACAGTAACTACAAAGGGCCAATGGGGTTCAGTTGCAACACTTTCCAATGGTTAAAGGGCTGAGCCATATACAAGCATTGGCTTGTCACTTTTCAGAGCTAATCCATAAAAAGTAACACCTCCCTTTGGATGTAGTGTTCTTTTTTTAGGCTAGTCTCAAAGGTCATGATCACACGTTACCGATTAAAGAATGAACATCGAAACATATTTGCATTCATTCACCATTCAGTGACACGTAGAGTTCAATAGAAACCAAATTACCTTCTTAAATAATCTGAAATAAAGACATACTATTTAACATGGGAACCATGAACCCAACTTGATCAGTTTGGAAGCGTGGCCCACATAGGTTAGCTCAAATACCAAAAAATAGCCCAAATGCATAACACAAGTCTTAATGGTCTAGCCATACTGCATATTACAAAAAAAATGAAACATCAGCCACCAGCATCCACTCAAATATGGATCACTTGGTCTTTCCAAGTTCAGAGGTAATTTTCTCCCATCTCTGTGCTGCCTGCCGCTCGATCTCCATCTTCATCTGGTTGAATGGATCCATGGCCATCATCAAGGCCGTTTTGACTCGCACGCTCATCTCCTTCAACTGAGTAATGCCATTCAAAAATAGTGCACACTGTTATATTGGGGTTAGGGTAAATTGTGCATTTCATTAACTTGAAACTGCATTCACTTACAACACCAGGCAAATTTGGCACAAACGAGTCTTCCATAAGCATCCATTGAAGTACCCAGACACTTGAGTTAGCACTGATTATGAATCAAGACACACATTAACAAGTGAATTCAGATGCTTACTAATGAAATCATTAATTATTGGTAGCAAAATGTAACATGTACTATACTGTGTATATGCATACCTAGTTCCCATATTAGGTATCCCCCTAGCTATGGCAATGGGCCAAGCATCAAGGTCATATGGACAGTAAACAGCCGAGTTTCCAAATGCAACAGAGCTCATCATCTTGTAAATGGTTTCACACTGGGTGCAATTATATTCAAGTGAATTAAAACTTTTTAATCAAATTTACACACATTTTAAAAATTTAAATAAATAATCTGTTCGTCATTTGCACTAACCACATTGCGTATCACAACATGTCTGTCCGAAATATCATAGTCCCGCAGGTGTGAATCCATGTGTTACACAGTTCGATCCCTCATGCTAATAACCATCAGATACCAATGGTTACCCTCAATGAGAGGAACATATATCTGAGGAATGGATTAAATAATGACCATGTCAGAATTATGTTGGGCTATGAGTATCGATTGTCTTACACCATAATAACCATTTGATTTAGATTACTCACGAATTTCAGATCAGATGACGTAGTCATCCATGTATCTTTGTATGTCTCTATCATCTCCTCTGTACTCTTTCCATATTTCATATGTTTCTGAATTACATGGAACACTAAATTGTTTACTTTTTGTATTTAATAAAATCGTACACACAGAGTTTGCAAGTTCGTTAAGTTGATATTTTTGTTCTCCTGATTCATTGATTGGCCCTTAATTTGATCTAAACTTACAGCAAATGCTGGGGGCAGGTGCCAAGTTCGAATGATTGAGTAATACTTTTGACTTAGAGTAACCTTCATAGCAAAGACAGCTAAGACCTGTAGAACATACAATAATTACTTCATTATCTACAAGGGGAATATTCATTATATTTACATTAGAATTTATGTTAATTAATTTGAATATCAATCATGACTTGCCTTTTCATTTATCTCGTTCCCAGGCATAAAGCAGAGGAAGTCAAGCCTCCAAAGTAGCAAATCTCCCATTGTCACTAGTGTTTCACTGCATATTTGGAATAAAGTTGAAAGTTATATACCTCCTTCTTTAGCAATCATGGAAAATGTAAAAGTTATCCATGTATATACGAACACTTACCAGAGCTCCATTTCCTCACCAAAGATGAATGCAAACATCATAGCCTCAGAAAGCGTGAGGTTCAGGTCAGAAGAGGGCTTGAACAGAGGTTTCATGATATGAGGAATCGCCACCGATTTCTGTCTAGGTGTGTTCTTGGGTAGGGATGATCCACAGTTAACAGCCTTGCCCTTGGAACCACTCGATGTTGTCTGAATCTGTGAAGCATTGGTGGATACTCCTCCACCAGACCTTGGTGGCCTTGGCATTGGTGTTTGCTTGTTGCTTGAAGGGGAATGAAATAGCTTTTTCCCTGATGCGAGTAGGTCTTCTGCCTTTCCAAAATTACGTTTCTGCACATCAGTAGAAATGTATAAGGTATTGAACATGTCAAAAAATTTAAAAACCAAACACATGAACCAGGTTTATATTTCACCTTTGAGGACCTTGGAGCACCAGAATCATGATAAAGGTTTCCCATCTTTATATTTGGACTTGAGAAAGTGTTATGTCGCTCAAACCCTCCTTCTTCATCTGAGACTTGCAGAATGAAATTTTCAGTGACTTCATGTGGGAATTCAAAACCTGGTGATGAATGTGCACCTGGTTGGTCCTTGTCATTGTTCTCAGAATCAAGGTCGATAACCTTCCTTGCCTCACTCCCACCACTCCCCTTCTCACCTTCTATGATAACATCCTTTTTCTTAAGCACCACAAGTTCAAGCAACTTGATAGCATTCATGTGCCCAGCATCATGCTCTTCAAGAGTCGTGACACGTTTTTGTAATATCTTGTATTTTATACATTAAAAAACAAGCAAACAAGGAAAGAGATTGCTCAGTTATGAACCAACAATACCATGGAAAGAGACTAAACCTAATACGAGATCATTATTTATGCATATGTAATATTCAAATAAAATAAAAACTATGCCATTAAATGATCACAATACTACCAACACCAATCTCATAATCAATACTGAGGGTAAGCAAATGAGATAACTGTGACATACCCATCATAATGGCATAATAAAATCACTTATGAGACAACTGTGACAGAGAACATAATGCCATAATAATATCACTTTTGTAGATGAATATGAGTATTGTGTGTACAGGTTATGTCATTTTCATATGGGTCAATATCAATATTCACAAAAACCATTCAAATATACTAAATAATAGAAATAAAAGGGTAATGGAAGGGGTTTGAAGTGTTTCTGTTCATACCTCAATAGCTTGCATCAATTTTGGAACAAGTGTGTGTGAATCAACTCCCACACCAGCGGCTAAAGCTTCATCATCCACCACGTTGCCAGCATTAAACACAGACTCTGAATCCAGCTGAGGTTGGTTACCAGATATCTTGGCTTCCAGATCCCTGCCAGTCATGTTAAAGTGCGTTAAGGGGGAAAACGAGGGCAAAAATTAACTTGAATATGAAGAGGGAAGAGTGATTGAGTGACTTACATGTTTGGTTTATCCATTACTATCCCTGCACTCTTAATATAAATGAAAACAAGACCAATACTTATATAATGTGTTATATCTCAAATAGGTTTAGATATCGGTTACCCAGGCACGAAAATGACTTGTCCACTATGTTGCACCAGATCAGGACAGAAAGCATTTAACTATGATAATTGTAACACCCTATCTTAATTAATACTCTAACTACCCCGATTTAATTAGTGACTTGAAAATTTCTTTTTAAAACCATTTAAACTTATAAAAATCTCTGTCAAATCGGACAGAGTTTCCTTTGTTTTACGGATATCCCAAAAATATGAGTTGCCTTGAAAACCTGTTTAACATTGTTATATAACCAGCAGTATGCCAACAGGGCAAAATACAAGTCAGTTCAATACATTCTAGTACATCGTTTCCAAAATAATAATAAACAAGTTTTAAGATAGTTTAATCTCCCAAAAGATAATACATCATATTTATTTACATCAAAAACCCAAAGTTTAACTTTGCGAATCCACCTACTATCACACCCCTAATATTCACACTCCACGTTGTGGAGTGTGTCCCTGCTCGGCCAAGGTTAGTGCATGCTCCGCTTCGGTACCTGTAAAAATATATCAAGAAGGGTAGCATTACACAGAACTTAGAAATATAGCTTCTACAAAAGCATAGTAATAAACCAAGGACCTACCCTACACCATACTAAACAATCACACACTACATCACTTTCCTCTTATACTACTCAACATTTCCCTAAGTTTTCAGTTACATACTTTCCCTATGCTTCTCAAGTCTTTCTAATACTTTCCATTCATTCGCACACCTTTCGGCGGGTTATTATTTCCATTTATTCGCACACCACAAGGGCGGGTTCTAATCACATCCACTCACGCCATATAGGCGGGTCCATCATATACCTTATCACGCTCCCGAAGGGAGGGTCCATATCATGCATCTATCCACTCCTCTATGGAGGGTCCATAATCATATACATATCCACTCCTACATGGAGGGTCCATCAATCACGCTCCGTAATGGAGGGTCCATCATATACACGCTCCGCTATGGAGGGTCCATTATATTTATACACGCTCCGTTAAGGAGGGTCCATTATATTTATACACGCTCCGCTATGGAGGGTCCATTGTATACACGCTCCGCTATGGAGGGTCCATTATATACACGCTCCGCTATGGAGGGTCCATTATATACACGCTCCGTTAAGGAGGGTCCATTATATTTATACACGCTCCGTTAAGGAGGGTCCATTATATACACGCTCCGCTATGGAGGGTCCATTATATACACGCTCCGTTAAGGAGGGTCCATTATATACACGCTCCGCTATGGAGGGTCCATTATATACACGCTCTGCTATGGAGGGTCCATTACATACACGCTTCGTTAAGGAGGGTCCATTATATTTATACACGCTCCGTTAAGGAGGGTCCATTATAATTCCACACTCCACTTGGGGAGGGTCCATATAGATTATACATATTTCCACTTCCATAGGAAGGGTCATTCATAAACATTATCATATTCTCACTCCCTTTGGGAGGGTCATTGTATATAAATCATTATTCACATCATAAATTCACCCTTTCACATTCCTATATCCACACCTCAATAGGTGGGTTCTTCTCACATTAACCATATAATTTCATTGTTCAAGTATTCACTCGCTTTTAACTCATTCCCTATATGATTTCCATTCCATTTCATTTGCACATTTTAGCACTCGAAGTCCGTTTTAGCCATAAATGCCCTTTTGTGTTATTAATTCCCTTTGTTTACACATTTATCACTCACATTATTTACTTAGCATTAAATCAACATTTTACTTTAGTATTTATTTATCGATTCCTCTTAACATACATTCTTCTATACTCTCCATACATTTTATCCGTCATCTTTCCGAATTAAAACCAATCCATCATTACTTTCCCTTTTATTTACCTATCTCATGGTTATCCCATCAACATAATGTTTCACTCCTTTCACAATCTCCAAATCTTTTCAAGCTTATCCCGGTCTCTAATTATTTTCGCTCCATTATCCACTCTTAATTTCCTTTATAATTTTCCTTATGATTTGCCAACCAGTTGTTCTCATTACTCTCAAATTATATATATCTACTTGTCCATTATTCACTTCCCCTCCATTTTCATTTATACCTTTGTTCTCACAAATTACACTAATTACTCTTTCTATTCTCCATCAATTATTTCCTTGATTTTTATTGTCAAATACCCTAAGGTTTTATGCTATACTCCCTCTCTACCCCTAGCCATCACTACAACTAAGGAGAATATACTTCCTAAGCTAAGGTAATACAAACCCTCTTACCTTCTTAAGAGGTGATGATGAATTCAAGCTCTAGCTTCTTGATCCTTGGTATGTGAGTTCCTTGCCCTTGACTTGGTTTTGATTGGAGGCATGAAACAAAGTCCTATAAATTCATGAGTGCAAGAACCCTCAGGATTTAAACTCAATTTCAAGGAACTAAGGAAAGTTGGAATGGAAAGGAAATTAATATATGGCATGAAGTTTGACTTACCCCAACAATGGTGGAAATTGAAAACCAAGAAGAATGGAAGGAGGGAGTAATTCGTGAATCAAGGGAGAAGGGAGGAATGAGCTCTCATCCAACTTCCATGGTGCAAGACTTGGTGGGTGTGTTTGATTTTGGGTTTGGGGTGCCCAAGATCAAGTGTTTATGGTGGATTTGTGGTGGGAGTGTGTTGGAGATGGAGAGAAAATGGGTGAAGAGAAGATGTTGATGATGGAATGTGAGGAGTGAGTGTTGTTCTTGTTGTTGGGTGTTTGTTCATGCCCAAGAAAAGCAAAATCGTGTGGCCAAGAGGCCACAACTTGGCCCCCAAGTTCTAATTGGACGCACCAGATTCAATCTGGTCTGCGTCGCTCGCCTGGGCGAGCCTATTTCTCGCCTGGGCGGGTTTTGGCATCTGAACACGTGCTGCTGAAAATCAGGGACTCGCCTGGGCGAGCCTATTTCTCGCCTGGGCGAGTTTTTCACTGGATTTGAGCTCAAATGAATAGTGAACTCGCCTGGGCGAGTGGCTCATGCGCCTGGGCGAGTTTCACTTTTCAAATCTTCGATTCGCCGTAACTTTTTCGTTAACCGTCGGATCGAGTCCAAATTTTTAGACATGCTTCTTTACCCCATAAACTTCACATCCAACGGTGGAATTTATTTTCTTAGCTTCCTATAATAAATTTCTAATTTTCTCTTTTCGGTCGATTTCTAACATCGAAAACGCCGATTTAACTCCCGATCTCGCTTATATGACTTTGCCCAAAGCCATAAATGCCTTCTATACAACTCCTAGGTCCTATAATCACCACTCGCATATCCACCAAAATTCATTAAGTCACTTTTCCAATTTTTTTAAGGTTTTTAATTAATAATCCAATTTAAAATAACGTTTGGGATGTTACAATAATACCAAAATATCAACTATGCAGCCTTGGATGAGCTTCAATTAAAAAAAATATAAGCATTTGTTTCCATTTGGGTGAAATAAACTGCCAACGTATTCCCTCTTCCCTTTTCCAATTAATGCATATGACCATATACAAGAAACTTGTAGGGCAGGAACAGAGTCAAACATTGGAAAATTACACACAAATAGTAAAAAATTAAAAATCCTATTCTTGGTAATATGAAACTCCCAAGTATGACATATGTAGTAATTTATATTGGAATATAAATTAAGATATTAAGTTATCATACAAGTTCCCCTCATACTACTTCATCCAATTACACACCCGATAATTAAATAATTAATTAAGCAGTGAGTTAACATACAAAACCTCTCCCTAATCACATAAATGATAAACCTATTCCATTTAATTCCTTTTACTTCGTACGTAGTTTTGGGCTTATCGAGTATCCATAATTTCTACTTCATTTTTTATTTTATGATAATTGTACTCAAAAACCTGCTTGTTGGTAGTCTGACCAAAAATGCCAAAAGGTTGATCCCCAATTAAAGATCTGTTGACATATTATATTAAGTACAACACTCCATTCCATTTTCGATGACACTCGGTCTGAGTGCAAGGATAAATGTGAATTTAGCCAACTTTCCATGCTTGTGCCGACGAGAATCGAGATAATCCAAACTATGAACAAACTCTTCGTTGGGCCATCTGCGTAGCACATCAGTCAGTCCTTAATTTAATAATAAAATACAATAATATGTAAAGTTAACCTAACTGTGTTATAATGTAATTGGTATCATATTTGTATTAAATAAATATACAAATTGAAAACTATTAAGGTGATTAAATACATCTTACCTATTGAATTCAAAGCAACTTTTCGTGATTCATACTGAAGCTCTTCGTCTCCTTAAAGTGTAAGGAAGGTGGCACTCCAGTGTTGGGTTGCTTCACTTTCTTCCTCACTTGATATTGCTTAAATTACTTCATTAGCCTCATGCTCAAAAGAGACTGATTTACGTATATTGCCACTGACTCCATGGATCTTCCTTTGCACACTCTACCCGTCTCCTATACACATGCCTGGATTTAACCCTAAATCGTCCCATTCTATGGCTTCTTCAACCTCTGTGACCAATAACATGAAGAAAAATGAACATTTATAAAAGAACCGGACCCACACGCTCTTTAATTCGTTTGGTACACATTGATGAATACCTTCCAAGGTAGTTGATAACCAGACCCATACGAAATGAAATGGGTTGGGGTTGGTACTCTACGAATTAATTAAATGAGTATAAAGTTATTTCTTTTCTCCTATGTATCTCTTTGACTTCATTTCGTAATTTGCATCACTCACATGGGAACTGTACGGAAAAGTTAAATAGGTCACTTTCACTGTGTGAAGAGGACAAGATGCTTTATTAAAACATGTTAAATGCATTGGGAAGACACCAAACGCTACAAGACAAACACGTTAATTCACTCCTCGTTCCTTTGAAATTTAAAAACATGGCAATGGAGGAGTCTGAAAACGTTTTCCCTCCCCGGTGAAATGTATATTTTACATAAATTAATTTATTTTTAAATTTGCAGATAAGTTTATCCACTATATTTTCTTACTATTTTTACTATTATTAAACATATGTTTATATAATTAAATTTACATTAATAATACTAATTTTATTTTTTCAATAATTTTAAATATCGATTGCCCACGTAAAGTTGTAATTGTATAAATAAAACTTTTTAAATAAAAATATTTTATGTATAAAATTGATCTAAGTACATTAAATATTCCTAATATTTTTTGGTTCACTTAATATAAGTGTGGGGTTCACTTGATCTAAAAGTGGGGTTCACTTGGCTAAGTTCATTAGAGTGTGGGGTTCACTTGGCTAAGTTCATTAGAATGTGGGGTTCACTTGGCTAAGTTCATTAGAATGTGCGGTTCACTTGACTAAGTTCATTATTTTATGTGGTTTACATCATTAGAGTGTGGGGTTCACTTGCTAAGTTCATTAGAGTGTGGGGTTCACTTGGCTAAGTTCATTAGACTGTGGGGTTCACTTGGCTAAGTTCATTATTTTATGTGGTTTACATCATTAGAGTGTGGGGTTCACTTGACTAAGTTCATTAGAATGTGGGGTTCACTTGGCTAAGTTCATTATTTAATGTGGTTTACATCATTAGAGTGTGGGGTTCACTTGACTAAGTTCATTAGAATGTGGGGTTCACATGACTAAGTTCATTATTTTATGTGGTTTACATCATTAGAGTGTGGGGTTCACTTGGCTAAGTTCATTAGAATGTGGGGTTCACTTGGCTAAGTTCATTAGAATGTGGGGTTCACTTGGCTAAGTTCAGTATTTTATGTGGTTTACATCATTAGAATGTGGGTTCACTTGGCTAAGTTCATTAGAATGTGGGGTTCACTTGGCTAAGTTCATTATTTTATGTGGTTTACATCATTAGAGTGTGGGGTTCACTTGACTAAGTTCATTAGAGTGTGGGGTTCACTTGGCTAAGTTCATTATAATGTGGGGTTCACTTGGCTAAGTTCATTAGAATGTGGGGTTCACTTGGCTAAGTTCATTATTTAATGTGGTTTACATCATTAGAGTGTGGGGTTCACTTGACTAAGTTCATTAGAATGTGGGGTTCACTTGGCTAAGTTAATTATTTTATGTGGTTTACATCATTAGAGTGTGGGGTTCACTTGACTAAGTTTATTAGAATGTGGGGTTCACTTGACTAAGTTCATTATTTAATGTGGTTTACATCATTAGAGTGTGGGGTTCACTTGACTAAGTTCATTAGAATGTGGGGTTCACTTGACTAAGTTCATTATTTTATGTGGTTTACATCATTAGAGTGTGAGGTTCACTTGGCTAAGTTCATTAGAGTGTGGGGTTCACTTGACTAAGTTCATTAGAATGTGGGGTTAAATTGGCTAAGTTCATTATTTTATGTGGTTTACATCATTAGAGTGTGGGGTTCACTTGACTAAGTTCATTGGAGTGTGGGGTTCACTTGGCTAAGTTCATTATTTTATGTGGTTTACATCATTAGAATGTGAGGTTCACTTGACTAAGTTCATTAGAATGTGGGGTTCACTGGACTAAGTTCATTATTTTATGTGGTTTACATCATTAGAGTGTGGGGTTCACTCGACTAAGTTCATTAGAATGTGGTGTTCACTTGGCTAAGTTCATTAGAATGTGGGGTTCACTTGGCTAAGTTCATTATTTTATGTGGTTTACATCATTAGAGTGTGGGGTTCACTTGACTAAGTTCATTAGAGTGTGGGGTTCACTTGGCTAAGTTCATTATTTTATGTGGTTTACATCATTAGAGTGTGGGGTTCACTTGACTAAGTTCATTAGAATGTGGGGTTCACTTGACTAAGTTCATTATTTTATGTGGTTTACATCATTAGAGTGTGGGGTTCACTTGACTAAGTTCATTAGAATGTGGTGTTCACTTGGCTAAGTTCATTAGAATGTGGGGATCACTTGGATAAGTTCATTATTTTATGTGGTTTACATCATTAGAGTGTGGGGTTCACTTGGCTAAGTTCATTATAATGTGGGGTTCACTTGGCTAAGTTCATTAGAGTGTGGGGTTCACTTGGCTAAGTTCATTATAATGTGGGGTTCACTTGGCTAAGTTCATTAGAATGTGGGATTCACTTGGCTAAGTTCATTATTTTATGTGGTTTACATCATTAGAGTGTGGGGTTCACTTGACTAAGTTCATTAGAGTGTGGGTTCACTTGGCTAAGTTCATTAGAATGTGGGGTTCACTTGGCTAAGTTCATTATTTTATGTGGTTTACATCATTAGAGTGTGGGGTTCACTTGACTAAGTTCATTAGAATGTAGGGTTCACTTGGCTAAGTTCATTATTTTATGTGGGTTTACAATTTAAATAAGGCATTTAGAGTCACATGCAAATTTACTTTTAAATTTGGGAACATATGAAAAACACTTGTATAAACATTGCATATTGCTTTCATAGTTAAAACTCAAATTTTACTTTTATTAATCCTCACTCTGTGCCTCATATTAGTGTGTTAAGGGATATTTGTATAACTTGTTTAATATCAGACCTGTGACAGTCACTTGATCTAATTGTGGTAATTGTGTTAGGATGCTACTATGATTGTGACATTATAATTCATGACAATGCTATTACGGTATTATGAATTAGGGACAATTTTTAAGAAGGTTGTGTAATGTTTTGGTTTCTGGTTTACAAGTTTCTGGATTTTGTTTTTTGCTTTTGCATATTAGGGGGTGCAGCAAAAATGGAATCCTCTTCTTGAAGCTCCAATTCTGTTGCACCTACTGTGATGATTTCAACGAAGAAACGCTGCAACTGCGGTTCTTTTGCGCATCTCCTAACGTCTCGTACACAAAGAAACCCTGGAAGACGATTATGGAAATGTGCAAATTGGAATGTACGTACACCCCTTGTTTGTATATCTTTTCCAGATTTCCCTAAGTACGTTACAACACCCACCCACTCATTCTCATTCCTTCCTTTCCTCTGTCATATTTGTTGCAGAGCAAGGGACAAAGACGTGTCTACTTTAGGTGGGAGGACGAGGCATCAGAGGAGGAAGACGATGAGGAGATGAAAACCCCTATTCCAAACGTCCCATTTGCCAAACGCGCAGATGAGGTAAACACCCCTATGCCAACTGTACCATATGTCTGCCAGGGGTGTCAAGTTTCAAAGAAAAAAGTGAATAAAGTGCAGAAAAATTTGGCTAATGAGAGAATGAAGGTGAGATTACTCATTGCTGGTTGTGTTGCATCATGGGCAGTCTCGTTTGGCCTTTTCCTTTTCTCAATTTCGGGTACTCCGTCCGAAAGGAAATGTATTTGCTAGATTCCATTTTGCACTTGCTGGGTAACTAGAGGTGTAGTATTTTCTATGTGATGTGCCAAATTATGTAAAACTAGATCTCCACTCTTGATATTCACTCACTCCCTAATGGTGGTCATCAGTTCGTCTCCTCTTCTTCTCAACCGTGCCCACACAGTTAGTTTTCTCTGAACCTCTGTGTGCGTTCTTCCTTCATGGACACTGGTCTGGACGGCCACTCTCCCTCCCTCCCTCATCACCACTATCCATTTTCCTTTTTCTCTTTTTTAATTTTCCAATATGTAAACTGGAATTTTTATTTTGGTCTCTCTTCTGCACTGGTAATTGTAAATCAATTAATAAATTGCTTTTGTTGAATTTTTATATGGTTGGACTGAAGAAATTCCGATGAAGATTGAGGAATTGGTTTTCCTACATCACGTTTATTTTTGATTTATGAGAATTGCATTAATAAACTTCCTTTTGATTGATGAGAATGAACCCATTTAATTTAAGTATAATTTAAATGAAAGGGCTGGGTTTTGAAGGAGTGGTGGTCTACACAGCGGTGAAAGGGGTGGACTCTTTTGCAGTAGGAAGGGAGTTGCTGGAAAGAGGAGATCAGAATAAGATACTGCTGCTTTAATTTTTATTTTTCTTTTTCAATTTTAAATCTTATTTAAAAAATATCCATTGAAATATTTGTTTGTAAGCACATGTTCTCATCTGGTTATAATTACTCATAGCACAATCAAAATTAATATTGCAAATATCACTTGTTGATGAACATTTTCAAATTCCAACCTTTCTGTTTCAAAGAGGTCATAAACATTCAAAAGCAACAAAATATTCCCATAAAAAATATTCAACTAATAACTATTGTTTCTCCTTCCACTCGCGCCTCTGGTAATAGAGGTGTATACAATTTTATCCTATTGGATATGATTGCCTCCCATTCTCCTGCTTTCTGGGTAAAATGTGTATGCCACAGTTGATAAACTGGAGGTAAAGGCGATCCATTTCGTAGCTTGACCTATGTTCCATGAGCAATTTCAATAATTAGGAACATGTAGCAATAATATATATATATATATATATATATATTTATTAATAAACCAAATCAAATGTTCTAGTAATGTTTAATATAAAGTACCTGAACGAAATGATCATATCTGACATTGTGTCCGACCGCCCATACAGAATAATTCGCAGGAGGTGCTTTGTTGTGCGGAAGGAACGTGATGCATGCGTCGGTACTTAAACTTGGAATATAAACCACTACAACATTGTACTTCGAGGCAATAATGCATCCCATATCCGGAAACCGTAACCACTTATCCTTTCCTACTGAGCCCATGGATACATCAAGCTTACTCATCATAGCATCATACTCATGGGTTCCCCCCAAAAGGGAAATGTATAACTGCTGATGATCTTTCAATTCGTTTATCAAATCTAAACGAATTAAATGATGGTCATCCTCCCTTTCGTGGCGATGCATTGAAATGGCACGGAAGCCACAATTGCCGTCGCCGACGACGTCATGCACCTCCTCAATGTAAGGCTCGAAATCATGATGGGGGACAAACCCGGTATTCCTCCGAGTGCGTATCCGAGATTGCAGGTGTGGATTTGAACATTTCTGACCTTGATTCGATGAACTCCTTCTTGACATTTGTTTCTTGTTTGAATTTTGTGAAGCTTCGGGTAATTCTACACACAACGAATCATCCAAATCGACCTCATTGTCAACCTTGGTAATCTCTTCCGATGCCAGGGGTAGTCCAACACAATGGTACTTAAAAGCAGTAGCCTCTACAGGTTCCACACGGGAATCGTACGGGAGATGATTGTGTTTTCCACACTTAACCACCAGTGTCCAATTTTGTGGCTCCTTTGCACTTGCCGTTGCATAGATACTGAATGGACATTCGAATTTCTTTGATCTGCTTGTGTTGATCCGGTTTGATATCTTATCAAGCTTCAAAACACCACCCCTTTCACATCCAAACTGTATCCTATGTCTTCTCCCTGAGTCAGACCTACTAATTTTCAAAACGAAACCTTGCTCAAGACCAACCGTTTTAACAAATGTCACAATCTCTTCACGGGATGCATATGTATCTTCACGGCAAAAGTCATTCCCATAGTCCGGAAATCCAATCTCCTCCTCAATGCGCTCCATTAAAGCTGAAATATTAAAAAAAAATTCAAACAACCTATTAACAAGTAATAATGTGAATTTAGGTTTAAATGATGTTTTGGATTCTAGTGCAAGTGAATATGATAAGTGAATTGTCCTAAGATTTATTAATAAAATAAGTCAATTCTACATTTAACTAAATACAATAATATATTACTCACTCTCTCTCCCTTATCACTAACAAAAACCAGTCACTCACTCTCCACCACTCTCACTCACGGCCTCACCACCCTCACCAATCTCATATCACATCATCATCTCACACCAAGCCTCCGATGATCGCCGGCACTACCCACCGCCGATCGCCACCTCCGATTTTTGGTTTCTTTTTTACATTTTTTTTCACTTTCTATCCCCACTCTCACCAAACAAAGAAAAAAAATCAAACAGAACGAAATCCAAGAAACAAAAACAACTGAGAAAACTAAGACGAAAAGGAAAAAAAAATACCTCAAAAAACGATGAAATGAGAACAATGGTGGTGCTGACCTTGAACGTGCCTGTGGAGATGGTGCAACAACCGAGAATGGGATGGGGAAGGGAAGGACTCGCGATAGTGGGGGTAGTGGGGTTTTTTTTTTGGTTACTACTATACATTAGTATTATTAAATCAACTTTTTTAAAGCCCAATACTCAGTTTGCTTTAACCAGATTCAAAGACCAATACTGAAACCGGCCCACTTTTAATATACACCAAGAAAAACCCTTCCTCCCCTCCACGTTTGCCCTACCGCCGCAGCATTGGTTCCCCAACACACCAGAGCCTCTTTCTTGCTCCATCATCGTACAAACAAGTTCCAAAAGCATCATAAGTTCTCAACCTGGAAAATCCATCCACTGGTTATTCATCATTCAACTATCTCAATGACCACACCGATGTCCGATTTGATCCCTAAAGATGATAGAAGTTTCCTTATTCACCTGTGCCAACACAACTATGAGGATGGAACTGAGGTATGAACCTTGAAATACTTTACACATATTTATTGTTCGCTCTCATTATATGGAGATCGCTTTTGATTATTTGACTCTGTTGTTGTCTTGTTAATTAGAAGCTACCTCCTCTCTTTGCGCTTCGCTTTTGGTCTTCTATCCCAAACCCTATAGTGTTGGAGGTTCCGACCAAACGAACCTGGGAGATCGACTCAACTGCTACGACGGTGATACTTGGCTACACACCGGTTGGAAGAAATTTGTCTCGGAACTTTCACTGCAGTGTGAAGCCTGGTTGTGCTTCACATTCACCGACACTTGCATCTTCCAAGTGAAAGCGTGGGAATTTCATTGTTGCTGCGAAATTCCGTATCCCCCATTGGAAGGTGACAATGTCTAGCCTTTCTTTAGATATATTTGCTTTAATGTATTGTTACAAGATTGACAAGCCATTGCAGACGACCAGGATGCACCAACCTTCAACCTTACCGTCAAGGATTACATGATACAGGCGGATTCCATGGTAATTTTTATCTAACAACATATTTAAAGATACTCAATTGCTAAGTGTTTTCAATTATTCGTAATTCATCTCACTATTTCCATTCCATTACAGCCATTGGCACGATCTCATGTTCGAAAGTACCTCAACGCAAAGATGGAACATGAAGCCATTTTAATCTACAAGCAAAATTGCACACATGTTACTATGTCTACTAACCCAACAAAATCCACTTCTTTTTTAACAAATGGATGGAACAGATTTGCTGTTGAAAATGGATTCACTGATGATGATGAGTTCCAAATTAAGCTTTACGTTAATGATGCTGACCAAATCATGATGGAATTCCAGAAAATCGAATTCTAAGTTGTAAAGCTTTATGGCGTTCTGTAGTTTTACCTTTTGTTGTTGATGATCAAGAACATTGTACTTTGATTATGTTTGTTGAACAAGGTTTTATTACATTTGCTAATTATGCTGACCAACTAGTTGTGGAGATTACCAAACAATTAGACTTGATATTTGTAAAATTTAACAATACGTGTGACTAATTGCAGATTAAAAAATAATTACTAGTACATTCGAGATAAAAAGGAATTTTGGCTTCTCAAATCTTGATACTGCGGATTGAATTTAGAACGTTTTTAATACTTACTAATTGACTATTGTTTTTGAAATGGTTTTTGGGCAACCTAAAAAACTATTTTTGTTTTCAAATTAAAGGAATTATAATTAATTATTTATAATTAAGTTCTCATTTGCTTATAAGTTTATATCTAAAGTTGCATAATCTCAAGTTAATTGCAAGTTTCAAGCCATACAAACATGCAGACCAGATTAAAAAAAATAAAATGACACACTCAAACTGTATTCATAATTTCATAAATGGCTTCATTAACATAATAATTAATCTTTACAATATAAATTTTAGGTCCAATTGCCACAACATTACAAATTAAATCATTAACTAATTAATTATTGTTTATGGAATAATTGACAAGAGGTCCAACTAATGGTTGTAATCCATTGACATTTGCTGAAAAAAATATCTCATGGACTGGAAAGCAAATGAGCTATATTCCTTAAATGGACTAGAAAAAAATTTACCTATATTCGTTTAATATATTTTATTATTTCCATATTATATACGTATAGAAATACGGTAACCTGTACACATGGTCGTGGGTTGCTTAATATTGGCCCTTGATCTCAGAAAAGGGGAAAATCAACGGCGATAAGATATGGAACCATGGCTGGTGCCAAAAAACTTGGCACCACAACAAACGGCTACACCTAAGTGACATTTTAAAGGAACACATTAAACCATACCGAAACTTTTTTTTTCTCCTTTTTAAAAATTTATCGAAGTCTTTTCATGGAACAACGTAAACTATATCGAAATTGATTTTTCTTGCAATTTTATAAGTATGAGTTTACAAAATTGATAACAATTACGAGGAATGTAGACAATAGTCAATAGGTCATACATAAATGTTATCTAAAATGTCTGTTTTCTTAATTTTGATGCTTTTTTCAGTTAAGTTTGCAATTAATAGTAGAATTTCTTATCATGGAAATAATGCATCATGTATTTTGTGAAATAATTGATTAGGAATAAGTTTTGTGTTTAAGAGAAATCATGTGTGTGTATTCGGTTTGTGAGTCTAAGTATGTCTAAGTGTTTTTGTTTTATAAAATTGAAATGATTTTGAAGTTATTATGTGTTGAATAATTTAATTAAGTGTTTGATTTTAAGAATGTTTACTTGAGAATGAATGTTTGTTTGCGATTAAATTATTTAATTGTTTATGTGACTTGGATGATCAAGTGTGTTATTGATTGTATGTGTAATTGGTTTTGAATTTAATTTGATTTGATGTATTTGAATTTGTGAGATTGTGTTTTAAGATTTGTTTTATAACAAAAACTTAAGTTTTAAAGTATTAATATTGACCTAAAAAGTATTTGAAACAAAAAGGAGTTTTTACGATGTTTTCGAATTTTATTAAATTGATTTTTGTAAAGCAATTCTTTGCTGTCCAAGTTTATTTAAAGTTATTTTTGATTTCTAAAAAGTGTGCTTATGAGACTCAAAGTTTGGGTTTTAAATGGTAATTGATTTTAGAAAAACCCGGGTTGAAACCAGTGAATTTTTCGATGTTTTTGGAAGCGGTTAAGGTGCTGTCCAAGATGGACCAGCAACCTAACCAATTGATTTAAACTATTGTATTTGATGTTTTCAAAATGATTTCAAAAGTGTTTAAAGAACTAAGAAACGTTAGAGTGTTTTAAGAAAACAATCATGTTTTAAGATTTCCGACGAGGAGCGAAGAACGTTTTAAGCTGAGAAACGATTTTCTTAATAAAAGTTAGTAATGAAAATGTGTTTTAATTAATACGAGGGATGTAACAGATGAGGGATTAAGGCCGTGGCAGCAACAAGGATCAGAGAAGACTGTGCGCAATTAATCGCTGGACCTCAGGTGAGAGAGTAGCTTTCCTAAGACACCGTGGTAGTAGGTGATATATTAAGACGTTCCGTATCAGCTCAAAGATCGGAACTCAGTGGTTCTGAGTCAGTAGTATAGTGGCAATTGTTTCTTTGTGTGGCCACTTATACGAATAAGACAAAGACCACATTGTTATGTGTGATGTTTGTAGGTTGATGATGTGTTATTTGTATTTGTATATATATGTGTAACACCCTCACTTTTATTTAGTTAAATTAAGATTTAATAAAATTGGTTCTTGAAAATGTTTGTGGATATATAAAAGATAATTGTATAATTTATTTTTTTTATTAGTGCTAATGAAAATAACATTTATCAATTTTGAGAAAAATTGAATAGATCAAGGCTATAACGTCAAGGATGAAAGTGATGGATGAATGCAAAGTAGAAAATATGAGTGGTAGTTTACTTTTTTTATTTACCCTTGTCCTTACTACTAATATATTGATAGTGTAAAAATTTATTGCACTATTACCCTATTCTGGATTGGCACATCCTAAAAATATTTGATTATCGTAAAATTTTCTTTAAAAAAAAATTCTTTTCGATCCTTAACTAAGCTTTTTTTGAGAAATTTTTTTAATCTTATTTATAAGTTCTTTTCCAATTAGTCAATTACATAATCCTTTCCAAAATTGTCCTTATTTACTAACCCTTTATTGTAGTAAAAAAAAAATAGTCCAGGGAAATGGCAATACATAAAAATTTACAATTTCAATGCAAATTACAAATTTAACTAAGCTCCATCATTATACTGATTTTTCTAAAAAAAAAAAAACTTACATTAACGATGGAAGAAAATTGATGAAATGAAATTGGATTGAGGTATAAAAATATTTACATATACGTTCACCAAAAAAAATATATTTACATATACATATCACTCCTCGGGTCCTTAATGTCAACCCCCCTTTAACTTTTTTTTTTATGTCTTTTTTTTCAAATTACCGATAACATCAATTTTTTTTTCACAAACGACCTTATTTACTCAGTACTTTTTAAAATTTCAATAAAAATTACATTTGTAATTTAATATATATATATATATATATATATATATATCAAATGTTGATAATAAGAATGTTACTAACAATATTAACAAAATTCCTTAATTCACATGAATTTTATCAAGAGTAGTTTATATTTAAGAGCTGGGTAAAACTTTGATTATTTTTTTAAGTAAATTGTCACTTGTCCATAAGATTGAGCACATATATCATTTTGGTCCCCCGAATTAAGGGAAAAGCATTTTAATCCCTAAAATTGTACAAGGTCCATCAAGTTTGTCCTTGGAATGAACTATCATCATTATAGGTGAATGGAGTTATCATGTGATTGTTAACTCATCCAAATTTTTTTTATTAGTTCATCACTCGTGATTTTTTTGAAAAAATAAATCAAAACATCATTCATTCTATTTCAACATCGAAACTTATTTCACTTCTTAGAATATGATTAAATTTCCATGATAACATGCATTGCATAATCAAATGCATAGCTTCTAATGTACAAGAAAAACAAAAAGTGACATCACTTACCATGTGTTGTAAAAAATAATCAACATAATATAAAATATAAGAAGTTGAGGGTAAAAATGATTCCCTCCTAAGCGTTGTTTTCCCTCCTAATGTCCTCTTTAATGCTCCAACACTATCTTAGCATCTCAAAAAGCTACTATTCAACGGTTCTTCTCTTAGCCACTATACAATAAATATAATGAAACATTATTTTATTATTCTTACTTCTTAGCTTCTAGAAGAAGCTTCTAGCCTTGCAGGGTTCATTCTCTCATTGTCCCTTACATCTTTCTCTTCTTATCTCTCTCTTTCTTTTCTTTCTCATTCAAACACAACATTTCTATATCACCACCATCATCAATCTTCCTTCTCTCTCCTTCCTCTTTTCGTCTCTCACTCTCTCCCCTTCTCTCTTTTTTTCGATGCTCTCTCTGTCCTTTTTTCTCTTTGTTTCATTTTTTTTCTATTTCTTCTCTTTATTTTCAGGTTTAATCTATTGAGAGGAAACATGAAGAAGACGATGAAGAAGGCGGAAAAGAAGGGTTCAAATATTTTGCTCAAAGCAAAAAAAAAGGTTGTTTTTTTGTATTGCAATATTCACTTTTATGTCATTTTGATTAATACCCATTTCGATTTTATTGTTGTTTTTTGAATCCCTGCTATGGTGGCTTTGTGGGCGCATGTTTTGTTGAATGGAAAAGTGTTAGGGACATAGGATCTGGATTATGTGTTTGAAAAATGTTGGTGTGATATGGAAGTGAGGATGAGGGAATACTCGTATTTTGGTTTGCTTCTTTTGATTTTTGAATGTGAATTTGAATTCATATTCATTGTTTGTTTTCAGGCTACAACAGCAATGTGTGTAGGAATTGGAAGCTTCGTTGACCCATTTGAAGCATAAGGATTAGCACATTTTTTAGGTTTGGATATATTTTTCTTATTTACTAGCAAAGTTTATTTTTTTTAATTCCTTGATGATACCTAACAAGTTTAATTTGGTTACATGATGTATTTTGTTCCAATTATGTTATGTAGAAATGAATGGCATTATTTTTGCGCGCATTTTGATTATGCACTTGCTATATAACATTTAATAGTAAATTAATTCTATCATCTTGTCCTAGAATTATAATAAAACTCGACTAGGAAAGATTGTAAAGGTCATAAAAGATGACAACATTAAAAAAGCTATGATTTTTTGTAAGCTTTGATTTTTTAGCGAAGTAGTCTTATAATGTTGCTAGAGTTTAACCCTTGCATCACCTTGTAGTGTAGCGCAATGATTTTTCAGTCTCTGTTATAATTTGTTTCTCTTTACACCCACTTGCAGCTTGCTTTCACTGCTTCAACTGCTACTGTAAAACAAGTCCATGAACAGGCAACAAGAAGCAATCTTAAGCCTATAACTTTGGAGGTTGGTGGCAAATCCCATTTTATTGTATGTGAAGATGTTGATGTTGATCTTTTGATATGGTATGATGAATCTTTTGTTTATTTATTGTTATGGTATGATGAATCTTTTGATATGCATATATAGATTGGGGGAAGCAGCAATAAGTGGCTTAAAGCATAAAAAATCTCATATCAATGTTACCATTGATGAGTATGCATTTGTCTTCATCTTAGAGCATAAATCAACGACCATGTCAGCTTTTTACAATATATCCTCTTACATTTTCTTTGCAAATTTGTGTAACCAGTGTAATTAGAGACTTACATATCTATTTAGCAAACCAAGTGTTTTCATATTCGTTGTTGTTGCTATGACAACTTTATTGATTTTTACTTTAACTTCAATTTTAATTTAATTTAATGTATTCCGACAATACTCATGTTTTATCAATATTGAACTCTCTTTTTTCTTTACGTTGAAAGTTGCTACTAATTTTGTTCTTTATGTTAGATTGGAAGAGAATGTATTAAATTAAACCAAGCCCAAGCTCGGTTAGTTGATGCTGAGCTAGCAGCAAGGACAACGAGCTGATGCTGAGCTAGCAGCAAGGACAGCGAGCTGATGCCGAGAATGAGTAGTGAGTTAGCTGCTATCGAGATGCCAAGATCCGAGCTGATGCCGAGATGCAGTAGCGAGGAGCTAGCTCCTGCCGAGATGCCGAGATTCGAGCTGATGTCGAGATGCAATAGCGAGCTAGCTGCTGCCGAGAAGGAGTAGTTATTTAAACTAAATTTACTTAACTTTAGTTAGTCTAACTGTAGTCAGAGTTAGTTACTTTCTAACCAACTATATATATATATATACATTCAGCGTGTAATAGTTAGTTGAGTTAGCAATACAATTTTAGAAATTCATTTTATTCTCTCTCCATTCCTTCTAACTACTTTTCTATTCTTCTACGATATTCTTCTTCTTCTCCAAGTAATCATTCTTCTTTCTACTTGATTCATCAATCTTTGATGGTATCGGAGCTCAATTTTTGAGCTCTTGAGCTCTGCTGCGCAATCCATAACAATGTCTGCAGATTCCTCTTACAGCAATCATCATCAAGTTACCGATGTGACGCAAAATCCGAGTTCGGTTTTCTACCTACATCCTTCTGAGAATCCTGGCGCAATACTCGTTTCTCCACCTTTGAATGACGATAACTATCATCAGTGGACTAGAGCAATGAAGATGAGTTTGATCTCCAAGAACAAGATCAGTTTCATTGATGGAACGATCGAAGCTCCACGGAAAGACGATCCTCTATATCCAGCTTGGCAGCGATCGAATAACATGGTGTATTCATGGATAGTGAGATCTGTTGCTCCTCAAATAGCTCAGAGCATCTTGTGGATCGATAAAGCAAGTGATATCTGGAAAGAACTTCAGAGTCGTTTTTCGCGAGGCAATGCATTTCGTATAGCAGATATCCAGGAACAAATCGCTTCAATGAAGCAAGGTGATCTTACTGTTACTGCTTATTTTACTCAATTGAAGATCCTATGGGACGAGTTAGATAATTTTCGACCTGCTCCTCCTTGTATCTGTAATGCTTTAATTGATATTGAAAGATATCAAAAGGAAGATAGAGTAATTAGGTTCCTAAAAGGACTGAATGATTCATTTAGCAATGTGAGGTCTCAGTTGAGGCTTATGGAACCACTTCCTGTTCTAAGCAAAGCCTTTTCACTAGTTACTCAGCAAGAGAGACAGTTATTTTGTAGTTCTTCCGCAGAATCTAAGGCTCTTGCAGCTTATAATAGAAATAATGGAAATAACAGATACAACAATTATAAAAGCCAGGGTTCAGGAAATGATAATACTAGTAAAGGAGTTCTTGGAAAGAGAACTAATTCACATAATTCTGGATCAAACTATCACAATAAGGAGTGCACTTATTGTGGTAGAATTGATCATATTGTAGATATATGCTATAGAAAACACGGTTTTCCTACTAATTGGAAGTCTTCAAAACCTAATCAAGGCTATGCAAATCTGATTGAGGCATCTGATGAACCTGATGAGAATGTGCAAAGTTCAGTTTCAGCTGAAGAAAAGAATATTGATGAGGATCAGTGTTTTAATTTTTCAAAGGTGCAGTATCAAGGTTTGATGCATATGATGCAACAAGTTATGAAAGGGCAGGCTCAGGCTCAGGGTAGTTCTGCTCAGGGTGGTTCTGCTGTCAACCAACTCAGTGTTAATACAGGACAACCTTCAGCTATGAGCAAAGTTATGAATCAGTCGGGCAAAACAAGCAACTCTCATAGTGAATGGATACTGGATAGTGGTGCAACAGATCACATTTGTTGTTCTCTCATTCATTTTAATTCTTTTCACAAAATCAGACCTATACACATTAGATTGCCCAATGGTACAAAAGTCATAGCTGAATACTCAGGCTCTATTTCTTTAACTCCAACTTTCCTTATAAATGATGTTCTTTACATTCCTAGTTTTTCTTTGAATCTTCTATCAGTGACTAAGCTGACAGCTTCTATGCATTGTTCTCTAACTTTCAATTCATCTCAATGTCTCATACAGGAGATGAGTTCATTGAGGATGATCGGTACAGCTAGTGTCGTTGCCGGCTTGTACACCCTCAAGATTGGCCCCATTGTGAATCACTTCTCTTTGCATTTGGCTAAGACTAGTTCTAATTCTAATAATAATGTTTCTTCTCTTACATGTAATAAGTCATTGGTCTGTGATGTTTGTCATTTGTCTAAACAAAAGAGACTACCATTTCCACTAAGTGTTACAAAGAGTATTGCTTGTTTTGATTTAATACATGCTGATGTTTGGGGCCCTTTATCAATTCCTTCTGTGCATGGTCATAAATATTTCCTGACAATCGTAGATGATTATTCAAGATATTGTTGGGTTTATCTTATGAAAAGCAAAGCAGAAACTGCAGGATTGGTATAAGCTTTTGTTGCTTATATTGAGACACAGTTTAACAAAAGAGTTAAAATCATTAGAAGTGATAATGGTTCAGAGTTCTTCATGTCTGAATTTTACAACACAAAGGGTATTATTCATCAAACCTCATGTCCCTACACTCCTCAGCAAAATGGTTTGGTGGAAAGAAAACATCAGCATATACTGAATGTTACTAGAGCATTGCTAATCCAGAGCCAAATTCCAAAATTGTATTGGAATTATGCTGTTGGACATGCTATGCATATTATCAATATGCTGCCAACACCCTTATTGAACAATCAGTCACCTCATTTCATATTGTTTCATGAAGTTCCTGATTATGCATCACTCAGAGTCTTTGGTTCATTGTGCTTCTCAAGTACTCTGCCTTTTCACAGAACTAAACTTGATCCAAGGGCTACTAAATGTGTTTTCTTGGGCTACAAATCAGGAACTAAAGGGTTTGTTGTTCTTAGCCTGTCTTCCAGGGAATTATTTGTCAGTAGGCATGTTACATTTCATGAGCACATCTTTCCTTATAAGCTGTTACCATTGACCACTCCCATAGAAACTCGGCCTCTTCCAATTTTCTCAGATTTTCCTCTGGTTTATGATGATGTATTTCCTATTTCACCTACACAGACTGAAAGATCTGACATTGATTTATCAGGATCAGACTTTCATTCTGCTCATCCTTCCTCAGCATAGGCTGAAAGTCCTGACACTGATTTATCAGGATCAGGCTTTCACTTTGATATTCTTTTACAAACTCCACCTAATCCTATAAGACAATCCAGCAGATCACATAAACCACCAGCGTACTTGAAAGACTACAAGTGCAATGTGCTTACTGACAGTGTTCCTTCATGTTCTACTCATCATCCCATTGGCACTTATATTTCCTATGACAATATTTCCAGCAAATACAAGCATCTTATCCTGACCTCTTCTTGTGATGTGGAACCTAAGTCATACAGAGAGGCAGCTAAATCTCCTCTATGGGTTCAAGCTATGCAAGCTGAATTGGCAGCTTTAGATATGACACAGACTTGGACCATTACAGATTTGCCTGATGGAAAGTAGCCAACTGGATGTAAATGGGTTTACAAAATCAAAAGGAAGGCAGATGGCAGCATAGAAAGATATAAAGCCCGGTTAGTTGCAAAATGCTATACACAAAAAGAGGGAGTTGATTATCTAGATACTTTCTCCCCAGTAGCCAAGATGTCAACAGTTAGAGTGTTGCTTGCTCTAGCTTCTATGAACAATTGGTTTTTGCAGCAACTTGATGTGAACAATGAATTCTTACATGGAGACTTGGAGGAAGAAGTTTATATGATGCTACCTCCTGGTTTACAGTCCACTACTTCAAATCAAGTCTGTAAATTGCAAAGATCCCTTTATGGTCTTAAACAGGCTAGCCGACAATGGTTTGCTCGATTGTCTACATTTTTCATTGATGCAGGATACACTCAGTCACTACATGATCATTCCTTGTTTGTTAAATCCATTGGTTCTAGTTTCACTGCACTTCTAGTTTATGTGGATGACATTATCTTGACTGGTACTGAACTGAATGCCATTCATGATATCAAGCAGTCTTTGGACAGTGCTTTTAAAATCAAGGACCTTGGTGATTTGAAGTTTTTCTTGGGCTTTGAGATTGCAAGGAATAAGAAGGGTATTGTTATGAACCAGAGAAAATATACATTGGACTTAATCACTGATGCAGGCCTTCTTGGTTCTAAACCTGTTAGCACACCTCTCTTGATTGCAATGTTCATTTCAGTGCTACATCTGGTACTATTCTTGAAGATCCTTCTTCATATAGGCGTTTAATTGGTAGACTACTTTATCTCACCAATACTAGACCAGACATTACCTTTGCAGTTCAGCATCTTGCCCAATTCATGCACCAGCCCACTGATATTCATCACACTGCTGCGCTTCGGATTCTCCGATTTCTCAAAGGTTGTCCTTCTCTTGGCTTGTACTTTCCTGTTCAATCCACATCACATATCAAAGGTTATTGTGATAGTGATTGGGCTGCTTGCCCTGATACTCGAAGATCTGTGAGTGGCTATTGCATGTATCTTGGGAATTCTCTTGTCTCATAGAAGTCTAAGAAGCAGAAGACTGTTTCACGTAGCTCATGTGAAGCTGAATATCGATCTATGGCGAATGCAACACATGAAGTCCAATGGTTGACATATCTGCTCTAAGACTTTCAAGTCCCTTTCCATTCACCTGTTGTGCTTTACTGTGACAATCAAGCTGCCTTGTACATTGTTGCCAATCCGGTTTATCATGAACGCACTAAACATATCGAAATTGACTACCATATCGTTCGTGAGAAAACGGCTTCTGGTCTTGTGAAGTTGCTGCCTATTCCTACTAATTTACAACTTGCAGACATCTTCACTAAGGCTTTGAGTCCTAAACTTTTTCGTGGCTATGGTTTCAAGCTGGGACTACTTGATTTGTACTCACCAGCTTGCAGGGGGGGGGGTATTATACCAAGCTCAAGCTCGGTTAGTTGATGCTGAGCTAGCAGCAAGGACAGCGAGCTGATGCCGAGAATGAGTAGTGAGCTAGCTGCTACCAAGATGCTGAGATCCGAGCTAATGCCGAGATCCGAGCTGATGTCGAGATGCAGTAGCGAGCTAGCTGCTGCCGACAAGGAGTAGTTATTTAAACTAACTTTACTTAACTTTAGTTAGTCTAACTGTAGTCAGAGTTAGTTACTTTCTAACCAACTATATATATACATTCAGCGTGTAATAGTTAGTTGAGTTAGCAATACAATTTTAGAAATTCATTTTATTCTCTCTCCATTCCTTCTAACTACTTTTCTATTCTTCTACGATCTTCTTCTTCTTCTTCGAGTAATAATTCTTCTTTCTACTTGATTCATCAATCTTTGAGAATGCGAGGAAAAAAAGAATCAGGTAGAGGTTTATCTGTGTCATGCTTGAGCTTTTTATCTTGGTTTCTCATTCCTCACTTTTTTTCATTGAAGGAATCAGTACTTCTACTGATTTTGGAGTCTTCTTTTATTAGCAAAACAACAAATGATGAAACATGTTTAATTCTTTTCTCTAATTAATAGAAGTTATACTGAATGTTTAAGATCATGGTCTTGGATTAAACGTTTGCTTGCTATTGTTGAGTTGTTTGATGATTTCTTATATTTCAGTTTCTACTGACTTTTTTACATGGATCTATTTTTCTTTTGACATGTGCAAGTTTGAATTCAAAGGCTGGTAGCAAAGAAGTTTATAGACTATGATATAAAGTTAATATAGCACTATTAAGTTAATACTATAGTTTTATTTTTAAATAACTATTCTCGACATTGTAGGAAGAAGACTATAGTTGTGTCATTGTGGAATGACCTTGCGACTACCATAGGGCAAGAGTTGCTTGACATTGCTGATCAATCTCCAGTATTTGTTATCAAATCCCTCAAGGTTGGGGACTTCCAAGTTATGCTAAGTCATAAGTATTTGTAGTTATTGAAGTAAGTGCAAGAAGATTGCATTTTGATTATTCTTTAATCTTTCATGTTTCAGGTGTTTCATTGTCAACCATAAGCAAAAGAAACTTAGATGCTGGTATACCAATGTCCATACAACTATTTGTTTTGTTATGATAGACTTTTCATGATAATCATTTCTATATGCTACATTCAACAGGTACGATTCCGAAGGAAAGGAAGAAACAATGGCCTCGGTTGGGGCTGGATCAAGTCCAGCTGCCAAGAATGGGGGTAGATCTGTGTACTCTGATCATGTTTTGCATTCTCATATAACGTCAAACCAATCCTTGGGAGATGACAAGGTATTTGTTGTTGAATTGTGTAGTTTATGCTCTAAAAATGCAGCATGTAGTTTTATATTTTTAGTTTTTTTCAAGGAAGTTCCATTTTGTTTTTTGTTTAAATATGAATGTTAAATAAAACTATTTAACAATGGATTGTGTCATTTGAGCATAGATATGAACAAGGTTGATGCGTAGATATGATTTTGTAACCTGAAAGAAGAGTTGAGACATTTCTCAAGTAACCATTCCCTTTCCAATGGTTCTTCAAAAGTAAAAAAGTTCCTAACAATAAGTGATGGATTGGGAAAGAGATCCACATCAGATCCACAGTTGTGTTGTCATTAGTAAGAGTCAAGTTAAAAATAAAACAAAGTTCTCATTTAGGACTGACTTCTGTAACTACAGAATGACAGCTCATCAAAATGATGATTATTAGGGTAATTCTTTTTACAATTTGGTTCTCACTAATCACATGGATTTGGTATCAGCCCTCTCTTACAAATCTTCAAATTTGCTTCACAACTATCTGTCATATCTAACCTTTTATCATGATCCATGATTCCTAAGTGTATAAAGTTGGTTTTTTTATTTTTTTTTATTTTTTTAGGGTTTTTCATGGTGGAAGAGGAGTTTGTAAAGTTATTCTGACGATAGGTTGAATGTAATTATAGTGTATTGTTCAAATGGTGGTATATATAAGTTGTGTTCAAGAAATCAGAACGGAAAACTTATAATTGGATAGAAAAACTTTGAACAGACCCATGACAATCAAGTTGATCAGCCTTTTCTTTTTTACTCCCTCCGTCCCTAAATATAAGAATCCTTTGGGGGATTTCACGTCCATTAAGAAAGTGAAATAATTTAGTTAATTGTATTGTAAATGTGAACTTTTGATATGTAATTTAAAAATTACCCCTGTTAATATTATTGTGAATCTAAAAAGTGTTAAATAAATAAGGGTGTTTGTGAAAAAAAGTAATTAATAATCATTGAAAATTGACAAAGGGTAAAAGTGTCAAAAGAGTCTTATATTTAGGGACGGAGGGAGTAGTATCTACGGATAGTGAACCTGTGCAAAATGTGCAAATCTTTTTCGTTCATTGTAATAATTTTAAAAAAAATACCATATAAAATATAATTCCAAAAAATAATAAATTTATTCTCTTATAAAAAAATAGTCAAAATTAATGCTTGAACAAACACAAAGAATAACGAAATTTAAAACCCATACATCGCACAAGCAATTTTCCAAGAAAAACAAAAAGTGACATCACTTACCATGTGTTGTAAAAAATGACAATGATCATTAAAAAAAAACATCCTTATAAAAGACAAAAATCTAAATGACTTTTTTTATTTATTTTTCAACCGAAACCAAAACAACGACATTAGCATATGATAATGGAAGTTTAGTTCAAAGACTAACCTAACAAGGTTTTGGCTAAAAAACACCAAATATATTTGGTGTTTAAGTACACCATATATTAATTCAATAATTGAGTTTACTTGCAACCTGTTGTGAAAGTATTATATATGATTTTAATAAATTTCCAAATATAAACCTCATTAATGAACTTATTTATTGTTTGTATTTAAAGATTTTTTATTAATAAGTAATAAATAAAAATATCTATATATTACTTTTTTTAATTATAATCTATCCTATAAGTTTTTAAAATTATTTATTTTTTAAAAAAATCATATATAAATCCTAATTTTACTAAATTATATTTGAAGTATCAATTTATAAGGGTGTAAAACAATTAATTTTTTATGATAAAAAAACAATTTTTTTTATAATCAACGGGGCTAAAAGCCCGAAAGCAATTAATTTTTTATTGAAGTATTTCCGACATAGGAAATATAAATCAAGTAATTAAGATTATCATGATTTTTTAGGGTGTAAATTAAATAATTTACTTATAACACAATTATTTTTCCATTGTGTGTCATATAATTTTATTTTTATTTTTCGGTGTATTGGATTGTACGTTAAATCTACATTAAAAAAATATAATTTTAGAAAAATATAATTTTAGATTATGTTGTTAAGAAAATAATCAAAATTCAATATTTCCTTCATAGGTTCTGTAGATTATTTTTTGAGGAATGTGTAATTTTTCTATTCTACCCTTATCACTTCAACAACAATAATTAACTTCAAACCCTTTTTTTTGTAATTTACTCAATGAAAATAATATTCTCTACATTTTCTTAGTGAACGTGAATTATTCCAAAAGGGTCTTACATATAGGACTAGATGGAGTATAATGTTAACAAAATCTAAGGGGAAACATGTGCTCCCACTTACTCCTTCCAAAGTTCTGCCACTACTAATAAACCATAGTCCCTAATGTGAACTTATGTGAGACATAACATTCCAAAATCATGATTATCGTCAATTTACTACATACAATTTTCAATGCATTATAATTTTATTTATTAACTTTAATATTTGAATATCAATATCTATGAATAATATTATTAATTGGTAAATATATTTCAACAAAACAAATAAGGGTGTTTTTGTCTAAAAAAATGTTATAATATGTTAATTTGTTCCAATTGAAAAATCACATTTCTCATATTACATTTTTTAATTATCTATACTATAAGTTTTTTTTTACAATTATTTATATTTAAAAAATCATAAATTTTTATAATTAACATATTTATACAAATTACATAAAGATATTTTTGTCTACAATAATATGTTATACTATGTTAATTTGTTTCAACTGAAAAATCACCTTTTGCATATTACATTTTTAATTATCTATGCTATAAGTTTTTTAATAATTATTATTTTGTAAAAAATTATAAATTTTTATAATTAACATATTTCTACAAAACACATAAAGATATTTTTGTTTACAATAATCTGTTGTACTATATTATTTTGTTCCAACTGAAAAATCATTTTTCTTATATTATATTTTTTAATTATCTATGCTATAAGTTTTTTTATAATTATTTATTTTAAAAAATCATAAATTTTGATAATTAATATATTTCTATAAGACACATAAGGATATTTTTGTCTAAAAAAAACTATTATAATATGTTAATTTGTTCTAACTGAAAAATAACATTTTCATATTACATTTTTTAATTATCTATACTATTAGTTTTTTTATATAATTATTTAATTTAAAAAATCATAAACTTTTATAATTAACATATTTCTACAAATTACATAAGGGTATTTTTGTCTACAATAAGATGTTATACTATGTTAATTTGTTCCTAGTGAAAAATCACCTTTTGCATGTTACATTTTTTAATTATCTATGCTATAAGTTATTTTAATAATTATTTATTTTTTAAAAATTATAAATTCTTATAATTAACGTATTTCTACAAAACACATAAGGGTATTTTTGTCTACAATAATATGTTATACTATGTTAATTTGTTCCTACTGAAAATATCACTTTTCTCATATTATATTTTTTTTTAATTATCTATGCTATAAGTTTTTTTTATAATTATTTATTTTAAAAAATCATAAATTTTTATAATTAACATATTTCAACAAAACATATAAGAGTACTTTTCTCTACAATAATATGTTACGTTATGTTAATTAGTTCCAATTTAAAAATCATATTTATCATATTATATTTTTTAATTATCGATGATATAAGTTTTTATCATAATTATCTATTCTTAAAAAATCATAAATCCTAATTACAAGTGTGTTTAAATATAAAAACAATAAAGAATATTATTATTTTTTAATTTATGATGTAAGTAAAAAAATAAAAGTTCATAAAATCTTCGAAGATTGCAATAATAAATAATGTGTAACTTGTTATACCTATTATAACAAGTAAAATCTTCAAAGATAACAATAATAAATAATGTGTAACTTGTTATACCTGTTATAACAAGTAAAAAAAGATGATGTATGTATCCACCAAAACATAATCCGGTGTAACTTAGCCATCACCACCTAACAAACATAGAAACCAAAATGATAGATAAATCATGCTAGTAATCTCGAAAACTAAAGGGAACATTTCCTTTTATGTTTGGAGTTTTCGAACAATATCCTTGGCAGCACATATTAAACATAATTCTGGGAACTATTTTAGGAAAAAAGTTCAAAAGCATTTAACTAAACTTATCTTTTTGTGTAAGACATTTTGACCAACACCTCGACATGGTCCCATTCACACCCCCGACAACATCAAATGCCACAAGTCCACAACACAGCAGCATCACTATTCACTAGACAGACACAGACAGAGTAAAAAAGTAGCAAGCATCACCACAATGCCATCCTCATCCTCCTCCTTCACAAGCCTCCACATCACCGCCCTCGACGCCATCACAAACGTAAACTCCCTCTTCACCCTCGCCGTCTTCGTCGGCCTCGCTTACAACCCCAACGACCCCTCCAACACTCTCAACTCCAACCCCTCCTGCTTCCCCACCGCCACCATCGCCGAGAATCTCGTCTCCTTCCACGTCTACTCTTTCAGCTCTTTCCTCTTCTCCAGCCTCATCGCTCTCGCTCTCAAACAAGCCATCCGCCTCTCCCGCTCCCGGCACTCCTTTCATTTCCCTCAGCCCGCCGTCGAGTTCCTCGCACAAATCAATCGCACCGCCCTCCGCATCGGGATGCTGGTTTCGGGGTTAGGATCAGCTTTCGGATGCGGGTTTCTGATGATGGCGCTTGTTAATGTTGTTCAGATAAAGCTTGGGACTTTGGCTTGTGGGAGCTCTCATGCTTATGCTGCTGTTGTTCCGCTTTTGATCCTTGTTCCTATTGCACTTGTTATTTATTTGTCGCTTGTTTTGTACGCTTTTACTCGCTAGCAATGGAATGGCGCGATCGATCTACGTATTTTTTGTACTTTAAAAACTGAGGGGACCAAATTGGAAGGTTGATTTGGAGTTTGGAGATTATAGATTGTTGTAGTGATATCAAAACCCTTAATATCGGTATAAGGAGTTCTAACTGTGCTTCTTATTTATTTATTAATTTATCAATGTATAAGGAGCTTGTCTTGTTTTGGCTACCTTCTACGTATTTGTATTGAGTGGTGTTATATCTGGATGTACATCTTCTTGTCTTATATGCAGAACAATTCTGGATTGATATGTATTGTGATTTGTGAACATTTCTAAATTTGGAATTAGGGGAAATTGAAGGAACCAGTTTGGAAAGCTGGTTCGTAGTTTTGACATGTATTGTTAGAGTGATATTGATACCTTAACAATTTTATTATGTCGAGTTCTTTATTTAGTATTGACAAGACTAATGAGTTCTTAAATTTAGATTTGGTGAGTGATATTGAAACCTTAACAATATTGTTATGAGGAGTTCTTTATATTGTATTGACGAGACTCATGAGTTCTTAAATTTAGATTTGGTGAGACAAGACTCATAAGTTCTTATTTTGCTTTTCATTTAGTTATCACTTGTTTTGTACCCTGGTTTTTGTTTATGTATGTGCATTTTGTATAGTGTTCTTTGACTGCTATGTATAATGTATTGTGATATGCCAGGATTTGGAAGGTTGATGATAGGAATGATGGGGATTTGAAAAGTTGGTTTGGAGTGAAGTTGAAATCTTACCAATATTGAAATGAGGAGTTCTTTATGTAGTATCAGTTGAATGGTGAGCAAGGTTTTAAATCTGAGCTTGTGACCGCAACAGGATTCGCATTGTTAAGGTTTTGGTAGTATCTGAAACAATATCAGCTGCATTTTTCCCACCACAGTTTGCAATTTTGTTAAATGCAACTACAAGCACGACCACTATTTAAAACCTTGATGGTAAGATAAGACTTATAAGTTCTTAATATGGATTTTGGGGGTACCATTGTATTCATGTGTGATTGTCGATTCCGAATGACAGTGAAATCATATAGTCATCCTCTGAAGTGGTGGTAATATTTTACTATTTTGGCAGTATTCACGTTCTCTTTTTTTTAATTGCAGTTTAAGTCATAATTGTAGTTACATTAGGATTTACGAATTTCGGGCAATTGTGGAAAAATGTGGCTGGTCCTGTTGCAATTGCAACCGTGGTACAGTTATAAAGACCGCCAAAACTGCAATATTGTGTTTGTGGACTGCAATTTAAAACCATGCTACTATTCACTTTTGAACTTGGTCTCAGATTGTCGTTTATAATATTTGTCTGAATTTTGAAAATATCACTTCTGAACCAGATGATGAGATTCTCATTTGCATTATTTGAAATGATTATGCAAATTTTTATGGTTGACGGAATTTTGTTATATGTCATGACTCATGACAATAGTAAAAACAGGGGTGGAGAAATATAGAGGCTTAAGCTTAATTACTCCTTTTACATAATATTTAAATATTTATAAGGTAGATTATACAGTTATTCTCACTATCCCCTTCATATGACCTGTATCAAGCGTGCAAATATCTCATATATACTGCATCCAAGTTCGGATGTCTACTTGCATTGTAACTCAGTTATATTCTTCTGTTGGAATTTGAGCAGAGCCTTTAATTCCAAAAGTTGTTAATAGTCATTCTTCGTCCTCCTTTAATTACTAGTTTCTTTCTCTGGATGCCATTGCTATCAAATTCAGGAGCAATAAAATATGATAGATGTAAGATCTAGCTTTTCATGTCCTTACTACATGCACCAATCTGTTGGTTTGCTTGAGGATCTTCTTAGAGTTTTTGACAGCTTTGTTATGCTTATCCTTGTATGCACATAGAGATAGAGTAGCCTTATATCCTTTTTAAGCCTAACATTTCTGGTTATCTTTGGATGGAATAACATGATGGCTTTTGTTTAATCCCATTAATAACCCACCTCGTACTAACTAATAAGAAGGACCTCTATTTTTATGTGCCAGTGGCTAGTGTACAACTGTTCATAGTGATTCAAGTGATGGGTAGTGGTAACTGATAAGCTTCTGGAGTTGCTGTACAACAGCATAAAATCTCAAAAGGATGATTTCAGAGAAACATTTGCCTTAAGGATGATTTTCTTTTGCAGTTTACTCATTGCCTTGAACAGTGAAGACTAGGATCAGGAATCATGGCCTTGGACAGGTCAACATTAATGGTGCAAGTCTTGTGGAGGATGTGAATTGTAATTAGTTATGATTAATTTATCCCAACAAGATAAACTATGGTTAAGTCTGTTGCAACAATGTTACCTGTGATTAGTAAAATGTAGCTTTAACATATATTGGGTAAGTTTGTATTCTTCCCTCAGGTAGGCTTGGAGTTGGTGAAAATGGATCAGTGTCAGAAAATCTGCATATTCAGAAGCTCAGCAGAGGTGCGAGGGTAGTTAGCTCCAAGCTAAGATTTTCTGATAGGCTGTTTTCTTTTGGTGCATGTCACTTTGTTTTCTCTCTCTGGTTATGTCTCTTTCTTCCTCACTGAATTTATCTTTATTCTCAGTTGCTCTCTGTACAAGCTATCAGTTCTCAGTGGCAGCCTTCTTTTGTGAGTCCTAAGGTATTTTGTCACGGTGATATAGTTTCTAAAAGGGATTCCACCCTTATTGTAGTGAAGCTTGGCTTGACTAGTCTAGTTACTTGCTTTGGGATATATATGCTACTATTTTCCCAATGTCAACTTCATGTATAAGCAGGTTTTATATATATTTTCGAGAAATGTCAAATTCCATTGTTCCGTCCATGTATATAAAGACTCTTCAGGTAGATTTTATGTCCATTAAGAAAGTTGGTTAATTTAGTTAATGATATTGAAAATGTAAATATTTTTATTTTTTGGTTTCCCATCGGTTCGGTACTGGCCTTGATGCCACTAGCCCGAGGGAGTCTCCTCTGGACCAGCTTAGTCCGGTTCGGCCGGGTGGGGAGATTAAGGTTGAAAGCCTCCTTGTGGGTGTTGTGGGGGATCGAACACCTGTTCTCCCTGCCAAATCTAGTCTCCCTTAACCACTGGACCAAAACACCACAAGTGGAAATATAAATATTTGATATATATTTTCAAAATTATCCCTATTAATAGTATTGAGAATCTAAAAATTGTTAAATAAATAGGGATGTTTGTTGGAAGAAGTAAGAACATCTCCAACCCAAGAACCCACTTTTGGTTCTTAGGTGGTTCCGACAACATTTTTTATATTATCTCACACTTTTCCATATCTTAAGCAATCCAACTTCAAATTTGCTCCAACCCCAAAAACCAATCCATGGTTCTTTCATGGTCTCCACACCCTACCCCACACTACCTTTTACATATTATTAAAATATTACGTATTATAATAAAAAAATTAAATTATTATTCAATTAATATAAAAAATCCAACAACAATAATTTAAAAAATATATAAAATTACTAAAAATACATAAAAAATATAAATAATAAAAATAATACAATACATAAAAATATTACTACATAATAGAATAATTCAAATGAAAATACATAAAAATAAAGGTTAAAAATGTCAAAGTACTTCCTACTCAACTAAACTACTGTGGTAAAAACTACTGCTCAAAACTAAAAACTCCTATTTGTAAAAACAAAATTATCGCTCCGTTTCATATGTAATGTTGTTTTAGCATTTGTACTATGTTTCATAAGTCCTGTTGTTTTATATACCCAATGCATAATTAATGCTATTTTTCCAAATATACCCCTACTTATTACACTCTCTTTTTCACTTCCAATACCATTATCTCTCTTCAATAATGATTATACAGTGACATTATAGTCAAAATACAACAAATTCTTACATCATTTAACCATTTCTTAAAACTCGTGCATAACCTTAAGACATTACATATGAAACGAAGGGAGAACTACACAAATAATAAAAAAAATAAAAGTAACCAAAAAAAAAACTGAACTGCTACACAAAACTACAAAAATTAGAAACAACAAAAAAAAAAATAAAAGAATCTTTTATAAATGGCCTTCACGGTTCCTATCCTCTCTTCCTCGCCATTCTTCTTCTCCTCTAATACTATTTTCTTCTTCTCCATTGCTTCAATCTCTTCTTCTCTCTAGAAAGGTCCTCCTCCATCACGGTTTCTTCTTCTCTCCATCGTCACTCTCCTCTTGGCCGCTACTTTAATCTCTTCTTCTCCTTCATTCATCCCAAATACTCCCTCCCTCACGGTTTATTCCTCAAATCCGTGACCTCCCTCACGGTTCTCTTTCATTCATCACTTTTCCTCTCCCTCCTCACGATTTATTCCTCAAATCTGCGAAGTTGATGAATCAAACACCTTAACTCCATCTATATGGCTCTGCATGTAGTGGATTTCGACTACCCCAGCATCAATTTTATGGTGGCATAAAGATTTGGGATTAGGGTTTTTAATTTTCCCCTTTCATCCTTCTCATTTTAATTATTTATTGTGTTTTTTTATTGCGAATTTGGAATGGAATTGTTGATTATATGATTTTGCATGTATTTTTTCTCTTATTCACTGTGTTGCTCTAGAAGAAGAAGAAAGAGATTTTTTTTTTAATTTTTGGTTAGTTTCCCATGTGCGGGGCCCACAACTAACCTCAAGCACCGTCTCTTAGTCGGTTTTTGCTTCTGAACCCCTTAGAGCATCTCCAACCCAGGGTTCTTGACCCTGGGTTTCCGTGACGAACGACCGACGAACGCACCGGGGCGTTGGAGGCAGCTGATCTGGCAACTCGTGACAAGCACCGTGCCTTGGCCACGGAACGGTGCGTGGAGGCCTCTAGTGGACTCCACACCGTAGGGAGGAGAGAGTAAAAACAAAAAAAAAACAATTTCCTTCCTTCTCCTTTCTCGGTTCATAGCAAAAATGGAGGAGGAAGAAAACAACACCAGAGCAGAGAATCAACAAACAACAAGATCAGAGCAGAGAAGGAAGAAAACAATTAATTATTTTACAATAAACAATCATTCTAAATACAAGATCGAAAATTAAAATAAAAAAGGGGAAAAAAAACCTAAGAACCCGAATTGGGATTCCAAGCCAAAATCGATCCACATGCAAAATCGATTCCTTGCTTGATCCTGCTCGATCGCGCTTCGGTTTGAGGGAGAGAGGCCGAAGTCGATCACCGGTTAATGGAGAAGGGATTGTTGTTCGTGGCTGAGAAGAAGGGATTGTCGGTTGATGATCCCTGTTCGTGGCTTGCTTGGGTGATGGATCGGTCTTCATCAAAAGCTTGCTTGGGTGATGGATCAGATTTGAGCCACATGCATAGCAACGAAACCGCCACCGTCGCGAGCCAAGCCCATACGGTCTTCATCTCTATTGTGGCTTCCTTCATTCTTGGCTTCGGTTTTTTCGCAGAGAAGGCAGTGGAGAAGAAGGGATCGTTGTATGTGAGGCGTGTTATGGAGAAGGAAGGCGTGTTGTGGAGAGGGAAGGCAGAGAGGGAGTAATATGAAGAGAGAGGGAGTAATATGACGCGTGAGGGAGTATAAACCGTGAGGGAGTAATTTTGTTGGAACCTTGAAGCAAGTTTGTGAGGCAGAGATAAAGTAATTGATCTCTATAAAAAAAATATCATGTAAGTTTGGTCATGTAAGCTAATTTTGTTTATCATCAATCAACAATTCACACATGTTACCGTTGCAAAACTACATATAGCCGTTTACAACCGTTACATACACAAAAATAATAGCAGTTGCAAATTCTTGTTCTATAAATATGAATACATTGTGTCAAGATTTCACAAGAAAAATTTCATTTTCATTTAGCCAAATGGATCCCAATCAAAATCATTACAATGCTTATTTCAATTTCTTACAAAATCATTCACCTCCACCAAATACTAATTCCCCATACTCTCCAATTATTCCTAATACACAAGGTAGTAATTCAAACACTAGAAATTCTCAAAATCCTCCCTATTTCCCAAATCCACGATATAACCCAAACTTCTACAACCATCCATTTTCTATTCCACATTCATACCAACACCCCATGTATCCAGCACCACAAACCAACCTCACCATGAGTAATAGCCGTGTTCAATTGAATGAAGAAGATCCCGAAACACCGGGTGGGTCAATTTCTTTATCTCAAGTACCATCATTTTTAACTCAAGTCAGATTGGAGAATATCAATCTTGATGAACAAGAAGGAGGAGGAGAAACTGAGAAGACAAAAGGTAGAGAAAAATTCTCTCAAGATGAAGATAGGTTTCTCATTGAGGCATGGATAAATATTTCAAAGGATTTAGTTGTTGGAGTGGATCAAAAATCAGCTAGTTTTTGGGGAAGGATTGAGAGTAATTACAACCAGTACCGTGACGAGAAGTTTTCTACAAGGAGAGCACCCCAACTAAAATCAAGATGGCACATGTTGAATAGTGCAACCCAAAAGTTTGCTGGATGCTACAAACAAGCCGTGGAAAATAAAAAAAGTGGGAGCAATCATGATGATATAATGAGAAATGCATACAAGATTTATGCTCAAGACGAAGGCGGCAAGAAGTTTGAGTGTAAGCATGCTTGGCGTTTGTTGAAGGATGAACCCAAATGGGCTGCAGGTATGTTCGAATGTTCTTCAAAAAGAACAAAGATTTCTGCTTCCGGTGCATATTCGTCATCTTCTAATCCATCTACACTGACAAGTTCTGAGTACAACCCAACATCGCCTATTTTGGAATGTCCGATCGGGCAAAAAGCTGCCAAAAGAAAGGCGAAAACAAAGCAAGGTCAAAGTTCGAATGCAAACGATGTTGCAGAATTCAATTTGATTTTTCAAAAAAAAGTTGAAAGCATGACAGATTTTAATCGTGCATTTGATGAGATGGTAAAGGCGGAGCAAGAAAAGATTTAGATAGACGCAGATAGGATGAAGATGGAAGCGGATAGGATGAAGATGGATGCGGATAGATTGAAGATAAATGATTTGCTAATCCTCACCAAAGATACATCCGATATTAGTGAGAGACAACTAAGAGATCATGAGGTGTTGTGCAACTTCATTAGGGAGAAATATGGCTTAGTTTAGAATCAACTTTATTAGCGAGATATATGTGTTATGAATTATGAATTATGAATTATGCATTATCATCTTCAATTATGTTTTATGAATTATGAATTATGAATTAGGTATTATCATCTTGTTTTATGAATTATGAATTATGAATTAAGTTTTTTAAAAATTAGTCGATGCAAACTAGCCGTTGTAAACTAGCCGTTAAAAACTAGCCGTTGTAAACTAGCTGTTGCAAACTAGCCTATATTTACTTCAGTCACTCTAATTCTTCTATCATATTTCATCTTTCATCTTTCCAAAATTCTTCTTTCATCTCTCAAGTTATTGTTTCATCTTTCTTGTTTCCAATTCATCTAATGGACCCTTCAGATCCTTTCAACTTTCACAAAATTCTCAAATGGCATATTGACAATGTTATTAACGACAATAGCGAAGAAGAAATGATGAGGATTATTATTGAAAGGCAAAGAGAGGAACAAGCTAGTAGCTCTACTAGGTGTACAGGGAAAAGAAGGCACATAGATAGGAACCGTGAAGAAGGACATACAAGATTGTTTAACGATTATTTCTCTGAACATCAGGTATACACGGATGAACAGTTTCGCCGAAGGTTCCGAATGCACAAGCATGTTTTCCTTCACATTGTACAAGCCCTTGGCGAGCATGATGAGTATTTTCAAATGAGGGTGGACGGACGTGGTAGACAAGGCCTTTCACCACTTCAGAAATGCACTTCTGTTATTCGTATGTTGGCATATGCATCATCTGCTGACAGCCTTGATGATTATGTCAGAATGGGGGAGAGCACTTCAGTGGAATGCTTAGATAAATTTACAAGCGGTGTGATCAAGATATTTGGGGAAGAATATCTGAGGAGGCCTACAACTGATGACATTCAACGCTTGTTGCAAATAGGGAAGGATCGTGGTTTTCCAGGTCTGTTGGGCAACATAGATTGTATGCATTGTGAGTGGAAAAATTGTCCAGTTAAATGGAAAGGTCAATTTTGTCGAGGTGATCATGGGAATCCTACAGTTATGCTTGAAGCAGTGGCATCAAAGGACTTATGGATTTGGCATGCATTCTTTGGGGTTGCTGGTTCAAACAACGACGACATTAATGTGCTGAATCAATCACCCGTCTTTAACGATATTCTACATGACCGAGCTCCAGAGGTGAAGTACACTGTTAACGGAACTAAATACAATTTGGGGTATTATTTAGCAGACGACATTTATCCGGAATGGGCTACATTTGTCAAGAGCAGTCCAATGCCACAAGGAGAGAAGAGACAATTTTTTGCCAAACAGCAAGAAGGTGCTAGAAAGGATATCGAGCGAGTATTTGGAGTACTCCAAGCTCGATTCACAATCATACGTTCCCCAGCTCGACAATGGAAATTAGATTCACTTGCGCGTATAATATATGCTTGTATCATATTACATAATATGATTGTCGAAGATGAACAAGACACATATGGTGGTAATTTCGATTATTCTGATGTTGGTAACGACACGGTGGAAGAATGTAATAACGCTCGTGACCCTGATATTCAAGATTACCTGCAAAGGAGATTTGCTATTCGTCATAGGATAACCCATCACCAACTTAGAGCCGATTTAGTAGAACATGCTTGGGAGCACCACAGGCATATGTGTAAGATCCATGAAGAATGTTTTGATAAATGCCAAAAGGTTTTGAACAAGCTACAAATGTGTTGATCAAGATCAAGCTCAACAAGCAACAACAAATATCAAGTTAAGAAGAGAGAGCCAACTCATGAAGACTTAGTTTGGTAGTTTATGTTTTATTGTTTTATCTTTAGCCTCTCAAGTCTCTTAGTTTATGAGTTTGGGTAGAGTCTCTTAGAGGGTAGTGAATCTCTTTTGATTGCATGATTTTATCATATTTTGAGTATTCACTTTGCCTAAAATCAATAGGTGGCTTAAAGGTTTGAAAGAAAAGGTTTAGTTTTTGAGAAAACAAGTTTTAAGTGATTTTTAATCAAAATAATCGATTAACAGGTTTTGATAATCGATTAACAGTATATTATGAACTGAAAATCGATTAACAACTTTTGATAATCGATTATCTGCACTTTTACTCGAGTAAATTTTTACAGGCTTGCGGCATTACTCGATTAAGGCATGGTTACTCGATTAGCCACTTTTTTACTCGAGTAACACGATCAGATATGGTTTTTAAAATGCGTTTTTCACTTCTCAAAAGCACTTCTAACCATTCCTAACTTTTGGGTATTCTATATAAACCTATTTCTAACCTTTGTGATCATATTCCATCATTTTGATATTCATTTTACAAAGAATCAAGCCACTCTATTCTCTCTCACTTTCTCAAGATCAAAGTTCTCATTTTTACATTCTTTGATCAAGAACCTTGAATCTCTCATGTTGATATTTTCATAGCTTTTGATTGAGATTCATAGGATTGTTATTTTGTTTTCATTTGAGTTGTAATCATTGCAAAGAAGGCAAACACTCTACAACAAAGGAAGTCTTGAAGAAGTTATTCATCAAGCAAAGTTATTTGGAAGCCTTGGTGTGGCATATCATCAAGCACTTGGAAGTCTTGTAGTGAAGCAAGCAAGTGGAAGTCTTTGAAGAATCTCAAAGCATTGGAAGTCTTGTTGTGGGGTATCGGCAAGCAAGAGAAGAGGTTAGATTAGATATCAATAGGGTTACAAGGCAAGGGTGTGGTATCTCTTGTAGGCTAGCAAGAAGGGAGTCTTGTGAGGCATTTACTTGTAATTTGAGAAACTCTAATTCCTCATAGTGAAGAATCTCTCTTGGTTGAAGAGGGGACTGGAGTAGCTTTCAAGTGGATGAAAGTGAACCAGGATAAATCACTGTGTCGTATCTCTAAACTCTCTACTCTTTACAATTCAAGTCTTTAATTGTGTTCTTGGTTGAAAACCTAGAAAAAGTGATTTTTCATAATTGATTGAATTGAATCTTAATTGTGCAAAATTGATTTGGGGAAAATCATTTTCATAACCTAGGTAATCAATAAGAATATTGGTGTTAATCAATTCCGCTTTATCTCTGATCATATGTGTTAATTGATTGATTTTCGTATTTGATTGAAAAGCGATTTTTCAATTTTAACATTGATTAATCGAGTAATTGGTTTCATTAATCGATTAGTTTGAATTGATCATTCGGCATTAATCGATTAGTTGACTTGTTAATCGATTAATAGAAGAAAATTTCAAGAAAATCATTTCTTTTAATCGTTTTGATTTGTTTCTTGCGAAAATCTTTCAAGGTTTATCTAACACCTATTCAACCCCCCCTTCTAGGTGTTCTCCTAGTGTCTCCTAGTTATTTCACCCACCGATTGTAGGTTCCAACAATTGGTATCAGAGCTCGGTCGAAAGACACGAGCATAGAGCTTTTTCGTTAAGATCCTTGAGGAAACTACAATGGGATTCGTACCCTTTGGTGGTGAAGGTGCTTCAATAAATCGCCCTCCTATGTTTGGTGGAGAGGGTTATGGTTATTGGAAAATTAGGATGAGAATCTTTATAGAAGCCATAGACATGAACATTTGGGAAGCCATTGAAAATGGTCCTTATATTCCCGCAAAAGAAGTAGAAGGTGTACTTACAATACCTCCCAAAGATAAGTGGACCGATGATGATAAAAAGAAAATTCAATATGATTTAAAAGCAAAGAATATTATCACCTCCGCTCTATCTTATGATGAGTTCTTTAGAGTCTCCCAATGTCGTGATGCCAAAGAAATGTGGGACACCTTGCAAGTCACACATGAAGGCACTAGTGAAGTTAGGCGTGCTAGATTAAATTCTTTGATGCATGAATATGAATTGTTTCGTATGTTGCCTAATGAATCTATATGTTTTATGCAAAAGCGTTTTACTCATATTGTTAATCATCTCATTGCTCTTGGAAAAACTTCCTTGAATTGTGAACTTGTTAACAAAGTTTTAAGATGTCTAAGTAGGGAATGGCAACCTAAGGTTACCGCAATTGTTGAATCAAAGGACTTGGACAACATGGACTTAGCAACACTTTTCGGAAAGCTTCAAGAACATGAAATGGAGCTTGGACGCTTACATATGCATGAAGAATCGGACAAGAACAAAGAAAGAAAAGGAATCGCTCTTAAAGCTCAAAGATCATATCAAAAGGAAGAGAGTTCCGATAATGATGATAATGAAGATTCCGATTCGGACATTGATGAAGAGGAGATGAAGCTTCTACTAAGAAAGTTCAATAAGATCCTAAGGAGAAAAGGAAGGTTAAACAAGAACAAAAGTAAAGAGAAGGATCCCCCACACTACAAGACCAAGACAACAAAAGAAGGAATAGTTTGCCATGAATGTGGAAAGCTCGGTCATCTCAAGTACTCATGCTCTAAGTATCTCAAGAAGAAGGAGAAAGAAAAGAAAAATTCAAAATCTAAAAGAGCATACATAGTTTGGAATAGTGATGATGAAGATGACAAGAAAAGCACATCGAATAGTTCTTCAGATGATGAAGATGCCGCTTGTCTCAACTTGATAGCTCTAGTAAATGAAGAGGAAAGTTCAAATGATGAATCAAGTGAACAAAGCGACGAAAGCGATGTAAGTCTTACTAAATCCGAAATTTCTTCTAAGTATGAATTTTATATAATGCTTATGAAGAAATGCATGAACATCTCAAGAAACTAGCTTCGAAAAATATTGAAAGGAAGAAGCTCATTTTGAAACTTCAACAAGAGATTTTAGAACTTCAAAAACAAGTTGATGAGCTTAATCTTGAAAATGAAACCCTTGATCTTATATATGCTAGTTCTTCTTGTGATTGTGCTAGTAGATTGAATATTGTGGTTGATTGTGAGAATTGCAAATCGCTTAAGGATGAAAATGCTATTTTGAAAAATAAGCTTGCAAGTTTCACAAATGGTGACATTAGATTGCGCACATTGTTAAATTTTCAAAGAGAAAATTCAAACAAGTTTGGTTTGGGTTATACTAATGCTAAGAGTAAATCTCATAGAAATGTTGTTGATTTTTCTAAAGTTGATTTTTCAAATGCACCAACATGTTTCTATTGTGGTACTCATGGACATACTTCAAATGTGTGTTATATTAAAGTGCATGGTATACCTAAAGGAGATTTTGTTTGGGTGAAAAAGGGTGAGAGTCCCTACACTAACAAAAATGGATCCAAAACCATTTGGATACCAAAAAGCAAAGCATGATTGTTTTTGTAGGTATGATTGAAGAGCAAAAGGACTTTCATGTGATATTCATTCATTTGCATCTTCAATTGGTATGAAGAAAAGATCCTACAAATTGGTAACATTTGATATTGTTAGATATTACTCATAATTCTCTCAATTGGTACTATTCTCAATTGATATTATACAATTGGTATTTGTTTAGTTACAATTAGTATTATTTCTCTTGATGTGATATTGTTTATACTTTTGAGAAAATACTATCGGTATCAAATTCTTACAATTAGTATTATAATTGGTATACAATTGTTTCAATTGGTATCATTGAGTGATTATTAGATGATTATCATGCTATTGAAGAAATGTTTGGTATAGAGATAGTATGGTTATTAATTTCTCTATTTTGGTTTAGATATCTCTATATATGACATAGTTTCTCTTATATTTGGCTTAGTATTTTATATTATATTACTTTTTGATAATGCCAAAGGGGGAGAAATGTATGTTTTGAAGAGAAATGTATGTTTTGAAAAGAAATAATATTTTGTTTTGGAGAAAGGTTTGTTTTGTTGTTTTTATGTAGGTTGAGCAAAGTTGTTGGAGATAGGGGGAGAATCAAGCTTTTATCTCAGTTAGATTTCAAATGTCAAAAGCATAAATTGAGGGGGAGCAAGAGTCTCACCAAGTGATCAAATGGTTCACGCTTCAACAACTTCACAACTTCAAAACATGTTTGTCATTTTCAAAAAGGGGGAGATTGTAAGATCCATGAAGAATGTTTTGATAAATGCCAAAAGGTTTTGAACAAGCTACAAATGTGTTGATCAAGATCAAGCTCAACAAGCAACAACAAACATCAAGTTAAGAAGAGAGAGCCAACTCATGAAGACTTAGTTTGGTAGTTTATGTTTTATTGTTTTATCTTTAGCCTCTCAAGTCTCTTAGAGGGTAGTGAATCTCTTTTGATTGCATGATTTTATCATATTTTGAGTATTCACTTTGCCTAAAATCAATAGGTGGCTTAAAGGTTTGAAAGAAAAGGTTTAGTTTTTGAGAAAACAAGTTTTAAGTGATTTTTAATCAAAATAATCGATTAACAGGTTTTGATAATCGATTAACAGTATATTATGAACTGATAATCGATTAACAACTTTTGATAATCGATTATCTGCACTTTTACTCGAGTAAATTTTTACAGGCTTGCGGCATTACTCGATTAAGGCATGGTTACTCGATTAGCCACTTTTTTACTCGAGTAACACGATCAGATATGGTTTTTAAAATGCGTTTTTCACTTCTCAAAAGCACTTCTAACCATTCCTAACTTTTGGGTATTCTATATAAACCTATTTCTAACCTTTGTGATCATATTCCATCATTTTGATATTCATTTTACAAAGAATCAAGCCACTCTATTCTCTCTCACTTTCTCAAGATCAAAGTTCTCATTTTTACATTCTTTGATCAAGAACCTTGAATCTCTCATGTTGATATTTTCATAGCTTTTGATTGAGATTCATAGGATTGTTATTTTGTTTTCATTTGAGTTGTAATCATTGCAAAGAAGGCAAACACTCTACAACAAAGGAAGTCTTGAAGAAGTTATTCATCAAGCAAAGTTATTTGGAAGCCTTGGTGTGGCATATCATCAAGCACTTGGAAGTCTTGTAGTGAAGCAAGCAAGTGGAAGTCTTTGAAGAATCTCAAAGCATTGGAAGTCTTGTTGTGAGGTATCGGCAAGCAAGAGAAGAGGTTAGATTAGATATCAATAGGGTTACAAGGCAAGGGTGTGGTATCTCTTGTAGGCTAGCAAGAAGGGAGTCTTGTGAGGCATTTACTTGTAATTTGAGAAACTCTAATTCCTCATAGTGAAGAATCTCTCTTGGTTGAAGAGGGGACTGGAGTAGCTTTCAAGTGGATGAAAGTGAACCAGGATAAATCACTGTGTCGTATCTCTAAACTCTCTACTCTTTACAATTCAAGTCTTTAATTGTGTTCTTGGTTGAAAACCTAGAAAAAGTGATTTTTCATAATTGATTGAATTGAATCTTAATTGTGCAAAATTGATTTGGGGAAAATCATTTTCATAACCTAGGTAATCAATAAGAATATTGGTGTTAATCAATTCCGCTTTATCTCTGATCATATGTGTTAATTGATTGATTTTCGTATTTGATTGAAAAGCGATTTTTCAATTTTAACATTGATTAATCGAGTAATTGGTTTCATTAATCGATTAGTTTGAATTGATCATTCGGCATTAATCGATTAGTTGACTTGTTAATCGATTAATAGAAGAAAATTTCAAGAAAATCATTTCTTTTAATCGTTTTGATTTGTTTCTTGCGAAAATCTTTCAAGGTTTATCTAACACCTATTCAACCCCCCCTTCTAGGTGTTCTCCTAGTGTCTCCTAGTTATTTCACCCACCGATTGTAGGTTCCAACAATATGAACGACCAAAATTGAAATTTCATTATATGTAATTTTATTTATTTTTCATTTAAATTAATGTATTTTTTAATTATTTTTTTTATGTATTTTAGTAATTTTAAATTATTGCTGTTGAATTATTGGTATTAATTGAATTACATTTTAATTTTTATTATAATATGTAAAAAGTAATGTAAGGTAGGGTATGGGTTCCATTCAAGAATCATGGTTGGGTTCTTGGGGTTGAAGCAAAATTGTGTTAGAGTTGCTTAGGATATGAGGAAGTGTGAGATAATATAAAAAATGTTGTGGGGACCACCTAAGAACCAAAGATGGGGTATGGCATTGGAGATGCTCTTAGTAAAAGAAGGGTTTGGTACCTTCATTATGTAGATCAATTAAATAGTGACAATTGTGCATGAGATGCTGACTCATATTTGCTTGGTTGAAAAAGTCAAAATTTGCAATTAAATCCTTAAAGTTCTAAAAGCAAAGATGCAAAATTATTGATAGATAAAAATAAAAAACAAAAGGTTCAGTTCTGTCACAAAATTTCTGAAGCAAAAACCCAAAAGCCTATGCTGTTGTTCTGAAGTTTCCCTTCGACTCTCTGTTCTCCCTCCGCCCCTATAGATTATTACATAACTCCCATATGTTCCTTATAAAAATTAGATGATACTATTTCTAATTCTTAATCACCTTTAATTTGATCATCTTTAATCCCATAATCCAAAACTATTCACATCTAACTGTGTCATGTTGATGAATTTTGAGTTTCATAGATTTTCCTTAGATTTTTGCATCTACTCTTTAGCACTTCACCATGAGAGGTCTACTACGTTATTGTTCTCGTTAATTTTTATCCAAAAAATCAAAGACAATCATTATACCAATGGAAGTCCTATGAAAAGATTGGCGGAGGGAAACTTCAGAACAAGGGCAAAGGGTTTTTGCTTCAAAAATTGTGACAGAACTGAACCTTTAGTTTTTTTTTAATTTTTTTTAATCCATCGATAACTTTGCATTTTTATTTTTGCATCCTTAAGGATTTAATTGCAAATTTTGATCCTTTCAACCAAGCAAATTTGACTTAGTACACCATGTACAATTATCACCATTTAATTGGTCCATATAAAAAAAATACCAAACCCTTCCTAAATTAAATGGTTCTAAAGTAATCACCCTCTTAGCCAAGCCAAGGTTTGCATGTGGATGTCTTGTTAGAAAGTTATAATTTCTCTCAAAAGGTACTGCTGAATTTTCTATTACATTATTTTAGTTTTGAAAGGTGTATATATATATATATATATATATATATATATATATATATATATATATATATATATATATATATATATATATTTTACACGAACTGGTACCCGGATTTGGTTTACCCAAAATCTGACTCATTCGGTCCGACCCAAAAAGTTATACTTTTTTGTTATAGACAATTTTAAACAGAATGTAATTATCCGGTTCACTCCTTAACGAAGATTAGAGATCGGACCAATCAAAATAATATGGTTCGGTCTAGTTCGGTCTTGGTATATATATACTATATATAAAGATCGGATTGGACTAAATTAAAAATGGGTCGGTCCGGTCCAGTCTATTTTATACATTTAATTAAAATTTAAAATATTGAAAATAACATCAATCCAAATAACAATATCAAATATTCAAATTAATATCAAGAGATTAAAATATAAAATTGCTTTGTAAATGAATTTCACGGTAAATAAAAATATAAAATTGGTAGGTATTTTTTCCCTGGGTAGTTACTAAAATGAGACGGCTAGGTATAGAAATTAGAGTGTGAGCACCGAGTAAGTGAGCAGTGAGGGTAAAAGGGATGGGAAATTGAGAACTGAGATGGATTAGGTAATATATTATTTTCTTCGTGTTTTTATTGAGTGCAGTGACTAGTGAGGCAAATAAGCAATAATTAAATAAAATTAAAAAAAATAAAAAATTGGAGTAACCGGTCCGGTCCAGTTTGTATGGTCTAAAAAATTATGACATCATGGGTCAGACCATAAGGAAACAAACCCCAAACCCCAACCACCTTTTCACCTTCTTCTTCCTCAAGCAAAACCTCATAACCCCATGCAAACCCCCCTTCCATATCCCATAATTTTACAAACCCCTTTCTCTCTTCTTCTAACTTTTCTCTTACCTTTTCAAAACCCTACCACATTCTACCTACAAACCACTTCATTTGGTTATCTATTCGTAAAGGAAGCTCTGGTGTGTTCTCTATTGGTGTTGTTGAAGGTAAAATCATCTCTTCTACGGTTTTTTTATTTTTTTACGTAACTGTTAAAATTCCGACTTACCAGTGTCAGAATTTTACTAAAATTCTGACACGGGTATTTCGGAATTTATTACTAAATAATTTTCAAGTGTTTTCTGATATTTTTTCGAGATAGATGTATCAAAATATTCATAAATTTTGATAAACACCTATCGAAAATAATAACTTAGTCAATTTGATATCACCCAATTGAAACGTAGCTTACTGTAACATTTTTCCGAGATACTAAATTCAGAATTAATTAAAATTCCGATAGGTTTAATTCAGAATTTCTTAAAATTATATGATTTGATACTTTTCCGAGACGATTGTATCAGAATATTCATAAATTCTGATAAACCCATATCGGAAATAATAACTTATTCAATTTAATATAAATTCCGAAATGTTTAATTCAGAATTTAATAAAATTCTGATACGTATTTTTCAGAATAATAATTTTTTCTGATACCCTGTTATCGTTTTTAACAGAAAAATCCATTAGATCACATCATGAAGTTACACTCATATATTGCAACAAAGTAAATTGATACTGAATACACTCATATATTGCAACAAATTAAATTGATACCAAATACACTCATATACCTAAACATCAATTCTTTAATTCACGTAACCTTAATCCATGTTCAAAAGCAAATTTAATCCACATGTTCAACACCTAAGCTTAAAAGCTATTACAAATAACAAAAAGCCAAATACTAACACAAGTTCAAAAGCTATTACAAAATGACCAACTATATTGATTATAAATCAACAATTCCTACTCAGTTTCTTCTTCTCCGGACACGTCTCCCTTGACCACTTGCTTCATTCTCCACCTTTTTTTGCTGCTCAGCCCTGCTACCCCTGGTAACCCGACCACCGCGCCTTCCGGATTGCGTACGAGGAACATCTTCTGTGATAGCTCTGGTACATAATGCCATGACCTCCTCATACACCGCGCCTTCCGGATTGCGTGCTCGTCTCCGTTGCTCTTGTTCCTGCTTTTGTTTCGCCTCTTGTTCCGCTGCTTGTTTATGTTGTTGTTCTTCTTCTTCTGCTTGCACGGTTTTAGCTGTACGCTTCAATCTAGCCATATCTGAAATTCAACCAAATTATGAATAATGGGAGACTTCAAACATTGAGACAAAAAATTATGTTTTTATAATTTAAGCATGAAAACTCAAAAATATTATACATAACAATTACAAACAATTTATAAAACAAATACTGATTAAATTTCGACATGGAAGAGTCGGAATTTTACATTTTTCGACACCCCTGTGTCGGAAAGTTGCAGAGATAGCAGACCACCGAAAAAACAACAATGACGATTTCGAACCCAACCTAAAGGAAACCAACAGTGAAGAAAACCTAAAACAAACAAAAAAGAAAACCTAAAACCTAAACCAAAACCAAAACTAAACAAATAATAAAAACAAAAATGGTAATGAATGAGGGAATTATAATGGAACGAAAACAAAAACAAAACAGAGAAGACAAAATGGTAATGAGGGAAGAAGAAGAAAGTGCGTACCGGTGGAGGCGGCGGCAGAACTGATCAGTGTTGAGGGAGTGGTGATGGAAAGAGGGAGTTGAACAGTTAGTAGAGGGATTTGTGAAATGGGGTTTGTAAAATGGGGTTTGTGAAATAAGGAGAGAGTATAATGGGGTTTGAATGGAGGGTAGTTTTGGTATTAATTATAAAAGTGGGGTTTGGTGGATAATTATGGGATTCGGGGACTAATTGCCTAAAAAAAATCTCACTACTCATAAACTTTTTATCTCCTCCTCTTGTCATAACTACTCATAAACTTTGCCTAAAAAAAATCTCACTATCAACTTTTTTTTTTGTTCAATTAAAATGTATCACTGTGCATAAGACATTCCTTCCATAAAAACCATAAACCAATGGCAAGTCCTGATTTTAGTAAGATCTAGCAAAGTCAAAGTATCACAAGAATGGTTATTCAAAATTACTCCAAAGCAACCACAACAACCAAGTTGTAGCCATTTAAAAAATAATACCATAGTTCCTCTCCTTATTCCGCTTGATTACGTGGTTGAATTGAAGAAAAAGTTCTTCCAATTAGTCCACTTTGATCGAGTTTAAATCCAGCCTATCATAAATTCTATTCCACAATATACATCAACATCGCATTAAACAAACAGCTGACGGGAGCTTTCAATATAACTAAACATTACACAACGCATTAAGTTTCATACATATTTAATCCCCGCCTAATCAAATTGCCATTCGAAGGCAAGCAGTCCTTTAACAATTGTCAAACAAAGGCCTCCACCTTTTTTGGTGCCTTGGGTTTTCAAATTAGTAATTGATCAGATTGATCTTTGACTTTGTAGGTATCGGTCAAGTTAGTCTCTGACTTTATCAAAATAACAATTTAGTCTCTAAGATAGCAGAACATCAATTAAGTTAGTCCCTGCCGTTACTATTGCAGGGATATATTTGCTTTAAAATGGGATAAAGACAGGGACGTATGTGAATTAAAATGCTATCTCAGAGACTAAATTGCTATTTCGATAAAATCAGGAACTAACTTGACCGGCACTTACAAAATCAGAGACCAACCTAACCAATTACTCATTTTCAAATACTCTTGAATGCACATGACACAGTAAAAAAATGAGAATGCTACTGAGATAATTAACCACAAGTATGTTGTCTTTAGTGTGAACTGTGAACCCTACACCACAGTGATTTGATCTTCAATGATCTAAAGATTCGAAGTCAAGATGCACATCCCTGAAAATCTGTTGCAGCTCATGCACCTTATCTATCTCTCTGTCTCGCATGCCATGGAGCCACAGCTAGTTCCACATACATCCAGACGCCGGAAGCCAAGTGGCCACATTTATTAATTTCAGCACCTTTGTTAGAAGCCACCGCATGCAAAGTTGGAAAATGACTCTTGAAACTAATAGCATCAAACGACTTGCTTTCCCATAATTTTAGTCTATCACCATACCCCGGTTTTAGAGTTACACAAGAGTCAAACCATTTTTCATTATAACGTAAGGGTGACAAAATTATCCATAATTCATGATTCATCCTAATTCATTACATTTTTCATCCATCTAATCCATCCATTTAAAATAATGAATTTAAATAGATGTAATCCATTAGATTGTTTTAAAATTAGGTGGAATGACATCCATCCTAGATATCCAATGAATATCCAAATATCCATCCAAATGGATGGATATCAAATCCATTCAAAATAATATATATATTTTTTTTAAATTTTATTCGAAAAACAATTCATAGAATTTTTTTTTAATAAATCGGTAAAAAAAATAAATTTTTTTATTTAAAATAAATTAATACAGTAGTATATTAATTTATCAAGTAAACAGTGTAAATATACTGTTTTTTACGGCGTTTTCACCCGCCTTCTCCATCGCGTTGCGCTCTCTCTCCCTCTGTATAGCTATTGCTCTCTCCCTCTTCTCTATGGCGTTTTCACTCTTCCTCTATATCGCGTTGCTCTCTCTCTTTCTCTCAACCCATCTCTTCTTCTTCCATCATTCACTATAAGTGGTTCAATCCCTCTATTTTCCTGCCTTCAGCCTTCAACCCCTTTCTTCTTCTTCAGTCATTCATTATCAGTAGGGTAGTTATCGCCAGTATTTCAAATAACGGACCGCAAAACGGATGCGACCCTTACGTAACAGTTGCGACAGGCACCGTTACGGCATCACACTGCAATTGCGGCGTGATTCCAATTCACATAAAAACGGCAACGTGGCACCCGCAACACCGCAACGGAACGACCGCAACCACCGTTAAACGCCTCTTACCCATCTGGATTTGAAACTTGATCGGGGGATCGGCTCACCACCATCATAGATCCATTAGCAACCGTATAAAGGCGATGAGAGAGGCAGTGGAGTGGAGTGGCGTCTGATATGGGGTTAGAATGATGACATGGAGCCATGGTGGGTGGGTGGGTGAGGAAAAGCTTGGGAAGAAGTGGATAGAAGAAAGTGAGACTCATAGAAGATGAAGAATAAAGGAGACCAAGAGTAGGAGGAGAAACGAATTGTTTTATTTGAGAAGAAGAGAAGGAGTTTTCTGAGAAGAAGAGGAGGCACCAATATGAGATAAGAGAGAGAGAGAGAGAATGAATAAGTGATAATGAATGTGTGGCTATTATGTTTTTGATTATTTTTTAATATAAATTTAATTAACTTATTAATCAATTATCAATTTAGTCACTAATTATCTTAAAAAGTCTTACTAACAAGTGTATTTATGGCACTCGTTAAAGTTAATAAATATAGAAAAAATATCACAAATTTCTTTTTTTTTCCTTTTCTAAAAAACATAAAAAAGAAATTGTTCAAAATCATTTTAATATATATGTGGTTCCTTTAACAAATGTCCTTTGTCTTATCTTTAAAAAAAACCAATTAGCTATTAAATATTATTTTGATTTTTTAAGGATACAATGTTTATTTCAAAGATATAGTTAAATCATTAACCAACTATTTATTTCGTAACCAAATATCCTTAAAAACATTGATGACCTATTTGGGGAAGTAATATCATAAATCAAATATCTATTCAAAATTACTAATAAACAAATATAAAAATATAATAATTATATACATTTTTTTGAATTTTGTGAGAACATAATCTAATTTCACACCGCAATAGCCACAATCCGCATCGCGACACGTGCAATGACCGCAATCGCAATAAATGCAACGTGACCGTTATCGCGACCGCGACCGCAATTTAAAACACTGGTTATCGCTCCTAAGAGCCCTCCTCTGTCACCGCCAAGCTACCCTCCAAAACTACTAACTATCCCTCGTTCTCAGGTCGATCTGTTAATAAAGTAATTTGTATTAAGAATTTTTTGTATTCTTTTTCTTAAACACTTGTTTTTTTTCTGTATATCATAGTGGAAATTAAAAAAAAAGTAAGTGGATCAATCCATCCATTAAGTTAGGATAGGGATGGATTTGGATAATTGATATTTTTTTATCCATCCATTGGAATCCAAATCCAAACACATCCAATCCATCCATTTGCCACCCCTATTATCATGCAACCTCCTCCTATAGCACAAATCTTTCCACCATGTAGAGCTTTTATAGAACTTTTTTTTTCTTTTTGAAAAATACAAGCAATAATATGTATCAAAATCATCATATTTTGAGAGAAGAATAGAAACTCAAAGCGAGTGAAAATTGAGGAAAGAGTCTCCACCTTCATTTAACCAATAGAGAAAAATAAATTCAAACTCTTACACTTTGTTTGGTTACCAGAAAGAAAATGGGAAGAGAGAAATAAGGAAGTGAGATTATGATGAGAAAATGAGTAGATTTTGTGGTTGTTTGGTATAAGAGAAAATGAGAAGAAATATAAGAGAGAAAAAAGTTGAGTTTTCTCTTCTTTTGTTTGGTTGGAAAAAAAGTTGGAAGAGAGAAAAAAAATAAATTTGTTAAAAGACAAATATGCCATTGTTTTACATAACACAAATAAATATATTTTTTTCTTTGTCAATATTAAACATAACCAAATATTTTTTGCTTACTTCAATTTTTTTGAATAATAAAAATTCTGATTAAAAAAATATATATAACTTTTTTTTATATAATTTATGTTTTAAAAGGCAATATATAATATTAGAATGGTATATGTTTTTTTTTAAAAAAAAAGTTTTAACATGTAGGATAAAGTAGAAAACCAAAAAATATGTGTATTATATACAATATTATATATAGAGGTCTCTGTTGTATAATACTAAAATCATAAAGCCCCATGCTCATTAAAATAAAAAAAATTAAATACACTGGTGGTTAACAGTTTACAATCATATTTGCTTTTTAATGCAAAAGGTAAAGACACACAAAATGAGGGCATTATGGGTATATATAACTTTTCCCCCTCTCTCCTCTCTTTTCTCTTCAAATTTGGGAAGAAAATTTTTCATGTGGGTCCCACTAGTTTTTTCTCCTCTCTTTTTTTTTTTATCTTTTAAATCGAACAAGGTGATTCTATAAAATCTCTTCATTTTTTTTCTTTGCAAAATCTCTATTCCCAATTTCTCTAGAAACAAACACAATGCTAATTCCGAAATATCCATTCTCTTTTGACCTTCAAACAAGGTCCTATTTCACATATGGAATTTTTCTCGTGTCCTCCCCTTCACCCTAAAGAAAATTATGTTGAATCTTAACAAGAACTGTCCAAACCTTTTAAGAAAGTCTAAAGAAAGATAAGTAGAAAATACAAATACTACTTTTAATTGAATTGATCAATGTTATTCTGCCTCCTGATGATAATATTTTACTTTTCCTAGATGTCAAGCAACGTTTCAAGGAGTCAAGGTAAGGGAGGTGTTGGGTTGGGTGGGCGTAAGAGACTATAGATAGAGTTGACAAGGGGTGGTGGTAAGGTACTAATGGATTTTAACAAGTAGAAAAATGTTTTATAAAATTAAATATTGTGATGTATCCACGCCTTAAAATGAGTTTAGGGCATCGAACAATTCATGTATGTCAAGAAAGAGCGATCGAAAAAAATCTTAAACCTTTTCAAAATCAATTTTTATGATGAAACATTTTTCTTATTAAATTTGAATGCGTGGTTCACTCCCTCTTTTAAAACTAGAACAACATCTAGGAGCTGTTTCTCGAAAGCAAATGCAAATTGATTTATAGATACCAAAAAGATTCCATGACACTTCTCATCAAGGCAGTAGTAAGGAGCTTAGCAATTAATTTGCATGTACACCCTTATAAAGAGATAGGGCAGTACTCATGCAACTTTTGAACACAAGGGAATTTAAGAATCAAGGTGACAAAGAATGATGATAAAGCTTTAGTAGGCTTTGTCGAAGAACATAATTCCATCACCATATTAAATACCAATCCTTTAATAATAGGCCATAATTTTTTTTAATAAAATTAAAGTTGAACCCTTGCGATCGAGGACTCTTGTCCCCATCACAACTAACAACAACATCATCAATATCCAAAGAGAAGAAATCCTCCGCTACTATAGAACAATTAGATAAATCATCAACAACCATGCAATGACATCAAGATTCGACTTGTCTTCATGAGGTTCATCTAAGCGAGCTTGAAAATAATCTAACATTGTGCTTTTAATTTCAATAACATCTTAAGTCCAACGGTAATCATTCTAGTGGGTACTAAGGGAATTACTCCTTCTTCTATAAGATAAAGATGCATGAAAGAATTTATAATTAGCAACTTCGTCTTTAATGATCTATGATCCAATGAACTTGAGATTTCTATTCAAATAGACTCTCTTTGTCTTTCATATATTTCCATAATTATGCAAACAAACCTTTTCTTTGGACCACCTCAGTATCCACAATATGGTCGACCTGCAACAAAAGTTAGAGCCACTATTGTGACTTTATCAGAAGTTCAGAACCACTTTTGCTTCTTCAACATCAAAGAAGAAAGCACCAGAAGCATACTTCTCTGGGATGGAAATAAAATTAATAGAGGGCGAGGAGGAGCTGTGGTTCTCTATAAATAAAGGCCTCAATTCCTCATTCAAATCATCCCAAACAATCCCAAATACAATACATTAAATACATTCCCATGTAAAATATTTGCAGTGTCTTCTTAGTATTTCTCCTATATTTTATATATAGAGAATTGTATTCTCCTAATGCAACAGAGGGTGTCATTGTTCTCTCCTTGTACTTAGAGAGAGGTTGTAACTTTTCTCCACTTAGTGAAAACCTTCTATTTTTGCCCCGTGGTTTTCTCCTGAAAGGGTTTCTAAGTAAAATATTTGTGTTAGTTCATATTTTTTCTCAACTCTATTTTAGTTGCGTGATATTGTTTCCATAACTCTGATACCCAATAGTGGTATCAGAGCCACTGGTTAATAGTTATCATTCCACTACGACACTATTCACGGTCACTATTCATACGTGTAGTTGTATATTTTTACAGTAATTGTTAATCTATACTGAATTTGTTCTAGTATACGAGAATACGTACAATACTGTTCACGTTTTCAAATATACAACGTGGGTTCTGGCAATGCAATGTGGTTGGACTCTCATGTCGATCCGAATGAATCATTCTTTCACGGAGATAAATCTCTGCCTGCTATTACAGTACTATTCACGGTGAAAAGTTGTAAACTGGTAGTGTATACTAGAATTAAGTATACGAGTATACATATAGTGCTATTCACGTATACATTATTCTCTTCCATTCTGCAAACTTGAGATTGTTCCTATTCGCCAATCTCTTCCATCATGTGTGACCGAATAATCTCTTCTTCATTCATAGACATTTTCTAATCAGAGGAATAAACAATCATTAGATAGTATAAAATAAAATGAGCATTACAAGCAATAAAATAAGTCATACATTCCATTGTCTTTAGGCTATAACTAGGGGTGGAAACAGGCCAGGCCATGCCAGGCTTTGGCCTTAAGCAGGCTCGGCCTATATAAATGTTAGCCTATTTAAATTAATTTTTCAAGCCTGAGTCTGACCTGTTAAAAAGCCTGGCCTGGCCTATAAGCCTGTTACAAAGCTTACATAAACTAAAATTTTTAAATAGGCCAATAGGCCTACTAGTAAATTGGTGAACCAATCATGGTACCAATTTCCAAACCGAAAAAACCAGTCAAAAACCGAAAAAAACCAAAGGGTTAGCGGTTCAACCGAATTTCCTAACAAGAAAAATTATTGATCAAATATTAAAAATTTTAAATTAGCCATGTGGCCCAATTAGCCATTGAGGCCCATTGTGACTCCATTTATCATAAAAGCTATGGAAGTGGTCCTTTTTATAAGGAAAGACACAAGCTTTTCCTTTCTAATAGGCAATGTGGAACTTCATAACTCATAAGGATTGCAACAAGGGGTGGAAGGCCTATTTCTTATTCTTATGGAATGAACGATGTGGGCTTATTTCTTATGAAATGAACAATGTGGGACTTGCATAATTATACATAACCAAGGCAAGGCAAGGCAAGCTTCAACATATTAAGTCCCACATCGACCAACTCTTCAACAAATGCAAGCATAGATGCATTATATTAAGTCTCCTTCCTACCCTCATATAGCCAAACATTTCTTCAGAACCAAAGAGCATGCACCATGTTAAACAATGTGGGACTTGTTTGCATTTTCATTTAATAAGTGTGCAAGTTAAATTTTTTTATTGTATTTTTTTATAATATAATAATAACTAATAAATAATAATAATAATAATAATAATAATAATAATATAAATTATATAGGCCGGCCTGTTAAGTTAAATAGGCTTTTTACATAGCCTGCGTCTGGCTTGTTTAGACTATATAGGCTTTTTTAATAGCCTGAGCCTGACCTGTTTGCAAAAAAAGTTTGGCCTAGCCTGGCCTCTTATTAGGCCTGTTATAGGCCCCTGTAGGCCGGTCTGGCCTGTTTCCACCCCTAGCTATAACATTCAATTGTCTATTGTCTTTATAAGCCATAACATTCAATAAAATTAAGCCGAAAACCAAGTTTGTCTTTTTGTTTCCTTTTTTACATGTAACAAAAGCTACTTCATAAACCATAGCTGATATATGTCTATTGTTTATTGTTTCTTTGTTTGTACAGGTTTGTCTTTATAAGCCATAACTGATATGTCTTTTTGTTGATAAAGCCATGTTTGTTTTTAAAATTAAGCCATAACCAAGTTTGTCTTTTTGTTTTGTTTTTTTATATGTAACAACAACCACTTCATGTGCTCTCTATATATATCTTCTTGTAAAGCATCTCAATTAATCAACAAAACATGAGCATTGACTTACAAAGAAAAGTGGTGGGAACGGGGCGGTGACTGGCGGTGAGTGGAAGGGAATGATGGTGCGAGATGACGATGGTGCGCGGTGGTGATGGGGCCCGGTGATGGCGCTACATCATGGGAAGCATGGGAAAGGCAAGATTCAGGGTGTCACGACTTTGGCGTTGAAGGTCCAGTCCGTTACGTTAGTTGTTGTATGCAAGGAAGTAGAAAAGACTTCTGAACATGAGGAACAAAACAAGAACAAAGGTACGTTAGTTGTTGTATGCAAGGAAGTGGAAAAGTATTCTGAACGTGAGGAACAAAACAAGAAAAGATGAGTATTATTTTTTTAATAAAAAAATTTAAAAACTTAAAAAAAGAAAGAGACAAATGTCAGTGTTTGATTGGTATAAGAAGGTAAGTTCTCTCCTGATATAAGGAGGAACATTATTCTCGTATATTAAATACATCACAAATATTTGTAGTGTCTTCTTAGTATTTCTCCTATATTTTTATATATAGAGAATTGTATTCTCCTAGTGCAAAAGAGGGTGTCATTGTTCTCTCCTTGTATTGAGAGGGAGGTTGTAAATTTTTTCCACTTAGTGAAAACCTTCTATTTTTGCCCCGTGGTTTTCTCCCGAAAGGGTTTCTAAGTAAAATATTTGTGTTAGTTCATATTTTTTCTCAACTCTATTTTAGTAGCGTGATATTGTTTCCTTAACTCTCATACCTAATAGTGGTATCAGAGCCACTGGTTAATAGTTACCGTTCCGCTACAACACTATTCACGGTTACTATTTATACGTGTAGTTGTATATTTTTACAGTAATTGTCAACCTATACTGGATTTGTTCTAGTATACGGGAATACTATAATACTGCTCACTTTTTCAAATATAAAATGTAGGTTCTTGCCAATGCAATGTGGTTGGACTTTCATGTCGATCTGAATGAATCATCCTTTCCACGAAGATAAATCTTTGTCTGCTATTACGATACTATTCACGGTGAAAAATTGTAAACCGGTAGTGTATTATGGAATTAAGTATACGGGTATACATACAATACTATTCAAGTATACGTTACTATTCACATATACAGTTTCAGTTGGGAAACGATTCCTTGTCAAAAACTATGACAGCAAAATATGAGTTAGAGAAGTTCAACGGGAGTAATTTCCCCCTATGGAAACTGAATATCAAGGCAATTTGGAGAAAGGACAATTGCTTACCAGCAATTGAAGGTAGACCCACATGGGTAACTAATGAAAAGTGGCAAGAGATGGATGACAACGATGTTGCTAATCTGCATCTTGCAATGGCAGATTCAGTGTTGTCAAGCATTGCAGAAAAGAAGACCGCAATGAAAATTTGGGATACCCTCATTAAACTATATGAGGTCAAGTCACTTCAAAATAGAATATTTATGAAGAGGAGACTCTATACTCTTCGAATGAGTGAATTCACTTCGGTTACAGATCAAATCAACAATCTGAACACGTCTTTTGCTCAACTGACAACTTTAGATTTCACAATAAAGGAGAACGATCGCACGAAGCTTCTACTCCAGAGTTTACCAGATTCGTATTATCAACTCATCATCAACATTACCAACAATAATGTTGCGAACACTCTATTCTTTGATGATGCTGCCAGAGCCATTTTGAAGAAGAATCCAGGTGCAAGAACAAGGAAGACATATCAAGGAGTTCAAGCCAAGTAGAGGCTTTGACAGTGACGAGAGGTTGATCAACAGAATGTGGCTCTTGTGGGAGTCAAAATCATGGTAGATCAAAATCTCAGAGAAAGAAGAACCTCAAATGCTACAATTGTGGTAAGAGAGGACACCTGAAGAAAGATTGTTGGAATAAAAAGAATACAAAAAAGTCTCCTGATGCAACAACCTCTCAAGGGTGTGTTGCAAGTACCTCATATAACGAAGAAGCAATAAGCTCTAAAGGCAGAAAGCAGCTACCTAATGAATGGATAATGGATTCAGGGGCAACATGGCACATGACTTCACGACGAGATTGATTTTGCACTTATGAACCTATCTCGAAGGGATCTATGTTCATGGGAAATGATCATGCCTTGGAAATTGTCGGAGATGGTACTGTCAAGTTGAATATATATGATGGTACTGTTCGCACAATTCAAGGGGTAAGATATGTGAAGGGCTTGAAGAACAATCTATTATCTATTGGTCAATTAGATGACCTTGGTTGTAAGACTCACATTGAAGGTGAGATCTTGAAAGTTATGAGAGGTGTTATTTTGGTGATGAAGGCAGAGAAGATCTCAGCTAATATATACATGATCATGGAAGACACGTTGCAAGAGGCAAATGTATCAGTTGCAACAACACGCCAAGAAGAAAATATGATGATGTGGCATCACGGACTAGGCCATATGTCAGAACGAGGCTTCAAAATCCTTGCAGAACGAAATCTCTTAACTGAGATCAAATAGGTAAATTTACCTTTCTTTGAGCACTATGTGATAACCAAGCAACATAGATTGAAGTTTGACAAATCAAATACCAAAAGCAAGCACATACTGGGCTTGATTCATTCTGATGTGTGGGAGTCACCGATAATATCCAAGGGAAGAGCAAAGTATTTTCTATCATTCACTGATTATTACTCCAAGAGATTGTGGGTGTACCCAATCAAGAAGAAGTCGGATGCGTTTTCGGTATTCAAGGATATCAAAGCACAAGTAGAGCTTGAAACTGGTAAAAGAATTAAATGTTTGAGGACATACAACAGAGGAGAATATGTTGATGGCAATTTTCTAGCATTTTGCAAGCAGGTGGGCATTCAAAGGCAATTCACAGTCGCCCATGTACCTCAACAAAATGGTGTAACATAGTAGATGAATAAAACTCTCCTAGAAAGAACAAGAGGTATGCTGAGAACTGCAAGACTACCCACATCTTTCTGGGCAGAACAAGTCAGAACTGCATTTTACTTGATAAATCGATCGCCATCAACCGCAATTGAGCTGAAAACACCAAAGGAAATGTGGACTGGCATGCCACCAAGTTACTCTCTCCTGAATGTGTTTGGATGTCCTGTGTACGTGATGTAGAACTCCCAATAAATGGACAAATGGGACTCAAAATCTTGGAAATGTATGTTTTTGGGCTATACTGTCATTGTTAATGGGTATCGACATATCACCTGTGTGAGCCCACTACCCGCAAGATTGTTGTCAATATGGATGTGATATTTGCAAAAAATGATCTGCAAAGTGAGCAGAGAAATGAAAGCAACACTAAAAAGACTACGACAGTGCAAATAGATTAGAAACCTGAAGAAGAATATTCTTCTGAAGCTGAGCCAAAGCACAATGAACAAGTACCAGATGTGGCCAATGATATAGAAGTTAGACAATCAGATCGTCTAAGGAGAAAACCATATTGGCATAAAGACTTTGTTATGGTAAACCATAACGCATATGGTCTTCTTACAGAAGAAGGCGAATCATCAACCTTTCAGGAGGCTGTGAACAATTCAGATGCTTTTCTATGTATGGTAGCAATGCATGAAGAAATATATACCTTACAAAGAAACAAAACATGGGAGCTTGTTACACTTCTAGAAAGTTGGAAAGCAATTGGTAAAAAATGGATATATAAAATCAAACGAGATGGCAATGATCATGTGGAACGATATCGTGCAAGACTGGTGGTCAAAGGATACGCTCAGAAAAAATGTATTGATTTTAATGAGATATTCTCTCCAGCGGTTAGGCTTACCACTGTCAGAGTAGTCCTGACAATGTGTGTTGCATTCGATTTACATCTTGAAAAATTGGATATAAAGACTGCTTTTCTTCATGGAGAACTTGAAGAAGAAATATATATGCTCCAACTGGAAGGCTTTGAAGAAAAAGGAAACTTGGTTTGCAGGTTGACCAAATCTCTGTGCAGTCTAAAGCAGGCGCCGAAATATTGGTACAAGAGATTTGATTCCTTCATTATGAGCCTCAAATAAAATATACTGAGTTCAGAGCACTGTACGTACTACAAGAGGTTTGGTGATAATGATTTCATCATTTTGCTATTGTATGTGGACGACATGTTAGTGATAGGCCACGACAAAGTTCGAAACCAGGAATTGAAGGAACAATTGGCTAGGGATTTCAATATGAAGGACTTGGGACCATAAAAGAAGGTTTTAGGGATGCAAATTAATCGAGACAGAAAAGATACGAAGATTTGGTTCTCTAAAAGGAATTATTTGAAGAAAGTCTTGCGGCGCTTCAACATGCAAAACTGTAAGCAAATTTCTACCCCACTTCCTACCAATTACAAATTATCCTCAAGTATGTGTCCTAGCAATGAAGGGGAGAGGATGGAAATGTCTCGAGTACCGTATGCATCAAGCTGGGAAGCCTTATGTATGCCATGATTTATACGGGGCCAGATATTGCTCAAGCCATTGGGGTGATCAATAGTTACATGGCGGATCCAGGTAGAGAGCATTGGAACACTATTAAAAGCGTCCTTAGATACATCAAAGGAACCTGTGATGCAACACTATATTTTGGAGGATTGGAGCTTACTATCAGAGGTTATGTTGATTCAGATTATGGAGGTGATATCGATAAAAGAAAATCTACTACAGGCTATGTGTTCACACTTGCAGGAGCGGTAGTTAGTTGGTTATCCAAATTACAGTCTGTCGTTTCTTTATCTACTACAAAAGCTAAATACGTTGCAGTTTCCCAAGCATCAAGTAAGCAATTTGAATTCGAAGGTTAGTGGATGAACTCGGGCACAAGCAGCAGAAGATTACTGTGTATTGTGACAGTTAGAGTGCCTTGCATATTGCAAGGAATCCATCCTTTCATTCAAGGACAAAGCACATAGGGGTAAAATATGATTTTGTAAGAGAAGTAGTAGAAGAAGGGAGTGTAGATATGTAGAAGATCCACACCAAAGAGAACCTAGTAGATGTGATGACAAAGCCAATCAACACTGATAAGTTTATATGGTGTCTATCCTCATATGACTTATCGAAAACGTAAACAGTATGGAACTGACAAGTTAAAAGAGGTTTTGAAAGCTCTCCAAAAATGATTTTAAGAGGGAGATAATGGTCGACCTGCAGTAAATGTTAAAGTCACTTTTGTAACACTATCAAAACCACTTTTGCTTCTTCAACTTCAAAGAAAGAGGCATCGAAAGCATACTTCTATAGGCTAGTAATAAAATTAATAGAGGGTGAGGAGGAGTTGAGGTTTTCTATAAATAGAGGTCTGAGTTGCTTATTTAAATCATCCCAAACAATCCCAAACACAACATATTAAATATATCGCAGTGTAAAATATTTGTAGTGTCTACTTAGTATTTTTCCTATATTTTTATATAAAGAGAATTGTATTCTCTTAATGCAAGAAAGGGTGTCATTGTTCTCTCCTTGTAATTAGAGAAAGGTTGTAACTTTTCTCCACTTAGTGAAAACCTTCTATTCTTGCCCCGTGATTTTCTTCCAAAAGGGTTTCCACTTAAAACATTTGTGTCTGTTCCTATTTTTTTTCTCAACTCTATTTTAGTTTGATGATATTGTTTCCATAACTCTGATACCCAACACGCAAGACCCATACATAGTCACAGTTTTGGAGTCCAAGGTCTCAATATCACCCTTAGGCTTCCTGATATTAAAATCAAGGTTGCCATAATTGTTTTTTTTATTGCAAGCCTTATTTTTAGTTTTTAGGAACTTTGACTTCTCAGTTACACAATATCCCTTCCCTTCCCTTCCATAAACATTTTTATTTTTGAAAAAAGGCGTGGTCCTAGGTGATAGTCATGGGGTGCGGTGATGATGATTTTGGCGACACCAAATAGGGTAGGTGGTGAGTGGTTGGGTGAGGACTTGGTTTGGTGATTCTGTTGATGGTGGTGGAGTAGCACTGTTAAGATGGGAGCAGTAACCCAAAGTAGGTGGATTAGGTTGGGATGAACCAAAACTATATATATAGCGGTTTGCTAACATAAGTAAGGTTGTTTTTGTTAAGGATTATATTAGCAAAGTGTACCTAAATATTTGGACAAAAAATACCCTTTTAAACTTTATTGTTACATGTTTGTCACTAAGGTTATATTAGTAACTTGGCTTTTATTTTAAAAATAAGTAAATTAAAAATAAAATTCTTAATCATACTTTTCCTTATTTTTCTCACTCTCCTTCCCTAACTCCTCTCATTTGACTCCGCCCATCACTCTTCAGCCCTTAATTTTCTCAAACTCCTCTTCTGCATCTTCTTCACTTCCCTTCTTCACTCTCTTTTGTCTTTCTACCATTTTCTTATTTTTTTTTTTGCACTCCACCAATCATCAACCATAGGTGTGTAAATGGAAAAAGCTAACATCCAAAATAAAACTAAATTTTTTTTAATGAGTGTGCCATAATTTAAAAAGGGAATTGTGAGAAGGCAATCCTAAATTAAAAACACATTGATAAATAATATTAATATAAAAAAAATTTGTCTCATAAAAACCAAAGACATGAAATCGAAAGCCATTGAAGCATGCACGAAGGAGGAAAGGATCAGAGTTAGGAAAGGAGAATGAGAAAAATAAGGAAAAGTATGAGAAAACTTTATTTTTAATTTACTTATTTTTAAAATAAGTCAAATTACTAATATAACCTTAGTAACAAAACTGTAACAATAAAGCTTAAAAGGATATTTTTTGTCCAAATATTTAGGTACACTTTGTTAATATAATCCTTAATAAAAACAACCTTACTCATGTTAGCAAACCCCACATATATATATATATATATATATATATATATGTATATATATATATATACACACACACAAACACACACTCCCTTCGGTCACACTCCCTCCGGTCCTATTTATAAGTCACATTCTAGAAGGATTCTTTGGTCCTATTTATAAGTCACTTTGTATTTTCAAGGAGGCATTTATTGCTATTTTCTCTTATTTGCCCTTTGCCTATTAATATGAAGTAATACATTGTGAAATTCTCAATGCAAGTTAAGAGGGTAAGATTGTAATGTTGAAGTATTTTTTTAAAGTTTCAAGAAACATAACTACCCTCCTTGGTCTGTGTGATATGGTTAAGTATGACTAAACTGTCACTTTAATCCTTCACTTTGTAAGGAGCTTTCATTTTAGTCCCTGACTTTTCAATAATTCCTTTTTAGTCCCTCACTTTGAAAAAAAGTTACTCACGTTAGTGTTGGAAACCAACAAGCGGGCTTAGCAATTACTAGAGGGGGGTGAATAGTAATATGGAAGCAACAGTGACTAATTTTCGGTGCAATTAAAAGATAATTGATCAAAAGCTTGTTTTTCTGAAACTGGACAATTTACTCGAGTGAAATGAAGAACACTCGAGTGAAATTCCACGAAATACTCGAGTGAATTGTAAAACACTCGAGTGATTTATGCAGAACAGAAAGGAGCAGTTTCAAAGAAATTTAGCAAAATGATTCAATGTCTTAAAGACTAATCCAGGGCAGATATAAATCAAAGTAGAGGGCAATTAAACTAAGTTAAAACAAGTTGAAAATAAGTTAATTGCAACCAATTTCTACTAGAATTATAAAAGCCCCTTTCTAGAGAACTTAGGGTTTGGTTTTACTTGAAAACTAAGAAAGCTATAAAAGAGAGAGACAACACCAATTTTATCCTAGTTCACACTCAATATAGAGTGCTAATCCAGTCCCCCTAATCAACTTAGGAGTTTCTACTAGTAATCAAATTGTTAGAAATTACAAGGATAAATTGAGATTCCTCACTCAATCCTAACCCTTTTCAAGAGTGTACCAAACTCTTGAAATTTCTACCCCAACTTGATTTGGTGATGAAGAGTCCCTTCTTCTTAAGCTCCTTGGAACCTCCAAGAGCCCACCAAGCTAAGAATCCTCTTAGTCTTTGTGCTTGAGAACCTCCCAAGGCTTGAGAACTTGGATACCTCACCAAGTACTTGGATACCTCACCAAGATTTTCTAAACAAGCTAAAGTGTTTGAGTGTTTGAGAATTTTACAACAAATAATTCTCTTACAAATGAAGCACACTCTCTTAACTCACTAAGACAAATAATAAAGATGAATGCTTGGTTGAGTTTAGAGAGAGAAAATGATTTTAACACTTGAGAGAGAGAGAATCAATGATAGAATGTAAGCTTGTTGTTATGGATAATGGCCACTATTCAGAATATAAGTAAGGGGACAAAAGGGAAGGAAAAACCCAAGTTATTCTTCCTTTTTGTCCTCTTCTAACGTTTAAAAAATTTGCTGTCAGACCTAAATCACTCGAGTCTTTTTGGAAACACTCGAGTGTTTTTGGTCAACTCTGATAGTGTTGCCTTTTTACTTTATCCAACGGCTATATTACTGAAAATTCATAAATCACTCGAGTGAATTGAGAATCACTCGAGTGAATTGGTCAATGTTGGAAAAATTAAGTTTTCTAACATTGTTTTCAATTCTCTTCTCAAGTCTGATTGGTTTTAATCTCAACCTTTCATGCATGAATATTATTTGACCTTGTGTGAGAATAAAAACCTAAACTACCCACTCTCATAAATAAAATACATTAAGAATAAATGAGAATGAATAATTAAACTAAGCACTTGATTTTCTTTATTGTTGGGCTTGCATTCTTCAAATTAAGTCCATAATTTAATTACATTGTCATCATCAAAATTAATCCACCTTAATCGGAGATTTGATTTTACAATCTCCCCCTTTTTGATGATGACAAAATAATTAAACTTCTAGCACTTGAGAGCTCCCCCTCAATCTAGGAACCTTTTTAACCTGTACAATCCAGAAAATGCCAAGCACAACGTAATACAATAATAATCATAATCAAGTGCTCATTGGTATCAGAGTAAGAGCATATATCATCAGAGTGTAAACAAGAAAGCAGAAAAAAAATATGCTCTTTTCTCTTTAATCTCCTTTCTCCCCCTTTTTGTCATGATAAAAAAAATAACATTTTGGAAACAAAGGTGGAGAATGAAGGATACCAATAAGAAAACTTTCCCTTAAGAGTAAATAAGAATCAAAATATGACTATGAAGCAATATTGAAAAACCATGAAGGAACATGAAATCCATGAAGAAAACATGATTAATGCACAAACATCATTAATCCACCATACACAAACCATAAAACATGAGTTTTAAAATAGGTACATCCAACTCCCAACAAAATTAACAAAAGTCTCAAAATAACTAAATAAAGTCATAAAGCATAAAATCTAGTGCAAATGAACATCAAGGACTCAAGAGGGTGGTGGTTGCTGATCATCGTCACGATGATAGGGCTGGAATCTCCCAAGAGCTGTCAGAATCTGACTGAGATCGGAGCGCACATGTCCAAAGTTCGCATCCACACTAGCAGAATGGGCATCAAGCCTACCATGAAGAGCTGAGTGCTGGATGTCCATCTGAGTCCTCATATCAAACATAGTTGCACGCTGCTCTTGAAGTTGATTGTCAATAGCATCCAAGCACCCATCAATGCGATCAACTCTCCCAGTCATATAGGTCCTAAAGTCCTAAGCCTCATGAGCCAATGAGGCAAACCTCCCATCAAAACCATCCATTCGCTCATCCATATATACCCTGTGCTCTGCAAATGTGGTGTTCCAGGATCCCAGTATATCAAAGTTGATCCCATCAGTAGGATCATCCTGGGGTACTCCACTACTCCCTCCTGCCTGCTGATCAAAAGTGGCCTGCTCCTCCTCCAACTGCTGAGGGTCAACGCCCAACTGATCTGCAGCCTGCTGAACATTGCCCTGACCTCTCAGAGCAGCTGCCTCATCAAAATACATACATCGATCACCGAAGTACTCGATGTCCATCTTACCCAAAGAGTTATCAGAAAAGGCATGGATTTTTGCAGGAAGAAGAACGACAGGCTCCTTTTCCGAAATAGGAATCTGAAAGTGCTGAAGGAGCTTGCAAACATGCATGGGGTAAGGTAGGTTTTGTTTAGGTTTGGAGTCAAAGGCTTGTTTCATTTTGGCTAGGATGATGGAGGCCCAATTCAAGACAGTACCATTAAGAATGGCATCCATAACTCGAAGCTCAATTTGAATTGGGCAGGAGTAGTTTGGAGATGATTGGGGCAACAGGATATGGCAAACGAGATAGTGGAGGACTCTATTGTTGGCAGTCATTTGATTTGCTTTCTTCTCACCTTTGAGATAAACACGATCAGGGCGGAGCAAGTTTCGAAAAATTGGATCAACGTCTCCTTTAGAAGTGCCCTCTCCGGATCGTGATAACCCAAAGACTTGGAATAAAGCCTTAGGGGTAACCTCAATATGATGTCCTAACACAGAGGTCTCATAGGAGTTTCCATTTTGCCTAAAGTTTGCATAAAATTGCCTAACTAACCTAATGTAGATAGGACCATTATAGGATAGGAAACCCATGAGTTTTTGAGATTTAAGAGCATTGACAAAGGTAAATCCTCTACTAAGGAGATAGGCTTCACTTACCCAAGTTTGTGTTGCATAATCATTGGAAGCAAATTTCCTTTCCCTTTCAATGCAATTTGCCCTTTGATAGAAATCATCTTCCTCCTCCTCAATGGGTTGAGGTTCCTCCATCCTTGGCTTTTTCCCTTTTCTTCTATTGTCCGAAGATGAAGCCATTTGCACTTATAAGTGAAAAACTAGAAGTAATTTTTGAGAAATTGGTGTTTTGGGGAGTTAGGGTTTTGGAAAGGGAATGATGAATTTGATGCTCAAAAACTTGAATTTGATGTGAAATAGAAGTAGAAATGAGTTTAGAAGATGAAATAGAGTTGAAATATGAAAGAAATTTGAGTTTTTGGTGAGATTTGTGAAGATGTGAGAGAGTGAGCAGAGAAAACGCGAGTGAAGAGAGAGAGAATTTCGAGCAATCTGGAAAAATCGCAGCAGCATCAGACTATAACTGACGAATTCACTCGAGTGAATTTAAAAACACTCGCGTGTTTTTCAGAAAACCTGAAAAACACTCGCGTGAAATTGAATTCACTCGCGTGTTGGCCGAAAGATGGATTTTCAGAAACCTGTAGTTCACTCGAGTGAAATGGGATTCACTCGAGTGTTGGCCGAAAATACTCGAGTCTTTTCAAAAAGACTCGCGTATTTTCCATCAGACCTGCTCAAAAACTTTTTCAATTAAAACTGATTTAATTTTGAATTAAAATCACTCAAGTGATTTTGTAAACACTCGAGTGTTTTTATCAGTTATGCTGAAAATCACAGTTTTAAAACATAAAACACAAAATTCACCACATGTAATGAAAACAACAGATAGGAAACTTAATCACACACAATTAAAGACATAAATTCATAACATCTCAAGGTGATTTCAAACAAGTATCATCACACACTAAATTTAGACATACTTGGTGATTTTCAAATGGCACAAATCAATTAGTTTATACTTGACTCCTCTAAAATACCAAGTTCCCTTCTTATATGATAGAAGGTATCCCTTGGCAATGGTTTTGTAAAAATGTCTGCTAATTGATTGGTGGTACTTACAAATTCAATTGCGCAATCACCCTTTTGAACATGATCCCTTAGGAAATGATGTCTAATTTCAATGTGTTTAGTTCTTGAGTGATATACCGGATTCTTAGTTAGATTGATGGCACTCGTGTTATCGCATTTTAATGGAACACTTTCTAATTTTAAACCAAAATCCGATAATTGTTGTTTCATCCACAAGAGTTGAGCACAACAACTACCGACGGCGATATATTCCGCTTCGGCGGTGGAAAGAGCAACACAAGCTTGCTTTTTAGAAAACCATGACACTAATGAACTTCCCAATAAATGGCAAGTACCACTAGTGCTTTTGCGATCAAGCTTGCATCCCGCAAAGTCGGAATCCGAGTAGCCAACTAAACTAAGACTAGCATCCCTAGGATACCATAATCCGGTGTTAATTGTTCCTTTAAGATATTTAAAAATATGTTTAACTGCGGATAGGTGTGATTCTTTAGGATTTTCTTGAAAACAGGCACACATGCATACACTAAACATAATATCTGGTCTAGATGCGGTAAGATATAGAAGACTACCTATCATGCCCCTATATTTACTAACATCAACCAGTTTACCTTTGTCATCCTTGTCTAGGTAGCATGTTGTGCTCATGGGAGTGTATGCTTCTTTGCATTTGTCCATTCCGAATTTTCCAAGGAGCTCCTTGCAATATTTTCCTTGATGCACAAAAATCCCCTCCTTGACTTGCTTGATTTGAAGTCCTAGGAAGAACTTGAGCTCCCCCATCATGGACATTTCAAATTCCTTTTTCATCAAATTAGAGAACTTTCTACACAAGGACACGTTAGTGGCACCAAAGATAATATCATCTACATATATTTTCACTAACAAAATGTCCTCTTTGGTTTTATAGATGAATAGTGTATTATCAACTTTTCCCCTTTGAAAGTCATTTTCTAATAGAAAGGTACTTAATCGATCATACCAAGCTCTAGGAGCTTGTTTTAATCCATAAAGAGCCTTTTTCAACTTGTAAACATGGTTTGGAAACTCATGACTTTCAAAACCGGGTGGTTGCTTAACATACACTTCTTCATTTATGAAACCATTCAAGAAAGCACTCTTGACATCCATTTGATAAAGAGTAAAATTCATAATTGATGCAAAGGCAAGCAAGATTCGGATTGCCTCAAGACGTGCAACCGGAGCAAAGGTCTCATCATAATCAACACCTTCCTCTTGGTTGTACCCTTGGGCAACAAGTCTCGCTTTGTTTCTTATAATCAAACCGGATTCATCAAGTTTATTTCTATAAATCCATTTTAAACCAATTATGGTATGATCATCGGGTATAGGCACTAATTCCCAAACATCATTTCTAACAAATTGATTTAGCTCTTCTTGCATGGCCATAACCCAATGTTCATCCATAATTGCTTCCTTAATTGAATTTGGTTCGATTTGAGAAACAAAGGAAACAAAATGACAAATGTTTTGAATTGACCTACGAGTTAATACTCCCTTTGAAAGATCTCCTATGACATTGTCAATAGGGTGAGCTTTCACCGTTTTCCAAGCCGGATCAAGTTCATCTTTGACTTCTCCTTCATCCTTTGATTTTTCCATCTCTTTGTCAACATTTGAAATCTCAAGTCCATCATCACTACCCTCACATAAAACACTATCTTCTTTCGAAGACTCATTAAAAACAACATGAATTGATTCTTCAATAGTCATAGTTCGTTTATTATAAACTCTAAAAGCTTTACTATGAGAAGAGTAACCCAAAAATATTCCCTCATCCGATTTAGAATCAAATTTTCCAAGTTGATCTTTTCCATTGTTTAAAATGTACACTTTGCATCCAAAAACATGGAAATGGGATATATTGGGTTTTCTACCTTTGTAAAGCTCATAGGGGGTTTTCTTTATCATGGGCCTAATTAAAATTCTATTCATTACATAACAAGCCGTATTAACGGCATCGGCCCAAAAGTATTGAGGTACTTGAGAATCATTTAACATGGTTCTAGCAAGTTCCTCTAGCACCCTATTTTTCCTCTCAACAACTCCATTTTGTTGTGGAGTTCTAGGTGCCGAATATTGGTGCTCAATTCCATGCTTATCACAAAATTTATCAAATTTATAGTTTTCAAATTCACCTCCATGGTCGGTTCTAATAATAATCACTTTTTGATTTACTTGGTTTTGTGAAAGTTTAATGTGGCGTTTAAAAGACTTGTAGGTCTCACTCTTAGCACTTAAAAACAATGTCCATGTAAATCTTGTAAAATCATCAATAATCACCAAGGCATAGTAGTTGCCACCAAAGCTTTTTACTTGAGAGGGTCCAAACAAGTCCATGTGAAGCATTTCCAATGGTCTTGTTGTGGACACATCATTTTTGGAACCAAAATGATTTTTAGTTTGTTTGCACTTCTTGCAAGGAATGAAATCACCTTTAATTTGAAAATTGAGCTTTGGTAACCCAACTACTAAGTCTTTGGATTGAAGTTTCTTAAGTTGATTTTCATTAATGTGAGCGGTCCTACGATGCCATAACCAAGTATCACTTTCTTTGCTAATTAAATATTTTGAAACTAAAGAAGTGATATTATTCAATTCAACCATGTAAGTGTTATTAGACCTTTTTCCAACAAATTTGATAGATTCATCTTTGTCACTTTTTATGAGACAATGAGTAGAGGTAAATAATACATGGTTACCAATATCACATAATTGACTAATGCTCAAAAGATTATGTTCTAATCCTTGAACATAAAGTACATTATCAATAACCAAGTTGGAAGAATTACCAATTTTACCTATACCAAGTATTTTTCCTTTGTTGTTGTCTCCATATGTGACATATCCCTTTTCCTTAGGAGTAAGCTCAATGAAGTATCGCTTATCTCCCGTCATGTGCCTAGAACATCCACTATCAAGTATCCAAAGTTGCTTTTCGGTTCTAAGGCACACCTACAAGACACAATCACTTGCTCATTTTGGGTACCCAAATTATGTTGGGTCCCTTTTTGTTAGTCTTGGATGATTCTTCCTTCTTAATCCAAACATAAGTACCATTTTGAATTCCAAAAGATTTGATATGGCACTTATTGTTTGTATGTCCAAATTTTCCACAATAAAAGCAAGTTGGTTTCTTTGTAAAATCAATTTTTGAGAATGAACCAACCACTTTATTTTTCTTTTTCTTGTGGACATATCCTAGACCGGTTTTGTTTGAGTTGTGTCTAAGAGAACCAATTAACCGATCTAGGTTTTTATCACTTTTGTTAAAAGTGTTGAGTTTGATTTTCAAATCATTAACTTCCTTTTCAAGCACACAACACTTTTCACAATGAGTGATGGTATATAAGTGATTTGCATTCTCACAAACATGACTAGAGTTAGCAAGTTCCAAGGATGCATTTTGGAGTTTCAAATCATTAATAGATTTTTCTAATTCATTGATTTCCTTTTGATACTCCAAAAGCTTCTTTCCTTTTTCTTTGTTAACTTTAGAAAGTCTCTCAAATTGAGTTAACATTTCATTATATTCACTTAGCAAATCATCATAAGAAATAGTATGAGAGGAGGTGCAAGAATAATTAGATGATACCTCATCCTCACTCTCATTGTCTTTTCTTTCACTACTTGAGGAGGCTTCATTGTCATTCTTGGCCATGAGGCATAGCTTGGCTTCCTCATCATCCGAACTACTTGAGGATGACTTGGAATCCTTTTCCGGTTCATCCCAAACAATGTAAGCTCTTTTCCCCTTGCCATCTTGAGTCTTCCTCTCATTCTTTCTCAAGTAGGTGGGACATTCCATTTTTATGTGTCCTATCCCACCACACTCATGACATTTGACACTTTCGCTTGAGCTCTTGTTTCTTGGCTTGCTATCCTTGAATCTTTTGTCTTGAGGTCTCTTGTCCTTAGAGAATAATGAACTACCCTTTTTGCCTTTGAGGAATTTGTTGAACCTCTTGGCAAATAAGCCGATCTCTTCCTCATTTAGAGCACGATCGGAGCTTTCACTTGAAGATTCATCTTCATCCTCTTTTGACATTTTAGTTGAGGCTTTTAGAGAGATGCTCTTCTTTTTCTTGTCCGAATCTTCATTTAAGTGAAGTCTTGATAGCTCCATCTCATGTTCTTGGAGCTTTCCAAACAAGGTGGTCAAGTCCATAGATTTTACATCCTTAGCTTCCTTGATGGCGGTCACCTTAGGTTAACGATATGTGTGAACCTTGTTTGCATATCATTGATAGACTCATTAGGGAACATATGAAAGAGCTCATATTCATGAGTTAAAGCATTTAATCTTGAGTCTCTAACTTCACTAGTTCCCTCATGAGTAATTTGCAAGGTATCCCACATTTCTTTAGCCGATTGACATTGTGAAATCCTATGAAATTCATTTTTGGACAAAGCGGAGAAGATGATACTTTTAGCTTTTAAATCATATGAAACTTTCTTTTTATCATCTTCATTCCAACTTGTCCTAGGAATAACAATGGCTTCACCATTAATCACTCTTCTAGGAATATAAGGACCTTTTTCAATTGCATCCCAAATATCGGTGTCTATTGCTTCTACAAAGACTCTCATCCTAACCTTCCAATAAGAATAATCTTCACCATTGAAGAATGGAGGTCGGTTAAGAGACATAGACCCTTCTTGTTGATTGCTAGAGCCCATTGTTTCCAAAAGGATCTTTTTCGAAAAAGCTTTTACGCTCGATCTTTCGACCGAGCTCTGATACCACTTGTTGGAAACCAACAAGCGGGCTTAGCAATTACTAGAGGGGGGGTGAATAGTAATATGGAAGCAACAGTGACTAATTTTCGGTGCAATTAAAAGATAATTGATCAAAAGCTTGTTTTTCTGAAACTGGGCAATTTACTCGAGTGAAATGAAGAACACTCGAGTGAAATTCCATGAAATACTCGAGTGAATTGTAAAACACTCGAGTGATTTATGCAGAACAGAAAGGAGCAGTTTCAGAGAAATTTAGCAAAATGATTCAATGTCTTAAAGACTAATCCAGGGCAGATATAAATCAAAGTAGAGGGCAATTAAACTAGTTAAAACAAGTTGAAAACAAGTTAATTGCAACCAATTGCTACTAGAATTATAAAAGCCCCTTTCTAGAGAACTTAGGGTTTGGTTTTACTTGAAAACTAAGAAAGCTATAAAAGAGAGAGACAACACCAATTTTATCATGGTTCACACTCAATATAGAGTGCTAATCCAGTCCCCCTAATCAACTTAGGAGTTTCTACTAGTAATCAAATTGTTAGAAATTACAAGGATAAATTGAGATTCCTCACTCAATCCTAACCCTTTTCAAGAGTGTACCAAACTCTTGAAATTTCTACCCCAACTTGATTTGGTGATGAAGAGTCCCTTCTTCTTAAGCTCCTTGGAACCTCCAAGAGCCCACCAAGCTAAGAATCCTCTTAGTCTTTGTGCTTGAGAACCTCCCAAGGCTTGAGAACTTGGATACCTCACCAAGTACTTGGATACCTCACCAAGATTTTCTAAACAAGCTAAAGTGTTTGAGTGTTTGAGAATTTTACAACAAATAATTCTCTTACAAATGAAGCACACTCTCTTAACTCACTAAGACAAATAATAAAGATGAATGCTTGGTTGAGTTTAGAGAGAGAAAATGATTTTAACACTTGAGAGAGAGAGAATCAATGATAGAATGTAAGCTTGTTGTTATGGATAATGGCCACTATTCAGAATATAAGTAAGGGGACAAAAGGGAAGGAAAACCCCAAGTTATTCTTCCTTTTTGTCCTCTTCTAACGTTTAAAAAATTTGCTGTCAGACCTAAATCACTCGAGTCTTTTTGGAAACACTCGAGTGTTTTTGGTCAACTCTGATAGTGTTGCCTTTTTACTTTATCCAACGGCTATATTACTGAAAATTCATAAATCACTCGAGTGAATTGAGAATCACTCGAGTGAATTGGTCAATGTTGGAAAAATTAAGTTTTCTAACATTGTTTTCAATTCTCTTCTCAAGTCTGATTGGTTTTAATCTCAACCTTTCATGCATGAATATTATTTGACCTTGTGTGAGAATAAAAACCTAAACTACTCTCATAAATAAAATACATTAAGAATAAATGAGAATGAATAATTAAACTAAGCACTTGATCTTCTTTATTGTTGGGCTTGCATTCTTCAAATTAAGTCCATAATTTAATTACATTATCATCATCAAAATTAATCCACCTTAATCGGAGATTTGATTTTACAGTTAGTCCCTGACAACGTTTTTCGTTTATTGACGTTAACGTCGCCGTTAACTGACAATATCGTATTTCATTTTAGTCCCTAACTTAAAATTTTTAATTCACTTTAGTCCATCACTATATCGTATTTCATTTTAGTCCCTAACTTAAAAATTTTTAATTCACTTTAGTCTCTCACTATAATAACAAAGATGTTTCTTTCGCTTTTTTCTTGTAGTGTGACTACCTTAAAAATATTGACGGTTCTTCTTGTTATTCTGTAAACTAACTTTATAGTTTATACAAGCATTGACTCCAAACTTTGCACCTGAAGGCATCAATAGGAAAGTTTTTTTCGGATGAACACTTCAAAATACATTATTTCATTATCCATATAACTAGTATGTTTTTACTCTAAAATCTTTAATGTTTTAGTTTTTTTTTATAAGCTCTTTAATGTTTTAGTTATCTATCCATGTGTGAACTAACCAGAATCCTACGGACAACAAATTAAGATATATGAAGGGTCTTCCATAATACAAAGCAACGCCTCTGTTTGATAGGCTTGTGTTTAACAATGTATTCCATATTCACTTTACACTTATGAAATTTGCACATAGTTTGATTTCAAAACTAAAACATTGTTGTAACAAAAAAAAACTAAAACATTGTTTGTATTGATAGACAAAACAAGCTCTAGGTGAACAAGTTCGTATCTTGCTATCAAGAGCTGCTCCTTAGCCTAGGCATGTGGAGGAATTTTTGAGGTATGACGTTTGAATATCAAGCTAAACAAATTGGGGGAGTTTACAACATTTTGGTAATGACTCTTAAACACAGAACTCAATAGAATATTTTTGAATCAAAACTATTGATACCTTCAAATGCAAAACTTGGAGTCAATGTTTATATAAACTATAAAGTTAGTTTACAGAATAGCAAGAACATACGGTCAATATTTTTATGGTAGTCACACTACAAGAGAAAAGCGAAAGAAATATCATTGTTATTATAGTGAGGGACTAAAGCGAATTAAAATTTTTAAGTTAGGCATTAAAATGAAACATTATATAATGAGGGACTAAAGTGAATTAAAAATTTTAAGTTAGGGACTAAAATGAAATACGATATTGTAAGTTAACGGCGCCGTTAACGTCTATAAACGGAAAACGTTGCCAGAGACTAACGTGAGTAACTTTTTTCAAAGTGAGGGACTAAAAAGGAATTATTGAAAAGTCAGGGACTAAAATGAAAGCTCCTTATAAAGTGAGGGACTAAAGTGATAGTTTAGTCGGTTAAGTATGTCCTATAAATCCAACTAACTTTATCCAAACATATATTATTTTTCCGAAATTGCCCTCATTAAATGCAAGTTTATTCCCAATAATTTCAAGGGAGTTACAAACATGCAACCTAAAATTGGATGGTTGTTATGCTACCTTTTAGTAAACTAATAAAAAGTTGACACCTAAGACATGTGTGTCATGTCATTCCTTGAAGTAGTGATTTATAATTTTTACAATTTAGTCCAACATAAAAAGTAAATTAATTTAATTTAGTCTTTTGTACCTATTAACAAATTATAACATAGATTAAAACAACAGGTGATTATAACAATAGGTGTTAAATTAATTTGCTAATAGGTACAAAGGACTAAATTAAATTAATTTCTTTTATGTTAGACTAAATTGTAAAAATTATAAATCACTATTTCAAGGAATGACATGACACATATGTCTTAGATGTCAACTTCTTATTAGTTTACTAAAAAGTTGCATAGTAACCATCCAATTTTAGGTTGCATGTTAGAAATTTCCTAATTTCAATTACTCTCATTTCCTCTCTCCAATGCAATTAGGCTGAACCTGTGAAAGATGAAGCAACGGTATCGCTCTACTCCTATTCCCCTTGTTTCAATTCCTTCTCACGAAGAACGCCAAGGGTGCATCAAATTTTTTTTTCAAATCAAATCACCACCATTTTTATATAGATCAAGATTCCCATTTGCATGTCAATTTTCATCTTCATCTTCTTTCTTCTTTTGGACCCTTTTTTTTTTTTTTTTTTTGTTTTCTTTATAAGACTCTTCTGTACCAAATTGAAAATGGAAACACCACAACCATGTCCCAATAAATCTTCACTTGACTTTGAGGATCTATCAGTTGTCATTGTTGAAGATTCGCTTGACAAGGATGAAGATGCCCACCACTTTGAAAATGACTTGTTTGCTGATGAAGTGAACTCTTATCCCAGTGGTAATATGACGAAAAAGAAGGCAGAATCATCAAATGAGGTTGAAAGCTTAACATTTGCAGATAATAATAAGCATTAATTTGATTTGAACAAGGTCCCTAACGAAGTTGTGTCCATGGGTGAAAGAGCTAGTTGTCATCAAATGACTTGAATTGTCGAATGTTGAGATGAATACTGATGCCGAGATGAATTATGGACTTGAGAATCTGGAGATTTAAAAAGAGGTTCATAACATATTGAAGATTTATATCGACCATTTGATTTGATGAGTGCTAATGAAGGTGAATTATTTTTGGTTGTAGTAAATTTTTGAAATTTTTTGAAGGATGAAGCTACAGTCCATGATTAGTTTAATGCATGAATTGATTAACTTTGTCAAATTTTTGATGCAAATCTTGTAATGAATCTTATTCCTATTTATAATACTAGTAATTTTACCCGTGCATCGCACGGGTTTAATTTTTTTTTTTAAAAAAAAATTGATTATAGATTTTAGAAATATGTTTTTTTAAATAATATGTTAATATGAACTTTTCATAAAAATGATTTACATGTATTTAAAAATGAATAATCATAAACATTAACCTTTGAATCTAGTTTCAGCTACCAACTTTTTCATTAATAAAAATTAACTAATAATGTATCAACTATGCGATTTCTAATCTTAATTAACAACTTAATTTCTTATATTAAAAAAAAATCCAACTCATTTTGATTTTTGTTTTATTTAATCCATCATTCCAAATGCATTTTGTTAGTAAATCGTTTTGCAAGTCCAAATGCAGCTATTTTTTTTTTGCCATATATATCATCATCATCATCATCATTTTTATTACATCTGTCCCAAAATATAAGACTTGTTTTCACACTTTTAATTAATTAGTGTTTATAAGATTCGAACTTTCAAATTACTTGCTTGTATTAAAACTTCATAATTGTAAATAAGTATATTGTCTAAAGTATAAAATAACGCATCATTATTTTTCACAATTTAAATTACAACATATTGTATAAATTTTTGGATTTTTTTAAATTTGAATTCATGATTGTATTGTATATTGTCTAAAGTATAAAATAACGCATCAATGTAAGCAACTTATAATTAAAATTTAGCATGTTAATAAAAAAAATCTTTACATAAATAATTCTTCAAATAAATATTATTCATAAAATAGCTAGACACAAAACAAACACAAGAAATGTTCAAATATTTAAATTAAAAAAAAAAGCATCTTTTTCAATATTTATGACTATCTTAATGTCTATCTAACATAGAAAAAATTAGTTATCAATAAGTGAAGGACTATGAATAAATAATATAAAAATATATAATTTTCATCATCGTACATATATTCTATATAGCATTCACTGTATACTATATATACACAATATGAATATAGCTATTAGTAGCTGTTTGGAGCTAAAAATATATACTACTATAAGTATATATACTCTAACGGAAAGAAACCGTTAGAAAGAATAATTAATAATAATAAGTAATGAAATAATAAGAATTAATGGGAATAAACACCCAACTTAATAAGAATAAATTTTTGTAACCACCACCCAAATTAATAATTAATAAATTCAATTTAAAATAAATATTTTTAAAATAATAAAATATTATTATTTTTACAACATCATCACCATGAAAGCTTTATATCACCAATCACCATCCTCTGAAAAAGTGACAAATTAAAAACAGAGAAGACAAATGGTGCACAAAATGGAAAGAGAAAGACCTAAACTACAACAACTAAGTAACCTTTCTTTCTAATAACTACAATTTAGCAGACTTAGATAAAGAAAGCAACTATGAAAATGCAACTTAGATAATCTTTCTTTCGAGTAACAACAACAACTATGAATATGTTTCTCGACATCATCAACATCATTCACAAGTGATGCCTTTGGATCATTTAATAAAATCGCAACTATTTTTCGATCAAGTTCCCCTTCATCAATCATGGCTAATGCAGCCAAGGGTTTGACCCTGAGAACCTCACCAATTTTCCTCTGTCTTTCACCAATCTCAACAACATCAATTACAGATTAACAATAATTTTAGACACGTTTTGTCCAATCCTACTAATGAAAAAATTGAAAAAATATAATAAAAATATCATTCTAAAAAAAACCACAACTCTTATATAAATAAAACAATAATGAAATGAAGAAAATAATATAACAAATGGAAACCAAAGAACGGCAAAAATATAGACAAATATCCAAGAGAAAAAAAATCAGAAATGGTAAATACAAAACTTTCTTGGAATTTGAACATCACCAATTTCCCATGAACCTGAAGCAAGTAATATATGTCTCTCAGGTTTAAGTATTATAAAACAATATTACAGATCAGAGAGATTAAAAAAACAATACTACAAAAATGAAAATTAAACGGAGAAGAAGGAAAGGGGATTCTTCAAACCCTAGAATCCCAAAACAAAATTCGAGTAAAAAAAATCTCAAAAACAAAAATTTAAATAAAAATCTCTTTAAAAAACATACCTGTACAAAAATTAATAGTAAACCTATTCTAAACAAAAATTAAAAATTAAAAAAAAAACTAAAATTAAAAAAATGCTCATACGCTCATGCCTGTTTCACACCTGCAACAAAAGAGATGAAAACTATGCTATTAAAAAAAACATACTTGTACAAAAATTAAAAAACCTATTCTAAACAAAAATTAAAAATTAAAAAAAAACTAAAATTTAAAAACTGCTCATACGCTCATACCTGTTTCACACCTGCAACAGAAGAGGTGAAAACAATGCTTCCAAATCCAGATGCTTTCTTTTTACCCAGGTCTCTAATTTCTTTTTGTTGCCTTTTCCTGATCGTGATTCTACTAATTTACTATTACCACTAACTACTAATTGATGTTGGTAATATGTCTTTCACACCATAACAGTCAAAAAATGAACGAATGAAAGAAAATGAAAAGACTTAATCTACCAATGGATATGGACGACTATGATTGATTATTGCATTTACAATTGAATGGCTGAGATTAAAAGAGAACTTAGGAGGGAATGTGAGAAATTAGGAGGGAAAATAATGGGGATTAAGGAGGGAAAACAAAAATGCCCTCATACTTCACCTATTTTATAATATATTGACTACTCCATCAATATGTCTCCAGTTAGTAACTTTAAGTTGCATTCCAAAATCAATATTACTTCAATAATAAGCACTTCCACGACTATTATTATTCTATAGGTGTGTCTTAGCTTCTTGGAATTATTTTTTCGTTGAGCCAATTCTGTTGTTATGTACTCAAATCAAGCTGCTATAACCAGCTACAAATGTGTGTGTGTATATATATAAGGCTTGTAACAGTTTCTTGTTGTCATGGTTATTATTGAAAACAAGCTTTCTGAGACATGAAGGGATAATGATATATCTGAATGATTATATACTTCATGGTTGAAAATTAAAGAACTCAAATAACAAAAGTAGCCCTTGTTAGAACCTTTAATCCCTATAATTTGTTGTTTCACATTTACATATAACAAAAGTTAATTAAAAAAGACAATCATTTGTTATAATCACCTTTGTAGTAGTGCTTGAGGCTATCCCCTCACTGAATGTAACCCTTAGCAGTAGTCCTTATTGATTAGAGTTAGGAAGTTGATGCTAGTGATATTAACTTTTTAGATGATTCAAAGTATGCATAACTTTTCTAATTAAGCAGAGTTAGTTAATGCTAAAAATATTGCTATAGTCAAAAATTGTTGCTATTGATAGTAACTTTACTTATCTTGTCACTTTATAGTATGCTAATGATATCTCCACAATGCTTGTTGTTGGAGTAAAAATCTTTCAAAATGTAAGAAACTAAAAATAGAGAAGAGTCCACATATGTTGTCATTTATAACTAAAAAAATTAAAAACAGAGAGTGCTCATATACAAAATCTGCACAACACTTGCAGTAGGACTACCAAAAAAATGCTTCCACATGTTTGAACCAGTAACACCAAAATCTGCACAACACTTGTAATAGGACTACCAAAAAATGCTTCCATATATATGAACCAGTAACACATAGATGCACCAACATGTCTGCACAATAATGAGTACAATAGTTACTAAATACCTTAAAAAACATAAAATCATTATCCATAAAATGTAATATTAAAAAGTACAATACGAGTTCCATACCTTAATCATAATTGCGTAAGTATTCAAGAACTTCATGAAATAATTCCTTATCACATTTAAGTTGTATGGGCAGTTCGCCTCGTTTAAGCATAATATCTTTCTTCATATGACGAATTTTGTAGTTGTTGAAGGGTGAGAAAAATTTTGTTTGAATCTTTTCTAGAAAATGCATCATAAGATTTTTGCACAGCTTCAATAAGTTCATCAATGGTTTTGGTTACTTTTTTTGCTGCAATGATTGAATAGAATTAAAAAAAACCCAAATCCAAAACGTTTAGATAAGGAGAATTGGGCGGTTGAGAAATCAAATGTATGTCAAACCCCGCTTCAGAAGCCGCTCTACAAAATTCATCATCATCATCAATATGAACATATAACATAGTGCATTATCTTGTTGTATGTAAATTGTTTCAGATACGTGTTCTCGTGGTCATTTTTCTTTAATGGCTGGTAAGACCTTATTTATTAGGAACATTCGGCTGACTTCTTTAGTGATAGATGTACTTGACTTTGTTTCGAGTGTCCCAGATGCTCTATTGACAATTGATCTTCTTGCAAGAACTTTATGAACTAGAGGAAACACACCAATTTTTCCCAAGAATGTCTCATTTTCATCATCATCAAATCTATGTCTAGCCCAAAAACATGACCTTAACAATGAAATTTTTATTTTTGCATTTACGATGTGGTTCATCCTTATTTGCAAGAAGGTAATAGTTCATGGTGTTTTTTTGTTATGTAAAACCATTTTTCATCAATGTGTAACATATACATGCTGTTGAACTTGGGATCATGAGGAATGCTACTTTGCTCGAGCATGGACAAAAAAATCTAAGACGAGTTTTCATATTATCTTCCTTCATATATGGCTTTAATGCATTTGATTGCCGACGTATAACCCCTTCTTTTAAATATTTCGACAATGTTGTCTTGCCGATGCCCAATGCACCTGCTAGCCCTTGAAGATTGCTATGCTTGTTTAACTCTATTTCTCGTATTTTCTCAAGGTCTATCCCAACTCTTTTCTTGCCACATGTTTTTGTTTTCATATGACAAGCATCACCGATTTTGTTAATTTGCCTCCAAATCCGATAAATGGTACCTATAGACATTGAAAAGGAAGAAGCCACTCGTTTAACTGTTCTTGGATAAAGTTGAACTATTTTAATTTGGTGCCGTATAGATACGGCATCACCGGTGGAGACATACTATTTACCTGTTACTATAGGTAATATTTGGATCATTTTGCAAGGAATTACCGGGTGATTTTTTTCTCTTTCACTGAAAAGCATTTGCCTCTATTAAACTTTTCTGTTTATCAATCAGAGCCAAATATAGTCTTTCTCTTTCCTTCGTTACCATTCTTTCTCTTTCCATGAACTCATCCAGGAAGAGCAAAATCAAATCTTTAAGCTCAAAGCTCAAAGCCAACCCAAGCCTCCCTCATCCACCGCCGCCGCTCGCCGGCCTCATCCCCTCTCACGTGTTCGTCCCTTCTCTCCTCCTCGCTCGCCTCCGTCCCTCCGCCACGCCGTTTGCATCTCCCACCTCGCCGTTTGTCCCTCCCCTCACTGGTCGCCGTCACGCGTTCGTCCACCACAAGAGTCTCCTCTCACTGTCGTTCGGTTCTCCAACCACTGTTCCGCCGCCGTTCGCGTCTCCCACCGCCGTTCTCCTCCCCCGCCGCACCAATTCCCTCCTCCCTTTGTTCCGTTTTCTTTTATTCCATGTTCTGGTTGCACTTCCTCCCTCTGCCCCTGTATCTTCCACAATTATAGCAAAATTATTTTCTATTATTCTCTGTACAAAAAACCGTTCCTATTAATTAGTTAACGTTCGTGACTCATTAAAAAAATTAAAAGAAATTGGGATGAAGAGAGAGAGGCAAAAATGCACCAATGCCCAACGGTTACATCTATTCCATAAACAACATTATTCTACCCCTTTTTTTTTTTAACCCTTTCACACGTGGTCATACTTTTATATTTATAACTATTTTATAATCTATTGACATAAAATCAATTTATATTACTATTCAATACACTTTATTAAAAGTTTCTATGTTTTACCGTATAATGAGCAAAATGTCAGCCATATATCAAACTTGGTCCAAAGATTTGTTAAAGACAAAAAAAATTTTCTGCCTCTTTGGCCCAAAGCAAAATCGGGTTCTCCAGCCCATTGACGAATTTCCTATTTTTCTTTTTTTTTTCACCAAACACAGGTACACTGTATAAAAACCTGTATAGGAGTTACCAGGTCACCCATCTCAGCCATCCATTTCGTATTCTCCCCACATCAACGGTTCAAACACATGGAACCACCGGTGGTGCCAAAATTTTTGGCACCAAATCAAACGCCAACGATAAAGTTGTCCATTATAACTTGAATTCATCAATAATCGAGAAACAATTTTTCGTTGGTTGTTGTCCAAAAAGTACGTTTTTCTGAGTTGATTGTGTCTCAATTCGAATATCTTCATTAAAAGTGTCGCTTCCTGCTTCATCAACTTCATCTTCTGCATCATGAAGGAATCCTTAGAAATAAAAAATTTAAAAATGAAGTTGAGAACTTGACTACTAGATAACTGCACGCACCCTAATGTAAATGCAGATTACTTAATTTTAAAATGCAACGTACATACCAGCAAGCAAGGCATCAACTTGATTCAGACACAAATCATCGATGTTGTTGTTTATATCCTCGTTAAAAAATGTAGCTTCAACCTCATTTTCAGAGACAAATTCCTCCTCTCCATGTGATGGACATGCATTCAGGTCTATTGGAAGCAAATTAGTGGAGCTCAAAGATGGACAATTCAACTTAATGAAAGGTGTTATGTTTTCTTCCTTTTCATGTGATGGACTAGCATTCAAGTCAATGACATTATAGTCATTGCAAGAGACATTCAAATCAATATCCAAAGGCATTTAAATAGATTAAGTTTGGATGTATAAAGGCATGCACAATACTCTGACGGTGAATGATTAAGGAAATGATCAAGTTTGTGACGGTGACGTATATACAGCACAAATATATAGATCAAGTTTGGGTGTATTTGTGACGGTGGAGTACTACTACTACTATGGTACTTGTGGTGCCAACGTAGGAGTGATATATAACCACCATGGATATGTAAAGTCATACCAAAAATTTTGGGGGTGAAGAAATATTAGAACCGCAAAAAAATTTGGTGGTGAAGTGCTATAACAGTACTAATGGGAGTGAATATTTTTGGTGGCAACATTTTTACGGGAATGTGAAGAGAGACTCTATTATGTATTTATGGTTTTCGGAAATGCATATTAACAGCAAGCTTTTATTTATCTTGAAAATTGAGTGAATAATGGTTGTGTTTTTTATTTTCATTTCAGTTTAAGGGTATTTTGGGTATCAAACTTTAAAATATTATAACTTTGAGACAATTAATTGCATATAGCTACTTTTTTTTTTGGAAAATATGCAGTTTATTCAATAGAATAAGTTAATACAAGCAAAACCAACGTTACCCAAACAAAATACATAGTTCCCACACATATAACATTAAGAAAAATTAAACAAGGTATTTCTACACCAATAGCATCTTCTCTCTGGACATGTGTCATCAAACTCTTCCAAAATCGGTCTCTAACATGAGATTCAACAGCCTTTATCTCCAAGATAACAATCTTATCAATGTTGGAAGTAAGTACATTTCGGCGATAAGGAATCTCAAATTTGTAGAAATGGAGCCGTTAGACAAAAGTCAAGTCAGAAGTATGCAAGGGAAGATTTGTCTCTGCTATCATTTTTCCAATTATTTGAAAAAAGAGGATGACCATCAGATCTGGAAGCTAACACAAAGTACAGACCTCTCCAAAAAAACACCTTTCTTAAACTGTGTGAAAACAATTATTTTTTTCTTATAATAAGGACCTGATGGAGTGCGTATGTATATATACATATATGGGTAAAGTTGTCATCTGGATTTACGGTTAATGTTTTTTTATTAATAAATCAATGGTAAAAACAAGAGAATGAGACTTAAGAACTTAAAAAGAGTATTAAAGATTTGGCTTAATTGCACTTTTGGTCCCCCAATTTTTTTAATTTGACGATTTTGGTCTCCCAACTTTTAATTTTGCGATTTTGGTCCCCTAATTTACGATTTGTAGCGATTTTGGTCCCTCCGTCAGTTCCACCGTTAACGGTGCTGACGTGGCGTACCAAAGGGACACATGTCAGCAGTTTAATTGCACTTTTCGTCCCCCAATTTTCTCAATTTGGCGATTTTGAACCCCCAATTTTCTAAATTTGGCGATTTTGATCCCCCAACTTATAATTTGGCGATTTTGGTCCCCCAATTTACGATTTGTAGTGATTTTGGTCCCTCCGTCAATTCCACCGTTAACAGTGCTGACGTGGCATACCAGAGGGACACGTGTCAGCAGCTTATGGCCCTATATTTATTTATTAATAATAATAATAATAATAATAATAATAATAAAATATATTTAAAAATGAAAAAAAAAATAAAACCCAAACAATAGAAAGTGTTCACTGCCTCTTTGTGACACAGTGCTTGATCGAACATCGACACCGGCGTCGGTACCGGCACACAAACCACCACCTGCCGCATCCGCCATGGCCACCCACTTGCTTCATGCCCTTCCACCGTAGTTTCAAAATCAAATTCGAATCAGAGACCATCGTTGTCAAGATCGAGTCAGAGACCATCCGCTATTTTATTATTATTATTATTATTATTATTATGATTATTTTTAATAAATAAATATAGGGCCATAAGCTGCTGACACATACGTCAGCACCGTTAACGGTGGAATTGACGAAGGGACCAAAATCGCTACAAATCGTAAATTGGGGGACAAAAATCGCCAAATTAAAAGTTGAGGGACCAAAATTGCCAAATTAAAAAAATTGGGGGACCAAAAGTGCAATTAAGCTGTTGACAAGTGTCCCTTTGGTACGCCACGTCAGCACCGTTAACGGTGGAGTTAACGGAGGGACCAAAATCATTACAAATCATAAATTGGGGACCAAAATCGTCAAATTAAAAGTTGGGAGACCAAAATCACCAAATTGAGAAAATTGGGGGACCAAAAGTGCAATTAAGCCTAAAGATTTAAAGGAGCATTGAAGAATCATCTACTCCCTCCGGCTCGAATTATAAGCAAATTCAATCACTTTTACGTTTATTAAGGAGGTTAGTTGATTGTATTTAATTTTCTCAAATTTATAAAAAATAGAGGTATTTTAGGAAAGTAGTATTGAGAATGAAACAAAAATTAACTGAGATTACAATTTTCTAGAGATATTTTAGGAAAGTGGTATTGGGAATGAAACAAAATTTAATAAAGATAGTTAATTTTGTTTATATTTTAAATCAAGATAAGTATGTTTTTTGTTTCTTATAATTCGAGCAGGAGGAAGTATCTTTCTTTCACATAACACGTAAGTTTTAAAAAAAAAAAAAAAAAAAAAAAAGACATTAGAGTTGCATAATCCCATGACATATTCTCAAGCCAAGCGTTAAACATCATGTTCATTAAATGACACTGTATCAACAATCAATCCATTCACAAAACAACAACAGGTTTGCTTGGGCACAGTTACAAGACGCAAGAGTAACAAGGACGTGATATTATAAGTCACACAATATATTACAAAAGATATAGACCCAGAAACTGTAAAGTACATTCAACAGGATCACGTGATTATAAAACAACACTAAAGTCTAAAGGTCAGTTACCCACATGAAACCTTTTGTGTAAAATACGACAAACTCAGCAAGGAGTGATTATGGCTTCATACTACTCCTGCTGGTGAGATGAGGGTTGACTAGTTGACTAGCTACACCTGACAAAGAGGACCTAAAATTAAACGTGTTGCCAAAAGAGTGCTAGAGTTTTAGTATGCACTACTATCTTATTTCCAGAGTTAACTATAGGAAAGTAATGTTAACACAGAGTACGTTGACAAGGTCGATCATCCTCCTGCAACTAAAGTCCAAGATTAAAAGATGAGTTAATAGTAATCAATTAAATACACAATAATAATATGCTTTTTATTTGTAGTGGATTGAAGCCAATTAAAATATGCCAAAGAGTTTAGTTCAATAACAATATGTTTCTAAATTCGAATTTGCACGCTAAGGAATAGGAAATAAAATTTTAAAATTTGTGAAGTTGTATGAGGACGTTAACGTGAAGCACTCAATTCTATATGAATATGAGAAGAGTTTTGTTCACAAGTCACAACTATGCAAGTAATTTTTTTCTTATCGATTTTTTGAATTATTGTAACTGGTTAGATTAAAATAAGATCAATAATGAATGAGATTCAGTGTATGTGAAAAATAACTTATGTAAATGGATCCCTCATTCATCAAAAAAAAAAAAAAAAAGGATCCCTCATCTTTGAATATATATTACTATATAGTTTTCTAGTCAACAAGTAAACTAAAATGTTTGAATTCCCTGTGTTTTTTGTTTTATGAGAGGATGGGCATCCAATTAATGATTCAAGTTCAACATTTTGAATTCTACCGTTCTACGTATGTAGGCAATTCAAAGTTATTTAATACCTGGTGTACAGGATGATGAGTTTATATACGATGGCAGAGTGGTGTTAATAATAAAGGGAACCTGCAGAACCCGAAAATAGGAGTGCTTGAGTGATTCTATTACTATATATTATAATTAATTTACTAGTATTTTAAAATTGCCTTAGCTACATGCAGGTTCAAGATTATGTCCTACCTTGCCACCAGTTCCCTCTTGAAGCGCTGTTTGAGTCGGGACCATGGGAATCATCATCATCCTTATCTTTCTTGAACTGCAAAGTTATATATGAAGCCAAACGTTAAGAATCATAAAGTATTTGGCCCAGCATCATTGCATGTATGGCTAGTTGGTCACTTAAATATGCTTGTATTAGAAAAAAATGACATGTGTCACTTGTTTATCAATAAATAATATATAAATGACAGATGTCATTTGCTTTATAATAAGGTCTATCTATAGGTCGATTTTGTAGACTTATTTATCATTTATGCTAATGAATTATTCATGGTTTAAAGACCAGGAATGAAAATACAGTATTACTCTCTCCGTTTCATAAGTATTGTTTTTTTAACAACCGTTTTATAAGTAATTAAGTATTGTATTTTAAGGTTATGTACGAATTTTAAATAAATGGATAAATGATGTAAGAATTTGAGATATTTCAATTATAACACTCCTATATATATAATTATTATTGAAAAGAAAGAAATATATTGAAAATTAAAAAGAAAATATGATAAATAAGGATTTATAGAAAAAACAACATTAATTGTGTATTATGTTTTTTAAAAGAACAATATAATAAGATAGAAAAATTATATGAACAATACACATGAAAAAATTATATGACAATACACATGAATAAAACCAAGGGAGTAAAAAATTTTATTTTTAAGACTGAGCATGCTTTCAAATTTATATTTTCACCTTTTATTACTCTATTTGACGCAATTAATTAAATGAGCAAGAGTTTGAAAAATTTACTCCGTGCTGAAAATAAATTAAAAATTAAAAAATTAGATTTTTTTTCGATGAAAAATAGTTAGGAGCTGAAAACTTATACCAGTTGATAAATAAAGTATGTATCAAAAGTGTTTTTTTTAAAAAAAAAAATTGAGCATTATTTAGGATTATAAAAAATAATTCAATATTAGAAGAAAAAAATTTCAATATTTGTTAATGAATATAAAAAGCATTATTTTTCAAAATAAAAATATTTGTTTTACTTTCTTAAACAATATCTTTTATGTCACTCATAAGCATATTTTATGGTTAAAATACTTGAGCACACATTTCATATTAAAAAATCAAAAGCTAAATAAGCAATTAAGAGTGTTATTAGTCTTGCGGACCATAGTTAATGATGGGAATTAAGACACTCACAACATGGTGATGGTGGGATTCAGTGGTCCTGGTTCTTGGGGAATAATTTTCTTGACCACCATAGTAGATTGATGAACTGTAGTAGCTGGGCTCCACTGTCTCATTCTGATGATAGTTGGTACTAGTATTATTCTTGTTAGAGATGCCACCGCTGCTTTCACCTTTACCGTAATTATTGCCTGAAACGAATCCAACTCTAAAGCATTACTACTAGATAAGCCCAGACATTAAAAAGTCATATGTTCCCTAGCTACACACGTACGTTGACAAATTTGAGGTTAACTTGTGAGTTGAATAGGACATATATATCAAGTAGGAGTAGTACTCTAGTCAAATTGATCGATATACTAGTATTATATCTTTAACCAACCTGGTGCTCCATAACTCCTAACTCCGGTGTCATGCTTTCTTGAATCTCTCCCTCCAACCTATAGTTACAAAAGAGTAACAAGGTTGAGTATTGGTGCTATGTTCATTACAATTCACAATCAACTTTATGTTATAATTAAGTATGCCTATACATGATGCTAGAACAAAAGAATTTTAGAAATTCATGTCTCAAATAAGGTACTTGATAGGTTGCATAAAAACACCATCTTGTGCGTGTGTTCGATTTTCTTATGGAGAATAAATTAAATATCTTCACCGCTGTAAAAGGAAAGCTATAAATGAAAAGGGTTTACATATTAATTGTGTGAACAGTTTGACCAAAATGGAGTCCATGGCTATCACGTAATTCTGCACTTACTCAAACAAACACTCTATGTCTTTTAGTCTTTAATTTAAAGAAGCGAAGTTTCCTTTGATAATACTAAAGCTATCATATTCTCTAAAAGGAATATTAAGAAATTAAAGTTTAATATTTCGAAAAATGTTAGAACTTAAAAGATCAATTTATCTAATTTATTATTCTTTAAACAATGTTTTTACAATACTAATAACCTAATCTCTTTTGAAAATTACTAGGTCTAAGTAATAGAACAATTACCAAGCTTATTGACATAACTAACAATCTAAGGAAAAATGTAACATATTTGTATGTCTTAAGAACAAAAATATTGTTTAAGGATTTAAAATAAAAACATTGTATTGAAAATCAAAATTTTAATATTTATGAGATATTGAATATATTATTTTTTAATTCAAAATTTCTATTTTTTTTTTAATACGTAAACCATGCAAATAAGACATTTATTAAAAGGGATAAAGAGAAAAGGACGGAAAATATATGCACATCAGGCTATGTGGATCTCTCTAGAGCGATATGATCTCATTCGATAAAATGAAGTATCGTCTCCATCCATTAAATGAACCGAATACATACTTTTTTTTCATCTTTATATATAAGTATTTGAAGTAGCTTTGCAACTTGCAAGTAGATTAAATAAATTAGATAATATTGTTAGTCATATCATAATTGATAATATCCTAGTAATTATTGTTGATATTTTAAAAAAATATTGAATAAATAAAAATATTTTTAGAAAAAAAAAGTAATTAATATTATTAAAAATTAAAATAAAAACTTTTTTTTAAAAAAAAAAAAAAAAAAACCATCTCATACTTATATTCAGTAACATAAGGAGAACATATAATAATTTCATGTTAGAAGACACATGCATAAGCAAACACAAAATAAAGGAAGTATAGCAATATATAGAAGTAGGAGAAGGTCATGCATACAGTGGGTGGAGGTGGGAAAATGGAGTTAAAGATGCTGGAGGAGGATGATGAAGTAGAGGAAGGGTCCTTGGGACCAAAAAGATGATCAAAGTTGGTGGGTGATGAGGAAGAAGCTCCTCCTCCCACTTTCTTTTTGTTGTTGCTGTTGTTGTTCTCCATGTGTGGTTTGGTGTGTAGGACAGTGCTGTGCTTACCTTACTATCCTATTTATTAGTAAGTATGAAGTAGAGAGGCAGAGCTAGCCTTATTTCTTTGTCAACCTTAACTAACAAAACTACTAGTTTGATGAGTATTCCCTAACTACCAAAGATTGGATAAGGTTTGCAGAGAAGAAGCCAACAAAAGAGATAACAAAGAGGGAAAGGCAGAAAGGTGCAGAATAGAGAGGGAGAGAGAGAGAGAGCAGAAGGGAATTGAAAAAGGAGAGGGGGAGAGCACGTGATGATTGCAGATGTGTTGGAACATCAAAGGGTGAAGGGGCTATTTATAAGCCCAAAAATATGCTGCGCCCATGTGCTCTCATTCAATTTCCATCCCTTGCTCTCTCCTCCTTGACACATGGGTGCACTGTTGGGACCCAGGTGGACATGATGCCCAAATCCAAATTCATTCTGCCACGTGTAATTGTCTCCCATCTTTGACTTCTTCTATCAAGAGATTTTCTACTTGTAAAAGCTACATTAATTCCTTTGAAATTACTCCATTCATCCCATTTTTCGTTTAAAGTTATAGGATATAAATTAAGAAATATATATGATATGATTTTTTTAATAAATTAATGTTTGTTTTATATTTTTTGTCATTTTTTTTTATAATGATTGATCATTCTTCTTTATTTATTATCTTTAATATTAATTAATAGATGATGACAAAGTTGTAAAAGTAGTAGTTAATGTTGCCTCGATTTTGTGGAATAACAAATATTTAGAAACAAATTTATTTTGCTAAAGTACTCCATCTGTCTCATAAGTTAAGTTTTTTTATATTTTTGTACATAGATTAAGAAATGAGTAAATGAAGTAAGAATTTGATATATTTTGACTAAATTACCCTCAATTAATAATAGGAAAGGGTCTAATAATAAATGTATGAAGATTACATTGAAGAGAGATGAAAATATGAGTAGTGTGATATATTTTTGTTTTGCACTTCCTTTAAAGTAGAAAAGGAAAATTTTAGCCCTAGAGGGAGGAAAAAAAATTTTAAGTTTAGAACTTAAATTCAAATTCAAAAGTGCCATGATTATTTTGCCTTCTCCATAAAACACTTTTAGACAAAGCATTAATTAACCCCTTAATTATATCTCTCACTAAGTTAACTTATCATAAATCCTAGTCTATTAAAAAATTGCAAGAAGACCCTCCATGACCTTTGGTTCATTCGAACCCCCCATTTTAGTCATGAAAGCCCAACCCAACCAACTAATATAAATACCCCTTCATACACCATACCCACCCTCTTACACTTTTAACCCTTAAGAAGAACCCTTGGAGAGGAGGAAGAAGGAGGAAGAGGGAAACCTTTATTTTCTTTGCTCATTTTTATTCTTCCATTTAGGTAATGATTTCCTAACTTGTTTTCTTTCTCTTTTTGTTCTTGTTTTTCGGTTTCTCTATATGCTTTCAAAGAGGATTTTTGCGTTTGATGATTAAAAGCTCGTGCATGTATATTTTTAAGCTTTCTCTTGATTCTCTATACTTGTTTATGTATGGATTGATGTTAAAAACAAAAAAAAAATGGACATGCACCATGTTTGGGAGCTCACGGTTTTGACCCCCTTTTTGTCCAAATAATTTTTGATCTTTGATTTGTGTTGGAAGTGCTTGAATATAAAGTGTATTGATGTTGTTCATGAGCTATATGTGTTTGATTTGCAAAAAAAAATAGTATTTCCCTCATGCATGTCATGACCTAGGGATTGAAAGAGGGAAAATGATTTTTGTTCTTGCGTGCATGTAATTGATTGTTGATCCTTGTTATTTTCTTGAAGTATTTTTCAGTCCTTAAGTGAAAATGCATGATTGAATGAATTTTTTTCTTGATGTGTTTATTTTAGGGCTATTCGGTTTAGGTCTTGAATATGTGCATGTGTTGTTTGAAAAAAAATGTATGCTCTTGTTCATGTATATGTGTATTCGGCCAAGCATGAAAAAGTGACCAAATGATTTTGTTTCATGGAAATAAAAATTGTATAAAAGCGCTTAAAATGAATTATGTTGATTTAAGTGCTTGGATTTGTGATTCTTAGTTTATTTTTCTTTGCTATATTCGGCCATGCATGTAAGTATGCTTTGGTAATTTTCGTTTCATGAAAATAGGCTTGCATGTTAATGCTTTGAAATGGTTAAGTTTATTCAAAGTATTTGAACTTGTAATTTTTGGTTCATTTCGTTTAATCAATTCGGCCCCTTTTTATTTAAATAGGTATATATGAAAATGAAATTGTTTAAATATAAGTATGTGATGTATAAGTGATTTGGTGTTGGTTGATTGACTATATGTTTGAGTTTAATTGAAAAAGTGATGTTTTGATGCTTTAGGGAATGTTAGAAAATTTTATGGACTTTGGTTTGTGTTGATGCATGATTCGGCCAAGGCATGATTAGGAAGATAGGAGTTTATTTTGATAAATTCTAATTGTTATTTGAAACATGTACGATCTATGTGAAAATAAAATCTAAGAGTTTGTTGTTGTAAATGTTTATTTTTAATTGAATGTTTAGTTTAGAACCAAGTTAGCTTACTAAAAGTGTTGCTTGATGATTAGTATCTATGTGCCTACTTGTTTAGATTAATAAAAAGCATAGGGGAATATGTGCTATTTGATTTTATGAATTTACTTGCTAAGGTTTCGTTTGTCGTTAATGGAATTGAGTAATGATTTGCTGACGTGTTGAACTTGTAAGAAATTAAGTGACTTTGTGTTTGTTTGGTTTGACTTAATTGAAATTGTTGGCTTTGTTTGGTGGCTGCCTAAGTTTCATTTTTGGTGCTAAAGTTTGAATTATAAAGTGTTCTAGTGTTTGTTTTATGCCAAAGCATAATTTGAAGCAAAAAGTACTTTTGCGTTGTTTTTGGATTTTCTAAAATGTGATTTTTGTGGACAAGTCCTTTGCTGTCCTGAATTGGTTTAGTTTGTTTGTCCACTTTAAAAATGTGTTCATATGATTTAAAGTATAGATTTCAAGTGGTATTAGATTTGAGAAAAAACCGGATTGACAACGTTGAATTTTTCGGTGTTTTCGGAGTTGAGTAGGGTGTTGTCCAGAGCAGACCAGCAGCCCAATACTCGCTTTTAAAGTTTATCTGTGGATTATTTTAAGGCATTTTAACGTATTTAAGTTATCGCTTTACTTTGGAACGATTTAATAAAAAGAATTGTGTATTCGTTTTAGCCGAAAGGACTTATTTTATGTTTTGGAGTTTTGCGCAAGTGATAATGAACGAATGACATTTGGAATTTTATATTAATACATTATGTTTAATTTGAGGTACTAAAGGTATTGCTCTCGATCGTGACCGTGGGAATCAAAGCTTTGTGGATCCTCAAAGAGCTTTTGTTTTCAATCAAGGTGAGAATGATAGCTTGTCTGGATCGTATGTCATGATTAGATGATTTTAGTTTCAATTATTTAAATTGGAACCGTGATCGGACAAAGGTCAAGTAGTGTGAGGGCAATTGGTCTGTTTGATTGTTTGGCACCTCGCACGAAAGGCTAAGATCACTATTGTACTTATGTGCTACTATTTGTTTGATAGATGTGAACATGTGAATATGAATATATATATATATATATATATATTGCCTGCTCATGCATGATGTTCATCCTGTTTTATTTTACTTAGCATGATGCATGACAATGAAAAATGGAAATATACATGATGATTGATGGCATGAGTTTGAGTATTTAATGAAAGGAAAATAGTGAAGTAAAGCGGAATCGTGCAGAAAACATCTTTGGAAGTGATGAATTGTTGTGGATATCATGGGAATGTGAAAGTGAATCTCCCCGGTGTGCACCAAGATGAACTTTTGTGCTTTCCAGGTTGAGTTTGTGCTGGTCACGTAAGTTGTGCCCCGTGGTTCGGAGCCTCTGGTTTTGTTAAGCAAGTGTTTATGAGACAAGGTTGTTGTGAAAGATTGTTTATTAGAGGTCGAGTATCACCGAAGGGATGTACAAGGGTGACTCGTCCGCAATTAGGTTAATAAATCTTAATAAAACATTTAAAAGATATAGAATAATGCGGTGAGATGAGTGTGAAGTAGTGGAGAGGAAGATACTCTGTCTATCTACGGATATTCAGGTGTGTGATTTTGAAAGGGGAGAGTGATGACGCTGACTCGTCAAGTAACCTAGAGTACTTTCCTAGGCAGAACTAGACTATATGTGATCGGGACTTAAGACACAGGGGATCGTAGCGTGTTCTGCACCGCAAACTAGAAAAGCACTGTCGCCCCCTTGATCAATTTCGAAACGGTGAGAGGGAACCTGAACGAGGCGGGCAGTCTGATTGGTTTTTGGGCCCTGCGATATCGCATTAAAATGAAATATTGATTTTTGACAAATCAAGTTATGATGGCTAATCCTGAGTGGTTGCAGCACTATTGGTTTTCTCGGCTGTTCGACCTATGTGGGTTAAGGTTTCTGTACGTCTCGTTTGCTTCCGATTAGGCTTGGGAGGATGTGGAAGAGTAGTAGACATGTGTGCTAACTAGATAATTTTTCCCAGTGATGTTTTATTTTCCCCGACATCATTGGTGATGTGAATTCCAATAAAACTTATTAAAATACATTAAGAAAGTTAATTGTCTATAAGGATTAAAGTGTGATGATGTGATAGTGGCAGTGAAATTATGATAATTTATGATGATGCGAGATCAATGAATTATTTAACTGATGATGATGATGATCATGCATTCATACATTTCTATGTGCATTTGTGTTGTTATTTATTTTGTGGTGGTGATATGTATGTGGTACGTCTATTTTGTCGACGAGTCATGCGTCTAGAAAAGTTTATTTTTCTCCTGTCTCGTTGTTTCTCTTCGTTCTTTGTAAATGACGCAACGGGCAGATGGTGTATCTCATCGAGATCCAAATGTGGCCCCTAGCGGGGGGAGTGTGGGAAGCTACCCGTGATGGATGGATCTGGAGATGTTGGTTTTGGCCTCAAAATATCGAGGGGGGGGGTGAATCGGGTTTTATTAATGTATTGTAAAAACCGTTACAAATTAAAAAAATGATTTGAGATGGAGAGATTAAGCGTTTGAAACGGATCGCGAAAACGATAGAAAATATAATTCGAGTAGCGCGGAAACGTAAAAATTGAAATAAGCGGAAATTAAAAGAGATAGGGATAGAAAAGCTTGCACCGGTGAATTTTATATCGGTTCAGCCTTTCCGTCGAAAGACCTAGTCCAGTCCCCAAGCGATCCGCCTGAGAGTTCTTATACCAAGCAATAGAGTCGCACCCTATTACAACCAAGAGCACCCCGCACACTACTGGGAACCTCCGTTCGCTAGGGGCCTCAATCACACAGCAGGGTTCCTCACCCTATGACTTATCAAACGTCCACTAAGGGATTCTCTCCCTAATCACTAAGGTTTTGAACAAATGATGTGAGTGATTACAACAAGTATCACGTGTTCTCAAAACACAGATTCTACAATAAGCTCTATGATAATGAAGTATTGTTTCTCTAGGAGTTACTCAGCCAACAATGATTTTTGTTCTTCAAAGTTATGAACGTGAAAACCAGAAGACTTGAGAAAAAGAAGAGAGAAACGTGATGATGAATGAAAATGAATGAATTCAAAAAACTAATCTGAATGTTGGAGTGCAATCCTCTTTTAAAAAGAAAAATCATTTTAGAATAAAAAAGATTTTGAATAAGTAAAACAAAATCAAAATAAAATAAAATAAGATTTGAAATAAGTTTTAAAATCAAAACTAAATCAAGATGATTTACGAAATAAAATAAAGATTTGATTCTTAAAACCAAAAAGGAAATAATTCAAATTTAAAATCATTTTCGAATTTTATAAAATAAATCAGAATCTTTTATATAAAAACAAATCAGGAAATAATCAAAATGATTCTGACACGTTTTTCAATAAAACAAGAAGTAATCGATTACTTTTTGAAGGTAATCGATTATTCCTTCAAAAATAAAAATTCTTAAATTCATTTGAAAACCATGTAATCGATTACACCAAGATAGTTAATCGATTACACCACTCCTGTTCAATGTATGATGCAACTCATTATTATAATCGATTACACTAGTCAGTTAATCGATTACTGAGCCTCTGATATGCATATGATGCAACATCATGTAATCGATTACTACAGAGCTTGTAATCGATTGCTAAGCCTCTGAAAAATATATGATGCAACAATTATAATCGATTACTTAAGCCAGGTAATCGATTACTCTTATAAAAAAGTAATTGATTAACAAGATTCATTTAATCGATTACAACCTCTCTGTTTTTTCTATGATGCAACAAAGTTAATCGATTACTTGAGAAGATAATCGGTTACTCTCTCTTGCAAACATACAAATATACAGAGTTTTGTAACATCAAGTATTTTCGCTAAGATTTAATGCAGAAAACACTTTTTCATGCAAAAACACGTTTCTTCTTCTCTCTTAAAATGAAAAACTTGTTGGCTTTTGTAACTCTTAAAGAAATAAAAACTCCATTACCTTACAATTGATCTAAGGAGAAGGTTTCTAATCTATGCCTTCCTTGAATCTTCAATCTTGAATATGGATGACACTTGTGAGCTTGAACTTGAGTTGGCTTGTTATCACCAAAACACTATCTTGAATTAAACTTGAAGTCCATAGAGAGTTTGAAGCATATCTTCCAACTAGCTTGACTTCCAACAGGAGAGGCTCGACTCGGTTGGAGGTTAGAGACCCTGAGCATAGGCTGAGAGGAGCAAGGATCAACTTGTACATTGCTAGCATTACCCTGAGAGACTACATGGATGGTGGACCTCGGAGTTACCATGCACGACGTGCGGAGCCCGCACCGACTGCTGTGGCAGAGCCAAAGGAGGATGGGGAGATAGAACCTGGGGATGAGGAGGAGGAGCCTGCAGCGGAGCCGGACAAGGATTATGTTCTGGAGGAGGGTCAGATTCCGATTCGAATCTAGCGAGTGGTTCGTAGGGAGTCTCGTGGGTGTTGCTGTTTAGGTGTTTTGTTTTGTTTTAGTCTTGGGTCTTGTCCTAACTGAGGAATGTCATACTCTAGATAACTAATGATGTAACTACGTTGATCTTTTGATGTATTTTGGGACTATGTGTCCACAACTCTTTTAACCTGCTTTAGTAACTGCTTTTGGGACTGATGTAATTATGTGGTACTCATGGATTTCATCAGGTGATGTTTAAAATGCAAAGTAAGTACTTTGGTGTATGGTTCGATGGATGTGTAGCATGTTTTGTAACAAGTCGATTTTTGTGATGGTGAATGGTAAAGAGGGGTTTCGCAATTTAATGAGCAACGCTATCTTTTTTTAAATAATTAATAATAATGGATCTTTTGGAAAACAAATAAAAGGAACCAAGCTAATTGTGTTTACATAAATGTTCAAAAAAAAAATCAACCCTCATTTTACAAATATTTAATAAATAAATGGAATATTTTTATAACAAAATCGGGGTGTTACAAGTGGTGAAGAAGAGAATGCAATAAATAAACCCGGGCATAGTTGGAAAAAGAAGTATAAGTAAATATTGAGTTTCTACATGATCAAACATGATCAACATAACTTATTGGACGAAAGGAGTAACAATTATTTAGGAATCGAGAGAATATCATTTTACTTAAATACATTTTGTCCTTTATTTATTCACAAATTTTCAGTCTGGTTCTCAATTTTTTTAAGATTTATTTTAGTCAATATCTTTTTAGAAATATTCTATTTGACTCTTTTGTTATTGTACATTTAGTTTATATGGAATATTCTAGAATATTCTTTCACCATTGTTGCAACCTTTGAAACTTGTTGAGCGGCGAAAACCAAAGAAACACTAAAAACTGTCCAATTTGTGTTTCCTTTCACCGGTGTGAATCGATGTTTCTGGTCGTGAAAAATGGATTTGAAACATGGTGCGATTGAATAAGCTAAGCTTAGTCATCACTAGTAAAAAAAAAGATGTTGATACATAAACTGATAAAGAAATGTTTGCGTTTTTTATGGTTTAAAGTGGTGTGAGGCGGTGAAAGGAAAAATGAACATGACAAATTTTACTTTTGCTTTGGTTTTCACCATCCTGAAAGTTCTACAAGTTACAACATTGATGGATTTGAAGAAAGAAGGAAAAAGAAAGAAGAATATTCCAAAATATTCCATCTAAACTAAAGGTGTGATGATCGAATGACCTAATTGAATATTTCTGAAAAAAATAAAGGATCAAGATAAATAAAGAAAACAATATAGGACCAAACAGAACATTCATAAATCAATAAAAGATTAAAAGTGTATTTAATCCTAAATCAATACTCCATCAATTCCACGTCTTTTGGCTTTTTAGGCTTTGAGCACACATATTAAGAAAGTATATATTTTGTCTAAAATAGTCATATTTAATCCTTATTGAAAATTGTAGTAGTATTTAAATTTTATTAGGAAGTTTGTCCATTAATTAATGTATAGTGGTTTAGGGATGAAAGAGAGAATAAAAGAAGAATTAACGAGGAGTAAGAGAAATAATTGAATGAAGAATTAAATTTTGAAAAAAAAATGAGAAATTGGAGAATGCACCATAAGTGTAAAGATTTTTTACACCATCAGTGCATCATCCACCATTCATCCGTGTATGGTCGTTGACTTTTAGATTAAAGTAATACAATTAAATGGTGGATGATTGACTGGTGGTGCAAAAAACTTTACACCGTCAGTGCATACCCATTAATCTAAAAAAAAATATGTTTATGCATTAAAATTGTAAAAGGACAAAAATCATGGAATGGAAAAAAAAAAGCTTAAAAGGCCAAAAGATATACTCCCTCCGTTCTTGTTTTACTATCCTTTTTTTAGAAGATTTTTGTTTCTTTTTATCTGTCCTTTTGATGATTTCAAAAATGTAATAAATGTTATTTTTCATGTTTACGCTTATTTAATAGGGTATTGGTTTTCGTAAGTAGTGGAAACAAAGTAATGATTACAGAGAGAGAAATGATATAGTGGGAAAAAAACATAATTAATGTATTGGAAATCTAAATAATGATTGCATTTCTTAAAAGGTGTGTTTTGTTTAAAATATGACAGATAAAAATAAGAACGGAGGGAGTAGAATAGAAGGTACTTTTTATTTTGCCATTTATTTTTATACAGTCATTTTTTCCATTTATTATATCTCATACTCCCTTCGTCCCATTATATTAGTAAAAGTCAAACAAGTCAATGAAAATAAGAGAGTATTTGTTTAATACTCCCTTCATCCCTAATTATAAGACTCTCTTAACACCTTTTATTTTGTCCCTATTTATAAGGCCTTTTACCAATTTTCAATGAGCATTAATTATTTTTTTCACAAACACCCCTATTTATTTAACACATTTTAGATTCTCAATAATATTAATAGGAGTAATTTTGAAAATACATATCAAAAGTTCATATTTCCAATACAATTAACTAAATTATTCCACTTTCTTAATGAGCGTGAAATCTTCTAAGAGGATCTTATAATTAGGGACAGAGGTAGTATAATGGATGATTCATTCATTAATTACAAATTGATATTATACAAATTTTCATATCATTATAATTAATACATATTGCAATATTGCCCTAAAAAAATCTTTAAATATGTTTTTCTTACTTACTTATCAATCATCGATACACTATATAATCTTTAAGATTTTTCATTTATTTTTTTACTTTAATATGAGACAAATATTTTTGCAATTTTTTTTACCAAAATAATAGGAGTGAGGGAGTATTAATTAGATGAAGTAGAGTTGTAAAAATAGTAATTAATATACATTAAGTTTTTAAATTGACAATTAAATAAGAATTTTTTTTTTGTCAAAATAACAATTATTTAGAAACAAATATAGTAATTTTTGAGTAATGTTATACCGCTATCATAATAAAAGTATCAACACATGATATATGTTTCTTTATTTTTAATATGTAGATTGATAACGATATTTATTTTAGATTGATATATTTTCTACTGTCTTCTAATATAAGATCTCCTTGTAAACTTTTTTTCTATTTATAAAACTTTTAATATATGAGTGTGTTTTCAACTAAGTCTCTAATAGAGGGAAATGATCAATATCAAGTGGTAAATACTACCTTCGTTACAAAATATAAAGCCCTCTTGACATACTTTTATTTTATCCCTATTTATAAAGCTTCATACCAATTTTCAATGATCATTAATTACTTTTTCCACAAACACCCCTATTTATTTAACACTTTTTAGATTTCCAATAATATTAATAGGGGTAATTTTGAAATTACATATCAAAAGTTCACATTTCCAATACAATTAACTAAATTATTCCAGTTTTTTAGTGAACGTGAAATCCCCGAAAAGACTTTATATTTAGGGATGGAGATCGAGGGAGTACTTTAGACTCCCACAATTGATAGTGCTCACCAAAAAATATATATATAGGAGTGTTTTTGTCTTATTTGTTTTACACTTAATTACCTTTTTAACAAACACTCATATTTATTCAACATTTTTTAAATTTTTATTAATAATATACCTGCATGTAGTTTTGAAAAAATATATTAAATATCTACATTTCTAGTATTACTAACAATACTAATTAACTTCTTTCATCACATAAATGGACCAAGGGAGGAACATTTATCAACCATCGGTTCTTAAATATAGGCTCTTGTGGGAGCTTTGGACTCATATTAAGAAAGTTCATTAAAGTGAGTAATGGTATCAAATTTGTTATTCCCTTTATCCCTTATTATAAGTCACTTTTACATAATTCACGCAGATTAAGAAAAATAATTATTACTCTCAAATTTATCAAAAAATATATTGTCATTTCGAAATTACCCCTATTTAAAACTTTAGAACTTTATTCATTTATCTCTCTATTGTAATTATTATTTTATCACCCCTATGTAATTATGAAGGGTGTATTTGGAATAAACTTTTTAATGTTACATAAATATTCTAAAACGACTTATAAAAATGATACCAAATTTACCAAAATTGTGCCCTATAATAAGGGACGGAGGGAGTAATAATTATAGATGTATTTCTAAATTTATCCTTGATTATTATGACATATTTCTCCACTTTTTTTATAGACAAATTTTTTTTTTACGGGAATTGAGAATGTGAAAATAAACTCATCTTTCCACTTATTAATAATTTTATGAGATTGTTGAGTGGAGAGAAAATTAGTGTAGTATTGCTTTAAATGTTTGTTGAATTAAGGAAAATACAGGATAAAACAAGGGTATTTTATTTTGAAAAAAAATTAATTAATATTATATATAAAGTGTATAAGGTACTTGTAGAAATGATCAAAAGACCAACATGGGTTAGGACGAGTAGTAAGCGGTTCGGTTTTGTAAGCAAAGTCTCGGGTTCGATTCCTTATAGATGCAGAAAATTCATGTTGGGAGACTCACCTGTCATAGTCAGGCACGTGACCCAAGTCGGATCCGGATGTACCTAGGTAGTACTTGGGAAACTGGATGGAAAAAAAAAAGAAGAAATTAAAGAATCCTAAGTTGACCCATAAACCAAACTTTAGAAGCGAACCGAATTAACCCAATGTCACAGATAACTACTCCGTCTCTTCTTATGTTCCATTAAGAAAAACATCATTTAAAAAATGTAATGATTACTTTGATTTTTAAAAAAATACTTATCTTTTTCTTTATCATACTTTTTCTCTCTGCAATCATTATTTTTTTATCCACTATTTAAGTAAATCAATATCTTATTAAATAAGGGTAAATATGGAGAATAATATTTAGTACACCTAAATGGGACAGATAAATAGAAAGATAAAATTTATTCAAAAATGACAAATAATAAGAAACAGATGAGTAGTTTAGACAACTCGACAAATAATACCAGATTATCCATTGACACCTAATTATAATAAGAAACTCACAACTCAAATAGCCAACTTGACACCTAATTATCCATCGCAAATATCTAACTCTGATTAATTATATATCAAAGTGTCAATCTGGTATTAAATGTTAGATTGTCTAAATGATTATCAATTATTCCTAATATTACGTTAAATAATAGCATTATCTTCCTATATTACAAAATAAATCAATAAGATAATCCTAATTTAATAGATATATTATGCTAAATTATCTATATCTTAGCGAAATAAATCCTATATCTCATCAATATCTAAGAGATCTCGATAAAAAGTAGGCATCTAAGATATACTAATTGTTGGAGAATGTTATCCAACGTGTATTTGTCAAGCTGGCTTGTTGATGTAAAATGATGGTGACGTGACCTCAGTAAGAGGAATATGTCAACCAAGTCCATGAATTTGGGTGTGTGTGTGCTAGTGTGAGAAAATGATTAGTTTCATACCTTCTATTTTGCCTGTTACATAGGCGTGGAAAGGTACAGTTTAATCATTGTGCAAACTCATAAGTGTGGTTTTCATATGTTCTACTGCTTGCGGGTATCTAATGACAGTTACAACTATTAAGCAGATCGATGGTAATAACACGCATGGAATTAACGACATCTGGAGATATTCATTGTCATCAGCCGATGGGTCTGTTACCACGTGCCCGGTTAAGTCGAGAATCCGGTGATTTGGTTAACACCGGTCCGGTATTAAGGCATTCAATTGTGGGCTAGTGATCCGATCATATGAGTCTCGATTAGACCAATGGATTGGTGCTACGGTCTTGTTGATCTAGTAACATTGAGTCCCACAATGGATCGTTGATCTTCTGACTAGTTTGTCAGTGACCTAATCTACTAACCGTTGATCCGTTGAACCGTAAAACTACTGATCTGCTGAAGCAACCGCTGATGGGACGCTGACGAGGATTGGACCCTGAGCTGTTGAATCGCTAATTCTTTGAACATGAGTTCACGGTACCGGTCCATAACAATAATCCCATAGCCAAGGTTGGTCTTTGAAGACCATCTTTGGTTTTTGTAGCTTTGAGCCATTCGTCGTCTAACCTAAACCTAATGGTCCGTTAATTTGACGGGTTGTTAATCTGTTGTACATGAGTTCATGGTACTGGTCCATAGTTGTTTTGTTCAAATACCGCTCACAAAAGGTCCATTGCAGGGTTGCGATGCTTTGCGGAACATCATTGTTACAAGTAGCGGTGTTCAAATCCAAACCTATAAAAAAACCAGCAAAACGATACAAATAAACCGATTTTTTTTTGGATGTTATTGGACTGAATATTGAAAAACCGATTAGTTCATTTTGGTTTTTGGTTTTAATTCTAGAAACCGATTCAGACCGAAGTGGACTTGTAGTTATAAATATATACGCATAAAATACATCCGATTGGGCTTTATGCTCACGCACATGCTGCACATATAAACAATGATATCTCAGTTTGTGCTAATTAGGAATTCCAACAACAATGATAGTTGCTTTCATGCATATATGTTTATTACTTGTAGAAAAAAATATATTTATGACCAAATAATTAATTTTTATAAAAATTACATAAAAGTTTTAATTAAATTAAAATCAGACCGAGTCGAAACCGAAACCGCATGTTTTTTTTGGATTGGATGGTATTAGTCTATTAGACTTGATAATGTAATTGGATCGAACCAAATCGAACCGCATGTATATTTTATGTTTGGCTCGGATGACCTTTTGTCTCAAAACCGAACCGAATTGTACCGAATTAAATTGCGAACACCCCTAGTTACAAGGATTAAGCTCTTTTTCCAGGGTTACATCATCTGATTGCTTCTAATTATAATTCAAAACCTATATTTTGACATGAATAGCTCTACCTTAGGCAAGGGTACTCTTGTGCTGACCGAGTTGCTTTATACCACTCGGATGATGTCATAAATTCTTGAACATGGGTGTTGATCGTTGTGCGGGTCATCACCTCCCATTCACATGTCACCCCGATGTCCAATCGGGTGGAGGGTGTATTTATTTTGAGTAATTGCAGTACTAACTCGGGTTGTTGTCATTTGAGAATCTCTTAGCATTTTTCCTAAGGGTTGAATATGATCATTGTTTACTAAGGAGGGCTTATTTATACATTATATTGATCATATTATCATTATTAGGAACATAATTTAGTTACAATGTATTTTTCCCGACCTTTTATTTCCTAAACAGCTTGAGATGTATCATAAAATAGTTTATCCAAACTCGGAATCATACTTGGTCGCTCCTTCTTCGAATACCAATAGAACTCAGTAACCGAAGCCATCTCCTCCAATTTCCTTTAAAATCATCCTCTTGGTCTATCTTGTTCGTTTGGTACTCATCCAAGTGTATGTATGTTTCAGCCCTTACCATGATATCATCAATATTCTTTATCTTGCGCGTCACCTAATGGTTGATGAACTTTCCGAGTTTGAGTGTCATCATGAGTAGATGTACAACAATCGACGGTTCAATACCATTAATTGATAAATATTCGGTGTTGAACCTAGTTAGGAAATCTCTCAAGGGCTCCTCTTTACCTTGTTTGATATGTGTTTAATCCAGATCGGACAGAGGTCCCTTGTTAAGGACAAGTGTCCTTGTGAAGGATTTTTAGTCTGACAAGAATGCTCTCTCGATCCTACGTGTCAGTTTGAATTAGGTTCTAGGGATCAAGACTACAAAGTTCTATCAGACACATATAAACAGTGCATCAAGTGGAGAACAAGATGGATCAATGTTGTCCCTGCTGTGAGTAGCAAGAAATATGCCCACTACTCTTAGGGAGGCATGCGTGGTCAAAGAACTTCTTTAAAGATGTAAAGGCTCACTTTTAAGGGCAATAAGCTTAAGATGGTTAATGAACCTTCATGATGGGGTTGGATGCAACTGCCACCTTCCTTGGGCTGCAAGAGTGGGATCCTTCTACTGTTGACCAGCTATTTGATGAGTATTGACGATACTCCCTATGTATTTCTTGTTCTATAAAGTGTGTATAGTGATGAATTAATCGATGTGTATTGGATGTCCTGGCCCCTTGCTTGAGGCTGGTATTTATAGGATTAGGATGGTTTCCTAGCATGATGTATTCTCTTGATGAATCTTCTATATATGAGAGTAATCTTCGTACTATCATCTTATCTATAAGGAGATAATCAATAATCTTCTATATTTGCTTATTATCTACCATAAATCTTCAATAAGGAGTTGCTTATCTTTTGGAGATTGACTTCATGAATAAGTCTCGCAACTTATCCGCATATCAGGGTTTCTTCCGAGCTCTTACGAACTATTCTGGACTTAAAGCCTTACGCTATAGGTCATCCAAGCTCGGTTCATACTATCAGGGGGTCGGGGGTCCACTACAAGTCATAGTTGGTCTTATAAAGGTCTTCTTGTAGGGCGGGTGTCCTTAGCTCGTGACAGGAACGAAACAATTTGAGAGAGATGATTCTCTGATTTCGACTAGGTCTTACTTGTGGTGAAGTGACACAAGAATTTGGTGGCTAAATCCTTTCACCTTCCTATAAGTTGGTTTCCAACTTGGAATACCACCGTAAGAAAGCTTTCTATCTTAAGTGTTAATGGGAAAGCTATACATTTGTAAGAGCCTTGAGCCCCCTCACCAGTTATGGCAACCAAAAAACTGTAAAAGTGCTCCAGGGATCCGAATTGTCGTAGTATGGTTCCACATTAGTTGTGGCTTTGTGGTTATGTGGCATAAGATATGCCAGAATGGTTTTCTGTGAAAAGGTGGTCAACACTCTCTTCCTTTTCATGGCTTGCTTCTACATGAACCTCTTTATTCTCGTCCTTTTTCCAGACAAAGGCCACTCTTCTATTTAGTTATGCAATTAACTTGTCTTGGGCGTCCAATCGTTTCCTCAACCACGCAAGTTCTTCGTCTACATTCGGCCTTCGCTTGTACTGTCCGTCTATCAGACGATCCACTACTCTCATGACAGGAATGCATGTGAGGGGTTCCCCTTCCTAAAGGGAGACCGATGTCACGACTTCTATCGATCATTTTGAGTGAGACCTTTCCGTTTAAACCGTTGGTCTATTTCCCTTCACGTTGTTTCTTGTTTGCACCCAATTGTTCCCTCCGGTCGAAGTCGAATTGGGGTGATGGTGGTCGTTTAATTGCACTCACTTTCTTTGTAATAATTATAGATGTAGTTTTGAAAAAGTATATTAAATGTTTACATTTCAAATGTCACTAACAATACTAACTAACTTTCATGATGGACATAAATGGACAAAGGGAGTAAAATTTATCAATTGTTACTCCATCAGGTTATAAATATACGCTCTTATGGGAGCTTTGCACATTAAGGAAGTTGATTAAAGTGAGTTATAGTATCAAATTTGTATATGGCTATAGATGTATTTCCAAATTTACCCTTGATTATTATGAGCCATTTTTCCACTTTTTTGTAGGCAAAGTTTTTTTACTGGAATTTGGGATGTGATATTAAACCCATCTTTCCACTTATTAATAATTTTATGAGATTGTTGAGTGAGAGAGAATTAATGTATTTCTTTAAATGCTTATTGAATTAAGGAAAATTTGGGATAAGACAAGGGTAATTTTGAAAAACAAATTAATTAATGTTATAAATAAAGTGTATAAGATACTTATAGAGAGGATAAAAAATTGTCAAATAAACGAAACTCGAGAACCGAATTGAAATAACCCCATGTCATATCAGATAACTAGTCACTTTGTTTCTATTAATCTATCCCATTAAAAAAACATCATTTAAGAAATATAATGATTACTTTGATTTTTAAAAGATTAATTGTGTTTTTCTTCAACATACCTTTTCTCTATTTTATCATTATTTTTTCTCAACTACTTACGTAAATTAATACCTTATTAAATATGAGTAAATATGAAAAATAACGTTTATTACACTCTTAAACTCTTAAATGGAATAGATAAATAGGAACAAAAAATTTATTCAAAAGATGACAAATAATAAGATGACAACTTGGCACCTAATTATCTACTTCCTCTGTTTCACTTTAAGTGTCTTTTTAACATCAAAATTTTGTTTCAAAATAAGTGTCTTTCTACCAAATCTAGGCAACATTTAATACTGTTTTTCCTTATTTACCCTTACATTTAATGTTGTTTTAGTTTTGAAATTTGTAATACTAGTAATGATGCATTGACAAAATAAAAATATTAAATAGGGGTATTTTTGACAAAATACACATAAAACTTACAATAATCATCATAATCAACACTTTCTTAATCTATGTGCAAAAGTCCAAAAAGACACTTAAAGTAAAACGGAGGGAGTAGCAAATATTCAACTCAGATTAATTATATATCCACGTCAATCTCGTTTAGATGTTAGATTGTCCAAGTCATTATCAAATATTCCAAATATTAAGCTAAATAATAACATTATCTTTCTATTTACAAAATAGATCAATAACATAATTTTATGATAATCCGTATTTAATACTAGGTATATTCTGCTAAGATATCTCAATATATTAGCGAAATAAATCCTATATCTATATATAGGAGATCTCGATAAGGAGTAAGCACCAAGAATTACTACTTCCTACGGTTCTTATTATAGGTCATACTTAACCGAATTACTCATACCAAGAAAAGTGGTTGGTTTCATCAATTCTATGAGAATATATTGTAACATTACAATTTTACCCCTTTAACTTTTCTTGGAAAATTCGCACTCATTAATGAACAACAAAAAACACATAGATAGTCAAAGCATTTAATAAGGGCAAAAAAGAGAAAAATCAATAAATGATGCATAGAAAATATAAAGTGACTTGTAATTAGGACCAAGAAAACTTTCTAGAATGTGACCTATATATAGAACCGGAGGGAGTAATGATCATATAACATATCCAAAAAGCTACTCCCTCCGTTTCACTTTAAGTGTCTTTTTGGACTTTTGCACATAGATTAAGAAAGTGTTGATTATGATGATTATTGTAAGTTTTATGTGTATTTTGTCAAAAACACTCCTATTTAATATTTTTATTTTGTCAATGCATCATTACTAGTATTACAAATTTCAAAACTAAAATAATATTAAATGTAAGGGTAAATAAGGAAAAACAGTATTAAGTGTTGCCTAGATTAGGTAGAAAGACACTTATTTTGAAACAAAATTTTGATGTTAAAAAGACACTTAAAGTGAAACGGAGGGAATATTAATATCATGGAAACTAGAGCACTCAGGTTGCTCAATTCTCATCTTCCCCATGTAACATGTCAACCTTGATTTCTTTTTTACAAGGGTTATATATGATTATGATTACACGTGCCAAGCCCAAGTTTATAAAAATCCCAATAAGGTCCTAGAAATTCGTAGACCATAAGAGAGGGAGTACATATTTACTCAAAAATTACCAGCTTCATCTTTAAAAGTTAGAAACTCTCTTCGATTTTTGTTCACCAAACAATATTATATATTATTCCCTCCGGTCTATATTATAAGCACTTTTTTTTAAAGAGAAAGAGTGCTTATAATATGAACCGGAGGGAGTAGTAACTAATAAGTGTGGGAGCCGAAAAACTATAATCTATCATAAAACACATAAGCTATTATTGTCAAACAATGCATATATAACATTATAGTATAAATTATCGTTAAAAAAAATGCTCGCACCGTCTCATAAGTTATGTTCATTTAACAATTTTATTTTGTCTCATAACTTATGTTCTTTTATAAACCCAATACTCATTTATCATTCTTTTCCAAGCATACACTTATTTATTACTCCCTCCGGTCCTTATTATAGGACATACTTAACCGAATTACACATACCAAGGAAAGTGGTTGATTTTATGAATTCTATGAGAATATATTGTAACATTACAATTTTACCCCCTTGATTTTTCTTGGAAAATTCACATTCATTAATGAACAACAAAAAACACATAGATAGTCAAAGCATTTAATAAGGCCAAAAAAAAGAAAAATCAATAAATGATGCATAGAAAATATAAAGTGACTTATAATTAGGACCAAGAAAACTTTCTAGAATGTGACCTATATATAGAACCGGAGGGAGTATATCATCTTTTTCACCTCCCATTTCGTTATCTCTCTTCAACTTAGTTTTCAGGCATTTATTATTACCCTCTCTCCTATTATTAAATGGGGATAATTTAGTCAAAATATACCAAATTTTTATATCATTTACTCATTTTTTTAGTCTATGAGTAATAGTTTAAAATAGGGGTGAGCGTAGGGACGGATTGGGATGGGTTTGGTGCGACCGTCACCCGACCCGTAAATATTAATAGGGTCAATTTTTAAACCCGTACCCGTTCCTGAATCGGAAAAAACCCGAATATATGTGAGTCTAAATAAGACGGGTCAAGATGAGGACGAGTTCGGGTTGACCCAGGGCAAGAATCACAAGCCTAAAAGTGGGATCAAAGTAAAGCAAATCATTGCAAGATACTAAGTTTTGATGTTAAAGAAAAAAACTATGTTAAATTTAGATTCAAGATTTCACTTACTGCTACAAAAAATAATTAAACTAGGGAAATATTGTTTACAAAATGTCATTTATATAATATTGTACAACAAAGATAAGAAAATATAACTTTTGATAGTAAAGTTAAGTAATAAAGTGTTACTTAATAAATAAATAAAAAGTAATTAAATTGCTAAGTTAGAAATGAAGTCATTTAATATATAATGAATTGTATAAATATATAGTATAAAAATAAAATAAAAACATGTTTACATCATTAATATGTATAAAAAAAATTTTATATACCGGGTTGGGTCGGGTGACCTTGAGTCAAACCCGAACTTGACCCTACTCGGTGTCGGGTAGCTTTCTTTAATTTGGACCGAACCCCTCTCCTTTTCACACATGAGATCGGGTCAAACTGTAACACCCCGATTTAGTTACTTGATTTTATTTATTTATTTAGTAAAAATCAGAGGATTTTTTTTCATTGATGATGTGGACATAAGTTCGCCTTCACAGAACATTTTCCCTTTTTCAAAAACATTTTTGTTATAGCAATAAACCATTTATGTCTGCATCACCCTCAAGTTCCAAATCAAGATGTTACTAACATCGCGCTTTGAAACTCTTCCTTCCACTTTCACAAACTTATTTCATTTCCTTTCGTACACAAAATGTCTAGTACCAGTTTCCAAAACCGTCACAGAAAAGGGTGAGTTACATCATGATAGAGCATCGTTATCTTAGTAGCTTAAGAAAGTACATTGCATAAGTAAGACATAAATAATAACCTACACTACTGATCATCTTCCTCGGCTTGAACCTCCTTCAATTCCATACTCTCTTCAGCGTCATCGAATCTCCTGTCATTCTCCGGCAACACTAAAACCTTCACGTACTTTGGGTCGTCCAACTTTATCTTTTCCATCATCTCCCACAAGTCGATACCCATTGGGGTAAAGTGAGAGTCGTCCATCACCATGCTAACGTCTCCACGCCATTTCCAGCCTTTCTCGAGTAAGTCACAATCTTCGTCTTCCAAAGGTTGCATGATAACTTGGACGTCACGAACCATCTACATTCCACGACATCAAATGTCGGGAAAGAGAAAAAGAGAACAACAGAGAGAGTGAGCATCCCGAACGATTTCTCGTTGACGGGGTGGAATTACAATAGGCAAAAACATTAAGACACATAAATAATAGTATTTAAACAACAGGTAAACATACAACATATTTCACAAGGATAATCCGACTCACTCATTCCTGGTTCTCAACTTTCCATTATCTTTTCAACATCGTGGGTCCCTTTTACTTAACTCATTTTCCATTACTATTACACAATCCCAACATCGTCACCATTATCTCGTTCATTGCTTATTGCACAGCACCACGCCACCATTTCCTTGCCATAAGATCATCATACCGTAAACTTTATTCCCGACCAATTCTCTCTCTCTTGACCTTCTCATTATTAGTATCATTAATATTCGCAACTCATAGTCCATAAGTATTCTCCTCATTCTTATGTTTTTCTTATTAAGTTTTATTAGATCGCGTCCATTGATGACAGGAGAGTTAGAAAGTTATCAAGGAGTTAGTTAGCACACATACATCTCCTCCAGTCCACCCAAGCCTAGTCGGAAGCAAACGGGACATACAGGAACCTTAACCCACGCAAGTCAAACAACCGAGAAAATCCAACAGCATACAATATCTTTGTCAAGACCACAACCGTACAGGTCGGTCGTTACGACAATTAATATTTTACGCGATACCGCAAGGGCCCAAAATCATTCGACTTCCCACCTCGTTCAGGTTCCCTCTCACCGTTTCGAATTTGATCAAGGGGGCGACAGTACTTTTCTAGTCAGCTGTGCAGAACACGCTACGATCCCTTGGGTATTAATCCTCGATCGCCTGTAGACTCGTTCTGCCTAGAAAAGCACTCTAGGTTACTTGACGTTTCACCGTCATCACCCTCCCCTATCACAATCACACACCTGGATATCCGCAAATAAACAGGGTATCTTCCTCTCCACTACTTCACACTCAACTCGCCGCATTATTCAATGTCTTTTAATGTCTTATTAATATTTTATTAATCCTAGGTTTGGCGAGTCACCCTTGTTCATCCCTTCGGTGAACCTCGACCTCTAATCTAATCTTTCGCATCAACGTCTTCTCATCGTTACACGGTCGTCATAACAACTTAGCTCATCGGGAAACTCCTCACTCAGCAACACATCACGTCAGTCTTTCACATCAGGGAGTTCCTCGACCCGGCACAGGTTACGATACTTCTTTCGCTAGTCAATACATACACATCATTGATTTCCAATCGCATTCCTCCTTTATCATTTCTTTTTTTGCATTATCATTCCTTTCATTACACGCACATCATAATGTTATTAAGAGTCTTTTCCTTTTTATCACTAATCCCATCATATCACATTATTCTCATCAGTGTCATTAACATTTTCATAATTTTCATTGTCTCACTGTAATTTTCATCATGGATTTAAAACAGACAACATTTGTATCATCATGCATAATATTCAGCAGGGCATAATTTGTAAAACATGTCATTTCGTCATGGTATAATCACATCATAACATTACAATAGAAAAGGGATGTCTTAGTCCAACGTATAAGTGGCCAATACGACTGACTCTTAGACCCCACGTTCCGGCATAGATAGCCAGGAATAGCTTAACATTTTACCTAAATACCACAGTGTCTTAGGGAGCCCCTCTCTCACCTCTTGTCCAGCTTGCATGATCAGAAAATCGCTGCAGGTCCGTCCGACTGATAGCAGCTCCAACTCCCAATCTATGGACTCCTTGCTTAAAATAAGACATACAATTAATACAAGGCCACTTACTAACGTTCGTGATCAATCTTAAATCGTTTATGAAAACTTGACTTATTTTTTGTCGGGTAAATAAAAGAAAATCTTTACTTCCTCAAATCAAGTCCAACTTTTGAACATATTTAAAATACTTCAAAATTAATTAAAAGCAATCCACAAAAAAATTTTAAAACAATTTCTTTAGTTGCTAGTCCGTTCTGGACAGCCACTCATTAAAACCCAAAAACATCGAAAAACGTTACTTTTTCAATCCGAATTTTCTCTAAACCAAATGCCTTTGAAAAATCAAACTTTAAATCAATTGGAAACATTTTTAGAAGTGATATACAAATTAAATCCACGCTGGATAGTGGAGAAATAAACTCAAAAATCACTTTTCGAGAAATCCTAAAACACCGTAAAATCGTATAGTTCACCCAATATTTTGGAACAAAACAAACACATAAACCATTTATTTTTCAAACACAATGCTATAAAATAAGATAGGGTAGCAACTAGGAGTTCATCATTTTCAAATATAAATTATTCTAAGAATCGATTATTTCCAAAAGCTTTTCATGCAACAAAACACAATATCAAATAGCCAACATAGTAACTCATTCTCATATTACCTAAGCATAACTTCAAACAATAATTCTTTATTATTTTCGAAACACCACAGCCATCATGTAAGGTCCAGTCCAGTCACAAGAAATACACAAAAGTTCATGAATACCAAAAGTGCTCCAAAAATTTGGTTTAATCGGTTACAGGGAAAAACATAACACAAGAAATAAAATTTAAAACTTTATCAAATCAATTAGTTTTAATCCCAAGATTTCCAGAATATTAAAACACATAGTGAAGTTCATCATATAAAATTTTCAAGTTAATTAGACATCCAAAACCTAAGTTTTAACTCAAATTTCACGCAAAAACCGAAACAGAACTATATTGGCCTGAGACAAAATTGCATTAATTAAAAATAGCAAATCAATTCAAAATTGCATAAAAAATGGCACAAATATCCCTCACATAGTCAAGGTCATATTATAAAAATTTCATAGCATTTAGATTTGTTTAGGTTATACTTTTTCAATTAATTCTGCCACTAAGTCTGAAAATCCTGAACCTCTGTTCTTACTGTTTCTCAATTAATAAAAATACCAAACTAACTCTAAATCACCTAAACTTTTGCAGAGGTTTACTAGACATGTTGAGGAAGCTACCATAAAAATTTAAAGTCATTTAGAGTAGTTTAGGTACGAAAACTCTGTTTTGATTTTACTCGAAAAACTTATTTTTCCGAAATCGTTTTCACCAAAACGGTTCTTATAAAATTATCAAATCGATTCCAAAAATATTATAAAAATTCATAGAGTTTCATTTCTTCTTAATTAAAACAGTAACCAAGTCTCACACACACAGATTTTAGGGAAATATATTTCATTTGGGCTTTTAGCAATTTAAAGCACAAAATTTTCATAAACAACTTTAACCAAACAAAATTACTTTTAAAATACCAAAACAATTTCAAACCTTCTCGAATTTTCCAGAATTCATTAAAATATCATATAGGACAATGCATCAAATTTTCAAGGCAATTCAATAAGTAGAGCCATGATTCATCAAAACATCTTTACACATTCATTCGTTTTCTTCGTGAAGCATCCCCAAGAAATATTGCTTTTTAATCCAAGACCCATATTTAGCATACATTAAGATCTAAGTATCAAAATGAAGACAAAACCATTTGGACAAAATCAATGAAAAACCGTGTGGCATATATTTACACATAACCAACACAAAAATCAATTCTTTATTCATTTATCTTTAAGAATCAAACCACAAGTCATGAAAATACTTTATCTTAGCTCTTATGCACCATACATGTTCAAATTAATCTATTTCCCTCATTATCTCTTTTAGGCCGAAACATACACTTAGGAGATTAGGGATTTTGCACAAACAAATCAACATACACACATACACTAAAAATCCATTGTTTTTTATCATAATCAAAACATTAGAGTTAAACAAAACCACTTGAGCTATAATCATTAGAAAACCGTATAGACCTCTAAACATAAAGCAAGTTCATTTCAAATCTTTTAAACTCAAATCCTTTATGCATTAAAGCTCAAAATCACAAAGGAGTAGGAAAAAATCAACATGCATGTAAAACAAAAATTGTTTCCATTAATTTTCCCTTTTGGCCGAAACATGCATGTAGACAAGGTTGGAAATTTTCACAATAACGCAACACAATAACTCTTAGTTTAAATTTAATGGAATCAACCTTTATTCTTCCCTCTCATACATAGATCAAATCACCAAAACAAAATAAAATCATTTGGACAAAATCACATAAAAACAGTATGGGCCTCTCCCATTATTTCCAACATCAAATCCTTATAGAATAATGCTTAGAAAGTAACAAGGATCAAGAAAAACCAACATGCATGAAGATCAAAATTTATTCCCTTTACTTTTTCTTTTTGGCCGAATCATATACATAAAGAAAATGGAAAAATTTCAACAAAACAAATCATTACATCAACAACACCAAGATTACCCTTGCTTCCTTATCATAAATCAAAAGTAAAATCAAAAATCCCATGAACACTAAAAGGGACCAAACCGTGGCATCATGGAACATGGATGCATGTTCATTTTTAAGTCAAAAGCTTAAATTTTTACACATAAGGGCTAGAAAATCAATGAGGAACACAAAAATCCAACATGCAATAGAAACACAATTTCATTTCCCTCTCTTCTAGCTTTGGCCGAATCATGGGTTTAGGAAAAGTCAAAATTTTCTCACAACATAAACTCATACACCAATGGTTATTCCAAGATTAAGAATCAAATCAACAAAAGGAAAACAAAATCATTTTGGGAGCAAAGGGGGCAAAAACCGTGGGACCTCTTCTTGTCTTGCATGTCCCTTTTGCAATCTTTAAACTTGTTTTCAAGCATAACAATGGTTAAAAATCAAAGCTTAATCTTAATAACAAACATGCAACAATAAATCAAAAACTTATAGTTATAAGCCCATGGAACCGAAAATGAGTAAAACAAAAGAAATGAGATAAGAACAAGAAAGAACATAAGCTTAGAGAATGAGATCAGTACCAAGAAAACTTGAAAATGCACCTAGAAAAATCAATCATTCTTCCTCCTCTCCTTGGCTCTCCCACGGCTCCTCTTCTCTTCTCACCTCTTCTTCTCTCTCTCTCTCTCTTTTTTTTTGTTCTTAGACTTATGAACATAAAGGTGCAAGAATGAGGCATTGGGTGGTATTTATAAAAAAGGGTGTAGGTGGGGTTCATTGTCTTAAAAATGGGGCGCATTAAAAATGAAAAGGCTTCTCCTACAAGCCATATACTCCCCACGGTTTTCATCATATTTTATGGGGTGGGATTTTGTATTTTTATTGCATGTGTAATATAGATAATTAATTGAGTGTAGGTAGGTTTAGGTTAGGTATTAATTAATGAGACAAAGGGATAAAGAGAACTTGCATACATTGGCCGAATTTTCATGCTTGGATAAGGTCATTAATGGCTTGTCTCCTATAGGGACATATAGGGTGGCTACACTTTAATGAGGGTATGTTAGGTGTAATTGGGTTACCCTAGGGTCTTGTGCACTAATAAAGAAATGTCTAACAATTTGAAATTCAAAATGCACGAAACAATTAAAAAAAATGTGCAGCACCTTATTTTAGCAGTAAATAATATTTTTCTCAATACAGTAAATAATGCTTAAAATCATATTTCAATTTACTTAAAATAAAACATTATAATGTCTCTCAAAATAACAAAAGTTTCGTGGTCAACAAAATAAATTTCAAACTGTACAAAAATAAATTCTAGATTTTAATACGATCGTTTTGACTGTAAATTCATCAAATTCTAATTTACAGATCAAAAGTTATGAATTTTCAAAGTTGAATAAATCAAAGAAATCAATAAATAATCATTTCCCCAAATCATAAAATAAATCCTTTAAATCTATAAAATACCAAAATCAAATATTTAAAAAATTCTTATAATTATTCCTTATTATCCTATTTATAAGTTATATTTAACCATATTACACATATCAAGATAGATAATTGAAGCAAGTTAATTTCTTGGTTTCATAAAAAAAAAGATCTATCACTTTACCTTTTTGGAATAGAGGACATGCGAGAAGTTAATGCATAATACATAATGAGTAATCTAATTTATTAAGGATAATTTAGAGTTGAAAAATTAAATATCTTCTAAAAAAATAAAAAGTGACTTATAAATAGGATCAAGAAAATATTCTACAATACAACCTATAAATAAAATCAAGGGAGTATAAGAAAAATGCTAGCGCATGCTCTTAAGACAATTTATAAGGAATCAAAAGAAGTAAAATGTTATTAAGAAATGCTGCATTCAATGAATCAATAAATATTATGTATATGTCACTGTTATAGATCGGGATAATGCACTTATTATGACCGATTCACATGTAAATGGTCACCATGTAGAAGGCATTGGAAAACATCGAATCATCGATCACTACAAAGTACAAACCGACCCTAATTAATTGGAAATCTGACCCTCATAACGACATTCAACCGTCATTAGTGCTAGAAGCCGTTACTTGGATAATGACGACCATAACGATTATAACGGCCCATCATTGCTACAATAATGACAACGTACTTATTATCGGCATTTCAACGTCTCCTCCTCCCCCTATAAATACCGGTAATGGCCAAGGTATGAGACAACTATCTCTCAACTCCCGTTTATACACGACACACACACACTACCTCAAATATATTAACTTGGTCATTTGTGGAGTTCTTTGACCGATGACCCGTCATACATTAACAATCCTGTTTACCGGTACATGTGAGATGACACCCCACAAGATTGATGTGTCAAGTAGGGGCGATAAACTAATTCCTACCATCACATCGTCATCATCATCATTATCAATTTGAAGACCAACACAGTCATGGAGTCCATCATCCGCACAGCTGAATGGCCACCCGTCAATCCCATGATATCTATAATTTTATTTTTTTTAAGAAACTTAACAAATGCCCTAAGAATACTAAAAACTAGAAATTTGTGCAATTTTTTATTTTTTAAGAAAGAAAAAAAAACTAAAACTTGTGTTATTTTTTAAAAAAGAAAATTAACAAGTGTTATAAGAATACTAGTTTTCAACCGTGCAGTGCACGGGTTGGTTGTTTGTTTCTTTATTATTAGTTAAATATCTTGCAAGATTTTTAAAAAAAAAACAAATGATCAAATTTAGTAAAATATAGAACTTAGTAATAAGCGATGGAGATTGAAAACTCGAAAGGAAGAAAAAAATGGGTTGCTACTAAACGGATTGTAAATCCTAGGTACTATTTCCTTCAATAAATTTAGCATATCATTCATTAGTTGAAATTTAAAATATAATCTTAACCTAAAAACAAAATTTCTTGTACCCAACAGTTATAGCGAAAAAAAACCCAAAAAATAAAAAATGAAACTAAAAAACGTTGAAAGAGAGGAGGAAGAATTTCATCAATTCATGTTCCCCTAACATGCAAAATTCTGAATTCTGGAAAAAATAAACATGAAAATAATTTTATTTTCCCGATTTTCCAAGTATATGTTGAAAGTTTATGTACAAAGTTAGTATATATAATTCATGAATTTAATAGAAAGAAGAATACAAAAAATTGAGTTTGAAATTAAAATAGTAAGAATAAAACACCCGAATATGGATTTTGAATATCGAAGAAAATAAAAGAAAAGTAGAGAAACTAAATTTAAAAGAAGTGGAAAAATGAGGGAGCCAATAAGGGATGTTTAATTTTAAACCATTTTTAAAAACTGCAATCATGCAGTTTTCATTTTTTTTTGGCTTTGATTTGAATTTTGTCCCAATATAAAATTAAAATCAAGAATTACCAACTACTCCTATCTTATAAAAAAAATAAGAAAAGAATTTCAATAATCTAAATTTTCATTGACTTTAGTTGTGATGCGGAACCATATTAACGATTCAAAAATTTCAAATTATTAAGATAAAAAATGAATAAAATAAAAAAAATAATGATATGAAAAATACCAATACATGTAGCAAGTTGGGAAACTTACGTGGAGCCCACAATTTTTTATGAAACATATAGAAAGAGAAGAACACTGACGAAGACAATAAGACTTAATTTTCAATGAACAACGTAACTTTACTGTACACTATTTCGTTTTCATTACATACACAGAGAAGTGCTTGTTCTGAAAACTATGTAACTAAGATTTAGATAACTATTGCTAAACTTAAGTTAAAGATAATTACAAACAATAAAAGCAAGTAAGAAGAGATAATTTCAATATACCAAAATAGTAACAAACAGAGAAAAGTTAAGAAGAATTATCCAACACTCCAACAAATTAAAACATGCAAAGAATCAAACAAAAGTCAAGAACAAAACAAAGAATTTAAACAAAGTAATTGTTCTCAGGTGTGAAAAAATTAAAAATTGAATTATTTCATGATTAGAAATTTGAAACATGAAAACTGATTAGAAGTTCGAAACATGGAAACTGATTATCTCATGGATATAACACATATATGACACAAACTTATACATACTTTTCCTACATGTTGCCTGATCTTTGTTCACTTTACACACAATGTGCATAAGATTAAGGTACATACTGCTGTTACCCATTCATACTGTTGTTGCTACATCCTAAATTAGTCATGTGATATCAACCACTTGTTCAATGTATGATTATTTTCCTGAGAGACACATGAATCTCAAAGAGTAAGTTGTTGTTCAATGGTGAATGATTATGCAGTTGTTGTTCAATGGTGAGTGGTTATGCAGTTGTTGTTCAATACTCCATCCGACTTAAAATATAAGCAACAAAAAATATATCTCTCTTGGTTTAAAATATAAGCAAAATTAACAAACTTTATTAAATTTTATTTCATTCCCAATGTCACTTTCCTAAAACATCCCTAGAAAATTGTTATCTTATTTAATTTTTGTTTAATTTCCAATGCAACTTTCCTAAAATACCTCTATTCTTTTATAAATTTGAGAAAATTAAATACAATTAATTAATCTCCTTAATAAGCGTTAAATTAGTTAGTTTTGCTTATAATTCGAACCGGATGAAGTAGTTGCACAGAATAGAAGGAAGGATGTAACCCTATATAACCAAGTGTAACTTATTGTAACTTCTAATTGTAATAAAGGAACTTGATTTTTAAGATTTAAATTTGAAATTTAAAAATAATGGAAATCATATGAAATGAGGATACATGGATGCCCTCATTGAGTTGGAAACACCAACTTTTAATGAGAGATCAGTATTTTAAAATGAGTGAATGAGAGAACTTCATTGAGACATTTTAAAATGATTGATCCAAGCCTTTATACTCTCTCTGTCCCTTAATATAAGTTACTTTTACATAATTCATGCAAATTAAGAAAAGTAATTATTACTCTCAAATTTATCAAAAAATATGTTGTCATTCCAAAGATACCATTATTTAAAACTTCACAACTCTATTCATTTATCTCTCTAATGTACTCCCTCCGTCCCTAATTATAAGGTTCTCTTAACACTTTTATTTTGTTCCTATTCATAAGGCCCTTTACCAATTTTCAATGAGCATTAATTATTTTTTTCCACAAACATCCATATTTATTTAACACTTTTTAGATTCCCAATAGCATTAATAAGGGTAATTTTGAAAATACACATCAAAAGTTCACATTTCCAATACAATTAACTAAATTATTCCACTTTCTTAATGGACGTAAAATCTCCCAAGAGGGCCTTATAATTAGGGACCAAGGTAGTAATTATTAACCTATTACCCCTTTGTAATTATAAAGGCTGTATTTGGAATAAACTCTTAAATGTTACCTAGATATTCTAAAACAACTTATAAAAAGAGACAAAAAAATTTACCAAAATGGTATGGTACCGGGGGCGGAGGGAGTAATTAAGTAATCAACTCTGTTATTCAAACATCCGTATTTGACATCTATACGGGACACCTGCCTTTTTAGACAAAAATTGGTGGATCCTACAGTTTATCTTTCTTATAGGATCCACCACTTTTTTTTTTAAAAAAATAATGTCTGTATATGATGTGAAATACAGTCGTAGAACTAACATTTTTTTTGTTAAGCAATTAACGCCAATAACTTCATCCAACAAATAGAGACATTCGGGGTTTCTGACCAATTCGTTTCTGCCTTATGGTACGGCTTTCATAAACCATGGTTTAAGGCAGGGAGAGAGGAGGGAGGAAGAGTTGAACATAGCAAAAGGTGAATTCGCGACAATATAATGACACGCACAACGAGAAATAACGGATTATGGATAAGGTGCCAATTACAGTAATCAAGTTTGGCATTTATTCGGACACGACCGTTCATAATAAACAGTTGACCCATGTTGCCATATCATTTACTACCCGTTCCTTTTCAAGTACTATTTCGAATATTCAAGGAAAATCCTATTTTTTTAAACAATTTTTTTTTTTAGGATTTTCTTAATTTCAATCTCTAAAATCGAGGATAAGAAAATATAAATGACATATTTTTATCGAAAAATATAAAGATTTACCCATAATTAAGATTTAGAAAACTGAAGTCCCCAATAAAGTTTTATTATTTTTTTTTAACTTTTTATCCTCAAACTTAAGGACTGAGGTTAAACAAACATTTTTCCATAGGTAAAGTTTTGTTTTGTTTTGTTTTTTTGCGCCATTAGGAGAAAGGAAATTAAATCATATAATGGTGATGCTTAAGATCAAACTTAAGAGTTTCAATTTCCAAACCTTAAGACTTAGTATATAACACCTTACTTTTAATTACCCTTTAATACCCATTAAGAAAATAGTGAATTTAAAATTTCTTTTTAACTTATAAAATTTTCCGTCAAACGGACGGAGTTTCCTTTGTTTTCCTGACTTCCCAAAAATTTAGATTTTTCCTGCAACCTGATAAATACATTTCATTCATAATTTCAGAAGCCAGCAGGGCTATCATTAGCATATATCACAACATCATTATATTAACATCAGAGTAAAGCAGCTATATAAACAAGTCGTGGAAAAAGTATTTTTCCAAAAGACTCATTTCCCTAAAGGAGTTGTCATGGGCCTACCCAAAGGATATATTTACATTTTTTTACATCAAAATAACTAAGTCATAATATCAAAAGGGCCCAGGATATGACATCATGCCCTACTAAAATAAAAACCTACTCTCCCTGTAAAGGAGAGTACTCCTGCTCGGCCGGGGACTATGCTAGTTCAGACTCAGTACCTGCGGAAAAATGGTAAGAGTGGGCATTTCACATAACATATGATAACAGTTTCTACTATGACATAATGCTATACCAAGTCAAACACAATTAGTCAGATAACTCATAATATAGCAAATCGAATCAATTCATGCTCATCCACATTTTATAACCTTTATTTTGTTCTCTCATCTTCCTTTCATTTCTCTTTTGGTTACATAATTTCATAATATCTTTCTTTAGTTTTGCTATTACGTTTTTCATTTCTTTGTCTCATTCATTTTTTTTTTCATATCTGTGGGGAAATGTGTCTCCATCATTGCGCACATCTCGTGTGCGACTTACAGCTGCACATTTCGTGTGACTTACGCAATCAAGGCATACTATCCGATCTCGGCTTATTGCATGCATTCTCGTGCGCGACTTACTCCACCCGGACGCACGTCTTACAAGACCAGGATCACACAAATGGTTCCCATCACTAGGATTTAATTGCACCTGCTAGGCATTTGGAGAAAAACGCCCTATAGGGACTTTGCACCCGATTAGGACTTTAACACTCACTAGGCATCACCCTGTTAGGCTATGCTTATACTCTTTAATTCGATTTCACATATGCACATATTTTATTCAGCAGTAAATTGAGTCATTGGGTACATTAACACCTAACAGGCATTTGGACCTAATGAGCATTTGGCCTGATGGGCATTTGGCCCTATGTGCAATTTGATACACCTAGCAAGGCACCTAGTGTATCAATGCACCAATGCTCAATACAGATGCATATTCCTTTAATCTTTAATTCTCTTTCAAATTATCTCTCTTTTAAATATTCATTTCATATTCATTACCTTTATCATACACAATGTTTCTTAGCTGATTTATTCATTTTTAAACCTATACACTTAGCTATTTCCTTGATAATTTTCTTTGTCTTTATAATCAAATAATCGTCATGCAAATATTTATATCAACAAGCACATAATACCAACATCACAATCATACATATTATCACAATTATCTTAACTACCTCATTTCCTTATTTCTTGTACTCTATTTACTAATTATATCGACTACCCTATGGTGCAATAACCTACACTAACACCCAATCTTAGTACCCATTATATACATACTACAAACTACTCCCTAGATTAAAGTAACACCCACTCCTTACCTCAAAAGTGTCAAGAGAGTTAAGGAAGCCTTTGAATTTAGCTTTGCTTTGTCCTAGCTCTTCACAACCTTAAGCCCTTAAACCTCTTGATGCACCTTAGCCAAGCCACAATAAGATGAAGAGGAACCTTGTCAATTGGGGATTGAGAGGGAGGAAGAGGACTTGTCTTCACTTGATCTTGATGATGAGACATGCATGTATATAGTTCTCCATAGGTGTAAAGCTTGAAGAATCAATGGGGATGAGAGGGAGAGAGAGACGTGAGAGGGAGGGAGTATTATGGTGATATGGTGCTTGTGTTTATGCTCTGGAGTTAAGGTTGATGATGATCATGATGTTTTTGATGATGGATGTTGTTGGTTTGTGAGGTTTTGGAAGATGATGATAATGGTGTTCTTAAGCCCTAGAGAGAAGGTGGAGAAGATGAAGTTGATATGTGCGGGTGTGTATTGTGTTGTTGTCTGTTTTGTTTTTATTTTTATTTCATAACTTGCATGAGGGGTAGGAAATGAGTGGTGGTGGTTTGTTGGCTTCATGAGGAAGCCAAAAACGTGTGGCTGAGAATTGCTCATTTTGATGCGCGCGCTTGGTCGTGGAGAATGGTGCGCCTGGGCGAGGAAAACGTTGTGAGAGCCATTTGTTTTGACGTTGGTGCTCGGATCCCTGAAGACACCTACTTGGACTGTGAATGGTAAAGCGAAATGCTCGGCGCGTGGAGGCCGAGATACCTTGACGTTGGTGCGAGGTCGGTTTAGCCTCTCGATGGTCGGCCGGTGTGGACTCTCGATGGCCGATAAAAGGCCGAACTTATAATCGGTTGATACAAAGAGACTTGTTGTGGTCAACGGGATATTGCTGAGGTATGTGCGTATGATCATCCGACGCGAAGCTGCTCGATGTTGTAACAACCTATTTTATTTAACCTATTTTGAAAATATGGATTTAAAAATTTCTTTTTAATTAAAATACTTATTATAATTTTTTCGGAAAATTGGACAGAGTTTCCTCTGTTTTATGGACATTCCCAAAAATTAACTTTGACCTGTAACCTGTTCAAAACAGTTTCACTAATAACCAGGCGTCTAGAATAAATATACATATATAATCTAATTCTTCTCCGAATATCCGGGGATAAAATACTAAGATGAAACTGCTTAGATTTTCGAGGAACCCAATAAAGATCCCGGGCCACCAAATATACAACTGGGATTAAAAATACATTTATAAATAAATTCTTAAAAATACTTAATAAACATAGACGTGGCCCGGTTAAATTCTAGCTAAGAGAAAATAACTCACACTTCCCGTGGGGAAGTGTGCTCCTGCTCGGCCCGAATATCAACTATGCTCCTGTCCTGTACCTGTTGTGGATGTAAGGGTGAGAATTGCACTAACTGATAAAGCATAGAACATAACCCAAGTCAAGCACATTTAGCAAATAATCAAATATTACGAATATAAACACACCCAATCACCTATTCACTATAGACACAACCATCTCCAATTCTTTGTACCTTTCCTTTATCTACTTTCCTATCCTCTTTCCTTTTCTCTCCTTTCCTATTCTACCTATTCTATTCATTTTCCTCGCACTTCCTTTCCTCCCTTGTCTTTCTCTTGATCTTTTGTTATTTTCCTTTATCTTTTATTACTTTCCTTTATCTTTTATTTCTTTCCTTTACCATTTATTGCTTTCCTTTATCTTTTATGGTGTCGTGAGGCTCCCGCCACTGCGTTCCCCGTCCGCCGAGGATACGTCTTACCGATGCGTACGGATCCCCAAAGGCCGCACGTCTTACTCAACCCATGCGTGCGGGTTCCAACTACCACACGTCTTCTAGGGTCCAGTACCCACTGACACCGTTTTCTATCATAGGCCACAGGGTCACCACGACCAACCTGTGCCAGTCGCCACCACTGGTCGCAGAGTCACCACAACCCATCTGCGCTAGGACACAGGGTCCCCACAACCCACCTGTGTCAGCCACAGGGTCACTACAACCCACCTGTGATGGTGTGCTCTACTTGGCCGCAGGGTCACCACAACCACCTGCGCCAGCCACAGGGTCACCACAACCAACATGTGACAGTGTCTTTTAATTGGCCACAGGGTCACCACGACCACCTGCGCCAGCCACAGGGTCACCACAACCAACCTGTGTTGAGCCACAGGGTCTTATGACCAACCTGCGCTCGAATTCTCTTTTATTAAACCACAGGGTCTTATGACTAACCTGTGACGTTTCCTGTCTTTCCTTCTTTACCCTTTTTAATTCAATTACATTTTAATGGTTCATTTTATTCTAATTCTCTCATCGTACTCTCTTTAATTTATTTCTTTTCTTTCCTTCTAAATCACTTTATTTCTAAAAATAGAATTCTCACTAGATTTCCTCAATTCTCACTCCTTTGCTAATATTAATACTAACTCTAAACCAAACTCACATCCCCATCAATTCATGCATCAACTTTCACATATCAACATTTAAAACATAATTATTAACATTTAAACATTTAATCAACAATTAGCATTTAACATTTTCAATTAGCAATTAACTCATATAAGCATGCCAAATCATGAAAGTAAATTCTAAGTTCCCTAATCACACATAATCAGATAATCTCAGGCATGACTACACAGTACCAGTTACACAACCACCGTGCGACAATAAACCCCTTACCTTGGGGTTCTACCAGAACCTGTTTCGAGGCACAACGAGGAGATCCTGTTACTACTCACAGCATTCCGCGGTTCGTTGCTCGCATTTTAGTTGGTCCTAAAGTCCTTCATCGTCTGACTATATTTATTAAATCAAATAGAAATCAATTTATTGCGCCAAAGCGACTCAATTTAAAATCTCGGTATATACTTATCATATATCAAAGTAAAGTATTTTCATAAATTTTTCCAAATCAATAAATCATTTAACTATAATTTACAAACCAAAATAACATAGGATTTCAAATTAAGATCATTGTCTTTTTCATAAAATAGTATAGCTTTTTATTGAAAATACGCTAACTTTCAAAACTAATATAATTACCAAAAATTCATTAAAGTTTAATTAGTTTTAGTTTTGAAACCACAAAATCAAAGATTGTTATTTGACACTATTAATTCCGAACTAAAAGGAAGCGTTCTCGGTTCAAAAATAAATCCAAGTTATCATTACAACATTAAAACAATTATACTTCCCTTCAGTTTGAAATTAATGTTCAACGCTTTAACTCGAATTAACGTTATGCCGAGTATATACCAGATTCCTATTTAATTGATTTGTTGTTAGTTCAGGGACATTCCAGCTCACTAACCAACAACCCAATTACTTAGGAATCCAACGCATTTAACAAAAACACTTCCAAGACTCATAATTCGACATAACGTTTAACCCGACGTTATTACAAATCAAAGTAAATAATTAAAATCATCATCCTTAACAATATAATTAAAATCAATATAAACTATAATAGAATTTAATTTCTAAAACAAATTCATACTAAGTAATTGTTACCAATAACGTTAAAATCAATATTAATATAAAAATTAAAACATAACACAGAGCAGTTAGAGAAGTATTAAGGATTTACCCTCAAACATGATTTTGAAGGCCGGTTCGGTCGACCCGGTTCAAAGCACATGCAACAGATGAGAAGGTAGCCGAGCTACTAGAAGCAGGATTTATCAGGGAGGTGGTGTATACTAATTGGTTGGCCAATCCCGTGCTAGTAAAGAAGTCCAATGGGAAATGGAGGATGTGCGTGGACTACACAGACTTGAACAAAGTTTGTCCTAAGGATCAATACCCACTTCCTTGCATCGATAAACTTGTGGATAGCTCGGCGGGTTATCAAAGGCTTTCATTTATGGATGCTTATTCGGGGTACAATCAGATCCCAATGTATCCCCCGGATCAGGTGAAGACTTCATTTATCAAAGAAAAGACCACATATTGTTATAATGTGATGCCATTTGGATTGAAAAACGCCGGGGCAACTTACCAGTGGATGATAGGAACGGCTGGCCCAGGTAACAAGGATGACGATACCGGCGTCAGTGACGATCCTTAGCAGCACCAACACGCATCGGGGAGAGGAGAGTGGTGGCGGTGTGACTCCATGGCTACAGCATCAATCAATGGCAGCAACGTGGCCTCCATGACGGTGGCGACAACAACCATCACCGGCGGGGAGAACGCGAACCGTGACCTCTTGGTCCATGGAGAGGCACGCGCGAACGGGATGGAGGAAGAGGAAAAGGGCGGCTCCACACGGTAGCAAGCGGCGGCGATTCATTCATGGCCAAGAAGGGAGTCGCGATTTGCAATTGGAAAGAGGAAGAGAGAGAGAAAACGAGCGGCGCCCATGGCTCCTTGGGTGGCGGCAACGAGAACGGCCGGCGTGAGGAGAGAGAGAGCACGCGAGAGAGAGACGGGACCGAATGAAGAAGAGGAACTGGAGGCAGAGACGGCTGGAAGTGAGAGAGAAGGGTGGCGGCTGGTTCTGTCATAAAGAGAAGAGGAATTTGTGGAGGTGGCCATGGAGGAGTTAGGGCCGGCGGTGGGAAAACAAAGGAAGGAGAAGAAGTTGGGGGGAGGGTTCGAAACCCCCTTCCTCTTATTTCTTTTTTTTTATTATTATTATTATCACATTATTATTATATTATTATTTTTTTTCTTTTTCTTTTTCTTTTTATTCATTATTATTATTTTTAATGTATGTTAGTATTATTTTAAAAGTACTATTAAACACATTTTTTTTAAACATATATATTAGTACACACTTTTATTTATTTATTTCATTTATTTATTCTTTTACTTTAAAACTCAAAATACCAATAATCAATTTAAATACTAAAATAAAAATTATAAAGTAAGAAACTTATAAATATTTCCAATAAAATATTTTCATATGAAATGTATCAAAATAAAGTAAAACACATAAAGTATATTTTTGATATAGGATAACTATTTTAAATGGATTTACTTTAGAACATAAAAGAAATGAAATATATTTTCGTAATTAACATAATGTATTCTTATAAAAATACACAACTAAATAATTAATTTTTAAGAAACATTTATTTAAGTCAATACAACTTATAAATATATATTAGGAATTAAAATTAGGGATGTTACAGATGTGGTTGGCTGGCCACTGCCAAGGGGTGTAAAACGAAACGAGGTCGGTTCTTATGAGCTCAATGCTAACTGGTCGGCTCGGAAGCAGGTCTGCTACATATGTCATCCTAACTCGGAAAGGTGATTCGAGCTTGTCTCAAGTTTACAGGGTAGCCTAACAGTCTGGTATTCGTTGTTCGGCGTACATCGGTTAAAATGGTGTCTGTGACCCTGAACGTCGCTCGTTGGTCGGTTAAAATGAGCTAGGTTGGAGCGAGGTCTGATACACTATACTTGAACTCTCTCACTCTTTACTAAGGCTTCCTAATTGCTTAACAGAATGACTGTAATCGATTATCACCCCACGTTAATCGATTACATCAACAAATTTTCATGTACTGATGACTTCTAACTCTATGGGATACTTCTCAACTCATATACTCATTTTGGCTATGTTTTTCCCTCATTAAACCCCAACTTATTCTTATGTTTTCCATTAGTTTCACTTAGAATTATTCTAGTTAAGCTTGGAACTAAAAATCGGGATGTTACATAGTACATGATCATGTCACATGTGGGCTACACCCACTTGTCATTTTTATAAGAAAATTGATTAATATTGTTAAGGATGTTCTTAACCTCAACCCTAAGGATTGAGGATATGCATCCCAAAGTAGTTGGAGTTTCTTAAAAATGATAGTATCTAATAAATTAAAGAACTTTTTTTTTGAGTTTCCAAAACGGTCTTAAATATAAAAGGACAGAGGGAGTACAAAATTTTTTAAAGTTATATTTTCTTAACCTGGCCTTTATGGACGAGAAAAAGATGCTATATAAATCATCTTTGCATTGAAAATTAAAACATGGAAAAAGCTAACAACTAGGATACTCCCTGCGTTCCTTATTATTTGTCGTTTTTTGGAGAGATTTTTTGTTTCCTTTTATCTGTCGTATTGAGGATTTCAAGAGTGTAATAAATGTTATTTTCCATGTTTGCTCCTATTTAATATGCCTTGATTTATGTAAGTAGTGGAGAAAAATTAATGATTATAGAGAAAAAAAGGTTGTAGTGGGAAAAAAACATAATTATTGTATTGGAAATATGAACAACGATTAAATTTCTTAAATGATGTGCTTTGTTTGAAATATGACAAATAAATAGGAGCGGCAGAAGTACTTGTTAAGGAATAAAAAGTATAGTAGAAGGCCTTCTCATGTTAAAAAAAATAAATAGTAGAAGGCCATGGGATAATATGATTTTTAGGATTTTAAAGATAAACAATAACATAGAGATATGATTAATTTCAATTTTTAATAACCTTAATAAATATTTTAAGGACACTTGTTAACAAAAAGAAAAAGTGATTAAGAGACCTACATAGAAAAACCTACATGCAAACCTACACATTAACTGTCATGAATATTACTTGCTCTTATTATCTCTAATATGAGAAAAACAATTAATTTTTTATTTATTAAAAAAGTTAGTTAAATGTATTTAATTTTCTCAAAATGATAAAAGATAGAATTATTTTAAGAAAGTTGAACTGAAAATAAAACAAAAATTAAATGAAACAATAACTTTCTAAGAATATTTTAGGAATAATTGTATTGAAAATAAAAAGTTAGTTAATTTTTTTATCGTGATTTTTTCTTAAAATTTGTAAAAAGATAGTGAATTAAAAACAAATTTTTCTGGCTAAAAAAAAATTTAAATGAACAAATGACTTAATAAATATGAGTATTTTAAAATAATACATTAGAAAAACATTACTTTTAGACCACGTTGAGAAATTGAGAAAAACATTACTTTTATACTCTCTAGGTTCCTATATATACTAAATCCTTTGAGTTAAATTTTTATATCTTTTTCCTCATGCATCATTTTTTTTATGTGTGAATCAAGGATGTCTTTCGATTGCTAGCGAAAAACTAATTCCTTTTGAGGCAGAGAGGTCACCGAAGTGGATCCAACCTCTCTCGCTATTTACCAACTATATTGAATTTTGTTGGTTCATGCATTATGTGTTTATAGTTAATTGCTCACTCACAATCTTTGCATGAATAACTAGTTACACATTCTTAATCATAAGTATCATATAAAAGCACTAATTAATATTACATTAATTTTGTAAAAAAATTGTGTATCTAGATGTGTAACTAGATACACATTCTTAATCATAGGTCTAAATGTGTATCTAGTTTTAAGAATGTGTATTTTTAAAAATAAAATTTAAATTTAAAAAACAAACAACAAATTAGTCATTCATTATTCATTAATTCATTAATAAATTAAAAATCCTACATTTAATTAATTATTAGTATACATTTGCCTCTTAGTTTTTACAATACATTTTATAAAAATCTGTATGTTCCCAACACACCAAAAAAAGGTCTTTGTTCCCTCAAATTCTTCAGAAGAATCTGTTTGTGGTTTATCGCCAAATATACCAAATCTCTGGTTGGATGCAGTTGAAGATTTTTCCGAGTCTATTAAATATTGGCTTAAGTGGCACGAGAATCATATTTAGCATCAGAATATTACTACTCCATCCATCCTTAATTATAAGCTCTTCTTGCGCATTTTTACGTCAACTAATATTGTTGAATTCTATATTGAAATTGATATGTTCGTACTTCCAAAAATACCCTTCTACCAATTATTTGAACATAATAATTTTTTTTATTTTTCAATAATTAATTTAATTGCTAAATGCTCCTTCATTTATATTTAATTGGAAAGTGGATGTATTTCATTGGAAAGTGTTGTATTGGTAGAATAAAAAGATTTTGTATTTATTTTTTCAATGAAATACATCCACTTTTAGATTTTTAGAGCTGAGGTTAAGAAAACCCCATAATTAATAATACTAACTAATTTTTTTAATAATTGTAAATTTTGTCAAAATAATCTTATATCAAAGGAGAAAGAGAATCAAAGAAAAAAAATTAAGTGCTCAATAAAAAGTTAATTATTCAAAATATTAAACAATAAAAAATGACGTGGATCGGCATGGCCTCCGACCTCCAAGTCAAATTGTTTGATTTGTATCTGAGCGATGGTGGGCAACAACCGTTACAACGGCCATAAGATGTTCCAAGATTTATGAAGTAGTAGTATCAGAAGTTCAGAACCACGAATTAGTTTTTTTAATCAGCAGAACTACACCTAATTTTTGAAATATTAAATTCATATTTTTTCAATACAAAATTTGTACATGAAGTTAAGAAAAATCCTAAAAAAAATAAAAAAGTAGGGTGAGATTATAATAATGTTCACGGTTAAACAATGACGGATCCAAGAATCTTTAAATGTGAGGGCGACATATGTATAAATATATAAGATTACAATTATGTTTCATCCTTTTCTATATTGGGTCATTTTATATTTTCTAGGAGGTATTTAATTCTTTTTCCTAAATTACCCTTATTAAATAAGTGTTTTGATTAACTAAATTCAATTTATCATAAAAGGAGTAATGCAAGTAAAATAAGTAAAAATATAAAATTGATAGATATCTACTTTTTGTTAAAAAATAAGTCAATTACTTACCTTAATCTGTGTGTTTTGGTTAAGTGTGATTTATAAATATGAAAGAGTAATGCATTACTTACAAAACAATGTAAAATATATTTAAGAAAAAACATATTGATTTTTGGTATCATCAAAGAGATGCTCAACTTTTACAAAATGAAGTCATATATGAAAATCACATAATAATAGCGTTGTCAATAATACAATTTCACAATAGAAAACATTTAATCCAAAACAAGTTTTATAATTATTTTAGTAATAATATATACATTTATATATATATATATATATATATATATATATATATCTATATGGTAAGTTTCGAACATGTGATGACATTGTTGGCAGATGAACTCAAGCCACTACTTCGAAGGATTGTTTATGTCGTTATTTGCATAAAACAATATATTTATAAGATACATATCCAAGTGTATAATTAAAAAAATTAAAAAATTTTGTGGGGGCACGTGCCCCCACTAGTCTGTATGTGGCTTCGTCCCTGCGGTTAAATTTACTTTACCATGCTCTCCCTTAATTATTTTGAGAGAAAAACCACTCCCAATTCCAATTCTACCCTTCAGATTCAACTGACAAATGTACTCTATTGACCATCGTCCTCCAATCCCAATCCGGATGGTATGATTCCTTGCTTTCCCCTTTTTTTTAACCCCATCCTATCTCACCCCACCCAATCCCAACCCCACCTCAGTCGACAATTGGTAGCACTAGTCACCCCACCCTATCTTATCCACGTCTCGCTAATCTGTTGTTGCTTGGTCCTTCAAGTCCTTGGAAAATTGCGCACCATTTGTGTAGATACATCGTGATCACTACCCTCGGCTTCTTCCCTCCTTCGTTGCCATCTAAAGGGTTTGAAGTTGCAAACTTCTTTTGCCATTCATCTTCCTCTTTTTATTGACAAATCCTCCAAACAAATTCCCTTGGGTCATGAGGGTTTATGGGTTTCTGTGGTTGCAAGGGGGTGAAGGGTAGTGATGAATCTAGTGGGTTGTAGGGGTTTTGAGTGGAGTGGTGATGATAGTAATGGCATAAGATAGGGGTGCCATGAAGGAAAATCGCCATATGTAGTTATGACGATGTGAGTGATGATGATGTTGGGGAGAAGTAGCGTGAGGTGGTGTTGACTCAAAACCGCAGGAGTCTTGGTGCATGTTCTTTCGACGATGGTGGAAAAATCCACATGATACTTATCACAGTAATCCTCCCACCATGCCACGAAACCAGGACTCGTCAAAAAGCAAGGAGTGATTGCGACAAGACTGAATCTCGACATGGAAGCCTCATTTCTCGAGATGAACTTGTTCAACACTTCATCCCAACCAGACTTGAAGTCAGTCAAATTTCCGTGGTGAAACTCGAAAGATGCGTGCTTTCGCATAGGAGTAGGAATTCCTTGGCAAAGCCCAAACTGCATAGCCACACAATTGGGGAAGTACAAGAAAATTTCCTTATCTTCCAAACTCGAAGAACCTGGTAAGCTGCCGAAGAGAATTCGCTGGCTAAGGTAATGTCCCCATAAGACATCATTCAGATTCTTGTCTTCGGGACAGTCCCCAGGAAAGGGAGTTTGGAACCATTTAGGCCCATGCAATCTTCTGATGAAAGGGGCAAAGGTGATGTTTTTGGAAGACAAAGAAACAGAGTCCAAAATCTGTACGAAGTGCATGAAAGGGTCGTTGTTGCGAGAAAGAGAAGGCATGTCAAGATTCGTCATTACACAACCATAGTTGAAGCGGTCCGAACATACACTGTTGACTGAATGTTGAAGATGACGGTGAAAGACCGCATTCAACCGTAGTTGCAGCAACCAAATAGGCCCTCCTATGTTCGACAAGAGGCGGTCATTCAACCTGATGACATCAGTTATTTGACCCATCATGGAATAAAGTTTGGCCAAAAGAAGCTGACTCAAGGCCACTGGTCTTTCCTCATGCAAAATAGTGGCCAAAGCCACCAGAGACTTAGTGACTTGTCGAGATTTAGTGCAGAAAACGAAGGCACTAAGCCACACCGTCAGAAACTCGACATGTTCCACATCGCTGACTTCGTCACGTTCCCTATACTTTTTCCACCGAGATTCGGTGAAAGCATTGAAAGTATAAGGGTCTGGGCCAATATGGACTACTTCAAAAGGCCGACTTTCAACGGTCAATAGTTCGCCATCAGGACGAAGACTGGTTAAAGCAGCAACATCGAAAAGGGTTGGAGTCATCATGCCTTAATGAAAGTGAAAGCAATTAGTTCGACGACACCAGAAATAGCAAGCGGCTTCAAAGAGGCTCTCGTGGGTTCTCAAACCCAACATAGTCAAACGCAGCAAGTCATAAAAGCCAACCTTTATCCAAGATGCCTTTTTGAAGTTCTTTAGCCTCAAGTACCAGTCTTTGAAGTTGGTAATCACTTTGGCACTTCGGAAGACCCTTGCTGCTTGATCCTTATCAAAATGGGATATATTAATGGAATCGAGTGTGATCAAGGGACGAGTATCATCCGGATAGTACAAAGGGAAGTAGTCAGCAATGTCAGAATGTTTGGCTTCGTCCAAAGTAAGCAATGGGCCAAGGAAATAAGGTTTAGGGTTTATAGGTTTCCCATCCGCAAGAACACAAGAAGTAACAGGGATCATAAGACTTCGTAAGTTGTGGGAAACATTAAGGTCAATTTCAGGATCAGGAACTCTCATGATAGCATCCATTGTTGATATGCAATTCGAGAATAGAAATCACAAGAGATAAAAAGGGGTTTAGGGCAAAGACGAAGAACGTGTAGTAAGGCTCAAGGAAACGAAATGGCAGGATAATGACAAGTGACTTGAGTTTAAATAGGGTGTGAAAAGACGTTTTGAACCACCACCATGGTTCGCAAAAAGGTGTCGAAGAAAGGGCCACATGGGCCTTACCTTTTCACATCATCAGCCCAAGTCCCGAATCCTAAGGACGTTTCGCAAAAAGGTACAACTTTTGAAATCCTCTGAAAAGGTACGTCGAATGCCAAAACTTGGGGGGCCTCTGTTGACTAGAAGTCAAATTTCGACAAGTGGAAAGAATATCGAACGCATAAGTGATGTTGACGGAAGTGTACTTAGGTGTCTTGCCTAAAAGTGACTTCGAAGGATGTGCACATGTATCGACAGGATGGGAAAGGTCGAAAATATAAGTGATGTCAACGGAAGTGTACTTAAGCGAAATGCTTAAAAGTGACTTCGAAGGACATGGACGTATGTCAACAAATGAATGAGGACGACGTCGAAAGAGTATTAACATAGAAACCGAGGAGGTCAGAGTAGTAATGATGATGCGTTGCGAACAAGAGAACGGTCACATCAACATTTAATGCACTTCCTCATGGCTATAAATACGTCACTTCCAACATTCAAAGGGCCAAAAGTGTGTAAATGGAAGAAACAATGGATGAACCTTATGATTTCTGGAAAGAAGAGAAGTTGTTCGAAGGAATGAAGAAGAAGACTCTCAGAGATAAAACATGTGAGATTAAAGGGATTCAGAAGAGAGAGGAACAATTTCAAAATCTTTACTCCGAATCCCCACTTTTCCCTATTAATGGTGAAAGATTAAACACGTGAAATTACATAAGGATCACCTCTTGTATTTCAAGCTGAGATAAAAAGCCTGGATGAAGGGCACAATCTAGCTGAAATACTAGTTTAGGTTGTACCTAGGAGTCTTCCGTAACTCAAAGTTGATACCTTTTCCCAGGAAAAGCTTTGAGTATCTTTCCATTTAAAGAGGGAAAAGAAAAGTCCTCTATGGATAATCCCTCAGGAGAGATTGTAACATGATCACTGACTAGGTTGATGGCCAAAATCATGGCTAAGTCAGTAATTATGTCATCAAAATCGACTAGGGGGATTAATTCAATAGAGGCCGACACCTTGTCGAAAGGAGTTTGGTGTCGATAGGGATCCTAAAAGCCCAAAAGGCAGGAGGATGTCACTTCGACAAAGCTGGCAAAGGACTTGTGTAAAAATCCCAAGAGTTTCAAAGTTGCTTTATTTCAGTTGTGGGAAGATGCTTGTCAAAGAAGAATTATCGACGACTACCGAAGACACGTGGTCTAAGGAGAGCAAACGAAGAAACTGCATCGTGGGCAGTTACTCAATTAGGACGTGGCTGTTGCGGTTATGCAGAACGTGCCCAATAATGTAGTGTAAGGGTAGTTGATTTCTAGGACTATAAATAGGTAATTACCTGTTTGTAATCGGGGTTGGCACATTGGTAATCATCCTAACATCTCACCGCAAGCAGATTAACGGAGAAAATGCAATTGTAATAACCACTTTACATTCCCAGCACTTTACGATTTCAATGCAACCTTTTCGTTTTCCTTTACTTTACCAGCACTTTTAAATCCTGCCTTTGCGTTTCCAGCACCTTTAAATTCACATATTTTTACTGCTTTAACCTTTACGTTCTTGCACTTTACCGCTTTTCCCTTTACGTTTATGTCGATTTACTTTCTCGTCATTTACGTTTTCCCAAACCCATTATTTGCCAAGATAAAACCCAAAAGACCAAAAATATCCCAATCGCGACACAAGATTACCATTTAATCAGTCGAATCCCGCAATCGCTTGATATTTCCATTCCCGTTTTCGACTCGTGTTCGTCCGAATTGGCGAGCTGGCACCCCCCGTATCGAATCCCTTTTCACCAGCGTGAACAGGTGGTGGATTAGATTGTACATGAACTGAATGATTGTGATGGTGTACGAGGAGTAGGGGTGACAATAAGGTGGTGGTCAAGTTGTTTAAGACGATATTAATGGAGGTAAGAGACAATATCAGAGAAGTCAGCTAAGCATGAGATCGAGGGAGTGCAGTGGAGAATGGCAAAATTCTTGTTTCACAGTTTTTCATCTTTTAATTCCAACCCTTTTCCATTTTTAATAAAAAAATCAATTGCCCTTTTAACTAAAACATGCGTTTTGCTCAGACCCTTAAAGCAATTGCTAGGAAAGTAAATCTAAGACTTAAAAAGATTTATCATAATTCACTCAACAACCCTTATAGATAAATTATTCATTTCTATAAAATATGGAGTACATCAATAGAAGAGCCTAACACATAGAAAGCTTAAAAATGAACTAGTACCTGGGATCCATAGGATGAGACGTGTATCCTCAATAAAGGTTGTAATTCGAGTTACCAAATCGAATTCAGGCTGACCCGTTTTGGCTTGAACCATGCTAGGCCAAAAAAGACCACGTTCAAAATCGGGCTGCTAAAATGTTGTCTAAGCGGGTAACTAACTTATGCAGGTTAGCCTAACAACCATTAAAAAAAAAAAATACAATTGTGTAAAGTAAGCGAGCAATGTTATGAAAACTTATAACAATCCAAGGGAAGAGTGAAGGAGAGCAACATGAATTGTAGTGTCATTTCACTAGTCCAATAGAGAAAGTAACCAATAAGGAAGTAGATGACAATTTTATAATGTGAAATCAGTATACAGAGTTGAAGCTTTTGATTGATGGTGTAGGGTTAATTGCTGACATGCCTTGTGTAAAGCAATATAATTTATTGAGAAGCCTATGGGGTAAAGCCATAGAATTTGATAGTGTACTATGTTTATAAATAGAAAAAAAATTCAAAATTAACTGGGTCAGGTTGAGCTAGCCTAGTGTAATCGCGGATATAATATGGGTTTTCGTGAGCTAGGCTAAAAAGACATGTATATAATTCAGGTTCAAATTTTGTGGTCTAAGCCTTATGTTTTTGTGTGCACTAAGCGGATTCATTTTGTCAACTTTAATCCTAAGTCCTAAGAATGGTAAAAGATATATGAAAAGACGATATACGTAAGAAATGATGACCAAGGTTATCAAAATCGTGATAATACTTAAACTCGTGAAGCTTAGGTAAACTTAACACGTATACTCAACTTATAAGCTTGACTTGTATGATCTATAACTAGCTTACGATCAAATATTTAATAACTAGTTTCACATGATCACATCTATCCATAACAACCATAGCCATAGATAAAGACAATGGTTTCACATCCCCAACATCCACAACTAGCATTTTCTAGCTAGCTCTTTGTCCATCCATAAGTAATACGACAATATAATCAAGCATGACATTACAACTTTCTTACGTATTATTCATTAGCACTAAAACAAATTACCCACACGATAGACTTTTAGATTTAAGGGTATTTTTTTTAGGCTTTTCTTTGTCACATACAATGATTGGATTTTTTTTGAAGTTTTTTAGGAGTGTAAATCCAACATTTGAACTCCAAAGAGTGACTCACGAATTTGGTGAGTTAACTTGTGAGTTTATTCGAGTTTACCCAAGGCTACTTCCGTTTACTTAATGATGTGTTTAAGACTAGGTAAACTCAATTCCATAACCTAGTAATGTAAACTTGGGCGAATTTACGAGCTAACTTGAGAGTGTGACAACCAACGTGGGGTTAGTCAAGTGGTAGTTCACTTGGTCCCTTAACCAACTGGTCTCGAGTTCGAGCCTTGGGTATGGAGCAACCCCCGCTGGGAGACCCCTACCGCTTAGTGTGAGCTCAGTTGGGTCGGGCCGGATGAGTCGGATTCTGGGTAAACCAGATCCGGGTACCGGTTGATGTACACCAAAAAAACTTGAGAGTGTGACACAACAACATTGATGACGACTATGGTAGAAGTCAATGATGACTATTGTAAAGACCTGTTAAATCAAAATAAAAGGTTCATGAGAGGTAGAAAAATATATAAGACTTGTATTGGCACTTAGAAAGTGTATAGCCAAAGGTCATTAAACATATGAAAGTATGTGATGACTAAGTGTTTGCAAGCATGTGATGGTTAAGTATAAGCAAGCTTGGCATGGAATTTGAGAATGAGAAATTAAGAAAATATGAGAACAATACACACAAAAGCGATGAAATTGTGATTTACAACTCTCATGCATTGATTCACTACCTATGCAAGAACTGAACAAATGTTATAGTAATATTAAATATTAAAAAAAATGATGTGCATTTCAAGTTGAAAGAGCTTTCCAGTAGATGAGGATGCGTGACTCAAAAATGACTATAAACTTGTAGGGAAAGTCTGTTGCATAGAGCCATTTGGATCAACACTATCTTTCATTGGGTGAAGTCTCTGGGGTGAGGAATGTAAGAAGATATAGGTTAAAGCAGAGAATGTGCGCACCATCCCTATCTGACTAAACCAACTGCGTATTCAGGATGGTTAAGGGAGCTTTCATTGAGGCATCCAGTCTGAGCGAAGCAATGCGTGCTTAAGGTTAATGATAGGTTTGGTGGAGGTGTTGGGCCATACATGTGATGATTTACCCACTTGAAAGTGTTTACTCATATTCTCACTCTCTAAATTTGTAAATTTTACGTGGAGAAAGTTTATGAGGCATTTGATGGACGAATGAAGAAGAAACCCTTTAATTTCATCTTATAAGAAAAATGATACATACGAAATTGCAAATTATTAGGGGTTTAAGCTCATGAGTCATACAAAGAAGTTAAAGAAGAGGGTAATCGAGAGTGATCTGAACCGCTCATTTGGCCATATGGCCCACATCGGACCTTAGCCCAGACCCGACCTCGTAGTAACCAAGAAGGCACCATGAAGGGCGATGACCTTAGCGTTAAGTAGATCAGATGAAAATCCTCCAGCAGCCCTTATCCAAGTCGTTTTTCGTATTAAATAGCTGAATTTATTACATGATTACCTATAATAGCCGATAATGCCAAAAGATATTGGGTAAATTTTGTATTAAAAATAAATCTAACATAATATCTCAACAAGATTATATATTGATAATTAAGGGTAAATTAAATGTGTGATTATCTATGAAAATAAATAATCTGGCCTACTACATATTTGAGAAGATGATGGAAAGATTATTTAAAAAGTTAATTTAACCAGCAAGGAAATATAACCCAAAGGTAGGCCAAGGGAGTTCTATAAATACAACCTCAAGGAGCCAACAAAAGAGAGGATCCCAATACACGCTCAATTACAACATGCATGCAATATTCATAGAACACAACATCATAAACGGTACAACAAAATTTATAAACAACAAAGGGGCATTCTAAACGGTACAACAAAATTTATAAACAACAAAGGGGCATTCTCTTGACAACAGAGAGAATACCTTCAACAATCAACTTGAGGAGCAATATCTCATGACAGTGCACATATTTCTACTCTCAGAACTAGGAACCTTAATTAATGCGATAGCATCAATAAAAGCTAAAAACGAAAACAATGTAGTATTCAGTCCCATGAGTTTAAACTCGAAGGATACGAAGGACTAAAAGTTTCTTTTTGCCAGACTATACAAACTCTTTTGCAGGCCCTAATTTCAATAAACTCTTCCCGAATAGGGTTGTCAGCACCTCTCTCTTCACTTAAGTCTCTGGTGAATACTAGATTGGGGAACAATTGGGTGCTGATTTGGCCAGCAGTAGTTTGGTACCTGTGGTTGAACAGAAAAACAATATGGTGTTTGCAAATGACTCTCCCCCAACGGCATCTATTGTGGACAGAATTAAGTGTAGGAGCTGGTTGTGGTTAAAAAGCAAAAACAAAAAAGGTTTCTCTTCTCTATATGAATGGATGATAAATCCTATAGAGGTTCTTCGGTCATACTGTTGCTAGCTCCTTGTCTATTGATTGGTTGTTTGGGAGGTGTTTAGATATACAGGGGGTGGCCATATTTATATGTATTAGTTCATTATTTTTATATGTTGGGTGTTGGTGGTAGATGATTTTACTAAAATACTTTCTTAATGTTTGGCTGGTTTCGTGTGGTAACTGTGTTGGTCTTGGGGCTTTGGGTGTATTACTTATACTCCTTCCCCTTTTTATTTTAATAAAATTCTCTGTCTTATAAAAAAAAATAGTGAAGGTTATGACAAGAGGCATTTATCAGCATGAATCAATTTGGTTTTATGTAAAAAAAGGTTAAGCATGAAGGCTATGGATTTGCTATAACTATTTTTTTTATAAGCAAAAATTTCATTCCATACGCCAAAAGATAAACTTTTGGCAAACAAGTACACCAATAAGAACCAAAAGGAATTAGTTTATTTTAGTTTGTGAAACTATTTGAGCAATTTTTTTTTCTAATTAAATAAGGTATAATAGGAATTGACAAATTTATGTATAAACAATTGAAAACCATGTTTTCTTTATATAACAGTATAGAGGTCCCAATTAACCCAAATAATTTTCTCCTCTCTTCACTTCCTCTCCACATACATAAGCGTCTTTTGTAATAAGAGAGAATAACACCTTGAAACATGAAAAAGATCGAACAGAGGCAAATTGCTTAGAATAGAGATGAGAAGCGTACCAAAGGAGAGATGCTTGCTTTTATGAAATGATATTTTTTTTCAAAATTTTATCAAACACTTTTTGCGTTACTAGCCTTTCTGTGTCTAGCATCAATGGGAAGGTTCAAATAAATAAAAGGCTTAATTATGTCACAAGTTCCTAAAGTTTGAGATACTTTTGCCAGATATCCTTATTCTTTTTTTTTTTTTTCAATGTCTGACTCCTCGAAGTTATTTTTGAGTTTGTCATACATCCCTACTACCAATTCTAGCCAATTTTGTCGACATGTAACATCGGAATCCCGATCAGACATCGAAGGTTAATCATGTGGGGTCGAGTGATGTCACACGGGCGAAGACGAACTCTCTCTTCAATTCTTTTTTCTCATTTTGTATTTAACTAAAAATATAAAAATATTAAGTTTTTTAGTTTTTAAATTTTTTTAAAAAATGATCTTTGACCATGGGGCATCATGTGCTTAACCTCCTGCACCTGATTAAGATTCCGATGTTATATGTCAGCGAAATTGGCCAGAATTGGTAGTAGGGGTATATGACAAACTCAGAAGTAACTTCGGGGAGTCAGACATTGAAAAAAAAAATAAGGGTATCTGACAAAAACAATTTAAACTTCAGGGACTTGTGACATAATTAAGCCTAAATAAAAGTTAACGAACCAACCTTATCATGCTGGAAAATAAGTGCAGAATTTAAGAAGTTGTTAATGAATAGTGTTATTTGGATATCTACTTCTAACATTTGAGTTTAATATCCAACATTTCGGGAAAAGATGTAAAAAATTATAACAAAGATAAATTGAAGGGTTCACCATTATTTACCCAAAATGATAGATGTTTAATATGGATGTTAAATATAGATGTCCAAAAAACATTATTGTTGTTAGATATATTAAACAACAAGCACAATAGATTTTTGAAAATTAACTTTTAGAGTTGAATCTAATTCCAAACTGAAAAAACATATATATATATATATATATAACTTTAATAGTATATTCTAGATTGTTTCTTTACAAACATTATATTGTATCATCTACATACTATAGCAAGAAAACCATGCTACTTGATAGCAAACTAAAAGAAACTACATATTGGATTACTTTCATCAAATTCTGATTTCCAGTAACGCAACTAAAACAAAAGGATCATTATTAGTCTCTATTGGATTAGCTCACTAACTACTATTAATTAAGAGTTTAATTTGTGGCAATGAAATGACCTACATGGCTAGTTGCCACGGGAGAAGCAATAGCAGTGATACTTATCTACTAATTAAAAGTATATTTCATGGGCTCATGATTATTATTACTACTTAGTTCCAATATTATTGGACAATCAATATATGGTGGGATCAAGAAACCACTAATTAGTGAATAATATAATGGACATTAGATATTACAGTCTAGAAGAATCTTCAAAGTATCTGAACTATATTTAAATGCATTGAACTTTGTTTTTTGAATGGGAATACATTGAACTTGATATACATGATGAGTACTTGGCAATATTGTTATAATGTCGAAAGGACGATATCAAAAGAGAAATAAATAAAAAAAGCAAAATATGCACTTTAGACCACCTTTATATCCTTAATTGACGATTAGACCATACACCAATGTTAATTAGTAGCCGTTGCAATACTCCAGCTTAAATAAAGGTTGGAGAGGGTCACATGGGGAATGGTTTTAAAGAAGATGTAGAGTGCGTGGTCAGGGGAACGAACTATATATGGAAGGGGATACGAGAGAATTTTATATGGAGCATATAATTGAGAACTTAAAGGATTCCCTTCATTCTCTCACAGGTTGAGGTTCCTTTCGGATAACTAAGGATAAAGACATGTATGGAATGAATTTCATGGAAGACAATATATTCTATAGAAAAATAATAATACTTTTTCATATCAAATAATGTTTGCGGATTACATGGAGGACGAATATGCCATCCTGCTCGAAGCTTCTCTTTGCAAACAAGCTAACATAAAATGCTCCCATTTGGCCACCCTTCCCAAAGGATAAATTAAATTAAAGGTAGTTTAGAGATCAAGATTATTTCCCCAGTTATGTGATACTTTTTTAGGTCTATGATTTTTCAAGTCCACAATATTCTTAGGGATCCACCAATATTAGTGAGGGTTTATGAGATTAATTCGTTCAAGGTCATGAGGGTGCCTCTCCCAGCAGAGTGTTTTTCCTAGGAATCAAACTCATGGTTACTAGCACCCGGATCTCAGTTGGTTCTACAATGTCAACTGAACCAATTCTCGTTGGTCCTAGTTATGTGATACTGAGCGAGAGATTATTTCCCTAGATATATGAAATGGTGAATTTCACTTGGGCTAAACTGCTCATTTGGTCCCTTATCTTATTTTTTGAATTCAATTTGGTCCCTAACCTTTATTTGGTATCAATTTAGTCCCTTACGTTTCAAATCGTTAACACTTTTAGTCCCAACTATTAGTATTTTTTGTTGATTCGAAATCGTCTTCTTCTACTCGATCTCACGTTTTTGTCTCTTCAGTTTATGCCCTAACAGAGAAAATGTTTCCCCTCCGAAAATGCCGTGAATGAGTTTATGAAACACTCTCTCTCCCCCCCTTGAAAAGAGTTAGAGAAGAAGGTGAAACGTAGGCTCCAAAACGCTCACAAATTATGTGGACACGGAGAGAGACACGTGTTCACAACAACAAGTATAATTAATGGCCAGATAGGATTAAAATTGACAGCGTTAACAGCAACTGACGATTAGGACTAACGGTGTTAACAATTTGAAACGTAAGGGACCAAATTGATACCAAATAAAGGTAAGAGACCAAATTGAAATAAAAAAATAAGTTAAGGATCAAATGAACAGTTTAGCCATTTCACTTGTTATATATGATATATTTTCTCCAATCCTACTTATTAGTCTTATTTTAGAATAATTTTTTTATTCTATTAAAAAGTCGCTTTGTATTTTTTAGGAAGCATTTATTGGTTTTTTTATTTGACATTTGTTCATTAATGTGAAACAAAACATTTGTGAAATTTTCAACACAAGTTAAGGAGATAAAATTGTAATGATAAACTATTTTTTTTTTTAAGTTTTAAGAAATGTAACTAATACTCCTTAATTTTTATAGTTTAATTAGTTAAGTATGACCTATAATAAAAACAAGAGTAGTTCTTTTTTTCTATTATTAAAATTGTTTTTTAACTATATATATATATATATATATATATATATATATATATAATAGAGTATGATTTTGTGAAGTATGATTTTGTGAAATTACTTCATCGCTTCCTATCCATACCCGTGGCTTGTAAGATGGAGAATTATCTTAAATACTCTCTCGGACTCGAATTATAAGCCAAATTAACTAAATTTATGTTTATTAAGAAACTTAGTTGATTGTATTTAATTTTCTCAAATTTATAAAAGAATAGAGGTATTTTAGGAAAGTTGCATTAGAAATGAAACAAAAATTAAATAAGATAACAATTTTCTAGAGATGTTTTAGGAAAGTGTCATTGGAAATGAAATAAAATTTAAGAAAATTGATTAATTTTGCTTATATTTTAAACTAAAAGAGATATGTTTTTTTGTTACTTATATTTCAAGGTGGAGAGAATAACCGTAAATAATAAGGGAGGAGTCGTGTCCCTTACCCACACCTGTGATTCAGTCACTCCTGCAATCAAGGGATTAAGAGTTTTCAGTCTAGTCTAGCGCAAGGTTGGTTAGCTATACTTTTTTGACCGTTTCTTTTTGAACCCCCATTATTACTCACAAACCCCATTTGTTTTCCGCCTCACATAAGGCGGGAGTACAAAATTTTGCTTTTTCCGCCTTCCCTCTGGGAAGTTAGTAATTTTGTACTCCCGCCTTATATGAGGCGGAAAACAAATGGGGTTTGTGAGTAATGGTGTGGGTTCAAAAAGAAACAGTCTACTTTTTCACCTTTGCTTTTTGATCCAACCTTTTATTTTTGGCCCCTATTTGTGTTTATTATGGACAAAGATGCTTTTATTTTATCGAATTTAACAAGACGAAAAATTATTTCCAATTTAACAAGACAAAAACAAATATTGATATTTTTCCGCTTACAAAAAAGCGAAAACAAACTTATACATTTTTCCGATTTATACTAGTTGAAAAAATAGTTTATAACTGAGCACCGGCAGTCGAAAACCAAAGCAAACATAAAAGCACTTAACATAAAAGCAAACAAAAATACTTTTAGCTACTTGTGAGATGGAAAAAGCACTAAACATAAAAGCTGCATTATAACCGAGACCCTGGCCGAGCAACCATTCTGATACATCACCATTCACCATGTGACATATGAAGCTAGGGGTGTAACGGTCTGGTCCGATCCGGTTTGTGAGTCATATTATGGATCAGACCGTTCAATTTAGTATGATCCGATCCGGTCCGGTCTATTTTGCTTTTTTTCTTTTTTTTTTCTCTTTAAAATAAAGAGAAAATAAGATTAATTACTGAATTGAATAAGATTAATTTTTAAGGGATGAAGGAGTTCCCGAGTGTGAGAAGCTGAAGGAGTTCCATGACGGCCCCAATCTTACTGTCTGACATCGACATACAGAATGTATGGAGTCTAAACGCAGCATGAAAATCATCATCCGTCCAACCCCATTTGCTATAAAAATCTTCCTTCCTTTCCCACGTGGATCCGTTTATGCATCTCTTTACTTGAATTGCCACAACAAATTGCTTCTTCAAAGGATCAAACCCCAATTTCTTCACTTCCTCCACCCTCTCCTTAAAATTCATAGGCGAGGCTTTTAAAGAGCGAGGATAGTATTCTACAAATTGAACTCGGGAACTCCTTCATCCCTTCAGAGTTTGATATTCGGCGCACTGCAGTTGTTAATTAATCTTATTCAATTTTTCTCGTTGTAGTTAGTCCTCGTGTGGAGACTCGAACGAAGGGGAGGCGACCGCGGAGACTCGAACGAAGGGGACGACGGCCGCAAACGAAGGCGTGTGAGAAGCTGAAGGATCTGGGCGGTGGCGGATCTAGGAGGACGGCGTCCTCTGGGACCGGAGTGACGGCTGCGTGAGAACTGAGAAGGAGGAGTGAATACTGAATACCAGGGTTGTGAATTGGGAATGTGATTTGTGAGTAGTGACTTTAGGTTTAGGAATTAGGATCTGTAGTTTTTTTTTTAGGGTTTTAATTTATTGATCCCCAATTTAATTATTTGACCCTCTTTTTTTGCCAAAACCCAAAAACACCCTTACCCAAAAACCAATAGCTCGTTTCTGGGTCAGCGAGTTTGTAATTTTACAAGCTCGCTGACCCATCAGCGCGCTTTATTTTTTTCTCTTTTTTGTCTTCTCGCTGTAGGGTCAGCGAGCTTTATTTTTTTTTAAATTTTTCTCCTTCTCGCTGACCCCTAGCGAGATTATTAATCTACTTTGTGAGCTGCAGAACTCCATTTGAAGAAAAGGCATCACCCTGGAACTTTATAAGGTACAGGTTTGGCATGAAAGTAGATAAGTTAAAGGAAACTAACTCTACAGCAGTCATAGTCATAAGTAGTAAAAAGAACAGCATGGTGGGAATTATGAACATGTGAAGAAACATGGTCTTTTCGGTTTGATTATTAGAGTTTGAAGTGTTGGAAAACTACACTCGGTGGTTGAAACAAATAGGAACACTAGGAGAACACCTGGAAGGGGGGGGGGGGGTTGAATAGGTGTTATAGAAACTTTGAAAGATTTTCGCAAGAAACAAATCTAAACGATTAAAACCAATGAAAATCAATCAATTAACAAATATTATATGATCAGAGATTAAGCGGAAACAATCAACACCAATATTCTTATTGATTAACCTAGGTTATGAAAATGATTTTCCCCAAATCAATTTTGCACAATTAAGATTCAATTCAATCAATTATGAAAAATCACTTTTTCTAGGTTTTCAACCAAGAACACAATTAATAACAAGAATTGTAAAGAGTAAGAGTTTAGAGATACGACACAGTGATTTATCCTGGTTCACTTTCATCCACTTGAAAGCTACTCCAGTCCCCTCTTCAACCAAGAGAGATTCTTCACTATGAGGAATTAGAGTTTCTCAAATTACAAGTAAATGCCTCACAAGACTCCCTTCTTGCTAGCCTACAAGAGATACCACACCCTTGCCTTGTAACTCTATTGATATCTAATCTAACCTCTTCTCTTGCTTGCCGATACCCCACAACAAGTCTTCCAATTGCTTGTTCTTCAACAAGGCTTCCAAGTGCTTGTTCTTCAACAAGGCTTCCAAGTGCTTGATGAAATGCTTCTTCAAGACTTCCAATGAACTATGCTTGATTCCACAAAATCAAGGCTTCCAATGTTGTAGAATGTTTGCCTCTTGCAATGATTACAACTCAAATGAAAACAAAATAACAATCCTATGAATCTCTTTCAAAAGCTATGAAATATCAACATGAGAGATTCAAGGTTCTTGATCAAAGAATATGAAAATGAGAGCTTTGATCTTGAGAGAGTGAGAGAGAATAGTGTGGCTTTGATTCTTTGTAAAATTGTGTATCAAAATGATTCTAGTTGATTCTCATTGATAGAAATGATTAGGAAAAGGTTTATATAGAATACCCAAAAGTTGGAGCACTTAGAATGGCTTTTGAGAAGTGAAAAACGTATTTAAAAAACCATATCGGATCAAGTTACTCGAGTGAAATGAGTGTTACTCGAGTAAACCGAAAGCAAGATAATTTTCACTCGAGTGAGACCAAAAATACTCGAGTAAAGTTCAGATAATCGATTATCATAAGTTTGTTAATCTATTATCAGTTCAAAATACACTGTTAATCAATTATCAAAATCTGTTAATCGATTATTAACATTAAAAATCACTTAAAACTTGTTTTCTCAAAAACTAAACCTTTTCTTTAAAACCTTTAAGCCACCTATTGATTTTAGGCAAAGTGAATACTCAAAATATGATAAAATCATGCAATCAAAAGAGATTCACTACCCTTTAATAAACTCTACCCAAACTCATAAACTAAAAGACTTGTGAGGCAAAAGATAAAACAATAAAACATAAACTACCAAACTAAGTCTTCATGAGTTGGTTCTCTCTTCATCACTTGATGTTTGTTGTTGCTTGTTGAGCTTGAACTTGATCAACACATTTGTAGCTTGTTCAAAACCTTTTGGCATTTATCAAAACATTCTTCATGGATCTTACAATCTCCCCCTTTTTGAAAATGACAAACATGTTTTGAAATCGTTTGAAGTTCATTGAAGTTGTTGATGCTTGAACCATTTGATCACTTGGTGAGACTCTTGCTCCCCCTCAATTAATGCTTTTGACATTTGAAATCCAATTGAGTAAGCTTGATTCTCCCCCTATCTTCAACAACTTTTCTCAACCTACATAAAAACAACAAAACAACCTTTCTCCAAACATACTATTTTATTTCTCAAAAAAAAAATAATCAAAACATAATATTTCTCCCCTTTGTTTCAAAACATCATATTTCTCCCCCTTTGGCATTATCAAAAAGAAATATATACCAATTGTAACTAAACAAATACCAATTGAAATAAGATCTAAGCCAAAATAGAAGAAATATAACCAAAGCATGATAATCATCTAATGATTACTCAATGATATCAATTATAACAAATTGTATACCAATAACATGATACCAATTGTAAAACAATTGTAAGAATTTGATACCAATAGTATTTTCTCAATAGTATAAACAATATCACATTATAAGAAATAATACCAATTGAGAGAACTATGAGCAATATCTAACAATATCAATTGTAGATACCAATTGTATAATATCAAATGTTACCAATTTGTAGGATTTTCTTCTTGATACCAATTGAAGAAGATCAATAATGTCAATTGTATCAAATGTGTATAGACCTTCATTTGCTTCTTCAATCATACCTACAAAACAATCATGCTTTGCTTTTTGGTATCCAAATGGTTTTGGATCCATTTTTGTTAGTGTAGGGACTCTCACCCTTTTTCATCCAAACAAAATCTCCTTTAGGTATACCATGCACTTTAATATAACACACATTTGAAGTATGTCCATGAGTACCACAATAGAAACATGTTGGTGCATTTGAAAAATCAACTTTAGAAAAATCAACAACATTTCTATGAGATTTACTCTTAGCATTAGTATAACGCAAACCAAACTTGTTTGAATTTTCTCTTTGAAAATTTAACAATGTGCGCAATCTAATATCACCATTTGAGAAACTTGCAAGCTTATTTTTCAAAATAGCATTTTCATCTTTAAGCAACTTGCAATTCTCACAATCAACCACAATATTCAATCTACTAGCACAATCACAAGAAGAATTAGCATATATAAGATCAAGGGTTTCATTTTCAAGATTAAGCTCATCAACTTGTTTTTGAAGTTCTAAAATCTCTTGTTGATGTTTCAAAATGAGCTTCTTCCTTTCAATGTTTTTCAAAGCTAGTTTCTTAAATTGTTTATGCATTTCTTCATAAGCATTATATAACAATTCATATTTAGAAGAAATTTCGGATTTAGTAAGACTTACATCGCTTTCGTCACTTTGCTCACTTGATTCATCATTTGAGCTTTCCTCTTCATGTACTTGAGCTATCAAGTTGAGACAAGCGTCATGTTCATCATCCGAAGAACTACTAGTTGTGCCTTTCTTGTCTTGTTCATCATCACTATTCCAAACTATGTATGCCCTTTTGTGTTTTGCATTTTTCTTCTCTTTCTCCTTCTTCTTGAGATACTTAGAGAATGAGTACTTGAGATGACCGGGCTTTCCACATTCATGGCAAACTACACCTTCTTTTGAAGTCTTGGTCTTGTAGTGTGGGGGATCCTTCTCTTTACTTTTGTCCTTGTTCAACCTTCCTTTTCTCCTTAGAATTTTATTGAACTTTCTTAGTAGAAGCTTCATCTCCTCTTCATCAATGTCCGAATCGGAATCTTCATTATCATCATCATCATCATCGGAACTCTCTTCCTTTTTATATGACCTTTGAGCTTTAAGAGCAATTCCTTTTCTCTCTTTGTACTTATCCGACTCTTCATGCATTTGCAAACGTCCAAGCTCCATTTCATGTTCTTGTAGCTTTCCGAAAAGTGTTGCTAAGTCCATGGTGTCCAAGTCCTTTGATTCAACTATTGCGGTAACCTTGGGTTGCCATTCCCTACTTAGACATCTTAAAACTTTGTTAACAAGTTCACAATTCACGAAAGTTTTACCAAGAGCAATGAGATGATTAACAATATGAGTAAAACGTTTTTGCATAAAACATATAGATTCATTAGGCAACATACGAAACAATTCATATTCATGCATCAAAGAATTTAATCTAGCACGCCTAACTTCACTAGTGCCTTCATGTGTGACTTGCAAGGTGTCCCACATATCTTTGGCATCTTTACATTGGGAGACTCTAAAGAACTCATCATAAGATAGAGCGGAGGTGATGATATTTTTTGCTTTTAAATCATATTGAATTTTCCTTTTATCATCATCGGTCCACTTATCTTTGGGAGTAAGTGTAAGCACACCTTCTACATCTTTTGAGGGAATATAAGGACCATTTTCAATGGCTTCCCAAATGTTCACATCTATAGCTTCTATAAAGATTCTCATCCTAATTTTCCAATAACCATAACCCTCTCCACCAAACATAGGAGGGCGATTAATTGAAGCACCTTCACCACCAAAAGGATTCGTAGAACCCATTGTAGTTTCTCAAGGATCTTAACGAAAAAGCTCTATGCTCGTGTCTTTCGACCGAGCTCTGATACCAATTGTTGGAAAACTACACTCGGTGGTTGAAACAAATAGGAACACTAGGAGAACACCTAGAAGGGGGGGGGGGTTGAATAGGTGTTATAGAAACTTTGAAAGATTTTCGCAAGAAACAAATCTAAACGATTAAAACCAATGAAAATCAATCAATTAACAAATATTATATGATCAGAGATTAAGCGGAAACAATCAACACCAATATTCTTATTGATTAACCTAGGTTATGAAAATGATTTTCCCCAAATCAATTTTGCACAATTAAGATTCAATTCAATCAATTATGAAAAATCACTTTTTCTAGGTTTTCAACCAAGAACACAATTAATAACAAGAATTGTAAAGAGTAAGAGTTTAGAGATACGACACAGTGATTTATCCTGGTTCACTTTCATCCACTTGAAAGCTACTCCAGTCCCCTCTTCAACCAAGAGAGATTCTTCACTATGAGGAATTAGAGTTTCTCAAATTACAAGTAAATGCCTCACAAGACTCCCTTCTTGCTAGCCTACAAGAGATACCACACCCTTGCCTTGTAACTCTATTGATATCTAATCTAACCTCTTCTCTTGCTTGCCGATACCCCACAACAAGTCTTCCAATTGCTTGTTCTTCAACAAGGCTTCCAAGTGCTTGTTCTTCAACAAGGCTTCCAAGTGCTTGATGAAATGCTTCTTCAAGACTTCCAATGAACTATGCTTGATTCCACAAAATCAAGGCTTCCAATGTTGTAGAATGTTTGCCTCTTGCAATGATTACAACTCAAATGAAAACAAAATAACAATCCTATGAATCTCTTTCAAAAGCTATGAAATATCAACATGAGAGATTCAAGGTTCTTGATCAAAGAATATGAAAATGAGAGCTTTGATCTTGAGAGAGTGAGAGAGAATAGTGTGGCTTTGATTCTTTGTAAAATTGTGTATCAAAATGATTCTAGTTGATTCTCATTGATAGAAATGATTAGGAAAAGGTTTATATAGAATGCCCAAAAGTTGGAGCACTTAGAATGGCTTTTGAGAAGTGAAAAACGTATTTAAAAAACCATATCGGATCAAGTTACTCGAGTGAAATGAGTGTTACTCGAGTAAACCGAAAGCAAGATAATTTTCACTCGAGTGAGACCAAAAATACTCGAGTAAAGTGCAGATAATCGATTATCATAAGTTTGTTAATCTATTATCAGTTCAAAATACACTGTTAATCAATTATCAAAATCTGTTAATCGATTATTAACATTAAAAATCACTTAAAACTTGTTTTCTCAAAAACTAAACCTTTTCTTTAAAACCTTTAAGCCACCTATTGATTTTAGGCAAAGTGAATACTCAAAATATGATAAAATCATGCAATCAAAAGAGATTCACTACCCTTTAATAAACTCTACCCAAACTCATAAACTAAAAGACTTGTGAGGCAAAAGATAAAACAATAAAACATAAACTACCAAACTAAGTCTTCATGAGTTGGTTCTCTCTTCATCACTTGATGTTTGTTGTTGCTTATTGAGTTTGAACTTGATCAACACATTTGTAGTTTGTTCAAAACCTTTTGGCATTTATCAAAACATTCTTCATGGATCTTACATGAAGCAGAGTGGAAGAAAATTATGGGTTGAAAGAAAGAGAAACGAAAAATGATGGTGTTGGAGTGGCCAAAGAGTACAAGTAGCTCAACTACGTATGAAGTGGCCTTGAACTTTTTTTCAGATTAACAATATCGCTTGTGGGTCAGCGAGAAGGAGAAACATAAAAAAAAATAAAGCTCGCTGATGGGTCAGCGAGCTGTGTAAAAAATACAAACTCGCTGACCCTACAGCGAGAAGGCAAAAAAGGAAAAAAAATAAAGCTCGCTGATGGGTTAGCGAGCTTGTAAAATTACAAACTCGCTGATACAGGAGCGAGCTATTGGTTTTTTTTACATAGCTCGCTGAGGGGTCAGCGAGTTGTATTTTTTTTTTGTTTTTGTAATTCTCGCTTAGGCCTTAGCGAGTGTGTAATTTTACATCGCTCGCTGACGGGTCAGCGAGCTATATTTATTTTTTTTTTGCATTCTCGCTCAGGCCTCAGCGAGTATGTTTTAGTAAGGGTATTTTTGGATTTTGGCAAAAAAAGGGGGTCAGATGATTAAACTAGGGGGTCAATAAATTAAAACCCTTTTTTTAAATTATTAAACCTATCAGTCCGGTCCGATCCCAGCGGTCTAAAAATATCTAAGACCTTGGACCGGACCGTTCAAGTATGATCTGAATTTTTTGGGACCAGATCGGACTGCGAGACCGGACCGGATTGTATTTTTCGGTCCAATCCGATCCGATCCGAGCTGTCTCGCGGTCTCGGACCGGATCACTTACATCCCTGTCTAAAGCAATCCCACTCTCTCTTTCCGTACTTGTCTTTGTTCCAATTTTTTAATTACCGAATTAAAATATTGCCCAATCAATAATTAGGGAAGAATTGGAATTCGGAATACAGCCACTATACACCTGTAAGTAAATATAGTACCGAAAGCTTTAACAAGTAGTATTGGTTTCCACTGTTGGTAATCGGCTATAAACTATTTTTCTGATTAGTACAAATCGAAAAAATGTATAAGTTTGTTTTCGCCTTTTTGTAAGCAGAAAAATATTAGTATTTGTTTTCGCCTTATTTAAATTGAAAATGATTTTTCGTCTTGTTAAAGTCGATAAAATAAGAATAACTTGGTCCTTAATAAACACGAATAAAGCTCAACAGTAAACGGTACTTTCCTCTGTGTATCTCTACTAGAAAGAGATAGCTCGATCATAGCTGCTCAATAGGGGTTATCTCTCACCCGACCAATTGATTGAATTTAATTTTAAACGATGAAGTCCCAAAGTTATCTATTTGGCTTTTCAATATATATTAAAATTGGAAAAGTAGAAGGGCAAAAAAGATTTCCCTCCTAAAACACCCATTTTTCCTCCTAATGGTGTATTTCTCTCATAAATCCATCATTAAGTGTGTGTTTTGTATCTTTTAATCTTAGTCGTCCATCATATTTTATTAGATTAAATCATAACCGCTCATTTTGTATCTTTTAATCTTAGCCGTCCATCATATTTTATTAGATTAAATCATAACAGTCCATCATGTTTTCTTAGAAACACAATATTGATAATTAATAATAGTCATCATCAACATATTATAAAATAGGAGAAGTTGAGGGTTAATCTTACTTTTCTTCCAAATTATTTTTTTTAAAAATATTTTCTATATATATATATATATATATACACGTATATATCTAATGCACTACACAATATCATTAAACAAGACTAATAAAAATATAAAAAAAATATAGGTAAAAAAATAGTAAAAAAAGTCTAATAAAAATATATATATCCAAAATATTTAGCAAGAAATTGTCAATGTGTGTGAAATTTCAACTAAAAAGTTTCATTCAAAATATTAAAGTGAAAAATTATCATTTAATCCATATATATTTATTCATCTGTATCTATAGTTTTATTTTTCCAATTTGCATAAACTCATTTCAATTTCTAATAAAACTTAATTACCTTTTCCAAAAAACGCTTATAAAAAAAACTTCTTTTAAAAAATATTTCAATTAAGTCAGCACCTTTTAAAATGTCAATAATATCTTTAGAGGTAGTTTCAAATAAGTATATTAAATTTGTACAATTTCAATGTTACTAACAAAATTAACCTATCTTCATGATGGATGTAAATTTCTCATAAATATTTTAGATTTAGGATTGAGGGAATACTCTCAGCCTTCGTCCCATTTAACGATTGAGGAAATACTCCCGATCACAAGGATGGTAGAAAATCACAAAAATAAGAAATATTAAGGAGACAAACATTTAATGAAGGTGACTGCCTTCAAAATGCTTGAGGCAACTAACGTGTTCTCGCTGGTGATGTAAGGATAAAGATCTTTTTCTCTTTTAAGTATTTTGCTTCTCATATATAAGTTTGTTCATGGTTCTTTCCAAATAGATATTCTTAAGCCGTGTCTAAACTTTAGAAGTTGGAAGTACAATTGGTCTTTGTTTTGTTTATTTACATTTTTAATTTTCAATTCAACATGTTTTTATTGGTCATTACAAATATATTTTTTCACTTTAACATGTGTCAAATAACTATGATTTTTCCTTGATAATGATAAGTGTGTGACAAAAGACATATTTAAATATTTACATTTTGCTTAATATATAGATAGAAGTTTGTGTATTATATATTATACCAATTTTATATTATATAATTATCCCAAAAAAAACACGAAAAAAAATAATAACAGTTATTCATAACTATTTTTAAAGTATACATGATTGTTTCATATATTATAAATATTTTTCAAAATATTTATCGCATTTTATCTAATTATAAGTATTGTATTCCGATTTGATTACATAAATTTGTTTGATCATAAAAAAATAAATTACAATGTAAATTTGTAATAATTAAAAAAAATAACATAAAAATGATAGATTTATTGTTCGCTAAAAAAATTCACATGTAAATAAAATTAATGTTTAATGTTTTAACAAATGGAAAGCCCTTAAAAAAAAAAATAAAGGATAGCAAAATTTAAGACCTGTGCATCGCACGGGCAATTTTCCTAGTTTACCTAATTGGGGCCAATTTGAAAACTATTTACCAATTTGGGGGTTTTTGAAACTATTTCCCAGGGAGGGGTCGTTTTTGCCATGCTGGAATTTTTTTTTTTTCACCACGTGGCAGTGGCGCTACCTGCTGTAGCGGCACCGGTGGCGCCGGTGCCAGTAGCGCCACCGGTCCCCATTGGTTGGGGCTGCCTCAACTTTAAAAAAAAAAGGAAAAAGGTGTCGGTGGGGAGCCAGCAGCGCCACGTGGCAGCTGCTGGCTGGGTGGCGCCAGTCAAAGTAGCGCCACCCGGGTGGCGCCGGTGGCAGTAGCGCCACCCTCCCACAGCGTGACACGTGTCACGCTGTCCCCTCCCAGCCCAACCACCGAATTCGCCCCTATCCCTTCCCCGATTCCCTTATCCCCTACCTCTCTATATATATTCTATCATCTTCAACTCTACTCACACAAAACCCCACTCTTGCAACAAAAAAAAAATCAAACCCATTTCTTTTCAGCTTCTTTCTTCTTAAATATATTTCTTTTCTCACATTTACCTTCTTTTTATTAATTTGAAAATTTCTCACATATATTAAAGTAGCAATGAGTCAAGGTGTAGATTGGCATAATGAAATTGTCGACACTGAAACTGAGGATGAAAATTTAGATGATGGTTCGGCTAAGAGTAGTGATGACTATGACGATCATTCAGCTCCGTCTCATTTATCAATACCTGTCATGGTTACTCCTGTTTCATCATTTAGGCCTGATAATTTAACTCCACATGAAACAGGTTTGATTTTTTAAGTTTATTGATTAATTACATTTTTTTATTGTTTTATTATAAATAAACATAATTTTTCAAATTCTTTAATTTATAAATAGGTGCATTCCAAAATGTCTCTCCTTTTTTTGGTCAAATTAATTGGGATCACCCCGATCAAGAGATTGAATTTGAAGGATTAGATGTGCCTGGTTCATGGTCAATTGGACAAGAGTTATATGTCAGTTTACGATTTAACTCGAAGGAAGCTGTTCAAATGGCGCTTAAACATTACTCGATGAGAATTCATCAAACTTATTTTGTTGTTGAATCAAAGCGAGATTGCTACTACGTTAAATGTCCAAAGTGCGAAGAAGGATGTCCTTGGAGGATGAGAGCAATTTTACCTAAAAAATCAAGTAAATGGAGGATAACTAAATGGGGTGGACAACATACGTGTGTCAATGTAATGTTATCTCAAGACCATCCAAAGTTAGATTCCAACTATATAGCATCATGTATAATAGGTAAGATACTTAAGTTTCATTTATTGTTTCATTCCATATGTTAAATTTATTATATATTTTTATTTGATGTACATTTTTTTACATCATTTAGGTATGGTTTCAAAAGAACCTCATGTATCTATAACTCTCATCCAAGAAAGGATGTCCAGCACATACGGTTATCAAATATCTTATAAGAAGGCGTGGATGGCAAAGAGCAAAGCAATAAAACATGTTTTTGGTGATTGGGAAGCATCATACAAATTGTTACCCAGGTGGTTGGATTACATGCAAATGTTTGCACAAGATTCTTACTACAAGATCGAGACGGAGGATGTTGTAGTTCATAATCGAGTTAGCAGCGAACTACACATGTTTCATCGAGTTTTTTGGACATTCAAACAATGTTCTGAAGCGTTTGAATTTTGCAAACCCATCATTCAAATTGACGGGACGTTTTTATATGGCAAGTACCGTGGCACATTACTAATTGCCACTTCTCAAGATGGAAACAGTAAAGTGGTTCCCCTTGCCTTTGCCATTGTAGAAGGGGAGACTCTAAGTGCTTGGTCGTGGTTCTTGGCAAACATCCATGAGCATGTGACTAGCAAGACTGGGATATGTTTGATTTCTGATCGTCACAAAAGCATAATTCAAGCTGTGGCCAATGAACATCTTGGATGGCAACCGCCCAATGCATACCATGTCTACTGCATACGCCACATTGCCAGCAATTTTAATCTTCGATTCAAAAATAGCGAATTGAAGGGTGAATTAATATAACTTGGTAAGCATTGTAATAAATCTCCATTGATTTTATTTCTTATAATATTAACTAATAATTTTTTTGTTCCATTATTATAGGCTATATTCCGGGGAAAATCCACTTTGACAATGTGTTCCGACAATTTAAGAGTGAAAGTGCAGATATAGAAAGATGGATTGATAGAATCCCCAAGGAGAAATGGAGTCTAGCTTATGATGGTGGTCGAAGGTATGGTCACATGACAACCAACTTGTCAGAATGCATGAATAAACTTCTCAAAGGTACTCGGAATTTGCCAATAACAGCCTTGGTGAAGAGTACATACGCAAGGTTGGTGAACTATTTTGTGACAAGAGTAGGGGAGGCCATGGCTGAATATGCTAGCGGGAGAAGATATTGCGACAAGTTGACAAGAGCTATGGAAAAAAATCAGGAGCTTGCATGTTCTCATCAAGTCCGCAGATATGATGCCGCTAACATGAGCTTTGAAGTCGAGGAAGCATTTAATCCTATAACACAGAGTGGTGGTCAATCATGGTGGGTGTCATTACAGCATAGACAATGCCAATGTGGGCAATTCCAAGCATATCACTATCCGTGTTCTCACGTTGTTGCTGCATGCGCTGCTGTGAGTATTGATGCATATCAATTTGTGGATAAAGCATACACAATACAAAACATCATCAATGCTTACTCTCCCGTATGGAGGCCTTTGGGAAATGAATAAGGGGTTATCCATCTACCTAGGCCATGGGAGTTGGTGCCAGATCCGTCTATGTTACGTCCTAAAGGTCGACCGAGGTCCACTCGTATGAGAAATGAAATGGATTGGGTTGAGTCGCAACCTTCCCAAAAATGTGGGATTTGCAGATCCGAGGGTCAAAACAGAAAGAGGTGTCCACTACGACCTGGAGGATCTGGTTCTCAACCAAATGACGGAGACAATGTTTAGGATATGTTTACTTGTCATGTTTACCTTCCTTTTGTCATTACGTTTTTGTATCCAATTTTAAGAAATAAAATATATTTATGTTCGATGTTTTAGTTGTCATGTTTAATTTCTTTTTCTCAATATGTCCTCATTCTCAATGTTATATCACAAATATTTATATATTAATATTATACATCACAAATATTACATCAATCGTCATCTTCGTTGTCATCCGGTGGTGATAAAATGCAATGCCGACGTCGATCTCTAGCGCCGCGATGAGGGTTTCTTCTAATTTCTTTGAACAAAGCGGGTTGTGAGAGTTCTTCGCTTGGTGAAGCAACAGCCGTGAAGTCAGCATTTAGATCAATACCATATCCCGGAGTTAACATCGGCGACATCGGCGTCTCTTGGATGTGATGGACGAATGGTGCGTAACAAGGTTGCGAGGATGAGGAAGGGATAAATGGTGCTGGTGTGTAACATGATGGTGATGATGATGAAGGCACATATGGTGATCGTGTGTAATATGGGAAAGATGATGAAGGTGCCATGTTCGGGAACGATGATGAAGATGCCATGTTCGGGAACGATGATGAAGGTGCCATGTTCGGGAACGATGATGAAGGTGCCACGTTCGGGAACGATGATGAAGGTGTCATATTTGGGGTCGTTTGTCCTTGAGGGGATAATGGTGGCCAGAACCATTGTTCAGATTGTTGATTAGGTTCTTGTGAAGGAACGTAATACATTCCTGGCGCACGATCATTTATTTGCTCAATATTAACATTCTGAGGGATCACTTGCCGCCTACGACGCTGTAGTCCATGACCTTCCACTCTTGACGACTGAAACGGGTTTTGCACATCTGTTTCAGGAGGATGTTGATACAGAGGCTGAGATGGCACAATAGCTTCAGTAATTCTATTTGCCTCTTTCATTGTAGATAAAATTTGCTCCGTTAATATTCTAATCTGCTCAAATTCTGCAGGCGGATCAACATGTCTGGAGCAGATATAATGTGCTTGCTCAACTGAATCAGCCTGCACAACAAAGATGAGAAAATTCAAGCTCATATGTTTATATATCTTTACATATTAAGATAAAAATTGACTTTACATATTTAGATTTGTTAAATTACCACAAAGCCTTGACGTGCAACTTTTTGGGTGATCCATCTACGTGTGTGACGCCTATACCACATCATGTATTCAGATTGAAAGTTCATAACATTTGGTTCATGTGGTGCTGTGAATATCATGCCTTGCCGATGATCCCATATGTTAACTACAGGAGCTAATATTTCCACCCAATTGTCAGCTTGTTTCCCTTTTAGAGTTTGGTCATGCAACCAAATAGGTTGTGAGGGTGCACCAGGAATATGTTGCCTCATGCCAAATTGTCTCATGACACGACCTGGTTGATGCCATTCGACAATGTTGAAGCATATCATTGGGACAAGGGCCCTCCATATGACCATTTCATCAATAACGTATTGCGGAAACGTATACAAGTGGTAGGTATATGGCTCCCATTTAATCTGGAAAAAAAAGATTACATTAAACATTAAAAACTCGTGGTTTAATGAATTCAAAATTAAAAATTATAAATGTAAATAAATAATAGTTCTTACATCTTCCTGTCCCATTTGCTCAAATGTCATCCGATAGTAGTCCAAGTTGTGATTTGGCTTCCTAAAATTTACTTTCGGCATCCAACTATTTAATCAAATTAATTACATTAGCAATATATTTAACTACAGGATAAAAGAATTTGATTTATTAAATAAGAATAAAAGAATTACTTACTTTAATGCAAAGGGGGTCTCGTGCGGACGAATGTAGTTATCATTGATGATTGTCGGCGAAATAGATGGGAATCTAGACCATGCCCACAATTGTATAAGCAAAACGGGGCCAGCAATCTCCTTTGTATAATAATCGGTGGCATTACATAGCTCCCGATATAAATAACCAAGAACAGCTGAACCCCAACTATATGTACCAGCTTCAGTCATGTCTTCTAACAGTGGCAGAAACCGCAGCGGTATAAACTTACCAGAATGGTCAGTAAACAGTAGTCCTCCTATCAGCCTTAGTATAAAAGCTCGTGTATACTGCAGTTGCAATTGCTCACTTCCCGCGTAGCGTGAGAAGTCGCCAAAATTATTTTGCAACCAATTTAATCTTAAACGACCCCCAGTTATTGCTTCTTGTGGTGGCTTGGTGCCCAACATTTGCTCGACATATGACGACCAATCATGATGATGTGTTCTGCCAATGACCGCTTTACCGTTGACACGGAGACCAAATAAAATTGCAACATCTTCCAAACCAATTGTGCACTCTCCAAATGACATGTGGAAGGTATGAGTCTCTGGTCTCCAACGCTCAACCAATGCAGAAATAAGCGGCCGTTCAATTTGATAAGATGGTATTTGTGCAAACGCTAAAAAACCAGCATTATTTAAGTTGTGATGTATAGCAGGTGGGATATCCGAACCACCTTCCCGAAATTGTTGTACGCGTCGAACAGCTAAAATTCTATCTTCATCCTCATTCCATACATGTTGTGAGACATGTACATTTTGTAAAGTTAAAAGTGACGGATCAACTAGACCTGGGTTAAGCGACATTTTGTCTCACCTACAAAATATTATTAAAGTGTTAATAATAAATATTATTTCTAATAAAGATTGAAAATAATTAAACAATGATATATAAATAAATAATAATGATAATGAATGCTGAATAAAAATTACTAAACACAAAATTAAAATAATAATAAATACAATGATAACAAAAATTAAATAATTAAAGTGTTAATAATAAATACTATTAGTGAAAGAGATTGAAAATAATTAAGCAATGATATATAAATAAATAATAATGATAATGAATGCTGAATAAAAATTACTAAACACAAAATTAAAAGAATAATAAATACAATGATAACAAAAATTAAATAATTAAAGTGTTAATAATAAATACTATTAGTGAAAGAGATTGAAAATAATTAAGCAATGATATATAAATAAATAATAATGATAATGAATGCTGAATAAAAATTACTAAACACAAAATTAAAAGAATAATAAATACAATGATAACAAAAATTAAATAATTAAAGTGTTAATAATAAATACTATTAGTGAAAGAGATTGAAAATAATTAAGCAATGATATATAAATAAATAATAATGATAATGAATACTAAATACAAATTACTAAATAAAAAAATAAAAAAAAAACCATAAATACAATGAAAATAAATATTCAGAGTACCAAAAAATTTTTCAATATTTATAATATTGCTACATGATAACAAAAATTTAATACAAATAAAAATTAGAATACTCAAAATTATTTACCTCAACCGGAGATTCTTCAAACTATTTCTTTAAACGGGGTTGAAAATAATTAATTAGCAACAACTAAAATGAAAGAAGTGTTTTTACCAAAAAAAAAATGCAAGAAGTGTGTGAATTAAGTTTATAAGAATAAGTGAATATAAGTTAGGGAGGGAGATGGAATATATAGAGAAAGGGGGATAAGGGACGGAGAGGGTAGGTAGGGGTGGGGGATAAGGGAAATCTGGGAAAGGGATGGGGGAATCCGGATGGTTGGGTGGGGGGGGGGGGGGGGGGGACAGCGTGACACCTGTCACGCTGCGGGGGGGGGGGGGGGGTGGCGCTACTGGCACCGGCGCCACCCGGGTGGCGCTACTTTGACTGGCGCCACCCAGCCAGCAGCTGCCACGTGGCGCTGCTGGCTCCCCCCCGACACCTTTTTCTTTCTTTTTTTTTTTTAAAAAAAAATTTGGAGGCAGCCCCAACCAATGGGGACCGGTGGCGCTACTGGCACCGGTGCCACCGGTGGCGCTACAGCAGGTAGCGCCACTGCAACGTGGTGAAAAAAAAAAATTCCAGCATGGCAAAAACGACCCCTCCCTGGGAAATAGTTTCAAAACCCCCCCCCAAATTGGTAAATAGTTTTCAAATTGGCCCCAATTAGGTAAAAAAGCCTATCTATTTGAGTTGATACAATTATAGGATATAAATTTACTTTTAAACTGCATTTTCTTGCACTTCTCTAAAAAGACCAAAAAAAAAAAAAAGAAAAAAGAAAGCTTATTTTTTTCACCAAAAATATTTTTTGACTAATAGTCAAAGATTAATTCCCTCATAAACGTATTTACTTAGCTTTTAAATGAGGAAGTCCCATAGTTATCTTAGTTGATACAATTATAGGATATAAATTTACTTTAAACCAATGGGGATTGGCTCAAGTGGTGCAATCCTGCCAACTTAAAAAATTGGGAATGGGGCCTGAGACTAAGAAGTCACAGGTTCGATTCCCGATTAACATATCCCGCTGGGAAGGCATAGGAATGCGACCTCGTGCATGATTAGTCTCAAGGGTTTCTTGGTACTAAAGGTGTTTGTGGGTACACCTGTGGTACTGGCCAAAGAGTACAGTCCAAAAAAAAAATTACTTTTAAAATGTATTTTCTTGCACTTCTCTAAAAAGGAAAAAAATGCCTAATATTTTTTTAATGCACCAAGGGTATCTTTCAGCCGATAAGCAAAGACTAATAACTCAGTCATCTACCAACGATGCTGGGCTGCTGGCGTGGTTGAAGAAATTGTAGAAATAGATAAGCAAGAGGAAAAATGAGTTATATATGATAATTAATACTTGAGAACTGCCCTTTATAAAAAAATTAAGTTAAAATACATCTTTGGTCACATATATGAAATATTAGAAAAACTCAATAACTAATTGGACATTATATTAAGCGACAAATTTTTTTTATTATTTATATTAAAAAATTAAAGGCAATCTAGTAGATAAAATTTTTGGGCATTACTTTGATACCGTAGAAAATTGCAAGGTTTTGATACCATATCCATGTAGACCAATATTAAAATGAGAAATATTATATTAATGTCACATCATTATATTTTTTTATTAAAATAGTTGTCTTGTTCTAGATCAGGTCGTTCACTAAGGCCACGATAAGAGACCTAGTGAGGCGGTTTGACCTAGATTTGCTATATGATTCTCTAAGTTTCACAGGTATCAGTAGGATAACCTGGGATGCCCTAATCACTGTGTGTGCAGTGTAAACTTAGGGTTTAGAAAGCGTACCTGAGCCCCATGTAGCACTGTACTACTTATAGGGGTGGCTGGATGCCCTAATGGGCCAGCGGTGTTGTGGCCCAGGTGATCCAGCCCGTTATGAGCCTTAAGAGGATATGACCGAAATGATACGTGGCCGACATCCTGCCCTTGTTGGCTTTAGGAACGTGTGAGCCGTGTTGGGAAGCGATCTCGGCCCGTTAAGGCTGTGCCTGCGTGCCTGAAAGGTATTGATCTCGGCTTATCAATATTGGTGGTCGAGGAGAATGACCTCGGCTGGTCATGGTCCGATACCCGTCGATCTCGGACTGGGGTCTAGTCTAACACATAAGCCCCCCAGCTCGGCAAGACTAACAAAGTCTTGCTACGAGTTCGGAAGTGGGACGAGCGTTTAGAAATGGCTGACAGTTGTTGTCATCAACTCGTGATGTCATCACGTTCATCAGGACAGATTTGATGCCTGTCTTTTCGCTTCCCTAGGGTAGCGTTTGCTTATCTGCTTTCCAACACATTTCAGCCCTCCCGCGTGCTAGCAGTTAATCATTACTATTGTGCGGCTCAAGACACGTCCACTCAATGATATTGGGACACGCGTCAAGTTTTATCAGTAACTCTACTAACCCGTTGTTCTCTGGGCTGCCTGTTTTGGGCCAAAATCTCCTTTTAGGCCCACCAATTCAAAACGAGAGGGAAATCAAAAGGTTTCTTTCCGTTTTCTCTCTCATTTTCCAGCTTACTTCATTTTCCACTCAACCGTCTTTACAGTTTCTCTTTATTATTTTATCAAAACTGCCACTTCTTCTCTTATTCTCTCTTCTTCTTAGTTCACACTCATTCATTGCATGTGAAAGCAAGACCCTCTGTTTCCCATTGCTCATCATTATTTACGATTCGTCACTTCATTAGTGAAGCGTCTCTCTTCTTCCAGTCTCCCCGTTTAGCAGGTACACCACCATTCCTCTTCTACTTCTCTTTCTTCTAAAATTTGGGTTTTACGTTTCTGGGTTTCTGCATTTTTGTTCCCTGTGGAGGGTTTTCTAGATTTTTGGTTCCTGGGTTCTCTGTGGGTTATTACTGGGCTTTCTGGGATTCTGGGTTCTTTAGGGAGTTCTTAACAGGATTTTTGGGTTCTGGGGTTCTGGGTTCTTTGGGGATTTCATAGTTCTAGGGTTCTGGGTTCTTTGGGGATTTCATAGCAGTCATGAGTGGGGAATGGTTCAAGAAATGGTGCGGGGTGGTTGACCTGGGCACCAGCAGGATGATGACAGTGAGGATGGTTCCTCTTCGTCTACCGATTCCGTCGAAATTGTCCCATATCCTCGCCCTCGTAGTATTTACCTTAGGAAACACGAGGCTGTGATGGAGGATGTAGAACCCCTTGACTCTTATTATCCAATTTCCATAACCGAGAGAAGAGAAAACATTAGATTATATGCTGACGCGGAAATTAGGGCCGGCGAGGAAAGAGCCGACTATGAGCGTATGGTGAGGGGTGAACAGCGAAAGAGATCCTGGGAGAGAGGAGTAGAAGTAGAGGGGAGGTGCTCACCACTTGGCACCACTGCTCGGGGTTTCAAGGGGGGGTTACCGTTTGTTACCCGTAAGTTTAATACCGAGCTCCCCTCTTCTTCTTCAGGTTGGATGGCTCCTCGAAAAGTGGTGAAAGATCCTGCCTCTTACCCAGCGCCATCGGATGCCGACCAATACCCATGGGTAGATCGCGAGGTGTTGGGTATTCAATCTACCATGAGTACCGAGGATAGCGTCAACTCGGTTCGTCAATTTTTGCTTCCTTGTCCCGAGGACCGAGCTGGGACTTCGTACAGAGTACTACCGTGCTCGGCTAACGATCGGGTATGTTCGGCAACATATGATAACACCTTCTACTTATATGAAGACATGGTAGTTACTCTCGGTATACGCTTACCGTTCACTGCCCTGGAAACCAGAGTGCTGAACACTCTTGGGGTTGCGCCAACTCAACTTCATCCCAATGCTTGGGCATTCCTACGAGCGTTCGAAAGATATTGTCGTGCAAAAGCGTTGGTATGCACGACGAAACTTTTCTTTTGGCTATTCAATCCTCATGTGACTGTTAAGGAAGCTGGCAAATCCGACAAGTTGTGGGTGTCGGTAAAAAGTCGTTCTTACTATAGTCTATTTGCCAAGTTTCACGAATCGTGGAAAAATTTCAAACCTAGGTTCTTCAAGTATCAATACGTCGGGACAGGTCGGCCTTGGTTCCATACTGAAGACGGCCCCAAGTTTCCCCTTCAGTGGAACACTGACTTCTATACTCGTCACGCGACCCCGCGGCATTGGACGTCGGCCCCTCTTTCACCTGCCGAATTGTTGACCACTAAACATTTTTTCAATGAATACAAAGCAAGAGCTAAAGAGTGGGCGCAGTTAGACATTCGGCAGATCATTACTTGTGCCGAGGAATCCGTGTCCTCGGAAATTGGTAAACATATTTGTGTATATTTTATTTATTTTTATTTTTTTTATCCTCTGCTGTGTTTCTTGTAGTTAACTATTGGAAAGAAATTGAAGACGTTGCCCCCGTCGTTCTCGCAGAGCAGAGAAGAAAAGTTAAGCCGAAATTGACCTCGGTTTGTGAAACGTCCTCCGAAGGCACATCAAGCACCGGTGAAGATATGGCAAGCAAAGCAGAAAGGATGCTCTCGGCCGCGGCTATGCGTAAGAGAAAGAGGCCTGAAGTTACTGGGACGCCACCTCGGCCGTCATCTTCCGTCATCGTCATACCGGACACTGCTACCGAAACTGGTACCCCGGAAACCGAGGTTCAACATCCAACTCCTAATCGGGCCGAGTTAAACACTCTGAACGATATTGTGGCTGTCCGAGCAAGCTATAGCGAGCCTCTGGACTTAGGCAATCTGACTGCTGCTAAATGGAAGAAGGTAGCTGAAAATCTCGCCGAGCATCTTCACCGTTCGGCGACCCTGATGACGGCAATTGCGAGTGCTTCCAGCGACGCCGAGGCGGGTTTCTCGTCCAAGGCCAAGAATGATCTTGGGAGACTTGCAGAGGCCGAGAAGGAAGCTGCTGAGGCAAAGAAACAACTGGCCGACTTGCAAAAGTCCTATGAGGAAAAATTGGCCAAACAAAAAGCTGATAGTGAGGTCGAGGTGGAGAAGGTGAGGGGAATGCTGAAAAAACGAGCTGTCCAAGCCCTGAAACACAAGACTGCAGCAGCGAAAGCCGGTTTCGACTTGGAAGTGGCAGCCGACGCTCTTTTTGCAAATGCAGTGGAACAAATTCGAGTACTGAATCCGGGATTGCGGTTGCAGTATGTCGGGGCTCATCCCGAGTTCGGGGTGAATGGCGACAAGATTGTGGACACAAACAATGGCAATGCTGAAGTCGATCTGACTCGTGATGATCTTCCTGAGCCACTGGCTGAGAAGGATGAGCCTGTTTTTAATCCTAACGCGGTTGTGCTTTCTGATATCGAAGAATGAGCGTAAGTCCCTTATGCTGGGCAGCTTTTTGCTAAACTAATTTCCGTTTTGCAACTTATTGTCGTGCACGTCTTTATTTATAAACAGTTTAAAGTCTTGATGAACAAATGTTTAAGTTCTGCACTTTGTTTGTGTTGTTGTGTGTCTGCTTAATAATTTGTTACTTATCTGTTTAATGCGTTGGGAGTCTCGGTCCAAGCACTTGAGCCAAAATGTGGACCTCGTCCCCTGACTGTACTAGGTACTCACAGGGTAAACCTGTTAGAGTCAGGTGCTCCCTGTACCTTAGGAAAATTTATAAGCTTTCCTCTGTCAAGAGGCGCTGTATATAAATCGCATAGTTCCATTTAGGTGGCTAGCCAAAAATGGAAAGGCATGTACATGGCGCATGTTTAAGATATAGAAAACAAAAGCAATGGAAACTGCAAAATGTACTATTTATTGAAACTGAAATATTGTTAGTACATGGATATGCAGCATTATTCAAAGTCTAAAAATAAGCAACTGAATTTTTAAAGCAAACAAAACCTAAGAAAAAACGTAAGAGTTCTGAGAAAAATAATTATTAAAAAGATAAAACATAATGGAGGAGCTAGAGGCCGATCTTGCTGAATTTTCAACCGAAATAGGCTCTGAGCTTCGTCGCATTCCAAGTGTTTTTGATCTCGGTGCCACCAAGGGTTTCCAGTCTGTAGGCTCCCGAGCCTGTTTTAGATAGAATCCTGTACGGTCCTTCCCAGTTCCGAGCAAACTTTCCTTCCCTGGCGTTCTTCAAACCTATATCCGCACGACGTAGGACCAAATCCCCAACTTCAAATGATCTCGGAGTTACTCCTCTATTATACTGTTTAGCCTGCCTCTTCTTAGCCTTCCTTTCCAGTTCTGCGGCCTTTTCTCGGATTTCTTCGCTTAAAATTAACTCCTCACTTAGCAACGCGTTGTTAGTCTCCTCGGGTCTGTCCAGCATGCGGAAGGTGTGAAGACGGCGTTCCACAGGAATCACGGCATCACAACCATAGGTGAGTCTGAACGGCGTTTCGCCTGTTGAGCTTTGTACCGTCGTCCTCAAGGACCAGAGGATCTCAGGTAACAAGTCGGCCCAGGCTCCCTCGGCCGCCACTAACCTCTTCTTCAAACCAGAAAGAATAGCTTTATTCGCGGATTCGGCTTGTCCATTGGATTGTGGGTGTTCAACCGAGGAAAAGTGATGTGAAATGTGCAAATGTTCTGCCAAGCCCTGGAAGGTATCTGCTGTGAACTGGGTGCCATTATCAGTTACAATCGAGTGTGGGACACCGAAACGAGCTATTACATTTTTGAGAAAGAACTTTTGTATTTTTACTAACGAGATGGTGGCTAATGCTTCTGCTTCTATCCACTTCGTGAAGTAATCAATGGCGACGACCACATAAATCAGCTGCCCTGGGGCTTTTGGGAACTTACCCATGATGTCCATCCCCCACATGTAAAAGGGCCATGGTGAGGCCAACGAGTGCAACTCCTCCGGAGGTCGGCGGTATAAATCGCTGTGATGTTGGCACTATGGGCAACGTCGAACATGATCAATGCAGTCAGCCATCAAAGTCGGCCAGTAATAACCAGCCCTGAGGATTTTTCTGGCCAAAGATTTTCCTCCCAAATGGTGACTAGCGATTCCGCCGTGGACCTCGTCCAGAACCATCTCGGCCTCATCCTTGTCGAGACAACGAAGCAAAGGCGACGCAGCCCCTCTCCTATACAGAATGTTCCTCATTAACACATAATGGGCCGCCTTTTTCACAAGTTTTTTGGCTTCCTGCTGATCAGGAGGAAGTAAACCATGTTCCAGGAACGACCGAATAGGGGTCATCCAGTCTGGTGAGATGGAAATTGCCAACACAACACTGGGCCCAGATATTTCTTCCTGTATGACACTTTTATTGTTTCCAGCGCCCTTTGTGCTAGCCAACTTAGAAAGGACATCCGCCCTCTCATTTGAACATCTGGGAATATGAGATATTGAAAAGTGAGAAAAATTTGATGCCAGCTCCTTCACCTTCTCCAAATATTTCTGCAAAATTGGCTCTTTAGCCTGATATTGCCCGAAAATCTGCGAGACCACAAGCTGCGAGTCACTGAAAATTTGGACTTCATTTGCTCCGAGCTCCTTTGCAGTTCGAAGACCAGCTATCACAGCCTCATACTCAGCTTGATTATTGGAAATGGTGAACTCGAACTTCAGCGAATACTCAATACTAACGCCTTCCGAGTTCTCCACTATCACACCTGCTCCTGCTCCCTTCTTGTTACTGGAGCCATCTACATAAATCTTCCAACTGGCCGTGTTCGAACACTCATTAGGTTCGGTAAACTCGGAAACAAAATCGGCCAGAGCCTGGGATTTGATGGCTCTTCTTGGCTCATAAGAAATTTCGAACTCGGAAAGTTCGACTGACCAAGCCATCATCCTTCCTGCTAAATCTGGCTTCTGTAAGATCTGCCTAATTGGCTGAGCAGTTCTTACCTCAATTCGGTGACACTGGAAATATTGTCGGAGTCGCCTTGCCCTACAAGACCAAACAAAAAGCACATTTCTCAATCTTCGAGTACCTGACCTCGGAACCCTGAAGTGCTCGGCTGACAAAGTAAACTGGGGATTCCAACCTGGCCTCCTCCCTTACCAGAGCCGAGCTCACTGCCAAATCTCCTACCGAAAGGTATAGGACAAGCTTTTCCCCAGCCTGGGGACTAGACAAAATTGGAGGAGCAGAGAGAAAATCTTTGATTGCTGAGAAGGCTAACTCGCACTTCTCATCCCAAACAAAATCGACATTCTTTTTCAGTAACTGATACCAAGGAAATGCTTTCTTTGCGTCCTGGGGTAGGAAACGAGAAAGTGCAGCAAGCCGACCGGTTAACTGCTGAACCTCCTTGAGATTCCTTGGGCTTCTCATTTCGAGAACGACCCTGCACTTGTCGGGATTTGCCTCAATCCCGCATTCTGTCAACATGAACCCGAGGAAAGCCCCGGCGGGGACTCCAAACGTGCACTTCTCGGGGTTCAGCCTCATATTATGCTTCCTAACCCGGGCCAGTACTGCTTTCAAATCTTGCACGTGGTTGCTCTTCGACTTGCTCTTGGTGATCATGTCGTCTATATACACCTCCATCGTCGGTCCAATTAGCCCATCGAATACTCTGTTCATCATCCTTTGGTACGTTGCACCAGCATTCTTTAGACCGAAAGGCATGATTGTATAACAGTACGTGGCCTTCTCGGTGATAAAGGTTGTTTTATCCTGGTCGGACGGATACATCGGTATTTGGTTGTATCCCGAGTATGCATCCATAAAGGAAAGAAGCTGGTAACCTGCAGAACTGTCAACCAGCTGATCAATGATGGGCAAAGGGTACTGATCTTTTGGACATGCCTTGTTGAGATCCGTGTAGTCCACACACATCCGCCATTTACCATTGGACTTCTTCACCAAAACTGTATTTGACAACCACTCAGAGTACGAGACTTCCCTGATAAAGCCGGCTTCCAATAATTCTGAGACTTTTTCCTGGATAGCCCTGGACTTCTCGATACCAACACGCCTTTTCCTCTGTGCCACCGGCTTAGCTTTGGGGTCCACGCTAAGTCGGTGGCAGATGAAGTTTGGGTCAATGCCTGACATATCAGCCGAAGCCCAGGCAAATAAGTCCTTGTTGAGACGCAAAAGCACAATTATTTCTTCTCGGATGGACACTGGGATGTTGGTACCGACTTGAACCGTCTTTAGGCTGTCGGACGGATCGATTGGAACAGGTTCCCAACTTCCCTGTGGTTGAGGCCGGAGGTCATCCTGTTCGGCCCTCACATCCAACTCGGCAAGGAGAACTCTTCCTTTGGACCCCTGCCCCTGAGAAATCTTTTCCACTTCATTCTTTTCCTTCTTAACCTTCCCGAGGCTGGCGTTGTAGCATAAACGCGCCGCCTCCTGCTCGGCCCTTATGGTGACCACTATGTCATCTGCTCTTACAAACTTCATGGCTAAGTGGACGGTGGATACTACCGCCCCGAAAGCCTGAAGGCACGTTCTGCCGAGAATGTCGTTATATGCTGATGGACAATCCACCACCAAGAACTTAATGATCTCCGTTCTGGTGGCGGGCTGGTTTCCCATAGTCATCGGGAGTTTAATCACGCCTAGGGGTCTTATTGAATCCCCTGTAAAGCTGATCAAGTTCCCCTCAAACTCTTCCAAGTCATCCAGACGAAACCTCATCTTGGAAAAAGCATGTAAAAAGAGGATGTCGGCAGGACTACCCTGATCCACAAAGACTCTGGCGACATCAAAATTCCCGATTCTGGCTGAGATAACCATCGGGTCATTATGGTCCGGGAGGACCCCCTCCATGTCCTTGTCCAAAAAACTAATTGGAATATTCCGAGAAGGCTTCTTCCGAATAGGTCGATTATGGACGGCTAACACCTGATTAACATATCTTTTTCGCTCGGAACGATGCTCACCGCCTCCAGCAAAACCCCCAGAAATTGTTTGGATGGCCAGGTCTTTTGGTGACTTGTCGAGTTCGTCGATGGCGACGATATTCACCTGACCTCGGCTTTCCTGCTTCTTCTCTGGAGTGGATTCCTTCCTCCTCTTCCTCTTGTCTGGGCTCGGGGTTCTTCTTCGAGGTCTTTTTTCCATTGCCTCCTTCACATAACGCTTTAATTTTCCCTCGCGGATTAACTCCTCAATGGCATCCCGGAGCCACGTACACTGGTCAGTGTTGTGGCCGTAACCCTCATGAAAATCACAGTATTTGTTCCTATTCACGTGCTTTTGATTCCTAAGATAGGGTGGCCTACCCATATTCCTGAGATCAGTTTGCATCGTCTCCTTCCAAATCTGAGACCTAGGCGCATTAAGTGGAGTGTAGGTACTGAACTTCCGAGGAAGAGGTTGAGGGGGCGGCGGAGGAGGTCGTCATCCTTCCCTGTCTTCCCGGCGAGAGGACCTCGAGGATTAGAACGTTCCTCCTGTCCGAGGCCATCCGGGTTACGGGCCAGTCTACTAGACTGTCCTATATCAAATTCCTCCAGATTGATGAATTTATTAGAACGCTGTCGGAGTTCGGCCATATCTCGGGGTGGTTTCCCGATAAGGGCCTTCCTGAAATCGCCTGGGGCCAATCCTTGGGTAAAGAGCAGGACAGCCACCCCTGGTTCGAGATTGGGAATCGAACTCGACTCATGGTGGAAACAGTTGAGATAATCCCTTAGGCTCTCTCTTGTCTTTTGAGTCACCGTTGCCAGCGTGTGATCTGACCTGGGCTGGATGCAGCTGGCGGTGTACCTATTGAGGAACACCCTTTTCAACTCCTTCCAAGAGTTAATAGAATTCGGAGGGAGAGACGCGTACCATCTTAGGACTGGTGCTTGCAGGGTCATAGAGAACGCTTTGCATTTCATCCGATCTCCCCCTCCATAAAAGTTCATTGCCCCCTCAAAATCCAGAATGTGATCATTAGGATCAGAGAGACCATCATACCTCTTAATGTTGCTGGGTCCGAGAAATCCCTGGGGAGTTTCGAACGCCATTATATACGGAGTAAAAGGGTGACCTGGATGCTCCTGTTGGGGCTCGAGGTCCGGATTCAGAGGTAGCGGAGGAGGGAGTATAATCTCGCCCCTTCTGAGAGAGCCACTGCTTGGCAAGGTCCAAGGTGGATCCTGTCGTGTCGGAGCCATTATCGGTGCTCGTTCGACCCTTTGCTCAGTATTCTGCGCTGGATCCATAAACAATGCTCGTTCAGCCTCATGAACTGGATTCTGCGTCGGAGCCTGGAGTGCGGCTCGTTCGACCACGGGTTGCAGATTTTGAACCGGAGCCGGCAGGGCTCGTTCGGCCATACGCGCCATGGACTGCTACTGCAGATCAGCGATGGCCCGACCCTGTTGGTCCATAATCCGCATCTGCATGCGCATCATGGTCAAGATTTCGTCATCTCGTCGCCGAGAAGACGAACTCGATCGGCGAGATCGGTGAGAGCCACCAGCGGAACTCTCATGTTCTCTATTACCCTGGCGTTGGGGCGATGCGTTCTCTGCATGGTTGGAGTATGCTGCCATGCGATGATCCAACTGCTGATGTGGAACATCCCCCCCCATTCACACCTTGATACGACGATTCCCCTGAATACACGGTGTAGGGGCCGCTATGCGTGTGCGTGAGATGGTTTTGGGATGGGGCCACCGCGGGTTGTGGCTGCACTGGCTGAACTGGATCTGCCACAAAGAGGGGCTGGTTCGGAAGCGGGACCTCACCAGCAAGCTGATCTTCGAGATGTGGCTGCTGTTGGACAACCCTGTTGGCCCGGAGACGCTGACGGAGGTCTGTTCCCCGTGGCGGTACGGCGGCTGCTCTGGGTGGACGTCCCCTTCCTCTGCGTGGGTGGCGGTCTCCTTCTACGTTTTCCATCGTGTGTTTGGTGAGGGTGGGAATCGAAGTTTATCTTTCCCACAGACGACACCAATGTCTTGTTCTAGATCAGGTCGTTCACTAAGGCCACGATAAGAGACCTAGTGAGGCGGTTTGACCTAGATTTGCTATATGATTCTCTGAGTTTCACAGGTATCAGTAGGATAACCTGGGATGCCCTAATCACTGTGTGTGCAGTGTAAACTTACGGTTTAGAAAGCGTACCTGAGCCCCATGTAGCACTGTACTACTTATAGGGGTGGCTGGATGCCCTAATGGGCCAGCGGTGTTGTGGCCCAGGTGATCCAGCCCGTTATGAGCCTTAAGAGGATATGACCGAAATGATACGTGGCCGACATCCTGCCCTTGTTGGCTTTAGGAACGTGTGAGCCGTGTTGGGAAGCGATCTCGGCCCGTTAAGGCTGTGCCTGCGTGCCTGAAAGGTATTGATCTCGGCTTATCAATATTGGTGGTCGAGGAGAATGACCTCGGCTGGTCATGGTCCGATACCCGTCGATCTCGGACTGGGGTCTAGTCTAACACAATAGTAACTATTTTTAACTGCAATATAGTCCCTGTAAACCAAACATTTTTAATTTTAGTTCAATCTATTTCCACTGTGTTTTAATTTTTAATTTTACTGTGTTTTACATGATCTTGTTTTTGTCGCTAATAAAATATTTCTCTTTTTTCGGACATAAAGGCATGGGAAGTGGATACTTTGAAGATATGGGAACATGAATAATGTTTCATATGTTATGTTCCATCACTTCCATGCCAAATAAGATATCATTGTGTCATATTATGAAGATAAGAGTATTCAAGTATGAGATGCAACAAAGTGGACTAGACTTCAAACATTCCGCAAAGAGCACGATCCATTTTCGGTTTTGGGTTTTGGTCCTGTATGTTACGGAAAGAGGAAAGGAAATGGGAGGGTGAATGTAAGATTTTAATATCCTAGTATGTCTCATGTGATGTGCATGTGACATGTATTGATGTGTGTTTAGTAAATAAGTAATTAAATATTAATGGGCTAAATCATAATTAGATATAAGGGAGGTTGTTTCTGAAGGCGCATTAGCTTGATGAAAGCTAATGGATAATAGTTAGGGTTTTTACCTATTTATAGGAAACATGTCATGTTCCTGGCTATAAGGTATTCTTTTCTCTCCCCATCACAAAACGACTAAAAAAACAGCATAGAAAAGAATAGCATAGGAGGCAAAGGAATAGAAACGTGTTTCGTGACTTTTGATCAAACACGTTTGAAGAACTCTCTTTCAACTCTAGCAATGGATAGAGGTTAGTAATCGTATTCCTTATTATCTCTATAATATGTGAAAGTCATGTAATTTCAAGATCCTTATTATTGTAGTTGTAACGAATAAATTAAACTACAACTTATATGAATCAGAATTAATATCTTTATGATTTGACAACTTTAATGATGATCAAATCTTGCAAACTCTAGTCAGAAAGTTTAGCAATATTTTATAGGAGGAAGTAGGAGGCAAAGGAATAGAAACGTGTTTCGTGGCTTTTGATCAAAGGGCGTTTGAAGAACTCTCTTTCAACTCTAGGAATGGATAGAGGTTAGTAATCGTATTCCTTATTGTCTCTATAATATGTGAAAGTCATGTAATTTCAAGATCCTTAATATTGTAGTTGTAACGAATAAATTAAACTACAACTTATATGTGGTATCAGAGTCACGTTAAGAAATTAATGACTTTCCAATTAAGATATAGGATTTGGATTGAATCCTAATTATGGTGTTTAGAGAATGATTTTTTTGCATAAATCTAAATTATAAAATTTGGGAACTTTGAACCCTAATTATGAAATTTATGGCTTTGTTTCAGTATGAATCCTTATTATGAATTTTAGACTTTTACGCTTCCGCATTATTGTTAAATGAAATATTAGGATTATTTGAAACTTGATTGTTTATCGATTTGTTTTACCCATCAAAGTTGTTTTCCAATTGGGTATAATGTATACCCAGTTTTCAATTATATATTTTAAAGTTCATCAAGTTTTTCTAATTGGGGTACAACTATTAATATTGATATATGTGAAAAGTATTGGGTATTGCTTCTATCACTATTTATGATTCGTTTTACTATATAAAAGCATATTACAGTGAATAACGAATAATTATATATTCCTTTTGCATAATAATGAATATGTATAACAAGTCCAGTATGTCATGGACAATTTACGTATATATATATATATATATATATATATATATATATATTTGGAATTAATATGAGTTTTTTATTAGCAAAAGAAATTTTTTGAATTGGCATTGCTTGATTTAATATTAATGTGTGATGATTTGATAATCATTTAAGTTGTCAAATCATAAAGATAATAATTCTGATTGTATAATTTTTATTATAATAATGAATTTGATTTGAAGTTAATTGTATGTTGATTTTGTTAATCACCAAAGTGGTCAAATCAATAAGTAAATTAATTTCAAATCATATGATGTTTTTTCAATTACTCATAGATTTGATGTTATATGAATGACATAATGGTTTGATGTTCTATGGGTATATTGTAGTTCATTGTTATAAGACATTTATGGATCGCTCAAAGGTTTGATTAGTTGTTCTTATAATTAATGAACATGATTGTAGGCAATATGTTTGTGCTATTGGTTTATTTATACATCCAAAGACAATAGATAATACTAATTGGTGCATATATCATTACCAATTATTGATTAATAATTTTATTAGCATCATTATGTTTGAATATTTTGTATTAATGTGTAACCCAAAGGAGAGCGTAAGTGCACATTAATTGTTTAAGTAATATGTACCTTATGTCTCAAAACATTTATATAGTACATGTTCTTATTTTTCTGCATTCTCATGACTTGTATGTGTCAGTATTATTTGTTAAATTTCCTGACTGGAGTTTGCAAGTCTTTCTCATCAGCTAGAGAAAATATTGTTGCTATTAATGGTGTTAGCAACAATAAAAATAAAGTTTATTATAAAATCTAAGTACTATTTGAGAAAGATTTGACAAACACTTATGTTATGTTCATGAGAATAAGTGTTGCAGATAACATTAAAATAATTCTCTCCAAAATTGAAAGTAACTTAAAAAAAATAAAAATAAAAATAAAAAGGAAATGAAAAGAATTTTGTGAGAGAGTGCAAAATATTTTGTGAGTCTCTTGCTGGGACATTAATGAGTACCTCAACCCCATAAAGATTGGTGATTTGTGTACTATTTATGAATGAATCGTTAAGACAACAATTATTGCAGCAAGACTTAAGTTTAAGTCCTTGAGAATAGTTGTGGATGAGAAATTCATATTATAGTTTATCTTCGTTGATTACCGACACTAGTACAAAAAAACACATTTTAGACCAGTTGAAACAGACCGGTTCTGCGCGAAACCAGTCTCTTAATGGACATTTGTTAAAACTAGACTGGTTACTTTGTATAACCAGTCTGAAAATATATTAAATAAGACTGGTTCCACAAGGAACCAGTCTCTTTTTGGATCTTTTGTTAAAACTAGACTGGTTCTGCACGGAACCAGTCTCATACACTAGTACAAATCAGATTGGTTTTTTAGGGAACCAGTCTCTTTAGACTTTTTATTCAGACCGGTTCCGTTATGAACCGATCTGGAATAGGCATTCCGTGCTGAACCGGTTTCTCTTATTATTTTTTTAAAGGGGTTCCTCTTGTTACTCACTCTGCTTTTCTTCTTCTTCCCTAAATCTAAAACTCCATTATTTTCAACTGCTAGAGTACAAACCCTAACAAACCGCCGCCCGTCGTCTTCCCTCTTGGTTCTACTTCTTCGTTCTTCTTCGTCTCGCCGCCATCTTCTCCGTTCGGGTTGAAGTTAGGTTTCGCTTCTGCTCTCTTCTCCGCCGCCGTCTTCGTCCCGCGCCTCTCCTCTTCGTTCGTGTTCGCTGCTGCTGCTGCCATTGCTAAAGAGGAATTGATTTAATTCTTCAGCAGCATTCATTCATTCATTCACTGCTCACTCGCCTCCTCTTCTCCCTCCGGTTCGCGACAGCCACACTCTGCTCACTCCCTCACTCTGCTGCTCACTCACACACTGTGCTTCCAGGTTTGTTCTCCATTTTCGTTTTTAATTCCTCACCTCAAATCCTATTTTCTGATTTTATTTGGTACTCTTTCAATTGTGTTGAAGTTATGGTTGCTAATTTTTTTATTTCCTATTTCTGATTTTTAGAAGTTGAGAAATAGGAAATAGGATATAAGAGCTTTCTCATCTGTCCCCAATCCTATAAATCACACAATTGTATTAGAAATGTAATAAGGAAAATAAAGCACATGCTCTAGCAAAACAGAGAAGAGAAATAAAAAATGAAAATAAGAGTGATTTTTTCTTTTATGGTTGGTGTGAGTTTTGCAGAAGGTATTATGAACTATCAAACTTATAAGCTTAAGCTTCTTTGAGTATGAATAATGCTCAAAGATTTGGTTATGTTTAATTAAGATAGTTATTAAATACCAGGAACATTTTTGTATCTGGACTTTCTTAATTTATTATGCACAATAAAAGATACGAAGAAACAATATGAAATTGCAGAAAGATAACCTTGACATGCCCTCTTGATAGTTTCAGCATCATCAATTGGAGAAGAGTCTTTTGCAGCAATAAGAGTAGCCATTTAGTCTTTTCTCTTATCTTTAGTTAATGTCAAATAAGATTTGTATAGAGTTAGCATTTGGTTTTCCATTTTATAGAAGAGTAGCCATTTTGTCTTGTCTCTTATCTTTAGTCTTGTCTCTTATAAATATGTATCAAAATCTTTGCTACCTTAGCTTATGTTACACAAAAAAAATCTTATGCTCATTTTTTTTTTGTAGGAAGAGTCATGGAAGACAGTGTTAACTTTGGCATATCAAAGCTTGGGAGTAGTGTATGGAGATTTAAGCACTTCACCACTTTATGTATACAAAAATTACTTTTGATGAGGACATACAACACTCAGAGACAAATGAAGAAATCTATGGAGTCTTGTCATTTGTGTTCTGGACACTAACACTGATTCCACTTCTCAAGTATGTGTTCATTGTTCTAAGAGCTGATGACAATGGAGAAGTATGTGTTCATTGTTCTAGCTAGGGGTAGATGCTTATTATACTTGGATAGCATTGCACACTCTGTCCAATCTTCTAAACATGATGATTCTCTTCCTTGCTTTATTAATTATTATCGGATAGTAGTGGATCTTTTCTTTTAGGTACTTAATCTGAAAAAAGCATGCGGATTTAAGGCTTTAACCATCTCTGTCATTGCTCTTTGTAATGCAAATCAGATCTTGCTGCCCAAAATATCGTGAGATTTCAATAGATTTTTATCTGAATAAATTCCATCAGATTCTAGTCTTACAGACAATATCATCTTTATATAGGGAATAGAAATAGCACATGTTCTTATGCCAAGAAGTCATTTAAGAAATCCAGAAGAGGTGGACCAGAGGTATTTGGAGATCTCTCAGAAGACAAATTTGTTCAAGTTTACAAATTAGACACTTCGCTTAATTCGGCTGACCGGAATTCTAACCCTACACCTTCCAGAAGTGCTGTACTTCAAGCTTGCACAATAACTTCTGGTCTAATAGCTTCTTTGGGAATAATGATTCGATATGTGCTCTTCCTTTAATGCTTTCCTAGATCATTGTCCCCCTTTGTCGCTTTTGTCCAATTTGATTGATACTGTACATTTTAATGACGTAAACTTGATTGCAAGTGTAATTTTTACATATTGACATTTAGTCACCCTATGAAGTATTTGAGTGAGTCTAATCTGTTCTTTACACCACATTAGTCAGAAGATGTTAATTAAGATTGAAGTTCCATTCTTTAGGGCCAAGTTATATTTTTTGGCATGAGGTCTTAATTCTAGACAAAGTCTTGATTTTCTTCTAGAAATAAGAATTCTCTAATTTATCACAATTTGATTGATGCTAGCCATGGAAATTTACGTAACACAGGATATTTTCTTCATATAGTACATTATTTAGTTTTTGCAACTCGCAGGTGTCTCATATTGTATCAGCAGAAGGATTACCAGTCTTGAACTGCTCTACAGAAGTATCATGTATTACACTCCTATTTGCTTCTCATAGTTTGTGGTTTAATCTTCCCGTGATTCTCTTTGATCGAAATTCGAAAGTGAGACCTATATTCATAAAAATTATGTGTATCTAAAATCTAATTCTGAACTCCAATAGCTTAAATATATGTTCTCCACAAACATGTGCAGTTACTATAAACCAGTACTAATTTTATGAAATGCACATGGCAATGTTGGATTTTCAAGTGGTATATACTGAACCTGTCACTAACAATTTCAGAATTTTGACCATAAGGCATGAAAGTACAACCTTCCCCGTGTACTTGGAGCCAGGCTATTCATGCCCTAGCCCCTATGTAATTATTGAGATACGTCCTGGAATACTGACATGGAATCCTAATATCTCATATTCTTAACTTGAAATGCTAATATGACTACTTCTAATGGATCTAATCATGAATAAAAAAAGTGTGACATATTTAGTCTAGGGGCCCCAACAAAATATTAATGAGCTTGTGTTTTAGTAAATGCTTTGAAAATATTTGTCTAGACAGTTTAGTATAATGTCTGAAGTACCTATATGCTATTTTGCGCTCTACAACAATGTCCAGAGCTTTTCCATTAAATTAAGAAAGATCATTTCTTTTGTTTGCAGTTTGTTTTGAGATGTGGCATCTTGAGTTGATTGCAGGACTTGTAGTATTAATATCATCATGTCCATATTTGCTATTGACTACCTGGCCAGATTTTGCTGAGTCTAGCGAAGCAGCCAATCAGCAGGTAACTGAATTAAGCCATGGCTGTGTTAATGCCCTTTAAGATTTTATAAGCTTGGTATTGTTAGTAGTAGATTTCCATTTCAAACTTGAATATTTTAGAGTAGATGGTGTTAAGTTGGGTAAAAAGTTAGCCCATTTGACTGAAAATCATTCCTACCTGAGCTAATTTCTCTCGCAAGTCTGCAGCTTTTGTCATTTTTGCTTTTGTATCTGTATCAGTACTAGGATTCACCAAAATCCTTCCTATCATTGGGAAGAATTCTTAAAATATGTTAACTTTTTTCAATTTGTGCTTTCGTGATTTTGGCTTCTGATATCAGCTATTACTTACTACTAGTTGCTTTTATTTTTCTGTTTGACTGGTCTAAGCTAAGGGTTTATTAAGCCACAATGTAATGTGTTTCCTAACTAGCTATGTTATTTAGTAGGTTGCTGGATAGGTTCCTTTTATATTCTTGATTATAAGTAGTTTGCTAGGATCCTTTTATATTTGTGTGTTAATTTTCTTACAAATGTTGCATAAATGTATAGTTGGCCTTGATCAAAATATAAGGTGGTTGGACAGTGGAGCTTTTGGAATTTTGGAATTTTGCAAGAATTAATGTTCTTCAGTTACAAGCCGACTTTCTCATTTTGTGTAGTTTATGTTAGTTTCATTGGGCATAGAAATGTGTAGAGGCCAGCTTTATCGTTTTGTGTAGCTTATGTTAGTTTCCTAGTGTTATGTCATAGGAATGTACTTGGCGTTATCAAAACTGTAGTACAAATACATACATATATATTACGTGGTTTTTATAATATAATTTTAGCATCTAGTTATTATTTATTAGTTTTATTATATATTATATTCATGTGTTTTTTTAATTGAGACTAGTTAAAAGCACTAAATGAGACCGGTTCAAAATTTAAATGAGATTGGTTCAAAACACTCAATGAGACTCGTTAAAAATTTAATTGAGACTGGTTCAAAATGCTCAATCAGATTGGTTATTTTTAAATTTTCAGACCGGTTCAAAGTGCTCAATCAGACTGGTTATTTTTAAATTTTCAGACCGGTTAAAAATATCAATCAGACTGGTTATTTTTAAAATTTTAGACCGGTTCAAAATGCTCAATGAGACTGATTCATCTTTTAATAGAGACCGGTTAAAAATGCTCAATGAGACTGGTTCATAATTATATAGAAACCAGTTATTTTTCATTTTCAGACCGGTTGGAAACCAGTCTGTTTAGTTGGTAACCAGACCGGTTCAGAACCACTCTCATTTAAAGGCATAGCAATAAGACCGCCACTTTTGAGACTGGTTAAAAACCAGTCTCAAATGGGGTGCGGAACCGGTCTCTTTTGACCAATATGTAGTAGTGCGATTGAGTGTGACTTGTTTTTGAATGAGGTATAACGCCATGAAAGATAATGAGTTGTGCAATAAATTGCACAATATCTTAGTTTAAGAGGAAACTAAACTTATCATTATAAGAAGTCTCTTGGTCCAACCTTTAGGGACATCAAGGAGCTGGAAATAAATTTGTGAAGAAACATGATAAGGGCAAAGGATCATTTAGAATTAATGAGGCATATGTGAAAACTTATATGAAAAAACCTCATTATCATAAATGTCATTTTGTGCAAAATGTTGAATTCAAAAGAAGTGCATAAAATGAAAATCTTGATTATAGAAAAGATAAGCTTAAAGCTTATGTATGTTTGAGTCAAACTTAATCAAAGATCCACATAAAATTTGGTGGATTGATCCTGAATTAATCGAAACATGTTTCTAGCATAATAATTTTTTTTAATCCATGCCATAAACTCACATGTAAAGTATGTAACACCCTACTTTTTATAAAATACCTATTTTATATTTAGTACATATTTAGAATTTTAGGGCTTGAAATTTCTTTTTAACTTGAGACTTATTTCTTTATTTCTTATTTCAAAAATAAGGTTAATTAATTTTTCCGAAAATCGGACAGAGTCTCCTCTGTTTTTCCGACTTTCCCAAAATTTAGTTTTTATCTATTACCTGTCCAGACATCCAGAATAATTCTAATTATAAAATTCAACTCCCTTTCCGATAATAGGGAACAAAATACGAAGAGGAAAAATACTTAGATTTTCGAGGAACCAAATAAAGAGCCCGTGCCACCAAATATACAACTGAGATTTAAAATACATTTATTAATAAATTCTTAAAAATACATAGTATTCCATGATATGGCCCGGTACGACTCAACTCAAAATGAAAATAAAATTACTCACGGTGTGCTCCTGCTCGGCCCAAATAACAGCTATGCTCCTGACCTGTACCTGTGGTGGTTGTAAGGGTGAGAATTGCACAACCAGTAAAGCATAATACGAGCCAAGTCGTACACATTTAGCAATTAGTCAAATAACACCATCATAATCACACCCAATCACCTATTCACTACAAACACAATCGTCTCCAATTATTAGCACCTTCTGACACATGTCCTAACCTAATCTATTTCGCCACTTACCTATTTACACCAAAATCTCACTCTCTACACTTTACCCCAAGTCTCTAATTTTCTCTCCTATCCTATCTATCCCTTTCTCTCACACCTATTCTACTCATTTCTCTCACATCTCCTTTACTCCCCCTGCCTTCCTCTTATTTCTTTATATTTATTTATCTTTATTACTTTTCCTTTATGTTTTATGGTGTCGTGGGGCTCCCGCCACTGCATATCCCCGTCTGCCGAGAATACGTCTTACCGATGCGCCAATTCACTGACTGGTCGTCTTACTCAACCTATGCGTACGGATCCCGCAGGCCGCACGTCTTCTAAGGTCCAATACCCATCGACCCCGGTGTCGTGGGGCTCCTGCCACTGCGTATCCCTGTCTGCCGAGGATACATCTTACCGATGCGTACGGTCTCGCAGGCCGCACGTCTTACTCAACCCATGCGTACGGATCCCGCAGGCCGCACGTCTTCTAGGATCCAGTACCCACTGACCCCTTCTCTTATATTTTTTTCCTGTTTCTTTTGTGGTGTCGTGGGGCTCCCGCCACTGCGTATCCCCGTCTGCCGAGAATACGTCTTACCGATGCGCCAATCGCTGACTGGTCGTCTTACTCAACCCATGCGTACGGATCCCGCAGGCCGCACGTCTTCTAAGGTCCAGTACCCACTAACACGGGAATAGGTGATGCGAATACCGCCACTGCGTATCCCCATCAGCCGAGAATACGTCTTACCGATGCGCTCCCCAAGACCGGGGACACGCCTTACTCAACCCATGCGTACGGTCCGCCTGTCATCGTCATGACACCAGCCGTACGTCTTCTAGGGTTGTTATTCGCATACCCGAGTGTTTTCTTTATTCTCTTTTATTTTATTTTATTTTTTTTTTACTTTATTCCGCCCTCATACCACACCTCATCCTCTCATTCTCAATTTTCTCTTTTTTTTTCACTAAACCTCATTTCCTTTCCCTTTTAATTTCACTCTCTTTCTCAACAATGAATTCCTCCCTAAACTTTCCTATATATTCTCTTCCCTTCCTATCTTAGCACCAACATAGACCAAACTCACGTTACCTCGCTGAACACATCAAACATATAAAGTACAAACATAAATGAAACATTCAGTTAACAATTACAATTCTCATTTAATTATCATGCTTATAATCCTTAACATCAAAAAGCATTTTACTCAGGTACTTATACATATATACATAAAATTAACATGTAATTCAAAGAATTCATCACTTAAGCATTTAACACATTTCAAATAGCATTTATCTCACATAAATAAATTCTAAATTCCCTAATCACACATAAGCAAATAACCTTGAGCCAGATCATACAATACTAGTATCTCACCCACCGAGACGACAAATAAACCCCTTACCTTGGGGTTCTACCAGAACCTATTTCGAGGCACGACGAGGAGGTCCTGTTTCTAATCACGGCATTAGGTTGTTCGTTGCTCGCATTTTAGCTGGTCCTAAAGTCCTTCATCGTCTGACTATATTATTAAATCAAATAGAAATCAATTTATTGCGCCAAATTCGTCTCAATTTGAAATCTCAACAATTAACATGAAGTTTCAAATTAAAATTGTTGTTTTCTCAATAAAATAGTGTAGTTTCTTATTGAAAAGCATTTAACCTCTCGGCTAATATAATCGTTAGAATACGTTTAAAGTTAAGTAACTTTAACTTGGAATTCGAAACAAGTTAATCTCGAAAACATTTAACTAAAATTCATAAATCAAGGTCAAATAGAAATTTAAACTTAAAACTATTGCTTTATCAATAAAATACTAGATCTTTTTGTTAAAAGTATGCTAACTTTCAAAAGTAACATATTCGTCAGAAATACATTAAAGTAAAGTAATTTTAGTTTTAAGTTACAAAATCAAATGTTGTCACCTCACACTATTAATTCCGAACTAAAAGGAAGTGTTCTCGGTTAAAAAAAATCCAAGTTACAATTATAACATCAATTAATTACACTTCCCCTTAATTCGAAATTAATGTTCAACGATTTAACTCGAATTAACGTTACGCCAAATATATCAGGTTCCTAATTAACTGAGGTATTGTTTAGCCTAGGGACAATTCCACTAAGCTAAACGACAGCTCACTTACTTAGGGACCCAGCACATTTAACTAAAATACTCTTTAAAAATCATCATTCGACATAACAGTTAATCTTATATTATTCCAAATCAGAGTAACTAATTAAAATTATTATAAAAATAACAATCTAAATGAAAATCAATATAAACTATAATACAGTTTAATTTCCAAAAGAATTTAATACTAAATAATTATTAATACTATTATAATTAGTGTTATTATTAAAACACAATAAAGAGCAGTTAGAAAAGTATTAGGGATTTACCCTCCGATTAGGCTTTCGAGGCAGCAAAAGATCAAGACCGGTTCGGTTCAGACCCGGTTCAATCCAAACCACAGTAACATCACCCACTCCTTCATGGTAGCACGACATCCACGATCGACGTCGGTGATGAGAACGACCACGGTTCTGATGCAACGAATTGATGCACCGTGACAACTCCACCGGCGACGGCTTGGTTTGAACCCACAGCAAAGCACACACGGCTAAGAGGAGGCGAATGTCGTCCTTGACAGCGGCGGCCTCCACGACAGCAGCAACGAGGAGCACCGGTGGCGGCTGGCGACGCTGACGGTCCAGGGAGGAGAGAGAGAAAAGCGCCGAAGAGAGAGTGAGAGAGACGGCGACAATGGTTGCTTGTTGGTCGCGAATCGCGACAAGGCAGACAAGGAGAGAGAGAGAATCGCGTGAAAGGGAGAACAGAAGCGGCGGCGGCAACAACTAGCAACGACGGTGGCGATTCCAGGGAGGAGAGAGAGTTCGAGTATAGAGAGAGGGAGAATGGGGAAGGGCCGGCAAAGGGAGAGAGAGTTGGGACGGTGGCGGCATTAGCTTCTGGTCGTGGTGGTGTGAAGAGAACACCGGTGAAGGGAGGGAGAATCGAAACTAAGAGGGAGATAGAGAGAAGGGGGTGGCGGCTGAAACCCACAGAGAAGGAGAGTAGGGTTTTTCACCCCACCAACACAACACCCACGTTTTCTTTTCCATTTTTTTTTACATATACTTCCATTCATTTATTTATTTGCTCCCAAAAATATTAATAATAATAAAAAAAAATTTAGCATCATATAGCTTCATATAAGAAACTATAAAGTAAGAAATTAGTTAGATACTAGGAAATAACAAAAATTTATTTAATACTGTATCTTTGTAAAAATCAAAGTAAAGAGTAGAAAGTATATTATTAGGTAAGTTTTTTCTAAATGAATTGACTTTAAAATACAATTAAAGGTACTTTCGTAATTAACATAATGTACTTTATGAAAATACCCAACACCTAAAAGATTGATTTTCAAGAAACAATTATTTAATTCGATAAAACGTGTAATTATACTAGGGATTAAAATTAGGGATGTTACAAAGTACGTGTTTGTGGGAATAAAGTGAAGGCTCTAGTAGTGGAACTTTTCAGAATTTAATGTTTAATCCTTGACATTGGGCATCACCTAGACTCATTGGAGACCTTTTAGGTACCTAGTTTTTCTAGGAGTTTGGTTCATTATCTAGGATTGATGTTACCAGATACTCTTTTATGTTTGGTTATGGATGTTTCAATTTATTTAAGTATAATCATCACATTGGTATTTGTATCTTTGTGATAATGATATAAATTGAATTTTAAATAATTATTTCCTAATTTGTGGCATAAATGTTTAGGTCATAAATCCGAGGAAAGAATGAAAAGCTTTATAAGGAACAAAATCTTTCCAGATTTGGATTTTATTGTCCTAATTATTTGTGTATATTGTATTAAAGGAAAGAAAACCAAACACGCAAAGAAAGGATCCACAAGAAGTACCCAGCTTCTTGAAAATGTGTTCGTTAAAACTTGTGGACCTCAAATGTTAACTTTCTTTTAGAAAGGAAAAGATATGTCATCATCTTTATTGATAACTATTCATGTTATAGTTATATGTCTAATAGTATCGTTAGAAATCTCAAGTAGAGGATGCTTTGAAAATTTACTTGAACAACGTAGAAAGTTAATTAGACATATAGATGAATGTTGTCAGGTATAACAAAGGTGATAACTGCCATAAAAGAAGTAATTAAAATGGGCAACATCCATGACTGTTTGTTAAACTCCTCAAGAAATCAATTATTTGTGTGTAATACACAATGTCAGTTACACTACAACAAAATGGTGTATATAGAGCATAATAGAACATTAATGAATATGGTTAGGGGTATGATATTTAGTCATTATCCGCATTTCTGAATGTATGTCTTGAAACTGCCATTTGTCTATTGAACAGGGTTCCTAGTAAGACAGTGCCAAAGACAATTTTAAGCCGTATACTAATAGGATACCCAATTTAAGGCACCGGTATATTTGCGGTTGTCGGGCAGAAACAAGGATTGCAATCCACAATAAAAGAAAATGGATATAAAACATCAGTGATAATTTCACTGATTATCCAGATAAATCAAAATGTATAGACCTTATTGTTCTAACCATAGTACAAGAATTATTGAAACTGAGAATGACAGGTTCATTCAGAATGGTGAAATTAGTGGGAGTATAGTTCCACATAATGTGGAAATTAACGGAGTTAGGGTGCAAGTTCTTGTAATTTGTTCTTCTACCTCAACAATAATTGTTTCTTTTATTGTTGAATCGTATACCAATAAAGTACGAAAACATTTAAATGAATTCACTATTCACAATGATTTTATTGTAGAAGAACGATGAGAAATAGTATTAAAAAAATTGCTTTTTCGAACGTTTGAGTGGTTTATCTACAAGAATATGAATTTGACTTAGTCATTAATGATAATAATGTGTTGTTTTCACAAACTATAAGTTGTGATAATACTGATAAATAGTTAGATGTCATGAAAGTATTAATAACTATTAAATATTTTTGTTTGACCTTGTGGAATTACCTAAAGGTTGCACGAGAGTTGAGGGTAAGTGAGTCTTTTAGACTAAATATAACTCTCATGACAACCTTGAACGTTACAAGTCCAAATTTGTTATGAAGGATTTCCCTCACAATGCTGACATTAACTATAAATGAGGTATTTAACCAATTTCCTGAAAGATTTATTCAGCATTATCATCATTGCACATGTAGCCCGTAATTATTTGGAACTGCAGTAGAAGAATGTGAAAACAGCCTTATGAATTTTATAGGAGGATATTTACTTGGATGACCCACTGATGTGGTTCTCGATTGAAAAGAATGAACACATAATGTGCATATTTGAGGAAATTAATATACAAATTTAAACAAACGTCCCACCAATAGTATCGAAAAGAAAGTCAATGATATGTACTATTATTTCTTTTAGATTTAAGGAAACAAAATTAACTTGTATAAGTATCTGATGGTCAGTGGGAGTGAGTTTATTATGTTGATTGTGTATGTTATTATATCTTGCTTGCCACTTATTATCTTAGTCTTTTACACTAGACTAAGAAGTTTTGTCTAGTAACTTTGAATGGAAGATATAGGTAAGTCAAGCCATGTGATTAGAAAATGAATATTCTAGAATATGTCACATGAATTGTTAGGCTTATCTCAGAAAGCATATATCATTAAAGTACTAGAATGATTTAGAATGAATAAAATTTACGTTAAGGAAGTATTAACTATAATCATAAAGTATTAACTATACCCAGCAGTGTCCTCCAATCTCTCAAGGTCCTTCCACCATAAGGATTTCCTAATGTTACTCCTAGAATTATGAGAAACATCTACAGACGTATTTAAAACCCCATATTTCGATTCTACAACCGAAACCCATAGTTTGTCTCTCTCAACTACCATTCTCCATTTCCACTTACCTAATAAAGTTAGGTTGAAAGCTTTTAGATCTTTTACCCCTAAACCCCCTCTTCTTTAGTCTTGCAAACAATGTCCCATTTAACCCAGGGTATTTTTGATTTGTCCTCACACCCCCCCCCCCCCAAAGAAAATTTCTTTGAATTTTAATGAAAGATCTTACCACAGTTCGGAGCCTTGTAGAAGGAGAACAGGTACATAGGTAAGGTAGTGAGCACTGAATTGAGTAAGACAACCCGACCGCCGAATGATAAGTGTTTCCCTTTCCAAGAGTCCAGCCTTGATTTCAATACATCCAACAACCGCTTTCAGTACAAAGACTTCCTATGGTTTATACCCACAAGGATCCCGAGATAACGCAAAGGCCAGCAATTCGATTTACATCTCAGAACACGAGCCATTATTTCCTAAAGAGAATCATCTAGATTTATAGTTACCAAAATGCTCTTGGAGAAATTAACAGACAAGCCGGAACAAAGCTCAAACATTCTCAAAATGTTTTTCATAACCAGTGTATTATTTGGCGAGCCATCTCCAATAATCACTGCATCATCTGCATACTGTAGTAAATCTACACCAACATTTCAGCTCCCAACAGAGAACTGATTGAAGAGACCACGACGGACAGCGTTTCTCATCAGACCGCTTAGCCCTTCCGCCACCAACAAGAATAGAAAAGGTGACGAAGGTTCGCCTTGACGAAGGCCCCTTTCCAATCTAAACTCTTCAGTAGGGGCTGCCATTTACAAGGCCATTGAAGCTGAGGAGACACATTCCCAAATCCACTTCCTCCATTTATAGCAAAACCCCATTCTCATCATCATATCCATGAGGAAACCCCAGCACACCGAGTCAAAAGCTTTGGTGAAATCAATTTTAAAAATTGCACAACCTTTACCACTTCTCTTTGCCTCATCAATGACTTCATTTAAGATTAGAACCCCATCTAAAATATTTCTGTCTTTAAGGAAGGCAGATTGGTTACCTGAAATCACATTGGGGATGACATGCTTGAGGCGATTTGTAAGGATTTTTGAAATTATTTTGTAGAGAGTGCCAATCAGGGAAATAGGCCGAAAATCTTCGATTCTGGATGGGTTTGCTGATTTTGGAATGAGGCAAACAAAAGATGAATTTACCCCTCTAACAATTCTGCCATTCTTGGGAAAATCCTTTGTCGTCTGAGTGATATCAGCCTGTAGAAGATACCAGAATTCTTTAATGAATTTGAAATTGAAGCCATCAAGCCTAGGACTTTTAGCACTACCACAATCCCAAACTGCTGTTTTGATTACCAAGTCTGAGAATTCAGCAGTGAGCTAGTCGTATACGCCTCCGATAATTGATTGAAGTGGACATCTTCCAAAACAGGTCTTCCCCATTTATCCTCCGAGAACTGCTGCAGGAAATGATTTTTTATGTCGGCCTTTGTTTCAAGAACATTTTCCAAAAGCTGCCCGTTAATTACTGCCCCCTAAATATTTCAGAAACTCCAGTTCGAGTGCAGAACATTGTGGAAGAATTTGGAATTCGTGTCACCCTCTTGTAACCATTTGATTCTCGACTTCTGGAAAATAAGATTATTTTTCATTCTAGAAGCATTCCAAAAAGCGGCCCAAGCTAAAGAGTGCCGATGAATCTTTTTGTCAGAAAAATAATTTGACTCTCCTTCAATGTCAATTTCCTCAATCATGTTGACTGCCCTCTGGATTTGGTTATCAATCAACCCAAAACGTTGACTATTCCAGCGCCTTAGAGCTTCTTTCAGCCTTTGAAATTTCTCCTTTAAAACATACATACTCCACCCTCGGATCTGCACTTCACCCCACCTAGCTTCCACTTCTGGCCTGAAATTTTTGTCAAAGAACCATGCATCCAACACTCTGAAGGGTTTTGGTCCCCAATCCAGAGATTTTACACCCAGAATGACAGGGCAGGATCAGAGATGGAACATTTGAGGCCTTTTTGATGGATGTCAGGCCACGAAAGCAACCACTGCTCTGAGATAAGGAAGCGATCTAATCTGCTCATAGCACGGTCGTTTAGCAGTATTAAATTCCTTATGTATCAGTTTCATTAGTTTTTATTTTTTAATAAATTGTTTTAAAGTGGTTTTATTATTTTCTATACCATTTAGCAGTATTAAATTCATATGAATGTTGTTACAGGACTTGGAAGATATATATATTCAGTACTACATGGTTAAAAGGATATATCACACTTCACAATACGATTGACTAGATAGAACATTCAGGGATATTTGATTTTGTATATATGTTGTTTTTTAGAAGAGTTTTTATGAGATGAAGTTTTTCTAGATCTCTTATCTTAGAGTAAGAGAGTAGAAGGGCTTTGCCTTGAGTTATCAGAGTTGATGTAATTCTTGTTGTTTTTGTGGCCTAGATGTTATCCTAGAAGAGTTTGTTAAATCCTGGGGGAGCTTCGTATATAAGATGAAATAATCCTTAAGGACATTGTATTTATACACGTCTCAGAATATAAATTTATTATATTGATCCTCATCTCTTCTCCACCTTCTTTATTTAATTTATTTACATTAGGAAACAATTTATCCAACAATCTTAAGCATTATTGCCTTTCATATAACACTTGGTGTCGAGGAAGTCAAATTATAAATAAAGGGTCTGTCCGGTTAGCAAAGCTAAAGTGATGGTTGCAAAGTGTTTGAATAAATGTTCAGGTGCTTTCGTTCTTTTTACTTTGCATAAAATATTAAGAATAGAAAAGAATTTTAATTACTTTATTGGAATATGTGGTTGTTCTAATAATTCATTTTTGATTCTTTGCTTTGAGGGTGTTGACATGCGTGACGTGGCTATAAGCATGTTCTGTTTGCGAGGGAGTACAAGAATGAGGAACAAAAGAATTAGGAGGGCATTGGGCAATCAAGATTATTCTTATTTTTTACCGAGCAAAAGTGATATCTTGAAGCAAGAACGAGAAAGATTATTATTAATATTATCGAATGACAGGTAAGTTCGTGATTTGTTTTGTTTAATACAAATACAGAGTAAATGACCATCCCAAAACTTATGTTGGTTGAGATGGATGGTGTGTGGCAATTGATTTTGAGATCATTTGGTAGTTTGGTGATTGTTGTAGAGAAATTTGAGGGACAACTCTATGTTTACAGAAATGCGTTACCTCCTACATTATCGTGGGGGAATGAGAGGAATGCAACGTCCATAGTATAAGAGTGGTGAATATAAAATTCATCACTATGAGAACTTCTCTCGTTAACTGAGTTTTTCCACATACAAAAATATTTAATATATTTTGGTGGTCTTTGTATCTGTATTACGTAATGTTTGTAAAATTTAATTTTTGCATGTTGAATATAAACCATATTTTTGAAATGTGGGGCACCTTATTATTAGAACTTGTGATTATATATTGGTTGGTATTTGATTATTTGGCTTATACTTGGCTATGGAGTTTTTTGTATTGATTTGAATTAATAGAGTTTTGTGAAATAAAAAAAATATTTGATTTTTTATAAAAATATTTTTGGAAGTGTAACACCCCAAAATTTTAATCCCTGATTAATAAAATGTTAATTATAAAGTTTATTTATAATTAATTTTTTTATTTTAATCCTTGATTAAAATCTATGTATGTGTTGTTAGTAAATATGTGTATGTGATTTGATAATTATATTTATGTGAAAATATATATTTTTGCACATTAGTCCCTGTTTTGGGACCTAGAAGTAATTTAGGAAAGATTTTGGAGGGAAAGAAAATAAAATTTATATTTTTCAAAAATTGACCAAAATACTCGAGTATTGCTGAGAAGACTCGAGTATTCTGGTCAGAGTTGAACGAGTTAGTGCATTTTGGTGAGTCACCACCAACGATTCTCGCCGTTTGACACGAAAACACCCTCCACAACACGTCCCAGCCTTCGTGTCGCTGTGCATGGCCATCTAATTCATGTATTTAAGCTCGATCGTTGCTGGGAATCAACCATTTTGGCAATTTGTTGAAGAATTCGTGCATTAGGGTTCCTGAGCCGTTCCATTCGATTCTCCCTATCTATGTTGAGTTAAGCTACAAATCATACACTAATACAAAGCTCACATCAAGAGCTTTATATAGACACCGAAATTGTGAGTTGAGAGTTTGTGTGTTGGAAGATTTGAAGCTCGAAAGTTGGAGTTTGTTTGCTGTCAACCAGTTTCTGGAGTTTACTTTGATCTTCAATTTTGGTAATCTCTTGTGTCCATTCAACCTCAAATTCATTTTAAATCCTAGTTTATGTTGCAGAGAATGTATTCTAACCAAAACCCCTAATTCTCTTGCATGTTAACCCATTCAAATATTCTGATTTTGGACCTTTGCTCACACTGTCCTGCATGTTGGTGATTGAAGTGGTTTTTGGTGTTGTGGAGTATTTCTTTCCAAAATTTCTGTTGAGTCACGTCTGAGAGGTAAGGGGAAAGCTTTCTATTCACTAGATAGAGTTTAAATTGCATTAATTTGATTAAAGAGCCACCAAGAGGCTCTAAGGGCTTAGTTTGAATAGGGAAATTGGTTTGGAGACCAATCTGTGCTCTAAAGTTGTTGTGAGCAAGTTTCATATGATGCATGCAAGCTGTTTTGAACTTAAATTCACAAGTTTATTTAGTATTTTGCAATCTAGCATGTTGAGTTGTGAATTTTCCAAGTTTATGCATAATCCTCTGAATCTTTGCAATTTCTGTAATTTGATGTGTTCTAAGTGTTTGAACATGTTTATCATATGTTATATGAGCTCTGATGATCATTGGATTTGATTAGAAATGGTTAGAATTGAAAGTGGTATGTTAAAACCAAATTTCCAGTCTGTATTGTCTGCCAAGACTCGAGTACTTGACTTGAGATCCGAGTATTTCGTGACGCACCAGTGCATCTGTTTGCACCAACACTCGAATATCAGGTCCAGGACTCGAGTATTGACCGATGCAGCAAGAGTATTTTCTGATGAACCACTCGTGTAATGCTTGAACCACTCGAGTCTTCTGGGTTGATGAACTACTCGAGTATTTTTAGAAAACCTGAAACTTGACTTTTCTGAAAAGCATGAACGACTCGAGTAACTTGAAAAACTACTCGAGTAAACTGGAAAGACTGAAGAAGTACTCGAGTATTATGAAGAATACTCGAGTCTTTTTGTCTAGAAACTTTAAAATACCATTTTTAATTCTAAATCATTTTGTTAATATTTAAGTTATAATAATCCAAGTGATCTGGGACTTAAAAGCAATTGATTAATAATGGTATGAAATTAGTGGATTAATAATGTGAGATATTATTAATTGAGATATACCAATCAATTCTTTTAAGTTAAGAATTTGCATTCATCCTAGAGTTCGGGTGTTAGATCGTTTTTCATGTTATGATAACATGAGGAGGGCCTTTGGGAGTGCCAATTGACGGCTTGCTTGATGACACATTATGGTGGACGATGTGGCCAGCGAGAGTAATATGCCGATGATATAGTTATTCCGTTAAGACGACGGGACGTTTCTCGAGGAGCATGTTATGTACCATTTCCAAGCTTGTCGTGTACACTCTAGGGTGAACGTACGAATGTTGTACACCTAGGAGTACAACGCACTGTTGAGTGCTGATATGGAGTAAAGGATCGACGTCAGAGAGTGTCATAGATTGATGGAGTTAGGGATTGAGAGCTAGACTCATACATCATGCCACTCATTTAACCTTAAGCTGATAAATGTAAATAAGTATGAGCATCCTACTTGCATTAAATATTTGCTAAGTGCTAATTGTGGTTGACGATTATTTGCTGCATGTATTCATACGTATATTGTGCATTTATTTATGCTCTATTTATTATGTGTGTAGAATTGCTTATCCCTGTTCCCTTGTAGGTGATGTCACGTTACATCGCTTGCATCGAGATCCGGCCACTCCCTAGTGGCATATGGATCTACGAGGATCACCGAGCGGTGTATGAGGGTGAGGTAGAGATTACCTTCTATCACCCTAACCCACTGTTTCGGTTCCATCCTCGTAGGTTTAGGATCCCCATCATATACACTATGCATGTACCACCCTTTTACACTTATCATGGACCACCTCCTACACGACCAGCTCGCTCGTATCATAGTTTTCGATTCCGACCTACCCGCTCACACCCTTTTACTTCTAGAGTCGTTTGAGAGGAGACTCCCCCATCTTTTCCGAGGAGTCCTGTTAGGGTCTCGCCTTCACCAGACCCTGTACCCAGTGGTAGGGTACCCACTCCTTCGGATGAGATTGAGGAGGACCCTGTCGAGGACGAGAGCGGAGGCGAGCCTGTCATGCATTCTACTGGGAGTCAGTGGAGGGACGATGATCCTTAGGTATATGCATAAAGTAGATGATGTGGATCAGGGATCCAGTGTGACTGCTACTGTGGAGGAGATGTTGCTGATGGATTGATGGTGATTTCTGCTACTGCTACTGGGAGACTTCTACTACTACTGTTGCTTATGTTTCATGATCAGCTTCAGAGTCTTTATTTTGATATGTAGATATTGTATATACACCTTTATAGAACTCTGGAGCGATGATCTATTTTGATGATGTACATATATATATATATATAGTTGTATGGACTTGTACTGGGATTGGAGACTTTTACTTGGGCTATGTGTTTTATGACTTTCGATATATATAAAACCTATGTTTATATAACAACTTGTCACATAGTCCTACTATTTTCGCTTACTTTGATAATGGTTTTCAAAGAGTTCGACTACGATGTTTGAAAATGGTATCAGTTCTGCAAAATGAAATGTTGGATGGCATCACTTAAGTTTTCATTACATAAATGCTTTATTAAAGAGTAGATGCTATCCAAATTATGAAATGATTTCCGTGTTATAGAAAACACGGAATTCAATATTTAAGTGATGCGAAATTTTCATCTCCAAAGATCCCATATTTTGGATTGCGCACCCGCTCCTTTTAGAAAATAAAAAGGAAAAAAATTTAACCTTATATTTTCTATCTTTAATCAAGTCCATATCTATTTGAGTAATAGTTTATATATTACTCTAATTACTTGTATATAAATAGAGGGTGTCACAGGAAATATTTTGTTAAATACTATTTATATTTATTTAAAACCAAAATTCATTATTATTTTATAACTATTTATTATTGATTTTTTTTTTCATTATGTCCGTTGCGTGCCCAGCCAATGTATCGAAGCACAGTGTAGTTACTGGCATACTTATTATATAGTTATGGGCATAGTTATTATATGATATCTAAGGCATATTTTCTTCTTATTTCGCATATTTTCTTCTAATTTTTTAACGGGTATGTGATTATTGCCCAACGACTTCTTCTTCCTATTAGGGGTATAAGTGATCCGGTCTCGGACCGCGAGACCGCTCGGATCGGACCGAAAAATGTAGTCTGGTCTGGTTTCACGGTCTGGTCCGATCTCAAAATTTTTAGACCATTACTATATGGTCTGGTCCATGGTCTCATGATTTTTCAAACCATAAAGACCGGACCGGACCGATTACTTAAAAAATAAAATAAAAAAAAATCCCAACACGGTTCCTGACTTAGCCCAACACGGTTTCATTTGTTTCTCTCTCCCTCATTAGTCACTGTTTCCACTTCAAGACCTAGCCGCCAGCCACCTCTTGTATTCACCTTGTATTCGTCATTTGTATTCACCTTAGGCAGGCACAACTTATTCTAATGTCCCACTGTTATTGTTTGTAATTTTCGCTCTTCTATTATTCATCCCTCATATGCTTTTCTTCTCACTCTCATTTTTACAAATTTGTAAACATTACGTTACAACTTGTAGGGAGGATGTGGGTGTCCAGTCTTCTCCTTATTTCCCTGTTTATGCTCAAGGTTTTCTATCAATTTTATTTTTATTGCCAAGTAATTATGGTCCAAATAGATCGGACCGGACCGGACCGAAACGGTCCGGTCCGGTCTTTGTACACAAACAATGTTCAGACCGGACCGGACCGGACCATGTAAATTTAATTGGTTCGGTCCCAAATGTCCGTAAAAGACCGGACCGGACCGGACCGTTACACCCCTACTTCCTATCATGATATCATAGTTTCAAGTGGCATTTGTAGTGGATCGGACCTACGAGCTGACCACGTGCCCTTAACATCGATCAGTTAGGGACACTTATAAGTCCCTACCGACCTGGAAGCTCAAGAGGCTCCACCAACATCAGGCATCTCGGCCACCACGTGTCAAGCGCCTCGCCTTATCAGCCGAGGCCCGAGCACCGTGTCCGAACAGCCCTTATGACTAAAATGATAAGGATAAGCCCTCTAGTACAGGATAATGATGAATGACTCATCCTTCTTATCCTCTAAGAGCCACGTCAGCCCTACTGGGCCAAACAGGCCCATAAGGTACCACAACACCACTCTCCCTATAAATACACCACTTCCATAAGGGCTAAGGTATGACATTCTCAACCCTACTCTCAAGAACTAAGTGTGGCTTGATTCCCTTTTCACTGGGGATACGTAGGACCGGGGTCACCCTCGTCAGTTGCAACAAACCCCAAACACATCGTGGTGTTTCCCTAACAACGAAACATCACATTGGCGTCATCTGTGGGAAACGATAAACTCCGATCCCCATCCATGTTCAAACACAACAAAAATCAGAAAATAAAATAACAAAAAAAAAGAGAACGAAAGGAGGAAGCTTTGGGCAGTGGCGGTGGTTCTACCAAGTTTTCCTAGCAGGACGGTGTTGCGGTTGTTGTTGCTGCCGTTGTTGTTGCCGCTGGTACTGTTTGAAGCTAGAAACTATTCACTGTCTCTTCGTGACATAGTGCTTGACCGAACATTGACACCGATGCCGGTACCGGCACGCAAACCACCACCTGCCACGTCCGCCATAGACACCCACTTGCTTCATGCCCTTCCACCGTGGTTTCAAAATCAAGTTCGAATCAGAGACCATCGCTTGTTCCAGCGATCTCCAACCAGTGTGCAAGGAAGAAGCAGCATGCAAAGGTCTCGTCGTTTCTCCCGCAACCACCGTCGCCTTTATCCTCCATTGTCGTTGTCGCAACTGTATTTCAAGGGTTTCGCTATTGTGAGATCCTCCATCACTCTCGGCGAGCGAGCTTGCAACTGGGTTGCATCGCTGCTCCACCACCCCATCGTGTCGTTCCTCGTGTGAGCGAACTCCCGATCTATGCAGGAACCACCACATTGTGACACCCCAATTATGGAGAGGGAACTCACGTGCGGCGCGGGCTCACGGCGATGCACGAGTTTTGATCGCAGATCCCTCCCGGATCCCTTTCCTCAATCACATCTTCCTCCATTTCCTCGCACGAGTTTTTCTTCAGGCGAACACACCATCTCCGTCTCTGGATTGAACCGTAGCTGCACGACGGTGACGGCGGGAAGCCGGTTACAGCAATTGCAGCAGCTGCTGCTGTTCAAAGAAGGAGGGGGAACCCTCCTTAGGGTTCCCAAAGAAAGTGGGTTGTTGGCCCAGGTCAAAGAAAAAGAAAGAAAAATATGGGCTGAAGCTCAGAACTCAAAAAAAAAAAAAAAAGGAGAAGAAGAAAAGAAGAAGAATATTATTGCGGGCTTAACACATACAAGCCCAAACAAAAAAAAGTAAGACAAAACGTGGTTTAACACCCAATAAAGGTGTTTGAGCTATTGAATGACCCATTTTGAGATCCCCATTAATGGACAATTCACTTTCCGAATATCGCGAATACAATAATGTTACTCTATTTGGAATCTAGTGGTGATGGCGAGGACCCCCACGCTGAGTTCCCCTCTTGAAGCTCGTGTTCCGAGCATGGAGAAGCCTGTCTTCGGTTCCCCGCTTCGAATACATGTGCCAACTGTGGCGGACCCTCGGCAATGTCCCCTTTTTGATATCTTGTACATTCAGAATGTCGGAAACCACGCACTACTCTTCTCTCGGATTTATAAGATGATTGCGGAAACCTCGCACCGTGTTCCCCACTGGAGTCTCTTATTCCGGGTATGAAGAATATGTTGTTGGCTTCCCTTGCTCGAATAATATTTAAGGAAAACGGAGGTCGACCCTCAAAGTTCAACATAGCACATTTGGAAAGGATTGACAGAAAACTTCAATCCGACATTCCTCAACGCGACTTTCCTTAATCCGACATCCCTCACCTCACTGAATTAGGGAAGGAATTCTTGTTCCCATATTATTTTCCTATTTACTTGTCATTTTACATGATTACTCCGCACACATGCTGATATTAATTTACCTGATGCAATATTTCTGACATGTGGTTTTAGTGCTTAATCCCTTTAATTTCACCACTTGTCACTTATTTTGTACTCGTGATTTTTCATACATGTTGATACGTGACGTATTGTTAGGCAAACTTCCTTGCTGCTGATTGTCCTTAAACACCAGTCTTTCCTGTCATGATAAGATAATAATATTTGATATGCATTGCCTTTTAGATGATAATAGGCAGTTTCCGGCAATCGCACATTGTCATTTTCCCTGAATTAATATTTTCATCTGATTTGTTGCCATCAAGTGCTCTGGCATATTTGCAAATGTTGTCAATTGTTACGTGTGATATACCTGAAATCATGCATTTTTTTGTGGGCAATCCTGTCTGGTTGTACGTTATTTAATCTCCGATAATTGTCATTATCCTATTTGTTACGTGTGGTCTTTTTTAAATCATGCCACTTTTATTCCGACATTCTATATTCGCCTGCCAATACTTTCCATTCTTGTTATATAATTGTCATAGATTGTCAATGAAACAACGATCACTAATTACTTTTCTTTTATATGTAATTTAAGGTTCAAGAAAATGATGGTCGGATTTATTGAAAAGGATGGTCGAGCTGCTAAGATTGTTTCTATTTTGTCGGAGCCACCTGACCGACCGAGTAGAGAGCCCGAGCAGCTAAGATCCTCTATAATATTGACATGACCACCACATCTTATGATTGAGAACAATTCAAAGCTCTTTTAGTTCATGCTTATATATGACCTGCCAGATTTTCTAATTCAATTATGCTCATTGATAACCATTTTTCCGAGAATCACCACTTCGTACGAATATGATGGTCGGAACCACAAACGATGGCCCAAGCACGATGGCCCAAGCTAGTTCGAGTACACAAACACGACCCTCCCTTTGTGGTAGAACGGTCCGCCGTGCCACCGCTCTTACATGCGTACACGTACCCGCCTTTCTAACGGACTAGCCATCCCGTTAGAACTCGGCGATTTAGCTAGTACGTAGAGACACCCGACTATACAGAGCTTTCCCAACAGAGCCTAGACAGTCATGGGCCGAGGACACCGCCTTGGCTCAGGCGCCAGTGATCCGAGTTATCTCTCTCATAAAAGTCGATGCAAAACAAGCTCTTATATGTGTACGTACTTGCCTTTCCCTTTGGGCTAGCCACCTAAACGGAACATTGGCCACTTATACACAGCAACTTTCTAAAAGAAAGCTTATAAGATTCCAAGTACAAAGGAGCACCTAACTCCACAGGACTGAACCAAAAGATCCTACTTGAGTCGGGCAAAGAGGATCCCACCTTGGCTCGGGTGGCGATGTCTGACCTCTCCTTACCGCATTCATAAGCTAAACATCTTGAACGATAATCCGACAGCGGAAAACAAACCAGCAATACAAGGCTAAGGTAAAAATCTGATCAGAATAACCGAGCACGATAGCCCGAGCAAGACGGTCAAGCTTGGTTTGCACACCCCTCAGTGGTCTAGTGAAGGCCTATCAGCTCCGATCAAACACATAATGAAGGCCTCACCCTCACAACTTGCGAACATTCAACCCTGTCACAGTGCTCCCTCACACAGATCTTGTAACACCCTAGTTACTTTTACCCTTAATTAATTGAGGATTTAAAATTTCTCTTTTAATACTACTAGTTGATTAGGAAAACACTTAGTTATACTTACTTCTTATAAAAATCTCCGAAAAATCGGACGGAGTTTACTTTGTTTTAGGGACATTCCCAAAATTTGCTTTTCCTGATTAACCTGCACAAAACTTTATTTTCATCAACAATGGGCCAGCAGGGCCGAAATACAATTCAGTTCGAGTACATCATTTCAGAAAATAATTACAATAAAATATAATACATTTCAAATTCCAAAACTAAAATAAAACCATTGACCAACAAAGGGTCACCCCACTAACTACACGACACTTCCACGAGGTGGAGTGTAACCCTGCCCGGCCATACTCGTGTAAGCTCCTTCTTCACCTGTAAAAATATATCAAGAAGGGTAGCATTACACAGAACTTAGAAAATACATTCTAAAATGACATAGAGAACAACTAAGAAATTACTACCCGTTATCACTTGAATTATGTTTTCTATTTCAATTACCCTTGCTTCATTAATTCCCTATTGTTGTCCATATTCATTTCTTATTCCTTTTTACTATTTTCTTAACCTTTCTTGACTCTATCATGTCCTCCTATCATTTTTCACACTTACTTACTTACCCTTTTATTCCTATTTAATACTCACTCCTAATGGGGTCTTGTTTATATAATATTTCACTCCTCTATGGAGGGTCTTGATAATATCCATACGGAGGGTCATGATACTATATATATACAATTCTCACTCCTGCTTAGAGAGTAAGCGGAGGGTCCTGGTCTCACTTCACTTACGGTGCAAGTGAAGGGTCATGATGATATCCACTCCTTTACGGAGGGCCTTGATAATATATTTTCCACTCCATTATGGAGGGTCATGGTAATATACTTTCCACTCCATTATGGAGGGTCATGATAATATAATATTCCACTCCTTTATGGAGGGTCATGATAATATCCACTCCTTTACGGAGGGTCTTGATAATATACTTTCCACTCCATTATGGAGGGTCATGGTAATATACTTTCCACTCCATTATGGAGGGTCATGATAATATAATATTCCACTCCTTTATGGAGGTTCATGATAATATCCACTCCTTTACGGAGGGGCTTGAATACATAATCTCACAATCAGTTATTCATACCATTCAATTACCTTCTTCTCTAGCCATTTGACACTCTTTTAATTAATTCACCAACTACCCAATTACCTTCTTGTTTCCGTTATCTGCGTTTTACTCTTCATCATCATTCATGTTCATTATAATCCCATTCAAGGTACTAAAATTAATAACATAATCAACTTTCTAGTCACTATATTCATTATTAACCTTCAAACCAGGCTATATTCTACAACCATCATTATTAAACCCAATTTTGTCAGATCAACCGCAAATACATATACAAACTAGCATATTCAGAAATTCTAATTCTTAGTTCATTTGCACCACATCCTAATCTAGTCAATTACCCTAAGGTTCATCTTTCTATTTTATTCCCTATCCTTAATTCCCCCTATATACAAGCTAGAAAAATACCCTCTAAGTAAAGGTAACACACCCCTTCTTACCTGGGGTTCCTGACAAAAGGAATAATACCACGTTCACGTCTGCGCCTTACTCGAGGGTCAGGGACATCAATAACGTGTTGGATCTAAACAGGTACACGCGTTAAAAATAATTTATAACTTTAAATATATATATATATATATATATAATAAACTAAATTCATTTTTGTCAAAATAATAAGTATATATCATTATACAATAAAAAATATATCACTTTCCCCAATAATAAGTATATATCTTTATTTGAAAATATAGTGATAATAAAAATATTGACGGATCGTCGAATAAATTACATAGATGGGTAGAGGGAGTTGAGAAAGTTATTTACCTAAAACGGATTTGAGATTGAACGGTCGGATTTTGAGTTATTGAACCGGGAAGTTGGAAGGAAACTTTGTTTCCTTCTCTCTATCGCCCTCTGCTCTCTCTCTCTCTCTCTCTCTCTCACGAAGTCTCTCTCTATTCTTTTCTGTTGTTTCACGTATGGGGTTGGGGTCTCCTTCTTTTATTATTTTTTTTTTCTCTTTGGTTTGGGGTGGGCTACTGGGGCACGTGGGTAGATTTTAGGAAAATATATATATATTTTAATGATATGCTCTTATTTGTGGGTCAATGTGTGTAGATATTTTGGATTATAATTAAAGGTTTGACGATCTTAAAAATAAAATACTTTTAAGTACCATAATATTGTATTTTTAATTTCTCAAAACTGATTGAAAAATTATAGTTATCGGTCTCTCCGGATAGCTATTACGTAAGAAAAAGTATCGAAATTCAAAAATAATATATTTTCTCAATCTCGATATTAAACTTGATAAAATATAATATTTATAATTTTGAAATAGAAGATCATTATATATAATTTATACCGGTAATATATTAAACCAGTTTAGAAGCTAAAAAAAAACAACCTCCGAACACTATGAAAATTTACAGGGACGCTCAAAATATTAAGTTAAACATATTTTTATGAAGAAACTATTTATAAAAATGTCTCTAAGGCTTGTTACTTGAACTCCCTGTCAAAATGTTAATTAAACTAAATAAAAGTACTGTTTTATTTTTAAAAAACATATTATAACAAATTTTATACTTATTTTGACTAGAAAATATATTTCAATTATAATGATGAAATCAAAATTTTATTGTGACACTCAAATATTGAAAACATCATATAAAATCATTTAATTATTTTATTAAGGGTATTATAAATAGCGGATGTTACAGATCTAAATCCGAAAGTCTCTCAAACAGACCTGGATGAATCCGATCTAATCGGTAGATTATTCTTTGAGGATGAATCCGATCTAATTGGGAAAGTATGCTCTGACTAATCCTAGTGTCTTAAAGCGGAAGCCATCATCAAACATTCCCTCCCTCGTCAAATCCACCATGCCGAACTGCCTCTTTGATTATAGCAATAAGGATTAGAGCTAAGGAGGGAGGCATGCCCGACAACTCAGAGAACAGTCTGCCCAAATTCAAAGATATAACACTCCTCTTGCTTGATCAGGGAATTAATCTCTCCTTATCCTAAATGTAATTCATGATTGTTTATTACAGTTATGTTTCATATCTTAATTACACATATTAGTTTCTATGTGAGATAGTTGTAATTATTGGCCATGAGTGATACACATGGTCGCTTTATTCATGCTAAGAGTATTGATGAGAGTCTGATATATAGTGTTTTTGAGTATTAATTAACTTCCTTTTACTATGGATTTGGTTTGTTTCTTAAGTAAATAATAAGTTTTTGTTATGGTTTTAAGAAAGTTAGATAATTTAGAATCCTTGAACGTTTTGATCCATTTTGGGTTTGATTTGAGGAACTTGAAGTTTTATTTGATGATTTGTGCTTTGGAATGGAAAGGAACTTTGAAGAACTGAAGATTAGAGGTAGAATGGAGAAAAATGGTGTTCTTAAGAGTTGCCCACAATTGGGGTTTAAATGTCAAGAGCTGGGGTGCAAAAAATCAGAATTTAATGAAGAAAAACTCAGTCAATTCAGAAAGAGTCACGCCCAGGCGCATGGTATGCTGCGCCTAGGCGCGATAGTCACGTAGGAAGAGGAGCTGGAGGATATTGATCCCACGCCTAGGCGTGGGTATGCTGCGCCTAGGCGTGAGTGCTACGAGTTGGGCCTATCTATATTGAAGATTTCAAGGATTCTGATAGATTTATCTTCTAGATTTATTTTGGATTTATTCTAGATTAATTATTCTAGATTTATTCTAGATTATTTATTCTAGATTTATTTAAGATTTATCTTTAAGATTTATTTATAATAGATAGATTTATTTATAGATAGATTTATTTGATAAGATTTATTTTGGATTTATTTTAGGTTTAGCATTGTCTATATATACTAGGATTTAGCATTAGGTTTAGGTAGCAATTCAGATACATTAGAGAATATTGAATACAATTAGGATTAGAGAAGAGAAGATAGAAACATATCATTGAGAGCAAGGAGGCAAGGCAAGGATTGAAGATAAACATTGGAGGAATCCAATTGAAGGTTTGAAGATCTCTTGGGGTAAATTCATTATTGTCTATGATTATGAGTTCTTCCCTTAATTCTTGTATTTCTTCTCCCAATATGCGTAACTAAACCTCTTGTTAGGAATATGGTGTAATTGTATGGATGCTGAGATAGTTATTTGAATTATATTTCCTATTTTTCCTTCAAATCTATTGTTTGGTTGTGTTTTAATTACAAAATCATGAAAGTAGCTAATTTATGTTTTGCTTCGAATCTCTAATCCAACAAGAGGGACCTGAGGGTTAGAATAGGTCGTTGTTCCAAACATTATAACCGCCTAGTGTGTAGGGATACAACTAGGGCTTATATGACTTATATATTCCAGTGTGCTTAATTAATGGTTATTCGTATGTCAAAATCACTTAAGGGATTGAGGGTTCTCATATGAATAAGAAACGTAAATTCACGGAGAGATCTTTTTTTTACTACATCTGGAATGTCATGGATTTAGGGAAAAGCAGAATAAGATTCATAATTAGTAACTTAGGTCCTGCAATGAAACTATGTTCCTAACCTTTACCAAAATTGTTCTAAATACTCTTTATTTTCTGTTTTGTCTCATTCTACCTTTTCTACATTCCTTTCTCAAAACCTAAACAAAAATCAAGTTTCGCTTGTAATTACTATTTGCCTAAGAATTATTAGAAACAATTTGCAATCCCCGAGTGGAACGATATTTTTACTTACTCTGTATTACTTGTGACCCGATATACTTTCCGGTAGTCCAACAAGTTTTTGCAATTTCCTCCAACTCCTCTTCCTACGTGACTGTCGCGCCTAGGCGCATAATACCATGCTCCTGGGCGTGACTCCTTCTGAATTGGCTGAGTTTTTCTTCATTAAATTCTGGTTTTTTTCACCCCAACTCTTGACAGTTAAACCCCAATCGTGGGCAACACTTAAGAACATCATTTCTCTCCATTCTAGCTCCAATCTTCAGCTCTTCAAAGTTACTTTCCATTCCAAAGCTCAAATCATCAAATAAAACTTCAAGTTCCTGAAATCAAACCCAAAATGGATCAAAACGTTCAAGTTCAAGGCTTCTAAATTACCCAACTTTCCTAAAAACATGACAAAAACCTATTACTTACTTAAGAAACAAACCAAATCCATAGTAAAAGGGAGTTAATTAATACTCGAAAACACTATATATCAGACTCTCATCAAGTATAATGCTACCTGCATAGTGTCTGAATATGACTCGTAGTTTACGAAGAGAATGCATCACTCTCGTCAAATAACATAGTTATATCTCATTTCTAATTTAATATTCTAATTTTTATCTCTGTATATATGATGAAGGTTACAACTATGGAGATACAAGCAACTCAAAATCTCTAAAGGAGTCTCGCATCAATCGTCCACCCTTATGTTGCGACAATTGAGAAAATCGTACTTTATTTAACAATCATGTATTTATCGTATGCAACAGGGCTTTATCTGATATCCTTCCTCGATATTATGCAAGAGAGGTCCATTTCGGCTTTGTTATTCTAAGCTTAATAAGGATCCGTCTGACTACTTGGATTCCGAGGAGTTCAGCAGTTATACTTAATTAACAGTATTGACGAAGGAATCAGCGCTACTTTTCTCCCATCCACAAGGATTTGTTTCAGTTTGTTTCTCATGTATCAATGGCTACGCCTGAAACTTCATCACCCTCGTCTGAACCCTTCCCAGATCGGTTCAGCTTGTCCTCACGTGATCGAGGAGGCCTAAGTCTTCCTTGATCTCGGCTTTGTTGAAGATGATCTCACTTTTCTCCCTCTTAGCTTCATCATCTGCTTATTTCTCTAGCTCGACACCATTGTTCTTCTATTTCAACCAGCCGGGGTCTGAGGACTCCCTCTCGAGTGGCCACACTCTTCCGCATCGTCCGCTTCTCAGGGAAGCAACGGACACCAAGTCCTCAGAGCCATCCGAGAAGAAAGGTAACAAGGAAGTCCCCATGCTCGCCATACGCCAAGTATCATTGTCACCGACCATAATCTTTGGAAACCACCCGCCGAGCGCTCAACCCTATATCGAGTTCGAGGGTGCCTCGGATTTCAACATTGAGCGTCTCAATTCTTGTGAACTCGGCACAAGCCCCTTCAAGCTTTACCGAGTGGGGGGTATGTGATGCAAGGAGACAAATACGAAGCCGACATAGGCCGACCTATGTACCGACACCAGATGACGCCCGATATCGTCTCCTTGCCTGCAAAGGAACTAACAACATCAGATTTGGTATTCACCTCTTTCATCGACGACTTACTTTAATCCATTCATTCTCTTCAGATCATGTTCCTAAGCACTTGCCCACGTTCTCACGGTTGTCCCGCCAGATCGGCGAGGCCACAGGTGGAAACGGGGACTGCTACTCGATAACTCGGCCATCGGTCGAGTACATTGCGGATCGAGAAATACACCTCGGCTAAGGCCGTCATTCCGACAACATCCCCGGTGAACATAACGATCCAATTTATGATATTACTCTCGGTGCACCTCGATGAGAGAGGTGTAAGAATCACCTATCGGGTTACTCTTTTAGTGCCATTATCCGAGCACGAAGAACGCTATCGACCATCCCCAATACTCTTCCGAATAAAAGGCCTCATGTTGCAAGCAGTTTTCTACGTCATCACCCTCGAAAAAGGACATCTGATCGGACCAATGGAGAAAGAATCTCAACTCGGCGTAGTCTCTACTACTCTTCCCGCGCTGGGGGGCTTATGCAGTGGACCGGATGTTGGCAATTCGGCAAGTGTACCGATCGCACAAGTAATAAAGAGTAAGTAAAATTATCGTTCCACTCGGGGATTGCAAATTGTTTCTAATTTCTTTCACCTAATTGCAATTACTATGTATAACTTGTATGGTTTAGAGTTTAGAAAGGAATGGAGAAAAGGTAGAATGAAACAATTTAGAAACTAAATAGGATTTAGAAGCAAATATGGAAAAGGTTAGGAACTTGGTTTCATTGTAGGATCAGGTTATTAATTATGAAAATATGTTTTCCAATAAATCAACAACTCCAGAAACAATAAAAGCTAGATCCCTCATGGCTATTATGTTTCTTACTAAACTTTACCCCTTAATCCCTTTAGTGAGTTCTAATTTATAAGAGTTATACAATTACCCAAAAGTATTCCTACGAGTTGAATAATTATATTGTTTGGTTGAAAGGCCTAATCTAAATCCTAATTTTCCAATTAAGGTTCAGATTACCAAATCAAAACATAAAGTCGCGAATTCTATGAATTGTAATTAAAACATAACCAAGCAATTGATTTTAAGGGAAAAACATTAATTCATGAATAAATAGCCAAATTAAGATCCATACAAATCCACCTTATTCCTAACAAGAGGTTCAATTATACATATTTAGAGAAGAAGAAGAAGAAGGAATGGAATAAACTAATCATCATAGACAATAATCAATTTACCCCCAAGAGATCTTCAATCTTCAAGTGGATCCCTCCATCAATGTTGATCTTCAATCCTTGTGCCTTGCCTCCTTGCTCTTGATCTTCAATCCTTGTGCCTTGCCTCCTTGCTCTCAATTGCATAACAGCCTCTATTCTCTAATCCTAATTCTATTCTAATCTTATTTGGCTTTGAAAAGTCTACCTAAACCTAAAGGAAAAACCTATATTTAAAGTCTAAAACTAATCCTAATTGAATTGATATGATAATATCCTATTAGAATAATCTAATCTTTAAGAATCTTATCTACAAATAGAATTTATTATTAAAATCCTTCTAAATCCCGTATTTGTGTCTGACAGCAACTTCGGCACTGATTTGACCCCCAAGATGGACGAATTTGAGCAAGGCTATTTCTGTCAAAGTTGTAGATCTTTTCCTTAGCTTTAAAATGATACCTAGATCTCCTCATTTGGAAAGCGTAGCTCAAGTTATGATCAAAATACCGAACAACGTCACTTTCACGCACTTTGCGCGCTTGGGCGTGCAGACCAGCACGCCTGGGCGCGCTATGTCTGATGCCCCATAAATTACCGCTGCAAGCGCGCCTGGGCGCGCCATTCCCGCGCCTGGGCGTGCTGAGGAATTTTCGACTCCGTTTCTCTCCGTTCTTGTGTCATTTTCAAGGTCTTCTTATGCTCTTTTCAGCTCCAATAATATTTTCTCCAAATAAAGCTCCGAAATACCTGAAACATACCCAAAACGGATCAAAACGTTCAAAGGATTCTAATAAACTAAAAATTCCTAAAACTAATACAAAATATCTATATTTACAAGAGAAACAAGCTAAAACCCAAGCAAAAGGAAGTGAAATTAGGCCTTAAAACATCATATATTAGACCTTCATCACCGGACCTATGAGCCGACCACTTGCCCTTAACGCTGATCAGTTAGGGACACTTATAAGGCCCTGCCGACCTGGAAGCTCAAGAGGCTCCACTGACATCAGGCATCTCGGCCACCACGTGCCAAGCGCCTCGCCTTATCAGCCGAGGCCCGAGCACCATGTCCGGACAACCCTTATGACTAAAATGATAAGGATAAGCTCTCTAGTACATGATAAGGATGAATGGCTCATCCTTCTTATCCTCTAAGAGCCATGTCAGCCCTACTGGGCCAAACAGGCCCATAAGGTACCACAACACTACTCTCCCTATAAATACACGCTTAGACAAGGGCTAAGGTATGACATTCTCAACCCTATTCTCAAGAACTACGTGTGGCTTGATTCCCTTTTCACTGGGGATACGTAGGACCGGGGTCACCCTCGTCAGCTGCAACAACCCCCCAAACACATCGTGGTGTCTCCCTAACAACGGAACATCACAGCATGTATGATTGAGATTCTGCTTCAAATTTTACATGTTAATTTGTTTGAGAATCAAGGTTTATTTTTAAGACAATAAGTTATATGGTGAGTGCTATGATAGAATACTATTGAAGGATGGGAATCTAATTATCAACTTTAATTTGTCACAAGGCAAATGAAATGGAGAGTAGGCAATTCTTTGAGGAAAATAAAATTAGTTGTGTTATACTTGTGTGAGCAAATGCTTCAAGGGACAGTGAATAATATTTTGATGTGTGGGGGTTCTAAAGTTGAAACTCAAGTGATCATGCATTTTAATGCATATGGATGAATTTTTAGTGCCTCCTATATTTTGGTAGGGGATCAAATTTTATGCCTTTTACATTTTTGTAGAAAATGAAATATGATACAAATGTTTTTTCCTCCATATGATACAAATGTTTTTTCCTCCTATTGTAGGGGATGAGTTGATTTTTACCTTCTACATACATGTAGAGGATGGATTATAATATTTTACGTTGTGGAATTCACTATATTCGAACGATATAGTGATGCCTGAATTTTAAATTCAGATGAGATCAAATATGTTGGTTGTGTGCCCACCCTTAGTGGTGATGAAATCATTTGAGATCAACCAAGATAATTTTATTGCCAAAATTGAATGGCGTTGGAGTTTGTTATTTTGGTATTGGCTGCTAATAAGACTAAGTGGTTGGAGAACTTCTTATTAGCAAATATTTTATCCGGAGTTAAATGGACTTCGTGATGATAAGGTTAAGTAATATTACTTTTTATCCATGGATTGTATGAAGTCAGAAACGGATTTTGGCCAATCCTCTGACAATAACATCGAGGGGAATGAGACTTGCCAACATGATAACTAAAAGTGATGGTAACCCAACCTTTGGGATTGGAGATCCCATGAAAAAGGTTTATATGGGTAATAACAAGTCATTTGTTAGTTCTTCTAGCACTGATATTTTTTTTTTGGGTCTCTTCCTAAGGTGTAAGTGCTAGACTACATTCAAAAGCGGGTGAGCTTATCTCTTAATGAATTTCATATCATTTAGGGATGTGTATGAAGTGCAGCATAGACTTGATGAAATATCACCTATATGAGTGTGGAGTGGGGCCGCTCCTATGAAATGTGGCAAATTTCTAGAGCGCTCATGAAATATCAGGCACGCGCATGGCCGAAGCGGGCACAACAGCGTAACAACAAGAATTGTGGGGGTGATGTGATTGATAGGAATCCAACTTACACAAAAATGTGTTGGTTCATAGAAGTTTTATATTTCACCAATGCATTTGTAGGTTTTAGGGCTTATCAGTCTAAGATTTGGTTCATAGTCCAAAAGACACCAAATTTTACGCATTACCACCTTGTTCCAACTCTAAATTTTATTGGTAATAGTCTCTGAAAATTATTTTAAAATATGTGGGATTGGAAAAATATTTATTATTTTATTTCAAAATAATTTAATTTATAATTTTAATTGGAATTATTAAATCCTATTTGTTGAGAGCATATTATTTAAATATTTCAGTTTCCTATAATTAAGTTTTTGCCGTTTCATATATTTATGTATCGGTTTCATTAGTTTTTATTTTTTAATAAATTGTTTTAAAGTGATTTTATTTTCTTTACCATTTAGCAATATTAAATTCAGATGAATGTTGTTACAGGACTTGGAAGATATATATATATATTTGGTACTACATGGTTGAAAGGATATATCACACTTCACAATAAGATGGACTAGATATAACATGCATTGAGGGATATTTGGTTTTGTATATATGTAGTTTTTTAGAAGAGTTTTTATGCTAGATCTGTTATCTTAAAATAAGGGCTTTTTTACTTAAGTGAGGTAGTTTTACAAACAATTTACGTAAATAGGGTAGTTTTGAAACTATTTACATAACATGGGGCAGTCAACAAAACTATTTACGAAAATGGGGCAGTCAAAGTCAAAATTACAAAAGTCAAACAAGTCATCCCACATGACTTCTTCTAAAGAGTCATCTCACATGACTTATTCTAAAAGTCAAACAAGTCATCCCACATGACTTATTCTTCTGCTCCTACTTATCTGTCATATTTCAAACAAAACACACCCTTTAAAAAACGAAATCATTACTTAGATTTCCAATACATTAATTATGTTTTTTTTTTCGACTATACCTTTTCTATCTCTGTAATTATTACTTTTTTTCCACTACTTACAAAAACCAATACCCTATTAAATAAGGGTAAACATGAAAAATAACATTTATTACACTATTGAAAACATGAAAAGGACAAATTAAAAAAACAAAAAACTTCTACAAAAAAGGACAGTTAATTAGAAACGGAGGGAGTACTTTAAATCTTCATTTTAAACAAATTATTGGTCTATTATTTGAGGTAATTTTTTTATATTTCATTTTCTTTATTTTTTTATTTTTTTATTTAAATTTATATGTACATATTTATTTTATTTTTAATTTTGTGCTTTTATTTATTATTATAATGTTTAGGTGTAATTTTTTTATGTTTTATATTTTATTTATAGAATTTTTTATTTTAATTTTTTATATAGTTAATTTATTTTTAATTTTGTGCTTATATTTTTTATTAATGTTTAGCTATTCTAATGCACTTATTTATTTATTTTTAATTTAGTTTATTATTATATTGTACTTATTAGTCAGATTTTTAATGTTTCATACTTTTATTGATTTATTTATTTAAATTTGTCATAATATTTTTTTAATCTATTCATGTTAATATTTTTTCAATCTATTCATGTTATTATTTATTTTTTTAATATATTCATGTTAATATTTTTTTTTAAATTTTTTCATGTAGAAACCTGTATATGATATATTATTTTGAAACTGAACTGGTGTCGCGGTAGCAAAATTGTTTCCATGCGTTTTCACTCTAAATTTGAGGCTGTAAAGATTGAATTTGGAGTGAAAACACATGGAAACAATCCTGCTGCAGCGACACCTGTTCAATTTCAACATACTATATTATCTATAGGCTTTTTACATGAAAAAATTTAAAAAATACTAACAAATTTAAGGACAATGTAGTTATACACGTCTCAAATTATAAACTTATTATATTGATCCTCATCTCTTCTCCATCTTCTCAATTTAATTTATTTATTTTTTACTTGTTTAATTTATTTACTTAAGGAAACAGTTTATCCAATATCAAGTATACTAAACTTCGTTGATTTTAGTGATATTATTTTTTAAAAACTTAGCTTTCTACTAACCATGTTCATGTTGTGTGTAATGATGATTTTAAAAAACTTGAATTATAAATATCATAGTAGAATTTGAAAAGAAATATTCAATTGAACGTTCCCACCTAAATTTAAGAGGAAAAATATGAGTTTAATATGAGATAGACTTATTTAATTAGTTTATTTTATCTTATTCACTCATTCTATTTTAATTTATTATTCTGTTATCTTATTCTTAAATATTTTGAACCAAATTTTTTATTTATAATCGAGTTAGCATAACTAGTGTATTTAAGGTTCACGTATTCCCTCTCGCAAAAAAAAAAAAAAAAGAAAAAAGAATAAGAGGTTCACCGTATTCCTCCTATGGTGCTTTACATAAACATTTTGGTAAAAGACTTTATTTTGCGTACTTTTTCAAGCTCATAATCCAATTCATTTGTTTAATTAATTAGTTATTTTTAAAATTTATATCTATATTTGCTTAATACTTTGAGTTATTTTGATACTCATTTTATGTTTTAATTATGGCATTCCTATTATTTCTCATTTCAATTTTTAAATTTCATTTTTAACCCTATCTCCTATTTCAAATTTAGCAATGCCACAATTATCAATTTTCACCCGGTTTTTTCTTCACCTTCGTTCCGGTACCCCATTGATCCATCATGCAACTTCCTAATCCCCACCTCACCTTGTCTTTATTTTCTCCATTCGGCGTTGGGTCCCCACCATGACCTGAACTAAATTTCACGAAGATCATCATCATAACAACATCAATGGTTTTTTTCTTGGTAAATTAAAACGGCTAGGATGAAAAAAATACACACTAATTGTAAGGTCGAAGACTGGTGGAGAATGTGACCCAAAAATGAAAACCAATTGTGAAAATATATTACTACATATAACCGTTGATAAATTTAATTCTCCTAACTACATTAACCTATGTTGTTTAATGCCTGTAAAAAGTCTCTATTAATGCCTGTAAAAAATGTGAGACAGTAGTAATGTATGAATCTAGGCCAGTGGTTATTGTTAAACTCAAATAATCAAGAGGAGAGTCCACATAAATATTTGAAAAGAAAAAAAAAACTCAATGACCTGCTAGAAACAGTAGTACGTAAAACAGAACCCAGCTAAGAACAATTTAAGTGAGTTTTGTCTCAATGATTCACTAGAAAATGACAATTTTCATGATTCAAATCCTGTGTAAAAAAAAAATTCATATTAAAAAAGTTAATACTACTATATATATTATGAATATTACCCTTCAAAACAAACTCAACTTATATAAAGAATATATGTGACTCAAAAAATGTTTATGAAGATCAACGTTTTAGCGCGATGACTCTCCAATCAATTAAATCAATGTTCGTTCGTTAAAACCTAGATATTTAAATAGTCCAGTAGAACCCATTAAGAAATTTATTTTTTTTTTGGTCCGTATTCCTTGCGGAACCACCGGTATCCCCAAGAGCACCCTTAATACCAGGGAGCCCTTGAGACTAATCCGGAGCGAGCTGCGTGGCTGGCTCTCCCAGCGAGATGTTTTTAGTGGGAATCGAACCCGGGGCTACTAGCACCCGTGTCCCATTCCCAAGATTTCAGTTGGGGCCTTACACCAACTGAACCAAGCCTCGTTGGTAGAACCCATTAAGAAATTTATAAGATGTTAATAACCCTCAATAATTCACATGGATGTTAAGATATCGAATTAAATTTTATTTAAGAAAAAGTGTGGAACCCATATAAAGAAGGGAGCTGAGAACATCTCCACACCTAATCAAAATACCAAATGGCCAAATTTTCACTAAAGTAATAGTTTATTTTTGAGCGAAAAGGTTCACTTTTCATTCTAAAGTAGTTTTTCATTGTATCAATTTAGTTCTTAAATTTTATAAAAAAAATAAAATAAAATAAAATTAGTTCCTAGACATTTTTACGTTGTTGGATCACATTAATCCTAATAAAATTTTTGTTTTTAACAATTTATTAGTTCATAACATGACCTACTTTAAAAACTAATATGGCACAAATTAACATGATTCACTTTAAAAATCTTTAGAAACTAAAATATTTTACAAACTTTATGAACTAAATTAATAGAATGCAAAAAAATTTAGGAACCAAAATAAGTTTTCACTTTTTTATTTTTTATTAAAAAAAATTCCGTTCGCCCCTCCAATCGTCCCAATGATAACTTAGAGTTTATTACCAAATTATAAAATTATTCTCAATGCATAAATTCAATTTCAAGAACATGCAAAAATGCGCAAGAATTTCTCTGCGGTCAACCCAGTCATACGAATTTGGAGGCATGACAATTTATCCAGAGAAGATGTGAGAAAAATGGGAATTTAGGGAACCTAAGAGCGAAAACAGGATTGGACTTAAAGAAGCCTAACAATTTCATTTCTCTACGTGATTCACTTCATGGAGCCCAAAAGTTTAGATTCATTTGACATTCGGAGCCGCTATTTCTTTCGGAATATGGTCTTTATATCGAATAAAAATTAAATAATATGAATTATAAACATTGCAAAGGTAGAGTCTCATTCAAAGACATTTGAGCTTACAAAGAAATTGGACTTTTTTGTCTTGCATGTGATCTAATTGATCACTTCTTTTTTGTCTTAGAATCTTTTTGGTTGATTCCATATTTTTACGATGAAAAATATGTTTGAAGCGTACGTGTTGAATTGAATTTGATTGAATATCATCTATTCTAATTCTATATATGACGTTTTTTTGATAAACTTTATATATGACTAACATAAAATTGACAGGCACTATGACTGATTTCTATCATTCATTCACCAACTAAATCATGTTAAAGAATAACTAGAAATTATTAGTAATTGTTAGATGAAGTCACACGTACAATCACCTCGCTCTCATTATTATTAACACATATTATTATGACAATATTATAAATGCTTGATGAAAATTAGACCGTACTTATCATAATTGAAATAAAGGATCGGACCACAGCTGAAAGTAGCTAACTAGTCCATATTCCTGATTATTCCATATTTAATATTTGGTTAAAATGCATTTTTGGTCCCTTAAGTTTTTCATTTGTGCAGAATTAGTCCCTTTACTTTTTTTGAGCTAAAATAGTCCCTTAAGTTATGTTTTTGTGTAGATTCCGTCCCTCTGTCATCTTTACATTAAAAAACTAACGATGTTATCCCATATGGTAGCATCCACTAACCATGTGCTGACATGTGGCATTTTAATTACCTAATTATTAATTAAATATTATATTAATCAAAATTAAATAAAAATTTGGAAAATATATAAATTTTAGCTAGTAGATACTATCATATGAGTAAACGTCGTTAATTTTTTATCGGAAAGATGACGAAAGAACATAATCTACATAAAAAATAAACATAAAGAAATAATTTTAGCTAAAAAAGTAAAGGAACTAATTCTGCACAAATGATAAAATCAAGGAACCAAAAGTGCATTTTAGCCTTAATATTTCCATGGACTGCACCTGAGGTTGGAACAAGCGGCTTCCCAAGTGCTTCTGCATTCACCACCTTTTCCATCACAGCACTTGCATACAAGTCCCAGAGTCGAATATGCCAGACGCTTTGAGTACCCTATATTTATCAACATACATTTTATATTAGCTTATAAAAAATTTTTAAAAAAAATGCTAACAAGTGTCCTTAGTTAAATATCAGAGTTAAAAGTAATATAAAAACTCTTAGGAAAAGGTAGCTTTTGATATTTCCGAGAGAAAAATAAATAGGGACTTGTATGTGATATTTTTTCTCACTAAGGGAATCTTTAGGGCACTTGTTTACCAGACAAAAAAAAAAACATGCATTTTATATTAGCTTTAATTTCAATATAAATAGAATTTAATGGTGTGGTTTATTATTAAAAAAAAAGGAATTTTTTAAAGGCCGAGGATATGTACTCCAAAATAAATGTATTTTACGTAAAATGATAACTTAAAAAGTTTAAAAATAATATATCTTTAGTTTTTTCAAGAAATCATAACTATTTTTAGATGCTTATCTACAGCATAAGGGTTGAGGTTAAAATAATCCAATAAAAAAGGGTTTAACTATGTTTTTTTTTTAAAAAAAAAAATTATTAATTTTTGGTTTTAGACCCTTGAAATTTTCTCCTTGGTTTGGTTTTTAAATAATAAAAAAATTTAATTTTAATCACTTGTAATTATATGGATAGCTCCTACATGCGATACATATCATAATAATTGTTCAAGTGACGAATCAGATTATTGACATATCATATCATTCACATGAGTTAAAACAAAAATTTGAAAACATTTATGGGGACTAAAATCAAAACTTAAAAAAAAAATTAATGAAGTACAAAGTAAAAGATTTTTATATTATGTTGAATCATCTACATACTACTGTATCTATTAATAAGCAATTAGTTTTTTTTCATAAATATAATGGAACAAGGGCTTTAAATTTAGATGATCGTTGACTTTTAAATTAAAGTAATACAAATGAACGGTGGATGATGGACTGATGATGTAAAAAACTTTACATCGTCAGTGCATACCAATTAATCTCTTAAATTTAACTCCACAATCGTAATGGTGATTGCAATATATATTATTGTGGCTTCGTCCATTGCTCCAATTATTATTGCGATCATATATATATCAACGTTATTTTTTCATAATTGCAGTAAACGTAATATAATCTCAACCGAAAATCATGAATGGAACAAAACATAAAGAATAAAGGTTAACATATACATAGAGATATTTAGATTCACCTTCAAAACTTACCTTTTTTATGGATGGTTAGAACCCGGGTGGCTTCCACGCCATTAGGGCAATTGGGATCAATTATTAGAAGACAAGCAAAGAAGAGTACAAGCCACTTTTGGGCTAGCATTTTTTCTAGTCCAGTGACCACACACAAAAAATAAACAATGTAATGAAGCGTAAGAAACAAGAGAAGTAAGGCAGCAGAATGAAAAAACTGGGACACAAAATGAACACCTGAAGGTGGGTTCTTTATAAAACGGTGATTGTACATTCTGATTCCTTTGTCCTCTTTATAATTTATTTGAGTGAATGAAACTGCGAAGAAGTTCTAGAACTGATGGTGCCCAAAGCTACACGCGTTTGATGTCGTACTCGGAAGCACGAAGCGGGTTATTTTTTCTTCGTTACTGTGTGGGGTCCACCCTAATTAAGGAAGGTGACATAGAAATTAAAGTTGCTTTGCTTTCGTTGAATTATTCACCCACTACTTCCTTATTCCTTCTCCTCAATTATTTTACTCCTCCGTTTTACTTTAAGTCTCTTTTTAGACTTTTGCACATAGATTAAGAAAATGTTGATTATGATGATTATTGTAAGTTTTATGTGTATTTTATCAAAAATACCCCTATTTAATATTTTTATTTTGTCAATGCCTCATTACTAGTATTACAAATTTCAAAACTAAAACAACATTAAATGTAAGGGTAAATAAGGAAAAACAGTATTAAATGTTACCTAGATTTAGTAGAAAGACACTTATTTTGAAACAAAATTTTGATGTTAAAAAGACACTTAAAGTGAAACGGAGGGAATAACACACCATTGTGGTGGAGATAGATTGTCTTACACGTGAATTTTACTTCTAATTAATAAGGCCGTTCACGGTTTGATTTATTTTTATAAAATTAAGGGTTTTGCTACCGAGTGTTTTTAAGGTTTGTTTAGGTTACTATAATAAGAAAAATAATCATAGGTGCAAATAATTTAATCTCTTAAAAATTAAAAAAAAATGCAAGTTTCAATGAACTTTTACTATAATTGGCATGTTAATAAATGCACTAAGGATACTTGTTAGTATTTACCTAGAACTTAATCAAACTAAATTTCAACAACATAATAAGGTTTGGTTTTTCATGGACCGGATAATTTAATTTGTTTATTGAAATGGTTCATACTTTAGTTAAAAATCAAATATAAACCTTGATTCAAGTTTACGAGCAACATAAAAGCGGTTAAGATTCAAACTAAAGTTTGCTTATTAACTAGTTCATGTGTTTCATAAGTTATGTTAATTTACTCATTTTATTTTATTCTATAAGTCATAAGTTATAAGTCATAACTTATGTACTTTTAAAAATCTAATTCACACTTATAAGTCTCTTTGCCTTTGTTTTTATTGTCACTTTTTAACTTGATAGACTAAAAATCAACTAAAAATATGTAGCATGGAGTACTCAGGCCCTCAACCTAGATATGTCCAGTCCAAGCAAGAACCAACACACCAACTGATGCACTTATGACAATTTGTACAGTAAATATATTTAAACTTATAAAATCCTGCAGGTGGTAACTCTCTCTCACTCCTATTATATTAAATAGAGTAATTTAGTTTAAATATATCAAATTTTTATACTATCATTTATTTATTTATTGATCAATATGCAATTTCTAAATCAGCATAACTTATGGGATAGAGAGAATATATAGTTTTAAATCCAAAAAAATTAAAATATTAGTTTTAAATTGAACCCAAACCAGTTTAAAAATCTATCCTAAACTGAATCGATTTTAAACATTAACTTGATTTAAAACATGTTTTAAATTTGAACCAAATCTTCAATATAATCGGTTTCAAACGAGAACCAAATTGTTTAAAGTGATTTAGTTTTTGAATTGGTTTGACTAAAATGGTTTTTTCTAGTTTGGTTCGTCAATTATATTCTATTTACAAGTTTGATTCATTTTTTGATTTTTTTAACAGCCTCTAATATTATAAATTTGTTTATTTCCTAATAACCATTGTCTCTGCATGAGATTAGTCTTCATAGTTAGCCTATAAGATACAACTCAAAGGGAAAAAAAGAAAAAGAAAAAGCCTATATTGCCATTGACATTAATCACCCCTAACCTGCTTTAGAAGGGTAATTTTGAGTTTCAGACCGAGTTTCGGATTTTAATTGTGTATAATTTCTAAAGATATCACTGCAAGCCTTTTTTAATATTATATTTCAAGCAAAATTACTCTTTTCTCTTTAAAAAAATAATAAATAAATAAATAAAAAATAAAAAATTCGTACAAAAGATGTTTGTCTTATCATTGCATAAATAGTGTTGTAGAATTCATCGGTCATCCATTTTCTTTTTCGGATTTACTTTGATTTCATTGGCTCTTTCAGTTTTCGTTGGTAAAAGTTCCAAACTAAATAGCAGCTCTCTTTTTGTTTTTTCATAGGAAAATATTAATAAATGTCTTTAGGGCATTCTTTAAGATATAAAAAAAAATATTATTGGGAAATGTTATATACAATAAATTAATAAGTTTTAAGAATATGTTTTTAATATAATAAGTGTTGCTTTTTATTGGTTGCTTAAAAAACATCCTTAGGGCACTCCTTAACCAAACCTTTGTCTAAATTATTTTTTAATTTGATTCTAAAATTATTTTTTTGTCAAACTGATCTTTTAAACTAAAAACCAGCATTAACATTGTTAGCCCTTAGCTTGCTTAGATTTTCCTTTGAATCATAATAAATTCTATTGTTTATCTTATCTTGCTTTTTCACTTTTTTATCTAACGAAGTTACAGGCGATACTCCATAATTGCGGTGATGCGGATCATCATCATTGCTTCATTGCATGCTCTATTTTGATATTATTTTGTTTCTTAACCATCACCCTCATTCTCATTCCCACATTGAATTTAAACGTAAAAAACTCGTATGTGCAACTATCCTAAACCCACCTTCATCAAAACCAAACATAAAAAATAACAAATGAAACAAAGGGCATAAGCTTGTAGCATATCTCCTATTCTTTCTCATGAGAAAAAGTTGCATCGCTAGCGAGAATGGAAAACGTACCTGAGAAAGAAAGAGATAAGGGAGGAGAGGAAAAATATTTCTACTTCGTCTCTTATTATTAATCACTTTTACCCTAATTTACGCAGGTTAAAAAAGTAATTATTATTATCAAATTTATCAAAAAATATATTGTCATTCCAAAATTACCCCTATTTAAAACTTTATAACTTTATCATTTATCTCTCTATATTGTAATTACTCTATCATATGAATGGAATATTTGGAATAAAATGACTCATAAAAATGGACGAAAAATCTATCAAAATGGTGTCTTATAATAAGGAACGGAAAGAGTATTACTAGGAAAAATTAACCTAAAAAATAATAATATTAACGATTTCCAAGTTAAAGGACCAATTTAAAAATGAAAATAAATAAATGAGTTTGTTTAATCTCATCCCAGCCTTTAGGACTAACGATAAGGAGTTAAAAAATGGAATGAATGCATTGGGAAAAAAATCAATCACTTTTTAAATACTCTCTCCGTCCCAAATGCATTTAATGGTGTGTCTAATATATCAATCAATTATCAAACAACTAATTTAATACATTTAGCATAGATCAATCAATCACAATTCAAAGTTTACAATTTCTAAACTTTTCATTAATTATTCTAACTATAGTTTGAGACAAAAAAATTCAATCATTTTTACCATCCTTATGAAAGGGAGAGAGTATCAAATTTTTAATTTTTCAAAACAAACTTATTATTTTTACTGTTTTATAGAGCCGAGGTTAAGGAAAATTGTAAACAAAATAAAACTGAATAGAAAAAACAATTAAGGTAAGGTACTAAAGAGTAACATCGCTTACTACACAAAATTACTTTTATCTATTTTTTTAGTTTTCTTATATAAGCAAATCTTTTGAGCAATTTTTAAGACATACTCCAATTTAAGTATATATTCTTATATGATCACAAATAAGAGAAATGTCTTCCTTAGAAGTAAGTAGTGTTAGAATAATTATTTTTTTCTGCCAACAACCGTTGGTTCAGTTGATAAGAATTAAATTCAGGATTGTAAGAAATTCTCAATTCGAATTTCATCGACGTGAGAACGGTGTTGATGAATAATTTGTAAATATATCTGTAAGTGTTCTTCTTTGAACCCAGAGGCCTGTCTTGGTCCTGGTGAACTCGTGAAACCTAACTCACCCAAACTTCTGAGTCATCAATAGATTAACTTTTTTTTTTACTTTTTTGTGTGCACCAAGGGTATCCTCCAGCCAATAGCCGAAGACTAATCCCCTCCGAGGTGTAAAAATCACCTAAGTGAGCTTAGTCTCTATGAACAAATTAAAGCCTTTTCCATACCCATGACCGAATCGAAACCCTACGTGTAACTTTTTTCTATTTGATGTCTTTTCAAAATTACAATTTCTAGCTAGTCCACTTAAATATATATTTCATCTTCTTGTTCAAGCGTATAAACAACGTTACACGGCTTTAATATTTCCTTTTCACATTTGTATTACACTATTGGAGCGAAACAATCACATATCACATTATAGCAAATGCCAGCGAAGATGGGAATTTATTTTACAACTCCAAAAAGGACAGCTTCATTTTGAATTTACACAGCAAGTCAGCAAGTATAGCACTTAATTGGCTAGACAATTTTGAATAACTATAGTAAATATGTTGTACCGTTATGCAAATCAAATACTATAGCAGGTACGAGTTAAAAGTTAAAACATCGTAGCATCAGTGCAGCAGAAACTGTATAGGAGCTTATTCGCTTTTTTTTTTTTTTTTTAAAAAATCTTTGTCAACCTCGCATGAAATATCAGTTAAAACTTCTGTTTGAGAAGTTCTTTGCAATATTAGGTTTATTTAACATTTTAGTCTTTGAATTTAGTTGCTCTTTTGGAATTGGTCTTTAAATTTTTTTCGATGTTTTGAGTCCCTGAACTTTGTTTAATTTTTGGAAATGATCCTTTTGTCACTAAAGTGATGATATAGCCAACGACATGTCACATCACTTTCATAATATTGAGAAGTGACGTGTTATGTAGACCCACGAGACACTACATGATTTTTTTTATGAAAAAAATTCTTTTAAACTTTATTAAAAGATTTGATTTTCTTTAAAGAATACAATTTTTAATTACTTTTAAAAAAATTTGATTTTTTTTTAATTTAAAAAATTCACGTGACATCATCTGGCATCGATGTGGCGAAGGTGACGTGACATATTCTCGATCATATCATCACTTAAATGATGAAAGGAATATTTCCAAAATTTGAGCAAATTAAAGTTTAGGGACTCAAAGTATCGAAAAAAAAGTTTAAGGACCAATTCCAAAATAACACCTAAGTTCAGGGACTAAAAACTTAAATAAGCCTATTTAGTTTGATGTACAAAAATATTACTCCCTCCGTTTCATTATGTTTGGCTTTTAGTCTTTTTTTCCATTAGATTTTGTTTAATCTTTTACATTTTCAATACATAAACATTTTTTTTTTTTCAATTTTAACCTTTCATTCAATCATTTCTCTTACTCATCATTAATTATACTTTTATCATCTCTCTAATCTCTAAATCACTATACATTAATTAATCGACACATTTACTAATAAAAATTAAATACTACTACAATTTTCAATAAGGATTAAACAAAGGCATTTTGGATAAACTATACATAATACTTACAATAATTAACACTTTCTTAATTTGTGTGTCAGGCCTAAAAGACTAAACATAACGAAACAGAGGGAGTATTGTTCAATTGCTTAATTTGTAATTCAAGGAAAACGGTTTTGATATACTCAGCCCTTAGGGTTAAGTTTAAGCAATAAATTGCTTTCCTTTTTCATCTTTTGTCAACCACAACTTTAATCAGCATTAATTAAAATTAATTAAAAATATTATTTGTATTTTGTATTTTTGATTCTTCCCATTTTCAAATTTTTAAGTTGTCTTTTACACCCTTTTTTCTTTCTCTCTTCCTTTTTACCGGTACCGCTCACGCAACTAGAAAGAATAATTAGCATTAATTAGAAATATCATTTTTATTTTATATTTTATATTTTATATTTTTGATTCTTCCCATTTTCAAATTTTTAAGCATTGTTGTTTGTGTTGTTGTTTATCGTGACTGTGGATGTCTCTTCCTCCCACTGTCATTGTAGCATGTTATTTCATGAACAATTTTTCCATTATTTTAAAATTAGATTTGTGGTTGAAATATTATCATTCTCCATACGTGTGCTTCGAGTTAAAAAAAAAAGAGAATATATACTATTATACTATTGGTAGAGAAAAAAATTGTGTAGTTCTTCTATATGATTGTTGTGAAGGAAAAAATGTCATCCACAACTGCGGCAAATCTAATTTCAACCACGCTGTAGTTCTTTTTTATTCTCTTTTTTTTCTTTTTTTTTTCTTATCTATATTCTCTTTTTATTTTATATTCTCTTTTCTTTTATACAATCACAGTAAACAATGGTTGTGTCACAGAAAATAATGGTGATGCTTTTCAACAATGTGCTATGAATCCTGAACCAGCTCTTAATGCCATGAGCATGACACTGATGTTAAGGGAAGAGAGAAAGAGAAAAGGGTATAGAAGACAACTTAAAAATATGAAATGGGAAGAATCAAAAATATAAAATAAAAATGATATTTCTAATTAATTTTAATTAATGCTAATTAAAGTTGTTGTTAACAAAAGATAAAGAAGGAAAGCAATTTATTGCTTAAACTCAGCCCTAAGGGCTGAGTATATCAAAACCGATATAACTATTTAAAAAAACACATTTCACATTAATTTGAAATAGATTGAAATTCATGATAAATGCAAAAGATCAAAGCATTCTTATAGCCTCTAATTTAGCTAAGAGAGAATATATTTCATCATAATTAATACTTTCTTCTTGATTATATTATATCCCTTAGCTACCAATATAATATTCTTTTGTTTCTAATTATTAAGCCAGACTCATCTAATTTATTTTTAAAGACCCATTTGGCCCCTAATAATAGGATGATCCTTAGGTCAAGGGACTAAGCCTCGTACCTTGTTTCTTTCGGATTGATTTAGTTCCTCTTGTATTGGTAAAGTCCAATGTTCATCCTCAATAGCTTCATTAACGGTCCTAGGCTCAATTTGGGACACAAAAGTAAAGTACTCCCTCCGTTTCAATTTAACACTTTAGAAATTTCTCATGGATTAAGAAAGTCATTTAATACTTCAATTTTCAAGAGAATTATTGGATAACTTTACTATAATATCCTCAAAGTACATTAATTATCACCTATATCACATATTTCAACACATTAAATGCAAGGTTAAAGTTGGAAAAAATCAATTAATACATCATCGAATTCCTAAAACGACAAATAATTTGAAACAAATTAAAAAAGTTAAAATGACAGATAATGTGAAACGGAGGGAGTAATTAAAAATATTTCTCAAAGAATTTTGGGTTACCACTCCCTTATTCATGTCACCTATCACTTTGTTGATCGGGTGATTCTTGCTTATTTTCCAAGATTTAGGCAATTCTTCAAGCTCTTGATTTGTTGACCCTTCATCTTGAGAATCCTTCCTTCCTTGTTGACCCTTTGTGTATGCATCGACAAATGCGCCTACAAGATCATCAACTTACAACTACCTTTCTCTCCTCTTTTGGATTAGACTTCCAAATCTATACATCTGATTTCATGTAATTAAAAAAGACATGATGTGTGTATATATATGTCATGTATTTCTACGTCCATGTAATATATATGTTCGACTTTTTTGATATGTGAATTTTTTGAAGTGGAGGAATTTGCTATATAATGCCGTAAGTAATCTTAAAACATGGCAATAAAATACTCGCCATAATCTGGCACCTAAGCACTAGAAATATCTGCAAGCACACTTTTATGTTAGTTTTTGCTCTCAAAACCTGCCAATTTGCCAACACAATGCAACATAAGTTCAATGCTTTATTCAAATGTAATATGAACATTTATTCTAAAATAAAATGCTAAGAAACAAGCATCCATACTATGAAATAAGGGATTTTCTTCACACAAAATGCCATAAAATGACTTGTCAACACACACAAGGATATGGACAAGGAAATCTACTTAGTCTTGGTCTTTTACAATTTTTTTTTTTTTTTACATGGGAGGTCTGGGACTAGAACCCATGACCTGGGGGAGGGGGAAATCCTAAGTGACCCTGCAGCCACCAACTAAGCTGTCTTACGCGGACTTGGTCTTTTACAACTTTCAATGATAAATAATTTAATAAAAACTCAGACAAAGTCAAAGTTCATTTTCCCACCCTTCCATGTATTATTGGTTTTGTCAACATTGCATGTATGTACATGAAAAATGCAGTGTTAAACATAATTTCTCTATGGTATTATATTTTTGGCTTATTTATGCTTTTGGTCCCTAAATGTTCAGCGTGTTTTGGTTTTAGTCTCTATAAGTTATTTTGACCGGGTCTGGTCCTTAATTTTTCAAATATTTTGGTTTTGATCTACTCTATTATGAAAAAACTGTTATTTGCTGACGTGACTAGCGGAACACCATATCAGCAGTCACGTAGTGTGAGAAGACATCATATAAGTGATATGACATGGATGATACAGATCCATGGACACAAAATGGTCCCATACGCAAAATGGTCTTACACGCAGAGTTTTGCATTTATAGACCTGAATCATCCATTTCACAATACTTATTTGGCGGTATCTCACACCACGTAACTGTTAGTGTGGATTTCTGTTAACCACGTCAACAAATAATTGATTTTTTCTAACATATTGGACCAAAACCAAAATGTTTGAAAAATTAAGAATTGGTCACGGTCAAAATAACATTTAAGGGCTAAAACCAAAACAGGCTGAACTTTTAGGCACCAAAACCATAAATAAGCCTATATTTTTTTAACATCATTTAAAGTACAACTAAGATAGTAAATGGGTCTCTAATTATTTTTTTTTCTCATTTTCTTTAGCCAACATGTTCCCACTATTCTCATTAGATGCTAAAATGTACAATTTTATGGGCCTTCCTGCCACGTGAGGCATCATAACTGATGGACTGGTCAAGTACTCCTTCAGTTTGTCTAAAGCTTCTTGGTGCACAGGCTCCCATTTGAACTCTGCTCTAGATTTTAACTTTACTAAAGGGGAGAAAACTCTAGTCCTATCTCCAGATTTGAAATGAATCTCCTCAGGAAGTTGATTTTCCCCAACGGAGACTACAATTCCTTCTTGTTCTTTGGTGGTGATGAGGATTCCAAAATTGCCTTTTGGTCTCTTTTCTATCAATCTCTATGCCATCCTTATTTAGTAAAAATCCGAAAAAATTAGTCGTCGATACTCCAAATTTACATTTCGTAGGATTCATCTTCAGGTTATATTTTCTTATCTTCACAAAAGCCTTTTTCAGATCTGACTAGTACTTCTCTCGAGCTTGTAATTCGATGACCACGTCATAAATATAGACTTTGACAATTTGCCATTCATGTCATGGAAGATGGCATTCATTGCTCTTTGTTTCAATGCTCCAGCATTCTTCAAACCAAATTGCATGACTACCAATTCAAATGTCCCAATTGCCCTTTGACATTTGAATGTTGTCTTCGACATATCTTCCTCAACATATCTTCCTCAATAATGAAGATTTGATTGTATCCAACATGCCCAACAATTAGACCCAGGATCTCGTGGTAGGCCCAAATCAACAAGCATATCTATAAAGAGTGGGGTTTTTGTCATCCCACTTGTGGCTAAGAACACCTACACTTATCTTATTATTTTCAATTTTACCCTTATTTTTTTTACTTAACTTCACGACCAAAACTTTTTTGAGGTTCGAAACATTAATTTGCTGTTGAGAAATTGTTTCATACAAAATAATGGATCTAGTATCCAATCAGAAAATGAGAAGTTTATACCATAGAATAGAGCTTTGAGGGAAGTCCAAGTCCTTAAGTTTATCTTTTCCATGAATTTCTCCAAGCTTATTCATCCACCTTCAAAAATTACCTTGCTCATGATGAAAATTCAAATGGTCCATACACTGACACACCATATTAGTGCCCAAGCTTTCTTTGATCCTTTTTTGAAGCGTACTGCACCAAGGACTAGAGACTAGAGAGTAGAGAGTCCATTAATGTTGCAATCTTATGCATGTAATGGACTCTCCTGTATTGGAGAGGATCCTATAATTCTGCACGAACGTGGTTTAAGAAGCGCAGTCTCCATTCACAGTGAAGAATTGCTTCATTGTTTACAAGTCTATGAACATACACTTTGCCAAACTTTTTTTTTTGATGTAACATGAAAATATTAGATACTAGATCCATTATCTTGTATGAAACAATGTCTCAACTGCAAATTAATGTTTTGAAACTTAAAAAAGTTTTGATACTGTGAGGTATACCTCACAACCGGAGCTTTTTTTTTTTTTTTTTTTTTTTTTTTTTTTTTGTAGTGAGGTATATATATCTCATAACCGGTTTTTTTTGGTAATGAGGTATACCTCATGATCCTTGCGTTAAGAAAAAAATAATGATAAAATTGGAAATAATAATATAAGTGGGGTGGCAAAAGCCTCCCTCATCTACAATAGGCATGGGATATTCATCTTAAGGAATTATCATGTTTAAGTCTCTGAAACCAATTCATAATCTCATTTTACCATTCTTTTTTACTGCAAGAACTATGTTAGCTAGCCACCTCCACATATCTAGTAACTTTAATAGTTTGCTTCCAAAAGCTTCTCAAATTCAATCTATTATGTTAACAATTTCAGGTGCAAAACGCTTAGGTGCTTGTTTAAACATAATCTATGTTCAACTAAATCCCTACTTAAACCAGACATGTCATCATATTCCGAAGCAAAAAAAATCCTTATACTTTTTTTAAGGACTGATTGATTCATTTCTAAAAGGCATGTTGCACTTTTTGATAGTTTCTTCGTTCTACCCTTTGTTGTTGTTTCACAATAAATAGTACGACACTTAGCGTACAATTTAACTTACCCATTGCGTTCATTCCTTCCTGAAAATTATGCCATGGACTCATTGTGCCTTTGATACACATTACTATCAATATTCACAGTTTCTTCGGTAATACGGAAGTGTAACATTCCCACAGGGAATGACAATTCCTTGCTCACCTGGTCAACTTCCTTTTGGAAAGAGTCCGGATCCACTATCATAGGTTTCGCTGCAAACTTTCGCTTTCCTTCATTGATTTCTTTTCAAATAATGTCCTGAAATGAATACAATCATTAGTATTATATGACCAATGTTTTTTTTTTTCCTTTTATGAAAGCAAAACTTGATATAAAGAGTACAAGGGGTACTCACCCATATACAACCATGGACTACATGAGAAGAGAGCTAGGTAATAGAAGAGGCAATACAAGAAAGAGGATTATTACACCACAAAGCAAAATTAAAATTTGTAGTTTTACCCCTAACCATTTCCAAGACCTAAGCTTAATCAAGTCCATAACTTGTATAAAGGTTGCCTCCTTACCATGGAAAATAACCTCATTTCTCATCAGCCTAATTGACCAAAAAAACAACCATACCAAGAAGTCTCCACTGTTTCTTAGCCTTAAAAACAGGGCATAAACCATCAAAATTCCGGAACATATCAAAAACAGAACCCGGAAGAGCAACAGAGTGTTTGGATCCGTTTTTATGGTCATAATCTTTATTTAACAATTTAATCTTGCAGGAAAGATAAGATAATCATAATTGCAACCAAGACGAAAGGCGAAAAGGTAAAGTACTTAGTGGGCCCATGCCACCTCGGTGTAGGACGACACATCGGTGGTACCACTAAGTTGGGAACTTCATGGATTACGTGGCTTGGAAGGCTTTGGATGGAGGAAAGTGCAAAGAGCGTTCATGCCTTGACAAAGCGCCTTCATGATAGATAAGGGACGAAGACCCTCTGACACCCATGACGCTCTAAGATCTAGGACACCTTAGGACAAAGCCACTTTAACTTGTCCGCTCTCACCCTCTGGTCTCGCTCGTCCACTGACCCACTTATTGTGAGAGCGAAGGTTGACACTCCTTCTCCCAAAACTTGGTCACCAAGTTTACTTTGTCACTAAGTTTACTTGGTCACCAAGTGTTTGCCCTATTACCCTTAAGTCCCTCCAAAGCCCTATAAAAGAGGACTCAGATACAATAACAAGATAGAATAAGAAAGAGAGAAAAAGAAACCTAGACTACTTCCCCCATCACCAACTCTCCGAACTCCAATATTCTCATTACCCTCGGCATCTAAAATACCCATCTAAACCCAACACTTTCCCATGACCAACACTCACAACATTTTGACATAGCCAAAACATTAGAAATAACATGAAAACAAGAATCAAAGTATCAACTCCCTCATTCTTCCTAATCCAGTGACATGGGCAAAGAGCGCTCCGGTCGATCCTCCCGACGATTCTTCATGATGCTCCATCCGTTCTCTCCAAGCCACAGAGGCATGGATTTGGTACTTCTACATATATCTCCAAAGCTTACGAACTTAGAATCTCATTATTTATTGTTAAACCTCTTTTACAAAAAGTGGTCCAAAACAATTGGCGACTCCACTGGGGAGATGTATGCATGAAGCTAAGAACATTGAGATGCATGCGACGGAGGGAAGCGAACAAAACCAAAGTCCAGAAATAAACAAAATACAAGGCTCGTTGAACATCTTTAGCAACTTTTATTTTTCATTACAGTGAAGATTCAATAAAATAAAAATAAAAGGATGTGTCATTGTGACATTGGTTTACGGTTGAAGACAAGAAGGAGAAGAAGATGTACAAGGAGAAAGGAGGAAGTAGCAGGAGCGGAAGGCGAAGCTTGGAGGGATCCATTGAAAAGATTTCTACAAGAGGGGTCGATTCCTGAAGACAGAGCGAAGAGCTTCGCTCCGGTTGCAGAAGACAGAGCGAAGCGTTGCATATTTCTAAGGAGCTGGGCGAGATGTTGAGAAGAGGAAGAGCCGTCTGCTTTGCCTATTTCTAAGGAGCTGACATACCAATTAGTGAATTAGCGGTACAAGGAAGAGAGAGAAAAGAGAGGTGTTTAGAGTATACCAGGTCAAATTTCAATGGGCTAATACAAGAAAGAGAGTGAAAGGGATGTTTCCATGTGGGTTTGGTTAAGTCTTCTGTGGTTAAAAGAAAGAAGTGAGTTTTACATACTTTGGGAACTATAATGAGTAGAGAATTTAAAAAAAACATATTTTGGAGGTGAAAAAGACTTAAACAGAGTGATGGTTTTCCTCTCGCTCTCTCTCTCGTGGTGACCTAGTTGCCACCACCGCCGCCTTCTGCAATGGCTAGAAAGAGAGGAAGGCCACCCAAACACTCTTCTCCTGCGACTGCTTCTAATCAAAAGCTTTCTGATGACTCGAATGGAACCAAGGGAGAATCGATTCCCATTGATTTTTCCCTTCTTGATGATCTGAACGTGGATAACTTGAGCCCCAAGAAACAAGAGGAAGTCCTTGCTTTGCTGGATGAACTCAAGAATAGAATCAAAGGCAAAGACCAGGGTACTGAGAATGATCTGGAGACACTTCAAGGGAACGAGGAAAGAGGACCTGTTGGTGCTGACACTAATCCTAAAATTTCTGATACTGTACATCAGAGTAAAGATCAGAGCAAGGAAATAAGGAATAATGTATGGGATAATTTCGATATCACAAAACTGAGGAATTCTGGAGGCAAACTAAAATTTCATAAACCAGAACTGAAGGATGGTGTCTCTATTGGCAAAATTGATTCCAGTGACATAGAAGAGGAAGTCAGATTTTGGCAAAACTCAGTGGTATGTTATGTTCTTGGCTCAAACCCTCCTTATCCTGTTTTCAGTGGCTTTCTAAAAAAGGCTTGGGGATCACATGGTATTGACAAAATTCTTATGAACACTGATGGCACTGTTATTGTGAGATTTAATTCCATTGAAGGCAGGAATGCAGTACTGGACACAGGGATTTATCATTTTGATAAAAAGCCCTTGATTATTGCACCTTGGTCTGGCAGACCAGTCACTAGAGGATGTCTGGATCATGTTCCTATTTGGGTTAGACTCCCTGACTTGAGCCTCAAGTTTTGGGGTGCTGCTGCCCTAGGAAAAATAGCAAGCTTAATTGGACAACCTATTATGGTTGATCAAGTTACACGGGAGAGAAATAGAATTAGCTTTGCAAGAGTTCTGATTGAAGTGGATCCTGCAATACTCCCTGAGGAAGTATTTTTTGAAGATGAAAAAGGGAATATAGTTAGCCAAAAAGTCATTTATGAGTGGAAACCAGTTTTTTGCTCTAAATGTAATAACTATGGTCATGATAACAAAATGTGCAGGAAGGGTACTAAAAAGCAATGGGTTGTCAAGAACAAACCAAGCCAGGAGGATGTGAATAAGCTTGTTGATGCTCTCAATTTGAATAACAGTGTCATTGCAGGCACAATCCCAGAGGAGAATATTGAATTATCACTGGAGCATGTTAATACTGTCATCCAGGACCTTACCAAGGAGCAACATATAGTTGATAAAGGGAAAGAGAAAGTTGTCCATGAGGAGGAAGAATGGACCACTGTTACAAGGAATAGATCCAGCAACAAAAAACTAGATTTGCATAAGGGGGAAGCCTCTAAGCAAATGCAAAATGGATAGACTAGCTTCATGGAATATAAGGGGGCTGAACCACCCCCATAAACAAAAAGAGGTCATTGATTTGTACAGTAAAAATAATGTTGGTTTTATTTCTATTCTTGAAAATAAGTTGAGAAGTAACACTTTTCAGCAAGTACAGAATAAAATAGCTAGTGGTTGGGGTTCTTATCATAATTTAGATGTGAGTCCTATTGGCAGAATTTGGATCATTTGGAGAAAGGATATGTTTCATGTGACTGTAGTGAGTAGATCTAGCCAATATATCCATTGCCTTGTTACTGTAATCCAGAATCAGAGAAGTTTTTTTGTAACTTCTGTGTATGCCTCTAATGACATGGAAACCAGGAAGGAGCTTTGGGCAGTGATCAAAGGGATTAATCCTCTTATTCAGATTCCATGGATTATCATGGGGGATTTCAATTGCTGCCTTGACCAGAATGAGAAGTTAAGAGGAAATGACTTGGATTTTCATCAAATTCAGGATTTTAAAGATTGTGTATCTGATTGTGGCCTAATTGACATGAGATTCAGAGGGTGCTACTTTACCTGGACCAACAAACAGGAAGGGGCTGACAGGATTTCTTGCAAGCTAGACAGGGCTCTTGTGAACAGTGCTTGGTGTGCCCAATGGCCTAATGTTGTGGCAGATTTTCTGATTCCTGGTTTATCTGATCACTCTCCAATTGTAATTGATTGGGGTAGTGCTGTGCAGAAAAGGGTGGTCAGTTTCAAATATTTTAATATGTGGTCTTCTCATGAGCATTTTCAGAATATTGTGAATTCCATTTGGTCTGAGGATATTGATGGCAGCATGATGTTCCAGATTTGTAGGAAGCTTCACCTTCTTAGAAAACCTCTCTCAGTGTTGAACAGGTGTCATTTTTCTGATATTGACAAAAGAGAACTGGATCTTAGAGAGAAGCTTGATAACATCCAGCATGAGTTTATCCAGAGGCCTTTGGATACTGAGTTGCATATTGCATAAAAGGAGATTACAAGGCAATACATGGCAATTAAAAATGCAGCTTTCTCTTTTCTCAGACAGAAAGCTAAATTAACCTGGTTGAAGGATGGTGACTGTAACTCTAAAATCTTCCACAACTCTATCAGGAGCAGACACTACCAGAATAGGGTGTTGAGGCTTTATGATGATAATGGTGATGCTGTGGAGGATCAGAGGGGTATCTTGAGCCTCTTTGAAGACTTTTATCAAGATCTTTTTACTGCCAGGCATCAGAATAGAGCTTTTACCCAGGAAGTTATTGTTGAAGGTAAGACTCTTTCCACAGACCAGCAACTTGATTTAATTAAGCCTGTTCAGGATGAGGAAATTAAACAAGCATTGTTTGCTATTCATGTTGATAAGACCCCTGGGCCTGATGGTTTTGGGTCTGGCTTTTTCAAATCTTGTTGGGACATAATTGGTAAGGATTGTTGTTTGGCTATCAATGAATTTTTTGATTCTGGTTTTCTTCTTAAAGAAGTAAATGCTACAAACCTGGTCATGATCCCCAAGGTTGATTACCCAAACAAGGTGCATGAGTTCAGACCCATTGCTTGTTGCAATACTCTTTATAAATGCATCACAAAGGTCATCAGTAACAGATTAAGCAAGGTACTTCCTGATCTGGTCCAAGACAACCAGAATGCATTTGTTCAGAACAGAAATATCCTTCATAATGTACTGCTTACTCAAGAACTTATCAGGCTTTATGGAAGAAGAAGGGTGTAACACTCTCACATTTATTAGATAAGTTTAGGTTTTATTAAAATCGGAGTTTGAAAATTCCTTTTTAACACTTAAATTTCTTTAAAAGGTTTTACGAAAATCCGGCAGAGTTTCCTCTGTTTTCCGGACTTCCCAAAAGTTTTCTTCTAAAAAAAACCTGTCAGTCCAGAATTGTTTAAAAACATAAGCAACAACAATGTAATAGTTATAACAGATCCTAATGCCTAAATAATACAAGTTGCGGGGCAGGCTACTAATTCATATAATAAATTACATTACATAATTATCCACTCATAATATCTAATAAACATTCCATGTAATGGAATGAAAATCCTGCTCGGCCGGCACTGGTGTATGCTCCACTTGTGTACCTGAAAAATATTAACCACACAGGGGAAGCATCACACAGAACTTAAAAAGAGATTTCTAAGCAGATATATACGACACACCAAGACCATTCAAGCCTATGCCATACTACTTAACTCATGCTCTTATTTTCCTTTTTACTTCCTAGCTGTTTCCTAATTATTTTTCTTTTTAATTGTCTCCTTTTAAATAATTCCTAACCTCTAATTATTCTTGTTCCTCATTACTTTCGCTCTATCCTTTTTACCCCTTTTTCCTAATCACCCTAGTTTCTCTATTCACTCTCTTTCCAACTAACCTATTACTTTTTCTTCCTTTCCCATCCTCTTATTTTCATCCTTTATCCGTTTCCCATTATTCGTTTATGTTTAGCATTTCCATGATTATTCTCTTTATTTATTTCCTCTAATTCCTATATCAATTCCATTGTTTACCTTCTTATTTCATTTCTCAATGTCCACTCTATTATCCATTTTTCCTTTTCATTACCATTTTCCATTTTTCCTTTTTAATTTTTTTTCCCGTTTCCAAATAAATCCCGTTATATCCCCTTACCTTTTTCCTTATTCTTTTCCCTTTTATTTACGGTGTATGTATGTCTCCACCAAATCGAAGGCCTACATACATACACCAATCACGATGTATGTCTCCACCAAATCGAAGGGCTACATACATCGCTTTTCCATTACCATTATCTTATCCAATTTTATTCCCTGTTTCCCTTATTCATTTCCTTTTATTTACGGTGTATGTATGTCTCCACCAAATCGAAGGCCTACATACATCGCTTTTCCTTTACCGTTTACCTTATTTTATCCATTATCCTTTCCTTTTTCCTTTTTATTTAGGGTGTATGTATGTCTCCACCAAATCGAAGGCCTACATACATCACTTTTCCATTACCGTTTTACCTCTTTATTATTTGGCCACAGGGTCAATACAACCACCTGCGCCGTGCCACAGGGTCAATACAACCACCTGTAACATGTACCATTTTATTTAGGCCACAGGGTCAATACAACCACCTGCGCTGCGCCACAGGGTCAATACAACCACCTGTGACATTTACCATTTATCAGGCCACAGGGTCAATACAACCACCTGCGCCGTGCCACAGGGTCAATACAACCACTTGTGACATTTACCATTTTTATTTCCTTTTCCTTTTTATTTACGGTGTATGTATGTCTCTACTAAATCGAAGGCCTACATACATACACCGTCGACGATGTATGTCTCCACCAAATCGAAGGCCTACATACATCGCCCCAGTTTCGTTGTATTGTCTCCCCCAAATCGAAGGCCTACAATACAACCCCAATTTTACGATGTATCGTCTCCCCCAAATCGAAGGCCTACGATACATCACCATATTTATCCAATATTAATTGTCCATATTATTTGTCATTATTTTGCCAACCAATTCCGTTTAACTTTTACCTGATTTTGCCATATACAATTATACTTTAATTCTCTTTACTCTCATTTGTTCATTTCTAATTTATTTCCCTATTCACCATTTCTATTCTTTTGCCACACCCTACCAATCTAATTAATTAGTTATTCTGCTACTTACCTTTTTATTCATCACTATTGGTTTCCCCTATTTACTCCATCTATCTTTCCTCATTATTAGCGGGTTACCCTAAGGTTCGTTAGCAATTAACATTTCCCCCGGTCCTAGCGATAGATATAACTACCCAGAAATACACCCCTTAAGGACTGGTAATGAAACCCCTTACCTCAATCGATGACAGTGAGAGGGGTAACCTTAATCTGACGCTTTACTCCCCGACCCACGCTTTAGCTCGGCTCCAACTTGATCCTAAGTTTCCCCAATCTTCGATTCCAAGCACGGTGGGGACAATCGATCTCGATCACGGTGACGGTGTTGCTCTTCGACACCGGGAGGAGAGAGAGAAAGCTCGGCTAAAAGGGGAAGGAGAGAGGGAACCAAGAGGGAAGAGAGAGAAAGGGCCAAAGGGAGAGAGAAAAAGAGAGAAAGGAGTTTGTGAGTGTAGTGGGTGGCCGGCGTGGTGGCTGGCCGTGGTGGCTGGCCGTTTCCGGTGGAGAGACAAGGAGGAGAGGGAGAATCAAGTGAGAGGAGGAGAGAGAGAAAGAGGGCAGATCTATGGGGAAGGAGGAAGAGCCAAGGAGGTGGCGGCGGTTTTGGGTGGTGAAGGAAGGAGGAGGCCGGAGTTGAAAGAGGAGGGGCGGAAATGGGGTTTTGAGCCCTAGAGAGAGAAAGCAAAAGGGGAATGAATGGAGAAGAAGACTCAATGCGTTTTATGCTGTTTCTGCACGAAGTATCCGGATACTTTGGCTGGTATCCGGATACTTTTACCAGATGCCTGATTTATTTTTTTCTATTTTTCAGCTATTTTCTCCCCAACTTCAAATAGCCATAACTTCTTCGTTCACCGTCGGATCTTGCTCAAATTTGAGGAGCAACTTCCTAAAAATCATATCTTCATATCCAACGGTGGAAATTTTGTTTTGAGTCCTAAATCTTTTATTTTGATTTTCTAACCTACGTTATGTTTTAACACCGAATTATCTATTTTTCTGGCCTGTTCCTAATTCCAATTTAATGCTCCTTTCTTTTCTAAATCATTGTTATTATTATTAATCTTTTCTAATGCTTGTGCACTTATTTTAATACCTATTTATGGCTTTATTTATATTATCCCTATTATCCCAGATTATTATTAATTCATTTGTATCTGGGTTTAAAATTTGGGATGTTACAAAGGGTCTCTCCTAGGTGTATGCTGAAAGTTGACATTAAAAAAGCCTATGACACCTTAAGTTGGAATTTTATTGATCAGGTTCTGGTAGCTATGAGGTTTCCTGACAAATTTAGAACTTGGGTGATGGCATGTATCAGAACTGTGTCTTTCAATATCATTGTTAATGGCCAAAAAGGTGCAAGGTTCAGAAGCACAAGGGGAATTAGGCAAGGGGATCCCTTATCTCCCCTAATTTTTGTCCTTGCTATGGAAATGTTGACCAGGAATTTGCAGCTAGCTGCAAGGCATAAGAATTTTAGATTTCATCCCTTATGTAAGGAGGAAAGGATTGTGAGTCTGGTCTTTGCTGATGATTTGATGGTGTTTTGCAAGGCTCACCCTGCGAGTGTCAGCATTATGTCTAAAGCTTTTGAGGAGTTTGCTGAATGGTCTGGTCTTAGAGAAAATAAAGAGAAATCTTCGATTTACTTGGCTGGAATTAATGCAGATGTGCAAAATCAGCTGCTCAGGATTACTGATTTTCAAAAAGGCAATTTTTCTTGTAGGTACCTTGGTATACCAATATCTGCTAAAAAATGGAATGCTTCTTCCTGTAACTTCATGATTGACAAGGTCACCAGAAGGATACAATGTTGGAAGACTAGGAATCTATCCTACCAAGGTCGGGTATGCCTAATTAATTCAGTGTTGCTAAGTATGCATGTTTATTGGGCCTCTATTTTTATTATTCCTAAATCGGTGATTAAAGGGATTGAGAAGGCTTGCAGAGCTTTCCTTTGGGGAACAAATGAATCTGGAAATTATTCAGCTAAGGTTGCTTGGTCTGTGGCTTGCTCTCCAAGGAAGAATGGGGGTTTAAACATCACTGACTGTTCTGTCTGGAATTCTGCTGCTCTGGGAATGCAGGTTTGGAACCTTGCTGCCAAGAAGGATGGTTTGTGGGTAAGGTGGATGCATTCATACTATATTAAAGATCAATCTTTTTGGTCTTGTACTTGGTCTCAAGGGGCAAGTTGGCACTGGAAAAGCATCCTTAAAATTAGGGACAATTTGCAGGCTGGTTTTCAGAATGGTCAGTGGATTGGTGCTGCAGATGGTGAATACTCTATTAGTTCAGGCTATAATTTTCTTAAGGGACAACAACCTTGTTTTCCCCTGCATAATTGGGTCTGGAATAGAGTTAATGTTCAAAAGCACTGTTTCATAGCATGGTTAGCTTCTCATGATAGGTTACAGACACTTGACAGGATGCTATATCTCATGGTTCCTAATCATTGCATTCTGTGCCTTGCTGCTCACGAAACTAAAGAACATTTGTTCTTTGAATGTTCTTGGAGTAGCTCTTTGTTGGAACTTTCTTGCAATTGGTTTGCAATTGATCACTGGCCTAGGAAATTCAGCAGATGGACTAGGTGGATATGCCATTCCTTCAAGGATAAAAGGCGACAGATTTGTGTTGGTGCGCTTTTTGCTGCTATCCTCTATCATGTCTGGGTTGAGAGGAACAATAGGACATTCAACAACCGAATGAAGTCAATTACTCACATATTTAGATTGATTAGACAGGACATTGCCATTAGAATAGCTCATTGTTTTCCTAATTTTAGGTCCTGGATGAATAAGTCCTTGGGGGACAGAATATGTATGGAACTTTAGCTTTCAATCTTTTTTGGCCTCTTAGCTTGAGTGAACTCTTCCTAGAAGGTGGCACTCATCTAGTTGGTCTTTGGCATAAGTAGTTCTCTTGAACCCTTCCTAGAAGGTGGCAAGATAATTATTTAGGGCCTTTTTGATGTATTTAATTTTTTCGTTGTGGTAATAGATTATTTCTTATACCAAAAAAAAAAATTTAAAAAAAAAAGATGGCTTAGAGAAGAAAGTGTTGAGAAGAGTGTTATGTTGGGATGAATAAAATTTTGGATTTTAACCTCTGAGTAAAAGAAAAAAGGATGAGAGATAAAGAAAGGAAGAGTTTTCTGGTTATTATGGGTAGCAGAGAAGAAAGGGACAACACACTGCCATAAAGAAAATGAAGAAATTTTATTAGAAAAAGAAAAGAAAAAATAAATAAAGGGGAAAAGGACGAAGGACAGAGAAAGAAAATGATGGTATCTACACTGGCGGAGGAAGACTTTTTCAACTGATAAAACACATCGTCCAATGAAAAAGAATCTTAGACAACTTGCATATGGGACAAAAAAAAAAGCACTTGATTCTTACTAAGGGAGAAAGCTAAGTCTTCTTATCTACTTTCCCTTTTCAACTCACCATTTATTATTTACTAATTTATTTATTTTTAGCAACTCTCGTCCTTAGTTTTATTTCATAATCTCTTATATTTGTTTCTACTAAAAAAAATTGTCCAGTCTTAATTTCCTTTCTGTTTTTCCTCTCTTGCACAGTCTTAATCACTCGCTCTCGTTTGGAAACACACTCGCTCTCGTTTGGTCGCCTTGCTGTTTGAAAACACACTCGCTCTCGTTTGGTCACCTGCCCACTGAGCAACAATATGATGATCCTCGCTTTTGTATCGTGCACCCCGAGGCGAACACTCATGGGACAATGAACTACTATGTGGTTAAGCGTATCTTTCATAGGTTGGTTAGTCAAGGGAAACTGGTGTTGCCTGAACAACAGGGCGAAGAGAACAACAGGGCGAAGAGAATTTGAGGGCGAAGTGAACAACAGAGCGAAGGGAATTTGAGGGCGAAGAGAACAACAGGGCGATGAGAATTTGAGGGCGAAGAGAACAACAGGGCGAAGAGAATTTGAGGGCGAAGAGAATTTCCACAGAGAAATGAAGAGGTTATTGTGTGTAGCAGAGAAGGGAAAAAGACATGGCACTGAGCAATTTGATTTTGATTTTTGGGTCGAGGCAAAAAGAGATTAAATAGGAGCAGTGTTCACGGGAAGGGAAAAGGACAAGAGATAAAGAAAGAGGATCTTGGTATCTGATTTGACGAAGGAAAACATTTTCATCCAATAAAAAAAACAATATACTCCCAAAGAGCAGAAGAATAAAGAATGAACGCAAGGAACTAACCAGAGGTTTTTACCCAATGGAAAAAATAATCTTTGACATCAATGCAACTTGCACATAGGATAAAAGAGGAGATCTGATCCTTATTCAGAAGAGCCAGCTAAGTCTCTTAATCACTTTTGACGTTTTCAACTCATTATGTGTAATTATATATTTATTTTATGTTGCTTAGTAGCTCTCATCCTTTTTTTTGCAATTTTATAATCTCTCATATTTGTCTCAAGAGTTTGCCACTATTTTTAATTATTATATGCAAATTCGTATTAAATTTATCTAACTAACTTGCCAAATACCTCCTTTGAATTATGATACCATGGACAATAATAAATGAGAATATGAAATGTGAGAGTCAAATGTTTTTGTCGAACGCATGTCATATCAAATGTAGTCTATGAATATTTGATGATGTTTCGAGTAATAGAACTTAAATATTAAATCGACATAAGTTTAGTGATTGACGAATTATTACATTACCCTGTGCAAGAGCGAAACATCTTAGTTTTATTTTTTACGCCTCAGAGACACATAAAGTGGTACTCCCAAGTGGAAGGCACGCTCCCGAGAAAAGAGCGTTGCCCACATCTAAGAGCGAGAGAGACACCTGAAGCAAGATGCCAAGTGGGAAAGTACGCTTCCCATACCCAAGAGCGAGAGAGATAGCCAAAGCGGAAAGGAACGCTTCATGCTCAAACGGGACACTTAGAACGGAAAGGTGTGATCCTAATGCACAAGAGCGAGAGACCCAAAAGCGGGACGCCCACTTCCCTAGAAAAGACCAAACAATCGCTAAAAGAAAGATAGCATAAAGTACGCTCAGCGGAAAGCACGCTCTCGATTAAACAGAAATGCGTGTATTTTTTTTAAATGAATATCAGAAGCACAGTGCCATAGAAATGCTCAACAAAGGAAGCGACTGAAGATATAAAAAAAACGTTTCAGGGAAGTAATCCTATTTTACTATTGCTACTTTTACCATAAGTAACCATTTACTATCACCTAATTAATTACATAGCATAATATTATGGTATATCATTTTTGGGTTATGATTTTATAAGATATGGGAAGGTTACTTAATATACTAGTAATTAAGATGTACTGATTAGATAATTTTCATCCTATTAGTACATGATTTTTATTTACTATTATTGTTAACATGTTATGTACGTGTATATTACTGTGTGTTGGCTATACATGCTTGGCTTTAGATTTAAATTAAGTTTTATGAGGTTGATTAGTGGCTTGCATAATGGTGACACATTTATTATAGTAAATATTACATAGCATGACTAAGATATGAAGCTCATGATATGCACCTTGCATTTGATGTCGCATTACACAATGAAGTCATATGTGAATGGACCTTTCATGAATTACACAGTGAAACCAAATGACACAAATTGCATAAATCTTATTATTTGATGGACTAGCTTAGTACTTTAATTTGGATCATAATGAAAAATATTAAAAAAAAAAGTAAATATTTCCCTTGAATGTAAGAACGACAGTGGATAAGAATTTGATATACAAAAGCCTAATGCTTATGGTGAATATATGTGTACCAAATATATGAATATTTGATGAATGGTAGAGTTTGAATATTAGATTAATACAAATTTATTGAAAAAAGATATTATTATGTGGTACCATAAAAAGAGCAAAATATTTAAGCTTTATTTTATGTCTCAGTGACACCGAAAGCAAGAAGCTACGCTCTCCATAACGAGACGCCAGAGAGCGAAACACATGAACGCGGGAAATTATCCAAAGACGGGAAATGCGCTTCAACCAATAAAGACGCTGCAACCCATACAAGCATAGAAGGCGGAAAAGCCACTAAAACGCTAAGTATTACGCTTAACATAATTTTTATTTGACATATTACTTGCAAATCTACTATATATTCCAATATTTGCCAACACGCAATGAAATCAATCATATAGATTATTAAGGCTGATAAGCATCAATTTAGTATGTCATTCACATATTAAAAATATATTACGACTAGAGCGGGTCAAGACTTAGGCGTGATGGTTTACCACCCCTAAGCACACCTAACTTAATGCATGAAATAAAATTATTGCTAAGGGGGCTTGACGAGTGATGGTTTTAACCTCCCTCAAGCGAACCCAAGCGGGCGTATTGGTATGAACCTCCCCCGAGAAAACACAATAAGAAAGATATATGATCTTTGCATGATTTTTATTATTCATTTGATTTGATTATGGCAAGAGAAGTTGTGCAAGAGCACACAGAACTAAAAATTGTGCAAGAGCACACAAAAGAAAGAAATTGTGCAAGAGCACATTTGTGTAAAAACACTAAGAAAAATGTGCAAGAGCACATTACTGAAAAACACAGACAAAGATATGTGCAAGAGCACATTTGTATAAAAACACTAAAAATGTGCAAGAGCACATTAGTGTACACACAAACAAAGAAACGTGCAAGAGCATGTTATAATAGAAAATCCAAAGGTGCGATTGGATGCCGCTCCCCGCCTTTGCGATAGATAAATCCAAGTGGAAATGGCCACCCACTTGTGATTCAGATATGCAAATACTTGGTATTTGTAGTTACAGAGTAAGATCATGAAAGTGGAAAGAACGCCTCATATTATAAAGAAAGCCCGAAAGAGTGGGTTCACATGATAAAACATTGTCCAAAACATTGCAGGATAATCATTGTCAAAATGCAAAGAGTAGAAACTAGCGAAGGAAACTAATATCCAACATTACAGAAGTACATATTCAGAATTGCCAAAACAAACAAGAAGAGAGAGCGCAACTGGAGCGAAGCTCTGAAAAAATAAATAAAAAAGAGGAGCTGGGGCGAGAGCGCAGCCGGAGCGAAGTTCTAAAAAGAGAGAGAGAGAGAGAGAGAGGAGCTAGGGCGAGAGCGCAACCGGAGCGAAGCTTTGAAAAAAAAAGGGGGAGCTGGGGCGAGAGTGCAGCCGGAGCGAAGCTCTACGCCCAGCAAGAGACGGACTGGTAGCAATCGCCCTCTTTTGTTTTGTGGGGGTGGGGCGGAAGCCTTTGATGAGGGAATCTTAGTAGCAAAAGCCTTCGCCCTCGAACTCTTGGACCCTTCAGATTTAGATGGAGCGGAGGGAGCTTATTTTCTCTTAGAAGCGGAGGCGACAACAGAAGCAGAAACTACAAGCAACGGCAAAGTTTTCAACTACGAAAAAAAAAGAGAGGCAAAAAAATATACAAATTCAGACAATTAAATATGAAGAAAGTAACATGAAGACATACCCTTCGCCTCAGCATCTTTTGCAAGAGAAGAGGAAGGAGACAAAACACCATAACACATTGGTGCATTAGAACGCAGCTGGCCCACAGGAGTGGCATCACAAGAGACTTGGTCATCAGGAACAGCATCAAGGCTTTGGCTAGGTGACACAGCACCAAAAGCATCATCTGAAGGCGAAATTATTGAAACATCACTATTAATACCACTTTCAGAAGAATCAGTGGAATTGGGATCACCATCTTCAGAATCCTCGCTCTCTGAAATTAAATCCACAGATTCAGAGGCCGAAAAGGGAGCATTCATTCATTCATTCAATCATGCATAACACTCATTCATTCATCACATTTTCATAAAACATCAAATCATACTGAAACATGAAGGATCACTATCTAAGAGGATCAAACCAGCAAAAAGAATTGCCATGACACAAGATTTACTAAAGAGTTAGCAAAGCGCAACAAAAACTAGGGGGCTACCCCTCGACGAGATAATGACGCTGGCTCATGAACTATCAAAATCATATACGAGTCCTCAATGAAAGGGAAGTTTTCAACCTTTAATATCTTTTCCTATAATTTTATATACATACATACTATTTTGCCTTTATGCAATTTTTAACATAAAGATTATGTCCCTTGAGGACGTCATGCACTTGAGAAAGAATAAATTCTTCCTCAAGTGCAAGGGGGCTATTGTTTGGATCCGTTTTTTATGGTCATAATCTTTATTTAACAATTTAATCTTGCAGGAAAGATAAGATAATCATAATTGCAACCAAGACGAAAGGCGAAACGGTAAAGTACTTAGTGGGCCCATGCCACCTCGGTGTAGGACGACACATCGGTGGTACCACTAAGTTGGGAACTTCATGGACTACGTGGCTTGGAAGGCTTTGGATGGAGGAAAGTGCACAGGGCGTTCATGCCTTGACAAAGCGCCTTCATGATAGATAAGGGACGAAGATGCTCTGACACCCATGACGCTCTAAGATCTAGGACGCCTTAGGACAAAGCCACTTTAACTTGTCCGCTCTCACCCTCTAGCCTCGCTCGTCCACTGACCCACTTATTGTGAGAGCGAAGGTTGACACTCCTTCTCCCAAAACTTGGTCACCAAGTTTACTTGGTCACCAAGTTTACTTGGTCACCAAGTGTTTGCCCTATTACCCTTAAGTCCCTCCAAAGCCCTATAAAAGAGGACTCAGATACAAAAACAAGACAGAATAAGAAAGAGAGAAAAAGAAACCTAGACTACTTCCCCCATCACCAACTCTCCGAACTCCAATATTCTCACTACCCTCAGCATCTAAAATACCCATCTAAACCTAACACTTTCCCATGACCAACACTCACAGCATTTCGACATAGCCAAAACATTAGAAATAACATGAAAACAAGAATCAAAGTATCAACTCCCTCATTCTTCCTAATCCAGTGACATGGGCAAAGAGCGCTCCGGTCGATCCTCCCGACGATTCTTCATGATGCTCCATCCGTTCTCTCCAAACCACAAAGGCATGGATTTGGTACTTCTACATATATCTCCAAAGCTTACGAACTTAGAATCTCATTATTTATTGTTAAACCTCTTTTACAAAAAGTGGTCCAAAACAATTGGCGAGGAAAGTGCACAGGGCGTTCATGCCAATTGTTTTGGACAAGATTTCCAAACAATAAATATGAAACAATAATGGTTCGTAAACTTGAGAGATTGAACAACAAATGAATATTAGAAACTGAATGTTACTAAGAGGAGCTTGCTGGGGTGGCTATGGTGGAGAGTAAGTGGATCAAATACAACAGTGTTTAGTGGGGAAGATGATGAGGAGCCTTGGATCTGGGACCCTATTCTCTCTAATCTCCTCCCTTTCTCCCTTTCTCTCTATTTTTCTCTCGCTCTCTCCCTCTTTTCCTCTTCTCTACTCTCTGTGTTTTTCCTCCCGTTGCTGTTTGAAAATCATGCATTTGGGCCACAAGCCCAATATTCAATTAAAATTAGAAATGGGCTAAGGGAAGCAAGCTTCTGAAGGAAGCAAGCTTCTGAAGGAAGCTTGGTTAAAGCATTTCCTTTTAAAAAGATCCGTTACCTAAGATGATGGGACAGGACAAAAAGGAGATGTTTGGGAGGTTGCTAGGCGGAAGTGGCTTGGTTGGCTCTGAGTGGATACTGCCCTTAAGAGGGAAGCGAACCTTGAAAGGGACTTATGCAACAGCTGGGAGAGCGAGCCTTGGATGGGGATTAGGGGGCAGCTGGTCATTAGGGACTTAATGGAGAAGCAATTGACTCCCTTGCACCAAAAATGAGTCTTTGGTCCCTGACTCAGAAAAAGGGGTTTCCCCATGAGTTACCTCAAAGGGGACATTGGTATGTACGAGGAGCAGGGGGGCAGAGCAGAGGGTGAGAGAAAGAGCAGAGGTGATGGGGACGTGAGAGAGAGGAAAAATGCATAAGAAGAGGGAGATGGTAGAAGGAAAGGAAAGAAAAACCAATGGGAGGAAAAACACAGAGAGTAGAGAAGAGGAAAAGAGGGAGAGAGCGAGAGAAAAATAGAGAGAAAGGGAGAAAGGGAGAAAGGGAGGAGATTAGAGAGAAGAGGGTCCCAAATCCAAGGCTCCTCATCATCTTCCCCACTAAACACTGTTTTATTTGATCCACTTACTCTCCACCATAGCCACCCCAGCAAGCTCCTCTTAGTAACATTCAATTTCTAATATTCATTTGTTGTTCAATCTCTCAAGTTTACGAACCATTATTGTTTCATATTTATTGTTTGGAAATCTTGTCCAAAACAATTGGCGACTCCACTGGGGAGATTGAGAAAAAGCATGGATCTGAATGGAGAAGAGTTTTCTGGGGCACGAAGCATGAGGCAGCCAGTGACACCAAGGCACCTCTCCTTCAACCTTGAGACTCCGGGCGAAGAGGAGAAAGATGTTCAACAGCCACAAGAAGAGATTTGTGTGACCCCACCAAGGCCAGAGAGGGAACCAGAGCTAAATCTGTTGAGAGGATTAGACACCCCCTTCACTAACTTGGAAGTTGGCTCGCCTCATGTCACCATCCCTGCGTCTGTGTTGGCTTCTCTGTTAGACAACCAGAACAACTTAACAAAAATGGTGGCAGAGATGCAAAGTGAAGTGGCGAGAAAGGAAGACAGAGGCGAGTTGGCTCGCTCTCATCTGGAAACACACCCGCCCAGAATGGAAGAAAATGCCTTGGTCACCCAAGCCCAGGTGAGAAGGATGTTAGAAGCACATCATGGAGAAAGCAAACAGGTGATAGACATTCGCCCTCCCTTTAGTGCAGAAGTGATGATGCGTTCTTTTCCTACGGGGTATGTGCCTCCCGCCTTCAGAAAGTTCGATGGGACAGGGAGTGCAAGGGAGCACATCATGACCTTCCTAGATGACTTGGGAATTTATAGTCAAGACAAGCAGCGTTGCCTCAGGGAGTTTTCCAAATCACTTACTGGAAGGGCCTTTACCTGGTACACTAAGCTTCGCCCAGCGTCCATCAACACGTGGGAAGAAATGGTGGTTGAGTTTTGCAATAAGTTCCTCGAAGAAGAAAGCGTCTTGCATATCATGGACCTGGGGCGAGTCAAACAGAGGCCGGGCGAAGGATTATTAAGCTTCATTAAGAGATACAGAGATAAGGCTCTCCATTGCAAGGAGACACTTCCAAAAGCGGACTTAGTTTATGGCTGTATCAAGAATGTGGAAGATGGAGCCCAAATCTTCTTGTCGCTCAGTGGTATAACCACCTTTGCTGAACTAATGAGGAGAGGCGCTGATGTAGAAGAAGCCATGAGGAGGCAGGGAAAGCGAACCAAAGAAGATGCTATGTTAGAAGTATATGCTGTGGATGGGCGAGGAAAAAAGAAAGATTACAAAGAGACACCTCCACCCAGGAAATACGGGAAAAAAGAGGTACCTCCACCACTTACTATTTCTAAAGAGTTAATTTATCAGTTAATAGAGGAGTGATTTAAAGAGGGGGTGCTAAGGAATGGGGAAGGGCGTCGCTCGCCCACTGAGCAGCAATACAACGACCCTCGCTTTTGCATTGTACACCGCGAGGCGAACACCCATGGAACGATGAACTGCTACGTAGTTAGGCGTACTTTTCATAGGTTGGTTAGTCAAGGGAAGCTAGTGCTGCCTGAACAACAGAGCGAAGAGAATCTAAGGGTTCTCCCGTTGCCAAATCACAGCGTAAATGTTGTGGAGGGGATGGAAATAGCCATGTTGGAAGGCGAAGAAATGGTGGATGATGAAGAGGGAGAACTGGGCGAGATGTTGAGAAGGGGAATAGCCAAGACCCGTGGTTTCCGCATTCTGTTCGCACAACTAAACTTAGGAGAAGATGTGTAGAGAGAAGCTGTAAGTGCCCTTGTGGATGTGATCATGAGTAGGGGAGGGGTAGCATGATCGCCCAATGCTCCGCTTACAAGGATGGCCAGGGCTCACGCTTCCGCTCTCATTTTCAAGGAACCAATAGAGTATGTGCAGGGGTTTTGTCGCAATAAACCTCTGTACATAGAAGCTCAAGTGGAAGGGATAACAATAAGAAGGGCGTTAGTAGATAATGGCTCTGGAGTTAATATCATTCCTGTTAATGTCTTCAATGCTTTGGGAGTGCCTGCCCAGTGACTACGGGAATCAAACATGAGGCTAAGTCCCTTCAATGGAGCATCAGTGAGGGCGAAGGCTTGTGTGGTCCTTCATTTGCAAGTAGGGCCTATCAGAACACCAAATACCTTTGAGATAGTGGAAGGAGATCCTAGTTATCACATTCTTCTGGGGAGACCGTGGATACACCAACACCATTGTGTACCATCCACCCTTCACCAATGCATAAAATCCAATTACAGAGGGAAAAATATAGAAATATTTGGGGTAAGAGCACCATTTGAGGCGTCTGAATTGCACATGATAGAAGCATTCTGTGTTTGAGGAGGTAGCTCCACCAGGTACAAATGTCATCAGGAAAATGCCACTTATCAAGTTTGTCCAGGGAGCAGGTGGAAGCGAGAAAGAAAGTGAGAGCAAGGAAGAAGAGAATAAATTCAAGAGGGCCTATGGAGAGGGGAGCTCTCGCCCAATGGAAAAAAGTGCTGCTAAGAAGGAAAAGATAGAGAAGTGCCACCTCCCGGATGGGTCTGTGATGTGGAAGGTCTTATAGGGAGGCGCGGGGTTGGCCAAGCCAAGCCTAAAAGAATTGGTTAGCCCCGGACTTCTAAACGCCATCCACGCTTCAAAGGATGTGCAAGGGAGAAGGAGGGAGGATGCCCAAGAAGTGGGCCTGGCAGAATATCTCGACACTGAAGAAGAAGATTTAGAAGAAATAGATATTGGAAATGAAGAAGGAAGAAAGAGGCCGCTCTTTATTTGCAAGTCTCTGGAAGTTGAAGAAAAAAAGAAATTGATTGAGCTCCTGAGAGAATACAGGGTGGTTTTCGCCTGGGAGTACAAAGAAATGCCTGGGCTGAGCAGGGTATTAGTGACCCATAATCTAGCGGTGAGAGAAGATGCAGTGCCCGTGAAACAGCCACCCAGGAAATTTGGGCCAGAAATAGAAGCTCAAATTAAGAAAGAGATTCAGAAATTGTTGGAGGCCCAGTTCATTAAACCAATACAACACCCTACATGGCTTGCTAACATTGTCCCTGTCAAGAAGAAGAATGGTCAAATCCGCTGCTGTGTAGATTTCAGAGATCTGAATAAAGCTTGCCCCAAAGATGATTTCCCCTTGCCACACATAGACAGCATGGTAGACGCCACCGCTTCCCATGAAATGTTTTCATTCATGGATGGTTTTAGTGGGTATAATCAAATACGGATGGCACCTGAGGATGAAGAAAAGACGGCTTTCAGAACACCGGTGGGAAACTTTTATTATGTGGTCATGCCCTTTGGATTAAAAAATGCAGGAGCCACATACCAAAGGGCGATGACTGTCATATTCCATGACATGATGCATGAAATTGTGGAAGATTATGTGGATGACCTGGTGGTCAAGTCTAAGAAGAAGGAGGACCATTTGGAACACTTGAAGGTGGTCTTTGAAAGATGCAAAAAATAAAAGTTGAGGATGAATCCGTTAAAATGCAAGTTCGGTGTGTCCTCGGGTAACTTTTTGGGGTTTAAGGTGCACAGTGGAGGAATATCTGCAGATAAAGAGAAGGTTAAAGCGGTGCAAGAGATGGAGGCCCCAAAATCAAAGAAGGAACTTCAGAGAGCAATTGGAAAATTAGGATACATCAGGCGCTTCATCCCAGCAATTAAGGAAGCAGAAGCATTTCAATGGACCCAGGAGCATCAGGAAGCATTTGAAAAGGTTAAGTGTACTCTGACTTTCACTCATGTCTTGTGTGCCCTAGAGCGAGGGGTACCACTTAGAGTATATTTAGCTATTTCAGAAGAAACCTTTAATGGTCTAATGGCCCAAGAGAAAGAGGGCGTGGAACATCCTGTGGCTTACTTTAGTAGAGTATTAAGAGATCCGGAGCTCAGATATGCACCTCAAGAGAAACAGTGTCTGGCGCTAGTATATGCTTCACAAAAATATAGGCATTACTTCCAGGCACACAGCATACAAGTGATGACAAAATCTGAAGGCATCAAACTTCTATTGCAGGGGCCCGCTCTAACAGGGCGACTGAGCAAGTGGGCATTGACTATCACCGAATATGAGATAACACTTACTACCCCCACCGCTCTCAAAAGTCAAGCTCTGGCAGATCTATTGGCCATATTCCCACCCGCTCTGGAGGAAGAAGAAAGGGAAGAGTTAAGAGGAGAGCTACCAGAGATAGGAGCATGTTGTGAGCAGGAAGCCTGAGTGATGACATTTGATGGAACGCCTTCAAACCCACAAGGAGGGGGAGGAATCACACTCACAAACCCAAAGGGAGAATCTCTAGCGTTCGCCTTGCGTTTGGAATTCCCTTGCACAAACAACGAAGCGGAGTATGAGTCGCTCATTGCGGGGCTAAGCATAGCAGAAGAATTGAAGATACCCAGATTGATAATCAAAGGGGATTCTAATCTTGTGATTAAACAGCTCAAGGGCGAGTATGGTGTGAAGGAAGCATCTCTAGCTGGATGTCGGGAGCAAGCATTGGAACTTATGGATAAATTCCAAATTGATGGTCTGGAGCACATACCCAGAGCAGCCAATAAGCAAGCAGATGCTCTGGCAACAATAGGGAGCCATGCTCATACAAGAGAAGGCGAAGCTGTTGTGCAGTTCAAAAGAATAGGGCGAAGCCCAACTGGAGAAAGGGAAGCCACAAACAAGAGAAATGACTGGAGGAGTGTGATAATGCAACAATTAAGGAGCAGGGCGTTGACTAGAGTGGCCAAAGATTACTGTTTAGTAGGAGGGAAGTTATACAAGAAAAATGGAGATGGGTTGCTATTGAAATGTGTAGAAGAGAAAAAGGGATGCACAAAAATGGTCAAGTTGCATGAAAGCATTTGCGGACAGCCAGGTCCAGGGCTTTATAGGAGATTGCAAAGATATGGAGTTTACTGGCCAGATATGGAAAAGCAGAGCGATAATCTACAAGCAATATGTCCATATTGTAGAGAAGCGAAGAGCGAAGGAGAGGTGAATGGGATTGAGGAGGATTGGAGAGGACCTCTGAAACAGTTTGTCACAGAAGGGGCCCTGCCAGAAGATAAAGTGGAGGCGGAGAAGATACAAAGGCAAGAACGGTAGTATTTTCATGAAAAAGGGGAACTTTTCAAAAAGACATTCACTGGGGAGATCCTGCGATGCATAGGAGGCGAAGATGTGGAGAAAGTCATGAAGGAAGTACACAAGGGAGTGTGTGGGAGGCATCAAGGAGGGAAGAGTTTGTGCCCCGAAATTCTAAGGATGGGTTACTACTGGCCAAGCATGAGGAGTCAAACAAAGGAGTATGTGCAGAAGTGCCAAGAGTGCCAAAAGCATAACAACAAGATACATGCTCCAGCCGCTCAGATGCAAGGAGTGAGTTCGCCTTACCCATTTCACACTTGGGCACTAGATTTCATGGGACCAATAGATCCTCCATCAAGAAATAAGAAGTGGATATTGATAGCCACAGAGCATTTCACTAAATGGGTAGAGGCGACGGCTACAAAAAGCGCAGATGGGGAGACGATGGTAAGGTTCATAAAGGAACACATCATATGTAGGTTCGGTTTGCCTAAACGCATAATATCAGACAATGGTAGCCACTTCATAAATGATAGAGTGACCAGTACATTGGAAAACTTTAAAATCACTCATCACAGGTCAAACCCTTACTATCCACAATCCAATGGGCAGGCGGAAGCTACTAATAAAATACTGCTCCACATTTTGAGAAAGACTGTCAGTGACACACCAAAGGATTGGAGTGAGTATTTACCGCTCGCTCTTTGGGCGTATAGGACTACCAGACATGGTACAACAAAAGCCACTCCTTTCTCTCTGGTGTATGGCGCCGAGGCTGTTTTACCAGTAGAAGTAGCAGTACCATCTGCAAGAGTGAAAATAGGAAGCGATGAGGATCGATTGGGGAGTGCAGAACTTATGGAGGGCGAAAGGGAGAAAGCGCAAGGAGATATGTTAAAGCATCACAGGCAAGTAATGTTGATGTATGATAAGATGGTGAGACCAAGGATGTTCGCCCAAGGGGAATTAGTGCTGAAAGCAATGGATGCAGTGATGAGGAATATGCACCTGAACAAATGGGCACCAAAGTAGGAGGGACCTTACATAATTCAAGAGACTCACCCCAACGGGTACTGCTTCCTGCTTGATCCAGACTCACAAAAAAGGATAGGTCCTTTGAACTTCAGGTACATCAAGAAATACTACCCCTAGGCAAGGGTGATTACTAGCCTCAGAAAACTTTTGTTGTTTTAAGTTATTCTTACTTGCTTAGAATTAAGTGTGATTTGTTAATGGGTAGCGTAGCGGGCGAATGAAAGCGCCAAGAATCATTTTTGTAATCATCTGAAGTACTTATGAATGAACAATGGCTACGTGCATTTCACACCTTTACTACGCTTTATGATGATGAAGTTGCATGATGTCGTGATAACTTACTTGCTTGTCACATTAATATTGTGAAAATGAACTAGTATAATCATCCATTTAGTTATTCCAGTAGATAGTCAATACACTGAATATGATTGCCAAAAAAAATAGGAAAAAAAAGACTCTTTGTTAATAATGACCATACGATAGCTATTGTTTCAAAAGGGAGTTATACTTGATAATAGCAAAAGAGAATATGCTTTACATTGAACACTAGTTGTTCGCTCTACATAAAAATGATGGAGAACATTCCCATTCTCTTGAATCCCGCTGAGACCATTCCCTTAAAAAAAAGGAAAAAAAAAGAGAAAGAAAAAAAAAGAGAGAGAAAAAGAGACAGTTGAAAAAAAAAAGAAAAAAGAAAGAGAAACAGCTAAAAAAAAGAATTAAAAAAAAGAGAGAAAAGAAAAAAAAAAGAGAGAGGGACAACTTACGGAACTTATGTGCATATGTGTAAAAGCACTAAGAAAATATGCAAGAGCATATTAGTGTACAATACAGAGGGAGATATGTGCAAGAGCACGTTTATATAAAATCACTAAGAAAAATATGCAAGAGCATATTGGTGTACAATACAGAGGGAGATATGTGCAAGAGCACGTTTATATAAAAGCACTAAAAAAAATATGCAAGAGCATATTAGTGTAAAACACAGACAGAGATATGTGCAAGAGCGCATTTGTGTAAAAGCACCAGAATGTGTAAGAGCACATTAGTGTACACACAGATAGATAAGCGTGCAAGAGCATGTTATAACAGAAAATCTAAAGGTGCGATTGGATGTCGTTCCCCGCCTTTGCGATAGATAAATCCAAGTGGAAATGGCCACCCACTTGTGATTCAGATATGCAAATACTTGGTATTTGTAGTTATAGAGAAAGAGCGTGAAAGCGGAAAGAACACATCATGTCATAAAGAAAAGCCCAAAAGAATGGGTTCACATTATAAAGCATTACCAGAACATTACAGACTAACCATTGTCAAGATGCAAACAGAAATAACAAGTGCAAGAAGCTAATATCCAAAAGTACATATTCAGAACTATCAAAACAAAGGAAACTAAAAGTTGACAAGAAAGGCCAGTGCAATATGAACAGTGGCATAGGCTTTGTCTTCAGATTCAATGGCTGCCAAGTCACGATCAAATCCAGCAAGGCGACTACGAGCATCTCTAAGCTTTCCCTCCAAAAGAGCAATTTCCTTCAATACATCTGTTCGTTGAGACGCTAAAGTAATCTTGGACTCCCGCCTAGCTTTAATGGCAACTGGATCAAAGGACGCCATGATAGACTTCACTGCATCATATAACTTCTTAAACCAAGCACCATCAAAACCACACAGCGGAAGCGAAGCGAGGTACCGGAGAAGGGTAATCTTGTGTGTAGAAAGCAACTCCTCAGCAGTACAAGACTTGAAAAGCTTCAGAAGTTCAACAAGAAGGAGGAAGCCTTGCTTACGGAAAGGAAGCGGAAGCGAGGGTGGAGGAGGAATCACATCTTGATGAGCCGCAAAGAAAGCTTGAACCAAAAGCACATCCTCTGCAGATAACATAGACTCCAACCCCAACGGTTTAGGCACTGGAAAAAAAAAAGAAAACAAGATATGCAAAAAGATATAGGAAGGAAAGGAGGAAAGAAATCTAAAAAAAAGAGAAGAAGAACAAGGCGGAAGAGAAAATAAAATAAAAAACTTACATGATACATGAAGATTGGAGGCATCAATGCTCGCCTCAACTCTTCTTGCAATAGCAGCAGCAGCAACGGGTCCAATATCAGAACACATTGGAGGAAAGGAAAGGATTTCAATACCATCAAAAGCATCCTTAGAAGAAGAAACAATAGCATCACGAGTAGAAGCGGGGGAAGAAGGCAAAAGATCCAGAACCACTCGCTCCTGCGGAGAGGAACCCTCCTCCAAAGCAGAAGGCGAAGAAAGACCTTCTTCCAACGGACCCAGTGGCGAAGGAGAAATACTGGCAATAGCAAGAGGTGCAGAAGCAACAACTACAAGAAATAGTGAATATTATGAAAGGGCAGAAGAGAATGTATAAAATTCAGAAAGTGAAATATGAAAAGTAACGTGAAGACATACCTATGGCCTCAGCATCTTCTGCAAGCGAAGAGGAATGAGATGCAACAACATCAAGCATCGGCGCACATGGTGCGTTAGGATGCACCTGGTCCATCAGAACGATATCATTAGGAACAACATCAAGGTTTTGGCTAGGCGACACAACATCATCTGACGGGGAAGATAATTTTGCCAACAACATCTCATGCTCAGAAGGTGAAATTACTGAACCATCAATGCCACTTTCAGAAGAATCCGTGGAATTAGGACCACCATTCCCAGCATCTTCGCTCTCAGAAATCAAATCCACTGACTCAGAGACAGAAACAGAAACAATGGAGCGAGCGCGCAATCTCAATGAAGAACGGAGTCCAGTAGAGGAAGCAGGGCTCGTTTCTGCGGCTCGCTTATTTTTTTTTTGGGAAGGGGTTGCAGAAGCCTTGGTAGCAGAAGCTGCTGAAACAGGAACATTGGAAGGTGGAAGAGACCTCTTACCCTTAGCCTTGGACACAGCAGTAGGAGCACCCTTTTCCTTGGAAACAGAGGTGAACACCGGAACAGCCAACTCAACTGCAATAACACAAAGCAAAGCAGCATATATGAATAACAAGGAATGCAGATATGGATAACAGGAAATACAAAAAAAAAATAGAAAACCAAAATCAAGGTATACCTGCACGAGCCAAGTCTTTTTTTGAAATAGGAGCATAATAAGGATCCCTACATGCAATACTAATGTCAGGCGGAAGAGCATCGCTACGAGTGGCCTCAAAGAAGCGAAGATGAGCAAGCACAACAACATAATATTCCACCCGCTCTTGAATAGGCAAACCAGAGAGAGAGGCATGAACAAAGAGGGATCATAAAGAGGCAAGTCCGATGGGGGTTTGAGCATAACCGCATCCAAGGCACCAAAAATATCACAAGGACTCAAATCAGAAACACACAGAGGTTGATCAAAGCCAAGTTGTCTGGATACGCGATCCACTCTATATGCAAACGGAAATAAAGCACCTCCAGAAGAACCAATATTATCGGTGATTATGAAACCAGGAAGCAAGCAGGGAGTAGTAATAAGAAGCCACACATCAAAAATCCCTTCAGAATGATTTGCAAGGTCATTACGAGTCCCGAACGAGCCTTTTGTGTACATAAGATGAAAGGACACACCGCCAATAAATCGCTTATCCACATAAGGTCTAAAACAGAAACAACTCTCGTCGTCAATGACCTCCAACAAAGACAACCTGGCCTTCCCACCATGCCAGTGTAGACAGCAAGGTCGTGGTGCAAACATTGAAGGATCACTGGAAGCAAGGGGAACTGGAGCTAGGGGAAGTTGGCGTACAGGACCATAATCCAGAAAACGCTCAAAGAGAAAATAATGCAAGAACACTAAATCCAGAAATGAAGTAACAGAAAAGCGACCAATGGAAAGTCGCATTTGTTCGGCAACCTGATTAAGGCGTCCATACAAACCGCCCAAGTACAAAGGGGCTAGTGGAAGGCGAACCCCATTTGTTAATAAACAAGCGAAAATAAAAACAAAGGGGCTAACCGACTCCCAATGCGGACTAGTAAAAACATAACGACTAAGCCAAAAAGAGACAAAAGTCGCCCTTTTCAAATGAGGTTCTAAGCAAGGTCCAAATTCAAATTTCCCATTAAAAGTATCACCAAAGAAGTACCTGATCCAAGTAGCAAAGGTATACTTCAACGAGCTAGCACTCTTGAGCCTCTTGGAAGAAGGAACCAAGCAGCCAGTCCCCCTTATCTTCTTGGAACCTTTGCTTGCCTTCGCCTATCAAAGAAATCCCTGGAGTAACGCGCGCTAAGCCAAGTGGCAGCTTTCAATTCCTTAGCAGTCTCAATAACCGAATCATCAATAGCATCAAGAGAAAGAGAATGTTCTCCAAAGACGGGCAACCCCAATAACAGCACAACATCTTCCAGAGTGGGCGAAAATTCACCCCAGGAAGTCAGAAACGTATGAGTACTAGTGCACCACCTCTGTAGAAGGAGATTGTTGATGTACCAGCAAGTGGACTGGGTCAACGAGTAATATAGTCTGGAAGACCGAATATCGTCCCACAGGGATCGAAGTTGTTTCTAATAACTTTCCACCAATTCGTAATTATTAGTGCAACTTGTTATTGAATTTAAGAAGGAGAAGAATAATAATAGTAAAATAAGAAAAGAAGATTGAGGAGATAAGATGTATAGAAAGCAATAGAAAAAGGTTAGGAACTTGGTTTCATTGTATGATTCACTTATTTAACTATAATTTATATTTTCCTTTAATTATCCTTCAATTCATGGACCATTCCTCTCAAATAGTAATAGTTAGATGTCTCTAACGTTACCCTTATTTTCTATATATTTAATCCTTGATCCCTCAACAAATTACAATATAAGAAAATATCCATTCAGCACAAGGGAATTAAAAAGCCATATAATCATCCAATTATATCCCTATATTTTGGACTGATTATACCATTAATTGCATGGCCTATTCAAAATCCCAACTCCCGTTGCGAATTAAGAAATCCAAAACATAAATTGCGCGGGTTTATGTAATAAAAACTCAATTAATGCATGAATTAAAAACTGCAAAATACTAAATCATAAATTAAAATAAGTTACACCATACAATTTACACCATGTTCCTAACAAGAGGTTTTAGTTACACATATAGAAATAAAGAAAACAGAAGCAAAGAGAAAACCTCATATCATAGACAATACAGGTTAACTCTCCAAGAGACCTTCAATCCTTGTGTCTTGCCTCCTTGCTGTCAATAGATGTTACTAATCTCTCTAATCCTAATTGAATTCTATGATCTCAAAACCTACTGAAAACTATTTACAAATCCTCTATTTAAAGAGTAAAACAAATCCTAAAATAAATCTTAATTAAATCTAATAGATAAGGTCCATGTTTATCTTCTAATCTCTGACCAAATCTAAGATATGAAGCCAAATTAGACTTCTCTTCTTCTATTTTGTTCAGAATCTGGTCAAATTGGGCCTCCAACATGCACGCGCGCCCCAGGCGAACGCGACCTCGCGCCCCAGGCGCGCAGGTCTGATGATTGCTTCTCTTTCACGCAGGCGCGCCTCAGGCGCCCCCGTCCCCGCGCCCCAGGCGCGCGGGACCTACTCCGACTCCGTTTTGCTCCGTTCTTTTTCCATTTGCAAGATCTTTTCGTCCTCTTTTCAGGTCCATAAATATTTTATCCATTTAAGCTCTAAAAAGTACCTGAAACACTAACAAACGGATCAAAACGCTCAAAGGACCCTAAACTACTAAAAATAATTAAAATCTAATAAAAAGTCCTAAATTTTCTAGAGAAACAAGCCAAATACATAGTAAAAGGGAGTCAAATCAATGCTCAAATCTATATATATTGGACCCAAATCAGAGATCCATATCCTCTTCCTTTTTAGTAAGTGATAAAAAGGGAGAAGCCTTAATAGCAGCAGCAATACCAACCTTCTCCAAGGTTTGAACAAATTCTAAATCATTAGTAAAGACGTATGTTACCCATTCGGCCAATCCATTTGTAGAACTCAAGCGACCGTGAAAGCAAACGGGCGACCATGGAAATTCCTCATGTGCTAGGCGAGAGCGGAGGAGCGAAGGACCCAAACTTGTGGACGGAAGCGAAGCCTGTGGAGATAAAAGCATCGCCTCACAGAGAGGTATTGTTGGTCGTTCCACTGAGAGGGGTAAAAAGATTACCTGAAGAAGGAGGTTGCACAAAGGGACGGTTGGGGAAAGGAATTTCAGCAGCATCCTTAGTGGAACCTGCACCGGACAACTCCGCTCGGGGTGATGGAAGGGAAGGAAGGAATCGGTAAGAAAGAATAGGGGGAAGAGATTCTTTGAGATTTGGGGAATTTGTAGAAGGAGAAGTCTCAATAGGGGTGGGAGATGACATTTGAGAAGATATGAAACCACCAAGAGAGGAGACGAAGGCACGGTGCACGGTGGAGCCGGGGAGGCGCGGCGAGCGGCGGCCAGGGAGGTGCGGCGAGCGGCGCGCACGATGGGGTCAAAGGGGGCGGCGACCGGCGTGACGGCTAGGGAGAAACGGTGGAAGGAAGGGAGCAGGGGTTCAACAAGGATTGTGGAAACACAGAAGAAGAAGAAGAAGGAAGGAATAGGATTGCAGAGAGAGTGGTTCGTATGTTTTAGGATGAGAGCAAAGGAGTTAAGTGATATTTTGGAGGCACATGTTACAAGACACTATTGATTGGGTATGGAGCAGTTAGTGGAGAAAGTGGGAAGTTGAGGAGTTTGCAGCAAAGAAAAAAAAAGAAAAGAAAAAAAAACAACAACAAAAAAAAATACAAAGAAAAAAAAATATAGCAGTAACTGTGCCTCCACTGCTGTTCAACGTGACATGACGACATACCCTTCGCCTCAGCATCTTTTGCAAGCGAAGAGGAAGGAGACAAAACACCATAACGCATTGGTGCATTAGAACGCAGCTGGCCCACAGGAGTGGCATCACAAGAGACTTGGTCATTAGGAACAACATCAAGGCTTTGGCTAGGTGACACAGCACCAAAAGCATCATCTGAAGGCGAAATTATTGAAACATCACTATTAATACCACTTTCAGAAGAATCAGTGGAAATGGGATCACCATCTTCAGAATCCTCGCTCTCTGAAATTAAATCCACAGATTCAGAGGCCGAAAAGGGAGCATTCATTCAGTCATTCAATCATGCATAACACTCATTCATTCATTCATTCATCACATTTTCATAAAACATCAAATCATACTGAAACATGAAGGATCACTACCTAAGAGGATCAAACCAGCAAAAAGAATTGCCATGACACAAGATTTACTAAAGAGTTAGCAAAGCGCAACAAAAACTAGGGGGCTACCCCTCGACGAGATAATGACGCTGGCTCATGAACTATCAAAATCATATACGAGTCCTCAATGAAAGGGAAGTTTTCAACCTTTAATATCTTTTCCTTTAATTTTATATACATACATACTATTTTGCCTTTATGCAATTTTTAACATAAAGATTATGTCTCTTGAGGACATCATGCACTTGAGAAAGAATAAATTCTTCCTCAAGTGCAAGGGGGCTATTGTTTGGATCCGTTTTTTATGGTCATAATCTTTATTTAACAATTTAATCTTGCAGGAAAGATAAGATAATCATAATTGCAACCAAGACGAAAGGCGAAACGGTAAAGTACTTAGTGGGCCCATGCCACCTCGGTGTAGGACGACACATCAGTGGTACCACTAAGTTGGGAACTTCATGGACTACGTGGCTTGGAAGGCTTTGGATGGAGGAAAGTGCACAGGGCGTTCGTGCCTTGACAAAGCGCCTTCATGATAGATAAGGGACAAAGACGCTCTGACACCCATGACGCTCTAAGATCTAGGACGCCTTAGGACAAAGCCACTTTAACTTGTCCGCTCTCACCCTCTGGCCTCGCTCGTCCACTGACCCACTTATTGTGAGAGCGAAGGTTGACACTCCTTCTCCCAAAACTTGGTCACCAAGTTTACTTGGTCACCAAGTGTTTGCCCTATTACCCTTAAGTCCCTCCAAAGCCCTATTACCCTTAAGTCCCTCCAAAGCCCTATAAAAGAGGACTCAGATACAAAAACAAGACAGAATAAGAAAAAGAGAAAAAGACACCTAGACTACTTCCCCCATCACCAACTCTCCGAACTCCAATATTCTCACTACCCTCAGCATCTAAAATACCCATCTAAACCCAACACTTTCCCATGACCAACACTCACAGCATTTCGACATAGCCAAAACATTAGAAATAACTTGAAAACAAGAATCAAAGTATCAACTCCCTCATTCTTCCTAATCCAGTGACAAGGGCAAAGAGCGCTCCGGTCGATCCTCCCGACGATTCTTCATGATGCTCCATCCGTTCTGTCCAAGCCATAGAGGCATGGATTTGGTACTTCTACATATATATCCAAAGCTTACGAACTTAGAATCTCATTATTTATTGTTAAACCTCTTTTACAAAAAGTGGTCCAAAACACAAAGAGACCAATCCAACCAAAAAAACCAAGCCACACGTTTTGAGCAAAAAGACAGAGCAGAAAAAGGTGATCAACATTCTCCTCATTGCCTAAACAACAAACACAGAAGGGAGAGACACCATTTGGAAGAAGTACTCGTGTGGACAAATTGTCCTTTATTGCTAACCTGCCATACAACAGCTTCCACATGATCCCACTAATCTTTGAAGGTGTTAAACTATTCCATACCTTGCCAAGTAAGACCTGCTGTTGTTGATTCACACCATCATGTCCCACAGGAAACAAGAGAGAAAACAGATTTTCATACCCACCGCTTACCGAATACCCTCCTTCATAATCTTTGACCCAAATCCACTTATCTCTAACCGACTTGGAAAGCATTATATTAGGCAGATGGTTCAGCATGGCATTAAACAAATCCTCTTCCCAAATGAACATACGCCTACGCCATTGAAACTTCCAAGACCACCCTGATAAGTCAACACATCTAATGTCCGCAACCGATTCCTCCTTGTTGAGAGTAATAAAGAACAAGCGCGAAAAGACCAGCTTCAAAGGAAGGGTGCCGCACCACACATCCGACCAAAATTTGGTGCTAGAACCATCACCAATCACTTTTTTGATTCCAGCACCGAACCAGTCTAAATCCGCGCCACCCACCGAACTGATTTTCCCAAGATCACGCCACCAAGTAGAGCTGTGATCAAAAATATTAGCTGCTGCCCCTGGATCATAAGCTCCATATTTATCTTCCACTAATCTCACCCAAAGAGCATTTCTATCGTTGAGAAGGCGCCATTTCCATTTCCCTAAGAGGGCCAAGTTAAAACACTCCACCTCTCTCACACCCAAACCACCATTCTTCTTAGAATTACACACCTTCCGCCAACTAACCCACGCAACACCTTCTTAGAATTATGCGACCAATGTAATTATGAAATTTATAATACTTCTTATTAATTACCAACAATATCACTATCTTTAATTTGGGTATTTTATGGCCAATATTTTAATCCTTTTGTGTTTGAACAATGAATAAAATATTTCATCGGCAATAGTGATATCAAAGGTGTAAGTTCATTTGTTAATTTAATTTAGCTTCTCTTTGGCTTTAACAGGTTTCAACTTTCAAGGTCTAACGTAACACACGTAGTGTGGGCCTTTTTATAGTTTAGCCATACTAACCTCACATTCTTCTAAGTCCCAACTCTCTTCATCGTTGTCAGACTCTCAAGCTTCTAATTCAATCCAAGCCACCTTAACTCCTTTGGAGAAATGACCTTGCCTTTTGTTTTCTTCTTCTCTTGATTGTTCAATCTCCTTAACCCTTTAAACTAATTATGTCAAATCAACAAAGGATAAATTGGTCAACCTTTCACGAATGAAATAATCTAACAGCTATTTCCACCACTTTTACATTTGGAATAGGCATGTAGCACCTACCCCTCATTTGATTGAACCTTGATAAATAATTGATCAAGGAAACTCCTTTCCAATTGGGCCCAACCGTGTATTGAATTAGGCCTCAAAGTGGAGTATCACGAGAATGCATTCTTTGTCAAGGAACTAGGAAAATAGTTCATTTTCATGTCCTCGTTCAAGGCCATATCTCCAACTTCTATAGTGCATCTTGCCACGTGTTCCACTATCGATTCATCTGCTTCCCAAAAGAACTTCTACAACTTAAGCACTTTCGTGCCTCGCGGATTTTCTTCACGTTGTGCTCAATCAGGCAATGGTGATGCAAATTAGGGTTAGCTAATCAGTCCCACGTTCAAACCAAAGCGATTAAGTGCTTGATGAACAACACGATTTACTTCATCGACCCCAAGATTATCTTGAGGTCTTTGGTGTGCAAGTGGGTTCGCGGGTCTGGGTGTTGGGTACTGACGGAGCGAATCTGGGCGGGTGGGAGCTGACAGTGGGGCGTTGGAGCAGTGACGTTGGTGGGGTATTGGACGGTGGGGCGTTGCTTTCATCGGTGGGGTTGGGCGGCGGCGGGGCTGAGGAGGGAGAAAAGAGAGATGAAGGAAAAGATGAGATTTCTGAATTTTCTTTTTCTTATTTTTTAATTTATTTTATAAAATGAAATTATTACAATGCCCTTATCTTTAAAACTCATGTCCCCCGATGTATCAAGGTATTTTTGTCTATGATAATTCGGTACACAATGCTAAAGTGTTCCAACTATTAGCAAATCCCTTTAATTAATAATATTAAAGATATAAACATTTGATGTGTATTTTCAAAATTATTTCTATAAAATTATTGGTAATCTAAAAAATATTGAATAAATAGGAGTGTTTGTGGAATGAAGATTGTAAATTGATATAGAGTCTTATAAATAAGGACAAAAAAAAGTGTAAAAAAGGTATTAAACGGAGGTAGTACTATACTGCAATGACATTTAGGTTGCCCTTGCGGGAGGGGATAGGTATTATGATATTCGCTCCGTGGGTACCCGCATATATATAATTATATTTTATTACTTTGAGAACTTATAAAATTTCTTTTATTAATTAATATTTCATAACGAATTTTAAATATGAAATTATAATGTTAAAAATTTATCATATGTAAGTTATTATTCATCTTACAATTAATTTTATGTATAATAATTATTACAAAATATAAAATTATATGATAAAAGTTTAAAACTCGCAAATATCCGGGAGTAGAGCCGACAAAAAAGCACGGCATGATGGGGTCGGGTCGAAAAAGCACGAAGAAATGTCGGGCCTAGACAACAAATGTGAAGCCCGAATTATACACGTGCTTTTTTAGCACGACACACAAAAGCTCGAAACCCGTTCGGGTTTTTGCCGGGCTAACCCAGCACGGCACGCAGGCACGATTTATTTAATTTTTTTTTTTCTGAATTAAAAAAAACCAACAAACTCAAACCATATAAATCCCTAATTAATAATAATAATAATAATAGGCTAATTATGCGGCTAATAGCATATCGTCATCACTCATTCACGTCATAGTGTCACACACTCACAGTTTACATCGATGTCTTAGAAACTTAGACTCTCGGTTTGGGTTTTATTTTGGCTTTGCATTGATGTGCTTGACATTGCCTTTACATTGATTTATTGAAGTTGAATTATTGATGGTATAGGATTATTACGTTGAATTATTTTGTGTCTCTCACATTTATAGTTAGCATAATGGACTAATGGTTGTGAATCTGAACTAAACACTGTGAGCATAATTACCATCACTATTGTGAGTTGTGACAGACTAACAGTAGGTTTTAGGCCTTTTGGGACTAAAAATCTCATGTTTTTTTTTCCTTTTTGCCTTAATCAAAAGCAGATTTTTTTTTTAAAAAAAAAATTTGCCGGGCCGCACGAACAAGCACAAAGTCTACATAGTGCGGGCTTAGAAAGCATTTTTGAAGCACGATTTTAAGCCGTGCTTTGAGAATTAATCTACAAACCCCACACTTTAGACCCATTGTTAATTCCCAAACCCCGTTTTTTCCTATGGGGTTCGCTCGGAATTTTTTTCGATATCCCCGACATTTTTCCGACTTTAAAAACCCATTTTTAATAAACGAGCATTCGGAAAAATGCATTTTTCCGATTCGAGGGTATCGGAAAAAATACCGAGAGAACCCCATCGAAAAAAACGGGGGTTTGGGGCTTAAAGAATGGGGTTTGTAGACTACTACTCCCGTGCTTTTTAAGCACGACACGATTATAGCCCGAACACGAACCGGGCCGGCCCGAATATGGCCGAGTAGCACAAATTGCCACCTTTACCCGCGAGTATGGGCATGAGTAAGCAATACTACCCGCACCCATGGGTACTTATAGGCTATATCCATCCTTACTTATAGGTGGTGTTTGGCAACCACAATGCTATAGGAATAACAATAGTTGTTGCCAAAGATATTTCACAATGGCTATTTGTTTTTCGCAATGACTTTGTTATTGTTATAAACCGGTTTTCTTGGTGGATTCAACTATATATATCCATCTCAACCAGAGTAATTATAAGAATTATATTATTTATTTCTTCATGTTTAAAGTTGTTCAATTATCAATCTACACCAAGCAATTCTAGGATTTAATTTTTCATTTTTAAAATTTTTAGGTTGAATCAAAAAGTTTTCAACATATATAAGAGATATTTTTAAAAGTATTAAGATATACTATTTATATTTTCTCAAAAATATAAGTTGAATAGTGATGGTACAATGATCGTTCGGTTTAACACAAGTGAGGCAAGAAATGCAGTGTTGGAGATTGGCATCTATCATTTTGATAAGAAGCCTTTAATATTATCTCCTCGGACTGGCAAACCGGTTAAACGTGGTCTTCATGAGAGCCTGCCAGTATGGATTCAGCTTCCTGATCTAAATCTCAAATTTTGGAGTGCCAATGCATTGAGCAAAATTGCTAGCCTTGTTGGAATTCCGATAATGGTTGACCAAGTCACTCAGGAAAGGAATCGTATTAATTTCGCAAGGGTATTGGTTGAAGTCAAAACTTCTATTCTGCCTGATGAGATCTATTTTGAGGATGAGAATGAATGATTAATTACTCAAAAGGTTACCTATGAATGGAAACCATTGTTATGCAGCAAGTGTTCTATGTATGGCCACGATTCTAAAATGTGAAGAAAAAATGTTAAACAGCAGTGGGTTGTGAAAAAGAAACCAAGCCAGGAAGATGTGGAAACCATTGATGACAGATTGAAACTCAAGGAGTCTATTGAGAAGGGCACTATTCATGAGGAAAATGTCCCCAGTGCTATTGAGGAAGTCATTTCAGTGCTTGGTGAGGGTGCTCCTTTGATGGCATCAGGTGCAGTTACGTTGGATGCTATTATTCCAGGAAATACCTCACAGAATGATAAAACAGATGAGGGTTGGACAACTGTTACTAGGAGCAAGGCTGCTAAGAAACAGATAGGCTTCTCAGCCATCCTCTCATGGATAGTTTAGGAGCATGGAATATAAGAGGGCTCAACCACCCTCAAAAGCAGAAGGAAATTATTAACTTCTGCAGGTTGCATAAGGTAGGATTGTTTGGCATTCCTGAGAATAAATTACAAAGTAATTCAGTTATGTTTGTCCTTAATCACATTGCTCCTGGTTGGAGTTTTTTAATAAACACTGATGTGAGTCCTATTGGTAGAATTCTTGTGATCTGGAAGCCTGATACTTTTGATGTCACTCTGATAGCACGGTCTGCTCAATATATGCATTGTATGGTTTCTGTTAAATCAGATAATAACTTCTTCTTCTGCACCTTTGTTTATGCTTCTAATGATCATGAGGAGAGGAAGGAGCTTTGGCAGGTCATTCAGGGTATTAGCAGCATAATTTCTGATCCTTGGATTATCCTAGGGGATTTTAATACCTTTCTTGACCCGCAAGAAAAGGTAGGAGGTTTGGTGGATCTTGATCTTCTTCAAGATTTCAGAGATTGTGTTGACATAAGTCAGCTTGTTGACATGAGATTCAAGGGCTGCTCTTTAACTTTGTGAAATAAGCAAGTTGGTGTGGATAGGATTCTTTCTAAGTTGAACAGGAGTCTTGTTAATTCTGCTTGGCCTAATGCAGAAACGAATTTCTTGCCAGCTGGTGTATCATATCACTCCCCTATCTTGATTGATTGGAATACTCATAATTCTATGCATAGATCTGATTTCAAGTTCTTTAATATGTGGACTCAGTTGGATGATTTTGGTAATATTGTTAGTGATGTTTGGAATCAGAATATTAAGGGTACTGCTATGTTTCAGTTAAGCAAGAAGCTGGAGTTAATCAGGAAGCCTCTCAGAACCCTTAATATGAATCATTTTTCTGATATTGAGAAAAAGGAAAAGGTTCTCAAAGAAAATTTGGAGGAAATTCAGAATGGCTTATCTCATAATCCCCTAGACATTTCCTTGCAGAATGAAGAAAGGAAAATTATCAAAGACTATAGAGCTGCTCAGAAGGTTGTGTTATCTTTTCTTAGTAAGAAAGCTAAGTTACATTGGCTAAAAGATGGGGATAGTAACACTAAACTCTTTAATGACTCAATCAAGCAAAGGGTGTACAAAAACAGAATTGTCTAGATTAAAGATGAGCATGGTGTTTTTGTTTCTGGTCAAGATAATATTACCACAATCTTTGTGGACTTTTATAAGCACTTATTCAGTAGAAGAAGTTCTTATCACTGGAATGAGGAGGTCATTTCTGAAGGAAACACTCTTTCTATTTCCCAGCAGATAAATCTTGTTAAGCCTTTCACAAATGAGGAGATAAAACAAGCTTTCTTTGCTATTAATTCCAATAGTTCTCCAGGCCCTGATGGCTATGGCTCAGAATTTTTCAAGAAGGCTTGGGATATTGTGGGCAATAGTTGCTGTGCTGCTGTTCAGGAATATTTTATAACAGGTAAAATTCTCAGAAGATTTAATGAAACTAATCTTGTAATGATCCCTAAAATTGATGGTCCTTCTGAGGTTAAAGATTACAGACCTATTGCTTGCTGCAACACTGTCTATAAATGCATTTCAAAGCTGCTATGTAATAGATTGAATCAGGTTTTGCTAGACTTAATAAATGATAATCAAACAGCCTTTGTGCAAGGTAGAAGTATCATCCACAATGTGCTAATTTCCCAGGAGCTTCTGAGATTATATGGCAGAAGGCATGCTTCACCTAGATGTCTTATGAAGATAGATATTCACAAAGCCTATGACTCTCTTGACTGGAATTTTATCTCTGATATGCTGAGGGCATTCAAATTCCCTGATAAATTTTCTCAATGGCTGATGACTTGTGTAACTTCTGCTTCTTATAGAATCATAATTAATGGTCAGAAGTCTGAATCCTTTTCACCTTCCAGAGGTTTGAGACAAGGTGATCCTGTATCACCTTTAATCTTTGTTATGGCCATGGAAGTTTTGAGTAGATATCTGCAGTTGGCATCAAAAAACAGGAACTTCAGGTTTCATCCTTTGTGTAAGGATTTGAAGCTAATCAATTTAGCCTTTGCTGATGACTTGATGATCTTTTGCAAAGGGCATCCAGCAAGTGTGAGAATTTTGATTGATGCTTTTCAGGCTTTCTCTAGTAGCTCAGGTCTCACAGCTAGCCCCTCAAAATCACACCTCTTTATGGCTGGCATTCCTGATGATACTCAGAATCTCCTTTTGCAGATAACTGGTTTTCAAAGGGGTTCCTTTCCATTCAAATATTTGGGTTTACCTCTTTCTACTAAGAAATGGCCTTCCTCATCTTGCAAAGTTCTCACTGATAAAGTGTGCAGAAGAATTGATAGTTGGAGAAGCAGAAATTTATCTTATCAAGCTAGGTGCTGTTTGATCAATTCTGTCCTCCTCAGTATGCAGGTTTACTAGAGTCAGATTTTCATAATTCCAAAAGCTGTTCTCATAGCTATAGATCAGAAGTGCAGAGAATTCCTTTGGGGTAAGAATCAGGATGGTCATTATCATGCTGCTGTGTCTTGGCAGCAGGTTTGCAGACCTAAGAAATGTGGTAGATTAGGCTTCAAGAACTCAATTGTTTGGAATTATGCTGCAATTGGTAAACAAGTCTGGCAAATAGCAAGTAAAAAGGATTCCTTATGGCTGAAATGGATTAACTCCATCTACTTAAAGGATTCTGATTTCTGGCTTTATGAACAGAAGGCTGGTGATGGCTGGCATTGGAAACAAATTCTGAAAGTGAGGGACAAATTAGAGCCTCACTATCAGAATGGCCTCTGGTCTCGCTCCTCAAATGGTTCTTACTCCATTAGAAGTGGCTATTCTGTTTTGATGAATGACAATCATGCTTTCCCAGAATACAGAATTGCTTGGAATTGTTTCTCAGTTCCTAAGCATGCCTTCATTGTCTGGTTGACCTTGCTTGACAGGTTGAAGACAAGGACCAGATTAAGCTCTTTCATGCATATTCCTACTAATTGTTCTCTCTTCAACTTAGCTGAAGAGACCAGAAATCACCTTTTTTTCCAATGTGATTGGAGTAAATCTTTGCTTGAGGCTTCCTGCAACTGGTTAGGCTTGGATTATTGGCCTTCTCGTTTCCAAGTTTGGTCCCGTTGGCTTGTTTATGGATTCAAGGATAAAGTTCGAAGGAAATGTGTAATTGCCTTGTTTGCAGCTGTGATATATCAGATTTGGAAGGAACGAAATTTCAGATTCTATCATCAAGGAGCTCATTCAGTGGATTACATTCTAAGGATAGTCAAAACTGAAGTTGCTTGGCGTATAAGTTACTGTGTTCCCATGTTTTCTAGTTGGACAAATAAAACATTGGTAGATAGAATTCGGTTGGAAATTAATTGTACTTAGTCTCCTTTTGGCAAGCTATTATCTTTGAACCCTTCCTAGAAGGTGGCAGGGATTTAGTCTTGGCCTTTAGTTTGTATGGTTTATCCTTTGTCTGTTGGTAATGAACTTTTTCGTTTACCAAAAAAAAAATATAAGTTGACATTGGTTATTAATCCGTCAATAAAATTTTGTGTATCAATAAATGTGAATTTGTCAATTTTTAATTTGAACTTTTATTTTTTAAATTAAAGTGTATGTTACTCTCTCCATTCCATATTTTTTTTTGGATTTTTAGGTGTTTTTTTTCCATTATTTCATAATTTTTGTACTTTAACGATTTCAATGCATAATCGTGGTTTTTTTTCCAATTTTAACCCTTTATTCAATCATTTTTTTACTCTTTGTTACTTCTACTTTTATATTTTCTCTAATCCTTAAACTACTATACTCACTCCATTTCAAATCTTTTGGTGTTTTAGGCTTTTTCTTTATTCTGTATCTTTTGTCCTTCTACAATTTTAATACATAAATATTTTTTTTTCAATTTTAACACTTCGTTCAATCATTTTTTTTTCTCTTCATTAATTCTACTTTTATCTTCTCTCTCATCCATAACTATACATTAATTAATGAACTCGCACTCTTTCTAATAAAAATTACATACAACTACAATTATATTGTCAATAAGAATTAAATACGAACATTTTAGACAAAACACTTAAAAAATTTATAATAATGAACGCATTCTTAATATGTATGCTTAAACCTAAAAGGTCAAAAAAATTGGAATGAAGGGAGTACATTAATTAATGGACACATTTTCTTATAAAAATTAAAGGGTCTTGCTAATAAGTGCAAATGACATTTGTTAATGTTGTTAGAAGTAATGAAACAATTAATCACATGTTGACATTAATCTCTCTCTCGGAAATCTCAAAAATAACATGTTTCTATGACAAAATACTACTTTTAGTTTCATAACAAGTGCCTAGCATTTTCCAAAATTAAATACTATTACAATTTTAATTAAGAATTAAATAGGGACATTTTAGACAAAACAAATATAAAACTTATAATAATCAACACTTTCTTAAATATAGAATTTGGCAAGAAAGGAACACTCGTTGTTTTGCCAATCAGGAGGCTGATGTCTTTCAAGTTTTCAAGCAATTAAAGAGAGATTTAGCTATTAGATTGAATTATGTATTTGATATTAATAAGGTTTTTGAGAGAACCATTGTAATTCGACTTATGGAGGAATTATGATTTTATCTTGATTAGTAATGTGAACCCTTCATAGAAGGCGACATGTTGCTAATTGAGATTTGAGGTATACTTTGGTCATGAACCCTTCTTAGAAGGTGGCTTGACTGGGTATATGCTCTAGTTTGTACTATATGTTGATTTGTTGATAATAAAATTTATTATTTTTTTTTAAAAAAAAAACACTTTCTTAAAATACCAAAAGATATAAAATGATGGGAGTAATGGTTAAGTATTGATGTTAAACCAAATTTCCAAATGCATCATAACCATAATGTACCTAGCTATTCTTTTTACTCATAAAATGAGTAATGAGTGAAAAATCAATTCTTCAAGCTTGATTACAAAGAGACAATGCTCCTTGTTTCTTAAGATAAATAATAAAGGCTTAATTATGTTACAAGTTCCTGAAATTTGGGTACTTTTGTCAGATATCCTTATTCTTTTTTTTCCCGATGTCTGACTCCCTGAAGTTACTTCTGACTTTGTCATATACCCCTATTACCAATTCTGGCAAATTTTGCTGACATGTAACATCAAAATCCTGGTCAGAGGGGCAAGAGGTTAGGCACCTGGTGCTCCGTGGGCGAAAATCCTTTTTTTTTAAATTAAAAAACTAAAAAACTTAATATTTTTATATTTTTAGTTAAATAAAAAAAAGAAAAGAAAGGATTGGAGAGAGAGGTCATCTTTGCCTACGTGACATCACGCGGCACCACATGACCGACCTCCTGCATCTGACTAAGATTCTGATGTTACGTGTCAGCAAAAATGATCAGAATTGGTAATAGAGGTATATGACAAAACAAGAAGTAACTTCAGGGAGTCGGATATTGAAAAAAAAATAAGGGTATCTAACAAAAGTAACCCAAACTTCAGGAACTTGTGACATAATTAAGCCAATATAATAAATGGTTTGTTTAACCTTCCTAAGAAAGGAAGAAAAGAAGTTAAAAAGTCGAAAAAAATAAAGTATTAAAAAGTTAAATATATTATTTTGTAAGTACTCATTAAATATTTAATTTTATAGTACGAAAGTGTCCTTTAATTATTTTTTTTTCCTTTAATAGGTTTAGAAAATCTGAAATTTAATAGGTAGTCGATCTTTGTTTTCCTCATTGTTGACTTAAAAACTATAAAAAGACAAAAATGTTGTCTTGTTTGTTGACTATTAAAAGTGAATCCTATCTTGAATTCTTCTCATTATGCATGCATGTGCAAACTGCAAAGCACTTCGGTTACGTTGGGGTAATTTCCACCATTCATCTCATATAATAGGCATTTTAAACATGGATGAAAATGAAATAGGTCTTTTCAACATTCTCGAGTTTTCATTCGGTAAATCTTGTGAATTTTCGTTGGCATAACTTGTTGAAATATTTTATTTAATATCTATTTTAAATTAAATGGTTGTATTATTTATTTTAGTATTTGGTCTGTTAACTGGAAGTTGAAATCGACAAAAGGGCAAGAATGTCGGATGTATAAGTGACGTCGACGGAAGTGTACTTAAACATATTTTGTTTAAAAGTGACTTCGAAGGAAGTGAATGTACAACCCGACAAAGGGTCGATTTCGACAAAAGGACGTGTGTCGACAACATAAGTGATGTCGAAGGAGGTGTACTTAAGTCTCACGACTTAAAAGTGACTTCGAAGGACGTGTACATGTGTCGACAGAAGGAAGAGGCGGAAATAGAGGTCTGTGTCGAAGGAATAATGACGCATGAAAAGAGGAAATCAGAGCTGTCATGTCAACATTGGAAACGGAAGAGTAATTATGAAGGAATTTAATGCTTCCCATGGCTATAAATTCCCCATCTCAGAAACTGGAAAAGCCATGAGAGAATATGGAGAAATGCAAAAAATGCCTTCACGAATTCTGGAAAGAAGAAAAGAGATTCAAATCCCACGTAGCATGAGTTTATGAAAGATCAAACATGTGGGATTGAGGTGTTCAGGAGTTGAAAAGGAAATGAGGGAACCTTTACTCCGAATACCTTCCTTATCCTCATAAATGGTGAAAGACCAAACATGTGGGATTACACAGGATCCACTTCTTATGTATCAGCTCAATGCAAGAAACTCCGAGTTGGAGGAAGCATTGAACTTGATAAATAAGCCTTGGTGGAACCTTTGTAATCCCCATAGGCCAAGGTTTGTTCCCTGCTAGGGTCGACTGCGGCCGTCTTTCCTATTAAAAAGGTAAAGGAAAAAGACCTCTGATGGCATTCTACTAGAAATGTCCGAGGCATGTCTTTTGATTGAATGATGGTGAAACATCAATTAGTCAAAGTGCATGTCACCGATATCAATCGAATGCATCTGAGGCCGACAATAGGCCGAAAATCGATTCCGATAGACGGCCTGTTTGTCGAAAGGGACTTGATGTCGGTGGACATCCCAGAACCAAGAGGCAGGAGCACAACAACGTCAATGCTTCGAGCAACAAAGAGACTTAGACAAGAATCAAATGATTGCAATCGAAGAAGAGTACTTGCCGAAAGGATCTCAGCAAAGATGTCATCACGAAATCGTACAGAAGTATCCACTAAGCCCAAACCACGACGTGTGCAGTTACATCGTGGAGGATAGCGTAGTGGGTAGTTATTAGATCGTGGGTTCTGCAGTTATGCAGAACGTGCGAGTTTGTTTTGTAAATAGTTTCCGGATTCCTATACCTATAAATAGGAAGTCCTTAGGTTGTAATCGGGGTCGGTTGTTAGGTTGACACACATAGGCTAAAATCCTAGACATCTCACCAGAGCAGATAAATGGAGAAACGCCATTGTAAAGAACCTCAGCCTTGCACCCCTTTTAAATTCAATGCAATCTTTACGCTTTCCAATTTACTCTTCCATGCACTTTTAATTTGCTGCAATTTACATTTACTCAAATTTACATTTCCACGCTATTTACTTTACTGCAAATTTATATTCCTCGCCGTATTGTGTTCTTGGTGTCGGTTTTCCATTTCCAAATCGCATTTTAACGCTTTCCAACTCAAATGTTGAAAATACCAAAATATACGGTCAAGTTCCTTTGCAAGATTACCACATAACCTGTCGGTACCCACACCCCATCCATCACCGTCAGTTCGGCAGGCGTCGGACGAAAAACCCACAAACAAATTGGCACGCCCGGTGGGACAGGTTTAGAGTAACTTGTAGTCATTTGTATGCGTTTGAGAAGTGGCATAACTTTGCCATCTTCATCTTCAATGGTTGTTACTAGTCAAAGTGGTCAACAGACCACTATCATTTCGGAAATTATTACACCTGCTGTTTCGACAAGTGCTCCTCAAATGACCGGAGGAAGCGGTTCCACCGTGGAATCAACTGTCGTAACTGCAATTCAACGGCCAAATAATGGCCCGAATGGGGGTAACCTCACCAGTGGTTTTACTTTTGGTAGTAATTCAACTAGTGGAGGACAAGTTCCTCCTTATGGTTTCCCACCTGGTTTCGTTCTAGGGTCGACCTTAACATGGCCTTTGAGCAGTTCGATTGGTAGCACTAATGCGACCACGGGGGCCACTAACATGGCTTTTATGCGTTCTGCTACGGATTGTTGGAAGTCAAGCTGGTTGGAAGGCATGCTTCAAACTCTCTATGGACTTCAAGTTTAAGGCAAATATATGTTTTGATGATAACAAGCCAACTCAAGTTCAAGCTTACAAGTGCAAGCGTCAAGATTGAAGACTCAAGCAAGCCTAAGAATAGAAACCTTCTCCTTAGATCAAATGTAAGGTAATGAAGTTTTTGTTTACTTAGAAGTTTCAAAACCAACAAAGTTTTTATTTTTGAAGAGAAGAAGAAAAACGTATTTTATGCATATAAAATGTTTTTCTGCATTTCATCGGAGTAAAAATAGTTGATGTTACAAAACTCTGCATATTTATATGATTGCAAAAGAGAGTAATCGATTATCTCTTGCAGTAATCGATTAACTCTGTTGCATCATAGAAAAATCAGAGAAGCTGTAATCGATTAACTGAATTTTGTTAATCAGTTACTTTCTTATGAAAGTAATCGATTACAACAGTCAAGTAATCGATTATATTTGTTGCATCATATATTTTTCAGAGGCTTAGTAATCGATTACAAGTCTTGTAGTAATCGATTACATGATGTTGCATCATATGCAAACCAGAGGCTTAATAATCGATTAACTCCTCAGTGTAATCGATTATCATAAGTTGCATCATACAAAGAACATGAGTGATGTAATCGATTAACTATTCTTAGCCTAATCGATTACATGTTTTTCAAATGTATTTAAGAATTTCTATTTTTGTAGAAATAATCGATTATTCCTTTAAAGTAATCGATTACTTCATGTTTTATTGAAAAACGTGTCAGAATCATTTTTATTATTTCCTGATTTGTTTTTATATAAAAGATTCTGATGTATTTTATAAAATTCGAAAATGATTTTAATTTTGAATTATTTCCTTTTTGGTTTTAAGAATCAAATCTTTATTTTATTTCGAAAATCGTTTTGATTTTATTTTGATTTTAAAACTTATTTCAAATCTTTGTTTATTCCTTTTTGATTTTGTTTTATTAATTCAAAATCGTTTTTGATTCTAAAATGTTTTTCTTTTTAAATAAAGATCACTCCAACATTTCAACAAGTTTTTTAGTTTTACGTTCAGACATTGTTATTTTTCACGTTCTCTCTTCTTCTTCTTCTTCTCAAAGTGTTCTGCTTTTCTTTGTTCTAACTTTTTTGAAGAACAAACCTTGTTGGCTGCGTAAACTCTAAGACAAACTTCTTCTTCATTATCATAAGAGCTTATTGTAGAATCTGTGTTTTTGAGAACACGTGATACTTATTGTAATCACTCACATCTATTGTACTCAACCTTAGTGGTAGGGAGAGAATCCCATAGTTGAACGTTGAGGCGTTCGTAGGGCGAGGAACCCTGCTGTGTGATTGAGGCCCCTAGCGAACGGAGGTTCCTAGTAGTGTGCGGGGTGCTCTTGGTTGTAATAGGGTGCGGCTCTATTGCTTGGTTATAAGAACTCTCAGGCGGTTCGCTTGGGGACTGGACTAGGCCTTTCGACGGGAAGGCTGAACCAGTATAAAAATCACCGGTGCAAGCTTTTCTATCCCTATCTCTTTTACTTTCTGCATATTTAATTTTTTACGTTTCCGCGCTACTCGTTTATCATATTTCTATCGTTTTCGCGATCCGTTTCGAGCGTTTAATCTCTCCATCTCAAATCAATTTTTTAAATTTGATACGAATTTTTCAATACATAATAAAACTCGATTCACCCCCCCCTCTCGAGATTTTGAGGCCTAAACCAACACGGATATGGCTGGCACAAGTAATGGTTCGAGATGCATGCCTATCAATCCTATCACACATATCCGTCAACAGATTGAAGAGGCCAACGTTCAGTTGGTTGACCAATTAGCGGCTCAATTGAGTTCGGTGATCAATCCAACGATGTTGGTGACGAATGAGACTTGCGGAAAATTTGCTCAGTATATGAAAAGATTGAACCGAGTCTTAGGAGTTGATGATAACGAACACAACGAGTCCGTCAATACTCCACCTGTAGATAGAAATTTACAGAGACCAATCTTGGTACAAGGCTACCCTGATGGTCATGATACGCGACACACTGCTCGAGTGTCGTCACCACAGCAGGACAGTAGAGTTGCGACTTCATGGGATAACGTTCGTACTAACCCAACTTTTAGTGCAGGTAGCATGATGGCGGAAAACCCTCAAGTGGTATTCCATCCTAGTGTCGAGGCACCACAATATGTTCAGAATCCGGCGCAAGTTGCATTCATGCAAAGAGGAGCGGATCTTCAAGCGGCACTGGCAAGGCAGAATTTGGCTAGACACTTACTCCGACAAGGAAGGGAAACACGAGTTGAGCCAGGTGATGTAAACCGTATAGTCGAACAAGCCTTAAGTCGTACTGGGTTCAATGTTGGCATGGCTAACCAGCCAGGCTTTAATTCACCCTTTCCAGAATGGGTACAACTAGCAGAAATCCCGAGAGGGATAAAGGTGCCAAAGTTATCAAAGTTTGCCGGAGAAGCAGGCGAATCTACTATCGAGCATGTCACTCGTTACATCATTGAATTGGGTGATTTGGCCGCTGATGAGGCGATCAAAATGCGGCTGTTCCCTAGTTCTTTAACAAAAAATGCTTTTTCATGGTTCTCAACGTTGCAATCCAATTCCATCCATGCATGGACCCAGTTGGAAAGATCTTTCCACGAACAATTCTATAGAGGCGAATTGAGAGTTGCCTTAACAGATTTGTTAAGTGTGAAAAGGTTCACTGGGGAGCCTATCGACGATTATTTATCGCGTTTCAGGAAAATGAGGAGTAGATGTTTTACTCCAATCCCTGAACCGGAAGTAGTCAACATGGCTGTAACTGACTTAGAATATCATATTCGAAAGAAGTTGGTTACCCAACATCTGTTGGATTTGGCTCAATTAGCCGCTTGCGTGCGGCAAATTGAAAATCTAAGAGATGAAAAAGTGAAAGGAAGAGATTCCAAAGTTTCCAAAAGAGAACGGATTCATTATGTCGATTCTCAGCCTTCTGACGGGGAGGCATTCGACAATGGCTCGGAAGTGAACGTGATAGAGTTAGGAGATGAGAAACCTTATACATGTTCCGCCTTAAAGCCATCCAATCCGTTAATGAAAATTTGTATAAGAAAACGTACACTGTCGACATTTCTAGAACTGAACAAGTTTTTGATACGTTGTTAAAGGATAAACAAATTAGGTTGCCTGAGGGCCATAAATTGTTGAAGAAAGAAGAAATGAAAGGAAGAAAGTATTGCAAATACCATAACAATTGTACTCATAATACCAATGATTGCTTTGCTTTCAGGGATTTAATTCAACAGGGGATCGACAAAGGAAAGCTGAAGTTTTTGGAAAAAGACATGAAGATCGACACTGACCCATTCCAGAAAGAAGTCAACGAGTTCGAGTCTCAAGGGGTGTTCTCTATTAGCACCATATCACTGGCTTATGATGCAGAAGTATTTCTGGAAGCTGGAGAGTCATTTCGACACTTCTGCAAAAGGAAGCAACTTGGAGACCTTCAAATTTGTCCAAGGTGTCATGTGGTTTATGACGGAAAGGCTGCGACACAAAAGGAGAAGGAGTCCAAAAAAGAAGACTTAAGGAAAAAGATAAGAGCCAGGATTCAAGAAAGAGAACGCATCCGACGAGAGACATCCCGTCGGCCTTTTTCCACTCGAAGGATTTATGGAGGACGTTCTTCAAGGCTAACTATACATGATCAAATCATGCAGAAGAGGCAACAATCGGAGTCGACATCTGGATCGATCTATGAAGGATTAACCAGGACTCAAAAGAGGAGGCTCCAAAGGATGCGAAAAGCAGAGGCTGAAGATGTCAATATTAATGAACTACCCAGGAATGATGAAGGTTGCTTAGTCGCAACCATGAAGCTGAAAACGGCTAAGGGTCGACAAGGAATCAGACAAAAGAAAGAATGGGTAAGGAAGTCTGAAGGGTCCAATCAAATGAATGAATCATATGAAGGAGATTCTGAAGACAGCTTGGACATCATCGTCAATGATCAGGATATGATAGATGCCCAAAGCAAGAAGATCAATAGCCTCTCAATTAATAATGTCGTTTTGCCTTTCGACATGCCAGGTGATCATGCCCAAGAAGAAGGAAATGAAAGTGATGGATCCGATGATTCATACTTGAGTGACGAAGTGCCAGGTCTTCCTGAATGTCTTTTCCTTCTAGACATACTTCATTTGGAAGTGGATATTGGAAGTATTGCACAGTTTGAACCTCTTGACGAAAGTAAGAGGAAACATTTGAGGCCTTTACATATCAAGGCCATCGTTGACGGAAAACCTCGTAATAGAGTATTAGTATATGGAGGGGCAGCCGTCAACGTTTTACCATGGAATGTGTTTAAGAGAATGGGAAAAGCAGAGTCGGATTTGATACCGACAAATGTGGTTGTGGTCGGTTTCACAGGAAAGATTGCTCAATCACACGGTGTAACAATGCTGAAGGTCGAAGTAGGATCAGTCGTAAGAGACACCTTATTTGTTGTGGTTCCATCCAAGGCTAGTTATAATCTGCTATTGGGCAGAGACTGGATTCATGCTGTGGGGGCCGTTCCTTTGACGGCCCATCAGAAGCTGGTTCTATGGAATCAACAAAAACAAGGTGGAAGTTATTGCTGCAGACGATAGTCCCTTCTACATGCAGCAAATGCACGTAGACTTCAAGGTTTACAATCCAAGTATCAAGCCAATTCGACTTGATGCCGAACATTTTCAGAAACCCATAGTGGACAAGTGTTTAATGGAGAACTATGGGATTTCGATTGTCGAAATGGATAAGGCCGTCGAGCAGCGGCCTTCAACCAGTAATAATGGTTGATCGACAGTTAGAAAGGCTGTGGGCCTATGTGGCCGACAGAATGCAATGCACCATCCAGACAGGTGCATTCAGGATTGCATTGTAGATGACAGCCCTTTGGGATTCGAAAGAGGATGGACGGATGAAGAATCACGATTCATCAGTGAAGATCCCAGAGATGAAGTAAATTTGGGAACGGCTGAAAAGCCGAAACCTATTTACTTGAGTTCATTACTGAAGGAGGAGTTCCGACAAAAGCTCATTGATCTCATCAGGAAGAACAAGGACTGTTTTGCTTGGGAGTATGAAGATATGCTAGGACTCGACAGAGAATTAGTCGAACATAGGCTCACTTTACGGCCTGATCACAAACCAATCAAACAGGCGGTTTGACGTTTTGCACCTGATGTAGTCCTCAAAATCAAAGAAGAAATAGAAAGACTGCTGAAAGCAAAGTTTATCAGAACGGTGAGGTATGTCGAATGGATGGCAAACATCGTACCTGTAGTAAAGAAGAATGGAAAAATGCGACTCTGTGTCGACTTCAGGGACCTAAATTTTGCCACACCAAAAGATGAATATTCTATGCCGATAGCAGATATGCTGGTAGACTCAGCGTCTTGCCATGAGGTAATGAGTTTATGAGATGCTTTTTCAAGATACAATCAGATCTTTATTGCTGAAGGCGACGTGTCGAAGACCGCATTCAGATGTCCGGGTGCTATTCGAACCTTTGAATGGGTAATGATGCCATTTGGACTCAAGAATGCAGGGGCCACGTATTAAAGAGCAATGAATTTGATTTTCCACGACATGATTGGCAAATTCTTGGAAGTATACATTGACGATGTGGTGATCAAGTCGAGAACCCAAGAAGAGCATTTGGAAAGCCTGGAAAAGGCATTCAGCAGAATGAGGAAACACAATTTAAAGATGAATCCAATTAAATGCACTTTTCGAGTCACTGCTGGCCAGTTTTTGGGGTTTCTTGTCCACAGAAACGACATAGAAGTTGACAAGAACAAAGCCAAAGCAATCATAGAAGCATCTCCTCCGACCAACAAGAAAGAGGTCCAGTCGTTTCTAGGCAAAGTTAATTATTTGAGAAGATTCATATCAAACTTGTCGGGAAGGACTAGAGCCTTTGTGCCTCTTGTAAGGCTAAAACAAGAAGAAGATTTTAATTGGGGACCGGAGCAACAAGCGGCTTTTGACGATTTGAAGTTGTATCTTTCAACGCCACCAGTAATGATGCCGCCTCAACCAGGTTTCCCTTTAAAATTGTATATATTAGCTTCTGATTACACCATAGGTAGCATGTTAGCCCAGGAAAATGAAAATGGTGTAGAGAGAGCTATATTCTATTTAAGTAGAGTGTTGAATGATGCCGAAACATGGTATAGTGCCATAGAGAAATTATGTTTAGCACTCTATTTTTCTTGTACAAAGCTTAAACATTATATGAAAAGTTTTCATGTTTTAGTTTTTTCAATGTCTGACGTTATTAAATACATGTTATCCAAGCCAATTATCCATGGCAGGATCGGCAAGTGGACTTTAGCGTTAACAGAATTTTCACTTTAGTGTATACCATTAAAAGCCGTCAAAGGCCAAGTGGTATCCGACTTTTTGGCGGATCACCCATGCGTAGACGTGGCTTTATCTGCTAACTTTGTTGGCTTAAGGCCTTGGACGATGTACTTTGATGGATCGTCGCATAAAAAAGGGGCGGGAGTTGGAATCTTGCTCGTGTCCCCCGACGGAATCCCTACGGAGTTTATGTTTAATCTCAAATACCAGTGTTCGAATAACGAAGCTGAATACGAGGCCATCTTAATCGGCCTTGAAATTTTAATTTTCCTAAAGGCCAAAAACGTGGCCATAAAGGGAGATTCTCAGTTAGTTATTAAACAATTGGTTAATGAGTATAAAAGTTTAAGTCCAAAATTGGACAAATATTGCAATATGGCACAAAAGATGATGTGCTAATTTGACGATGTTTCGGTCGAACACATATACCGGTGTCATAATCAAAAGGCCAATCATTTGGCCCAAATTGCATCGAGATACCGTGTATCAAAAAAGGTCTTAAGCAACGTGACTCAGATCGAAGAGTTGTTATATCCTCCCCATGAAAGAGAAGTGATGGTAAATGCATTGGCATCCAGTGATGATTGGAGGAAACCCTTAGCCGATTACTTGGCAAATCCATCTTCTTATGTTGAGCAGAAGTTGAAGTTGAAAGCTACCAAGTTCACGTTACTAGGAGGTGATTTGTATCATTAATCAGTCGATGGTAATTTGGAGGTGTGCCTTGACAAAGAAGATGCTTTCATAGCATTGGTAGAGGTTCATGAAGGAATATGTGGAGCACATCATGCCGGAGAAAAGATGAAATGGGTCCTCCGAAGACAAAAGGTTTTTTGGCCTACTCTAGTATCGGATTGCATGAACTTTGCAAAATCATGCGAAGAATGCCAAAAACATGGCTACATTCAGAATGTCCCAGCAGGGGAGTTACATTCGATTATCAGGCCTTGGCCTTTCAGAGGATGGGCACTCGATGTTATTGGAGAAATCGTCCCACATTCTTCAAAAGGCCACACAAGAATCTTGGTAGGTGTTGATTACTTTACCAAATGGGTGGAGGCTATACCTTTGGTAAAGGTCGAACAAGAACAAGTAATTGATTTTATTGAAGACCATATTGTTTGTCGATTTGGGATTCCTGAGACCATAACTACTGATCAAGCATCTATTTTCTTGGGAAGCAAATTGAAGGGATATATGGCATCAAGAAGGATCAAATTATTGACTTCAACACCTTATTATGCTCAAGCCAATGGTCAAGCAAAAGCAGCCAACAAGTGGATTATCAACATTATCAAGAAACAAATCGAAGGGAAACCACGGAATTGGCATGAAGCTTTGACACCAGCATTGTGGGCTATTCGAAATTCTCCAAATGAAGCGACGGGTACGACTCCTTACATGTTAACATATGGCCATGAGGCCATGTTACTAGTCGAAATAAACTTGGAATCGGTACGATTTCAAAGACAGCATGAAATGCCTGTGAATGATTATTGGAATTCCATGTTTTATGAATTGAACGGGGTGCACGACGAAAGACTTTTGGCGTTAGAGAATATTATGCGACAAAAGGAAAGAATTGCTAGATATTACGACGCCAAAGTTAAGTTTAAGTAATTTTTACCGGGTGAACTAGTATGGAAAGTAATCTTACCCATCGACAAACGTTCTAATGAATATGGAAAGTGATCACCAAAATGGGAAGGACCATTTCAAGTGTTAAAGACTTTTTCGGGAAACGCATACGAATTAGTCGAAGTCGAGTCGGGGAAAAAGATTAAAGCAATCAACGACAAGTATTTAAAAAGATATAAGCCAACAATGATGGAAGTAAACATGCATTAAATCAAATTGCCAATCCATACAACGGAATCAAAATGCAGAAAACAAATAATACAAGAAGGAAAACAAAAGTTCATCCGAACGAATTACTAAAAGATCGCCATTTCCTGGCGAAAGCATCTCGACGTCGGAGTCCAACCTTGTATTCTTGCAAATGTGTAGCAAGAGCCTCTGTAATCTGTTGGTAAGGAGCCACCAAGGCGACAACTTTGGCAACCAACTCTTGTTGTGTAGTCTTGGCAGCTTCCATGTACTGGGTCATCTCCAATTGATCTCGCTCCCGACGGGCCAACTCATCTTTCAATTCCTGAATTCTGGCCCCATTCTCTTCCAACCGCTGGAGTGTTTGATTGACCTTAGAAGAACAGTCGGCATCCTCTCGCTCTGAATCCATAACTTTTGCCTCCAACTCATGTTGATTTGTTTTGACATCTTCGTAGACTTCGATGTCTTTCAAGATCTTCGGACCTTCAGTGGTCCAATTGTGTACAAATCGTTGTAGGCTGGTCAATTTGGATTCGACGTCTTCTGGAAAAGGATGTTGCAAGAGTGAATCGATGGTAGAAGACAAGAGTTCAACAGTTGCAGAATCGGCCAACAACTAATCAAAGGGCCGACAACAGATATTCTTCAAAGTCACCATCATCTGATTTGCAACCGATTCAGTGTCCCTTAAAGGAGAATTCATGGCTTCTTCAACGGAACGCGCTTTAGCCATCAATTCCCGCAGTGTAGAGAAGGCATTGGAATGGGATACTTGAATCGAAGGGGCCATGGTACTAGATGAAGGATTTCTAGCAGGAACCTCAACAGAAGGAACGGCAACGGAAGCAGATGTGCAAGGAAGTGATAAACTGCCGTCAAAACCTTCAAAATGGACTGAGTTGTTGGGGATCTAGGAAAACAAGAAAAGAAGTTGGTGAGGTCGTTTTAATGCTGGATAAAGGGCGAATAAGTAAATTCGTAATTACCTCAAACGAAGGACCGCATGCAGTAGTGGTCTCAGGTCCCACGATAGCAACAAGAGAATCCACAACTTGAGTATCAATGGGATCAAGAGGCTGGGTGTCGACAACATCTTGGGTAGAGTCTTGAACGACAACTTCAAATGCGGCTGACGATGAAGTATCATCAAGACACCTCTGCATGGAAGCCTCAATAGTGTTAAGTCTATCGACTTGCTCTAGAGAAACTTCAGCATGAGGGTCATCAGAGGACAAGTCATCCATAATCACTTGTCGACGAACATGACGCCTTTGTAGATGAAAGCTAGTGTCTTGGACATCATCTTCTTCGTCAAAAGGATTAAGTGTTGGGGTCGGAAGGAATTCACCGGCATGAGCGTCATGATGAGAGACATCGACAAACAAATTGGCCGCATTGCCATGTTTTCTTTGAGTGCTAGCATGAGAAGATTGCTTCCCTGATGACGATTCCCTTGGCTTTCGGACGAGAAAGCTGTTGAGTTTTAGTCGCAGGATTCGAAGTAGGATGAATAGGAGGAGCCGACGTGGCAGTAGAAGCTTGAAGCTTGCTTGAAAGAGGACGTACCAAACAACTATCAGTCCTTTCAGGATCAGCTTGAGGATTATTCGACGGATGCTCCGTTCGTCGCTTGTGTTGATTTTTGGCCTCAATAAAATCATCAAGGGCATTGGACTGGCGTCACTTTTTGTATTTCTTTGGTGATGAAGGATCACCACCTTTCTTTTTCAACGCATTGGCCTTGATCACAGCAGTATAATCAATGATATTCGGTTTGGCCACTGCAAGGAAAACGACAAATTAAAGGCAGAAAGGAAGAAAGGAGTCTAAATAAAAGAAGTTAAGTATTCATACCAGACTTGTCGGCCGCCACATCTGTCGGAGTCCTAGCACTCATTCTTTCGACAATGGTGTCATAATCCACGTGATACGTGTTGAAATAAGATTCCCACCAATGCACAAAGTTCGGACTGGCCAGGAAACAAGGAGTAAAGCCGACAAGATTAAAACGGCTGGTGGAAGCAAGGTTCTTCGACACGAACCTATTCGATATAGTTTTCCAAGAAGACTTATAATCTGTCAACTGGCCATGGTGGAATTCATGCGATACCGATGGGAGCATAGGTGCAGGAAACAATTGACAAAGACCGAACTGCCTCGACACACAGTTGGGATAGTGCAAAAAGACTTCCTTTTCTTCTTAGGCAGACGAGTCAGGCAAACCACTGAACAAAATTCTTTGACTCAAATAATGTCCCCAAAGGACATCATTCAACTGCCTCTCTTCAACATTGGAACCAGGAAAAGGAAGACGGAACCAGTCAGGTCCCAGAGCCCTATCAGCAAAAGGTGAAAAATCAATGTCCTCCGACGACATGGAGATGTTAGCAAAAATCTTCATAAAATGAAGAAAACTGTTGGTGCGAGACGAAAGTGCAGGAACGTCATAGTTCGCCATCAAGCAACCATAGTTAAACCGGAAACGACAAACACTGTCATTGGTGAAGATTAAATGACATTTTAGAATAACATTCAGCCACAAATGTAGAAGTGGGGCCTCAAACATTAGCCACCAGTTGTTCATTAAGTCTAACAGTGTCGGAAACATGGCTAATCGTCGAATACAACTTCGCCAAAAGAAGTGGACTCAAGGCCACTTTTCTTTCCTCATGCAAGATTGTGGCTAAAGGAACCAAAGATTTGTTAATCAGTCGGGACTTGGTACAAAAGACAAAAGCACTAAGCCAAACCGTCAGAAACTCAATATGCTCTTTGTCACTAACTGTCGGACAGTCCTTATAAACATCCCACCGTGCCTCAACGTAGTTGGTAAAGGCGTAAGACCCACCACTTATGGACACAACATTGTCGGGCTTGCTTTCTACAGTTAAGAGTTCTCCGTCAGGACGAAGACTAATCAAAGCAGCAACGTCAAAAAGTGTTGGAGTCATCATGCCATAACGAAAGTGGAAGCAGTTGGTTCGGCGACACCAAAAGTAACATGCAGCACCGAAAAGCCCATCATCGTAGCGCAAACCGAAGGTTGTCAGAATCAGAAGGTCTTCAAAACCAGCCCTCCTCCATGACTTGATCTTGTGAGGCCGTAACCTTTCAAGTCAGTCCGAAAATCTAGAGAATGGCTTTACATTTCGCAAAACCCTGCGTGTAACACCCCGGTTCGGCAACTTGAAAACCACCGTTACTTAAATTAAATATAGTGAAAATTTGGGCCAATTTTTTTTTTAAAGAAAACGTGTATAACAAAGACATGAGAACATTTAAGTTTTCAAAACTTGATTACTATTAAAACCTGTGTTCTCACGATGCATAAAAATCTTTCAAGTTCCAAACCGAGATGTCACAAGACACCGCACCTTGGAAACTTGTCCACTAAAACAATTTAATTACAATAGCCCATGTACTTGTTTCAAAACATCAGTACTGAATGAAATATCATCCGGGGTATAGCATGGTAAAGTTGTGGTACTAAGAACTTGCAATGGAATACATTACTCTGGGGGATTACCTATTCTCTAGTCATATATACTAAGACTTGTCATCTAACTCTGAGCCTCGGAAGGACGATCTCTCAATCATCTTCATCTGTCGAAAGATCCTCGGGGCCCGGGTTCCAATCCTCGTCGCTAAGATACTCCTCCATGTCGGTCTCCTCCATAGGGTTGTCTTGTGCTTTCTTCTCCTCCATCTCACGAGCTAGAAGTCTCTCCATGATTTCTTCTCTTCGTCGTTTCATCTCTATAAAGACTATGACATAAGCGATCATAGTTATATTATCTCCTTTCAATGGAGATGCTCCTATCTCCCGAATGAGCTGGAACCTCGCGATGTTTTTCATCTAATGACCGTACAAATTTTTCCCAACACAAAGCAGAAGTAGAAGAGAGAGTGAGCTACCCAAAACATTAAATGTCGACTGTGTGGAATTACGATAGGCAAATATTAAGATAAAGCAGTAAATAGCATATAAATCATAACGACAACATAATCATCATCATCATATAAACACCATCTTATACTTAGTTTCTCGAATCTTACTCAACACTTATTATTATTGTACTTTTCTTTTGAATCTTTAAATCTGTTAAGTCTTATCATTTCGGTTCACTCATGATGTGGGGAAATCATCATTGAGGAAAATCAGCTCGCACACACGTCTACATCTCCTTGGTCATCCACCCAACCTAGTCGGAAGCAAACAGGAGTACAGGACCTTTACCGTGCGGGCACGACAGCTGTCTCAATAATCAATTGGCTCCAAGCCAGGAGAACTGTAGATAACTCGGGTAAAGCCTCAAAATTAATTCAATTCATATCATATAATCAAGGCTCACTGTAGAAAACTCGGGTACAGTGGCAAATCAAGATGCCCCACTCCGGTCACTCTCACTGTTCAAGATTTGCAATCTAGGGGGCGACAGTACTATTCTAGTCTCGAGTGCAGAACTTACCACGGCTTTGGACCCTGTCCCTACCACGTCTCGTATACCACATGTGGAGTCCGTTCTGCCTAGAAAGTACTCTAGACTTCTTGACGTTTCACCGTCATTGTCCTCCCCTAATGCAATCACCACCTGAGCATCCGCAGATACCCATGGTTCCTTCCTCTCCACTACTTCGACAACACACTCATGCCTCACCGCATTATTCCATGTCTTTTAATAGTCTTTTAAAGTCTTAGAGTTTTAATTAACGGCTTAATCATAAGGTCGGCTCATCCTTGGTGCATCCCTTCAACGAGTCCCGACCACTAATCGTTCAATCTGTTCCCCAATTCACCACATAACATCTTGCATCACATCTCTTTCTCATGAATCTCATTTCACATTCTTGCTCAACATCTCAACATCTCGTTTCACAATCTTTCTCATCTCATAAACTTTCACAAATATGGTTTCATAACTTTCTCAAACTCATTTCCTCGTTTTTCTCAAAATATCGTTTCACAAAACTTTTTTTTTAAGTATCATTTTGTAAACTTTCTCAAAAATTATTGCTTCACAAACTTTCTCAAAATATCGTTTCACAAAACCTTCTCAAAAATATCATTCCACAAAACCTTCTCAAAAATATCATTTCACCAAAACTTTATTAAAAATATCATTTTAAAAAACTTTCTCAAAGATATCATTTCACAAAACTTTATAAAAAAAATATCATTTTACAAAACTTTCTCAAAGATATCATTTCACAAAACTTTATCAAAAATATCATTTCACAAAACTTTATAAAAAAAATATCATTTTACAAAACTTTCTCAAAGATATCATTTCACAAAACTTTATCAAAAATATCATTTCCCAAACTTTCTTAAATCTCATTTCAAAAACCTTCCCAAATTCATATTTCGTAATCTGTCTCAAAAATCTCCCTTCAACCTCTTTCTCTTGATATTCCATTACATGCACAACCTTTGTTATTACTCATCTCTCTTTCCAACTACCATTCGTTACTTCACGACTTTATTCATATCATCTCATAATCAAAGTGTCTCAAATGTTCCTTAAACAGTTTCACAATTGATTAGTCAATAAATAGATCATTTCGCAAAATAAGATAATCGAATAGTTCATAAATAATTAACTAGAAAACATAACATCATACTCTTTAGATCAATCTTAGCCGTTCGGGTGGATAGTCGTACCAGCAAACAATTGCTATCACACCACTTCGCTAAATGAGATTGGAGTCCAACCTTTGAGATGATTGGACATCTTAATATGTTACCTAAATACCACAGCATCTTAAGGGAAGCCCCTCCCTCACCTTAAATGACGTAGGCCTCCGAGAGCTTTCCAAGATTTCCCGATCGCTAATCCCGCCTCGTTTCCTTTTCGTCCGTCGCTCGAGCTAGAACATTTTTCCCGTGCGTTAGAAACGATTGTAAGATCCATTGAGAATGTTTTGATAAATGACAAAAGGTTTTGAACAAGCTACAAATATGTTGATCAAGTTCAAGCTCATCAAGCAACAACAAACATCAAGTGATGAAGAGAGAGCAAACTCATGAAGACTTAGTTTGGTAGTTTATGTTTTATTGTAATATCTTTCGCCTCTCAAGTCTTTTTGTTTATGAGTTTGGGTAGAGTATATAGAGGGTAATGAATCTCTACCATAGTTATGATTCCTAATGAATCTATATGTTTTATGCAAAAGCGTTTTACTCATATTGTTAATCATCTCATTGCTCTTGGTAAAACTTTCTTGAATTGTGAACTTGTTAAAAAAGTTTTAAGATGTCTAAGTAGGGAATGGCAACCTAAGGTTACCGCAATAGTTGAATCAAAGGACTTGGACACCATGGACTTAGCAACACTTTTCGGAAAGCTTCAAGAACATGAAATGGAGCTTGGACGCTTACATATGCATGAAGAATCGGACAAGAACAAAGAAAGAAAAGGAATCGCTCTTAAAGCTCAAAGATCACATCAAAAGGAAGAGAGTTCCGATAATGATGATAATGAAGATTCTGATTCGGACATTGATGAAGAGGAGATGAAGCTTCTACTAAGAAAGTTCAATAAAATTCTAAGGAAAAAAGGAAGGTTGAACAAGAACAAAAGTAAAGAGAAGGATCCCCCACATTACAAGACCAAGACAACAAAAGAAGGTATAGTTTTCCATGAATGTGGAAAGCCCGGTCATCTCAAGTACTCATGCTCTAAGTATCTCAAGAAGAAGGAGAAAGAAAAGAAAAATTCAAAATCTAAAAGAGCATACATAGTTTGGAATAGTGATGATGAAGATAACAAGAAAAGGACATCAAATAGTTCTTTGGATGATGAAGAAGCCGCTTGTCTTAACTTGATAGCTTTAGTAGATGAAGAGGAAAGTTCAAATGATGAATCAAGTGAGCAAAGCTACGAAAGAGATGTAAGTGAAACTGAATCCGAAATTTCTTCTAAATATGATATTTTATATAATGCTTATGAAGAAATGCATGAACATCTCAAGAAATTAGCTTCGAAAAATATTGAAAGGAAGAAGCTCATTTTGAAACATCAACAAGAGATTTTAGAACTTCAAAAACAAGTTGATGAGCTTAATCTTCAAAATGAAACTCTTGATCTTATATATGCTAGTTCTTCTTGTGATTGTGCTAGTAGATTGAATAATGTGGTTGATTGTGAGGATTGCAAGTTGCTTAAAGATGAAAATGCTATTTTGAAAAATAAGCTTGCAATTTTCACAAATGGTGATATTAGATTGCACACATTGTTAAATTTTCAAAGAGAAAATTCAAACAAGTTTGGTTTGGGTTATACTAATGCTAAGAGTAAGTCTCATAGAAATGTTGTTGATTTTTCTAAAGTTCATTTTTCAAATGCACCAACATGTTTCTATTGTGGCACTCATGGACATACTTCAAATGTGTGTTATATTAAAGTGCATGGTATACCTAAAGGAAATTTTGTTTGGGTTAAAAAGGGTGAAAGTCCCTTAAATAACAAAAATGGATCCAAGACCATTTGGATACCAAAAAGCAAAGCATGATTGTTTTTGTAGGTATGATTGAAGAGCAAAAGGATTACAAGTGTTATTCATTATTTGCATCTTCAATTGGTATCAAGAGAAAATCCTACAAATTGGTAACATTTGATATTGTTAGATATTGATCATAGTTCTCTCAATTGATATTATTTCTTTAATAAGTTACAATTGGTATAATTGATATTGATCACTCAACGATACTAATTTTGATCATTATATGATTATCATGCTATTGTTGCTTTTATGATATTTCTTTACCATTGATATCTTACTTTGTTAAGTGATGTGATGACTTTCTATTTTTCAATTAGTTTGTTACAATTGGTATTATATTTCATTGTCATATTTTCTTACCAATTGGTATCACATTTCAAAGTATAGTTCTTACATTTGTTTATACAATTGGTATAGTTCTTGTGATTGTACATTTGGTATCAATGTTGTGAAGAAATAAATGAATATGATTTCTCTACTTTGGCTTAGCATTTATATTTCAATTGGTATATGTTACTTTTTGATAATGCCAAAAGGGGGAGAAATGGTTGTTTTGAAATGGTTGTTTTGTGGAGAAAGGTTTGTGTTTGTTGTTTTTATATAGGTTGAGCAAAGTTGTTGAAGATAGGGGGAGAATCAAGCTTATATCAATTGGAATTCAAATGTCAAAGCATTAATTGAGGGGGAGCAAGTTTCTCACCAAGTGATCAAATGGTTCAAGTATCAACAACTTCAAAGAACTTCAAACAACTTCAAAACGTGTTTGTCATTTTCAAAAAGGGGGAGATTGTAAGATCCATTGAGAATGTTTTGATAAATGACAAAAGGTTTTGAACAAGCTACAAATATGTTGATCAAGTTCAAGCTCATCAAGCAACAACAAACATCAAGTGATGAAGAGAGAGCAAGCTCATGAAGACTTAGTTTGGTAGTTTATGTTTTATTGTAATATCTTTCGCCTCTCAAGTCTTTTAGTTTATGAGTTTGGGTAGAGTATATAGAGGGTAGTGAATCTCTATCATAGTTATGATTATATCATATTTTGAGTTTTCACTTAACCTAAAATCAATAGGTGGCTTAAAGGTTTGAAAGAAAAGGTTTAGTTTTTGAGAAAACAAGTTTTTAAGTGGTTTTCATCTGACTAATCGATTAAGCACTTTGACTAATCGATTAAGTACTTTGACTAATCGAATAGAATTTTCATGCCTTGCGCACTTAATCGATTAACTCATGTATTAATCGATTAAGACCTTTGTTAATCGATTAACACGTGCAGAATCAGTTTTTAAAATAAGCTTTTCAAGGCAAAATCAATTTCTATTGTTTCCTAACTTTTGGGTATTCTATATAAACCTTTTCCTAATCATTGTGATGATCTAGAATCATTTTCATACACATTTTTACTAAGATCAAGCCACTCTATTCTCTCTCACTTTCATAGATCAAAGCTTTCACTTTTACATTCTTTGATCAAGAATCTTTGAATCTCTCATGTTGATATTTTCATAGCTTTTGAAAGAGATTCATAGGATTTTTATTTTGTTTTCATTTGAGTTGTAATCATTGCAAAGAAGGCAAACATTTTACAACAAAGGAAGTCTTGGTTGTTCATCAAGCAAACAAGCATTTGGAAGTCTTGATTGTTATCAAGCAATTGGAAGTCTTGTTGTGTTAACAAGCAAATTGGAAGTCTTGGTGTGAGGCATCATCAAGCAAGTGGAAGACTTTGAAGAATCTCAAAGCAATTGTAAGTCTTGTTGAGGGGAATTGACAAGAAAGGTTAGAGGTTAGATTAGAGCATCAATAGGATTGCAAGGCAAGGGTGTGGTATCTCTTGTAGGCTATCAAGAAGGGAGTCTTGAGAGGCATTTACTTGTAATTTGAGAACTCTAATTCCTCATAGTGAAGAATCTCTCTTGGTTGAAGAGGGGACTGGATGTAGCTTTCAAGCGGATGAAAGTGAACCAGGATAAATCTCTGTGTCGTATCTCTAAACCCTTAACTCTTTACATTCAAGTCATTCAATATTGTTCTTGGTTGAAAACCTAGAAAAGATTGATTTTCATAATTGATTGAATTGAATATTAATTGTGTAAATTGATTTGGGGAAAATCATTTTCATAACCTAGGTAATCAATAAGAATATTGGTGTTAATCAATTCCGCTTAATCTCTGATCTTATGTGTTAATTGATTGATTTTTGTATTCAATTGAAAAGTGATTTTTCAGTTTTAACAGTGATTAATCGATTAACTAAAGGTGTTAATCGATTAAAATAAAACAAGCTTTCGGCATTAATCGATTAACCTGTTTTATTAATCGATTAACTAAGTGTTTTTTTAAGTGTTAATCGATTAACAGTTGAAAATTTTGTAAAAATCATTTATTTTAATCGTTTTGATTCGTTTCTTTCGAAAATCTTTCAAAGTTTCTCTAACACCTATTCAACCCCCTTCTAGGTGTTCTCCTAGTGTCTCCTAGATTATTTCACCCACCGATTGTAGTTCTTACAACGATTTCAATAAATTCATCAATTTGTTTTGAAAACACTTTGAAATCATTCCTTTTTGAAAACACATTGCCAAAATCCAAAAGATTTCAAATCTAAATCAAATCCATAATTAAAATGTTTTCAAGAAAACTCTGAAACAATTCTAAAATGATTTCCTTATCAAAACAGAATCCATTCCTCTTAATGTAAACTCACTTTAAAGCGTTCATGTTATAAAAATCATTATTCTTAATCATTAAACAAAATTCAGAACTTAAGAAAGTAAAATTCCAAAACCACATCAAATTGATTCATTTAAATTCAAAACTTTATAATACCATTAGATACTGATCAGAGAATGCCATTCTAAAAATTTCAGATCAATTTAAGTTTCTTAAACCATACTTCCCAATGAAACATTTTTCAATTCTTTTGAAATCCAAATATAGGTTTTTCCAAAACACACTCAATTAGCATAAAAGCAACACATTAACTTTTAAAGCATTCACAACTTCACATAATGCAAGCCACACTTTGAGTCATTAAAATCATTTATCAAATCAAATTCTCTATAAACCACTCAATTATTCTTTAAGAAAATAATTCAAACTTAATTCCTTAATTAACTCATCAAGACCGAATTATCCAGGGTCACAAATCTGATCACTAATAAATATTAAAACTTAAGATCATTGAATCATCATCATAAAATTCTTTTTTTTAAATTAATTCAATCAACTTATTTATTATTATTTTTTTATCTCTAAAAACCGAAAAAGATCAAAACAAACAACACATCACTTCTATCATGCACATAGCATCATGCACATAAAAATATAGTCATTCTCAAAGGTCATTTCATGGAGAAAATTTTCCCAACTACATTAGCATGCATTGGCCGAATCATATAGGTGTAATTTTTACAAAGATTTGATGCACACATAAAGGCACAAAGCAATGAAATTATTTTCTTTCTTTTGGGACTAAAAACCGTGAGCATTCAAGAAAATTTAACAATCTTAATTCATTTTCTTAACTTAAATCAAAACAACAATTTAAATCACAAACCCTCTCAAAGTTTCATTTTTATTTTTCTTTAAACTTAATTATTTCATGCATGTACTTAAAATCATTAGATCTAGCTTTAAAACACACATGCATCAACTTTTCACACAATAAAAAGCATGAGTCTCATTTTTATCAAACATGGTCGAATGGCCTTCACACAACATGACATGTACAAGATCAATTCTTAGATTAAATCATGTTCATGCTTAAAAATCATTTTAAAACTTGTTTCTTTAATTTTCTCTTTAAAAACGTGACATGCACCAAATAAAGACATGATCTTTCCACTTAAAATTAACATGCATGCTTCAAAATCTTAACTTTTTGCTTATTAAACTTGGATCCTTACATGCATGCATACAAATCAACCAAGATCATCCTCAAATCAACATGCAAAGCCAAAGATCTCAACTTTATTTTCAAGAAAGCTTAGATCATATATTTGTTTATTAAGTAATCATATAAACACATCTAAGATCACCATTTAAGCAAGAAAATTTAACATGCAAGACTAAAGATTTTCACTTTATTATTAATCAAGTTCAAATCACAAATTTATTTATCAAATCATTTCTTAAAAATATCATAGTTCACCGTTTAAGCAAAAGTTTTTAACATGCAAAGAAGTTTATTTTAGTTTTCACAAAAATCTCAAACAACACTTTAGATCTTTAAGGTTTTAGTTTGAAAACATTAAGATCCATCATAGAAACATTAACCGAATTATCAAGTCCATAGCTTTACATATTACAAATCTCTTTTAGTCCTTAAAAGTCCATGATCAAGCATAAATAATACATGCACTCATCTTTCAAGCCATAAAAGAAAACATGCAACGAAGGAGAAGAAGAAAATTACAAGATCAAAAGAGAAAACCTAAACTAACACAATCTTCCTCTTGATCTTCGATTCACCTACCAAGAAAGGTTGATCTCTTAGCTTCCTAGTACTTGGATCTTCAAGGAAAATCTATGGTCAAGCTCTAAATCTCCTTCTTCTTCCTCCTTCCTCCCACGACCAACACTCTTTCTCTCTCTCTCTCTCTCTCTTTTTATTTCTAAGAGTTGGATGGACTCTTAGAAGTGTTTGGGTGTAAAATGAAGAAAATGAATTTGGTGGAAGGAAATGTACTAAGGCTTCCTATATTTATAAGCAACTCATGATTTCCCTTTTTGGCCCTCATAAAATTCGGTCCATGCACAATTGGGAGGGGCGGTTTTGTCCTTCCTAAAGTTTGCATGTAAAGGGTCAAATCCAAGGAGACAAGGTGGAGTAGATTAGGGCACTAAGGTCACTCCTTGAATGATTATCTCTACTACCTTAAATCTTTTTCCACCCATTTAATTTCCTTTTGGTTCAATTTATCCTATGGGTTTCTTGTCCCAAAATTAAAATCCTAGGCTTATACATATACACACAAAACCGTGGCACACACATACACACATCTCATATTTTTATTTCCTAATCACATTCACTTATATTCATTATAATCATTAATTCACACAATGATGCAAATTTATTTAAAGCGTCATACTTGTACAATTGTTCTCATGCATACTTTATCAAGCACATATCAAACCACACACATATCACATAGCACATTTATGCCATAACAATAAATTTTAATTTTCTACAAAACACATATATTATTATTAAGGAATTTAAACCGTTTCCAAATAAAATAATTATCTGCATAGATAGACACAAATATAGTCTCCAAATTATTTTCAAAACTAAGCTTTCATACACATAAGAAATTTCCAAAAAGATAAATTCATTTGAAGTTTTCTAGCTATCTTGAACAACCAATATTTCTCAAAATTCGTTCTCACAAACTCAAAGAATAAATTTTTGTAAATCAACTCAGAAAATTCTAAAAGTTACATTTTCAAATTCTTCGTTTCAAGACGATCGTTTTCGTATATAGATCATAAAATTTCGAGTTACGGATAAAAAGATACGAATTTTCAAAGTTGACAAATCCATAAAGAAATTCATTTCAAATAAGAATCATCATGAATAAAATCACAACCCATCTTTTGTTGATCGAATCATTCCAAACTCAACAAAATCATTCACTTCACATTTATGAAAATATTTTGTTTATAAACTCTGTAAAAATCATCACCTTATTATGTCACATTCATGTAAAATATCCCTTTGAAAATCCTTTATAAAACAAAACCTCAAAATTCATTTGGATAAAATTCATTTACGCACGTGTGGGAAAATACGGGATGTTACATTCTCCCCAACTTGAAGATTTCTCGTCCTCGAGAAATGCTACGCAGAGTGAGTCAGGTCTGTGAACAAATAGCTCTGTTGGAGTAATTCCCTTCCTCTTTAACTGCGGCAACTATCACGCCTTCGAATATGAACTATCTATTTGTCGTCCTTACGGATAAATCGAACCGATTACTTGCAAAAGTAATCTCTTGAGGTACTTTCAGCAACAAACATGATGGGGTACAAACAATACGGTTTCACTGGTAACAAAAGACTGAGGGGTTCAAAGGTATCAAAACAGCATCCAAAAGCAACAGGATTACATTCATTTAGGATCAAGGCACTACCACACTTAGGGTTAAATCCTCTTCATCAGTTCAAGCCTAAACGAATTACCTCCCAAAATCTCACATCTCTAGTTACTCCCCAACTTGAATAAATCATATCTCTATACACCACATTCATCATCACAGACTTAACCCTCTAATAACTCTTATTCTTCACCACTCTTGGTCAACCTTACAAGATTTCTCATCACCTAGCTTCAATCTATCCTCTGGTTGTCTTACACTTCACCAAATAATTGTCCTTATCAGACTTCTAGGGTCACCATTACATCTTCCTTTTACTCTAACAACCACTAATCCTCAAGAATCATGTACTATTTCACTCCCTATCTCTAGCACGTAATCACATAACTTAAACATTCTAAACCTTTTTCCACCTTTCACAACTTATCACATGTTCTAAACCATCAAAATTCCTTCAATTCAGAGACCTATTATTCACTATATCATCAGATCCTAGCTCTTCCACCTAACTTTAAGTCAATACCTAAGGGTTCTAACCACAAATTCCACCACCTCATCAATTCAACTTCGCCATATTATTACCTATTCACCTCTGTTTAACCATTCTCCGTCTTAATTCTAGACACCTATGACTTTAAAATCCTAAATATCACCTTAAATTCGTCCTCATCTTATCACCATCTAGACCATCATTTTGACAAATCTGGCATCAAAACTCTTAATCCTAATCACGTTACATAATTCGCCACTTATTTAAAGCTAAAAAGGAAATTTCTATTATTCTCCAAAACGCATACATCCTTTCATTCATGCAACTAATCCTCATTCTCTTGATCTTTACGACTTTTGCCTAACAACACTCCACAACTCACTTTCTAACTTAGGAATATCTACTGGACTAGTACAGGATGCCAGGGTTTAACATTCTCACTAAAGCTTTAGGAAAGTGCAAATGTTTGGTTAAAGAGAAAAAGAGGCAACGTTGGGTTCATCAATGATCATAACAATTTATCAACTTTCTTTGACGAAACCGGGTCTAAGATTTTCTGAAAAGGCTCTTTCAAAGGTCTTGCCAAAGCAATTTGGCAACACCTAGGGTTTACACAAGAAAGGCTTCAACAAGAAAGGAGAATTCTAGTCACGGGACAAGATCTCAGGTCAATGGCTCAAAGGTTATTTCAAACAAGGAGGGGTTCACATCAAAGAGGAGTTTAACAAAGAAGGTTCGAATCGCACATCAACATCTCTTGACGACACTGATCACTGCTCCTTGATTCCATTGCAGACGAAAACCGATGCGTTCCAGAAAAACATCCGCGTACTCTTAGCACCTCTACCCTCATCTATCACTATCTTACTGCTAACACACATAGAGAGCCACACAGTAGAGCATGTAACCCCACGCATAAAGTTACTTAGATCAACCATTGCTCTGATACCATAACTGTAACACCCCGATCCGACAACTTGAAAACCACCGTTACTTAAATTAAATATAGTGAAAATTTGGGCCAATTTTTTTTTTAAGAAAACGTGTATAACAAAGACATGAGAACATTTAAGTTTTCAAAACTTGATTACTATTAAAACCTGTGTTCTCACGATGCATAAAAATCTTTCAAGTTCCAAACCGATATGTCACAAGACACCGCACCTTGGAAACTTGTCCACTAAAACATAATTTAATTACAACAGCCCATGTACTTGTTTCAAAACATCAGTACTGAATGAAATATCATCCGGGGTACAGCATGGTAAAGCTATGGTACTAAGAACTTGCAATGGAATACATTACTCTGGGGGATTACCTATTCTCTAGTCATATATACTAAGACTTGTCATCTAAATCTGAGCCTCGGAAGGACGATGTCTCAATCATCTTCATCTGTCGAAAGATCCTCGGGGCCCGGGTTCCAATCCTCGTCGCTAAGATACTCCTCCATGTCGGTCTCCTCCATAGGGTGTCTTGTGCTTTCTTCTCCTCCATCTCACGAGCTAGAAGCCTCTCCATGATTTCTTCTCTTCGTCGTTTCATCTCTATAAAGACTATGACATAAGCGGTCATAGTTATATTATCTCCTTTCAATGGAGATGCTCCTATCTCCCGAATGAGCTGGAACCTCGCGATGTTTTTCATCTAATGACCGTACAAATTTTTCCCAATACAAAGCAGAAGTAGAAGAGAGAGTGAGCTACCCAAAACATTAAATGTCGACTGTGTGGAATTACGATAGGCAAATATCAAGATAAAGCAGTAAACAGCATATAAATCATAACGACAACATAATCATCATCATCATATAAACACCATCTTATACTTAGTTTCTCGAATCTTACTCAACACTTATTATTATTGTACTTTTCTTTTGAATCTTTAAATCTGTTAAGTCTTATCATTTCGGTTCAATCATGATGTGGGGAAATCATCATTGAGAAAAATCAGCTCGCACACACGTCTACATCTCCTCGGTCATCCACCCAACCTAGTCGGAAGCAAACAGGAGTACAGGACCTTTACCGTGCGGGAACGACAACTGTCTCAATAATCAATTGGATCCAAGCCAGGAGAACTGTAGATAACTCGGGTACAGCCTCAAAATTAATTCAATTCATATCATATAATCAAGGCTCACTGTAGAAAACTCGGGTACAGTGGCAAATCAAGATGCCCCACTCCAGTCCCTCTCACTGTTCAAGATTTCCACTCTAAGGGGCGACAGTACTATTCTAGTCTCGAGTGCAGATCTTACCACGGCTTTGGACCTAGTCCCTACCATGTCTCGTATACCACATATGGAGTCCGTTCTGCCTAGAAAGTACTCTAGACTTCTTGACGTTTCACCGTCATTGTCCTCCCCTAATGCAATCACCACCTGAGCATCCGCAGATACCCATGGTTCCTTCCTCTCCACTACTTCGACAACACACTCATGCCTCACCGCGTTATTCCATGTCTTTTAATAGTCTTTTAAAGTCTTAGAGTTTTAATTAACGGCTTAATCCTAAGGTCGGCTCATCCTTGGTAAATCCCTTCAATGAGTCCCGACCACTAATCGTTCAATCTGTTCCCTAATTCACCACATAACATCTTGCATCACATCTCTTTCTCATGAATCTCATTTCACATTCTTGCTCAACATCTCAACATCTCGTTTCAAAATCTTTCTCATCTCATAAACTTTCACAAATATGGTTTCATAACTTTCTCAAACTCATTTCCTCGTTTTTCTCAAAATATCGTTTCACAAAACCTTTTTTTTTTGAAGTATCATTTTGTAAACTTTCTCAAAAATTATCGCTTCACAAACTTTCTCAAAATATCGTTTCACAAAACCTTCTCAAAATATCGTTTCACAAAACCTTCTCAAAAATATCATTCCACAAAACTTTCTCAAAAATATCATTTTAAAAAACTTTCTCAAAGATATCATTTCACAAAACTTTATCAAAAAAAAATATCATTTTACAAAACTTTCTCAAAGATATCATTTCACAAAACTTTATCAAAAATATCATTTCGCAAACTTTCTTAAATCTCATTTCAAAAACCTTCCCAAATTCATATTTCGTAATCTGTCTCAAAAATCTCCCTTCAACCTCTTTCTCTTGATATTCCATTACTTGCACAACCTTTGTTATTACTCATCTCTCTTTCCAACTACCATTCGTTACTTCGCGACTTTATTCATATCATCTCATAATCAAAGTGTATCAAATGTTCCTTAAACAGTTTCACAATTGCTTAGTCAATAAATAGATCATTTCGCAAAATAAGATAATCTAATAGTTCATAAATAATTAACCAGAAAACATAACATCATACTCTTTAGACCAATCTCAGCCGTTCGGGTGAATAGTCGGACCAGCAAACAATTGCTATCACACCACTTCGCTAAATGAGATTGGAGTCCAACCTTTGAGATGATTGGACATCTTAATATGTTACCTAAATACCACGACGTCTTAAGGGAAGCCCCTCTCCCACCTCAAATGACGTAGGCCTCCGAGAGCTTTCCAAGATTTCCCGATCGCTAATCCCGCCTCGTTTCCTTTTCGTCCGTCGCTCGAAATAGAACATTTTTCCCGTGCGTTAGAAACGATTTCAATAAATTCATCAATTTGTTTTGAAAACACATTGCCAAAATCCAAAAGATTTCAAATCTAAATCAAATCCATAATTAAAATGTTTTCAAGAAAACTCTGAAACAATTCTAAAATGATTTCCTTATCAAAACAGAATCCATTCCTCTTAATGTAAACTCACTTTAAAGCGTTCATGTTATAAAAATCATTATTCTTAATCATTAAACAAAATTCAGAACTTAAGAAAGTAAAATTCCAAAACCACATCAAATTGATTCATTTAAATTCAAAACTTTATAATACCATTAGATACTGATCAGAGAATGCCATTCTAAAAATTTCAGATCAATTTAAGTTTCTTAAACCATACTTCCCAATGAAACATTCACTAGTACAAAAAACACATTTTAGACCAGTTGATTCAGACCGGTTCCATGCGGAACCTGTCTCTTTATGGCCATTTATTGAAATCAGACTGGTTGCTTGGTATAACCAGTCTGAATTATATATTAAATGAGACTGGTTCCGTGCCGAACCAGTCTCCTTGAGTCAAAAAATTTAAATAAGACTAGTTCCGCAGGGAACCAGTCTCTTTTGGTATTTAAATAAGACTGGTTCCGTGTTAAATAAGACTGGTTCCATGCTGAACCAGTCTCATTACAGCAGTTTATTTAAGGATTAAATATTCTTTTGGTCCTTTATCTTATGTATAGGTTTCAATTTGGTCCTTTATCTTTAATTAGAGTCAATTTGGTCCTGTATGTTTTTAATGTTTGTCAATTTCATCATTATGTCATGACAATGTTAAATTTTCACTGGAATATACTGATTTTGTCTGAGATTCCTTTTCTGATCACCATAATCTATATTGTATCGTCGTAATTTGTAATTTTCTAAACAAAAAAGGCAAAAATGTGAGCGAATTTTCACCCTAAAAAAGTGGAACGACATTGAAATTTTAAAAATCAAAGTATCAAATATGATTAAAAAATGTAGATTTCGACAATAAAATGCATATTCTAGTGATTGGAATAAGAAACCTATGACAAAATCAGTATATTTCGGTGAATTTTAAACATCATCATGACAAAAGGATGAAATTGACAAATATCAGAAACATGAAGGATTAAATTGACTCTTTTTAAAGATAAAGGACCAAATTGAAACCTAAAAATAAGATACAGGACCAAAAAAGTATTTAAGCCTTTATTTAAATTAGATTGGTTCCGCATTGAACCAGTCTCTTTTTAATACTATTGAACCGGTCTGATCTTCTTCTTCATCTTCTCTACGTCGTGGCCTCTCCTCTCCTCTCCTCTAAAGTTCAGCCGGCCCTAATACTCTTAACACAATCTCCCTTTTCTCTCTCTCTTCGCCGGTAAACAACTCGAGGACGGCCGCACCCTCGCCGACTACAACATCCAGAAGGAGTCCACCCTCCACCTCGTCCTCCGCCTCTGCGGCGGCGCCAAAAAACGCAAGAAGAAGACCTACACGAAGCCAAAGAAGATCAAGCACAAGCACAAGAAAGTCAAGCTCGCGCTTCTCCAGTTTTACAAGGTTGATGATTCGGGCAAGGTTCAGAGGCTGAGGAAGGAGTGCCCTAACGCGGAGTGCGGCGCCGGAACCTTCATGGCTAATCATTTTGATAGGCATTATTGTGGCAAGTGTGGCCTCACTTATGTTTATCAGAAGGCTGGTGGTGATTAATTCATCCATTTCACTTATTAGGATCTGCCTCCATCACCACTGCGCCATTCACATCTCCAAGAATTAGTTCTATCTCATTAACAGTCCTAGGGTTCTTATGTCCTTTGCATTAACAGATCCAAGAATTAGTTGAAGCAATTGTTTTGCCAATGACCCACAAGCAGCGGTTCCATAAATTAGGAGTTCATCCACCAAAAGGATTGCTTTGCTGCTTTGGTTTGTTCTTATTTGTTGCCCTATGCTCTGCTTTGTTCGTTTTTGCTGTGTTGCTTTGTTCATTTTTGCTGTGTTACCCTCTGTTCTTATTTGTTGCCCTCTCTCTGCTTTGATTCGGTTAACGCTTAGAACAAATTTAGTATTTTGATTCAGTTAGCACTTAGCATTTTGATTAAATTAGCAAGCTTGAATTATTATGCATAAGCTTAAATTAACAAGCATTTTGATTAAATTTACTTTGTTCTGTCATGCTTTGTTCGTTTTTTTTTTAAATTAGCATTTTGATTCAGTTAGCACTTAGTTTAGTCTTTTTTTAGCACATTTTGACTAATTTTGCTTGAATTTGTCACTGTAGCATCCTGTAAATTGTTCAGCACTATCCATATACGAAGTTCTTCCATTTATTTTTTCTTTAAATAAAATTTAAAGCTCTTTCCTCACTTGTTTTGTAAGTTTTGGCTGCTAGAAAATATTAATTGGCCCTCCTATTCTTAATCTCATGTCGTTTTGTAGAAAGTAAGTTAACCTATTTTTTCTCAGCAGCTGATCAAATATATTAAGTTGTGATGATTTTCATAATGACGTTGTTATCTTAGCCATGTGATTATTTTGTCTGTAATTAGATGCAATTTCTGTGATTACCCAAGTCCAACTGCCTGCCAAAAGAAACATCGCTCCTCATGTAATTTTTATTACAATTAATTTATTTACGTTAGAAACGAAATCTACCTTTGTTTTGAGCTGAGTAAAGTGATTTAGATATTCAGAAATGAAGCCTAATTTTTTTTAACACTATTGTTTTGCTTTGATTTTGAATTTCCTATTTCATGAATGATTATTATGCCCAGGCTATCAGTATTAGTGGTGGCACTCTAGTAGCTGAAACTCTGGGAGATACTATCAAAGTTAGCCAACAAGATGTTTGGGACATAACATTGAACACTAAAACAGGTTCAGTTGAAATCTGGAAAGGTAAATATGTGCTTTGGGTTTATTATTGTTCATGATATGTTTTACAAGTATTAAAAAGTTCTATCTCTTTTAAAATCAATACAATTTTAGGCTTAATTTTTTTAATACTGTTGTAGTGAGCCAAAATATGTCTTAACAAAAATGGTTTTGGAATATATGCTTCTACATATGGTAGCTCTCCACCCATGCAAATGAGTGCAAGCTACTATAGCACTTCAGAGCTTGATCGAGCCACACACAATGAAAAGCTCATTGAAGGAGACAGAATTGAGGTATTTAACTTCTATATTTCTGTTCCTGTTCCTTTCCAGACCTGTCAAAAAGTTAACTATATTGCACTTTCACAAGCTAATATGATTTTGCCTTTGAAGTGCTGACATTTTATGTGATGTGCATTTGATCAGTTTGTGTTGCATTGCGTGTATACATGGATTTTTTTCTTATGAATTTATACGAGTAATTAGGTGATGTGATGTGAATGTTACTTATCAACGGTGTTATGCAATCTCTTTTCTTAGATGACAATACTGCCATTTTTTCATTTATTATGATGTCGTGTTTCTAAAATTAGTATTATTTATTTTAATATTTTGATCTCTATAGTTTGTAAAATTCTGAGATGGTTTTATGGTACTACAGGTTCATCTTGATCACAAGCACATGGGCGTGGGTGGAGATGATAGTTGGTCCCCATGTGTACATGACCAGTATTTGGTTCTTCCTGTGCCGTACTCTTTCTCTGTCAGGCTGTCTCCTGTAACTCCAGCTACTTCTGGTTATGACATCTACAAATCTCAGTTTCAAAACTCTTGATTTCTTGGGTCACATGCATATTGGTTGTTTTGAGTAGCAATTTTCCCATTTGATAAACAGTGTGACCAATATTTGGAAAATAAAATGTAACAGAATGAAATAGAGTGTGCAACTATTCTTTTATTTTTGTTTCAGACTTGAGTATTTGATTCAGCATTATAAATTGTTTGAGACTATGATAAGTACTTTACATTTTGAATTGAGTAGTAGAAAATGTGTAATTTTCAGGCCAAGGGTATATCAGGGAACAATTACAACCGCACTCCTCTAACACCAAGGTCTATATTGGAAAGGCTTTTGAGGGAAAGAGAGCTAAGGAAATCTAGTAGGTATGTTCAACCAGCAGAGGAGGGAAACAAAGAGGCAGAACAATTGTGTAGTGATTCATGCATAAATGAGAATGAAAAGGGGGAACAGTTTTTTAATGAGGAAGAGGTTTCGGATTCTTCAAGAGCTTTTGCAGAAGAGCAGCCATTCAAACAACGTTTGTTGGTGGTAGCTAATAGATTACTTGTGTCTGCTATTAGGGAGGGAGTTGACTCATATGACCTTGAGGAGTTTGATACCAGATGGATCGGGGAAGGCGGGATGTGATGGCTGGAGAAGATAGAAAGATGCATTTTTGATTCAGGAAGGGATAGTTTGCAGCTTATTGCTCTAGATATAAGACTTTTGTAGTTTTGTGTAGTTTATGTTAGTTTCACTAAGCATAGTGTTATATACTTGTGTTGATCAAACTTGTACTAGATATGCTGATAACGTGGTTTTTATAATATAATTTTAGAATTTAGTTATGTCTATATAATTATTATTATTTATTAGTTTTATTATATATTTATGTGTTTTTTTAATTGAGACCGGTTGAAAACATCAAACGAGACTGGTTAAAAATTTAGTTGAGACCTAGTTCAGATTTTAATGAGACCGGTTCAAAACGCTCAATGAGATAGGTTCAAAAAGGAATAAAAAAATTAATTGAGACCGGTTCAAAATACTCAATGAGACTGGTTATTTTTTGTTTTTAGACCGGTTCAAATCACTCAATCAGACTGGTTCTTAGTTTAAATGAGACCGGTTCAAAATACTCAATGAGACTGGTTCATCTTTTAATAGAGACTGGTTATTTTTTGATTTTCAGACTGGTTCGGAACCGGTCTCTTTAGTTGGAAACGAGACCGGTTCGAAACCAGTCTCATTTAAAGGCATAGCAATAAGACCGCCACTTTGAAGACTGGTTCGGAACCAGTCTGAAATGGGGTGCGGAACCGGTCTGAAATGACCGATTTGTACTAGTGATTTTTCAATTCTTTTGAAATCCAAATATAGGTTTTTCCAAAACACACTCAATTAGCATAAAAGCAACACATTAACTTTTAAAGCATTCACAACTTCACATAATGCAAGCCACACTTTGAGTCATTAAAATCATTTATCAAATCAAATTCTCTATAAACCACTCAATTATTCTTTAAGAAAATAATTCAAACTTAATTCCTTAATTAACTCATCAAGACCGAATTATCCAAGGTCACAATTCTAATCATTAATAAATATTAAAACTTAAGATCATTGAATCATCATCATAAAAATTCTTTTTTTTAATTAATTCAATCAACTTATTTATTATTATTGTTTTTATCTCTAAAACCCGAAAAAGATAAAAACAAACAACACATCACTTCTATCACGCACATAGCATCATGCACATAAAAATATAGTCATTCTCAAAGGTCATTTCATGGGGAAAATTTTCCCAACTACATTAGCATGCATTGGCAGAATCATATAGGTGTAATTTTTACAAAGATTTGATGCACACATAAAGGCACAAAGCAATGAAATTATTTTCTTTCTTTTGGGGACTAAAAACCGTGAGCATTCAAGAAAATTTAACAATCTTAATTCATTTTCTTAACTTAAATCAAAACAACAATTTAAATCACAAACCCTCTCAAAGTTTCATTTTTATTTTTCTTTAAACTTAATTATTTCATGCATGTACTTAAAATCATTAGATCTAGCTTTAACACACACATGCATCAACTTTTCACACAATAAAAAGCATGAGTCTCATTTTTATCAAACATGGCCGAATGGCCTTCACACAACATGACATGTACAAGATCAATTCTTAGATTAAATCATGTTCATGCTTAAAAATCATTTTAAAACTTGTTTCTTTAATTTTCTCTTTAAAAACGTGACATGCACCAAATAAAGACATGATCTTTCCACTTAAAATTAACATGCATGCTTCAAGATCTTAACTTTTTGCTTATTAAACTTGGATCGTTACATGCATGCATACAAATCAACCAAGATCATCCTCAAATCAACATGCAAAGCCAAAGATCTCAACTTTATTTTCAAGTAAGCTTAGATCATATATTTGTTTATTAAGTAATCATATAAACACATCATAGATCACCATTTAAGCAAGAAAATTTAACACAAGACTAAAGATTTTCACTTTATTATTAATCAATTTCAAATCACAAATTTATTTATCAAATCATTTCTTAAAAATATCATAGTTCACGGTTTAAGCAAAATTTTTTAACATGCAAAGAAGTTTATTTTAGTTTTCACAAAAATCTCAAACAACACTTTAGATCTTTAAGGTTTTAGTTTGAAAACATTAAGATCCATCATAGAAACATTAACCGAATCATCAAGTCCATAGCTTTACATATTACAAATCTCTTTTAGTCCTTAAAAGTCCATGATCAAGTATAAATAATACATGCACTCATCTTTCAAGCCATAAAAGAAAACATGCAAAGAAGGAGAAGAAGAAAATTACAAGATCAAAAGAGAAAACCTAAACTAACACAATCTTCCTCTTGATCTTCGATTCACCTACCAAGAAAGGTTGATCTCCTAGCTTCCTAGTACTTGGAACTTCAAGGAAAATCTATGGTCAAGCTTTAAATCTCGTTCTTCCTCCTTCCTCCCACGGCCAACACTCTCTCTCTCTCTCTCTCTCTCTCTCTCTCTCTCTCTCTCTTTCTTTCTGAGAGTTGGATGGACTCTTAGAAGTGTTTGGATGTAAAATGAAGAAAATGAATTTGGTGGAAGGAAATGAACTAAGGCTTCCTATATTTATAAGCAACTCATGATTTCCCTTTTTGGCCCTCATAAAATCCGGTCCATGCACAATTGGGAGGGGCGGTTTTGTCCTTCCTAAAGTTTGCATGTAAAGGGTCAAATCCAAGGAGACAAGGTGGAGTAGATTAGGGCACTAAGGTCACTCCTTGAATGATTATCTCTACTACCTTAAATCTTTTTCCACTCATTTAATTTCCTTTTGGTTCAACTTATCCTATGGGTTTCTTGTCCCAAAATTAAAATCCTAGGCTTATACATATACACACAAAACCGTGGCACACACATACACACATCTCATATTTTTATTTCCTAATCACATTCACTTATATTCATTATAATCATTAATTCACACAATGATGCAAATTTCTTTAAAGCGTCATACTTGTACAATTGTTCTCATGCATACTTTATCAAGCACATATCAAACCACACACATATCACATAGCACATTTATGCCATAACAATAAATTTTAATTTTCTACAAAACACATCTATTATTATTAAGGAATTTAAACCGTTTCCAAATAAAATAATTATCTGCATAGATAGACACAAATATAGTCTCCAAATTATTTTCAAAACTAAGCTTTCATACACATAAGAAATTTCCAAAAAAGATAAATTCATTTGAAGTTTTCTAGCTATCTTGAACAACCAATATTTCTCAAAATTCCTTCTCACAAACTCAAAGAATAAATTTTTGTAAATCAAATCAGAAAATTCTAAAAGTTACATTTTCAAATTCTTCGTTTCAAGATGATCGTTTTCATATAAAGATCATAAAATTCCGAGTTACGGATAAAAAGATACGATTTTCAAAGTTGACAAATCCATAAAGAAATTCATTTCAAATAAGAATCATCATGAATAAAATCACAACCCATCTTTTGTTGATCGAATCATTCCAAACTCAACAAAATCATTCACTTCACATTTATGAAAATATTTTGTTTATAAACTCTGTAAAAATCATCACCTTATGTCACATTCATGTAAAATATCCCTTTGAAAATCCTTTATAAAACAAAACCTCAAAATTCATTTCGATAAAATTCATTTACGCACGTGTGGGAAAATACGGGATGTTACACTGCGAGAATACTCTTTGTCAAAGTGACAAGTGTATATGGGGTTAAGAGTGGCTAGAGGACGAATCTCGTCAGGATTGGAAAGAGGAAAGTTAGCACTCATAACAGGGTCTTGAGCCTCCAATGGAGTCATTAATGGGCCCAAGAAAGCAGGAGATGGGTTGACGGGTTCACCATCGGCAGGAATGAAGGAAGTCACGGGAATAATCAAGATACGCTCATGGTACTTGACATTCAAATCAATTTCAGGATCAAGAACTACTTGAAGGGCCAAGTTTGAAGAAAAGTTTTGAGAAGAAAAGGGGTTTAGGTCAAAAGAAAGAGATGCAATGGCAAGCAAGAAAATATGAAAGGGGGATAATGATAAGTGATCAAGTTTAAATAAGAAGTGAAAAGACGTGTAAGACCAACGCAATGGTCCAATAAGAAGCGTCAGTTTGAAAGGATAAACTCGTCGTTTCAGAGTCCTAATGATGAAAGGACAGTTCAGAAAAAAACAACTTTGGACATCCTCCGAAAAGACGCGTCGAATACCAAAACTCGAGGGGCCTCTGTTAACTGGAAGTTGAAATCGACAAAAGGGCAAGAATGTCGGATGTATAAGTGACGTCGACGGAAGTGTACTTAAACATATTTTGTTTAAAAGTGACTTCGAAGGAAGTGGACGTACAACCCGACAAAGGGTCGATTTCGACAAAAGGACGTTTGTCGACAACATAAGTGATGTCGAAGGAGGTGTACTTAAGTCTCACGACTTAAAAGTGACTTCGAAGGACGTGTACATGTGTCGACAGAAGGAAGAGGCGGAAATAGAGGTCTGTGTCGAAGGAATAATGGCGCAAGAAAAGAGGAAATCAGAGCTGTCATGTCAACATTGGAAACAGAAGAGTAATTATGAAGGCATTTAATGCTTCCCATGGTTATAAATTCCCCATCTCAGAAACTGGAAAAGCCATGAGAGAATATGGAGAAATGCAAAGAATGTTGGTGAGGTCGTTTTAATGCTGCATAAAGGGCGAATAAGTAAATTCGTAATTACCTCAAACGAAGGGCCGCATGCAGTAGTGGTCTCAGGTCCCACGACAGCAACAGGAGAATCCACAACTTGAGTATCAATGGGATCAAGAGGCTGGGTGTCGACAACATCTTGGGTAGAATCTTGAACGACAACTTCAAATGCGGCTGACGATGAAGTATCATCAAGACACCTCTGCATGGAAGCCTCAATAGTGTTAAGTCTGTCGACTTGCTCTGGAGAAACTTCAGCATGAGGGTCATCAGAGGACAAGTCATACATAATCACTTGTCGACGAACAGGACGCCTTTGTAGATGAAAGCTGGTGTCTTCGACGTCATCTTCTTCGTCAAAAGGATTAAGTGCTGGGGTCGGAAGGAATTCACCGGCATGAGGGTCATGATGAGAGACATCGACAAACAAATTGGCCGCATTGCCATGTGTTCTTTGAGTGCTAGCATGAGAAGACGGTTTCCTGATGACGATTCCCTTGGCTTTCGGACGAGAACGCTGTTGAGTTTTAGCCGCAGGATTCGAAGTAGGACGAATAGGAGGAGACTACGTGGCAGTAGAAGCTTGAAGCTTGCTTGAAAGAGGACGTACCAAAGAACTATCAGTCCTTTCAGGATCAGCTTGAGGATTATTCGACGGATGCTCCGTTCGTCCCTTGTGTTGATTTTTGGCCTCAATAAAATCATCAAGGGCATTGGACTGGCGCCACTTTTTGGATTTCTTTGGTGATGAAGGATCACCACCTTTCTTTTTCGACGCATTGGCCTTGATCACAACAGTATAATCAATGATATTCGGTTTGGCCACTGCAAGGAAAACGACAAATGAAAAGGCAGAAAGGAAGAAAGGAGTCTAAATAAAAGAAGTTAAGTATTCATACCAGACTTGTCGGCCGCCACATCTGTCGGAGTCCTAGCACTCATTCTTTCGACAATGGTGTCATAATCCACGTGATACGTGTTGAAATAAGATTCCCACCAATGCACAAAGTTCGGACTGGCCAGGAAACAAGGAGTAAAGCCGACAAGATTAAAACGGCTGGTGGAAGCAAGGTTCTTCGACAGGAACCTAATCAATACAGTTTTCCAAGAAGACTTATAATCTTTCAAATGGCCATGGTGGAATTCATGCGATAAACCCTTGACAAAGATCGAACTGCCTGGACACACAGTTGGGATAGTGCAAAAAGACTTCCTTTTCTTCGTAGGCAGACGAGTCAGGCAAACCACTGAACAAAATTCTTTGACTCAAATAATGTCCCCAAAGGACATCATTCAACTGCCTCTCTTCAACATTGGAACCAGGAAAAGGAAGACGGAACCAGTCAGGTCCCATAGCCCTATCAGCAAAAGGTGAAAAATCAATGTCCTCCGACGACATGGAGATGTTAGCAAAAATCTTCATAAAATGAAGAAAACTGTTGGTGCGAGACGAAAGTACAGGAACGTCATAGTTCGCCATCACGCAACCATAGTTAAACCGGAAACGGCAAGCACTGTCATTGGTGAAGATTAAATGACGTTTTAGAATAGCATTCAGCCACAAAAGTAGAAGCCAAGTGGGGCCTCCAACATTAGCCACCAGTTGTTCATTAAGTCTAACAATGTCGGAAACATGGCTAATCGTCGAATACAACTTCGCCAAAAGAAGTTGACTCAAGGCCACTTTTCTTTCCTCATGAAAGATTTTGGCTAAAGGAACCAAAGATTTGTTAATCTGTCGGGACTTGGTACAAAAGACAAAAGCACTAAGCCAAACCGTCAGAAACTCAACATGCTCTTTGTCACTAACTGTCGGACAGTCCTTATAAACATCCCACCGTGCCTCAACGTAGTTGGTAAAGGTGTAAGACCCACCACTTATGGACACAACATTGTCGGGCTTGCTTTCTACAGTTAAGAGTTCTCCGTCAGGATGAAGACTAATCAAAGAAGCAACGTCAAAAAGTGTTGGAGTCATCATGCCATAACGAAAGTGGAAGCAGTGGGTTCGGCGACACCAAAAGTAACATGCAGCACCGAAAAGCCCATCATCGTAGCGCAAACCGGAGGTTGTCAGAATCAGAAGGTCTTCAAAACCAGCCCACCTCCATGACTTGCTCTTGTGAGGCCGTAACCTTTCAAGCCAGTCCGAAAATCTAGAGAATGGCTTTACATTTCGCAAAACCCTGCGAGAATACTCTTTGTCAAAGTGACAAGTGTATATGGGGTTAAGAGTGGCTAGAGGACGAATCTCGTCAGGATTGGAAAGAGGAAAGTTAGCACTCATAACAGGGTCTTGAGCCTCCGATGGAGTCATTAATGGGCCCAAGAAAGCAGGAGATGGGTTGACGGGTTCACCATCGGTAGGAATGAAGGAAGTCACGGGAATAATCAAGCTACGCTCATGGTACTTGACATTCAAATCGATTTCAGGATCAAGAACTCCTTGAAGGGCCATGTTTGAAGAAAAGTTTTGAGAAGAAAAGGGGTTTAGGTCAAAAGAAAGAGATGCAGTGGCAAGCAAGAAAATATGAAAGGGGGATAATGATAAGCGATCAAGTTTAAATAAGAAGTGAAAAGACGTGTAAGACCAACGCAATGGTCCAATAAGAAGCGTCAGTTTGAAAGGATAAACTCGCCATTTCAGAGTCCTAATGATGAAAGGACAGTTCAGAAAAATACAACTTTGGGCATCCTCCGAAAAGACGCGTCGAATACCAAAACTTGAGGGGCCTCTGTTAACTGGAATTTGAAATTGACAAAAGGGCAAGAATGTCGGATGTATAAGTGACATCGACGGAAGTGTACTTAAACATATTTTGTTTAAAAGTGACTTCGAAGGAAGTGAACGTACAACCCGACAAAGGGTTGATTTCGACGAAAGGACGTGTGTCGACAACATAAGTGATGTCGAAGGAGGTGTACTTAAGTCTCACGACTTAAAAGTGACTTCGAAGGACGTGTACATGTGTCGACAGAAGGAAAAGGCGGAAATAGAGGTCTGTGTCGAAGGAATAATGGCGCAAGAAAAGAGGAAATCAGAGCTGTCATGTCAACATTGGAAACGGAAGAGTAATTATGAAGGCATTTAATGCTTCCCATGGCTATAAATTCCCCATCTCAAAAACTGGAAAAGCCATTAGAGAATATGGAGAAATGCAAAGAATGCCTTCACGAATTCTGGAAAGAAGAAAAGAGATTCAAATCCCACGTAGCATGAGTTTATGAAAGATCAAACATGTGGGATTGAGGTGTTCAAGAGTTGAAAAGGATATGAGGGAACCTTCACTTCGAATACCTTCCTTATCCTCATAAATGGTGAAAGACCAAACATGTGGGATTACATAGGATCCACTTCTTATGTATCAGCTCAATGCAAGAAAGTCCGAGTTGGAGGAAGCATTGAACTTGATAAATAAGCCTCGGTGGAACCTTTGTAATCCCCATAGGGCAAGGTTTGTGCCCTGCTAGGGTCGACTGCGACCGTCTTTCCTATTAAAGAGGTAAAGGAAAAAGACCTCTGATGGCATTCTACTAGAAATGTCGGAGGCATGTCTTTTGATTGAATGATGGTGAAACATCAATTAGTCAAAGTGCATGTCACCGATATCAATCAAATACATCTGAGGCCGACAATAGGCCGGAAATCGATTCCGACAGATGGCCTGTTTGTCGAAAGGGACTTGTTGTCAGTGGACATCCCAGAACCAAGAGGCAGGAGCACAACAACGTCAATGCTTCGAGCAACAAAGAGACTTAGACAAGAATCAAATGATTGCAATCGAAGAAGAGTACTTGCCGAAAGGATCTCAGCAAAGATGTCATCACGAAATCGGACAGAAGTATCCACTAAGCCCAAACCACGACGTGGGCAGTTACATCGTGGGGGATAGCGTAGTGGGTTGTTATTAGATTGTGGGTTCTGCAGTTATGCAGAACGTGCGAGTTTGTTTTGTAAGTAGTTTCTGGATTCCTATACCTATAAATAGGATGTCCTTAGGTTGTAATCGGGGTCGGTTGCTAGGTTGACACACATAGGCTAAAATCCTAGACATCTCACCAGAGCAGATAAACGGAGAAACGCCATTGTAAAGAACCTCAGCCTTCCACCCCTTTAAAATTCAATGCAATCTTTACGCTTTCCAATTTAATCTTCCATGCACTTTTAATTTGTGCAATTTACATTCACGCAAATTTACATTTCCACGCTATTTATTTTACTACAAATTTTAATCGCTTTCCTTTCGATTCCTCGCCGCATCGTGTTCTTGGTGTCGGTTTTCCATTTCCAAATCGCATTTTAACGCTCTCCAACTCAAATATCGAAAATACCAAAAAATACGGTCAAGTTCCTTTGCAAGATTACCACATAACCTGTCGTTACCCACACCCCATCCATCACCGTCAGTTCGGCAGGCGTCGGACGAAAAACCCACAAACAGGTGTCATTAATTTTTAATGGGCTATTCATTTGGTTATTTTCGTTATTATTTACAAGTTTTAATTTCGCTTAAATGATTAAAAATTGAAAAAGTAATTGTTCATCAAATATATTTTATTGCCTTAAGTAATTTTCCGTTGCTCTAATGACTATATATATATGTGTGAGGATTTGCTAACATGCATATATAGGGTGAATGTTCAGTTAAAACACTTTATTATGGAATATGAGTTTTAAAGATAAGGATATATATTCTAATTATTTCATTTTTGAAAATAAATTAAAAAATAAAAAATAAAAGAAAATTCAGAAATCTCATCTCTTTCATCTCTCTTTTCTCCCTCTTCAGCCTCAGCGCTACCTAACCGCACCGGCGATAGCAACGCCCCACCGTCCAATGCCCCACCAATGTTACTACTCCAACGCCCCACCGTCAGCTCCCACTCGCCCAGATCAGTGTCCAACATCCAAACCCGCAAATTAAACCCACTTGTAACCCACCTAGACCCGAAAACCCACCCAGATCGCAAACCCATTTTCAACTCGCCCTAACCCTACATTAAATCGTGTGGCCCCGGCCCAGCCAACCACCACGCGCCCCCGACCCAGCCACTAGTAGGTCGCACGCAAAATGGGTTTGTCCTTAACGGAGAAGCGACGACAACAACTCGCACAAGTTGGCTCTCAGCCAACAGTGATGGTGACTAGGGTGAGCGCGGGTGTTGGTGGGGCACGTGGGAGCAGGGACGTCGTCGCCGGTGGGTTAGGCGGCGGTGGGGCTAAGCAGGGAAAAGAGAGAGATGAAGGAGGAGATGCGACTTATGAATTTTCTTTCTTTTTTTGTTTTAATTTATTTCCAAAAACGAAATTATTAGAATGCCCTTATCTTTAAAACTCATTTCCCGTAATGTATGAGGGTATTTTTGTCTAGAATAATCCGGTATACAATGCTAAAGTGTTTCAACTGAAAAATCACCTTACGCATGTTAGCAAATCCCATATATATATATATATATATATGATGCTGAAGTCCCTAAAATTTTTATTTCAAAAAATGCAAGATATTAGAAAATTTGAACCTAAAATATATAGTTTAGAAGATAAGAAATTGCCAATTAGTTCCTGTATAGAAGATGAAACAGAATATTGTATGTTTACACCATTTATATTAGGAGGAGATGGAGATAGTACATTATTTAATCAAGTAAATTGGACTAATATGTTTTTAATGAAACAATTAGGTAGTTACATAAATCCGAATATTTATGAAGATGGTAAAACATTGGAAGAGGCTATTAAAGGATTACCAGAAAATATAAAAAAGCAATAATAGATAAAGAGGATTCAATAAAGAAAAATGACAGGTTGATAGAATTATCAAAGCCTGTAGAACAAAAATTATATGATATAAAATTAGAACTTAAGAAAGTAATTAAAGAATTAGAGATTATAAAATCTAATACTAATATAATTATGAAAACATTAGGAATACAACCACAACTAGAGCCAATCCCAGATGTACCACAAATTAATATGATGAGGATATATATTAGAAAAAGAATATGAATCGTGTACTGCTGAAGCACAAATAAATAAGCAAACAATAGACGAAAATATGAGACAAATTAGGATAATAACAAAGCAAGTAAAAATAGGACATATATCACCTAATTGTCCTGAACCCCAAATAAAAAATATATGAAAATTCTAGAAGATGCATATGAAATAGACTTAGAGCTAATAGAATATGATGAAATGATAGAAGATAAAAATGAAATAGAAGATTCAGAGACGGAAATATATGAATTACAAATATTAGAATTCGAAGAAACCAGTTCAGAAGAAGAAAATGAAATAAGCTATATGTATATGATGAGAACAATAGATCCCGGTGAATCTAAAGATGATGAAGGAGAAAGTAATCAAAATTATGATGAATACCAAGAATATAGAAATGCAAGTCAAGGTATAATCGAAAGGAGAATGACATTTAATGAAAAACAATATGATAAAATAAAAAAGACAAGTTTAGATCTAAAACCAGAAGAAATTCATCAACAAATTAAAGTTTAATGGGTAAAGTATATAAAATATTAAAAACAAGAAGAGAAAAAAGTGCATGTGTAATACTACAAAAGAAAACCCCTATATATAGATTCTAAGTTAGCAGAAGGAGTATTAAGAATACCATTATTAAATAAAAATATAATAGAAGCTGAAATTGTTAAAATATGAAATAACTGAAATATATGTAGCTGGAGTACAAATATCAATAGAATTATTGATTAAAAATGGAAGAATTATAAGTAGTGTGCAGGATAGCATATTAGGAATATTGACAGGAAATTTAATATACCAAAAATTAAAATTTACACTTGTAGTGGATTTGAGAAATAGATCCACCACGATGTGTGTTTGTGGTTGTCGCAGCTGACGAGGGTGACCCCGGTCCTACGTACCCCCAGTGATAAGGGGATCAAGCCACACGTAGTTCTTGAGAGTAGGGATGAGAGAACATACCTTAGCCCCTATAGCAAGGCGAGACTTATAGGGGAAGTTGTGTTGTGGTGCCTTATGGGCCTGTTCGGCCCAGTAGGGCTGACGTGACTCTTAAAGGATAAAAAGAATGAGTTATTCACCCTTATCCTGTACTAGAGAGCTCATGCTTATCCTGTAGCGGTAGGATTTATTATTGGTTAACCCTACAAGCCCTCCAAGCTCGTATAGGCTCGAAGAGCCTGTGCTGAGCTTCTGAGAGTTGGTGGTAACATAAAACATTGTTTGCAGGCGTGGTCTTCCGCTCGGAAGAGTGTTGCGGATGGTTGATAGTGCTCTTTTGTGCTCGGATGATGAAACTGAACGATTGCAAGCTCGGTGAGGTACATCTCGAACCGAGTACAAGCTCGGTGAGGAACATCTTGAACCAAGTGCAAGCTCGGTGAGGCTCATCTCGAACCGAGTACAAGCTCGGTGAGGAACATCTCGAACCGAGTGCAAGCTCGGTGAGGCTCATCTCGAACCGAGTACAAGCTCGGTGAGGAACATCTCGAACCGAGTGCAAGCTCGGTGAGGTACATCTCTAACCGAGGTCCCGCGGGGAAGTTATGAGATGAGGGTGATGAAGTTATGAGTGTAGGTCGGACCGGAGTCCGGTCCACGACACAAGCCCCCCAGCTCGGGAAGAGTCATAGAGACTGTGCCGAGTTTAGAGCCCTTTTGGATCGATCAGTCGTTCTTTTTTTAGGCTTGGTGGTGACGTAAAAGAATGTTCGCAGCCAAGGTCTTTTACTCGGAAGAGTATCGCGATTCGGAGATTCATACACCTCTCTCATCGGGGTGTGTTAAAAGTAATATCATGAATTGGATCGTAACGTCTACGGGGATGCTGTCAGAATGACTGCCTTGGCAGAGGTGCATTCCTCGATCCTGCGACGTATTTGGCCGATGGCCAAGTTATCGAGGTAGCAATTCCCGTTTTCACTTGTAGCCACGCCGATCTGGTCGGCCAACCGAGATTGTAGGCAAGTGCGTCAGGACGTGATCCGAAATGAGTGAATATTTATAATATCCGTTATGATTTTGTGCTTCTTTTTGTTCCTTTTGTTAAGAATTCAAGTGTTAAGACCTCGGAACTCCAGCACTTTAGCCGAGGTGGGTTCCTCTATCCGCGATGTATAAAATGATTTTAAGAAATCATGTTTGAATCGGGAATCTTTTTAAAGTACTTGACGAGTTATAAGCTCTTGTTCGAGCTGTTTATAATCGTTCACGTCATAAACGGTGGCTAATCGGTTATGAGGAAAAGTACGTAAATACAATGAATTCAATAACAGAACTTTTATTTAATTGAAGCAGTAAACACAATGGGCTTGTGGATTTAGACCTGTGGTTAGCTTGTGCATGTTTTCGGATGATAGGAATCCTGGCTTGGGTTATGCGTGAAACACTCTAATCATTTTTGGCCATCGTGCTCGAGCTATCGCGTCCGGTGGTTCCGAGCATCAAATTTGTACCTTTACATGACATACTAGTCCCATACTCGATAAAGCCTGAAGAGGCTTGTGCCAAGCTAAGAAGTTCTTTAAGGTGTGAGTTGTTTTCCGCCAATTAGATCGTGTTCATCCAAGCCTCTTTGAGAGACGGCCGGATTCAGATCTGTGTAGGCGAACGCTGAGCGAAGGTTGAATTAGGTCGTCATACTCGGACTCGAATTAACATAGGTCCTTATGCTCGGCAGATCCGATCGTTATGTTTGTACCTTTTTATGATGCATAAAAATAACGATTAGAATATCAAGTAATAGATGATATGTAATGACATTAATTAGCGAAGTATGAATTAATTCACTGTTAATTACGATTATTATCTAAGATAACACATGTCATGTGGTAAGTGATTCAATAGTACTGAATATGACAGTTAAACCATAAAATTGAAATAATATTAATGGGGTAATGAGAAAGATCCTTCCCTGTTAGTCTTCGTGGTTAGACTATTTCTGAATAATGTTGATATGCCCGACATCCTTTTGGCATTGAGGCCTTCCTTCTTCTATCACTAGAATTTGTGGTTAGCCGGTATTCCTCACCCTTTTTCTTCCAAAACCCCTGTACGCCATTATGGGCGAATCACTGTGTAGCACTCGTGTGAGCAACGCTGGATCCCGAGGAGGGATGTTAACAAGGATGTCTTTTGGCTGTAAGTAACCGTGAGAGCAAGGGTGTCATGGCAGAGGGTGCGAGGATGTGGCAGACTTTGGCACGTTGAAGATACTAATATTAGACGCCAATAGTGACTGAGCAGTTTAGCACCAATTAATTTTGAGGATATCTTTTGGCGGTCTGAAGCTCGGAATGGGCTTTGTTTAAAAAGGTCACTACTCGAAATGGGCCTTTTAGAGAAGTGGGCTATTATACTCGTACCTCGCATATGTAAGATAATTGGTAATCGTCGTTAAATTGACAATTTATAGCAATCAAACAACAATAATGAAAATTATTGGCAAAGATACGATGTATAATATCGGTATAGAGGTAGTATGATTTAGTGATATCCCACGTAATAATATAATAATATCGTGACTGAAAAGACAATAGTTAGATATCGTGCAAATAGACAGGATTGCCCATGAAAAGACGCATAATTTCAGGTGTATTATGCGCAATAATTGTAATTGAAGGACATTTATAAATATGTCAACGCATTTAATGACAACAAATCAAATGATGAAAGCTTATCCATGAAAAATGCACAATTGTCGGAAACTGCCTAATGCCATTCGAAAGGCAATGTATATCAAATGTTATTATCCTATCACGACAGGAAAGACAGACATTTAAAAACATTCAGCAGCAAAGAAATTTGGCTAACAATATGCCACGTATCAGCATGTATACAAAAAATTCATAATTAGGGAATATCAAATAATTAGTGACATGTAATGAAGTTATGAGGAATCAAGCATTAGAAGCACAGGTCAAAAGTACTGCATCAGGTAAATTAATATCAGCATGTGTGCAAAGTAATCACGTAAAATGCCAAGTAAATGGGAAAGTAATATAGGAACGAGGATTCCTTAGGAGACTCAAGTAGATTGAAGTCTTCTGTCAATCCTTTCCAAGCGGGTTTCGTTAAGCAGTTGAACCGGAATGAAAGACTCTAGTAGGGAACATGATGCAAGGTTTACGCAATCATCTTATAAATCCGAGGAGAGAGGAGTAGTGCGTGGTTCTTGACATTCCGGATGTATGAGATACCAAAAAGGGGGACGCTGTCGAAGGTCTTCGCACAGTTGACACATGTATCCGGAGTGTAGAAACGAGCACGAGGTTCTCTATACTCGAACACGAGGTCAAAGAGGGAAACTTGACATAGGGTCCTTGCCGTTATCACCATGTTCCAAATAGAGTAATATTCAAAAAATAATTTCCCCATTGACGAGAATTCCGAAATGGGTTGTTAAGTAGTGTTGAGCTTGTTCGATGCCTAGCCACGCTTGGTGTGAAGCTACATTTTGTCTCATTTTGTTTGTTTGGGCCTATGTTAGATAAATCTGTAAGACAATTTTTGTTGGTTTAAGCCTGTTGAGGCCTGTACGCCTCCCCCCCCCCCTTTTTTTTGCTGCTGGCTTCTTCTCCTTTTTTAATTGGGCTGTAGGCCTTTTTTTTTGTTTGGGCCTCTCTGAAATAAAACTTTTTTTTTTGGCCGGTTGAGCCCTGCACTCCTCTTTTTTTTTTCTTTTGTTGAATTGGGCCAATAGCCCGTTAGGGTTGAAACCAGCCTACTGCTGGTTTGCAGCAGCTGCGCTGCACAAGGCTGATGCTGCTATGTTGCATGCTGCAGCGGCGCTGAACAGGGACAGGGGACCGCCACGGGTGGTGCGGCCACACCGGCGGCGGCGAAGGAAACCGGATCTGCTGGCAGTCGCGCCCTCGATATAAATGGCGGCGAAGGTCGCAGAGTTGAGATGGTTCGCGATTCCGACCACGGGGCTGTTGGCGGCGCAGAGATGGCGCTCGAGTCGCTGTTGGAGATGGTTCGCGGTTCCGACCACGGTGGCTGTTGGCGGCGCAGAGATGGCGTTCGAATCCTGGTGGTTATGGTGTGCTGGCGCGGCGGTGGCGGAGATGTTGCCTTCACCCTCCACCGTACAGAATCGACGTTTCTAGGGGAGTGGGGGGCTTCAACCATGCTTGTGGGATGTGAAGACTTTGATTTGGATCTGACCTCACCATCCGTTCATGCACCGGTAGCGACAACAATGGAAGATGAGAAGCCGCCACAGATGCTTCTTGTTATTGATTCTTTCTTCCCTGTTCTAGGTGCTGTGTTTCAAAAATCATCTAGGAATGGGGTTGTATAGTGAATATATCATAGAAAAATAAAAATAGTAAACCGATGTAACATTACATTCCTGAACGTTTCTTTATTAAACGAATAAATGGGTCAGAAGGAAAGGATTTTGCTTCCCTGTTTCTCTAGATCTGATTTGTGATTGACTTTCTTCATCTGCTGCTAGCCGCCAATCCAAAACCAGATGTGGTTCATCGATCAAGGATGCTTGCTGGATGTGGGGTTTTTGTAATTTTTTTTTAATTGTGCATGGGAATCGAAATTTATCGTTTCCCACAGACGGCGCCAATGTCGCAGCTGACGAGGGTGAACCCGGTCCTACGTACCCCCAGTGATAAGGGGATCAAGCCACACGTAGTTCTTGAGAGTAGGGATGAGAGAACATACCTTAGCCCCTATAGCATGGCGATACTTATAGGGGAAGTTGTGTTGTGGTGCCTTATGGGCCTGTTCGGCCCAGTAGGGCTGACGTGGCTCTTAAAGGATAAAAAGAATGAGTTATTCACCCTTATCCTGTACTAGAGAGCTCATGCTTATCCTGTAGCGGTAGGATTTATTATTGGTTAACCCTACAACACTAAATACTTATTTTGCTTTATCTAGAGCAAATACCAATATGGATCAAACATTAGTAGTTTATCACAAATTAGATGGAATAAAAATGCCACGAAGTTCAAAAATAATAATCATAGAGGCTATGATATGATTAGTATTTACGAATGAACATAAAATATATAAAAGAAACAGTGGTAAGGTAATTATAGACAAATAATTTGTGCCAATATTACAAGAATTTCCTTTAAATCCGGTAAATATAAATATTCCACAACTATTACAACTAGAATTTGACAAGACAATAGATTATCAGGATAGAAATCCTAGTAGAATAAATTGCAATAATACATTAGGACAAAGATCATTAAGAGTTAATACACCTACTAATATAAACATCATTAACCTACCTAGCCTAGTTTCTAGTCAACCCCTAGTAGTTAGAAAAAGTTTTTGAACACCTAACAACTTTAATAATGTACCTAGTCTAGAAAAATCTAAAAGTTTTAGGATAGAAGAAAATAAGACTAGGCTACACTTGGCAGAAATACCTATATCATCATCAATTACTCCAATAAACCTGAAAACAGCACAAATAGATTTAACATCTCAAATAGATAATTATGTTTCACTAGAAATAAAAAAAAGGAAGGAATATGGAAACAAATTATAGCCTTAATAGATCCAAATAAAGAAAGAAGTACAATAGATATAGAATATACTGAGAATAATATAGAAATAGATCTGGAAGGAACCAAAACTAGTTCCACCATAAGGATTAATAAAATAGAAATAATAAGTCTGAAATTATGGGTACAAGAAGAAATTAATGATAATAGTACAACAAAATTAATAGGCTTATTTATGTCAGGTGCCCCTGTAGTTTGCACCTATTTTGTCAGACGCCCTTTAACTTTATTTTTCAACAAATATACTCCTACAGTTTGCTCCGGTGAGCCATATACCCCTGCTTGCCATTTCCAGCCACCGGTGTTGACGTGGACCGCCGGAGTTAGCAAGTGGTAAAAATAGGAGCAGTCTTTTTTGTCAGATACCCCTATATATAACTTCAAAAATTCATATCTTTTAAATCGTAAGTCCAAAAATTAAAAATTTTATGTCAAAATGATCGTATTGAAATATAGAATTTTAATATGTAATTATTTTACTTTTATGGATAGTTTTGTAAAAAATTGTTTTTTGGGCAATTTTCTATACGAATTTTGAATTTATGAATTATTAAAAATAATTTATGAATTGGATTGAACTAGTTTTTATTGTAGTTTGAGGAACATAAAAATCATGAGTTTTGATTATGTCAGTCTCCGATGATTTTAAATTTAGTTTTTTTATAGCTTTTTTTTATAGTTTTTTACAATTTATTTTTAAAAGCCAAAACTCATGATTTTTATGATCCTCAAACTATAATAAAAACTAGTATAATCTAATTCATAAATTATTTTTAATAATTCATAAATTCAAAATTCGTATAGAAAATTGCCCAAAAAACAATTTTTACAAAACTATCCATAAAAATAAAATAATTACATTTTAAAATTCCATATTTCAGTACGATCATTTTGACATAAAATTTGTAATTTTTGGACTTACGATTTAAAAGATATGAATTTTTGAAGTTATATATAGGGGTATCTGACAAAAAAGACTCAAATTACAAGGGCTCTTATTTTTACCACTTGCTGACTCCGACGGTCCACGTCAGAACCGGTGGCCGGAAATGGCATACAAGGGTATATGGCTCACCGGAGCAAACTGTAGGGGTATATTTGTTGAAAAATAAAGTTAAAGGGCGTCTGACAAAATAGGTGCAAACTACAGGGATACCTGACATAAATAAGCCAAATTAATATTAGGAAAAAAAAATTTAGAACAAGTAAAACCATATCATATTCAAGAAAAAAGGATAATGATTAGTGTAGATCATCAAGCAATAGTAATTCCTAAGATAATTTAAATGTTATACTGTGTTAGTAAAATTCAGTCACCAAAAATATAGATCAAGAAAATATCATGCTCTAATAGACACACGATCAAGTATAACTATAGCAAAATATAATGTCTTACCAGGAGAACTATGGAAGCAAAAAATCAAACCATTAATGATGGCTAGTGCTGGACAAGAAGTTCATATGATAGAATTAGATGTCAAAAAAGTCCCAATACAAATAAGAGAATATGAATTAAAAATACCAGTACTTCAACAATTTAATGATTCAACATGTGATATAATTTTAGGATTAGACTTTTTAATGAATTATGAACCCATAATTATTTGGAATAAAGCATTAACATTAGCAACTTCATGTAAACACAAAACATGGGGAATAAGAATCACCAGACCATACACTAGACAAGATGAACCATTCCAGAAAAAACAAGGACTAAATGAAATATAATTCTTAAAAAATAAATTACCCGTAGAAATATAAGAGAACCCAATAATAAAGGTTATACAAATTAAAGATGAAATTGAAAAAAAGTTAATAGATAATTATAGTGATAATCCATTAATTCATTGGGAAAAATCTAAACCAATGGCAAAAATAGAATTAAAAGATTACATTAAAGAAATAAATTGTAAACCATATCCATGGACTGAAAAAGATAAAAAAGAATTTATTATGCACATAAAAGAAATGAAACAATATAAATTTGGCTTAAATACCAAAACGGTCCCTATAATTGTTGCTCATTTTTAAATTGGTCCCTATAAAAATTTTTCTTTGGTTTTGGTCCCCAACATTATTTATTGTTTTGGTTTTAGTCCCCACGTTTAAATTGGATGGAAATCGTTAACATGACCTAACAGAATGATGGTCAAGAGGTTGCTGCTGCTGGAAATGGTGGTCAAGAGGCTGTTGCTGCTGGAATGATCATCCGTCTACACAACGTGCGCAGTCATGTAGAAAGAGGGCTTTATTAGTTGATCTAGCCCTCTTTCTACATGACTCTGCAGGTTGTGCAGATGGTTACTCGTTCCCAACAGCAACAACCTCTTGACCACCATTTCCAGTAGCAACAGCCTCTTGCCACCATTCTGGTAGGCCATGATTTCCATCCAATTTAAACATGGGGGACTAAAACCAAAACAATAAATAATGTCAGGGACCAAAATCAAAACAATAAATAATGTCAGAGACCAAAACCAAAGAATTTTTTTTATAGGGACTAATTTCAAAATGAGCAACAATTATAGGGACCATGTTGATATTTAAGCCTATAAATTAATAAGAGAAAATCAATCAGCCTACTCTTTCCCAACAATGATAGTAATTAAACATAGTGAAGAGAAAAGAGGAAAATCTTTATTAGTAATAAATTATAAAAAACTAAATGATTTAGCTATAAGAAATAGATACCCATTTCCCAAAATGGAGTTAGTATTTAATTTAATAAAAGAAAAAACAATATTTAGTAAATTTGATTATAAGTCAGGATTCTATAAATCAAATTAGAAGAGGAAAGTAAATAATATACAGCCTTTAGTACCTCTGAAGGATTATATGAATGGAATGTATTACCTATGGGATTCCATAATAACCCTAGTATATTTCAAGAATACCTAATAAAATTATTGTTACTAATAAGGGAATTTGCAGTAATATATATAGATGATATTTTAATATTTTCAAAAAATGAAAAAGAACATGAAGAACATTTGCTAAAATTTATTGAAATAATAGAAGAAAAGGGATTGAATATATCACCTAAGAAAGCTGAATTAAGAAAAAGCATAATATCATTTTTAGGACAATATGTTTCAAAAGATGGGATAGAATTGCAAAAACATATAGGTAAAAAGATATTTGATTTCCCAGAAATAAAAAATAAAAAAGAGTTACAATCTTTTCTAGGATTAGTGAACCAAGCAAGAAATTATGTTCCTGATCTGTCAAAATTAACTGCTAAAATATCAAAATTAGCTGGAGAATAAACTAGATGAATTTGGAATAAAGAAACCCAACAAGTTGTAGAAAAAATAAAAAATATGTGTCAAAATTTAACAAAATTAATAATTCCATTAGATGATAATATAAATTGGATTATTTATACTAATGCATCTGACAACTATTGGGGTGCATGATTATATCATGAAAATGAAAAGGGAGAAGAAGTAATAACAAAATATACAAGTGGAAAATTTAATGACAGTCAAAACAAATACTGTGGTGGACCGACCCTCGGTCCTACCCTTACAATACTCAGCCGACCAGAATAATCTATTAGTCAGACCACGCCTATCCAGGCCGAGCACTTGTTCAAGGACCCACCCTAACGACCTTGGACCGACCACATGGGCTCCACCCCTTAAGAGTCCGAGCTAGGGGCGCGTGAATCTAACTTGCCACAGGGATATATAAGACTCCCCAATACAGGATAAGAATGAATGATTCATCCCCTATCATAAATGGGACACGTCAACTGCCTTGCTGGACCTCCGTACAGGCCCATAAGTACAATGTCACCCCTATAAATAGTTGTCTCCAGTAAGGGGTTCAGGTACGTTCTCTCACTCCCTAATTGCACATTTGCACACACCAGTGATTAGGGAAACCCTAGCTATCCCAACTGGATACCTAGAATACCAAAGAAATCACAAGTAACATCAGATCATCCTCTAGCTCTCAGATCTCCCAATATCCTTGAGCTAGGGACTGGTCTTAGACACTACAAATACCATTCTAATTGGAAAGAATTTTTAGCAATAGTTAAGGCAGCAGAAAAATTTGAGTTATTCATAGTAAATAATAAATTTACAATAAGAACTGATAATACCCAAGTAAAACATTGGTTAGACAAAGGAATAAATATTAATAAAGTGAGTAATAAAATGTTAGTAAAATGGCAAATGGATATGTCACATTATGACTATAATATAGAACACATTAAAGGAAAAAATAATCTAATTGCTGATTTTTTGAGCAGGCAAGTAATCTGAGCAGTGAGTAAGCCAAGTCTGGTATGATCACTATAACTATTACAATAACTTTCTGGATTCTACAACCGACCATATGTAGAAAGAATAGTAACCATTTTTCATTCTATAGTAGATCTAATAGTATATCACTTTAATATTAGAATAGATTTTACTATAATAATAAATCATATTTTTGACTGATAAATAAAAATCAAGAATTAGATTTTGATAATACTAGTAGAATGTTATATGTTTTAGATGAAGTAAAGAAATTAACTAAAGAAAAAATGCCTCACATAATTAGACTCATTATTAAGCTTTAACTTATTGAGTTTTAACTTCGCTTTAACTTCTTTGGAGGCATTTTTTCTCCTACTTCATTAAATTGTTGAAGTACTGATATTTTTAATTCATATTCTCCTATTTGTATTTGGACATTTTTGGCATCTAATTCTATCATGTGAACTTCTTGTCCAACACTAGCTAGCCATCATTAATGGTTTGTTTTTTTGCTTCCATAATTCTCCTGGTAAGACATTATATTTTGCTATAGTTATACTTGATCCTATGTCTATTAGAGCATGATATTTTCTTGAACTATATTTTTGGTAATTGAATTTTACTAACACATAGTATAACATTTAAATTATCTTAGGAATTACTATTGCTTGATGATCTACACTAATCATTATCCTTTTTTCTTGAATATGATATGGTTTTACTTGTTCTAAAAAATCTTTTCCTAATATTAATTTTTTTGTACTATTATCATTAATTTCTTCTTGTACCCATAATTTCAGACTTATTATTTCTGTTTTATTAATCATTTTGGTGGAACTAGTTTTAGTTCCTTCCAGATCTATTTCTATATTATCCTCAGTATATTCTATATCTATTGTACTTCTTTCTTTATTTGAATATATTAAGGCTATAATTTCTTTCCATATTCCTTCCTTTTTTTATTTCTAGTGAAACATAATTATCTATTTGAGATGTTAAATCTATTTGTGCTATTTTCAGGTTTATTGGAGCAATTGATGATGATATAGGTATTTCTGCCAAGTGAAGCCTAGTCTTATTTTCTCCTATTTTAGATTTTTCTATACTAGGTACATTATTAAAGTTGTTAGGGGTTGAAAAACTTTTTCTAGCTACTAGGGGTTGACTAGAAACTAGGCTAGGTAGGTTAATGTTTATATTAGTAGGTGTATTAACTCTTAATGATCTTTGTCCTAATGTATTATTGTAATTTATTCTACTAGGATTTCTATCCTGATAATCTATTGTCTTGTCTAATTCTAGTTGTAATTGTTGTGGAATATTTATATTTACCGGATCTAAAGAAAGTTCTTGTAATATTGGCATAAATTGTTTGTCTATAATTACCTTACCACTGTTTCTTTTATATATTTTATGTTCATTCATAAATACTAATCCTATCATAGCTTCTATGCTTATTTTTGAACCTAGTGGCATTTTTATTCCATCAAATTTGTGATAAACTATTAATGTTTGATCCATATTGGTATCTGCTCTAGATAAAGCAAAATTAGTATTTAGTGTAAATTTTAATTTTTGGTATATTAAATTTCCTGTCAATATTCCTAATATGCTATCCTGCACACTACTTATAATTCTTCCATCTGTAATCAATTAATTCTATTGGTGTATTTATTCCTTCTTGAAAATAAGTTTTTACTAATATTTGTACTCCAGCTACGTATATTTCAGTTATTTCATCTCTAAATGATATTTTAGCAATTTCAGCTTCTATTATATTTTTTTAATAATGGTATTCTTAATACTCCTTCTACTAACTTAAAATCTATAGGGTTTTCTTTTGTAGTATTAGACATCCAATTTTTTCTCTTCTTCTTGTTTTTAATATTTTTGATACTTTACCCATTAAACTTTGTTGATGAATTTCTTCTGGTTTTAGATCTAAACTTGTATTTTTTATTTTATCATATTGTTTTTCATTAAATGTCATCCTCATTTCGATTATGCCTTGACTTGCATTTCTATATTCTTGGTATTCATCATAATTTTGACTACTTTCTCCTTCATCCTCTTTAGATTCACCGGGATCTATTGTTCTCATCATATACATATAGCTTATTTTATTTTCTTCTTCTGAACTAGTTTCTTCGGATTCTAATATTTGTAATTTATATATTTCCATCTCTGAATCTTCTATTTCATTTTTATCTTCTATCATTTCATCATATTCTATTAGCTCTAAGTCTATTTCATATGCATCTTCTAGAATTTTCATATATTTTTTATTTGGGGTTCAGGACAATTAAGTGATATATGTCCTATTTTTCCATAATTATAACACTTACATTTCTTAGGATTTTTATTATATTTCATTTTCTTTCCTCCTTACTTAAAATATTTCCCATGTTTATATTTTTTAAACATTTTTTGTTTTGGATATTTTTTAAATTTATATTTATATTTATATTTTTTCTTTTTCTTTTTCATTATTTTATCTTTTGGCTTGCAACATTCCTAGCTATGAGGTGTTTGTAATTGTCCCCATTTCAATATCATTTTATTAGTCTTATAATATTTCATATTTCTCCATGCTTACATTTTTCAGATAAATAATGTCTTAAATAATCTTCTCTTCTTCCCATTGTATCGAGATATTGAATTATATTTTCTTGTTCCTTAAATACATTGTTATATTCCTCTATTATAGTTTCTGATATTAATGTTGACAATTTCCTATAAAATAATTCTAAGTAGAATTTTTGTTGTTCATAATTTTCTAATCCTGCCTCATAATATAACTTTTTATATTCACATATATAAGGATTTAAATATTTGGGATCTAATGAACATATTTCTATTTGATGTAATCCGGTTATTGCTCTTGCTGATTTTGTTTTTTCATTTATTGCAGTACTTTTTCCTACAAATTCATTTCTTAATATTTGTTCGTATTGCCTGACTAATATGAGAAAATATTCTTTTCAAGTTGTATGCCCTTGAACTTTTCTTACTTGATCTCTAAATTCTGTTGGTCTATTTCTCCACCAATTTTGTACTATTCCTATAAAACTTGGTTCTATTATTAAACTTGCTGTCTGTGTATCTATATTTCTTCCTACTAACGCAATTAATTGAGATGTAGCCCATTCCTTTATTCTTTTTTCATTATCTAAGTTACAGTCTAAATCTAACCATATTCCTGAATTAGGTATTGATCTAGTCTCGTATTATTCTAGTGGTGTTGGTGTAAAATTATTTTCTTTTGGAGTTTTATATGTCATTTCAAATATTTGGTCATCTTGTTTCATTGCTTCTTTATGTCTAACTCTTCTCTTTCTGCCATTTCTTCTCTTTCTGTATTTCTATTAACAAAAGTTCCTATGTCATGTGTTACTCTTGAATTTTGACTTTCTTTGAGGGGTATTATATTATTCATATTAATTTTTTCCATTTCTTTTTCTAATGATCTCAATCCTATATTTTCTAATTCTTGTTCTAATTCTTGTTTTATTTGATCATAATTCATTTCCTCTTGTTCACCCATTTTTCTTTCTATTTCCTCGTAATTTAACATATCCATAGTATTTATTTGTTCTATAACTAATTGTTTATCTTCCTTTTTCATTGGTTTTAATATTTCTAATATTTGGTCAGTATACTTTCCTATTTGACATGCTAGTTCTGATATATTATTAATTTCTTTTGTATTTATTTCTGGTTCTATTATTTCTTTATTCTAATGTTCTTTTATTCCCTCATTTTTAAATTCTTTTCTTTATTTCCTCCATTAGTGTCCATAAATTCTGGTTCATTACCTCCTGTCCTATTTTTACTTGCTCTGTTATTTTCCTAGGTTGTCTCATATTTTCGTCCATTGTTTGCTTATTTATTTGTGCTTTAGTAGTACATGATCCATATTATTTTTCTAATATTCTCATCATATTAATTTGTGGTACATCTGGGATTGGCTCTAGCTGTGGTTGTAGTCCTAATGTTTTCATAATTATATTAGTGGTAGATTTTATAATTTCTAATTCTTTAATTACTTTCTTAAGTTCTAATTTTATATCATATAGTTTTTGTTCTATAGGCTTTGATAATTCTATCAACCTATCATTTTTCTTTATTGAATCCTCTTTATCTATTATTGCTTTTATATTTTCTGGTAATCCATTAATAGCCTCTTCTAATGTTTTACCATCTTCATAAATATTCGGATTTATGTAACTACCTATTTGCTTCATTAAAAACATATTCGTCCAATTTACTTGATTAAATGTACTATCTCCATCCCCTCCTAATATAAATGGTGTGAACATACAATATTCTGTTTCATCTTCTATATAAGAACTAATTGGCAATTTCTTATCTTCTAAACTATATATTTTAGGTTCAAATTTTCTAATATCTTGAATTTTTGGTAATAAAATTTTTAGGGACTTTAGCATCATATTATCTTTAACCTCAGCTCTGATACCATTAAAGATAACAGACTGAATATAGGCATGAATAATTGAGCAAAGTTAGGGATGACCACATGCAAACCGGGTTATGGAAGGATCTTTGCCCTCTTTCATGCAAAGAGACTTTTACAGAGCAACCAATGGTGCTCAGACCTTCCTCCTTCAGTTTACTGTAGCACAGCCTTCCTTCGTTTCCTACCGGAGGCGTAACTAATTTTGCTAACCATATTCAGTAAATTTCTTTCACAGAATCATAACTTTTAGTTAAAGGTAATACTAGCCTTAATCCCTAAAAGAAGTTTAGTTGGCCATACTTTATTGAGCTTTAACTTCTTTGGAGGTGGTGGTGAATCAGCTATGAAAGATCAAATTCTTTCTTCTTCAAATATATGTGTTTCAAGTGTTTATTGTTTTCTCAATACTCAAGATAGTAAGTAAAGAGATGTGTATGAGAGAATATAGGAGAAACTTAGAGTGCTCGATTCTTACTCGATTGCTGAACTACTTATGCATACAGGTATTTATAGAGCTAGGCATTCCCAACTCTGGTTACATAACTAGGATTTCTTTACTCAACCAGAATTACTTTTACTAACCAGAGTTACCTTTACTCTGCTAACTCTAGTTACTTTTTGACTTTATTACAATTTGCTCAGAGATATTTACAAAACATTACTGTTGATAGTAGGTGACTCATAGTCCTGTTCTTCTTTTTCTCTGTTAGCACAATAAAGATAGCTATAGGCTGGGTCCCACTCTGATAATACTTGACATATCTTTCTTTTCGTCATTTCATCGCTGTCCATATCATTATTTTTTATTCTTTCATAAAAATGGTTGAATAGTCTCTGGTTTCTTCCATTCTTCCCTACTGAGTATATACATGTAGTTGGGCCTGCAAAATTGGTCCATTGGGCTTCATCACTGGACTTTGTTCTATTCATTTCTTGGAAAATAATGTTCGTCTCTTGGGCTCGTATAGTACAAATCTTGTACAGGAAGTCTTCTTCTAGAATGTCTTCTTTTATTTCTTCATCAAATTCAAATGGTTTCTTTGTAGTACCAAATCGGATTAGATTTATTAGAGGATAAAACTTATCAGGAGTTATTTCAGCTATTGTGGAATAAAATCTAATATTACCTTATATTGGGTTACTATGGAAGAATAGTGTTTAGCAGCTTCTTGGATCATTTTTGGTAGTTGGGATAATTCTTGTAGATTTTGGGAAGGATAAAAGCAATGAATTAATCCATACATATACAAGGTTTTTACTAATTCTGGATTAGTCCCTGGCATTACAACTGCCTTATTGAAAGCATAACGAGATATGTATCTTACTGTTGTAGAGGTCAAGGCTAATTGATTCAATCTTTGGGTTAAAAGTCTGAGAAAATTATAGTGGTCAACAAGGTTAAAGGGTGATTGATTATTGTTGCTTCTTGAATTATTGGCTGATCCAGATGAGCTACTGGACTTGGACTTGTCTTTTTGTTGTGACTTTACTATTTCTGTGAAGGGAGTAATCTGGTTATTCGGCTTGGTAGTTTCCTAGGATATAATCTCATGAGCTCCTTTAATTATCTGTTTATTGGTCATGATAATGGACTTTTCATTTTTCTGAACCTTTTCTAGTTCAGTTACTCTATTTTTTATTTCTTCAACTTGGCTACATAGCCCATTAATGCCATGTTTATATTACTGAGAGTAGAATTTACTTGTCCTTGTAGAATATTCATACTCATCTTCAGCATACTTATTTCCAGTATTAATTGATCATTAGTCGTAGTTGGTATGTCTTTCGACACATTACTGGATTCTGCATTACTCGGAGAGTTTTGCTCCATCTGTTACAACAATCAATTAGTCATTATAACATAATAAGGATCTAATTCAAGCTCTTTAATTAATTCCTCAATTTTTATAATAAAAACTAATCTTATCTTGTCATTATCTCTTTCAGTATTAATTATTTGTTTCTCTATTCTATTATGTAATCTTTCTTTTTCACTTTTAATGAGTCTAATTATGTGAGGCATTTTTTCTTTAGTTAATTTCTTTACTTCATCTAACACATATAACATCCTACTAGTATTATCAAAATTTAATTCTTGATTTTCCATTATCAATCAAAAATATGGTTTATTATTATAGTGAAATCTATTCTAATATTAAAATGATATTCTATGAAATCTACTATTGAATGAAAGATGGTTACTATTCTTTCTACATATGGTCGGTTGTAGAATCTAGAAGTTATTGTAATAGTTATAGTGATGAGTTAATAGTCACTTAGGTCCCCGAAAGATATCTGTGAAATCTGTTAGGTCCCTGAAAGATTTGGGAATCTCTTAAATCCCCCAAAGATCATTTTGGAATTAATTAGGTCCTTGAAAGATTTGTGGAATCTCTTAAACCCCTCAAAGATCAATTTGACATCAAGTTAGTCCCCCCATGAGGGACTTAACGGAATCCTACGTGGCACGTTAAATGATTTGTTGCCCCAAATGTGACACCTTCTTAGCATTCCATACATAGCATTGAGGCAATAAAGAATTTAACGTGCCATGTAGGATTCCGTCAGGTCCCTCTTGACGAAATTGGATGGGGGGACTAACGGATGCCAAAATGATCTTTGGGGTTTAAGAGATTCCACAAATCTTTCAGGGACCTAACTGATTCCACTGGTATCTTTCGAGGACCTATGTGACTATTAACTCTTATAGTGATCATACCAGACTTGGCTTACTCAGTGCTCAGATTACTAGCCTGCTCAAAAAATCAGCAATTAGAATCTATAGGGGTTTTCTTTTGTAGTATTACTCAAAAAATCTCTAAATGATATTTTAGCAATTTCAGCTTCTAATATATTTTTATTTAATAATGGTATTCTTAATACTCCTTCTGCCAACTTAGAATCTATAGGGGTTTTCTTTTGTAGTATTACACAAGCACTTTTTTCTCTTCTTTTTGTTTTTAATATTTTTGATACTTTACCCATTAAACTTTGTTGATGAATTTCTTCTGGTTTTAGATCTAAACTTGTCTTTTTTATTTTATCATATTGTTTTTCATTAAATGTCATCCTCCTTTCGATTATACCTTGACTTGCATTTCTATATTCTTGGTATTCATCATAATTTTGACTACTTTCTCCTTGATCCTCTTTAGATTCACCGGGATCTATTGTTCTCATCATATACATATAGCTTATTTCATTTTCTTCTTCTGAACTAGTTTCTTCGGATTCTAATATTTGTAATTTATATATTTTCATCTCTGAATCTTCTATTTCATTTTTATCTTCTATTATTTCATCATATTCTATTGGCTCTAAGTTTATTTCATATGCATCTTCTAGAATTTTCATATATTTTTTATTTGGGGTTCAGGACAATTAAGTGATATATGTCCTATTTTTCCACAATAATAACACTTACATTTCTTAGGATTTTTATTATATTTCATTTTCTTTCCTCCTTTCTTAAAATATTTCCCATGTTTATATTTTTTAAACATTTTTTGTTTTGGATATTTTTTAAATTTATATTCACATTTTTTCTTTTTCTTTTTCATTATTTTATCTTTTGGCTTGCAACATCCCCAGGTATGAGGTGTTTGTAATTGTCCACATTTTAATATCATTTTATTAGTCTTATAATATTTCATATTTCTCCATGCTTGCTTACATTTTTCAGATAAATAATGTCTTAAATAATCTTCTCTTCTTCCCATTGTATCGAGATACTCCCTCTGTCCCAATATCTTGGTAAAAAAATCAAAAGAATTTGTCCCATATTAAAGTAAAAAAATAAATGAAAAATCTTAAAGATGATATATTGTATCAATGATTGATAAGTAAGTAAGGAAAACATATCTAAAAAAATTTTTTGGAGGCAATATTGAAATATGTATTAATTGTAATGATATGAAAATTTGTATAATATCAATTTGTAATTAATGAGTGAATCATACATTATATTAAATAGATACTCTCTTATTTTCATTGACTTGGTTGACTTTTACCAAGATAATGGGACGGAGGGAGTATTGAATTATATTTTCTTGTTCCTTAAATGCATTGTTATATTCCTCTATTATAATTTCGAATATTAATGTTGGCAATTTCCTATAAAATAATTCTAAGTAGAATTTTTGTTGTTCATAATTTTCTAATCCTGCCTCATAATATAACTTTTTATATTCACATATATAAGGATTTAAATATTTGGGATCTAATGAACATATTTCTATTTGATGTAATCCAGTTATTGCTCTTGCTGATTTTGTTTTTTCATTTATTGCAGTACTTTTTCCTACAAATTCATTTCTTAATATTTGTTCGTATTGCCTGACTAATATGAGAAAATATTCTTTTCAAGTTGTATGCCCTTGAACTTTTCTTACTTGATCTCTAAATTCTGTTGGTCTATTTCTCCACCAATTTTGTACTATTCCTATAAAACTTGGTTCTATTATTAAACTTGCTGTCTGTGTATCTATATTTCTTCCTACTAACACAATTAATTGAGATTTAGCCCATTCCTTTATTCTTTTTTCATTATCTAAGTTACAATCTAAATCTAACCATATTCTTGAATTAGGTACTGATATAGTCTCATATTGTTCTAGTGGTACTGGTGTAAAATTATTTTCTTTTGGAGTTTTATATGTCATTTCAAATATTTGGTCATCTTGTTTCATTGCTTCTTTATGTCGTAACTCTTCTCTTTATGCCATTTCTTCTCTTTCTGTATTTCTATTAACAAAAGTTCCTATGTCATGTGTTACTCTTGAATTTTGACTTTCTTTGGGGGGTATTATATTATTCATATTAATTTGTTCCATTTGTTTTTCTAATGATCTCAATTCTATATTTTCTAATTCTTGTTTTATTTGTTCATAATTCATTTCCTCTTCTTCACCCATTTTTCTTTCTATTTCCTCGTATTTAACATATCCATAGTATTTATTTGTTGAGTTAATAGTCACATAGGTCCCCGAAAGATACCTGTGGAATCAGTTAGGTCACTGAAAGATTAGTCGAATCTCTTAAACCCCAAAGATCATTTTGGAATCAGTTAGGTCCCTGAAAGATTTGTGGAATCTCTTAAACCCCTAAAGATCAATTTGGCATCACATTAGTCCCCCATGAGGGACCTAACGAAATCTTATGTGACACATTAAATGCTTTGTTGGCCAAACGTGGCACCTTCTTAACATTCCAACATCGCATTGGGCTGACAAAGCATTTAACGTTTCACATAGAATTACGTCAAGTCCATCCTGACGAAATTGAATGGGGGACTAATGTGACGCCAAAATGATCTTTGAGGGGTTTAAGAGATTCCACAAATCTTTCAAGGACCTAACTGATTCCACAGGTATCTTTCGGTGACCTATGTGACTATTAACTCTTATTTGTTCTATAACTAATTGTTTATCTTCCTTTTTTATCGGTTTTAATATTTCTAATATTTGGTCAGTATCCTTTCCTATTTGGCATGCTAGTTCTGATATATTATTAATTTCTTTTGTATTTATTTCAAGTCTATTATTTGTTTATTCTTATGTTCTTTTATTCCCTCATTTTTAAATTCTATTTTCTTTATTTCCTCCATTATTGTCCATAAATTTTGGTTCATTACCTCTTGTCCTATTTTTACTTGCTCTGTTATTATCCTAGTTTGTCTCATATTTCCGTCTATTGTTTGCTTATTTATTTGTGCTTCAGTAGTACACGATCCATATTCTTTTTCTAATATCCTCATCATATTAATTTGTGGTACATCTGGGATTGGCTCTAGTTGTGGTTGTATTCCTAATGTTTTCATAATTATATTAGTATTAGATTTTATAATCTCTAATTCTTTAATTACTTTCTTAAGTTCTAATTGTGGCGGACTCGGCCTAGCCGAGATCCTCAGAACCATTGCCCAAGACCTAAGGACCCTTCAGGAAGCCTTATGAACGCTTGGCCGAGCTCAAAGCTCAACGGCCGAACAGACGCCAGATACAGGCCGACCTCGTGCTCCAACTCAGGTCTGACGTCCAAGTCCGACACCTTCCCAAGTCCGACACCAAGGACATGATGACGTCTTCCGATCTTATCCACAAGGACAGCTCACCATCTTATCCACAAGGACAGCTCATCCGCTCATAGCTCAGTACAGGCTGGCCCTACTTGGGCCTAAAGCAAGCCCATTAGGGCAACCAGCTCCCCCCTATAAGTAGCTCCGTACTACATGGGGCTCAGGTACGTCCTCTAACCCTAATTGTCACTCTCACACACCAGTGATTAGGGTTACTTCCTGGCTCTCTTCCTTAGCCACTCAAGGACTCCCACCAAACATCACAGATCAACCCTAGACAGAGGCTCCTTTGAAGGTCTTCTCCTACCCTTGGAGGACCTCACCGTCTAGGACATCACATTGGCGCCGTCTGTGGGAAAGAGATAAACTTCATCCCCACCCAGAAGATTCTACCATGTCTGAAGCACAGCCAGATCAGAAGAGGAGGAGGGAGCGCCCAAGGAGAATCCCGTTAACTGAGGACCTGCCATCACACCTTGAGGCTAACAAGGCAGCAAGGTCCCCACCACCCCCCCTCCTCACCCACCGTCACTATCGTCGCATCAGAGATGGCCTGTGCGGCATCCCGCCGGACGAGCCACCGTTCAAGCCTCAGCCCCTGATGGGTCCCAACAACAACCAAGAAATTTTCTTGTACAAGATCTATTTAAGACACCGGAAAATTTCCGGGTGGAAACTATCTCTGGAAGTTTCGCCGGTGGTGGCGAGAAGAAGTTGGAAAGGAAAAAGTACGTTCAGCAAGTATTAGCTGTTCGCCACAAGCCTATTGGTAAGAAACCATCTCGGAACATCCCAATCAGTTTTTCCTATCAGGATCTAGGAGATATCATCCCGGATCACAATGACCCAATGGTGATCGCGGCGATGATCGGCAACTTCGAAATCGCCCGAGTTCTTGCCGACCAAGGAAGCTCGGCCGACATTCTTTTTCTCCACACATTTCAAGCACTGAAACTAAGGTCTTCCGACCTCGTACATTTTGAAAGGCATCTTATCAGCTTCACGGGCGAGGCAGTACACCCCCTTGGAGCCATCCTCCTCCCGGTGACCTTGGGCAAACTGCCTTCGGCCCGAACGGAGATTGTCAAGTTTTTAGTGGTTGATTCTGAATCCCCATATAATGTGATACTGGGACGAACCTGCCTGCAAGCCTTCGGGGTAGTGGTCTCAACAGTTCACTTAGCAATGAAATTCGTCGGTTCTGACGACAACCTTGTCACCGTCAAAGCCGACCAGCTCAAAGCCCGACTCTGCTATAACGCGAGTCTACTGGAAAACAGGAAAAAGCAAGAAGAACTCTTTGGTCCGACATTAGCCAAAGGGAAAGTCCTTTTGGCCGAATTGGATGTCCGGGCCGAACAGGATGATCTCAGACCGTCTCCTCAAGGAGAATGGTTGGTAATTCCCATCGATCCTGCTGACTCCAGCAGAACTGTCAAAGTGGGTGCCGACCTCCCTAAGAAGATCCAGGATGAGATCATCGCACTGTTACGAGCTAATTTGGATCTGTTTGCTTGGACCTCGGCCGATATGCCGGGGATCGACCCGAACATTATCTGTCACAAGCTCAGTGTAGACCCGAAGGCAAGGCCAGTAGCGCAGAAGATGAGACGGGTTGGGACCGAGAAAGCAAAAGTCATCCAGGAAAAGGTGTCCGAGTTGCTCGAAGCCGGGTTTATAAAAGAAGTCCCATATGCCGAATGGGTTGCAAACACTGTGTTGGTTAAAAAGGCAAACGGCAGTTGGAGGATGTGTGTGGATTACACCGACCTCAACAAAGCCTGCCCCAAGGACCAATATCCGCTGCCGATTATCGACCAGCTCGTCGATAATTCAGCAGGCTACCAGTTGTTGTCATTCATTGATGCATATTTGGGATACAATCAGATCCCTATGTATCCCCCTGATCAAGACAAGACCACATTCACGACCGGAAAGGCAACTTATTGTTACACTGTCATGCCTTTCCGCCTAAAGAATGCTGGCGCAACCTACCAAAGGATGATGAATAAAGTTTTTGATGGGATCATTGGTACCACCATGGAGGTCTATATCGATGACATGATTACAAAGAGCAAGAAAAGGGAAGACCATGTCCGAGATCTGAACATGGTTCTGGAAAGGGTAAGAGCACATAGGATGAGATTGAATCCGGAGAAGTGTACCTTTGGGGTCCCCGCTGGTGCCTTCCTCGGATTCATGCTCTCCGAGAGAGGAATCGAGGCAAACCCCGACAAATGCCGTGCTATATTAGAAATGAAAAGCCCTGCTGACCTCAGAGGGGTACAACAATTAACTGGCAGGATGGCGGCACTGTCCAGATTCCTTCCTCAAGCTGTTAGGAAGGCCTTACCCTGGTACCAACTTTTAAAAAAAAGGCACAACTTTTAACTGGGATCAGAACTGTGAAGCCTCCTTCCTTGCGCTTAAGGAATATCTCTCTTCCCCTCCACTTCTCTCCAGCCCTCGAGAGGGGGAGAATCTTTTCATTTATCTTTTCGTAGGGGATTCCGCCCTCAGCTTGGTGTTAGTCCGAGGCGAGGGCCGAAATGAGTTTCCTGTTTATTTCATAAGCCGAGCTCTTCAAGGCCCCGAGCTTCGGTATTCCAAGATTGAGAAATTCGCATTCTGTCTCATCCTGGCTGCACGGCGGCTACGACAATATTTCCAAAGCCACCCTATTGTCGTAAGAACCGCCCAGCCCATTAAACAAGTTCTGCAAAAGCCTGACCTCGCAGGGAGAATGATGGCCTGGGCAATCGAACTGTCCGAGTTCGACATCTCCTATGAACCGAGAAAGGCAATCAAGTCACAAGTGTTGGCAGATTTTGTGTCCGAGTTCACAGAGCCCCACCAAATCTCTAGCTCGGATATTTGGGTAATATATGTTGATGGTTCGAGCAATCAAAAGGGTGCAGGAGCCGGCGTTATTTTGGAAAATGCGGAAGGGCTCAGCATCGAATACTCCCTGAAATTTGAGTTTTTAACCTCGAACAATCAGGCCGAGTACAAAGCAGTCATTGTCGGCCTCCGCATGGCCAAGGAGCTCGGTGCAACTGAAGTCCAAATTATGAGCGATTCCCAGTTGGTGGTTTCCCAAGTCATTGGAGACTACCAAGCCAAAGAGCCCATCCTGCAGAAATACCTTGATAAAGTTAAATCCTTGGCTCTTGATTTTGCCAAGTTTTCCATCACCCATATCCCCCACAGTTCAAACTCCCGAGCCGATGTGCTTTCCAAGTTGGCGAGCACGAAAGGTGGAGGGAACAATAAAAGCCTCATTCAAGAACAAATCTCGGCCCCAAGCGTGGTGATGGCTATTTCAGTATCGCCGAACTGGATGCAGCCGATAAAGGCATACCTCGAACCTGGCATACTTCCAGTCGATCAAAAGGAGGCAAAGAAACTTAAGAGAAAAGCGGCTGAGTATGTTATTATGGATGGAATTCTTTATAGAAGAGGAATCTCTTCCCCTCTCCTCCGATGTCTCACCTCCGAGGAAGCCCAGGAAACCTTGAACGAGGTTCACGGAGGACTGGGGAGCCACCATGTCGGAGGAAAATATTTGGCAAGGAAGATACTAAGGGCCGGATATTTCTGGCCGACCTTAGTTATGGATTCCATTGACCATGTTCGGCGGTGTCCTCAATGCCAATTCTTCAGCGATGTTTATCAGAAACCCTCCGAGGAGCTCCACTCTCTAGCTTCCCCCTGGCCTTTCAGCATGTGGGGAATGGACATTGTGGGACAGTTCCCAACAGGTCCGGGCAGCTGAAATTCATCGTGGTAGCAATAGACTACTTCACCAAATGGATCGAAGCTGAGCCCCTAGCAACCATCACTTCGGCAAGGATCCAGAAATTTTTTATGAAACAAGTCATCTCCCGTTTTGGCCTTCCACTCACATTAATCATCGACAATGGTAGTCAATTCGCTGCCAACAACTTCCAGATGTTAGCTGAGAATCTCGGGATCTCCCATCGGTTTTCTTCGGTAGAGCACCCCCAGACCAATGGCCAAGCCGAGGCCGCCAACCGAGCTATCGTTGACGGCCTCAAGAAGAGAATTACACAGGCCAAAGGAGCATGGGCCGATCTTCTACCCGAGGTCCTCTGGTCAATCAGGACCACAGTTCAGTCCTCGACCGGGGAAACCCCCTTCAGACTCACCTATGGTTGTGATGCGGTCATCCCCATCGAACGAAGGATTCATACCTTCCGAATGAGGGACAGACCCGAGGAGGAAAACGGAAATTTGATCAAAGAAAACTTGATACTGGCCGAAGAGATCTGGGACGCCGCCTCTACTCGGGAAAAGAAAGCAAAAGAAAGGCAAGCCAAGCAGTATAACAAATCGGTACAACCCAGGTCTTTTGAGGTCGGTGATCTCGTTCTCAGGAGAGCTGACATCGGTCTTAAAAACCGAAGAGATGGGAAATTTGCTCAAAATTGGGAAGGCCCCTACAGAGTCATTTCAAAAACACACTCTGGGGCATACAGATTGGAGACTCTTGAAGGGGCCGAACTCAAAAATTCTTGGAACGTTGCAAAACTGAGAACCTACTTCAGCTAGGTTTACCTCAGATGTTATCAGCCGCCTTAGCTAAAAGTTTAAGTTCTACCTTCATTCCTGTTAACATTTTACACTTACTTCCCCTAGTCATGCTCTTATTTTCCACTTTGGGATATACCCACCTTTTTAATTCATAGGCAATGTACTCATGTTGATAATTAATAAAAAAAAGTACAAACTTGCCCATTACTCAAGTGCCACAGTTTTATATACGTACGTACTAGCTTCTCATTTAGCACTAGCCACCTAAATGTTGCATTTCGCTATGCACAGCCAACATCTTCTAAATAAGATCGGCTCATATGCACAGTGTACAAGGGACACCCGATAAAGAACAGAATGCTGTGAAATGTTTCCACATAGCTTCACTCAGCACTCTCTTTTACATCGGGGCCGAGGACACCCACCTCGGCTAAGGTGGGTAGATCCGAGTTTCGTACCGTATGCACTTATATACAGTACCTTTATTCAGAGGAAAACTTATAAGATTACTGCACTCACTGAGTCATCCGAGCTTATCAGAATTATTTATACTAGATTTTAAACACCAATGTTTTGGGTACAAGTTTTTAGGTCCGATCATGCCGAAATACAACAAGTTGATAAAGGACTTGTATTCTCAAAAGTATTTTCACTTAGAAACGACCTCGGACGCAGTATATATGCAACAAGTTAGAATAAAAACTGACATAAATATAACAGCATGCAACAAGTTAAAACTGGAAAGAACTTGCATAAGAATAAAATGTTGTACACAATAAAGCAAAATACAATCCAACATTGTCAAACATGTTACAAAAAACATTGACAAATCGCAAGCTGCCCAGCATAAGGGACTTATGCTGCTTCATCTTCAACATCGGACAGGACAACCGAGTTTGGGTTGAACTCCTCATCCGGTTTCTCCACCAAAGGATTGGGCAGATTCTCCTCGGGTTGGTTAAGGTCAACCTCAAGCCCATCCTTATCGTAGTCAACCATCTTCCCCTCCTCCACCCCGAACCCAGCAGAAGCACCGATATACCGGATTCGGAGCCCCTAGTTCAGGTGAAGAATCTACTCTATTGCACTGGTAAAAATTTTACTAGCCGCCCTCTCGAGATTGAAATCCGATTCATGTGCGGCTACCTTGTTTTTAAGAGCCTGAGCGGCTCTTCTCTTCAGCAATGTCCTCACCTTCTCCACCTCGGCCAGCCCTTCCTGCCGACCAGCTTCCTTTGCCTCCGCCGTCGCTTGGGCCAGGGCCTCCTCTTGACTTTTCCGAAGCTCCTCCATCTGCTGACGGTGCTTCTCTTCTGACTCGGCCAACTGTTGCTCGGCAGAGTTTTTACTATTCCTCAGCTCCGCCACTTCAGCTACCATATCAGACCGGGCTCTCTTTCTGGCTGGCGACACGCCTTCCGGAACGTCATCAGCAACATCGGCCAACACATTGAAAATATTTGTTGACCTTTTCAAGTGATAGGCTAGCCCTTCGGCCATCTTCTTCCACTCGGCTCCCGACATCTTTACGAGTGCCTCTTTGACTGAGGCCCTAGTAGTGGGGGTCGTCGGCTTCGGGGTACCGCCAGCAGTAACGAGCTCGACACGTGGAGATGGAGAGTGAGGAGGCGGTGGGGTAGTGATTACCGCAGGTGGAGTAGAGTGTGGAAGAGCGGAGTCGGTTGACGTGGTGTCAGCAGTCACGACCTCATTGGAAGTATTTTCCTACCTCTTTCTTTTGCGGCTCAACGCAACCTTTAACGCCTTAGACGACATGGCTGACCAATATTCCTCTGCAAACAAAAAGGTAAAGAAAAATCAGTAAAAAAAAATCACAAGGGTATAAGTGCGAGGTTAACTACCAATTTTGCTTAAAACTTCGTTGTCAGCACACTTCATGAAAACTCCAACATCAAGTTGGAATTTCCGAGCATGGTATTCATTTTGGAAATGGTGGACTGTGGCGGCCTCGTCGGCATCAAGAGTCGCGCCCGACCACCTTTGTGGCGTGCCGAGGTGGCAATCGAAGAATTCCGGGGTCCACTCCAAGGGAAACCTCGGACCCGTCTCGTCCCGGAACCAAGGTCGGCCAGTGCCTACGAACTTGTATTTGAAGAATCTGGGCTTAAAGTGCTTCCAAGATTCCGTAAACATTCCGAACAGCCCACAGCGAGCTCGGGCTTTGGCCGATACCCAAAGTCGACCAGTAACCCCGTCTTTGTTATTGACGAACGGGTTGTACATCCACAAAAAGAGCCGAACTGTGCATACCAACCCTTTGGCCCCGCAATACTTTTGAAACGCCCTCAGGAACGACCAGGTGTTGGGATGAAGTTGCGAAGGGGCCAGTCCGAGCTCTTTCAGAACCCTCATCTCAAGGTCGGTGAACGGCAAGGTCACGCCGAGGGTGTGAATCAAGTCGGCATAAAAAAAGAAGGAGTTGTCATCGGTCTTGGTGCATATTCTGTCATTCGCCGAACAAGGAAGAACCTCATAAGAAGTACCAGCGGCATCTCCCGAACAGGGTAGTACAGCTCTCTTCACGTCGGAGAGCTTATCCTCGGAATCTAAACTAGATCGCACTCCCTTCGGCTCCACATCGACCCATTGATATTGGTCGGCATCGGTGGGCGCAGGGTACAGCTCAGGTCGGCTGACGCATTTCCTGGGTGGCATGGTACCTGTGGAAGAACAGGGGAGCTCGATGTTAGTCCTATGGGTTAAAAAGGATAACCCCCCAGAAAACCCCCCTCGAAGTCGTTCCGAGGGGCGAGCCCCCCCCCCCCCTCTACCATAGGCACCCCTCATTCATATCTTCTTCCCTCCCCCATATTCTCGAGATTGGCACAACCCCCATCACCAATAAACTCGGCCCAGGCGTATTGCCAAATTCACTCTTTCCTTTGCTCCCGATCCCGAGGATAAACTACCTCAACGGGATCAACCTCTAGAACCTGTTCCTCATATTCCTCGTCAACCTCCAGGGAGGAACAGGACGAGGAAGAGGAGCCGTCCTCTTCCTCGTTACTGCTACAGGATAGGGAGATCACTATAGACCATTCCCTAACTCGTTTCCTACTCATAATAAACCCAGTATATCCCTTTGATTTCTTGAAAAATGAAAGCAAAAACCCTCCAACAAGTCCTAAAACGCTCCAAACCCAGAAACATTATAAACCACCAATTTCATTCCCCAAGTCTAACACAAAACCCCACAAACAGAAAAAACCACCCCTCACTATAGAAACAAAGCCTTTAAAATCCTAAATTCCACCCAGGAAAACCAGAGCAGAGAAGAAGAAAAGGCAAAAACAAAAAGAAAAAAGGGGTAAGAGAATACCTCGAGTTTTGCGACCGTAAAGAATGAATGGGAGGGAGAGAGTAACTTGCTGTTGACCTTCTGCGGAGAAGGAAGATAAGAGGAGCACAGTTCCAAAGTGCAGTTTCAAAGGGAAGAGGGAGAATGGGACTGGTGTGAGTGAGTGAAAGAGCAACTGTTTGGTAGAAAGAAGAAGAGGAGCGGTTTTTGTCAAAATAGGAGAAAAGGAACCATCTTATCCACAAGGACAGCTCACCATCTTATCCACAAGGACAGCTCATCCGCTCATAGCTCAGTACAGGCTGGCCCTACTTGGGCCTAAAGCAAGCCCATTAGGGTAACCAGCTCCCCCCTATAAGTAGCTCCGTACTACATGGGGCTCAGGTACATCCTCTAACCCTAATTGTCACTCTCATACACTAGTGATTAGGGTTACTTCCTGGCTCTCTTCCTTAGCCACTCGAGGACTCCCACCAAACATCACAGATCAACCCTAGACAGAGGCTCCTTTGAAGGTCTTCTCCTACCCTTGGAGGACCTCACCGTCTAGGACATCACACTAATCATATAATTTTTGTTCTATAGACTTTGATAATTCTATCAACCTGTCATTTTTCTTTATTGAATCCTCTTTATCTATTATTGCTTTTATATTTTCTGGTAATCCTTTAATAGCCTCTTCTAATGTTTTACCATCTTCATAAATATTCGGATTTGTGTAACTACCTAATTGCTTCATTAAAAACGTATTAGTCCAATTTACTTGATTAAATGTACTATCTCCATCTCCTCCTAATATAAATGGTGTAAACATACAATATTCTGTTTCATCTTCTATATAAGAACTAATTGGCAATTTCTTATCTTCTAAACTATATATTTTAGGTTCAAATTTTCTAATATCTTGCATTTTTTGAAATAAAAATTTTAGGGACTTCAGCTTCATATTATCTTTATCTCTAGTATCGTATAATAAATTACAATGGCTATGTGATATATATATATATATATATATATATATATATATAATAACTGTCTTTTTAATGATTTTCAAGAACTAAAGCCCAACGGAAAAAGAAAACAACAAATTGATTAGCATCATGCTAGTATATAAGTAATACGGTGGTCCGTGATATGATGAAGAGAGAGATGTGTGACAAAAACAATTCGGTTTTCCTTTGTGTAAAATTGTTTTTCTTTTTTCTTTAATTCTTTTGTTTCCAAGAGCAATATGTTTGAAAGTATTTGTCACTATAGACCTTTTACACCAAGTGATTCACTTGTGGCGGCAAATACTCTTAAGTATAGTACACTTATGAATGCCTAGCTAAGTCAATTTCTTATTATGATAAGTCCTTTTTACATTTCTTTATAAATTGTATTATTGTGATTATGAATATTTTTTTGCTATTTTTTCAACAATCTTGTGAGTATTTTCAATTGGATTATTATTTTGATAAAGACTTGAGAGTGCTTTATGAATTAGCTAATTATATACAAAAAATCACAATGATTTTTTTATATATTTTTATTCAACTTTTTTAATGGACATGAAAGTTACGAAAAGAATCTTTTATATATGTGAACGGAGGGAGTAGTTTCTTTTTCTAAACTATTGTTTTTGCAACAACTTTGTCATTGTATAAGTGTTCTATTTAGTGTTATTATTTTAAGGGAAATATTAACGAGTGTCCTTAAGGTAATAGTTAAGCATTCAAATGTAGTTAAATGTTGTTGAAAAATGTATTTTTTTTTATATTTTCGAAAAATAAAATATGATGGATTTATGATTAAATTTCTCTTTTTAGTAATTTTGACAAGTGCCCTTATAAGTTATAAGCAAGACCCTTATTCTAATCCGGTCATTTACTGTTTTTTTATTACCAAAAAACATTGAGAAGGCTTATGCTACCTATTATCACTGTCTGCCCGGGAAGTGTTAAGATCATGATTGTTGAGTTAACTCTTGTACTTTTACGAATATACGTTGACACTCATGTAAACTCTCTTTTTGCTAAACTCGTACGAGTTTTAATAAATTTTAATAAAATCGATAAACTCTCGAGTTGACTTTCGAATTACGAGTCTACATTTAAACATTGACTTATTTAGAATCGAAATTGGCTTATGTGGAATCGAACCTGCACTAGGAGAAACATTGAGATATACAAAACCACCATACTAAATCATTTTCATTTCACTTGTAATTATATTAAATTATTTCACTTGTAATTATATGTAAATTGTTTGATTAAAAAAAAAGGTTTTCTTAACCTCGGCCCTAAGGTAGGGCTGAGGATAATCACCCCAAAGTGGTTGAGATTTCTTGAAAATGATGCATAAAATAAAGCAAAGGACTTATGTTTTTTATTTTTTCAAGACATTCTAATCATTTTGGATGCTTATAGGGCTGAGGTTAAGAAAACCATTAATAAAAACATTCGAATCCATTATAATTTTTGTCCAAGTTCTTGGAGCCACTGGATGACGTTATTTACTGCACCTTCTAAAATTGTGGTCAAGATCCGCCACTGATGCTACCAATTTAAAGTACAAGCCTTCAATCTTCAGCCTTCAGCAAAAAATGCATTCAATAACTAAAGAAGGAAGACAAAGGGGGGACTCACTAGAAAAGGGGGGGGGGGGGGGACTCACTAGAAAACAATAATTTTCCCCCTAGAAAACAATAAGGTACAAGATAAAACTAATTAGAAAAAATAAAACAACAAAATTTAAAAGGAACACTAAGGCCAAAACAAGATTCTTACCCCCTGCTAATATGAAGGCTTCTTTTTTATCTAAGTGGGGTAATTTTACAAACAATTTATAAAAAAGAGGTAGTTTAAAAACTATTTACGTAGGACCGGGCAGTCAACGAAACTATTTACGTAAATGGGGCAGTCAAAGTCAATATCCTAAGTCAAACGCGTCATCTGGGTTGACGCAACCCAAAAGTGACACGTGTCAGCTCCCCATTCGGCCTCCAAATTCCATTAGGATAAAAAAGTAAAAAAAAAACAACCGACAGCTTTGCCACGTGGCGCAACCAGGGGGTTGCGTCACTGCAGCTGACGCAACCAAACGCGTCAACCGCAATGACGCAACCCTCTGGTTGAGCCACGTGGCAGCGCGGTCCCCCCGGTTCCCAGCATGCGTTTTGTATATAAGTAACCGAACCTCCTCCTATAAATTTGCATCCATTCTCAACATACCTCCTTCTAAAAATTTATAGTTCCTCTTTCATTCAATTATATTCCTACAATCAACCTTATTTCTTAGCACTGTATCACAGAGTCTTGAGGTAAGTTTTTAGATTCTTCGAATTTTAATTTTTTTAGTTATATGTACTGGTATATATAATTAGTTGTAATCTTATTTTATTTTGTTATAATTTTTATCGCATTAGTACATGGAAATTATTAGCTAGATTTTTTATTTATTTATTATTTGAGATTAGATTTTTTTTATTAGTTAGACTTTATATCTATTTTAAAGTTATATTTTTATTAGTTTAGTTATTAGTAAGATTTAGAAAAGTTTTATTAGTTAGAATTATTTTGTTTAGGTATTTGTTATATTTTTTATTTATTTATTTATTAGTTCTATTCTCTTATGTTTAGATTCTATTATGTTGTAGTTAGATTTTCAATTTTTTTACCAGTAGAATTTAATTTTTATGTTAGGTATTTTTTATGTTTTTCATATATATATTAGTTTACTTCGAATTTTTTATTACTTAGATTTTTTTTATCTATTTAGAAGTTTTATTTTTATTAGTTTAGTTATTAGTAAGATTTATAAAAGTTTTATTAGTTAGAATTATTTTGTTTATGTATTTGATATATTTTTTATTTATTTATTTATTAGTTCTATTCTCTTATGTTTAGGTTCTATGTATTAGTAAGATTTATAGCGCTATTTTTATTAGTTGGAGTTAAATTTTTTATTAGTTAGATTTTTATCTATTTAGAAGTTATATTTTTTTTTTATAGTTGTAGTTAGGTTTATTTATTTATTAGTTAGATTTTTTATATATTTATTAGTTAGATTGGTTATATTTTTATAGTTATTTGTGTTTAAGGTAATATTTTAGTTCATTATTTAAGGTAATATTTTATTTTTTATTTCCTGTTTTTTATAATTTTGTGCCTTTATTTATTTTTATATATGTGTAATTCCTTTATATATATATGTGTGTGTAGTTTATGTAATATTTTATTTTTTTTAATAAATTTAATTTATTTTTTCTAAATTTGTGATTTTACATGTATTTTTTTATATTAAGCTATTGCAATATTTTAGTTTATTATTTTAGTTATTTATTTATTATTTAAATATTTCACAATAATTATTAATTTTTTACATGTAGAACAGGTATGGGTAAAATCTTGGTTTTCATTTATTATAACGGGAGATATTACGAAGGACCCGAAGGCACAACGTTTGAAGGAGAAAAAAAAGGGATTCAAATTCAACGTGGTATCACTTATGAGCAGTTAAAGATGAATATAAGCGAAATGTGTTGACGCATGCCAAATTGACGCATCACTCGATCTGGTTGATGCCACTCAACAATATTGTAACATATCAATGGACATACAGATCTCCAAGCATCTTTGTTTTGTAACACCATATGTGGTACGGTGTCCATGTCAAGTGCCGAGTATGACTCCCACACAATCTACAAATAAATATCATTTTCAGATTAACAACAACGGTTACGAGCCTAATACGAGAAATGAGGGTGGGGAGAATAAAATTAAATATACTCACATCATTTTCCATAAATTGATCAAATTTCCCCCTGTACCAACTCAAGGGATGGGAAGGTCTGCTATAATTCTGACCATGCACCCACCTATAATATAAAAACCAAAAAAAAAATTGAAATATTAATAACAACAACAACAACAATAATGATGATAATAATAATAAACATAATAATAATAATAAGAATTGACATGTACTTACCGTGTACCATATGCTGTGTCATTTCGACGATGGGGCTCACCTTCGTTTATTGCTCTTAATAGTGGGGCGATAGAAGGAAATCTCTCCCAAGCCCATAATTGTATCAGTGGAAGAAAACCACAAATATCTTTTCGAGCGTAGTTGGTGAATTGACATAACTCACGATATAGAAAGTTCAGCATAACCGATCCCCAACTATAATTTTTTGCTTCGTCGAGGTTTTCTAAGAGACAAAGAAACCTCAATTGCACAAAAGTTCCAGAGTGATTTGCGAACATAACACCTCCAAGTAATCTTAATATGAATGCACGTGTAAAAATTAACTTGGTATACTTATTATGCTCATGACCCTCTGGAAAGTGGCCAAAATTTGCCTCCAGCCATGCCATTTTCAGTCCACTGCCACTCAAAGCATCTTCTGGTGGACGTATTCCTAGTAGATGCTCCACAAGTGATGGCCAATCACTAGATGTACGACCAATCACTGGTCTTCCTTCCACTGAGATACCGAGCATAATAGCAACATCCTCTAACGTGATTGTGCATTCTCCGAAAGGCATGTGAAACGTGTGAGTTTCAGGCCTCCATCGCTCGACTAATGCAGAAATTAACCTATGATCAACGTGAAAAAGCATCATCTTTGCAACCCAATAAAATCCACTACGCTTTAAATTTGCTACCAAAGTTGGATGAATATCAGCAACTCCAGCATGAAATTGTAGTGCATGTCGACACCGTAAAATACGATCCGGGCGACCGTTCCATACGTGTTGTGAAACATGTTTATCTTGTAAAAATAAAATTGAATCGTCCTCCGGACCAGGATTAAGCACACGTCCTGCCATTTTTTTTTGGTTTGCACCCTGGTATCCGGCCCACTGGGCCGACTAATCCAGTTCGAGGGGGGTCCCGGGGTTAAGGTTTTATTCCTCTCCCAACGTTGTTGCGGGGGATCGAACCGTGGTCCGCCCTACCAAGTGCAGCCCCTGGCACCACTGCACCAACAGCTCGTTGGTACACGTCCTGCCATTTGTACCTATATAAACAATAATGTAAATAATTAATAACAATTGAAACTAGTAAATAATAAAAAAATAAAAAATCTGATTAATAAAAAAATTTAAAATCTAACTAATAGATAAACATAAAAAATATAAAATCTAACTAAACTAATAAAAAATTTAAAATCTAATTACAAAAATAGCTAAACATAAAAAATCTAACTAAACTAATAAAAAAATTTAAAATCTAACTAATAATAGCTAAACATAAAATCCAAAGAAAAATCTACCTAAACTAATAAAAAAATTTAAAATCTAACTAATAGATAAACATAAAAAATATAAAATCTGACTAAACTAATAAAAAATTTAAAAGCTAATTACAAAAATAGCTAAACATAAAAAATCTAACTAATAAAAAAATTTAAAATCTAACTAATAATAGCTAAACATAAAAACAAAAAAAAAATCTACCTAAACTAATAAAAAAATTTAAAATCTAACTAATAGATAAACATAAAAAATATAAAATCTAACTAAACTAATAAAAAATTTAAAATCTTATTACAAAAATATCTAAACATAAAAAATCTAACTAAACTAATAAAAAAATTTAAAATCTAACTAATAATATCTAAACATAAAATCAAAAAAAAAATCTACCTAAACTAATAAAAAAATTAAAAATCTAACTAATAGATAAAAATAAAAACAAAATCTAACTAAACTAATAAAAAATTTCAAAATCTAACTATTAGCTAAACATAAAAAATATAACTAAAATAAAATTTAAAATCTAACTAATTGCTAAAAATAAAAAATATAACTAATAAAAAAAGTCGAAAATTCTGACCACTAAATGCATTAAAGTAATAAATTAAATTAAAAATAAAAAAATTAGAGCTTGATAATACCTAAATAATAATAATAAATATTGTGCAAAAATTAAAATAAAGATGTACACATTAATATAAAAATAAATAAAATAATTTCGTAAATAAATGTTAAAATAAAAAAAATTAAAATCTAAGTCTTACCTAAACATTAAAAATCTAAGTAATAAATAAATAAAAATTCTAACTAATACCTAAACATAAAATATCTAACTAATAAAAACTTAAAATCTAATTACTAATAATAGCTGAACATAAAAAATAAAAAATTTGATAGCTAAACATAAAAAACAAAAAAATCTGATTACTAAAAAAATTTATAATCTAACTAATACATAAAATATCAAATGTAACTAAACTAAAAAAAATTTAAAATCTAACTTATAGTTTAAAATAAAATTAATAAGTTTATGCTAATAGCTAATCAAATAATATCACTTTTTATCTACAAGTGCATAAAATAAAATAAAAATATTCACAAAATATTAAAATTTACCTGGAAGAGTATAAAAAAATTATGTAGAAGGATGACCGAAAAGAAAAGAAGTTCCTCGCTTTTTTTTTTTTTTTTTGCTTATTTTTCAAACCGGAAGAGAAATTATGTGTGTAAATTTGATGATTGGGGAAGAGAAGAAATTGAAATTGAAAAGTGGGGAAGAAACCACCGTGGGGAAGAGGTGAAGAGAAGGAATAAATAATTTGGTGTGTGGAAGAGAAGTATGGAAAAAGAGTGTTGTAAATAGTAATTTATAGGGAGTTGTGGAAGTTATAATATGAGAAGGTAATTAATGGGGAGAAGGGGATTGGGTAGGTTGTAGGTGGGTAAAACGTGTATTGGGACAGACGCATGGGCTGGGAACCGGGGCGACCGTGCTGCCACGTGGCGCAACCAGAGGGTTGCGTCACTGCGGTTGACGCGTTTGGTTGCGTCAGCCGCAGTGACGCAACCCCCTGGTTGCGCCACGTGGCAGAGCTGTCGGTTGCTTTTTTTTTTTACTTTTTTATCCTAATGGAATCTGGAGGCCGAATGGGGAGCTGACACGTGTCACTTTTGGGTTGCGTCAACCCAGATGACGCGTTTGACTTAGGATATTGACTTTGACTGCCCCATTTACGTAAATAGTTTCGTTGACTGCCCGATCCTACGTAAATAGTTTTTAAACTACCTTTTTTTGTAAATTGTTTGTAAAATTATCCCACTTAAACAAAAAAGCCGAATATGAATATTTACCTTTAAAACTAATAAGATAGTTGGCACCAAATCTTTTGATGCAAAAGAAAGCTCACCCGCTCCAATACTTTAACTTGGAACCTCCTCTTTTATCGTCATATTTGTATTTGTTTTTTTTTTGCTTTATAACTAACATAAGCACCAAAATTTACCTTGATGAAGCCAATGGACAAATGATCAATGACATCAGACAAAAGACACTTTTTACTGAAGTTAGATCCCAGCTCCATTTTCTTTTGCAATATCCTTCATTATCCTACATGAAATTTAATACACTTTATAATATGAAAAAGAACAATGCTTGAAGTGATATATCTATACTCACAGAGTCACAGTTGAGTTGATGCATAAGACTTCTTCGGAGCACCCTCTTGAGCTGAAGAAGCCAGCCCAGTCACCTGAGAATCATCATTCCCATTTGCCAGAGAAAAAGACAATGATTTTCACTTAGAAGTAGAGATCAACAGATATATATCTATAAAAAAAAGTAGTGCACAGCTAGCCAACAATTTTTATCGACATTCCTTATCTTACTCCATTTCCTATTATTTTTCTTTTTTACAAAATTGATTTGGTCAGCAACAACTATATATATGCATATATTTCCCTTATAGAATTATAAACTTATAGCGATACCTTAACTAGAAGTATGCCTCTTTGATGAGCAGGGAACAAAAAAGTTACTTGCTAGATAAACAGCACAGAATCACCAGCAACAAGAACATTTTGCCTGGGATTATGCCCTCGCAAATACAATCCTTCAAGAAGGATTAGAGAAGAAATCTCCATCAACAATTAGCCACCGACAGTTGACAAATGTGACCAATTTTGTAAGCGCCTCATTGCAAGCAAAATCACGCGCAAAGCATGAATTTTGCAAGCTAATTGGCTACCTAATTTATGCAACAGACGACTCCTCATAAATCCCTCACTAAATTGATTTTGCAAGGGATTTTTCCGTTTCTGATTTGGATTTTTCTTGTAGTGAGTGATTCACAGCCTTGGAAGGATCAATTTGGCATGCTCCATATGCAAATTCTGCCTCAGGGTTAGTCTTTGGACTTAGCAGTTTGGTTGCATGGAGCACAAAGAAGGGGAAAGTTGACCAAAAGTATAATTCTAATACTAATTGATAATTGAGATTTGTCATTACTCGTCTCATCATGGATGAAATAATTTAATATATGCTGCTTCCCTAGAAACATGTAGTCATGAAATTGTTATTCCTGAGATCAAATTAATAGTATGTTGTCACCTTCAATATCAGAATGAGGGAAAATTCGAGACCAGCTAGCTACAATAGCTGTTAGAGTTATTTATTAGCTAGTTCAATCGGGAAAGGTTAACTAACTAACTATTTAATTAGTTAACTAACTAATTAATAAATAACTCTAACATCCCCCCTCAAGTTGGACGATGGATGTCACAGAGGCCCAACTTGGAAAGCATTCCTTGAAATGAGGCAGTGTAGAGAGGTTTAGAAATTCATCAGCAAGTTGATCTTGAGAAGAAACGGGCAAAAGATGTATCAATGTGCGCTGAATTCTCTCACAAACTACATGGTAGTCAATCTCAATATGCTTTATCCGCTCATGGAAGACTGGATTGTGTGCCAAGTAGATAGCTAACCTATTATAACAATACATTGAAGCTGGTACAAGTAATGGTTGCTGCAAATCAACATGAAGATAGCTGAGCCATAGTATTTCACATTACAGTGAGGCAAGTGCACGATATTCAGCTTCTGAGGAAGATCTTGAAACCGTGTTTTGCTTCTTAGTTTTCCAAGAGATCAAGAGGAACCTAAGAACACAATTTCTTGTGATCGACTTAACATAGTATTAGAGCAAAGCCAAACTTCTTTCCGGTTGTTATGGGTCAACAGTTATTCGGGCCGATAAATGCCTTTTCTTCTCAATAGGTCAAAAGTAACCCTTTGCCTGATCCGGCAGGCTTCATTGGAGAGAGCATGCTGGAAGTCCCACATCGCCTACCTCATCTTCTAAGGCATGGTTTAAATACTTGTTGGACTACTCCTCTCATTGCCAATTGGTTTTGAGATGGAACCTGTAACACCCTATAATTAATTACCCTTAATTCCCCTTAATTAAAATGCGGACATAAAAATTCCTTTTTAATTTATGAAAATCAACCGTCAAACGGACAGAGTTTCGTTTGTTTTTCGGACTTCTCTAAGATTTCAACCTGATTAACACATTCATATAATATCAACAGTAGCCAGCAGGGCTCAAATCATATATATATGCATCATATCGTTGCCCCATGGGCTCAAAAGTAAAACATCAATATCAGTTTTCAGAGTGCCAGCAAGGACCAAGTATGTGAATTCAAGAGTACATAACATAAACTATGCCCAAAAATAAAACATCCTAAGCCTCACTCAAAAATGTATACATCACATATGCATCAAAAAGAATACATGAGGCTTAGGTGAGTAAATGCATCTAAAATCCCATAACCCCACTCTCCTTGTGAGGGAGAGTAATCCTGCTCGGTCGATCCTGGTGTATACTCCGACTCAGTACCTGAAAAATGGTAAGGAGATGAGTATTACACAATAAAATAGGGAAGCAGTTTCTATTATGCTATACCGAACCACCAAGCCAAACACAAATAACCATATAGTGCACATAAACCAGTGAATCATTCCCAAACAATTCAATTGATTCCATTTCAATAATAAAATTAATTTATTATAGTTTTAGTTTCAATATTTCGTACTTTTCCAATTTATTCCAGAATTACGTACAAGTCATACTCATGCATAAGATCACAATCCATTTTTTTTTATCACATACTCTTTGTGTTTTTGTAAAGACTTTTAGAAATTATTATGTGGATTTCCATCATTGCGTACAGTCTCCTTCGTACAACGTCTTACAGCAACGCTGTTGGAAACCAACAAGCGGGCTTAGCAATTACTAGAGGGGGGTGAATAGTAATATGGAAGCAACAGTGACTAATTTTCGGTGCAATTAAAAGATAATTGATCAAAAGCTTGTTTTTCTGAAACTGGGCAATTTACTCGAGTGAAATGAGGAACACTCGAGTGAAATTCCACTAAATACTCGAGTGAATTGTAAAATACTCAAGTGTTTTATGCAGAACAGAAAGGAGCAGTTTCAGAGAAATTTATCAAAATGATTCAATTTCTTAAAGACTAATCCAGGGCAGATATAAATCAAAGTAGAGGGCAATTAAACTAAGTTATAACAAGTTGAAAACAAGTTAATTGCAACCAATTGCTACTAGAATTATAAAAGCCCCTTTCAAGAGAACTTAGGGTTTGGTTTTACTTGAAAATTAAGAAAGCTATAAAAGAGAGAGACAACACCAATTTTATCCTGGTTCACACTCAATATAGAATGCTAATCCAGTCCCCCTAATCAACTTAGGAGTTTCTACTAGTAATCAAATTGTTAGAAATTACAAGGATAAATTGAGATTCCTCACTCAATCCTAACCCTTTTCAAGAGTGTACCAAACTCTTGAAATTTCTACCCCAACTTGATTTGGTGATGAAGAGTCCCTTCTTAAGCTCCTTGGAACCTCCAAGAGCCCACCAAGCTAAGAATCATCTTAGTCTTTGTGCTTGAGAACCTCGCAAGGCTTGAGAACTTGTATACCTCACCAAGTACTTGGATACCTCACCAAGATTTTCTAAACAAGCTAAAGTGTTTGAGTGTTTGAGAATTTTACAACAAATAATTCTCTTACAAATGAAGCACACTCTCTTAACTCACTAAGACAAATAATAAAGATGAATGCTTGGTTGAGTTTAGAGAGAGAAAATGATTTTAACACTTGAGAGAGAGAGAGAATCAATGATAGAATGTAAGCTTGTTCACTTGGATAATGGCCACTATTCAGAATATCAGTAAGGGGACAAAAGGGAAAGGAAAAACCAAGTTATTCTTCCTTTTTGTCCTCTTCTAACGTTTAAAAAATTTGCTGTCAGACCTAAATCACTCGAGTCTTTTTGGAAACACTCGAGTGTTTTGTGGTCAACTCTGATAGTGTTGCCTTTTTACTTTATCCAACGGCTATATTACTGAAAATTCATAAATCACTCGAGTTAATTGAGAATCACTCGAGTGAATTGGTCAATGTTGGAAAAATTAAGTTTTCTAACATTGTTTTCAATTCTCTTCTCAAGTCTGATTGGTTTTAATCTCAACCTTTCATGCATGAATATTATTTGACCTTATGTGAGAATAAAAACCTAAACTACCCACTCTCATAAATAAAATACATTAAGAATAAATGAGAATGAATAATTAAACTAAGCACTTGATCTTCTTTATTGTTGGGCTTGCATTCTTCAAATTAAGTCCATAATTTAATTACATTGTCATCATCAAAATTAATCCACCTTAATCAGAGATTTGATTTTACAATCTCCCCCTTTTTGATGATGACAAAATAATTAAACTTCTAGCACGTGAGAGCTCCCCCTCAATCTAGGAACCTTTTTAACCTATACAATCCAGAAAATGCCAAGCACAACGTAATACAATAATAATCATAATCAAGTGCTCATTGATATCAGCGTAAGAGCATATATCATCAGAGTGTAAACAAGAAAACGGAAAAAAAATATGCTCTTTTCTCTTTAATCTCCTTTCTCCCCCTTTTTGTCATGATAAAAAAAAAAAACATTTTGGAAACAAAGGTGGAGAATGAAGGATACCAATAAGAAAAATTTCCCTTAAGAGTAAATAAGAATCAAAATATGACTATGAAGCAATATTGAAAAACCATGAAGGAACATGAAATCCATGAAGAAAACATGATTAATGCACAAACATCATTAATCCACCATACACAAACCATAAATCATGAGTTTGAAAATAGGTACATCCAACTCCCAAAAAAATTAACAAAAGTCTCAAAATAACTAAATAAAGTCATAAAGCATAAAATCTAGTGCAAAACTAGAAGAAATTTTGAGAAATTGGGGTTTTGGGGAGTTAGGGTTTTGGAAAGGGAATGATGAATTTGATGCTCAAAAACTTCAATTTGATGTGAAATAGGAGTAGAAATGAGTTTAGAAGATGAAATAGAGTTGAAATATGACTGATAACTGAGTTTAGAAAATCGCAGCAGCATCAGACTATAACTGATGAATTCACTCGAGTGAATTTTAAAACACTCGCGTGTTTTTCAGAAAACCTGAAAAATACTCGCGTGAAAATTAATTTACTCGCATGTTGGCCGAAAGATGGATTTTCAGAAACCTGAAGTTCACTCGAGTGAATCCCGATTCACTCGAGTGTTGGCCGAAAATACTCGAGTCTTTTCAAAAAGACTCGCGTATTTTCCATCAGACCTGCTCAAAAACTTTTCCAATTAAAACTGATTTAATTTTGAATTAAAATTACTCGAGTGATTTAAGAAACACTCGAGTGTTTTTATCAGTTATGCTGAAAATCACAGTTTTAAAACATAAAACACAAAATTCACCCCATGTAATGAAAACAACAGATAGGAAACTTAATCACACACAATTAAAGACATAAATTCATAACATCTCAAGGTAATTTCAAACAAGTATCATCACACACTAAATTTAGACATACTTGGTGATTTTCAAATGGCACAAATCAATTAGTTTATATTTGACTCCTCTAAAATACCAAGTTCCCTTCTTATATGATAGAAGGTATCCCTTGGCAATGGTTTTGTAAAAATGTCCGCTAATTGATTTGTGGTACTTACAAATTCAATTGTGCAATCACCCTTTTGAACATGATCCCTTAGGAAATGATGTCTAATTTCAATGTGTTTAGTCCTTGAGTGATATACCGAATTCTTAGTTAGATTGATGGCACTCGTGTTATCGCATTTTAATGGAACACTTTCTAATTTTAAACCAAAATCCGATAATTGTTGTTTCATCCACAAGAGTTGAGCACAAAAACTACCGGCGGCGATATATTCCGCTTCGGCGGTGGAAAGAGCAACACAAGCTTGCTTTTTAGAAAACCATGACACTAATGAACTTCCCAATAAATGGCAAGTACCACTAGTGCTTTTGCGATCAAGCTTGCATCCCGCAAAGTCGGAATCCGAATAGCCAACTAAAATAAGACTAGCATCCCTAGGATACCATAATCCAGTGTTAATTGTTCCTTTAAGATATTTAAAAATATGTTTAACTGCGGATAGGTGTGATTCTTTAGGATTTGCTTGAAAACGGGCACACATGCATACACTAAACATAATATCCGGTCTAGATGCGGTAAGATATAGAAGACTACCTATCATGCCCCTATATTTACTAACATCAACCGGTTTACCTATGTCATCCTTGTCTAGGTAGCATGTTGTGCTCATGGGAGTGTATGCTTCTTTGCATTTGTCCATTCCGAATTTTCCAAGGAGCTCCTTGCAATATTTTCCTTGATGCACAAAAATCCCCTCCTTGACTTGCTTGATTTGAAGTCCTAGGAAGAACTTGAGCTCCCCCATCGTGGACATTTCAAATTCCTTTTTCATCAAATTAGAGAACTTTTTACACAAGGACACGTTAGTGGCACCAAAGATAATATCATCTACATATATTTGCACTAACAAAATGCCCTCTTTGGTTTTATAGATGAATAGTGTATTATCAACCTTTCCCCTTTGAAAGCCATTTTCTAATAGAAAGGTACTTAATCGATCATACCAAGCTCTAGGAGCTTGTTTTAATCCATAAAGTGCCTTTTTCAACTTGTAAACATGGTTTGGAAACTCATGACTTTCAAAACCGGGTGGTTGCTTAACATACACTTCTTCATTTATGAAACCATTCAAGAAAGCACTCTTGACATCCATTTGATAAAGAGTAAAATTCATAATTGATGCAAAGGCAAGCAAGATTCGGATTGCCTCAAGACGTGCAACCGGAGCAAAGGTCTCATCATAATCAACACCTTCCTCTTGGTTGTACCCTTGGGCAACAAGTCTCGCTTTGTTTCTTATAATCAAACCGGATTCATCAAGTTTATTTCTATAAATCCATTTTAAACCAATTATGGTATGATCATCAAGTTTAATTCCCAAACATCATTTCTAACAAATTGATTTAGCTCTTCTTGCATGGCCATAACCCAATGTTCATCCATAATTGCTTCCTTAATTGAATTTGGTTCGATTTGAGAAACAAAGGAAACAAAATGACAAATGTTTTGAATTGACATACGAGTTAATACTCTCTTTGAAAGATCTCCTATGACATTGTTAATAGGGTGAGCTTTCACCGTTTTCCAAGCCGGATCAAGTTCATCCTTGACTTCTCCTTCATCCTTTGATTTTTCCATCTCTTTGTTTCGAAGACTCATTAAAAACAACATGAATTGATTCTTCAATAGTCATGGTTCGTTTATTATAAACTCTAAAAGCTTTACTATGAGAAGAGTAACCCAAAAATATTCCCTCATCCGATTTAGAATCAAATTTTCCAAGTTGATCTTTTCCATTGTTTAAAATGTACACTTTGCATTCAAAAACATGGAAATGGGATATATTGGGTTTTCTACCTTTGTAAAGCTCATAGGGGATTTTCTTTATCATGGGCCTAATTAAAATTCTATTCATTACATAACAAGCCGTATTAACGGCATCGTCCCAAAAGTATTGAGGTACTTGAGAATCATTTAACATGGTTCTAGCAAGTTCCTCTAGCACCCTATTTTTCCTCTCAACAACTCCATTTTGTTGTGGAGTTCTAGGTGCCGAATATTGGTGCTTAATTCCATGCTTATCACAAAATCTATCAAATTTATAGTTTTCAAATTCACCTCCATGGTCGGTTCGAATAATAATCACTTTTTGATTTACTTGGTTTTGTGCAAGTTTAATGTGGCGTTTAAAAGACTTGTAGGTCTCACTCTTAGCACTTAAAAACAATGTCCATGTAAATCTTGTAAAATCATCAACAATCACCAAGGCATAGTAGTTGCCACCAAAGCTTTTTACTTGAGAGGGTCCAAACAAGTCCATGTGAAGCATTTCCAATGGTCTTGTTGTGGACACATCATTTTTGGAACCAAAATGATTTTTAGTTTGTTTGCACTTCTTGCAAGGAGTGCAATCACCTTTAATTTGAAAATTGAGCTTTGGTAACCCAACTACTAAGTCTTTGGATTGAAGTTTCTTAAGTTGATTTACATTAACGTGAGCTGTCCTACGATGTCATAACCAAGTATCGCTTTCTTTGCTAATTAAACATTTTGAAACTAAAGATGTGATATTATTCAATTCAACCATGTAAGTGTTATTAGACCTTTTTCCAACAAATTTGATAGATTCATCTTTGTCACTTTTTATGAGACAATGAGTAGAGGTAAATAATACATGGTTACCAATATCACATAATTGACTAATGCTCAAAAGATTATGTTCTAATCCTTGAACATAAAGTACATTATCAATAACCAAGTTGGAAGAATTACCAATTTTACCTATACCAAGTATTTTGCCTTTGTTGTTGTCTCCATATGTGACATATCCCTTCTCCTTAGGAGTAAGCTCAATGAAGTGTCGCTTATCTCCTGTCATGTGTGTAGAACATCCACTATCAAGTATCCAAAGTTGCTTTCCGGTTCTAAGGCACACCTACAAGACACAATCACTTGCTCATTTTGGGTACCCAAATTATGTTGGGTCCCTTTTTGTTAGTCTTGAATGATTCTTCCTTCTTAATCCAAACATAAGTACCATTTTGAATTCCAAAAGATTTGATATGGCACTTATTGTTTGTATGTCCAAATTTTCCACAATAAAAGCAAGTTGGTTTCTTTGTAAAATCAATTTTTGAGAATGAACCAACCACTTTATTTTTCTTTTTCTTGTGGACATATCCTAGACCGGTTTTGTTTGAGTTGTGTCTAAGAGAACCAATCAACCGATCTAGGTTTTTATCACTTTTGTTAAAAGTGTTGAGTTTGATTTTCAAATCATTAACTTCTTTTTCAAGCACACAACACTTTTCACAATGAGTGATGGTATATAAGTGATTTGCATTCTCACAAACATGACTAGAGTTAGCAAGTTCCAAGGATGCATTTTGGAGTTTCAAATCATTAATAGATTTTTCTAATTCATTGATTTCCTTTTGATACTCCAAAAGCTTCTTTCCTTTTTCTTTGTTAACTATAGCAAGTCTCTCAAATTGAGTTAACATTTCATTATATTCACTTAGCAAATCATCATAAGAAATAGTATGAGAGGAGGTGTAAGAATAATTAGATGATACCTCATCCTCACTCTCATGGTCTTTTCTTTCACTACTTGAGGAGGCTTCATTGTCATTCTTGGCCATGAGGCATAGCTTGGCTTCCTCATCATCCGAACTACTTGAGGATGACTTGGAATCCTTTTCCGGTTCATCCCAAACAATGTAAGCTCTCTTCCCCTTGCCATCATGAGTCTTCCTCTCATTCTTTCAAAAGTGGGTGGGACATTCCATTTTTATGTGTCCTATCCCACCACACTCATGACATTTCACACTCTCACTTGAGCTCTTGTTTCTTTGCTTGTTATCCTTGGATCTTTTGTCTTGAGGTCTCTTGTCCTTAGAGAATGATGAACTACCCTTTTTGCCTTTGAGGAATTTGTTGAACCTCTTGGCAAATAAACCAATCTCTTCCTCATTTAGAGCATGATCGGAGCTTTCACTTAAAGATTCATCTTCATCCTGTTTTGACATTTTAGTTGAGGCTTTTAGAGAGATGCTCTTCTTTTTCTTGTCTGAATCTTCATTTAAGTGAAGTCTTGATAGTTCCATCTCATGTTCTTGGAGCTTTCCAAACAAGATGGTCAAGTCCATAGATTTTACATCCTTAGCTTCCTTGATGGCGGTCACCTTAGGTTGCCATCTCCTATCAAGACATCTCAAGACTTTGTTAGTAGTTTCACCATCTCTAAATTCCTTTCCTAAGCCAATCGATTGGTTAACGATATGTGTGAACCTTGTTTGCATATCATTGATAGACTCATTAGGGAACATATGAAAGAGCTCATATTCATGAGTTAAAGCATTTAATCTTGAGTCTCTAACTTCACTAGTTCCCTCATGAGTAATTTGCAAGGTATCCCACATTTCTTTAGCCGATTGACATTGTGAAATCCTATGAAATTCATTTTTGGACAAAGCGGAGAAGATAATATTTTTGGCTTTTAAATCATATGAAACTTTCTTTTTATCATCTTCATTCCTACTTGTCCTAGGAATAACAATGGCTTCACCATTAATCACTCTTCTAGGAATATAAGGACCTTTTTCAATTGCATCCCAAATATCGGTGTCTATTGCTTCTACAAAGACTCTCATCCTAACCTTCCAATAAGAATAATCTTCACCATTGAAGAATGGAGGTCGGTTAAGAGACATAGACCCTTCTTGTTGATTGCTAGAGCCCATTGTTTCCAAAAGGATCTTTTTCGAAAAAGTTTTTACACCCGATCTTTCGACCGAGCTCTGATACCACTTGTTGGAAACCAACAAGCGGGCTTAGCAATTACTAGAGGGGGGTGAATAGTAATATGGAAGCAACAGTGACTAATTTTCGGTGCAATTAAAAGATAATTGATCAAAAGCTTGTTTTTCTGAAACTGGGCAATTTACTTGAGTGAAATGAGGAACACTCGAGTGAAATTCCACTAAATACTCGAGTGAATTGTAAAACACTCAAGTGTTTTATGCAGAACAGAAAGGAGCAGTTTCAGAGAAATTTAGCAAAATGATTCAATTTCTTAAAGACTAATCCAGGGCAGATATAAATCAAAGTAGAGGGCAATTAAACTAAGTTATAACAAGTTGAAAACAAGTTTATTGCAACCAATTGCTACTAGAATTATAAAAGCCCCTTTCAAGAGAACTTAGGGTTTGGTTTTACTTGAAAACTAAGAAAGCTATAAAAGAGAGAGACAACACCAATTTTATCCTGGTTCACACTCAATATAGAGTGCTAATCCAGTCCCCCTAATCAACTTAGGAGTTTCTACTAGTAATCAAATTGTTAGAAATTACAAGGATAAATTGAGATTCCTCCCTCAATCCTAACCCTTTTCAAGAGTGTACCAAACTCTTGAAATTTCTACCCCAACTTGATTTGGTGATGAAGAGTCCCTTCTTCTTAAGCTCCTTGGAACCTCCAAGAGCCCACCAAGCTAAGAATCCTCTTAGTCTTTGTGCTTGAGAACCTCCCAAGGCTTGAGAACTTGGATACCTCACCAAGTACTTGGATACCTCACCAAGATTTTCTAAACAAGCTAAAGTGTTTGAGTGTTTGAGAATTTTACAACAAATAATTCTCTTACAAATGAAGCACACTCTCTTAACTCACTAAGACAGATAATAAAGATGAATGCTTGGTTGAGTTTAGAGAGAGAAAATGATTTTAACACTTGAGAGAGAGAGAATCAATGATAGAATGTAAGCTTGTTCACTTGGATAATGGCCACTATTCAGAATATCAGTAAGGGGACAAAAGGGAAAGGAAAAACCAAGTTATTCTTCCTTTTTGTCCTCTTCTAACGTTTAAAAAATTTGCTGTCAGACCTAAAGCACTCGAGTCTTTTTGGAAACACTCGAGTGTTTTGTGGTCAACTCTGATAGTGTTGCCTTTTTACTTTATCCAACGGCTATATTACTGAAAATTCATAAATCACTCGAGTGAATTGAGAATCACTCGAGTGAATTGGTCAATGTTGGAAAAATTAAGTTTTCTAACATTGTTTTCAATTCTCTTCTCAAGTCTGATTGGTTTTAATCTCAACCTTTCATGCATGAATATTATTTGACCTTATGTGAGAATAAAAACCTAAACTACCCACTCTCATAAATAAAATACATTAAGAATAAATGAGAATGAATAATTAAACTAAGCACTTGATCTTCTTTATTGTTGGGCTTGCATTCTTCAAATTAATTCCATAATTTAATTACATTGTCATCATCAAAATTAATCCACCTTAATCAGAGATTTGATTTTACAAACGCATCAAGTGCGTCTTACGCGGTCTATGCTTATAGTCTCCTACGGGCAACGTCTTACAAGACCTGGATTCCACAAATCGGAAGGTGCATCCATCATTGCGTACAGTCTCCTACGAACAACGTCTTACAGCAGTGCATCAAGTGCGTCTTACGCGATCTATGCGTACAGTCTCCTACCGACAACGTCTTACAAGATCTGGAGAGGCACAATCCAATTATATCATTAATTAATATATGGTGTGTGTCCATAACTGCGTACAGTCTCCTTCGGACAACGTCTTACAGCGGCGCATCAAGTGCGTCTTACGCGATCAATGCGTACAGTCTCCTATGGACAACGTCTTACAAGATCTGGTTCACACACTCTTTGTTCTTTAAGTCTTTGAATTTCATTTTCAATTATTTCACTTGTACTCTTTCTCATGAATTCATCAATTTAAACATGTAATGATATTTTCAATTTCCAAAGAGTCATTCATACCAATTCCAAACATCATATTCATAATCATTCATAAATTCTAGAGCTCAATATAATTTAGCAAAATATCAACCACATAATCAAGTATCATACTCACATTTAGGCACAACATAACATATCAAAATACTTTTTATACATAGTCACATTTTAACATAATGTTAACTACCCTATGGTTCCTTATCCTAACTAACACATATCTCCTAGTAACCCAATATATACACAATACAATCTACCCCCTAGAGTATGGTAACACAAACCTCCTTACCTCAAGTTGTTAGAGATAGGGAGATTTTAGCTTGCTCTAAACTTGAGCCTTTCCCACCAAGGAGCTATAACCAAGAGAGGAGGATAGAACCTAATATGGAGCCACAACAAGAAAAGATTAGCATTCATGTCATGGGTCATGCCAAAAGTCAAGAAAAGTGGAGCTTCCATGGCTTAGAATTAAAAACCACCATGAATGGAGGAGAGAGAAAGGGGGAGGACGAGTTTTGAGGGAGAAAGAGGAGAACCCAAACTTGATTACTTACTTGGAGTTAACAAAGGAAGAGATTTGATGATGGAGTTGGTGTGAATCACTTGAATCTTGATGGTTTAGAGTGAAAAAGTTTTGTGCCCTAGGAGAGAAAGAGTTGGATATGGAGGGTGAAGAAGAAAATGGTGTTGATGTTGGTTGTGTTGTTGTGTGGAGGCTTGTCCCTTTTTCTTTTATTTTTCCCAGCCACAAGGGTGCAGCCATCGTGTGGCAAAAAGCAAAACTTGGCCCCCAAGTTCAGATCCTGTGGCTGAGAACGCGCCAGCTGCTTCCGCGCGCCTCAGCGCAGTTTATGTGCGCCTGAGCGCGAGATCAGCACCAATTCTCGAGCTGGTGCGTGGAGCTGGAGAGTGGTGCATGGCTTTGGGGCGTCTGGCGCGCCATTTCCAAACCTGGTGCGTGGGAGGCACGCCTGGGCGCGCGGGAGGGCACGCCTGCGTGAAAAACTCCCTGAACCAGCACCAACTGAAAAGCGCACGCGCTTGGGCGCAAGCTGGTGTGCTTAGGCGTGCAACAGAAACTTCCAATTTCGATTCGCCGTAACTTTTTCGTTAACCGTCGGATCGGGTCCAAATTTTTAGACAAGCTTCTTAATTCCTTAAACTACATATCCAATGGTGGAGTTTAATTTCTTAGCATCCTATAATAAATTCCTAATTTTCTCGTACCGGCTGATTTCTAACATTTAAAATGCCGATTTAACCTCCGATTCCGCTTAGATAATTTTTCCCCTCGCTACCTATGCCTCCTACACAACCCCTAATACTTATAATTACTACTCAACTATCACCCAAAATTCTTTAAGCAATTAATCCAGTTATTTCTTGGGTTTTAAGCAATAATTTCACTTAAAATAAAACTTAGGATGTTACAGAACCTTAAAATAGTATCAGATCTTTGAGATAGAGCTCTGGTTCGTCTTCTTTCACATTTTCTCTTGATTGATCACAACTTCATTTCTCTCCTTAAACATGATTTTGCTTAAATTCTCTCTTCTTCAAGTTCAAAACACTTGATTCTTATTCTTCATTGTAATGGCAAAGCAGAGCTTCTCAGATTTCAACACTAATCCTTCAAAGTTCAAACCCTTATTTTTCGCGCTCTAATGAAAATCCTGCATTGATTCTGGTATCTCCTCTTCTGAACGGCAAAAATTATCACTCCTGGGCTCGAGCTATGAAGCTCGCTTTACAATCTGTGATGTCCTAGACGGTGAGGTCCTCCAAAGGTATAGGAGAAGACCTTCAAAGGAGCCTCTGTCTAGGGTTAATGGGTGATGTTTGGTGGGAGTCCTCTGTGGCCAAGGGGAGAGCCAAGAAGCAACCCTAATCACTGGTGTGTGAGGGTGATAATTAGGGTTAGAGGACGTACCTGAGCCCCATGTAGTACGGAGCTACTTATAGGGGGGAGCTGGTTGCCCTAATGGGCTTGCTTTAGGCCCAAGTAGGGCCAGCCTATACTGAGCTATGAGTGGATGAGCTGTCGTTGCGGATAAGGTGATGAGCTGTCCTTGTGGATGAGAAGGGAAGACGTCATCATGTCCTTGGTGTCGGACTTGGGAAGGTGTCGGACCCTGGGAGGTGTCGGACAGGGAAGTCGGTCCTGAGTAGGAGCATGAGGTCAGCCCGTATCCGGTATCTGTTCGGCCGTTGAGCCTTGAGCCACGAGGCCATAGGCAAGGAGTCTAAGGACCTCGGCTAGGCCGAGTCCACCACATAAGCCCCCCAGCTCGGTCAAGGCTATCTGAGCCTTGTTCCGAGGTCCTGGTTTAGGTCCTTTTCCCAAATTCACCACATAAGGGTCGAGTTCACCACATAAGCCCCCCAGCTCGGTCAAGGCTATCTGAGCCTTGTTCCGAGGTTCTAGGGAGTTTGAACGATAAGTCTGCCAAGAGCTGGATCCAGCTGTTGTTGGAAACCAACAAGCGGACTTAGCAATTACTAGAGGGGGGTGAATAGTAATATGGAAGCAACAGTGACTAATTTTCGGTGCAATTAAAAGATAATTGATCAAAAGCTTGTTTTTATGAAACTGGGCAATTTACTCGAGTGAATTTAAAAACACTCGCGTGTTTTTCAGGTAACAGAAAACCTGAAAAACACTCGCGTGAAAATGAAGAACACTCGAGTGAAATGCTACGAAATACTCGAGTGAATTGAAAAACACTCGAGTGTTTTATGCAGAACAGAAAGGAGCAGTTTCAGAGAAGTTTAGCAAAATGATTCAATTTCTTAAAGACTAATCCAGGGCAGATATAAATCAAAGTAGAGGGCAATTAAACTAAGTTAAAACAAATTGAAAACAAGTTAATTGCAACCAAATGTTACTAGAATTATAAAAGCCCCTTTCTAGAGAACTTAGGGTTTGGTTTTACTTGAAAACTAAGAAAGCTATAAAAGAGAGAGACAACACCAATTTTATCCTGGTTCACACTCAATCTAGAGTGCTAATCCAGTCCCCCTAATCAACTTAGGAGTTTCTACTAGTAATCAAATTGTTAGAAATTACAAGGATAAATTGAGATTCCTCACTCAATCCTAACCCTTTTCAAGAGTGTACCAAACTCTTGAAATTTCTACCCCAACTTGATTTGGTGATGAAGAGTCCCTTCTTCTTAAGCTCCTTGGAACCTCCAAGAGCCCACCAAGCTAAGAATCCTCTTAGTCTTTGTGCTTGAGAACCTCCCAAGACTTGAGAACTTGGATACCTCACCAAGTACTTGGATACCTCACCAAGATTTTCTAAACAAGCTAAAGTGTTTTAGTGTTTGAGAATTTTACAACAAATAATTCTCTTACAATTGAAGCACACTCTCTTAACTCACTAAGACAAATAATAAAGATGAATGCTTGGTTGAGTTTAGAGAGAGAAAATGATTTTAACACTTGAGAGAGAGAGAATCAATGAAAGAGTGTAAGCTTGTTTTCCTTGGATAATGGCCACTATTCAGAATATAAGTGAGGGGGCAAAAGGGAAGCAAAAACCAAGTTCTTCTTCCTTTTTGTCCTCTTCTAACGTTTAAAAAATTTGCTGACAGACCTAAATCACTCGAGTCTTTTTGAAAACACTCGAGTGTTTTAGTCAACTCTGATAGTGTTGCCTTTTTACTTTATCCAACGGCTATATTACTGAAAATTCATGAATCACTCGAGTGAATTGAGAATCACTCGAGTGAATTGCTCAATGTTGGAAAAATTAAGTTTTTCTAACATTGTTTTCAATTCTCTTCTCAAGTCTAATTGGTTTTAATCTCAACCTTTCATGCATGATCATTATTTGACCTTGTGTGAGAATAAAAACCTAAACTACCCACTCTCATAAATAAAATACATTAAGAATAAATGAGAATGAATAATTAAACTAAGCACTTGATCTTCTTTATTGTTGGGCTTGCATTCTTCAAATTAAGTCCATAATTTAATTACATTGTCATCATCAAAATTAATCCACCTTAATCGGAGACTTGATTTTACAGTTGTCTCTGACGTCTTTTCATTATGGCGGAGCGGGTTTGACAGCTGTCTACTCACCAGTACCGAAGTGACGTTTGCTTTTACTGGATCTGACACGTGTCAGGAATCGCGATTTACGAAGCGTCACCATCATTGTGACGTTGCTCGAGGTCCATTATTTCAGTTACTGTGCGCCACGTGTCCTAACGTGCAGGGTTGCGCGTTGGGCTGGGCCGTCTAGGCCAGGCCCATAATTCAAAATAGGAGGGAAAACGGTTCTTCTCCTACTTTGACTAAACAAACTATTCCTTTTTCTCATTCTCTACCAAACATTCCCTTTTTTGAAAACGCTTCTTCCTGTCTTCCACGAAACCCTGCATCCCCCCAAGCCTTTTCTTCTTCGAAAACGCTTTTCATTTTCTCACGGTTTCAGTGCTTTCGATTTTCTTCGCTCTCTCTTTCAGCCAGGGATCTCTTGCCGTCGCCGATCCTTCTCAGATTCATATTCATCAGGTATTGCTTCTTTTTCTGCCTCTCTTCTCGTTTTCTTTTCCTTCGTTCTTGCGGTTTTGCAGTTCATGTGGTAAGGGTTTAGTGCTTCTTCATTTCTGTTTTTTATATTCGCAGAATAGGGGGTTTTTTGTAGAGTTTTGATTTTTGGGGGAGTGGTATTAGGATTTCTGGTCTTCTTTGGGTTGGGCGTGTTTTGGAATTTTGGGAGAGTTTTTGATTCATGTTTTTTTTTTTGTTTTTTTTTTCAGAAAACCAAAGGAGTAGATTGGGTTCAGTATGAGTAGGGAATGGTTTAGGAAATGGGCTGGGGTAGTCTCCCTGTCATCTAGAAGTAGTGAGGAGGAGGACGGCTCTTCCTCCTCGTCCTGTTCCTCTACGGAGGTAGACGAGGCGTTCCGTCGCCAAAGGGAGTATAGGCAGAAATACGAGAGGCGGGTTCTGGAGGTTGATCCCGTTGAGGTAATCTATCCTCGGGATTGGGAGGAGAAGAGGGAGTGGATACAGCAGTACGCCTGGACCGAGTTTGTTGACGATAGGGAGCGTGCCGACTTCGAGAGGATGGAGAAGGAGGGGATCTACAAACGGGGGGTACCTGTGGTAGAGGAGAGATGCTCGCCCCTTGACACAACTTCGAGGGGGTTCTCCGGGGGGTTATTTTTTGTAACCCGTATTACTAATACTGAGCTCCCCTGTTCTTCCACAGGTATCATGCCACCCAGGAAGTGCGTCAGTCGGCCTGAACTTTACCCTGCACCCTTCGATGCCGATCAATACGAATGGGTTGACGTGGAGCCCAAAGGAGTCCAGTCCAGCCTTTATTCCGAGGACAAGCTTGCCGAGGTAAGGAGGGCCGTGCTGCCTTGCCCAGGAGATGCCACCGGGACCTCTTACGAAGTACTCCCCTATTCGGCAAATGACAGGATATGCAGCCGGACTGACAATAATTTCTTCTTCTTTTATGCCGACCTGATTCATAATCTCGGCGTGACCCTCCCGTTCACCGACCTGGAAATGAGGGTCTTAAACGAGCTCGGACTAGCTCCTTCCCAACTTCACCCCAATACTTGGTCGTTTCTCCGAGCATTCCAAAAGTACTGCGGAGCCAGGAATTTGGTATGCACTGTTCGCCTATTTTTGTGGATGTATAACCCATTCGTCAGCAATAAGGACGGGGTCACTGGTCGTCTTTGGGTGTCGGCTAAGGCCCGAGCTCACTGTGTGCTGTTCGAGATGTTCTCCGAATCTTGGAAACATTTTAAACCAAGATTTTTTAAATACAAGTACGTTGGAACGGGGCTACCTTGGTTTCGGTCCGAGACAGGACCGAAGTTCCCTTTGGAGTGGACCCCCGAGTTCTTTAATCGCCATACCAGCACGCCGCAAAGGTGGTCGAGTGTAACCTTGGATGCCGACGAGTCCGTAACGGCCCACCATTTTCAGACCGAATATCGTGCTCGGAAATTCCAACTTGATATTGGTGTTATCATGCAGTGTCCTGACAACGAAGTCTTAACGAAAATTGGTAGTTACTTTTGCTCTTATACTTGTACATTTTCTTTCAATTCTCTTACTAATTTTTCTTTGTCCTTTTTTTTTTTTGCAGAAGAACATTGCTCAGAGATGTCCTCCAAAGCGCTGAAAGCTGCTTTAGAGGCTCGGAGGAGGAAGAAGTCCGAGGCTCCTTCTGCTGATGCCGTGTCGTCCGAGGTTTCCACTGATACGCTCTCGGCCGACTCTGGTCCACTCCATCCTACCCCACCTGCTGTTATCATTGCCCCACCTCCTCTTGCATCGCCTAGTCCAAGTGTCGAGGTAGCCATTGTTGCGGATACGCTGCCTTCAGGCACTGGAACTCAACCGAGGCTGCCGACTACCCTTGCCAAACCCTCACTGAAAGATACTCTTGTCAAGATGTCGGGTGCTGAGTGGAAGAAAAAAGCTGAAGAGATGGCTTGCAAATTGAAAAGGGCCACAACCATGTTTAACGTGCTGGCCGAAGTGGCTGATGATGTGGCGGATGGTGTTTCGCCTGCTAAGAAAAAGGCTCGGTCGGCTATGGCGGCCGAGGTGGAGGAACTGAAGAGTGGCAAAAGATCAGCCGAACAAAAGTTATCCGAGGCTGAGGAGGAGCACCGCCGACAAACGGAGGAGCTTCAAAAAAGACATGAAGAAGTTTTGACCCAAGCCAAAGCAGATGCTAAGGAGGCTGGTCGGCAGGAGGGCCTTGCCGAGGTGGAAAAAGTTAGGACTTTGCTGAAAAAGAGGGCTGCTCAAGCTCTTAAGCATAAGGTGGCAGCATCCGAGTCGGACTTTGACCTTGAAAGGGTGGCAAGCAAGGTTTTCACCAGTGCGGTTGAGCAGATTCTTCATATTAACCAAGGGCTCCGAATTCGGTATGTCGGCGCATCTGCCGGGTTCGGAGTGGAAGATGGAAAGATGGTTGATTATGACAGGGGAGGGGCCGAGGTTGATCTGGACCAACCTGAGGAGAATCTGCCCAACCCTTTGGTTGAGAAAATGGATGAGGAGTTCGAACCGAGCTCGGTTGTCCTTTCTGATGTCGAGGATGAAGCAGCGTAAGTCCCTTATGCTGGGCAGCTTGTGATTTGTCAATGTTTTTTGTAACATGTTTGACAATGTGGGATTGTATTTTGCTTTGCTTATTGTGTACAACATTTCATTTCAATGCAATTTTATTTCAATTTTAACTTGTTGCATGTTTTCCTTTTTATGCAAGTCTTGTACTTATACTTGTTGCATATGTATAGAGTCCGAGGTCGGTTTTATGCAAGTTTTCCCTCTAACTTGTTGCACGAATGCAAGTTTATTCTTTGGACCTCGGATCCGGACTCGTCTTCAGGAATGCAAGTTGTCCTCTGTTTAACTTGTTGCATACTCATGGTGTCTGAGGTCACTTTTGTGCAAGTTCTTTCTCTAACTCGTTGCACGAATGCGAGTTTTACTTAATAAAACTCGTTGCATGTTTGCGAAGGATACCTCGAATATGAGCTGAACTCGATGTCGGATTGTTAAGTGCATTTACGCTGTGAAAAATGTAAGTCTTTGAGACTTGTTGCGTTTTGTTTAAATAACCAAGTAAAAATGTTTTTGAGAATGCAAGTCCTTTTTGACTTGTTGTATTCGGATTTGATCGAATTTAAAACTTAATAATGTTAAGCTCGGATGACTCAGTAAGTGCAGTAATCTTATAAGTTTTCCTCTGAATAAAGGTACTGTATATAAGTGCATACGGTAGGGAAATCGGATCTACCCGCCTTAGCCGAGGGGGGTGTCCTCGCCCCCGATGTAAAAGAGAGTGCTGAGTGAAGCTATGTGGAAACATTTCACAGCAGTCTGTTCTTTATCGGGTGTCCCTTGTATACTGTGCATATGAGCCGATCTTATCTAGAAGACGTTGGCTGTGCATAGCGCCATGCAACATTTAGGTGGCTAGTGCTAAATGAGAAGCTAGTACGTACGTATATAAAACTGTGGCACTTGAGTATGAGCAAGTTTGTACTTTTCATTAATTGTAGTCATGAGTACATTGCTTTTTTGGAAAGGTTAATATCTCACAATGGGAATGTAAAAACATGAACAGAATTTAAAGGAAGCAAAATTTAAAATGAGCTTGAATTTGAATTTTTCAGATGAGGATGCTGATGACCGCCGATGATATCTGAGGTAAACCTATTTGAAACAGGTTCTCAGTGCTGTAAAGTCTTGGGAATCCTTGAGCTCGGTTCTTTCGAAAATTTCCCAAAGTATGTTTCCAGAACGCCTCTGTTGGGACTTCCCGATTTCGGGCTCATTTCCCGCTTTTCCGGTAGTTAAAACCGATGTCTGCTCCTCGGGGCGCGAGGTGATCAGACTCGGACAACCTGGGTTGCGCTGCTTTCTTGACTTGCTCGGCTGGCTCTCCCATTGCTAACTTCCTCTGACCAGGAGCAGCTTCGCGAATTTCTTCTGCTTTGTGATGGTCACCCGAGGTGAACTGATAGGAGAGGCTGCCGAGATTGTTGGTAACGTTGTAAAGCGGGAGCTTTTTCATCTTGCCGGGCATTTGAAAAGCTCGGCTTAAGAAATTGGCAAGAAGTTTACTTCGACCTTCAATTCGGAGCTGTACCGAACGGAGGGCAGGGTTATTAACAGTTAGAGAAATGAGAAAATTCTCCCCGTGTGGGGGGTTGGAGAGGATTGGAAAAGAAAGGAGATTCCCTTTTAATGCATCTTGGATTTTTTGGGGAAGGTTGGCATTCATGATAAGATCTTTGCTTGGGGCAGAAGTGAAGAGGGGATCACCACCCATTCTTCATGAGGAAAGGACCTAAGGAAATCTCGTTCGAACTGAACCTCGGCCAATAAGACTCTTCCCTTGGATAATGTCGGATCAGTGAATTCTTTTTGCTTCTTTTTTACCTCCCGTAGGCTCGCATTGTAGCAGAGTCGGGCTTTCACCTGGTCAGCTTTGACCGTAACGACCTTGTCGTCTGATCCGACGAATTTCATTGCCAAGTGTACTGTCGAAACCACTGCCCTAAAAGCTTGTAGGCAGGTTCGTCCCAGTATTACATTATACGGGGAGTCAGAGTCATCCACTAAAAATTTGATGATCTCCGTTCGGGCCGAAGGCTGGTTGCCTAGGGTCACCGGGAGATGAATGGCTCCCAGGGGGCGGATTGCCTCACCTGTGAAGCTGATGAGATTACCTTCGAATCCTACGAGGTCGGCCGACCTCAGCTTCAATGCTTGGAAAGTATGAAAAAAGAGAATGTCGGTCGAGCTTCCTTGGTCAACGAACACTCGGGCGACCTCAAAATTGCCAATTAACGCCGTTATCACCATAGGATCGTTGTGATCTGGGATGACGTCTTCCATGTCTTGGTCAGAAAAAATGATAGGGATGTTCCTAGATGGTTTTTTGCCAACGGGCTTGTGATGGACAGCGAGAACTTGGTTGACGTACCTTTTCCTCTCTGCCCTCCTTTCTCCGCCACCGGCGAAACCTCCCGAGATAGTTTCAACTCGGAAGTTTTCTGGTGACTTGTCTAGATCTTGTACCACAACCATGTTTACTCGATGTGGTTCTTCTTCCTTCTTCTCAGGGGACGGGTCGGCTTTGGCTTTTCCCTTATCGTTGTCTGGGCTGCGAGACCTTCTTCGGCCCCGTCTTTCCATCGCTTCGCGCACATACTACTGCAGTTTGCCCCTTCTCACCATATCCTCAATGACATCCCGCAGCCAAGTGCACTGATCGGTATGGTGGCCGTACCCGTCATGGAAGTTGCAATATTTGGATTTGTCCCTGACATAGTTTTGATTTCTGAGAAAAAGGGGCCGAGGTACACTCCTGAGTTCGGTCTGCATGGTCTCTCTCCAGACTTGAGACCTCGGGACTGTCAGGGGGGTGTAAGAATCATACTTAGTGATGTACGGACGTCGGCGGTCCTCTTGTTGGCCGACGTGAGAGCGACCTCGGTCTCCCTGATCTGCCCTTCCTCCTTTTTCATCCCTGTTGCCGCGAGGTCGACCTCGGGGTAGGGCATTCTGCGAGGCGGCTTGAGCGTTTTCCATCCTACTTGACTGTCCTTTGTTGAATTCTTCAAGATTGATGTATTTGTTTGATCTCTGTCTCAGCTCGGCCATGTCCCTTGGTGGCTTTCCAATAAGTGAATCGTTGAACCCTCCTTCGGCCAATCCTTGGGTCAAAAGGAGGACCGCTACCTCGGGAGATAGATTGGGGACTGAGCTGGATTCGTTGTGAAACCTGTGCAAGTATGCACGTAAGGATTCTTCTGGTTTCTGCGTCACTGTCGCTAGCGTGTGGTTCGACCTGGGTTGTATACAGCTAGCAGTGTATCTGTTAAGGAAGACCCGCTTCATTTCTGCCCAGTTGTTGACAGAATTTTTGGGAAGTGTTAAGTACCATCGGAGAACTGGGGCCTGGAGGGTCATAGAGAAAGCTCGGCACTTGAGCCGATCTCCTCCACCATGAAAGTTCACAGCTCCCTCATAAGAAAGGACATGCTCCTGAGGGTCTGTGAGGCCATTGTATCTGGGAATATTGCTGGGCCCGAGGTACCCAGGTGGTGGTTCATAAGCCATGACGGCTGGTGTAAAAGGATGCCCAGGGTGGGAATCATCCAAATCAGGCTGTTGCTGGTCAGGGGGTGGTGTAAGTTGTGTGACGGTTGTGTGTGGTGTTGCAAAGGTTTGTGGAGTTAACGGAGGTTGTGGTGGAAGAGGTGGTGGAGGGGGTGCTGGGGGGAACTCATTTGGGGCCGGAGCTTGAACAACAGCTCGTTCAGCCAAACGTTGCATAGCAACTTGTTGGAGATCTGAAATAGCTTTACCTTGCTGTTCTACAATTCTCATCTGCTGTCTCATCAAGGATAAGAGTTCAGCATCTCGAGAGAGCGTAGACAGTCGAGAGTGGGAACGGTGTGTTGTGCTGACAGAGTGGGCACGTTCGCCGCGGTGGCGGTGCTGTTCAGTGTTGGTTTCTCCGAGCTCAGAGCGTAACTGTACGCGTCAACCTCCGCCGTGAAGTTGTGTTGGATTTGTAGTGTCTCCAGTGTGGATGGTGTAAGGTCCACTGTGGGTATGGGTGTATTCTGGTGGTGGAGGTGGCGGTGGAGGAGGTGGAGGTGGTGGAGGGGGTGGTGGTGAGGACCTCCCTGCCCTATTGGCTTCGAGATGCAGGCGCAGGTCCTCAGTTGACGGCACCCTCCTTGGACGCCCCCTCCTTCTCCTCTGGACTGGTTGTTCCTCAGACATGGTAGAATTTCTGGGAATGAAGTTTATCTTCCCCACAGACGGCGCCAATGTGATGTCCTAGACGGTGAGGTCCTCCAAAGGTATAGGAGAAAACCTTCAAAGGAGCCTCTGTCTAGGGTTAATGGGTGATGTTTGGTGGGAGTCCTCTGGTGGCCAAGGGGAGAGCCAAGAAGCAACCCTAATCACTGGTGTGTGAGGGTGATAATTAGGGTTAGAGCACGTACCTGAGCCCCATGTAGTACGGAGCTACTTATAGGGGGAGCTGGTTGCCCTAATGGGTTTGCTTTAGGCCCAAGTAGGGTCAGCCTGTACTGAGCTATGAGTGGATGAGCTGTCCTTGCGGATAAGGTGATGAGCTGTCCTTGTGGATGAGAAGGGAAGACGTCATCATGTCCTTGGTGTCGGACTTGGGAAGGTGTCGGACCCTGGGAGGTGTCGGACAGGGAAGTCGGTCCTGGGTAGGAGCATGAGGTCGGCCCGTATCCGGTATCTGTTCGGCCGTTGAGCCTTGAGCTCGGCCCAGCACTCAGAGGGCTTCTTATAGGGCCACGAGGCCATAGGCAAGGAGTCTAAGGACAAGGTGATTTTTCACGGAATAAAATGGTAGGAATCATTCACTCATCCAACAGTCAACAAGGATGACTGCATGACTGCCAAATTATATCGGCACAGACTTTGATCTTGTAGCAGGGCCCCAGCAGCACCAGCAGATAAAGGGCCTCCCTCCCTCTCTCTCTCTCTCTCTAAACTTTTATCCTGACAGTAGAAGAAAACCTGCTGGTTTAGAAGATTCCGACGAACAACATCAAGAAGAAGACATCACACAACAGTATCAGAAAGTGAGAAACAGTTTCATATTTGCATAGAGTAATACTGCGTTAGAATTCCAGAAGCTTTGAAATGCCTTCAACTATCTTACCATATCCTCACATCAATGTGGTGAAATGTTTTAATCTAAAGTTTCATGCACAAACAAGTCAATCCCTTAAAATTTTAAAGATTGTACACAAAAACTAAATACAAAAAGAACAATTCAATGTCTCGTAATTCTATATGATCAGTTAAACTATGCTCAAAATGCCACAAAACTAACAGTGTAACAGATGAAAAAGCAGTGGGGGAAGGGGGGACTTCAAAGTATGAATAAATCACTGTTTATTATGAGGGAGTATTACACTACTCTAATCAAATTGTAGTATTTGTCATCTGTAACCACACCCGTTGGCTTAAAAAATAAAATGTTATTAAATTAAATAGTATGCTAGAAATATAAAAATTTATAAGATCAGACCTTGTATAAGCAAAAGATTGAAAAAAATTGATAGTTTTCCATTTCAACTCGATGATAGTATTCCCTTAATTTCTTCTGTAGGTAACTTCCATGACTGTTAAGCTTGGAACATGTAGACCCAAAGCACAGGATACATTGAACTGATTGCAGAGGTTCTTCAAGACAAGAAAGCTAGAAATGTTTTGCATCAAGGATAGAAAAAGTGATGTACTGTACTGCATATGAAAACTTTTAAATCAAAATAGTCAAAATAGACACAAGTTAGCAAACAAAACGCCTCACTTAAAATAGTTGAAATTCTCATTGAGATAGGAGCAGAACTAGTACTTCCACTAGCCTCTAGATACAAAACATAGATGAATTACAGTTTTACGCAGAAACTTGTATTCACTCCCTATCAATTTAATAACTTACATTACTAGTTGCTAATCCTCCCTCATTCCATGAAAATTCAATTCTTTTTCTCCATGGTATATCTTTAACAGCTGAAAACTTTCCTCCTCGAAAACTTCCACATACTTTTCAAGGAACAACTTTTCGGACATGACAAGAGGTGAATATAAGCTGGCATTCTTCTTTATCAAACCTTTAGTGAGTAGATACTGGACCACGGAAGCCCTTGGAACGATCCTTTTCTCCAAACTATATCCGAAAACCACCGGAAACATGGCAAGGTCCAAAGAATTCCAACCTAGCCGATTGACCCAAAAGCTCAAGACCGCGTTAATTTTATCCACGGATGCCAACATACAACGGGGATGCCTCTTGAATGCAGCATCGATTAATTCTTTGGACCACCCCCAGCTCTTTAAGGCATCAACTTTAGCATTCCATTTAGGTTCGGACAAAATCACTTTGGCTACCAATGCCATAACAAAAGTCCATTTCAAAGGATCAAATCCTAATTCCTTTACTTCATCCACGGCCTTCCTCAATCCGGGAGACTGAACTACAGGAACTCTCATCTGAAACAAACTCGCAATTTTTGCGTCCCTCACTCCAGCATCACGCAGCAACTTCAAATTCTGCATAGTACACTTCTTTCGAAATAACTCAGGCCTACTAATGAAATAATTAAGGGCTTTCTTATCAGATTGAAAGAATTCTATCATCAATTCAAACGTAGGGATTATGTTATTCTTGAGGCTTGAACATAGGAAATCAGGGTTCTTAGTGACTGCAAGCACAATGTGAGAGGTGGAAGCACCTTTGGAGGCTAAAAATTGAAACTTTGGCAAAACAAATTTGTGGGGATTGCATAAAAGCAACTGGGGTCTTTTTGTAAGAACGGTAATTACCTGAGAATCAGAAAAGCCGTGGTTTTTGAAGAAGGCGATAACTGAATCGGGCTTCTGTGAGGTTTTGAAAGGGCATCGTTTGGAAAGTTCGAAAGCGGTTTCTGAGGAGAGGCCAAGATTGTTGATGAGGTAGGAGAGTGAGAAAGAGTGTGGATGTGAAATGGAAGTGCAGAAATGAAGAGAAAATGGGAATTGGAAAGTGGGAGAGATGATTGGGGTGAGCTTCAAGTGGTGAAGGGATTTGAACATCATCATCATCTTAGGCAACACCATCTTCTTCCTTTCTATCAAATCAAAGGAAAGTAGAGTAGCCCATTCTTCACTTGAGTTCCTTCTCCCCTTGGCAGCGCTTTGTATTTGCGATTTTCCCTCTCTTCGTTCATATCATCATATGCAATGGTGATAAAGTTTCTTCTTTGTGACATATGTTTACCTTCTTTTGCAAATTTAATACTCCCTTCTTCCCGGTAGTAATAAGGCCTTTTAACTTATTTATAAGACCTTTTACCAATTTTCAATGAACATTAATTATTTTTTTTCACAAACACCCCTATTTATTTAACACATTTTAGATTCCCAATAATATTAATAGGGGTAATTTTGAAAATACACATCAAAAATTCACATTTTCAATACAATTAACTAAATTATAATTAGGGTCTTATAATTAGGGTCGGAGGTAGTATGTACTCCTCCGATCCTATTACAAGAAAAAATAACCCAAATTATACTTATTAAGAAAGTGAGTTGAATATATTTAATTTTCTCAAAATCATAAAAAATATGACTACTTTTAAAAAGTTGTATTCGGAATGAAACAAAAATTAAATGTGATCACTAATTTCTAGAAACATTTTAGGAATAATTGTATTGAGAATAGAAAGTTAGTTAATTTTTTCTTATATTTTGGACCAAAATATATATGCATCTTTTTTCTTATAATAGGAACTAGAAGGAGTATTCAAATGACATAAGAATTTGATGTATTTTGATTATTATGTTTATAATACCATTGTATAATCATTATCAACGCGAGAAAAATATTAGGAGTGGAAAAGAAAAATAAGAAAAATAAATAAAAGATAATCTCCAATAATTGTATCACTTGGATAAAAGTTTGAGACTTAGATTTATTCATATTATTATTTTTCTGTTAGTACTTAACAGAGAATAGATGGAAGGCTCTATGGCTATAATTGTAAAAGTTCAAGGACTAATTAGGATTTAGGACAACTATAAATATTGATTACATATTATTTTGGCTGTTTAATACAATGAACCTGCAAAATGCTTTATGCATTTGCTTCAACTTATTTAATGCATCAACCTATCCATCTTGGTTGAAGACAAACACAACAATGGCGCTCCTAACTTGGAATTTACCATCATCCCAAACCAAAGAAGCTGACACTATAGCTTCTTCTATTGTACCCTCAATAGTGAGCACAAATGTTTGCTTTTGGCCAAGATCATTGAATGATAGAACATTAGGTTTGACTTGAATTTTTAGTCCTTGAGGTGCAGTCACTATAGCTTTATAAGTGGACGTTGGTAACCCGACATTTGTTACAGTCCTCGTAAAGCTGCCGCTTACACTGGTGTTGAGGGGTGGGACAGGAAGAGCAAATGAAGGATAGTTTAGATCCCTTGCTGTTACATGAGTTGTTTCAGAGCAGCTGTTTTTGTCACCTGTTATGCGTTGTAAAGTCCTTGAATTATAGCCTTGTCCACATAAAAACCTCACATAGTCTATTTCATTAGCATCATACACTAAACCGGGATTCGCGGCCTTGGAAGGATTAATTTGGCCTGCTCCATATGAAAATTCTGCATCACGGTTAGTCCTTGGACTCAGCTGTGTGGCTGCATGGAGCACAAAGAAGAAGAAAGTTAACAAAGATTTTAATCCTAGTACTAGTTGAGAATTGAGATTTGTCCTTGTTCATCTCGTTTCCTCTACCTGTCGTCATCAGAGCTGAACGAATAGCAGCAGGAGACCATGTTGGATGAAATGATTTAACATATGCAGCTGCCCCAGAAACATGAGGGCAAGACATTGATGTTCCTGAAATAATATTGAACTGTACTGTTTTATTGTCACCCCGTAAAGGCGAGGAAGTGGGAGACCAACTTGCTAGAATGGAAACTCCAGGAGCGGTTAAATCCGGCTATAACATGGGAAAAATCAGTGTTATAAGAGAGATAATCACCTGATATAGGAAATTAAAGTCATTCATAGGAAACGCTAAGGAGTAATTCTACTCGACAATGAAAAAAGGCAAATGCTAGGCAGTGGTTACAGAATTGAAAAACACAAGCTTTTATATTATGTATTTAGTATATTGAGAAGTAATGTTTTTAGTTTCCAAAAAAGAACTTGCATTTATTTTATTCCTGAACCAGAAAAGTGTTTTCGGGATATTGGTTAGCAAAACCGGAAAAAGTATCTGATTTTTGATCGAATACAAAAGTGATTCTGGATGGAATAATTTGGCATCGACCGCTCGTCAATCCAAGAGTCAATAATCATGTCTGGCAAAAATTTACGGATCTCTAGCATTTTCCAAAGCTAAGGTTAAGATACCTTGAGAATTTCGGGCGTAACGAGGTTTGGACCTCTTGCTGAGAAAGAGGCCACAATAGGGGCCAAAGCCTCTTTTAGCTCATTAGTCTTGAATATGGTTGCAGTTGGAGTCCTACAAATTGTGTCAAGCAATCCAGTTTAGAAAAGTGTGGATCTCTAGCTAGACTCTTGTTAGTGTAAATTGCATCTTCAATTGATACCTTGTGGACTGTATGTATTCATATACATAGGCACCATCCTGCAAGTCAAGGTAAGATGCAGGCAATGAAAGATAAGGGCTCACATATCTTGATACTTGACCTTGTATCAGAACCCCAACAGCACCATCAAGTAAAGCACCTCTTGCCTCGTAACTATCACAGAGAACAATTTTACCCCGAACTAACTTTTTATCCAATGTGCCCTTCTCGCAAAACCTGCAGTTTGGAAAAATTTTAATTAACAAATTATAGTGTATAAACCAATGATAATATCTTGTATCATGCAGAACTATTTATACTTGTTTAGTTCTTTGTTTGGACTTAAAGTTATGTTATACATCATGTGTTAAAGGACATATGTCTAGTTACCTGGAATCAGATCCATCGAAGCCTCTTTTAGTATTTGGTGCATCTCCGGCATAGATTATGGGATAAAATTTTCCCTTGAGGTCAAATGCATTTAATGAGGTTCCCTAAACAAGGAATGAAGAGATTGACATTATTCCTTATTTGTACTAAATTAACTTTTAAGTTACTACATATACATTTAGTTTATCCAATTTCAAACCGATTTAGCTTAGTTTGATTGCCGCAGATGAGGCATACGGCCAAAGATGTAACCATAAATTTAGAAGTCAGAAATAAGAATATGAAATGAGGAATTTCTAGCATAGGATAGAGAAGGCACTTCACCTCACAAGTTCTGTTGTCACCCAATTCAACCTTGGTAGCAAACTTCCTGTCTATAGTGCTAGCAGCAACAGAAATTGACCATGGCGCAAAATTGTCCAGGGAGGAAAGTCTTGGACCTCCGTTCCCAGCTGAAATTGCTGTCAATACTCCATTTCTCATTGCATGAAATGCTCCAATGGCCATTTCATCATTAAAATAGTTCTGATCATTGTATCCTCCAATTGAAATAGATATTATGTTAACCCCGTCAGCAATTGCATCATCAAATGCAGCAAGTATGTCTGCTAAATAACATCCATCGTTCCAACACACTTTATAGATAGCAATGCGTGCTGATGGTACGGCACCTCTCGCTGTTCCTTGTCCAAGGCCTAACATACTTGCCTCGCTTACTGGGTTCCCAGCTGCTGTTGATGCTGTATGAGTCCCATGACCATCTGTATCTCTTGCAGAATTTGGATCTTCATGCGGGGATAAACCAGAAACATCAGCTCTATAATGCTTAGCACCAATGATTTTACTGCAAGAACATACAACATGTATCAGTAATAGTGTACTTTATTTTTCCGCCTCCTCCATGTGAAGCTAGATTTTATACTACTACTACTACTACTACTAATACATACTTATTGCATGTGAAATTAGATGTTTGACAACTGCCTTTCCATTTACTAGGTGGTGGACCAAATCCCTTATCATTGAAACTGTCAGATTCTGGCCAGGCTCCGGTGTCAAGTACTCCAATGATGACATCACTTTCAGCAGTCGCTCTTTCTACTTGTTGTGGAAAGCCAATAAAATCCCAAGACCTTGTTGTATGCAGCTGTTTCTTTTCATTAGGAAAGACAGACACCACTCCATCAATTCCTGCATCAAGAATTTTTTACTTATAAATTTGTCAATCCAACTATGAAAGGAGAAAGTGCAGGTAAGTTTTGAAGAGGGTAGAATAGTTTTTGTGCACACCAGCCATTCTCCCAGCTTCTTCTGCTGTCAGCTTCGCAACAAAGCCACCAAAGCTACGTTTGTAGTGGTGCAGTACTGACTTAGGCTCACCTTCGCTGAAATAGTGAACACCAATCAAGGAAAAGAAATCACCGATGCATTTTATTTTAGTTCACTCTCTCCAAATATTGATACCAACATTGGCTACTTTCATGTTCCTTTTATTTATGCAGGTATCAAGGAGCAAATGATAGGTGCTTTTGATTAGTTAAACAGTGGTTTTATTATTCTGTTAGTATTTCTTAAGAAAATTTCCTACCAAACACAGCTTTACAAGGAAAAAGAGTCTTTCCAGCTTGGGATGGTTCAATGTACGTACATTGAAGCCCATTGGTAACATTATAGTTAACTTTATTTTTTTTTGGTAAAAACTTTATTGAAGATGTTATCAATCAATCTGTAAGATAGCTGCAGCAATAGACTCATTGTAATTGAAATTAGCAATCTGATAAACAGATAAGATTTTGTTGTTTCAGGTGACGGAATATCTAACGCAAAAACTTAAGGCATTAAAATTTATCATAAGGTGAATGGTAGGAACCTACTCTCAATTAGTAATTATTTCTAATTTTACCTTATGGAACTGGTCAACCAACTTATTCAAATTTTACAGTGATTGAAGTTTCAGATTTTGAGGGATGCAGTAATACCTATCTGCAACTTCTTGTAGCATGCTTGTGTAAAAGGGCAATGCAGAATCTTCATCTTCCATGCTGCTGCCAGTGTACACAATGTACGTCTGCATTTGTAACAGAATCATTAAAAACAAGAGAGATAGTTATCTGCTTAGCTATTGCCATAAAATAAACATGAATATTTGAAAACCAAGTCCAAGAGAAAAAAATAAAGGAGGGAGGAAGGTCCATAATAGTAAACTACAATAATTGTTAGTAATGATGAGATATGAAGACTTGAGATATATTTGCCTTAAGGCCATCATCTGGGGTAGTTGAATGACATATCAGAACAAGTGAAGTAAAACTGAGAAGAAGCAAAAGGGTAGAGGATTCACTATCCATGCTGTTAGTTACCAAAGTGCATTGCAGCTAAGTTATGGTGTTGTATGTTTATATACACGTTGGTTGTCCCTAAGATATAGTATCCACATGGTTCATTTGCTGTATCCAAGGGCAGAGGGATGGAGACATGGGTGTGTCATGCCCCTATCTCTGTCATTATCTTATAGTGGTTCTTTAAAAGGCTTGGAACTTTTCTTCCATGTCATATATGTTTGGTTTCGTTTGGACATTGATATGATCCCTCTCAAACTAAATTCCTGACTCTTCCCCCAATTATATGAGATAATCTTCTTCATGAAACTCTCACCAACCAGATCAGAAACGTTTTGAAAGGTTTAAACATTTGGTGGAATGCTTCAAAAAGGCCTGAGTTTGTTGTGCGTCTAGAATTGACAATGCAACTACGGTTTAAAATTTTAATTGAACCTTAAAAATCTATTTTTCTTGTTGGGACCGAAGAAAGGTTGTCAAACTCGAGAATTCAAATTAGGTTGTGAAATTTAACTCAAATTGAATTGTAAACGCGCGTGAGTTTATATATTTCAAAAATGTTACTTCCTCTTTATCTGTCCCATCTTAAAAAATACACACTTGAAAAAAACAATCATTGGGTTGAATAACATTAGCTTCTTGGTTCTTTTTACTGCTCCCTCCCTTTCTATTTAGCTATTTTTTTTAAGAAGTTTTTTGTTTCTTTTTATTTGTCTTTTTGATGATTTCAAGAATGTAATAAATGTTATTTTCCATGTTTGCCCCTATTTAATAAGGTCTTGATTTTCGTAAGTATTGGAGAAAAAGTAATGATTACAGAGAGAAAAAGAGTATAGTGGAAAAAAAACATAATTACTCTCTCTGATCCTTATTATATGACATACTTAACCGAATTACACATACCAATGAAAGTGGTTAGTTTTGTGAATTCTATGAGAATATATTGTAACATTACAATTTTACCTCTTCCACTTTACTTGAAAAATTCACATTCATTAATGAACAATAGAAAAACATAGTTAGTCAAAACATTTAATAAGGGCAAAAAAGAGAAAAAATAATTAATGATGCATAGGAAATATAAAGTGCCCTACATATAGGACCAAAGATTTCTTCTAGAAGGTGCCCTACATATAGAACCAGAGGGAGTAATGTATTGGAAATTTAAGTAATGATTGCATTTCTTAAATGGTGTTGTTCTGTCATAGAATTATTGGACTTGGACTATCCGACCAAGTATCCAGCAATTCTACCTGTTGATGTCAGACGTAAGGAGGGCACCTTGAATACCAAGATACCCACACTCTGGTCGTTTACTTGGGTGTTGTGTGTGCATGTGTGAACCAGTAAGATGCATACCTGCTCGTTTTATGAGGCGTATATAGGCATACCCGCTTTATTGGTGTTGATTGCCGTCATCATGAGGAAGGTGATGTTATCGTTAACGGCAAGACGTAATGGCGAGTATCATAACGCATGGGATCCAATGTTCAACAGAATAGTGGATTCCCTCGGATTCTCTGATACATGCAACCGATATGAAGGTGTCTTTATTGGCATAACGGTAATAGATTGTTGGGGAATCTTACCGGTATGCCGGTATCAGCATAGTTGGCCAAACAGGGCCTCTTGCCGGTATGCCGGTATCAACGTAATTGGGCCACTTAGACCTCTTACCGGTATGCCGGTATCAGCATAGTTGGGCCAATAGGCCCTCTTGCCGGTATGCCGGTATCAACGTAATTGGGCCACTTAGACCTCTTACCGGTATGCCGATATCAACGTAATTGGTCCACTTAGACCTCTTACCGGTATGCCGGTATCAGCATAGTTGGGCCAATAGGGCCTCTTACCGGTATGCCGGTATCAGCATAGTTGGGTCAATAGGGTCTCTTACCGGTATCAGCATATCGGTATTCCGGTCTAATAGATGCGCTCCATAACAGTAGCCCCCCAAGTCATGGTTCATGAATGTGAGCCATGAGTTCTAAGTGGATTCATCAAGTCTTCCACCCTTCAATCCTTATGTTATTTCTTAGGTACATTGGACATACCGTTATCATGGCTTCGAGATACTGGTTTTGTCTCTATGTATCCATACATTTGTTGATCCATGGAAGTCCTATTCTAGCCAACGAATGGCTTTCCACTTAACTTATTAGCCTTTGAAATTTTAAGACTAACAGGGATCATACTAATTACATGGGTGGTGTCCTTTATAGAACATCTTCTTACCCATTTCACTCCTTATCTGATGGCTAGTCAAATAAGTGGTGTATTTTCACATTGGATACTAGATTCTTTCTACTTGTATTTTGACCGAAATGTCGGCTTCATGGTATTAACAACTCATGTTTTAAACCAAAGTGCCGAATTCGTGATGCCGGATTCCTGGTGCTGGTATGAGACACTCTGATTCATAATTCGAGATGTTTTTATATTTGAAATAGTAGACCGAACTCATGGGGTCTTTGAGTGAAGGAAACCGGTTTGAAACGACCAGCTCATGGGGGCATAATACTTAATCCAGTTTCTCCATGAATCCAGTGAGTGTTTCCAAAAAGTAAGCCCCTTTTCCGGTTTTGGACCTGACTTGGTACGGTCCTTCCCAATTGGCTGCTAACTTTCCATGCGTAGGTTATTTGTCGTGTACATCAGTTCTCCTTAGTACCAAGTCTCCTTCCTTAAAGGCTCGAGAAATCACCTTCAAATTGTATTGTTTGGCTGACTGCTGCTGGATTGTGGCCATGTGAACAGTTGCCATTTCTCTAGATTCTTGCAGAAAGTCCAAGTTCTCTCTTATGAGTCTCACATTCATCTCAGGAGCAAAATACCTTGACCTCATATTAGTGGATCCTTTCTCCAGCGGGATCATAGCTTCACTCTCGTATGTCAACTTGAATGGGGTTTCTCCAGTGGTTGAGTGTGGGGTAGTTCTATAGGACCACAGGACATAATCGATGCAATCGGCTCATTTCCCTTTGCTATCCTCTAACTTCCTCTTCGTACCTCTTAGAATACATCTGTTGGCTGCCTCTGCTTGCCCATTAGTCTGATTATTGAGGAACTTTAGGATTTGTGTTGAGGTAGTGGTAGCGACTGCTTTAGCTTCGATCCATTTTGTAAAATAGTCCACCGCCACAACTAGATGGGTTACTTGTCCAGCAGCCTGCGGAGAAGGTCTTAGCAAGTCCATTCCCCACTGAAAGAAAGGCCATGGAGCAGATATAGAATGGAGTTCTTCTGGTGGAGCAAGGTGAACGTCAGCATGTTTTTGGCAACGATCACACTTCATTACATGATTCATGGAGTCCAGCTGAATAGTGGGCCAGTAGAATCTAGCTCTCAGTATTTTCCTTGCAAGATTCCTTCCTCCCAGATGATGACTGTGTTAGTTCCATGGTGAATGTTTTGATAATGACAAAGTGTTTTGAACAAGCTATCATGTGATGATCAAGTTCAAGTTCAACAAGCAACAACAAACATCAAGTGAAGAAGAGAGAACAAGCTCATGAAGACTTAAGTTTGAGTGTAATTGTTTTTTGTTTTATCTTTTGCCTCTCAAGCTTCATAGGTTTTCATTTGGGTAGTTTGTTTAGAGGGTAGTGAATCTCATTCATAAGTCATGATTTAATCATAATTTGAGTTTTCACTTAACCTAGAATCAATAGGTGGCTTAAAGGTTTTAAAGGAAAGGTTGGTTTTTGAGAAAACAAGTTTTAAACAAGTGCAGTATCAATCTACTCGAGTAAATCAAGATTTAATCGAGTAGTACTCGAGTATGCTGCAATTTACTCGAGTAAACACTGCTGAACTGGTTTTTTAAAATACGTTTTTCACTTCTCAAAATCAGTTTTCAAGTGCCATAACTTTTGGGTATTCTATAAAAACCTTTTCCTAACCTTTGTGATTATAACCTATCATTTTGATATTCATTTTACAAAGAATCAAGCCACTCTATTCTCTCTCAATTTCAAAGATCAAAGCTTTTCTATTTTCATATTCTTTGATCAAGAACCTTTGAATCTCTTGTGTGATTTGTCATAGCTATTGATTGAGATTCATTAGGATTGTTATGTGTATTCATTGAGTTGTAATCTTTGCAATAAGGCAAGCCACTACAACAAACAAGAAGCCTTGGTGTGTCGATTATCATCAAGCAACGTTCATTGAAGAAGAAGAAGTCTTGGTTGTGAATCAAGCAAGGAGAAGCCTTGGTGTGTGGATTATCATCAAGCAATTGAAGACTTGTTGTGTCGATTATCAACAAGGGGTAGAGGTTAGATTAGAGAGAAGATCAATAGGATTACAAGGCAAGGGTGTCGGTTATCTCTTGTAGGCTAGCAAGAAGGGAGTCTTGTGAGGCATTTACTTGTAATTTGAGAACTCTAATTCCTCATAGTGAAGAATCTCTCTTGGTTGAAGGGGGGACTGGATGTAGCTTTCAAGCGGATGAAAGTGAACCAAGATAAATCACTGTGTCGTATCTCTAAACCTTTAACTCTTTACATTCAAGTCATTGATTGTGTTCTTGATTGAAAACCTAGAGAAAGATTGATTTTCATAATTGATTGAATTGAATCTTTAATTGTTCAATTTGATAAAGGGAAAATCATTTTCATAACTAGGTTAATCAATAAGAATATAGGTGTTAATCATCTTCGTTGAATCTCTGATCTTTCATGTGAATTGATTGATTTTCGTATGCGAATGAAAACTTGATTTTTCTGGTTTCTGTCAGATATACTCGAGTAAACGAGTCTTTAATCGAGTACTACTCGAGTACTCTGAAATCTACTCGAGTAAACCTGAGAGTTTTTGGAAAAATATTTTGTTTTGATTGTTTCGATTTGTTTCGTTCGAAAATCTTTCAAGGTAGCTTAGACACCTATTCAACCCCCCCCCCTTCTAGGTGTATTCCTAGGGTTCCTTTGTCTCTCCAACCACCAATTGCGGTTTCCTCAATTGGTATCAGAGCTCGGTCGAAAGACACGAGCATAAGAGCTTTTTCGTAAAGATCCTAGTTAAGTAACCGCAATGGGTTCTACGAATCCCTTTGGTGGTGAAGGTTATTCAATAAATCGTCCTTCATTGTTTGCCGGAGAAGGCTATGCATATTGGAAAGTTAGAATGAAAATCTTTATCCAAGCCATAGATAGTGAAATTTGGAAAGTAGTTGAAAAAGGTCCTCATATCCCCTCTAGTTTAGTTGAAGGTGTAGAACAATTGATCCCCGAGGATAAGTGGAAGGATGATGATAGAAAGAAAGTTCAATATGATTATAAAGCAAAGAATATCATTACCTCCGCTTTATCCTATGACGAGTTCTTTAGAGTTTCTCAATGTTCTAGTGCTAAGGAAATGTGGGACACTTTACAAGTGACTCATGAAGGAACTAGTGAGGTTAGGAGAGCTAGATTGAATGCTTTAATGCGTGATTATGAATTGTTTCAAATGCTTCCAAATGAATCTATAAATGATATGCAAAAGCGTTTTACTCATATTATTAACCATTTACTTGCTCTTGGTAAGACTTTCTTACAAGGTGAAGTTTCTAACAAAGTGTTGAGATGTTTAGACAGGAATTGGCAACCAAAAGTAACGGCTATTGTTGAATCTAAGAATTTGGATGCTATGGATCTAGCAACACTTTTCGGAAAGCTTCAAGAACATGAAATGGAGCTTGGACGATTAAGTATCAATGAAGAGTCGGATAAGAACAAAGAAAGAAAGGGACTTGCTCTTAAAGCAAATAGATCATACAAAAAGAAAGAGAGTTCCGATGATGATGATGATAGTGAAGATTCCGATTCGGATGTTGATGAAAAAGACATGAAACTTTTGCTAAGGAAATTTGACAAGTTTCTAAGGAGAAAAGGAAGGTTGAACAAAGACAAACGTAAAGAGAAGGATTCTCCACACTACAAGACCAAGACATCAAAAGAAGGTGTAGTTTGCCATGAATGCGGAAAACCCGGTCATCTCAAGTACTCATGCTCTAGGTATCTCAAGAAGAAGGAAAAAGACAAGAAAAATTCTAAATCTAAAAGAGCATACATAGTTTAGGATAGTGATGTAGAAGAGAAGAAAAGCACATCGAGTAGTTCGTCGGATGATGAAGAAGTTGCTTGTCTCAACTTGATAACTCTAGTAGATGAAGAACAAAGTTCAAATGATGAATCAAGTTATCAAAGCGAGGAAAGCGATGTAAGTCATACTAAATTCGAAATTTCTTCTAAATATGAATTGTTATATAATGCTTATGAAGAAATGCATGAACAACTTGAAAAACTAGCTTTGAAAAACATTGAAAGAAAGAAGCTCATTTTGAAACATCAAAAAGCGATTTTAGATCTTCAAAAACAAGTTGATGAGCTTAATCTTGAAAATGAAACTCTTGATCTTATATATGCTAGTTCTTCTTGTGATTGTGCTAGTAGAGTGAATGTTGTGGTTGATTGTGAGAATTGCAAGTTGCTTAAAGATGAAAATTCTATTTTGAAAAATAAGCTTGCAAGTTTCTCAAGTGGTGACATTAGATTGCGCACATTGTTAAATTTTCAAAGAGAAAATTCAAACAAGTTTGGTTTGGGTTATACTCATGCTAAAAGTAAATCTCATAGAAATGTTGTTGATTTTTCTAAAGTTGATTTTTCAAATGCACCAACATGTTTTTATTGTGGTACTCATGGACATACTTCAAATGTGTGTTATATTAAAGTGCATGGTATACCTAAAGGAGATTTTGTTTGGATGAAAAAGGATGAAAGTCCCTACACTAACAAAAATGGATCCAAAACCATTTGGATACCAAAAAGCAAAGCATGATTGTTTTGTAGGTATGATTGAAGAGCAAAGAGAGCTTACAAGTGTTATTCATATTTGCATCTTCAATTGGTCTCAAAAGAAGTCCTACAATTTGGTATAAGTGATATTATTAGATTTGTGAACTTCATATGGTATCTTCTCAATTGGTATTACTTTTCTAAATGTTTAAATTAAATCATTTGGTATCATTGAGTAGATTCATAGATGGTTATCATGATATATTGACATGCTTTGGTTGTTATTAAAGAAATATCACAATTGGTATCAAATATTTGTTGATATATGTACTTCTTTACAATTGATATCTTCTTTGTTAAGTGATATTATGATATTTTAGTTCTCAATTGGTATCATATTTCATTGTTATATTCTCTTGCCAATTGATATCACATTTCAAAGTATAGTTCTATTGTAATTGTTCAATTGATATCATTGTTGTAAAGAAATGATCATTGATTTCTTACCTTGGCTTAGATGTTATATTTCAATTGGTATATATTACTTTTTGATAATGCCAAAGGGGGAGAAATATGATGTTTTGAATTGATTGGAATGTTTCTCAAAGGTGGAGAAATGATTGTTGGAGAAATAATATGATTTTTAGATGGTTGTTTGGAGAAAGGTTGTTTTTGTTGTTTTTTTTTATGTAGGTTGAGAAAAGTTGTTGAAGATAGGGGGAGAATCAAGCTTATCTCAATTGGATTCAAATGTCAAAAGCATTTATTGAGGGGGAGCAAGAGTCTCACCAAGTGATCAAATTGTTAAAGCATCAACAACTTCAAAGAACTTTTGGAGAACTTCAAAACATGGTTTGTCATTTTCAAAAAGGGGGAGATTGTTAGTTCCATGGTGAATGTTTTGATAATGACAAAGTGTTTTGAACAAGCTATCATGTGATGATCAAGTTCAAGTTCAACAAGCAACAACAAACATCAAGTGAAGAAGAGAGAACAAGCTCATGAAGACTTAAGTTTGAGTGTAATTGTTTTTTGTTTTATCTTTTGCCTCTCAAGCTTCATAGGTTTTCATTTGGGTAGTTTGTTTAGAGGGTAGTGAATCTCATTCATAAGTCATGATTTAATCATAATTTGAGTTTTCACTTAACCTAGAATCAATAGGTGGCTTAAAGGTTTTAAAGGAAAGGTTGGTTTTTGAGAAAACAAGTTTTAAACAAGTGCAGTATCAATCTACTCGAGTAAATCAAGATTTAATCGAGTAGTACTCGAGTATGCTGCAATTTACTCGAGTAAACACTGCTGAACTGGTTTTTTAAAATACGTTTTTCACTTCTCAAAATAAGTTTTCAAGTGCCATAACTTTTGGGTATTCTATAAAAACTTTTTCCTAACCTTTGTGATTATAACCTATCATTTTGATATTCATTTTACAAAGAATCAAGCCACTCTATTCTCTCTCAATTTCAAAGATCAAAGCTTTTCTATTTTCATATTCTTTGATCAAGAACCTTTGAATCTCTTGTGTGATTTGTCATAGCTATTGATTGAGATTCATTAGGATTGTTATGTGTATTCATTGAGTTGTAATCTTTGCAATAAGGCAAGCCACTACAACAAACAAGAAGCCTTGGTGTGTCGATTATCATCAAGCAACGTTCATTGAAGAAGAAGTCTTGGTTGTGAATCAAGCAAGGAGAAGCCTTGGTGTGTGGATTATCATCAAGCAATTGAAGACTTGTTGTGTCGATTATCAACAAGGGGTAGAGGTTAGATTAGAGAGAAGATTAATAGGATTACAAGGCAAGGGTGTCGGTTATCTCTTGTAGGCTAGCAAGAAGGGAGTCTTGTGAGGCATTTACTTGTAATTTGAGAACTCTAATTCCTCATAGTTAAGAATCTCTCTTGGTTGAAGAGGGGACTGGATGTAGCTTTCAAGCGGATGAAAGTGAACCAGGATAAATCACTGTGTCGTATCTCTAAACCTTTAACTCTTTACATTCAAGTCATTGATTGTGTTCTTGATTGAAAACCTAGAGAAAGATTGATTTTCATAATTGATTGAATTGAATCTTTAATTGTTCAATTTGATAAAGGGAAAATCATTTTCATAACTAGGTTAATCAATAAGAATATAGGTGTTAATCATCTCCGTTGAATCTCTGATCTTTCATGTGAATTGATTGATTTTCGTATGCGAATGAAAACTTGATTTTTCTGGTTTCTGTCAGATATACTCGAGTAAACGAGTCTTTAATCGAGTACTACTCGAGTACTCTGAAATCTACTCGAGTAAACCTGAGAGTTTTTGGAAAAATATTTTGTTTTGATTGTTTCGATTTGTTTCGTTCGAAAATCTTTCAAGGTAGCTTAGACACCTATTCAACCCCCCCTTCTAGGTGTATTCCTAGGGTTCCTTTGTCTCTCCAACCACCAATTGCGGTTTCCTCAAACTGCATCTTCCCTCGTGTACTTCCTTCATGGCCAACTCAGCTTCTCGATCCGACAGACACCGGAGTAAGGGTGAGGAAAAGCCTTTGCAATAAAGGAACCCATCCTGTATGATAAAGTGAGGAGCCATTTTCTTTACCTTCCTTGACGCACTTCCCCCCTCTGGAAGGATGCCATGAAGTAAAAATGTCAGGATAGGAGAAGCACGAATCTTCATCCTCCACCGCCAAAGTTGCACTGGGGTGAGGGATAGTTTGTTGAATAACATGTGGAAACCTACAATCGGTGGGTGAAACAACTAGGAGACACTAGGAGAACACCTAGAAGGGGGGGTTGAATAGGTGTTTAAGAAACCTTGAAAGATTTTCGAAAGAAACAAATCGAAACAATCAAAACAAATGATTTTTGCAAAAACTCTCAGGTTTACTCGAGTACTCTGAAATTTACTCGATTAAATTCTCTCTTACTCGAGTAGATCTGACAGAAACTGAAAAATCACTTTTTCAATCGAATACGAAAATCAATCAATTAACAAGTATAATCAGAGATTCAGCGGAAATGATTAACACCAATATTCTTATTGATTAACCTAGGTTATGAAAATGATTTTCCCCAAATCAATTTTGCACAATTAAGATTCAATTTAATCAATTATGAAAAAATCACTTTTTCTAGGTTTTCAACCAAGAACACAATTAATAACAAGAATTGTAAAGAGTAGAGAGTTTAGAGATACGACACAGTGATTTATCCTGGTTCACTTTCATCCACTTGAAAGCTACTCCAGTCCTTTCTTCAACCAAGAGAGATTCTTCACTACGAGGAATTAGAGTTTCTCAAATTACAAGTAAATGTCTCACAAGACTTCCTTCTTGCTAGCCTACAAGAGATACCACACCCTTGCCTTGTAATCCTATTGATGATCTAATCTAACCTCTTCTCTTGCTTGCCAAATCCCCTCAACAAGACTTCCAATGCTTGCTTTACTACAAGACTTCCAATTGCTTGTTCTTCAACAAGGCTTCAGAGTGCTTGATGAAATGCCTCACCAAGGCTTCCAATATAACTTTGCTTGATTCACAAAATCAAGTCTTCCTTTGTTGTAGATAGCTTGCCTTTTGCAAAGATTACAACTCAAATGAAAAACAATAACAATCCTATGAATATCTTTCAAAAGCTATGAAATATCAACATGAGAGATTCAAGGTTCTTGATCAAAGAATATGAAAATAAGAGCTTTGATCTTGAGAAAGTGAGAGAGAATAGTGTGGCTTTGATTCTTTGTAAAATTGTGTATCAAAATGATTCTAGTTCATAGAAATGATTAGGAAAAGGTTTATATAGAATACCCAAAAGTTGGAGCAACTTAGAATAGCTTTTGAGAAGTGAAAAACGTATTTAAAACAGTTACAGACCCTGTTTACTCGAGTAGAAAAAGTGTTAATCGAGTAAAACATGATTTAATCGAGTAAGCCGAAAGATGAAAATATTTTACTCGAGTAAAAATGCAGATAATCGATTATCAATCTTTTGATAATCGATTATCAGTTCAAAATACACTGCTAATCAATTATCAAAATCTGTTAATCGATTATTAACATTAAAAATCACTTAAAACTTGTTTTCTCAAAAACTAAACCTTTTCTTTCAAACCTTTAAGCCACCTATTGATTTTAGGCAAAGTGAATACTCAAAATATAATATAATCATGCAATCAAAAGAGATTCACTACCCTCTAATAAACTCTACCCAAACTCATAAACTAAAAGACTTGTGAGGCAAAAGATAAAACATTAAAACACAAACTACCAAACTAAGTCTTCATGAGCTTGCTCTCTCTTCATCACTTGATGTTTGTTGTTGCTTGTTGAGCTTGAACTTGATCAACACATTTGTAGCTTGTTCAAAAACTTTTGGCATTTATCAAAACATTCTTCATGGATCTTACATAACAGACCTGTGGTTCCCTGGTCTCTTGGTACTAGCCAGCTTCAATAAGACATCTGCTCTTGATGCTCCCTTGGAATGTGTTTAAAATCCACTTTGTCAAACGTCTCAGCCAATTGTTTGCACTTGGTGAGATATTTTTGAAGCAACAGTTCTTTGGCCTGAAAGTCTCCTCTGATATGGGAAGCCACCAATTGTGAATCGCTATACAGTAGGATTGAGCGTGCTCCAACTTTGAATACCAACGTAAAGCCGCTTTTTTCAGAGTCAAGGGGAAGGTACGACATTTATACGCATCCTTAGCCCCTTGACACGACATTGCGACCAGAAAGCTATCTATGTGTTTTTGTGGGTCCGAATTTCCAAAATACGGATCTATATTGGTTGGAGCCTTGAGGTTTTCGGGCATGGGGAAGGCCGTTATGCTTTCTGAGAACGGGTGGTCTCTTTCCTCAGGCTCTTCAGCTAACTCGACCTCGTTCACTTTAATTGGGGAGGATTGTGGCATTCCTTTCCTCAATTCTCTCATCAGTTTATTTTGCGCTTCCAACCGTCTACGCAAACGAGTCAGTTCTGTTTCCAGACTTGTTTTCCTCTGTGAACGTCCGTCAGATGATCCTCTACTCTCATGACGGGAATGCGAAGGGCTTCCTCCTCTAGTGGGGGGCCTCTGCCGCGATTTCTATCGATCATGACGAGAGGGACCCTCTTGTCCTGAACGCTCAGCTTCGACTCGCCTTCTTCCTTCACTCAATTGTTCTCTTAAGTCCTTCTTACGTGAAAACGTTAATCCTCCATTTAGATGGTTTCTTAGTTCCACCGCACTATGGTGACTGGGTTTCGCACGTTCTTCCTGTGACTGGTTTGCCAAGATCTTCTCAAAAGGTGGTGGGAATAGGTTTCTCGCTCCCACTGTGGTCTCCAATGTTCTGTCGTGCAATTATTGGACTTGGACTATCCGACCAAGTATCCAGCAATTCTACCTGTTGATGTCAAACGTAAGGAGGACACCTTGAATACCAAGATACCCACACTCTGGTCGTTTACTTGGGTGTTGTGTGTGCATGTGTGAACCAGTAAGATGCATACCTGCTTGTCTTACCAGGCGTATATAGGCATACCCACTTTATTGGTGTTGATTGTCGTCATCATGAGGAAGGTGATGTTATCGTTAACGGCAAGACGTAATGGCGGGTATCATAACGCATGGGATCTAATGTTCAACAGAATAATGGATTCCCTTGGATTCTCTGATACATGTAACCGATATGAAGGTGTCTTTATTGGCATAACGGTATTAGACTGTTGGGGAATCTTATCGGTATGCCGGTATCAGCATAGTTGGGCCAACAGGGCCTCTTGCCGGTATGCCGGTATCAACGTAATTGGGCCACTTAGACCTCTTACCGGTATGCCGGTATCAGCATAGTTGGGCCAATAGGGCCTCTTGCCGGTATGCCGGTATCAACGTAATTGGGCCACTTAGACCTCTTACCGGTATGCCGGTATCAGCATAGTTGGGCCAATAGGGCCTCTTACTGATATGCCGATATCAGCATAGTTGGGCCAATAGGGCCTCTTGCCGGTATGCCGACATCAACGTAATTGGTCCACTTAGACCTCTTACTGGTATGTCGGTATCAGCATAGTTGGGCCAATAGGGCCTCTTACTGGTATAGCATATCGGTATTCCGGTCTAATAGATGTGCTCCATAACATGTGTGTTTTGTTTGAAATAGAACAGATAAATAGGAACGGAGGGAGTATTATATTCCCTCATATTTGAGGTATAAAAAAAATATATATTTATCTTGGTTTAATATATGAGAAAAAATAACTTATCTTTTTAAATTTTGTTCCTTCTCAATGCTTTTTTTCTTAAAACATCTTTAAAAAAATTGTTATCTTATCTAATTTTTGTTTCATTCTCAATACTATTTTCCTAAAATATCTCTATTTTTTTTTATAAATTTGAGAAATTTAAATACAATCTACTAACCTATTTAATAAGTTTGAAATTAGTTTTTTTTTTCCTTATATTTCAAATCAAGTAAATAGTGAATTTAGTCCTTCAAAGATTATGTTGTCGCCAATATAGTCCTTCAAAGATATTTGCCATCATTTTAGTCCCTCAATGATCAATTGTGCCACATATTTAGTCCTCCCCAGATATTTGTCATAAATTTAGTTACTGAAAAATCAATCAATTGTGTCACTAATTTAGTTCTCCAAATATATTTGACAATAATATAATCTATCAAAGAACAACTTTTCCACCTAGTTTCATAAAAATATTTGTCATCAATATAGTCTATCAAAGACGAATTGTGTCATCACTATAGTTCCTCATACTGTTCTACTACAAATCATTTAACTTTACTTATGTAACATGTTTAAATAAAAAAAATATATATATAATAAATTAAAATAACTTAAGTATATAAACAATAATTTTAAAAAAATTCCCACCACCCAAGGGACTAAGGTAAGTACAGTTTTGCAATTTTTTATTTAACATGTCGTGTAAGTACAATTACACTACTATTTGTATAGGTGGAACACAAGGGACTAACATGATGGTACAATTTATATTTGAGGGAATATATTAGTGGTAAATATTTTTAAGAGACTAAATTGATGACATAAATGTTATTTGAGCAACTATATCGGTAACAAATATCTTTGAGAGATTAAATTGGTGGCACAATTAATATTTGATGGACTAAATTTGTGATAAATATCTTTTGGGGCTAAATTGGTGGCACAATTGATTTTGAAGGACTAAATTGATGACAAATATTTATTTAAGAGACTAAATTTGTGACAAAATAATCTTTAAAAGGCCAAAATTATTATTTACTCTTTCAAATAGGAGGGAGGAAGAAATAGTGGTTAATAACATACTCTAGGATATAAATATAGCTTAAAGTCTTATGTCCAAAATTAATGTTTAAAAATATAGCTCAAGGATATTGGTTAACATTTTTTCTTAAATGTGTTAAGAATACTCATTCTAAATTTCATTCGTGACATTAATGTATGTTGAGAAAGAGTTCTCGTTGAGAAACAACACAAAGAGAACAAAGCATCAAAACTGATGTAGCCACTACAGCCGCTACGGCACTACCATGCATACTCTACCATCGTCAACACCACATGCTGCAGCTACCATTATCAATTTTAGAAAATTGAACTTATAATTATGGGTTTTTAAATATGAAGGAAAAGAATATAAAAACAGTAAAACACCGTAGTTATATTTTCTTAAAGGGTTTTTTAATCTTTGTCTTTAGGATTGATGATAAGAATCCATAAGAAAATAAGTTTTATTAGGAAATGTTGTTTTAAAAGAATTAAAAGATTTTATATTTATTTTTTCAATAAAACTTGTTAAAAAACTCTTTCTTAAAATAATAAAAAAATAATATTTTTTAAGTTTTTAAGATTATTTCCTTTTAAATTCATTAAATTATGTGTATTTATTCCTTTGAAATTAAGAAATTCCTATAATTATAATTCTATGTTTCAATTCTTTTAATAAATTAAGTCTCAAACGTAGAATTCATGATTATTTTTTTTTGGTTTGCACCCTGGTATCCGGTCCACTGGGCCGACTAATCCAGTTCGAGGGGGGTCCCGGGGTTAAGGTTTTATTCCTCTCTCAAAGTTGTTGCGGGGGATCGAACCGTGGTTCGCCCTACCAAGTGCAGCCCTTGGCACCACTGCACCAACAACTACCAATGTAGAATTCATGATTATGATTCAACTCCAACTATGATTGGATTGAAATTAAAATTACAATTTCAATCTATGTAACTAAATTAATGATTTTTTTAACATCAATCTTTAAAACCAAAAATCAAAAATAAATTAATTTTTTAAAATTAAACTAAATATATAATTATTTGATTTCTTTAAAATATCAAATTCTAAGAAAAACTATACACTTTTTGATACATATTTTTGGTTCTTTATCCTAAATCAGGGTTGGTCTTGACATTGTGGAAGTCCCAGGCGAAAACAAAACGGGAGGCCCTATTTTATAAAAATAATTTGTATTTACCAACGTGGGGTTGGTCAAGTGGTAGCTCACTTGGTCCTTAACCAACTGGTCTCGAGTTCGAGCCTTGGGTATGGAGCAATCCTCGCTGGGAGACCCCTACCGCTTAGTGCGAGCTCAACTGGGTCGGACCGGATGAGTCGGATTCTGGATAAACCAGATCCGGGTACCGGTTGATGTACACAAAAAAAAAAAATAATTTGTATTTTTCAAGAATTTTTTCAACATATTCTCTAAAATAAAGTTTTTTAGAATACAGCCAATATTCGCAAGTATACAATATTTAAAACAATTAACAATGTCTTACATAGGCTACAAAGCATAATAACTACTCCCTCCGTTTCAGAATGTTTGGCCTTTTAGGCCTGGGCACACAGATTAAGAAAGTGTTGATTATTGTAAGTATTATGTATGATTTGTCCAAAATGTCCCTATTTAATCCTTATTGAAAATTGTAATGGTATTTAATTTTTATTAGTAAGTGTGTCCATTAATTAATGTATAGTGGTTTAGAGATGAGAGAGATGATAAAAGTAGAATTAATGAGGAGTAAGAGAAATTATTGAATGAAAGGTTAATATTGGAAAAAAAAATATGTTTGTGTATTGAAAATGTAAAAGGCCAAACATTGTGAAACAAGAAAAAAAGGCTAAAAGGCCAAACATTGTGAAACGGAGGGAGTAAATGATATGATATTATCTCAAAAAATAAACAAATACGGTACATTTAGTAACGAATTAAAGTTATTATCAAAGTTATTATAAATTAAAAAAAATAATTATAATTGTATCAAAGTTTTTTTTTTTATGATCATGCATTATCATTTGTACTGCGTTAAGATATATATGTCACTCCTAATTTCTAAACATCTCAAATTAACTTTAGAAATAACATCTCAAATTAAAAAATCATTTAAAATGAGTCGATAAAACAAAACACGAATATCCATATATACTTAATTAATGGAGTAGTTTTATACATGATTAACAAAAAAATTTGAGAAAATAGACAAAATGTGAGAGACAATAATTGAATCATTGATCTTTAACTTTCAAAACTATAATAAGCTTACTATTATATGATGTTGTTATTTTATTTTATATATTTATTTATTAATTTTAATGAGTATTCAATCTTTTTTTTTTTTTTAATTTTGGGGCCCCTAAATGTCGTGGGTCCTAGGCCTACGCCCCTCAGGCCCAGGTCTAGGGCTAGCCTTGCCTTAAATTAAATAGGGAATTCATTTTTTGACCCTCCCCACCCCCTAATTCCTTGTTGACACCTTTCAAAAGTTTTTTCTCTAAAATACTGATGAGCATTTTATTTCCCATTTTTCCTTGCATTATTTTACTCCTATTATTGATACTTGTTGCCTATTTGACATTGTTTAGCTTGATTTAGTGATTTAGAGTTTATTGGACTAATATTCTGAATATTGTTTAATTTGGGATTATTTAGCCTAATTAATTCTATTTCTATTTTCAGGTCATATTTGGCACAAGGGCTTTTTGGACATTTTGGGAATGAAGATTTAATGTTGGAAGAGAAGATATGATGAAGTGAAGATTGTAATCTATCTTTAGGATTAGTTGAGATTTAGTTATATCTTTTAAGATTTAGATTTTATCTATAGGATATTTTTAGATTTAATTTAGAGATAAGCTTTCCTTAGGATTTGGGCCCATGATTTAGGCCCGTTTTGTGATTTAAAAAGCCAAATTCGTGTAAACCCTTGGGGAGACCTTCCATTCACGTTTTTTACATTCTCTCTCATAGAGAAGGCTTAGTTTTGCTCTCCAAGCTTGTAGAGGCTGCTAGGGTTTCTCTCTCTTCCCTTTTCTACACGTTTTTGGTATTTTTCTTCATGGAAGGCTAAACTCTTAGGTTAAATCCCTTTGGTAATGTATCACATACTCTTGAGGTTTTATTCTTAATGCTATTTCGTTTTTATTCACTGTTTTCATGCTTATTGATATGTTATGGTTCGCTTAGTTCCATTCTATAGAGATAATCCATGTGTATGAATGCTTAATTTATGCAAACTCGTAAAAACTCCATGCTTTGGCTTTTAATGCTTAATTAGAGGTTTGGGTTTTGGGTTGAGAATTGAATTTTCGCTTAGTATTTAATTCTCACGAGTTGGACAGTGAAGAGGAAAGAAATTGATCTTTTGTGACCGATGATAGAGTTGTGAACGCGAGCCAAAGGGGTTTATCCGCTTTTCCTTATCTGTTTCTTCGTTTTGACTTAATTCTGTTTTGATTTCAATTATTCAATATTCAATACAAAAAAAAACCCCTGTTTTCTATGCATACTATGTGTTCGACCTTTTGCTTGACAAGATATTCCTTGGGAGACGACCTAGGAGTCACTTCCTTGTACTATACTTAAACTGTTTTTTATTTGTATCGGGTACGGCCTCGATCAAATTTGGCGTTGTTGCCGGGGAGTATCGGTTCTTGCCAAAGGTCATTAGTAGTTAGTTAGTGTCGTAGTTAGTATAGTTATTATAGTGTGTCGTGTCTGATTTAGGGTCTAGTAGTCAATTCTGATAACCGGTTGAAGTTGCACTGTTTGCTGTTTTGCTATTTTGTTGCAATTAGTGTATTTGATTGATTCTGTGGTTGCTAGTTCACATAGTTGTGGGTGGAATTTTTGCACGAAAATTTATATCCACACTACTTTTATCATATAAAAAGGTTTTGAGGCACCACGATCACTCAGATCACCACTGGTAGTGAGTTCCAGAAAAATTTTCCAAGTTTTAGCAGCACTTTCTTCAAATCGTCGCAACTTTTGACCCGTAACTCGGAATTTGACGAATTTTATATCAAATCGAAGGGAATTTTCTGAATAATCTGATTTTTCTCACTTTGCCAGAAAACTCCTTCGTCTGGATCCTGAAAAAGCCGTTTTACTATTTATTTTTTTATTTTACAAGTTTTATTTTCTTTGTTTTTGGTCTCTGATTTAATTGTTTGCCTTGGTTCCCTTTTGAATTTTGTCCTCAAACTTTTTGTGGTATGTTTTCATGATTTTAGGGTGCTGAAAAAAATAAAGAAAAAAATTTTAAAAAATAAAAAAATTTTGTTGCCTATTTTGGTCATGTATATTAGTGACAGTTTGCTATGCTACATGGTGTTCTGTTCAGTACATGACTAGGGGCAACCCAAACTACTTGCATCCATATAACCCTGAAATTGATAGAACTTTTCACAGACTAGTTAGACAAAATAGGAACCAGTCCATAGGTAGTGAGTCTATTGAGTCTTTACATAGTGAGTCTGCTTCTTTTTCTTCTATTCCTATAAATTCTGATTCTTATTCTGATTATTTTGAAAATATGGCTCAACCTCCACCACGTGAGAGGACATTGAGGGAGCTGGCTGCACCTGATTTCACTATTGAAGATTTGTGCATCCAGTATCCCGATGACCCGTATGAGCTAAGGTCTGGACTAATTCATTTGTTGCCCAAGTTTAATGGTCTTGCAGGTGAGGATCCTCATAAACATCTCAAGCAGTTCCATATTGTCTGTGCTACTATGAAACCACATGATGTGCAAGAGGATCATGTTTGTCTTAAGGCATTCCCACACTCCCTAGAGGGGCTAGCCAAGGATTGGTTGTACGATGTGGCCCCTGGTTCTATCACAGTCTGGGATGACCTGAAGAGGGCATTTTTGGAGAAATTCTTCCCTGCATGCAGAACAACAGCAATCCGAAAGGATATATCAGGCATCAGGCAACAAAGTGGAGAAAGTCTCTATGAGTATTGGGAGAGATTCAAGAGACTGTGTGCGAGCTGCCCCCACCATCAGATCTCAGAGCAGTTGCTTATTCAATATTTCTATGAAGGTCTCAACCTCATGGAGAGAAACATGCTTGATGCTGCAAGTGGTGGTGCCCTAGGAGACATGACACCTTTAGAAGCCAGAGTCAAGATTGAGAAGATGGCTTCCAATTGTCAACAATTCCATGCAAGGGGCAACAGCGATGCAATCATAGTGAGAGGAGTGAATGATGTTGGCACAAGTTCTGGTAAGGTTGAGAAGCTTGAACAGAAGATAGATTCACTTACAACTTTGGTCACTCAATTGGCCATCAACCAGAAGAAGTTGTCTCTGCCTGCTAGATTATGTGGCATATGCACATCCGCTGAGCACCCCACAGATGCATGCCCTTCTGTGCAGCAGCAGCAGCCCACGACTGGTGCTTACCAACCTGAGGCGTATGCCGCCAACATCTTCAACAGTAGAAATCAGCAGCCACAGAACTTTGATCTCTCTACCAATAGATACAACCCTGGTTGGAGGAACCATCCCAACCTGAGATGGTCTGATCAGCAGCAACCTTCACAGGTTCAATTTCAGAACAATTCTACACCACCATATGTACCTCCTCCAGTCCAGCAACAGAGACAACAACAGGCTAATTCTGCACCACCAGCTCCTAGTACTGAGCAGCAGCCTTCATTGGAAGAGCTGATGAAACAGATGACCATGCAAAATCTCCAATTCCAACAGGAAACTAGAGCATCCATTCAAAGACAAGAGGCCTCCATTCAATCTTTGACCAATCAGATGGGACAGATGGCAACAGCAATCAACACTATGCAATCTCAGAATTCTAACAAGTTGTCATCCCAAACAGTGATCAATCCAAACCAGAATGTGAATACCATTAGTCTAAGGTCAGGGAAGCAGATTGAATCTGACCTCTCAACAAAGATGATCTAGTTTCAACCAACAAGAAGAGCCAAATGGTCGAGGAGAGTGAGCACACAAGTACCAGAAAATCGAATCCAGCTCAGCCTTCCACAAGCACAACACCTGCTGCTGCCCAACAACCACCCCTCATTCCTCTTCCTTTCCCACCAAGGGGGGTGACTCAAAGCAAGAAAATGGAAGAGATTGACAAAGAGATACTTGACACATTCAGGAAGGTGGAAGTCAACATACCCCTTCTTGATGCAATCAAGCAAATTCCAAGGTATGCAAAGTTCTTGAAGGATCTATGCACACACAAACGGAAGCTCAAGGGCAATGAGAGGATCAGCATGGGAAGAAATGTCTCTGCTCTTATAGGTAAACCCGTCCCTCATATTCCTGAAAAGTGTAAGGATCCTGGAACTTTCTCTGTGCCTTGTATCATAGGTAATACTAAATTTGAGAATGCTTTGCTAGATTTAGGAGCATCTATTAATGTTATGCCTATGTCTGTTTTCAAATCTCTTTCACTTGGACCCCTTCAACCTACGGGTGTGGTTATTCACTTGGCAAATAGATCTACTGCCTACCCCGCAGGTTTGATAGAGGATGTCCTGGTTCGGGTTGAAGATCTTATCTTTCCTGCTGATTTTTATATTCTTGATATGGAAGAGGACACCTCTCGTAGTGCTGTCCCTATCATATTAGGGAGACCATTTTTGAAAACAGCCCGAACCAAGATAGATGTGCATGCAGGTACACTTTCCATGGAATTTGATGACAGTGTGGTTCGATTCAATATTTTTGATGCTATGAAACATTTTTCTGATGACCACTCTGTCTTTCATGTTGACTTGATTGATGATCTGATTGATGAGCATGTTCTAGACTTTTTGCATGATTATGATTTGCCATCTTTCACTAGCTCATTTACTTGTTCTGCATGTTCTGATTCCGAAATGTGCACTGCATGCATTGAAATTGACCAGTTTTTAAATTCTGCTACTGCATCTGTTGATTCATATGATATAGATTCAGATCATGCTAACCCTAACCCCATTTCTGTTATGCATGAGTGTAATCCATTTGTTCAGGTGCAGGCGGCAGAATCCAATTCTGCTGCTCCTTTAGTTCCATATGTGATGCAAGCACCTTTATTGGACCTGAAGCCCCTTCCTCCTCATCTCAAATATGCTTACTTGGAGGCTGAGAAGAAACTTCCAGTGATCATCTCTACCTCCCTTTCTGTTGATCAAGAGAAGCAGCTGCTGGATGTGATTAGAGCAAACAAGAGGGCAATAGGATGGGCTTTGGCAGACATACCTAGTATTAGCCCCTCCATGTGCATGCATCAGATTTTATTGGAGGATGGGGCTAAACCAGTGAGACAACCCCAGAGACGGTTGAACCCCCAGATTCTTGATGTGGTGAAGAAAGAGGTCACCAAGCTGCTGCAAGCTGGCATTATCTACCCCATTTCAGACAGCACTTGGGTAAGCCCGGTTCAAGTAGTTCCCAAGAAGTCTGGGGTGACAGTTGTCAAAAATGAGAAGGATGAGCTGATTCCCACTAGAGTGCAGAACAGTTGGAGAGTCTGCATTGATTATAGGAAGCTCAACCAGGTGACCCGCAAGGATCACTTTCCTCTTCCCTTCATTGATCAGATGTTGGAGCGCCTGGCAGGTAAATCTCACTATTGCTTCTTAGATGGTTTCTCTGGTTATTTCCAAATCTGTATTGCACCAGAGGACCAACATAAGACTACATTTACTTGTCCTTTTGGTACATTTGCTTATAGGAAGATGCCTTTTGGCCTATGCAATGCTCCTGGCACTTTTCAAAGATGTATGATGAGTATTTTTAATGACTTACTTGAGCATTGCATAGAGGTCTTCATGGATGATTTTAGTGTATATGGTTCCTCTTTTGATGCATGTCTTGATAGTTTGTCTAAGGTGCTTAATAGGTGCATTGAGACTAACCTTGTCTTGAATTTTGAAAAATGTCATTTTATGGTAGAACAAGGCATAGTCTTAGGGAACATTATTTCGCATAAGGGCATAGAGTTGACCCTGCTAAGCTGCATGTAATATCACATTTGCCTTACCCCTCTTGCGTGCGAGAGGTGCGTTCTTTTCTTGGCCATGCAGGTTTCTATCGCAGGTTTATTCAGAACTTTAGCAAGATAGCCCTTCCACTATCCAACTTGCTTCAAAAGGATACCACATTTGAGTTTGGAGACCAATGCAAGAAGGCATTTGATGAGCTAAAGAGAGCACTCACCACCACTCCCATCATCCAACCACCTGACTGGACTCTCCCATTTGAGCTCATGACCGATGCCTCGAATTATGCTTTGGGAGCAGTTCTCTCCCAAAGGGTTGGTAAGATGTCTCATGTGATTTATTATGCATCTAGGACTTTAGATTCAGCACAAGTTAATTACACCACAACTGAAAAAGAGCTGTTAGCCATTGTCTTTGCACTTGATAAGTTTAGATCATATCTGTTAGGTTCTAAGGTTGTGGTGTATACTGATCATGCTGCTCTGAAGTATCTTTTGAAAAAGACAGATTCCAAACCTAGGTTGATTAGATGGATGTTGCTCCTCCAGGAGTTTGATCTTGAGATTCAGGATCGGAGTGGTGCACATAACCTTGTCGCAGACCACTTGAGTAGAATAGAGAGAGAGGAGGATGCATTTTCTATCCGGGATGACTTCCCGGATGAGCAGCTTTTAGTTTTGCATGTTTCACATCCCCCTCCCCTTATTCCTTGGTTTGCTGATATTGTAAATTATATAGTTGCATCTGTTTTTCCACCCTTGGCATCCAAAGCTCAAAGAGACAAATTGAAGAGCGATGTCAAGTATTATGTATGGGATGACCCCTATTTGTGGCGTTTTTGCAGTGATCAGGTCATTCGCAGGTGCATTCCAGACCAGGAGATCCAATCGGTTCTCCAATTTTGCCATGCTTCACCAGTTGGAGGCCACCTTGGCACTCAAAGGATAGCACGAAAGGTGCTGGATTCTGGATTTTATTGGCCTACCATCTTCAAGGATGCAAGCAAAATCTGCAGCTCATGTGAGCAATGTCAAAGGGCAGGAGGCACCCTATCTTGGAGGCAACAGATGCCGCAACAACCTATGTTGTTCTGTGAGGTGTTTGATGTCTGGGGTATAGATTTCATGGGCCCCTTTCCTGTTTCTTTTGGTTTTTATTATATCTTACTTGTTGTGGATTATGTATCCAAATGGGTGGAAGCTAAGGCCACCAGGACTAATGATGCTCAGGTTGTTGTAGATTTTGTCAGGACTAATATCCTTTGCAGGTTTGGCATACCTAGAGCCATAGTCAGTGATCAAGGCACACACTTCTGCAATAGATCCATGCAAGCTTTGCTTAAGAAGTATGGGGTTGTGCACAAAGTTTCTACACCATATCACCCCCAAACCAATGGGCAAGCTGAGATTTCAAACAGAGAGATCAAGCGGATTTTGGAGAAGATGGTGAAGCCTAATAGAAAGGATTGGAGCACACGATTGGAGGATGCTCTATGGGCCCATCGGACTGCTTACAAGGCACCCATAGGGATGTCACCTTATCGGGTTGTTTTTGGTAAGGCATGCCACCTGCCTGTGGAGATAGAGCACCGTGCATATTGGGCTGTGAAGCAATGTAACTTAGCTCTTGATCAAGCGGGTGAGGATAGGAAGCTGCAGTTGAGTGAGCTAGATGAGATCCGTTTGGAGGCCTATGAGAATTCCAAGTTCTACAAAGAGAAGACCAAGAAGCTCCATGATAGCTCAATTTGCAGAAAGGAGTTCTTGGTTGGTCAAAAAGTGTTGCTCTACAACTCTAGGCTTGGAATCATGAGTGGAAAGCTCCGCTCTAAATGGATTGGACCATTTGTAGTCACCCAGGTGTTTCCTTATGGCACTGTGGAGATCAAGAGTGAGTCCACAGACAAGAGCTTCAAAGTCAATGGTCACCGACTCAAGCCTTTCCTCACTACCCCTTCTTTGGATGATGCACCTGTGGACCCATTTTTGACCCACCATGATTTAGGGAGTCTTCTTTTCTCCTTCTTTACTACTTTTATTCCACTTGTCTATATCTGTCTGATTCTACTATTTGTTTTCCATTGAGGACAATGTGTGATTTAAGTGTGGGGGGAGAGTAGTTTAGGTTGCATATTTTTGCTTTGATTTTTTAGGTTTTGCTAAGTTTTGGGCATTTTCTTGCATGTTTTTGCTTCATTTTAGTAGAGTCTTGGTATCTTGTGTCTGAATTCATGCATTTCTGTGTATAAAGTTGCTTTTGATAATTAAGAGGTGGTAACACTGTGATAGAATTGTCCCTTTTGTGAGGATTTGAGCCTTAATTGTGGGTGGATTGCTATATATGCCACCTAATTTTTCTTTCATGTGTGATTGCACTCTGGATTACTTGCACTCTAGAACTTGACTTGACTCTTGTTGATACTTGATATTCCCATGCACATTTTGAAATGATTTAGGCATTGTTTTTTCTTGAATAAGCCACTAGCCATATGAGCCTACCTTGAATGAATTTATCCTTTGATAGCCCCTTTGAGCCTTTTTATCCCTTTTCTTTGTTCTTTAGCTCATTACAAGCCTATGACTGAAAAACCATGATTGTCCTAACCTTAGGGAATGTTGGAGCTTTGGAATTGTTTTGGGAATGGGTATTAAGTAAGCGAGGGTGCTTTGTTCTTCATCTCTTGTGAGTTCTGGGTTTTGCCTCTATGGTCGGTGATGTAATTATGGCTTTATCTCATTATGCCATTTTTGTTGTTTCTTCTTTCCTTTCGTTCATGAAGTTCTGCAATGAAAAAAAAATTGAAAAAATGAATGATGAAAAAAAAAAAGAAAGAAAGAAGAAGGAAAAAAAAAAGAAAAAAAATGGAATAAAAGGTTGATTGAGGCATGGAGGATTGGAATTAGAGGTTGTTGTTATGTTTACCATTTCATTCTGGGGTGGATTGTGCTTATTTTTTTTTACTTGTTCCCCATTGCTCCTCTATTCCCTGGGTTTTAGCTACATTTCCCATATTTTTATCCTACCTTGTCCTTGGCCCCATTACAACCCTGAAAAGACCTTTTGATCTTAATGTGCATGTGTGTTGATTGTTGATGTTAGAGGCTTGTCAAGCCTATGGTTGTGTTTGTTTTTCATGATGTGCCTTGAGTGTAAACACTGATTAACCTTAAACACTTGAGTGTAAACACTATTGAGTGATCCTTGTGAGTTTCTATCATCTTTGTGACTACCCTCTTGATGTCATTGGTTTTCTTTGCATATTTGAAATAATTGGATGATGTTCATGAATGCCTTGATTCTTTGGTCCTTATTTTCTTCGTGTGCTCGATTTTGCCCATTTCTTTGCATTTCCTAGAATTCATTGTGAAGTATGTAATCTCTTAGGTTTGCATTCATTAGTTTTAGTAATCTTGTTACATGATTCACTTTGGTGCATATTGATTTTGCTCAGTCCTAATTCTTAGTTTTGCCCATGAGTGCAAAAGGATAAGTGTGGGGGTATTTGATGAGCATTTTATTTCCCATTTTTCCTTGCATTATTTTACTCCTATTATTGATACTTGTTGCCTATTTGACATTGTTTAGCTTGATTTAGTGATTTAGAGTTTATTGGACTAATATTCTGAATATTGTTTAATTTGGGATTATTTAGCCTAATTAATTCTATTTCTATTTTCAGGTCATATTTGGCACAAGGGCTTTTTGGACATTTTGGGAATGAAGATTTAATGTTGGAAGAGAAGATATGATGAAGTGAAGATTGTAATCTATCTTTAGGATTAGTTGAGATTTAGTTATATCTTTTAAGATTTAGATTTTATCTATAGGATATTTTTAGATTTAATTTAGAGATAAGTTTTCCTTAGGATTTGGGCCCATGATTTAGGCCCGTTTTGTGATTTAAAAAGCCAAATTCGTGTAAACCCTTGGGGAGACCTTCCATTCACGTTTTTTACATTCTCTCTCATAGAGAAGGCTTAGTTTTGCTCTCCAAGCTTGTGGAGGCTGCTAGGGTTTCTCTCTCTTCCCTTTTCTACACGTTTTTGGTATTTTTCTTCATGGAAGGCTAAACTCTTAGGTTAAATCCCTTTGGTAATGTATCACATACTCTTGAGGTTTTATTCTTAATGCTATTTCGTTTTTATTCACTGTTTTCATGCTTATTGATATGTTATGGTTCGCTTAGTTCCATTCTATAGAGATAATCCATGTGTATGAATGCTTAATTTATGCAAACTCGTAAAAACTCCATGCTTTGGCTTTTAATGCTTAATTAGAGGTTTGGGTTTTGGGGTGAGAATTGAATTTTCGCTTAGTATTTAATTCTCACGAGTTGGACAGTGAAGAGGAAAGAAATTGATCTTTTGTGACCGATGATAGAGTTGTGAACGCGAGCCAAAGGGGTTTATCCGCTTTTCCTTATCTGTTTCTTCGTTTTGACTTAATTCTGTTTTGATTTCAATTATTCAATATTCAATACAACAAAAAAAACCCCTGTTTTCTATGCATACTATGTGTTCGACCTTTTGCTTGATAAGATATTCCTTGGGAGACGACCTAGGAGTCACTTCCTAGTACTATACTTAAACTGTTTTTTATTTGTATCGGGTACGGCCTCGATCAAATACCCCTCTCTAAAATAACCCCCCCCCCCCCCCCCCCGCTCTCTCTCTCAAAAAAATATAAAGCAAAACTCGAATGGAAATGTTAAATCTTAACAAAACTAACCAACAATGATTGCAAATAGGAAAATAAGATCTTAACATACAATAATACCTAATTTTCAAAACATATGTGCTTTGTACTCTCCTATGTGACCGTTTGATCCCCTATTCGTATCTCCTTCGTATTTTTAAATTATACGTACGTACTGTACGTACGTATAATTTACAAATACGAAGGGGATACGAATAGGGGATCAATGTATTGAGAAAAAAATTGTTTTCTTCACAGTAGGCTGACCCCCGAGCGTACGTGTATTTTACAGCTATGCTGGGGGTAGCGTACTAGGAAAAAAATTGGTTTTTCCCCATTACATTGACCCCCTTCATATATGTATTTGAAAATTATATGAATATTGGGAGGTTAGCATACGTGAATTTTATTATTTAAAAAAAAAATGAGAAATAGAGAGAACAAGGAAAAAAAAAGATGAGAATGAATTTTTTTTTGGGAAATTTTTGGAATTTTAAAATATTAGAGAGAAAAAAGAAATTGGGTAAAAAATGAATTCTCATTAAATATTACCCGTTACAAAACTACCCAGAGATAACTCTTATTAGACTTTGTTCAATATCAGACCCGCAAAAGGTTTGAATACAAAATGAAAATTTTCCATTTCATCTCAATGGTAGTATTCACCTAATTTCTTCTGAAGGCAACTTCCGTGACTGTTAGCTTGAAACATGTAGACTCAAAGCGTACGATACATTTAACTGATTGTAGAAGTTATTCAAGATGAGAAATCTAAAAATGTTGTTTTGCTACAAGAAGTTTGCCTAGCGAACTTAATATCCTCACTAATATTGCTTGTAGGGTCCATAGATTCGGTAAAGCTCTTGATGATGTAGTCTTTCACTAACATGATCATTAATGAAACACCAGTGGTTAGCCCTTTCTGGCATTTAATTTTAGAATCAGACAGTGCAATTTTTTCAAGCATGTTAGCAAAAGTCCAAGTGTGTTGCTGGCAACTTTCTTTCTTACATCTATTTTTCTGTTTTCTTTGAAGCAAGAAGGAGATGTAACTTGTTTCCTTTCGCATATATTGTGTATTTCTATGTTTATTTTTATAATTTTGTATTTTACCAAGGAAATCTTATGATCAATAACCAAAATTAAACCTAATCACGTTGGAAATATAGAGATTATAAAAATTGGTTTTGCCTCTAACATAATCATGGCAAGAATCGAATCATTAACATTATACTTAAGAAATTTAATCAACTATTAACCATGATTGCATCAATTACTTTTATACTCTCTACGTCCCTATATATAAAAGACCATTTTGATATATTTCACATCTAATTAAGAAATTAAAATTTGGTTAATTTAATTAATGGTATTGAACATACATTTGATATGTTTTTCAAAACTACTCTTATAAAAACGATTGAGAATTTAAAAATTGTTAAGTAAATAAGGGTGTTTGTAGAAAGAAATAATTAATTATCATTAAAAATTGATATAAGGAGAGAGTAATTATTTTTCTCTTGATGTTATAGTGCATAATTTCATATTAGAATTATTTCATGATCTCAAATAATTGTTCCTTTTGTTTTGACAGTCTCCTAGTAAGTTTAACAATGTTATTTGAAAATGCAGCATAAGAGAGAGTAGGTGAATTAAGAATTTTAAGTTTTCAATTTGTATCCTTCATCAAACCATATGCAAATTTTCTATTACAAGAGTATTACAAGAGTATGGATGAGATATGACATATGCCTACGAAGGCTAAGGGAAAAGGTTGATATTGCAAACCCAATAGCAGCAAACGGAAGTGTTAGCTACCATTCATTCCAAGATCGCCTCTTTTTTTTCTTGCTACCATGGGGTCGACCTATAAACAAGGTAAACCTAATAATAAAAATAATAATGATAATAAATAAATAAGGGCTGGAGGAGGACACAATTTACAAATAAAAATCAGTAGCATGCCGAGCTACTGTTAAATTGAAAGTTCAACTTTTGTAGTAAAAAAAAAAAAATAATAATAAAATTAAAAGGTACGGGGAATATGAAAAGTATTTACTTAATATTTATTTTTTCTAAATCACATTAATAAATTCTGAGACTTTTGATTAAGTTAGAATAATTCCTGACCATTGTATTCAACATTCACCTACAATCAATCATAATAAAAATGGACTTAAATACATTTTTAATTCTTCCATTTTTGCCTGTCTATTCCTGCTAGGTGGGATCAGAATGTCCCCTTGATAATTTTTTTTTGGTTGGTTTGTGTCTTTAAACTATGCCAGTCATACAACATTGGGGGGGGGGGGGGGGGGGGCTTTCACAATAATTATATGTTGTAATTTAATGCTCTGGTTGATTACTCGTTTTTTCATTAATTGTTTTAATATTAGTTTTTGATGTAAAATTTGGTCAATTTTTTGTCATTAGACAAAAGGAGTAACAATTTGCATATGTTTGCATATGTTTATGGCAGTGATTTTCCACCAACGGGGGTTGGCTCAAGTTCTGCCATCCTGCCAACTTGAGAACTTGGGAATGAGGTCTGAGACTAAGAAGTTTCAGGTTCAATTCCTGGTTAACACATCCTGCTGGGAGAGGCATAGCAACGCGGTCTCGTGCAGAATTAGTCTTAAGGGTTCCCTGGTATTAAGGGTGCTCTTGGGGACACCTGTGATACTGGCCAAAGAGTAAAGACAAAAAAAAATGGTAGTGATTTTCCTGTTCCACCTCTAGGTATTTGAAATTGTTTTTTTTCTCTTTTTTTAATTCTCTTCTATCTCAAATATAAGAAAAAAAAACCTAACTTCACACATATTAAGGAAGTTAGTTGAATACATTTAATTTTTTCAAATTCATAAAAAAAGTAGATTACTTTATGAAACTTGCAATGGAAATGAAACAAAAAATAAATAATACAAACACTTTATTAGGATATTTTATGACAGATTGAATTGAGAATAAAAAATTAGTTCATTTTTGTTACTCCCTCCGATCTCATTTTTAAGCAAAAATAACTACTTCACACTTATTAAGGAAGTTAATTAAGTGTATTTAATTTTCTCAAATTCGTAAAAAAAAAAAGACTACTTTAGTAAATTTACATTGGGAATGAAACAAAAATTAAATGCCTCAACCACATTATAAGAATATTTTAGGAATGATTGTATTTGGATTAGAAAGTCAGTTAATTTTTGCTTAATATTAGTGAAGTGTCTTGTTTGCTTATAAATGAGACTGGGGGAGTACATTTGAGACCGCTAAATGAGTATTTTTTTCTTCTTATATTTGAGATCGAAGGGAGTATATTACTCCTTATTTCTCTAAATATAAGCACTAGATAGTTGATTACCTCGTCTCTTTTTACAAGCTTATATCTCAATTTTTAATAATATCAATTACTTCTTTTTCACATACACTCTTATTTACTCAACACATTTTAAAATATCAACAATAGTTATAAGGGTAATTTTGAAAAAATATACAAAATATTACTCTCCCTGGTCCTATATATAGGGCACATTCTAAAAGAAATATTTGGTCCTATATATATAAGACACTTTATATTTCTTATGCATCATTAATTGTTTTTTGTCTTTTTTGCCCTTATTAAATGTTTTGACTAACTATGTTTTTTGTTATTCATTAATGAATATGAACTTTCCAAGTAAAATGGAGGGGTAAAATTGTAATGTTACAATATATTCTCAAAAAATACATAAAACTAGTCACTTTCCTTGGTCCGGGGAATACGGTTAAGTATGTCCTATATATAGGACCGAAGGGAGTATTATTTTCTAAGGACTCAAACCGGTAGAAGAGGTTGGCCATCTTCGCAGAGATATCAGTCTGAATCGCAAGGACGAGGTCTAGCATTTGATCGAGTTTTTGGACATCAAGGTTGTCATTCTCGGAGTCCAAACCAGATGTGTAGTGGTCGGTTATGATGAGGGAGGAAGTTCGAATTAATGAAAGCACCAATTGTTACGAACAGGGACGGGATAATCTATGTTTCGAGGACAGAGTACCTCCTAAGAAGAAAAGAGAGAGATTTAGGGATTAACTTCTTACTTGATTTGGGAATAGAGAATACAAAACCTTAAATAGAAAATGATAAACCTAAAAGTGATCTATGCCCTACAAGTGGCACAATCTTAAAAGACTAGAACATTCTAGAATAACAATAATAGTAATAAGACTTACTTAATTATTAAACTAAATACTTATCCTACTCCTTTTCTCCACATGAGCCAAATAACTCATTTAACCAACCTATTAAGTTGACCCAATATCCGTTGACCCAATATCCTATCATTCTCACTACTTTTCTCTCGTTTTATTAGCTAACTAACTCATTTTCTCAACAACTTTATCAGTATACAAACGACACTAGAAATCTATTATGGCATTAAGAGCAAACTACGATCCTGAACAAGCTTCTAAATCAATCACGTTTTCGCAACTCTCTATCAAACTTGATGATCGAAACTTTCGAATATGGAAGCAACAAGTGTTAATAGTTCCACTTTGTTTTCTTGTTGATTCAACAGCTATAGAACCTGATTCCTCAACTATGATAAATCCAGCTTATCTTGCTTGGGAATTGAATGATCAAAGTTTACTCTCTTGTATTCTCTTTAATATTTAAGAATCCATGCTTGCTAGATTTTTTGTTGCATTTGATCTGCTAAATTATGGGAAGCTATTCAAGCTTATTTTGATGCTTAAACTCGAGCATGTTTGCGACAATATCGATACGAGTTAGGAAATACTAGAAGAAATCTTTGACAGTTAACGGATTTCAGCCAAAAATTCATTGCTTAACTGATGCACCATGCACTAGCCTTAGTAGGTCAAGAAATTTGTGAACCTGAGTATATTGACATTGTGTTAGAAAGATTGAGTGAAGAATATGAGCCATTTGTTCTCCGTGTTACTAGCACAACTGATTCTCTTTCATTTTCTGCAATTGAAGGAATTTTACTTGCTTTTGAAGCTAGGTTAAAGAAGCATAATATATACCAAATTAATTCCTGATACCTTTAGTGCTGATGTTGCACACATTCCTTACAATGGTACCAGTACACACACCTATAGCCTCTCAAAGTGGCTCAAATCAAACACTCCAAACAGTTTTGCCTCATGGCTACACTTACATTGCACAACAGCACCAACAAACTGGTCTATATAACTCAATTTGTCATGCAACAAAATCAGGAAGTTGAGTCTGGATTTGATGATAGTGGTTCTAGTAAAAGAAATTATCAAGGAAGCTAAGAGCTCCTAGAGACAATAATTTTAATTCAACCAGAGGTGGAAGAACATGTAATAATAGGGACATTAATAGAGGAGGAAGATCCTCTAACTACATGGTTATATGCCAAGTGTGAAAAAAAAAAAAAAAAAAAAAACTTGGTCATGATGCTACAATTTGTTACTGGAGGTACGATGGATAGTATGTAGGGCAATAATCATATAATTTATCCTACGAATGCCTTCTGCCCAAAAAACACACTTTAGCCAATTCTCAACATCTACCTCATATGCATAGTAGAATAACGAGTTTTCTTTTTGCTTCCTCTTAAAGTTATCAATGAATACGTGAGCATCAAAATATTTAATCAGGATCTTTAATTGTCTCGAAAAGTTTAGGAAATCCTTACGTGTGCATCCAACATTTCCATAGTCCCCAATATTTTTGTAGCCCCAATATTTAATCAGGATCTTTCACTAAGTGGTGTTTTTGATGAAGCCCCAATATTTGCTCTATTATATGCAGGTAATAACCTTACTTTCCAGGCTGAACTTAGAAATTTTATATTCTTATGCGAGGCAAGTGCATGTTTTTTTTTTTATTTTTTTTTTTAAATATAAATAAGAAAATGGTAACAATTGTTTTTAAAGCCTTGCTTAAGAAGTTTCAAAAAAAAAAAAAAGCCTTGCTTAAGATAAAGAAAAATATAGTTTTATCTTAGAAAATAATAAATTTATGATATCAAAATTTACTGAACTTTAGACTTTCAATACTACTCCCCCATCTCAAAAGTTAATGAAAATTTATAAACATGTTGTCTCAAATCAAAGTTAGTATAATAATGAATAAAAAAGTACTGAACTGAGTAAAAAACTTAGGGTCTTGCCGCACTTGTTAAGGTTCTTAGAAGTAGTAAAATAATCATAAATTGACATTAATCATTCTCTTAAAAAATTACTTTTTTTTGGACAAAATACTACTTTTAGCTTCTTAATAAGTACCTAAGGCACTTGTTAGTATTTTCCAAAAACTTATTATCTAATTAATGATTTGATAATCAATTAATAATGAATTAAATGATTAAATTTTCAATTGATTTATTTGGTAGACAAAACATTAAAAGTTTATCTCAACATTTTTACTTTTCAAAATTTCACTAATTTTTTTAAATGTGGAGTGCAACTTTTCCACTAAGCTTAAATGCACTTTTATTTTTTTTTAAAATTTATCCATTTGATAATTTTAGTTTACTTAGTTTTTCTTTGGCCATTTCGATTTCTAAGGTTTTCAAATCTTATAATTTTAGTTACTCCCATGTGATTTTTTTTTTTCAAAATAAAATTTAAAAAATATAAAAGATAAAACCTTCGTTCAAGATGTATTTTCTGTTGCCGACATGTGTCATGTGCAAGCGAAAGTCATTTTTGACTTTGCTTTACAAAGCTGCACCGAAAATCGATCTCGATTCAGAGCTGGAAGCTTTGTTCTCCATTTTATAGGTTTTCAATCTCGATTCTCTTTCCTCGGTGATTATACTCAATTATTTAGTTTGCTTCCTCGATTCTCTTTCCTCAATTCACTTTATTTAATATGTTTAAAGCATCGTTTGTGTGAGATTATTAGGTTTTCAATTCATTTGTTCTCTTTCAATTCTTCCGTGTGAAATTATTAGGTTTTCGATTCATTTGTTCTCTTTCCTCAGTGTGAGATGATTAGATTTTCGATTGCAACTAATTCAGTGTGAGATTACTATAATCCTTAAGTTTGATCCCTAATTAGATTGATTCTAGGTTTATTGCTGCTGATTTTGTGAGTTTATTGCTCCTAATTATAATCCCTAATTAAAATCAGTAGCAATGAACTATTAGTTTTATAAAATCAGATTATTTGTTATCAATATGTATGTTGCAATTATGATTGTGATTCTTGCCCTCTAGTGATTGTGGTTTAAGTTTTGCTTGTTAGTTCCCTTGGGTTCATGTCATATTTATTATTTTCCTTGAACTTAATTATGCTTGAGAATGATGTTAATGTTAGCTGTTTTAGTTGCATAAACTTGTGAATAAAATCTAGCAATAGTTTCAGTACAACAAGGAGTAGATTAGAGTCAAAATGAGGTTATGTGAGTGTGCTATTGTTGTTATTCTTATTGTGAATTCAGTAGTTATCATGCTTGCATCAACTTAATTTGATTGTTTAAAGAAACATAGACTTACAGTTTCTGTCCACGATCTATCTAAAACACTTCTACAATTCTGACAACCTCTAATCCCACCTAATTTTCCTTCCTCATCACTTATTACCAAAGCATTTTTCATATTGAGAAGATTTCCATGGCACATGCCATACTTGTAGACCAACTCATGGAATCTGTAACACCTGCAATTTTCAGCATTTTAATAAATTAATTTTTGAGAATTTCTGATTGGTTAGTTATTTTTAAAATTCATATAAATTTGTTATTTGATTTAAATTACGAGAGGAAATAATTATTTGGAATTTGTTTTTATAGTGGTGGATTATTTTGTTTTGATATATGTTTTGAAGGGATTATTATTTATTAATTTATTTGATCACGTAACTTTGAAAATTCATAACTTTTTATTTGTAAATCCGAATTTGATAAATTTATAGTCAAAACGATCGTATTAAAATGTAGAATTTATTTTGGTACTGTTTAGGATTTATTTTACTGTTCACGAAATTTTTATTATTTTGAGAAAATTATAATGTTTTATTTTAGTAAATCGAATTATGATTTTCACAATGAAATTAAATTTACTGTATCAGAAAAATATTATTTTCTATCGTGTTGATGTACTGTACGGTTTTGGATTTATTTTGTGCATTTTGAATTTCAAATTGTTAAACATAAAATTATGAGTGCACAAGACTCTAGGGTAACCCAATTTAATGCATGTTATATTTTTGTGTTCCTCATTGATTTTCAAGTCCTAATATGTAAAGGTTTAAGCTTTTAGAATTGAAATGAGCATGCATGGACCATACGGTTTTTTATGAGCTTTTGCTCAAAGTGTTTGATTTTTGTGTTGTTAATTGGTTGGGTGTTAAGAGTCAGGAAATAAGCTTGATTTTCATTGTTTTCAAAAGTATATGTTTATGTATTGTTTTAATGTGCAAAAATTCCTAATTTTCCCTTTTGATGATTCGGCCAAGAGGGAAAAAGGGGGAGAACAAAATTGATTTTTGGTGATTGATAAATTTTAAGTTTCAATCTTTAATTTTTGAGTACATGCAAGTTAAAATCTAAGTTTAAAATAAACAAAATAAACATACATGAATTTTTAAAGGCCTATACGGTTTTCTCTTTGTTGTTGCTCAAATGACTTTATTTCACAATGATGCTTTTGTTTATGTTTATGAGAATGAATAAAAAATGGATTTTTGGTGCATGTTTTTATTATGATTTGCTTGTGTAAAAAATCCCTAATTCCTACTATGTTTAATTCGGCGTAAGCATGTTAATTAGGGAAATGAATTGGTTTAAGTGTGCATGTCGTAATTGAGTTGAAATAAATTGTTTTCATAAGTATCAATTCGGTTTTGAAAGAAAAATGATTGATGAATTGATTTTTGTGTTGGTTTGTACATATATGTGCTATATGGTTTTAGTATGTTTGAATGTTTAAGTGTGTAAATTTGTTTATGATCTTGGGATATTTGATTAAGTGCATTCGGTTTAGGCTTGAATGAAAAAGGTAAATTGAATAGAACTAAGTTTGATTATTGATGAGAAATTGGATTAGGATAAAGCATGAAAATAGATCGACTTGGCTTGAAAAGTGATTATTTTCATAAGTTAAATGTGTGGCAGGAAATTTGTGTTTGAAGACATATTGATGTATGTTTGAGGTAAGCATAGAACCATTTAGGGAATGCATGATTGTAAGTGATATAGGAAATCAAAAAGATGCATCAATGCTGAAATTTTTAGTTTATTGCTTTAGCTTGTGGGCATATGTGCTAAATGATAGTTGTGATGTCCTAGGGCGAGGAGAACCTCTAAGGAGGGGAAATCTCCCTTAGAGGGGACTCTGCCTAGGGTTTATGTGTGATGTTTGTTGGGAGTCCTCTAGTGGCCAAAGGGGAAGCCAAAGAGATACCCTAATCACTGGTGTGTGAGGGTGGCGATTAGGGTAAGAGAACGTACCTTTGCCCCATGTAGTACTGAGCTACTTATAGGGGGGAGCTGGTTGCCCTAATGGGCCAACTTGGGGCCCAAGTAGGGCCAGCCTGTAATGAGCTAGGAGTGGTGCGCTGTCCTTCCGGATAAGGATGGGGTGAGCTGTCCTTGCGGATAAGGCTGGGGTGAGCTGTCCTTGCGGATAAGGCTGGGGGACGTCATCATGTCCTTGGTGTCGGAATCTTTGGGGTGATGTCGGACCTGGGAAGACGTACGGAGGTCGGACCTGAGCAGAGGCATGAGGTCGGCCTGTATCTGGCGCTTGTTCGGCCGTTGAGCCCTGAGCTCGGCCAAGCGTTTAGTGGGTCCCTTGTTAGGTCTTTGAGCTTTTAGAGGGGTTTATGGGGAGCTCGGCCTAGCCAGGTCCACCACATAAGCCCCCCAGCTCGGTCAAGGCTCTTTGAGGCTTGCTCCGAGGTCGTGGTTTAGATATCTTCCCGAAGTCCATCATTTTACAGTCGAGTTTACCACATAAGCCCCCCAGCTCGGTCAAGGCTCTTTGGGGCTTGCTCCGAGGTTCCGGAGGGTTTCAGGACTTGGCCATCTGGTCAAGTGGAAGGACTGGTTCCAGCTGTCTCCACCTTAACGTCAGAGTACACTTGACAGCTGCCCATTTATCTAGTACTGATGTGATACCTGACACGTGTCAAAAAGCTCTGTTTTCGAAGTGTCACTATCATTGTGACGTTATTCGAGATGAATCTTGTGGCCGTGCGCCACGTGCCTCGACCCTAGGGGTTAGGCATTGAATAGGGTTTTATGTGGGCCAGGCCCATTATTCAAAACTGGAGGGAAAACCGCTTCTTTTCAGTTTTACCCAGAGTGTCCTTTTTTTCTCCTTCACCGTCCCCGTCTCTTCATTTGTCTCTCATTTACCATTATCTTCTTCGACTAGACAAGGCTCCCCTTCTTTTTTCACTTCTGCAGATCTCTCACTATACTCAAAGGTTCTTCCTATATTTCGTTTCTTCTTTGCTACTTCTAGACTTTGCTTGATCCCTTGTATTTCTTCCTTTTCTTTACGGAGGGGCGTGTCTTCCGCTGCTTGCGAGTTGCTTCTGCATTTGATTCGTTTCTGCACTCTGCAAGGTACTTACTTCGTTTCTTCCTCTTTTGAAATAATTGCCGTTTTGGTGCCTTCATAGGTTTCCTTTTCTGGTTTTTGTGCATAGTTTCTGATTTTGATCCTATATTTTGGTTTTTCCTCAAGGGGTAGGGTTAGGATTTCAGGATTTCATAGGTTTCCCACTTTCTAATTCTTAGGGATTTCAGGATTTCTTTTGGGGGTTTTAATTTCGCTGTTTTGTGGGTTTATTCACAGTGGGTTCAAGGTATAAACGAGGTTCAATATGAGTAATGAATGGCTTAGGAAATGGGCTGGGATGGTTCTTCTTTCGTCAAGCAGTAGTGGGGAAGAGGACGGTTCCTCTTCTTCCTCCTGCTCGTCCACGGAGGTGGATGAGATGTTGCGGCGCAGGAGGGAGTTTGGGCGGAAGTACGAGCGGCGGGTTTTGGAGGTTGACCCCGTCGAAGTCGTCTACCCTCGGAACTCCGAAGAGAAACGAAAATGGATTAAGGAGTATGCTTGGGCTGAGTTTGTAGATGGCAGAGAGCGTGCCGATTACGAGAGGATGGAAAGGGAGAAATTGTTTGAACGGGGGGTACCTGTGGAAGAGGGGAGATGCTCGCCCCTCGGGACTACCTCGAGGGGGTTTTCGGGTGGTTTATTTTTCGCGACCCGGAGAACTAACTTCGAGATCCCCTGTCCTTCCGCAGGTACTATGGCTCCTCGGAAGTGCATCGTCCGACCTGAACTGTACCCTGCTCCCTTTGATGCCGAATTATACACTTGGGTTGACGTGGAGCCCAAGGGAGTCCAATCCAGCTTAGTTTCAGATGACCAGCTCATGGCAGTGCGGGAGGTCGTGCTTCCCAGCTCGGGGGATGCTGGTGATAACTACAAAATTCTACCCTGCTCAGCCAATGACAGGATTTGTTCTCGGACTGACAATAGCTCTTTCTTCTTCTACGCCGACGTTATTCAAAATTTAGGGGTGAGCTTGCCTTTCACCGACATAGAGATTAGGGTATTGAACGAACTCGGCCTGGCTCCTTCTCAGCTCCATCCCAATACTTGGTCTTTTCTCCGAGCCTTTCAGAGATATTGTAACGCTAGGAACCTGGTTTGCACAGCTCGACTCTTCCTGTGGGTGTACAATCCGTTCGTTAGTAACAAGGAGGGTGTCTCAGGTCGGCTTTGGGTATCGACCAAGGCTCGAGGTCGTTATGGGCTTTTTGGGATGTTCTCTGAATCATGGAAACAATTCAAACCGCGCTTCTTTAAGTACCAACATGTGGGTTCTGGTCGCCCCTGGTTTATGGGAGAAACGAAACCGAGATTTCCCTTAGAATGGACACAAGAATTTTTCATCCGACATTCGGAGGCACCTCAACGGTGGTCAGGGACGACCTTGGATGCCGATGAGGCTGTTACAACCTTCCACTTTCAAACTGAGTACCGAGCTCGCAAGTCTCAGCTTGATATAGGAGTGTTCATGACGTGCCCAGTCCGAGAAGTCTTAACAAACATTGGTAGATAGCTTTTCACTTTTTTGCCTTTGTAATCTATTCTTTTTGTCTTTTGCTGATTTCTTTGTTTCTTTTCTTTGTGTTTTGCAGAGAAATATTGGGCCAACATGTCTTCTAAAGCGGTGAGGGTTGCCTTGGAAGCGCGCAAAAAGAAGGCTTCCAAATCTCCTGTTGTTGTTGCCGTCGTCGCCGAGGTGGCAGCCACCGAGGTCACTGCTGATACGACCTCGACAGGTTCTGGTCCTCTTCAACCTACTCCGCCTCGTTATCCTTGCGCAGGCTCCTCAACCGGCGGCTAGCTCGGACGTAGCGATGGTTGTCGCACCGAGCTCTCCTGCTCAGGGCCGGGGATCTGAAGGTTCTTCCCGACCTCCAGTAGTCACCGTCAGTCCCTCAGTTAGAGAGGGAATTCTGAAGATGTCGGGGGCTGAGTGGAAGAAGAAGGCCGAAGACTTTGCTATTCAGATGAAAAGGGCCTGTACCATGTTTAGTGTTCTATCCGAGGTTGCTGACGATGTGGCAGAGGGTATATCACCCGCTCAGAAGAAAGCTCGGTTGGAGGCTGCGGCGGAGGTGGAGGATCTAAGACAGAGGAAGAAAGCGGCCGAAGAGAAGCTGGCGGAGCTGGAAGAAAAACATCGGCAACATATCGCGGAGCTCCAAAAGCAGAATGAGGAGGCCATGGCTCAGATGAAGGCTGAGGTTAGGGAGGCTGGTCGGCAGGAGGGGTTGGCCGAGGTGGAGAAAGTTAGGACCCTGCTGAAAAGGAGGGCTGCCCAAGCACTTAAGCACAAAGTGGCGGCACAGGAAGCTGATTTCCAGTTTAAGAAAGCTGGAAACAAAATCTTCGCCAGTGCGGTGGATCAGGTTCTGCACTTGAATCCTGGTCTCCGAATTAGGGTGGTTGGGGCTAGTGCCGCCTATGGGGTAGAGGATGGCAAGATGGTGGATTATGGGAGAGATAGGGCCGAAGTTGATCTTGACCAGCCTGAGGAGAATCTTCCTGACCCCCTGGCCGAGAGAATGGAAGAAGATTTTGATCCGAGGTCGGTTGTGTTATCCGACGTAGAGGATTGACATGGCGTAAGTCCCTTATGCTGGGCAGCATGATTTTTCTTTGTAACAACTTTGTTGGATATGCTGAGTGTCACCTGATAACAGTTTGTTTTTAACTTAATGCAAGTTCATATTTTGCTTAACTTGTTGCATAAAAAATTTGTGTGCAAGTTATTTGTCACTTGTTGCATACGTAGAATAAGTTTTTAGGCAACGCGAGATAGTGAGATCTGTTGCGTGGTTTTACATCGTTGTTTACGCAAGTATTAAGTTTAACTTGTGACGTATAACGAATTATTAAGGGCCTTGGTCTGTGAAGCTTTCTCACACCCAAGTCACCCATGATCGTTTTGAGGTTTAGATCGGGTTACTCAGTAAGTGCAGTAATCTTATAAGGTTTCCTCTGGAAAGAGGTGCTGTATATAAGGGCATACGATAGGGAACTCGGAACATCCCGTCTTGGCCGAGGTGGGTGTCCTCTACCCCGATGTGGAAGAGGTTGCTGAGTGAAGTGATGTAAAAACATTTCACTGCAAGCTGTACATCATCGGGTGTCCCTTGTACATTGTGCATATGAGCCGATCTCTTTTGGGAGATGTAGGCTGTGCATAGCGCCATGCAACATTTAGGTGGCTAGTGCTAAATGAGAAGCTAGTACGTACGTATATAAAACTGTGGCACTTGAGTAAAGGACAAGTTTGTATTTCATTGATTAGATGTCAGAATACATTGCCTTTTGAAAATAAACTTGGTATTTCATAGTGGTGGCACTCTGGCCGACCTTGGAAAGATGGATATCTCACAATGAAAGGGTGCTATGGCCGAACTTAAAAAGGTGGATATCTCACAATGAAAGGGTGCTATGGCCGAACTTAAAAAGGTGGATATCTCACAATGAAAAGGCACGCTGGCCAAACATGAATTAAAAAGCCTAAACTGATAGGCAAACATTTTGACTAAGAATTTAAGTAGAGCTTTTTGGTAACCGTGACTTGCTTCTGAGGTAAACCTGTTTGGGCGATGTAGGTTCTCAGTAGGGTGGTGATCTAAGGGCATTACTGAGTTCGGCTCCTTAGACAGTGTCCCAGAGTCTGTGCTTCGTGAGCACCTCTGTTGGGGTCTGCTTGTCTTAGAACCGTGCTCACACCCTTCGGGGACCGAGGCTCAGGTTTCACTTTTGGAGCACTGATCTTCCGCGCTTGCAGGATCAGGACATTTTGCTCCAGTGTTTGTTTTTGCTTTTTTCTTCTTAGCTGCCTTCTTCTGAACCGAGGAGGAATGCCTGGGATACTTAACCAGCTTGAAGCCACTTGGGGGCTGCCGAGTTTGTAGGAGGAGAAGGAGGTGTTTTTTTATTATGAAAAAGCTGTTGATCCCAGATCGGGTTTGGTTGGTAGGACCATTGTCGTCTTGTTGTCCTGGACTCTCTTTTCTGACCTCGATGCCTAAAATTTGTCCTTTGGTCAAGGTTGGATCAGTGGATTCTTTCTGCTTCCTTTTTCCTTCCCGTAGACTTGCATTATAGCAAATTCGGGCTTTTACTTGGTCGGCCTTTACCGTGACGACCTTGTCGTCTGAACCAACAAACTTCATTGCTAGGTGGACCGTAGAAACTACCGCCCCAAAGGCTTGGAGGAAGGTTCGTCCCAGAATGGCGTTGTATGGGGAATCAGAGTTTACTACCAAGAATTTTATAATCTCCGTCCGGGCTGAAGGTTGCTTACCCAGGGTTATCGGAAGATGGATAGCTCCGAGGGGGCGGATTGCTTCTCCTGTAAAGCTGATGAGGTTTCCTTCAAACTTGAGGAGGTCAGATGATCTGAGTTTTAATGCTTGAAAAGTGTGCAGGAAGAGAATGTCGGCCGAACTCCCTTGATCGACAAAAACCCTGGCGACTTCAAAATTTCCTATCAGCGCGGTTATTACCATGGGGTCATTATGATCGGGGACAACATCTTCCATATCCAGGTCGGAGAAAACGATGGGAATATCTCGAGACGACTTTTTGTAAATGGGCTTGTGGTGTACTGCCAGGATTTGGTTGATGTACCTTTTCCTATCTGCTCTCATTTCTCCTCCACCTGCGAAACCTCCGGAGATAGTTTCTACCCGTAGATTTTCTGGTGACTTATCCATGTCTTGGATCACGACCAAGCTTACTCGTTGTGGCTCCTCATCTCTCTTCTCGGGGGATGACTCCGCTTTTGCTTTGCCTTTATCATTATCCGGGCTGCGGGTTCTTCTTCGGCCTTTCCTTTCTACTGCTTCTCTTACATACTGTTGTAATTTTCCCTTCCTTATCATGTCTTCGATCACATCCCGAAGCCAAGTGCTTTGGTCGGTGTGATGCCCATACCCATCATGGAAATTACAGTATTTCGACCTATCTCTGATATTACTTTGATTCCTGAGGAAAGGGGGGCGAGTTACCCCCTAGGTCGGTTTGCATAGTCTCTCTCCAGACTTGAGATCTCGGGACTGTTAGGGGGGTGTACACATCATACTTGGTGGTGTAGGGACGTCGGCGGTCCTCTTGGTGCCCGGGGTTGGGGCGTCCTCGGTCACCTTGGTCTGATCTTCCTCCTTTCTCGTCCCTGTTGCCTCGAGGGCGACCTCGGGGAAGGGCACTTTGAACTGTAGCTTGGCTGTTTTCCACTCTATTAGTCTGTCCTTTGGTGAATTCTTCTAAGTTAATGTACTTATTTGACCGCTGTCTCAGCTCGGCCATGTCCCTCGGCGGTCTTCCAACCAAGGAATCTTTGAATCCTCCTTCGAGCAATCCTTAAGTAAGGAGGAGTATGGCTACCTCGGGTGATAAGTGAGGGACCGAGCTGGATTCAGTGTGGAATCTGTGCAAATACGCACGCAGTGTTTCATCTGGCTTCTGGGTTACTGTTGCTAGGGTGTGATCCGACCTAGGCTGTATGCAACTTGCGGTGTACCTATTGAGGAATGCTTGCTTCATTTCTTTCCAGTTATTGATGGAATTTCTTGGCAGTTTGGAAAACCAACGCAGGACGGGAGCTTGGAGGGTCATGGAGAAGGCCCGACACTTAAGCCGATCTCCTTCCCCATGAAAGTTAATTGCACCTTCATAATTGAGGACGTGTTCTTGCGGGTCGGTCAGGTCGTTGTACCTAGCGATGTTGGTTGGCCCGAGGTACCCAGGTGGTGGCTGGTAGGACATGACTGCTGGGGTGAAGGGGTGGCCTGGATGGACATCGTCGGGGTCGGCTTGTTGGTCATCAAAAGGTGGTGTCTGAGGTAACTGATTGAGAGTAGTAAGGGGTGTTGTAACCATTTGTGGTGTCAACAGTTGTGGAGATGCCAAGTTTTGGGTTGGGAGTATAGTGTTACCTTGGTCTGTTGGGATGGTCAGAGGTAGTGTTGGCTCATTTGTGGCTGGGGTTTGATCTGGTATAACTCGTTCAGCAAGGCGGTGCATGGTTATCTGTTGTAGGTCTGCGATAGCTTTTCCTTGTTCCTCCACTATTCTCATTTGTTGTCGCATTAGAGATAAGAGTTTGGCATCTCGTGAAAGGGAGGAGTGACGTGAGTGGGAGCGGTGGGTGGTGCTGATAGACTGAGCACGCTCACCACGGGGGCGGTGCTGTTCAGTGTTGGTCTCACCAAGCTCAGAACGTAGCTGCACGCGCCGACCTCCTCTGTCATACTGAGCTGGGTTGGTGGTATCAGTGTGGATGGTATAAGGCCCACTGTGTGTATGGGTAAACTCTGGGGGAGGAGGTGGCGGTGGGGGAGGTAGTGGGGGAGGAGGAAGGGGAGGCGGTGGCAGAGGTGGTGACGGCCCTGCTGCCCTGTTGGCTTCAAGATGCTCACGTAGGTCCTCCGGAGACCGTGCCCTCCTGGGACGCCCTCTTCCTCTCCTCTGAGCTGTTGGAACGTCAGACATGGTAGATTCTTGGTGGGGCTGATGTTTATCTTTTCCCCACAGACGGCGCCAATGTGATGTCCTAGGGCGAGGAGAACCTCTAAGGAGGGGAAATCTCCCTTAGAGGGGACTCTGCCTAGGGTTTATGTGTGATGTTTGTTGGGAGTCCTCTAGTGGCCAAAGGGGAAGCCAAAGAGATACCCTAATCACTGGTGTGTGAGGGTGGCGATTAGGGTAAGAGGACGTACCTTTGCCCCATGTAGTACTGAGCTACTTATAGGGGGGAGTTGGTTGCCCTAATGGGCCAACTTAGGGCCCAAGTAGGGCCAGCCTGTAATGAGCTAGGAGTGGTGCGCTGTCCTTCCGGATAAGGATGGGGTGAGCTGTCCTTGCGGATAAGGCTGGGGTGAGCTGTCCTTGCGGATAAGGCTGGGGGACGTCATCATGTCCTTGGTGTCGGAATCTTTGGGGTGATGTCGGACCTGGGAAGACATACGGAGATCGGACCTGAGCAGAGGCATGAGGTCGGCCTGTATCTGGCGCTTGTTCGGCCGTTGAGCCCTGAGCTCGGCCAAGCGTTCAGTGGGTCCCTTGTTAGGTCCTTGAGCTTTTAGCGGGGTTTATGGGGAGCTCGGCCTAGCCAGGTCCACCACAATAGTTATGTTTAGTCTGATTGCTTTGAAATTTTAATATGTGGTCCTTTATGCTATTTGAATGAATTCTGGAAAATTTGGTTTGATTTGGAATTGTTTTGGTATTTTAAAGGAATTTTTGCTTAATGATGAAAGCTTAAGAAAATTGTATTTTGAATGGCTAAAGGTTCAAATGAAAAGTATTTTCCTCAAGTTCAATGACCATGAAACTTGGTCACTGTTTCGGTGATTCCAATTTTAGTACCACTGAATTATTATGTGATTTTTGGAGTTGGTATGCTAATTTTATTAGAGTCATTTGCGTGAAAACGATTTCGGAAGAATAAGTTTTTCGAGTTAAACCCAAACAGAGTTTTTGAACTTAACCGATTTCAAAAGGCTTAAAATTTTTATGGTAGCTTCTTTAACACGTATTGAAGTTCTCTGTAAAATTTGAAGAGATTTTGAGTTGATTTGATAATTTTTCTAAGAGCAAAACAGTGAACCACTTGGTTCAAATTTTTCAGACTCAGTGGCGGAATTAATTGAAAAAGTATTACTTAAACAACTCCAAATAATCTGAAAATTTTATGAGATAGTCTTGACTGTACAAGGAAGGTTTGTACCAATTTTTATGTGAATCGGAGTTGATTTACTATTTTTAATTATGGCGTTTTGGTCTCAGGTCAGCAGCAGTACCGTTTGGATTTTTATGCAAAATCCTATTTGAAACCTAAGCTAGGATTGTTCAAAGGGCTTTAAAATTTTATGTGTTAAACCTTGATATATGTATGTGTGTTATGTAAATTTTGGGATTTAAATAAATTGATTTGATGTGATTTTTAGTTGTGTCTTTCTTATTTTTTCCGTAATTGAACTAATACTCAATTTAATACTTTTTGAACATGCGTGAACTTTTTTTGCATTTTGGTGACATGGCTGAACAATATATGGAGAAATCTTGGTGTGCTTCAATGAATATGGTGAGAATTTGTATTAAGTCTATGTAAGAATAAATTGTATCTAATTAATTTAAGTGTTATGTTTGGTTTGTACTATTCCTTGAAATTAATTAATGCATGATTGAAAAGAATTTGTTTAATTGAAAAAGTGTTAAGCTTATTTGTTGCTATCCTATTTTGTTGCATGATGTTGTGTTTGAAAAATGAATTGTTTTAAGTGTTATTTTTAAGAAAAGTGTTAAGGGGATTTAAAGTGTGATTTTACGGTGTTTTCGGATTTTTCCAGAAGTGCGATTTTTAGTTGTTCCTTCGCTGTCCAGCAACTAATTAAATTGTGTTTCACTTATGGAAATGTTTTCAATTGATTTAAAGCTTGTGTTTTTCAATGGTATTTGATTTAGAGAAAATTTGATTGAAAAAGTAGAGTTTTCGATGTTTTCGGGTTTTGACTCGTGGCTGTCCGGAACGAACCAGCAGCCAAAGATTTGTTTCAAAATGTTTTATTCATTGTGTTAAGATGATTTTGAAGTTTTTAAAGTATGTGTGAAAGTTGGATTTGATTTGAGAAAGTTAAAGTTTCTTTTAAGATTTACCCGACAAAAGATAAAACAAGTTTTCAGAGTGAATTGATATTGAGCGTGATTAGTAATTAAATAATTTTATATTAATTGTGTGTCTTGTTTTAAGCAAGGATTTATAAGTCGGGGAATTGGGGCAGCTAACGATCGGAAGAACTCGCGGCAGTTTCTGACAAGTATTGCTGGATTTAAGGTGGGAGAGGGGCTTTCCCCAAACACTGTGGTATTTAGGTAAATATTAAGACGTTCCGTATCATCTCAAAGATTGGAACTTATTGGTCTCTGGATCAGTAGTATCGTGGCAAATTGTTTGTGTGTGTGTGGCCACATATACGAAGGGGACTAGGACCACGCACCCTATAATGCATGATGTTATTGATGTCAATATGCCATGATGATATGATTTACTTTTATTAATTATGCATGATGAATATCTTATATATGATGAAAATGTTAATGTTTGAAACTTGGTGAAATACTTGCATGAATAATCTATGATGGGGGATAAGTGAGACAATGGAAATTATAAAAAGTAATAATGATGCTGTTGAGAATAATGCGATGACATTTGATTAAGCAATGAAAAAGAAAGAGGTTGAATAATGATGCGATGTGTGGACAATTCATGGAAATTGTGGAAAGGAAAGTGCAAGGAAAGAAATGATAAGTCTAATATGATCAGAATCCGAGATGCGAATGTGGCAAGCAGCGAAAGGACTAGCGTATTGTGTACCTGCTCGAGGAACTCTTCAAGGTGTACGGTTGATGTGACGCGTTTGCCGGGTTAAGGAACTCCCCGACGTGATCAATGATCGTGACAACTTCGGAACATCGAGAAAGCATTGATATGAAAAATTCGATTAGAGGTCGAGGTTCATCGAAGGGATGAACAAGGGTGACTCGTCCGAACTTACGATTAAATAAAATAGTAATAAAACATTAAAAAACATTGAATAACGCGACGAGTTGAGTGTGAAGTAATGGAGAGGAAGATATCCTGTTTATCTGCGGATACTCAGGTGAGTGATTGTGATAGGGGAGGGTGATGACGGTGAAACGTCAAGTAACCTAGAGTGCTTTTCTAGGCAGAACGAGTCTATAAGTGATCAGGGATTAATACACAAGGGATCGTAGCGTGTTCTGCACCCGGAACTAGAAAAATACTGTCGCCCCCTTGATCAACTTTGGAACAGTGAGAGGGAACCTGAACGAGGCGGGAAATCGATTGGTGTTGGGCCCTTGCGATGTCGCGTAAAATGTTGATTGTCATGATGGCTGGCCTGTGCGGTTGTGGCTTTGACAAATAAGTATGTTGTTGGATTCTCGGTTGTTCCACCGGCGTGGGTTAAGGTTCCTGTACTCCCGTTTGCTTCCGACTAGGCTTGGGAGGATTAGAGGAGATGTATGTGTGCTAACTAACTCCTCGATGACACTTCCTTAATTCCCATGTCATCGCTGGATACGCTTTGATAAGACTTAATGAAGTAAGATGAAATTATTAAAAGTATCGTCGGAATAAAAGATTAAAATATCGTACGAATTGTTGAGAAAGGAAAATGAAAAAACGTAAGTGGTGAAAAAGTATGGATAAGACTAAGGATGTGACGTTTCTATGATTATGAGATGTGATGTGGCATTGCGAAACAAGTAATGAAAGAGATGAATGAGGAAGAGAGAGAATGACACGATTGAAAGTATCACTGTGTAATGACGTTGATGTTGTTGTTGATGATGATGGATGAGGTGGATTATGTGGTGTATTTTGTTATCTGATATATATGTTGTTGTGTGTTTGTCTTAATATTGTTCCTTATGTAATTCCACCCGTCGACGAGAAATCGTTTGGGATCGCTCACTCTCTCTTCTACCCTATTTTCTTCTGCTGGTATTCTATTACGCCAAGATCCTTGTGAGCCCGTTGGACGATGGAAGCTGGGAGTTGACTCCGGTTGGCTGGAGATGGAGAGGGATTGGACATGCAGAACATGATGAGTAGACTCGTGCTGACAGATCAAGAGTTCACGATGAATCCAACATTTCCCGATGATGATGAAGAAATATTTGAAGACGCAGAGCAGCCGTACGAGTTGGCAGGAGTTCCCAGTGATGGTGGTGTCCCATAGTATAGGCTATTAATTATGTCTTAAATATGTAATGCACTATCTTGAGATGTGCTTCCTCTGGTCCTATTTATAGGGCACACTTAACCATATCACACGGACCAAGGAGGGTAGTTAGGTTTCTTGAAACTTTAAAAAAATACTTCAACATTACAATCTTACCCTCTTAACTTGCATTGGGAATTTCACAATGTATTACTTCACATTAATGGGCAAAGGGCAAATAAGATAAAATAGCAATAAATGCCTCTTAGAAAATACAAAGTGACTTATAAATAGGACCACAGAATCCTTCTAGAATGTGACTTATAAATAGGACCAGAGGGAGTACTTAAAAAGGAGTGGCTCTGCCCTGGTGTAACCATTTTATGAGAACATATGTTTTGGAAATTTTATTACTTTAAAAAATGTGACTGGATTTGAAAGGACTATTGTAAAACAAAATATTTTATGAAATTGAAAGCGTGATGTTTGTAACATCTCAATTTGGAATTTGATGTGTGATGTAGAACATGAATGATTTATTTTAAAAGGATGTTCTAAAGAGAAAATGTTTTTACGAAAATGAACACATGTCCACGTCGCCAATGCTTTAAAAAAAATTCCCAGATTTTTCACTAAATAATAATAAAATCAAGTTGACTAAATCGGGGTGTTACAAAATCCAAGTAAGATTCCACGAGAATCACTAAGCTCTTGTTCCTTTTTCAAAGCACAACTCTCTAACAAGAGTGCTTCATGGAAGAGCATCCTTTCATTCATATAAACTCCCTTCAAGAAGTTGGTGGAGGGGTTTCGGACGGATATTTGGCAGAATTTTTTTTAAATCGTCATTATTGTCATGGAATATGTAGACGAACACGTGCATTGGTTTTTCAACTACACTTAATGTTGTATCATCTGTCAAGGAATTGTGTTTATCTTCATTGTTGATTCAAATATGTTAGTTCATTAAATTTGACAAAAACAAATGCAACTTTAAATCATTTTTATTTTTAAAAAAAATGCAACTCTAAACATACATGAACGACTTGTGTGGCATGAGAGCCTTAGTTTCTCTATGCTACCAAGTCCAAGATCATATCATTATTTTCATTCAAAATGAGTAGAGATAACATTATAATAAATATATAAAATTACTAAAATTTAAATCCTATGAGTAACATAAATGAAAAGATACCAAACCAAGTATCTTCGCCATGGTCTCAAAGAATAACCGGAAACTGGTGCGGGTGAGGGTGATCGAGATTGGGAGAGGGAAGTGACATAATGATAATTCGGGCTTGGGTAATTACAGGTTAATCGGAAAACTTGTACCAGAGTACCGCCATACGTGATGTGTGAGAATGTTGTAGCCCACAGGAAAGAATAGGGAAGTTTGAGCAAGAGCCGGGGCGAAGGCGACAGCAGGGGCGACAGGAAGGGTGGAGGCTGAAAGGGTGACTTCCGATATGGAGCGGGCGGAGCGGAAGGTCGAGTTAAACCAAGTCCAAGATCATGTCATTATTTTCATTACTGTCAAAATGAGTAGAGATAACATTATAATAAGAGAATAATGTATCTCCTGGTGAAAGGAGAGAAGTTGTCTCCTTAATCCAAGGATAGAGTGACATGTGTCCCTTCCTTTTTCCTTTTTCTTTTTATTTTTTTATTTTATTTTCTCTCATTTGCTTAACCCACTTGCCAGTTGCCACTCGGTGCTTCTTTCTTCTCTATCTACTGGGCAACTCCTTTCTTATTTCTCTGGATCTACACATGCATTTTCTTTTCTTAATTTTTTTTTTTTAAAATTAAAACATTAATATGATACAAGGAAGATAAAGATTGCCATAAAGATTTATCATTGCCACGCCTTCCATAATCCACCACATTCACCATTATGTTTTATTTCAATCTTTCTCTCCGATCACCCTCCCCAATCTCAATATCTCTATGCTTTTATTACACTATTCTCATTCACTTTTGCCCACCGTCCCTGTTTGAAATGCCACCACCAATCCATCACGGTCATTGTCTCAGTTGTTGTTCTAACGGGGAAATCATAGTCGGTAGCAGATAACCACCGCCACTTCGTTGGATCGGTGGCAATGAGAGGAACAGAGAGTGATGGTGAATTAATCTGGTTTGGAAGAAGGAGGTTTTATGTTTTCTAACATGAAGGAAGGAGAAGAATAGTTGTTACCTGTACTCATTTTACCAACATTTTGGCAATTTTCGGCAAATAATTTAAAAAAATAAAAAAAGGAAAGGGACAGATGTCACTCTATCGTTGGATTAAGGAGACAACTTCTCTCCTTTCACCAGGAGATACATTATTCTCTTATAATAAATATATAAAATTACTAAATTACTATAACTTAAATCCCATTAGTGACATAAATAAAAACTAAAAACCTTGGCACATCATCATCTATGATAATAAGTCAGTGAAGTAGTGTGCTGGTAGTGGTGTATGCGTACTCATACCGGTGTAGGTACGGAGTACGATAATTTCTGAAAAACTAGGGTATGAGTACGTTTATATATATATATAATAATTTATTTTATTAATATAATTATATTAAAATTTTAAAAAATATTAAAAAAATAAAAACAGTAAGTTAAAAATTAAAATTCATAGGAAAAACCCATGAAAAGAACTCTGAAAAAAAAAGAAAAGAACTAAAAAACGAATTAAAGAAGAACTAAAAATCAATCATACTGTGTAAAAACTATGATACTCTCTACCAAAGCCATACCGAGCTTCATTTTGGGAGTACCCATGCAATACAGGCGTACTCCAATTGATTTGGGATTAGCCCACTTGCGCCCGCGGCCTAAAAATGAAACAACACACGATAGTTTAAACTATCACACAGAAATTGCCCATGTGCAGCATTATCAGCAACAACTCACAAGCAAAAAAAAGCACAAAATAACACAAATTCACAATTTCTTCTTCCTTTTAATCTTTTTCAATTTTCAGCAACATTCAACAACAATGCACAATGACACAACACACAAGCACAAAAAGAATACCATAATTTCACAATTTCTTCTTCTTTTTCAATTTTCAGCAACAACACAAAGCACAAAAAGAATACCAATATTCAATTTTCAATTTTAAAAGCATAAAAGAACCCTAAATACAAATAACCCAAATAACCCCAAATACCTGGTCTTGTCACGACTCACGTGTTTGTGTATATAATTAGGCATGGGTGAATGCGTATTAGTTTAGTTTTTATAAATGGGGTTCGGGGTTCGTGGGCCGCCCACAGCCCGCGAAAAAAACGGGCGGGATAGGCAAGCATAAATTGAAACTTTTTCTAAAAATTATGCCCTGTCCGCAAAAAAAATGCGGGCGGGGCGGGACCGCGGACCAATGCCCTAATTGCCGTTGCTATATGATAAATAGCTATGCTTAAGTATAAAAAAGTTACCAAACTCATCATTGGAAAAAAACAAAGTCAAACAAATTTTAATTTTTTTATGTACTCCCTATTCTCTATGTGTATAAGCATGGTCTTCTTTTGTTTTTAAACATAATAAGCACATATTTTAATTTCCAATAACATTAATTACTATTTTTTTCAATACACTCTCATTTATCACACTCTTTTTTTTTTCCACTTTCAATATCTTTCTCTCTGTTCAATAATGATTATACATGAGCATTATAATCAAAATACCTCAAATTCTTATATTATTTAACCATTTCTTAAAAACTCGTGCATAACCTTAAAAACATTACTTATAAAGGAATGCCTTTTAGAGTCCTAATAATAACTATAAGGATAAATTAGAAAAATATACAAAATATTATCATTTTCAATACCGCTAATAATATTAATTAACTTTCTTAATTTACGTAAAATTTCATTTCAAATAGTTGTATTTAGATAAGAAGGAAATAAATTCCAACAACATAGGTTGAAGGGAAAAGTAATTCACTTAGTCCATGTTTGGTTAAGTGAGTTAGCTCAGAATTAATTCTGGAATGTCATCGCTAACCATTGCTCATGCTCCAACGTGTTTTTGGGGTCAGAATTGATTTTCTAGGTCAGAACCAAACATGCTATTACTAATGGATGAGCGCGCGTTTCTTGATTGCAGGGGAGGGATGAGCAAGTGAGTGATTTTTGTTATGGATCTCTTAATATTACTTCAATAGAAAAAAAATCATAAATTAATATTTTTTTCGAAAATTTAAAAAAAAATATCTTTTTAATATCTTTAATCTATATTTACTTGCTTATCAAATACCTTTAGGACATTTGTTGACATTTTTTTTAATATTTCAACCATTAACCGTAATCCAATGGTTAGATAGTTTATAGTTTTCATTTCTCGCATTAAACTCGAATTCCTTGCTGAGCATGTCATTTTAAATTGAATTTAACCATACCAAATAAATAAAATATACAAGGTCGCTCTTTATTTTGAATTTTTACTAATTAATAATTCTATTACCTATTAATGTTATGTGTAAATTGTAACACCTCGATTTATATTTAAAAGATAAATAAATAAAAGTCGTGTGAAAATAACAAAATTCGGTAACATAAATTGAGGAATTCAAAATTTCTTTTGAAAAACAAGTTTATAAACAAGTTTGGGGTTTACTATTTACAATATGCAACATATAAAACTAAGTTCCTTTATTTCGACTCTTCCGCTGCGACTCTCCGATCATCAAGCTTCTTAACAATTTTCCTAAAATGTTAAACTACGGTGAGACATTTTCAAACACATTGAATCAAAAGATAGTATATAGTTCATAATAGCAACTTAGGACTAATAACTAAATCAGGGCATAGGAGAAATACATGTATCACGCTATCAGGACTCGTGCAATGCATGAGCGCCTCTCAATGCCAACCTATAACTGGATCCCATTCACATTGTTCTCAATCACAGACTCATTATCACATATTTCAGTGTGGGATCCATTTATAGAACTGGTCCACTTTTCACACTTTTCATACTTTCACTTTTTCTTTCTTTTTCCTTTTTCCTCACATCACCCTCCTCCTCTCTTGGGAATAGATTAGTCGGGAGTCAACGCCTCGCAACCAATGCTTGCACATTACTTGGCCCTATTAGACCAAGCATTACTTGGGTAATGTTCCTAAGTGGCTACAGCCGAGACCGTCCTCCGTGACCTCTGAAATGTCTAAGTGACCGATAGAATGATAGTGGTGATCAAGGAACTTATCCCCAACACGGGTAGCAAATCCGTGCCCTTTAAGTGGATCAAGGTCCCACTCACTACAATTCCCGCGATTGTTTCAATAACACAACTTAATCACTGGATCATTCTCGCCCATCAGTTCTATATAATTAAATAGTATTCGACTATTTAATTAGACATTTTTGAAATTTTAAAAGTAAAATTGCTAAATGTAGTAGAATGTGGAAGGATTGCTCACATGAAAACTCTGGTTTAATGGGAGAAATAAGAATAATAAACCATAAACATTGGATCATAAGATTTAAAATTAAAGCACGACTATTCCTTCTCATACCTCATACACTGAATCCCTCTCCCCCCAACAGAGTTGTCAACAATTTTGGTGACTCGTCAGCCGCCATAGTCATTCCTTTCCCCATTTTTCATTTCACGTTCTTTATCGAGTCCCTGTTTTCATCTCCCCAAGCTTCTCTTTAATTTTCCACTCATACCGCCTAACATGTTTCCAGCCACAACCTGAACCTGTAAACCCTATTGATGTAAGAAATTAGTTTAGTTGTTACTCCCTCTGATCCTATATATAGGTCACTTTCTAGAAGAAATCTTTGGTCTTATATATAAGTCACTTTATATTTCCTATGCATCATTAATTGTTTTTTCTCTTTTTTGCCCTTATTAAATGTTTTAAGTAACTATGTTTTTTTACTATTCATTAATGAATGTGAACTTTTCAAGAAATTAGAGGGGGTAAAATTGTAATGTTACAATATATTCTCATAAAATTCACAAAACTAACTACTTTCCTTGGTCCGAGGAATACCGGAGGGAGTAGTTAGAAAAATTTCTAGCTCAAAGCATGTGCAAGATATTTTAGTTGTGTTAGTTTTCAATAATGATTTGTAACTAACTTTACATTTTAGCAATTAATCAAACAAGCTCATCCTTTTTTAGACTCCCTCTCTAAAACTTTCTCTCTTCTTTCTCACTACTTTTCTCTCGTTTTATTAGCTAACTAACTCATTTTCTCAACAACTTTATCGGTAAACAAACAACACTATAAATCTATTATGGCATCAAGAGCAAACTACGATTCCGAACAAGCTTCTGAATCAATCACATTTTCGCAACTCTCTATCAAACTTGATGATCGAAACTTTCGAGTATGGAAGCAACAAGTGTTTGTTGCGACTTGAGGAGTCAGACTTCATGATTTTTTAAGATATTCTCAAACAGTTCCACTTTGTTTTCTTGTTGATTCAACAGCTGCAGAACCTGATTCCTCCACTATGATAAACCCAGCTTATCATGCTTGGGAATTGAATGATAGTAGTTTACTCTCTTGGATTCTCTTTAATATTTAAGAATCCATGCTTGCCAGATTTTTTGTTGCATTAGATCTGCTAAATTATGGAAAGCTATTCAAGCTTATTTTGATGCTTAAACTCGAGCATGTTTAGGACAATATTGATATGATTTAGAAAACACTAGGAAAGGAACTTTGACAGTTAATGGATTTTTGCTAAAAATTCAGGGCTTAATTGATGCACCATGCACTAGCCTCAATAGATCAAGAAATTTGTGAACCTGAGTATATTGACATTGTGTTAGAAAGATTGAGTGAAGAATATGAGCCATTTGTTCTCTGTGTTACTAGCACAATTGATTCTCTTTATTTTCTGCATTTTAAGGAATTGTACTTGCTTATGAAGCTAGATTAAAGAAGCATAATACTAAATTAATTCCTGATACCTTTAATGCTAATGTTGCACACATTCCTTACAATGGTACTAGTACACACACGCGCACGCGCGTGCACACATCTATAGCCTCTTAATGTGGCTCAAATCAAACTCTCCAAACAATTTTGCCTCGTGGCTACACTTACATTGCACAACAACACCAACAAACTGGTCTTTATAACTATCAATTTGTAAGGCAGCAAAATCAGGAAGTTTAGTCTGGATTTGATGATAATGGTTCTAGTAAATGAAATTATCAAGGAAGAGCTCCAAGAAACAATAATTTTAATTTAGCTAGAGGTGGAATGACATGTAATAATACTAATGGAGGAGGAAGATCCCTCTAACTACATGGTTATATGCCAAGTGTGCAAAAAAAAAAAAATAATAAATAAATAAATAAACTTGGTCATGATGCTACAATTTGTTACTGGAGGTATGATGGACAGTAGGGCAATAATCAGTATAATACTATTCCATATGCTCATGCTCAGTTTCCTTCAATTCTTGCACCTCCTCTTCAGTTTCCTCCAATGTTTGCACATCCTTCTCAATTTACTTCTGCTCAAGTGTTTCCCAATCCACCAATCTTACCAGTTTTCTTTTCAATCATATCCACCTTACAATCCTCAGTTTCTTGGTCTACTACATCAACAGTTTCATGAAATGCAACATACTCCACACTTTGAAATTTTCAATCCTTACTCCATGTCATATCATGGAGAAGCTAGTAACTTCAGGGCTCAACATGTCATGCATCCTACCTCAACTACTTCAACTACCCCTAGATTCTTTGTAGGCTTGCGTTAGTCGCATCATAATCCTGTCTCTTCATCTCAGCATACCATGCATGCTATGATTGCTACTCCATACATGTTTACTGCTAACTCTTGGTATCCTGGTTCAGGTACTACCTATCATGTCACACCTAACATTGATAATCTTCACTCTAGAATTGAATTTGGAGGTTCAGATAAGTTACTAATGTGAAATGGTGTAAGTGTGTATATTTCACACATTGGTAACACAAATCTTAAATCTCCAATTAATTCAAATCATTCCTTATATCTCAAAAATTTACTGCATGTTCCTGTTATCACTAGAAATTTACTCCGTGTTAGTGAACTTGAAAGGGATAATTGTGCTTACTTTGAGTTTCACCCCACTTACTATTGTGTTAAATTGCAGGGCACCATTGAACTTTTTCTTGAAGGTGTGGATGCATACTACTACTTACATATTTTTTCATTGAAATCTCACTTTGTAAAATCCATTTCCATTTCTTGTAAAAACTAGCAGTAATTCTTATGTTTCTTCTTGTATAAATAACTCCGCTATTGAATCCTACTCCCTACAGTAGTATTACTTCATGTGTGATATACCAAAAGTGAATAAAACTACTAGTGTTTCTCATGTTTGTGATAAGTACTAAGTGCTCTCAAACTCAAAATTTATTCTTGTAAAACTATGATGGCATAACAAAATTGGACATCATAATTGTGATGTACTAGATAAACTTTAACCACGCTGTCATATTCATATCATTAATCTCAGGAGTTTAGACAATTCTATGAAGCATGTTGTCTCGATAAGTTGACTTCAATCCTCTCTTCACCACTGAATTCACCAAGCCATTAGAATTTATTTTCAGAGACTTTTAGGGTCCTGCTCCAGTAGTTTCATCTACAGTGGTTACATATTATATCACTCTCGTTGATGCATTTACAAGGTTCACCTAGATTTACTTCACCAAAATTCAGATGCCCTAAAAGTGTTTTTGGAATTTTAGAAAATGGTTGAAACTCAGTTTTCAGCTAAAATAAAAGCCTTACAGTCAGTTTGCGGAGGTGAATACAGACCCTTCTTTAGTTACCTTACTACTTACTCACAGACTCAAATGTCTTCACACTCACTATCAAAATGGAGTTATTGAACGAAAATGGAAGTAACTCTTCTTGCTCAAGCAAGTTTACCTTTGCAGTTTTAAGATCATGCATTTTTTACTTTTGTTCATCTAATAAAGAGGCGTCCTTCTTTTGCTCTTTCCTTTTATGTCCCTTACTCAAAAATCTTCTCTCAAACTCCTGATTACTCCTTCTTCAACGTTTTTGGTTTTGCTTGTTATCCTTGCCTCAGACTCTATAATAGCCATAAACTTTCATTCATAACTGAAAGATGACTTTCATAGGTTATTCTTCTTTTCATAAAATGGCAAAATAATCATTAGCAAAGATGTTATTTTGATGTTTGTTTTTCCTTTTCACAAAGAAAAGCAGTCTTCTACCATATCTGCTACAACCAAGAGTTCTACTCTCATTCAAGCCCTTTATCGAACTAGTTTACTAACCTTCATTTCTCCTCTTGTTTCTTATCAATCTCCAATCACACATGTTGCGGAGCCTATCACACGGACTGAAGAACCATAAACCATTCCTGTCGAGACTGATCAGGTTGTACAACAAGAGTGTGCTATATCTCAACAACCTGAGGTTAATCCCACTAACACAAATCACATAGAATGAACATGAGGACATTTGTAGTGATTCAGGTCACACTAAGACTGATTCTCAGGCAGCCTTATACTCAAGTTCTTCTGATGTTCCTCCTCTATGAACCACCAGACACACTATGCAAACTAGAGTTAAGTCTGGAATATTCAAACCAAAAATTCAGGTTGAAGAGTCAACTACTGTTTCTTTGCCTACTACTAAGCAAGCATTACAAGGTCCTGAGTGAAGTAGATCCATGAATGAGGAATATGGTGCCCTTTTGGCAAATAATACTTGAGAAATTGTTTGAAGACCTACTCATAGAAAGCCTATAGAGTGCAAGTGGGTTTATAAAATTAAACAAGTACAAAGCAAGACTTCTTGCTAAAGGTGTTCACAAAAACTTGGGTTTGATTTTGATGAAAATTTTTCTCCAGTTGTAAACCTGCAACAATAAGACTTGTTTTAATCATTGCTCTAAGCAACAAGTGGATGTTAAGGCAAGTTGATGTCAACAATGCCTTTCTAAATGGTGCTCTAAACAATGAAGTATACATGGAGCAACCAACAAGATTTGAAGTAGGTGGAAAATCCTTTATTTGCAGGCTTACTAAAGTCTTGTATGGTCTCAAACAAGCTCCAAGAGCTTGATTTGAGAAACTAGCTCTGTCTTACTGACTTTACAGTTCAAGCAAACTAAGTGTGATCTCTTCCTTTTCACTTGTCACATAAATGGGGTTAAATTTTACTTCCAAGTGTATGTTGATGATATCATAATTATGGGAAACTCTCATTCTGTTATTCAATCTCTCGTTGATACTCTTCACAAGGCCTTTGCTCTCAGAGATATAGGAAAACTTAGCTATTTTCTAGGATTGGAAGTCACTCATCTAAATGATGGTTCTCTTCATCAACCCCAACATAAGTAAATTACTGATATCTTGGAAAGATTTCACATGGCTGATGCTATGGGAATTAGTACACCTATGCAATCAGGTCTGAAGCTAACCAAGCATGACTCGGATTATTTTGATGATTCCTCTTTATATAGATTAGTAGTTAGAGCAATACAGTGTATATATATATATATATATATATATATATATATATATATATATATATGCTACAATAAATAGACCTAAAATCTCTTATAGTGTAAATAAAGCATGTCAATTTCTTAGTTAACCTCTTGAAAGTCATTGGAAAAGTGTCAAACGGATTCTTATATATCTCCAAGGTTCTTCAACTGAAGGCTTACATCTCAGGCCTGCTACTCACTCAGCTCTCTATGCTTATTGTGATGCTGACTAGGCTGGTAATGTAGATGATAGACGATTCACATCGGGAGCATGTATTTACTTATGGCCTAATTTGATTTCTTGGTGGTCTCACAAACAGCCAGTAATTGCAAGAAGTAGTACTGAAGCAGAATATAGAGCTCTAGCTCAAACTACAATAGAAATCATTTGGCTCCAAAGTCTTCTCATTCAACTTAATGTCAAATTAATTTCTTTTTCCTAAAATTCATTGTGATAACCAAAGCATTGTGATGCTTTCTCATAATCCAGTTTTACTTAACAGAACAAAGCACATGGAACTAGACATTTTTTTTTTGTAAGAGAAAGTCTTATTCAACAACAACTTCAAGTTGTTCATATTCCAGCACAAGATCAAATTGCAAATGTTCTAACAAAAGCTCTCTTAGTTACTAGATTTGATCAACTCAAGAAGTTTCTCACAGTCAAGCCTACTCCTATTATCACGAACTCATCTTAGTGCTCTGCTATTTTTCTTTCCAGACAAGTGTTTATACATTATGTGTAGTTGAGATTAAAGGGGAAGTATTGATGTAAGAAATTAGTTTAGCTGTTAGTTAATTTTAGTTAGCAAAATATCTAGCTCACAGCATGTGCCTTGCACATGACTGTCTAAGTTGTGTCAGTTGACTATAAATACTGATTTATAACTAACTTTCCATTTTAGCAATTAATCAACCAAGCTCATCATTTTTTTCTATTCTCTAAAATTTTATCTCTTCTTTGTCACTACTTTTCTCTCATTTTCTTAGCTAACTAACTCATTTTCTCAACAACTTTATTAGTAAACAAACAACAATAGAAATCTATTAAACCCTAACAAAAGAGGTTGCGTAAAATATCTAATGCCCTCCTGTAAGCAAATTAAGGATCTTGAATTCATGATTTTCACACTATTTGTTTGCTATAATTGAAGATTGCAATGAATGGAAACTTACCCGGATCCATTGCTTGAAGTTCCTTTGGAATTCCTTGATTGTTTGCCCTTATGTTCTTTGATCACTTTTTGTTTTTCTCTCCTCTGTGCCTTCTCTTATCTGGTTTTCCCCTGATGATTAGAGAATGTTCTATCTATTATTATAATGTCATAACCCCTTTTAACCGCTCCCTCAACTGATACTTATATATCAGTATTTCCGAACAATTGTATCCTTTCGTCCAACGGTCATATGGTTTAACAATTACTTCTCTTTTTAAAGGCAGAGGAGAGGGACTTTTAAATCATAAAAAGACTCAATTGATTCTAAGTGACTTTAATAAGGTTAACCATCATCACATTGAACCTTCTTTAATAAGAATCAATTCTATAAATTACATGAGCCACTATAGATTATTAAAATAATCTAACAATCTCCCACTTGGCTCATGTGATGACTTGAAGATTCAACAAACCATAATTGTACACTATACATTGAAACTATTAAGCCATCATCTTTAATTGAATTTAGATTATTGGATCATGGCGGTCACAAGTCAATAATAACGACATGATTCCTTCCATGTATCACATAATCAACTCAACCCAAAATAACTTTTATCCTTGATGTTTTTCATAGACACAATTTATCATCACACTAAACAATACATATATATATATATATATATATATATATATATATAACATAATGTGGATAACAAATAATCAAAACGGAAACATAACTTTAATTGAATTCATAAGTGTCATTACAATACGAGCAATATAACTATACATATATGTACACATCTTACTTTTATGCTAACAAGATCTTATCTATGATGCCCATCTCTCCAACATGGCCAATGAATGTTTTGGGCGGCAACCCTTTGGTTAGCGGATCCGCTATCATCATATCAGTACCAATATGCTCAATCAACACTCTTTGTTTCCGAACTTCTTCTTTGACACTCAGGTACTTCAAATCCATGTGTTTCGCACCCTTAGAGTACCTGTCATTCTTAGAGAAGAAGACAGCTGCAGAATTATCACAATACATTCTCAACGGCCTAGCTATACTGTCGACAATGCCAAGCCCTGAGACAAAGTTCCGCAACCACAATGAATGAATAGTGGCCTAAAAGCATGCCACAAATTCAGCCTCCATAGTAGAAGTAGCAATCACAGATTCTTTTCCAGTCCTCCATGAAATTTCCCCTTCAGCTAATAGGAAAACATAACCAAATGTGGATTTCCTAGAGTCCACACATCCTGCATAGTCTGAATCCGAGTATCCGATTACCTCCAGGTGATCTGACTTTCTGTACGTGAGCATGTAATCTTTGGTCCCTTGTAAATACCTAAGAACTTTCTTTGCAGCTTTCCAATGATCCATTCCGGGATTACTTTGATACCAGCCTAACACTCCAACAGGAAAACTGATATCTGGCCGTGTGCATGTTTGAGCATACATCAAACTCCCAACAACTGATGCATAGGGTATAGACTCCATTTCCTTTCGTTCCAAGTCATTTTTGGGACATTGCATTTCACTAAATTTATCCCCTTTTTGGATTAGAACTATTCCAGGAGAACACTTTTCCATTCTGAATCTTTCTAGCACTTTATTAATATAGTCTTTCTGAGACAATCCCAAAAGTCCTTGTGATCTATCACGGAATATTTCAATTCCTATCACATAGGTTGCCTATCCCATATCTTTCATTTCAAAGTTCATAGAAAGAAACTTCTTTACATCATGTAACAAACTAGTGTCACTAGCAGCAAGTAGGATATCATCAACATATAGAACTAATACAATGAACTTACTCCCACTGACCTTCATGTAGATATACTTGTCAACAACATTTTCTACAAAACCATATGACGTAATGGTATCATTGAACTTAAGATACCATTGTCGGGAAGCTTGTTTCAATCCATATATTGATTTCTTCAACTTACACACTAAGTTTTCTTTTCCTGTGACCAAAAGGCCTTCTGGTTGGTCCATATAAACTTCTTCTTCCAAGTTACCATTAAGAAAAGCGGTCTTTACATCCATTTGGTGAAGCTCCAAATCATAATGAGCCACCAACGCCATGACAATTCTTAGGGAGTCCTTCTTTGAAACTGGAAAGAATGTCTCTTTATAATCAATGTCATCCTTTTGAGTGTAACCTTTGGCAACAAGTTTAGCCTTGTATCTTTCAATGTTGCCTTTCGAGTCTCGTTGTCTTATAGACCAATTTATTTTCGACCCACTTTGATTTTTCAGGCAACTCGACTAGTTCCCATACATTGTTGTCATCCATTGATTTCATCTCCTCTTTCATGGCATTGAACCACTTTTCAGAATTGCTACATTCCATGGCTTGTCTAAATGAGACCGGATCCTCATCAATGCTTAAGTCACATCCATATTCAACAGAGTAAACCACATAGTCGTTTGAAATAGCTGATCTTCTAGGCCTTTCAGACCTTCTTAATGCTACTTCTTGTGGTTCATCTATCGCTTGTTCATTTGCAACTTGCACATCATTAGCTTATTCATTACCTATATGTTCATCTTGTGGGTTTGGAATATTAATATGTTGTCTTGCCGTGTTGTGTGACTGTGACACAACAAGAGGGACAACAACTTGAGGAGGAACACTAGATATAGGAGTTTCTACACGAATCTCTCTAATATCCACATTTTGTGGTTCTCCACTCCCACTGAACTGACCATTCTCAATGAACCGAGCATTTCCAGACTCAACTATTCTCGTACTATGGTTAGGACACTAAAATCTATACCCCTTTGACTTTTCCGGATACCCAATGAAGTAACCACTAATGGTTCTTGTATCAAGCTTCTTTTCATGTGGATTATATACCCTTACTTCTGCCGGGCAGCCCCAAATGTGAAGATTGTAACACCCCGATTCGGCAACTTGAAAACTACAGTAACTTAAATTAAATATAGTGAAAATTTGGGCAAATTTTTTTTTGTATAACGGGAACGTGAGAACACTTAAGATTTCAAAACATGGTTATAATTAAAAACTCATGTTCTCACATTTCATAAAATTTTTCAAGTTCCAAACCGAGATGTCACAAGACATCGCACTTTGAAACTGTTTCACAAAACATCATTTAAATACACAGCCCATTTACTTGTTTCAAAACATCAATACTGAACAAAACTTTAGCCGGGTTACAGTATGATAAAGCTATGGTAACTAAGAACTTGCAATGGAATACAATACTCTGAGGGGATTACCTAGCATCTAGTCATACACACTAAGACTTGCAACCTAACTCTGAGCCTAGGCAGATCAAGTTCTCAATCATCTTCGTCTGCCGGAAGATCCTCGGGCCTCGGGTACCAATCCTCGTCGCTGAGACTCTCCTCCGTGTCGACCTCAGACCGTCAAGCAGAATCGTCGTCCTCGCCACCTTAGGAATTTCTTCCACAGAGTTGTCTCCTTTCAACGGAGATGCTCCTATCTCCCGAATGAGCCGAAATCTCGCTATACTATCCATCTAATGATCATACAAAATTTTTCCAATGCAAAGCATAAATATAGGAGAGAGTGAGCTACCCAAAACAGCTATGTCGACTATGTGGAATTATAATAGGCAAATATTAAGACAAGACAATAAACATCAAACAAATCAAAACACAACAAGATCATCATCATCATATAATTAAGACACAATCTTATATTCAACTTTTCATAACTTTCTCAATATCTTTCTCTTACAACTTCCACAACTCTTATCAATTCTTTCTTCAACCATGATCTCAAGATTCATCAATTATTCCAGGAATTACTTCTCATACTTATCTATAAATCTTGCTCAGTATTTGATATCTTTAATGTACTTTTCTTTTGATTAATTTCAATCTCTTAAGTCTTATCGTTCCGGTTCGCTCAATGATGTGGGGAAAATCATCACTGAGGAAGACACACACGTCTACATCTCCTCGGTCATCCACCTATCCTTGTCAGAAGCAAACAGGAGTACAGGACCTTTACCACGAGGGCACGACAGCTGTCTCAACAATTGGCTCCAAGCCAGGAGAACTGTAGAAATCTCGGGTATAGTCTCAAATCAATTCAAATCATATCAATTCATATCATATCATATAATCAAGGCCCACTGTAGAAAACTCGGGTACAATGGCAATCACAAATGCCCCGTTCCAGTCCCTCTTACTGTTCAAGATTTGCAATCTAGGGGGCGACAGTACTAATTCTAGTTGATCGTGCAGAACTTACCACGGCGTTGGACCCAGTCCCTACCACGTCTCGTATACCACATATGGAATTCGTTCTGCCTAGAAAGTACTCAAGACTTCTTGACGTTTCACCATCATTGTCCTCCCCTAATGCAATCTCCACCCGAGCATCCGTAGATACTCATGGTTCCTTCCTCTCCACTACTTCGATACGACACTCATAGCTCACCGCGTTCGTTAATGTCTTTTAAAGTCTTTTAAAGTTTTAAAGTTTTAATTAACGGCTTAATCCTAACGGTCGGCTCATCCTTAGTGCATCCCTTCAACGAGTCCCGACCACTAATCGCAATCCGTTCCCCAACTAATCTCAACAGCATCTTGCCTCATATCTCCTTCTCGTGCATCTCATCAGCATCATTCTCATCAACCATCACTCAGCAACATCATCAGCATCTTTCTCGTCATCATTGCTCAACAGCATCATCCGCATCCTCCTTCTTAGTTGTTGCTCCGCAGCACCATCAGCATCGTTCTCCTTAGTCATTGCTCAGCAGCACCATCAGCATCGCTCTCCTCAATTGTTGCTCAGCAGCACCATCAACGTCTTTCTCCTCATCATCTCCACGCTTCCGCTCGCCTCGTCGGATATTTCTTATCACCATCTTAAAAATCATCTTTTTATTCTTTCTCAATTTCAGCTCAAGATTCTCTTCTCATCATTATTTATCTCTTTCACATTTTCATTCACATCATGACTTATCTCTTTCTCAATCATTCTCATAACTCTTATCCATACTTCTTTTCTTTTCAATCTTAATTCATAACTTTCACCATTTCATTATTATCAATTTATGATTCAGATGCAACCAAACATTTTCCAACAGATAATTAAACCATTTCACATACTAAAAGAAATCAAGTAACTCATGCATAATTGATAAAACAGAGCATCATACCGTTTCAGCAAAACATGTTAACTATAGACAACAATCAATCTCAGCGATTCGTATGGATAGCCAAACAAACAACAATCAAACAAACAATTGCTATCCCACTACATCGCCTAATGAGATCGAGGTCCAATCTTTGAGATGATTGGACGCCTTAATATGTTACCTAAATACCACGACATCTTAAGGGAAGCCCCTCTCTCACCTCAAATGACGTAGATCTCCAAGAACTTTCCAAGCTTTCCAAGTTGCTACTCCGGCCTCGTTTCCTTTTCGTCAGTCACCCGAACTAGAACATTTTTCCCGTGCGTTAGAAACGATTTCGATAAATTCATAATTTCGTTTCGCAATCACGTAGAAATAATTCCTTTCGCGAAAACACATTGCCAATATCCAAAAAGGTTTTAAATCCAAATCAAATCTCTAATAAAAAGGTTTTCAAGGAAACTTGAAACAATTCTAAAATAATCTCTTTATTAGAACCAAATCCATTTCTCTTAATTTAAAACACTTTGGTTATAAAATCAGTGTTCTTAAGCTTTAAAACAGAATACGGAAATTCAATAAAATTCCAAGACCACATCAAGTTGATTCATTAAATTTCCAAACTTCGCAATATTATCAAATACTGATCAAAGAAGGTCATATAAAATTTCGAATCCATTTAAGTTATTTAAATCATACTTTTTAAATAAAACCTTTTTCAATTCCTTTGAAATTCAAACATAGATTTTTCACCCACAAATCTCACAAACAAACTTCAAGGCAATTCCAATTCAACACATTCAATTAGCATAAAGAACAATCACATAAAAGTTTCAAAGCATTCACAAACACACATCATGCAAATCACATTTTACATAATTCAGAACCATTAATTAAATTATAATCTTAATAAATTAATTCAATTACTCTTACGAAAATAATTTAAATTAAGCCTTGTGACTAATTCACCAAGGACCGAATTATCAAGGTCATTATTTCCTAATCACTAATAAATTTATAAACTTGAAATCATTGAATTAACATTACAAAAATTCCTTTTCACCTAATTATCACCTAATTAAATCAACTTATTCATTTTATTTCTAAAACCAAAAAGATTAAAGGAAACACACATCACTTTCATCCAACACATAGCATCATGCACCTAGGAATATAGCCATTATCAAAGGTCATTTCATGAAGAGAATCTTTTCAACTAATTAAGCATGCATTGGCCGAATCATACACATAAAATTTTGCAAGGATTTAATACACAAATAAAGACATAAATTATGAAATCATTTTCTTTATTTTGGGCTAAAAACCGTGAGCATCCAAAAAGAAAATTTAACAATTTCAGTTCATTTTCTTGACTTAAATCAAAACAACAATTCAAATCACAAATCACCTCAAAGATTCACATATATTTTCTTTTGAATTTAATTATTTCATGCATGTACTTTTTAAGCCCTTAGATTAAAATAGTTTCATCATGCTTGTAACTTAAATGATGATCAACATAATCTTCCTACCTCTTTCTAGGTTGGCCGAATGCCCATATACACAAGACAAGGCTTTTGGTTCAATTTTTCAACACACACAAAAGTCATATAATCACATCAAGTCATGTAGGATTTCAAAGCAAACTTTTCAAAGCAACCTACTACACCATTTACTCACATCAACATGCAAGAACATCATTAAGACAAGATTTTTCTCAAACATTTTTAACATGCATAAAATAAACTCAAGTTCATCACTTATTTATAAATAAAAATCTAGATTATACTTTAAACTACTGAGAATGACATGCATGTTCTTAAAATCATTAGATCTAGTCTTAAAACAAACATGCATCAACTTTTTACAAAATAAAAAGCATGGATCCTATCTTAATCAAACATGGCCGAATGGCCCTCACAAAATTTAACATGCACAAAATCAATTACTTAATCAAATCATGCTTATACTTCCAAAAATCATTTTAAAGCTTGTTACTTTAATTCTTTTCTTCAAAACCGAGTTATAGATATAAAAGAGAAACATGATCTTTGCTCTTAAAATTAACATGCAAGACCCAAGCTCTCAACTTTTTCATTTATCAAACAAAGATAATCACATGCACATACTTAAATCACTAAGATCACCACCAAACTAACATGCAAGACTAAAGGCTTAAACTTTTTCACTAATCAAGCTTAGATCATATATTTATTCATCAAATAATCATAGAAATACACATAGATCACGGTTTAACAAAAAGATTCAACATGCAAAGCCAAAGATTTTCACTTTATTATAAATCAAACTTAGATCATAGAGTTGCTTGTCAAATAATCACAAACACACACATAGATCACGGTTTTAAGCAAGAAAATTAAACATGCAAGGAGGTTTATTTTAGATTTCACAAAAATCTTAGCTTTCATTAGATCCTTAAGGTTTTAGTTAGGAAAACATTAAGATCCTTTAAGAAAACCTCAACCGAAACATCAAGCATAAGATTACACTTATTACAAATCATTTTTAATCCTTAAAGTCCATGATCAAAGAATAACAACACATAAACTCATCTTTCAAACCATAAAATTAAACATGCAAAGAAGAAAAGAGAATAGATCTACAAACTAAAAGAGAAAATCTAAACTATTACAATCTTCCTCTTGATCTTCAAGTCACCTACCAAGAAAAGGGTTGGTCTTCTAGCTCCTAACACTTAGATCTTCAAAGAAAACTCCTTGATCTAGCTTGAATCTCCTTCTTCCTCTTCCTAACGTCACGACCTCCTCTCTCTCTCTCTTTTTCTTTCTCTAAGAGCTTAAGGAGTCTCCTAGAGTGTGTGTTGGTGTGGAGGAAAGAAATGAACTTGAATGGAATGAAATGAACTAAGGCCACTTCTATTTATAGGCTAACGATGCTCTCCCTCTTTTGCCCTTGGTCTTTGGTTCGGCTATTGCACAATGGGAGGGGTAATTTTGGGCTTCCGAAAGTTTGCATGTAGGGAATCTAGTTAAGGGGACATGGTGGAGTAAATCAAGGAACTAGGTCTCTTAATGCCTAGTTACTCTTTGGTTACTACTTAGAATTTTCTACACACTTGGTTTCCTCATGGCCCTTTTCTTACTCTACAAGCTTCTTGTCCTAGAAAATAAAAATCCTAGGCCTACACCCACATACATACATACGTATGATACACACACACATATACACATACATATAAACCGTAGCATACACACATACACATACATACATACCGTGTCACACACACATACACACATGTCTTGCACTTTTATTTTCTAATCACATTTACTCATGATTATCAATTCACACAATAATGCAATTAATCCTAAGGAATTACATTCACACCATCATCTTCATGCATCACTTATTAAACATACATTAAACCAACACATATCACATAAGAATTCATGCCATGATAATAATTTCATTTTCTACAAAACAAAGTCTCAAAATTCGTATTTTACAATCTCAGAAATAAATTTTTATAAGTCAATCCAGATAATTCTAAAAATTACATTTTCAAATTCTACGTTTAAAGACGGTCGTTTTCATATAAAGATCATGAAAATCCGAGTTACGATTAAAAAGATACGAATTTTCAAAGTTGACGAATCCAAAAACTTCATTTCAAATAAAAATCACCTTTTAATAAAATCACAACTCATTTCTTATAAATCAAATCAACGAAATCATTCACTTCACATTTATAAAAATGGTTTGTTTATAAAAATCCATGAAAATCAACACTTTATTTCTTTCTCACGTAAAATACTTGTCTGAAAATCTTTTATAAAACAAATCTCAAGATTTATTTTGACGAAATTCGTTTACGAACGTATGGGAAAAATGCGGGATGTTACAAAGATGCCTCAAACTGGGCTTCCTTCCTGTCCACAGTTCATAAGGAGTCTTAGGAACTGCTTTACTGGGAACCCTGTTCAAAAAATATGGAGCAGTCTTTAATGCATGCATCCACTGCGATATAGGTACAACATTGTTACTATTACTTAACATACTCCTAACCATATTCATAAGAGTACGATTCCGCCTTTCAGCTATACCATTCTGTTCAGGTGTACCGGGCATTGTATACTGTGCACATATGCCCCGACTTTCAAGAAATTTTGCAAACAGACCTAGACATTGTCCACTTTCATTGAATTTACCATAAAACTCAACACCTTTATCAGACCTCATTACTTTCACTTTTCTATCTAATTGCCTTTCAACTTCATCAATGAACACCTTTAGGAAGTTCACTGATTGAGACTTTTCATGCAAAAGATACAAATAACAATATCTAGAGTAGTACTCAATAAAGGTAATGAAATACTTTTCACCGCCCCATGACGGAACATCAAATGAACCACAAATATCAGTGTGTATTAACTCAAGTAATTGACTACTTCTTGTGGCAGGATTCTTTGATCTATTTTTCGTTAGTTTGCCTTTGATGCAATCTACACATATTCTCCAGTCATCAAAATCCAATTGAGGTAAAATTTCATTTCTCATTACTCCTCAGTATCCTTTCTCTGGATATGTGACCTAACCTTTGATGGCACAAGAAAGCAGAATTTTCATTATGTGCACTACGTTTAATACCAACATTATGTTCAACATGAAACAGGGATTCAATAAAATTAACATCAAGATTAAAACGATATAGACCATTAATTAATGTACCAGAACCATAATAGTACTTATCTTTATATAATGAGAATACACCATGTCCAATCTTAAAGTTAAAACCTATATTATCCAACGTAACATTGGAACAAAGACTAAATTTCTATCACAACCAGGAACATAAAGACACTCTTCAAGATCGAAATGACAGCCAGTGTCCAAGATCAATCTATACGTTCCAATTCCTTCTATTTGTGCCTTCATTCTGTTCCCCATATACAAAAACTTTTCATTTCCTTTTATGGTTTGGATCGAAAGAAATCCCCGTGTAACATGAGAAACATGAGTAGTAGCACCAGAATCTAACCACCAGGTACTATTAGGTACTTCAATAAGATTTTATTCAAAATTTACTGAAACATAGTAAATACCTTTCTTTTCGAACCAAGCCTTCCTTTTAGGGCAGTCTTTCTTGAAGTGACCTTCCTTCTTGCAGAAATGACATCTCTGTTGCTTCTGGATTCTACCTTCATTGACTTTCACTGAGGCTTTCTCCTTCTTTTTACCCTTCGAACCTGGCTTTCCCTTGCTGCTACTAGCACCATCATATCCCACGAGATGGACAGATTGATCCTTCAGTTTCTTTAATCTCCCTTCCTCCTGAACCAGCATTGCCTTAAGTTCCTGGAAGCTCCACTTTTCTTTGATAGTGTTATAGTTCACTTGGAATTGCCCAAATTCTGGAGGAAGCGAGTTCATAATAAACTGAACCAGAAATGTCTCATTCACCTCCATACCCATGGTCTTTAACTTTGCTGATAGGTTTGTCATACTAGTTATATGATCATAAATGGACTGAGACCATTCAAACTTCTTCGTTGTTAACTCACTCATTAAGCTCCCAACAATGGACTTGTCAGTAATATCCGATTGAGAGTATTCCTTAACCGTTGTCATAAATTCCCTTGCATCATCAATTTTGGGCATTGACGGCTTTACATTTTCTTCCATCATCATCCTCATTAAATTCAAGCTCAACCTGTTAGACCGCTCCCAAGCCTCATAAAGAGATTTGTCAGCCTCTGTACTAGTCTCAGTAATGGCCGCATGCTTCTCATCCATAATCAATGCAAGGTCTAAATCTATCACACCAAGTTGAAACTTGATTTGCTCAAACCAATCAGAATAATTCAACCCGTTGAATTTAATGAGTCCATTGCCCATGCCAAATAAATTAGCAGAAACGGTAAACATTTCACATGCTCATAACATTAATATTTTGAGTAAACGTAATAGATTCAAACATATACTAACTTTAACTATGTATTTAAGTTCACCTTTGGGTTACACCTAAATCCATATATAACTTCTAAAAATCATGATGCTAACACCAAAATACTTAAATAGACAATTAATCCCGCTTAAATGAACATGCATGTTATCTTTGGATATACAAACACATATTCTCCAAGTATGTCAAATAATTCTTTAATATTATTAATTTCAATGGTATACCTTTGGGTAACACATGAAGACCTTATAATAATAAACTTAATTTAATCCATAAATTTACTTTTATATAGCATCAAACTTATGGGTAATTGGAACAACCGTACAATTTTGGAATTAACATTCTAAGACTCGATCACTTTGCTGATTAACAAATCTAACCCATAATATAATTCCAAATAAAATCCATAAATTGTATATATAATATACACAAAGCATTGGTATGATCTATAATAATTTCATACAATGACAATATATAATTCTTTCAGCCTACACAATTCAGTAGGAAATCCAAAGAACTTATATAATAACCATATATATACATAACACTACTGGAAAAAAGACTTTTAAAATCGGCCGTTGTGATGTTGAAAACGATGATTTTAAAAGTCAAACTTTTAAAATCGGTCAAACGACCGATTTTGAAAGTGGGAACATTGAAATCGGTCAAAAGACATGATTTTGAAAGTGGAACATTGAAATCGGTCAAAACTCAAAACGATCGATTTTGATTCTTCTTTTTTTTTCGAACAACCCATTATATTCAACTGATTCTTCTTTTTTTTTTCTCGAACAACCCATTATATTCAACTGGGTTTTTTTTATCATCATATATGATAAATCATCAATCCAGTATTTAACTTTTTTGAAACAAAAAAATAAGTGGAAAAAAAATCAGCAAGAATCAGAGGCCAGAAGCAAGAATCATTACAGAGAATCAGCACAAACATATTTCAACATTGAATCTGAAAACCATAACAGAGTATGCTCAAAAAAGAAAAATAAGTAACTCATAACAGAGAAGTGGATCTGTGGAGGTGATGACCCACTTCTTCTTCGCTTTGGACTTGGATCTGTGGCGGTGAGGAGGGTGTGGCCGAGGTGGTTGATCTCTGGATCTGTGGCGGCGACTGGCGAGGAGGGTGTGACCAAGGTTGTTGGCCTTGGATCTGTGGCGGCGTAGCTCCTCCTCCTCCTCCCGATTCGGATCGCGATCTTTCCACCTCGGTGAAGGCGGCTTCGTTGTTGATGGAGAATCGCGATTGAGGGAGAGAACGAGAGATGGTGACGGTGGCTCGGTTTAGCTGTTATGGGTGGCTCGGTTTAGTTGTGCAGGGATTTGTGGGTGGCAAGGACCGAGAGGGAGAAGAGAAGACGAGAGAGCGAGGGACGACGCCAGGCGAGCCAGCGACGGCGAAAGGCGAGAGACGAGAGAGAAGTTGAGAACGGAGATGGTGAGAGAGAAAGAGAGATGAGTTCGAAAATGAAAATGGAAAGAAAGAAGAAGAAGAAGTTGAGGCCATGGAGAATTGGAGATGGGGGCACCGCACGGTAGGAATAAATGGAAATAATTAGGGTTTCCTGGGGAGTGTAAATAATTAAAAGAATGATAAACACTTTCTAACTCGGTCAATAGTGACCGATTTCAACAGTGACCGATTCTAACTAATTATTTACAAAAATGCCACCGCATTTCTACATTCTAACTCGGTCAACAGTGACCGATTTCAAAAATACTTACGAAATCGGTCGTTCTGACCGATTTTAAAAGATAAAAAATTAAAAATTAAAAAAAAAGAAAAAATGCTTACGAAATCGGTCGTTTTGACCGATTTTAAAAGATAAAAAATTAAAAATTTAACAAAAGAAAAAATACTTACGAAATCGGCCGTTTTGACCGATTTTAAAAGATAAAAAATTAAAAATTTAAAAAAAGAAAAAAATACTTACGAAATCGGTCATTTTGACCGATTTCAAAAGATAAAAAATTTAAAATTAAAAAAAGAAAAAATACTTACGAAATCGGTTGTTTAACGACCGATTTCAAAAGTTAGATTTTATTTACAAAATTGCCACCGCGTTTTTTTTAAATCGGCTTTACAACGACCGATTTTAAAACCCCGATTTCAAAACCTTATTTTCTAGTAGTGTAACCATATATGCAGAACTTTCGTTAATACCCATTAAAATAACAAAAAAAATTGTTAACTTCATGGTTACAGATACTTAACATAGAGAGTATAAAGAATAAGATGTTGGCCTAGGACATCAGTACCATGCATGGTGTATTACGGTGTTAAAAATTTCATATTTAGAGTGCATAAAAAATATCAGTTCTGCGTTGCGACCGTATTCATTCCGAAATTCTTTGCATTATACGCACGGTACCAATTCAATTGAATATATTTCATGCAATATATTAACCAAAAAATATCACAATAATGAAACATAAAGTTGCAGCAGAAACATTAAACCCAATTTATGATGCGCAAAGAAAAAATTGGGAAAACATCATTCATGATGAAGAATCACAAAATTCAGAACCTGGCGGCTCTGATACCAATTGTAAGCAAATTAAGGATCTTGAATTCATGATTTTTACACTGTTTGTTTGCTATAATTGAATATTGCAATGAATGGAAACTTACCCGGATCCATTGCTTGAAGTTCCTCTTGAATTCCTTGATTGTTTGCCCTTATGTTCTTTGATCACTTTTTGTTTTTCTCTCCTATGTGTCTTCTCTTATCTGGTTTTCCCCTAATGATTAGAGAATGTTCTATCTATTATTGTAATGTCATAACCCCTTTAACCGCTTCCTCAACTGATACTTATATATTAGTGTTTCCGAACAATTGTGTTCTTTCGTCCAACGGTCATATGGTTTAACAATTACTTCTCTTTTTAAAGGCATAAGAGAGGGACTTTTAAATTATAAAAAGACCCAATTGATTCTAAGTGACTTTAATAAAATTAACCATCATCACAATGAACATTCTTTAATAAGAATCAGCAACAACAACAACTAAGCCTTTGTCCCACTACAGATTATTAAAATAATCTAACACCTCCTTCCCAACTGTGTTGTGTTTGAATCCGACACCCTCCTCCTTCAGCTTTGACAGATATATAGAGGTTGCACAAAAGATTCAAGTTTTTTTGTTTTTGTTTTTTTTTTTTTGTTTTGTTTTTTTTTTTTTGGTGAGCTTTATCTTGTCTCTACTTATTTTTGACCAAGGTCTTGTATTGATGTAAATTGAAATTTCTATTAAGATTAAATTGTCAAGTTAGATTGAATTAGATCGAAAGTTTCTCTATTATGAAAGTTTCTGATATATTGAATAAAATATAGCCCTTGAGCGATCTATAACCTTCTGAAATTGTATTTTGTCTTATGTAAAATATCCACGTAAGAGTTGTATCAGTTGTAGTTTTATGGATTTCCGTGATGCTTCAAATTCACCTAATGTCTCCGAGCTCAAACACTTAGTTTTAGCTTATTGTTGAACACATCTTTGGCATTTGAAGAAACACCCACCTCTTTTGATACTTTTTTTTTTCCATGATGTGCCACATGCAAACCCTTTTGGAGGATGAACTAACCATCTTCTCAATGGCAATCATGATAGGGTCTTGATATGTCATTATAAGATTTGGTTTTTGTTCGTCCATTATTACTTCTAAAAAATTTTCAAACAATCAAACAAATGATTTTCCTTTCTCCTTTGCTAAAAAGGCTGCTCCAAAAGTAATACATTGCCTATGATGGTTTGCTCCTATAAATGGTGCAAAAAACCAACAAATACTTATTAGTCCTATATGTAATACTGAATGAAACCACATCCCCTAAGAACGAATAATTTATCCTACAAATGCCTTTTGCCCAAAAAACACACTTTAGCCGATCTTCAATATCTACCTCATAGAATAACGAGCTTTCTTTTTCTTCCCCTTAAAGTTATCAATGAATACGTGAGCATCAAAATATTTAATCAGGATCTTTAAATGTCTCGAAAAGTTTTAGGAAATTCTTATGTGTGCATCCGACATTTCCATAATAAGTAACAAGGTTGATCCTTCAAACTTGTATAGACATAACTCAATCATAAAATGCATTAATTAGATCTAAGATAATAACTAAGCACTCGAATAAGTAGCAATAGTTAGGGCCGACCCTGAAGGTAGGCTTGAGGGGCGCAAGTCCGTTAGATTACAAACCCCAACATATATCCCCAAACCCCATGTTGAGAATCATGTTTCCCATGATGATATTTTGATTATGATAACATAATGTCAACATGATGACAAACATAAATATTGCTTGTTACAGGTACATGGATGAAGCGTGAAGATGTGCATGCCGTTAGTCTTAAACCTTTAGGTTTTAGAGTTGGTATGTAAAACAATGTTTAGGCTAAGTCACTGAAGTAATTGTTATATGATATGATGATGATGAGATTTTGTTTTGTGAAAACAGTAGAAGAAGCTATTTTTACAAACTTAGCTCCTGGAAAGTGTTTTTATGAAAACCTTTGCGAAAACCTTTGGTTACAAAATCTTTTATGAAAATCTGATTTTTATGTGGAGTAATCGATTACCCCTTCTGGACTAATCGATTACTTGCTGCAACCTGTAACTAGAGAGTAAGTAATGGATTACTTAGGTTCATGTAATGGATTACTTCCATGCTCTGGTCAACTAAGTGCAAGTAATGAATTACTTGAAGCTAATAATCGATTACATTTTGTGCTGCAACATTTTTATAAAAACCAGAGAGCAAGTAATCGATTACCTTGACCAATGTAATCGATTACCATATTTCAAATTTTGAAAAACGTGCTGAAATCTTTTGATTCTCAGAATGATTTATTTCCTTTTTTTAAATGATCACGTTTTTGAAATTCAAAACTTCTTCTGCATTTTTGGGGCAAGAAGCTATTATTCTTTTCTCCTTCAACTATACTTTTTGAAAAACTCTTCTTGGAGAAAAATTTGTTCATCATCATCATCATCCTTCATTTTATTCAAAAGTCAAAAACCTTGAGTGTTATTTAGTGCTAATCATTGTCATAGGATTTTATTGTTGTATCAGCTCTATCTAGAGAGCATTATTGTTAGTTGCACATTCTTCTTCATGAAAATCAATCTTTTGTAAGGGGTGTGATAACCTTAGTACTTAAGGAGTGTTATCCTTAGGATTGAACGTGCGTCGCATTCATAGGGTGAGATAAACCCTTGTGTATTGGGTAGTGCTATACGAACGGTGGGATTCCTAGTAGTTAGGCTATCTGTATATCTAGGAAAGTGTTCCTAGTTGTGTTTGTTTGAGGTCCCTTGCGAACGGTGAGATTCCTAGTAGCTTGCGGGGCGCTCTGGATGTACTCGGGGACGCGTGGCGTCTTGGTATAGTGAAAAGCTCAAGTGGGTCGCTTGAGGACTAGATGTAGGCGTTGTTTGCCGAACCAGGATAAAAATTCCCGGTGCAAATTTCTCTATCCCTTATCTCTTTACATTTCGCTTTTATATTGTGTTAATCATATTTTGCGAATAATCTTATTTGGAATTATATTACACGAGTATTGTGTTTTCATTGAGTTTATTTTCTCAATCTCGTGAATAATACGTTTTCAATATAAGTATAAATATTCTTTTAATTCTGCGTTTAAAAATGTTTTCAATCGTTCTTTAAGTCTTCCACTCGTTTAAATCTCTTTAAATCTTTTAAGAACGTTTGATTCGATTGAAATTCAATGTTTTTATAAACACCCAATTCACCCCCCTCTTGGGTGACGTTGCCAATACCATCAATTATCCCAAGTCCCAACAATTTTTAGGGGTGAAATTATCAATATGCCCTAATAAAAAAAACTAGAATACAAATCCCAATTTATTATCCCCAAACCCCTAAACGCAAAACTATTTTCCGACTCGGGACTCTCGAAAATTATGGTTATATTTCGCCTTGAAACTCTCGGAATTTATTTTAATACATATGTATCACATTTCCGACTTTAAACTCTCGGAATTTTAATCAATTTTCCGAGAGATGGTTCTCAGAATTTATGGCTGAGAATTTGGCTGTTTGTGCGTGTCAAGGCAAACTATTCAATAAGAAGGAAAATCAAAGACTTGATGAGGATAAAGAGTGTAACGACCGGAGTTGTCACGGGAATTATGTTATGATAAATGCATATTATTAATGTGATTTAAGGAAATGATATTGATGTTTTTATGATGGTATATAAAAATAGGAAATAATTTAAACCAACTACTTTCATAAAAATGCGTCATTTATATTTCACATAAGGAGTTTAATTTAATGTACATCATTTCACATTATTTCAGTCAAAAGGTACTGTATCATAACTCTGAGTTACTAAACTCAGTCAGTGCACATATACATATATATATATATATAATAAGGTGTAACCCAGAGCAGTCCACTAAACTCAAAAGATACTAACAGTTAGTCTACATACTAATGATATATACCTAGCATATAACCTCAAGGCTCATCAACCATCCACTAACTCCCGGTTGATGGCACTACCTGATCACTCTCCCCTCCAGTCTGTACGACGTTGTCCCCAGTTGGCTCACTCTCGCCCTCCTCGGGATCCTCCTCCTCAGAGTCCACCTGAACCACCGGAGGCACACGTTCCGGTGATGGTGCAAATCTCACAGTCCGAGATGGACCTAGACGGGAAGGATCCTCAGGTGCAGCTCTCTCCGGAGGAGTGCGAGCGGGAGCAGTTGGTCTGAAACGAAAATGAGAACGACGACGTGCAGGCTGGGGCGGTGGAGTACCATGTCGATAAGTAAAAGCAGGAGGTACATGTTGGGCATATATCATAGGTATGCGGAACCGATGAGGACGCATATACGCCAAGGGGTTCGGGTGGCGGAAGATCAGCTCCACCTCCCCCTCGAACGTGGCCCTACGCTCCTCATACTCCCATGTCCCTCTCACGGGACGCATCTCCAGGCACGCCAGAAATCGAGACATCACCTAATAAACAAATAGGGCAAAGGGAGTAAGACAGTGTCATTCACGTACAAATGAATAATTAAATGAACTAGGAATAAACAAAGACAATTAGTCAAGTAGCAATTAAAATCACATAGGCAATTAAGCAATCTCAAATAATCAATTAATAATTACTAAATAATAATTATCAAGCAATAATGTATGTTTCTAATGCATGTGCAATGCAATGCGATGCAATTACTTGATGCAATCTCCTCTGTGATATTTTTCAAATATTATGCACTTGGCAATTTCACGTTTATCGATAACGTCCTCAACGATTAAATTTACGTTTTATCGAAAACGTTCAAACGATCAAATTTTACGTTTTAACGAAAAAGCTAAAACGCTCCACGTATGTTTGACGACAACGTACCAACGATCACACTAAATAGGAAAAGCAATTGGGAGTAAACGTCTTTCCACCAAGTATACAATTACAACCCATGTGTAAAATATACTAAAGACCGTCCTCCACAATCACGAAATACTCCGAGAGATCGATAGAATAAAATTATAGTCATTGTAAAATTATCTCGAGTCGAGTCTGCAGAACCCACTCATCATAGGACTATTTTACCTATAATTAATTCCCACGGTTATTTGACGTATCACCGTCATAAACCTAATCTCGGCGTATTCTCATACCGATTTAATTAAATCGAATGTGTCTTTTCCTATTATCTTATCTTAACTCCTTAACATCATGCATGATTTCAATCACAACCAAGTTATTAGGATTGAATTCAAATTATTTAATAGGCATTGAATTGATGTTAAAAAGGAATTGACATCAAAACATTCTTTTAAATAATAAAAATAAAGTTTTTATTTTAAAAGAATTAATTAAAAATATTAGGGAAATATTGGATTAAAGAAAAATACATTTTTCAGGTTCTGGACAGTGTCTAACCGGTTAGAAAGTCGTGTAACCGGTTAGTCACATTCAAATTTCCCTCTTTTTCCAATTTTACAGTAACTAACCGGTTAGAAGTTGCAGTAACCGGTTAGTCACTGCAGCAGCAGTCCAAAAATGTCACTTTTTAACACCAATTCAAAAACCTTTCATTTTCAATCCTTATCAATCACTCACAGAACATTCTTGAGCATATTTAAACATGTTTAAATCAATTATACACATCAATTTCATGTGATTCACATAGAATTATTCAAGTATGCATAAAATCACATATTTAGCACTTAACATGTCAAATTCAATTTCAGAGCTTCTCAAGTCAAATTTATCGTTCCTTTAGCTCATGTTCAGTTAATATGACCTGCTTGAATGAGTTTTATGTCTTATTTTGGCCTCCAAGCCAAAGTCCCAATTCAAAACCTGTGGTCCTTGAGCTTGTAAAGATCTTTTACATTCCAAGTCATTTAATAATCATTCTAGCAAATGAATATCTTCTCCCTTACCTATTGAAGCTTTTGAGACTGATTGAAAAGCAAAGGAAAAGGTTCAACACGATTTTGAGGCAAAACCCTCCTCAGCTGCAACTCTGTTTTCAGTTTCAACAGGGGGTATTGATCAGAGATTTTCAACAAGAATAAGTGAAATAAACGTGTGAGAAAGGATTAGAATCAAAACTAGGATATACTAACTCAAGATTGAAACAAGTTTGGGTTCCAAAGAGAGCTTGAGCTTACCACACGAATTCAACAAAGAGAGCTCCATAGACTGATTTATGCTCTGTTTTCCAGCATCAACAGAGTCAAATTACAGAGCCTATAACTTCTTCTATAGTGTATAGAATCGAGTGGGACTTGTTTCTTTTTCAAGATGGTTCAAAGAGCTTTGTTTTCATGTAAAGTTTGGGTGTGTTGATGCTTCAGAGAACAAGAACGAGCCAACACAAGTGAAATGGTTCTGAATTGGTTTTTATGAATTGTTGAGAGTGAGATTGAGTGGTTGGGAATGGGTTAAGTCATCAACACCCACCACCACTCGTTCCCAGCAGAGATTTGACGCGTTTTCAGGCTAAGGTGGCTGGTTGAAAGGCCAAAAACGTGTTTCCCTTTCCAATTCGTGTCCAGAACAATCTCAGTTCTGGGTGTCTGAGAGCACTAACCGGTTACTCGTATCACTAACCGGTTAGTGAGACACAAAAATCACAAAATATTATATTTTATTCTATTTTCTTTTCTCTTATCAAATACTTATTAAATACTTCTTTTATTTCCACAAAAAGAATTATCTACCTTAATAAAATAATTTTCTTTAATTATTTCTTAATTTATTTTTAAAACATAATTATATTCTAATCATCATAATTATATTATAATCACATTATAATTTTTATAATAATTAACGTAATTACATATAATTATATTTTATAATCGGGGATTAATTTTTGGTATGTTACAAAGAGGAATATACCGACTTCATTATTCAAGAGGTTAGCGGTGGAAGATCAAAACAATATTCTTGGCTTTGAGAGTAGAGTAGAGGTGAGTTAGAAGACAACTAAATTTTTAGCCATCTATAGGAATAATTCAGCCCATGAAGATCATTGCATAGTACTCACTAGATTTCAAGAGGTGAGGCGGTGATATTTTGGTGACTAGTCACCTTATAGGTTACTTTGTTGCAGAAGGAGGTGTCACAAGATTAGAAAGAGTTTATTACTAATTGGATAGGTACTTGGTGAGTAATCACCTTTAACTAGGTGAGTAATCACCCTATTACACGTCACACACATTCAGTTGCAACATGAGATGTAAGCAAGGCATGGACTTGGTTTCAAATACTTATCACATTTGTAGAGTCTGAACAAAAATTTCGAGACCCATGCATCTCTCGGAAAATTTCGACAGTCAGAAAATAGTTTTGGGTATTGGGGTTTGTGTTCTAGTATTTTTTTTAATTAAGGCATTCTGGTAATTTCACTCCTAAAAATGGGGTTTGGGGATTTATGTTGGGGTTTGTAATCTAACACTAAAAAATAATTTGACTTTACTTAAAGATTTATTTATTTACTCTTATTGCATTAGGTAAAGGTGGTTATTATATGTCCAGTGGCAAAATGGCTGGCCCTATAAAAAAGAAGTCCTAGGTTGAACTCTCATTTCACTCAACAACCTCATTTTGTTCTTTTTTTTTTCTTTAGCGTTTGATTAGTTCTTATTTTTTAAAAAATTTATTATTATTATTAGCCATGTTACTGTATTAACTACTAATAAGTATTTTCTTCGATTTTACATATAAGATTATTTTAGGAAAAAAAATTATGATCCTATTTGTAAGACCTCATCCTAATTTAATTTCCAATAATTTAATTACTTCTTTTTTAAAAATACTCATATTAAGTCAATCCGTTTTAGAATCTCAGTATAAATTATAAAGGTAGTTTCAAAAAATATATTAAATATTTACATTTTCAACAATGTTACTATCAATATTAACTCACTTTCTTGGTGGGAGTAAATTTTTCCAAAATGATCTTACATATAGGATCAGAGAGAGTATTAAATTATATATATATATATATATATATATATATATATATACCAGTTTATTCCTTTGACCCACTCCATTGAGATTTTAATACGAGGTCTTTAAAAATTAGAAGTAATACATTTATCTTAACAAAGAATAATGTCTGGCATAAAAAAAATTTGATACTATCATGTTTTTTTTTAAAATTATTTTATCATTATTAGGTGATAGATTTTGATGATAAATTTAATTAAATTAAGGTGCATCTTCAATAATTTAAATCTATAAATTTAATTAAATTAAGGTGCCTTTCCCCGATAATTATAAAGTTTGGTATTTGCATGGTGAAACATCAAATGTTATTGAGTCCAATACTTTTGATAGTTCACATGTTATTAGAGATACTTTGCAGCCCCAAAATCCAATGGAAACCATGATCAATGATGCATTCGGATTTGTTAGGCACAATGTTAATGAACCTAGTGCAACGTTTGAGCCTACAAATGGAGAACATAATGCAGCGTTTTATGATTTGTTAAAAGATAACAACGAACCATTATATGGAGGGTGCACAAAGTATTCAAAACTGTCCTTTTTGATTAAGTTGTATCATATCAAGTGCTTGTGTAGAATGAGTGACAAAGCAATGACAATGATTTTAGCATTATTGAAAGATGCATTTGAATATGCAAAGATTCCTGCTTCTTTCTATGAGGCTAAGAAAATCATTGCAAAACTTGGTCTTGGTTACATCCAAATACCTGCATGCCCAAATGACTGTATGTTATATTGGGGTGAAAATGAAGACTTAGAAGAATGCAAAAGATGCAAGACTTCTAAGTGGAAGGGTGGTAAGAAGAAAGGTGGTAAAAAGAAGAAGAAACTTGCAAAGATTTTGCGGTACTTTCCACTAAAGCCCAGATTGCAAAGATTATTTATGTGATCCAAGACGGCTGAGTCTATGAGATGGCATGCATCAACGAGTAATCCAGATGGACTTATGAGGCATCCAAGGGATGGAGAGGCTTGGAAAACATTCAACTCACTTTATCCTGAATTCGCTGCAGATCCACGAAATATGCGACTTGCTTTGGCTACTGATGGTTTCAACCCTTTCGGAATCAAGAGTACCAACTATAGCATTTGGCCAGTGATGCTTATCCCATACAACCGACCTCCTTGGGAGTGCATGCAGTAGACTTCATTCATTCTCTCAATGATAATTCCTGGAAAAAAAATGCCAGGGAATAACATAGATGTGTACTTGCAACCCCTTATGAAAGAATTGAATGAATTATGGTCTGAAGGAGTGGAGACATTTGATTCTTTCAAGAATGAAATGTTTAGAATGCGAGCAGCTCTAATGTGGACAATTAGAGACTTTCCTGGACTTGGGACTTTATCTGGGTGGAACACATACACTGAGTTTGCTTGCCCTACATGTAATTTTGATACAACATCATGCAGATTGAAACATGGCGGGAAATGGTGTTTCATGGGTCATCGTCGTTTTTTGGAAAGAGGCCATAAATTTAGGGTGAATCGGTCTAGCTTTGATGGTGAAATTGAGCTTAGGGGTCCACCGATTAAGTTGACAGGGTCAGACATCTTGAAGCAACTTGAGGGTGTTAATGTTACCTTCGGCAAACCGATAGTGCAAAAGGTTAATGGTAAAAGAAAGAGAGGGAAAAAAATTGTTGAAGATGAAGTGAATGAAACTGAATTGAATGAAAATGGATATGAACAATGGAGGAAGAATAACATATTTAATTCTCTTCCTTATTGGAAGAATCAAAAGTTGCAGTTTAATCTAGATCCTATGCACATTGAAAAAAATTTTCATGACAATGTGACGTACACTGTGTTTAATGAGACCGGGAAAACAAAAGACAATCTCAAAGCTCGAAAGGATCTTAAAGAAATGGGTATAAGGAAGGAGCTATGGCCAGATGAGAATGAAAGGTACCGTCCATCACTGTTTACAATGGTAAATGCACAAAAAGATATATTTTTACGAACTTTGTTGAATGTCAAAGTACCTGATGGGTACTCGAGCAACATTGTGAGCTGTATTGACGAGAAAAAACGAAAGCTCATTGGGATGAAGAGTCATGATTGTCACATACTTATGGAGCGTTTGTTGCCGCTTGCTATACGTAATGTTTTACCAGACAAAGTCACTACAGTGTTAATCGAATTGTGTTCTTTCTTTCGGCAATTATGTTCAAAAACCTTAAATCCCTTAGATCTTGACAAGCTCCAATCTCGAATCATTCTTACTCTATGTCACTTAGAAATGTTATTCCCTCCATCGTTCTTTACCATTATGGTTCACTTAACTTGTCATCTAGTTGATGAAGCAAAACTTGGAGGTCCGGTACAATATCGGTGGATGTATCCTATTGAGAGGTAAATATCAGCATTATTTTTATCTATTCTTTTTTAGAAAACGTTACCAATAGATCTCTTAACATGTTTTCATTGTTAACCTAGGTACTTAGGACACTTGAAGTCCTTAATGCGAAATAAAGCACAACCAGAAGGTTCTATTGCACAAGGATACTTAGCTGAAGAGGTTCTTACATTTTGCTCCCAATATCTAGAAGGCATTGAGACTCGGATTAATAGGCCACCACGTGTTGATGATTTTAATAGTGCAAGTACATCACATCTACCTAGTCTTTTTCCACCAAAAGGTAAAGCTGTAGGAGCCTTCTCAACCTTTGAGTTGTCAACTATGGAAAAAATTCAAGCACATCGATATTTGTTGCTAAATTGTCCAGCAGTCAAGCCATACATTGAGTGAATACTTAGTCAAGCTCTAATTGAAACTAAGGACAATTTCAGACCTCTTATTAATACCTATTTGATTATGCAGTGAGTTTAAGGATCATGTGCGAAGACGATCTAAGGGTCGAAAGCCTACTGCAACACAGTTACAGAAAATAGTTAATAAGGAATTCGTTGATTGGTTTCCTCTAAAGGTTGGTAGAGACTGTAGAGAAATTTTTATTTTTTAGTTTTTTTTAATTATAGGTTTCTAAATATAACAATGCGATTCCGATACTTAACACTACTCTTTCAGATTATGAACCCGGACATTTCGAATAATGTGTTAGATGATCTCAAGTTCTTAGCAAAAGGTCTGACGCAGCATGCTAGAAGGTTCTCTGCATTTAATATCAATGGTTTCAAGTTTCAAACAGTAGCTAAAGAAGAGGATTCAACAACCCAAAATAGTGGTGTTTTTGTATCCTCAGCCACATCTTGTGTTGCTAGTGGTGTTGATGGGAACCTAAGGGAGGCAGATCTACCATATTATGGAAAGTTAGAAGAAATAATTGAGCTTAACTACTTTGGGAAGTTTAAGGTTACATTGTTCAAATGTCAATGGGCTGACACCACAAGGAATTGGGGAATTAGGAAGGATAAATGGGGTTTTACTTCAGTTAATTTTTAACGATTGATTCACACTGGTGAACGTGAAGATCATGATCCATACATTGAAGCTTCACAAGCACAAATGGTTTATTATGTGGATGATGAAGTGAATAAATGTTGGAGTGTTGTTGTCCATGTAAAGCCGAGAGACTTGTATGATATGGGAGAAGAAGAAGAAGATGCGGTATGTGAGGAAGAGCCATTCCCAGAGCAAGATTTTGATCAATTTTTTGGAGACACTCATGATCTATTATTGGTGAGGGAGGATGCAGATGATGAATTTTTAAGTGAGGAGAATGCTATTAATGACATTGTCGAAGATGAACATAATGCAACCTAGGTAATAGAGGAACTATTTGTATAGTATGAATTTGACGTGTTGTCTTTATCATAAACTTTTGTGGCAATTTTCTATAAAGTTTTATTTTCTTTACATAATGTGTTTAACTCAATTATTATTATTATTATTATTATTATTATTATTATTATTATTATTATTATTATTATTATTATTATTATTATTATTGTGTATTAATTCCAAATTGTTTATTTTATGGACTTATGCAGATATGCCAAAAAAAGGAGAATCAACAATATTCTAAAATCAGTTGGCAGAAGCGCAACAAATGGTCCATCATCAGAAGGTGGGAGTTCTTCACTTGCTCCATCACCAATTGCTGGGAGCTCTTCACTTCATCCATCCCAAGTTAGTGCACCTCAATTGTCACCTCATTCTCCGTCAGTTCATCCTGAGGAGGTTGAGGCTGAGGCATTTGGTCAAGTTCCATCACAGCCTACACATGAGGAGGCTGGGGCTGAGGCGGAGGTTGAGACTTCTACTAGACGTAAAAGGGGTCGTGTATCCACCCATTATTGGTCAGTGGATACTATAGGTAGGTTTAAATATATAGTGATAGAGTATTTTGTTTTCTTTTTGTTGATATGTTTATAATTGTAGTATTTTACTTGATTTTATTTATCACAGATGAGGAAGAACATGTCAAAAAAAATGAATTTGAAGGTTAGGGACATCCATAATTTGCCTCCTGGAATACGGGTCATAGTAGAGTTTGATAACTATTTTTCACCTATTGGTGAAGCTGCTGGTCTTTTAGCAGGAGTGTGTGGACAACTTGCAACAAACACTACTCTCTTTCCCATTAGCTTTGAAAAGTGGCCGGATATGCCTGAGGGTTACTTTGACAGTCAGTGGAATGTCCTAAAGGTATAATATTGTGCTTAATATTACATTATTAATTTTATATCTTGTCTATATGGTTCAACACATGTTTTGGTGAGAATATGATCTGATTCAGATTTTTTTTTGTTTTTTTTAAAAAACTTGCAATATTGTTTTGACATGCATGTTTTTTTTTAACTTCAAGGGTCGATTCTTTTTCAATATCGATGAGATCCTTGCAAAGAGATATGTGGAACAATCCATTTCCAAAAAATGGAAAGAGTTTAGGCTCAAGTTGTACAATGATTATTATGACCCAACACTTAGTAGGAGTGAAATTATCAACAATGTTCCAGACGGTGTAACCCAAGACCAATGGGCATTATTTGTGCATTATCGCATGAAACCTGAAACAATGGTACACAATTCTTATACCTTTAATGCTTATTTCCTAATAACTAATTATTACAATGGTACACAATTGTTGACACAATGATACACAATTCTTTCACTCATAGGCCCTTTGTCAGAGAAATCGAGAGAATAGACAGAAACAAACTATTCCTCATACTTGTGGTGCTAAGAGTTTGCCAAGGCGACGACATGATTTGGTAGTTCAACAATTTATCTTTGGTGAATAAATGATTTACTTATTGTGCATCTTTAACTTATTATAATTTTATATTTGTTTGTTGACTATTTCAGAAGATAGACACGGGAAATACTTATGGGCGAGGACCGATGTGGCAGCTAACTCACAAGTATATGGATGGAAGCTACGTAAATGACGAGGCTCAAGAGAAAGGGGTAAGGACACGGTTTCCTTCTAGTTTCGTTTCTTGTTTTTTGTTTTTTTTAAGATGCTTCATTCCCTTGTAATGTAAGTACTTTTGTAATTGTAATTTTTTTTGTCTTTTATATAGGATAAAATTGATGAAATTATAAGGGAAAACCCGGATGCTTTCTCTGAAATTTCTTCAACTGACCCTGTTGGAGTGGTATTGGGAAAAGAGCACCCTGGTTATGCTCGAGGAATGGGCATGGGAGTGGTTCCTACCGTAGCATTCAAGAATAAGACAACAAGACTTAATGGCATGACCTGCGATTCATCTAATGCACCATCTCAACCATGACAACAAAATATGGAAAAAGCATTGAAAGCTTTGCTAAACTATGTTACTGTGAAAGAAGGAGGAACGATCCCTGAAGAGTTGGCTGGTATATTTGCTACTTTTACCCAACAGGTATAATACTCCTATCTTTGGTTTGTCATCAAAATATTAACTTTCATATGTTTGATGAGCTTGAAAGTTTATAGGAGTGTAATATACCTTTGTTTGTTTAGTTGCTTTGTAGATGAAAAAGAGTTGGATTATGAATTTGAAAAGAGAGCGAATTATGGCTCCAATTGTTTTTTATTAATTACCTAGTTTATTTAATTACTATTGTTACATAAGTGATACTGTTAATGCTAATTGTTTTGCAGCAAAACAATTATGGGTCTTCATCAAATTGTGATATGGATTTGAATAGTTGTTTTGTCTGATATTGTTTACTCAATGGCTGTAATTAAGAATGTGCCCTTTAAACGATTCTTGCATTGTGTGAACTTGGAATCCTGTGAGAAAGCCTGTTGTGAAATGCACATTTTTTATTGGTGCTGACATACACAATGAATTTAGTAAGTAGTTATAACATCTGAGAAGGGAGAAGTGGTTCCTATTTATGTCCCTCACTTAGTGGTCATATTCCCACTTGTTGATTATATTATAGATATGTTATACACATAAGTTATTTGTTATTTTAATGTTTACAATTTTTTTTATAACAAACCAAATGTTATTGTAGGCACCCAATGGAAAAAGTGGAGCTCCATCTCCTAATGCCACAGGAAGATCATCCGATGCTAGCAATGCTAATGAATGATGCAGCCAATGTTCTTGTTTAAATATCTACAATGTGTTTTTTTTAAGACAAGACTTAGTCATTTTATGCAGCCTTAATTTTTGTAGTTTTTTTTAGACCTTGTGAATTTAGAATCACTTTCATATAATTTTGAACTTAGAATAACCTTTATGTACTTTTGTTTGAGACCTTATGAATTTGGAGTTGAATTGATCTCACATGTTGGAGATTATGTACGCACGCAATTAATGAATGCTTTTACATTATTATTATAGGTATTTTTTAATAATGATTAATGCTAAAAAATTAATAATTTGAAAATATTAAATAATAAAGACTAAAGGAAAAAATTGGCAATCAAAATAGCGGTTAAAACAACCTTAATAAAATTGGAAAAAAATAATAATATAATATAAAATATTGTATTAAAAATAATAATAAATTAATAATAAGAAGAAAATTATGGCTGTTAAAACAGCCGTAATTTACCAAAAATAAAGAAGAAACTTGCGACAGTTGAAACCGTCGTAATTCATCGTGTAAATTATGGCAGTTGTAACTGTCGAAATATACAGAGTAATTTATGGCAGTTAAAATTGTCGTAACATACCTGGTAAATTACGTCGGTTTTAACTGCCATAATGTGCGAGGGGAGAATCATAAAACTTTGAAAATTATGGCGCTCTGAACAACCATTTTTTTTTGGAAAATAAACAGCCATTTTAAACTATGTGATTGTGTCGGTTTCAATAATGTCGGTCGCGCACTGCCATTTTATACCGAATGGCGGAAAGAAATATGGCGGGCGAAGACCGGCCATTGATGAAAAATACGGCGGTTATAACGGCCATATTAATACCCCGTTAACTGCCATTATTTACCCGTGTTTTTGTAGTGTCTGTCATTGAATAACCGTTTTGTTATTTTATTTATTTTTTAATATACTACCATATTATTTAATTATTATGTTTTGTAATCTATATAAAACCTTGTAGGTTTGAATATTATTTATAGTATCATATAGTTCAGAGAAAATGTTGTAAAAAATTTCTTAAATATAATTAAAATTTATGGATAAAGTAGGCCCATTATTTTCATTTCGGTCCTTGTAAGTTGGGAGTGTTTTGATTTTTTGCCCTATTTATAAGACATTATTGTTTCAATTTTTAATGATATTTGATTACTTATTTTTATAAATATCTCAATTTACTCAACACTTTTTAAAATTTCAATAATAATTATAAGAATAATTTTGAAAAATTATACAAAATATTTATATTCCAATATCATTTTCAATACTAACTAACTTTTTTTTTTTAACGTAAATTTTTTTCGCAAGGATCTTATATTAAAGATGGAAAAAGTAATTACTGGATATATCTAATCTGTATATATACTCGATTTCCTTTTTTTTTTTTTTTTTAAATAAACTACTCAATTTCCTTTTTACTACAACATACTCCATAATACAGTACAAATATTTTTGTCACTGAATCTAATTTGGAAGTGTCCATTTAAAAACATAAATAATAATTGGAAATGGAAAAGTAACACTGCCGAGGTATAGGCCGTTGAAAGTGCCTTGTCGTCCGTTTATTCGGTTTGTGCGTGCCCACTCATTGTTAGCCTTTCAAAATGCCTTTTCTTCTCTTTCTTTTATCTTTCTTCTCCCTCTCTTGACTTTAATTTGGATTTTCTATCCTGAATCCATCCCTTCTTCCTCACCCCACTTTGCTCTTACCATCTCTTTATGGTTAGTATCCCCTCCCTCCTTTTTCACGTTTCTGTTATTTTATGTTAGTATTCTCATGCAAACATTATAGTATATTTAAATTTCACTTTGCTATCTAGTGCTAAAAAATTTCATGTCCAATTAGGAAGGACAGCGATATAACACAACATTGTTGCGTTGATATATAACAAAAAAAATTATAAAATAATTGAAAAACATGTCATTAAGGTAGTAAAGTCGAGTTTGTGATGAAATTGTCGTCGTGATATTATGATTTTAGCATTCTCTGCAAGTGTGTTGCAATCGTTATCGAATTGGTCATATTTTTTTTTTTTTTTTTACAATAATTCACAATTGCAATAAATGCAACTTGATTAAAATTTCAACTATGATTTTCATTTAAAAGTTAAAACCATGCAACAAATATCATATATTGCTCCGAAAACCATTTTTTTAAGGTGTTCAATGACCTATGTGTCATCGTTACGGTCGCTTCATGCATGATTGAATTTTTGTTATTATTGGGTTTTGTTAAAACTCTTTTGATTTTCTTACATGTATTTGATTTTGGGGAATTTGGAATGGGATTTGGGACATAGGTTTGAGGTGGTGTTGGGTGTTTGAAAATGGCATATAAAGTGGACCATGAATACGACTATCTCTTCAAGATCGTACTCATTGGGGACTCGGGTGTCGGAAAATCCAATATCCTCTCCAGGTTTACACGAAATGAGTTCTGTTTGGAGTCAAAGTCTACCATTGGGGTTGAATTCGCAACCAGAACGTTACAGGTTGGTTCATTTCTTTTTTTTTTTTTTTTTTTTTTGTTGTTGAAAATTTGTGAAATCTTAGTCATGCTTATGTTAATATCCATTTGAGAAATGATGGGTGCAGTTCAAAAATTTAAATTGTTTCCATTTTTTTGTTCAAATTAAAGGATGGTTGGTTATTTTCATTTTTGTTAGTATTTGGGATGAACAATGATGCTGCTAATACGATAAGAATGACTGAATGAGAGGCATGCAACTGAATGTCTAAGATATGATAAACTAACTTAACGAGATATGTGTGACAAGTTGTTTATTTTTTGAATTTTTGTTATGTGGCCTGATTTGTTTTCTGTGAAGGAAAAGAAGGAGTGCCTGAAGTGATTTGTTATATCCTTCTACAACTTTCTCCTACAAGTGCTATTAATACCAAATTAAGGAAATATTGGATGAACAAGCATGCACTCAATGTTGATTCATATTATCTAGGAAGAAGTCACACAAGGGTATAATATTTGGGTACCATGCTATCAAAATTTGGATGTTAACACAATAACTCACTAATTAATCAATAGATAAATGATAAGTTGTTTAATGAGATTATGTCACTGCTATGTTATATTTTAGTGGTCAAAATTGAATAACTTGTCACACAACCATTAATTTATTAGTAAATTGTAATGTTAGCATGCAAATTTTGATTACATGATAGAAATATTCATAATATTTAACTTGTCTCTATTTTTCATTTCTCATACATACTTATGGAGCAATTATTAGATGATCTGGGACCACATGATCCAGGATAATCATCACCATCCATTATTTAATTTTTGAATTTTTTTAATTAAAAAATAAATTATCAACGGTTGAGATGTGTCTGGACCACATGGTCTAGGACTAACTAATAATTTTCCATACTTATTACCCTGATTGCAATGTTGGTGAGTATACTATTTATTTTGTATGGTGATTTTGTTTGCAAATTATAATTAAATCAATAATGATACACTCAACTTCACACTATCTTATTGGATAAGTAATGTTAGAGAAGTGTATGTGTGAGAATTTAATAGTTAAAAGTAGTAAGGAGTTAGTTCCGTTACAGAGTTATAATGATCAAAGATTACAAAACAAAAAAAATGCATAATGTTTAAATTGCATGGATGGGTGTGTTTCGCTTGTGAAGTAACCTTCATGATGAAGAGTTAATTCTTTGAAATACTTTGTTTTTTTTTTTTTTTTTGGTGATAAAGGTGGAGGGAAAGACTGTGAAGGCACAAATATGGGATACTGCGGGTCAAGAAAGGTACAGAGCCATCACAAGTGCATACTACAGAGGAGCTGTTGGTGCCTTGTTAGTGTATGACATAACCAAGAGACAAACATTTGACAATGTGCAAAGGTGGCTTCGTGAGCTAAGGGATCATGCAGACTCTAATATTGTTATTATGATGGCCGGAAACAAATCCGATCTGAATCATTTGAGAGCAATATCTCTTGAAGATGCTCAAGGTTTGGCTGAGAAGGAAGGTTTGTCATTCTTAGAGACTTCAGCATTGGAGGCCTTTAATGTTGAGAAGGCATTCCAAACCATTTTGTTTGACATATATCATATTATAAGTAAAAAGGCTTTGGCAGCTCAAGAAGCAGCTTCCACTACCAGCCTTCCACAAGGGACTACCATAAATGTGTCAAATATGTCAAGCAACATGGGCAACCAGAAACCTTGTTGCTCCAATTAATTAACACAGTAACTGTGTAGAAAAAAATAAAAAGAAGTGAGAAGTGGCAAGGTTTTCTCAAATTATATTTTCCATTAAAAAAAAAAAAACACACACACACACACAAATGACATGATGAGGAATAGTTGCAACCTTCTGCCAGATCTCAGTTTATAATTTTTTATGGAAGACAGGAGAGGCAAATCTTTAGTCTTTAGCAAACTCAAATTGAGGATGAATATGTCACTGTTAACAATTTAATTCTATTCCTCTCCTTGTTAACCATTTTTATGTAAAAGTTTTAACAAGCACAATTGATTCAGAAATGCATGTTCTCGAATTTCGGAGTTAGATGTACAATTGCTTATTAGTTATTATCATTAGCAATTAAGCACTCTTGTATCTTTATTATTTAGTTTAGAGAATGTGGTTTTGCTAATGTTGACAAGAGACGTTTGAAAACCATTTATTCTTTTGGATTGAATGTGCAAATGGTAGTATATAAAATGAATATTACTCATAATTAAGTCATTTTTTTCTTGAATTTTTTAATGGTAACCTCTGGAAAAAAAAAAGTTGTCGTACCTTTTTAAATATTCCAATTAAAAAATATCATGTGATTTTTTTTTATTATAATATCATATGTGATTTAATACCACATTAGCTAGCTAATCGTCATATATATATATATATATATATATATATATATATATATAAATTATAAATTTTGAAATTAAATTTCTGAGTCATTTATATAAAACAAACAGTGTTACACTTAAAACCATCATTTTTTTTCCTCCTTTCTCAATTCCCATCTCATAGCTTGTTTTTCTCCTCGCCTAATTGTGTTATACCATAGGTGTTGTGTTGTATCAGAGGTGTTGTGATTCTGATAAATTTTGTGCTCACGATTCCTCAATCAATTATCCCCAATTCCTCATCATTAGTCATTACTACAATTTAACAGCAAGGATACTCATAGCGTAGTAATTATTCATATTCTGAAACAAGATTTCAATCACCAACAATGTATTTGGAAAGTGAGCACTGAGGTAAATAAGTGAGTAATTTATGCCACTTCAAAAGAAAAACATGAATTTAAGTTTGACCTAAGAAACAAATAAAAGGTGAGATGAGTATAGTGGAAGGAGAAAAAAAATCACTTGATTTATTAAGAGTTTTAATTTTAATAGTATTTACATAAATAATTAAAAAATTTAATTGCAAAATTTATAATTAGTATTTGTGTCTAAGTGGCATTGAAACACATGCAGTATTTTTTTTAGGCCACCTATAGAAGATACAAAAATCCTTCTTCTTAAATGGGTACCGAATCAATTCCTTTGTTGAAATCTTAATTAGTTAAATATTTATTAGTTTCTCATCAATTAAAATAAAAACTTATTATTAAGGTAAGAAACTATTTAATGTTTCACAATCAATACTCTAACAAGGAATTGTGCATGATACCATATTACCATATACAACTTCCATCCAAATCATTTTCGAAAATTTGTAAGCCCTTAATTTTTTATGATTTTGATGGATGGGCTTCATCGCATGACATATTATTTTGATGGGCGGTTAGATTATATTGACGTATCATTTTCTTGCTACATTCCATAACTAATAACTAATTGACCGAGTCAGTGATATATTATTATTATTATGGAAGATGCTATATCAATAATGGATATAATTGTCCCTATGATTCGATATTATATGGATTTTGTATTGGATGAAGTCATATTTAGATATCAATCTTAAATCATATGTTTTCTAAAGATTAGTTCACATCTTTAGAATTAGCCATTAACCCGAGAGTCGTTTTCAAATTAAAATTTTTTCCCAAATCTTTTCTAAATTGAAATTGTACAATTAATTTTGCCCAAATGAAAAATTGTTGGAATTATTTTAATAATTCTAGCGGCCTGCACTTAATTGTAATATTTGATTTTAATGAAAACAGGTTAATAATATGATATATTTGGAAATGCATTTGTGCCCACCTATTTGATTATTTACTTTGGGATTGGATATCTGAAACCCTGATGAATGTGAGAAACACAATGTGTGCCTTAAACCTTTCTGATCCATGATGGATGTAGACTACGGTTAATAAATTATAAATTGGCTAGGACCCCTCACACAATACACAATACAATGTATCCACTTACAGTTTGTCCTATTAATAACGGTAAAGATATGGAAGATAGTGATCTAACAAAGGAAGAATTGGTCACTCCTTTTCAGGATTATGAAAACGTGTTTTTTGGTTTGCACCCTGGTATCCGGCCCACTGGGCCGACTAATCCAGTTCGAGGGGGGTCCCGGGGTTAAGGTTTTATTCCTCTCCCAACGTTGTTGCGGGGGATCGAACCGTGGTTCGCCCTACCAAGTGCAGCCCCTGGCACCACTGCACCAACAGCTCGTTGGTAAAACGTGTTACTGTTATAGTCTAATCAGGTTTTCTACATGTAAATACATCCAAACTCGATGTTCAATGTTTTAATTTCATTTAAATCGCATATATTAATATAATATTTAATAAAGCTCAAAGCTAAGCCCAATAAAAAAATTCAGTATTACACACACATATATATATTAGCCTTTTTTTCATTTAGACTAACCTATTAAGATAAATATTATATTATGACAAAAATCATTATAATTTTAGTAATTTAAATAGGTTACGAAATGTTTTTGAATGTTATGCTACTAGTATATATGTGACCCATGCAATGCACGAGTAACTAACCATGTAACGCTCTTTTACTTATGGAAAACATTATAAATAATCTTATAAAGTAGGTTGTATATGGACTTGATTGATTGTAATAAAATCATAATGTAAATTGAAAAACGAATTCGAGTTATTGGATCATAAAAATCAATTTTTCGCTTGAGATAAAATTTTTTTTTTTTCAAAATTGGATATAGATACGAAATTATTTACTTAGATTATTGTTCTCTCAGAACGTAGTTTTAAACTCAAATATTTTCCTTTGATCCAATTCTTTCGTCAAGAAATCAAAGTTAGCGGAAAACAAAAATAGTAACACCCTCGATCATTTGTACATCAAACACATAGCATATATGTGTGTGTGTGTGTGTGTATATATATATATATATATATATATATATATATATATAAAGTAAGTAGATCAACAGTACATCATCATCATCGAAGTCTAGGTCATGGGTCCAAAACACAAGTCCATAAGATAAAGTAAAGATAGACCATCACTCTGAAATTCTCTCAAAACTATATATAATAAATACATAATCAAAATAAATAAAGTCTCAGAGATGGTCTAGTGATCCTCCATGATGTGCTCATCCTCCTTCAGTCAGTCAGGTCCTATAGCAGTTGCGAACACGTCCCTCATCCCTACTACCTATATCATGCATCTCCCGGTGGATCCCCAACTCCCCACTGGCTGCCAATGGAATGCTCGACCGGCTCCTCCTCATCCTCTGCCTTCTCGGGATCCTCCTCGACCTCGTCCGACGGAGTCGGTACCCCTCCACTAGGTACTGGGTCAATTGATGGAGTCCCATGAAGTAGACTCGTCGGACCAGGAGTAGGAGTATCCTCATGGATAACTCTGGAAGTAGATGGGTGAGACCGGGTGGTAGCTCTAAATCGAAAACTATGAAAACGTCGAGCTGGTCTCGGTGGGGGTGGTCCATGATAGGCGTAAAAAGGGGGCACATGCATGGTATAGATAATCGAGATGCGGAACCTATGAGGACGGACACGAGCCCGAGGGTTCGGGTGGTAGAATGTCAACTCTACCTCCCCCTCGTGGTGGCTCTATAGTCCTCGTAGTACCACACTCCATTAGAGAGTAAGCGTAACTCGGAGCAGGCTAGGTAACGCGCCATCACCTAAAAAGGGCACAGGGGTAAGTAATACAATTCACATAAGCAAATAAGAATAACAAGAATTTAAACAATCACATACAACCAACATCATGTAGCATGCATATACATATGATCAAGCCATTTTCATTTATAATTAATTCCATTAATTATGGTGGCATGATGCATGCTTTCTATCTCTCAAATTCCTGAGATTCTCCAACTATCACTTTCATGGACGTCCATCCAAACAACCCAAATATGCTCCCAAAGCACAATCATACGTTCTCATAACGTATAGCGAAACTTGCTCGGAACGTGATACATAACGTCACTCATCAGGTGAACGTCACATTGCAAAGACGTAATAATCACATCAACATGTAATAATCACATCAACAGTATCCTACAATACTGGCCACATTTCAACTCATAAATGTGTCATCAAGCAAGTCGCAATCAATTTGGTACTCCTAGAGTACCCTACTCATGTTCCTCGAACATGACAAACGATAACTTATCACCATTCACCATGCACGAGTGCACATAAATCTTTTCATTAAAGATTAGCCATTAATCTCATTATATGCAACATGCAATAAATATGGCAAATGAATATATCAAATTTGTATGCATATCATAATTGATAATAAAATTATCAAGCAAAGTATCACATCATTCACTTTGGGCATAATTAGGTTTAAATAAAAGAAGTTAAATTAAAAATGGTATTTTTAAGCATTTTCAGCCTTGGTAATCGATTATCAGGACCTGGTAATCGATTACTACGTGTATTTTACAATTCTGTATCAGATACAGGCTGGTAATCGATTATCACATCGTGGTAATCGTTTACTATAGCAGCAGATGCACTTAAAAATGATTTTTAACATACCATTTTCAATTCTAATCAATTTTAACTTAAAGCACTAATCAACAGAACTTTATTTATTCAAATTAAACATGTCTCAATATTGAAATCATTCCAATTCACAGGGATTCCAAATCATTCATCAATTATGCATAAAAACCATGAAATTCACAACTCATGATATCAAATTCATTTTTACTCATTTCAGATATGATTTCAGAGTTTCTACAATTCACATGCAGCATAACAAACTTGCTCAAATTGAGTTTTGAGCTCATTATGGCCTTTAAGCCAAAATCCTATTTCAAACTAAGCCCTTAGAGTCTCATGGTGACTCTTTACTTAAAACACAACATATTATTCTTATTCTAGTGAATGTATAGCTTCACCCTTACCTCTAGGTCGTGCTTGATGGAATCCGGCCAAGACAGAAAAAGCAAGAAATTCTCCAAAGACCAATAACTCCAACTTCAGTTCAGAACAGTTCGACAGGGTCCAAAAACCAGAGAATTTGACACATGTAATGGGTATAAGAATTGGGGAAAACAATTAGAAATTGTTTCATGCAACATGCACGAAAAATTGAAAGAAGTTTGAGACCAAATGAGTGTGTGAGCTTACCACAATTAAGCTCCAAAGTCAGCTCCAAGGCTCAGGAATAGCACTCTTGACAAATAATGCTCTCACTTTGCAAGCTTAGAACTCTTGCTACACTCACTCTCAACACATGATTTTGGTGTCTTTGTAAAGCTCGTGATGTGAGCTTTACAATGGTGTATAACTCTCAGATCAACTCTCAGTATTGAAGGAGAATCGAAGGAACGAAATTAAGAACCCTAATTAGAGCAAAATCCCACATCAGAGCAAAATGGACCAAATGCCTTCAACATAGGTGCTTATATAGACGAATTCATGGTCCATGCACATCGACACGCATTTCCCACTATGGCTTAAGGTGATTTCGTTGCGATTAACAAGTAATCTTGTTGATTACTCATCAAACGCACTCAACTGTGGCTGTTCTGCACTATGGTAATTGATAACTATATCGTGGTAATCGATTACCACGACTGAAACTTTGAAAAATTCATACTTAATTGGTCCCCCCCCCCCCCACCCCCCAACAATCCTTCTAATATTGCATTTAGGTCCTCCCCAAGGACTTACTGCTAAACTTAATATTTTTATACAAAATATCGACCAAAATTATTTTTCACATATTACAAATACATAATGCACACCAATAATCAAACATTGATCTTTTATTTATTTAATCAATAATTATTATAATTACAATAATATCAATATTCGAAAGACGAAATTAAGGGTGTTACACTACTCCCCCACTTAAAAGGAATTTCGTCCCCGAAATTCTACCTTACATAAACAACTCAGGATAATCCTTACGCATCTTATCCTCTAACTCCCAAGTTGCTTCAATCACATCTCCACTTTTCCAAATCACTTTTACTAAAGCAATTTCCTTCCCTCTGAGTTGTTTAATCTTTCTATCTTCAATCCGAATTGGTCCAGCTTCAAAGGTTAGGTTCTCTCGCTGAGCTAAATCATCAGGATGAATTTGGACAATAGCGGATGGGTCATGCACATACTTTTTCAATTGAGACACATGAAAAACGTTGTGCAGATTGGCAAGAGATGGTGGTAAGGCTATCTGGTAAGCTATAGGGCCAACTAGTTTGAGGATTTGGTAGGGACCAATAAACTTAGGTGAAAGCTTTCGAGGTTTTAAGGCTCTACTCACTCCTCTCATTGGAACAATCCGAAGAAACACATGATCACCTTCCGAAAATTCCAATGACCTTCTCCTCTGATCAGTACAACTTTTCTGACGACTTTGTACAGTTTTTAACTTTTCTTGAATCATTCGGATCTTCTCAGTTGTTTGTTGCACAACCTCAGGCCCAAAATCATGTCCTCCCCCACTTGAAACCAACATAGCAGAGTTCGACACTTTCTTCCATATAAGGCCTCGAATGGTGCCATGTCAATACTCGCATAATAACTATTATTATAAGTGAATTCAGCGAGTGGCAATATTTGATCCCAACTTCCTTGTTCCTCCAGTACACAAGCTCTCAAAATATCCTCCAAGGACTGAATGGTTCTCTCCGTCTGTCCATCAGTTTGAGGATGATACGTCGAGCTCATCTTCAACCTTGTCCCAAGAGCTTGATGTAGACTGTTCCAAAATCTGGACATAAATCTTGGATCACGATCAGAAATAATGCTCGAAGGTACTCTATGCAACCGAATCACCTCCTTGATGTATATCTGAGTGAGTTTTTCCAAAGAGTAATGCATATTCACAAGAATGAAATGTGCTGCCTTTGTCAACTGGTCCACAATCACCCATATCGCATCATGGTTTACAACTGTCCTTGGCAATCCAGACACAAAGTCCATGGAAATGATGTCCCACTTCCATTGTGGAATGTCCAAGGATTGCAGCTTGCCTCCGGGCTTCTGATGTTCTGCCTTAACTTTTTGGCATACTTAACATGACGCTATGTACTCCGCCACATCCTTCTTCAAACTCGGCCAGCAAAACATCTTTTTCAAGTCCTGATATATCTTAGTTGATCCAGGATGGATACTCATCTGACTCTTATGTGCTTCATCCAAGATTATCCTCATTACTTCTAAATTTCTTGGTACACAGGTTCTTGTTTTGAAACGGAGGATTTCCTCCGATTTCTCACAAAAGTCAGGCTCCTTTCCTTCCATCATTAGTCTCCTTTTTTCTTTCAAATCATCATCTCCTTGTTGCAATTCACGAAGTCGAGTCAAGAATTCATTAGAAATTTGCAACATTCTAATCTTGATACTTGTGGTTTCCACTTGCATCACCAAACTTAAATCCCGAATTTTTTCAATCAAAGTAGCCTCTCTAATCATCATTGAACTCACATGAATCGCTTTTCGACTTAAAGCATCTACCACAACATTGGCTTTACCAAGATGGTATCGAAGCTCAAAATCATAATCCTTTAAGAATTTCATCCACCGACGCTGCCTCATATTCAACTCTTGCTGGTCGAATAAGTATTTCAAACTCTTATGGTCACTAAACACCCTGAACATAGTGCCATAGAGATGATGCCTCCAAATCTTTAGGGCAAAAACTATTAAAGCAAGCTCTAAATCATGAGTTGGATAATTCACTTTATGCGTCCTCAATTGGTGGGAAGCATATGCTACAACTTTTCCTTGTTGCATCAACACGCTTCCATGTCCTTGCTTTGACGCATCACAATACACCTCGTAACTCTTACTGGGATCAGGTAAGATTAATACAGGTGAAGATGTTAACATTTCCTTCAATTGTTGGAAACTCTATTCACACTTCTCATCCCATAAGAAGGGCTGATCCTTCCGAGTTAACTTGGTAAGAGGCAATGTGATTCTTGAGAATCCTTCAATGAACCTACGGTAATATCCAGCCTGTCCTAAGAAACTCCGAATTTCGGTAGCAAACTTAGGCTATTTCCACTGTAGAACTGAGTCCACCTTAGCTGGGTCTACCGTTATACCTCCTTCTGAGATTACATATCCCAGAAACTTAACTTGTTTTAATCAAAACTCGCACTTGGAGATTTTGGCATAAAGCTGCTTCTCCTTCAGGATTTTCGAAACTATCCCGATATGCTTTGCATGCTCTTCCGGATTCTTAGAATATATCAGAATATCATCAATGAACACCACAATGAACGAATCCAGATAGGGTCTAAAAATACGGTTCATGTAATCCATGAAAATAGCTAGGGCATTTGTCAATCCGAACGACATTACGACATACTCATAATGTTCGTATCGTGATCGAAATGCGGTCTTAGGAATATCTTCTTCCTTAATCCTGATATGATGGTATCCCGACCTCAGATCAACCTTTGAGAATACTGAGGCTCCCCGAACCTGATCTATAAGATTACCAATCCTTGGCAGCGGATACCTATTTTTCATAGTAACCTTGTTCAGCTGCCTATAATCCACACACATTCTCAGGATTCCATCCTTCTTTTTCACAAACAAAACTGGGGCTCCCCACGGCGATACACTTGGTCTAATGAGTTGCTTCTGTAATAACTCCTCAATTTGTTTCTTCAACTCAACCATTTCCAGTGGTGCCATTCTATAAGGAGCATGCAATAGAAATGGGACCAGCTCCCGGAATCAAATCAATCCCAAACTCAATCTCCCTTCTTGGTGGTAAACCTGACATTTCCTCAGGAAACACTTTTGGGAAATCCCGAACAACAAGAACTTCTTTAATGGGTTTCTCCTCCTCTTCAGTTACAATGGCAGAGAATAGACACATGTATTTCTTGGAATTAGGGTTTTTATAGAAAATTGTTTTTTTATCTCAATCGATGATCACTTGGTTGCTCATCATCCAATCCATACCTAAGATCACATCTAATTGTGACAAAGGTAGACAAATTAAATCAACTCGAGAAACATGATCTAATACCTTAACACAACAATTAAGGCACACTTTTGAGGCAATCACCGGAGAATTGGTAGGGGTTTCTACCCTAAGATAATAGGGTGAATCAGACACAGGCAACTTCAAACGATTCACACATTCAAAAGAAATGAATGGGTAGCTCCTGAATCAAACAAAATCATACAAGGTTGATCATTAAGCAGATGATTACCTTGCACGAGTTCAGGAGTTTAGTTTGCCTCAACACCATTGAGAGTGAGCACCCGACCTTGAATCACGGGCTTACTTGCAGGTCCTTTCGGGTTGTTCTTTGCTGGCTCCTTGCAATCACAGGAAAAATGGCCTGGCTTTCCACAATTGAAACATTCACTTATGGCCCAACAGAATATCCTAAAATGATGACGCTTACACTTCTCACAATAGGGAGCATTGTTGTGAGAATTGTTTCGGTCACCCAATGCCACCTTGCCTTTTCCCCAGTTCTTGTGAGAATAAGGACCCTTGTTGCGATGATCATATCCATTTCGCCTTTGCGGTCCATATCTTTTCCGATCTTTCTTTTCCTTCAGAGGTTGCGATGCTTCTGCTTTCTTATCATCCTCATACATCCTACACATGTCCACCAAAGCAGGAAAGCTCTGAATCCTTTGATACCTGAAGACTGACTTCAGCTCCGGCCTCAATCCTCCTTCAAACTTAATACATTTACTCCTTTCATCAAGATTATACAAATAATATGGGGAATACTTCATCAACTTCTCAAAATTGGCAGTGTATTCACCCACACTCATCTCTCCTTGTTTAAACTGCAGAAATTCCACCTCCTTTTTCCTCCTAAGATCCTCTGGGAAGTACTTGTTCAGGAACTTCTCCATAAACACATTCCATGTCACTGCCCTTCCTTCCAGATTCAAAAGTTGAGCAGTGTGATTCCACCAATGCTCAGCCTCTCCTTCTAACATATAGATAGCATAAGCTACCTTTAGAGCATCAGTGCATCACAGAACCCTGAAGATCTTATCCATTTCCAAGATCCACTTACTAGCTTCCTTGGTCTTATACCCTCCTTCAAACTTTGAGGGATTACAGTTTCGGAAATTAGATAGAGTCCTTGCCTCAGCAACTCCGGCATTAGCTGGTGGTTGATTGGTTTGCTGTTGTTGATGCTGCTGCATACCCTCCAATACAGTAGTAATTCTTTCTAACATATCATTCGTTTGGTTTCAGGCTCTCGCCGCCATAGTAGACCTACACTATGGACTTGGGTTACGATAGGTCTATCGCAATATTCACGTCACTATTTGGCTTAAAATTAAGCTAAAGCACAACATTAGCAAAACATTATGCTATATATCCTTATCCACAAGACATGTCACAGTCTTTAATGGTAACATAAAGATACATAATATACAAAAACATTACACATGAGGATGACCATCCGGCTGGAGAATGCTTTCAAGGATCAGGAATCAGGACCATTTGCTCTGATACCACAAAAGGGTGTAACGCTCTCTTACTTATGGAAAACTTTATAAATAATCTTATTAGGTTGTATGTGGACTTGATTGATTGTAATAAAATTATAATGTAAATTGAAAAACGAATTCGAGTTACTGGATCATAAAAATCAATTCTTCGCTTGAGATAACATCTTTTTTTATTTTTTTTTTCTCAAAATTGGATATAGATACGAAATTATTTACTAAGATTATTGTTATCTCAAAACGTAGTTTTAAACTCAAATATTTTCCTTTGATCCAATTCTTTCGTCAAGAAATCAGAGTTAGCGGAAAACAGAAATAGTAACACCCTTGATAATTTGTACATCAAACACATAACATATATATATATATATATATATATATATATATATATATATATATATATATAAAGTAAGTAGATCAAGAGTACATCATCATATCGAAGTCTAGGTCATGGGTTCAAAATACAAGTCCATAAGATAAAGTAAAGATAGACCATCACTATGAAATTCTCTCAAAACTATATACAATAAATACATAATTAAAATAAAGAGAGTCTCAGAGATGGTTCAGTGATCCTCCATGAAGTTCTCATCCTCCTCCAGTCAGTCAGGTCCTACAGCAGCTGCTAACACGTCCCTCATCCCTGGCTGGCAGTGGAATGCTCGACTGGCTCCTCCTCCTCATCCTCTGCCTCCTCGGGATGCTCCACGACCTCGTCCGATGGAGTCGGTACCCCTCCACTAGGTACTGGGTCAGCTGATGGAGTCCCGTGAAGTGGACTCGTCAGACCAGGAGTAGGAGTATCCTCGCGGATAACTCTAGAAGCAAATGGGTGAGATCGGATGGTAGCTCTAAATCAAAACTATGAAAACGTCGAACTGGTCTTGGTGAGGGTGGTCCATGATAGGTGTAAAAAGGGGGTACATGCATGGTATAGATAATCGGGATGTGGAACCTATGAGGACGGATACGAGCCAGAGGGTTCGGGTGGTAGACTATCAACTCTACCTCCCCCTCGTGGTGGCTCTATAGTCCTCGTAGTACCACACTCCATTAAGGAGTAGGCGTAACTCGATGCAGGCTAGGTAACACGCCATCACCTAAAAAGGGCACATGGGTAAGCAATACAGTTCACATTATCAAATAAGAATAACAGGAATTAAAACAATCACATACAACAGACATCATGTAGCATGCATATACATATGATCAATCCATTTTCATTTATAATTAATTCCTTTAATTATGGTGGCATGATGCATGCTTTCTATCTCTCAAATTCCTGAGATTCTCCAACTATTACTTTCATGGACGTCCATCCAAACAACCCAAATATGCTCCCAGAGCACAATCATACGTTCTCATAACGTATAGCGAAACTTGCTCGGAACGTGATACATAACGTCACTCCTCAGTTGAACGTCGCGTCGCGAAGACTTAATAATCACATCAACAGTATCTCACAATACTGGCCACATTTCAACTCATAAATGTGTCATCAAGCAAGTCGCAATCAATTTGGTACTCCCAGAGTACCCTCCTCATGTTTCTCGAACATGACAAATGATAACTTATCACCATTCACCATGCATGAGTGCACATAAATCTTTTCATTAAAGATTAGCCATTAATCTCATTATATACAACATGCAATAAATACGGAAAATGAATATATCAAATTTTTATGCATATCATAATTGATAATAAAATTATCAGGCAAAGTATCACATAATTCACTTTGGGCATAAGTAGGTTTAAATAAAAGAAGTTAAATTAAAAATGGTATTTTTAAGCATTTTCAGCCTTCGTAATCGATTATCAGGACCTGGTAATCGATTACTAGTTGTATTTTCCTGATAATCGATTACTACGTGTATTTTGCAATTCTGTATCAGATATAGGCTGGTAATCGATTATCACATTGTGGTAATCGATTACTATATCACCAGATGCACCTAAAATTTAGTTTTCACATACCATTTTCAATTCTAATCAATTTTAACTTAAACCACTGATCAACAGAACTTTATTTACACAAATTAAACATGTCTCAATATTGAAATCATTCCAATTCACAGGGATTCCAAATCATTCATCAATTATGCATAAAAACCATGAAATTCACAACTCATGATATCAAATTCATTTTTACTCATTTCAGACATGATTTCAGAGTTTCTACAGTTCACATGCAGCATAACAAACTTGCTCAAATTGAGTTTGGAGCTCATTATGGCCTCTAAGCCAAAATCCTATTTCAAACTAAGCCCTTAGAGTCTCATGGTGACTTTTTACTTAAAACACAACATATTATTCTTATTCTAGTGAATGTATAGCTTCACCCTTACCTCTAGGTCGTGCTTGATGGAATCCAAGACAGAAAAATCAAGAAATTCTCCAAAGACCAAAAACTCCAACTTCGATTCAGAATAGTTCGACAGGGTCCAAAAACTAGAGAATTTGACACATGTAATGGGTATTAAGAATTGGGGAAAACAATTAGAAATTTTTTCATGCAAAATGCACGAAAAATTAAAAGAAGTTTGAGACCAAATGAGTGTGTGAGCTTACCACAATTAAGTTCCAAAGTCAGCTCCAAGGCTCAGGAACTGCACTCTTGACAGATAATGCTCACTTTGAAAGCTTAGAACTCTTGCTACACTCACTCTCAAAACACGATTTTGGTGTCTTTGTAAAGCTCGTGATGTGAGCTTTACAATGGTGTATAATTCTCAGATCAACTCTCAGTATTGAAGGAGAATCGAAGAAACGAAATTAAGAACCCTAATTAGAGCAAAATCCCAAATCGGAGCAAAATGGACCAAATACCTTCAACATAGGTGCTTATATAGACGAGTTCATGGTCCATGCACATCGGCACACGTTTCCCACTATGGCTTAAGGTGATTTCGCGGCGATTAACGAGTAATCTTGTTGATTACTCATCAAACGCACTCAACTGTGGCTGTTTTGCGCTATGGTAATCAATTACTATATCGTGGTAATCGATTACCACGACTGAAACTTTGAAAAATTCATATTTAATTGGTTCCCCCCAACAATTCTTCTAATATTGCATTTAGGTCCTCCCCGGGGACTTAACTGCAAAACTTATATTTTTATACCAAATATCAACCAAAATTATTTTTCACATTTTACAAATACATAATGCACACCAATAATCAAACATTGATCTTTTATTTATTTAATAAATAATTATTATAATTACATTAATGTCAATATTCGGAAGACGAAATTAGGGGTGCTACAAATCCCAATTTAAACTTGTAATCTGTTTGAACCAGAATTCAATTTTGTGGGAAATATTATTCACACTTGAAGATTACTATTTATCTAGACAAATTTTTGGATAGGTTATCTAATAGTGCATTTTTTTTTTGTTTTCGAATTGGTTATCAGAAAAAAATACACTATTAAATAGTCATTTCGAAAACTTATTTGGATGCATAGAGAATTTCCCAATTTGGTATCTATAAAATGACCTTAAGCCAAATGGGTTTGGTCTAGTTGAAGCATTCTAGGACAATAATAATGATCTCAAGGTCGCAAAAGATCTAATAAGTAGTAGGCTCGAATCCTTGTGGAGAACATCCCTTGGAGAGATACAACCCCATCCATGTTGCTACAAGTATTGGCGCTGTAAAGTTCCCTTCCATAGGTTTTTTTTTGTCTTCAACCTTAACCCAAGAATTATTGCATCACCAAGAATCGAGTCTCATACCTGAGACCTCAAATTCCTTCCGCATACAATCATCACTGAACCAACTCACTTGGATCCCCTCCATAGTTTTAGTTTAAAAAAAACAAATGACTATGATTTTTTCTTCTTTTTAAATGACCTCTTTAATCTATTTATTATGTTTTAAAAGTTAATTTAATAGTTTTGAATGCAATGTCACTGATATTAACTTTTCTTTTTAATAAGAGTGAAATCCCCAACAAAAAAGTACATTTAGCCATTTAGGAGAAGAGGAAATCATAAAAAAATATAATTAAAAAAGTTCTGATATCCGTATCTAGTTACTCATTTCTCACCACATACTTTATTCCTAATACGTTCCGCTCTCTCTCTCTCTCCTCTTCTCTTTCTTATTGCTCATTCATTTTTCTCTTCCTCCCTCAAAAATCTCAGACTTCACTTTTCTACCTCATCAGCTCTCACATCTCACCCTCTTGGAAACCTTTCACCACCACCTTGTCTTTACATCGCCATGATGTAAACTTAACCATCCCTTAGTACCCTGTCTCCTAGATCCGAATCAAACACTAAAGATTTTAGTTTTTAAAATTTTTAAAACAAAGGATCTTCGCCCACCGAGTGCTTAACATGAGTCTATAGCTGTTATATATGAGTTTGTAATTTATTGAATTAGAATTATTCAACTTATGAAACTAGCTGAAATTCATTAAATGACTTAAAAGGATATGTAATATTTATTTGTTTGTTTATTTTTATTTAATGTAATTTAGTAAAAAAAATTAAAAGGCAAAAATGACATATATTCATTGAAAGATATTAAATATTTAGAATTTTTTTATAAACTAATTTTCAAAAGTTATAATTCATTAATTTTTATTGGTTTAATTCAGTTTTTAGTCTCTGAACTTAAATGTTCTTTTGGAATTAGGCCTTGAACTTTTTTTTATGTTTTGGTTTCTTAAAGTTTGTTCAAATTTTTAGAAACTAGTACGTTAAAAAAAATTAGAAACTAGTAAGTATTCTCGTGCGATGCACAGGTCATTTAATTTGAAATATTAGTATTGTGGGTAAAATTGCAATTGATAAAGTATGAAAAAATTATCTTGAATTTGTAATGTATATTGTTAAATTACTACTTAATATTTATTAAATTATGTTGAGCCAATGTGTAGTTTATGTTTTATATCATGCAAATAAATTATAATTTTTTAATTGTATAAAATTAAACTTTACAATCATAGAAGACAACAATTTTGAGTTTTATATGTAGTTTATATTAAAAAGATATTAATGGTGTGTTGACAGGTTGAGTAAGGAGTTTAAATTCTTTTTGTGATATTATTTATGAATAATATTTATTGAATCAAAATAATCAATGTTTTTTCCTTGATTGTGGAGCTACGATTAAAAAAAGAAAACCCAATAAAAACGTGAAGAATATAGCTTCAAAAATAATGTCTTTCAAATCACCTTGCTTTCAAACAGTGTCCGAGCTTTCCAAGAGTAATAAATTATATGCATGTTTCAATTGTAATAACTAATCAACAAATGAAACATAAATTTGAACAAACTTGTTAAAATAGCTTTAAAGTGAACATTTTTTTTCCTACAAAGAAAGTAAACAGTTTGGAAGAGAGAAGAATGAGGTTGGTGAGTCAATGCCTTTCTGTGTTGATTATATATATATATATATATAATAAAAACCATAAATATACATTAACACTCTTTTCATTGCCTCATGCATGTTTTTTTACCTTCCATCATTTATTTTTTTTCCTTCTCTCATTCACAATTACATAAGTTTGAGAACGTGGGTTCATCTTTTGAGAGTATCAAACATGATTAATTCTCATTCAATATGCGAGACAATAAATTTGAATACTTTATTTGAAGGTTATAATTCATTTATTTGAATAAATTATTCAATGTGACATCATAAAATATATATATATATATATATATATATATATATATATATATATATATATAACTTACATAACGTTTCAAAACACTTTTTTCCAAATTCCTTTAAAAGGCAATAATGTTAAGAAAAAAATCTGTTCCTTTATATTAAGACATTTAAGATTCCATACATTCATTTTTATCTCATATCTCATTTTTTTTATTTTTCGTATTTTATTATTTTTATAAATTTCATAGCTAACTTCTCTTTTAGCATATCCCATACAATTAATGCTAAAAATGCAGTTCCCTTAACATAAATTTATAGATATTTATTTTTTTCTCTATTTTGTAGATTAATATTTTTATCAGTCACATTAATAATATTATGTAGTGAATTTTACATACATACATACTAGTTATCCGCTACCTAAAAATCTTGAATTGTGTATATTTTTCCTTTTTCCAATTTAGACTTGACCATATGGGCGATATTTTTCCCAATTATGGCATGTATATAATTGCTCTAAAAATCAATAAGAACATAATCGTGCAATGTGGTTAGGAATGAACAAAATAAAATAATGAAACAGTGGTTGCCTTGGTTTTAAAAATTAAAATTCAATAGTATTTTACAATAGTAGTTCTTAAACTTTTTTTATTTTAACATGAGCCGGTTTGAACACTAATTTTTTAACTACGTACTATTAATAATAATGAAGTAGTGTATAGGTGCAAAACATCAATAAATTAAGAGATGAAAATTTACCTTTTCATCTATGAGAACCATATTTGTACTAATAAGCTCCTTTCGTCGTATGTTGATGGTGTCCCATAGACGTGCAACGCGAACTATTATCTTACAGTCATCTCTATCAGAGGAGAGACCATTCAAAAATGTGTGTTTATCATTTTTATGGGTTATTTTTTTCCTACAATGCAAGTGTTGATTTAAAAATAAGCATTATAAAAACTAACCGAATATATATTTTCAATTACAGAAGATTACAAACTTGACAAGATAGCTGTTTAAGGTTGACATAGCTGTTGCAAAATTCTCTTCAAATTAAAGATAATTATCACTAAGAACCTCTCCAATTTATAATAACGTAGAGGAAAGATTATTTATACTGATTTATCCATGTTCATGATAATACAATTTATGATGATGTTGCCCGTTATTTTACTTGCCCGTTACTATTTAGGGCTTTACTTCGGTACCCTCTCAAAAAAGAGAGTTTCTGTACCCTTTTGACGTGGCTCAATAGAAATTAGCCACATGTTTTTTTTGTCACGTCATCGGAGCATATTTTAATTTATAAATTTTATATCAAAAAGATATTCCCTCATTTTTATTTATTATTTTGACTTTTACCAAGATAATTGGACCGAGGAAGTGTCTCAAATTTTTTTTTCCATATCTCCTACTCCATTAGAGGAGCGAAGTTACTCTTATCTTATTTTATGTTCATATCATCACATTTAATTCTCAATTTTTTCTTACCTTATCTCTTACTCTATATTACAGGGGTGAAGTTTATCATATTTTGTGCTCATATCATATCATCTCATTTAATTGTTTCTTATATACTCCCTCTGTCTCATTATCTTGGTAAAAAAAATGAAGTTTTTTTTGTCCCAAATGAAAGTAAAAATAATTAATGAAAAATCTTAAAGATTGTATATTATCTTAAAAATTGTATATTACATGAAATTTTTTAAAATAATTAATGAAAAATCTTAAAGATTGTAAAAATAATATGAAAATTTGTGTGATAGAAATTTGTAATTAATGAATGAATCATACATTATATTTTATTTTGAAAATAGTGTAATGGAGACTACAATCGGTGGATGAATTAACTAGAAAACACTAGGAGAACACCTAGAAGGGGGGTTGAATAGGTGTTAAAGAAACCTTGAAAGATTTTCGAATAAAAGTAATCGAAACAATTAAAACGAATGATTTTCACAAAAACTGCAGATGTTAATCGATTAAGGCAAGGAGTTAATCAATTAATGCCAGCTGATTTTGGTTAATCGATTAGCACTTCCAGTTAATCGATTAATCACTGTAGAAAACTGAAAAATCACTTTTCAAATGAAAACGAAAATCAATCAATTAACATAGAATATCAGAGATAGTGCGGAATTGATTAACACCAAAATTGTTAATGATTACCTAGATTATGAAAAAGGTTTTTCCCAAATCAATTTGAACTATTAAAACCTATTTCATTCAATTATTAGAAAAATCAATCTTTTCTAGGTTTTCAATCAAGAACAATTCAAATATGCAGAAATTAAAAGTTTAAGGGATAGAGATACTGCACAAAGATTTTATACTGGTTCACTCTCCTCCACTGAGAGCTACATCCATCCAGTCCCCTCTTCACAAGAGAGATTTCACTAAGGAATTAGAATTCTGAAATTAGAAGTAATCCGCCTCTCAAGACACCCTTCTTGATAGCCTCCAAGAGATAACCTTTCTCTTGTATGTCTTGCAATCCTATTGAACTTCTAATCTAACATTTTCTCTTGCTTGTTGATAACCCTACAACAAGACTTCCACTTGCTTGTTAACACAACAAGACTTCCAAATGCTTGATGAACACCACCAAGGCTTTCACTTCTTTTTGCTTGATGAACACCACCAAGATTTCTTCTTGTTGTAGATAGTTTGCCTCTTGCAATGATTACAACTCAATTAAAAACAATAACCTATTAGAATCTCCTTCAAGAAATATGAACAATTAAACTTGAGATTCAAAAGCTTCTTGATCAAAGATATGAAAAATAAGAACTTTGATCTTTGTAAAAGTGAGAGAGAATGTTGAGAGAATAGTGTGGCTTTTTATAATCTCTCTAAAATGATATGAAAATGAAGTTAGTTCTAATCACAATGATTAGGAAAAGGTTTATATAGAAGACCCAAAAGTTTGGAAAACATTAAAACTAATTTTGAGAAGTGAAAAAACATTTTCTAAAATACTGCAGAGTGTCCTAGTCGATTAACACACAGAGCTAATCGATTAACTACTGTACAAAACGTCTTAATCGATTAGTGCCTGATGCAACTTTTATGTTAATCGATTAATACTTTCAGTTAATCGATTAATCACTGTAAAAATCAATTAAAAACTTATTTTTCTCAAAATTGAACCTTTTCTTAAAAAACTTTTAAGCCACCTATTGATTTGGGTTAAGTGAAATACTCAAGATATAATATGATCATGTAATTGATAGAGATTCACTACCCTCTAATAACTCTACCCAAAACTCTAAGACTCAAAATAAAGATATTACAGTCAATATACACATTGAATCTATGAGTTTGCTCTCTCTTCATCATAATTGCTTGTTGTTGTTTAGTGAGCTTCTCCAAGACTTGAGCTTGTTCAAAACATTGTCATTATCAAAACCATACACTTGCATAATAGATCTAACAATCTCCACATGCACATGCACACTAGATCTAACAAATAAAATAATGCATTATATCAGAAAGATATTCTCTTATTTTTATTTACAACTTTTACTTTTACCAAGATAACGGGATAGAAGGAGTATCTCAAATTTTCTATCCTTATCTCTTGCTTTATTAGATGAGCGAAATTTCTCTTATCTTATTTTATATTCATATTATCTCATTTAATTCTCAATTTTTTCTTACCTTATCTCCTACTCTATATTAGAGGAGTGAAATTTATCTTGTTTTTTGCTCATATCATCTCATTTAATTGTCTCTCATATACTCCCTCCGTCTCATTATCTTGGTAAAAAAATGAAGTTTTTTTGTCCCAATTCAAAGTAAAAATAATTAATGAAAAATCTTAAAGATTGTATATTATCTTAAAAATTGTATATTACATTAAAATTCTTTAAAACCATTAATGAATAATCTTTTAGGGATGTGTATTCACTTTAGATTTAATTTTTTTAATATATTTAAAGTGCATTATACATTTGAACGATTTCAATTTAAACTCATTGAGTTGAAAAACATTATCTATAAATTTATAGTCCAATTTTTTAATATATTTAAAGTGCAATATATATTTGAACGATTTCTATTTAAACTCTGAGCTGAAAAGAATTATCTATATATATATATATGTAAATTATGCTTATTCTTTTAGAAACTAAATATATTTATTAAGGTTAAGCTTAATTTAAATTTAATATTTAATTCTTAAAAAATATATCATAAGTTTTAAATGGGAGCATTGATTGTTTAGGTGTAGTGGAAAATACTATTTATATAGATAGATATATAAATCTATATGACATTTTTTATGTAATAAATCTAGGAAAATTTATATATTCCGCAAAATAATTTGGTTGCTATTAAATCTAGGAAAGAAATAAATTACAATTAGTTCTTATATAATCAAATTATATAATTACAAACCTTAACCCCAGGATGTTAGGATCGGCCTCAAATCTCAAGGGGGTGAATCGAGTTTATTAAATTTATTGGAAATTACTCGAATGATACAAAAAATGGTTTTATCGAGAGATTAAATATTTGAGCGTGAAGGCGAAACGATATATATTAAAATAATAGAGTAGCGCGGAAACGAATTTAACAAAAAAAATAAATGCTGAAAAAATAAAGAGATAGGGAAGAGGAACACACAAATCAATTTTATACTGGTTCAGTCTTTTCAGCGAAAGATCTACGTCTAGTCCCCAAGCGACCCGCTTGAGCTCTTTATATCCTTTGAATTGAGTCGCACCCAATTACAACCAAGAACGCCCCGCACGGTACCAGGAACCTCCGTTGCTAGGGACCTCAAAAATCACACAAGTGTTCCTCACCCTAAGAACATGCCACACGTTCCACGAAGGGATCCACTCCCTAACAACTATGGTTTCAAATATGAGAATATGAGAGTGATACAATTGATGTGTTCTGAATAACACAGATACAACAATAAACACTATAACAATGAAGATTAAATCACAAGTGTATTGGCCGAATCAAGTTTTTCTCTTCAAGAAAAAATAAGAACTACGAAGAAGTTGTTGAAGGAGAAGAGAAGAAAAAGAACGTGATTTTTTAATCAGAGAAAGAGAATTAGGATTCTAGGATTAGTCAATGATTTTATGAAAATCAAATTAAATAAAACAAATTTTAAAATCAAAATCATATCAAAGAGATTTAAAAAAATAAATCAAAGATTTGATTCTTAAAAAAAAGGAATTAATTCAAAAAATATATTTAAATTCGAATTTTAAAATTAAATCAGAATTAATTATGTAAAAACAAATTTGGAAACATTTAAAATTGATTTTGACCCGAATTTCAAAAATACTTAGAGGTAATCCATTACTTTATAGAGGTAACCGATTATCTACTCTCTGTGAAAACAATGAAATTCACTTTTTAAGAATGTAATCGATTATTAAACCAAGGTAATCGATTATCAACTCCCTTTGAGAAACCTTTGAGAAAGGTTATCGATTATTAAAACATGTAATCGATTATTTTCAATAAAAACTCTCAGGTCACAACTCAGAGGCATGGTAATCGATTATCCACGAGAGGTAATCGATTACTTCTGCTTATTTTCATAAAATTGATTTTTTAAAGAAGAGTATGCAACAAGAGGTTTTCAAAAACATTTTAATTTGAAAAACAAATTTAAAAGCATTTTCACAAAAGCTCTTTTCTTTTCTCCTTAAATTGAAAAACTCACTTTGGCCATAAACACTTGTGATAACCTTCATTACCTTACAAATTTCCTATGGGCAAAGTTATCCTAAACTTGTTGCTTGAGCTTGAGCCTTGAACTTGAAAGACCTTAAATGAGCTTGTTTGCAACTTGTTTGTTATCATCAAAACCTTCTAGAGATCTTCTAGCATAACTCTTTATATCCTTGGGAAAACTTGACTTCCAACACGGGACCCCTTCGAACTGGATTAGTCGGCCCAGTGAGCCAGATACCAGGGTGCAGTGCAAACCAAAAAAATTATATAATTACAATTATATAAAAACAAACTTTTAATTATTTTAATATGATTAGGGAAGAAATTATTTTAATCTAGGAAAAAAAATGAATTACAATTAGTTCTTATATAATCAGCTAAGAATAAAAAGAAAATAACTAATTCTAACAACTAATTAACAAAACTGAAAAACTCATTTGCTAACTGATTATTGATCTTTCATAATCCGATACATGCTATGTTAAGTTACTAATCACTAACCTGTTATGATAGATGGATAATAGGTTACATGCTAAATATAATGACTTCATCATTAATTCTAATAAAAGTCGTCATATTGTCTTAGAAATTAGAGTTTTATTAGTTGCATTGATCATGCAATTTTATTTTTTTTACAGTAAATAAAGTTAGACAATCTTATTTATTTTTTATAGTTTAGCTTTTATCTATAAGCACATCTTCAAATTAAATTACAACACAATGATCGGAGCCTCATGACAACACAATTATTTCTTATTTTTTAATTTCTTTCCTAATTGTAATTTTATTCAAATTATATGATTAGGAAAAAAATATTTTAGTTATATATTCTTGTGTTTTTCGATTATGACAACTCTTCTATTATGACAACTCTCCATCTTGGGAATTTTTAATGACAAATTTTTATTATAAATAAAATAATCATTCGTTTTTATTGGCTTAATTAAGTTTTTAGTCCCTGAACTTAAATGTTCTTTTGGAATTAGGCCTTGAACTTTTTTTTTATGTTTTGGTTCCTTGAAGTTTCTTCAAATTTTTAGAAATGATCATTTCTTCACTTAAGTGATGATATGATCGACGAGTGACGTGCTATGTAGTATCATGTGGCATTACATGCTCTTTTAATTATAAAATCAACTTTTTAAAGAGAATTGTTAAAAGATTCGATTTTTTTAAAAAAAAATGTGTTTTTAAATGATTTTTAATAAATTTGAGTTTTTTTAATTTAAAAAATCCACGTGGCATCGCGTGGTGTGTTACCTGTTGATTTGGTGAAGGTAATGTGATATTTTGTCGATCATATTATAGATGAAAGAACTATTTTCAAAAATATGAGCAAAGTTAAAAAAACTAAAAAATAAAAAAAAAGTTCAAAAATCAAATTGAACAGAGCATCTAAATTTAGTAACTAAAAGTTTAAATAAGTCATTTTTATTTCCCAAACGACTCTATAAACTTAGTGATAAATTAAAAAGCTAAAAAAAAATAGAAGCTCGTATTGCGCCTATGTTAAGATGGTGATGTGACAAGCAAAAACTAGCCATAAGCACGCAACTATCAAGTATCAACTATGTATGTTTGCCCTCGGAGATGCTTTAATAGGCATATAGATTATCTTTTTAGATAAAGTGGAAACGGTCACATATGCGCTGGTTATTGCTGAATAAGGTTCTTTTCACAATCTAAAGTTTTGCAGAGAAAGGCAAATGATTATTTTCTTAAAAGTTTGAAGATTGAGGTTTTAGTTTATTTTTAAAAAAAATAATTTATTTTGTAAATAGAAAGACGCTTGTTATTAGGATTAAATTATAAAAAGAAAATTTATTTTTTAAAAAAAAAATAAAACTTCAAACTTCAATTTTGAATTATTTCTTTTTTCGGATTATTTTTTCTCACTTAATTTTATTTTTTTACAATCCAAATGAAATAAATTAATTTAAATTCATTTTTTAGTTAAGGTATTCAAATATAAACAGATTTTAACTTTAACATATTATAGTTGGACTCTATTTAGCTTGTCTAGTTAGAAGCTTTTTAGATGGTTAGGAACTTTTAAATTCAGTTAATAAATATTGATCCCATTCGGTAAACACAAATAAGAAAAAGCTTATAGCTTTTAAAAAAAAAGTTTGTAGATTTTGAAAGTTAGTTTTTAGAAATATGTTTGAAGTAGCTTTCAAGAATTCATATAGTAATTATACCGTCAAAAAATTTTCAAAATTATTTACCTACCCTGATGATACTTTAATTTTTAATTAATGATGTAATTAATTAATTATTAATTACTCCATTCGTCCCAACATCTTGGTAAAAGTCAAAGTAGTCAACAAAAATAAGATGATATCTTTTTGGTATAATGCATGATTCTACTTTCAAAATAAAATATAATGCATGATTCACCCATTAATTACAAATTTCTGTCACACAAATTTTCATATTATTTTTACAATCTTTAATATTTTTCATTAATTATTTTTAAGATCATAATGGGACGGACTGACGGAGGGAGTATAATTTAATAATTTTGTTATAATTAATAAATTAACTACATAATTTTGTCGAACAACATTATTTTAAATAGTCAGCTAAATTGCTAGCTATAACCTCATAGCAACAAACTCACAGCTCTCAGCTAGCTTTACAGCTACAAGCTACATGTTCACAACTATAAGTTATAAACTCATATTTATAAGTTAGTTTTGCGGAACAAACTTTGATAAATATAATCTTAATCGAGTTTTTTCAGTAATACAAAATACATACCAAGTAGTTTGGTAAGTAAAGTTTTGTGAAGTACGAACACTTGAGCTTTTATCTTTGATAATTGTTCAATTTTCTCCTCTTACAACAAAAATTGTCTTTCAAAAATAAAAAATTAAAACACCATGCAACAGAGAAAAGCTTTCATATGCATGTGTCTTCCCAACCAGGGCTTTGCTAATGACGATCAAAATCATAGTCTTATTCACTTATAAAGAGATCCAGCGTTTTTGGTAAAGCTGGGAATAGTTTATTTGCTCTATTATAATTACTTCAAAGAACATTGAGCTTGTGATGTTTTTTATTTTTTATTTTTTTTTTGAAGTGGATTGAGCCTGTGATGTTGAATATTATAATTATACTTATTTGCTAATGTGGAATAGTTTTGCGGGATATTGAAAAAAAAATATTATAACCAATGCGATCACAATTATCATTACAATATGGCTGCAATGATTCCCATAATCACAATATTACGACAGTCCCAATTATAATTTTGGACCTCAATTTAAAACCATGTTCTCTTCAATCTTTGCCTTCAAAAGGACATAGGATTTTAACCAATGTTGTCAGAAAGTCAAACCGAAAAATGTTTTGTATAGGATTTAACTGTATTAATTGATTAAGCAAGAAGATTGGACCGATATTTATATATATTATAAAAGAAAAATACAGAGTAAACCAGTGAGTAAGCCAAAAGCCAAAACATTGAAAGTTAAAACACATACTTTAGGCTAAGCCATTAAAAACCAATAAATATTGAATAGTGAGTGTAGTGTCCTGGAACACTAGATGTCCTTAACCCTCTAAGTGCTCAAGATTATGGAAACCAAGAGCCCAAGAGAGGATCAAGTATTAATGTGTGACTTTATGGTGTTTCTGCAGTTCCAGTTGGGAAAAGCAGGATCTCCCTAGTCAACGTGTGTGCATAGTGTCAACTTAGGGATGAAAGTACGTACCTGAAACCCTAGCTGTAATGAGCTATTTATAGGGTTTGGAGGAGGCTGATATGGGCCGTTTGGGCCCTGTATCAGTGTTGTGCTGAACCAGGATTCTAGGAGATAATATCGGAGGATTATGCTCTGAGAATCTGAAAAGGATTAGCTAAAGATCTCATGTCTAGGCTGTTAGCGAGAATCTAGGAGAGATTTGCGGAAGGGATATGAAGCCTGAATGAGACTGAGTCTATACACAAGCCGACGGTATGTCTCGGCCCTAGAGTCCCGAGCCCGATGGGTTGAGGACCGATTGTAAGGCTCGGTCCCATCAAGTCCGAGTCTGGTCCTTTAGTATGCTCGGAGCCCATGAGTCCGAGCGAGGGACGTTCATGCTTAGCAATCCGAGGGAAATGCCCTGGATAAGTCAAATAACTAAAAGTAAGCCAAAAAAAAACATTGAATAGTGAAACAATGGGTAAGCTAAAAGCCAAAATATTGAAAATTGAAACACATACATGCTTTAGGGTTAGCGACGGGCGGCGATGGGCGACGACAATGAGGCTGGTTGCACGACATCACGACGATGAAGTGGGTAGGGTTTTGGCTGCTCCTCTGCCTCTTTTGTTTTTGTCTCTTAGTTTTGTATCTGTGTTTCTGTCTTTCTCAATTCTCAACATTCATAGTTTTTAGTTTTCGACTTTCAGTTTTTTTTTTAATATATATTGGTTAAATCAGATTCGGTTTTCTCGATTTAATTCGATTCAACCCGGTTTCACCCGTTTGCACAACGTTTTTTTTCTGGTTCCAATTCTGAAACAAATAAGGATAAAGACCAGACCGTAAATGTACCCTATCAGCGGTCGAACCGGTTGGATCATCAGGTTCGATCCAAGTTTGACAACCATGATTTTAACTTTGTAAACATAACATAAGTCGCTAATGATTCTTTTGAATAAAATGGTGTAAATATGTTTTATAGAAAAGTAGCGTTTTGAACAAAAAATTTAAAATTGAAGGTATAAATACACCCTCCGGACTCTGGTATAGGATATAAGAAAAAAAAACACTAAAATCACGTTTATTAAAAAAGTTAGTTGATTGTATTTATTTTTTTTAAATTAATCAAAAATAAAAATATTATGGAAAGTAGTATTAGAAATTAAACAAAAATTAAATGAGATAATATTTTTTATATCTGTTTTAAGAAAATAACATCAGAAATGAAATAAAATTTAAAATAATTAATTACTTTTGTTTATATTTAAAAAAATACATTTCTTTTTGTTTATATTTCAAACGAGATCGGGATGATGTATATTATAAACTCTTGGAAGATGGCTCTTTTATTTGGTTCCGTAAAAACATTTTTTATTAATACCTTGTGGAGTGAGTGTTGTTTCCCACCTTCCTCCTTAATTAATTCTCTCTCTCTCTCTCTCTCTATATATATATATATATATATATATATATATATATATATATATATATATATATATATATATATATATATATATATCTGTGTGTGTGTGTGAGAGTGTTGTTTCCCACCTTCATCCTTAATTAATTCTATATATATATATATATAAATCACCGGGGCTAAAAGCCCGAACACAACCAAAACAAATTACATTAGCTTAGGAAAAGCAATCCTATAAGCAGCCCCACACATTAGATGAAACAAATTAGGGAGACAACAATCTAAAAAAGTGCAACTATAATCACTATCATGACCACAATTCGGAAAAAAATCTACATACCGATTAGCTTCTCAATAAATGTGACTGAGAGAAATATGTCAATCCAGTCGGATAAGGTTCCGAATTTTGCGAATCAAGGAAAAACAATGATAAGATACATCACAATGATTGGTAACAAGAGAGAAAGCCTCATTCTTGTTTCCCACCTTCCTCCTTGATTGTTTCTCTTTCCTTTTTCATGGTTAGTGGGGTAATATTGATTTGACAATTGACACCTTCCTTTTTTATTTATTTGTTATAGTTAAAAAATTTTATATATTTGTCCGCGTAAGACAGTCCTGTTGGTGGCTGCAGAGACACCTAGGATTTTCCCCTCCCCAGGTCATGGGTTCTAGTCCCAGACCGCTCATGTAAACCAAAAAAAAAATTTATAAATTTGTCTTGTACAAAAATTTAAGGGTGTAATTATTATTATTTTTTATATTTATCCTTATTTTGAAAAAAAAAGTTGATTTACATAATTAATAAAAATATTAATGATTTCTAAGAAAAAAATGTTAGGAAGAAACATAATAAATTTGTTGAAAATTAAAACAATAAATACATTTTTAAAAATAATATTTCTTTTAATTAAACAGATAAATAGAAAAAAATACTCCATTTTGTTTGATACATAATGGAAACAAAAGACATACTTCTCTTGATTAAAAATATAAGAAAAATTTAACTAATTTTCTTAAATTTTGTTTTATTCTCATTACTACTTTCCTAAAATACTGTAACCCACGTGGTCATGTAGCAAATCTTAAGCTTAGGAGTTGGAAGTTCCAGGTTGAATCCTGGGCGCCGAATTTAAATCCCTTTTCTCTATCCTCATAAAAAAATCAAAAATACTTTGCCTATAAAAAAAAGTGATTATCTCATTTGATTTTTATTTCATTCTTAATACTACATTTATAAATTTGAAAAAAAATTTAAATACAATCAACTAATTTCCTTTGCAAACATAATTTTTGTTTTTTTTATATAATACTTTATACTAGTATATGTATACAAATGTACTAATATGAGGTACTACTATAGTACTATTTGATGTGGACCTATGCCATGTGTATTAAATGATTAAGACCCAATATTGTACAGGAGTAGATGAGCTTTAATATTCCGGAAAGAATCCGATTCAATTTTAAAGAAAAAACACAGAATGCATTTATGAGAGAGCCAAGGGATTTCTTAGAATTAACCAAAAACGCTCACCGAGAAATACTGTTCTTTCTTAAATAATTCTAGTTTTAAATTATAACGGGTATATTAAAAAATAAGATTTTCTTAATCTCAATCCAGACTGAGAATAAGAAACCAATAATGGATATTTAAAAAAAAATATAAGTTTTTATACTTAATAAATTCATCATTTCTCATAAAACATAATCATTAATAGGTGTTTATCCTCAGTCCTAAAGGTTGAATTCAAAAAAATCCTAAAAATATATTTAACTAGCTCTTATCCCGTGTAATGCACGAGTTGTTGATATTTTAATTTTTTATATTAAATATTTTAAATTAAATATTATTATTATTATTTTTATAATAAAGTAAATATTATTATTAAACAACAAAAAATAATTATATAAAAAGGAGGGGGTTCAAACCAAACAGTACACTTAAAAAAAATTAATCTAAATGATCTTGTTGATAAATTTTGTATTTTCCTCATATGAATAAAAAATGTAACACTTTTTATCTGAGATATTTCTTATTTATTTTATGGATAAATTGACATTTTTATATATGATTATCAACTTTATTATGATAAATAAAATTAAATCAGAATTAAACATTTTGATTTTTTTGTTTAATAATATTATGAGATATTTCTTATATTTATGTGGTTGACGGAGTAGTTTGTTTTGTACAATTACTAATTTTTTTAAATATGATTATCACATTTATTGTTATTAATCATAATTAAATATATTTTTATCTTTTTCATCGATTACTTTATCTTAAGTTAATAATAAGATTGAATCTTAAAAATCTTTATTCTTATTTACCAATCATTTTGATTTAAATTTTTTCTGCAAAGATGATGTTATATATTAGTGAGCAATTTGGTACTTGTCATTGAGACTTTGAAATAGAAGAATATGCGCATGAGGAATACCCTTTTTCTAGGACTCAACAATATAAACAACTGCACCATAAAAATTTTATTTAATTAACCTTTAATTCCAAAAATGGACACTATTACATAATCAATCTAAAAATGCTTAGAAATATTAAAACATTAATATAAAATCCAAAAATTAAAAACTAATATTTGTTTCGTCTTTCAAAAATCTTAAAGTACTTTTAATTTCGATATTGCAATATGACTGTAATTTGAAAATTAATATTAACATTATTTTTATTTTTAAAAAACTAATATTTATTAAATAATTATAAAACAATAAGTAGACTTATTTGGATCTTAATCTTTATAACGAATCATAGATTAAAATATTATATATATATATATATATATATATATATATATTATCTTCATAGATTACATACGATAAATAGCTGGACAAAAAAATGTTACACAAATACAAAAAAATACTAACAAATTTACAAATTTTGAAATCTATTTTGAATGAGAGACAAAAAGAATTAAAACGAAAATCATAACAATCTTCGGCATGTCGACGACGAGGACGATGACGAGGACGACAACAACAACGACGATGGCAACAACATCAATGACCACAACAACGACAACGACAACGAGGACGACACTAACCAACAACAACAATATATATTTTTTTGGAATTCCTCGAAATTGCAATAAAAAAATATAAAAGAGTTCATAATTTAAAAAACACAAAATAAAATAGAAAAGAGTTTGTTGGAAACCAACAAGCGATTAAAACAATCTTTTAGAGGGGGTGAATAGAAGTTGGAAGCGTTAATACCAAACTTTCGAATATAATTGGAAATGATTCAGCAAAATGTGATTTTTAAAAAAATTTACAAAGGTTAATCGATTTAGCTAGTAAGCTAATCGATTAATGTCTGACACAAGAAAAATCTTAACAGATTAACTAGTCTGTTAATTGATTAAATGTTGAGAGGTCAACTAAAGCTAATCGATTAATATATTAGTTAATCGATTAACTACAGTTCAGAACTTGAAAATCACGTTTAATCAGATTTAGAACACAAATGAAATATCAAGAATGCAAGAATTAAAATCAAATGGAATAAGAACAATAACAATTTGATTTACTTTGCCATTTAAATGTTAATTCCCTAAGAATTATATGAAAACCCCAATTCCAACCTAATTGATTATTTGTTTTATGAAATCACACAATTATGAAAAGAAAGTAAGAAAGAAGACACGAGAGATTTTTATACTGGTTCACTCTCAACTACCGAGAGCTACATTCAGTCCTCCCCTTTCCGATTGGGGAGATTTCTTACTAGAAACACAATTGAGTAGAATTACACAAAGATAAATGAGAAACCTCTCTCAACTTATCCTAACTCTTCAAGAGAGTACCAATCTCTTGAAAATCTACCCCACAATTGTTGTTTCCAATGCTCTTGAATAGATCCTTGTTGAAAAACCTTCTTCAACCGATTCCTTCTTCTTGCTTTGAATTCTTCAAAGACTTCCGTGTGATTTCTCACTTTGTTGTTTGTTGAATTATAGAGATTTATAACCTTTGTTGTAGAATGATTCAACCAAGACTTGATAGCACACAATGAAATCTCAACTACGTATATGAATTGAAGAATATGAAAATGATGATTGAGATTAGAGAAGAATAGAATTTTGCTCTTGATAGAAATCTTAGAAAGTTCAATGGCTCTTGTTGAAAATTGATGGCATGAAGGTGTTTTTCGTATGTAAAAAGTTGTAGTGTGTAACCAAAAGAAAAATCACAATGAAAAGCTTTTAAACTAATTAATTTTTGAGCTGTAACAGAAATTAATCGATTAAGTCATTTCTGCTAATCGATTAGTCACTGTAAAATGACTAAAAAATAGCTTTTAAAATGTGTTTTTATTTCCACCTTTCATGTGAGCTATTTTCTATCAAGTTAATCTCATTCAACATCATATTCAATAATTCATTTACTTAATTGAGATTTAAACCTAAGCTACTACCCCACTCTCATATGAAAGAACAAAATAAAACTAAATATTACAACATATGAGGTATTATAATAACAAAGCTAATAATGGTGTGGTGCTTGATATTTAAGGTTGTTGTTGCATTGTATGTTTGCAATCCATAAATTTGTCTTCATCAAAACTTCATTGATCTTACAGAGTTCACAATTAAAAAAAAATAACATCGCTCATCCAAGAAATATAATAATTTTTGTTTAAGTCTTCTTTTAAAATTGATGATCATAAATTCTAAAAAATGTTCATCCGAAGAAATCACAAAAAAAATTGAAATATATATCATTATTTCTTTTGTTCTTGATCTTTCACGAAAAATGTATCAATTATCAAGAGTGATTCTTATCAATAGCATAGTTTAAATCCTTTAATGTTTTTATGTTCAAATTTAAGACCTGCCTGAAACATGTAAGGTAGAAATCAACCTCAAACCAAATCAATCTCAGAAGTCAAAACTACATCAATTTCTTAAGCAGACACAAAAACCAAGAAACAATTAGATAAACTTACCACAATAACTCTAAGGTCTGCCGCTAGCAATAGCCAACAAAAAAACTTGACCAAATCCATCTTTTCTCAATTTCCTCTCTACCTTGTAGCTATGCAACCCTTCTACTTGAAATTGAAAACAAATTCACAATTCATAATTATAAATAAACAATTTAAACAATCAATGAATAAGCAATAATCGATAATAACAAAAAACTTCAAAGAAATTAGTCTCTGCACCGGAATAATTTATTTAATTTTAAATTTTAATTTTGGTTGGAGATAATGATTATCTACCTACAATCGCTCTGGTATGAGAAAAATTTCAACGACAAACGTGGTGCCTCAAAATTTTCTCCAACAAACGTAGTGCCTCGAATAGGCGTCTTTTTATATATCGATAGTAGATATATCTTTTTTAGTAAATAAATATCTATGTTATCATTCTTTTTCACTTATTATCTTTGAGAAGATAACATTATAAAAGTAGTAATCAATAATTTCTCGATCTATCCCTAAATATAAGCTCTTGAAATGAATTTGCATGTGGATTCATAAAGTTAGCTAATATTGTTAACGATGTTGAAATTGATAACATTTGATATACTTTTTCAAAATTATTCATATTATTATCAATATGACTCTAAAAATGGTTGAATAAATAGGACTGTTTGTAGAAAATTCTCTTTGATATATATATATAATAGTCATATAGGTCCCCGAAAGATACCTGTGGAATCAGTTAGGTACTTGAAAGATTTGTGGAATCTCTTAAACTCCTTAAAGATTAATTTGGCGTCACGTTAGTCTCCCCATCCAATTTCGTAAGATGGACCAAACGGAATCCTACATGACACATTAAATGCATTGTTGACCCAATGCCATGTTGCACTGTTAAGAAGGTGTCACATTTGGAGGTGCCACGTTTGGACTAACAAAACATTTAACGTGCCACGTAGGATTTCGTTAGGTCCCTCGTGGGGGACTAACGTGATGCCAAATTGATCTTTGAGGGTTTTAAGAGATTCCACAAATCTTTCAGGGACCTAACTGATTTCAAAATGATATTTGGGGTTTAAGAGATTCCACAAATCTTTCAAAGACCTAATTGATTCCACATGTATCTTTCGGGGAATCATATGTGACTATTAAGTATACATACATATATATATATATATATATATATATAAGAAAAAACTAAAATTACGTTTATTATGGACGTTAGTGAATTATATTTAATTTTCTCAAATTTATTAAAAAAACGTATTTTAGGATAATAATATTGGGAATGAAACAAAAATTAGATAAGATAATAGTTTTCAATATATAGATGTTTTAGGAAAATAGTATTGAAAATGAAACAAAATTTACGAAGGTTTGTTACTTTTGCTTATATATATTTTAAATCAAGAGAAGTAAAATTTTTTTTGGAGGAAATATTTATAAAAATATCAAAGCCTACCTTCTTTATTATCTAGTAATGATATTCAAAATAGCAAGAACGGAGGGAGTATATGTTAGCTGGAATCTCCTAACACCGTTTTGCCATTAGTACACATGGGTCTAATTGAACATCTAATCACATAACTTCAAGATACCAGAGTTAGCTTATGCTAGCTAATGCATTTTTTATTCCCTAACCGACCCTCAAATCAAGAGAATCTAGTATGAAAATCAAATACTAATATCTATGGGTTCCATGTTACATGATGAAGACAACTCCAAAACCATCACTAATTAGGATTCTTATGTGGACATCATCACGATTGTGATAATTGGCTACTCCAGTGAAAAAATAGGATAAGATGTTTTTTTTTCTTCACACTATCAATGCTACAAGGAGAGTTACCTACTAAAATTGTGATGTCAACTCTGCTCTTCTGAGTTCTAGTTCAGGGTATTAGTCACACACTATGTACGTGTATTTTGACTAATTAAATAGCTTAGTACACCTCATTATACTGGATTTTCTCTTCCAACAAGTTAATAATGTACAACCTACTAAAGAAGCAATTCCCTTTATTACATACGTTTCAAATATATGTCACTAAATGAGCTCACCAACCATAAATACCATCTACCCTTTTACCTTGCATATAATAGCATGTCATCCCAATGAGGCTCCTCTAACCTTGCATCTTTTATAAGTAAAGAGCCAAAGATGGAGGAACAAAAGGAAAAGAGAAAGGGAGGTATAAGAGAAGAAAGTGAGCAAGAGAAATGGGTGCATGATGAATCAGTTGATTATAAAGGCAGAGTTCCTTTCCGTGCTTCCACTGGTGTTTGGAAAGCTTCTCTCCTTGTCCTCAGTAAGATACCTGCTTCCATGAACTTTCTGTGTTGCTACTTCTTATCTGATTTCAAGCTTTAACTTCAACAATTTTCCATTGCTCTTTCTTTCTTTTAAGCATCATTTTCATTACAAAACTTTTATTAAGTTTTTAATCTCAGAATTTAAGTGTATTTTAGACCAACGGGGTTGACTCAAGTGGAACTATCCTGCCAACTCGAGAATTTGGGGATGGGGCTTGAGACTTTCGATTCCCGGTTAACACATCCTGCTGGGAGAGGCATAGGAATGCGACCTTATGTAGGATTAGTCTCAAGAGTTTCTTGAAATTAAAGGTGTTCTTGGGGACACTTGTGGTATTAGCCAACGCAAAAAAAAAAAAAATTAAGTGTATTTTAGAATTGGTCATTGAACTATATTTTTTTTAATGTTTTCGATTCCTAAATTTTGTTCAAATATTAGGAAATGATTCTTTCATCATCTAAATGATAATATGATGGACGATATTCTATGTCACTTTGGTTACATCGATATCTGATATGCTATATGATGTCATGTGGTCCCAAATGATTTTTTTATTTAAAAAATCAATTCTTTTAAAAATAATTAAAAAATTATTCAATTTTCTTTAAAATAAATGGGACTTTTATTAATTTTTAATAAATTTCAAATTTTTTAATTTTAAAAAATCCACATGCGAACAAGTGGTACATGGCGTGACACACTTTTTGGTATAGAAGATGTTAACTTTGAAAATATATGTCAACCATTCCACCAAGGCTCTTTTCGGCACACCTAGTTTGGAATCTTTTAGCTAGTTAAGAGCTTTTAGATTCAGTCAATAAGCTACTAGTCTCGTTCGATGAACATAAATTAGAAGGATCTTGTAGCTTTTAAAAAAGGATCTCGTAACTTTAGAAAATTGGTTTTTAGAAAGCTACTTCAAGTAGCTTTTAAGAAACTAAACTAACTTTCAATAATTCATATACCAATTATACCCTCAAGAAATATTCAAAATTATTTACCTACCATGATAACAATTTAATTTTCAATTAATTATTGTTAGTTTAATAATTATTATTAATAATTTGATAATTTTATTATATTTAATTAATTAACTACGTAATTAATAAAAAAACGAATTTAATTAATTATAATTTAATAATTTTTAATTAAGTAACTTTTTATTTAATAAATAAAGAATAAATTAAAAAAATAAATATAAATAATATAATGTTGCATGTCCTTTTCGATCATTTAATAACTTTTCAAAAGCTAGTTTTGCCGAACAACATTATTTCAAACAGTAAAATAAACAGCTATAAGCTCGCAGCTACAAACTCACAACTCTCAGCTAGCTTCACAGTTACAAACTCACAACTATAAGTTACAAGCTCAAACTCACTGCTTTAAACTAGTTTTGCCGAAGAGACTTTAAGTTTAAAACTCATCACCTTTCGAAATAAAGTTATCTCTTTTATTATCTTAAACAATATCCCAAAAGATAGTACTCCATCCGTTCCTAATAATAAGGCCCTTTTGACACTTTTATTTTGTCCCTATTTATAAGGTCATTTACCAATTTTCAATGAGCATTAATTATTTTTTTCCACAAACACCGCTATTTATTTAACACTTTTTAGATTCCCAATAATATTAAAAAGGGTAATTTTGAAAATACATATCAAAAGTTCACATTTCCAATACAATTAACTAAATTATTCCACTTTCTTAATGGACGTGAAATCTTCCAAGAAGGCCTTATAATTAGGGACGGAGGTAGTAGTTGTTAGTATTTTTCTTTTAATAATCTCATGTATTTTTAGTTGGTTAAATAAAATTCATTAATGTCTATTTAAGCGGGTGAAACTGAAATTTGTAGCAAGCATTTATAGCAAGCATTAATATTATTAATTAAGAGAAGCATTAGATGTAATTATTATTCTCAAAGTTATCAAAATATATGTCAAAGTTTTGAAATTACCCATATATAAAATTAAATACAATTTAGATTGATGTAATCATTATTACGGGAGTAACAAGGTTTCTTGAATTATACTCCCTCTGATCCTTTTAAAAGACCGTTTTGAGGTTTTTCACTCCCACCAAGAAGAATAATTAAATTTGTTAGTGACATTGAAAATGTGAAAATTTGATATACTTTTTCAAAACTACCTCTGTAATTATTTTTGGACTTCTAAAAAGTATAGGGTTAATAGGGATGTTTGTGGAAAAAAAATAATTAAATGCTATTAAAAGTTGAAATTGAGTCTTATAAATAAGACCAAAATAAAAACTCCAAAGGATCGGAGGGAGTATAATAATATTATTATGGGTATATTAAATATATGTTATTTTTTTTTTTAATTTCCTATCCACCGGCACAACCAGTGACTAATCCTTTCGGCATTGTCGGGCCCTTTCAGGGGCTAGTCTCCCAGCAAGGCCTCTTACATTCGCAAGAGGTGGGTATCGAACTCCCAACCACTTGCTTAAGTAGGAACAAATCCCCTATCATCTGTGCTAGTTTCCACTAGTTAAATATGTTATTTAATGTTGCCTAAATATTATAAAATGACTTACTACCTCCGTCCCTAATTATAAGATCCTCTTGGGAGATTTCACGTCCATTAAGAATATTGGAAATGTGAACTTTTGATATGTATTTTCAAAAATGTCCCTATTAATATTATTGGGAATCTAAAAAGTGTTAAATAAATAGGGGTGTTTGTGGAAAAAAATAATTAATGCTTATTGAAAATTGGTAAAGGACCTTATAAATATGGACAAAATAAAAGTGTTAAGAGGAACTTATAATTAGGAACAGAAGGAGTATATCGTGGCACAACTAAATCTTAAAAAAAAAAAAGAAAAAAAAAGACTAATAAATGGAGTAAGACGGTGGGAGAAAATTTTTCCGGTCTTCCCGTATTTCAGCCTGATCCCTGCATAGTTTTAGCAAACTTTTCTTCTTATTAAATGTTGTCAATAAATTGTGTAATAAATGAGTTTAATTAATGAGTCTTGCTAATAAATGTTCTTAGGGTTACTAAGAATGGTAAATCCAATCAATAGTTAGCATTAATCACTCTCTCGAAAATCCCAAAAAACATATCTTTATAGTATAACACTAAATCACTTTTAGCATCTTAACAAGGGCATTTGTTAGCATTTTCCTTAATTAATTATCAACGTGAGCATAACTTTATGATTCTGTTTAATTTGGAGCAGCAATTGAATTTAGTGAAAGGGTAAGCTACTTTGGGATAGCAACTAATCTTATCACATACCTGACTAAAGTGATTCATGAAGACCTCACAACTGCAGCAAAGAATGTGAATTACTGGGTAGGAACATCAACCTTGATGCCTCTCATAGGTGGATTTATTGCTGATGCCTACACTGGCCGGTTTCCTATGATCATGGTTTCTGCCCTCATATACCTTATGGTAAAAAACTAAATTTCTTAACTATGTATACTACATATTTTTTACTCTAGCTTGGTAACTTGTAAGCTCCTTTTACACCTTAAAAAAATCCTGTCTTTCATCTATTTGATCATCTTGACTTTGATTTCTTTGTTTATTCAAGAAAAATGCTAGACAAATAGATTTCTTTTAGCTTTATTCACAATAAAAAGTAATTATTTGGATAAAATTATCACTTCTGACATTTGCACATTTGTTTCTTTCGACTTTTACAAAATAGCAAAAGCTGCAAAAAAGCTTAAATCAACTCTTTTTGTTTTAAGGAAAAAGAAAAACTTCATATCCACAGGCAAAATTTTACTTGCAAACAAAACACCAATCTTCTATGAAATCAGCTCTTTTGATAAGCTATATTTTTCAGCTTCTCAATAAATCACTTTTTTCCATAGTCATTTTGGTAGAATCACTTTACATGATTGGTAGTATATATACTTTTGAACTCTAACAAGTAACATAATTGATAGGACTTAGATTTTATTTCATCTAACAAGTAACATAATTGGTGTACTTTTGACACACTGGTGTTGTTGTTGAAGCAGGGGTTAAGCCTTTTGACAATGTCTCAATTAATCCCAAGTCTTAAGCCATGCAACATTAAGATATGTCAAAAGCCTAGAAAGGTTCATGAAGTGCTTTTCTTCCTTGCACTTTACTGCATCTCCTTGGGCACTGGAGGATACAAACCATGCTTGGAAAGCTTTGGAGCGGACCAATTTGACGATGATCACGCTGAAGAAAGGAAGAAAAAAATGTCTTTCTTCAACTGGTGGAACTTTTTTCTGTGCTTTGCATTGCTGCTTGGTGCAACAGTGGTTGTTTATGTTCAAGACAATGTTGGTTGGGGTGCTGCAGGTCTTATAATCACTATTCTTATGGCTCTCACTGTCATAGCTTTCTTCGTGGGGAAGTCTTTTTATAGATACAGGAGACCAGAAGGAAACCCTTTAAAGCCAATTTTTCAGGTCATAGTTGGAGCCATAAGGAAAAGGAATTTATCATGTCCTTCTGATCCTGCACTTTTGTATGAAGTTCCAAAGTCAGAGGAATCACAGGGGAGGCTTCTAAGCCACACTAGCAGGCTCAGGTACCATACATGATCCCTTTTTTTTAAAAATAATTTAGACTAATACTTTAGGTTATGGTATTGACTATTGATTGAGTGCTCTAAAGAACATAGTAAAGTAGCATCTAATACCCCAACTAAGGTGGGAAAAAAAATAATGTACGTTGTTATAATCTTATATATAATGTAATAAATGCTTTACTTTTTAAGGATTAGCGGTTAATAAGCACCTTAATAACTAATGTAAAGTAATTGTGTTTTAAACGAAAAAAAATGTACTTGGTTTTTATTTAAAATTACTTAGATTCTTTAACAAACGTGACATTTGCAAAAGTCTTGATTATATGTTTTTTGTTTCCTTGAGTAATGCTCACTAGGAACACCAATTCCTACTTTTATTTGATAAAATTCAATATGATAAGGAATGTTAATCAGCTAAAAATTGTGATTTCAATATTGCAGAAACACCTTTTTTTTTTTTTTTGAGATTTTCATAGACATCCAAACTATTTTAATTTATGCTATAATTACATTATGCTTTCTCTGTTTTATATTGTGTCTATCTTAAAATTGATTTTATAAACAACTATTCATTTCAGCTTATGGTTCAGATTTTTCATTAATACTTTAGGTGTTGGTAATGAATGAGTGCTCTCAGGGATATTGTAAAGTACTAGCATCTAATACCCCTATCAAGTATTACAAATTGGGTATAATTTTTATAATCTTATACAATAAGTGCTTTACTTTAAGGATTATGCTAATAAGTATCCTAATAACTAAGCTAAACCTAGTCAGCTACAGTATTCATTTATTTGTTTATTTCATCAATTGATTGACTAGGTTTCTTGACAAAGCTGCAATAATTGAAGACAAATATGTTGAGCAGAAGGTCAATTCATGGAGATTATCAACAGTGACAAGAGTGGAGGAGACGAAGCTTGTCCTGAACATATTTCCCATATGGCTAACTTCATTAACAACTGGAATATGTGTAGCACAAGGGTCAACACTCTTTGTGAAACAAGCAGCTTCCATGAACTTAAAGATAAACCACAACTTCACAATCCCAGCAGCTTCAATGGCCTCAGCTGCAGCAATTGGCACCATAATATCTGTCCCTATATATGACAAGATTATTGTTCCATTCCTTAGAAAAACCACTGGCAATGAAAGAGGCATCAGCATCCTTCAGAGGATTGGCATTGGCATAACATTCACAGTCATTGTTATGATTGTTGCAGCCTTAGTAGAAGCTAAGAGACTAAGGATGTTTGGACAAGAAGTCCCTTATACTATGAGTGTGGTTTGGTTGATACCTCAATACTTGTTACTTGGCTTTGGAGATGCATTTTCTCTAGTTGGTTTGCAAGAATATTTCTATGACCAAGTACCTGACTCAATGAGGAGCTTGGGGTTGGCTTTGTATCTTAGTGTGATTGGGATTGGAAGCTTCCTAAGCAGCTTTATAATCACAATTGTGGATCATGTCACTGGGAAGAGTGGCAAGAGTTGGATTGGGAAGGACATCAATTCAAGCCGTTTGGATAAGTACTATTGGATGTTGGCAATCATTAATGCTTTGAATTTGTGTGCCTATCTCTTGTTGGCAAAAAACTACACTTACAAGGTTGTGCAGAGTAGAAAAGTGGAAAGTGATCGTTATAAGAATGATGAGGTGGAGATGGTTCCATGAAGGTGTATCTGAATCAAATGTGAACATTTGTATTTCTTAGTTTGCATATCCGGTTTACCCTAAGTCTGGTTTACCAAACATTAATACATGGATAAGTTATTAAGTTCTATAGACTATATTATTTTACATATCTATTACTTTTTTTTTTTTTTTGGTTTACATGGGAGATCTGGGACTAGAACCCATGACCTGGGGAGGGCGAAATCCTAAATATCCCTGCAGCCATCAACTGGGCTGTCTTACGCGTACTACATATCTATTACTTTAACTGCAAAAATAAATAAATAAATAATGACTTCAATAAATAATCTTCAATAATTAGTTTGAGAGCCTATAAAATATGCTACCATGCCTACTGTTGACCCATTTGCTCAGTTTCACATGCCAACCTGCGCCAACCAAAAATAGAGCATAAGATTAGACAATGTCATCCCATTCCACTCCATTTATCATTAGATATTCAAACATAGCCGAAGGGGTTTGTAAGGTTTGTTTGTTTTTTTTCTTTTTCCTTTGGCAAAGGGGCTTGTAAGTTAATGTATGCAGTAGACCGACTTATTGAGCCATGATAGTGAGTGAGTGGTATCCTCGTCTAGGATATCCTTACTTAACCACAATAACATTGTCAACCTCACGCCAATATCCAGATCGGTGCAACACATGTATAATTGATATTATTGAAAGATGAAATGTGTTGCCAAAAGTATAATAAAGAACATCTACTAAATATCATAATAATATTAGTGAATTTGGACTTGGACATCCTTATAGGTACACCCCTCCCCTACATGGGGCATGAAATAGCATGAGGGAAGTTGCCCAATATTTTATCTTAATTAAGATCAAACACTATAAATCCAAACTCCTTAGAAGAAGAGGTTCTTATTATTACAGTGGGAAATGACCAGTCAAACGAATATGCTCCAGAGTACAACGTAAACCATATTTATTAACAGCTTCATTAGCAGCCCTGAAGCCACCACCATAAGCTGGAGAAGAATCATTGGCAATTTGGTGCATGAAAAATTCACCCAATTTATTCTCAACTTGAGACCTTGCACCTTTCTTTGATGATGAGGAGGACGAAGAGGAAGAGGAAGAAGAAGCTGCTGATGTTGATGGCATGCTTCTATTGCCTGGCATTACTTCAGCCTCAAGCCACATATAAGAAAGAACCTGACAGATACCTTCCTCTACTTCAATGTCAAGGTTGCGGTAACCTGTTTAATTAGTTCAAAGCAAGTGAGACTAAAAACATGTACGCTTAGGTGTTGAATGCCAAGATAGGATCAAAATGTATTTACCTTTAAGGCGTAACCAAGCGTGCATCAACTCGTGGGCAAGGATTGCCCCTGTGAGTAACCTGCATGCAGTAAAATTATCAGAACTGATATTAGAAAATTTTCATTAGTTGGATCTTAGTTTGCCAAAGCTGGTTGAATTGTGACATGATTATTCATAAAAGAAGGCAAAAGGTATTACCTTGGAAGACCATAGAGAACAAGGATTGCTGTGACTTCACATTTTCTAGTGAGCCTTTGAGGTTGAGTTCTCATCCGTACTAGTCCATGGCCTCCAATTCTGGGCCATCTATGCACCTACAACATCAAACAATCAGATATTAGTGGAGATTACTGTCTATCTAAAAGATAATAAGTGACATCACTCGTTAAGATGATGTTTGATAGACATGTAACAGGACAGAATGTAACTTGAGTTTTGTTATGTGTTAGGTGTATTCTACAAACAAAATAAAATAAGACAAATGACCAAAGAATAGAACATTTTGGTTCCGTTGAAAGTTGTGGAACCAAAGAGAATAGAACAGAACATTTTATTTTGTCCATGCACAAAACTCTACCTAAGGTTTTCACATTCTTATCAGATAAAATAAAATTAACAAATTCTTAAAAAGCATACACTGGTCACGGTCTGCTCTTCTGAAAGACATAGACCTCTTGTTTCTGGCATATGATGGAAACCCTGGTAGAAACCAATAGAGAGTGGTAATGAGTAATTGCATAAATTATGAGACTTAAAAACAAAGAATGGATGGTTCATTACATTCTTCTCCCCAACAATAGCTTCATTAAGTGCTTCTCTTCCAACAAGAAGCATTGGAACTTGTTGATCTATTCTCATATTCATTCCTTCATAATAATCTCTGATAGCATGGTAAAGAGGCTGACATTCACCAGTATCTGTTATAGCAGACTCCATGCACTCAAAGCACAAAATCCGTCCATCGTCCAACCTGAAGTATTTTTCATTCCGAGACTTCAAGAAGACAAATAAGGCGGGAAATCAGATATAGAGGAAAACTTCTAGAAAACATTTATAGGTAATTAGTGAGTGAGTCAAGGTTCTAAATTGCTGGGTTGGAGTTGCAGTTATGTTGCATTTACTCCAATTGCAGAAGGCAGCCATGATGCCATTGCAAATACCACCAAAATTGCTATGTTGTAACCATAATTCTGGTTGCGACCACAATTTAGAACCGATCAATAAGCATTCGAGTACCAATTAAATTTGTACCTCTAATCTTTCACAACTGCAGCAGCGAGCTGTATTATCATATTCGTGAGCTGGACAATACTTTTGGTACCAATAAGGGTGGCACCTATACTCAATCAAACCAGCAGCATTTATAGGAATCTGAAAGTGAAATAAAATGCCACAAGCAAAGGTTACTATAGCTTTTCATCAACTGCAAATGCTAAAGGCCAATAGTGATAGACAGAAAGGAGATAATATTTTTACTAGGCTATTCTTCTGATAAATAAACTAAATTATCAATGGAAAGGTGTTATAGGATTGATATATTCAATTAATGTAAAATATAAAATTTAAAAAAACAGAACTGCCATAATCATCTAAGCTCATAATTGAATTGGATATAATGATATTAATGATGACTGCAATTTGAAGTTATTTTAGTTATATGAACTTCAGTACTTCTCGGAAACTTGATGACCTTATTTACACAGGAAAATATAACATAGAAGAACAGTTGGAAGAAACAAAGGCAGCCTAATCTTACATAATGGTGGCAAACTTCACATTTTGGGTGGGTCAGTTCTTGAAAACATAACTTGTGATATGGATGCTTCCCTGACAAAGAAAACTAAGATCAAAAGGAAAAAAGGCAGTAAGAGACAGAATTGCCAAAATGAATACTTTTGCAGCACTGCACACATAGCTTTGAAAGTCTAAAATATTGAAGAGAAGTAGTATATGCATGAGTAAAAATATCAGCATGTAAATGTGTGTTAGAAGGAACACAGATGAATTCATCATGCTCCAAATCTCAAGAAAATCAAACTACCTCACGCTCGGTAATGGGGTGACCACAAGAGTGACAACGAAAGCAGTCTGGATGAAAATAAGTATCCATACATCCCAAACAATTGCCGTAGTGTATCTCCTGTTTACACCCTCCACATATTCTGATTTGTGATTGTAAACTGCACATTATCAATTGTGAATAAGAAATGATGGGGCAGGACCATTCTATATTTGATTCATTGAAACTAACATATTAGAAGTGATAAACAGTGACTTTTTAAGAATTAATTGAGTAAAAATTTACCCATATCTCTGTGGGAAAAAAGGTGAAGGGGCATATGGAGGATGTGCAGATGAGTTGAAGCGATCCTGAAGGGCCCTTGCATAATCTTCGTCTGTGCCTGATTTCCATCTATATCCTTGATAAGCAAATGAGAATAAAAGTTTAACATTTGACTGCTGAGATCAGATAGCTAGGGAGCAACCACTTCATTGAAAATATAATACATACCATTTGGTCTCCTTGAATTATCGCCTAAAGAAAGTGCTATTGAACGGTTCAGATCGTCTTCCTCCTTCTTCGCTCTAGAACGTTCATCCTAATGACATCAAGAGTATTATTCAAGATATGTTATTCCCCAATCAAACTTGTGATGGCTAAAAAATTTGAAAATAATCACAGCATATAGTTATGAAGTGTTTCTATAATGTCACATATAATGGCCTTGATTTTTCAGCAAGTAACATTAATAATATAATGAGTAGATAAATTCCACAAAATTGGAAGCAAATAAAAGAAACATCTTCTTGTACACATAACTGCTAGATCATATAATTCAGGAAATTAGAGAAAAGGTGTTGTTATTACTTAATTATCATTGTATGATGCCACAGAACTCATGCGGTCTAAATTATTGGTATTTGGTGCACAACTAAGATACAAGCTGCCATTGCAGAACCAAATCTTTGGAAGGAAAATATGTATGTAAATTTGATTATGTGCTTTAAGTTGTAGCCCAAAGTTATGTATGAGTCGTACTTATCTAGCTAGAACTCCTTGATGAGAACAAGAGGTTATATAAAGAACCAAACCAGACAAAAGAAGAAAACTTTCTAGTTTTAGAAATCATGATTGAGTTAAATTAATGACAAATAAACAATAAATTTTATATCCTCCTACAAATCCTCCTACTCACTTAGAAAGAGAGAAAATATTTGAAAAGTCAAGACGAAGTAGTACTGTATGGATTCAACATGTGGCATATGTCAACTTTAAATATGTAGAAGGATTTATACGAATGTTTATAGGAGGATATAGCATTTCCAAATAAAATCATCCCTTGTGTCAAGGACAATAGCATACTGTATCATTGAATAAAACATTGTTTTTGAAAGGTGAATAAAACATTGTTATCAATGAATCAAAACAGAATCTCAGTACAGGTGTTTTGTTTACCAATGATCTAGCTGGAGCTCGAAAAACCATGTTTTCCTCTGCAGGTAGATGACGATTACCAATCCTTCCTCTACTTGATCCTATTTTAAAAATCTTTCCAAACCATTTCATAAAACCAGACTTTCTCTCTGTGTATGAAGAACCAAAGTCCCCTGCTTCACACCAAGTTGCAATAAAAAAAGGCTATGTTATAAGTTATAACCACTAAACCACATTTATAAGCATTTGATAGGAGCCTATTCAGAGCTTACTTGAGCAACAAGGACAGCTTATTTTCATAAGCTTATGAAAATAGCTGATGACATTTTTATAAGCCTTTTGTTTTTGCAAATGCTAACAAGTCAAATATAGTGAAAATTCAGGAAAAAATGTGATTTTTTATATTCTCAAACCAGGAAAAATAAATGAATATTTAGGATTATTTTTCCAATACTGAAAACCTTCACAAATATCCTTAACAAGACTTTTTTGTTAAAGCTTACTTCCCGAGTTTTTTTATTCCTATATGAGCGAGGAGAATAGCATTTTTTCCTAAGCTAATGAAAATTGCTTATGAACTTCCTATAAACCTTTTTGTTTAAAGCTTACTACGATAAGTGTAAAACAACATAAGTTTATGAAAAAAAAGTTTGCTTTTCAATCCTATTTCAATAAAAGCTTATTGAACACTTAATTAGGTTGTTTATGCAAACTCATCCTAAATCGAATTCCAAGCATTAACTTGGTCAAAATATGCTTTTATATAACCTTCTCAAAGCATACATGCAAACTAAACTAAGAAACTTTGAGTTTGAGAATACCCATATATATTTAACAGCAAAAAAAAAAAAAAAAAAAAAAACAGTTCAAAAACCAGTTTGATACTATGAAAAATCTATGTTTTTTTATGGTCCACGTATTGATACTAAGATAGTGCCACGTACATGAAGCTCTAACTTTTGTTGTCTAATGATAATACGTAAAGAAGAGAAGTGATATAGAGAAAATACCATATATACAAGAGTGAGAAAGATGGTTGATATCTGAAGGAGGATGAGGATGAGCCATAAGAATGAGAGAAGCTTATGTATATAATAAGATTTTTTTTGCTATGTGAGTGAGACTTGAAGTCGAAGGATGAGACAAAAGGAAGCAAGAAAAATGAAAACGACAGAGAGAGAGAGAGAAAAGAAGGGAGGTGTATGTAGAAGAAGACAAGGGTCGTTAATAGTGGAGAGAGAAGAAGAAGGAGGAGGAGGAGAACAAGAGAGGAATATGTTAAGAGGGAGAGATTCTTGGCTTGGAAAGCAATGAAGAGAAAGTGTAGGACAATGGCAGAAAGAAAGAAAAGAAAAGAAAAGGTTCTTTCTTCTTCTTTTTTTTTTTTTTTTTTTTTTGAAGGGGAGAGAATATTACTTCATTAACGGTGGATTGTGGAGAATTATATCAAAGTGGGAAAATAAAAAATGAAAAAAGAAACAAGTGCTGAGTTTGCACGCATGGAGTTGAAGCTGTAGTGCATGAAACTCAAAGTATTCTTTTTCTTTCTGGTTTGAAATGTATTGGAAGCATTTTGCCGGGTAAGATAGATTCCAGAGTGAGTTTGAACTACAGTTCCTTGATCAAGGCAGGTCAACTATTTTGTCGGGTAGGGTCATTTTCTCAGCTGACTCCTTGCTAGCTGTAGAATCATATCATTTTGGGAGTATGCTTGGGAATAAAATTAACGTCCCTTAAGTAGGAGAGTGTAAATGAATATCAAAAGAGTTTTTTTTTTTTTTCTGGATTTTGTTATTCCTTGTTAAAGTGCAAAAGAGTTAAAGAGTCATGGTTAAAAAAGTTAAGAGTTTAAAAGCATAAATAGAAAATGGCTCATATATGGCTTTGGATCTTAAAATTGCATTGTATTTTGGTTTTAATCCCTAAAAGTTATTTTGATCGAGACTGATCCTTAATTTTTCAAATGTTTTAGTTTTGGTCCCCGCCGTTAGGAAAAATCTATTATTTGTTGATGTGGCTAGCGGAACACCACATCAGCAATCACGTGGTGTGAGGTGGTATCAAATAGGTCTCATTCGCAAAATGGTCAAAAACGCAAAATTTTGCGTTCATGAATCATGAACCTGAATCATCCATGTCACACCACCTATTTAACACCACATAATGTTTGAAAAATTAAAGACTAGTCCCAGTCAAAATAACTTTTAGGAACTAAAACCAAAACAGGTTAAACTTTTAGGAACTAAAGACATAAATAAACCTTGGAAAATTATAAAATTGATTCTTATATATTAAACGTATCATAATGTATTAACATGGGTTGATTGAGTTGAGGTAACTTCTCTTACTAAGATCCTAGAGATGAGATACAGATGTTACTAATGCTTTGTTCGATTCGTAGTAAAAATGTCCTTGCTGAAAGAGACATTCACAAATCTCTCACAGTTTCAAAGATGTAAGATTTAAGTGTCTCATGTGAGGAACATGTGACTTATTTATAAGAAAGACTAATAAATAAATAATAGAATACTAAAAGACTAAATAATAATTGTGTTAAAATGAGAAGTTATTTTTAGTTATGATAACAACGGTTGCCTGATGGGATGCATCAGTTCAGAAAAGTTAAATATCAGAACAATGTCATCTTCCTGGCAATCATGTCATTCTCTGAATTCCTCCTCATCACTAAAGATCAGAGCATATATAAGGATAAAGCAAAGGAAGAGAAATATTGCTTCTCAATCATCAAACCAGTGATTCACATCAAGACTGCTACTACTATTGCTATTGATAAAGGTATGTGCTCTCTCCTTGCTGATTAATTGTGAGAATCATGAAATTCTAAGATCCATGTCGTTCTCTATTCATGTTATTTTATGAAAACTCTTACATGTGGTATTAAAGCACATGATTATAGAATTTGTGATTCTCCATTAACGATGATGATGATATTTATTTTTTTGTTTTTCGGTGGATAAAGAACTACGGGATTGATATAATTCTTCCGCTGCAAGTCTGCAACATGTATGTCAATTGCGTTAATAAAATAACCACTCTTAGAATGTGTGTAAAGTTCAATAACCAAGTAATTATAACCACTCTTATAATTTTCCTGTCTCTTTGGTTATTACCCATCGCTACAAGTCTTCAAGTCTCATGACTATTATATGTTCAATATATATAAAGTTCATGCACTACACTGTAACTTGTGCGCTTGTTTTTATATACTTGTTACTTGTTATATATGATATAGTCTAATTGAATAGCAAGTGTTCGTGTGCATAGATCACAGATAATCTAGGCATAATTGTTAATTTCTGTATGATTTTTTAAATTGCAATATCATTTAAGTTTTTATCTTATTATTTTCTGGAATAGTTTTATTTTTATTCGTATGATTTCCAGAAATTCATGTGAAACTTTTGAATTGTTTAGAGGGAATTTGGAATTATTGTGTGATAGATTAGTTAATCACCAAAGTGGTCAAATCTTTAAGTAATTTTTAATTCTAAATTCATGATGTATTATTTCAATTGCCCGGATGCTATATAAAACATGACAATTATTGGTTTGTGGGTAAATTGAAGTTCATTGTTATAAAGCATTTCTGGATCACCCAAAGGTTGATTAATTGTTTTTATAATCTATGAGCATAATTGTTGGAAATTTATGTGCATTATTAGTTTTATTTATATATCCAAAGAATATGAATATTGCTAGTTAGTGTATATGCAATTTCCTAAAAACGTTCAATTAATTAGCATCAATTTTTGTTATTGTATATTGATGATCACCCAGAGGAGAACAATAATATACATAGAATGTTAAGTAATTTTGTTATTAGAATTTGTATGTTATGTTATTTTATGTTCAAAGTATTAATGAAATGCATGTGTTAAATTACAGTATCTGCCCCTACTTCGTTGCACTCGTTTGCTATGTCTGTTCCAATATTTAATGGGCTTAATTTCTCTGATTGGAGTGAGCAAGTTCTTTTTCATCTTGGTCTAATGGACCTTGATCAAGCACTCCAAACTGAGAAACCTGCTGCTATTACTGATGAGAGTAGCAATGAAGAGAAAGCCTATTATAAAGCTTGGGAAAAGTCAAACAGATTAGGCCTAATGTTTATGCGAATGAGTGTAGCAAATAATATCAAGTTTGCTCTTCCCAAAATTGAAAGTGCAAAGGAATTTATGAAATTTGTGGAAGAGCGCTCCCAAACTGCTAATAAGTCTCTTGCTGGGACGTTGATGAGTACCTTAACCACAATGAAGTTTGATGGTTCTCGTACTATGCATGAGCATGTCATTGAAATGACAAATATTGCAGCAAGACTTAAGTCTTTAGGAATGGAGGTTGATGAGAATTTCCTTGTGCAGTTTATTCTGAACTCATTACCGTCTGAGTATGGTCCTTTCCAAATGAACTATAATACTACAAAAGATAAATGGAATATTCATGAATTGAATAGTATGCTAGTTCAGGAGGAAACTCGGATTAAGAATCAAGGAAATCACTCCATTCACTATGTCAATCATCAAGAAGCTGGAAAGAAGGAAGGAAAGAAACATGGAAAGGGAAAGGAAAAGGGCAAAGGACAATTAAAGATTAATGATTCGTTTGTCAAAATCCAGAAGAAAGAAAAAAGGAATGATAGATGCCATTTCTGTGGGAAGCCTGGACACTTCCAGAAAGATTGCCCAAAACGTAAGAGTTGGTTCGAAAAGAAAGGTAAGTTAAATGCTTATTATGTATGTTTCGAATCAAATTTAACTGAAGTGCCACATAATTCGTGGTGGATAGATTCCGGATGCACAATTCATGTTTCTAATACGATGCAGGGATTTCTTACGATCCAAACCATAAGCCCAAATGAGAAGTTTGTTTTCATGGGGAATAGAGTGAAGGTTCCAGTTGAAGCTGTCGTGACTTATCGTCTAATCTTGGACACTGGACATCATTTGGATTTGTTTGAAACTCTTTATGTACCTAATATTTCTAGGAATTTAATTTCTGTATCTAAACTTGATGTTTCTGGATACTCTTTTAGGTTTGGTAATGGTTGTTTCAGTTTGTATAAGAATACCTTTATGATTGGATCTGGTATACTTTGTGATGGTTTATATAAATTAAATCTTGATAGTTTGTATGCTGAAACTCTTATGACCTTGCATCATAATGTTGGCACTAAGCGTAATTTAGTGAATGAACGTTCTGCTTACTTGTGGCATAATCGTTTAGGTCATATTTCCAAAGCAAGAATGGAAAGGTTGATACGTAATGGTATTCTTCCAGATTTGGATTTTACTGATCTTAATATTTGTGTGCCATGTATCAAAGGAAAGTTAACAAAGCACACGAAGAAAGGTGCCACTAGAAGCAGTTAGCTTCTTGAAATCATACACACTGATATATGTGGACCTTTTAACGTTAGTTCTTTCTATAGAGAAAAGTATTTTATCACTTTTATTGACGACTATTCACGTTATGGATATATCTATTTATTGCATGAGAAATCTCAAGCAGTAAATGGCTTAGAAATTTTTGTAAATGAAGTTGAGAGACAATTAGAGAGAAAGGTGAAAATAGTCAGATCAGATAGAAGTGGTGAGTATTATGGAAGGTATGATGAATCTGGACAACACCCTGGTCCATTTGCTAAATTCCTTGAGAAGCGTGGTATTTGTGCTCAATACACAATGCCAGGTACACCGGAACAAAATGGTGTATCTGAAAGGCGTAATCGAACCTTATTGGATATGGTTAGGAGCATGTTAAATAAATCTTGTGTACCTGAATCATTGTGGATGTACGCTTTGAAAACTGCGATGTACTTATTGAATAGGGTTCCTAGTAAGGCAGTTCCAAAGACCCCTTTTGAACTGTGGACATGAAGGTTACCTAGTTTAAGGCACCTGCACGTTTGGGGTTGTCAAGCAGAAGTAAGAGTCTACAATCCACAAGAAAAGAAATTGGATGCAAGAACAATCAGTGGATTTTTCATTGGTTATCCAGAAAAGCCTACAGGGTACATATTTTATTGTCCTACCCATAGTATAAGAATAGTTGAATCTGGAAATGCTCGGTTCATTGAGAATGGTGAAACCAGTGGGAGTAGTACTCCAAGAAATGTGGAGATTAAGGAAATTAGAATGCAAGTTCCTATAGCTCGAACTTCGACTTCCACAATTGTTGTTCCTCATGTTGTTGAACCGCAAAACAATCAAGAAGAACAACAAATAATTGATCCTCAAGTTGACAATGAACCTTTAGTAGAACAACCATAAGAAGTAGCATTAAGAAGATCCCAAAGAGACAGGATACCTGCTATTTCGAATGATTATGTGGTATATCTACAAGAGTCAGAAGAAGACTTAGGAATGGGTAATGATCCAATTTCATTTGAAGATGCCATTAATTGTGATAATTCTGAGAAATGGTTAGAAGCTATGAAAGATGAGCTTAAATCAATGGAACAAAATGATGTATGGGACCTTGTGGAATTGCCTGAAGGGTGCAAGAAAGTTGGATGTAAATGGGTCTTTAAGACTAAGCGCGACTCTCTTGGCAATATCGAACGTTTCAAGGCCCGACATGTTGCCAAAGGTTTTACTCAAAGAGATGACATTGATTATAAGGAAACGTTTTCACCAGTTTCCAAGAAAGATTCTCTCAGGATAATCATGACATTAGTAGCTCATTATGATTTAGAGCTGCACCAAATGGATGTGAAAACTGTCTTTCTTAATGGGAATTTAGAAGAAGATGTTTATATGGATCAACCAATGGGTTTTTCAATTAAGGGGAAAGAACATATGGTGTGTAAACTTAAGAAGTCAATATACGGACTCAAGCAAGCCTCCCGACAATGGTATCTCAAGTTCAATGATATTGTTGTGTCTTTTGGATTTAAGGAAAACATCGTTGATCGATGTATATATCTGAAGGTCAGTGGGAGCAAATTTATCTTTCTAATTCTGTATGTTGATGACATCTTGCTTGCAACTAATGATCTTGGTCTATTAAATGAGACTAAGAAATTTCTATCTAGCAATTTTGAAATGAAGGATATGGGCGAGGCGAGCTATGTGATTGGAATAGAAATATTCCGTGATAGATCACAGGGACTGTTAGGCTTGTCACAAAAGGCTTATATTAATAAAATTCTACAAAGATTTAGAATGGACAAATGCTCTGCATCCCCTGTTCCAATTCAGAAAGGAGATAAATTTAATCTCATGCAATGTCCAAAGAATGATTTGGAACGAAAACAGATGGAAGCAATTCCTTATGCATCTGTCGTTAAGAGTTTAATGTATGCTCAGATGTGTACGAGACCTGATTTTAGTTTTGCAGTTGGTGTGTTGGGGAGATATCAGAGTAATCCGGGATTGGATCATTGGAAGGCTGCAAAGAAAGTCTTACGATACTTGCAAGGAACAAAGGATCACATGCTTACTTATAGGAGATCCGATCATCTTGAGGTTGTGGGATATACAGATTCTGATTTTGCTGGCTGTGTAGATACAAGAAAGTCTACATCTGGTTATGTGTATTTAGCTGGAGGAGTGATATCATGGATGAGTGCAAAGCAGAAGGTCATTGCTACTTCCACAATGGAAGCTGAATTTGTGGCATGCTTTGAGGTCACGGTTCACGGTAAATAGTTGCGGAACTTCATTTCAGGACTTGGAATCGTCGACAGCATTGCCAAGCCGCTGAAAATTTATTGTGATAACTCCGCAGTTGTCTTCTTTTCTAAAAACGACAAGTATTCCAAGGGTGCTAAACATATAGAGATGAAATACCTTGTCGTTAAAGAAGAAGTGCAGAAACAAATAGTGTCAATAAATCATATTAGCACCGACCGTATGATTGCTGATCCTTTGACAAAGGGATTACCGCCCAAAATATTTAATGAACATGTTGAAAGTATGGGCATTGTTGACAAGTATCATTAGTGTAAATTATGACGATGTTTAATTTGTTTATGTTTATGTATTATGACACTTAAGCTTATGAATGAACATGTTTCTGCTTTACCTGTTTTTTCCGAGTGTATACATGAATGAGTTTGGATTATTGTGATAACAGGTTTTGTCTTTATAAGAAAGACATTATTGTTGGACCAATTAAGTACTTCTCAATTAGTGGTCATGTTAAGGAAAATGACTAATTTGTGGTACATGGAAGAGACTACGTCGATTTAGTGATGTACAATCGCCATGACTCATATTAGTTATAATTCTTAATTATGATTTATGATGTATTCAATGTACAGAATTATTTAGCTCTATCAATGCGCATTATGTAATTTAATTTAATTAAGTTATTTATTAGTTCATAACGTTGGTTAATGTCACATGAGCCAAGTGGGAGAATGTAAGATTTAAGTGTCTCATGTGAGGAACATGTGACTTATTTATAAGAAGGACTAATAAATAAATAATAGAATACTAAAGGACTAAATAATAATTGTGTTAAAATGAGAAGTTATTTTTAGTTATGATAACAATTGTTGCTTGATGGGATGCATCAGTTCAGAAAAGTTAAATATCAGAACAAGGTCCTCTTCCTGGCAATCATGTCATTCTCTGAATTCCTCCCCATCACTAAAGATCAGAGCATATAAGGATAAAGCAAAGGAAGAGAAATCGTGCTTCTCAATCATCAAACCAGTGATTCACATCAAGACTGCTACTGCTATTGCTATTGCTATGGATAAATGTATGTGCTCTCTCCTTACTGATTAATTGTGAGTGTTGTGGGGTGTTATCCCACATGTACCGGCAAGCCACTTTTGTTGATGTACGACGATGATAACGGGTTCTCGGTTAAAGAACACTGTCACCGAGTCGGGATATTTTGGGGGTGGTGTGTGTGCCGTGTGAAATGAGAGATGAGAGAGCGTTAGTTCATACCTTGGCCATTACCTCTATTTATAGGGTGAAGGGTATGATGTCTCATGATGGGCCATTAAGGTGGCGGTTTGTAACGGCTCCACGAATGCCATGATGGGTGGCAATAATAACTAACCGTTATAACGGTTACGTATTGATGGCTATTGATGCCGAATTGCCGGTATGCCGAATTGATGCTTGTTGGTCTGTGATACCGGTTATGATTTGTCCGTGATACCGGTCCATAACAGTGAGAATCATGAAATTCTAAGATCCATGTCGTTCTCTGTTCATGTTATTTTATGAAAACTCTTACAAAAGAGACCGTTAATAGTAGAGTGGTGGACCCTTGAGGATATCTTGACTCATTGAGTCACCGACAAAAAAAATTATCATAATGTAAGTCAATTTTATATTTTAGTTGCTAAAAATTTATTTTTTAAACCCTTTTTTATTATACCTATACAATTTTAATCAACAGAACTTTCTATTACTACTAATTACTCCTTATAAGTATTAAATACAAATTTAAACGCATCCAATGTCTAAGCCTCTTAGAATAAATGTGAGAGGATTGGAATTTTTTATATAGAAAATGAGAAAGGTACTTGCGAAAAACTTATATATGTAGTTAAAAAAATTTGGAAAAATTGTAGTTTTTGATATTTTTTTTAAAAAAAAATAAGAAACATGAATTTGTGTTGTTATTTTTTATTTTTAGAAAGTTTAACAATTACTTTTAACGACAGAGATGACAATTCGGGGTCGGTTTTGGATCTTAGGAACAATTTACGATCAAGCAAAACTAAAAAAGTTCCGATAAAATTAGGAAAAAAATATGCACTTAATTTTGATAACGGATCATTTTTTAACTATAATAGTCCTCCATTTTTTAACTCGTTCTTGTCCTTAATATGTGTCACTTTTTGGAATTTTTTGCTCAACTTATAAGTCATTTTAACGATTTTAGTTATTTCCTTACCATAAATATATTATTTACTTAATAATTTTTCGAGTCTAAATAATAATTATCTGAGTAATTTTGAAAAAATATATTAAATCATTGGCAATATTAACTTATTGGAAAATGCTATTAAGGGCACTTGTTAAATACTTCCTCTGATCCTATTTATAAGACCCTTTTGGACCTTTGGGGATTTTTAGTTTGGTCCTATTTATAAGACCTTATTTCAATTTTTAACAGCATTTAATTACTTTTCTTTACACAAACACCTCTATTAAGTCAACACTTTTTAGAGTTCCAATAATAATTATAAGGGTAGTTTTGAAAAAGTATGTCAACTTTTCATATTTCCACTACCACTAATAAATTTAACCATTTTTCTTGGTGAAAGTAAAAAACTTCAAAAGGGTCTTATAAATAGGACCAAAGAGAGTAGTCAAAAGTTGTAAAAAAAACTCTTGAAAAGTGTAACTTTTGATATTTCCAAAAGAAAAATAAATAAAAACTTATGATGTTTTTTTCTATTATGGGAACTTTAATAAGTGCCCTTATTAACATACAAGACCCTAACTTATTTCATTAGTGAATTTTTCCAAAGAATCTAATTCTCTCTCTATTTCGTATATAATGTAATTTAATAAGCTTTTTATCTTGTTTCATAAGTATTACTTTGTTTTATAAACCCAAAATAGAATTATAGTAGTATTATTTTTTTTTCAACTATATTCTTATTGATTAGAACATTTTTTTCACATACAATTTTTTCATCTTTCTTCAATAATAATTACATAAAGGTGTTATAATCAAAATATCTTAAATTCTTAGGTCATTTAATATTTTTAAAATTTTGATGTTTAACTATGTATGAAAATGAAATGGATGGAGTATTAAAGGCAATAATAGTTTCTTGATGAACAATTTCATAATACCATAAACTTAATAGTATCTGGGTATAGTAACAACTCTTGACAACCGCACTCTATCTTTTACAAATTCTATTCTATTCCTAACCTACGAATATAAATCGTTTTCATTTTATTCCTTATACCAAAACAAATCTTTATCTTCTTAAGTCATCAATTTGACATGACAAGCAACAAACAAATAAAAGGAAAAAATTCTTTTTTTTTTTTAAATTTAACACTCAGAGGGAATCAACGTTGAGAAGAAAAGAAAAATAAACCAGTCATCGTAAGAATTAAAAATGGAAAAAAAAAAAAAAAACAGAAGAAATTAAAATAAGGTGTCGAGTTTTCTTTACTGGGTGTTATTGAGAAGTATGAATTTCTAAAAAGTCTCGTTATCATGGGATGATCAAAATAATGATTTTGATGGTTTTTTTTCTGGTGCTTTCTTTTGTAAAACATAAAAAAAAACAAAAAAACAAAAAAACAAAAAAAAAAACAAAACTAAACAAATTAAGTAAAGATTTTAGGCTTATTTAAGTTTTTAATCATGAACTTAGGTTCTTTTTTAAATTGATCCTTAAATTTTTTTCGATGTTTTGAGTCCCTAAACTTTGCTCAAATTTTGGAAATGGTCATTTCATCACTTAAGTGATGATATGACCGAGGATATGCCACGTCACTTGCGCCGTATCAATAAGTAACGTGCCAGATGATGTCACGTGAATTTTTTAAATTAAAAAAAACCAAATTTATTAAAAATAATTAAAAATTGTATTTTTTTTAAGAAAATAGAATATTTTAAAAGAAATTATTTTTTTAATAAAAAAAATCATGTAGTGTCTTGTGACTCTACTTAACACGTCACTCGTCGATATTGTGAAAGTTACGTGACATGTCGTCGGCTATATCATCACTTAATTGACGAAAGGACAATTTACAAAAATTAAACAAAGTTCAGGGACCCAAAACATCGAAAAAAGTTTAAAGACCAATTCCAAAAGAGCACCTAAGTTCAGGGACTAAAATATTAAATAAGCCAAGATTTTATTAGGGAGTAATGTATAGTTAATGATATTTTTTAAAATTTTCACTTTTTTTTTGGTAAAAGAGACAAATATCATTACCTCGAACAAATTATACAAGAAAAAGCATAGAATAATTCTAACCCTCAAACACAACGAGTTTTAACTAAGAGGAAACCAAATTTCGATGAAAATTTCGATAAAAATGGTACTTGAAAATTTCGATGAAAATTCGGCAGAGTTTTCTCTGTTTTTCGGACTTTCCCAAATTTTTTAGTTTAACCTGTCCAGACCAGAATAATTTAGAAACATGAGACACAATAATATTACAGCGAGATTAATTCCTAACGTCCGATTAATACAAGCTCAGGGCATACACTAATACATATTTTAGTTTCCAAAATAACATTTAAAATATAAACTATGGTCCGCTCATGACAACATTACACTCCACGTGGTGGAGTGTACTCTTGCTCGACCTGCATTGGTGTAAGCTCCGCTTCTGTACCCGTAGGAAAAATAGCAAGAAGGGTAGCATTACACAGAACTTAGGAAATAACCTCTAAGAGGTCATAGTAATAACTAAGCCTAACATTACTGTTAACATACAACAACATAAACATTCATAAATTCATTCCCATATAATTAACATACAACATCATAAACATTCATACATTCATTCCCATTCATTTCACTTTTTAACACTTTTTCATTTCCTTTTTATCATTTGGCCACAGGGTCTCACAACCATCCTGTGTCGGTTATTCTTTTATTATTTGGCCACAGGGTCTTGCAACCATCCTGTGTCGTTTACCTTTTTATTATTTGGCCACAGGGTCTCGCAACCATCCTGCGCCGTTTACCTTTTATTATTTGGCCACAGGGTCTCCCAACCATCTTGTGCCGTTTACCTTTTTATTATTTGGCCACAAGGTCTCACAACCATCCTATGTCGTTTACCTTTTATTATTTGGCCACAGGGTCTCCCAACCATCCTGCGCCGTTTACATTTTTATTATTTGGCCACAGGGTCTCGCAACCATCCTGCGCCGTTTACCTTTTATTATTTGGCCACAGGGTCTCACAACCATCCTCATTCACGTTTTTCTACCGACATCCTAATACCTTTTTTTCTAACAGCTTCGCGAACCCACCACTGCGCACCATCCCGTGCGACTTACCTCTGCATACGCCATTAAATAGTGCGACTTACGCAACCAATGCACCCAAATGGGGGATACTTACTTGGCCTGGAATTCGCTAGTCGTACCTAATCCTCCCCTTAATGTTCTGTGAATCCACCACTACGCACCAACTCGGGCGACTTACCGCTGCACACGTCATTAAATCGTGTGGCTTACGCAACCAATGCACCCAAACGGGGCGTACTTACTTGGCCTGGTATTCACATAACATAGCTAATCCCCTCAAGGTTTGCGAACCCACCACTGCGCACCATTCCGGGCGACTTACCGCTGCACACGCCATTAAATCGTGCGACTTACGCAACCAATGCACCCAAACGGGGCATACTTACTTGCCCTGACATCCGCTCACCAAATCCCTAGATCGCTACTCCCCTGAAGGTTTGCGAACCCACCACTGCGCACCATTCCGGGCGACTTACTGCTGCACACGCCATTAAATCGTGCGGCTTACGCAACCAATGCACCCAAACGGGCCGTACTTACTTGGCCTGGCATCCGCTCACGCAATCCCTAAATCTTCCATCACACAAAAATCCTTGAATCTCTTATCACTTTCTCTTTCATTTCTCTAACTCAATCACTCAACCACAATCTTCCCATCTCAGTTACCACCCTGTTATCGTATCCTAAATCATTCTACTCGCTCTCCTAAGCCCACCTATATAACCACAACTAATGCACTCGACCACCCACACTTATTTCGAAGAAAAGTATCAAACATAAAATTCAAATCAACACATAATGCATGTAGAACATAAATGTCAAGTGAAGGTTTTCTATTCTTTTCCCTAAGTTATTATTATTCTTGATTATTACCGGTTACCCTAACGTTCATTAGCGTACAAAATCACACATTCTTAATCATCAATATAAACTACATAGATATACATCCCCTAAGCTAAGGTAACACCCCCTCTTTCACATCATTACACATAACAAATATCATCATCCAACACATATATTCACAACATTCAATTTATTTTCATTTTTAATCATTTGCATCCCTAACTTATTGGCAACATTAACTACCCTATTGTTTATCATCCTAACTAATCTTTTCTATTCCTAGACATCACCATAAACAATCTAGAGATCATGTCCTAAATAGAGGTAATACAACCCTCTTACCTCAACCTTGTGGAGAGAGAGGAGAGATACCAAACCCTAGCCTTTAATGCTTGAAGATTGAGACCGTATGAGCCACGTGCGGTGAGGAAGGAAAGTGACTAGGAGGCACAATGAGGATGTGTTGATGGTCTTCCTCCTTTCCTTGTAGAGAGAGAAAGCTTCAAGCTATGGAGGAGAGAGAGTGGACTTTGTAGCAAAAGAAGTGAAAATAGTTGGAGATGGTGGGGAGAAATTCGTACAACACTAAGGAGGAGATGAGGAAAGCTTGAATCATCTTACCTTGAGCTTGAAATGGTATAAATCAAGAGTGGGTGATGGACCCTAACTCTTGGCCATGGCTTGAGAGAGGAAAATTGAGAGATTGAAGGAACGATTGAGTGTTTAAATATGACGGGGATTGATTTTGAGTGGTTTATGTTGGATTTGTGTGATGATTTGAGATGGAAATTAGAGAGAGAAAAGGAAGAAACTTGTGCCCTAGAGAGAGTAACAATGGGGAATGAATGAGGAAGACAACCCAAATCACGATATTAAGCTGCTGGACATGCTTGAATCGATTTGGGGAATCGATAAAAAGAGTTGGTTGAATCGATTCAAGCAGCAATTGAATCGATACAACTGTTCTTCCTTTAAATTCTTTTACATTTCAAAATGTCATATTTTCTTTGTTAACCGTCGGATCTTGCTCAAATTTGAAAGTAAGCTTCCTTACATACTAACCTTGATATCCAACGGTAGAATTTGTGTTTAGATATGTAAATATTTTATTTTTAATTTCCTAATATGGTGTATCCAAAACACCGAAAACGCTGGTTCTAATATTCGTCTTCCCATCATTCAACGTCTTATTCTTTGCTAAAGCTATCAAACTACTTCATAGCTCTAAACTAATCCTAATCCATCACCTTAAATACTCTTGAGCATAATTATCATTCATCTAATCCTCTCATTATTTTGTTTATTCATGGGATTAAAATTCGGGATGTTACAATTACCGGTTGGATTTACCTGTCAATAGCAAAATTCACAATGTGTTCCATGTGTCATTATTTAAGAAACATCATGGACAACATCCAGTGTCTGCTAACTTGCCCAAGTTCACGATGGATGGTGAAATTGAAGTCCAGCCTATGGCTGTTTTGGCTCGCAGGATGAAGAAGAAGAACAATAGGGTTGTCACAGAGGTACTGGTACAATGGGAGCATACCAACCCTGAAGATGCAATTTGGCAAGAATTATATTCCTTCAAGCTGCAATTTCCTCACTTTGATTGGGGAGACCAAGGTGTGGTCAGGGGAGCTGCTGTGGCCTTGGGGGAAAGGCCTTATTTGATGGGGGGAAGCCTGTAATATCTATTATGGGTAGCAATCTTAGCCATTCATTTATTAATTATTGCAAATAATCTCAGTTGTACACGTGTAAATTAGATAACTAATCTAATTTTTCATTTGTGTAGGCATGAGAATAGGGAGTAGTTAGGTTGGAGATTATTTTATGTATGGCTAAGAGAATAACAGAATGACATTGAATTTGGGTTTGAGAGTAATATTGGCTACAAGGTTTCTCAGTGGAGACCCTTGTGTTCATATTCACCTATGTGTGTGTTAGTGAGAAATAGTGAGATAGATTCCATTTCTTATCTTACACATTATTTGATAATCACTCTAATCACTGCACACTTTCATAGTTTTTACCAATTTCTAATTATGATTGGATTCATTATTTGATACACATCTAGATTCTGGTTCTGTCAGATAGGCAAATATGTGACAATTGTAAGTAGTGATTTTCCCTTTGGTTTTAAGACCAAATCAAGAATAAGAAAGTGGGAATGGTAGTGTTATAGCATAGGAAAATCAGTATAGACCATAGTCTTAAGTTTGGACAACCAAGAAATGCATATCTTTATATATATATATATATATATATATATATATATATATATATATTCTAAATCACAAGTTTTCTTCATGACATATTCATTGGATTTAAACATCTCTAATAAAGTCAAGGGTACTATCGTGCTCAAACCTATACATACGCAGTCATTAAAAAAAATTATCATGACTGCTTCAAACTAATATGCTGAAGCAATGATTAGTGGTAATTATAAAGTGTTAGATTGTTTTGGAAATTCGAATTCAGAATGGTAGTTTGATTAGCATTTGATTTTATTAGCACTCTCTTCCAATTCAGAATTTATAACGTCAAGTAACATTAGCATTTGATTTTGTGAGTTATTATCAAAGCTACTTGGTTTTGATTTATTTTTGATTGATTATGTTAGTTTTGAAAGTTAAAGAGTTTTCAATAAGAAACCATTCTATTTTATCGAGAAAGTAATGGTTCGAACCTTCCCATGTTCTATTGTTTGTCAGATTTTAACACACTGTTACAATGGTTTGGCCTTTACTTTATACTCTAATTTTATTTATTTTTAACACACTGATATTTCTTTGCTGATGCTACTACTCTGATTCATAAAAAAAATACATATCAATTTATCAAGCATGTGCCTAAATCTAAGACTTATAAATCTATTGTATTATTCAAAAAATGTATAATATGCCTTGTCCTCTGAATTTGGCTTTATACTTATGGTCCTGCTGCCTTGTCCCTCTGAATTATCTTTTTATGCATTGGATCAGAATTTGAAACTTTGAGAAATATTAAATCGAAAGTAAGTTCATTCACTTATGTGTTTCATGCATGTCTGACTTCCTTGTCTATCATTCTCAATTAATTTGTACTAATATTCACCTATTTCAATGCATTTCCATTATTTTGTTTCTATTACTCCAGTTAACGAGGATAATATTAAACCTCCAGTGATGGACTAGATGCTTTAGTAGCAGCAAGCAATGCTTCCTATCCTATTCTCTCTTTGTGCTTTATCAGTTAGATCATATTTTTTTTCTCTGTTGATTATTTATCTTATTGGTTTCTTTTCTTTTTGTTTGGAGAAAACAAATCCTGTAACACCAAGTGACCAACTTGAAGTAGATTGTTAGACACTTAGTTTTTTCTTTCATTATTCATGACATTGTACTGTTTAGTTAATATTGATGGAGTCATTTTTCCTGATAACATGTAGGGGCCGGTCATTCCCAGCCGCTAGCACCTATCACGGGGGCTGAATTTTGGGCTATATATATATATATATATATATATATTAGGTCACACATTATTTATCTGGTAAACGTACTATTTTTAGTGTCGGTTGCATGAGTTAGCAAACAAAATGAGAATTTCAGTAACAGGAGCCTCAAAGCTACTTGCAAATATTATGTACTCTTACCGTGGAATGAGATTATTTGTTGGTACCATGATTGGATGGGATGAGATGGTAATTTACATGTTCCAATTACTAGATGACTTTCACTATGCTGGTCCTATACTCCTATTGTGCCTCATAATGGATCAATTTTCAGGGCCTTGGTCTGTATTATGTTGATAGTGAAGGAGGAAGACTGAAAGGCACTCGATTCTCTGTTGGATCTAGTTCATCATATGCTTATGGTGTATTAGACAGCGGGTTAGTTAAACTGTCTTGCTTTACTATATATCATTTAGAAGCTATATTTCTTTATTAAATTTCATCAACATTTTCCTTGATGCTAGATACAAATATGACATATCAATTGAAATAATATGTATCTATTTGTAATGATTTTTAACTTTGTTGCATCCCTTACTGATCATGTGAAGTTGGAAGTCCACAAGTTGCAAGACTTGAGAAAGGTGTAATTTGAGCTCTGCTGCTGTAGTATTCTTTGTTGTCGCTCGGTTACTGGCTTGGTGTAATTTGACTGAAATTTTTCACTTTGTAATGTGTTTATGATGTGTTTGTGACCAACTGGTTTGTTGCTTGGTTTTATTGGTATTCACCTCATCTCATTGGTTTGTTTCTTTTATTTGTGTTTTACAGGTTCCCAAGCAAGCAAATGGTATTGATTGCGGCTATTATGTGTTGAAATTTATTAAGGACATTGTGCTACATTACGAGGATAATAAGATTCCTCAAACGGTTTGTAATTCAATTGGTTATATTATTGCTTTGGTTATATTATTATTATTCAATTATATCGGTTATATTAACATTGAAATTGGTTATATTATTATTTGGTTACAATATTACGACGATGGTTGCAACTCTAGCAATGATTATTTTAGCCTCAAAGAACTAGACGATCTCAAAGAAGAATTTGCTTCGTATTTCTTAAGATTATTTTCTAACTTGTCCTAGCTAGGTATATATTATTGCTCAAGACTTTTTCCATTTCTCTATAACTTCTAGCTGTCATTTCTTTGGTATGACATAAAGCATTTAATTTGTTACATTGGTCATCCATTATTTTTTTTATGTAGGTATCCATCCAATATCACTATCCAATATCACTATCTATCGCTACGGACATATGATGTGGAAAATGATAATGCAAACTTTTATTTATTTTTTTGGTGAACAATACAAGCTTTATTTAGATATTATGGGATTATTATTATTATTATTATTATTATTATTATTATTATGCGCCTATGGTAGCAAAACCATATCCATCCGAGTTATTTAGCTCGACTAAATTAAACTTTGTTGACAGTATGAGCTAGTAATTCAAGTTTTTTAGCTACCAACAATACTATAAGTTGTACGCACACTATAAACAATTAGTAGATGCATATGCATGTTTCATTTCTGTTTGCCTCTTACTTGTTTTATTATGCCTATATATTGTTCTCTTTAATTTGATAGATCTTTCTTTTGCTATATATATAATTATGCATTGCTTTTTGGCAAGAATTTTAAATTCCTACCAGCAGGCCTAGATGAGATGACTATAAATATGGCAAGCATTACTAAATTGGTATACGTTCAAAAATTTAGACCGCCCGATTAAAAAATTAATTCAGATCGGTTGAAAATAATAAACGAGAGTGGTTGAAAAATTAATTCAGATCGGTTCAAAATAATAAGCGAGAGTGGTTCAAAAATTAATTCAGACCGGTTCAAAAGAATAATTCAGACCGGTTCAAAAGAATAATTCAGAGCGATTCAAAAATTAATTCAGACCGGTTCAAAAGAATAATTCAGAGCGGTTCAAAAGAATAATTCAGAGCGGTTCAAAAATTAATTCAGACCAGTTCGGAAATTAATTTAGACCAGTTCATAAATTAATTCAGAGCGGTTCATTTTTAAGTTTCAGAGCGGTTAATAACCAGTCTCGTTAATGTAAACAAGACTGGTCCATAACTGCTCTCGTTTAACATGTATTTTTACAACATAGGCTTTTAGACTGGTGCGGAACCGGTCTGAAACGTGGTTCAATTCGGAACCGGTCTGAAAAAACTTATTTGTAGTAGTGATAGAGCCATAGGGGAGTGCTCTAATACTATACCAACCTTGATGTGCATCTCCAGTAATAGCAAATGGGTTTGTAATATCGAAACACCATTCAAAGAGTTGAAATCAACCTCGACCTCAACCTCAACCCTCGTCGAGTTAATTGCTCGTTGGAAGTGTTGTAACATTTCAGTTAAGTCATTTCTGTATCCTATAAATTTTCCAAGTTGAGCATCCAAAGCTTCGCAACGTGATGTTCCAACAAAGAAATGACTCATCACATATGCTACAAACCACATTTCCTTTCTTTTTATATATTTCAATAACCCAAGGATGTCCCTCTACATTACAAACTTTCACACATGCCTTCCACTTCCTTTCAAATTCGTCAATCTCATAATCACCTAGTAAACATCTTGCCTACATTGGATGTTGTATTGCGAATTGGGTGCCAAGCACACAACCAATAATGTGCCTGAGGGAATAGTGCACCAATTGCATTTCGTATAGATGTGTCATCGTCCCTGATGACAAATTTAGGAACTTTACCACCTATAACATCTAGAAGTTGGTTTTGTGACGCTCTTGGATTCAAATACTTTATAAGAAAATATAGTTGAACATATATTATATGGACTTGATATTATTTGAAAAATAGAGTATAAAATTTTTCCTTTGTAATTACTCTCAAACTAAACATATCCTTCAAAAATACTTTGAATTCGGCATTGGAATTATCAACATACTTTTTCTCTTTAAAACACTTTCTATTACCGAACTCGTTTGTTATTTATCAGAGTATGCGGAAAGAGTATAACTTTGGAAAATAATATCATCACTGGACATTATAACATAAAACATACATATATATATATATACATATATATATATATATAGATGTCATGAGTACCACCATACATCCATCATATCCAAAGTACATAAACTGATACCAAGGTCCAGAGATATAAGTCTCAAAAACATAAATTGAAAGTAAAGACCAAAACCCTGAAGTCTCTCAAAAGATATATATACAATCTAAACATAAACAAAATATAGACACTCCAAAGCTGGTCATCAAGTCCTCCAAGAATGCTCCACCATCACCAAGATCTGCTACAGCTGCTACTACGACCCAGACCCACACTACTCACACTATGCCCATACCTAAGGGCCACCCATCCTCCTATCAGTAATGTCCTCCTGCTCGACTGGCTCCTTGTCACTCTCACCCTCCTCTGGATCCTCCTCTGCCTCATCCAACGGAGTAGGTACCCTACCATTGGGTACAGGATCTGCATCAGGTACAGTCCTCTCAGGATCCGAAGAATCAGGTGAAGGAGTCCCAGTAGGAACAACCCTAGCAGCAACGGGGTGAGAACGAGTATAAGGGCGAAAACGAAAGGTATGATAACGACGAACAGGTCGAGTAGGGGGTGGTTCATGGTAAGTATAAAAAGGGGGTACGTGCATAGTATAAATAATGGGAATCCGAAATCGTCGAGGTCGCACTCGGGCTAAGAGGTTGGGATGGTAGAGTGTGACCTCCACCTCTCAATCAAAAGTAGCCCGACGCTCCTCATACGTCCATATCCCGTTAGAGATAGGACGGATCTCGATGCAAGCTAGGTAATAGTGTGCCATCACCTACACAGGGCACGGGAGTAAGCATAATATAATCACATAATCAAACAAGAATAATTCTAACATTCACAAGTACTCAAACACAAGTAATTATGCAATTACATATGAGCACACTCAGTTAAAAAATTATTAATCTTTTATATTAGTGGCATGATGCATGCTTTCTATCTCACAATCCTGAGGCCTCCAATACTAATCAATCTCGGACATCCATCCAATACACCAATGTGTTCCCATAACACTAACATACGTTCCCAGAACGCATGGCAAACCATACTTGGAATATAAATAAGCATCACTCCCAGAGTGTGCATCACGTTCCCAGAACGCATCAAAGAAACCATGTCCCAGACACTGGCCACATTCCCAGAATGTGTCATCAAGTAGGTTGCATCAATTTGGTACTCGCAGAGTACCCTCCTCATGTTCCCAGAACATGACAAACGATCTTTGCCGACCTATTTCATCACCTTTCACCATGCATGAATGCATATAATATTTTTCTCAATTTGGTTGGCCATTAATTGATGTCTCAATTTCCATTTTCAACACACAAAGCCTATAACATTACTAAGAATTCCATACTTTCTTAGTAAGATAGCTTAACTTGAGGTTCTACGAATTATCCCATAAAGTCACACTTTAATATTTAAGGTAATTAAATTAGTATTAAATTGAAAAAGGTTAATTAAAATGGCACAAGAAAGTTTAAGTTATAATTCAATTGATTTTTCACTGTTGTCAGTCTCTAACCGGTTACAACATATTCTAACCGGTTAGAACCTACAGCCAAACCAGAATTTCTTTAATGTTTGATGCCATTTTTAATTCCCAATCCAATCTAATAATCAAAACAGGTTAGAGATAATTCAAATGCCTCAAATTGATCTTGTTCATTTCAAAGAATATCACCAATGTTGAAGTAACACTCATGACTTAATTCAACACTTAAAATTGTTAAAACTCTAAGTCTTATAGCTCCTTAACCCTTTCCTTAATTCCATTCACATTTATTTTCATAAATAGGGTAATTTATAGTAAAAGAAGATTGGAAGAATAAATTGAAAATGGTGGAAGTTGATTTATTAAAATGCAGAATTTATTTTTCATATCTATCAGGTTCTAACCGGTTACACGACAGCCTAACCGGTTAAAACATGCAGAACAGAGCACTGTTTTGGGATTTTGCATGTCATTTTCAATTCTATTCATTTCCAATCCATTTCAACTATAAACAGAGCTTTAATTTCATAAGGTAGACATGTTCCAACACTTAATTACATCCAACACTCATGCATTTCAAAATCACATCAAATTGCATGAAAAATACATAAATGACAACTTAGCATACCAAATTCATATATATAGGAATTTAACCCCAAATTGTCATACATTCAGCTTGCATGCATTCATTGAAACTTGCTCTAAGTCTTGGAACAAGTGAAATTGGCCTCCAAGCCTTTGACCTCTAAAATATATGCCCTTTATGAGTCTCATGGTGACTCATACCTAAATTTCCTAATAATTATTCTCATTCTAGTGATTAATTAGCTTCTCCCTTACCTTAGAGTCGTGCTTGATGAGTATCAAAACAGCAACAGCAAGATCAACACAGAGAACTCCAAAATCACAAATTTTGCTCTCATGCAGGACAGTTTTGGGTAAGGTTCAGAAATCAAAGATTTTGACACATGAAAAGGAGAAAATATTGGGGAAAGTGGTTAGATTATGTTATAGGTAACATGAACGAACTATAGAAACAAAAATGAGACTCAAAGAGTGCATGTACTCACCAAAATCAGACTTCAAAGTGAGCTTCACGAATCTGATTCTGGTTTCTTGACAGAAAAGAGCTTTACTTCACAGATTGATTTCTCCTTGCTCCCTCACTCTCAACTCACAATCTATGTATCAATGCAAAACTTAAAGATGAAGCTTTGCAATGGTGTATTGCTCACAACCTAACTCTACACACTCTCAGAGAATTGAAGGAACGAAATCACTGCTTCAGAACAGAGGATTACACCCACACTTGAAGGAAATCAACCAAATTCCACCAAAAATCAGGGGTATTTATAAGCAATCCATGGTTACATGCAGAGAGACGCGTGTCTCCCACCATGCATGAGAGGTATCTGTGGCGATTAACGAAGATTAATGGGTGATTACTCATCAAAACGCACTAACCCTAATTCTGGGTTCATCGTCTAACCGGTTACAGGGCACATCTAACCGGTTAGATGCTGTGTAAAATTCAAAAATTCAGTTTTTAATTCCTTTCCCTCCAAAAACCTTTCTAATATTATTATTAGGTCCTAATTTAAGGATTAAACTATAAAAATTATATTTTCACATAATTTTCTCATTTAAAATATTTATTAATTAAACGCACATTATTTATATAATTAAACAATTAAAAGAAAACTTTATAATTTGGAAAATAAACTTTTATTATATAAATATAAATATTCAAGGGACAAAATTAGGGGTGTTACACTACTCCGCCACTTAAAAGGAATTTCGTCCCCGAAATTCTACTTACAAAAACAACTCGGGATACTCTCTACGCATCTTCTCTTCTGATTCCCAAGACGCTTCAGAAACTTCGTTGTTTTCCCAGATGACCTTAACCAGCGGAATCTCCTTTGCTCTGAGTTGTTTGAGTCTTCTATCTTCAATCCGGACAGGATGAGTCTCAAAGGTTAGGTTTTCTCGTAAGGTGAGATCATCAGGCGAATTTGAAGTACAATCGTTGGGTCATGAACATACTTCTTGAGATAAGACACATGGAAAACATTATGCAAGTTGGCTAAAGATGGAGGCAGGGCTATTTGGTAAGCAATAAGACCAACTCACTTAAGAATTTGATAAGGACCAATGAATTTTGGAGAAAGCTTTCGAGTCTTAAGGGCTCGACTGACACCTTTCATAGGGACTATTCAAAGGAAAACATGATCGCCTTCCGAAAACTCTAAAGGTCTTCTTCTTCGATCCGCATAACTCTTCTGGCGACTTTGTGCTATCTTCATTTTCTCCTGAATCATCTTGATCTTCTCAATCGTCTGTTGCACAATTTCTGGCCCAATCATCACATTCTCCCCCACTTGAAATCAACATAACGGGGTTTGGCACTTCCTACCATACAAAGCTTCAAACGGTGCCATTCCGATACTCGCATGATAACTTTTGTTGTAGGTTAACTCTGCGAGCGATAGAATCTGATCCCAACTTCCTTGTTCTTCCAAGGCACAGGCTCTTAAGATATCCTCAAGCGTCTGAATAGTTCTCTTGGTCTGACCATCTGTTTGAGGATGATAAGCCGAACTGATATTCAATCTCGTACCCAAGGCTTGATGTAAGCTTGACCAAAACTTTGACACAAACCTTGGATCTCGATCTGACACAATACTTGAGGGTATGCCATGCAATCGAATAACTTCCTTAATATAAATTTGAGTGAGTCTTTCCAAATCATACCGCATGTTCACAGGAATGAAATGCGCCGATTTCGTCAAACGATCCACAATCACCCAGATGGCATCATGATTCACTACCGTTCTTGGCAAACCAGATATGAAATCCATGGAAATGCTATCCCATTTCCACTGTGGAATATCTAAGGATTGCAATTGTCCTCCAGGTTTCTGATGTTCTGCTTTGGCCTTTTGGCAAACAAAACACGGAGCCACATACTCTGCTACATCTTTCTTTAATCCAGACCACCAAAATAACCTCTTCAGATCCTGGTACATCTTGGTTGATCCTGGATGCATACTCATCCGGCTCTTATGTGCTTCGTCTAAGATCATTCTTTTAACTTCCAAATCTCTGGGCACACAAATTCTCGTCTTGAAACGAAGAATTTCATCTGCTCCAACACTAAAGTTCAGTTCTTTTCCGTCAGTTATCAATCTCTTCTTCTCTTTCAACTCCTCATATTCTAATTGTAATTCACGAATTCAATTCAAGAATTCGTTGGTGATTTGCAACATTCCTAGTCTAATGCTAAAGGGTTCCACTTGTATTGTCAGACTTAGGTCTCTGAACTCCTCGATCAGAATAGCCTCCTTTGTAAGTTCCATTGAGAATTTTTTGATAATGACAAAAGGTTTTGAACAAGCTACAAATGTGTTGATCAAGTTCAAGCTCAACAAGCAAACAACACTCAACAAAGGATAAAGAGAGAACAAGCTCATTAAGACTTAGTTTGTGTTTAATTGTAATATCTTTAGTTTGAGTCTTTTATTTTGATGAGTTTGGGTAAATTATTTAGAGGGTAGTGAATCTCTATCAAGGTCATGATTATATCATAGTTTGAGTTTTCACTTAACCTAAAATCAATAGGTGGCTTAAAGGTTTGAAAGAAAAGGTTTAGTTTTGAGAAAACAAGTTTTTAAGTGATTTGAACTATCTTAATCGATTAAGGCATCATCTAATCGATTAACATATTCAAAGTTACAGTGCTTAATCGATTAAGCAACAGTCTAATCGATTAAGAGCTGTAAAACTGGTTTTTAAAATACCTTTTTCACTTCTCAAAATCATTTTTTAGTGCTACTAACTTTTGGGTATTTTATATAAACCTTTTCCTAATCATTGTGATAATCTAACATCATTTTTTACATCAGTTTTAAAAAGGTCAAGCCACACTATTCTCTCTCAATTTCATAGATCAAAGCTTTTCAATTTTACATTCTTTGATCAAGAATCTTGGAATCTCTTATGTTGATATTTTCATAGCTATTGAAAGAGATTCTTAGGATTGTCATTGTGTTTTCATTTGAGTTGTAATCTATGCAAGAGGCAAGCTATCTACAACAAACAAGAAGACTTGGTGTGTCGATTATCATCAAGCAAGTTCATTCAAATTGAAGAAGAAGTCTTGGTTGTGAATCAAGCAAAGTGAAGTCTTGTTGTGAGGTATCAACGAGCAACGTGGAAGACTTGTTGTGTGGAGTTATCAACAAGCAAAGGGTAGAGGTTAGATTAGAGGGTCAATAGGATTTCAAAACAAGAGTGTGGTGTATCTCTTGGAGGCTATCAAGAAGGGAGTCTTGAGAGGCATTTGTTTGTAATTTGAGAACTCTAATTCCTCATAGTGAAGAATCTCTCTTGGTTGAAGAGGGGACTGGATGTAGCTTTCAAGTGGATGAAAGTGAACCAGGATAAATCACTGTGCAGTATCTCTAAACCCTTAACTCTTTACATTCTTGTCATTTCCTATGTTCTTGGTTGAAAACCTAGAAAAGAGTGATTTTTCATAAATGATTGAATTGAATCTTAATTGTGCAAATTGATTTGGGGAAAATCATTTTCATAACCTAGGTAATCAATAAGAATATTGGTGTTAATCTTTTCCGCTGAATCTTTGATCATACGTGTTAATTGATTGATTTTCGTATTCGATTGAAAAGTGATTTTTCACTTTTTGAATGTGCTTAATCGATTAAGGGTGTTCATAATCGATTAAGAATTTGTGTACTTTCTGGTCTTAATCGATTAAGACACAGTTTAATCGATTAAGAGCTGAGTTTTCTGCAAAAATCATTCGTTTTGATTGTTTCGATTTGTTTCGTTCGAAAATCTTTCAAGGTTTCTTAAACACCTATTCAACCCCCCCTTCTAGGTGTTCTCCTAGGGTTCCTTATTTATTTCAACCACCAATTGCGGTTTCCTCAATTGGTATCAGAGCTCGGTCGAAAGACACGAGCATAAGAGCTTTTTCGTAAAGATCCTTTAAGTAACCGCAATGGGTTCCATGAATCCCTTTGGTGATGAAGGTGCTTCGATAAGTCGTCCTCCACTATTTAACGGTGAGGGATACGCTTATTGGAAAGTAAGAATGAAAATCTTTATCCAAGCCATTGATAGTGAAATTTGGAAAGCAATAGAAAAAGGTCCTCATATTCCCTCTAGTTTAGTTGAAGGAGTAGCTCAATTAATCCCCGAAGATAAGTGGAAAGATGATGATAGAAAGAAAGTTCAATATGATTTTAAAGCAAAAAATATCATCACCTCTGCTTTATCTTATGACGAATTCTTTAGAGTTTCTCAATGTGCTAGTGCTAAGGAAATGTGGGACACTCTTCAAGTGACTCGTGAAGGAACTAGTGAGGTTAGGAGAGCTAGGTTGAATGTTTTGATGTGTGAGTATGAATTGTTTCAAATGCTTCCAAATGAATCTATTAATGATATGCAAAAACGTTTTACTCATATTATTAACCATTTACTTGCTCTTGGTAAGACTTTCTTACAAGGTGAACTTTCTAACAAGGTGTTGAGATGTTTAGACAGGAATTGGCAACCAAAAGTAATGGGTATTGTAGAATCTAAAAATTTGGATGCTATGGATCTCGCAAAACTTTTCGGAAAGCTTCAAGAACATGAAATGGAGCTTGGACGTTTGAATATGCATGAAGAGTCGGATAAGAACAAAGGAAGAAAAGGAATTGCTCTTAAAGCCAATAGTTCATATAAAAAGAAAGAGAGTTCCGATGATGATGATAGTGAAGATTCCGATTAGGATGTTGATGAAAAAGAGATGAAACTTTTACTAAGGAAGTTTAACAAGTTTCTAAGGAGAAAAGGAAGGTTGAACAAAGACAAAGGTAAAGAGAAGGATTCCCCACACTACAAGACCAAGACATCAAAAGATGGAGTAGTTTGCCATGAATGTGGAAAACCCGGTCATCTCAAGTACTCATGCTCTAAATATCTCAAGAAGAAGGAGAAAGAAAAGACAAATTCAAAACACAAAAGGGCATATATAGTTTGGGATGATGAAGAAGAGAAGAAAAGCACATCTAGTAATTTTTCGGATGATGAAGAAGTCGCTACACTCAACTTGATAACCTTAGAAGATGAAGAGGAAAGTTCAAATGATGAATCAAGTGAACAAAGCGAGGATAGCGATGTAAGTCATACTAAATCTGAAATTTCTTATAAATATGAATTGTTATATAATGCTTATGAATAAATGCATGAACAACTTGAAAAACTAGCTTTGAAAAACATTGAAAGAAATAAGCTCATTTTGAAACATAAACAAGAGATTTTAGAACTTCAAAAACAAGTTGATGAGCTTAATCTTGAAAATGAAACCCTTGATCTTATATATGCTAGTTCTTCTTGTGATTGTGCTAGTAGATTGAATATTGTGGTTGATTGTGAGAATTGCAAGTTGCTTAAAGATGAAAATGTAATTTTGAAAAATAAGCTTGCAAGTTTCACAAGTGGTGATATCAAATTGCGCACATTGTTAAATTTTCATAAAGGAAATTCAAACAAGTTTGGTTTGGGTTATACTAATGCTAAGAGTAACTCTCATAGAAATGTTGTTGATTTTTCAAATGCACCAACATGTTTCTATTGTGGTACTCATGGACATACTTCAAATGTGTGTTATATTAAAGTGCATGGTATACCTAAAGGAGATTTTGTTTGGGTTAAGAAGGGTGAGAGTCCCTTAACTAACAAAAATGGATCCAAAACCATTTGAATACCAAAAGGCAAAGCATGATTGTTTTGTAGGTATGATTGAAGAGCAAAAAGGGCTTACAAGTGTCGTTCTTTGATTTGCAACTTCAAGTCTCAAGTGAAAGTCCTACAAATTGGTAACAATTGATATTGTTAGATATTGATAATTATAGTTCTCTCAATTGGTATTACAAAAGTTCAATTGGTATCATTGAGTGATCATTAGATGATTATCATACTATTGTTGTTATTGTGATATTTCTTTACAATTGATATCTTACTTTGTTAAGTGATATTATGACTTTTTAGTTTTCAATTGGTATCATATTTCATTGTCATATTTCTTGTCAATTGGTATCACATTTCAAAGTATAGTACTTTTGTTTTTCAATTGGTATCAATGTTGTGAAGAAAGGATTTTATAAAAGAGAAATCAATGATCATTGTTACTCTTCTTATTTTGGCTTAGCATTTTATATTTCAATTGGTATATATTACTTTTTGATAATGCCAAAATGGGGAGAAATGGTTGTTTGGAGAAAGGGTTGTTTTGTTGTTTTTATGTAGGTTGAGCAAAGTTGTTGAAGATAGGGGGAGAATCAAGCTTCTATCAATTGGATTTCAAATGTCAAAAGCATTAATTGAGGGGGAGCAAGAGTCTCACCAAGTGATCAAATGGTTCAAGCATCAACAACTTCAAACAACTTCAAAACATGTTTGTCATTTTAAAAAAGGGGGAGATTGTAAGTTCCATTGAGAATGTTTTGATAATGACAAAAGGTTTTGAACAAGCTACAAATGTGTTGATCAAGTTCAAGCTCAACAAGCAAACAACACTCAACAAAGGATGAAGAGAGAACAAGCTCATTAAGACTTAGTTTGTGTTTAATTGTAATATCTTTAGTTTGAGTCTTTTATTTCGATGAGTTTGGGTAAAGTATTTAGAGGGTAGTGAATCTCTATCAAGGTCATGATTATATCATAATTTGAGTTTTCACTTAACCTAAAATCAATAGGTGGCTTAAAGGTTTGAAAGAAAAGGTTTAGTTTTGAGAAAACAAGTTTTTAAGTGATTTGAACTATCTTAATCGATTAAGGCATCATCTAATCGATTAACATATTCAAAGTTACAGTGCTTAATCGATTAAGCAACAGGCTAATCGATTAAGAGCTGTACAACTGGTTTTTAAAATACCTTTTTCACTTCTCAAAATCAGTTTTTAGTGCTACTAACTTTTGGGTATTTTATATAAACCTTTTCCTAATCATTGTGATCATCTAACATCATTTTTTACATCAGTTTTAAAAAGGTCAAGCCACACTATTCTCTCTCAATTTCATAGATCAAAGCTTTTCAATTTTACATTCTTTGATCAAGAATCTTGGAATCTCTTATGTTGATATTTTCATAGCTATTGAAAGAGATTCTTAGGATTGTCATTGTGTTTTCATTTGAATTGTAATCTTTGCAAGAGGCAAGCTATCTACAACAAACAAGAAGACTTGGTGTGTCGATTATCATCAAGCAAGTTCATTCAAATTGAAGAAGAAGTCTTGGTTGTGAATCAAGCAAAGTGAAGTCTTGTTGTGAGGTATCAACGAGCAACGTGGAAGACTTGTTGTGTGGAGTTATCAACAAGCAAAGGGTAGAGGTTAGATTAGGGGGTCAATAGGATTTCAAAACAAGAGTGTGGTGTATCTCTTGGAGGCTATCAAGAAGGGAGTCTTGAGAGGCATTTGTTTGTAATTTGAGAACTCTAATTCCTCATAGTGAAGAATCTCTCTTGGTTGAAGAGGGGACTGGATGTAGCTTTCAAGTGGATGAAAGTGAACCAAGATAAATCACTGTGCAGTATCTCTAAACCCTTAACTCTTTACATTCTTGTCATTTCATATGTTCTTGGTTGAAAACCTAGAAAAGAGTGATTTTTCATAAATGATTGAATTGAATCTTAATTGTGCAAATTGATTTGGGGAAAATCATTTTCATAACCTAGGTAATCAATAAGAATATTGGTGTTAATCTTTTCCGCTGAATCTCTGATCATACGTGTTAATTGATTGATTTTCGTATTCGATTGAAAAGTGACTTTTCAGTTTTTGAATGTGCTTAATCGATTAAGGGTGTTCATAATCGATTAAGAATTTGTGTACTTTCTGGTCTTAATCGATTAAGACACAGTTTAATCGATTAAGAGCTGAGTTTTCTTCAAAAATCGTTCGTTTTGATTGTTTCGATTTGTTTCGTTCGAAAATCTTTCAAGGTTTCTTAAACACCTATTCAACCCCCCCTTCTAGGTGTTCTCCTAGGGTTCCTTAGTTGTTTCAACCACCAATTGCGGTTTCCTCATCCATAACCATCATAGAACTCACATGAATCACCTTTCTACTCAAAACGTCTGCAACTATGTTTGCTTTGCCAGGATGGTATTGGAGCTCAAAGTCATAATCTTTTAGAAACTCCATCCATCACCTTTGTCTCATATTCAACTCCTTTTGGTTAAACAGGTATTTTAAACTCTTATGGTCACTGAACACCTGGAATGTAGTGCCATAGAGGTAATGTCTCCAAATTTTCAAAGCGAACACGATTGCTGCTAACTCTAGGTCGTGCGTTGGGTAATTCACTTCATGAATCTTCAATTGTCGAGAAGTATAAGCAACCACTTGTCCTTCTTGCATTAAAACACTTCCCAAGCCTTGCTTCAATGCATCACAATACACCTCGAAACTTTTACCAGGGTCAGGAAAAATTAACACCAGAGATGATGTTAACCTTTTCTTCAACTCCTGAAAATTCCGTTCACACTTCTGATCCCATACAAACGGTTGATCTTTCCTAGTTAGCTTCGTCAAGGGTAATGCGATTTTAGAGAAACCTTCTATAAATCGCCTATAATACCCAGCCAGTCCTAAGAAACTCCTCACTTCGGTGACTGACGTAGGTTGACTCCACTGTAACATAGAATCCACTTTGGTAAGATCCACAGCGATTCCTTTCTTAGAAATCACATGCCCCAAAAACTTCACCTCCTCGAGCCAGAATTCACACTTAGCAAGCTTCGCGTACAATTGCTTCTTCTTCAAGATGTTCAACACAATCTTGAGATGCTCGGCGTGTTCCTTCGAACTCTTAGAATAAATCAAAATGTCATCTATAAACACTACCACAAATGAGTCCAAGTAAGGTCTGAAAATCCTGTTCATGTAATCCATAAAGATAGCAGGAGCATTCGTCAAACCAAACGGCATTACCACATATTCATAATGCCCATAACGAGATCGGAATGCGGTCTTGGGAATATCCTCCTCCCTGATTCTGATCTGATGATACCCAGACCGTAAGTCGATCTTTGAAAATACTGAAGCTCCTCTAACTTGGTCCATAAGGTCATCAATCCTTGGCAAAGGATACTTATTCTTGATGGTGACCTTATTCAATTGCCTATAATCCACTCACATTCTCATACTTCCATCTTTCTTTTTCACAAACAACAACGGGGCTCCCCACGGGGATACACTTGGTCTTATCATCTGCTTTTCCAACAACTCTTCTATTTGCTTCTTCATCTCAGCCATTTCCGGCGGTGCCATTCTATAAGGGGCAATAGAGATGGGACCAGCTCTCGGAACCAGATCGATTCCAAACTCAATCTCTCTCTTCGGGGGTAGACCCGGTATCTCTTCTGAGAATACTTCTGGAAAGTCTTGCACAACAGGAATCTCTTCAAGACGTTTTCCTTCTCCTTCTTCCTTTCCCACTACGGAAAACAAACACATGTATCCTTCGGGTCTAGGAGTCTTATACAATATTGTCTTTTGATCACAATCAATGGTCACTTGGTTCTGGCTCAACCAATCCATCTCCAAGATCACATCCAATTGTGTCAGAGGAAAACAAATCAGGTCTACTTTAGAGACGCGGTGAAATACCTCAACACGACAATCTAAACAGACTTTAGAAACATAAACGGGGAGACCGGTAGGGGTTTCAACTCTCAAGCATTGGGATGAATCGGACACTATCAAGTTCAAACGATTCACACATTCATAAGAAATGAAGGAATGAGTGGCTCCAGAGTCGAACATAAACATGCAAGGTTGATTATTTAGCAAAAAATTACCTTGCACGAGATCAGAGGAATTGTTGACTCCAACACCACTCAGGGTAAAAACTTTGCCTTGGTTCACGGACTTGCTATCGGATACTTGAGAATTAGCTTTTGCAGGCTCCTTTCAGTCACGAGCATAATGGCCCGACTTGCCACAATTGAAACAACCACCTTGAGTCCAACAGATCTGTCCACAATGATGACGCTTGCACTTCGCACAGAAAGGAATGTCATCCTGAGCGTTGCTCTTTCCACCAGTTACAACTTTTCCTTTAGCTCCGTTGCGGTTGGTATTCGAACCTTTGCTTCGGTGATCAAATCTCTTTCGCTTCTGAGACCCATAACTTTGTTGGTTCCTATTGACTTGAATACTATGCTCCTCAGCCTTCTTGTCGTCTTCATACATTCGACACATATCAACGAGGGCAGGGAAACTCTGGATCCTTTGGTAGCTAAACACAGACTTCAACTCGGGTTTAAGACCGCCTTCAAACTTAATGCACTTACTACACTCATCAGGATTGTTCTGGTAGTAAGGGGAATACTTCATCAGCTCTTCGAATTTAGCCGCATACTCACCATCACTCATGTCACCTTGCTTCAATTGCAGGAACTCCACCTCTTTCTTCCTCCTCAAATCCTCCGGAAAGTATTTATGAAGAAACTTCTCGGTGAACACTCCCTAGTTGATTTGCCTTCCTTCATAGTTTAGGAGTTGAGCGGTATGGTTCCACCAGTTTTTAGCTTCACCTCCTAACATATAGACGGCATACGTCACCCTCTGAGCATCTGTGCAGCCCAACGTTCTGAAGATCTTGTCAATCTCGTAGATCCACTTGTTTGCCTCTTACAGTTTGTATCCTCCCTCAAACCTTGGAGGTTTGCAGCTCCGAAATTCTGATAGAGTCTTAGCTTCCATCACTTCAACGTTGCATTGTTGAGGTCGTTGCGATTGTTGTTGTTGTTGCTGCTGCTGTTGTTGCATAGCTTCTAACACAGCAATGATCCTATCTAACATAGCTTTGTTATGATTACTACCTCTTGTTGCCATAGTAGACATGCACTATGGACTTCGGGTCATGATAGGTCTATAAAAGAAGACACAACAACTAAACACCCTTAACTATGTTCAATTTCAATTGAACAACATACTAGGCCACATGGACAGGGCCAGGAGGACTGGACCATTGCTCTGATACCACCACATGGTGTGACGCTCTTGGATGCAAATACTTTATAAGAAAATATAGTTGAACATATATTATATGGACTTGATATTATTGGAAAAATAGAGTATAAAATTTTTCCTTTATAATTACTCTCAAACTAAACATATCCTTCAAAAATACTTTGAATTTGGCATTGGAATTATTATCATACTTTTTCTCTTTAAAACACTTTCTATTACCGAACTCGTTTGTTATTTATCAGAGTACGCGGAAAGAGTATAACTTTGGAAAATAATATCATCACTGGACATTATAACATAAAACATACATATATATATATATACATATATATATATATATAGATGTCATGAGTACCACCATACATCCATCATATCCAAAGTACATAAACTGATACCAAGGTCTAGAGATATAAGTCCCAAAAAAATAAATTGAAAGTAAAGACCAAAACCCTGAAGTCTCTCAATATATATATATACAATCTAAACATAAACAAAATATAGACACTCCAGAGCTGGTCATCAAGTCCTCCAAGAACTCTCCACCATCACCATGATCTGCTATAGCTACTACTACGACCCAGACTCACACTACTCACACTATGCCCATACCTAAGGGCCACCCATCCACCTATCAGTAATGTCCTCCTGCTCGACTGGCTCCTTGTCACTCTCACCCTCCTCTGGGTCCTCCTCTGCCTCATCCAACGGAGTAGGTACCCTACCACTGGGTACAAGATCTGCATCAGGTACAGTCCTCTCAGGATCCGAAGAATCAGGTGAAGGAGTCCCAGTAGGAACAACCCTAGCAGCAACGGGGTGAGAACGAGTATAAGGGCGAAAACGAAAGGTATGATAACGACGAACAGGTCGAGTAGGGAGTGGTCCATGGTAAGTATAAAAAAGGGGTACGTGCATAGTATAAATAATGGGAATTCGAAATCGTCGAGGTCGCACTCGGGCTAAGGGGTTGGGATGGTAGAGTGTGACCTTCACCTCTCCCTCAAAAGTAGCCCGGCGCTCCTCATACGTCCATATCGATCCCGTTAGAGATAGGACGGATCTCGATGCAAGCTAGGTAATAGTGTGCCATCACCTACACAGGGCACGAAAGTAAGCATAATATAATCACATAATCAAACAAGAATAATTCTAACATTCACAAGTATTCAAACACAAGTAATTATGCAATTGCATATGAGCACACTTAGTGAACAAATTATTAATCTTTTATATTAGTGGCATGATGCATGCTTTCTATCTCACAATCCTGAGGCCTCCAATACTAATCAATCTCGGTCGTCCATCCAATACACCAATGTGTTCCCAGAACACTAACATACGTTCCCAGAACACATGGCAACCCATACTTGGAATATAAATAAGCACCACTCCCAGAGTGTGCATCACGTTCCCAGAACGCATCAAAGAAACCATGTCCCAGACACTGGCCACATTCCCAGAATGTGTCATCAAGTAGGTTGCATCAATTTGGTACTCGCAGAGTACCCTCCTCATGTTCCCAGAACATGACAGACGATCCTTGCCAACCTATTTCATCACCTTTCACCATGCATGAATGCATATAATATTTTTCTCAATTTGGTTGGCCATTAATTGATGTCTCAATTTCCATTTTCAACACACAAAGCCTATAACATTACTAAGAATTCCATACTTTCTTAGTAAGATAACTTAACTTGAGGTTCTATGAATTATCCCATAAAGTCACACTTTAATATTTAAGGTAATTAAATTAGTATTAAATTGAAAAAGGTTAATTAAAATGGCACAAGAAAGTTTAAGTTATAATTCAATTGATTTTTCACTGTTGTCAGTCTCTAACCGGTTACAACATATTCTAACCGGTTAGAACCTGCAGCCAAACCAGAATTTCTTTAATGTTTGATGCCATTTTTAATTCCCAATCCAATCTAATACTCAAAACAGGTTAGAGATAATTCAAATGCCTCAAATTGATCTTGTTCATTTCAAAGAATATCACCAATGTTGAAGTAACACTCATGACTTAATTCAACACTTAAAATTGTTAAAACTCTAAGTCTTATAGCTCCTTAACCCTTTCCTTAATTCCATTCACATTTATTTTCATAAATAGGGTAATTTATAGTAAAAGAAGATTGGAAGAATAAATTGAAAATGGTGGAAGTTGATTTATTAAAATGCAGAATTTATTTTTCATATCTATCAGGTTCTAACCGGTTACACGACAGCCTAACCGGTTAAAACATGCAGAACAGAACACTGTTTTGGGATTTTGCATGTCATTTTCAATTCTATTCATTTCCAATCCATTTCAACTATAAACAGAGCTTTAATTTCATAAGGTAGACATGTTCCAACACTTAATTACATCCAACACTCATGCATTTCAAAATCACATCAAATTGCATGAAAAATACATAAATGACAACTTAGCATACCAAATTCACATATACAGGAATTTAACCCCAAATTGTCAGACATTCAGCTTGCATGCATTCATTGAAACTTGCTCTAAGTCCTGGAACAAGTGAAATTGGCCTCCAAGCCTTTGACCTCTAAAATATATGCCCTTTATCAGTCTCATGGTGACTCATACCTAAATTTCCTAATAATTATTCTCATTCTAGTGATTAATTAGCTTCTCCCTTACCTTAGAGTCGTGCTTGATGAGTATCAACACAACAACAACAAGATCAACACAGAGAACTCCAAAATCACAAATTCTGCTCTCATGCAGGACAATTTTGGGTAAGGTTCAGAAATCAAAGATTTTGACACATGAAAAGGAGAAACAAATTGGGGAAAGTGGTTAGATTATGTTCTAGGTAACATGCACGAACTATAGAAACAAAAATGAGACTCAAAGAGTGCATGTACTCACCAAAATCAGACCTCAAAGTGAGCTTCATGAATCTGATTCTGGTTTCTTGACAGAAAACAACTTTACTTCACAGATTGATTTCTCCTTGCTCCCTCACTCTCAACTCACAATCTATGTATCAATGCAAAACTTAAAGATGAAGCTTTGCAATGGTGTATTGCTCACAACCTAACTCTACACACTCTCAGAGAATTGAAGGAACGAAATCACTGCTTCAGAATAGAGGATTACACCCACACTTGAAGGAAATCAACCAAATTCCACCAAAATCAGGGGTATTTATAAGCAATCCATGGTTACATGCAGAGAGACGCGTGTCTCCCACCATGCATGAGAGGTATTCGTGGCGATTAACGAAGATTAATGGGTGATTACTCATCAAAATGCACTAACCCTCATTCTGGGTTCATCGTCTAACCGGTTACAGGGCACATCTAACCGGTTAGATGCTGTGTAAAATTCAAAAATTCAGTTTTTAATTCCTTTCCCTCCAAAAACCTTTCTAATATTATTATTAGGTCCTAATTTAAGGATTAAACTATAAAAATTCTATTTTCACATAATTTTCTCATTTAAAATATTTATTAATTAAACACACATTATTTATATAATTAAACAATTAAAAGAAAACTTTATAATTTGGAAAATAAACTTTTATTATATAAATATAAATATTCAAGGGACAAAATTAGGGGTATTACAGGTTTAAGACCCATGTATATGTATTTTCTGTTTCATCACTTTCAACGGCAATAGCAAAGACACAAGTATTATTATGATGGCGGTTAACACCAAAAAACATCAAAATAGGACAACTATATTGTTTGTTGTTACCGTAGGTTGTGTCAAATGCAAAAACATCTCTAAAAACCTGATAACCCTACTAACGAGTGTAGGTTTCTATGTTTTGATGCTAACAACCTTTCTCCAAGCAACAACATTATCAACAAGGAAGCTATCTCATGAAGAGTAGAATTAGGATTTAGTTTGATTCTAATGCAATGTAATATTTAATTTTATGCAATGCATATCATGAGAGTGGGTAGCTTTAGGTGATCTTAATGAAGCTTATAATAATGTTTGATTAAGAGTGAAGAAAACTTAATCTTGATTATAATAGCTCATATTAAAGTTATTATGAAAATCCATTTGAAAAACTTTGTTTTTAGTCCATATCTGATCAGGTCACTCGAGTAATGAGTTTGCCTTTACTCGAGTAATGTGTGTTGTTATAGGTTAATCGAGTAATGAGTTATTCGTCACTCGAGTAACGTATTTCAACATATGTTAATCGAGTAGTGTGTTACACTTCACTCGAGTAACTTGAACAGTGGCAGAAAAATTATAAAAGGACTTCATTTTTACATGAACAAGGTTACACACTCTTTTACAATTTTCTATTGAGCAATACACTTTCATTTTTCAAGAGCTATTACACACTTCCTTTGAGAAATCAAGATTCAACAAATTTCTTCTATTCTTCACTCAAGATTAATCATTGTTCTAAGTTTTCTTTGAGATCAATATTTTTTAGTTCTTAATTGTGTTGAAGCTTTGCAACAAGAGGTTGCACATTTCAAGAGTTCAACAAAGGTAAAGAATTTCACAAGCAAGTCTTTGAAGGTTTATCAAAGCAAGATTGAAAAGGATTTGGTTGGAAGCATCTTCAACAAATCAACAAGAGAAGACGGAAATTCAATTGGGTTAGAATTTCAAAGTGTTTGGTACACACTTTGAAGAAGGGTTAAGATAGGATAGCTTTGTAAGAAAGTTGCATCTTAAACATTGTAATTCTAACAATTGAATTTGTCTAGTAGAAACTCTTTATCATTTTGATAAAGGGGACTGGATGTAGCTTTCAAGTGGGTGAAAGTGAACCAGGATAAAATCACCGTCTTCATTGTTTCTTTTCTTGTTTGCATTAATTCAAAAACAATTGAATTTTAGGTTAGAATTGGGGTTTTTCAATTCATTATCATTTGACCTAACATTGGTTGGTAAATTTACTTGCAATTGTTCATAGCATTCATACATAGTTTGTTGAATCATCATAGTATTGCGATTCTAAAAGAATTCTCATCAAAACTCTTTTACTATTCGATTTTTACCCAGATTACTCGAGTGAATTGTGGATTACTCGATTAATCTGAAAGCTGTTTTGAAATTTACTCGAGTGAGACTTCTGATACTCGAGTGAAATAAAATTTGCTTGCGTAATACTCGATTAAAAGGTATTTTACTCGAGTAACCTGACTTGTTTTTGAAAGAAAATTTATTTTCTTAAAATCATTCTCTATGGTGATCGAAATATCTGTACTAAGACTCCAATATTCTATTCACCCCCCCTCTAGACTATATTGAGCTGCTTGTTGGTTTCCAACAACGAGATCTTTCACACCAGAATAATCTTTCAATTCTACCTTTCATTCTAATTGCATAATTCCAAAAGGGCCCAGGATTTGCTATTGCAAGCTCTATATATCAAGCAAATAATAACATTGCTCGAATACCCATCTCTCGGTTGCCTAGACTTGTGGATCTTATTGTACATTTTTTTTTACAAAAAAAAAAAAAACCTACCACGTTAAATCCATCCACCAGTTTTGCACACAACTAGTATATATGTGGAGTGCTAATTCCACCCTCTCTCATGCAATTCATTTCTTCAACATTAAGTTCAGTCATTACCCTTTGAGATCAATGAAGTACCCCATACCTCCCACCTAAAAGGTCATGTTTGTGCTCATTGTGGACAACATTTGCCTTCCATCACCCGCATTGTTCAAGATGATTACGCATCTCAGCCTTGCATCCATAGCGAGTAACAACTTTAGGGTGCTTCTTACACTTGTCAAGTTGAAGGTGAATTGGATCAAAGAAGCTTGCAATGCTATACACAAATGTCTTGCGCACAACATCACCGCTGCTATTTCTTTCAAGCTTGATTTTCCAGATTCTAAACCCATGTACTGTGGAAAATGCTTTATAAAATTCATATGCAACTTCTACATCAACGAACAAGTATTTCTTCACAACTTCAGTGATTAAAGTAGAAAAATTCACAACTCCAACATCAGTAATAAAATCAATAAAAAATACGGCTCAACACCAACATCTTTAATTACAATAGAGGATTCATTGGGAGCATCATCTAATCCATTTGAACATTGCAAGTCTACTCCATTAGACCATTGCATGATCAAAGTTAAGTGCTCTTAATTAGTTAAGTGTCACCATTCAAACCTGGTTTTAATTAGTTAAGTGTTCTTAATTAATTAACATCTACTGACTTAGCAAACTTGAGAGATATGTTCAGCAAACTAGGTGAAATGAACTGAGACTACAAAGGGATCGGGTATAAAATGGAACTGCTAAAACATCAAGAATTGGTTTTGAAACCTAGCATGTATACACTTTGGTAATTCAAACGGAAATCGAAAAGGATAGTGATCCACTTATTGACGAACAAATAACAATAAAATGACAAGCTTTACCTCTAAATCAAACTTGTGAGAAGGCTTCTCTACTTGACGGTGGTGCGCGACCCCAATCCCTTAAATCAAAGAGATGGTCCTAACTGAGGAGGAAAATGACGAAAAAAAAAATGACTAATTGAAAGAACTATGTTTGATTTATCTAAGGCTAAACTATTAATTTGGTCCTTACCTTATTTTTTAATTTCAAATTGGTCCTTTATGTTTTTTTTGTTTCATATTAGTTCCTTATGTTTCTTTCCATTATCAATTTGGACCCAGAATCACTGTTCATACTACGTGTCAATATCATATTGGTCCACGTATACATTGTTGGAGAGAGAAAATGACACGTGTCCATATTATATTAGACCACATAGAATGAATAATGATTCGGGGACCAATTTGACAGCGAAAAGAAATATGAGGGACCAATATGAAACAAAAAAAAGGTAAGGGACTAATTTGAAATTGAAAAAATAAGGCAATGGACCAAACGAATAATTTAGCCTTTATCTAAAGATGAATTTTAGAAACTTTTATATTTGCATTTAAGTCAATTATTTAGGTTTACAAATAGAGAATAATGTTCCTACTAAAGACAATAGAGAAACTACATCCTTAAGCCAATCAAATAATGACACGTGTCTTCATTTTTAAGTTTTAAATTTTTTTATTAAAAAAAAACCATCGTGTGTTTATGACACGTGGGCCATGGAAGTCTTTTCCAGTTCCTTACCAACATCGTATCACCACCACCATGTAGAATCAAAAAGGTTTTGATGAAGACAAATAAATCAACAAGTTGCTTTGATGAAGCCATTTGCCTTGAATTTGAATCAACAAACAACAACAACCAATAGTCTACTCATTCTCTTGTAATTCATTGTATTTGATTCATTTATCGTTCATGAGTGTGGGTGGTAGATTTAGGTTTTTAGCTCTATTTAATATGGTATATTAAGTATGCAAATTAGTTGAGTAAAATACCTGAAAAAGACTAGAAAGGGATTGGTAAAAATCAAAGGTTAAATCATAACAAAATTGAAAAACAAATTTTCAGTTTTTAACAGTAACTACTCGAGTAGTACCCCAACTACTCGAGTAGTCTACCAAACAGAAAAACTTCAATTTCTCTGTCTGCACTGACTACTCGAGTAGTGCACTGACTAATCGAGTAGTGCATGAACTAATCGAGTAGTGCTTCAACTACTCGAGTAGTGCTTCAACTACTCGAGTAGTCAGCTTAAAAAGAAAATTTGTTTATTCTGGAAGCACGGACTACTCGTGTAGTGCTTCAACTACTCGAGTAATACGAGTCTGCATCATCATCCAGCCTGATCCAAATATGACCGTTGGAGAGGCAATCAAGCCCAAATCTTTTCAAATTCTCTCCTCCCTTATTCTTGGGGATTTTGGAGATTATATATGGATGCCACCTCCAACTCTCATTAAAAAGAAACTTTCGACACAAAAACCTGATTCAAGCTAAAACGTTTTTCATTCCAATCCCTCTCTAAGTCTAGGTCTCAATTGGTTTACATACTTTCATATTCATATTCAATTGAAATTGTAATTGTAGCCACAACCTTGTTACCGTTGTTATTCATATGATTGCTGTCATTAACACTTGGAGAAGGAGATCTTGAAGGTTTCAATAGGCTCTATTGCTAAAGGGAGAAAGTGTTCTTGAAGGTTTCAAGAAGCTCTCTTTGTGGAAGGTTGAAGAGGTTCTTCAACAGTGAATCAATTGAAATTGGGGTAAGATTTCAAGGGTTTGGTACACTCTTGAAAGGGTTAGGATTAGATTGAGTGAGGTTCACTAATTAATCCTATTTGTATCCAATTTAATTGATTAATAGTAAACTCTCCCTAAGGTTTAGGGGGGACTGGACATAGCTCTCAAGTGGGTGAGAGTGAACCAGTATAATAATTCTCTGTGTCTTTCTTTTTATTGCTTTCCTTCAATTCCGCAATTTTAGTCTTTCTCATTGAACCTTAAGTTAGTCAATTTACCTGCTGTTGTTCGTGTTATTTTTGGCCTCCTGTAAAGCTTTCTGAAAATCTGTTCACTGTCTGAAATTGCTCGTACTACTCGAGTAGTTGGAGCACTACTCGAGTAGTTCAAGCATTTTTGCACAGAAACTTAATTTTGTTTAAAAACAGTAAGCGTGTTTATTGCTAATATCAATTAAATCCGAAAAATTAATATTGTTGCTTCCATTTAATATTCACCCCCCTCTAGGAAATTGTTAGGCCGCTTGTTGGTTTCCAACAAGTGGTATCAGAGCTCGGTCGAAAGATCGAGTGTAAAAACTTTTTCGAAAAGATCCTAAGGAAACCATGGGCTCTAACAATCCTTTTGGAGGGGAAGGCTCTTCAATAAACCGTCCTCCACTATTTAATGGTGAAGGATATGCTTATTGGAAAGCTAGAATAAAATTTTTTATTGAAGCAATTGATATTGATATTTGGGATGCAATTGAAAATGGTCCCTATGTACCTAAAAAGAAAATAAATGAGGAAGTTGTAGAAATTCCAAGGGCAAGTTGGACGGATGATGATAAAAAAAAAGTTTCTTATGATTTAAAAGCTAAAAACATCATCACTTCCGCCTTGTCTTATGATGTATTTTTCAGAGTTACACATTGTAAAAATGCTAAACAAATGTGGGACATTCTACAACTTACTCATGAAGGTACAAGTGAAGCTAGACGTGCTAGATTAAATGCTTTAATGCACGAATATGAATTATTTCGTATGCTTCCTAACGAATCCATTAGTGATATGCAAAAACGTTTTACACATATTATTAATCATTTGATTGCTCTTGGTAAAACATTTATGAATGCTGAAATTATTAACAAATTGTTGAGATGTCTAAGTAGGGAATGGCAACCAAAGGTTACAGTCATCATGGAGTCTAAGGATTTGGACTACATGGACTTAGCAACACTTTTTGGATAGCTTCAAGAGCATGAAATGGAGTTAGGACGTCTAACTTTGCATGAGGAGTCGGATAAGAAAAAGAAGGGAATAGCACTAATGACCACCACAAAATCAACTAAGGTATGTGATGATTCCTCTAGCTCTAGTAATGACTCCGAATCTAGTTTAGATGATGAAAGTTTTCAAAAACTAGCAAAGAGGTTTCGTAAATGTTTTAAAAATAAAAATGAATTAAAAAGAATAAAGGAACCTAAGGACTCCTACCATAGAAATTGTTCTTCAAAAGATAAAATTAAATGTCATGAATGTGGTAAGAGAGGACACATAAGACCTCATTGTCCTGAGTATCTTAAGAGACATAAAGATGAAAAGAAAAAGGGCAAAAGAGCCTACATTGTGTGGGATGCACCGGATGAAAACAAAGAGACAAGCTCAAGCACATCAAGTGATGAGGAAGAAGCCAATCTTTGCTTGGTGAGTAGATTTGATGAAGGCGCATCATCAAGTTTCACTTCAAGTAAGCAAGGAACCGAGGTAAATTTCGATTCCGAATCTAAGTCTCATGATTATAAAGAATTATATAGTGCTTATGTTGAAATGCATAATGAATTCAAGAAACTTGCTAAATTAAATGATAAAAGAAAAAGAGCAATTTTGAAATATAAAGAGCAAGTCTTGAATTTAGAAAAATGCATTGATGAGCTGAATAGTAAAAATGAAGCACTACAACAAAGTATTGATTCTTTGAAAATTCAAGAAATCTCTCCTTGTGAAAGTTGCAAAAGTCATGAACATGAAGTTACAAATTTGAAAAACACTATTGCAACTTTATCAAGAAGTGATCAAAGATTAAATCAACTTCTTGAAAATCAAAGGAACAATACAAATAAAACCGGCTTAGGATACATGAATGCCAATAAAAAGAATTTTAGAAAAGTTGGTTTTCAAATGTTAATTATTCTAAAAAGCCAACTTGCTTTTATTGTGGCATTCATGGACACACCTCAAATATTTGTAGAATTAAATCTCATGGTGTGCCTAACGGTTATTATGTTTGGATTGTGAAAGGTGAAAATCCCGATAAGCCCAAAACAATTTGGGTACCCTCAAGCAAAACTTAATTTTTTTTAAGTATTTTTGAAGGGCTATGTGCTAAAATGTTTTTTTTAATTGCCTCTTCATAAGTTTATTTGTTTTAGGGGGAGAAAAGTTTTTTTATCGGGCTATAAATCAACAAGTGCTATCATTGCTCATAATCCAACAAGTGTTTTTATGTTCTTCCTATGGCATATTGCTCTTAATTTAGGCTTCTTTTGGATCATGCCAAAAGGGGGAGAAATGGTGTTGTTGTTTATGTTGTGCAGGTTTATGATGTTGCATAAAGTCAGGGGGAGTTTATGCAAAACAACAAGGTTTATATTATCAAGGATTTGTCATCATCAAAAAGGGGGAGATTGTAGAATCAAAAAGGCTTTGATGAAGACAAATAAATCAACAAGTTGCTTTGATGAAGCCATTTGCCTTGAAGTTGAATCAACAAACAACAACAACCAATAGTCTACTCATTCTCTTGTAATTCATTGTATTTGATTCAATTATCGTTCATGAGTGTGGGTGGTAGATTTAGGTTTTTAGCTCTATTTAATATGGTATATTAAGTATGCAAATTAGTTGAGTAAAATACCTGAAAAAGACTAGAAAGGGATTGGTAAAAATCAAAGGTTAAATCATAACAAAATTGAAAAACAAATTTTCAGTTTTTAACAGTAACTACTCGAGTAGTGCCTCAACTACTCGAGTAGTCTACCAAACAGAAAAACTTCAATTTCTCTGTCTGCACTGACTACTCGAGTATTGCACTGACTAATCGAGTAGTGCATGAACTAATCGAGTAGTGCATGAACTAATCGAGTAGTGCTTCAACTACTCGAGTAGTCAGCTTAAAAAGAAAATTTGTTTATTCTGGAAGCACGGACTACTCGTGTAGTGCTTCAACTACTCGAGTAATACGAGTCTGCATCATCATCCAGCCTGATCCAAATATGACCGTTGAAGAGGCAATCAAGCCCAAATCTTTTCAAATTCTCTCCTCCCTTATTCTTGGGGATTTTGGAGATTATATATGGATGCCTCCTCCAACTCTCATTAAAAAGAAACTTTCGACACAAAAACCTGATTCAAGTTAAAACGTTTTTCATTCCAATCCCTCTCTAAGTCTAGGTCTCAGTTGGTTTTCATACTTTCATATTCATATTCAATTGAAATTGTAATTGGAGCCACAACCTTGTTACCATTGTTATTCATATGATTGCTGTCATTAACGCTTGGAGAAGGAGATCTTGAAGGTTTCAAGAGGCTCTATTGCTAAAGGGAGAAGGTGTTCTTGAAGGTTTCAAGAAGCTCTCTTTGTGGAAGGTTGAAGAGGTTCTTCAACAGTGAATCAATTGAAATTGGGGTAAGATTTCAAGGGTTTGGTACACTCTTGAAAGGGTTAGGATTAGATTGAGTGAGGTTCACTAATTAATCCTGTTTGTATCCAATTTAATTGATTAATAGTAAACTCTCCCTAAGGTTTAGGGGGGACTGGACGTAGCTCTCAAGTGGGTGAGAGTGAACCAGTATAATAATTCTATGTGTCTTTCTTTTTATTGCTTTCCTTCAATTCTGCAATTTTAGTCTTTCTCATTGAACCTTAAGTTAGTCAATTTACCTGCTGCTGTTCGTGTTATTTTTGGCTTCCTATAAAGCTTTCTGAAAATCTGTTCACTGTCTGAAATTGCTTGTACTACTCGAGTAGTTGGAGCACTACTCGAGTAGTTCAAGCATTTCTGCACAGAAACTTAATTTTGTTTAAAAACAGTAAGCGTGTTTATTGCTAATATCAATTAAATCCGAAAAATTAATATTGTTGCTTCCATTTACTATTCACCCCCCTCTAGTAAATTGTTAGGCCGCTTGTTGGTTTCCAACACACCATCCTTTCCACTGCTTCCCAGTACCAGCCCCCACCCCCCACCGCTTGCCCCTGCCACTCATTGCTAGTCCTTTTCACTCACTGCCAGTTTTCACTCGTGCCTAACACTTCTTTATGTAACCGATGAGATCGAGTCTTGTTGCAAAGCAAGGCACAAAAGATAACCAAACTCTCATTGAAGTTTTGTGGAAGACTTCAAGCCTACTTTTGAGAGATGTTAGAAGATTTGAGCTTTTTATGAATTTTGTTATTTATGTGTCTCTCTGGATTTGGTTCTTTATGTGATCTATTCATGAATCAATAGCTAATTTTTTTTTTGTTATTTGACAGGAACTTGGCGGAGTTTGCACAGCTATGTATTGATAAAAAACTTTCCTTCATTTTAGTGGGGGTGCATCAAGAGCCAATGCCCCATCACAAATTCCTGGAGCAACACAAAGTTTAAAAATCACCTAATAACCATTCATGCTACAAGTCTGTGCTTAAATCCACCACCATGCCTCATTTATGTGCTAATATCAAATGATTCGTGAGACCTGTACTTACCAATATTTGTTGCTCCATACTTCATATACCTTCCACTTCATCCAAAACAGAGAAAAAATATACATTAAACACAAAAAACAAAGAACATGTCTTAGTGCACAAGCTTTAAGTTACATAGAGAAATGGTAGACATGGTTGGAGACTGACAGTGAGTGGAAACGACCAGCGATGAGTGCAGGGCCAGGCGATGGTGGCGATGCGATGGGGGCTGATACTGGGAAGCAGGGAAAAGGCTGGTGGTGGTGACACACGGTAAGAAAGTGGAAAAGACTTCCATGACCACCAACATAAAAACACGACGAATTTCTATTTTAATAAAAAAAAATTTAAAAACTTAAAAAAGAAAACACATTTCATTATTTGATTGGGTTCAAGGAGATAGTTTTCCTCCGGTTATCAGTAGGAACATTATTCTCTTACAAATAACTCCTAAAGCTTGTAAATTTTAGCTGCCAAACCATTCTAATGGTATTCGGTTACCACACTTCTTCCTAATCAGAAGCAGAGCATAATCAAGCAAAAGAAACCTGAATCAAGCAAAAGAAAAGAAAGGCTATTGTGGATCCTTACTAAACTGACGTGGCATTAGTAACAGCCGTTGATGAAGATCAAACGATGCACATCATTCATGCGCCGTCGTCACTGACACACACATACGTAAGAGAAAGACAATGTCGTTTTCATTGTTCTGTTCCAAAACCAACAACCTCCATCACCCATACTCTTTCTATCTTCCAATCCTCTTCATTCTCATTCCCACCTCCCATTTTTCTCTTCACCAAACACAAAAAGCAACAAAAAAAAAAAGAACTCTTTTTTGTTCAGTTTGATTTTAGATTTCAATCCACAATACCAATGGCTCAAGGTACTTCCTTTCATCTATCTATATTCTCAAATTTCTCATTTGGGTTGTTTTAATATCCATGTCTTCGTTTGGTGCTTCTTTTCAACTTCACTGCCTTGTGTTTTGTAGCTCAAAGTTCAAATTTTTATCCTATTTTCTCCCCTTGGGTTCTTATATTTTGGCTTTGTTTTGTAGAAGGGGGCAATGGGTCCCCAAAATCTTCATCATTGACACCATATGAAGAAGCATTGGATGCTTTGTCTTCTTTGATTACTAGACGCACTCGTGTTGGTGATGTCAACTTGGGGGATAGATTCAATGTGTTATTTGAGTATCTAAAGGTACAAACAAATGTTTGTGTATTGGGTTTGAATTTGAATGTTTTTTTGTGATGCTGAAAATGGTGTGTTAATGTGTTATTGATTCTATAGATGCTAGATTTGGAGGAGGCCATTTCGAAAATGAAGATTATCCATGTAGCTGGTACCAAAGGGAAGGTAACTTTCTTTCAACTTTAGTGGTTGCTTGGACATGAAGCCATGTTAAGGAGCTCATTAATTTGTTGTTCACATGGCCTACTTTATTGTGTTAGTTAAAGTTGTTAATGCTGTCACTCAAAAAAAAAAAAAAAAAAAAAGCTTTTAAACTTGCTGCTTTGGAGTTTGGAAATTAACTTCCTTCATTTTCTGAATTTATATTCTTAAGTCTTCAATGAGAGAGGTTCAAACTTTTGTGAATGATTTATGTGTTGATAGTTTGTGGTTTCAGACTAAGAATCAGCTTTGGATTTCCAGTTCATAGTTGCCGGATTCTCTCGTTAACCCTACATACGACATACTAAATTCACCGGACTGTGTACCGCATTCGTCTTAAAGAAAGTTTTGTAATAATAATGTAAAAAGCGAACAGCATACCGTACCTGTACTGTGTATTCGTTAACAATGTTCTAGTTGCATGCTATTTCATAAATAATAATTATTGCCTTCAAATTTAAGAATGTAATGTGTGCATGTGAGTCCAACAGCATTTTTATTTTTGTTCTCGCATATGTAATGATAAACACTGTGTTTCCATAGGGATCTACTTGCACCTTCACAGAATCTATATTACGTAACTGTGGTTTTCGCACTGGGCTCTTCACTTCTCCTCACCTAATTGATATCAGAGAAAGATTTCGTTTAGACGGGTGAGTATTTGAGATGCATATATTGATCTTATGTTCTTTTTTCTATTAGCTTTTCTACTTGTGTCATTTTTCATGTGGAATTCATTTTCTCTGTTGAATGGGATGTTGAAATTATGTCATTTTGATTATGTGTCTGCTCTTTACTTTGTTAAGGGTGCATATTAATTAAGCATGAGTTCCGAATCTGATTATTTTGGTAATACTGATATGATGCCATTACAAATTTGTCTTTCATATTGATGGCTATTGCAGTATCATCGTTCTTGTACTTCAATCCTTTAAATAGTTTCATGGACTTGCTAATATACATTATACGGTGCCTTTTATTTTATCTTTGCAACATAGCTAGTTTGCTCTAATTTATTAGCATTGTTCGTGTTGCTTCTGCAGAGTGGAAATCAGTGAAGAGAAATTTTTAGCATATTTCTGGTGGTGTTATGATAGATTAAAGGTATAGTTTTGTGCATAAATACTTCATTAAATTTTGGGGTGAAGTTTTAATTGGGTGTAAACCCTGGTTATTGCTTTTCCCTATTTTGATTCTGAACCAGAACCAAATTAGTTTCAAACTGCTCATAACTCATTCCAATTTTGCTTCACAGTTCTGTGAACTAGCCTGCCAGTTACTGTTAACAGTGACAAGATGGCTAATCTCTACTAAATGCATTGAAGTTTTGAAGCCATTTCATTTTTAATCCTTTTGAGTTATTGCATTGATTTCAGACGATATTAGTGATCGAAGAGCAATAAATCAAGTCTAGAAATGCCTTTCACAATGAACTTAATTGTATGAGCTAGTAAAGCATAAGGCAAAAGGGTTTTAAGCCTTGTTTAATTGAGAAAGAGGAACAAAAGATGGGGGATATTGAACTTGAGGTGGTTAGTGTTAATACTTTATCAATTTGAGTGTCATATGGAATGATAAAAATTGTTTGAATCGTTGCTGTGGTGGTTCTAGCGCAGTCATCTTCTATTCTGTGCTCTAAAGAGATGTTATGTCTCAATGATTACAATTCTTGTGTTGTATGACAGTAACACCTAATTATGCTTGATCATCACAGCGATTCTAAGAAATTCTTTTTGCATATTCTTAGAAATCTTCTGTGATTTGATGTGCTTGGTTATAGTTTTTGTCGCTGGTTTCTCATTTTTATGGTGCACAGGAAAAAACTGATGACAATATTCCAATGCCTGCTTTTTTTCACTTCCTCGCTTTACTTGCCTTCAAAATATTTTCGGCAGAGCAGGTTAATTCTTATGCAGACTTGTTCCATACTGATACTATTTTTTGAATGTTTTGCTACCAATAGATGGTAGTTACTTTATTTTCAAATTTTATGCAGGTAGATGTTTCTATAATGGAGGTTGGATTAGGTGGCAGGTACGATGCAACAAATGTGGTATGTATTGCCAATTCAGGCAGAAATGTGATGGTCTTACTCTTGACCAGATTGCCACTATAAGACTGCTTGAGTATTGATATTTTGTACAGTTAATATCTAAGATGTGTTGATATTTCAGGTTCAGACACCTATTGTGTGTGGTATAGCTTCCCTTGGGTATGACCACATGGAGATTCTTGGTTAGCGTTTTTTTTTCTGTATTTTAACTATTTAATGCAAATCTATTGCTAATGAAAATCATGAAATAACATGAAATTGAAATACGATTTTGTGTGTGGTTCGATGTGTTGGATGTACAACAAGAATGAAAGGGTTTAGTGCACGAGGTCCCACCTGGTGGGTCTAGGGAGGGCAAATAACATAACAAAATATCCCATAATCTCATCTCATGTTTCAGAATAAACTACTAGGAGATATGAAACTTAGGAACCAGAAAATATTGAAATCTTGCATAGGTAAATGATGAGACTTCTTTTGAACCTGATTAAATCTATGAAGTGTGCTTATTCACTGCCTTAGTTTGTCTTATTCTAAAAGTAATGGTGCGTCCATCTGCAAGAAAAAATGGACAATCTTTGAAAAAGTTGCAATAATATACATGAAGTATCATAATTTGCAGTGCTACTGATTTGTTCAATCAGTTGGGTTCATTTCCTTCTGCTGGATTTCATTAACAGGGAATACTCTTGGAGAAATTGCTGGTGAGAAAGCTGGTATCTTCAAGGTATTTTTCGAAGTAAAAAAGTTTGTTTCTTTTCTGATGCAGAAGAGAGCCCAAGCTGTTGAGTAGAGCAGTGTGGAGCGCAGTTAAAGTGATTTCAAATTTAAATATAGATTGTTTTACTCAAATGCAGTAATTTAATTTGGCCCAACTTCCAGGATGTGCTTGCTCCCCCCTGGGGGAGCGGCTCTACTTTAAATGGGAGTTCTGTATTTCATAACCTGGCAATATGGAATTCATGATCCTGTGACATTTTCATCCCCCTTCTCTATAAGTAATGGAAGAATATTTTCTTTTCATGTTTGAATCAACAATTTTCACTTTTATGTTCTGAAATGCTGTGATTACAATTATCTTTTCTCTTTCATTTTCCTGTCATAACCACCGTTGTAGTTTTTCTATCCATTCTTAATAAAACATCCCTTTTATTTATTTTTATTTTGATGTAGCATCGGATTCCAGCTTTTACTGTGCCTCAGCCTGATGAAGCAATGCATGTTCTTGAAGCGAAGGCTGCTCAGTTAAATGTAAGTGCATTGCTTCATGCTCCAATAATCCAGTCCAGTCATTTTGTTTGGGAATAAAATTACAAATTTATTATGGTTACTAACTTAGCTTAATTACTTTTAAGTCTTAACACTTCCCCAACCAGATCAAAATTTTGAAACAACTTTCACCAATGTTTTTTTTTTCCGTCTTATATTTTAGTCTTGAACTATCTGCTTGTATGTACTTTTCTTAATTATCTTGCCCAAAGTTCTATCCTATGATTGTCTGAGTACATCTACTTGTCTATTTATTCTACCAAAATGATGATATATCATGTCAAGATAACTTCATCAATGAGAATTTGTTTATAGCCAAGGGAAAGAAAAGATTCCCTTCATCAATCAGATTCAAGTATTCAACATGTCTTTTCATACTAATACCACTTTCAAAAGCACTAGATGCCTAATATAAAATTCAGATAGCTCTCATGTACCAAAAGAGAAAATTCAGATAGCTTTCTTGGCTCCCTTTCCTAGGAGTAACTTTACTCTTCAATTTTTCCATTCAATCAGCTGAGCAGATCTTTTTAACTATAGGTACCTCTTCAAGTGGTACCCCCATTAGATGTCAAATTGCTAAATGGTTTTAGACTAGGGCTTGAAGGTGAGCACCAATATTTAAATGCTGGTCTTGCCGTTGCACTATGCTCTACATGGCTAAAGAAGACTGGCCATCTTGAAGACACCACTTGTTTGGAACAGTTAGTAAGTTTTAAATGTGAAAACTAGTTCTTGTATGACCTTTCCTTTTCTTTTTCTCTTGTTTTTGTCATACTGCTGAAGTAATTCATGTACCTGCATGATTCAGAACAGTTTGCCAGAGCAGTTCATAAAAGGGTTAGCAACTGCAAGTATGCAAGGAAGGGCTCAGATTGTTCCTGATCAAAACATCAATGGAACCTTCAATGAACTTGTCTTCTTTTTAGATGGGGCTCATAGTCCTGAAAGCATGGAAGCATGTGCAAGGTGGTTTTCTATTGTCATTAAAGACCAGGACCAGACTGTGTTACATCAGAAGCCTGATAATTCTAAGTTCTCTAATGAAGTAGTGAAGACACACCATGGTGAAAGACCCCAGAAAAAATCCACACAGGTAGATTTCTGATTTTGAATCTAATCATGAGGTGCTCTGTTATTGGATGTACACCAAATATAAGCTGAGAAACCAGAAGTCAAAAGTCGAATATCTGTAAATTAGAGTTATGTAGGTGTTTAAGTGTGATTTACAATGTCTGTTGGGCATGTCCTGTGGACAAAAATTTTAAAGAATGTTAGTTGGGTAGTAGGACAAGTTGCTTTGTTGAACAAGAATCACAAGCATCAGATCTTGGTAGCAAATTGCATGACTCATTGCAGAATGAAAATTGAAACGTATAATTGAAAATTGGTGAGATAGGATGGCAGTGCTAATGTTTTTAATAAACTTATAACCTTGCTGCTTCTTTTTCATCAAATGTTTTAGTTGAAATCATTGAATGATTTGCAGATATTGCTGTTCAATTGTATGTCTGTGCGAGATCCTCAGCTGCTTCTTCCTCGCTTGATGAAAACTTGTGCTGATAATGGTGAGCAGTAGCAACCAATGTTTTTTTTCATTGGCAAATTTTCTTGATAAAAAAACTTAACAACTCGATTGAAACGGTAGGTGTCTACTTCAAGAAGGCACTCTTTGTACCTGGTTTATCAGTGTACCACAAAGTTGGGTCCCTTGCTTCAACACCGACTGATTCTAACATTGACCTGTCATGGCAGTTCACCCTTCAAAGAGTGTGGGAAAATCTCATGCAAGGGAACAAAGGTATTGAATGATTGCATACAAATTATGTATCCACAATTCAGATTAAACTATTTGATTCTTTTAGACTTTTTTCTTTTTGTCACTTTTTCTTTAACAAAACCTGAGTGTTGGGCTGTTGGCCTTGGAGATGATCCCCTAAATTAGACCCATTGGGGATGATGTAACATGAAGCTTGGTCCTCTAAAATTATTCTTGGCTTTCTCTGTCTCTGTTGACAGAAGGGGTAACCTTGGCGCAACAGCTGGAGTTGTCGCCTGTGGCTCAGAAGTCACGGATTCGAGTAGTGGAACCAGCCTCTTGAAAAGGCTACCTACCTTCGGACCACATAGTGGGTCCAACCCTTCCCTGGACCTTGAATATGGCAGGAGCTTTATTAATACTAGGTTGCCCTTTTTGTCTCTGCTGGTTGCCTAGCCCATGATTAACTTCCATCGAATTTAATCTTTGTACTTGAGTTTATGAAAAATTCTTAGGTAGGCAATCTTAAGAGTAGTGAAATTACAACATCTCCTACAAAGGCTTGGTTGTTGTTGTTGTTAATCTTTGCTGTCAATTTGGCTTGGCAGGCAGGAGTACAAATGCTTCTTCTGAAGAATTAAAAGATGAAATAGAAATGAGTGCAAGTAATTCCGAACACAGTGCGGTGTTTTCCTCATTGCCAGTGGCTATCAAATGGCTTAGGAACAGAGTGCAACAAAATCAGTCAACTCGTTTTGAGGTATCATAAATTACATTGGAGTATTGTGAACAGTCATAGTATCTAGATATGTTAGATACTGAGATTTTTCTTAATGAACTGATTCATTGGGCTGAGCTTTTGTTTTGGTTTAAAATCTGAGTTTGATTTATTTTTGTTAAAAAGTTGAGTTTTGTATGGAGTTTTTGTTAAAACAATGGTCACAATTAATGATAAGTTATTATGGTGAAAACTCCGGTATATATCTAAGCATAAAATCAATGAAATTGGCACGAAACTATTTTGCTGCAAAACACCCTCCTCTTCTCCTCCATCATTTTAAATTTTAATCTCTCATGTCCTCAAGATATAATAAATTTAGTAACATGCAAAATAATTGTCTATCACATGAGATTGTTATGTTAGAATAACCAGTTTAAGGAATCAAATGTAATCCAAAGTTGTGTTTTTAGATTTTACTATAAAAGATATCTATTGATGATCAATATTTTTCCGAGAAATTACACTGACCTCCCTCGATTTGACTTAATTATACTCACTGGCATCCCTTGTTTCAGAAATTATGCCAACCTTCCTTTAGATTTTATGTTGCCATTATACATATATACTTACCATTGAGGTTTATGTTATCATTACTCTTACACTTGCTATCTAGATCAAATTATGATGTAAATTGATTAAGATAAAGCCACCTCATGATATAATCTGGCCTTGGTAGACAGGATTGCTCTTAAGATTTATAAATATGGTGTTGAAAATGATTGCTCTTTGCCAATCTGAATTACATGTATATGCCAAGTAGAGGATCTGACAGCAAATTTGTGTGCTTGATACCTCAGGTCCTTGTAACGGGTTCAATACATCTTGTTGGTGACGTGTTGAAATTAGTCAAGAGGTGATTTGTTGGAGTAATAAATTGAAGTGCTATCACACTCGGTTCGGAAGCTGCTAACACAATGTTATGTTATTATTATTATTATCAACACAAGTACACAACCATACCCTTGGTTTTGTACATTTGATTCATCCTTTCCATTGTTTTATGAGAAAATTACGGTGTAAAGTTTTTCACTGCAAACGCATTATCCACCATTTGTTTATGACCTTTACTTAAAAGTTGGTGCCTTTTAACATATGAATGATGAATGGACCATGTTAATATACACACGTTAAACTTGTTTATTTCATCATCAGGCAGATGACTTGCTTCGTTTTCACTCTATTATAGTTGATTAATAGAGATGAATAAAAGATTATCCTAAGAGTCTATCATTTGTTGGCTTCCTGTTATATCTAATGCCAATTCTTTACAATAAGATTATACTATACTTTTAGGACTCATTTGGTGGTCAAAATAGGATAAGGACATGATAGGATAGAGAGCAAGATAAGAGAAGGATAGGATCTGAGCATAATAGTTGTTATATTGTCCAGTGTTTGGTGCACACCAGATTAACAATAATATTGATGAGGTGGTGGCAGCGTGATGATGATGGCAGTAGTGATGTTAATGTGTGAGGATATAAAGGGAAAACTGTATTATTCTATCATGTTCATATCTAAACTAGCTCCCAACACAGGATAGAAATTACACTAGGATAGGATAGGTCAACAGGATAACATTACATTATCCTATCTTAGTGACTCACCAAACTCAGGATAGTAACATGATAACACAATTATCTTATTCTGTCTTTTTTGTCATGCCCATCAAACGAACCCTTAATGTATTTCTAGGATTTGTGTCATCATCTAGAATTTGATATTTTCGTTAGTTTATTCATTGGTTTCAACTTTTAAAGTTGAACGTATTTTGGTTTTATCTCTCAAAGTTATTTGGATCAAATTAATTTTAAGGGATAAAATCAAAACACACTCTAAGAGATCAAAAGTTTAAATAATCTTTTTTCATTTGATGATTAACACTTTGGGAGTTGAGTTCACACAACCTATGAATGTTTCTGTCCGGAAAAATGTCGAAAGAAGTTGTGGATTGCATGCAAATGAGGGGTATTGGTAAATTATTTGAGTTTGTCTTGTTTAAGCTAAAATTTAAACTAAACTATATGAATCGGTAAGAGTCTTAATATTCTTTCCAGTGAACTATAATTTTATTTATTACTGCTCTCTTCCTAGTTATACTTGGCAAATTAATAGACAAAAAAGTCTTGAAAGAATATTATAGTTCTCTATAAATAATATATTACTATTTACTTCCCTCTTAGCACAAGGATTAATTATAAAATTTTGAATTTTGCAGGGACTAAACATAAAACTAATCATATATATAAGGACAAAAAATTAATTAATCATTTTTAATTTAATAAAATACTTGATTATTGATGTAGTCCAAGGATGTCATGGAGAAAAGAGTTAATAAAATATTATGCGAAATTCCAATAAACTCGTCTGGGTGGTGTAGTTGGTTATCACGCTAGTCTCAGACACTAGAGGTCCCCAGTTCGAACCTTGGCTCAGACATTATTTTTCCTACCTAAAATACTTGTTTTTTTTTTTTTCCAGTGGGCTATTTTATCATTTGTTTTTTTTTCCTGGTGGGGCTCTTTTACTCTACTTCAAGTATTTGTATTAGGAAAATTATTTTGCCACCCCATATCAATACAATGTCACCTCAAAATAATGTGAACTGACCAAAATACCCTCATTTTAAAATTTCATTTTGTTTCCTTTTTTTTCTCTTTTATATTACACTCACATTCATCTTTTCACCCTTCATTCTCACATTCACTATCTTATGCTCAAAGCTTCATCATCTCTCTCAAATTTTCCTCTTCTCATTTGTCACATCTCATCATCTTCTTCATCTTTCTCGTTTTTCATATAACATTTGGCTTTTTTTATTTATTTTCTCATTATTTACACTCATTACAAAGCTTTAAGGTTAGATTCTTGAGTTTTTAGTAGTGTGCATACTTGGTCGTGAAAACCTCCAACAATTCTATACTTTATTTGGGCCGTATGGGTTTCATACGGTCAAACCCTAACTATTACCCCTTTTCATTTTCAGTTAATTGATGCAAAATTGTCCATTAATAATAGTATATTTTTGTTGATTACAAGCATTATGATCTATATGCACCTTTAGTTAAGTATTTTGTATGTGTATTAGTGATTGTGATAAGAAAAAAAAGTCCTCAGTATCGCATCGTTAGACCAGCTCACGACCTGGAAAAAAAATGGTCGAGTTGTGAGACCAGTTCACGACCTGCAGATCGTGAGCCTAGGTCACGACCCAAACCTGATGCCTTTTTTTCTTTGAATACATTACTCATGTTATTTGTTTGCCTTTATTATTTTTTTCCCTTTCCTTTATTATTAATAGACTTTTTTTTTTCCAGATGTCATCCCGAATGAACCGTCAAGACAACGACGACGTTCCTCCTCCTCCAAGACAATGACCAAGTGCATTTAATCGTAAGCGAGTTTGCGATAGGCGTGCAGCAGAAGCAATAACAGCAAACATGGATGCTGAAGATAATGAGCCTCAAGTGGATTCTGAGGACTCGGAATTTGACTTGGACGACCCTCAAAATCTTACTCTGTTGACAACATACATAGGGCACAAAGCTAACTAGATATGGAAAGGCAATGTAAGCATAACTAACTTAAATATCATACCCAATTAGCAACTTTTTCATTCTATCAATAATCTTTTGAATGTGGCATGGACACTCTTAGCCCTGTTCAAACAAACAAAAAAAAGACATATTTGATATGTGATAATTTTTTTTTTAAATTCGTTAATTAAAAAATGCTCAATTGGTTTACATAACTAAAAACACATAAAAAAAAAGACATATTTGAGTTGTGATAACTCACCTATTGGATGTGGTGTTACCAAAATGTATTAATTGGTTCATCCAAACATGGACGAATTTCTCCTTGTTGCGTTCCAGATAAACACATTGCACATATTTAAAAATTATTATTTCACACTCATCCTTAAACTTTTTCAAACAATCTTCATACTCTTTCAAGTCCTGCGATTCTAAAACTGTTTTCCATGCATCCATTATTGGTTTCACATTCTTCGAGTCACACACCGACTTCCTCACTCTAAACAACATGTTCTTTGAAATGTGAAACTTATAGAGTAAGTGAGTAGACGTTGGAAACACCTTTGATATTGCACTAATCAAAGCTTCTTCTTTATCAGTCACTATGATCTAAGGTATGACAATAATGGCATCATCAAATAAAATGAATTAGCGAAGCCGCCCATGTGAAGTTGGAACCCTTTTCAACCTCCATATAGCAAAATGCAACACTGAACGTCTTCTCTGTGGATGCCTGACCTACGATCTCAAGTAGTGGATATTTGTATCTATTGGTTTTGTAAATACTATCCATAAAAAGAACACTAATGAATGAATGCTATAAGGATATTCAACTTGGATGTGGCCAAAAAATAGCCTTCAACACATGGCTTTCTATATCTTTTACATAACGTGTCACATATTTAAAAGAAGTCAATCAGTGTGTAGTAGATGCTCCATTTGTGTCCTAGGATGTCTGATACTTCTTCTATATCGTTGGTTGGCCTACCAATATATGGATGACCATCCAAGCTGTCACATGGCTTGTGATTGTGGACCTCACATTTCACCAAAAGCTTGCAATCTTTGCCATTACCAAGGTCCAAAGCATAAATCTTAAAAGGGCAGTCAGAATCGCGACTACCAATACAGACATCACCTCACCTTTTGTTCTTTTCCTATATTTCCACTCCTTTTGCAAGCCAATAAAACCTTTGGTCTTCCCTTACATGTCCCTCCACCTGTGTCTGATAAATATATAACGGTTACATGTTTTTGTTCTCTTCCAACAACTTGAACCCATCGGATCAATTAGTCTCTACTCGCGAAAACCTTATTATGTGCAAAGTCATCACTGTAATCTGCAATATCATCATTGAATTTAAAAAAAAAATAATAAAAGTAAGATTGAAAAAAAAAACTAAGTCGTAAGACATGCTTACGACCTGACGAAAAACATTGGGTCGTAGGACCAGCTTGCGACCCTGAGCAAAACACGGGTCGTAATGTGGGCTTACAACTTACAGGTCATAAGACCAGTTTATGGCCCGACGTAAAACCCCAGAATTCCAAAACTCACGTACATGTTTACACATACAACGTCAATATTTGTGTTCATGTGTTAAATACAATCAAACACTTTCCATGCAAATATAAATACATCATATACCTAAAATGTATGGGTTTTGGGGATTAACTTGTCCCTCACGTTCACCATCCATTAAGACCAATAAGTTTTGGTGTGATGAAGATTAGGGGTTGAAAAAGAAGAAGGGTTTTTTTTTTTTTGGGATGGAAGGGTTTTAAAGAGATTTTTGTGTTGAAGGGAAAATAAGAAAAAAGAAAATAAAGAGAAGGAAAATTTTATTATAGGGCTAAAATAAGAATGTTTTATTGTAATGGGGTGACATAGTACTCCCTCCGTCCCTAAATATAAAGTCCTCTTGACACTTTTATTTTATCCCTATTTATAAAGCCACATACTAATTTTCAATGAACATTAATTACTTTTTCCACAAACACCCCTATTTGTTTAACACTTTTTAGATTCCCAATAATATTAATATGGATAGTTTTGAAATTACATATCAAAAGTTCATATTTCCAATACAATTAAATAAATTATTCTACTTTCTTAATGAACGTGAAATTCCTCAAAGAAACTTTATATTTAGGGAGGAAGTATATATTTAGGGTGACAAAATAATTTCCAAAAACAAATCTCAATGACCCAATTATGACTGTGTTTTGGACTTGGGCCCACCCGTACAACACGGATCGGAATCCAACTCAAGTAGCCATATTTATTCTTAAAAAAACTCACTAATAATGTTGTTTTGTCGTGTAGCCCTCTTCCGCCAACAACACGGTTTTTCTTTCTTTCTCTCTTTCTTTCTTTCTTTTTTTTTTTTTTTTTTCCATTCATTTTGTTTACTTACAAAACAAATGCCTAATTTAAAAAATTGCAACTTGCATGCGCATGCAAGGAGGATCAGAGGAAGAAGGCAACTAGAACACTTCTTCCTTAGCAAGGTAGTAAAATCCTAGCAAATTTTGAATTGCCTTTTGTCGGTTATACTAAAGTAATATTATTCAAAATCCTAGCAAGGTAAATTGGCTTTTTGATTCTTATTTAATCATTTAAACACATTTTAGCTTAAAGCCCATCATTCTACAGCATTGAGTATGATACATTATTAAAGTTATTATACTTAAAAGTTAATCTAAATCCAGGCATATAAAAATCTAAAATGTAATCAAATACATGACGAAAAGCTAATAAAATATTTTGCAAGAAGATGAAAAAATAAGACAAAGGAAATATTAAAAAAAAGATTTTTTTTAATATCAATCTTAGATCATATATTAAAAAATTTATAATGAATAAATGTACACTAAAAATTACAGTAACATATTTATAAATTTTATATTCATTAATTATATTAATTTTTGATATAAATATAAATTTTTTAACATATATCCAAAAACACATATTAAAAATATATTTAAAAAAATGCTAACAAATACCCTTATGATATTTATTAAGGAGTTAAAAATAATATAAAACTTTTGAAAAGTGGAATTTGTGATATTTAAAAAATAAATAAATAATTTTTTATTTTTATTTTATTTTAAATTCGAAACCTTAATAACAAATAACAAGACCCATAAAAAAAATTTGTCCTCACAGACCCACACAGTTGGACTTATTGAAGATCGTGTGAATTGGTTCAATATAATTAGTGTCAATTTGAGATCTTGTTTGTTGTTGACAGCTACTCTGAGTGAACTTTTCTTTTTGTCTCCGCGCTGATTACTCTTTGGCTCCCGTTATTCTTTCTGCTTGAAATAAGGCGGAAACAAAATAAAACAATTTTCATCTTATGCAAATTGTATTATTTTCCCATTTCCAAAGTCGTAAATAAAATAGAGTATTCCGCCTTTTATCATGCGAAAACATTAAAAATTTGTTATAATACCAAAATTGTCTCTCCGTTCATTCACGTACAAAAAGGAGGTGGAGGGTTCACGGAAGAACATTTCTGGGATTTCAACATTTTAATTGTTCTGCTTTTTAAAAGACGGAAGTATTTCCGCTTTTAGATAGTCGATAATTCTTCCGCCTTATACAAATTAGTAATAAATTAAAATAGTTTTCGCCTTTTGAAAATCGGAAATCATCTTCCTCCTCCGTAAAGTCGATAAATTAAGAGCAAATGGAAGCCAAAGAATAATGGGTGAGAAAAAAAAAGTCTTTTGAGTTTTGGGTTTGACATGAGTATGACAATCATTATCCTATTATTCCTCTTTTTGTTTTTTTATTTTTTTCCGGCTGCAAGCAAGTATAATTCCATTCATGTTAACATTTTCATAGGAAAAATATCTAGAGACCTATTTAGAGAGATTATGCAAATCTACATAAAATATTATCACACTTGTATTTTATATTCTTTAATTTTATTTTTTAATTTAAAAATAACAAGTGTCTTTATATATAAATTTGCATGTAGGTCTTCATATGCAGGTTTCTCAATCATTACTCTTTTCATAGTACATTGCTCTTTCCCTTGCTCGCATGATTTATTGTATATTTTTAGAACTTCCATACTTATTTATAATTTTTTTAAAACATACTTTTATTTAGAGAATACAGTTTCTCCTGTTACAAGGATAGAACTTATCTCCTTATACCCACTTAAATTGTGACACTTGTCATTTTTGTTTTTATTTTTTTATTCTAAAAACTAAGTTTCTCTTCCGTGGACGTTATGCAATTCTTCTTCTTCTTATTCTTTATGAACAAGTCCAGGCCAAAACCCCACCAAACCTCGAAGTTATAAACAAAACAGAAACAAAAAAAATTAAAACATCAACTCAATTTTTCAATTATAATATTAGAATAAAATTATAATCCTTATTTCCCAACCCCCTTTTCTCTTCTCCACGACTCTTGTTGTGCCAAGATGGTCCATGAACAAAGTCACCACGGCAAACCACCGGGGACAAAGCAAGGTGAATACAAATTGAGGCCATCTTGAATAGAGAAAAGGCTGAAAGACAACAACACTGGACCTTTGTGGTGGCACAACGATATTAGTGCGAGGAGTTGTGCGCAGGTTAAGATCTGATCAATGGAGGGGGATGTGCTGCCGTATGGTTTTGTGTGGGTGGCGGTCACCGACACTGATGATGGATTGCGAAAGGAGGTCACAGGCGGTATGTATTTTGGGAGCAGATCCAAGGTGCCGCGGTGGAGATGCGGTGGATGGTGTCGTCGGCGTTGCATAAGTTGTGGTGCTCTTGAAATGTTAAAGCTTGAGTGGTTTGATATTGAAGATTTTGAAATTTTTGCATTGTTCATTTTGCTTAGTTTTATGAATGACAGAAAGGAAATGTTAAAATGGTGAAGATCATGATTGTTCGCTTTGAAGCTTGGTGGGGTTTTGACATGGCTTGGTTCACAAAGAAGAAGAAGAAGAATTGCAGCAGTGTGGTTGAGCAGGCAATGAAAATGAGCAGAGGAATAACTTTCTTAATTTTTAGAATAAAAAAATAAAAACAAAAATATGACAAGTGTCACAGATTAAGACTTTAAGTGGATATGAGGAGATAAGTTCTCTCCTTGTATCAGAAGAAACTTTAATCTCTTTTATTTATTATATTTTTTTTTCACCATTTACTTATTTCTTTCTTTTTAATATAATTTTCGTATATTTATTATTATTAAATGTGGATAATACTGCCTCCATCCCTAATTATAAGGTCCTTTCGGGAAATTTCACGTCCATTAAGAAAGTGAAATAATTTAGTTAATTGTATTGGAAATGTGAACTTTTGATATGTATTTTCAAAATTACCCCTATTAATATTATTGGGAATCTAAAAAGTGATAAATAAATAGGGGTGTTTGTGGAAAAAATAATTAATGCTCATTGAAAATTGGTAAAATGCCTTATAAATAGGAACAAAATAAAAATGTTAAGATGACCTTATAATTGGGGACGAAGGAAGTATAATAAAAATATATCAAATTCTTATATCATTTATTCGTTCTATAATTTATGTGTAATGGCTAAACAAACATAACTCATGAATTGAAGAAAGTATTATTTATCACAAATAGGCCAAGTCCAATTTTTTCAATAAAAAATTTTCTAATTAATACTTTCTCTGTTTCTTCATACAAGACTTTTGAAGATTTTTATTTTTTCCTTATTTATGAGATTTTATACTAGTTTTCAATCATAATTGATTACTTTTTTTTTTCACAAATACCTTTATTAATGTAACATTTTTTAGATTTTCAATGCTATCAACACGGATAATTTTGAAAATACAAATCAAATATTCACGTTTCAACGCCATTGACTCAATTAACTAGCTCTTTTAATGGATGTCTATAAAATGGTCTTTAATACATGAATGGACGGAGCACTGAATTTTTATTTTTATTTTCAAAAAAAAGTTTTAGTTTTATAATGACCAACGAAATCTTACATAAAAATCAAACTCATGCATCGAACAAATGTTTTTTTTTTTTTTTTTCGGGTAAACCCACAGACAGTGACTAATCAAACAAATGTTATTACCGTCTTGTCAGCTGCACCTGAATATAGGAGTATTAACTATTAAGTATATTTAAATTTAGGATTTTCTTAACTTCAGCCCTTAGGGCTGAGGATAAGCATCTTAATCTAGACTTGTTTTCTTGAAAAAATAAAAATATAAAGTTTTATCTCTCCTAAATACACTATTTTCTATAAAACTTAACTATTTTTGGACTCTTATCCTCTGTCCTAAGGACTGAAGTTAAGCAAACCCTTAAATTTAAATTGAAATAATATAGTAATAGTAAAAAAAAAAAAAAAAATGTGGTTTTAACTTTTAATCCGGTGTTTTACCACGTGGGTATGAGTGTGAGTTCCATAACAGATAGAGTTGCACGGCCACCGTTGCTGTCTGGTTTGGTCTTTTCTTTTCTTTTCTGGTCTGCTCTGGTCGGACGGCGCAGTGAGTTGGAAAATGGAGAACGTGATGGATCCTTCTCGAGCTTTTCTCAAAGACGTTAAGCGCATCGTCATCAAGGTTCCCTCTCTTTCATTTCTCTCTTCCATTAATAATACTCTCTTCAAATTTATGCTGCTAAGTTTTATTATTATTATTATTCGATTTTTTTTTCTTTAAGGTTGGCACTGCTGTCGTCACCCGCCAAGATGGAAGGTTAGCCGTTGGAAAATTAGGCGCACTTTGTGAGCAGGTACCCCCTTCCCTTCCCTTCCATGTCTTGGTTTCATTTAGGAATATGTTTTCATTAGATTTGAGTTGACCAAAATTATAGACATTGTGCATTGATGTAGTTACATATTCCATATTCTAAGGTCCACTTCATATGCAAATAAATACTATGTGAGATGTCTGTAAACTAAGGCAGGCCTTGTTTGGTTTGGGGAAACGTTTCTTGTGTTTCAATTTTCAACTGTTATTGGTAATTATAATTGTCACACCATGTTTTTGATTTGATTTCCTATTAATTAATTACGAATGTGACCCGGTGTTTTCATTCTGTTTCCTGTTTTCAGAGATTTTGTATAGGAAGTATTGGAAACACCTTTTTGTTGTTTACATTGTTTCCTGTGCCGGACCCGGATCTTTGAAAATAGAAAATGGAATGAAAACACGGAGTAGTCACATTCATATTTAGAAGAAAGTGGAACGAAAACACGAGATTATGGTTATAGTTATCGGTAATAGTTGGAATTGAAAAAAAAGAAATATTTTCATAGATTAAACAGACCCTTATGTTGTCAAATAAAGCATAATGGAGTTGTTTAGATGGTGTATTTGTTTTGTTTTGGATTTTCAAGAAATAAAAATGGGGTTTTTCAATCTGTCATGTTCCAATGGTTTCATTGTGAAACAAATGATGTCAGATTAAGGAACTCAACTCTCAAGGGTATGAGATTATTTTGGTGTCATCCGGTGCTGTTGGCCTTGGTCGCCAAAGGCTCAGATACAGGAAATTAATCCATAGCAGGTAATACAAGACCCTTTTGTTTTGGTCTTTTTTAGTAATTATTAGTATTTTTTATGTCTGTTGCAGTATTTTCTTTTTAATTGGGTCTTTCATTAACTCTTGTTACAGCTTTGCTGACCTCCAGAATCCACAAGTTGAACTTGATGGCAAGGCATGTGCTGCTGTTGGACAAAGCAGCCTCATGGCTCTTTATGATACTGTGTTTAGTCAGGTAATTAATTACCCCTAGCGTTAATGTCTTTTCATTTTCAGTTATTACATGATTTTAGGATAATTTACATTGTTGTGCTTTACTCTTTCCTCTACCTGTTCTGCAGCTGGATGTGACATGTGCTCAGCTTCTTGTCACGGACAATGATTTTAGAGACAAAGATTTTAGGAAGCAACTTAATGAAACTGTGAAATCATTGTTATCATTAAAAGTTATTCCTGTATTCAATGAGAATGACGCAGTCAGTACCAGGAAAGCTCCATATGAGGTTTGTTATTCTCATTGTCTAATTTGTTGACAAAGCTGAACTTAATCTTGGAGCTGATGCTGCTATAAGTTTAATTGTATTCTTTGTATGTCATATGATCTAGGCTTATGCTAACAAGAAATTGAACCTAGAGTTGTAATTATTTTACTTTCATGATTTTCTAAAACTAAATGTGTTAAAATATTGATTCTGGAGCTGATTTTTCATTAGATTGATTTATTTGGTATATGTTCATAAGCATTTGCTCAAACTGTTCTTTTAAACTCAAGGGTATTTTAGTTGCAAAAACAGGTCAGGTATGTGAGTAAACTTAAGAATAAGAGTAATATATTTGTACTTTAGCCTTATTTCACCCTCCTCTTCCCTACTAGCCTTTTGGTGGTCTGTTTGGTTGGAGTTGGTGATCGACATTCTCCCCTTGAATTTTATTTGAGCATTGACTTGTTTCTTTTCAGCTTGAAAGTTGAGTTTGGATTGTGCTTCCTGGATTAATTATTTATTCTTTCCATTTCTAACTATTTATGTGCTTAAAGTGTCACCAACTCATTTTCTGCAGGACTCTTCTGGAATATTTTGGGATAATGACAGTTTATCAGCTTTATTGGCCTTGGAGTTAAAAGCTGATCTTCTTGTTTTGTTGAGTGATGTGGATGGTCTTTATAGTGGCCCTCCAAGTGATCCACAGTCAAAGCTTATTCATACATACATTAAGGAAAAGCATCAAAATGAGATAACATTTGGAGATAAGTCTAGGGTGGGAAGAGGAGGAATGACTGCCAAAGTAAAAGCTTCTATTCACGCAGCTGAAGCAGGCATTCCTGTTATTATTACTAGGTGTGCTGTTACACTATGTTACTGAGAAAGATTAAAACTTAACATTGTTGTTTTGCTTTTGTTCTTTTTTCACAAGCATCATTCTTGAAGGCATATTTGTATCCCCGTTTTAGGTTTTATTTAAAGCATTTTTCTGTGCCACCATTTTCAGTTAAGCATATTTTAATTAGATCATGATATGTGAACTTGCTATTTTCACTAAACCACAAGCAACTTTAAAAAAATGGAAATAAAAAATTCTCATCTGTTTAATTTGCATGCAGTTATCTGTTTATTTGTTCTGTCTATTTTTCTCTTCAGAGGATTTCTTGTCCACTTGACTTTAAGTCAGAAAACTTCGGTGAAAACATGTGTGCATGCACAGCGATTACGAAGATCACTTGATGAACTTTCCCCCCTCTTCCAATGTTGATATATTATACAGAATGTTTACCTACTATACTCTCTGATTCTCAACTTTGCAAGTTGGTTTTTCCTTGCTTCTGCAATGATTCTCGTTTCAGTGGTTTTGCGGCTGAAAATATCACTAAAGTCATCCAAGGACAACGTATTGGAACCCTCTTTCATAAAGATGCACATAAGTGGGCCCCAGCAAAAGAGGTTGATGCACGGGAGATGGCAGTTGCGGCCAGGGACTGTTCCAGACGGCTTCAGGTCTCTTTTATATTTTTTAACTTAAAGTGTGTGATGATGTGTCATGGATATTGCTAACCTGTCAGTGTACCAACCCTAGTTCAACATTCTAATCTTCTAATCATACTTCACAGGCCTTATCTTCTGAAGAGAGGAAACAAGTTTTGCTAAAAATAGCTGATGCCCTGGAAGCACATGAAAAAGAAATCAGGATTGAAAATGAAGCTGATATTGTAGCAGCACAACAAGAAGGATATGAAAAATCCTTGGTTGCTAGGCTGGGTTTAAAGCCTGGGAAGGCAAGACAACCTAAACAAGACATAATTTATTTTTTAACAAACTGAAATTTTTTTTAATGATTAACTAAGATAATCGGCAGATTGCAAGCCTGGCTAACAACATACGAATTATCGCAAACATGGAAGATCCAATTGGTCGAGTGTTAAAGAGAACTGAGGTAATGAAACGTGTATTCTAGTAATATATGTTATTAGTCACGATAGTTTTAACGCACCAGTAGCTGGAGCCACTGTCTAAGCAGAATCTTTTTCCCTTCTACGTTTTGTATTTAGAACAGATTCTAGTTTAACGTCTTACTAGTAGTTCAGACAATGGCGTGTTATTTGCAATTTTGTTTATGGCAAAGGCAGTTGTATTTGAGTCTAATTGTTGCTTGGTTGTAAATTATGTTATTTATCATGTTTGGAACAAGTTTTCCATGGACTCTTCATTGTACTGAATTTGTAATGATAATTATTGATCTATAGTATTTATTATTTAAGAGTTCTGATGACTACCCTTTTACTTAGCTTGCAGATGGGCTAATTTTAGATAAAACGTCATCTCCTTTAGGAGTTCTCTTAATTGTTTTTGAGTCTCGCCCTGATGCACTAGTACAGGTAAATTGAAATTTTTCTCATTTTTTTACCTTCTGTAAGAATCTGGTTGATTATTCTTACTTTCTCTTCCTCCTTATTGCCTTTATATATGATTCTTTTTAGTTTGATGTCTAGATGACATAATTGGTCAACTTTGACTTAAATAACTTACTAAGCTGTGCATCAAGCCTTTGTTCAAAATAATACAATGAATGCATTTTTCTTATATGACATGGGCTTTTTAGATTTAAAAAGTGCCTTTAATTTATACTATTCATCTGCACATATTCTGAGTCATTGACTTCATATCATCTGAACAGATAGCTTCCTTGGCAATTCGAAGTGGGAATGGGCTTCTTTTGAAAGGAGGCAAGGAGGCTAAGCGATCAAATGCAATTTTACACAAAGTTCGGTTTCAAATTAAATGACAATTTTCGTTTTTTATTTTTTATTTTTTTCAAATATCTGGTTTGCCATTCTTTGATAAACATTTTTTTGGGTAATTTATCATCTCTTGTATTGCAGGTAATTACTGAAGCCATACCAGATACCGTTGGTGGAAAACTTATTGGACTCGTGACGTCAAGAGCTGAAATTCCTGAGCTACTTAAGGTGAATACAGCAGTAGACATTAATTTCTGAATTATAAACTCGTTCACTTTGAAGATATGCTCCTTTAGCTAAAGCTGGAATCTGTGTTCTACTTATCTCTCAGCTGGATGATGTAATTGATCTGGTGATTCCAAGAGGCAGCAACAAACTAGTTTCTCAGATCAAGAGTTCCACCAAAATTCCTGTTCTGGGTCATGCTGGTAAGACTTGCCTGCTTAAATATAGGCAATGCTATGTTATGTTAAATCATTTTGTTAAAAGAATTTTACAGAGACTATCATAATAAAGCCATGTTATGGCCAAACCAGATGGAATTTGTCACGTCTATGTTGATAAATTTGCCAATACGGAGATGGCCAAGCGGATTGTACTGGATGCAAAAATAGATTATCCAGCAGGCTGCAATGCCATGGTAATTTATATGTACTGAATGACAGTGTATGCTTATTATGCTAGCTAACTGCCATGTGTAACATGTTAATCAACTTTCAACTTTCAGGAAACACTTCTTGTTCACAAGGACCTAGTAGATAAAGGTTGGCTCAATGATATTATTCATGACCTACGCACAGAAGGTATGACTTCGGCCAAACAGTTCCTCTTAGGATACTGTAGAACTATTTGATTGGCAACTTTTCTCTGATTGAAGAATAGTTTCTGGAAGTCAAATTAACTGTTGTACTGACTGTTAAGTATCTCTTCTAAGGTTTCTGGAATTGTGAACTGATATATCTATGCAGGTGTTACATTATATGGAGGACCCAAGGCAAGTTCTCTGTTAAATATTCCACAGGCACGTTCACTTCATCATGAGTACAGTTCGTTGGCTTGCACTGTTGAAATTGTGGATGATTTGCATGCAGCCATTGATCATATAAATCTTTATGGAAGGCATGTCACTCTTTATTTGTTGAGAAGAAATGTTATTTTCCTTCCATTCATCTCCCCTCTGCTCCATTTTGAATAATATCCACGGAAGTGCATTGGGCTTAAATGAATAAATGATTCTCCTACTTTTTTGCAGTGGACATACTGATACCATCGTCACACAAGATCAAGAAGTAGCTGATGTCTTTTTACGCCAAGTAGACAGGTAAAGTATAATTTTTTTTAATCCCGTTTTTTTAATCATATTATCAACTTTCTAACATTTCATTATTTAATGTAATTTGGTTATACTTGACTAAGTTATGTGTAATTTGGTTATTCTTTTAAACAACTAACAGCAGAATGTAAAGTGGCAGTTATGTAAATAATGTTTGTTATATATTGCCAGTGCTGCTGTTTTTCACAATGCTAGTACAAGGTTCAGTGATGGGGCACGATTTGGACTAGGCGCAGAGGTACCATATTGTTTGCATTTATTTATCAATCTCCTATACCAAGGTTGTTGATTTAACTCATGATTCTCGTACGGGTTTTTACAGGTTGGAATAAGTACAAGCAGGATTCATGCTCGGGGTCCTGTAGGAGTTGATGGATTGTTAACAAACAGATGGTATGAGCTGATTGATCATTATAATACTTTAGAAACAGTAAAACCTTTTAATTTCCTATAAAACGTTCAGTTTCACCATGGCCCTTTTGTTCAGGCTTTTTTCTTTAAAAACTGTTTTTCTTAATAAAAAAATTACCTGTGACAATTATATATTTATATGTTTGGTTGGTTGGACTTTACTAAAAACGTTTGTGTGAAAGAAAAAAATACTGAAATTCTGCTTTTAACCAGCTTTTCACGATAATGTTCTTCCTAGAATGTTTTAATTAATCACATTTTTGAGAATCCTAAACAAACAGTCCTTTGATCTCTTGTTTCATTGACATGATCAATTTGAACGATGATAACTAATCACAATTACACGAGGTGCAGACTATTTATGTGAAATAAATTTTCGAAGAATCGACATACTAATAGGATAGGCTTATTAATGATTTTGTTTATAACTGATATTGGAACTATTCATTTGCATGAGCAGGATTCTCAAGGGAAGTGGACAAGTAGTAGATGGTGACAAAGCAATTAACTACACTCACAAAGACCTTGCTACTTGATTTGGAGTTTTTGCTAGTGAAAATTCACCATACTCATCATGAAGGAAGGGGAGGCAGGGAAAGTGACTAGGCTGTGATTTATTACCTTTCTCCTTTTCTTGTGTCTTGGGTGTGGGGCTAAAATTGTTCAATTTAATTGAGAGTCTCATTTATGTTATCTGCTGCTGCTTGGTTTTTCTTTCATGGCAGTGTATACAAGAATAGTTTCTTCCCCATGTTGGGAAATTGATGTTCATTGTTTAGTAATTTTTCTTAGCTGATGATAGTTATAACAGTTTTCTTGTGATGCAAATAAAAAGATGTTGCCTTCAACTCCGAAAAGAAAAATAGCATAGCATAAAAATCTTCTAAGTAAGTTGGTCTTTGTAGTGAGAATACATTTTAACAAATGAAGGATAGATGCATTTTAAACTGAAGTTAATTTTACAGGAGTCTTGCTCAAGTTCTTTGTAATAACTACAATCGGTGGAGATATGAACTAAAGAATACTAGGAGAACACCTAGAGCGGGGGATTTTTTTTTTTTTGGTCCGTATTCCTTGCGGAACCACCGGTATCCCCAAGAGCATCCTTAATACCAGGGAGCCCTTGAGACTAATCCGGAGCGAGCTGCGTGGCTGGCTCTTCCAGCGAGATGTTTTTAGTGGGAATCGAACCCGGGGCTACTAGCACCCGTGTCCCATTCCCAAGATTTCAGTTGGGGCCTTATACCAACTGAACCAAGCCTCGTTGGTCCTAGAGCGGGGGATTGAATAGGTGTTAAAGAAACCTTGAAAGATTTTCGCATAAAACAAATTGAAACGTTAAAACGAATTATTTTCACAAAAACAACGGCTCTTAATCGATTAGGTAGAGGGTTAATCGATTTACATCTGAGAGCATGCACAAGGTTAATCGATTAGCTACTCCCTTAATCGATTAGTCAGTGTACAAAACAGAAAAATCGTTGTTCAACCAAAAACGAAAATCAATCTAATATCAATCGATTAGTCAGAGATAGCGCGAAATTGATTAACACAAAGATTGTTAATGATTACCTAGATTATGAAAAAAGTTTTCCCCAAATAAATTTGAACTAAGAAAACCTAATTCATTCAATTATATGAAAATCGATCTTTTCTAGGTTTTCAATCAAGAACAATATGAAAGTGCAGAAATTAAAGAGTTAAGGGAAAGAGATACTACACAGAGATTTTATACTGGTTCACTCTCCTCCACTAAGAGCTACATCCAGTCCCCTCTTCCACAAGAGAGATTTTCTTTACTAAGGAATTAGAATTCTCAAATTACAAGCAAATGCCTCTCAAGATACCCCACTTGATAGCTTCCAAGAGATAACCCCACTCTTGTCTTGCAATCCTATTGAATCTCTAATATAACCTTCAAACTTTAAAGAACATCCTTCAAGACTAAGAACATCTTAGCTTTCTCTTCCCAAAAGTGGATACCTCACCACTTGCTTGATGACACACCAAGACTTCTTCTTCTTCTTCTTCAATTTGCTTAGTGATAATCAACACACCAAGACTTCTTCTTGTTGAAGTGAAAGCTTGGCTCTTGCAAAGATTACAACTCAATGAAATACAATAAACCTATTGAATCTCCTTCAAAAACTATGAACAATTAGAACTTGAGATTCAAGAGCTTTTTTGATCAAAAGATAAGAAAATAAGAACTTTGATCTTTGTAAAAGTAAGAGAGAAAGTGTGACTTGATCTTTTCTAAAATGATGTAAGAGTGTTGTAACTATCTTCAAATGGGTAAGGAAAGGTTTATATAGAATACCCATAAGCTTTGGAAAACATAAAAACTGATTTTGCAAAGTGAAAATCTATTTTAAAAACGTAACAGACTCGTCCTAATCGATTAGCCACTGTAGCTTAAATCAGCTAGTTGATTAGCCATCCTCTTAATCGATTAGTGCTTGAGAGCATAACACTTGTTAATCGATTAGGCCATCTCTTAATCGATTAAAGGCTGTAAAATATGTATAAAAACTTGTTTTCTCAAATTTAAACCTTTTCTCAAAAATCTTTAAGCCACATATTGATTTTGGTTAAGTGAAATACTCAAGATTAATATGATCATGCACTTGATTGAGATTCACTACTGTTATGGGCCGTATCAATTAGACCGGAGTACCGATATGCTGATACCGGTAAGAGCCCCTATTGGCCCAGTTATGCTGATACCGGCATACCGGTAAGAGACCCCATTGGCCCAGTTATGCTGATACCGGCATACTGGTGAGAGGCCTTAGTGGCCCAATCCACTCATATCAGCATACCGGCATACCAATACACCAGCATACCGGTGTCATTCCCCAACGATCTGATGTCCACTATCGGACCGTTATACCGGTAAGACGTCAGCTGCACGTGTCAAGGAATCCAAGGAACCGTTCTACCTATGAGCATTGGATCATGCACGTTATGATACCCGCCATTACACTCTGCCGTTAACAGGAACTTCACTTGCCTCATGATGGCATCAATCAACACCAATAATGCAGGTATGCCTATATAAGCCTGGTAAGACAAGAAGGTATGTATCTTACTGGCTCACACATACACACACAACACCCAAGAAAACGACCAGAGTGTGGGTATCTTGGTATCCAAGGTGCCCATCTTACGTCTAACATTAATAGGTAGAGTTGCTGGATACTTGGCCGGATAGTCCAAGTCCAATAATTCTACGACAGAACATTGGCGACCACAGTGAGAGCGAGAAATCTATTCCCACCACCTTTTGAAAAAGACCATGGCAAACCAGTCACAAGAAGAACGTGCGGAACCTAGTCACCATAGCGTGATGGAATTGAGAAACCATCTAGGTGGAGGACAAGCATCTTCCTGTCAGAAGGACTTGAGGGAACGATTGAGTGAAGGAAGAAGGCGGACTGAAGCTGAGCGTTCGAGACATGAGGGACCCTCTCATCATGAACGAGAGAAATCGCGACAGAGGCCCCCCACTAGAGGAGAAAGCCCTTCGCATTCCAGTCATGAGAGTAAAGGATCATATGGCGGATGTTCGCAGAAGAAAGCAAGTCTTGAGACAGAATTGGCCCGCTTGCGTAGACGATTGGATGCGCAAGATAAGCTGATGAGAGAACTGAGAAGAGGAATACCACAATCTGACACAGGTAAAGTGAATGAGGTCGAATTAGCTGAAGAGCTTGAAGAAAAAGACCACCCGTTTTCAGAAAGCATAATGGCTTTCCCCATGCCCGAAAATCTCAAAGCTCCAGCCAATGTAGATCCGTATTTTGGGAATTCAGACCCGCAGGAACACATAGATAACTTTATGGTTGCAATGTTATGTCAAGGGGCTAAGGATGCCTATAAATGTCGTACCTTCCCCTTGACTCTGTAAAAAGCGGCTTTACGTTGGTATTCAAAGTTGGAGCCTGACTTAATCACAGGATGGAATGATTTGGTTGCCAAGTTCCTGGGACATTTCACGACAAGCAAAGCACAACCAAAGTCCTAGCATCACTTGTCCCAAATAAAGCAGGAAAAGAGAGCGCCATTGAGAGATTTCCTCACTCGCTTTAATACAGAGTATTTGTCTATCAGTGACATAGAGGCTTATGTGGCCCTACATCTCTTGATGCGTGCTCTAAGACCAGAAGATTTTACAGACCATTTGGTGATGCACAAGATCAAAACTATGGATGAGGTGATGGAAAGGGATGAAAAATACATCAACTTAGAGGAATACCAAAGAGCACAGGACAGTTTTTCCACTAAAGCTTCGGGAAAAAAGAAGGATGCTTTCTTCAGCAAAGGGTCTGGAAAAGGTCAGCGGGAAGGAGACAGGAATAACAGGCAAAATTCTGGGGCTAAGAAGCCAGAAGGTAAATATGACCATTATACTCCTTTGAACACTTCTAGATCACAAATCCTTCGCGAGATTATGAATGCATAGTTGATGGAGGTAGACCGACCACCCCCATTAAGGAGACTCCCGACGAAGGAAAACCAGCATAAAAGGTGTAGTTGGCATGGCAGTTATGGGCACACCGATGATAAATGCGTTCAACTTAAAGATGTCGTAGAAATGCTGATAAGAAGAGGAAGGCTGAACTGTTACACACGATCCTTCAGAGGAGGTCCCAGTGAGTCTACCCCCACAAGGAAAACCAGGAGTCCAATAAGAAGAAGGACAAGGAGTCCATTCAGGAGACGGACAAGGAGTCCGGTTAGGAGGAGAGCCCGAACACCTCCAAGGAGGAGCAGAACCCCTAGACGTGCTCCAACCAGGAACTCTCCGGTTAAAATGGAAGTTAATGATAAAGTTAATAATGAAGATTTGGAATTAATCAGTACCATCGCAGGTGGTTTAAATGTGGAGGGAGAGTCTATAACATCTCAGAAAAGACAGTTGAAACTAGCAACAATGGCGATCGTCGTTTCTAACAGACAGAAGGATTCCCATCCTCCAATCATGTTTACTGGAGCTGATTTAGAGGGAGTAATTCCTCGGCACAATGATCCATTAGTTGTAACAGGAATTATAGACAGGTTCCGCGTTTGCCGCATAATGGTGGATCAGGGAAGCTCATCTGATATCATGTTCACTGAATTGTTTGATCGTCTGAAATTGAAGCCCCAAGATTTGCATCCGTGCCATAAGGAGTTGATTGGATTCACTGGAGAAACTATCAGGCCCAGAGGTTACATCGATATCAGGTTGACTTTGGGCACACCTCCTCACTACAAGACCGAGAAGGTACGTTTCCTAGTGGTAGATTGCCCATCTGCTTACAACGCCATTTTAGGACGACCCACTCTGAAGGCGTTTCAAGCAGTCGTTTCTCCCCTCCACATGGCCATGAAATTCCCCGGTGAAAAAGGATCAATCATTACGATACGTGCGGATCAGAAGCAGGCAAAAACCTGCTACATTGCCAGTCTGAAAGCAACAAAAGAAAACGCTAGGAAACAGATGCAGGCAAAGAGTCCCAAAGGGTCCGCCTCGTCTTCTGGGGTCATGATGGTAGACTTGGACATGAGAGAAGATATCAAAGAAGAGCGCCCCAAGCTAGAAGGAGAATTAGAAAAAATTCAGATTGGAAACGCTCCGGAACAATGGACTCAGATAGGGAAGGACTTGCCAAAATTTATCTGTCACTGTCTATCAGTGGACCCGAAGTTTAAGCCAGTGGCCCAAAGAAGAAGGAAGATGGGTGATGAACGACAGAAGGTGATTGCTGTAAATGTAGAAGTAGGGATGGGCAAAATACCCATGCCCGCGGGTACCCGCACTATTCCCTTACGGGTGGGTACGGGTATTGTGATACCCGCCCCGCGGGTACCCGCATATATAAAATAATATTTTATTAATAAATATTATATATATTAATATTTTTTTATTACTTTCAGAATATATAAATTTTATTTTATTTATATTTCATATTGAATTTTAATGATAAAATTATAATGATAAACATTTATCATATGTATGTAATTATTTATCTTATAATTATTTTTATGTATAATAATTATTACAAAATATATAATTATATAATAAAAGTTTAAAACCCGTGGGTACCCGCGGGTACCCGTTACCTGCAAGGCCGCACTAATACCCGTGAATACCCGCGGGTAGTGGCATGGGTATTCACTACCCGCGCCCGTGGGTACCCATGCCCATCCCTATGTAGAAGAGCTCTTGCAAGCAGGTTTCATCAGGGAAGTTCCTTACACCACATGGCTCTCAAATGTGGTTCTTGTCAAAAAAGCGAATGGCAAGTGGCGCATGTGTGTTCACTATACTGATTTGAACAAAGCATGCCCCAAAGACACTTATCCCCTTCCCAACATAGACAAACTGGTAGATAGTTCGGCTGGTTACCAGCTGCTTTTGTTTATGGATGCTTATTCTGGTTATAATCAAATTCCTATGTTCGAAGACGATCAAGAAAAAACCACATTTATGATTGATAGAGCAGCTTACTGTTACACAGTGATGCCTTTTGGTTTGAAAAATGCAGGTGCAACGTACCAGAGGATGATGGATAAGATCTTTGGGGAACTGATTGGTCCAACCCTGGAGGTTTATGTTGATGATATGATCGTCAAGTCAACAGCTCAAGAGAACCACAAGCAGGATCTAGAGGCCGTTCTTGCCAAGGTACGTCAACATAATATGCGTTTAAATCCACAAAAGTGTGCCTTTGGTGTTATAGCAGGAAAATTCCTGGGTTTTATGCTTACTAGCAGAGGAATAGAGGCTAACCCTGAAACGTGTGATGCAATCACGCAGATGAGGAGCCCAAGTTCTGATGGAAACCAACAAGCGGGTCAAAATGTACTAGAGGGGGGAGGGTGAATAGTATTTTGAAGCCTCAATACAAACTTTTCGATTGCTAGTGAGAATGGATTTCAGAAAACAAGTTTTCTAACAAAAATTGAACTGTTTAATCGATTAATCTCAGGCTTAATCGATTAATGCCAGAAGACCACTTAAGAACTAATCGATTAACTGGGTGTTACTCGATTAAGACCTGAATGGTGCTCTAAAACTAATCGATTAATCAAACTCTTAATCGATTAACTCGTGTAAAGTTTGACAGAAAATCAGCCTTATTCAGAATTCAACAGAGATTACAATCCAATGATGCAATAACAAATGGTAAATGAATCAATGAACAAAAAACTACGTAAATTTACCAAATCAATTTAGGTTGATTGTCTAGAAATTGTAAAAACCCCAAAATTAACCTAATTAATTGGTTTGTTCTTAGTTCATGAAAGCTTGAAGAAGGAAAACAAAAGAGACAAGATTTTATCCTGGTTCACTCTCCAACCACTTGAGAGCTACATCCAGTCCCCTCTATCAAAGATAAAGAGTTTCTACTAGATACACGATTTTTAGATTACAATGGTTAAAGATGCAGCTCACTCTAGCTCTCCTATCTTAACCCCTTCAAGAGAGTACCAATTCTCTTGAAATCTACCCAATTGTTTCTTGTATCTTGTCTTCTTGAATTGTTGAAGGATTCTCTTCACACAATTCTTTTCCTCTTGCTTCGAAATGCTTCAAAGACTTCCAAGGTGTTAAATCTTCACTTGTTGTTGTTGAATGCTTGAAGTTACAACCTCTTGTTGTAGAATGCTTCAACACAAAATACTAAGCTCTAGAAATTGTATCTCAATGTTTCTAAGAATATTGAATGAACAAAAGTGAAGAAGATTGAAAGATTGTAAGATCTTGATAGAACACTTTGAAAATTGTAATAGCTCTTTGAATGATTGTGAAAGTATGAATCTCTATAGAAAAATATGAAAGAGAAAGTAACCTTGTCAAAGTCGTAATGAAAAGCTTTTAAACAAAATTAATTTTTCTGTTATAACAGTAATTAATCGATTAACGTGTAAGTCACTAATCGATTAACCATTGTTAACACGTGCTAATCGATTAACTTATAAATCACTAATCGATTAACCTTTGTTAAACAATCAGTGTTGTACAGTTATAACGTGTTAATCGATTAAGCCTATCGTGCTAATCGATTGACCACTGTAAAAAGTGATTAAAAATTTGCTTTTCAAAATTACTTTGATTAAAACTTTAATTAGAGCTATTTTCTATCAAGATAACCTTTCTTCACTATTTAATCAAACAATATTAAATCTTAAATTGAGATTCCTAAGCTACCACCCACTCTCATGAAAATAGAAAATAAAATATTACATTTCATTCAAAATAAAACATAAACTTAATCTAATTCTCCACGAGTGGTGCTTGACTTGTTGTTGAATGTTGTTGCTTGACTTTGGTTTGTTAGCATCAAAACATCATCGATCCTACAAACTCCAACTTTTTTATGATGACAAACCCTCTTCACAATGAAGCACCAAGTTTTTAAATACTCCCCCTAAATGTAACACACTTAGGAAAAATATATAAAAACTTAACCTACAAAGCACAACATCAACAAACCTTTTCTCCCCCTTTTGGCATCACTAAAAAGTAGTGAATTTTTAAAAGAACTTTTGCCAAAAGTTAGGAGGTAAGTACTAGACAATTGGATATATATGAATAAACACAAAGAAAGACATAATATGCAGTAAAACACATATAAGAAGGCCATAACCAAGACCATAGAGCATACTACACATTAAATCCTTAATATCATAGCATAAAGCATAACAAGTCATATCATAACACCATTGTCCAACATCTAAAGCATAAGACATAAAGAGTCTAAAGGCCATACACATACCCTATCAAAAGATCAACCATAGCAACAGTCCAACAAAGTACTAAATAAGCAGCAAAGTACTAACAGTCCAGCAACGAAACTAAGACCAAAAACCATAAAAACAGAAACAGTTCAGCATCAAAGTATGAGAAAAGTGCAGCAAAAATAAATTGAAAAACATAATGAGATCATAGTGGGCTAAGGGTTGGGTGGAGGGTGGGAAAAGAAACTGGAGATGTGATCCATAATCCTCTGCTCCATAGCACGGTTTTGAATGTCAAGTCTTTGCTCCATTGCATCAAACCTATTATCCACATGCTGAATAAGCGCGGCATGAGCAGCTTGAACATCAAATGGTGCTTCCAAGTTATCAAAATCGATAAAATCCTCAACATTGACCTCTTGCTCATCATGGTGAACCCCTTGATCAGTATCCATTGCATCAACAACCGGTGGAGCAGCTTGTGGAGCTTGTGGAGCTTGAGGAGCTGGTTGTGCAGCAGCTTGTTGTAAAGCCTTAATTTGTGAAGTCCACATCCATGTCCTAGATGGCTTATGAAATGCAATCTTCATTTGATTGATGTGGTGAATATTCAGACACAACTTACCCTCAGGATCCTTCTCACAAGATTCGTTATCCGGGATTGGCACACCATAATGGCGAAGCAACTTAGTCACGTGCATAGGATAAGGCAAATATTGAGTGGGAGCAGATTGGGCAGCAGTATACATTCTAGCCAAAATTATCTTATTCCAATTTATCTGAACATTGTTCTTAATTCCATAAAACAATTTCAAGTCATCCTCTTGGACTTGAGCATAATTTTGAGAAGATTTTGGAATAAGACAGTATGCAATAATGTATAAAAGTACCCTATCTTCAACATGTAACAAAGAAACCCTCTTAGTACCCTTATCCCAAGTCAAATCTGGTCTAACAGCCTCAGAAAAAACAGTAGCAACATCTACATTTAGTTCATTTGACTCATCATCACCCAACAAAGTACCCTCATTTTTTAATCCAAACAGAATTTTCAGATCATCAGGCTTAATAACAAAATGGTGACCCCTAACTTGGCTTTGATAAACACCATTAATCTTTGTAAAGTTAACATAAAATTGCTTAACAAGCCTAGGGTAATAATGAGTATTGAATTCCAAAAACCGTTGTACGTGCTGAGAAACTAGCAAGTCATGAAAACCAAACCTCTCTTTCTTCAGCCATGGAAAATAAAGATACCGAATAACACCAAAGGATCTGTTTTTGAATTTTGGATCCCTTTCGTCCCGTTCTGCTTGAGAGAACCACGGATTGAGTCGATCCGGATAAGGAGGATGCCTCTTCTTCTGAGGAGGATTCAGATTTGAGGAGGATGAAGCCATTTTATCAGAGAGAGAAAGTTAGGGTTTGTGAAAAGGGGGTTTTCGGATTTGGGGAGATTTTGGGTGAAATTGATGGATTTTATGGTAGATATGATGTTAGGGAAGAGATTTGATGGAAGAAATTGGGTTTAAAACATGATTCAATAGCCCTTATGATCATCAAATGATTTTCGTATAGAGAGAAGACCAGAGAAAAACTAGAGAAGAAAGAGAAGAAAAAGAAAGAAAATGAGCTAATGTGCTGAAAATTCGTTTTTATATTTCCGTATACAGTGTCCTTAATCGATTAGCCAAACCCTTAATCGATTAAGGCCTGAAGGTGGTTTTAAAATTAATCGAGTAATAGCTACACTAATCGATTAAGTCCTGAATGGATGTTAAAACTTAATCGATTAATGACTGACTGTTAATCGATTAATGTGCACAAAACTCAAATTTTTGAAATTTTGAAAAATATTTTCACACTTACAAAGACATATAGACATTTAGCATTTAGCACACACATTTATATAAGCAAACATATCATAGAAAAACACACATATAACTACTTATTTAGAGAATTATGAAAGGGTTTTCAAATTACAAAAACTCAAACAACAATACATAATGGAATAGGCTTAAGGTGATGAACTAAAATGACTTCAAATACAATTAGCTAATAGTAGATTCATCAAAAATGTCAAGTTCCCTTCTAACACGATAGAAAGTATCCCTTGGTAAAGGTTTTGTAAAAATGTCAGCTAATTGGTTTGAAGTTTGAACAAATTCAATAACACAATCACCTTTTTGGACATGGTCCCTTAGAAAATGATGCCTAATCTCAATATGTTTTGTTCTAGAGTGCAGTACCGGGTTTTTAGTTAAATTTATTGCGGATGTATTGTCACATTTAATGGGAATTTTTGACAAGTTTAAACCAAAATCCGAAAGTTGTTGTTTCATCCAAAGAATTTGAGCACAACAACTCCCGGCCGCAATATATTCGGCTTCCGCGGTTGATAAAGCTACACAATTTTGCTTCTTTGAAAACCATGATACAAGAGAACTTCCAATTAAATGGCATGTTCCACTTGTACTTTTTCTTTCAACTTTACAACCCGCAAAATCAGAATCCGAATAGCCTATTAAATTTAAAAGGGCATCTCTAGGATACCATAATCCGGTATTGGTGGTTCCTTTCAAATATTTCATAATCCTCTTAACAGCAGTTAAATGTGACTCTTTTGGATTGGCTTGAAAACGAGCACACATGCACACACTAAACATAATATCAGAACTAGAAGCAGTTAAGTATAATAAACTACCTATCATACCACGATACTTTGTTACCTCAACGGGTTTTCAGATTTCATCCTTGTTCAAGTAACATGTGACGCTCATTGGAGTTGAAGCTACCTTGCATGACTCCATGCCAAACCTTTTAAGTAGTTATCTACAATACTTCCCTTGATGAATGTAAATCCCATCATCAAGTTGCTTGATTTGTAGTCCAAGGAAGAAAGTAAGCTCTCCCATCATAAACATCTCAAACTCACTTTTCATAATTTCTGAAAATTTCTTGCAAAATTTTTCATTAGTTGCACCAAATATAATATCATCAACATATATTTGGACTAAGAGTATGTCCTTACCGGATCTTTCAATAAAAAGCGTATTGTCCACGGCACCTCGTTTAAAACCTTTTTCAATTAGAAAATTGCTTAGACGATCATACCAAGCTCTAGGAGCTTGTTTAAGACCATATAAAGCCATTTTCAATTTAAAAACATAGTCCGGATGTTCAAAATCTTCAAATCCGGGAGGTTGTGAAACATACACTTCTTGAATGTATCCGTTAAGAAACACACTCTTAACATCCATTTGATACAATCTAAAATTCATAATAGATGCAAAAGCAAGTAAGATTCTAATGGCTTCTAATCTAGCTATGGGAGCATACGTTTCATCATAGTCTATACCTTCCTCTTGACTATAACCCTTAGCTACCAACCTAGCCTTATTCCTAACAATAATACCCGAGTCATCTAGTTTATTCCTATAAACCCAACGAGTACCAATTTCAGGACGGTCATCGGGTTTTGGCACAAGCTCTCAAACTTTGTTTCTTTCAAATTGATTTAACTCTTCTTGCATGGCTATAACCCAATGTTCGTCTTGAAGAGCCTCATTAATATTCTTAGGTTCTAATTGTGAAACAAAAGCAACATAATAACAAAAGTTATTCAAAGTGCTTCGGGTTACCACTCCCTTAGCAATGTCACCTAGAATATTAGAGACCGGGTGATTTTTGTTCGTTTTCCAAGCAATTGGTAGATCGGTATGCGACACTTGTGCTAAGTCCTTATCTTGTGCTTGCATTTCTCCGTTCTCATCTTGATTCTCTACTTCTTGTTGTTGTGTTGGCTTCTCATGATCCATAAATGTACCTACATCCTCATCATCACAAGAAACAACACACTCTCCTTTCGGAGATTCATCAAACACGACATGAACTGATTCTTCTACGATTAAGGTTCTTTTATTAAAAATACGATAAGCCTTGCTATGAGTTGAATATCCAATGAAAATACCTTCGTCGGCTTTTGAATCAAACTTGCCGACCAGATTCTTACCATTATTTAAAACAAACACCTTACAACCAAAAACATGAAAATAAGAGATATTTGGCTTTCGCCCTTTTAACAACTCAAAAGGTGTTTTATTCAAATGCGGACGAATAAGAACTCTATTAATGACATAACACGCGATATTAACCGCATCAGCCCAAAAGTAAGAGGGAACTCTAGATTCCTTAAGCATAGTCCGAGCAAGTTCCTCTAAAACTCTGTTTTTCCTTTCTACAACTCCGTTTTGTTCCGGAGTCCTAGGGGCTGAAAATTGATGACTAATTCCATATTTTTCACAAAACGCATCAATCTTTGAGTTTTCAAACTCACCACCATGATCACTTCTAATAGACACAATTTTCAAATTTAATTGATTTTGGATGAGTTTGGCAAACTTTTTAAAACTTTTACAAGTGTCACTTTTGGCGGATAAAAACAATGTCCATGTGAATCGAGTAAAGTCATCTACCATAACAAAGCCGTAGTAATTACCACCTAAACTCCGAACTTGTGATGGGCCAAACAAATCCATGTGGATTAACTCCAATGGCTTTGTTGTGCTTACCACATTTTTGCATTAGGTTTAAAAGAGTTTTTAACTTGTTTGCATTTTTGACATGAGTCACAAACACTATCAAGTTTAAAATTAAGTTTAGGTAAGCCAATCACTAAGTCCTTGCGTAGTAGTTTATTTAATTGATTCACATTTACATGAGCAATGCGACGATGCCAAAGTCGAACCTCATCATCAAAAGATTTAAAAACATGTTGAAAACAATGAGGTTATCTCATCCAAATCAATTAAATAGGTGTTATTAGAGCGTTGACCTACGAACTTAACACTATCATCAATACAACTCTTAATAAAACAAAATTCCGAAGTAAAGGTCACATTATTGCCCATATCACATAGTTGACTTATACTAAGCAAGTTGTGTTCTAAGCCTTCTACGTATAGGACATTTTCAATGATAAGGTTAGATACGTTACCATTCTTACCCACTCCTAGAATTTTGCCTTTGTTGTTGTCGCCATAGGTGACATGACCACCTCCTTTTGTAGCAAGTTCGATGAAATGCGTCTTGTCCCCCGTCATATGCCTCGAACATCCACTATCCAAGTACCGTCTACGCTCCTTTGTTCGAAGGCACATCTACAAAACAATGTCATTTACTTGTTTTAGGTACCCAAGTTATCTTGGGTCCTTTGATGTTAGTTTTGGGTGTTGTTCCCTTAACAATCCATACATACTTTCCACTTGGTATACCAAATTTCTTAATATTGCATTTATTTGAAGTATGCCCAAAAATCCCACAATAATGGCAAGTTGGAGTTTTTGAAAAATCAATTTTAGAGAATGTACCAACTTTGCGAAAATTGAGATTTTTGGGTTTGGTATACCCAAGTCCGGTTCTATTACTATTATTCCTTTGATTAGAAAGCAAATGATCCAAACAAGTATCTCCTCTTGTGAGCCTTGCAATTCTATCTTTCAAATTAAAAACTTCTTTTTCAAGAGATTTGCAATTATCACAAGTTGAGATATCATTTGTTTTCAAATCACAATTGCATGTGGAATTTGCATAAATGAGTTCAAGGGTTTCATTTTGAAGCTTTAGCTCCTCAAGAGAGTTTTGTAATTCCAAAATTTTTTCTTGTTGCTTCAAAATGAAATTCTTTCTTTCAACATTTATTTTTGCTAATTTCTTCAACTCTTTATGCATTTCCACATACACACTATATAGTTCATTAAAGGAGGGAGAGTCGGAATTAGAACTAGCATCGGAAAGATAATCTACCACATTTGTTTTATCACTTGATTTCATGCTAGAAGATGCTTCTTCATCAAACTTGGTCATCAAGCAAAGATTTGCTAGCTCTTCATCTTCCGATGAGGTAGTTGAGGATGCAACTTCCGGTTCATCCCAAACTATATACGCCCTTTTTCCTTTGGATTGATTGGACTTCCACTTGTCACTTTCTGACTTCTTTGAGTTGGTTGGACAATTTGATCTATAATGGCCCGACTTTCCACACCCATGACATATAATGTTGTCCTTGTTGGTCTTGTGTCTTGGTTGAGCATCCTTAGTGTCTTTTGATCTATTTCTATTGAAATTATTTTTCTTTTTAAGGAAACGTCCAAGCTTTTTGACCAATAACCCGAGTGTTTCATCATCGATGTCGGAGTCGAATCATCCACTAGAGAGGGTTCTTCTTGTGCCTTTAGGGACTTTGAATTAGTCTTAAGAGCTATCCCCTTCTTCTTTCTATCGGCATCCTCGTTCATGGATAATCTTTCTAGCTCCATTTCATGATCTTGAAGCTTCCCAAATAGAGTTGCTAAATCCATCTCGTCTAGATCCTTAGACTCCATGATAGCATTGACTTTAGGTTGTCATTCCCTACTAAGACATCTCATGACTTTATTAACAACTTCACCATTAGTTAGAACTTTACCAAGAGCAGAAACATGATTAATGATATGTGTAAAGCGCTTTTGCATGTCGCTTATGGTTTCATTTGGCAACATGCGAAAGAGCTCATACTCATGCATGAGAGTGTTTAGCCTAGCCCTTCTAACCTCATTAGTGCCCTCGTGTGTGACTTGTAGTGTGTCCCACATTTGTTTAGCATTTATGCATTGTGATACTCTAAAGAATTCATCATGAGAAAGCGCCGAAGTGATGATGTTTTTGGCTTTTAAATCATATTGAACTTTCTTTTTATCATCATCATTCCAGCTAGATTTTGGTTTTAAAGCAACAATGTCATTTATTTTTGTTTCCGGAATAAAAGGCTCATTCTCAATGGCATTCCAAATTTCCATATCAATAGCTTCTATAAAAATTTTCATTCGGACCTTCCAATAAGCGTAGCCCTCACCATTGAATAGTGGAGGACGATTAATGGAAGTTCCTTCACCTCCAAAAGGATTAAAATTTGAGCCCATGATTTCCAAAATCAGATCTTTGCGAAAAAGCGTTTTAATGCTCGGATCTTTCGATCGAGCTTTGATACCACTTGATGGAAACCAACAAGCGGCTCAAAATGTACTAGAGGGGGGGTGAATAGTATTTTGAAGCCTCAATACAAACTTTTCGATTGCTAGTGAGAATGGATTTCAGAAAACAAGTTTTCTAACAAAACATGAACTGTTTAATCGATTAATCTCAAGCTTAATCGATTAATGCCAGAAGATCACTTAAGAACTAATCGATTAACTGGGTGTTACTCGATTAAGACCTGAGTGGTGCTCTAAAACTAATCGATTAATCAAACTCTTAATCGATTAACTCGTGTAAAGTTTTACAGAAAATCAGCCTTATTCAGAATTCAACAGAGATTACAATCCAATGATGCAATAACAAATGGTAAATGAATCAATGAACAAAAACTACGTAAATTTACCAAATCAATTTAGGTTGGTTGTCTAGAAATTGTAAAAACCCCAAAATTAACCTAATTAATTGGTTTGTTCTTAGTTCATGAAAGCTTGAAGAAGGAAAACAAAAGAGACAAGATTTTATCCTGGTTCACTCTCCAACCACTTGAGAGCTACATCCAGTCCCCTTTATCAAAGATAGAGAGTTTCTACTAGATACACAATTGTAAGATTACAATGGTTAAAGATGCAGCTCACTCTAGCTCTCCTATCTTAACCCCTTCAAGAGAGTACCAATTCTCTTGAAATCTACCCAATTGTTTCTTGTATCTTGTCTTCTTGAATTGTTGAAGGATGCTCTTCACACAATTCCTTTCCTCTTGATTCGAAATGCTTCAAAGACTTCCAAGGTATGAAATCTTCACTTGTTGTTGTTGAATGCTTGAAGTTACAACCTCTTGTTGTAGAATGCTTCAACACAAAATACTAAGCTCTAGAAATTGTATCTCAATGTTTCTAAGAATATTGAATGAACAAAAGTGAAGAAGATTGAAAGATTGTAAGATCTTGATAGAACACTTTGAAAATTGTAATAGCTCTTTGAATGATTATGAAAGTATGAATCTCTATAGAAAAATATGAAAGAGAAAGTAACCTTGTCAAAGTAGTAATGAAAAGCTTTTAAACAAAATTAATTTTTCTGTTATAACAGTAATTAATCGATTAACGTGTAAGTCACTAATCGATTAACCACTGTTAACATGTGCTAATCGATTAACTTATAAATCACTAATCGATTAGCCTTTGTTAAACAATCAGTGTTGTACAGTTATAACGTGTTAATCGATTAAGCCTATCGTGCTAATTGATTAACCACTGTAAAAAGTGATTAAAAATTTTCTTTTCAAAATTACTTTGACTAAAACTTTAATTAGAGCTATTTTCTATCAAGATAACCTTTCTTCACTATTTAATCAAACAATATTAAATCTTAAATTGAGATTCCTAAGCTACCACCCACTCTCATGAAAATAGAAAATAAAATATTACATTTCATTCAAAATAAAACATAAACTTAATCTAATTCTCCTTGAGTGGTGCTTGACTTGTTGTTGAATGTTGTTGCTTGACTTTGGTTTGTTAGCATCAAAACATCATCAATCCTACAAGTTCCGTGAAAGAGGTTCAACAACTGAATGGACATATAGCAGCATTAACAAGATTTCTGTCAAAGTCCGCTTACAAATCTCTTCTGTTATTCCAACTGCTTAAAAATGATCAAGAGTTTAAGTGGACGGATGAATGTGAAGCAGCTTTTCAAGAGTTCAAGCATTACCTCTCCAATCCTCCAATCCTAAGTAAACCTGAACCAGGTGAGACTTTGTATTTGTACCTGTCTGTTAATGATGAAGTAGTAAGTGCAGCTTTGGTAAGGGAGTTGGAAGAGGGACAGAAGCCAGTATACTTTGTCAGCAAAGCGTTGCAAGAGGCAGAGAAGAGATACCAAAAAATTGAAAAAATGGAGTTTGCACTTGTAATCACCGCCAGACGTTTGAGACAATATTTTCAATGCCACCCGATCGTGGTCAGAACGGATCAACCCGTACGGCAAGCACTTCAAAAGCCCGACTTAGCATGTCGTATGATCGCTTGGTCAGTGAAGTTGTCCGAATATGGAATCAATTATGAATCAAGAACAACTATAAAGTCTCAGTTCCTAGCAGATTTCATTGTGGAATTGACGCCGAAAACAGATTCTGAAAGCTGGACACTCTGTGTAGACGGGTCATCCAATCCAACAGGTGGAGGAGCTAGCATAATATTGGAAAATGCTCAAGGGATTTCCATCGAGTACTCATTAAGATTTGATTTTTAGACTTCTAATAATCAGGTCGAATACGAGGGCTATCTTGCTGGTATGACGATGGCTAAAGATTTTGGAGCACGCTCAATCCTACTGTACAGCGATTTGCAATTGATGATTTCCCAGATCAGAGGAGACTTTCAGGCCAAAGAACCATTGCTCCAGAGATATCTCACCAAGTGCAAACAATTGGTTGAGATGTTTGACAAAGTGGATTTTAAACATATTCCAAGAGAACATATTTCAAGGGCAGATATATTATCGAAACTGGCTAGCACTAAGAAGCCAGGGAACCACAGGTCTGTTATTCAACAAGCTATCTTTCACCCCAGTGCAACATTGGCAGTGAAGGATGAAGATTCATGGGCTTCTCCTATTCTGACATTCTTACTTCATGGCATCCTTCCAGAAGAGGAGAACGCGTCAAGGAAGGTAAAAAAATGGCTCCTCACTTTATCATACAGGATGGGTTACTCTATCGAAGAGGCTTCTCATCACCCCTACTTCGATGTTTGTCCAATCGGGAAGCTAAATTGGCCATGAAGGAAGTACATGAGGGAAGATGCAGTCATCATTTGGGAGGAAGGAGTCTTGCAAGAAAGATACTGAGAGCCGAATTCTACCGGCCCACTATTCAGCTGGACTCCATGAATCATGTAAAGAAGTGTGATCATTGCCAAAAACATGCTGACGTTCACCTTGATCCACCAGAAGAACTTCATTCTATATCTGCTCCATGACCTTTCTTTTAGTGGGGAATGGACTTGTTAGGACCTTTCCCGTAGGCTGCTGGACAAGTAACCCATCTAGTTGTGGCGGTGGATTATTTTAAAAAATGGATCAAAGCTAAAGCAGTCGCTACCACCACCTCAACACAAATCCTATAGTTCCTCAGTAATAAAGTAATATCACGATTTGGAGTTCCCGCTGTGTTGATCACTAACAATGGCACCCAATTTACCAGTGACGCCTTCAAAGATTTTGTCCAAAGATTGGGGATAAAACAACGTCTATCATCCGAGAAAACTTCTGGAAAACCGCCAACTATCGGGATCTAATCGACGCTCGGCACATCAGCTACTTCTAATACAGATACAGATGAATCGCTGAAGATTACGGTCTTCTAATGGCAGTCGAGCAATACATGATGGTGAGACATCCAATCCATGCCGAGAATAATATCTAGTCTAGTCAAGGGTAGGCAGATCAAATTGACTTTAAACTCCCGACCTAATACTCGGATGGGGCAATCTAAGCACACTTGAGAAGTGATCACCGAGGAGTTTGTAGGGGTATAAATAGACAGCTTATAGGGCATTTCTACGGGAGACAGTTTTAGCTTATTCATGCAGTCAATGGAAATAAAAGAATGCGTTGCACCACAATCAAATAGGACTGCACAAGGAATATCTTCTACATAACAAATACCTCTTATCAGCTCATCGACGTCGGTCACTTCTTCACCATCCATTGTATAAACTTTGTCTTTCTGCATTGGTCGACCACCTCCAGCTTGTCGCGTCTTCGCTATATTGACTTCCCTCTTAACTATATCCTCAGTACATTGGGCCGTAAAGTGACCATGCTTGCCACAACGGAAACAGCTTCCCCTTTCTCGGTTCGGGTCTAACCTCCAGCATTCTCCCTTGTGTTTCTTTCCACAGTGCTGACAGATTGGATAAGGGCTTGGGACAACCACCATCTGACGACCACTCCTTGGTGTGGCTGTTGTTATGGAGATCGGATTCACATAGGGGCCCGACCTATGGATTGTTCTTTTCCCCTAACAGGACCGACTAATTTCTGTGTTGTCTTGCTCCGCTTTTCGTCGGCCTTCCACTTGAGTCCCTTTTCATAAGTGCTGGCCATATTCACCAGCTGAAAGAGATCGGCCACATTCTGGTATTCAAAAGCAAGTCAAATTTCATCTCGGAGGCCGGATTCGAACTAAACGCACTTAGTGCGCTCGTCAGCATCTCGATAACTGCCAGAGTAACGGATCAAATCCTCGAATTGTGCCGCGTATTCCCCAACACTAAGGTTCCTTTGCTCCAGCTTGAGAAAGGCAATCTCCTTCTCCCTTCTAACATCCTCGAGAAAATACTTGTCGAGGAAACAGTTTCTGAATAGATCCCAAGTTATCTCTTGGTTCGCTGCCTCCAAACCTCTCCGTTGCTGTTCCCACCAATGTTCGGCCTCGCTTGTCAGCACATATTCAACCAGTCTAACTTTATGCTCGGAAGGCGGTTGCAAGGATCGGATTATCTTCTCAATTTCTTGGAGCCATCTCTGAGCTCCATCATGGTTGTAGCCTCCTTCGAACCGAGGCGGTTCGTTCTTCCTAAATCGACTCATCCAGTCGATCTCGGTCGGAGCCGGTGATGGAGGTTGCAGGGCTGCAGCTGCAGCTGCTGCGACCAAGGCTATGTTTTGGGCTTGGTTTTGTTGCATTTGTGCAATGTTCTCAGCCTGGTTCTGCTGAGCCTGTGCTTGGTTCTGCTGCATCTGAACCAGAGTTTCCAGAATAGCAGCAATTCGATCATTGTCGGCCCGTCGCCCAACCATACTGTTTAGTCATGAAGGGACAGCCAGCTAATGATCGATTAGTTATATAACTATATATATATATCCATCCGACCAACTAACTAAGACACTTAACTATACATATCGGTTACTCGCTTGGTGAGTAACCACTGGAGTAATGAGTTACTCCATTAGGCTGAGGAGAAACTGCTCTGATACCATAAATGTAACACCCTAATTAATATTTACCCTTAATTAATTTTAGGACTTGAAAATTTTCTTTGATGAACACATAAACCTCAATTCATTTAATAATTTCAGAGTGCTAGCAATATATGTTTACAAAAGAGCACCGAGGTGCATAGCCATATTACTTTAAATGTTCACTTTTACATATCCAAAATAGTTGATTACATATTAACTGTAAATGTCTGACTAAAGACCTACTCTCCCTGTGAGGGAGAGTGAACCTGCTCGGCCGGGGACTGCGCTTGCTCGGGCTCAGTACCTGAAAAATGGTAAGGAGGTGAGCATTGCACAGAACTCAAGTAAGCAGTTTCTAACATGACATACCGAACTACCAAGTCATACACAGATAAACAAATTATACACGTAGTCAAATAATCAATCCAATCATATAGCATGCATATCTATTAACATTTTGCTCAGCCCATAAATGATCCCTCAGATAATTTCTTCATTTTGTTTCCTAATAACATAAATTTCCGACCTTTACACTCATGCTCCTTTACTTGTCTCTACATTCACTCAACTCGATCTCTTTTTCCATCTTATTCGTCTTTTACCTGTTTTACACCTTTTATACTTGGCTGCGCACACCCCGTGTACGTCTTACACCATTGTTATTCTCGGATCATGGAGTGTCCATCACTCCATGCAACCCCGCGTACGTGTTGCATGTCTAACAGCTGCGTACCTCGTGCATCTTATGCGATCAATGCACGCACCCAATACGCATCTTTTATGACCAGGAGCACATCCGACCGATTTCTTCTATGGAGCTGAGGTATGTCCATCACTGCGTGCAACCCCGAGTACGTGATGCACGTCTAACAGCTGCGCACCTCATGCGTCTTATGTGATCAATGCACGCACCCAGTACGCGTCTTCTATGACCAGGAGCACAACCTAGCCGATTCCGTTTGCTCGGAACCTTGTATGAGACATAACTGCGTGCAACCCCGCGTACGTGTTGCACGTCTAACAGCTGCGCACACCCCGTGTACGTCTTACGCGATCAATGCACGCACCCAATACGCGTCTTCTATGACCCGCTCACACAACCATTTCTCTTTATTTATTCTTTCTCTTCATTTAATTATTTTCTCTCGTATTTCCTCTCGGTTTGTTTCCCTTATTTACCCTTTCACACGTCCTTTTTCTCTTTCCCAGTCCTTAATTATTAACCATTCTTTGGTCTGGTTACTAGTGTCTTACCTCATTCCCCCATCACAGCCACTCATCATAGGCTCATAAAGCAATCACATATTATCAAATATGTTCAACAATTATCATCATTCACAAATATTTAATCATGTTTCACAAATAAACAAGTATTTTAAACATACACCTATTCATGACTCATTTAATGTTTCCTTTTATTTATTCCTTTTATTTATTTCGTTCTTCCCTAAGATTAAACTATATTCGGTACCCTAATCTAACACCCAATCTTAGCACCCGTTATGAACACACTAGGAACTCAAACCTAAGCTAAGGTAACACTCACTCCTTACCACGAAACCGTGAGAGATAAGAAGATACTCCGAGTTTGAGCTTGATCCCTGCAACTGAGTTCTTTTAATCGTGATCCCCTTTTGATTCAGGTAACGCCTTGACTGAGCTTCAGAAACACTGGAGGGAAACCTGAAGCTTAAGAGGAAATGGAAGAAATACTCTTGATTCTTAGAAGTGTTTGAGGGTTGGTGACTATTGATAGAGAAGAAGAAGAAGTAAAGGACGTAGAGGAGAAAGAGTAGAAGCGTTGATGTGGTGGTTGTGGATTTTAGTTTTTATTCTCCTTCTGCAAAAGATGTGTGGTTCTGATTGAAGGCTTCTTTGAGAAGCTTGGAATATGTGGCTAGGATTTATTGGCTCCTTGAGGAAGCCACCAATAGTGACTTGAAAAGGACATAAAGTGATTGAAGGAGACGATTGTACAGTCGGTGCGCATAACGAGGCATAAGCTGCTTAGCTCTAGCTCGGTACGATAGGATAGAAAAGCCAAGGTGTCTTGGCTTTGACAAACAAAAGCAGTAAGAGGTCGATCCTAAGATCGGTTATCCCAAGGTGACACGCTGAGGTCAGCTGAATAGGGCTAGAGCAAGTGCGTGAAATCGCGTGTCGATTCGTTTTTGCTCGGCTGAGATGGGTCTGAGACCCAGTACGTCGCTGAATTGGTCGGCTAAGGCTTCCTATTCCCTTATTAAAACTTTACCTATTTCTATGACTCCCTACTATCTTAATCAGAATTATATTAAATTAAACATTAAATTTTTGGGATGTTACATCAAGAATCCGTGGAATGCAGCTAAGCTTCGTATCTTTTACAGTTAGACGTCGTCTTTTAAAGTTTCTTTAGGCTATTTATTTTCCAAGAAGGTCTTATAGACCAATGTCATGTTTTTAGTTTATTTCCATTTTAAAAGAAGGTCATGTGGACCGCTGTCTTGTCTAGGTTATGATAATTATACACTATTTCATACTTGTGTTTCCATTTTATTAAAGAGAATTGTGAAAATTCCGTAAGTTACAGGATTAAGTATGATACCCCCATGAGCTGGTCTGTTCAAACCGGTTTCCTTCATTCAAAGACCCCATGAGTTCGGTCTACTATTTGTTCAAACTAGTTTCCTTCATTCAAATACCCCATGAGTTCGGTCTACTATTTTAAAAATAAAAAACATCTCGAATTATGAGTCCGAATGCCTCATGCCGGCATCACGAATCTGGCATCAGGAACCCTGCATCAGGAGTTTGGTATCAGAAATCCAACAATGACTGTTTGTTTTTTCAGAATCAAGGTATGCCTCATACCGGCACCAGGAATTCGGCATCTTGGTTTAAAACATAAGTTATTGATACTATGAAGCCGACACCCAAATGAGTCCAGTATCTAGTGTTAAATACACCACTTATTTGACTAGCCATCATATAAGAAGTGAAGTGGGTAAGAAGATGTTCTTATTGAATACCGCCCATGTATTTAGTATGATCCCTGTAGTCTTGAATATAAAAGACTGATAAGATAAATGGAAAACCATTCGCTGGCTAGAATACGACTTCCATCGATCAATAATTGTATGGATACACAGAGACAAAAGGAAACACTTGGCATAATTCATTGATTGAAAAGTTCAAAGTACAATTAAGAAGAAGCTGACAATACAAAGCGAAAAGTGGAAAACGACTGGAAGTAAAAGAACTGGAAGTAGACAGTACATAGTGCTGACAATTCGGGCGAGCGAGCGGGCATTGTCCATGCCCATCAAAAGCCCTCTTTTTTGCGGGCATGCCCGCCTGCCCATTATAATATTTTGGGCTGAAAATTCATGCCCTGCCTGCCCTAAATGCGGGAAGGGCATGCCCATGGGAGTCCCATTTAAATAAAAAAATTTAAAAAACCATATATTTTTTTTTGGAACATAAAAAAAATCATATATTCTATCTTCAAAATTCATAAAATGTAGACTAAGATTGCACAGCATATAAATGTTCACACTCAAAATTCATAAAAACATAATAATAAAGTTTGATACCCGACAAAAGATGTAGGGCGGCTCCTAATTGTGCAGCTCCTAATTTTTATTTTTTTAAAAAAAAACCAAAAAATGGGCGGCCCGTGGGCGGCCCACCGCCCGCCCAATGATGCCCGACAAAAGAAATGGGCATGGCGGGCGGGGCTCATTCGAAAATTGGGCTTAAAAATGATGCCCTGCCCACAAAAAATGTAGGGCGGGCGGGCAGGGCCCATGGGCATCCACCCTAATTGCCAGCACTAAGTCAGTACATAAAGAGCAAGAAACAAAAAACTAAGTAGCAGCATTATCATCTTCATCATCCTCAGTTTCATCATCATCAATGGCCAAGGGATCAGGGCAATTTGCGTCATCTAAGTTCACTGGGACCCTGGTTCCATCAGAAAGGTAGCTATAGAGCACCCCCTCGTCCACTTTGTGCAAAAAATGCTTACCCTTGGCAGAAAAGTCATTGTTAAGAAAGTTTGCTTGCTCCACCGCATTCATGAAAGAGGATTTGACATATTCAACTCACTTTCCCTTATACATGTCCATTTGTCTCTCAGCTTCATTGAGGGCATTCCTCAGTGTGTTTAAAGCAGCTTCATTGGCATCATTCACCTCTTTCAGTTTATCATCCATCCTTTTGGCAAATTCTTCCTCAGCTTGGGAAAGGGCTTGCTTGGCTTCCCTCAATTCGGATGCTTGGGAAGCAAGCTGTTCAACCATCTCAGCCTCTTTCTTCACATAAGCGGCCAAGTCAACTGCTTCTTTCCCAACAAACAGGACTTTTTCAGCATTGTCTTCTAAGAACTGGAGGGTGGAGGCAGCACGAAGTTGATGCTTCTTCAGCGACTTCATCAGATTAACAAATTCCCGACGAGTCATCCCTTGGAAGCGATGAGAATCAGTCTCAATCAAGATCATGCGACCAAAGTTGTCGCTCAAATTTTCCTCCGACACTGAGGAAGAGAAACTACCGACACCAGAAGACGCCTGACCAACATCAAAGTGAGACCCCATAATTGGAGAGTTGGATTGTGTGTCTTCCTGGTTCTGATATTTCCTCTTCCTAGCCGCAGCTTCAGGACTGTCGAGGACCACGACAACAGGAGGAGGACGGTTCGCGGTTGTCTTGCTTCGTTTGGAAGGCTTCCTTGGAGCGTTCCCCAGTGCGGCTGCAAGAGCTGCAAGGTCTTGAGGGTTGGCCATTTTGTCTGCATAAAAATAAAACAAAATGTTGAAATCCAAAAAGCAGATAAAAGAAGTTAATGATACGCATGATGTATCCTACCAAAAACAGAACGTAAAGAATTTGAGTCTGCATCCACTATCACTTTGGTATTAATGTACCCAAAGCGTTCGTACCACGCAAAGAAAAAAGGTAAGGTGGACCTCTCCGTATTTGTCAGGACATTGTTAGGCGTAAGGAAACAGAGCGCTAGTATAAGTGAATTTTTTGGAAGACCATAAGAGTGGGAAAAATGGCTTTCCCCCATGGTCAAAGAAGAATGGTCAAGAATGCGGAGCTCCTGTTATCTTGAAGTATTCATTCTTAAATCCATTGCATGTTTCCGAGTAAGTCTCAAAAACTTTCCAGTTAAGTCGTGATTTTAGAGTAACCCAAGAACACTTTCCTTTGACTTTGCTTGAGGCAAAAGGACCAAAAAAGGTAAAAAAAACATTGGAAGTGTGCAAGCCAAATTGAAGGGGTTACAGAAAAGTTGGAATGCTCTTAGATAGCACCAACCATTCGGATGAAGTTGGGAGGGAGCAAGTTCTAGATGGGTAAGGACTCTACATTCGAAATCAGTAAAAGGAATCTGGACTCCACAGGTATTGAAAAGAATTGCATACATAAAGAAAAAAATTTCAATAGGGCTTCTTATAGTGCAAATCTGGTTCTCAGAAGAAGAGGCCTCTAAGGCATAAAAGTTGGGGGTAAGTCCTTGGGCCACAAGGTTAGTTTATTGTGGAATTCTTGTAACAGTTGGACATCTACAAATATGGAAGGCCTGCCCAAGGCATCAAGGTCTACGGTCTCATAGCCTTTTTGGTCAACAGGGAGGACAAATTCCTCCGAGTTGGTTTGAGATCTCTTTTTCCCCATGGAAGATTCCTGAGAGGAAGTAGTAAAAGAAAATTTAGGAGAAATATTGTTGACTTCGCTGAACATGTTCCTAATGATCCATTTCTTCACCAGTTCGTCTAAGGCTTCCCTTTCACGTTCAGAAAAAGAGGAGTTTTGAAGACCACTGGTTTGGTTAGTAGAATTCCCAATATCAGTAGTAAAAGGCTTAGACGAAGTGAAGGAAGAAGAACATGAGAGTGTGTTGACAGAGAATGAATTCATGATTAAAAGAAAAAAAATCAAAAGGTGAGTACATACCTGAAGGATGAAGAGTCTGTAAGAAAGAAGGAGTTAAAGAAGATACGAACTCGTATGGAAATGCAGAAGAAATGGTGGAGTGAGTTTTTTCACTAAAGACTCTTCTTTATTTATAGTGAGAGTTCGGTTTCAGTAGGGGGCAAGTGAAAGAATGCTTGCATTAAGTAGAAACCTACTCAAAAGTCATATCAATTGGAATGGAGCAGTGATGAGTCATAATGGTTGCAGTGATGAGTCATGATGGTTGACAACACCTCCCCATCTCCCTAAAAACTGAATCTCGATCAATGCATCTCCTCAGAAACTGAACTTCACAGAGGGCTGAGCTTGTCTTTCTCTTGGATGCCGTGAAATTAGGAATTCGGATTCCAAGCCTTCTTGGGAACAAACAAGTTTCTGGGTAACAGAGACAAGCCAAGAGGATGGCCATTGGGAAGATTGACTTATGTCAGAACAGAGTCTGACTAGAGATTGATTATGGCAGGGAATCTCTTCCTCAAAGGCTGAGCCCTTGGAATTTTGAAGCTTTGGGAAGAGCCAAAATTTATGATCAATCTTGGAAAGATCGAAGCCATGATACCGATATGTCTGATGTACCTAGGAAATAACATATGAATTGAAGGATGAAAGACTTGATGAATCCACTTAGAATTCATGACTCACATTCGTGAACCATGACTTGGGGGGCTACTGTTATGGACCGTATCAATTAGACCAGAGTACCGATATGCTGATACCGGTAAAAGGCCCTATTGGCCCAGTTATGCTGATACCGGCATACCAGTAAGAGGCCCTATTGGCCTAGTTATGCTGATACCGGCATACCGGTGCGAGGCCTTAGTGGCCCAATCCGCTCATATCGGCATACCAGCATACCAATACACCAGCATACCGGTGTCATTCCTCAACGATCTGATGTCCACTATCGGACCGTAATACCGGTAAGACGTCAGCCGCACGTGTCAAGGAATCCAAGGAACCGTTCTACCTATGAGCATTGGATCCTGCACGTTATGATACCCGCCATTACACTCTGCCGTTAACAGGAACTTCATCTGCATCATGATGGCAGCAATCAACACCAATAATGCAGTTATGCAGGTATGCCTATATAAGCCTGTTAAGACAAGAAGGCATGTATCTTACTAGCTCACACATACACACACAACACCTAAGAAAACGATCAGAGTGTAGGTATCTTGGTATCCAAGGTGCCCATCTTACATTTGACATCAACAAGTAGAGTTGTTGGATACTTGGCCGGATAGTCCAAGTCCAATAATTCTATGATAGAACAATATCTATTTAGATTTAGCGAATAATTTATGGTTTTTAGTTATATATTGTTTCAGTTATATATATGATGTCATGTCATGCAATTATGGATATGTTTATTGCAATTGTTTGAGAATACTTATATGATTATGGTTCATGTTATGTGTTTATTTTGGCATATATATGGTTTTATTTCAATATTGTTTGAATTACCTAAAGTTAAAGGAAACATTTCAAAATGAAATACCTCGGCCTAAAGATCGAGCATTTAGCAAATTAAATTTGTGCCTATCAAGTTGGGGGAAACAACTTCTAAAGTGATTTGCTTTGATAAATAACAACTAATTTATATGCTAATCTCTGTTAGATTGTTAAATGTCATACGTGACTTAATATGTCATCTGATGTTAATTTATTAGCAAGATATTGTTATTCATTTACAAGAAGATGTTGGAATGAAGTTAAGCACATACTTTAGTATGATAAATTGAATAAAAGTCTTTACGGATTGAAGTAATTTGATCGCATGTGGTATAATCGCCTAATTGGATATTTAATCAAGGAAAGATATAAAAATGGTCGAATTTGTCCATGTATTTCCATGGAAATGTGCGGCAAGGAATTTGCTAAAATTGATGTTTATGTTGATGATTTGAACATTATTGGAATTCCTGAAGAGCTTCCAAAGGCTAAAAATTGCTTAAAGAAAAAGTTTGAGATGAAGGATTTGTAAGGAACTAATTTTTATTGTCTTGAATTACAAATGAAATATTTAATGAAATTATGGTACATCATGAAACCTATGCTGCGAAGGTAATAGTGTAGTATTTTAGAGATAATTGTTCACGTCAGGGGCAGAAATAAATATGTACTGCACTCTTTTTCCCTTAATCACGGTTTTTTCCCGATGGGTTTTCCTGACAAGGTTTTTAATGAGGCAACATCCAATTACGTAAGAAGAATTGTGTACTCTTTTTCCTTTACTAATTTTTCTCATAAGGTTTTTCTTAGAAAGGTTTTTAAAGAGACATATTCTCTTAATAGTTATCCAAGGGGGAGTGTTATGAACAATTTGTATTTATCTAATAAGTGGACGACTCTATCATAGTTTGAGTTTATCCCTACTTTATGTTTATCTTTAGTTGAAACAAATTCATGACATGGTTTCATCTTTTCCTATAAAATAGGACTCATATGTATTGTAAACTTGGCCCCAAGAAGTGAAATACAATTTCTCCATACTTCTATTTTCTCCCTCAATCTCTTATGTCTTCATATTTTCATTAATTCATAACAAGTAAATATTTAATTGTAATATTCAACCAGGTTCTCTTTGAAAATCAAATAATTTTTTATTTCACAAAACTCTATATTAATTCAAATCAATACAAAAAACTCCATAGTCAAGTATAAGCCAAATAATCAAATATCAACCAATATATAATAAAAATTAAATTTTACAAACATTGCGTAATACAGATACAGAGACCACTAAAATATATTAAATACTAGCTCTCACCCCGTGCAATGCACGAGTTATTGATAATTTAATTTTTTATATTAAATATTTTAAAGTAAAGATTATTATTACACAACAATAAAAAAATTATACAAAAAGGCAGATACTTAAATCAAACACTACACTTAAAAAAAATTAATTTAAATGAGTTTGTTGAGAAATATTTTACTTTCTTGTGTAAATAAAAAGTAACACTTTTTATCTGATGTCTTCCTTATTTATTTAATAGATAAATTAACATTTTTATATGATTATCAACTTTATTTTAAAGAATCAAAAGTAAATCATATTTAAATATTTTCATCTTTTTTGTTTGGTGGTATTATAAGTAAATTTAAGGATAAATTAGAATAATTCGTATTTCATAGGACATGAAGATGACATTGAACTTGTTATTCTTGACTGTCTTGATTAATTAACACATTGCATTTTATAAAGAATATAATGACTGCTCTTTTTATTTATTTTTATTATTATATTTGTTTATGTATAGATGAGTATTAAATTAATGTATTTCTTATTTAGTTGATCGATGAAGTAACACTTTTTATATATCATTATTACGTTTATTATGATATTATAATTAATTGGAGTGGAATCAAAATTAAACTTTTTTTTAATTTTTTTGTTTGATGGCATTATGAGTATATTTGAGGATAAATCAAAATATTTCCTATTTCACGGGACATGATAATTTAGTATTTTTTTAATATAAATTATCATCTTTTTAATATGATTATCACATTTATTATTATTATTATTTAAATATTTTTGATATTTTTCATCGTTTATCTTATCTCAAATTAATCATAAGATTTGATCCGAACAAATCTTTACCCTAATTGTTCTAATCATCTTGAATTATTATTTTTTTCAATTTTTAAAATGTATGTACCTTTTTTTTTTAATCTGTTACAATTTTTTTGTAGAGATTATAACTATCCATTGCAAACTTTTTACAAAATGATAATCATTATATTTAATCATATATCCATATTATTTTTAATGTTTGAAAAAATCTATACTTTATTAGTATTTAATTTGTTTTACTTTTAAAAAAATATTGGAATATTCTCAATTTCGATATTGCAACCTATACAGATTTATGATCTCTTCATGGATTACGTGGAAAATTCTAGATGAGACATGGAAATTCTTTTTCTTCTTATATGTTTTATAAGTATTGAATCTATCTCCTTTTTGTAATTTGTGGATAGCATCAAAAAAATTTATTCCTGAATATCCTAACCAAATAATCCCTAAGTTTTTTTATAGATTAATCCCTCAGTTTTTTAATATAACACTTTTTATATTAATTATTATTTTTTCATAATTATTTTGATAAAAAATAAATTTATCTCGATAATACATTTAGATAAAGTGATTACAGAAAAGGTAGGAAGAGATTTAGATTAAATTTAGCTATTTTTATCTTTGGGTCTGTAGTTTGTATTTTGTTTTTTTTTAATGTTGTTGTTATCTTTTAATATACATTTAGATAATGATTTTAATTTTAATTTAATTATTAAATAGAATTAATGATGATATTTTAATGTTGTTGGAATGATTGTTCTTTCTCATGTGTAAACTATGACAAAGAAACCAAATCAAAGTTTTCCATGGATGCATGTTGGAACACATAATTATCCTTTAAGATATGAAGAAAATCTTTGCAAGTTAGTTATTTAACTTTCCACATGTCTAAGATAGAAGCAGGTGCCACCCTTGCCAGAACCTCTACCACCAACTCTTTTGGAAGAGCTTTGATTGTAGAAAAAGAAGACTTCTCCTTCTTCATATTATTTCTTCCTTTCTTCACTCCTAAATCACTCATGCTCCTGAAAAGAAACTTGATTGTATTTGTTTGCTCCTGAAAAGAAACTTGATTGTTATTTGTTTAGAATCTTGAGATTAGGATTGAGAATATGAATATTGAATAAGAATATGAATATAAAATAAGAAATAAATTATTAGGAACATTAAAATACGAAATAATAAAATTAGAGAATTCTTGGGAGTAGGGAGATCTGAAGGTGAAACAAATGTAAAGAATGAATGTGAGATCATGTTATATATAGTGATTTTTTTTCAAATATTTTTTTTTAGGATAATGATTACTTCTTTTTTCAACAAACTGAGGATATTGATTTCACATACAGATAATGCTCAAGCATCATCTGTTTGTGTTTATCAATCTTTTTGAGAATAATGATTTTTTTTTAACAAAATGAGGATAATGATTCAACATTTCCACATATAGATAATTTATTTATTTTAAATTATAATTTTGATTAAAGACGATATTGTCTACCTACAAATGCTCATGTGCGAATATTCCTTAAGCGAACAAACGTAATGCCTCAAAAATTTCTCCGACAAACGTGGTGCCTCGAAAAGGGATATTTTTATATAAGTATAGTAGATTTTGGTATGTGGAGAAACTCAATTAATGAGAGAAGTTCTCATAGTGAATTTTATATTCACCACTCCTTTCCTAATAAGGACGTTGCATTCCTCTTCTTCCCCCACAATTGTGTAAGAGGTAACGCATTTCTGTAAGCACAGAGTTGTCACTCAAATTTCTCCACTACAATCACCAAACTACCAATTGATCTCAAAATCAATTGCTACACACTATCCATCTCAACCAACATAATTTTTGAGAGGTCATTTACTCTGTATTTGTATCAAACAAAAAAATTCACGGACATACCTGTCTTCCGATAATAATAATAATCTTTCTTGTTCTTGTTTCAAGATATCACTTTTGCTCAGTAAAAAATAATAATAATTTTGGTCGCCCAATGCCCTCATAATTCCTTTGTTCCTCATTCTTATACTCCATCGCAAACAGAACTTGCTTATAGCCACGTCATGCTCGTCAACGCCCTCAAAGCAAAGAATCAAAAGAAATTATTAGAACAATCACATATTCCAATAAAGTAATTAAAATTCTTTTCTATCCTTAATATTTTAATGCAAAGTAAAAAGAACGAAAGCACCTTTGCAACCATCACTACTTTAACTTTGCTAACCGGATTTGCGAAGATGCTCCAGACACTCTATCTCTAATTTGATTTCTTCGACACCAAGTGTTATATGATAGGCAATAATCCTTAAGATTGTTGGATAAATTAGTGCTTAAATAAATAAATTAAACAAGTAAAAAAATAAATAAATTAAATAGAGAAGATGGAGAAGTGATGAGGATCAATATATTATGTTTATAGCCTGAGACATGTGTAAATACACTGTCCTTAAAAATTATTTCGCCTTATATACGAAACTCCCCCAAGATTTAACAAACTCTTCTAGGATAACCTCTCGCCCAAAAACAACAAGAATTACATCAACTTTGATAAGACAAGGCTAAGCCTTTATACTCTCTTACTCTCTATCATGAAAAAAAACTCTATCTCGTAAAGTACTCTTCTAAAGAACTACATCTATGTACAAACCATATATCTCCTATATATATAGAGTCTCAATCCAATGAGTATAGTAACACCAAATAAAGTTTCTGTTGCCATGTACTAAGACCTTGCTTGAGCCTTTATCAATTTGCCATTATAGCTGTTAGAGGATTTACAAAACAATTACTAAAGCAATTATATACCAGCCCAACGGAAACTAATATATTCTTAACATACTACTGGTATATAAACTAGAATATATTTGAGATATAACTATTAGAATTAATATACCACAAAACCCTTGAGCTTTTGGGGAAACCGTAACATAATGGAAGAATAATTAAATAATTGCTTTTGGTTTATGAAATATAACTGTAATAGTTAAGTATATATAAAAATGACAAATAGGTGGAATAAAAACATGTGCCATAATAAGGAAATGAAAACACCTTAAATAGTCATAAAAATGTTTGAATGTAAAATTGTAAATTATACTAAATAAATGGTAAAATAAATTATTGTTGAAATATTATAAATTTTCCAACAGATTATACTTGCATCTTATTGCTTTGTTTTGTTTCAAGAACTTACATATGCTTCCATTTCGATGTAAACATATTTAAAAAGAGGTGAGTGTAACCTTTTGAACAATAAAAGATGATTGGTGTAATTAATAAGCCAAATAACAAGGAATGTTAGTAGGGGAGGGAATGAGGCAGGCCGGCTCATGGGGGCCTATGACTCGGCTCATTTAAAGCTCGGGTCGGCTCGACTCATTTAATAATAAAAATATCAAGCTTAAAATTTTTAAAAAACTTATATATCTAAATAAGCCGGGCTCAAGTTTTATAAAAAGTTTATTATATTTTAACTTTATAAAAACTTATATATTATATTTTATTAATGATTTAAATTAAAATTAAAAAATTAATATATATATATATATATATTCACTCATAAATAATATTATAATTAAAAATAAAAATATAATTTCTTTCACTTTTTTGTTGGTTTATTAATTTGAAGCTCAAGGCCATTTATATTTTTGTATACTTTTACTTTTGTTGTTATATAGTTTGAGGTTTGACGTTGTTTACTTCACTTTATTTTATTTCTATCACATAATTTGATGGCATAGGGCAATTTTATGTTTGTGTTAAAATGTGAAAATTTTATTGAATAAACGGGCTTTTGGGCCAAGTCAAACCTTGAAATAGGCCGAGCTTATACTTAAAATATGGAAATTGCTTTTTGGCCCCCAATTCCGACTTTTTGGCCCCCAATTATAATTTGCATGGACCGAAATGCCCCTGAGAGTGTTAACACTTCCGGTTATGTGTAACCGGAAATTATTTTCCGGTATTATTGAACCGGAACAATTCTGGTACTGCCTAACTGGAAATGTCTACAACTGCGAGGGATTTGGGAAATTTTCCAATGAGATTATTGTTTTTGAGATCCAAGCTTTCTAAGCTTGGTAGGTATCCAAGTCGAGGTGGTATTTCACCACTAATGAGATTGTAGCCGAGGGAGATAGTGGTTAGCTTTTCAAGTCTTTCAATTGACAAGGGTATATTCCCACTGATTTTGTTTACAGATAAATCTAATGTTGCAAGATTTTTCAAGAAGCCCAACTCTGCAACTCATGAGGAATGCAACCTTGAATGTGGTTGCCAGAAATCATTAGCACCCTAACTCTCTAAGGTTTCCTAGTGAATGTGGGATCTCACCCTCAAGAAAATTGTAGGACAAGAAGAGATCTGTGAGTTTAGAGAGATTACCAATTTCTGGTGGGATAGTACCTTGAATGTGGTTGCTAGAGATGTTTAGCTTCACTAAATTGGCGAAGCTTTCCTATTGAAGCCGGTATCTCACCTGTAAGATAATTTTTGGACAAACCAAGATAAGTGAGTTAGTTTGGCAATACCGGTTTAGACGTACCTGAAACATTTCGGTTAGGCAGTACCGGAATTGTTCCGGTTCAATAATATCGGAAAATAGTTTCCGGTTACACATAACCGGAAGTGTTAATATTTTCATGGGCATTTTAGTCCACACAAATTATAAATGGGGGCCAAAAAGTCGAAATTGGGGGCCAAAAAGCAATTTCCTAAAATTTAGACTATGATGAGCCAGTAGACAGGCTTGGGCCTCGAGTTTGAAACACAGGCCAAACCTGTTTGTGTTAAGGCCTGGCTCATTCCCACCCCTAAATGTTAGTGTAACTTTTTCGATGAGATATGGTTTGTCATAGAACTAGATTTTGTTTACCTTAGATAAGATGGACAAAAGAACTAACAAAAGAACGAAATGAGTTTGGCACTTGTAAATAATATTGAAATTGTGATCTATCAATCAAATATAAGGTCAGTATATAATTTAATATGAATATTTATATAATTTTTTAGTAAGTCTAACATGCATCAGTGAATAATATTAGAGTTTTCAAAATTACTCATTTTCATCTTCTTGCATCGATCTCTAATCCCTCTACGCTTTCCCCTTATCTATTTCCATAGTCTTCGACCTCACTCTCTTATTCTCACGCGTTGCCATAGCATTTGACGTCATTCTCTCGTTCTCACATGAATCGTATCCCAAAACCCTAATATGCCGCCTTCAACCCCATTCACTCCATTCTCTCACCCTCATCTCACATTTGGTCGCTATCTCGATCCTCTTCAACCTCAACTCTCAAATCACCTTCCGCGCCTCATTCTCTAGCACCCTCGTTTCACCGCTTTCTGGATCCTCTCAATCCCCTTCAGTCGTGTGAGAATCCCATAACCGAATCGCCTTCCGCGCCCCATTCTCTCGCACCCTCATTCCATCGCTTTCTCGATCCTCCTCACCCGAGGCACAATTGTTGACAACTCCATATCCTTCACCACCTACATTTGGAAGGAAGAAAGAAGGAAGGAAGGAAGAAAGAGATAAGTAACATTGTTGTTGTAATGAATATGGGATTTGAATGTAGGTTGAAAAGACTTTGGAAATTATGGAATTAAAGTGTTTGGTGCGGGTGGGTGAGAAAGGTTGAAAGGCTATGGAAATTTTGGAATTAAAGTGTTTGGGATGAAGAAGGGTGGTTTGGTGTTTGGAGGTAGTGGCGGTTATGGGTTTGGGATTTGAGGAAGAAAATAAAAAAGTACTTCCTCCGTCCCATTATCTTGGTAAAAAAATGCAAAAAATTTTGTCCCATATTAAAGTAAAAATATAAATGAAAAATCTTAAAGATTGTATATTTTATCGATGATGGATAAGTAAATAAGGAAAATACATTTAAAGATTTTTTTTGGAGGCAATATTGCAATATGTATTAATTTTAATGATATGAAAATTTGTGTAATATCAATTTGTAATTAATGAATGAATCATGCATTATATTAAATAGATACTCTCTTATTTTCATTGACCTGTTTGACTTTTATCAAGATAATGGGACGGAGGAGTATAATTTTGAAGTAAAACCAAAAAGTAAGATTTGGGGATAATTTATGGGGATTAAATTTCAAAATTCATAATATATATATATATATATATATATATATATGTGATATGTTTCATGCATTATGTTCAACTAATATATTGAGACAAAGGGCCCAACAGGTATGCATATAGTGACCGGTATAACCTTGGGCTCTTTCCTTCTCTAATAATTTTTTAGGTATATAGAGTTTTGTTAACAAGTGTATTTGGAGACTTGTTAAACTTCTTAAATACTTTTAATAAACTTGTTAAGAAGTCAAATATAATAAAAATTATTGAAAAATACAATTTTTAAATTTTTTAAGACATTTATTGACTTTAGTAACTGAATCATTGAGTGACTATACAACACAAGTCTCGACACATATTTAAATATAATATTTCATTCGGTCTTAAATATAAGAAAAAAATAATTTTATTGGGGATCTCAAATATAAGAAAAAGTTAGTAACAAATTTTATATTCTCAGTACAATCATTTCTAAAATATCCTTATAAAGTGGTCGTATAATTTAATTTTTGTTTCATTCCCGTTGCAAATTTTCTAAAGTAATATATTTTATGAATTTGAGAAAATTAAATACACTCAATTAACTTCCTTAATAAGTGTGAAATTAGTTTTTTTTTGTAACACCCACTAAAATTATTTTCAAAACAAAATAGTATATATGGATATTTAATGGAATAATACTAAGAGTCTTATGTTAAGTGGAATTAATTATGAGTGTGAACTTTGAATATTTATTTGAAAATAATAAAGGATTAAATTATGTGGAAAAAGAAATGAATTAGAAATAATAAAATCCAAGTTTTTGGCCCATTTTAGTCGAAATACTTGAGTATTCCAGTCAATACTCGAGTATTCTGACCAGTGTTTAATAAATTCAAATTTTTAAGTTGAAATACTCGAGTATTGGGGAAAATACTCGAGTTTCTGTCCAGTTCTGCAGCAAACATGTGGCGGTTTCAACACTTTTTGAAGTAAAAACTCATTTCTTTTGGCCCATAACCTATGAGCACGACCTTACTTCATAGAAGGGTAAGTTAGAACCTATAAATAAGCATTTTGGAGGGGATTGAAACACAATTGAATCCCTCAAACCCGAATTTCTCTGAAATTCCTCTGTTTTCCGGTCCTCCCTTCGAGCTCTTTGTTCTCCCTCCTCACTTAATGAAATTCAGTGCAACCAAAATACACTTCAAGTTCTAATTCCCCTCTTGAGTTAGAAACAAGAACCACGAAATTTGAGTCCATGTAGCATAAGTTATAAGCCTAAAAAGTTGAGTCCTCAAAGCTGAAACAGAGCAGAAGCTGTTTCATTTCACCCACTTCCTTGAATTGGTTTGGTAAGCTCACTAAACCAATTCGTCTCAAACATACTTCTAATCAAAGTTAGTACTTCCTAGTTTCTGAAACTAATTTATTTCATCCCTTTCCATTACATATTCATTGTTAAATTCGTGACCAAAGTACCCTTGTTGCATCAGTTTTCCAAGTTCTAAGTTGGAGCTCTTCAAGCTCAAAATTCATTTCAGTCAATTTTCTTCTCAACCAACCATTTCTTTAGTTTCATACAGGTATGGGAGAAGTTACCTTATTGCTAGAATGGTATTTAATAAGCTAAATCCATAAGAACCATTTGAGGTTCATGGGCAAGAAACTTGGAAATGAAACATAGACTTGGAGGTCTAAAAGTCTTGAACTAATGAATGGAATCACTTTCATATAACATATTCTTGCTTACAAAATGATTAAATCGATTTAGAATTGAAGGGAAAATATTTTGGTATGTTAAAGTGTTGATTATGGAGTTTTATGCTTAATTGTTTAATTATTGGTACTCTATATGATTTGCTCATGTTTTATGTGTGCAATATGTTTATTATATGTGTTGTAACGTCTATTTTGCATTAAGATGGAGTAAGGAATCGAAACTCAAGATTTGGTACATAAAAAGCTCAAAAATCTGGTGCAAAACCAATCGAAATACTCGAGTATTTCATGCACTACTCGAGTATTTTGCGACTCTGAATACTCGAGTATTTCATACCATACTCGAGTATTTTGTGAAAAATATGAAAAGAATGCCATTTTCTTTATGTATTATGATTTAATGCTGTTTTAATGGAATCCTAAGACCACTATGAGGACTTCTACCCAATGGCATAATCTAACCACATTTGGTTGATATTTATCCTATAGGAGTTCCAAAGGAAATTTTATTTCCATTTGGTTGATATTTATCCTATAGGAGTCCGATCCTAAGGGAAATTTTATACCCATTTGGTTGATATTTACCCTATAAAGAGTCCCAATGACAATTTAATATCCATTCGGTTGATATTTACCCTATAGAGAGTCCCAATGGAAATCTTATCTCCATTTGGTTGATATTTACTCTACAGGGAGTCCCAATGGAAATTTTATTTCCATTTGGTTGATACTTACTTTATAGGGAGTCCCAATGGGACTTTATTAATGGTTATATCCAGTTGGTTGACAATTACCCTTACGGTGTTAAATTCATGTGGGGGACTAATACCCTGTGAATTTATTTTAACCCATATCGTGGAGTCCCAATGGGATTCTATTTATTTCACCAAAAACCATCAAAGGTGGCTATGCCGCCGATGGCATTTTCCAATTCAGTTAAATATAAATGATGACTAAATAAAAAGGATGTAATGATTCATAACCTATACGATGGATAATCCTAGAAGTAAAAATGACTATGATATGGTTATGATATGAGCTTGATGGACTTTGTCCTTGACATCAAGAGATGATGTGGATGATGATGATACACTGAGAATGAACCAATAATAAGGATTGGTACTAAACCATGTTTGCACGCATGCATTGATTGCTCCAGTTTGTTGAGGCTTTAATACTAGTTACGCTTGGCGGAGAAAGCATGTAAGTCGCGAGAGGTCGAGCGGAGGAAGCTCATTATGACCCATTTTTCTTCCAAACTGTGATGCCCCGGGATGTGATTCTAGATAGGCATACATCATACCATTAATAATGAGATCAATGTTGTATAAAAAGAGATTGACATATGTATATGCATTTCGTGAATTATTGTTATTTGTGATTGTTGTTTTTAGCCAATGTTATGTATCATTCGTTTTAACGTGATTAGTTATGACTTACTCCCTACCTGCCCTTGTATGTAGGTGACGATGATATATTACTTAAAGAGGGAGAATAGTGCCGACAAGGGATATGGGATTCCCTTACCTACGTTGGAGTTTTGGAACCATGCTCTGGATTATAATTAGTGTCTTAAATAACTCAGAGTCTAATTTCTGTTGTAGTACTTTAGTTTGAACTGTTGTGTTGTACTATTTTGAATAACGTGTATTGTAGTTTCTATTTTGTACGAGATTTGCTTTCGCAGTTGATTAATAAAGTTTGAAATTATTTGGTAAAAAATTATTCTCCATTTTTATAATAAGTAAATAAAAGGTTAAAAAGTCGGGATATTACATTTTTTACTTATATTTGAAACCCAAAAAAGTATCTAACAATACCAAAATAAAAGACTCAGCCCACTTGATACTTCATTTGACAAGTTTTTTGTGAAAGCTATCTTTTTGAAGTTTGAAACACTGCAACAAAATTACCCAACTACAATAAAGTGAATTTCCCTTAGATTTAGTCTTAAGTCTTCACTCATTCATTCGCAGACTCATCTAGTCATCTCATCTTTCTATTTCACTTTCATCTCAAAAGTTTCAGATCATCAACTATTCTTCAACAGAATCATGATAGTTCTTTTTTAAACTTTCTTATTTTTGTTTAAGGCTGATATAAACTTGTTCACTCACAATTTCACATTCTTTATTTTTGTTTAGATACTATCATAAGGTTTGAAATTTTTTCCTTTTTATTGTAACAATCCATAGAATAGTTTTTGGGCTGAAAGAGACAAAATAAAATCAACTTTGATTTTTTTTTCCTTTTTATTGTTGTTTTCTTGAAACAAAAACAAATTTCTAACAACTTTAGCATCAAAATTCAACATGGTTGTGCAATGAAAATATGAAACCAATCAGAATCAAACCTATGCTAGGAGAACTAAGATTATAATCAAAATTGAGGGTCTATAGCTGTCCCGGACCTGTCACCTAGCTAAGACAGCTGCCTTTGAGAGGACTTTGAGGGAGCCTTGAGCGAATAACAGAAAGAGCTTGACTACCTGGTCCGAACTCAAAAATGGCCCAGAAAAAGACGTTAGCTCGGATAAGCCGTAAGGAGCCCAGATGCAATCCTTATATAATAAATTTTGTTTATTATAGCATATGAAGAGTTGTTCTGCCATGTACTTCCTCCAACCTCTAATCTACTATCTTTATATATAAAGACGCGTTTTCGAGCCCTCACATTTGTCGTTGAAATTTTCGAGCCATCACGTTTGACGAAGTTTCCTTGCACTAGAACTATTGTAGGTAAATAATAATTATTTCCAACCAAAATATTACAATTTGAAATTAAATAGATCATTCAAGTTTTCCAAATCATTATCTCCAACCAATAATATATTACAATTTGAAATTAAATAGATAATAAATAAATAAATTATTTATTTTGGATAAATACAAAATTAAATCTTTAAAAACTTTTATTTGTTTTGGATAAATACAAATTATATATATATATAGAGAGAGAGAGATATTTACTATTTTCTATATATACATTTAAAAGTTTCGCATCATCTTTGTTCTTCATTCTTTCTTCTGATTTTTCTGGTATTTTTCTTTCATCTATTTTAATTTATTTCTTACCAAACTTATTATGCTCACATTTTTCATTATGTTCTTTCTCTTATATTCGATTTTTTTATTGGTCTTATAATTAAATATTTTAATCTTTCTCACCTAAATTTAGACTATTTTTTTTATCAATATACACCTTTTGATATTCTGATTTCATATTGATTTTTGTGAATTAAAGAGAACACCGCAATGTATTAGTGAATCACCTTTATAATATAAATAATGTATTGTCATGAACCTGTGCAAGCACTTATACATTATTGTATTGGTACATTAGTTCAGTTAGAATAATGTATTGTCCTGAACCCGTGTAAGCACTTCTACATTAACTAGAACATTGCAATGATACATTACAAGGGTTATTAATTTTTTATTTAGTCAGTAATTAAATTAAATTTTAAACATTTGACATGTGAGAAATGTCAAACTTTATTATTTGTGTTAGGATTGTTGTTTGAAATTGATAAAGAAATAAAAAAAATTAAAAATTTTGGAAATGCAAGAATTATTTTTAAATTTAGCTACGTTATTTATTTTTTTACAAAAAGAGTACATTTGTGCGTGAAGTAAAATTCTTTCTCCTGCGATGATTTTGTGCAATGGAATAAGTTCATTAGTTTGTGTGTATAGGTGTATTAGTTGGTAAATTTTTTTTCTTGTGGTTTGTACTTAGTTTGAAACATTGCACCATTTCATTATACACGAAATCATTGTTTTTTTGGATGCTTTAAAAATGTATCACAATTATATATAGAGTCTTAAATTGTCAAGATACATTAGTATTATTATGAAATAGTGTTTCGAATTTTTATTGTAAATGTGCATTAGTATTATTTCAAAATTTAATTTTTTTAAACTATATTTAGTAACATTATTCTGAAACGGGGTTAGTCCATAAGACATGTCTTTTCAAGAATTTTTAATTTTTTTAAATAATAGATATCGTCGACACATGACATATTTCATAAGTTCCCATTTTCCTAACCTTTTTTTTTTGTCGAAACCAGGTGGTGCCTGAACTTCACATTTTTTGTGGCTCAACTAATCCACCTCGGATCCGCGAACTGTGCGAGTCTTTGACTTAACGGTATGGATCCTCCCAGGAATTGTTGCCTCACTGAGACTCGAGTCTTTGACCCTGAAGTCTCTAAGCGCTCAGCCAGTTTCCACTAGGCCAATCCACTTGGGTCCCATTTTCCTAACTTTTATTGTAAGAGCTTGATAAACTTTCTTATTACAAGGATTGTACTCAAAAATATATAATAAAGAGTTACAAAACATTGCACCGGTACATTACTTTTTTTTTTTTAATAATATTCAAGATTGAAATATAGATTTACAAAACACTGCATTAGGACATTAGTTTTTTCTTTTTTTAAATTTTTTTTATTTTAATCATACTCAGGATTGAACTAAATAATGCAATAACTTGTACATTAGTTTTTTTTTTTTTAAATTTTAATAATAATATTCAGGGTTAAAACAGTGTACAATTTTAGTACATAACACTATATTGATACATTATTATTTTGTTTAATCTGTAAACTTTTAGGACATATGACATGTTTTATTGTTTTTTATTTTCTCAACTTTTTAAGTAGGAGTCCCATTAGGTGAGAAATTTTCCGTCTTTCAAAAATATACAATAGAGTTTGAGGTTGGAGTTTTATGTCATTGTAGAAGTAGAACCCCAAAAAATAGCAAAGGAAAATACCGAACAAGTCCTGGTCTTCTTCTATAAAAGGCCGAAATTATTAATTGAGAAATTCCCCTCCCTCCCTCCCTCTTCTCTGTTCATTTCCCGCTCTGCAAAACCCTAACAACCCCTCTCACTCTCACTCTCACTCACACTCACTTCCCACTCATGGGTCAGAAGCAGAACCACCAATCCGACCCGGATCTCAACAACGATTCCAAGAAACGTCGTGTCGGTTTCTCCGCCCTAGGTACGTTCTCTCTCTCTCACTCTCAAATTTCAAATTTTAAAATTTCTGCTTCCTTCAACACGTGATTTTTGTTTCTTCTGTAGATTCCGGTGTTGAAGCCAAAGATTGCATCAAAATCTTTCTAGGTACGTTCTCATTTCTCGTCTCGCGCTTCTTCTGGGTGCCTCTTCGATGATTCAGTTTTATGAAAAAGCTGCCAACTTTGATTTTTTTTTCTTCTTTGTCTAGCTTATTCTCACTTCCACGAGCTAAAAGTAGCTTCTTCAGCATTATTTCTATGCATTTTTGTTTTCTTAAACTGTCTACCTGTTTCAATTGTTTCTTTATATATATTTCTGGCTCATTGTACTCACTGTTTTTTAATAGATAAAAACATATAACCTTGTTTGATCGGGATTTACTTAAAACATTTTTTAATAATGTTTTTGAATAATTACTTTTTTGAAAATTGGAAACAAATGGGCCCTATTTCGTCCAATCGTCCCTAGAGTCGGCTCTGTCACTTAAGCTGCGAGGCATGGAGTGTGAGTGCTTGGGTTCAAGGGAAGTGCGCTTTGAAAATATATAAAAATGTTTGCCTATCGAAATAATGGACCCTGTTTTTGGGTCTTGTTGGAGTGTATATTGCTTTTGTTGATGTATCTTGTAGATTGGGTTATCTGGGCTTGGTTCTTCTGAGCTTGGTTTTCTAAGTATTTGAAAATTTGCAATTCCTTGCTAGTTCAAGTTTGTTATATAGCCTGCTATTATAATATTATATGGTTTCCATCCTTGTTTTCTTTCCCTCATTCAGTTTATTGTCATTCTGTCTATAATCTGTCTGCATATTTACATAAGGGCTTGTATCATTGTACAGTTTCAAGCAAAGAGGAATTCAATGCTCCGGAGTGTTTTGTCCTTGATCCTGTGGATTTGAATAGCTTTTTTGACGATGATGGAAAGATTTATGGTTATGAGGGACTGCAGGTCAGATTCATTTGTTTTGAGATAATTGTATTTGAATGTTGCATGGTCTACAATATCTTGTTTCACACTTTTTTTTTTTTGGCAGATTACTGTCTGGGTTAGTAGCATATCTTTTCATGCATACGCTGATATTACATTCCAGAGTTCATCTGATGTAAGTGCTGGGTTCTTTTACATTATTGGAAGATAATATGGATAAGAATTTTGTTTAGTTTTTCTTGGATAATGGTTTTGACACTTTCTGTAAATGTACTGTTTTAAGAGAGGCAAGGGGGTCACAGATCTAAAATCCGCTCTTCAGGTTTGCATCAATTTCCGTTGAGAGACCATTATTTCTATCTCTTACCAATGGTGCTGAGGCCTAGTTAATTAGTTTGTTATTTCTTTCAGAGAATTTTTGCTGAGACTCTTGTTGAGAGCAAAGATGAATTCCTTCAAACTTTTTCCTCCGATAAGGATTTTGTTAGGTATTATATGTTGGTATTGATTACTCTATGTAGTTTGTCCTCTAAAAAAATTAAACATTTTTTCCAGGCACTTGTTCTTTGCATTTTTAATACTATTATTATTATTCGAAATTTGATTTTAAGAAAATTGTAAGACTGGATTCCAAATTTAATTTTTTTTTTGTTTGCAGAACAACCATCTCAAGTGGGGAGGTTTTGAAGCACAAAGTTGTCAATGGGCACGCTGGTGATTCTAATAATGGGCTTGCAAATTCAGCTACTTCTGACATTGAGGTTATGATTTGCATTTAGGTTCAATCTTTTATTTTAGGTGTTGAAATTAAAGTTGATTAAGTCTGCGTATGCATATCTAAGCATATTGATGTACATACCTCCTGGATCAGGCTGTTCGTATGGTGGTAGGAAACATGGCTACTGGGCATCTTTACAGTCGATTAATACCCCTTGTTCTACTTCTTGTTGATGGTAAAGTTCACTTACTTAGTATATCATGGTACATTGGTATGATGTATGGTCCTATTTTTCCTGAAGCTTAAATTGCAGGTTTAGTATGTGACTATTTACCTATACTATTTGTCATATAGGTAGCAGTCCTATTGATGTTACTGATCCATCTTGGGAGTTGTATCTTATAATTCAAAAGGAAACTGATCAGCAGGGAGAGATCCAATGTCGGTTGATTGGTTTTACTGCTGTCTATCGATTTTACCACTACCCTGATAGTTCTCGTTTGCGACTTAGTCAGGTAATAGCTGCTGGACCCTCTAGACCAATTGTAACCACTAACATGCTCTCTATGAATACCAAATCGCCTCATTTTTGCTCCTTTTATGAGACCTGTTAATGGCATTGCAGATACTTGTATTGCCTCCTTACCAGCACAAAGGTTATGGTCGTTACATTCTGGAGGTGCTAAATGAAGTAGCCACAGCTGAAAATGTTTTTGATTTGACAGTGGAAGAGCCACTAGATCACTTCCAACATATCCGAACATGTGTTGACACACTTCGCCTGCTTCGATTTGAACCAATCCAGCATTCAGTTAAGGTTGCTGCTTCACTTCTAAAGCAAGGAAAATTGTCAAAGAAAACTCACAGTCCTCGACTGATGCCACCTTCCAGTGCTATTGAGGATGTCAGGAAAAGTTTGAAAATTAACAAGAAGCAGTTTCTCCAGTGTTGGGAGATTTTGATCTACCTTGGCATTAGTCCCGTTGACAAGCACATGGATGACTTTGTGAGCATCATTTCCAACCGTGTGAAGTATGATATCTTAGGGCAAGATTCTGGTACTTCCGGGAAGCAACTTATTGAAGTTCCAAGCGATTATGAACCGGAGACGTCATTTGTCATGTTCAGATCGGAAGGTAATGAAGCTAGTTCCGTGCATATGGATGACAGTCAAACAAATCAAGAAGAGCAACTGCAGAAGTTAGTTCAGGAAAGGGTGAAAGAAATCCAATTGATTGCAGAGAAGGTAACCCAGAGCTCAAACGCGGCTGTTAATTGAATTTGTCTTGACAAGATACCATGTGTGACAAAATCGCTTTATGATTTTATCTTTTTCTGTTGGAGTATCAAAGTTTGTATTTAAGGATAATCATACTGTTATATTGTTATCTTGTTAGACATTTAGTATTCTGTCCAGACAAAGAGAATTCCTTGAGATTGAATACTGCTTATTGGTTCCTTTTACCAGGCTGTATTTGAAAATTTCTATCTGAGGCTTTTAAGGAACCATGTGATGTAGTTTTGGTCATTTCTTAACTAGCATGTGTTAGCATGCGGATATAGGGAAAATGACTCTTCACAAAGCTGTTTTTGTTAAAGCCAGTGTTTGAGAAACTTTATCTAGAGACACGCAGATGGTTGAATTTTGGATTGCTGACCATGAATAGCCATTTTGTTAAAAGGGTTTTTCTATCCTATGCATGAGATTAGAAAATATAAATAATAAAATTATATTAAAAAATTAAATAATAATTTATTTAATTCGTTAAATGTTTCAATTTTCAATAAACACTTATTTTTTAAGGACGATTAACCTATGAACCTGGTGGCTGGTGTATAGGTTAGAAAAACCCATGTTAAAAACAAAATAGCCTTAGTTATGGTATTTGCTTTGTTAGTTTGATTTATGCAAGGAAAACTACAAAATCTTATAAAATCGAAAATGTAATATATATATATATATATATATATATATATATATATATATAGAATATTTAGAGTTAAGCTATTTGAGCACAATAATTAGGGTATCTATAAATGAGTTTTATTATTATATTTTCTATAAAATTATGTTATTCTTTAAAATATTGTTTAATGTCTTAACTTGAGTCTTGTATTTTTAAGATTTCTTAAGGCTATATGAGATCCAATTAATTTTTTTTTACTTCCATAATAATAATAATAATGTATAAAGATATGTTAGCTTAATTTTATTCTAAGGACTCAAATTTTTCTTAAATATATGTTTTTCCCTTTTATTCTTAAAGATGGTAAAAGACTGCAAAAGTCAAAAAGTTAAAGGACATATATTTAATGGTTTGACTAACACATCAATTAATTATCAAACAATTAATCTAATACACTTTTGCATTTATCAACCAATAACAATTCAAAATTTGCAATTTTTAAGTTTTCATTAATTACTTTAACTTTAGTTTGAGATATAAATTTTGTCATTCTTTATTATCCTTATAAAACGGAGGGAGTATATGTTTTTACGATAAAAATGCAATGTTAGCTTTTATTCAATTTTAAATTTCAAATATTATGAAAATGTAAATTTAATAATTAAAATATAAAAACTAAGAAATATTATTTGAATGCAAATAATTTATGAAAATAAAAAAAATTGAATTTATGAATGCCAATAGAATATAAATATAATTTTTATAAACTAAAAATATTATAATATTAATCTATTAAAAAGATAATATTTTTAAATATTAGACAATTAATATTATTGTAATGAAATTGAGTGTTAAAAATTCAATGATGATATGGTAGCGATGCTTAAGTGTTATGACTTCAATGAATTTTAATTGTTGTGATAAAAGATATAAATAATCTATGAAGACATTTTATATATGTTCTTATACATTTTGATAATGATTCTCATTAATCAATTTCTTATGTTTTCACGTGTTTAGGTATCTTAGGTGATGATGCACAAAATTAGCAAAGAACGACCGATTGTTGAAGAACTTTAGGGTAGGTTTGCTTTGCAAAAATGTTTTTTGTTTTCATTTTAAAAAACTATTGCTAATAAATAATCTATGAAGACATTTTATATATATATATATATATATATATATATGTGTGTGTGTGTGTGTTCTTATACATTTTGATAATGATTCTCATTAATCAATTTCTTATGTTTTCACGTGTTTAGGTATCTTAGGTGATGAGGCACAAAATTAGCAAAGAACGACCAATTGTTGAAGAACTTTAGGGTAGGTTTGCTTTGCAAAAATGTTTTTTGTTTTCATTTTCAAAAACTATTGATAATTATACTATAATCTCATATTTACTTTATAATTTTTATTAATTATGAATGTGACCTCGTGTTTTTATTATGTTTCCTATTTCCAAATATTTACACAAAAAATTATGAAAACTTTATGTGCAAAATTTTGAAAATAGGAAATAAAAAGGTGAAATCATATTCATAATTAACAAAAACTTACATGAAAACACGGAATTATAATTATAATTATCAAATAATTTTTGAAAATAAAAACATGAAATGTTTTCACAAAGTGAACAATTTTTTAAGCACTACGTTTTGGTTCAAGCCTCGGAGTCCAATCATGCAAAACATAGTATATTTTTGGTTAAACTACTCATTTGGTCTTTTACCTTATTTTTCAATTTCAAATTGGTCCCTTGTGTTTTTTGGGTTTCATATTAGTCCCTCGCATTTCATTTCGCTATCAAATTGGTCCCTGAATCACTGTTCATCTTATGTGGACCAATATAATATTGACACGTGTCATTTTCTCTCTCCAACAATGTATACGTGAACCAATATGATATTGACATGTAGGATGAATAATGATTCAGGGACCAAATTGACAGCAAAAAGAAACACGAGGGACCAATATGAAACCGAAAAAATGTAAGAAACGAATTTGAAATTGAAAAATAAGGCAAGGGACCAAATAAGTAATTTAGCCTATATTTTTATATGATTTTGTGAGAACACTAAGATATGATTACCCAAAATGAGAAATGCATCATTGTCTAATAAAAGATTGCTTTTTTTTAATACGCTAAACACATGGCTCGCAAAAGGGAAAAATAAAACTCATATCAATGGTTTTAAATAAGAAAAAGCGAAAATTTTCATTTGTTTATTATAACTACAATATAAAACATACACTAGAGCTATAAGTTCAATTTGCTTCAGTGTTATCAGGTTTGTTATCGGTGCCAAGTCCCCCTTCGGTTTCTTCTATTGTGTCTGCAGCCTTTATAACTTCAATCTTTGAAACACGGAATATTGCCAAATTGGAGTCTCCTGGCAAACAAAGTAGAAAAAGATGAAGCCATAATTTCATCATAAAATGAGAACTACGGCACTATTTGATTTATTGATGATCAATGTATCATTTCCAAACTCACTTTGGAACATTTAGACTTCTAATGCCAAATAGAATATGCTCCAACATTCAACAGTTCCATTCCAAATTTGAATGTCTTTATCAAAATCATCAAATTCTCTAGTTTTGTTTAAGTTATCTATAGAGTAAATCACTCTTAACTTAGAGAACAGTTAGCAGTGTCAAAAGAATGGACCAATCAGTGTGCAGTTGATGGGTGACAACTGACAGCATATAGCCGGTATATATTGCATGATTTATCAGAGTCAAAGCCATCAATTCGAAAAGCTGTCATAATAGTTCTGTATCAAAGTCAATAGCATTTGGAGTTCCAATTGTAGGAAAATGCAGTGATAAACTTGACTCACGTTATTTTAATTTATACTAACATATTTCTCATGATCATGTACTTATAGGTTCATGAAATTTAACCAATGCATGTAACATTCAAGAATTCATAGCTTCTAAGAGTTGTGGTTTCAAGAAGTTGAAGTTTCAATTCTCAAATCTTTTGTATCATATGCAACATGAGATGTTTAGTGCAGCTATAAATACTCGTGTGCTAGTACATATGCAAGCAAGCCAAGAAATCAAATCTGAGTTTTTTAAAAAAGCGGGTGTTTTCCTTTCTCTCTATTGTCTATATTTCTTTCATCAATCTGCTATGCATTTTGATAAAATTCTTTCTTTTTTTCAACTAAGATATTGACTACCTCATAAGTAAAATTTGATGACATAGGAATGATATAGAAGAAGGTTGAGTGAAAGCGACTGAATCCAGAGGATAATAAATTTATAACTTATAAACATTGTAGAATTCAATAGTCCACATTGAATTTGAGTTTCAGTTTAATTTTGTTATTGTTGATTTTGAGTTTTAAGGTAGACTTTTAAGATCCTACTAGAGTTGAGCCTGGGGTGTATCTAAATATTCACATGAGGAAAGAAAAAAAAACTTAACATAAATATGATATTGGCAACAAAAAAGGAAACAAACTAAATAAATAGGAAGGTGTTAGAGTAGAGGTACCAAATGTAATGCAACTCCCAGGAGATACGGTGGCAGCTTCTCCAGGTCTCAGCCGCTTGTCATCGATGAAGGTCCCATTGGTGCTATCTAAATCCGTCACAACAAGACTCCCTTGTTTTTTCTGAATGTAGGCATGTGCCCCAGACACTTGAAGTGTGACAGTTCAAAACAGTAAATAAGGGTATGTTAGCTGAAAGTCAAGGGAACCAAATAGGCTAAAACGGAAAGTAGTTCATATTGAATTTGTTAAATGACAGATTCTCTCAGCAAGAAACAAAGCATGGTAAGTACAGTACACGAGGAGCTTATCAAGAATAAGTTTACAGAGAGCAGATCATTCATAAAGCAAATGTGAGAGGACTGAGGACATCCTCAATCTTTCTTTATGCATTTTAAGAGAACAAGGGTGGTTATTTTCCTTAGATTTCAATTGGATGTATGGTTGTAGTTGTAGGAATAGGTAGAAGTGTCAAAATAAAAAAAAAATAAATAAATAAATGGAACTCTTTATACCTGTAGCAACTGGGATCACCAGACCAGCTTTCTCAGGAACACGTCCGACAATCACTTCACTCTAAATAATATCAAAATCAAGTTAGTAAATTAGAAGCATACTCAGCTAGAAAAAACATAGTTGATCCTAAAATTACTTACAGAAGCAATTTCATATACACCTGGCATCTCAACCTTGAAGCCTATGTGCCTTGAATCACCATCTCCTATCAAATAACAGACATGTTCACTAAAGATGTTTCTAATGGGATAAAGCACCTTGTCAATATTGGGACTTGAAAGTGAAAATAGAGGTACTAAAGTTGCAAGCTATCATGATAGAAAAAGTCGAAAAGATAGTAACAACACCTAAACTTCAACCCTTAGAAAAGAATATATAAATTGAAAAACCCAGAGTAATAATGGCTTAAGGTTTTTGGTAAGATCTGGTGCCAAATTCACTTTCGTGATTCATTCACTTACCACATGGAAGAATATCTCCCATGTGCTTTGGGCTCCCAATCCTAACAGGTGGTATCAAAACCGATGGTTCGGTTGGGACGAGTATTAAAGCACTAGGTTGCCGATAGATCCATGTGGGGTACTTGTGTCAGAAGTCTTCCTAACAAGGTGGTTTAGATTGCATGTCCAGTTGATGATAGGCTAGCCAATGGTGGTATAAGAATAAAGAGAGCTAAGTCCGCGTAAGACAGCCCAGTTGGTGGCTGCAGGGACACTTAGAATTTTCTCCTCCCCAGGTCATGGGTTCTAGTCCCAGACCTCCCATGTAAACAAAAAAAAGAAAAAAAAAAGAATAAAGAGAGCTAAGATCTGGTGTATCCAATACTCTGTTTAAACTTTAAAGGCTTAAGCTAGATGGGGAGTGGCCATATATGAAGGATTCACAATTGAAGGGGAAATTGTTGGGATTTGGGAATATCCAGGTGAGAAGCATAGTCCTACTGCCTTAAAGTTTTGGGTTAAGAAGTGGTATCAAGCCCACTTATATAATTTCTTCACTTAGCCCATGGAAGAATAAATAACCCGACAACGGCAACGCTTTTGCATACATATCGACTTAAACTAAACCCAAATTGACCTCCCTTAAGCAATTTAAACTACAGCTGCAATGTCCTTTAATTACTATAATGTATTCAAATGTTAGCCTCATACCAAATGTTACAAATAATTGTTTCCTTTGTGAATTTCAAAGTTGTTCCATCAAAGGAATTCTCAATTTCCCACAAGCACTTCAAAATCCATATTATTCATGGACAAGGTGTCACATTTCCAAATTTTGTTTGTGCTCCATGAGTGAGTAACCAAGATGCACAAAAGAAAGCCCCCTGATTCATTTATTTTCATCAATGTGTTGGTTCCATGTGTAAAGCCTTGATTGTTTTAGTAGTACAAGGTGCAAATCACGGTTTGGTTGGTACGTGGTCCATCTCTTATACTAGGTATGTGCTAGAAATTAGAAAATCTTATAGCAGGCTTAAATATGAAAATGGTCCCTATAAATATTGACTTTTTTGAAATTGGTCCCTGTAAAATTTTTGCTTTGGTTTTGGTCCCTAAATTTATAAAATATTTTGATTTTGGTCCCTCCTGTTATATGTGGATGGAAAATGCCGAAAAATGTAAAATATTATATTCTATAACCTATTAAGGATGATATTCTTACATTAATTCTCAAGGGTAAACAGAAAACTTACATTAAATAAGAAAACCGGTTCAAAAACCATGATGTCAGAGGGACCAAAACCAATTGAATCTAAATAATAGAGGGATCAAAATAAACTACCAACATAATTATGGGGACCAAAATTTAATATGAGAGACCAAAACCAAAACGCTTTGTAAGTGCAGGGACCAAAACCAAAAGAAAAATTTTACAAGGACCAATTTCAAAGAAGTCAATATTTACAGGGACCATTTTCATATTTAAGTCTCTTATAGCATATCAAGGATTTAGGAGCCTAACTTAGGCTAGAACAACTGTACCACTCCAATCTCAAAAAAGAGAAAAAGCTGAACAAAATTTTCATGTTAATGTTCACTTTACTATCTGCATTGAGTTGAAAAATCTAGTATAGGCACCGTGCCTAATTGGCACAACCAATCATCTCATTAAAAATAGATATAACAAGGGCTTTATTGAAGTTTTACATTGTCATTTTAATGATACTGAAGTATTTCATTGGTTTTTATGCAGGTCCTTATCAGCACGCACCTTCTAAGCAAGATTATAGATTTTGTAAACAGTAAGAGCACCCAATTATAGAGGGACAGCCCATAACAAGTTTTCCATTCTTATTTACTACTCCCTCCGATCCTATTTACTTGTCCCATTACAAGAAAATATAGCCTTTAAAAAAATGTAATGATTGGTTTGAATGTTTGATTTTCAATATATTGATTGTGTTTTTTCTTAATATACATTTCTTTTTCTATAATCATCAATTTTTCTTGATCACTTATGTAAATCAAGACCTTACTAAATAGGGATGAATACGAAAAAATAATAATTTATTATACTCTTAAAATAGGACAGATAAATAAAAACGGAAGATTACATAGATGATTATGTTGAGGAAGATGCAACTAACCAACTGGCTCAAGAAGCCATCTTTCAGCAGCACTATTTGTTGTTTGACTTGCTGCAGCCTTAGACTCTGAAGCATGAATAAGTCCCAGGTTTTGCTTTCCCTTTGCTCTGGATCTAACAACACCACATGGTAGCTGAGAAAGAAAGCACTTGGGAAAATGGTGGGATGCTGAAGTGGCATTGCAGTAAGATAAGAGTGGTGGCTTTGAGAGAGAATTAGCAGAGAAGAAGGCTTGAGACTTTGGAGTTTTGGCAATGGGAAGAAGAGATTGGAGTTGCACTAAGCTTTCCATTTTTTTTGTTTTTGTTCAAATTTGTTACCTTACTCTGAAAGCTAGCTGCTAGCAATATGGATAAATATGGAACTTGCTTCTGGTGTGAGTGTGACTTCATGGGACATGGTCTGGAGTATGTGGCAGTTATTTAATGCTTGAAAACAAGGGATTGGATAACTATACCTTGAACAAGTAGATTTCATGCTTGTTTTTAGTTTAGTTTTTCGAGTTTTACTTTTTGAACCCCTTTGTTTACTTACTGACCCCCATTTTTTTTGCCTTATACAAGGCGGAAATACATTTTTCCGTCTTATATAAGGCGGTAGTGTAAAATTATCATATTTTTTCCGCCTTATACAAAGCGGACGTGCAAAATAACCATTTTTCTGATAATTTACACTACTGCCTTGTATAAGGCGGAAAAATGCACTACCGCCTTTTATAAGGCGGAAAAAATGGGGGCCGGTGAGTAAACAACGAGGTTTAAAAAGTAAAACTCTAGTTTTTCTCCCCTCTCTATACATGATATTAGTTCTTTTGTCAATTTTTTTCGTTTTTATTATCCTATGCTTGGATAAGAGGATAAAAATAGTAAAATTGTATTGGAGAATTAATTAATTAATTTTTAAATCATTAAGTGTATTAATTTCCAAATAAATATTTACTTTTTAAAGTTTAATTAACCTATGCAAGTGCATAGATTAAAAAGACCCATTTTTTTATAGGCAAATATGCTTTCACCAAGATTCAAGCACAATTCTAACATTTCATGTCTCGTAATTTTATCTACTGAAAGGAACAATTAAAGGTATAATCTATGTTTTATATATTCCATAAAATATCATATATACTTTTCCAAATAGTCTATGATCATGATTAGGTACCAACATGAATAATAATGCGCTAATTGTTGTATGCACAACATATTTTTTCATTATATATTATTATCAAAATATTGACTTAAATATGCTTTACTCTTTGAATTTATTGAATTTTCGTTCTTGAATTGTCGGTTAGATACCTGAATTTATATTAATATTCACTTTAATTTTTAAAATTCGATTAAATTATCACTTAGGTATTTGAATTTATATTAATAATAACTTTAATTTCTAAAGTTACGAAAATTGTTCTTAAATCCCTTAATTTGTAAAATATTATGCACAATCATAGCTGGTTAGATGATAAGGACATAGATATAGATATGTAACACGTTAAAAACACAACTCTTGTTCACTCATTCAAATGATAACGATGAATCTCTCTCCTTGAGAAAGAGCCCAACTCTATATAAATACTTCTTTATATCGACATTAAACAATCAACAACAATAATAACAACGGCTTAAATACTAAAATGGTCCCTATAATTGTTGCTCATTTTGAAATTGATCCATATAAATTTTTTTCTTTAATTTTGGCCCCTGACATTATTTATTGTTTAGGTTTTAGTCCCCCGCATTTAAATTGGATGGAAATCGCTGACATGGCCTAACGGAGGCATGTCAGCACAAGTGCACAACCTTATCTCTCCTAGTGGTATTGAAAAAGTCCGTCATCGTCCTAGGTGATAATCTTGTGACTAGTTTGGGTATAGTTTTGGTATAGTTTTGGTTGCAGGTGCTGCAGCTGATCTGGTTACTATTGCAGGAGTGATGAGTGATCTGGTACACGTGAAAGGCACGAGCTTTTCCAATACCACGTAGGAGAGATAAGGTTGTACTGATGAGGCCTCCGTTAGGCCATGTCAGCGATTTTCATCCAATTTAAATGTGGAGGACTAAAACCAAAACAATAAATAATGTCAGGGACCAAAACCAAAGAAAAATTTTTATAGGGACCAATTTCAAAATGAGCAACAATTATAAGGACCATTTTGGTATTTAAGCCTAATAACAACTGTAAAGCAGTCAAATCAAAAGTAATAAAATTAAATTAAAAGATATCCAAAATAATCAAACATCAAAATAAAAGTAACATGTATATGAAACTCAACAACTGCTAGATATTTGGCGCCTAAGCATTCACATTTCATGCCATTTCAAATTATCTCTCACCAATTGCAATTTGAGTTGGACACTCCACTTCAGATATTTTCTCTATTTGATTTTGTCTCGTTGAATAACCCCAATTGCATTTTCACCTCAAGACAACTTTAAACCAAAATCATTTCTTCTGGAAAAATGACATCATTTTTAACCCTTAACATGCCACGTATCTTGTTAAGGAAATTTGCTTCAACATTTGGCCATTTAATCATTCATTCCTTATTAACCATGAGTCCATGACTATATCTAGCTAACTAAAAATTCTATCTCCAGGGTGTTGTTTGTTGTCCTAAGTATAGTAGCAGCCTTTGTATTTCTTATCCTGAAGTTGGGAATTGTGAATGCAATTCATGAAGTCTTGCATATGATTAGAGTCAAATGGCAATCCTCCCAACCCATTCTCAAGTTCCATGTTGTAGTTGAAATCTCTCAAAATCAAGCATGAATCAGTCATGCTCTGGCTAATATCAATTAGGCAAAACTATTGACTTTTTCTTTTTGAACCCCGCGCATGACTCTTTGGCTCCCATTCGTTTTTTTCATGGACGAAGGTGCCCTTACTTTACCACCTATACAAAGGTGGAAGATAATTTCCGCTTTTCTTAAGGCGGAAACGCTTCTGCTTTGTTAAAGTTGGAAGTATATTTGGACTTTCCACCTTTTTAGAAGCGGAAACATTAAAAATTTTAAATCCCAGAAATACCCCTCTATAAACCTTCCACCTTCCATTTCAAAAAACGAAACGTCCCCCTCCTCCCTTATAACTCTCTCTCTCTCTCTCTCTCTCACGTTATCATTATCTCTCTCAAAAGGCTCTCTCTCTCAAACTCTAACTCCATCAACCGCCACACTTTCCGTTGATCGATTGTTTCCTCCTTCCTCCTTCCACCGCGGTGTTCATTATCATAGTTCAGTTCCCCTTCTCTCTCAAGTAAGTTATTCGATTCACCTTCTCTCCCATTCTCCATTGTTAATTGTTGTGTTCTTATTTCTTGTTCTTTGTTTGTTGGTGTTTGTTGTGTATTATTCTTGTTTCTTGTTCTTGTTTATGATTGAGTATGTTCTCTGCTGCATGTTATTGTTATGGTTGCTATGGTTGATGTTGTTCTTCGTTTAATGGTTTTAGTGTGCGTGAGTCCGCTTTAGCAGAGGCGGAGAACACTTTAATTTATATCTTCTGCCTTAACATTGGCGGAAGCCTGTTTTACCACCATTCCGACTCAATAAAGTCGAGAGTGATTCCGAAAAAGTCGGTAATAGTAATTATAGTAATGATTAATTAATAAATAGTATTAGTAATTAGTAATTAATAATTAAGTAATAAAAATTAAAAAAAATTAGTATCAGTATTAGTATTAAATTTTTAGTAATAATAATAATAATAATAATACTATTATTATTATATTATGGTAATTATTAGATTAGTATTAGATGAATTAATTAGATTAGTATAATGCTTAATGTAGTTTTCTATTAGTGTTTTATTTCGTATTGATCTATTTAATATGATTTCTATAAATAATTCATTTATTATATTAGTAATATTGGTATTGGTATTGTTAGTATCAGTATTATTAGATTAAATTTTCTATTATTATTATTATATTATGAATTATTTATCGTGCTTGTGCCTTAGCAAAGGCGGAAAACACTTTAATTTATAGCTTCCGACTTAACATAGGCTGAAACCTGTTTTACACCATTCCGATTCAATAAAGTCGAGAGCGATTCCGACCTTTTAAAGTCGGCAATAGTAATTATAGCAATAATTAATTAATAAATAGTATTAGTATTTAGTAATTAATAATTAAGTAATAAAAATCATAAAAAAATTAGTATTAAATTATTAGTATTATTATTATTATTATTATGGTGATTATTAGATTAGTATGAGATGAATTGATTAGATTAGTATAATGCTTAAAATAGTTTTCTATTAGTGTAGATAAACGATTGTTATTAATTTATAATTTAGATTATTTATTTAGTTTGCGATTAATAGGTTATATAATGTATTTTATAGTAATTTTTTTAATATTTAATTTGATTAATTTGTATATTTTAATCGTTTAAAATAGATTGTTTTTTAATAGTAATTTTTTAAATATTTAATCAAATTTTTTAAATATTTAATTTGATTAATTTGTATATTTAATTTGATTAATTTTTAAATATTTAATTTGATTAATTTGATTAGTAGGTAATATTTAATTAATCAATATTGTTTGTAATTGTTTTTCAGGTATGGTGAGGACAAAGAACACTGGGAGATGTGCACCTCCGCATACAGTTCATCCTTCTCACTTGGGGAGGCAGCCACCGACCACTTCTAACAGGAAGCGGAAGGCAGAGATGCTTGTGGTGTCTTCGTCCTAGGCAAAAGCAGATCCATCACCACCAACACCACCACCGGCAGCAGTTTTGTCTCCACACCCTCTACCACCAGCAGTTGATCCATCCCTGCCACTAGTAGCTCAGTCTCCTATGGCAACATAATCTGCACCCAATGCAAATTTTGGATGTTGCCAATAGTCTATACGGAAGGACTTGACGTCAAATTAGTTCTATATGGGAAAAAGGTCTGACACTGACCAATACTCGCCGGTTGAGATGCAATTGAGACTAAAGCTACGTTGTATATTGAAGCAATGACATGACCCATATCCGGTATATCCAACCACTTTGCCTGTGGTACCGCATCAAAATTGCTTACATACGTATTCTCCAATAACTCTATATCGCTTGGTTCCCAATAGCTCTATGTAAAGCTCTTTATACTCTTTCTTCTCCTTGATCAGATCTAGGCACACCAACATCCAACTATGCTGATCTCCGTATCGATGCAATGATATGGCCCGGAAACCACAATTCTCATCGCCATCAACATCATGCATAGACTCGATATGTTCTTGTAGCCTAGCTGGGACCAAGAACCCATGAGTTGGAATTCTTGCGGTTAAAGTTTGAGATGGTTGAGAAAGTGTGACTTTTGAAGTTTGAGATGGTTGAGAAAGTGAGACTTTTGTTGACTTCTCTGATTTTAATTGACTTTGACTTGGACGTCTTCTTCGATGATTTCGCTTTGTCCATAGTATTCAACAAACTACCCACGAGGGAATCCATACGCTCCCAATGCAAAGGATAGCGTTTGGTTGACTTATCCTTCTTCGACTTCCTACCTTTCGTCTTCACCTTCTCATTAGGTGGTATCATAGTCGTGGTATTAGGCCGAACAAATTCGCGAAACCTATGGAAAAGTTGTTTCTTTGTAGCTTTGTCCCCTGCGTTGAACATCTGCAAATATTACTCATATAGTGGAAATGGATCTGGATCAACCTCTTCGGGTTCTGTTTTCTCAGGTTCAACTTATCCATAATCGAACATAGATAACTTTTGCCACTGAACATGCACCGCTTAGAGGAATACACCGTCCAATCTTCTTATAACCAAGAAGCTCGCAACAACAGGGTAATCCATGAGTGGCCCTGATTAGGCAATCACAATCATCATAACCAGTACGTTGCACCTCTTTATTAATCAACATCAAAGCTTCTTGAGAAACCACATAGCGCAACTCCGTGTAGAAAGATATGTTTATCTTGTTATCAACCCTTGTAATGCTCTTCTGAAATGAGTCCACGATGTCCTGATGCTAACATGTCAGCATATTATGCATGGTCTCAAAACATGTAGCAAAATCGTCACAGCTATCAGCCAACATCCTCTTAAATGATGCATGTGCACTCTTAGCCCTGTTTAACAAGACAAGGATAACTATGAGATGTCTGAATTAAAACAAGTATATCTATTAACGATTATTATTAGTATTTATAATTTTACTTATTCGTTGTTGTGTTACCAAGGTGCATATGCTTATGTACCCAAGCATCCACGAATTTTTCTTTGTTTTCATTGAGGTATGTCCTCTGAACATACTCTAACAATCTACCACACCCGGCTTCCTTGCATTCGTTGGCAAATGCATCATGATATGCTTCATACTCGTCTATACTCTTACAATGGATGACATCCATCCATGCTTTCATCACTTTGTCAGTTTTTTCCATGTCACGGAAATAATTTTTAAACCCACTTCCCTTAACGTTGCATTTCACATGAAATTGACAAAGTAGATGTGTCGACGTAGGAAACACATCTCTAATAGCTCTCACAAGAGCACCGTTGAAGTCAGTCAGTCACAATAACCTTGGGAAATTGGCGAGGGTCTGCAAACAATCCACTGAACTGCTTCAATTCCCACAAGAAGCTAGCATGATTCTCGGTCGACATGAAACAAAAAGCAGCGGAGAATATTTTGCACGTTGATGTCTCACCAACAATCTCAAGCAACGACACTCTATATCGGTTTGTCTTATATGTGTTGTCCATTATAACCATAAGATTGAAGTTGCCCAATAGAGCAATGCCGTCAGGATGAGCCCAAAAAATGTCCTTGACCACATCAGAACTAGGGAAAGCCGTGTGAGAATACGAGTATCCTTCCCTCGCCAAACATAGTAACAGATTTTGCATCTGTATACACAGGTGTCTCACATATCTTTTGTATTTACTGCGAACATTGTATATCTGTTTCATTGTTGTCACATTCCCTGGGTATCATTCCTTCAAGGTAGTCATTATCCTCTTTGGTTTCACGCCACTCTTCGTCAGATCAACCACGAGAGCATGTTGTTCTATAGTTAGCCTTCCAGAAAACGGATGACCAACCAATGACTCGTATTCCTTATGGTTATGGAAACCACATTTCACATTCAACACCCACCTATCACTAGAACGACTTGGCTTCACACACAATCTGAATGGACAGTTGATTTTCTTGCTCCCAGTATCATATTTAAGGACTACCTTTGAACGCTTGTAAACACCACTTTACTTGCAAGCAAATACAACTCTTTGCCTCTTACTTTTGCTCAATCCTAAATCAGATTTCAATACTTTGAGGACAAAGCCGAGACTATAGCCGACTCCGAGAACCCAATCAACAACCTCATCCTGATTCTTCAACACATCATTCGTGCAAAACTAAGCGCTATAATCGGGAAACTTTATCTTCAAAACTTTTTTGTCAAGAGGTTCTTCAGCCATTGTATCTGCATGCAATGTTAAATCAAATTATTAATATTCATGTAGACTGAAACTCTTTCCGCCTTCAACAAGTCGAAAACCATTCCGACGCAGGGTTGTCGGAAGCATTAATGACAGCCATTAATGCTACGTTAACTCAGCAACACCATCGTCAAGAAAATATACACACAACTACTTTATTTAAGGTAAATATAACCTCAATATATCAATTTAGAATTCAAAATACAACACACACAAACAATCTTATTCAAATAAAAATCAAGGGTTTTGAAATACCTTGTGGTTAAGTATGTTCTTGTGCAAATACAATGACAAAGTGTGGACAATGTTGCTTCAAGGTATTGCTTTAGTGATTGGGAAGTGTCTCTCCATTGTGTTTGTTTATGTTTGATTATGCTAGCTTCTGTGAGAAGGAAACAATGAAAGCTTGCTTTTATGTTTGTATGTTAATGAACGGAGGGGCAGTTTGGGCATTCTAACAAATTATTAATGTTTCCGCCTATGAGAAGTCGGAATATGCAATTTTATTTTGGACTTTAATAAAACCGAAGTTGTTCCGATGTACCTAATTCGGAAAGGTTGATAATTTTGTTTCCGACTATTCAAAGGCGGAATGTTTATTCCGACGTCTTAGAGGCGGGAGTTATAATTAGCTGAAGGGCAAAATAGTCCATTAAAAAGCGAAATGGGGGCCAAAAAGTCGATAGCGGGGTTCAAAAAGAAAAAGTCAAACTATTAGATTGGTCCCTTAAGTTATTTTTAGGTTACAAATCAGTTCCTTAAGTTTTTTTTTTTTTTTTTTTTTGTTTCAAACAAGTCCTGTGAGTTGTTGTCATCCAACAAATCAGTCATTCTGTTAATTTTTTCTGTTAAGTGACACGTGACACCATATTAAACCATTTGTTAACACGTGGCACCACTAGTTGAGTGACATGTGGCACTTAAAGCAAAAAATTAACGGAAAGGACAAATTTGTTAGATGACAATAACTTACATGACTTATTTAAAACAAAAGAAACTTAAGAGATTGATTTGTAACCTAGAAACAACTTAAGGGACCAATCTAGTAGTTTTGCCTATCATCATATTTCATAATTCTTTTCTTCTACAACATCATTGAAGGCATAAATAATAGAGAGGAAAAATGTTGTGCAGTCATGCTTTTGCTTAATCAAACAATGACCCAATTGACCAGTATACTAGATTATAGTTACTTCATACATATCAGGTTTTCATATGAGCCAAATTCTACTAATATGATGACTATCTAGATTAATAGAAGAATCTCAGCTAGGAGCAAGCTTATTCCTTATACTAGTATAACTATTCAACTTCAGTTTATTCTCTATAATAGCAAAGATACCCATATTAAATTTCCTGCAAACATTCTTTATTTCCTCTTGTTTTGGGGGGCTATGTATGCCCCTAATGTTCCAAGCTGCTACATTATCCATGTTCAGAACCCAACAAATTAGGTCCAGGTCCACCACCATTTATAACATGCTTCAAAGAGCTCAGCCTTCTTGCACTACTAGGGGTTACTAGCTGCCATTCAGAGTTACAGTCCTGAGTATCTTTGCCTTTCTCCTTTTGTTCCCCGACTTTCAGGTTTTCTTCAAGGATCGGTCCTTTTTCAATATTTTAGTCAGTTTTGCTTTATCAACAATCTTAAGCATAGTAGGCTCTACCTCAATTAGAACTCTAGCAAAGTTGATTCTCTCTTTGTTCTTTGTCATTTTGTCTGCCATAATAGTTTGCCAATTTTGCCTAGTGAATCTGTCCCCCAAAACTTAATATCTAGATTATGAAACTGAATCCAGATAGAAGCTTTTTCAGGCAATCCTCTAGTAAGTTTCCTGCCTGCACATCTTTACTATCTTCCTCATGTCCCTTGCTCTTAAGTTCTTCTATTAAACGATCTGCAATTAGTTTCATCCTTTTCAGGAGCTCCTTGGATTGAGCCGAGTCAAGTTGATCAGCAATTTTTTCATTCTCTGATGCTTTTTCAAATAAACCCAGATCCAAAATTTACTAGCTCCGTAAGAGCTTGAAACATCATTTGAAGCACTGATTGTTGTGGGAATAGTTACCTTTGGTGAAGACAAGCGAGAGTCACGTATTATTGTTGATTTTCCAAGCTTTTCTTTCTTTGTAGCCATGGTTGCAGCTCATAATAGCAAAACTGCTATACTGCACCGAGAGAAAAGAAATGGGGTTCATGGAATTCAAACGTTTTATCAAAAAAACATTTCCTTTCCCCGCTCATGATCACTCGTTTGGCACCAAAATGCAGAATTTTACATGTCCAAGTGTCTTCTATTTCGTGATGATGGTCTATGGTCAACCCATTATCTGGTTCTCAGAAGAATATAATTAACTTAATAATGTATATCTATACATGCACCGAAAATTACACAACATTGAAACAGAAGACACTGACCTTTACAAAGACTATATTTAAGCCCTTTACAAAGACACTGACCTTTTCAACATGTAAATTATGGTATCACCCATTCTAAACAAAACTGACTCGGACTATATATGTGGGTAAAGAGAAAAGGATTGGGGTGAAGGAGAAAAGGATAACACAAATGTTACAAACAAACATAATCCAGACTCAAAGACCTTACAACCTCTTAACCCCATGCTAAGGATTTAAAAAGACATCGACATCACATGACTATCTCCGGCTTCAGAATGCTTGACTTGATCTCCTTGTGGGGCAAAACCACACCGCCATTGCTGTAAACTTCATCACACACATGGACATCTTCTCCGAGGATAGTCATATTCTCCACACGAGCCCATTTCCCAACGGTGGAATGCCACCCTATGATACTGCTGGATATGCAGGAATGTTTCTTGATGCGAGCTCCTCGCATTACAGTGCAGCATGAGAGCCTGACACCGGACTCAACAAAGCAGCCAGGACCGATTGCAACATCAGGTCCAATGAGACATCCCTCGCCAATTATGGCAGTCTCATCCACAATGACATTCCCCAGAATGTGAGGGCCACTGACCAGCTTAGAAGAATCCCTTTTCCTCAGTGAGTCCAAATAGAGTCTCAGGCCAGAAATATAGTCCCTTGGTTGTCCAATGTCCATCCAAAATCCTGGAAGGACCATGGCATATAGCTTTTTCTCGGCTGCAATATTTGGAAACACCTCTTTCTCGATAGAAGTGGGCCTCAGTTCAATTTGATCCAAAACTGAGGGGTTCAGTAGGTAGATTCCAGCATTGATTTTGTTACCAACAAAGAGCTTTGGTTTCTCCACAAATTTCTCAACCTGCCCGGTGGTCTCTTCCATCACAACCACACCATATTTTGATGGCTCATCAACCTACACAAGTAGATTAAAGATTAAAAAATGATATTGAATTATCTAACATGTTCTTAAGAGTCTCACATGCTTTCAATATTACAAGTTTTCAGTTCTGTTACCTTTGTCACCATAATGGAAGCCTCTCCTCCATGAGCTTTGTGGAACTCAATCATTTCTTTAAGTGGGTACTCACTAATAACATCGCTGTTGAGAACAAAAAATGGTTCTCCAGAGTCATCTATCAGCTTATCCCTGGCAAGAGCCAAGGGACCTGCAGTCCCCAGTGGTTCAGTTTCTTGAGAACATGTGATTTTGATGCCAAGCTTGGCTTCAAACTCCTTCAAGAAATTCAACATCACCTGGAAGAGGAAGAAGTTACCAACGTCAAACTAAAGAAACTTTGTCCACGTAAATCTTTGTAAGCATTGACCACATAGTGTGGTAGAGCCACAATCCTTACCTCTGGTTGGTAATTGATAGCTAGTACCACTTCATTGACTCCAATGGCCTTAAGAGCTTCTATCTGTAAAATGAATAAAATTAAAAGGTAGATAAGTAGGATGGTCTATTAAGTCATATACACAAAGGACACACATAGATACATATTCAAAATTACTTTTTAAGCAAACAAGAACATCTTTTTTGACTTCATGAGGACAAATACGGAAAACCCCACACTCTATCCACCAAAAACTGATCAATGATGGGGAAACAGAGATTAAAAGTAATCTAAATTAACTCTGATTGAGAAAATCTATACTTTCACATACTAGAAATAATATACCAATCCATTATTTTGTCAAGTTTTAGCTTAGCACCAAAATTTGGATGCGAAAAACAAAAGAAGTAGCTTTTTCTTATCATATATCTAGAGAGTAGTGTCATAAAACCCAAACAATAGACTCGATGGTGGTTGTTAGACTACTCATCTATCTAAGATTCAATACATGGCAACTCATTCTATCCCTAGTTTACTCATAGCATAAAAGATGTAAGACTTCAAGGCAAGAGGTTTTAAAAAGCCTTACCTGATGCAGAATCATGGGCTTGTTAGCAAAATCAACAAGAGGCTTAGGAACACTGAGTGTCAATGGCCTCAACCTTGTTCCAAACCCTCCGACCAGAATCAGGGCCTTCATTGTGATATACCCTTTACTTTTCTGTAATTATAAATTTAGAAGTAGATCAAGAAAGGAGAATAACAAACACAATCTCAAATGTGAGAAGATAAATTCTACCCTGTCCTATAAATATCCACGCCAGGAAAGAAATCCAACTTGCACGGAACTCTTCAGTGACATTTGCATATAAGTTAAAAAAACAACTGGCAAAGAATTAGCACCTCAGCCGACTGGTGTTCCAAGGCGTGTGACACGGATGCAATTAAAGATAGTAACTGACTTTAAAAGGTAATGTAAAATGAAGTCAGTCAAAGAGCTTAAGACATAAGATCCCTGAAATGTAGCACTCAACCAAAAGAAGCAAGAAAAAGATGAAGTAGCGTGTCATTACAAGAATACCATCCCAGATCTACGAAGAAAGTAAAAGTGATGTGAAAGCTTTAGCCACATACGAAAACAAAGAAAAAATCCAGCTATGCAAGGGAACTAGTTTTTAATGAGAACGACAAAAATAGCTTATTTCCCAGAGAAGGTTGATCCATAATTTGTATCTTATATAAACTGAGACCATGGCCTACATGTAAACATTTGGCACTCTGTTGGTAATCTTAATAAAGAGGCTATTTCCTTCCCTTTCAATGTAAGATGTTTTCCTATATAGCTATCATAATAACAAAATCTCCACTTGGGAAGCCTATAATGTAAAGTACATTGCATTAATTCCATGCCGGAGAACCATAAATGCTACAGATAGGAATACTAGGTATGGAAATAAATCTGCAAGGGAACGGTGATTCATTTATTCCAAATAGTCACCTTTTGCTACATTACTTACTCTATCAACAAGTTCAGAACTAGAATGAGGAAAAAAATACGGAATCAGTAATAAAATATATAAATCGAACAAATTATTCAGTCAGGTTAGCTCATATGTAGTGAAGAAGTAGAACACATAGTAACGAGTCCATTCACATCACCAAGTGAAAAAGGTCTTTTCTTTGTTTCATTTACAGGGATAAATTTCTCAAAGAGCATATATTGGAAAAGAGCAAATATTATCTACTTGAAGCTAATTTTTTCAAATAAACATGTAGATTGTGGTTGAATTAGCTGCAAAAATATATAATAATTTCAATAATTAATTATATGTAAGTAAAATTGATTATAACAATAAATAATTATAATAGTAGTTTTATATTTGGATATGTTTACTGAAAAACAATTTTAAGATAATCTGTTTCATTTGAATTGTTTAAAAAATTACTTTTACATAGTAAATAATAGGGGTTAGGCTTCGTACATCTACCCTTCGGAGACCCCACTAGGTGGAAGCCTTGTGCATAGGGTCACCCTTTTTTATAGTAAATTACAGAAAGAAGAATGCAGTTATATTATTTAGATTAACAATTTTTGATCGATAGTTAGCGTGAAACGGAAAAAACATGATGGATCTCAACCAGAAAGCTTAATAATCACACAACGCTGAAATTTTCAGCTTCTGCAACAACCCAAAACAAATTTTATCACCAAAAACAGCATTTCCATACAAATTTCATTTTGTCGAAACACACTCCTAAAGTAGAAATCTCCTAGATCCATTGGGCCCAAGCTAAACAAGGCCAGCCCTGTTATGCCATTGCCTATCAGAACCAGCTTACAAACTACCTCTTATCTCATACAGGTCAGAAAATTTGATAAGTATTGTTTTATTCATTGCTTCTTTTTTTTTGGGGCTTAGATGCAAGGAACCAACCCTTTTCAACTAGATCCCTATGGTTCAAAATTCAGCAACTCTCACCATCTTTGGACTTGCCAAACAATGCATGTTGACCTAACTTGTGACTTCCTACAGGGGTTTTTTTACTACGCATATCGCAAAGTGTTAAATTTAGATTAATTACTCTGCACAGTTTGTAATAACTCAAATAATCAAACTTTGATGAGTTTTGAACAACAAGGGTTTTCAGTTTTCTTCATTTGATCTATAATTGTCAAAGGTTATGTCCATTTTAGCCCCTTTTTTTATTGTTTCACACACTGTATCCCGAAAATCTCGAACCTCAGCACCAAATCATTGAAATTGTACATGAAAATTATAAAGCAATCAAACACAACAAAGCAACCATACCCAAAAAAAAAAAAAGAATATTTAAATCAGATCTGGCTAATGCATATTTTTTTTTTTCAAACCAAATATTTGAATCACAATACAAACAAACGCAATGTGATTGAGAATTCAAGTAATGGGAAATGAAAAAGAAAAAGAAAAAACAGTAATTATGAATTGAAAAAAGGAACCGCGTGATTCAGAATCAGAACATACGAATAATCAGATTCAGCTTAACACAAACATGGATTGAAAATGAAGAGAGCGTAATATATTTATTTACCTGAGAGTGAGATGAAGAAGATTGAGAAGGGAAAGAGAAAGGCGAGTTGAGGAGCGAGTCGACTCGGGCGAGTTTGAGGGCAGAGAGAAGAAACCCTCAAAACCCAACAACGGTTTTGTGTAGAGAGTGTTTTTGAGCTGTCAGACGATGGTTTTCTGTCATAATCGCTTTTTTTATTTTTATATATACGCGCCAACCAAACAAACTTAACTAATAGTATAACTATGTCCACTTTTTGTCTCATTTTTGTTACTCCATTAATTAATTGAATTTTCTTTTATTTTTTTTTTATCATTGAATTTTCTTTTGGAAATTGCTTTTTGACCCATGTTAGACTTTTTGGCTCCCATTTTCTAAGGACAAAAATACCCAACGTTTTAATCTTTCCGGTTCTACAAACTCGGAAAGACAATTTTGGTACTACAAAAACGGAATATATTTATTTCATATTTCCGGTTTTGCTAAAACCGAATATGGTTTCCGGCTTGCGAACCGGAAAAATTAACAATTCGGATATTGCCGAACCGGAATATTTCCGGTGCTGAAGAACCGGAATGGCGACAATCAAAGTTTCCAGATGTGGATGTTGTTCTCGGAGAAACGGAGGTCATGCTGGCTCGAGAGAAAATGGATTTGCCCATCAACACATGCTTTGTTGTAGACAGAGATGACGATATATTGTTGCATAAGTTGCTGAAGAAGGGCTCAAATCCAAACGCAGTAGATAAAATAGGAAAGACAGCACTGGTTTGTCGATTTTCTTTTCCCAAGTGAACACATACACACACATGCATAAGTATATATGAATGTATGAATACAATACTAGACTCTTACAACTTTATCATGTAACAGCATTATGCAGCCTCTAAGGGCAATGAGCATTGTGTAGGTCTGCTTCTTGACTGTGGTGGAGTGGGGTATGGTTATGCTCCTTTCCGGTTTTTTAGTACCGGAAATATTCCGGCTTAGTAATACCGGAATTGTTAATTTTTTCGGTTCGACAAACTCGGAAACTATATTTCGCTATAGCAAAACCGGAAATATGAAATAAATGTATTTCGTCTTTGTAGTATCGAAATTGCCTTTCCGAGTTTGTAAAACCGGAAAGATTAAAAAACTTGGGGTATTTTTATCCTTGGAAAATAAAAATGGGGGTCAAAAAATCTAACATGAGGCCAAAAAGCAATTCCCTTTTCTTTTTAGTCTCTTAAGGAAGCTAACACCTTGTTCGGTGGTGCAGCGTTTGTGTAGCTTTTTGGCTTAGGCACGTTCAGTGCATGTTTGGATGCACGTTGAATTCTCCTTTAATAGATTTTTAGAAGTAGAAGTTACTTCACATCCAACGTGATTTTGAACCTTAAAAATATTTTTCCCCGCAAAATCAAACACGCACTCAATTAATTGTGTTCTCGAATCGGTTTTGATCAAATTTGGGATAAAAAACATAAAAGTTATTTGCAGTTTGTTTTGATTTGGTTTAATTAAAGTATTAAATTGATTCGATCCAATTGTACATGATTTACAAAATACTGGCGATTGTGGTTCGTTTTTTTGTTTTTTTAAATAAAGGAGAGTATTAAAGGTGCTTAAACCCTTATACAAAAAAGCAATATAAGTTATCCCAACCTCTTAATACATTTGGGCAAATTGACTAATATTTTTTTGGTTCCCATCCTGGTATCCGGCCCACTAGGTCGACTAATCCAGTTCGGGGGAGGTCCTGAGGTTAAGGTTTTATTCCACTCTCAACATTGTTATGGGGGATCGAACCGTGGTTCACCCTACCAAGTTCAGCCCCTAACACCACTGCACCAACATGTCGTTGGTAAATTGACTAATATGAGAAGGTAATATTTTGCCTATCAAAATAATTAATCCAATTTAAAGATCTAATTTTGATTAAATCAAGAAAATTTATAAGATTAAAAGACTCCCTTTGAAAAATAAATGCATTCTTAGCAAACCACAATGACCAATGATAGCAATTTGTATTTTGAATAGACAAATAAAGATTATGATGAATTATCATATTTTAAAAAGATACTTTATGCAAATGAAATGTAACAGTCCCACATTGCTCAGCTGCCAATACTACAGCCCAAGTCCCACATTCCTTGCAGTCAGAGACAGAGATTGACACAGAATTGGAGAATGCAGATAAGACAAAAGTTGTTAAAGGAAATGGACACGTGGCAGACCCTTCATGGATCATGCACCCACGCAGAGGCAACCGGCTCAGGAAAGAGAATATCCTCCTCAAGGATTACGTGAGGGGAAAGAATTAGTTATATATTTCAGCTTTATGCTTTTGTGTAGGCAGACAATGATTATGTACCCATTTGGACATTCTCTCCTCATCTAATTCTTTCTATTTTCTCATCTCATTCTTATTCTGTACTTCTCATCTTTTCAGTACTGATCATTGTAACCTTTCCTAGTAAATAATACAACTGTGCCTACAATTCCAGTACCATTGCATTATTGTTTGATTCTGTAGTAGTACTTTTAGAGTAGCTGCTACAAATTGGTGCTTTCATTCCAATGGCTGACAACACACGTATGCGAGAGATGGGAAATGACATCAAAGAAATGAAGTCTGCAATTGAGTACTTGAAACAAAGAGACTTGGACCATTCGTTACAAAACCAGCAGCACACCAATGCCATAGAGGAGCTGAAAGAGATGATCCGAGCCTTGTCAACCGGACCTCATTCACCTCAGTTTGAGCCATCTCCTTCTCCCAAACAACCATTTCAAGTAAGAAACGTAAAAATAGATTTCCCTCGTTTTGATGGATCTGAAGTTCTTTCTTGGATTTTTAAAGCAGAACAGTTTTTTGAATTTTATGATACTCCTGATGACCAAAGGCTAACTATAGCTGCTATCCATTTAGACAAGGAAGTTGTACCCTGGTTCAAAATGATTACACGTTTACAGCCTTTTGCTTCTTGGAAACATTTCACTAAGGCCCTGGAAATGGAATTTGGCCCATCCCCCTTTGAATGTCCACGCTCTACATTATTCAAACTGACTCAAACTAATTCAGTAAATGAGTACTATGTAGAGTTTATGTCATTAGCTAATCGAGTTTATGGAATTAGCTCTGATGCCCTGCTTGACTGTTTTATTAGTGGCCTGAAAATAGAAATCAAACGTGATGTCTTAGCTCAAGAACCCTTATCCATCCTAAAAGCTGTCTCCCTAGCCAAATTATTTGAAGAAAAATACAATTACAAAACAAAAACAACCTACAAACCACCTTCAAACCAACATCAACCATACACTTACCCAAAAATCCAGAACATACAGCCACCCCTACTACCAAACCCAAACACTAAACCAAATTACCAAACAAACACAACCAACCCTATCAGAAAAATGACACAAGCTGAAATGCAAGTGAGAAGAGAGAAAGGCCTTTGCTATACCTGTGATGAGAGATTTACCCCTCAACATAAATGTCCTAATAAACATTTCATGATCCTACAAGTTGATGAGGACAGTATTGAGAGTGAATCTGACCCTCAGGATAACCTTCACAATATAGGACCAACCAATGAGCAAGAACATCACTTATCCTTCAATGCCTTAAAGGGCAGCAGTGGAATTGGCACAATCAGGTTCCAGGGACATATAAAAGGGTTTCCTGTCCAAATCCTCTTGGATAGTGGAAGCTCAGATAATTTTTTTGCAGCCAAGGGTAGCAAATTTTCTTAAACTGCCAATACAATCTGCTTCTAGATTTCAGGTTATGGTAGGTAATGGACACTCTATGGTTGCTGAAGGCTTGATTCCTGATCTCACTGTGGAGGTTCAAGGGCATAAACTGCAATTTCCTGTATACTTGTTGCCTGTAGCAGGAGCTGATTTAATCTTAGGGGCAGCATGGCTGGCTACATTGGGCCCTCATATTGCAGACTACAGTGCCTTAAGATTCAAGTTTATCCTTAATGGCAAATACATTACCCTGTATGGTGAACAGCAAGCCTTGCCTCAACAAGCTCAGTTCCATCATATCAAGAGGTTACAGCAAACTGATTCTATTGTTGAGTGTTTCTCTGTCCAGCTACAACAACCAGATTGTAAAGAGGATGAATTTCTGGATCTCCCAGCCAACGTAGAACCTGAGCTAGCTTTGCTGTTACACACTTACAAAGTGGTTTTCAATATGCCAAGTGGATTACCTCCTCAAAGAACACAAGATCATGCAATTCCATTGTTGGAAGGCAGTGATCCTGTTAAGGTCAAGCCTTATAGATATGCTCATAGTCAGAAAAATGTCATTGAAACAATGGTACAACAAATGCTGGAGGAAGGTATCATTCAACCCAGCAACAGTCCCTTTTCTTCTCCAATTTTACTAGTTAAAAAGAAGGATGGTACTTGGAGATTTTGTACTGATTATAGAGCTTTAAATTCCATCACTGTTAAGGATTCTTTCCCTATTCCAACAGTAGATGAATTATTAGATGAATTGTATGGTGCACAGTTCTTTTCTAAACTGGACTTAAGGTCTGGATATCATCAGATTCTAGTCAAGCCAGAGGATAGATATAAAACAGCCTTCAGGACTCACCATGGGCACTATGAATGGCTTGTGATGCCATTTGGTCTTACAAATGCACCAGCTTCCTTTCAACAATTGATGAACCAGGTTTTTCAGAAACTTCTGAGGAAGTGTGTGTTGGTATTTTTTGATGACATCTTGGTTTATAGTCCTAGCTGGTCTGCTCATCTCTCTGATCTGGAAACAGTGTTGAAAACTTTACAGCATCATTGCCTTTATGCAAAACTCTCAAAATGTGTATTTGGCACACAGCAAGTGGAGTACTTGGGCCACACAGTTTCCACTCAAGGGGTAGCAATGGACAAAGCTAAGATTGATGCAATATTGGCTTGGCCTGAACCTAAGAATGTTAAGCAATTGAGAGGATTCTTAGGTATTACAGGTTATTACAGAAGGTTCATCCAGAACTATGCTCAGATAGCAGGACCTCTTACTGAATTATTGAAGAAAGAAGCATTTAAGTGGTCAGAATTAGCAACTACAGCTTTCAAGAAGTTAAGAGAAGCCATCACCACAGCACCAGTGTTGGCCCTCCCCGATTTTTCCAAACCCTTTATCCTGGAAACTGATGCATCAGGATTGGGTGTAGGTGCTGTTCTGAGTCAAGGAAAGCATCATATTGCCTATTTTTCAAAGAAATTGACCCCAAGAATGCAGAAGCAATCTGCATATGTTAGGGAACTTTTTGCCATCACTGAAGCTTTGGCCAAGTTCAGACACTATTTATTGGGCAACAAATTTATTATTAGAACAGACCAGAAGAGTCTGAGGCACTTAACTGATCAAACAATTCAGACCCCTGAACAGCAGAATTGGCTACACAAGTTCCTTGGGTTTGACTTCAAGATTGAATACAAACCTGGAAGGGAAAACATACCTGCTGATGCACTTTCAAGATCATTGCATTTAGCTTGGTCTACACCAATTCCTGAATTCTTGCAGCAACTAAGAACAGCCTTACAGAAGGACCCTCGATGGAGTATAGAATTACAGAAGTGCATCAAAGAAGAGCAGCCTAATTCTAAATTGACAAGTAAGGATCAGCTTTTGTATTGGAAAGGAAGATTGGTTGTTCCTACTGATCCTGAATTACTTGCTATGGTTCTTAATGAATATCACAGTAGTTCAGTGGGAGGCCATGCTGGAATTGCCAGAACCACAGCAAGAATCAAACATGAATTTTATTGGCCTAATATGAAAAAAGACATCACTTCTTATGTTCAGAATTGTGCTATTTGCCAACAAGCCAAGCATCTCAACACTGCACCAGCAGGATTGTTACAACCATTGCCAATTCCATCTCAGATTTGGGAAGATGTGGCTATGGATTTCATCACTGGGTTGCCTATGGTCAAGGGTTTTACAGTGATATTGGTGGTGGTAGACAGACTTTCTAAATATGGACATTTCCAGCCATTGAAGTCAGATTTCACTAGTGTCCAAGTTGCTGAGATTTTTATTAATTCGGTTGTGAAGCTACATGGAATTCCTAAATCCATTGTTTCTGACAGAGATAAGGTTTTTATCAGCAAGTTCTGGCAGCACTTGTTTAAGTCACAAGGAACAACATTGGCTATGAGCTCAGCATACCACCCACAGACAGATGGCCAAACTGAAGCTCTCAATAAGTGCCTTGAGATGTATTTGAGATGCTTCACAAGTCAAGCTCCTAAAGATTGGTTGCATTATTTACCTTGGGCTGAGTACTGGTATAACACAGCCTTTCACAACAGCATAGGAATGACTCCCTTTGAAGCTGTGTATGGCAGAAAACCACCAACCTTATCAAGGTATCAATCCAATGACGGTGATAATCAGGCAGTTCAGGATTTATTGAAAGCCAGAGATACTTTGCTTTCTAAATTGAGGGACAATTTGATACATGCTCAACAGCACATGGTGAAAATTGCTAACAAAAACAGAAAGGAAGTATACTTTCAGGTTGGGGACAAGGTCTGGGTAAGGCTGCAACCTTATAGGCAGCATTCGGTGGCATTGAGAAAGAATCAGAAACTTGGAATGAAGTACTTTGGCCCTTTCCCAATTACTCAAAAAATAGGAAATGTTGCCTACAAATTACTTCTTCCACAGGATGCTAAAATACACTCAGTTTTCCATGTCTCTCAGTTGAAAGAATTCAAGGGTGATGAGATCACTTCTCGAATTCCAAGTCCATTATTAATTGATGAAAATGGATTGTCCTTACAGCCAGAGGCAGTTCTGAAACTGAGAAATCTGATTAAGGGTGGCCAAATTATTCCTCAAGTGCTCATTCAGTGGCAAGGTCAGCATCCATTTGAGGCTTCATGGGAGGATGCAACAGTTATACAGAAGCATTACCCTCTTTTCAACCTTGAGGACAAGGTTGATTTCAATGGGGGAGGTATTGTAACAGTCCCACATTGCTCAGCTGCCAATACTACAGCCCAAGTCCCACATTCCTTGCAGTCAGAGACAGAGATTGACACAGAATTGGAGAATGCAGATAAGACAAAAGTTGTTAAAGGAAATGGACACGTGGCAGACCCTTCATGGATCATGCACCCACGCAGAGGCAACCGGCTCAGGAAAGAGAATATCCTCCTCAAGGATTACGTGAGGGGAAAGAATTAGTTATATATTTCAGCTTTATGCTTTTGTGTAGGCAGACAATGATTATGTACCCATTTGGATATTCTCTCCTCATCTAATTCTTTCTATTTTCTCATCTCATTCTTATTCTGTACTTCTCATCTTTTCAGTAGTGATCATTGTAACCTTTCCTAGTAAATAATACAACTGTGCCTACAATTCCAGTACCATTGCATTATTGTTTGATTATGTAGTAGTACTTTTAGAGTAGCTGCTACATGAAATGAATGGAATATAAACTCTAAGCAATGATACCCTCCATTCGTTTCTATTTATAAATTACCTTATATCGTAAGAATTATTGGATCGTATTTATATAAATCATTTTGTACTTTTTATGAGATATTATTGTTTTTCTCTTATTTACCATTTGTCTGTTAATGTGACACAATACGTTATGAAATTTATAATGCAAGTCACTAGAATAAAATTCTAATGCTAAAGTGCATGTTAAAAGTTTCTAGAAATACAATTACTACCTTTCTTAATTTATGTGATATGATTAAGTGTGATTTATAAATAAAATCAAAGAGAATAAAAAAATCAATTTTGTTCGGATTTCGGTTTTTTAAATCCAATTGCAGTTTTCCTCTGGATTCTTTGGATTTAACACCTCTATTTCCCGTTGTGTTGTTTCTTGTTTGGTACTTTAATTTACTTCTATATTTGTTTCTAGGAAAAATATATTGTATAAAGTAGTTTACACCAAGAATTAAATGACATGTATAGCTAACCAAAGGATCGGAAAAAGAAAAGGGCATTAAGAAAACCATGAGCTCTACTCTTAATATGACAATATCATTTTATCCATGGCGTTATTGTTTTTAACCGTATATATGTCATGGACTTGATCTAAATTAGATCAAGGAGGTGGTTTTTAATATTTGATAAGACTAGTTACTATGCTTTTAGTCAATAGTGTAAAGATCCCATGGCTTGTATTATTAGTTCTTAAGCTACTCTTGTTTCATTTATTCTAGTCCATTTTGTATATGAGTTGAGTATCCTCATACTCTTTTATCAATCAATTTCCTTTGCTTAGGAAAAAAAAAACAATATCATTTCATCCTTTATCCTCCTTTGTTAAACACCGTCCTTTTGTTCCATAACTATGGTGGCTTTCATGCATGTTCTTCTACTTGCAAATCAAGAAGCAACAATAATATGGCTGTTTAACATGAGATGAACATCAATAATGAATACAATTTTTAAATATAATGTCAGGAGTTTAATATTTGTTATGTAAATTAAAAAAGTTATTAATAAAGACAAAAATAATTCGATAATATATACAAATCAAAATGGATTGATCTTTAAATGCTGATGTAGAATCTCTTGATGCAAACAGGAAAAATATTGAGTTGAACTTCATTTTCTTCCTTAACTTTTCCATTTTTGCCGTGTGCATGTATTGTGATTGATAAAAGAAGTTAATTTGGCCAAAGTATAAAGCCACATTATAAGTTGAATCCAACATGAAAATGCTTATGTTTATTACAAAAAAAAAAAAAAAAAACAAGCAAGCATGAAAATCCTTATTAGACCACATTACTTATCTATGTACCACGTGATTAATTTGCTGCGTCTGATTATGATTTTAGTGTGATATGTCAGCAAAATTTGACCGAAATTGGTAACAGAAATATATGTCAAACCCAAATATAATTTTAGGAAGTCAGACATTAAAAAAAAAGGACCTGTGACAAAATGATCATAAAGTTCAAGAACTTGACACATAATTAAGATTCTTTATTATCAACCCCGAATAAAAATTAATGTTTAAAATATTATTATAGTATTAGTTTGCCTTTGTAATGTTCAATGTCAACTAATAATAATAATAATGATAGAATTGAAAGAGGAAAAAAAACATTTATAGAGAATTATTCAATCTATTCGTAAAATGTTTGATAAAACAAGTGTTAATAATGAAATTGAAACCATTTATTAGTTGTTAGGATGCAAGTGTGTACTTCCACACTTGTTAGACCAAAAAACTAGAAGTGATTAAAGTGAGGATTTTTCGGATGTCTTTGAAAGCTATGATATCATTTTTAATTTTGTTTCATCCGTCCCTAAATATAAGACCCTTTTAATACTTTTATTTTGTCCCTATTTATAAGATCCTTTACAAATTTTCAATGATTACTCCATCTGTTCCTATTATCTGTCGTATTTCAAACAAAACACACCATTTAAGAAATCTAATCATTACTCATAATTCCAATATATTAATTATGTTTTTTTACACTATATCCTTTCTCTCTCTAATCATTAATTTTTATCCACTAATTATATAAACAAAGACATATTAAATAGGGGCAAACATGGAAAATAGCATTTATTACACTCTTAAAATCTTCAATACGACAGATAAAAAGAAACAAAAAATTTCTTAAAAAAACAACATATAAAAAGGAATGGAGGGAGTATTAGTTACTTTTTTTTTCCACAAACACCCTTATTTATTTAACATTTTTTATATTCTCAATAATATTAATAGGGGTAATTTTGAAAATACATATCAAAAGTTCACATTTCTAATATAATTAACTAGATTATTTCACTTTCTTAATGGACGTGAAATCCCCAAGGCCCCAAAGGGGTCCTAAATTTAAGGACTTTTGAGGGAGTAATTATTTAATTGGTGACTACTTTCCAACCCCTTAGTTTAGGAAGGGTTGGATACCCTTTTACATGTGTCCCAATTAAAAATCAACAGGTGGTATGCTTTGCGTTACCAAGTCAAACAGATGTATAATTTTATTTTGGGTGCTTCGAAAATTCTATATCTGTACAAATTAAAAAAACGAATTTAGAGTTTTAATATTGGAAAAAATTATTTTTGGACCTCCAATAAATTTTTCCTTTTAATATTACATCTTATAAATAAAAATAGGGTGTTACAAAATATTTCCATGGCTGTACCTATCTTTATATAATACATTTTATTATTTTTGTAATTATTTGATTTAAGAGTATTTTGATTTATGGAAAATAGGCAAAATTAATTTGAAATTAATTTTCTGAAAATTCTTGGACTGCACCGTCCATATTATTAAGAGGGAGGAAGAATCTAGTTTTCTTTATGCTCAAGTAGTTTGAAATTCAAATTATGCATGGAACTTGTGAAAGAATTAAATGCATTTTTCATTTTCTAGAGAGTCATTAGGTGTAAAAGACTAGGAAAACCCCCCTTTTGACCCATGTGACTCACGCCCCTCTCTCTAGTAGGTTAGATGAATCTGAATTTTTCCCCTTTATTCCTATAAATAGCCTCATTCTAGTAGTTCATTTCATTTTTCCATTTCAAAGCAAACTTAGAAAAGAAACAAGAGAAAAATAAAAATAGTCTCCCCCATTGAAGAAAGGAAGTCGTGTGGCACCTTTGAAGGATAGGAAGAGAGTTTTCAATCCTTAGAGTCTTAGTTGCTTGCTAGGAGAAGAGGTATCCACAAGAACCAATCTTTTATTAGTTGTTTTTGTTGTTATTTTAATCTTTATAATAATGTTCTTCTTTCATCCTTTCAAGTTCTAAAATGATGTTCTAAAAATAGTTGGAATGGATTTTTCTAATAATCTTTTATGGTGTTTGATTTAAGATGATAAAAGGATTGATTTTGTTCTATGAAAATCTTTCTCTAAATTTTGTATTTGGCCGAATGGCCTATGGAAAAAAATAATAAATTGGTTTTGTTCTTTATACTAAAATAATAATACTCTTCTATGGCTATAAATCTCTTAAAAGTTAAATCTCTAATCTCTTCCTTGATATATTATAATACAATGGAAAAATGAATTATGATATATGTATATGAGTTTTGTTTTGTTGGTCAAATGAAAAAGGAATAAAAAGGGACAAAAATTGTTTAAAGAGAAATAATCTCCCCTTTTTATCCTAGGATGGCCGAATATTTTTAGAGAAGAAAGGAAGTAGTATTTAAATTTTATTTGATGGTAATTTATTCTTTTTATGTGAATAGGTGTTGTGAATATTTGTATATTCTTATGATCTTCTTTTATGGTTATGTAATTCACAAGTTTAAACCTCTGAATACTCTTTTGATATAGAATTTTAAATTATGTATATGAATGGTGTTTATTGGTCATATGAACAAGGAATGAAAGGGACTCAAAATGAAGTTTAAAGAAATTAAGATTTCCCCTTTTGTTTTATTGTAATGACCAACTTCTGATAATGATATAGGAAATAATATTCTGGTTATGTTCTCAAAATTATATGAATATGTATTTTAAAGATTGTGTGTAATAGTTATTGTTTGATTTTGCTTCTTTTGTTTGATGTTGGAAATAAGTGAGAAATCAAGAACAATGAGTAAATGGTGATGGTGTAGGCCGTGAGGCCTATGGGTTGTTTTTGGAGTAAAAATAACAATTTATATGTATGTATAATAGATTGAGACTTTGTTAGAATAAATAAAGACTTAATATGTTCATTTGTTTACTTGTTTTATCTTTTATTTTGTGTGGCCGTGAGGCCTATTATAGTTTTGGGGTGAAAATAACAAATGGAATATAGTATTTTTGTTTGGTGATTTTATGAATAATTGAATGATATTTTATGTGGTTGAAATTAGTTAGTAAAATATATGTTTATATGACTATGATTATGTGATGGGTGTGAATTATAAATTGCTTCCAAATAAAAAGTGATTCTCTAAAAAAAAGATTATTTCCTATTCTAAGTGGAGTTTAAAGTAACTGTTTGAATATAAGAAATTATAGGAATAAGGTATATGTGTGTTTGAAAATATTCTTCTATTTTTATCATGATGTCCGAAAATTATTTTAGAAGGGAAAGAATAATTTTTGTTGATTTTTGGTCTAAGTGATTATTTGATGCATATGAATGTTTATTAATGTGTATGTATGAAATAAATTATGTATTTTTGTGAAAAATAATTTATTTCTGTAAATTTAATATTATTCTGAAAAATAATATTTTATGACACTATAAGGTTTAAAATGATAATTTTTGTATGTGTTTGGATTGTCTACATAATATAGGGGTATGTATAAAGTGTGGCTTTAGTAGTATATTTATAAGATTTAAGGTGAATTGAAATAATTTAAGTGCTGCCCCTAATTGAATAAGTGTGAAAAAATATTACTTTCTTAAGCTTAATTTCATTTTAAGAATTTGGTATGTGAATCTTTTAGAAGGAAATTGAAAAGAATGAATTTTTGGGTAGCTGTGAAGTGATGCAACTTTATTTTGTGTTGCTGTCCAGAAAAGATTTTCATATAGTTACATGATATTTAAATGTTAATTAGATAATAGAACTTGTAATTAAGTTACAGAAAAAAGTAGCATGAGTTTTGAATAAATTAACTATAAGAAAAGTGATTTTTGAGTTGTATTATAATGCTGTCCAGAATTTTAGTTTGAGTTACATCAACTCTAGAACTTGTTTTGACTTGATAAGTGAATGAGTTTATATTCTAGAATGATTGTTGATGTGTTAGGAGTTTGTGTAAATGTTAAAATTGATTTTTAAGAATGTGTTTCTTGGCTGTCCAAATGATTAAAAAGATTGCACCAAGTTTAAGTTATTTGTGTAAGTGGCTTATGTTAATCTTTGAATGGTAGTTGTTATATAAGCATTTGGAATTGATTTATGAGTTAATGAAAGTACGAATAGTCTCTTATGATTTAATTGATTAAGTTCTAAATTTTGTATTATATTTCTAGACCTTAGGATGTGTATATGGTTGTATATGGATGATAGAACATGTTTTCTCCAATTTTTAGAATTGATGCAACTGGATTTTTGGTGACTGTTGTCCAGCAAGCAAAATTATTTTGTTTAACTCATATTTAATCATATTTTATACTAGAACTTGTAAAGAAATTTTAGGAAAAAGTGGCATGTCTTTCCGATAAACCATTTGTGAGAAAAGTGATTTTTCAAGACTTGTAGGGTATGTTGTTCGAAATTCTAAATTGGTTGCATCAACTATAAAAATTGTTTTGGAATGAATTAGTATGAGGATTTTTATGATAGGACCTTTAATATAAGTGTATAGAGTAAAAAGGAATTATAAAAGTGATTTTGTGAAAGTATGATTTGATGTTATTTGTTTAAGTAAATTGTTGTTTTTACTTGTATAAGTGTGTGAATGTGGTAGTTGTTATATAAGTAATATAGTATGGTATTGTAGAAATAAAAATGTATTCTAAATAGTTTTCAAGTATTAGAATGAGTTTTAAATTATGTTTTGCAAAAAGGATTTCTTGAATTTTAAAAGGAATTATTTTAAGTTATTTGACGTCTTGAAAAGGACTTCTGTTTTAAAAAGAATTTCTGTTTTAAGGTACTTTAGCACTCTGGGTTTAGTCTTTACCAAAGTAAAGAGATAGTATAAGGTACTTGCTAGATATTAATTGTATGTCATTCGTCGTTTAAGAAATAAAAGGAATCAAAAGTGAGCAAGCTGCTGGAGCTGTGAACACTTAAAGGTTGAAACAAAGTAAGCGTGGACCTCAGGTGAGAGAGCAACCTTCCTAAGACATAATGGCACTGAGGTAGCATTAGGACGTTCCGTATCATCTCAAAGGTCGGAACTAGGAATCTATCGGTTGAGTAGTAAAACGACAATTGTATGCGTGTTCCGCCGTTTATACGAAAAACACGATTCCTCGATATTACTTGTATGTCTGATATCACATACGGTATGATGTTGTATAAAGTTGTATGTGGTATATTGCCTTAATGGCTTTTTGAAATGATAATGGATTATGGGTTAGTGAAATTGGATAATTGAGAAACATTGGTAAATGTTATGAAGGATTACTGGATATAATTGGGAAATAATGGTTTATGATTTTGGACATATATATTGGAATGCTTTATCCTATGGAAGGATGCTCAATGTATTTTGAACTGATGTTCTTATGAAAAAGACTTGGAATATTTGGAAGTATTATTATGAAAAGAAAATATGAGAAATGATTATTTGAATCTTGTGGAAATTTGAGGATCGTTGTTAGTGTACAGTGATACTGCAAGCGGCACAATGACTTTATTATATCCCCTTAAGTGACTGGTCACGTGAATGACTTTGCCGTGGTTTCATGTCTTGTGGAATCCACTGTACTATAGGGAGGTGTTTGTTGTGGTCCCTTAGAGATCGAGACCTGTTAGAAGCGCGGCTTAGAATGAGTCGACCAACGTAGGATAATAAAGACTTAAAAGACTTAAAAGACTTTAAGCTTAAATCCTTTCTAACTACGCGTTGAGAGAGAAGTAGTGGAGAGGAAAGATACCGTATGCTTGGAGGTTGGTGTCTCTTCAAGTAGTGATTGTGATAGGGGAGGGCAAGGACGGTGAAACGTCAAGAAGCCTAAGAGCGCTTCCCTAGGCGGGACGAGGTTACAATGATCAAGGTCCCTGGCGGGCGTTGATCGTAGCAAGGACTGCACGTATAACTAGGGATAGAGCTGTCACCCCCTTGAGCAAATCTTAGATGGTGTAGAGGGAATCCGAATGGGACTAGAAGCCATTGTTTTTGGGAAATGGGGACATTATGAAATGATATTCTGTTTTGCTGGCCACCAAGGCGTGGTTCCAGCCGGTACGTACCCTTTGGCTTCGATGTCAGCATGGTTAGGATTCCTGTGCATCCCATCTGCTTTCCGAACTAGGATGTGGCTGGATATTGAAGGAGGAGATGTATCGTGTGTGTTAATCTACCCTTACCTCAATGATTTCCCTCCCTAAATCATTGATGGTTGTGAAAGACTTAGTGGAAAGATTATGAGTATGGAACCCTGGAGTAATGATATTAAGTTATGATGATGATGACAAAGTTACAATGATAAAGTTATAAGGATAACGTGGTAATGATATAATATGGTGAAAACATGATAATTATGAGATGTTAATTGGATAATGTCATAATGTAAAGCTTATGCTTTGTTTAAATTGTATGTATTTGAATCCTAATGTGATCCCTTCGAGCAAGTCCATGCCGTCGACGATTAATTCGTCCGGATCGTTGACTCTCTCTTTCTTTTCTCTTCCTGTGGTCATTATGAATGATGACCACAGATGGCAGATCTAATAGTGTGTCGAGTAGAAGTTTCACACGTTGGAATCATAGATGTCAATGACCTTGGATATTGGGAAGTCAACCGGAAGGATGGATTTGGACGGGTCCGGCTAGAGTTGAAATTGTGGACCCAGCTATGGTAGTTACAGGATCAATGGATGAGGTCTTATTTAGCCACTTATATTTGAAGGATAGGGTGCTGGGTGGACCAGTGACCTACCACGATGTACATCCGGCTTTGAGACAGCTTACCTTTGAGGATATTCCCGAACCGTAGGATGATCTCTTAGCTTTTATGGATGATGAGGAAGAAGTTCTGGAAGTATTCGAAGTGGACCCGGATGATGAAATGGATGAAGAAGAGCCAGAGGTAGATAAGGTTCTCGCAGAAGAACCAGATGAGTGGGAGTTTGATCCAGCAGAAGCACCAGCTATAGAAGATAGTGATGAAGACTATTAGGATAGAATAGTCTTTGTTTTGCATTTCATCTTATGATGGGTATGACGTAATTACTCTATCTCGAATGTAACCCCTATTGTAATAAAGGATTATTTTGAAATGAAAGAAGTCCCTTTTTGTTATGTATCAAGTTCATAAAGTAATTAAATGTTTTTCCGCAAGATAACCATCGACTAAATATGACATTGAGAAAATGAGTTTTGGAAATGTTGGAAATGTGATGGATGGTATCACCTCTTTTTGGAAACAGAATTTTATAATACACATCTGAGTATCAAATCAATTTTTGTAATCGAATAAATTAAACTAAGTTATGAAAACCTTTTTGTAAAAGAATTAAAATGAACTGATTTTGGTAATGTTTATAAAAAGAAAAAAAGAAAAAAAAAATGGCGCAAATTTTTAGTAAAAATTTTAAGTCCAAATTGGGGTGTTACACTCCCTCCGCCCCACTCTCCCCTCCGTCGCAAATCCTTCTTCCTCCGCCGCCAACCCTTCCTAATCAACGAACCGACTGCTCCCTCCTCCAATCAACACGCAAACAAACCCTAACCCCCGAAATCAAAGTAAATCGAGATAAAGTTTTTCTTCATGCTTTATCTGATTTTAGTTTTATTTTCTTTAGTTGAGTGTGTGAAATTAATTTTTTAATTAAAAAAGAAATTTTATTAGTTGAGTGTGAAATTGTGAATTGGAATCTAATCTTGGTTTTGACAGTATGTATGCATTTGGCAGGGTAACTCGTTATTATCTCCTTTTCGTTTCACCATAGTTGTGGATTTCTTGAGTTGACTGCTCCCTAGGTGAGTAAATAATGTTTTCATTGCTAATCTTTCTGTAGTGTCCTTTAACACTATGTTCTTAACCCTCTAAGCCCTCAAGATTATGGTAATCAGGAGTTCAAGAGAGGATCAAGTGTTTATGTGTGACCTTATGGTTTTTCTGCAGTTCCAGTTGGGAAAAGCAGGGTTTCCCCAGTCAACCAGTGTGTGCAGAGTGTTAACTTAGGGATGAGAGTACGTACCTGAAACCCTAGCTGTTATGAGCCATTTATAGGGTTTAGAGGAGGTTGATATGGGCCTTGTACCAGAGTTAAGCTAAACCTGGATTCTGTGAGATAATATGGGAGGTTTATGCTCTTAGAATCTGGATAGGGTCAACTTACGATCCCATGTCTAGGCTGTTGCGAGATTCCAGGAGAGATTTGCGGAAGGGATAGGAAGCTGTGGTAACTGAGTCTATCTACCAGCCGACGTTATATCTCGGCCCTGGAGTCCCGAGCCGATGGGCTGAAGACCATTGGCGAGGCTCGGCCCCATCAAGTCCGAGCCTGGTCTTTTATTGTACTCGGAACCAGCGAGTCCGAGCGAGGGACGTTTATGCTGAGTAAACCGAGGGAGGGGTCCTTGAAGAATCCCTTATATAAGACTTAGTCCTTATTGGGTCGGCAGACCCTACAAGCCCCCCAGCTCGTAAGACTTTATAAAGTCTGTGACGAGGTAGCATGTGCTTAGGGTTAGACCTCCTAGATGTCACAGTTCGAATGTGTGACAGCTGTCCGAGTTGACGTTTTGGTTTCTCTAGGTACGACGCGCTCTCTTGTAAGTTGTGCCAAATCATTTCAAATTTTGAAATTTGAAAAAGCGCCTCCTGAAACTGCCACGTCTCTTCCAACGAGTGGTTGCATGCGTTTATGGGCTTTCGGCCCGTATATGCGATACGGGGGGAAACTGAAAAGTTTCCCTCATTACTCCAAATCACTCCTTCATATCTTTACTAACATTTCTCATTTCTTTGCCTCCTCCAGAATCTTCTCAACCAGAATCCCCCATTTCCCTCTCCTCTAATCTCCTTCCCAATTCCTCCGCACTTGATCCCGAACTCTTCTCCTGCTATCCTAACTTTCTCAAAACAACTTCTTCAAACCCAGTTTTCTCATCTCTTTCAGCAACCAAAAAGCAGGTATTTTTTCCAACTTTTCTTATAACTTCTGCGGTTTTTCAATTTTCGTGAATGGGGTTTTTTGTTTTGGGTTTCCCAGTGAGCTTTGATTTTAGAGGTTCTGGGTTGTCTCTGGGTTTTGTTCTAAGTGAGTAGTGTTTAGGCTTCTTTTCATTTAAATCATGAGGGGATGGAGAGGTTTGAGAAGGATTTACCGTGAGCTTTGCAGAAGATTAGGAGAAGAACCCTCCAGCGATAGTGATTTGGGGACTTTAAGTTCTTCCGAGTTTTCTGGGAATGAGGGAGACTCTGAGTTTTCTGGAAATGAGGGAGATGAAATTGATGATTCTATACCCACTTCTACTCCCCCTTTAAACCAGGGATTCACTGAGTTAAAACCGTTAACTGTAGAATACCCCTTGAATTCCGCCGACGAGAATAAGTGGTTAGTAGCTTATAGATTTGCCGAGCGCCGAGCTCAAATTAGAATTAGTCCTGACCGTGATACCGAGGAAGAAATTTTAGGAAGCTCAACTAGAGAGGGGGAAAAAGTCCAGGGCTCGGCCTTAAATTTAAAACGAAAACGCGTGCTGTAAAAAATCCTAACGCCGAGCCATTTACTTTTTCCCCAGATATGGTGGAACGCAGGTGCGTGACAAATCCTGAAGAGTACCCGTTGCCGCCGAATCACGCGCAGTACAGTGCCATTTTTGATCGGGAGGTGTTGGGGACAAGACCTTCCTTGCTGACAGATGATAGTCTTACCCACCTTCGACCAGTTTTAACTCCTCCGAGCGCTGACGGAAACGCCTCGGAATACGTATTGAGACCTCTGGGCATTGACGATCGGATATGCTTTCAAATTCCGGAGAATTCTCGGTCTTTTTACTTTTATGAAGAAGTAGCCACCAAAATTGGTATTCGCATGCCTTTTTCCACTCTTGAAATTGAAGTCCTGAAACACTTGGGCATTGCTCCGAGCCAACTTCATCCGAGCGGATGGGCTTTCGTCCGAGCCTTTCAGCAATTTTGTGACGCCCAGGGGTTGACGGCGACTTTACGATCTTTATTTTGGTTGTATGCCCCACAAGTCAACAAAGTCGGAGATTCGAAGGGGCTTTGGGTATCGCTAAAGGCTCGGAAGGAGCATGCCCTATTTGCCAAGGTAACCGACTCGTGGAAATCTTTTAAACCCCTTTTTTTCAAATATGAACATACGGGAACTGGAGAATGTTGGTTTATGGAGCAAGTCGTTGAAGACGGAGTAATTAAGTCTGTACCTCGGTTCCCTTTGAGTTGGACCACCGATATTTATAGCCGAGGGCCTTCTCTATACCTATTTAACTTTAAAACAGAGCTTACAAGATCCGAACGTGGGGTGTGTGATGATTCTTGGACTTATCTTCAAACCCATGGGCAAATAGATACTAAGCGAATCTTGTTAAAAGGAACACGGGATGAAGTGAAAGCCGAGCTGGGTATTTTTTTTTTTTGGTGCTAACCTATTTTTCTTGCAGAAGCCATGGGAAAGAAAGCGACCAAGGCCAAAAAAAGCGAAGCTCGGGCAGCTAGAGTGTCGCAGCTGGCTGCACTCAAAGAGACTGCATCCGGATCTCCAATCAAGGGTCAGTCTTCTGAGCCGACCCATTCTGAAAGCCCGATCGTTATCCCCAATACCACCCCCACTGTAAGGGTTACGGGTGTCGAACAGGTGATCAAAAAGGGCCGTGTTGTCGACGCGGTGAATATTGAAGTGGAAGCTCGTTCATCTCCCCAAGACATTCCCGAGCGCCCCCTCAAGAGGACTCGTCAGGACAAAGGAAAAGGTCTCGCTGGAGATTGGTTCAACTTGAGCAGGTCTAACAAAGGGATTGAAATTCCCGAGGGTAAGGAAGATGCAGCTGCCAAGACGGTGTGGGGTAGGAAAATGTCCGACTCATTCATTGCCACCGTCTTCCTTCCTGAAAATGCTGAAGTAATCGAGTCTTGGACCCTTGGGACTTGGGAAAATAACTGTAAATCGTTGGTGAGAAGCTTTTTATGGGGTGCGAGCATTTTCCATCACCTTGGTCATCATGGTGATGACGCCTATGCTGGATTGGCCCCCGAGGAAAAGAAGAAAAGATATGAAGCCAACGAGCGGGAAGACTACTTGGAAATTCAGGTCCAAGGTCTGAATAAAAGGATACAAGAAATGGCAGCTGAAAACGAGCGGCTTCAAAAGACTGCTCAAGATTCTGAGGGGGCCAAAGTTCGGGCTGAGAAAACACTTCAGGCTGCCGAGGCACAGATAAAGAGGTCGGAAGAAATCTAGAAAAAGGCTGAGGAGGATGTTGCTGCTCTTCTGGTGGCTACGGAGAAAGCTCGTTCGGCCGAGCAAGCTGCTGCAGTGGCTCAGGAGCAACATGAGTATGCTAAGGACGAGATACTCAGGCTCCAAGCTTCCTTGGAGAAGATGAGTGCGAAAGCTCTCAAGCATAAGAAAGCAGCTAAGGAGAATCTGTTCAATTGGGACCATGCAATTGAAGATTCTTTCTACAATACTGCCGAGCAACTCCGTGTTCTGAATCCTGGGCTCGTGACCAAGGGCGCTGACCCTAATTTTGCTGTGAAAAAAGGTCGAATTGTCGGCCCGAGTGGAGTTCCCATAGATCTGAACAACGACGACCTTCCTGACCATTTGGCCGAAGATTCCGAAGGGGAAGGAACCGAGGATGCTGAAGGTGAAGAAGAAGAAGACACATTCAATGCTGACAGCATTGTATTGTCCGATTAGAATAGTTTGATTATTCTGCTCTTTTTTGTAATTGCCCCAGTAGATGGGTTTAAACTTGTATTACTGTTTCATTTGGAATATTTTATAATATCCGTAATCATGTTATGCTTCTTTTTATGCTCTTTGTTAAGAATTCAAGTGTTAAGACCTCGGAACTCCAGCACTTTAGCCGAGGTGGGTTCCTCTATCCGCAATATAAAATGATTCGAAAAAAATCATGATTTAATCGGGAATCTTACTAAGAGTACTTGACGAGTTATAAGCTCTTGTTAGAGCTGTTTATAATCGTTCGCGTCATAAACGGTGGCTAATCGAATATGAGGAAAAGTACGTAATACAATGAATTCAATAACAAGTCTTTTTATTAACCAGAAGCAGAAAGTACAATGGGCTCGGAATTTCACCGAGCGTACACCAATGTTTAAAAGAAATAAACAAAAAAAACAATACACTATAAAATTGAAATGAAAGAAAAATTCTAACTATAGTATGCTCTGAGCTTTGCCGCGTTCCAAGTGTTGTTGATGAGGGCTCCCGAGAGAGTTTCGAGTTTGTAGGCTCCTGTTCCAGTCTTAGAGGCTACTCGGTATGGTCCTTCCCAGCTTTGGGCCAGTTTTCCGTCCTTTGCATTTTTGAGACCAATATCAGCTCTTCTTAGGACAAGGTCGCCTAGCTCGAACTCTCTGGGCACAACCGTACGATTATATCCTTTCGCTTGCATCGTCTTGGCATGCTTCTCTCGTTCGGCGGCTAAATCCCTGACTTCCTCCGACAAAATCAAATCCTCACACAATATAGTGTTGTTGAGGGGATTCGGCTGTTGCATAACTCGGAATGAAGGGATGATTGTTTCAATGGGAATGACTGCGTCAGACCCATAAGTGAGCCGATAAGGTGTTTCTCCTGTTGAGGTTTGTATGGTTGTGCGATACGACCAAAGTACCTCATACAAGTTTTCCAGCCAATTCCCCTTCGCACCTTCGAGTCTTCTTTTGATTCCCTGAATGATGGATCGGTTAACGGACTCTACTTGCCCGTTAGTCTGGGGATGCTCGACTGAGGAAAAATAGTGCTTAATGCTCAGAGCGTTGACCAAATCCTTGAATGCCTTTGCCGCAAATTGTGTTCCATTATCTGTTACTACCACTTGCGGAATTCCGAATCGAGCTACGACCTGTCTCTCGAAGAACTTCTGAACCTTTGCTGATGAAATGGTAGCAAGCGGCTCAACTTCAACCCATTTTGTGAAATAATCAATGGCCACTATCACCCACTTGATCTGTCCTGGTGCGGTAGGGAACGGTCCGATTAAATCCATTCCCCACTGATAGAAGGGATATGGAGATGAAAGCGAATGGAGTTCCTCGGCGGGTTTCTGATATACATCACTGTGGAACTGACATTTCTCACATCTCTTCACATGGTGGATTGCATCTTGTTGAAGGGTCGGCCAGTAGTATCCTGCCCTTAGGATCTTTTTAGCCAGTGATTTCCCCCCAACATGATGACTTCCAACCCCCCCGTGAACTTCCTCTAGCGTTTGTTTTGCTTCGGCAGGGTCCAAACATCTGAGCATTGGGCCGCTAACCCCTCGGCGAAAGAGGACTCCACTTACAAGGGCAAACTGCGATGCTTTTCTGACAAGTTTTTTGGCCTCGACCGGATCAGTTGGCACAATCCCTTGTTCCAAGTAACCTACAATTGGAGTGATCCAGCTCGGATCTACTAAAATGGAGAGGACAACGCTAGGTCCATGCACCATTTCTTGAATCAGAGTTTTGTTGTTTTCAGAATTTTTTGTTGATGCGAGTTTGGAAAGAATATCCGCTCGGCTATTACTTTCCCTCGGAATGTGGCAGATTTCGACCTTCATAAATTCGGAGGATAGGAATTTTACCTTTTCCAAGTATTTTTGAAGAATAGGTTCCTTAGCCTGAAACTCGCCCTTGACCTGTGAAACCACCAACTGAGAATCACTAAAAATTTTGACCTCTCGGGCCCCCACCTCTTTTGCCATCCTCAATCCTGCCAAAACGGCTTCATACTCCGCTTGATTGTTCGACGTTGAAAATCCGAACTTCAAAGAGTACTCGAGGGTGACCCCCTCGGAGTTTTCCAAAATTATTCCTGCCCCCGCTCCAAGTTTGTTACTTGATCCGTGCACATAAATGTTCCAATCCGAGGTTGAGCTCGTTAATGGCTCAGTAAACTCGGTGAGGAAATCAGCCAAAGCCTGAGACTTCACCGCCTTTCTTGGTTCGAAAGTGATTTCAAACTCGGAAAGCTCAATTGCCCAGGTTACCATCCTTCCAGCCAAATCAGGTTTCTGCAATATTTGACGGATCGGCTGGGCCGTTCTGACCGTGATATGGTGGCTTTGGAAATATTGGCGCAGTCGTCTGGCAGTAACAATCAAGCAGAAAGCTAACTTCTCCACTTTTTGATATCTCAACTCTGGTCCCTGGAGAGCTCGGCTAACAAAATAGATGGGCAGCTCTTTACCAGATTCTTCCCGAACCAAAACCGAACTGATCACCGAGTCTCCCACTGATAAGTACAAGAAAAGAGTTTCACCATTGTTCGGACTAGACAAAATTGGAGGTGATGCCAAATAATGCTTAAGATCAGTAAAGGCCTTTTCGCATGCTTCATCCCATTCAAACGCCTTTTCCTTCTCCTTCCTCAACAGCTTGTACCAGGGAAGGGCCTTCCTAGCTGATTGAGATAGAAATCTTGAGAGAGCTGCAACCCGACTCGTCAGTTGTTGTACGCCCTTGATATCTGACGGACTCTTCATTTCCAGAATAGCTCGACACTTTTCTGGATTTGCCTCGATTCCGCGCTCAGTAAGCATGAATCCGAGAAAGGACCCTGCCGGAACTCCGAATGTGCATTTTTCCGGGTTCAATCTCATATTAAATTGCCGGATCCTTCCTAGGATTTCCTTTAAATCTTTAGCATGATCTTCCTCCTTTAAGCTTTTTGCAATCATGTCGTCTATATAAACCTCCATCCTTGGCCCAATCAGAGGACCAAACACCTTGTTCATCATCTGCTGGTAAGTTGCCCCAGCGTTCTTCAACCCGAACGGCATCACATTGTAACAATATGTGGCGTTTTATGTGATAAACGAGGTTTTTACCTGATCCGGGGGGTACATTGGGATCTGATTGTACCCTGAGTAAGCATCCATGAAGGATAGCCTTTGGTAACCTGCCGAGCTATCCACCAGTTTATCAATGCAAGGAAGTGGGTACTGGTCCTTGGGGCAAACCTTGTTCAAATCTGTGTAGTCCACGCACATCCTCCATTTCCCATTGGATTTCTTGACTAACACGGGATTGGCCAACCAATCAGTGTACACTACCTCTCTGATAAATCCTGCTTCCAATAGCTCGGCTACTTTCTCATCCGTTGCCTGTGCCTTCTCGATTCCGACCCTTCTCTTTTTTTGACACACTGGCTTAGCGCCAGGATACACACTTAGCTTGTGGGAGATGAAGTTAGGATCGATTCCCGGCATGTCTGCCGAAGTCCAGGCAAACAAGTCCTTATTTTCCATTAGTAATTCAGCAAGCTCCTTTTCTAGTTCCTCAGATAGGCCAACTCCGATTTTGACGCAACGAGATGGCTCGGGGCCTAGGATTACCTTTATGAAGTCCCCTTGAGGGGTCGGTCTAGTTTCATCCTCCTCTCTTACGTCGAGATCAGCCAGGTTGACACTTCCTTTGTTCAATGGTTCCTGCATAATTTTCTCATCATCCAGCTTTAGCTTCCCCAAACTGATGTTGTAGCACTTCCGAGCCAACTCCTGTTCGGACCGTACTGTTACTACCTTGTCATCCGACCCTGGGAATTTCATGGCCAAGTGGACCATCGAAACAACGGCGCCGAAGGACTGGAGTGTCGTTCGGCCAAAGATAGCATTGTACGCCGAGGGAGCCTGGACAACTAACCACTTCACCATTTCAGTCCGAGCAGAAGGTGGTTCCCCCATGGTCACTGGGAGGTGGATATGGCCTAAAGGAACAATTGAATGTCCCATGAAGCCGATCAAGCTTCCTTCGAACAGGGTGAGATCGGACCTTCTCAACTTCAATTTTTCGAACAAATCCAAAAACATGATGTCCGCCGAACTCCCTTGATCGACGAGAATCCTTCTTACTTCGTAGTTGCCAATCCTTGCCGTGACGACCATTGGGTCATTGTGGTCCTGTAGGATGTCTTCAAAATCCTCATCGCTAAAACTGATGACCACACTTTTCTTTCTGGGTTTTTGTATCGGTCGGCTTGCCACCGAGAGAACTTGTCCCACATACTTCTTGCGATTGCACTTCTTTTCCCCACCACCAGCAAATCCTCCAGCAATGGTGCCAATGAGAAAATCGTTGCCTTTCTCGGATTGCTGGATAGGGGCTCTGCCCGCTGGTGGTGAAGGGCTTTTATTCCTCTTCTGTTCAGTTCTGGGAGGCGAGGGGCTTTTCCTTCTGGAACGCTTGCTCAATGCTTCTCCAATATAGTGTTGAAGCTTACCATCCCTTACCATCTCTTCGATTAAATCCTTCAGCTGGATACATTGGTCGGTGGTATGCCCCCATCCACCATGATGATCGCAATACTTCGTCCTATCCTTTTGGGCCGTCTTTCTCAAGGCTGGTGGCCGAGTGATGTTACGCATCTCTGTATGCATAGTCTCACGAAGGATTTGACTCCTCGGGACTGTTAACTGGGTATATTCATCATATTTGCCTTTGGGAGGCAATTTTTCTCATCTCTCTTGTTCTCTCTTATCTTTCCTTCCCTTATCTCGGAAACAATCATTCTGACGAGCCTCGTTTTGGCGAGGACGTTGCTCATGTCGTCCTTCTGCACTCCTTGCTGCAGTGCTAATCCTTCGGAACTCCTCTAGATTAACATATTTCCTGGATCTTTCTCTCAGTTCCGCCATGTTACTAGGTGGTTCCCCGATCAGACAATCCTTGAAATCTCCATCTTGTAGTCCTTGGGTAAGCAGAAGAACGGATACCCCCGACTGCAAACCAGATATGCCACTGGCCTCTTGCTGATACCGAGCCAGATAGTCGCGTAAAGACTCACCAGGTCTTTGTGCAACTCCAGCTAATGAATGGTCAGATTTGGGCTGTGACATGCTGGCTGTATACCGATTCAGGAAAACTCTTCTAAGCTCATCCCAAGAACTAATGGAGTTAGCTGGTAGGGAGTTGAACCATCTCAACGGCGCCGGGCCTAACGTCATTGAGAAATCTCGGCATTTCATTTCATCCTCTCCTCCATAAAACATCATGGAAGACTCGTAAGATGCAATGTGATCCATCGGATCGGTCGTCCCATTGTACCGGGAGACATTCTGATGGCCCATGTAGGTTTGTGGAGTCCGAAATGCCATAATTGTTGCTGTAAAGGGGTGTCCAGGATGGGGCTCTGTAACTGCTGGTTCGGGAGTCACATTCAAATTGAGGGGTGGCGGTGGGGAAAGGTTAATTGGGTTGCCGAGAGCCGCGCGAGGGCCTTGCTCGGCAAGTCTAGCCATGCTTTGCTGCTGTAGAGTAGCAATAGCCTGGTTTTGCTTTTCAATCAATGAAGTTTGGGTTCTCAGTATTTCCATAATTGACTCCTCTCTCCTCCTGGCCGAAGAGGTTGTCATGTAGGATCTTCCTTGAGATCCGGAACGTTCGCCACCCTGAAGCATTCCAAAGCGGCCTCTAGCAAACTGTGGTACTCCCCTATCAGATCGCTCGGTTCGGGAGTTATCGCGAGCGTGACGTTCGACTCGTCGGTCCTCCCCAGTTCGTGATGCAGCAGGGGCCCTCCTAGATTGATGTGGCCCAGAATCCGCTGTGTCACGCCATTCCGACACATGGCCATCTGAAACGCGACGCGGCTGAGATCGTCGTTCGTGGCCTTCAACAACCGGAGGGACGGTGGCTGGCGCTTGGACCTCCGGAACAACTGGATCAGTAGGCTGGACAACTGGAGGATCCTGGGGATTTTCAACCTGGTTGCCCTCAGGGGGTCCTCCAGGGGCCAGTCTGTCCCTTACATTCCTTCCAACAACATTCCTTGGTCCAGCGTTCTTTGGTGGCCTTCCCCTAAGGCGACGGCGAAGGTCTCCTTGGTTGTTGTCATTATCATTCGCCATTAGTGCGGTGAGTGGTGGGGATACTGATTATTCGATCCCCACAGACGGTGCCAATGTAGTGTCCTTTAACACTATGTTCTTAACCCTCTAAGCCCTCAAGATTATGGTAATCAGGAGTTCAAGAGAGGATCAAGTGTTTATGTGTGACCTTATGGTTTTTCTGCAATTCCAGTTGGGAAAAGCAGGGTTTCCCCAGTCAACCAGTGTGTGCAGAGTGTTAACTTAGGGATGAGAGTACGTACCTGAAACCCTAGCTGTTATGAGCCATTTATAGGGTTTAGAGGAGGTTGATATGGGCCGTATGGGCCTTGTACAAGAGTTAAGCTGAACCTGGATTCTGTGAGATAATATCGGAGGTTTATGCTCTTAGAATCTGGATAGGGTCAACTTACGATCCCATGTCTAGGCTGTTGCGAGATTCCAGGAGAGATTTGCGGAAGGGATAGGAAGCTGTGGTAACTGAGTCTATCTACCAGCCGACGTTATATCTCGGCCCTGGAGTCCCGAGCCGATGGGCTGAAGACCATTGGCGAGGCTCGACCCCATCAAGTCCGAGCCTGGTCTTTTATTGTACTCGGAACCAGCGAGTCCGAGCGAGGGACGTTTATGCTGAGTAAACCGAGGGAGGGGTCCTTGAAGAATCCCTTATATAAGACTTAGTCCTTATTGGGTCGGCAGACCCTACACTTTCCTTAGTTGTGGATTTCTTGAGTTGACTGCTCCTTAGGTGAGTAAAGAATGTTTTCATTGCTAATCTTTCGATGACATTAGAAAATTAAGTCAATAGACTCGATTTGACAACAATCACACTTATTGTTCGTGTCATCAAGATTCGGCAAAGTTTTACATCTCTTGTTGAACTAACACAACCCTCCTCTTTTAATTTTGTTTGGGATCAGCTTTTTGTAGATTTGCTACTAGAATGACATAGGCAGAGTTATAGTCGATATAATAATATACACACATATAAATATATCTTTATCCAAAATAGTGAAGGATGAGATAATGTTGCTGCCACAATAAGGCTACTGTTTATGAAAAAATATTTGAATGAGGGAAGAGCAAGGTATAGTAGCAGGTGCATGAATCTTACGTCTAGTCCATATTAAGCAGGTGCTAGGCCATATTGATACCGCACCCATATGGTTGCAATATAGGTTGTTGATGTATGGTTGCATCTTCCGCGGAACAGTGAGTGTCGCCTACCTAACTGGAGTTTTGATTCCTACTTTCCCTTTGAGATGGTTGGATGGATGATGGCTTAGTTTGTTGTTTGTTTGTGCCATCTATGACATGAGAGAGACAGATTCAAGATTCGTTTCTGTTCTGCCTTTCACATGAGGCGGATTCAAAGATATGACAGTGACAAGGTGAATCTTGTTCACATAGAGAGAAGATCCACAAAACACGCTGTACCTACCAACTGACAAGAAGCGTTTCCTTCTCATCTCATCATCATGTGCACTTCAGTGCAGGAGATGCTTATTACTTACTACTAACCATTCTTTAGAAACACACCACAACTCAGCTGCTCCTGTTGTTCCCCTCCTCAAACTAAAACTTGGTTCTTCAGTTACCCAGGTGGTATTCAAGGATCTCCAAATTTTAAAGTGAATCTGTAAATTTTGGGTAAATGACATTCAGCCCTCCCAATCTCATTCTCCGGTGGAGAGTTATCTACATAGAGTTATCTGCATACTAAACCATAAGCAAACAATGATAAAGCAAACACCATGTCCCAAAAATCCACATTAACTAAAAGTTTTAACACGGAAACATTGTACTAAACTCGCAAAAGTTACCATTTTGCTACATTGACTACTACTTTTGTTTTTATTTGGCAAATAAAGGGCCAGATGATAGTGCAAGTTTTTATTTCATCTTAGTTCAACAAAATTAAAATCTAATTTGCAGCAGGAGGTGGGCATAATGATACTCACGGGGCAAATATACATTTAAGCAAATATCCAACAAAAGATGTGTTCATACAACAAAGAAACCTTTAAACTATATTGCTAACAAACATGAGAGAAATTACATCAAGAAAATACACATCATCATCATAGAATAAGAGATACCAGGTCTCTTAACGGGGCACTCTTTTTCTGCTTAGTATCTCCTGTTCTTTTAGTCGATGTTGGAATCTTACAAGGCGAACTTGAAGACTGACGAGACTAGCTGCTTTGCGTGAAAGCATAAAATTCAACTGGGTTACGTAGTTGTCAATAAGGCTTCCTGGTTGGTCCACTTCTGCCAACAGTTTCATTTCCCGAAAGCCAAAAGCAGAACAAGATGAGCATCAAACATTTTCCTTTAGAGACAAAAACACTTTAGAGGGTCTTATTATATTGATACAATTGGTTACAACTATAATAACTCAAATGCTTTTTGATAATACCAATGCAGCCGCCAAACACCATATCAGACTTTCCTTAAGACCCAAAAGCCTTTCAAAATGATTTTTTTGGCAATCACACACCATGGCACCATTGTTAAAGACATACATGCATACAAAAATACCTTGTGTCTGGAACCTGCTTATAATAGTCACTTTGATTATTAAAATAAATTACCTTGCACCAATGTGCAATAACTTGAAAATGTTTAAAGTTAAAGGTTTGACATCTCATCTATATTAATATTAATCAATACATATATGCCATAGGCAAAGGCTTGGTTTCATGGTGCCTTCAACATACAAACAACATAGGTATAGTAGCAGGTGCATGAATCTTACGTGTTATGGTGCATTTAGTTGGAGAGGAACTCTAAGAAATTTTTGGAAAAGCTCATTTTGCAATGATGCTAGGCTTGCTTATGAATAGAATTTTGTTTTCACAGCTTTTAATTGGCTCTCTTTAGCTAAGGCTTTTCCTTTCTAGATATGCATCCGGACTGGAACTAATTTATATTAATGTTTTTCTGCCTTCCTTTGTTTTGGTGTGGATTGTTGCACAGTTGAAGGGTGATATATTATTCTCCTTTTTACTTGCCGTTCTTTACATCTAATGAACCTCTCTTGAGTTTGATGCTCTTCATTTGTGAATGCCTAGTTTGCACAACAGATACTTGGGAGGGTTCAAAGTTCAAATCCCCAAACTACAAATGCTCACCAGTCACCTCCTTAGGGTGGGGTAAAGGAAACAATGCACATATAGGTAAATTCCACGTCCATGTTATCATATTAAAGTAGGTTCTTGTGCCTGCAATAACCAAAAATTTAACAGGATTTACCATAGAAGTAAATTTCATTATTTAGATTAACATGCTAACAATAAAGAATTCAGTTATAGGTCTCAGAAGTAGATAAAATACTAGAGGCATAATCATTGTTAATTCAAGCTAAGCCACGTTATTATTATACGTGTTAAATTGAACTAATAGTATACTTAAATGAAGAGGTCAAGACATATAATTAATATATGTCTTGGAGCTTCCTTCTAGTCACAATGCCTGAGAATGACAGCTTTTGCAATAAGTCATCAAAAAGCATTGCCCGACCTCTCATGTTCTGAGAGAGAGTTCAATCCTTGTCTAAATTAATTCTTAAAACTGTCACAAAATATACCTGCTGCCTAAACTTAAATTTTTACTTTCAAATATTATTCTCCTCCCTTAATTATGTGCTAGGAATTTCCCTCTTGCTTGAGTAATGGCTAGTCCCCGAGAATGCTCGTTCGCTTGTCGTTGGGGATCAAAATCTGACTTGCTGAAACTGTAGTTGTAGGATTGCATTGTCAAAACCTTTAGAGAAAGAGATCACATTCTATCCTAGGGCCAGGGAGAGAAAGATTCAAGCCTTCTTCCCAACTGAGGCAACAAACAATCGAGCAGAAGGTCTGGCTGTGCGCTCCTCATGACGTCATGCATGATGCATGGTCCATGGATTATAAAAACTGGTTCAGTAACAAATTAACATAATGCAGTAGAAGATATGAACATCTGATTTTTTTTCCTTATGTGAATTTATATATTTAGAGTGAATTTATTCTATAAGATAATTAAATAGTTATGTAATTACCTTGACATATATATGATCAATATTCATTAACAAGTGTCATTTTCTACCTTATTAATTACTAAGTTGATATGTGTCTCTTTTAAGTGACACATGTAACTTTTGTAATATTGGAAGTAGTCACCAACTTACTTGGAACTTAGTATATATTCAGGTAAATTCCAAGTTCATGTTATCAAATTAAAGTAGGTTCTTGTGCCAGCAATAGCCAAAAATTTAACAGGATTCACCATAGAAGTAAATTTCATTATTTAGATGAACATGCTAACAATAAAGATGGTACTCGAAACCATGTTCTGGTATAGGGTACTGTCGTAGTGTATATTTCATACGACATATACAATCAAGTGTCGTACCATGTACTTGAATAATAACAATCCAAGATAGGATAAAAATATCCAATTAAATTTATATTATTTGTCACATAAATTTATTGTCTAGTGTGCTTGTTTTTAATGTTTTATAAACTTAGATGGATGTTGATTATGGGGAATCATATATTGATTTGGAAGATGATAAAGAGTTTAGTTTTAGTGATACCGATAGCATTGATGATTGCGGAAATGTGGAGCACAAAAATGTGGATGTGCATAGTGAAGAGCACGAAGGCGCTGATGATCAGAATGAGCCTACTAAGCATGCAGATGCCGATGTTGCACCTGATGTGTACACTAATATCTTAGAGTTGACAGAAGCTGACATATGGGGTATGGAGTTTTCCAGTGAAAAGGATGCGTATGATTTTTATTATCTGTATGCAAGGTGTCATGGTTTCGGTTTAAGGAAAGATGATGTTCGAAGGGATAAATATGTGAATATAATAGTGCGTCAGATTGTATGCAACAAGGAGGGTTTGAGGCATGTGACAGAAGATAGAGTTCAAGATCACAGAGGTCTAACCCGTGTAAAGTGCAAGGCTAAGCTTTGGGTAGCCCTATGTAAGTCAACATCAAAATGGAGAGTTCGGTCCTTCGTGGAAAGTCATAACCATAACTTAGTGCCTGAAAAGCTTGTACCCCTAATACCTACTTATTGTGGGTTGACTGATGCAGACAAGGCCCAAGTGAATAGGTTACGTGCACAGGGAGTTCGGACCTGTCAAATAATGGGGTATATGTTGGCTCAAAAAGGGGGATACCAGGGTCTTGGGTGGATCAAGAAAGATTTGTACAATCATTTTGAGAGGCAGAAGCATGCTTTGATAAAAGATGGGGATGCAAGGGCTGCGGTGAGTTACCTACAAGGGAAGGCTGACAATGATCCAATGTTTTTTCCAGAGTACTTAGTGTCAGATGATGGTACATTGCAGCACTTGTTTTGGGCTGATGGGACTAGCAGGGCTGATTTCCAATGTTTTGGAGATGTCGTAGCTTTCGATAGCACTTACAAGAAGAACAAGTATAACCTTCCACTAGTGATATTCTCTGGTAAAAATCATCATGTTCAAACTGTTTTGTTTGGTTGTGCATTGGTCTGTGATGAAACTACCGCTACGTATAAGTGGTTGTTGAAAACCTTTTTGGTTGCTATGTGCAATAAGCATCCAACATCAGTCGTAACTGATGGCGATAATGCTATGAGGGAAGCTATCAAGGAGGTTTTTCCGAATGCTACACATAGACTTTGTGCTTGGCATTTGCAAAAGAATGCCTTTGCTTACAGGTAAAACGAAGAATTTTTGAAGGATTTCAAGAAAGCTATGTATGGCAAATTCACCCCTTCTGAGCTTGATCATTACTGGAAAGAGTTTGTTGGTAAATACGAGATTGCAGAAACTCTTTGGGCTGAGCAAATGTATGAGAAGAGGACGATGGGCTATTGCCTATCTTCGTAATAAGTTCTTCGCTCGTATTATGACTACTTCTCAGTGTGAAGGAATTAATTCTCTAATAAAGTCATACAGTAGGAGTAAACATTCAATTGTAGAATTCATGTACAACTTCGAGCACTCGTTGAGGGATTACAGGTACAGTGAGTTGATTGCGGATTTTAATACTTTCTACACTGAGCCTATGCTTACAACTTCTCTTTATAAAATCGAGCGTGATGATGCGAAGTTGTATACTCGTGGTGTTTTTAAAAAAGTAAGAGATGAGATTTTCAAGGCGGGAGAGTTAAATGTGGATGACAGATTAGAAGTTGGAGAGCGTGGTAATCAAGTCAAACAAATTTTGTCAGCCCCACAGTGAACATGTTGTTGTCTACGATAAAGGGCAATCTAAATTTTCATGTGACTGTATGTTGTATGAAAGTAGTGGCATTCCTTGCTGCCATATAATTTGTGCCATGAGGCATGAGCATGCTGATACATTTCCTGCTAGTTTGATTATGAAACGATGGTTGAAGGATGCGAAAAGGTCGTTTATTGCATCAACAGAGATAGAGGAAATGGATTCCGATATGATGATGCTTACCCGTTTAGGGGTTTTATCTGTGTGTTGTAATAGATTGTGTCATGATGCTGCTAGGAAGCAGGAGCATTTTACTTTTATTCGAGATGAAATCTTGAAGTTGCATGATAAGTTAAAAAAAACTAGGTAATGTGAATACCACACACAATGGAGATGGAGATGATGTTTATGATCCGAATGTGGTAAAGACTAGGGTGCTCCAGCAAAGAAAAGTTATGGCAGAAAGAGTAGAAAATGTTCTAACTGTAGAAATACCGGACACACATATAGGACATGCCCTTTGCTCCGTTGTGAAGATGACGATATATCTATTAATGATGATTCATCAAGTCCTGATTCCCATGGTACGAGAAGACAAGAGGTTAATGTAATTTACTTTATCATGCAATTATTTTAATTTTAAATTCATCTATAAATAATTTTATTTGTGTATGTCATTATTCTAATTTTCTTGCAGGACAACGAAGACATGTCAAGTGATGAAAATAACATTCATGACATGTCAAATTTATATGAAAGCAGTGTATGTAATTATAATGTATAGAGATTATCAGTGCTTACTTATCTTTGTGCATGTGTTTGTTTGTTTTCGTTTTGCCATTTGAGTGTTTTTTTTTACAAGAAGTATATATATATTTTGTAAATTTTAGCATTCAGAGAAACAAACAGTGAGCAGTGGAAGTAATGTAAACCTAAAGTGTTCGACACATATGTCAGTTGGAAACTCCGTAAGTAAAAATTTGTTGTATTGGTTGATAGTCATGTGCTTAATTTGTGGTAATGATAGTTATGCTTTTCAATTACATGTCTAATATAATTCGGGTTTGATATGCATGAGCTTATTTCATGTTACTAGTGCCTTTTATGGTTTTTACTCTGAAATTTATGTAGAAGTTGGTTCATGCTAATTGTTTACGGTCACGACATTTACTTTGAGATTCATGTAATGTTCTTATGTTTGCAGAAGGGGAAACAAAAAGTAAATCATCGAAGTACACATAAGAAGGTGATGAAGGCGGAGTGCTTGACACATATATCAATGGATAACTCTGTAAGTACACATTTATGTTGTTGCCAAAGAAATGTAGGATAAATTTTTTAAATATATGATAGTCTACACATAAGATTCTATTTCTTAGCATGTTTGATCATGTGGTGTGTTCTAGTTGTAGTTTGTTTGGTTTTTTTTATTTATATGATGCCTGTGTTTTAAAAATTACCTTTTAAAACAGAAAAAACGAGTGATTGGTGGATCCCATGGGAAAGATAAGAAGCAAAAGTCCTTGTTACATAGGATTGTGTAAGTTAATGTTGATCTCAATTCTGAAATGATGTAAAGCTTGGTATATAAATCCAAATACTTATGCTTTGCTCTTTTTAAATTGGTTTAGGAAATGAAACCCAATACACCTTTCAGCATGCCCAAAGTAGAAATTTGTCATTGGGCCTATGTGTTACCCCCCAACCAACTCTCATCCAATGTAGGAATTCCTCATGGGACCTATGTGTTACCCCCAACCATATCTCACCATATGCTTATGGCACACCATGGCAAGGGATGTCTATGCCTCCCATCTATGGAGTAGCTCCTTCATACCCACCATTAACCCAAGTCCAATTTCCAACTCAGATGTCAACGGTTAGTTTGCTCAATAACTAAGATTAAAATATTTTTTTGAATTTATTACATGTTTTATGACATGTAAATTACTTGCCGTAGTATTTTGGTGGAATGCCTATGGACAACAGCAGCGGCGGAACTTGGGTTGATATGCTTCAAAATGTCAAAAAAAAAATGCATGTGGATCAAGTAAGTGTGGTCTTGTATTATGGCTTGTATTGGGTTTGTATTATTAACTTTTATCCAAGTATTAATTGGTTGTGATTATGTTTATTATAGGTGAAAACCGAAGTCCGCCTCAGAATGGATTAAGATAATTATTCTCCCTGACATAAGGGTAGGGAATATGGCACATACTCTATAGAGATTTCTTTACACAGAATACCACCTCCTCATTTTGGTTTGTCACCACCTGATATTTGCACTGGCTGCTTTGTTCTTGTGGTCCAATGCTTTTGCTTTTATGAACAAGTAAATTTCTTATACGATGATTTGATTTGGCTTTCTTATATTTTGCGCTTTTTATTAGTTTATTAAATTACTAGGAGCCAACCTAAGATACCACAAGTCCACATTCCCCATGAACCTGTTTTGCAGTTTGCCTCTGCTCTTAGAATTGAGATTAATCAGGCTTTTGCTTTATTGAGGGATATTGCATCAGGAAGGGATCTCAAGAAGTTTCTCTCAGTATGTTGACTAACTTTTGTTATGCTTTGTCTTGTAGTCATTTGTTGCATTTTCTCCATCCACTCGGTTGGTGGTGATATTGTTGGATGTGGGGTTTACTGTCTATGTCTTGTAATAACTTACATGCTGATCAGTCGGTAGTTTTCTTTTTGCACCAATATAATGGAGGGTGTCGTAGAACCTAGATTTGTTGGTTGTTCCTCCCCATTAGGTGTTATTGGATTCATTCTCTTTGAAGATTCCATCAATTATTATGTTGCAGTTATTGAAAAATGGTCAGAATAATTTCAATTCAGGTGATTTGTTGAAAGTAATTGTAGCTGTGAAGTTGAGCAACATGAGGTCGTACTAGTAGGAATATTGGGCTAGTGGAACAGTTATAGAAGTCTGCCAGCCATAGACTAGTGAAATACGTCTTACTATTAGGAATATTGGGCTAGTGGAACAACTATAGAACGGTAGAATAGTTCATGGGTGGTTACTAGTAGCAATATTGGGTTAGTGGAACAACTATAGAACGGTAGAATAGTTCATGACTGTGCAAAGTGGTTACTAGTGGATGTTTGAATTTTTTTTCTTAATCTTGACTCTAAAAGATAACGTTATATTTAAAAAAAATAAAAGTTGAAATTATATAATTTATGACTGTTGTCAACCAACTAATTAAAGATTAACAAATAAAATTAATAATGACGAAACAAGCTGAAAAACCAATTATACTCTTCTGTTAAATACTTCATTCGGTCTCATTTATAAGTTTAAAAAAAACCATTAATGGTCTTAAATATAACCAAAAATTAACCAACTATCTACACCCAATACAACCATTCTTAAAATATCCCTACAAAGTGGTTGTAACATTTAATTTTTGTTCATTCTCAATGCAAGTTTCCTAAAGTAATCAACTTTTCTAAGAATTTGAGAAAATTAAATGCACTCAACTAATTTTCTTAATACCAGTGAAATTAGTTTTTTTTGCTTAAAAAGAAGACCTGGTATATGCTCTTAAAAAAACGCATTAAAAAAAACATCCTTAGTAGTGGTGAATTCTTAGGATTAGGGTTTAGGGTTTATGTTTTTATAAAGATCCAAAGTTACTGTTTGTTAAACATATGTAATGAATAAAAAGATTAATAGGTGGTGTAATCATAGTGTAAGAATACATTATTTACTATTCAAATGTTAAAAATCATTAAATTTTAACTGAAAGTTATATACTGTACATGGATAATATAAAATGTGTACAATATAAAAGTAACACTATGGCTAACATTGCATACCTATGAAACGCATTAAAAAAAATACTCCACTGGGAAAGGCACCTTCATGACTTCGAAGCGAATTAGTCTCAAAAACTATCATTAGCGGTGGTGAATTCCTGTGTTTAGGGTTTAGGGTTTAAGATTTATTTTTTATAAAGATCCAAAATTACTGGGTTTAGGGTTTAGGGTTTAGCATTGAAAATGATACAGATTTCCGGGCGCAAAATAGGATTTAATTACTTCTTTTCACAGACACTGTTATTTACTCAACATAATATAAAAATATTTTTTTTAAAAGATTTGGTTAGTTTTTATGAGGATAAAGAAAAAACTTTTTGGATAAAAAGAGTTATTTCATCTATAAAAGGATTATCATCAAATTTGTTTTTATTTTAAAAGGATTGAGAATTGATCTTTAACAAAATTTGAAAGATTTGATTGAGGAATAATTGAAGAAACATTTCATTGGACTCTCAAAACCCATAAAAAAAGCCTGATTTTTTAACCTAATTTTTCCTATAAACATAGCTTTCTCTCACCTCAAAAAGAGATATAAATAATTAGAAAACTGCAAATTCCAACTTAGTTTCGTTCCAAACTTCCAGGTATATTTTCTATTTTTTTTCTTTTGCGTTAAGATTTTTTCGTTCATTGTTACATGTTTTATAACTTTGCCTTTTTTCGTAGTCTTTTTCCATTGATTGTTAGACTTTAATTAAATACTAGTAATATTAATATCATACGGATACCATGGGTTTTTTTGGTATGGTTTTTATTTTTCCATTTATAAAACTTCTACTTATATTTCTTCGATTATGTGATGATTTTTTAACCACCTTATTATTTGCTAATCCAATATTAAAATTCTTCGTGATGGACGAAGATACATTCAATGGTGCAGAAAATGCCCCAACTGAAACAAATGTGTAAGTATACTAATTTATGGGATAAGTTAATTCCTTTTTTTTTTAAAGGAATTATTATACGCACAGATGAATTAACTTTATCACTTACCAAAAAATACAATTTATTTTGTATTATATATTGATGAGTTAAATTATGCCTGGGATATATAGATTGTTTATAAATTCACTTTCAATTAACTTATTTTCGAGACCACAATAGCTTATCAAATTAAGCATAGTATATTATTTTTTTATTCCAACACTACTTTACTCATGGCAATCCATTACGTATTAACATCAAAACATTTTGTTTTATCTTTTTTATAGTAACCTCGGTTTCAACTCAGATAATGCTTCACAAACAGCAAAAGAAGAGAAATGGGACAAGGTATAAAATATACATAATACACAGTTACCCAATTTATGTATATGACAAATTTTTCTTTTTTTCTTTTGCAGCTATTGGCATTGAGGTTTACTGCTCAACTGATTAACCAAGCCCTTAAAAACTTAACTGATTTTGCTAAGAGCAATAATCCGTTGATCTGCCCAATTAATACAGTTTCCGGTGCCCAATCAGCTCCTATTACATTGGATTATAAGAAATTAGCTGATGAAATTTTTAATAGATTGTCACCTAGTTTGAGCAAATATACTGCTGATAAGAAACGAGATTTTAGTTTAGAAGAACATGAAATGTAATGTGTAATACCAAAAAAGAAGGCACCATTAAGAGAAAATTCATTTATCATACAATTAAAGGTAAAGGTGCAGGAATTAAAGGTAAAGGTGCAGGGTTTGGGAAAACAAAATCTGGAGTTGGAATCCTAGATATAATTATTTTTATTATACTTTCCTCCTCATTATATATATATATATATATATATATGTGAAACTATGAATATACATTTATAATCGATTTACGTTGACATATGTAGTGGGTGCCCATGTCGTGCTTACTCCCACCATGTCTAATATTCGATCAGTTTGAATCTGCTATTGCTGCTTATATCTTTGGGCAAAACAAGGATGATAAAATTAATAGGTTAGATTTGAGTACAATATCCATTGATGAATCATCATATATATGTATAACTCGCATTTATTAATTTTTTGCAACAAAGAAATTCTTGTGAAAACACGTGATTCACTTCATGTTGATAGAGCTACTTTAAGGACTCTCATGCCAAAATATTATGTAGACCAAGAGGTAGACCAGCATATAATTGATATCAAATATTACATTTTAAATTTTTTTTCCATATTTATATATTATGATTACATAACTTACTAAATACTCATGTTGTGGTTATTTAAATGGATAGGTCCATAATTTAGTTGTGAGCATGCTCACACAAAACGAACGAGCTAAATCCAGACCTGCTGAATATTGGTTTCTACCAACGGAGTTTTCTGTAAGAATATCTATATATTTTGTCTTTTTTAATATTTTTCAATAACTATTGGAATTTGATGTTTAATAATATGAAAGCAATATGGTCTGAGTTGGAGACGTACGCCTGAATTTTTACGAAACAACTATCGGCAAAGGTTCATGGGCAAAATAGAAAATCTAGCCAAGGTTTATATACATCCATCTCATTTTTTTTAAATGGTCAATAACCTTTTTATTTTATTATTTAAAACATATTATCATTATATGCTTTTTATAACCACTTAAACAATATGATTTTTATATTTATTACTAGGTTTTTGTGCCTATAAATGATAACAGCAACCATTGGTTACTACTGGTAGTAGACATGATTCAAAGACAACTCGTCTTAGTTGACTCATTGCCATGTGACGATAGAAAAGACGATAGGGATACACATGTCAAAATATTGGTAATGTTCCTACCTTTTTGTTAATTTCAATATAATCACTCATACTTAAAAAAGGATTAAATTGATGCAGGCAATAGTTTTACAGCTGATGTTCAAAGATGCATCTTTCTATGAATATGGATTCACAACAAAACCAATCATTTCAAATTTCAAATTGGTTAAGCCTGCTGACACAGGGAAACAACGATATGACTTGTAAGATATTTCTCGAATAACATAATTTTAATTATACATCATTGTTCTTCATTATGTTATCTAAAACATTCCTCATTTCCAGTAATGATTGCGGCGTCTGAGTGGCAAAATGGATGATGGAGTGTTTAAACAATAACAACTATAAAATCCAGGTAATGAATTTTTAAAGGGTTTGCTTAGTATCAGCGGATAAGGTTAAAAAGTAAAAAAGTATAAAAAAAAGTCTTGAAAAACTAACCCACTAACTTTGAAAATATTATATATTTATTTTTTCAATACAAAAATAATTTTTTAAGGCTCTTATCCTCAACCTTAAAGGCCGAGGTTAAGAAATTTCATTTTTAAACTACCAGAATATAACAATATTGTTACGTTTTGAATGTCTTAAAACTTACCTATTATCATTATTTGGCATGTTGATAATGAGGATAGATTCATGATTGCCATAAATTTGGTACTCAATTCACATAACACAATCAAGGCTGATGTCATCCAAAAAGCCTTGACCAACTTGAAGTTTTTTTAGAACAAGAGAAATCGTATGGTGGCGAAGGAATAACAGTTGAATTCACTATATACCCATATAATAGATCCAATGACAAGAAGTTTTTTTCTTTTTTAAATTTTGGTTTTTCGGTTATAAATTTTGGGTTTCCACTTACCTATTATCATTAATTGCCCGTTCTTTTAGCTCATGAGATTAAGCATAAGATTACAATTCTCCATGTCACATAATTAGAAATTTTTTTATTATTTTTTCATTTTTTATCAGCAGAGATAATTTTATTAACAAAACAAAAGAGTACAAGAGGTACTCTACATTAAACACTGACTACGTATATCGGCCTAATACTAATTCATCTTAGTTTATCTTTTCGCCTTAGTCATTGCATTCCAACCCTACCATTGTCTGTACTAAAATTGGTTAAAACAAAAAAAAAATCAAAAGATTATTATTTCTTTTTTCCAATTAAACTTAGTTGTCTCTATTCATAAAGAAGGTAACTCTACTCAGTACTCACCCACCGTGTGAGCCATTATGTCATTTATTTTATTGCTCCAAAAAACATTCAATTAGTTCTTAATAATTATAAATTTTTCTTATCAATAAAAAGTAGTGGCACAAACAATGAGTTGATACAGAAGTCAGTTCTCTTCAATAGTTGTTTCAACTCTCAAAATGAGAAACGAAAATCTGTGAAACACTCCTCAGATTTGGCTTTACTCAAAACAGTAGTTATCTCCTGCTTTCATACTATTGATGTATGCCTATCAACAGGTTCAAGAAGGGAACTGTGTTACATCATGTGACTTGTTATATTGCCTTGTCATTTCAAATAGAGATCACAAGCTTGCCTTTCCCTCCAACTAACCATTTTCCTCCCTGTATTCATAAATACACGTTATTGGAAGGAAAAAATTAACTGCAGACAATTTTTCTTTTGATATCTGAACATTTTTAGCCGTGGATATCACTTGTCTTGTGTTGCTTTGAAGAGATGCACTGCTTACTTTCTGTGACTTGTTATCAGTGCCTATTTCCATTTGACCATACACTATATATATAGATACTCGTGATGTGCAGCTCACAGTGGAGATTCAATTATTAGTGCCATTGCATTGATAAGTTGCTTATCGCTTAATCATTCAAAAGTTGTAACTAATGTGCCACTTTGAACATTGCTATACCACAGCCATAATGCTGGGTTCGCTGTTCACTTCGCTATGTAGTTTATCCCATTATATTACTCTCTTATTCCACAAAATAGAATAATCTGAACCTTAAAATATGCATAGAAAAAAAGATATCATATAATGGATAAAACATCAGCGCAATCATCTCTACTTCTATAGATCATTATCGTTTCTATCTGCAATTCAACTATAAAGTGTTGCCAATCTTCCAGTAACAAATTGAAAAAGGAAAAATCCGTGTAAAAAGTTCACACTTAAAGGGTGAAATAAAAACATGAACGTGGTAACATGCAAAATTTTCTGATTTACAAATTAGGAGGGTTCTAAGGTTGTAAGAAGTGATCCATTGCCATACTGAAACTCCATCAATATTTGGGGGAGCATGGCATGGGGGAAGCCATAAGATCAGATCAACCTGCCATTCATGCTACTTATGTAGGATTCTTCAATTAAAAACAATAATAACTGAGGACAGGAAACAGAAGAATTCTATGCTAGTATACACTTCAAAAGATACCAGAAAAATGGGATGTTATCATGAAAGCAAGATAGGACCATTCTCCGCAGCAGTTTGAGCATTGGCATAATTGTTATATGCCTTGTCATCTGGATGTCACGTGAAAAATGGGTCCTTGCTTTTGCATATGGAGCTGCCCTTGCTACAAAAGAAGATCAAGAGTAAAAATTATCATTCAAGATAGTCTTTATTTCTTGATGCTTAGCAGGGCTAACTGTGGGAGTTTCACCGTTTCCACTAGTTCAAACTTCAACCCAGGCTTGGAGAAAGAAAATTTCAAGACCAAGGATTTCAAATTCAAAACATAACACATTATATTACCATTTACTCATAATTGTCCTATGTAAAAACGCTGGCATTTTACCACTGCTTATATTAACAATGTAGGTCAAGTAGCTTAACCCAATAACGCTCTCAGGGTATTGAGACAACTGTAAAATACAAATGATAAACATTCTTACCAGCAATTTGCTGAGTTAAGAGGATATTATGCCATCTTTTCCACCGACAAACTGAGAAGGTAATGACAAAGAGAAATGCAAAAGCAGCGCCTAACCAAATCCCAATTTTAGCACTGATTGAAATGTGAGGTCCGCAAGTAGGTAATCCAGGTATACCACATAGACCTGGATTATCAGTAAAACAGCAGACATCCACAAGTTTAGATTTAGCAACCTTAATCGCAAAGAAGTTTGTGCAGAAGCTAGCTCTGTTTAGATTTTGACAAGTTTATTCTACAGTTGAATCATTGACAACATACTTAGAACAACAATCCACACCAAAACAAATCAAGGCAGAAAAACATTAATATAAATTAGTTCCAGTCCGTTCGGATGCATATCTAGAAAGGAAAAGCCTTGGCTAAAGAGAGCCAATTAAAAGTCGTGAAAGCAAAATTCTATTCAGAAGCAAGCCTAGCATCATTGCAAAATGAGCTTTTCCAAAAATTTCTTGGAGTTCCTCTCCAACCAAATGCACCATAACACGTAAGATTCATGCACCTGCTACTATACCTTGCTCTTCCCTCATTCAAATATTTTTTTCATAAACTGTAGCCTTATTGTGGCAGCAACATTATCTCATCCTTCTCTATTTTGGATAAAGATATATTTATATGTGGGTATCTTATTATATCGACTATAACTCTGCCTATGTCATCCTAGTAGCAAATCTACAAAAAGTTGATCCCAAACAAAATTAAAAGAGGAGGGTTGTGTTAGTTCAACAAGAGATGTAAAACTTTGCCGAATCTTGATGACACGAACAATAAGTGTGATTGTTGTCAAATCGAGTCTATTGACTTAATTTTTTAATCCCATCGAAAGATTAGCAATGAAAACATTCTTTACTCACCTAGGGAGCAGTCGACGCAAGAAATCCACAACTATGGTGAAACGAAAAGGAGATAATAACGCGTTACTCTGCCAAACGCATACGTACTGTCAAAACCAAGATTAGATTCCAATTCACAATTTCACACTCAACTAATAAAATTTCTTTTTTAATTAAAAAATTAATTTCACACACTCAACTAAAGAAAATAAAACTAAAATCAGATAAAGCATGAAGAAAAACTTTACCTCGATTTACTTTGATTTCGGGGGTTAGGGTTTGTTTGCGTGTTGATTGAAGGAGGGAGCAGTCGGTTCGCTGATTAGGAAGGGTTTGCGGCGGAGGAAGAAGGATTTGCGACGGAGGGGAGAGTGGGGCGGAGGGAGAAGGCGGAGGGTGAAGCCGGAGGAAGAAAAGAAGGTGGAGGGTGAAGGCGGACGGAGAACAGAGGGCCGAGGGAGGCGGCTGAGGGCGGCGGAGAGGGAGCAGAGGCCGATTGATACTCACATAGAAGGAGAACACAAAAAGATGATTATCACAGAGGAAGAGATGGGGATCAATGCGCAAGGGAATTGATTTTTTTTTTGGATAATTTTGCAAATTGGTTTTGAAGGACTTATTTGCAAACGTTTTAAATAATTATACATCTGTTTGACTTGGTAATCGATGTGGCAAGGCATGCCACATGTTGATTTTTAATTGGGACACATGTAAAAGGGTATCCAACCCTTCCTAAACTAAGGGGTTGGGAAGTTTCCACCTATTTAATGAGCCTATTAAAAAAGTTAATTGTTGGGAGGTGGCTGAACCCACGTGGCATACTTTTTCTAAGCATTTGATTAGAGTTTCACGTGGATGATGAAGTTGGTTAGTTAACATAATTAATAACATTAAATTTGTTCATGATTAAATGAATATTTCAAAATTGCCCTTTATTAATTAAACACATTTTTTTTTTCCACTTTGAAAAGATTAATTAATGCAAAAGAGAATTTAGATAAGGTGCTTGTAAAGAAAACCAAAACGACATTCTCAACACAGCTGCTTATAAAAATGACATTTATGGTCTATGGAAACTCTTGGCCTCACAAAATGCTTATTTTGATAATCTTGCACACACACACTATGCTAATCAAATTATTCATATTCGGCATGCCATCCATTCCATAGCCGTCCGTTTCTGCACTCTCCAACATTGGAATTATAATAACATAGTAACACCCTTTCTCTCTTTGATCACCTAAGCTCTCTAAATTAAATATGTACATCATATATAAATATTGCCACATTACATGTTGTGTATTCTCGTATCACTTAGACAGACTACCTACAACGCATTCATAACAGAGAGAATGCAATTTTTCTAGCATGGCCTTTTCAACTCTCACCATCCTTATGATCATTTCTGCAATCCTCCTCCCATCCATTGTTATAGCCAAGGAACATGTAGTTGGGGATGATCATGGATGGACAGTGGGGTTTGATTATAATTCTTGGGCTGCAGACAAGGCCTTCTTGGTTGGGGACAAACTTGGTAAGCTCACCTCTTCAAATTATACAGTGTATATGCTTCTTCTAATCAAGGTCACATAATAATATTATCACAGTTTAAAGCATATCATACACTCTAATGTTATTAATATAGAGTTTTTTTTATATCTCCACTTTAGTGTAATACATACGTTGTATATACCATAAAGTATTAGTAGTATTTTGTGCTATAAACCTGAAAGGTGTCTCACAAAAGTATTTAAAGAAACTTTTTTGATTAATACAAAAATCTAATGCTTGATATAGTAATACCCAAAAATTAAATCTCTTTTGTTTCCTAGTATTCAAGTATACTGTTGGAAAATACAATGTGTTCAAAGTGAATGGAACTGCATTTCAGAGCTGCACGGTTCCTCCAGCAAGTGAAGCATTGTCTAGTGGAAGTGACACTATTCCATTGGCAACTCCTGGCAGAAATACATATGTGGTGTTGTTGGGCATTGCAATGATGGCCAAAAACTTGTTATTACAGTACAACCTCAAACACTAGCTCCAGATCTTCCACCATCACCTGCACCTTCACCTATTCAGCATGCGTCTCATTTCGTCCACAGGTGCACAAGAAGCTACTCACTACATTTCATTAAACCTCGTTGTTGGTTCATTTCCATTAGGTTTATGTTTCACTTTTGAGGAAGGGATATTTTTGTATTGTTCCTTCAAGGGGTCAACAAAATAATTTGTTGTAAGGAATGTTTCAAAACTTGGTCCTCGAATAAAAATGCAGAGAGTTGGGATAAATATAAAGCACTAGGCAAGAGACTAAGAAAACGGTGAGCGAAGCAAGAGCTAGAGCGTATGATGGGCTATACCAATCTCTAGGCACTAAGGAAGGGGAAAGAGGCATTTATAGGATTGCTAAAGTTAGGGAAAGGAGGACGAGAGACCTAGATCAAGTGAGGTGCATTAAGGATGGAAACGACAAAGTCTTAGTGGCAGATCACTAGTACAGATTGACCATTTCAGACCGGTTCCGCACCCCATTTGAGACTGGTTTTGAACCAGTCTCAAAAGTGGCGGTCTTATTGCTATGTCTTTAAATGAGACTGGTTCCGAACCGGTCTGGTTTCCAACTAAACAGACTGGTTAAATTAAAAAATAACCGGTCTCTATTGATTTATGAACTAGTCTCATTGAGCATTTTTAACCGGTCTGTTTTAAAAAATGAACCGGTCTCATTGAGCATTTTGAACCGGTCTGTTTTAAAATAAGAACCGGTCTCATTGAGCATTTTGAACCGGTCTGTTTTAAAATAAAAACCGGTCTCATTGAGCATTTTGAACCGATCTCAATTAAACTATGAACCGATCTGATTGAGTGATTTGAACCGGTCTGAAAATTCAAAAATAACCAGTCTCATTTGCATTTTGAACAGGTCTCAATTAAACTATGAACTAGTCTGATTGAGTGATTTGAACCGGTCTCAATTAAATTTTCAACCAGTCTCATTGAGTGTTTTGAACCCAGTCTCATTTAAATTTTGAATCGGTCTCAATTAAATTTTTATCCAATCTCATTTAATGTTTTCAACATATCTCAATTAAATTTTTAATCAATCTCATTTAGTATTTTTAACTGGTCTCAATTAAAAAAACACATGAATATAATATAATAAAACTAATAAATAATAACTAGATGCTAAAATTATATTATAAAAACCATATTATATATATGTATGTATATCTACTACACGTTTGATCAAGGTCAAGTATACACTCCTGTGCCAAGTGAAACTAACATAAGTTACACAAAATGTAACTGAAGAATATTCCTGCAACATTCCTTATAAGGAACCTAGCAACCTACTTATATTTTGATCCATGGCCAACTATACATTCCAGCAAGTTAGCAACATTCCTTTTATAAGTTACACCGTCCACCTTATATTTTGATCAAGGCCAAGTATACATTCCTGCAATATTTGTAAGAAAATTAACACACAAATATAAAAGGAACCTAGCAACCTATTTGTAAGGAAATTAACACACAAATATAAAAGGAACCTAGCAAACTACTTATAATCAATTATATAAAAGGAACCTATCCAGCAACCTACTAAATAACATAGTTAGTCAGGAAACACATTTGATTATAAAAGGAACCTATCCAAAAACCTATTATATAACATAGCTAGTCAAGAAACACATCCTTCTCAATTTTGGACAGCAACACAACCAAAAAACAACCAACACAACCAGAAACATAAATAATGGACTTGAATAGCAAAGAAAAGTAGGGAATATACCTAGCTAGTGCAAGATAGACCACAATTCAAGGAAATATGCTGCAAATTCTTCTTTAAGATCATCTAAGTTGTTTGTGGCTATATTCTTTAGTGGAGCTGCAATCATCAAATCTTATGCTATATCAAAAAACACAAATCACAACTACTCTCCTAGTATCATACAATCCAAGTAACAAATCAAAAGGGAACAAACGTGGTGAATCACATGCAACTATTCTCCTTCATGTCATTAAAACAGTGAACAAATGACATGGAACAAGCTTAGAATTTGAAATAACACTTTGATATTATCAAGGGCATGTTTGATAAAAATGGAGCTTTAGGACTGAAATATGTTATGCATTCATGAAACACCCTTTAAGTTATACACAAATTAAATAGAGTAAAAAAGTAGCTGATGGATAACCATCAAGATATAGAAGTCGAAACAAGTAATGCTGCTTAGGATAAATACATACCACATTCTTGGTCATGAGCCTATCTTTAATAGCTTTCAAATCTGGTTCCAAGGTCTGACTTTTCAAAATTTGACTTCCTTGCAATACTGAACCCTTCACCCATCGATTTATGTCCCCAACCCCAACTCCTTTCCATAAGGAGATAATTGCTTATAAAAACCATGACATGAAAAGAAACCCAAGCCAACTCAGATTAAACAAACAGCCCCTCCCAAGAGGATATAGGAACTACTTCAGATGCACGAGATGACTGTAATAACAGAATTTAACCCACAACCACATCATGCAGTCAACTTGAGATATAGATTTGAGACTTTTAATTCCACCCACAACCACAATAAATTACCAAACACATCAACACTCATAAAATTATGCAAATGAAAGGCACAATAGCCCCACTTATAGAACAAAATATTACCGGTATTAGCAATCTAGCATGTTCACTTGCAAAGTAAAAGCTGAATAAGAAATTGCACATACTGCAAGATGTTACCTCAACTTTCTCAATAATAGCTAAAAAAGATACCATATACATTCATGACTCATGTAAGTGTGGCCAGAAAACATTCAGAAATTTATCAGCTCGTTTAAACGGAGTAAGGCTTGGTTATTGTTACCTACTAATTTCAGGATGCATAAAAATAACCATCAAATATAAAATATGAAAGTCATAAGCATGAACACAAAGTGCCAACATAAAGTTCAGCCACCATCCAACGCATTTCATAAAACAATATGTGAATGGTTAACTTCAAAAGTCGATAAATCATGCACCGAAAGCTATCGGATGCATATATAATTAGACTGACTAATTGGAAAATTCACACAAAGACTTGGAATGCATGACTTACAATAGATGCAGAACAAAGTCTCCCCTGACAAGACTTTACATAATGCACTTATTTGATCAATTTAAGCACATGTAGGAAAAGGAAAGGAAAGCAGCAGAAAATTGTACATCAGTCTCAAGCTATCATTTGTAGTAGCATCTATTTGAGGCCTTGTTAACTGTCTATTAATCAAGATCCCTTGCATAACTCAAATCTTTTAATAAAAGGCTAACAACCCATATGCTCAGAAATGCATAAATAACAAGAAAAAGAGCTGATATAAGTATTATAATACAAAGTATATAGTAATCTTTTAATAAAAGAAGCCAAGCTTATAAGCAGGTTACGGGTATTCTTTATTCTTTAAAGTTACTTGCCTATTTGTACTTCTTTTAATACCTTATATTTTTTTACTATGTAGGTTGCATGATGTCACTATGACTCCAAGTTAAGTTGGTTATTATGCATACTTGCTCCCTTATAAATAGCATCCGAAACAGCAACACAGTAAAGATCATACACCTTAAACTCTTTGACTTGAGTATCAGACAGTGCTTCAAATTGCTGCAGCATCAAAGTTCGAAAACAATTTTCAATCACCAAAAAATTCATGTCCCAGCGGCCGCAATCTCAACACAATCACGACCTAATCGCAAATTAAAACACTAACCGAAGTACTTATAGATTGATTAATTAAAAGGAGGGAAGAATATAGTAAGCCCACTAGATTGATATTTTACAAGTTGCCAAGATTGGCAGCCACAAAATTGTTTTGCGCAGTGGTGGGACTACTAGATAATCCATACCCCTCTGTATTTTTGTTTTGCAGTGTGATGGGACTCTAGGCAGATAAACTCATGTGATTTATTATGTCCTTCAATGTTGGAGTTAGATAATAGACGAGGTCCCCCATGTTTACATTCGGTTGGGACTTGAGATAATGTTATGAAACCCAATCAAAACAATATCATAGTACGGTCCTATTCCAATCTTCACATGTTAGCATGTTCAGGGAAATGCATAATTGTTCCTAAGTTCTATTCTGGGAAAAAAAGGAAAAAAAAAAAAAGATCACTCTCTGCGAATTTTTAAGCAAATGAGTGGCAAATAAGATTTAGCTTCCTCAAAAGAGAATGAGTAAATCCAAGTGACTGAACTTGTGAACAAATGACTGGTTTTGGCATTTTGTCAAATACTTTAGATGCATTCAAATTAAGTCTAAATTAGAGAAAAATAACAACATATATTAGTCACCATGTTAGAACTAAAACCCTAAAGCACAAACTCTATGATCTAAAACCAGAAATTGAATCACCTAAAATCGGCAACTGAATCAAATTTTGAAACCCTGAAACTCAAAAATTCAATCGATTAAACTTATACTTCAATCAATTAAAAGCGGAATAAAATAGTCATCTTCATCGTGAATAAAATCTAAATAAATGCTTGAAAAAAAAAAGGAATGCAGAGAAGACATACCGAAGGTGAAGTAATAGACGAAGTTGGAACTGGATCGTAGCTTCATTCAGTACAAAGATGGATGGAAGCTGGAACCAAGAGAGCCTTGCGAGTACCGAAGGAAGGAGACGAAGGTTAGAACGAGAGAACGAAGGTGAAGCTTGGAGCGTTGCGAGTGGCTCTGAATCAACCACCGACCGCGGGTTGGAGAACCACCGCAAATTCTCCACCATAAACAATGACTTTTCTTGTGGTGATCGAAGACAGAGAAAGATGGTGACGGCGGAGGAGGAAAGAAAGGGCTGTGTGGGTGACGGCGGCGAAGGAGAGAGGGGCGGAGGAAACTGACGGCGGTGAGGAGCGGTGAGGGCTATGTGGGTGAGGGGAAAGAGAGATGGTGAGCTTTTTCTTTTATTTTTTTTAATTTAAATTTAGACCGGTTCATTTTATTTATTATGAGACTGGTTCCACATTGAACCAGTCTGATTTTTCCGCATTGAACCAGTCTGATTTTAAAAGACTAAAATGGAAACTGGTTTTATAAGACTGGTTCCGCATTGAACCAGTCTTATTTAATATATTTTCAGACTGGTTATACAAAGTAACCAGTCTAGTTTTAACAAATGTCCATTAAGAGACAGGTTCCGCATGGAACCGGTCTGAATCAATTGGTCTAAAATGTGTATTTTGTACTAGTGGATTCGGATATTAAAAAAGGATGGAAGAGTTACTTTCACAAGCTTTTCAATGAAGGTCATGAAAGTTCACATCCTAGAATTAGGGAGATAGTCACTAGAGAAGAGGACCAAAATTTTACCTTTTATCGTAGAATTAGGGAGATTGAAGTGAAGGAAGCATTGAGAATGATGGATAATGGTAAAGCGGTTGGTCCGGATAGTATTCCCATTGAGGTTTGGAAAACCTTGGGAGAGAGGGGCATCAGTTGGCTCACCAAGTTGTTTAATGAGATCTTGAGGTCCAAGAAGATGTCACACGAGTGGAGGAGGAGCACTTTAATCCTTATCTACAAGAACAAAGGTGACATACAGGATTGTGCGAATTATAGAGGGATCAAGCTTATCAGCCATACAATGAAACTTAGGGAAAGGGTGATAGAGCGAAGATTGAGACAGGAGACTCATGTTACTGAGAATCAATTTGGCTTAATGCCTGGGAGATCAACTATGGAGGCAATATACTTACTGCGCTGGTTGATGGAGGAATACCGGAAGCAACAAAAGGATCTGCATATGGTTTTTATTGATCTGGAGAAAGCCTATGATAGAGTGCCTAGAGAGGTACTATGGAAGGCTATAGAGAAGAAAGGAGTGTGTATTGCCTTTATTAGAGTCATCAAGGATATGAATGACGGGGTCAAGACGAGCGTGAGGACACAAAGTGGGATTTTAGAAGATTTTTCCATCACGATAGGACTATACCAAGGGTCAAGTTTGAGCCCCTACCTCTTTGCACTGGTCTTGGATGTGCTTACTGAGCATGTCCAAGAGCCAGTGCCCAAATGCATGCTCTTTGCGGATGATATTGTTTTTATTGGGGATACTAGAGAGGAAATAAATGGGAATATTGAAATGTGGAGACAATCTTTAGAAGGGTATGGCATTCGGATAAGTCGAAGTAAGACAGAGTATATGGCATGTAATTTTAGCAAGAGACACATAAGCCCTACTCGGGAGGTGAAGGTTGGAGAGCATGTCATAGCACAAGTCCCAAAGTTTAAGTACCTTGGATCTATCTTACAGCATGATGCAGAAATAGAAGGGGATGTAAATCATAGGATTCAAGCAGGGTGGATGAAATGGAGGAGTGCCTCGAGCATGTTCTGTGATAAGAAGGTACTACTTAAACTTAAAGGAAAGTTCTACCGCACTGCTGTAAGACCGGCGATGTTATATGGAACAGAGTGTTGGGCGGCAAAGGGCACACAAGAGAATAAACTTCATGTAGCCGAGACGAGGTTGCTGCGGTGGATGAGTGAGCACACCAGACAAGATCAGATTAGAAATGAGTATATCGAGAAAGAGTCGGGGTTGCCCCTATTGTTGAAAAGATGGTGGAATCTCGTCTTAGGTGGTTTGGGCATGTGTGGAGGAGACCGGTGGAAGCCCCGATTAGGAGGGTGGACCAAATGGAGGGTACTACAAGGGCTTGAGGAAGAGGAAGACCTAGAAAAACTATAAGCAAAACAATTAAGAAGGATATGACAATTAATGCATTATCGAAAGACATGATTTATAATAGGCCTAACGTCGTTTGATCCACGTAGCCTATCCCACCTAGTGGGACAAAGGCTTAGTAGTAGTAGTAGTTGTTCTGTTTCAATGTTAAATTGGACGCTTCTGAATGTGCTCAACTGATCGTATGCTCAATCAAGCTACCATTTCCATAAATTTGGAAAATTATGTTCCAATCATTTCTAATCTTCCTATTCTTTTATAAGATGACTATCAGTTTTTTTCCTCCTAAACTAAAAAGTCTAAAATAAAATGTGTTGTAATGCTCACTAAAATTTTATTCATGTCTTTGGAATATTTTTGGTACACGCTAATATAGCACTTTATGGTTTTGGTGCCTTAAATTTTCATAGCCCTAAAAATGAAGTAAGGTTAAATATGAAGGAAGTTGAATTGAACCAATTTCAGTCTTGTTTTGAAACAAGGACAGGGACCAATTTCACTCTCTTTTGAAACCAATACCTTTTGATCTAGGTAAATTAACTTTCTTAGATATTTTAATGTAGTGTTTGAAAACTTTATTTAATAAAATAAGTTTGATTTAATTCCCGCGCAATGTACGGGTTACTGCACTAGTAGGCATACAAGTATACAACCAGTGGCAAAAAAAAATATTGAGACCAAAGCCAAAAACTTAAATATTTAGAGAGACCAAAATCAAAATTCAAATTGTTATATCAAATATAATGGACTAGTTAAACCAAATCAAAATTCAAATATACGAAATCTGTAAGTTGCAAATACTCTTGGATAGAATTTAGGACTATATTTTGAAAACTTCTGCCAGCATTTCTTTTCCTTGCAGTCATCTAATCCAAAATTGATCATTTTTGCAACAGAAAAGCCCATATATGATATTTTAATTTTTAGCTAAGCAGAGGATTTAAAACAGCAAAAATTGTTTTATGCAGCAGAACTTTTCATTTTTAAAACAGTGTTTGCAAATTATTTTATCCAGCAAAGCTTCATAACATTCAATATAGACAACAAATATGCATTTACAAAACAAGAGCCTGGAAGTTCCAAAGTTTACAGCCTAACAACAAAAGTCACAAGAACAGACAAAATCTAAAAACAGCATTAGACACAAGTATATAACTTTACCCTGCAAGTAGCAGCATCCAAAAAACTACTACTCCACCTCCTTTGCAGTAGCAATACTAATGATATACTCGATCTCCTCTGCTACCTCTTTCATCGAAGGTCGGTTCTGTCTCCGTTCCTCCAAGCATCCCAATGCCAGAAATGCCAATGCCTTCATTGTATCTATCTCTATTGCGGTAGCTCCATTCTTCAAAGTTGGATCAAACACATCTACCAACTTTTCTTCCTGAGCCATCCGCTGCACATAAACAGCCAAGTTCACATCGTCGGCCGCCCGGTTAAAATCTATCGCCTTCTGTGCTGTCAAAAGCTCGAGTAACACCACGCCGAAACTATAAACATCACTCTTATCTGTCAATTGGTAGTTCCTGTAATATTCAGGATCAAGGTACCCAAGGGTCCCTTGTGCACAAGTAGAGATATGACTCATATCAGTTTGAGCCAACCTCGATAACCCGAAATCCGAAACCTTAGCATTCAGCTTCATATCCAGAAGAATGTTGCTGGATTTGACATCTCTATGGTATATTGGAGGCACAGCCATGAAGTGAAGGTAAGCAAGGCCTTCGGCTGTGTCACGAGCAATTCGAAGGCGATGAGTCCAAGTAAGCAAGCCGCGGCCCTTAGGCATTTGATTTTGCAAGTGATCAAGAAGAGTGCCATTCTCTATGAACTCGTAAACCATAATAGGCTGCTCCAATTCCACACAACAGCCTAGTAGACCGACAAGGTTTCGGTGGTTTACTTGGCATAATATCCGAACCTCATTGAGGATTTGGTCAGTGCCTTTAGCATTTCCAAGCTTTGCACACTTGACTGCCACGACAGTGCCATCTTGAAGAACTCCCTTGTAGACTTCGCCATAGCCTCCAATGCCAAGAAGGCGGTCGTTGGACAAGTCATTTGTTGCTTTCTTTATCTCTTTGCCACTGAAAAGTTTAGCTGCTCTGCCTCCACCACTGGCATTGAGAATTCCTTCGCGCTCTTTGGCTATGCGTTGCTGCTCCTCTTTGATGAGTCTGTGGCGTTTGTAGAGCAAAGTGGCAATGATGGCTATGACGAGTAATGCTCCAATGCCGCTTGTCAAACCTGCACAAAGTAATTGGCTAGAAAATAAACATATGATAACACAACGCCATAGGCACAGAGATTTATGGAGAATCCAATGAAATTGTTGTTTTTGGAAGAAGAAAAAAAAAACATTAAGTTCTCATTCACAGATAGATTCTACTATTAAAAAGGGACTGTTTTATCATAGTAGTTCATTAGAGCTACATTCACATTGAAATTATTTTTGTTAAGATTAATTTTTCACATCATTTGTGGCTTCGTTTAATCAGTATTTTCAAGTTTCAATTATGTAATGTAATCTATGTCAAGTCTGAGCCTTCATCATTTTCATTTTTCAAGAGCAGGAAATGCAGGTAGAGACAAAGACTAAATCAGCAGCAAATGCTTAAACTCAACTATTCTTATCTATTCTGATCCTATCTTCTATGCTGCGTTGATAGGCTTTGAATTTGCCAATACATTGTAACTATGAAAACTTTGAATTTAAAGGTGGCATGCCAACTAGTTTTGGCATATCATGTAGTTTTTTTAATGTGCAAGCATCATTACTTAATCAAATCACTCATAACCCTTATCGTTACTTAAATAATGTTGTTTGAGCTGGAAGCCGGGAACATTTAGAGCACAGGAGAATTGACATTCTCAGCACTCAGCAGAGACTTGAAACTGAATTCTCACCTAAAAGAAACAAACATTTTGATGCTCCCTTTTTAAATTATATTTATGCATTTTTTTATTTTTGTTCATGAAAATTTGTTTTAACGTTGCTTTTAACCTCAAATTTTATCTACTTTCCCCCTACTGCAAATAGTCCAATACCACCAAACCCTATTCTATCACTGTTGTCATCATATCTAGCCATCTCCCGATGGTTTACCTGAGAAAGTCGTTTCACTTACATGACAGCATTATTGATTTTAATTTTAACAATAATCCTAAAAATGACAGTAGATGTTGTCACATTCTATTTATTTTAAGGTCAATGTTACAATTTATCATTATCTCAATTTTTAATTTCAAAGTTTTTAATTATTAAATCCGAAAAGGGAACATTGAAACAAAACTAAAAGTAGCATCAAAGAATCACTCTAACAATAAGCAAATATTATTTGAATCAACACATAACATTACTCATTCCATTCCTAAATATAAAGTTCTCTTGACACTTTTATTTTGTCCTTATTTATAAAGCACCATAGCAATTTTCAATGATCATTAATTACCTTTTTTCACAAACACTCATATTTATTTAACACTTTTTTTTTTGTGAACTAAACTGTGGAGGGGAACTTCACAGTCCCGACACCTGGAGCAACATGGGTGGGGTGCCTCCCCAAGGGATGTTCTCCACAAGAATTCGAGCCTCTGACCTTGTGATCTTATGGGTTCTCAATATCCTTATGGTCGTAGCATGCTTCCACTAGGCTAAACTCATTTGAGTTTATTTAACACTTTTTAGATTTCCAATAAATATTAATAGGGGTAATTTTGAAATTACATATCAAAAGTTCACATTTCCAATACAATCAACTAAATTATTTCACTTTCTTAATTGACGTAAAATCTCCCAAAGAAGCTTTATATTCAGGGACGGTGGGAGTATTTGATTATTATTTCTGAAATAGAAGGTGGGAAAATTTTAAATACCTGCTATTAGTGCTGTCCTATCTGTCGATCCATCAGCAATCTCTGCAAGAAAAGTCAAAGCCAAACTCACACGACCATTTAGTCAACGATTCCAACCAAATAATTCAAAGTTTCAAACGTAATTTACATTATCGCATACAACTCACCTTTAGCACACACCCCATGAATAGGGTCCCACACAAGCCCACTATTACAGAAGCATCTTTTCACTCCATTCCCAGACGACGACGTCGTATCAACCCCGCAAGTCGACTTGGCACCATCACAATCCTCCTGGGACCCACAAACAGTCTCCCTCGGGCTCACCCACTGAATCTCCAACCCCGGTTCTCCCCACCCGTTCGCAGCGAGAACCGGGTTCAAATTCACGAAACTCGAATACGCACTGCATCCTGAATCCCGAACCCTGATCATATATGAGTTGCTCGACCCGCCAGCGCGGTACGAGCAACACAACCCACTACCCTGGCATGGGGCAGCAGTGTTGGTAGCATTTATATAAGTGTGACAAAGACTGTTGGAAGAGCAGTTAAGGGGTGACATGAGGAGAGATTGCGTGCAGTTCAAGTAAACGATGGTGTTGGAGCTGGTGATGTTGAAGGGGAGGGTGTTGTTGAGTTGGATTCCTTGGTGGATTTTATCCGTGGAGACGCATGTGTTTGGGATAAGGGAAGCGGGTTGGATCACGAGACGTTGAGTGTTGGGGTTGATGGATAAGATGGGGTAGGAGTTGTTGAGGGTGTCGAAGAAGAGGGTGTTGGAGGAGGAGGAGCAGCGGAGAGTGTAGGAAGGGTCGTTGCAGGTTGGGGAAGTGCTGAGTGGGAATGGGACGGTGGTGTTGCCGCATGGAGGGCAGGGTTTGGCGGAGAAGGTGTGGGTGGTGCATGTTAGGAGGAGGGTTGTTGTGAAGAGGAGGAGCACGGTGGTTGCCTCCATTGGTAGTGGTGGTGGAGGAGGAGGAAGAGAGAAGAGCCGAGGTGTGGAAGTATGTGCAAAAATGAATGGTGTGGCATGAAATCTTATATATAATCTTCAATTCTTCTTCATGGGATTTTGTTATTATGAATTTTTTTTTTTTTTAAAAAAATGTCTTTTTCTTTTCACCATATACATTCTGTAACTCTAACTCATGCGACAACTTTACTTTTATAAAAACTAAAAAAAAAAAAAAAAAAAGATATTTGAAAGTTGTTGGATATGTAAATTTATCAAATTTGGATCAATTTGAAAATTATTTATAAGATGAAAGAACTTTAAAAACTATTTCCTTTTTCGAGATCTATTTTGCCTATGTGGAACCAGGTTGATATTTTTAATATTTTTTTTTCATGTAGCAAAGCGTTAAAGAAAGTGGAAAAATTACATTAAAAAAAATGAAAATTTGAGAGAAGTAGGTAAATCCTCCCTTCACGTTGGTTCAAAACTGATTGTTGGCCAATTTAAAAAAAATGGTGGCAAACCTTAAAAAACTCAATATATAACTATCGGTTTTTCTATCTTATGCATTTCATGTCTAAAATAAGAGAATATAAATAATAAAATTATATTAGAAAACTAAATAATTATTTTTTAATTTATTAATGTATAAATTTTTCAAAAATATTTATTTTTTAATTTTTAATTAACCTCTACACTTGTTTATAAGTTAGAAAGACCTTATAATTATTAATAATTAAGAGAGCTATATAATTGATGTTATAGTCAATTTTTAAAATAATTAGATTAGTTAGGTCCAGTAAGACTTTTGGAATGTTTAGGTCAGATATATTACACTTATAAAAATAATCCAATTAACAAGTTTGTGTAATTTACATTGTTATGTATTAAGTCTCAAGATTTGGAAGTTGAAAATCCTGGATTTGATTCCAGGCAACACCATTTGGTGGATTTAATTTTCATTCCCCTATCCTCGTAATAGAAAACAAAAAAATATTTTGCTTATCAAAAAATAAAAATAGTCCAATTTTTGGAACGTAGTGTATTAAGTGGAAACGTCGTTTGACCAGTGACCTAATTTTTAAAAATTGCCTTATTTTTTTATTATTTATATTAGTGTGTGGTTATAACTGTCTATCCATATTCGTGTTGTCGTATTTTTGTCATTAATTTAAAATTAGGATGTCATTTTTTACCTTTTTGTTATTGATCACTTAATTTGGTCAATTGAATTGTTTAAGTTTTGAAGAGACAATAAAAAATAGATACAATTAAATTTGATATTCAGAATAGGATATATACCCGATAATTTGAAGAAAGGGTAAGTAAAGTATTGCATTCAAAATCTTTTTTTTTTTTTCCCAGCTGTCACATGATTTTGTTTCCTTTTTTTTTTTTTTTTTTACTATTTGGCTAGTATTACAGGTATCCCAAGAGCATTCGTAATACTAGGAAATCCTTGAAACTAATCCTGCACGAGGTCGCGTTCTTATGCTTTTCCAACAGGGTGTGTTAACTGTGTATCGAACCTGAGACTTTTTAGTCTTAAACCTCATTCTCAAGTTCTCAAGATGACATGATCACACCACTTGATTCAACCTCCGTTGGTTTCCTCTTGTCTTATCTTCAAACGTTCTTATCAAGCATGTTTCTTTTATTTTTTTAGCTCGGTGCTAAAAATACATAATTTAAATTGTAAATTTATGTTTTAAGATGGATATTCAGGGTAAAAACTAATTTACATTAACTACCATTTAATTATTAGTAAAAAAAATCATGTTTCTTATAGAAACTAATTTATCTCATCTATCATTTAGTTATTAATTAAGAAACCATGTTTCTTTGTAAATTTAGGTTTTAAAAATAATATTATGAGTATAGACTAATTTATGCCAATTACTATTTAGTTATTAATTAAAAAAATCATGCTTCTTTTATAATAGTAATAAAGTAATAGAAGTAAGCCCCATTAATTAAAAGAAAACAGGATTTTCCCTCTCCTCCTGCTTGTTTAATTTTTATCTGTTGTTTTTCGGTAGGGGAGGGAGAACGGTCCCTCTCCTTCCTTTGTGAAAGTGTGTGAGTATGTTTCTCCAAGTTTATCTGGGGTTTGTCTTGCCTTTGTGCAAGTTGTTTTGTTTTGTGTGTTTCCAGTGGAGGGATGCCTCTGAATAGTTTCTACTTTCCAGATCTGATGGTCATCCTCTTTGCTCCAATAATTGGAAGGCCACTCGTCGAGACATATCTCCCTTTGCCGACTGTTGATTTGGTTACCGTCCAACGGCTCTCTCGTTTTATATCCGAGATTCCTTGTCGCCGAACTGAGCTTAGTCCCGGCATCAATGAGATTATTATCTTGGAATTAAAGATTATTGAATCTCTTGTTAGAGTCCGGTTTTGGCAATTGCTTATGATCCATGTCCACATGGAAGAGTCGATCTGTTGTTGCAGTGTATTTTGTTTTCCATTTAACTATTATTAGTGTAAAATATCTTGTATTATAATTGTCATGTTTGTCATTATTTGTACAGTTTCTAATCTATGAATAAAATACACATTTTCTTTTTAAAAAAAGGTAATAGAAGTAATAGATAAATAAATAATAACATAAGGATAACTATTGACGTATTTTGTTCCAAATGCCAAAAAGAGGTGGTAGAGTAAGAAGTGGACAGGGATAATCAATTAATATGTGAAAATAAAAGTGATATACAAATAAAAGAAAGGAGAGAAGAAATACGGATTTGGATAATTTACCTCATTTTCTTTTGACTATCTGACTCAATTTTTTAAATTAGTACTCTCTTCGTTCCTAATTATAAGACTCTTTGGGACATTTCACGTCCATTAAGAAAGTTGATTAATTTAGTTAATTGTATTGGAAATGTGAATTTTTTATGTGTATTTTCAAAATTATCCCTATTAATATTATTAGGAATCTAAAAAGTGTTAAATAGATAAGGGTGTTTGTGGAAAAAAGTAATTAATGATCATTGAAAATTGTTATTGGATCTTATAAATAGGGACAAAATAAAAATGTCAAAAGAGTCTTATAATTAGGGACGGAGGAAGTATATCATTTTAAATTTGTTTAAATTTAAACTATTAAAAGAATTAGCAACTAAAATTTGTAAATTAGAGAAATTCTGAATTTTTTATTGTTTCATTTTAATTATCATTTTAAAAATTTTCATTTATTTCATATTATTATAATTCCTCATTCTCTAAATACTACACTAGAAAATGGGTTTTCTTTGTATCTATATATAAGTTTTTATCTTATTTTTAATGACATCAATTATTTCTTTTTCACAAACATTCATATTTAATCAAAGACTTTTTAAAATCCCAATAATAATTATAAATTTATGATTTCCTGGTTTTCCTATATAACCGGCTGGTAAAATATAGTATACTACCTCCGTCCCTAATTATAAGACTTCCTTGGGAGATTTCACGTCCATTAAGAAAGTGGAATAATTTAGTTAATTGTATTGGAAATGTGAACTTTTGATATGTATTTTCAAAATTACCCATATTAATATTATTGAAAATCTAAAAAGTGTTAAATAAATATGGATGTTTGTAGAAAAAAATAATTAATACTCTTTAAAAATTGATAAAGAGTTTTATAAATAAAGACAAAATAAAAGTGTCTAGAATGCATTATAACTAAGGAGGAGGGAGTATATAACACTGCATTAAACTATTCAGAGTGAAAGCACACTTGAAACTTCAAAACGTGTTTTACAGATCATTAAAAAAAAAAAAAGTGCTTTACGGATAAGAAGAGTAGAAGATACGAATAGAAGGTTGGCATGGGCATTTGACCATGCGCCGCCAAGCATCTAGAATGTCATTAACTAGTATTTGCACCCGTGCATTGCACGGTGCGTGAAAATCTAAATTTTGATTAGAGTAAATCATAATGGTAATTATATATAATAAAAATTACCTAGCACACTGTTATGTTTCTATAGGCACTTAAACAATTTAAAAATTATTATCATTAGTTGAAGGGAAATATCTTAAAGGCCAAAAATTACTTTGTTTTGTTTTTGAAATCAGCATATTGTTAATTACATTACTTCTTATCTTAATACTTGCAATGAAAACCTTAAAAACTTTTATGATGGAGACTTTTACCATTGGACCGAGGATAATCAACATACACAAGACAAGTGTAATAATAAATCGGGAGTTCTAAAAAGAGAAAAAATAGCGAAGGAAAAGCACAAAGGATGATACTACAGGATAATATAATTAAAACACAACATAGATTCAATAAACACATAGAAACAACAACAAACCACAGCCTGATGATGATCCATCGGTCATGGTGAAGGTATAAACTTGTAAATCTTATTTGGCATGTCATCCACGCTGTGTGTGGGAAAAGATTAGACACCTTTTGATTCAGTAGAGCAGGAACCGTGCTTTGAGCAATCCATCTCGGGAAAAAGATCATGATTCTTAACAGATTCGAAATGATCAATTAAATTCTTCTTAAGATTATAATATCCATATTCGGATGCAACACCTTTACCCTTGGCAACATTACAATCAAAATATGCACTCCGTTTTCTAACAATCTAAAATAGGAAATGAACCAAGATAAGAAAACTTCAGCTAAAAGGAAACCAAATAATCATAACTGAATATAACTTATGGGCATCCATGGTTTGTGAGCTCTTGAATTAATATCATCAGGATCAAAAGAAGGAAATGTAACACCCTCACAAATATTTAGTAAATTTAGGATTTTATAAAAATTGGTACTCAAAAATTTCTTTTTAAATAAAAATACTTAAGAATATTTTTCCGGAAAAACGAACAGAGTTTCCTCTGTTTTTCGGACTTTCCCAAAATTTCCAATTTTGTACCTGCTTAACCTGTTCAGTCCAGTAAACTTTTAAAACATAAAACTTTTAAATATTATCCAGAAATAGATCCTAATGCCCCAAATATCTCAAATAGAGGCGTACAACTAATACATAACTTTAAATTACAAAATAATAGTTTTTAACATAACTAAAACTACAATCCACTCATAAACTAATAAACGGACACTCCACGTAGTGGAGGTTCAACCTGCTCGGCCAGAAACTGTGCAAGCTCCAAGCTCAGAACCTGAAAAATGGTTGTAAGGATGAGCTTTACACATGAAGTAGAAAGCAGTCTCCAGACTAGACATAATAACTGACTAAGTCAAACGCAACTAGCATATAGCACATAAATTTCATTTAGGCAAACCCAGCATGCATCATACACAAACATTAGCCTTATTAGTATCCATGCATTTATTTCATTCATAATATCTTCGATAGGTCTCAGTTTCCAAATTTCCATTTTAATAAATCACCAGTTCACACACATACCGTCATTTATCACGTAAACACCATTTCAAATATTCACACACAATAACCTGTTCCTCTTCTTTTCATTCTATTCTTTCTCGTTATTCTCTCTCCTTTATTTTGACTCTTTCTTTTACCTTGTTCTCTTTCCTTTAGTTTTACCCTTTCTCTCTTGCTTTCATTCTTTTTATCGGTTCGGCTACAGGGTCTCATGACCAGGCCACACCGCCTAACCTGCACTGAACCACTGTTTATTGTTCTACCACAGGGTCTATTGACCAGATACATATGACCTAATCTATGTCACAGGGTCTCATGACCAGATCCTTTCGACCTAACCTGCGCCATAGGGTCTCATGACCATATCATATTATCTAACCTGCGTTGGCCACAGGGCCTTATGACCAGATCCCAAGATCTAACCTGTGTTGGCCCATTCTCTTATTAGTATTTTATCAATTGGACACAGGGTCTCATGACCAGATCTCGCGATCTAACCTGCGCCAGTTTCCTTTTACCACTAATGCAGTTCTCTTTTCTACTTTCTTTACTTTCTTTTAATTATTCTTTTCTCTCTTGCCTTTTATTATTAATTTGTTATCTCATTCGTCATTCAACACACATTTATCATACAAGCATACACAACAATTTTCACACTTTATATTTTCAATTCCCTTAGTTTATGCCATGACATTTTTAACTCTTTCTATTCCTTAGTTCTCATTCTAGTTTACATCTCCTACATATTTACTTTCTTTTATTTATTATTCAATTATTCAATTCATTATGCGATACAAATTTAGCACACAAACATCACAATTCAACCACTTATATGATTCATATATATCTCTTTAAATCAACCAAACATACAGAACAATAATCATTTATAATCATTCACAATTAACAACCAGAGTTCCTGTTCTTCCAATAAACATACATGATAACATATAGCACTTAGCCTGCATATTCAATTCCAAGTATCAATTTATAATTCATTTCATTTACTTTCTTACTTTAAATTTAATTTAAATTAATTACCCAAATAATCAGTCACAAGCATACCCACATATTCTTAGCAAGTATTATATACTAATCAGAAAATACTCCCTAAAGCAAGGTAAAGAACCCCTTACCTCGATTGATGAAAATAAAGAGATAACCTCAACTTCGAGCTTGCCGACGAGAAGGAGCGGTGATCCGCGAAGTTTTAGTGACCCGGGGTGATGAACGGGTCTGTGGTGATCAATGTCGGTGGAGAGAACAGTCACGGGTATGGCGATAACGGCGTCGGTGCACAAAGCTCTGGCTTAAACCGATCCAAGCAACAACACCGATCCGACCCGACTCAGGATCGAACCGGTTCGGTCCACACCCAAACCGCATCCATAGCTTCAAGCTTCTCCTTGGCAATGACAACACCCTCACCTTCTTGGAAGCAGCGAAACCAGCAGCGGGATAACAGCGACGAGCGACGGTTCAGTCCTGTCCAAGTGATTCGCAAGCTTCGTGGCGGCTGGGCCCAGGGAGAGAGAGGCACGAGCGACTACTGCTAGTTGGTGGCGACGCGAAAACCCAAGGCAGAGAGAGAGACGTCGGAGAAGGCAAGGGCTCAGAGATGGCGCCATGGTTGGAGGCTGCGACGGTGGTGATGGTTGAAGGTGGCTTGAGCGGTGGCCATGGCTTCTCGGTGGCGATTGGAACACCGAGGGAAAGAAAGAGAGATCGGGTGGGAGAGGGGGATCACGAGCGGCATTCGCTGCTTGGTGGCGGCGCGATCAACAAAACCTCCATGGGTGGCGTCACAAGCTCGCGATTGGAGAAGAAGGGAGACAGTGATGGTGGTGCAAGCTAGGGCCGGCTGTTGGAGAAGAAGATGGGGATGGGGGTGTTCGAACCCCTTCCTCTTTTTATTTATTTATTTTCTTTTTATTTTTATTTTTTTTATCATTATTACATTATTATTATTATTATTTTTCTTTTTCTTTTTATTTATTATTATTATTATTATTATTATTATTATTATTATTATTATTATTATTATTACTTGTGTTAGTATGATTTAAAACACTAATACCATTTTTCTTTATTTGTTTATTGTAGATCTCAAAAAATACTAATAATAAAATGTAAGCATTTAGTAAGTACTTATATAAAATTATCAAGTTAAGAATCTTAAAATTCTTAAAACAAGTTCAACATATAAAATGTCAAAATATATTAAAGTATAGAAAGCATGGTTTTCAAATAGTATAATTATTTTTAACATTTTGATTGAACTAATCACTTAGCCATATCAATAATCGATTAGTCAGTGCTATTTTTCCTTATATTACTCTTATTATGTTTGGAATTTAAAAATGGGGATGTTACAGGAAATGGAGGCGAAAAATTACCCTATGTAACAATTGCATATAAAAGACATCACTTGTGATGCATTTAAAATTATGAATAATGGATAGATGCAAAATATTTTGAATTATTAAAAACAAAAAAATTATGACAAACCTTATTGGGAGAAAGACCAGATAATGGAACTTGGAAAACATCATCAGCACTAATTTCGACCACTTTTCTAATTGAAAAAGAGACAGCTGTTTTAGACTCATTGTTCACTTTAACAGCAACCTTGAATAGAAAACTTCGGTCAAGAAGGGAATCCAAAATTTTGGTTTAAGCAAAAGCCTGAGAGCACTACACACTAGGGGTGTTCATGGATCGGTTCGGTTCGGTTTTTTTGAAAAAATCAACCGATCCAAAGATAAAAATTAACATCGGTTCGGTTCGGTTCGGTTGATTTAGCTTAAGATATCCAATCCGATCCGATCCAAAAAAATACATTCGGTTTCGGTTCGGCTCGGTTCGGTTCATTCCTTATTGCACCAAAAAATTGCACCAAAAATATGAAGACACGGTATAGAATTGCACCAAAAATATGAAAACCGTAATTAATACCAACAAGTTGAATCAAAGAATACTCTAACTAAAAACCTCATTCTCCCGTAAAAAAAAAAAAACTAAAATCTTATACAGATAATTTTCATCAAATTAAATGATATTCATATTCATACATTGAATCAAGTCATCAACATGTTCAAACCAACGCAGATCACAGAAAAACAAATAAAAGCAAAATAGATAAATCAACATCAACATTGCAAACAACCAACCACTGTCATAGTTATGACTTATGAATATGAATCTATGATAACCACCAGCGAATCACTGCAGCAATCAGCCACCACCAGCAAACTACTAGCGACCAGCAGCAACTGAACCGTGATGACCTGCGAACCACCAGCAAATCGGAGCAGCGTACCAGCGAATCGGAGCAGCGGAGCAACCCGAGTGGTGAGTACAGTAGAGGCGCCGCAACAGTGAGGACGAAGGAAGGAATGAAAGAGAGAGCGTCGGAACAGAGTTTGACCAGCGAGCCGGTGAGTGACGCTTTGGTGAGAGAGGAAGGAGCGGTGGCCGAATTGGTGAGAGAGAGGAAGGAGCGGCGCCGGCTTTGGTTTGAGGACTTAGAGGAAGTGAGGAACTGAGGAAGTGGTGTTAGGGTTGGCCGAATTGGGCTTGGGCCATACATACTGCTTCAGAAAATGCTTTGACACATTAAGGTCCGGTTCGATTCGGTTTGGTCCGGTTATGAAACTAAGAACCAAAAATCGAACCGAACCGGTCGGTTTTACAATCATCTCATCCAAATTGGTCCAGTTTTTTTCGGTTTTTTTTTTGGATTTCGGTTTTTTGGATTGGTTTTTCGGTTATCCAATGGATCGGTTCGGTTCTGAACACCCCTACTACACACAACAAGGAAACAACAAACAAATAAGAAAACAACACATCTACTAACTTGAGGCCACATAAAAGATTGCAAGTACGAATTTACCTGTGGTGCCATATCAAATAACTCTTGGCAAGAATGTCCAATAAGACAGCGGGCATTACGATCATGCATAGCAAATGTAGCAGTTGAATTTGCATCACGCACTATCAAATTTAACTTATACCTAGCAAACAAAGCATACAATGAGAAACGGTGCCACAAAGGTAAGCTAAAGGAACAAACGTCTGCGGGAAAAGATCAATTTAACAATACCAAGGAACAAAGTTGAAGACAAACTTCAAACATGTATCGCAATACAAAGCTCCTGATTTAAGAACAAGTGATGCTTTACATGAGCACTCATTAAACCACCAATCCAAATCTCCCGACAATCCAACAATAGTTGCTAGAACAATACACATTCTATTCTGCAAAGTAAAGGATAGAAGATCAAATCAAAACAAATGACAACACTACAACAATTTCCGAAAGAGGATCAATAACAAAAGATATCCTAACCTCACTGCAATTGAATAGTTCGTTGACAACAGAACGTGGATAGTTAGACATAAAACACTGTTCAGGTGTCATATGTCTTCCATCACTCACAATTGCGTGTCCATCAGCGAAGAAACCATGATCTTGCATTCTATATTTTTTTAAAACAAAATACTTTTAAAATTAAATCATATTGTTGAAACAAATTCGAAAAATCATAAAGCATATTTGAGTGAATGTATGGAAAGAATGAACTTGAGGGCAAAAACGAATTAACCTGATCCTTAGCTGCATAGACTCAAAGATATCTGGATTAAAAATAAGATTTGAAATTCCAGGAATAACATTAACCACAACTTTCCTTGAAAGATTAGTTAAACAATTATGCTAAATATAGGCTATAGATAAAATACATATCTGGGTATAACAGAAACTACATGGACATTACCATCACATAGACGCATACGACATAGCTGGATAACTACCATAGGTCGAGTTGGGTTGTTAAGGCTCATAAAAGTATGAAATTGATGAACGTGCTCGGCAAATAAGTAACAATCAATCGTACCACTAAACAAAAAACAAGAAATAGAACAATTTTATGAAGAATAATAGAAAGGGAAAATAAAACAACAGAATAAGAAAGAACATACTATTGATCAGAAAGTTCCAAAATAACCCCTGGTGTAGATATACCATCCTTTACGTAGCCCAGTTCCTTGGTAAAAGCCGTAAGAATACCAATAACATTTGTAACATCAAGTGTAATAGAGAGTAAGAAAAAACAATTAAAGTAATTTTGGATTAGAACAATTAAATGTCAATCTCAAATACCTCTCAAAATGTCACTGGTATAGTACGGCATAAAAACGCTATATATGCCACCAAAACAGAAAGATTGGTTTGGAATTAAACTACAATGCTCAGGTTTCACTTGAGTAACATCAGTAAATGACAACATATATGGGTGAGAAGTCCATTTGTATTTCCCAAAGTTAGGAACACTTTGAATAGATACCAACGTGTAAGCAACACCTTCACATAATTGAGACTTAAACTTTGATATAAGACCTTCAAGGACACGTCCTTGAATTCTTGTACCCTATAAAAATGAAATTAGAGAGATTTAAAACAGGGAGAAAAAAATTTGATACAAGGACGAGAAAATTATAAGACAGAAATTACACAATCAACAGCAAATATTGCTAATAAAAACATAGAGAAGGGAAACATACCTTTGCATCCACAAGAAGGAAGTAAAGAACAGGATGGGATTCGGTGCCAGAAACCTGATGCACAATAACAACATGAAGAACACAAACCTTGACATTCCATGTTGCCCATTCAAGAGATACAGAAGAAAGAGGGGATATGTTAAAAGACATTGGAAGCTAGTGAAGGAATGTGAAAGAAAGAGTTAAGTGTGACTCTTATAGGTAATATTACCACGACGGGAAGGTTGCAAAAAAAAGAGTGGAGAATATAAGATAAAAGCTTTGAGAATACAAAAATAATGAAAGTAGATTGCAAGTGTATTAAATTCGAACACTACATGTGGAAAAAAATTGAGTGAATTAGCGTGAAAAAAATCTTAGTACTTTTATTTTTAGAATAATTTTTTTAATCCTATTTATACATCACTTAATATTTGACAGGATATTTTTATTATTAATTCCTCTTATTTATCCTTTATCAATTACTCTAATGCAATATATTGTGAAATTTTTAACACAAATTAAGAAAGAATGAGTGAAATATTGAAATAATTTTTTTTAACAATTGCACTTCAAAATTTTTTTGAGCCTTCAAGTAAGAAAAAAAAGAACTCAATGGTGGAAATGAAAAAAAAATGGAGAAGAGTTGACATTACAAATGGAAAGAAATAGGTGACAGAGGTAGGCATAGAGGTAACAGTATCTAAATGATGACAAGAGTAAGGCAACATCAATAAAGTAAGAAAGGAAGAATCATCATGTATCCGCAAAATTGGTGAAAAAATATATGTTGCCGTTTGTGCCCAAAAAGTGCATAACGATGGTTGCAATGTAAGGTCACAATTAGAAGGTGAATTATTTATTTTCTTTTTCTGTTATTAGAAAATTAATCATAGAGAACAGATCTAAAATACCTTTAAGTATAGGAGATTTCTAATATGCAATCAAAAATTAAATGGTTGCTATGAAACGTGCGTTAAACCAATAAGAAGTGCTCACTTCATTATTTGAAATGGTCAAATTTAGTATTTTGCAATTTAGTCGAACATAAAAAATAATTTAAAAATTTAGTCTTTTGTACCTATAAATAAATTATAACTTTTAATTTAAAAAAGATAAAATTAAAGTATCATTGTATTATAAACACAAATGACTAAATTTTTAAATTTCTTTTTATGCTGGACTAAATTGCAAAATATTAATTTCGACAACTACAAATAATGACATGACCTATGTGAATTAAGTGGCAACTTCTTATTGATTTAATACAAGGTTGCATAGCATCCAACCAATTTCGGTTTGCATGATAGTAGCTCCCTTAAACATAAGGGAAGTAAATAACCGGAACATTTCAAGCCAAGTAAATAAAGGAGTTTCAAAAGTTAACTTGGTTTGAAATGATCATGAGTTTAAAAAATGAAGGAAATATATGTATATGTGAATAAATAAATACATGGACTATATCACTGGTGAAGATAATTAAATTAATAACAATTATTACTTTTATAATTATAAACATCTATTTTAATATATGTTTGCGAAGGAAAAAAAAATTAATATATAAATATAATATGATGTATGTACATGTAATTATTATTACAAGTTATCATTGTAAAGTACAAAATTGATGAACAATTAGGTGTAGTTTATATTCGAGGTTATTATAAAGACAGTTATTTTCATAAATTAAATTTTAATGATAATAATATTTATCGGTGGAGAAGAAGATAAATTCAAATAAAATTTATAAGAGTGATTCATAACATTATATTAACCAAACACAATTCACTAATCACCAACAAATTATTTTATTAGACTGATTAATAAAAAAAAAAATTCATACGTAGTAAGAAAATTGACATAATTAATAGGGGCAGTTGACATAAGTAACAAAGACGAAAACAAAATAAATCAAAACTAATCAAGTAAAAAAAAATTTCTAGGTATCAAAATCGGGAAGTACTAATAAATAATATACATTAATAACGGAAACCAAATACATACACACCAGATAATAATTATACATTAGGAACTGGAAGATTAAAAAGTCAAACAGAAACCAACCTAATTATAATACAATTTGATAGACCATACCAACACTACTACATAACATAATAAAATAAGAGAAGGTGACAAGTGAATATTACAAAGCCAAAGTTTGTTTTCTCTTCAAGACAATCAACTGATAGGTAATTACACGTTGAAATCATTCTGGAGCACGAGTGAAAGTATATGCAGTTGAGTACGAAGACGATGCTCCATTTACAAATTCCATCTTTGAAAACTTGACACCCTTTGATGTTTCACCACTATAGCACATATCATGGTAAACATTCAAGTTCCTCTTCAAACCTTCTTTACCATTACTAATATTGTTTGGCACCATTGGTGATTTCCCCTTTCCATTATTAGATCGAACATTGAAATCCTAAGGTAAATGGACAAACAACGTTATTAAAGTAAAAAATTTAAAATAGCATTAAATAATATACTGGAAACAAACCTTATTATTCTCCACACGTGTTATTGGTAATTCACTGTTAGAGCCAAACGTAAGAGAGAAGGGAGGAGTGAACGTTACCTGAAAAATACATATATTAAATTTAGGCTAAAAATATTCAAAAAATAAAAGTCAAGCAATTAATATTAATATGCAAAAGAGAGTAAGTAATTGTACAACGTACACCGTTAGGGTCCAAGACCAAATGGTTTACACCACTCTGGTCAAAATGATCAGCAACTCAAATTATGAAATATTGAGTCTGCTGGCAAACGTTAGAAACATTTGAAACCTCGACCTTGAATCTATGCTGGGAACCAGCCAATTTTGACATGAAGTCCCGATAAACTTTAGGTTCAACAGCCTGAGAATTTTTTTCCTTAGGTCAGTACACTTTGGAAATTTGTTTCTAATAATGTAAAAAAAACCAAGTGCAAAATTATGAGAGATTAATGCAAAATTATTATACAGGCAATGGAGAAGGAAAAATATCGGAGCATGATTGTTTCAGCATAACCCTTGCATCACGATCCAACAAGAACAGCGTCATCGATGCAGTGGAATCGACAACAACTATAGGAATTCTAAACCTGGATAGACGAGGTAAAGTAAGTTGGTCATTGAAAATAAAAAACAACAAAAAAAAAGGTACAATGTAAGATAATAAATAATAAATTGGATATAAACCTTTGCACAGGTTTAGAAACAGCAGACCCACAAATACGACACATAGTTATGGATGGATCACGCAGAATGGCTCTGCATGGACACTCATAGTAATACCACTTTGTTGTTTGACAGATATCAGCAATATAGCAAGTCAACGTGTAATAACCAGGCTACCATGGAACATGGTAAACAAAAACAAATGTTAATAACAAGCTAACCGTGATATGCAAAAGAGAAAAAAGCAAAAAAAGTACATCGATAAAAAAGGAAAATTATGTTCAAAACCAGTAATATGTTAAAATATACAAAAATAGGTAAAAACCTTATTAACGGTTTTCAATAGGCCGACGCAAACAGAGGGGAAATCTCCCATGAGTTGATCCTCAATACTAACTTTTGAACCAGCATATGAGACCATGGGAACAGACCGACCAAAACCAGAATGCAGCATACTGGACAGTGAATGTAGAAAAAAAATGTTAAGTGATAAACACGGTGGCGCAAACAAAAGAACAAAAAGTTAGAGATTTACCGACGACGGAATTGATAAACCTCAGGCATGGTGGGATTAAAAAACAGCTTGGACACATGGAATACCGTGTAAGTAACAAATCGACCTGGAAAATTTGATATAAAAAAACAATATAATTATATAAACTTAGTTAAATACAAAATAAGGGAAACTCTCAAAAGTTAAAATAAACCTTTGCATTCTTGTGCCTTGTCCCGCTTTAAAAGGACTGTTATAATGGCATTGTTTGTAGCAGATATGTAGGTGTAAAATCGATGAACGAAATCACCAAGGATAAGGCAGTCAAAGTTACCACTGGAAATTTCAAAATAACAAGGCTTTAAAAAAAGCAAAGGTGACAACAAAATAATTGCAATAAACAAAAAAAATAAGTTATGCATGAAGTGAACTTACTATTCATCGCATAACTCCAAGCCAATCACAGGAATTCTTTCACGATTATGCACATAATAGCTCTCCCTCGAAATAGCAGTTATGATTCCATAAAAATCTAACAAAAATAATAAAAAGTCAACATATAAGAGACATAAAACCCAAATGGAAAGAACTTCACAATAACATACCCATCAAAGGGCTTGTAGCAACATCGCTATTAAAAACAGCATCAACATTGTTGGGCTTCAAGACATACGGAGGGAAGTTGGTGGTGCGGATCTCCTCAAAAGTTGAGAAAAAACGAAACTTAATCCTGAACTCATGACTGGTTGCTCTGAACTTTCCAAGATTGCGTAGAAGGCCAAAATAAGCAAAGTCATACACACAACCTTCATGCAATGAGCGCGCGAAAAATTGGACATGTGGACCACACACAGTGGCCTGTATTTCATCTCCCTGGAAAAGCATGCAAAATCAAACAACACAAGACATGCATTCTTAGTATTCATTAAAAGGGTAGAGAAAAAAACAAAAGAAGGTTCGTGCGAAGATGATATAATACATACCTTGGAATCAGAAAGTAGCATGTGAAGATTAAAAGCAAGGGTGAAATTCCTAATGCACGGAACAGTCCAAATCATAACAACCCTAGCTCTAATAACATGTTGCAAAGCGGGAGTCAAGTGACGAATGGGTGTATAATGCTCATCCATTCTTAGCGAAAAAGAAGAAGGTCTGGAAAAGAGACTTCAAAGAAAAAACAAAGGGTATATGACAACCAAGTTTGAAATGTGTTTGCATGTATGGAAAATAAGGATATCTCAATATATATATATATATCTAAATGGAAAGAGTAAATGGGTCAGTGGCATAGGACATAAGGAGAGTAAAAGATATAAAAAATAAATTTGTGATAATGTAAAGTGTATAGGGTAAGTTCAAAAAAATAAATAATCATCTTAAAAGGTAGATAGCGGCAAAGCTTGTATCTTTAAAAGGCAAATTCTCCGGTGCATGTTAAGAGATAACATGTACCAGTGCATGTGCAATTTTTTTTTCTTTTTAAATTTTTTTATTACAGATTTATTCAGAATATTTTTTAACACAAGTTCGTATACAAATTTATAAGAATATGTAAATTTTGAATATAGTTTTACTTAGTACAGTTTCTTAAGAACACAGAGAAAAAAAATCCAAATTATAAAAATCACTGAATATCGGTAAAAAAAACCCATAGAATATTTTTTAATTGATTAAATTTTAAAAAAATAAATAAAAAAACCCAAAAAGGAAGGCCTGCACCGGTGCATGTTATCCCTTAACATGCAACGGAGAATTTGCTTCTTTAAAAGGGCAATACATACCAAAATTTAGATTGGAATTAGAAACATAAAGAGTTGACACAAAAGTGCACAGTATAAACATACAATGCCACTTGTTTTTAATCCTGGCCACACATATTTAGGGGTTACATTCCACACGAATTTTTTTGCAAACTTTTAACACAGTTTGTATTTTCTAATAATCTTTCATTCTTTCAACACTTTAATTACAATATTATTAGGAAAATACAAACCATTAGAAATAAAGCATAGAAAACAACATAATCAAACTAAATAAAAATGCACCAGATATATATTTTTTAGTTAAAAAAATTGTGGAACAAAAATCTTTTGCATATGTATATATAAAAGGGAAAAAAATTAATCCGTAAAGTTAAGCAAAAGAATAAGGAGTGAAAGTAGATATATGCCAACAATATGGATAATAATGATATAAATATATAAAAAAAACAAGAATAGAGATACACAATATATATATTATTACTGGGAAAAGTTATAACAAAGCATTTATAAGACAAATCTTATTATAAGAGAAATAAAAAATTACAATATTCTTTTTCCCATATATAGTCAGCAACACTTAAATGATAGCGGATTTTTAAAATATACGTCAACATACAGTACCATCTAGGTTGGAAGTGGGCATCATTTGGTTCGAAAACATTAATATAGTTAAAATAAAAAAAAATCATTAAAAAGTTATAATTAAATAAACATAACACCTTTGGCAAAAAGTATTTCGGAACATAACATATTGTAGGAACATATAGGGGAAAAAAGTCAGTATTCATGTGTAATTTATGAAATAAAAATCTTCATTTTTATTATAAAAAATATAAACAAATGAAGAATATACTTAATATATATAGCTAAAAAAGAAAAGACTATTATTTCACATGGAAGTGTAAAAGTAAAAATATTTTTTTAAGACATTTATAATTGTCATAAAACAACTGTCATAAATTAATAAAGCAATGGGGAATAACAAAAGAGTTGAGAGCAAAAAAAATTAATTGTCATAAATATTTCACCTACCATAGAAAAAAAAGGCATTCTATAATAAATATAAAAGAAATACTTTATCCAATTCAAATTACTCAATCCGGTCATTAATATAAGAGGTAATTAACCGTATTGTCTGGATCAAGGAAAATAAATATTTTTATAAATTATAAGAGAATACACACAACATTACAAAAAACACATAAATAGTCGAAGAATTTAGTAAGCGCAAAAAAGAGAAAAAACAATCAATGATGTATAGGAATTACAAAACCACTTTTAATCAGGACTAAAAAAAACATCTAGAATACCTCTTATATTAAGGGCCAGAGGGAGTATAAGCACAATTTGAAAAACAATTCCATTAATTATTTTTTTTTTCAAAAAACGCCTCATTTATTTCAGTCTCTTTATTTATAAGAGCACATGTGCAAATGAATACCAAATAATTACATCTTCAATGGAATTTACTACTCCCTCCATTTCATATCTTTTGTCCTTTCGGACTTGGTCACGTAGATTAACAAAGTATTAATAATTATAAGAATTATGGATAGGTTGTCTAAAATGCCACAATTTTATCCATATCGAAATTTGTAATAGTTTTTAACTTTTAATAGTAGGTGTGTCTATTAATTAATGTATAGTAGCTTAGATATGATAAGCAAGACAAAAGTATAATTAATGCAGAGTAAAGAAAATGATTGAATAAAAGATTAATACCGGAAAAAAAAAAGTTCATATATTGAAATTGTACAAAGCCAACAGTTGTAAACGAGAAAAAAAGGCTAAAAAATAAAAACATACTCCCTCCAATTCTATTTGTAAGACCTTTTGGAGTTTTTATTTTGGTCTTATTTATAAGATCTATTTGCAATTATCAATTGCATTTACTTACTTTTTCACGATCACACACTTATAAAGTTAACGCTTTTTAGAGTTACAGTAATAATTATAGGGATAGTTTTGAAAAAGTATATCAAATTTTCACATTCCCAATAGCACTAACAAATTTATGCACTCAACGTGATAGATGGGAAAAACCCCAATATTATAAATAGAAGAAGAGGGAGTATAAAATAGAGGGAGTATATAATAATAACAGTCATAAATAAAACATCTATAAAGTCAATGCTAATCGACGATTCATCTGAAGATGCATCAGTAAACAGCCAGATTTAAATCATTACGGTTGACAAATTTCACTGCTCAAAAAAAAAAAGAGCTCAGTTTCCAACTGACAGCCGTATTAGATAAATGCAGTGCAATCACAAGTGGAGTTGTCCATCGTGAACAGCATCAGTGATAGAGACAGCGACCATTTCAGGGGTAACTGATACTTAGTAGAGTAACCAGATTGGGGAAAAAGAATACAAGAAAGACTGAATAATGACATTAACCAAGGCAATCTAAGAAAAAAAATTTAAACACATTTAATAAAAAATAAATGGAATTGAAAGCAGTGATGATCAGAAGTTACCACATATGATATCCCTTCAATTTTCTATAATAGAAATTGTGACAAATAAAAATAATAATTAAAAATTTATTTCAAGTACAACAGTGAGAAGTAAACACAGCTAGTTGTAGGATTAACGATTATATCTATAATTCTCATCAAATTGTAAGATATTTAAGATGTCCAATTTTATTAGCAAATTGTTCCCATGAATTAGAAAGAGTAAAAAATAAAGAAAAATCCTACAAATTGAAAGGGATAGATTTGAAAGTGTAGAAAAAGTAATATTCTATTATAGTAAACAACAATTACATATAGAAAGAAATAATTTTATAATCAATGAAAAAGTGTAATTTACAACGTAGATTTATATAGAAACCGTACGGTTATAAACGAAGAGTATTTATAAATAATATTGATGCAAAGATACAAAAAGCAACCAAATAGAATGGAATTAAATTAGACTAAACATAGCCACTAATAAAAGTATCAAATTCCAAAAATGGAAAAAAGAAATAAAAAAATTATACCTGCAAAACATTACTGAAAATCTGTACATTTAATACACAAATTTAAGTTTTAAATCTCAAACCTATGCACTCCGTTAAAAATTATAACTAAACATCTTTCCAAATCTTTAAGTCAATACAATTTACTAAAACCTTGTAAATGATCAATTGCTAACTTGTGATAATATCTCCGAGAATATGCCACACTATATTTGCCATATTGATAAATAACGCGTAAGTAAAGCCACATAAATTCAAAAAATTAGAAAAATTTTCACATATGTTAAATTTATTTAAAAATTGCATTTTTATAAAGTAATATTAATTTTCAATAAATTTTTTAAAAAAATTAGTTTCTAAGTAAAAAAACCATTTTTTCATTACTTTATATAATAGATCACTCATTCATATTATGAAAGAAACGCAAGAAGTCATGGGCTATATACTAACAAAATTAATATAAGGATTATTTTCAAAAATCAAAAGAATTTCAAGGATAGAAAGCATCAAAAGAAAATAATTTTATTGAATACTTTAGAAAGATAATCTAATTTCAGGCTATAAAATGTTAATGATAGCAAATACCTATAATATAAGTAAATAAGAAAGGAAAATAACTATTTATTTTAAATAACGAAAAGAATATATAATTTGAAAAGGCAATTGTATTTTTTAAATTTGTTTAACAAATTTATACATCCTAGTTTAATCCACATATATTTCAGTTATTAAGATTAAAACATTATATTCTAAACACGAAGGCATAAAACAACAGGTTGACAATAAATCCATGCTAACTCTTTTAAGAGACCAACCTAATCCAAGCCGTCCACGTTAAAGATATAAAAGTAAAACTTTTTTGGAATTACAAATATAAACATAGACATAGTTTTATAAATAAGTATAAACTTTTATTAGATCGAATGGTAAGAGGATATTTGTCTATATACATTACGAAAGATAGAGAAATAAAAAAATAGATAGAATAGGAAGTAAAGGAGAAAAAGATAAAGACTATAATAAAATAATTTCAGATATTTTATTACATTTATATTTGCAGGACATATTAAATTGAAGACAAAAATACTTAAATATTCAATGAACAGATTTATAAGGTCACCTATTTGAAAGTAACGAATGAATATTATAAAAAATTTATAAAATATATGCAAATTTAACATCCACAACTACATGAAAGGGATTTCTTTGCTGTAATCAAAAAAATTTAAACGGAGAGGAAAATTTTATATGGAAAGAACGGGCTTGCGATGCACCAAGAAAGTAAGAATTAATTGAATTAAAGCGGAAAGAGGTTATTATGTCAAAAAGAACAGACATTATTCACGAAAAAACTGCAAAGCCAGAGAGTGATGATAAAAATAAAAATAATTGATGGAATAAGGGAAAAACCACACTTGCAATAGAACAATATTGTGCTCATTAAGTACTTAATTAAATTGGTAAGATGAAGGTCTAAAATTATATTATGGAAATCCAATATGTATTAAACAATAAGGACAATTTGGGAAAGAATTAGTACGGGGTTACAAAAACCATAAAGAGTACTCCCTCCGTTTCACAATGTTTGACCTTTTAGCCGTATTTTCTTGTTTCACAATGTTTTACCTTTTATATCTTTAATACAAAAACATATTCTTTTTTCAAAAATAACCTTTCAATCAATCACTACTCTTACTCATCATTATTTATAGTTTTATCATCTTTCTCAACTTTAAACCGTTATACATTAATAATAGGCACAATTACTAATAAAAATTAAATACTATTACAATTTTCAATAAGGATTAAATAGGGGCATTTTACACAAACTACACATAATACTTTCAATAATTAATACTTTCGTAATCTGTGTGCACACACCTAAAAGGCTAAACATTGTGACAAGGAGGTAGTAACTAATATGCAAACTTACGAAAATAAACAACTAAGTGACAGGAAAAAGGTAGAAAATGTGCTAGAAATTGTTAAATTATACAAAACTGGAATCGGTGACTAAACATGATAGCTAGGAAAAGCGCAACGGTAGAAGGAAAAATCAAAATAAACGTACTTCTCGCTGGACAAGTATTTAACAAAATAAATTTTATATAGAAAAATATACGGAACATAATCATCATTCATAAATATATATATATATATATATATATTAAATCTTCTATGCGAAACTCCACCAAAAATTCCATCTCCAAACACCAAAAAATATAAGATCTGCTATGTGATATTCCCCAAAGAAATAGTGCATGAATAAACTGATATATTGATTAATAATAGAATATGGTGTGAAAGAAGTGCAAATCGTAGTAAGTAGAGGAACTAAATGGATAAAATTTACATAAATCAAGATTTATTACAATAAAATAAACTAATTATATCTTTTGGAAAACCTCGCGGTATACAACATTTGTAGTCGAATAATAATTACCGTCATTGTCACCAACAATTAGTACTTTCAAACCAGATGCAGATTTAACCCTCAAAATAGCAACATATAACTGTCCGTGGGAAAACGGATTTCGACAAATAAAGACCAACATGAGAAAGTGTTTGCCCCTGACTTTTATTAATAGTCATCGCAAAGGAAAGTGCCAAGGGAAATTGTCGCCGACGAAATTTAATTGGAATGTTTGGATCAGATGGAATCAAATTCATCCTTGGTATGAGAACATTGTCACCAGCATTTGTACCAGTAACAACTCGAACATATACAATGTTATTACCAAGCTCAGTCACAATAAGTCTGGTACTATTGCATAATCCAGCAGATTGATCAATATTACGCAAAAGCATAACAGGGGAACCAACCTTCAGAACAAGTTTATGATTAGGTAATCTAGAAGACCTAATGTTATTCAAAAAATCAGTGGTGATCCAGTCAACGTCAATACCAGCATCACCATCAACAGTTAAGATAGAGGGAGTCAGCACTCTTGTATTCCTTAGCATCACCAGGTACAATAGACAAAATGTAATCATTAACTCTTTCCACTGCTTCCAAAGTCGGCGCAAGAATAGCTCTCTCCTCAAAATATTTAAAATTCTCACATTTGGATATTAAATCCGGGTAGGTGGAAGAAACAATAGACTGAATAGGATTAACACCATGTGGTATGATAAATGATAATGGTATATCAACAATACCGTCACCAACATCAAGAATTCATTTAGAAAATATAAAAGACTCTCCATCACCAACCACATTCGAAGTAGGATTCACTCGCATGTTCTGATTGAGCTTCAAAACAGTGCAATACTACCAAAGAGGTGATGAGTTGATTACTAACATAACTATAGTGGGTCGATTAGCTTTCGGGATAACAGGCAAAATCTGCCTAAAATCTCCACCCAAAACAACAATCTTACCACCAAAAGGAATTGACATAGCCTGTTCAAATGAGAAACGCATAATATCTCGCAAAGTCCTATCCAAAGCTTCAAATGCCCAATGATTAACCATTGAAGCTTCATCCCAAATTATAAGACTCGCAGCTTTCAATAGTTCAACCTTTAGGCTCCCTTGTTTAATATTACAACAGGAATCCTCAGTTAAATTCAAGGGAATAGCAAACAAGGAATGTGCAGTGCGCCCACCTGGTAATAGCAAGGATGCAATACCGCAATATGCAACATTTAGAACAATTTTACTTTCTGAACGAAACTTATAAGATAAAGTTTTCCATAGAAATGTTTTACCAGTTCCGCCACTACCATAAACAAAAAAGAAACCACCAGTAGGAGACATAACAGATGTAACTATACGCTGGTACGCATGCAACTGTTCAGGGTTCAACGAATTATAGCATTCAGCGTGCAAATGCCGCATTTCACAAAGATCATAGTTAAGTTCATTTCGAATCAAAACATTACCAATGTCCATATTTTCACAATCCTCTGGATAAGGCATCCCATGGAAATCTCACAAACTTTTGCCATTGAGTTGTAGCAGCTTCTCAATCTCAATCAAACAAATATTATGAATAACATTGTTTGGTATAACAGCATCTATTACAATTATGAATAGGCATTAGAAAAAATACTTGCAAAAGATAAGTATAAAAATATTATTTAAATAGACCATAAAAATTTCACATTACCTCTATCCACTTGATAAATTGAATGCCTTATGTCATCAGAAAGCAAATCAACAGTCATATCCCAAACATGATATGGCCTGCTCATAGAATTTGATATAAGCAGATTGCAAAATAACCTACGGAGATATACACCACTGAAATTAGCAGCTGCTTCAGAAATCTCATTAACAAAATCACTATCGTTACTTAATAATCCAATGGCAAAGCATGCTTCCTGGAATGTGCCATAGATCACACCACGGACGGTCCTTATATCTTCAAAACTGGTGCACCCACGCTGTACACCCAACAATAAACGCATGTAATATAATTCGCCAGTTCCAGGAGGAACAAAATTCAATCTGCCTACGGGTTTACCCTGTTTACGGATATTCCAAGATTTCAAAGTAGAAGAAAAAACAAACATGGACGGATATTCAATGTACGTTAAGCTACGCCCAATCACATTTTTTTGATTCGACTCCATCCAAGATAAAAACATTGTTCTCTTATCAGAAGCCCTAGATAGAACAGTGTCAATACTTTCACAATCACCAAAGTAAACAGTTTGCTGTCGAGGCATTTGAAACGTTAACCTTTGGACTGATGGCCAACGATAATGAATATCGTAGGCAAAAATACGCCAAATAGATTCACAAGGAGACAAATAACGGCAATCATAATACTGCTTTATTTCATCAACCTCATTTTCTTCTGCATCATGTTGTGCTCCAGGATTGAAAACAACTGTAACTCTATCTGGACCCTTGTTAACATATTTGAACAAATATTTGATTGCATTGGATTGGTTGCAATATTCAACATTAATGTGTGTCTCATACCTCAAAAGAAGAATAGGATTATATGGAACAACGTAACGATTATCAAGAAGAACACCAGATTTCTCAACTGTAACACCAGTTTCTCTGCGCTTATATATAGGATATCCAGCATCATCAAAAAAAGGTCATAGATGTATATTTCTTAGGAAAAAATTTCGAACACCTATTATTTCGCATGCATGGAGAATGGAGCCTAACATTACCACAAGGACCATGAATCATATACGCAGAAACAACCTTATACAAAGCTGGGAAAAACACATGATCAGGTATCTCAGCACATATAATACCATGCATCAATCAAATCAGTAGGATTTGAGTTTCTATCAGCAACAAGCCATAGAAGTATATGAGCATGAGGCAACCCACGTTTCTGAAACTTCACAGTATACATCCCTAAACAAAATACATGTAAATTAATTTAAATTAGAGAAAATTAAATAGAATCAAATAGAAGAAATCTAACCAACTTTAACAGGACCAAATATAGCTCCATTCTTGAAGTCATTCATCATAAGGCCAAGCTTGATATGGAAAACACGACAAACAATATTTGGTCGGTCAATTGCAGATACACCATTTCTTATCATATAACGATCAATCTCTGACCATTTGGGATTGCATGTGAAGGTCAAAAAAAGATGGGGATAACCATGAGTATTTCATATGGCCATTGCATCCTGACAATTATTAAACATATAACGCCTACAACCAACAAAAGAGGAAGGAAGAACAACACGTTTGCCAATGGAAGCAGGATCAAGGTCTCCGCGGTCAACAGCTTCCTCCAAACCAGACAAGTATTCAGACCTAATTTGTTTTTGGTGCTGCCGAATAAAGGATAACCGTTGAGATTCAACCATTGTATAACAATCAACCACAAATTTTTGAAACAAACGACGACTTTTGAGCAAAAAGCTCACTTCACATTCACGATGTTGCAAACGAAAGGCAACAAACTTACGCAATGTAACACGGTCATCGGTAGAAAGTGGAGCACCATGTGGAACACCAGCACGAGGAATATCTTCCTTAAAACCATCTTCACCATATGGAAATAATAAAGGGTACTGCAACGGAAGATAACATGGGTGTGTTTCTGATATCCGTTGCAGAATACCGACATTTGATCTTACAACTATATCTCGCATCAGATTAGAACCATCAATGTCACCAACAACCAATGCAGCTACCTCATCGACTGAAGGAAGATTATAAGTTCTACCATCATTAGAGCGATGCCTAAGAAGCCTAATAGATACCTTAATCCCTGCATCAGCATGTGAAATGTCACGAACTTGCCTAAAACCCTTCACCAATACATTAAACTCGTCCAACATAGCCATCAAGTCAGCAACTAATGAATGGTCAATTTGGATTTCTGGGTTTATATTACTACAAAAAAAATTTAAGAATTATCAACAATAAAATATATAGAACTTAAAAAGTCTTTTATATCTTTCAAAATCATTTAATAAAAAAAGGATAAAAAGAATATTAACCTGAAAGGTCTTATGCGATTAGAAACTTCATTCACACTATCATATATGTACAATTGAGCAAATTTAGGCATTTCACCATGCAAGGGAAACAACCCTCCCATACGATGATAATTTTGGCCACCAATGATAAACTGCGGCGGACCTGGCCCATTATTGGATGACACATTTATCTTACATCCAAGAGATGTAAATAAAAACATATTGTTATAGGTACGTATGGAATTTAAAAAATGATTGCTCCGTCCATCTAACCCATTCATAAGAGAATATAAAAGAGGAAGTGGACGTTCCAAAAAGGGTAACTTAACATCACCTTTCATACAACAAAGAGAAAATTCAGCTTTGTCAACATTTTTTTTAATCTGCCCTTTCTTCAAACCAAACCATGGCACCACAATATGAACAAATACAATCCATATCGCCAATATCATCGTAAACTGCAGCAATGTGATGTTAATAAATAAGAGACACAGCAAAAATGAAAATAATGACAAGTACAACTTTTTTCTAGGAAATTTTCAAGGTGACCTATGCTGGCACATTCATCATGCAAGGGATGAGCAAAATTTTCATAGTTGGACAAGCTATCTTTAACGTTAGCCTGAGTGCAAATGTAATCATCAATGTAAGAATCATCTGCAATTAATGCACGTAAGAAAAAAGTGTGAGGGTATAAAATTGAATAGTTGGAGAAAAAAAGTAAGAGTCAGATCTAGATATTTAAAGTGGAAAATATACCTATTATTTTATTATCTATCCCAAAATCAACAATGACCAAAGATGAAATAGGTGAAGTTGCACCTGGAGGGAAAAAAGAAAGGCAGCCTAATTAAAATTAAAAACTGATCAATGTAAGTTTCACATACATTAAAAGATCTCGTAATACTGACATATATGTTGTTGCATACTCTTATGAAAAATTTAAGAAAATAGTCAAAAGAAAAATATAAAAACATCTTTGGGATGGAATGCCCACCTAGTTGATCGGCAACATGCCCAACGTCCAACGAGGTTGAAAGAGAAAGAGAGGGACCACGGTGTCTTAAAGCCAAGAACTGATTGGATCTTGACATGTGAAACAACAAAGGATGGAAAATAAAAAAAGTTCAAAAAAGGTTTTTATTTACTATCGACTGGAAAAACCAAAGACCAGAAAGATAGTAGGAGTAAAGATAGGTTGAAATAAAGGTGAACGGGAGAAGGATACATCATGTGACATGAAACAAAAATGAAAAGATGATATAAAGAGGAAAGAAGGGGCCAACGATTTTTTTTTCCAATAAGGTTGCAACGACAAAAAGACAATATGGGAAGTAGGAGTCGTAACGTAAATGGTACAATAAGGAATGAGAACCTTTATATGAGCAATGCAACATTAAAAAAACGTGCATATTTATGGTGGACTTTCACACCGTCATTGCAAACTATGATATCTGATATAGGCTTAGAATGTAAGGTGAGAAAAAAATAAACGCAACTACTATTACAAAAGGTAAACACTGTACTTGGTTGTCATTTCGAAAGAACACGTGAAGGTAAACATGATTCTTTCTTAACATATGACGTACAACCAGTAGAATGGAAGAGGAAAAAAATTGGATACACACAGCGTTGACCAACAGCCAAAAGACAAGAAAAATAAAAATTCGTCGTTAAAACATAGGAATAATATATTAATTGCCTGCATATATTTTACAATAGATTAGACCGAAACACAGAAACACACGGACATTACATAACATCAGCACTACGATAACCACATAAACAAACGTAATAAAATAACAACACTCAGGCTTACAAATATTACACAAATAATTATAAGACATAACATGTCATAGGGTCAAGACATGTCAACCACAAAGTGGAGGGAACAAGGTTACTACTAACATAGCCAAATCACACAAAAGAAGACAAACATGCAAACGACTGTATATCACTTCTTGGAAAGCTTCAAAGATTTCTTTTTCCCAGTTGCAGAATTATACGACACCTCGCCCAATGAATACTCAGATTTGCGCTTATTCATGACTGGGGTAGTAAAACTGTCGGAATCATGGGCTGAATTAACCATAACGGAAGCATCATTTGTATGCGGTAAATAAGGGTCCACAACAGGTGAAGCAAAACGGTTGGAATCTTCAGAAAAATTCTCCCCATCTAAAGAGAGATCAACAACAGGTGCAGAACATGCCACAGGGATTCCCTTCAACAAATATATAACATTAAAGGTTAATATAAAACAAAAAAGTGTATGACATCAATTTGGAGGCGAAATTGTGGATAATGATTGAAAAACTCACATCGAGTGGTGCATTGTCTGCACCTTCCAAGTCATACATTGCTATAATGTTAGGGTCATCACACAAGCCCCTAACTTTAAAAACACATGTGTCATGATCGGACGATGAGTATGTGTTAGAGACCTTGAACAACATGCGGCGGGCAACAATTGACTTTAACTCAGAAGGAAATTCAAGATCATCAGTAGCCTATTAGATTAAACATTAAACATAGTGGACATTAATTAATAACTACAAATATGTCCAAAGGAGCAGGGATAAGTAAAGATTGCAAAATTTAATCTTGGTTGTGCACGACCTCGGTAAAGGATGAGAGCAAGTCAGAACAATTTTTCTTTATAAGATAAGTGACATCATAATCAAATATGATCAACCAAGCAGAACCAGTGCCATCAGAAACATCTATTGTAACCTTGTACCTAAAAAACAGGAAATAAATAATGAAGCATTTATAAACCAAATTACCAAGAATGATAGATAACGAATCGAGGGCATAATAAGATACATTATTCACTCGAAATATATTGCCTAATGGAACACAAACCTTGAAACAACATTGAAAACATGTCTACTGCATGCGGAACAATAGTAAACACCATTATCTGTGAAGACAGCCTTGTGACACTTACACGAAGGATACCACCAATTGCCATTATTGACAATTTCATTGACAGTTGCAAGCAAGACAACGACACCATCCTACATTGACACGGAACTATGGAGTCAAGAATAAACTATAATAGATATAAACTTTTCAATTAAAAAATTAAAACCTTAAAATTTCAATATAATATAACAATCTGATACCTCCGGATTTTGCATTATCTCAGCAATGGTTTTCTTATGATATAGTTTCAAAAACTCATCCTCAATAGACGTGTGGGTCTTGCCACCAAATGAATCACACATAACATCAACATTGACACCAGACGAGGATATCCTAAAACAGTAGTGAAGATGTATTTCAGGCAAATATATTAGTATATAAATAAATTTACAGAGAACTAATACCTTTGCTTGATTTCAACAACCTCAGGAACATCAGGATTAATCAAAAGTCGTGACGCATACAAGGTATTCTGAACCACATCCTTACCTAGATAAATAAAAAGGGAAAGTATAACCTCAACAAATAAAATAAGCTTAAATAAATATAAGATCCATGGCTCGAGAAAATAACATTACCTTTATATATCTTAACCTTGGCATACTGAAGCACAATCATGGGAGAAACCCTATTTCCATCAGAGAAAAAGGATTTTACCTGATCAACAAAATCTCCAAAAAGAGTACACTCAATTCTTGCCCTACAGTCAAGAAGTAAGCGAAATTATTTTACAAAACTAGAAATACAGATAAAAAGAATTGCAATAAATGGGTTACAAATCAATTTTACGTACACAGGATCGGCAAGTTGAAGCACAATCATCTTGGTAACCTTGCCTTCCCTCAAATATTCACGTTCAGCAGAAACAGTAGTAACCAATCCTACTACGTCTGTTATTTTACATACAAAGAGATTGGTAAATAAATAATAAAGAAAATAAAAAACTCTAAAATTTAATAAAAGAAGCTGGAAAACATATATTACCAATCAGATAATCGCTTTCTTGTTGCATTGCAGATATAACATCAAATGGAACATGCTTAATACCAAAGAAAGGAATAGCAGGACAATCGACTACAGAAACAACGATTCTCAACTGAAACAAAAGCTTGAACTCATGAGGAGTAGCACTGTAAGAACCAATGTTTGGGATAATGGCAAAATTGGACATTCTATACATGTTCCCCTTTTTCACAACTTCAGAGAACTTGTAAAGTACCGATTTCCTAACCGTGGCCTGTATAATGTTTAACTATAAAACAAAATGAAAATAACAAAATATTAACACAATACTAAAACATTAATAGAGGTAAAAAAAATTTAAAGTTTCGACCAACCTCTTCGTCCATCAAAATGACTTCCATGGACATAGGCTGATCTGGATTTATAAAACCAGGAACAAACCACTTTCGAACAACCCTCACCCGGAAACGATACGAATCCCTTAGCTTTCAGCCTTAACAACCTTCAGGTTATCATACTTAACACCCATTGCAGGAAAAAGGAAAAACAGAGGAAGTTGAAGAAAAACAAGGCAAGGATAATTGAGAAGAGTAACCAAAAGCGTGGGAGAAAGGGTGGGATGGAGGGACTAATGTAGGGAAGCAATGTCACGGACGAATTTGAATTTGGATATGAAAAAAAGGGGGGAAAAAAGATGTTACCCAAACAGGTTTTGACCATTACACCAAAGACACCGTCTAATTGAAGGAATTGAAACGGAAAAAAAACGTGATATTTTGGAAGTCAAACAAGACAAAGCTGATTTATGAATCAGAAAAAGTGGACCATAGCGTTCTGCATTATCAGATGCGGGAAAGTCCATGAGAAAGTTTATGCACAACCTGACGTGGAAATGAACAGGAACATCAGAAACTCCGTAGTGTTATAGTAATAGGATTGGGTAGCGGTAGGCAGTAGCCAATCATTAGAGAAATCTTCATCCAATTTGCAATATTTATAAAAAAGAAAATAAATAAATAAATAAAAATAATATTCCCTCCTACTCGAATTATAAACAAAAGTAACTAATTTGACGCTTATTAAGAAGGTTAGTTGATTGTATTTAATTTTCTCAAATTTATAAAAGAATAGATGTATTTTAGGAAAGTTGCATTTAGAATGAAACAAATATTATATAAGATAACAATTTTCTAGAGATGTTTTAGGAGAGTGACATTGGGAATGAAATAAAATTTAAGAAAATTGGTTAATTTTTCTTATATTTTAAATCAAGAAAGATATGTTTTTTGTTACTTATATTTCAAGCCAAGGGAGTACTCCTTATGTCCTCGTTATAAGTCACTTTATCTAATTCACGCACATTAAGAAAAATAATTACTCCCTCCGGTCCTATATATAGGTCATACTTAATTGTATTCCCTAGAGCAAGGAAAGTGATTAGTTTTGTTAATTTTATGAGAATATATTGTAACATTACAATTTTACTCCTCCACTTTACTTGGAAATTTCACATTCTTTAATGAATAACAAAAAACATAATTAGTCAAAGTATTTAATAAGGGTAAAAGAAAAATAAAAAATAATTAATGATGCATAAAAATATAAAGTGCCCTATATATAGGACCAAAGATTTCTTCCAGAAGATGTCATATATTTAAGACCAGAGAGAGTATTACTCTCAAATTTAACAAAAAATATATTGTCATTCGAAAATTATCTCTATTTAAAACTTTAAGATAAGAAAAAACTTTATCTCATAAAATACTCTTCTAAAAAACTACATATATGTACAAATATTCCTCTAAAATAATAGAATTTGTCACTTGAGCGGTTTTCCAATGTATATTATCTTGCCCCATGAAGGCATGAACAGCTTACTATATATATACATATATCACGCCAGAAGAAAATAACCACAAGAAGCCGTTGGGCTGGCAGCAATGATAAAATATCCGCTGATGAACAATTATAAGTTAGTAACATCAAAACAAATTAATATGAAATAAAAACTAATGAAACCAATACATAAATGATATGAAACCGTAAAAAAACTTTAATGATAAGAAACCGAAATATTTAAACAATATGCTCTCAACAAATAGGATTTGATAATTCTAATTAAAATTATAAATTAAATTATTTTGAAATAAAATAATAACTATTTTCCAACATAAGATTATAAAAAGGTTTATCATGTGTTTTTTAGTCCTCATTTATACAATTATACTAGTATCACCCAACCAATTGAACCTTACGTAATGAATGAGGACAGCGAATTCCTCCATTCATATGATAATACTTTGCTACCCCCTCCATTCCTTAAATTATGATCTTTTAGGTTTTCTTTTTTTAAAAAAAAATAATTTTATATATTTTATTCTTTTACAATGTCAATTCATAACCATATTTTTTTTTTCAATTTTAACCCTTTATTCAATAATTTCTCTTACTCCTTATTGTTTTTATTTTCACCATCTCTCATCTCTAAACCACTATACATTAATTAATGGATATATTTCCTAATATAAAATAAATATTACTACAATTTTCAATAAAAATTAATAAGAATATTTTAGACAAAATACATAAAATTTACAATAATCAACATTTCCTTAACATGTGTAGAAGCTTAAGTTAAGAATGGGAGGTAGTAATGGTAGTCCACCCTACCTACATGATCTTCAAGAGATTACTCACAGGAGAGATATGGCCAGCCTGCTACGTTGAAAGCAGTTTCTGGTCTTTGACTTTAACATGTTTATAACTTTTTTTTATTACAATGGAAGGTACCTGGGGATTAGAACCTAGGATCTGGAGTTAGAATTGACAAAAAATGCGTGCCCGCTCGTAAAATTATTTAAGGCCTAATTTTCAGGCCCTGCCCGTCCTAAGTGCGGGCGCGGGCGGCCCGCCTATAAAAAAAATAATTAATTAATATTTTTTCTTTATTTTAGTACAATTTTCTTTAAAAAAAAGTGCGAGCGGCCCGCCCACAATATTGCCCGCAAACCATGTTGATATTAAGGTGATTTTCTTTTTTTATTTTTAATATTCAAGCCCCTGGGCGGCCCGCCCGCTCGCGAAAAATAACGGGCCAGGCGAACGGGCATGATTTAATTATTTTTACAAAAGCTTGTGTCCTACCCGCAAATTTTTTGCGGGCGGGACCCACGGGCCAAGGCCCATTTTGCCAATGCTACCTGGAGCACCTAGATGTCCTTGCAGCCACCAACTTTAACTACATTAATAACGTAATGTTTATAACTTCATATAAATCTCAATATCTTGATTTCTATATCACGTCACATTTATATCTAAATTTGCAAGAACCAGTATACCAACTAGTATCATTTTCAAATCTTCGTTGTTATTCATTTTTCAAGGTTTACTGTACTAAACAGGTCCAAAATCTTGCCTTTATTATATATTTATAAGTAATTTCAAAAATTATGTCATACAAGCATATGACGAGTAACCATAGACTAATTGAGAACACCGGAGTTTGCATTTCATTAAAAGATAAATAAATGTCAACCAGAACATTTGACATTTGAAATGGAAAAACCAAAAGGCCAACTTGCATGGACCCCCACAATCACATGCGACCATACCAACTTCTAGACTAGAGCATCTAATTACAGGGGACAGTGAATAAAATGAAAATAAGAATAAAAATACTACACCTAGAAGAAGAATGTTACATTGATGAAAAGGACCTAATATTTCCTTCCCAGGCCAGAAATCACTATTTTTAAAATGTTAATTGTTAGAGCTAGTGACGGTGATTCACAACACCATGAAAGAATACAACCATAATATATGCATGCATATGTATAACCACTACTGTATGCACAAGTACATATATGACTTCATGATTTACCAATCAAAAGAACTGCTAACTAACAAAATTGAGTCAAGAGACTCCATGACATCAAGTGGGAGGCTCCGCGAGAAGAAGAGTGTGCCACCAGCCACACGCAACGTTTTTGGTGACACAACCTTCGATGATGACTTCGGAAGGAATGTTACGGTCAATCACGTCCCCGAGACCCAGCTGCAATAACCAGAAATTGCAACTACTTATTAGATTGTATGATAACCACAGGAATGCCATTAATTCACAAAACTTACATTACATGGGGTCAGGTAGAATTTTCTATAATTCATTGTTTAAAATATGGAATAAGGAGACACATGAAAATTGTAGTGCAATATATACCTGTCCATACTTGTTCCATCCCCAGCAGAAGACTTTTCCATCCTCTTGAAGAGACCAAAACAAAAGAACTAATGAGACTCTATTAATGATACGTAGGCAAATTTCCATATGTTTTCAACTTCCAATAAAATCAAAATACAGTACAACATCAATGAGCACATAATAATAAGAAACTAGCCCTCGTGAATATGCATAACTATGGCCAAAAAGAACATGTATGACTACTGTGAGAGTATAAAAATGTTCAGTTGAGGGGTTGAACTGCATAAAAAGTAGGGGGTGCAGACCCTCAAACAACAATTTTTTCTTTGAATACCTCATAATTTTTAAGGCAAGTCCCTTCTATAAAAATTTCAGTCTGAATTTGAAATCCTGCTTAGCCAATCTTATTCAGTAAAACTAAGGTAGAAATCAGAAAGGGTTATTATTATAAGGTGGGCTTAGTCTATAACAGATAACAATTTTAAAATTCATAGCCAATTCTTCAAATATTGTTCAGTTTGACTAGCAGCTGAGCTATGTCATTGTGGACTTCATAAGATTGGGCAAAAAATATTTTCACCCAACACAATTTCACAGTAGCAAAGCAGCATGAGGCAAAAAATAAAAAAATAAAATAAAATAATAATAATTAAAAAAAAATTAAAAAAAATCTTTGTTTACTTGTTCTGTCGCTGTCATCAGTTGCTAAAAGGTAATTCAACCAAACTTGAGGAAAATTACCTTTTCTCAAAACTTATTCAAAGCCATTAGAGAATGGATTAAGAAAAAACTAAAAGGAAAATGTTGCTACTTGCTTAGTACTTGATCAATAGGAATTTCCAGATTCAAATGGAAGGACTTGGGAAATCAAACAGCTATTCAAGTCTAGCAGTGTTTAAGATTCATGGCAGTGACTAAAGTCAAAGCTGGAAGGGTAGCTCAGGTAACACAGTAATGAAAATGCGATAACAGGTCTATCAGTTATTGTATACCTGTTATTATAGCAGTGTGACGAGCCCCACAAGAGACACTCTTTACATTCACATTTTCCAAGCTCGGAGAATCCAGTAGCCTTGGAAGAGTCTGCTTCAAATTTCAAGTTAACACTTCAAAATCAGTTTCACAGAATGCCTCACCAAAATTTAAGAGCATGGCATGCAACATGGAGCTTTAGGTGAAAACAGTTATGATATATCGTAAGTACACTAGGGACTAATAATTACATCACTATGTTTTGTTTTAAATTTCAGTAATGCCAAGTGGGGAGTCTACGGGATGACTAAAGCACACCTCAGCTTTATCAGCACCGGTTCCCAGCTGCCCAAACTGGTTTCCCCCAAATGCATATACATCACCATCAGCAGATGTACAGACAGTATGCCACAGACCTGCAGCAACTCCCTCTATTCGGATACCCAACAAGGATGATACGCAAGTTGGGCTCAGCTCATCATCTGTACTTCCTTGCCCACACTTGACCAAAAAAATATGAGATTAAATTAGCATAACAAAAGCATAAGCACATCTACCAAGAGAGTGACTACAAAGTTAAATATTGTAAAGGGATAGAACAGATTATCCCTTGTTACTGAGAAGCTCATCGTCAACATCTACATTGCATTTGTCCATCATATTCTTACATGTTGATTCTGAAGATAGTTAACAGTTGATAATATCCGAGCAGTATTGAAAATGAATATTTCACCAGTTCTGATGCATATTTTATTTTATCTTGATGCAAAGAAAATTCATGGAATGATGTCATACATAAAGCCTTGAGCAGTCTCAGGAAAATCAGCTCACTATTATAGTATTATGATAAGGCACATGCTGCTTATTCCCAGTATGTACTAGCTAGCAAAATAAATAAGATACTGGAAACATGCAAAATGAAGTAATAAAGGGAACACAGGAGAAGCTATCTAAGAGAGGGTCTAAGTGAATTGGTTATACATCTCATGTCAAGAAAACACATGTAACCCAACTCAGATTTTTTTTTATATGTTTTATGCCCCCATGAGGTGAACTTCAAGGTCAGCCCAGATAGGGATTGACTGATTGTGCGCCACCACATACTTTCTAATAGGACAAAACTTAGGTAAAGTTCTTTTGGTACTTGCTGTGTTGTTCACCCATCCAAACATAACATGTATTAGTTTTTTTCCAGGTCATGAATGAGGAGACTAAAGCAGGACACTTGTTATGTTTTTACTTGTGAACAGCACCACAAACCCTTACAGAACTCTACCTAAACTTTCTCCTTTATAATATTAGGGCCCAGCAGACTACAAGTTAGAAGAAATCAGAAGATTTTATTTACTATGAATTCTGACAAAATTTGCTAAAAGGGATGACTCATGACAGGATGAGCTACGCATGTGTACGACTGTATGTTATATACCCAAGTAGGATACACACTGAAGAAAAGGAGTGAGCATAGGGGTGAGCCCAAAGATGTGAACGACAGAAATAAAAGAACAGCTGGAGTAGTTATTTGGCAGCTGTAATAGTATAAGACAGTTACAGAGAGTGAGGGGAGGGTATCGATTGTATTGGGAAGGAGAGGAAACAAAAGGAGACTTCCAGGTCTCTCGAATACCTGGAGTAGAGAGGAAGAGCTCTGAAATCAGTGTTTGTATCAAGAAACTCCATATTTCTCATTCAATCTGGTCCAGTTCTATCAGTGTAATGCTGGTAACTGACCCACTACAATAATATTATTGTTAGGTAGAGACAAAAAAAGGAAATGTGCAGGTAACTGGATATAACGTCATGGCCAAACAGAATATGCAATTTAAGTAGACAAAAAGCTTTTGAAGCCCTGGTTCACCTTAAATTACCTGTCCATAAAGTCCCCAACCAAAAGCAAGCACGGCTCCAGCATCTGTAGTTCAGCATAGAGATATTGTAATTTGCAATATCAGAATATAAGAATGGTGAAATTTAACATAAATAAAAGAGACGGATTTTACAAAATAAATAAGAAAGTTGTCAAATTTACCATAACCACACAACTCTAAATCTGGCATTGAGAATGAGAATGACAAACCAATTATACACATTTTCACAAATCAATGGATCTTTAGTCAGGATATTGTTTCTCCCCCTCATCACCAAATCATCCTATTCCAGATTTGATTATAATGTAGAACTAGTTTTAGCTTTCTACCTTTGAGCACTGATCCTAACATAAAATTGCTTTAATGAAGCATATGGATATTCTCAGTTCTGGTTCCCTAAATAAATTAATGCAATCTGTCCTGAATAATGTCCACTTGCAACACTGAATAGACTGACACATATGTACCTGTTATTACCACACTGTGTCGACCTCCACAGGCAACTCCCTTTACATAACTTCCAGGAACTCTAAGATGCTGTCCCTCTGATGTAGATCTATCTTTAACATAAGAAGTGGAGTCAATACAAGGAATAAGATGAGGAGATGACACCATACGTATTCTGGAACCCAAACCAAGCTGTCCTTCACCTCCATAGCCCCAACCCCACACCTGCCCTATATCTGAAACTTACAGAAAATATGAATCAGTGACATGTCTTGGATGGCACTGATCTTCCATATCACAAATGATGTTTCCATTAAAAGGATGGTCACATTATAATGGAGGGAAATAATGAAAATAAAATTTTAGACTTGGGTTTACAAATAGTCCATAATAAAGTTGATACCTGACAAAGCTAGGGTGTGGCGTCCACCAGCAGCAACACTTGCTATCCTTACCCCTGGGTTTAGTGTGACAAGACGTGGCAATGTTGCCAGAGCATCATCACCGGATGACGAGGCTTCAGCTGTTTGCTTTGCTGAAGATAATCTCCTTCGCTTTGTATTTTCTTCTCCACTGGTGCTGGAGACAGTTCCTGCAGTAGATTTTGTGCCTTGAGAATGAGGGCTCACTGTTGCAAAATCACTCCACATCAGTTAGACAGATAAAGGCTAAGTATCCTTCTTTGGTCATCATAAAGCGGCAAAGCTCTTTTCATCTTTCTTTAGATGTATCAAATTCTATCCTATATCGTAGCAGTTCCCCATCTCCCCCACTCCTTTTTGTTCACCTCGTCTAGCTTAGACACTCATCCCTGGGATGAACAGGTAGCTGTAGACAAATGGCCATTGTAAGGAGGTCAAACATACCTTGCTCCGGCAGGAATGAACTCTGCCTTCCTGGTCCATCCTTTTCAAGACTTACCCCTGTTGATGGTTCACCAACTACCTTCCCAGAGGGAACACATTCCTTCCATCCCCATGTGTAAACTTCTCCACAATCTGCACATACAATACAGTTAATAATTTGTATTCACCACTTTGTTAAAGTTAACTTTAAGTATTGGATAATTCCTCGAGAAAACAATAATGCAGATTCAATCCTAATTTCATAGTTGCTTTTTTTCTTCATGGCAAGCAAGATAAGGAAATGTGGCTTACCTGTTACAACAACACAATGTGCCCATCCAGCTGCAGCTTTTACAATGGATGCTTCAGTTGGAAGAGGAAAAGGCTCTGGAATTTCCTTTACAAGTAAACTAGAAAATGTTAGTTTATCGACAAAGAAACACACGAAGGGTAGAGAGAGAGAGAGAGAGATCAGTATCATTCAGTATGGTTATGCATTACCCCATGCTTGCCAGATGTCACATAGCTTTGACCTAGATCATCTGTTGAACCCCATGTTATGAGCTTCCCTGACTCTGATGAAGTGGAAAAAAATATGATTAATGGTGAATCCTTTATGCGTATAAAATAAAAGAGAATGATAAAAGAAAAGGTGTCAGAAAGATATGCACCGACATAACCGCCTTCACGATAAAAGACGCTCATGCTGAACTAAAAAAGAACAAGCCCGTGTATGTGCAAATAAGGTCATTTTAAAGGGGGAAAAGTACATTCGTGTTGATTAAGAGCAACGACGAATTCCATGGGGGTGATTAGGCAGGATATTGATAGAATTAAGTAAAACCAGTCTGAAACAACAATAAAAGCTTTCCAAACATGTCGGAACCGTAGACCTGGGTTTTAAAACGTAATCAACATTGCAGCTACATTACATGCTGATGGGGCCAATGTGGTCCACAATCACAGCCTGAAGCGGCTGTGGTATTGCCGTCCGCGATTTAAAACCTTGATTTGATCAATCCAACAAAATAACAAGGAAAGGAAACTAGAGCAGTAAAAGTTAAAATTGAATAACTTAACAAAAACTGTCTGGATACCACAGAAGGAAATATCGATTGATTAAAAGATAAAAAGGAAAAGAACTTCGGAACCAAATAAATCAAAATAAAACAAAAATGGACATAACTGAGAGTAACATAACATCATCAGTATCTAGCTCAGGCCACTTAACTGAGTTCAGTGAGTTAGGTTTCTGCTACTATTAAACCGGAAATGAAATAGAAAATGCAAAATTCCAACTTCTTATTTCAAACTTAAAGTTTTTTTTTTTTTTTACAGAGACGAAAAAATTGTGCAGCTTCCAAGGATCGAAATCAAGTGCTCACCAAAGCAATTTATGTCTTGCAGCTCTGCCAACTAAGCTACCTATTTTTATTTTAGTTTAGGAGGGAGAGAACTTGAGCTCACTACTATAAGCAAACCCTTTCATCACTCCATCCCACAGAAATAAATAAATTCCCAAAATCTCCTTATTCTCAAATTCAAACCAATATTCAAGAATTTAAAAAAAAAAACACAACAAAAACAAAAACATAGAAATAAAAATAAAAATAGAAACGAGTAATTTAGAAAGGCAAGAGAGTTAAGTGAGCACCAGAAATAGCCATGGCGAATCCACAACCACCACCGGAAACATCCCTCCATGAATAAGCAGACGGCGGAACCCTAGCGAGCACCGGCGACAATAACGGCGTCCTCTGCGGCAAAGCTCCGGGGAGGTAACCCCACATATACACCAACCTCTCCTTCTTCAATACCACCTCCTCGCCATTCATGGCGGTCGAAACAATCCAAAAAATCACAATCACAATGCAAATGAAACTCAAACAGTTCTACGAAAAGAGAGAGAGAGAGAGAGAGAGAGAGAGAGAGAGAGTTTCGGAAAGTGACTTAACCTAAATGAGTATCGAACAAGTGAGTCTGTGCGTTCGTTGGGGCGTATCATTTTCAGAGGAAGGAGGGTGCCACGTAGGATGGTGCTCACGTGGTGATATGTCCACGTGGCGTTTTGATGACCAATAGATGGTTCGGTTATTTGTGGCCACGAGTTTGTGGAACTTTCTGGAAGGTCGGTCCGGCACATCATTTCACCTCTGTCACGTTGCCGCCTGGCCCAACATTTAATCGTAATGATGATTTTTTTTGTCCGTATTCCTTGCAGAATCACCTTTATCGCCAAAAGCACTCTTAATATTAGGGAATCCTTGAGATTAATCCGGAGCACACGTGTCCCATTCTCAAAATTTCAGTTGGGCCTTACATCAACTAAACCAAACTCCGTTGGTAATCATTACGATGATGTTTGACAAAGAGTATGAGATACTAGGATTAAATACACTTTTATAACCTTATTAAGAAAATTAATTGATTGTATTTAATTTTTTAATATTTATAAAAAAAATATTAATTTAGGTAAATAACATTAAAAATGAAACAAAAATTAAATAAATAATTACCTTTTTTGGATATTTTAAAGCATTGATATTGGCAATAAAATTTTTTTTTTATATTTTAAATAAAGAGAATATGTTTTTTTTATCTTTGGAGTGAAGGGACACTTTGGTCCCTCAAGTTTTTCTATAGGGAAACTTTAGTCCCTCAAGAAATTTAATTCATTTTTAGTCCCCAAAGTTTTCGAAAAGTGACAATTTAGTCCCTGTCCAATTTTCGTTAGTCACTTCGTTGAGATACTAAATTGGTACTTTTGGAAAACATGAGGACTAAAAATGAATTAAATTTCTTGAGGGACTAAAGTGTCCCTATCGAAAAACTTGAGGGACCAAAATGTTCCTCCCCTCTTATCTTTATATTACAAATCGGAGAAGTAATTGTTAATTTTGTTAGCATTATTAAAATTGTAAATGATTAGTGCTATTTTTCAAAATTATCCTTAACACTAACTATCTTCATGAGTAGAAAAGGAATTAAGCTTGTAAAGTAAACAGGTGTATTTTTGTAAAAATAACAATTAATGGATTTGACTTATTTGACAGTAAAATATGATAAAAATTACCAAAGTAAACTTCTTAAAAGGATTTTATAAAAAGGAGTCTAAAAAAATAGGTTGAGTAGCTAAGCTATGGGGCATAAAATGTTAGCAAGTTCACTCGTTGTTGCACATTTTTTCCCCAAAAAAAAAGAAAAATAAAAAATGTTTACATATCAAAAATATGATACAGTGTGAAAAATATTATATTAGCACTACTAGAGAAAACACTTTTAAAATCGGTCGTTTTGGACATTTAATATTGATCGTTGTGGTGATGCGGAAAAAGCTGATGTTAAAAGTCAATCTTTTAAACTCGGTCAAACGATCGAGTTAAAAATTATTTTTAAAATCGGTCGTCTAAATGACCGATTTTGAAAATCAATTTTTATCCTAACAACTCACTCTAAAATCTTTTCATTTCCTTCATCAATAATTGGTCTACACATGATATGTGTCACTTTTATATGATTAGGAGGATTTTTAGTCTAATTTATTATGATGGTATATCATATTTCACGTTTAATGTAGAACAAAACACTATTAATAAGGTTAAGCATAGTGTTGATAGATGACTATACTTTTTAAGCATGATATTATGTTTTTGATTCGTGGTGTGTGCATAAAAAATCATTATTGTTAAGGAAAATTTTATTAGCACCCACATCTTTGTCACTCATACCCAATAATTCATAATTTTTACAATACACTACCAAAAATGCCCCCATAAAATGGGTTAGTCATCCGTATTGTGGTAGTTCTTGAAATAGTTAAAGATATATGCATGACATCTACAAAGATGGATGTTCAATTCGTCAAACTAGTTGCAAAAATTGATGGGAGTTGATTTTCTAATCTCTCCTTTTGGGTTTTTGACCTCTTTTTAATTTTTTTTTTCAAAAATATCCTTTTTTATCTTCTTCTTCTTTCTTTCTTTTTCACCTCCTCTATCATCTTCTTCTTCTTCTTTTTTCTTTCCTCTTCAATTCAAACCCCCCCTCCCCCCAATCTTCTTCTTCTTCTTCTCTCTCACACACTCACACTCATTCCATTTTCCTCACACACTCACTAACTCACCCTCACACTCACCCCCAAACTCACCCACAATTATTATTATTCTTCTTCTTCTTCTTCTTCTTCTTTTTCTTCTCTCACACACTCACACTCGTTCCATTTTCCTCACACACTCACTAACTCACCCCCCCCACTCACCTCCAAACTCACCCACAATCACCACCACTCACATACTACACTATTCTTTTTTTTTTCGTGTAAAAAGTGCCCTATGTCAATGTCGAAGCGTACGAAACATGTCGTACGCCTCGACAGAGGCGTAGGGCTTTTTTTTAATTTTTTCCCCAGCACGTCAAGGCCTGAGCGTACGTGTATGTACGTGTAAAAATACACGTACGCCTCGGCATTGGCGTACTGGGCTTTTTTAGCAAAAAAAACCCGTACGCCAGCCCCGTGGAGTATGTGTAAAATTGTCAACTTTACACATACTCCAAGGGGTTGACGTACGGGTTTTTTTGGCTAAAAAAGCCCAGTACGCCAATGCCGAGGCGTACGTGTATTTGCGTACGTGTATTTTACACGTACGCCCAGGCCTTGACGTACTGGGAAATTTTTTAAAAAAAAAAAAGCCCTACGCCTCGACATACGACATGTTTCGTACGCTTCAGCATTGACGTAGGACACTTTTTACATGAAAAAAAACAGAATAGTGTAGTATGTGAGTGGTAGTGATTGTGGGTGAGTTTGGGGGTGAGTGTGGGGGTGAGTTAGTGAGCGTGTTTGTGTGTATGTGAGGGAAATGGAATGAGTGTGGGTGTGTGAGAGAGAAAAATAAGAAGAAGAAGAAGGAGAAGAAGGAATAAAGAGGGAGTTGAACCAACGAGGCTTGGTTCAGTTGGTGTAAAGCCCCAAATGAAATCTTAGGAATGGGACACGGGTGCTAGTAGCTCCGGGTTCGATTCCCACTAAAAACATCTAGCTGGGAGAGCCAGTCACGCAGCTCGCTCCGGATTAGTCTCAAGGGCTCCCCAGTATTAAGGGTGCTCTTGGGGATACCGGTGGTTCCGCAAGGAATACAGACCAAAAAAAAAAGGGAGTTGAAGAAAGAGAAGAAGAAGAAGAAGAAGATTGGGGGGAGGGGGGTTTGAAGAGGAAAGAAAAAAGAAGAAGAAAAAAATAATAGAGAGGGTGAAGAAGAAAGAAAGAAGAAGATAAAGAAGGATATTTTTGAAAAAATATTTAAACGGGGTCAAAAACCCAAAAAGAAAGGTTAAAAAATCAATTCCGAAAATTGACAAGGACAGGCAGCCCATCCGTTTTGCCCACAACGGATGGCCAATCCATCAAGCCTAAAAAATATGTAATTAGCCACAAACGAAATGCAATAGTTTCGGCATGAAAAGCAATATAAATATGTCAGTACTCATGATGTTAGGTATTAGAACACAGTTTCTTGCAAGATTAGGAAAGGACATGCGGTGATCATGCACATCGATGAGGATGGAAAATGGATTGCCGATTTCGAATGGGTGTAAGGGTTTAAGAGAGAATGTGAATGTGGGTGTGAGCATGAGTAATAATTGAAAAAGAAATGGAAAGAGTTTTAATTTGGAAGTAGGGAAATTTTTAGCAATATAAAGTAAAAATTGTAAATTGTAATTTTTTTTTTTTTCAATTAACGTAGACATGGGTATTAATAAACTCTCTCTGTCATTAAAAGGTAAAATTTACTATGTTTATCTCTAAAGCTTAGAAGCTCGAAATCCCTTATGCATATAAAATAAAAAATTAAGGCTTCGTTTGGTTTGAGGTATTTTGGGGAAAGAGATTTTGAGGAAAGGGAGAATGGAGAGAAAATAAGGATTTTCTCATGTTTGGTTTAGAGGAGAAAATGAGGGGAGGGAGAAAATTCGGTGGGACCTATCAAGAAATATTTTCTCCCTTAATTAGAAGAGAATGGAGAGAAAACAAAATAACAATAGAAAAAATACAATAATACCCTCTCTCTTATCACTTCTCTCATTTATTTGTGGGACCTACCAAGGATATATTTGTTTTTTAACACATTTATGATTTTCTCTCTTCTCACTTTTCTCTTTAACCAAACAAAAGGAGAGAAAACTCAACTTTTATTCTTCTTATATCTCTCCACATTTTCTTTTATACCAAACAACGATACAATATACTCCCTCTGGTCCTATATATATAGGGCACCTTCTAGAAGAAATTTTTGGTCCTATATATATGAAACTTTATATTTCTTATGCAACATTAATTGTTTTTTCTCTTTTTCGCCCTTATTAATTGTTTTGACTAACTATGTTTTTTTGTTGTTCATTAATGAATATGAGCTCTCTAAGTAAAGTGAATGGGGTAAAATTGTAATTTTACAATATATTCTCATAGAATTCACAAAACTAACCATTTTCCTTGATATGTGTAATTCGGTTAAGTATGCCCTATAATAAGGATCAGAGAGAGTACTAATTTTCTCACCATAATCTCTTTCATCTACTTCTCTCTCCCTTAGTTCTCTCTTCCCATTTTCTTTCGTGTAATCAAACATAATTAAAAGAACAATATATATATCAATATGGTTATGAGAACAATATATATCAATATGTGTATTGATCTATGTGAAAATGAGTTTTTTTGGTTTGCACCCTGGTATCCGGCCCACTGGGCCGACTAATCCAGTTCGAGGGGGGTCCCGGGGTTAAGGTTTTATTCCTCTCCCAACGTTGTTGCGGGGGATCGAACCGTGGTTCGCCCTACCAAGTGCAGCCCCTGGCACCACTGCACCAACAGCCCGTTGGTTATGTGAAAATGAGTTTGAGTCACATAAGCATGAACATTTCGATTTGATCCTTAAATATAGGTGAAAATATGATAATTAATAAACAATAATATAGGTCATTGGATTAAAAATAAATATTGTAATATTTAAAATTAAACAATTGCTAGAAATTCCAAAATAATATGGTCTGAAACTCTGAATGACTCTAAACCTTTTTAAAAAAATTGTTAAGATCTTTGCAGGTGAAGTAAATAGCTAAGAACTTCCTTTAAACTGAAGTTTGAAATGACATGCGATGGTGATGTTATTTTAATTTTGGCAATTCAGATTTGAGAATGGAAAGCACGGAGTTTGGTTTGCTCTTCTCTATGATTGAAAAAAAATATCAACGAGTCATGATTTTTCTTTCTGAGATGAAGCATGTGTTTGTTAGAGTTGAAAGCTCCTTTTGGGAGAGACAACAACGGCAACATGTTCAAAACTTCAAATCATTACCGCTAGTTTCTACTAGTAATTTTAATGCACTATATGACTGTTTGTGTTTGGCATCAATAATTGAAGCTATAGTTGCATTTGTTATGACGTAACGAAAATCTTGAAACTCACTCTGGTGCAAGGTGGGTTATGATAATTAGCCAAGAGCAATTGAGCTATTTTAATTGGTGTAGCTTCTTCTTGGTAGGTAAATGACAACTCTTCGTGCATGATTGATTTTGAAAAGAGACGCATTACGTATCCAAGTTATACTGCACCTCTTAGGTGAGGGTAGGGATGGCAATGGGAGCCGCAGATGGGGATCCCCGCGGGGAACGCCCCGTTTGGGGACCCGAGTTTGGGGATTTTTTCCCAGCGGGGGCGGGGATGGAGGGATTTTTTCCCCGAACAGATTTTGGGGCGGGGAATGGGATTGGGATTGGTTCCCCGTCCTGCGGGTTCCCCGTCCTCGACAATTTTAGTTATATGTCCTTAAATATTTAGGCTTTATATAGTTAAAAAATAGGTTTTTTAGTAACTTCACATATATTATTATAATTATAATTATAATTATTATTAGAGTGAAGAGACACTTTGATCCCTCAAGTTTTTCGACAAGGACACTTTAGTCCCTCAAGAAATTTAATTCATTTTTAGTCCTCCATGTTTTCCAAAAGTACCAATTTAGTCCCTCATGTTTTCCAAAAATACCAATTTAGTCCCTCAACGAAGTGGCTAGCGGAAATAGGACAGGGGCTAAATTGGTACTTTTGGAAAACTTTGGGGACTAAAAATGAATTAAATTTCTTGAGGGCCTATCGAAAAACTTGAGGAACCAAAGTGTCCCTTCACTCTTATTATTATTAACGATTATTTTAACGATTTTTTAAATTGAATCTCTTGAATTTTAACGATTATCTTTCTGTAGTGTACAAGTTTAAAAATGCTATTCGACGTTGTGAATTTTATAACAGGTCAAGTTGAAGTTAGGTTCCCCGTGGGGACCCGTGGGGTGATGGAGAATGGGGATGGGGGTTAATCAACCCCCGACATGGGGAATGGGGGGCAAATGAGACCCGAGGATGGAGAATGGGAAAGGTCTCCCCGAGCGTTCCCCGCCCCGTTGCCATCCCTAGGTGAGGGTATTATGGAAAAGTGCTAGAGATTCTTTTTTCTCCGTTCTTTTCCATCCAATATATAGTTTTATATTGATCTTGAATTTTGAGAATTTTTGTGTTTGTATTTGCAGAGTGATGCACCTTTTTATATTTGAGCTTTGTATAACTCGGTAAGCATACTATCATTCCATTTTTTTGTCTTTTCCTTTCGGATATGGTTATGCATATTGAAATTAATGAAACTATAATTTTTTGCATCTCTCTTTTTCTTTGACACTCAAATTTGAAATTTATAACATGCAATTAATAATGATATATACAGTATTTTTTTTTAAACACAACTACCATAGTTCTGAGTGTTCTGATAAATTTGATTTAATATTTTACTCTATTATGCATTTTCTCAAAAACAATTTATTTTGATTTATCGGATTCCCTCACATAAAGTAATGCCAAACATGCAATTTTATTGGAAAATTTGAATAAAGTGATAACCAGGTATGTAATTTCATATATTTCTTCTCTTTATTTCACTACAATTTTTTATTCTTTGTTATCGTGTTTTAGTTTTTCAAATTCTTAAATTCTCATTTGAATTTTTATTATTATTATTATTGCCTACTTCTATCTACATATTTCAATTTTTTTTTACTTATTTTAGCCATATTATACCGCCATTGTGATTGGAATGAATAACATTAGGGATTCTTTTTTCTCTTTTCTTTTCCACCCAATATATAGTTTCATATTGATCTTGAATTTTGAGGATTGTTGTGTTTGTATTTGCAGGATGATGCACCTTTATATATTTGAGCTTTGTATAACTCGGTAACGTAAGAGTGACATACTATCATTCCATTCTTTTTTTGTCTTTTCCTTTCAGAAATGGCCATGCATGTTGGAATCAATGAAACTATAATTTTTTACATTTCTCTTTTTCTATGACACTCAAATTTTGAAATTTCTAACACGCAATTAATAATGATATTTTTTTTAAACACAACTCCCAAAGTTATGAGTGTTCTAATAAATTTGATTTAATATTTTACTCTTTTTTTCTTGTCCGTATTCCTTGCGGAACCACCGGTATCCCCAAGAGCGCCCTTAATACCAAGGAGTCCTTGAGACTAATCCGAAGCGAGGTTGGCTCTCCTAGTGGGATGTTTTTAGTGGGAATCGAACCCGGGGCTACTAGCACCTGTGTCCCATTCCCAAGATATCAGTTGGGGTCTTACACCAGCTGAACCAAGCCCCATTGGTTAATATTTTAGTCTTTATGCATTCTCTCAAAAAAAAATATTTTGATTTATGGGATTATTTCCTCACATAGAGTAATGCCAAATATGCAATTTTATTGGAAAATTTGAACAAAGTGACAACGAGATATATAATTTTATATATTTCTTCTCTTTATTTCACTACACTTCTTTATTTTTTGTTATCGTGTTTTAGTTTTTCAAATTCTTAAATTCGCATTTGAATTTTATTATTATTATTATTATTATTATTGCCTACTTCTAACTACCTATTTCAATTTTTTTTTTACTTATTTTAGCCATATTATACGGCCAGTGTGGTTGGAATGAAAAACCGTTAGAGATTCTTTTTTCTCTTTTCTTTTCCACCCAATATATAGTTCCATATTGATCTTGAATTTTGAGAATTTCTATATCTGTATTTGCAGGGTGATGCACCTTTTTATATTTGGGCTTTGTATAACTCGGTAACGTAAGACTAGCATACCATTATTCCATTTTTTTTGTCTTTTCCTTTCAGATATGACTATGCATGTTGGAATCAATGAAACTATAATTGTTTACATCTCTCTTTTTCATTAACACTCAAATTTTGAAATTTATAACATGCAATAAATAATGATATATTTTTTTTAAAACACAACTCCCATAGTTTTGAGTGTTCTAATAAATTTGATTTAATATTTGCTATGTTATGCATTCTCTTAAAAAAAATATTTTGATTTATGGGATTTTCTCACATGGAGTTGTGCCAAACATGAAATTTTAATGGAAAATTTGAACAAAGTGAGAAGTGACAACCAGGTATGTAATTTCATATATTTTTTCTCTTTATTTCACTGCACTTCTTTATTCTTTGTTATCATGTTTTAGTTTTTCAAATTCTTAAATTCATTTAAATTTATTATTATTATTATTATTATTATTATTATTATTATTATTATTATTATTATTGTCTACTTCTATCTACATATTTCAATTTTTTTACTTATTTTAGCCATATTATACGGCCACTGTGGTTGTAATGAATAACCATTAGGGATTCTTTTTTCTCTTTTCTTTTCCACCCAATATATAGTTTCATATTGATCTTGAATTTTGAGAATTTCTGTATTTGTATTTGCAGGGTGATGCCCATTTCTATATTTGAGCTTTATATAACTCCATAACATAAGACTAGCACACCATCGTTCCATTTTTTTTTTGTCTTTTCCTTTCAGATATGGCTATGCATGTTGGAATCAATGAAACTATAATTTTTTACATCTCTTTTTCTTTGACACTCAAATTTTGAAATTTATAACATGCAGTTAATAATAATATATTTTTTTTAAAAACACAACTCCCAAAATTTTGAGTGTTCTAATAAATTTGATTTAATATTTCGCTATGTTATGTATTCTCTAAGAATAAAATTATTTTGTCCGTGTAAGACAACCCAGTTAGTGGCTGCAGGGACACTTAGGATTTTCCCTCCCCCAGGTCATGGGTTCTAGTCCTAGACCTCCCATATAAACCAAAAAAAAAAGAATAAAATTATTTTGATTTATGGGATTCCCTCACATGGAATTGTGCCAAACATGCAATTTTATTGAAAATTTGAACAAAGTGACAACCAGGTATGTAATTTCTGTTGGAAACCAACAAGCGAGCTTAGCAATTACTAGAGGGGAGGTGAATAGTAATATGGAAGCAACAGTGACTAATTTTCGGTGCAATTAAAAGATAATTGATCAAAAGCTTGTTTTTCTGAAACTGAGCAATTTACTCGAGTGAAATGAAGAACACTCGAGGGAAAGTCCACGAAATACTCGAGTGAATTGAAAAACACTCGAGTGTTTTATGCAGAACAGAAAGGAGCAGTTTCAGAGAAATTTAGCAAAATGATTCAATTTCTTAAAGACTAATCCAGGGCAGATATAAATCAAAGTAGAGGGCAATTAAACTAAGTTAAAACAAGTTGAAAACAAGTTAATTGTAACCAATTGCTACTAGAATTATAAAAGCCCCTTTCTAGAGAACTTAGGGTTTGGTTTTACTTGAAAATTAAGAAAGCTATAAAAGAGAGAGACAACACCAATTTTATCCTGGTTCACACTCAATATAGAGTGCTAATCCAGTCCCCCTAATCAACTTAGGAGTTTCTACTAGTAATCAAATTGTTAGAAATTACAAAGATAAATTGAGATTCCTCACTCAATCCTAACCCTTTTCAAGAGTGTACCAAACTCTTGAAATTTCTACCCCAACTTGATTTGGTGATGAAGAGTCCCTTCTTCTTAAGCTCCTTGGAACCTCCAAGAGCCCACCAAGCTAAGAATCCTCTTAGTCTTTGTGCTTGAGAACCTCCCAAGGCTTGAGAACTTGGATACCTCACCAAGTACTTGGATACCTCACCAAGATTTTCTAAACAAGTTAAAGTGTTTGAGTGTTTGAGAATTTTACAACAAATAATTCTCTTACAAATGAAGCACACTCTCTTAACTCACTAAGACAAATAATAAAGATGAATGCTTGGTTGAGTTTAGAGAGAGAAAATGATTTTAACACTTGAGAGAGAGAATCAATGATAGAATGTAAGCTTGTTCTCTTAGATAATGACCACTATTCAGAATATAAGTGAGGGGACAAAAGGGAAGGAAAAACCAAGTTATTCTTCCTTTTTGTCCTCTTCTAACGTTTAAAAAATTTGCTGTCAGACCTAAATCACTCGAGTCTTTTTGGAAACACTCGAGTGTTTTGTGGTCAACTCTGATAGTGTTGCCTTTTTACTTTATCCAACGGCTATATTACTGAAAATTCATAAATCACTCGAGTGAATTGAGAATCACTCGAGTGAATTGGTCAATGTTGGAAAAATTAAGTTTTCTAACATTGTTTTCAATTCTCTTCTCAAGTCTGATTGGTTTTAATCTCAACCTTTCATGCATGAATATTATTTGACCTTATGTGAGAATAAAAACCTAAATTACCCACTCTCATAAATAAAATACATTAAGAATAAATGAGAATGAATAATTAAACTAAGCACTTGATCTTCTTTATTGTTGGGCTTGCATTCTTCAAATTAAGTCCATAATTTAATTACATTGTCATCATCAAAATTAATCCACCTTAATCGGAGATTTGATTTTACAATCTCCCCCTTTTTGATGATGACAAAATAATTAAACCTCTAGCACTTGAGAGCTCCCCCTCAATCTAGGAACCTTTTTAACCTGTACAATTCAGAAAATGTCAAGCACAACGTAATACAATAATAATCATAAACAAGTGCTCATTGGTATCAGAGTAAGAGCATATATCATCAGAGTGTAAACAAGAAAGCGGAAAAAAATATGCTCTTTTCTCTTTAATCTCCTTTCTCCCCCTTTTTGTCATGATAAAAAAAATAACATTTTGGAAACAAAGGTGGAGAATGAAGGATACCAATAAGAAAACTTTCCCATAAGAGTAAATAAGAATCAAAATATGACTATGAAGCAATACTGAAAAACCATGAAGGAACATGAAATCCATGAAGAAAACATGATTAATGCACAAACATCATTAATCCACCATACACAAACCATAAAACATGAGTTTGAAAATAGGTACATCCAACTCCCAACAAAATTAACAAAAGTCTCAAAATAACTAAGAGAATAACGTATCTCCTGGTGAAAGAAGAAAAGTTATCTTCTCAATCCAATAATATAATGACACCGGTCCCTTTCTTTTTCTTTTTTCTTTATTTTTCTCTGTTTTTTTCTCATTCTACTAGCTCTTTCTCTCCTTCTTTCTTCTCTGCCCCAACTTCTTTTTTTCATTATTTTCTTCTTCTCTCTCATGGCCGCCACCGTCACTGATAATGGAAGCCTAAAACCGGGTTTATACATGTTTGTCTTTGTAAGCCATAATTGATATACGTGAACAGGTTTGTGAACAAGTTTGTATTTTTTAATTGATACATGTGAACAGGTTTGTATCTTTATAAGGCAAAACTGATCTATGTAACAAAGACCACCTCATATACTCTGCATCTGAATTAATCAATATAACACAAAAATTTGCATTCTGCGGTGCACAAACATTAACACAGAGAAGTGATAGACACAGGGTGGCCGGAGACTAGCGGTGAGTGAAAGAGACTGGCGGTGCGCGGTGGTGGCAGTGCACGGCGGTGACTGTACGCGGTGGTGGCGGTGCACAGTAGGAAGGCAACAGACACACACTCACACCTTTGGCACTGGAGGTTCTTTACTACGTTGTTGTGACCTTGGAAATGGAAAAGACTTCCATCCTGGAAGTGGAAAAGATTTCCATTACGGCGAGGAACCTACACAGAGGACTATTTTTTTTAATTAATAAAAAAATTTAAAAAACTTTAAAAGAGACATGTGTCAGTATTTAATTGGTATAAGGAGGTAATTTCTCTCATGTTATCAGCAGAAACATTATTCTCAATAACTAAATAAAGTCATAAAGCATAAAATCTAGTGCAAAACTAGAAGAAATTTTGAGAAATTGGGGTTTTGGGGAGTTAGGGTTTTGGAAAGGGAATGATGAATTTTGATGCTCAAAAACTTGAATTTGATGTGAAATAGAAGTAGAAATGAGTTTAGAAGATGAAATAGAGTTGAAATATGACTGATAACTGAGTTTAGAAAATCGCAGCAGCATCAGACTATATCTGATGAATTCACTCAAGTGAATTTTAAAACACTCGCGTGTTTTTCAGAAAACCTGAAAAACACTCGCGTGAAATTGAATTCACTCGCGTGATGGTCGAAAGAGAGATTTTCAGAAACTTTTAATTCACTCGAGTGAAATGGGATTCACTCGAGTGTCGGCCCAAAAGACTCGAGTCTTTTATAAAAGACTCGCGTGTTTTGCATCAGACCTGCTCAAAAACTTTTCCAATTAAAACTGATTTAATTTTGAATTAAAATCACTCGAGTGATTTAAGAAACACTCGAGTGTTTTTATCAGTTATGCAGAAAAACACAGTTTTGAAACACAAACACAAAATTAAACACATGAAATGAAAACAACAGATAGGAAACATAATCACACACAATTAAAGACATAAATTCATAACATCTCAAGGTAATTTCAAACAAGTATCATCACACACTAAATTTAGACATACTTGGTGATTTTCAAATGGCACAAATCAATTAGTTTATACTTGACTCTTCTAAAATACCAAGTTCCCTTCTTATATGATAGAAGGTATCCCTTGGCAATGGTTTTATAAAAATGTCCGCTAATTGATTTGTGGTACTTACAAATTCAATTGTGCAATCACCCTTTTGAACATGATCCCTTAGGAAATGATGTCTAATTTCAATGTGTTTAGTCCTTGAGTGATATACCGGATTCTTAGTTAGATTGATGGCACTCGTGTTATCGCATTTTAATGGAACACTTTCTAATTTTAAACCAAAATCCGATAATTGTTGTTTCATCCACAAGAGTTGAGCACAACAACTACCGGCGGCGATATATTCCGCTTCGGCGGTGGAAAGAGCAACACAAGCTTGCTTTTTAGAAAACCATGACACTAATGAACTTCCCAATAAATGGCAAGTACCACTAGTGCTTTTGCGATCAAGCTTGCATCCCGCAAAGTCGAAATCCGAATAGCCAACTAAACTAAGACTAGCATCCCTAGGATACCATAATCCGGTATTAATTGTTCCTTTAAGATATTTAAAAATATGTTTAACTGCGGATAGGTGTGATTCTTTAGGATTTGCTTGAAAACGGGCACACATGCATACACTAAACATAATATCCGGTCTAGATGCGGTAAGATATAGAAGACTACCTATCATGCCCCTATATTTACTAACATCAACCGGTTTACCTATGTCATCCTTGTCTAGGTAGCATGTTGTGCTCATGGGAGTGTATGCTTCTTTGCATTTGTCCATTCCGAATTTTCCAAGGAGCTCCTTGCAATATTTTCCTTGATGCACAAAAATCCCCTCCTTGACTTGCTTGATTTGAAGTCCTAGGAAGAACTTGAGCTCCCCCATCATGGACATTTCAAATTCCTTTTTCATCAAATTAGAGAACTTTCTACACAAGGACACGTTAGTGGCACCAAAGATAATATCATCTACATATATTTGCACTAACAAAATGTCCTCTTTGGTTTTGTAGATGAATAGTGTATTATCAACCTTTCCCCTTTGAAAGCCATTTTCTAATAGAAAGGTACTTAATCTATCATACCAAGCTCTAGGAGCTTGTTTTAATCCATAAAGTGCATTTTTCAACTTGTAAACATGGTTTGGAAACTCATGACTTTCAAAACCGGGTGGTTGCTTAACATACACTTCTTCATTTATGAAGCCATTAAAGAAAGCACTCTTGACATCCATTTGATAAAGAGTAAAATTCATAATTGATGCAAAGGCAAGCAAGATTCGGATTGCCTCAAGACGTGCAACCGGAGCAAAGGTCTCATCATAATCAACACCTTCCTCTTGGTTGTACCCTTGGGCAACAAGTCTCGCTTTGTTTCTTATAATGAAACCGGATTCATCAAGTTTATTTCTATAAATCCATTTTAAACCAATTATGGTATGATCATCGGGTATAGGCACTAATTCCCAAACATCATTTCTAATAAATTGGTATAGTTCTTCTTGCATGGCCATAACCCAATGTTCATCCAAAATTGCTTCCTTAATTGATTTTGGTTCGATTTGAGAAACAAAGGAGACAAAATGACAAATATTTTGAATTGATCTACGAGTTAGTACTCCCTTTGAAAGGTCTCCTATGACATTGTCAATAGGATGAGCTTTCACCGTTTTCCAAGCCGGATCAAGTTCATCTTTGACTTCTCCTTCATCCTTTGATTTTTCCATCTCTTTGTCAACATTTGAAATCTCAAGTCCATCATCACTACCCTCACATAAAACACTATCTTCTTTTGAAGACTCATTAAAAACAACATGAATTGATTCTTCAATAGTCGTAGTTCGTTTATTATACACTCTAAAAGCTTTACTATGAGAACAGTAACCCAAAAATATTCCCTCATCCGATTTAGAGTCAAATTTTTCAAGTTGATCTTTTCCATTGTTTAAAATGTACACTTTGCATCCAAAAACATGGAAATGGGATATATTGGGTTTTGTACCTTTGTAAAGCTCATAGGGGGTTTTCTTTATCATGAGCCTGATTAAAATTCTATTCATTACATAACAAGTCGTATTAACGGCATCGGCCCAAAAGTATTGAGGTACTCGAGAATCATTTAACATGGTTCTAGCAAGTTCCTCTAGCACCCTATTTTTCCTCTCAACAACTCCATTTTGTTGTGGAGTTCTAGGTGCCGAATATTGGTGCTCAATTCCACGCTTATCACAAAATCTATCAAATTTATAGTTTTCAAATTCACCTCCATGGTCGGTTCGAATAATAATCACTTTTTGATTTACTTGGTTTTGTGCAAGTTTAATGTGGCGTTTAAAAGACTTGTAGGTCTCACTCTTAGCACTTAAAAACAATGTCCATGTAAATCTTGTAAAATCATCAACAATCACCAAGGCATAATAGTTGCCACCAAAGCTTTTTACTTGAGAGGGTCCAAACAAGTCCATGTGAAGCATTTCCAATGGTCTTGTTGTGGACACATCATTTTTGGAATCAAAATGATTTTTAGTTTGTTTGCACTTCTTGCAAGGAGTGCAATCACCTTTAATTTGAAAATTGAGCTTTGGTAACCCAACTACTAAGTCTTTGGATTGAAGTTTCTTAACACTACAACATTTTTGACTTTAGACCACGTCTTTTTTTCCTTTTAAAAAACTGTGGTCAGAACACAAAATAGACCACGGTTTCGCTAATGTGGTTAATAATATATAAATTTTTCATTTTCCAGCATAGTATTCAAGGTAACCGTGGCCTATTTATTTAGGCTACGGTTTTCAAAACGTGGAACTTTTAAAGGCCACGGTTTTTTAACAAATTATATTAGAACACAGTTATATATACGTGGCTTATAATATTAACTTTTAAACTGTGGTCAAAAGTGTTACATAGACCACGGTTTTTATAACAATATATTACACCATGATTTATCTTGTGTGGTTTATAATATTAACTTTTAAACCGTGGCCAAAAATGTTTTATGGGCCACGGTTTTATAATAATATGTTACACCACAGTTTATTAAGTGTGGTTTATAAAATTTGATAAAAAAACTGTGGTCACAACTTATGTAAAATTTTAGCGGGATTAGTCTGAGCGGGAACCAAATAAAAAAAAACAAAAACCAAGCAACATCTGATTGTTGATTTCTATTCTCTCTTAAACTAAAACTAAAAGAAAAAAAACAAATATCACTCTTCACGTCTTAAACTAAAACTAAAAGAAAAGAAAACAAATATCTCTCTTAAACTAAACCTCTCTCTGAAACTCGTCACTTTGTCTTCTCTTGGCGAAGCTCACTCGCGAGTCGCGACGGTCTCCATCGACGGCGGCGGTCTCAAATCAACGGCGGCGGTCTCTATTCGTCGGCGACGATGGCCTCTCTTCGTCGGCGACGGCGGCGGTCTCTCCCCCAAACCCTATTTCGTCAATTTCCAAGGTATGCAGCCAACAATATTACTTATTTTGTTTCTTGTGGGTTCTCTTCACTTCTCCAACAATATTACTTCCTTTATTCTTGTGTTTCTGCTTGGCCTTGGTTTTTGGTTTTCAATTCGGTCTCTATGTTTATATACTTGTCATTCCTACATCTATAATCACGACTTTATGCTGATTTATTTGAGTTGGTCTTGAGCCGGGGTTTTTTTATGTATAAAAATAATTGCCCTTAGCTTGTTGGAAAGTCTCATTTTAGATCATGTAAGCCAATTAGGTGGTTCTGTCATCATGGTTTGGGTACAGATTTGAGTGTCTTTACATTTGTAAAGTGTTTTTGATGAATCTGCTAACAGGATGCACCCAACACAATGTTTTTGAGTGTATTTACATTTGTAAAGTGTTTTGGTCTTAAGGAGGATTCTCAATGTTCACGAATTAAGAAAAAAAAAGAATATCCGAAATTTGACCAGAATAGACTACCTATGGTTAACCGAGTTGGCTCCTCAATATTATGCTGTGCAGAATTAAGTTATTGATGGTGCCACTAAACTGGCTTTCTTTTAGGTAATCATTGGATGTCTAAGATGCTGAGATTAGACTGAATCCTCAAATCCTCTAATGATGAGCACCTCTTTTTGTGTTGTTGCCAACTTTTTTCTCTTACCTGGGAAGCTTGGACAATCTAGTTCATTATTTAAGTTGTTCAACTCAATCTCTGATAAGAAAGAAAAAAGAAATATTTGATGAGTGGTCAATTTTTTCAGTGCTAGTGGTAGACGTCAATGGGTTTTAAGAATGAGTTGTATAATTAGTCTCATAAGTTAAGTTTTGAATTATGCATATTTATATTTATATACTCTGCATAGAAATTTTAGTAAGGTCTAGTGTTCCTTTCTTCCCTTGTTTAACAATATTTGATTTAATATCTTCCAAACATTAAAAATAGGTAGCTTTGCTTTGTCAAGTAACTATAAAAAAAAAGAAAAAAAAAGAATATAGTACTTAGAACAAAAGTCTGAGGCTCTGAGCTAACCTTAAATTTTCTAAAGTTCATTAGAAGAGTTCATGAATTAAGAAAAAAAAAAGAATATAGTACTTAGAACAAAAGTCCGGAGGATTCTCAAGTCCATTAGAAGAGTTCATGAATTAAGAAAAAAAAAGAATATAGTACTTAGAACAAAAGTCTGAGCTAACCTTAAATTTTCTAAGAACGCTGCTACCTGGTTTGCTGTTTTGGTCTTAAGGAGGATTCTCAATGTTGCTTGGGTTGATTTTTCAATGCTTCTAAATCTGGTTTTGTGTTTGCTAGTGCTGGCTGTGTTTTTTGGTGCTGCTAGGCGTGTATTTTGGTTGTGTTTTTTGGCTGTGTATTTAGAAGTTTAACATCATGAATTAGAACTTAATACCGCTTCTAGCATTTATGTTCTTTGGTCTGTTCAAGGTTTAGTTTTGTTTTACTGTGAATGAAGTTTTGACTATACTAAAATTGACTTATTTTTTCTCCCTGAGCTGTATCTCTGGCTATAATTGTGAGACTATGGTGGTGCCTTGGTGGTTGGGTGGGTTTAAGTTTGGGTTTGTTAAATAGGCCTTCAGTTTTTTTTTTTATTTTTTTTTTAAATTTTCCAGGTTCTCTAAGGTTGACATGAGGAAAAAATGAGTTTTGTTTAGAAATACTGCTAAGTAACCTGAGTTGAACATAAAGTGTAAACTAATTACTTCAGTCTAAGGCAAAAGGAAAACTTTGTTCATACTTTTAACTTTTTTGCAAGTTTTAGTGGTGCTACAATTAGTTAGTGTATAAGTTAGGTATCTAAGCTTGAGTTAACGTGATGGGAAACACTTTTAAGTGATTAGGGTGTTACCTTGTGGTCAGAGCAGTTCATATTTTAGTAGGCCTGACCTGATAGATTTATTCTGAACAAGTTGTAATTTGCCTCATATTATATGTCACTGATTATCACATCTTCAGTTGCTGTTTTGTCTTCAGATTTTTTTGTCTTTCTAACTGATCATCCCATTCAGTTCTTTTGCTTTTAAAACTCTTTTTTGGTTTAGTGTAGGCTTGGCTTTGTCATAAGTTAACTGATCATCCCATAGTATAGTGGTTTTACTCTTTTAGATAGAATATAAAAAGATGGCTTTGTATTGTGTCATCAACCCAATTTTGAAGTCTTGTTCAAATCTTTATGTGTTTTCCTTAGTTGAGCTAAACCATTTCCTGCTTTATTCTTTGCTCCATGGAAGGAAACTTTTCAGTTTAAAAAAAGAGATTGCAAAAGGGCCTGATTTATTGGAATGGCAGGAGATTTATTTGACATGGGTGATCGGTCAGATTTAGAGGCTCAAGCAGCTTATCAGAGTGAGCCGTTGGAGCAGATGACAAATCTAGATGCACCTAATCTTGATGAAGTCTATTTGGTTAGAGAAGACTTACCTGCAACAATAACTGAGAAGCCTCCAAGTGCTCCAAGTGTTACACAGGAAAATGAGGACCCTGATTTTGATGACACTTTGTTAGATTATATGGACTAATTAATGTTGATGTAGCATGTATTGAAATATTGGACTAGTAGTTTTTTGGTATTTTCGTATTATTGATATATTATGTACTGGACATGTTATGTAATAGGGCTTTGCCATTATTATGTATTTGCAATATGGTTTTGCTTGTTCTTAGGTACTGGACATGTTATGTTTTTGCTCACATGTTATGTATTTGCAATATATTATGTACTGGACATGTATGGTTAAACTTTTTTGTCTTGAACTAACAATGATAAATAATGGTCGGAGATGATTAGATGTCCATTTATTTTTGGTGTTCCACTTGAAGTTGTCTTAGGCCCCAAACCTTTTCCCTCAGGACTTATTGCTTATTCAAACATCTAACCAGTATCTCTATATTATGTTTTCTTTTCAGGCAACAACAAAAACGTAAAAAGATGAAAACTCAAGACAAGGGAGATAAGAGTACTTCTGGTTCTGAACTATCTCCTATAAGATCAAGTGCTGAATTGCGCAAAAAATTTAAAATCAAGCCTGAGAAGATAGTGAAGAATCTTGGAGAAACCAGGGCACGTCTAGCTGAAGTCAGAGGAGCAAGTAACAAGCAATATAAGCCACTGTTTATGGTTTCGACAACTAATAACTTATTGGAGAAGTAGCATTGTTCAAGTAAGCACAGCGATGGATTGTATGACATCATTTTCATACTTTGCTTTGATTCATACACATGAATTAGCCATTATTATTTGGATCAATCATCCATATCTAATTTTTGATTCTATGCAATGTAGGACATTGCTAAGAAAAATGCCATCAACAAGGCTAAGCAAAAGTATTTGCACCGTACGGGACCAGTAAATTTTGCAAGAATTCGCTCAAAATTGGTATTTTTCTTTTATATTTGTATGTTGATGTGTGCTATTTTCTACATAAACAACTAAGTCTTCTAATTTGTATTTGTTTCTCAATGTTCAATGTCATTAAATAACGTAGCTTGAAAAGAAGGAAAATTCAGAAGGAGTCTACCAAGCTGAAATGTTTATTGAGACTCGCACAAGCCGAAAAGGAAAAAAGGTCGATGAGGAAACAGAATTTGTCATTGTAAGTTTCTTGCTACACATAAAGTATGTGCGTTTTTATTTAATATATTGCAATTTAAATTGTGTTCAGCTTACAATTTATTCAGAAGGAGTCCTGTAATTTATTTATTTATTTATTTATTTTGGTAGATCAGAGGGGCCTAAGCCCATAAAAAACAGACAGAAAACTAAAATGACATTGAGTTTCTTGGCAACGCAGTGCCTATATAGTCTTGAGATAGGATAGAGCTAAGACCCTCTACTGGTTGCTCAAAAATATGGACTCCTTCCATGTGGAGACTTCTGTTTGCAAGGAAATCTGTGCATCTATTTCCTTCTCTATATGTATGGGAGAGAATGATGCTCCAGTCTTTTTTAATCCACATTAGGATGTGATTCATCAGGTTGTTATGATTGTTGTTACTGTGAGTCCCTTGCTTGTTCAGCATGTCTATGATTGTTGTTGTTACTTTGAGTCCCTTGCTTGTTCAGCATGTCCCTGGAATTTATTCAGAAGGAGTGATAGAATTTATTCAGCTTACAATTTATATTGCAATTTATTCAGAAGGAGTCTACCAGAATTTGTGAAGAACACAGCCTGAAAAATTGATTTTTTTCATCCTTACTGTAACACAGCTTGGATAGAAATTTGAGTAAATTAGCAACTTAGACTTCTTACTATTCTTATCTTGCTATTAAGCCAGTAATTCTAATTATTGATTTAGTTAGTCCCGGATGAACAAAAAGATAGCTTTAGTAATATGGTAGAAATAACACAGTGATAATTTTATCTATGACATTAATTCTTATTTACTAGGGTAAACTTCGAGATTCAGTTCAAGAGTCAAGGGAATCTGCTGAAAAAACTTTTCGATCGTTGCTTGGCAAGGAAAGGTCCGATAGAGTGCGTTGCTATGGAAGAACTGTCACACCGTCACAGTTTAAAAAAAATGAAGAAATTGCTGCTCTAAAGAAGCAATATGCAGAAGAGAAGAAGGAACATGAAAATGAGATGAATAAAATGAAGATGCTTGTAAGAAGTTTGTTGAAGCAAAACAACTCAAATTTGGATGATGAGGCTTTGGATATTATGGTGGAAAATGCTATAGCCAATGAAAATAGTGTATCACTTTATTCTTCTACATCGACCAATATTCCTAATATTGACAAGGTATAATTTGTGATCCATTTATCTGTACATGGAATATGTTAAATTCTAGTTTCGAATATGTTACTATTCTTTGCTTTTATTATAGTCATAATAAGGTATTTTATATTTTCACACATGTAGGTTGGATTGGAAGGTTATGTTCAAGATATTGATGATGAAGAATAATAATGAGAGGATGGTCAGAAAGGTTATGTACACATATAAGTTGGAGAGGAAGGCCATGATGAAGATATTGATGAAGAATATTAATGTAGGAATTTTTTCTATTCTATCCTATAATACTTCGGATAGTTGTTTTGCTAATCCTTTTTCTACTGTTTGAGTGATGTTGACCTGTTGTTTTATGATGTCAAAAAGAACTATTCGAATTTGTTTTGTTACTACAATCTAGCCATTTATGCGAGGCTTGTATGCCTTTGTATTTTTGGGTGGGGTTGGCTTGTTTTGTTTGGAATATTGATTTTGATAAGATTCTTAACTATTCTAATATATATTATAGTATTGTGTTTGGATCTTATGTTTTTATTGTTCTTTCTTATCCATGAATAATCCATGCGTGTACTTTTGGTTTTGGGATGGATGAATTTTTTTATATAAAATTTGCATTCTCATCATATATAGGCTTTAAACAATGTAAAGAAAACCGTGGCCAAAACGATGTAAAAAAAATAGTGCTACAATAGTAAAGAAAACTGTGGCCAAAAGGATGTGTAAACCGTGGCCAAAACAATGTAAAGAAAACCGTGGTAAAAACTATGGAAGAAAACCGTGGCAAAATATTCTAAAAAAACCGTGGCCAAAAATTAGAAGGAAAAACCGTGGCTTCAATACTTGGCATTAAACCGTGGTTTAAAGAAAGAACCACAGGTACCGAGCCGTGGCCAAAATGAGGATAAGAAAACCGTGGCCAAAAGAATATAGAGAAAACCGTGGCCTAAATAAAACCGTGGACTAAATGCATTACATAAAACTGTGGTCTGTTCATAGTTTTCGGCGACGGTTTTAAAAAATCGTGGCCTAAACTCAAAAATCCGTGGCCTATTAGAATAGTCCACGCCAGCTACTACTACGCATGTAAAACCGTGGTTTAACGATTAGGCCACGGTTTTTTGACCTTATACCACGGTTTTTGAGTGTGGTCTAAGTCCAAAAATGCTGTAGTGTTAAGTTGATTTACATTAATGTGAACGGTCCTACGATGCCATAACCAAGTATCACTTTCTTTGCTAATTAAACATTTTGAAACTAATGAAGTGATATTATTTAATTCAACCATGTAAGTGTTATTAGACCTTTTTCCAACAAATTTGATAGATTCATGTTTGTCACTTTTTAAGAGACAATGAGTAGAGGTAAATAATACATGGTTACCAATATCACATAATTGACGAATGCTCAAAAGATTATGTTCTAATCCTTGAACATAAAGTACATTATCAATAACCAAGTTGGAAGAATTACCAATTTTACCTATACCAAGTATTTTGCCTTTGTTGTTGTCCCCATATGTGACATATCCCTTTTCCTTAGGAGTAAGCTCAATGAAGTGTCGCTTATCTCCCGTCATGTGCCTAGAACATCCACTATCAAGTATCCAAAGTTGCTTTCCGGTTCTAAGGCACACCTACAAGACACAATCACTTGCTCATTTTGGGTACCCAAATTATGTTGGGTCCCTTTTTGTTAGTCTTGGATGATTCTTCCTTCTTAATCCACACATAAGTACCATTTTGAATTCCAAAAGATTTGATATGGCACTTATTGTTTGTATGTCCAAATTTTCCACAATAAAAGCAAGTTGGTTTCTTTGTAAAATCAATTTTTGAGAATGAACCAACCACTTTATTTTTCTTTTTCTTGTGGACATATCCTAGACCGGTTTTGTTTGAGTTGTGTCTAAGAGAACCAATTAACCGATCTAGGTTTCTATCACTTTTGTTAAAAGTGTTGAGTTTGATTTTCAAATCATTAACTTCATTTTCAAGCACACAACACTTTTCACAATGAGTGATGGTATATGATTGATTTGCATTCTCACAAACATGACTAGAGTTAGCAAGTTCCAAGGATGCATTTTGGAGTTTCAAATCATTAATAGATTTTTCTAATTCATTGATTTCCTTTTGATACTCCAAAAGCTTCTTTCCTTTTTCTTTGTTAACTTTAGCAAGTCTTTCAAATTGAGTTAACATTTCATTATACTCATTTAGCAAATCATCATAAGAAATAGTATGAGAAGAGGTGTAAGAATAATTAGATGATACCTCATCCTCACTCTCATTGTCATTTCTTTCACTACTTGAGGAGGCTTCATTGTCATTCTTGGCCATTAGACATAGCTTGGCTTCCTCATCATCCGAACTATTTGAGGTTGACTTGGAATCCTTTTCCGGTTCATCCCAAACAATGTAAGCTCTCTTCCCCTTCCCATCATGGGCCTTCTTCTCATTCTTTCTCAAGTGGGTGGGACATTCCATTTTTATGTGTCCTATCCCTCCACACTCATGACATTTCACACTCTCACTTGAGCTCTTGTTTCTTTGCTTGTTATCCTTGGATCTTTTGTCTTGAGGTCTCTTGTCCTTAGAGAATGATGAACTACCCTTTTTGCCTTTGAGGAATTTGTTGAACCTCTTGGCAAATAAACCAATCTCTTCCTCATTTAGAGCATGATCGGAGCTTTCACTTGAAGATTCATCTTCATCCTCTTTTGATATTTTAGTTGAGGCTTTTAGAGAGATGCTCTTCTTTTTCTTGTCCGAATCTTCATTTAAGTGAAGTCTTGATAGTTCCATCTCATGTTCTTGGAGCTTTCCAAACAAGGTGGTCAAGTCCATAGATTTTACATCCTTAGCTTCCTTGATGGCGGTCACCTTAGGTTGCCATCTCCTATCAAGACATCTCCAGACTTTGTTAGTAGTTTCACCATCTCTAAATTCCTTTCCTGAAGCCAATCAATTGGTTAACAATATGTGTGAACGTTGTTTGCATATCATTGATAGACTCATTAGGGAACATATGAAAGAGCTCATATTCATGAGTTAAAGCATTTAATCTTGAGTCTCTAACTTCACTAGTTCCCTCATGAGTAATTTGCAAGGTATCCCACATTTCTTTAGCCGATTGACATTGTGAAATCCTATGAAATTCATTTTTGGACAAAGCGGAGAAGATGATATTTTTAGCTTTTAAATCATATGAAACTTTCTTTTTATCATCTTCATTCCAACTTGTCCTAGGAATAACAATGGTTTCACCATTAATCACTCTTCTAGGAATATAAGGACCTTTTTCAATTGCAACCCAAATATCGGTGTCTATTGCTTCTACAAAGACTCTCATCCTAACCTTCCAATAAGAATAATCTTCACCATTGAAGAATGGAGGTCGGTTAAGAGACATAGACCCTTCTTGTTGATTGCTAGAGCCCATTGTTTCCAAAAGGATCTTTTTCGAAAAAGCTTTTACGCTCGATCTTTCGACCGAGCTCTGATACCACTTGTTGGAAACCAACAAGCGGGCTTAGCAATTACTAAAGGGGGGGGGGGGGTGAATAGTAAATTCTCATTTGAATTTTTATTATTATTATTATTGCCTACTTCTATCTACATATTTCAATTTTCTTTTACTTATTTTAGCCATATTATACCGCCATTGTGATTGGAATGAATAACATTAGGGATTCTTTTTTCTCTTTTCTTTTCCACCAAATATATAGTTTCATATTGATCTTGAATTTTGAGGATTGTTGTGTTTGTATTTGCAGGATGATGCACCTTTATATATTTGAGCTTTGTATAACTCGGTAACGTAAGAGTGACATACTATCATTCCATTCTTTTTTTGTCTTTTCCTTTCAGAAATGGCCATGCATGTTGGAATCAATGAAACTATAATTTTTTACATTTCTCTTTTTCTATGACACTCAAATTTTGAAATTTCTAACACGCAATTAATAATGATATTTTTTTTAAAACACAACTCCCAAAGTTATGAGTGTTCTAATAAATTTGATTTAATATTTTACTCTTTTTTTTTGTCCGTATTCCTTGCGGAACCACCGGTATCCCCAAGAGCGCCCTTAATACCAAGGAGTCCTTGAGACTAATCCGAAGCGAGGTTGGCTCTCCTAGTGGGATGTTTTTAGTGGGAATCGAACCCGGGGCTACTAGCACCCGTGTCCCATTCCCAAGATATCAGTTGGGGCCTTACACCAACTGAACCAAGCCCCATTGGTTAATATTCTTTATGCATTCTCTCAAAAAAAAAAATTTTGATTTATGGGATTATTTCCTCACATAGAGTAATGCCAAATATGCAATTTTATTGGAAAATTTGAACAAAGTGACAACGAGATATATAATTTTATATATTTCTTCTCTTTATTTCACTACACTTCTTTATTTTTTGTTATCGTGTTTTAGTTTTTCAAATTCTTAAATTCGCATTTGAATTTTATTATTATTATTATTGCCTACTTCTAACTACCTATTTCAATTTTTTTTTACTTATTTTAGCCATATTATACGGCCAGTGTGGTTGGAATGAAAAACCGTTAGAGATTCTTTTTTCTCTTTTCTTTTCCACCCAATATATAGTTCCATATTGATCTTGAATTTTGAGAATTTCTATATCTGTATTTGCAGGGTGATGCACCTTTTTATATTTGGGCTTTGTATAACTCGGTAACGTAAGACTAGCATACCATTATTCCATTTTTTTTGTCTTTTCCTTTCAGATATGACTATGCATGTTGGAATCAATGAAACTATAATTGTTTACATCTCTCTTTTTCATTAACACTCAAATTTTGAAATTTATAACATGCAATAAATAATGATATATTTTTTTTAAAACACAACTCCCATAGTTTTGAGTGTTCTAATAAATTTGATTTAATATTTGCTATGTTATGCATTCTCTTAAAAAAAATATTTTGATTTATGGGATTCTCTCACATGGAGTTGTGCCAAACATGAAATTTTAATGGAAAATTTGAACAAAGTAAGAAGTGACAACCAGGTATGTAATTTCATATATTTTTTCTCTTTGTTTCACTACACTTCTTTATTCTTTGTTATCATGTTTTAGTTTTTCAAATTCTTAAATTCATTTAAATTTATTATTATTATTATTATTATTATTATTATTATTATTATTATTATTATTATTGTCTACTTCTATCTACATATTTCAATTTTTTTACTTATTTTAGCCATATTATACGGCCACTGTGGTTGTAATGAATAACCATTAGGGATTCTTTTTTCTCTTTTCTTTTCCACCCAATATATAGTTCCATATTGATCTTGAATTTTGAGAATTTCTGTATTTGTATTTGCAGGGTGATGCCCATTTCTATATTTGAGCTTTATATAACTCCATAACATAAGACTAGCACACCATCGTTCCATTTTTTTTTTGTCTTTTCCTTTCACATTTGGCTATGCATGTTGGAATCAATGAAACTATAATTTTTTACATCTCTTTTTCTTTGACACTCAAATTTTGAAATTTATAACATGCAATTAATAATAATATATTTTTTTTAAAAACACAACTCCCAAAATTTTGAGTGTTCTAATAAATTTGATTTAATATTTCGCTATGTTATGTATTCTCTAAGAATAAAATTATTTTGTCCGCGTAAGACAACCCAGTTGGTGGCTGCAGGGACACTTAAGATTTTCCCTCCCCCAGGTCATGGGTTCTAGTCCTAGACCTCCCATATAAACCAAAAAAAAAAAAGAATAAAATTATTTTGATTTATGGGATTCCCTCACATGGAATTGTGTCAAACATGCAATTTTATTGAAAATTTGAACAAAGTGACAACCAGGTATGTAATTTCTGTTGGAAACCAACAAGCGGGCTTAACAATTACTAGAGGGGAGGTGAATAGTAATATGGAAGCAACAGTGACTAATTTTCGGTGCAATTAAAAGATAATTGATCAAAAGCTTGTTTTTCTGAAACTGGGCAATTTACTCGAGTGAAATGAAGAACACTCGAGTGAAAGTCCACGAAATACTCGAGTGAATTGAAAAACACTCGAGTGTTTTATGCAGAACAGAAAGGAGCAGTTTCAGAGAAATTTAGCAAAATGATTCAATTTCTTAAAGACTAATCCAGGGCAGATATAAATCAAAGTAGAGGGCAATTAAACTAAGTTAAAACAAGTTGAAAACAAGTTAATTGCAACCAATTGCTACTAGAATTATAAAAGCCCCTTTCTAGAGAACTTAGGGTTTGGTTTTACTTGAAAATTAAGAAAGCTATAAAAGAGAGAGACAACACCAATTTTATCCTGGTTCACACTCAATATAGAGTGCTAATCCAGCCCCCCTAATCAACTTAGGAGTTTCTACTAGTAATCAAATTGTTAGAAATTACAAGGATAAATTGAGATTCCTCACTCAATCCTAACCCTTTTCAAGAGTGTATCAAACTCTTGAAATTTCTACCCCAACTTGATTTGGTGATGAAGAGTCCCTTCTTCTTAAGCTCCTTGGAACCTCCACGAGCCCACCAAGCTAAGAACCCTCTTAGTCTTTGTGCTTAAGAACCTCCCAAGGCTTGAGAACTTGGATACCTCACCAAGTACTTGGATACCTCACCAAGATTTTCTAAACAAGCTAAAGTATTTGAGTGTTTGAGAATTTTACAACAAATAATTCTCTTACAAATGAAGCACACTCTCTTAACTCACTAAGACAAATAATAAAGATGAATGTTTGGTTGAGTTTAGAGAGAGAAAATGATTTTAACACTTGAGAGAGAGAGAATCAATGATAGAATGTAAGCTTGTTCTCTTAGATAATGGCCACTATTCAGAATATAAGTGAGGGGACAAAAGGGAAGGAAAAACCAAGTTATTCTTCCTTTTTGTCCTCTTCTAACGTTTAAAAAATTTGCTGTCAGACCTAAATCACTCGAATCTTTTTGGAAACACTCGAGTGTTTTGTGGTCAACTCTGATAGTGTTGCCTTTTTACTTTATCCAATGGCTATATTACTGAAAATTCATAAATCACTCGAGTGAATTGAGAATCACTCGAGTGAATTGATCAATGTTGGAAAAATTAAGTTTTCTAACATTGTTTTCAATTCTCTTCTCAAGTCTGATTGGTTTTAATCTCAACCTTTCATGCATGAATATTATTTGACCTTATGTGAGAATAAAAACCTAAACTGCCCACTCTCATAAATAAAATACATTAAGAATAAATGAGAATGAATAATTAAACTAAGCATTTGATCTTCTTTATTGTTAGGCTTGCATTCTTCAAATTAAGTCCATAATTTAATTACATTGTCATCATCAAAATTAATCCACCTTAATCGGAGATTTGATTTTACAATTTCATATATTTCTTCTCTTTATTTCACTACACTTCTTTATTCTTTGTTATCGTGTTTTAGTTTTTCAAATTCTTTAATTTTCATTTGAATTTTATTATTATGATTATTATTATTATAATTATTTTTATTATTTTTATTATTATGTGTTGACAGCAGTATATACAAAAATCAATTGGCCTTGCATGTTATTATATCATTATATATTGGTTGACATCAGTATACAAAATCAATTGGCCTAACAATGTTAATCAATATATATATATTTTTTTAATATATTCATAAATATATTTTGTTGTGGCATTCATTTTTATTTTTAAATATGTGTGTTGTTGATATCTAAAATATTGGCTAACTTTCTCATAAGTATTTTTTTTAATGATTTATGACAAGTCAATTAGATGCAGGACAAAACTTAGTTGCTCTGCAAGTATTCGCAATGTTATTTTTCAGGATAAAACACGACAATAGGAATAGGGATCAACAGGCACAAGAACAGCATTGGCACGACCATATACTAAAAACACGATAATATAAAATCTTACAATCAGTTATATTTTTCATGGTTGAATAATGTTTCTTAGCTACTTTTTTGGATTTTGAATATTGGTTTTTCAGTTGGATTTGAATTATAAGTATCTCTTATTTCCAACAGTTCATATGAATAAAGTCATCTAAATATCAATAATTTAATATTATTTCACAAATAATATATAACTTATTTAATACAACAAATTTAATACTTAACTATTAACTAAGTTTTGATATAAAAAAAGAAAAAGACGCGTGCAGACCCGTGCAATGCACGGGCTAAAACTAGTACCGGGGATATTTCATACATGCACCATACGGGGAGAGGAGCATGAATGGATAATAAGCAAAATTCATTCCTATCTTTTTGACCTTTTCTTTTTGAACCCCACTAATGACTTTTTGGCCCCCTTTTTGCTTTTTAATGGACTATTATGACCTCGAGTGTTTTTTAACTTCCGACTCTAAAAAGTCGGAAAAGTCATCCCGATTTTCGTTAGACGGAAACAAAATTATCACTTTTCGACAAGTAAAAGTCGAAATTTTTTTTTTTATAATTTCCGACTAAGTACAGTCGGAAATAACACTACTCTATCTAATTATTAATCAAAAGGCTGGATGCATGTACCGACCTTTACTTTCATACTCCTATTTCAGAGTGTTTTTTTCTCATCATTCATAATAAACTCATCATGAATTTATAAAACTACTCTATCTAATTATTAATCAAAAGACCCTTTTGATCAGTACAACTTGTTATAAGACTCTTTTGAGGTTTTTATTTTGGTCCTATTTATAAGACCTCTTTTCAATTTTCAATAGCATTTAATTACTTCGATCCACTAACACCCCTATAAAATAAACACTATTTAGAATGGTCTTTTGATTACTATTGAAAGTACTTGTAGGGTCTGCCGATCACATACGGACCTGAGTCTCAGCAAAGGGTTCATCTAAGGACATTTTGCTCGGGTTACCTGTCCTGAAAGTCCGAGCATACAAGAGGGCCAGGCTCGGACTTGATGGAACCGAGCCTTACGATTGGTCCCCAATCCATCAGGTTAGGGACTTTAGTACCGAGACATATCGTCGGCTCGTGGATAAGCTTAGGCTCCCCGAGGCTTCTTATCCCTTCCGCAAATCTCTCCTAGATTCTCGCAACAGCCTAGACATGAGATCTTCAGCTGATCCTATCCAGATTCTAGAAGCATAATTGTCCGATATTATCTCACAGAATCCTGGTTCAGCACAACTCTGATACAAGGCCCAAAGGGCGCATATCAGCCTCCTCCAAACCCTATAAATAGCTCATCACAGCTAGGATTTCAGGTAAGTACTCTCATCCCTAAGTTGACACTCTGCACACACACGTTGACTAGGGAGATCCTGCTTTTCCAAACTGGAACTGCAGAAATATCATAAGTCATACATCAATACTTGATCCTCTCCTAGACTCCTGGTTGCCATAATCTTGAGTGCTTAGAGGGTTAATGACATATAGTGATTAAGGACACTACATTTGGCGCCGTCTGTAGGAACGAATAACTAATATTCCCACATCCACTGTTTTCATGGCAAACAACAACGTTAATGAAGGAGATCTCCGCCGTCGCCTCCGTGGGAGGCCACCCAAGAATGGAAGAGGAAATATCAAGGACAGGATCACTCCGGGAGGGCCCCCAGAAGGCAATCAGGCTCCTCCTGTTAACCCTTCCCCTCCAGTTCCTCCTGAAAACCCCCTTCAGGCACAGCCTAATATCCCTCCCCTTGTTGAAGGCGGCAGAGGACGATCTAACTCTCACACTGTTCCTAATGGTCATGTTTCAGAGTGGCGTGATACTGCAGATTCTGGACCACACGTGTCTCGGAGGGCCCCTTCTGGATCACGAACTGATGAGGCCCGTCCAAGAGAGCATTCCGCTCGTCATGATCATTCTCGAGCCGATAGATCCAAAAGAGAAGTACCTCACTTGACGAGGGGCCACTTTGGAACGCTTCAAGGTGGACCATGTTCCACTGAAACTGAGGGCAGGTCTTACATGACTACCTCTTCGGCTTGAAGGCGAGAAGAGTCAATCATGGAAATTCTAAGAACTCAGACTTCCTTGATCGAGAAACAGAATCAGGCTATTGGAGCTCTTCGGCAGCAGAGCATGGCAAGAACAACCGAGCAAAGCCCTCGTGTGGCTTCCGACAACCCAAGCAATCTCCCTCCTCCTCCACCACCTTTCAACCCGAACGTGGTTCCCGAGCGTATTACCGGGGAACCTCATCCTGGCCATCCTTTCACAACAGAAATTATGGCATACCAAACCCCGCAAACTTATGTAGGACATCAAAATATTTCTCGCTATACCGGGACAACCGATCCGATGGACCATATTGCGGCTTACGAATCCTCCATGATGTTTTATGGAGGAGGGGACTTCATGAAATATCGCGCTTTCTCAATGACTTTGGGCTCGGCACCCTTACGGTGGTTCAATTCCCTACCTGCAAATTCAATACACTCTTGGGCTGAACTCAGAAGAACGTTCTTGAATAGGTACACTGCCAGTATGTCACAACCAAAATCCGATCACTCATTAGCTAGAGTTGCACAGAGACCAGACGAGTCTCTACGAGACTATTTAGCTCGGTATCAACAAGAGGCTAGTGACATATCGGGTTTACAATCTGGAGTATCTGTTCTCTTGCTTACTCAAGGGTTACGAGACGGAGATTTTAAAGATTCTTTGATAGGAGAACCGCCTAAGGATATGGCCGAGCTCAGGGAAAGGTCCAGAAAGTTTGTAAATTTGGAAGAGTTTCACATAATTAGTACTGCGGCGCGTGGTAGGGAAGAGCGTCAAGAGCAGCGTCCTCGGCAAAACGATCGGTTTCGAGATGGTAGAGGGAGGAGGGATAAAATAGAGAAAGAAAGAGGAGAAAAACTGCCTCTAAAAGGCAAATATGATGAGTATACTCAGCTTACAATACCAAGGAGTCAAATCCTTCGCGAGACTATGCACACCGAGATGCGCAATATTACTAGGCCTCCAGCCCTGAGAAAAGCTGCTCAGAAAGATAAGACCAAGTATTGTGACCATCATGGTGGATGGGGACACACCACTGACCAGTGCACCATGTTAAAGGACTTGATTGAAGAAATGGCGAGGGACAGAAAACTCCAACAGTACATTGGCGAAGCAATGCGGAAGCGTGCTAGGAGAAAAAGCCAGTCCCCACCCAAACCCGAGCAGAAACAAAGAAATAGGAGCCCCTCGCCACCTGCGGGGGGAGCTTCTACCCTACTGTCCGAACAGGATAAGGGTCTAGAGGGTTTTTTGATCAACACCATTGCTGGAGGATTCGCAGGTGGAGGGGAGAAAAGAGGTGACCGAAAGAAGTACGTGGGTCAAGTTCTTTCTGTTGCCAGCCGACCAATTCAAAAGCCTAAAAGGAAAAATATCGTCATCAGCTTCAGTGACGAGGACTTTGCTGACATAATCCGAGACCACAACGATCCCATGGTAATTACAGCTCGGCTCGGCAATTATGAAGTAAAGAGGATTCTAGTTGATTAGGGAAGCTCGGCAGATATTATGTTCTTGGATTTGTTTGAAGCCCTGAAGCTGAAAAGGTCTAATCTAACTCCGTTCGAAGGAAGTTTGATTAGTTTTACGGGCCATTCGATTGTTCCCTTAGGCCATATCCACCTCCCAGTCACCCTGGGAGAACAACCATCCGCTGTGTCAAGATTGGTGTTGGTCTTGCTGAGGAAGTTGAGAAAAAGTTGACATAACTGCTCATTGAGAACAAAGACCTGTTCGCCTGGACCTCGGCAGACATGCCAGGCATTGACCCGAATTTCATCTGCCACATATTAAGTGTCTATCCTGGCGCTAAACCAGTTTGCTAGAAGAAGAGGCGGGTCGGAATCGAAAAAGCTCAAGCCACAGAGGAAAAGGTTGTCGAGCTGCTTGAAGCTGGGCTCATCAGGGAAGTGGTATACACCGATTGGCTGGCTAATCCCGTACTGGTAAAAAAATCTAATGGAAAGTGGAGAATGTGCGCGGATTATACAGACTTGAACAAGGTCTGCCCCAAAGACCAATATCCACTTCCTTGCATAGACAAATTAGTAGACAGCTCGACAGGATACCGGAGACTATCCTTCATGGACGCTTATTCTTGCTATAATCAGATTCCGATGTATCCTCCCGATCAGGTGAAAACTTCCTTCGTGACTGAAAACGCTACGTACTATTATAATGTCATGCCCTTCGGACTCAAGAACGCTGGGGCAACTTACCAGCGAATGATGAATAAAGTGTTTGGCTCACTTATTGGGCCCAGAATGGAGGTGTACATTGACGACATGATTGCCAAGAGTTTGAAGGAAGAAGACCACGCCAAGGACTTGAAGATCATTCTTGACAGAATTCGGCAGTACGATATGAGGCTGAATCCGGAAAAATGCACCTTTGGGGTTCCCGCTGGATCATTCCTCGGATTTATGCTCACTAAACGAGGAATCGAAGCGAACCCTGAGAAATGTCGAGCTATCCTCGAGATGAAAAGTCCATCTGACATTAAGGGTGTATAGCAGTTGGCAGGTCGGGTAGCAGCTCTTTCCAGATTCTTATCTCAATCAGCTCGGAAGGTCTTACCATGGTACCAATTGTTGAGAAATGAAAAAGAGAAGGCATTTGAGTGGAACGATGCATGCGAAAAGGCCTTCACTGACCTTAAGCAATATCTGGCATCCCCCCGATCCTATCTAGCCCTGTAATTGGAGAGACTCTGTTCTTGTACTTGTCGGTGGGTGATTCAGTTGTCAGTTCAGTTTTAGTTCGAGAAGAATCGGGCAAGGAATCCCCCGTTTATTTTGTTAGCCGAGCGCTTCAAGGACCAGAATTGAGATACCAAAAGGTGGAAAAGCTGGCTTTCTGTTTGGCCATCACGACCAGAAGACTGTGTCAGTACTTCCAGAGTCATCACATTAAGGTCAGAACAGCTCAACCTATCCGCCAGATTCTCCAGAAACCCGACTTAGCAGGAAGGATGGTAACTTGGGCCATTGAACTTTCCGAGTTCGACATCACTTTCGAACCGAGGAAGGCAATGAAGTCTCAGGTTCTAGCTGATTTCCTCACCGAGTTTACTGAGCCACTGACGAGCTCAAACTTGGACTGGAGCATTTACGTTGATGGATCGAGCAATAAGCTTGGGGTAGGTGCTGGTATAATCCTGGAAAATTCCGATGGAGTTACCCTTGAGTATTCTCTGAAGTTTGAATTCCCTACTTCAAACAATCAGGCAGAATACGAAGCTGTAATGGCTGGTCTCAAGATGGCAAAAGAGGTAGGGGCCCGAGAAGTCAAGATTTTCAGTGATTCTCAGTTGGTGGTCTCTCAAGTTAAAGGGGATTATCAAGCCAAAGAACCCATCCTCCAAAAGTACCTTGAGAAGGTGAAGTTTGTCTTCAGAGTTTGCAAAAGTTGAATTCTGTCATGTTCCGAGGGAAAACAATGGCCGAGCAGACATTCTTTCAAAACTTGCTTCAACAAAAGGCCCCGGAAATAACAAGACACTGATCCAGGAAACGGTGCACGGACCTAGCGTTGTCCTCTCCGTTTCGGTGGATCCAAGTTGGACTGCTCCGATCACGAGTTATTTAGAATAAGGAACTTTGCCTGTTAATCCAACCGAGGCTAAGAAGCTCGTCAGAAAAGCCTCGCAATTTGCTTTAGTCGAGGAAATTTTGTTTCGGCGAGGGGTCAGTGGCCCTATGCTCAGATGTTTAGATCCCACTGAAGCAAAACAAACACTTGAAGAGGTTCACGGAGGAATCGGAAGCCACCATGTTGGGGGTAAATCGTTAGCCAAAAAGATTCTAAGGGCAGGATATTACTAGCCGACCCTTCAGCAAGATGCAATTAATCATGTGAAAAGATGCGAAAAGTGTCAATTCCACAGCGACGTGTACCAGAAGCCGGCCGAGGAACTCCACTCATTTCATCTCCCTATCCTTTCTATCAATGGGGAATGGATTTGATTGGCCATTTTCCCACCGCACCAGGACAGCTGAAATGGATGGTGGTTGCCATAGATTACTTTACCAAATGGGTAGAAGTCGAGCCTCTAGCAACTATCTCGTCTGCCAAGGTTCAAAAGTTTTTTGAAAGGCAGGTCATAGCTCGGTTTGGAGTTCCACAAGTTCTGGTGACTGACAACGGAACTCAGTTCGCAGCAAAGGCGTTCCAAGACTTGGTCAATGCTTTAAACATCGAACACTATTTTTCCTCGGTTGAGCATCCTCAGACCAATGGACAAGTGGAATCAGTAAATCGAACCATCATCCAGGGAATTAAGAAGAGGCTTGTTGGAGCAAAGGGAAATTAGTTGGATAATCTGCATGAAGTACTTTGGTCATACCGCACCACAATACAAACTTCGACGGGAGAAACTCCTTATCGGCTTACCTACGGCTGCGACGCGGTCATCCCGATGGAAAGGATCATCCCCTCATTCCGAACCATACAACAACCAAACCCCCTCAACAACACTTTACTGTGTGAGGATCTCATTGTATCTGATGAAGTCAGAGATCTAGCCGCCGAGCGAGAACAACATGCCAAGCTAATGCAAGCAAAAGAGTACAATCGCTTGGTAGTACCCAGAGAGTTTGAGGTAGGTGACCTCGTCCTAAGAAGAGCTGACATTGGCCTGAAAAACGCTAAAGACGGGAAACTGGCTCAAAACTGGGAAGGACTCTACCGAATAACTTCCAAGACGGGAACAGGGGCCTACAAACTTGAAACACTCTCTGGTGCTCTCATCAATAACACTTGGAATGTGGCAAAGCTTAAAGCGTATTTTAGCTAAAGTTATTCATCCCTATTTCAATTCTGTTTTTAGTTTCATTGTTATTTTTGCTAATTGATAGGTCTGTTTATTTTTGATGATGGTATACGCTCGGTGAAACTCCGAGCCCATTGTATTTACTTCTTCAATTAAATAAAAGTTCTGTTTCTGAATTCTTGTATTTACGTACTTTTCCTCATAACCGATTAGCCACCGTTTATGACGCGAACGATTATAAACAGCTCGAACAAGAGCTTATAACTCGTCAAGTACTTTAAAAGATTCCCGATTCAAACGTGATTGTCATAAAATCATTTTATACATCGCGGATAGAGGAACCCACCTTGACTAAAGTGTCGGAGTTCCGAGGTCTTAACACTTGAATTCATAACTAAAAGAATAATGAGAAGCAAAAAGTCATAACGGATATAGTAAATATTCAATGGTTACAGCAAAAGGTTCAAGCCCATCTAATGGGGCAAATACATAAGTTGAAAAGCAAAAGGGTAAATCTACTCTATATCAGATAAAACTATACTTTCAGGATCAAATTTATCCTCTTCTTCCTCTCCACCCTCGGCCCCGTCTTCCTCGGACTCTTCAGCAAAATGGTCAGGCAGATCGTTTCCACCCATGTCTATTTCGGCTCCATTATCACCCACGATCCGACCATCTTTGACACTGAAGTTGGGGTCAGCACCTTTGGTTATGAGGCCAGGATTCAGGATACGAAGCTGCTCGGCGGTATTGAGGAAAGAATCTTCAACTGCATGATCCCAGTTATAAAGATTCTCTCTGGCTGCCCTTTTATGCTTAAGAGCTTTCGCTCTCATTTTATCCAGAGAGGCTCGGAGTCCAGCGGTCTCATCCTTGGCATATTCGAGTTGCTCTCGCGCTACTGCAACATCTTCCTCGGCTTTCCGAGCTTTCTCTGTGGCCTCTCGCAAAGCGGTGGCATCCTCTTCGGCCTTCTTCAGGATTTCCTCGGCCCTCCTCATCCTCTCATGGGCCTCCTGGAGAGTTTTCTCAGCCTTCTCTTTGTCAGCCTCGGCTTTAGCCTTGCCAGCTTCAGCCTCTTGCTTATCTTTTTGCAACCCTTCTTTCTCTGCAACCAAGGTTTGAAGTCTTTTTTCAAAAGTTTCTACCTGGAGGTTTAAATAATCCTCCCGAGAGTCAGCTTCCTGTCGTCTTTTCTTCTCTTCGGGGGCCACGCCAGCATAAACATCCTCGCCACGCTGACCGAGGTAGCGAAGAATGCTCGCACCCCGTAGAAGACTCTTCACCAAGGCAGAGCAATTGTTTTCCCAAACCGAGGCAGGCCAGGCATCCATCACTTGTGCATCCTCAGGTGGAAAGATTGTTGCATTGAAGCCATCAGGAGTCTTCTTTGCCCACACGGTTTTTGCAACAATGTCCTCCACGCCTTCAGAGCCTTGGATCCCTTTTGTGGGATTTACTCAGGTTAAGCCACTCCCCAGCTATCCCTTTTCCCGTGTCCATCCGAGGACGCTCGGGAGTACCTTTGGCCTCGGGAGTACCTTTTGGCATTCGGCTGAGCTTCCAAGTTAACTATTTGCTCACTGCCCTCGGCTGCCAAAACCACCTCGGCAGGAGTAGCACTGGGAATAACAGTTGGACTGTCAGTTGGTGTTGGCTCGGAGGATTGGCTCCTACCCGATGAACCAGAACCTGCCTTCATCGCAGCTAGTTGAGCCATCCTAGATGAGGCAGCAGCACTCTTCTTGGCCTTTGATGCTTTTTTCCCCATTTACTCTGCAACAGAAATAGTATGTCAGTGTTATACCGAGCAAAAAAAAATATATATATATATATACCTAGCTCGGCCTTCACTTCAGCCTTCGTTCTCTTCAAAAGTATTTGTTTCGTATCAATCTGGCCTTTTTCTTTGAGATATTCCCAAACCCGATCACATAAACGTCTCTCGGCCCTACTCAAATCCACTTTATAGTCAAATTGGTATAAGGAGGCCCCTCTGTTATAAATATCGCCCGACCAACTTAGCGGGAACTGAGGCACTATTTTAACTTCTTCTCCATCTACAATTTGCATCTACAATTTGCTTCATGAACAGCATACCTCGGCTCCCGTATATCCATACTTGAAGAAGCAAGGTTTGAAGGATTTCCAAGAATCGGTAACTTTAGCAAAAAGGGCATGGTCTTTCCGAGCCTTCAGCGACACCCAGAGCCCTTTGGAGTCACCAAATCTGTTTACTTGAGGGGCATATATCCAAAAAAAAGGATCGTAACGTCGCGACCAGATCCTCAGCATCGCAAAATTGCTGGAATGCTCTGACAAAGGTCCAACCGCTCGGATGCAGCTGACTCGGAGCTATGCCTAGGTGATTGAGGACCTCTATTTCGAAAGTGGAAAATGGCATACGAATTCCGATCTTCGTGGCTATTTCCTCGTAGAAGTAGAAAAATTGTTGGTTTACTGGCACTTTGAAGCATATGCGGTCGTCTATGCTCACATGCGTCAAAGAAAATTCTGAGACATTCCCGTTTGCGTTCGGCGGGGTCAGAACAGGTCGAAGATGATTCAAACTATCCGTCGTAAGCAAAGAGGGCCTCGTCCCGAGTACTTCTCGGTCGAAAGTTCCGTCATACTCCGCATGATTGGGTGGCAAAGGGAATTCGTCGGGGTGAGTCACACATCTGCGCTCCACCATATCTGGGAAAAAAGTAAAAGGCTCGGCGTTAGCATTTTTCATAACAGACGTTTTAATTTTAAACCTAAGGCCGAGCCTTGGACCTTTTCCCCAAAACTCTTTCCCTCTGGTAAAGCACTCTGGGCTAGTCCTAACCTGACCCCGACGCTCGGCAAACCTATAAGCCAATAGCCACCTACTTTCCTCTGCGGGATCGGAAGGATACTCCGTGGTCAAAGGTTCAACCTCGGATGACTCGTTTACTCTTTCAACACAAGGGGGGTAGGAGGATTTACAGTTCTATTACCAGTACTAGCAATGTCACAAACAGTTTCTAAAGGAGCGGATTCAACCTCATAATCCCCAGAACCCCCAGAGGAACTAGAATCACTGGAAGGTTCTTCGCCTAATCTCTCACAGAGTTCGTGGTAAACCCTTCTCCAGTATCTCCAACCCCTCATAATTGAGAAATCCTAGTACCAAACCCTTTAACTACCAACCTAGAACTAAAACCCCAAATCCCTGCAAAACCCAGAAAAAGCAAAACCCTCTCAAAAAGGAGAAAATGATAGAACCAGAAGTAGTTGTTTGAGTTAGAAAGAAAGAAAAGATTACCTGTTTTTTGTTGTTGCTTGATCTTTGTGAAAGAGTTTGATTGCGACGATTGACCGTGAATGCGTCAAGGAAATGCACAGGAATGTGTTTGGAGTTAGAGAGTGAAGAAGGTTTCTGGTTTATGAAATTGCAAATGAGTGAAAGTTGAAGGGTATGAACAAAGGGTTCAAATACAAAACTCTTCAACTTCCCTCCTTCCACGATGCGCCGGTTGGGCCAAAGGCCCGTTAACCCACTCAGCCACTCACAGGGAAAGACGTGGCAGTTATTGGAGTTACTTTTTCAAAGTTCGAAATTTGGAATGATTTGGCACCACTTCCCAGGACACGTGTCGTACCCAAAGAACTTAAAATGTCACCTCGAACAGGCTACATGGTTAAGGCTGGAAACAGTTGTCACACACTTCTGAACCAAGACATGCTAAAGGTTAACCCTAGCCACTTGTTACCTTGTCACAGACTTTCCAAGTCTTAGGAGCTGGGGGGCTTGTAGGGTCTGCCGATCACATACGGACCTGAGTCTCGGCAAAGGGTTCATCTAAGGACATTTTGCTCGGGTTACCTGTCCTGAAAGTCCTTCGCTCGGACTCATGGGATCCGAGCATACAAGAGGGGCAGGCTCGGATTTGATGGAACCGAGCCTTACGATCGGTCCCCAATCCATCAGGTTAGGGACTTTAGGACCGAGACATATCGTCGGCTCGTGGATAAGCTTAGGCTCCTCGAGGCTTCTTATCCCTTCCGCAAATCTCTCCTAGATTCTCACAACAGCCTAGACATGAGATCTTCAGCTGATCCTATCCAGATTCTAGAAGCATAATTGTCCGATATTATCTCACAGAATCCTGGTTCAGCACAACTCTGATACAAGGCCCAAAGGGCCCATATCAGCCTTCTCCAAACCCTATAAATAGCTCATCACAGCTAGGGTTTCAGGTAAGTACTCTCATCCCTAAGTTGACACTCTGCACACACACGTTGACTAGGGAGATCCTGCTTTTCCCAACTGGAACTGCAGAAATACCATAAGTCATACATCAATACTTGATCCTCTCCTAGACTCCTGGTTGCCATAATCTTGAGTGCTTAGAGAGTTAAGAACATATAGTGATTAAGGACACTACAGTACTTAACTCTTTCTTGCCTTTCTTTATTACTTTGAATAGTAATAGTTTCTTTATTACTACTTCCTCCTGTCCTATTTATAAGATCCTTTTGGGATTTTTCCCTCCTACCTAGGAGAGTGGATATTTTGTTAGTGACATTGGAAATGTGAAAATTTGATATACTTTTTCAAAACTATCCCTATAATTATTATTGGAACTCTAAACAGTGTTGACTTTATAGGGATGTTAGTGGAACAAAATAATTAAATGCTAATGAAAATTGAAAAGAGATCTTATAAATAGGACCAAAATAAAAACCTCAAAAGGGTCTTATAACAAGTTGTACCGATCAAAAGGGTCTTTTGATTAATAATTAGATAGAGTAGTGTTATAAATTCATGATGAGTTTATTATGAATGATGAGAAAAAAACACTCTGAAATAGGAGTATGAAAGTAAAGGTCGATGCATGCATCCAGCCTTTTGATTAATAATTAGATAGAGTAGTGTTATTTCCAACTGTACTTAGTCGGAAATTATAAAAAAATTTCCGACTTTTACTTGTCGGAAAAGTGATAATTTTGTTTCTGCCTAACGAAAATCGGAATGACTTTTCCGACTTTTTAGAGTCAGAAGTTAAAAAACACTCAAGGTCATAATAGTCCATTAAAAAGCAAAATGGGGCCAAAAAATCACTAGTGGGGTTCAAAAAGAAAAGCTCATCTTTTTAGCTTACAAACACTTTAGGTGAATTACACCCGGAAACTCATCAAGTACAAAGCATGTCACAACTCTAGGATTAGTTTGGATTTGGAAAGATATATATCTTATTCTTGAATTTTAGGATCATTTTATCACATATTCTTGTTTTTTTTTTAAATGTCCGGCTCCTTAAAATTACTTTTGGATTTGTCATATATCCCCCTTATTGATTCCGCCCAAATTTTGCTAAGATGTCACAAACTTACATCAAAATCTTAGTCAAATGCAGGAGATTAATCACATGGTGTCACGTGGACGAAAAAGACTTTTTTCTCTCCAATCTTTTTTTTCCTTTTTTTTTTAAAAAAAAAAACTGAAAATATAAAAAAAAATATTTTTTTTAGTTTTTAATTAAAAAATATCTTCGTCCACGTGACATCATATGACCAACCTCTTGCGTTTAATTAAAATTCTGGTATAACATGTCAACAAAATTTGACCAGAATTGATAACAGATATATGATAAACCTAGAAGTAATTTCGAAAACCAAACATTAAAAACAAAAAAGAAAAATGGCATGTAACAAATTGACTACAAAGTTCAAAGACTAATATAATTAGTGGTTCATATGTCATTTGCAAGTATGGGTCTATTTTTGGTGACCATACATGGCTGCGGTGGTCAGGACTCCGGGTGGCGTATGCTCTGGTCATCGAAAAGCATTATGGGCAGATTGGTGATGAACTGATGGTTGTCATGACTGGTGATGGTGGTCAAAGTGGTGGCAGGGAGAGAAGTGGGGTGATCTGAGTGAGTAGGGTTAAGGCTGAAGGAGTGTAAGGATGTAAATCCAAAAATATATTAAAAAAAAAAATATAGTACACACTAAAGACGAGGCTGTTGATCAAAACAAGGCAAACACCAAACATAACCCATGGTTGAAGACTCATCTCCAATGGGAAAATTAGTTCTACCATTCATCTTTATATCCCTTATGAAAGAAAACAGTATTCTTCAAATGCATGATTGAAAAACCAAATATATCAGCTATTTACTTTTTATTAAAGACATCAAACCTTATATACCCTGAATTAGAACTGTTCTAATGTCAAACTACCATTGAAAATGCTTTGAAAGTTACCCCTTGAGACAAGGTGGGAAAGACCAGCAATTTCACATATAAAAGCACTTGTACCAGGTGAAATGGAAATGGCGAAACACCTTATATTGACAGGCAGTTCTTCCGAACGTAACAAAGGGTTATCTGTATCACACTTACGGGTTTGGAGGTTCGTATAACTACTCTTATGTCCGCCTCCTGACACGCCTGCCATTAGGATTGACTGATTCAGCAGCAGCACCATCTGCTAAATCTTGCCCATATATGCTACTACCGCTTCTCTTCCTGCTCAATGGCTGGCCTGGGTTGTCATCCACTGATGCAAATGTCTCCAGCAATTCCAACAACATTGAGGGGCAGCTCTCTTTCAAGTGCATAAAAGCTTCAGACTGCATTACCGCTGAAAAAAGCATAACAAAACAAATTGTCAGACTCGACTTCAAAAGTTAACCTTCAAGGGTTCCAAAAGGCACAACAGCTCTCTTTCAAAACCAACCAACACGCGAAGTACAAGACCAATCAATACACAATCAAACGGAACACATTGATGTTGAGTGTTGGCTCATGCAAGAAAAGAGCAGTTTCATTCATGAATTTTTCATTTTGTGGACTAAGATCCAGGAGGGGGATAACTATATCCTTTTCATTCTACCAAATAAAAACTTACCATCATTCCCTCTTTCATAAGTTAATAACTCAAACAAAGAACCATAAAGCTCCTGCAAAAATTTTATAATTTCTAAAACATGAACTGTAATTAAAAATAGTTAACTATTAGAAATAGTCAAAAACGAATGCTCACAGAAGGAAGCAATGAGAATTTGAGATTTTAAAGGATTTCAAATTATAATTAATTTGGAATGTCAGTGTAGATACTAACAAATAATGACAGATGGAAGCAAACAAAGACCCACATTATTTCCATCAACACAACATAAACCACAAAGCCTCCGAAAAACAGAAGCCATCTCATCTGAATCTCAATGATGAGTGCACTTCGATAACACAATAATACCATATACATTAATAATGGTCATGCTCCCTATGGTTCATAAATGATTCTATATCTCACTATCATCAGTGTTATTGTCCCCCACAAGCTCCATGGCAACACTTCCTAAGTCTGGACCCATCATAAAAGAGGGATGAGATGTTTAGAATAAAACTACGAAGAAAGATATTTCTATAGGTTTATACTTGTAACAAAATACAAGAAATAACATACACATCAAAAGCCCTATATCGTTTTTTTGGCTTAATTATGTGAGAAGTCCCTGAAGTTTGGGGTACTTTTGTCAGATACCCTTATTATTTATTTTTCAATATTTGACTCCCCGAAGTTACTTTTGGGTTTGTCATATACCCCTACTACTAATTTTGGCCAATTTTACTGGCATGGAACATCGGAATCCTAGTTAGACGCAGGAGGTTGGCCAATTGGTGCAGCGTGATGTCACACAGGCGAAGACGACCTCTCTTTCTTCAATTTTTTTCTTTTTTTCTTTAACTAAAAATATGAAAAATATTAAGTTTTTAGTGTTTTAATTTAAATTAAAAAAAAATCTTCGCCGACGTGGCATCATGCGCCTAACCTCTTGCGTCTGACTAGGATTCCGATGTTATATGTCAACAAAATTGGTCGGAATTAGTAGTAGGGGTATATGACAAACTCAAAAATAACTTCGGGGAGCCAGACATTAGAAAAAAAAAAAGAATAAGGGTATCTGGCAAAAGTACCTCAAACTTCAAGGACTTGAGACATAATTAAGCCCGTTTTTTTTTTACCCTTTGGACCAACCAAAACTGCCTACAACAAAAGCCCTAAATAGAGAGTTGTAGTCATGCTACTTCTCAGTTCAATGTAGCTTCCAAATAGTGAAGCATGCAGGTATAGTTCCTGTAAGTGTTGAAGTTACCCACTAAAAAGAAAATTTTTAAAAAAAATCTGAAATAATTCTTTCCATTGAGTACCTTAAAGCAAAGAATCGCAAAAAAATAAAATAAAAATGGTAATACCAAGTGGAGTTCTAACAGAGTCTCATCATTAAAAAATGGTATTTGACTATATTGAACATACCAAAACAGATGCGACAGAATGCTAACAACTAATTTGGCAAGCATGGGGAAACATCAGTGCAATGGTATAATATGCTGGAAAATTTTTAAGTTGAAACAAGCATCAACTTTTAAATTCATATTCGAAAATAATACTCACCTCCCAAGTTTGTAGGATTCGCAATAAATTTTAAACAGATTGCCTTAAGCTGTGGACAGTGGTGTTGTTCAGCCAGAGAAAGTGTTGTGGCCACGTTGTCAGCATTGATTTCATCACACAGTTTTGATTCGCATAACATTTTTAGCCGATCAAGATTATAGAGATCAGCGGCAGCCAAGAGATGTTGCACCATGACAGTATATGAGCACATCTGTATTGAGCCCATGACCTCATATATGTCTGGAAGTTTGTCAGAGTAAATGAAGAGCAGCATTGCCTGAAAAACCAGATTAAAAGGATTTTCAGTCGATCAATCGAACATGAAACAATTAAAGAATAAGTAATATTCAGTCAGAAATATTACAGCAAGAATACAAGTATACAACACATTAAAGGTGGTTTGTAAGAACAATATTTAAAAAAAAAAAAAAAAAAAAAAAAAAACAGCCACAACTTCCCCAAGTATAAGAGTAAAAGGAGAATATAACTGACATAAACAGTGATCAGCAAGTCATACTTGTCAAGAACTCAAGATCAAGATGCTACCTAGGATACACGTAGAAAGTTGTATGTAAAGTCCTGCTAAAAATGAAAAGTTATATTTGATCTTACGCATATGCATACAAAATAAATATCTAGTAAAAAATAACATCAATATCACAACATATAATTAGCTTCAACTGAAGACACTTTGGAGAGAATGACATAAACAGAGCACTGAATTCAGAAAGAAAGAAAGAAAATAGTACAAGCAAGGTCAAGCCACCCACTCAGCATTACTTGAACCACCCAGTTGCGAGCCACCAGCAGTCATCCACAAATCAAAGTCACAAGCAACTCAAGTTGCAGCGAGAGAAGAAAAGATCGTGAAACTCATCCTATTAAGACGATTTCACAATCTTGCCCGGCAATCATACAATGATCAACAAAAGATCGTGCAGCCCTACGATTAACCAAGGCTCTCAATGTCCAACAAAAAGACTCAAGCTAACTTGTCATTTTCTTGATATGCAACATCTCCATTACAAAAAGTTGCAACTAAACTTTTTAACTATGATAAAAGCAACTTAAATTCTTATTATTCCACCGCAACCAACAAAATTGGTTAGATACACATAGTTCCAAGTAACTGATTCACAAACAAAAAGCGAGCAAATGTGTGACAGACCTTAAAGGCTTAAACTAATATTTAAAAAAATTAAGTTTCACTGATCATATAATGTGATAACAATAACAATGCCAATTCTTGTTTTGTAGAATGTGTCAAGCATTTCATTGGTAGTCAAACTCTTGAGTGAACTCTAAAGAGTTTACAAACTTTTAGGTCCCAAAAAACAAATTAAATTGCATGTAAATTCACTTGGTTAAACTCCTAAAAGTTCAAGTGAACTCACATAATTAGCGAACTCTCAAATTTTCTAGCAAATATACAAGCCTAGATTTATACAGGCGTTTGGCTTCAATATGTACCCTTTTGGCTAATTTTTTTGGGTGCTTGGTTCGAATAGCCTACGCTGCAATATATTGGTTTATGCTTTTATGAAGCTAGATCTATGCTTTCATTATTATTTTTGTTCTGTTTTGTTATTGTACAAAAAGCCTTTGTTGTTGTTGTTTTGTTAAACTACCAAATAATGTAAGTGCATGGCCAAGTATAATATATTAATTGGATCAAGTATTAATAAATATTTTCACATTATCATTTGAAGTGTTATTCAGTTGGAATTTTAAATATCAATTATGGGTATACTACTCTAGTATACCAGCACTAGAATACATACATGTTTTTAAGCAGCAACATTTTTGAATTTTGAGCATGTAACCTATTAGAAGTTGAGTTTAAGATTCCAGTTCACCAGTGCTACACTAGTTCGCCTTAACTCTCGCATACGATTACCTTGATCACAAAATAACAAATTACAGTCTAGCAATACCTTGAAAATAAAGGGCTCAATATCCTCTACCACCACTTCATCTATGCTAGGATCCCCAACAAGTCCAAAAAACTGAGCTCTAAACACAGGAGAACGGGCAGCAAGTATCAACTTATGAGCTCTGAAGCTTTCACTCTTGACCTTGAAAACTATGTCACTGCCAACTTCAGATTCTAACAAGTCCTTAAAATCTCGGCCCATGTTCGACCGTGGCATAACAATACCCTGTTTAGACCCCTCAAACCGAGTCTTGACAACACCAACGGTGCAATGCATGACGAGGCAATCATCCTTCAGATACTCCGAAGTCTCCAAAAGTGACCTCCTGAAAAACCGTTTGTAGCCCCTGAAATGAACACAGAAAGGTTAGTTGAAGGAAATACCAAGATTAAAAAAAAAAAAACTACCCTGTGGCCTAAAGTCCCATTAAAATAAAAAAAGACAAATAGGAATGACTAAATATATGATAACAATATTTAGATAGGGAAAGTGTTTCTTCTATACCTAAATGCTAACACCTCACCTGCTACTGGTTATCAATGAGCTATATCTTAGTTAACAACATTCATAGTTTGGTTATAGTTCGAAGTTCGAACTAACAGCACCTTTTTCAAGAAAACCCCCTTTTTAGTCTCCGACATTATAAGCATCAGCACTATAATCCCTGGCTTTAGGAAATTATCCGAATAGTACTTCAATTTGTAAGCATCGGACATATTAGTCACGCTGTCAACCGTTACAGTAATTTGATTGACATGTTACGGTTTCAGGGACTAATATGTTAATTTCTTGATATGGAGAACTAACAATAGAACCGGTGCTTACAATTCCGAGGACTAATGCAAAGATTTGCTCTTTTTTTCCAAACAAAGGAATTTAACATCAACGCAGCCAATAATGAACTCATCCGTACAAATAACAGAACCGATTCTAACATTATTCTCACCCAAACCCTAAAACCTCAAACATGCAATCATCCCAAATTTGACAACTTCACAATTCAACCAATGACAAAAACCATAAAAACAAAATTAAAACCAGTACCACATGCTTCCCCTATACTTCAAAGTATAAGGCCCGCTCTCGAGCGGGCGATCGAAGTGGCTATGCACTTTATCATTCCCTTTATAAGTCTGATCGACCAGCGTGAGCTTAAACAGCGCCCTAACATCGGTCCCCTCGCTCGCGAGCGCAATGAAAACGGACACATACATGGAATTATCCTCGGGGTTCTTCCCATCAGGGTAAAAGTAAATAGCCCAATCGAAGCCGCCGACGCTGAAGGTGTCGCTCATGATGTACTTCCCGGGGCCCATGCCTTTGGCGAGAGAGTAACCCTTGATGGTGAAATTGTGGGAGGCGTTGACGGTTTCGCTGATGGAGCGGGAGCAGGAGGAGGAGGAGGCTTCGGAGAAGGGCTTGAAATCGTCGATCCTTTCTTCCGGTTCGGGTGACGGCATGATGAGATGATGGAAGAGAGGAGGAAACCCTAGGAGCGGAAGAAAGGGTGGGGCATGAAAGGGGAAACCCTAATAAATCGGTGGCTGAGAAATGAGGTTCCGTTGAGGTCGAGAGAAATAGGGTTGGGTCGGGGCCAGGGAGGGAGGGAGAAAGAAAATCGAGGGAGAGGTTAACTTAGCATTGAAGAGAGGGATGGATTGGGAAATTATTGCGTCATGGTCCCATGCTTTATGTTCATCAAAATAATGATTAAATTTGTCGAAAAATGTGTTTTGTGGCTTTTGGTCTTTGGATTATCATGCCCGAGTTCAAACCAATAAAAAACAATATTTGACAAAATTTAATTAAAAAAATAGGAGAGATAAACTTAAAAAATGATTATTTTTATTGGTCTGAATCACGAATAACATGGTGATTCATGATAATTAATATTTTTTCATAATAGAAATTGTAATTTGGGTTACAATTTCGAACACGAGGAGTCGTGATTAGGCTCGATTAAAAAAGTATGATACTATAATCCAAGTAAAAAACATAAGTAGACTTGTTTAAATTTTTAGTTCCAGAATTGAAGTGATTTTTTGAAATCAGTCCTTGCTCAAATATTTGAAAATAGTCATTTCATTATTGACAATATACCACATCATTTTCGCAACAATGAGTGATGACATGTTATCTGACATTATGTAACACCATGGTTTTATTTTATTAAAAAAGTCAATTATTTTAAAATTGAGAATAATGTTCCTCCTCATACGAGGAGAGAACTTATCTTCTTATACCATCCAAATCATGCCACATGTTTTAATTTAATTCTATTTTACTTTTCAATTACTAATAATATACTATTCTTTTTAAAAAAAAAATCATCAATAGTATCAAAGAGGCTCCTCGAGCAGTGTCAGCATTGCTACTCCTCTGCTCCCTATTTGACACCGTCTCCGTCACGTTGTCATTCGACACCGGCGAGCCAACAGCCATCATCCATCTCCAACCATCACCATCATCGTCGTTTTGCTATCCACCACCGTCGTTTTGCTTTCCACCACCGTCTCACCAAATCTAAACCTTATATGTGGCACCTCGTCCCCTAATAGATATGCATAAGAATTGAGTTGCTTTGCTGCAGCTGTTGATGCTTTCTTTTAGGTTATGTTTGGATATACAATGTTGAATGGAACGGAATAGAGTAGGATAAGAAGGAGTGGGTGGAACGGAATGGAATAATATTAGTTTACCATTCCATTGTTTGGGTATTTTGTAATGGAATGGAATTAAATATATGATTCCATCAAGTACCCCCCAAATTGGGTGGAACAAAAAAGGAGGTTCTGGATGGGATTGGATGGAATCCATTCCATCATATATTATTCCACTCATTCCTAATTTAAACAATCCAAACAATGGAATTTAATTAAATTTCATCCCACTTCATTCCATTCCACCACATACCATCAATCCAAACAAAGCCTTACTTTCTTTTTGTTTTCGTATCATCCATTTTCTTTGTTGTTTGTGTTTACCAAGTCATATGCACCCATCTCTATTTGATTCGAACCATCAAATCCGTGCTCTGCTCTACACCGGCGTCCTCTAGTTCAGACTCGCCACGAACCAGATGTCACATTGCCATTCGACACCGGCGAGCCAACAACCATCATCCATCTCCAACCACTACCATCATCGTCGTTTTGTTGTCCACCGCCGTCGTTTTGCTTTCCACCACCATCTCACCAAATCTAAACCTTATATGTGGCACCTTGTCCCTTAATAGATATGCATAAGAATTGAGTTGCTTTGCTGCAGTTGTTGATGTTTTCTTTTACTTTTCTTTTTGTTTTCGTATCATCCATTTTCTTTGTTGTTTTTGTTTACCACGTCATATGCACCCATCTCTATTTGATTCGAACCATCAAATCCGTGCTCTGCTCTACACCGACGTCCTTTGGTTCAAACTCGCCACAAACCAGACGTCGAGGCCCAACCATCGCACACTGGCATCCTCTGCGGTTCATGTTCATCATTTTTTTCCCTTGATCCCTTGGCCACCATCCACCGTCCACTGTAGCACGAACAACCTCATCGTCACATGCCAGCAGCAGGTGTCACGCAGCACCGCCTCTGTCCGCCAAATTTGTAGGTTAATTGTTGTTGGCTTTATAGGTGAGGAATATAGGTTTTTGTTGCGATCTGGTTGTCCATAGTAGTTATTGTTAATTTTGTTATCTGGTTGAAATGACAATGATGGGAAACATATGTATTTATCTATGCATATGTTTAATCACTTAAGGGATTAAGAGTTATCAAATTGAATAATAAACAGTGATTGCACAAAAGGGATCTAGTAATTACTACCTTGGGAATTTGTTCATGATTTAGGGAAAATCAGAGATTCATGATTAATAGATGACGCCTACAATGAAACCAAGTTCCTAACTCGTTTTCTTAAATTGCTCACAACTTTTATTTAGTTTTTGTTTTTATTTTATTTAAATTAAATCTTAATTAATTAATTACAAACCTATAGATTTCGCTTCTAAGTTCTAACTACTCTTTGGTGAAAACTAATTGAACAATTTGCAATCCCTGTAAGACGATAACTGGTCTTACTGACTATATTACTTGTTGACCCGGTATACTTGCCGATAGTCCAACATAGATAGCCTTAAAAAAATAAGTATGGAACATTGGTTCTGCAAAACAGGACAAAAGATAAATGTAATAGGCAAATTCAACTATCACAACAACCTTACATAAATCACTTATACATTGTTTCAAAACACATGAAAATGAATGTTTAGCAACAAAACTCCCGGAGGGATTCAAGGTATCAAAATAACTTAGACATATAACAAATTCCAAATCCATGACAACATCTAATCAAAAGCATGAAATGAAAGAACAAAACAATGTATGAAAGTGATGATTGAAACACATGCTCAGCTTCACACAAATCAAAACTAGATCTATCAATTACTAAAGAATTAAGAGGAAAAAAATGAAGAACTGGATGAGCGTTTTTAATAACCAAAATATTGGGAGAACTTTTTTGAGGACCAAAATGGGAGAGAGAGGGGCCAACTCAACTAGTTAGAGCAGAGGTGCCTTGGTGGAAGGAGGAACCAGAATCGATGGAGGGCGCGATCTTTATGGATGGTGGGGCGACCAGGCAACGTGATGGTCGTCGTTGCAGGGGTCGATGAAGACTACCATAGAGGGCAGACAAGCCGCGTCCTTGGGAGAGGGCTGAGGAGCACCGTGATGGTCGTCGTTGCTTGCGTTTATGAAGAGGACCATGGGAGCACCGTCGAACGACCCTTCTGCTCCTTTCCTGTAATCCTCTTCCCGACGCACTATGTTGATTGCTCTTAGGTTTTGTTTTGCCTCTTTAATTTTTTAATTTGCCTTTCAGTTTTTTTTAAACACATTAACAAGGACACATGTCAAGATTTGGATGTTATAAAAGATAAGTTCTCTCTTCATATGATGTAACGCCCCAAAAACTAGTCCAAATAAAAATACGGGTTAACAAAAACTTTTTCCATAAAGAGTGTAAAAACCAAAAGTACTTTTCATTAGAGTTATATTTCTTTTACAAAATATTCTGAGTGTAAAACACTTATATAATACAAAATCCCAAAAACCATTTTTACATCCAGAGCATTGGTCTTCACAACTCGATCCTTCTGCAAAAGGATTCAGATGACGAGACATCATCCTGGTTGTTCCTTCTAGACACTTCCACTCCGACAGGAGTGGCTTCAGTCCTGTCCTTTGAAAGAACCTACCACCACAAACATGGTAGATGGGAGTAAGTCACTTGTCATATCGCCTAAGCAGATTATATGCTTGGTCAAACACAATCATCACAGATATCATTTCAACATAATAAATGCATGCTCAAGTGTCTTATCAAACAACATTAACTATAACCATTAATCTTTCATGCTATGCATGCACGTCTCTCAAATCATTTCTCCATAATCAACTCTTCCAAAAAAACAACACTCTGGGATAGGCAATCGTGCGCTCGATGTTTCCAAAACCTGTATAGCGGCCACACCGTTCTATACCGGAACCTCATCGACCACGATTCTAAAATGAAACAAGGGGATGATCCCTGAACCATTGGCCACCAATAGTTCTAGGTACTTGTCATTTCTACGGTGGCTGCCACACCGTTCTAACCGTCTCATGTAGCGGCCACACCGTACTACATGGTTTCCAATCTCGCATGCACCTCACTCATTTTACGATTCCCTGTACACCATGCATGATATGCATAACAAATATATTAATCATCACATTATACACATGGCGGCCACACCATTCCATGCCTTCATATAGCGGCCACACCATACTATATGAATCCTTTAAGTGTATCATACATATGCGGGCCACACCGTTCCACATGTCTTCGTATAGCAGCCACACCGTACTATACGGAATCCCATTACACTTACCACACATATGGCGGCCACACCGTTCCACATGTCTTCGTATAGCGGTCACCCCGTACTATACGGAATTCCATTAAGTATAATGACTTCATGTAGGAGTTAACCTCAACATATGTGAATCGGGGTGATTTCACTTATCCAACTTTAACATATCCAAATCGGAGCAACAAGCCCTAGCGCATTTGGATTGGATCCTCATAATCAGCAAGCATCACCATCCTTGCATTATCATTATTACTCCTTAAGTCATTATCCTCTTATGTTCTAAAACATTAATTATCAAGTAGACGCAATCTTGCTTTATCAAACCCTTGCTCATCATCATACTCCGTTCATGAATTATTAATCACATTCTGTATTCTCAGTGTAATCATGTTCACTTTTAATCCAATGATGGCATTATGATCACTCCACTATTCATGCCTCAATAGTCAACTTATCCGGATATCATACTCAAAGTATTGTTCATTAATCATATACAATCGTCATACTCAAGACATGATTCATTAGGCATATGCAATCATCATATACCACTCATAATTTATTTATCATCTTCAAGAAGACACTATCAAACCAATTAGAACAAAACAAAGTTCCAATTGAAAAAATAATTCTTAATAAATTAGATGAATAATGATTTACTCTTTTCTAACTTGTTAATATCATGCTTAACTCATTTATTTAGAAACTAAAATAATAGTTAAGTAAAACCTTTAAGGATTATAAGAAAACTAAATTAATTATTTACTTCTCTCAGGTCCTAACCGGTTACAGAATCTGCTAACCGGTTAGGGACAACAGTACCTGAGCAAAACAATTTCAAATTCAAGTCTCATTCATTTTAAACCCACATTAAGCTCTTCACAACATCATTCAACAACTTAAGGCATTACTAGAATATGATTTAGTTAGGTTGACATTGGACTAAGACTCTAATGATTTAATTAAATTAATAAATGATTAAGGACTCTAATAATTTAAGTTCAAGATAACCTCAAAGTCTTGGAATCAATTCAAAAGAAAAAGACAAATACTAATTCATATCATCCTTAATCCATAAACCAAAGACATATTAGACTTGCTTCATTAATTCCAGGTTATTGTGTAAGGAAAACTTGATTCATTATTACTCTCAGGTTCTAACCGGTTACAGTCACCCACTAACTAGTTAGATTATGCAGAACTTGAGAGTAAACAGATCACATTTCAGTTCTACTTGCTTCCATATCTCAACTTTACTTCTTAGTAATCAACATACTATAATATTCACATGATTCTAAATTGGTTTGCATTATAAATTCATTGAAACATAATTACATACCATCAAACTTAAAAATCAAATGTTCGTAAACTTGATATCATTTAGAGTTTCAACATAACTCACAAACTTTCAATCAGTTTAACTTAAGCACAATTACAACATGATAAGAAAATATCCAACAGGTTCAATTCCAAATTATCAAATCTCCACCAAGTCCTAATCTAACATACTTATAGTCAAGGAATGGTTTTAACATTAAAACAAAGATAGTTCCTCCACTTTACCAATCATAATTAAGTCAAGCTCATGAATCCTTTCACTTAATTTCATCATTTAGTTTCAATACCTAAAGTAATTTCCAAGTCATAAAAGACCATTACAATAAGCTTGATTAACTATTTTTCCCTCTCAGGTCTTAACCGGTTAGAGCAACCCGTTAACCGATTAGACTCTGCAGACCTAAGAGTAAAATGCAATGCTCACATATTCATTTTGCTTCAAAACTTCCTTATCACTATAAACAACAATCACACATCAATTGCTCAATACTCTTAAACCATATATGAAGTAATTCATTTCATTTCAAAGCATACATCATCCAAACATAACCAATCTTACTTAAGCATGTTCTTTACTTTAATTTTTGCAATGAACTCACAAAATCATATTCAACATAATTTCAACAGAATCACAGCATCTCATTTCAAGTCAGATTGAGTCTTTATTCAAGTTACTAATTCAATAACCAAGTGATTGTCTTGGCCTCCAAGCCAAGCAACCATGTCTTGGTCTCAAATCAACAATTTCACATAAAACATATATCAAATTTCACAATCAATAATCCTAGCAATATGAATGACATCTCTCATACCTTGGACAAATTGGACAACACTTAGACAAGCTCTAAAACACCCTAGAACAGCAGCTACAAGACAGCCACAACAGTCACACCAGAACAGCAAAAACCCCTTCAATTGCAACCTCACACACTCACAACTCACAAGCTTGATGTGCAACAACTCAAGGCAAGTTGTATGCACAAATTTGAGATGATTTTGGCAGAGTTTTGGCTTAGAAATTGCAACGAAAATTGAACAAGCATCAGCACAACACAAAGCAATTTATAGAGCAAGAAGATGGTGGTGGAAGGGAGGGCGAGTCATCACCAAGGCCACCCATCCTTGCCCCACGCCCTACAGGTGTCCTAGACATGCTAGTGGGGTGCCAAGTGTCCTGGGAAGGCTTTACCACGAAGAAGCTTCGTGATTTCCAGCTCAAACCGACTTAAAATTATGCAGATGCAGTCGTACTAACCGGTTACTGGTTTTACTAACCGGTTAGTCACTGCTAAAATTCAGAAATTAACTGTTGTGCTGAAAAATTAATATAAAAAGATTTACTTCTCAAAACACCATTTCCACCATTGGATGTCAAGACAAAATCATTAGAAACCTTGTCTAAAAATTTGAGCATGATCTAACGGTTAACGAAAGAGATACAGTCCAATCTTTACATGATATTTTACTAAAATCTCATTTTCTTAAATGATAATTCATTTTCCAATGAACTCTTTTCATAAAATATTCTTATTTATGAAATTTATTTATTAAAATAAATATTTTATTTATTTATTCTCTTTATAAAAATGAGGGATATTACATATGAGGAGGAACATTATTCTCTTTAAAATTATTAAAAATTTCGATTTTTTAAAAGAAATATGCTATTTAATTATTTTTAACAAATATGATTTCAGAAATCCATAATATTTGTGTTTTAACAAATAATTATTCTCTTTAAATATGATTTTAGAACTTGTTCTGGCGTTAGGAATTAGGTTTAGAGTTTTTATGCTTTATATTAATATTAGTGATGAATTGTGAGCAACTTTGAGTTCAATGAAAGTTGGGATTTCCATGGGTCATTATTTTCTCTCTTTGATTCAGGATTGAATTGCCTATTGATCTTATCAGGGATTATTCCTTGAGGCGACCACCCTGACTTATCAATCATCCTTGATTGTGGCGCCATTCGCTTCACACCCCTTTTATCTTCTTCATAGTTTCCCTTTCATTTGTGTTACATACCCCAATCCTTATTCATTATAACAGAGAATCCTATCACAACAATGATTCCACGACTAGTAGATCCGAAAGGATTTGTCAAGAGGGAGACTACATCAGGCAATATTAGAGCTTAGTTATAGATGGAATTGACAATTGTCATATCGCTTCAAAGGAAGAAGTCGTTAACCCTCAAACACAAGCTAGATTGCTGTGAAGGTGATAAAGATGAATATTCTCGATGTATAATAAAACAAATTTGAACGAAAAATTATAAAGTAGTGCAATTTAAATCGGAGGAAAAAATTATCATTCAAAATCAATCACAAGAACCAACAACTTATACCCACTTCTTACTTTCATGGAGCTTTCCTTTTTTCTTGTTTTTATATATTTCAATTTAAAGTCGGTTTTCATTTGGCATTCAAATTTAAAGAGAGAAAATTATCTTCCCATAATCTATTAAATAAAATTATATGTTCTCTTATTCTCCAAATATCCATGAAAGCAACAACATCGCTTCTGCAACATTGTTTACTTCCACTCATTATTGTTGGAGGTGTAAAAATTTGCATTTCTGATACTAGTGAATTGGAACATATTTTCAATAGAGATATGTTGGAAGTGTAAAAATTTGCTTTTCGGACACTTGTAAGTCGGAACATATTTTCGATAGAAGTATGTCGGAAGTGTAAAAATTTGCCTTTCCGACACTTGTGAGTCGGAACATATTTCCAATAGGGATATGTCGAAATTGTAACAATTTGCATTTTCGATAAATGTATGTTGGAAGTATGAAAATTTGCATTTTTGACATTAGTGAGTCAGAATATATTTTCGATAAGGATGTATCAAAAATTTTTTTTTATACCTCAAAATCGAAAACTATTTAACTATAAAAGTATTTTAATTTTTTTTAGAAAAAATGGGGACAAAAATTGAACCTGATAATCTTTTAGTAGTTTTTATACACAATCCCATGCCAAAAACTTCCCAAAAAAAAAAAAAAAAAAGTAAGTACTCCTACTAAGTACTAACATAGAGTATGGACACACAATACACACTTGCACTTTCTCATACAAGTTATTTCATCATCTTCAACCTCAATCACAATCACAGCTTCTGATTGGTCTTGAGCTACAAACCAAACCAAACCAAACAAACAAACCAAACCAAATAAAATAAAATAAAATAAAATGCAAGATCTCTGATAAGCACCTCAACCTTCCTTCCCATTACTGGAAAGAAAAAAAAATGAAATCCCCAGTGAATGTCGATTTCCTAAGAACACCTCTCACTCTCAAGATCATCGCTTTCTTCTTCCTCTCCATCACCTTCTTCTACTTCGGTTACCATTTCTCCGATAACTACCACCAACTCATCTTCTTCTCCCCTTCCCACCACCCCAACCCCTCTGTAACCGTTTCCCCCAATTTCAACAAATCCTTCGACATTTCCACCCTCATCCACGATCCACCACCACCACCACCGGCTGCGGCGGTGGATTCCATTGGAAGATTCGGGATCTTGAATGAGAACGGGACCATGTCCGACGAGTTCGAGGTTGGGGATGTCAATGTGGATGAGTGGGTGAACGAGACGCAAGTTGTCGATGATTCGGGTTCGGGTTCGGGTGAAAGATTCGGGATCAAGAAGTTCGGGTTATGTGCGAGGACCATGAGCGAGTATATACCGTGTTTGGATAACGTGGATGCGATTCGGAAGCTGAGGACGACGGAGAAAGGGGAGAGGTTTGAACGGCATTGTCCGGAGAATGGTGGAGGGTTGAATTGCTTGGTTCCTCCGCCCGCGGGGTACCGGACCCCAATTCCATGGCCTAGAAGCAGAGATGAGGTAGTTTAAATATTTCAATAATGCATGAAAACATTGTCTTTTTTTTTTTTTTTTTGCAATTGTTAAATATATACTGGTTTATTTTCTGCTATTTAGAACCAAGCAAGTGCGAGTTGTTCTAGCTTAACTAGAGTTTCCGAGTTCAAGTTCATGGAATGCATATTGGTAGGAAAGAAAGACACTAGAGCTTTGCCATCTATAGTAATCCTACGTGACATGACTCGAGCAGGATTACCTTACGCGGAAGATCGATGTAGTTCATACCAAAAAGCTCATTTTCTATTTAAATTGGTTATAATAAAATTTATTACTACAGAGAGTTTTTGGAAAATTGCTTTTTTGGTTTCCGTAACAAATAATTAAAACCAAGCATGAACTCAATTTGGAGGATTTTGTTTCTAACAGACAATTTCGAACTGAGCCAATTTGTTTTGGCTTTTTTCCGTTTATTTGATTTAGAAAGAAAAAAATCGCTTCTGATATTCATATGCTTGTTTGGATGGTTAGCTTTTAATTATCTGGCAATAATAAGCTGGAATTCAACTTGTTAGTTTTTAGCTTTTCACGTAATCCTTTCTATGAAAAATGTTTATGGAGAATCATTTTTTTAGCTTAAATAAATGGGCATTGGCTTTCTTTGTTTTTTTTTTTTTTTTTTTTTTTTCTGAGGTTTCCTGATACAAGGTGATGGTTTTTTGGTTTAGGTGTGGTACAATAATGTTCCTCACACTCGTCTTGTTGAGGATAAAGGTGGCCAGAACTGGATTTCCAGAGACAAAGACAAGTTTAAGTTTCCAGGAGGTGGAACGCAATTTATACATGGGGCAGATGAATATTTGGACCATATTTCCAGGGTTGTTATATACTTTAGTTTAGCTTTGGTTTTGGACGGTATAGGTCCATCTTCTACGAATCTGATGTTGAACATCTGCATTTGTAGATGATTCCTGAAATTACATTTGGTCAGCATATAAGGGTTGCACTTGATGTTGGCTGTGGTGTAGCTAGTTTTGGTGCGTACTTAATGTCACGAAATGTCCTCACCATGTCCGTTGCTCCCAAGGATGTTCATGAGAATCAGATCCAATTTGCTCTCGAACGTGGTGTACCGGCGATGGTAGCAGCATTTGCGACTAGACGTTTATTATATCCAAGCCAAGCGTTTGACTTGATGCATTGTTCGCGCTGTAGAATTAATTGGACCAGAGATGGTACGTGTTTTCTTCTCTTGTATAATGTGCAATAATGAGGAGAAAATGATGTCGAGGGATCTATAATCAACCAGTAGATTATGTATCAGAATTGGTAGTTTTATTGATATTTGATAGTTAAGCGTGATATTTAAACAACATTATTTTTATTGTGATGCTTAAAACTCTTTTTAATTGTGATGAAGATGGGATATTGCTGCTTGAAGTTGATAGGATGCTAAGAGCAGGTGGTTACTTTGTCTGGGCTGCCCAGCCAGTTTATAAGCACGAGGAAGCTTTAGAAGAACAATGGGAAGGTAAAATTGAATGAGTTTCCTCTTAGATTGAATTTTTTCAAGCCTTTTAATTATGGAGTTATTATATTTGACGAATTGTTCAATTTTGTACCTTTGTTTCACATTCTCATTTTATAACATGATGTATATACCAAATGTTTTATACCATGTTGTCCATTGGTGTCTTAGGATGACAGGCAGAATTAGCATGCTATCTGTTAATGATCAACCTTTTTTTGGTATGAGAAAAATCTACTACCACCAACAAAATTTGCAACTATGCAAACAAAGGCCCTCTTTTCATCTTGCTACCTTCCATGAAGGGTTCGAGACTCAAAGATGTGAAGGAAAGCAAATTACAAAAATGACTTAATTCTGTCTACTAACATTCTATTTTTCCATTTTTCTGTTCTAGGGAAACAAAACATGAATCTAATAGCTAACTCTTTTTTAACAAAATCAAAAATGTGAACTGGTTGACATTCTTTCATCTGAAATTTCCTCCTTTTCCTTTCCATCCAGATATGATAAGCTGCAGCAGCATAACTAGCCCAAATCATCCTCATTCTAATTATGTTCCCTTCGAAGGCATGCATTCTCAATAATTTTATAGATTATCACGAAATGTCCTCATCTTGATTATCACTTGTAATCACAGGAAGGATATCTTTCAATCTTAAGCAAATCAACTAGGAGATACATTTGTATAAGGTGTTGCAGAGAGCAATTGGCCTAAAATCCTTAACAGTATTAGGAAAATCTATTTTAGGAATAATGGTAAGGTTTGTGCTGTTTACCTCTTGCACAATATTTCCAGTTGCAAAAAATTCATGATTAACAGCACAACAGTCAGGACCAACTATGTTCCAGATAGTCTTGAAGTAACCTGAACCATAGCCATCAGGACCATGGCTTTTGTCCCGAGGAATGGAAAACATCACATCTTTAATCTCCTGATCTGAAAAAAGGTTTAATCAGTTGAAGTTGTTGTTCAACTGCTAAACAATTTCCAGTAGCAATATCTTTCCCAGTGATGGACCAGTGACAGGCTTGACCATTTAGAATATTCTTATAATAGCCTTCAAAAACGATTTCTTTGTTGTTCAAACTAAAAGTTTGACATTTTTTGTATTTCTTTATAAATCAATTTATTATTCTCTGTCTGGAACGCTAAGAGCCTATGGCTGGTAAAAACATGTATGAGGATAAGCATCTTAACCTTTGATGGTGTCAAAGACCTGCTTACCTGCCCTCGCTTTCAGTCTCAGATAGTCACTTCTGCTATTTTTATTGAACTTACCTGAATAGTTAATAATTTATTATAGTTGGTCTAACTCTTAATTGCTAAGAATGCTGTCGTCAATGCGTCATTTATAATGGGCTTTAACATTGGATTTTGTTATCTCCAGAGATGCTTAATCTTACTACTAGACTCTGCTGGAAGTTTTTGAAAAAAGATGGGTACATTGCAATATGGCAGAAACCTTTTGACAATAGCTGCTACCTTAATCGCGAGGAAGGAACTAAACCTCCACTGTGTGACACAAGTGATGACCCTGACAATGTTTGGTATTCTGTTCTTGCCTTGCTGATATTTGAATGGTTATATACATTTTCTTCCAATATTATGATTATCACCTCTAACAATCTTTCAATTGACAATCATTCTTATGTCTGATGCCCACGGTAGAATCAGGGAGTAGAAAATATGCATGTCTTGCCAATATGTAGGTTAAAACACCCTAAAGAAGTAGAATAGGGTAGTTCCTTTCTTCATTGACATTGAAATGTTAAACTACCTGTTCTCATAAAAAAGAAAGCTAACCTTGGTTGATGAAGCTATAAACTCTAATATAAACCTTGACTATAAAAATATGTATGAACTATCTTGATCACAATCAAAGGTTGATAGAAGCCTTTATATCATCAATCTGTAATTTCAATTGTAGTTCTTTTAATTTTTTTGGCCTATTAAGGTGGACTACCGAAGCATATATTCAAAATTGTGGGAAAGTTCTCCAGTTAAACATACTATGGGGGAAAAGAAATAGAATGAGATGAAAAGAGAAAAGAAAACGGAATTAAATGGTGGTATGTAAGGATGCAGAACTGGTCATTTCCCTGTAAATACGGTTTTCCTTTTGCTAAAGGTTATATTATCTCATTTTAAATTGTGGAATTCTGCAAAAGACTAGGGACACTAAAAAGTTGATCGTGCTGCACCCTATTTGAAGTTATATAATTTTAGTAATGGAATAGTTTTGGTTGAAGCTTCGTGATAGCTTTTCATGCATCTAAGTGTTATTAATAAAATTCAATGGCTCATTATTGGTGATTTCGTTAGTTCCTGGTTCAATATAGGTATGTTGATATGAAAGCATGCATCTCTCGGTTGCCTAAGAATGGAAATGGAGCAAATGTTACCAGTTGGCCTGCACGTTTGCAAACTCCACCTGACAGGCTTCAAAGCATAAAAATGGATGCTCTATTATCCAGGAATGAATTGTTTAAGGCAGAATCAAAATATTGGGATGAGATAGTAGATGGCTATGTTCGTTTTTTACACTGGAAGAAATTGAGATTACGAAATGTTATGGACATGCGAGCTGGCTTTGGAGGGTATTGTTCTTATCTTACTTTCTAGTTATAAACATACATTTACAATTTTCTGATTTGCATTTTCAATATGTTTGCGTGTTTTACAGATTTGCAGCAGCATTGATTAACAAGAATCTTAACAGCTGGGTTATGAACGTTGTTCCTGTTAGTGGCCGAAACACCTTGCCTGTTATATATGACCGCGGTTTAATTGGAGTTATGCACGACTGGTATTTTACTAAACTTATTGAAGATATATTAAACACACGTGTTTTTCTCCATATCGTACCGAGGTTTCTTAATTCCCACATACTGAAAAACTAGCATTAGTTTTTAATATGGTAATGCCCTTTTAAAAGTGATTTTTTTTAAAATAAAAATCACCCTTGTCCAAATCCTCCAATTTGCTTTTCTTAATTTGTCAGCATGTAGTGATATTTTGTGATTTATAACTTAGGTGTGAAGCATTTGACACCTACCCGAGAACGTATGATTTACTGCATGCAGCAAACCTGCTTTCTCTTGAGAGGAAAAGGTACTCTATTCTCCACTTGTCAGCTCTTTTATCCTTTTGCAGGTTAATTATTTTCACATTTGCTTGTAAAATAAAATAAAAATGAGCATTGTTTGTTTGACATTCAATCTGTGTCTAACCTTTGTGGCTTTAGAGATAACTACTTTAGATAAGATTATGCTAATGTTAGAGCATCTATTACCATGGAACTCTTTTGGGTTGAATTATATGGGTCCTACCATGCCCTCTCATTTATCTTTACTTTATGAAACTCAAGCAACTCTCCACTCCAACCCTGAATTCTTAAAAAGTTCATTAATTTTGCCCCACAAGTTTTGGAGTAGGGCTTTGCTTGTGAAATCATTGCTCAAGTCTTGGACTGGGGCCTGTCATTAAGTTTGTGGGTGCCCATATAAATTCTGTGCAATAGTTCAAGCAGCTGTTGCATACACCTTAGCGTATTTTGTTGCCTCTCTAATCATACAATACAACTCTTGTACAACTTTCACAAAGCTTTGTGTAACTCCATGCAACTCGCATTGGAGAAGCTCTTATTTAATTTGAACACTGTCGTGCCGTAGCAACCATTGCTACCATCTCAATATTCGTGCATTTTGAAACAACTTCTATTTCATTCATAGCATGTACTATGAATTTAAGAGTTCTTAACTGCTTATCATAAAAAACAAAATTCGTAGAGGTGCACTATTTGTGCTGTTTGTATTTGTAGGGACTAGTGCTTCTATGGTATTGATTATTTACTGTTTGTTGCATTTCTGTCTTGCAGATGCAATGTTTCGTCAATTATGCTTGAGATGGATAGGATTCTAAGACCTGGAGGACAAGTTTACATCCGGGATTCTCTTGAAATCATGGATGAACTTCAAGAGATTGCCAAGGCAATGGGCTGGCAAGTGATGTTGCGTGATACAGCTGAGGGGCCTCATGCACGTTATAGGGTCTTGGTTTGCGTCAAGCACCTGCTACGAGCTTGAAGTTTTAGGGTTTAGGCAATTTACATAGGAAATGATTTTGATCCAGCATGGGGGTGAAGTCGACAGAACAGGGAAAGTCAGCGAGTCAGTCATTTGAGAAGTACAAGAAGATGCAAGAGCAAGTATCACTTCCTTACAAAGGTCAGAAGGTGGTGAACGCTGTAAGCATTTGTTTATTGATACCAGGCATAAGTACCTGGACAGGTGAAGTGTATGTGTAACATCTAACTTGTTCGTAAAATTCAATTTTTTTTTTTTTTTTTGTATATTGTATTCCAAAGCTCGTTGACATCTGTTACAATTTTCACTGACATTTACACCAAAGGCGATGTATGTTATAGTGTATAGGAAACTCTTCTATGACCCTTCCCTTGTATTCTCAAACACATTTCTTTGATTGATTGATTGAATGTAGGCAATATGTGCTCATTTCTTTTCTTAGGGTTTTTCACAATATGTTTTTAGATATTTTATCATATGTTTCCTCCTAATCAAAGAAAATTATGTGCAAGTGTTTTTGGTTTTTTCGATATTGTTTCACCACTAGTCGTAACAAGTATTTTACACTCCCTTTATCTCAACTTTCCCTTACATAAAATTAACATTTTCTTATGATTTGCTAATATGTGTATTGTGTAAAATGGTTTTTCAGTTGAAATAATTTAACATATATATTAGATTATAGTAGACAAAAATATTTTTATGTGTTTTGTGAAATCTAAGTATTAATGAGAAATGTTATTTTAATAATTTGACTTTTAGAAATTAAAACAAAAAATGGAAACCCCGAACCTTTCCTACCCTTTGCCTTTTTTATCATTTGACGAAAAGTTTTTCTCTCTCTTTGCTTCTCTTTTTCTCCGTACCCAACCCAAATCTATGAACCACTAGTAATTCAAACCCGTCAGCGTCCGCCAACAGCAGCCAAGACCTACCAATGCCCCACCCGTGAACCACTAGTTGCCCAAACTTGTTAGCCCAGATTCGCGACGTTCGGGGTTGGTGCGGGCATCTAGGGTGACAACAACGGGTCATACTTCCTCTCGTCCCTCATTGTGGTCCAGAGATTTGGTGATTGTGAGAGGAAGACAAAGGTGGCAGTGTGGTCGGGGTTGAAGGTGAGCTAGTGAATGTGGTGGTTCTGTTATTAGAGGAGTGGGTTTTTATTTTTTTTATTTTTTTTATTTTTTATTAATATATATATAAAATAAAAAATAAAAAACAAAATTATTAAGAGTTAATAGTTACTTTGGTTCTCGAAAAATATATTGGTCATCAATTTAATCCTCAAAAGGTTTTTGACAACAATTTAGTCCCGAAAAAATTAATATGGCACCACATTGTTCATTTTAGGGACTTATATGTCCATATGAATTTTTCGGGACCAAAATTTACACTTCGTGATGCTATCTTGATCTTTGTGGGATTAAATTGATGCCAAAAATATTTTGAGGATTAATTGATGACCGATGTATCTTTCGGAGAACAAAATAATTATTAACTCTTATTAAAATATCCCAAATCATTAAAACTCATTCCACAAAACACATTAGTATTTTTGTCCAAGATAATATTGTACACTATGCTAAAGTGTTACTCTCTCCGTTCCTTAATATAAGTCACTTTTATCTAATTCACATATATTAAGAAAAATAATTATTACTCTCAAATTTATCAAAAAATATGTTGTCATTCCAAAGTTACCCCTATTTAAAACTTTACAACTCTATTCATTTATTTCTCTATTGTAATTATTACCTATCACCCCTATGTAATTATGAGGGGTGTATTTGGAATAAACTCTTTAATACTACCTAGATATTCCAAAATGACTTATAAAAAGGGACAAGAAATTTACCAAAATGACGCCCTATATTAAGGGACGGAGGGAGTAAAACTGAAAAACTACCTTATGCATGCTAGAAAATCCTTGTACATACATATACGCATATATATATATATATAGAATAATGTATCTCCTGAAACCAGGAGGGAGTTTATTTCCTCAAACCATTGAAACAGTGACACTTGTACACAATTTTTCTTTAGTTTTTTTTAAAATAAAATAACATAATAAAGTTCCGAGTTTTGAATTTTGGCCCCCATAGTTGAGATTTTGGCCCCCATTTCATTTTTTCTTGGACAAAAATGTCCTTCAGCGTGTTATTTCTTCCGTCTATATAAAGACGGAAACGTATCTCCGTCCATACGCAAACGAAATTTTTCCGTTTAATGATCAACAGAATTATTCCGTATAAATAGAAACGGATTTTTTCCGTCTACGTAAAAACGGAAATATAACCGACCCTAGTAGAAGTAATCAAGGTGGGCCCTGTTGATATTTTTCCCTAACCATGGCTCACCAGCCCTTGTGGTGATTTCCACCAGAATATCAATAATGGCAATGCTAACAAAGTTTCCAACTCCAACTATGCTTATGTATGCTGCAGCTCCCATGCTTCTCAATTTATCTGGCATTTGATCATAGAACAATTCTTGAAGGCCAACGATTGCAAACGCATCAAAGACACATTGATGATGTATTGAGGAAGAAGCCACCAAATTTTCATTGGTAACACAGCTTTGGGATTATCTAAGAGATCATAGTGTCTAGCAACACCAACCCTTTTGGCCTCAACAAGTGCTGCCACAACCATAGTGATTAGGGATAAAAAAAGACCAACACCTATTCTTTGTAACACTGTTATGCCAGTGGGGTGCCCTGTGAATTTCTTGGCTAGAGGCATGAAAACTCTGTCATAGGTTGGGACGGCAAAGAGGATTATGATTCCAGTAAGGCCTTGCATTGCTGCTGGTAGGGTCGGTTATATTTCCGTTTTTACATAGACGGAAAAAATCCGTTTCTATTTATACGGAATAATTCCGTTTGCTTATGGACGGAGATACGTTTCCGTCTCTATATAGACGGAAGAAATAACACGCTGAAGGGCATTTTTGTCCAATAAAAAGTGAAATGAGGGCCAAAATCTCAACTATGGGAGCCAAAATTCAAAACTCTAATGTTCCTCCTTTAACCAGGAGAAGAATTACCTACCTAAACCAATTAAATTATGCCACCTGTAAAGTTGTTTTTTTAATCAAAATACTTTTAATTAAATTACTTTCGTATTTAAGGGAAACATAACTAGGTTGACCAATGTTTCATAAGCCTTGCTCGCCACCCGCCGCCGCTTGTTGCCATCGCCAATGGCTACCACCCAACACAGTTCAACAACGTGTGCTTTGAGAATGCAGAGGATTTTGTTACCAACAACGTTGTTGATCTGAACTATGTCGTGAGATCATGGAGAATGACACCAATCTGTGATGGAGTCAAACCCTTCTTCGCGAATCTGCACATATTGTCTTCAACCTAATAAAATAATGAATCAACAAAAAAATTGTAAAGAACCAATAAATAGTAAATAAAAAAACAAATGAATGAATGAAATATAAATGAATTGAAGAAATAAAGAGAGAAAGATAGATACATCTTGGGAAGAGGTCTTGAGCCAGGTAGGATGGGTGTTCTTCCATGGCTTAGTAGAAGCGACATTCTCTTACAGCAATCAAACCCAGAAGAGTGGCAGCGGGTGTTGATTCTGCTGCGGCTTCTGAATGAGTGGCAACGGTGGCGGTGGCAACTAGTAGCGGTGGGTGGCGAGAAGCCTCAGGTCAACCCAGTTATGTTTTCCCATTAAAATAAAATTAAGTTTACAGGTGACACAATTTAATTGGTTTAAGTAGCTAATTTTCCTCCTGATTAAATGAGGAACTTTAATTTATTATGACAAAATAAACCAATACTCCGTTCTTCTCCGATTTCTCCTTCTTGTTAGCGCCTTCGTTGTTGCTCTGTGTAATAGCCCCAATTTCTTTATAAAAACAAAATATATTTTATAATTGTTGTGTGAATTCTATATTATGTGAAAGCATGATAATAGAAAAATAAAAATAAAAGATTTATATCATTAGATATAAAACTGACCGTTGGATATGAAGATAAGTATGTTAGGAAGCTTATCTCCAAATTTGAGCAAGATCCAACGGTTAACGAAAATGTTATGGCCATTTGAATGCGAAAGGTGATGTCATTTTTGGCATTGGATATAGATATCCATATCATGGATATCGATATCCACGACTCTGATGGCTCAAAAATAAGTCGGTTAAGGCACGAATGGCTGTGGTTTCTCCAAGTTTTCAGCCACAGATCACCATAAAAATATTCCCTACAATGTGCTTAATTGATAAGGACATTTGGGAGGGGTTATTTCATGAATTTAAGGGTGATCTCTCTCAATAACTGATGAACATCCTCTCAAACTCTCTGAAACTTGAGTTTTCTGGTGCGGACTTGTTCTCTTTCGTTCTCCTTCTACAAGTCACACCAAACCACGAATCATATACCAAATTAAAGCTCTCTTAACCCTCTTCAAATTGATACCAAGTTTGCTCAATTTGGTGGAGTGTAGAGATATTTATAACCCTGCAAAGTTTGGTGTTTCAATCTGAAATCTGAAGTTTCAGATTCAAGAACCCGACTTTCTCTGAGTCGTTCTCTATGATCCAAGCCTCAAAACCTTACGATTCTTATACCAAACTGAAGCTTGTTCAACCCTCTTCGATTTGGTACCAAGCTTGTCTGATTGGTGGAGTATGGAAGGATTTATACTCCTGCAAAGTTCAGTATCTGAAACTGAAATTTGCAGAATTTCAGATTCGGGAAGCCATATTCCTTTGATCTTTGTGGTAAGCTCAAGTATCCTTTGAGCTTCAAACTTGTTTTATTTTCAAGATTTCATACCCTAGTTTTGATTCTAACCATTGATCACGAATTATTGTGTCTTTTTCATGGTGATCAACATGGATTTTGTGACCCTGTTGGACTGAAAACAGAACCGTTGCAGCTGAATCGGAAAAGTTGAGATTTTCCTCAACCGAACCAATCTCTTCCAACCCAAACAAGTCTGAATCTTTGTGATAGGTAAGGGAGAAGTTATCCGGGTGCTAGAATAATAATCTGATGGCTAGAAGTATAGGAGTTCTCATGAACTCAAGGGCAAAAGCTAGGAAAAGTTGAGAACTTGCTATAGGAAAATGACTTGGAGGTCATTCCAGCATAATTTCTGAATTGGAACAATTTATAAATGATGATTAAAGGCTGAACTAATGAAGAAACTAAGCTGTAATGTGAGGAAAATGAAATCCATAGGTTAAGTTGTGATCTTTATGCCTTTTATGCATAATACTTGAATCTTACATGAAGATGATGCCATGTTTGTTGAAATTATGCATTAACAGATGTATTTATACATGATATTGATGTGCTTTGGGTTGAGAATGGTTAAAGTAAAGTGTATTGAGATTTAGTATTTCAAAACTCAAATCAGTATGCATAAAAACAGGGTGGATATAGATATCCAACATGGGGATATTGATATTGCACATCGATATGCACAAGAGGATATCGATATCCATACCCCAATTTTACTAAAAATCTGAATTTTTACATCCTATGTGATTGGAGACCTTTCTAATCAAATAGAATGACCCTAAAAGGGTGGAAATACTAAACTTTACTACACCTAGCTTTAACCTATCATATTTGTACAATATGGATTGAATTTGATGATGATTGAGTATGAATATGAAATTCATGCTTATAACGAATGCATATTAATGATGATGATAAATGAATGCTAAAATTCATAAGGTGACAAGAATGATTGAATGATGAGAAATGATATCCATTCGCCCAAGGAGCGCGGATGTTGATATGAGGAAATATGAACTAAGAAATGAAATCCATTCACCCAAGGAGCGTGGATGTTGATCTGATGAGATTATTGGGATGATTGAATGATGAGAAATGAATAACTCCTAAAGGCTGGTAATGAACCATTCTTGCATTCATGCATTGATTGAGAACTGCTCCAGTTTGTTGAGGCCTATACTAGTTCTACATCAAGAGGAGGAAGTCTGTAATTCGTGCGCATGGCGGAGGAAGCCTGTAAGTCGAGAGGGTCGAGCGGAGGAAGCTCACGAGGACCCCATTTGCCTCCGAACTGTGATGCCCCGGGCTATGAATGATTAGATATTGCATGCATCATGCCACTTAAACACAAGATATATCGGATGAATAACTCGATTTGCATTTGTATATGCATTACTATGTGATTACCTGACTACTTGTGTTTGTTATTTCTAGTACTGATAGATTATTATTTTATGATGTGCTTTGGCTATGACTTACTCCCCCCTAGCCTTTGGTGGTAGGTTCAAGTAGCCGATGAAGTCAATCCACGGGGCAAGCCAGAGACTCAAGCTGAGAAAGGGAGAAAGGCATTTCTGTATGAGATCCATTGTAACACCGAACCGATGTACTTTAAAAAGAAAAATTTTATCCGCTAATCTTGAATAAAGGGAACTTTTACTTTTCCACCACATCAATATCTGAATAAATTACTTTATTCCCTTTATTAAAAGATGAGGGTGTTACATTATGGTATCAGAGCAATTCCTTCCTTTTCGGCCTGAGAGTATGGTTTCATCACCTCTGTTGTCAGTCTCTGACACGTTATCATTGAGTTAGTAGAGATTATTAGACGTATTAGGATCTTGTTTGATTTTAGGAATCGTCTAAATCAAACGTATTGAGTACCGAGTTGAACTTTGAGCCAGTCAGGTCAAAATCAAAACTCAGTTATCCCTGTTATGATCAGAGGAAAGGAAGTTAGTTAATTCTAGAGAGAATGACAACCAACGGGCAAGGGCAAGTGAATGCCACCCCAACGGAAATTGAAAATCTCTAGCACTTAATTAACCAAGTGGAATCTGATGATGACAAATAATCTTTATCTTTAGATTCTTTTAACCTAAAGGTACATTTATAGTCTTCCATTTGGAGAATTATAACTTCAATCGGATTGATATGGTCTCCTGACCAATGGCGTGTAATGTTAGGATTGGCCACCCTAATAGTTACAGCTCTTGGAAAAGATGATCATGGACATCCGAAAATTCATTCTAAATCGAGTGCGTAATAGAAACACCTATTATTTGATCTCTCTCATTGACACAACCCTTGATCGGTTACTTATGTGGAAGTCGAACGTAAGCAACCACATCCTTGAACCGTTTCATAGTACTTCTGGGAAATGGAATTCCCTATACCTAGATCGTTAAACCTTGATAATGCTTTTAATAATCTCGTACATAGTTCTTTAATTCCCAGCTGAGCAAATCTTGCTTGAATGATGATGAACTTCTCATATATTCTGAATGATTCGATATCCCTATTCAAGGAATCTCTCATTTGCTTACCCTTGTGATTACTTTGGTTTCTTTCGATCGTATCTGGGCATTTTGGAAACCTTAACTTTCGAAAGAACTTTTCAACATTTTTAGATCCCTGGATTGTTTACTTTGATAAAAACAAAATTCAAGTAGACTGTGTCCCTGAATCATTTCTCAGCATTGTTGAGAAATGGAATTTCTTATTCCTGGAGAATTGAATCTCGAGAATACCTTCTCAATAATACTCTCTCGTGATTCCGTTCAAAGTTTCTTGATCCTACGTAAGGAAACCTTTCCCGCAACAATGAGGAATTTCTCATGTCTCTGGATAGTTCGGTATTCTTAACCGACGAATCCCTAATCTTTCAGAACTCAGAACCCTTGTTAAGCCAACCTGAAGGTCAGCTATGTTTGCTTTATGCTTCTGTTGAGAAGGAAGCAAAGATTGAGAATATCCAGGAAGTTTGCGAATTTCCGGAAGTGTTTCCTGAAGAGGTGCCTGGTTTGCCGCCAAAGTGAGAAGTGGAGTTAGCATCGAATTAGTTCCTGGAGCTGGTCCTATTTCGATTGCTCCGTACCGAATGGCTCCGTTGGAAGTGGCAGAGCTAAATAAGCAAATAGAAGATTTGCTGGAGAAGCAGTTTATAAGATCGAGCGTCTCACCATGGGGTGCACCTGTCTTCTTTGTCAGGAAAAAGGATGGGAGCATGAGAATGTGTGTAGACAACCGACAGTTGAATAGGGTGACAATAAAGAACAAATACCCTCTCCCAAGGATTGACGATTTGATGGATCAAGTTCGTGGAGCAGCGGTATTTTTCAAGATTGATCTGAGGTCTGGGTACCATCAGATTCACATTAAGGAGGAAGATATTTCGAAGATTGCATTTCGGTCACGATATGGACACTACGAGCATGTAGTGATGCCTTTCGGACTAACCAATGCTCCGGCTATATTCATGGATTACATGGATAGAATCTTTCGGCCTTATCTAGATTCTTTTGTGGTCGTGTTTATCGATGATATTCTGATCTACTCTAAGAATCTGGAGGAGCATGCCACTCACCTTAGGATTGTGTTAGAAATCCTCAAGGCGAAGAAATTATATGCTAAGTTATCCAAGTGTGAGTTTTGGTTGAAAGAAGTAAACTTCCTTGGACATGTAATTTCTAAAGAAGGCATTGCAGTCGATCCGGCCAAAGTGGAAGTGGTGCTCAATTGGGAAAGGCCCTAGACGGTCACATAAATTCGAAGTTTTCTGGGATTAGCCGGATATTACAGGAGATTCATCGAATGATTCTCCAAGATTGCTCTTCCTCTAACACGTTTGACACGGAAGGAGCAACCTTTTGTATGGGACGAAAGGTGTGAAGCAAGTTTTCAGGAGCTGAAAGGTAGATTGACATCATCCCTGGTGTTAATTTTACCTGATCCGTAGGAAGGTTTTGAAGTATTCTGTGACACTTCGAAACAAGGTTTGGGTTGTGTTTTGATGCAGGAAGGTAAATTGGTCGCTTATGCATCAAGACAATTAAAAGTGCATGAAGAGAACTACCCAACGCATGATTTGGAACTTGCTGCAGTAGTGTTTGCATTAAAGATATGGAGACACTATTTATATGGAGTTACGTTTCGAGTATTCAGTGATCATAAGAGTTTGAAGTATCTCTTTGATCAGAAGGAACTGAATATGAGGCAACGGCAGTGGATGGAGTTTATCAAGGACTATGACTTTGAGTTGCATTACCACCCTGGAAAGGCCAACGTGGTAGCTGATGCTCTAAGTCGTAAAGCTCTACACGTCAGTACTTTGATGGTGAAGGAAGCTGAGTTGATTGAAGAGTTCCAAGACTTGAGCTTAGCGGTGCAATTTGACCAGAGAAGCATTAAATTGGGAATGCTGCAGATTTCCAACGAATTTCTTAATGAGATTCGGGAATTTCAGCAAGAAGATGTTGAATTGCAAGAGAAGTAGAGGCTAGGTGCAGAAGGAAAGGAACCAGATTTCCATCTGGGAACAGATGGAATCTTGAGATTCAAGAATAGAGTATGCGTTCCTGCCAAACCAGAACTAAGAAAGGTTATTCTGGAAGAAGCTCACAAGAGCAAGATGAGTTTGCATCCAGGATCAACCAAAATGTATCAGGATTTGAAGAAGATGTTCTGGTGGCCTGGTTTAAAGACGGATGTAGCAGCTTATGTATCATCTTGCCTTGTTTGTCAGAAGGCGAAGATTGAACATAAAAGGCCTGGCGGAGAACTACAACCATTGGAAGTCCCTGAATGGAAGTGGGACAGCATAGCCATGGATTTTGTGTCGGGTTTTCCAAGGACACAAGGTGGCTATGAAGCTGTGTGGGTTATTGTGGACCGGTTGACGAAGTCGGCCCATTTTATTCCAATCAATATGCGATATTCATTGGAAAAGCTCACACAACTATACATCAAGGAGATCGTGAGATTGCATGGAGTTCCCCCTAGCATCATTTCGGACCGTGATCCGAGGTTTATCTCTAGATTTTGGCAGAGTCTGCATTAGGCTTTGGGGGCAAGACTGAGGATGAGTTCTGCCTATCATCCCCAAACGGATGGACAGTCAGAAAGGATAATCTAATCGCTCGAGGATTTGTTGCATGCTTGCGCACTGGAATATCAAGAAAGTTGGAAAGAGTTGTTGCCTTTGGTAGAATTTACCTACAACAACAGTTATCATGCAAGTATCAGGATGGCACCATTTGAAGTCCTCTATGTGAGAAAGTGTAGAACCCCACTGTGTTGGTTTCAAGTGGGGGAGAATACACTCATTGGTCCCGATGTAGTGCAGGATATGACGGAGAAGATCAAGATGATTCAAGAGAAAATGAAGACTGCTCAAAGTCGACAAAAGAGTTATGCTGATCGTAGGAGATCAAAGTTAGAATTAAAAGAAGGCGACCATGTTTCCTCAGAGTTGTTCCGACAACCGGTGTTGGGCGAGTATTGAAACCCAAGAAGTTGCTACGTAAGTTTATTGGTCCCTACCAAATTTTGAAAAGAGTCGGCCCTGTTGCATACCAAATTGCTTTACCCCCCGTCTTTATCCAATTTGCACAATGTCTTTCATGTTTCTCAGCTTCGAAAGTTTGTGCATGATTCGTCTGCTATCGTTTAAATCCAGCTGGACAGGTTGTCATTAAATGAGAATCTAACATTCGAAGCTGGTCTGATCCGTATCGAGGACCGAAGAATCCAGTGACTGAGAGGAACGAATATCCCTTTAGTCAAAGTCGCATGGCAACAAGACGAGGTAGAGTCATTGAAATGACTTGGAAGTTAGCAAACCAAATGCGTGAGGAGTATCCTCATTTGTTTGAGTCTATGTAAGCCTAGATGGAATTTCGGGGACGAAATTCTTAAAAGTGGGGGAGAGTGTAACAGCCCCAATTTCTTTATAAAAACAAAATATATTTTATAATTGTTGTGTGAATTCTATATTATGTGAAAGCATAATAATAGAAAAATAAAAATAAAAGATTTATATCATTAGATGCAAAACTGACCGTTGGATATGAAGATAAGTATGTTAGGAAGCTTATCTCCAAATTTGAGCAAGATCCAACGGTTAACGAAAAAGTTATGGCCATTTGAATGCGAAAGGTGATGTCATTTTTTGCATTGGATATAGATATGCATATCATGGATATCGATATTGGATATCCATAGGTGGATATCGATATCCACGACTCTGATGGCTCAAAAATAAGTCGGTTAAGGCAAGAATGGCTGTGGTTTCTCCAAGTTTTCAGCCACAGATCACCATAAAAATATTCCCTACACTGTGCTTAATTGATAAGGACATTTGGGAGGGGTTATTTCATGAATTTAAGGGTGATCTCTCTCAATAACTGATGAACATCCTCTCAAACTCTCTGAAACTTGAGTTTTCTGGTGCAGACTTGTTCTCTTTCGTTCTCCTTCTACAAGTCACACCAAACCACGAATCATATACCAAATTAAAGCTCTCTTAACCCTCTTCAAATTGATACCAAGTTTACTCAATTTGGTGGAGTGTAGAGATATTTATAACCCTGCAAAGTTTGGTGTTTCAATCTGAAATCTGAAGTTTCAGATTCAAGAACCCGACTTTCTCTGAGTCGTTCTCTATGATCCAAGCCTCAAAACCTTACGAGTCTTATACCAAACTGAAGCTTGTTTAACCCTCTTCGATTTGGTACCAAGCTTGTCTGATTGGTGGAGTATGGAAGGATTTATACTCCTGCAAAGTTCAGTATCTGAAACTGAAATCTGCAGAATTTCAGATTCGGGAAGCCATATTCCTTTGATCTTTGTGGTAAGCTCAAGTATCCTTTGAGCTTCAAACTTGTTTTATTTTCAAGATTTCATACCCTAGTTTTGATTCTAACCATTGATCACGAATTATTGTGTCTTTTTCATTGTGATCAACATGGATTTTGTGACCCTGTTGGACTGAAAACAGAACCGTTGCAGCTGAACCGGAAAAGTTGAGATTTTCCTCAACCGAACCAATCTCTTCCAACCCAAACAAGTCTGAATTGTTGGAAACCAACAAGAGGCCTAACAATCGAGTAGAGGGGGGGTGAATAGGAGATTGAACGTGATATGGGAATTTTTCGATTTCTTGAAAATAGTTTGAATGTTGTTCACAGTTTCAAATAAAATTCCAGCTCTATCCGAGCAGACACGGTTAATTGATTAACCAAATAGATAAACAGAATGGTTAATTAATTAACCGAGCTGCCTCTCAATGAGAGTTGGTTTTCTTAAATAATAATGTTCAAGGCCGAGCTGCCGAGCAAACAATGTTAAGTTATTAACCAGATGAATAAACTGGTTAATCAGTTAACATAGATGCTTCAAAGCTACGCTTTCCGAACAACGCTCAAAACCGAGCTATCACAGAGTAAATTAAAAGCTTGATGCTTAAGCCAGCGGATAATCAGTCAAGCAAGCCAAGCAATAAGAAATCAGTAAAGAAATAAAACTTAACACCACAAATTTATCCTGGTTCACTCTCACCCTGAGAGCTAGTCCAGTCCCCTCTAAAAACCTTTTAGAGAGCTTTCATTAAAAATCGATTTTCTGGGTTACAAAAGGATTTACAAGAGACTACCCCTCTAAACCTATCCAGTCAATCGAGTATACCAAACTCGTGACAAACTACCGACGACAAATCGATGACCAAAGGACCTCTTTGGAACCTTTTCAACACCAAAAATCTTTCTCGATCAGAGACCAGCTTTTCACTCCAGCAATTACAACGAACAAGATTTATGAAAGAGAATGGCTCCAATTCGAAACACTCTTCTAATGAATATGAAAGTATGAAGTTCAAGAGTGAGTCGATTTTGTGAAGGGGAATCACAGAAAAGAAATGTGTTGAACTTAGAGTTTGGATTTGAAGGATTAAACTCTCTAAGTTCTTGTGAAAATTCAAATGATCTTTTTCTTTTCTGTGAGTTTGATTCTGCTCTATTTTCGAAAGAGAATGAAAATGAGGTTTCCAGAAAATTGTTCAAAGAAAAGTTTCATGTGTAACCGTTTGAAAACCCCCCTATATATAATCTCTTGATTTCCAGAAAAGAGAGAAAAAGAGCCGTACAGCAAAAGGCATTTCTCTGTCTTTCCAGAAATAAGAAAAGGACGGTTGTACGGAAAAGCCATGGGGTTTTCAACGACTACAATTTGACAGCAGAGCAGTGATGTCGACCCTTCACCAACCATTGATTTTAACTCATTTTGAATTTCAACCTTGTTACTTTGTTGGAGTTAAAATCCTAGACTTTCTACCCAGACTCAACGGTAATAAAAGTACGGACAAGCTGAGCAGAGTCTGAAGGTTGAAGATGATGTGTTGTTGAAGAATGAGCAGAGACAGTCGAGCTTGAGCTTCGTTCGAGCTTTGAGCTTTGAGATTGGTGTTGCTGAGCCTTGAACATTGTTTGAGCTTGGTCTGTGATTTATAATGCCGAGCCTTGAGCTTTCCTTGGTAACCAGACTTGAAACTTGAAGTAACAGATCCAAGCTTTATTCTTTTGCTCAGGGTGCGTGTTCAATCCGAGCTAATTTGATCTTTCTTATGCTGTGGCTTAGTTCAATACTCAAGAGCCTTCTGAGCATATGCCGAGCTGATCAATATATGAGCGTACTGTCTTGAAGTGAAGAGCTGAGCTTTCAAACTTGGATGAACTTCAACCGTGATCAAGAGCCAAGCTCGATCCGAGCTGAAGCTTCAAAAACAGATATCCGAGCTTCTGATTTTGGCGGAATGCATGCGCAGAAACTGAGTTTGACGCTTTTGACATTGTCCCCACGCCGAGCTCTAATTTACTTGACATCATCAACATCTTTGATTCTGCCGAACGTATATATTTGACATCATCAAAATCTCTTTTAATTCTACAATCTCCCCCTTTTTGATGATGACAAATATTCTCTTGAAAGTTTGTTGCTTTTTGTGTTCTTCCTTCGACTGTATGCTCATAATCTGATTGGACTCAGCACTGATCGAAATTTGCTCGAGAATGTACCACTTGTTGTTGCTATGAAAATGCTCAGATCAGAATGTGTACTACATGTCGAAATGATCCACTTGTAGTACTTGTTGCTCAATAATGCTACCACTTGTTGAAATCATTTGTTGAATAAAAGTTTGAGAATGTGGAGCCGCTCGTTAAGTACTCCCCCTGAGTTTATGCTCTCGTACACCTCTCTCCATTGAGTATCTGCAACAATCAAAAACAACAAAAACAACAACACACCTCTCTCCCCCTTTTGGCATGATAAAAAAGGAGCCAAAGATTAAGCACAATTGCCAAAAGAGAAATAAGTTGATTGAATCATTAAAAGCTTTTCTCCCCCTGAAGAATGTGAAAAAGATAGACGAGGAAGAAAATTTTCATCATTCTCCCCCTTTAACAGTGAAAGCATGCTTAACAGAGAAGACACATGAAGAAGAAGAGAATGACGAACATTAAAATATGAAAGTTCAAGTAATAACATAAACCAACACCTTTCTCCCCCTTTTAAGGAAAATGAAAGCATGCGTCTCGAAAAAGAGAAGATAATTTAAAGGAGAGGAAAAGGAGTTGGAGGATGTGAAATTTTAGGAATTTAAACAAATACACAATTGAATGAAACAATCGAGATTGAGAAGGTGATCAATCTTAAGTTATACTGAAAACCAAGCTCATGCCGAGCACATGCTGAACTCATCCATGATGCCGAGCTTACGTCGAGCACACACTGGATTCATCCAGAATGCCGAGCTCACGCCGAATTTTATAAAGAGTTTCCCTCGGCAAAGGTTTTGTAAACACGTTGGCTAATTGATTTTCAGTACTAACAAATTCAATGACACAGTCACCTTTTTGAACATGATCTCGTAGAAAATGATGCCTAATTTCAATGTGTTTTGTTCGAGAGTGATACACTGGATTCTTAGTCAAGTTGATTGCACTTGTATTGTCACATTTGATAGGAATGTGATCTAAAATTAAGCCAAAATCTGATAACTGTTGTTTCATCCAAAGAATTTGAGCACCACAATTACCAGCAGCAATGTATTCGGCTTCGGCAGTTGACAAGGCGACACAAGCTTGCTTTTTAGAAAACCATGACACAAGGGCACTGCCGAGCAAGTGGCAAGTTCCACTTGTGCTTTTTCGGTCAACCTTGCACCCAGAAAAATCCGAATCCGAATACGCAACCAAACTAAGATTGGCATCCCTAGGATACCATAGACCAGTGTTCACAGTTCCTTTTAAATATTTAAAAATTCTTTTAACCGCCGAAAGATGAGATTCTTTGGGATTAGCTTGAAAGCGAGCACATAAACAAACACTGAACATGATATCAGGCCGAGATGCAGTCAAATATAGAAGACTTCCTATCATGCCTCTATATTTGCTTACATCCACAGCTTTACCTGATTCATCTTTGCCAAGATAGCTGGAAGTGCTCATGGGAGTGGCAGCTTCGTTGCAATTTTCTAAGCCGAACGTCTTGAGGAGCTCCTTGCAATATTTTCCTTGATGCACAAAGGTTCCTCCCTCAACTTGCTTTACTTGCAGCCCAAGGAAGAATGTGAGTTCTCCCATCATCGACATCTCGAATTCACCTTGCATTAATTCAGAGAACTTCTTGCAAAGAGACATGTTAGGAGCACCGAAAATTATATCGTCAACATAAACTTGTACTAACAATATGTCCTTTTTGGATTTATAAATGAATAGAGTTGTGTCAACCTTCCCTCTTTCAAACCCTTGATCAAGTAGAAATGAGCTCAAACGATCATACCAAGCTCTTGGAGCTTGTTTCAAACCGTAAAGGGCCTTTTTCAGTTTATAAAAATTGTTTGGATATTCAAAATTTTCAAAGCCAGGAGGTTGTTTTACATAAACTTATTCATTTATAAAACCATTCAAGAAGGCACTCTTTACATCCATTTGGTAATGGGTGAAGTTCATAATAGATGCGAAAGCAAGCAAAATTCGGATTGCTTCAAGTCTAGCAACTGGAGCAAAGGTTTCATCATAATCGATACCTTCCTCTTGGTTGTATCCTTGAGCAACTAATCTAGCTTTGTTTCTTATAATTAAGCCTAATTCATCTGTTTTATTTCTGAAAATCCATTTCAAGCCGATTATCGTATGATCATTAGGCCGAGGAATTAATTCCCAGACATCATTTCTGATGAATTGATTCAGTTCCTCTTGCATGGCAATTGCCCAATGTTCATATTCAATGGCTTGATCAATTGAATTAGGTTCAATTTGAGAAACAAAGGAAGCAAAATTGCAAAAATTCTGAATAGACCGACGAGTTAAAACTCCCTTAGACATGTCGCCCAACACATTCTCTATTGGATGGTCCTTGACTCTCTTCCAAGCTGGATTCAGCTCGAGATGCTCTGCTTGGCTTGGAATGAGTTCGGACTGATCATTGTGAGTTTGGCTTGGACTGAGTTCAGTTTGTTCTGCTCGGAACAAGCTCGTCCCTCTGAATTCTATCTTCAGCAGTTTCATCCTTTTGAGCTCTTTCAGTTGTTGTGCTCGGATCGTGTTCTGCCATAGGTTGATCCTCTCTATCTGCACAACTAACATTGTCTCTCCGAGGAGACTCATCAAATACCACATGTACGGACTCTTCCACAGTGGAGGTCCTTTTGTTAAAAACTCTAAATGCTTTACTATGAGTAGAATAACCCAAAAATATTCCTTCATCGGCTTTAGAATCAAATTTGCCGAGATGCTCTTTTCCATTATTTAAAATGAAGACTTTGCAACCAAATGCGTGGAAATGAGAGATTTTTGGTTTTCTACCCTTGTAAAGTTCATATGGAGTTTTCTTTAATATTGGTCTGATGAGGATGCGGTTCATTACATAGCAAGCTGTGTTTACCGCATCGGCCCAGAAATAATGTGGCAAATTGTATTCTTTTAGCATGGTTCGGGCTAGCTCTTCAAGAACTCGGTTTTTCCGTTCCACAACTCCGTTTTGTTCGGGAGTCCGAGGAGCAGAAAACTGATGTTCTATGCTGATCTTGGAACAAAACTTGTCAAATTTGTAGTTCTCGAACTCACCACCATGGTCTGTTCGGATTACAACTACTTTTTGGTTAGCTCGGTTCTGGAGTTGCTTGACAAGCTCTTTAAAATTTTCAAAAGTGTCACTTTTTGATTTTAAAAATAAAGTCCATGTAAATCTGGAAAAGTCATCTACAATTACTAAAGCATAGAGATTGCCACCAAAGCTTTTTACTTGTGATGGTCCAAACAAATCCATGTGTAACATTTCCAAGGGTCGAGTTGTTGAGACCATCAACTTAGATGAAAAATCATTTTTCTTTTTGGTTGGTTTGCACTTCTTGCAAGACGAGCAAACCCCCTCAATATTGAAATTCAGCTTTGATAAACCAATCACTAAGTCTTTTGATTGAAGTTTCTTTAACTGATTTACATTTATATGAGCTGTCCTTCTATGCCATAACCATGTATCAATTTCTTTACTAACCATGCAAGTGGTTACCAAAGAGGTGATTTCATTCAAATCAACCAAATAAGTGTTGTTATATCGTTTTCCAACAAATTTGACAGAGTTGTCCTCGTCACTTTTAATAATGCAATGGGTAGAGGTAAAAACAACATGGTTACCAATATCACAGAGTTGGCTAATGCTTAAAAGATTGTGTTCTAGCCCTTTTACAAGTAAAACATTATTGATAACCAAGTTGGTAGAATTACTGACTTTACCTTCACCCAATATTTTACCTCGGTTGTTATCACCATAAGTGACGTAGCACTTATCTGAATGTGAAAGTTCAGTGACTAAATTTTTGTCCCCCGTCATGTGCTTCGAGCAGCCACTATCAAGGTACCATCTGCTCTCCTTTGCTCGGAAGCACACCTGCATCACAAAAATATTACTTCTTTGATTCGGGTACCCAAGTTATCTTGGGTCCCTGGGGGTTAGCAGTTGGATCTTTCCTTTTAACTACCCAAACAAAATTTCCCTTGGCTACACCATAACGTCGGATTTTGCATTCATTGGGTGTATGACCATGAAGACTACAGTAGGAGCAGCTCGGCTTTTTCAAATTATTAAAGTTTGAGACCTTGCCGAGGTTCCTTACTGTTTTCTTGGTCTTAATGTATCCAAGTCCAGTTTTGTTTGAATAGTTTCTTTGTTCGGCTAAAAGCCGATCAAACAAGCCATCACTCTTGTTGACAGTTGCACTTTTAAATTTTAGCTCAGAAATTTCTTTTTCATATCTAGTGCAGCAGTCAAGATTTTCATTTTTCAGTTGAGTGACAGTGTTTTCCAATGACTTGTTTCTGCTTATCAAAGTTTCAATTGATTTTTCCAATTCAAGAACTTGCTCTTTATAGTTTGAAAGATTTTGTTTCATCTTAATGAAATTTTTAGCAAGTTTCTTGAATTCGGTTTGCATTTCAAGATACGCAGAATACAATTCATCAGTGTCATTAAATTCAGATTCAGAGTCAGAATCAGAAGTAGAGGTTACCTTGAAGAAACCGCAATTGGTGGTTGAAACAACTAAGGAACCCTAGGAACACACCTAGAAGGGGGGGTTGAATAGGTGTAAAAGAAACCTTGAAAGATTTTCGAAGGAAATGAATCGAAACAATCAAAACAAATGATTTTTGCAAATTCTACAACATTTAATCGATTAAACTGAAATTTAATCGATTAACCTGCAATTTAATCGATTAAACCTGAAAGTTCAAAAGTCCTTAATCGATTAAACGAACACTTAATAGATTATACGTGATATGGAAACCAATAAGAGGCCTAACAATCGAGTAGAGGGGGGTGAATAGGAGATTGAACGTGATATGGGAATTTTTCGATTTCTTGAAAATAGTTTGAATGTTGTTCACAGTTTCAAATAAAATTCCAGCTCTATCCGAGCAGACACGGTTAATTGATTAACCAAATAGATAAACAGAATGGTTAATTAATTAACCGAGCTGCCTCTCAATGAGAGTTGGTTTTCTTAAATAATAATGTTCAAGGCCGAGCTGCCGAGCAAACAATGTTAAGTTATTAACCAGATGAATAAACTGGTTAATCAGTTAACATAGATGCTTCAAAGCTACGCTTTCCGAACAACGCTCAAAACCGAGCTATCACAGAGTAAATTAAAAGCTTGATGCTTAAGCCAGCGGATAATCAGTCGAGCAAGCCAAGCAATAAGAAAGCAGTAAAGAAATAAAACTTAACACCACAAATTTATTCTGGTTCACTCTCACCCTGAGAGCTAGTCCAGTCCCCTCTAAAAACCTTTTAGAGAGCTTTCACTAAAAATCGATTTTCTGGGTTACAAAAAGATTTACAAGAGACTACCCCTCTAAACCTATCCAGTCAATCGAGTATACCAAACTCGTGACAAACTACCCACGACAAATCGATGACCAAAGGACCTCTTTGGAACCTTTTCAACACCAAAAATCTTTCTCGATCAGAGACCAGCTTTTCACTCCAGCAATTACAACAAACAAGATTTATGAAAGAGAATGGCTCCAATTCGAAACACTCTTCTAATGAATATGAAAGTATGAAGTTCAAGAGTGAGTCGATTTTGTGAAGGGGAATCACAGAAAAGAAATGTGTTGAACTTAGAGTTTGGATTTGAAGGATTAAACTCTCTAAGTTCTTGTGAAAATTCAAATGATCTTTTTCTTTTATGTGAGTTTGATTCTGCTCTATTTTCGAAAGAGAATGAAAATGAGGTTTCCAGAAAATTGTTCAAAGAAAAGTTTCATGTGTAACCGTTTGAAAACCCCCCTATATATAATCTCTTGATTTCCAGAAAAGAGAGAGAAAGAGCCGTACAGCAAAAGGCATTTCTCTGTCTTTCCAGAAATAAGAAAAGGACGGTTGTACGGAAAAGCCATGGGGTTTTCAACGGCTACAATTTGACAGCAGAGCAGTGATGTTGACCCTTCACCAACCATTGATTTTAACTCATTTTGAATTTCAACCTTGTTACTTTGTTGGAGTTAAAATCCTAGACTTTCTACCCAGACTCAACGGTAATAAAAGTACGGACAAGCTGAGCAGAGTCTGAAGGTTGAAGATGATGTGTTGTTGAAGAGTGAGCAGAGACAGTCGAGCTTGAGCTTCGTTCGAGCTTTGAGCTTTGAGATTGGTGTTGCTGAGCCTTGAACATTGTTTGAGCTTGGTCTGTGATTTATAATGCCGAGCCTTGAGCTTTCCTTGGTAACCAGACTTGAAACTTGAAGTAACAGATCCAAGCTTTATTCTTTTGCTCAGGGTGCGTGTTCAATCCGAGCTAATTCGATCTTTCTTATGCTGTGGCTTAGTTCAATACTCAAGAGCCTTCTGAGCATATGCCGAGCTGATCAATATCTGAGCGTACTGTCTTGAAGTGAAGAGCTGAGCTTTCAAACTTGGATGAACTTCGACCGTGATCAAGAGCCAAGCTCGATCCGAGCTGAAGCTTCAAAAACAGATATCCGAGCTTCTGATTTTGGCGGAATGCATGCGCAGAAACTGAGTTTGACGCTTTTGACATTGTCCCCACGCCGAGCTCTAATTTACTTGACATCATCAACATCTTTGATTCTGCCGAACGTATATATTTGACATCATCAAAATCTCTTTTAATTCTACATGAATCTTTGTGATAGGTAAGGGAGAAGTTATCCGGGTGCTAGAATAATAATCTGATGGCTAGAAGTATAGGAGTTCTCATGAACTCAAGGGCAAAAGCTAGGAAAAGTTGAGAACTTGCTATAGGAAAATGACTTGGAGGTCATTCCAGCATAATTTCTAAATTTGAACAATTTATAAATGATGATTAAAGGCTGAACTAATGAAGAAACTAAGCTGTAATGTGAGGAAAATGAAATCCATAGGTTAAGTTGTGATCTTTATGCCTTTTATACATAATACTTGAATCTTACATGAAGATGATGCCATGTTTGTTGAAATTATGCATTAACAGATGTATTTATACATGATATTGATGTGCTTTGGGTTGAGAATGGTTAAAGTAAAGTGTATTGAGATTTAGTATTTCAAAACTCAAATCAGTATGCAGAAAAACAGGGTGGATATAGATAGCCAGCATGGGGATATCGATATTGCATATCGATATGCACAAGAGGATATCGATATCAATACCCCAATTTTACTAAAAATCTGAATTTTTACATCCTATGTGATTGGAGACCTTTCTAATCAAATAGAATGACCCTAAAAGGGTGGAAATACTAAACTTTACTACACCTAGCTTTAACCTATCATATTTGTACAATATGGATTGAATTTGATGATGATTGAGTATGAATATGAAATTCATGCTTATAACGAATGCATATTAATGATGATGATAAATGAATGCTAAAATTCATAAGGTGACAAGAATGATTGAATGATGAGAAATGATATCCATTCGCCCAAGGAGCGCGGATGTTGATAAGAGGAAATATGAACTAAGAAATGAAATCCATTCACCCAAGGAGCGTGGATGTTGATCTGATGAGATTATTGGGATGATTGAATGATGAGAAATGAATAACTACTAAAGGCTGGTAATGAACCATTCTTGCATTCATGCATTGATTGAGAACTGCTCCAGTTTGTTGAGGCCTATACTAGTTCTACGTTAGGCGGAGGAAGTCTGTAATTCGTGCGCTTGGCGGAGGAAGCTTGTAAGTCGAGAGGGTCGAGCGGAGGAAGCTCACGAGGACCCCATTTGCCTCCGAACTGTGATGCCCCGGGCTATGAATGATTAGATATTGCATGCATCATGCCACTTAAACACAAGATATATCGGATGAATAACTCGATTTGCATTTGTATATGCATTACTATGTGATTACCTGACTACTTGTGTTTGTTATTTCTAGTACTGATAGATTATTATTTTATGATGTGCTTTGGCTATGACTTACTCCCCCTAGCCTTTGGTGGTAGGTTCAAGTAGCCGATGAAGTCAATCCACGGGGCAAGCCAGAGACTCAAGCTGAGAAAGGGAGAAAGGCATTTCTGTATGAGATCCACTGTAACACCGAACCGATGTACTTTAAAAAGAAAAATTTAATCCGCTAATCTTGAATAAAGGGAACTTTTACTTTTCCACCACATCAATTTCTGAATAAATTACTTTATTCCATTTATTAAAAGATGAGGGTGTTACACTCTCCGCGACACTGTTGGCCAGACAACAGCTACCACCATTGCCGCACCTCATCATGCCAAATCTAAATCCCTAAATTAGTCATCGTCCTACCACCATCGCGCCTTGTCCCACCACCATTGTCCGTCTTTGTGAGATTAGGGTGAAGCTCAACCAAAGCCTTCACTACCACTCCGCAAACACTAATCTGTCATTTATTACTATGAGTGTATTTTCATTCTGAACTTCTCCTTCGCTTCTTTTTTATTAAAGGCTTTACGGGGAAGAATTTGTAATTGAAACTTAGGAAGACCTTTCTGTATTCAACCTATGAGTCTATCTTCTTAGCAATATCCACTATATGTTTGTGCTAATGCCTCAATGAGAAAATAACAGAAGAAAACTGCAGAAAATGATGGTTACAAGTTTATCTTCAACTTTATCTTCAGCTTTAATAAGAGAAGAAATACTACATGTTTTACAATTAATGTATCTTTCTCCCTTGACTACTATTGAAATGACAATGTGCACAAATCTTTTGCAGGTAACTTCATTGTATTGTTCCAATTTAAATTTCTTATTGTCAAACTAATTGTTGTACACAAGCAGCAAAGAAATAGAGAAAATTTGAAATATGGTTTGCATTCTCATGTTGATCCTAAACTTTGTTTTGATGCAGCAGACTGGTTTGAAATGCTTAGAGGCAAATTCTCTGCTACTATGGTGGGTTTTGATTAGATTTGGGCATCATGGCTCGTGACTCCAATGCTTTGGAAGTGGTCTATGGATTTTTTCAAACACAACTATTGCACTCTCCTATTTTACAATAAGCTTGACCATTTGTGAGGCTGTAATTTCTCACAGCTTGCAAACATTACAATGGATAATGATTGCTAGGACTCATAAATGAGATAAATAATGATATTTTAGATTTCTCTGAATTAGGAGCTAATGTATCTAATTTGTTCTTACATAGTATTGTACTACAAACAAAAGTCATTGGTGTAACAAAGATGTCATTGTTATATGAATATACAGATGATATAATAAAACAAGTTACTTATTCTCATTTTTCATCCACTTAAAATAGATGAACTGCTGTATTTTAAAAAGATGGATGTCATTAAAATGACTAGTAGAAGTTTTACTTTTCCTGGTTTGATACTTCTTGGATAAGAATTTGCTTAAACTATCCATAATTTTCTTCAAAGAGAATCTGCATAACACTTAGCATAAGTACAATAACTATATAGTAAAAAAAAACACTTAGCATAATTTTCATCTACAACAACAGCTAATTGGGACTCATAGTGAAGAAAAGATTGAGTATGTAGTTTTGACCACATTCAAACAGTATTCCCTTTTGTATATAGCTCAGTAGTTTTGGAGTTTAGCCATAATTAAATGCCTCCAAATGTGTCAACTTTCATTAGAAAAATGCATGTTGTCAAGACATTACATTGTCATTTTAAAATGAATCTTTTACATCATATCGGACAAGTAAACTTACAACCCTTTTTACAACTATTAAACCAATATTCTACTAGTCTATACATTACAACCATTCAGCCTAAGATACAAAACAGTCATATTGGACTCCTCAATCAACAACTGCAGTCACTAAATAATCACATTGGCACTGTTACTATAGCGAGCAAGCAAGAAGCTTTCAACCATTCCTGTGATGCATCAACTTTTCTGAACAACACTGTCAAATACTTCAACCGGATTTATTTACCATCAAGTGAACCTGTTAAGGGCATCAGAGTGCAAATTAATATCATGAGCATCAGCAGAGTGTAAAATAATATCATGAGCACTCAAATGTGAGTGCATGTGTGTATGTGCAGACGGAGACAGAGACTCTACTAACTTAACCAATTTCGAATTTGGAGCTTAATGCATCAAGAGAGACCATTAGAGTGACTCAACTAAGATTAAAAGTAAACACACCAAATAGCGCAGTATCATACAACCAAAATTACCTGTGACAATCAAGAAAGAAATTATCAAATAGTGCAATATCCAAATAGTGCAGAAACCAAATAGTGCAGTATCCTAAGATTAACTTTATATGAGGAATTGTCATTTTTCCTAGTAGTATAGCATTCTCTTATGGCCATATAAGCATCGTTTTTTCACTTCCTCTAAAAAAGGGTGGAACTCTCTAAACAAACAATTGTCAGAATAACAACTGAATAAAATAATAGAATAACAAGCATGTGATTATGAACACACATCACAAGTATAAAAGAGTCTGGTACATTTAGAATGATTTAAAATGATGGCTGAAGCGGGAGAGAGAAGGGCTGATACATTTGACGGGTTTAGGGATTTATGGTAAAAGGGTCGCTACGGTGGCGGTGGCGGTGGCCAAAGGGTCGTGATTATGGCAAATGGGTAGCGATTATGGAAAAACGGGTTGAGGGAAAAAGGGTTTATGGATTTGGGATTAGAGCAAATTCTGGAAGCAGATGGTACCTGCAAGCGGTGGTGGATGACGACGGCGATTGGCTGCAAGCGGTGGAGGCAAGTGGATGACAGCCGCTGCTCGCGCTTCAGTCTCCTTTGCCGCGTTCTTCTCCGTCCTCTGCAACTTTCTTCTCTGCTGCGTTTCGGTGGTAGGGATTGGCAAGTGGCGGGCACGGCGCGGAGTGCGAAGGGACTCAAATCTTGTTTTCTCAAATGCGTTTTCCATCCCTATGTACTCTGCTGCTACGTTTCTATTCTCATTTACTCCCTCCCTCTCTTGATATAGGACACCATTTTGGTAGAATTGATGTCCATTGTTATAATTCGTTTTAGTTTTTTTTGTTTTTTAATTAATAAAAGTAATTTAAAAAAAAACAAATGGCAAGATTTAAGTGGATTAAGGAGGGAAGCTATCTCCTCATATAAGGAGATACATTGTTCTCATATATATATATATATATATATATATATATATATATGAGTTAGGATCCGTTGACATCAAGTGTAAGTTTGAGTCACTTACACCTTCAAATAACTTTTTATATATTATGAAATTTGTCAATCCGACCATTGAATTATATGTTATTATCATGAAGATCGTATACCAAATTTTAGATCAATTCGAGATTCATAGGTATGCAATCTAATCATACATATTTACTTATATTTCAAATAACGTATTATCCGTTAAAATAGAGTGATGAGATGAAATATCAAATAATATTTATATTCTATGAAATTTAGTAAACTTGATCTACTTGATTAGAACTTTGAACTCAACGGTTGGATTGATAAATTTCATAATTTATAAAAAGTTATTTAAAGGTGTAAGTGATCAAAATTTACACCTGATGTCACTGGACCCTAACTCATACCACACACACACACACACACACACACACTCTCTCTCTCTCTCTATATATATATATATATATATATATATATATTCAAGTTTTTATCCCGTGCAATGCACAAGTTATTTGAATTTTTTTTGTTTCATTATATTTTTGATATTAATATTCTTGGTATACTTTTGATTGAAAAAAATATTGTTGTTATACTGTGGTTTAGTGCAAGAATATATAAATTTCAATATTTTTTTATTTAAAACAAAAAAATTCCATCAAAGTGCAATACATTAAAATTAAATTAATGATAGTCTAGACAAATTTTATTTGATAAAAAAAAAACTCAAGTTCACTCAGGTATTTTATTCTTTCTTCACTTTTATATTGTCTTCAGACTCTTGTTAACTAAGTTCTGAACATCAATATCATTATCGTGATATTGTACCGCCTCCATTTTTATGTTGTAGTTTGTTAATTATTAATGGAAGTTAATTCATTTTTACTTGTATCCGAGTCAGAATCTTGAAAAAAGAATATTTATCTTTTAAATTGTATTGGACATTTAAACAACTTTTTAATTTTTATTTAATTTGATGGCACTGTCTAATTGATATTCAAAAAATGCTTGTAGTTTCAACATACTCATGTTGCATTTCCCTTGCGTCTTTTTTAATAAATATATCCTTGCGCTTAGAAACTTGAAATCACAACTTGATTTTTTTTGTTTCCCCAGTATCTGTAACATCCCGCATTTTCTGGACTCAAATAAATTAATAAGATTTTATTTAAGATTGAATTTTCAGAATTTAAGAAAGATTTTCAACTAAATGTTTTGGCAAACGATTTTATTTGAGAAACGAGTTAGTCCTTCTATCAAAATGATTTGAGGTTTTAAAATGAATGATTCTTTTTTTTAAAAGATTTTTGGATGAATGTGAAAATATGATTCTATTTCAAAATTAAGTAAAGTTTATTTTTGTAAATCGAATTGGTTTAATTGATTTTCCTTAAGGGTGGTATTTCCGAAATTGTGTATGTGCAAGGAATTATGTATGCAATCTAATTAGCAAATTTAAATGAATGAATGCATGAATTGTGTGATGTATATGTATGTGTGTCGTATGCTTTGAAGAGGAAACATGATGTTATGTGCATAGTCAACTAAGTGCCTTATTTCATGATTCCATGTTATGTGATTATGATGATATGAAATAAAAACTAGGTGCATGTGTGCATGTGTATTCATGGTTCGGCTGTGAGTGATGAGAGGAACCAAACTAGGATGCCTTTTCTTATGCATTAAGAAAAGTGAAAATTTAATAGGAAATTTGAATGGAAAACAAGTGGAAAACCTAGGGTGTGTGACTCATGTAGCCTAGGAGTGACTTTCTTACACCTTGCCTCCTTGAGACATGACCATTCCCATGCAACATTTGGAGTAGCCTAAATTGCCCTTGAACCCTTGACTAAAACCGAGGCTAGAAGAGGAAATTCTCATGCCTTATTTTGCCCTTAAAATCGTATGAAGGAGTGAATGTTGGCTAGTTCATCCTTATTTCCACAAACATAAACACTTAGTCCAAGAGTGCATCAAACTCTTGAGACTTTAGAGAGAAAAGAGCGAGAGACCGTGAGGGAGGAGGAGGAGAACAAGAGTGCAAAAACCTAAGGTCCTTAACCCAAGCATCCTCAATTTCTTCCTCAATCTCATTTTCTTCCAAGATTAAGAAGAAAAAGCCACCCACCAACTCTAAGAGGAGGAGACCGAAGCCAACCCTAAGAGGAGAAGAGGAGGATTTGAAGATTTAAGTTAGAGTTTTAATCTAAGGTAGTTGTTTAAGAAATTTTGATGTAGTGATTTTAGTTTGTAAAGGGCTTTATTATGGACTTTTGCTTAAGTTTAATTTTTATGGTGCATGTGCCTATATCTTCATGATCTTGAAGTTTTGTTGCCTTGCATGTTAACTTTCTAACTTGATCTTGAATAATTGTACTTGGATACTTTGATTCTTAACTTGTTCTTCACGGTCTTGTTTAGGACTTGAGTTTGAACTTATAATTTTGCTTTGGTTCTTCTTTGCATGTCTAGATCTATGATTGATCTTTGATAAAACGTGAAGTTTGAGTTTGTATGTTGTTTTGAGCACAAATCTTGATCTTCCTTGGATGCATGATTACGGTTTTCAAAAGGAAAATAAACATAACAAGCTTTAGAAATAATTTTTGTAAAAAGAATTTGAATCAAGGCCTTGGGTGTGTGATGATGATTCGGTTAACATTTTGAGAAAGAAAATATGGTTTCAAAAGTTTTACAAGATTTAACCTTTGAGTTTGAACCTTGCATATGGAAATAAATTTGTAAAATCTTGCCTTTAAGCATGCTATCATTCGGCTAGGTCTAGAGAAGATAGGAAACCATGCTAGGTCATCATTTCCTTTACATGCATATTGAAATTGTCCCATTCAAAGATTTTTGGCACATGCATGAAATTGTTTAAGGTTTAGAGATCTTGATGTGCTTCTTAATTTTATTGTGATTTTTGTTTGCTAAACTCCTTGTGTGAAACTCACGGCTTTGCATGGAAAATGATCAAGACAATTCATTTCATTTTGCATGTGTGTTTTATTGTTAGGATAAGGGATTTCTAAACCTATGGGACTTAAACCTTTTGATTTCAACTTAAAAATAAAATTTTCATAATCCCATTCAGTTCAGGAACAAACCTCATTTGGACTATTTTTATTTTGTATTATTATTTGAATTGGCTTGAATAGATGGAAGTTGATTTGATAAATGTTTGCACCGAGTGATTTTCATTATATTCCATTCGGTCTTGGAACGAATTTTATGAAAGATATTACTATTTTCCTATGTGACCTTGTTTGAATTAATCATGGCTAAATGAAATTGATTGGTAAATGATTGTGTTGAGTAATTTCCCCTCATGTTCTATTCGGTCTTGGTATGAAAGTGAAGAAAATGAATTGATTTCTCATTTGTGTGTCGTTGTGTTCTTCTCTTTAATTATTATTTAGAATGTGATGATGTGTATTGTCTTCCCTAAATGTATGTGTTAGTGATTATTAGTAATTGAAATATAAACCTTGCCTCATGTAGGATGAGATTCGGTTATGTATGGAAATTAAGTGCATGTGTTTGATTTTGTATGCATAATGAGTGTAAAGGATGCATGGAATGTAAATGACTTATGATATTATATTGGTTTGTGTATATTTGAATGATTTAAATGGTTTATGATTTTAAGGTTTTGATTTAATCTTTGTGTTGTCCCTTCTGATTTAATTCGGTTTTTAAGGGAAATAAAGTAAACCAAATGATTTAGTTAATTGAAATGTACTATTTTGAAAAGATTTTTTTTCATATGATTTCTGAAATTCATGGTTTCTAATTAAACAAATGATCTTATAAGAAAACCTTAAGATAAATGTGGCCTATATAAGAGTCAAGGAAGTATTCATGTTTTGTTAGGCAAGTTTTTGAAACGAATGTTATAAATTCTTAATTATATGGTTAAAGAAATGTATTTACTTAGTTGAGAATTAAAAATCAAAGTGATTTTCAAATAAGAATGTTTTGTTCTCTAAATAATTCTATAAGAACAAATTTTAATAAGAGAAATTATTTGAGTTCCAGTAATAATCGGGGAACAGTTGCGGGCGTTGCAGTGGAAACCAAGAAGCGTATCGTGTGGATTATCGTCAGTCCAGGTGAGAGAGAGGCTTTCCTAAGACATCGTGGTAGTTAGGTGATTTAGTAGGACGTTCTGTATCATCTCAAAGATCGGAACTAAGTGGTTAGAGTCAGTAGTATAAGTGGCAATTGTTTGATTGTGTGGCCACTTATACGAAGATGACAAAGACCACCTTGTTGTGTGATGTTTGAATGATAGCATGCTTTTATATATTTATTTAATCATGCCTTATGTTATTTACTGCTGTTGATTGGTATGTGTAATGTACTGATGGACGTCTGTTACGTCCTGAATAAGGAAATGAAATTGATGAAAGTGAAAGTAAAGTTAGAAGTGTGAGGAAATAATAATAATAAAATACAAAGAGAAAGGAATAATGAGTGAGAATAAGGTATGTACTGGAAAGGAAAGAAAGAGTTGAGAATTGGGGAACGAAATTGAGGATAATGATGAGAACGAGCCAGAGCTGGGAGAGTATTGTTGGAACAAGATGAGACGTGAATTGAGCGGAGCTGGGCTCCTTCTGTTTTGGTTTTAGTCTGGGACTAGTGTTGAGTTGAGCTTGCTCCTCCATTAGCGCCCAGCAAAATTGAAAATTTTGGAAAAAGGTTTTGAAAAGGTTTTTGAGAGGAGCTTTGTGAAAAGATTTTCGAAAAGAGAATTTTTGAAAAGATTTTCGAAAAGAGAATTTTTGAAAAGATTTTGGAAAGGAAGATTTTTGAAAAGACTTTGAAAGAGATTGTTGAAAAAGATTTGTGGAAAGAAAATTTTGAAAGGAGTTGTGAAACAACATTTCCAAAGGAGCTTTCCGAAAGAATCTTTTGGAGAAGTTTTGATAAAATAATCTTTTTGAAAAAGTTTTGTGAAAACCTATATTTTGGAAAGAAGTTTCTGGAAAGTAATTCTTTGATAAAGTTTTGAAAGGAAATTTTCAAGAAAGTCTTTTGTAGTGACGTGTTTGAGAAAGTTTGCGAGAGAGAATTTTATGAAAAAGTCTATGAAACAATCTTTTGTGGAAGTTATAAAAGAGTGTTTTGAGATAGTTTTTGAAAAGATTGGTTTGAGAAATGAGATGATTGTGACAAGTGAAGAATGTTGGGAAAGTTTGAGAAAGGAGATGTGAGATTGTGATGTGATCCCAGCTCTGTGCTATGTGAGAAAGATTGTGCAAAGTAGTGGTCGGGACTCGTTGAAGGGTTGCATGAAGGACGGGCCGACCTTAGGATAACTAAAAAGATAAAAGACTTAAAAGACATGCGCGGTGAGGTATGAGAGTGCGAAGTAGTGGAGATGAAGAAACGATAAGTATCTGCGGATACTTAGGACGAGATTGCATTAGGGGAGGACGATGACGATGAAACGTCAAGAAGTCTAGAGTATGTTTCTGGGCAGAACGAACTCCACATGTAGCGCACTAACGTGGTGGGGACTGGGTCTAATGCCGTGGTAAGTTCTGCGGGCCCACTAGAAACATACTGTCGCCCCCTAGATTGCAAATCGAGAACAGTGAGAGGGACTGGAACGGGGCATTGTGTTTGCCACTGCGTGGACAGTGAGCCTTGTTATTATTGAAATAATTTGAGGACGAGATCCTCCTGGTCTGGGACCATTATGTGTTGAGACAGCTGTCGTGCCCGCGTGGTAAAGGTCCTGTACTTCTGTTTGCTTCCGACTAGGTTGGGTGGATGATCGTGGAGATGTAGACGTGAGTGATCGTCGAGATTGAAACGAATGCTTTAACGGTATTTTAACATTCCCCAATCACTAGAGGTGATGAAATGATAAGAAGGAAGAGGAAGAGAGTACAGTGATGAAATGGAAATGAATGAGAAAAGGAAAGAATGATATAAAATGTGAAAGTAAAAAAAAAAGAATGAGACAGTATAACAATACTGTAAGATAACAATAATCTGTTTGGTTGTTGTGTGCTTGTGTATTGTATTGTGTGTTTGGTCCTATTATTTTACCTAGCGTAATCCCACACCGTCGACGATCCGTTGTTCGGAATGCTTACTCTCTCCTGTTCGTTGGCATATCGGTGCTGCTGGTATTTCAACGGACAGACGGAGTATTGCATGAATATCGCCATGTGGAATAAGTATGGAAGAGGATGGAAGCACACCCCACAAGGTTGGGTATGGACCGGTTACACGGAGATCGTGATTCCGGACCCGGAGCATCAACTGAGCGGAGCTAACCTGGAGCCACACTTAGGAAAAGTTAACGTACGAGGTTTTCAGAGCTATGAGGAGAAGGTCCGGTACGAGCAGTAGAGTAATTCTATTGTAGCCGATGGGGTGGCACAAAAGTCTCACAACAATGAGGAAACCACTACACCAGCGACAATTAGATGTGATCCTAAGAATGGATTGGATGTCTTCCAATCATGTAGTCATAGATTACCATAATAGAATCATTATCTTTGATTCCTACAAATTTGAAACTTTAATCCTAACCTTGATAAATACTAAGTAGAAAATCTTGCCATGACCCTTGCTACAATAGAAGTCGATGAAGAGTCCAAGATAGACCAAATCTCTATTGTTAGGGAATTCCTAGAAGTCTTTCTAGAAGAAGTCGACCAAAACGAGTGAAGTAGAGTTTACCGGGAATAAGCCTAATTTTTATTGCACCATGTACAATAGCTCCAGTAGAATTGACATAGCAGAAGAAATAATTAGCAGACTTATTGGAGAAGTTTATATAATACACATAGCAATGATATTAAAAGATAATTAGTCTACAAACCCCCTATGTTAGGCCCAAACCCCATTTTAATTGAGAAATTACTAAAATGACCTTATTTCTATTTTCCCTCCAAAATAAAAAAACAAACCCCAAACCCCAATCCTATTTCAGAAAAAAAAAAAAAACAAACAAACCCCAACCCTTCACCTTCTTCCCTCTCAAGTAACCCCTTCACTCCATCTTCCATATTCTTTCACTTTTATTCACTCCACCTTCCACATCTGATCTTGGCCTTTGAAAAATTATGGTTTAAGGGACTATGGATCATGTAAGAATCAGTCAATGGTGTTTTTGCTTCAATTTTGACATACTCGTGTAACTGCAATTGTAGAGGCATACTCAGGAACAGTTTTATTTCACTTTTATTCACGTTTTTGACATTGAAGCACATAAGGAGTTGCTTTGGACGTTCAATACGCGAAATTTGCAGGTAATCATCCTCTGTTTCGGTTTTTTTTATTCGTATCAGTTAATTCCGAGTCTGGTTTATCGGAAATTTAACAAATTCCGATACGGGTGTGTCAGAATTTTTGTAAAGGTGCTTAAATCTTTAATTCCGAGAAATGTTTGTCGGAATATATTCTTTTACACTTAAAACTTTAATTATCTGCACTCTAACAACAACATATTGTTTTACACTTCAATTTACACTTTTAATTGTTAATAGATTGTCTTTTATTTTTGTAATCATTCAGTTTTAATGGAGCACAAGGACGAGGAGATTGAGGAGGTTCACAACATGGATAACCTTCAACTAGAAGCGTTTGGATTTCCGGACTACGGGAATGCCTTGTGCCGCGATAAGCCATTTGCATCCCGTGAGGAGCTTGTGACATTTGTTAAAATGGTTGGTGTTGAGCAAGGCTTCGTTTTGAAGATTAATAGGTCCGATGTTGGGAAAAGACAGAGGGTAGTGTTTGGATGTGAAAGGGGTGGTACCTTCAAACCTGATAAGAGATCAAAGGGGATAAACATAACCGGATCAAAGAAATCCGGATGTCCATTCAGTATTTATGCTAGGCCAAGTGCAAATGGGGGCCAAAATTGAACATTAGTTGTGAAATGTGGGATACACAACCATCTCCCGTACGATTCCCTTGTAGGCCATGGAGAAGCCGGGTCTCTTAAGAAATAGGAAAAAAGTCTAGTGATATACCTCACAAAGAGTGGTGTGTCAGCGAATAGGACGATGACAACCCAGAAGGAGTGTTTTCCTGATAATGCATCTACTATTCGTCATATCTATAATTGTCGAAAGCGTTTCCGAAGAGATGTGAGGCTACCTAGAACGGAGATGCAGCATTTGATTAAGTTATTAACAGATGAAGGGTATGAAGTGTGGCATACAACTAGTGATGGAACCAATGAGTTGGAGCACCTTTTCTTTGCACATCCCACTTCTATACAATTATTGCGTAAGTTCAACATTGTATTGTGCATTGATAGTACTTATAAGAAGAACAAATACAAGATGCCTTTGATAGAGATTGTGGGGCAAACTTCAACATGGAAGTCATTCACTGTTGCATTTTGTTTTGTTTCCAATGAAACCAAAGAAACTTTTGTTTGGGCTCTAGAGCGGTTGAGGAATTTGATGCCAAATCCTAGGTATTATCCAACTGTGGTTGTTACCGACATGGACGGTGCTTTGGTTGGAGCATTGGAGGATGTTTTTCCTGCGACAACACATTTGTTATGCCAATTCCATATTAAGTGTAACATGAAGGGAAGATGCACGAAATTCTTTCAAGATGGAGACAAGGTATCGTTAATAATGGAAGCATTTCAAAACGTTGTTCATTGCAAAAATGTTGAGAACTACGAAGATTCTGTTGAAATTTTCTTGGAGAGATGCAAGGATGACAGTGGTAAGTTTCAGGAGTACGTGAAGCAAACATACTTAACCTCAAGAAAGAAGAGATTTGTTGATGCTTGGGTTGACCGTCACATGCACATTGGTAACACCACCACAAATAGGTATAAATATATTCAACGTAATTTGTTTATGTAATTGTTTTTGTTTATGTATATTAACATTACAATTATTTAACAGGGTAGAAGTTGCACATGCTGTCTTCAAGAGGATGCGATCGGACAATAAAGGTGATATAGCGACATGCTTTGATTGCATTCAGCGTTTGTTGCTTACACAACATAACGCCATTGTTGCTTCATTTGAAGAAAGCAAGATTCGTGTGGAACACAGGGTTAACACTCCATTGTACAGAGATTTTCATTATAATGTATCAAGGGATGCATTGTCTCTCATATACACGGAGGCGAAGGGTATTTCTACGAAAAGTGATGAAGAAGTTTTCTGTTGTTGCAGGATAAGAACTACGCATGGGTTGCTCTGTCGTTGCGAGATTGCAAAGTACCAATGTATGGGACAACCTATTCCTCTAAATGCAGTTCATCCTTTTTGGCAAACTTTGTCAATGAATACAAAGATTAAGGAGGAGTGGATAGGGGAGAAGGGAAAAGAGGGTGAGGGGAGAGAGAACTGTGGTTATGATCCAAATACATTAACCGTATAGGAAGAGTTTAGCAAGCTTTATAACGAAGCCGACTCTGACAGAAAGGACAAGCTTCTTCAGAAATTCCGAGAGGTTGTCAGGCCTGATAAGACAATCTTACAGCCACCAAAGGTTCCGATTTCTACTAAAGGGCGCAATAGTGACAAAGATAAATCAACTAAATGTGAGCCTTCATTTTTTGAACATGCGGAAAGAGAGTTGGATGAGTCGTTGACTGAACAACTACGACAAGGTTCCCAACTAACCCAAGCTTCCCAAACTTCAAAGAAGAAACAACCGTCAACAAGGAGATCATCAAAACAAGGTCAAACAGGTTCAAATTCACTATAGCAAGCCCGGAAATGCACTCGTAGTAGTAATGGGTTTGTGCCCCATCATTTGTTGGAGCCTTACATTGAGTCGGTGCATGATGTTGTCGGGGATGGCAATTGTGGTTTCCGTGCCATATCAATGCATCAGTACGGAAGGGAGGATGACCATCATTTAATTCGCTTAGATTTGATTAACGAAATGAAAGACCATCGACAATTATACATTTCCCTGTTGGGGGGAATTCGTGAGTATGATGCTATAATGAATAGGCTTCATGTATCTTCTATAGGCTTTGTAGGAGCGGATAAGTGGTTATCATTTCCGGATATGGGATGCATTATTGCATCAAGGTACAATGTTGTAGTGGTTTCAATGCCTAGTCTAACTACCGACGAATGCATCACGTTTCTCCTTTAAAACACAGCGCCTCCTGCGAATATTCGTGTCTGGGCGATTGGACGCAATGATGCTAAGAATCATTTTGTTCATGTAATTTATTATAATCTTTATTACAACATTTGATGCTTATTGTGATGTCCTAGACGGTGAGGTCCTCCAAGGGTTAGGGAAGAAGACCTTCAAAGGAGCCTCTGTCTAGGGTTTCTCTGTGTGATGTTTGGTGGGAGTCCTCAAGTGGCTAAGGAGAAAGCCAAGAAGTAACCCTAATCACTGGTGTGTGAGGGTGACAATTAGGGTTAGAGGACGTACCTGAGCCCCATGTAGTACGGAGCTACTTATAGGGGGGAGCTGGTTGCCCTAATGGGCTTGCTTTAGGCCCAAGTAGGGTCAGCCTGTACTGAGCTATGAGTGGATGAGTTGTCCTTGTGGATAAGGTGATGAGCTGTCCTTGTGGATAAGGTGAGACACGTCATCCTGTCCTTGGTGTCAGACTCTGGGAGGTGTCGGACAGGGAAGTCGGACCTGGGTAGGAGTATGAGGTCGACCCGTATCTGGTATCTGTTCGGCCGTTGAGCCTTGAGCTCGGCCCAGCACACAGAGGGCTTCTTATAGGGCCGTGAGGCCTTAGGCAAGGGTTCTGAGGACCCGTATCTGGTATGCTGCTAACTCGTTGCATGTTTAATCGTAAGACCTCAGATCCGAACTGCAGTTGGTTAGGTGATCACCAAGAAAACTTAAGAAAGAATGCAAGTGTTTGAGAGTTGTAGCATTTTAGATAACCAATTAAAAATGTTTTTGAGAATACGAGTCCTTTTTGACTTGTTGTATTCAGATTTGATCGGATTTAAAACTTAATTATGTTGAGCTTGGACGACTCAGTAAGTGTAGTAATCTTATAAGTTTTCCTATGAAAAAAGGTACTGTATATAAGGGCATACGGTAGGGATCTCGGATCTACCCACCTTAGCCGAGGTGGGTGCCCTCGTCCCCGATGTGAAAGAGGTTGCTGAGTGAAGCTATGTGAGAACATTTCACAGCAAGCTGTACTTTATCGGGTGTCCCTTGTACACTGTGCATATGAGCCAATCTCATTTACAAGATGTTGGCTGTGCATAGCGCCATGCAACATTTAGGTGGCTAGTGCTAAATGAGAAGCTAGTATGTACGTATATAAAACTGTGGCACTTGAGTATGAGCAAGTTTGTACTTTTCATTAATCGTAGACATGAGTACATTGCCTTTTGGAAAAGTGAATATATCACAATGGGAATGTAAAAACATGGACATAATTTTAAAATTAAACCTAAACTTTAGCTGGTGGTGTTGCTGATGATTTCCGAGGTAAACCTAACTGAAGTAGGTTCACAGTTTTGCGATGTTTCGGGAATTCCTGAGCTCGGTTCCTTCCAGAGTTTCTAGCTTGTGTGCCCCAGAGTATGTTTCTGAAACGCCTCTGTTGGAGCTTTCTTGATTCCGAGCACCTTTTACTTCCCTTCAAATCCCCAGACCAATATCTGCTCTTCGGAGCACGAGGTCTCCGAGCACAGTTTTGTTGTCTTGGTTGGCTAGCCTTTCTTTCGCTATCTTCTTCGGAACAGAGGTGGCTTCTCGGACCTCCTCGGCCGGTATTAGACTCTTGCTCTCAGCCTCGGGCCTATCCCTCCTTCGAAAGGTCCGAAACCTTCGTTCGAAGGGGATGACAACATTGGTCGGGTAGAGCGCGGCCGATGAGGACCGATGAGGGATGCCGCGGTTCTCGGCCGATACTTGGAAATTGTTGGCAGCTTTACAAAATGCAATGTTTTTCATCTTGAAACACCAGAGCTCGGGACCTCGGCTTAAAGAATGAATGGGGTACTTGCTTCGGCCCTCACCTCGGGACAAAACCAAGCCGAGGGCGGGATCACCGATAATTAAATAAATGAAAAGATTCTCCCCCTGCGGAGGGCCGGAGAGAACTGGAAGGGGAGAGAGATTTTCCTTAATTGCACCTTGGATTTCTTGGGGGATGTTGGTACCTACTTTGGCAGCCTTGCCAGGGCTGGAAGGATCGAGGGGGATTGTTGACCATCCCCCTCGAGGGGAGGACCTGAAAACATCTTGTCCGACCTGAACATCAGCCAATAGAACTCTTCCTTTGGCCAATGTCTGATCGGTGAGCTCTTTCTGCTTCTTTTTTACTTCCCGTAGGCTCGCATTATAGCAGAGCCGGGCTCTCACTTGGTCGGCTTTGACTGTGACGACCTTGTCGTCAGAACCGACGAATTTCATCGCCAAGTGAACCGTTGAAACCACTGCCCCAAAAGCCTGCAGGCAGGTTCGCCCTAGTATCACGTTGTACGGGGATTCAGAATCAACAACTAAAAATTTGATGATCTCCGTTCGGGCCGAAGGCTGGTTGCCTAAGGTTACCGGGAGATGGATGGCTCCAAGGGGGCGAATTGCCTCCCCTGTGAAGCTGATGAGATTGCCTTCAAATTGCACGAGGTCGGTTGACCTCAGCTTCAGTGCTTGAAATGTATGAAGAAAGAGAATGTCGGCCGAGCTTCCTTGGTCAATGAAAACTCGGGCGACTTCGAAATTGCCGATCAACGCCGTGATCACCATAGGATCATTGTGATCCGGGATGACGTCTTCCATATCTTGGTCAGAAAAAATGATGGGGATGTTTCGAGGTGGTTTTTTATAGACGGGTTTGTGGTGAACAGCCAAGACCTGATTGACGTACCTCTTCCTTTCTGCCCTCTTTTCTCCGCCACCGGCAAAACCTCCCGAGATGGTTTCAACTCGGAAGTTTTCTGGTGACTTGTCCAGATCTTGAACCCCGACCATGTTTACTCGTTGTGGTTCTTCCTCCTTCTTTTCCGGAGACGGATCAGCTTTGGCCTTTCCTTTGTCGTTGTCTGGGCTGCGAGACCTTCTTCGGCCTCTTCTCTCCACCGCTTCCCGCACATACTGTTGCAGCTTGCCCCTCCTCACCATGTCTTCGATGACGTCTCGAAGCCAGGTGCACTGATAGGTATGGTGACCATACCCGTCGTGGAAGCTGCAGTATTTAGTTCTGTCCCTGATATTACTTTGGTTTCTGAGGAAAGGAGGCCGAGGTACACTCCTGAGTTCGGTCTGCATGGTCTCTCTCCAGACTTGAGACCTTGGAACCGTCAGGGGGGTGTAAGAATCATACTTAGTGATGTACGGACGTCGGCGGTCCTCTTGCTGGCCGACGTGAGGGCGACCTCGGTCTCCTTGGTTCGCTCTTCCTCCTCTATCATCCCTGTTACTGCGAGGACGACCTCGGGGGAGGGTGTTCTGCGAGGCGGCTTGAGCGTTTTCCATCCTACTTGAATGTCCTTTGTTGAATTCTTCAAGATTGATGTATTTGTTAGATCTCTGCCTCATCTCGGCCATATCTCTCGGCGGCTTCCCAATCAATGAGTCTTTGAATCCTCCCTCGGCCAGGCCTTGAGTCAGGAGGAGGACAGCCACCTCGGGAGATAGATTGGGGACTGAGCTGGATTCGCTGTGAAACCTGTGTAGGTAAGCACGCAAAGATTCCTCTGGTTTTTGCGTCACTGTTGCTAGCGTGTGGTCCGATCTGGGTTGCACACAGCTAGCAGTGTACCTATTGAGAAAGACTCGCTTCATTTCTGCCCAGTTGTTGACAGAATTCTTGGGTAATGTTGAGTACCATCGGAGGACCGGGGCCTGGAGGGTCATAGAGAAAGCTCGGCACTTGAGCCGATCTCCTCCACCATGGAAGTTCACAGCTCCCTCATAAGAAAGGACATGCTCCTAAGGGTCTGTGAGGCCATTGTATATGGGGATGTTGCTGGGTCCGAGGTACCCAGGTGGTGGTTCGTAAGCCATGACGGCTGGTGTAAAAAGGTGCCCAGGATGGGAATCATCCGAATCTTGTTGTTGGTGGTCAAGGGGTGGTGTGAGTTGTGTAATGGTTGTATGTGGTGTTGCAAAGGTTTGCGGGGTCGATGAGGGTTGTGTTGGTGGAGGAGGTGGGGGGGAGGAAGTTTGTTTTGGGCTGGAGCTTGAACAACTGCTCGTTTAGCCAAACGTTGCATAGTAGCTTGCTGAAGATCTGCGATGGCTTTACCTTGCTGTTCTACGATCCTCATATGTTGTCTAATCAAGGACAAGAGCTCTGCATCTCGAGAGAGTGAAGATTGACGAGAGTGAGAGCGATGTGTAGTGCTGACAGAGTGGGCACGTTCGCCACGGTGGCGGTGCTGTTCTGTGTTGGTTTCTCCGAGCTCGGAGCGTAGCTGCACATGCCGACCTCCTCCCTGGTGCTGAGTTGGATTTGTAGTGTCTCCGGTGTGGATGGTGTACGGTCCACTGTGGGTGTGCGTGAAATCTGGTGATGGAGGTGGCGGTGGAAACGGGGGTGGTGGCGGGGGAGGAGGTGGAGGGGGTAGAGGGGGTGGTGGTGAGGACCTTGCTGCCCTATTGGCTTCAAGATGCAGGCACAGGTCCTCAGTTGACGGCACCCTTCTTAGACGCCCCCTCCTTCTCCTCTGGACAGGTTGTTCCACAGACATGGTAGAATCTTCTGGGTGGGGATAAAGTTTTTCTCTTCCCACAGACGGTGCCAATGTGATGTCCTAGACGGTGAGGTCCTCCAAGGGTTAGGGAAGAAGACCTTCAAAGGAGCCTCTGTCTAGGGTTTCTCTGTGTGATGTTTGGTGGGAGTCCTCAAGTGGCTAAGGAGAAAGCCAAGAAGTAACCCTAATCACTGGTGTGTGAGGGTGATAATTAGGGTTAGAGGACGTACCTGAGCCCCATGTAGTACGGAGCTACTTATAGGGGGGAGCTGGTTGCCCTAATGGGCTTGCTTTAGGCCCAAGTAGGGCCAGCCTGTACTGAGCTATGAGTGGATGAGCTGTCCTTGTGGATAAGGTGATGAGCTGTCCTTGTGGATAAGGTGAGACACGTCATCCTGTCCTTGGTGTCGAACTCTGGGAGGTGTCGGACAGGGAAGTCGGACCTGGGTAGGAGTATGAGGTCGGCCCGTATCTGGTATCTGTTCGGGCGTTGAGCCTTGAGCTCGGCCCAGCACACAGAGGGCTTCTTATAGGGCCGTGAGGCCTTGGGCAAGGGTTCTGAGGACCTCGGCTAGGCCGAGTCCACCACACTTATATATATATTTCTTTCTTGTTTCATGTTCCTAATTCTTGCAATTTGTTATGGAACACAGGTCAAGCTACGAGAAGGATCGCCTTTACCTCCAGTGTATCAACTTTGGTGTACACATTTTACCCAGGGAGCAGGAGCTTGGGAAGCAGTTATATCTGATAGGCTAATATTGTACACGACTTTATTACCAACAGCACGTAGACAAGGAGAAACCATAGTTATTGAATGAATCTTATGTCTGTTGATTTTGGATGGTTAGATTTAGTTATGTTTCAATTTTGGATGTTCAATTTTGGATGTAGTATGAATTATGAAAGTGTTCAATTCTGAATGGACAAGTGTTTAATTTTATCAAATTTTTTCAATTTTGAATTATGTAATTGTTCAATTTTCAATGGACATGTGTTTAATTAAAACAGTAAAAAAATTTACATACTGAAACACAATTCTGACAAACGAATATCGAAAATTTTGAAAAATCCGAAAGAAATATACCGGAATCTATGAAAAATCTGACGAAATATTATCTGAATTTGTGTTATTACAGTTATAAAGATAGACTGCTTACTGTAACTTGATTCCGAGAGACTTAATTCGGAATTTATGAAAAATCCGACATAAATATGTCGGAATAAATGAAAAATCCGACATATACGTATCAGAAATTGTTTTACCAAAGTTCAAAGAAATGTTTGCTTACTGTAACTAGATTCCAAGAGAACTATTTCGGTATTCCCGGACAATCCGACATCTGTATATCGGAATTAATGAATAATCCGATTTTTATTTATCTGAAATTGTGTCACAAAAGTTGTAAAAAAAGTGAGCTTGCTGTAACTGGATTCTGATTTATTAGTTTCGGAATTTCATTATTATCCGAAAGCATTATATCGGATTTTGTGAATACTCCGATACGTTTTTGTCGGATTTGATTTACTAAAGTTATAAAAAAAAGTTTGGTTACTGTAACTTGATTCCGATATATCCATTTCGAAATTTTGAAAAATTCCGAAAATAGTATATCGAAAATGTTGAATAATCCGATGCATTCGCATCGTAATTTTTTTATATTAAATCCTTATGAAAGGCTGTTTACTGTAACTTTATTCCGATATACATTAATCGGAATTTGAAAAAATTTCGAACGTAATATATCGGAATATATGAAAAATCCGAAGCATGGCTATCGGAATTTGTGAAAAATAGCAAAATATCATTTAGATTAGTATATATAAACCAGTTTCCTGTCAATTGAATAGTATACTGATGACCAGATTAACACATAGACACTTCTATTACTTCTTTTTTCCTGTTCAAGCTACAATAAGATCCAAAATACAATAATCCCACCATACAATAGGTTCCAAACTACGATAATCCCAAACTACATTAAATTCCAAACTAAAATAAGTTCCAAAATAAGATATGTTCCACATAATAAGACATGATCTAAATAAAGTAAAATATAGGCTAATAATATAAATGATCCATGTTGCAACATTCTCAAAGCATTGTTCCTAACGTCTTCTTGCTCGAACTCGTCTTCCTTGGCCTCTACCTCCATCACCTCCAACCTCATTTTCAGCCATACCTTCCCGATCTGCCCTGCTACCTCTAGGAATCCGACCCCCGCGTCTTCTGGATTGAACATGAGGAACATCTTCGTTAATCGGCCGGTTACATAGCGCCATCACCTCTTGATATACATCATCCGGCAACAAGGCCCTCTGCGGTCCGATTAGCCTCCCAATTCTCTCCAACCTATCCTTAAATCGAACCTGTACAAATATAAATGTTAGTATTAGATAATAATATGAATAAGAACCATTTCTAATATCAATATTACTTACATTTTGAAGCTCATGATTCTGAACCCTCGTAGATTTCGGCAAAAGATAAGGGTGAGAATATTGATGTACCCAGTCGATATATCCACTCTCCACCTCACTGGGTAATCTCACTCGGCATCCTCTATCCGGCTCTTCAACCACATATTGGGCCCAATCTTCAAATTGTTCAACAATGATATCCAATGATGGGGTCGCTACTGGTGGTGAAGGAGGTATACCTTGAACATATCCAAATTGTCGTAGGACACGTTCAGCTAGATATGCCTTTTTGTCTTTGCCGCATCGAATCCATCCAGAATAGAAACTGATTTCCTCAAACGGTCGAGTAGCACGGTGCTCTGGGTCAAACGGCTGCCACTTTACTTGTTCTATAAGAAGGATCTCTAAATGATGTATGTAATTGCCGTCCAAGCTTCCTGATCCTATGCTTTGATCCCATTTCAACACTCTCGACATGTTCTCCTGATAATCTTCTCTTGGGATAGAGCAACCGATCTCCGGAAAGTATTCTTTGATCCAAGCCTATTTTCGACAAATAATAATGATAAATCATATATGAATGGTAAATCATAGATGAATTAAACAAGAGAAAACATCTCAATGCAAAGTTAACAACCAATACCTGAAGCAACGTCATGTAACCTCTCAATTGCTTCACATTCTTTTTGCTCACATTTCGCAGCTCACCATATAAATGAGCCAGTGCGCTTGCTCCCCAAACCCATGTATGTACAGTATTCAGATCCTCGAAGGCTTGGGCGTACTGCATTCCAACGTATGTCATGCTTTTGTCAATGAACAGAGTAGCCCCAACCAAACTAAGCAAATAACATCGGGCAGCGAGTTAATATCGACCAGCAGCAACATGGTCATGAAACCAATTTCAGAGAATGCCAAAACGAACGGCTCCTCCGCGATTTTGTTTGGTTTCAGCAGCAGCGACAGCGGCGTCAATACCCAAATGTTGTGTCATCATCAAAGCACCGTCTTGAGCAGTTGGCTTCTTCCATGGCAGCAATCTTCTTGAAACTGGGATGTGAAGAATGGATGAGACGTCGTCCAAAGTCACGGTCATCTCACCAACAGGAAGATGAAAGGTGTTGGTGTCCAGATACCAACGCTTTGCAAAACAAGTCAACAATTTCTTGTCAACTTGTTCGTAAGAAGCGCCGACAAGTGCTGCAAGTCCGGAATTTGTAACAAATTCACGCAATTCACCCAGCAACTCATTCACACGTGGCAAGACCCACTTCCTGTTGGTGCCTCTACCCAGAACACCACGTTCCTGTGAAAAAAACAAAAAAAACCAAGATTATACAAACGTAGTTTAAGCATAAAGATTGAACATATTTATTCTTAACAAAGTTAGTTTAATCATACTTACATTGCCTTGCCAAATTTCACGAGCCACGTGGTCTGTATAAGATTTGAGTAAACTCGTGTCCTGAGGGTCAGGAATCTCTTCTGCCTCCTCACCATCCTCAGCGTCTGACTCATGGTCATCACCCTCATCATTTGCATCCTCCTCATCCTCATCCTTTTTCCCTTCATCACCGGAATCATGTGCGTTCTCTTGGACTTCATCGTGCGCATCCTCAGCAGCAGCGGGTTCAGGTACCGGAGGCAGTGATGTATGTGATGGATCAGGAGTGGGTTCGGGATGGCTTTGTTCATCGTGCACATCCTCAGCAGACGCGGGTTCAGGTACCGGAGGTGGTGATGAATGCGATTGAGGCAGTGGATCGGGAAGGCTTGATTGAGGAGGTAAGGCTAGTTCGACATCCGTAGCATCAGGAGGTGGTGATGAATGAGATTGAGGCAATGTTTTGGAAAGTGACGGTTTGGGTTGAGGAGCCGATTCAAATGCCTTATCTTCACCCGATTCTGCAGGAGCCGATTCCGATGCATTTTGAGAATTTTGCATATGCGTAGCCACCTTTTCCTTCCTATGTGATGCAGTCGGTGGTCTTCTACGCTCTTTTGCTTTTCGTTGACGTTCCTCTTCTTCTAATCTAACCGTCTAATCCGTACGCTTGGTTCTTGCCATGACTGAAATTTAAAAAATAATTAGTGCATGACTAAAAGTTTAAATGGTTCTTCGAAATCACATAAAACAAAAAAAAACACACAAGTAACAGAAACAAATCAACAACTTAGATTCATGAAACACAAAACAAATAACAACAAAACCAAGAAAAGGAAACCAAAATCTAATAATCCAAACGTGCAAACTTAAATAAGCACTTATCAAAACCTGCAGAAATCAATGTCTGCAGAAATTAAAAACTTAAATAAGCATTGATCAAACGTGCAAACTTAAAAACCTACAAAAATTAAAACCTGCAGAAATCAATGCCTATTCTAAATCAAAATCTAATAATCTCTAGATTGCTATTAGGATCATGAAGCAAATTATCAGCAACCTGCAGAAATTATAACCATTACAAAGAGTACAGGAGCAATTTCCAAATTCTGGTCCTGCATTGAATTACCAAGCTTGTAATCCAAAAGAAAACCCTAAATTTCAATCCATCTACTTCAAAACCAAATGACACAGAAATAGAAACATTCTACAAACACAGCAACATAACTAATAGAACAAAAAAAGGGAAGAACACAAATCAGATTAACAACAAACACCGAATCAAACACCGAATCAAACACCGAATCAAATTAAGCAAAGTTCTTAGCTCCGAAGAACAAAAAAAGGGAAGAACACTAAACGAAGAACAAGAAACATATCATAGCAGAGAATAACAATAGAACAAAAAAGAAGAAAGAAGAAAGAACAGAATCATATAAAAAAATCGAAGAAGAAGAAAGAACAACGAGCAACAAAAAAAACCGAAGACATACCTGAAGGCAACACGATGAAGACGAATAGAAGCACGATAGGGAGACGGAAACTGGGTGAGATGAAGAGAAGCACGAAAAGAAACGGCGGATTTGGGGTTGAATGTTGTTGGTGGTGACGAAGAACGGAGAGTGGGAGAAGACGAAGAACTGAAACAAGTAGAGAGAAGTAAAATCGGTAGAGAGAGGAAGAGAGTGGAGGAAGTGGGGTTTGGGGTTTGGGAAATAGGTAGTGGAATAAAATGAGGGTATTAAGGGAATATTTTTAAAATGGGGGTTTGGGGGCTAAACTAAGGGGTTTGTAGACTAATATTCATATTAAAAATCAGACCGGACGGGCCAGAATACCGATGAACCGGACCTCTGTTCGGAAAAGCCTTAATACGAGTCGAACTAGAGGCATCACACATTTACAGTACAACCATTAGACTTCACCACATATATTTTAGTGTTATGTTTTTGAAATAAATCTAGTATACTTATATAAAAAATCTCTTTTCGAGGCACCACGTTTGTCCGCTTAAGGAATACTCACACCAGAGCATTTGTAGGTAAATAACATTATTTCTAAAATAATTATAATTTGAAATTAAATAAATTATCTATATGTGAAATCATTATCCTGTTTGTTAAAAAAAAGTAATCATTATCCTCAAAAAGATAAATCTAAAGAGATGAGGCTTCTATGGTCATAGCAAAGAGTCCATGATAAACCTAATTATCCTTAGTTGTCGATAATTAAATAAATAATTCAAATTTATTTAATCGTATCTGTGAAATAATTATTCTTAATTGTCGAAAATTAAATAAATAATTCAAATTTATTTAATCTTATCTGCATTTGAAATCATTATCCTTAATTTTACAAGTTTTCCAAATCATTATATATAGTACGCAATATGTATTGGATGACTTCTCAACAGTATTTTGGCATTTCTGCGAATTGGAATTGGCTCACAAACTTATGGATATTTTGGTAAACAACATTCTCACATTTATATTCGCCTTCAACTTTTGTATTTTTTTCGTCGTTAAATTTTTTTAATTCTAATAATTCACGCTAATTTTAATTTATATTATTTCATTTTTAAGTTTCTCTCTAAATACTTACTTTAATTCAGCAATTTGTGTGCACCATTGAACAAAATGTAGTTTGTTCAAAATTTTGATCTGGGTGTAACCAATTGTGCGGTTAGAGAGTGGAGAAAGACCAGTGACGATAGAGTGCATCAAAATCTAATGTTGCTTTAATTGTTTTCAGGGTGGCTATCATAAACTACTAAGGAAGATGGTTCTTTATTGTTGTATACACCAATGGCCTCTTTAATCACGCAGACGGTGGAAGATGGTGTGTGACGGTGGCCGATATACCCAATCCTACCGTTTCATTTTCTTGAGAGATTCAAGCTTTAATTTAAGAAGACTTCATTTATGACTCCGACAATATAATAATAGGATTTGATGTTTTTTCTATAATATATTTTGTCTATTGTAATAGATAAAAATCATCTTTTATAAAAATAGGATTTGATTTTATGCTTGATGTAAATATTTTTTGTTTTTTATCGTGACAAGAGAATTAAAACTATTAATAACAAACCAAATGTAATCATACTATATAATAATAGTATTTGATTTTCCTTCTATAATATATTTTGTCTATTGTAATAGATAAAAATCATCCTATATAAAAATAGGATTTGATATGCTTGATGTAAATATTTTTTTGTGTTTTGTTTTTTATTGTGACAAGAAAATTAAAACTATTAATAACAAACCATATTTTTTAACAATATTATCTTTCTATTTTTTTCCTCATATGATATGGACCATTAGTCCGAGATCAATTAATAATTTTAAAAATCAATTCCGAAAAAAAAACTAAAAATTATGTTGATAAACTAAATTTATGTTTAGTCACTCACACCGCTATTAAGATTTATATTCTTCATATTTATAAAGGTAAGATAGATATTACTATTTATTATGTAGAAATGTGAGTATATATATATATATGGATTTCAATAAAACTTTATTTTTCTACCATAGAGATTACGACTTATTTAAAAAAATTAAACTAAGAGTCCATCTTCTTTGTTCTTGGAATATGTCTCCATTTTTTGATATTAAGATATGAGAAGTGAATTAGTCCAACACCATAAATCAAGCCCTCTCTCTCGTGGCTGTGACCTAGTCCTAGTCGTCGCCGCAGCTTTTCTGCCGTCATGGGTAGGAAGAGAGGTAGACCACCGAAAACACCTTCTTCTCAGAGCAAGACTAATGACATTCATGTTGTGACACCATCGAAGAGTGATATTGGGGACCTGGATGAGGAAGACCTTGAGGATATTGATAACTTGAGTCCCAAGAAAGCTGAGATATGGATGAAAAAGATCGATGCCCTTCGTGCTAAACTCCAAGAGAAACTGCCTCAAAAGGGTATTGAATCCAATGAACGGTTTGTGAATGAGAAGGGAGCAGGATCGAGAAGTATTAATCCTAATCCTGATGACAGCCATACTAATCTTAACGTTGATGATGCTGGAACTGATACAGTGTTGAACACAGGGACTAATGAAACAGATAGAGAGTATCCTCCTTATTCAAGTGTATGGGAGAAGTTTGACATCACAAAGCTCATAAATTCAGGTGAGAAACTTCACTTTTTTCAACCTGATCTTAAGGAAGGAGTAGCCATGGGAAAAATAGAATTATCTAATATAGAAACTGAAATGACTTACTGGCAAAATGCTTTGGTATGTTATGTGTTGGGGGCAAAACCACCCTTTCCAGTGCTCAATGGGTTTATCAGGAAAGCATGGGGTCAGTATGGGGTTGTTAAAGTATTGATGAACACTGATGGCACTTTCATAGTTAGATTTAATTCCATGGAAGCAAGGAACACTGTTCTTGATATTGGCTTGTTTCATTTTGAAAAGAAGCCCATAATTCTGGCTGCATGGACTGGTAAGCCTGTCACCAGAGATTTTTTGGACAGAGTTTCAATTTGGGTTCAGCTGCCTAATCTGAACCTTAAATTTTGGGGGGCTGCAACTCTAGGCAAAATAGCTAGCTTAATTGGTACTCCTATCATGGTTGACCAGGTTACAAAAGAAAGAAATAGGATCAATTATGCCAAAGTATTGGTGGAGGTCAATCCTAAAGTCTTACCTGAGGAGATTTATTTTCAAGATGAAAAGGGTACGGTAACATCCCCATTTTTAATTCCAAATAATAATAAGAGTAACAAAAATAAAAAAAAATAATAATAATAAATAAAAAGAAAAAGAAAAATAATAATAATAATAATAATAATAATGATAATGTAAAAAAACAAAAAAAAAAACAAAACAGTGGAGGGAGGGTTCGAACAACCCCCCATCTTCTCCAGCCGACCCTAATAGGGCAACCACAAGCCACAGCTCCCTCCTTCCTCCCAGATCCGGCCGCCGCCACTCGCCCTTCTCTCTCACCACCGTTAAGCCGCCCCACCAAGCACCACCACTCGTCCGTCTCTCTCTCTTCTTCGTCGTGGTCCCTCCTCCCTCCGCCGGTTCCTGTTCGCGCCGCACCACCTCTGGGCCAGCCGTCATCGTACCTTGCTCCCTTGTCCCTTCCTCGCGCCGCCATCACCATACCGTGGGGAAGGCTCGCAAGTCGCAAGCCCAGCCACCCGTCGTTCCAGCTCTTTCCTCTCTCCGTGTTCGTGTCTCGCTCTCTCTCCCTGGAAGTCGCACACCGCCACTCGCCGCCACCGTTCGCCGCCACTCGCTGTCCCTATCAAGCCCCAGCCGCGCGCGTTCTCCCTCCAACCAGTCGTGATTCACGACCTGCTGCCCCCAGGGTCGCGATCCGCCGCCTCCATTTCTGGTTTTTATTGCCACCGCTGTTCGCCGCCCCTATTGGATAAGGCACTCCGCATCGCCTCTTTCCTTCTCCGGTGAGTGTGCTGCTGCTAATTATAAGGACCGAGGTCGCCATCGACGTCGGTATCGTCGTCACCGTCATCGTTACCGCGGTTCACTAAAGCTTCTCGGGTCGCCGTCCTTCTTCGTCGGCAAGCCTCTGCATAATCGGTGCGGTGATAAAGCGAGGACAAGGATTAGAGCTTCGGGTTGAGGTTATTTCTATTAATTTCGTCAATTGAGGTAAGGGGTTTCATTACCAGTCCTTAAGGGGTGTATTTCTGGGTAGTTATATCTATCGCTAAGACCGGGGGAAATATTAATTGCTAATGAACCTTAGAGTAGCCCGCTAATAATGAAGAAAGATCGATGGAGTAAATAGGGGAAACAAATAGTGACGAATAAAAAGATAGGTAACAGAATAACTAATCAATTAAATCGGTAGGGTGTGGCAAAAGAATAGAAATGGCGAATAGGGAAATAAATTTAGAAATGAACAAATGAGAGTAAAGAGAATTTAGTGAGACCACTAAGTAGAATAGGACCAATAATATAATAATAGGATATGTAATAAGGAAAATAATTAGGAAAGAAAATTTAGTTAAAGAAGAGTTGAAACAATTAACAACGAAATAAACGGAATAATAAGAAAGAAATAAATAAACGGAATTATAAGAACGAGTGAGTAGCGTAAGTGAGAAAAGGGAGAAATTAGAGATTAATTAGGGAGAGCCGGAATTAAATAAAGAAAGTGTAGGAATGAGTTGAGAACTAAATTAGGATAAAATAAGGTTAATAGAAATAAATGGAGTGAGTGAGTATTTAGCCATTAGAGGAAGGAAATAAACGGAAAATAAGAAAGAGAGAGTTAACGAAAAAAGAAATAATATAATTGGTTCTGAATGCATGAGCTAGGTATGATTAAATATGAGTGATGTAGGAAAAAGAAACAAAGGAAGAGAAGAAGAAAAAGAAAAGGTAAATAACTAAGAGTTAGTATGAGAATAATTAATAACAAAAAGTACTTAAGTATAAGATGGCAAGGAAATAATAATAAGTCGTTAAGGGAAGGATTGAGCGAAGTGAGACGATAATAGAGGATAAGGGAGAGTTAGGAAATTAAAAGTATTAGATAGAATTAAGGAACTGAAAGTAAAGGAATAAGACTAATACGATAATAAAGAGAAAGGATTAAAACGGCAGGAGGTCGTGAGACCCTGTCACCTAATATAAACGGCAGGAGGTCGTGAGACCCTGTCACCATAATTTAAACGGCAGGAGGTCGTGAGACCCTGTCACCATAATCTAAAACGGCAGGAGGTCGTGAGACCCTGTCACCATAATCTAAACGGCAGGAGGTCGTGAGACCCTGTCACCATAATTTAAACGGCAGGAGGTCGTGAGACCCTGTCACCATAATCTAAAACTGCAGGAGGTCGTGAGACCCTGTCACCATAATTTAAACGGCAGGAGGTCGTGAGACCCTGTCACCATAATATAAAACGGCAGGAGGTCGTTAGACCCTGTCACCAGAAATTAAAACGGCAGAAGGTCGTTAGACCCTGTCACCATAATAGAAATTAAAATGGCGGGAGGTCGTTAGACCCTGTCACCAATAAGAGGGTAAAGGAACGAAAAGGTAACCGGCATGTTAACCAAATAATGGAATTAAAATGGAAATACAAATGGAAAATGAGAATAAAAAGGAAAGAGCGAAAGTAATGAGGAACAAGAATAATTAGAGCTTAGGGATTATTTAAAAGAAAACAATTAGAAAGAAAAAGAATTGGGAAACAGTTAGGAAGTAAAAAAAGAAAAGAAGAACATGAATTAAGTAGTATAGCATAGGCTTGAATTGTCTTGGTGTGTCGTATATAACTGCTTAGAAATGTCTCTTTAAGTTCTGTGTGATGCTTCCCCTGTGTGGTTAATATTTTTCAGGTACACAAGTGGAGCATACACTAGTGCTGGCCGAGCAGGAAACCCTCACCACGAGGTGTGTCTTTTATGATACCAAGAGTGAATTTTAATTAAGTTTAAGAATGTATTTTTATAATTAAATGTGTGTATTAGTGTATGCCCAGAGTTGGGTATTTGTGGGCATTAGGTTTTCATTTATTGTAATATTTATGATTAAGCTTTTGAACTATTCTGGTCTGGACAGGTACAAAAGGAAATTTTGGGGAAAAGTCCGTAAAACAGAGGAAACTCTGTCCGTTTTTCTGGAAAAATATTCTTAAGTATTTTAAATTAAAAATAAATTTTCAATTACCATTTTTATAAAATCCTAATTTAAGTAAGTAATTGTGAGGGTGTTACATTTATGGTATCAGAGCAGTTTTTCCTCGGCCTTGGAGTGTGGACTCATAACTCCTTTGGGTTACTCACCAAGCGAGTAACCGATAGATAGTTAAGTCAGATTAATAGGATACATATATATATATATATATATATATATATATATATATTTATATTTATAGGGAAACACATATAATTATAGGAACTAAGTGATAAGATTTGGAAGCGTAGTGATAGAGTTAAGCCATGGAACACAGGTTTAACTTTAATTGAATTCGGCGATGGTGTTGTCGTTTGATGGAATATGAGGTCAGAACTGATCATTCTGATCCTTGCATCTGTTAAGTGATAATATCATCAATAACTGCTCCAATGATGTTGCTATTGATAGATGGGAGATTGGGACTGATCACCTTGATCTTCGCACCTATTCATGGTCGATGTCATTGGAAGCTCCTAACTAAAACAAAAACCGATCCGAAATAGAATTTCCCCAAGAAGTATCACCTTTAGGAGCAAGGAAGCCAGCCAGACAGTGCCTTTCGAACCCTTCATGCAGCATCCTGGAGAAAACCAAGATGGCCTTAGGAACCCCTTCTAAATTGTATGAAGAACCAAATCAGATGTTGCTAGCCATAAACTCATCGGAAATCTTTCCACAATTCCTGGACAGCCACCAAAAAAAATAGTTCTGACAATTTCATAAAGTCTCCACGCTGAGACTAGACGATCTTAGCAATTGAGCACCAACAGGTAGTAAGCTTAACCTGACCCTTAGTCTTGGAAATGATGTAAACACCTAAGAATGTTGGCCTACCTCGATCCATGGGCACTAAGTGTCATTCAAGGCTTTATACGTGTTTTGTTGAACCGTAAGTAATGATTCCATTCGTGCGAGTAAACCTCCATCTTCTTATTTTGATCTTTGTGGTTCTGAACCAAATTTGATGCAACGATTTCAATCCTAACCAAGTGCATTCATGTTTCAACCAACTAAGGTTGGTGAACTATTGATTTTCCCTATGTTTGTCTTTGGTGAATATCAGACGTTCATGAAGTTCTAGTTTTGTCTATTCGATTTGGTTACCTCGTATGAATAAAGCTGGACCACTGCACGAGGTACCCTCACCGAGATCGATCAAGTGAATCATCGCTCTGTAGAAAGTAAATCTATTAATGATTCCTTAATGAAAGTGCATTCTCTGGGATAATCTCCATTGTCTTCTTGCTTGACATGTACCCAGTCGTGCTGCTAACCTCAATGTCTGTACGGGCATGAACCTTTCTCGACCTTGTCACCCAGCACATCCTTGATCACCTTGCAAATATCATTAGGCTTCTCCTTGAGTGCTTCGTGTTTCTTCTTCACATCTTCACTCTTTTCGAGCCTCAAGCATCAAGTGGGAGAACTTAGAAGTAGACACGAGAATTCGCCAAATCGTAGAAATTCAATATGACCCAATGCTCCTCAACAGGTGCCATCTTCAATCTCGAAGAACCGTCAAAAAGTTAGATAGACGATCCTTAGAACTGACCAAGCCTATTATTTGACATTGACACAGCCAGGTATGTCAATGCCAAGTGGGGGAGTAAGGAACCATAATCGGAATCCGTTACTTCTAGCTGATTAAATCTGGAAGCTTAGCCGAAAGAACCTTTCCCTAATAATCGAAGTTGGTACTCACAAGTGCCGGAGTATGGACGAAGTCAACCATTAGTCCGGAGGAAATGCCTTTTTCTATGAATATCTAGTAAAAATGCATTCTTTAGGATGATTTTCTTCATCTTCTTGCTTGACATGTATCTAATCACGTTATCGTCTCCAATGCCTGTATCTACCCGATTCTTGTCATGATGGCGACCCTCTTGGACCCGCCAATCACCATACAGTATGGAGAAAACCATACACAGTCAGACACCACAACCTTCTCAAACTCGTCAACCCATCATGACTCTCGATTTCGAAAGAAGTGCAAGTCTTAAGGTGATAGAAATGTCAAATTCCATTAGCTTTCATGTTCTGTATCAAGTTCATTCAAGCTTTCCTTAAGGTTTAACTCGAAGAAGGTTGTAAGGGATTGCTGACATACACCCAAGGTATGTCTTGAGTGTCGTTGGTCTAAAGTAGTGTTTAATAGAATGTTCAAACCTCAAGAATACTTGCCAACCTCCAATCTTTGACCATCGAAAATCGTTTAAGAATTTAATAGTAAATCTGAAAGCCTTAATTAGTACCTCAATTCGTGCAAGTAGATCCCTTCCTCCTCATTCTTCTTGGTTTGACATGACCTCGAAGTAGTGACTTTTGATCACGGATCAAAGAGTTCTCCCTCAAATTTACTAAACACTGTGAACTTGCGATCTTCTCCTTGTTTCTTATCCTAGAATATTCATCGTTCCTAGAGTTCCAGTCTTAATTATTCGATCCGGTTCCGGGAAATTTCTAGCCATAAGCTGCTACATTCTGCGAAAAGTCTTTGGATCACATAATCTTATACTATTTTCTTAAAGCGAAGTCGCAAATTCCTCGTGAATTCCAAAGATTATATTTTATGTTGTTAGATTCTTGCACTCTCTATTAAGAGTCATATGAAAGGCAATCAGGAGTCGACATGTTCGATTTCATGCTTTCTGGCATCGGAGTAGGCAGGTAAGTTGATGCTAAGTGGGGGAGAATTTCAACCCAAGGAATGAGAGATGGAACTTTAATAATAAGGAAATGGTGAATCCTGTCGCGATAGAGGAGATGCGTAGTGTCCGAGGACAGACATGGCAATACTAAGAAGAATGGACCTAAACACATCGGAAGCGAAGAAATAGAACCGACAGGAACCCCATTAGCTGGATGGTTCTCCGTGTTACGAAGTAACCCGAATTTCGGGGACGAAATTCTTGCAAGTGAGGGAGAATTGTAACATCCCCATTTTTAATTCCAAATAATAATAAGAGTAACAAAAATAAAAATAATAATAATAATAATAGTAATAATAATAAATAAAAAGAAAAAGAAAAATAATAATAATAATGATAATGTAAAAAAAAAAAACAGTGGAGGGGGGGTTCGAACAACCCCCCATCTTCTCCAGCCGGCCCTAATAGGGCAACCACAAGCCACAGCTCCCTCCTTCCTCCCAGATCCGGCCGCCGCCACTCGCCCTTCTCTCTCACCACCGTTAAGTCGCCCCACCAAGCACCACCACTCGTCCGTCTCTCTCTCTCTTCTTCGTCGTGGTCCCTCCTCCCTCCGCCGGTTCCTGTTCGCGCCACACCACCTCTGGGCCAGCCGCCATCGTACCTTGCTCCCTTGTCCCTTCCTCGCGCCGCCATCACCATACCGTGGGGAAGGCTCGCAAGTCGCAAGCCCAGCCACCCGTTGTTCCAGCTCTTTCCTCTCTCCGTGTTCGTGTCTCGCTCTCTCTCCCTGGAAGTCGCACACCGCCACTCGCCGCCACCGTTCGCCGCCACTCGCTGTCCCTGTCAAGCCCCAGCCGCGCGCGTTCTCCCTCCAACCAGTCGTGATTCACGACCTGCTGCCCCCAGGGTCGCGATCCGCCGCCTCCATTTCTGGTTTTTATTGCCACCGCTGTTCGCCGCCCCTATTGGATAAGGCACTCCGCATCGCCTCTTTCCTTCTCCGGTGAGTGTGCTGATTGGGGTCTAATATGTGATGTTTTTGTACCTTTTTTGCCTCCCTTTTACATAGTAAGTGGCTTGTTTCTTGAGTAAATTGGAATAAAACAATGAAATTTTGTCTTTATAAGATTTCTAGAACCTTTTGATGTGTTTAGTTTGTTTTCAGGTATTTAAGCTCTTAAAACAATGATTTTTGCAAAGGAATGAAGAATGAGAGTTTGGTACTTGATTTGGGAAGAAAAAGAGGAAAAAAATGAAGAAAAGTTGACCGTAGTGCGCCTAGGCGCAGGCTATCACGCCCAGGCGCAGGCCATCACGCCCAGGCGCAGGATTTTCACGCCTGGGCGCGCAAAATGCGAGATAGTGACACTGTTCGCTGTTTTGATCATAACTTGAGCTACGATTATCCAAATGAGGCTATCTATATATCATTTTAAAGCTAAGGAAAAGATCTACAACTTTTCCAGAAATAGCCTTTCTCAAATTCGTCCATCTTGGGGGTCAAAATCAGTGCCGAAGTTGCTGCCAGACACAAATACGGGATTTTAGAAGGATTTTAATGATAAATTCTATTTGTAGATAAGATTCTTAAAGATTAGTTTATTCTAATAGGATCTTATCATATTATATTCAGATTTAGGATTAGTTTTATCTTATCACATTAGATTGGAAATTAGGTTAGTTTTTATCTATATAATAAGAGGAATAGGATTCATTCAGAGAGAAGGGAAGAGACACTCATACAACTCCATAGAATAATAGTATATTAGGATTTGAGACTTGGAGAAGGAACAAGGATTGGAGGTTTTTGTGAAGAACACGAAGTTAGCGCAAGGATTCATGGTAATTATTTTTATCATGTTTATTGTGTTTTCTCTTGTAAGTATGAACTAATTCCATCCTTGGGATGTAGGAGTAGATGTATGGAACCTTTTCAATATTTCTAGTAATTAATTAATTTTGTTTTCCGTTATTGAATTCTGTGTTTGATTATTCTTATTTGTTTCTCATGAAAGAAGCTGTTTCATGACTTTTGAAAATCCTTTATGAATAGACATATGAATTTAGGATTTAGTCATTTAATCAAACAGTTCAATTGCATAGGCACAGACATGTTTTCTATGAATTGGGTAATTTTATAAAAAGAAGTTTTGACTGAACTTAATTAAGGGTTAGGTTTTTAAGGCTCTCTTGAGACATCATTGGGAGATTAATATCTAAAATGCGAAGACGTGCTAAGACATTAGGCGTTTTCTACCTTTGCAAAACAAATTCAGAATCAAGGAAAATAAATGAATTTGTTATAGAATATTTAGGAACCTGCATCGAAACTACATCCCGCTTTTTCCCTTGTCAAAGAGTCATTTATTTTAATTTCTATTTTTATTTACAAATTCATAAATCCTTTGTCTCGTTCACTACCTAATATTAATTAGGTGGAATTAATTAAACGGTCACTCCCTTGGGTACGATACTCGGACTTCATTGTCTATATTACTTGTACGATCTGGTACACTTGCCAGAATCCCCAACATGTGCTGCTGCTAATTATAAGGACCGAGGTCGCCATCGACGTCGGTATCGTCGTCACCGTCATCGTTACCGCGGTTCACTAAAGCTTCTCGGGTCGCCGTCCTTCTTCGTCGGCAAGCCTCTGCATAATCGGTGCGGTGATAAAGCGAGGACAAGGATTAGAGCTTCGGGTTGAGGTTATTTCTATTAATTTCGTCAATTGAGGTAAGGGGTTTCATTACCAGTCCTTAAGGGGTGTATTTCTGGGTAGTTATATCTATCGCTAGGACCGGGGAAAATATTAATTGCTAATGAACCTTAGAGTAGCCCGCTAATAATGAAGAAAGATCGATGGAGTAAATAGGGGAAACAAATAGTGACGAATAAAAAGATAGGTAACAGAATAACTAATCAATTAGATCGGTAGGGTGTGGCAAAAGAATAGAAATGGCGAATAGGGAAATAAATTTAGAAATGAACAAATGAGAGTAAAGAGAATTTAGTGAGACCATTGAGTAGAATAGGACCTATAATATAATAATAGGATATGTAATAAGGAAGATAATTAGGAAATAAAATTTAGTTAAAGAAGAGTTGAAACAATTAACAACGAAATAAACGGAATAATAAGAAAGAAATAAATAAACGGAATTATAAGAACGAGTGAGTAGCGTAAGTGAGAAAAGGGAGAAATTAGAGATTAATTAGGGAGAGCCGGAATTAAATAAAGAAAGTGTAGGAATGAGTTGAGAACTAAATTAGGATAAAATAAGTTTAATAGAGATAAATGGAGTGAGTGAGTATTTAGCCATTAGAGGAAGGAAATAAACGGAAAATAAGAAAGAGAGAGTTAACGGAAAAAGAAATAATATAATTGGTTCTGAATGCATGAGCTAGGTATGATTAAATATGAGTGATGTAGGAAAAAGAAACAAAGGAAGAGAAGAAGAAAAAGAAAAGGTAAATAACTAAGAGTTAGTATGAGAATAATTAGTAACAAAAAGTACTTAAGTATAAGATGACAAGGAAATAATAATAAGTCGTTAAGGGAAGGATTGAGCGGAGTGAGACGATAATAGAGGATAAGGGAGAGTTAGGAAATTAAAAGTATTAGATAGAATTAAGGAACTGAAAGTAAAGGGATAAGACTAATACGATAATAAAGAGAAAGGATTAAAACGGCAGGAGGTCGTGAGACCCTGTCACATAATATAAACGGCAGGAGGTCGTGAGACCCTGTCACCATAATTTAAACGGCAGGAGGTCGTGAGACCCTGTCACCATAATCTAAAACGGCAGGAGGTCGTGAGACCCTGTCACCATAATCTAAAACGGCAGGAGGTCGTGAGACCCTGTCACCATAATTTAAACGACAGGAGGTCGTGAGACCCTGTCACCATAATCTAAACGGCAGGAGGTCGTGAGACCCTGTCACCATAATATAAAACGGCAGGAGGTCGTTAGACCCTGTCACCAGAAATTAAAACGGCAGGAGGTCGTTAGACCCTGTCACCATAATAGAAATTAAAATGGCGGGAGGTCGTTAGACCCTGTCACCAATAAGAGGGTAAAGGAACGAAAAGGTAACTGGCATGTTAACCAAATAATGGAATTAAAATGGAAATACAAATGGAAAATGGGAATAAAAAGGAAAGAGCGAAAGTAATGAGGAACAAGAATAATTAGAGGTTAGGGATTATTTAAAAGAAAACAATTAGAAAGAAAAAGAATTGGGAAACAGTTAGGAAGTAAAAAAAGAAAAGAAGAACATGAATTAAGTAGTATAGCATAGGCTTGAATTGTCTTGGTGTGTCGTATATAACTGCTTAGAAATCTCTCTTTAAGTTCTGTGTGATGCTTCCCCTGTGTGGTTAATATTTTTTAGGTACACAAGTGGAGCATACACCAGTGCTGGCCGAGCAGGAAACCCTCACCACGAGGGGTGTCTTTTATGATACCAAGAGTGAATTTTAATTAAGTTTAAGAATGTATTTTTATAATTAAATGTGTGTATTAGTGTATGCCCAGAGTTGGGTATTTGTGGGCATTAGGTTTTCATTTATTGTAATATTTATGATTAAGCTTTTGAACTATTCTGGTCTGGACAGGTACAAAAGGAAATTTTGGGGAAAAGTCCATAAAACAGAGGAAACTCTGTCCGTTTTTCTGGAAAAATATTTTTAAGTATTTTAAATTAAAAAGAAATTTTCAATTACCATTTTTATAAAATCCTAATTTAAGTAAGTAATTGTGAGGGTGTTACAGGTACAGTCATTAGTCAGAAAGTATCTTATGAGTGGAAACCTGTTCTTTGTGCTAAATGTTCATCTTATGGGCATGATTCCAAGATGTGCAAGAAGGGTGTCAAACAACATTGGGTGGTTAAGAATAAGCCATCTCAGAAGGAGATAGATGTGGTGATTGATGCTCTGAAGACTAAAGAAGCTGTAGAGAAGGTAACTATTCCATCTGAAAATGTGGAATCAACTATTCAGGATGCAAATACAGTATTAGAAAATGATGTAATCCAAGATCAGGTGTCATTGTGCAGAACCAAGATAATGACAATGAGGATCAGCAGAAACATCTTGATAAGGGCAAAGGTATTGTTATCAGTGATGAGGATGGCTGGATTCCTGTTCAGACTAGGAGCAAAACACAAAACAGAAATAAAGAATTGCCAAGAGGTAGCCCCTCAAGGCATGTTTCCCATGGATAAGATTGATAGCTGGAATATAAGAGGGATGAATAGCCCTCTTAAACAACAAGCTATTGTTGATTTGTATAATAAATATAGTATTGGTTTGTTTGCCATTTTAGAGAATAAGCTGAGAGCCAACAATTTTCAGCATGTTAGGAATAAAGTAGCTCCTGGTTGGGGATCTCTTGACAATTTAGATGTCTGTCATATTGGGAGAATCTGGCTTATTTGGAGACAAGACAATTTTGACGTGATGCTCATTGCCAGATCTAAACAATACCTTCACTGTCTGGTTACCTTTAAGCAAACTATGCAGACCTGTTTCATTACCTTTATTTATGCTTCAAATGATGTGCATGAAAGGAATGAGCTTTGGCAGCTACTCTCTGGTGTGAAGCCTTTCATTGACAGGCCTTGGCTAATGATTGGTGATTTCAATACTTGCCTCAATGATCAGGATAAGGAGGGTGGTAACTCTATTGATCTTAGCAGCATGTTGGAATTTAAGGACTGTGTAAATTCATGTGATGTGATCGACATGAGGCATTTTGGTCATAATCATACTTGGAGTAATAAGCAGGTTGGAGATGATAGAGTAACATGCAAGCTTGATAGAGCCTTAGTTAACAACCACTGGTGTCATCAGTGGCCTGCAGTAGTCTCTAATTTTCTGAACCCTGGAGTTTCTGACCACAACCCTATTCTTATTGTGTGGGGCCAAAATTAGATACCAAGAGGGACTTGTTTCAAGTTCTTTAACATGTGGTATGATCATCAGGACTTTCAGGACATTGTTAAGGAAACTTGGCAGACACAAATACAAGGTAGTATGATGTACAACGTCTGTCAGAAACTTAGACTTCTGCAGAAGCCCTTAAAGAACTTAAACAGAAGATCTTTCCAGGCTATTGATACAAGGGAATTGCAAATCAAGGAGGAATTGGATCACCAAAGAGAAAAGGACCTCTCTAGAGCTTATATGACAGTGAAGGAAGTTGCTTTTTCTTTCCTGAGGCAGAAAGCTAAACTTAATTGGCTGGTTCAAGGTGATGAAAATTCTAAAATTTTCCACAACTCCATTAAGTAGAGACAGTATCATAACAGAATCTTGAGGCTGGAAACTGACAATGGGATAGTTATCAATGATCATGACCAAATTGCTGATGCTTTCCAACTATTCTATGAAGACTTATTCAGAGCTAAGCAGAATAGAACAGAGATGCAAAATATGATTCTGGCAGAGGGCAACTTATTATCAGTAGAACAGCAGCTGAAGCTCATTCTTCCTTTTACTAACACTGAGATCAAAGAGGCAATGTTTTCTATTCATAGAGATAAAGCCCCTGGTCCTGATGGGTTTGGCTCAGGTTTTTTCACAACAGCTTGGGAAACTGTTGGTACAGACTGTATTGAAGCAGTGCAACACTTCTTTAACACAGGCAATCTGCTCAGGGAAGTAAATCATACTAATCTTGTTATGGTTCCTAAAGTTGATTCCCCTACCACTGTGACTCAATTTAGACCTATTGCTTGTTGCAATACTTTGTATAAATGTATTACTAAACTGATTTGCAGCAGGCTGAGTTTGGTGTTGCCTCATCTAGTCCAAGATAATCAAGGTGCTTTTGTCAAGGATAGAAGTATCTTGCAGAATATTTTGATCACTCAGGATCTGATCAGGCTTTATGGCAGAAGGAGAATATCCCCAAGGTGTATGATGAAGATTGATCTTAAAAAGGCTTATGACACTGTCGAATGGCCTTTTATTGAAGAGATGCTTCAAGCCTTCAGATTTCCTCCCAAATTTATTGCCTGGGTCATGACCTGTATTAGCACAACTTCCTATAGCATAGTGATCAATGGCATCAAAGGCTCTAGGTTTCATGGCTCCAGAGGGATTAGACAGGGAGACCCTCTTTCTCCCCTAGTTTTTGTCTTGGCCATGGAAACCCTTACTAGACAGCTTCAGCAAGCTGCTTCTGCCAGAAACTTCAGATTTCATCCTCAATGTAAGGAGCTGAGACTTATAAATGTTGCTTTTGCTGATGGCTTGATGGTGTTCTCCAAAGCACATCCAGCTAGTGTTACAATCATTTGGCATGCCTTTCAGCAATTCTCTGCTTATTCAGGTTTGCAGGCTAATCAAGATAAATCCTCCTTATTCATGGCTGGCATTGATAGGAATGTTCAACAGACACTTATTGATATCACTGGTTTTAAAACTGGTCAGTTCCCTTGTAGATATCTTGGAGTCCCTCTTATGTCTAAAAAATGGAATAAGGCCACTTGTTCTCAGTTGGTTCAAAAAATGACAGCTAGGCTAAATACTTGGAAAACAAGAAACCTTTCTTTCCAGGGCAGATTGTGTTTGATAAACTCAGTCCTCATGAACATTCATGTATATTGGGCATCAATTTTCATCCTTCCAAAAGCTGTGATTAATGAGATTGATAAGCTTTGTAGAGCCTACCTTTGGGGGAAGAATGATCAGGGCCATTTCAGAGCTAAGGTGGCTTGGAAGACAGTGTGCTTGCCTAAAAAATATGGTGGCCTAAATGTTAAAAACACCGCCCTGTGGAATATTGCAGCTTTGGGTAAGCAAGTATGGTGGATAGTTTCTAAAAAAGATTGCCTCTGGGTGAGATGGGTGCACTCCATCTACATCAGAGATCAGGACTTTTGGCACTGTTCTGCATCACAGAATCAGAATTGGCATTGGAGGCAACTCATTAAGGTCAGAGATAGAATCAAACCTGGTTTTCATGTTGATTTATGGCTAGCAGGGCAGCATGGACTCTATGACATTGCCTCTGGTTATAGGTACCTTGCTGGTGATCATGAGAATTTTGGTTTTCACAAAATCGTATGGAATAGCTTATCTCAGCCTAAGAACAGATTCATCTTCTGGCTTCTCATTCATGGCAGATTATCTACTCTAGACAGAATCTCTTGGCTATTTACTCCCAATCATTGCTGCTTATGCCTTGTTGCTCAAGAAACTCAAAAACACCTGTTCTTTGAGTGTTATTGGTCGCGTGAATTGCTGAATTTGTGTTGCACTTGGATTGGCCTGGACAATTTTCACTACAAATATCAAAATTGGACTAGATGGCTGCAACATGCTTTTAAAGATAAAATTTGCAGGAAGCTCATCATAGCTCTTTGGGCTGCCATGATATATCAGATATGGCATGAGAGGAATCTCAGAACTTTCTCCAATACAAGCATACCTATTGATTGCATCTTTAGATTGATTAAGAGTGATCTAGCTACTAAAATTGATTTTCATTACCCTTTATTTAGACAGTGGCCGAATAAGGCACTTGTTCATAGGATATGCATTGAACTATAGTTATTTTTGGCCTATAGGGTATTTGAACCCTTCATAGAAGTTGGAAAGTATCCTATGGGTTTGGACTACTTTTGTTACTTGAACCCTTCCTAGAAGGTGGCAAGTAGGCAATTGTAGGTCCTTAGTTTTGTATTCTTTATTGGTTCTGTGGTAATAAGATTTACTTTTACCAACAAAAAAAATATATGAGAAGTGTTTAAAAAAAAGAAAGAAAAGAAAATAAAGATTAAGATCCAATAAGATAAATATAATCATAAAAAATAATAAAAATATTTAGATTGAGATAAGATAAGGATATTTAGGATTCAATCTTATTATTAACTTGAGATAAGATAATTGATTAAAAAGATAAAAATATTTAATTATGATTAATAACAACAGATTTGATAATCATATTTTAAAAAAATACTAATTGTACAAAAAAAACTACTCTATCCATCATATAAATATAAAAAAAAGATCAAAATGTTCAAGTCTTATTTAATATTTATTTATCATAATAAATTTGATAATCATATATAAAAATGTCAATTTATTCAAAAAATAAATAAGGAATATCTCAGATAAAAAGTGTTACATTTTTTGTTCATATGAGGAAGTATAAAATTTATCAACAATATCATTCAGGTTAATTTATTTTAGGCAAAACTACTAGATTGGTCCTGTAAGTTATTTTTTGGTTGCGATTTCGCCCCTTAACTTTTCTTCGTTTCAAATAAATCCGGAAGTTTGTAACTTGTTTCAAATAAATCCTTCCATCCAATTTTGTCTTAACACCGTTAATGAGAGGCTCCTATGTGGCAACCATTGGTCTTACATGGCTAAAACTCAACGTTACACCCCCAAAATGATGTCATATGAGGCCAAAAGAGAAAACCAAAATAGTTAGGGATAGCCCAATAAGCTTCTATTTTGGCCTCATACGACATCGTTTTGAGGTGTAACGTTGAGTTTTAGCCTTGTAAGACCATTGGTTGCCACGTAGGAGGCTTCCATTAACGGTGTTAAGACAGAATTGAACAGAAGGATTTATTTGAAACAAGTTACAAACTTTCGGATTTATTTGAAACGAAAAAAAGTTAAGGGACGAAATCGCAACCAAAAAATAACTTACAAGACCAATCTAATAGTTTTGCCTTTTTTTAAAGTATAGGATTTGTTTTGAAATTCTGTCTTTTTATATAATTATTTTTGGTTGTTGTTTAATTATAATCTTTACTTTAAAATAATAATAATAATTTTAATTTAAAATATTTAATATAAAAAAAATTAAAATATCAACAACCCGCGCATTGCACGGGGTAAGAGCTAGTTATTTATTATATTATTTAAGTTTTCAACACTATTTCACCTTAATATATTTAAATATTTATATAAATATATAAATAATGACCGATATTATGTTTAATTAGTGACCCACCGGTTAAACATAACATTGACCTAGAGTGTCATATTGGGAAGCTCTAGTCGTCTTTGTCAAAAAGAAAGACGGGAGCATGAGGTTGTGTGTTGATTACTGGAAGTTGAACAAGGTTATCATCAAAAATAAATACCCTCTTCCTTGAATTAACAATTTGATGAACCTACTTAGAGGAGTTGCAATATTCTCTAAGATAGATCTACGATCGAGGCACTACCAATTCGTGTTAAGGAGGAGGATATCCCTCAGACATCTTTTCCGACATGTTATGGTCATTATGAGTACGTCGTTATGACCTTTTGATTGACCAATGCCCTTGCAATATTTATGGACTACTTGAATAGGATCTTCCGACCTTATTTGGATTCCTTCGTAGTAGCCTTCATAGATGACATCTTGGTCTACTCAAAGATGTACAACGTACATATCCTAGTCGTTGCAAGTCTCATGTTGTCTGTCTCACTCACCTTGGTATAGTTTATAAACATGTTGGGTTACTCCTTTTCTTAACATATGATTTTCAGATGAAACCTTAATATTTTATTGGCAAAACTACTAGATTGGTCCCTTAAGTTATTTTTTAGTTGCGATTTCGTCCCTTAACTTTTTTCATTTCAAATAAGTCTTGAAATTGTTGCCGTGTAACAAATCAGTCATTTCCGTTAATTTTTGTCCATTAAGTAACACGTGTCACCGTAAGAAAATTTTTTAAAAAAATCATTAAACCATTTTTTTAATATGTGGCACCATTAGTTGAGTGACATGTGTCACTTAATGGAAAAAATTAACGGAAAAGACTAATTTGTTAGACGGCAACAACATCAGCACTTATTTGAAATGAAAAAAGTTAAGATACGAAATCGCAACTAAAAAATAACTTGCGGGTTCTTCATCATGGACTAGAAGTTTTGCCTATTTTATTAGAGTTAGAGTCCAACTCCCACGGGTTCTTCATCATGGGCTAGAAAAAGCCATTCGCTTGTTTCACCAGGCTTCCATGGAGATGGGGCATGTTATATGTCCCCATCGTCAAGCGTGAATAGCTTAACAACTATACCAAGGAAGAAAACGATTGTGTTGACTAATATTCTTGGGAGAAGTCACACAATATAATTCACATGTTATGTGAAAATCATATGGCAAAATGCTTCTTGTGTGTGAATCATACACAATTTCGTGACGATCATCATTGCCACTCTATGCTTTATCAACATACCCACTTTATCATCCTTTAAGCTATGCGTGGTTGAAACACAACTTTGGCACTCGGATGCCTCTAACTTCATTCATGGTGCTTGATGGATAAGTTGTTTGTTAAATAATTTCTTTATCATATGATTTGATATCTCGGTAGAATCGATGTTAATATGATTCTAAATGTCCAAATACATCGTACAAAGCTCCAAGATTTAAATTACTAGGTTTAACTGTGACATGTGAATGGTGAGTGAGCAAGTTCAAACTATTCAACCCCCAATGCATTGAGCCTCATTTTCCATTCTATTCTTCACTCTTTCGTTCCTCTTTTTTAGGTTATCTATGATCCTCTCTTAGATTAAAAAAAATAATAATAAATCGAAGTACTTCTTACAAAAGGTAAAAACTAAATTAGAATAAAATGATGTGATGTAGATTTCAAAGATGATTAAGACAATAAAAATTCCATGAAATTGCACTTAATTTAAAATAGTAGTAAACTTTTTTTAATAAGCAAAATTAATATAGAGGAGTTCAAGGTGAACTCAATCCATTACAAAGGTTTACAATGGTTCGAGATACATAGGAATGGATTTAAAATCTAATTAGAGAAAGAAACAATACAATCAGCAGAACTCATGAACCAATGCCAAGAACGAACCTTTATAAGATCAAGCACACTGATCACATATGGACTCTCATTTTAAACACAATATGTTTATGGTACAACAAATGTAACACCCTGAATTTCAATTCCCGAATAAAAGAAAAAGTAATAAGAAAAATTAATTATAAGGAAAATTATTAGTTTTGTTTGTTAATTATGATTGTAATTGTTATAAGTGAATGAAAAATATTGGAAAAATATTTTGGTGAAGAAAAATAGTACTTTTACTGTCTAGTCATTGGGAAGGCCCTAGAATGCAATACTGGAATGATTTTTGGAGGCAAAGAGAATAAAATATAATTATTTCAAAAATAAGACGTGGTAATCGATTACCACGATGCAGAAATCGATTACCACGATGGTAATTGATTACCACGATGCCTGCAGAACCAGATAGTGGGTTTGATGACTCAAACTCATGGTGGTTCCACTACTTGACACCTAGCCTTGCTCAGAGACGGTGGAGGGCGCATGTAAGCATGCATGGTTAGAACCTGAGGCTATAAATAAGCCATGGTTGAGAGAAATTGAAGCTTTAAGCTTCATTACCCTGTTTTCGTTCAGTTTCACTCACTTTTCTTCTTCACGATTGTTCTCATCCCATAGCCAAACATAATAAGTAAGCTTTAAATCATTTTAAAGCTTGCAACGAGACCTTCAAGTGGATACCAGGATCGTTAGCTTTCGTGGCTTGTGCTGTAAGTTATTGGTCTAAGAAGTCGAGCTCTGGAAACCGAAAACAAAGCTTCCAGACTTGAAGTGGCTCACTTTAGGCATCAATTTTGGTAAGCACGAGCTATCAAACGTTGTCAAACTTGTTTTAGTTTCAAGTTTTCCATACATAGATTCGTTATTGATCTTAATTGCTTGTTTTAATGCCCATTTGCTATGTCAGATCATCTGATGAACATGCACACCCGAAACTAGAACTGAACCTGAAACAATGAATTGGTGTTGAGGAAATTGGACACTCTTTGGCTTGGAATCAATATGAAAATCTTCATTAAGGTAAGGGAGAAGCTTTACCTTCACTAGAATGGAATTGTATGGGTGTTTGCATATAGGATAAACCATCAAGAGGTTCAAGGGCTTAGTGATTGGTTTTCTGGCTTGGAGGCCAAATTAATGTTAAAAATTGATTTGAGCAAGTTTGTTTATGTATAAGGATGTTGTGTGAATGAATTAATTGAATCAAAAAGCTCTAAATTAAGTTTTGGTATGTTGAGTTGTCATATTTGTGAATTTATGCAAAATTGACATGAGATTTTGATTCATTGAGTTTCGTGCTGAATTGATGATATGAACAAGTTCTAATAGTTGCCTTTAAGTGGTATTTTAGATTGATTTTGGTAGAAATTGAGTATTATTGATTTTGGTACTTAAAAACCAGTTTTAGTGTAATCTGCAGTCGTGCTAATCGATTACCAGGCTTGAGTAATCGATTACCCAATTGAACATGAAAACATATTTTTAAATACACTGCAGTAATCGATTACCAGAATTAGTAATCGATTACCAGGTTAAAAATTGAAAATATAATTAAAGTATAATATAGTAATTGATTATTAAGGATAATAATCAAATAGCTATATGTCAGGAGGGTTTAAAAAGTACCAAATCAATAAGACTATCTCAAACTTTATTAAAGGTAATTAATTTTTAAGTGATTGAACTTGTAAGGTGAAAATTGATGGCAACCTAATGAGTTGTTGGGATTCATGCATGATAGAAGCATTGCACATTAGTTTGATTGATGATTTCCCACAAGAGCGGAGACACGTTCGAGGAACGTGGGAATGCTTTAGAATGGCCAAACTCGAGACACGTTCTGGGAACGTGGGCGGGCAATCTTTGATTGCCGTTATTTATGTGGTTTTCGAGTTTGAGACATGTTCGTAGGAACGTGGGCATGTCGACAACCAGGGTGTACCTTATGATTTTCCCACGAGGGTGGAGACACGTTCGAGGAGCGTGGGCATGCTTTAGAATGGCCAAACTCGAGACACGTTCTGGGAACGTGGGAGGACACTCTAAGAGCTCTATGATTGACATTGTTTATGAGGTTTCAGAGTTTGAGACGCGTTCGTAAGAACGTGGGGCATGTTAGTGGAGGTACCCTGGGTGTTTGTGGTTTAGTGTTGGCCAACATAGATGAACATGTACATGTTGTGATCATTCATTTTGTTATATGCATGGTTTTGATATCGGTATTAATGATGATTATAATTCGATGAATTATATGTGGATAATTATGAATGAACTATGATTATTTATGCCATTACTTTCCATTTGATAATGTGAAAGTAGTTGCTTACTCCCTAGCCCTATATGTAGGATGTTGTGTCCTAGACCAAATGGCTACAACCTGGGAGGTACGGTTTGATCTAGTATTAATGTGTGATCCTCTGGTTCTCAAAATATCCAGTTAGGATATCTAGGGTTTCCCTAATCACTGGTGTGTGAAAGTGAGAGCAATTACGGAGTAAGGGAACGTACCTGAGCCCCTAGCTGGAGACAGCTATTTATAGGGGGAGTGGTGCTGTGCCCTATGGGCCTGTACGGAGGTTCAGTAGGGCTGACGTGGCCCTTAGAAGATAAGGGGAAGAGTCATTCATCCTTATCTTGTACTAGAGGGCCTTATCCCTATGGCAAGTCGAGTTCACGCGCCCGGAGCTCGGGTCCTCAAGGAGTGGAGTCCCTGTGGTCGGTCTGAGTTCTTTGGAGGTGAATGTTTGGATGGGTGCTCGGCCTGATTGGCACTATATTCTATTTAGTCAGGTCTAGTCGGCCAGCTACAAGAGGGGAAAGACTGAGGATCAGTCCACCACATAGGTGATGGCACGCTTCTTAGCTTTCGTGGAGATCAGGCCGCTCCATAGCGGTGTGTGGGACTTTGAGGGTCACCATGCTATTTTCGAGGGGGACGTAGATATTATTTTTCTTCACCCCAACCTCCTCGCTCGTGTGAGATCTCGGAGGATCTGTCTCCCTATTATCTATATCTTGCACGTACCCCCTGTGTACAGCTATCGTCGTGATACTCCACCATCACCACCCCATCCTGGTCGTAGGTTTTAAAACTTTAGGTTCCGCCCACCTACTCGTACGTGTCATGTACCATCCCGTGACGATGTCACTGCCACTCCTCTCCCTGGTCCGTCTACGAGGGTTCGTTTTGTACCATCACCCAAGCCAGTGCCACGCACTGCAATACCCTCATTGTCGGATGAGGAGGAGGAGGAGGAAGAGGAAGAGGATCCAGTTGAGGACTTGGACGAGGGAGCCAACGATAGAGCCAATGAGGATTAGTCGACCGGTAGTCAGTGGAATGTGGATGACCCATGAATATGGGCAGCACGTGGATCATGAGGGGAGGGTAGAGAGTTTCAGCTTTTGTGGATCGGTGGACCAGTGGATCGATGGATCGGCGATCAGTGGATGAGGATCATGGACTAGTTCTGAGACATCTCTTTTTATTTTGACTAGTATTATATTGTATATACTTTTGAGAGAGAGGTGACTCAGGATTTTTATCTTTTTAGACTTTATGTACTACTTTTGTACTACTGCTATCTCGACTCTGATGATGTACCTGATGTTACTTTTTTATGTATATATATGGTTGCACTGTTTCCTTAAATTTATATTTTTATCGCAACCATAACTTAAAAACGTTTCCGCAAATTTTAAGCAAAGCAGGTACTCGGTTTTTAATTTGAAAAGGGACTGGATACAATACAAGTGAAAGAATTTTGATTAAATAAATGTAGTGTGAAAAGGAAAGGAAAAAGATTTTCTAAAAATTTTTACTCTACTCTTTCACCTAAATAATATCCAACTTTTCAATAAAGACTAAGTTATTCATTTATATGACGATAAAAGCAAGGGTGTCGCAACAAACACTCCAAGTAACAGTCATCCACAACATCATACCAAACCTACGAAGCTTATTATTAGGAAACAAGCCAGTGCATCAACAAAAGGAGGAAGCAATGCAACGTAGACAACTTGATGTAGAGACACACCTAACCTACTCACCACTCTAAACGAGAGAGCCTGCATCCAACAGAATAAGACAAATATGGGAACCATTATTCTACAATGTTAGATCTTAATACATTAATGAACATATACTTAATTTTATAGAAGTAGTAGATACCATGAAAAATTCTTTTAAGAAAAGTACATAAGGCCCCAAATTTCCTATGGCTTACAAGTTTTTGAAAGCATTGAACCCGTGCATCAATGTACGCGTTACACTTTTTAGAAACAAGCCTAGTTTCGCATAATCTTCAAATGCCCTTTCTTCACCATTGCACTGGAAAGTTGAGGGAAAAACAACCAAAAAAGTAATGACTATGATGAATCCAAGGGTGATAAGAGTTGACACTACTCTAGGCAACCAGAACCTGACGATAAGTTTCTTCTTGAGAAAGGCCTCTAGGAGTAAGCAAAATCCATGAAGCAGGAAGAACCACGATATTTCACAAGTGGGCCTAACTCGACCAATGTAGTAGAATATCAGTTCATGCATTAGTCCCGAGACCACGAATGTGAGAAAGATAGCTGAGAGAGTGGCCTAGCAGGGCTCAATGAGGCATGACGCAAATTGTTTGTAAGGTTCATAGATGGATGGATTGGATAACGGGGCCTTTCCAATGGCAAAAAGAGCGGGCTTGAAATTAGCAAGCCAAACGAAAGTAAAAAAATATGACAAAGATGTGTGGTATGAAGGGCAAGAGGAAGAGTAAGAAAGAGGCATATGATTGGTATTAAAGCCATGAGTCTAGGAAAATCTTTGGGAACAATCTTACCAATTGCATAGCAGTAATATAGAGATATCGTTGCTTGAAGCCATACCTTAATGAGGTTTTCTATCTCACCCTCCATCCTAAATAACTCAACAAAAATAAATTTGCAAAGAACTTGAATGAAGATGTAGAGGGGGTTGATACTTATATAGATATTAAGAAACATTGATTTCGTTTGTGAGTATCGTGACTTATGCGTGTTAAACTCAAGAGCACACATATTCAAGTTATAAGCATCTTTATAAAGCATCTTGCTTAGTTTATGGAATAAATTAATGAATCATAAGTACTTTTTGTTAAGGTTCACATTATACCATTCTAGTTAACATCATTTTCAATTCTTTTGTGTTAAGGTTCACGTTATACCATACTTTTTGTTAAGGTTCACGTTATACCAAACGAGCAAATGCTTCTTTTGTGTGAATCGTACTCAATTTTGCGGTTATCATCATTTTCACTCTATGCTTTATCAACATACCACTACAACAATCCTTTAAGCTTTGCGTGATTGAAACACAACTTTCGCACTCGGTTGCTTCAAACTTTGTTTATGGTGCTTGATGGATAAGTTTTTTATGTACAAATGTGTTCATGATACTTTTTCGATATTTTCTTATATGTTTTCAATCTTGTTTTGGCTTTATTTTGAGTTTTAAAATAATTTTCCTATTTTTTTTACTTTTTTAATAGTTTTTCAAAAAAAAAAAGGCTTAAATATGATTTTGGTCCTTATAAATATACATTATTTTGAATTCATCCTTGCTAAACATTTTCTTTGGTTTTGATACCTACATTTTTATGTACTTTTGATTTTGTTTCCTGACATTAATTTGGACGAAAAATGTTGATATAATTTAATGGAAATCATGTCAGCAGTGCCACACCAACGACATATGACTACAAGAACAAAAATCAAGAAAAACTAACTTTGAAGAACTAAAAACAAAATTCTCTTTTTGAGAAACTAAAATTTAAAAAAAATAATTTGAGTGACTAGAAGCAATAAACTATTTTACATTGCCCCTTCTTCCTCTTTCCTCCTTCAACACTCTTATTTGCAAGATTGCCTAAAATTCTAAACCACTATCTTTGTCGCTAACCGAAGCCATCGCAAATTATACTGTCACGCCTAAAACATTTGTTGAATACAGAACTGCATAACCATTTGCTCAGATATATACAATAATCACACCAACACTCTCTTTTGTCACACCAACATGTTAGCCATTCGCCAACCACCTCGATTATCAAACTAGGTCCACCATCGTTCATAAGTATCATGTGCTACTCAAATCACCATGTAATGTAATGATACGATGAAATCACCTTGTTAGGGAAGAATGAAGATGTTTGTATCAGTGGCAACACGAGTCAAAGGGGATGAGGATGAGGTCGTTTTCTTTGTTTTTTCACTTGTTTTTAGTTTCCCAAAATTAGATTTTTATTTTAATTTTAGTCCTTCAAAGTTAGGTTTTCTTGATTTAGTCCTCGTAGCCACTTGTTGTTGATGAGACATTGTTGACGTGACGTTCGTTAAGCTACATTGGCATTTTTATCCAAAGTTAACGTCAAAGACCAAAACCATAATGATATAAAAATGGAGGGATCAAAACCAAAGAAATTTTTTTTGCAAAAATGAAGTTCAAAATCACATTTTCTTACATGAACCAAAATCATTATTAAGCCTTCTTTCTAAATTTAACAATTTTTTTTTATAGTCTTTTAAAATGTAATCTCTTAATCCAAAACTAACCCACTCTCCAATTTAGAAGCCTCACGATTTTCCCTTCCTCTCAAAAATTTCATTTATCTCTTTCTTATATACGAGAAACTCATAGGACAATATATGAAGACAAGGATACGGTTTTCATTGCATATGATATGAGCTAAAACTATAATTTTTTTTTCAACACAAGTATATATATATATATATATATATATATATATATATATATATAATAAAACTGTGTTAACTTATTCTAGGCCTTGTCTTATCTTGAATTTTTGAAAAAAATTCATATCGATATATCTATGTTGTATCGTAATCGTACGGGACCGTAGTGGCATCATAGGTCTACATATTTATGTCTCTACAGAAACCCTGGCTTCACAGATTAAAGAAGACTCGGGATTCTTTAGCCAAAAACAAAATGATGATAAAGAAAGACGTACTTGCATTTGTCGCCTGTTTTTTTTTTTTTTTTTTTTATTTTATGAGAATGTCATAGGAGGGTAGGGTATAAGTTGAACACGTAGGTCAATTTCAGATTCTACAGATAACATATTCATATTGCAACTCTTGCTTTTGTTATACAAGATATCTCGCTTTTATCTCACTTTATGCTAAATGTAGCAATATGTTGGAAGAGATTGTTCACCTCGTTATTGACCCATTTGCAGTTCAAACTTCAAAGTCTAAACAAATTCACGTGCATCTTTTGTGCCTTTTTGGCATTTATAGCTTATAAGGAAGAGCAATGATTGAGAAACCTACACAAAGAGACTTACACATAAGCATATATATTAGGATCTTGACATTTGTCATTTAAGTTTTTTTATTTAAAAAGAGTAAATGGACACTTTGGTTCCTCAATTTTTTCGACAGGGACACTTTAATCCCTCAAGAAAATTCATTTTTAGTCTCTCATGTTTTCCAAAAGTACCAATTTAGTCCCTCAACGAAGTGGCTAACGGAAATTGGACAGGGACTAAATTGTCACTTTTGGAAAACTTTAGGAATTAAAAATGAAGTAAATTTCTTGAGGGACTAAAGTGTCCCTGTCGAAAAACTTGAGGACCAAAGTGTCCCTTCACTCTAATTTTTTTTAACTTGAAAATAACAAGTATCATGATCTTATGTGTAAATTTGTAGGTCTCTAAATCATTTTTCTATAAGGAAATTGATAAGCTAATACCATGTTTCATTTCAAAAAATAGAATATCAAGTGTCCCTACCATTTCTTCGGGGATACTGCCACATTGAAAAGAATGAAGGCACAACAAACATACAACTTCTGCATCTTTTTTCTTGTGAAGTTGAGTCTTCTGTATTGAGGTGAGGGAAATATTGATGACTAAAATGATGGGAGTACAAACAATAGGAGCTCAATTAAGAACCACAACATCCTAAGAACCACAACACCCCTTTTACAAAAAGTAAATACTCTATGACAAATTTTAAAACATAGGCAAGCTTGATTCCCTGCTACTTCCTTCTTTGTTTTTCAATGCAGACTCGACAATCTTAACTTTCTTTGAATTATCACTATTTATAAGTGAAAGTTTTTCAAGTGATGACTTGAGCACGGATATCTGATCATTTCCGGCACAAATTTTCTTGCCCAGTACTTTGTTTTGTTGGTGACTACCTTTTGAAGATTGCATGTGCCTTCTTAGCCTTGCACTTAGCGCGTCAACGGAAGAATGTAGAGCATCCAACTCAACCTCCCTGAAGTTGTCTGGAAAAGTACACGTGTCATTAATTACTTTCAAATAATTTTTGGTAGAAGTATAACAATAGATAATCCAGAGAGGGGGAGGGTGCATAAGCTAGAGAAAACTGGAAAGAAAGACTTTGAACATGTCCAATAGTCCATTACCTAGCTCAGACTTGTATTGTCGCTCTGCTCTGGACAGTGGTTTCTTGTGAGCACAAGGTAAGTTCCTTAATCGTTGCAACCGCTCTTCCAAAGAATTGTGCATTTGAGTTGCACGATCTACCCTTTTCTGTAATATAGATTGTTTCTCCTCAACTTTCAAAAGCTTTTGCTGTGCACCGCCTAAACGAGAATGTTGGTCATTAATGATTTTCGTCAACTGAGGTGCGTGATGCTTGAGCTCCAGGTACACCTAGTAGGTAAGAAAATTCAACGGAGAGCCAACTGTTACTCTCTACAAGCATAGCTTTATTCAAATTATGCATGCTAGGTTTATCAAAAAAAAGTATGCATACTTTCATAATCCCATTTAGAATTCACACTACAGAGATTTTACAACTAATGAACAAACTTTATAAGTAATGAACTACCTCAAGTCCTCAATTTACATAATTTGTTAACAATATACATCACGCTCTGAAATACTCTGAAGGAATCTTCTTTTGTAAAGATATTGCACAAGTCATCATCAATAACATTTTCCTTCAACTGAAGGAAATTGCGGTCAACTATGTAAACTACAATAATCCTTTTGTGAAGAATGAAGATGTTAGTGGCTCTTGACCTAAGATTACCCCTTCAGTTTGGACTAAATCTGATTAGAGAACATTCATTGAAATAGGAAACATAGCATATCAATGCCACAACAACTCAAATAAGATATAGCAGCTTGAGTATCAGCATTAGCATACGAGAGAAATATGCAAGGTCAAAATAAGGAATGAAGCCAACAGAGACAGCCAAACATTAAAAGGCTGGGAAATACCTTGTGTGCATACTCTACATAAGTTTCATGAAATAGCTTGAAATATTGATGTAATGTTGATCGGCCTTCAATTGAATCAGCTGCAACAGAACGTAAACTTGGAGTGGCCTGAGGAATAAGTACCTCCTTTGGGCCCGTAAGTAGTTCTTTACTTATTATAGTAGACAACTCTCTCTCTTTTGATTCCCCTTCTGATTGAATGGGTTTCTTTTCCATATCAATGCTCACTGGAAGCAAAAGATCCCAAGTTTTCATCTCAAGCACAACACACTCTTGAGAAAGAGTAACAGCCAAAATCCATGAATATCCAAATGAATCTGACAGTGACACGAAACCACAAAGCGAAGGCTCTGAAGTGCATCCACTCTGGCATGTATTTAGAACAGGATGCACGGAAGGTGGTCTCATTGTATCATCCTTGCCATTTGTCTGACTCGTAAATGGAAGGAAATGCAACACTATTGAATCAATCCCTCCATCATGAAGGGAATATATTCTTTCTGGCATAAGGTTATCAATAAACAATGAAATATTATAACCACTTTCTGCTCTTCGTGGCAAGGCCAAATCAACAATAGCCAGTCTCAGTAGAGGGGGTGGATTTCCCAACCAGGCATTAAGATCAAGCTCCTCCACACTGCTGCTGGCAATTGACTCACAAATCATAGCAAGGCCAAGAATTTGGTCATGAGAATCAACACGAAGTCGTGGGGGACTACCAATACTCCATACAGGTTGGATCTCATCAGCTAGAGCATCTATCTGTAATTGCCCGCCACTCCAGGCAGTCACCAAGATAGAGTCTTTGCTGACCAAATTGTAGAGAAAACTAGTGGCACGACCTTCACATTCTGCACTGCGACCAACCGAGTCTTCATTTCCACCTTGACCTACTCTTCGCAGAGATCCCTAAAAAATCAAAGGGCATAACTGGTCAAATTGTGTAGGAGTTGCAACTGATCAACCACAATGTCAAAGGCAATTTTCCATATATTGATAATAGTCATCATACAATTGACAAAGTCTAACTCATAGTATATGTATACCTGCAAGACAAGAGATGCGTCAAATAAAGCATAAGCATGAGCTCTTAGCAAAGACAGGCTATCTCCTTGAGTTTCTTGGCCCTTTAACTCAGGAAATGTTGCTTCCAACCAGGAGATTGCCAACTTTGAATTACTAGCTGCTACAGAGTTGGTTGATTTTAGCCCAAATGTATGAGCGTCATTGTATATTTCCAATAAAGACTCACATTTGAAGAGACTGGATAAGCAGAGAAAACAGTGACAAATGTATCAATGAGCAGAGCTTATAAACAATTCAAAGGAAAATAGCTGCATCTTACATGAACCCAATGGGCATTACAAATGGCCAAAACAGATGTGGAGAAAACATATCATTTGTACAATGATTCATCACATATCGGTGATATCGAATTACATAAAGGAAGATGACACATAGGTAGAGTAATAAAAGTAGTAAAATACCTTCCAAATGGAACAACTGGGCAAAGTACATAGATAGCCCCATCACTGAACAATATAAAAACCTGTTCAATAGCACAAAAAATAAAATGCTTGGAAATGAGTTCACTAGATATTGAAATATAGCACACGAATACATATTGATAACAAAATCAGCAACCTCGTATATCAATGAATCTTATGATACCAATATTTTTAACATGAAGATTATAACAAAATAAAAAATAAGAGATTATCATCGAAGTTGAAAACAGAATAATATTACAAAAATAAGAAGGATAATCATAAAGTAAGTATAATATAAAACAAATACCAAAAATCTTATAGTTATATGAATGTTCAACAATGCAAGGTGACAATATATTAGACAAAGATATTTGCAAATAAAAAGGATATCAAATGGCAGGATCAAGACAACCACACAGATTATTATAATGGGCTCCGACAGGAAAAAATAGACCAAGAGTACCCAAAGATTAAGTAAATAAGAATATCAGCAGAACTTACACTAAACCTGTCCCATAAGTGGCTGTCCCCGAAAGAAAAGTCAACTGGGCACACTGATGAGGCATGCCTTGATCTACCTGGCTCCACGGGCTGTAAATAATATTCTTGCTCTGGTTGCGAAGGATCCACAGCCAGATTGAAAAGTCTACAAAGACGATTTGCAATTTAAGGGAAATATGACAAAATAAGTCTCAGGTAAATAACTTCTTATTCAACCAAGGAGGAATAGATGAATAAAACATAACAAATGACATCTGTAGGAAAAGTTGGGGTTTAAACATAAATTTTTGGTGCTTAGGAAATAGGAACATTTTATGCATGCCAACAAATTTAGTCACAATTTAAGAAAATTTAAAACATCAAGATAAAATTTAACTAGCAAATTAAAAGGCTAAAAGAAACTGTTGGAATAATTGGGCCTAACTCCACCCCAAAAGCTATAGCTCAAAGGAGGAGGATTGCCCAAACAATAATAAATTGATCTTGGTTCATATCTCAACAATGTGGGACTTCGATACTTAAAAACTTTAGCAGTCAAACATAATAACATACAAGTCTATATAAGCTAATGGTTGGAAGGAATTTTGCACATGGAGAAAAATAATTGGGAGAGCAGAACAGCAAGGCTTGTTATCCTCTTACAAGAGCCATATAATGAAGCATGTCAATCCATCTTCATATTCAACAAAGACATACAACTAAAAAGACCACAGGCAGAGCACCAAAGGGACACAAAAAAAAAGTAACTCAATCCCATACGACCACTAGGATGAATAGGAGTCATCGAATATTCCATTATTCCGTTCCAACCAAAATATACCAAAGAACAACATAAACAAAGCACTACCACACAATTTGTTTCTTTACATACACCAAAACCTCTAAATTCAGTAAGGAGAAATAGTCTCGAATCCATAGCGCAAATCGAACACTTTGCAAAGAGCCCAAAAAATCATTTCCAAAGAAAATCTGCCCGCGAATAATGCAGATAAATAAAAAAAAATGAGGCATGGATTCCAAATCTAAACCGCACATTATAAACATAAAGGACCAGTACTAAGCAGCTGGGTTTTAGGAGCATGTCATTCGTGTTAATCCTGTAAAGAACAACAGTCCAAAAGATAGATTTGAACTTTGAGAGAGCTTTGAACTTCTAGATGAGTTTATTCAAATGAAATCTATCTCTATCAGGAGAGTCAAGAACTAAAAAAATAACTGAAAATAGGATTTACAAATGAATGCTCCCCAAGGAATCAATAATCCAAATTCCTTGAGTTAATGATAGGTAACCTTCCTGATCCAGTTCCAACTGTTAAGAACTCAAGAAAGATGAATATAGTCAATTAAAATCAGAAGAGACTCTAACTCGTTAACCTTTCTATCATTTTGAAAAAAAAAAATGAAGACTCCAAGAGAAGTTATCCTAAGAATAGGATTGAGAAACAAGGGTATTAAAAAGGATGTATAGGACATTGCCAAAGCCAATTAATTTGACATGCGGTGCTGCATAAACCCCTTTGCATAGTTTTAAGTTGTTTCTTTTGATTTTCTAACGATTTATTATCCTCTTGCAATATTCTCCTATGTCTTCTAATAATATTTCTTTTTTATATTAAAAAAAAAAAAACAAAAAAATTTCCACAGCCTCAAGTATGGGGAAAAGGGAGAGAATGTATAAACGGATACTGGCCTAACAAGATTGGATACGATATGAGTGATCTGACCGCTTAGAAGTCCTATAAACCACTGGATCCCAAGAGGACAAAGCACAATAATTACCTCCAAAAGGAATGCCAAATCGGCTAAAATTATTGAAACAGTAAAGTCGTCAAAACCTGACTATTTACATTCACACTCGCCAAACCACTTAAGTTAATATCAAGTCAAGAATAACCTTGAAGAATTTCAAAATATACAAAATTAACATAAGATTCAGCATTTGGTTCCAAGAAGGAAACTGGCATCAGCAAACTGATGAGAATCTAAACCAACTATTAACCCCTTCACCATGATTGACAACTGTGGGCACTAAACGACTAAGCACATCAACAAAATAGCAAAAAGAAAAGGAGATACACGATCTTTTTGCCTCGCTCCCTGCTGACCCTTATACAAAGATCTAGGTTCCTCAACCACCATGCACAAACCCTTCCTATGCATGATTTTATCTACACAAAAAATAAAACAAATTAAACTACCATAAACTTTATCAAAGTTTAGCTTAAAGACAAGACCCTGTTCTCTACAGGATATAACATCAGCCACCACCTCATTAGCAGTGAAAACAGCACAAGAATTTTCATTCAAAGAATAACAGCACTTTGATTCTATGAAATGGTATAAAAAAGGAACTCACATAGCCTGAAAGCTAAAACTCTTGTTATGATCTTATAAACACTAGAAACTAAACGGGTGGGGTTGAAACACTCAACTCTAGCTGAACTATCCTGTTTAAGATCCGGCGATAAAAGTAGAAATCATGCAAACTCCAATTTTACCAATATTTTGGAAGAATCCAGCAAACACCCTAAGGACGTTAGGCTTCACAATATCCCAACATTTTTGAAAGAAACAAGAAGTTCATCAAGAGCATACGCTTTATCTTTACTTAAACTAAAAAGATCCATACAGATTTCTTGCTCCTCGAACAACCTTTCCAACCAAGAAGTCCTAACCCGATTAACGAGAAACCAATCTAAATCGTCAAATATAGATAACAATTAAACACATTCAAACAATAAGGTAGAGTATTCATTATGAATATTTGTCACATACTATGATATCAAAACTGATCTTCAAATCGTTAGAAACTGTGCTCTATCAAGTTGTAAATCACAGTGCATCTTAGCTATCCTCTAGCTCTATATATACTAGTCCAATATCTTTCCAGGTGTAGCATAAAAAAAGATATCACATTGAACAATTAACATTCACGCTTCACGCCCATAACCAAACAATATTACCATAGTTATAGCACAATTAGAGATTGATTGTCCGAGATAGAAGTTAGCTCCATTGGTTTGCCAAGCTGGCAGGCTAATAATTAGTCTGTTACTTCTCTTGTGCGTAGGAGCCTAAAGCAAACTAACCTAAAACTTCTAACCTAGAAAAGGTTTTAAATCCAGGTCCACGACCACTACAGACGCCGCAATGTTGAAGATCTTGGCAGTGGCCAAAACATTGCTACCACATCGGCTGCATTTTCCGGCACTTGCCCGCAATGTTAAGGTTCTGCGAATCTCCGAAACCACGACCACTATTTAAAACTTCTAACCTAACTATAAACCTAACTATAAGTCAATAGTCTAATTATGGTAATACATATTAAACTACAGTCTAAGCCGAAAAATGTACTACAGATTAAGAAATTTCATTTTACCGGAAAACGGAGTCGGAGGAAAGAATTCCCAAATGAGTATCACTGGAAGGGTGCCACGACGCTTGTAATACACGAATATCGTTGCTGCCGTTGGCATAACAATGTGAACCAACTGTTATAGTCCTACAACAACACAACACAACACAAGTCATTCATAACGTTAAGTTAACTGAAAACAGAAAGCGCGAAAATAACGAGAAATTACGAAAAACCCTAGTAACCTGCAAATCAAATCGACGTCGTTTTTAGAAGCGCGTCCATATAGGTACATAACGCAGAGTCGTTGAGAACCAAAAAGAAGCATCGCGGTTCCGTTTCTGTTAATAGAGATTCTCCGAACATCGAAGTTGAGCTCCGTGTCAACTCGCAACACCTGTTTACAAAATTAACGGGAACTGTTAAAATTAACGGAGAGCGAGAACTGGGGGTGAGGGAGAAAGGGAAAGGACCTTGGAGGGAGAAGCGGCGAGGACGGAGGTGGGGTCGGGGTCGCCGAGGCGGAGGGAGAGACGGTGGAGGCAGCGGTTGGTGGAATCCCAGAAATAGAGACGGGAGGCTCCGTCCCAGGCTAAGAGGTTGTTTGTGGCGGCGGCGGCGAAAGAGAGGTGAGCGGTTGTGGTGGTGGTGAAGAGAGGGTGTTGGGGAAGTGGGACCCATTGGAGTTCTTCTTTGGGAGTAAGAGGAGAGCGGCGTGGGTCTGAGTTGTTGTTGGTAACGTCCAATGAGATCCTCATTTGCTCCTTCCACTGTGATACTTCGCTGAACGGAGCTCAACCCTCGTCCTCTTGCTTGCTTGTTTTCTTTTTCCACGATGCGTGACGTCGTATACTCTTCTAGAGTACTTCCCGGCCTTAACCCTTGTTTGGTTGGGGTGATATTGGGGAAGTGATTTTGGGAAGAGAGAGAACAGGGAGAAGTTTTCTCTCCCTTTGGTTGAGGAGAGAAAATGAGGGAGGAAAGAAAATATGATAGGTCCCATGAGAAAAGTTTTTTTTTTTTCCTCAAGAGAAGAGAGAATAGAAAGAAAACTGAGATTGACTCATAATTACTCATCTGTTCTTCACTTATTCACTTTATTTGACATTTTTTAATTTTTTATTAAAAAATAAAGCATTTTTATTTCAATAAAAAAATTGTTTTTTTTAATATTTTGGACTCGAAATTTTTATTAAACAAAAAATAATTGAAGTAAAAATTTTTCTTTTGTTATTTTAAATATACATACATGTGAAAAATAAAAAATATATTTATTTATATTTTGTAAAATAAGGGTGTAGTTGTCTTTTGACAAATTTATTGTTTTCTCTCTTTCCACTTTTCTCTTCAACCAAACGAAAGGAAAAAAACTTAACTTTTCTCTCTTCCCTATTTCTTCACATTTTCTCTCATACCAAACAACCACAAACTCTACTCATTTTCTTCCTATAATCTCTCTTCCCTACTTCTTTCTTCCCTATTTCTCTCTTCTCATTTTCTCTCGTGCAACCCATTTTTCAAAACTTTTTCTTTTGCCCCCACCCATTATTCTTTGTCCCCATTTGTCCTTAATTTACCACTTTACGGAGGCGGAAGATGATTTCCGATTTTCAAAAGGCGAAAACTATTTTAATTTACTACCGATTTGCATAAGGCGGAAGAATTACCTACTATTTAAAAGCGGAAATACTTCCGCCTTTTAAGAAACGAAACAATTAAAATGTTGAAATCCCAGAAATGCCCCTCTGTGAATCCTTCACCTCCCTTTTGTACATGAATGAACGGAGGGGCAATTTTGGTATTATAACAAATTTTTAATGTTTCTGCCAGATGAAAGGCGGAATACCTTATTTTATTTACGATTTTAGAAAGGCGGAAGATAATACGACTTGCATAAGGCAAAAATTGTTTTATTTTGTTTCCGCCTTGCAAAAATTGTTTCAAGCGGAAAAAGTAAAGGGGGCCAAAGAGTAATGGGTGGAGGACAAAAAGATTCTTTGACGAAGGAGACATAGATTTGTCCTTAGCTTGTTTCTTCCATAATGTTTGGCTTTCTTTCACGAACTTGGATTTAAAAGTGAGGCATTGGGTCTTGCTTCATCCTTTCTTTTTCTTTCTTCCGTTTCAACTGTAAAAATTTTTAAAAAAAAAATAGTGGAACATCATAATGCAAGGTTATGAAATGTACTTGAATCAAATAATATTCAAAATGCAAATAGTTTTAGGAATGTTTACGTCCATCTATTTGAATCAAGTTCTCAAGTCGACATGGTATTTATCATAATACTCAAACCACCAAGTGACAAAGTTAACACTTGGTAAAAAGCAGGGGGTAAATGTGACCATGTTGAACCTCAACTCGACATGTTCATTTCTTGAGATGAAATGGTTAAGAATTTCTTTCTAGGTGTTATCATAATCCACTAGATTTCCATGATGAAGATGGTAAGGAACTTTTTTGAGGCAAGGTGTTGGAAGACCTTGACAAAGACCAAATTATCTGGCCACCATATTTGGGAAATATAAATTTCTTTTTCCTCCGTGTTCATAAGACTAGGAAAGCCAGAAAAGAGGATTCTATGACTCCAATAATGGCTCCAAATAGACTTGTTGTTCAACCACAATCTCAACATTTTATCTAGGAAGAGCTTCTTTGAACCATTTAGGACCATGAGCTCTTGTGGAAAAGGAGCAAAATCTATATTTGTCGAAGTGATGGAAATGGAATGGAAGATGGAAAAGAAATAGGAAAAGGTGGTGGGGGTGTAAGGAAAATGGGGAACAATATAATTAGCTACGACGAAGCCATAGGTTCATTTTTGGGGCTATCTAAGTTCATCAAACGAAGGTGTTGTTTAAGGATGGCATTAAGCCATGATTGCAGCAACCAATAAGAACCACCTATGTTACTAAGTAGTTGCTCTTCATTTCATATGATGTTTGCTATGTTTCCGATCATGGTATAAAGCTTTACTAATAACAATTGGCCAAGAGCCACCCTTCTTTCTTCATGTAATATGCTAGCAAGCATCACTAAGGATTTGTAAACTTGTCGAGCCTTAATGTAGAAGACAAAACAATTGAGCCAAAAAGTTAGGAATTATACATGCTCTACATCACTAACTTCAGGCTCATCTTTATATTTTTTATACCTAGATAAAACAAAACCATTAAAGGTATAAGGACCAGGGCCAATAGCATGGTTCCGAATAGGTTTGCTTTCGACAGTGAAGAGTTCCCCGACAGGACGAAGCTCGGTGAGAGCTGCCACAGCGAAAAGTGTGGGTGTCATCATCCCATAACGAAAAGCTATTGGTATTGCAACATCACAAGTAAGCAGAGGCCCCAATCGTTCCCTCGTCATATCTCAGTTTGCACATTGTCAACAACATCAAGTGAAGAATCTCAACCTTTTGCCATGAACGTTTTTTAGCCTTGAAAATGAGTAACCAAGATCAGCAAGGTTACTATTGTTTCTGAAAAACCCTATTAAGGAGTTACTTTTTGAAATGACAAGTCATAATAGGGTCAAGGGAGGTTAGAATTATAGTTTCTTCAATGTTACAAAGAGGAATTGTTTTTTCCATATCTGGATCAAAAATTTTATCAAAAGAAAGAAGAGGACCCATAAAAGATAGGAATAGGGTTAGCAGGTTCTTTATGGCGAGGAACGAAGGATGTGACAGGAATCATCATTTTCCTTTCATAGTAAGGAACTGATTCGTCGATATCAGGATCATTGATTCTTTTAACCGCCATAGTTGATTGATCAAAGGTTTGAGAAAGAAGTAAGAGGTTGAATTGAAAAAGGGTTAAGGAATTCAGAGGAAACAGACGAATTGAGAAGATGATTAGGGATTTAAAGGAGTAAGAGAAAGACTGAAAGTTTGACGTCTCACTACCTTGGATTTTGGGGAAAACACGTGTTAATGATAATAATGGGATTTGGCGATTGATTCAATTAATTTGAAGTGAAAAGACGCCAAGGGCAATATTGCCATTTAATACAATTTAAAGCATTGAGTGGTAATTCAAGATAGAATTAAAGGAACATCCTTTGTCAAAATTTGTCATTCTCCATCAAGACGCGTCGAATGACAAAATTATGGGGGAGGTGGGGCATATGTTAAGACCAAAATTCAAATTGACAAAGATCAGGAAGAAGTGATAAACAAAAGAGATGTTGAATGTTGATGTACTTGTGTTAAAGAATACTTAAACACAAAAGTGATCCCAAAGGATATGTACTTGTGACAAATACAAGACCTTGTAAATAGAAAACTTCGACAGAAGAAGTTATACACACAAATTCCAAGACTGGGCAAAAAGAAACTGATGGCATTAAATGAAGGAGTTACTTGATTTGGCATCTTTAAGGCATAATTAAGTCTAGCTTCAACAACCATGTATGATGATTGTTATAAAAAGCAAGGCAACTCAGTGGTTCTATCTTCATATTTGGATGGGTAAACAAAAAGATGATGTTACCTCAATTAATCGTTCCCATATTGGTATAATTTTTGGAAGGAAGAGAGAGTGAAATTCCATGTCGAAAGAGACATAATGGTTTTCAGTGTGTTTAGAATGACAGTTTGGAGTTTAGGTATGTGGAATTATGAAATCGTCTAGGAAATTAAAGTTAAATCACAGTATTTTGAAAGAGGTACTCCATTCACATCCTACAAGTCGAAGTCTAGGTATGGGGAATTATGTTCCTTGTTAGGGACAATGCTAAAATGAGTTGTTTGGTCATGAGTTCTAATGTTTATCAGTAGAATATTTACAAAAGCTAGAACTTATTATCAAACAAGTTAAATTTACCTTGACAAACATGTGGCTATGGTAGTCTTGATACACCGGGCTTCCAACTTAAAAAGCCACATGAATTCCCCATACTAGCTTAGCCATAGTTGTAAAATAACTAAATGACTAAGTTGACTTCAGTAGGGGAGAATAGATTATTAAGCCCGACATGGGCTGTTCAGAAAGGGTAAAGGGAGCCACTATCTTACATGTCGGAAGTCCTCTTGATGGAGGGATCAGAGTTGAAGTCAGAGATGAACGACATATTAAAATCTTAGACAAACCAATTGGTTTTCAAAGATTAAGTCTGTCAAATCGAGGCAGATGATAATGTCTTCATCTAAATTTGAGTGAGTGTCAAAAAAGAGGATCAATATGATAAGGATATTTCGACGAGCTTGATTAAAAACATTGTCGAAGACTATGTCAAAGACCTCGTTGAAGACAAGATTGGCGTCAGATGCTGAAGTTGGATGTCGAAGATAGGATAGACAATTATTGCGTTTGTTCTTGAATTCAAATGTAAGGCCTATTAGCCGTCCACTTGTTAATAGATTACCTAGATAGTTATTATTAATTTTGCTTATAAATTAGAGAATGATTTATGTTATCAAAGTTGAAACCAGGTTATTCCTAAACATCTCACTGAGCAGATTGATGGAGAACATTGTGTAACCTCCCTTTACTTTTCAATCAAATTTACCATTTAAAATCTTTATTTTTTTCACATTTTACAATATTCTACACTTTAAATTTCTTGCATTTAATTCTTGCAATCAAGTTTTCGTTCACATTTTTCTTTTCAAAACACTGTTTCAAATGACTTGAAAAACATGATTACCGCGTAAATTTGTCATATGACCCAATCTTTCAAAATATTATAAACAATCTCAATAATTAAACCATTTTTCCATAATTAAACACAACCTCTTAAAATTAGGAGGACCATGTGCGGTCGCACACTTGGCATATATATGGCATGACATAGCCTTACTAGGGATGGCAACGGGGCGAGAAACGCTCGGTGATACCTTTTCCATTCCCCATCCTCGGGTCTCATTTGCCCCCCATCTCCATCCTCATTTCTCATATCGGGGGTTGATTAACCCCCATCCCCATTCTCCATCACCCCACGGGTCCCCACGAGTTCCCACAGGGAACCTAACTTCAACTTGACCTGTTATAAAATTCACAACGTCGAATAGCATTTTTAAACTTGTACACTACAGAAAAATAATCGTTAAAAATTCAAGAGATCAATTTAAAAAAATCGATAAAATAATCGTTAATAATAATAAGAGTAAAGGGACACTTTGGTTCCTCAAGTTTTTCGATAGGGACACTTTAATCCCTCAAGAAATTTAATTCATTTTTAGTTCCCAAAGTTTTCCATAAGTACCAATTTAGTCTCTGTCCTATTTCCGCTAGCCACTTCGTTGAGGGACTAAATTGGTATTTTTGAAAAACATGAGGGACTAAATTGATACTTTTGGAAAACATGGAGGACTAAAAATGAATTAAATTTCTTGTGGGACTAAAGTATCCCTGTCGAAAAACTTGAGGGATCAAAGTGTACTTTCACTCTAATAATAATTATCATTATAATTATAATAATATATGTGAAGTTACTAAAAAAAACTATTTTTTAACTATATAAAGCCTAAATATTTAAGGACATATAGCTAAAATTGTCGGGGACGGGGAACCCGCGGGAACGGGGGAACCAATCCCATTCCCCGCCCCAAAATCTGTTCGGGGGAAAAATCCCTCATCCCCGCCCCCGCTGGGGAAAAATCCCCAAACTCGGGTCCCCAAACGGGACGTTTCCCGCGAGGATCCCCATCTGCAGTCTCTCATTGCCATCCCTAAGCCTTACCCTTAGCTTCCATTAAAAAAATGATTTATTGATTTTGTTAGAGTGATCTCTGATATAAAACAACAAAGAACATTATGTAACAAAATGTGTAAATATATTCATACTTTCGTTAGGTATTTGACATATGCTTACAATCCATTCACTTTAAATATACAAGAAGATATACACAAAACAACGGGATAAGACACTACGAAAATGAGAAAATGTTAAATAATTAAATGTTGGACATATATAAGGAAACACCATTCAACAATTTTATGTATCGTGGTAGCTGTAAAGTAGTGGAAGATATATACTATTTCAATGTTAGGCGCCAAGGGTACTGGCTTCCTTCGGATTAACCTGCAACAAGAGAAAAAGGATTTCATTTCATAAATCACTATTTCAGTTTGCTAAGGATACAGTTCATATATATTTTTCATCTTTACAGGATAATTACCTTAGCATCCCTTGACGCACTTGAGAACTTAATTAATATAGTAGCCGAAAATCTGTACATTTAGATTTGATATTTTACTCTAATTTGTTAGTGCCACAGCCACAGTGGATTCATTTGACTCTTTCTTCTTGAAGTATCTTCTGATACCTCGGATACACATTTTTGCAAGCTGAAATCTGCACAGATAAAGTAGAACATGGTTTACTCTTCATCACTTCTAATTTCTAATTCATTTGTTTGGATAAGCATATAACGTGACAAGTGAAGCAAGTGGGAATAATAATTTGTTCACATCCTCTGACTAGGAGAGAGAAACTAAGCATTAACTGTTGCTAGTGGCAGCCTCCAACTTGAAAGGTGAGGGATATATATTAATATTGAATTGAAGGCCATGCCCATGATCTTCGGGCATGAAAAATTAACTTCAAAATAGGTTAATGTATCTCTTGCGGATGACACATGATCAAAATCAACATATTTGTAAATTACGTATTTCCCTCTGTCCTTGTTGACACTTTTATTTTGTCCTTATTCATAAAGTCTCGTATTAATGATTAATTACTTTATTCCACAAACACCCTTATTTATTTAAGATCTTTTAGACTCTCAATAATATTAATAAGGGTAATTTTGAAATTATATATAAAAAGTTCATATTTCCAATACAATTAATTAAATTATTTCACTTTCTTAATAAACGTAAAATCCAACAAAGAGACTTTATATTTAGGGACGGAGGGAGTATTATATATACATGGTCGGCTTTGGTCATCAATTAAGGCAGGAAGTTCCCCGTTTATGAAGAAGATTCTTTGAACACAAGGCTGAGTACGACTTTTATAACCAAAAAAGTAAAAAAGGAAAAAAAAATCAGGATTTAAATGTGAGGGTGAGACAAAGTCGTATTTCAATCACAAATCAGACAATCAGCATGTTTCTAGAAAAAAAATTTAATCAAAATTATAAATTTATAACCCATTGATTAACAAATTGAACTTTCGACCTTTTGGAAAATATTTATTACTATTTAACTAATGGGAAAATAAATTAAATTTTTAAACGATTTGACTAGCGAGGAGTCCAACATCCCGCATTATACAAGCCCAATTGCCCAAATTCCAACCACCTCAATTTTTGTTGGCTATATTCAAAGAACGTTGAGTAGATAGATGAATAATTTTTGCCGTTTGTTTCTTTTTCCCAAAATTGATACTGTACAAAGTAGTGAGCTCTCTTTTGATTTTTTTTATTTTATTTTTAATTTATAAATATTTAATTATTTTTATCTCATAAATATTTTTATTTATTTAACACTCCTTGAAATCTCATAATTATAAACAAGGATAATTTTAAACAAATATACTAAATATTTCATTTTCAATATCACTAATAATACTAACAAAATTTATTAAGAAATGTATTTTTTTTAAAAAAAAAACTTAGGACCGAAAAAGTATTACAGTAGTAAATTTTAATTTTTCATAAAGTGATAGTAACACGCTATTGGTATTAAAAAGCCAAAATACTGATATATGTCGTTTAAAAAAAACTCATGTATCATATATGTTGCCAAAGCTGAATATAAAGGCCAATTTGTTTGAATTTTGCGTTCAAGCATTCACAAGAAACTAGAGGTTCTCCACGACGACCACAAACAATTTAAACATTGTCATCAAAATATTTTTTTTTTTGTTTACGAGTAAAATCCCACCGTCATTGCCGCACATTGACGACTCTGATTGGCAACCCCGCCTCCAGGTCATAGCCTGCAAACTGCCCGGAGGACGGTTGTAATCAAAATATTGACCTTCAAGAATGTAACGAAATTCAACTCTACTACAATTGCCAATACGTAAGGCCACCCCTACTGAAGTTTCTTCGATCATCAATGATGCTTATGTGGGGCCTCATTACCTCTAAAAAATCCCATTATTCCCCATGCTGTCAATTGTCTACCTCTAAAAAATCCCATTATTCCCCGTGCTGTCAATTGTCTCCTTTGGCAAATGCTAATAAGTTTATCATATATTTAAAAAATAATTAATCTCGAGCCAAAAATAAAAATTTAAAATTAAATAAATATATTGAAAAATAAATAAATGCATATTGAATATTGGAAAATGAAATCGATTGCTTTTCTATCTAATAAATGATATAACTATCTTTTTAGGAATAATATAAAAGAAATGATATAACTATTTTTTTAGTAGAATTTTTTTTTGGATTACTAGTTAATACAATACCTAACAAGATCCTTAATTACTTCCTCTAGTCTCATTTCTAATACCTTTTTAGGACTTTTTTTTTCTTCCATCAAAGAATGTAATTAAATTTGTTAGTGACATTGGAAATGTGAAAATTTGATATACTTTTTTTAAAATTACTTCTATAATTATCATTGAGACTCTAAAAAATGTTGATAATAAAAATATTTGTAGAAAAAAATAATTAAATGTTATTGAAAATTAATACGGGACCTTATATATAATACTCCCTCCGATCCTTATTATAAGCATTTTTTTGTGAAAGAGAAATGAGGCTTATAATAAAGATCGGAAGGAGTATGAAATAAAAATTTCAGAAAGTATATACCAATACTGAAGAGGCAGCATTTTCAAAGTTTAGTGTCGTTCCAGTCTCATTGAAATATCTAAAGGGTGTGGAAATATTCATCAAATATCAAATTGGTTTATGTTATTTTTCTCTTGGTGTACAAAACTGGCTTATTTCACTTTTTAAAAATAAAATAATGTAACGTATAATCAAAATCTCATGAATAATCCTATTGAAAGTTCAAATTCACTAAACAAAACAAATTAGTAATATGTAGGAAATTGAAACGTGCACTTACAGCTTCAATGTCAATTTTGAAGACCAAAAGCTTTCTTCTCTCTCTGCAACTTGTTCTGTAGGCCGCAACAACGTGTCCCACAGCCAACGCATAAGAACACACGAACAGAGCTATTTCGCTGGCTCTATCATACCCACTTCGTTCAGCACCCGACATGCTGAATATGTAAACAGCTTTAAGTGAAACAAACATCAAAGACAACACTGAGCACATCGTCGTTATCCCCAAATAAGGTCCTCTTGAAAGTCTAGGTCCATCACACAAGCTATAAACACCTGCATTATAAAACAAATCAAGGAATCTTAGTATTTACTATTATAACTCAAAAGGGTACTTGAAATTCATTAGAACAAAAATGAAATTCCTATAATCGGAACAAATTTTGGTTTTATAAAATAAAATATGAATATTACTATGTCTTAAAAAATTAAAAATTGTTGCTTGAGATCCAATTCCATTAATTGGTGGGTGGTGGTGCCCAAGTTCAGGTTCGTACCAGGACTTCCAACTCCCAAACCTTAAAATTAAAAACAAAATCAAGTATTTCTCAATGTAATAAACGTAACGATTTTTAATGTTATTTGTACTTACAGAAGATGATGAAGGATCTTATGATGGAGACGAGTGGTATATCAATGAGAGAGTATCGAAAATCATAGTTATGGAAATGGGAAGAGAGAGATTGGAGGGAAAGAGCAGTGGAGAGTAGAGCAGAAGGAACAAGTGCATCGGCAATAACGAGGAGAATTGGGGCGGAGAAAAGTAGAAGCGATATAAACATGGTGATTAAGAAGAACACAGTCTTCACACCCCTTAATATCTTTTGATGGGATTTTTCTTCTTTTGAGAAAAAACCCATCTTTGCTCTAATAATGATTAATTTCCTTTAACTAAAGAAACTATATATGTGTTGTAGCTATAATATGAGGAGTCAGGGGTTATAGAACTATATGTATGTAGTATGTTGTAGGTGTAATTAAAAAGAGGGAAACTAGAGAGTTCACAAGGTGAGTCTTAAGAATATGAGAGACAAAGGAGAGGAAACAAGGAAGATGCAGGCCAAGGTGTGGCAAATTTGACCGGCTTGAGAGCAGTCTACAGTGAATAGTGATGATGACTTCTGCGTGAGCACGCAGCCCCTAATATCGGTCTTATAAAGGTGCCACATGATAGTTGACACACACTCTCTCTAACCCCAACGGCAATACCTAATAATTCCAACAACCATAGAAATATGGCTTATTTATGTTGGGAATTATTTTTTGACCCATCCCATTACTTAGTTAACCCAGTTTTTTTTAAGACTCTATTAATCTTACAATAATATAAACTACCCAAAATACTCTTCCTTCTCTTATATATAAAAACCTATATTTTTTTCTATTCTCTACAACAACCTCTTCCAATATTCATCAACCCAAAACCTGTTTTCTCTTCCACTTTCTTCACTTGCAATTAATTAATAAACATTCATTAAAAGGTAATTCTATGATCATAAACTTGATTCATTATGCTTATTTTTGTATCATTATGGATTTGAAGTGGTTAATATTAAGCAAACAATATAGATGCCCTTGTTTTTTATAGGAAATTAGAAAAATCGTGGTTCTGCGGGTGTTATTTTTCTGGAAAAATAGAAAAATAACACCCTAGCTGAGGGTGCAGCGAGAGAACAAATTCATGCTCTCGCTGGGGTGCAGCGAGAGAACAAATTCATGCTCTCGCTGGGGTGCAGCGAGAGAACAAATTCATGCCAGCGAGGGATATTTTTTTTTAAATTTTTGTTTTTGTCTGCTTTGCTTCTTTGGCTTCAGTTGCTGGCTTGCTATGATGTTCTTCTTCTCTCTTCTCTGCTTTGGTTTTTCTCTGTTTTTCTTCTTGTTCTTGAATATTGTGTTGAATGTGAGAAGGTGTGTGAGAGATTTGAATTTGAAATTTAAACATGAGTGAAAGAAGGGAGGGATAAGGATGAAATAAAAAAGGGGTATTTTGGGATTATTGAAAATTTTTAAGGTTATTATGGAATTTTCATTCAAATAAGTGGGTTAACTAAGTAACAAGGGGGGTCAAAAAAAGTAGGGCCCATTTATGTGTTTAATCCCGGAAAGTTATGGATGTTTTGATTTTGATCACTATAAATTTTTTTGACCTTGACTCATTCTTAATTGTTTTGCAATTTTAGTTTTAGTCTCTGCCGTTAGAAAAAATTCGTGAATTGTTGATGACATTAACGAAACATCACATCAGCATACACGTGTACAAGTATTGCGTGCTACCGATAAAATGAAGTGGATTATCCGGGCCCGCATGAACAAAAGGACCATTGCCCAATACACAAACACATTTGGGTTGAGCTTTGACCCTTTTGCTTATACGGGTTTGCATCATCCACGTCATCCTACCAGTGACATCTAATACTTGCTCATGTGTATGCTAATGTGACATTCGTTAGACATATCACTAGTTAACGAATTTTTCCTAATAGCATGGACTAAAACTAAATTTTCAAAACAATTAAGGATGAGTCAAGGTCAAAAAAACTTTCACGAACCAAAATCAAAACAGTCCTAACTTCCAGGGAATAAAGACATGAATAAGCCTAAAAATATATACTAATTCTATTTTATTTAAAATTTAAGAAAAAATAATTAATTTTTTAAATTTTGTTTTGATCTCAATATTATTTTTTAAAATATTTTTAAAAAATGGTTATATCTCCTTTGATTTTGTTTTATACAAAATACTATTTTTCTAAAATACCTTAATTTTTTTTATAAATTTAAAAAAAATTAAATACAACAACTAATCTTACTAAATATAATTTTATTTTTGTTTTTTTATTGTATCTTAAACAGGAGAGAATACTATAGGACTTCCTACGGCCCTTATTATAAGTCCCTTTAACTAATTTTTATATTCTTTAATAAAGTTAGTTAATAATGTTAGTGGTATTGGATTATCTATTATGATAGATAATAGATAATACTATAATTATCTCCTTTTATTGAGGAATGATCTTCTTGAGATATTTCCTAAAATTTATCTCTAATATAAGATAAATAACATTTATTTCCATTATCTCCAGATTATTGGGATAAATTCATTATTTATCTTTATAAAGTCTGTTACTATCTAAAGGAGATTTGTTTCGTAGTGATGTCTTGTGGCTTACTTGCTGGCCACACCTTCATCCGAACACGTGTGAGCTCATGTTTGACTTTGGTCTATCGATACAGGTCGAGGATGTTCGCCTCTCGCCCAAGCTCTTCTTTGTAGGTCTCTTAGGTTGTTGAAGGGATATTACGTCTGGTAGGTACCTTAGCTCATGACAAGACTATAACAAGAGTTGAGCAAATTATAAAGAAATTCCTTTGAGCTTTACGGGTTTGAAAGATAAGTTTCTCTAGCCTATGATTGATGACGGTGAGCTAACCGTAGGAAAACGGTAAGGGGTGGAGAAGAAATTTACTTGGATAATTGTATTTGCAAAGGATAATAGAAAACAACAACAATAATTATTATGTACTTGAAACGTGTTCTCCAACACTGTCCTTAAGTTGTTATTCGCCCCCACTATTTGCTGTAGGGTTAAGGCAAATCGATTCTAGGATTTATCCAAACACCTAGAGATTATCAGCCAGCAATTCTAATAATCTCACTTTCAAGAAAGAATCTGAATGATTTAAAGAGGATTTATGTGTAGCGTTCTATATCAGAATCTATATTTCACTTTTATGCTAGGGAATTCTATTTATAATAGATTTATCAATAGTTGTGTCTATTCACGAGTAAAGAAATGTGTCTTTTCATCCATGAAAAGACACATCTGTCTACTCATGAACAAATGCTTCTATTCATCGGTGAATCAAAACATCAATTCACATTTTCACATGACAGTTTTGCAAAGTATCACCAACAATCCCCCACTTAGTTTGTAAAACTATTCAATCCTCTCACATCCATATAGTATCATGCATAAGAAAAGGTAGCAATGTGCTTTTAACCTTTCCATAGGATAAACACTTCAAAGTTATAACATAATTAATGGTAGCAATATGCTTTTAACCATATTCATTATCCGCTAAAACCGGAAATATCACACACATGATGATTCTATAATATTTCAAGATTAATTCACAGAAAAATATCCAACACGTAAATGGTCATGTGCTACTACCTAGTATTCATGAAACATTTCCAAAAGTCAACCCAAAAAACTTTTGCATAGTAGAAGCGACACCACTCACTTATGTTCATATAGGTGAAGTTCATTTAAGGTCTTAGCCTTCATTTAACTTCATTAAGAGCTTAATACTCACCCTTCCCATACTTATAGTATTTCACACTAGACTTGGAATGATAAATTTTTCTAGTGCCAAAGTCACTTATCAATAACTTGTTACCCATTGAACTCTTGGACTAGAGGTCTTCTAGAGAAGAGTTGGGTTTCTATTATTGGCGACTTTTATTAAAGGGTTTCAATCTCATTCCCATTGATAATTTTCCATCACCAATTTCTCTTTTAAAGTTCAGTCAAATCATTCTTAACTTGACTCATTAATTTGTAATTATACTATCACAAATCAATTTTTAAACAAACTCATGTATCTACTATCATGTCTAAGCTTTTTGGTATACCTTATTTAATCCTCTAGACATAGTACCTTCACTATCACAATGTAAAGACATGGTTGACATCAGTTGTGGCCACAACAATATTTCTTATAACATGTCTTCCAACCGTATTACCTCTTTACATGCCTCTACTAAATCAACATACTCAAAATCCAAAATGGAAAGATTTACATGTCCATTTCTTTGAATCTCAAGAAACTAATTATCCGCCGAGGATTAATATCCATTCAGGCATAACTTTATTGTCACTTGCACTAGCTATTCCAACAAACATTTATGTATCCTTCCAGCATCGCTGGAAAAATCCTAGAACTCTTCCAATTTATTTTCAATGATCAATCTCTGATCAAATTATGTACCTTGCAAACATTCAAAACAAAAGAAACATATGTTCTAGTACAATGCATAACATACACAAGAGTATTAATGACACTAGCATTCAATTTGAGCAAAGTTCCAATTAGAAATTCTCTCTAATATGTGCAAAACAACATAGCGAGTAAACCCCCACTACATGTAACATCATAATGAGTAAACCCCCACTTAGTATTGGCAATTAGGGCCGCCGCCCGCGCGCCCGCCTAGCCCGTCCGCAAAATTTGCGGGCATGGCTTGATTTTTTCGCCCATAAAAATTTTAGGGCTGGGCAGGGCCGCCCGCAAAATTTGCGAGCATTTCAGGGCTGCCTGCGGACATTGTTATAAAAAAAAAAGGAAATTGGACCAAGTGGCCCAAAAGCCAAAAATACATTCCCTCCAAACCAAGAATACATTCCCTTGGCTAAAATTATTATTACAATCTCAATTATGGTCAGTCCACAATGTATACAATGTTATACTCGGAGAGAGGAATAGATAGGCACTCCAGGTAAGGTAGTACCAGAATCAACAATAAAATTGTTGTCAGACACCTATTCAAAGAATCATGAATTAAGTAATGAACTAGTGATGTTAATGATGGACCTGAAGTACCGAATTTTCTTAAAGGTATCGTCCTCGACTCCACATTTCTCAGCCAATCTTTCTGCAGCGGTTTGTTTTTTTTTTTTTGAAAAAATTGGGCCTAAACATGGGCGGGCAGAGCCTAGATTTTTCGCCCTAAACTCAATTAGGGCCGCCCATGCCCGCCCGCCAAAATACAAAGCCCGCAATGGCTCGGCCCATGCCCGCCCATTGTCCCTAATTGCCAATACTACCCCCACTATCTTTGCTCACTTTAATTCCTAAAATAATTTATATCTCTTTAAGAACTTTCATCCTAAATTCGAAGATAGAAACTTTTTAGTTCCATAAATTTAACAAGTGCAATAAATGAAACAATGATTATAAACATCATTAACATCACATAAAATCATTAATAAATTTCATGAGGTAACATGCATAAGAAAACAATGCATATTAACCTTGACTATTTTACATGACAATAGCACTTGTCCTAATGATAATCATATCTTGAACATGCAAGCAAATAATAACCCAATGATATACACTTATCTATATTATTTTGCTTATAACTTGAGACAAAACTATAGTGTCAAACTTTTCATACTATTGCTTAATTGATTAATAAATCTTATATGATATAATTATAATTTGAATAACATCATACCTTGATACATACTTAAGGTCCAATAGTAAATAACTACTTTAATAACTAGTCATAGAAGTGAATTAATTTAAAACAATAGGATTAAGAGAATACCATTTCATTTTGAAAATTCTCTCATAAATCCCCCACAATTTTCAAAATAAACTAAAATTATTATTAACATTATGAAAATCCCATTTATAAAAGGAACCATGATTTGTCTATATAAACATTTAATTTACTTTCGTGGTGGTTTAATTTCTAATTCCATTGTGCTTTTTAATTCACACTGGACACACCCCTTCCACCAACACCATGCTATAAGAGAGCCACATATTCTCATTGCAATGATCTAACTTTCCTTGCACGAAACAACATTCATTTATGTTTGTTGTGACCATTCATGTAGAACACTTTCATTATTTATGATACAATAATAATATCCATGTATCATAACTACAACAAAATAACATGATTATCTACGACTCTTATTCCATATATATATATATATAGGATCAAAGATTTCAATATATCAAAATTCATAAAACAATATATTATAACACCAATCCACATATATCATAAATCATGCATGAAATATTGTACCGGAATGTCAATCCATATTATATTAAAATAATTGTGTACCTTTCACCGTATTCATAGATAAAGAAACAAATTCTAGTAGAACATGAACGTTGATTTCTCCAAAATTGCAATGCATCATCTTTTGCCACCCCTTTCAATCCTTTTTGATTCTTTTGAACTCATACTTTTTACAGAACTTCATCTTCTCTCCCACAAAATAACGACTTAAGATTGTAGGAAAATGGTAAGGGGTAGAGAAGAAACTTACTTGGATAATTGTATTTTCAAAGGATAATAGGAAACAACAACAACAATAATAATAATAATGTACGTGAAACGTGTTCTCCAATACTATCCTTAAGTCGTTATTCGCCCCCACTATTTGCTACAGGGTTAAGGCAAATCGACTCTAGGATTTATCCAAGCACCTAGAGATTATCAGCCAGCAATTCTAATAATCTCACTTTCAAGAAAGAATCTGAATGATTTAGAGACGATTTATGTGTAGCGTTCTATATCAGAATCTATATATCACTTTCTTGCTAGGGAATTCTATTTATAATAGATTATTTATCAATAGGTGTGTCTATTCACGAGTAAAGAAATGTGTCTTTTCATCCATGAAAAGACACATTTGTCTACTCATGAACAAATGCTTCTATTCATCGGATACATCAATTCACATTTTCACATGACAGTTTTGTAAACTATCACCAATACTAACAGCCAAGGTTGTTTATTGGTAGCCAGTAGATCAAAGATGATGTATAGCTGCTGGCCCTTCATACTTGAATTACAAGGTCAAATGGAACAAACTTTGGAAAAAACTTAATGTGCCTGTTCTCAAAAACTTTGGCAACGAGAAGGGTGGCAGTCCCAAACCTATGTCCATTTTGTGAAGTAAAAGGAAGAAGATTTGGCCTATGTTTTTATAAATTGTGGGTTTGCTAGAGCTGTTTGGTTTAGATCATAGCTATTCGTTCGAGTTGATGGTATCACTATTGACTTTTGGGGCTGGTTGCAAAGCATGCTTGAGCATGAGGATGATCATGTCACTAAAGCAACAACTATGCTTTGTTGGAGCATATGGAAAGCAAGAAACACAGTTGTTTTTAAGGAACCATATATTACTCGATATACATGAAGTAATAAGCATGAGGGTCATAGCAACATATTGTTTGATTTTATTGATGCTAACGACATAGCTACAACCTAGGTCACTACGCTAACCACCGCAACAAGAGCTCGTCATTGGCAACGTCCGCCATCACAATGGGAAAAATTGAATGTGGACGCATCGTGTTTTCATGATGGTTGGACTGGTCTTAGTGTCGTAACACTAGATTTTGAAGGAACAATCATTTTAGCTACGTGTTGTTTGCTGAATTTTAAAGTGTCTCCTCTAATCAGTGAAGGAATGACTCTTTGTTAGGGATGAAAGATTTGTAAAGACTATGGGTTGAAATCAATTATTGCAAATTCAAACTCCTTGAACGTTTTTTAATGCTTTCACGAAAGATTACATGCCTTGTGACTTGGTCCATATAATCTAGGATTGCCAACACTCATCTTCAATGTTTCAGTGCTTTGTTATTAATTTGTCATGTCTCCAAGAGGTTGAATACCCATACTCATATTTTAGCATCCAAGTCAATTGAAGTTCCAAATGGTCCTTGGTTTTGTAATGCTCATATGGATGTACTGATTGCTATTTCAGTAGTTATTACTTATTGATGAAAAGAATATTTCTCTTTAAAAAAAAGGTGAAAGAAAGATATATATTTTGATAACTATATACTAAGTAGTATATTTCAAAGAGTGAACATCCAATTTAGGTCTTCAAAATTTTTGCCTTCACCAAATTAATCTTTGAAGAATAAAAAATTTCAAATTGATACTCAAAGATCTAAAGCTGGAGTTAGACATGATGTGATGACTAGGTTATGGAAGAGTATCACTGATAAGTGTTAGATCCAGTGAGAAGGTTTTGATAATGACAAAGGTTTTGAACAAACTACAAATGTTTTGATCAAGCTCAAGGCATGAAGAAGTTCAACAAACAAACAACAATCAACAATGATGAAGAGAGAGCAAGCTCATGAAGATTTATTTGTGTATTTTATTTTAATATCTTTAGTTTGAGTCTTTTAATTTGATGAGTTTGGGTAGAGTCATTAGAGGGTAGTGAATCTCTATCAAGTGCATGATTATATTATAATTTGAGTATTCACTTAACCTAAAATCAATAGGTGGCTTAAAGGTTTGAAAGGAAAGGTTTAGTTTTGAGAAAACAAGTTTTTAGAAGTGTTTTACAGTGGCTAATCAATTAATGGGTTGAACTAATCGATTAACACACATCTTACAATGGTTAATCGATCAAGGCCATGTGTTAATCGATTAACACATGTAGAACTGGTTTTTTAAAATTCGTTTTTCACTTCTCAAAATTAATTTTTAAGTTTCCTAACTTTTGGATATTCTATAAAAATCTTTTCCTAATCATTGTGATTATCCAATATCATTTTCATATCAATTTTACAAAGATCAAAGCCACACTATTCTCTCTCACTTTCTCATAGATCAAAGCTTTCATTTTTTATATTCTTTGATCAAGAATCTTTGAATCTCATATGTTGATATTTTCATAATTCTTGAAAGAGATTCATAGGACTGTTATGGTTTTCAATTTGGTTGTAATCATTGCATAGAAGGCAAGCTATCTACAACAAAGGAAGACTTGGTGGTTGTTCATCAAGCAAATCATCTTGGAAGTCTTGTTGTGTTAACAAGCAAATTGGAAATCTTGTTGTGTTAACAAGCAAATTGGAAGTCTTGTTGTGAGGAATCGACAAGCAAAGTGGAAGTCTTGTTGTGTTGACAAGCAATTGGAAGACTTGTTGTGGGGATATCAACAAGCAAGGGAAGGTTAGATTAGATTTCAATAGGGTTGCAAGACAAGAGTGTGGTATCTCTTGGAGGCTATCAAGAAGGGAGTCTTGAGAGGCATTTGCTTGTAATTTGAGAACTCTAATTCCTTTAGTGAAGAATCTCTCTTGGTTGAAGAGGGGACTGGATGTAGCTCACGATGGTTGTGAGTGAACCAGGATAAATCACTGTGCAGTATCTCTATTCCCTTATCTCTTATATTCTTGTGATTTCATATTGTTCTTGGTTGAAAACCTAGAAAAGATTTTTTTTCATAATTGAATGAAATAAGCTTTTAATTGTGCAAATTGATTTGGGGTAAATCATTTTCATAACCTAGGTAATCAATAAGAATATTGGTGTTAATCAATTCCGCTTAATCTCTGATCTTATGTGTTAATTGATTGATTTTCGTATTTGATTGAAAAGTGATTTTTCAGTTTTAACAGTGATTAATCGATTAACTGAAGCATTAATCGATTAACCAAAAGCAAGCTTTCAGGCACTACTTGATTAACTGATCTGATTAATCGATTAACTCAAAGTTTTACAAAGGATTAATCGATTAATTGAAAGCTTAATCGATTAAGGGCTGCAGGATTTTGTAAAAATAATTCGTTTTAATTATTTTGATTTGGTTCTTTCGAAAATATTTCAAGGTTTCTTAAACACCTATTCAACCCCCCTTCTAGGTGTTCTCTTAGGGTTTCTTAGTTTATTCACCCATCGATTGTAGTTTTTACAATTGGTATCAGAGCTAGGTCGAAAGACACGAGCATAGAGTTTTTTCGTAAAGATCCTTGAGGAAACTACAATGGGTTCTATGAATCCTTTTGGTGGTGAAGGTGCTTCAATAAGTCTTCCTCCTATGTTTGGTGGAGAGGGTTATGCTTATTGGAAAGTTAGAATGAGAATTTTTATAGAAGCCATAGACATGAACATTTGGGAAGCCATTGAGAATGGTCCTCACATTCCCTCAACTCAAGTAGAAGGTGTATCTCAACTTACCCCCAAAGATAAGTGGACCGATGATGATAAAAGGAAAATTCAATATGATTTAAAAGCTAAGAATATCATCACCTACGCTCTATCTTATGATGAGTTCTTCAGAGTCTCCCAATGTCATAATGCCAAAGAAATGTGGGACACCTTGCAAGTCACACATGAAGGCACTAGTGAAGTTAGGTGTGCTAGATTAAATTCTTTGATGCATGAATATGAATTGTTTCGTATGTTGCCTAATGAATCAATATGTATTATGCAAAAACGTTTTACTTATATTATTAATCATCTCATTGCTCTTGGAGTAACTTTCATGAATTGTGAACTTGTTAACAAAGTTTTAAGATGTCTAAGTAGGGAATGGCAACCTAAGGTTACCGCAATTGTTGAATCAAAGGACTTGGACACCATGTACTTAGCTACACTTTTCGGAAAGCTTCAAGAACATGAAATGGAGCTTGGACGTTTGCATTTGCATGAGGAGTCGGATAAGAACAAAGAAAGAAAAGAAATTGCTCTTAAAACCAAAAGCTCATACAAAAAGGAAGAGAGTTCCAATGATGATGATAGTGAAGATTCCGATTCGGACATTGATGAAGAAGAGATGAAACATCTACTAAGAAAGTTTAACAAGCTTCTAAGGAGAAGAGGAAGGTTGAATAAAGACAAAAGTAAAGAGAAGAATCCTCCACACTACAAGACCAAGACAACAAAAGAAGGAGTTGTTTGCCATGAATGCGGAAAACCCGGTCATCTCAAGTACTCGTGCTCTAAGTATCTCAAGAAGATGGAGAAATAAAAGAAAAATTCAAAGCATAAGAAGGCATACATCGTTTGGGATGATGAAGAGGAAAAGAAAAGCACATCAAGTAGTTCTTCGGATGATGAAGAAGTCGCTACTCTCAACTTGATAGCTCTAGTAGATGCAGAAGAAAGTTCAAGTGATGAATCAAATGAACAAAGCGAGGATAGCGATGTAAGTGATATTAAATCCGAAATTTATTCTAAATATGAAATTTTATATAATGCTTATGAAGAAATGCATGAACATCTTAAGAAACTAGGTTTGAAAAACATTGAAAGAAAGAAGCTCATTTTGAAACATCAACAAGAGATTTTAGATCTTCAAAAAAAAGTTGATGAGCTTAATCTTCAAATTGAAACTTTTGATCTCATTTATGCTAGTTCTTCTTGTGATTGTGCTAGTAGATTGAATATTGTGGTTGATTGTGAGAGTTGCAAGTTGCTTAAAGATGAAAATGTTATTTTGAAAAATAAGCTTGCAAGTTTCACAAGTGGTGATGTTAAATTGCGCACATTGTTCAATTATCAAAGAGAAAATTCAAACAAGTTTGTTTTGAGTTATACTAATGCTAAGAGTAAGTCTCATAGAAATATTGTTGATTTTTCTAAAGTTGATTTTTCAAATGCTCCAACATGTTTCTATTGTGGCACTCATGGACATACTTCAAATGTGTGTTATGTTAAAGTGCATGGTATACCTAAAGGAAACTTTGTTTGGGTTAAGAAGGGTGAAAATCCCTTAACTAACAAAAATGGATCCAAGAATATTTGGATACCAAAAAGCAAAGCATGATTGTTTTTGTAGGTATGATTAAAGAGCAAAAGGCTTACAAGTGTTATTCTTCATTTGCTTCTTCAAGTCTCAAGAGAATGTCCTACAAATTCTTACAATTGGTATTATTGAAGCTTTACAATTGGTATTACTTCTACAAAGGCTCACATTTGATATCAAGTGAATTTCTCACAAGAAATAGCACGTACTCACAATTGGATTTACATTTGGTATCTTCTAATCTTATCATTAGTCTTTTACAATTGATACTTACTATTAGTCTCTTACCATTGATATTTGTAATTGGTGTTGAAGATTCACATGTATTTTTATGTCATATTTTCTTCAATTGATATCATTGTGTGATCATTATATGATTGTCATGCTTTTGTTGTTATTGTGATATTTCTTTACAATTAATATCTTACTTTGTTAAGTGATCTTTTTATAGTTCCAATTGGTATCATATTTCATTGTTATATTTCTTTCCAATTGGTATCACATCTCAAAGTATGGTGACAATTTTTTTACAATTGGTATCAATTAGTTACAATTGGTATTATTGATTAATTGGTATCAATTTTGTGAAGAAATGAATGGTAATTCCTCTTATTTTGGCTTAAGATTTTATTGTCATATTACTTTTTGATAATGCCAAAAGGGGGAGAAGAGGTTGTTTTGTTGTTTTTATATAGGTTGAGCAAAGTTGTTGAAGATAGGGGGAGAATCAAGCTTATCTCAATTGGATTTCAAATGTCAAAAGCATTTATTGAGGGGGAGCAAGAGTCTCACCAAGTGATCAAATGATTCAAGCATCAACAATTTCAAACAACTTCAAAACATGTTTGTCATTTTCAAAAAGGGGGAGATTGTTAGATCCAGTGAGAAGGTTTTGATAATGACAAAGGTTTTGAACAAGCTACAAATGTTTTGATCAAGCTCAAGGCATGAAGAAGTTCAACAAACAAACAACAATCAACAATGATGAAGAGAGAGCAAGCTCATGAAGATTTATTTGTGTATTTTATTGTAATATCTTTAGTTTGAGTCTTTTAATTTGATGAGTTTGGGTAGAGTCATTAGAGGGTAGTGAATCTCTATCAAGTGGATGATTATATTATAATTTGAGTATTCACTTAACCTAAAATCAATAGGTGGTTTAAAGGTTTGAAAGGAAAGGTTTAGTTTTGAGAAAACAAGTTTTTAGAAGTGTTTTACAATGGCTAATAGATTAATGGGTTGAACTAATCGACTAACACACATCTTACAGTGGTTAATCGATTAAGGCCATGTGTTAATCGATTAACACCTGTAGAACTGGTTTTTTAAAATTCGTTTTTCACTTCTCAAAATTAGTTTTTAAGTTTCCTAACTTTTGGATATTCTATAAAAATCTTTTCCTAATCATTGTGATTATCCAATATCATTTTCATATCAATTTTACAAAGATCAAAGCCACGCTATTCTCTCTCACTTTCTCATAGATCAAAGCTTTCATTTTTTATATTCTTTGATCAAGAATCTTTGAATCTCATATGTTGATATTTTCATAATTCTTGAAAGAGATTCATAGGACTGTTATTGTTTTCAATTTGGTTGTAATCATTGCATAGAAGGCAAGCTATCTACGACAAAGGAAGACTTGGTGGTTGTTCATCAAGCAAATCGTCTTGGAAGTCTTGTTATGTTAACAAGCAAATTGGAAGTCTTGTTGTGAGGAATCGACAAGCAAAGTGGAAGTCTTTTTGTGTTGACAAGCAATTGAAAGACTTTTTGTGGGGATATCAACAAGCAAGGGAAGGTTAGATTAGATTTCAATAGGGTTGCAAGACAAGAGTGTGGTATCTCTTGGAGGCTATCAAGAAGGGAGTCATGAGAGGCATTTGCTTGTAATTTGAGAACTCTACTTCCTTTAGTGAAGAATCTCTCTTGGTTGAAGAGGGGACTGGATGTAGCTCACGGTGGTTGTGAGTGAATCAGGATAAATCACTGTGCAGTATCTCTATTCCCTTATCTCTTATATTCTTGTGATTTCATATTGTTCTTGGTTGAAAACCTAGAAAAGATTGATTTTCATAATTGAATGAAATAAGCTTTTAATTGTGCATATTGATTTGGGGTAAATCATTTTCATAACCTAGGTAATCAATAAGAATATTGATGTTAATCAATTCCGCTTAATCTCTTATCTTATGTGTTAATTGATTGATTTTCGTATTTGATTGAAAAGTGATTTTTCAGTTTTAACAACGATTAATCGATTAACTGAAGCATTAATCGATTAACCAAAAGCAAGCTTTCAGGCACTACTCGATTAAATTATCTGATTAATCGATTAACTCAAAGTTTTACAAAGGATTAATCGATTAAGGGCTGCAGGATTTTGTAAAAATCATTCGTTTTAATTGTTTTGATTTGGTTCTTTCGAAAATCTTTCAAGGTTTCTTAAACACCTATTCAACCCCCCCTTCTAGGTGTTCTCCTAGGGTTTCTTAGTTAATTCACCCACCGATTGTAGTTTTTACAATAAGGATAGCTTGCTTCGTCAAAAGGCTAAGATCAAGTGGGTACAGGATGGGGATGTGAACAGCGCTTATTTACATTCTTGTTTGGTTAAGAGATGAAAGAGAAACAAGATTTTTGCCCTTCGAGTTAACGATGCTTGGGTTCATGGCTGGTGTCGCTGCATTAAAAGGAGCTATTATTGATATTTTTAGGCTCATTTCTCCGAGCCTTCCCCTATTAGACCAACTCTTGGCGGTATCACCTGCCCCAAGTTTCGTAGGCAGGTACTCCCTCCGTTTCTTATTATTTGTCCGTTTTTAGAGAGATTTTTTGTTTCTTTTTATCTGTCCTATTGAGAATTTCAAGAGTGTAATAAATGCTATTTTCCATGTTTGCCCCTATTCAATAAGTCTTGGTTTACGTAAGTAGTGGAAAAAAAATTAATGATTATAGAAAGAGAAAGGGTATACAGGGAAAAAATATAATTAATGTATTGGAAATCTAAGTAATGATTGGATTTATTAAAGGGTGCGTTTTGTTTGAAATAGGACAGATAAATAGAAACGGAGGGAGTAATTCCTTGTTGATGAAGCCCTTAACTATGGATGAATTGATGTTTATTGTTCAGAGCTGTGATGGAGACAAAAGCTCGGGACTTGATGAGTTTAATTTTAAATTCATTCAGGCCTTTTTTGGGGCCATTATGAAGGAGGAGGTTCTGGATATGTTTAATGAGTTCCATTCAATTAGTAGTCTCCCGAAGGCTCTCCTGTCATATTTTGTTGTTTTGATTCCGAATGTTAATTGTCCTTAATCTCTTGGAGTTCAGGCCTATTTATCTACTAGAATGCCTTTACAAAATTATTTTTAAGACACTGACTTTTAGATTGCGTAAAGTGATTGACCATCTGATATGAAGAACCAATTTGCTTTTATTTTTGTTAGACAAATTCAGGATGGGGTATTGATACTTAATGAGGTGATTGATCATGCCCGAAAATCTGGAATACAATGTTTCAATCTTAAGGTTGACTTCGAGAAGGCTTATGACTCGATAAGCTGCTCCTTCTTGGATTATTCACTGATCAAGATGGGTTTTTGTGAATCCTGGAGAAAATGGATAAAGTCATGCATTTTTAATGGTAGTTTATCAGTGTTGGTTAATGGCAGTCCTACGGAGGAAATAAATATTGAGCGTGGACTTAAGCAAGGTGACTCTCCAGCTCCTTTCTTGTTTCTTTTGGTGGTTGAGGGATTAAGTGGTCTTATGAGGGAGGCTATTGGTTCGGATCGCTTTTGTGGTTATGTGATTGATGGCTCACATGTCTAGGTTTATGCTTAGATGTTTTGAGCTGGTTTCTGGTTTAAAAGTGAACTTCCACAAGAGCCGATTTTAACCTCTATTCAGATGAACTTCTTATAGGATGGCTATGAGGATAAAAAGAAAATTGCATGGGTTAGTTGAGATCTTATTTGTAAAGAGAAAAAGGATGGGGTTGGGAGTTAAGGATTTAAATTTATTTAATATTTCCCTTCTTGCAAGGTGGAGGTGAAGGCTCTTGTCCTAGTAGGATTCCTTGTGTTTTCGTTTGTTGGAGACCAAGTATGGTGATTTCATGCTTCTTTTTTGGTGAACTCTCATGTCACAAGATGAATAGAGCTTCTATTTGGTGTCACAAGATGAATAGAGCTTCTATTTGGTGTAAAAGGATGGGGTTGGGAGTTAAGGATTTAAATTTATTTAATATTTCCCTTCTTGCAAGGTGAAGGTGAAGGCTCTTGTCCTAGTAGGATTCCTTGTGTTTTCGTTTGTTGGAGACCAAGTATGGTGTATTCATGCTTCTTTTTTGGTGAACTCTCATGTCACAAGATGAATAGAGCTTCTATTTGGTGTAAAGGTCTTTTTGTGCTATTGAATCTTTTGACGGGAGCGTGGACTAGAACTGTGTCACTGAGAAGATAGGCCCTAACAATTCTACTCTATTTTGGGAGAATAAGTGGTGTGGCTTTATTATAAGAGAATTTTCCTTGATTGTGTGGGGCTTCTAATGACAAGAACAAACTGATGCAACATATGGGTGTTTTGGTGCAACTGAGGCTGGTCTTGGATTCTGTGCTGGTGACATAATATTTTGATTTGAGCTCAATTTATGATGTTTTTGGATGAATTTTAACCCCTTTTTCTCAGTAATTTTGGCTTGTTTCTCAAGTATTTTAGGAAAAAGATGAAAATTTCGCTTACTAATGTGCTGAATGAGATCCGTGAGGATTTTGTATCAATTTGTTGTGAATTTCAGGTTTTAGAGGCTTAATTTGATGATTTATGGAAAAGAAGGAAAAAGCAAGCCTTGGAATCAGAAGTTCGGAGCAAAGCGATGAAAATCAGTGAAAAAGTGCAGGACTCGCCCAGGCGAGGTTATTACTCGCCCAGGCGAGTGGGGTTTGCTGTTTTAAAAAAAATGGGTTTAAAGTTCTAAGTTTCTCAGTGAGAAACTCGCCCAGGCGAGCCTTATTCTCGCCTGGGCGAGTGTCGCAGATGTGCAGTTACGAATTTTCTATCTTTTAGGATTTGAAAGGGATTTGTTTTGATCTTTTTTTGGGGAGAAATATATGAGGATTGATAATGAGGATTAGGGGAGGTTTTTTTGGCGAGGAACAGAGAGAGGTTTTTCAGGGCTTCTAGAAAAGAAGAAGATCAATTCTAGAGTGGTAATTATGAACTCTTCAATGTTTATCATCTCTTTTTCTTGTTTTTCTATTTTTATGAGTAGCTAAACCCGTTATTGGGAATGTAACAGATTCGCATGGATCCCAATTGATGTTTATGGAATAAATTGATGTATTTTTCATGTTTGATACCGTGTTTGAATATGTTCTTAGTTACTATTATGAAATTGATCAATTCATAATCATGGTTTTTCTATGTTAATAGGAATATTAATTTAGGAAATTGCCTAATATTCAACAACCCATGTGTGTAGGAATAGGAATATCTTCTACAAATTGGGTAATTCTTTTAATTTGATTGTTCTATAATTTTCATGATTAGGAATTGAGGCTCCACTTGAGGAATCAAGGGAGATCAATTCTTAAGAAACGAGTACGACCTAAGGAATTAGGCATTTTCTACCCTTGCAAATTGAATTCGGATTAAAGAAAATACATCGATTTAGAATTAAACATCTAGGGAGTCTGCGATGATGTCACGTTCCCTGCTTTTCCAAACATAAGTTTCAATCAGTTACATTTTTAATATTAATCTTAATTCAAATTTAAAATCCAACTGCCAATCAAACTTTTGTCACGTAATTTTCATCAACTAAGCTAATTAACTAAAATCGACTGCTCCTGGTGGAACGATATTTGGTCTTACCAATTATATTACTTGTACGATCTGGTACACTTGCCAGAAGTCCAACATATTTTTTTAATATGAAAAAGATATGTTATCTGGTTTGAATAATATTCTTGGTGCTGTGATTTTATTTTTTGAATAATATGTTATCTAACAATATTACGGATTCTTGGAAATGGATTGCAGCTGGTTCCTTTGATTTTATTTTTTGTGAAGTCAGTTCATAGCTTCTTCTTTTACGTCTTCATGCGCCTAATCTTGGATAGATTTGTGATTATCCACGTGTTTTTAAGATGGTGTGGAATGTAAAGGTGTCATTCAAACTTCGTTCTTTCTCTCGCCGATAGCTCTTTCTGGCTTGTATGGCTTTCAAATGTAATTTGCTGTAACATGGTGTCAATGTGGATCTGCAGTGTTCTTTGTGGCATGGTGCTGTAGAAACAAACTATTGTTGCTTGTCCGATGGCTGGAACTATTTGGTGTGTTATCTATGACTGATTGGGATGTGATTTGGTGAACTATACTTCATTACATGAGTTTTTTTTAGAGCACAACAATTTAGGAAAGACAAAGAAGAGCAGAAATTTTATAGGCATGATTTGGATATCCGTTTGTTGGACTATTTGGATCAAGAGAAATTCTATTAATTTAAATAATGATGAAGTTGATATTCCTGGTTGGGTTGATGCCATTAAAATTAAATCTTGGTCTTGGTTCTCCTACTTGAGTTGCCTGGTTATTTCTTTATATGATTGGGGCATGCATGGCGCCCATACAATGTATAATAAAGTTGGTTAATTGCCTTGTGATTAACGTAGTGTGCTGGCGGGTGTGGTTGCTAGGATTTGCTGTAATCTTTTCTCGTTGTTTAGGATTTTCCCACGGAATTTTTTCTTTCAAAGTTTTTAAGGAAATATGAATCCTAGTAATGCCTTAATAGGTAGTGTTATAGTCATTAGTATTCTGTGACCTTGATACTCTTTACTCCATTTCGAATGCTTAAATAACATAATACTTAGTTATTAAATTATTTTTCTGTAAATATTTGATAGGTTTCATATATGTTACCACAAACAGTAGTTTGTGTTCATAAAAAAAAATTATCATTTAGTTTTGTTGTATTTTCATTTAATTTTTCAGTTTTTATTAACCATATTGATCGAGTTAGTAAAAAATTGACTCATACTTTAAAAGAGCACAAGCTTGATTCTCCCATATTTGAGAAGCTCAATAATAAATAAATAATGTATGTGTAAATATATCTAAAAGCACTAGTTATATTTCTCTGGCCGAGTATGGCATTGTTGACACGGACTCTTGCGCCACAAGTATAGCTTCGCCGGCTGTCACTGCACAACATTTTGAAATCAAGCCGGCGTACATTCAACTGGTGCAACAGAACCAGTTCAGTGGTGCACCCAGTGAGGATCCAGGGGAACACATTGCAAACTTCCTAAGCATCCTGGACTTCTTCAAAATCTGGGGTGTTTCGGATGATGCCGTCAGACTCCGCATGTTTCCCCTATCACTTAGAGATCGGGCGAAGAGCTGGTTGATGTCCTTTCCACAGGGTACTTTCACAACGTGGGAGGCACTTGTCAGAAAATTTATAGACAAGTACTTCCCACCATCAAAGCAGGCAAGGCTAAGACAAGAGCTCAACGCCTTCACTCAGCAGGAGGGCGAAAATTTGCATGAGGCCTGGGAACGGTACTCACAAATGCTGAAAAAGTGCCCAACTCACGGTATGCCAGAGTGGATGCAAGTTAGGTCGTTCTACGACGGGTTGAGGCCTTCGATTAAGGGGATGATTGATGCCGCAGCTGGCGGATCAGTTGATAGCAAAACCATCCCAGAGGCACTTGAGTTGATTGAAAGAATGGCCCATAACAGCAGCCACACTTCTAAGAGGGGAGTTCTCAGAAAAGCTGATATAGACCTGGCTCAGATGCAAACGCTATTTACCCAAAATAAGGAGATGCAACAGCAAATTGCAAGTCTTAATAAACAGTTAAGCCAGGTGCAATTGGCTGCAGCAGTGTCTAATCCATCATCATCTTCAGCATCCCCTGTTTCTGAGTTAGTATGTGATTTCTGCAGTGGGAACCATCAGAATGGCAATTGTGGCGCTGAATCAGCTGAGCAGAGCGATGAACAAGTGAATTTTGTAGGTGGTGGCCAGCGGGGTAATTTTCCTAATACCTACAATCAAGGGTATAGGAATCATCCCAACTTCTCTTGGCGCAGCCCTGCACTCCAGCCACCACAACAAGAGAAACAACCAGCAGCATGGGAGTTGGCTATTGAGAAATTGGCCAAGTCTACAACTGGGTTTGTGGAAGAGACGAGGCAGAATTTCAAGAATCAGGGAGCCAGTATCCGCAATCTGGAGGTCTAGGTTGGTCAGATAGCCAAGCAACTTTCAGAGAGGCCACAGGGTTCATTTCCTAGCGACACCATCACGAACCCAAAGGAGCACTGTAAGGCAATTACCCTAAGGAGTGGCAAGTCGTTAGAGGAGCCACTTCCAAAGGGAAAGGAGGTGATTTCTGAAACTGCAATGGAGCCTCAAAAAGCACCTGAAGTACAACCTCCTGAATCAGAAACATCAGCTGGACTAGGGAGTTAGAAAAAGGAGGTGATTCCAAAAGCTGGAGCACGAGTTCCGTTTCCCCAGCGGTTGAAGAAAGAGGAGACACAAAAGCAATTTGCAAAGTTTATGGAGGTTTTCAAACGCCTCCAAATAAACATCCCATTCGCAGAGGCGTTGGAGCAGATGCCTACTTATGCAAAGTTCATGAAGGAACTCCTCACAAATAAGAGGCGGATGCAGGATGATGAGACAGTTCTCCTCACTGAAGAATGCAGTGCTATATTGCAAAAGAAGTTGCCTCAGAAATTGAAGGATCCAGGCAGCTTCACTATTCCTTGCAACATTGGAGGATTCGACATTGGTAAAGCCCTGTGTGACTTGGGGGCAAGCATCAACCTCATGCCCTTATCCATTTTCAAGAAGCTGGGGATAGGTGAGGTGAAGCCAACCTTGATGTGTCTGCAGTTGGTTGACCGTTCAGTGAAGAGGCCATATGGGAAGGTGGAGGATGTCCTTGTCAAAGTGGACAAGTTCATTTTCCCCGCAGATTTTGTCATATTGGATATGGAGGAGGATTCTGACATTCCTCTCCTCCTTGGTAGGCCTTTCTTGGCTACTGGGCGAGCATTGATTGATGTGCAACAAGGGGAGTTGAAACTCAGGGTCCATGAAGAAGAAGTCTCTTTTAATGTGTACCGTTCGATGAAGAGCCCTATGGGAGATTCACAGTGCTTTGCAGTGGACGTGATAGATACTATGGTCACATCCGCCTTTGAAAGGAATGGGCTCAGAGACGTGGTGGAAGCAGCTCTGGTACTGGGGAGCTGTGGAGATGAAGAGGTAGATGCTGTGGTGTCCCAATTGGATGCACCGGAGGCTTTCACAAGGACAGATCAGCTGAAGGCACTGATGCCAGACAACAAGGAGGCACGAGCTGTGCCCGAATTGAAAACACTACCCTCCACCCTCAGGTACGCATTCTTAGATGATACTAAACTTTTTCCTGTTATAATAAGTAGTGCCTTAACCGAACTTGAAAGTAATAGATTAATTAGGTTGTTAAGGCACTACAAAAATGCTTTAGGATGGACTGTGTCTGACTTAAAGGGTATCAACCCGAGCTTTTGCATGCATAAAATTCTCTTGGAGGAGGATTTTAAGCCGGTCAGGCAACCTCAACGAAGACTTAATCCCACTCTCCAAGAGGTAGTCCGGAAAGAGGTAGTAAAACTTTTAGATGCTGGCATAATTTACCCCATCTCTGACAGCGCCTGGGTTAGCCCGGTGCAAGTGGTGCCTAAAAAAGGGGGGTTAACAGTGATAAAATCTGAAAATAATGAATTAATCCCCACTAGGACGGTCACCGGGTGGCGAGTGTGCATTGACTATAGGAGATTGAATAATGCCACCCGGAAAGACCACTTCCCTCTCCCATTCATGGACCAAATGTTGGAGCGATTAGCTGGACACGCATATTACTGTTTTCTAGATGGCTATTCGGGTTACAACCAAATCTGTGTTGACCCGATAGACCAAGAAAAGACGGCCTTTACATGCCCCTTTGGAGTTTTTGCCTACAGGAGAATGCCCTTTGGGCTTTGCAATGCACCAGCAACTTTTCAAAGGTGCATGCTTTCCATATTCTCTGACATGGTTGAAAACTGCATAGAGGTATTCATGGACGACTTTTCGGTCTACGGGTCAACCTTTGATGCATGCTTGGCTAATCTTGAAAAGGTTTTGAATAGATGCACTGAAACCAATTTGGTCCTGAATTGGGAGAAGTGTCAGTTTATGGTCAGGGAAGGCATTGTGTTGGGGCACAAAATTTCTGAAAAAGGGATTGAGGTAGATAAGGCCAAAATTGATGTAATAAAGAACTTACCTCATCCAGTAAATACAAAAGGGGTTAGGAGTTTTCTTGGGCACGCCGGTTTTTACCGGCGCTTTATAAAAGATTTTTCAAAGATTGCAAAACCCCTATGTAATTTACTGGAAAAAGATTCTGAATTTCTGTTTGATGAGGAGTGTAAGAAAGCTTTTGCCATCCTCAAGGACAAATTGGTAACAGCACCCATTGTGGTCGCTCTTGATTGGCGTAAACCTTTTGAACTGATGTGTGATGCGAGTGATCACGCAGTGGGTGCTGTACTAGGCCAAAGGATAGATAAAGTTTTCCACACTATATATTATGCTAGTCGTGTGTTGAATAGTGCCCAAGTCAACTACACGACTACAGAAAAAGAGTTGTTGGCTGTTGTGTTTGCTGTGGACAAATTTAGAGCCTACCTCATAGGCTCTAAAGTTGTGATTTATACTGATCATGCAGCATTAAGGCACCTTTTGGCTAAGCAGGATGCTAAGCCAAGGCTGATCAGGTGGATCCTGCTCTTGCAGAAGTTTGACTTAGAGATTAAGGACAAAAAGGGGGTGGAAAATGTTATAGCCGATCACTTATCTAGGATCTCCCTTAGTATTGAAAACAAAGACAAACAGGTAGAAATAACTGAAAACTTTCCTGATGAATACCTTTTTGCTACATCCGCCTTGCCTTGGTATGCCGATTTGGCAAATTATTTGGCAGCAAAGGTTATTCCGAAAGATCTAACTTGGCAACAAAGGAAGAAGTTTTTACATGACGCTAAGTTTTATCTTTGGGATGAGCCATTTTTATTCAAAAGGAGTGCGGATGGAGTAATTAGGCGTTGTGTTTCAGAGGAAGAGATTCCTGAGATTCTTTGGCATTGTCATGATTCACATTATGCTGGTCATTATAGCAGCGAAAAAACTGCATTAAGAGTTTTGCAAAGTGGGTATTTTTGGCCTACAATTTTTAAGGATGCTAGAAACCACGTAATGAATTGTGATAAGTGTCAAAGGTCTGGGAACATTTCCAGAAAAGATGAGATGCCACTGCAGGGAATTCTGGAAGTTGAAGTTTTTGATGTGTGGGGCATAGATTTTATGGGCCCCTTTCCCCCTTCTTATAATAATAGATATATTCTTGTGGGGGTGGACTATGTTTCAAAGTGGGTGGAGGCGATTCCCACTGTCACCAATGATTCTGCTGTAGTTGTGAACTTTTTAAGAAAATATATTTTCAGCAGGTTTGGAGTGCCAAGGGTGCTCATTAGTGACGGTGGAAGCCATTTTTGTAATCAGGTTATGGAAAAAGCTTTAACCAAATATGGGGTTCGCCACAAGGTGGCTACTCCATACCACCCACAGACCAGTGGACAGGTGGAGGTGTCCAACAGGTCTTTAAAGAGAATTCTGGAGAAAACAGTCAACAGTAGCAGGCAAGATTGGTCTAGGAAATTAGACTACGCTCTCTGGGCGTATAGGACTGCTTTTAAGGCACCCATTGGGATGTCGCCTTTCCAGTTGGTTTATGGAAAGAGTTGCCATTTGCCTGTGGAGCTACTTCACAAGGCATACTGGGCAACGAGGTTTTTAAATTTGGAAATACAACCTGCTGCTGATAGAAGGTTGTTGCAGCTCACTGAACTTGATGAGTTCAGAGAGCAGGCATACAACACTTCTAAGAAATTTAAAGAACAGACAAAAAAATGGCATGATAAGAAAATAATTAAGAAGAGTTTTGAACCTGGTCAACATGTCTTGCTATTTAACTCTAGGCTTAAGCTTTTCCCAGGAAAGCTTAAATCTAGATGGTCTGGTCCCTTTGTGGTTTTGCAGGTGATGCCAGGAGGAGCTGTGGAGGTTAAAAACCCCAACAATGGAAATGTGTTCAAAGTGAATGGACAGAGGCTCAAGATATATCATGGTGGCGAAATATCAAGGAGCCCTTCCCAAGTGGAGCTCCGTGATCCTTGATCTCAATAAGTGCCAATCGTCAGGCTCGGGACGTTAAACAAGCGCTTGCTGGGAGGCAACCCAGTGGTAAGTAGTTTCTTTTTCTTTTCGTGTAGGATTTTATTCATTTACAAAATTAAATTTTTTTTAAAAAAAAAAAAGTGTACAGGTCTGATGACCTCGCCTAGGCGTGATTATTTCTCGCCCAGGCGAGGTGGGGTGCAGCTGGGTTGAAGGGGGTCAATTAACTAAATCGTGCAAAGTGGCAAACCCGTGAAAAACCCGCCCAGGCGGGAGGAAAATTCGCCCAGGCGGATGTTTGGGTCTGTATGCCTCGTGAAAAATTAAGGGACTCGCCCAGGCGAGCCATGACCCTCGCCCAGGCGAGTGGCGATAAAAAAAAGGAAAGGGGTGGGTTTCGAACCCACCATCCTTTCTCCTTCTCAGCCACTTCTTCCTCCCTCCTCAACCCTAAAACCAGTCCACATCTCCCAAATCCATCACTCTCTTCCACCTTCTCCACCACATTTCATTCTCACTTGCTTCTTCTCCTTCCTCCTTGTCGCCTGCTTGAGGGTTTTGTTTCTCTCTCACTCCAATTCGGGTTCCTCTATCTCTTTACTAGGGCGCCGAATTTTTCACTCTTTTTGTAGGTAAGAATGTTTCTTATCTTGTCTCCTCTCTGAATTGTGGCTAAGTTTTTGTCTTGGGGTAGTGTTTGCACTAGATTTTCTCTTTTTAGGACTTTTAGTTCTAGTGCCCACAAGGTGTTTGTTGAATTGCCACTTAGGATTTCTGAACATAATGGCTTCCAGGGACAAGGGTAAGAAACCTAGGCTTGCTAGTAGCTCTAGTCGGTCCTATTCCAGAAATTTTGAACATCAATTGGCAAAAAAATTCTACACTGAAAGAGTGGTGGGGAAAGGTATTACCCCGGATACTAGTATTGAGGACATCAAGGGGGGCATTATGGTTGTTCCTGCGATTTACAACCCATTGATTCAATTAGATTGGTCAACTTTTACTCTCTCACCACCAGGCAACATGAGTAAGCCATTAATCTGGGAATTTTTTGCTCACGCACATTATCGTGAGCAACAAAATCCAGGATGTCGCACGAGTTGGGTCCGGGGGGTTGAAATTGACTATAGTCAGCATGCGATTAACCGAGTTTTAGGATTACCTGATTATGCTGAACCCACAGATTTCGTGCAATACTATCTTAGGGACACCCTTGATCCCCAGAGCTTGGATGATATCAAAAACACCCTCTTCTTGCCCAACAGAGATTGGAATCATGGTTCTAACAATACCGTTAAGCATGTGACAGCAAAATTCCTTCGCCCTGTCTCTCGTTTTTGGGCCCACTTTGTTATGCACAATTTGCATCCCCAGTCTCATGAGACCGATATCAAACCTTTTATCTTGCGGATTGTCTATGGGATTATGCGGGGTATGAGGGTTGATGCTGGATTTCTGATGTCAGAGTATATTTTCCATATGGCGCGGGAAAGCGACCCGGGCTCTTTTGGGTTGCCTGCGGTGATTACCAAGCTGTGTTTAGACAAGGAGGTGGATTTGGGAGATGACCTGTTAGAAATTTCACCAGCCAAACGGATGAATTTTAAGGTTTATGCGCGATATGTGGATATTGCTAGGCGTGAGCTTGGTCACTGTGAGCCAATGCCTGCAGAGCTTCAGGTTCCAGCTGCTCCTCGGGGACGAGGGCGCGGCCGTGGTGGTGGTGATATGACTGGGCTGACTAGTATGATGGAGCAGCTTTTGCGCAGGCAGAGCCGTCAAAATGAGTATTTCCAGCGCGAGATGCGCCGGAATCAGATAGTCCAGGATGCTTTGCACTCGGTGACTGAGCAGATGAGTCTTCCTTTTCCATTGCCTCCATATTCTCAGGAGGATTTTCAGGTTTTGGATCAGAGTGATGAGGATGGCATGGATGAGGATGCTGATGCTGGTGGGGTTTTGTCTTAGTTGATTTAGGTTGTCATGTTACTTTGGAGACTTGTAATCAGACCTGTCGTACTTTTGTTTGTGCCCTGGTGTGGCATTTTTCTGTTTCCAGATATTGTGTCTGTTTTAGTTTATGTGTTGTGTTGACTTTAATCAATTTGTGTAGTCGGATTGCATTTGTCACAGGTGATATTTGGTGGTGTTTGATGCACCTTGGATTTAATTGGAGTGGCAGGTGTTAAGTTTGGGGGAGCATGTGTTTTCCCTTGATGTTCCAATTGCATTTTGAGAGGGAAGTGTTTCTTTGTCTCTTTTATTTTTATTTTATTTTTATGTTGTTGTTTAGGATTAGTGTGTTGCTTGAGGACAAGCTAACTTTTCAGTTTGGGGGAGTCCAACAAAATAAATAAAAACTTTTTCATGACTTGATGATTTCCCCTAGCTTTGTGTTAGTTATGTCTTGGTAGAAGTAGGTGATTATTCTAGGCTTAGGATTTTCTTTCTCTTGATAGGTTTAGATGTCTGGTTTAGGAATAAAGCTCACTTCTCTAAAATAAACTGCTTGGATTGAATGTGTAATTCTTTTAAAAATTGGTTACTTGGGCAAACTCTTTGAGAATATGTGTTTAGCAAACTGACCTTACCTGTGAGATTTTGGGCTTATACACAAAAGGGGTAGTAATTGATAATTGATGACTGAATTTTTAAACCCCCATTTCTTTCATGAGTGTGTTCTCTTTTACTATGTGTTCTAGAACTTGACTTGTGACCTTTTCAAAATTGACAATTGATTACATGCATGAACATGATTAAGGCACTTAGGTTTGTGCTTTTGTGGCCTCCAACATATTGTTGAGACATAATGATCCCTTAGTTGCCCACTTTGAGCTTTGAGATTTAAGGATTTTCTTTGGTACCCTACATGAATTGAATATTTTGAGAAGTGCCTTTGAAATTGTGAATGAGCAATTAAGTGGAATGTGTAAAAATGGTGAAAGTGTAAGTGCTGAAAATTTGTGTTTCTATTTCTCTTCTAAAAAAAATAATAAAAAAAAAATTGAAAAGAAGAAGAGAATAGAAATAGAAAAAAAAGGGAAAAAGAAAGGAAAGGAAAAATCAAGTGCATTGAGTATGATTGTGTAATTACCTTATTGCTCATTTCATAATTTAAAAGGGAAGTGTTGTGATTTCATTGATAAAGCCCTTTGTTTATCCTTTTATTCATTTATCCCACCTGACACTTTTAGCCATGGCCCCGTTACAACCAAATAAAGACCTTATGATTTGTGCATGTTGTCAATAAATTCAGTGGAGATGTAGGTCTATAGTCAAGCTTATGGTAACACATTGTGATTGTAGAACTTGAGTGCAAATTTTTAAACCTTGATACACATGAGAGAGATTTGTGAGTTGTGAGTTGTTTGCTAGCCACATTGTTCTTTTGGAGATTGCCCCTCTAACCAGTTTTGATTGGATTATCTGTTTGTGAAGAAGAGTTTTGAAGAAAGTGAGTCAAGTTTCTTGATTGGATTGATTTATCTTGATAGAGGAAGTGTTCTTAAGTTGTGAATTTTTGTTTTACTTTTGCCTGGGACATGCAAAATGCTAAGTTTGGGGGAGTGATTTGAGCTCAATTTATGATGTTTTTGGATGAATTTTAACCCCTTTTTCTCAGTAATTTTGGCTTGTTTCTCAAGTATTTTAGGAAAAAGATGAAAATTTCGCTTACTAATGTGCTGAATGAGATCCGTGAGGATTTTGTATCAATTTGTTGTGAATTTCAGGTTTTAGAGGCTTAATTTGATGATTTATGGAAAAGAAGGAAAAAGCAAGCCTTGGAATCAGAAGTTCGGAGCAAAGCGATGAAAATCAGTGAAAAAGTGCAGGACTCGCCCAGGCGAGGTTATTACTCGCCCAGGCGAGTGGGGTTTGCTGTTTTAAAAAAAATGGGTTTAAAGTTCTAAGTTTCTCAGTGAGAAACTCGCCCAGGCGAGCCTTATTCTCGCCTGGGCGAGTGTCGCAGATGTGCAGTTACGAATTTTCTATCTTTTAGGATTTGAAAGGGATTTGTTTTGATCTTTTTTTGGGGAGAAATATATGAGGATTGGTAATGAGGATTAGGGGAGGTTTTTTTGGCGAGGAACAGAGAGAGGTTTTTCAGGGCTTCTAGAAAAGAAGAAGATCAATTCTAGAGTGGTAATTATGAACTCTTCAATGTTTATCATCTCTTTTTCTTGTTTTTCTATTTTTATGAGTAGCTAAACCCGTTATTGGGAATGTAACAGATTCGCATGGATCCCAATTGATGTTTATGGAATAAATTGATGTATTTTTCATGTTTGATACCGTGTTTGAATATGTTCTTAGTTACTATTATGAAATTGATCAATTCATAATCATGGTTTTTCTATGTTAATAGGAATATTAATTTAGGAAATTGCCTAATATTCAACAACCCATGTGTGTAGGAATAGGAATATCTTCTACAAATTGGGTAATTCTTTTAATTTGATTGTTCTATAATTTTCATGATTAGGAATTGAGGCTCCACTTGAGGAATCAAGGGAGATCAATTCTTAAGAAACGAGTACGACCTAAGGAATTAGGCATTTTCTACCCTTGCAAATTGAATTCGGATTAAAGAAAATACATCGATTTAGAATTAAACATCTAGGGAGTCTGCGATGATGTCACGTTCCCTGCTTTTCCAAACATAAGTTTCAATCAGTTACATTTTTAATATTAATCTTAATTCAAATTTAAAATCCAACTGCCAATCAAACTTTTGTCACGTAATTTTCATCAACTAAGCTAATTAACTAAAATCGACTGCTCCTGGTGGAACGATATTTGGTCTTACCAATTATATTACTTGTACGATCTGGTACACTTGCCAGAAGTCCAACATATTTTTTTAATATGAAAAAGATATGTTATCTGGTTTGAATAATATTCTTGGTGCTGTGATTTTATTTTTTGAATAATATGTTATCTAACAATATTACGGATTCTTGGAAATGGATTGCAGCTGGTTCCTTTGATTTTATTTTTTGTGAAGTCAGTTCATAGCTTCTTCTTTTACGTCTTCATGCGCCTAATCTTGGATAGATTTGTGATTATCCACGTGTTTTTAAGATGGTGTGGAATGTAAAGGTGTCATTCAAACTTCGTTCTTTCTCTCGCCGATAGCTCTTTCTGGCTTGTATGGCTTTCAAATGTAATTTGCTGTAACATGGTGTCAATGTGGATCTGCAGTGTTCTTTGTGGCATGGTGCTGTAGAAACAAACTATTGTTGCTTGTCCGATGGCTGGAACTATTTGGTGTGTTATCTATGACTGATTGGGATGTGATTTGGTGAACTATACTTCATTACATGAGTTTTTTTTAGAGCACAACAATTTAGGAAAGACAAAGAAGAGCAGAAATTTTATAGGCATGATTTGGATATCCGTTTGTTGGACTATTTGGATCAAGAGAAATTCTATTAATTTAAATAATGATGAAGTTGATATTCCTGGTTGGGTTGATGCCATTAAAATTAAATCTTGGTCTTGGTTCTCCTACTTGAGTTGCCTGGTTATTTCTTTATATGATTGGGGCATGCATGGCGCCCATACAATGTATAATAAAGTTGGTTAATTGCCTTGTGATTAACGTAGTGTGCTGGCGGGTGTGGTTGCTAGGATTTGCTGTAATCTTTTCTCGTTGTTTAGGATTTTCCCACGGAATTTTTTCTTTCAAAGTTTTTAAGGAAATATGAATCCTAGTAATGCCTTAATAGGTAGTGTTATAGTCATTAGTATTCTGTGACCTTGATACTCTTTACTCCATTTCGAATGCTTAAATAACATAATACTTAGTTATTAAATTATTTTTCTGTAAATATTTGATACGTTTCATATATGTTACCACAAACAGTAGTTTGTGTTCATAAAAAAAAATTATCATTTAGTTTTGTTGTATTTTCATTTAATTTTTCAGTTTTTATTAACCATATTGATCGAGTTAGTAAAAAATTGACTCATACTTTAAAAGAGCACAAGCTTGATTCTCCCATATTTGAGAAGCTCAATAATAAATAAATAATGTATGTGTACATATATCTAAAAGCACTAGTTATATTTCTCCATCAATTACATGTTTTCTCATTTGATGCTACATATTATAATTGTGATTTTTTTTTAAATATCAAAATTGTCACGGTAAATATTGACCTCTTTAAAATTGGTCCTTGCAAAAAAAATTGGTTTTGGTCCCTGCATTTACAAAACGTTTTGGTTTTAACCCCTCATGTTAAATGTGAATGAAAAACACCAAAAACGTGAGGTATTACATATTACGACCAATTAAGGATGATATTCTTGCATTAATTATCAAGATTAAAAAGACTACTTTCATTATTATAAGATAACCAATTCAAAAACCATGATAGTAGCTGGATCAAAACCTATGAAATCTAAAATCAGAGGGACCAAAACAAACTACCAACATATATAATTATGGGGACCAAAATTTAACAAAAACCAAAACGTTTTGTAAATTCAGGGACAATTTCTTTTCTTTTCCTTTTTTTTTTTGCAGAGACTAATTTCAAAGGATTCAATAATTACAGAGATCATTTTGGTATTTAAGCCATCTATTTTTTTTTTTAAAATCAAAGCATCTCCATATTAGGTAGGGGCGAGAATGAGTTAGGCTGGCTCATGGGGCCTATGGTTCGGCTCAACTAAAGCCTGAATCGGTTCGGCTTGTTTAACATAAAGGCTATGTTGCCCTTAAACTTTTTAAAAAGCCTATATATTTAATTAAGTCGGGCTCAAACCTTATAAAATTAAAAACCTATTAGACTCATCGAGTTAACCTATTTAAAATTATAAATATTCTATATATTATAAAATTGGTAAAATTAGATGTAAAATTTTAATATTTAAAAATGAAAACACAATTTCTTTATTTTCTTATTAAATCTAATCATAAGCCTAATAATTCCTAAAGTGGCTTAGACTGTTTGCCGTTATTTTGTGCTATCAAACCATTGGATTAAGTACATAATGGTTCTATTTGGTTTTTATTAAGTTGAGTCATGTTGTCTATGATATTATAAATGGTTGTGCTTTGTCAGTTAATTAATTTGAGGCCCGAGGTCATCTATGTTTTTGTATGATTTTATTTTTGTTGCTATATAATTTTGTATGTTACAAATTAAATAGGCTTTTTTTGGGCTTACGGGGCAAACCAAACTTGGGTTAGGATTAACCAAGGCTTAAAATTTGGCCAATGATGGACCAATAGACCAAACTTGGATATTAAATTTGAGGGTTTTTATTTTGCCACCCCATACTCTATGGTTGCCACCCCAAATATTAAAATAATACCCATCATGCCCCTTTTAAAAAAACAAAATTTAACACGGGTCGTAAGGGGACACTACGACCACCAGGTCGTAACACCCCCTTACGACCCTATAAAAAACAAAATTTTAAAAAAGTCGTAAGCAGGTGTCACGACCTGATGGTCGTAGTACCTGCTTACGAGCATATTAAAAGTTTTTTTTAAAATAAGTCGTAAACAGGTATTACGACCACCATGGTCGTAATACCTGCTTACGACCCGCTTGAAAAGTGATTTTTAAATAAGTCGTAAACATGTCCTACGAATTTCAGGTCGTAGCACATGATCACGACCCGTCTGAAAATCTTCGAATAAGGTTTCATCTCTCACTCACAAACCTCCCTCTCTCTCACTGTTACCTTTCTCCGTCTCACTCTCCATCATTCTTCATTATCGATCTCTCTCACTCTAACTCTCACTCTAACTCTCACTCTCACTCTCACTCTCACTCTGTTGGATACCCAAATCTCACTCTCCTCTTCGCAAGTCGCATCGCAGAGCGATCTCCGTCTCTGTCAAATCTGATTCTCTTCAAGGTAATATATTTCTTCCCCAATTTACAAACCCTAATTTCTTAAATCTCATTTTTTGTTTAATCTGAGCCCTAATTTCTTCAATTGGACACTAATTTGTATGACCCATGTTGAAAAACGTCATTGATTTGAAAAACATCATGTATTTGCATTCCCTTTTTTTACAATTACTCTGAAAAACGTCATGTATTCTGAAAAACGTCATTGATTTGAATTGCAATTAGTTTACAGCTAAATACTTAACAATTGACATATAGTATTCTCGTTTCTCATTGTTGATTTGAAGAGAAGGATTAAAATATTTAACTGTGGTTGTGATTTTAATTTTATGAAGCTGTTGTTGAGTTTCTGAACGGTATTTTTCGAATGTTAGATACAGATAAAGTATGTAATCACTTATTTAATTATCTTGACCAATGCTATATCCTTTTAAGAAGAAAACTTCTTCTGGTTGCTTTCCATGGGCTGTAAACTTTTTCTAATTTGCTCTTTGAAAACTTGATACTTTGTAGGACCGATCCTTACGACCCGCTGAAGTTGATAAACTGAATATTACTGCCCCAGAAAGGTGAGCACTTCATTTGGTTGTCCTAAATTGGTTGGTAAAGATTCTGTTTTCATACTTGGATCAAAATTTCTACTAGAGATTGATAGGATTTGATTTAACGGTGATTAAAAGAAAAGGGCAGATGTGTAATGTATAAATCCCAAGTGATGGTTTGATAGGGTAATAAGAATTGATATATTATTTTTGGGAATTCAATTAAATTATTTGGTGATTCTCATTGTTCACGTCACGTTGGTGATTCTAACTTTATCTGCTGTAGTACTCTTAGCCAACAGCTCTGCCTCTAGGTCTTTCTAGGGCTTAAGCACGTATAACATCCCTATCCTGAACATAAATGGAGCATTTTGACAACCAATATATGTTACCTATTTATTGTTCTCAGTATGTAAAAATAAAAGATGAACACTTATATTTTATGTGTCAAAAACTTATGTCAAATAAGTAGTATTTATAGGGAAGGGCACCTCTCTATTGAATTAACAAGTTTTCATACTAGTGAAAATTATAGGGAAGGGCACCTCTCTCTATTTACCGGGGAAAAGGCATCATTTTCATGAATCTGAATGAAAATTGTACTGTATAGGCAAATTAACAGTAAAGTCTTTCATAAACTTAAAGGGCAAGTCTAACCCCTGATTTTTTAATTATTAAAGTCATTCAAAAGTGTTTCTTGTACAGAAATATGTAAAAATAAATTTCATACTTAAAAGTGGTTGGTTTGATTATTGACACTTCCAATTATATATATTGTTCAATTTGTTCAATAAAACTCAGACACATCTTACTATAGATGCAATATCCTCATACATGATTATTTCCTGATATATGTAAAATCAAATCACTTGGATTAATTTGAGCTTACCATAATATATTGGAAAATTGTGACTATGGAATGGAAATATGCTAGATCAGCGTACAGGTGTATGGAAATAAGCAAAGTTGCAGTGCATCAATTAGTTAAATGGGTGTATGTTGCATACATGTGTAAAAAGGGTTCGACATGATAACCTCTTTTTTATTTTTTTTGGCAAACTTGGTTTAGTTTAGCTCTTGATAATAGAGTAGTCTCTTTCTTAAAAAAAAAAGTATAATACTTAAATAAATAAAAATCCTAGACCAAAATTAGTTTTGGTTACACATCTACAAAATTACTTCTGTGTATGAGTTGTATGAGTAAGAAATGATTCATCACAAGATACATTAATCAGGTGTAGCTAATTTCCATGGAAAATGTCCATAACTGGCTAAGGCAGGAAAAGGTTAAACTAATTCATGAGTTTCAACCAATGTTAAACTCTTTGTTCTTGTGATGATTCGCTGCCTTGGTTTTGTTAGACAACTTAATCTTGGTTTTGTTAGACAATTTATACCACTGTGTGCTTGGGTTCGAAGCTAGCATAGAATATTTTGCAGACCTATAGTATTGGTTATGTGTTGCTGCTGCTTGTTGTAATTCTTTTATTTTTATTTATTTATTTTAATAATAATATGTCTCTCATAAATATGGGCATCATAGGTTTTCATTCATGAAATTGTGTTTCTTTCTTGTTTGCCCATTAACATTGGTTGTAGTCTCTGTAAATTTTGGTTCAGTATGGTTCTTATCCCTTACTCTTTGCTTTGTGCCATTTCTTTTTTTTAGTCAATGAGCATCCCTGCCAATTTATCCCTCTTTGTTCTTGTGATGATTTGTTTTTTCTTTTCAGATGGCATCCCGCGATGACTCTCCTTCCCGTCCTCGTGCGAGAAACCGTACCACTGCATCGAATCGGAAGCGTCTTATGGATGAACGTGCTGCAGCACAGGCAGCGGCAGCAGCCGCATATTTAAATGTGGGGGACAACGATCCAGTTGTCAATGAAGCGGAATTAGACGACGACGTTGACGATCCTCAAAACGTGACCCTTTTGACTACTTACAGCGGCCACAGGGCCAAGGAGATATGGAAGGGCAATGTAAGTAATATTTAAGTTAAATGTAATATCCTATGTAATTTTTTCTTAATTAAATTGCATAACTAATTATTATCTCCTTCTTGCAGGATCCTGGTCCTATGAACCGGTTTCTAAACCGGATTTTTGGTTTGAGGACATTAGCTCAGTTACCGGAACAAGTTCGTACACTTGTTCTAGGTTCTGGACTTGCGCCTCTGATCGATTCGTCATTTGCAATGACGGATAGGCGCATACTGAGCTCGTTTGTGGAGCGTTTTTACGAAGACACGTGCACCTTCCATCTACCCTGTGGCGAGATCACGGTGACACTGGACGACGTTTCGTCCCTTCTCCATATTCCTGTGACGGGCTACCTCATCCCTTGGGATAAACCGTCGAAGCCTGAGGCGGTGATTTTGTTGCACGAGGTTCTAGGAGTGTCTACACAAGAGGCCACTGAAGAGGTGGATCGCACCAAAGGTGGTGCGGTTTCTTTCTCGGCATTGACCAGGTGGTTGGATCAGTTCATCGAGGAAGATCGGTACGAGCACGCTGCAAGGTGCTATCTGTTGTACCTTGTTGGGTCGACGCTTTTTATTGACAAGACTGTCAATTCCACTGGAGTTCAGTGGCTGCATGCGTTGGAGGACTTGCATTCTGTGAGTCAATATGCATGGGGTGCGTGCGCATTGGCGTATTTGTACGACCGGTTGGCTGACGCTGTGAAGAAAGGGAAGCTGTAGTGTGCCGGTTTCACCTCACTTCTTCAGGTAACATGTTTTATAATATAACTTATTTTATTTATAAATTTTTTAAGCATTATATTCTAATTATCTTATTAATAACATGTCTCAACTCATTCGCAGGCTTGGATCTTGGAATATTTTCCAGGACTTGGATTTGGCACAACAAAAGATGAATATAATGAGGTACATCCAAGGATCTTCAAGTGGTTGCCCCCCCAAAACCCTAATGGTGCAGAAGCTACCTTCAGACAACACCTGGAGACCATTACGGCTAATCAGGTTGTGTGGCAACCGTTTCTCAATCATCGGGCAGTCAGGCCATTTGCTGAGATTGCTCTCTTCTCCGGGTACATTAGATGTGGGAAGATCAGACGACCGTACCTTCCAGAGCGAGTGCAGCGGCAATTTGGCTATATCCAGCATATTCCACCTCCACCACACGACCTTCCTTCGTTTGAGGTGATTCAGGAGCGATGGGCTGAGTGGGGCATTCATGTGGTTGGTGGAATTCCTGCTACCTCTCCCGAGGAGTGCGCTGAGGATTATCTGGACTGGGTGCACACTTACTCTCACCATTATCTTTATCCTACATCGACTAGGGTGGATCATGATCTTCAAGTTGTTAATGTAAGTTATTTAATAATTTTAATTTATATTTTTAATAATTTCTATTTATTTTTTAGTAATAATTTGTAATTATTTTCGTGTGCAAATCGAATTAATATCAAGAATGCGTCGTATTATGCAACTTGTTGATATAGCAGACCAGGATCAGGCATACATCCCTGATGTACATCATGACATCAGATTGTATGCTAGCACCCCTGCCATGCGTGATGTTCAGGGCTTAAGGGTACGTGGGAGAGGGCGCAGAGGTGGTGGATCGACTCATGATGGTGCAGAATCAAGCCAGAGGGGTGGACGGTCACGTCGTGCAAGATGCCAATAGGTTGATTTAGTTTTTAGTTTTGGATATTTTAATGTTATCTTGGAAATCTTAATTAGTTTGTATATGGATGTGACTAGTACTTTTCAAATGCGTTTCATTTATTTTTATGATATAAACCATTATCATTATTTTGGTAAAAATTGCAAAACATATTTATTACTAATTAAGTAGTTTTTATATGGAATTATAATAATATTACTAATTAGCATTAATAAATTTTATAAGGTAACATTTTTTAAAAAAAATTAATACTAAAATGTTGCTAATATACTCACACCGCAAATAATAAATCTAATGAGAAATTATTTAAAAAAGAGTAAGGGATTAAAAAAAATAAAAAATAGTAAGTGAGTAAAAAAAATAGTAAGGGAGTATTGATCATCTTCAATTCTTCTTATTCTTCTTATGATCTTTGTGTTTTTCGTCTTCGTCTAGATCTTTGTGTTCTTCGTCTTCGTCTAGATTAATAGGCTCATCTTCTTCAATGTGAGGCTCAGGCAAAAATGGTTTGAACATTTGAAGACGTTCTTGAAAATGAGATTCCCATGCAAGGACTTCCGTACTTGCATTTCTCCACCATCCTACATATATTGGAGGTATTGGTGAACCTTCTTTCCAATGAATCTGCAAGTGAATTGAAGTGAAGTTAGTAATTCGCACAAATTAAATTACTTTATAAACATTATATATTGAATTGAATGTTACCTGTACCCAATGTGTTTTATGCATATTTCCCATCACCCAAATTCTTTTTTCACTTGTTTCCAAAGATGTCCTGTATGGAAAGAACGTTTGACATTCACCTGTTGTTGACGAAATAGTCACTAGCCCAACATTGTACAAATTAGCAACTGCATGTCCCATGTCTGGAACCTCAAACCACTTTGCTTGTGATACAGCACCTAATCCATCAACATATAATGCATTATATGCTTTGTCATAATAGGATTGTCCTAAAATGTCAACATACAGAACTTTGTTATTAATCATCTCCTTTATAACCTCCTGTCGAATCAGCATGTAGTTTTCTTCTGTGCCATATCTATACAATGATAAGACACGGAAGCCACAATTTCCATCAGACTTGACATTAATTATTTTGTGAATGAACTGGTGTAACACATCAGGGAAAGCTGTCAACATTGTTCTCCAAGCATTATATGTTTCTTTAGAACGGTTTCTTTTGGTTGACATGTTTGTTTGAGAACCCTTTGTATTGGATCCTGTAGTTTGAGAAGAATAAATCATCACAGTTGACAAAACATATTAACAAAGAATAAAAAATAACAATTGACAATCACCTGTAGATTGAGACCCTTTTGTTTTTGACCTGGTAGATTGTGAACCCTTTGTTTTAGATTGAGATCCATTAGATGGATAAGCACCTTCCATGACATCATCTTCCCAATGAGATGGTTCACGCTTTGTAGATTTTTCATGTGCTGCCTCCTTCCTACTACCCTTCACACCGCCTTTTGTCTTCACTTTATACTTAGGGGGCTTCATTGAAGTTGTTGTTGGATACACAAACTCATGTAATCTTTGAAAATATCTTTTCTTTTCAAGCACACCCTTATCATCTAATTCTTCTACTTGACGATATATCTCATCCACGTATGGTTTTGGATCAAAATCTGTTGGTGAAAAAGAGGTCTTTATTTTTTCATTAAAAGACAAGCGTCGCCAATAATCGTGAACTGCATCCAAAGGGATGGGTACTTCCTCTTTATAATATTTTGCAAGTTCACATTCGCATGGTAGACCGTGAGTTCTTCTGATTCTGCAATCACAACATAAGCTTACCCCTTTTGTTTGGCGAAGACTTTCCATGATCTCCCAAATACGTATTAACGCATTGCGACAGACAAAGTGACGCAACTCCTTGTAGAAATCATTATTTACACGATGATCTACCTTGGTGATACTAGTTTCAAAAGAATCTTTAATATCCGTATGTTGACATACCAGCATGTTCTCCATTGCCTCAAAGCTGGTGCACATATCCCCCTGACTATCTCTTAATAATCTCTTGAATGTGGCATGAGCGCTCTCAACCCTGATAAAACAAAAAATAAACATATACAATAAGTTTATCAAAATTATTTTAAATACACATCACTAAAATATACATAAAAAAAATGTTTGGGTTTTTTTAACTCACCTATTAGTTGTGGTATTACCAAAATGCATCAATTGGTTTACCCAAACACCCACAAATTTCTCCTTGTTGTGTCGCAGGTAAGTACGTTCCACGTACTCATAAATTATTATTCCGCACAAATCCTTAAATTTTTTCAAATAATCTGTATACTCTTGCAAGTCTCGAGATTCTACGACTGCTTTTCAAGCGTCCATTATAGGTGTCTCATCTTTTGTCTCACAAACCTTCTGCTTCACTCTAAACTGCACGTTCTTTGAGATGTGAAACTTACATAGCAAGTGAGTAGAGGTTGGAAATACCTTCCTGACTGCCAAAATCAAAGCATCTTCTTTATCAGTCACTATGATCTGAGGCATGGCATCATCACTTTCAATCAAGTTGCGAAGCTGCTCTAGAGCCCATGTGAAGTAGGAAGCCTTTTCAGCCTCCATATAACAAAAGCAACATGGAACGTCTTCTCTGTCGATGTTTGACCTACGATCTCAAGAAGCGGATATCTGTATCTATTTGTTTTGTAGGTACTATCCATAACAAGAACAATACCGAACGAATGTAATAATGTTATTCCACTTGGATGTGCCCAAAAAATGGCCTTGACCACATCACTTTCTTCGTCTTTTACATAATTTGTCACATATCCAGAAGAAGTCAATCTGTGTAATAAATGCTGCATCTGGGTCCTGGGATGTCTGATACTTTTTCTAAATCGTTGACGCTGATTGTACACTTGTCTCAAAGTAGTAGTATTGTTCTTGTTCCGTTCTTTCAAACTAATGAGAATTTCCTTCGGTTTGACCCCTGCTTTTGTCAAGTTATCGATTAACTCCTTTTCCTCTTTGGTTGGCCTACCATAATGACCCTCCAAGCTTTCACATGGTTTGTGATTATGGACGCCACATTTGACCAAAAGCATCCAACCTTTTCCATTACCAAGATCCCAAGCATTAATCCTGAAAGGGCATTCAGACTTGCGAGTACTGGATACACACATAACCTCACCTTTTGTTCTTTTCCTATATTTTCCACTTCTTTCGCAAGCCAAAAACATCCTAGGTCTTCTCTTATACGTCCCTCCACCTGTGTCTGACCGAAATATTACGATCACATGTTTTTGTTCTTTTCCAACAGCTTGAACCCAACGGATCAATTCGTCTCTACTTGCAAAAATCTTATTATGTGAAAAGTCATCACTATAGTCTGCAATAATAATGTTAAATGAAAAGAAAAGTTATATTAGGATTTAAAATAAAAAAATTAAAAATAACATGTTAAAAGGAATTTAAAATAAAAAATATGAAAAAACATGTTTCATTATGAATTTAAAAAAAAAACAATGTTACATTAGGAATTTAAAATAAAGAATTAAAAAAAAGTGTTATAGGAATTTAAAATTAACATAAAAGGTTGTATTACAAATTTAGCATAAAAAATTTATATATTAGAACTTTAGAATAAAAAGAAGTTATATTCTAAAATTAGAATAAAAATGTAATATTAGGATTTTAATAAAAAAATGTTATATTAGATATTTAAAATAAAAAAAATTAATAATAATAATAATAATAAAAATAATAATAAAAAATGGGATTATAAAAAAAATAAAAAAATACAAAAAAAAACAAGTCGTAACACATGGTTACGACCCTTAAAAAAACACGGGTCGTAAGCCTGTGTTACGACTTCAACATAAAACACTAGTCGTAACACTGGGTTATAACCTGGTAAAAATTTTAAATTTTTTTTTTAAATTAAATAAACAAACAACCCATAATAATTCATCAATTAGGATACAATAAATTATTGAAAACATTAATCCTAACTAAACTCTATGAATGAAATTTGAAAATTACCTTGGAATTCAGGTTCAACAGCAGCCATTAAAACCAACGTTTTTGTATGATGAAGTATAAGATTTGGTAAAAACAATTTTAGGTATCAATTTCAGGTATGAATAGACTTATATAGGAAAAAAATAAGGATTTAACACGGGTCGTAAGGGGGAACTACGACCACCAGGTCGTAACATCCCCTTACGACCCTTTTAAAAACTCAATTTTAATACGGGTCGTAAGTAGGTGTTACGACCTGTTGGTCGTAGCACCTGCTTACGACCCTTTCTAAAATATGTGGTCGTAACCAGCACCTGCTTACGACCCGTATTAAAATTGAGTTTTTAGAAGGGTCGTAAAGGGGTGTTACGACCTGGTGGTCGTAGTGTCCCCTTACGACCCGTGTTAAATTTTGTTTTTTTAAAAGGGGCATGATGGATATTATTTTAATTTTTGGGGTGGCAACCACAGAGTATGGGGTGGCAAAATAAAAACCCAAATTTGAAACACAAATGGGACCTTTTTTTTTTTTTTTTTAACAAATGGGACCTATTTTTGTCAAGGCTCATGCTCTCACCCGTAATATTAGTATATGACTATTATTTTTACTTGTAGCTATCTTTTTGAATAATTGTTTTGCAAAAATTAAAATCTGTAAAAATTGACAAAAGTTGTTGGGTTTTTTTTTTTTTTTTTTTTTTTTTTTTTGTGTTGGATGTAACTTCTTTACCATTGCACTAAAACTTTGCTGGTGGGATAAAAAAATAGGAGTACTAGTTAAGACAAAATAAGGTATAGGACAATTATTATTAAAGAATATAGATTATAAAAGTATAATGTATAATATTAATTATTCAGTGTTTTTTTTAAATATATTGCACCACTTAAATGTTAGGCATCATCAATTTTCAATTGAATTGTAAGTTCGAGTTAGAGAAGGGGTGATTACTATATTGGTTTTTCTATCCTATGCATCCCATACATAGGATAACATATCATAAATAATAAAATTTTGTTGGAGAACTAAACAATTAATTTTTCAATTCATTAAATGTCTTAATTTTCAACAAAACTTTTTTTTTTAAGGTATGATTAATCTATGCACCAAGTGTATAGAATAGAAAAACCCTTACTATATTTCTGGCCATCAAGCGGGTATGGTGGAACCGAAAGATTGTTAGCATGTGGCCACATGCAGCATTTTTTTGTTTTTTGAAACTCACATGCAGCATTTTTGTCTATACGAGTCATATTTTTATTTTAATTAATCTACATACAATGTTTTCTGTTTTGATCTACAAAATAACGTAAGTGAGCATATAGAATAAACTATTTCCGACTGTGTTATGATTATGATGATGATGTATTACTGTTATTGGATTCCTGTTGCCTGATTGAATTCAACACTGAATCAATTTAGCATGTATAGTTGTCCTTATTGGTGGGCATGTGATCCTAGTATAATCCAATAGTCTTACGAATTTTGGTAAATTACAGAACCTTTTAATTTCGTCCTTTAGCTAATTCTCTTCTATAAAAAAATCTCCATCTTTTTTAATAAGCAGAATGGACGATTAAATTTAAAACACCCAAACATGAACATCATCCACTCTATATACGCAAGTTTTAGAAACCCACTGTTCTAGCACTGTTCATTTCCATTCAGCAGTGTACCTTCTTTTTTATTTTTTTTAAACCGTATTTCAAGCTTTTTAGTGGCTCTTAGGTAATTGTGTGGCAATTTTGTGCCATTTTCAATGGCATTTTCGTAAGTATATGTTAACCAAGGTGCTTTTTGTTGAATAAAGTTTTTTATAGGGAGTGGCCCACCACCTACCTCACCTACAATTAGGCCCATTTTCGTAAATATATAAAATGTAAAGCTTAATGTTTTTGTAAAAATTGTATAAAAGAGAAACAAAAGAGGTATACACAATGTGCTATATTTCAACCGGATACAAGAAATAATAAAGGTAGCAACAACAACACATCCACTGATTGAAGAAAAAGTAAACAAAAAATTTACAAAGAAAAAAAAAGTAAACAAAAAGATAAACACAAGACCGAACAACAAAACTTATAAAAAAAATTAAACAAAATGTAAAAAAAAAATTGCATATCCTCTCACTCGCCGTTGCCCGATTGTTGTTGGATCTTCATTGCATGCAACCGGTGAGTGCATTGAAGGTGAGATCCATGGTGATTGTGTTGTTGTGTGGTGGAGAGCATGAAAAAACAAAAAATTAGCAATGAACCATTTATCAAGGCTCATTTGAAATCTTAAAAGGAATGAAGCATTTTTTTACAGAAGCAAGTTTTCAATGGCGCAGAATGTTCAATCAAGATTCAAGAAGGTTGATCCATTCAATTTTCTAACACTGATACCTTAATAAGTTTTTACCACAAAATCCACGATACTTAGTATCGGGATACATATTCAAAGCTACACATAAAATCATGGGTAGACCTTAGTGGAATGTGACAACGTAAGACATATTCTAAAAGTTAATAATATTAAACGAAAAATAAAAGTGTGCACTGTTTTTTGTTTCTTCATATTAAGGGTTACTATATTACTAAAAAATTGAGTGACAACCTTGAAATCCCATAAAAAATTTGCATTGCAGAAACCTTATTAATCCAACAAAAATAGACATGAAACAAAAAACATATCAACAACTTCACTGCATAAAAACGAAAGAATGAAGAAAATATGCTTCCTAATCGGTACTCTAGAGCCTTTGCAGGTAACTTGAGATAAGACATATTTTTAACATCATAATATGATAATCTCATAAAAAGGATGTGTGGTGTACCCACTGGTGCTTGGTCATAGATTGAGCATTACCACCGGTGCTTGGTTATAGATTGAGCATTACCATCAAACTTGCTATCACCAAATATATAATATGTGAGCATGAAAGAAATGAGAATCCATTCTAAAATTCATTACAAATAAGCATATGTTGAAATTCAAATGGAGACTTTAAATCAAACAATAGAATCCATCCACTTGATTCATTGAGCAAAATAAAAAAAACAATAAACAGAAATGAGAAGGGAATTCTACCACGGAATTAAAAATTAAAAGTTAAAACATCGCTTCAACTCATACATCACACATTATTTGTGAAGATATTGAAAAGAATAATAATCCATTGACGTAAGATAATTATTGTTAAAAATAAAAAATTTAATTAAAAAATTGTGTTAATGAGAAACAACATAGAATAATGCAATTTGTTCAAGCAACTGCACATAAGCAATCTTCTGTTTTGTCCAGCAACGACATCGCAACAACAACAACAGAACCATTGATTGAAGAAAACTTAAACACAAAAATTTACATAGGAGCAAAAAAAAAAGTAAACGAAAAGATAATCAACAAGACCAAATAGCAACACCTATCGGACAAAAATTAAACAACATGTAAAAAAACAATTACAGATCCTCACACTTGATTTTGCCCCCATTGTTGTCGGAACTTCATTGCATGCAACCGGTGAGTACATTGAAGGTGAGATCCATGGTGGTTGTGCTGTTGTGTGGTGGATTAAAAGGGAAATCGAAGGTGGGGTGGTGGATTGAACGTGGAAGGACGGCGGCTGTGTTGTGTGGTGGAGGATTTGAAGGTGGGATGGAGAGAGAAGGGCGATGATGAAGGGGAGAGAGAAGTGGCAGTGAAGGTCAGCCTTTGAAGACCGGTGAAGGGGAGAGAAACGAAGGGCGGTGGAGTGAGTGATGGCGGTGGAGTGAGTGTGGTAGAGCGACGCCGGCAAGGGACAGAGAAGGAAGAGAAAGAGGGAGTTATCAGTTATGATACGGTTGCTGTGAGTGGGTGAGGGTTGAGGGGTGTATTTTTTTATTTTTATGTTCAAGATAAGGTGAGAGAGATGAAATAAGGTGCATATGGCTGAGAATTTACATGGTTTTTTTTTTCCTAAACTATCTAAATTACTCCCTCAGGTGCTATTTATAAGATCTTTTTGGGGTTTTTCACTCCACCAGGGAGAGTGGATAAATTTGTTAGTGACAATGGAAATGTGAAAATTTGATATACTTTTTCAAAACTACCCTTATAATTATTATTGAAACTCTAAAAAGTGTTGACTTTATAGGGATGTTAGTTGAAAGAATTAATTAAATGCAATTGAAAGTTGAAAAGGGGTATTATAAATAGGACCAAAATAAAACCTTAAAAGGATCTTAAAATAGGATCGAAGGAAGTACTCATTTGGTCTCTTACCTTATTTTTCAGTTTTAAATTGGTCTCTTACGTTTTTTTAGTTTCAAATTGGTCCCTCCGGTTTCTTTTCAATGTCAAATTGATCCTGAGTAATTATTCATCTTATGTGGACCACTATGATTTGCACACGTGTCACTATTCATCCATGTGGGCCAATATGATATAGACATGAGGATGAATTGCAACTAAGGGACCAATTTGACATTGAAAAGAAACATAAGGGACCAATTTGAAATCGAAAAAATGTAAGGGACCTATTTGAAATTGAAAAATAAGGTAAGAGACCAAATGAGTAATTTAACCTTTTTTTTAAGTCATGTTTATCCCAATAAAAAAATATTATGCTTATTTAAATTTGTGTATATAATTTTTTTTACTATTTTTATTTCCTAATTTTTGGCCTTTTAGGTTTGATACATATATTAAAAAAGTGGTGATTTTTATAAATTTTATATGTGTTTTATCTAAAATATCCTTATTTAATTCTTATTGAAAATTATAGCAATATTTAATTAATGAGGAGATAGAAGATGAGATAAAACATAAAAGTATAATTAATGAAAAGTAAAATAAATGAGTGAATAAATGGTTAAAGTTTTAAAGAAAATATTTCTTTTCATTGGAATTGTAAAAAGAAATTAAAAAAAACCTAAAAAACCGAAAATAAAAGTAGTAACTTTTAACATTTGTGTTAAACCCCTTAAAAAAATTTATGTTAACTGTTTATCAATCATTCAATCAATTACAAACACTCCGCATTATTTAATTTATGATTTTATATGAGCTTGAAATTTTTTATTCCTTTTTTAAATTAACTTTTTTATTTAAATTTGACATATCATGACATGGCCAATGAGATATATTGAATATGTCTTATATTAAAAAAAAACAAATTAAGACAAAGTATGTTTAATTAGTTACTACTCCCTCTTAGGCATGGTAATGCATCGGGTTTGGCCGGACTGGTTTTGGCAATACCAACCCCGCACCCATCAAGAGCGGGGCAGATTCGAGTACGAGTTTAAGGAGAGCGGGTATGAAAAAGTGAAAATCACACCCATTCCCGTCAGGTTTAGGAAAACCTGCGGGTAACCCATCCAATTGTTTTTTAAAATTATTTTTATTGTATTAATCCAAAATCGCTTATAAAATTACATTATAATTCTAATAATATATAATAATATACGTCAAATTTTAAAAATATATAAAAACTTAATAATAAAATCTCGGTTTTAACTAAATATGTTAGTTTGACTTTATCATTTAACTATAATTATACTGAAATTTATTTAAATTTTATATCGGAACGAGTTTAGGAGCGAGGGCGGGGCATGTACTTAAAATACCAGTCCTCCACCCCATATTTTTAAAGCGGATTTCGATTTCGGGTTTCTCCAAAATCCATCAAAGCGGGTTTTTTCCGTTAAGATCGACTCAGGTTTAAGCAGGTACCCACGGGTGTGGGTTTTATTGCCATCCATACTCCCTCCATTTTGTTTAGCATTTTAAGTCTGGGCACACAGATTAAGAAAATATTGATTATTGTAAGTTTTATGTGTATTTTATCTAAAATGCTCCTACTTAATCCTTATTGATAATTGTAGTAGTATTTAATTTTTATTAGTAATTGAGTCCATTAATTAATGTATAGTGGTTTAGAGATGAGAGAGATGAAAAAAATAAAATTAATGAGAAGTAAGATAAATAATTGAATGAAGAGTTAAAATTGGAAATAAAAATATGTTTATGCATTGAACCTGCTAAAGAACATAAGATATGAAAATAGAAAAAAAAAAAGTCTAAAAGGCCAAACAGAATACTTTAATCTAAGATGTTTTAAGTAGGAATGAACAATGCAAATTATTAAGATGTTTTAATCTAAATTGAAATTAATATACCTACATGATTTGATGCAATTGGTAGATAATTAAGCTTCTTAAATGATGTGGAGGTCAATCCATTCCGTATGTATTAAAAATACTCTGTTTGTAATTTCAAAGTATATGGCTGTCGTAGGATGACAATGTGATTGTGTAAATATTTTTTATGTTGTTTGTGTATCATTCATCATTTATGTATGTTAATGATCATTAATTTTAAATGAAATTAATACAAAAGAATTATGAATTATGAGTCGATAGAGTAAAATTTTACACAATCAGTGCATATCCATTAAATCTTAATTTTAATAGAATAAATTTCATATCTATATTATTTAACAAAGAACACTTCATATTATAAAAAATAATAAAACTTCATAAATAAATATGTCATGATTAGAATGATCTAATATTTTTCATTTGAAAAATAGAAGTGATTAAACACATAATAACCTTGAATTTAGCATGATAAAATAACTTCATTGAATAATATTTAAATTTGGTATGTATACAAATAAATTTGATTTAATTCTCGTGCATACCACGGGTGCTACACTAGTAGAACTACATCCTCCGGTCTCACATACTGTATAAGAAAAAAAAAATCAAAGTTAATTGAGTGTATTTAATTTTTTTGAATTCATAACAAAATAGACTATTTTAGAAAACATGCATTGAGAATGTAAAAAAATAAATTAAATTAAATGATACAAAACTTTATTGAAATATTTTAGGAATGACTGTATTGAAAATAGAAAATTAGTTAATTTTTGTTTATATTCAAGACCACTAATATAGTGTCTTTTATTGCTTATATTTGAAACTGAAGGGAATACATCATAAGCACCTCTGCTACTTGTTATTATGTCTGCTCATATATATAAAATCTTTTTTTTAATTTATGTCTATTAAAAAAGTTAATTAATTTAGTTAATATTATTGAAAATGTAAATATTTGAATATATTTTTTTTAAAACTATTTTTATAAGTATTATCGATAATTTAAAAAATGTCGAGTAAATAGAATGTTGGTGAAAAAAGAAATTGATTGTCATTGAAAATTGATATACAATCTTATTAATAGAGACAAAATAATATTCTTTAAAAAAAAATTTATATTCAGGGACGTGAGTTTAACTATTTATTTACAATTATCATGAATCAATAAATAATTATGTACAATAAAATTAAAAATTATGATTTTTGGTTAAAAAAAATGCTTGTAAGCAAAAACGGATTATGGTATGACAAAGAAAGTGTTGACATACCCTTCATATTATTTTCTTAAAAAAGTTGAGTGTTGGGAAAATTCTAAGTTCTAACACCAAACCCCATCTAACATGTGTGGGTCAAGAAAATTCTTATCAACCTAATTCAATTGCCCAAACCATTCCCAATTCTAACACCCTGTAATGGTTCTATTTTGTTTTTGTTTTATTTTGAGAATAAAAGCTTGGAATGCGTATTGGACTACAAATTCCACTTTTTTTTTTTTTAAGACAAAGGGGCAAAATGCCCAAAGAGAAAGAAAACAATTACATCAGATAAGAATCTCTAGGTAAAGAGGTCCTAGAGTACTCATGAAATAAGAGAGGTTTTAACTCCTGAGTGGTTTCTAGAAGAATACAACATCCAAATTCTTTATCAAGGTTGAAGTTTACCAAGTAGTCAGCGCAGATGTTCCCTTCGCATTTAGTATGCAAAAACTTTATGTTCTAGATCTTTCTTCTCAAGAGAGTAATGTGAGACAGCAGCCCATCAGCAGCTCTTTGTTTAAGTAGTTTATGATGGAGAGGGAGTCACATTCAACAATCAGGTTGGCGATACCCTTTTCAATAGCAATGTTTAAATCTGTGAAAAGACCCCACAACTCGACATTATAGGCTGTAGCTATTCCAATTTTATTATAGAATCCAATGATCCATTAGTCATCACTATTTCTGAAGAGACCTCCACATCCCGCATCACCCGGGTTGCCCTTCGACGCACCATCAGTATTCAGCTTTGTCCAACCTTTCGAGGGTTTAGCCCACTGAATAAGAGGGTTTCAACTGATCTTACATTCTGGATTTTCTGTTCGGAAAGTAAACCATGAACCTGCAAGAAAATGAAGCTTTTAATATTGTGGGGGCAACTAAAGTTATTATCATATTTAAACTTATTACGTCATTGCCAGATAAAGTAAATGACACACATAAAGATAATGCGCCAGTCTAAAGGTTTGAAACCTCCCTTTCCATATCACAAATTATCGCTGCACCAAGTGAGAAGGTCTTCGGAGAAGAAGTCATTAATTTCCGAAGGCTTGATAATGTCCATCCACAGATAGCGAGTTCTAACACAGTCTCGAATGACATGGATCAGAGTTTCTTCTGGTTCATCGCATTGATTACAGCCAGGTGTTCCTATCCCCCACATGTGCAAACGAGTGTTGGAAAGCAAGTGATCATGCGTGACCTTCCAGAACTGGAACTTCCAGCGTTCTGGACACTCCAACTTCCACAAGGCTTCCCACGGCAAAAGGGCAGATGTTGGAGAATCTGGGGTAAGAATCCTGTAAGCATTTTTAACAGAAAATTCACCATGAACAGAACCTGCCCATATAATGCAGTCATCCTCCAATTCCTCATGAGGTGCAGGTATGGTTCTTATTTTGTTGAGGGTAAATTCTAGGACACAACTTTGTAATAGGTTGAAATTCCATTGTCCCACACCATTACTCATGTCCTTAACCAATGTCATGTCCTGCAAAAAATTATTAGTATGCACAACATAATTACTAAGAGTTATATTGTTACCAATCCATTTATCATTCCAGAATTAAACCAGGTTCTTTTTCCATTTCCTACCCTGTATTCTATGTTATCAATGGTAGTAGGCCATAATTGAGCCAATCTCTTCCAAATACTAGAGTCATTTCCTTTAGCCAAGGAAGATTTCAACAAATCACTCCCTCTAACATACTTCCCTTTCATAACTTGGACCCAAAGGTCATTTGGCTTGGTTAAAATTCCCCAGCCAAGTTTCATGATGAAGGCATCATTCATATTCTTGGATCTTCTAAAGCCAAGACCCCCACGAGTGCAAAGGAGACAAATATTATCCCAACTAAGAGCATGGTACCTCCTTTGGTCACGAGAGCTTCCCCAAATAAAACTCCTTTGATGTTTTTCTATTTCATTGCAAACAATTAAAGGCAAAACAGAATGCTGCATAACATGGTTAGATAAAGTGCTAATAACATTTTTAGCCAAAACAGTCCTACCCGCAAGGGAGAGACAATTGGCCTTCCAACTAGTTAGCTTACCTTTGAGCTTATCGATAAGGGTTTTATAGTTATCTCTTTTACGTCTGCCACCATTATCTATAGAGCCATGGTAAGAACCAAGATTTTTAACCCGTTTAAATCCGCTAAGGTTAGAGATATCTGCAGCCACAAAATGATCAGTATTATTAGAGAAAAAAATACTAGTTTTATTATCATTAATTTTCAAACCTGAACTGATACTGAATATGTCTAAACTGTTCATAATTTTGCCATATTGATCCCTAGAAGCTTCTGTGAAAATAAGGAGGTCGTCAGCGAACATTAGGTGGAAAATATTGGGACCATGTCTACCAGCTCGGATGGGTTTCCAGTCCCAGTTGTTGACTTCTTCTATCATGTGAGATAATTTATCCATGCATATAACAAATAAGAAGAGTGATGAAATTCCATGAGAGCCTATCATAAGCTTTTTTCAGATCAAACTTTATAGACATGTATCATGTTTTACCTTTCATATTCTTCATAGTATGCATCAACTCCTGCGCAATAATGATGTTAACTTGTATGTTTCTGCCAGGGACAAAACCCGCTTGAAAAGGGGACATCCAGGAATTCATAAAGGGTTTAATGCGGTTAGCCAAGATCTTGGTGATGCATTTATAAATAACATTACAAAGTGCAATGGGACGAAATTGAGAAGTATACTGAGGGACATCTACTTTTGGGATTAAGACCAGTAAGGTAGAATTTATAGTCTGAATAGCTTCGGGATGTTGCCAGGTTAAATGAATGAAATCGATAAAGCTCTTTTCAAGCAAGTGCCAGTTGTGTTTAAAAAATATGCTAGGAAGGCCATCCTCACCCGGAGATTTAAAAGAACCCATGGAGAAGAGAGCCTTCTTGATCTTCTTATAGGAAGATAGACTACCATGATCAGAAACCCCGTCGGAAACAGAAGGATAGGAGATGCTACATTAAAGGAAAGGTCTATCAGGGATTTCTTCAGTATATAGTTTAACGAAAAAGTCTTAACCATCTAACGTAATTTGTCTTGCTCAAAGCACCAGCTACCAGAGTCATCAATAAGAGAAAGGATCTTATTCTTTCTTCTTATGTTGATAGTGCGCGAGTGATAGTACTTTGTGTTTCTATCTCCACCAGCAATCCAATCTTTTCTAGATTTCTGAAACCACAGAGCTTCTTCTTGTTTGAGAGTCTCATCCAGTTGTCTTTCTAAATCAATTTCGAGGTCTGCAAAAATCTATTTGTTGAATATTGAGAAGAATTCTGAATGCCTTGGATCCTGGATAGAAGCTTTTTCTTTCGCTGAAACACATTACCAAAGACCATTTTGTTCCAATCCTAAATTTTAGGCACAAGGTGATCAATGGCTTCAATTAACAAGGAATCTTTTTTCTAGTTTTGCATCATGAACTCATCAAAATTAAAATGATTCAGCCACATACCATAGAATCGAAACGGTCTTGATCTAGAGATGTTGTCCTCTGGTTTCAAATTAAGACACAGGGGATGGTGATCAGAATGCATCCGAGGGAGGATTTTAACCACATCATCAGGAAAACAAATACGCCAATTGAGATTTCTAAGACCTCTATCCAATCTTTTAAAAACACGATCATAACCATTTCTAATAGGACCTCTCCAAGTAAAGAGGTCACCAATTTGTTCAAGGTCAATAAGGTTACATTCACTAATTCTATTAGAAAAGAGTCTACAGTTAGCATAATTAATAGGAGCTCCACCCTTTTTTTTCTCTAGAACAAGCAATGTCATTAAAGTCCCCAATGAGAATCCACTCCGTTATCAAACTCTGTTCAAGCTCAGAAATAGAATGCCAAAGATTACCTCTTTCCTATTCACGAGGACTAGCGTAGATGGCTATGAGGAACCATTGATTGAAGTTCTCCTCTTGAATAGAAACATGAATCAGCTGATCTTCAATGCAAATAGGTTGAATAACAAGATCATTTCTGTTCCAGAGTACCCTAATCCCACCAGAATAGTTAATAGCATCACTGATTATGGAATTTCTGAAACCCAATTTCCTTATAATTTGCCGAGCACGCAACCCACTGCATCTAGGTTCTTAGATAATCACCACATCAAGCTTGTGAAGAGAAATCATGTCACGGAAGAATCTTCCAAAATTCCTATCCACCGCACCTCTAACATTCTATGAGATAACTATCATTGAGAATGGTTAGATGGTAGCCTAACAAGACTGGGGTTACCTTGATGAAAGCCATCATTCTAATTTTTTGGTTGAAGGGAGTTCAAAGATGACTAGTCCACCATCATCTCCGTGCCGCCGCCATTGTCTTCTCCTGGATCAGTGGCTTTGGAGCGGGATTGATGACAATGTTCTTGCCTCTCTGGATAAGGTTGAAGTCCACACTCTCTTCGTTGGGGAGAACAACATAAGTTGCTATATTATCTATTCCACTGTATCCTTGTCTTTTTAAAGTCCACATCTTATGTAGTATTACTTGTTCCTTTCCTCTCATAATTCTTTTTTCATCATCAGAAACAAATTTCGGGCTTTTAGTAACAACTTCCACCGAGGTAGGCTTAGGAGTACTCTCCTTATGAGAAGGTAAAATGGGCCCTTTAGTAGTCTGCTTATTTTTTATTTGAGGATTTTTACCACCTTGAAGACTTCTTACCTTGTTGGTCTTTTTTGATGTTGAGGCTTGCTTCTTAATTAAATTATCATCCTGTAGTTGCTCCTTCTTGCTAGCAGTAGGCAATTCCATAGAAAACTCATTCACAAGTTCCATATCTTCACTAAGAGAGACAAATCGCGATCCTCGCTCTCTGCTCTGAGTAGATTCTCTTTCTTGCTTCAATTTTAGGTTTCCCTTAAAATGTGTCGGCTTCCTTGCAAGCATCCAGGGTCCAAAATGGGAAGTTTCCAGTATGATTTCCTTTCTAAGGGATTGTTCCTTATTTTCCTCTGATTTGTTGCCCGAATCATAGCCTATGATTATCTTGTCTTGGGAAATGACCGTTGAAGATCTATCTGAATCCTTGCTGCCCGTTGATCTTTCCTTATCGGAAGATTTTTCGATCACCATCTCTGCACCTATCGCTGCCACGCCAGAGTTGTTGTTGGTGGTTTCTACCTGAACCAATTCCTTTTCTCCACAAACATCAATTATGTGTCCATACTTTCCGCAGTGGAAACAGATCAAATGTAGTCCTTCATACTCTAGGCTGACCTCTCTATCAAGAATTTTCACGTTAGGAAAAAGCTTTTTCATCAAATTGATTTCAACATAGATCCTGGAAAACCTTCCTTTGGAATGAATAGAAGTTGTGTGATCAATTTTGAGCATGTTTCCAATCTTAGCTCCCACCTTCCTCAGGAAACCCAGATTGTAAAACTCCATATCAATGTTTGGAATTCTGACCCAAACATCAGTTTTTTTAACCATATGCTCTCTTTGAAGATATTAGGGACGCCACCTTTGCACAATCAGGTAGTAATCATCCACTTTCCAGGGTCCCTCGAATAACGCATGTCTGTAATCCTCTTCAGCTATGAATTGCACAAGAAAGTAACCTTTCGACATCTCAATAATCTAGATAGAACCAGCTTTAACCCAGCTTCTTTGGAGTTTGTTCTCCAAAATCCTCAAAATAACCCTTTTACTAAGGACATTGACAATCAGGGAGTTTCTCCATGGCTTACATCACTCTTCATATTCCTCCTTAGAAATTTTGATTTTTGGACACTGATCAAAATCATCGTTACTGACTTCCTCCTCCGCTTCTTTGTACCACTTGTTTTCTAGGAGCTCCTCATCATCAATCTCAAGTACGTCCCAAGATTGGGAGGAGCTTGAGTCTTTGAGCAGAGTTTCCTTACAGGAGTTTTGCATGCCTTTAGTGACAGAGGAGTGGTCTTCATCCATCGGGGAAGAAGATTCATCTCCTACTTTAACTTTTTTAGAACTATGCTTCTTAAGGTCATCTTCTTGGACAGAAGGATCCTCATTCTCACGTTCCTCTTCACAAACTCTAGCAGAGCTCATTCTCATGTTTTTACAAATTCCACTCTTTCGATTTCAAATTTCATTTCAAGTTTGAAAATTCTAAAATAATTCTTATTAATTCTACCTTTGGAGAGTTGAACTATCATCATACCAAATACCACCAACAAAAAGACCATTAATGTTTTTTATTTTTAATCTGGGTATGAAAATTTTTTGTATTTCTATCCCCAAATTTCATTCATTGCTCATGAGACTTCTGGTATTAAAGAATATCTTCTTGATGAAGCACATCATCAAGATCAGCTTAGAGGATCTTCTCAAGCCTAAACAAAGCATGAGATGGGCAAGTTTCAAGCTCTCGTTGGACCCGCCGGATATACTCTTGAAGCCAATGCTTCCATAGAAAAATATTTCCAAAAGTATGATCTATTGAAATAAATGGAATCATCCCTCACTGACCCTAGCTTAATGGCCACATCAAACTCACTATCATTCCAATCATTCTTCACAACATTAAAGTAAGAAGGATGAGACATCCAGGCAACCTCGAACTGGAAAGGTGTAATGCTCTTCTCTTGCCAAATACCACCACGCTTTAATAAGATTGGATGATGATCAAAATAAACCTTGCAGAGATACTCCACCATTGCATTTTTGAAAGATGTCCTCCAATTATCATCCACCCGATGATCCAATCTCTTCCACTCCCTGCGACCTCCTTGGACATTAGTTTAAGTAATTACTTTAAGGTTAATTAAGATTAACTAATGATTAATTAAGGCATGATTAAGGGTTCCCATTTAAAAATAATAATAAGTGATCAAGGATTGACCGAGGATTAACCGATGCATAATCCAAGCTTAATTAAGTGATTAATCTTATAATTAAGGACTTGTCAAAAATTAATGGAACTTTTAATCAATTAATTAAGAACAAATCGATATATAAACTTTTAAAAAGAATTATACTATTACTTTTAAAAGGACCTCCTTTTGGAAAGTATGAGAGGGAGTACCCAACGTACTAGTTGTCAGCCCTTATAAAGCATCAACATTTAGGACTCGTGTTGTAAGTAACCTTATTCGATTCTGTGTTTCTCAAATTACTTAACATTTGAAAAAAGGTAATTTCTTCTAAAATCGCATCAATGACGGTCCCTCAACCACCATCGCCATCCTTCATCACCCTCACCTTTATCTCCCCTACATACTCCTCCTCTCCCTCTCTCTTAGTAATCTCGATCCTTCACTCACAAAATCAAAAACAACTTCTCACCATTGTTGCACAACCGTGAGCCACCGACTCCCTCAACCATCTCCCTCTCTATATTTCGTCTCCTCCTTCCTCAATACGAAAAACCTTTCATCCCTATCCACAAAACCTTAGCATCACGAAAGAAGCAGACGAGTAGACATAGAAGAAGAAATGTGACAACCAAAACGAAAGTGTTGGATTCTACAACATATTTCTAGAAAGTAGCAATCTCATTTAATTTTTGTTTCGTTTTCAATATATACAACTTTCCAAAAGTAGTCATATTTTTTTTTATGATTTTGAGAAATTTTAATACATTCAACTAACTTTCTTAATAAGTGTGATTTTGGTTATTTTTTCTTATAATAGGGACTGGAGGGAGTTTCTCGTTTAATTTTTATTTCATTCCCAATACAACATTCCTAAATTAGCTCTATTTTTTTTTTACTAATTTGAGAAAAATTAAATGTACTAATAACTAACTTCCTCAATGAATGTGAAATTATTTTTTTTTCTTATAATAGAGACTAAATGGAATATTTATTATAAGTTATTCCCTCCATCTCACAAGGGTGGTATAAAAGGGCAAAAGTTTTTGTTCCAAACTAAATTTAAAGTAATTAATGAAAAAGCTTAGAAATTGCAAACTTTGAATTTTTATTGGTTGATCAATGTAAAATGCATTAAATTAGTTGTTTGATTGATTGATGTGCTAGATAAACCATTAAATGCACATCTCTTTAATTTTTTGACTTTTGCATTTTTTACTATCCTTGTGAGACGGGGCGAATAATAATTTCATTAGACCTCATAATTTAATTAACTATGTAATTAACAAATAAGGAACAAAACAAACAAATAAAAAATAATACTCTCTCTAGTCCCTATTATAAGAAAAAATAACCGAAATCACACTTATTAATAAAGTTAGTTGAATGTATTTAATTTTCTCAAAATCATAAAAATTATGAGTACTTTTGGAAAGTTGTATTGAGAATGAAACAAAAATTAAATGAGAATGAGATCACTATTTTCTAGAAACATTTTAGGAATAATTGTATTGAGAATAAAAAGTTGGTTAATTTTTTCTTATATTTGGGACCAAAATATGTATGCACCCTTTTTCTTATACTTCCTCCGTTCCTATTTATCTGTCATATTTCAAACAAAACACACTTTTTAAGAAATCTAATCATTACTTAGATTTCCAATACATTAATTATGTTTTTTCCCGCTATACCCTTTCTCCCTATAATCATTAATTTTTTTCATTCCTTACATAAACCAAGACATATTAAATAAGGACAAATATGGAAAATAACATTTATTACACTCTTGAAATCCTCAATACAACATATAAAAAGAAACAAAAAATTTCCTAAAAAAACAACAAATAATAAAAAACAGAGAAAGTAATAGTTAAGGATTGGAGGGAGTATAACGTAGCATGTCCTTTACCGCCATTTGATATTTTTTAGCTATTTCCACGTGTAGTTTTGCTAATCAGCTTTATTTCAAACAACAAGCTTAATAGGAGGGAGTATAAACTCAAAGTGCAAATTCACATCTCTCAATTAATTTCAAAGCTACAAACTACTCCCTCTGTTTGATATGTATTGTGTTTTAAGATTATGCACAAATTTTAAGAAATGGTTAAATGATGTAAGGAATTGTTGTATTTTGGCTATAATGTTCCTATATAATCATTGTTTAAGAGAGAGAAAAATATTGAAAGTGAAAAAGAGAGTGTAATAAATATGAATGTGTAACTGTGTTTGGAAAAATAACATTAATTATGTATTGAGTTTATAAAATAACAGGACTTATGAAATATAGTACAAATGCTAAAAAAAATTACATATGAAACGGAGAGAATATAAATTAGTTTTCCTGAACAATATAATACGGCAATACATTGCAGTAACAAACCATCGACCTGATAACCTAAGATAATAAATTACTGTAAAAAGAAAATTTCACCACGTATTCCAAGTTAAATTTTTTAAGATAAGTTTTTTTAAGGATGTTATAATAATTTTTTAAATTATTCTTATAATTATTATTAGTATTATAAAAAATGTTGAATAAATATGAGTTTTTGCGAAAAAGAGAACTTATAAATAAAAAAGGCTTATTTATCGTTTTGGTCCTTAAAAGTTCAACGCGTTTTGGTTTTAGTCCCTAAAAGTTATTTTGACCGTGACTGGTCCTTAATTTTTCAAACATTTTGGTTTTGAACCACTCCATTATGAAAAAACTGTTATTTGTTGATGTGGCTAGCGGAACACCATATCAGGAGTCACGTAGTGTGAGAAGACGCCAAACAAGTGATATGACGTGAATGATACAGATCCATGGACACAAAATGATTCATGGACACAGATTATATGGTATTCCGCTAGCCACATCAACAAATAACAGTTTTTTCATAATGGAGTAGTTCAAAACCAAAATTTTTGAAAAATTAAGGACTGGTCCCGGTCAAAATAACTTATGGGGACTAAAACCAAAACACGCTGAACTTTTAGGGACCAAAAGTATAAATAAGCCAATAAAAAAATTATTTTCAGGCTTAATTATGTCACAAATCCCTGAAGTTTGAGTACTTTTGTCAGATACCCTTATTCTTTTTTTTTTCCAATGTCCGACTCCCCGAAATTACTTCTGAGTTTGTCGTATACCCCTACTACCAATTCTGGTCAATTTTGTCGGCATATAACATCAGAATCGTGATCATACGCAGGAGGTTGGTCATGTGATGTTGAGTGATGTCACACGTGCGAAGACGACCTCTCTCTTCAATTCTTTTTTCTCTTTTTTTATTTAACTAAAAATATAAATATATTATGTTTTGTAGTTTTTTAAATTTTTTGAAAACAGGATCTTCGACCACGGGGCAGCGGGTGCTTAACCTCCTGCATCTGATCAGGATTCCGATGTTACATATAAGCAAAATTGGCCAGAATTGGTAATAGGGGTATATGACAAACTCAGAAGTAACTTCGGGAGTCAGACATTGGAAAAAAAAAGAATAAAGGTATCTGACAAAAATACCACAAACTTCAGGAACTTGTGAAGCCTTATTTTCAAAACGTGCTTACATTAAGAAGAATGAACGGTTTTAGTTTTTTTTTTTTTTTTTTTTTTTTCAAAAGACAATTATTAATAATAAGAACGGTATAAATATGTCACTTTCAAGGAACTACTGTAATTTGTTACACAACTATTTTAAACATCAAACCGACACATATTGTCACTTCAGGGAGCAAATTGTATATCAACTCCAAACGTGCACCAAAAAATCTATGGAAGTTGTCCACAAGTCATCATGTCATATGATGAATCTAACAAAACTTATGTTGCCTTCTTTGGATGCAACAGTGCAGAAATACACCTTAACAAGCCTCACCACAAACAGTAGAATACATGAGTGATGAGATATAATGAAAGTGAAATTTTGCTTGGTATTGAGATAGTTGATATTGGCTTTAGTTCATCAACGACTAGATTTTTTTACCAATAATCCTTTACCAATGTTTTTATTAATTCTTTTAGAAACTTGTTTATTTTTTGCAATGTAGCCCAAAGTGATGAATTTCTGTCTTCTCTGTTTTCTCTTCGTCTTCTGTCTTCTGTCTTCTGCCACTTGATGCCCACTTGGACAAAGGCAGAACTTGGAGTTTAGCATGAAGGAATATTAGTCTAGGTATTTTGGGAGGTACTCAAAGATAGGGATATCACTGACTTCTGAGGTGTTGGCATTGCACAAAACCCTGATGGAGGTATTTTAGAGTAGTGATGAATCTCATCAGCTCAATGAACTGAAACGGAAGCATCATGGTTACAATCCACACAAAAAGAAGCAGTAACAGAATTGCAGAAACTAACGTGTGTCTATGAGAAATATCCATGTTAATTTCTCTATTTTGTGTTTAATTCAAAACAGAATTGAACTTCAATTTTTCATCCAACGGGGAACCAACTCGTTTTCAGTGTCTTTTTAAATGGAAAATCTCATGAAATCTCATTAGTCTCTTCTATTAAAAGACAAATCATCACACACAAACATTTATGTTTGCAATTAAGCAAGTTATTTGGGTTTGCAAATAAGTCCAGCAACTCGTAGGTTTTAGCTATTAAATCTGTGTTTTGTGGTATTCGGTTATTTGGTTACCACAGGAGTGCACATGTGCATAGCAAAATCATTCATATATCTCATTCTCAATGGCCATTTTGTTGCATTTCTTTGCACATTTTCTGCACAATTCCAAAAGTAAGAACGAGTAAACTAAGATGAGGAGAAAAAAAGAACAAACGGTAACAGACTCTACATTAGTAGAAAATAATATATCTAAAACTTCAAATCAAATTGGCTTATTATTTGCATCCATGGAATTCAAGCCATTTCTGTCCAAGAACTCTATTATACTAGTTTCAGATGTGCCAAGCCCAGGTATGAAGGTCATTAGAGTCTCACATGCGAGGAAAAAAGCTAAATATAGCCACAGGATAACTTGCCGGGTAAGTAAACCCAGCTAGCTATATATAGCTTTGCCGCAAATTAATGCCGGCAAGTCATCCTTGGCTTCATTCCACTTTCATCCTCTACATGAAAGACTCTTAGACCATAAACTAATAAATTGCCTCATAATTGTTTTTCCCTTTCACATATCCATTTGCTTTATTGTCTTTCCCATGCAGATTGATGCCATTTTATAGCCAGAGACTCGGGGCATAGTGGTAAAATAAAGATTCTCTAATCTCATGCAATCTTCAATATTCTCATTTTCACTATCTATTGACAACCCCACATTCTATGATAAGAGAATCTATTTGTGAGGTAGTTGGGATTTTTTCTAATAACTTCCTTCAACATTTGGGTTGGCCACTCCAGCTAGCACAAACAAGATTTCTTGGGTCATGACCTTCCTTCCAACCAATTAGCATCAATAATAAATTCCCTTTTTGTGGGAATATAATCTTTTACCAAAAAAAAAAAAAAAAAAAGGGAAGCATGAAGTGAGGATTTGTGCTAAGGAATGGCCACACTTTATTGGTTATGAGCATGTCAAAGGCTTAGGGGATTTGGGTGAGAGAGGTCAAGGCTCATGCTGTGCTGTGCTAGTAAGAGTGCTTTGCTACTTTCTAAGATTTGTTATTGCTTTTTCTTTTCCTATTTCCCTATGTCAATGGGAATGATTGATCTTCAAATAACTAAACATGAACACTCAGTGACATTTTCTTTCCTGAAAAGTAGAATTATTTGAAGAACTAATGAACTATACATTAAACTTTGGAAAAATGGTTCAAAATAGTTTTTTAAATAACATTGATCTGTCAATTAAGTGAATTGGTAAGGAAATGGTTTAATTCAAATTAGCCGTGGAAAATGGAAGAAAAACAGACCCGGGATTCCTTTTGCAGGCTAGATTTTCAATTAAGAATGACACATTGTAAATTCGAAATGGCAAAATAACAAGACCGCAAAATTGCTTCTTTATTTGGTCCCTAAGTTATTTATTTATTTAAAAGTGTTTCCTTAAATTTATTTTCGTTAGCATAGTTGATCCTTCCGTCATATTTTTCGTCTCCGGTCATCTTCTCCAATGAAACTCTGATTTTCCATTAATGTTTTTCAAAGAAACTCTATTTTTTCGACAAATATCTTTTATTCCAATCCATTAATCCTATCACACCATTTTCTAATAAACATGATGTAGAATGGTGGAGAGATTTGAAAATTTGTTGACGGAGGACGAGCAAAGAAGAAAAAAAAAGTAAAGCTTCATTGTCGGAAAAAAATGGTTTTGGCCGGAAATCTCACCGAAAAAGATAATGAGCGGAGAAGGAGAGGATGACCGGAGACAAAAAAATTAACGGAATGACCAATCATGTTGACAAAAGTAAACTTAAAGGACCACTTTAAAAAAAAAAACTTGAGAAACCACCTTAGAATAAATAAATAACTTAGAAACCGATGAAGCAGTTTTGCCTAAAAGGGATTAATGAGGGTAATGTGACGAAGTTTTCTTTTTTTTTTAAAAAAAGGAATAATTAGTTTGTAGAAGAAGTCAGGGAGTTTATTTTTTGACTCCTTATTTACTTGTTAACCCCCTTTACACATAAGATGGGAGATAAAAAATGAATTTCCAAAAGTTATACTCCCTCCGTCTTACAAGGATGTTAAAAAATTCAAAAAGTAAAAAAAAATTAACGAGACATGCATTTAATGATTTGTCTAACACATTAACCAATTATAAAATAACTAACTTAATGCATTTTGCATTGATCAACCAATCATTATTCAAAGTTCACAATTTCTAAATTTTTCATTAATTATTTTAACTATAATTTAGGACAAAATATTTAATCATATTTTACCATCCTCGCTGGATGTAAGGAGTTAATACAAAAATTGAATAAAGTTGTGAGGTAATGAATGGTGTCATACAAAAGCCCAATGTTAGGAACAATTTGGAAACTTTTGGTGTAATCACATTTTTAGAAAATTACTACTAACTCTTCATAACTATTTCTTTTTATTATTTTTTAATATTTGATAGAGTTTTTATACTTTTAGAAAAATTAGTAACTTTAGAAAATTTATACCAAGAATATGAGATAATAAGAAATAATCATGAAATGAATTAAAACGTATTAAACTGAATATGATAATCTCTTTCACTGTTCTTTGGATATGATATATAAAAATGGGTACTATAGTTTCAAATTGTTTTTTTTTTAAATCTTTCAATACTTAAGATCATTTTTTATTTGAGTTTTTTAAAGAATTACTTATTGATATATATATATATATATATATATAATCAATTTATAAAAAATAAAAAAAATATAACCAAGAACATAAATTTAAATTTAAATGTTACTTACTAACTTTTTCAAATTCATTTTTACAAAAGTCATTCAATCAATTAATTATATATTATAAAAAGAGGATACCAAAATCTATGAAATGCCGATTTGTCACTTCAACAAATTTTTTTCAATTTTTTCTTTTTTTTAATTGTGTGGATAATTACAAAAAGTCTAATCTAAGCAACTAACCAAATGATTTTTTTTTTATTTTTTTTTTCTTAATTCTATTATTCTAATAATAATATTAAATTTTTCCTCAACAAATTGATGGATTATTATTAAATATTCAAAACAAAAAAGTTTAAAGTAAAAGTTTTTATGAAGAAAAAAATGTTTAAAACTATCCAATAATTGAAGAGATATGTAAAAAATAAATTATTATAAAACCAATAGAAATTAAAGTTTAATAGTAGAATTTCAAGTTTGAAAATGATAAAAAAAAAATCAATTATTATACATTATAAAAACATTATAAAAAGAGGATACCTAAAATCTATGGAATGTTGATGTGTCGCTTTAACCATTTTTTCTAATTAATTTTGTATTCTTCTTAATTGTTTGGATGACTAAAAAAATCTACTCTAAACAACTAACCATATGATTTTTTTTTCCCTTCTTGATTCTATGGATAATAACAAAAAAGTTTTTCCTTAACAAATTGAAGGATAATCATTAAAACATAATGCAAAATGTTTAAATTGATGGAACCGCTTTTTTTCTCCACAAATTGATTTATAATTATTAAATGTTAAAAAAATTCAAATTTTTTAGTTTGCTAATGTGTATTGTACTAATGTGGATATTTTTATATTTGCTTTTGATGTAGAAGATAAGAAGGGGCATTTCAACATTCTTATAGCATAGAACAATGAAGTAGTACCAATTTTTTTTTTTTTACTTTCGTAATTTTTTTTAAAACAATTTAGACTCACTATGTCCAAAAAAAAAAGTTGAAAAAATTCAAATAAATTAGTTCAAAACTCGTCCATCATTTTGAAATGGATGGAATGTAATATAATTTTCTTAAATCTTATTTTTAATATGATATTTTAATTTGTTCGTTACTAATGTATGATGTTTTCTTTTTGGGTATTGTGAGGCCAAAAATAGTGTATGATATAAAGAAACTTTTGAAAAAGATTGATGATTAATTTACAAATTTGAGAGAAATACATGTCAATGAATATGAGATTTTCGCAAGATGTCTTATTTGTTTTTCAATCTTCTAATAAGTGTAGCGTTATATAATACATAAATAAAAAATTTTAAACTTATTAAAAACTTGAAAAAAATTCATCTTGCTATTTATTTATTTTCTTTTAAATTTTTTAGAAAAATGTTTTTATTTTTTATTTTTGTTCTTGGTATTATGAAAGGGAGGAAGTTTAGGACAAATATTTAAATAATTTATGTTCTAGACACTGTAACACCCCTAATTTTCGTCTCCCAAATAATCAAGAAATTAATTATAACGATTAATTTATAATTGATTTATATTAGTTTTAAAGGTTTTAGTTTTTGTACATAAGGTGTTTTTATGTATAAAAATATAGGATATATTTTTATATGGTTATTTTGTACAAAAATATGAATATTGTAATGTAGTCCTTGGGTGAGGACCTAATTGCAATAATAAAAAGGTTTTTGAAGAAAGAGTAATTAAATTATTAATTTTTGAATTTTATCAGCATGTAACCGGTTAGAAGGGCTTTGTAACCGGTTACACGATGAACTCAGAATCTGGGTTAGTGGATTTTGATGAGTAATCAACCGATTTCACCACGAATTGCCACGAACACCATTCGATTTCCAGTGGGGAATACGTGTCGTGCTGCATGTTCATCAATTTCTCTATAAATACTCGATCTGGGAGTCAAATTTAGGGTTCTTGGATGGAATGTTGGTGCTGAAGCTCTGTTTAGGGTTCCATAGTTCTTCCGTTTGATTCTCAGTCTGTGTTGAGGGTTAGAAAACGAGTGATACACTGTTACAAAGCTCACATCAAGGGCTTTGTATTGATATAAAGTTTGTGAGCTGAGAGTCCCTGAATCGAGAGAACGAAGCTTGCAAAGTAAGGGTGTTGAAGTTGTCAACACTGATTCTGGATTTCTGGAGCTTACTTCAAGCTTCGATTTGAGTAAGTATACACACTTTTGGAGTCTCAAATCTGTTCAAATCTCTAGTGCATGTTGCATAGAGTGAGTATTGATGGTTTTCCCCAATTTGTTTGTCCATTTCATGTATCAAATCTTATAGATTTTGGACCCGGTCGAACCTGTTGTTAGCTGAAAAGGGAGATTGTGGATTCTGGGGAGATCTTGCAATTTCAGTGAGTAAATTCATCAAACACAACCTAGAGGTAAGGGGGAAGCTTACTATTTGATAGAATGAGAATAAATTGTGGTAGAATATAGGATGAGTCACCAAGAGACTCAAAGGGCATAAGTTAAAATGGTTAAGTGGCTTGGAGGCCAATCTGAGCTCAATTCTGTGTTGAGCAAGTCTAAATGAAGGCATGCAAGTGATTTAAGGTTTAAAATCAGAAATTAATTGTTGATTATGAGTTTTGTGGTATTGATTGATGTTTGTATTGATTTTTATGCAAATTGATACCATAAGCTTGATGCATGCAAACTAAATGTGTTTCTGGGTATGAACATATTGTTTTTAAGGCATATGAACTCTGAGAATGTGAAAATTGGGTTAGATTTGAGAAATGAAAAGAAGGATTTGTCAAAACTCTTGTTTTAATGGACTGACTGCATAATCTAACCGGTTACTCGATAATTGTAACCGGTTAGACACTGCAAAACTTCAAAGGAAAATCAGTTTACAAAACAGTCCTGAAGTCTTACTAATTTTGCTCAAATCTATACTTCAATTTCAATGGAAACAATCTGATAATGAGTTAATAATGCTGCCTGGGTTCAGATTTAAGGTTAAGGGTCATTACCTTAAATTAATGAGATGATTTCAAGAGGAAATTATGCATAAATGAAATTGGATTATGACTTAGATCTTTTGAATGATATTATGTGTTGAACTTGAGGTATTCTGTTATGCTAAGACCTTGTTATTGGATTGAGAAGAGAATTTAAGAAAAGATTCTTGGAAAATCAGTGGTTTTATATTCAGATCTGTAATTCTAACCGGTTAAGTGATGATGTAACCGGTTAGTACCTGAAACTTAAAATAAAAGTTAAGTTTTTGAATAAGGGTTGTTAATACCAATGATTATATTCTCTCAATCCAGGTCTATGAGCATATGTTAAATTTAAATTCAAAGGTGAAATTTTATGAGTAAAGCCATACCTCAAGATATCATTCAGAAGTTGTGTTTTCTAAGTCATAATAATGGAATTAATGGGAACATGACCCTGTACTCTAGGAATACCAAATTGATGCAACCTACTTGATGACACATTCTGGGAATGTGGCCATTGTCTGGGACATGGTTTCTTGGATACGTTCTGGGAACGTGATGCACACTCTGGGAGTGGTGCTTGATTGTATTCCAAGTATGATTTGCGATACGTTCTGGGAACGTATGTTAGTGTTCTGGGAACACATTGGTATAATAATAGAATTAAAGATAAAACCAACCTTGATGATTGTGCATTCATATAGAATGGAAGTTTGGTTGGTAGGAACGATTATCATATTCTGGGAATATGAGGAGGGTACTCCGGGAGTACCAAATTATAACCTACTTGATGACACATTATAGATATGTGGCCAGTGTCTGGGACCTGGTTATATACGTTCTGGGAACGTATGATAGTGTTCTGGGAACACATTGATATGCAACCTACTTGATGACACATTATAGATATGTGGCCAGTGTCCGGGACCTGGTTTTTATGCGTTCTGGGAACGTGATGCACACTCTGGGAGTGATGCTTATTTATCCAAGTATGGTTTGCTGCACGTTCTGGGAACGTGGTGCACACTCTAGGAGTGTTGCGTATTTATCCAAGTATGGTTTGGCATTACGTTCTGGGAACGAATGTCAGTGTTCCGGGAACACAACGGTGTATTGGATGGACGTCCAAGATGGACTTTTAGAAGCCTCAGTTGTGGAAGAAAATCATGTATCATGCCACCTGCATTGAAAGAATTATTATGATTAACCGGGTGTGCTCATATGAATATGCATCATGATTTGCTACATGTTGACTTGTGGATGTTAGTTTTATTCTCATTTAATTATGCGAATATGTATAGCTAACCCCCATGCCCTTATTAGGTGTTGATCGTGCATATAGCTTGCACAAAAATCTGTAAAGGGAGACGTCTCTTAGGTGCATGCAGAGAATAGAAAGTGTGGGTTGGGAACCCGTTGTGCAGATATCGAGAATCCGACCAGAAGGATGTTTGGACAAAGAACCAGTGACCAGCTCTATAACATTTCTATTTTAATAGAATTTATATGATACATATTTTGGAAAAAGGGTATCATAAGAGGAATTTAGTTTCATAATTATACCTATTTGGTATTAATGGACTTGTTACACTTGATATATTTTGGGGGTATAATATACTGATTTTACTATGTTTCCGCAAACTCTGATTTTGTTAGTCAACCTCATTACTAATCAAGTGTTTGTGAAAAGGAATTTTCAAGGGAAGGGAAAATTATTATTTTCAAATCTTTTTCCAACGATAACAAGTCCAAGTTTTCATAAACTTCTTACTTTTCTTATAAAGTAAGATGATATATATACAAGGAATGTTACAGACACTTTAGGTAATTGGCTATAGAAAAAAATAGTAAATCTCATTAATTATTAAATATTATTATTTTTTTTATAAACTTAGGTATTGACTTCATTATTTTTAATTTTTTTAATTTAAATTATACTCTTTAATCCGTGCACATGGCACAGACAGCTACACTAATTATATATTATAAAAAGAAGATACCTTCAAGACAGGAATTGCGGAGGTGACGCTTCCAAAATTTTTTTATCAAAAAATTGTTTTTTTAATAATCACAATTCTATAAAAAAAATTTATTGAGTAAAACTATTAAAGATAAGGATAATCCGTAATTTTAAGAGGCCATTAGTAACTTTTAATAACAATTTTTCACATTATCCAAACAAAATAAATTTGTCTAAAATCATTTTTCAGCTATGAGATCCAAGCATAAATAGATTATAATATTAACATATTATTATAATAAGCTTACCATATTATAATCACAGATAAAAATAATAATAATATAATTTTTATATCTATATGAAACATGCACTTAAATGACGATCCATGTATCATTCACGACAACTTAATCTAATAGACTATAACCCTTAATGTGAACTAATGTGAGGCTCAACATCTCAAAATCAAGAATTGTTATGTGTGATCTTATTAAAAAAAAATGTTATATGTGATCGACACTATATTGCATACAATTTTAAATGCATTATAATTTTCTTTATTAACTTTAATATTTGAATATCAATACTTATTGATAATATTATTAATGGGTAAATATATTTTTACAAAACACATAGAATATTTTTGTCGACAATAATCTGTTATGATATGTTAATATGTTCCAACCGAAAAATTACCTTTTTCATATTATATTTTTATAATTATCTATGTTAATTTTTTTTATAATTAACATATTTTTACAAAACACATAAAGATATTTTTGTCTTCAATAAACTGCTATACTATGTTAATTTGTTCCAATTGAAAAATAACTTTTCTCATATTATATTTTTTTAATTATCTCGGCTATAAGTTTTTTTAAATTATTCATTTTTAAAAAATAATAAATTCTAATTTCATAAAATTATCGTGTGTTTCAATTTAAAAAAATCAATAAAAAAAATTATTACTTTTTAAATTTATTAAGTAAGCAAAAATCAATTATTTAACAATTAAAAAAAAAGTAAAAGTTCCTAAAATCTTTAAAGAATATAATAATTGTAACACTCGTCTAAATCCTCGTATTTGTTTTAAACAATAAAGAGATTTATTTTTGAGAAAGTGTTTTTAAAGAGCATTTCTTTGAATGAATTTCTTATTTCATGATTTTAAAGTGATGAATAATTTCAAAGGATTGGTTTTCATGGGATAATACTATGAGTCTTAAAAATTGAGTTTTTGGAATGGTCGTGTATTTAATATTTTTATGCTTTAAAGAAATTGTGATTTTTAAACATGAGTTATTCTATGAGAAAAAGATTGGTTTCCTATGCATGTATGTATATGTGTGTACGGTTTTGCATGTTTGTGTATGCTTAGGATTATATGAAAATTTAAGTAGTGAAAGAATGTGAAATTAAGGAGAAAAGCCAACCAATAGGAATTAGGATAAGTGCCTTAAATTACTCTTCTTTGTCTAGGTTGATAAGACCTAAACCATGCAACAAATTGAAGTACCAGAATTGCCTCTCCTAAACCTATGTGAACCGAATTTTCCAAGGGCAAAAGAGTAAACTCACGTTTGCCTATATATATATATATATCTTTGGCCTTAGTTCATTTTCACACCATTCACTCTCATTTCCTTTCATTTCTTCATTCTAAACACCAACACAAAGAACCATTCAACTCTTAGTGAGAGAAAGAGAGAGAAAGAGAGAGTGGCCGAGAGAGAAGAAGAAGAAGGAAGAAGAAGAAGAAACAAGCTTGATCAATGGATTCTCTTTGAAGATCAAAGTGCTAGAGGCTAGAAGACCTTGATTTTGGTGGGTGATTCGAAGATCCTAGAAGTTTAGAGTTAGTTTTGATTTGTGGTTTTGTAATTTTCTTTTCCTTTGCATGTTTGATGTTATGGCCTTATGATCTTTATTTCTTTTGCATGTATCATTTATGCTTTGAACTTGAACTTTTAAAGTCAATGAAACTTGTAAAATGCTAAACCATGAGCTAGATGATTCGGTCATGGCTAGAAAATCATGTCTTGATGCTTTTTAATTAGATCTAAGTGATTGCATGTTGGTTTCATGCTTAGAAAAGTTGATTTAAGTAGTTGCATGTCTTGATTTTGACTTGATCTTTGATAAAGCTTTGATTTTGTCTTGATCTATGAAAAGTTTTGATCTTAAAGTCATGCATGTTGTTTGTGAACAAAAAGCTTTGATCTTTTCTTAGTGCATGTCACGGTTTTGTAAAGAACCAAGGAAACAAGCTTTTGAAAATAATTTTTGATGCAAAAAGAACTTGATTTATGCATTGTGTTCTTGCATGTTAAAGATTTGAAGCTAAACTTTGAATCATGATGATGCTTATTCGGGTTAAGCTTAGAAAACCAAGAGATCATGTTTTGATTCTCATAAAAAGGCACATGCATGTAAATCTTTACTTGATTCAAGGATTTTAAAGTGCATGCATGAGATAATGGATGTAATTGTTATGTTGATTTGAGCTAAGAAAATAAATTTAAGTTTGTTTGTTTTCATATAGTGGCTCACGATTTTTAAGATGAAAAAGGGAGAGATAATCCCATTATTTTATGTCTTTGATTTCAAACAAATCTTGCTTTGATTTGTGTGAATTTTCGGCCAATGCATGTTAACTAGGTTAGGGTTCTTTTTCATGAAGTGACATGAAGTAATGAGTATGTTTCATGGGTTAATGCTAAGTTGATTTGTTTGAAATGGTGTTGTGGTTATTTATTTTCTATTCGGTTTTCGGTGTTGAAAATGGGTAAATGAGTTTAGTTATTTCAAGAGGAGTTTTCAATGATTTTTTATTTTATTCCTTTGTTGTCCAGAAATTTATTTTAAGGTATTGCTATTCTAAAAGTGTTTTCAATTGATGAAGAGTGTGAATTTTTAAGCACTGTTTGAAGTAACAAAAGTTAGATTGAAAAATATCGATTTTTCGGTGTTTTAAGAAACTAAAACATGGCTGGACTGGTTTCAAACAGCAGCTTAAAGTAATTATTTAGCTTATATTAATATGAGTTTTCAAATGATTTTGAGAGATTTCAAGTGCCAAAAAAGATTGAAGTTGTTTTGACCAACGATTGTATTTTAAAGAAAATGATGAAAAGGAAATAAGAGCTTTTCCTATTTTTAGTGAAGGAGAATAAAGTGATGCATTTCTATTGTAATGAATTTTGTCGTAAACGTATTTGTAAGATACGAGGTATTCGGTAGACGGTGGAACGGAATCGTGAGAAGAAGCGAGGGACTACCAAGGACAAGGCAATTCACCTGTTGGACTAAGAGGTGAGAGTGCTGTGAACCCATAACGTGGTGGCTTGTAGTCTGAATATATGGACTGTTAAATGATGAGATTTATGTGATATCCTATGTGTTAATTGTTTATCTGCTCAGTTAATTGAAATGCATGATTGGTTTCGTTATGTATCTGAATTTTATTGTATTGATGATGTTGAGTATATTTTCATCCTGTCTGGAACTCTGGTTGTTGTTATATGTGTGACAATGAGAATCATGAGAAAAGAATAAGACTTAAGATTCATTGAAAAGTTTAAAGAAAGATGATAAGTGATGAGATCTGAGAATGCTTCAGTAAAGCAACGATGCCGAGATTGTGCATATGATATTGAGATGATGCTGATGAGCCAGAGCTGGTGAAAGTATGTTGTTGTTGTTCATTGGAATGAGATTGGTGTTGAGTTGAGCTTGCTCCCCCACTAATGCTCACTAAAATGAGATGTGGTACGAGTGGAGCTGGGCTCCTGAGTGATGAAAGTGAAGCCAGAGGGCTGATGTTTCAAAAAAAAAGAGATATGTTGTTTTGAGAAAGTTTCCGAGATGAAATGTAAGACGGTTGATGCAATCCCAGCTCTGTGCTATGCGATGAAAGTATTATGTGATTTTTGGGGAACGGATTTAACCCTTAGTGGTCGGGACTTGTCGAAGGGATGAATCAAGGGCGAGCCGACCTTAGGTTAATTAAAAATATAAAAGACTTTAAAAGACTCTAACAAAAGTGGTGAGCAATGAGTGCGAAGTAGTGGAGAGGAAGATACCATGGGTATCTGCGGATACTCAGGAGGAGATTGCATGAGGGGAGGGCAAGGACGGTGACTGTCAAGAAGCATGGAGTATATTTCTAGGCGGAACAAATTCCATATGTGGCGCCAGGCTGATCGATTCCGGATGGCCGTGGTAAGTTCTGCACCGCGAACTAGAAATAGTACTGTCACCCCCTTGATTGCAAATCTAGAACAGTGAGAGGGACTGGAACAGGGCTCTTTGATTTTGTTTATATGATTTATTTGAGACTGTACCGAATTTTCTACAGTTCTCCTGGCTTGGAGCCATTTGATTTGTTGAGACAGCTGTCAAGCCCGTGTGGTAAAGGTCCTGTACTCCTGTTAGCTTCCGACTAGGTTGGATGGATGACCGAGTAGACGTGTGTGCTGACTGATTTTCCTCGGTGATGGTTTTTCCCCGCCTCATTGAGTGAACCGATTCTGATAAGACTTAAAGAATGATGAATGATTCAAAGAAAGGAAGTATAAGAGAATGTCGGAAGAGTTAAGAAAGACTCTGATAAGATTTTGAATGCTTGAAAGGATTGTGATGCCGAGTGCATGGAATTATGTGGCATGAGTTATGATCCTGATATGTTTGGAATACTGTTATATGCTTTGTTTATAAGTGCTTCCTATATGCTTATGTGAATAACATGTTCAGTTATGATATTGTTATGAGTATATTGTTCTACATGTTTACGCTACACTGTTCTGCATAGTCTGGTTATATTGTCCTGTTCTATTATTGCATGTCTCTATATTGAGTCTATTGTGAGACCGCATGGTCGACCCGTTAGTGTTCGGAACACTAACTCTCTCCTACCATGTTGTCGTATTGGCTCTTGCCGGTATTGCAACGGGTAGATGGCGTATCGTGTAGCGATCCACATGTGGCCTCTTCAAGGAGGAACATTGGAGGTTGTCCCTGATGGGTGGATATGGAGAGGAGATACTCGGTTGGAGATCGACGATCCCAGACATATTTTGTGAGGGACGAGTTTGGATGTGCATGTGGGACATGTCACTCTTCGAGATTATCAAGATGGTGGACCCAGGGAACATCATGAGTATCATGGTCAACCCGCACCGTTGGCAGCAGAGACTCCGCAGCCGATGGAGGAGGAAGATGTGCGTGACCCTGGTCATGGAGCTGATGCGGATTCTAGTGAGAAGATGGAAGCGGATGTTGGTTCGGATGAAGAGTGATGTCCGATGTGTCTGATAGTGTCTAGATGTTCTAGTGTTTAGGATCTAAGTTTCCCCAATCGAGGATTACCTTTGTGAAATACTGGTGATGTAATCATGCTACTTTTAACTATGTTTTTAATTAAGTTTCTAAACCTGGTATGTAAGCTTTGTAATCCTGAACAACTTTTGGAAAACTGTTGGAGATGAGACTTCGATGCTTCTGGTTATGATCAATGATGATGGTGTTATATATTTTCGATGGTATTTCAGTTGTTGGAAGTTTCAAGTGACATCTCGATTTTCAGTTAAGGGATATGATCAAATGTGAACTTAGATTCATGTTTAAAAAAAATGGCCTCATTTTTACAACAATCTAATAATAATTAATGTAAGTTTTGGAAATGAAAATCGGGCTGATACATTTATGGTATCAGAGCAATGGTAATCCTTAGTGGCCTTAAACATAGCCTTATATGCTTACTCTGTGTGACTCTCTGCGTCTATAGTGTAGGTTCGAGTTGTTGTGTTGAACCCTTTTTGTTTTATTTTCAAGATGAGTCGTACACGTGGGAGACCTTCTGGTTCGAGCAACTCTGATGAGAGCGCTGATATCCCAAATTCGGCGAATCTTGTGGCTCAGATGACGGCAGTAATGACGGGCGTCAATGATAATCTGCAAGCGCTACATCATCAAGCACAACAGAATTTCAATAACCAGCAACAAGCTCAGAACTTGGAAGCACAAGGATACAAGGGATTGGATGAATTTTGTCATCGCAACCCAAAGGAGTTTGCTTGAGGTTTCGCTCCGGATGCAGCAGTAGAGTGGATAGAGGATTTGGAGAGAATTTTTGGAGGTATGGTGCAGTGTAATGATGAGCAAAATTTGGCTTATGCTGGATATGTGATGACGAAAGAAGCTGCAGCATGGTGGCGAATTACCAAGCAAGTAATGCTGAATGCGGGAGGAGTGTTGACATGGGAAGCTTTTAAGCAGAAATTTATGGAGAAGTATTTTCCAGTGTATCTAAGGACTGAGAAAGAGATGGAATTTTTTAGGTTGACTCAAGGAAACCTGTCAGTTGATGAGTATGCTTCGAAATTCGAAGAGTTGGTTAAGTATGTACCCCAGTATGCTGGAGGAGAGAATGAGCGATCAAAATGTGCTAAATTTAAGGATGGTCTTAAGCCGGAAAATAAGTTAGCTTTTTCTCACCTGGAGATAGAGGACTTTGCTAATCTGGTGAATAGGTGTCGGATGTATGAGGCTGGTTTGAGGGCAAGGAGTGCAATGGAGAAGGTGACGAATCCATCTTCATCTCATGGACCGATTCGGAATCTTCCTTTTCATAGAGACTCTGGTGGAAAGTATCGGACTCCACATCCGTACTCTGGTTCTGGTGGAAGAACGGACCAACGTTTTGGTGGAAGTGGACAAGGTGGAAACTTTGGAGGCAGTGGTAATCGCGGTGGAAACCGTGGGAGCAATAGTTTTGGGGGAAGCCGCATGGGTCATAGTGGTGGAAATCGTAGCAGTTTTGGTGGAATGAGATCAGGAATTACACCTCCTCGTTGCAACAAGTGTGGTCGCAATCATTTTAGTTCGATGTGTCCACCCAGGAATTCGAACTGTTTCAATTGTGATAAGCCTGGTCACATTGCAAGGGATTGCAAGGAACCCAAGAAAGTGGCTAACTCAGGGAATGCAAATCGGCCTACTCTGCAAGGGAGAGTGTTCACTATGAGCGGAGCTGAAGCTGCGAATGCTGCTAATCTGATCCAAGGTGAATGTTTCATTCATAAGAATTCCTTATTAGTGTTGTATGATTCGGGTGCTACTCACTCGTTTATTGCTGATGATGTGGTGAATAGATTAAAGTTTAAAGTAGATGCTTTGCCTTATAATTTGATTGTTTCTACCCCTACTGATAAACCTGTGATAGTGTCTACCTATTGTTCTGATTGCCCAATAGAGATAGAAGGTAACACCTATTTTGTTGACTTGATTCAACTACCCCTTTCTCAAATAGATGTTATCTTAGGAATGGATTGGCTTATGAGGAATCATGTTCTTCTGAACTGTTCCGAAAAGTCATTAGTCTTTAGTGAAACCCAATCTTCTTTACCTAAACCCGAAGACCCTGAGCATTTATCTGCCAAGGAAGTTCAAACTTCATTGAAGGATGGAGCAGTGGCCTACATGTTTTTAGCCTCATTGGATATCAAGAAGGATAAGGAGCTACACGAATTGTCGGTGGTTAAAGATTTTCCTGAAGTTTTTCCGGAAGAGATACATGGTTTACCGCCAATTCGAGAAGTAGAATTCTCAATCGATGTGATCCCTGGAACTGGACCTATTTCCAAAGCACCTTATAGGATGGCCCCGGTGGAATTAGCTGAACTGAAGAAGCAATTGGAAGAGATGTTGGAGAAAAAGATGATACGGCCTAGTGTTTCCCCATGGGGCGCGCCGGTGTTGTTCGTCAAAAAGAAGGATGGCAGTATGCGTTTATGTACGGACTATCGCCAATTGAACAAGGTGACGATCAAGAATAAGTACCCTTTGCCCAGAATTGATGACTTGTTGGATCAATTGAAGGGAGCATCTGTATCTCTAAGATAGACCTTCGATCAGGATATCATCAGATTAGAGTGAAGGAGGAGGACATTCCTAAGACTGCCTTCAGAACTCGTTATGGGCATTACGAGTATCTGGTTATGCCTTTTGGTGTAACAAATGCTCCAGCGATATTCATGGACTACATGAATAGAATTTTTCATCCTTACTTGGACTCATTTGTTGTCATGTTCATCGATGATATTTTGATTTATTCCAAGACTAAGGAGGAACACGCAGAGCATTTAAGGACGGTCTTGACCATGTTGAAGGACAAGCAGCTTTATGCAAAGCTAGCAAAGTGTGATTTTTGGTTGGATTCAGTGCATTTCTTAGGGCACGTGATCTCAAAGGATGTGATTGCGGTGGATCCTGCGAAAGTAGAAGCTGTGCTGGAATGAAAAACACCGACATCTATGATAGAAATACGAAGTTTCTTGGGATTAGCAGGGTATTATCGTCGGTTTATCGAAGGATTTTCTCGCTTATCTTTGCCTTTGACGAAGTTGACGAGGAAAGGTCAGCTATTTGAATGGTCGGCGAAGTGTGAGGAGAATTTTCAAGAATTGAAGAAGAGGTTAACAACCGCGCCAGTGTTGGTTTTACCGGATACAACAAAGCCATTTTGTGTATACTGTGACGCTTTGAAGCAAGGGTTAGGATGCGTGCTAATGCAAGAAAGGAAGGTAGTAGCCTATGCTTCGCGACAACTGAAGATTCATGAGCTTAATTATCCAACTCATGACTTAGAGCTAGCGGCAGTAGTGTTTGCTTTGAAGATTTGGAGACACTACTTGTATGGTGTAAGAGTTGAAGTTTTCAGTGACCACAAGAGTTTGAAGTACTTGTTTGAACAGAAGGAGTTGAATATGCGTCAGAGAAGGTGGATGGAATTTTTGAAGGATTATGATCTCGAGCTACAATATCACCCTGGAAAGGCAAATGTAGTTGCTGATGCCTTAAGTAGGAAATCATTGCATGTTTCTGCATTGATGATCAAGGAATTGAAGTTGATTGAAGAATTTCGAGATCTGAATTTAGGAGTGGAGTTTAAACCTAAGAGCATGGTATTGGGACTGTTGACGATCTCAAGTGGATTGATGGAGAGGATAAAGGAACTTCAACTGAAGGATGAGGAGCTTCAAGCTAAGAAAGAGCTCTCGGAAAAAGGAAAAGAAGTGGAATTCAAAATTGGTAGTGATGGAGTGTTAAGGTACAAAGATCGTGTCTGTGTGCCGGATGATGCTGAGTTGAAAGGAATGATATTGGAAGAAGCTCATAAAAGTAAGTTGAGTTTTCACCTTGGTTCTCAAAAGATGTACCAAGACCTCAAGAGGATATTCTGGTGGTTTGGAATGAAGAGGGAAGTTGCGGAGTATGTGTCTCGATGTCTGACATGTCAGAAAGCGAAAATAGAGCATAAGAAGCCTGGTGGTGAGCTAAAACCGTTGGCACTGCCAGTGTGGAAGTGGGATTGTGTAACCATGGATTTTGTCTCTGGTTTTCCTAGAACTCGAAAAAGGTATGATGCTATATGGGTAATTGTAGATCGATTGACGAAGATTGTACGGTTTATTCCTATCAGTATGAGGTATCCATTGGATAGGCTGGCTGAATTGTACCTAAAGGAAGTGGTGAGATTGCATGGAGTGCCTTCAAGCATAGTATCAGACAAAGATTCGCGTTTTACTTCTAAATTTTGGGTTAGTTTGCAAACAGCGATAGGAACAAAGTTGGATTTAAGTTCGGCTTATCATCCGCAAACTGATGGACAATCAGAGCGAACTATTCAAACGCTGGAAGATTTGCTGAGAGCTTGTGTGATAGAGGATGCTGGAAATTGGAATTCTTTTCTACATCTGATTAACTTCACTTACAACAACAGTTTCCATTCGAGCATTGGAATGGCTCAGTATGAAGCTTTGTATGGTAGAAAATGCAGAACACCCTTGTGTTGGTTTGAAACTGGAGAGCATCTGATAATAGGACCTGATATAGTGCAACAGACGAATGAGAAGGTGAAGTCAATTCAGGAAAGAATGAGAACTACTCAGAGCCGGCAGAAAAGTTATCAGGATAAGAGACGAAGTCCGCTGGAATTCAATGAAGGAGATTATGTGTTTATGAAGGTAGTGCCGACTACCGGAATTGGCAGAATGCTCAAACCAGAAAACTTACACCTCGTTTCATTGGACCTTACCCGATTCTTAAAAGAATAGGACCTTTAGCCTATCAAATTGCTTTACCCCCTTTGCTTTCTAACTTGCATGATGTCTTTCATGTGTCTCAACTGAGAAAATATATTCATGACCCTTCACACATCATTGAGCCTGACTCAATACAACTAAAGGAAAATCTTACATATGAAGCTTTACCTCTAAGGATAGATGGTAGTAGTGTCAAAAGGTTAAGAGGGAGAGAGATACCTTTAGTTAAAGTAATATGGAGTCAGAACAATGGAGAAGATGCAACATGGGAGCTTGAGAGCAAGATGAGAAGTTCTTATTCGCACCTTTTTGCTTCAGGTACGACATTTCTCGGAGACGAGAAATCTTCAAGTTGGGGAGAATGTAACACCCGTCTAAATCCTCGTATTTGTTTTAAACAATAAAGAGATTTATTTTTGAAAAAGTGTTTTTAAAGAGCATTTCTTTGAATGAATTTCTTATTTCATGATTTTAAAGTGATGAATAATTTCAAAGGATTGGTTTTCATGGGATAATACTATGAGTCTTAAAAATTGAGTTTTTGGAATGGTCGTGTATTTAATATTTTTATGCTTTAAAGAAATTGTGATTTTTAAACATGAGCTATTCTATGAGAAAAAGATTGGTTTCCTATGCATGTATGTATATGTGTGTACGGTTTTGCATGTATGTGTATGCTTAGGATTATATGAAAATTTAAGTAGTTGAAGAATGTGAAATTAAGGAGAAAAGCCAACCAATAGGAATTAGGATGAGTGCCTTAAATTACTCTTCTTTGTCTTGGTTGATAAGACCTAAACCATGCAACAAATTGAAGTACCAGAATTGCCCCTCCTAAACCTATGTGAACCGAATTTTCCAAGGGCAAAAGAGTAAGCTCACGTTTGCCTATATATATATATATCTTTGTCCTTAGTTCATTTTCACACCATTCACTCTCATTTCCTTTCATTTCTTCATTCTAAACACCAACACAAAGAACCATTCAACTATTAGTGAGAGAGAGAGAGAGTGGCCGAGAGAGAAGAAGAAGAAGGAAGAAGAAGAAGAAACAAGCTTGATCCATGGATTCTCTTTGAAGATCAAAGTGCTAGAGGCTAGAAGACCTTGATTTTGGTGGGTAATTCGAAGATCCTAGAAGTTTAGAGTTAGTTTTGATTTGGGGTTTTGTAATTTTCTTTTCCTTTGCATGTTTGATGTTATGGCCTTATGATCTTTATTTCTTTTGCATGTATCATTTATGCTTTGATCTTGAACTTTTAAAGTCAATGGAACTTGTAAAATGCTAAACCATGAGCTAGATGATTCGGCCATGGCTAGAAAATTATGTCTTGATGCTTTTTAATTAGATCTAAGTGATTGCATGTTGGTTTCATGCTTAGAAAAGTTGATTTAAGTAGTAGCATGTCTTGATTTTGACTTGATCTTTGATAAAGCTTTGATTTTGTCTTGATCTATGAAAAGTTTTGATCTTAAAGTCATGCATGTTGTTTGTGAACAAAAAGCTTTGATCTTTTCTTAGTGCATGTCACGGTTTTGTAAAGAACCAAGGAAACAAGCTTTTGAAAATAATTTTTGATGCAAAAAGAACTTGATTTATGCATTGTGTTCTTGCATGTTAAAGATTTGAAGCTAAACTTTGAATCATGATGATGTTTATTCGGGTTAAGCTTAGAAAACCAAGAGATCATGTTTTGATTCTCATAAAAAGGCACATGCATGTAAATCTTTACTTGATTCAAGGATTTTAAAGTGCATGCATGAGATAATGGATGTAATTGTTATGTTGATTTGAGCTAAGAAAATAAATTTAAGTTTATTTGTTTTCATATAGTGGCTCACGGTTTTTAAGATGAAAAAGGGAGAGATAATCCCATGATTTATGTCTTTGATTTCAAACAAATCTTGCTTTGATTTGTGTGAATTTTTGGCCAATGCATGTTAACTAGGTTAGGGTTCTTTTTCATGAAGTGACATGAAGTAATGAGTATGTTTCATGGGTTAATGCTAAGTTGATTGGTTTGAAATGGTGTTGTGGTTATTTATTTTCTATTCGGTTTTGGGTGTTGAAAATGGGTAAATGAGTTTAGTTATTTCAAGAGGTGTTTTCAATGATTTTTTATTTTATTCCTTTGCTGTCCAGAAATTTATTTTAAGGTATTGCTATTCTAAAAGTGTTTTCAATTGATGAAGAGTGTGAATTTTTAAGCACCATTTGAAGTAACAAAAGCTAGATTGAAAAATATCGATTTTTCGGTGTTTTAAGAAACTAAAACGTGGCTGGACTGGTTTCAAACAGCAGCTTAAAGTAATTATTTAGCTTATATTAATATGGGTTTTCGAATGATTTTGAGAGATTTCAAGTGCCAAAAAATATTGAAGTTGTTTTGACCAACAATTGTATTTTAAAGAAAATGATGAAGAGGAAATAAGAGCTTTTCCTATTTTTAGTGAAGGAGAATAAAGTGATGCATTTCTATTGTAATGAATTTTGACGTAAACGTATTTTTAAAATACGAGGTATTCGGTAGACGGTGGAACGGAATCGCGAGAAGAAGCGAGGGACTACCAAGGACAAGGCAATTCACCTGCTGGACTAAGAGGTGAGAGTGCTGTGAACCCATAACGTGGTGGCTTGTAGTCTGAATATATGGATTGTTAAATGATGAGATTTATGTGATATCCTATGTGCTAATTGTTTATCTGCTCAGTTAATTGAAATGCATGATTGGTTTCGTTATGTATCTTAATTTTATTCTATTGATGATGTTGAGTATATTTTCATCCTGTCTGGAACTCTGGTTGTTGTTATATGTGTGACAATGAGAATCATGAGAAAAGAATAAGACTTAAGATTCATTGAAAAGTTTAAAGAAAGATGATAAGTGATGAGATCTGAGAATGCTTCAGTTAAGCAACGATGCCGAGATTGTGCATATGATATTGAGATGATGCTGATGAGCCAGAGCTGGTGAAAGTATGTTGTTGTTGTTCATTGGAATGAGATTGGTGTTGAGTTGAGCTTGCTCCTCCACTAATGCTCACTGAAATGAGATGTGGTACGAGTGGAGCTGGGCTCCTGAGTGATGAAAGTGAAGCCAGAGGGCTGATGTTTAAAAAAAAAAGAGATATGTTGTTCTGAGAAAGTTTCCGAGATGAAATGTAAGATGGTTGATGCAATCCCAGCTCTGTGCAATGCGATGAAAGTATTATGTGATTTTTGGGGAACGGATTTAACCCTTAGTGGTCGGGACTTGTCGAAGGGATGAATAGAGGGCAAGCCGACCTTAGGTTAATTAAAAATATAAAAGACTTTAAAAGACTCTAACAAAAGCGGTGAGCAATGAGTGCGAAGTAGTGGAGAGGAAGATACCATGGGTATCTGCGGATACTCAGGAGGAGATTGCATGAGGGGAGGGCAAGGACGGTGAACATCAAGAAGCCTGGAGTATATTTCTAGGTGGAACAAATTCCTATATGGCGCAGGGCTGATCGATTCCGGATGGCCGTGGTAAGTTCTGCACCGCGAACTAGAAATAGTACTGTCACCCCCTTGATTGCAAATCTAGAACAGTGAGAGGGACTGGAACAGGGCTCTGTGATTTTGTTTATATGATTTATTTGAGACTGTACCGGATTTTCTACAGTTCTCTTGGCTTGGAGCCATTTGATTTGTTGAGACAACTGTCAAGCCCGTGTGGTGAAGGTCCTGTACTCCTGTTAGCTTTCGACTAGGTTGGATGGATGACCGAGGAGATGTAGACGTGTGTGCTGACTGATTTTCCTCAGTGATGGTTTTTCCCCGCCTCATTGAGTGAACCGATTCTGATAAGACTTAAAGAATGATGAATGATTCAAAGAAAGGAAGTATAAGAGAATGTCGGAAGAGTTGAGAAAGACTCTGATAAGATTTTGAATGCTTGAAAGGATTGTGATGCCGAGTGCATGGATTTATGTGGCATGAGTTATGATCCTGATATGTTTGGAATACTGTTATATGCTTTGTTTATAAGTGCTTCCTATATGCTTATGTGAATAACATGTTCAGTTATGATATTGTTATGAGTATATTGTTCTACATGTTTACGCTACACTGTTCTGCATAGTCTGGTTATATTGTCCTGTTCTATTATTGCCTATCTCTATATTGAGTCTATTGTGAGACCGCATGGTCGACCCGTTAGTGTTCAGAACACTGACTCTCTCCTACCATGTTGTCGTATTGGCTCTTGCCGGTATTGCAACGGGTAGATGGCATATCATGTAGCGATCCACATGTGGCCTCTTCAAGGAGGAACATGGGAGGTTGTCCCTGATGGGTGGATATGGAGAGGAGATACTCGGTTGGAGATCGACGATCCCAGACATATTTTGCGAGGGACGAGTTTGGATGTGCATGTGGGACATGTCACTCTTCGAGATTATCAAGATGGTGGACCCAGGGAACATCATGAGTATGATGGTCAACCCGCACCGTTGGCAGCAGAGACGACTCCGCAGCCGATGGAGGAGGAAGATGTGTGTGACCCTAGTCATAGAGCTGATGCGGATTCTAGTGAGAAGATGGAAGCTGATGTTGGTTCGGATGAAGAGTGATGTTCGATGTGTCTGATAGTGTCTAGATGTTCTAGTGTCTAGGGTCTAAGTTTCCCCAATCGAGGATTACCTTTGTGAAATACTGGTGATGTAATCATGCTACTTTTAACTATATTTTTAATTAAGTTTCTAAACCTGGTATGTAAGCTTTGTAATCATGAACAACTTTTGGAAAACTATTGGAGATGAGACTCCGATGCTTCTGGTTATGATCAATGATGATGATGTTATATATTTTCGATGGTATTTCAGTTGTTGGAAGTTTCAAGTGACATCTCGATTTTCAGTTAAGGGATATGACCAAATGTGAACTTAGATTCATGTTTAAAAAAAAAATGGCCTCATTTTTACAACAATCTAATAATAATTAATGTAAGTTTTGGAAATGAAAATCGGGCTGTTACAATAATGAATAATGGATGACATGTTATAACAGGTAAAAAACTATGGTGTGTATGTCTACCAAAACACAATTAAGTGGATCTTATCATTTACCCATAAACAAACTAGTTAAGCATGTTCGTTTGGCATTATTTAGAGGAGACAATAAAATCTTCTAACTTGTAAAAAAAATATATCTAGATATAAAATTAACCCAAAATTGTATTTTCCCATGTTGTACCCCTAAAAAATTAGCAAAAACTACTTAACTCTAAATATTTCATAAAGTTTAACATAAACAAATTAGTTAAGACTCGTTTGCCCTTGTTTGGCAGAGACAAACAGGCCTAAAGTTTTAACATCAGACTTATCTTATAAGCTCAATGTTAGGATCGGATTATAAGAGCTCAAAATATCAGGGAGATATAAATTTATAAGCTATATTATTTTTCATACGCTAAGTGAAGAAAACATATAAGTGAACTTAACACTATATCTTGACCCAAAACCTTATGACATTAATAATATAATGGGTTCATCCAATTATATTTTTTTAAATCATCCCAATGTGAGACTTCTTCACTCCATAACTCACTTGAAAATATCTCACACTTAAATTATTTTGAGCTATTAAGGTTGTTTCATACCCTTTTTAGAAAGAGGTTTAAACATGCAATAATGATGAGAGATTAAGTTGTAAGCTTTTCAAATGTATGTAGAAGAGGGAACCCCAACCTCTATGGATAAGAGAGAATAAATGAAACGCTCATAATGAATTTTCGGAAGGATCAACCAGAGTGCTCTTGGCCCATGTAGAATGATGAAGAATTGCGATTTTATGGTGGTCTCATATATTTCCATTCTCTCTTCTCTTTAAGCAAAGTTTATGGTGTTTTGGCTCTATTGATACCTCATCCCTTTTGATATCCAAAGTGTCTGTCTCTTTTCGTAGAGTTTCAAAGTCATAAGGGTATTAAAGCAAGACTTGGCCAACAAGTTCTGGGATAGAGTGTAAGTCCGCTCTAACTGTTGATTGATGGGTAATCAGAGTGGACATACTAGTGAGCTAACTGGTAAGTGAGTGGGTTGGTCTGAGAGTGGACTAGTTAGAGAGCGTTTTAGATCTCAAAGCGACATCGATATCAGAGGGTCTCCATCCTTTATCTATCAAGAAGGTGCTTTATAAAAATATGAACACCTTGTGCGCTTTCCTCCATCCAAACAAAGCCTTCCAAGTCACATAATCCATGACATTCCTGGAAATCAATGCTTTGTGATGTCATTGATGTGTCGTCCTACACCGAAGCTACGTGGATCTATTTGCTAAGCATATTCTCTTCTTGCATTCAATCTTCACTTTAATCATGATGATCTTTTCATTAGTATATAATTAATTCCCTTGATTCAAAATATGTTAGCTTACTAAAATGAGGTCCCAAACAAAGGTTTAAAGATCATGTGTCAACTGATAATAAATTGAGAAAGGGATAATGACCCTTATATAGAAAAAGAAAGTGGATCCTACAGTTGGAATAAAACAGGAAAGAGCCAACTAAACTTTTTTAAAAAAATTATAAAAAAGGGCCAACTAAACTAATCAAACCTTTTTTTTAATACACTAATCAAACAAGATAATGCAAAGAACCCAATCAAGTTACGTGTATTACTATTTTCCCTAACAAAGTATAAATATACTACCATATTCAAACTACAAACAACATGACATATTTCAACAAGGCACCATGGACATGAAGCTTTCATGCTTCATTCCAATTTCCAATGAGAGAAAATGAAGCAATGAGAGGTACCATATTAATTATGCATGCTAAACGCAACTCAACCTAAAAATCTAGCAAATAATTAAATTGGTTTTTTTTACTAAAGAGATGAGAGAGAAAATTAGAGAGAGAGAAAGAGATTCTTTGAGAAGTCTGGATTGGGAAGGTGAATGGACGCTTGTTAGAAGCAAGAAGGGTGGCTACGGTGGAAGAAAAATTAAGGTGTTCATCCAGAATTTCCCCGATTTCATCATTGAAGGCATGCTGTTAGAAAAGTTGCAGTGATGGGGCAGGGTCTGCGACTTGTATATTTCTAATCGGAAAACAATAACTGGTTCTAGGTTTGACTTCGTTTCTTATAAGGGAATCAATGATCAAAATGCAGTTATTCGTGGACTAGAGGGCCTATGGTTTGGTTCCTTCAAACTACGAGCCAACCTACCCCGTTATGCTAAGGAACAAACTCATTCGAAGTTAGAGCAGACTAAAGGTCGAAAGGTGGCATCAGAGAAGGAACATAAGAAGACGGAAGAGACACTTGTTCAAAAGGAGAAACCTTCAACTTTGAATACAGATTTTTAAGGAAGAAAAGTTTATGGCCATGAGCAGAAAGATGAAGGTGTGCAAAAAGAGTGGCGTCCCCCGAATAATATTGGAAGTTGGGCACAACCGCTTCATTTCCAGCAAGATAAGAAGGTCTTGAAGAAAAAGAATACGACATTTCCCAAACGGCAGGAAGTAGGTGAGGGTGATTGGAAGGGGTTATCTTTCAAAACTTTGCCACAGGTTCGGGAGAAGGCCGAGAAATTTTTCGTAGGGGTCACTCACGATCCAAATGATGTCTTCTTGCTTCAAGATAAAATTTACTTGGAAGGTATTCGATCTATTACGGTGTATCCTTTGGGTGGTAAATTGGTTTTGATCAAAGTTGAAGAGGGTGAACACTTCTTAGAATTGGTGAAGGACCTTGAAGGTTCGTTTGAGAGATGGTTTAAAGATCTTAGACAATGGTCTCCGATGGAAGTCTCGAGAGAAAGGTTCTTATGGCTAAAATGCATCGGTATTCCTGTTCACGCATATTGCCATGAGTTCTTTAAATTTTTGGTGTCAAGTTTGGGGTCTTATCTGACTGTTGATTGGAGCACAATGAATGAGAAAAGATATGATGTAGCCAGAATTTTTATTAGAACTTCATCCAAGGAAGCAGTTAACATAAGGGAGCAAGTCTTGATAGACAATGAAATCTTCGAAATTCGTCTAATGAAAGAATCGTTTGTGGGTTTTCTTTCATTTAGGAGAGAAAAGAAGGCTCCGAGGGATGATTCAGTGGCATGCAGTCATGGTGGTTCAAGGACAAAGCATGATCAAACCGACGAGGAAGATGGTGGCTCGTTTTCTGGTGATTCCAAGTTACAAGGGTTAGACATTGATGATGATGCGTTTCACGACGAGAAAGAAAATTTGAAGAATATGTGCCCTAACGTTTTCCCTGCAAGTAATGAGACGGTTCCAAACTCTGAGGGTGATGTCGAATTGCATTCGTCAACGCTTAAACCAATTTTTGAAGATGGGCAATTGAGTCATTCTCCAATTTTAAATTTGGTGCATGAGGAGCACGTGGTTGCTTCTGCTATTGGGGATAGTGTAAGTCTTGCTCCAGTTGATAATACGTCTCAAGGTGATAAGAATATTTTGGGCTCTTTTGTACTTGAAAGCCCTTTGGCCCAACAAGTATCTCAGAGAAAGAAAAATTCTAAGGCCCGTAAATCTAAACCTGTTGTAACACCCTCATTTTATAGTAATTTAAAAGTTTGTAATCCAAATAAGGAAACATTAAAATTTACTATTCATAAAACAAGTTTTACAAATGGTTTGGGCATTCCAAATATAATATAATAAAATATAATATAGAGTTCCCTTCTGTCCATTCTTCCGCTTCGACACTCTGATCTTGAGCTCCTTAGCATTCAACTAAAATGATAACCACTAAGGGTGAGTCCTTTTCACATCACAGTGAATCAAAAGATAGTACATAGCTCATAACAAGAATTCAAGAATAATAATCAAATCTGACCATGGACCAACAAATTCACCACATTCATATGACAATTCTTACACACATCCACTTCCAAGCTCACTAAAATTCACATGATAACATCAATTTCCTTTTATTAAACATCAACTCTTTTTCTTCATGCAAATCAAGATTATACAATTTTATTACTTTTTAATCTCTCTTCATTGGTTTTCATGTTTTCTTTCCTCTTTTTGCATTCATTAGGTTCTCTTTTATATATATATATATATATATATATATATATATATATATATATATATAATTTGTAAAGATATAATGTGGATCCATAGCTGCGTACAGTCTCCTTCGGACAACGGCATACAGCTACACACTATGTGTGTCTTACGCGATCTATGCGTACAGTCTCCTACGGACAACACCTTACAAGACCTGGAATTCCACAATTAGAATGTGCGTCCATCATTGCGTACAGTCTCCTTCGGACAACGTCTTACAGCTGCACACAATGTGTGTCTTACGCGATTTATGAGTACAGTCTCCTTCGGACAATGCCTTACAAGTCTGGAAGCGCACAATCCAATTATATTTTTATTAGTTTAGGGTGTGTGTGTCCATAACTGCGTACAGTCTCCTACGGACAACTACTAACAGCAGCGCACTACGTGCGACTCATGCGATCTATGCGTACAGTCTCCTTCGGACAACGTCTTACTAGATTTTGATCACCCACAACCAGAATGTGCGCCCATCATTGCGTACAGTCTCCTTCGGACAACGGCTTACAGCTGCGCATCAAGTGCGTCTTACGCAATCTATGCGTACAGTCTCCTTCGGACAACGTCTTACAAGATCTGGGTCACACAATCCAAGTTATATCTTTAATATTTTATTGACATTTTTCTGAGTTGTTTTCATTCTCATAAAATCATCATTTTTTTTCCTTTTTATATTATTCAATTAAACCAACAATAATCAAAAATCACCCACACTAGGATATTACACCTGTAGCTTTACATGGGATGAAATATTTTATGAAGCCTCCTACAAGAACTAAGAAACGTAACAAGAAAAAGGCATCTAAAAAACTTCTTCTAGCAAAGTTCCAAATGACTCTGGTTTTGAGATGGGAAATAGAAGATTCTGGGCAAATAAAATCATTGTGGAAGCTGAGAAACTTGTCTCGTTAGCCATGGATGCTGGTCTCTCGGTTGATCTCTCTTTCAAAGAAGCAGTGGAGTTCTTCGTGCATTCAGAAGAAAGAGATGCAGAGCAGGGTGGAAACAAAAACAATGTTTAAATGATAATAGTTTCAATAAATTTGAGAGGTTTGGGTGGGGGATTGAAGAAGAAAATGATTAAGGAGCTGGTATTGTCAGAGCAAGCAGATTTTTTGGGTATCCAGGAATCTAAAATGTCGGAGGTTAGTAATCAATTGTACCTTTCTCTTTGGGGTAACAACAACTTTGATTGGGTTTTCCAACCGTCTTTGGGGAGATCAGGTGGACTAATTTCTATGTGGAATGTTGATAAATGGAAATTTAACTTTGAATTTGGGGGGGAGGGGGGGTTGGTTTCCTTGGAGTCTGCTTAATTGGTAGAGGAGATGAGCTCTTTTTCTTGGTTAATGTTTATAGTTCCTGCCATATTGATTGTAAAAGAATAATGTGGCGTGAGGTTCTTGAGATTAAGAACAAACTAGGGGGAGACAAATAGATCATTTTTGGATACTTTAATTCTGTTAGTTGTGCTGAAGAGAAGCGTGGGATTGCTGGTGAGGGGGGTTGTTTATCTGAAATGGTGGAATTTAATCTTTTTATTGACAGCCTGAAGGTGGATGAAGTACCAACTTTTGGTAGAAAATTCTCGTGGATGAGTGCTAATTGCAAATCTTTGAGCAAACTAGATAGATTTTTTCTGTCTGAAAATTGTGCTGTTTATATCAATTATTCGAAAGAATGGGTCATGTCCAAGGATTTTTCTGATCATTGTGCAATAGTTTTGAGATGTGGAGTAGTGCAAGATTGGGGTCCGAAACCTTTCCGCTTCAACAACTTTTGGCTTCAGGATCAGAGTTTCTTACCTCTAATTGATTCATGTTGGAAAAGCTATAATGTCCAAGGGTGAAGTGCCTTTCGAATTCATACGAAGTTGAAGATGCTGAAGAAATCGATCATCGAATGGAACAAGGAAGTCTATGGATTTATGGACAAAAAGATTGAGAATCTTAAGTCAGAAATCAGTCAGTTAGAAATCAAGGCAGAGGATGGTGGTCTATCTGAGCAGGAAATATTTGTAAGAATAGAAATGCAAAATGTTCTCTGGGACTTGGCATCTAAAAAGGTGAGTTTGTTGCAACAAAGATCTCGGATTCAATGGTTGAAGGAGGGAGATGCATATAGTCGCTTTTTCCATTCTTGGATTAATTTCATAAAACGTTCCAATTATTTGAGTTCTATTTGGGATGGAGAGAAATGGCTGAAGTTTGTATGTGATATTAGATCTGATGTAGTTGATTACTTTATAGGGTGTTGTTCTGAATCTATGACCTCAAGGCCAAAGCTGGATGGTGTTATTTTTCTGTGCTTAAAGCAGACTCCGTTTCTCTACGCTCGGCTCCTTTTAAGCTGGAAGAGACTAAAGCTGTGGTGTTTGAATGTGCTGGGAGTAAAGTTCCTGGACCGGATGGATTTAATTTCAACTTTATTAAAAAATGTTGGATATTCTAAAGGGAGATGTTTGGCAAATGTTCTCTGAATTTTATGCTGTGGGTAAACTACCAAGGGGAATGTTCTCATATTTTATAGCGTTGATTCCTAATATTAGCTCTCCACGGTGTTTTGATCCGTTTAGGCCTATCTCTTTACTTGGTGGAATGTATAAATTAATTGCAAAGACTCTTGCTAACAGGTTGAAAGGGGCTCTGCATGAGGTAATTTCTATTTCTCAGTCCGCTTTTATTCCAAATACACAAATTTCGGTTAGTATTGTTGTTTTAAATGAAGTAATTGATGATGCAAAACAAAGAAAAAAGAAATGCTTCATTTTAAAATTGGATCTTGAAAAAGCTTATTATTCGGTCAGCTGGTCCTTTCTAAAATATACGATGAAAAGAGTGGGGTTGGATGATAAATGGGTAGGATGGATGCATACTTGTATATTCTCAGGGAATATGTTAGTTTTAGTTAATGGGTGTCCTACTCAAGAGATTAAGATACAAAAAGGTCTCAAACAAGGACATCTGTTTGCTCCTTTCTTATTTCTATTATTTGTGGAAGGCCTCGCAGGTATGATGAGAACAGCAGAAGCAAAAATTTTATTTAAACCATACATGGTAGATGGTGGGGGTGTTTCTGTATCAATTTTGCAATATACAGATGACACATTCTTAGTGGAGAAGCTTCAAAGGATAATTTAATTTGGTGTTGATTAAAGTTGTTCTTTGTGGTTTTGAGCTAGCGTTTGGGCTCAAGGTGAATTTTCATAAAATAATCTGTTTGGTATTAATGTTGATCCTGTCTGGTTGGATTGGTATGACTTGGGCTGCATTGTAAGGTTGGCTAGCTTCCCTTTTCTTGTTTGGGCATCCCGGTTGCATCAAAGGCTAGAAGTATGGACTCTTGGTCAAAGGTTATTTTAGTTTTTCAGAGAAGGATGTCTTCTTGGAAAGGGAAAAATCTCTCCCTTGGCGCTAGAATCACACTTAATTCTGTTCTTTCAAATTTGCCTAATTATTTCTTGTCTTTTTTTTTACCAAAGAAGGTGAATGATATTATTGTGAAAGGGAAAAATCTCTCCCTTGGGACTAGAATCACACTTAATTCTTTTCTTTCAAATTTGCCTATTTATTTCTTGTCTTTTTTTCCCTACCAAAGAAGGTGAATGATATTCTTGTGAGGTTGCAGAGAAATTTTCCTTTGGGGTGGAAGTGAGAAGAGGAAAAATATTTGCTGGGTTAATTGGGAGGAGGTTTGTAAAAGTAAAGAGCATAGGGTTAGGAGTGAAGAATTTAATTGTATTTAATAAAGCACCAATGAGTATGAGTAAATGACGTTGGAGGTTACTTGAAAAGGAAGGGGCCCTATGGGAACAGGTACTATATAGTATATAGTAAGTATGGTTAGTTAGAACCGTTAAAATTATGAAGAGAACAAAATACAAAAAGGAGCTCCCACTAGTGGAAAGAGATTTGCAATCTTAGGGTAAGAAATGGAGCAGGATTAGTTCGAAAAGAGCATATCTAAGATTATAAGGAGTGATAACTCTTTAAATTTTTGGGAGGATGGTTGGTTTGGTAGTCAACCGCTAAAGGAAGTCTTCCAGAGTCTGTTCTTAATTTCTAATGCCAAACATAAGACAATAAAGGAGGTTTATGAAGTTGAAAATGGGTTGGTGGGATGGAATCTTAGGTGGAGAAAGGAGATTATTCGATTGGGAAAATTTTCAATTGGTGGAGCTTCATAATATGTTATGTTAAGGGGTGTTCCACTGCAGGAAAATGAAGATTTGTTGGGGACTTGGCAATGGTGGTGCATTTTCAGTGAAGACAGCTTACAGGTTCCTCATGGCAAACTTAGTTTCTCCATATTTGAATGATATCGGTGAAATGTCATTTGCTTTAACATAGCGTGGAAGGCGAATATTCCATCTAAAATTCAAACATTTGTGTGGCGGTTGCTGAGGCATAGGATTCCAACAAAACAAAATATAAGGAAAAGGAAAAGGGGGTTTTGGTTCCTAGTTGTGAATTTTGCCATCAAGAGTATGAGGATTCTTTACATTTGTTTTTGTCATGTACGGTTATTTTGCAGGTGTGGGATAAAATTGGAGATTGGCTGCAAGTTCAACATTTCAGTTTTTCAGGAGGATCAGTATATAATGAATTTATGTCATTTTTGAATCTTTGGTCAGGGAAGAATCGAAAGCGACTGGCGGTGGTAATTTGGTGTTCTGTAGTGTGGCTGGTCTGATTGGATAGAAATAAGCTAGTCTTCAAAGGAGAGGAAGTAAATATACATGAGCTTGTTGAATCAATAAAAATTAGATCTTGAAGATGAACAAATGTTTTAGGGGGTCTTTCAATTCCATACTCAGATTCACGTATGAGCCCAATGTCCATTGTCTAATTAGTTTTGATGCTTTCATTGTGGGTCATTGGTTGGTGTATCTTGCTTAGGCCTGTTATACTCTTTTTCCCTTGTTTAGAATTTTCCTTTATGGGTTTTTTCTTTCAAGGTTTTTAAGGAGGTAAAGGTCTTTGCAAGTGTTATTTGTAGGTAGGGGATAGATCAATTTTTTCTGTATAGTATGGTAGGTGTTATTTTGGGAGCTTTTTGTGTGATGTAGTTGTTACATTATCAGTGCTTCACAATGGTGTGAAGCGTTCTTTTGTATGTGGTGGTGGTTAACTTGGTAGCACATAATTGAGTTCCCCAAAAAAATCCTTCATAGAAGATGGGGTCTTTGATTGGTTCTATGATGCTCGGTTTTCCTTTTTTTTTTAATAAAATTTTCTTTTGTTTGATGCCTAAGCAGCTAAGCCTTATAATTAGGCAGCTTAACTGTTAGAAAAAAGTATAGAATAACAATATTGGTAAGATTGATTGTACTTGAAACATGTTCTTCAATATTGTTCTTAAATCGTTATTCACTTCTACTATTTATTGCAAGATTATGATAAATTGACTTTAAGATTTATTCAAGCACCTATATATTATCGGTTAGCAATTCAACAAACTCACTTTAAAATTTTTTTTAAAAAAATCTGAATATTAAATGAGAAAAAGAAATATATTTAGAGAAAAGTGGAACCTATTTATTATGCAGCAGATATGTTTGTTCAATTAACAAATTAATCTAGAACTTACGTTTTTATACACGTATCTGTTCATTGGTAAAAGTTACAATTGTTTTTCAAACAATCACTAATATTAACCATATTCCTATCCCGATTTAGAACTTTTTTAACACGAAAATGCGACGTTTAAAGGAAGAAAAAGTGGTCGAGGTGATGAGTTGGAAATAAAAACAGGGAAGGGTCAACTAAGCTCATTAAACTTTTGTAAAAAAAAAAATTATTTAAGTTTTTAATCCTTTAATTTAAGTATATTTTAACCTAATTCTTAATTTTTTATTATAATATTTTAGGTATCTGAACTTTGCTCAATTATTTGAAAATGATCCTTTAGTCAGAGAAGTACTAACATAACCAACAAAATGCCACATACATTAACACGTAATGTGCCACATGATGCCATATATTTTTTAATTAAAAAAATAGAATTTATTAAAAGTAATCAAAATAGCATTTTTTTTAAAGAAAATCAAACATTTTTAGTTATTGTAAAGAGATGATTTTTTTTAATACAAAAAAACAATGTGGCGCATGTGATGACATATAAGATGCATGTTAGTTGTCGAAATGGTGAAAGCGATCATATCATCACTTAAATACTTAAATACAGAAGGATTATTTCCAATTAATTAAGTAAAATTCAAGAATCTAAAATATCATAAAAAAAAGTTTAAGAACAAGACAAACCAAGAGTAATGTTATGTGAACATGCAGATTTGACATTTGGATCTAACATTTGACTTATGTTATATTCATAAACAATAAAAATGCATATAAGACAGGGAAGGGTCAACTAAGCTCATTAAACTTTTGTAAAAAAAAAATTATTTAAGTTTTTAATCCTTTAATTTAAGTATTTTTTAACCTAATTCTTAAATTTTTTTTATAATGTTTTAGGTACCTGAATTTTGCTCAATTATTTGAAGATGGTCGTTTAGTCAGAGAAGTAGTAACATAACCAACAAAATGCCACATACATTAATAAGTAATGTGCCACGTGACGTCATATATTTTTTTAATTAAAAAAATAGAATTTATTAAAAGTAATTAAAATCACATTTTTTAAAGAAAATCAAACATTTTTAATTATTGTAAAGAGATGATTTTTTTAATACAAAAACAATGTGGCGTACGTAACGCCATATAATATGTTAGTTGTCGATATGGTGAAAGTGACATGTCATGTCATCGATCCGATCATATCATCACTTAAATACTTAAATACAGAAGGATTATTTCCAATTAATTGAGTAAAATTCAAGAACCTAAAATATCATTAAAAAAAAAGTTTAAGAACAAGACAAACCAAGAGGAATGTTATGTGAACATGCAGATTTGACATTTGGATCTAACATTTGACTTACGTTATATTCAGAAAACAATAAAAATGTACATAAAACAAACCATATGTTAGATCCAAATATCACATCTGGTAATTACAATATATATATATATATATATATAATATATATATATATATATATAAAAAATCTAAATTCATGAACTAAAAACTTAAATAAACCAAAAATAAGCAGATAAACTCATCTAACCTTTTTTTGGGTAAACTCTATCAAACTAGATATGCAAGAACCAGATCAAGTTAGGTGTACTGTTACTCTTTTCCCTCTCAAATTATAAATTTTTTGACACATTCCATTTCAACAAGGCGCCATGGATACGAAGCTATCAAGCTCTTTTCCAAGTCTCATATGAGAGGAAAGGGAGCAAATATGAGCCCGGAATCGTTGCCAGCAACACCCTCAATCAGAGGGTCCTTCTTTTGCCGGCAAGTCATCCTCGGCTCAAATGTACTCTCTCTACCTCTTCATGCAAGACATTTGAGCAAACCAACATTGTAGAACTTAAAAACACCACACACTATTTGAAACTCTTTATTAGTCTTAACATCTCATATTTCATCTTGTATGCTATATCATCATCATTGGCCTATGTATTTATATGCATAGAAGGTCAAAGTTGATAACGTGATTACACTGTTCATTAATCCTTTACTGTTCTTGTTGTCTGGAATCAATTTTCATTTTGCTACGTGTAGCTTTATTTAAGGATTATCTAGGAACAAAAAAAGTTGAGTTGGCACATTTTTCTTACAAAAACTATTTGTTGGTTGAAAAAGTTACTGTTGTTGTGGGAAGAGAATATAAGAAGGGAAGTCAGCGAGAGACTTGTCATGGTAAGTTGCTGCCATGTTGCTTTTGTAGATATATAATGTTAGTTAGACATATGCATCTAATATCTAAGTCAACATTTACTATTTTAAGTAAAGAAGAAAAAAATAATAGTAAAAAAAGAAGGTCCCACCATTTTTTACCCAAATGATAGATGTTTGAGTTAGATGGTAGATGTATATATTAAAATGACTTATTTATGTCACAAGTCTATGGGTATTTTTGCCAAATACCCTTATTCTTATTTTTTCAATGTCTGATTACTCGAAATTACTTCTGGGTTTGTCATATACCCCTATTATCAATTCTGCGGAATCCTGATCAGACGCAGGAGGTTAGGCACGTGGTGCCCAGTGGGCGAAGATCATTTTTTACTTTAAATTAAAAACCTAAAAAACTTAATATTTTTATATTTTTAGTTAAATAAAAAAAAGGATTGAAGAAAGAGGTCGTTTTTGCCCATCTGACATCACGCGGTACCACATGACCAACCTCCTGTATCTGATCAAGATTCCGATATTACATGTCAGCAAAATTGGTCAGAATTGATAGTAGGGGTATATTACAAACTCAAAAGTAATTTCGGGGAGTCAGACATCGAAAAAAAGAGAATAAGGGTATCCGACAAAAGTACCCCAAATTTCAAGGACTTCTGACATAATTAAGCCTATTAAAATAATATATATTAAATTTTCAAATAAAATTGCTTCCTTTGAAACCAATGTTTATATTTGATAAATAAAGTGAAAAAAATAAAATAAAGTGACACAAAATGTGAGAATATATAATTGTGCCGTTCATGCTATGATATTATCAATGAGAATTTGTTCTCATAAATTCAGCTGATTGCAAAGAGGATCTGATTAGATTTTTGGATTCTATAGCAATTTGGAGAGAGTCAGAGAGGCTAAAATTTCTTTGTTCCTGGATAACCTTGAAATCTTCCAACATACAGTCAATTGATTTGTCACTGTCCATTGAGAATCCATCTTTGAATTTCAAAGAGTAATCTCTCTTTTTTGAAAAGATAAAAGTCAAAGAAAAAAAGTTACTACTACGTTAATAAACTAGAATAAAATCTTTTCCTAATGATATAACATAACAAGACAGCATTTCCTAACAACAGTATTACAGTAATATGCCTCATTTAGCATAACAGATAACCTTTCTTTGGGTACAGAGCTAGAAGGCCTCAAAGAATAAAACATGGAGGAAAAAAAAAATAGGCTTAATTGCATAATTGGTCCTTTATCTTATTTATTAGATTCATTTTGGTCTTTTATATTTTTTTTTGCAATTTACTGGTCCTTTATTTTTTTTTTAAGATTCAGTTTGGTCATTCCGTTAAAATAAAGTTAAATGAGAAGGAATATTCCAAGAATATTCCCCTTTTAGGCTTAATTGCATAATTGGTCATTTATCTTATTTATTAGATTCACTTTGGTCATTTATCTTAATATTTCAAGAATATTCCCTCTTCTTCTTCCTCTTCCTCTGCTCTCTCCTTACAGCGGCGGCAGCCACCATGGGCGCCTCCGCCACCGCCCATGCCACCGTCGCCGCCATTTTTAGAAATTAATCGGAGTTGTTGAAGCGTTTTGCACGTGTTTTCACACGTTTCCAGCAGGTTCAGAGGTGAAGAAGAAAAGGGAATATTCTTGGAATATTAAGATGAAAGACCAAAGTGAATCTAATAAATAAAATAAAGGACCAATTATGCAATTAAGCCTAGAAGGGGGAATATTCTTGGAATATTCCTTCTCATTTAACTTTATTTTAACGGAAGGACCAAACTGAATCTTCTAAAAAAAATAAAGGACCAGTAAATTGCAAAAAAAAAGATAAAAGACCAAAGTGAATCTAATAAATAAGATAAAGAACCAATTATGTAATTAAGCCAAAAAGATACAATGATTTTCGCTTTCACTTTTGAACCATTAATAGAACAGTTTTGTAAAAGCATTGCAAAAGATATATATGTAAAATAATACATAGTTTTACGAGTCTAAATAAACCTTTACATTGCCGATATATAATTTATTTTCGATAATTTTAATTGGTATTGGTTCAAGTACATATAATGTTTAATTTCGTTTAAGTAAAAACTTCTCACTAGTAGAAAATATGGATTTTACATTGCCTAATTAACATCAATTTTAGAAAACGGATGTAAAAACCAAACGTGGTGGCAAACCTGTAAATAAGTTTAAGATAAAAAACTTTCCGCATCAAATTTTTTTATAACTGATGCGAAAAGTCATAGTTTCTTGAACTTTCCGTATTTGTTTTTTGTTAACTGATGCGAAATGTCTTATTTTCATACTTTTTGCATCAGGTTTTAGATAAATGATGCGGAATGTTTAGTGCGGTGACAAACTTGTAAATATAATAAATTCAAGAAATAAACATTTCGCATCAGTTTTTTATGACAGATGCGATAACCCTTATTTGGTTATACATTTCGCACCAATTTTTATTTAGTACTTGATGCGGAATGTCCTTATTTCTCTTACTTTTCGCATCATGTTGTAAATAAATGATGCAGATTGTTTTACAAAATGACTAAAACCTATTGCTGAGAACATAACCCTCAAGTTCTCCTTCTTCTTCTCACGGCGCTGCAAACTTCTTCTTCTCACGGCGGCACAAGTTGTTCTTCTTCTCACGGCGGCGCAACTTCATTGTTCTTCGTCTTCGCTGAGAGAGAAGCCACACGGAGAGAGAAGCATCACCGTCGCCACCTCCGACAACAAAGCTGCCGCCGCCTCCCTCTCTGACAGCAAAGACGCCTCTGCCTCTACCTCTCCTCTCCTATAGCAAAGATCTCCCCTAGCTCTCTATTTTCCTCTCTCTGTCACAGCACCATGAGAGATCGACCACCAGTTCCATCGTCTTCTTTCGTTCCATAATCCTTTCGTCAACCCTCAGCACTCCATCCTCTAGATTTGTTAACCCTCAACGTTCTATCGTCTTCTAGGGTATGTTTTTTTCATAAACTCTCGATTTCCACCCTCCCTCTTCCACTCTCGCCACTGTCGGTGCCGATTTCGACATCAAGGTAACCCCCTTCTCTTTATCTCTCTCTAAGGATTAGGGTTTTACGATTTGGTACTTTATTTATTAATTCTATAAAATGTCGGTGCCTTGCCTTGGATTTATTGATTTTGTTTTACTTTCCATATGAACATAAAATTGAACATTTTTTCCCTCTGGTTAATCTTTCAGTTGTAACACCCCTAATTTTCGTCTCCCGAATAATAAGAAATTAATAATAAAAAGTTTTATTATTAATTTATAGAAATTTTCCAAGTTTATATTTTGTATTTAATTAGACTTAAAAATAAAAATAAGTTGAAACATTTTTATAGGGCAAATAAATGCAAAATATAAGGATATTGCATTTTGGTCCCTGAATGAGGACTTAAAGGTAATATTAAAAAGGTTCTTGGAGGGAAAGATTTAAAAATATTAATTTTTGAATTTTGTACTAATCTAACCGGTTAGTAATGCCCTGTAACCGGTTAGACGATGAACCCAGAAACTGGGTTAGTGGAATTTGATGAGTAATCACTTGATTAATCCAATTAATCGCCACGAAATCAGCCATAGATTAGTGGAAACCACGCGTCGGTATGCATGGCATTGAAATTTCTCTATTTAAGCCTGTCTTGTGGACGAATTTAGGGTTGGATTTCTGAAATTGAGAAGGGAGGCTCTGTTTAGGGTTCAAGCTTCATCTCTGAAATTCTTCTTTGATTCTGAGAGGTAGACTCTGAGTGATACACGAACACGAAGCTTACATCCAGAGCTTCGTGTTGATACCAAATTGTAAGTCAAGAGTGTGTGTGGAAGGAGGAATCAATTTGGGAAGCTAGGAGTTGGAAACTGAGTTCTCTGTCATTCCTGTTCTGGGAGCTGAATTCCAGATCTGATTTTGGGTAAGTACAGCCACCATTAAGCTTCCAACCTTTTCTATTTCCTAGTGCATGTTACCTATTTTGAGTCCTAATGGTTTTCCCCAATTTCTTTGGCCATTTGCTATGTCAAAACTTCTGGTCTTTGGACCCTGTTGGTGGAATTCGTGGCTGAGAACAGAACCTTGGGTTTGTGAGAAATCTGTGGAGATTCTTCAAGTTCTGTGTCAATCTCCATCAAACTCAGTCTTAAGGTATGGGAGAAGTCTACCTTATACTAGATTTAGACTAAAATTCAAGTGATTTAGGATTTGAGTTAACAAAACTCAAAAAGGGCATTATGTGCAATATGGCACAAAGGCTTGGAGGCCAAAGTTTTGCTCACTGTGGTTTTGAGCAACTTTATATTGATGCATGCAAAGTATATGGAAGCTAAATTCTGAATTTGAATGCATTATAAGCTTTGTTGTATTAAATTGTGTTTATGTGAATTTTCATGCAATTTGATATCATAAACCTGATGCATGCAATTTGAATGTGATTCTGGGTATAAACATGTTTATCTTAAGGCATATGAACTCTGTGAATATTGAGATTTGGTTAGATTTGAGAAAAGAAGAAAATGAATTTTTAAAACTGTTGTTTTAATGGACTGTCGGCATAATCTAACCGGTTACTCGATATTCGTAACCGGTTAGACACTGAAGAATTTCAAAGAAAAGTCAGTTCATTAATCAGTCCTGAAATTTTAGTGGTTTCTGCTCAAATCTATGCTCTAATCTCATTATACCTGATCTGAACATGAGTTGTTATAATGTCAAGGTTCAGATTTGAAAGATTAGAATTAATGCCTTAAGTTAATGAAATAATTTCAAGAGGAAATTATGTTCATTGGAAAGTGAAAAGTGATTTAGACCTTTGAATGATAAAACTGTAATTTTTGAGGCATAAAACAATGTTTAACTTGTTTATGGATTGGGTGGCAAATTCAAGAAAGAGGGTTTTTCCTGAATTTCAATGGTAAACAGTTCAGGTATGTAATTCTAACCGGTTAGCCTGAGACTGTAACCGGTTAGTACCTGAATCTGAAAAATAAAAAGTTAAGTTTTTGAATACCATTGACTTTTTTTTACCTAATCTAAGTTTAAGGGCATGTTTTGAGAAAATTCAAAGGAGAATTTTATGCCAAAGTGTATGCCTCAAATAAATCATTCAAAAGGGAAATTGGAATATTTCTAAATCACATTAATTAATGTAAAGATAAAACCAACCTTGATATTTGTGCATCCATATAGACTGGAAGTCTGGTTGGTAGGAACGTTTATCATATTCTGGGAATATGAGGAGGGTACTCCGGGAGTACCAAATTATAACCTACTTGATGACACATTATAGATATGTGGCCAGTGTCCGGGACCTGGTTTTTATGCGTTCTGGGAACGTATGCGTTCTGGGAACGTGGTGCACACTCCGGGAGTGATGCTTATTATCCAAGTATGGTTCGGCATTATGTTCTGGGAACAAATGTCGGTGTTCCGGGAACACAAGGGTGTATTGGATGGACGTCCAAGATGGACTTTTAGAGGCCTCAGTTGTGGATAGAAAATCATACATCATGTCACTTGCATTATAAGAGTTATAATGTTGAAAACTGGTGTGCTCATATGTATTTGCATTATGATCTGTCCATGATATATTTGTGATTGTAATTTAGTCTTTATCAATTATGTATATGTGTATACTTACTCCCTGTGCCTTGTTTAGGTGATGGCCAGATACCTAGCTTGCATCGAGATACGCCCTATCCCTAGCGGTATATGGACGTATGAGGAGCACCGTGCCACTTTTGAGGGGGAGGTTGAGATCACTCTCTACCACCCTAACTCTCTGGTGCGAGTGCGACCTCGTCGATTTAGGATTCTCTTAGTCTACACTATGCATGTTCCACCTTTTTATACATATAGAGGACCACCCCCGGCTCGACCTATGCGTCGTTTCCATAGTTTTCGTTTTAGAACTGCCACTCGTTCCCATCCTTCCTCCCATAGAGTTGTCACTGAGGAGACTCCTTCTCCTGGTCCGACTGACTTGGATAGGATTGCTTCTGCAGACCTTAGACCCAGTGGTGGGGTCTCTACACAGTCAGGCGAGGTCGAGGAGGACCCTGTGGAGGATGAGAGCGAGGAGGAGGTGCATGTTGAGCCGACTGTTTCTGCTAGAGGTGGACCCGCTGGTTCATAGGAGCCTGCATAGCGTAGATGTTTTGGATCCTAGATCCTAGGGATAGAGCTGTGGAGGATCTGAGGAGCTGCTGAGGACACGGATGACTTGCTCTGGGACTTCTATTTTGGATTTTGTTATATATATTGTATATATCTGAGAGGTCTTAGAGTGAGCTTTTATTTTATGCAGCTGGCCTGTATATGTTTCATCAAAACTTGCTATCTCGACTTTTTATCACTTGCTACTGACTGTACTGATGGGGTTTATATTATGACTTATATATATATATATGATGTTTCTTTACCTCAGCAGTGCCCCATAAGTATTACTTTTACTTCCGCGAACTCTGATTTCTATTGAGAAAGGATTCGACGATAAGTTTATGCTTTATATATTCAAATTCAACTCGAGAGGCAAATATTATGTTTTAATATTAACTATGAAGAGTATTTTCTATAGTTAAGGAAATGTTATCTCGAGAGCCTTTTCGAAACTAAGATATTGTTAAGCCGAACTTTCAAAAATGATTTATGTTCAAAAGGGTTTATGAACAAGCAAGTACTAGTTCTAAAAAGGAGAAAAATTTTCTAGCCCAAATTTTGATAGCAAGTATTCAATTATTTGAAAATATTAATTATTTTCAAGTTAAAAAGAGAGTGTCACACCCTTTGGTGGTATCAGAGCATAGGTCCTGTCCCTCATGGCCCGAAGATGCAGCTAAGTATGGTATTCAATGTTGATTGAATATATTTTGAGTAAGTTAGTCGTATTTATGTTTTAAAGACCTTTTTAGTAACCCAAAGCCCATAGTGAAGGTCTTTCTATGGCAACCCGGAATAGAAATATTACTAATGAAATGTTAGAACGAATCACGACCGTGCTGGAAGGCATGCAGCAGCAGCAGAGGCAACAACCATCTTAAGGGTGAGCTGGTAACCCATCTGCTGGCAATATGGCAAATCAGGACGCTAAGACTCTGTCGGAGTTCAGAAAGTGCAACCCACCAAGATTCGAGGGAGGATATAAACCTGACGAGGCGAACAAGTGGTTGTATGAGATTAACAAGATTTTCCGAACTCTGGAGTGTTCTGATGAACAGAAGGTGACCTATGCAGTTTACATGCTTCACGGAGAAGCTGAAAACTGGTGGGATCATACTGTCCAATTGCTGAATTTTGAAAGGAGGGCAATCAACTGGGGAGTATTTATGGAGAAATTTCTTAATAAATATTTTCCAGAAGATTTGCGGAGAAAGAAGGAAGTGGAATTCATGCAATTGAAACAGGGGGATATGAGTGTAGGAGAGTATGCTACCAAGTTCGAGGAGCTGATGAAGTACTCTCCCTACTACTTAAATAACCCTGATGAAAGGAGTAAGTGTGTTAAGTTTGAAGGTGGACTAAGGCCGGAGCTGAAGTCTATCTTCAGTTATCAAAGGATTCAGAGTTTCCCTGCACTTGTGGATATGTGCAGAATGTATGAAGATGATAAGAAGGCTGAGTTGATTGGAAGTCAGGTGAAGGGGGTTGGACAGAACTATGGACCACAGAGGAAGAAGAAGTTTGATCATCGGAATAATGGTCCATATTCTAAGAACAAGGGTAAGGGCAAGGCGGTGATGGATAACAAGAACAAGTCTCACGATAATACTCCTTATTGCGAGAAGTGTAGACGTTATCATCATGGTCAGTTTTGCTGGTCCACAGGAGGATGTTTCAAGTGTGGAAAGCAAGGTCACTTTGCTCGTGAATGCAAAGAATCTGAAAAGGGAGATGCAAATGGATCTGCTGGCAAGCCTGTGGTGCAAGGAAGAGTATTTACCCTGAGTGGTAATGAAGCAACCCAAACCCCGAATCTCGTGCAAGGTAACTTTCTGCTTAATAACCAACCTTGCAAAATCATGTTTGATTCTGGAGCTACACATTCTTTTGTTTCTCCTGAATGTGTGAATAGGCTAAATCTTGTTGTTTCTGATTCACCCTGCTATCTTAGTATAGATACCCCTACGGGAATACTGATCTTCACCGCTAAAGTCTGTTTAGGGTGTAATGTAGAAATTATGGGTCATCTTTCTAAGGTAGATTTGGTTTGTCTTCCTAAGTTACAATTGGATGTGATCTTGGGTATGGATTGGTTGATGAAGAACCAAGTGATCATCAATTGTGAGGAAAAGACAATTCAATATAGGACCCTTGAACCGGAAGGTTATATATGTTTATTCTCGGCTTCTGGAGAAGAAGAGTCGATGCCGATCGAGGAGATTCCGGTGGTGAAAGAATTTCCGGAAGTATTTCCTGAAGAGATACCAGGATTACCTCCGAAGCGAGAGATAGAGTTTGGGATTGATTTAGTCCCTGGAGCTGGTCCCATCTCTATTGCTCCTTATAGGATGGCACCACCAAAAATGGTAGAAATGAAGAAGCAGATAGAGGAGTTGTTGCAGAAACAAATGATCAGGCCAAGCGTTTCGCCTTGCGGAGCTCCATTACTATTTGTAAAGAAGAAAGATGAGAGTATGAGGATGTGTGTGGATTACAGGCAATTGAATAAGGTGACTATTAAGAACAAGTATCCTTTGCCAAGGATTGATGACCTCATGGACCAGGTTAGGGGAGCTGCAGTGTTCTCCAAGATTGATCTGAGATCGGGTTATCATCGGATCAAGATAAAGGAGGAGGATATACCCAAGACTGCATTTCGATCTCTATACGGTCATTATGAGTATGTTGTGATGCCGTTCGGGTTGACTAATGCACCTGCTATTTTCATGGATTATATGAACCGGATCTTTAGACATATTTGGATTTATTTGTGGTGGTATTCATTGATGATATTCTGGTCTATTCTAAAAATCCGGAAGAGCATGAAGAGCATCTCAGGATTGTGTTGAAAGTCTTGAAGGAGAAGCAATTATATGCCAAACTTACGAAGTGTGAGTTTTGGTTGAACAAAGTGAAGTTTTTGGGGCATGTAATCTCTAAAGAAGGAATTGCGGTGGATCCAGCAAAAGTAAGTTCAGTGCTAAGTTGGGAACAGCCTAAGACCGTGACGGAGGTGAGAAGTTTCTTAGGGCTGGCTGGATACTATCGTCGGTTCATAGAAGGATTTTCTAAGATTCACTGCCTTTGACTAAGTTGACTAGGAAAGATCAACCGTTCGTGTGGGACGATCGGTTCGAAGTTAGTTTCCGTGAGTTGAAGGAAAGGTTAACATCATCTCCTGTGTTAATCTTACCTGATCCTCACAAGAGTTTTGAAGTGTACTGTGATGCATCTAAGCAAGGACTGGGTTGTGTATTGATGCAAGAAGGAAGAGTAATGGCTTATGCATCGCGACAATTGAAGAATCATGAAGTGAATTACCCGACACACGATTTAGAATTGGCTGCGATTGTGTTTGCCTTAAAGATATGGAGACATCATCTCTATGGCACTACATTCCAAGTATTTAGTGACCATAAGAGTTTGAAATATCTGTTCGACCAGAAAGTGTTGAACATGAGGCAAAGAAGATGGATGGAGTTTTTAAAAGATTATGACTTTAAACTCCACTATCATCCGGGTAAAGCAAATGTGGTTGCAGATGCTTTGAGTCGAAAAGAAATCCACATAAGTGCGATGATGGTTAAGGAAGCAGCGTTGATCGAGGAATTCAGAGACTTGAGCTTGTTGACACAAGTGGAGCCAAGTATCAAGTTGGGGATGTTGCAGATTTCAAACGAGTTCTTGGAAAGAATTCGGGAGTTGCAACGAGCAGACGAAGAATTGATGGAAAAGATGAAACTAGGTTCATAGGGAAGGGAACCTGATTTCAAGATTAGGCAGGATGGAATCCTTCGTTTCAGGACAAGGATTTGTATACCAAGAGATCAGGAAGTTAGAAGACTGATTCTTGACGAAGCCCATAAGAGTCGGATGAGTATGCATCCTGGATCAACCAAAATGTATCAAGAATTGAAAAAGATGTTTTGGTGGTCTGGATTGAAAAAGGATGTTGCGGAATACGTAGCGGCGTGCTTGATTTGTCAGAAAGATAAGGTAGAACATCAGAAACTGGGAGGACAGTTACAACCTTTGAGGATTCCCCAGTGGAAGTGGGATAGCATCTCAATGGATTTTGTGTCTGGTTTGCCAAGGACAGCAGCAAATCATGATGCAATTTGGGTAGTTGTAGATAGGTTAACCAAGTCGGTGCATTTTATTCCGATAAATATGCGTTATCCTTTGAACAAGCTTACCCAGATCTATATCAAGGAGGTAGTTCGTCTTCACGGAGTGCCTTCGAGTATTGTGTCGGACCGAGATCCCAGATTTTCGTCGCAATTCTGGAAAAGTTTGCATGAGGCTATGGGAACAAAATTGAAACTGAGTTCTGCGTATCATCCACAGACGGATGGCCAGACGGAGAGAACGGTTCAATCTTTGGAAGATGTGTTGAGAGCTTGTGCACTTGAAGAACAAGGAAGTTGGGATCAAGTGTTACCTCTTGCTGAATTCACATACAACAACAGATATCATGCGAGCATTGGAATGGCACCGTTCGAGGCGTTGTATGGAAGGAAGTGTCAAACCCCGCTATGTTGGTTCCAAGTGGGGGAGAACTTGATGGTTGGACCAGAAATGATACAGCAGACATCTGAGAAGATTCAGATGGTCCAGGCAAAGATGAAAACGGCTCAGAGACGGCAGAAGAGTTATGCGGATAAGAGGAGGAAACCATTAGGGTTTTCAGAGGGCGATCATGTGTTCCTTCGGATAGTTCCGATGAAAGGAATCAATAGAGCTTTGAGAACCCGAAAGCTTTCGCCTAAGTGTATAGGTCCATACCAAATTCTTAAGAGAGTTGGCCCTGTTGCTTATCAGCTAGCTCTACCACCCTCTTTATCCAATTTGCACCACATCTTTCATGTTTCGCAATTAAAGAAGTACATGCATGACCCATCAGTTATTCTAAAACTCCAGCCTGACCATCTAACTCTAAAGGAAAACCTGACCTTTGAGACCAGACCAGTTCAGATAGAAGATCGTGAAGTTAAGCAGCTCAGGGGAAAGGAGGTACCTTTAGTAAAGGTCATATGGGACAATGCTGACGTATCAGAAGCCACATGGGAATTAGAAGAGAAGATGCGTCAGGAGTATCCGGAGTTGTTTTTGTAAACTAGAATTTCGGGGACGAAATTCCTTTTAAGTGGGGGAGTAGTGTAACACCCCAAATTTTCGTCTCCCGAATAATAGGAAATTAATAATAAAAAGTTTTATTATTAATTTATAGAAATTTTCCAAGTTTATATTTTGTATTTAATTAGCCTTAAAAATAAAAATAAGTTGAAATATTTTTATAGGGCAAATAAATGCAAAATATAAGGATATTGCATTTTGGTCCCTGAATGAGGACTTAAAGGTAATATTAAAAAGGTTCTTGGAGGGAAAGATTTAAAAATATTAATTTTTGAATTTTGTACTAATCTAACCGGTTAGTAATGCCCTGTAACCGGTTAGACGATGAACCCAGAAACTGGGTTAGTGGAATTTGATGAGTAATCACTTGATTAATCCAATTAATCGCCACGAAATCAGCCGTAGATCAGTGGAAACCACGCGTCGGTATGCATGGCATTGAAATTTCTCTATTTAAGCCTGTCTTGTGGACGAATTTAGGGTTGGATTTCTGAAATTGAGAAGGGAGGCTCTATTTAGGGTTCCAAGCTTCATCTCTGAAATTCTTCTTTGATTCTGAGAGGTAGACTCTGAGTGATACACGAACACGAAGCTTACATCCAGAGCTTCGTGTTGATACCAAATTTGTAAGTCAAGAGTGTGTGTGGAAGGAGGAATCAATTTGGGAAGCTAGGAGTTGGAAACTGAGTTCTCTGTCATTCCTGTTCTGGGAGCTGAATTCCAGATCTGATTTTGGGTAAGTACAGCCACCATTAAGCTTCCAACCTTTTCTATTTCCTAGTGCATGTTACCTATTTTGAGTCCTAATGGTTTTCCCCAATTTCTTTGGCCATTTGCTATGTCAAAACTTCTGGTCTTTGGACCCTATTGGTGGAATTCGTGGCTGAGAACAGAACCTTGGGTTTGTGAGAAATCTGTGGAGATTCTTCAAGTTCTGTGTCAATCTCCATCAAACTCAGTCTTAAGGTATGGGAGAAGTCTACCTTATACTAGATTTAGACTAAAATTCAAGTGATTTAGGATTTGAGTTAACAAAACTCAAAAAGGGCATTATGTGCAATATGGCACAAAGGCTTGGAGGCCAAAGTTTTGCTCACTGTGGTTTTGAGCAACTTTATATTGATGCATGCAAAGTATATGGAAGCTGAATTCTGAATTTGAATGCCTATTATAAGCTTTGTTGTATTAAATTGTGTTTATGTGAATTTTCATGCAATTTGGTATCATAAACCTGATGCATGCAATTTGAATGTGTTTCTGGGTATAAACATGTTTATCTTAAGGCATATGAACTTTGTGAATATTGAGATTTGGTTAGATTTGAGAAAAGAAGAAAATGAATTTTTAAAATTCTTGTTTTAATGGACTGACTGCATAATCTAACCGGTTACTCGATATTCGTAACCGGTTAGACACTGCAGAATTTCAAAGAAAAGTCAGTTCATTAATCAGTCCTGAAATTTTAGTGGTTTCTGCTCAAATCTATGCTCTAATCTCATTATACCTGATCTGAACATGAGTTGTTATAATGTCAAGGTTCAGATTTGAAAGATTAGAATTAATGCCTTAAGTTAATGAAATAATTTCAAGAGGAAATTATGTTCATTGGAAAGTGAAAAGTGATTTAGACCTTTGAATGATAAAACTGTAATTTTTGAGGCATAAAACAATGTTTAACTTGTTTATGGATTGGGTAGCAAATTCAAGAAAGAGGGTTTTTCCTGAATTTCAATGGTAAACAGTTCAGGTCTGTATTTCTAACCAGTTAGCCTGAGACTGTAACTGGTTAGTACCTGAATCTGAAAAATAAAAAGTTAAGTTTTTGAATACCATTGACTTTGTTTTACCTAATCTAAGTTTAAGGGCATGTTTTGAGAAAATTCAAAGGAGAATTTTATGCCAAAGTGTATGCCTCAAATAAATCATTCAAAAGGGAAATTGGAATATTTCTAAATCACATTTATTAAGGTAAAGATAAAACCAACCCTGATATTTGTGCATCCATATAGACTGTAAGTCTGGTTGGTAGGAACGTTTATCATATTCTGGGAATATGAGGAGGGTACTCCGGGAGTACCAAATTATAACCTACTTGATGACACATTATAGATATGTGGCCAGTGTCCGGGACCTGGTTTTTATGCGTTCTGGGAACGTATGCGTTCTGGGAACGTGGTGCACACTCCGGGAGTGATGCTTATTATCCATGTATGGTTCGGCATTATGTTCTGGGAACAAATGTCGGTATTCAGGGAACACAAGGGTGTATTGGATGGACGTCCAAGATGGACTTTTAGAGGCCTCAGTTGTGGATAGAAAATCATACATCATGCCACTTGCATTATAAGAGTTATACTGTTGAAAACTGGTGTGCTCATATGTATTTGCATTATGATCTGTCCATGATATATTTGTGATTGTAATTTAGTCATTATCAATTATGTATATGTGTATACTTACTCCCTGTGCCCTGTTTAGGTGATGGCCAGATGCCTAGCTTGGATCGAGATACGCCTTATCCCTAGCGGTATATGGACGTATGAGGAGCACCGTGCCACTTTTGAGGGGGAGGTTGAGATCACTCTCTACCACCCTAACCCTATGGTGCGAGTGCGACCTCGTCGATTTAGGATTCCCTTAGTCTACACTATGCATGTTCCACCTTTTTATACATATAGAGGACCACCCCCGGCTCGACCTATGCGTCATTTCCATAGTTTTCGTTTTAGAACTGCCACTCGTTCCCATCCTTCCTCCCATAGAGTTGTCACTGAGGAGTCTCCTTCTCCCGGTCCGACTGACTTGGATAGGACTGCTTCTGCAGACCTTAGACCCAGTGGTGGGGTCTCTACACAGTCGGGCGAGGTCGAGGAGCACCCTGTGGAGGATGAGAGCGAGGAGGAGGTGCATGTTGAGCAGACTGTTTCTGCTAGAGGTGGACCCGCTGGTTCATAGGAGCCTGCATAGCGTAGATGTTTTGGATCCTAGATCCTAGGGATAGAGCTGTGGAGGATCTGAGGAGCTGCTGAGGACACGGATGACTTGCTCTGGGACTTCTACTTTGGATTTTGTTATATATATTATATATATCTGAGAGGTCTTAGAGTGAGCTTTTATTTTATGCAGCTGGCCTATATATGTTTCATCAAAACTTGCTATCTCGACTTTTTATCACTTGCTACTGACTGTACTGATGGGGTTTATATTATGACTTATATATATATGATGTTTCTTTACCTCAGCAGTGCCCCATAAGTATTACTTTTACTTCCGCGTACTCTGATTTCTATTGAGAAAGGATTTGGTGATAAGTTTATGCTTTATATATTCAAATTCAACTCGAGAGGCAAATAGTATGTTTTAATATTAACTATGAAGAGTATTTTCTATAGTTAAGGAAATGTTATCTCGAGAGCCTTTTTGAAACTAAGATATTGTTAAGCCGAACTTTCAAAAATGATTTATGTTCAAAAGGGTTTATGAACAAGCAAGTACTAGTTCTAAAAAGGAGAAAAAATTTTCTAGCCCAAATTTTGATAGCAAGTATTCAATTATTTGAAAATATTAATTATTTTCAAGTTAAAATGAGAGCGTCACATCAGTTCTGCAGTTTTGCGGGACTAACTTGATTAAAAGTTTCAGTTTTTTTTCCCTCTAAGTATTGACCTTCATATTGAATGTGAAGATTTGGTTTTAATTGAATTTTGGTGTTAATGAAGTGGAGGCAATATTACTTGGTTTCCAGGATTACCTGGTGATGCTAGGCACAACTGTTCTAAAACCAACCTACCTTGTGGGGAATATGGGAGGAGGGAAAGTAAGTCTTTATAAGTAGAGGAGGAAAAAAGTGATTTTCTTTGCCAAAATGATTCCGTGGTTCCAAAGTCTAACAAAGATGTCAATTTTGCTTCTTATAGGAAGAGAAAGCTAAAATGATTCAGACTTTGCTGTTTGTGGCTGGCATAAACACATTATTCCAAACATTATTCGGGACTCGCTTGCCCGCGGTTATTGGAGGTTCCTATACATTTGTCCCTCCGACCATTTCAATCATTTTGGCTGGTCAGAATTGTAACACTCCTTGTATATCATCTTACTTTATAAGAAAAGTAATAAGTTTATGATTACTTGGACTTGTTATTGTTGGATAAAGATCTGAAAATAAGAATTATCCCTTCCCTTGAAAATTCCTTTTCACAAACACTTGATTAATGATGAAGGTGACTAGTAAAATCAGAGTTTGCGGAAACATAGTATAATCATCATATTACATTCCCAAAATATATCAAGTGTAACAAGTCCATTAATACCAAATAAGTATTATTATGAAACTGAATTCCTCTTATGATACCTCTTTCCAAAATATGTATCATATAAATTTTATTAAGAATAGAATTGTTATAGAGCTGGTCACTGGTCCTTTGTCCAAACATCCTTCTGGTCGGATCCTCGATATCTGCACAACGGGTTCCCAACCCACACTTTCTACACTCTGCATGCACCTAAAGGACATCTTCCTTTACTGATTCTTGTGCAAGCTAGATGCACGATCAATACCTAATAAGGGTATGGGGGTTAGCTATACATATTCGCATAATCAAATGGGAATAAAACTAACATCCACAAGTCAACATGTAGCAAATCATGATGCATATTCATATGAGCACACCCGGTTAATCATAATAATTCTTTCAATGCAGGTGGAATGATGCATGATTTCCTTCCACAACTGAGGCCTCTAAAGTCCATCTTGGATGTCCATCCAATACATCCTTGTGTTCCCGGAACACCGACATTCGTTCCCAGAACGTAATGCCGAACCATACTTGGATAATAAGCATCACTCCCAGAGTGTGCACCACATTCCCAGAACGTGTAGCAAACCATACTTGGAATAATAAGCATCACTCCCAGAGTGTGAATCACGTTCCCAGAACGCATAAAAACCAGGTCCCGGACACTGGCCACATATCTATAATGTGTCATCAAGTAGGTTGCATCTCAATGTGTTCCCAGAACACTAACATACGTTCCCAGAACGTATAAAACCATGTCCCAGACACTGGCCACATATCTATAATGTGTCATCAAGTAGGTTATAATTTGGTACTCCCGGAGTACCCTCCTCATATTCCCATAATATGATAAACGTTCCTACCAACCCATCTTCCATTCTATATGCATGAATGCACAATCATCAAGGTTGGTTTTATCTTTAATTCTATTATTATACCAATGTGTTCCCAAAACACTAACATACGTTCCCAGAACGTAGTGCAAACCATACTTGGAATATAATCAAGCACCACTCCCGGAGTGTGCATCACGTTCCCAGAACGTATCCAAGAAACCATGTCCCAGACAATGGCCACATTTCCAGAATGTGTCATCAAGTAGGTTGCATCAGTTTGGTATTCCTAGAGTACAGGGTCATGCTCCCATTAATTCCATTATTATGACTTAGAAAACACAACTTCTGAATGATATCTTGAGGTATGGCTTTACTCATAAAATTCACCTTTGAATTTAAATTTAACATATGCTCATAGACCTGGATTGAGAGAATATAATCATTGGTGTTAGCAACCCTTATTCAAAAAAACTTAAATTTTATTTTTAAGTTTCAGGTACTAACCGGTTACATCATCACCTAACCGGTTAGAATTACAGACCTGAATATAAAACCACTAATTTTCCAAGAATCTTTTCTTAAATTCTCTACTCAATCCAATAACAAGGTCTTAGCATAACAGAATACCTCAAGTTCAACACATAATATCATTCAAAAGATCTAAGTCATAATCCAATTTCATTTATGCATAATTTCCTCTTGAAATTATCTCATTACCTTAAGGTATTAACTCTTTAACTGCAATCTGAACTATAACCGTGAAATCAACTTATTTTCAGATTGTTTTCCATGAAATTAAGGCCTAGATTTGGGTAGGATTTATAAGACCACAACACTGATTTTGTAAACTTATTTTCTTTTACATTTTAACAGTATCTAACCGGTTACGAATATCGAGTAACCGGTTAGATTATGCAGTCTGACACTAAGACATGAGTTTTAACAAACCATTCTCTTCACTACTCAAATCTAACCAAATTTCAACCTTTAACAGAGTACATATACCTTAAATAAATATGTTTAAACACAGAAACATATCTATCTTGCATGCATTCAATTTGGATACTCAAATTGCACATAATTGCACATATTTCACAACTTAATGCATCAATTCACATAATATCCAAATAAGTCATGAATCCAATATCAATATAGCTTGCATGCATCTCCATAACATTGCTCATAACAATAATTGAGCTCAGATTGGCCTCCAAGCCACTTAACCATTTCTACTTATGCCCTTTGAGTCTCTTGGTGACTCATCCTATATTCTACCACAATTTATTCTCATTCTAGATAATAGTAAGCTTCCCCCTTACCTTAGGTCCGTGCTTGATGAATCTAATCACTGGAATTTGCCAGATCTCCCCAGAATCCACAATCTCCATTTTCAGTCCACAACAGGTTTGACAGGGTCCAAAAACTACAAGATTTGACACATGAATTGGACAAACGAATTGGGGAAAACCATCAAAACTCAATCTATGCAACATGCACTACAGATTTGAACAGATTTGAGACTCAAAAAGTGCATGTGCTTACCCAAATCGAAGTCCAAAGCAAGCTCCAGAAACTCAGAATCAGTGTTGACAGCTCCAACACCCTTACTTTGAAAGCTTCGTTCTCTTGATTCAGGGACTCTCAACTCACAATCTTTATATCAATACAAAGCCCTTGATGTGAGCTTTGTAACAGTGTATCACTCATGTTCTAACTCTCAGAAAAGAAGGAGAATTTCAGAGACGAACTTACAAACCCTAAACAGAGCTTCAACCCTAAATTCAGAGAATCAACCCCAAATCCTTCAGCAATCCAGCCTTTTATAGACGAATTGGAGTAACATGCAAGGCGACACGTCTATCTCCACTCAAGGAAGCAAGAAATCGTGGCAATTTCTGGGTCAATTGGGTGATTACTCATCAAACGCACTAATCCCAATTTCTGAGTTCATCGTGTAACCGGTTACACAGCCCTTCTAACCGGTTACATACTGATAAAACTCAAAAATTAATAATTTAATTACTCTTTCTTCAAAAACCTTTTTAATATTGCAATTAGGTCCCAACCCAAGGACTAAATTACAATATTCACATTTTTGTACAAAATAACCATATAAAAATATATCTCATATTTTTATATATAAAAACACATAATGTACAAAAACTAAAACCTTTAAAACTAATATAAATCATTTATAAATTAATTGTGATAATTAATTTCTCGGTTATTTGGGAGACGAAAATTAGGGGTGTTACACTACTCCCCCACTTAAAAGGAATTTCGTCCCCGAAATTCATCTTCTGAAATTTTCCGCTTTTCCAAAGTGTTTTTATACTAGAAACTTCATCTTGTTTCCAAAAATTCGTTCTTTAGGGTCCTCCCCCACTTAAAAGAGTTTCGATATAATCCTTGTATTTTGAAACATTTCAAATAAAACCCTTCAGGAAAAAAAAACTTTCCAAACTAAACCACAAGGATTTTTCGTATAAAACTCTTATGTGAAAGAATTTCTTTTAAAAGAAATACTCTTTTGAATAATACACTTTTCAATCAACTTTTTGGAAAAACTTTTTGGGCTGCGCACTCTGATCTCTCGAGCACGATCAAAGAAACATTTGTATGACTTTATTCCTTAATAGTTTGAGACATTAGGGTGATCAGTCCTAATACTCAAACCATTAGTAACAAAATCATTCCTTTCAGATATAATCTTTCGCAAGAAAGACCATACGACAGGTCTTTAAGTTAGATGAACTTAAAGATAGGGTAATTATCACTATCAGACTTAGTTAGATAGTCAAGTTCTAGAGACATTTCCGTTGGGGAGACAAAGATTTGTCCTATCCTGGTGGTTGTTAATCTCTCTAGCCATAACCGATCTTTCTATTTCTGTAGTGTCCACAGCGATTTATCACATCCAACTGTGATAAAGGTTTTGATCATAGAAAGATTGAAGTTGGACTTCCAACAGGATATTGATATTCTCAAACGATTAGATTAACGTAATCGAAAACATTTAACTACGTTAACTCAGATCAAAGGAAGAGATAGGCTTGGGTTGTTTACGTCAGGATTACACTCAACTCTCATCTCAGCCGGTGAATTCTTCTCGTGCTGGATTCGCTTGCTGTCCAATCCTTTCTCACCTTTTCTTTCAAGACAATTCGGCGAATAATACTCCAGCTTCCTACAATCAGAATTTACTATTCTCTTAGGTACATCACAATTAAACTCGAAGTGATGTGCCTCCCAGTTTTCACCTTGAGATGGACAAATGTTCCCTTCTCTATTTCCTCTTTAGTCCCTTTTCTTCAATCAAGGATTCCTTAACCGTGATATTTCCGTGGTTGATATTCTCCCATTTACTTTTTCCTCTTTCTCCAGTTGGGCCTGTATTTCATCATTCTTTCTCCTATTCTGAACTCAGACATTTCTCGCATGAATTTTATGTACTTTCCCATAGTCCTCATACATGCTTACCAACATCGAGAAATTCCTTCTTCCTTGATAATTGATAGCTAACTTGGGTTCGAACATAATCTACTCTTGAAGTTCATGCCTTTGGATTTCTCATCTAGGTTGTACCAGAAAACACTTCCCAAATCCCTTACTTCCATAATATATTTTCTAATATCCATAATCCCTGACTTTAATTTCAAAGATTAAATCTCATTCGTTTTCCTCATAGAAATCTAACTCCTCATTTCCTGGTTGAAATTAACGAATCCGATTCAAGAATTCGTTGGTGATTGGCATCATTCCCAATCTAATACTAGAGGGTTCCTCTTGGGTTACCCGACTTAGGTCTCTGAATTCCTCGATCGGGATAACATCCTTAACCACCATTGAGCTCACAAGAATAGCCTATCAACTCAGATCGTCTGCAACTATGTTTGCTATGCCAGGATGGAGCATCAAAGCCCTAATCTTTAAGAAACTCCATCCATCGCCTTTATCTTACATTCAACTCTTCCTCTTCTTATTGTCATTCATACTTTCGAACTCCAAACTTGTTCATGAATTACCACCTTCTTATCTTAGTACCTATTGTTTCTTTTGCATCATTCAGCTCAATTCTCTACCTTCTCTAATTGTAGTAGCTCCTCAATTTCAACTCTTGATTAGTCCATAAATATTTGGATTCAATCTTCTTAAATCAATTTCAATGATGAATCAAGGCATTAAGTTATTTTACCACATTAAATCCTTTCCTTAAATTTTTACTTAGGTAATTGACATTGAGTTTGGATTGGAGGAAGATGTCTACTGATACCAAAAGTTCCTTCACAAAGGACTTAAATTTTTATTTTAAACTTTCAGTTTCTAACCGGTTACAAGAAACTCTAACCGGTTATGAAGTATAGTTTTAGAAATAAAACCAAAGAATTTCAAAACCATTTTCTTTACATCATCCAATCCAACTCAAAATAGGATTTATTCATAATCTAATACCTTGATTCCAACTAAATCCATCACTGAAATGATTTAAATCATAGTCTACTCACATTTCCCATAATTCCTCTTGGACTAATCATATTATATTGGGGTATAATCCATTACTACCCCGCCATAATTAAACAACATCCTATCATTCAATACCATCAGTGGATCCTTCTAAGTCAACTTGGTCAAAGGCCATGTGATCTTTAGAAAATCCTTCAATAATCCGGCGGTAGAATCCAGCCAGCCCTAAGAACTTCTGACTTTAAAGATCACATGCCCTGCGAACGTAACTTCGCCCAACCAGAACTCATCTTTGGTGAGCTTAGCACACAAGTACTTCTCTTGCAGGATTCTTCACACAATCCTGAGATGTTCCTCATGCTCCTCCAGATTCTTAGGATAAACCACAAATGAATCCGACTAAGGGTCCAGTTCTTATAACCCATAAAAGAACAGGTGCATTAGTCAATCCGAACGGCATTATTTCCTACTTATAATGTCCGTATCGAGATCAAAAATGCAGTCTTAAGTGTATCCCTGTCCCAAATCCTGATTTGGGGTTAATTCAACCGCCAATCAATCTTAGAAAACACTTAGACTCCTTTAATCTGATCCGACCAAACCTTTTTAGCAACTTCTCTACGTGTTTCTTCCATTTGACCATTCCCGATGATACCATATTGTAAGGGTAGTAGAGAGAGAGTCAGCTTCAAGAATTAACTTGATTCCAAACTCTATCTCTTTTGCTCAAGGGTGAACCTAACATCATTTCTTACAACCAAGATTTCTTTAACCCCCATTTCTCCTTCACTGCTGTCCAGAAGCAACACCTGGGTTCATTGGATTCCAGATTCGAAACTTGGTAATCCCAATACAGAGTTGTTCTATCGTCATTAATCATGATCACTTGATCCTTTGGCTCCCGAACCGTGCTTACGATCAAATGAAATCATGACACAAGTAGATAAACAATGTCTAATACCTTAATAGAACGATTCCGACATACTTTGGAAACCACTACAAGAAGATTTGTAAGATCCTCTGCTTTGTGATAGCAGATTGGATAAGGCATAGAGCAACTTTGATCAATACCCTTATCCATAAGGAACAAATGAAGGAATAGCTTTAGAGTTTAACGAACTCAACAAGATTAATCCTTAAGAAGATGACTGCCTTGCACTCGACCTGAGAAGTTGATTAACTTTAACACTAGTGAGGGTAAATACTCCTCCCCAGAGTTAAGAACTTAACTACAATTGCTTTAAGATTTCCTTATCACTGGTTCTATGAGAACGGAATAAACCAACACTATGGTTTTAGGGTTACCACATGTCTAAAGAGAAGCATACGACTATCATACTTCTACTTAGACTACATAGAACACTTTTTAATAGCAGAATAAGCTACTTATCTAGAGCCATTACCCATAATCTTAGCTCTAGTTTGGAAGTATATGAAAGCATACTTCCCAGGAAACATTGCAGATATCGATGACCAGCGTATTGGAACACACACCCAAGGACCAAGAGTCAGGACCATTGCTCTGATACCATAAAAATGTAACACTCCTTGTATATCATCTTACTTTATAAGAAAAGTAATAAGTTTATGATTACTTGGACTTGTTATTGTTGGAAAAAGATCTGAAAATAAGAATTATCCCTTCCCTTGAAAATTCCTTTTCACAAACACTTGATTAATGATGAAGGTTACTAGTAAAATCAGAGTTTGCGGAAACATAGTATAATCATCATATTACATTCCCAAAATATATCAAGTGTAACAAGTCCATTAATACCAAATAAGTATTATTATGAAACTAAATTCCTCTTATGATACCTCTTTCCAAAATATGTATCATATAAATTTTATTAAGAATAGAATTGTTATAAAGCTGGTCACTGGTCCTTTGTCCAAACATCCTTCTGGTCGGATCCTCGATATCTGCACAACGGGTTCCCAACCCACACTTTCTACACTCTGCATGCACCTAAAGGACATCTTCCTTTACTGATTCTTGTGCAAGCTAGATGCACGATCAATACCTAATAAGGGCATGGGGGTTAGCTATACATATTCGCATAATCAAATGGGAATAAAACTAACATCCACAAGTCAACATGTTGCAAATCATGATGCATATTCATATGAGCACACCCGGTTAATCATAATAATTCTTTCAATGCAGGTGGCATGATGCATGATTTCCTTCCACAACTGAGGCCTCTAAAGTCCATCTTGGACGTCCATCCAATACATCCTTGTGTTCCCGGAACACCGACATTCGTTCCCAGAACGTAATGCCGAACCATACTTGGATAATAAGCATCACTCCCAGAGTGTGCACCACGTTCCCAGAACGTGTAGCAAACCATACTTGGAATAATAAGCATCACTCCCAGAGTGTGCATCACGTTCCCAGAACGCATAAAAACCAGGTCCCGGACACTGGCCACATATCTATAATGTGTCATCAAGTAGGTTGCATCTCAATGTGTTCCCAGAACACTAACATACGTTCCCAGAACGTATAAAACCAGGTCCCAGACACTGGCCACATATCTATAATGTGTCATCAAGTAGGTTATAATTTGGTACTCCCGGAGTACCCTCCTCATATTCCCATAATATGATAAACGTTCCTACCAACCCATCTTCCATTCTATATGCATGAATGCACAATCATCAAGGTTGGTTTTATCTTTAATTCTATTATTATACCAATGTGTTCCCAGAACACTAACATACGTTCCCAGAACGTATCGCAAACCATACTTGGAATATAATCAAGCACCACTCCCGAAGTGTGCATCACGTTCCCAGAACGTATCCAAGAAACCATGTCCCAGACAATGGCCACATTTCCAGAATGTGTCATCAAGTAGGTTGCATCAGTTTGGTATTCCTAGAGTACAGGGTCATGTTCCCATTAATTCCATTATTATGACTTAGAAAACACAACTTCTGAATGATATCTTGAGGTATGGCTTTACTCATAAAATTCACCTTTGAATTTAAATTTAACATATGCTCATAGACCTGGATTGAGAGAATATAATCATTGGTGTTAGCAACCCTTATTCAAAAAAACTTAACTTTTATTTTTAAGTTTCAGGTACTAACCGGTTACATCATCACCTAACCGGTTAGAATTACAGACCTGAATATAAAACCACTGATTTTCCAAGAATCTTTTCTTAAGTTCTCTACTCAATCCAATAACAAGGTCTTAGCATAACAGAATACCTCAAGTTCAACACATAATATCATTCAAAAGATCTAAGTTATAATCCAATTTCATTTATGCATAATTTCCTCTTGAAATTATCTCATTACCTTAAGGTATTAACTCTTTAACTGCAATCTAAACTATAACCGTGAAATCAACTTATTTTCAGATTGTTTTCCATGAAATTAAGGCCTAGATTTGTGTAGGATTTATAAGACCACAACACTGATTTTGTAAACTTATTTTCTTTTGCATTTTAACAGTGTCTAACCGGTTACGAATATCGAGTAACCGGTTAGATTATGCAGTCTGATACTAAGACATGAGTTTTAACAAACCATTCTCTTCACTACTCAAATCTAACCAAATTCCAACCTTTAACAGAGTACATATACCTTAAATAAATATGTTTAAACACAGAAATATATCTATCTTGCATGCATTCAATTTGGATACTCAAATTGCACATAATTGCACATATTTCACAACTTAATGCATCAATTCACATAATATCCAAATAAGTCATGAATCCAACATCAATATAGCTTGCATGCATCTCAATAACATTGCTCATAACAATAATTGAGCTCAGATTGGCCTCCAAGCCACTTAACCATTTCAATTTATGCCCTTTGAGTCTCTTGGTGACTCATCCTATATTCTACCACAATTTATTCTCATTCTAGTTAATAGTAAGCTTCCCCCTTACCTTAGGTCCGTGCTTGATGAATCTAATCACTGGAATTTGCCAGATCTCCCCAGAATCCACAATCTCCATTTTCAGTCCACAACAGGTTTGACAGGGTCCAAAAACTACAAGATTTGACACATGAATTGGACAAACGAATTGGGGAAAACCATCAAAACTCAATCTATGCAACATGCACTACAGATTTGAACAGATTTGAGACTCAAAACGTGCATGTGCTTACCCAAATCGAAGTCCAAAGCAAGCTCCAGAAACTCAGAATCAGTGTTGACAGCTCCAACACCCTTACTTTGAAAGCTTCGTTCTCTTGATTCAGGGACTCTCAACTCACAATCTTTATATCAATACAAAGCCCTTGATGTGAGCTTTGTAACAGTGTATCACTCATGTTCTAACTCTCAGAAACGAAGGAGAATTTCAGAGACGAACTTACAAACCCTAAACAGAGCTTCAACCCTAAATTCAGAGAATCAACCCCAAATCCTTCAGCAATCCAGCCTTTTATAGACGAATTGGAGTAACATGCAAGGCGACACGTCTATCTCCACTCAAGGAAGGAAGAAATCGTGGCAATTTCTGGGTCAATTGGGTGATTACTCATCAAACGCACTAATCCCAATTTCTGAGTTCATCGTGTAACCGGTTACACAGCCCTTCTAACCGGTTACATACTGATAAAATTCAAAAATTAATAATTTAATTACTCTTCGAAAACCTTTTTAATATTGCAATTAGGTCCCAACCCAAGGACTAAATTACAATATTCACATTTTTGTACAAAATAACCATATAAAAATATATCTCATATTTTTATATATAAAAACACATAATGTACAAAAACTAAAACCTTTAAAACTAATATAAATCATTTATAAATTAATTGTGATAATTAATTTCTCGGTTATTTGGGAGACGAAAATTAGGGGTGTTACAAGAATAGTGACATTGTTGATCCTCGGAAGGTTATTTCGTCATTGACCCTGCTTTGCTATCTTGGTTATGTCACCACCATGCTTATTTAATTTTGTGATACTTTGATAAAATATGCAGAAATTTGTGTGGATAATGTGTGGAACGCAAGGAGCCATGATTGTTGCTTCAACCCTTCAAATTGTGCTTGGCTTTAGTGGCTTTTGGCGCAATGTAGTGAGGTTGTTTGAGCTTTGTTTAAAACTTTTTTTTCTCTTCATATGGTAACTCCAAATTAGTGTTTACAAGTTCTTGTTTGAAAATCAATTGCAACATTTTCTTCCCTTATTTACAAGTCACAACTGTAACCAACCGTGTTTTAATTTTGACTAATAGAAAGTATATTCATAATTCTGAAGGTTATGGAGTCACTAGGAGCCTCTTAAGTTCGTCTTGGCGAATAATTTTCTCTGTTTTTGTTTAGGTTCTTAACTCATCTCTCTGCTGTTCCCTTGGTTGCTCTATTAGGCTTTGGACTTTTTGAATATGGTTTTCCTGTGGTATGCATATTTGCAAAAAGAACTAGTCCATATTCCTCTCCTGCACTTAATAGCTATAATTGATGTGATTTATACTTTGTTGATTTTGGCTTTTGAATTTTAGCTTGCAGACTGTGTGGAGATTGGGCTGCCAGAACTTATCATCCCAGTAGTATTTTCACAGGTGATTTATAAGTGTCATGAAGCTAAAATTCCCTTTCCTTGCATTATTAGAGCCATTTTTTAAAAGAACTTATCATCTTGCTTTACTTTTTTTTCTCTTTAATTTAAATGTTATATTCTAAAGTAGTGATCTTTATTTGCATTGTACATCCCTCATTTGGTGAAAGGAAAAAAAACTTATATTTAATCGATTAGTAGTTATTTTCTCGCAATTGCGTGGATTTATGCGCATCTACTCACTGTGGGTGGAGCTTATAAAAATGTAGCACCTACAACTTAGAATACTTGTAGAATTGATCATGCTGGAATTATAAGTGGTGCTCCTTGGTAAGGGTCTTGTGGTTTCTGTAATAATGAAATTGGTCTCTTCTTTATGTAGAAGTAAAATTGGAGGACACTGTTAGTGACTCGTGAAACATGTTTTGTTATTTGATCAATCTTAAATGACAAGAAAAAAAATGGATTCTATTTGGCTAACTCCTAACTACTGTCATCAAAATATATTATGCAGGATTAGTATCCCATATCCTTTCCAATTGGGAGCTCTTACATTTGATGCCGGAGAAGCTTTTACTATGATGACTGCTTCATTTGTTGCGCTAGTAGAGGTTTGTTATTATATGCATGTGAACTAGATATGCATTATTAAACAAGTGCATTAAATTCTGAACTTTAACCCTTCCGTTGAAGCCCAGAGTCGACTTGCATCATATATGGTCTTCGGACTCAATGTTTTGTCTAGAATCTGTCAAGAACACAAAAGCTGAGACAGGAACAACATTATATTTTTTTATTAATCTAGTAACTCTATGAGGATCCTTTTTAGCATAAGTAATCTAATCATGCAGCTTGCAAGTGAATGATACATTGATATTCTGCCTTCTTTCTCTCTTCTTTCTGTGCATTTTGTTACATTGCTTATGCATGGTTGGTTGACTAGTTTCTCACATGAATTTTATTGTTCAACAGTCAACTGGTACTTTTATTGTTGTTTCAAGGTATGCAAGTGCAACTCCATTGCCACCTTCAGTTCTTAGTCGTGGTGTCGGTTGGCAGGTAAACATAAATTATGAATTGAAAGTAATTTTTACCAGCCTAAATAGTCTAGTTATCTTTGTGTGTGTCTTTTTTATGATCATCATCAATTGCTATTTCTTTTGCATCAGGGAGTGGGAATTCTGTTATGCTACCTCTTGTTACTGAATAGGTCATAAACTTTGAAATGCCTCAAAATTGTAGCAGGATATGTACATCGAATTGGATGTACGGGAAGAGTATACAAGTCCGATGCTTCAATTACTAAACTAGCTTATTGCTTTCCTAGGTGTAGAGAGTGGAGAAATAGTACTATTTTTTTATTCAATTAGGCTATTTCTTAATTGTAATTGATTTGGATTATGTTGAGTTGATAACCCTTTGTAGAAAATGGCATTGTAATTTTACATTGATGTTGGAATGAAGTAATATTTTATGAGAATGGATATATTTTGCCTTTTGGATTCATTTGTTTTAAAATTTTATTTTTGGTAGTCAAGGCACAGAATGTAGGTCACAAGATATAAATTATAAAAATTGAAAAAAAAATCTACATTCCACATCTATTATTTATATATAACTTATGCGGAAAGTGCAAAAAAAAATCTACATTCCGCATATGTTATTTGTATATAACTGATGAGGAAAGTGCGAAAAATTCTACATTCTGCATTTGTTACAAAATAGAACTGATGCGGAAAGTGTGTTATTTATATATAACAGATGTAGAAAGTAGACTTTTCGCATCCGTTTTGGGTTCTGAATGATGTGGAAAATGTACTTTCTGCATCAGTTATAAATACTTTTCGCATCAGTTATTAAATAAGTGATGCGGAAAGTATTCGCATCAGTTACATGTACTTTCCGCATCATTTATATAACTGATGCAGAAAGTCCTGACCTTTCGCATATGTTTTGAAAAGTGATGGAAAAATCATAACTATTCACATCTCCCACAAGAACATTTGTTCCGAAACAGATGCGAAAGGTCTTTTTTAACATATGCGAAATGTCTGATCTGCAGTAGTGTGTGTTCAAGTCTTATATATGCAATAAAAATTAAATAAATTGTGAGAAGAGTTAACTTTACAATAATCTGATGTTGCTTAACAAGATTGTGTTCCTAAAAAATACATGTGATCAAATAAATATAACGTGCAGTTATCATTATCATAATTATTATATATTATAGGTTACTAATAATTGTATTAAATAAAACATTGATCTTTTAAAAAAATTGAAATTTGATAAGAAAAACTAATAAATAAAAAAGTTTGCTCGAAACCTTGCTAGAAATAGAGAAATATAACAATTACAATACAAGGATTTTTTGGGGCAAAAAAACCTTAAACATTAGAGAAAATAATAATGATCGTTGCCTAAAAACAAAAAAAAAAACATATAAATTTTTTTACAACACATAGGCTACTCTCTCTTTGCTCCCAATATACCTACATTCTCCAAAATAAGTACCTACATAACACTTCTTTATATTCTAATATAAGAATATAAAAGAGGAAGAAATAAAAATTGGATACAAGTTTAAAGTATTTTTCGGTAAGTTAAAATAAAGAACTGAAACCCAATATATAACTTTAGTCTCCCTCCTTCATTCAAATCTCATTTAATGTGGAACTTGTTAAAACAGATCATTTCTAGCAAAACACAACAAACTCCCCTTTGATTCAAATATACGCTTTATACCTTCATTGTCTACATCAACAATCATAGTTTAAAAAAAAAAACTATCATACTCCATCAGAAAGAGTACACCTGCCATCGTGCTCAAAGTTTATAATTATGGTTCCACTTCCGTGTTCGTCATCTTCAGAAGTTCCTCAACAACTGACATCTTCCACCACACACCTTGCATTAGTGTCAACCAATGCTTGTTCACACATCTTGTATCCATGTCAACCGATGTTTGTAGACATTTATGGGACCATTAGCATGAACTCATCATTCTCCATGACATAATGGTAATGCCTTAAGGACACAGTACACCCTGTGTAATCTTGATTGTGTCAACATATCCTTGACTTGAATTTATCACAAGGCAAAATTCATCCTCAACTCGAACATCTCTGTGTCAAACTTCATTGCACTCAAAAAACTTGTTGTTGTAATCGCAACCCTCTCACACTATAACACTTCTTTCTAGAAATTTTAGGATAATTAAATTCTTTTCTAGTGCTTAAGATCATATAACGTCGCAACAGTAGAGCGTAATAAGAATATAATACTCCATTGAACCAAAGCTCTAATACCAGTTGTTGAGAAAAAAACTCATTTCACCCTTAACCTTGCTAAAATCTAAGAAATAAAATTAGGAAACAGAACAAACACAACACAAGTATGTAACATGGAATAAACTCCAAAACTGGAGAAAACAACCATGGTTGTTGCCTAAAGACAACCAGAAAATAACACCACGTGAAATTTTTTACAACACATGCATAGACCAATATCCCTTTGTCCCCAATACGCACATTCTCTTTTAAATAAGTACCTACACTACACCTTACAATATTCTAATATAAAAATATCAAAAAGGAGTAAATAAAAATTGGATATAAGTTTAAATGTTTTCCAATTGGGGTAAATTAAATGAGAGATATTTTTGCCACCGCACATCGTCAGCATGCCACCCCCCACGGTCGTTACCCTGTTCACGACCTTAATGTTGTTAAGAAGGTCACGACCATTAAAAAAATTTACACTGTCGTGATCCTACTCATGACCATAGAAAATAATCGTGAGTAAAGTCACGACCCAAGGTGGGGTGGCATGAGAATATGGTGGGGTGGCCAAAACTTTTCTCAATTAAATTAAAACAAGGAACTTGAGTCCAATATATAGTCTTGATCTCCAATACAAATGGGAATAAAAGGAAAACAAAAGGAAAAGAGACTAAAGTCTAGGGAGTACGACTCCCATAGAATTAGCTAGAAGTAAACTTCCCAACTCAACAGGAGGAACTAAATGAATATTCAACAAGTCCTAATGAGAGGCTCCAACTTTTCCTAGAAGATCAGCACAAGAATTTCCTTCTCAAAGGATGTGTTTAAAGGATAGCTCCCAAGACCTCTCCTTAAGCTCATAAATGTCATGAAGAAGGGCAACATAGTGATGGACATTTCTAGGATCATTCTCCACCAGACGTAGAGCATCCAAGCAGTCACTAAAACAAATAACCTTTCTTGCACCGTGATTCCAGACTGCTTCCAACCCATGGAAAATAGTAGCTCTCTCAACATGAAGGTTGTTAGAAATCCCAAAATGACCAGAGAAACCTCTTAACCATTGACCATTCTCATCACGCAAGAGACCTCCAAGACCAACAGGATTCGGATTGCCAAGGCAATTGAAATCAACACTGACAGCAATAAAACCGGGGGGAGGCTTTTCCCAACTGATCCATCTTATTTGTGAATAAACAGTACCCATGTGACTTAAGTAATCTGGGATCAAAGAAGATAAGTTATGAATAGAGGAGAGAACTGAAAATTTTGGGATAATCTTCTGCTCCATGCAAAAAGTGTTTCGAGCTCTCCATATCCACCAAAGAACAATAACAAACAAGAGTTACAAGCTTCTCCTAATTGAATCCAGTGCACAAAATTCGCGGTGACAACAAAATTCGGAGAGCAGGACCAAAGGTAGTGGCCATCCAAATACTCTTAACCTCATGACAGCCCCTAACACAATATAGAAAATGGTTTCCTCCGCCAAATTGTAGCGAATACAGAGACTATTAGGAGATAGTTCACACCGAGCACGAGTTGCATTGGCGAGAACAGAATAATGGAAAATTAACCAATTAAAGAATCTAATGTTTTCCGGGATTTTTAACTTCCATATCCAGGTCCAGTTAAGACTATTCAGGTTTCCTACATGCTCTCTAACCCGCTCTTTAAGCCAAAAATATACGAATTTAACAGAATAATCCCCTGAAAGACTGTCCTTGCAAACCTATAGATCAACCAGAGAATACGTCAATCTAGTGGCTTAACACTCTAAAATAGCTGAGATGACTTGTCGAGGAAGGTTATTCCGGATAACTTCGAGATTCCAATGCTACGACAGAATGACATCTCGAATCTGCAAATGGGAATCATGAATTTGAACAAAGAAAACTAGCTTCCAAATAGGACCAATATTCAGCCATATATCATACTAGAAGGAACTCGAACCATTCCCTGGCCTGAAAATTTATCATTATCATGAACAAGTTGCCAAACATGCTTTCCCATCAAGGCAGTATTATTAAGACGAGCCTCTCTTATACCCAAGCCTACAACAAATTTTGGTAAGGTAATTTTCTCCCAACTCACTAGGTGAATACCTCTTCGATTCTAAGAACCCTAAATAAATTGCCTCGACCTAGAATCTGAAGTATTGCATATACTCAAGGGGAGCCAGCAGTTTTGCATGACATATGATTGAATGGACAAGAGGACTGAATGAGCAAGAGCAACTCTACTAGGTTTGTTGCGTAGATGTGATTTCCAAGAGGCAAGTCTACTAGAAACCTTGTCAATGAGGAAATTAAAATCCTCCTTAGTTGCACGACCAACAATCATAGGAAAGCCCATATATTTATTGAAGTTGGATGTGAACCTTATTGAAGAAATACCGTAGAACTTGTTCTTCTTTGAATTACGGACTCCCTTTGAACTAAAAGCACGAGATTTCACAAGATTAATTTTAAGCCTGGAAGCTCTGTAAAAATCATTTAAAACTTGTATAGAACATTATCCACAAACATTAGATGAGAGATGTTAAGGCCTTTTGGGCAAATTCTTACAGGGAGCCAAAGACCATCATTCACCTTTTTAGTAGTAGTTAGAGAGAGTTTTTCCATACAAAGGACAAATAAATAAGGATATAAGGGGTCCCCTTGACGCAAAGCTCCTTTTGGCTGAAAACTAGGCAAATGTGAACCACTCCACAAGATAGCCAGGGAGGAAGAGCTGACACAATGCATGATCAATTTGATGGTTATGGCAGAGAATTGAAAATTCTCCAAAGTTTTCTTGAGGAAAGCCCAGTCCACACGATCATAGGCTTTCTTTAAGTCAAGTTTAAAAGCCAAAGTACCATTCTTTCGCTTTGACTTATGCATATGATGAATGATTTCCTGTAGAATAATAACATTATCAGGGGTTCCTCTACCCGGGATGAAGCTACTCTGAAGTGGGCTAATCAAGTCTTCCAGGAAAGGATGAAGTTTGTTGACTAGGATCTTGGTAATGATTTTGTATACCACATTGCATAAGCTTATGGGTCTAAACTCCTTAAAGTTGGCAAGAACATCAACTTTAGGAATTAGCGAAATAATAGTTTCAGATAAGCGAGCGTCAAAATCTCTGAATCTAAATGCATCAGGAACCAGCTTATCGATATCATTGCCAATCATATGCCAGAAAGTTTTGAAGAAAATAGCGTGGAAACTATCAGACCCCAGGGCATTATAAGACTTCATGAATTTAATAGCCACGAAAACCTCATCTTTAGTAACTGGACCCGCGAGAGCTAAAATACCCACCTAGCTCAAAGCTAGAGGATGAATTAGACAAGGTTGATCAACTCTTCTTGGTTCCTGGTTGTAAAAAAGGTCCTTATAAAAGTTGATGGCTTCTTGCTTTAGGATAGCATTGTCTTCACATAGAATACCATTATGGAGAGTCGAGGAGTGGATTTTATTGCGATGACGTCTCACTGCTGTTTGAGTAGGAAAGAATCTGATATTTTTATCTCCAAATTTAACCAACATCTCTCTAGATTTTTGGTACCATAGCATCTCTTCACGGTGAAATACCTCATGATACTGACGCTGCAAATCTTTTTGGAGAATGATATAATGCAAGCTGTCAACTATTTCAAGGCAACGTTGCATGCCCTTCAACCTAGCTTCAAGGTTCCTCTTTGTTTTAAAAATATTTCCAAAAACCTCGCCATTAAAATGGATAGAATCCTCTTTGACAAATTTGAGAGCTAGAGGAACCGAGGCTCGATCTCTCTTTCAACCAAGCATTCGAAACCACTGTAGGATAGTCACCATGGGACAACCAAGCGGCCTCAAAATAGAATGGATGATTGGATCTTTGTAACACCCTTCTAATAATTACCCTTAATTAAAAATTTAGGACTTGAAAATTTTTCTTTAAAAACCATGTTAGTTTCTTTTGCATTAACATTTCCAGAGTGTCAGCCAAAATACATTAAATACATATAGCACCGAAGTGCATCAACTACCAAGTTTGAAAATGCTATTTATACATAGCCGAATTAATTAAAGTTCCAGTGTTTCGTCGTCCAGAGGACCGAGGACATGGATCAGTGTCCGACTAAATAGACCTACTCTCCCTGTGAGGGAGAGTGAACCTGCTCGGCCGGGGATTGTGCTTGCTCGGACTCGGCACCTGAAAAATGGTAAGGAGGTGAGCGTTCCAGAAAACTTAAGTAAGCAGTTTCTAATATGACATACCGACATACCAAGTCAAACACAGTTAGTAAAATATGCACATAATCATATATTCAGTCCAATCAAGCATCATACACAGTTATCATCATTTTGTGTTGGAAGTCAAGTTTTCCCAAGGACTTCAAGTGCAATCATTATATGGTTTTGATGATAACAAACTCAAGATTCTCAAGTTCATATCAAGTGCAATCACAAGATCTTCTTCCTTCAAGTCCAAGCTTCAAGTTGAAGAATCAAGCAAATGAAGTTGAAGATTCAAGCAAATGAAGATTTTAGTCTTTTCCCTTAGGGCATTATGTAAGGTAATGAAGTCAAGGTTTATATTATGTTAAAAGACCAATATAAGTTTTTCTAAATATATTTTTTCATTTAAAGGAGAAGAAAAAAAAGTTTTAGTAAAATCAGTTTTTCTATCTTAGTTTCTGTGGAAATACTTGATGAAACAAAACTGTGGACATTTTTATGTTATGCAAGAAGGAGTAATCGATTACCTGATGAAAGTAATCGATTAACTTTGTTGCATCATAGACAAATAAGAGAGCTTGTAATCGATTAAGTGAACTATGCTAATCCATTACTTTCTTATGAGAGTAATCGATTACCTGACTCAAGTAATCGATTAAAATTGTTGCATCATATATTTTTCCTGAGACAAAGTAATTGATTATTGCTTTGTAGTAATCGATTACATGATGTTGCATCATACAATTATCAGAGGCTCAGTAATCGATTATTAGATAAGTGGTAATCGATTATATGAGTTGCATCATACATTAAACAAAAGTGAAGTAATCGATTACATGCATGTGATAATCGATTACTGGTTTTTAAAATGAATTTCAAAGTTTCTATTTTTAAAAGGATAATCGATTACCTCCTTGAAGTAATCGATTACACCTCAAGTTTTATTGAAAAACGTGTCAGAATCATTTTGATTTATTTCCAGATTTGTTTTTACTTAATTGATTCTGATTTATTTTCAAAATTCAAATTTGATTTTACTTTTGAAAATATTCCTTATTTGTTTTAAGAATCAAATCCTTGATTTATTTTCTAAATCTTTTTTATTTGATTTTGATTTTAAAACTTATTCTAATTTATTTCTTAAATCTTTTATTTTATTTTCTGATTTGGTTTTGATTTTAATTTGTTGTCTTAAATCTTTTTGATTTGTTTTTGATTTCAAAATTAACTTTATTTATTTGGTTTTCAAAATCATTTTCACACTTCCACAACTTATCAGAATCACGCTTCTTCTTCTTCTTCTTCTTCTTCTTCTTCTTCTTCTTCTTCTTCTTCTTCTTCTTCTTCTTCTTCTTCTTCTTCTTCTTCTTCTTCTTCTTCTTCTTCTTCTTCTTCTTCTTCTTCTTCTTCTTCTTCTTCTTCTTCTTCTTCTTCTTCTTCTTCTTCTTCTTCTTCTTCTTCTTCTTCTTCTTCTTCTTCTTCTTCTTCTTCTTCTTCTTCTTCTTCTTCTTCTTCTTCTTCTTCTTCTTCTCTGGTTTTCACGTTCATACATTTTTGAAGAAAAACTAAACCTTGTATTGGCCTTGTAACTCTTTCATTTGACTTCATTATCCTAGTGCTTTTTTGTTGTATCAGTGTTGCTTAGAACACACTATTGTTAGAGTGGCCTTTATATTGTTGTATCAGCACTATTAAGAGTGCACTATAGGTCTTGTACCCAATCAATCATACCTTAACCAGTGTTGTAAAGGGGAGTGTAACCCTTAGAGACTAGGGAGTGAATCTCCTAGTGCGGACGTGCTGCGTTCGTGGTGTTTATGGTGAGGAACCCTTGTGTTTGGGTAGTGCTAGACGAACGGTGGGTCACCTAGTAGTTAGGCTATCTGGAAATCTAGGAAGGGTCTTCCTAGTTGTGTATCGAGGTCCCTAGCGAAAGGAGGTTCCTAGTAGCGTGTGGGGCGCTCTGGTTGTACTTGGGGACGCGAGGCGTCTTTGGTTTAGTGAAAAGCTCAAGCGGGTTGCTTGGGGACTGGATGTAGGCCGGTTTGCCGAACCAGGATAAAATCTCTGGTGCAATCTCTTCTATCTCTCATCTCTTTATTTTTGTTATTATTGTTGCATGCGCTTTGCTGTTGTTATTTAACGTTCTTGCAACATAACATCTATTTTCTTAATATATTAATTTAATTATTCTAAATTAATTAGCATGGTAACATTTCTCGTTGTTATCGTGTCGCGCATATTAGTTTTTCTATTATTGTTAATATTATTCGCTTTCGCGCAATCGTTTTCATCGTTATAATTGTTTTCCGCTGCAAAATCTCTTTAAGTTTATTGAACACGATTTAAATCGAATATTTTCCTATGTTTTCGTAAACACCCAATTCACCCCTCTCTTGGGTGACGGCTGCCAATCCTAACAATAATTCTAACAATTGGTATCAGAGCTTCGTGCTCTGGTAAAGGCTGAACAGCCCGAGTATAAAGATCCTTGTAGATTGTCAGCGTTAGGATATTTTATTTGTTTTAATATGGAGGGATTTTCATTCGATGAAGCACCATTTTTTGATGGAAATAATTTTCATTATTGGAGTGCGATAATGAAAATATTTTTACAATCTATTAGCCTTCGTTTATTTCATGTTGTTCTTAATGGTTTTGATGAAACATCTTATTCCTTGAATTTTCAAGCTATGCATGTTTTGAAAATGCTTTGAACCATGATGCATATGCTAGAATTAAGGATTTTGGATGTGCTAAAGATATTTAGGATTTTCTAAACACATACTATGCTACTAATGGTATCTTTGAGCATGATAGTACAGATGTTGAGTATGGAATGACAAACTCCCTTGAAAAAGATTCTGATGATGAAAGTGAAAGCGTGGGGAGTAACTCAACAAGTGATTGTGATGACATAGAGAGGATATTTGAAACCTTTATGGACTCACTGGAGGAATCAAGTGACTCGGATGCGGAATCAATGGCAGATGAAATTAAAACATCCGACTACTTGGATCATGAGGACCATAAGGTAATGTCAATTAGTCCTTGTTCTAAATCTCTACAATTTGCATATAATGATTTGAATGATGGTTTGATAACTTTGGAAAATAGAAACTTGGACTCTTTACAAAAATTATCTCAAATTGAAAATGAAATTGATATTTTGAAATATGGAGATATTTTTGATAAAGATGTTTTTAGAAAATAGCTTGTCAACCATTTTTGAAAATTACTCTCATATTGAAAAACAAGTTGAGGATGCACTTTTTGAATGTAGTAACATTGAAAAATCAAATTGTTCAAATTCTTTACTTGATGAAATTGAAAATAATGTGGATATCCAAAAATCAAGTAAAGTCGATGACAATAATATTTTTCAATGTGAAATCAAAAATTCCAAGTTTCATGAAAATAATTTTGAAAAAGTCAAACCATCATCCAAACCCATTATTTGCAATTATTGTGGTTGTTTAGGACATATTTCTCATTTGTGCTTTTATCGTAAAAATTTTAATTTGAGAAATAATTTGCAATGGGTTCCAAAGGCTTCTAAGGAACCTATGACTAACCCCCAATGACCCAAGATGAAATGGGTACCAAAAGGTTCTCCTTGTGTTAAAAATGTGCAGGAAATTTAATCAAAGGTTGAACCATTTGGACAACGTAAGGGGAAGACAATGAAGTCCAAGGGTCTTTGGTCCAAAAATAAGCATTGTGGTCAAAAGAGAAAGATGTTCACAACCAAAGCTTCTCACGTGCAAAAAGGTGAAATCATAAGATTGAGGACCTCAAACAAAAAGCGATGGCATGAACCTAGTAGAGGAGAAAAGGAGAAATTATCAAGGGTGGTACCTAAGAGGACAAAAACTAAATGGGTCGATCAAAGGAGAATGATGCCTACCAACACCAAAGCTTCACATGAGAAAAATGGAAGATCCGATATGCTCAAAAATCAAAAGGTGAAGCAATGGGTAAAGGCAAGAACTTCATTGGTCAACAAACCTAAGGTGTAACACCCCGCATTTTTCCCGTACGTGCGTAAACGATTTTTGACGAAAGAAACCTTGAAATGATGATTTTCTGAAAAAGTATTTTTCGTAAAGAAGAAATGAAGTGCTAATTCCATGGATTTTTATGAACAAAACTTTTTTTAGAATAAAATTAAATGACTTTGTTGAGATGGAAAATGATTTGCTAAATTGTGATTTTTATTAAAAGATGATTTTGTTAGAAATGAAATTTTTGGCTCTGTTATCTTTAAAAATTCGTAACTTTTAAATCGTAACTCGGAATTTCATGATATTTATATGAAAACGATCGTTTTGAAACCTAGAATTTTAAAATGTAATTTTTAGAATTTTCTGAATTGATTTATAAAAAAATTATTTTCAGAGCTTAAGAAATACGAATTTTTAAGAAAAGTGTGTTTTGTGATGTTGTCTTGGCATGCATTTTATGTGATGTATGTTTGATTTAATGTGTGTGATGTGTTATGCATGAAAATGGTTATGAAAATGTGATTTCTTAGAATTAATTGAATTTTTAGGTGAATTAATAATTTTTTAAGTGGATGTGATTAGAAATAAAAATGTGAAGCATGTGTGTATGTGTACATGTATGCCACGGTTTGTGTATGTGCATGTAGGTGTGTGTGCTATATGTATGTATGTGTGTGTGGGTGATTATGCGCGTGTGTGTGTGCATGTGGGTCTTAGAAACTTGGAGAGTAAGAAATCAAGCCAACTAAGTGAGAACCATGGAGTAACTAGATGATAAAAACCCTAACTATAAGCTAACTATCCTTTAGAACCTAGATGACCCCTAAAGTCCTAACCTACTCCACTTTGTCCCCTTGGTTTTGCTAAAGTCCACCCATGCAATCTTTTGTAGAGACTAAACCGCCCCCCTTACTTGCACATGGACCGAATTCTACAAGGGCCAAAATAGGAAATCATGCATTCACCTTTATATAGAAGTAAGCCATAGCACATTTCCTTTCAGCCATTCTTATTTCCACCTTTCCAACACAAAACACTCTAAGAGCCATTCAAACTCTTAGAGAGAAAAAGAAAAGAAAAAGAGAAAGAGAAAGAGAGTTGGCTGTGAGCCTTAGGAGGAAGAAGAAGGAAAATCCAAACTTGATCAAGCCATTCCCTTGAAGATCTAAGTGCTAGGAGCTTAAAGAACCAACCTTCTTAGTAGGAGATTCGAAGAACAAGAGGAAGAAATGTAATAGTTTAGTTTTCCTTTTTAGTTGTAGATCCCTTTTTATTTTCTTCTTGCATGTTTATTTTTGTGACTTGTAAGATGAATTTATGTGTTATTCTTTCTTGATCTTGGACTTTTAAGGACTAAACATAACTTGTAATATTTGTAACTCTATGTTTGTGGTTCGGTTTATATCTTCTTGTTATATCTTAATGTTTTTCTAACAAAAACTTAAAGATCTAAAGTGTTGCTTAAAGATTTTTGTAAAGACTAAAATGAATCTTTTTGCATGCTTATTTTTGTGATTGATCTATGATTGCATGTAATTTATAAGTCTAGATGTTGAGTTTTCAAGAACCAAATGAACTTGTAGAACCCTAAATTATGGATCTATATGATTCGGTCACACCTAGAAAACTAGGTCATGATGCTTTTAACTTGATTCAAGTTCTTGCATGTTAGTTTTATGTTTATAAAAGATTATTTACGTTGTTGGAATGTGTTGATACCTCAATATCTGGTAGCCCAATTTATAGGCCCAAGTTATACGAAGGCCCAAGAATCATCAAACAAAAAATGAAACAATAAGAGACACCCAATGAGGCGTGCAATCTCTGAGAACTGTCCAAAGCGACACGTGCCCAAGGCGACAGTCTTCAAGGCGACACGCCCCGACGAGGTGCCCGGAAGAAAGAACAAAGCGTGCCGACGACATCAAACACAGCATGTCCTCCTAAAGCGTCCCAAGTGCCGCGAAAACCTGGAGGGAAGATCACGATAAATGAGGGCGAGCAGGAAGTAGGGCTCGCAGAAGGCGTACATATGACCAGGCAAAGGCAATACTCCAACGGCTTACAGAGGAAGTCAAGAGGGAATCTTTTGGCTACCCAAGACAAAGCTGAAGGTAGTAAGACTTGAATCCCTCTACTTCCCTGTAATCATCAATGCCAAAGCCAGGAATGGTAAAGAAGACAAAGTTACTGAGAAGATACTCTGAGCACATGATGCAAGGGGTTATTAACCAGCAGACAAAGGTAAATAGCCAGGGACCACTAGTCCGAAGCGCCACCATAAAAGAAGGAGAAGGGACACACAGAAAAGGGGGTAACAAGAAGATATACACAAAACACATGGTTCTCTCCTCTGAAACTTAAAGGGAGAACGAGAAGAAAAGAGGACTCCATGGAGGAGAACAATACAAGAAGCTTATGAAACGCTACCCCTCTCCTCGAAGCATCCTCTGAGAAGGGGGAACCAAAGAGAAGCAAGAAACGGGACAAGAAGGGAAGAAGCCCAGAGGGGAGGAAAGCCAGAGAGCGTACATCCCCAACAACCACTGTCATAGTCAGGACAAGGGTGAGCAAAATACCCGAAACACAACGGTCACCGGCAACCACAACATAGAGAGCGTACAATGAGATAAAAGGAATGGAAGCTTCCTCTGAAACTTAAGATTAGCAGTACAAAAGGGAGTGTAAAGCCAAAGCGCACACTCCTCCTCCTGTAAAAGTACCACAAACGTGGGAGCCATTCCTCTGTACCCACCTCTCTATATCTCATTTCAATATAATGAAAGCCTAAAGCTTCACTAAGCTTACGAACCCATTATCTCTCTTGTTAATAATTTATTTATTGTTTATCGCACAAAGCGGTCGGAAACAATTGGCGACTCCGCTGGGGAAGCTATGGCTTCCAACCTTGAAGGAAATGGGATTCACGTCGTGCAGCAGGTGCCTGTGGGAGATGCCACTCCGAAGGCGATACCTGCAGTTGCCATTCAAAGCCCAACACCCAATCTTACGAGTCATGGAACAGAAGCAGGATCTAGGAGGATGAGCTTTAGCCCAGCCAATCAGCAAAGTTATGGCTCCAAACAACGAAGGAAACGCTCCTAGAAGCGCTACTCAAAGATGGCTCTTGAAGGCGCTCCACTGATGTCAACGGCCTCCAACGGAAGAGGCAATTCAGCAAAAGGAGGTTGTCTTTCAGCCCAAAGGCGACCCTCTCGAAAGGCGGTCTGCCCCCCAAAAGGCGAACTCCCTGGAAGGCGCTCCTCGGAGAGCGATCTCCCCAGAAGGCGTGCTCGCAGAAGGTGACCAGGTTCGCTCTGATAAAAACTTTCCAGAGGGCGACGAGACTCGTCCAAGAGGCGGTCTAGATCTTTGCGAGCCCAACTGTCCAAAAAGGGCGACGTTTCAAAAGGCGACAACGTTCGCTCTACCTAGCTTTTCAGAAGGCGGTCACACAACCGAAAGGGCGAAAGTACGCTTTCACTAACGAAGGCGCCACACAAAGTACGCTCTTACTGACGAGGGCGCCACATTACAGAAAGATGGAACTTAGGAGCAAAGGCGCAACCAGAAAGTTTACATGGAAAATGCTTCATGTTATCTGCACTATAAGCTAAGTACACACCATCCTTAACTCAGTCTAATTTATCGTTCATATGCTAGTAAGTCTTTCCATGAATTTGATTATAATAAATATGAATCGTGATGAAATGAAAAGTGTGTTGTACCCAATCACGTATCAGTTGTTGTATGCATAGTTAAGGAAATATAGCTACTGTATGCTCATTTTGTGCATCTATGTCTTAATATACTTTTGGAAGTATCGCCTTCACATGACATCATGCTCTACGTAGTTAGTTTCATGTCTAAGATTATCCTGATAACAATGATTTAATTTTACTTTGTCTAGAATAACATTGTTATGATATGTTGTGGAGATGGTCTGACTCTAAGTTTGCCATGGCTGAGAATTGCATATGTATGATCACAATCATGAATGTTGTCGCTCTGATATGTATCAAATATCTGACTAGAAAAGCAATAATTAGATAACTCTGTACATTTGAATGTTTGCTGTAGAACTAAAATTAGTATTTCCATTTTGCAAACACAGTGTTTCCTGTTATAAGTTGCATGATTTAGATACTTAGAAGGTGTGCTTTAGAAAAAGCGTTACATGAAAACGTAATCTTGGTAATGTTACATGACGATGCATGATTTATTTTACATAATACTAGAAATAACCAACAAAACGGATATGAGTAGCATGAAAATGTCCTAAAAATGAAATCTGTCTATATAGGAACAAGAAGTGACCTCTTTCTAAGATTTGAGAAGTCCTAAGTACGCTCTCAAGCCATGATTTGTCAAGTTTTGCGAAGATGCTCAATGTCATGGGTGGATCGCTTCCTCTACTGAGAGCGAGAGGGCACCTGACCTATCCAGAATAGAAAAGCGCTCTCGCCCAGTGAAAAGGCGATCAAAAGTGAAGTATCAAACAGCGAACAATGAAACAAGAGCAAAGTTTCAAGAGAAAGTAACCCAACACAAATAGAAAAGATCAGTAAAGATCAAAGAAACAAAATCAGGAAAAGATAAAGAATGAAATCACACCAGAAGACGAACACAGGGTCATGGTGCCAGGGCGCGTGTCAACCTTACAAGCAGAAGTAATCACGCATTTTACATAGACTAATTCACAAGATGAAAGATGGAGCAATCAAAGGCGAGAAAAGCACAGTTGTACCAAAGCCTCATGTGAAGTCGAATTGCCAAGATAAAATCCGAGGCGCATCAGAAAAAATAAACAGTGTTGAAGTCAGAAATCCTGAAGTAAACCAAAAACAGAATGTTACTAATGTCAAGCCAAAAATCTAAAAACAAGCTACATCAGAAGCTGAAAGCAAAAGCTGACAATGAATTCAAACCAGATAGACGAAGGTGGCTTCGAAGCAAAAGCGTGCAAGAGAAATAATGGACGAGCAAGAGCAAGCACAAATGCAAAAGCTGACACAACTAAACCCAAGAGTAAATAAGGATGAAGCAGAAGATATTTCCAAGCAAAAGCTGGCCAGAGGTCGAAAGCGAACTTAAAGGCGACTGTACGTGATCACGGTCGCAAAGGCGTACAACTGCAAGGCGTACGCGAAAAGGCGTGCATGATACGTGAAGGCGAATGTAAGCTTCTTAATGACCAATACGAGTACAAGATCCTGAAAAATGTGTCACTCAAAGGCACACTCAAACACTGAAGCATTGAGACAGACGCAAGAGCAAGACGCAAGACGAAAACAAGCTAGAAAGCGTACAAATGGCTGACCCAAAACTTTTGGAAACATAACACAACCAAGGCGAGCTCAGTTTACCTGGTGACTGGACAACTATCAAGCTAAAATCTTGGGTTCATCCCAGTCTGCTCTCATAAAGCGAGTCAAAGCACCCTGATGCAAGAGAAACCAAGAAATCTATAATAATAACAAGCCTCTGAAGTAAAGGCACATCTGAGCTTATCTATACGTCAAAGCAGATCATGCGAAAACAAGCATAAGTACGAAGCCAATTAAGTAATCCAAGCATTTGCACGCCGGTAATTGCAAGAAGAGCTGAAAGAAAATTAGCACCCATGACAAGAGGTGCTACGAAGTGCAAGCAATCAAAGATCGAGTAAACAACCAGAAGTAAGGCCGCGCCTATAACAAGAGGTGCCAATACTAAAGCTCGAAGCGACACTGATGACATGAGGTGTCCCCGGAAAGAGCTCAAATGATACTGATGACATGAGGTATCACTGTATTAAAAACCCTCAAACAGGGTCGATAATGCCAGAACGCGAGGTTCAACACTTCAAAAAAAAAAAGAGAAAGAAAAGGAAGAGAAGAAGAAAAAGAAAAGAAAAGGAGTAGTGTTGAACCGTACCGCAGGCACAAGCGCCTTATCGCGGTACCCGGATAGACCTCCTCAAAAAGAGAAATTTCTGGGACAGACGCGGGCGAAGTATGCCATATCGCGAGGCTAGAAAAGGTCCCGGGAAACAAGGGCGCTAGTCTTAAACGCGGGCGGAAAAATCTGTAAAAGAGGTTGGCTAACGTAAGATCCGAAGGCGATCCGTTAGTTTATGAATCAAAAAGCCCAAAGCGGCAACGGAAAAGAAAAAGCCCAAAGCGGCAACAAAAAAAAAGGGGTATAAAGTGACAACTGAAAAAAAAAATAAATGAGCCCAAAAGTGGCAGCTGAAAAGCCCAAAGCGGCAAAATCTGAAGCGTGTGCCCAACGTGCACCCTAAGATCAAATCTTGGCACCAATGACATGAGGGGCCATTAAAACCTGCAGCAAGTTTGAAGCGCTCAGAGCGCGCTCTAAATAAAAAAAAGGGGGAGAGAGGGGAAGGAGAAAAGAACACTTCCCTTGGGTGAAAAGAACACTTCCTTTGGGCACCAACAACAAAAAGGGCCCCTGTTGTAAAAAGAGAAAAGAAAAGAAGAAAAAGAAGAGATGTGTGCTGCTGAAATACTTGAAGAAAAGCACCAAACTAAGAAGAGCATACAAGAATGGAAACAAGCACGAGTGCAGTGACAAGCAATTACAAAGCTACGTTCATAAGGCAAAGTTTAAGCCATAACCACCAAAGCGACAAAGCCAGCAAAGGCGCACAATCCAAATGCAAGCCCCAGGCGCAAGATGAGCAGCAAAAAATAAAGAATGAAAATGATGAAAAGATAAAGACAAGACATGCATAAAAATGGTCAACGTAGCAGCAAGCATACAAAGCAGAAGCCAAGCTTGAGAAAACATACGAAAGACGTCATAGATCCCAGAGTACAAGTTCAAAAGCAGTAAAAGCAGCAAGGGCTAAATTCGAACAAAGTCACACAAGTTACAAAGCCAAAAGGAAGCAACAACCGAAACCATAGTCTGGAAAGCAGAATGTCAAAGTAGCAGCACATGTAGCGAAAATATTGTCTAAATGATAAAGAGAGAATTCAAAGAAGTGACCCTGCAAACTTCCTCATAAGAATACTTCGTGTTAGCCAAATCGCTGATCTCCTGGTCAAGAGTCTCCAATTCAGTGGTCGCCTGGTCAAGTTTGGAGGAAAGCTCTTTGATGCGAGATACTAAGGGAGCACGACGCTCTTGCAAGGCACGTTCCGCATCAGCCAACTCAGCATCATCGAATGGAGGGCGCAAACTTTCGAAGCCAACAATGGCATTTTCAAGCCAAACACCAGAATAATACTGAAGTTGGAGCGTGTACAGACAATCCAGAATCTCGGCTTTATCCTCCCATGGTAAATCATCTACATCAACTGAGCGGACCAAATGCAACATCCGCAGCAAGGTGCGAGAACCGGACTCTCGAAAAAGACGAAGAAGCGAAGCACGAGGAGGTATCAAAGAAGTACGAGCACAGAGAAATGAATCAATCAAGGCCCGATCATCTACAGAAATCGGAGCTGCAAAAGCACATAGCAACACACGCAGAAATAATGAGACAAGAATAAAAAGAAGAGGAAAGTCCAACTCAGGTCAGGAGAAGAAAGAAACACTTACAAACTGAAGAAGACCCCGGAGAAGCAGAGGCATGATTTACTCTTGCCAGCGGAGTCCTGGAATGAGAAGTCTCGCGCACAGAGCGACCATCGAAAAGGTTGGCAGCGTCCCTAGGGGCTTCAGCCACCTCAACGGGAGCCTTACCCTTATCAGCTAAAGGAACAAGACCTGTGTTGTCTTCGGGGGCAAGGCGTTCTCCAGTTGGGGTCTCAGCAAAAGTAGCGATTCGGCTCTCCGAAGGGGCAGGGGCATCAACCTCAGTACCCACCCCACCAAACATGTTCCCAGATCTTGGAATATCATAAACAAGCTCATAAATAATGTCAGCAGCACTTGAAGGGGCCTTTGAAGGCACACCCTTGGGAGAAATAGGAACACTCTTAGGAGTGCCAGCAGGGGACATCAAATCAAAATCATCACTACAAGCAGATTCGGAAAGAACGGAGGGGGAGACACCCCCACCAGCAGAGGATTGATGAAAGAAATCCATGAAGCCTTCATGATCAGAAATAGGTGAAACAATAGGAGCATTCTCAGGAAACTGGGATGAAAGCGACGCCGATGAATGACCACCAGCACCACCTGCAGTCGAAAAGAAGAAGAGAATCAATAATATTATGAATACTGCCCAAGCAAGACAAAATGAAAAGACTGGAAAAAAGCAAAAGAGCAAGAAATGAAACCTGGAGAATGATCCCCAGCGCCGCCGCTTTCGGCGGAATCATCATGAGACAAGAAAGAATCGTCCGAATTGGTCTCGATAGTCTCATCCTGGACTAAATCAACATGAACTGGAGAAGGAGGAGCAATGCGGATACCAGAAGAGCGCAGACGATTAGACCAACAAGTAGGAACAGCTACGGTTGCCTTTCTCTTTTTGCGGGACTTGGTGGCGCCACTACCACCGCCCTTGGCAGGAGATTTGGAAGTAGAGGGACCTTGAGAAGGAGTCTTCCTTTTGCCTCGTCTGGGGGCAACAGAGGGAGACGCAGCAACCCTGCGACTGGGCGAATCCGCCTCAGCTGAAAATAAAACCAAGCAAAAGTTAAATGCAAAGCAAGAAAAAGAAAGAGGCGGTAAACACGGAAAATGGCCAAGATGTTTACCCTTTGCTTTCTTCATAGAAGTGAAAAATAAGGGTCATTATAAACTATGGGCAGCAACGAAGGAGTGGAACGCGATGAAGAAGCTTCAAAATCCCGAAGATGTTGCAGGATGTCCTCATGAGAAGTGAGCCAAGTATGCAAAACACCTCCAACGCGGGAGGGAGAAACACGAACACAAGCAATATCAGAAATTTCGGGAGCCGCGCCAAACAGAAGCGCTTTGACCAAGTCTTCCACCGGGGCCTGCTCAATATCAAGAATACAAGGGGCTTGATCACGCCCAAATTGTCTGGCCACTCGATCAGGACGATAAACACAAGGCCAGAGAGCTCCGCCGTGAGCACTCTTGCTGTCTAAAGGGACAAAACCAGGCAAGCAACGAGCTGATAAAATCAATTTCCACAGGTCATAAATCCCCTCAAAAGGGGTGGCGGCATCGTTTCTTGTGAAAAAAGCTTCCTCGTCATAAAGAGGATGCAGGAGGTCCGAGTAAGGGCGAAACACAAATTTGTTCTCCGAATCAATAAGTGAAACCAAAGATTCTCTTGGAAATCCTCTCGTCCAACACCAGGAACGAGGCTCCAAGCCAGCAACACCAGTAGAAAGGGGAAGCCTAACGGGGCCATAATCAGGGAAGCGTTCAAACAGGAAGTACTGAAGGAAAGTCAAATCAATGTAAGAATTGACCGCAAAGCGCCCATGAGAAATGCGCATTTGTACTGCCACTTGGTCCAGGCGAGCATAAAGACCGCCTAAGTAAAATGAAGCAAGAGGAAGGTGTACGCCTTCTGCCAAAGAGCAAGCGAAAAGAAAGACACACGGGCTCACAGACTCCCACGGAGGTCCAGGAAAAACGTACCTACTAAGCCAGAAGGCCACAAAGGCGGCACGGTAGAGGCGTGAATCTGTGACAGGCCCAGCTTGAAACTCGCCATCATGAAAATCACCAAAGAAATAGCGGACCCAGCTAGCAAATGTGTATTTAAGGGAGGAGCGTTGATTCGCCCTTCGACTCCTAGGAACTAAGTTCCCAGTACCCCTTACCCTTTGAGAAGAGGAACCCCTTGTGTATGAGGTACGCCTTCGCCTAAAGAGATCCCGGGAATATTTAGCACTAAGAGCCGAGGCGGCTTTCAGCTGCACTAACAATTCGGAAAAGCTCTCATCAACGTTTTCCACATCAAGGTCTTCGTCTCCGAAAGAGGGAAGTCCAAGGAGTACAACCACATCCTCAAGTGTTGGAGTAAACTCCCCTCACGATGTCAAGAAGGTGTGGGTAGAGGAACACCAACGCTGCACTAACATCAGCAGATCATCGGGCTTGCGGTTGGCACCGAGCCGAGGAGACGCCTTGACGGCGGCAGCAATACCCACTTTTTCCAAAATGGCCACAAAAGCAGTATCAGTGGCAAAAACATGATCAACCCATTCTTGCCAACCACTGGTGCCGCCCACACGGACGTTGAAGTTCACATCCACCCAGGAAAACTCTGAGCGGCGAAGACAAGAACGGAGCAATGAAGGACCCAATGCACAATGGTCCTTGTTGTAGGAAGGTGAGGAAACGAGTTCGGCGGCATCCTCGGAAACCACCATAGCCTTGGAAGACGAGCCAGCAATAAAATCGCCCGATTCGGGACCGAAAGGCGAGTTCGCCTTCACTTCTGAAGCCCAGCGGCGATGGCCTGGTTCAACAGGATAAGAACGAGGGCAGGGAAGCTGTTGCATGAAGCAGTAGGAGATGGGGCCAGGAAGTTGAATCTCCTCTTCGAAGCTTGAGGAAGCGTTTTTAACCGCAGGAGAAGCAGCAGCTTTCGATTTCGACATAGCGACAGTCAATGCAGAAATGGGCAAAAGGTAAACAGAGGAGATCAAAGAAAACGAAGAGCAAAGAGGCAACAGGAAAAGCTTTCGGTCTTGAGAGGATGAAAGGATGAAGTTTCAGACAAGAGAGAGAACGAGTGGAAGTAAAGAAGAAACTGAAAAGTTTGAGGAAGTTTTGAAAAGTATGAGTAAAGGAGGGAACGTGGGGAAACGTGCAAGTGCTAGAGACTGAAGGATGTTGCCTTCTCCCCCTGACGACACGTGGAATGCAGCAGAAGAATAGGAGAAAAGAAAAAACGAAAAGACTCACCAGTAGAGGGCCTGGTGACAAGACCCTACTAAATAGCAAGGTTCAAAAGCTGAAACTGCCAAGCAACTAATAAGCCAGGGGAGCATGGGGACAAATACTCGAGATACGAAGGCGCCTTTCGCTGCATGCCTTCCCCAAAAAATCGAAGGCGATACCGAAAGGAATAACAGAGAAGGCGAAGAGCGAAGAATAAAGAGCTGAGAAAAGGAGAAGCAAGCAAGAAAACACAGGAAATAGGATTTGCACTGAAAGGGAAATTTTTTCCTCTCTCATTGCAAAGGGGGCAATTGTTGATACCTCAATATCTGGTAGCCCAATTTATAGGCCCAAGTTATACGAAGGCCCAATAATCATCAAACAAAAAATGAAACAATAAGAGACACCCAATGAGGCGTGCAATCTCCGAGAACTGTCCAAAGCGACACGTGCCCAAGGCGATAGTCTTCAAGGCGACACGCCCCGACGAGGTGCCCGGAAGAAAGAACAAAGCGTGCCGACGGCATCAAACACAACATATCCTCCTAAAGCGTGCCAAGTGCCGCGAAAACCTGGAGGGAAGATCACGATAAATGAGGGCGAGCAGGAAGTAGGGCTCGCAGAAGGCGTACATATGACCAGGCAAAGGCAATACTCCAACGGCTTACAGAGGAAGTCAAGAGGGACTCTTTTGGCTACCCAAGACAAATCTGAAGGTAGTAAGACTTGAATCCCTCTACTTCCCTGTAATCATCAATGCCAAAGCCAGGAATGGTAAAGAAGACAAAGTTACTGAGAAGATACTCTGAGCACATGATGCAAGGGGTTATTAACCAACAGACAAAGGTAAATAGCCAGGGACCACTAGTCCGAAGCGCCACCATAAAAGAAGGAGAAGGGACACACAGAAAAGGGGGTAACAAGAAGATATACACAAAACACAAGGTTCTCTCCTCTGAAACTTAGAGGGAGAACGAGAAGAAAAGAGGACTCCATGGAGGAGAACAATACAAGAAGAGCATAAACGCTACCCTTCTCCTCGAAGCATCCTCTGAGAAGGGGGCACCACAGAGAAGCAAGAAATGGGACAAGAAGGGAAGAAGCCCAGAGGGGAGGTGTTGGGATTCTGGCAAGTATACCAGATCGTACAAGTAATAAAGTGATAAATAGAGTATCGTTCCCAACGAGGACTGAAATTGATTCTAATAACTCTCACCTATTCGTAGTTACTAAATGAAAATTAAATTAAAATTCAATTGTTTGAGTAATTGTTGATTCAAATAAATTAAAATAAATAAATAAAACGATTCTTGAACAATGGGAAAAAGCGGGACGTAGTTTCGATGAAGGTTCCTAAAACGTTTAACAACAAATTGATTTGTTTTCCTAAATTTTGAATTTGTTTTGCAAAGGTAGGAAACGCCTAATGTCTTAGAACGTTTCCGTATTTTAGAGATTAATCTCCCAATGATGTCTCAAGAGAGCCTTAAAACCTAACCCTTAATTAAGTTCAATCAAAACTTGTAAAAATTATCCAATTCATAAGAAATATGTCTATCCTTATGCAATTGAACTGTTTGATTATTGGGCATAATCCTAAATTAATATGTCTATTAAATTAGGATTCCTAAGTCATGAACTGCGCACATTCACGAACAACAATAAAAATATAATCAAACACAGAATTTATAATGGACAAACAAAATCAATTCATTGCATAAACATTAACAAGGTTCCATGTTCATCTACTCCTACATCCCAAAGAAGGGTTTAGTTCATAATGGGGAGAAGAAAAGCAATAAAAGTGATAAAGAGTGACATAATTACCACTAATCCTTGCCTCTAATCTCTGTTCTTCACCAAAAACCAATGCAAAAACTATATTCCAAGTGTTCTGAATGAATCCTAATTACCAATCCTAGTATTTTTAAGTCAAAAGATAAAACAAATCCATCAAAATCCCCAAAAGATATGAAATCCGCTACTGCTGGTCTGCGACACTCGCCCAGGCGAGAATAAGGCTCGCCTGGGCGAGTTTTTGACTGAGAGAATTAGCCATTTAAACCCCCTTTTTTAATATTGCACAACCCCACTCGCCTGGGCGAGTGACATTCTCTCCTGGGCGAGTCCTGCACTTTCTTCACTAATTTTGATCACTTTGCTCCGAACTCCTGATTCCAAGGCTTGCTTTTTCCTTCTTTTCCATAAATCATCACATTAAGCCTCTAAAACCTGAAATTCACCACAAATCGATACAAAATCCTCAAGGATCTCGTTCATCACATTAGTAAGCAAAATTTCCATCTTTTTCCTAAAATACTTGAGAAACAAGCTAAAATTACTAAGAAAGGGGATTAAAATTCATCCAAAAACATCATATATTGAGCTCAAATCACTCCCCCAAACTTAGCATTTTGCATGTCCCAGGCAAAAGTAAAACAAAAATTCAGTGCCTAAGATTCTCCCCTCCCAAGGTATAGCAACCTAACCATAAATTCCAACTCACCTACCCAAGATACCTTTCTTCACTAGCAAATCACCTCAATGAAAACTAGTTGAAAAGCAAACTCAAAGTGAGAAAAAGATTAGTGACCACACCACCTCTCAACATCTCTCATGTGTATGGGTAATAATTATCAATTCACTCAAGTTCAAACAATGAAAGCATGTTACCATAAGCTTGACTATAGACCTACATCTCCACTGAATTTATTGAAAACATGCACAAATCATAAGGTCTTTATTTGGTTGTAACAGGGCCATGGCTAAAAGTGTCAGGTGAGATAAAAGAATAAAAGGATAAACAAAGGGCTTAATCAATGAAATCACAACACTTCCCTTTTAAATTATGAAATGAGCAATACGTTAATTACACAATCACAACTCAATTCACTTGATTTTTCCTTTTCTTTCTTTTTCTTTTTCTATTTCTATTCTCTTCTTCTTTTCATTTTTTTAGCACATTTGTTGCTTTTTTTTTCTTCTTTTTTAGAAGAGAAATAGAAACATCAAATTTTCAGCACTTACACTTTCACCAATTTCTAACATTCCTCTTAATTGCTCATTTACCATTTCAAAGGTATTTCACAAGAATAATTCAATTTATGTAGGGTACCAAAGAAAGTCCTTAAATCTCAAAGCTCAAAATGGGCAACTAAGGGATCATTATGTCTCAAAAATATATTGAAGGCCACAAAAACACAAACCTAAGTGCCTTAATCATGTTCATGCATGCAATCAATTATCAATTTTGAAAAGGTCACAAGTCAAGTTCTAGAACAAACAATCAAAGCGAACAACACTCATGAAAGAAATAGGAGTTTCATCACAATATTCATTAAACATTACTCCTTCAAGTGTATAGGCTCAAAATCTCACTGGTTAAGGTCAATTCACTAATCAATCATTCACAACAAGTTTGCCAAACAACTACTTTCCAAAAATTTTCAAAGCTAAATCCAATTAGTATATGGGTAAAACAAGTCGGAAATCACAATCAAGCATTTACACCTATCAAGGGAAAAAATCTAACACCTAGAATTAGTGCCTACTCAAGCCACGACACAAACCAACACAAAGCCAAGGGAGAAATCAAGTTCAGAAAAAATTTTATTTTGTTACCCTCCCCCAAACTTAGAATGTGGCTTGTCCTCAAGCAACAAATCTATCCTAAACTACAAAATAAAAATCAAAAACTAAAAACAAAAGCAAGGAGTTAGAGACTTCCCTTTGTAGCACAACATTCTCTCTTGATGCACCATGGAGGAGACTCCCCCAAACTTATTCACCTGTGTCACATGAACAACTAAAAATAGTGCTTGAAGCACCCCATTAGCAGTTACATATAGAAAACTCTAAACTCTTTATTCAATCTCCTAATTAAAAATTTAAATCCTACACTACTACAAAACTAAGGAGAATCCACCAGGATCCCAAATCCTATAGTACAACTTCCATGTTATGCAGCAATAACAAGTTATTCCTGGATCCCATGGAAATATGCACGGATGATGTTGGAGCAAATGTTTAAAAATAGTTTCAAACTCTCCCTGGTCAAATGGTGCATTTTTCACTCCAAGCATCATCACATGGTGCTTGTCTTTTCCATCATGCATGGAGTCTATGAAAGTGTAACCTCCATGGCTTAGCAAGGTTGCCTTTTCAGGCTCTAAAAAGGAGAACAATGGCTTATCATCATCATGAGCATCAGGGAAGTCATAAAAATTTAAGGGGTAAATTGAAGGAAAAATTTTGAGGGTTCCACATATTCATGCAATCCAATACATTTAGCAATAGCAAAAAGTTCATCATGCAAAGTGGACCCTAATTCAACCCCTAGACGCATCCCATTATTTAATTTATCTTGTTTCACTTCCTCATTCTCATCATGCACAATTTCTTCTTTTTCTATGGGTTTAGAAAGGGGAGCACTTTGATCTTCCGTAATAGAATATTTTTGTACCACCTCCTCTAAAAGACCATCAAAAACTTTAATCTCATCAAAAATATTTTGTGCAAAACAGGATGGAGTAGGTGACGACAAAATAAATTTGATAAATTCTATGTCATCATGAGAATAAGCCATGTTACATAATGATTCCACTAAGTAACTACTAAAAAGTACCGAAAATTATTAAAATCTAATTTTAGTCCCCGGCAACGACGCCAAAAACTTGTTGGGATTCTGGCAAGTATACCAGATTGTACAAGTAATAAAGTGATAAATAGAGTATCGTTCCCAACGAGGACTGAATTTGATTCTAATAACTCTCACCTATTTGTAGTTACTAAATGAAAATTAAATTAAAATTCAATTGTTTGAGTAATTGTTGATTCAAATAAATTAAAATAAATAAATAAAACGATTCTTGAACAATGGGAAAAAGCGGGACGTAGTTTCGATGAAGGTTCCTAAAACGTTTAACAACAAATTGATTTGTTTTCCTAAATTCTGAATTTGTTTTGCAAAGGTAGGAAACGCCTAATGTCTTAGAACGTTTCCGTATTTTAGAGATTAATCTCCCAATGATGTCTCAAGAGAGCCTTAAAACCTAACCCTTAATTAAGTTCAATCAAAACTTGTAAAAATTATCCAATTCATAAGAAATATGTCTATCCTTATGCAATTGAACTGTTTGATTATTGGGCATAATCCTAAATTAATATGTCTATTAAATTAGGATTCCTAAGTCATGAACTGCGCACATTCACGAACAACAATAAAAATATAATCAAACACAGAATTTATAATGGACAAACAAAATCAATTCATTGCATAAACATTAACAAGGTTCCATGTTCATCTACTCCTACATCCCAAAGAAGGGTTTAGTTCATAATGGGGAGAAGAAAAGCAATAAAAGTGATAAAGAGTGACATAATTACCACTCATCCTTGCCTCTAATCTCCGTTCTTCACCAAAAACCAATGCAAAAACTATATTCCAAGTGTTCTGAATGAATCCTAATTACCAATCCTAGTATTTTTAAGTCAAAAGATAAAACAAATCCATCAAAATCCCCAAAAGATATGAAATCCGCTACTGCTGGTCTGCGACACTCTCCCAGGCGAGAATAAGGCTCGCCTGGGCGAGTTTTTGACTGAGAGAATTAGCCATTTAAACCCCTTTTTTTAATATTGCACAACCCCACTCGCCTGGGCGAGTGACATTCTCGCCTGGGCGAGTCCTGCACTTTCTTCACTAATTTTGACACTTTGCTCCGAACTCCTGATTCCAAGACTTGCTTTTTCCTTCTTTTCCATAAATCATCACATTAAGCCTCTAAAACCTGAAATTCACCACAAATCGATACAAAATCCTCAAGGATCTCGTTCATCACATTAGTAAGCAAAATTTCCATCTTTTTCCTAAAATACTTGAGAAACAAGCTAAAATTACTAAGAAAGGGGATTAAAATTCATCCAAAAACATCATATATTGAGCTCAAATCAGGAGGAAAGCCAGATAGCGTACATCCCCAACAACCACCGTCATAGTCAGGACAAGGGTGAGCAGAATACCCGAAACACAACGGTCACCGGCAACCACAACATAGAGAGCGTACAATGAGAGAAAAGGAATGGAAGCTTCCTCTGAAACTTAAGATTAGCAGTACAAAAGGGAGTGTAAAGCCAAAGCGCACACTCCTCCTCCTGTAAAAGTACCACAAACGTGGGAGTCATTCCTCTGTACCCACCTCTCTATATCTCATTTCAATATAATGAAAGCCTAAAGCTTCACTAAGCTTATGAACCCATTATCTCTCTTGTTAATCATTTAATTATTGTTTATCGCACAAAGCGGTCCGAAACAGAATGTTTGGATCTTGAGTTGACTTTGATGAAGCTTGAATTTTTGGTTTTGATCTTTAAAAATTCTTGATCTTTTCTAATGCATGTTGATTTGATGATGACTTGTTGATTTATATGTATATGTTTTACGATCCGTGTTTAATAAGCAAAAAGTTAGGATCTTAAATCATGCATGTTAATTTTAAGTAGAAAAATCATGTTTTATTCAAATGCATGTCTCGGTTTTTAAAGAAGAAAATTAAGAAACAAATTTTAAAATGATTTTTAGAGTGTAAACATGATTTAGTTCAAGTATTTGATTTTATGTATGATATATTTTGTAAATGGCCATTCGGCCCTCTTTAATGAAAATGGATATCATGCCTTTTATTATATGAAAAGTTGATGCATGTGTATGATAGGACTAGATCTAGTAGTTTTGAGTGCATGCATGTTATTTCTAGAAGTTTAGAATGTAATCTTGATTTTTATGTAGTATGATGTTTGATGCCTTGATTTGACTTTGTGATTTTTGTATGTTGAAAATTGAACCAAGCCTTGCATGTTTGTATGTTGGTATTCGGCCATGAAGAAAAGGAATAGGAAATTGCATTTGATCATTATTTAGGTTGCATTTAGGATGAGACTACCTAATCTAAGAATTTATGAGTACATGCTTGAAATCATTAAGTTTAAAGAAAAATAAAAATGAAACTTTGGAGTAATTTGTAATTTAACTTGTTGTTTGATTTAAGTTTGTTGAATTTTCCTTTTAATGCTCTCGGTTTTTTTTAGTCTAAAGAAAATAATTTCATTGTTTTGTGCTTGTATGTGTGCATTAATCTTTGTAAAATTTTACCTATGTGATTCAGTCAAGGTATGCTAGTGTGGCTAGGAAAATTTGTCTATATGAAATGACCTTTGTGAATGACTATATTTTCATGTGCATGATGCTATTGTGTAATTGGAATGATATGTTGTTTGTTTTTATCTTTTTCGGTTTTTAGAAATAAAATAAATAAGTTGATTTAATTTTGTGTTAATAATTCAATGATCTTTAATGTAATTAGTCTTATGTGTGAAGTTATGAATGTTTTAAAAGTGATGTGTTGCTTGAATGTGTTTTGAAGATCTATATTTGGATTTCCAAAGAATTGAAAAATGTTTTACTGAAAAGTATGGTTTAAGAAACTTAATTTGATTTTTGGAATTTTATTTTCTTAAGTCTTGAATTTTGTTTAATAACTAAGAATAATGATTTTTATAACGTGAACGTTTTAAAGAAAGTTTATATCCAGAGAAATGAATTCTGTTTTGATAAGAAAATCATTTTAAAGTTTTCTTGAAAATATTTTTATCTTTGATTTGCATTTGAAAACTTTGGAATGGGAACAATGTGTTTTCAAAAAGGGAATGATTTCAAAGTGTGTTCAAAATAAATTGAAGAATTTTTTAAAAACGTTTCTAACGCACGGGAAAAATGTCATGGTTCGAACGACAGACGCAAAGGAAACGAGGCAGAGTAAGCAATCGATAAATCTTGGAAAGCTTGCGGAGGCCTACGTCATTTGAGGTGAGAGAGGGGCTTCCCTTAAGACGCCGCGGTATTTAGGTAACTTATTAAGATATCCAATCATCTCAAAGGTTGGACTTCAATCTCATTTAGCGTGCAATCTCTTCTATCCCTCATCTCTTTATTTTTGTTATTATTGTTGCATGCGCTTTGCTGTTGTTATTTAACGTTCTTGCAACATAACATCTATTTTCTTAATATATTAATTTAATTGTTTTAAATTAATTAGCGTGGTAACGTTTCTCGTTGTTATCGTGTCGCGCATATTAGTTTTTCTATTATTATTATTAATATTATTCGCTTTCGCGCAATCGTTTTCATCGTTATAATTGTTTTCCGCTGCAAAATCTCTTTAAGTTTATTGAAAACGATTTAAATCGAATATTTTCCTATGTTTTCGTAAACACCTAATTCACCCCCCACTTGGGTGAGGGCTGCCAATCCTAACAATAATTCTAACATTTTGCTCGGCCCATACCTATTTGGCCTTCTTTCCTCTTTTCCCTTTTATTCATCTTTTACATGTCTTTTAGAGAAGCGAACACCCAGTATGCATCTTACACTTTTTATGCTCGGTAGCGCACACCCAATGTACGTCTTACACCTTCTTTTTTCTCGGTAATGGAGTGTCCATCATTGCGCACACCCCCGCATACGTGGTGCACGTCTTACAGCTGCGCATCTCGTGCGACTTACGCGATCATGGCATACGGCACCCCACACGTATTAAATGACCAGGCGCATGTCCAGCTGACTTCTTTATTGGAGTTATGGAGTGTCCATTATTGCTCACGCCCCCTCGTATGTGGTGCATGTGCTACAGTTGCGCATCTCGTACGACTTACGCGATCATGGCATACGGCACCCCGCACGTCTTGCATGACCATGAGCACGTCCTAACTGATTCCATTACTCGGAATCTTGTGTGAGTCATTACTGCGCACACCCCCGCGTACGTGGTGCACGTCTTACAGATGCATGTAAGACACTATATTTTTAAATAAATAAAAGAAATTAAATATTTAAAAGAATAATATTATTATATTAAATAAAATAATGACTTTTCTGAAATTTGGTTAAAATACTCGAGTATTTGTGGGAAGACTCGAGTATTGTAACTAGCAGTTAGAAAATTTGAATTTTTGGTTGGAATACATAGAATACTCGAGTAGTTCGTGCAGTGGCTCTGTGTGTATAAGTCGGTTTTGATTCAAATTCCGAACCAAAACGCAATTCCCTTAGTTCCAAGCACAGAGCTGGACTTTACTTCGAAGGAGGGTAATCTTAGGCTATAAATAGGTAAATTGGGGAGCCACAAACTCATCAAAATCAATCAAACCCAAATTTCTGTCAAATTTTCTCTGTTTTGAAGTGCTGACTTTGATCACTTCGTTCTCTCTCAATTCTCACCCATTCCCTCTAAAAGTCAAACAAAAATCAAAGTTCTAATTCCAATCTTGAATTAGAACCAGAAACCACTCAAAATAACCTCCTGTAGATCGAGTTATAGGCAATCAAAGTTGAGGTTCTAAAGCTGCAAAAAACAGAGCAACATTCAGCATCAAGTACCCTTTTTTTTAATCTGTTTGGTAAACCCAGGAACTCTTTTGATTCCAAAGTTGTTTCTAATTAAAGTTGGCATTTTCTAGTTGCCTAAGCTAACTTGTTTCATCCTTTTTCATGTATTGTTCATGGTGCAATTGATTGCCAAAGTCAGCTAGTGCAATTGTTTGTGCACAAGTCTAGAAACGAAATTCTTGATTCAGCCACTTTTTTTTGCAATCAATCCTTTCTTTAGCTTCTCTGAGGTAAGGGAGGAGTTATCTAAATACTAGAATGAGTAATTTCAAGCTAAAAATGTAGGAACCATTAAAGGTTCAAAGAGGGATGCAACTTGAATTGGGATTCTGACTTGGAGGTCAGAAACCCAAGATTTTAATATTCAAAAAAGCTAAAATGAACTTAATAAAGCACACTGTAATGTGTTTCGAAATTAAAATCAAGTGGAAATGAATTTCACAGTTTAAAATGGAAAATTTCAAGTTTTTGTGCAATATGTGAATTGATGTTGTTTTATGTTGTTTTAGTTATGTTTAATTGTTATAACATGTTTGTTTCATGTGTATAAGCTTCTGTTTTGCATAGGAATGGAGAAATCAAGCATGAAAATCGAATTGGTGCATTAAAATGCAGAAAACTGGTGTTGTTGCAGCAAAAAGACTCGAGTATTTTGAATGAGACTCGAGTATTCTGGAAAGTTATGAACGACTCAAGTATTTCTTCGAGGACTCGAGTATTTTTGCATGAACTACTCGAGTATTCTGAACAATTTTCAGAAAATATTTATTTTCTTAAATATTCAATAATTAACTCGTCTAAATTCCTAATGTTAAACTTTATTACCACTATGAGGTTTTTACCCAGTGGCTTAATTTAATCCCGTTTGGTTGATAACTATCCTGGAGATGTCCTACTGGAATTTTATTCAGTGGTTGATCATTTTCCTACAGGAGTCCCAACGGAAGTTCGTACACCTATTTGGTCGATGTTTATCCTATAGATGTCCCAGTGAAAGTTTTTATTCACTTGGTTGATATTTTCTATGGGAGTCCCAATGGGTCGTTGCAATTACCATCAATAGGAGGCTATGCCCCGATGGATTACTAAATAACTAATTATATACTATTCCTAAAACCATCGCAAAGTGGCTAGGCCGCTGATGGAATTTTTTTTCTAAAAGCTTCAGCACCAGCTAAAAGAAAAGTTAAAGAAAATGAAATTATGGAATGATGAGATAACCGGCAATGAATCGCCAAGAATGCTGATGAGAATAATGAAAGATTGAAATGAAACTTTTATGTGACATTATCATGCATGGTGAAAGGAATTGCTCCGATTTGATTTGGGATCCTAGCTCAGGATAGGGCGTAGAAAGCCACCGACACAGGATGTCATGAAGGCTAGCTCTCAATCAATCGTGATGCCTGCAATGTGAATCCGCTCCAGTTCGATGGAAACATAGGTTTTGAATGAATTCCCGAAAGGATGCTGAACCGTGAAGCATGAATGAGGAGTAGGCATGCATCATAACACTAAAGGAAACTAAACGGACAAAATCAGTTTGAGCATATGAGTTTGCATTATTGCTTATACTTGTCAATATATGTGATTGTTATTTTTAGCCCCTGTTATGCTCATTTGTCATTGTGTTTAGCTATGACTCACTCCTAATCCCTTGTTTGTAGGACATGGCACGGAATATGATGTGCGTGGAGATGAGGCCGCTCCCTAATAGGGAGTGGAACTTCGAGGAGCATCGGGCCACGTACGAAGGGGATGTGGAAGTCACTTTCTGTCACCCAAACCCTTGATCTCGGATGCGTCCACGTTGTACGAGAATCCCAATGGTGTACATTATGCATATTCCACCCAACTTTGTGTTTCGCCATGGAACACCACCACCACCACCAAGACGTTTTCCAAGACGCACCCTTCCACCAAGTCCATCCCCCTCCGAAGAAAGAATTATTTTGGAGGTTCCTGCTCACCCTCGTCCTTCCACTAGAGCCCGATCTCGGACTCCAGTTTATGTGCCATCTGATCTGGCACAGGAGGAGGAGGAGGATCCTATCGAGGATGAGGACCCGGTGGAGGATGCTGACCAAGTGGCGGATGATGATCCCATGGAAAACTCAACTGGGAGTCAGTGGGGAACTGACGACTGAGTTGAGTTTTGGCTAGTGGAATGTGGATAATGCAACCCATCAGGTTTCTCTTACTTATGCTATGTTATATTTTGAGTTTCGAACTAGTTGCTCTAGGTTGTTATATGTTTTGTTGTAATATATGTAATATAATGTAATGACCTAGAGTATCTAAGATAAGTTTAATGTTTTTAACTTTTATGTTTTGATGTAATGAAGGATGTACCTCTGTTTAGAATTATGAAATGAAATATGAAGTTCAATGTTTACCCTTCATGATGTTTGTAGTTATTTCCGCACGATTTGAAAATGATGATGACTTGACTTTGAAGAAAAAAATGGTCGTATTTTCGAATATAAGTATTTTATTAAGAATAGAAAGTCGGGTCATCACATTCAGTGGTATCAGAGCAATGGTTCAACTCTCGGCCTTGGAGTGTGGCCTTACACACTAACCCTTGTAAATTGTAGCATTATGATAGTATTTTGATGAATAGGACGACAGAATCTAACTATGTTTCCCCCTTGGATTCTGTAGGATAAGATGGCCGGAAGAAACAACGCTAACATTGCGGAGGCTTTGACCCGTATGGCTGCGGTTCTGGAGAATCTGCAACAGCCTCGCCCTCCGTGCAATGGAACCCCGGCGGAGTTTCAAGGTTTAGACTCCTTTCGCAAGTGCAAACCCACTAGCTTCTCGGGCGGTCGCTGCCCTGAGCGAGCTCAGTTTTGGTTAGCATAGATGAATAAGATCTTTAGGATGATGACCTTCACCGAGATGCAGAAGGTCTCGTTTGCCGCGTACGTGCTCAGTGGTGAAGCCGCTACTTGGTGCGATCAGACACGTCAGTTTCTGGAGTATGATCAATGAGAGCTTACTTGGGTGGTCTTCACGGAGAATTTTCTAGAGAAGTATTTCCCTGATGACGTTAGGCTGCAAAAGGAGATGGAATTTCTCGATTTGAAGCAAGGAAGCATGACCATCGATCAGTACGCTGAGAGATTTGAAGAGCTGATGAAATACTCTCCATATTTCTAGTATCACCCTGATGAGTACTCCAAGTGTACAAGGTTCGAGAATGGGCTGAGATCGGATATCAAGCTTGTTGTGAGCGTGCAAAGGATTTGTCATTATCCTACTCTGATCAGTGCGTGTCGTATCTTCGAGAAGAACAGTTTCAGAAAAGACATTGGGCAGGGAAGTCATGGACTGCATCGTCATCAGCTCAAGCATGATCGTAGGAATCGTGGAGGTCCCTATTCGCACAAAGGCAAAGGAAGTGCAACACCCTCTGAAGCAGCTAGCCTTCCAGCACCCGCCGCAAGATGCAACAAGTGTCAGAACTTCCACCCTGGTAAAGATTGCTGGAGAGACAAACCACCCACATGCTTCAATTGTGGAAGGATTGGGCATCTCGCTCATTTTCGCCGTCAGCCCCAGCACCCGAGCAATCAAGGTCAAGGGAGCAAGCCCTGGGTCGATGGAAAGGTTTTTACCATGTCTGGATCAGAAGCGGAGCAAGCGGATAATCTCGTGCAAGGTAACCATCTTCTTAATGGCATGCCTTGTCGCTTTTTGTTTGATTCTGGAGCGACACATTTTTTCATCTCTGAAGAATGTGCCAAGCGTTTAGGTCTGCCTGTTTCGGAGACGCCATTTAAGCTTAGAGTATCTACCCCTGCGAATGCTCCTGTTGTCGCATCAAGAGCATGTGTTGGTTGTTCTGTTAGCATAAGAGATCAGGTTTCCCGTGTGGACTTAATCTGTTTGCCGCTGACCAAGCTCGACGTTATCTTGGGTATGGATTGGATGGCGTCCAATCAAGTGGTGATCGACTGCAAGGCGCGAACGATTGTGTTTCCCGGTGTGGATTCTCCTACCGTGCAACCTAAAGGTTATGTTTGTATGTTTTATTCATTGGTAGAAGAGAAGAGTGATGAGGTAAAGTTGGAGGAAATCCCGATCATTCGAGATTTTCCCGAGATATTTCCGGATGAAGTGCCTGGTTTGCCGCCCCATCGAGAGGTAGAATTCAGTATCGACTTAGTTCCCGGTACTGGTCCTATCTCTATCGCCCCTTATCGTATCGCCCCTGCTGAGTTAGCAGAGTTGAAGAAGCAAGTGGAAGATTTGTTGCAGAAGCAGTTCATCAGACCAAGTGTATCGCCCTGGGGAGCGCCAATTTTGTTTGTCAAGAAGAAAGATGGATATATGAGGATGTGTATGGATAATAGGCAGCTCAACAAGGTTACTATCAAGAACAAGTACTCTTTGCCTAGGATTGATGATTTGATGGATCAAGTAAGAGGAGCATCTGTATTTTCAAAGATTGATCTGAGATCGGGTTATCATCAGATCCGTGTAAAGGAGGAAGACATTCTGAAGACGGCTTTTCGTCACGTTATGGACACTACGAGTATGTGGTGTTGCCATTTAGTTTGACCAACGCCCCGGCAATACTTATGGATTATATGAATAAAGTGTTCCGACCCTATCTGGATTCCTTCGTCGTAGTGTTTATTGATGATATTCTCATCTATTCGAAGAATCCGGAGGAGCACGCTAATCATCTGAAGATTGTCCTAGAAACCTTGAAGGAGAAGAAGTTATATGCCAAGCTGACCAAGTGTGAATTTTGGCTTGAAAAAGTCAATTTCTTGGGGCATGTAATTTCAAAGGATGGTGTTGCTGTGGATCCAGCTAAAGTGGAATTAGTTTTGCAATGGGAAAGGCCGAAGACAGTTACTGAAGTTAGAAGTTTTCTTGGGTTAGCTGGATATTATCGGAAGTTCATCGAAGGTTTTTCCAAGTTGGCTCTTGATGAAGGTCTAATATGATGTTTTAAGGCTTAATTTCACTTCCTTTTGCTTGGGTTTTAGCTTTTTTCTCTTGTAAATATAGGTATTTTGTATTAGTTTTAGGAATTTTTAGTTTAGTAGAATCCTTTGAACGTTTTGAGCCGTTTTGGGTATGTTTCAGGTACTTTCGGAGCTTAAATGAAGAAAATAATTATGGAGCATGAAAGGGGATGAAAAGACCTTGAAAATGGCGCAAGAACGAAGCAAAACGGAGCCGGAATGAGTCCAGCACGCCCAGGCGTGGAGCCCCCCACGCCCAGGCGTGCATGCAGCGGAAAAATGCACCCAGAACAGACCTATCACGCCTGGGCGCACAGCTCTGGGCGCCCAGGCGCGCATACCGCATGAAAGTGACGCTGTTCGATATTTTGATCATAACTTGAGCTACTCTTATCCAAATAAGGCGATCTTGGTATCATTTTAAATCTAAGGAAAATATCTACAACTTTGCCAGCAATATCCTTGCTCAAATTCGTCCATCTTTGGGGTCAAAATCAGGGCCGAAGTTGCGTGTCAGACATGAGAAAGCCCAATTGGGCCAATTCCGGATCAGTTTTACTCCAATTCAATTAGGATTAGTTTTAGACTTTAAATATAGGTTTTTCCTTTAGGTTTGGGAGAATTTTCAGAGCCTAATTAGATATTAGATAGAATTAGGATTAGAGAAGAGAGGTTGTTATGCAATTGAGAGCAAGGAGGCAAGGCACGAGGATTGAAGATCAACATTGCTGGAGGGATCCATTTGAAGATTGAAGATCTCTTGGGGGTAAATTAATTATTGTCTATGATTATTAGTTTATTTCATTCCTTTCTCTTTTTCTTCCAATATGTATAATTGAACCTCTTGTTAGGAATAAGGTGAATTTGTATGGATCTTAATTTGGCTATTTATTCATGAATTAATGTTTTTCCTTTCAAATCAATTGCTTGGTTGTGTTTTAATTATAATTCATAGAATTCGCGACTTTATGTTTTGCTTTGGTAATCTGAACCTTAATTGGAAAATTAGGATTAAGATTAGGCCTTTCAACCAAACAATATAATTATTCAACTCGTAGGAATACTTTTGGGTAATTGTATAACTCTTATAAAGTAGAACTCACTTAAGGGATTAAGGGGTAAAGTTTAGTAAGAAACATAATTGCAATGAGGGATCTAGCTTTTATTGTTTCTGGAGTTTTTGATTTATTGGAAAACATATTTTCATAATTAATAACCTGATCCTACAATGAAACCAAATTCCTAACCTTTTCCATATTTGCTTCTAAATCCTTTTTAGTTTCTGAATTGTTTCACTCTACCTTTTCTCCATTCCTTTTTAAACTCTAAACCCATACAAGTTATACATAGTAATCGCAATTAGGTGAAAGAAATTAGAAACAATTTGCAATCCCCGAGTGGAACGATAATTTACTTACTTTTTATTACTTGTGCGATCGGTACACTTGCCGAATTGCCAACAAGTTTTTGGCGCCGTTGCCGGGGATTGAAATTCGATTCTAATTTTTTCCGGTACTTATTTGTAATTATTTGTGTAACTTGTACTTTTTTATGTCTAACTATTATTTTAATAATAATTTTGATTGTGATGGATTTATTTCGGATTCCTATTTTCCATACTATTATGCACAAAACATAAGTAATAGGAAAACTTCATTAGAAATAGATTTAGAGAAATTAGAAGCTACACCTAAGAAACCAATTTTTGTAGAGCCAATTCCCGTGGAGAAAGCTACATGGGAAATAGCTTTAGAGAAATGTGCTCAAAACACTAAAGAATTTATTGAAGAATTTAGAACCTATTACCCGATTCAAGGTTCCAATTCAAGGAACCTTGAAATCAAAGTTGAACACATTTCAAATCCGTTAGATGAAGAGTCACAATCATCACCAACAATTTTTGACTCTCTTCAAAGAGATGAAATAGTGGTGGTGATGGATGTGACCAATGATGAAATCCCTATGGAGGAGCAAATAGATGAAAATGTGCATAATGAGTTTGAGGAAGAGGACCAAAATAAAACTTTAGAAGGTGTGAATATGGTAGAAAAATTTGATTCACCCTTGCATGATGAATTTCTTGCAATAAAAAATTTGGTTAAATCTATTGCATGCTTGGATGACTCAAAATTTTTCTATTATATTCAACCTCTGTGCTTTCATGAAAAATCTAAAAATCAATCTAAATCATTATTGAACAATAGGGGACCTGAAAAGGTAGTTTTCCTAATTCATGGAATTAACACCTTCATGAATGGGAAAAGAAATAACTTGTCTGAGATGATGCATGGAGTAAGGAATGCACCTTTTGACCCTGGTGGGATTGAACTTATTTTTGAAACCTCCTTACTCCACCATCATCCAAGGGTTGCCCTATGGGATGTGGGAATAACTTGTTATTGTTGCATCACATGGGATTTAACCTATAGGATTTGGGATCCTGGTGGATTCTTTGTAATTATGTAGTAGTGTAGGTTTTGATTTTTTTTAGTTAGTTAGTGAATAAAGAGTTTAGAGCTTTTTCTATATGTAACTACTAATGAGGTGTCTTCTAGCACTATTTTTAGTTGTTCATGTGACACAGGTGAATAAGTTTGGGGGAGTCTCCTCCATAGTGCATCAAGAGAGAATGCTGTGCTACAAAGGGAAGTTTCTAACTCCTTACTTTAGTTTTTAATTTTTATTTTTTTAGTATAGGTTAGATTAGTTTGCTTGAGGACAAACCAACCTTTAAGTTTGGGGGAGTGGATACAAAATAAAAAAAAATTCAGATCTGAATTTTTTTCTCCCATTTTTGGTGTTGGTTTGTGTCTTAGGTAGAGGTTTTGTAATTATTCTAGACTTGGGATTATTTTTCTGATGATAGGTGTATATATTTAGTTTAGGATTAGACTCATTGATTCATGTTATTTATTTGTTGAGCTGTAAATATTTTTGAAATTTGGTTATTTTGACAAAGTTTTTCAGAACTTGAGATTAGTGAACTGACTTTAGCTTTGTGAGATTTTGAGCCTAATTGATGGGGTATGATTTATTTGAAATATTTTGATTTGAGACCCCTATTTCATTCATGAGTGTGTTCACTTTAGTTTTGTGTTCTAGAACTTGACCGATGACCATTTTGAGATTGATAACTGATTGCATGCATTAAGATGATTAAGGCAATTAGGATGTGTTTTTGTGGCCTTCAGATGATTTGAATTGATAAACGTTATCCCTTAGTTTCCCATTTTGAGCCTTATGATATATTATGATTTTTCTTTGGTACCCTGCATTGATTGTATATTTTTGTGAGTACCTTAGGAATTTTGAATGAGCAAATTGAGAGAGGGAAATTTCAAAATTATGAAAATTGTGAAAGTGTTAATTGAGTTACTCTTCTTCCAAAAGAAAAAAAAGAAAAAATTGAGAAAAAGTGGAAATTGATGAATGATAAGAGAAAAGAAATTTGTTTGGAAGAAGTAGTAGAGTAAAATTGAAAAAGAAGAAGTTTGAAATAGTTGTGATTTGAGTGTGAATCCTCATAGTATTCATTGCTCATTCATAATTTTTAGAGGGAAATTTGTTTTGCATTTTAGCCCTTAGTTTTATCCTCCTTTCTTTTATCCCACCTTAACACTTTTAGCCATGACCACGTTACAACCAAATTAAAGACCTTTTGATTTGTGCATGTTTTTAATAATTTCAGTGGAGATTTTGGTCTAAGGTCAAGCTTATGGTAACATTTTACTATTGAATGAACTTGAGTGAATTGATTTATACCCTTGATACACATGAGAGATATATGTTAGTTCCATGGTGAATGTTTTGATAATGACAAAGTGTTTTGAACAAGCTATCATGTGTTGATCAAGTTTCAAGTTCAACAAGCAACAACAAACATCAAATGAAGAAGAGAGAAAACAAGCTCATGAAGACTTAGTTTGAGTGTAATTGTATTTGTTTTATCTTTTGCCTCTCAAGCTTCTTAGGTCTTTTATTTGGGTAGATTATTTAGAGGGTAGTGAATCTCTATCATAGTCATGATTAAATCATAATTTGAGTTTTCACTTAACTTAGAATCAATAGGTGGCTTAAAGGTTTTAAAGGAAAGGTTTGGTTTTGAGAAAACAAGTTTTAAACAAGTATCAGATATGTTTAATCGATTAAGAACATATTTAATCGATTAGTACTCGATTAAGGCAAGATTTAATCGATTAAACACTGCTGAACTGGTTTTTTAAAATACGATTTTCACTTCTCAAAATCAGTTTTCAAGTGCTACAACTTTTGCGTATTCTATAAAAACCTATTCCTAATCTTTGTGATTAATTAGAACACTTTCATAATCAATTTTACAAGAATCAAGCCATTCTATTCTCTCTCAATTTCAAAGATCAAAGCTTTCATATTTTCATATTCTTTTATCAAGAACCTTTGAATCTCTTATTGTGAATTGTCATAGCTATTGATTGAGATTCATAGGAGTGTCATTGTGTTTTCTATTGTGTTGTAATCTTTGCAAGAAGGCAATCCAACTACAACAAACAAAGAAGACTTGGTGTGTTGATTATCATCAAGCAAATCTCATTGGAGAAGAAGAAAGTCTTGGTTGTGAATCAAGCAAAGTGAAGACTTGGTGTGTGGATTATCATCAAGCAATTGAAGACTTGTTGTGTCGATTATCAACAAGGGGTAGAGGTTAGATTAGAGAGAAGATCAATAGGATTACAAGGCAAGGGTGTGGAGTATCTCTTGTAGGCTAGCAAGAAGGGAGTCTTGTGAGGCATTTACTTGTAATTTGAGAACTCTAATTCCTCATAGTGAAGAATCTCTCTTGGTTGAAGAGGGGACTGGATGTAGCTTTCAAGCGGATGAAAGTGAACCAGGATAAATCACTGTGTCGTATCTCTAAACCTTAACTCTTTACATTCAAGTCATTGATTGTGTTCTTGGTTGAAAACCTAGAAAAGATTGATTTTCATAATTGATTGAATTGAATCTTTATTGTTCAAATTGATAAAGGGAAAATCATTTTCATAACTAGGGTAATCAATAAGAATATAGGTGTTAATTGTTTTCGCTGAATCTCTGATCTTATGTGTTAATTGATTGATTTTCGTATTCGAATGAAAAATTGATTTTTCTGTTTTCTGTCAGATTTAATCGATTAAGCATATATTTAATCGATTAATACTCGAGTAAATTGCAGGTTAATCGATTAAGTGCTGTAGATTATGCAAAAATCATTTGTTTTAATTGTTTCGATTTGTTTCGTTCGAAAATCTTTCAAGGTTTCTTTTACACCTATTCAACCCCCCTTCTAGGTGTGTTCCTAGTGTTCCTTAGTTGTTTCAACCACCAATTGCGGTTTCTATCGATTGTTATCAGAGCTCGGTCGAAAGACACGAGCATAAGAGCTTTTTCGTAAAGATCCTTTAAGAAAATCGCAATGGGATTCGTACCCTTTGGTGGTGAAGGTGCTTCGATAAATCGTCCTCCATTGTTTGCCGGAGAAGGCTATGCATATTGGAAAGTTAGAATGAAAATCTTTATCCAAGCCATAGATAGTGAAATTTGGAAAGTAGTTGAAAAAGGTCCTCATATCCCCTCTAGTTTAGTTGAAGGCGTAGTACATTTAATCCCCGAGGATAAGTGGAAGGATGATGATAGAAAGAAAGTTCAATATGATTATAAAGCAAAGAATATCATTACCTCCGCTTTATCCTATGACGAGTTCTTTAGAGTTTCTCAATGTTCTAGTGCTAAGGAAATGTGGGACACTTTACAAGTGACTCATGAAGGAACTAGTGAGGTTAGGAGAGCTAGATTGAATGCTTTAATGCGTGATTATGAATTGTTTCAAATGCTTCCAAATGAATCTATTAATGATATGCAAAAGCGTTTTACTCATATTATTAACCATTTACTTGCTCTTGGTAAGACTTTCTTACAAGGTGAACTTTCTAACAAAGTGTTGAGATGTTTAGACAAGAATTGGCAACCAAAAGTAACGGCTATTGTTGAATCTAAGAATTTGGATGCTATGGATCTAGCAACACTCTTTGGAAAGCTTCAAGAACATGAAATGGAGCTTGGACGATTAAGTATCAATGAAGAGTCGGATAAGAACAAAGAAAGAAAGGGACTTGCTCTTAAAGCAAATAGATCATACAAAAAGAAAGAGAGTTTCGATGATGATGATGATAGTGAAGATTCCGATTCGGATGTTGATGAAAAAGAAATGAAACTTTTACTAAGGAAGTTTGACAAGTTTCTAAGGAGAAAAGGAAGGTTGAACAAAGACAAAGGTAAAGAGAAGGATTCCCCACACTTCAAGACCAAGACTTCAAAAGAAGGTGTAGTTTGCCATGAATGTGGAAAACTCGGTCATCTCAAGTACTCATGCTCTAAGTATCTCAAGAAGAAGGAAAAAGACAAGAAAAATTCTAAATCTAAAAGAGCATACATAGTTTGGGATAGTGATGAAGACAAGAAAAGCCAATCAAATAGTTCTTCGGATAATGAAGAAGCCGCTTGTCTCAACTTGATAACTCTAGTAGATGATGAAGAACAAAGTTAAAATGATGAATCAAGTTATCAAAGCGAGGAAAGCGATGTAAGTCATACTAAATCCGAAATTTCTTCTAAATATGAATTGTTATACAATGCTTATGAAGAAATGCATGAACAACTTGAAAAACTAGCTTTGAAAAACATTGAAAGAAAGAAGCTCATTTTGAAACATCAAAAAGAGATTTTAGAACTTCAAAAACAAGTTGATGAGCTTAATCTTGAAAATGAAACTCTTGATCTTATATATGCTAGTTCTTCTTGTGATTGTGCTAGTAGAGTGAATGTTGTGGTTGATTGTGAGAATTGCAAGTTGCTTAAAGATGAAAATGCTATTTTGAAAAATAAGCTTGCAAGTTTCTCAAATGGTGATATTAGATTGCGCATATTGTTAAATTTTCAAAGAGAAAATTCAAACAAGTTTGGTTTGGGTTATACTAATGCTAAGAGTAAATCTCATAGAAATGTTGTTGATTTTTCTAAAGTTGATTTCTCAAATGCACCAACATGTTTCTATTGTGGTACTCATGGACATACTTCAAATGTGTGTTATGTTAAAGTGCATGGTATACCTAAAGGAGATTTTGTTTGGATGAAAAAGGATGAAAGTCCCTACACTAACAAAAATGGATCCAAGACAATTTGGATACCAAAAAGCAAAGCATGATTGTTTTGTAGGTATGATTGAAGAGAAAAGGGCTTACAAGTGTTATTCATATATTTGCATCTTCAATTGGTATTACTTTTGCATCTCAAAAGAAGTCCTACAAATTTGGTACAAGTGATATTGTTAGATATTGATGATTATAGTATCTTCTCAATTGGTATCTTATCAATTTCTTTTCTAAAGTTCAATTGATACTAATTTTGATGATTAGATGATGATCATGTTTTTGTTGTTATTGAAGAAATATCACAATATATCTTATTTCTTTACATTGATGATATCTCAATTGGTATTATGACTTCTTAGTATTTCTATTGGTTCATAATTCATTGTTATATTTTCTTGCCAATTGGTATCACATTTCAAAGTATAGTACTTGTTATATTCCAATTGGTATCAATGTTGAAAAGAAATGTTTGTTATAGAGAAATCATAATCATTTCTTTATTTCTCTATTTTGGCTTAGTATTTTATATTTCAATTGGTATATATTTCTTTTTGATAATGCCAAAGGGGGAGAAATATGATGTTTTGAAAAAGGGGAGAAATGGTATGAATGGTATGTTTTGGGAGAAATGGTATGTTTTGAAAAATGAGAGAAATGATATGTTTTTGGGAGAAAGGTTGTTTTGTTGTTTTTATGTAGGTTGAGCTAAGTTGTTGAAGATAGGGGGAGAATCAAGCTTCAATCAAATTAGATTGCAAATATCAAATGAATTGATTGAAGGGGAGCAAGTTTCTCACCAAGTGATCAAATTGTTAAAGCATCAACAACTTCAATCAAATTCAAAACATGGTTTGTCATTTTCAAAAAGGGGGAGATTGTTAGTTCCATGGTGAATGTTTTGATAATGACAAAGTGTTTTGAACAAGCTATCATGTGTTGATCAAGTTTCAAGTTCAACAAGCAACAACAAACATCAAATGAAGAAGAGAGAAAACAAGCTCATGAAGACTTAGTTTGAGTGTAATTGTATTTGTTTTATCTTTTGCCTCTCAAGCTTCTTAGGTCTTTTATTTGGGTAGATTATTTAGAGGGTAGTGAATCTCTATCATAGTCATGATTAAATCATAATTTGAGTTTTCACTTAACCTAGAATCAATAGGTGGCTTAAATGTTTTAAAGGAAAGGTTTGGTTTTGAGAAAACAAGTTTTAAACAAGTATCAGATATGTTTAATCGATTAAGAACATATTTAATCGATTAGTACTCGATTAAGGCAAGATTTAATCGATTAAACACTGCTGAACTGGTTTTTTAAAATACGATTTTCACTTCTCAAAATCAGTTTTCAAGTGCTACAACTTTTGGGTATTCTATAAAAACCTATTCTTAATCTTTGTGATTAATTAGAACACTTTCATAATCAATTTTACAAGAATCAAGCCATTCTATTCTCTCTCAATTTCAAAGATCAAAGCTTTCATATTTTCATATTCTTTTATCAAGAACCTTTGAATCTCTTATTGTGAATTGTCATAGCTATTGATTGAGATTCATAGGAGTGTCATTGTGTTTTCTATTGTGTTGTAATCTTTGCAAGAAGGCAATCCAACTACAACAAACAAAGAAGACTTGGTGTGTCGATTATCATCAAGCAAATCTCATTGGAGAAGAAGAAAGTCTTGGTTGTGAATCAAGCAAAGTGAAGACTTGGTGTGTGGATTATCATCAAGCAATTGAAGACTTGTTGTGTCGATTATCAACAAGGGGTAGAGGTTAGATTAGAGAGAAGATCAATAGGATTACAAGGCAAGGGTGTGGAGTATCTCTAGTAGGCTAGCAAGAAGGGAGTCTTGTGAGGCATTTACTTGTAATTTGAGAACTCTAATTCCTCATAGTGAAGAATCTCTCTTGGTTGAAGAGGGGACTGGATGTAGCTTTCAAGCGGATGAAAGTGAACCAGGATAAATCACTGTGTCGTATCTCTAAACCTTAACTCTTTACATTCAAGTCATTGATTGTGTTGGTTGAAAACCTAGAAAAGATTGATTTTCATAATTGATTGAATTGAATCTTTATTGTTCAAATTGATAAAGGGAAAATCATTTTCATAACTAGGGTAATCAATAAGAATATAGGTGTTAATTGTTTTCGCTGAATCTCTGATCTTATGTGTTAATTGATTGATTTTCGTATTCGAATGAAAAATTGATTTTTCTGTTTTCTGTCAGATTTAATCGATTAAGCATATATTTAATCGATTAATACTCGAGTAAATTGCAGGTTAATCGATTAAGTGCTGTAGATTTTGCAAAAATCATTTGTTTTAATTGTTTCGATTTGTTTCGTTCGAAAATCTTTCAAGGTTTCTTTTACACCTATTCAACCCCCCTTCTAGGTGTGTTCCTAGTGTTCCTTAGTTGTTTCAACCACCAATTGTGGTTTCTTCAATATACACTGAGAGGTTGAGAGTGTTCACTAGTTCTGATTTCTGATTAATTTTGTTTCTTTAACCAGGTTTTGATATATGAATAGCTTGTGTAAATATGTGACTGTGTTGATGAGTCGAAGTCTTAGATTAAGTATTGTACATTTTGATTTAGAAGGTAGTCTTATGTTTATGAATTTTTATTTTACTTTTGCCTGGGACATGCAAAATGCTAAGTTTGGGGGTGTGATGAAGGTCTAATATATGATGTTTTAAGGCTTAATTTCACTTCCTATTGCTTGGGTTTTAGCTTGTTTTTCTTGTAAATATAGGTATTTTGTATTAGTTTTAGGAATTTTTAGTTTAGTAGAATCCTTTGAACGTTTTGAGCCGTTTTGGGTATGTTTCAGGTACTTTCGGAGCTTAAATGAAGAAAATAAATATGGAGCATGGAAGGGGATGAAAAGACCTTGAAAATGGCGCAAGAACGAAGCAAAACGGAGCCGGAATGAGTCCAGCACGCCCAGGCGTGGAACCCCCCACGCCCAGGCGCACATGCAGCGGAAAAATGCACCCAAAACAGACCTATCACGCCTGGGCGCACAGCTCTAGGCGCCCAGGCGCGCATACCGCGTGAAAGTGACGTTGTTCGATATTTTGATCATAAGGCGATCTTGGTATCATTTTAAAGCTAAGGAAAAGATCTACAACTTTTCCAGAAATAGCCTTCCTCAAATTCGTCCATCTTTGGGGTCAAAATCAGGGCCGAAGTTGCGTGTCAGACATGAGAAAGCCCAATTGGGCCAATTCCGGATCAGTTTTACTCCAATTCAATTAGGATTAGTTTTAGACTTTAAATATAGGTTTTTCCTTTAGGTTTGGGAGACTTTTCAGAGCCAATTAGATATTAGATAGAATTAGGATTAGAGAAGAGAGGCTGTTATGAAATTGAGAGCAAGGAGGCAAGGCACAAAGATTGAAGATCAACATTGCTGGAGGGATCCACTTGAAGATTGAAGATCTCTTGGGGGTAAATTAATTATTGTCTATGATTATTAGTTTATTTCATTCCTTTCTCTTTTTCTTCCAATATGTATAATTGAACCTCTTGTTAGGAATAAGGTGAATTTGTATGGATCTTAATTTGGCTATTTATTCATTAATTAATGTTTTTCCTTTCAAATCAATTGTTTGGTTGTGTTTTAATTACAATTCATAGAATTCGCGACTTTATGTTTTGCTTTGGTAATCTGAACCTTAATTGGAAAATAAGGATTAAGATTAGGCCTTTCAACCAAACAATATAATTATTCAACTCGTAGGTATACTTTTGGGTAATTGTATAACTCTTATAAATTAGAACTCACTTAAGGGATTAAGGGGTAAAGTTTAGTAAGAAACATAATTGTCATGAGGGATCTAGCTTTTATTGTTTCTGGAGTTTTTGATTTATTGGAAAACATATTTTCATAATTAATAACCTGATCCTACAATGAAACCAAATTCCTAACCTTTTCCATATTTGCTTCTAAATCCTTTTTAGTTTCTGAATTGTTTCACTCTACCTTTTCTCCATTCCTTTTTAAACTCTAAACTCATACAAGTTATACATAGTAATCGCAATTAGGTGAAAGAAATTAGAAACAATTTGCAATCCCCGAGTGGAATGATAATTTACTTACTCTTTATTACTTGTGCGATCGGTACACTTGCCATATTGCCAACAGCTCTTCCGTTAACTCGATTGACCCGGAAGGAGCAACCTTTTGTCTGGGATGAAAAGTGTGAAGTTAGTTTCCAGACGTTGAAAGACAAGTTAACATCTTCTCCAGTGTTAACTTTGCCCGATCCTCGGAAGGGCTTCGATGTTTATTTTGATGAGTCTAGACAAGGTTTGGGTTGTGTCTTGATGCAAGAAGGGAAAGTGGTTGTGTAACATCCAAAAGTTTCGCTTGTATTAAATAACGAAATTTACTAAATTAAATAATGAATCCTTAAAATTATCATTAGAGTGTAGAGCATTTTCATAAAGTATCCTACAGTGTTTACGAAAATATATCTTACTTATATATTTTAAAGTAGAATCATTAAAACAGTGTTTACCTAATATATCTACTCTTGAGCTCTTGTTATTAATGCAATTTGGTTTTCTCTTCTCTGTTTTCATGTTTATCGATGTGTAGTGGTTTGCTTAATTCCATTTCGTAGAGATAATACATGAATATAAATGCTTAATTTGTATTAACTCGTAAAAACTCCAATTCTGGTTTCTGATGCTTAATTAGAAGTTAGGGTTTGGAGTGATAACTGAATTTTCGCTTAGTATTTGGTTATCACGAGTTGGACAGAGGAGAGGAGAGGAATCGATCTTTAGTGAGCTAGGATTGAGTAGTGTACATAACCAAAGGGGTTTGCCCGCTTTTGTTTCTGATTTTCTTAGTTTTTATATTCTGTTTGTGTTTTGTTCTTCACATTTGTCACACACAAAAAACCCCCCATTTTACTGCACACTACGTGTTTGATACTTTTCCTAGACCGATATTCGCTGGGAAACGACCTAGGATCACCTTCCTAGTACTACAGAATAAACACCTTTTATTTCGATCGGGTACGGCCTCGATCAAATTTGTTTATGATTTAAAAGATTAAAGGCAAGTTAAGTGGTGAGCCAGTCTTGTAAGACGTTGTCCGGGTTGTGGGACTGCACGCATAGACTGGTGTGATTTGAAGTCGTGTAAGACGTTTTGTCCGGGTTGTGGGACTGCACGCATCGACTGGTTTGATTTAAAGTCTTGTAAGACGTTTTGTCTGGGTTGTGGGACTGCAGGCATAGACTACTGCGATCCAGATCTTGTAAGACGTTGTCCGGGTTGTGGGACTGCACGCATAGATCGCATAAGACGCATATGGTGTGCAGTTGTAAGACGTTTGTCCGGGTTGTGGGACTGCACGCAATGATGGATCCACGTAATAATTTCTAAAGTTTATGAAAAACTCAAAGGATATGAAAAGAGAATGATAATTATATAATGTGGAAATGTGCGAAAAGTAATATATATATATGGAAGAGAAAAAGAAAAAGGAAAAGAAAAAAAAGAGAGAAAGGTAAAAGATAAAAGTCCGATGCGAACCTGTCGAGGAGTGTCGGCATCGATGCGAGCCTGTCGAGGCGTGTCGATAATAAGAAAATGGAAGTCCGATGCGAGCCTGTCGAGGCGTGTCGGCATCGATGCGAGCCTATCCTAGCTCACTATTTCGATAATGGGAAGGCCCCAAAAATTCGGTTGTTTACTATTTCTTTTTTATTTTACAAGTTTATTTTTCTTCTTTTTTGTTTGTAACTTATTTGTTTGACTTGGTTCCCTTTTGAATTTTGTCCTCAAACTTTCTGTGATATGTTTTCATGATTTTAGGGTGCTGAAAAAAATAAAGAAAAAATTTTAAAAAAATAATAAATTTTGTTGCCGATTTTGGTCATGCATATCTGTTACAGTATGCTATGGTTGATGCTGTTCTGTTCAGTACATGACTAGGGGCAACCCAAGTTATTTGCATCCTTACAACCCTGAAATTGATAGAACTTATCACAGATTAGTTAGACAAAATAGGAATCAGTCATTAGGTAGTGAGTCAGAGTCATCTTATAGTCCATCTAATTCTGATTCTGTTTCTATTTCTTCTATTCCTTCTACTTTTATTCAATCTGATTCTATACATTGTGATAACATGGCTCAACCCCCACCAAGGGAAAGGACACTTAGGGAGCTGGCTGCACCTGACTTCACTATTGAAGACTCGTGTATCCGGTATCCTGATGAGGATGTTCCTTTTGAGCTTAGAACAGGACTAATCCATTTGTTGCCCAAGTTTCATGGTCTTGCAGGTGAGGATCCTCATAAGCATCTCAAGAAATTCCATATAGTGTGCACCACAATGAAACCACATGATGTGCAAGAGGATCATGTATGTCTCAGAGCATTTCCACATTCCTTAGAGGGTCTAGCACAAGATTGGTTATCTGACTTGGCCCCTGGTTCCATCACAAGCTGGGATGACTTGAAGAGGGCATTTCTAGAAAAATTCTTCCCTGCAAATAGGACCACTGCAATCAGAAAGGAAATTTCTGGTATCAGGCAACAACATGGAGAGAGTCTCTATGATTATTGGGAGAGATTCAAGAGGTTGTGTGCTTCCTGCCCTCACCATCAGATCTCAAAGCAGCTTCTCATCCAGTACTTTTATGAAGGTCTCAACTTCATGGAAAGAAACATGGTAGATGCTGCAAGTGGTGGTACATTGGGAGATATGACACCCTTACAAGCCAGGAGCAAAATTGAGAAGATGGCTTCCAATTGTCAACAATTCCATGCAAGAAGCAATAGTGATGCAATAGTTGTGAGGGATGTAAATGATGTTGGTGCAGACTCGGGCAAGGTTGAGAAGCTTGAGCAGAAAATTGATTCTCTCACAACATTGGTCACACAATTGGCTGTCAATCAGAAAAAGATGATACTTCCTGCTAGAGTGTGTGGCATATGCACATCCATTGAGCACCCCACAGATGCATGCCCTTCCCTTCAGCAGCAACAGCCGATGACAAGTGGTGACCAACCCGAGGCCTATGCAGCAAACATATACAACAATAGAGGCCCACAACAACATAATCATGACCTCTCTTCCAATAGATACAACCCTAGATGGAGGAACCATCCCAATCTGAAGTGGTCTGATCAACAACAACAACCTCCTCCTAATGTTCCATTTCAGAACACCGCTGGACCGAGTAGACCACCATATGTACCTCCTCCAATCCAGCAGCAAAGGCAACAACAACAGCAGCAAGTGGTTCATCCTGCACCATCAGCCCCTCCATCCAACCAACCTACCTTGGAGGAGTTGGTGAGGCAAATGACCATGCAAAACCTCCAATTTCAACAAGAGACTAGAGCATCCATTCAGAGACAAGAGGCATCCATTCAGACTTTGACAAATCAGATGGGTCAAATGGCAACTTCTCTCAACAACTTGCAATCTCAAAATTCTGACAAGTTGCCATCCCAAACTGTGATCAACCCTCAGAATCAGAATGTGAGTGCCATCAACCTGAGGTCGGGAAAGCAGATTGTCACACCCACACCACAACCTCACCTCAACAATGATGCTCTAGCTTCCTCTAAAGGGAAGAGCCAAGTGGTAGATGAAGGTGAGCATGCTAGCACCAAAGAGAATCATCCAACTCAACCCTCCTCAACTTCAACCACAAGCCCTGCTGTTGTCCTACAACCTCCTCCTGTTCCTCTTCCATTCCCACCAAGAGTGCCTCAAAACAAAAGGGTGGAAGAGGTGGACAAGGACATTCTTGACACATTCAGGAAGGTGGAAGTCAACATACCCCTTCTTGATGCAATAAAACAGATTCCAAGGTATGCGAAGTTCCTTAAGGAGTTGTGCACTCATAAGAGAAGACTCAAGGGCAATGAGAGGATAAGCATGGGAAGGAATGTCTCCGCTCTCATAGGTAAACCTATCCCTCACATTCCTGAAAAATGTAAGGATCCTGGAACTTTCTCTATACCTTGCATCATAGGCAATGTTAAGTTTGAAAATGCTATGCTAGATTTAGGAGCATCCATAAATGTCATGCCTATGTCTGTTTTTAAGTCTCTTTCTCTTGGACCTCTTCAACCTACGGGTGTGGTGATTCAATTGGCAAATAGAAGTACTGCCCACCCCGCAGGTTTGATAGAGGATGTCTTGGTTCGGGTTGAAGAGTTGATCTTCCCTGCTGATTTTTACATACTTGATATGGAAGATGACTCTCCCCGTAATGTTGTTCCTATTATTTTGGGGAGGCCATTTTTGAAAACAGCCCGAACCAAGATAGATGTGCATTCAGGTTCACTTTCCATGGAGTTTGATGGCAGTGTGATCCGATTTGACATTTTCCATGCTATGAAACATTTTCCTGAGGATCACTCTGTTTTCCATGTGGACTTGCTTGATGATTTGATAGATGAGCATATGCTTGACATTTTGCATCATGATTTTGAATTGCCATCTTTCACTGATTCATTTACTTGTCCATCATGCACTAACTCTGGATGGTGCACCGCATGCACTGAAATAGCTCAGTTTCTAGACTCTGCCACTGCATCTGATGATTCATATGTTATAGATTCAGATTATGCCAACCCTAACCCCATATCTGTTATGCATGAGTCTGATTCACTTGTTCAGGTGCAGGCAGCAGAATCCATTTCTGTTGTCCCTTTAGTTCCATCTATTATGCAGGCACCCTCATTGGACCTGAAGCCCCTCCCTCCTCATCTCAAATATGCTTACTTGGAGGATGAGCAGAAACTCCCAGTGATCATCTCTACCTCACTTTCTGTTGATCAAGAGGAGAAACTGCTGGATGTGATAAGAAAGAACAAGAGGGCAATTGGATGGACTTTAGCGGATATTCCTGGAATTAGCCCCTCCATGTGCATGCACCGCATTTTGTTGGAGGATGGGACTAAACCAGTGAGACAACCTCAAAGACGATTGAACCCCCAGATTCTTGATGTGGTTAAGAAAGAAGTCACCAAGCTGCTCCAAGCGGGTATCATCTACCCAATTTCAGATAGCACTTGGGTGAGCCCGGTGCAAGTTGTCCCCAAGAAGTCTGGTGTCACAGTTGTCAAAAATGAGAAGGATGAGCTGATTCCCACTAGAGTGCAGAACAGTTGGAGAGTCTGCATTGATTACAGAAAGCTCAACCAGGCGACTCGCAAGGATCATTTCCCTCTCCCCTTCATTGATCAGATGTTGGAGCGCCTGGCAGGTAAATCTCATTATTGCTTCTTAGATGGATTCTCTGGTTATTTTCAAATTTGTATTGCACCAGAGGACCAACATAAGACCACATTTACCTGTCCTTTTGGCACATTTGCATATAGAAAGATGCCTTTTGGCCTATGCAATGCTCCTGCCACATTTCAAAGATGTATGATGAGTATTTTCGCTGACTTGCTCGAGCATTGCATAGAGGTCTTCATGGATGATTTTAGTGTTTATGGCTCCTCATTTGATGCATGTCTTGATAATTTGACTAAGGTGCTTAACAGGTGCATTGAGACTAACCTTGTCTTGAATTTTGAAAAATGCCACTTCATGGTAGAACAAGGCATACTCTTAGGGCACATTGTTTCGCATAAGGGCATAGAAGTTGACCCTGCTAAGCTGCATGTAATATCACATTTGCCTTACCCCTCTTGCGTGCGAGAGGTGCGTTCTTTTCTTGGTCATGCAGGTTTCTATCGCAGGTTTATTCAGAACTTTAGCAACATTGCCCTTCCTCTTTCCAAGTTGCTTCAAAAGGATGCCCCATGGGAATTTGAAGACCAATGCAAGAGGGCATTTGATGAATTGAAGAAAGCACTAACCACCACTCCCATCATCCAACCACCTGATTGGACCCTCCCATTTGAGCTCATGACTGATGCTTCAAATTATGCTTTGGGAGCAGTTCTCTCCCAAAGGGTTGGTAAGCTGTCGCATGTGATTTATTATGCTTCTAGGACTTTAGATGCAGCACAGGTTAATTACACAACAACTGAAAAAGAACTTTTGGCTATTGTTTTTGCACTTGACAAATTTAGATCATATTTGCTTGGTTCTAAGGTTGTAGTGTACACTGATCATGCTGCTCTGAAGTATCTTTTGAAAAAGACAGATTCCAAACCTAGGTTGATTAGGTGGATGTTGCTCCTCCAGGAGTTTGATCTTGAGATTCAGGATCGGAGTGGTGCGCATAACCTTGTCGCAGACCACTTGAGCAGGATAGAGAGAGAGGAGGATGCATTTCCTATCCGGGATAACTTCCCGGATGAGCAGCTTTTATCTTTACATGTTTCCCATCCCCTTCCCCAAACTCCTTGGTTTGCAGACATTGTTAATTATCTCGTTGCTTCTGTTTTTCCTGCCTTGGCATCCAAAGCTCAAAGAGACAAATTAAAGAGCGATGCCAAGCATTATGTATGGGATGACCCCTATTTATGGCGTTTTTGCAGTGATCAGGTCATTCGCAGGTGCATTCCAGACCAGGAGATCCAATCGGTTCTCCAATTTTGCCATGCTTCACCAGTGGGAGGCCACCTTGGTACTCAAAGGACAGCACGAAAGGTGCTGGATTCTGGATTTTATTGGCCTACCATTTTCAAGGATGCGAGCAACATCTGCAGCTCGTGTGAGCAGTGTCAAAGAGCAGGAGGTGCCCTATCTTGGAGGCAACAGATGCCGCAACAACCTATGTTGTTTTGTGAGGTGTTTGACGTCTGGGGTATAGATTTCATGGGCCCCTTTCCTGTTTCTTTTGGTTTTTATTATATCTTACTTGCTGTGGATTACGTATCCAAATGGGTGGAAGCTAAGGCCACCAGGACTAATGATGCTCAGGTTGTTGTAGATTTTGTCAGGTCTAATATCCTTTGCAGGTTTGACATACCTAGAGCCATAGTCAGTGACCAAGGCACACACTTCTGCAATAGATCCATGCAAGCTTTGCTCAAGAAGTATGGGGTTGTGCACAAAGTCTCTACACCCTATCACCCCCAAACCAACGGGCAAGCGGAGATTTCAAATAGAGAGATCAAGCGGATTTTGGAGAAGATGGTGAAGCCTAATAGAAAGGATTGGAGCACACGATTGGAGGATGCTCTGTGGGCCCATCGGACCGCTTACAAGGCACCCATAGGGATGTCACCCTATCGGGTTGTCTTTGGTAAGGCGTGCCACCTGCCTGTGGAGATAGAGCACCGTGCATATTGGGCTGTGAAGCAATGTAACTTAGCTCTTGATCAAGCGGGTGAGGAGAGGAAGCTGCAGTTGAGTGAGCTAGATGAGATCCGCTTGGAGGCCTATGAGAACTCCAAATTCTACAAAGAGAAGACCAAGAAGCTTCATGATAACTCCATTTCCAGAAAGGAGTTCTTGGTTGGTCAAAAAGTTTTGCTCTACAACTCTAGGCTTGGACTCATGAGTGGAAAGCTCCGCTCTAAATGGATTGGACCGTTTGTAGTCACCCAAGTGTTTCCTTATGGCACTGTGGAGATCAAGAGTGAGTCCACGAACAAGAGCTTCAAAGTCAATGGCCACCGACTCAAGCCTTTCCTAACCACCCCTTCTTTGGATGACGCACCTGTGGAGGAGGCCTCATTGGTCGACCCCACTTTTGAACAACCATGACTTAGGGAGTCTCCTTTTCTCCTTCCTTACTCTTTTTATTACACTTGTCTATATCTGTCTGATTCTGCTATTTGTGTTCCATTGAGGACAATGTGTGATTTAAGTGTGGGGGGGAGAGTAGTTTAGGTTGCATATTTTGCTTTGATTTTTTTTTTAGGTTTTGCTTAGTTTTGGGCATTTTCTTGCATGTTTTTGCTTCACTTTAGTAGAGTTTTGGTATCTTGTGTCTGAATTCATGCATTTCTGTGTGTAAAGTTGCTTTTGATAATTAAGAGGTGGTAACACTGTGATAGAATTGTCCCTTTTGTGAGGATTTGAGCCTTAATTGTGGGTGGATTGCTATATATGCCACCTAATTTTCTTTCATGTGTGATTGCACTCTGGATTACTTGCACTCTAGAACTTGACTTGACTCTTGTTGATACTTGATTGCTCATGCACATTTTGAAATGATTTAGGCACTTTCTTTCTTGAATAAGCTACTAGCCATATGAGCCTACCTTGAATGAATGTATCCTTTGCTAGCCCCTTTGAGCCTTTTTATCCCTTTCCTTGTTCTTTAGCTCATTACAAGCCTATGACTGAAAAACCATGATTGTCCTAACCTTAGGGAATTTTGGAGCTTTGGAATTGTTTTGGGAATGGGTATTAGGTAAGAAGTGTGCTTTATGCTTTAATTGGTTGAGTTCTTGGTTTTGCCTCATTGGTTGTTATAGTTATGGCTTCATCTTCATGCCATTTGTGTTGTTTCTTCTTTTCTTTTTGTATATCTCTCAAAAACAAAAAAAAAAATAGAAGACAAAAATACAAAAAAAAATGCAAAAATAAAAAGAAAAAAAAAAGAAGAGAAAAAAAAAGTGAATAAAAGGTTGTTGAGGCAAAGAGGATTGGAATTAGTGGTAGTTGATTTTGGGGTGGATTTTGCTTACTTTTTACTTATTCCCCATTGCTCCTCTATTCCTTTGGTTTTAGCTACATTCCCATATTTTTATCCTACCTTGTCCTTGGCCCCATTACAACCCTTAAAAGACCTTTTGATCATTTTGTGCATGTGTGTTGATGGTTGATGTTAGAGGCTTGTCAAGCTTATGGTTGTGTTTGTTTTTCATGATGTGCCTTGAGTGTAAATAATGATTAACCCCAAACACTTCAGTGTAAACACTTTTGAGTGATCCTTGTGAGTTTCTATCATATTTGTGACTATCCTCTTGATGTCATTGGTTTCTTTGCATACTTGAAGTAATTGGATGATGTTCGCGGATGCTTTGACTCTTTGATCCTTAACCATTTTGTGTGCTTGAGTTTGCCCATTTCTTTGCATTTCCTAGAATTCATTGTGAAGTATGTAATCTCTTAGGTTTGCATTTCTTAGTTGTAGTCATCTTGTTGCATGATTCACTTTGGTGCATATTGATCTTCATAGTCCTATCTTTTGGTTTTGCCCAGGAGTGCAAAAGGATAAGTGTGGGGGTATTTGATGAGCATTTTATTTCCCATTATTCCTTGCATTACTTTACTCCTATTATTGATACTTGTTGCCCATTTGACATTGATTAGCTTGATTTATTGATTTAGAGTTTATTGGACTAATATTCCGAATATTGTTTAATTTGGAATTATTTAGCCTAATTAATTCTATTTCTATTTTCAGGTAATATTTGGGACAAGGACACTTTGGGAAGTTTGGAAATGAAGATTGAAGTATTGAAGTGAAGATTGTAATTTGCATTTAGGTCCCTTTTTAATTGTAATGTTCAGAATAGTGTTTCTTAGGATTTGGGCCCATGTTTTAGGCCCATTTTGTGTCTTAAGAGGGGAAATTCGTGTAACCTCCAAGAACACACTTTCATTTCAGATTTCTCACTCTCTCTCTAGGTTAGAACTTCTCTCTTGGCTCTCCCAAGTGATGGTGGCTGCTAGGGTTTTGTTCTTCCCCATTTCTACTCGTTTTTCTTCATTTATGGCCATGGAAGGCTAGACTTCAAGGGTTAATCCCTTTGGTATTGTATTATCTACTCTTGAGCTCTTGTTATTAATGCAATTTGGTTTTCTCTTCTCTGTTTTCATGTTTATCGATGTGTAGTGGTTTGCTTAATTCCATTTCGTAGAGATAATACATGAATATAAATGCTTAATTTGTATTAACTCGTAAAAACTCCAATTCTGGTTTCTGATGCTTAATTAGAAGTTAGGGTTTGGAGTGATAACTGAATTTTCGCTTAGTATTTGGTTATCACGAGTTGGACAGAGGAGAGGAGAGGAATCGATCTTTAGTGAGCTAGGATTGAGTAGTGTACGTAACCAAAGGGGTTTGCCCGCTTTTGTTTCTGATTTTCTTAGTTTTTATATTCTGTTTGTGTTTTGTTCTTCACATTTGTCACACACAAAAACCCCCCCATTTTACTGCACACTACGTGTTTGATACTTTGCCTAGACCGATATTCGCTGGGAAACGACCTAGGATCACCTTCCTAGTACTACAGAATAAACACCTTTTATTTTGATCGGGTACGGCCTCGATCAAATTTGTTTATGATTTAAAAGATTAAAGGCAAGTTAAGTGGTGAGCCAGTCTTGTAAGACGTTGTCCGGGTTGTGGGACTGCACGCATAGACTGGTGTGATTTGAAGTCGTGTAAGACGTTTTGTCCGGGTTGTGGGACTGCACGCATCGACTGGTTTGATTTAAAGTCTTGTAAGACGTTTTGTCTGGGTTGTGGGACTGCAGGCATAGACTACTGCGATCCAGATCTTGTAAGACGTTGTCCGGGTTGTGGGACTGCACGCATAGATCGCATAAGACGCATATGGTGTGCAGTTGTAAGACGTTTGTCCGGGTTGTGGGACTGCACGCAATGATGGATCCACGTAATAATTTCTAAAGTTTATGAAAAACTCAAAGGATATGAAAAGAGAATGATAATTATATAATGTGGAAATGTGCGAAAAGTAATATATATATATATGGAAGAGAAAAAGAAAAAGGAAAAGAAAAAAAAGAGAGAAAGGTAAAAGATAAAAGTCCGATGCGAACCTGTCGAGGAGTGTCGGCATCGATGCGAGCCTGTCGAGGCGTGTCGATAATAAGAAAATGGAAGTCCGATGCGAGCCTGTCGAGGCGTGTCGGCATCGATGCGAGCCTATCGAGGCGTGTCGATAATAAAGAATGGAAGTCCGATGCGAGCCTGTCGAGGCGTGTCGGCATCGATGCGAGCCTGTCGAGGCGTGTCGATAATAAAGGATGGAAGACCGATACGAGCCTGTCGAGGCGTGTCGGCACCGATGCGAGCCTGTCGAGGCGTGTCGACAATAAGAGGAAAAAGAATGGAAAGGAAAGAAAGGAAAGAGAAATGCATTAGAAAATGAGAAAGAAAGCATATTAAGAAAAGTGATAAGAATGAAGAACGAAAGAAAAGATTATAGATGTGTATGAATTTGATTTGTCCGGGTTTGCTACGTTTTGAACTACTTGAAATATTTGTGTTTGACTTGGTAGGTTATTATGTCTAGTTAGAAACTACTTCTCTACTTCATGTGTAAAGCTCATCCTTGCAACCATTTTTACAGGTTCAAAATTTGAGCAAACACAGTTTCAGGACGAGCAGGAATGACACTCCACCACGTGGAGTGCTCGATCGTTATTTTATGAGTGGACTGTAGTTTAATTATGTGAAAAACTGTTATTTTTGTAATTTAGAATATGTAATAGTTATGTGCCCTGAAGTGTACTAATTGGGCTTTAGTTTTGATCTGGCTATTTTGCTATTGTGTATCATGTTTTTAAATAATTCTGGACTGACAGGTATAAACAGGAAATTTTGGGGAAAGTCCGAAAAACAGAGGAAACTCTGCCGGATTTTCGTTGGAATTTTCAAGTCCATATTTTTATAAATCTAAAATTAACTAAATATTTGTGAGGGTGTTACAGGTTGCTTATGCATCGCGTCAACTGAAAGTGCATGAGGAAAACTACCCTACTCACGATTTGGAGTTGGCTGCTATTGTCTTTGCCCTAAAGATTTGGAGACATTACCTTTATGGTAATACGTTTCAAGTATTTAGTGATCATAAAAGTCTGAAGTATCTTTTCGACCAAAAAGAGGTGAATATGAGACAACGTAGATAGATGGAATTCTTGAAGGATTATGACTTCGAATTACACTACCACCCTGGCAAAGCCAATGTTGTAGCCGATGCTTTGAGCCGAAAGATGTTGCACGTAAGTGCGATGATGGTGAAGGAAGCTCAGTTAATTGAAGAATTCCGAAACTTGAATCTGGCAGTTCAGTATAAGCCGGAGTGTATCAAGCTAGGAATGCTTCAAGTAATGAATGAATTCCTTACTCAAGTAAAGGATTTGCAGAAAGTAGATGGAGAGCTACTAGGAAAGAAAAGATTAGGATTGGAAGGTATAGAGCCTGATTTTCAAGTTGGAGCTGATGATATTATAAGGTTTCGAGATCGTCTGTGTATCCCAGCTAATCAGGAACTGAGAAGAGCGGTTTTGGATGAGGCCCACAAAAGCAAGCTAAGTATGCATCCTGGAACGACGAAGATGTACCAAGACCTGAAGAAGATGTTTTGGTGGCCAGGATTAAAGAAGGATGTTGCATCTTATGTTGCGTCTTGCCTGGTTTGTCAAAAGGCGAAGATTGAACATAAAAAGCCTGGAGGAGAAGTGCAACCTTTGAGTATACCGGAATGGAAGTGGGATGGAATAGCAATGGACTTTGTGTGTGGTTTTCCGAGAACCAGAGAAGGTTTCGATGCGATTTGGATTGTAGTGGATCGGTTAACCAAGTCAGCTCATTTTATCCCCATCAATATGCAATATCCGTTGGAGAAGCTTGCGAGATTGTATATCAAGGAAGTCGTCAGATTGCATGGAGTTCCCTCAAGCATCGTATCGGATCGTGATCCTGGTTTTGTTTCTCGTTTCTGGCAAAGTTTGCATCAAGCTTTGGGGACGCAGCTAAGGATGACTTCGGCCTATCACCCGCAAACGGATGGTCAGTCTGAAAGGACAATTCAATCCTTAGAAGATTTGCTTCGAGCATGTGTTTTGGAGTATCAAGAGAGTTGGGATCAGTTGTTGCCGCTTGTGGAGTTCACCTACAACAATAGTTATCATGCAAGCATAGATATGGCCCCGTACGAAGCTCTTTATGGAAGGAAATGTAGGACCCCACTATGTTGGTTCCAAGTGGGGGAGAGTACTCTCATCGGACCAGAGTTAGTACAAGAAACGACCGAGAAGATAAAGGTTATTCAAGAAAAGATGAGGACTGCGCAAAGTCGTCAAAAGAGCTATGCTGATCAGCGAAGTTCCAAGCTGGAATTTCAAGGAGATCACGTGTTTTTGCGTGTGGTTCCAACAACCGATATTGGAAGAGTGGTGAAGCCAAAGAAGTTGACTCCGAAGTTTATCAGCCCAAATTAGATTTTGAAACGAGTTGGTCCTGTTGCGTATCAGATCGCTTTGCCGCCTTTCTTATCCAATCTCCATAATGTGTTTCACGTCTCTCAGCTTCGCAAGTTTATCCAAGACCCGTCTTCGATCGTCCAGTTGCAGCAAGATATAGTACCACTGAAAGAGAATCTCACGTTCGATGTTGGGCCAGTGCGAATAGAAGATCGACGAGTCAAGAAGTTGCGAGGAAAAGAGATTCCTTTAGTGCCAGTTCTTTGGGGACAGAATGGGATTTATGAGTCAACGTGGGAATTAGAATCTAAAATGAAAGATGAGTACCCTCATCTTTTTGTGTAAATCGGAATTTCGGGAACGAAATTCTGTTTAAGTGGGGAAGGATGTAAGACCCTATATTTTTAAATAAATAAAAAAATTAAATATTTAAAAGAATAATATTATTATATTGAATAAAATAATGAATTTTAACTTATTTTAACTTACATAGTAGGTGGGGATTTTGGCTAGATGACTCTTGTATGAGGTTAATTTTTTGATCGTGGTAATAATATTTTTCTTCTACCAAAAAAAATAATGAATTCTCTGAAATTTGGTTAAAATAATCGAGTATTTGTGGGAGACTCGAGTATTGTAACTAGCAGTTAGAAAATTTGAATTTTTGGTTGGAATACTCGAGTATTCCATGGAATACTCGAGTAGTTCGTGTAGTAGCTGTGTGTGTATAAGTCGGTTTTGATTCGAATTCCGAACCAAAACGCAATTCCCTTAGTTCCAAGCATAGAGCTGGACTTTACTTCGATGGAGGGTAATCTTAGGCTATAAAAATAGGTAAATTGGGGAGCCACAAACTCATCAAAATCAATCAAACCCGAATTTCTGTCAAATTTTCTCTGTTTTGAAGTGCTGACTTTGATCACTTCGTTCTCTCTCAATTCTCACCCATTCCCTCTAAAACTCAAACACAAATCAAAGTTCTAATTCCAGTCTTGAATTAGAACCAGAAACCACTCAAAATAACCTCATGTAGATCGAGTTATAGGCAATCAAAGTTGAGGTTCTAAAGCTGCGAAAAACATAGCAACATTCAGCATCAAGTACCTATTTTTTTAATCCGTTTGGTAAACCCAGGAACTCTTTTGATTCCAAAGTTGTTTCTAATTAAAGTTGGCATTTTCTAGTTGCTTAAGCTAACTTGTTTCATCCTTTTTCATGTCTTGTTCATGGTGCAATTGATTGCCAAAGTCAGCTAGTGCAACTGTTTGTGCACAAGTCCAGAAACGAAATTCTTGATTCAACCACTTTTCTTTGCAATCAATCCTTTCTTTAGCTTCTCTGAGGTAAGGGAGGAGTTATCTAAATACTAGAATGAGTAATTTCAAGCTAAAAATGTAGGAACCATTAAAGGTTCAAAGAGGGATGCAACTTGAATTGGGATTCTGACTTGGAGGTCAGAAACCCAGGATTTTAATATTCAAACAAGCTTAAAATGAACTTAATAAAGCACACTGTAATGTGTTTCGAAATTAAAATCAAGTGGAAATGAATTTCACAGTTTAAAATGGAAAATTTAAAGTTTTTGTGCAATCTGTGAATTGATGTTGTTTTATGTTGTTTTAGTTATGTTTAATTGTTATAACATGTTTGTTTCATGTGTATAAGCTTCTGTTTTACATAGGAATGGAGAAATCAAGCATGGAAATCGAATTGGTGAATTAAAATGCAGAAAACTGGTGTTGTTGCAGCAAAAAGACTCGAGTATTTTGAATTAGACTCGAGTATTCTGGAAAGTTATGAACGACTCGAGTATTTCTTCAAGGACTCGAGTATTTTTGCATGAACTACTCGAGTAGTTCATGAACTACTCGAGTATTCTGAACAATTTTCAGAAAATACTTATTTTCTTAAATATTCAATAATTAACTCGTCTAAATTCCTAATGTTAAACTTTATTACCACTATGAGGATTTTACCCAATGGCTTAATTTAATCCCGTTTGGTTGATAACTATCTTGGAGGTGTCCTACTGGAATTTTATCCAGTGGTTGATCATTTTCCTACAGGAGTCCCAACGGAAGTGCGTACACCCATTTGGTCGATGTTTATCCTATAGATGTCCCAGTGAAAGTTTTTATTTACTTGGTTGATATTTTCCATGGGAGTCCCAATGGGGTCGTTGCAATTACCATCAATAGGAGGCTTTGCCTCGATGGATTACTAAATAACTAATTATATACTATTCCCAAAACCATCGCAAAGTGGCTAGGCCACTGATGGATTTTTTTTTCTAAAAGCTTCAGCACCAACTAAAAGAAAAGTTAAAGAAAATGAAATTATGGAATGATGAGATAACCGGCAATGAATCGCCAAGAATGCTGATGAGAATAATGAAAGATTGAAATGAAACTTTTATGTGACATTATCATGCATGGTGAAAGGAATTGCTCCGATTTGATTTAGGATACTAGCTCAGGATAGGGCGTAGAAAGCCACCGACACAGGATGTCATGAAGGCTAGATCTCAATCAATCGTGATGCCTGCAATGTGAATCCGCTCCGGTTCGATGAAAACATAGGTTTTGAATGAATTCCCGAAAGGATGCCGAACCGTGAAGCATGAATGAGGAGTAGGCATGCATCATAACACTAAAGGAAACTAAACGGACAAAATCAGTTTGAGCATATGAGTTTACATTATTGCTTATACTTGTCAATATATGTGATTGTTATTTTTAGCCCCTGTTATGCTCATTTGTTATTTTGTTTAGCTATGACTCACTCCTAATCCCTTGTTTGTAGGACATGGCACGGAATATGATGTGCGTGGAGATGAGGCCGCTCCCTAATGGGGAGTGAAACTTCGAGGAGCATCGGGCCACGTACGAAGGGGACGTGAAAGTCACTTTCCGTCACCCAAACCCTTGGTCCCGGATGCGTCCACGTCGTACGAGAATCCCAATGGTGTACATTATGCATATTCCACCAAACTTTGTGTTTCGCCATGGAACACCACTACCACCACCAAGACGTTTTCCAAGACGCACCCTTCCACCCAGTCCATCGCCCTCCGAAGAAAGAATTATTTTGGAGGTTCCTCCTCACCCTCGTCCTTTCACTAGAGCCCGATCTCGAACTCCAGTTTATGTGCCACCTGATCCGGCACAGGAGGAGGAGGAGGATCCTATCGAGGATGAGGACCCGGTGGAGGATGCTGACCAGGTGGCAGATGATGATCCCATGGAAAACTCAACTGGGAGTCAGTGGAGAACTGACGACTGAGTTGAGTTCTGGCTAGTGGAACGTGGATAATGCAACCCATCAGGTTTCTCTTACTTATGCTATGTTATATTTTGAGTTTCGAACCAGTTGCTCTATGTTGTTATATGTTTTGTTGTAATATATGTAATATAATGTAATGACCTAGAGTATCTAAGATAAGTTTGATGTTTTTAACTTTTATGTTTTGATGTAATGAAGGATGTACCTCTGTTTCGAATTATGAAATGAAATATGAAGTTCAATGTTTAACCTTCATGATGTTTGTAGTTATTTCCGCACGATTTGAAAATGATGATGACTTGACTTTGAAGCAAAAAAAATGGTCGTATTTTCGAATATAAGTATTTTATTAAGAATAGAAAGTCGGGTCGTCACAATGCACATTCCATGTGTCTTACTCGGTCATTGCACTCGGTCCGCTTGTGACTTACAGCACACATTTTCATGCACGGCTTATTGCACCCACCGAAATGTCTAACTTGACCCATCTCACACAACCATTATTCTTTACTTATTCTTTTACTTATATTCATTCACTTGAATTCTCTCGTCTCATTTCCCTTTTTACCATTCCACTCGTCTTCTTGTTATAAGTTTTATTCTCTAGTTATTATTCCTCATTTAATCTACTACCTAGCATTTTACACCATTTCCCCCATCTCGACCACCTATGGTCAACTCGCGTATTATCCAAACAGTATCAGACATGCACCAAACAGTATCAGACATGCACAAAACAGTTATCACATTTCACACATTTAGCCATGCTCAACAAACATACGCATAGTCATTGTTAATTTAATGGGTTCTTTTTGTTTTTTCGTTTTATTCTCTAACAATAATCTATATCCATTATCCTATGGTTCAATAACGTAAACTAACACCCATTCTTAGTACTCACTATGAGCACACTAGAAACCCAAACCTAAGCTAAGGTAACACCCACTCCTTACCTCAACCGAATGCAGAGAGGTAAGTCCAGTACCAAGCTCTAGCTTTTAAGGAGTTCCTTCAACTGAAACTGGAGAAGCCGAGCGTGACAGCTACGAGGTGGGAAAGAAGACGAGCCGAGGAACTGCAGCAAGCTCGCGAAGTGGTAGGTTGGAAAGACACGCCTCCTACACTTGGAAGATAGAGAAAATCGTGAGAGAAAGAGAGAGGAACTCACGAGAGAATGAGATAGAGTTCGTGAGAATTGTGAGAAAGAGAGGAAGACGAAATTTACCTTATGAGCTTGATAATGACTGATAACAAGCTCTTAGGATCTTGAAGTGAAGGAAGAACAAAACTTGTTTTTGATGGGAAGAGGAGGAAATTGTGTGTGTTGAATGATGAAGTAAATGAAGAAGTGTGTCTTGTAATAACATAAATGGGCTTGATGATGACGAAGTTCGTGAGATGGGGTTTGGGTGGTGATGATAGCAATGGAGTAGAGTGAACTCTTAGGCTCTTAAGCTTTGAGAAAGAAAAGGATTTCACGAAGAAGAAGAAGAATGAAGAAAAGTCTTTGCTGTTATTTGCCTTTGTTTTTCTTTTATTCCCCTCTGGAAATAAACATGTGGTTCTAGTGGGAAGCTTCCCTTGGAAGCTTTGGGAATATGTGGCTATAAATTGATGGCTTCTTGAGGAAGCCACAAAAATTGTTTTGAAAAGGACAATAGTGATTTGAAAAGGACGTCTGACATGTGCACACCTGGGCGCGGAGAACGAGACGCCTGAGCGCGGATAACTTTGTGCAGCTATTTGTTCTAGCACAGTGTTCGGCTCTAACCTTGTGTGTTATGAATCCGACTAGATCGTGGTCGGTACTCGTAAAGTGTTAACTGATCGGCCTACGATCGAATCGATTGGACTGGAGTCATGGGGTCTGTGTTAGGATCTCGGTGCTCGGGTTCCTGGGAGCACCCTCTCGGAATAAGACAAGTAGAACGAAATTCTTGGCGCGGGAAGACCGAGATATCTTGTCGTTGGTGCAAGATCGGTTTAACCTCACTAAGAAGAGGCTAGGCACGTAGGGGCTGAGATGCCTTGACGTCGATGCAAGGTCGGTTCTCATGAGTTCGGTACTAGCTGTTCGGTTCCCGTGAACTCGTGGCTATATGTTCGTTTCTTATGAGCTTGGTGAGACACATGAGCTCAGTGATAGACAAGCTCGGTGTTACTGATGAGCTCCGTGAGATATATGATCTCGGTGAGATAGATGAGCTAGGTTGTAGATGCGCTAGGTGATAACTGTTCGACCCTCACGAGCTCGTTCTTCATGAGCTCGGCACAGTTATTCGAGCTCATCCCAAGTTTACAGGGTAAACTAATAGTGTGATGTTCGCTACTCGGCTTACTTCGGTTGAGGTGGATCCGCGACCCCGAACGTCGCTCATTGGTTGGTCCACAGTCCTCTAAATAGGAGAAGACCGGTTACTGCTTAGATCAGCTGACATGAGATGGCTCGTTGCGGTCGTCTGATTACTCGCAAGGGTGTTAGTCGGAATGAGGTCGGCTTATGACTCTGAACCTCGCTTTTGGTCGGCTCAAGATGGAATTTGCTCGGACCGATTAAGCTCGCTTGTTCTTCGCTAAGGCTTAGCTACCTCACAGAATGATTGTAATCGATTAACACTCACGGTAATCAATTACATTAATAGAGTGTTACATATTGATGGCTTCTACCTCCATGGCATACTCCTCAACTCCTACATACACTTTGGTCATGATTACTTCACTACATCCCAGCTTACTCTTCTGATTTTCAGTAGCTTAACTTAGACTTTTCCTAATTAAGCTTGGATTTAGAAATCGGGATGTTACAATTCTCCCCCACTTACTGGAATTTCGTCCCCGAAATTCCGTTCAGTCCTTTAAATGGAGAACCATCCCCTTAGTACTTCCCTTCGGTTTCATTCTTGCACCTTGGATACTTTCAAATCCATGCTTCCGGGAGTTTTACAGGTTTAGGTTAGACCATTCTACTTCTTGGCCTCGCTCGACTTTCCTTATTACTCCCGTTTTGGCTACCCGGACATGACTTAAACTGGGTTACTAGGTTCTCCCCCACTTGGCCAGGAGGTATAAGGTTGCTTGTATAAATTTTCAATCGTTGTTCGAATAACTTCCAGAAAAGAGTGCGAAAATTTAGCGCAAAATAAGACTACTCCTTAGCATTCACCAAGAATTTGTGCTTTTTCTTTAAGAAAATTTACCTAATATCATGTGGTCTAAAGACTCTTTATAGGATGCGACGAATTATAGTTAGAACTCTTTTCATTCATGAGGGATCGGGCCAAATCAACAAGACTAGAACTCCAAGAACATTTACTGTTCCAGGATAAGAAACAAGAAGAAGATCATGATTCTACAACCTCAAGTTGGTTGAAACAAGAAAACCTTTTGTTGGAATTTTAAAATTGCTAATTCATGGCTGAAACGATCAAAGAGAATGAGAAGAAAAGGGTATACTTGCACGAATTGCAACCTTAATTAAGGCTCGATACAACATGCATAAAGCCTTGAATGAATGAATTTTGGGTGGTTATGAATTGAGGTAGGTAGGTACTCTTGAGATTTTGAACGATTCGTTAAACACTATTTCAGGTTAATGGGACTTAAGCCATGCATCAAGTGTATGCCGGCAGGTAGGGAATGGAATGCGTCAATTTTTGATCTTCTTTCAGATAGTTTCCACTTAGGAGGGTAAGAATCAAACCATGGGAAGTAAGGCAATCTTTGAAACCCAAGAGGAATTTGCGCTTTTGTCTTAAGAAAAGAGCCTAAGGTTGCGTCATTCGAAAACTTTTCGTTGAATGCAACAAACTATGGCTAGAACTCTCCTCAACAAAGAGGAACCGAATTGACTAGACAAGATTGGAACTCCAGGAACGATTGACATTCAAGGATGAGAAGCAAGGAGAAGATCGCGAGTTCACAATCCTTAATCGGTTGGAGCGAGAAAACTTTCGATTATGATCAAAATTGCTGCTTTAAGGCCGAATAAAACCAAATGGAATAAGAAGTAAGAGGTTCACTTGCATGAATTGCGACATCATTCTAGGTTCAACCGAAGCACTAGGAAAGTCTTGAATGACACTTAGTGACCATTAGCTGAGGTTGGCAAGTCCTCTTTAAACTTAGACACTTTATCAGACACCATTCGGGATCTACGAAAATTAAGTCACACCTTGGGTGTATGCCAGCGATCCCATTTCAACTTATTTTGAGCTGGTTCTTGAGAGAAGTTTGAATGAGTTTGTCATAGACTGAGAATGCTAACGAAATCTGACCATTCTATCGCCTTTGAGGCTACATCAATCTCGAGATCGAGGGTTGCGTTGGGTTAATTACCTGCCGGTGGTCAATTGTTCAACTTGGTTAGTCTCGGTGTGGAGACTTCATGAAATTGTCAGATTGGCTTTTCTATCGGACGATCATCCAGGAACCTTAGTAAGATTCCCGGTGAGTCTTAGATTATCAAAAATCTGGTTTGGTTTTTTTTTATGGGTAGTCGTAGAGTTTGCTTTATCCTTTAAAGGTTTCTATATTAGGCTACGCTACTACTAAACAGGTAGGATAGCCTATGGCTCTTGACTTCTAATCTTGTTCTAGGTCTACTTCCCGATCCTACGTGAAAGTTCAGAAAGGATACCTTCCGGGCTGGTTTATTCTCTTCAAAGGGATCTATTTCTTGGGAGCTACTACTTCGGTTGTCTTAAGTTTTCTTAAAGATTGCAATGATATCATCCATTAATAGATGCAAAGATTGAGGTGATCAATCCCAACCTCACATATATCAATGTGACAACCCGCAAATTCCTCGTCTGCTTTAAATGGATTTTTGAAAGATATTTTATCAATAATGAATGTATTGATGCAAAGATGAGTATTTTCATGGACTTAAAGCCAGTGATTTTATTATTCGGGATTTCTTTTGAGAAGCGGAATCCTTTGTGAACTTAAATAGATTGACTAACTTTGGAAATTCGTATCTTTTTAACCGTAACTCCGAATTTTATGATCTTTATATGAAAACGATCGTATTGAAATGTAAATTTCGAAAATGTAACTTTTATATTTTTCTGGGTTGATTTGTAAAGATTTATTTTCAGCTAATTAAAGGACGAATTTTTAAAGGATAAGGTGGTAAAAATGGTTTTTAATCTCAAATGAACTTTTCCTTTTTAGGATCTCTTTTATATGTGCAAATATGATTTTGGAAAATGAAATGAGTATTTGATGTGATATGTATGTGAATGCTGTGTGATGTGTGAATTCTTTGTACCTTGTTATTTACATTTAGGTGGCATAACATATTAATGTTTAAATGATGTGTGTGATTAGAGAAATGAAAAATGTAAATTGTATATAAGTGTGTATAGGTGGCAAGCATGCATGAAGGGAGAGTAGGAAAGTTTATTATCTTCTAGGATTAAGAAAATTAAGAGTAGAATTTAATCCATGAGAAATTAGGAAATGTGATGTAGGAAAACCAAATGATGTGTGATTAGACCTAATACCTTAAATTACTCCTTATTGTCCCCTTTGATAAAATCCACCCATGCAACAAACCAAAGTGCCAAAATTGCCCCTTCCTTTGACACAATAGAACCGAATTCATCAAGGGCAAAATGGTAAGCTCATGGTTTTCCTATATAAACCTTGGCCCTTAGTTCATTTCACTCATTTTTCCTTCATTTCATTTCCAAACACCTTCATTCTAAGAGTCCATTAAGCTCTTAGAAAAAGAAAGAGAGAGAGAGAGAGAGAGAGTGTAACACCCCTAATTTTCGTCTCCCAAATAACCAAGAAATTAATTATAACAATTATTCTATAATTGATTTATATTAGTTTTGAAGGTTTTAGTTTTTGTATATTATGTGTTTTTATATATAAATATGAGATATATTTTTATATGATTATTTTGTACAAAAAATGTGAATATTGTAATTTAGTCCTTGGGTTGGGACCTAATTGCAATATTAAAAAGGTTTTTGAAGAAAGAGTAATTAAATTATTAATTTTTGAATTTTATTATGTAACCAGTTAGAAGGGCTGTGTAACCGGTTACACGATGAACTCAGAAATTGGGATTAGTGCGTTTGATGAGTAATCACCCAATTGACCCAGAAATTGCCACGATTTCTTCCTTCCTTGAGTGGAGATAGACGTGTCGCCTTGAATGTTACTCCAATTCGTCTATAAAAGGCTGGATTGCTGAAGGATTTGGGGTTGATTCTCTGAATTTAGGGTTGAAGCTCTGTTTAGGGTTTGTAAGTTCGTCTCTGAAATTCTCCTTCATTTCTGAGAGTTAGAACATGAGTGATACACTGTTACAAAGCTCACATCAAGGGCTTTGTATTGATATAAAGATTGTGAGTTGAGAGTCCCTGAATCAAGAGAACGAAGCTTTCAAAGTAAGGGTGTTGGAGCTGTCAACACTGATTCTGAGTTTCTGGAGCTTGCTATGGACTTCGATTTGGGTAAGCACATGCACTTTTTGAGTCTCAAATCTGTTCAAATCTGTAGTGCATGTTGCATAGATTGAGTTTTGATGGTTTTCCCCAATTCGTTTGTCCAATTCATGTGTCAAATCTTGTAGTTTTTGGACCCTGTCAAACCTGTTGTGGACTGAAAATGGAGATTGCGGATTCTGGGGAGATCTGGCAAATTCCAGTGATTAGATTCATCAAGCACGAACCTAAGGTAAGGGGGAAGCTTACTATTTGCTAGAATGAGAATAAATTGTGGTAGAATATAGGATGAGTCACCAAGAGACTCAAAGGGCATAAGTTGAAATGGTTAAGTGGCTTTGAGGCCAATCTGAGCTCAATTATTGTTATGAGCAATGTTATTGAGATGCATGCAAGCTATATTGATGTTGGATTCATGACTTATTTGGATATTATGTGAATTGATGCATTAAGTTGTGAAATATGTGCAATTATGTGCAATTTGAGTATCCAAATTGAATGCATGCAAGATAGATATGTTTCTGTGTTTAAACATATTTATTTAAGGTATATGTACTCTGTTAAAGGTTGAAATTTGGTTAGATTTGAGTAGTGAAGAGAATGGTTTGTTAAAACTCATGTCTTAGTGTCAGACTGCATAATCTAACCGGTTACTCGATATTCGTAACCGGTTAGACACTGTTAAAATGCAAAAGAAAATAAGTTTACAAAATCAGTGTTGTGGTCTTATAAATCCTACTCAAATCTAGGCCTTAATTTCATGGAAAACAATCTGAAAATAAGTTGATTTCACGGTTATAGTTCAGATTGCAGTTAAAGTGTTAATACCTTAAGGTAATGAGATAATTTCAAGAGGAAATTATGCATAAATGAAATTGGATTATGACTTAGATCTTTTGAATGATATTATGTGTTGAACTTGAGGTATTCTGTTATGCTAAGACCTAGTAATTGGATTGAGTAGAGAATTTAAGAAAAGATTCTTGGAAAATCAGTGGTTTTATATTCAGGTCTGTAATTCTAACCGGTTAGGTGATGATGTAACCGGTTAGTACCTGAAACTTAAAAATAAAAGTTAAGTTTTTTTGAATAAGGGTTGCTAACACCAATGATTATATTCTCTCAATCCAGGTCTATGAGCATATGTTAAATTTAAATTCAAAGGTGAATTTTATGAGTAAAGCCATACCTCAAGATATCATTCAGAAGTTGTGTTTTCTAAGTCATAATAATGGAATTAATGGGAACATGACCCTGTACTCTAGGAATACCAAATTGATGCAACCTACTTGATGACACATTCTGGAAATGTGGCCATTGTCTGGGACATGATTTCTTGGATACGTTCTGGGAACGTGATGCACACTCCGGGAGTGGTGCTTGATTATATTCCAAGTATGGTTTACGATACGTTCTGGGAACGTATGTTAGTGTTCTGGGAACACATTGGTATAATAATAGAATTAAAGATAAAACCAACCTTGATGATTGTGCATTCATGCATATAGAATGGAAGATGGGTTGGTAGGAACGTTTATCATATTCTGGGAATGTGAGGAGGGTACTCCGGGAGTACCAAATTATAACCTACTTGATGACACATTATAGATATGTGGCCAGTGTCTGGGACCTGGTTTTATACGTTCTGGGAACGTATGTTAGTGTTCTGGGAACACATTGAGATGCAACCTACTTGATGACACATTATAGATATGTGGCCAGTGTCCGGGACCTGGTTTTTATGCATTCTGGGAACGTATGCGTTCTGGGAACGTGATGCACACTCTGGGAGTGATGCTTATTATTCCAAGTATGGTTTGCTACACGTTCTGGGAACGTGGTGCACACTCTGGGAGTGATGCTTATTATCCAAGTATTGAGGAAACCGCAATTGGTGGTTGGAGAGACTTAGGAACCCTAGGAATACACCTAGAAGGGGGGGTTGAATAGGTGTTGAAGCTACCTTGAAAGATTTTCGAACGAAACAAATCTAAACAATCAAAACAAATGATTTTTGCAAATTCTACAGCACTTAATCGATTAACCTGCAATTTACTCGAGTAGTACTCGATTAAACTTGAACTTAATCGATTAAATATGACAGAAAACAGAAAAATCAATTTTTCATTCGAATACGAAAATCAATCAATTCACATGCAAGATCAGAGATTCAGCGGAAATGATTAACACCTATATTCTTATTGATTAACCTAGTTATGAAAATGATTTTCCCTTTATCAATTTGAACAATCAAAGATTCAATTCAATCAATTATGAAAAATCAATCTTTCTAGGTTTTCAACCAAGAACGCAATCAAATGACTTGAATATAAAGAGTAAGGGTTTAGAGATACGACACAGTGATTTATCCTGGTTCACTTTCATCCACTTGAAAGCTACATCCAGTCCCCTCTTCAACCAAGAGAGATTCTTCACTATGAGGAATTAGAGTTCTCAAATTACAAGTGATTGCCTCACAAGACTTCCTTCTTGCTAGCTTACAAGAGATAACCGACACCCTTGCCTTGTAATCCTATTGATCTTCTCTCTAATCTAACCTCTACCCCTTGTTGATAATCGACACAACAAGTCTCCAATTGCTTGATGATAAACCACACACCAAGGCTTCACTTGCTTGATTCACAACCAAGACTTCTTCTTCTTCTTCAATAAGAATGCACTTGCTTGATGATAAAATCGACACACCAAGACTTCTTGTTTGTTGTAGTGGCTTGCCTTCTTGCAAAGATTACAACACAATAGAAAACACAAAACAATCCTATGAATCTCAATCAAGAGTTATGACAATTCACCATAAGAGATTCAAAGGTTCTTGATCAAAGAATATGAAAATAGAAAAGCTTTGATCTTTAGAAAATGAGAGAGAATAGAGTGGCTTGATTCTTTGTAAAACTTGTATGAAAATGATTCTTACTCATCACAAATAATAGGAAAAGGTTTATATAGAATACCCAAAAGTTGTAGCACTTGAAAACTGATTTTGAGAAGTGAAAAACGTATTTTAAAAATCAGTTCAGCAGTACTTAATCGATTAAGCAAGTCGTGTACTCGAGTAGTACTCGATTAAGTTATCACTTAATCGATTAAGTTGGTACTGTACATGTTCAAAACTTGTTTTCTCAAAATCCAACCTTTCCTTTAAAACCTTTAAGCCACCTATTGATTCTAGGTTAAGTGAAAACTCAAATTATGATTTAATCATGACTTATGAATGAGATTCACTACCCTCTATAATAATCTACCCAAATAAAAAACCTATGAAGCTTGAGAGGCAAAAGATAAAAGAAATACAAATACACTCAAACTTAGGTCTTCATGAGCTTGCTTTCTCTCTTCTTCATTTGATGTTTGTTGTTGCTTGTTGAGCTTGAAACTTGATCAACACTTGTAGCTTGTTCAAAAACACTTTGTCATTATCAAAACATTCATCATGTTCATCATGGAACTAACAATCTCCCCCTTTTTGAAAATGACAATCCATGTTTTGAAATCACTTGAAGTTGTTGATGCTTGAAACATTTGATCACTTGAGAAGACTCTTTCTCCCTCTCAATCAATGCTATAACACTTGAATCCAATTGAGATAGAAGCTTGATTCTCCCCCTATCTTAAACAACTTAGCTCAACCTACATAAAAACAACAAAACAACCTTTCTCCAAAATATAATATCATATTTCTCTCATGTTTTAAAAACATACCATTTCTCTATTTCTCTCATGTTTTAAAAACATACCATTTCTCCCCATTTGAGAAACATTTCATTCAATTCAAAACATAATATTTCTCCCCCTTTGGCATTATCAAAAAGTAATATATACCAATTGAAATATAACATCTAAGCCAAGGTAAGAAATCAATGATCATTTCTTCACAACATTGATACCAATTGAACAAATACAATAGAACTATACTTTGAAATGTGATATCAATTGGTAAGAGAATATAACAATAAAATATAATACCAATTGAGAACTAAAAAGATCATAATATCACTTAACAAAGAAGATATCAATTGTAAAGAAGAATCAATAATCACAAAAACATCATACTTTAATAAGATTTCAATTATATGATTATCATGCTTTCATCAACTCAATGATACCAATTGAATTAACTAAACATTTAGAAAAGTAATATCAATTGAGAAGATATCAATTAAGATAATATATCAATATCAAATATTACCACTTTGTAGGACATTCACTTGAGATGCAAGTGTGATACCAATTGAAAATGTGAATATAGACATTCATAGTTGAGACCAATTGAGAACATGTGTCATTCATTTGCATCTTCAATCAAACCTACAAAACAATCATGCTTTGCTTTTTGGTATCCAAATGGTTTTGGATCCATTTTTGTTAGTGTAGGGACTTTCACCCTTTTTCATCCAAACAAAATTTCCTTTAGGTATACCATGCACTTTAACATAACACACATTTGAAGTATGTCCATGAGTACCACAATAGAAACATGTTGGAGGATTTGAAAAATCAACTTTAGAAAAATCAACAACATTTCTATGAGATTTACTCTTAGCATTAGTATAACCCAAACCAAACTTGTTTGAATTTTCTCTTTGAAAATTTAACAATGTGCGCAATCTAATATCACAAATGGTGAAACTTGCAAGCTTATTTTTCAAAATAGCATTTTCATCCTTGAGCAACTTGCAATTCTCACAATCAACCACAATATTCAATCTACTAGCACAATCACAAGAAGAACTAGCATAGATAAGATCAAGAGTTTCATTTTCAAGATTAAGCTCATCAACTTGTTTTTGAAGATCTAAAATCTCTTTTTGATGTTTCAAAATGAGCTTCTTTCTTTCAATGTTTTTCAAAGCTAGTTTTTCAAGTTGTTCATACATTTCTTCATAAGCATTATGTAACAATTCATATTTAGAAGAAATTTCGGATTTAGATTCACTTACATTGCTATCCTCGCTTTGATAACTTGATTCATCATTTGAACTTTGTTCTTCATCATCTACTAGAGTTATCAAGTTGAGACAAGCGGCTTCTTCATCATCCGATGAACTACTCGATGTGCTTTTCTTGTTATCTTCATCACTATCCCAAACTATGTATGCTCTTTTAGATTTAGAATTTTTCTTGTCTTTCTCCTTCTTCTTGAGATACTTAGAGCATGAGTACTTGAGATGTCCGGGCTTTCCACATTCATGGCAAACTACACCTTCTTTTGAATTTTTGGTCTTATAGTGTGGGGAATCCTTCTCTTTACTTTTGTCCTTGTTCAACCTTCCTTTTCTCCTTAGAAACTTGTCAAACTCTTTTAACAAAAGTTTCATGTCTTTTTCATCAACATCGGAATCGGAATCTTCACTATCATCATCATCGGAACTATCTTTCTTTTTATATGCACTTTTGACTCTAAGAGCAAGTCCTTTCCTTGATTTGTTCTTATCCGACTCTTCATTGATACTTAATCGTCCAAGCTCCATTTTATGTTCTTGAAGCTTTCCGAAAAGTGTTGCTAGATCCATAGCATCCAAATTCTTAGATTCAACAATAGCCGTTACTTTTGGTTGCCAATTCCTGTCTAAACATCTCAACACTTTGTTAGAAAGTTCACCTTGAAGAAAAGTTTTACCAAGAGCAAGTAAATGATTTATAATGTGAGTAAAACGCTTTTGCATATCATTTATAGATTCATTTGGAAGCATATGAAACAATTCATAATCACGCATTAAAGCATTCAATCTAGCTCTCCTAACCTCACTAGTTCCTTCATGAGTCACTTGTAAAGTGTCCCACATTTCCTTAGCACTAGAACATTGAGAAACTCTAAAGAACTCGTCATAGGATAAAGCGGAGGTAATGATATTCTTTGCTTTATAATCATATTGTACTTTCTTTCTATCATCATCCTTCCACTTATCCTCGGGGATCAATTGTTCTACACCTTCAACTAAACTAGAGGGGATATGAGGACCTTTTTCAACTACTTTCCAAATTTCACTATCTATGGCTTGGATAAAGATTTTCATTCTAACTTTCCAATATGCATAGCCTTCTCCGGCAAACAATGGAGGACGACTTATTGAAGCACCTTCACCACCAAAGGGATTCATGGAACCCATTGCGATTTTCTTAAAGGATCTTTACGAAAAAGCTCTTATGCTCGTGTCTTTCAACCGAGCTCTGATACCAATTGAGGAAACCGCAATTGGTGGTTGGAGAGACTTAGGAACCCTAGGAATACACCTAGAAGGGGGGGTTGAATAGGTGTTGAAGCTACCTTGAAAGATTTTCGAACGAAACAAATCTAAACAATCAAAACAAATGATTTTTGCAAATTCTACAGCACTTAATCGATTAACCTGCAATTTACTCGAGTAGTACTCGATTAAACTTGAACTTAATCGATTAAGTATGACAGAAAACAGAAAAATCAATTTTTCATTCGAATACGAAAATCAATCAATTCACATGCAAGATCAGAGATTCAGCGGAAATGATTAACACCTATATTCTTATTGATTAACCTAGTTATGAAAATGATTTTCCCTTTATCAATTTGAACAATCAAAGATTCAATTCAATCAATTATGAAAAATCAATCTTTCTAGGTTTTCAACCAAGAACGCAATCAAATGACTTGAATATAAAGAGTAAGGGTTTAGAGATACGACACAGTGATTTATCCTGGTTCACTTTCATCCACTTGAAAGCTACATCCAGTCCCCTCTTCAACCAAGAGAGATTCTTCACTATGAGGAATTAGAGTTCTCAAATTACAAGTGATTGCCTCACAAGACTTCCTTCTTGCTAGCTTACAAGAGATAACCGACACCCTTGCCTTGTAATCCTATTGATCTTCTCTCTAATCTAACCTCTACCCCTTGTTGATAATCGACACAACAAGTCTCCAATTGCTTGATGATAAACCACACACCAAGGCTTCACTTGCTTGATTCACAACCAAGACTTCTTCTTCTTCTTCAATAAGAATGCACTTGCTTGATGATAAAATCGACACACCAAGACTTCTTGTTTGTTGTAGTGGCTTGCCTTCTTGCAAAGATTACAACACAATAGAAAACACAAAACAATCCTATGAATCTCAATCAAGAGTTATGACAATTCACCATAAGAGATTCAAAGGTTCTTGATCAAAGAATATGAAAATAGAAAAGCTTTGATCTTTAGAAAATGAGAGAGAATAGAGTGGCTTGATTCTTTGTAAAACTTGTATGAAAATGATTCTTACTCATCACAAATAATAGGAAAAGGTTTATATAGAATACCCAAAAGTTGTAGCACTTGAAAACTGATTTTGAGAAGTGAAAAACGTATTTTAAAAATCAGTTCAGCAGTACTTAATCGATTAAGCAAGTCGTGTACTCGAGTAGTACTCGATTAAGTTATCACTTAATCGATTAAGTTGGTACTGTACATGTTCAAAACTTGTTTTCTCAAAATCCAACCTTTCCTTTAAAACCTTTAAGCCACCTATTGATTCTAGGTTAAGTGAAAACTCAAATTATGATTTAATCATGACTTATGAATGAGATTCACTACCCTCTATAATAATCTACCCAAATAAAAAACCTATGAAGCTTGAGAGGCAAAAGATAAAAGAAATACAAATACACTCAAACTTAGGTCTTCATGAGCTTGCTTTCTCTCTTCTTCATTTGATGTTTGTTGTTGCTTGTTGAGCTTGAAACTTGATCAACACTTGTAGCTTGTTCAAAAACACTTTGTCATTATCAAAACATTCATCATGTTCATCATGGAACTAACAAGTATGGTTCGGCATTACGTTCTGGGAACGAATGTCGGTGTTCCGGGAACACAAGGATGTATTGGATGGACGTCCAAGATGGACTTTAGAGGCCTCAGTTGTGGAAGGAAATCATGCATCATGCCACCTGCATTGAAAGAATTATTATGATTAACCGGGTGTGCTCATATGAATATGCATCATGATTTGCTACATGTTGACTTGTGTATGATAGTTTTATTCCCATTTGATTATGCGAATATGTATAGCTAACCCACATGCCCTTATTAGGTATTGATCGTGCATCTAGCTTGCACAAGAATCAGTAAAGGAATATGTCCTTTAGGTGCATGCTGAGTGTAGAAAGTGTGGGTTGGGAACCCGTTGTGCAGATATCGAGGATCCGACCAGAAGGATGTTTGGACAAAGGACCAGTGACCAGCTCTATAACAATTCTATTCTTAATAAAATTTATATGATACATATTTTGGAAAGAGGTATCATAAGAGGAATTCAGTTTCATAATAATACTTATTTGGTATTAATGGACTTGTTACACTTGATATATTTTGGGAATGTAATATGATGATTATACTATGTTTCCGCAAACTCTGATTTTACTAGTCACCTTCATCATTAATCAAGTGTTTGTGAAAAGGAATTTTCAAGGGAAGGGATAATTCTTATTTTCAGATCTTTTTCCAACAATAACAAGTCCAAGTAATCATAAACTTATTACTTTTCTTATAAAGTAAGATGATATACAAGGAGTGTTACAGAGAGAGAGAGAAAGAGAGGAAGAAGAAGAAAGATTTGGAGCTTGATCTTGGAGTTTCCTTGAAGATCCAAGAACTAGAAGGCTAGAGATCATCTTCTTTAGGTGGGTGATTCGAAGATCTTAAAGGAGTTGTAATAGTTTAGATTTTTCTTTTGATCTTGTAATCTTCCTTCTTTTCTTTCTTTGCATGTTCATTTTTATGGCTTAAAAGATGAGTGCATGTGATGTTTGTGCATGATCATGAACTTTTAAGACTAAAAGAAACTTGTAATGTGTAAAATCATGGACTTGATGATTCGGCTAAAACTTATATAATGGATCTTGATACTTTTCAAACTAAATCTTAAAAGATCTAAAGAGTTGTTGAAATTTTTGTGAGTTTGAAATAAACTTCTTTGCATGTTAAGTTTTCTTGCTTAAAACCGTGATCCATGAAGCTTTTATGAGATAATTTGAGGAATAAATTTATAATCAAACTTGATTGATGATAAAGTTGAGGTCTTTAGCTTTGCATGTTGATTTGATGATGATCTATGTTTAATAAGTAAAAAAAAAGTTAAGATCTTGAACCTTGCATGTCTTGATTTTTGACTTGATCTTTGATAAAGCTTTGATTTCGTCTTAATCTATGAAAAGTTTTGATCTTGAAGTCATGCATGTTGTTTTTGAACATAAAGCTTTGATCTTTTCTTAGTGCATGTCACGGTTTTGCAAAGAACCAAGGAAAGAGAGCTTTTGAAAATTATATTTGGTTCAAAGAAAGCTTGATCTATGCATTGTGTTCTTGCATGTTAAAGATTTGAAGTTAAATCTTGATTTCTAATGACATTGATTCGGTTTAAGCCTAGAACTAAGAGATCCTGTCTTGTTTTTCATGAAAAAGGCTCATGCATGTAAATCTTTACTTGATTTAAGAACTTTAAAGTGCATGCATAAGATTTGAAGTCAAAAACCTTGCTTAAATTATGATGACGATTCGGTTTAGTACTTTGAAAAGGAAATGATGTTTTTTTTTAAATGTTGTGTAAGAAAGTGCATGATTTGATCCATGAACCTTGATCTTTGCATATTGAAAAGTGAAACAAAAACCTTGTCTTTGTCATGATGAATATTCGGCCAATGCATGCTAACTAGGTTAGGATTCTTTTGATGAAGTGACATGAAATAATGAGTGTGTTTCCATGAGTTGATGTTAAGCTAGATGGTTTGGAAAAAGTTTTGTGCTTAAATGTATATATGTGTGTGCATTCGGTCAAGAGCAAAAGGAAGAGTAAATAATTTTGTTTCATGAAAAAGAAAGTGGAGTTTAAGTGCTTGAAATGAATTTAGTTGGTTTATGTGTTTTAGATTTGTAATTTTTGACTTGTTTTCTTTGATTCCATTCGGCCATGAAGTGTAAATAAGTCTAGGAAATTTAGTTGCATAAAAATAAATTTATATAGTGATTTTTGAAATGAATTAAGTTGTTTAAAGTAATAAAAAAACAAATGTGCTTGGTTTACATCTTTGGTTCAATTCGGTTGTGAGCATATGTATGTCTAAGTGTTTTGTTTTATGAAAATGAATTATTTGGAAAAGATTGTGAGTTGTATAATTGCTTTGATGTTGATCAAATTGGTTATATGCTTCTAATTAATTAATAAAGTGTTGTTTGTTGTTTGTGTGTTAAGTTGATGTTTGGAAAGTATTTGAGTACGTAATTGGTTTTGAAGTTAATTGATTTTAAGATAGTTCGATTTGATTTAATTGGGATTGTTGGATTATACTTGGTGGCTGTCCAAGATTTGTTTTATGACAAAAGCTTGAATTTTAAAGTGATAATTTTGAGCTAAAAAATTATTTGAAGCAAAAGTGCTTTTACGATGTTTTCAGGTTTTTATTAAAGTAATTTTGTCAAGCAATTCTTTGATGTCTAAAGTTGTTTAAAGTTGTCTCTTAATTTTGAAAATGTGTTCATATGATTTGAAGAATGGTTTTCAAGCGGTATTTGATTTGGGAAAAGTCGGATTGAAAACGGTGAATTTTCAGTGTTTTTGGGACATGATTAAGGTGTTGTCCAAGACGGACCAGCAACCAAATCAATTGGTTCAAATTACTTTAGATGACGTTTTCAAATGGTTTTAAAGTACTTAAAGTACTAGAAAGTATTAGAGTTGTTTTGAGAAAACAATTATGTTTTAAAGTCTTCCGACGAGGAATGGGATTTGTATTGAGTTAAGAAAAGACCTTTTGATACAAGTTAGTAACATAAATGTATTTTGTTTAATACGAGGAATGGTAAAGACAGGGGATTGGAGCAGCTGACAGCGATACGGATCTGCGGATATCGTGTGCATATGTTTGCTAGGACTTGAGGTGAGAGAGAAGCTTTCCTAAGACACCGTGGTATTTAGGTGATTTATTATGACGTTCCTGATCATCTCAAAGATCGGAACTTAGTGGTTCGGAGTCAGTAGTATAGTCGCAATTGTCTGTGTTGTGTGGCCACTTATACGAAGGAGACAAAGACCACATGTTGTTATGTGATGAATTTATATGTTGATGATGTGAAATAGCATGCTTATGTTTATTTGTTTAATTATGCATGATGATATATGAATTGTTGAATAATAAGAGTAGCATGCTGATGGACGTTTGTTACGTCTTGAAAATGAGATAATGAGAACAAGATGTGGAAGTAATGAAATATGATTGAAGAGACAGATGAATGAGAAAATGTGAATAAGTTTGTGGAAGTAAAAGACACAAAGAGAAAGATATAATATCCCATTTGGCCTAAGTCCTTATGGAATAAGGCAGCCTTGATAAGACATTAAGAAAAGAAATAATGATAAGAGTTATGAGAATGATTTGGAAAGAGATATGAGCTGAGATTGATAAAGAACTAAGATTGTGAAAAGATATGAGATATTATGAGAGCCGTAAGAATGTGATATGAGATAAGTTATGATGTGAGCGGAAAGTATTGTAATGCTGATGAGAATACTGCTGTTGAGCAAGAGTTGAGAATAATGATGTTGATGAGCCAGAGCTGGGAAAGTAATGTTGTTGTGGTTTATTGAAATGAGATGTGATATGATTGGAGCTGGGCTCCTCAGTTGAGAAAGCGAAGCCAAAGGGCTGATGTTCCAGAAAGAGATATGTTGAGATTTAGAGAAAGCTTATGAAAGGTTATTTTAAGAAAAATTTGTGAAATGAGATTTTGAGAAAGTTTGTGAAATGTTATTTTGAGAAAAGTATGTGAAATGAGATTTTGAGAAAGTATATGAAATGAGATTTTGAGAGAGATTGTGAAATGAGGTTTTGAGAAAGATTGTGAAGTGAGATGCAAGTATGTCGATGCGAACCCACCTCTGTGCTCCGTTGTGAAAGAAAAGAAAAGTGATGTTGAGAAATTAGTGATCGGGACTCGTTGAAGGGATGCACCAAGGATGAGCCGACCTTAGGTTAATTAAAAAGATAAAAGACTATAAAATACATTGACAAATGCGAATGCGGTGAGCTATGAGTGTGATATCGAAGTAGTGGAGAGGAAGATACCATGGGTATCTGCGGATACTCAGGTGGAGATTGCATTAGGGGAGGACAATGACGGTGAAACGTCAAGAAGTCTAGAGTACTTTCTAGGCAGAACGAACTCCACATGTGGTATACGAACGTGGAAGGGACTGGTTCCAAAGCCGTGGTAAGTTCTGCAGCGCAACTAGAATAGTACTGTCGCCCCCTAGATTGCAAATCTTGAACGGTGAGAGGGACTGGAACGGGGCTATGTGATTTGCCACTGTACCCGATTTTTCTACAGTGTGCCTTGATATTATATGATTTGATTTGATTTGAGACTGTACCCGATTTTCTACAGTTCTCCTGGCTTGGAGCCATTTGATTTGTTGAGATAGCTGTCGAGCCCGCGTGGTAAAGGTCTTGTACTCCTGTTTGCTTCCGACTAGGTTGGGTGGATGACCGAAGAGATGTAGACGCATGTGCTAACTGCGAAAGAAACGAGTACCTCGATGATACTTTAAAATTCCCCAATCATCGATGGTTGTGATCCGATAAGAATTGATAAGAAAAGTTTAAGAGTCATGAAAAGACTTATAATTATAAGACGCAAAAGCTGGTGAAAGATTGATGATGAGAAATGAACTGAGAATGAAAGTGTGGAAAAGTGAAAGAAATCCTATGAGAAGGGAAATGAATAAGTTGATAATGAGAAAGTAATTGAGAAAGGGAGAATGATCATGTTGAGAAATGATAATAAGTTGGGCAAGATAATGAATGATGATAATGATGATGATAATGAAAACTTGAATGCTGTGTTGTATGTATGCTGTATTGTTTTGTTTGTATTGTCTTAAAATCTTGCCTACTATAAACCCACACCGTCGATGATGCGTCGTTCGGAATGCTTACTCTCTCCTGTTCGTTGGCATATCGGTGTTGCTGGTATCTCAACGGGCAGATAGACCATCGTATGGAGATCACCATTCTAGATGGAGTAGAGTTGGAGTCAAATGACAATAGGAAAGCAGCAACATGGATGGCGTCATCTTTGGGTGCGAAGAAAAGACGTAAGAAGAAAGGGAAGCTTCGACAAGTCGTCTTCAATAGAAAGATTGGAGAATAGTGTACCTATTGTGGGTGGTATTAGTGCCTTATGGTCTAAGTTGTTGTTATTGTTGTGAGTCAAGGATTACCTAAGTGATGAACTATTGATGTAATTCAATTTATTTTAGATTATGCCCTATTTTTGAAGAAGTGTAAGAATGGAACCTTTTGAGAATTATATAAGTTTTCCTGATGGAATATAAGAACTATGTTAAATCTGAAACCAAACCATTTTTCAATGATAAATGTTTTTGAAAATTCAAGTAAGTAAGTATGTGTTTTAGTAACAACTCGATTTTCGATAAAGGATGTTAAAGTACATCAACGACACCTCAATAAGTTTTCAAAAAAAAAATTTGGCCTCATTTTTGGTAACTTAATGAATAAAAGTTGGATATTTGGTGTTACGAAAATCGGGCTGTTACAGAATGGTATCAGAGCTTATCGTAATCCTTAGAGGCCTTAAGCATGGGCTTACATGCTTTGTTTGTGTGACTCTGTGTGTCTGCTAGTGTAAGGATAGGAGTACAAGGTCAAAGTTCCTGCCTTTCTGAGATGTGTGACTCTGTCTGTATTCTAGTGTCTGTTGTGTTGGTCTGATGAACCTATTGGTTATGTAGTTTGAAGGAAGTAGACCAAGTAGAGAGCGAATAGATCCTAAGTCGAGACCCCATGACCTTTGATGCTGTATTACTGCTTGATAGACCCAAGTTCGTTGACCTTGACGTACCTTTTGTACAAGAGGATTTATTACCTATAAGGATATAGGATGTTATCTCTGGATCCCCATGTTTGTGAATTGCTTCAACAAAAACAGGCATTGTTGCTGAAATTCGAACTTTTCTTCATGAGTCTTACTATCAAACTATAGTGTTATCTATCCTTTCTGAAACCCGTTAGCCTGACTAGTGAAAATGGAAGTGTCATAGCTACCCAGATAGCTTAGGCTTGGATGGTCATGGATGGATCAATGGTGGTAACTGAATAAAAAAAGGACAATGGCAAACTTAGTAGTAAGTTTGATCGAAGTTGGGGAGTTGCAAGTAGGAAAAGAGGTGTATATTGTCGGTAATTTGAGGAAATTATGGTGAAAATCCGGATGATTAGGAATGCCCTATACTATAACTCGATGTCTAGATGGTGAAAGTGATAGGCATGATTGATGTTTAAGATGAATCTAATGAGAAAAGTGAGGTTGTTTGAGGAAGTAAAACCAAATTTGCAATAGAATCTCACTAAGTTAGAGAAAATAATGGATGAAAGTACTAGAGTTAGAAGGAGAACTGAAGGAAGGGGTAGTTACTTGTGGATTAGTAGGAATCCCAAAGTTGTCAAGAGTAGTGAATATCTAAGGATTTTGGGTAAAACCTCGTACTCTTGGAGATGCGTGAAATTATGTTTGCTTGATATTCCCTAAGTTTGTACCTAAGGTTGAGACTTCTGTAACTACGATTGGCTAGGGAATGCTATTCTCTTTGTATAGTCCGTTGGACTTGACCCGATTCGATACGCGAGTGGCTGTATATGTAAAGTTTCTTCGTCCAAAAAGCGACGAACGAGGAGTACTGTAAAGCGAATTATGCCAGCAAGAGAAATACGACCACGAAGTGAGAATGAGAATGTTCCCAGGGACTTCACTGTAATGTGACAATTTTGTGTCCTGCTGCTTCATCCGTAATGTATTTCTCGAGGACGAGAAATCTTTAAGTTTGGGAGAATGTGACGACCCGCAAAGTCCTCGTCTGTTTTAAATGGATTTTTGAAAGATATTTTATCAATAATGAATGTATTGATGCAAAGATGAGTATTTTCATGGACTTAAAGCCAGTGATTTTAATATTCGGGATTTCTTTTGAGAAGCGGAATCCTTTGTGAACTTAAATAGGTTGACTAACTTTGAAAATTCGTATCTTTTTAACCGTAACTCCGAATTTTATGATCTTTATATGAAAACGATCGTATTGAAATGTAGATTTCAAAAATGTAACTTTTATATTTTTCTGGGTTGATTTGTAAAGATTTATTTTCAGCTAATTAAAGGACGAATTTTTAAAGGATAAGGTGGTAAAAATGGTTTTTAATCTCAAATGAACTTTTCCTTTTTAGGATCTCTTTTATATGTGCAAATATGATTTTGGAAAATGAAATGAGTATTTGATGTGATATGTATGTGAATGTTGTGTGATGTGTGAATTCTTTGTACCTTGTTATTTGCATTTAGGTGGCATAACATACTAATGTTTAAATGATGTGTGTGATTACAGAAATGAAAAACGTAAATTGTATATAAGTGTGTATAGGTGGCAAGCATGCATGAAGGGAGAGTAGGAAAGTTTATTATCTTCTAGGATTAAGAAAATTAAGAGTAGAATTTAATCCATGAGAAATTAGGAGATGTGATGTAGGAAAACCAAATGATGTGTGATTAGACCTAATACCTTAAATTACTCCTTATTGTCCCCTTTGATAAAATCCACCCATGCAACAAACCAAAGTGCCAAAATTGCCCCTCCCTTTGTCACAATAGAACCGAATTCATCAAGGGCAAAAGGGTAAGCTCACGGTTTGCCTATATAAACCTTGGCCCTTAGTTCATTTCACTCATTTTTCCTTCATTTCCCTTCATTTCCAAACACCTTCATTCTAAGATTCCATTAAGCTCTTAGAAAAAGAAAGAGAGAGAGAGAGAGAGAGAGAGAGAGAGAGAGAGAGAGAAAGAAAGAGAGGTCGTGGGAGAAGGGAGGAAGAAGAAGAAAGATTTGGAGCTTGATCTTGGAGTTTCCTTGAAGATCCAAGAACTAGAAGGCTAGAGATCATCTTCTTTAGGTGGGTGATTCGAAGATCTTAAAGGAGTTGTAATAGTTTAGATTTTTCTTTTGATCTTGTAATCTTCCTTCTTTTCTTTCTTTGCATGTTCATTTTTATGGCTTAAAAGATGAATGCATGTGATGTTTGTGCATGATCATGAACTTTTAAGACTAAAAGAAACTTGTAATCTGTAAAATCATGGACTTGATGATTCGGCTAAAACTTATATAATGGATCTTGATACTTTTCAAACTAAATCTTAAAAGATCTAAAGAGTTGTTGAAATTTTTGTGAGTTTGAAATAAACTTCTTTGCATGTTAAGTTTTCTTGCTTAAAACCGTGATTCATGAAGCTTTTATGAGATATTTTGAGGAATAAATTTATAATCAAACTTGATTGATGATAAAGTTGAGGTCTTTAGCTTTGCATGTTGATTTGATGATGATCTATGTTTAATAAGTAAAAAAAAAGTTATGATCTTGAACCTTGCATGTCTTGATTTTTGACTTGATCTTTGATAAAGCTTTGATTTTGTCTTAATCTATGAAAAGTTTTGATCTTGAAGTCATGTATGTTGTTTTTGAACATAAAGCTTTGATCTTTTCTTAGTGCATGTCACGGTTTTGCAAAGAACCAAGGAAAGAAAGCTTTTGAAAATTATTTTTGGTTCAAAGAAAGCTTGATCTATGCATTGTGTTCTTGCATGTTAAAGATTTGAAGTTAAATCTTGATTTCTAATGACATTGATTCGGTTTAAGCCTAGAACTAAGAGATCGTGTCTTGTTTTTCATGAAAAAGGCACGTGCATGTAAATCTTTACTTGATTTAAGAACTTTAAAGTGCATGCATAAGATTTGAAGTCAAAAACCTTGCTTAAATTATGATGACGATTCGGTTTAGTACTTTGAAAAGGAAATGATGTTTTTTTTTTAAATGTTGTGTAAGAAAGTGCATGATTTGATCCATGAACCTTGATCTTTGCATATTGAAAAGTGAACCAAAAACCTTGTCTTTGTCATGATGAATATTCGGCCAATGCATGCTAACTAGGTTAGGATTCTTTTCATGAAGTGACAAGAAATAATGAGTGTGTTTCCATGAGTTGATGTTAAGCTAGTTGGTTTGGAAAAAGTTTTGTGCTTAAATGTATATATGTGTGTGCATTCGGTCAAGAGCAAAAGGAAGAGTAAATAATTTTGGTTCATGAAAAAGAAAGTGGAGTTTAAGTGCTTGAAATGAATTTAGTTGGTTTATGTGTTTTAGATTTGTAATTTTTGACTTGTTTTCTTTTATTCCATTCGGCCATGAAGTGTAAATAAGTCTAGGAAATTTAGTTGCATAAAAATAAATTTATATAGTGATTTTTGAAAGGAATTAAGTTGTTTAAAGTAAGAAAAAAAACAAATGTGCTTGGTTTACATCTTTGGTTCAATTCGGTTGTGAGCATATGTATGTCTAAGTGTTTTGTTTTATGAAAATGAATTATTTGGAAAAGATTGGGAGTTGCATAATTTCTTTGTTGTTGATCAAATTGGTTATATGCTTCTAATTAATTAATAAAGTGTTGTTTGTTGTTTGTGAGTTAAGTTGATGTTTGGAAAGTATTTGAGTACGTAATTGGTTTTGAAGTTAATTGATTTTAAGATAGTTCGATTTGATTTAATTGGGATTGTTGGATTATACTTGGTGGTTGTCCAAGATTTGTTTTATGACAAAAGCTTGAATTTTAAAGTGATAATTTTGAGCTAAAAAATTATTTGAAGCAAAAGTGCTTTTACAATGTTTTCGGGTTTTTATTAAAGTAATTTTGTGAAGCAATTCTTTGCTGTCCAGTGTTGTTTAAAGTTGTCTCTTAATTTTGAAAATGTGTTCATATGATTTGAAGAATGGTTTTCAAGCGGTATTTGATTTGGGAAAAGTCGGATTGAAAACGGTGAATTTTCTGTGTTTTTGGGACATGATTAAGGTGCTGTCCAAGACGGACCAGCAACCAAATTAATTGGTTCAAATTACTTTATATGACGTTTTCAAATGGTTTTAAAGTACTTAAAGTACTAGAAAGTATTAGAGTTGTTTTGAGAAAACAATTATGTTTTAAAGTCTTCCAACGAGGAATGGAATTTGTATTGAGTTAAGAAAAGACCTTTTGATACAAGTTAGTAACATAAACGTATTTTGTTTAATACGAGGAATGGTAAAGACGGGGGATTGGAGCAGCTGACAGCGATACGGATATGCGGATATCGTGTGCATATGTTTGCTAGGACTTGAGGTGGGAGAGAAGCTTTCCTAAGACACCGTGGTATTTAGGTGATTTATTAGGACGTTCCTGATCATCTCAAAGATCGGAACTTAGTGGTTCGGAGTCAGTAGTATAGTGGCAATTGTCTGTGTTGTGTGGCCACTTATACGAAGGAGACAAAGACCACATGTTGTTATGTGATGAATTTATATGTTGATGATGTGAAATAGCATGCTTATGTTTATTTGTTTAATTATGCATGATGATATATGAATTGTTGAATAATAAGAGTAGCATACTGATGGAAGTCTGTTACGTCTTGAAAATGAGATAATGAGAACAAGATGTGGAAGTAATGAAATATGATTGAAGAGACAAATGAATGAGAAAATGTGAATAAGTTTGTGGAAGTAAAAGACACAAAGAGAAAGATATAATACCCCGTTTGGCCTAAGTCCTTATGGAATAAGGCAGCCTTGATAAGACATTAAGAAAAGAAATAATGATAAGAGTTATGAGAATGATTTGGAAAGAGATATGAGCTGAGATTGATAAAGAACTAAGATTGTGAAAAGATATGAGATATTATGAGAACCGTAAGAATGTGATATGAGATAAGTTATGATGTGAGCGGAAAGTATTGTAATGCTGATGAGAATAGTGCTGTTGAGCAAGAGCTGAGAATAATGATGTTGATGAGCCAGAGCTGGGAAAAGTAATGTTGTTGTGGTTTATTGAAATGAGATGTGATATGATTGGAGCTGGGCTCCTCAGTTGAGAAAGCGAAGCCAGAGGGCTGATGTTCCAGAAAGAGATATGTTGAGATTTTGAGAAAGCTTATGAAAGGTTATTTTGAGAAAAATTTGTGAAATGAGATTTTGAGAAAGTTTGTGAAATGTTATTTTGAGAAAAGTATGTGAAATGAGATTTTGAGAAAGTATATGAAATGAGATTTTGAGAGAGATTGTGAAATGAGGTTTTGAGAAAGATTGCGAAGTGAGATGCAAGTATGTCGATGCGAACCCATCTCTATGCTCCGTTGTGAAAGAAAAGAAAAGTGATGTTGAGAAATTAGTGGTCGGGACTCGTTGAAGGGATGCACCAAGGATGAGCCGACCTTAGGTTAATTAAAAAGATAAAAGACTATAAAAGACATTGACAAATGCGAATGCGGTCAGCTATGAGTGTGATATCAAAGTAGTGGAGAGGAAGATACCATGGGTATCTGCGGATACTCAGGTGGAGATTGCATTAGGGGAGGACAATGACGGTGAAACGTCAAGAAGTTTAGAGTACTTTCTAGGCAGAACGAACTCCACATGTGGTATACGAACGTGGTAGGGACTGGGTCCAAAGTCGTGGTAAGTTCTGCAGCGCAACTAGAATAGTACTGTCGCCCCCTAGATTGCAAATCTTGAACGGTGAGAGGGACTGGAACGGGGCTATGTGATTTGCCACTGTACCCGATTTTTCTACAGTGTGCCTTGATATTATATGATTTGATTTGATTTGAGACTGTACCCGATTTTCTACAGTTCTCCTGGCTTGGAGCCATTTGATTTGTTGAGACAGCTGTCGAGCCCGCGTGGTAAAGGTCCTGTACTCCTGTTTGCTTCCGACTAGGTTGGGTGGATGACCGAGGAGATGTAGACGTGTGTGCTAACTGCGAAAGAAACGAGTACCTCGATGATACTTTAAAATTCCCCAATCATCGATGGTTGTGATCCGATAAGAATTGATAAGAAAAGTTTAACAGTCATGAAAAGACATATAATTATAAGACGCAAAAGCTGGTGAAAGATTGATGATGAGAAATGAACTGAGAATGAAAGTGTGGAAAAGTGAAAGAAATCCTATGAGAAGGGAAATGAATAAGTTGAGAATGAGAAAGTAATTGAGAAAGGGAGAATGATCATGTTGAGAAATGATAATAAGTTGGGCAAGATAATGAATGATGATAATGATGATGATAATGAAAACTTGAATGTTGTGCTGTATGTATGCTGTATTGTTTTGTTTGTATTGTCTTAATATCTTGCCTACTATAAACCCACACCGTCGACGATGCGTCGTTCGGAATGCTTACTCTCTCCTGTTCGTTGGCATATCGGTGTTGTTGGTATCTCAACGGGCAGATAGACCATCGTATGGAGATCACCACTCTAGATGGAGTAGAGTTGGAGTCAAATGACAATAGGAAAGCAGCAACATGGATGGCGTCATCTTTGGGTGCGAAGAAAAGACGCAAGAAGAAAGGGAAGCTTCGATAAGTCGTCTTCAATAGAAAGATCGGAGAATAGTGTACCTATTGTGGGTGGTATTAGTGCCTTATGGTCTAAGTTGTTGTTGTTGTTGTGAGTCAAGGATTACCTAAGTGATGAACTATTGATGTAATTCAATTTATTTTAGATTATGCCCTATTTTTGAAGAAGTGTAAGAATGGACCCTTTTGAGAATTATATAAGTTTTCCTGATGGAATATAAGAACTATGTTAAGTCTGAAACCAAACCATTTTTCAATGATAAATGTTTTTGAAAATTCAAGTAAGTATGTGTTTTAGTAATAACTCGGTTTTCGGTAAAGGATGTTAAAGTACATCAACGACACCTCAATAAGTTTTCAAAAAAAAAATTTGGCCTCATTTTTGGTAAGTTAATGAATAAAAGTTGGATATTTGGTGTTACAAAAATCGGGCTGTTACAATCAACAGCACATCATTGTCGGGTTTTGCTGATTATATCATCACTTAATAGATGCAAGAATTAGAGTGATCAGTTCTAACCTTACATTCTATTAAACGACAACATTATCACGGATTTTGGTTAGGTTTCAGTTGGATCCTTACACTTATTAATTCTTCCTAAGACTTTCTCGCGATTTCCTAAAAGGCTGGTTTGACTCTGTAATTTCCTTAAGCCTCACAACCCCTGGCTATGAAAGGTCAGGAATCCATAGTCTCTTCTTATTGCCAATGACTTCTAGTGCGACGCCTTTATTAGAAACGTAATCTAAGAATAGTTATCGAATACAACCTTGTATAAGGTCACCTTCAAAAGATCTACAGGTGTTGGTTATTTAACCTCGTTCAGCTTCAGTTGGTGTTGGGTTCTGAGATAAATGTGGATGCCGACTAGTTGCTGCCACTGCCGATTCAGCTACGGCCTCCGCCTCAGCTTGACTTCGGTTTATCTGAACTAAGTTCTCTAAAATTGCAGCGATCCTATCATCATCGTTGCGCCTACTAGCCACAATACTTAGTCCTGGAGAAAATAAAAAGTTAGTACCTATGCAGATAAATAGCTATATGCATACCTTATTACTGCAACTAGACACTTGACAACTTGTTGGTTACTGGCTTGGTGAGTAACCATGGGAGTAATGATTTCACACTCCACAGGCCGAGGGAAAGTGCTCTGATACCATAAATGTAACACCCTTCTAATAATTACCCTTAATTAAAAATTTAGGACTTGAAATTTTTTTTAAAAAACCATCTTAATTTCTTTTGCATTAACATTTCCAGAGTGCCATCCAAAATACATATATATAGCACCGAAGTGCATCAACTACCAAGTTTGAAAATGTTATTTATGCATAGTCGAATTAATTAAAGTTCCGGTGTTTCGTCATCCAGAGGACCGAGGACATGGACCAGTGTCCGACTAAATAGACCTACTCTCCCTGTGAGGGAGAGTGAACCTGCTCATCCGGGGATTGAGCTTGCTTGGACTTGGTACCTGAAAAATGGTAAGAGGTGAGCATTACACAAAACTTAAGTAAGCAGTTCCTAATATGACATGCCGACCTACCAAGTCAAACACAGTTAGTCAAATATGCACATAATCATATATTCAGTCCAATCATGCATCATACACAGTTATCATCATTTTGCTCGGCCCATACCTATTCTCTCCTCTATCCTTTACCTTTCACTTTTATTCACCTATTTCTTATCTTCTCACTTTTATTCTTTTATCATATCTTGCATTCTCTTTATTCGGCCTTCTTTCCTTTTTTCCTTTTTATTCATCTTTTACATGTCTTTTAGAGAAGCGCACACCCAGTATGCGTCTTACACTTTTTATGCTCGACAGCACACACCCAGTGTACGTCTTACACCTTCTTTGTTCTCGGTTATGGAGCGTCCATCATTTCGCACACCCCCGCGTACTTGGTGCACGTCATACAGCTGCGCATCTCGTGCGACTTACGCGATCATGGCATACGGCACCCCGCACGTCTTACATGACCAGGAGCACGTCCAGCCGACTTCTTTATTGGATTTATGGAGTGTCCGTCATTGCGCACACCCCCGCATACGTGGTGCACGTCTTACAGCTGTGCTTCTCGTACGACTTACGCGATCATGGCATACGGCACCCCGCACGTCTAACATGACTAGGAGCACGTCCTAACCGATTCCATTACTCGGAATCTTGTATGAGTCATTACTGCGCACACCCCCGCGTACGTGGTGCACGTCTTACAGATGCACATTCCATGTGTCTTACTCGGTCATTGCACTCAGTCCGCTTGTAACTTACAACACACATTTTCATGCGCGGCTTATTGCACCCACCGGAATGTCTAACTTGACCTGTCTCACACAACCATTATTCTTTACTTATTCTTTTACTTATATTCATTCACTTGAATTCTCTCAGCTCATTTCCCTTTTTACCATTCCACTCGTCTTCTTGTTATAATTTCTATTCTCTAGTTATTATTCCTCATTTAATCTATTACCTAGCATTTTACACCATTTCCCCCATCTCGGCCACCTATGGTTGACTCACGTATTATCCAAACAGTATCAGACATGCACAAAACAGTTATCACATTTCACACATTTAGCCATGCTCAACAAACAAACACATATTCATAGTTAATTTAATGGGTTCTTTTTGTTTATTCATTTTATTCTCAAACAATAATCTATATCCACTATCCTATGGTTCAATATCCTAAACTAACACCCATTTTTAGTACTCACTATGGGCACACTAGAAACCCAAACCTAAGCTAAGGTAACACCCACTCCTTACCTCAACCGAATGCAGAGAGGTAAGCCGAGTACCAAGCTCTAGCTTTTAAGGAGTTCCTTCAATTGAAACTAGAGAAGTCGAGCGTAACAGCTACGAGGTGGGAAAGAAGACGAGCCGAGGAACTGCAGCAAGCTCGCGAAGTGGTAGGTTGGAAAGACACGCCTCCTACGCTTGGAAGATAGAGAAAATCGTGAGAGAAAGAGAGAGGAACTCACGAGAGAACGAGATAGAGTCCGTGAGAATTGTGAGAAAGAGAGGAAGACGAAATTTACCTTATGAGCTTGATAATGACTGATAACAAGCCCTTAGGATCTTGAAGGGAAGGAAGAACGAAACTTGTTTTTGATGGGAAGAGGAGGAAATTGTGTGTGTTGAATGATGAAGTAAATGAAGAAGTGTGTCTTGTAATAACAGAAATGGGCTTGATGATTACGAAGTTCGTGTGATGGGGTTTGGGTGGTGATGATAGCAATGGAGTAGAGTGGACTCTTCGGCTCTTAAGCTTTGAGAGAGAAAAGGGGTTCACAAATAAGAAGAAGAATGAAGAAAAGTCTTTGTTGTTATTGTCCTTCGTTTTTATTTTATTCCCCTCTGGAAATAAACATGTGGTTCTAGTCAGAAGCTTCCCTTGGAAGCTTTGGGAATATGTGGCTATAAATTGATGGCTTCTTGAGGAAGCCACAAACAGTGTTTTGAAAAGGACAACAGTGATTTGAAAAGGACGTCTGACATGTGCACGCCTGGGCGCTGAGAACGGGGCGCCTGAGCGCGGATAACTCTGTGCAGCCATTTGTTCTAGCACAGTGTTCGGCTCTAACTTGGTGTGTTATGAATCCGACTAGATCGTGGTCGGTGCTCGTAAAGTGTTAACTGATCGGCCTACGACCGAATCGATCGGACTGGAGTCATGGGGTCTGTGTTAGGACCTCAGTGCTTGGGTTCCTGGGAGCACCCTCTCGGAATAAGACAGGTAGAACGAAATGCTCGACGCGTGAAGACCGAGATATCTTGTCGTCGGTACAAGATCGGTTTAACCTCACTAACGAGAGGCTAGGCACATAGAGGCTGAGATGCCTTGACGTCGATGCAAGGTCGGTTCTCATGAGTTCGGTATTAGTTGTTCGGTTCCCGTGAACTCATGGCTATATGTCCGTTTCTTATGAACTCGGTGAGACAGATGAGCTCAGTGATAGACGAGCTCGGTGTTACTAATGAGCTCGGTGAGATATATGATCTCGGTGAGATAGATGAGCTCGGTTGTAGATGCGCTCGGTGATAACTGTTCGACCCTCTCGAGCTCGTTCTTCATGAGCTCGGCACGGTTATTCGAGCTCATCCCAAGTTTACGGGGTAACCTAACAGTGTGATGTTCGCTACTCGGCTTACTTCGGTTAAGGTGGATCCGCGACCCCGAACGTCGCTCGTTGGTCTGCCCACAGTCCTCTAAATAGGAGAAGACTGGTTACTGCTTAGATCGGCTGACATGAGACGGCTCGTTGTGGTCGTCTGATTACTGGCGTGGGGTGTTAGTCGGAATGAGGTCGGCTTATGACTCTGAACCTCGCTTTTGGTCGGCTCAAGATGAAATTTGCTCGGACCGACTAAACTTAGCTACCTCACAGAATGATTGTAATCGATTAACACCCCACGGTAATCGATTACATTAACAGAGTGTTACGTATTGATGGCTTCTACCTCCATGGCATACTCCTCAACTCCTACATACACTTTGGCCATGATTACTTCACTACATCCCAACTTACTCTTCTGATTTTCATTAGCTTAACTTAGACATTTCCTAATTAAGCTTGGATTTAGAAATCGGGATGTTACAATCTTTGAGTCAGTCTCCCCCCACACCTAAGCAAGATGGGATAGTGATCGAAGTGTACACGAAACAAGTATTCAATAATTGCTTCTGGAAAAGCAGCTCTTCAGGCAATATCAGTAATACCGCGGTCTAACTTCTTTGAAACCAGTCTATTGCTAGTGCAATTTCTGGACCAAGTAAACTTGCTCCCAACAGCATGCAGGTCAAGAAGATCGTACGTGTCCATCATAGAAGCATAGCCAAGAGCTTTAGAATGTGATATGGACAAAACACTGATAAATCGGACCCGAGACTCGAACTGAAATCTAACCTAATTTCAGATTGAATGATTAGCTCGGAGCACATCGGTCCCACAGCTCAGCTAGCCAACTCGGCACCGAATAATCTATAGCATATATCCAGCTCGAGTTAATTACATATCCACGTCAATCTACGACAATGTTAAAGAGAAGCAATATCTTGCTATATTACGAAATAACTAAGACAATCTTATGATAATCTATTTTTAATAGATTTTTTTTTTTGTGTACACCAACCGGTACCCGGATCTGGTTTACCCAGAATCCGACTCATTCGGTCCGACCCAACTGAGCTCGCACTAAGCGGTAGGGGTCTCCCAGCGGGGGTTGCTCCATATCGAAGGCTCGAACTCGAGACCAGTTGTTTAAGGGACCAAGTGAGCTACCACTTGACCAACCCTACGTTGATTATTTTTAATAGATTTATATTCTACAAGCTATTCCAATATTTTAACAAAATAAATCTTATATCTCCACAATATCAGGGAGATCCAGATATAGAGTAAACTCCAAGGAATCTTAATGGCAATATAACAACTCCAAAAGGCTATAAATATCAGGGAATCTTAAAACATTCGGGGCTATCAATTTCCATTTTTTTCCTAAGAACTACGTCAATCTTGATTCCTTTTTCACTTGGGATACGTAAGATCAGTGTCACCCTTGTCAGGCCCAACCAAAAATCGTCGTCTAGTTCTGCAAACTCGTGAACCAAAACATATACATTTCAACGTATACATTATTATCAAGTATGAGACTTCTTTTACCCATACAACGTAACTCATACTCGGAAAATAGTTCCTTTTTTAAGAGCTTCTTGATATTCTTGTACTGTTGTTGTCACGGGACAAGGCACCTAGCCTCAATATGGTTAGGAATACTTTGACACAAGACCACAAGGTACCCCACACAAGGAGCCCAATGCATCGGAAGATTTGAAATAATGAATCTAAGTAAAGTAACATATAAATGAACTTGATATTACATATTGATGACCCAAAAGTTATATACACTACAACTTATTATTATCCAATGTGGGGCTTTTTTAATACACGTATCTTACACTTTGAAATTCCTAATAAATATATTAATTGATATCTCAATTTTAACAATCATAAAACATAATCTTTTCAGAATCCTAATTTTTTTCTTCTCTGTTCCTCAATCTCCTTCCCCTTGGTTTCTTCTTCGTGCGGAGCGTGATAGAGGGGGAGGGAGTTCAGTCCCTCCCCTTCCTTAGGTTTGGGTGTGGGTTTCAGTCCTTGTTTTTAGGTTCAGTCTTGCCTTTGTGCAAGTTTGTTTCATAAATAAGTGTTTTTTGTTTAGTTGTTTGTGTGTTTTCCTTGGAGGAAGCCTTGTGTGGTGTGACAGTTTCCAGATCTGATGGTTTTCCTATTTTTTCAAATAACTGGAAGCAAGATGGTCGAGACAAATACCTCTCCACAGTTCATCAGCAGATTTTTGCGTTATTGGTCAGCTTTTGTTCTGTCCTTGCTTCGTCTTGGATCTGTACTTCATCAGAGTTTAGTACCTTTAAGCATTTATTTTTATGGTATGTTGTCTCTTGTTTTAAGGCTTTGTTCCTATGTATTTAGGACAGGCCCAAAGATTGTTAACAATTGTGCTCAGTTTGTTTTACAGTCTTCTGTAGACAGAGTCAGGCATGATGTCCCCTCTGTCTTTCCATGTAATTCGCCTTTGGGAGGTGTTTATTAATGCTATTTTCTTTTCCCTTAAAAAAACAATCATAAAACATATCTTCCTTAGTTGCTACTTGTAAAGATAAAAGATGATGTCATACTTCCATTTTTGTTGATAGTATAAAAAAAATAAATAAAAAAATAAATTGGTAAAAGTAAAACCCATCACCTTGATCTTTGTCTCAAAACTTTAAAAAAAAAAAAAAGAAATTATCAAGTGAATATTAAATTTCTTCGGAAATTAGTATTTAATTTTGAAATCAGAGGTCTCTCACTTGGACTTTTTTTTTATATCTATCTACAACTTTGATTTCTTTCTTGCAACTAGTTAAAGTAAGAAACTAATGGAAGAAGGTGATGAATCTTGTTATAAAAATGATGTGCAGGCGGCGGTCATTCAAAAATCGCTGATTTGCAAAGTCCACATTGTTTGATCACTCTCTTGGATCTTGCGGTGAGCATTTTGTTTGTTTGGTACTGTTCTTATTTATCCGTCTTATTTCAAACAAAACATATCCTTTAAAAAATACAATCATTATTTAAATTTTCAATATATTAACTATGTTTTTTCCTATTATATTTTTTCTCTTTCCTTAATCATTATTTTTTTTTCATTATTTATAAAAACCAATATCCTATTAAACAGGGGTAAACATGAAAAGTATTATTTATTACTCTTTTAAAATTTTTAAAAAAAAATTCTCTAAAAGAACACTTAAATAGAAATGGAGAGAGCAAATAAGAGCATCCACACCCGTGGACATAAGTTTTGTCCTTAAATGGACACACACATTATTTTATTATTCTTTACACCTTCCTACACTTTTAAGGACAAACACATATTTTCTCCACATCCATGAACTCACTTTTGTCCTTAAAATTGGGACCCACACTAACCCACACTCTTAATATTTTACAATAAATAAAAATCACTATCAACTAACTATATTTTTCTCACCAAAACTATAACTATAATTTAAAACATTCTATATTATTTTCAAACGGTTACTTTTTTTAAGTTTTTATATTTTCGCCGTAAATAAATATGATAATAAATTTAAACACAATAAAATTAAATTTAAAATGCATTAAAAAAATCACAATAAAAAATGTAGAGAAATAGAAAAATAAAATACATTAACGGTTCAATATCAAAGAATTACATAAAATAAATCACACCATACATTAAAGCTTACGAAAAACAAAGAAATACATAAATTAAGTCACACCAAACAATGGTCAATATTAACCATCGACGCCATCGTAATGATTCGAAAGAAATATATAGAAAAAATTTCAACGGTTCATTTCTTTATTACCGTTATGCTTACATGGGTAACTAAATGATTGTTGAAAAGTAAAGAAATAATAAAAATTATACTCTCATGTTGCAACGGTACTAAATTTTTTCAGGTAATTTTTTTTAAACTATTTTTTTTCAACTAAATTTTTTTCAACTTTAAACACAAATTCCACCGTTGTATGTGAAGATAAGTATGTAAGAAAGATTGTATTCAAATTTGAGAAAAATCTAATAATTAACGAAAAAGTTATGAAGTTTTGAAGTTAAAAAAAATAAATAAAAAGAGCAGCCACACTACTCGGGTACCTCATGGTACTCGAGTTCTTCCATGGCCATTCATTATGAGGTACTCGAGTTCTTCTATGGCCATTCATTTTTTGTTTTTTAAATTATTCTTTTCAGCTAATTTTTTTTAAACTATTTTTTTTCAACTAAATTTTTTTCAACTTTAAACACAAATTCCACCGTTAGATGTTAAGATAAGTATGTCAGGAAGATTGTATTCAAATTTGAGCAAGATCCAATGGTTAACGAAGAAGATATGAAATTTTGAAGTTAAAAAAAATAAAATAAAAAGAGCAGTCACACTACTCGAGTACCTCATGATCGAGTTCTTCCTTTGCCATTCATTTTTTGTTTTTTTTTTTAAAGGCCACACTACTCGAGTACACTCGAGTCCATTCATGAGTAAAATAATGTCTTCTTTGACAAATTCCCTGTACATGGACAAATAAAAAATAGGGATAAATGAATCCTCTTCCTCACAAGTAGAAAGATATATGGACTGTACTTAAGGACACAGAGAAATGCCCAATATGAATGCTCTAAGAATGGCTTATTTTATGCTGCTCTTGCCGTTCATTTCCAATTTTCCGCACAGACGTGGTCCACTTGAATTCTAAATGTAGAGATCTTCCTAGATTTGGCATTTTACGAAGCCCCACATGGGAGGTTGGTATAACGAGCAATGAGTGTTAATTGTTTACTCCCTCCGTCCAATTTATAAGATTTTTTTGGTTTTTATTTTGGTTTTATTTATAAGATTTTTTTTAATTTTCAATAGTATTTAATTACTTATTTTTACTAACATCCTTATAAAGTCAACATTTTTTAGAGTTTCAATAATAATTATAAGGGTAGTTTTGAAAAAGTATATCAAATTTTCACATTTCTAATATCGTTAAACAATTTATACGTTCTCCTTAGTGAGAGTGAAAAACCCAAAAAAAAATCTTATAAGTAAAACTAGATAGAGTAATAAATATTTGTAAGGTTTGAATTGTGAATGTGCCATCTTTCTCGTGGGTTACGCATTTTTCTTATTTTCTTCTCTCCCACGCAGCCCGCAGGGTCGGCCTCACGGTAGGTTCAGGGAATAACTCTCTAGATCCCGAGACAAAAAGGGTGAAAATAAATAAAAGATTATTACATATTTTTTAATTTAAAATTTTTACAAGTTAACAATAATAAAATAAGAAAATAAAATATATTATACAAGAATATAATTTGTATGTATTTTTATATTTGTTCAAATTTATATATATATATATATATATATATTACATATTTTTTATATTAAACATTCTCATTTATTTTTTATCTTATAAAAAAAATTCTCATATTTATTTTATTTTTACAGTTTTCATGACTATAATTTTTAATTAAATTTTAGTATAACAATTTCACATACTTAATTTTTTATTATACGTTAGTGGGCATCATATTTTTTTTTCAGTTTAGGGCTCAAAAAATGTTAGGACCGGCCATGCCCCATGTCTCCTATTATAAGCAACTAGAATTATTTTTTTTAATGGGAGTGAAGGTGCATCACATACTAAGAAATGGTGTGAGTAATATGTCAAATAGCTTTTTAATTTTGTGGGTACTTATTAAATTATTTTTTCAGATTATCAAAATTTTAAATTAGTTTTGGATATAGTAAAATGTGAATTACATTACTTCATGTCGTTAATGATCCATAAATTTAGGGACTAATTTGATTGATACTCACAATTTGAGTGACCAATTTGATCGATAGTCAATAGTCTATTTTTTATTTTTATTTTTTTGCCAAAACGACATTGTTTTGGTCATTTCGTTAGTTCACGTTAAGGACTACTACGGTCATTAAGGTCAAGGACTAATATGACTCACATTTTTCTTATCTCAAGGACCAATTTAAAATTTTGAAAATATCAGGGACTAAATTGATCGATACTCCCATAAAGTCTACTAACTTATAGGTGTGAGATTATAACTGTTGTGAACCTTACTCATAGTTGTGGGATTATAAAAAACTTATATAGTTGTATAGCTAGCTAGTGTAAATTCAATGCTCCTAATTATGTGGATTTGATTTTGATGATGACAAAGTAACTAATAATCCAGCCTTGAAGTCATTGCAACATCAACAACAACAAGAATTCAAGAAAGAAGTCTGTGAATTCAATGCTCCTAATTATGTGGATTATGTTTTGATGATGACAAAATAATTAACAAATCATGCCTTGAAGATATTGCAACATCAACATCAACAAGAAGTCAAGAAAAGAAGTCAAGTGCCCAATCATTCTCAATCAAATATTAATTGTAAATTTCTAATTTATGTTGAGAGTGGTTGAGAGTGGGTAGAAATAGTTAGTCTCTTCTATGAATAAATTTTTATATGATTATTAAGTTGAGATTGACCAAAAATTAATACTTGAGAGGAAAAATAAAATTGAAAAATAATTTTTTCCATATCTGATCAAAATACTCGAGTATTTTGAGAAAGACTCGAGTATATACTCGAGTATTTATCGAAAAACTCGAGTATTTATGTCAGGTCAGCAAATATGACCGTTAGTCTGGTTCGTGCACCAATTCACTCGTGACCGACCAAAAAGACTCGAGTATTTACCAAAAGACTCGAGTATTTTTGTCCAGTCAGCAAAAATGAACGTTGGAGAGACTCAAAAACCCAATTGAGGGCATTTGAGTCTCATCCAACCCTAAGAGAGTATTCTGAACCTCATTGTAAAATTGCTCTTTGAATTTGTGCAAGAACAAACAAGACAACAACACATCATTGATCACAAGCTTTCATAATTTTCTCTTCTCAAGTGTTAATTCCCAAAAAGCTCAACTTCTCACTCATATTGTCATTTTATTCCAAGTTGAGTTTTAGGCCTCAATTCTTACATTGAGTTGTGCTTATTTGTGCTAATCCATTGTGAGATTAGTAATACACATACAAAAAGCTTGATTATTCAAAGTCTTGGATTGTTCCCAAGCAAACCCTAAGTGGCTTAGGGTGTTGGAAGTTTTGAGAGGTTCTCAAGCACAAGACTAGGAGGTTCCTAGCCCGGTGGAGTTTCTTGAAGGGAGTTCAAGGAAGCTTTGTGAAGAGTTCTTCAATCACCGGAATCAAATTGGGGTAGAAATCAAGAGTTTGGTACACTCTTGAAGGGTTAGGTTGAGTGAGGCCATTCTCAAGCAATCCTTTGTAATTTCTAACAATTTGATTATTAGTAGAAACTCCTAAGTGATTAGGAAGACTGGATGTAGCTCATTGTTGGAGTGAACCAGGATAAAATTGCTTGAGTGGTGGTTTATTGCATTTAATCTACTTTCTAGCTCAATAGACTTAAGTCATTTCAATCAATTAGGATTTATACAATTAGGTAGCAAGTTCAAGGAATCTTTGTGTTAAAAGTTATTTAGATTGCTTGCTATTCTGTTGGATAAGTTCCTGTTTATTATTGAATTGATTTGAGTTAAATTGCTGATTTTTCGTTTCTGGTTTTTCTGCTATATAATAGGAAAAACTCGAGCATTTCAGAAAAGACTCGAGTTGTTCATCACTGAAAAACTCGAGTATTTCACAAAAGACTCGAGTCTTTTGTGTCTGATTCCAGAAAATTCAGTCTTAGCTCCATTCTTCAATTGTTAGTCCAAATATTTGGTATTAGTGCTTCAAAATACTATTCACCCCCCCCCTCTAGTATTTGCTTAGCCCGCTTGTTGGTTTCCAACAAGTGGTATCAGAGCTCGGTCGAAAGATCGAGTGTAACAACTTTTTCGAAAAAGATCCTTTTGGAAACTTAATGGGCTCTAGCAATAACTTTGGTGGAGAAGGAGCTTCAATAAACCGTCCTCCACTATTTAATGGTGAAGGATATGTTTATTGGAAAACTCGCATGAAAGTTTTTATTGAAGCAATTGATATGTATATTTGGGATGCAATTGAAAATGGTCCTTTCATTCCCAAAAAGAAAATAAATGATGAAATTGTTGAAATTCCAAGGAGTAGTTGGAATGATGATGAAAAGAGAAAAGTCTCATTTGATTTAAAAGCTAAAAACATCATCTTTTTGGCTTTATCCCATGATGAATTTTATAGAGTTTCCCAATGTAAATCGGCAAAAGAAATGTGGGATACTTTGCAAGTCACACATGAGGGAACAAGTGAGGTTAGAGATGCAAGATTGAATTCTCTAACACACGAATATGAATTGTTCCACATGTTGCCAAATGAAACCATTAGTGACTTGCAAAAGCGATTCTCTCACATAGTTAATCATTTGATTTCCTTGGGAAAAGTATTTCGCAATGGTGAAACTACTAACAAAATTCTAAGATGTCTTGATAGGAGTTGGCAACCCAAGGTAACCGCCATCAAGGAATCTAGAGACATAAATAGCATGGACTTAGCCACTTTGTTTGGCAAACTCCAAGAGCATGAGATGGAACTTACAAGACTTGGGATGCATGAGGAATCGGACAAAAAGAAAAAGGGCATAGCACTCAAAGCTTCAACTAAAGCTACAAAAGAAGTTGAAGAAGGCTCTACAAGTGAAGATTCCGATGGTGAACCAAATCAAGAAGAATTCGGAATGTTTGTGAAAAGATTCAACAAATTTTTCAAAGGGAAGAAAGGTGGATCTTCATCCAAATTCAAGAGAACCAAAGACTCCAAACAAAGAGAAAAGAGTACCAATGATGGAGTTAAGTGTCATGAATGTGGTGGGGTTGGTCACATAAGAATGGAATGTGCCACATTCTTGAAGAAGAATGACAAGAAGACCCAAGAGACCAAAGGGAAGCGTGCATACATTGTTTGGGATGCACCGGAGAAGAGCAATGAATCATCTTCAAGTAGTTCCGGTGATGAAAATGCAAATCTTTGTCTCATGGCCAAGAACAATCATGAGTCCTCGTCAAGAGCTAATCATGACATGGGTGAAAGTGATGATGAGGTAACCTCTAGCTCTTCTTGTTCCTCTTCAAACTCCATTTCCTATGATGATTTGCAAGAAGCCTACAATGAAATGTTAATTCAATTTAGAAGGCTTGCTAAAATCAATAAGGAAAAAGGAAAGAAAATTTTGGAGTTTCAACAAGAAATTGATGAATTGCAAAAATCTATAAATGAGTTGAAACTTCAAAATGAATCCTTGGAACTTATTAATTCTAGTCATCAAAGTGATTGTGCAAATCATGAGGAGATTATCACTCCATGTGAGAGATGTGATGAACTTGAAAAAGAAGTGAAAGAGTTGAAAAACAAACTCACAATCTCACATAGTGATAGAAACCTCAACCGGTTGTTGAACTCTCAAAGACATAATCACAACAAAACCGGTTTAGGATATGTTCATAAAAAGGACAAAAAGTACAAGGTGGTTGGAACATTTTCTAAGAAAAATTCATCAAAGAGACCAACTTGTACTTATTGTGGAAAATTTGGACATATCAACATTGAGTGCCACATTAAGAAGTTTGAAATGAAAAAGGGCACTTATATGTGGATTAAGAAGGGAGAAAGTCCCAACACTAACCCTAAGGGACCCAACATTGTTTGGGTACCCAAAGTGAACAAGTGATTTCAGTTTGTAGGTGTGTCTTCGAACGGGAAAACAATTGTGGTATCTTGATAGTGGATGTTCGAAGCACATGACGGGAGATAAGCGGCACTTCATTGAGCTTACTCCAAAGGAAAAGGGTTATGTCACTTATGGGGACAACAACAAAGGCAAAATCCTTGGTATTGGCAAAATCGGAAACTCTTCAAACTTGATTATTGATAATGTGCTCTATGTTCAAGGATTAGAATATAATATCTTGAGCATAAGCCAATTATGTGATATTGGTAATCATGTAGTTTTTACCTCTACCCATTGCCTCATTAAAAGTGACAAAGATGAATCAATCAAATTTGTTGGTAGAAGGTCAAATAATACTTACTTAGTTGATTTGAACAAAGTCACTTCTTTGGTCTCTACTTGTTTAGTGAGCAAAGAAAATGACACTTGGTTATGGCATCGTAGGACCGCTCATATAAATGTAAACCAATTGAAGAAAATTCAATCTAAAGATCTAGTAGTTGGTTTACCAAAGCTAAATTTTTCTATTGAAGGTGTTTGTTCCCCTTGCAAGAAATGTAAACAAACTAAAAACACCTTTGGATCAAAAATGGTGATGTCCACATCAAGGCCATTAGAAATTCTTCATATGGACTTGTTTGGACCATCACAAGTAAAAAGCTTTGGTGGCAACTATTATGCATTGGTGATTGTTGATGACTTCTCTAGGTTTACTTGGACTTTATTTTTAACTACTAAGAGTGAGACCTACAAATCTTTTAAACATCATGTCAAACTTTTGCAAAACCAAGTAAATCAAAAAGTAATTATTATTCGTACCGATCATGGTGGTGAATTCAAAAACCACAAATTTGATAGATTTTGTGCTAAAAATGGTATTGAGCACCAATTCTCCGCACCAAGGACTCCGGAACAAAATGGAGTGGTAGAGCGTAAAAATAGGGTGCTAGAGGAACTTTCTAGAAACATGTTAAATGATTCTCAAGTACCTCAATATTTTTGGGCCGATGCCGTCAATACGGCTTGTTATGTTTTAAATCTTATTTTGATAAGGCCCTCTTTGGATAAAACCCCCTATGAACTTTACAAGGGAAGAAAGCCAAATATATCTCATTTTCATGTCTTCGGATGCCAAGTTTTTGTTTTAAATAATGGAAAAGAACACCTTGGCAAGTTTGATTCCAAATACGATGAAGGCATATTTTTAGGCTATTCTTCTCATAGTAAAGCTTATAGAATTTTCAATAAAAGAACTTTAACTATTGAGGAATCAATTCATGTGGTTTTTAATGAGTCTTCGAAAGAAGATAGTGTTTTATGTGATACTAGTGAAGATGGCATTGATTTTTCAAAAGAAGAAAAAGAGAGAGAGAAATCAAAAGTTGATGAAGGAGAAGTAAGGGAAGAACTTCCTCCAACTTGGAAATCGGTCAAGGCTCATCCTATAGACAATGTCATAGGAGATATGTCAAAGGGAGTACTTACTCGTAGGTCTATTCAAAACATTTGCCACTATGTCTCATTTGTTTCTCAAATTGAACCCGATTCAATTAAAAAGGCCATTGAGGATGATCATTGGGTTCTTGCTATGCAAGAAGAATTAAACCAATTTGAAAGAAATGAAGTTTGGGATCTAGTCCCTAAACCCGATGATCATACCATAATTGGTACTAAATGGATTTATAGAAACAAACTTGATGAATCCGGGTTGATTATAAGAGACAAAGCTAGACTAGTAGCTCAAGGGTACAACCAAGAGGAAGGTATCGATTATGATGAGACCTTTGCTCCGGTTGCACGTCTTGAAGCAATCCGAATTTTACTTGCTTATGCTTCAATCATGAAATTCACTTTATATCAAATGGTTGTTAAAAGTGCTTTCTTGAATGGGTTTATAAATGAAGAAGTGTATGTCAAACAACCCCCCGGTTTTGAAAATAGTGAATTTCCAAACCATGTTTATAAATTGAAAAAGGCACTCTATGGATTGAAACAAGCTCCTAGAGCTTGGTATGATCGATTGAGTTCCTTTCTATTAGAAAACAAGTTTCAAAGAGGGAAGGTTGATAATACACTATTTATTTATAAAACCAAGGATGACATTTTGTTAGTACAAATCTATGTTGATGATATCATTTTCGGTGCTACTAACGTGTCTCTTTGTAGAAAGTTTTCAAATTTGATGAAAAAGGAATTTGAAATGTCAATGATGGGAGAACTCAAGTTCTTCCTAGGCTTACAAATAAAGCAAGTCAAGGAGGGGATATTTGTGCATCAAGGGAAATATTGCAAAGAGCTCCTTGAGAAATTCGGATTGGACAAGTGCAAGGAAGCCTACACTCCAATGAGCACATCATGCTACCTAGACAAGGATGAACAAGGTACACCGGTTGATGTTAGTAAGTATAGGGGTATGATAGGTAGTCTCCTATATCTCACTGCATCTAGACCGAATATTATGTTTAGTGTATGCATGTGTGCTAGATTTCAAGCTAATCCTAAAGACTCTCACCTATCCGCAGTTAAACATATATTTAAGTATCTAAAAGGAACAATTAACACTGGTTTATGGTATCCTGCTGATGCCAATCTTAGTTTAGTTGGTTACTCGGATTCCGACTTCGCGGGATGCAAGCTTGATCGCAAAAGCACCAGTGGTACTTGCCATTTCTTGGGAAGTTCATTGGTGTCATGGTTTTCTAAAAAGCAAGCTTGTGTCGCTCTTTCTACCGCCGAAGCGGAATATATCGCAGCCGGTAGTTGTTGTGCTCAACTGTTATGGATGAAACAACAATTATCGGATTTTGGTTTGATACTTGAAAATATTCCGATTAGATGCGATAACACGAGTGCAATCAATTTGACTAAGAATCCGGTGTATCACTCAAGAACTAAACACATTGAAATAAGACATCACTTTTTAAGAGATCATGTACAAAAGGGTGATTGCACAATTGAATTTGTTAGTACCACAAATCAATTAGCCGACATTTTTACAAAACCTCTACCAAGGGACACCTTTTATCATATTAGGAGAGAACTTGGTATTTTGGATGAAGCTAATATAGACTAATTGCATTGTGTGACATTTTTTGAAAAATCACCATATTAGTCTTACTCTAATGTGTTATTGATTCTTAGTTAAATTGTCCTTGATGATATTTAAAATTGTATGTGTTAATTGTGTGTGATTCTGTACTGTATTCCAAGTTGGTAGTGAAGCATTTGTGTTTGATTTGTGTTTGGTCTTTCAAAACTGTGTTTTTACTTTATGTTCTGTCAAAATACTCGAGTTTGGAAAAACTCAAGTATATTAATTCAAAATTAAATCAGTTTTAAATTGAAAAAGTTTTTAATCAGGGTCTGATAAAAATACTCGAGTGTTTTTCAAAACACTCGAGTCTTTCGAAACCCCCAATTTTTGAACTTTCAGACCAAACTCGAGTATTTTCCAAAAACTCGAGTATTTTGCGTTTTCCTGAAATTTGAACTTTCGGACCAAACTCGAGTTTTTCAGTGTTTACTCGAGTTTTCTGGGGAAATCTGGGCTGAGTCACGAACGACTCGAGTATATTCTCAAAAACTCGAGTATTTTTCAAAGAACAACGCGAGTATTGTTGAATATACTCGAGTATTTTGGCGAGTTTATATATACTCCAGCCCCCACAAACTCGAGTTTCACGAACCCCTTTCTCTTCTCTCTCGGTTTTCTCATATCTCTCTCCTCAAAACTCCGTTTTTACTCAAATTTTTGCCAAATCTTACTAGTTTTACATCCTCTAATCACTTTTCTACCATTATTTCAACGAATTTCAACACTTTTCAACCTCAAATCCGTCACCCCCTTTTCAAACCCTAACTTTCCAAAACTTCAATTTTCATCAATTCCTCTATGGCTTCATCATCGGGTAAAGGAAAGAGAGTTAGGATTGCCGAATCATCTTCTGAGGAGGATATTCCGGAGTACTATCAAGAAGATGAATGCTTGGAACGGTTGGAAGGCTTTGCCACTAGGGAGTTCGGAGTTATCTCTTGGATCAACAGTGCATTCCTTGAAAGTAAGGGTTTCTCATTTGTTACTAACCTTAGGTATCAAAAACTTATTCAATTTCTGGAATTTAATGGCCCTATCTATCCTAGGTTAGTTAGAACCTTTTATGCGAACCTTAGGCTACATAATGATGTCATAGAAACCATGGTTGAGGGTGTTAGATTCAAAATTAGCGCTAAGGACCTTTTTGTTGCTTTTGGGACTACACGACACGGGGACAATTCTTTAAAGGCAGATGCGGACGGAATTTTTCAAAGTTGTTTGCGCCCCGGTCGTGTATGGACCGAAGGAATTAAGCATTCCTCATATATGACTGTCCACACTAGGGTGTTGCACTATATAGTATGCCATCAGTTAGTGCCTCAAACCTCACCCAATTATGCTAAGCCCACAAACAATGAACTTAGGCTTCTTAGTGCCATCCTGAACAATGAGAAGCTAAATTGGTCTCGCATAATTTTGGACCAAATGCTCCATGCTGCAAAGTCTAAACACCCGAAAACCTTGCCTTATGCCATGCATGTTTGTTTCCTGTTGAGTTATTTCAAGGTGCCTATCCCACGGAATGAAGAGAAAAAGACTCTTCATGTGAACCAGCACTGCCTCAACAAAGGCACCTTGAGTCATCAAGACATGGCATTTCATGAACCCTCTGGCCAATACTTGTACCGATCTGATATTGCTGAGATGGAGAGGGTTGCGAATGTTGCAGCTCGACAAGGAGTGGATGCCCAACAGATGGAAGAGGAAGCTGCAGCATTTGCGCAGGCTGAAGGAGGGGACCCTATTGAGGATCAAATTAATTTTGATGACTTTACTGGATCTCAATCTGGGTTTGATAACTTGGGCTGGAGAGACAATGTTATCACACGGCTGGACACTTTAGATGGGAGAATGGACTCCCTTGTGCATGCTATGGACGCCCAGCGTGATGATTTTGTTAGCTTAGACACTAGGATGAGTGCAGAGTCTGCCTTGTTTTATTCTCATTTGGATCAGCACTCGGCCCAGATTAATGCCCGCCTGGACCAGCAGTCAGGGGAGATGCACCGCCGGTTTGATGAGATGAGGGCGGCCTTCTCTCGGTTCTATCCTCCTCCAGATGATCCAGCTCCTTCCATGTTTTGATGCTGCTGCTTATGGATTTTCTATTTTAGTTTTCATTATGTTTTTCATCATGTTGATCTTGTTGCATTTTCTGTACTTTGAGAACTTGGTGTTTTGAGACTTTGGGTTTATTATTGCACCTTTTGATTTGGACCTTTTATGATGTTTTTATGTTAATGAATTTGGTTTTCATTATGATGTTTGTGCAAAGCTTCAGGGGGAGCTCCTTATGTTTATTATTAAGTCTATTTTTTTTTTTTTTTTTTGCATAGTTGGTTATGGGGTTTTCCAATTATGCACCTCTCCTCCCTTGATATTTTTTTTTAAATTGTTACATCTTTTTGGCGTATGACAAAAAGGGGAGAGATATTATACACTTGTCTTGATATTGTTGCACTTAAAATCTCTAATTATGGTATATACTCTGATAATTGTTAAATTCTCTAATACCATAGGCTTGGTGCTAAAATTAAATTGTCTTAACATCTTGCTCAAGCTGAATTTTTAGATGGGTGAAAAGTATCATATAGTGAGGGGGAGTTGCATCTCCAAGTGGATCAAGCTCAACAAATGGATCAAGTGCTAATTATTTTGTCATCACCAAAAAGGGGGAGATTGTGAATTCAATGCTCCTAATTATGTGGATTATGTTTTGATGATGACAAAATAATTAACAAATCATGCCTTGAAGATATTGCAACATCAACATCAACAAGAAGTCAAGAAAAGAAGTCAAGTGCCCAATCATTCTCAATCAAATATTAATTGTAAATTTCTAATTTATGTTGAGAGTGATTGAGAGTGGGTAGAAATAGTTAGTCTCTTCTAGGAATAAATTTTTATATGATTATTAAGTTGAGATTGACCAAAAATAAATACTTGAGAGGAAAAATAAAATTGAAAAATAATTTTTCCCATATCTGATCAAAATACTCGAGTATTTTGAGAAAGACTCGAGTATATACTCGAGTATTTATCGAAAAACTCGAGTATTTGTGTCAGATCAGCAAATATGACCGTTAGTCTGGTTCGTGCACCAATTCACTCGTGACCGACCAAAAAGACTCGAGTATTTACCAAAAGACTCGAGTATTTTTGTCCAGTCAGCAAAAATGAACGTTGGAGAGACTCAAAAACCCAATTGAGGGCATTTGAGTCTCATCCAACCCCAAGAGAGTATTCTGAACCTCATTGTAAAATTGCTCTTTGAATTTGTGCAAGAACAAACAAGACAACAACACATCATTGATCACAAGCTTTCATAATTTTCTCTTCTCAAGTGTTAATTCCCAAAAAGCTCAACTTCTCACTCATATTGTCATTTTATTCCAAGTTGAGTTTTAGGCCTCAATTCTTACATTGAGTTATGCTTATTTGTGCTAATCCATTGTGAGATTAGTAATACACATACAAAAAGCTTGATTATTCAAAGTCTTGGATTGTTCCCAAGCAAACCCTAAGTGGCTTAGGGTGTTGGAAGTCTTGAGAGGTTCTCAAGCACAAGACTAGAAGGTTCCTAGCCCGGTGGAGTTTCTTGAAGGGAGTTCAAGGAAGCTTTGTGAAGAGTTCTTCAATCACCGGAATCAAATTGGGGTAGAAATCAAGAGTTTGGTACACTCTTGAAGGGTTAGGTTGAGTGAGGCCATTCTCAAGCAATCCTTTGTAATTTCTAACAATTTGATTATTAGTAGAAACTCCTAAGTGATTAGGAGGACTGGATGTAGCTCATTGTTGGAGTGAACCAGGATAAAATTGCTTGAGTGGTGGTTTATTGCATTTAATCTACTTTCTAGCTCAATAGACTTAAGTCATTTCAATCAATTAGGATTTATACAATTAGGTAGCAAGTTCAAGGAATCTTTGTGTTAAAAGTTATTTAGATTGCTTGCTATTCTGTTGGATAAGTTCCTGTTTATTATTGAATTGATTTGAGTTAAATTGCTGATTTTTCGTTTCTGGTTTTTCTGCTATCTGATAGGAAAAACTCGAGCATTTCAGAAAAGACTCGAGTTGTTCATCACTGAAAAACTCGAGTATTTCACAAAAGACTCGAGTCTTTTGTGTCTGATTCCAGAAAATTCAGTCTTAGCTCCATTCTTCAATTGTTAGTCCAAATATTTGGTATTAGTGCTTCAAAATACTATTCACCCCCCCCCCCTCTAGTATTTGCTTAGCCCGGTTGTTGGTTTCCAACAAAGTCAAGTGCTCACTCATTCTCAATCGGATTGTAATTGTAATTTTTCATTTATGTTGAGAGTGGGTAGAAATAGTTAATCTCTTCTAAGAATAAAATAAGTAATATGATTATTAGGTTGAGATTAACCAAAATTAATACTTGAGAAGAAAAATAAAAAGGAAAATTAATTTTTGATATGTCTGATCAAAATACTCGAATATTTTGAAGAAGACTCGAGTTTCCACTCGAGTATTCTGAAAAAGACTCGAGTATTTATGCCAGATCAGCAAATAGAGTCGTTAGTCTTGTTCGTGCAACGGATCTTTCCAGCCTGGCCAAAGGACTCGAGTATTGGCCAAAAGACTCGAGTCTTTAGGTCCAGTCAGCAAAAAAATGTCGTTGGAAAGACTCAAAAACCCATGTTAGGGCACTTGAGTCTTTCCCAACAACTCAAGAGAACAATTTTATAACTTCATTGTAAAATTTCTCTTTGATTTTGCACAAGAACAAACAAGACAACAAGCTCAAAATCATTACAAGCTTTCATTAATTCTTCTTCTCAAGTGTTGATTTAAAAAACTCAACTTTGCACTCATATTGTTATTCTCTTCTCAAGTTGAGTTTAGGTCTCAATTTGTATATTGAGTTGTGCTTATTTGTGCGAATTCATTGCAAGATTCGTAATACACATACAAAATCTTGTTGATTCAAGTCTTGGATTGTTCCCAAGCAAAACCCTAAGTGGCTTAGGGTATTGGAAGTTTTGAGAGGTTCTCAAGCACAAGACTAGGAGGTTCCTAGCCCCGTGGAGCTTCTTGAAGGGAGTTCAAGGAAGCTTTAGAAGAGTTCTTCGTCACCGGAATCAAATTGGGGTAGAAATCAAGAGTTTGGTACACTCTTGAAGGGTTAGGTTGAGTGAGGCTATCTCAAGTAATCCTTGTAATTTCTAACAATTTGATTTATAGAAAAATCTCCTAAGGTGATTAGGAGGATTGGATGTAGCTCATTGTTGGAGTGAACAAGGATAAAATTGCTTGAGTGTTGGTTTATAGCTTTCAATTTACATTCTTGCTCAAACAACTTAAAGCTTTTCAAAGAAATAGGATTTGTCTAGTTGGGTAACAAGTTCAAGAAATCTAGGTGTTATTATATTGTTAAAAGTCATTTCATTTGCTTGTTATTCTGTTAGATAAGGTTCTGTTTTGTATTGGATTGATTTGAAGTGAATTGCTGATTTTTCGTTTCTGGTTTAACTCATATCTGATACGAAAGACTCGAGTACTTCTCAGAATACTCGAGTAGTTCTTGCTCAAGACTCGAGTATATCTTGAAAAACTCGAGTTGTTCTTCCTGAAACACTCGAGTATTTCAAGAAAGACTCCAGTATTTCGAGTCTGTTCCAGAAAAATCAGTTTCAACTTAATTCTTTTAATATCATTTGAAATATTTGGTATTACTGCTTCAAATTACTATTCACCCCCCTCTAGTAATTGCTTAGTCCGCTTGTTGGTTTCCAACAAGTGGTATCAAAGCTCGGTCGAAAGATCGAGTGTAACAACTTTTTCGAAAAAGATCCTATTTGGAAACTATGGGCTCAAGCAATCCCTTTGGAGGAGAAGGATCTTCAATAAACCGCCCTCCACTATTCAATGGTGAAGGGTATGCTTATTGGAAAGTCAAAATGAAAATTTTTATTGAAGCAATTGATATGGATATTTGGGATGCTATTGAGAATGGACCTTACATTCCCAAGAGATTGATAAATGATGAAACCGTAATCATTCCAAGAGCTAGTTGGAGTGATGATGACAAGAAAAGAGTATCATATGATTTAAAAGGCAAAAACATCATCACTTCCGCTTTGTCTCATGATGAATTTTTCCGGGTTTCTCAATGTAAATCTTCTAAGGAAATGTGGGATATTTTGCAAGTTACTCATGAGGGAACAAGCGAAGTAAGACGTGCAAGATTAAATACTTTAACTCATGAATATGAATTATTTCGCATGCTTCCAAATGAGTCCATCAATGACTTGCAAAAGAGATTCACTCACATAATTAATCATTTGATTGCTTTAGGAAAAACATTTCATGATGGTGAAACTACTAACAAAGTTTTGAGATGTCTTGATAGGAGATGGAAACCCAAAGTAACGGCCATCGTGGAATCCAAGGACTTGGACAAAATGGAGTTAGCCACTTTGTTTGGCAAACTTCAAGAACATGAAATGGAACTATCAAGACTCAACACTAATGAGGAGCCCGACAAGAAGAAAAAGGGCATATCTCTCAAAGCTTCAACCAAAGTCACAAAAGAAGTTGAAGAATGCTCTACAAGTGAGGATTCCGATAGTGAACCCAATCAAGAAGAATTTGGGATGTTTGTCAAAAGATTCAATAAATTCTTCAAGGGAAGGAAAAGTAGTTTCCCATCAAAGACGAAGAGAACCAAAGACTCCGAACAAAGAGAAAAGAGTTCCAATGATGGAGTGAAGTGTCATGAATGTGGTGGGATTGGTCACATTAAAATGGAATGTGCCACATTCTTGAAAAGGAATGACAAGAAGACCCAAGAGACCAAGGGGAAGAGAGCATATATTGTTTGGGATGCACCGGAGAAGAATAATGAATCATCCTCAAGTAGCTCCGGTGATGAAAATGCAAACCTTTGTCTCATGGCCAAGAACAACAACGAGTCCTCATCAAGAGCTAAACATGACATGAGTGAAAGTGATGATGAGGTAACTTCTAGTTCTTCTTGTTCTTCTTCACACTCCATTTCTTATGATGATTTGCAAGAAGCCTACAATGAAATGTTAATTCAATTTAGAAGGCTTGCTAAAATTAATAAGGAAAAAGGAAAGAAAATCTTGGAGTTTCAACAAGAAATTGATGAATTGCAAAAATCTATAAATGCATTGAAACTTCAAAATGAATCCTTAGAACTTATTAATTCTAGTCATCAAAGCGATTGTGCAAATCATGAGGAAACTATCACTCCATGTGAGAAATGTGGAGAACTTGAAAAGGAAGTGAAGGTGTTGAAAAACAAACTCACAATCTCACATAGTGATAGAAACCTCAACCGGTTATTGAACTCTCAAAGACATAATCATAACAAAACCGGTTTAGGATATGTTCATAAAAAGAACAAAAAGTACAAGGTGGTTGGATCATTTTCTAAGAAAAATTCATCAAAGAAGCCAACTTGTACTTATTGTGGAAAAGTTGGACATATCAACATTGAGTGCCATATTAAGAAATTTGAAATGAAAAAGGGCACTTATATGTGGATTAAGAAGGGAGAAAGTCCCAACACTAACCCTAAGGGACCCAACATAGTTTGGGTACCCAAAATGAACAAGTGATTTCATCTTGTAGGTGTGCCTTCGAATGGGAAAGGAATTGTGGTATCTAGATAGTGGATGTTCAATGCACATGACGGGAGATAAGCGGCATTTCATTGAGCTTACTCCGAAGGAAAAGGGTTATGTCACTTATGGGGACAACAACAAAGGCAAAATCCTAGGTATTGGTAAAATCGGAAACTCTTCAAACTTGATTATTGATAATGTGCTTTATGTTCAAGGATTAGAACATAATCTCTTGAGCATAAGCCAATTATGTGTTATTGGTAATCATGTATTATTTACCTCTACTCATTGCCTCATTAAAAGTGACAAAGATGAATCCATCAAATTTGTTGGTAAAAGGTCAAATAATACTTACTTAGTTGATTTGAACAAAGTTACTTCTTTGGTCTCTACTTGTTTAGTGAGCAAAGAAAGTGATACTTGGTTATGGCATCGTAGGGCCGCTCACATAAATGTAAACCAATTAAAGAAATTACAATCTAAAGATCTAGTAGTTGGTTTACCAAAGCTAAGTTTTTCTATTGAAGGTGTTTGTTCTCCATGCAAGAAATGTAAACAAACTAAAAACACCTTTGGATCAAAAATGGTTATGTCCACATCAAGGCCATTAGAATTGCTTCATATGGACTTGTTTGGACCATCACAACTAAAAGCTTTGGTGGTAACTATTATGCATTGGTGATTGTTGATGACTTCTATAGGTTTACTTGGACTCTATTTTTAACTACAAAGAGTGAGACCTACAAATCTTTTAAACATCATGTCAAACTTTTGCAAAACCAAGTGAATCAAAAAGTAATTATTATTCGTACCGATCATGGTGGAGAATTTGAAAACCACAAATTTGATAGGTTTTATGCTAAAAATGGTATTGAGCACCAATTCTCTGCACCAAGAACTCCGGAACAAAATGGAGTGGTAGAGCGGAAAAATAGGGTGCTGGAGGAACTTGCTAGAACCATGTTAAATGATTCTCAAGTACCTCAATATTTTTGGGCCGATGCCGTCAATACGACTTGTTATGTTTTGAATCGAATTTTGATAAGGCCCTCTTTAGATAAAACCCCCTATGAACTTTACAAGGGAAGAAAGCCAAATATATCTCATTTTCATGTCTTCGGATGCAAAGTTTTTGTATTAAACAATGGAAAAGAAAACCTTGGCAAGTTTGATTCCAAATCCGATGAAGGCATATTTTTAGGCTATTCTTCTCATAGTAAAGCTTATAGAATTTTCAACAAAAGAACTTTAACAATTGAAGAATCAATTCATGTTGTTTTTAATGAGTCTTCGAAAGAAGATAGTGTTTTATGTGATGCTAGTGAAGATGGCATTGATTTTTCAAATGAAGAAAAAGAGAGAGAGAAATCAAAGAGTGATGAAGGTGAAGTTAAACAAGAACTTCCTCCAACTTGGAAATCGGTCAAGGCTCATCCTATAGACAATGTCATAGGAGATATGTCAAAGGGAGTACTAACTCGTAGGTCTATTCAAAACATTTGCAACTATGTCTCCTTTGTTTCTCAAATTGAACCCGATTCAATTAAAAAGGCCATTGAGGATGAACATTGGGTTCTTGCTATGCAAGAAGAATTGAACCAATTTGCAAGAAATGAAGTTTGGGATCTAGCCCCTAAACCCAATGATCATACCATAATTGGCACTAAATGGATTTATAGAAACAAACTTGATGAATCCGGGTTGATTATAAGAAACAAAGCTAGACTAGTAGCTCAAGGGTACAACCAAGAGGAAGGTATCGATTATGATGAGACCTTTGCTCCGGTTGCACGTCTTGAAGCTATCCGAATTTTACTTGCTTTTGCGTCAATCATGAAATTCACTTTATATCAAATGGATGTTAAAAGTTCTTTCTTGAATGGGTTTATAAATGAAGAAGTGTATGTCAAACAACCCCCCGGTTTTGAAAATAGTGAATTTCCAAACCACGTTTATAAATTGAAAAAGGCACTCTATGGATTGAAACAAGCCCCTAGAGCTTGGTACGATCGATTGAGTTCCTTTCTATTAGAAAACAAGTTTCAAAGAGGGAAGGTTGATAATACACTATTCATTTATAAAACCAAAGATGACATATTGTTGGTACAAATTTATGTTGATGATATCATATTCGGTGCTACTAACGTGTCTCTTTGTAGAAAGTTTTCCAATTTGATGAAAAAGGAATTTGAAATGTCAATGATGGGAGAGCTCAAGTTCTTCCTAGGCTTACAAATAAAGCAAGTCAAGGAGGGGACATTTGTGCATCAAGGGAAATATTGCAAAGAGCTCCTTGAAAAGTTCGGATTGGACAAATGCAAAGAAGCCTACACTCCAATGAGTACATCATGCTACCTAGACAAGGATGAACAAGGTACCCCGGTTGATGTTAGTAAGTATAGGGGAATGATAGGTAGTCTCCTATATCTCACTGCATCTAGACCGGATATTATGTTAAGTGTATGCATTTGTGCTCGATTTCAAGCTAATCCTAAAGAATCTCACCTATCCGCAGTTAAGCATATATTTAAGTATCTAAAAGGAACAATTAACACTGGTTTATGGTATCCTGCTTATGCCAATCTTAGTTTAATTGGTTACTCGGATTCCGATTTCGCGGGATGCAAGCTTGATCGCAAAAGCACCAGTGGTACTTGCCATTTCTTGGGAAGTTCATTGGTGTAATGGTTTTCTAAAAAGCAAGCTTGTGTTGCTCTTTCTACCGCCGAAGCGGAATACATCGCAGCCGGTAGTTGTTGTGCTCAACTATTATGGATGAAACAACAATTATCGGATTTTGGTTTGAAACTTGAAAATATTCCTATTAGATGCGATAACACGAGTGCAATCAATTTGACTAAGAATCCGGTGTATCACTCAAGAACTAAACACATTGAAATAAGACACCACTTTTTGAGAGATCATCTGCAAAAAGGTGATTGTACAATTGAATTTGTTAGTACCACAAATCAATTAGCCGACATTTTTACAAAACCTCTACCAAGGGACACTTTCTATCATATAAGGAGAGAACTTGGTATTCTAGATGAATCTAATATAGGCTAATTGCATTGTGTGTCATTTTGAAAAATCACCATATTAGTCTTATTCTAATTTGTTCTTGATTCTTAGTTAAGATTGTCCTTGATGATGCTCTGAATATTGTGTATTAATTGTGTGTGATTCTATATTGAATTCCAAGTTGGCATTGAAGCTCATTATGTTTGATTTGTGTTTGCTCTTTTAAAACTGTGTTCAAAATCCTTATCTGTCAAAAAGACTCGAGTTCTTTTCAGAAGACTCGAGTGTTTTAAATCAAATTAATTCGGTTTTAAATTGAAAAAGTTTTTATTGAGGGTCTGACAAAAACACTCGAGTGTTTCCAAAAACACTTGAGTCTTTCTAAAATCTCAAAATTGGCACTTTCTGGCCAAACTCGAGTTTTTCATAAAGACTCGAGTCATTTTGTTTTCCTGAAAAATTGATTTTCTGACCAAACTCGAGTCCCTCCATTTTACTCGAGTATTTGGGTTGACCCTGGTGCTGAGTCTTAAAAGACTCGAGTATGTTCTGCAAGACTCGAGTTGTTCTTTAAGAACTACTCGAGTATTGAGAAAAATACTCGAGTATTTTGAAACCTTTATATATATCTTCAGCACCATTCTCTTCATTCCACTCGAGTTTCTTCGAACTGCTCCTTCTTCTCTCTCGGTTTTTCAATCGATTTTCTCATCTAATCTCAGATTTCTTCCAAATTTTTGCCAAATCTCATTAGATTAACATCTCTCGAACACTCTTCCTCAATTATTTCAACTGTTTTCATCTTCAAATTCGCTACCCCCTTTTCAAACCCTAACTTCCAAACACTTCAACTTTTTCAAAAATCTCTTCAATGGCTTCATCCTCTAGGCAAGGGAAACGAGTAAGGATCACTGAATCATCGTCCGACAAAGATATCCCTGAATATTATCAAGAGGCTGAGTGCATGGACAGATTCAATGGTTTTTCTTCAAGAGGGTATGGAGTCATCACCTGGATAAACTGTGCATTTCTTCAGAGTAAGGGCTTTTCTTTCATTCCTAACCTTAGGGAACAGAAGCTCATAAAATTTCTGGAATTTAATGGCCCTGTTTATCCTAGATTAGTTAGAACTTTCTATGCGAACCTTAGGCTGTACAATAATGTTATGGAATCCATGGTTGAAGGTGTTAGATTCACTATTAGAGTTAAGGATTTGCATCATGTCTTCGGGCCTTCACGACACGGGGACAACTCTTTAAGGGCGAATGCCGATCAAATTTTTCAAAGTCTTTTGCGCCCCGGTCGTGTCTGGACCGAAGGGATCAAACACTCATCCATGATGACCACACAGTCTAGGGTCCTGCATTATATTGTTTGCCACCAGCTAGTTCCTCAAACCTCATCGAACTATGTGAAGCCAACCAACAATGAGCTTAGGATTGTGAGTGTCATTCTTAACAATGAGTCGTTGAATTGGTGTCGCATCATTATGGATAGGATGCTAGCTGCTGCCCGGTCTAAGCACCCTAAGTCCCTGCCATATCCTATGCATGTTTCTAGACTCTTGACCCACTTCCAAGTGCCTATACCACCCAATGAAGAGTCCATGACCCTTCATGTCAACCAGCATTGCCTAAACAATAGTACTCTCAAACTTCAAGGCATGGAATTTCATGCACCCTCTGGCGAGTACTTGTACCAATCGGATATAGCAAATCTGGATAGGGCTGAAAATGTTGCAGCTCAACAAGGGGTTGATGTTGAGCAATTGGAGGAAGAAGCTGCAGCATTTGAGGAAGCTGAAGGTGGGAACCCAATTGAGGATGAGATTAACTTTGATGATTTTACTGGGTCTCAGTTTGGGTTTGATAGCTCGGAGTGGAGGGAAAATGTCATCTCGCGGCTGGATACCCTCGATGGGAGGGTGGATTCTCTTGCATCTGCTGTAGATGCCCAACGCGATGAGATTGCGAGTCTAGATGCTAGGATGGGTGCACAGTCCGCTATGCTCTACTCCCGCCTGGATCAGCACTCGGATCAGATGAACCGTCGGTTTGATGAGATGATGGCGGCCTTTTCTCGATTCTATCCTCCTCCGGATGATGCTCCTCCTTCAATGTTTTGAAGTTGTTGTTTTTAGATTTTTATATTGGTTTTAAATCTTTTGCCCTTGTTGAACTTTATGTACTTTGGAAGTTAGATGTTGGAACTCTATGCTTTAATGCACTTTCTGTTATCATTTTTAAATCTAATGTGTTTTATTGCTAAGCTTCAGGGGGAGCTCCTCGTTTTTATGTTATATATGTTTTATTACATATTTGGATATGGGGTTTCCAAATATGTTGTTCTCCTCCCCTTATCTTTTTCACAAAATGTTACATCTTTTTGGCTCATGACAAAAAGGGGGAGAGACAAGACAACACTTGTTTAGAATCTTGTCTTGAATCTTGTTAAAATGTTGTTGCAATTAAATTTTTATATATATTCTGATAATGCACTTCATGATATGGTATTTGCTCTGATACCATAATTTGCACCTGTAATAAGTTTGTTGCTGTAATTAAAATGTTATAACTCTTTGCTAGCACAAGCTGAATTTTAGACAGGTTAAGAGGATCTTATAGTGAGGGGGAGTTACCTCACAAGCATCTTCATATGTAAGCATCTTCAAGTGGTATCAAGCTCAACAAGTGTTAATTATTTTGTCATCACCAAAAAGGGGGAGATTGTAAATTCAATGCTCCTAATTATGTGGATTTGATTTTGATGATGACAAAGTAATTAATAATCCAGCCTTGAAGTCATTGCAACATCAACAACAACAAGAATTCAAGAAAGAAGTCAAGTGCTCACTCATTCTCAATTGGATTGTAATTGTAATTTTTCATTTATGTTAAGAGTGGGTAGAAATAGTTAATCTCTTCTAAGAATAAAATAAGTAATATGATTATTAGGTTGAGATTAACCAAAATTAATACTTGAGAAGAAAAATAAAAAGGAAAATTAATTTTTGATATGTCTGATCAAAATACTCGAGTATTTTGAAGAAGACTCGAGTATCTACTCGAGTATTCTGAAAAAGACTTGAGTATTTATGGCAGATCAGCAAATAGAGCCGTTAGTCTTGTTCGTGCAACGGATCTTTCCAGCCTGGCCAAAGGACTCGAGTATTGGCCAAAAGACTCGAGTTTTTAGGTCCAGTCAGCAAAAAAAATGTCGTTGGAAAGACTCAAAGACCCATGTTAGGGCACTTGAGTCTTTCCCGACAACTCAAGAGAACAATTTCATAACGTCATTGTAAAATTTCTCTTTGATTTTGCACAAGAACAAACAAGACAACAAGCTCAAAATCATTACAAGCTTTCATTAATTCTTCTTCTCAAGTGTTGATTTACAAAACTCAACTTTGCACTCATATTGTTATTCTCTTCTCAAGTTGAGTTTAGGTCTCAATTTGTATATTGAGTTGTGCTTATTTGTGCGAATCCATTGCGAGATTCGTAATACACATACAAAAGCTTGTTGATTCAAGTCTTGGATTGTTCCCAAGCAAAACCCTAAGTGGCTTAGGGTATTGGAAGTCTTGAGAGGTTCTCAATCACAAGACTAGGAGGTTCCTAGCCCCGTGGAGCTTCTTGAAGGGAATTTCTAGGAAGTTTTAGAAGAGTTCTTCGTCACCGGAATCAAATTGGGGTAGAAATCAAGAGTTTGGTACACTCTTGAAGGATTAGGTTGAGTGAGGCTATCTCAAGTAATCCTTGTAATTTCTAACAATTTGATTTATAGAAAAATCTCCTAAGGTGATTAGGAGGACTGGATGTAGCTCATTGTTGGAGTGAACCAGGATAAAATTGCTTGAGTTTTGGTTTATAGCTTTCAATTTACATTCTTGCTCAAACAACTTAAAGCTTTTCAAAGAAATAAGATTTGTCTAGTTGGGTAGCAAGTTCAAGAAATCTAAGTGTTATTATATTGTTAAAAGTCATTTCATTTGCTTGCTATTCTGTTAGATAAGGTTCTGTTTTGTATTGGATTGATTTGAAGTGAATTGTTGATTTTTCGTTTCTGGTTCAACTCATATCTGATACGAAAGACTCGAGTATTTATCAGAATACTCGAGTAGTTCTTGCTCAAGACTCGAGTATATCTTGAAAAACTCGAGTTGTTCTTCCTGAAACACTCGAGTATTCTAAGAAAGACTCGAGTATTTCGAGTCTGTTCCAGAAAAATCAGTTTCAACTTAATTTTTTTAATATCATTCGAAATATTTGGTATTACTGCTTCAAATTACTATTCCCCCCCCCCCCCTCTAGTAATTGCTTAGCCCGCTTGTTGGTTTCCAGCACCTAGCTTATTGAACTAGAATTGTTTCGCAAAACTAGTCGTACAACTAATTTAAACATGTTAAATGACTGAAAAGTACATAATATTATATTGGATAATCATAGTCACACATTTAAATATTTCACATCAATTGCTCATAGCATTACTCTTAGTGAACACATTCCACATCGGCCTAAAATTATGATATTTTCCAGAAGAACAATTGAAGGTTAAGATACATCACTTGATCCCTCAAAGATATTGTTCATTAAGTTGAAGCGTATGTTGAATAATAATCAGCATTGACATTCATGTTTCATTGACGATGATACTACACTATAGTAGCTTATAGAGAAAGTCGTATGCTTCGTTTACATGGATATAAATGAGTGAAGACAAATATATAACACTCGTAATAATTATTGTTAGAATAAAAGATAGAAAAAAAAAGACATTTCAGTCCACTTGTTAAGTATTATTACACTTTATGAGTGGTTTTGGTGTGGTGTGCATAGATGTTGAATAAAAATATGGCAAATGCTAACAAGTACAGGACACTTGTTAAGAAGTCAAATGAAGTAAATAATCATTGAAAATGCATTTTTTTTAGATTCTCGAGACACGGAGTAATGTACACTTATGATTAATTTTCTAAGTTTAGAAATCTTAACAAGTGCCCTTAGGACACTCGTTAGCAAGACCCTAAAAAATTCTAGGTTTTTGGATTTTTGATGAAAAAAAGTAAAAAATTTGGGAGTTGGGCTTTTGCCACCCCACTCTAAACTTTAGATACCCACATACTAATTTTTTCCAAAATTACTTTTAAAAAAAATCTTATATTTTTTTATTTTTTCCTCATCTCTTCTACGTCATCTTCTTCCTTTTCTCGTGTTCATACACCCCATGTTTATTCAAGGAAAAAAAAAAAACACTGAAGTACTGCCTCTCTCCTTACAATGTTACTCCCTCTGTGCAAATCAATTACTCCCTCCTTCCCTCCGTGTCTCCCAAAATCGGAATACGAGATGCAATCATCGAATTCCAAGTAACATTGTGTCTTTTGGGCATTTCGTCGAACAAGTTACGTGCATCAGCTAAGCAACCGCATTTGATATAGCCATGAATGCTTGTGTCCCAACAACAGGTACGACGAACCGGACATGATAATGTGTGAGTGAAATGCTCCGAGGGTAGTTAAGGATTTTGTGGGGGAACATTGTGCAATCAGATAAGAATAAAAATTCATACTTTGACATGTATTCGATCTTATAATAACATGTCAAAATTGATTAAAGTCCAAAGCTTAGAAAATTGTTAAAAATTGTTAAGTTCAGTGGTTTCACTGTTTCTACATGACAGACACATGGACATAGGTGATGTTAACCAACCGCATTGGTCTTTTCTTTTCTTTTCGAACATAGCCTAAAATGGGAGGGGTATGTGAGAAGATGGGAGAAGAGGATGGGTTTTAATTAATTACTATTTTTGTTTGGTTCATTTTTCTTGGAACTGATGGGAGGGATCCTAATTATTTTTTACTTTTCTCCCTTCCAAAATTATTTTTGGGAGACACAGAGGGAACGGAGGAGTAATTGATTTGTACAGAGGGAGTAATGTTGTGAACGATGAAGCAGTAGTTTAGTATTCTCTTCTTTTGATATGGTGGGGTGTGTGAATGTGAAAAAAAAAAAACATGAAAGGGAAGGGACGAAGAAAAAATAAAAAAATAAAAGATTTGTTCTATTAAGGATAATTTTGAAAATAAATTAATATGTGGGGTGTCTAAAGTTTTGAGTGGGGTGGCAAAAGTTCCACTCAAATTTGGAGGGTAATATTTTTTCTTTTGATACCCAAATCTAGGATCCATCCAATCACATTGGACCTGTCGAGTCTATTTGGTGGAGTAATATTAATCTGGGACAAAATAAATAATTATACTTTCTCTGGTCTTATATACAGGGCATACTTAACCGTATTCCCCGGACTAAGAAAAGTGGTTAGTTTTGTGAATTTTATAAGAATATATTTTAACATTACAATTTTAACCCCTCCACTTTAGATGGAAAGTTCACATTCATTAATGAATAATAAAAAACATAGTTAGTCAAAACATTTAATAAGGGCAAAAAAGAGAAAAAACAATTAATGATGCATAAGAAATATAAAGTGCCCTATATATAGGATCAAAGATTTCTTCTAGAATATGTCCTATATATAGGACCAGAGGAAGTATAATTTAGTAAAAAAAATGGTATAGTTGTTATATGATTTACTAAAAGCTCTTATTTTATTTTTATAAAAGTTACCGATGTAGCTTTATAAAAACTATCTTTCTTTTTGAAAGATATAAGCTTATTTAATTTTTTGTTCATTAAACAACTTTAATAGCTTTTTGACCGAGTCAATAAACTAAAAACTACAAAAGAAGCTATAAACTTGTTTCATCAAACATTGTCATGAGACTAATCCGACATATTACTTGATAACAATATAATAGGAACATATATTAAGGAATTGTAAGTTTGTAAATATATTTAATTATAAGCGTGTATTACCTTTATTCTGGAATAATTAACTTTTAACGTAATAATGCATGGATTAAGAAATATTTTGATATAATTTATCTTTTTATAGTAATTGATCATTTTTAATTTATATAAAATTATAAATTAATAATTAATAGCATTGAATTTTTAAAATAATAATTATTTAAGAATAAATTCAATTTGTTAAGGCGAAAAATTATGACACATACTTGTTTCGGTCTCGTTTATTAGGAAAAATAACTATCGACACATATATTAAAAAAGTTAGTTGAATGCATTTAATTTTTTCAAATTCATAGAAAAATTGACTACTTTAGGAAACTTGCATTGGGAATGAAACAAAAATTAAATATTATAACCACTTTGTAGGGATATTTTAAGAATAGTTGTATTAAAAATAGAAAGTTAGTTAATTTTTCTTATATTTAAGACCATTAATGAAATGTTTTTTTTTTTTGCTTATAAATTAGACCGGAGGGAGTATATACTCAAATTTGTTAAATTGATTTAGTTGGCAAAATACTCCCTCAAGTTCCTATTATAAGAAAAAATAACTGAAATCACACGTATTAAAAAAGTTAGTTGAATATATTTAATTTTCTCAAAATCATAAAAAATATTATTACTTTGAAAATGTTGTATTGAAAAATAAAAAAATTAAATAAAATCATTCTTTTCTAAAAATATTTTAAGAATGATTGTATCATGAATAAAAAGTTAATTAACTTTTTTTTTTTATATCAAAGACTAGAGAAATATATCTAAATTTTTTTGTTATGTTAGATACCAGAGTGAGCATGGTTCAACCGTTCAAGCAATGATTCTCTGATCAAATGTTGGGATTCTGCTCCTTGGGATATGCACAACATCAGATGTACCATACCAAAAATGAAAATATCAAATTTCAAGAAAACTCCACCTTTTTTGTTTTGTTTTCTGCTTACCAAAATATTTGTATTGTGCACTTTAGAGTTTAGACACTTTACCCTCGTCTTCTCAAAACTTATTTATAGAATTACTACTTTATAATTTTATGTATGTTTCCATATTATTACAATCACTGGATTTTGTTTGATGTCCACAGTAGGCATCTACTGCGATTCTTTCTTTCAGTAGTGTCGTACCTATCTAGTAGTACATTGTTAGTTATTATTGATTTTTAAGTAACAATTAATACATATGAGTAATAGAATATAATTGATAAAGTGAAAAATTTTATATTGTCCTTAATGCACATCCGTTAAGCTCCCATAAAAAACTTTTTAATTTAAATTGCATATAAAACATAACTATTATATACTGTACATGATAGATACATCTTTATGGACTTGTTTTTTTTAAAGTGAAACAAATTAATTGCATGTTTGGTATCAAGTTAAAAAATTTTAATTAAACGTGCTTTAGCTTTGCTTCCGTCTTATGAAACATGGGTACTTCTAAACTGGTGATGTACCCATATCGGGTACATCTTGGGTATCGGTACACGTATTGTACTCTTGGATACTTGTAACTGGTATGTTAAGGTATATTTTAGGATTTTTGTCTTAGAATTTATATTTTAATGTTATAATCAATCTTTCGGCCTTATATATTAATTTCTTTTGAGCATGAACCTCTAATTTTATGATACTCATATGATATTTCAATTAATTTATGCGTAATGGTGTGAGGACTACAAGATATAGCCTCAATGAGATGATGGCACTTTTTTCTCAATGAGATGAATGTCCATTTTCTTACCCACATACTGATTGATGTTTATTTTAAGGTAGTGTAATTTTTAGGAAGATGTGCTTGCAAGATATTTGAATTTTCTAAGTGGCTAATTTAGTGATACATTGTGTTATATAGCTATTTCTATTTATATGCTAAGCTTATATATTTGTGCTATTTGTATAGCTATTGCTATCTTTTTGTTTAGCTTAGTACTTATATATATAGCACAAAAGGAGTATTTGTATATGTTTTCTTAGGTGCAATTTAGTGCTACTGCAGGAAAACTTTGAGAGGATATGGAATACTGAAAAGTTCATTGAAAATGAGATTGGTATTTGCAGACTCAATGAGTTGCTATTTCATTGCCATATCTCATTTCTCTTATAATTTAATATGCTTTTGCTTTTTTAGGTGTAGGCATAAAGCTTATGACTTGAAAGAAAGTGAACAATAAAGTTTTGCATTAACTTTTGAAAACAAGTCATGGTTTTAATCATATTAGCCTTTATTGTTCAATGGTATTATTGCCTTTAATTAAGATTAAGAACTGTAATTTCATGTCTTCCTTACATGATATCTACTGTCGTGGATTATCATGATTTCATTGTTTCAATAAAAATGTTTCTTACATGACTTCTTTTGTTTGCAACCTAGACAATGAACATGAACTTATTTTTTATTGACTTAATTATGTCCCATGTGTGATATGTAAGGAAGATGACGCAAGATGATGCACTAGATCCAATGGTAAGCATTCACACTCCGGATGTAAATTGCGTACCATTGCATGTTACTCTCGGATGCAACAATAAAATGTGTTGGACTGTTCCTTTGGTTTTTTTTTATATAACAATTACTTTCTTTAAATAAAAAAGCAATTGCAAAAGTAAATTTCTGAAAGTTGGATATAACACTCAACTAGTTGTAGCTAATTTTGGTCAAGAACCTTGCTTATCTAGGAATGTAGTTGATAAATCTCTTTTAATTTCTTATGTTTAGACACTCAAAACATGTGTGCACTTATATGAAAGCAATATGATTATAGGGTGACTCTACTTTGAAAAAACAATTTCAATGTGTTTTTCTTATTGTTACCTCTCAAATCTCAAGAGCTTTACTGCATATGCTCATTTCCAATTTTAATTTGTTGCATGGTATATTCTAATCATAATGATGACATATTTGTTTGATTTTGTTTACAGAGAGTTTTTATAGAACATTTTACCTTAGTTTGTTTGTGTTAATTTGCTTTTAAATGCATGGTATCTTTTCTTGATACTCATATTGTTGCATTTCATATTGCTATATTGATCATCCAGCTAATTGATTTTTTATCATCTTTGCTCTCATTCTTAGATCCTCTAAAGGTAAATTTGAATAATTTTTCTTATCCATTTCAGTTAGCAACTACCCCCCATGTCCTAAGCTTGGCCTTATTAAGGGCCTGAGAGCCCCCACTGATGTTGGTGGCATCATTCTTCTCTTCTAACATGACAAGGTCAGTGGACTTCTATTATATAATCTCTTTGTGGGTTCTGTTATGTAGTCTTCCTCTTATATACTCACTTGGTCTAAATCTTATAAGTTCTTACTCTTATATTTTGCCAAGTTATTAAAATGCGATCGTGAAAAGAATGGTTTTGTTTTTTATTCTCCTTTTTCTTTTCCAGATCATTTTATTTCCATATTTTGTGTTAAAGTTTCAATCTTTACATTTTTTGTTGTTGGATTTCTTTTAAAATTGCTTTGCTTTACCTTTTTGCAATGTGAAAGATCAAAAAGTTAAAGGACTTTGTCTTCTTTACGAGTGTATTGCAATGAAAAAAATCATTGTGACAGTGATTTCAAGGTACTTACTTTAATACAATGGTTAAATTCTTTAAAGCACCTTATGCTTAGTTCCATTAGCAAAAAGGTTATTTCATTTATTCTTTCTCATTGAACTAAACACATGGGGTAGTGTGACAAAGTTTAAATCACATGGCGGGGTAGTGATATTGGTCCAAACTAGGTCGGGCTTAACTGAATCTAATCCTTTTAATGAGTTTAGTTCATATTTCTAACTTAAGTAGTTTGCTAGAAATTGCCATTTCAGGAGAAACATATAATGCAACAGACATCTATTGTGGAAAATTTGGAAAACTTTGGTGTATTGAATAATTTTCTTGAAAGGAAACCATCCAAGTGTGAAGAAGCGGATGGGTGGGAGGTGATAGTGTCCCTGCAGTGATTGGTAGTGTCCTTGCAGTGAATGGAGATAATACGATTAAAAAGTGATTATGAATTTCTTCAAGCTGAATTTATTTTTGTTTGTTGTTGAACATAACAGTTTTCATTTTTATATTAAAATTATATTTTTGTCATGTTAGTTTCATTAGTTTTTATGCTAATTATCAAGATTTATCCTCATTAGAGGCAAAGGGGAGTTATGTTTCTTGAAGACTATTTGAGATGATTTTTGTTTCACATAAGTGGCATGACTAACCTTAATTATATGTAGTTGCTAATTTTACTTACTACTCATTGCATTGACCCTTATGCTATAGATGCTTGGAGGCATGAGAGTATTAAATGAAAGGAGAAACGTTTTTGCAGTGAAGCTTAGTGCAACTTTTATTTATTTATGACTTACCAACTAAATTAACAAATTCAGAGAAAGATGTTTTTATTTATTTATTACTCCCTCCGTTCCTTTTTATAAGGCCCTCTTGGGGTAAAAAATTTGATTCTAAATATAAGACCCTCTTGCAATTTTTTCCAAAATTACCCTTGGCACCTAATCATTGTAGTCTAAATTTTTGTGAGAAGAAATAAATAAAATTGTATTGAAATAGGTAAAATTTTTGCAAACAGTGTACTCTTTAATGCTTGGGGCAGTGTACTCTTTAATGTTTATCCTCTCCGTGCAACTCTGATACTTCCCCGTGCAACTCTGGTACTCTTTGTTTATGAAAAACCTTTCATATGACCTCCCTCATAAACCTAAAAGTCTATTTATATTTGACACTACCCCATTAACAAATTGCAATGCTCTCATACTATTTTATTGAAAGGCATAAATTATCAATGGAGGTAGTCCATGATTCTTTTGAAGATGATAATGTAGAAGTGGTTGAGGATTCTTTTGAAGATGTTGGTGTAGAGGTAGTAGAAGATTCCTTTGAAGATGTCGGTGTAGAGATAGTAGAAGATTCCTTTGAAGGTGCTTCAATGGAGGTACTCAAGGCTGGTGAAGAAGATGAAGTTCAATCTTCAAAGATTGAAGACTCTCTCTGTTGTGCAACCCATCATTCTCTTACAACAACTCCTCCTCCTTCTATAGCAACTCCTCCTGTTATGAAAGACTTTGATTTAAACAAATTTCCTGAGGATGATTATGAAAATCTCAGTCTCAAAGAAAAGGAAAAAAGAAAACTTGTGTTCAGTATGTTAAGGATTTTGCTTGATAAATTTTATTGATAGTTTTATAAGTTTGGTTATTTTTGTTAAACAAATTCCATGAGGATTTTTGTGATAGTTTTATGGGTTTGGTTTTTGTGTCAGTCTTTATGCTTACTATGAGTTTTGCATTAGCGAAAGTAAACATTATCTGTTACAAGCCTTGTCATTATTCCATGACTTGTAAAAAAACATCATGTAAACGATTGAAAGGTTCCTGGAAAAAAAAACTGTAACAACTAAAATCATTCCTGTTACTTGATTAAGGATATTAGTGGCAAAAACTTCAAACACTCAGCAAACAAATTTTGGCCAAGCTTCAAAACACTACATGATCGATAAAGTCTCAATGCGTGAAATACCCCATGCTGTAAAGTGCATCATCTTTATGTTACAAGCATTGATTTTGATAAAATGTTAGAAACATATGTTACAGCAGGTCACAATATACAAAGCAGCACTACAAAACAAGATTTGTAGTACTCAGGTTTATGTTGCAAGCTTAATATTTCTATCAGTGAAAAAGATAGATGCATGTACGAATTACACTAAAAATAAAAGACCAAAACTAATATTAGTGCTTAAAAGGAAAAATTCCACAATGAAAAGGAAACAAACATTAGAAAAAGGGAAGCTTTACAATTTACATGTCTCATGTAGAAGTTAGAACTACTTTTCGTTAATGTTTTAAAATGAGATTATTGTTTCTATAAGCAATATAATAAACAAGAATCAGAGATGAACAACTATCATACATAGCATAAGCTAATTGGTCATAATGTAATCATTTGTCATCAAGTTACTCACAAATCAGCCCATAAAAAGCTGCTTCTTAGCTTTATACAGAAAATGATTGACACACATGCATAAATAGAAACTCATTCAATTTGTCAAGGGACATTAACTAATTAACCACATACACTTTGCTTATACAGCTTAGTAAAGTTTGTTACTCCCAGAATATTCAATCCATTCCCTAATGTACAGTGGTATGAGACTTTCTAATGCACACATACACATAAAATAGAGGTTGCTCTTTTTTTTCTTTCCTTTTAGAGACTTACAAACTAAATTGAGTGGCACAATTAAGAAGGGAAGTTCACGGAAGATGCATAGAATCAGGAGACATTGATATCATTTGCAGGATACTCATACACCGCTAGAGGAGTGTAGCCAGAGTCAATACAGCATCCAATAACGCACGCCATGTTATGAAGAGTTATTTATCTGTTCTGAAGCTCATTGTTCTGAAGCTCATTGTTCGGGGGACTTGTTATATTTCCTTGCTACAATCTGTTTTTGTACTAGCATCTGATTAGGTGTTAATGTGCTATCTGTTCGGATGCTAATATGTTTGGTGTTAATTATCTACTTGTATGCACCTCATCTGCACTATTTCCTGGTGGACTTCTTGTCCCTTTTCATGCAATAAATTCTTTGTTCATAAAAAAAACAACTAATATAGCAGATTCAACATTTGAATAGAAAAAGCATCCAACATTCCTTTTTTTTAATACCAACATTAGTATTGTTTACTTATTTGCCAAAATTCAGTAAACACCAAGCAAAAGTACTAATCTAAAATAAGGAAAAAACCTCGAAACAGTAACCAATCAATAACAACCTATAGTAAAAACCAGTAAACCAGCAATATCAACCCCTTCAATCTAAAAGAAGTCCCAAATGTTGCATCACTTCTTCAACCAACAACGGATCACACTTGATTTGAGTAGGCAATTGACATTCCCTCTGCAACATTTTTTTTTTATATGTGGAATATTGTAGTTATTTGAACCTCTTTGCTTAATTATCTCTACCATGCATGTTTGCAATGTTAAGAAGATTTTATTCGACACGATCGGGGAAAATAGTTCATATGATTTCTCAACTGCAGCAATAAGATCGTCAATTGTCTTAGTTGCTTCCTTGTACTGTAATGCCTGAATTGCAGCAAAAAAACCAAGGTCCAAGATATTTAAATCTAGAGAATTAGGTGGTTGACACATCAGCCTAATATCAAATCCATCTTCCTTAGCGATTCGACAAAATTCACTATCATTCTCATCGACATGACATCGTGCATTATCTTGTTGAATGAATATAGGATTATGTATCTCATCCCTTGGCCACTTTTCTTTTATTGCAGGGACAACCTTTTCAATTAGGAATTTTCTGCTAATCTCTCTATTCACTGAAGTAATAGGTTTTGTAACGAGGGTACCTGCATTTCTATTGATACTGTTCCTCCTTGCTGGCTCTTTAGTGACGAAGGGAAATACTCCTAGTTTTCCAGAGAAAGTATTATTCCCTTCAGCGTCAAATCTCGGCCATGCAACAGCCACTAAGAACATTACCTTCCCAATAAAATTTTTGCTTTTGCAACTCCGTACTGGCACATCTTCTTTCGGTAACAAGTAGTATTTTGCAGTTTTTTCGTCATGTAAAACCACTTTTCATCTATGTGCACAATGTTCTCCATAGTTTTGAAAGTTGGATCATGAGGCACTGTGTGATCTTCCAGCATTGACAAACAAAACTTCATTCTTGCTATCTTGTTTTCTTCCTTTAGAAAAGGTTTAATTGCACTTGAATGGCGTAGAATAGATCCTTGTTTTTGATGCCTTACCAATGACGTCAAGTTTATATTCAAAGCAGCCGACAAATCTCGCAAGGTGGACCTATCTTCAAAAGGAACTTCACAAAATTTAGCAATATCAAGTTCAATCCTCTTTCGTCCACAATTTTTAGTTTTTTTGTGAGACGCATCACCTAACTCCCTTGCGTTCTTCCAAATGCCTTTGATAACCGAAATGGAAACTGAATACATAGAAGCAACCATTTTTCTAGTTCCTTTTTTTAATTTCCCATTGCGACTGTGCTGAAACAATAAATGTGAGATGGCTCTGCGGTCTTCGTTGCTTAAAAATTTACGTATTCGGCAAACTCCCTGATCTTCACTTGCACTCTCTGTTTACCGAGAAAAACAATAACAATGTTCAAGAACAGATAAATATTGCAGTGCTTTATTTGCAATTTAATCATTAGAATTTGGAACTAGTTAACACCACAAGATTCCCAATGAATTATTGAAAACTAAAAATTTTGGGTACAAATTCTCAAACGTGAAATACTACAAAAAGATTATGAACAAAACATGGTCCTCAAATGTAAGCCTGCAGATATAGTGATCATATATAAAAGGAGTGGAAACATAAAGAATCAGTGTAATAACTTAATCAATCATCATTAAAGAATCATAATATTGAAAAGGTAATAAAGTATAAAAGAATAGGGAAGAATTATAATACCATCAGTGTTTGATACTTCCACTTCAGTGTTTGATACTTCCACTTCAAGTTCCCCTGTTTCAGAATTGGGTATGAGATCAGTGTCTAATGGCTGGGCTTCATGAATCTCAACCCCAATTTGACATTCTTCCTCATCCTCACATGTTATAGATTCGTTTAAATCAAAGGAGACCTGGTTTGGAGCTTGATTTAAGTCAAACACAAATTCCCTTGATGCAACATGCACATGTTGTTCAACACCAGCACTCAGAGATATGTCTTCATTGTTGTTTGAACAAGAAAATGGTATGTTTAAATCAATATCTAGTGGAGGGTTCATGGCTTGATGTAGAAGATGATGGCTTTTTACAATAAATATAAAGGTTTTCCATGGAAGTTAATGAGTTATGTTGTGGCTGATGTTTTTATTCTTAAAAAATTTCATGGCGCCTCCAACTTGGTGGAAAAATGAAATTTTAATAAAAATTCAAAAATTGAATTGCCAAGAAGAAGCCCAAGCAGCAGGTGAAGAATAAGAAACTGAAGTGGAGCTTTCTTATGAAATTGATGCCAACGGGGGAGATGGGGCGTTTGCCAGCCAGAGGTAGTACGTGGATCATTAAAGTACTTTAGGAGTAGATGATACTGTAAGTTAATACTGTATTGTGCTAGTTTCTAGAAATTAAAGTAAGCATTGAAAAATTAGCAAATTTATTATGTTCTAATAATTGGGTAGAAGAGTATTTTTGGAAGAACATATCCCAAGAGGCCTTATAAAAAGGAACGGAGGGAGTACTTACCAATTACTTACCAACTAAATTAACAAATTCAATTTAAAAATTCACTATGCCACATTATAGCTTTGATTTTTAAATTTCCAAATTCAGTTTCCGCATTTCATTTCGTTTCAAGATTTATTCCACTTTTCATAAACAAAAACCAAACGTTAGGCATAGGTACTAGTTTATAGAAATACTACTTTATGATTTTATGTATGTTTCCATATTATTACAATCACTGGATTTTGTTTGATGTCCACAATAGGCATCTACTGGCGATTCTTTCTTCAGTAGTGTCGTACCTATCTAGTACATTGTTAGTTATTATTGATTTTTAAGTAACAATTAATACATATGAGTAATCAATACTTTTATAAATCCAAATGGGTTTTTTTCATCCTAATTGTGATTTCCCGCCCAAATCAGTCTATGATTTTGATTAATTAATGCACTAATCCACCATGCCAACAGTAACCAATAACTCATGCATTAATGGAGCAGCCATTTGGATCCTATTTTCCGAGAGTGATTGGGCCTGTGGTTGATAGATGGAAGCCCAAAAGTCTTGCAAATTATTTTTGCTTTGTAAGAAAGTGGAAAGTGGTTACTCAACAGTCACTTTCCATCTTCAGACTTCTTCCTCCATTTTTCGCTGCTGAATATCTTTGTTATCCTTCTTTTTTCTCTTCTTTTCGAGATGAGCTCCTCTCATTCCAGTAATGATGATATACCGGGTAACAATGGTTATGTTATGTTTAATTTCAAATTTTTATGTGCCGAATTTTTTCATGTTAATTTTGTATCAGTTGCAGGTAAGGTATCGAGTCCACCATCTATACGAAAATTACAACCTGGAAAATCATTGTTAAAATCTAAAGCTCTGATGTGTAGTGAAGATCAAAACAAGGAGGTTAATATGTCAGGTCAGGTTTTAGCTTCTCTCTGTTTAAGACTGCATGATTTAGCTTTATAAATTTCCATTTTTGATTTTGCCTTTATCTGTGAAGGAAATGGTTCATGCAAATCGAGTGTGATTAACAATTCATGTAAATATTTTTAATTCTTTCCCAATGATATTTCTCAAAAATTATATGGTATTTTATTTTTACCTTAATGCTTTTGCACTCACAGTGTTTACTCCACCCTCTATAACGAAATTGCAAACTGGGAGTACTCCTTTGAAGTCAGCAACATCAAACTGTGGTATTAATATGTAATGTGATATTAGTTTGTTTGGTGATCTGTATAAATCATATTAATTTATAATTGTCTTACATTAAAACTGCAGGTGTTAAATCTATTCAAGTAGATCGAAATCGATGTGTCTTATCTGATATTACAAATTTATCTGATATTACAAATGTCTCACTATCACGTACTGAATTCTCAACAGGTATCTTTGATCAACTACTCTTTAGTATTTTCAGTTTAGTGTCTGTGTTTCTTTTCTGATATAATTTTATTATGTGAATTGTCATTGCAAATTACTCCCAGCTTTATGAAACATATGGTGACGTTCTTGCAGAAAATCTTAAAAACAAAAAAATGGTACCATTTTCAAATCAAAATATCGATGAATTGTATTCAATATTTTCGCGAGGTTCTTCACATAAAAAGCACAAAAGTAACCTTTTCGAAGTTCCAATTCTTGGCATGGAAAATATTTCTGCAAAAGATTTAACCTATTTTAAAAAAGATTACAGAAGAGGAAACAAACAATGTTGGAGCATGAAGTGGAGATTGAGGTTGGTAAGTAAAAATGTTTTGGATTTCTATTTCACTATAACAGATGATAATTCCCATAACTGACATATGTTATTATTTTTGCAGTGCCGCACATGACAGAACTACTTAATAATAGAGTTGCAAGTGGAATGTCTGATACAAACAAGAATGTCTGATACAAACAAGAGACGAAAAGCCCAATTTCATGAACAAATTGTCAATGAGTTATATTCTACGTTTTCGGAACCATCCGAACGTAAAAAACGGAATAACCCAAATTTAGATGTTCATGATCTTCCTGGTACGTGTAGTATATCTGCATTTTGTTTCCTCTGTAGAAAAAAATATATGTTCTACTAATCAACTATAAATGTATTTAACAAATGCAGACTGTTCTTCAAACAGTAAAAAGCGATTCTGTAAAAAGGGAACAAAAAATGGAAGAGAACGTTTGGACGACCATAATGTTGATCATGAATTTGGTATGTGAAACTGAAATTCATATGTTTAGATTTAGTCATGATGATTATGATCACCATCACCTGTAACACTGCCACATGAAATTCATCTCTTTTGATTTAGTCAAACTGAAATTCCATTTTCAAGTATGATTATTTTGTTTCAGTACCACATGTGATACAACCACTTCATAATGGTGAAAATTGTGGATCGTGTATTACACAAGGAATACCAATACTCCAACCTGCAACTGAAATTCGTATGTGAAATTGAATTTCATTTCTTTTGGTTGTAAAAGAAGTGACATGTTTAATCATTGACTTGTGTATTATTTTTTCAGGACCAGACATAATATCACATCCACCAGATAATGATTTTCCAAATGCATCATCAAGTAGAAGTAGAAGACGGAAAGTGGCACATTCGAATCAAAATGGAGGACATCTGACCAGAAATTGTCAAGAAGGTATAATTCATTTGTTATATGGTGAATTTCAGATAACCGATAGTAACTTTTGTGATATTATTCATGTAGATGATGAGATTTGGGATTTTGATTTGGATGAATATAAGTATGATGATTGTGGTGATCCAGTTTTAATTTGTCGTTGGTGTCATTCTAAATTCTGGCTTCGTGAACGATTAGTTGGATCGAGCAAAAAAAATCCAATTTACTCCCTATGTTGTGGAAATGGAAAGGTTCAACGCTCAGTGATGACAAGTCCTCCAAGTTACCTACGAACATTGATTTTTGATGAACACAATAATACATAGAAGATAAATTTCTAATAGAAGAGAACTTAATGGGATCATTGAGAAGACCGAAATTAATGGCATTGAGAAGACCAAAATTAATGGGATTATTGGGAAGACAAATAGGAGAGAAATATCTACAATATTTAATACGGAAATTAATGGGATTATTGAGAAGACAAATAGGAAAGAAATATCTACAACATTTAAGATCGAAATTAATGGCATTGAGAAGATCGAAATTAATGGGATCATTAAGAAGACAAATAGGTGAGAAATATTTACAATATTTAAGGAATATTTTCAAGTTGATTATTATTAATTAATGGTTTTTGTTATCCATTGATGCATAAGTTACGAAAATTTGTATTCCATTAAAAAGTTTCAATTTTAGGTATTATATTATTCTTTTGAATGTAATTATTTTGTTCCAAATCTGATTCAAATCTTTTTCGAACAAAAAAAACATAGAGAAATATATTAGATAGTTATTATGATTGAAGATTAAAATATATTTTTTTAGTTTCTTAACTTTTGGTTTTTTAGGTTTTTTTTATTCAATATTTTTTTCATATAAATCAGTTACTATGAACAAAAAAAATCAGTTACTAATAGGAGAAAAAATAATCAATTACTAATTAGTTACTAAAAGTATGAAAATATGGTGTGATTCATTAATTAATAGAAGATAAATTTCTAATAGAAGAGAACTTAATGTGATCATTGAGAAGACCGAAATTAATGGCATTGAGAAGACCAAAATTAATGGGGTTATTGGGAAGACAAATAGGAGAGAAATATCTACAATATTTAATATCGAAATTAATGATCTTGGGTTGAGATTAGGAATCTAAAAAGGGATAAACTTTATTATCTTGAAAAAATCAGAAGATTATGGGTTTTTAGGATTGAAGTTAAGAAAACTAAAAAAATTTATTTAAAATGCTTCATTTGTCTTAAAAAATAATAAAAAATTACAAAAATAAAAAATCATGAAAATAATCTAACAAATCAACAAATTCTAAAACAACCAAATTAAGTTGGTTAAGGAAAGTTTTGTCACTTGACATGTTTTAATTTGAATTTCTTTAGAATTTGGTTATTTTTAAAATATAAAATTTAAGTCATGATAATAAATTTTAATCAATTGTTTGTTAATCAAATTTAAGTCATGAAATCTTTAATAATTTCATGTTTAAATTAGGGGCTTCGTGTAATGGCCCCGTGCATGTGCACGGGCTTGCTTACTAGTAGAATATAATTGATAAAGTGAAAAATTTTATATTGTCCTTAATGCACATCCGTTAAGCTCCCATAAAAAACTTTTTAATTTAAATTGCATATAAAACATAACTATTATATACTGTACGTGATAGATGCATCTTTATGGACTTGTTTTTTTTTAAAGTGAAACAAATTAATTGCATGTTTGGTATCAAGTTAAATTTTTTTAAACGTGCGTTTGGAAGGTAGAAGCTAATAGTATTTGCTTCTGTCTTATGAAACATGGGTACTCCTAATACCGGGTACATCCTGGATACCGGTACACGTCGTACCATACTTTTGGGTACTTGTAACTTGTATGTTGAGATATATTTTAGAATTTTTGCCTTTAAATTTATATTTTAATGTTATAATCAATCTTTCGACCTTATATCTAGATTTCTTTTGAGCATGAACCTCTAATTTTATGATACTCATATGCTATTTCAATGCCAAAATCGTTTATTTGCACCTTGTTTATATATATATTTATTTATAAAATTTGAATTTATATTGTCGTACCCGTACCCTGATTTTTTTAAAAATATCATAACCCATGCTCGATGTTGTACCTATATTCGATACCGTATCCATATTGGTGCAACATAACTTCTATCTAACGTGAAAACATGGCCAGCCTTGAGTTTGAAACGCACCACCAAACATGCTGTAAATTAATGATTCATTTTATCAAATCAAGTTTTTCTTGCTAAGATAGTCAAAGTTATACACCCTTGCCAAACTATTTTCTGTAAGTTAATGATTCATTTTATCAAATCAAGTCTTTCTTGCTAAGATAGTCAAAGTTATACACCTTTGAGAAACTATTTTATTGGAAGTGGAAAAATTTACTTTAATGATCTTTATGTCTTTAAATAAATTAAGAAATGATTATATTCATCTTTAAAATTTTAACAAATAAAGATTAATAATTTATTGGATCTTGTTAAGGGTACTTGTTAAGGTTACTAGTGTTGGAAAATAAATCATTAGTGGGTATTTTTCCATGTTTCGGGAATACAAAAAACGATCAATATGTCAGATTGGTCTCTGACTTTGTAGACATTGCACAATTTAGTCCCTGAGATTTTCAAAATTTCAAATTGGTTTCTGAGATAGGAACACGTCAGTCATATTAGTCCTTAACGTTAATGATCGTCACTGATCCTTAACGTGAACTAACAGAATGACCAAAACGACATTGTTTTGGCAAAAAATAAATAAATAAATAAACAAAGACATTTGAGTATCGGTCAAATTAGTCATTGGGATTGTCGAAACCGGTCAAATTAGTCTTTGACTTTATAGACTACTAACGTTAGGGACTAATGTGACTCACGTTATGCTATCTTGGGGACTAATTTGAAATTTCGATAATCTCATGGACTAATTTGACCGGTGCCCACAAAGTCAGGGACCAATCTGACATATTACTATGAAAAAGTCACATTTCCATGTATTTCTACTATATTTAGCTTCTTAACAGCACTCGTTAGCATTTGCCTAATTAATTTTATCAAATCAAGAGTCTTAGCTTACTTGTTCTGATTGTTAAGGATTCGACTCTTGCTGACGACTTTCCGGAGAAAAGTTTAGAAAAGTTTATTTCAACTGTCTTTATGTTGTGCTAGTTTTTTAGTTGAAGAACCAAGTTTATACTCCCTTCGATCCTATTTGTAAGAGTTTTTTGAGATTTTTCATTTCCATCAAGGAAAGTGGATACATTTGTTAGTGGCATTGGAAATGTAAAAATTTGATATAATTTTTCGAAACTACCCCTATAATTATTATTGGAATTCTAAAAAGTATTGACTTTACAAGGGTATTTGTGGAAAAAAGTAATTAAATGCTATTAAAAATTGACAAGAGATCTTATAAATAGGACCAAAATAAAAAACTCCAAAAGGGTCTTATAAATAGGACCAGAGGGAGTATATAATCTCTCCGTTTCATATTTAATGTTTATAGAGTTTTTGTCTCATGTTTTATATGTATTGTTTTTTTACAAAAACGAATACGTAAGTAATGCTATTTTTTCCAACACACCCCTATTTATCACACTCTCTTTTTCGCTTCCAATATCTTTTTCTCTTCAATAATGATTATATATGGGCATTATAGTCAAAATACACTAAATCCTTACGTCATTTAACCATTTCTTAAAACCATGCATAACCTTAAAATACACTACATATGAAACGGAGCCCTCCGTCTCATTTTTAAGAAAAATAACCAAATTTATCACACCTATTAAGGAAATTAGTTAAGTGTATTTAATTCTCTCAATTTCATAAAAAAAAAAAAATTACTTTAGTAAATTTACATTGGAAATGAAATAAAAATTAAATGACTCAACCACATTATGAAGATATTTTAGGAATGATTGAATTGAGAAGAAAAAATTAGTTAATTTTTGCTTATATTTAAGACCTTTTGTGAAGTGTCTTTTTTTCCTTATAAATAAGACTAGAGGAAGTATTTATTTACTCCCTCTGGTCTCGAATATAAGCATATAAAAACATCTTATTTATGGTCTTAAATATAAGCAAAATTTAACTAACTTTCTATTTCCAATACAATTACTCCTAAAATATCTCAACAAAGTGGTTGTATCATTTAATTTTTGTTTCATTCCCAATACATCTTTTCTAAAATGGTCTATTTCTTTTGTGAACTCAAAAAAATTTAATACACTCAATTAACTTTCTTAATACTTGCAAAATTAGTTATTTTGGCTTATACATGAGACCGGAGGGAGTATTTATTTATTTGCTTAGTTGACTGGATATAGAGTCTAGCATAAAGGTGGCTACTACCTATGTCCCTAAATATAAAACATTTTTGACACTTTTATTTTGTCCCTATTTATAGGACATTATACTAATTTTCAATAACTATTAATTACTTTTTTCTAAAAACACTCCTATTTATTTAACACATTTTAGATTCCCGATAATATTAATAGGGATAATTTTCAAAATACATATCAAAAATTCACATTTTCAATACAATTAACTAAATTAATCAACTTTCTTAATAGACGTAAAATATCTCAAATGGGTCTATTATATATATTAGTATTTCATAGCTTTTGTATCATACTATCATTTTGCATCGTTAACGTTTCATGTGGTGCCAAATATTTTGGCACCACCTATGATGCCAAGTGTTTTGGCCATTGATCTTACTGAATTTTTTTATCAACGGTTGCTTTTAACCAACATGTTACCTTAGCTACAGGTGACTATACTTTTATACGTATTGCATACAAAATACAAAATGCTTGACAAAAACTGAGAAATGTATAGTTTTGCTGTTAACTCCTCAGCCAGCTTAATCCTTCGTTGACTTAGTAATAATTTCTATTTAAAAAAATTATAATTACTGATAAATTAATATTTTATTACAAATAAATTAATATAAATAGAAATTATTATCTTCGTCCCTAAATATAAGACCAATTTAATACTTTTATTTTGTCCTTATTTATAAGATCTTATACCAAGTTAACGTTTCATGTGGTCCCCAAATTGCCAATGCTACTAGGGGGCAGGGGCAAATTTTAAAAAAGTAGGATATGACACGGGCACAGGGTTAAGATACATTATATAGGATCCTTTTGGGAGATTTCACGTCCATTAAGAAAGTTGATTAATTTAGTTAATTATATTTGAAATGTGAATTTTTATATGTATTTTCAAAATTACTCATATTAATATTATTGGGAATTTTTTAAAGTATTAAATAAATATGAGTGTTTGTTAAAAAATTAATTATTATAAATAGGAAAAAATAAAAGTATCGAAATGGTCTTATATTTAGGAACGAAAGATAGTAAATAATAAAATTAAATATATTATAATAAAAAAAATACATATCCATAGCATAAAACTTAAATCTTTGTCAAAATAATAATAAAAAAAACATATCTTTCACTTGTGCAAATAAAAATACCACTGGTTTAATAAAAAAATGTGTAACTAAGAAATGTACTAAGAAAATAAGTACAAAAGGTGACAAATAAACACTGCTCCGAAATTGTAAATTGTAATATAATAATATATTAATATTAATTAATATACTAAAAAGGGCAGAGACAACTAACAAGCACTACTATAATATTAATCTACTATACTTATATAAAAACATCCCTTTTCGAGGCACCACGTTTGTCGGAGAAATTTTCGAGGCATCATGTTTGTTCGCTTAAAGAATACTGGCACTAGAGCATTTGTAGGTACATAACATCGTCTTTAATCAAAATTATAATTTAAAATTAAATAAATTATCTGTCCAAAATTAACATTCAAAATTAAATAAATCTACTAGATGTGGAATATGTGAATCATTATCCTCATTTTGTTAAAAAAAAATTATTATCCTCAAAAAGATCGATAAACCCAAAAAGATATGCTTGAGTTCATGATAAACCCAAATATACCCAAATATCTTTTTAGTTATCACATATTTCAAATTATAAATATGATGATTTCTCAAGTCATAAAATTCACCTTTTTCATCATTCTCCTACCTTCTTCATTCTCCTCCTCTCTTTTTTATGGTTCATGAACCATCACCTCTTTCGATGTGATGTGTCACCATATAAGTTGCAATCTCACTGCACGCATTCATCACCTTTGTCATTTTGAAGTTTTATCTATAGTAATGAAGTTCTTTGAACTCTCTCCTCCTCCATCACTTAATGCACCTCTTCAGATCCTCTGGCATCATTTTTCATAGTCCCAAACTGTGTTGCGTCACATGTGCCAGTGTGCCACTGATGAGGCATTGACATTGTGCAATGAAAAAAGAAAAGCACCCTCATATTTAGTTTCCTATTCACAGCTCATAACCGAAAACCACGAATCAACACAAGCTATTCCTAATTCTCCCATATAATCCAAAATGAAAATAACACGTTATAGCTTTCTCATGCATCTGAAATAAAATTACACAAAGAAATAAAGAAAGAATCAAAAAACTAAAATTCAAAAACAGGGAAGCAGCTACAAAGCATGATTGAGGGCCTTTGTCAAGTTTTTTGGTACCCAAAAAAAAGTGATTATTATGATTTAAAAAAAAATAACCTCCTATAACAACACAATACAAATAAGCAAATACCTCTCACTATTAGAAATTCGGGGAAAAAAAATTAAGTTAAATAGGTTATTCAAATTTTCCAAATCATTATTTCAACATCATTAAAATCTCATAATTAATTATATTTAATAAATAAATTAAAATTAAAATCATATAAATAAGTCCCATAATATATTAAAAGATAACAACAACATTAAAAAAAAAAGATACAAACAACATATCCAAAGATAAAAACAATTAAATTCAACATAAATCTCTTCTTTCTACTTTTTTTGTAACCACTTTATCTGAATGTATTATCGAGATAAATTTATTTTTTTATCACAATAGTTATGAAAAATAATAATTAATATAAAAAGTTTTATATTAAAAAAACAGAGGAATTAATCTATAAAAAAAACTTAGGGATTATTTGGTTAGGATATTCTTTAATAAATTTTTTGATGCTATCCACAAATTACAAATACAAGATAGATTCAATACTTATAAAACATATAAAAAAAATTTGCATGTTTCATCTAGAAATTTCCACGTAATCCATGGAGAGATCATAAATTTGTATAGGTTGATGGGTTTGGAGTATACATCATAGCTCACAAAATTCCCTTAATATTTGACACAGCACGTCAACTCTAAAGCTAAACTACAAAAAAAATATATATTTCAAATTTAAATGATAATTATAATAAAAAAAATATAATAAAGGTAGAATATCTTATAAAAATGACAAATTTTTTTTACATAATTTTATATTATTTTATTCCAATATTTTTTTTAAAAGTAAAACAAATTAAATACTAATAAAGTATAGATTTTTTCAAACATTACAAATAATATGGATATATGATTAAATATAATGATTATCATTTTGTAAAAGGTTTACAATGGATAAATACTTTAGTTGTTATAATCTAAAAAAAAAATGTAATAAATTAAAAACAAAGGTACATACATTTCAAAAATTGAAAAAAAATTAATTCATGATGATTAGAACAATTAGGATAAAGATTTTTTAGAATCAAATCTTATGATTAACTTGAGATAAGATAAACGATGAAAAATATCAAAATATTTAAATAATAATAATAATAATAATAATAATAATAATAATAAATGTGACAATCATATTAAAAAGATGATAATTTATATTCAAAATATACGAAATTATCATGTCCCATGAAATAGGAAATATTTTGATTTAGCCTTAAATATATTCATAATACAACATCAAACAAAAAATAAAAAAATTAATTTTGATTCTACTCCAATTAATTATAATATCATAATAAACGTAATAATGGTATATAAAAACGTATTACTTCATCGATCAACTAAATAAGAAATACATTAATTTAATACTCATCTATACATAAACAAATATAATATTAAAAATATTTAAAAAAAACAATCGTTATATTCCTTATAAAATGTAATGTGTTAATCAAAACAGTCAAGAATAATAAGTTCAATGTCGTCTTCATGTCATCTGAAATATTGAATATTCTACTTTATCCTTAAATTTACTCATGATACCACCAAACAAAAAATATGAAAATATTTAAATATGATTTACTTTTGATTCTTCAAAATAAAGTTCATAATCATATGAAAATGTTAATTTATTGATTAAATAAATACGGAAGATATCAGATAAAAAGTGTTACATTTTATTTATACAAGAAAGTACAAAATTTCTCAACAAACTCATTTAAATTATTTTTTTTTAAGTGTAGGGTATGATTTGAGTCTATGCCTTTTTGTATAATTTTTTTTAATGTTGTGTAATAATAATCTTTACTTTAAAATTTTAAAAAAAATCTTTACTTTAAAATATTTAATATAAAAAAAATTAAAATATCAATAACCCGGGCATTGCACGGGGTGAGAGCTAGTTATATTATATTTATATAAAAGTTAAGTACCTTTCCCTTTTATTATTTGAGGCCTTCTGGAGGTTTTTTTTTTTAAATAGAGTTATGGTTCTTAATTTTTACTGTAGCTGCAAATCACAACGCAAGGAAGACGAAGAACTTATGTGGAAATCAGTGGAAGACGAAGAGCTGTTGTTGAGTTTTATTATTATTTAAAAACAAGACTGCGCTGGTCGATCGTATCGTTCCGTTTCCGGCATAACTCTCGGGACATCGTTTCCGGCATGTCGGTGCTTCCCTGCTTCTGACGCTCCACCTCGCTGCTACCGGCGCGACGGCTGGCCGCCGCTCCGCTCCTCACCCTGCCATCGCGTTCCGGTGCCAACACTCACCGCTCCACCGCGATTATCTACCCAGCTCAACGGATAAGAGAAAGAGAGAGGGCTTCAGATTTTTCAAGTATCACTAAGAAGAAATACTTTCTAGTAATTGCAAAAATATACCTGTTAAAATTGCTACTAAGTCCATCAATTACCCACATGAACCGGTGAAATACTGGACCCACCGATGGTACCGTATTCACACGGCACCACGTTAAAATCGTTCTTTTGCAACAGGTCATTGAGGTCAATCATGTTACGTCCATCCTCGTTGTATATTCTCGCATGTAACACGTTATCAACGAGATTATTTTTATTCATATACGGTCATACTTTTGCATTAACGTTTGATGTGGACGAATAGTTTTCTTGTGGACCTGGACCACACGTGGTCCATAATACTTTTACCCGGTGTTGCCATACATTTATCCGGTACAACCAGTGATCAAGGCAAAATTTAATCAGCTACTCAACATCTACGGTGGGATATTGCATCACGAGGATCGTCAATTCTAGCCCTTAGATTATTACCTCTGACTCGAATTATAAGCAAATCCAATCATTTTTATGTTTATTAAGGAGATTGGTTGATTGTACTCCCTCTATTCCACAAGGGTGGTAAAAAAGGCTAAACTTTTTGTCCCAAACTATAGTTAAAATAATTAATGAAAAGTTTAGAAATTGTAAACTTTGAATTGTGATTGGTTGATCCATGCAAAATGCATTAAATTAGTTGTTTGATAATTGGTTGATATGTTAGACAAACCGTTAAATGCATATCTTCTTAATTTTTTGACTTTTGAATTTTTTAACTATCCTTGTGAGACGGAGGGAATATTTAATTTTCTAAAATTTATAAAAAAAAATAGAGGTATTTTAGGAAAGTAGTATTGAGAATGAAACAAAAATTAATTAAGATTACAATTTTCTAAGATGTTTTAGTAAAGTGGCATTGGGAATAAAACAAAATTTAATAAAGTTAGTTAATTTTGCTTATATTCTAAATAAAAAAAGTATGTTTTTTGTTGCTTATAATTCGAACCGGAGGGAATATATCTTATAAACGGATGCGATTTATTGCTATAGGTAGTTGAGGATGACCAGTATAGTTTTTCAATTATTTCAAATTAAAAAAAAATTCTACCACCTGTACTTTATAACAGCAAACTCGTGCATTCACTTTTTAGTCCCAGATATTATATTATTTATATTTTATTTTTTTATTTATTGAGAATTTACATTGAGAATTATTTTTTTATAACAGCAAACACTTGCATTCACTTTCTCACTTTTTAGCAAATTTACGTTGAGAATAAAACAAAAATTAAATGTCTCAAAATCGCATTGTGAAAATATCATTGAAAATTTAAAAAGTGTTAAATAAATAGGGGTGTTTGTGGAAAAAAAGTAATTAATGGTCATTAAAAATTGGTATATGGTCTTATAAATAGGGACAAAATAAAAGTGTCAAAAAGGTCTTATAATTACGAATTGAGGTAATAATTTACAAGTATAATGGTTATTTTTTATGTACCTTTTTTATTTTTTTTATGCACAAAAAAAAAAATTAGTAAGTATCAAGCTTCACTTATTATGACATACGGTGTGTATTTATTTATTATAAATTAACATTTTCATCTAGTGTATTACCGTGTGTATTTATTTAATAAAATTTAAAATCCATGATATATGGTTCACTATACGGTGACCATATACGACGGTTACCCGGTAACCATTTACCCTCGTTGATTTAGTTCAATGCCTGAAATCTACCGATCTAAAGCATAGGGGGGATCACGGGTGGAAAATACAAGCGGAGACCATGTGAAACATTCACGATGAGGACATGTGGTGCCAAGTTTTATGGCATCACGAGTGGTTCCAAGATTTGTTACCATTGATTTTAGGGGAGAATGTGATCAATGGTCAAGGTTCCCATATAACTATACGTATAATATACAGAATGAATAAAATTAAATCAAACAATATAGTAGTAGCTTTTGCTTTCAAGTCCAGGAAAAGCAACAACATCACGGAGACGTTAATGAACCATGAGTTATATTTTGACCAATATTTTATTTCCGGATTTGTAATTTGTAATAACTGACGGGGATTTTGTGTAAAATAGTACTCCCTCCGATCTCAATTATAAGTTAAAAAAAACTAATTTCATACTTAACTTATTAAGAAAATTAGTTGAGTGTATTTATTTTTCTTGAAATGATAAAAAAAATAGACTAGTTTAGGAAACATGTATTGAGAATGAAACAAAAATTAAATGATACATCCACTTTATTGAGATATTTTAGGAATGATTGTATTGAAAATAGAAAAGGTAGTTAAATTTTGCTTATATTTGAAACCACAAAAGGTAGTAATTGAGACCAGAGCGAGTAGATATTAAGTATTTAATTATTTCCTTTGTTTATTTTTTTTTTAGTTTTTTAGTCTTTTTTTTCACATCTTTTATCTTTTTACAATTCCAATTATAAACATATTTTTCTTTCAAACTTTAACATTTCATCATTCCATTATTTCTCATACCCCTCGCTAATTCTGCTTTTATCTTTTTTTTCATCCCTCAACTACTATACATAAATTAATGGATACACTAATAAAAAATAAATACTACTACAATTTTCAATAAGGCTTAAATAAGGGCATTTAAGACAAAATATATATAAAACTTACATATAATAATCAACATTTTTTTAATCTGTGTGTCTATACTTAAAAGACCAAACAAAATGGAACGGAGGACTAACAAGTTAATCTCGTCTTTGAATTTCTATTTATACCTCAATCCCGCACAAAAATTATTTTAGTATTCTTACCAAATTAATACCTACTCCCTCCGTCCCTAAAAATAAAGCTTATTTGGGGGATTTCATTTCCATTAAGAAAGTAGAATAATTTAGTTAATTGTAGTGGAAATGTGAACTTTTGATATGTAATTTCAAAATTACCCTTATTAATTTTATTAAGAATATAAAAAGTTTTAAATAAATATGAGTGTTTGTGGAAAAGAGTAATTAATTAATGATCATTGAAAATTGATAAGAAACTTTATAAATAGGAACAAAATAAAAGTGTCAAAAAAGATTTATATTTAATGACAAAGGGAGTATAATATAGAGTGAGTAATTTTTTTTTTTTGGCACTCTGCATGTGTATGTGGCACGTATGTAGGAAAAAATCTGGTTGTTTTTTTTGGTTTACTCTGTCTTGCTTGATTACTACTCTCTTCGGTGTCTAATATAAACATTATTTAACCAATTTCACTTCCTTAAAGAAAAATAGGTAAGTTAGTTATTTGTATTGAAATTGTAAATTTTAAGTGTATTTTTACCAATCTATCCTTTTGATCTTCTAGTCATTAATTGGTGTTTCTTTTCCCCACAAACATGATAGAGTATATTAAATAAGGTTAGTTTTGTAAAATTTTAGAAAACGTGTTTATATTTATGACCAAAAAATTTTGGTCAAATGGTACTTATATCAGGGATTGGAGTGAGTATTATTTAAACACTACTAGTATAACTTTAAGATTATGTTGCTTCTTACGTACTCCCTCCATCCCTAAATATAAAGTCCTATTGACACTTTTATTTTATCCCTGTTTATAAAGTTTCATACCAATTTTCAATGATCATTAGTTACTTTTTTCGATAAACATCCCTATTTATTTAACACTTTTTAGATTCCCAATAATATTAATAGAGGTAATTTTGAAATTACATATCAAAAGTTCACATTTCCAATACAATTAACTAAATTATTCAACTTTCTTAATGGACGTGAAATCCCCAAAGAGACTTTATATTTAAGGACGAAGGAAAGGAGTATCATTCTTTTTATATAGTGTACATTATTAGGGTGAAGATTATGTTATATTTAAAATTAAGATCGATCAATAATTTATTACTCCCTCCAGTTCTATTTTTTTTTTATATATGGGAGGTCTGGGACTAGAACCCATGACCTGGGGAGGGGGAAATCCTAAGTGTCTCTGCAGCCACCTACTGGGCTATTTTACGCGGACTCTCCAGTTCTATTTATAAGACCCTTTTGGATTTTTTCACTCTCATCAAGGAGAGCGGATAAATTTGTTAGTGGCATTGGAAATGTGAAAATTTAATATACTTTTTCAAAGCTACCCCTATAATTATTATTTGAACTCTAAAAAGTGTTGACTTTACAGGGTGTTAGTGGAAAGAAATAATTAAATGCTATTGAAAATTGCAAAAGGGGTTTATAAATAGGACCGGAGGGAGTAATAAAATATATAAATTAATAAAAAATATTACTAATTGTTAAATAATTTTACTACATTTGTCTCTATGTATAAGACCTTTTTGATATTTTTATTTTGTCATTATTTATAAGATCCTACGTTATTATCAATGATAATTAGTTATTTTTTTTCTTCTAAAAAACCCTATTTATTTAACACTCTTTAGATTCCAATATCGTTAATATAGGTAGTTTCAAAAATACCTATCATTACTTACATTTTCTATTTATCTGTCATATCTAAAACAAAATACACCCTTTAAAAAATTTAATCATTACTTAGATTTTCAATAGATTAATTATGTTTTTTTCCATTATACTTTTTCTTTCTATATAATCATTAATTTTTGTCCACTACTTACTTAAACTAAAACTTACTCCCTCCGGCTCGAATTATAAGCAAATCTAACAACTTTTACGCTTATTAAGGATGTTAGTTGATTGTATTTAATTTTTTAAAATTTATAAAAAAAAATAGAGGTATTTTAGGAAAGTAGTATTGAGAATGAAACAAAAATTAATTAAGATTACAATTTTTTAAAGATGTTTTAGGAAAGTGACATTGTGAATGAAACAAAATTTAATAAACTTAGTTAATTTTGCTTATATTTTAAACCAAAAAAATATGTTTTTTGTTGCTTATAATTCGAACCTGAAAAAATATTAAATTGGGATAAACATAAAAAATAACATTTATCAAATTCTTAAAATTTTTAAAAAACATAGATAAAAAAACAAAAATCTCTTTAAAAATAACAGATAATAAGAAACTAGAAGTATTTATTTGAAGTGTCACAATTTGAAAATTTAACTATTCCCTGTTTTTGGCTGCTTAAACGAGTGGATCGAGTATGTTCAATAAATAGCGCGTGTTGTACCTGGGTTGGCAGTCAACGCAGTCTGACGTGCATGTACAGAAAAGGACAAAACACGTGAAATGCAATATTCATTCTTTATATATTACCTTCCTCCCAAAATATAAAACTCTCTTGATACTTTTATTTTATCCATATTTATAAATTGTCATATCAATTTTTAATGATTATTAATTACTTTTTTTCACAAACGCTCTTATTTATTTAACACTTTTTAGATTCCCAATAATATTAATAGAGATAATTTTAAAATTTAATATCAAAAATTCATATTTCAAATACAATTAATTAAATTATTTCATTTTACATAGAATCTCCCAAAAATACTTTATAGGAGTATTTAAGATGGAGGAAGTAGTTGCAAATAAACCCATTGCTGATTTATAAGGGCTGGTCAACATACCATCACACCCATGAGGACGTATAGCTACGGAACCACTTTAAAAGCCACTTACTTTTGCAGCTTCTTCCTTCACAGTGAAACCCAAGAAGGATCTGCATCAACTTTTAAATAGTATAAAAAATTTTGACGTTACAATTTATTGCTGATTGATCGATGCAAGCACAATCGCAATCAAGATGTGATTTTGATAAATTTCGACGGATTTATTGTGTCATAAGTTCTTGAAGTTTGAACTAATTTTGTTAGATATCCTTATTTTTTTTATCAATGTTTGACTTTCCTATTGAAGTTTAAAGTTTACTTCTAGATTTGTCATATATCCCTATTATTAATTTTGGTCAATTTTGCTCATATGTAACATCGGAATCCTGGTCAGACGCAAGAAGTTGATCATGTGGTGCTGCGTGATGTCACATAGGGGAAGACGACATCTCTCTTCAATCATTTTTTTTATGTATTTAATTAAAAATATAAAAATATTAAGTTTTTTAGTTTTTTAATTTTAAAAAAAACAAAAGGATCTTCGCCCACGGGACATCACGTGCCTAAACTTATGCGTCTGACCAGGATTCCGATGTTACATATCAGCAAAATTGGCCAGAATTGATAGTAAAGGTATATGACAAATTCAGAAGTAAACTTCAAGAAATCAAATATTAAAAAAAATAAGTGAGTAGTATCTTTCAAAAATAGACCAAATTAAGCCACTTTCGAAATTGTAACATTGGGATCGGTCACATACCAATTTAAAACTTTGGATCCACAATTTCTTTTTCCAATTTATTTCTATTGTAAAATAAATTAATAAAAGGAAAATGCTAAGGACATTTGTTAAGATACTAAAAATAATATATAGTTAAAGAAAAATGTGATTTTTGAAATTTTTGAGAGTATGATTAATGTTAATCTATGATTATTTTTGACACTCCTAGTAACCTTAACAAATGCTTTAGCAACACCCTTAATAAAATACTCTTTCTTTCTCACTGTCATGGAAAAAAATACTAATAATTACATTTTAAAATAATAATTACTGTATTTATGATATTTATCTGTCATATTTCAAACAAAACACACCTTTTAAAAAAATTTAATGATTACTCAGATTTCCAATACATTAATTATGTTTTTTTTCCACCACCCCCTTTCTCTTTTTATAATCATTAATTTTTTTCCACTACTTGCATAAACCAAGACATATTAAATAAGGTCAAACATGAAAAATAACATTTATTACACTCTTGAAATCCTCAATACAAAAGATAAAAAAACAAAAAATCTCTCAAAAAAACCACAAATAATAAAAAACGGAGTGGGTAAAAATAAAATTATCCCAAATTAAAATAAAAATAACAAATTGGATCTCTTAAAAATAATATACTACTGTCTACATATATAATCCAGCAATTAAGGAAAAATACACTTAATCATTAAGAAAAAATACTCTATAATTTATTAATAATAAAAAAAAATTGTAAATATACATAATTTCATTTTTAATTAATGAATTGCATTAATTATTATTTTATTTGACGTTTCAATTTTCTTTGACTAATCAAGTTTGACATACTTTTTTCAGTTTCAATTATAAGAAAAAAAAAAGAAACTTCACTGATGATATTAAATATAAGTAAAAATTAACTAATTTTCTATTATTAATTCAATCATTTTTAAAATATCTTTATAAAGTGGTTGAATCATTTAATTTTTATTTCATTCCTAAGGTAAATTTACTAAAGTAATCTATTTTTTTTTTATGAATTTGAAAAAAATTAAATACACTCAAATACGCCCTCTTGTCCTATTTATAGGGCATACTTAACCATATCACATGAATCAAGGAGGGTAGTTAGGTTTCTTGAAACTTTAAAAAATACTTCAATATTACAATTTTATCCTCTTAATTTGTATTGGGAATAACACAATGTATTATTTCACATTAATGGACAAAGGTCAAATAATAGAAAATAGCAATAAATGTCTCCTTGAAATAACAAAGTGACTTATAAATAGGACCAAAGAATTCTTCTAGAATGTGCCTTATAAATAGGACCAGAGGGAGTAATTTTTTTCGTGAAATTAATTTTTTTCCTTAAAAATAAGACAGGAAGATGTACAAACTTGGAGCACCCTCCTGGTTCGTGTCTTTTTATTGTACTCCCCTCTGTCCCTAAATATAAAGTGTTTTTGAGATTTCACGTATATTAAGAAAGTGAAATAATTTAGTTAATTGTATTGGAAATATGAACTTTGAATATGTAATTTCAAAATTACCTCTATTAATATTATTGAGAATTTATCAAGTGTTAAATAAATAAGGGTGTTTGTGAAAAAAATATTAATCATCGTTGAAAATTGGTATAAGATTTTATAAAAGTGTTTATATTTAGGAGCGAGTATGATACATTAATAAACAGTACATTGAAAACGTAACTCTTGAACGTTATTTATGTTTCAAATCCAGCCTATGCCTGTCAGTGTAACTGAGAACTGAAAAGAGATATGGAGAGAGAAAATCAAAATGCATCTCTAAAGTCTTCCTTGATTAAAAACTCAGTGCAAGATGGGTTCATAGTTGATGAAGAGCAAAACAAGTCAAGTGCAATAGAAAGAACTGATATCCTTGAAGAAGTGAAGAAGCAGTTATGGCTAGCAGGGCCTTTGATAACTGTGAACCTCCTTAACTATTGCCTACAAGTTATATCTGTCATGTTCGTTGGGCATCTCGGCGAGCTCGCTCTCTCTAGTGCCTCAATGGCCACTTCTTTTGCCTCAGTCACAGGTTTCAGTTTCTTGGTTAGTTTTGTTTTCTTTGCTTATATTTCAAATATCGTATTAATTGTTAAGATAAAGTGGTGAAATAAGTATCAAATCATTTTTATATTCTATGAAATTTTGTATACTTGACTAAGCGGTTATATTGATAAATTTCATAATATATTCTCTCTTCGGTCTTATATATAAGTCTCGTTTGAAGACCTTTTTTTTCCTTATTATAAACCCTATTTCCAATCTTCAATGACATTAACTAATGTTTTTCACAAGCACCTCTATTTACTTAACACTTTTTATATTCCCAATAATAATCATAGGGGTACTTTTGAAAAAGTATACCAAATATTTATATTTCTAATACCACTAACAATATTAACTTAAAAAAGGGAGTGAAAATTGGTCAAAATTGGCTTATAACAAAGACCATAGTGAATGAAAAGTTATTTGAAGGCTAGACTTACAGCAGATGTAAACGGATTATAACTCTTTACATATACCTTATAATTGAGTTAAAACCATTTGAGTTCTCAATTTTTTGGGATAACTAGCCTAACTTTGTTCCAAAAGCTAGTACTTTAGGAGGGAGTTGTATAAGTTATTATAAATGATTTTGTTAGTTTTACACAACACTCTTACATTTGACATGGTACTTTAGGAGGATGTAATTTTTGTTTTGCAAGGAACCAAATAATTAAGGAAGCAAGCAATGGATATTGGTGCTTGTTCTGATGTGGGATTGTATTGGTTTTTGGTTAAAACAGGTAGGAATGGGAAGTGCCTTGGACACCTTATGTGGCCAATCATATGGAGCGAAGCAACACCGAATGTTAGGCATACACATGCAGAGAGCCATGTTGGTTCTTATGATTGTTAGCATTCCACTAGCAATTATTTGGGCAAACACAAAATCCATTCTGATTTTCCTTGGCCAAGATACTGAAATATCTACCGCAGCCGGAAGCTATGCTCAGTTAATGATTCCAAGCATTTTTGCTTATGGTCTTCTTCAGTGCCTTAACAGATTCTTACAAACTCAAAATATTGTATTTCCAATGATGTTCTTCTCAGGAGTGACAACTTTACTACATATTCTTATTTGTTGGGTTATGGTATTCAAGTCTGGGCTAGGGAACCGAGGAGCTGCCGTAGCGAATTGTATTTCTTATTGGATGAATGTTCTGATGCTCTCACTCTATGTCAAGTTTTCTCCTTCGTGTGCAAAAACTTGGACCGGCTTTTCCAAAGAGGCACTGCACAACATCCCCTCATTTCTCAGGCTTGCCATTCCTTCAGCTCTGATGGTTTGGTAATTTATTCTCTATTACTTTGATGCTAATAGAACAATATTTATGTTTTGTTACTAGCCTTAACATTATTAATACACATAACACATTCAAGTTTTATTGAGATCCTAATGTTGTTTCCAATTTTTATTACCATTGTTATTCGGAACAGCTTGGAGATGTGGTCGTTTGAAATGATGGTTCTCCTTTCCGGTCTTCTACCAAATCCAAAGTTGGAAACATCAGTGCTTTCTATCTGGTTGGTTTCTTATTTGAGACACTACTTTTCACCCGTGTTGCTCATACTGTCACACTGGAAATAACTATTGTCAGTTTGTCACTAACCTTCTGTGTTTTTTGACAGCTTGAATACAGGATCAACTGTTTGGATGATCCCTTTTGGACTCAGTGGTGCTGTAAGGTTAGTTTTTCTTAAGATGTTGCAGAATAGCAACCTCAGAATTTTACTAAGTACACATGCTAAGCAGTTTGTCCTGTTCTTGTTGAAAAAATTCCCATTCTTTTGTTCACTATATACTGCAGCTATTTAAATAGTTACATTGTTGTTAGTATATTGTGTCATTATGTTTGCATGATTCTTGCAGCACTCGTGTCTCGAATGAACTTGGAGCTGGTCATCCACGAGCCGCACGTTTAGCAGTGTGTGTTGTCTTAGTAATGGTCATTATTGAGGGCATCCTTGTTGGATCGGTGATGATACTAATCCGCAATATTTGGGGCTGTGCGTATAGTAACGAAGTAGAAGTGGTCAAACATGTAGCAACTATGTTACCCATTCTTGCAGCATCTAACTTTGTGGATGGACTTCAATGTGTTCTTTCAGGTTTTTCATCTTAACCATTTGTTTCATTTATTGTATATAAAGCAGCAACAATGACCCGAAAGCACTGATATAAACTAGTCACTTTTAGGCTTTAGCATTCAATTCCAAACATAGAGGAAGTTCTGAAGTGGAAAACTTATGGTCGTTGTTTAATTCAGATTGTGAGTGCAATGTTAGTACAATTGATCTTCATTTTTCACTTTGTGAACTCTTATGCAGGCACTGCTAGAGGATGTGGTTGGCAGAAAATTGGTGCCTATGTCAATCTGGGGTCATACTATATAGTTGGGCTTCCCTCAGCTATTGTATTGGCTTTTGTATTGCATATTGGTGGGAAGGTAAAATAAGTTATATTGTTTTTTAGCATAGCCATATTTCCTGTGGTCAGTATTTTCAAAAAATTGAGATCATTTCATTTCATATTTTCATTCTACTGCCAAATACTTTATGTAGGGGCTCTGGCTAGGGATCATATGTGCACTCATTGTGCAAGGAGTTTCTCTATTGATCATTACTATACGCACCGATTGGGAGCAAGAGGTGAAGTTTCGCATTTCTGTTTTGTCTCATCCTATAAATTTTTTGTGATATTGGATACTAATATGACTATATTGTTCTGAAATTTTGTTTCTTATTCAGGCAAAGAAGGCTACAGAAAGAGTGTATGATTCAATAACACCAGATAACATAGTGTCATGAGGCTGCAATATCTTGGCAGATACACATTCTGAATAAGTTCTACTTGGATGAAAGTGAGATAAACTTCATTATGATAACATTCTTTTCTGATAGTCTTATCTTGATAATCCTAGGTAGAGGACCATATATAGATGGTTGATTCAAAAAGAAAGCAACCATATAGATGATGTAGCTGGCCATTGGAAGTGAAGTATCTGTTTTTTTTGTATTATTATCTTTTTATGATGTATTAGCTGGGTTGATAAATGTTAATTTGATCCAAGTTACTACGAACCTGAAACATTCCCTATTTTGGGCTCCTCACTATACCAACCATAAATGTCTCCATTTGGGTTTTACCCTCATCTTTTTGGGCTCCTCACTATACCAATCATAAATATCTCCATTTCGGTTTTACCCTCATCTTAATCTCAAGCTCCATTCCCAAGTTCTCAAGTTGGCAGGAATATACCACTTGAGGCAACCGTGTTGGTTGAGTTTTGGTTTTCTATTACCACTTCTTATTGAAACTTTTCAGGTTATCTATGGGGTAATTAGTTGTTACTATATCACATGTATCAGGTTTTTTCTTTTGTTTTTAATTTCAGATTAGCTGTTAATAATTAGTGTCTTACCCTAAATGTATATGCGGCATTAATCAGAATAGATCCTCTGCAGCAGTTTATTTTTTGCAGCTGACCAACTTCATACTTAACCAGTTTTACACCCAATAATAATAATGATAATAAGGATAGTTTTAAAAAAGATATCAAAATATTTTAATTTTCAACTGATTAACTAATTTTCTTCCAAAACGTGAATTCTTTCCAAAAAAAAATAAATAAATAAAAATAATCATATATTAAGGTACGAATATAGTAAGAAATCCAAAGAGGGGTAATGTTGTGCAAGCGTAATATTCTACCCTCTGCCTTGTAAAAGGAGAAGAAGTAAGTGACCATGGCGAGGTAGCCTATACTCTTAAAACAGAACCATTGTTTTCTGTTTATGGTAAAACCTAATTAGGTATATTATTCCTTTGAATAATATGTTAGATTGGTGTGAATTACATTAGTCTCTAACATTAATTAATAATCATGTGTGATTCTGAAGGTAAAGTAATGAAATAATCATAATAATGTCGTTTTGGCAAATGAAAAATATACAAAATGTGAGATAAATTTTGTAAATCAACCGTTTATACTTTGAAATACAAATCATTTATATTTGTTTCTTTGTTGTTACAACAACAACAACAAGTTGTAAAAGTTGTTACGTGTTTTTAATTTTGTAGCAAGCCTTCCTTATAAAAAGCTACATTTACTTTCTTCAAAAATACAAATTACAAAGTTTAAAAAAAAAGTCTGTATGTTCTTTGTTTTTTTATCCGCTGCAGTACCTTAAAATCTTTTTGATGACTATGGGTGTTTGATATCAAATTGGCATCAAAGTTGATTTTGTATAGTGCCTGTTTTCTTTTCTTTTTTTTTTTTTAAGATTGTTTGTGTGCAACAATATTTTTCTCATATTATTTTTTCTTACACATAAATAGTGAAAAATGACAAACAATTATATGTTGTTTGGTCAGGCCCCAAACTAGATGAGAAACTTAATTATAATGAGTTTGTAATGACTGCACACTTAAAAACTCAAAAACTTTACAGTTTTATTGAACCGGACATTCAACAAGGAGATGATGAAACTGCTTAAAGAAGGGATCAATTGGCGCTGACACAAATTCATCAAGGAGTATATTATTCAGTATTTGGCAAAATTACTACTGGCAAAAATGCAAAACAAGCATGAGACATTTTGAAGTTGTCCTACAAAGGAGTTGATAAGGCTCAAAAATCCAAGCTACAATTGTTGCGTAGAGAATATGAAAGATACAAGATGTCAAGTTTATAAAGTGTTGAACAATACTTCTCACGAGTTACAAATCTTGTCAATAAGATGAGAGTGTATGGAAAAGATAGTCCACAAAGTAAGGTGTTAGAGAAAATCCTTCAACCATGCTGATTAAGTATGGTGACCACAATAATTGATTCACGTGACACAAACACGATGATAGTAGCAAAGTAGTAAAGTTGCAAGGAAGTATGGAAAGCCACATGAATAGAATCTTAGAGAAGACAAAAAAGTCAAAAGAAGAAGCTTTAAAAAGCCTATTCAAAATGATCGAATCCAACCAAAGTGCATATTGCAAAGATCGTAACTTTAATAATGGAGGAAGAAGTTGTTATAGAGGCAGAGCCAGAGGAATCTTTAGAGGAAGAGGACGTGGCAACAATCAATGACGAGACAACAACTATAGACCACTTAGTCAAGGAAGAGGTGAAAACAATTTTGGGCCTACAAACCGTGGAAAAGGATGAGACAATTTCAACCAAGAAAGAGGTAATATCATTTATTTTCAGTGCGAAAAGTATGGCTACAAAGTTGCAGATTGTCGATATAGATTTCAGAACAATTATCAAACAAACATTGCAAAAAATCAAAATTGTGATACCAGCGAGAGTTCCTATAATCAGGAAAGTTTATTTTTTGCAAGTAACTTTTTTTGCAAAATATGAAAATATTTGGTATTTGGATACCGGCTGTAGTAACCATATGTGTGGAAAGAAAGAATTATTTTCTTCATTAGATGAAAGTGTTAACCCAATGATGAAATTTGGCATCGATTACCGGTTTTGGGGTAAGGCCAAATTACTTTTAGATTACAATGCAATTCTCAAAATTTTATCTCTGATGTTTTATATGTTCCTGGTCTTCATTACAATCTACTAAGTATATGACAACTATTACAGAAAGGTTTCAACATGAAAATTTATCATAGTTTATGTACATTAATTGACAGACATGATACATTTGTAGTAAAGGTAAACATGACTTCGAGTCGTTTATTTTAGGTTGTCTACTTAGATTTATATATGGTTGAGGTTCCAACAAATAGAGGTTGTAGGTATTTTATCACTTTCATTGATGATTTTAAAATAAAGGCTTGGGTATATTTCTTAAAGCAAAAGTCAAAAGCTTGTGATGCTTTCAAGTCATTCAAAGCGTTTGTGGAAAAGCAAAGTGGATGCAAGATTAAAGCATTGAGAACAAACAAAGGACAAGAGTATCTCGCTTGTACAGATTTCTTTGAGCACCATGGAATTTAACACCAGATGACCGCTAGATATACAACCCAGTAGAATAGAGTATCATAAAGGAAAAACAAGACAATTATGGATATGGAAATTCCGTCACAAAAGTGTTGATTTCCGAATGATTTTTCGACGGATTTTCCGTCGATATTTCTGACGATTTATAATTCCGTCAGAAATATTTTCCAACGCCACTTTTACCGACGGATTTAGTCTGTCGAAAAATCCGTCGGAAAAGTGGAATTTTCGACGGATTTTGGAAATTACCGACGGATTTTGATCGTCGGAAATAACAACAATTCTTGTAGTGACGTACCGTACTCTTGGGTACTTGTAACTGGTATGTTAAGGTATGTTTTAGAATTTTTGCCTTTAAATTTATATTTTAATGTTATAATCAATCTTTCGGCCTTATATCTTGATTTCTTTTGAGCATGAACATCTAATTTTATGACACTCATATGTTATTTCAATGCCAAAATTATTTATTTGCACCTTGTTTATATATATTTATTTATAAAATTTGAATTTATATTGTTGTACCCGTACCCTGATTTTTTTAAAATATCGTACCCCGTATTCGGTACTGTACCTGTATCCGATACCATATCTATATTGGTGCAACGTAGCTTCTATCTAACGTGAAAACATGGCCAGCCTTGAGTTTGAAACGCACCACCAAATATACCTTAAATTAATGATTCAGTTTATCAAATCAAATTTTTCTTGCTAAGATAGTCAAAGTTATACACCCTTGCCAAACTATTTTCTTGCTAAGATAGTCAAAGTTATACACCCCCGAGAAACTATTTTCTTGGAAGTGGAAAAATTTACTTTAAAGATCTTTATGTCTCTAAATAAATTAAGAAAGGATTATATTCATCTTAAAAATAGTATAGTTTAATAATTTATTGAATCTTGTTTAGGGTACTTGTTAAGGTTACTAGTGTTGGAAAATAAATCATTAGTGGGTATTTTTTCATGTTTCGGGAATACAAAAAACGATCAATATGTCAGATTGGTCTCTGACTTTGTAGACATCGCACAATTTAGTCCATGAGATTTTCAAAATTTCAAATTGGTTTCTGAGATAGGAACACGTAATTTATATTGGTCCTTAACGTTAATGATCGTCAGTGATCCTTAACGTGAACTAACAGAATGACCAAAACGACATTGTTTTGGCAAAAAAATAATAATAATAATAATAAACAAAGACATTTGAGTATCGGTCAAGTTAGTCATTGGGATTGTCGAAACCGGTCAAATTAGTCCTTGACTTTATAGACCACTAACGTTAGGGACTAATTAATGTGACTCACGTTATGCTATCTTGGGGACTAATTTGAAATTTCGTTAATCTCATGGACTAATTTGATCGATGCCCACAAAGTTAGGGACCAATCTGACATATTACTCTGAAAAACACACATTTCCATGTATTTCTACTATATCTAGCTTCTTAATGGCACTTGTTAGCCTTTGCCTAATTGATTTTATCAAATCAAGAATCTTACTTCTTCTGATAGTTAAGGATTCGACTCTTGCTGATGACTTTCCGGAGAAAAGTTTACTTCAACTGTCTTTATGTTGCGCTAGTTTTTTAGTTGAAGAACCAAGTTTGAACTCCCTTCGATCCTATTTATAAGATTTTTTTGGGGTTTTTCATTCTCACCAAGGAAAGTGGATAAATTTGTTAGTGATTGGAAATGTGAAAATTTGATATAATTTTTCGAAACTAACCCTATAATTATTTTTAGAATTCTAAAAAGTATTGACTTTACAAGGGTATTTGAGGGAAAAAGTAATTAAATGCTATTGAAAATTGAAAAGGGATCTTATAAATAGGACCAAAATAAAAATCCCAAAATGGTCTTATAAATAGGACCGGAGGGAGTATATAATCTCTCCGTTTCATATTTAATGTTCATAGAGTTTTTGTCCCATGTTTTATATGTATTGTTCTTTTACAAATTCCAATACACAATTCATGCTATTTTTTCCAACACACTCCTATTTATCACACTCTCCTTTCGCTTCCAATATCTTTCTATTTCTTCAATAATGATTATATATGGGCATTATAGTCAAAATAGACTAAATCCTTACGTCATTTAACCATTTCTTAAAACCATGCATAACCTTAAAATACATTGTATATGAAACGGAGCCCTCCGGTCTCATTTTAAAGAAAAATAACTAAATTCACAACTATTAAGGAAATTAGTTCAATGTATTTAATTCTCTCAATTTCATAAAAGAAATAGACTACTTTAGTAAATTTACATAGGAAATGAAATTAAAATTAAATGACTCAACCACATTATGAGAATATTTTAGGAATGATTGTATTGGGAATAAAAAATTAGTTAATTTCTGCTTATATTTAAGACCTTTAGTGAAGTGTCTTTTTTTGCTTATAAATGAAACTAGAGGAAGTATTTGTTTATTTATTTGCTTAGTTGACTAGATATAGAGTCTAGCATAAAGGTGGCTATACCTCTTTCCCTAAATATAAAACATTTTGGACATTTTTATTTTGCCCCTATTTATAAGACATTATACTAATTTTCAAAAACTATTAATTACGTTTTTTCACAAATACTCATATTTATTTAACACTTTTTAGATTCCCGATAATATTAATAGGGGTAATTTTGAAAATACATATCAAAAGTTTACATTTTCAATACAATTAACTAAATTAATCAACTTTATTAATAAACGTAAAATATCGCAAATGGGTCATCATTGAGGTCAATCATGTTACGTCCATCCTCGCTGTATACTCTCGCATGTTACAAGTTATCAACGAGGTTATTTTTATTCATATACGGTCATACTTTTGCGTTAACGTTTGATATGGTCAGTGGCGGAGGATGACAAAATGTTTAGGGGGTGATACTAAATTTAATCAAAACATATATTTAAAATCTGTTGGCAATATAAAATTAAATTGCCTAGGTAAAATAAATAAAAAAAAAAAACACACAACACAAACTTTAGGGACTCGTTGGAGTTTTCCCTATTTTATTAATTTTTTTCTCTGAATGCTATTGTTACAAGTTTTTTTTTCTCTATGAATGATACAATGCATTTGTGGGGTCATATTTATACTTATAAATTTTCTATTACAAGTCCCTAGAGTTTAGCACTCTCTTTGACGTACACCAACATTCTTGGTTGTTAACTACTAAACTTGGCAATGTAACCTTTTGTTAGCATTTGCCATCCTGTAAAAGTTTTACTATTTTGTTAACTTTAAACAAACGCGTATGGAAAAACTAAGTTTAGTTTCCAACATCCTCCCTTAAACTTAGTTTCATGATTCCGAGCATGTTTTTCAATTTCAAAAATAAGTTAGTTTTGAGTGGTTTCGTGAAAATATCTGCTACTTGATTTTCAGAAGAACAATATTCCACCACGATTTCTTTGTCTCTATTTAAGTCTCGAATGAAATGATGTTTGATGTCAATATGCTTGCTACGTCCATGACGCACTGGATTCTTTGATAAAGCAATAATTGATTTATTATCACAAAATATCTGTGTCGGTCCACCTTGTTGATGTTGCAATTCACCCAATATTCTTCTTAACCAAACTGCTTGAGTAGCACAGCTAGTTGCGGCAATATACTCTGCTTCTGCTGTCGAAAGTGCAACGACTTGTTGTTTCTTGGAGGACCAAGAAAATACACCTGAGCCTAGATGAAAGGCATAACCCGATGTGCTTTTTCGAGTTTCAGTTTCACCTGCCCAATCACTGTCTGTGTATCCAATTAACTCAGGTTTATTTGAACTTGAATAAAAAATACCTTCGTCGATTGTGCCTTTGATATATCTCAGGATTCTCTTTGCAGCTTGCCAATGAGATTGTCTCGGTGATTCCATGAATCTGCTAATGAGTCCGACTCCATAAACTATATCAGGTCTTGTGGCAGTCAAATACCTGAGACTTCCGACTAGCATTCTGAAATGAGTTGAGTCGACAAGATCACCACCACATTCTTTTGTTAACTTTAGTCTTTCCTCGACAGGTGTGAGCATCGGCTTAGAAGCCTCCATCTTGAATTTCTTTAAAACATCTTTTGCATATTTATTTTGAGATATAAAAATCCCTTCATTTGTTTGTTTTACCTCAATGCCTAGAAAGTAGGACATTAGGCCCATATCTGTCATTTCAAATTGAGTTGACATATTTTCCTTGAATTCAGCTAGCAATTTTGAATTAGTGCCAGTGAATATCAAGTCATCGACGTACAAACACACAATAATAAAGTCTCCAGATTTATTTGTTTTAACATATAAAGCATGTTCGTTTGGACTTCTATGAAATCCATTATTAAGAAAATATGTGTCAATACGTGTGTACCATGCTCGAGGCGCTTGCTTTAATCCATATAGTGCTTTCTTTAATCGATATACCTTGTCTTCGTTTCCTTGTTTTTGATAACCTGGCGGCTGCTGAATATAAACTTCTTCTTCGAGTACACCATTTAAGAAAGTTGATTTCACGTCCATTTGGAATATTTTCCATTTATTTTGTGCGGCAAGAGAGAGAATCATACGTACCGTGTCCAATCTTGCAATTGGAGCGAACACTTCAAAATAATCAATGCCAGGTTTCTGCTTGTATCCTTTCGCCACCAATCTTGCTTTATATCGATCCACCTCACCATTTGGATTGTATTTTGTCTTATACACCCACTTGACTCCAATCGGCTTCTTTCCTTCTGGAAGCTTTGTTAACTCCCATGTGTCATTTTTCTGGATCGCTTGAATCTCCTCGTTCATTGCTTTAATCCAACGATCATCATTGGCTGCTTCTTCATATGCCACTGGATCACAATCTGCGAACAAGGCATAGTAATTTACCTCGTCATCCGTGTCTTCTGGGTCATCGTCTCTGCCAATAGAAAAATATCGTGTACTAAATGAAAGAGCATTATTTTTAATTTACCAATCAGTGGAGCTGCATGTTTTAAAGAAAATTTTCAATGCAAAAACAGCAAAAGAAGCATGGGAAATTTTAACTAAAACCTATGAAGGTGGTGATCCAATTAAGTGAACGAGGTTGCAAGGCCTAAAAAGACAATTTGAGATGATGGAGCAATGTAAGAGTGAAACTATTCGTGACTATTTCTCACGAGTAGATAAGTTGGTGAATGAGATGAAAAATAATGGCGATAATATAGCAGAAAAAGAAATTGTGGAGAAAATCATGCGTACGCTCACAAGTTGATTCAACTTTGTGGTAGCTGCTATAGAAGAATCAAGAGACCTTAGCACAGTATCCTTAAACGACTTGCAAGCGTCTCTAGAATCACATGAGATGCGGATGAATGAGAAATCAAGTGGCACAATGGAGCAAGCATTAAAAGCTCAAGCAAATCTAAGAAATGATCGAGCTATTCCAAGGAAGGTGGAGCACAATCAAAGAGGCCAAAATCTCAGAGGGAGAGGAAGAGAAAGGTATTCTATGACACAAGCGACTAGAGGTAATGAAGGTTTTCAAAATAAATCCTCTATTCAATGTCATAAATGCAACAAGTATGGACATTTTCAATATGAGTGCAAATCTCATATTCAATGCCATAATTGTAACAAGTATGGGCATTATGGTCAAGAATGTCGTACTAAAATATTGAATAATAGAGAGACATGCTCACATCGCTGAAAATGAAGAAACAATGAAAGCGGTACTGTTAACTAGTCACACAGGAGTTAATAAAAATGACCACTAATGGCTATTAGATACAGGGTGTAGCAATCATTTAACCGGAAATAAAGATATATTTTCCACCTTGGATGAAAGCTTCTGCAGTGCTGTCAAGCTTGGTGATAATTCAAAGCTTGATGTTTTGGGAAAAGGAAAAATAGCTATTCGACTTAATGACGGGTCATTAAATTACATTTCTGATGTATTCTATGCACCTGGAATATGTCAAAATCTCTTAAGTGTTGGTCAACTAGTGTGAGACCCATAATTTTGCCCTCAATTTAATTTAAACTATAGTTAATTTTATGATAATATTTTCTAGATATTTATTAAAATGAAAATTTTTATAGGAAACCATTGATTATATTCTTGGAGTGTATATTTAATTGTTTGAGCTATGTATGTATAATATACATGTCTATATATACGTGGAAAATATACATAAATATATATATATATATATATATATATATATATATGATTGTATGTGATACATTTGAAATATATTCTGGGTATGAAAATATTTTATAAGGTTATTGAATGATATTTTATTTAAAATATGAAAGGATTTTTTTTGAAGAAGTATATATATAGTAATATAACTTCAAAAATTCATATCTTTTTAACCGTAAATCAGAAAATTACAAATTATATGTCCTAGGATCGTATAGAAACATAGATTATGAAAATGTAAATTTTTAATTTTATTTTGGAGTTTTAGAAATTTTATTACTGCCACAGTGAAAAATACGAATTTTGGGTTTTAGTTTGAAAATATGAGTTAAAGCCATTTAATGCTTCTTTGACCAAGATATATTTTATTTACTTATGGAAAATCTATTTTTAAAATATGTCATTGGCTGCACCGTCCACATATAATTTTATTTCTGCATTTTTTTTAAATTTTAATTTGCCAAAGCTTATAAAAATATATTTTTTGGGAAGAAATAGCTTTAGAACTTAAAAAATTCATAACTTTCAAACCGTAAGTTCAAAAATTATGAATTTTATATGAAAACGATCGGGTTGAAATGTAGATTTCAAAAATGTAAAATTTGTAATTTTATTTTAAGTGCTTCGAAAATTCTATATCTATACCAAATAAAAAACGAATTTAGAGTTTTAATATTGGGAAAATTATTTTTGGACCTTCAATAAATTTTTCCTTTTAATACTACACTTTATAAATAAAAATAGGGTGTTATAAAATATTTCCAGGGCTGTACCTATCTTTATATAATACAGTTTATTATTTTTGCAATTATTCGATTTAAGAGTATTTTAATTGATGGAAAATATGCAAAATTATTAGAAAATATTTTTATTTCATGGACTGCACCGTCCAAAATAATTAGTGGGAGGAAGTATCCAGACTTTCTTTATGCCCAAGTTAGTTTGAAATTCAAATTTACATAGGAACTCTACATTATTTATAAAGGAATCTTAAGAAATAGGAAGAATTAATGTTATGTAGACTCACTTGATTAAATCTGAAAATTTTCCAACCTTATACCCCCTCCAAATTCGTTACTTCCTAAGAAAAGTGGGGTGGAAATACAAATTCCTAAACACTATAAATAGTCCCCCTCTTTAGAGTTGAGTTTCATTCCATTTTCCATCTCAAAGCAAACTTAGAAAAGAAAAAAAAAATAGTCCCTCCCATGGAAGAACAAAGATCATGTGGCCCCTTTGGAAGAGTAGAAGAGAGCTTTCCATCCTTAGAGTCTTAGTTGCTTGCTAGGAGAAAAAGGTATCCCCAAGAACCAATCTTTTGTTAATTATTTTTGTTAAGAATAATGTTCTTCTTTCATTCTTTCAAACTCTAAAATGATGTTCTAAAAATAGTTTTGAATGAATTTTCTAATACTCTGTATGGTGTTTAGTTTAAGATAATGAAAAGTTGATTTTTTTCTCTCTCATTTTGTATATGGCCGAATGGCCTATGGTAAAAAAATAAATAAATATGTTTTGTCCTTTATACTAAAATAATAATAATCTTTTATGGCTATGAATCTCTTAAAAGTTAAATTTCTAATCTCTTGCATGATATATTACAATGGAAAAATGAATTTTTATGTTGTTATTGGTCATATGAACAATGAATAGAAAGGGACTCAAAATGAGGTTTAAAGAAACTAAGGTTTCCCCTTTTTATTTTGGTGATGACCGAATTTTGTAAGAGAGCAACCTTCGACATAATGGCACTGAGGTAGCATTAGGACGTTCCGTATCATCTCAAAGGTCGGAACTAGGAATCTATAGGTTGAGTAGTAAGATGACAAATGTGTGTGTGTTCCGCCGTCCTTATGAAAAATACGATTCCTCAATATTAATCGTATGTCGGTTAATAATTGTTATATCATGATGTTGTATATGGTATATTGCCTTAATGATTTTTGAAATGATAAAATGATAAGTGATGAGATAACAAATATGTTGGGATTATGTTGAGATAATGATTTATCCTATGGAAGTGTGCTCAATGTATATTGAATTGTTGTTCCTATGAAAAAAACTTGAAATATTTGGAAGTATTATTTTGAAAAGAAATTATGAGAAATGATTACTTGAATCTTGTGAAATTTGAGGATCGTTGTTAGTGTACAGTGATGGTGCAAGCGGCACAATGACTTTATTATATCCCCTTAAGTGACTGGCCACGTGAATGACTTTGCCGTGGTTCATGTCTTGTGGATTCCACTGTACGATAGGGAGGTGTTTGCTGTGGTCCCTTAGAGGTCGAGACCCGTTAGAAGCACGGCTTAGAATGGGTCGACCAAACTTAGGTTTAATAAAAGACTGAAAAGACTTAAAAAAACTCTAAGCTTAAAATCCTTTCTAACTACGTTGAGAGTGAAGTAGTGGAGAGGAAAGATACCGTATACTTGGAGGTAGGTGTCTCTTCAAGTGGTGATTGTGATAGGGGAGGGCAATGACGGTGACTCGTCAAGAAGCCTAAGAGCGCTTCCCTAGGCGGGACGATGTTACAATGATCAAGGTCACCTGCTGGGCGTTGATCGTAGCGAGGACTGCACGTACAACTAGGGATAGAGCTGTCGCCCCCTTGAGCAACTCTTAGATGGTGAGAGGGAATCCAAATGGGACTAGAAGCCATTGTTTTGTGAAATGAGAAATTATGAATTGATACTGTATTTTGTTTTGCTGGCCAACTTGCGTGGTTTCAGCTGGTACGTACCCTTTGGCTTTGATGTCAACATGGTTAGGATTCCTGTGCATCCCATCTGCTTTCCGAACTAGGACGTGGTTGGATATTGAAGGAGGAGATGTATCGTGTGTGCTAATCTACCCTTACCTCAATGGTTTCCCTCCCTAAATCATTGATGGTTGTGAAAAGACTTAGTGGAAAGTTATGAGTATGGAACACTTGAATAATGAGATTAAATTTTGATGATATGATAAGGATAACGTAGTAATGTTATGATTATGGTGAACCCATGATAACTATGAGATGTTAATGGGATAATGTTATAATGTAAAGCTTATGCTTTGTTAAAGTTGTATGCGTGTGAGTTCTAATGTGATTCCTTGGATTAAGACCATGCCGTCGACGAACATTCCGTCCGGATCGTTGACTCTCTCCCTTCTTTCCTTTCCCTGTGGACATTGGGAACAATGTTCACAGATGTCAGATCATGTAGCATTTCAAGTGATGGTTGCTTAAGTTGGAAGATGATCGTGGGATGAAGTATATTTATAAGGAGGATGCAAAAGCGGCAAGCTGAGGAATCTTTCAGATACTTGTGACGGAGGGTAGCAATGAAGAATAGTAGTCTAAGTTAGTAGATTCCTTATTTTGTATTCCATCTTTGGATGGATAGGACATGATTACTCTATCCCGAATGTAACCCCTGTTGTAATAAATGATTCTTTGAAATGGAATAAAAGAAGTTTCTTTTGTTATATATCATGTTCATAAAGTAATTAAACTATTTTTCCGCAAGTTAACCATCGACTAAATATGACCTTGAGAAAATGAGTTTTTGGAAATGTGTTGGATGGTAGCATCTCTTTTTGGAAAGGGAATTTTATGACGCGAGTCCAAGTACCAAAACATTTTTGTAAACCAAATGAATCAAATTGTATTTATGAAAACCTTTTTGTAAACCAAATGAATCAAATTCTAAAAAATAAGTCCGATGCTTGTGATACGCTCAAAAGTTTTATGGCGTATGTTGAAAGACGAAGTGGTCACACTCTAAAAACCCTAAGAACTGATAGAGGAACCGAGTATATTGTTTGTGATGATTTTTTAAGAAAACATGGTGTTAAACATCAAATGACTGCCAGATATACTCCTCAACAAAATGGAGTGGCAGAAAGAAAAAATAGAACTATTATGGATATGGTACGAAGTATGCTACATTGCAAGAAACTTCCCAAAAGTTTCTGGGCAGAAGCTGTAGCTTGTGCTATCTATATCCTGAATAGGTGTCCTATTTAAAGTGTTCGAGATCGAACTCCACAAGAAGCTTGGAGTGGGGCAAGCCAAATCTCAGTCACTTGAAGGTTTTCGGTTGTATTGCTTATTCACATGTTCCCGATCAACTGAGGAAGAAGTTAGATGATAGGGCAGAGAAATGCATCTTTGTAGGGTATAGTGAAGATACAAAGCCTACAAGTTGTATAATCCAGAAACTCAAAAAGTAATTATCAGTCGAGATGTTACTTTCGATGAATATGAAGCATGGGACTGGTCAGAGAAGGAATCAAAGGAGACTCCGCCTACACCGATAATAATAAATGAAGAGGTCGAACAAGATAATAATGGAGATGAACATCCATGAGATATCATAGGAGCAGACGAAGCAGCATTTGAAGCACCGCCTCCGAGGTATCCACAAAGGGCACGACGCCTACCTTCTAACTTGTAGGATTTTATAATTGGCTGAGACGATGACCCAGAAGACACGGAGGACAAGGTAAATTACTATGCCTTGTTCGCAAATTGTGATCCAGTGGCATATGAAGAAGCAACCAATGATGATCATAGCCTTTCTCTGCTAGTTGACCAACACTTAAGAGATTTTGACATATTCCAGGTGCATAGAATACATCAGAAATGTAATTTAATGACCCGTCATTAAGTCGAATAGCTATTTTTCCTTTTCCCAAAACATCAAGCTTTGAATTATCACCAAGCTTGACAGCACTGCGGAAGCTTTCATCCAAGGTGGAAAATATATCTTTATTTCCGGTTAAATGATTGCTACATCCTGTATCTAATAGCCATTGGTGGTCATTTTTATTAACTCCTGTGTGACTAGTTAATAGTACCGCTTTCATTGTTTCTTCATTTTCAGCGATGTGAGCATGTCTCTCTCTATTATTCAATATTTTAGTACGACATTCTTGACCATAATGCCCATACTTGTTACAATTATGGCATTGAATATGAGATTTGCACTCATATTGAAAATGTCCATACTTGTTGCATTTATGACATTGAATAAAGGATTTATTTTGAAAACCTTCATTACCTCTAGTCGCTTGTGTCATAGAATACCTTTCTCTTCCTCTCCCTCTGAGATTCTTGCCTCTTTGATTGTGCTCCACCTTCCTTGGAATAGCTCGATCATTTCTTAGATTTGCTTGAGCTTTTAATGCTTGCTCCATTGTGCCACTTGATTTCTCATTCATCCACATCTCACGTGATTCTAGAGACGCTTGCAAGTCGTTTAAGGATACTGTGCTAAGGTCTCTTGATTCTTCTATAGCAGCTACCACAAAGTTGAATCGACTTGTGATCGTACGCATGATTTTCTCCACAATTTCTTTTTCTGCTATATTATCGCCATTATTTTTCATCTCATTCACCAGCATATCTACTCGTGAGAAATAGTCACGAATAGTTTCACTCTTACCCTGCTCCATCATCTCAAATTGTCTTTTTAGGCCTTGCAACCTCGTTCGTTTAATTGGATCACCACCTTCATAGGTTTTAGTTAAAATTTCCCATGCTTCTTTTGCTGTTTTTGCATGGAAAATTTTCTCTAAAACATGCAGCTCCACTGATTGTTAAATTAAAAATAATGCTCTTTCATTTAGTACACGATCTTTTTCTATTTGTTGTTGTTCTTCTTTGTCTGTTGTTGTGATTTCAACGAAACCTTTCTGAATAATTTCTCCGTATCCGCTAGTCTTTAGACATAGCTCCATTAGTCTCTTCCACATGGAAAAATTTGATTTTCCATCAAACTTGAAAATTGAGGATGACACCTGTTGTTGTGCACCTGTACTTGAACTTGTTGCCATTTTAAATTAACTGGCTCTGATACCAGATGTTGGCAATATAAAATTAAATTTCCTAGGTAAAATAAATAAAAAAAACACACAACACAAACTTTAGGGACTCGTTGGAGTTTTCCCTATTTTATTAATTTCTTTCTCTACATGCTATTGTTACAAGTTTTTTTTTTCTCTGAATTATGAATGATACAATGCATTTGTGGGGTCATATTTATACTTATAAATTTTCTATTACAAGTCCCTAGAGTTTAGCATTCTCTTTGACGTACACCAACATTCTTGGTTGTTAACTACTAAACTTGGCAATGTAACCTTTTGTTAGCATTTGTCATCTGTAAAAGTTTTACTATTTTGTTAACTTTAAACAAACGCGTATGGAAAAACTAAGTTTAGTTTCCAACAAAATCCAATATATTATGTGTGTTTGTATTTGTAATCATTAAATTATTAATCAGTGATGTAATCACTAAATCACTCATCAATAATGTAAAAAAGTATAAGAACTTAATCAATAATATAAATAAGTCATAAGAACTTGTAACTTGTAGTTATTATTCACTAACTCATTAAGCAATAATCTAAATAACACATAAAAAAAAGTGTGAAATGTGAACCTTCAAGGTTTCAACCTTGAGAATGATTGGAAGGAGAGCATGAGGGAAAAAATAATGGTTTTAAAATGCTACCCAAAACAAAATAAGGGTTGCAAAAAAAAAAGAAGGAAATAAAATAGGAAATTAAGTTGAAAAATAAAATAATGGTTTTAAAATGCTAAAAAAAATAATGGTTGTAAAAAAAAAAGGAAATTAAGTTGAAAAATAAAATAATGTTTAAAATGCTACCCAAGAAATTAAGTTGAAAAATAAAATAATGGTTTTAAAATGCTACCAAAAAAAATAAGGGTTGTAAAAAAAAAAAAGGTTTTCTTAACCTCAGCCCTTAGGGCTGAGGATAAACATCCCAAAGTGGTTGGGATTTCTTGAAAATGATGCATATAATAAATCAAAAGACTTATGTTTTTATTTTTTCAAGACATATTAACCACTTTGGGATGCTTATCCTCAGCCTAAGGGTTGAGGTTAAGAAAACCCAAAAAAAATAAAGAAATTATGTTGAAAAATTAATCAAAGCTGCTGCAGGTGGGAATAGAACCCACGACGTAGCTATACCATTAAGCCACATATAAAAGCATGGTGTATGTTGCAGTAAAAATACCTATATATATTAATTTTAGAAATTTTTCAGGGGGAGCAGGACTGCAGGATGTGGTGCCAAGTTTTATGACATTAGCAATGGTTAGAAAGTGATCAATGGTCAATTTAATAACCATGTGTATAGGTCCCCATATAACTATACGTATAGTATATAAAATGAATAAAATTAAATCAAACAATATTGTAGTAGCTTTTGCTTTCAAGTCCAGGAAAAGCAACAACATCACGGAGTAGTTAATGAACCATGAGTTATATTTTGACCAATATTTTATTTCCGGATTTGTAATTTGTAATACTAGTAACTGACGGGGATTTTGTGTAAAATATTCCGTAGTAAATACTCTTTCTGTCTTTTAATATAAGTCATTTTTATCTAATTCACGTAAGTTAAGAAAAATAATTATTACTTTCAAATTTATCAAAAAATATGTTGTCATTCAAAGGGTATCCCTATTTAAAACTTTACAACTCTATTCACTTATCTCTCTATTGTAATTATTACTCTATCACCCCTATGCAATTATGAGGAGTGTATTTGGAATAAACTATATAATATTACCTAATTATTCTAAAACGACTTAAAAAAAGGGAGACCAATTCTACCAAAATGGTGCCGTATATTAAATTACAGAGGAAGTATTAAGTATTTAATTACTTCCTTTGTTTCATTTTTTTTAGGCTTTTTTTTCTTTTCATATCTTATTTTTTACAATTCCAATGTATAAACATATTTTTCTTTTCAACTTTAACATTTCATTCAATTATTTCTCATACTCCTTGCTAATCCTGCTTTTATCTTTTTTCTGATCTCTCAACCACTATACATTAATTAATGGACACACTAATAAAAAATAAATACTACTAAAATTTTCTATAAGGCTTAAATAAAGGCATTTAAGACAAAGTACATATAAAACTTATGTATAATAATAATCAACATTTTCTTAATCTGTGTACCTATACTTAAAAGACCAAACAAAATGGAACGAAGGACTAAACGGTTAATCTCGTCATTTGGATTTGTATTTATACCTCAATCCCGCACAAAAATTATTTTAGTATTCTTACCAAATTAATACGTATAATATAGAGTGAGTAAATTTTTTTTGTTGGCACTCTGCATGTGGGGCACGTATGTAGGAAAAAATCCGGTTGATTTGTTGATTTACTCTATGTTGCTTGATAACTACTCTCTTCGGTCCCTAGTATAAACATTATTTGACCAATTTCACTCTCTTTAAAAAAATAGGTAAGTTAGTTATTTGTATTAGAATTGTAAATTTTAAGTGTATATTTACTAATCTATCCTTTTGATCTTCTAGTCATTAATTGATGTTTTTTCCCCACAAACATGATAGAGTATATTAGATAGGGTTAGTTTTGTAAAATTTTAGAAAATATGCTTATATTTAGAACAAATTTTTTTGATCAAATGATACTTATATTAGGACCTGAGCCAGTAGTATTTAAACACTACTAGTACTCCGTATAACTTTAAGATTATGTTGCTTCATACGTATCATTCTTTTTATATACTGTACATTATTAGGGTGAAGATTATGTTATATTTAAAATTAAGATCGATCAATAATTTATTAAAAAAATATATAAACTAATAAAAAATATTACAAATTGTTAAATAATTTTACTACCTTTGTCTTTGTATAAGACCTTTTTATATTTTTATTTTGTTCCTATTTATAAGATCATACGTAATTATCAATGATAATTAGTTATTTTTTTTCCTAAAAAACCTATTTATTTAACACCCTTTAGATTCCAAATTGTTAATAGGGGTAGTTTTAAAAATACGTATCAAATATTCATATTTCCAATACAATTATCTAAATTAATTAACTTTCTTAATGAACATGAGTGAGCGAATAACCAAATACTCTATCCGTTTCTATTTATATGTCCTATCTCAAACAAAATACATCCTTTAAAAAATTTAATCATTACTTAAATTTTCAATAGATTAATTATGTTTTTTTCCATTATACTTTTTCTCTTTATATAATCATTAATTTTTTTCCACTACTTACTTAAACTAAAACTTATTAAATTCGGATAAACATAAAAAATACTTATCACTCTTAAAATCTTTAAAAATATAAATAAAAAAACAAAATATCTTAAAAAATGACAGATAACAAGAAATTGAGGAGTATTTATTTGAAGTGTCACAATTTGAAAATTTAACTTTTCCGTGTTTTTGGCCATTTAAATGATGAACAATTATTAGGTGGTTCGGGGTCATATGATTCAGGATAATTATCACCATCCATTATTTAATTTTTGAATTTTTTAATTAAAAAATAAACTATTAACGGTTGAGATGTACCTGGATCACAGGATCTAGGACTAATTAATAATTTTCCCTAATATGAGTGGGTCCAGTATGTACACTAAATAACGCGTGTTAAGCCTTGGCAGTCAATGCAGTCTGACGTGCATGTCAGAAAAGGACAAAACACAAAACACGTTAAATGCAACATTCACGGTCTCACCCATGGGGACGTATAGCTACGGAACCACGTTAAAAGCCACCTACTTTTGCAGCTTCTTCCTTCACAGTGAAACCCAAGAAGTATCTGCATCAACTTTTAAATAGTATCAAAAATTTTGACGTTACGATTTATTGCTGATTGATCGATGCAAGCACAATCGAAATCAAGATGTGATTTTGATAAATTTCGAAGGCTTCATTATTTCACAGCAACTGAACTTTGAAGTACTTTTGTCAGATATTCTTCTTCTTTTTATATCAATGTTTGATTTCCGGAAGTTTACTTTTAAATTTGTCATATACCCCTACTATCAATTTTGGTCAATTTTGCTGACATGTAACATCGGAATCCTGGTAAGACGTAAGAAGTTAGTCATGTGGTGCTGCGTGATGTCACATAGGCGAAGGCGACCTTTCTCTTCGCCCACGAGATACCACGTGCCTAACCTCCTGCATCTGACCAGGATTCTGATGTTACATGTAAGCAAAATTGGCCAAAAATAGTAGTAGGGGTATATGACAAATCCAAAAATAAATTTCAAGAAGTCAAACATTGAAAATAAAAGAATAAATGTATCTAGCAAAAGTACCATGTTACATAATTAAGCCAACTTCGAAATTGTACCATTGGGATCGGTAACACACCAATTTAAAACTTTGGATCCACAATTTCTTTTTCCAATTTATTTCTCTTTGTAAAATAAATTACTGTAATAAAAGGAAAATGCTAAGGACATATAATATTAAGATACTAAAAGTTGTACTATATTGTTATAGAAAAATGTGATTTTTGAGATTATCGAGAGTGTGATTAATGTTAATCTATGATTATTTTTGACACTCCTAGTAACCTTAACAAATGCCTTAGCAACACCCTTAATAAAATACTCTTTCTTTCTCACTATCATGGAAAAAATATACTAATAATTACATTTTAAAATAATAATTATCTATGATATTTATCAGTCATATTTCAAAAAAAACACGCCCTTTAAAAAATTTAATAATTACTCGGATTTCTAATATATTAATTATGTTTTTTCCCACTATACCCTTTCTCTTTTTATAATCATTAATTTTTTCCACTACTACATAAACCAAGACATATTAAATAGGGGCAAACATGAAAAATAATATTTATTACACTCTTAAAATCCTCAATACGACAGATAAAAAGAAAAAAAAAAATCTTTCCAAAAAACGATATATAATAAAAAATGGAGGGAGTAAAAATAAAATTATCCCAAATTAAAGTAAAAATAAAAAATTGGATCTCTTAAAAATAATATACTACAGTACTGTCTACATATATAATTGAGCAATTAAGGAAAAATACACTTAATCATTAATAAAAAAAAATATGATTCATTAATAATAAAAAAATAATGTAAATATACATAATTTCATTTTTAATTAATGAATTGCATTAATTTTTATTTTATTTGACGTTTCAATTTTTTTTGACTAAGCAAGTTTGACATACTTTTTTCGATTTCAATTATATGAAAAAAAATTCATTGATGATATTAAATATTTTCTCCGTCCTTAAATATAAAGCCTTTTTGACACTTTTATTTTGTCTCTATTTTTCAAGCCTCATACTAATTTTCAATGATCATTAATAACTTTTTTCCACAAACACCCCTATTTATTTAACACTTTTTAGATTCCCAATAATATTAATAGGGGTAATTTTGAAATTACATATCAAAAGTTCACATTTCCAATACAATTAACTAAATTATTTCACTTTCTTAATGGACGTGAAATCCCCCAAAGAGGCATTATATTTAGGGAGGGATGAAGTATAAGCAAAAATTAACTAATTTCCTATTATTAATACAATCATTTCTAAAATATCTTTACAAAATGGTTGAATCATTTAATTTTTATTTCATTCACAAGGTAAGTTTACTAAAATAACCTATTTTTTTTATGAATTTGAAAAAAATTAAATACATTCAACTAATTTTTTCCTTAGTTTTTTTTTTTCCTTAAAAATAAGACAGGAAGATGTACAAACTTGGACCACCCTCTCCTGGTTCTTGTCTTTTCATCTTTTCATTGTATAATACAGTAATACTGAGTACATTGAAAACGTAACTCTTGAACGTTATTTATGTTTCAAATCCAGCCTATGCCTGTCAGTGTAACTGAGAACTGAAAAGAGATATGGAGAGAGAAAATCAAAATGCATCTCTAAAGTCTTCCTTGATTAAAAACTCAGTGCAAGATGGGTTCATAGTTGATGAAGAGCAAAACAAGTCAAGTGCAATAGAAAGAACTGATATCCTTGAAGAAGTGAAGAAGCAGTTATGGCTAGCAGGGCCTTTGATAACTGTGAACCTCCTTAACTATTGCCTACAAGTTATATCTGTCATGTTCGTTGGGCATCTCGGCGAGCTCGCTCTCTCTAGTGCCTCAATGGCCACTTCTTTTGCCTCAGTCACAGGTTTCAGTTTCTTGGTTAGTTTTGTTTTCTTTTCTTATATTTCAAATAATGTATTAATTGTTGAAATAAAGTGGTGAGACAAAGTATCATACTCCTCCGGTCCTATATATAGGACATATTCTAGAAGCAATCTTTGGTCCTATATATAAGACATTTTGTATTTTCTATGCATCATTTATTGCTTTTTCTCTTTTTTGCCCTTATTAAATGCATGTGTTTTTTGTTTTTCATTAATGAGTGTGAATTTTTCAAGAAAAGTTGAGAGGGTAAAATTTTAATGTTACAATATATTCTCGTAGAATTCATAAAACTAACTACTTTTCTTGATCCGAGGAATATGGTTAAGTATGTCCTATATATAGAACCGGAAGGAGTATCATTTTTATATTCTATGAAATTTTGTATAGTTGACTTAGCGGTTATATTGATAAATTTCATAATATATACTCTCTCCAGTCCTATATATAAGCCTTGTTTAAAGACTTTTTTTTTTGTCCCTAATATAGACCTTATTTTCAATATTCAATGACATTAATTAATGTTTTTCACAAACACCTCTATTTATTTAACACTTTTTATATTTCCAATAATAATTATAGGGGTACTTTCGAAAAAGTATATCAAATATTTACATTTCTAATATCACTAACAATATTAACTTAAAAAAGGAAATGAAAATCGGTCAAATGGGCTTATAACAAAGATCATAGTGAATAAAAAGTTATTTGAAGGCCAGACTTACACGTAATGTCAACGCATTATAACTCTTTACATATACCTTATAATTGAGTTAAAACCATTTGAGTTCTCAATTTTTTGGGATAACTAGCCTAACTTTGTTCCAAAAGCTAGTACTTTAGGAGGGAGTTGTACAAGTTATTATAAATGATTTTGTTAGTTTTACACAACACTCTTACATTTGACATGGTACTTTAGGAGGATGTAATTTTTGTTTTGCAAGGAACCAAATAATTAAGGAAGCAAGCAATGGATATTGGTGCTTGTTCTGATGTGGGATTGTATTGGTTTTTGGTTAAAACAGGTAGGAATGGGAAGTGCCTTGGACACCTTATGTGGCCAATCATATGGAGCGAAGCGACACCGAATGTTAGGCATACACATGCAGAGAGCCATGTTGGTTCTTATGATTGTTAGCATTCCACTAGCAATTATTTGGGCAAACACAAAATCCATTCTGATTTTCCTTGGCCAAGATACTGAAATATCTACCGCAGCCCCTCATTTCTCAGGCTTGCCATTCCTTCAGCTCTGATGGTTTGGTAATTTATTCTCTATTACTTTGATGCTAATAGAACAATATTTATGTTTTGTTACTAGCCTTAACATTATTAATACACATAACACATTCAAGTTTTATTGAGATCCTAATGTTGTTTCCAATTTTTATTACCATTGTTATTCGGAACAGCTTGGAGATGTGGTCGATTGAAATGATGGTTCTCCTTTCTGGTCTTCTACCAAATCCAAAGTTGGAAACATCAGTGCTTTCTATCTGGTTGGTTTCTTATTTGAGACACTACTTTTCACCCGCGTTGCTCATACAGTCACATTGAAAATAACTATTGTCACTAACCTTCTGTGTTTTTTGACAGCTTTAATACAGGATCAACTGTTTGGATGATCCCTTTTGGACTCAGTGGTGCTGTAAGGTTAGTTTTTCTTATGATGTTGCAGAATAGCAACCTCATCATTTTACTAAGTACACATGCTTAGCATTTTGTCCTGTTCTTGTTGAAAAAATTCTCATTCTTTTGTTCACTATATAGTGCAGCTATTTAAATAGTTACATTGTTGTTAGTATATTGTGTCATTATGTTTGCATTATTCTTGCAGCACTCGTGTCTCGAATGAACTTGGAGCTGGTCATCCACGAGCCGCACGTTTAGCAGTGTGTGTTGTCTTAGTAATGGTCATTATTGAGGGCATCCTTGTTGGATCGGTGATGATACTAATTCGCAATATTTGGGGCTATGCGTATAGTAACGAAGTAGAAGTGGTCAAACATGTAGCAACATAGTTACCCATTCTTGCAGCATCTAACTTTGTGGATGGACTTCAATGTGTTCTTTCAGGTTTTTCATCTTAACCATTTGTTTCATTTATTGTATGTAAAGCAACAACAATGACCCGAAAGCACTGATATAAACTAGTCACTTTTAGGCTTTAGCATTCAATTCCAAACATAGAGGAAGTTCTGAAGTGGAAAACTTATGGTGGTTGTTTAATTCAGATTGCGAGTGCAATGTTAGTACAATTGATCTTCATTTTTCACTTTGTGAACTCTTATGCAGGCACTGCTAGAGGATGTGGTTGGCAGAAAATTGGTGCCTGTGTCAATCTGGGGTCATACTATATAGTTGGGCTTCCCTCAGCTATTGTATTGGCTTTTGTATTGCATATTGGTGGGAAGGTAAAATAAGTTATATATTTTTTAGCATAGCCATATTTCCTGTGGTCAATATTTCAAAAAATTGAAATCATTTCATTTCATATTTTCATTCTACTGCCGAATAGTCAAATACTTTATGTAGGGGCTCTGGCTAGGGATCATATGTGCACTCATTGTGCAAGCAGTTTCTCTATTGATCATTACTATACGCACCGATTGGGAGCAAGAGGTGAAGTTTTGCATTTCTGTTTTGTTTCATCCTATAAATTTTTTGTGATATTGGATACTAATATGACTATATTGTTCTGAAATTTTGTTTCTTATTCAGGCAAAGAAGGCTACAGAAACAGTGTATGATTCAATAACACCAGATAGCATAGTGTCATGAGGCTGCAATATCTTGGCAGATACACATTCTGAATAAGTTCTACTTGGATGAAAGTGAGATAAACTTCATTATGATAACATTCTTTTCTGATAGTCTTATCTTGATAATCCAAGGTAGAGGACCATATATAGATGGTTGATTCAAAAAGAAAGCAACCACATAGATGATGTAGCTGGCCATTGGAAATGAAGTATCTGTTTTTTTTTTTGTATTATTATTATTATTTTTTATGATGTATTAGCAGGGTTGATAAATGTTAATTTGATCCAAGTTACTATGAACCAGAAACATTCCCTATTTTGGGCTCCTCACTATACCAATCATAAATTCTCCATTTGGGTTTTACCCTCATCTTTTTGGGCTCCTCACTATACCAATCATAAATATCTCCATTTCGGTTTTACCCTCATCTTTTCTCCTCTCCCTTTGTAACGTTTAGTCTGAGTTTTGGTTTTTTTTGTCTATACTCTTTGGCCAGTATCATAGGTATTCCAATAGCATATTTAATACCAAGGAACCCTTGAGACTAATTATGCACGAGGTCGCATTTCTATGCCTCTCTTAGTAGGGTGTGTTAACCAAAAATCAAATCTAAGACTTCTTAATTTCAAGCTCCATGCCCAAGTTCTCAAGTTGGCAGGATCATACCACTTGAGCCAACCCCTTGTAAAAGGAGAAGAAGTAAGTGACCAGGTAGTCTATACTCTCAAAACAGAACCATTGTTTTCTGTTTATGGTAAAACCTAATTAGGTATATTATTCCTTTGAATGATATGTTAGATTGGTGTGAATTACATTAGTCTTTAACATTAATTAATAATCATGTGTGATCCTGAACGTAAAGTAATGAAATGATCAAAACAACGTCGTTTTCGCAAATGAAAAATAAACAAAATGTGAGATAAATTATACTTTGAAATACAAATCATTTACATTTGTTTCTTTGTTCTAACAACAACAAGTTGTAAAAGTTGTTACGTGTTTTTAATTTTGTAGCAAGCCTTCGTTATAAAAAGCTACATTTACTTTCTTCAAAAATACAAATTACAAAGTTAAAAAAAAAAAGTCTGTATGTTCTTTGTTTTTTTATCCGCTGCAGTACCTTAAAATCTTTTTGATGATTATGGGTGTTTGATATCAAATTGGCATCAAAGTTGATTTTGTATAGTGCTTGTTTTTGTTGTCTTTTTTTTTTTTTTTTTAAGATTGTTTGTGCGAAACAATATTTTTCTCATATTATTTTTTCTTACACATAAAAAGTGAAAAATGGCAAACAATTATATGTTGTTTGGTCAGACCCCAAACTAGATGAGAAACTTAATTATAGTCACTGGGGAGTTTGTAATGACTACACACTTAAAAACTCAAATCTTTTAGAGTTTTATTGAACCGGACATTCAACAAGGAGATGATGAAACTGCTTAAAGAAGGGATCAATTGGCGCTGACACAAATTCATCAAGGAGTATATTATTCAGTATTTGGCAAAATTACTACTGGCAAAAATGCAAAACAAGCATGAGACATTTTGAAGTTGTCCTACAAAGGAGTTGATAAGGCTCAAAAATCCAAGCTACAATCGTTGCGTAGAGAATATGAAAGATACAAGATGTCAAGTTTATAAAGTGTTGAACAATACTTCTCACGAGTTACAAATCGTGTCAATAAGATGAGAGTGTATGGAAAAGATAGTCCACAAAGTAAGGTGTTAGAGAAAATCCTTCAACCATGCTGATTAAGTATGATGACCACAATAATTGATTCACGTGACACAAACACGATGATAGTAGCAAAGTAGTAAAGTTGCAAGGAAGTATGGAAAGCCACGTGAATAGAATCTTAGAGAAGACAAAAAAGTCGAAAGAAGAAGCTTTAAAAAGCCTATTCAAAATGGCCGAATCCAACCAAAGTGCATATTGCGAAGATCGTAACTTTAATAATGGAGGAAGAGGTAGTTATAGAGGCAGAGCTAGAGGAATCTTTAGAGGAAGAGGACGTGGCAATTTCAATCAATGGCGAGACAACAACTATAGACCACTTAGTCAAGGAAGAGGTGAAAACAATTTTGGGCCTACAAACCGTGGAAAAGGATGAGACAATTTCAACCAAGAAAGAGGTAATTTCATTTATTTTCAGTGCGAAAAGTATGGCTACAAAACTGCAGATTTTCGATCTAGGTTTCAGAACAATTATCAAGCAAACATTGCAAAAAATCAAAATTGTGATACCGGCGAGAGTTCCTATAATTAGGAAAGTTTATTTTTTGCAAGTAACTTTTTTTGCAAAATATGAAAATATTTGGTATTTGGATACCAGCTGTAGTAACCATAAGCGTGGGAAGAAAGAATTATTTTCTTCATTAGATGAAAGTGCTAACTCGATGATGAAATTTGGCAACGATTACCGATTTTGGGGAAAGGCCAAATTACTTTTAGATTAAAAGGCAATTCTCAAAATTTTATCTTTGATGTTTTATATGTTCCTGATCTTCATTACAATCTACTAAGTATATGACAACTGTTACAGAAAGGTTTCAACATGAAAGTTCATCATAGTTTCTGTACGTTAATTGACAAACATGATACATTTGTAGTAAAGGTAAACATGACTTCGAGCTGTTTATTTTAGGTTGTCTACTCATATTTATATATGGTTGAGGTTCCAACAAATAGAGGTTGTAGGTATTTTATCACTTTCATTGATGATTTTAGCATAAAGACTTGGGTATATTTCTTAAAGCAAAAGTCAGAAACTTGTGATGCTTTCAAGTCATTCAAAGCGTTTGTGGAAAAGCAAAGTGGATGCAAAATTAAAGAATTGAGAACAAATAGAGGACAAGAGTATCTTGCTTGTACAAATTTCTTTGAGCAACATGGAATTTAACACCAAATGACCACTAGATATACACCCCAGTAGAATAGAGTATCATAAAGGAAAAATAAGACAATTATGGATATGGTAAGATGCATGTTGAGAGCTAAGAAAATGCTTAAAGAATTTTGAACATGCAGAAGTAGAGAACTTTCTACTAATACATGATAAAAGTGAAAGAATGAATTGAGATATTATTGAACTTGATGAAAAAAATATTACAATTGAGTTTATACAGTCAAGCTAAGAATGAAAACTCCTAACTAACTTCTACCAAAACAGTAAAACTAACTAAACTAACTGAAACTAACTTAAATAACCAATTAACTAATCTAATAACAAATTAAATACATATGTCTAATATGTGTTGAAGTAGGTTCCATATCGGATGGGAATTGAATACTGTCAGGCGAATGTTTATAAAGGTTATGATATCCCTTATCCTTTGAGCTAACTTTTGGGATTGAGTAAGACTTAGACTGCACAATTCTCATATGGTATCAGAATTTGACCCTTTCGATGGAGCCATCCACAGATGTCTAGTCATGTAAACTTCGCACTCCAGATGTTCATTCCTGAACGTGAGGGAACGTGTGGGGGATTGAAGTAAGTCTCACATCATATGGAAATACGGTATGGGGATCAGAATGCTTATCAAGACTAAGATATCCCCCACTTATAAACTAATTTTTGAGGTTGAGTTAGGCTTAATCTACACGTTTTTAATAAATCCTCGTATTGGTGATAAATGGAAGTGTTCATTATCCAATGGGTGAGGACGAAATCATCATGTCTCACTTTATTTTGAATGAAGACTTAACAATCGAATATTATAATATTTTCCCCTAAGCAAGAGTATCCTTCACATAAGACAATGCTTTTGAAATTTGGAACAACCACAATATACAGGGTTAGGTTAACAGTTATTCACAAACCAGGATATTATTCACAAGTATATCTCCGCTAACTCTTTCTAGGAAAATTCTGCCCTGCTCCAATTTATCATGCATCGGGCATGTTTTTTTATTGTTTTTTTTTTTAATTTAAAAGTTTTTTTAATACAGATTTATTCAGAATATTTTTTAATACAGATTTTTAATGCAGGTTTATTAAAATATGTCAATTTTTAATGCATATTTACTTGATATAATTTATCTACCTGTATCAGAAAGCATATAATAAAAAAAATTCAAACCCAAATAACAAAAATATGTACATATCAGTAAAACAAAAAACTTAAAACATATTTTTAATTTACTAAATACATTAAAAAATAAAAAAAAAACGGGCGGAGCATTTTAACAAAACTCCGCTCGGAGCATTGAAGCATCACCCCTCTTTCTATAAAATAATTTTTTTTTTTTTACATAGGACTCAAACTAGGATATTACAGTATCTATCTTAGGAAAATGTTTAATGTACACTAAGCGGGAGATAATTAGGGATTGATCAAAAAAGACTTAGCTACGACTTTAAAGTCGTGACTAAGTGAAAAATATATATGAAATTTCTTATTATTTAATTATGTTTTATATTTTGGTTTTCCAATATATCTATTTATCCGCGCAACTAATTGACTAGTCCTTCTAACATGTCTTTTTGAGGATAGTTTTTCAACGAAGTTCTTACATTCGCCAGAGTTAAGGATTAAACCCCCATCCCAACCACTTGCTTAATAAGCAACAAAACATATCTCTTATCACACCTCCACTAACTTACATTTAAAACCATAGCAAAACACTATAAAATTCCGAAGCAAACATGCTTAAGATGGTGTGGTTATTAGAGAAAAGAACTTTTTTTTGTCAAAGGTCATATAGCTATAGCTTTATAAATAAATAGCCTCGTTTATATCCTTGGATAGAGTGCGCCACATATATATGATCCAGACAACTCCAGATTGCACCTGGAGACTTGAATTCTGCATCGGTCTCATGTCCAAAAGTGCAACTCCATCTATAGACCACAATAGATCTAAGATTCAACCTACGTTTATCGAGCAAATCATACTTTACTAAATCTAAAATAATCAACTAGTCATTGAACGATAAGTTTCCAATTGCAAGCCATATCACCTGATTGCGGTTACAATACTGTGGTTGTGCTAATCGTTGCAACTATTTTACTCCATAATTGCAGTGTGATCCCAAACCACCACATTGATCCATGGTCTCATTGATCAAACAATATCAACATTATCAAATTCGAAAACAAATTTTCAATCACAAAATGTTTCACATTGTAGCTGCCGCAATGTGCATGGTGATGCCTTGCTATTACGCCAACAACAACAATTATATTGTATCCATGCACAATTTAAAAATCATTCATATATTTGTTATTTTATTTAGATATATACACACGATACGGCACCGTTTTGGTGCATGCTGTGTCAGCCTTGAGGATAGCTAAGCAAAAGGGGGCAGGGGCCGCTAGAGCCTATTATGAAAAGGGCAAAAAAAAAAAAAAAAAAAAAAAAGAAATAAAAGTTATCTTAATCGATTACAAGTGTCCAATGGGTAACACTAACTGAACAAGTAAAGAAAACACATACCTTATGCCCTCGTGATTCGCACAGACCCTTAATTTTTGTTGAAACCTTGGTGTATTTCAAGGTTTTACGTATGGTTAAATTCATTACAAAAACCTAAGTTGAATTCTATCTTTGTTCATTACACTCATGATAAGTCATAATATTAAAAAGGTAAATACTAAAGTGAATATGATGTTTCTCTTGAAGCAGTATTCATCTAAAAGAATTAATGAGTGAATAATGTTAATAGTGTAGAAATTGTAAATAGAATTGGAGGATTTTATTCATGAATATATCCAAGAATAGAGCAAATAATTAAGAGCTAAGAAAGGGAGCAAATTAGAGCCAAGAAGGACTTGACCAGAGCCTTAAACATTTCCGGCAAGTCATTCTTGGCTCAAATTCATTCTCTCTCTTTATATACCACACCTCAATAGAAAAATTGCATCGCCATATATATGTGTGTGTGTGTTAATAAAAAATTAATTTTCTTGTTTCCATATTTTTTGATAACGTCTTGTTTCTATATACATGAAGCTATAAGCTTGATTATTGTTTAATTTGAACCATCTCAGATATCTATATATACTATAACGAGTGTCCATTTGTATGTTGCTTGAGCCAAGTAAATAGATATGTTTCATCCCACTTCTCGACCAATGGAATTAAGGCAGTGGGAAATGGAAGGACTGAATTTGTTTGAGGGAATAGAATCTCAAAACATGGGTCCTGTGTCTGTGTGGGTCAACGGGAATTTGTTCTTAAAATTATTAGTGAGAGGAAGGGAAAATATTGCTCCTCATCATGCAATAACAGATTGGAGTTGGAGTGCTTGACCATATAATTTTGTACGTTGACAGTTGCAGTTGACACATCTCTATCTTTCGATTACGATTTACTCGTAAAAATCATGCTCCCTGCATTATTAATATTATGGGCATTACATCCGCAAATTTTGGATGACTACATAATAATTCTCTAATTAATCAACAGTGGCTTGATAAGTCAGCTAATTTGATTCATTTAGAGACGATATGACTAAGGGTGTTCATGGTTGGTTTTTTTTTTTTAAAATCCGAACCAAATTGAGTAAAATGGTTCGGTTTTGAAAAACCTAATTGAGAGTTTTATAAAATGGTTCATAAACCGGTTTTTAACTGGTTATGAACCGGTTCTTTTGGTGAACCGGTTACTGAACCGATTTACCAGTAAAAACCGGTTTTAATTTTTGAATCGGTTTAAAACCGGTTTTTTTAGACGGGTTTTGAATTGGTTTTTCGAAATGGTTTTTTGACCCGGTTTTCCGAACTTGTTTTTAAACTTCTTTCCGCACCAGTTTTGAAACCGGTTTTTAAACAACATGCAAAAAAGGAAATCACTCTTATACATGGTTCTTATCACTTAGCTATAAGCTTTACTGCTTTACCGCTTTACCATTATGGTTCTAATTTACTCATGAACAAATTAGGACAAACACCACTTAATTTCACATCAACACAATTTCAGCATTAAATCCCTGAACCTTCTTACAATGACATAAGAAACAGGTTCAACCTGGTATTATTATGTTCCCATCTTAAGAACAAACTCTTGAACTGAGTTGAATGTACAAGATATCAAACTAATATTGTCAGGTAGCATATGGTTTTAAACATCATTCCTGCAAAGAATATATAAAAATAAATGGGAGTTTTTAAGCTCTTAACTAAAATAGTGGAAAAGCAGATGCACATCCTCACATAAATCATGAAAGGATTTATATTTCTAATAGCCAATCAACTAAAACCAGAAGAATAGAATCAATAGAAGAAAAGCAAAACAATCCAATAACCTATCAACTAACAAAGTCAATTAACAAAGTCATGACAACACTACCCCACAGTTCAGCCATGACATAGAACAAACAGAAGCTCCATATTCTCATAATTTCAAGTGGACCAAGGAACCTAGAGTTCTTACAAAGTTAAAATGTTACCTTTTTCAAGGTCTAACAATCTCCAAGAGAAATAGCATCTGAAGATGCAACATCTTGACCCTGACGAGAGACGATTTTTGTGATGGGGAACAAGAAACATGTCATTATTAAATATATCATAGGTAAAACAAAATAATCGTAAAGCTTTAGAATAAGTTACCTTTTTCAAGTCCTTTAATCTCCTCTAAGTCCGCTTCTGAAAGAAAGGACGTCGATGTTCCCTTTAGCCAATCCTGGGTGCAAATAAGTGTCTCCACTGTTCTTGCTGACAATGAACTTCGATACGGATCAAGTACCCTTCCTCCGGTACTAAATGCTGACTCAGAGGCAACAGTAGACACAGGTATTGCTAGTAGCTCTCGAGCAATACTGGAAAGAATCGGAAAACGACATGAGTTGAATTTCCACCATAGCAAACAAAATCCAAACCGATGTCGTCGGGTTCTTCTTTTAAATACTTCTCAAGCTCAGATTTATTCCTTGACCTCTTCTCAGTCGATTGTTTATATCGATTCAAACCATACACATCATCGTTCTGATTGTTAGGTACATTTGCTCGTGTTGGTTGGGAATCACATTGAGAATCATTAGCATCGCTGTATTCATCAAAAAGGGACTTCAAACAAGTATCCAGCTTTGACATCAACTGTGATGCCTCGTACTTGCCATAAATATCCTTCATTGTGATGCGGCGGTGAGGGAGAATCGCTGAGCGGCGACGGTGAGGGAGAATCGCGATTTGAGAGATTACCAAATTTGGGATTTAGAGTTCATAGTGTTTAGGAATGAGGGAGAATCACAATTTGCTTTCTGACTTTAGGGATTGGAATTGATTTCTATAATGTTTTGTAAATGTGGTTTTTAATTTTTGGTTTGGTTTATATTATATGGTTTAGGTTTAAAAAACCGAACCATTTCTTATAAAAATTTGGTTTGGTTTAAAAAACCAGTTTTAAAAATGTGGTTTATATGGTTATGGTTTGGTTCGGTTTGTAAAATGGTTCTGTTCATTTGGTTATTTTGAACACCCTTAGATATGATTGTCACGTAAAACTGACGTAACAATGATATGAACTCGTTAACCAACTTGTCAAGCAATTATTGATTCATAAGAGAATTGTTGTACAACCATTTTGATTGTTGGGTAGAAATATTCTTATATATATATATATATATATATATATATATATAATAAATGAGATTTTCTAACATACGTAAAGTAGTTTTTTAGTTGGTACACTTTAGCATGGTGTACCAAATTATAATAGACAAAAATACCCTCATGTATTTTGTGAAAACAAGTATTAATGAGTAAGGTTATTTTAATAATTTGATTTTTTTGACATTTAAAAAAAAAATCAGGACCCAGACCCTTCCCACGCTTTGCCTTCTCCCTCATTTGGAAAATTTTTTCTCTCTCTTTCTCCTCTCTCTACTTCTCTCTCTCCCCCTACCCAACCCCAACAAACCCCCTTCCGGCGGCATAATCTGTCCTCCACCACCATCAGCCCTAACCCGCCAACAACCAGCAGTCTAGATCCGCTGTCCACCGATCTCATCCTCTAATTCTCTCTCTCCTTCTTTCTTTCTCTCCTTCCCTCACTATAACTTCAAATCCAGCCTCACCACCACCGGCGGCTGCTGTTGTGCTCACGACGTGGATGATGGTGGCTGCGACTTGGCTGAGGGTCGCGGGTTGGGTGCGGATCTCACAGCGTGGCTGATGGTGGTTGCGGCTGGGTTGGTGGGAATTTCACAACGTCGCCGATGGTGGCTGCGGCTAGCCTGAGGGTCGCTGGTTGGGTGCGGCTGGGCTGAGGGTCACTGATGGTGGTTGCAGCTGGACTGAGGCTGCGGGGTAGCCGTGATTGTGTGGGTGGTGGAGAACGTGTGTGTGGCGGAGGTGCTGGGCGGTGAGATGATGGGGCTGGGCGGTGGGGTATTGTGGCTCGGCGGTGGGGCTGGGTGGTGGGACTGGGGCGGTGGGACGATGGGGCTAGGGGCTGGGTGGTGGGGTGTTGAGGCTCGGTGGTGGGGCTAGATGGTGGGGGCTGGGTGCCAGAGAAAGGAGATTAGAGGTTCAGATTTTTTTTTTAATTTTGAAAATTGAAATTATTAAAATACCTCGTTATTAAAACTAAGTCCTTTTAATATTGAGGGTATTTTTATTTACTAAAATCCGGTACACAATGTTAAAGTGTTCCAACTGAAAAACCACTTGACATATGTTAATAAATCCCTATATGTGTATATATATATATATATATATATATATATATATATATATATATATATATCCTCCCAATGTGGAAGGATTTAACCACCAAATTATTGTGTCACTTCACCACTAGTAAGACTCAACTGAAATCAAAGCATCATCTCTCTCATATCAAACAAAGTAAAGAGGAGCCCTTGAGAGATCTCCTAACTAGGTTCAACACCGAATATTTATCAATCAATGACATCGAACCATCAGTTGTTGTACATTTGCTCATGATGACACTCAAACTCGAAAAGTTCACCAACCATTTAATGATACAAAAGATAAAGACTATTGATGAGATCATGGTAAGGGCTAAAATATACATACACTTAGATGATGAGTACCAAAGGACCAAGATAGACCAGGAGGATGAGTTCTGAGGAAATTGGAGAAGATGGACTGAGTAACTGAGTTCTGCTGGTACTCAAAGAAAATGCGACCAAGTTTGTTTTCCGAGCTTGAATAAACTATTTTATGATCAATTTCAAGTTGTTTACAAAATAAAAGGTCACGTAAAATAAATTGTAACTCAATTATGTTTCAAATAATGATAATATCATAAATATAATGTATAAATAAGCGCTTGTTAGTAAACCATCACCGTATTCAACCCTTGGGAAAAATCCTAAGAGATTCTTGAACGATAACAACTTGAGTCAGTATCGGAATTACTCAAAATAAGCACACCCTCCACCCGACTAGCCACCAGGGGACAGTCAAATGGGAATATAATTGATGACCGGCACAACGATCACCACCCATATACAAGAATTTATGACATCATCCGAGTGGTATAAAGTAACTCGGTTAGCGCAAGAGTATTTCATTGACTAATTTAAAGTTATTTATGTCAAAATAAATGTTTTGAGTTATAATTACAAGCAATCAGGTGGAGGAACCCTGACCATGAGCTTAATCCTTATAACCATGATACTCCACAAAACGTAACAACCCCACAATCAGTATTGGCAATTAGAGCGCAAGTCCGCTTTTAAATTATGGTCGCCCGCTTTTTTTTGCGGGAATTTGTGGGTGGGCTACGGGCAGCCCGCAAGAGAAGATATAAAAACAATTAAATTTTTTGTAGTTTTTGACTCACTTTGACTGTTTAAAAAAATAAACTTAAAGATTTTTCTAATATCAATTAATGTACTTCATTTTTCTCCTACTTTTAATCTCTTTTTACATCATTTAATTGTTTTTTTTTTGGGATTTTTTTACAACGACCAAGCTGATCGACGGTATTAACAAGGGTCAAGTTAACTACCTCTAGAGACATTCATAGTCATCAGCACATGGGTCTGCTACCATGTGCTCGGTTAATTAATGTTATTTTTTCCAACAAACCCGTATTTATTACACTCTTTTTTCATTTTCAATATCATTCTCTCTCTTCAATAATAGTTATATAGGGGTATTATAGTCAAAATACACCAAATTCTTACATCATTTAACCATTTCTTAAAACTCATGCATAACCTTAAAACACACTACATATGAAACGAAAGGAATATAATACTCCCTCCGTCCCTAATTATAAGGCCCTTTTGGGCATTTTTACGTCCACCAATGTAGTTGAATTCTAAATTAAAATTGATATGTTCTTCCAAAAATACTCTTCTACCAATTATTAGAACATAATCAATTGTTTCATATTTCAATAATTAATTTAATTCTTAGATACTTCATCATCTATATTTAATGTAGTGAATCAATTTCCAAGTCATTTAAACCATTAAACAAACTCCATTTCATATTCTAATACAATTTTATTTATTTCTTCTCACAAAATCTTAGACCACAATGATTAGATGTAAGAGTAATTTTGAAAAAAATTACAAGAGAGTCTTATGTTTTGGACCATATTTTTTTACACAAGAGGGCCTTATAATTAGAGATGGAGGGAGTACATTTTTAATCCTCCCTCCGGTCCTATTTATAAGACCCTTTTGGGGTTTTTATTTTGATCCTATTTATAAGATCTCTTTTCAAAACATTTAATTACTTCTTTCCACTAACACCCCTATAAAATCAATAATTTTTAAAGTTCCAATGATAATTATAGGAGTAGTTTTGAAAAAGTATATTAAATTTTCACATTTTCAATGTCACTAACAAATTTATCCACTCTCTTTGATGAGAATAAAAAAACGCAAAAGGATCTTATAAATAGGACCGGAGGGAGTATTACATATTTATGTACGTGTCGCCCCTACCACTAAAGATTCATGTCTGCCATTCACTTCAAGTACCAATAAATTTATTTTTTCATGTATAATTACATTTATTTAACTTTTTTTTTTGTTTACATGGGAGGTCTGGGACTAGAACCCATGACCTGGGGAGGGGGAAATCCTAAGTGTCCCTGCAGCCACCAACTGGGCTGTCTTACACGGACTACATTTATTTAACTTTTCATCCTTAATTAACCCCGTAAAGTCCTAAACATAACACCAACTTGGGTTTGATCAAGTGGTAGCTCACTTGGTCCCTTAACCAACTGGTTTCGAGTTCGAGCCTTGGGTATGAAGCAATCCCAGCTGGGAGACCCTTACCGCTTAGTGCGAGCTCAGTTGGGTCGGATCGGATGAGTCGGATTCTGGATAAACCAGATCCGGGTACCGATTAGTATGTAAAAAAGGAAAAAAAGGGCCTAAAAGATAACCCTATTTTTTAAGATGATACAAACCGGTCCAGATCGTCTCATTTTCCCATCCCTAGTATACGGAGTTTCTTTCTTTGCGAGCTGCACAAATACATGGTCCCATAATACATGCTGCTGATATGATAAACCAGGTAACGTGAAATGGGATTGTGGCTATCCGGTATCCAATTCGTAATGTATATAAACTTGTGAGCAGAGTGAGCCATAGAAGTAGACATATTCTGTACGTAAAGTTTATATTCCAATGCTGAGAAAATGAACAGAGAATAAGTTACAAACATCGATTGACAGACCACACTTAATTGTAGAGAATATATGTCATCGTTGACCTATCTAATTTTAAATTGATCACCCGTTGCTTTTCAATCCAATCTCAGCCCCTTTTCTTTTTTAAATATGTTGATCATGTGCATGGTAATGATATCAGTGGGAACAAGAAATTGACAACCGGTGGGGCCATTATCTGATTTATATTCCTTAATTATTCTTAATCACGGCCATGTACTTTAAACTATTTCTAAAATCCAAACTGAAGTAGCTATCATGATCATACCATGGAATCTTATAGCTATATATGCGTTAGTTTCTTTCGGTACTCTTCTATACATCTTCATATCACGCATAATCAAGGATGGATAAGCCTAGAAAGTAATATTTATGTAAGCAAATTAATACTTCAAAATAAGAAAATAAATCATTTAAGTTGGTTATTCAACAAAAACAACTATAACAAGTCCTCTCTCTCTTTTTTTTCTAGGTCCTAAGACGAGAAAATAGATATAGGCCCTTAACTTAACAAAATATTAATTTGTCTCTCCATATCGTGTGTATATCACCGCACGGTTGTAACCTTGTTCAAGTGACGACCTTTTAAAAAAATATTTGTGACCATTGGTCATGAGTTGGATTACAACCCGTTGGTGGGGTGACATAAATTCATAATGGAGTGACAACATTTTTTCTCATATTAATTTTTTTTTTTTTTTAAAAAGTAGTGTGTTTATGTCCAATTTCAAAACAACACTAATCACATCTAATGAATATCTGAAACAGTTAGAATTATTATTAATCATTAGTTCAACTGGTGAGTTATTAATAAGAAATTAAAAATATAAAGAAAGTTGATTAGTTTATTCGTTATATTGGAAATATTAACTTTGATATTTTTTTAAATATTTCTATAATTATTGTTGTGATTCTAAAAAGTGCTGTATAAATATGGACGTTCGTGGAACACAACAAATAATTGCCATTGAAAATTGAAATAGGATATTATGAATAAGAAAAATAAATTTTCAAAAGGCTCTTACATAAAGGACCGTTACATAAAGGACCGGAAGGAAGTACTATATAATGGTGGTAAAAAAACAATTTAGAACTTTGAAAAAAAAATAGAAAAGAAAGCCCAAAACAACCATTCAAACAATTTATGAACCTTTTTCGGGTCTTATTTATAAGGTTTATATCAATTAAGGATTTTGAAAAAAAAAAAACCAAACATTCATTTCCAATTACACTAACAATATTAATAAAATTCTTTTTTTATCCAAATTTTTCAAAGAAAATACTTTGAAAAAGAAAGGAATTATACTTATACTACAAAATAATAACCAAACAAAAAAATTTAGAGAAGATAATTCTAATATGTTAAATAGCCCAAAATTGAAGCTAAAGAGGAGATAATTGATCCTCATATATACCTGATACGGCTCAAAATATGTTTAATATCATATGTGAAAGCCACTAAACCACATGGCAAATGATAATATATATATAAAAAAAATATTTAGGCCTCTAAAATTTTTGGGCTCGGGATGGACCACCCTATTACCCATAATGCCCCCAGCCGACCCCGAGTGAATTTAGCTAAATGAAATAAGCAATAAGCAATGTCATATTTAGTACCGACCCAACCGCGCGACTATTAAAATATATATATATATATATATATTAACTTCACTTAATAATCTAATTTTTTTCATCTCTAACTTTATTATTCTTATCATTATTGCTATTATAAGTGTTATATAAAAATACATTATATGTTTTCAATGATTTATTTTTTTGGTCCACGACCGGAGTGTCCATCGCTGACCGCAGTGACTAATCTCCTCGTTGGCTTATAGGCACCTCTAAAGGGTGAGACAGTTGGCCCCGAGATTTAACGCTGCTGCATGCACAATGCAGGATTCGAACACCTGACTTTGCTTAAGTGTGGATCAATCCCTACCACTGAACCACACGCTGGGGGTTTCAGTGATTTATTTTTAATTAAAATAAACTTATGATAAATAAGGGGCCACAACAAAAAATATGATAGGATCGAATTTGGTCATAATGTTCTATTATAAATCATTTCCATTGACCACTAATTATTGATCTAAATTCTTCTTAACAAACCTATAGCACTTTTAGGTCTCCTTTTTATTTACTTCAAGTAATTGAAATATTCCTCTATCTAATCTATTTTTTATCAGGATAATGTTGCAATTCTCCTTTCCATATACACATATACTCATACCACCTAATTAGGCTAGATTATTCTTAAGTTGTTTATACAAGCAACGAAAAATATAATTCAAATCCTTAAACCATGCATTTATATTAAATTATTGCTCATTATAATAATATAGTTGTGAAGTAGTGTGTTATATGTATATCCAGAATCTGCTTGTCTTCTATACAAAAACAAATTGTTTTTGCATATAAGATTAACGAATATACATACAAATGTCAATTCTATATGTACACGTAACAATCAATTATTGTATAGTTGTGTACCTTTCTTGTTGATATATATAAATATGCAGTTCAACGTAGAAGAGAATGGGTTTTTGAGGCTCACAAGAAAAGATGAGAGCTAAGTGTAGCCAAGAACCACTTGCCGGATTATTACTCAGAATCACATGTTGGTAGCGAAATATATGCATTCCGGCAAGTCATTCTTGGCTGCAATCCACTCTCTTCCCCTTCGTGTAAACACTCTAAAACCGAACAAATGGTTGTTAAGGCATGCATGGGCATATTTTCTGTATGAATGAAGAATACTTAGAGATATATCTGACTTCTAAATTGAGTGATTCAAAATGAGGACTTATTTTGAGCTTATATAGAGGAGGGAAATGGTTAAGGCATGGGATAGCAATGAGTGATAGATCACATTCCTTTCGAGTGGTGCAATATTTTTTTTTTTTTAAATGAACATATTCTCTTATATTTTCCATCTAGCTAGCAAACTTTTCCGAAAAGTAAAGGATTTCCAAGCAACCAAGATAAACACGACACATAAAGGCCCTCACAGCCATCCAAGTTCTCCACTGCTACTGAAACCTTCTAAATATGGGAGGTACACGTAGAACAGGTTTATGATAGCCCACTATATAGAATAAAGATGGCAGCACACTGATACACTTTTTTATATATTATATAATATAAATATAAATTAGAATAGAATCTTGATTTGCCTCAAGAGAGAGGGGCCAGTGGGACGAAATGCTTCAATTTACATGTAGATCCGATATTTGACTTGGACTACAAGGAGATGAGATGACAAACGGTGTGAGTGCATGCATACCTGATTCGCAGAAATGGTTGCATCAATTTTGATGGTTTCATATAATTTATATATATAAAAATAAATATAAATATATATATATATATATATATATTTATATATATATATATATATTTATATTTTTGGATGAATCAGGGTATCCACTCGCGCAACTGAGTGACTAATCCCTCGCACCACGGTCGGACCCTTTCGGGGACGATACTCCCAGTAAGGCTTGCTCCATTCACATGCGCCTCGGGAACGACTCGAACCCGCGACCACATGCTTAAGGAACACAAGCCCCTTCCACTGGTAAATATATATATATATTTTCACCAAAAAAAATATATATATATATATATATATTATATATTTATATTTATTTATTTAATTGCGAAAATTGGATAAAATTTAATCAGAACTCGCCATGATTAGGTGATTATTTTTAGTAAATTTCTAAAATGCAATCAAAAATTGAATGGTTGCTATGCAATCCATTCTTAAACCAATAAAATCTTGCCACCTAAGACATGTATGCCACATCATTACTTAAATTAGTCAAAATTAAGTTTTGCAATTTAGTTCAACATAAAAACTAGATTATTGTAATTTAGTCCTTTTGTACTTTTAGACAAATTATAAATTTTAATTTTTTTTATATAAAAAAAAATTCTTAAACCCAGAACTCATCTTCACTTCTCAAAACCCACCGTCACCACCACCGTCGCCAGCGCCGCCGCCACTCGTCATTCCCTTACCTTCTCTGCTTTCCTGCGGAGAAGGGAGATGAGCGAAGGAAGCAGGGAAGGAAAGGGAATGGCGAGTGGCGGCGGCGGCGCCGGCACAGGCGGCGGCGGCGGCGGTGAGTTTTGAGAAGTGAAGATGAGTTCAGGGTTTAAGAATTTTTTTTTTATATAAAAAAAATTAAAATTTATAATTTGTCTAAAAGTACAAAAGGACTAAATTACAATAATATAGTTTTTATGTTGGGTTAAATTGCAAAACTTAATTTTGACTAATTTAAGTAATGATGTGGCATACATGTCTTAGGTGGCAAGGTTTTATTGGTTTAACAATGGGTTGCATAGCAACCATTCAATTTTTGATTGCAGGGTAGTAACACCTTTATTTTTATTGCATTAAAAATATCAATTTTTAATTTTTTTTTCTGCTGTAGTGGTGCAATATAAACGAATTTATGATTGACTTCTTTTTTGTTTGAAAAAAATTGAAAACGACTAACAGCAATGCTAAACAAAATTACATTACGTCGTCACTGATCTAAACACCAATTTTAAAAACGTAAAAGTAAGAATAATAAGAAATGTTGAAGAGCAGAGATTTTTGAATGCTTTCATTGTGCACTTTAAGAACGAATAGCATTCCTGAGAAATTCTCAGCATCTAATTAAGTGGGAAAATGCTATTACAATAATTAAAATTAGATAATGCACCGATAGTGTAAATATTTTTTATACTAATTATGTATCATTTATTTATGGTTATTAACTTTTAGATAAAAATAATACAAATAAATGAGGATAGTAGACTAATGGAGTAAAAAACTTTACACCGTCAATTTATAGCCATTAATTTTTTTAAGATAAATTGAAAAGGGCATATGTCGTAGAATAGGTTTGGACCGGTGCAATCTCAAAATATATATATGCGAAAAGGTGCAATCACAACCTGAATTATATATGGGTCTTTATACTATATTTTTAAATATTTAACCTATTACCAATTACTCCCTCCGTCCCTAAATATAAGATCTCTTTGAGGATTTCACGTCCATTTAAAAAGTGGAATAATTTAGTTAATTGTATTGGAAATGTTAACTTTTGATATGTAATTTCAAAATTATACCTATTAATATTATTGAGAATTTAAAAAGTGTTAAATAAATAGGAGTGTTTGTGGAAAAAAATGAATGATCATTGAAAATTGACAAAGGGTCTTATAAATAGGGACAAAATAAAAACGTCAAAATGGTCTTATATTTAAGGACGGAGGGAGTATAATACATAAAATTAGAAATTTACCTACTATTTCTTTACTTTAGTTTTTACTCCCTCCGACTTGAAATATAAACAACAAAAAACATATATCTCTTGGTTTAAAATATAAAACAAAACTAACCAATTTTCTTAAATATTATTTCATTCTCAATGTCACTTTCCAAAAACATCCCTAGAAAATTGTTATCTTATTTAATTTTTGTTTCATTCTCAATGCAACTTTCCTAAAATACCTCTGTTCTTTTATAAAGTTATGAAATTTAAATACAATCAACTAACCTCCTTTGATAAGCATAAAATTAATTAGTTTTTTTTATAATTCGAGCCGGAAGGAATACTACTTATTGAATAGGCCTAAGTCTCGCAAATAATTTAATAAAACCACTCTTACACTTTAGGCTATAAGAGGAAATGAAGGGACAAAAGCAATTACAATTAAAATATGAGAAATTTTATTAACGCAACGAATTACCACTCACACTAGTTTAATTTATTTATTTTTTTTTTTTTTATAATTTTTGCACATCGTTCCCAAAAATACCCAAATATTACTAACACCTATAAACATATACTACTACTCATCCACATATACCTACTACTAACACCCATAAACTTACTATCGTTTTTATTCCCCTTTTCTATTACTCACACTCGTAACCTTCCAAAATCATGATCTCTGATCTCAACTTTACTCACCCAAAACATTTCTCAAACCTTGGCTACTCCATTGTAGTGTTTTGCTCAATCTATAACTTCCATCATGATTCTTCTCTTCATTTCAGTTTCTGGCTTACGATCATGTATTGAGCGAATAAAACATCCATCCATGTACCTGTAACGGATGGTGAAAGGTGTCACAAGAATAGAGAAAAGAATAATTCAGAAAAAAAAAAGAAATAAGAATAACAGACGCGGAGATTTAAAGAATTGGTTGTATTTTTGCTTATGTCTCCCCAGGCATAAGGTGGTATTTATATAACAACATCATGCATGGATGCAACGTGAAATACAAAATGAATATAAAGTAGTTATGTTTCCTATGACATAATCGAATCATATTATGTAAAAATAGCGGTCACTTGTTTACTTGGTCACATAATCTTTAAGATAGGAAGGTTTGTTTCTGAGTCTCTGTGGCCTCTCTTCATTGACAACAACATCATGCTGTCCATCTGGTGCATAACAACATCCTGCTGGTCATCTTGTGCTGGCGCATTGTTCCTAACATCTCCTCCCTGTTCGAGAAGCATCTGGTCCTCAAGGTGAAATTGGGCTTGAATTTGAGACCAAGGTTCCCAACTAGCCTCTTCTAAGGGTAATCCCTGCCACTGGATGAGTACGATTTGTTGAGGGTTGACTGGATCAGTTGACATCTTCCAATCTAATATAGCGGCAGGGGTTAGTACCGGTTGGTTGTCTTCGATCTCCGGAGGAAGACTTAGTGGAGTCGGAGAGGGGGAAGAACCAACGTGAGGGCAGAGGAGGCTTACATGGAAGACATTGTGAATCTTAGCTGATGGTGGAAGGTCCAACTTGTAGGCAACTTCTCCAATTTTCTCAAGGATTTGAAAAGGGCAAAGAACTGCTTTTGTAGTTTACCAAGATATTGGCCAGTGATAGTAGTTTGACGACGCGGGCGGAGTCACACGTAGACCTAATAGTCGATGGAAAATTGGAGGTCGCGACAGTTAGTATCTGCCCAGTGTTTCATGGCGGCTTGAGCTTTCTGAAGATTGGACTGGAGCTTCTTTAGTATCACGTCCCTGGCAGAAACTTCAAATTGAGCTGCTGCATTGGGGGAGTCAATATCCAAGAGGTGGGGAATGTTCGGAGGAGGGTGACCGAACATGATCTCGAAAGGAGTGAAACCAGTGGAAGCGTTCTTAGTTGTGTTGAAACACCATTCAACCCAAGGTAGAAGCTTGCCCCATAGGGAGGCACGATGGTGAACGAAGCATCGGAGGTACTATTGTAGTACCTTATTCGCTACCTCAGTCTGCCTGTCGGTTTGAGGATGGTATGCAGTAGACATGCGCAACTTCGTGCCACTTAATCGGAACAATTCCTTCCAAAACTGATTTAAAAATATGGGGTTGCGGTCAGAAATTAGGCTACGTGGAAGGTCGTGCAACTTGCAGATCATATTGATGAAAAGATCAGCCACTTTGGCAGCAGAGAAAGAGCGAGGCAGCATGCCAAAGTGTGCCCCTTTGGAGAAGCGATCAACTACCACAAGGATTGTGAACTGTCCCCGATAAAGTGGGAGCTCGGTAATAAAGTCAAGAGACAAATCTTCTCAACAACGTGTTGGAGGTGGAATAGGCTGTAGCAAGCCCGGGACACGTTGAGTGGGAACCTTGGTTTGTTGAAATGTGGTGCATTGAGCCACGAATGTTTGTACATCCTTCCTCATATGTTCCCAATAGAAGTTGGCCTGCAATTTGGATAAAGTACGACTAATACCGGGATGTCTCGCCAAAGGGGTGGAGTGAAATTCGTGTAGCAATAGAGGAATCATGCTACAGGACTTGGGTAACCATATCTTCCCCTTAAAAAGTATGAGATCCTGATGTAAAGAGTAATCAGGAAAGGAAAGAGGAGAGTTGAGTATCTTACCATTGAGTTCCTGAAAATCACTATCGACATTAAGGGTTTGTTTAAGATCATGCAGGAAATCCATCTGAGTGATGAAGATAACGTATAAAGTAGGAGAAACGGAGTTTGCATTGGGTAGCACTCTTGAAAGGGCATCAGCTACGGTATTTGTTTTCCTCGGTTTATAGTGGATCTTGAAATCGAACCCAAGCAACTTCGCGACATAGGATTGTTGATCAGGTGTGAGGACATTTTGGGAGAGGAGCTCCTTAATGGATTGTTGATCAGAGTATATCACAAAGTGGCGTCCCAATAAATACTGGCGCCATTTTTGGACCGCAGAGGTAATGGCACACAATTCTCAATGTAAGCCGACGAGTTCCTCAATTTGGGACAGAATTGTTTGCTAAAGTAAGCAATAGGGTGACCCTGTTGGGGCAAGATGGCCCCCATGCCGATACCCGAGGCGTCCGTTTGGATTGTAAAGATAGAGTCAAAACGAGGTAGAGCCAACACCGGAGCATTAGTAAGAGCCTTCTTGAGATCATTGAAGGCTATGGTAGCAAACTCAGTCCATATGAAATTATCCTTTTTCAACAAATCTGTGAGGACAGAAGCAATAGAAGCATAACCTTTGACAAAGCGACGATAGAACCCCGTGAGGCCAAGGAAACCGCGAAGGGATTTCAATGACGATGGTGTGGGCCAGTCAAGTACCGCTTGGATTTTAGAGGGGTATGGAGAATCTGGAAAAGGGTGGCGGTGACAGCTTATGCTTGTCGTTGTTGTCGTGGAGCTTAGCAATCGCCACTGCCTGGGGCATGTCGATGGGTTGCAATGCTGTAACTTCGCGGCCGAGATTGGGTTTGAGACCAAAGGTAAAGCAACTAAGGTAAAAGCTTGCCGGATAACCAGAGATCCGATTAGCAAGGGATTCGAATTCCGAGATGTATTCTTGGAGCGTTTGAGTCCGCGAAAGCTTGCAAAGTGTTGCAATGGGGTCTTGAAATTTGGAGGGGGCAAAGCGCAGCTCTAAAGCTCGATGAAATGCTTCCCAAGAAGTGAGTAGGCGGTTGTTGTGCATCCATTGGTACCAGGCTAAAGAGGGTCCTTCAAGATAGAAGGAAGCTATTTGGGTCCGTTGATCGGAAGGAGTTTGGTGGCAGTCGAAAAACTGGGTGATCTTGAAGATCCACCCCAAGGCATCCTCACCGTTGAACGTAGGGAGATCAAATTTGAGAGGTCGTGGTGCTGTATGATGGGATGGCTGATAAGAGTCTAATTTTACAGATACTTAGATATTAAAATAGGCATTATTATAACTTAAAATATTTAATTATAGTAATTTACATAACATCTTAATTAATTTATTTATATCGACAACATATTAAACGTTCACTACAAGAATTTTCTCGGACAGCTACGAAATATTGCGTAGCAATTCCGTTGCTGTCCTCTAGCAAAGTAGTCATAACTACAGAATTACGCGGAACAACTACAACACGGTGCGTAGCGTAAATCAGATCGCTAATTCGCTACCGAATAATACCGTATCTATTCCAAAGCTAATTAAAGAATAGTTGTAGCTAATCCATTGCAATGCTGTAGCAAAATAATTGCCCACTTTAAAGTAATAATAGTATTTTTCCGTAGCTACCCAGCTACAAATATTCGGTAGCTGATCCGTAACCAGTATTTTCACAATCTGTAGCAAAGTTGCATCTATTTCGTAGCTGATGCGTGAAAGATAACCACATAATCCCTAGCAATTTTGAAGCTATTCGGTAGCTGTTTTTCCTAGGTGTTCTCCAGCTATTCCCTAGCTGAATTGCATCACAGTTCTGTAGCAATTCGGTAGCAGTTTGGTACCTTTTTTTCCTAGCGATTCAAGAACCAAGCAACCATGAACAATCTCAAAGTACATGATAGCAAAGCTAATATCTGCAATATAGAGAATCTGGAACCTTGGCTTAATACTAGAATCCATAATTCTACCGTTGGAGCTAATTAACAATGCAACCACAGCGTTACAGTTGCAAAAATCACAATTTGTCTACTACTCAAAATAAAATCCAGAAATTATGTCTCCCATTTCAGCTCCCCCTGTAAGGATCATTATGTAGTTTGCTCCTATACAGCTGTGCTCACTGTCCTTTATTGTCCAATCTCTACAGTTCCAATACCAAGTCCTTTTCATCCCATGCAACGACTGACCAAAAAATTGATAGAAAATACAACCACACACAACAGATGGCACGGGAATAATGGTTATGAAGACCAAAAAAATACATATCTTCTATTCATAACTATTTAATTCAAGTAGTATATGCAACCTATTTCAAAATGACTTCATCTGAACATACAAAAGTAAATTTATCTACATTTAGCAAATAACTAAATAAAGAGGGCAGGGAGTGATAATTGTCTAATTGATATTGCAAAGAGAAAAAATGTTTGACACAATTCATGAAGATATGCATGCTAGCAACTTGCTGCAAAGCTGTTGCAGCTCTGCGAAGGATCTGATGAAGATATGGTTGAGAGTATAGACCTTGTTTCTAACAGTCCACCCGATATGTTCGCCAAGATCACATCTTCACTGGCCATGAGAGATGCTATTAGCTTTGCACCTGCCATCCTCTCCTGTTTAACATTAATAAATACACCAATCTTAGTTATGATATGACATTTTTCACATTCATTAAGTAATATGGATACACTCAGGTAATTTTAGCTATCGAATTGGTCAATCTCATATAAAGTCGGTCTATTTTATCAGATTGATCCAGGTATAATTTATAATTGACTTTTAAGATTGGTAATTGAAGTATAAAATCAGTCACACAGCATGTTGCAGCAGCAATAGCAGAGGATCCGATTCCATACACTAACCGCATTTAATGCAAATTCAAAATTGAGCTAACAGTGATTATTAATTTCAATGAACAATGCTACGGCTACTGCTACTGCTACAAGGATCCACACTATACTTTGACTAGAAATCAAGCTTTGGCAGAGCAATAACAATTCTCAAGGTCTGAAGTTTGAACACACAAAATCAAAATCAAAATCCAGAATTCGATTTCAGGTGAGAATAAAATAAAAGGTTAAAGTTACATACATCTTCTTGCGAATTTCAACTTGTTTCTCTTTGCGTTCATATTCCTGTTTGATCTTCTTTTTCTCGGCTTCCACCAACTGTTGCGTCGTGGTGGCTGGGTTGCGCTGCGTCTTGTTAGGGTTTGGTTGGGTCACTTGGCTGCGTCTTGTTAGGGTTGCACTGCTTGTTGGTAGTGGTTGTGGGGAGGAGAGAGACGGACAGGGAAGAGAGAAGGGCAGAAGAAGGAACGAAGTGACAAGAGACAAGGACAGAGACGGCATGGAAGAGATGAAGAGAAGAGGGAACGAACTGTGAAGAGATGGTGGTGATGAAGGAGGGCGACGGTGGTGATGAAGTTAGGGATTTAGGGATTTTGTGAATAAGAAGGGAAGAGAGTGAGATGAGAGTGTGATTAGGGTTCAAGAAAATGAAAAACGAAAAGAGAAAGGAGGGAGCCCGTGGGGAAGGAGGGAGGCGGAGGTGGAGGAGGGCGGCGGCAGTGGTGATGAGGGAGGCGGAGGTGAAAGGTCAAAGGAGAAGGGAAGGGTGAAAAGAGAAGAAAACGTAAAGGAGTGACTTGTTAGCGGGAGTAAAGAAATTAATTTTGTATCTATTTTATAGTTGATTTGCTATGAAATTGCTAGGAAAATATTCCGTAGCAAAATTCCGTAGCTGTCCGCGAAAATTCTTGTAGTGGTTTATGATAAATCATGTGTAACTTTGCATCACTATTCACAAAATAAATTGGATCCAAATATGTTGTTCCTGCATATTAATTAAGAATGTGGTTGTCATCATAAATTAAGAAAAATATTGATGATTGCTTATAATTTATCTCTTTAATTAGGCATAATTTGATTATATTCATATACATTTGATCTTATATGATATTCATTCTTAATTATTTATCATAGGATTTACAATTTTTTTGGAATATTTGATTGACACAAATAATTTATAAACAAATATATATATATATATATATACACACACACAAATTCATAAATATAAGTAATTAATTATTGTTTTAATCAATTGTTTATTTTTCAGAATAATGCAAATAAACAGGGAAAAGAAGAAAAGAAACATAAACAAAAGCTACATACGGAAAACAAGGGAAAGAAACAAAAGAAGTGAAGGAAAGGAAATAATGAAGTGACAGAAGAAAATAAGAAAAGCAAAGCTATTAGAAGCTAAACTTAGCTTCTCCAAACAAGATTTGTTTCAAATTTAAAAGATAACAGGAAAATAAAGAAAGAAGAGAACGTGATTGTTGCATGCTATCAAAACAGAATGCTAACAATAGAAAATTACAATGAGCAGCCTTGGTCAAAAAAACAAACATGCTTTTATTTTTAGGAATTAGATTTTAATATAAATAGAGAACATTATTCATTCAGAAAGGGAGAGAGAGAAAATATTGTAACACAAGCATTGAGAAGAGTTACGATAGAAGAGAAAGGAAACACATATTTATTTTATATTTCTTTTCTATGAGTAGCTAAAACTCCCTATACTAAGGGGATGATGAAGTCTCGGTAATTTTTAGCAATAACATGTCAGTTAATTTTTACCTATGTTATAAATTAATTGTTGTTAATTTTATTTACTCACTTATTTAATACAATTGAACTTTAGATGAGTTTAGTCATGCTTTTCTCATGCTTTGAAATCATTTTGTATTATCTAAGTGTTAATAGTAGTTGTTGGATAACAATTGTGATCTCATGTTAGGGATACAGTTATTTATTTAATGATTATTAAATGATCATTCTTTCGAATATTATTCTTTTAAGAGCTTTGTTGATATATTTTCCATGAATACTAGCTTAGCCGCTGGATGTTCATGAGTAATTTAATTGGGTAAAATAATTGACGTAGTTATTGTTATAATTAATCTTGATGGATTCTGAACCTTAGTCATTTATCATTCATTCAAACAAGTTTATTTGCTTGTCTTAATTTTCATACTCTCCTTCACATTCAATTTTTATACAACATTAGAATTTTATTTAACAAATATCATAATTTTACTCTAAGTCTCTGTGGGATCGACCTCGTTCTTGTTCAACTGTACTTCGGTATGATCCGTGCACTTGCGAGCATATTTTAAAACTTAAAAAGAAATGCAACAAGTTTTTGGCGCTGTTGCCGGGGACTTAGTTTGTTAAAATTAGATCTTTGTTAGATTTTTATTTTTTATATATAAATTACTGGTTGTCATAAAAGTATCTCATGAACGTGGACCTTGCTATACTTTAATAATATAAATTCATGTACGTACTTTAGTGTGCTTTATTTTGACGTTGCCCCACATTATTTTAGTTTTACCCGCTATCCAGCTCTTGTCCGAACCTCATAATTAACGATTTAGTTTTATTTCTTTATGTATTATTGTGTTATCAGTGCATGATAAGTTGGACTTGCGATCATACGAACAGATTGGTGAAAGTTGTTACAGAACCAAAAGAGAAAATGGAGATGGTTATGCATGATGATGGACAAAAACCTCTCAGGGAATTATTCTGCCTAATATCTGTTAATCCTCCTTCATGCATTGTTTTACCTGAAACAACTGCTGCTCATTTTGAAATTAAGCATCATATTTTAAATAATCTTCCAATTTTTCATGGTTTAGACAGGGAAGACCCATACTTGCATGTCAAAGATTTTTTGGAAATGTGTAGAACATTCAAGTTTGAAAAGCTTACTAACGAATCTATACATTTGCTTCTTTTTCCTTTCTCATAAAGCAAAAGTTTGGCTGAACTCTTTAGCTTCTGCTTCTATTAAAAAATGGGAAACATTATGTCAAAAGTTTTTATCTAAATTTTTCCCCATGTCCAAAACAAACTCTTTGAGAAGGAAATTTCAGACTTTTGCCAAATAGATGATGAAAAATTTTATGAAAGTTGGGAAAGATTTAAAGATTTGCTTGCAAGGTGCCCTCACCATGGTTTTGAAAAATGGCGTCTTGTACAATATTTTTACAATGGTCTGACACAATCAAAAATGGTGTCTTGTACAATATTTGTTGAAACTATGAAAAATGGTAGATTTTTGAATATGAACTCAACGGAGGCTTACCAATTTTTTGAGGATTTATCTGAGAATTCTCAACAATGGGATTTTACTAATCGTAAGGATAGATCAAACCAACCAAAAAGAGAATCTTTATTTGAGGTTAGTGACGAGATTGACATCAAAGCTAGACTAGATTTTCTCACAAGAGAAGTCAAGTCTTTGTCACTAAATAAGGGTGTTGGCCAGATTAGTCATGCCAAACAAGAAAAATGTGATTTTTGTGGAAGTATTATGCATGGCAGTTCTCTGCGTCCTTCTTATCCACCTATTAGTGATAATCCTCTTGAAGAGGGAAATGCAATAGGGAGATCTTTTGGTAATACATATTCAAATAATTATAACCCTAATGCTCGAAATCACCCTAATTTTTCTTGGAAGCCAAATAATTTTGCAGGTGGCTCGTGGTCAAATTATGGAACGCCACAATCAATCCCAGCAACGACCAGGATTGGAGGATACTCTTAGTCAATTCATGCAATAGATGAGAAACTCCAATCAAGAAATTTTGCATGAAATGAGAAATGTTACCCAGGTGCACTCTAATTCCATTGCTAAGTTAGAAACTCAAGTTGGTCAGTTGGCTACTCAGATGGCTGAAAGAGAAAGAGGCACATTTCCAAGTCAACCAATACCAAATCCCAAGGGGCAATATGCAGTTCAAGGAACATTAAGCTCTAGTGGGGAGCATGAGCAAGTCCAATCCATCACCACCCTCAGGTCAGGAAAACAAATAGACAATCATGTTGTAGATCCTTCAAGAGGTAACAAAAAGGAAAAAGATGATAAATCTAAGGAGAAGAGTGATTCAAATGAAGTTAAAGTGGCCCCAGAAGTTGATATAACTACTCCTAAAGCTATAGAACCTGAAATTAGGCAATATTTGCCTAAGGCTCCTTATCCTCACAGACTAATCAATCCTAAGGCTGCCATACAATCAGGTGATATTTTAGAAATTTTTAAGCAAGTGCAGATTAACATGCCTTTTCTTGATGCTATTAAACAAGTACCTGCATATGCTAAATTTTTAAAAGACTTGGTCACCCAAAAGAGGAAGTCTAATGTTCCCAAAAAAGCATTTTTGACTGAACACGTAAGTTCAGTAATTCTCAATAAATATCCTGTTAAGTATAAAGACCCTGGATCACCTACTGTTGCATGAAAAATTGGTCATCATTATATTGAGAAAGCTTTGCTAGATTTAGGTGCAAGTGTTAATTTATTGCCTTATTCTGTTTACTTGAAATTAGGTTTAGGTGACTTGAAACCAACTAGGATGACTCTCCAATTAGCTGATAGATCCATTACGTTCCCTAGGGGTGTTGTTCAAGATGTCTTGGTAAAAATTGAGAATTTCTACTTTCTTGTAGATTTTGTTGTTCTTGATACTGAACCTATTTGTGATCCTTGTCCCCCTATTCATATAATTTTAGGTCGCCCATTCCTAGCTACATCAAATGCATTGATTAATTGTAGGAATGGTGTGATTAAATTATCATTTCGGAACATGACTGTTGAGCTAAATGTTTTTCATATCAGTAAACAAATGATTGATGAAAGTGATAATGAAGAGCAGGAATTGAATCTAATTGATTGTCTATCACATGAATCATTTATGCATTCCACTTCTGATGCCAATCTGTTGGCATGTTTGAACAATTTTAATGTTGAATTTGATATTGATTCAATCATTCAGGACACAAATGTGTTATTAGATTCTGTTCCTTTAATGAATGTTAACAAATGGCAACCAAAGTCAAACCAATCACCTTGTCCTCATCCCCACCATTGCCATCTATAGTTGAACCACCCAAGTTGGAGATGAAGGCCTTGCCAGATTCTCTAAAATATGTGTTTTTAGGCTCGAATGAGACTTTACCAGTTGTTATAGCTTCTGATTTAAATGACTCCCAAGAGAATCAATTATTAAATGTTTTAAAGAAACATAAGGAAGCTATTGGGTGGTCAGTGGCAGATATTAAAGGTATTAGCCCTTCACTTGTGATGCATAGAATACACTTAGAAAAGAGCGCTAAGGCCTCTCGAGAGGCCCAAAGGCGTTTGAACCCTATCATGGAGGAAGTGGTTAGGAAGGAGGTTTTGAAGTTGTTAGATGTTGGGATTATCTATCCCACACCATATAGTGACTGGGTAAGTCCTGTGCAGGTTGTCCCTAAGAATTCTAGAGTGACTATGATTAAAAATGATACTGATGAATTAGTTCCAACAAGAGTTCAAACAGGGTGGAGGGTGTGTATAGACTATAGAAAATTGAATGCTTCAACTAAAAAGGATCATTTTCCTCTCCCTTTTATTGACCAAATGTTGGAAAGACTTGCAAGCAATTCGTATTATTGTTTTTTGGATGGATATTCAGGGTACAATCAAATTCCTATTGCACCGGAAGATTAAGGTAAGACCACTTTTACTTGTCCATTTGGTATCTTTGCATATCGTCGTATGCCTTTTGGGTTAAGTAATGCACCAACTACTTTCCAAAGATGCATGATTAGCATTTTCTCAGATATGGTTGGTAAAATCTTGGAAGTGTTCATGGATGATTTTTCTGTCATTGGTTCTACTTTTGAGGATTGTTTGCATCACTTAGCTTTGGTTTTGGCTAGGTGTAAAGAAAAGAATCTTGTGCTTAATTGGGAAAAGTGTCATTTCATGGTTAAAAGGGGTATTGTTCTTGGACATGTTATATCTAAAGATGGAATTCAAGTCGATAAAGCTAAAGTTGATTTAATATCTAATCTTCCTCCTCCCTCTTCTGTGAAAGAAATTAGATCTTTTCTAGGACATGCGGGTTTCTATAGGCGATTTATCAAAGATTTCAGTAAGATAGCAAGACCATTATGTAATCTTCTTGGTAAGGACGTTCCATTTGTTTTTGATGATGCATGCTTGCAATCTTTCGAAAGGCTGAAACATGAATTAACTTCCGCTCCTATTATTAAACCGCCTGATTGGACATTGCCTTTTGAAATCATGTGTGATGCTTCTGATTTTGCTATTGGTGATGTTTTAGGGCAAAGGGTAAATAAATTACTACATGTAATTTGTTATGCAAATAAAACTTTGAATGTTGTCCAATTGAACTATTCCACCACCGAAAAAGAATTACTTGCCATTGTGTTTGCTTTAGAAAAATTCAGATCATATCTTATTGGATCTAAAATAGTGATATATTCTGATCATGCTGCATAAAAATATTTGTTTTCTAAAGCCAATGCAAAGGCTAGACTCATTAGGTGGGTTTTACTGTTGCAAGAATTTGATATTGAGATCAGAGATAAAAAAGGTGCGAAAAATGTTGTTGCCGATCATTTATCCAGATTGATAGTTGAGCATGACAATGATTTCGTGCCTATTTTATAATCTTTTCCTGACGAACAATTATTACAGGTTTCAGAAGCCCCATGGTATGCTGATATTGTGAATTATTTGGTTACTGAACAAATGCCATCCCATTGGTCTAAACAAGATAAAATAAAATTTTTGTCAAAAGTAAAACAATTCTTTTGGGATGATCCATATTTGTTTAAGTATTGTCCTGATCAGATCATCAGGAGATGCATTCCTGAATGGGAGCAACAAAATATCATATCTTTTTGTCATGATCATGCATGTGGTGGGCATTTCAGCGGTAGAAAAACAGCCACAAAAATTTTTCAATGTGGTTTTTACTGGCCTACTATATTTCGAGATTGTCATTCCTACTGTGTTGCTTGTGAAAGATGCCAAAAATTGGGAAGCATTGGTAAGAAAAATATGATGCCTTTAAACCCTATTTTAATTGTTGATGTCTTTGATGTTTGGGGCATCGACTTTATGGGCCATTTTCCTAACTCTTTTGGTTATCTTTATATCTTGGTTGGTGTTGATTATGTTTCTAAATGGGTCGAAGCTAAGGCTTGTAGAAACAATGATCACAAAGTAGTAATTCAATTTTTGAAGGAAAATATTTTTTCTCGTTTTGGAACACCAAGGTCTATTATTAGTGATGGAGGTAAACATTTCTGTAATAGGCCATTCGAGAATTTAATGAAAAAATATGGCATTACTCATAAGATTGTTACCCCATATCATCCACAAACCAGTGGTCAAGTTGAAGTCTCTAATAGAGAAATTAAGAGGATTTAAGAAAAAACAGTAAACCCATCCAGGAAAGATTGGTCCTTGCGTCTTGATGATGCGTTATGGGCATATCGCACTGCATTCAAGACTCCTATTGGGATGTCTCCATATAGACTTGTTTATGGTAAAGCATGTCATCTCCCTGTTGAATTAGAGCATAGAGCATATTGGGCAATCAAGCATCTTAATTTTGAGTTGGATAAAGCTGGTAAGCAGCGAAAACTGAGTCTTAACTTATTAGAAGAACTTCGTGATGATGCTTATGAATGTGAAAAGTCTTACAAAGATAGGATGAAGAAAGTTCATGATAATTACATCTATAAGAAATCCTTCCAATCTGGTCAAAAAGTGCTTTTGTACAACTCTCGCTTACATTTGTTTTCAGGAAAATTAAGATCCAGGTGGTCTGGACCATTTATTGTGAAAACTGTCTACACCCATGGTGCTGTTGAGATAGAAAATCTCAAAGATGGTAGTACTTTTAATGTGAACGGACAACGCTTGAAACCATATCTCGAGTAGTTGAAGAATGCAGAGATAAATGAGACTTTGTTAGACAATCCAGTCTACCAAAGTTGAGTTATGTGTTTTTTTTGTTTGTCGTTGAGAGCTGGCACACAAATATATATATATATATATATATAAATAAAAAAATGAAAAAAAATAATAATTTAGTTTTTTTTATTTTTAACATTTTTCAATATGTAGTTATCCTCATTTATTCTCATATGACTTGTCCCAGCTTCCAGGTATGTAACCTTACCCATCATCTTTTATTTCATTAACTTGAAGCTTAATTGTGATTATTTCATTAACTTGGATGGGATTTTTAACATTGGGGACAATGTTTGATTTTGATTGGGGGTGATGTCATCTGCGTGTTAGTCATATCCTCAATATATTACTTTTGATTTTTTTTTTAATTTTCATTTTTTTAATTTTTACGAAAAAAAAACATAATAATAATAAATAAATAAATAAAATATATATAGCTACATTTCAATGAGATAAGGGAGTGTATGAGTCATGATCTTGACTAATAAAGCATAAAAAGTGGCAAGGATGAAATCATTTGTCGTATGTGCTTTAATTAGCATTGATAGTTGAACTTCAAAGTATTACATTTATGTTTGGTAGGCAAAATCTAGTCATGTGAGCTTTTGAGCCTAAAATAGATTAAGACATTCATGTCTATCTTCAATTCATTTGATGAGTGATATTTTACTTATATGTTTGTGCATTCTTAAATTTGCTTTGAACCATGTCAAGATCAGATTGATATATGTATACATGAAATTGAGAAAGGCAATTAGGATTTTCAACCTACTTAGCCTAAATAGCCAACCTTAATATAATTTAATCTTTAGTTGACCCATTTGAGCTTTTATCTTTTTCTTCACTTAAACCTTATGCATGATCCATAACCTGTTCATTTTATCCTTATGTTTTACCCGTCTAAGGACTAGTAGAGCATTGAGAAGAAATTAATGGGTTTTGTGAAGAGTGTATGATGCAATCAATATGGATGTGCTATTATTGAATGTAAAGGTTGTATTCAAAGAAGTGGAAAGCAATAAAAATAATTGGTTCTGATTGAACTCAAAAAAAAAAAAAAAACAAAACAAAATACAATTATGATGAAATCAAAGTTTCAAACAGAAGGTATCAAGAATAAGAAGATTAAAGTGGAGTATGAGAAGTGATATTCAAGGATCTTCTGGATCTCTAATATTTTGATCACCCGGTTTAAATCTCAATGCTCTATTGGTTTTTGGATCTTAACTTAAATTATCATTTTCATCCTACCTTGAGCCGAGCCCCATTACAACCTTGATAAAGACCTTTTGATTCATGTGTGCATATTTCTAAAATGGTGGAGATTTGATGTATAATCAAGTTTATGATAATGCATTCTCATAGTAAGTATTGGAGTGAAACACTGTCCCTACAAACACTTGAGTGAATAGAGAGAAATATGCAAGGAAGTCTACCAACATATGCATGTTTACTCTTGAATAAGACAAATATGATGATTTTTGCTCATGTATGACCTTTGATTCAGGGACGGAGCCACGTATACAAATTTTTTTAATATAATTATTACTAAACTTATATATATATATATATATAAATAAATAAATCATATATTATTCCTAGAATAATTATAAAACTAGTTTTGGATTGAATATTTTTCTATTTTGAAATTGTATTGTTGTGACACAATGCTATTATTATTATTATTATTATTATTATTATTATTATTATTATTATTATATGACTTACATTTTTTAAAGGACGAGTATCTCTTTGATGACACTAGAAATTAATATGTTTTTTCTTAATTATATTTTATATTGCTTTATAAGCAGTATATTACTCTATTTGTTAATATTTATAAGTCACACTTAACCAAAACACACGAATTGAGATAAACAGTTCACTCGTTTTTTAACAAAAAGATATCTATCAATTTTGGAATTTTACTTATTTTTTATTTTTTATTTTTTTATTTATTACTTTACTTATTTTACTTGCATTACTTTTTTTTAATGATAAATTGAGCTTAGTTAATCAGAACACTCATTTAATACGAATAATTTAGTGAAAAAATTAAGTACCTCCTAAAAAAATAATGTGACCTAATGTAAGAACGAACAAAATATAATTGTAATATTTTATATTTATATATGTGTCTCCCCCATATCTAAAAATTTCTGGATCCGTCACTGCTTTGATTATATACCGTTCTCTTTGAAATGTTTAACTTAGTTCTTGACCTATGACACGTACATTTTATTTATGTCATTGGGATGAGTAAAAATACTATTTGAGTTTGATGACAAAAAAATAAAAAATAAAAACATTTGTTCAAGTGTAATATTTTTGTACATGACTAATATTCTTAAGTTGAACCAATTGATGAGATTGCTTTGAAATGTTTTCATTCTGAGTTATATTTTAAGTCGCTTGTATTGCTAGAGACTAGCAATAAGCTGATTGGGGGTTGTGATAAGAGTCTAATTTTACAGATACTTAGATATTAAAATAGGCATTATTATAACTTAAAATATATATTTAATTATAGTAATTTACATAACTTCTTAATTAATTTCTTTATATCGACAACATATTAAACGTTTATGATAAATTATATGTAATTTTGTATCACTATTCACAAAATAAATTGGATCCAAAATATGTTGTTCCTGCATATTAATTAAGAATGTGGTTGTCATCATAAATTAAGAAAAATATTGATGATTGCTTATAATTTATCTCTTTAATTAGGCATAATTTGATTATATTCATATACATTTGATCTTATATGATATTCATTCTTAATTATTTATCATAGGATTTACAATTTTTTTGGAATATTTGATTGACACAAATAATTTATATACAAATATATATATACACACACACACAAATTCATAAATATAAGTAATCAGTTATTGTTTTAATCAATTGTTTATTTTTCAGGATAATGCAAATAAACAGGGAAAAAAAGAAAAGAAACATAAACAAAAGCTACATACGGAAAACAAGGGAAAGAAACAAAAGAAGTGAAGGAAAGGAAATAATGAAGTGACAGAAGAAAATAAGAAAAGCAAAGCTATTAGAAGCTAAACTTAGCTTCTCCAAACAAGATTTGTTTCAAATTTAAAAGATAACAGGAAAATAAAGAAAGAAGAGAATGTGATTGTTGCATGCTATCAAAACAGAATGCTAACAATAGAAAATTACAATGAGCAGCCTTGGTCAAAAAAACAAACATGCTTTTATTTTTAGGAATTAGATTTTAATATAAATAGAGAACATTATTCATTCAGAAAGGGAGAGAGAGAGAGAGAGAAAATATTGTAACACAAGCATTGAGAAGAGTTACGATAGAAGAGAAAGGAAACACATATTTATTTTATATTTCTTTTCTATGAGTTGCTAAAACTCCCTATACTAAGGGGATGATGAAGTCTTGGTAATTTTTAGCAATAACGTGTCAGTTAATTTTTACCTATGTTATAAATTAATTGTTGTTAATTTTATTTACTCACTTATTTAATACAATTAAACTTTAGATGAGTTTAGTCATGTTTTTCTCATGCTTTGAAATCATTTTGTATTATCTAAGTGTTAATAGTAGTTGTTGGATAACAATTGTGATCTCATGTTAGGGATACAGTTATTTATTTAATGATTATTAAATGATCATTCTTTCGAATATTATTCTTTTAAGAGCTTTGTTGATATATTTTCCATGAATACTAGCTTAGCCGCTAGATGTTCATGAGTAATTTAATTGGGTAAAATAATTGACGTAGTTATTGTTTAATTAATCTTGATGGATTCTGAACCTTAGTAATTTATCATTCATTCAAACAAGTTTATTTGCTTGTCTTAATTTTCATACTCTCCTTCACATTCAATTTTTATACAACATTAGAATTTTATTTAACAAATATCATAATTTTACTCTAAGTCTCTGTGGGATCGACCTCGTTCTTGTTCAACTGTACTTCGGTATGATTCTTGCACTTGCGAGCATATTTTAAAACTTAAAAAGAAACGCAACAATGGCGAAGGGGAGGAAGAGAGTTTAGACTCCAGGAGAGAGGTGCGGGCATCAATGTCGTGGAGTGTGTTAGAAAAATTGGCTTGGGCAAGAAGAATTTGTTCTAGCTTTTTGTCAAGGTTTGAAAAGGCGTTAGAGGAATCAGCCATGAGGGGAGAGTAAAGTCAATGAAAGCAACAATGAAAGGTGTCACAAGAAGAAAGAAAATAATAATTGAGAAAAAAGGAAGAAATAAGAATAACATATGCGGAGATTTAAAGAATTGGTTGTATTTTTGCTTGTGTCTCCCCAAGCATAAGGTGGTATTTATATAACAACGTCATGCATGCATGCAACTTGAAATACAAAATGAATATAAAGTAGTTATGTTCCCTATGACATAACCGAATCATATTATGTAAAACTAGAGGTCACGTGTTTACTTGGTCACATAGTCTTTAAGATAGGAATGTTTGTTTCTGAGTCTCTATGGCCTCTCTTCACTGACAACAATATCATCATGTTGTCCGTCTGGTGCATTAATAACATCCTGCTGGTTAACAACATCTTGTTGGTCATCTTGTGCTGGCGCATTGTTCCTAACAGATGGCCAATCCGTAAACTTGATGAATGTTGTATCCCTCTCCAATATAGATAAGGACGAATGCTAAATCCGTAAACTTGACAGAGGTTGAATCCTTAAATTTGACGGATCACGAATCCATCTCTAATATCCTGAATCCGTTCACCGATAAACTATTTGTATAAGAGGACGGATGAGTGATTTGTTTCTATGAAACGGATGCCCAATCCGTCAAAGCAATTCTCAATTACTAATAGGGATGGAGGGGGAATCTATTTGAGATATTCTTGCACAGAGGAAACAACAATGGAGACTAGTTAGGGAAGAAAAGGGACGAAGAAGAGGAAAAAGGCGCCGAAACAATGCAGACGTACATGTATTAGAGGAATTTTATTTAGTGTTTTATTTTATGTAATGTATTTTCTAAAAAAAAATTATTGTTCGAGCTGAGGAATTGAAATATTTCGATTTTCGAACTTACAAACTGAACAGTTCGCAAACTCAATTGAACTGAACTAAAACCTAAAAAATAGATCGGTTTAAACTCGGTTCGAGTTCGATTTTAACTATGTTTTAACAAACTGAACCGAGTTGAACAAAATTCAGTTTAATTTGACTCCTAGATATATGGTGTTAGTGATAAAGAAGCACATAAATTATATATATATATATATATATATATATATAAAACATGTGTGAATAATAATGTGTCGATATTAATCAAATTTCCTTTAAAATATAAAGAAATGAGAAAAGACCAAGGGTGGTATATCACTATATCATCACCAAGGGTTCATTGTTTCAACTTTAACTAATCTGATATTGATGGAAATGAGTTATATGTAGATTATCTGTCTAATATAATAATCATATATCGTATCGAATCATGTTATTGTCGCAATTGGAGAAAAAAATTTTCCAAATTAAAGTTACTGATAACTAGAGACGGAGGATAATAGGAGCAGGTGGGACCCTGAGAATTTATATAAGATATATGTTATATTGCCTTAATGGTTGTGTGCACTGGCATTTTCTATCCCGACGCAGGCTTGAATCCTGCCTTGTTTTTATTTTTAGTTCATTTTCTTTTCTTTAGAATGCTGAATATTTGGCAAAAATAAGAGCAAATCAATGAAGGTGGTGAGCATCGAAACATGAATCAAGGACACGCTTTAATAAAGATAACAATACTATTAGACCATTCAATCTCATGTGATAAGGTGTGCAAAATGCATTATTTATTATCATGTATTCATCAAACTTTAGCGTCAATTTGTTCTCAAGCTCACTGCTGATAACCTACCTGTGTTTTATAATGTCTAAAAAAACAAATTATTGGCCTTAATAGAGTGATTGAGAATGATACAATTGGATATTACAGTTTTGAATTTAATTTTAATTTTAATTCTCGGTTTAAGTTCTAATTTTTCTGTAAAAACAGTTCTAATTTTGACTAAGAATTTTAATCGATGATTCGGTGGTTTGCGAGACATGGTATTGGGAATTCGGTGAGGGTGTTTTACTGCAATTTAGGTGATTGTTGTAGTTTATGTTGCACTGATATAGGTATGAGATACATTATTTTTTAAAGGCTTTTTTAAGCGATAAGTCCCTAAACTTAGGGGATGTTTTGGATTTAGTCCTTAATCTTTTTTTTTGTTGGATCTGGTCCCTAAACTTTAACGTCGTTTGGAACTAGTCCTTCCGTTAACCCAAAGTTAACTCCGTTAGTGTCTTCCAATAAGATGTTGCTACGTGTCCCAACTTACATTTTTTTTTGCTTTTTTTTTTTACTTTGAGGTCCCTAAACTTAGAGGAAGAATTGAATTTAGTCCATATCCTTTTTTTCGTTGGATCAGGTCCCTAAACTCTGGACCATTTTGGATTAAGTCCTTCTGTTAGTTTTAATCTAACACCGTTACCCTGGAAAATTTTTATGCCATGTGGACCAATAAATTAATGCCACATGGAATTTTTCTTTTAAAATTAAAAAATTACAAAAAATAAATAAAATTAAAAAAAATGATTTTTTTATAACGATTGGAATAAAACGCGTTTGCGACGAGATGCATCATCGTCATGGTCGTGATGTCTCGAGCACTCACCACTGCCATCAGGGTAACGATTTGAGAAGCTTTCGCCACCGTCCTCAAGGTCGCGCCTCGATCTGAGTTTTGTGCTTGCTTCGGTTTACAGCGAAAATCACTGTCACAATCACAAGTTCGCTTGATGGTGTGCGGCGGCGCTAGTTATAGCCAAAGCCCCTGCAACCTAGTTGCGACGGCGACCCCGAAGATTCTCTTCGTTCTTCATCCTTCGCTTGGTCATCTTCTCTGCAAATCTGATGCGACACCAAAGGAGACTAGTCGCGCTTCCTTCACCATGCAGCAGCCTCGCAACTTCGAACCCTCAACAACCTCAGCGTCCTCTGCTTTCCAGCCTCCGCCCACTTCTCTGCTTCCTCTGCCTTCTTCTTAGCGGTGCATCATATGTAGAGTCTGGAGGGAGGAAGAAACGCAACAAGTATATTTGATTGACACAGAAAAATCTCTTTTTTATTACTTTAGAGTTTGATGATAAAGGTTTGGTAGGTGTCTAACTCAGTTTTTATCACTTGACACTGTGTGTGTTCTTTTTTTTGTTTTGTTTTGTTTAGATCTTTATATTCTGAAAAACAATGCCACCCCCTAAAGCAAGGTGAAGAAACCATGATGTCAAGCCCTAACGAGACGATCGAGCACGACGAGGAACGAGAGGAAGATAGGGAAGGTGGTTCACATTCTGGCCTGAAAAATTTCTGTGGCATGGTGGATCTGTTAATGATGCTTGGTTCAGTTGTACTTCAAATCAGGTAATATTTGGTTTTTTTTAATTTTATTTATTTTTTGTAATTTTTCAATTTTAAAATAAAAATTCCATGTGGCATTAATTTATTGGTCCACATGGCATAAAAATTTTCCCAGGGTAACGGTCTTAGATTAAAGCTAACAGAAGGACTTAATCCAAAATGGTTCAGAGTTTAGGGACCTGATCCAACGAAAAAAAGGATAGGGACTAAATTCAATTCCTCCCCTAAGTTTAGGGATCTCAAAGTCAAAAAAGCCAAAAAAAATGCAAGTTGGGACACGTGACAACATCTTATTGGAAGACACTAACGGAGTTAACTTTGGGTTAACGGGAGGACTAATTCCAAACGACGTTAAAGTTTAGGGACCAGATCCAACAAAAAAAAAGATTAAGGACTAAATCCAAAACACTCCTAAGTTTAGGGACCTATCGCTTAAAAAAGCCTTTTTTAAAAAGTTAGGATATGGGTACGGTATTATAAATTGAAAATTAATAAATAAATATAAATAAAAATATACAAACAAATAATATTGTTACTGACATAAGATAATATGCCTTTGGATGAGAAGTTGATACTCAAAATTTAAGTAGATACAATCACGAGATAATAATTATGTTAGTTAAATTTAAAATCATGATGTTTTTATATTCAAATTTAGTATTGGAATGATGTAGTTTTGGAAGTTTTTAGGTAAATATGACATACTTTTAGAATGATGTATATACATAGTGTAGTTAAACATATACGATGTGTATCCGGTATGACGGTACTAGGGGTGTAAGTGATCCGGTCCGAGACCGCGAGACTGGTCGGATCAGACCGGACCGGACCGAAAAATACAGTCCGATTTGGTCTCATGGTCTGGTCTGGTCTTAAAAATTTTGGACCGTTCTTCTGTGATCCGGTCCACGGTCTCACAATTTTTAGACCGCAAAGACCGGACCGGACCGATAGTTGAAATATTAAAAAAAAAAATAAAACATAAATGCACAAAGAAGAAGCCCAAAATAAAGAAGAAGCCTTCAGCCCATCCTTCATCACGTTCACACACTTCCCACCCAGCCATCAAACCCTACTAGTATACAAGTTCATACTCTCACTCACACAACCCTAAGCAACCGTCGTCTGTCCGCCGTCCCTCCGCCGTCACTCCGTTCTCGACCTCTCCCTCCGTCCGTTCAAAACGCAGCCACTCTCAAGCCTCCGACTCGGCCACTCTCTCCCCAAGCCCTAAGCCGCCGCCGCCGTTCTCCCTCGCCACCGCGACCTCTCTCTACCCAACACGCTGGCGACCTCTCTATCCCTCCGTTCTCAAGCTCTCCAGCGCCATCTCGAGACCATGAACGATCGCCAGTCGCCACCGTGTTCCCGCCGCCAGTCGCCACCGCGTTCCCGCTCGCCAGTCGCCACCGCTTTCCCGCTCGCCAGTCGCCACCGCTTTCTCACTTCCAAGTCAGGTTAGGTAGTTTTTCTGTCAATGGGGTTAGATCTCAGTCGATGGTACTTAGTGTGGATTTTAGTGGCTGCTGTGTATCATCTTCCCACTGGTATTGATAAGAATATTTTCAATGGGGTATATTTGACTATTTGAGGATGATGTTTCTGATAATACGTGTCTCTTGTATGGTGTTTCTTCTTGTCTTCCACATTATATTTTCAGTTAAAAAAGAAAAAAAAAAGTGATTTATTAAATTCTTATTATTATAGTCTAAACAGACCGGACCGGATTGGACCGAAGCGGTCCGGACCGTTTCGGTACGATCTGATCTTTGCAGGTAGAAAACTTTCGGACCGGACCGAACCATGGACCATAGTAATTTAAACGGTCCGGTCCCTAAAGTCCGCTAAAGACCGGACCGGACCGTTACACCCCCAGACGATACATGTACCCAACTTAAAATTAAAATAATAATAAATCTGTATGTACCTAAAAGTATTATATGTGTATCAATACCTAAAAGTATCGGATATAGGCACATCACCTATTTTTAAAACTTTTTTTTTTTTTCTTCCTCCGGAGGTTTTCAACCCTTATTTTGGAAGAGAAAAGGACAAAGAATGATGGTGAAAGAGAAATTGTGAAGCTCCACGCAAGAGGAACAAATACCTTTTATGAACATACAACTTACTAGTAAGAATTTTTATAACCATCGATCACAACATTTATCTAAATCTATAAAACTAAACTATCACTTTAATTCTTTACTTTGTAAAGAGCTTTCATTGTAGTTCCTTATTTTTCAATAATTCCTCTTTAATCTCTCACTTTGAAAAAAATTACTCACGTTAGTCGTTGACAACTTTCTCCGTTCATAGACCTTAACATCTTATACACGTGGTCGTTGACAACTTTCTCCGTTCATAGACCTTAACATCTTATACACGTGGCAGTTAAAAAACTTATACAATGTCTAGTTGTTGTGCTGTTGCCACAGATTCATCAGCTGTATTTTTTGTAGCTGTCAGAGCTTGAGCTTCAGCAGCTGCCTTATTTGCAGCTGCCTCTTCAACGACCTTACTGCCTTAGTCTTTTCTTCCTTAAATTTTTGTCTTTTGAATTCAGCATCATGTATAAGATGTTAACGGCCACATGTGTATATGTTATTTAACGGCTATGTGTATAAGACGTTAAAGTTTATGAACAGAGAAAATAGTCAGGGACTACCGTGAGTAACTTTTTCCAAAGTGAGGGACTAAAGAGGAATTATTGAAAAGTCAGGGACTAAAGTGAAAAACCTTGCAAAGCGAGGGACTAAAGTGACAGTTTAGTAAAATCTATAATCTTAGTAATTAAGCTTTTTAGAATAAAGTAAAACAAGTTACCGGTAAGAATTATTAGCCTATGATTAATTTTAAATCAATCTCAATAGCTGGTAATCCTGGTATGTCAAGTGCATCTATGCACTGAATGTATAGCAAAATTTGAAGTGCAATGGCCTTGGAATTGAGCTTCAACTAAGAGCTCGAAAATGAGTGTGTAAGAACGTTTCCTGCCCAATGTAAAACTGTGAACTTGATGTTGTCTTCTAATTAATAGAAATTTTTTAAGTGCGTTAGAAAAATCTGGAATTGGCCGAAATTGATCCCATGACATCAAAGCTCATCCTCATATGATGACAAAGACCATGTGACTGCTGCCATCTACACGAGAACTCTTTGGCAGAATGAATAATTTAACACAGAAATTAAAGGGGTCTTGTAAATTGCACAGAGCATCTAGCAAAAAGGAGAATGCACTTCAAGATCCCCATAAAAAATCAAGAAGCAAGAAAATGGGAAGAAAGGAAAACACCTTGGTTTATCAATGCAGCAAAAGGTATTTAGAAGTTATACTATGTACCAGCCAGAATTACTCTTCAGACCAGAGCTAGAGCATTAGAAATTAGAAACCAGACATACATTATAGAAGGCATTTTCAATGCCACTTAAGATGAAAGGCCAAGGTCTTACTAAAAAAGGATAAAGGTCAACTACAAACTATATCAGTAAATCATGAAGTCTCATGATTTTGAATAAATTTAACATTATGGAACTATGAATGAGTATTACGGAAATATGGATAAAAAGCAAACGAAGGGCAGAAATTTTTTGCCCGCATTCCAGTCATCTCAAAGTAGCAAATCAACTTTTTATCAACATTCTCTATTGGATCTGCACTGATGGCCAAGGGAAATATTTATTCCATCTGACCTGAAATAATTTTTGTTGCATTGACCTAACTAAACCTTCATTGGTGAATATCAAACTCATATTAAGAGTGTCAATTTTTCAAGCACTCATCTGTTTCTTGCTGATCAGACATATTAAAAAACTATAATTGCTTCCCAAAAAGCACGATCAATTACCAGATCCCGTTGGCCACAGCTATTTGCCTCGTCAATACCAAATCTTGTTCTCAAGGAGTCGCAAAATCCGTTGCTGTGTTTTTTCCCAAATCAACGATGTGTAAAGCTCCTCTAATAGACAGATGTGCCAAAGGTTTAAGCAAGTGTCAAAGGTGGGACGGAGATGCCTATGGATAATCCAAAAGACAGTGGCACATATTTCATAACAATTTCCTTCGCATTTTTATCTGACATCAACGTCAGAGGTTCGTACTCCTTAAATTATCTAAATCCAAGCTTTAAGTATAAAAGAGTATAAACATCAGGACAAAGATTGATATGGTGTCCACTTTTAAGAGGGATATGTGCCATTAAGTCAAACTAACCTGGCAAAACTAATCCAACAAACCCGAATAGTTGAGCTGAGATAGCTGAGTGCCTTGTTTGTAATTGAAAATTCCCTGCTTCTGTCTCTTCCGATAAAACAACTCTTAAACTCCTCATTCAGCTATTCAACAATTGTTGGAACATATCCTTCCCTTTTTAGCTCCTCATGGAGAAAATCAATGATGTCATCTATATCTATAGAACCAAGGCGTAAGCCATCACCAGCACGAAATTCATGCAAATGATTCTCAATTTCAATCCAGCTACAACCAGGAGTTTTAGTGACACCCTTCTCTCTCATTAATGCTCTCATCCTTGCTGAATCATCCCACATATTCAAGTTTGCATATATTTTTGATGAGATAATATAGTTCCCAGAATTTGAAGGATCTATCTCCAGGAGCAGCTGCATAACCCGTTCACCTATTTCTACATTTTTTATCCTGCGACAGGCACCATGTAAAGCACCCAATGTAACCTTATCTGGTTTTTCTGGCATTTTCTCAATGAGATCCCAAGCTTCATATAGATGACCAGCACGTGCCAGAAGATCAACCATACAAGAGTAGTGCTCAATTTTAGGTACCAATCCAAACAATGCGCTCATCATATCAAACAATCTATAGCCCTCATCAACAAGGCCTGCATGCACACAAGCAGAGAGCAAACCTACGAATGTTATATCGTTGGGGCGGGCACCAGCACCCTCATCTGACATGCGCTGAAATAGTGACAGGGCTTCCTTAGCTTTGCCATGAGAAGCAAGTGCCGAGATCATCGCATTCCAGGAAGCTTCATTTTTTTGGGGCATTTCTATGAAAACTCTCTGTGCGCTGTCCAAACTCCCACACTTAGCATACATATCAATCAACGCAGTAGCCACAAAAATATCATTTTGAAATCCTCTTTGTGACCCATACTCATCAATCCATTTCCCCAGATCTAGAGCCCCAATGGAGGCACAAGCAGACAGAACTGCGGTCAAGGTAATTTTATTTGGATTAACACAGCCCTCCTTCATGTCATGGAATAAAGATATTGCTTCATCTGCCATTCCATTTTGAGCGTATCTGCCATTCCAATTAAAGAAAAATGAGATTGTAGGAAAACCGAATTAAGATTGGCTCACAAGTCTCAATTGAAGAAGTAACTGGAACTAGAACAAGGAAGTGATTGGAACTAGAACAAGGCATTCTTAAATATACTATCTATATAAAATAAAACATATCATGAGTACCTTCCAACACTAATTCCTAGATTTGAAGTTTTGAACTCAAGTCATGCAGTTGCCACTGTTAGCTATAAAATACAATATATCATGATTCCTATGAATTATGAATGTTACTATCAGTGTTTTAAAATGCCAATCGTATCACATGATGCGGACGACAACCGCAACAGGCTGTGATTGCAAACCGTAATATATGCAAATTATAGCATTAGGCTGCAACGACCGCCACACAATCATGACCGCAACAGAGTTTTAAAACCTTGGTTAATAGTATTATTTTGCTATCAAGAGACACAAAGTCAGAACAAACTGACTTAGTCAATCTCCAGAAAGATTTTTTGACAATATATATTTACCCTGATATAACAGCATTCCAAGTGATAACATCTCTATTCGCCATGCTGTCAAAAATCCTTCTAGCCGATACCAAATCACCACATTTCGAATACATACTAATCAAAGCAGAACCAATGTACGAGTTCAGCGTCATGGCATGTTCCACAACGAACCCTTCCACCCACCTCCCCAAATCCAAATCCCCAAGCTCACCGCACGCCCCGAGAACACTGACCAGACTCATCTCGTCGGGCTCGAACCCAGCCCCCCTCATCTCCCCAAACACCTCCACAGCCTCCCTAGCATACCCCATCTTCGAATACCCGGAAATCAACGAGTTCCACGACACCAACTCCTTCACAGGAATTTCATCAAACACCTTCCGCGCACACTGCACCTCCCCACACCTCGCGTACATCGTGATCAACGAATGACTCACGTGATAATCAACCTCCAACCCAAGCTTCACCACGCAGCAATGCCCCAAAGAACCGTGTCGAATCTCGACAAGGTTGGCACAAGCGAGAAACAAGAACGGGTAAGTGAAGTTATCAGGGGCAATGCCAAGGTGCTTCATGAGGTAATAAAAATGAAGGGCAAGAGTGTAATTGTGCCAGGTGGTGGTGAGGGCGCGGATCATGATGTTGAAAGCGTAGTCGTTGGGGTGGTTAGGGAGGATGACCTGGCGAAAGAGGAGGGAAGCGTAAGGGAAGTTTTTTAAGTGGATGGTTTTGGAGAGTAAGTGGTTGGGTTTGTGGATTGAGTTTAGAATCATTTGGGTGTGAATTTGTTGTAGTGTTTTTGTGGAAGTGCATTGTTTTAGTAGGGAGAGTAGAGTGAAGGGTGTGTAGTGGTGATGGTGCTTGAGATTAGCGACAATGTTTTCAAACGTGAGGTGCCGGGAAATCAGCATGTGTGGAATGTTTTTAAATGATCATGGTGGGTAGGCTCAGGCGCTATATTAGTAGTCTTCCCAATCCAAATCGATCATGGTTGTGTCAACCGTCAAGTGCATTTTCTCGCAAATTGTAGGTAATTGGGATAAACTTCACGTCTAACCGCGCGCGCCAAGTCAAACCATGCTAGAGAGTAGAGAGTACTAAGTAAATTTAACTAATTTTACTTTTATGCTTATTTATAGTTAATTATATTTAATTTTTTCAAATTTTAAAAAATAGAGGTATTTTAGGAAAATAGTATTGGGAAGAAAAAAAATTAAATAATAAACAATTTTTCTAGAGAAGTTTTAGGAAAGTGGCATTGGAGAATGAAAGAAAATTTAATAAAGTTAGTTTATTTTGCTTATATTTTAAACCAAAAGAAGTATGTTTTTTTCTTCTTATAATTCAAGCCAGATGGAGTATAATGTCTATAGAGTAGTATGTCAGATTGATCAAACTTTGTGGATATCAGTTAAATTAGTTTATGAGATTATCGAAATTCCAAATTAGTCCCCGAGATAGGAACACGTTAATCATATTAGTCCCTGACGTTAATGGTCTATAAAGTCAGAGACTAATTTGATCGGTTTCAACAATCTTAGGAACTAACTTAATCGATACTGAACAGTCTTTGTTTTTTTGCCAAAACAACGTCGTTTTGACCATTCTGTTAGTCCACAATAAAAATCACTTATGGTCATTAACGTCAAAGATTAATATGATTGACGTGTTCCTATCTCAGGGACCAACTTGAAATTTCAAAAATTTATGAGACTAAATTAATCGTTGCCTATAAAGTAAGGATCAATCTAACATATTACTCAATGTGTATATATCTAGAGTGATGTTTGGTTTTAGATATTTCTTGGTGGTTAGGAATGGTGAGAAGACGTTCTCTGTTCTCATGTTTGGTTGAAGATTTGATTTAGGAGGATACTAAGGCTAATTTATTACGATGATATATCATTTTTCTTCTTAACTAACTTGAGGAATTAGGCTAGTTGGTAAGATTTTTTTTTTTAGGTTTGCACCAATAGAATTTGGGTAAATTTATTTGTTTTGTCCGAATAAAATAAAGGTTCTTGAGAAAGGATGTTTAGTTTGGCAAGAGGGATTCTCAATTTTATGTATTAGTTTGAACTTTGTTCTGGGGATTCAAGACTACGTAGTTCTTATGGACACGTTGATATTGTGCATGTAAGGAGTTCAAACTTTGTTCTTGAGAGAGTTCAGTGATAAGTCTCATCTCTTAGGAAGGTTATTTAGCGGACCTGTAACCTCTATATAAGTAAACCAGGCTAACCGTTTCATAACCTAAAGCTATGACTCTCAGTAATATTGACGGTGGCCTTAACAGTGCTATGAATTATTTGCGTTGAGATTGTGATCAACTACCCTCGTGAGGTGTGGCAAGAGTTTTGGTGTTCTCTCTACTAGATCTCTTTCTTGGAACCGGGAATAACTTTATATTCCTGCATCATATGAAGGATGTGCTATAGGGTTTTTATTTTGCCACCCAAGGTCTATGGATGTCACCCCAATTCTTTAAATAATACCCTTTATGCCCTTTTAAAAAAACAAGAATTTAACATGAGTCGTAGGGGGTACTTACGACCTACAGGTCATAGCACCCCCTTACGACCCTTTAAAAAACTAAGTTTTAACAATGGTCGTAAGAGGGTGCTACGACCTGCAGGTCGTAACACCCCCCAGGTCGTAACACCCCCTTACGACCAATTCAAAAACTCAACTTCTGATTGGGTCGTAAGGGGGTGTTACGACCTGCATGTTGTAGCACCCTCTTACGACCCAATCAAAAGTTGAGTTTTTGAATAAGTCGTAAGGGGGTGCTACGACCTGCAGATCCGTAGGTCGTAGCACCCTCTTATAACCCGATAAAATTATACCCCAACGGTTTCTCACTTCCTCTTTCACACTCTTCTTACACTGTTTTTAAAATTGGTTTTTCTTCTCACCTTCTCATTCTCGTTCAATCTTCTTAGCTTTATTTCTTCTCTTCTCTTCACTGCCAAAACATGATTCTCCTTCCTCTTGGTGTCTTCCTCGCGAATCGGTTTGTCTCTCATTCTCATTCTTCTTCAATCTTGTCTATTTTTTTGTTATTCTGTCACGGTTTGTTATTCAGTTTTTTTGTTATTCAATCTTCTCTACTTTTTTTTATTATATATCTTAATCATTATGTGTATTGGCTGTTTTAATAGCTTATTAGGCCGTGACTGTAGCATCATTACATTGAGTTTGTTTATGTAGAGCAGCCTCATTCTAAATTTGAACCCTAGGTTTTCCCCTTTTTTATTTTTTAATTTTATGCATGTTTGTTCATTAATATAGTATATTATTGTTAGTTATATATGTGAAGATGTATCTGTAATGGTTTTTTTTTGTTTTTTTTCTGTGGTGCGTTGCTTTAATTTTATAGGTTTTTTCTGTAATTTTATGCAGGTCGTAGCCCAGGCTTACGACTCCAGGTCGTAGCCTAGGCTTACGACCTCCCCCTTTTTTTTGTTTTTTTTATTTCATTTAATAATAATAATTTTTTACTTTAATAATAATAATTTCGTTTTTTTTATTTCTTTAATAATTACCAATGTTTTTTTTGCCTTTAATAATATTGATTTCTTTTTTTTTAATTCCTTTAATCATAACCAATGTTTTTTCCTTTAATAATAATAAATTCTTTTGAATTCCTTTAATAAAAGTAAATGTTTTTTCCTTTAATAATAATTAATATTAATGTTGCTTTGTTTTTTATTTTCATATGGCATCCCACGATGACGCTCCTCCGGAGAGACACCGTTCTAGTGCATCGCATCGTAAGCGTTTTAATGATGCACGTGCTTTAGCACAGGCAGAGGCAAAGGTGGCAGCAGCAGCAACAGGGTATTTGACGTCGAGGACAACGAACTAGAGGTCAATGTAGGGGAATCAGACGATGACGTCGACGACCCTCAAAATGAGACCTTATTGACTACTTACAACGGCCACAGGGCCAAGCAGATATGGAAAGGCAATGTAAGCATATTTGATATAAATGTCATAGCCTTTGTAATTTTTTTATTTAAATTGCATAACTAATTATTATCTCCTACTTGCAGGATCCTGGTCCTTTGAACCGGTTTCTCAACCTAGTTACCGGAACAAGTTCGTACACTTGTTCTGGGTTCTGGACTTGCTCCTCTGATTGATTCGTCATTTCACATGACGGATAGGCGCCTACTCAGCTCATTTGTGGAGTGCTTTTACGAGGATACATGCACCTTCCATCTACCGTGTGGGGAGATTGCGGTGACCTTGGAGGACATTTTGTCCCTGCTGCATATTCCTGTGACGGGCCTGCTCATCCAGTGGGATAAACGTCGAAGCCTGAGGTTGTGGTTCTGTTACAAGAAGTCTGGGAGTGTCTGCAGCAGAGGCCACTCAAGAGGTCAATCGCACAAAAGGTGGTGCGATTGCCTTCACGACATTGGATAGGTGGCTGGCGGAGTTCATCCATCAAGGACGGTACGAGCACGCTGCAAGGTGCTACCTACTGTACCTTGTTGGATCGACTCTGTTTATTGACAAGACTGTCAATAACACCTGAGTTCAGTGATTGCATGCATTGAAGGATCTGCATGCTGTAGGAGATTATGCATGGGGTGCGTGCGCGTTGGCGTATTTGTACGATCGGTTGGCAAACGCTGCGAAGAAAGGGAAATCGCAGTGTGCCGGTTTCACATCACTTCTACAGGTAACATGTGTTATATTTAACTTATTTTATTTATAAATTTTTTAAGCATTACATTCTATTTATCTTATTAATAACATATGTCAACTCATTCGCAGGCTTGGATCTTGGAATATTTTCCAGGACTTGGATTTGGCACTCTCAAGGATGATTATAATGAGGCTCATCCAAGAATATTCAAGTGGTTGTTCCCTCAAATCCCTAATGGTGCGGAAGTTACATTCATACAACACAAGAAGACCATTATGGCTGATCAAATTATATGGCAGCCATTTCTCAACCATCGGGGAGTCAGGCCATTTGCCGAGATTGCTCTCTACTCCGGGTACATTCGCTGTGGTAAGATTAGGCAACTGTACCTTCCGGAGCGAGTGCTTCGGCAATTTGGTTATATTCAGTATATTCCACCTCCACCGCACCCGCTTCCTTTGTATTCTGCGATTGAGGAGCGATGGACTCAATGGGGTATTCATGTAGTCGATGGCATTCCTGCCACATGTGTCGAGAAGTGCGTGGTGGATTATGTAGATTGGGTTTACACTTATTACTCTCACCCTTATCTTCTACCTACATCGACTAGGGTAGATTATGATCTCCAAGTTGCTAATGTAAGTTTTTTAATTATTTCAATGTATATTTCTAATAATTTCAATTTATTCTCTGGTAATAATTTGTAATTACTTTCATGTGTAGATCGAATTAATGTCAAGAATGCGTAGTATTCTTCGACTTGTGGATGTAGCAGACCGGGAGCAGGTATACAATCCTGATGTAACACATGACATCGGATTATATACTACCACCCCTGTCATGCATGAGATTAAGGGTTTATGGGTAGTTGGGAGAGGGCGTAGAGGTGGACGATCTACTCAGGATGGTGCGGAGTCAAGCCAGAGGGGTGGGCGGTCACGTCGTGCTAGGCACCAATAGGATTGATTTATTTTTTAGTTTTGAATATTTATTCAGTTTTGATTATGTAAATGTTTTATGTTTAATTCATTTTTCTGTACATGCATGTGACTTGACCTAGCAACTACTAGTATCTGATTTCGATTTTCCTACGCCTACGTGTGTGATATTTATAGTACACTAATACTTTTCATTTTTTTTACGATCAAAGTAAATTTATCAGGAGAGTAAAAGAGATACCCTAATATTGTAAAAAAAAAAATAGATACCCGATCCTCAAATGGAAAGAATACAACATTTGAGAATTTGAGATATAAGGATTCACAATTAAATTTGCAAACCAAAGTGACAACTAACATGAATAACAATTATTTTATTGAAAAATGACAACTATTTCCTCATCTTTGTCTAGATTGATCATCTTGCAGTGTTCTTATTGTAACACCCTCATCTTTTATAAAGGGAATAAAATAATTTATTTAGAAAATATTGCAGCGGAAGAGTGAAAGTTCCCTTTATTCAAGATTGGTGGATGAATTTTTTTCTTTGAATTTACATTCTTTCGGTGTTACAATGGATCAAATCCAGTAATGTATATCTTCCTTCTTCCGCTTGAGTCTCTGGCTTGACAGGTTGATTAACCTCATCAGCTACTTGTACCTACCACCAAAAGGCTAGATGGGAGTAAATCACTTGTAATATCGCGTGAGCAGATAATTAATTGAATGATCATACACAAACATACACACATCATCATCGTAATGCATTTACAAATGCTTAATACTCAATTTACAATCATATTATCTTGTAATTAAGTGGCATGATGCATGCAATATCATCTCAATCATATCCCGGGGCATCACAGTTTGAAGGCAAATGGGTCCTCATGAGCTTCCTCCGTTCGACCACTCGCGACTTACAGGCTTCCTCTGCCAGACGCACGACTTACAGGCTTCCTCCGCCCGACGTATTCACGACTTACAGGCTTCCTCCACCCGACGTGAAAGGCCTCAACAAACTGGAACAAATCTCACTCAATGCATGAATGCAAGAATGGTTCATTACCAGTCTTTAGCATATATTCATTTCTCATCATTCAATCATTATAGTAATCTCATCATGTCAACATCCGCTCTCCTTGGGCGAATGGATTTCATTTCTCATCATATCAACATCCGCGCTCCTTGAACGAATGGATTCCATTTCTTATCATATCAACATCCGCGCTCCTTGGGCGAATGGATATCATTTCTCAATTCATATTTTATCATTCATTCTTATCATAATTATGAATTTAATAATCATATCTCATCATTATCAACATCATCATACAGTATTCATTCATTCATGAAATTTCTATTCGTGTGCATGAATTCCATATTCATACTCAAGCATCATCAAAATCATCATATAAAATGTCCAATTATTCATGAACATACTTCACAAAATCAAGAAAGGAGTTTGGTTAAGGCTAAGTGTAATAAAAATTGGTAATTTGCACTTCAAGGGTCAGGGTAATCGATTATCAGAGGGTGGTAATCGATTACCATGAAAAATTCAAGTTTTTTATGTGCAAATAAACCTCGTAATCGATTACCAGAAGTAGGTAATCGATTACCCTGCAGAAAACAGCACCAGAATTGAGGTTTTGACATACCAATCTTTTGTACACTTCACTTTAACCAAAACCAACTCAAAACAGATTCAAAACACATATAAATACAAATGTTCAATCATATTTCAAGCAACCAAATCATCAACTTCATGTTCAATTTCATCAAAGTGCATAAAACACTTAAAAGTGCAACTCAACACATGATAATCAATTCCTTTACATAAAAGTCCATATCCAGGGTTTATTTAGCTCATATTCAACATATATAACTTGCTTAAATCTAGAATTTTATAAAGAACCATGGGTTGTCTTGGTCTCCAAACCAAGCAATCCTTGTCATGGTTTATTCATTTCTCTTTTCACACATAATCAATCAAACATACTTCAATAATTATCCTAGCGATATGAATGAGATCTCCCATACCTATTTGAAGTTATCAAGTGGATACAGGGCTGGAAGGATCGAACTCGAATGAGAAACAGAATCAACAATAGCTTGTAGCCCACCAACCGGAAACAGCTTCGATGAGCTGTTTTCCCTATTATTTGTCAATAAGAGTAAATCAGATAAAACCGTGAACAAGAGTTAGAACACAAACTAGGATGTATAAATTTGAGATTAGGACAAGTTTGAAGCTCAAAGGATGCTCGAGCTTACCACACGAATCCAAGGAATATGGCTTCCCGAATCTGAATTCTGCAGATTTCAGATTCGAATACTAAACTTTGTAGGAGTATAACTCCTTCTACACTCCACCAAATTGAGCAAACTTTGTACCAAATTGAATAAGGTTCAACAAGCTTCAAGATGGTATAGGATTCGTAAGGATTTGAGGTTTGGATCATAGAGAACGAATCAAGGAAAGTCAGCTTCTTGAATCTCAAACTCAGATTTCAGTTTCAACAAGAAAACTTTGCAGGTTGATAACTCTTTCCAAAGTCCACCACATCGAACAATCTTGGTACCAATTTGAAGAGGGTTAAACAAGCTTTAATTTGGTGTATAGTTTGCTAGGGTTTGAAGCTCCGATCATAGAGAACGAATTAGGGGAAGTTGATGACAGAAAAACAAGATTTTTGCAGCTCTTGGGTGTTGTTCTTGTGTTTGTGTGTGAATAATCCCTCCATATATTTAAGTTAAACCCCCTAAGATGTCCCTTTAAATCCCAAACAGTGTCTAGGAGATTTTTATGGCAATTTGTGGCTGAAATCCATGGAAATTCTCAGCCATTCGTGCTCAAACTGACCTACTGTTGGCTCATCAGAGTCGTGGCAATCTATTACCACAATCTGGTAATCGATGACCTCACTTAAAATTGGCCAGACTTGAAATTTTGACCTTGGTAATCGATTACTTGCTTTGGCAATCGATTACCTAGACTTTTTGACCTCCAAATACAAATTCCACCGTTGGATTTGAAGATAAGAAGGTTGGGAAGCTTGTTCCCAAATTTGGGCACGATCCGACGGTTAACGAATGAGATATGACACAATCTTTGGGTGATGTTTTCACTAAAATTCACTTTGATGATTATTTACAAAATATTCACATAATATCTGCTTGATATTCTCTTAGTATCAACTTAGTATCTACTTAATATCTATTTTATATTTACTTCATATCAACTTAATATATTTCATTTATGATTTCGAGGATAATTCCTGTGGGTGTTACAACTCTCCCCCACTTTTAGGAATTTCGTCCCCGAAATTCATTTTCTTAATCAAATTGATTTTCTAAAATATTCAACAAAACAATAATTGAATTTTTGGAAAATAATCAGGGTCTCTCCCCAACTTAGAAGAATTTTGTTAAACTTCATCAAAATTCTTTCATTAGGAAAATACGAAGAAATTTTTAAACAAGACGTTTTCGAAAACGTTTACCGCTGTGCACTCTGATTGACTTTGAACAGATAATAGGGGAATCGATGGGATTTTACTTCTTAATAGTTATAAACATTAGGATAATCAGTCCTAATATTTATACCATTAACAATAAAATCATTCTTTCCTTATATAATCTTTTACGAGAAAGATTATACGCGTATCTTTAAGTTAGATGAGCTTAAAGATAGGAATGTTCATCGTATCGTCATCCAAATTTTGCTAGAAATAAAATTTTGATAAAAACAAATATTTGAAAAAGAATATCATTATTACAAAGTTGACTTCTCCCCCACTTAGAATGAAGCTAGGTCTTTAGTTATACAAAGAGTCTCTGGGTTCTCGACGATTTCCATTCTTTTGGATTCATCCATATGTCAGTTGACCATATGGGCTTTTGGTTATCTAAGCAAATTGTCATCCCATTCCACTTTTGGGATGTCTGCTTTCGATCATAGGCTTGTACTAGTCTTTCCAAGGTATGATCATTCTCATAGGTTTACTAAACAGGTTTATCAATAGCTTATTTGTTTATTTAAACGGGTTGGTTTCTTTCCAATGATTGATTTGTAACTGAGTAGTACTCGTTACAAGGGAATCTTAGAGTTGGGAAAATTAAAATCGTCCTTAAGTTTTCAAGGGTTGAGTTTCTAATTTCTATAACAATTTTGTAATGTATGCTTGGTCTTTCTACTTCACATTCTTACTTCCTTTCATCCTTTATCAACTTAGTTCGAGTAGGTTAATATGGACAATCGGTGGATATCATATCACTTTAGATGCATACCTTCATTCTGGTCTTTGACCATTACCTTTCATTCTCCATACCTTAGGTGTAATCCTTTTGTAAGTCTCGGGTCATATATTGGATGGTCTTTCAAATGAGTCCTTAGTCATAACCTCTTGAAATCTTATTTAAATCCAATATTTCTCCTATCATTAGGTGGTCCTAACATAAGGGATGATCTTTCATTTCCCTGGTCATTCCCTAGATAATCGAATTTTGGAAATCTTGACAATGATCCGGAAATAGTCCATCAATCTCCAGAGAATATTTCTTACTTCCTTATTGGTTATGGTTTCTCTCCTTTTAGAGCGGGTTTGCCTAAGCTAGGTCAATTAAGATTTCTTTCTCCGTGACATCGTGGTCCAAAAGGATACACTTTCTTTGGTCTGGGATTAGCCTTAAACAGTTTACCAGTCATTCCCCTTTAGAGCATCCACTGTTAGTCTTAAGAAACTTAACTTGTTCTTTTAAGATCTTAGGATTATAAAGAAATCTATAAAGGGTTACGGTTCTTGTTTCACAATTACTTAAAGGATCCGGAGGTGTCATTATTTGTTTGTAATGCCCATAAAATATCCTTCTCCCTTAAGCTAATTGGGTGATACTTGGATTCCTACTTGATACCTTTTTAGGATACATATCCTTAGGTTTATAGGCTTGACTAATCATTGATCTTGGGTAATAGTACTAACAATCGCGAGTATTTTCCTAAGGTACTTTCCTTATGTCATCCATCTTACATGTGGGTTTCATCTCTATTGGATTACCTTACTGCATCTTTAAGGAATCGGTTAGCCTCTATAGGGGAAAATTTAATTCGCAAACTAAATTTAATCGAGAAGTCAATAAGAACCTTTGGATAAAAGTCATCAAACATATTAGATAAATCTTCGTACGTCATTTTTCGAAAGAAATATCTCAAATAAAGGTTTAAGAGAAATCTTTTCTACTCGTCATGAGAAAGATTGAAGAAGAATAATATCTAAAACATTTCACAAAAAAAATTTATTATTCAAAGATTACCCAAAAGAGTGAAATAGAATCACAAAGGAATTTCCTTTTCCAAAAAGATTCTTCATAGAGTGAATAGATTCGTATTATTTTTCAAAAAGTTTTCCTTATGAGAAAAAGGATTTAGGAATAATGCATGAATAAGTATCTTTAAGAACATCCTCCTTGAAGTTAAGGCTTCAAGGATCTTTCAAAATGATTTTAAGAAACTATTTCAAAGTTCAGTTCATATCTTTTCAAAATTGTTAATGAGAATAGGAATCAAGAAAAATTTATGATAGGAATGATTTCATAAACTTTTTCCATCATATTACAATTATACAATATTTTGAAAATATTTGCTTTTATTAACACGTGAGTGAATCCCTTTGAAAGAAGTTTTTCAAAAGAAATTATAATTCCAAAAGCTTCAAAAACAGTTTGGAATTATCTTTCGTCTAAATATTATGGGAGTGATTTAGAAATCCTTATCCCAAAATTTCTTTCCAAAAGTTTCAATATTTATAGTGATCATCATTTACCAAAAGAAAATTCAATAGTAATTATAAAAGAATTTCATTATTTTCCAAAAGACTCTAGAATTAACACTTTCATATTAGTTCTTTAAAAGTTTTCCTTTCGTTCAGATGAAAGGGTCTTAAAGAAAATCTTTATTTAGAAACTAATACCATTAAGAAGGTTTCTTCAAAATTTCAAAATTCCAAAGTGTAGGATAATTCTAAGAATCCTCAAATAAATAACTTTAAGTAGCTTGGCAATTTCAAAATAATGATAATAGTAAAATATTGCAACTTCTTTCGAAAGTTAAGGTTTCAAAATGGCTGTTATAAAGCATAATAAAAATTTTACTTCAATCATAAAATTTTCGAAAGAAACCAAAATAATCGCAAGGGTAAGCAAATGAGAGATTCGCTGGATAAGAATATCGAATCATTCGGAAGGAATGAAAAGTCCATCATTGTTGCGACAAGATTCACTTAACTAGGAATTGGGGAACTTTGTACAAGATTAACAAAAAGCATTACCAAGGTCTAACGATCTAAGTATAGGGAATTCCGTTTCCTAAAAGTTCTAAGAGATGATTCAGAGATATGGTTGCTTGAGTTCTACTTTCACGTAGATAAACGATCAAGGCTTATGTCACTGAAAGAGATCGAAGAATGGGTGTTTCTATTACGTACTCTGTTTAGAATGAAGTTTTGGATATTCATGATCATCTCTTCCAAGAGCTGTAAATATTAGGGTGGCCAGTCCTAACATTACATACCATTGGTAAGGAGACCACATCAATCCGGTCGAAGTTATAATCCTCCACAGGGAAGACTATAAATGTACCTTTAGAATAAAAGAATCTAAAGATAAAGATTATTTGTCATCATCAGATTCGACTTAGTTAATTAAGTTCAAGAGATTTTCCACTTCCGTTGGGGTGGCATTCATTTGCTCTAGCCCGTTGGTTATCATTCTCTCTAGACTTAACTAACTTCCTTTCCTCTGATCATAACAAAGGTAGCTGAGTTTGACTTTGACCTAACTGGATCAAAGCTTAACAACAGTACTTAATATGTTTGATTTAGACGATTTCTAAAATCAAACAAGATTCTAACACTTCTAATGATCTCTAACTAACTTAATGATAACGTGTCAGAGGCTGACAACAGAGGTGATGAAGCCATACTCTCAGGCCGAAAGGAAGGAACTGCTCTGATACCATAATGTAACACCCTCATCTTTTATAAAGGGAATAAAATAATTTATTAGAAAATATTACAACAGAATAGTGAAAATTCCCTTTATTCAAGATTGGTGGATAAATTTTTTCTTTGAATTTACATTCTTTCGGTGTTACAGTGGATCAAATCCAGTAATGTATATCTTCCTTCTTCCGCTTGAGTCTCTGGCTTGACAGGTTGATTAACCTCATCAGCTACTTGTACCTACCACCAAAAGGCTAGATGGGAGTAAATCACTTGTCATATCGCGTGAGCAAATAATTAATTGAATGATCATACACAAACATACACGCATCATCATCGTAATGCATTTACAAATGCTCAATCCTCAATTTACAATCATATTATCTTGTAATTAAGTGGCATGATGCATGCAATATCATCTCAATCGTATCCCAGGGCATCACAGTTTGGAGGAAAATGGGTCCTCATGACCTTCCTCCGCTCGACCACTCGGGACTTACAGGCTTCCTCCACCAGACGCACGACTTACAGGCTTCCTCTGCCCCACGTGAAAGGCCTCAACAAACCGGAGCAAATCTCACTCAATGCATGAACGCAAGAATGGTTCATTACCAGTCTTTAGCATATATTCATTTCTCATCATTCAATCATTATAGTAATCTCATCATGTCAACATCCGCTCTCCTTGGGCGAATGGACTTCATTTCTCATCATATCAACATCCGCACTCCTTGGGCGAATGGATTCCAATTCTTATCATATCAACATCCGCGCTCCTTGGGCGAATGGATATCATTTCTCAATTCATATTTTATCATTCATTCTTATCATAATTATGAATTTAATATTCATATCTCATCATTATCAACATCATCATACAATATTCATTCATTCATGAAATTTATATTCGTGAGCATGAATTCCATATTCATACTCAAGCATCATCAAAATCATCATATAAAATGTCCAATTATTCATGAACATACTTCTCAAAATCAAGAAAGGAGTTTGGTTAAGGCTAAGTGTAATAAAAATTGGTAATTTGCACTTCAAGGGTCAGGGTAATCGATTACCAGAGGGTGGTAATCGAAAAATTCAAGTTTTTTATGTGCAAATAAACCTGGTAATCGATTACCAGAAGTAGGTAATCGATTACCCTGCAGAAAACAGCACCAGAATTGAGGTTTTGACATACCAATCTTTTGTACACTTCACTTTAACCAAAACCAACTCAAAACAGATCCAAAACACATATAAATACATATGTTCAATCATATTTCAAGCAACCAAATCATCAACTTCATGTTCAATTTCATCAAAGTGCATAAAACACGTAAAAGTGCAACTCAACACATGATAATCAATTCCTTTACATAAAATTCATATCCAGGGTTTATTTAGATCATATTCAACATATATAACTTGCATAAATCTAGAATTTTATAAAGAACCATGGGTTGTCTTGGTCTCCAAACCAAGCAATCCTTGTCATGGTTTATTCATTTCTCTTTTCACACATAATCAATCAAACATACTTCAATAATTATCCTAGAGATATGAATGAGATCTCCCATACCTATTTGAAGTTATCAAGTGGATACAGGGCTGGAAGGATCGAACTCGAATGAGAAACAGAATCAATAATAGCTTGCAGCCCTACCGGAAACAACTTCGATGAGCTGTTTTCCCTAGGATTTTTCAATAAGAGTAAATCAGATAAAACCGTGAACAAGAGTTAGAACACAAACTAGGATGTATAAACTTGAGATTAGGACAAGTTTGAAGCTCAAAGGATGCTCGAGCTTACCACACGAATCCAAGGAGTATGGCTTCCCGAATCTGAATTCTGCAGATTTCAGATTCGAATACTAAACTTTGCAGGAGTATAACTCCTTCTACACTCCACCAAATTGAGCAAACTTGGTTCCAAATTGAAGAAGGTTCAACAAGCTTCAAGATGGTATAGGATTCGTAAGGATTTGAGGTTTGGATCATAGAGAACGAATCAAGGAAAGTCAGCTTCTTGAATCTAAAACTCAGATTTCAATGTCAACAAGCAAACTTTGCAGGTTGATAACTCTTTCCAAAGTCCACCACATGAAACAAACTTGGTACCAATTTGAAGAGGGTTAAACAAGCTTTAATTTGGTGTATAGTTTGCTAGGGTTTGAAGCTCAGATCATAGAGAACGAATTAGGGGGTGTTGATGACAGAAAAACACGATTTTTGCAGCTCTTGGGTGTTGTTCTTGTGTTTGTGTGTGAATACTCCCTCCATATATTTAAGTTAAACCCCCTAAGATGTCCCTTTCAATCCCAAACAGTGTCTAGGATATTTTTATGGCAATTTGTGGCTGAAATCCATGGAAATTCTCAGCCATTCGTGCTCAAACCGACCTACTGTTGGCTCATCAGAGTCGTGGCAATCGATTACCACATTCTGGTAATCGATTACCTCACTTAAAATTGGCCAGACTTGAAATTTTGACCTTGGTAATCGATTACTTGCTCTGGTAATCGATTACCTAGACTTTTTGACCTCCAAATACAAATTCCACCGTTGGATTTGAAGATAAGAAGGTTGGGAAGCTTGTACCCAAATTTGGGCACGATTCGACGGTTAACGAATGAGATATGACACAATCTTTGGGTGATGTTTTCACTAAAATTCATTTTGATGATTATTTACAAAATATTCACATAATATCTGCTTGATATTCTCTTAGTATCAACTTAGTATCTACTTAATATTTATTTTATATTTACTTCATATCAACTTAATATATTTCATTTATGATTTCGAGGATAATTCCGGTGGGTGTTACAGTTATGATCTTTGTGCTCTTCATCTTCGTCTTCGTCTAGACTAATAGGCTCAGATTCTTCCATGTAAGTCTCAGGCAAAAATGGTATGAACATTTGAAGACGTTCTTGAAAATGAGATTCCCATGCAAGCGTTCCCTTACTTGAACTTCTACACCATCCTAGAAATATAGGAGGTATTGGTGAACCTTCTATCCAATTAATCTACAAGTGAATTAAAGTGAAGTTAGTAATTCGCACAAATTAAAATAATTTATAAACATTATTTATTGAATTGAATGTTACCTGTACCCAGTGCATATTATGAAAATGTCCAAGAACCCAAATTTTTTTTCTCACTTGTTTCCAAAGATGTCTTGTATGGAAAGAACGTTTGACATCTACCTGTTGTTGACGAAATAATCACTAGCCCAACATTGTACAAATTAGCAACTGCATGTCCCATGTCTGGAACATCCAACCACTTCGAGCTTGATACAACACCTAATCCATCAACATATAATGCATTATATGCTTTGTCATAAAGGGACTGTCCTCATATGTCAACATACAACGCTTTGTTATTAACCATCTCCTTTATAAGCTTTTGTCGAATCATCATGTAGTTTTCTTCTGTGCCATATCTATACAATGATAAGACCCAGAAGCCACAATTTCCATCACTTTTAACATCATTAATTTTTTGAATGAACTGGTGTAACACATCAGGGAAAGCTTCGAACATATTTCTCCAAGCTTGGAATGTTCCTGTAGTACGCTTTCTTTTGGTTGACATTTTTTATTGAGAACCCTTTGTTTAAGATCCTGTAGATTGAGAAGAATAAACGATAACAATTGACAAAACATATTAACAAAGAATAAACGGTCACAATTGACAATCACCTATAGATTGAGACCCTTTTGTTTTTGATCTGGTAGATTGTGAACCCTTTGTTTTAGATTGAGATCCCTTGGATTGAAAAGTATCTTCCATGACATCATTTTCCCAATGAGATGGTTCACGCTTTGTAGACTTTTCATGTGCTTCCTCCTCTCTACTACCCTTCATACCGCCTTTTGTCTTCACTTTATATTTAGGGGGCTTCATTGAAGTTGTTGTTGGATACACAAACTCATGTAATCTTTGAAAATATATTTTATTTTCAAGCACACCCTTATCATCTAATGTTTCTACTTGACGATATATCTCATCCATGTATGGTTTTGGATCAAATTCTGTTGGTGAAAAAGAAGTCTTTATTTTTTCATTAAAAGACAAGTGTTGCCAATGATCGTGAACTGCATCCAAAGGGATGGGTACTTCCTCTTTATAATATTTTGCGAGTTCACATTCACATGGTAGACCGTGAGTCCTTTTGATTATGCAATTACAATGTAAGCTTACCCAATCTGTTTGGCGAAGACCTTCCATGATCTCCCAAATACGTATTATCGCATTATGCGAGACAAAGTGGCACAATTCCTTGTAGAAATCATTATTTACACGATGATCCACCTTGTCTCAAAAGACTCTTTAATATCAGTATGTTGACATACCAGCATATTCTCCATCGCTTCAAAGCTGGTGCACTTATCGTCTTGACTATCTCTCAATAATCTTTTGAATATGGCATGAGCACTCTCAACCCTGTTAAAAAAAATAAACATGTAACGTATTTCATAATTATTTTAAAATTCAATTGGTAAAAACACAGAACTAAAATACACATAAAAAAACATCTTTGGGTTTTAAAACTCACCTATTAACTGTGGTGTTACCAAGATGCATCAATTGGTTTACCCAAGCACCCAAAAATTTCTCCTTGTTGCGTTCCAAATAAACACGTTGCACGTATTCAAAAATTATTAATCCGCACACATCCTTAATTTTTTTTCAAATAATCTTCATACTCTTGCAAGTCTCGAGATTCTACAACTTCTTTCCAAGCGTCCATTATCGGTGTCACATCTTTTGAGTCACACACCTTGTTCCTCACTCTAGACAACACGTTCTTTGAGATGTGAAACTTACATAGCAAGTGAGTAGAGGTTGGAAACACCTTCGTGACTGCCAAAATTAGAGCTTCTTCTTTATCATTCACTATGATCTGAGGCATGGCTTCATCACTTTCAATCAAGTTGCGAAGCTGCTCTAGAGCCCATGTGAAGTAAGAAGCCTTTTCAGCCTCCATATAACAAAAAAGCAACATGGAACGTCTTTTCTGTGGATGTATGACCTACGATATCAAGAAGCGGATACCTGTATCTATTGGTTTTGTAGGTACTATCCATAACAAAAAAAATACTGAACGAATGTTATAATGATATTCCACTAGGATGTGCCCAAAAAATGGCCTTCAACACATCACTTTCTTCGTCTTTTACATAATGTGTCACATATCCAGAAGAAGTCAATTTGTGTAATAAATGCTGCATCTGTGTCCTGGGATGTCTGATACTTTTTCTAAATCGTTGACGCTCATTGTACACTTGTCTCAAGGTAGTAGTATTGTTGTTGTTCCGTTCTTTCAAACTAATGCGAATTCTTTCGGTTTAACGTAACCCCTGCCTTTGTCAAGTTCTCGATTAACTCCTTTTCCTCTTTGGTTGGCCTACCATAATGACCCTCCAAGCTTTCACATGGTTTGTGATTGTGGACGCCACATTTGACCAAAAGGATCCAACCTTTTCCATTACCAAGATCCCAAGCATTAATTAATTCTGAAAGGGCAATCAGACTTGCGACTACTCGATACAGACATGACCTCACCTTTTGTTCTTTTCCTATATTTTCCACTTCTTTCGCAAGCCAATAAAACCCTAGGTCTTCTCTTATACGTCCCTCCGCCTGTGTCTGACCGATATATGACGATCACATGTTTTTTGTTCTTTTCCAACAGCTTGAACCCAAGGAATCAATTCGTCTCTACTTGCGAAGATCTTATTATGTGAAAAGTCATCACTATAATCTGCAATAACATTTTTCAATGAAAAAACAAAGCTATATTATGATTTAAAATAAAAAAAATGAAAAAAACAATGTTACAAGGAATTTAAAATAAAAAAATATGAAAAAAAACAATGCTACATTAGAAATTTAAAATAAAAATAACAATGTTACATTAGGAATTTAAAATAAAAAAAATGAAAAAAACAATGTTACATTAGGAATTTAAAAACGAAAAGGGAAAAAAACAAAGTTATAGTAGGAATTTAAAATTAAAAAAAAAGTTTTATTAGAAATTTAGAATAAAAAAAAGTTATATTAGAAATTTAGAATAAAAAAAAGTAATATTAGGATTTTAAAAAAAAAGTTATCTTAGATTTAAAATAAACAAAATTAATATTAGGATTAAAAAAAAAACGATCGTAACCTGGTGTTACGACCAGGAAAAAAAGAGGTCGTAACCCAGTGTTACGACCACAACATAAACAAAGGTCGTAACACTGGGCTACGACCTGGCCAAAATTTGTTGCTTGTAACACATGGTTACGACCATCCATTCTGCAGCCTCCTTACGCTATTTGATCCATTCAGATACAATAAATTATTAAAAATATTCATCTTAATTAAAAATACACACCAAAAACATGTTTTTGGATACTTTATGCATGACTTTTGGAAATTACCTTGTCTCTCGGGTAATTCAAGTTCAACGCCAGCCATTAAAAGCAATAATATTAGTATGATGGAGAATAAGAGCTGGTACCAAAAAACAAAGTTTCACGTGTAAAGGGTTTATGGGGTTTTATATTAAAAAAAATTAGGATTTAACATGGGTCGTAGGGGTTGCTTACGACCTACACGTCATAGCACCCCGTTACGACCCGTGCGTGTTAAAACTTTTTTTTTTAAATGGGCATAATGGGTATAATTTATGCAATTGGGGTGACATCCATAGACCTTGGAGTGACAAAATAAAAACTCGTGCTATAAACGTTGAGATCCGGGTGGAAGTCCCCTCAACTTGTAGTTTTTTTTAAATAATCACATATAAAATAAATAAATTAATCAAAACAAGTATTATATATATATATATATATATATAAATCAGATATTTTTAATCAGGGTTGACGGAATATATATATATATATATATATATATATATATATATATATATATGAGGAGGGATCCGTTTACATCAAGTTAAATTACACTAATTCTTACACCGCTCATAACTCTTACACCAAGTCAAATTTAATAGAATGAACCATTGGATTGAAGTTTCTATCTTGTAGATCATCTATGTCAAATTTTATAAAAATCCAAAATCATTTACTACTTCAATTATATACGTCAAAATTAACGAAATATATGTCTTAAAAATATATGAAAATGGAGCTATTTGAATATATATTCAATGATGTTCAAATTTTCTCAAATTTGACACAAATGATCTAGATGACATATAGTTATTATCCAACGGATGAATTAGTGAAATTCACGTTATATAAAAAGTTATGAATGGTGTAAGAGTTGGTGTAATTTAACTTGGTGTAAACGAATCCCTCCTATATATATATATATATATATATATATATATATATATATATATATATAAATGTTAAGTAACACATTAAAGTTAAAACAAGGACGCAAATGAGGTGGTGAGTGATTTTTCTAGATGACATATAGTTATTATCCAACGGATGGATTAGTGAAATTCACGTTATATAAAAAGTTATGAATGGTGTAAGAATTGGTGTAATTTAACTTGGTGTAAACGAATCCCTCCTCTATATATATATATATATATATATATATATAAATGTTAAGTAACACATTAAAGTTAAAACAAGGACGCAAATGAGGTGGTGAGTGATTTTTCAAGTTTAAGGTAGGAGAGATTTTATGTTTGAGTCTTTGCGAATGTGACTACATTAAATACTTATTAAGGAGAACTTTCCCACAATAGTTCTACAAGATAGATAGTCTCTAATTGGTGAAGAATAACTAATTGTTGATTAAACCAAAAAATAACACATTAGAATCGAAAAATATTACTAAAACGTTCAAGCACTTGAAAAAAAGTTATTAAAAAGGCGTTATTTATTTTTATATTATACATCATGAAGGTTTATCATAACTTATATATAAATATGGAGAAATTATTGGATGATTTGAAAAAAAGTTATTAAAAAGGCGTTATTTATTTTTATATTATACATACATGAAGGTTTATCATAACTTATATATAAATATGGAGAAATTATTGGATGATTATGACCACATAAGCTTATCAAGACGAGGTGTCAGGGGTTGTTGCACTTGGTAGGACGAACCACGGTTCGATTCCCTGCAACAACGTTGAGAGATGAATAAAACTTTAATCCCGGGACCCCCTCGAACTGGATTAGTCGGCCCAGTGGATTGGATATCAGGGTGCAAACCAAAAAAAAAAAACTAAGGTGAATGAAGTTGAGAAATAAATATCATACCAAGGCTAAAAAGAATAATTATAACCTATGATAAAACAAAAAAAATCAAAATTACTGTAGATTAAATTAAATTTATAATTAACCAAAAAAATAAATTTATAAAATAAAACATTCTTCTTAATTGGATAAAATTTTAATTAATGAATTAAATTAGTAGTTGTAATGCTTTCAATCTATCTATAATAAACAATTAAGAGGATGTAGTAGAAAGTGTAGGTCATTTTAGCCTATGAGAGTTTGAAGTAATTAAAGGGAAGTGCCAATAGGTAAAAGGACTTTGCACATAGATATCAAGCCGCAAACGATATTTGACGTTTGACATGAACTTTACCTAAGATTGAAACAAGAAAGAATTGGGCGAAAAAGAAACAACGAATGGAAACAAATTAAAGTACATCAAAAGTGATAAAGACAGAATTAAAGACAAAGTTATAAAAAAAAATTAAAAAAAAAAAGACACAATGAATAATCCACTCCAGCTAGCTAGTACAAGAAGTCAATGTTCACGAGTTGAATGCCACCAATAGGATAGGTCATAGATTAAGTAAAGATATACAATGAAGAATGAATAATGAGACAAATTAACTAGCAATTCAGTGCTTACTTTTTAGTTTACAGTGATGTTTCATATATTTGATGGTATTGCATCCTCGAATGATGATTAAAAGAAGTGTGAACCCACCTTTTAAACCTGCTTTACTTATGGAGGAAGAAATTGGAAAGGGGGCAACGGGCAGGGTTACCCTTTCATGTTTTATTTTATAAATAGCATATTTTGCAGATAATTTATATAATGAACTTTCACTCTTTTCAGATATGTAAATATATTACATCAAAACCAGAGATGGAAGGGGGAAAAAAAGGAGCAAAATTTAATTACAAAACATGTGTTAGGAATAAGAAATTCTTAACGATGGTTAAGAACAGGATTCGAGATACTCAATCTTCATATTTAAGAGGATAAAACTAAAAAGTAAAAACTTAATTTTTTTTTTGAGGTCGTAATTTATTTCATTGATTCATAATAAAAAAGGCATAATGCTTATATAGAAAATAAACTCTAATATACTACTTATTAAGAATATTCTAATAATAATAATAATAATAATTTAAATTAAGTAATATTTTTCCGATGTTTCTTTTCTAAATGAACCTAATAATCCTTTTAATTATTAACAAACCTAACCTTCTATCATCAGCATTTCTAGCATATCACTAAAAAAATTATATAATATATAGAAATAAAATGAGTTATATGTTCTTAAAAACAACTCAGTTAATAAAGCTACATGACAAAAAAAAAAAAAAAGGACGAAACCATGTATTAGATAGTGGAGGCTATAGCCCCACAAACTTGTTTTTAAAATATTATATATATATAAATTTTTACTTTTTAGTTATAAATTTTTAAATGTTATAAATTTTTAAATGTTCAATACAGAATGAATAAGGTTATGAGTTGTTTCTGTCAGGAATTATATTTTGCAAGGAAAATAACAGAAATGCAAAATAAAAGGGGTGGGTTCGTAAACTTTGTGAAATCAAGGCCTCATTTTATTATTGGTAATGGAAGAGGAAATACAAGAGGGAAAGAGAGCGTAAATGTCGAGAAATGTAGTGGAAAATGGTAAGATTCATAGGACGCTCTCGGTTTGTCTCTCTCAAAGCTCTCTAGGATTTCTCTGAGTGTCGTTGTACTTGTGTTTCTCTGTGGTGTTGCTTCTGCTGGCTGCTGTTGCCTTTAGCTTGTGTGTTGAGATCCTTATGTAAAGGTCTTGTGTCTTGGTCTTCAAGTTTAGCCTTCTCCTTATCTGATGGGTATTGTGATACTCCATCCATTATCCTCTGGTCGTTGCTTCCTTCAGCCTTGGTAGGGGAGATGAACAGTGCTTTTTCTTCTTTGAAATGAATAGCATCTTCTCCACTGGCATGCCATATTTGTTATTTGAATGGAATGGCATCTCTTCTGTTTATGGTATATATGGTGATCATAGCTGCCAAGCGTTGGGCCCAAGGGAGAGGTAACTTAGCAGAGGGGATTTCCCAGGATCAGCTTTGGGTGAGTGTTGTGGGTGAGGACGCCTTGACCTGAGGACACTCTCACGTTCCTTGCTACTGCTGGTGTGGAGACCTGCTTTGATTTTGAGTTAATCTTTATGGGCCACCTGAGAGTTTCTTTTCTTTATTTGTCCCCTTGCTAACGGGCTTTTGGCCCAATAATTAATTATTTCCTTATCCTAAACAATAGCGCCCTTTTGTATTTGAAATAATCCTATTTTTTCAAATACAAACTCACTAGCCTGCAATCCTACTCTCTGCCAGCTTCTTGTCGTGTGAAACGTGGCTTGTGCAGTTGGTTATCGTGCCTCCACTTACTTCTTAACGTTACTACTTCAAGCATGCCTTCGCATACCCACGTTTCTCCACCTCTTATTCTAAAAGACTTTCCTCCTTCTCTCTCTCACAGTAGCCCCTTCTTCTTTCCTTCATCGAAAATTGTTCATTCCTCCATGGCTCATTCGAACGCTGTAACTTCTTCTGGTGAAGAACTGGAATCTGACGCTTCTGAATATGTTGGTGACGAAGGGACGTCTCCTCAACCTATCTCCATTGCTGTTTTGAATGATCTCCCTCCTCCCCGTTCCGAACCCGTGGAGCAAGGGTACCGCCGCTGGGTAGACGATCCCCGTCCTTCTCCTCCATTTAAGGGTCCTCCCAAATCTGGTAACTTATTTCAAAATTTCCCTTTGAAAGCCATTGTTGTTTCGGAGGAGTTTGCTCATTTGAGAACCACACCTGTGACTGATGGTGATAGTAAGACCCTGGGTCCAACGCTGCTTCGCTCTCGCTTGCTGAGGGCTGAGTTTCCTTGGTCAAAAGTGCGGTTTCACATGAGGCTTAGTGTGACCGGTGGCTGGCCTGAATGGGTTGCCTCTGTCTTCAAGGATGACCCTTCATTTGTTGATGTTTCTGAAAGTACAGGAATTGCTGAGGCTATCAAGATTTCTACCAAGCTCAGCGTGTGTAAGAGGGTAACAGACCTTCATATGCTGGTACAGCGCTGGTGTTCAACCACCCACACTTTCATCACCGCATGGGGGGAGTTTACTCCATCCCTAGAAGACGTAATCGTCCTCATGAGATTACCTTCTTTTGGTGATCCCGACCTGTCTTTATCTGACATTGATGAAAAGTTTCTTGACATGGCAAGAGAGTTAAAGGCTGCTATAGTGCTGAGCGCTAAACACTCTCGTGATCTCTTATCTCAGAGGAAAGGGTCCTCATGTAGGGGCAGGAGCGCTGGCAGGTCTTCCTCAAAGGGCCAACAATCAGGTAAGAAGGTTTCCTTAAAGCACACTTTTGCAAACTGGGTAAGGTACTTCTTCGGTGAGGTTTCCGGTGACAACTTCGAATCTGGCCCTACCCTGGATGAGGGTCTGTATAGAGCGGGCTTTATTGCATTTTGGCTTAGTCGTTATGTCTTCCCAGGGCCACCATGGGAATCTGTGAGTCCTGCTGTTTTTGTCTTTGCTAGTATGCTATCTCAAGGGGTTCGTCTTCCATTATCATCATTGTATCTTGGCGGCTTGTATGCAAGGCTGGATCAGATTGCTGAGCAACTAAGCAATTCTTATGACCGTTTTCCCATAAATTGCTATCTGGATTTGACTTTTTTACAACACTTTTTATTTGAGCATTTTCCGAAGTTTGGTCCGGAAGGACCCATTCCTGATGATGCAGGTGACAATACTGAGGGTGCTGCTGAGAACACTGAAGAAGGGGTTGATATTGACCCTTCCAAGATTCGTTCATGGCATTGGTCTCAAGGCAAACCGAGGTGTCCCTTGGTCCACGTGATTGATGATGAAGGGAGTTTTTCATTCCGTCCTTATGCCAAGCCGTTGTTTCATTCTGGGGAACTACTACATGATCTTTACACTAACGACATGTTTCTTTTTGCGGCGAGAAATGACATCTTGAAGAAGTCAGAGGGCGTTACTGATCTTTGGAATCTGATCCTCACTCCATGTCGTTTACCTGGATTTGTACCCACCGATAACAAGAGGGCACACGGGGGAGCTTTGTGGCCGTATGCTTATAGACCAGATAGGGTCATCCGCCAATTTGGCTGGGATTAGCCCCCTTGCAGCCTTCATGTTGCTCCCATAGGGGTAGAGGTGGCTCTTAAGTCAGTGCTTTTTCGGACCCCTGATGATTCAGACCCAGAGGAGTCTTTCCCCTTTTATATCTCTCCCACTCTTACTGGTGGTGTTCTTCAAAGTTGGTTGGATTCTCACCAAGGTGTATTGCAACGTCTTCGTAGTTTTGAGGCGACTCCTAACACTAGTACAAATTAGTCATTTCAGACCGGTTCCACACCCCATTTCAGACCGGTTCCGAATCAGTCTTAAAAGTGGCAGTCTTATTGCTATGCCTTTAAATGAGACTGGTTCTGAACCGGTCTCGTTCCCAACTAAAGAGACTGGTTCCGAACCAATCTGAAAATCAAAAAATAACCAGTCTCTATTAAAAGATGAACCAGTCTCATTGAGTATTTTGAACCGGTCTCATTTAAACTAAGAACCAGTCTGATTGAGTGATTTGAACCGGTCTGAAAACAAAAAATAACCAGTCTCATTGAGTATTTTGAACCGGTCTCAATCTTTTTTTTTTGCTTTTTGAACCGGTCTCATTGAGCGTTTTGAACCGGTTTCATTAAAATCTGAACCAGGTCTCAATTAAATTTTTAACCAGTCTCGTTTGATGTTTTCAACCGGTCTCAATTAAAAAAACACATAAATATATAATAAAACTAATAAATAATAATTATCTAGACATAACTAGATTATAAAATTATTATATTATAAAAACCACGTTATATGCATATCTAGTACAAGTTTGATCAACACAAGTATATAACACTATGCCTAGTGAAACTAACATAAACTACACAAAAGTCTTGTATCTAGAGCGATAAGCTGCAAACTATCTCTTCTTGAATCAAAAATGCATCCTTCTATCTTCTCTAGCCATCACATCCCGCCTTCCCGGATCCAACAATCTATCAAGATAGAATATAAAAACATATCTGCAAGTGAAATATATAGCTTTCCATGGTAAGAAGAAACATAAAATTTCTAAATATAGATCCAAAGTATGTAGTATAAAACAATTCCTGCAGCCACTTAGATTCCATTTGAAAACTAATTTACCAAACAGATAAAAACACTAACAGCAGCCAAACAAAAAAAACACTAACACAGCAGATAATAAAAAAATAGAACAAAAGCAGAAGCAATTTAGGAACAAAAAACAATAGAACGTTTACTAAGACACTAACACAGTTGTCCATGATGTATGCAAAGCCACCTATAGCAGCAATCATCTAGCAAACAAATTGATACATATAAATAAGTTTTGTCAAAGGCTTTTCCCTTTAAAAGAGGGTAGCTAAGATAAACTATCAGATTAATATTATACAATACGAAAATATATGCCAAAAGAATAGGCAGATCCCCCAAAATCAGTTGTTAAAACTTTTCAAATTAGAACATAACTAAATACAGATAAAAAAGAGAGCTTTATAACAAATAACATTACATAAGGATAACCAACGTTTGATAGAAAGAAGAGCTTATATACCACATGTATGATTGAATTGAAACGACATTAATATTATTGGTGAAAATATAATCATTTGACAAGAAAGGATAGCAGTAAATTAAAAATACTCACAGTTTGTACAGCCAGAAAAACAAGGAAAACATCCCTTGCCACAAAAAGTCTGAACTTTATTTTACGCCACGAGTTATCCTCAAAGGATTCAACCCTAAGATGAAATTGGGCTTTGCAAGTAGTGCAATGTGAGAAGGCAAATCCTTCCTAAGAAGCAAAGAAAAAAATCCACCAAATTATAATTCGATCTCGACCAGTTAAAACTAGCATTTGAAATTACACATTAAAACCAGAGTCAAATATATACTTTTACTGAGCGCCAGTGATCAAGACATGAACGATGGACAAACTGTTGAGTACCTTTGCACATGCACGGAGATATCAATTCATCATCTACAAAATCAAACAACAACTATTAGGCTGTAGGAAAGTAGCACCACCCAAATAATAACACCTGTAATGTTGGTTGGTAAACAATGCCCCACTCTCAATGACAGAAAACTTAATCACCATTTGCACTTTTACCATTTTTGCTTAACACAGAAGACAATCATCGTTCTTCAACTCACATGATTGATTAATTTGGTGCTGTAAATAAGAAGTCTAAGCCTAGATAACGTAGTGATGAGTATAAAATTTAGGTGACAAAATGCTGAAAACATCACGAAGGTATAAAAGACAGTAGTTTCCTTTAGTCAATCTGACACCAAGAGTTTTTCCTTCCATAAACCAATAAAAAATAGTAGAATGAAAATATTTTCAAGCATTATGTAAGACACCCTTAAGCGACTGGAAGAGCTAAGCTTTCATATTTCGTCCTCCATTGTTAGCTCTCAGGTGTGTAAAACAGTCATATCAAATGCAAACTCCTCATCGTGAAGTCAAGCAAAATTAAATTGAAAGCTTAAAGTTGCTTGACTTTGGTTTCTAATATACGAAATCAAAGTAACAACAAAAACCAATTCCAGCATCTGATCAAAATATCATCATCACAACTGTGAAGAAGCATTTGAAAGGTAAAAATGTTATAGCACCATCACAACTGTGAAGAAGCAGATTGGCAACAGTATATTTATTCTGACATATTAATTGAACAGAAAGTGTCAACACCAAGCTTAAAGAAACTACACCTTCATCAAATTCAGACCCTTTTCTCCCTCCATTTTCTCAGGATAAATGGCTGCAAGAATCATAATTAAGCGCAACTTATTTTCACGAGTTGTATCCTGCATGAAAATAACGCATAAAATAAAATTTAACAGATAAAAAGGCAAAAAGTTTTATTCGAATTTCACAATACAAAACCTGCAATAAAAAGTTCACTTATTCTTAACTGCACTGACTAGATGTAAGGTATACCCTTTTCTTTTCCCATCATCGAATTGCTTACCTCTTATGTAGTCAAAAATTTGATCACCTCTTTCATTCCTGCATCGCCAAAAAAAAGATCTTGCTCCAGCTGCCCAAGTTCCTGAAGATCAGACTCCCTAATGATTCTGTTAATTTTCCCTGCAATCTGGACAAAGAAGCCAAAGTCAAACATTTATAAATGTGAAATCCATGACCATAGTTAGCTCCACAATCATTATTAACTCATTTACACAGATTTAAACTTTAATGTCAATCAATTGCTAAAGAAAGAACTAAGTTTCAGAGATGTCTAATAAACTTGAGTACAATAAATAGAAGCAACTTAAATTTTCAAAAGGTGTCCATATCTTAAAAATAATACCAGAGATATTCAAAAATTCATCACTACTAGTTCTTATTAAGTTAGTTATTGATCCATGCACTGGCAAAATACAAATGAACCATCGTAGTGCTAAATGGAAACACTCCTCTAAAGTGAGTTTGTCTGTAAAGTGAGCATGGGTGTATCCTCAGCCTTTTGGGATGCAAAGAAAGTGTTTCCCTTTTCTAAGTGAAATAAACAAGGTAAATTATTGATATATCCATTACCGTAACAAAAAAAATGGTGTACCTTGAAGTCTTGAAGCTAACAGTCGCCGGAGAAGACGAAGAAGAGGAAGAGAAGGTGGCGGTCTCTGCGGAGAAGTCGACGGAGAAGGCAGCGAAGAACCCGATTGAGAAGTCGACGGAGAAACGGTGGCCGCTGCGATGGCCTCTTTGCGATGGGTGATTGGATTGTCTCCGGGGGTCTTCTCAGCGAGTCGGTGACGGTGGCTGCCTGGTTGCAAACCCTAGCCCCTCTTCGACAGGTTCACCGTTCCTGGCAAAGAGAAGAGAAGGGACCAAGAGAAGAGAAGATAGGCCAAGTGAGTGAAGGGAACCCAAGGTGAGAAGAAGGGGGGCGACGGTGTACTAAAGGAAAGGGAGGAGTAGGGTTTTCATCCCCTAATTAAAAATAGACCGGTTTAATGCGAAACCAGTCTAATTTAAATCTAAAATGAGACTGGTTGTGTGAACGACCAGTCTCATTTTAATTAATTGCAATAAAGAGACTGGTTCCTTACTGAACCAATCTTATTTAACTGCATATAAGGAGACTGGTTCCGCGTGGAACCAGTCTTATTTAAATGCTAAAAGAGACTGGTTCCGCATGGAACCAGTCTTATTTAAATTTTTTTTGCCATAAAGAGACTGGTTCGACACGGAACCAATCTTATTTAATATATAATTCAGACTGGTTATGCCAAACAACCAGTTTGATTTCAATAAATGGCCATAAAGAGACTGGTTCTGTGCGGAGCCAGTCTTAATTAAGTGGTCTAAAATGTATATTTTGTAGTAGTGTAACCTTGTTACTCCTGCGATTGTGTCAATTTCTTTTATGGACCCTTATTATGCCACTCCCCTGAAGAAAGGTATCCTTGCACTATAGCTGCTACTTTATTTCCCTTCTCTTTTTTTTTATTATTTCATTTAGTATTCATGTTTGATGCACTGCTCATGCTTAGGTGCAACCAGCTCTGCTCCTCAGACTCGTAAGAGGAAACCTCCAGCATCTTCCCCATCTGCGTCCACAGCTTCAAAAAAAGGTAAGCAGAAGGCTTCTGTCTCTGGTCCCCCAATCTCAAAGCCCTCTATTGCTAAAAAGACTTCAAGCCTTCCTTCTAAGACAAAAGGAAGCGGCCCAGTCTCCATTCCTTCCTGGCACTCACTTCGCTTGATGGCCCGTGTTTCTTCTCCGACTCTTTCAACTCCTGATCATGTTGATTTAGTAGATGAAGAGGAGGATGATACTGGTGCATCCATTGCGGCTCATTATTCTTCTATTGAGGATGATCGAGTAGTTCAGGGCGTCAAGGTTCTTGCTCCTGGGGGTCATCAGTCATCTCCCTCTTCTTCCGGTATTGATTCTTCTCATGATGAGGTGTTAAGAGAAAAGCATTCTGCTTATCCTGTCCTTCCTGGTTCAATTTCCCTTTTCCAAAGCCAGACTTCCCTACTATCTTCTTCCTTGCGCTATCCTACCTTCCTATGTTATTTTTATTTGCCTTGCTGTTCATAGTGTCTTTTCTTCTTGCTTATGTATTGCTGCATTCTTACTGCTTCTGCCTATCTTTGATCAGATACTTCTAAGGCCAAGCGTCCCGCCTCTGCTGCTAAAGTGAAGATTCCACCTGGTCGTTCTCCACCTAAGTTTGTTGCTCCCAAATCAAAATCCAAAGGTACTCCTGTTTCTGAGCACATTTCATCTGGTTCTGCTTTCGGCAATTTCGCCGAGGGTGAGACTCCTACTCCTTTGGAAGTTGAGCCTCTTGCTACTCTTTCTCCTTCGGGTTCCCCCATGAATGTGGATCCTGAGGCTGTTCCTGAAGATGCTGCATCCAAATCTCCTCCCGTGGAAGATGTTTTAGCTGGTGATTCAACGTCTTCGAGGGGCATAGTTGTTGATTCCCCCGCTCGTGAGGATGCTCCTCCTGTTATTGTTACTCCTGTTCCTCCTCAAAGGGATGACACTGTTGCCACCCCTGCTTCTTCCAAGGCTGCCGCTACCCCTGTTCGACAAGCTTCTTTCCATACTGTTATTGACTTGACTTCCACTCAAGAGGTTCCTCTTCAGGCTGAAGTCGTCCCTGACGTTGCTCCTAATATAACTTCTTTCCATAAGTGTCATCGCCTGTCTCTCATCTTTTTTTTTCTTTTGTTTTGTGCACTCGTCATTTTGTTCCTTATTTACTGTTGCCATTCTTTGCTTTGCAGCTTTGCTGTCTTTGAAGATGACCAAGCCCCTTTCTGATGAGGATATAGCGCTTCTAAGCTCGTTCTTCCATGCCCATTCGGATTTAGTACTGCCTGGGTTACATTTGCCTCAGATTTTTAATGAAGCTGGGCTTCACACCATGCTACACGTGCTGCAGCTTACTGTGAATCAAGTCGTGGATTCTTTTTCCTGGGATCAAAGATCTTCCCTGTTGGATTATTTGCAGTCCCTTAAACTCCATCAATATTCAGGATCTTGGCTTGATAATGTCATCAAACAAGTGGAAGGTCAGCGTCCTCCTTTTGATGAGGGAACTTTTATTGCAAAACGACAGTTGCTGATGGAGCGTCGTGCTGATTTGGAGAGTTTGATCAATGATATCTCTGTCACTTTGTCTAAGGCCACTGCTGATTTGACAAGTGTTAAAGCTGACCTTGCTTAATTGGACTCTCAACAAGAATCTTATGTTGCTGTTTGCAAAGCTTCTTCCCTGGGTGTCCTTTTTAAGATGTAGCTCTTGTGCTTTGTTACTTTGCTTAGTTATTTTGAAAACTGTTGGAGCTTTGTATTTTGCTATTTCTGCCTTACTTTGCTGGACCTGTATGGCTTTCATATTTACTTTGTCATCCTTGTTTCTGTTTTGCTTATGCTGTATCTGAACTTGGTTTTTTGGGGAATGACTCTTGAAGCCTTTCTTTTGTTGTTATATTGAGCAAGCTTGCAATTTTCTTTTGATTCGAAGTCTTTGTGTGCATCTTTTGCCTTTTGAACAGACTTCACTTTTCCTTTGAATAGAATTTCCCCTTCTTTTTCTTCTTCTCTTCCGTCTCTTTCTCTTCTTTTTCTTCTTCTCTTCTTTTTTTTTTTAAATACTTAGGTTGCACATATCAGGGTGCTCTTGCACATATCAGGGTGCAACTTAAGTTTTTTGCACATATCAGGGTGCAAATTTCTTTTATATATACTTAGGTTGCACATATCAGGGTGCTCTTGCACATATCAGGGTGCAACTTAAGTTTTTTGCACATATCAGGGCGCTTTCATGCATATCAGGGTGCAAAATTTTTTTTTATACTTAGGTTGCACATATCAGGGTGCTTTTTCACATATCAGGGTACAACTTAAGTTTTTTGCACATATCAGGGCGCTTTCACGCATATCAGGGTGCAAAATTTTTTTTTATACTTAGGTTGCACATATCAGGGTGCTCTTGCACATATCAGGGTGCAACTTAAGTTTTTTGCACATATCAGGGCGCTTTCACGCATATCAGGGTGCAAAATTTTTTTTTTATACTTAGGTTGCACATATCAGGGTGCTTTTGCACATATCAGGGTGCAACTTAAGTTTTTTGCACATATTAGGGCGCTTTCACGCATATCAGGGTGCAAATTTTTTTTTTATACTTAGGTTGCACATATCAGGGTGCAACTTAAGTTTTTTGCACATATCAGGGCGCTTTCACGCATATCAGGGTGCAAATTTTTTTTTTATACTTAGGTTGCACATATCAGGGTGCTTTTGCACATATCAGGGTGCAACTTAAGTTTTTTGCACATATCAGGGCGCTATCACGCATATCAGGGTGCAAAATTTATTTTTTTTTGGAAAGGAACAGAAGAACAACTTTTGTTGGATGACATTTGATTTGCTCATGCATTCAAAAGGTGGCATACAAAACATTAGTGCCTACATGTTATGGATAGTATTTCTTGATGTATTTAAAGTTCAGGGGGCCTACTCTTTTTTGCGATTCTGGCTCCAGCAGATGACAGTAGCCGCTGGGGTGTGCCTCCTGCACAATGTATGGGCCTTCCCATTGGGGTGTCCATTTACTAGTGTGGGTATTTCTCATGACAGCATCAGTGGCCTTTAAGACCAGCTCCCCTTCTGCAAACATTCTGGGTTTTACCATCTTTTCATAGGCCAGCATGACTCTCCTCTGGTGCTTAAGCAGTTCGTCTTGTGCTTTGATTCTCATCCCTTCTGCCGCTTCGGCTCTTTCTGTGGCACCCTCCTCATTTTGTATGATCATACGCGTTGAAGGTACCAACACTTCTGCTGGTATCGTTGCCTCTGCTCCATAGACCAGGGAAAATGGGGACGCTTTTGTCGTGCCGTGTCTTATGACACGATAAGCCCACAAAGCCAGGGGTAAGTATTCGCTCCATTCCTGGGGTGAATCCTCCACTGTTCTTGACAAAATTCCAACCAGTGTCTTATTAGTAGATTCTGCTTGGCCATTTGCTTGAGGTTAATAAGGGGTAGACTTGTGATGGGTGAGGCCGTATTCTTCCAGGATCTTCTCCACCTTTTTGTTGATGAAATGCGTGCCATTGTCTGATACAATCCGTTTGGGCAACCCGAAGCGGCATATGATATTATCTCTTATGAACTGGACAGTTGTATCCGCATCTTCTTTCTTGCATGCAATAGCCTCGACCCACTTTGTTGAGTGCTCAGTGGCTTCCAAAATCCATCTTTTTCCTCTTGACGGCGGGTCTATAGGCCCTACGAAGTCCATGCACCAAGTATGAAAAGGATAAGGGGCGCTCAGACTCTTCATACTGTTAGCTGGCACGTGTATCTTATGCCCATGCTTTTGACACTGCTCACATCTTCTCACAAAACCAATGGAGTCTTCCCTGACCGTTGGCCAAAAATACCCAATCCTCATAAGTTCTTCATACAACGCTCTCCCTCCTTGGTGTCTACCACAGGGCCCTCTGTGAATTTCTTCCATCACCTTTTCCTGATCAGTCTTCTTCAAGCACCTCAAAATATCTCCAGCAAAATTCCTTCTGAACAACTCCCCTTTATCACAAAAGTATCTTTCAGCCCTTTTCCTTATCTTTTCAGCTTCCATGTTGTCTCTTGGTAAGATTCCATGTTCCAAGTACTCTTTGATGGGGTGAATCCATTCTGTGTCTGCAAGGTGGACCTCAACTTCCTCTTTGCAATCCTGACATTGAGCACAGAAGTTTTGTAAGGAATCACAGTGTGTCTTCATGGTGGGCCAAAATACACCGATTCTTTGCAAGCGTCTATACAATCCCGGTCCCACTTGTCCACAGATGCTTTCGTGTAGCTGGACCATCTTCTCCAGCCCTTCTTCCTCTGCCACACATTTCATGAGGAGCCCTTCCCTGTTTCTTTTATAGAGGATCCCCCTCACTAAACAGAAGTCCCTGGACGCTTTGGTCATCATCTTTCTCTTTAATTCCTTTCTGATCGGTGTCCTCCAGTCATCTCTGGGCGTCTCCTCCTTTTTCCTTTATTCTACTTGAGACTGTTGCTCCTTTCTAAGGTGGACTGCCCACTTCTCTCCCTTCATCGCGATCTTGCTTCCCAAAGTGGCTAAGGCATCTGCTTTCCGGTTTTCAGATCTAGGCACGTGCTCCAACGATTCTATCCTAAATTTTTCCATAGCTTCCAAGGCTCTTTCTCTGCAGAATGCCAGTGAAGTTTCTTTCACGCCATATTCCCCTTTCAACTGCCGAACCACCAAATTTGAGTCCCCTCTTACTTTGACGCTGTTGATCCCTATCTCTTCAGCTATTTTCAGCCCCAGCAGGAGCGCTTCATACTCAGCCTCATTGTTGGGGCAGGGAAAATCAAGCTGGAATGCGAACGTCAATTCTTCCCCTTTGTTGTTTGTCAATACTACACACGCTCCTCCTTTTGGGCAGGACGGAGAGCCATCAAACATGAGCGTCCAAGTTTCTTTCACTTCAGCTACGTTGACCATCTCTTCTGATTCTTCCTCCTCACTCGTGGCACATATTGTGATCAGGTCCACCAAGGCTTGGCTCTTCATGGTAGTGGGCGTTACCAGCTGTATCTCATAATCTGTGAGTGTAAAGACCCATTTGCTCACTCTCCCTGTTAGGTCAACCCCTTGCAACAAATGCTTGATCCCTGCCGACTTGGTCATGACGTGCACAGTATGCGCTTGGAAATAGTTTCTATATTTTTGGGACACGTAAACCAGGGCTAGACACTGCCTTTCCTGTGCTGAATACCTGGTTTCAGCATCTTTAAGCATTCGGCTCCAGTATGCAATAGGGCGCTCTGATCCATCTACGTCTTGGGCAAGGAGCCCACTGATCGCTGTCTTGGAGGTAGGTAGATAGATTCTGAGGGGGACACCTTTCTGTGGTGGTATCATGGTCAGGGGAGACATGAGCGTCTTCTTGATCCTGTCCAAGGCCTCTTGATGTTCTTTTCCCCACTTGAATTCCTCCTTTCCTCTTAAAAGCTTTCTCATCGACCCCAGAAGTTCTCCCAGAGCTGGAATGAACCTGCGTATGTATCCCAGTTTCCCCATCATCTGTTGCAGTTCCTTTTGAGTCCTGGGCGCTCTCAAATCTCTTATAGCTTGCACTTTGTCTTCTGCAGCTGAGATTCCTTCCTTGTGAACGACAAAGCCAAGGAATTCCCCTGATGAGACTCCAAACTTGCATTTCAGCGGATTCATCCTCAGTTTGTACTTCTTGCACCTCTCAAACACGACTCTCAGGTGCTCCATATGCTGCTCCTTCTTTCTTGACTTTACCACCAGATCATCCACGTAGTCCTCCACGATTTCATGCATCATATCATGGAAAATTGTTGTCATGGCTCTTTGGTAGGTGGCCCCTTCGTTTTTAAGCCCAAACGACATGACCGTATAGAAGAAGTTTCCCACGGGTGTCCTAAACGACGTTTTCTCTTCATCACCCGATGCCATCCTGATCTAGTTATACCCGCTGAATCCGTCCATGAATGAGAAGCGTTCATGCATTGCAGTAGCATCAACCATGTTGTCTATGTTTGGCAAAGGGAAATCGTCTTTTGGGCATGCTTTGTTGAGATCCCTGAAGTCCACGCAACACCTTATCTGCCCGTTCTTTTTCTTGACAGGGACGATATTCGCTAGCCAAGTTGGATGCTGTATTGGCTTGATGAATTGAGCTTTGAGTAGCTTCTCCACTTCTTTCTTGATAGCTTTCTCAATATCTGGGTCGAACTTCCTGGCAGCTTGCTTTACTGGAACGGCGTCTGCCTTTACAGCCAGGTTGTGAGTGACTAACTTTGGATTTAGTCCAGGCATCTCCTCATAAGTCCATGCGAACACCTCCTTATACTCCTTGAGAAAAACAATCAGATCCTCTTTTTCTTTGTCAGTGAGGGATGACAAAATGAACAAGGGCCTGTGCTCTCCTTCCCCTCCTACATTGATTTCTTCTAAGCTTTTGTTCTTCTTTGGTTCTGCCTCCTGTACAGCCATGACATCTTCTTGATTCCTGAAGGTGTCCTTTTTCTTCAACACCTTAAGGAGTGTGGGACTAGCCAAGTCATGGAGGCTTGGCTTGGCTAGCCCCGCGATTTCCTATAAGATGACCCATCTGCTCCCTCCTTGGGGGTGGTGTTGTTTTTGTAGTTTAAACTTTGTCGTCTTGACTAGTCCCGGGGCGCTTTCGTTGGGTGGCAGGCTAAGCCGTTTAAAGACAGACTCTCTGGCTGAGGCTGCTTTCTCCTTCCCTTTGATGTTGATTCGACAGTCTTTCTCAACCTTGCTTGTTCCTGGTGGTGCGAGCTCATCAAACACAGATGCGTCGATCAAATGCATTTCTGATGCATCGAAAGGCGCCTTAGTTGCTGGGATCTCAATGTCTTTGCCTCTGTATGAGGATTTGACACATTGGTGCAAAGTGGAGGGCACACACTGATGTAAATGAATCCAGGGACGCCCCAACAGGATGTGGTGACTTGGGCTCCCGTCCACAATATGGAATGTGTTGAGGGTCTTTATGGGACCTACCTCCAGTTGTACTACGACACAGGCTCTTGTCTCCACCGAATCCCCATTGAACGTGCTCAAAGTAGTCTCAGATTTCTTAAGTCTTGACCCTGGTATGCCCAGTTTAGCAAAAATATGGGTAGGCAGAATGTTTACCCTAGAACCATTATCTACCATGGCGCGCCTTACTCGCACACCTTCTATTATGGCCTCTACGTACAAAGGTCGGTTGTGGCAGAACCCTGGGTGCGTCATGGGGGGCTCTCTGAACACGATTGTCGTGGCATGCGCTTTAACCATCCTGGCAAGAGGAGCGTGAGCAGCGCTGGCATTCCCTCCCCTTCTCACGATTACATCTGCTAGAGCTTGAGCTGCTTCTGCCCTCACATCTGTACTAAGTTGCAATTGGTCAAATAGCGCTCTGAACCCTCTTGTTTTGACCAGCCCTCTTCTGAGCTCATCTTCAATGATCTCTTCTTCTGCTATTTCTTCTAACAAGTTTTCACAAAACAAGATAACGCCCACCTGGTGCTTGGGTAAAGGTTGCGTCCCCAAACTTTCTTCAGTTCCCTGTTCTGGTAATAACACCTTTCCTGTAACAAGTTGCTTTTGAAATACTGCTCTGATCACATAACATTCTACTGTGCTATGACCCTTATGCCTATGCAAAATACAGAATGCAGGGTCCTCATATTCCTGCCATGTCAGAGGGCGCTTCTCCCCTCTTTCTTTTAATATCCCTTCTTTCAGCCATTCTTCCACAAGCTCATACACCATCTCCCTGGGAATGGAAGCAGGTAACACGGGTGGAGGTTCTCTTCTCTCATATCTTCCTGGGACTGCCCTGTAATCCCTCCTTTTGTTCTTGTCTTCTACAGCGTTAACATCAAAAGCTTCTTGGTCTCGAGGCCGCTTCCCTCCTTGTTTCTTCATTGCTTCCGTTACATCCAGCGCTCTTGCCAACAGCTCAGATAAGGTAGTAATTTTGCTCAAGGCCAGGAATATTTGGGATCCATCTTCTATGCTCTTAATGCACCCATAGACAAGATCTGCTTCAGGAAGCTTTTCTCTGCAACTGAGTGCCTTGTCCCTGTATCTTTTTATGAAGGGTATCAGGCCCTCCCCTATCCTCTGCCTGGAGCGTCCTCCTCATTACTTGTGGTTCTCTTAGCTTCAAGTTCCCTTCAGACCCTTTCCTTGGCCAACTCCTCCTCCTTTCGGGCCTCCTGCTCCATCTTTGCTCTAGCTTCTGATGCCTCAGCCTCTTCTTTTGCTTTAGTATTTTGGGCCCTGAAGTTCGCAATCATTTCAGTCAAGGCATTCTGGTTAGCCATGATGTTGTCGAGGACGGAGACATCTAGAGTCACTTGCATACCCGACTCTCCTCTACTCTGGGAACTCCTTGGCTGCTTCGCATCTTCTTCCTCTCGGTTTTGTTCCCTCTCAGGAGCGTCCAAGAAAGGTTCTTCCTGGTCACTCTCTGGGCTGAAGTTCAACCTCCTTGTCATTCTCCCTCCTGGATTGGTGACTCGTGACGCATCGAGCCCAAAGCTTCCCCCCACCGTGATCCTAGCACCATCCTCAGCCACCCTCCTCTGAACATCTCCCGGTGTGTCTCCTTCTAGCGTTGAAGCCATGATTTCCCCGGCAACGGCGCCAATTGTTTCTGCCAGGAATTATATTTTGCAAGGAATATAACAGAAATGCAAAATAAAAGGGGTGGGTTCGTAAAGTTTGTGAAATCAAGGCCTCATTTTACTACTGGTAATGGGATAGGAAATACAAGAGGGAAAGAGAGCGTAAATGTCGAGAAATGTAGTGGAAAATTGTAAGATTCACAGGACGCTCTCGGTTTGTCTCTCTCAAAGCTCTCTAGGATTTCTCTGAGTGTCGTTGTACTTGTGTTTCTCTGTGGTGTTGCTTCTATTGGCTGCTGTTGCCTTTAGCTTGTGTGTTGAGATCCTTATGTAAAGGTCTTGTGTCTTGGTCTTCAAGTTTGGCCTTCTCCTTATCTGATGGGTATTGTGATACTCCATCCATTATCCTCTGGTCGTTGCTTCCTTCAGCCTTGGTAGGGGAGATGAACAGTGCTTTTTCTTCTTTGAAATGAATAACATCTTCTCCACTGGCATGCCATATTTGGTATTTGAATGGAATGGCATCTCTTCTGTTTATGGTATATTTGGTGATCATAGCTGCCAAGCGTTGGGCCCAAGGGAGAGGTAACTTAGCAGAGGGGATTTCCCAGGATCAGCTTTGGGTGAGTGTTGTGGGTGAGGACGCCTTGACCTGAGGACGCTCTCACGTTCCTTGCCACTGCTGGTGTGGAGACCTGCTTTGATTTTGAGTTAATCTTTATGGGCCACCTGAGAGTTTCTTTTCTTTATTTGTCCCCTTGCAAACGGGCTTTTGGCCCAATAATTAATTATTTCCTTATCCTAAACATGAGTAAAGCGGTTGGATGTTGATGTTGTTCTATTCAGTTTCATGTGTTTATTCGCTGTACCGATGCTTTCAATTTTTATTTTTTTGAAATGTTTTTCTTTAAAAAGTTAAAAATTAGAAAAATGGCTGAAGAAGATTGAACAGAATAATGGTAAAAATTTAACTTACTAAATTCATTATAGCTTTTTTTTTAAACAGGTAGCAACTTACTAAAGTTGTAACATACTAACATTGCAACTATATATCAACAAATATGTTAAACCTTTGGCTCTTCAATTTTGAATATATAAATTACTTGTAACATTTACTAAAAAATGCTAATACATAAAAAATAATTATAAAATCATGTATTTCTCTGTCTTGAATTTTATTGATGAGGATATGTGAAACAATAATGTTATATTATTATATGGTTTTGGTTTTGGTAAATGATTTACATTATTTGTATTGATTGAATATCTCTTTACTCATATTAGTAAATAATATACTCTTTTTTAAAAAAAATATATTTTTATTTAATCTTAAGTATTTATGTATTTGTCGCCTCCATAGCTAAAAAATCTCGGGTCCGTCATTGCATAAAATACCTTATGACAATACTTTATCCTTGTCCCAATTTAAAAGAATATATATATATATATATATATATATATATATATATAAAGTTATATATCGAGAAAGATGATGAAGTGGGATGGCCGCTAGGTTTGGCTTACCTAGGTAGAAACAAGATACTATTATCTCTTGTTATGTTTATAAGTGACATTTTAGAACAATTTTTAGAACAATTTTTCGGTATTGTTTATAAGTTGCTTTATATTTTTAGGGGATATTTAATGATTTTTTTCTTAGGCTTATTTATGGTTATGATCATTAAAAGTTTAATGTGCTTTGGTTTTAGTCCTTAGAAGTTATTTTGACCGGGACTAGTCTTTAATTTTTTAGACATTTTGGTTTTGGTCCCATCTGTTACAAAAAATAAATTATTTGCTGACATAGTTAACGAAAATCCACACCAACTGCCACGGGGTGTGAGGTAGCGCCAAATAGATGACGTGACATGGATGATTCAAACCTATGAACTCAAAATGTTGTGTACGAGACCATTTTGCGTATCGGACAATTTTGCGTATGTGGATCTAATTCATATACATTATATCACCTATTTGGCGTCACTTATGAACTCCTGATGTGATGTTACACTAGCTACACAAACAGATAACAAACTGGAGAGGAAAAAACCAAAATGTTTAAAATTTTAAAGATTAGTCCCAGTCAAAAAAACTTTTAGAAACTAAAACTAAAACACGCTGAACTCTCATGATTAAATATATAGATAAGCCTGTCTGTTATATTCATTTTTTTTTTTTTTTTTTTGAGATATGAAGAAAACGCATTAACCTGCCTAAGCTTGACCAAAAAAATATGATGGGTCTGAACAAGAGATCGAGCAAGTTAAAATGACGAAAAAAACACATGGAAAAGGTTAAGCGTGTCAGAGATGGCACATTATATTTGCCATATACTGTTACTGCTGCTACCTTTGACCAACGATGTATATGCAGTTTCTAACATCCTTGAGACTGTGCTTACCGATGTGCTTGAAAGTAACAACATTCTAGTCAACCTGGTACATTTAAAAAATTATTGAATTCTTTTTATATTTTTAAGAAATTAAATATTACCTTATTTATAAAGTTTTTTACAAATTTTCAATGATCATTAATTACTTTTTTCCACAAACACCCTTATTTATTTAATACTTTTTAGATTCCCAATAATATTAATAGGGGTAATTTTGAAATTACATATCAAAAGTTCACATTTCTAATACAATTAACTAAATTATTCCACTTTCTTAATGGACGTGAAATCCCCAAAAGAGGCTTTATATTTAGGGACGGAGGGAGTATATAAGAGTATATTACTCTCACCGTCCGAGTACAAGACATTTTAAAGTAAATTTCACGTCAATTAAAAAAGTTGGTTAATCTAGTTTATAATATTGAAAATGCGAACATTTGATATGTATCTTCAAAACTATCTCTGTAACATCCCAAATTTTAATTCCAAGTTTAATTAGGAAGATCTAAGTTAGAATATATGAGGAAAACCATAGGAATCATGGGTAGGAATTAAGTGTAGTGTCTTAGAGTTAGAATTTGTCAAAATAGGAGTTTTCATTAGAGTGATTGATTACTCTGTAGGGGATTAATCGATTACAAGTTCTCTGGTGAAAACACCAAAATGTTGCAGCATTTTTAATCGATTACCTCATGGAAATAATCGATTACTTTGTGATGAAGTAATCGATTACTTGGGTTATAAGTAATCGATTATCTTGTGTTTTTGAGAAGTAATCGATTACTTTTCAATGGATTAATCGATTACTTGCCTACTATCAGAAACACTAAGAAATGTTGCATTGTAGGGTAATCGATTACTTTGGGTCAAGTAATCGATTACCACTAGTGTCTGTACAAAAAAAAAGAGTGAAAGAGGGTGTACGTAGGAGGCCTCTTAGCCACACAAAAAGAATATTTCCCTTTCCTCTTTAATTCTTAACCACACGTTTTCTCCAAGCCAAAAATAAAACAAACTCTATCTCCCTCTTTCATTCATTATTTTTCCCTCACCAACACATCTCCCTCCCTCTCATCTCCTCCATTCCCCCACCAAGTTCATGTTTTATTTTCCTTCCCTTCATGCTTCTAAGTTTGGTTCCATCATCATCATACCTAGATTCTTCTTCTTCTCTTCATCATCCTCTTGTTTCTTTCTCTTCCACCTACCATACGGCTCTCTCTCTCATCTCTCCATTCTTGGTTTTCTCTCTCCTTTACATAAAACACCATCAATCACCATAAACCACCCAAAATCCCTCCTTCCAAGCCTTTACCCATGAGACCCATCCTCTTCCTCAAGCCCTCTCTCACTCGTGGCCCTCTTTCTCTCTTCCAGGGTTTTTTCTCTCTCCTCCAATCTTGAAGAACGAAGTGGAGATCAGTCTAGAGAATGGGAAACAAGGTAGATCCGGAGTAGATTTGGGGTCCTTGGAGCTTTGTGTGGGCTCTCTCCTTCTCTAAGGTAAGGGGAGTCTCTTTTCTACACTTTGAGTTAGGGATAGTTGTGGTATATAATAGGACTCGAGTTAATATAAGTAGTTGAATTGGGTTGTGGGTAGCAAAATAGCACATGTTTAGAGTTGGTTTAGGGAGACTGAATGTATTTTGATGTAATTTAATTATGTAATTTAATTGACATTAATTTGCTAAAAACCCCTTATATGTGTTGTAAGTAGGAAGTGAAGAACCCTAGGGAGTGAACTTATTTTACAACACTCTGAGACATACCTGAGTATGTCGATTGATTTGTGAAATATGTTGTCTGTTGTGGGTGGCTATGTTCATTACGCGTGTGAAATGAGTATTTTTATGACTAAGTATTAAATATGAGATAATAAATAATGCAATCTGTAACACCCCAATTTGGACTTAAAATTTTCACTAAAAATTTGCGCCATTCTTTTTATAAACATTACCCAAAATCAGTTCATTTTAATTCTTTTACCAAAAAGGTTTTCATAACTTAGTTCAATTTATTTGATAACAAAAACTGATTTGATACTCAGATGTGTTTTATAAAATTCTGTTTCCAAAAAGAGGTGATACCACCCAACACATTTCAAAAACTCATTTTCTCAATGTCATTTTTAGTCGATGGTTAACTTGCGGAAAAACATTTTATTTGATGAACTTGATACATAACAAAAAAGAACTTCTTTCATTTCAAAATAATCCTTCATTACAATAGGGGTTACATTCGGGATAGAGTAATTACGTCCTACCTATCATAAAATGGAATGCCAAACAAAGGCTACCCTATTCTTCTAGTCTTCATCACTATCTTCTATAGCTGGTGCTTATGCTGGATCAAAATCCCACTCATCTGGTTCTTCTGCGAGAACCTCATCTGCCTCTAGCTCCTCTTCATCCATTTCATCATCCGGATCCAATTCGAATACTTCCAGGACTTCTTCCTCATCGTCCATAAAAGCTAGGAGATCATCCTCCGGTTAGGGAATATCCTCAAAGGTAAGCTGTCTCAAAGCCGGATGTACGTCGTGGTAGGTCACTGGTCCACCCAGCACCCTATCCTACAAATATAAGTGGCTAAAGAAGACCTCATCCATCGATCCTGTAACTACCATAGCGGGGTCCATGATTTCAACTCTAGCCGGACCCGTCCAAATCCATCCTTCTCGGTTAACTTCCCAATATCCAAGGTCATTGACATCTATGATTCCAACATGCGAAACTTCTATACGACACACTATTAAATCTGCAATCTGTGGCCATCCTTCATAACGACCACAGGAAAGAGAAAAGAAAGAGAGAGTCAACGATCCGGACGAAATAATCGTCGACGGCATGGACTTACTCTAAGGGATCACATTAGGATTCAAATACATACAATTTAAACAAAGCATAAGCTTTACATTATGACATTATCCCATTAACATCTCATAATTATCATATGTTCACCATATCATATCATTATCACGTTATCCTTATACTTTATCATTAAAACTTTGTCATATCATCCTAACTTAATATCATTACTCAAGAGTTCCATACTCATAATCTTTCCACTAAGTCTTTTCACAACCATCAATGATTTAGGGAGGGAAATCATTGAGGTAAGGGGTAGATTAGCACACACGATACATCTCCTTCTTCAAAATCCAACCACATCCTAGTTCGGAAAGCAGATGGGATGCACAAGAATCCTAACCATGCTGACATTGAAGCAAAAGGGTACGTATCGGCTGGAACCAAGCCTTGTTGGCCAGCAAAACAAAATATCATTTCATAATTTCCCCAATTCACAAAAACAATGGCTTCTAGTCCCATTCGGATTCCCTCTACACCATCTAAGATTTGCTCAAGGGGGCGACAGCTCTATCCCTAGTTGTACGTGCAGTCCTTCCTACGATCAACGCCCGCCAGGGACCTTGATCATTGTAACCTCGTCCCGCCTAGGGAAGCGCTCTTAGGCTTCTTGACGTTTCACCGTCCTTGCTCTCCCCTATTGCAATCACCACTTGGAGGGATGCCCGACCTCCAAGTATACGGTATCTTTCCTCTTCACTACTTCTCTCTCAACGCGTAGTTAGAAAGGATTTAAGCTTAGAGTCTTTTAAGTCTTTTAAGTCTTTATTATCCTAAGTTGGTCGACCCATTCTAAGCCGCGCTTCTAACAGGTCTCGACCTCTAAGGGACCACAACAAACACCTCCCTATAGTACAGTGGATTCCACAAGACATGAAACCACGACAAAGTCATTCACGTGGCCAGTCACTTAAGGGGATATAATAAAGTCATTGTGCTGCTTGCACCATCACTGTACACTAACAACGATCCTCAAATTTCCACAAGATTCAAATAATCATTTCTCATAATTTCTTTTCATAATAATACTTCCAAATATTCCAAGTCCTTTTCATAGGAACAACAATTCAATATACATTGAGCATCCTTCCATAGGATAAATCATTATCTCAAAAATAATCCCAACATATTTGTTATCTCATCACTTATCATTTTATCATTTCCAAAATCATTAAGGCAATATACCATATACAACTTCAGGATATACAACATGATATAACAATTATTAACCGACATACGATTAATATTGAGGAATGGTATTTTTCGTAAGGACGGCAGAACACACACACATTTGCCGTCTTACTACTCAACCTATAGATTCCTAGTTCCGACCTTTGAGATGATACGGAACGCCCTAATGCTACCTCAGTGCCATTATGTCTTAGGAAGGTTGCTCTCTCACCTGAGGTTCACGCTTACTCTGTTTCAACCTTTATGGCAACAGCTCCAGCAGTTTGCTCACTTTTGATTCCTTTTAGTTCTTAAACAACGAATGACATACAATTAATATCTAGCAAGTACCTTATACTATCTCTTTACTTTGGTAAAGACTAAACCCAGAGTACTAAAGTACCTTAAAACATAAATCCTTTTTAAAACAGAAGTCCTTTTTAAGGCATCGGATAATTTAAAATAATTCCTTTTAAAATTCAAGAAATCCTTTTTGCAAAACATAATTTAAAACTCATTCTAATACTTGAAAACTATTTAGAATACATTTTTATTTCTACAATACCATATTATATTACTTATATAACAACTACCATATTCACACACTTATACAAGTAAAAACAACAATTTACTTAAACAAATAACATCAAATCATACTTTCACAAAATCACTTTTATAATTCCATTTTACTCTTATACACTTATATTAGAGATCCTATCATAAAAATCCTCGTACTAATTCATTCCAAAACAATTTTTATAGTTGATGCAACCAATTTAGAATTTCGGACAACATACCTACAAGTCTTGAAAAATCACTTTTCTCACAAATGGTTTATCGGAAAGACATGCCACTTTTCCTAAAATTTCTTTACAAGTTCTAGTATAAAAATATGACTAAATTTAAGTTAAACAAAATATTTTTGCTTGCTGGACAGCCACCAAAATCTAGTTGCATTAATTCTAAAAATTATAATAAACATGTTCTATCATTCATATACAATCCATATACACATCCTAAGATCTATAAATATAATACAAAATTTAGAACTTAATCAATTAAATCAAAAGAGTATTTAGAGATTTAAACTTGTGAATTACATAACCATAAAAGAAGATCATAAGAATAACAAATATTTACAACACCTATTCATATAAAAAGAATAAATTACCATCAAATAAAATTTAAATACTACTTCCTTCCTTCTCTAAAAATATTCGGCCATCCTAGAATAAAAAGGGGAGATTATTTCTCTTTAAACAACTTTTGTCCCTTTTTATTCCTTTTTCATTTGACCAACAAAACAAAACTCATATACATATATCATAATTCATTTTTCCATTGTATTATAATATAGCAAGGAAGAGATTAGAGATTTAGCTTTAAAGAGATTCATAGCCATAGAAAAGTATTATTATTTTAGTTATAACAAAGTAATAGCTTAAAAATAAGAAATTAAAATAAGATTATAGAGTTACCTTTCTTCCTTAGCAAGATGACCTTCAAAATGATTATGAAAATTTCCCTTCCTTCCCTCAAAGAGTGCCATGCCCTCTCCCTTCAATTTCTCAAGACTTTCTTAATTTTTTTCTCTAAAAAAAAAGATTGTTTGTCATGTGTGAAAATAGGAGGGGTCTTGGGTTCTATTTATAGGTGAAGTGAGAATACATTTTCCCCCAAAAATCTTCTGAAATTCGTCCCCCCCCCCCCCTTCCCCAAAGATGAGTCAACCATTTTCAATTTTTACTTTGGGACATGAATGTGCATTTATGGGGATTTTTCTAAATCCTAAAACCTTAATTCTAAGAGATGCTTCCACTAATTTTCAGAAGATATTTTCCTCTCTTCTTCCTTCATTTTGGACGGCACTCCTTGGTCCTAGTGAGGAGAAAATTTTCCATTGACTCATTTTGAATTCACCTCCTTAAAAACCAATCAAAATAAAGCATTTGTTTTAAAAATTCAGAATTAAATAAGAAAATAGTAGTATCTGGACGGTGCAGCCAATGAGCACTTATATAAATACCTAAATACATAAATAAAAATATTATAGGGTCCAATAATTTATTTTTGGCTTTAAAATAATTTTTCCAAGTATAAAACATCAAAATTTCGTTTTACCTACTGTACAGATATTTTTTGTAGATGTCAAAATAAAAATTTTATTTTTAGATATTCAAATACTACATTTCGATACGATCGTTTTCATATAAAATTCATAATTTTTGGACTTACGGATTGAAAGTTATGAATTTTTGAAGTTCCAAGATCATTTCCTTCAAAAATGCACTTCATAAGCTTTCAAATAAATTTATAATAAAAAAATACGAAAATTATATTTTATTTGGACGGTGTAGCCAATCAGAGATTAAAAATATATTTTCTATTCACATAAAAAATATTTTTGGGTCAAAGAGCCATTAAATGCATTAAACCACACTTTCACACTTAAAGTTCAAAAATTCGTTCAGTACTGTAGCAGTGATAAAATTTCGAAACTCCAAAATAAAAATCAAAACTTTACATTTTCATAATCTACACTTCGCTACGATCGTTTTGACATATCATTTGTAATTTTTTCGACGTACGGTTTAAAAGATATGAATTTCTGAAGATAGAACACCTTAATCCTTCAAAAAGCATTTCATTTTCTAAAATCATTTAAATCAAATACTATACCTTAAAATATTTCATCTTAAGAATATAATTTAAATACCTTAGAAAAAACATTCGTATGCATATAATATATATACCACGTGTGTGTGTATATATATATATATATATATATATATAAATCATACGATTTTAATTAAACTCAGGTATCACAATTTATCAAAAATCAAATATAATATTTTAAATTCAAATATAAATTCTCAAATAAATTGGATAATATTGGGGGTCTCACAATCCTCCCCAACTTAGAGAAATACGCACAGAGACAAGCAAGAAACAAACAAGGTTACCACTTTTTCTTTCTTCAAGAGTATTTCTTTCCCTCGATGTTTGTAACACCCCGATTCTTTTTATAAAGGGAATAAAATAATTTAGTAAAAGAGTTAAAGCGGAAAATAAAAATTCCCTTTGTTTAAGAATAGTGAATAAAATTTTTCCCTTTTAAGTACAATATCTCAGGGTTACAAAGGATCAGATCCAATTGAGCATCTTCCTTCTCCGCTCGAGTCTCTGGCTCGGACAGACTGACTATCTCTGATTAGAACTTGTACCTACCACCAGACATTGTCATATCGCGTAAGCAGATTAATGATTAAGCCACGCACATACAATAAATCATGATGCAAATGATGCCTACTAAGCAAGTGCTTTAACATTTGTAGACATATTATTATTATTTGCATGCAATAATATGCAATGTGATGCAATGCAATGCAATGCGAGACTTTTCTCTATTCTACAAAAGAATTCATAGGTACATCATCACAATTCAAAAACATCTCAATTGTACAAGGGTCATACGTATACTGGGCTACGACGCTTACAAATACATTCCGTCGTATTTGCAACGGGTCCTTTCCCAAGGGACACGTCGTACCGGGATATCAAAATTGACATGACGCTTGCAGATACACTCCGTCGCATCTGCAGCGGAACCTTTCCCAAGGGACACGCCATATCGGGATATCATCGCTGACATACTGCTTACGGATAGCGTCCTACCCGCAACAGGTCTTTTCCCACAAGACACAGTATATCGGGATTTATGGCTATATCGCTTACGAATAACATCCTATTCGCAACGAGTCCCTTCCCAAAGGACACGACATACCGGGATTCTAATTCTTCTCGTATACGTTCCTTGTACTCAATTTATCATAAAATATGTGTACCCTATGAAATCTTTTGTGCTCGACCTTCATGCCAAACGGTGCATGAGGAAGACTTATTCATTCTTTACTGTGAACAATCTATCACCAGTAACGCAAGAACCATTTCAAAGGTGAAGCAATAATAACTTTCATTTTCTACATAAATCTTATCACATTCAGTAATTGATCCATAATTAAATTATTATCAAAGAATATATGTAAAGAATTCCAATAGAATTATCAACCAAGACTAATTTCACCTTCTTAATCATGTTCTATACAAGGAATTATTAAATTAAAAGGGTGTGAGTTGTCATAAAGAAACACTATAAAATGATGAATTATTTCTGAATTTCTTCTGCTACTAACCGGTTAGACGCATCCATTAACCGGTTAGCTCCTGCAGAACAGAACTGGATCTGAAGTTCTCACTATCATTTTAAGTCAAATCCCAAATCCAATACTTTCCTAACACTTACAATATATCTGAGGCATAATTTTAAAGTTGTCTTATTTATATTAACCTTGTGAATTTAGAACTCTAATGACCAAGGTTCATTACAACTAAAAATTATGAAACAATATCAAGATCTAGTTAGACATAATTCGATTTTTATATTGATTATCTAATCCTATAGACCATGAACTTAATTAAGCATTCTTCTTAGTTTTTTTCCTTTTAAACATAATTAGATTAAACTTATATTAATCTTAACCGAGTTAGGATAATGCGCATGACTTAATTCTCTTTCATAGCATTCCTAGTTCATAGATAAAAGATTTACATAACTTTTCATTATTCTAAGGTTATAATCCATTAAGCTTAATTCATTACTACCATGGACTTGTATTAAGATGAGACACTTTATATTATTTTCTTTACAAATGACCAATTTGTAGTTCAATCATAATCCTAGTGTTAGTAACAACTACCCTCCATGTTTGTTGTACCAAACACAATTAATTTATGCATTCTGTCAGGTACTAACCGGTTACTAAGATCACTAACCGGTTAGCCTGCAGGTCTGAGAGCAAAATCTGCACTTTCACTTGTGCAAACCCTTTCAATACTCACAATTAATTTTCGATCATTAATATACAACATCAGGGGCATGTTTTCTTATTAGTTGCAAGCTTCAATTACCTTGGTATACCAATTCATATTCACAAATAATTTCAATAATAATTTCAATATAACAATTAATCAAGCATTAGAACCATGGTATCAAATTAGCAAGTCAAGTGGCTGTCATGATCTCCAAATCATGCAACCATGTCTTGACCCTTAATTCACATAACACATATGCCAAACTGCATAATCAATAATCCTAGCGATATGAATGAAATCTCCCATACCTATTGAAGCTTTACCAATACTGAAACAGGAGGGTTCTGTGCAAAATCGCAAGGTTACAACAATGACACTAAGACAGAAACCATTTTGATTGGCTGACTTCGTGTGGTTTCCAACGTCAGTACAGGAAAAACAATTTAGGGAAAGTAATCTGAAATCATACTAGGATATACAAACTTTGAATTAAAACAAGTTTGAGGTGATTTGGTGGTCTGTACTTACCAAACCGAACCTAGAAAGAAAGGGGTTTGAATAAGAAAACAGCAACACAGAACCAACAAGCTGACTTTAGAGGCTTCAATTGAATCACTCAGGCTAGGATCTGATGTGATTAAGATGCCAATACCAAGACGAAGTACCAGACATAAAACGTGTGTGATTGTTTGAGTTCAGATGTGTATGATAAGAGGGAAAGAGAGCCAAGAACTCCGCATCAGAAAACTGAGAAAACCATAGCAAGAGAGAGGTTTTGGGATCTTTTTACATGAGATAAGTGATTTTAATCCATCCCCAGTCATAAAACACGTCTATGTTCAGACTTAGACCACGCTTGACGTGTTTATGTGATCATTTAGGGTGAAAACGTGGTGTCCCCTTGTCCACTCGTGATTAAACCGCCTTATTTTTGGTTCTGCAGAGTTCCACTAACCGGTTACTGGTTTCACTAACCGGTTAGTCACTACTAAAATTCGGAAATTTAAATATAATACACTGTTGCACTGAAAAATTAATTTAAAAAGATTTACTTATCAAAACAACATTTCCACTGTTGGATGTTATGATAAAAAAGTTAGGAACATTGTATAAAAATTTGAGAACGATCCAACGGTTAACGAAGGAGATATTGTCCAATATTTGCATCATATTTTACAAAAATATCATTTTCTTAATTATTCTATTTAAATCCTTCTTGCTATAATTATTTTATCTCCAATAAAATATGTTTCCTTTTTGTTTATCTTTCTAAAATACTTCTTTTAAAATAATTTTCAATATTAAAATAATTATTTAATCTTTCTATAAAAATGAGGGATGTTACACTCTCCCCCACTAAATTGAATTTCGTTCCCGAAATTCGTTTTCTAAAATTTTCATTTTCCAAATATTTCTTATAAGATGAAATTTTCATTCCACTTTTCTTAAACTGTCTTGGGAATTCTCCCCCACTAAAAGAATTTGGTTATACTTTTTTGAAATGTTCAAATTTCAAAAGTGTTTATGGAAAGCATTTCAGATAAAGTTTTCAGAATAAATTCTTTTAGACGGAATATTTCCGATGAAACTTTTTCAAATCAAACTGCTTGCATAAAAATTATTTTTCTGATGCGCACACTAATCACTTAGGCACGATTGATGGTCTTATAATAGATACATTCTTTAGGATATAATCTTTCACGAGAAAGATTATACAACACATCTTTAAGTTAAATGAACTTAAAGACAGGAATGCTCATCGTTAGATTTCGTTAAAATGTTTGATGAAAACAAATACTTGAAAGAAGTCATTATCATAAAATATATTTTATTGATTTCTCCCCCACTTAGAACAAAGTCAGTTTCAGATCTAAAACAGGTGAGAACTACCCATGCCAAAAGGGGTTTGACTACTAAGTAACATACTTCCAACTTAGATTAGGTTATCTAATAAAGTCCATTTTCTAAGGGAGCTGGACACTTCCACATGCATCATTCATTATCAGGTACTTTTGCTTTAGGGTACTAAATAACTTTCTATTTGTTTAAGGTGAAACTTCTTCTAGTTTCGGTTTTTGGTTATTGGTTCTCCTGCTTTGTTGTTCCCTCTTCTTCTTTCCATATTCACTTCGGGGTATTCTTCCTTTTATTTGGTAAATCTCTAGCATAATGTCCTAATTGTTGACAGGTTTTGCAGGTGACCTTCTTCATCCAACTACTTTGTTGCTTCGAGGAATGCTTATTCTTCCTACACCGAGTTGCATTCAATGAGAAATTAATGACTTTCTTTTTCTTTCCTTCCGCTTTTCTTTTGCGGCATAATTCCTGACAATGTGAAGAACTTGGTCCTTGATCGTACAGTTGTTCAATACCTTTCTGAGTTTGAAGACTTTGTTCATAAGCTACCTTTGCCTTCGGATCTTCTTCGTAAATTCTACATATGTTAACCAATTTAGGGAAACTACTGATCTTCTGACAGCTAAGTTCGGGCTTTAAATCTGGTCGTAAACCATTTTCAAATTGTATACACTTCGACCTTTCATTCAGGTTATGTTGATAGCAGGCTGAATATTTGCTCAGTTGTTCAAACTTGGCAGCATACTCACCAATACTCATGTCTTCTTGCTTTAGCTTCAAAAACTCTATTTCTTTCTTTCTCTTCATATCTTCAGGAAAATATCTTTCAAGGAATTTTTCCTTGAAAGTGTCCCAAGTGACTATCCTTTGTTCTGCCTCTAGTAGTTGTTTTGCATGGTTCCACCAATCTTCAGCTTCTCCTACTAACATAAATGTGGCCAAAGAGACTCTTCGATCATCTGCACACCGCATTACCTGAAAAATCTTTTCTATCTCCCGTATCCATTTTTGAGCATCGTCCGGGTTACATCCTCCGGTGAATCTAGGTGGGTTGAGTTTTCTAAATTTGAACCATCCACGTTCTTCGGTTGATTCATGATTTCGGGATTGAGCTAGGTGGTGCAGAACAGTTGTAAACTCTTCCAAGAGTTCATTGGTTCGTCTAGTTGTCATTGTTCTTTCTAGGGTAGTTTTCTTAAGTAAGGCTTCAGCTCTACTGGGTTATCCTAATACATTATTAGGAATTCATTAAATACTATTGGGAAACTTGGTTCGTAAACCAAACTAGTTGAGAAATCAATATAAGGATATAGTACAATAAATTTAAAAACATTGCACATAAAAGTAAATTCCAAGAAATTCTTAGTCCCGAAAATTTGTATAAAATCTTGAGGTTTACAATGTCTAAAGATTTGACTTCAAAAGCTAAAATTATAACATTATAAAATTTCTCACTTCAAAAGCGGGAAGATTTAAAATAAAACAAGATAATCGTGGAGATCAACAGAATTAAAAATTCGTCAGGTAAGAATATCTAATTATTAGGAGGAAGGAGAAATTCATGAAGATTTCCTTGCCTAAGGATGAAAGAACATTTAAACAAATTCTCGAAGAAGTATGTTTGGAAAGGCGTTCCCGAGATTTAATTATCCATGTGCAAGGAAATTCTATTTCTCAAAGATACTGAGGAAATGACTCAAAGCATGGTTTGCTTGGGTCCTATTCCTTACAAGGATAAACAATTAGGAATTACAGCAATAAAAGAGATTAAGACATTAGATACAAATTGTTGAATACTTCTGCTGCGTATTAAAATTAGAATGAGGTTTTGGATAATTATGATCATTTCTCCCAATAGTTGTAAATATTAGGGTGGCCAGTCCTAACATTACTCACCATTGGTAGAGAGGTCATATTAATTCGATCGAAGTCTATAATCTTCCACAAGGAAAATTACGATAGGATTCGATGAATCTAAAGATAAGGATTATTTGTCACTGCCAGATGTAGTTCAGATAATTAAGTTTAAGAGGTTATCCATTTCCGTTGGGGTGGCATTCATTTGCCCTAGCCCGTTGGTTATCATCCGCTCTAAGCTTAACTAACTTTCTTTTATCTGATCATGACAAAGATAATTGAGTGTGACTTTGACCAAACCTGATCAAAGGTTAACTGCGGTACTCAATATGTTTGATTTAGACGATTCCTAAAATACTGCCAGATTCTTACACTTCTATTAATCTCTAATCGACTCTAATAGAGCTTGACAGAGACTGAGCAACAGAGATAATAGAGCCATACTCTCAAGCCGAAAGGAAGGAACTGCTCTGATACCATAATCTAACACCCCGATTCTTTTTATAAAGGGAATAATATAATTTAGTAAAAGAGTTACAGCGGAAAATAAAAATTCCCTTTATTTAAGAATAGTGAATAAAATTTTTCCCTTTTAAGTACAATATCTCAGGGTTACAAAGGATCAGATCCAATTGAGCATCCTCCTTCTCCGCTCGAGTCTCTGGCTCGGACAGACTGACTATCTCTGATTAGAACTTGTACCTACCACCAGACATGGTAGATGAGAGTAAGTCACTTGTCATATCGCGTAAGCAGATTAATGATTAAGCCACGCACATACAATAAATCATGATGCAAATGATGCCTACTAAGCAAGTGCTTTAACATTCGTAGACATATTATTATTATTTGCATGCAATAATATGCAATGTGATGCAATGCAATGCAATGCGAGACTTTTCTCTATTCTACAAAAGAATTCATAGGTACATCTTCACAATTCAAAAACATCTCAATTGTACAAGGGTCATACGTATATTGGGCTACGACGCTTACAAATACATTTCGTCGTATTTGCAACGGGTCCTTTCCCAAGGGACACGTCGTACCGGGATATCAAAATTGACATGACGCTTACAGATACACTCCGACGTATCTGCAACGGATCCTTTCCCAAGGGAAACGCCATATCGGGATATCATCGTTGACATACTGCTTACGGATAGCGTCCTACCCGCAACAGGTCTTTTCCCACAAGACACAGTATATCAGGATTTATGGCTATATCGATTACGAATAGCGTCCTATTCGCAACAAGTCCCTTCCCAAAGGACACGACATACCGGGATTCTAATTCTTCTCGGATACGTTCCTTGTACTCAATTTATCATAAAATATGTGTACCCTATGAAATCTTTTTGCTCGACCTTCATGCCAAACGGTGCATGAGGAAGACTTATTCATTCTTTACTGTGAACAATCTATCACCAGTAACGCAAGAACCATTTCAAAGGTGAAGCAATAATAACTTTCATTTTCTACATAAATCTTATCACATTCAGTAATTGATCCATAATTAAATTATTATCAAAGAATATATGTAAAGAATTCCAATAGAATTATCAACCAAGACTAATTTCACCTTCTTAATCATGTTCTATACAAGGAATTATTAAATTAAAAGGGTGTGAGTTGTCATAAAGAAACACTATAAAATGATGAATTATTTCTGAATTTCTTCTGCTACTAACCGGTTAGACGCATCCATTAACCGGTTAGCTCCTGCAGAACAGAACTGGATCTGAAGTTCTCACTATCATTTTAAGTCAAATCCCAAATCCAATACTTTCCTAACACTTACAATATATCTGAGGCATAATTTTAAAGTTGTCTTATTTATATTAACCTTGGTGAATTTAGAACTCCAATGACCAAGGTTCATTACAACTAAAAATTATGAAACAATATCAAGATCTAGTTAGACATGATTCGATTTTTATATTGATTATCTAATCCTATAGACCATGAACTTAATTAAGCATTCTTCTTAGTTTTTTTTCCTTTTAAACATAATTAGATTAAACTTATATTAATCTTAACCGAGTTAGGATAATGCGCATGACTTAATTCTATTTCATAGCATTCCTAGTTCATAGATAAAAGATTTACATAACTTTTCATTATTCTAAGGTTATAATCCATTAAGCTTAATTCATTACTACCATGGACTTGTATTAAGATGAGACAATTTATATTATTTTCTTTACAAATGACCAATTTGTAGTTCAATCATAATCCTAGTGTTAGTAACAACTACCCTCCATGTTTGTTGTACCAAACACAATTAATTTATGCATTCTGTCAGGTACTAACCGGTTACTAAGACCACTAACCGGTTAGCCTGCAGGTCTGAGAGCAAAATCTGCACTATCACTTGTGCAAACCCATTCAATACTCACAATTAATTTACAATCATTAATATACAACATCAAGGGCATGTTTTCTTATTAGTTGCAAGCTTCAATTACCTTGGTATACCAATTCATATTCACAAATAATTTCAATAATAATTTCAATATAACAATTAATCAAGCATTAGAAACATGCTATCAAATTAGCAAGTCAAGTGGCTGTCATGATCTCCAAATCATGCAACCATGTCTTGACCCTTAATTCACATAACACATATGCCAAACTGCATAATCAATAATCCTAGCGATATGAATGAAATCTCCCATACCTATTGAAGCTTTACCAATACTGAAACAGGAGGGTTCTGTGCAAAATCGCAAGGTTACAGCAATGATACTAAGACAGAAACCATTTTGATTGGCTGACTTCGTGTGGTTCCCAACGTCAGTACAGGCAAAACAATTTAGGGAAAGTAATCAGAAATCATACTAGGATATACAAACTTTGAATTAAAACAAGTTTGAGGTGATTTGGTGGTCTGTACTTACCAAACCGAACCGAGAAAGAAAGGGGTTTGAATAAGAAAACAGCAACACAGAACCAACAAGCTGACTTTAGAGGCTTCAATTGAATCACTCAGGCTAGGATCTGATGTGATTAAGATGCCAATACCAAGACGAAGTACCAGACATCAAACGTGTGTGATTGTTTGAGTTCAGATGTGTATGATAAGAGGGAAAGAGAGCCAAGAACTCCGCATCAGAAAACTGAGAAAACCATAGCAAGAGAGAGGTTTTGGGATCTTTTTACATGAGATAAGTGATTTTAATCCATCCCCAGTCATAAAACACGTCTATGTTCAGACTTAGACCACGCTTGACGTGTTTATGTGGTCATTTAGGGTGAAAACGTGGTGTCCCCTTGTTCACTCGTGATTAAACTGCCTTATTTTTGGTTCTGCAGAGTTCCACTAACCGGTTACTAGTTTCACTAACTGGTTATAACTGCTAAAATTCAGAAATTTAAATATAATACACTGTTGCACTGAAAAATTAATTTAAAAATATTTACTTCTCAAAACAACATTCCCACCGTTGGATGTTAAGATAAAAAAGTTAGGAACATTATATAAAAATTTGAGAATGATCCAACGGTTAACGAAGGAGATACTGTCTAATATTTGCATCATATTTTACAAAAATATCATTTTCTTAATTATTCCATTTAAATCCTTCTTGCTATAATTATTTTATCTCCAATAAAATATGTTTCCTTTTTGTTTATCTTTCTAAAATACTTCTTTTAAAATAATTTTCAATATTAAAATAATTATTTAATCTTTCTATAAAAATGAGGGATGTTACAATGTTCTCGTTGATCAATACTTTCCCGGTGGTCCGTCTTTGACGTAACGCCGTGCGTGAGTCGAATTGAGTCAAATTCAAAGGTAGGCAATAGATATCAATTGTGTCTCGTTTCAATAGTAGTTTGGGTCAGACCAAGAGCATTAAAGGTAAGTGGGTACGAATTGTTCATAAGGGATATTGGTATTTACATAATAGACTTGATAAGAAGAGTTTGTTATTTTCGAACTTGGTGTCAATCCAGAAGTACTTTCTTGTATGCTTATCAAAACCATAACCATCAGCTGAGTTACTGCTTATTCTCATACTACTTATGCCATACGGGTACCTGTCACTATGCTCTTCTAACATAGACTCTACTTATCCCTTTGCTCCCCAACTTGAGCAAACTTATAAAATACCATCTATCACACAACCTTATTGTGGTGGACTCGGCCTAGACGAGGTCCTCAGACGACCTCGCCAAAGTCCTAAGGACCCTTCAGGAAGCCTTCTGAGCGCTTGTCCGAGCTCAATGCTCAACGGCCGAACAGACGCCAGATACGGGCCGACCTCACTCTCCAACTCAGGTCCGACGTCTAAGTCCGACACCTTCCCAAGTCCGACACCTAGGACTTGATGACGTCTCCCTTCTTATCCACAAGGACAGCTCACCACCTTATCCACAAGGACAACTCACCATATTATCCACAAGGACAACCTATCCACTCATAGCTCAGTACAGGCTGACCCTACTTGGGCCTTAAGCAAGCCTAGTAGGAGCTGGTTGCCCTAATGGGCTTGCTTAAGGCCCAAGTAGGGCCAGCCTGTACTGAGCTATGAGTGGATAGGTTGTCCTTGTGGATAAGATGGTGAGTTGTCCTTGTGGATAAGGTGGTGAGCTGTCCTTGTGGATAAGAAGGGAGACGTCATCAAGTCCTAGGTGTCGGACTTGGGAAGGTGTCGGACTTAGACGTCGGACCTGAGTTGGAGAGTGAGGTCGGCCCGTATCTGGCGTCTGTTCGGCCGTTGAGCATTGAGCTCGGCCAAACGCTCAGAAGGCTTCCTGAAGGGTCCTTAGGACTTTGGCGAGGTCGTCTGAGGACCTCGGCTAGGCCGAGTCCACCACATAAGCCCCCCAGCTCGGTCAAGGCCAACTGAGCCTTGTTCCGAGGTTCTGGTTTAGGACCTTTTCCCAAGTCCACCTCATAAGCCCACCTCATAAGGGCCGAGTTCGCCACACTTATATCCAAGTCCACCTTAAGATTATGATTACTTCCTAACTACTCGACTTTTCTTGCCTTCTTAGCACCACTTAGGGACCGACTCTAAACCATTATTTCCAAAATTCCTAATTTTTCACACAATCGTACCATCACCTTGTCCCCTCAGCCTCCTAAAATTCATGTGCTATGCATACAAGTGTTACTTACTTCATAACTTTATGTGGTAGGGTTCTGTTTTGGTCGCGAGATTCCAAGAAAAGAACTTTGAATTTACCGAATTTTGGCATTTGGTCGAATAGTTTGATGGAAGGTGATCATTAGATTGGGTATTTTCTGACAAAAGGAAGTCTTTTTAGTTTGAAAGGATCGAATTATCGCAAAAATGCGGAAATCAAGCTCAATAATCAGATCAAAGGGTAATTGGGTTTTCATGAAAACTGAAAATGAAGTAGGGTACTGCTTTGACTTGAACTCAATTCACCTCTTGCAGTCACACTTTTTCCAACAACTGGTTTCCACATTCTCAGAAGAAGTTCTATACAGCATACTTAAGCACAAACATTCATCGATTTCACAAAAATTTCAACATTATTATATCATAGGAAAAGCAAAAGAAGGAATAATCCTTCAACATAACCAGTCAAGAAGCAAAAGTTAAATCCAACAAGAGAAGCAAACACACTAGTGGATAACTCCACACCGTTTAAACAATTCATCAATCCTAAGGACGACTAGCAGCATTAGCATCTTCATTTCCAGCCAAAGCGAACAGTCTTCCGCTTCCTTTTGGTCTATCAGAACCCCTTTCACGTTTTAGTTCCCAACAATTCCTCGCAGTGTGTCCTGGTTTGTTGCAGTTAAAGCGGTTCGGGTTTTCATAAGGGCAATTCGGTCCATAATGGTTCCTATTATAGCGATTGCACAACGGGACCACACCTTCTTGACCTTTTTCACCATTTCCATTACCACGAGCACTACCATTGTTGAGGTTGTTACTATCCTTCGTTTTCCAATTTCCACCATTGTTGTTGTTGTTATAATGTTGACGTCGATTGTTTCCAAAACCATTGCGAGTCCACACACCTCCAGCTTGATTCTTTCGATTCTTATTATTTTGCTGATAAGGACCATGATATATTTGATTCCTTCTACTAACTCCCTTGTTGTGTTGGAACTTCCTAGCAAAGCCAGGTTCAACAGAGTAATTAACATCTCCTATCGGGAAGTCTCTCACCAACGAGTCACTCTATCCTGTTTCTGCTCCAAACCTCGGAAACTCCAAATGTGGGAATGTTAACTTTAATCCTAACCTAGTCCTCTTAGGAATTCAGGGTTCACGTCATTGCTACCATTGCCTTGACTTCCCAAGCTTGCAAAACATCCATGCATCTCTATTTCTGCACCAACTCTAAACCTTAGTTTACTCTAAGACTAAAACCGTTACCACTCAGACACAAACACAATCAGAGTCACACAAGGAAAGCATATAAGGCTATGCTTAAGGCCACTAAGGACAACCATCGCTCTGATACCACTAAATGTAACACCCCAATTTGGACTTAGAATTTTCACTAAAAATTTGCGCCATTTTTTTTATAAACATTACCCAAAATCAGTTCATTTTAATTCTTTTACCAACAAGGTTTTCATAACTTAGTTCAATTTATTTGATAACAAAAATTGATTTGATACTCAGATGTGTTTTATAAAATTCTGTTTCCAAAAAGAGGTGATACCACCCAACACATTTCAAAAACTCATTTTCTCAATGTCATTTTTAGTCGATGGTTAACTTGCGGAAAAACATTTTATTTGATGAACTTGATACATAACAAAAAAGAACTTCTTTCATTTCAAAATAATCCTTCATTACAATAGGGGTTACATTCGGGATAGAGTAATTACGTCCTACCTATCATAAAATGGAATGCTAAACAAAGGCTGCCCTATTCTTCTAGTCTTCATCACTATCTTCTATAGCTGGTGCTTCTGCTAGATCAAACTCCCACTCATCTGGTTATTCTGCGAGAACCTCATCTGCCTCTAGCTCCTCTTCATCCATTTCATCATCCGGGTCCACTTCGAATACTTCCAGGACTTCTTCCTCATCGTCCATAAAAGCTAGGAGATCATCCTCCGGTTCGGGAATATCCTCAAAGGTAAGCTGTCTCAAAGCCGGATGTACGTCGTGGTAGGTCATTGGTCCACCCAGCACCCTATCCTTCAAATATAAGTGGCTAAAGAAGACCTCATCCATCGATCCTGTAATTACCATAGCGGGGTCCATGATTTCAACTCTAGCTGGACCCGTCCAGATTCGTCCTTCTCGGTTAACTTCCCAATATCCAAGGTCATTGATGTAACAGCCCGATTTTCGAAAACCAAAATAACCGACTTTTATTTATTAATGTTGCAAAAATGAGGCCAATTTTTTTTTTTTTTGAAAACATTGTTGTAACATTTTGTTGGAGGGTTTGAAAACGTTTCTTAGAAAGTATTAATATCCTTCAACCATCTCCTTCAAAAACCGAGTTGTTACTTGAAGCCACAACTCACTTACCTTATTTTCCGAAAACGTTTGATTAAGAAAACAGTTTGATTTCAACTTAAGCAACTCCCTTCATTTCCTCAAAGAACTTAAACTTGTTTCATAAAAGTATTTTCACATTCCATAAAAGTCGGGCATGCTTCAGAATAATTGAAGTACAGCAATAGTTCATCACTTAGGTAATCCTGAATACAACATACAAACAACAACCTAATCTAATTCTACCACTCGCTCCCTCGTCCTGTCAAAGATAGTCGGTTCCCACTTTCTTTTCTTCTTCGCTGATGCCTTTGTGCCAGAGGTTGATGCAACCTCACTTGTTGTATCCACTCCCGAATTCGGTTTAAGCTCCGCTCCGAACAGCTTCACAGGGTTCTCCTTCTTTGTATCCCGAGACGGTGGTTCCGAATTATGTCCCACAACAGATACGCTTCCTAAACATGAACTCGTTGTCTTTCCTCCAAGCTTATGCTCCGGGTCTGCGATCACCAACTGAACATGTCCAGTCCATACCCATCCGTAGCGCATGGCTTTCCATCCGTTCCCATCACGAAGCCACGTAGAGATTTCCAAGCGACGATCGATCTGCCCGTTGGGGAATCAGCGGCACCGATGCACCAACGAACAGGAGAGAGTAAGCGATCCGGACGGCGTAGCGTCGACGGTGTGGAATTACGGTAGGCAAGATAATAGGACACACACACATAACACACAACATACACACATAACAACAAGCAAACATACTATCCTCATTATTCACGATCCATATTTATTTCATCCTATTATCAATTTCTTTATACTTCTCCTCTCTTGTTCCTCATCCCTTTCACGAATCTCAATATCTTTTCCACATCATCCATTCTCAATTTCTTCTCATTCCTCACATTCCTTGAATTCTTACTCTTACAAATATAAATCTTTTCTTACAATGTGTTATCGAATTACAACCATCGATGATCAGGGGATTTTAGGGATCATCGAGGTACGCGTTTCTTTCGTAGTTAGCACTCACATCTCAGGTTTACATCTCCTCGGCCAACCCACCACCTAGTCGGAAGCAAACAGGAGTACAGGACCTTTACCTTGCGCGCACGACAGCTGTCACAACATAAATGGTCCCAGACCAGGAGGATCTGCCTTAATAATATCCATTCACAATAATCATGGCACACTGCCTCGCAGTGGCAAACAAGATGCCCCACTCCAGTCCCTCTCACTGTTCTCGATTTGCAATCTAGGGGGCGACAGTATTGTTGTAGTGCGCGCACAGAACTTACCACGGTATTAGACCCAGTCCCCACCACGTTAGTGCACCACTTATGGAGTTCGTTCTGTCTACAACAATACTCTAGACTTCTTGACGTTTCACCGTTATCGTCCTCCCCTAATGCAATCTCGTCCTAAGTATCCGTAGATACTTATCGTTCCTTCCTCTCCACTACTTCGGGTTAACTCTCGTGACTCACCGCGTTCGCTGTTAATGTCTTTTAAGAGTCTTTTATCTTTTAACCTATTGGTCGGCTCACCCTTCGTGCATCCCTTCAGCGAGTCCCGACCGCTATCTTTGCACTTTCAAAATCACGCATGGCTCAGAGCTGGGAGTCACTTACTTGAATCACATCTCATTTCTCACTTAACCATACTCTCATTATTTCCTTTAAATCTTCCTTTTCACCATCCTTTACCACAATCTCAATTTCACAACTTTCCAAATCGCCGATTTCCAAAAACTTTCACCAAAGATACTATTTTAAATAAACCTTCATTACGTCTCGTTTCAGAGAGGCTTTCTCAAAAACATCGTCTTCCCAAAATATCCTTTTCATAAAACCTTTTTCAAAAGTTCGTATCATAAAACTTCTTGAAAAAATGTTGTTTCACAAACTTCTTCCAAAATCCCATTTCAAAACCTTTTCCAAAACTTTCTTTTCACAAACCCTTTTCAAAAGTTATTTTCGCAACCCAAAATTTCCTTTCATAATTCCTCTTTCAAAAAAACCATTTTTTTTTTTCAAATCACATTTACTTTGCTGAGCGCTAGTGGAGGAGCAAGCCCAGCTCAACACTAGTTCCCAGACTAAAACCAAGAACAGAGGAGCTCGGCTCAGCTCAGTCCATTTTCTCATTCCAACGATTCACATTACTCTCCCCAGCTCTGGCTCGATCTCGTTCTTACTTTCAATTTATTTTCCAGTCAACTCCGATCTCTCTTTCCCACTCAATCTCTTATCCTTTCATCATCATTCTTTTCTTATAATGTCATCACTTTCAATTTCCTCACTTTCTCAATAATTTCTTTTCATAAAGCACTTCCCTTATTCTAACGTCTCTCAGTCTTTTACTCATTATAATTAATAGCAATAAGCAGTATCAAACATAAATGAAAGCATGCTATCAACACACAAATCACACAATAGAATTGTGGTCTTTGTCACCTTCGTATAAGTGGCCACACAAAACACACAATTGCCACTTATACTACTGACGCCAACCACTTCGTTCTGATCTTTGAGATGATACGGAACGTCCTAATAAATCACCTAGCTACCACGATGTCTTAGGAAAGCTTCTCTCTCACCTGGAGTCCAGCCAGTGAATGGGTTCTCTCCTTGAATCCCTGTGCTGCTATCTGCCCCAACCTCTTTTCTTTATCCTTCCTCATATTAAATAAAACACTTCTCGTTATTAACTCATTTGAGAAAATATTTTCTTAATTTCTTTCTTATCCTTTCTTTGTTGGAAAGCTTTGAAATTATAACCAAAACCAACTATTATTTAAAAACTCGGTTTTTGATCATACGAAAACATTTTTAGACATAAAAGCACGTCCAAGTAATCCTGGACAGCAAATTGTTTTACAAAAATTACTTTATTAAAACTCTGAAAATATAGTAAAACATGGTTTACCTTAAATAACCTTTTAACTTAAAATTAATACTTTAAAAATTCAGGTTTTCATCATAAAACAATTTAGGACAGCCAAGCATACATCATGACATTGAAGCAAATCACACCACATACGACGACAATTAATGCTTAGGCATGTAATTATTCGTAACCAGAATTCAAGCCAAGCATATTTACATTTATTTTCTTTATCTTAAACACTTTATGTCCTATTCTAGAGTCATTATACACATTTTATTTCATGCAATTAAACTTCCTAAACCTATTTAAACTACTTAACCGAATAAAAGCCAAGAAAATAAATCAAACATCATAATTTAATTCATGTAAATCAACTTAGTTTATTTAAAGCATTTAAAGTCTACTTTCTTTTAATCCTAACCGAAACACATAAGCACACACACACATTCATACATATATTCAAACAGAATACTCAATTAATTTAATTCATTCATTTCTACACAAGGAACCGATTAGAAAATGCATGTCTGCCACACAAGCTTTATTTTAGCACCATTCCTTAAGGTATACTTATTTCTTTCAATGAAAAAGATCCTAGGCTAGCTAACATATATAGACCGAATGTTATCATGGCATAACAAGGCTTAGTTTTCAAATATTCTTTATGCATGCACATAGGTCATGGATAAAGGCAAATATCATTTTTCAAAAGTCTTATTTTCTTATTTTCTTCATGAAAACCGTGAGTTGCACAACAATTTCAGCAAACAAAATTTTAATTTCTTAACACAATAACATCAAGAATCATGTCAAGGTCTTCATCCTTTTAGAAAACACATGCATGCACTTACAAGTCTCTAGGTGAGACAATTTTCAACATGCATGTAAGAAAAACATGATTTCCTATTCTCCTAGGCTTGACCGAATCTTGACATGCAAAAAGGCAAAGTTTTATAATTTTATTTTCTACATGCAAATACCTAAGTTCATAAATTACATCATGCAAGACTTAAAGCATTAGTTTATTTTCAAGCTATCAACCGAATCACCATCAACACACACAAAATCTTGATTCAACTCTTTTTGTACTAAGAATTATTTTTAAAGCTTGTTAGGCTTAGTTTTCTTGTGGAAACCGTGACATACATACAAGAAATCAAGGCTTTATATTCAAATTGAACATATCAAATTCAAGCTTCATGTTTCCTTAAAGATTAATCACGGATCAAGACATGCAAAAGAAAATCAAAACTAAATCATAGATTTAAACTCCAATCTTCAAATAAACCGTAAGAAACAAGTTAGAAATTAATTTTCTAAACATAAAAGTAGCATGAAAGCACTTGAATCAAATTAAAACACCAAGACCTACTTCTTCTACTCATGGCCGAATCATTTAGTTATGGATTTGGTGATTTATAAGTTCATTCATTCATAAAAATCCAAGATCAACACATAAGGAAAACATGCAAAAGAAAATAAGGGTTATAAGGCCACCAAATCAACATGCATGTGAAGATCAAAGCAATTCATAAGTTTTAAACACAACTTCAAATTAAAACCGTGATGAAGGAAAACAATAAGTGAGAGGTCAAGACTTTACAACATCATCCTTCAAGATCAAGGCGTCAAACATCATGCAAAACACTTAGATCACAAGATCATTAAGATAATTACATGCATCATAAGAAAATTAAACAAATCCCTTAAAAGTCCTTTACAACACCAAATCATTAAATCAAAACTCTTTTTACCTTAATCCCTAATCTTAAAGCTTTAACTATCTTCTTCTCCTTCTCTTGGGTTTGCCTCGGTTTCTCCTTATAAGGTTGAGGGATAGGTTTCTCCTTGAGCTTTTGATGAAGGAGGTGGTTGAGAAGAAGAATTGAAGAAGTTTGGGTTATGGAGCTTTGGAATTTTCACTCTTCTTTCTCCTCTTCTCCTCACGGGTTATCTTTTTCTTTCTATGGGTTTCAAGAGTTTGATGATACTCTTGAACCAAATGTGTTTGTGTTGGTGGGTGGAAGGAGGTGAACGAAGGAAAGGAGATATAAACTAAAGGCAACACACATACACACACGGTTTTGAGGGCAAGAACAAGGGATGGGGTTTCCTATCTTGACCTTGGTTCAAGGTGGAATCCTAAGGGTAATTCGGTCCACCCATATTGTTGCATGGAGGATGTCTTGTCGTGGGAGACAAGGGTAGTGAGTAAGTCCTCCTAGGCTTCATGACTCATCTAGCCTATTCTCCCCCTAATTTCTATTTAATTCTTAATTTCTTAATGCATAAGGAAAAGGGCTCCTACTTGGTCCTTCTATTCCTAACAATAGCCGAACTACACACACATGCACATAGGATTTTATTTTCATCAACACACAACATGCATTCATGCATACACTTAACACACATATAAGCATCACACATTCACACGCATAGTCATGCACACAATTAACACTTTGATGGCATCATGTCCACACCGCTCACACATACATCATGCATATAAATTCACACACACATATACACATATTTATTCACATGCATTCACACATACATTATGTTCTTTTAATAATTAAATCCTTACATCATCCTAATCACACATACCAAACCACATATATACACACCATGACTAAATAAGTCACAAACATCATATGAAACATCAAGCACATAAACTTTTTTCAAAAATTTCATTTCTAAACTTTAGAGATTACTTTAGAAAATCATTCAATATCTTGAAAACGTGAATTTAAGGAAAATCATTTAAGAAAATATCTTTTCAAATTGCTTTTCTAAGAAAATAATTTCTATAGGGTTTCATTTTAATATGAGGAATTAACGGGGTGTTACATTTGACATCTATGATTCCAACATGCGAAACTTCTATACGACACACTATTAAATCTGCCATCTGTGGCCATCATTCATAATGACCACAGGAAAGAGAAAAGAAAGAGAGAGTCAACGATCCAGACGAAATAATCGTCGACGACATGGACTTACTCTAAGGGATCACATTAGGATTCGAATACATACAATTTAAACAAAGCATAAGCTTTACATTATGACATTATCCCATTAACATCTCATAATTATCATATGTTCACCATATCATATCATTATCACGTTATCCTTATACTTTATCATTAAAACTTTGTCATATCATCCTAACTTAATATCATTACTCAAGAGTTCCATACTCATAATCTTTCCACTAAGTCTTTTCACAACCATCAATGATTTAGGGAGGGAAATCATTGAGGTAAGGGGTAGATTAGCACACACGATACATCTCCTCCTTCAATATCCAACCACATCCTAGTTCGGAAAGCAGATGGGATGCACAGGAATCCTAACCATGCTGACATCGAAGCAAAATGGTACGTACCGGCTGGAACCAAGCCTTGTTGGCCAGCAAAACAAAATATCATTTCATAATTTCCCCAATTCACAAAAACAATGGCTTCTAGTCCCATTCGGATTCCCTCTACACCATCTAAGATTTGCTCAAGGGGGCGACAGCTCTATCCCTAGTTGTACGTGCAGTCCTTGCTACGATCAACGCCCGCCAGGGACCTTGATCATTGTAACCTCGTCCCGCCTAGGGAAGCGCTCTTAGGCTTCTTGACGTTTCACCGTCCTTGCCCTCCCCTATTGCAATCACCACTTGGAGGGATGCCCGACCTCCAAGTATACGGTATCTTTCCTCTCCACTACTTCTCTCTCAACGTGTAGTTAGAAAGGATTTAAGCTTAGAGTCTTTTAAGTCTTTTAAGTCTTTATTATCCTAAGTTGGTCGACCCATTCTAAGTCGCGCTTCTAACAGGTCACGACCTCTAAGGGACCACATCAAACACCTCCCTATAGTATAGTGGATTCCACAAGACATGAAACCACAGCAAAGTCATTCACGTGGCCAGTCATTTAAGGGGATATAATAAAGTCATCGTGCCGCTTGCACCATCACTGTACACTAACAACGATCCTCAAATTTCCACAAGATTCAAATAATCATTTCTCATAATTTCTTTTCATAATAATACTTCCAAATATTCCAAGTCCTTTTCATAGGAACAACAATTCAATATACATTGAGCATCCTTCCATAGGATAAATCATTATCTCAAAAATAATCCCAACATATTTGTTATCTCATCACTTATCATTTTATCATTTCCAAAATCATTAAGGCAATATACCATATACAACTTCAGGATGTACAACATGATATAACAATTATTAACCGACATAAGATTAATATTGATTAATCGTATTTTTCGTAAGGACGGCGGAACACACACACATTTGCCGTCTTACTACTCAACCTATAGATTCCTAGTTCCGACCTTTGAGATGATACGGAATGCCCTAATGCTACCTCAGTGCCATTATGTCTTAGGAAGGTTGCTCTCTCACCTGAGGTCCACGCTTACTCTGTTTCAACCTTTATGTCAACAGCTCCAGCAGCTTGCTCACTTTTGATTCCTTTTAGTTCTTAAACGACGAATGACATATAATTAATATCTAGAAAGTACCTTATACTATCTCTTTACTTTGGTAAAGACTAAACCCAGAGTACTAAAGTACCTTAAAACAGAAATCCTTTTTAAAACAGAAGTCCTTTTTAAGGCATCAGATAATTTAAAATAATTCCTTTTAAAATTCAAGAAATCCTTTTTGCAAAACATAATTTAAAACTCATTCTAATACTTGAAAACTATTTAGAATACATTTTTATTTCTACAATACCATACTATATTACTTATATAACAACTACCATATTCACACACTTATACAAGTAAAAACAACAATTTACTTAAACAAATAACATCAAATCATACTTTCACAAAATCACTTTTATAAAAGAAGATCATAAGAATAACAAATATTTATAACACCTATTCATATAAAAAGAATAAATTACCATCAAATAAAATTTAAATACTATTTCCTTCCTTCTCTAAAAATATTCGGCCATCCTAGAATAAAAAGGGGAGATTATTTCTCTTTAAACAACTTTTGTCCCTTTTTATTCCTTTTTCATTTGACCAACAAAACAAAACTCATATACATATATCATAATTCATTTTTCCATTGTATTATAATATAGCAAGGAAGAGATTAGAGATTTAGCTTTTAAGAGATTCATAGCCATAGAAAAGTATTATTATTTTAGTTATAACAAAGTAATAGCTTAAAAATAAGAAATTAAAATAAGATTATAGAGTTACCTTTATTCCTTAGCAAAATAACCTTCAAAATGATTATGAAAATTTCCCTTCCTTCCCTCAAAGAGTGCCACGCCCTCTCCCTTCAATTTCTCAAGACTTTCTTAATTTTTTTCTCTAAAAAAAAAGGTTGTTTGTCATGTGTGAAAATAGGAGGGGTCTTGGGTTCTATTTATAGGTGAAGTGAGAATACATTTTCCCCCAAAAATCTTCTGAAATTCGTCCCTCCCTTCCCCAAAGATGAGTCAACCATTTTCAATTTTTACTTTGGGACATGAATGTGCATTTATGGGGATTTTTCTAAATCCTAAAACCTTAATTCCAAGAGATGCTTCCATTAATTTTCAGAAGATATTTTCCTCTCTTCTTCCTTCATTTTGGACGGCACTCCTTGGTCCTAGTGAGGAGAAAATTTTCCATTGACTCATTTTGAATTCACCTCCTTAAAAACCAATCAAAATAAAGCATTTGTTTTAAAAATTCAGAATTAAATAAGAAAATAGTAATATCTGGATGGTGCAGCCAATGAGCACTTAGATAAATACCTAAATACATAAATAAAAATATTATCGGGTCCTATAATTTATTTTTGGCTTTAAAATAATTTTTCCAAGTATAAAACATCAAAATTTCGTTTTACCTACTGTACAGATATTTTTTGTAGATGTCAAAATAAAATGTTTTTTTATATATTCAAATACTACATGTCGATACGATCGTTTTCATATAAAATTCATAATTTTTGGACATACGGTTTGAAAGTTATGAATTTTGGAAGTTCTAAGATCATTTCCTTCAAAAATGCACTTCATAAGCTTTCAAATAAATTTATAATAAAAAAATACGAAAATTATATTTTATTTGGACGATGTAGGCAATCAGAGATTAAAAATATATTTTCTATTCACATAAAAAATATTTTTGGGTCAAAGAGCCATTAAATGCATTAAACCACACTTTCACACTTAAAGTTCAAAAATTCGTTCAGTACTGTAGCAGTGATAAAATTTTGAAAAATCCAAAATAAAAATCAAAACTTTACATTTTCATAATCTACACTTCGCTACGATCATTTTGACATATCATTTGTAATTTTTCGACCTACGGTTTAAAAGATATGAATTTATGAAGATAAAACACCTTAATCCTTCAAAAAACATTTCATTTTCTAAAATCATTTAAATCAAATACTATACCTTAAAATATTTCATCTTAAGAATATAATTTAAATACCTTAGAGAAAACATTGGTATGCATATAATATATATACCACGTGTATATATATATATAAATCATACGATTTTAATTAAACCCAGGTATCACAATTTATCAAAAATCAAATATAATATTTTTAATTCAAATATAAATTCTCTAATAAATTGGATAAAATTGGGGGTCTCACACAATCTAATAGGTGGGAAAGAGGATTAGTGATCAGAAGGATATTTCATGGCTTAAATGATAATTGTTTATTTAATGATGAACATGTTTACTTAGGATGCTTGAAGTTGGGTTTTAGTCTTAGTTTGGAATGTATGCATTTATGATTTACATTGGCGAATAGTACTGGAGTATAAAGGATGTTAATTATTTGTTGTTATGTGATGTGGAAATTGAGAATGATGTGAATGCATGAATGTGGATGGGTTGATAAGGACGGTTGAATTGATCATTGGGACATTGGGACACTAGGTGTTCCTGCTAGGTGTACAAATGCCCCATTAGGGCCAAATTCCTCATCAGGCTAAAATGCCCCATTAGGTGAAAATGCCCCATTAGGAGTCAATGTACCCAATTGATCAATTCAACGAAAACTAAAAGAATGGAAAATGTGAAAAAGACTAAAGTTTGTAAATTGAATATGTTAAGGAATGTGATATGTATGAGTATAAGATTTTATGTATTAGTCCTAACGGGTGAGGCCTAGTGGGTGAAAGTCCTGATGGGTGTATAAGTCCCTAATGGGTGTACAAATGCCCTAGCAGGAGCAATCAATTCCTAGTGGTACAAACTAAAAGAAATGAGTAAAAGAAAAAGAAAGAAAAGTGGGTATGTTGTCCTCTGACCGTGAGGAGACATGTGGTATTATGTTGGGTGTGTTGTTCTTTGACCGTGAGGAGACACACGTTATATGGTTTATAATTTGGGAAATGAAAATGATTTTGGAAAATGAGAAAGTGAAGCATTTTGTTATTCATGGCTTGGTTTGATTATGATGCTTGAGTTGCTATTATGTGCTCTTTATTATCTTCTAATTCATTGTGTTGTGAAAAGGTCTCACCCTTAGTGGTTATCATTTTAGGTTTATGCTAAAGGAGCTTAAAGATCAGAGTGTCGCAGCGGGAGGATTGGAAAGAAGGAAATTCTAATGTTGCGCTACTCATATTATAATTGAAATACCCAATTTTATTTGTAAATTTAATTGATGAAAAGAAAATTTTAAGTTCTGATTTTAACTACAAACAATTTAAGTTGTTATTTTGTATAAAACTATGGGGTGTTACAATCTCTATTGATAGTATTAGAAATCTAAAAAGTATTAAATAAAAAGGTTTTTTACGGAAAGAAACAATTAATTATCATTGAAAATTGATACAAGATCTTATAAATATGAACAAAATAAAAATCTCAAAATAGTTTTCTATTTAGGGGCGAAGGAATTTTTTTTTTTTTTGGATTTTCTTAACTTCAACTTTTAGGGTTGATGATAAGCACTAAATAATTTCTTATCAAACTTCACCTTTTCTTTTCTTTTTTTACTTTGACAATGAGAGCCAATATATTACTCCCATCGTTTCTATTTAACTGTCCTTTTTTGAGAAATTTTTATTTCTTTTTATTTGTCCTTTTGACGATTTCAAGAGTTTAATAAATGATATTTTCCATGTTTATCCTTATTTAAGGGAATATTGGTTTTCGTAACTAGTGGAGACAAAGTAACGATTACAGAGAGAGAAATGGTGTAGTAGGAAAAAAACATAATTAATGTATTGGAAATCTAAGTAATGATTGCATTTCTTAAAGGGTGTATTTTATTTGAAATATGACAGATAAATAGGAACAGAGGAAATAATACTAATATTAGCCACTGCATTAATTAGTTTATCGTAGCCGGTAAACCAAGATCACTTGAAGTTGTGACCCAAAATATAAGCCATCTAAACTCACAATTCCTTTAGCGGAGAGCACAATGGGTACATATGATTAAGTAGCTTATTGAATTGATGACAATTGGCGAAGGAGATAAAAATCAAGTAAATTGTCACTTTGGTCCCTGAATTTGTCACTCTTTTCAGTTTAGTCCCTAAAATTGTCAAAAATAATTTTTCGTCCCTAATGTTGGCAGAGTTATTTCACGTTAGTCCTTCGGTCCCTCTTCCGTTGACGTCCGTTAATGCTTGAGTGATGTGGTTGTTAGTCCCCATTAAATGACGTCGTTCTGCTTAGTCGTGGCATCCTACTCAGCCAAACATAACGGTCAGGACAACGACTACTTTCTTCCCCAATTCTTAGATATTAAGAACCCTAATTTTGAAAATTAGGAACCCAAATTACACCGAAAATTCCTCAAGATTGGTGATTTCTTCTTCATTGTCGAGGTTGGAGTGGTTTTTCGCAAACCCTAACTCCTAAATTGACACGCAATTTCTGTAATAGAAACCCTGGATTTGTAAATCCCCACATTCGAAAGTGGAAATCCCCAAACCCAGAATATCATAGTTGTAGATATGGGTGTCGATAGCAGTTGGAGCATAAGCGAAGCCTCCAAGGTTGAGAGGATTCGAAGGAAGCAGGCTGAGAATCAAACCACATGCTATTGTGGTTTGAAAAGTGAAGTGAGGAGATCCAAAACTCCTCTCAATCCTGGAAGATTATTCTTTGGATGTCCTAAGTACAAGGTTAGTGTTTATTATTCTAATTTAAAGTCCATAAGTTTTGGTAATTAGTTGAAACCAAAATGAAATTCTTGTTTTTATGCAGTATGGTCAACAATGCAATTTCTTTTGCTGGGTTGATGAGGAAGACAACAATGATTTTTCAATTGACAGCAAGCAAAAGAAGCTACAACAAGTCTTGATGAATGGATGATGGATTTTACTATGAAGATTGTTAGATTAGAGGGTGAAGTGAAGACATTAAAGTGTTGTTTGTGTGGTTTGGTTGTAATGATGTTTATTACTAACTTATTGGTTTTAATGATTTTAGGAAAGTAGTAGTAATGTTAGTTTGTCTGTAAGTGCATTGAAGGAATTAGTTAAGTATGTATGATTGTAAATTTAGTGAATGGAATATGAGTGTGTTTAAGTGTGTTCAGTTAATCCTTATTTTGTTCTGTTGATAGCAATGTATACAAATTTGAGTATACAGTCCACTTTCAGGAATCATCCCCAAACAAACCAAACTGTCGTATTTCACATAAGTCCTTGAAATTACAAATCAAAATTCATTTTAGTCCCTAAGATAAAAATAAGTTATTCAATATACAGTCCCTTAAATTTAGTCAATTATTACATTATTACCCCTAACACACATACATTATGACAATTTTTATTGAAATCACACAAGGTAAGGTCAAATGTTACCTTTTGCACAATAACAAATTCAGTTTAATACAGAAATAGCATATGCAATAAAAAAGATAGAGTAATGTTATAAAATGAGAAACACCTTTGAATAATTACTAAGATTGAATTTGTCATATATATATATATATATATATAGATCACCCACATGTAAGCATAAACAAAAAGTAATCACAGATAGAATGTTAATTAGTTTGGAAGTGATTACAAAACAAAAGCACCATACAGAAATGGTGATTACAAAAACGTGGGCATGACACAAAAAAGAAAAAAAAAACAGAACATAAGACTACTATCTTCATTCCTTAGCACCAAATCCTAGAGCTGATGTTGAAGGAGATGAGTCTTTTGGTCCTTTAAATCCAGGTGTGGGCACAAACACCATTGATGTTGGTGCATTAGATTGGTTTGGAGGTTCTGGTGCAGCTGATCTTGGCTTGATAGGTAGCTTAGCTCTCACAACAGATGCTGCAGCCACTTCAATCGCAGGTTCAGGTTGGGAGCAATCGTGTGATGGCTGTGTTTGTGACATATCTATCACATCTGGAGGAGGAGCAGCAGTGTTAGCAGCAGCAGTTTTTGCAGCAGAACCAGCAGCATTGTTTGCAACAGAACCAACGGCATTAGCAGCAGTACCAGCAGAAGCAGCTGTTTCTTTTGCTGCCTTAGCTTCTTCCTCTTGCTTGTGTCTCTTGAACTCAGTAGGGGTGTAAGTGATCCGGTCCCAGACCGTGAGACCGCTCGGATCGAACCGAATCGGACCGAAAAATGTAATTCGGTCTGGTCTCACGGTTCGGTCCGGTCTCAAAATTTTTAGACCATTACTATATGGTCCGGTCCATGGTCGCATGATTTTTCAGACCACAAAGATCGGACCGGATCGATTACTTAAAATATTAAAAAAAAAAGCCCAACACTGCTCTAGTGCTCTTAAATTCTTTCTTTCCGTGTACAAAAAAAAAGACTTCTTTCTTTCCCTTATTAGTGTTTCACTATTACCACTTCCAATACCTAGCCGCCAACCACTTATCTTCTGCTATCCATCCTCATGGTCTTGCCTCTGCATCAAGGTATCACCGCTCGGTCAAGGTCTCGGTCTCTGCATCGCGTCTCCGTCTGTCGTGGTCTTCTCACTTTCTGCGTCACCGTCTCCCTGCTTGCATCGCCGTCGATCTGCGCCGCCGTCTCCCTGCCTGCGTCGTCATCTCCCTGCTTCCATCCTTCCTCTGTAGTTCGAAGTAAATACAAAGATCTTGACCTTCAAGCTTTCAAGCATCCAAAGCAACACTACTACTTCTCACTTTGGCAAAATGGGGAGATCTCCATGCTGCGAGAAAACGGGTTTGAAGAAAGGGCCATGGACTTCAGAGGAACAAATAGTTCCAGGCTGAAGCATAAAGGAAGGCTGATCATCAAATTTTATTCAGGTTTGCTTGCATTTGTCTTGCAGAAATAAAATGTCTCCGGGAACTTTTACTAAAATGTTAAAATATGTTATACTCTCAAGCCAGTGTTATTTTTTCTCGTTGAATTTTGGATGAAATTTCATTTTTAATTGTAAAAATAGCATTATTTTGACACACTTCATCAAAAAAGTAATAAATTCGTTCCAGAAAAGTAATATTTTATCATATTTCCATATGATAGTGGGCATATAATAGTTATAACTTACAATGATATATCGGTTGCTTTTAGGTAATTTTGATAATGATCTAGTGGTCTAGACCGGATCGGACTGACTATGTTCGGTTCGGTCCGGTCCGTTCTTTGAGTGTGGATGATATCTGGATCGGATCAGACCAGACTGCCTAACTTTAATTGGTCCAGTCTGTGATATGCGTGAAAGACCAGACCAGACCGTTACACCCCTAGAACTCAGCACACCCCTTCTTGTTGTGTTTTTTACCCCCACAAAAAGAGCATGTAAATTCAGCTACCTTCCTCTTCAACTTTGTTGGATTTACTTCTTCCTCCTACCATACTTACCATCCTTTCCATTCCTTCTTCTTTGCCTCTTAGGTCTACCAGGTTTCCTATTAATTGGTGGTGGGACTGGTGGTATGTTTCCACTTTTTTCCCAGTATTGTTGCCCTCTTACTGGTTGTATGTGATGCTGGTAGGTTGAATGATATGCAATCATAGTAATCCAATGATAGCAATATTATTCAGGGAGCTCACCTCTGTGTGCAATAGTAGTAATAGCATGCATACAAGGCATAGCTAAGAAACAATAGCAATCACAGTGCCAGAAACAATCACAACTCATAACCAAGAAAATTAAACAATTAAATTAAACATACTCTATAATGATACAAACAGAATCTACATGTTGTACCTGTTAGTTTCCAAAATCTACATGTACATGCCCTAGCTTCCAAGTCCACCGAAACTCCTTTTCTTTTCATGTACTCAACCTCATAGGTTAGTCCTTCATCATCACCTAGTATTGATAGAACAATTGATAACTAAGAAAATTGAAGTCTGATTGCATTAAAATAATTAGAAAGTTATATCATTACCTGCCCATATTGGAGTCCATTGGTTACTCTCCTTCTTGTCTTTCTCCAATCTACTCTTTTGCCTTGGAGGTAAAGGACCATTGTAAGCATCCAAGCTCAACTTGTTATCTGATATGAGCATCATGATATGACATCTGACCTCTTCCAACATGGTCAGTATTGGCTTCCCCCTTGCAGCAACAATCTTGGCATTGAACACTTCACAGTTGGTGTTGCATGTGTTGTCTGCTTAGGCCATTCATTGAACTCAGCCTTTGTCCAAGTAGTGGATGGATTTAGCTTCCTCCACTTGTCCAGATAAGTCCATGCCTTCTCATTCTTACTCTTCATCTTGCTCATATTGTCCTTGAATTGTCTTTTAGTGGTTGATCTTGCACACTCCCAAAGCAAAATTATGGACTCCTTGTCTTTCCATAGTTTGAAGAAGTTTTGCCATAGGTGTCATACACAAAGTCTGTGATGCACACCAGACATTACCTCCTGTAATGCAGGAATCAACCCCTGAAAAACAAACAAATCGTTTTTCAGTTTAGTCCTTGAAATTATATGCAATTTAATCACTTTAGCCCAATTATACATTTAAGTTATTCATTTTGGTCCCTAATCAAAAAACAGTATCGCATAAATATTGAAAACACACAAAAAAATATAAGTTGTTACCTTCTGCATATCTGAGATAAAGTTCCATCCATGCTCTTTGTAGTACCCCAAATCCAGATGCAAAAGCTCTAAAAACCATTTCCAGTTGTCTTTATTTTTCCACATCCACAACAGCATATGCAATAACCCATATATGGTTATTTGCATCTTGACCTATAGCAGTCAAAAGCTTCCCTCCATAATATCCCTTTTAAAAAAGCTCCATCCAATCCTATTAGTGGTCTACAGCCTGCTTTGAACGTAACCCTTCTTTCATCCCAGCCAAGCAGATGTAAATTCTGTGAAATTGTGGATTCCCCTCTGGCATTGGTATTGTGTCCATCTTTACAGTTGAGCTTGGATTGCTTGCCATTAATTCATGACAATAATCCCATAGCTTACCATGTTGTTCTAACTCATTCCCTTCCACAAACTTCCTAGCCCTAACCATTGATCAAAACACCTTTGTGTTATTCAAATGAACCCCAAACTTTCTTTTGAAGTAGTCCTTAGCCTCTCCACACTGCATATTAGGATGCTTGAACGGGCTTATTATTGAAGTTCATGTTTCCCCATGATGGTGTTTTGATGATGACAACACAATATAATAACATGTGTTTGAACAAGTTCAGGTACATGGATGATGGCAAGGAGATTATACTCTATTGAAGAATCTAGTCTCTTAGGGCTTAGTATTTTATGTAAAGCGATAATTAGCCTAAGGCACTCAAGTTCATTTTTAATATTGCTAAGATAAGATGATGATACTTTTCATGTGAAAAGTAGAAGAATATTTTTAAACTTAGCTCCTGGAAAAGTATTTTGCGAAAACCCTTTTATGAAAACCTTTGGTTACAATCTTTTTATGAAAATCTATTTTTATACTGGAGTAATCGATTACGCTTCAGGAATAATCGATTATCTTCTGCAACATTTGTAACCAGAGAGTAAGTAATGGATTACTTAGGTTCATGTAATGGATTATTCCTTGGACTGGTCATCTGAGTGAAAGTAATCGATTACCTGAAGCTAATAATCAATTACCTTTTGATGCTGCAACATTTGTGAAAAACCAGGGAGCAAGTAATCGATTACCTTGACCAAAGTAATCGATTACCCAAATTCAGATTTTGAAAAACGTGTTGAAATCGATTTGATTCTCAGAATGATTTATTTCCTTTTTTGGGTGATCATGTTTTTCTGATTTAGGCACCCTTCTTCTACATTTTGAAAACACCCCTCTCTTTAATCCCCTCCAACACATCTTTTTGAAAAATTCTATTTGGAGAAAATAATCATCATCATCTTCATCTCTTTTTCTTTTGAAAAACAACAAGAACATTGAGTGTGCCTTAGTCTAATACTTGCTATAGGATTTCATTGTTGTATCCGCTCTATCTAGAGAGCATCATTGTTAGTTGCACAATTTCTTAGTGCAAACCGTTTTTGTAAGGGGAGTGTTACCCTTAGTGATTAGGGAGTGTTATCCCTTAGAGTGAACGTGTATCGCGTTCTTAGGGCGAGGACCCTTGTGTTGGGTAGTGCTAGACGAACGGTGGGGCACCTAGTAGTTAGGCTATTTAGGAAATCTAGGAAGTGTCTTCCTAGTTGTATATTGAGGTCCCTAGTGAACGGAGGTTCCTAGTAGCGTGCGGGGCGCTCTGGTTGTACTCGGGGACGCGGTGCGTCTTTGGTGATTATTATTGAAAAGCTCAAGTGGGTCGCTTGAGGATTGGATGTAGGCCTTTTGCCAAACCAGAATAAAATCCCCGATGCACTATTTCTCTATCCCTTATCTCTTTACTTTCCATTGCATTTTAATTTTCTGTGATAAATCTATTTTTCAATTTTTAAAAGTTATGTTACCGTCTTTAATGTAAATAGCACGAGATTCGGTTTTATTATTGTTTATCGTTTCAATCTCGTGAATAATATTTTTACTATTATTAAATATAAATATAATATTTCGCTTGCGCAAAAACGTTTTCAAACGTTCTTTAAGTTTTCTGCTGTAATATCTCTTTAATTGTTTTTAAGAACGTCTTGATTGAGAGTTTTCCAATGTTTTTATAGACACCCAATTCACACCCCTCTTGGGTGACGGCTGCCAATCCTAACAATTGGTATCAGAGCTTCGTGCTCTGGTAAAAGCTTAACTGCTTGAGTTAAAGATCCATTGTGCATTGGCAGTATTGGGATATTTGCTTTTGATTTTAAATGGAGGGATTTTCATTCGATGATGCACCAATTTTCGATGGGAAAAATTATGTGTATTGGAGTGCTAGAATGAAGTTTTATCTTCAGTCGATTAATTATCATTTATGGAATATTGTGCTTAATGGCTTTGATTTAAAACCAAAAAATGTTTTAAATGAATTTGACAAAAAATGTTTTGCTTTAATATTCAAGCTATGCAGATTTTAAGAAATGTCTTGAATGATGATGCATATGCTAAAATCAAGGACTGTGTTAATGCTAAAAGTATTTGGACACTTTACAAACACACTATGCTACTGATGATCTATTGGAAAGTGTTAGTGTTCACAGATACAAACAAGCAAATTAGCAAGGAACAAGCACAAAGGATGAATTGACCATCTCCCATGATGAAGTTTTGAATGATGATACTAAAAGCATGAGGAGTAATACATCAAGTGAAGATGAGGATCTGGAAAGCTTGTTTGAAGCATTCATGAAATCAAACATAGAGTCAAGTTCTTCGGATGAGGAGTCAGTGGACAACGATTTTGAATTTCACGCATTTACTCCTCACGAGGTAACTCTAATTGACTCTCATTCCCTTAATCTACATGTTACTTATAATGATTTGATAGATGATTTGAAAAATATTTTTTTTTTGGAAAATAGCACCTCTACAAAACTTGAAAATTGCAATTTTATTGAAAAACATGTTGAGGCTGCTTCTTGTGATTTTTATAGTATTGCAAAATCCTCTTGCTCCAACTCTTTATTTGACAATATAGATAAGAATGTGGGTATTCAAAAGTCAAGTAAAGTTGTTGTCAATTGTGATTCTGAATACAAGGATCATAAGTTTATTTTATACAAAAATGATTTTGGAAAAGTTAAAGCATCTCCCAAACCCATTGTTTGTAACTATTGTGGACGTTCGGGTCATATTTCTCACTTATGTTTATATAAGAAAAACCATCTCATGAGAAATAAAATGAAATGGGTTCCAAAGGTTTTCATGGAATCCGAGTCTAATCCTCCTGGACCCAAAATGAGATGGGTACCAAAGGTTTCTCCGTGTAACAGGAATGTAGAAAACCAATTGCCCAAGGAAAAACCAAGAGGAAATCAGAAAGTGAAATGCTTCAAAATGACTCAGTGGATACCAAAAGATAGATGGAGTGACCAAAGGAAGATCATGTCATCAAGAACCAAAGCCTTCACAAGAGGAAATGGAAAATTCACTTTGATGAAACATCATAAAAGAAAGGAGTGGTCTAAGGCAAAATCTTCATGGCACAAAAGGTTTTAGGTATATAAGTCATACTCTTATTATAACCATGATTATACAAGAGCGTACTTTGACTATTCCAAGTTATATTAACCTTGAAAACAAATCGTGTGGTAAAATTGTTTTTGAAATATTCTATGTCACATGATTATCATATCTTGGAATAGTTGAGTACTTCATGCATAATATGATATATGGTGCAAACTTGAGATGATTAAGTTAGTACTTAATTTCATACTATGTTTGAACTTGCAATAATTCATAGTTATATAAAGTGTTTATGACCTTGAGTATTACCTTATTTTATCAGTTGATTGATGTTAAGTTCTTCAATTGCTCTAAACGTTTCATTCAAACCACAGAGAAGAAGTAATCGATTACATTCAAGAAAGTAATCGATTATCGATGCTGCATCACATATACACCAGAGGAAAAGTAATCGATTATAGGTACGTAAGTAATCGATTACATGATGTTTCAAGTTGCATCATTCAGCCATCAGAGTGTTAGATCCAGTGAGAATGTTTTGATAATGACAAAGGTTTTGAACAAGCTACAAATGTTTGTGATCAAGCTCAAGTATGGAGAAGTTAATCAAACAACAACAAACAACAAATGATGAAGAGAGAGCAAGCTCATGAAGACGTAATTTGTGTTATATTGTAATATCTTTAGTTTGAGTCTTTTATTTTAATGAGTTTGGGTAGAGTCTTTAGAGGGTAGTAAATCTCTATCAAGTGCATGATTATATTATATTTTGAGTATTCACTTAACCTAAAATCAATAGGTGTCTTAAAGGTTTGAAAGGAAAGGTTTAGGTTTGAGAAAACAAGTTTTTAATTGAATTTAGCAGTGACTACTCGATTAATGGGTCATGTTAATCGATTAACACACATGTTACAGTGGTTAATCGATTAAGCCATGTGTTAATCGATTAACACCTGCAAAACTAGTTTTTAAAATATGTTTTTAACTTCTCAAAATCAGTTTTTGAGGTTCCTAACTTTTGGGTATTCTATATAAACCTTTTCCTAACCTTTGTGAATCATAAGATTGAACTAACATCATTTTCATATCAATTTTACAAAGATCAAAGCCACACTATTCTCACTTTCATATAGATCAAAGCTTTCATTTTTACATTCTTTGATCAAGAATCTTTTAATCTCTCATGTTGATATTTTCATAGTTCTTGAAAGAGATTCATAGGATTGTTATTGTTTTCAATTTGGTTGTAATCATTGCAAGGAGGCAAACATTCTACAACACAAGGAAGCCTTGGTGGTTGTTCATCAAGCAAAAGAATTCTTGGAAGTCTTGTTGTGTTAACAAACAATTGGAAGCCTTGGTGTGAGGTATCATCAAGCATTTGGAAATCTTGTTGGGTTAACAAGCAAATTGGAAGACTTGTTGTGGGGATATCAACAAGCAAGGGAAGAGGTTAGATTAGATTCAATAGGTTTGAAAGACATGAGTGTGGTATCTCTTGGAGGCTATCAAGAAGGGAGTCTTGAGAGGCATTTGCTTGTAATTTGAGAACTCTAATTCCTCATAGTGAAGAATCTCTCTTGGTTGAAGAGGGGACTGGATGTAGCTCACGGTGGTTATGAGTGAACCAGGATAAATTACTGTGTAGTATCTCTATTCCCTTATCTCTTACATTCTTGTCATTTCATATTGTTCTTGGTTGAAAACCTAGAAAAGAGTGTTTTTCATAATTGAATGAATTAAGCTTTTAATTGTGAAAATTGATTTGGGGAAAATCATTTTCATAACCTAGGTAATCAATAAGAATATTGGTGTTAATCAATTCCGCTTAATCTCTGATCTTATGTGTTAATTGATTGATTTTCGTATTTGATTGAAATGTGATTTTTCAATTTTAACAGTGATTAATCGATTAACTGAAGCTGTTAATCGATTAACCAAAAGCAAGCTTTTAGGCACTAATCGATTAATTGGTCAGCTTAATCGATTAACTTGTGTTTATCAAGGGTTAGTCGATTAATCAACTTGCTTAATCGATTAAGGGCTGCAACTTTGTGTAAAAACCATTTGTTTTAATTGTTTCGATTCGTTTCTTTTGAAAATCTTTCAAGGTTTCTCTAACACCTATTCAACCCCCCCCCCCCCTTCTAGGTGTTCTCCTAGTGTCTCCTAGTTATTTCACCCATCGATTGTAGTTCTTACAATTGGTATCAGAGCTCGGTCGAAAGACACGAGCATAGAGCTTTTTCGTTAAGATCATTGAGGAAACTACAAATGGGTTCTACGAATCCCTTTGGCGGTGAAGGTGCTTCAATTAGTAGCCCTCCTATGTTTGGTGGAGAGGGTTATGCTTATTGGAAAGTTAGAATGGGAATTTTTATAGAAGCCATAGACATGAACATTTGGGAAGTCATTGAGAATGGTCCTCATATTCCCTCAACTCAAGTAGAAGGTGTATCTCAACTTACCCCCAAAGATAAGTGGACCGATGATGATAAAAACAAAATTCAATATGATTTAAAAGCTAAGAATATCATCCCCTCCGCTCTATCTTATGATGAGTTCTTTAGAGTCTCCCAATGTCATAATGCCAAACAAATGTGGGACACCTTGCAAGTCACACATGAAGGAACTAGTGAAGTTAGGCGTGCTAGATTAAATTCTTTGATGCATGAATATGAATTGTTTTGTATGTTGCCTAATGAATCTATATGTATTATGCAAAAGCGTTTTACTCATATTATTAATCATCTCATTGCTCTTGGAAAAACTTTCATGAATTGTGAACTTGTTAACAAAGTTTTAAGATGTCTAAGTAGGGAATGGCAACCTAAGGTTACCGCAATTGTTGAATCAAAGGACTTGGACACCATGGACTTAGCAACACTTTTCGGAAAGCTTTAAAAACATGAAATGGAGCTTGGACGTTTGCATATGCATGAAAAGTCGGATAAGAACAAAGAAAGAAAAGGAATTGCTCTTAAAGTCAAAAGTTCATATAAAAAGGAAGAGAGTTCCGATAATGATGATAGTGAAGATTCCGATTCGAACATTGATGAAGAAGAGATGAAACTTCTACTAAGAAAGTTTAACAAGCTTCTAAGGAGAAAAGGAAGGTTGAACAAAGACAAAAGTAAAGAGAAAAATCCCCCACACTACAAGACCAAGACAACAAAAGAAGGAGTGGTTTGCCATGAATGCGGAAAACTCGGTCATCTCAAGTACTCGTGCTCTAAGTATCTCAAGAAGAAGGAGAAATAAAAGAAAAATTCAAAGCATAAGAAGGCATACATCGTTTGGGATGATGAAGAGGAAAAGAAAAGCACATCAAGTAGTTCTTCGGATGATGAAGAAGTCGCTACTCTCAACTTGATAGCTCTAGTTGATGAAGAGGAAAGTTCAAATGATGAATCAAGTGAACAAAGCGACGAAAGCGAAGTAAGGGAAACTAAATCCGAAATTTCTTCCAAATATGAAATTTTATATAATGCTTATGAAGAAATGCATGAACATCACAAGAAACTAGCTTTGAAAAACATTGAAAGAAAGAAGCTCATTTTGAAACATCAACAAGAGATTTTAGAACTTCAAAAACAAGTTGATGAGCTTAATCTTCAAAATGAAACTCTTGATCTCATATATGCTAGTTCTTCTTGTGATTGTGCTAGTAGATTGAATATTGTGGTTGATTGTGAGAGTTTCAAGTTACTTAAAGATGAAAATGCAATTTTGAAAAATAAGCTTGCAAGTTTCACAAGTGGTGATATTAGATTGCGCACATTGTTAAATTTTCAAAGAGAAAATTCAAACAAGTTTGGTTTGGGTTATAGTAATGCTAAGTGTAAGTCTCATAGAAATGTTGTTGATTTTTCTAAGGTTGATTTTTCAAATGCACCAACATGTTTCTATTGTGGCACTCATGGACATACTTCAAATGAGTGTTATATTAAAGTGCATGGTATACCTAAAGGAAATTTTGTTTGGGTTAAGAAGGGTGAAATTCCCTTAACTAACAAAAATGGATCCAAAACTATTTGGATACCAAAAAGCAAAGCATGATTGTTTTGTAGGTAAGATTGAAGAGCAAAAAGGCTTACATGTGTTACTCATTCATTTGCATCTTCAAGTCTCAAGAGAAAGTCCTACAAATTGGTACAATTGATAATGTTGGATATTTACAATTGGTATTATTTCTACAAAGTTCAATTGGTATCATTGTGTGATCATTAGATGATTATCATGCTATAGTTGTTATTATGATATTTCTTTACAATTGATATCTTACTTTGTTAAGTGATGTTATGACTTTTTAGTTACAATTGGTATCATATTTCATTGTCATATTTTCTTTCCAATTGGTATCACATTTCAAAGTATAGTTCTTTAGTTTTACATTTGGTATCATTGATTAATTGGTATCAATGTTGTGAAGAAATGAATGTTGATTTCACTTTTTGGCTTAGAATTTTATATTACAATTGGTATATTACTTTTTGATAATGCCAAAAGGGGGAGAAGAGGTTGTTTTGTTGTTTTTATATAGGTTGAGAAAAGTTGTTGAAGATAGGGAGAGAATCAAGCTTATCTCATTTGGATTTCAAATGTCAAAAGCATTTATTGAGGGGGATTTTCAGTCTCACAAAGTGATCAAATGATTCAAGCATCAACAACTTCAAACATATTCAAAACATGTTTGTTATTTTCAAAAAGGGGGTGATTGTTAGATCCAGCGAGAATGTTTAGATAATGACAAAGGTTTTGAACAAGCTACAAATGATTGTGATCAAGCTCAAGTATGGAGAAGTTAATCAAACAACAACAAACAACAAATGATGAAGAGAGAGCAAGCTCATGAAGACTTAATTTCTGTTATATTGTAATATCTTTAGTTTGAGTCTTTTATTTTAATGAGTTTGGGTAGAGTCTTTAGAGGGTAGTGAATCTCTATCAAGTGCATGATTATATTATATTTTGAGTATTCACTTAACCTAAAATCAATAGGTGGCTTAAAGGTTTGAAAGGAAAGGTTTAGGTTTGAGAAAACAAGTTTTTAATTGAATTTAGCAGTGACTAATCGATTAATGGGTCATGTTAATCGATTAACACACATGTTACAGTGGTTAATCGATTAAGCCATGTGTTAATCGATTAACACCTGCAAAACTAGTTTTTAAAATATGTTTTTAACTTCTCAAAATCAGTTTTTGAGGTTCCTAACTTTTGGGTATTCTATATAAACCTTTTCCTAACCTTTGTGAATCATAAGATTGAACTAACATCATTTTCATATCAATTTTACAAAGATCAAAGCCACACTATTCTCTCTCACTTTCATATAGATCAAAGCTTTCATTTTTACATTCTTTGATCAAGAATCTTTTAATCTCTCATGTTGATATTTTCATAGTTCTTGAAAGAGATTCATAGGATTGTTATTGTTTTCAATTTGGTTGTAATCATTGCAAGGAGGCAAACATTCTACAACACAAGGAAGCCTTGGTGGTTGTTCATCAAGCAAAAGAATTCTTGGAAGTCTTGTTGTGTTAACAAACAATTGGAAGCCTTGGTGTGAGGTATCATCAAGCATTTGGAAGTCTTGTTGGGTTAACAAGCAAATTGGAAGACTTGTTGTGGCGATATCAACAAGCAAGGGAAGAGGTTAGATTAGATTCAATAGGTTTGAAAGACATGAGTGTGGTATCTCTTGGAGGCTATCAAGAAGGGAGTCTTGAGAGGCATTTGCTTGTAATTTGAGAACTCTAATTCCTCATAGTGAAGAATCTCTCTTGGTTGAAGAGGGGACTGGATGTAGCTCACGGTGGTTATGAGTGAACCAGGATAAATTACTGTGTAGTATCTCTATTCCCTTATCTCTTACATTCTTGTCATTTCATATTGTTCTTGGTTGAAAACCTAGAAAAGAGTGTTTTTCATAATTGAATGAATTAAGATTTTAATTGTGCAAATTGATTTGGGGAAATCATTTTCATAACCTAGGTAATCAATAAGAATATTGGTGTTAATCAATTCCGCTTAATCTCTGATCTTATGTGTTAATTGATTGATTTTCGTATTTGATTGAAATGTGATTTTTCAATTTTAACAGTGATTAATCGATTAACTGAAACTGTTAATCGATTAACCAAAAGCAAGCTTTCAGGCATTAATCGATTAATTGGTCAGCTTAATCGATTAACTTGTGTTTATCAAGGGTTAATCGATTAATCAACTTGCTTAATCGATTAAGGGCTGAAACTTTGTGTAAAAATCATTTGTTTTAATTGTTTCGATTCGTTTCTTTCGAAAATCTTTCAAGGTTTCTCTAACACCTATTCAACCCCCCCCTCTTCTAGGTGTTCTCCTAATGTCTCCTATTTATTTCACCCATCGATTGTAGTTCTTACACAGAGGGAAAGTAATCGATTACCCTCAACAAGTAATCGATTACCGGCTTCAGTTTCAGAAAAAAAAAGAGAATCGTGTGGACCAAGTGGGCCTTGACCCAAAGTTGACCAAGTGGAGACCACATCCCTTGACTATTAACCCTAGCCACCAAATCTTTCCCCACACACGTTCTTTCTCCTTCTATCTCTCAAGAAAAACACGACTCCCTCCTTCTCTCTTTCTTCTTCAAATTCTTCTTCTTCTCCTACCAAACCTCCATAGCCACACCTCCTACTTCTCCAAACCAACTCCATTACCACTCAAATCTCAACCTACTCTCATAAACTCTCATCCCCTTCCTTCTCCTTCCCTCAAAACCGTCCCTATCTCTCTCTCCTCTCCCCATTCGGTTTTCCTTCCAAACCACCACAAACCACCATTCCTTCACCATTTAAACACCTCTTCACCACCATTACCTACTTTCTTCTCCATAACCTTCACCATTGTCAAACCCTGTCTCATCCGGTTCACTTTTGGCTCGGTTCAACAAGGTTCACGATTCAACAGAGTTCAACACGGTTCTACTCGGTTCAACTCTCTTGGCTTGGTTCAGTGAAGATTCCAGTTCTATGATTCTCGGTTAAGTGCTCTTCGGTTTGCTTTTGGTTCAGCAGTGGTTCATATTCAGTTTAGTGGATTCGGTTCAGTCTCTCTCTTCGGTTCAGGTTGGTCTGTGACTTCCTCTCCACTCTAGGCTCTGTACTGCTACAACTTGGTATATTGGTTGCTCTTGGCTACTGAATCCTGGTTGATTTGTTGAGTTATTGGGTTAGTAGTACATGTTATTTTGGTAGTAGCATTGCCTTTGCCTCTGTGATTTCGGGATATCTGGTTGTTTGTGATCTGCATTGCTGGGTTGTGTATCTAAACAGTGTGTCAGTTCTGGTTGGTTGACTGTATCTGTTGGTTATATTTGCAAGTAGTGCTTCAGTATCTGATTATTGTCTGAGTATTGCATTTCTGGGATTGTGATCATGGCTTCAAGAAGACCAAAGAGAAGAGCTCAAATTGTTGTTTCTGAGGATGATGAGCCATCTCCTCCCGTTAGTCGTGCTCCTAGACCATCACGTTCTAGACAAAATGAGGCTGGTCCATTTGCTCCTGGATCATCTGCCAAGCCTCAACCAGCTACCCTTGAGAAGTACAATAGATGGTTCACCAATGCTTCACAGATTAGTGAGTATGAGAAATATTTTGCGTCATGTTCTGTGATATCGCCGAGATTTCTGGATGCTGAGACTTTTGATGGTGAAGAATGCTATCTGCCTGCTGTCATTCTTCTAAAGGAAAAAGAATTGTTTGAATTCAGCACCATTGGCAGATATTTTTATGAAGATCTGGTGCGAGTCTTTTACACTAATCTGAGATGGAATTCTGAGGAAAAGGTTCTATATTCTGAGGTCAAAGGAAGGAAAATAAAATTACTTTGGATATCTGGATGAACATCAAACATCTCCCCATGGATGGCGTCTACTTCACTGGTTCTGGTAATGATAGCCTATGGGGTGATGAATTCAATAAGAAAGATGCAAAAGAAGAGTTTATTGATCCAAACATCCCGATCGGCAAAGCTGTCACATCTGGAAACTTGAAGTTTGTTTACCGAGTGTTGCATTTTATTCTTAACCGCTGCTTGATTCCACGTCAAGGAAACTACTTCAGGGTTATGGACACTGATTATATACTTCTTTAGGCTTGGTTTCACAACAAACCCATTAACTGGGATTGGTATGTATTTCATCACATGACTGAAACTGCCAGCAAGGTTCGTCGTTCAATTGACCATGACATGAAATTGAAAACATCTCACCTCCCCTAAGCCACTTTGATCACCCATATTCTTAAGCGTTTCTGAGTCCCGTTGAATGAAGAGTCGAGGACTGCTCCAAATGCTGACATGCGAATGGACTCCGCCTTCCTCAGAAACATGGGCTGGGTCAATATGGAAGGAAGAGGTTGGGCTCCAAAGATTATGCGGCAAGAGCGAAAGTCAGCCCATGGCAATGACCCTGAAGAGGAAGAAGATCAAGAACAAGCACCGGTGCATGATCCCGATCTTCCACCTTTGCAAGCTATTCTGCCACCAGATCACATTCCTCCCTATATGCAGTCGTTTATGGATGATGTCAGAGGGTACATGCAACACTCTAATGACCACATGAGGTGCCACGATGCACACATGCTCTCAGTTGATAGTGGCCTTGCTCAACTCACTTCATGCAGAACATGAACATGAGCATGGATCAGATGAGGCAGGACATCTATGACTTGCGTCACCAGAATAGGGAACAATTCACTCGTGGCTTATAGCTTGTGGGATCCTTTCATACTTCTTCCTGAACAATTTTACATTCATGCTATTGTCTCTAACCCCCAAGGATTATGTTTGCTGAGCTATTTATGTTTCCATTTTTTAGTTTTGCTATCGTCGGTATAACTTTTGGTTATTTTGGTTATAACTCTTGACATTGGATATTTTGGTTATTCATTGTTTATGTCATGTGTTGTTCTTATTGATGATATGTTATACCACCCTTTTTGATGAAGTCAAAAGGGGGAGAGAAAAGTAGTGCAAAACAGGTTCTGGACAAGTTACAGATTCATGAATTCAGGGGGAGAGATTAGCAAAGGCTGATCCTATGTTCAGGGGGAGCTAAATGCTCTTTATGCGTTCAAAGCATGATAATGCTTATCATATTATTAGCTTGTCATATTATATCGTGTACTAACCTTTGTTTTGCAGGAAGTGTTTGTCATCATCAAAAAGGGGGAGTGTTGAATTTCATGTTTCCCCATGATGATGTTTTGATGATGACAACACAATATAATAACATGTGTTTGAACAAGTTCAGGTACATGGATGATGGCAAGGAGATTATACTCTATTGAAGAATCTAGTCTCTTAGGGCTTAGTATTTTATGTAAAGCGATAATTAGTCTGAGGCACTTAAGTTCATTTTTAATATTGCTAAGATAAGATGATGACACTTTTCATGTGAAAATTAGAAGAAGATTTTTAAACTTAGCTCCCGGAAAAGTATTTTGCGAAAAACCCTTTTATGAAAACCTTTGGTTACAATCTTTTTATGAAAATCTATTTTTATACTGGAGTAATCGATTACCCTTCAGGAATAATCGATTATCTTCTGCAACATTTGTAACCAGAGAGTAAGTAATGGATTACTTAGGTTCATGTAATGGATTACTTCCTTAAACTGGTCATCTGAGTGAAAGTAATCGATTACCTGAAGCTAATAATCAATTACCTTTTGATGCTGCAACATTTGTGAAAAACCAGGGAGCAAGTAATCGATTACCTTGACCAAAGTAATCGATTACCCAAATTCAAATTTTGAAAAACGTGCTGAAATCAATTTGATTCTCAGAATGATTTATTTCCTTTTTTGGGTGATCACATTTTTCTGATTTAGGCACTCTTCTTCTACATTTTGAAAACACCCCTCTCTTTAATCCTCTCCAACACATCTTTTTGAAAAATTCTATTTGGAGAAAATAATCATCATTATCTTCATCTCCTTCTTTTGAAAAACAACAAGAACATTGAGTGTGCCTTAGTGTAATACTTGCTATAGGATTTCATTGTTGTATCCGCTCTATCTATAGAGCATCATTGTTAGTTGCACAATTTCTTAGTGCAAACCATTTTTGTAAGGGGAGTGTTACCCTTAGTGATTAGGGAGTGTTATCCCTTAGTGTGAACATGTGTCGCGTTCTTAGGGCAAGGACCCTTGTGTTGGGTAGTGCTAGACGAACGGTGGGGCACCTAGTAGTTAGGCTATCTAGGAAATCTAGGAAGTGTCTTCCTAGTTGTGTATTGAGGTCCCTAGCGAACGGAGGTTCCTAGTAGCATGCGGGGCGCTCTGGTTGTACTCGGGGACGCGGTGCGTCTTTGGTGGTTAATTTTGAAAAGCTCAAGTGGGTCGCTTGAGGACTGGATGTAGGCCTTTTGCCGAACCAGGATAAAATCCCCGGTGCACTATTTCTCTATCCCTTATCTCTTTATTTTCCGTTGCATTTTAATTTTCTGTGATAAATCTATTTTCCAATTCGTAAAAGTTATTTTAACGTCTTTAATGTAAATAGCACGAGATTCGGTTTTATTGTTGTTTATCGTTTCAATCTTGTGAATAATATTTTTACTATTATTAAATATAAATATAATTTTTCGCTTGCGCAAAAACGTTTTCAAACGTTCTTTAAGTCTTCCGCTGTAATATCTCTTTAATTGTTTTTAAGAACGTCTTGATTGAGCATTTTCCAATTGTTTTATAGACACCCAATTCACCCCCCTCTTGGGTGACGGCTGCCAATCCTAACACTTATCAATCAACTTGTTTGTAACCCATTCCTGATTTGCCTGTGTGTTTTTGAACACCCTACAATAGCTATGTGTGCCATTAAATGTCTTAACTTGGAAACTCCTAGTTGGTTTACTATAGGCACAGTATACCAACCATGGACAATTCTCAGCTATGCATTTTGCCCTTGCCCTAACTTTGTCATTTTTCACCCACTCCACTGACCTACCCAGTCTTTTATTGTAATCCTTAACAGCTTTTTTGGAAGTTTCTATATTAGCAAACTCCATGTCTAGCTGAATACTAACATTATCAAATGCAGAATTTTCATTAAATTGAGGGTAAACCTGTTTAGAAACAACATCATCATCAGAATCATTATCACTGTTGCCTGGAGTGTGTAGTTGTTCAGACACCCATGAATCCCCTGCCTTTGGTTTGTAAACAATAGACAACTCATAGGTTACCCTATGCCCCATATGTTGGTCAAATTCTTCAGCATTGTCTTCACCATCTTCACTGCTTTTCATCAAGTCAGCTTCATCTATATTGTAATCACTATCCTCACTCTCACTATCATCCTTAGTGATTTCACTTTCATACTCATCACCTTCAATCATATCATTATCATCCACTTTCTCCTTTCCTTTTTCCTGCCCCACTACAACCTTTTTTACTCCCCCTTCACTGTTATCATCATCCCTTTCTTTCCTCTTCCTTTCAACTTCTTTATTCTTTTGTTTCTCATTTCTCCTTCTTTCAGCTTCTTGCATCCTCTCTGAAACTTTCTTCTTAAGTTCAATCTCAGTCAACTTATCCAGTTCAGCAATTCTTTTCTTCTCAGCCTCCTCTGCCTTCCTCTTCTCTTCAGCCTTCATCTTCTCCTCAGCCTCTTTCCTCTTTTGTGCCTCTACTTTTTTCCTCAGTGCCTCAGCTCTTTTCTCAGCAATACACTTCTTCAACTCATCACCCGTAATTTTCATCTCTTCTCAAGCGAAGTTAGTCTGATTTCATTGTTAGAAAGTGAAGTTAGTTTTTTTCATTGAAGTTACTTTCATCTCTTCTCAAGAAAAATGAAATGTAATGATAATAACAAATTAAACTAAAATACTAACAAATTAAATAATTGATAAAGAAAGAAGACAATGAGAATAATAAGAATTTTAGTGTGGTTCTACCGCTGAACGTGATTTGTTTACTGAATCAAACAAGTGCAAGAAGGATTCTCCATCATGATTTGTTTGACTGTTGTATGCTATTAATAAAGACCATGCTAAAGACCATAGGTAAAGACCCTGCTAAAGACCACATCACACCGAACCAAGGATCAGAGACCCTGTACCAGTTTATATCTGGTATCTCTAGGTAATTTTAAAAAACGTAAGGATAGAAAAAGAGATCCAATAATGCACACACCAACAAACAAAAAAATGCAAATAGGATATACACTCACACCAACAAACAGAATCAAACACAAGGAAAATTGTTTTCCTCTGGTTTTCAGGGACAATACGAGTTACAGAGGTGAAACAACAAAAATGGTTTTCAAAACAAAACAACAAATACGAATTACAAAGGTGAGATTAGGGTTTGTGTTACCAAATATATTACACAAATAAAAAACATGGGAAAATAAAAACAAAAAATCGTGAGGGGGACAAGATAAGAGGTTAGGGTTTACGTTTGTGTTACCTTCTTTTATGATGAACAACAATGCCGACTTCCTCCTCTTCGTGTACGTGAGCGTGAGCGTTGGGTGTCGACCGTGTGTGTGTTGAAGACTTGGAGGTTTTTGTGGATGGGTTTGAGAGAGATTTGTGGGTGGGTTTTTGTTTTGAGGGTTTGTGCTTCTGAAGAGGCTTCTGGAGGAAGACATAAGGTTGTTCGAAATTGGCGCCAACACACGTGGATTTCCCTTTTTTTTTCAGTTACCAAAAACGACGTCATTTAATGGGGACTAACAGCCACGTCACTCAAGTGTTAACGAACGTCAACGGAAGAGGGACCGAGGGACTAACATGAAATAACTCTGCCAACATCAGGGACGAAAAAGCATTTTTGACAATTTTAGAGACTAAACTGAAAGCGAGTGACAAATTCAGGGACCAAAGTGATAGTTTAGTGTTAATATCTCATCATGCATCAACTATTACTCGGTAATGATATCAGTCAAGTAGTTAAAAAAACAATAACGACTTTATGGTAATTATTAAGGTAATGCTCCTTTTGGTAATTATCCACAAGTGACGAGTTACTTTTGTACGAAAAATGATTAAGGAAAATGAGTATAAAAAAATGATACATTCAACAAGAAAAAGATTGACAGATCTTCTATATACACTCTCTCAAATAGAAACAACTCCAATTATAATAACAAATGGTACTTCCTGTCTTCCTCTGTCTTTATATATAAAAAAAATTTGCCCTCAAATATGGCTCCTTTATAATTTTTTGTTCAAAATTATGCTTAACATATGTTTGTAGTTCTTTAGTTTTTAGTAGAAAGAGGTAAATTAAAACTATCAATTTCAATATAAATTTATTTCAATGCATAATTATTAGCATAAAGGATATTTTTGAAACAATTTGCTAAAACTTTCCTATTCCAATACAAAATTTATTTTCCTTGATAAACGTAACAACTATGAAAAGAATCCTATATATAAAGATTGAGCTAGTAGTAGTTTTTGCCGTTAATTTTAGTCAATTCATTCCTCGTTCTCTTGTATATGGTTGGAGCATCTTTATGCTCCTATCAATATATTTTGATTTAGGCTTAATTATGTGTGTAATTTTTAACTTTAGAATTGTTTTGTCACAAATTTTTGGTTTTTTTTTTCAATATCTAATTCATCGAAGTTATTTCCAAGTTTGTCATGTACCTATTTTACCAATTTCGGCCAAAGTTTGCTAATATGTCACAAAGGAACCCTAGTCAAACGCAAGAGGTTACCCACGTGATGCCACATGGGGAAAACGATCTCTCTCTCCAATCCTTATTTTTTGCCTTTGTTTTTAAACTAAAAATAAAAAATATATTTATTTTGTTTTTTAATTATAAAAAAAATCTTCGCCCACATAACATCACGTGGCTAACCTTCTCCATCTGATTAAGATTCTGATGGGATATGTCAGCAAAATTTGGCCAAAATTTGTATCAGGGTATATGACAAACACAAAAGTACATAACTTGGAAGAACCAAACATTGAAAAAAAAATGTAACAAAATGATCTGAAAGTTTAAGACTACAAATATTATTAAGCCTTTGACTTATCTAAAAACGGCTAGGTCAGTTCATCCAGTATTTTGATAAATGAGTGGTTTAGATTAGTTGCTTGGATATAAAAAAGCTATAAATCCAAAATAAACTGATTGGTTCCTTTACTTCCTTATAATAAAACAAATCCAACAAAATGAGTTTTCAATTTTTGAATAGCTTTGCGGCTCTTTATATTGATTATATTTGAATGCGAGCATCCCCTAATACAATTTTCATACACCCTCCTTCAAATTTTATGGTTTCATTGCAAGAAAAATGCAAATTCATGAGAGAATTTAGCGAAAGCACCTTTTTGTCACTAATCAGTAGTTAATTAGTGAGGGTATGTGAGAGTTTAGCAAGCAAAAGGAAATTCCCTCACTAAGTAATAAAAGTGTAAAAATGTTAAAATAAATATCATTTTGCATGAATTCGCAATAGATTAGCGAGAGATTTTTTAAGGAATTTTTGCGAGAACATTTTCCCTCACAAATCCATCGCGAACAATACATTTTTAATGAAATATTGTTTGTAAGGGGATATATCCCTCGCAAATCAGTCGCAAATTATGTCTTTATGCAATTGTGTGTTTGCGAGGGAAATGTGCCCCTTGCAAATCATTCGCAAATTATGAGTCATTGTTGAAATTAAATCTGCGACGGGTACATCTCTAACAATTCTGTCGCAACATGCAAATGTGTTAGCGAGAGATTGATTCCCTCGCAACTCTGTCACGAAACATGGGCCATTGAAGAAATAAAGTTTGGGAGGGTGTTGTTTGCTCGCCAATTTGTTGCGAAGTATGTATCATTGATAAAATATAGTTTGTGATGGAATGTTTCCCTCACAAATCCGTCGCCGCAAATGGGTTTATATAATCAAATTGTTTGTGAGGAATAGTTCCCTCACAAATCCGTCGCTATCTATGCCTTATTAATGCAATAAAGCTTACAAGGGCATGGTGCCCTCGCAAATCCATCACCTTATATGTATTTAAGCAATCAAATTGTTTGCGAGAGATTAGTTTCCTCGCAAAGTTGTCACTATGTATGCATTATTAATGGAATAAAGTTTGCGAGGGTAAAATTCCCTCACAGATCTATCACCACAAATGCCTTTACGCAATCGAATTGTTTGTAAGGGAGTAGTTCTGTAGCAAAACCGTCACTATGCATGCATTTTTAATGGAATAAAGTTTCGAGGGAATAATTCCCTCACAAGTCCATTGCAATATACTATCTCCGGTCTCATTTATAAGCCCAAAAAAACATCTCATTAATGGTCTTAAATATAAACAAAAATTAACCAAATTTCTATTCTCAATACAACCATTCTTAAAATATCCCTACAAAGTGGTTGTAACATTTTTTTTTTCATTCCAAATGCAAGTTTCCTAAAGTAGTCAATTTTTCTATGAATTTGAGAAAATTAAATGCACTCAACTAACTTTCTTAATACATGTGAAATTAGTTTTCTTTGCTTAAAAATAAGACCGGATGGAGTATTGATTATGGTGTTAGGAATTAATTTTATAATGCTTGTTGTTTATAGTGTGTGTGTATATATATATATATATATATTAATTATATTACATATACGTTTTTTTAATGCATAAGATAAGAAAATATAAATAATAAAATTTATTGGAGAACTAAATAATTATTTTTTAATTCATTAAGTGTATTAGTTTCCCAAAAAATAATTACTTTTTAAGGTCTGATTAACCTATGTACCAGGTACGTACTTAGGTTAAAAAGATCGTGCATATTATTATATATTATTTTATGTCGTCCATTAAATCAATGATGACATAAAAATCCTTGCCCATATCATAAGTATCATCTATCGACCCAAATCAACACTAACATGATTACTACTTTCACAAATTAAACCCTAATCACACCATTACGACTAACATTAACCTAACCCCTACCCTAACAATCGCCTCCCTAACATCCACCACCACTCCCATTGGTCACCAACACTCGACTACTTGCACAAAATTGAACACAATCTCGTTAACCACCAAAACCACTTACTCCGTCCTGACCACTGCCATAATAACAAACCTCAACCACTATCATAGCCGTTACCCCGACCATGGTTGTTAAACTATCGAGTCAACTTTTCAACTTTTATGAATTTATGATCGTAGGTCACAAAAACTTTTACGTCATCTAGTAAAATTTGCGAGGACTATTTTCCTCTTAAAATTGTCGTAATATATGGGTTTTGAAATTATGAGCGACAATGCCCTCTCAAATCAACACTAACAAGGTGTATCAAAGCTCAAATTAAATTTCAATAGAGAAAAGTAATGGAGAAGACAATTGTTGATGGGCCAATTCAAGTGTAGTACCCTTTTGTTAGGTTAGTCAGACTCTTTATGATATTGTATTACTCAAAACTTATAATTATTCTTTATAAGTTAGCATATTTTGACTCGTGAATGAGTATTACATTTAATATTCATTCATCTAAAAAATATATAAAATGAGAAAATACATTGTGAATTGACAGTGCAAATTTTTTTTTACATTGTTAAATTAAACATTATCTATCTATCCACACACACACTTCTCATATAAAAAAGACGCATTTTCAAGTCACCACATTTGTTTTTGATGTTTTCCTTGTACCAGAGGAATCGTAGGTAAATAGATTATATGTATGAGGAGGGATCCGTTTACACCATTTTAAATTACACCAACTCTTACACCATTCATAACTCCTACACCAAGTAAAATTTAATCGAATCAACTGTAGGATTGAAAGTTCCTATTCTATAAATTGTCTATATCAAATTTCTCAAAAATCTAAAATCATATAATACTTCATTAATATACGTCAAAATTAACTAAAAATATGTTTTAAAAGTATATGAAAATGTAGCTATCTGAATATATATTCAATGATGTTCAAATTTTCTAAAATTTGACACAAATGATCTAGATGACTTACAATTATTAATTAACGGATGGATCAATGAACTTCATATTATATAAAAAGTTGTGAACGATGCAAAAATTGGTGTAATTTAACCTGATGTAAGCGGAACCCTCATATATATAGGCAAAACTACTAGATTGGTCCCGTAAGTTATTTTTTGGTTGCGATTTCGTCCCTTAACTTTTTTTCGTTTCAAATAAATCCAGAAGTTTGTAACTTGTTTCAAATAAATCCTCCCATCCAATTTTGTCTTAATAACGTTAATGGGAGGCTCCTACGTGGCAACCAATGGTCTTACCAAGCTAAAACTCAACACTACACCCAAAAACAATGTCGTATGAGGCCAAAATAGAAGTTTATTGGGCTATCCCTAACTGTTTTGGTTTTCTCTTTTGGCCTCATATGGCATCATTTTGGGGGTGTAATGTTTTGTTTTAGCCATGTAAGACAAATGGTTTCCACATAGGAGGCTCCCATCAACAGTGTTAAGACAAAATTGGATGGAAGGATTTATTTGAAACAAGTTACAAACTTCCGGATTTATTTGAAACGAAAAAAAGTTAAGGGACGAAATCGCAACCAAAAAATAACTTACAGGACCAATCTAGTAGTTTTGCCATATATATATATATATGTATGAATTTTTCATCATTTTGTATAGTTGGTTCAAGATTTTTTTTAATTCTATGAATTGTGGTATTGAATAATAATCTTCCATTTTCAATTTTAAAATAAGATTTATGCACATTTTGTTGTACACTCCATCTTAGTTGAACAAAAGCCTAGTTTGTACTTCCTCCATCCCTATATATATAGGGATCTCTTCATAGTTTTTACGTCCACCAAGGAAAATGAATTTTGATTTGGAATTGGAAAGTTTTAGCTTATTGTTCCAAAAATACCCTTTATGCTAATTATGCATTGAAATAAATTTTGCATTGAAATTGGTAGTTTTATTTAATTTCTTTCCACTAAACACTAAAGAACTACAATCAAATGCTACGGGTAATTTTGGAAAAATTATAAAGGGGTCTTATATTTAGGACCAAAATTTTTTACCCAGAAGGGTCCTATATATATGGACGGATGTAATCTATATTTTTAGCTTTCCATTTTATTTTTGTCACTAATACAATATATAATATAAACAAAAGAGTAATATATCATATTGGTCCTTGACTTTGTAAGCACCGATCAATTTAGTCTCTGAGATGTTCGAAATTGCAAATTGGTCCCTGAGATAGGAATACGTCAGTCATATTAGTCCCTGACGTTAATGACCGTTAATGGTCCTTAACGTGGACTAACATAATGACCAAAACGACGTCATTTTGGCGAGAAAAGTAAACAAAAATAGTTGAGTACCAGTCAAATTAGTCCCTGAGATTATCGAAATCGATGAAATTAGTCCCTAACTTTATGGACCATTAACGTCATGGACTAATATGACTGACGTGTTTTTATCTCAGGGACTAATTTAAAATTTCGATAATCTTAGGGACTAATTTGATCGATGCCCACAAAGTCAGGGACTAATCTGACATATTACTCATAAACAAAAAACATGCAATCGTTAACCAACAAAACATAACCTATTGGCAGATGATTAATGTAACACCTTCTAACTTTGTTTCCAATTATTTAATAAAAGTGAATATGTTTATATGTATTTTGACGTATAATTGTGGTGTTTTTATTGTGTTGCGTAACTTCCAGACTTGGAAGAAAGAGGATTATTAGTATTGTTGTTAATGAATTATACGCATAATATGTATTTCAAGGTGTAAGAGTATTTCTGTGGGTTTTAGTATGAGTTTGATAGGGTCTAAAGTGTCAAAATTGGCCTAGAAATGAAATTCTGAAATAGGATAATTTGGCTCAAGTGAGATAGGCTCGCTCAAGCGAAATTCATTTAGAATGAACATCGGATGAGTTTCATGGTCTCACTCAAGCCAGATACTCTCTCTTAAGCAAGTTTTCTATTTTTGCTCAAGCGAGTCCCACTCGTTCAAGCGAATCTATCAATCCATAATTTTCTTGAATTTCCCTCATTACTCGCTCAAGCGAAAATGCTTCGCATAAGTGAGATTAGTTAGACTCAAAATTGTCCAAAGGGCCAATAAGACGATTTGGAGGGCTACTAAAGGGTAAACACTTACTTTCACTCCCAAGAAACCCTAGCTCCACATCTATCAAACCCTAGGTCCTTGAATCTCTTTAATATACTCTCTCTTTCAATTAATGAATCTAATAGAAGTGATTCTAAGCTAGTGGAAGAAGCAAGGAAAACCTTAGTTAATGATGGAGTCTTCAATTGTTACATCCTTAATTTTATTCCCTAATATAATCATATATTTTATCAAATTAAATAATTGATTCTTGAAATCAAATTATTTGGGTGTTGGGTATTCTCATAAAAAATATATTATGTTAATTGTGAAAGTATATTTAATTATATTTTTTTAAAAAAAGTAGATTCATTTGAAGTAATTACTCTATTAAAAAAATGTTTATTAGTACTTTTAAAATAATACTAACATACATTAATAATAATAATAATAATAACAAATAAAAAGAAAAAGAAAAGTAATAATAATAATAATAATAAATAAAAAGAAAAAGAAAATAATAATAATCATAATAATAATAATAATGATAATGTAATAATAAAAAAAAAGAAAAAAAAATAAAGAGAGGAAGGGGTTCGAATACCCCCTCCCCATCTCCTTCCCCAGCCGGCCCTAATAGTTGGGCAGCCCCCATCTCCCTCCTTCCTCCCAGTTCCGGCCACCAAACACCTCACCGCCGGCGCCACCCAACCGACAAGCTAGCACCGTGCGTCTCTCTCTCTCTCTCTCCATCTCACGCTCTCCCTCTCCTGCTCGCAATCGCTCTCTCTCTCTTTCTCTGTGGGTCACGACTCCCTCCCTGTTGCGAAGCTGCCATCACTGCGCGCCGCTGCCACGCGCGTTCTCTCTCCCTCCAGTCGCGAGTCGCACGCAGTCGCCCTCCTCCCCGATCGTAGATCCGCCGCCTCAGCCACGGAGGAAGCCGAAAACCGCTGCTCCTCGTTTCCTCCCGCCCCGCCGCGAGTTCCAAGCCACTTCCAGTTGTTGCAGTCGCCGCCTTGTGCTCTCTCCATCTCGAACCATCTCTCATTCTGCAGGTTTGGGTTGCCCCTGTTGTTGTTATTGAAGGGCTCGCGATTCTCACCGGAGCCATTATCGCCGTACCGTGACTGTTCTCTTCACCGACGTTGACCGCCACGGACCTATTCATCACCCAGGGTCATTGAGGCTTCACGGATCACCGCTCATTCTCGTCGGCAAGCCCCGAAGTTGAGGTTATTTCTTTATTTTCGTTAATCGAGGTAAGGGGTGTTTTACCTTGCTTTAGAGAGTATTTTCTGATTAGTTTATAATACTTGCTAAGAATATATGAGGAACTATAAATTGATACTTGTGATTGAATATGCAGGCTAAGTGCTATATGTTTTCATGTATGTTTATTTGAAGAACAGGAACTCTGGCTGTTAATTAAGAATGATTATAAGTGATTATTGTTTTGTAATTTTGAATGATTATAAGTGATTATTGTTTTGTATGTCTGGTTGATTTAAAGAGATATATGTGTATCATATAGGTGGTAAATGAGGAATATAACAACTAAAAAGTAAGAGTAGGAACTTGGTAAATTGAATGGTTGAATTGTGATGTATGTGTGCTAAATGTGTATCGCATAATAAATTGGATAATAAATAAAGAAGGAAAATATACGGAGATAGAGACAACATGAGAATAAAGGAAATGAAACCACTGATAAATTTGTGATTAAACGTGTAATTAAATTGTTTAATGCTGTCATGAATACTTAATTGAAGAATATGAAACCTTGGTTGATATTGGTGAGTTATTGTATGTTATAGTTGTTATGTATGTGTTGAATGACGAATGAGATAACAAGTTACTAATGAAAGGCAAGAAGGAAAAGGATAATTATAAAGAAACTGAAGAAGAGAAAAGATAATCAATGAAAAGAATAACTAAATAAGATAAACGAATTAATGATGAGAAAGAAAATAAAAGATAAGTGGCGCAGGTTGGTCGTGGTGACTCTGTGGCCTAATACAAATAAGAGGTAAATGGCGCAGGTTGGTCGTGGTGACCCTGTGGTCGTGGTGACCCTGTGGCCCAAATAATAAAAGTGAAATGAAAAAGAGATAAAGAAAGAAAACAAGAAAGAAAAGTAAATGGAAAGACTAGAATGAAAAGAAGTGGAATGAGTAATTGTGTTTGAATATTGAAATTGTGTCTATGTGCTAAATGATATATTTGCGTGAGTTGGTAATTTATGAGAATGGAGATGGAAAAAAATGGGACATGGAAAGGTAATATGAATGGAATAAATGGATGGATACTAATAAGACTGTTGGTTGTGTATGATGCATGTTGGGTTGCCTAAATGGAAATACATGTGCTACGTGCTAATTGTGCTTGACTTGGTAGGTTATTATGTCTAGTTAGAAACTACTTCTCTACTTCATGTGTAAAGCTCACCCTTGCAACCATTTTTACAGGTTCAAAGTTTGAGCAAACACAGTGTCAGGCCGAGCAGGAATGACACTCCACCACGTGGAGTGCTCGATCGTTATTTTATGAGTGGACTGTAGTTTAATTATGTGAAAAACTGTTATTTTTGTAATTTAGAATATGTAATAGTTATGTGCCCTGAAGTGTACTAATTGGGCTTTAGGTTTGATCTGACTAATTTGCTATTGTGTATTATGTTTTTAAATAATTCTGGACTGACAGGTATAAACAGGAAATTTTGGGGAAAGTCCGAAAAACAGTGGAAATTCTGTCCGTTTTTCTGGAAAAATATTCTTAAGTATTTTAATTTAAAAAGAAATTTTCAAGTACTGATTTTTACAAAATCATAAATTAACTAAATAATTGTGAGGGTGTTACATCAATTGTTGCTGTGAGCTTAAGAACAACCTAAGGATTCTTGAAGATTCTGGTTCTTATTATTCCAAAGTCCAGTAAAGGGAAAATAGCATGGCTTGGACAGTGTCAAGTATGTGGCGATGCTTTCTTTCAGCATGACCATTTTGTTAGGAAGTCCCAAGACAAGATAACTCGAAAGTGGTGCCTTGTTAAGCAAGGAAACTAAGGAGCATGAAATCTCGATATTCAGAGCCATTATCATGACGAAAAGTCTTGATGCATTTAGAAAACTGAGTGTGTATCATTGTAGTAAGGTTGATATAAATCTGACGAATTTTTGATCCATTCTTAAGCATGTATATCAATGTAAAACGAGAGAAATCATCGACGAAAATAACAAAATATCTATTGCTACCCATGGTGGGGGTTAGTGTCGGTCCACAATATCTGAGTGTACAAGATCAAAAGGAGAAGTAGCAGTAGAAAGAGTGTGATCAAATGGTAATGTCGTTTGTTTTGTTGTTTGATAAGCAGTGCAATCAAGTATCTTCTCTTTCATTGAACCTAACTTGCCTTGAGATATGAGGGGGCGCAACTTGCCAAGAGATGTGTGACCAAGACGCTGGTGCCAATGGTGGATAGAAGAGGAAGTGGAAGCTGCGCATAGAGTAGTAGATGAAAGAACATGAAGTGAGGTGAGCTCAAACATCCTTCCAACCTTGCGACTCGTACCAATGATCTTGCCCATTTGTGGATCCTGCGCAGAATAACCACTAGAAAAGAAGGTAATAGTATAACCAAGATCACATAATTTTCCAACAAAAGCAACGTTGAAACTCAACTTAGGGATAAGTTTATGCTGGTTATGAAAGGGCAAGGACACCGGCCCCTTGTGGCTCACTTTTCTAAGAGAACCATTAGCATTATGAATATGACAAGAATAAACTCCAGATGTCATAGTATAAAAAACATTGGATGACAAAGTCATGTGATTGCAATAGGTAGAATCAAAGTACCATGCAGAGTTACATGGCGTGGTTGCCAAAGTGGTTGGAGTGGTGCCAAACTTAGAAAAGATATCCTTGAGGAAAGATAAAAGATCACTGGCAGATACAGTAGAGGATCCTGTAGTGGGAGATAGAGTGGCAAGAGCAAGCCTAGAAATATGTGAGTTTGTAGAATAATATGGACGTCAAGTGCGTCGAGGCCGTGTGGGGCACTTGGCAATAGAATGACCATCAAGTTTATGGTACCTACAGACTAGAGGACAACAATGACTAGCAATGTGACCTTTATTCTTGCATTTGTGACACACTATCTTTGGACATTTAAAATAAGCATGTCCATGAATACGACAAATTCCATAATATCGTCTCATGAAGTCAAAAAAATAAATTCTAGAAAAATAAATTATGGGAGCAAAATATGGAGAAATTAATTTGATAAATGGAAAGAATATGAAGAAAGGAAATTTCTGATTTTTTTTTAATTTTTCTTTTGGTTGGTTCAACAAATCTGACTAGTATGGTCGGACTGGTCATCGAACCAGACCTGGACAGATATGGTCAACCAAACCTAGTCTGGACTTTGGGCTGGGCTGGGCTGGAGGTGGGCCAAATCGGGTTGACCTAACCCGGTTTTGGTACTAGGCGCAAGGAGAACAAGGAAGGGAGTAACAGCGCGGCAGTGCCGACGTGTTGATGGTTGGACGACGGCGGCAAAACTCTCTCCTGACTCGGAATCTGACAACGAACACGGTGGTGCCGTCGGTGTTGGCTGGAACTTCGAGGAAAACATAAAACAAGAGAAAAACAACAGCTATATTACGGAGAAGACGAGCAGTGCGTGAGCATTGTAACAGCTGCTTCCGGAGTGACAAAGGACGGAAAATCAGTGGTGATGGTTGTGGCAATAATGGAAATCACGGTGGCAGAAATCTAAACCTACCTCTATGATGCGATGTGAAGATATTAGAGAGAAAAGATAGAAATTGGAAATATGTGTGTTGAATATCTTATTGTGTTTGCAATAGGAAAATGATATATATACAACGGACATTTATTGACTACAATTACCCTATACAACTATACTAAATATAACTATATATATATATATATATATACACACACATATTCTAGCAAGGGCATTTATTGAGCTTTAAAAAAAATAATAACACAAGTCTCTAGTTTTTCTTTTCTCAAAAATATCAAAAACTACATTTTTCAATACTTTCTAATTACATATAACTCCTTAACAAATATTTTTTTTAAGACAGCATTTTTCAATTTTTTAAACTAAAATCGGAAAAGGAGTTGAACTTTCATCTCCAAGGGATAACAACGGTGGTTATTTCAGGCTGGTCCCGGTGGAGGAAAGGTAGAAAACGCTAGCTAGGAGCATTTTTTGGATTCATAGTATAAGTAGTTACAATTACAATGGCATCATCCATGGTTCTCTTTCCCTTTAATGCCGGCATACTTTTTTCTTTTCAAATTTCTTCACTTATTTTTCTTTTTACAAAAATCTCCTTGCCTTGGTTCACAAATTACAAATGAGACCAAGCTGGTGCATGCGCTACAAAAAGTAAGAGTGTGACCCCACTAGTTGTAGGGTCCTTTAACAATCACCCATATTATCCGGTCACAAACAATCAAAATTCAAAGGGTTGTAACTCGTGAGGTACTTTCTGTTTCACCTAGAGGAGTGTGTGTCGGGTGGGGTGTCATTGTTTGCATTTGATAATGCCACAGTGCAGTCGTCTTCATGTAACTAGCATGTACTCTTTCAGTTAGGAACACTTGGTAGGATTGCCATGCAAATCTCATCTTTTGGTACCGTTTAAATAAAAAACTTAACGTTGATCTTCGGCCTTGGACAAACCTTGAAATTTAATGCAGTAGAATATAAACAACTTAAATGTATACTCCTTTCATTTTAGCCTTTTTCTTTTTGAACCCGTCACTTACTCTTTAGCCCCATTTCGTTTTGACTTTTTCTTTTTGAACCTCACCCTTTACTCATTAGCCCACACCACCTGAAACAAGTCGGAAGATTATTTTCGCTTAAAACAAGGCGAAAACAAAATAAAACATTTTTCGCCTTATGCAAGTCGTATTATCTTCGGCCTTTTAAAGTCGTAAACTAAATAAAGTATTCCACCTCTCATCATGCGAAAAACATTAAAAATTTGTTATAATACCAAAATTGCCCCTCCGTTCATTCACGTACAAAACAATAAAAAGAAGGGAGATGGAGGGTTTACGGAGGGACATTTTTGGTATTTCAACACTTTATTTGTTCTGCTTCTTAAAAGTCAGAAGTATTTCTGCTTTTAAGTAGTCCGTAATTCTTCCGCCTTATGCAAATTGGTAGTTTATCCGACTTGTTTCAGGCGGTGGGGGCCAATGAGTAAAGGGAGGGGTTCAAAAAGAAAAAGTCTTTCGTTTTTATTAGACTATTATGATACTGAGTGTTTTTCAACTTCCAACTCTTATTAATCAAAATATTTATTCCGATTTTCACAAGTAAGAAATAAACTTATAAATATTTCCGACTTACACATGTCGAAAATACATTTTTATTAATTTCCGACTACTATGAGTCGAGTCGGAAACTGCAAAGAGTTAAGAATGGAAATTAAGTAGAACTGAAACCAAAAGTCGTTCCTCCTCGCAGAGAAGCTCCAAAACCAGCTCCATCACATTGTAAGTTCCATTGAGAATGTTTTTGATAATGACAAAAGGTTTTGAACAAGCTACAAATGTGTTGATCAAGTTCAAGCTCAACAAGCAAACAACACTCAACAAATGAAGAAGAGAGAGCAAGCTCATGAAGATTCATGAAGACTTAGTTAGTGTTTAATTGTAATATCTTTAGTTTGAGTCTTTTATTTTAATGAGTTTGGTTAGAGTCTTTAGAGGGTAGTGAATCTCTATCAAGGTCATGATTATATCATAATTTGAGTTTTCACTTAACCTAAAATCAATAGGTGGCGTAAAGGTTTGAAAGAAAAGGTTTAGTTTTTGAGAAAACAAGTTTTTAAGTGATTTGAACTATCATAATCGATTAAGGGCAATCATAATCGATTAAGCTACTCAATGCTACAGTGCTTAATCGATTAAGCATCAGTCTAATCGATTAAGACCTGTACAACTGGTTTTTAAAATACGTTTTTCACTTCTCAAAATTAGTTTTTAAGTTTCCTAACTTTTGGGTATTCTATATAAACCTTTTCCTAATCATTAGAACACATTGAACATCATTTTTATATTTATTTTACAAAGATCAAGCCACACTATTCTCTCTCAATTTCATAGATCAAAGCTTTATCTTTTATATTCTTTGATCAAGAATCTTTGAGTCTCTTATGTTGAAATTGTTATAGCTATTGAAAGAGATTCATAGGATTGTTATGGTTTTCATTTGAGTTGTAATCTTTGCAAGAGGCAAGCCAACTACAACAAAAGAAGAAGCCTTGGTGTGTCGATTATCATCAAGCAAGTTCAAGTTGAAGAAGAAGTCTTGGTGGTTCATCAAGCAAAGTGAAGTCTTGTTGTGAGGTATCAACGAGCAAAGTGAATACTTGTTGTGTGGATTTATCGACAAGCAAAGGGTAGAGGTTAGATTAGAGGGTCAATAGGATTGCAAAACAAGAGTGTGGTGTATCTCTTGGAGGCTATCAAGAAGGGAGTCTTGAGAGGCATTTGTTTGTAATTTGAGAACTCTAATTCCTCATAGTGAAGAATCTCTCTTGGTTGAAGAGGGGACTGGATGTAGCTTTCAAGTGGATGAAAGTGAACCAGGATAAATCACCGTGCCGTATCTCTAAACTCTTAACTCTTTACATTCTTGTCATTTCATATGTTCTTGGTTGAAAACCTAGAAAAGATTGATTTTTCATAAGTGATTGAATTGAATCTTAATTGTGCAAATTGATTTGGGGAAAATCATTTTCATAACCTAGGTAATCAATAAGAATATTGGTGTGAATCCTTTCCGCTGAATCTCTGATCATGCGTGTTAATTGATTGATTTTCGTATTCGATTGAAAAGTGATTTTTCAGTTTTGAATGTGCTTAATCGATTAAGAGTGACCATAATCGATTAACCTTTTGTAATCATTCTGGTCTTAATCGATTAAGACACAGTTTAATCGATTAAGAGCTGTAGATTTTGCAAAAATCATTCGTTTTGATTGTTTCGATTCGTTTCGTTCGAAAATCTTTCAAGGTTTCTTAAACACCTATTCAACCCCCCCTTCTAGGTGTTCTCCTAGGGTTCCTTAGTTGTTTCAACCACCAATTGTGGTTTCCTCACACATGCAGTTCATACCCCTACTTCTTCTACCATTCAAAACGTATGGACATGATTTTATAGCCATTTTGGAATTGGAGTCTATGATTAATTCTTAATTTGGTTATTTGGTTGCTAAATAATATACCACATTTTAGAAAGAAAGTACAATAAATTTGGGGGTTAAGTTAAAGTGAAAATGTCTTGGGAAATGTTACTGTAAAAGGCTTGTTTAGTTCTCAAATGTTGGAAGTCAAGCTAGTTGGAAGACATGCTTCAAACTCTCTATGGACTTCAAGTTTAATTCAAGATAGTGTTTTGATGATAACAAGCCAACTCAAGTTCAAGCTCACAAGTGCAAGTGTCATTCATATTCAAGTTTGAAGACTCAAGCAAGGCATAGATTAGAAACCTTCTTCTATGATCAATTGTAAGGTAATGGAGTTTTTATTTCTTTAAGAGTTACAAAAGCCAACAAGTTTTTCATGTTAAGAGAGAAGAAGAAAAACGTGTTTTTGCATGATAAAATGTTTTCTGCATTTAACTTAGGGAAAATAATTGATGTTACAAAACTCTGTATATTTGTATGTTTGCAAGAAAGAGTAATCGATTATCTTCTCAAGTAATCGATTAACTTTGTTGCATCATAGAAAAATCAGAGAGGTTGTAATCGATTAAATGAAACTTGTTAATCAATTACTTTCTTATGGGAGTAATCGATTACAAGGCTCAAGTAATCGATTATAATTGTTGCATCATATATTTTTCAGAGGCTTAGCAATCGATTACAAGATTTGTAGTAATCGATTACATGATGTTGCATCATATGCATATCAGAGGCTCAGTAATCGATTAACTGCCTAGTGTAATCGATTATAATGAGTTGCATCATACATGAAATAGGAGTGATGTAATCGATTAACTATTCTTGGTATAATCGATTACATGGTTTTCAAATGAATTTAAGAATTTCTATTTTTGAAGGAATAATCGATTACCTTGAGAAAGTAATCGATCACTTCATGTTTTATTGAAAAACGTGTTAGAATCATTTTGATTATTTCCTGATTTGTTTTTATATAAAAGATTCTGATTTATTTTATAAAATTCGAAAATGATTTTAAATTTGAATTATTTCCTTTTTGGTTTTAAGAATCAAATCTTTATTTTATTTTGTAAATCATTTTGATCTAGTTTTGATTTTAAAACTTATTTCAAATCCTATTTTATTTTATTTTGATTTTGTTTTACTTATTCTAAATCCTTTTTTATTCTAAAACGTTTTCTATTTTAAAAACAAAATCACTCCAACATTCAGAAATTCATTCGTTCATTCATTTATTCATTTTTTTTTCTGAGCTGCACATTTCTCTCTTCTTCTTCTACTATTCTCTGGTTTTCACGTTCATACATTTGAAGAACAAAAATCTTTGTTGGCTGAGTAACTTCTAAAGAAAAAACTACTTCATTATCATAGTACTTGATTGTTGTATCAGTGTTGTTGAAGAACACATCAAACTATTGTAATCACTCTCATTCAATTGTTCTAAACCTTAGTGGTAGGGAGAGAATCCCATAGTTGAACGTTGAGACGTTCGTAGGGTGAGGAACTCTGCTGTGTGATTGAGGCCCCTAGCGAACGGAGGTTCCTAGTAGTGTGCGGGGTGCTCTTGGTTGTAATAGGGTACGGCTCTATTGCTTGGTATAAGAACTCTCAGGCGGGTCGCTTGGGGACTGGACTAGGCCTTTCGACGGGAAAGCTGAACTAGTATAAAATTCACCGGTGCAAGCTTTTCTATCCCTATCTCTTTTAATTTCTGCTTATTTCATTTTTTACGTTTCCGCGCTACTCGAATTATTTTAATCTATCGTTTTCGCGATCCGTTTCAAACGCTTAATCTCTCCATCTCAAAACTATTTTTTTAATTTGTAACGGTTTTTACAATACATTAATAAAACTCGATTCACCTCCCCCCCCCCCTCTCGAGATTTTGAGGCCAAAACCAACATCAAAGTGTTAAGTTGTGGTCCTGACATATTGTTCACTGATTGCATTGCAGAGACAAAGAGAACAGAGAGAGAGAGAGCAATTTTGATGCTGAGAGACTTGCTTCTGCAAGAAAAAGGCTTCAAGCAAGCTACATAGAAGCTGAAAATGGTGGAATTTTCATTTCCATTATTAACATTTTCATGTTAGTTTATTTATCATGTTAGTTTCTTTATATACATATATATTGATCGGGGTTTCCGACTCATAGTAGTCAGAAATTAATAAAAATGTATTTCCACCATGTGCAAGTCGGAAATATTTAAAAGTTGTTTCCGACTTGTGAAAATCGGAGTAAATATTCCGACTATTAATAGTCGAAGTTGAAACACACTCAGGGTCATAGTAGTCTAATAAAAACGAAATAGGGGCCAAAAAGTAAGTGATGAGATTCAAAAAGAAAAAGTCTTCATTATATATATATATATATATATATATATATATATATAATGGTTAAATGATATAAGAATTTGGTATATACTAATCATTATTGAAGAGAGAAAGATAATGGAAGTGAAAAAAAGAGTGTAATAAATTAGGGTGTGTTTAAAAAATAACATTAATTATGTATTGGGTTTTGTAAAAGAACAATACATATGAAACATGAGTGAAAAACTTTATAAACACCGCATATGAAATGGATTAAGTAGTGTTTTCTCTTAAAATTCAACCTTGATTTTCTCCAAAAACATTAATGTATCTCTGCTGTTATCCCAATACCTTTGATCAAACTCATTTATTTAATAATGAGTTACTTCCTCTGTCCCATAAGGTTGATAAAAAATTGTCAAAGTCAAAAAATTAAGAAGACATGTATTTAATGATTTCTCTAACAAATCAATTAATTACCAAACAAACAATTTAGTGTATTTTGCATTGATGAACTAATAACATTCAAAGTTTACAATCTTAAAGCTTTTTCATTAATTATTTAAACCTTAGTTTGGAACAAAAGTTTTGATCACTTTTTACCATTGTTGTGGGAGTATGATTTATGAATATAAAATGATAAGCAATGCAATATCTTCCTAATAAATCAATCTAAATATCCTCCTTAAGTCCTAATCATACATATCAATGAAGGTTATGAGTGAAGTTTAGCAATGCAATATATTTTTTAGTGTTACTTGAATTGTTATATTTATAATGAAAAACCCCCTTCATTTTCTGCATCACTCTAATCTCCATGTGATTCATTTTTTTATATAGAAAAAATTGGTGGTGCATTGATAATGTAAAGATTTTGTACACCATCACCACATTTTCCATCATTTATGTGTTAATGTTCATTAACTCTTAAGTAAAAGTTATGCACTTTAATGATGAATGAAAAATGTGCTTAATCGTGACCTAACCACCATTTCAATCCAATTATTTCACTCAAGATTATCAAACTCACGAGTTTACCTAAACACGTGGACACGGGGTAAACTCAACTCGTGAACTCATACGAGTTTATCAATCTAATTTTAAAATTAATATCTACACAACTTTCATACCTTCCATTTCATAATTTTTACTCTATCAAAATGAAAAAGAAGTGTTTATAAATATATGACAACATTTATTTGCAATCAATCAAAGTCAAATAAATGATATTAGGATACAATAGAAGTGCATCAATACAATCATAAAATTATAAATCAAGCAACAGTTGATGTTAATTTATGAGAAAATTCCAACAACCCCTTCTTATTATTTATTGATTGAAACGGTGCCTCCTTTTTATATATATATAAATGCTTTTTTTTTGTTAAGGTTTCTTCATTGTTGCAACACAATGTGGACTTTGTGAATTTAGATGATGGTTCACTTTGTTGAAGGTCACTTTGTTTAAGTTATGGAAGAAAAGGAGAAAGAAGAAGAAGGGGAGAGAGGAGGGTTCCTGCTTCATGGATAATATTCGGGATTCAAATTCATTAATTTTTAAATAAAGGATATTTTGGACATTTTGCATAAAAATAGGATTATCTGATGTAAGGGAGGTTCAAAATTCATGACTCTTTTCATAGTTTAGTTTGGTTCAGATACAATCTAGTTCATAATAACTGGATTTTTTGGTCACCCCTAACAGTAGTGATCACTTTAAAATTAGTCCCTACATTTTTTTTTTATATTTTGGATTCTGTTTTTCCGTTTCGGTTTGGTTTTGATCTCTACCGTCAACAATGGATGAAAAAAGCTAAAAGTACCCTAAAAAGATAGGGATCAACACATACACGTGCTAATAATATAAGGACCAAAACCTAAACCTAATAATAATATAAGGACCAAAATTTTTGGGCACCGAAATCAAAGCTAAATTTCCATTATCCTTAACCATAGTTAAGGGACCAAAACGTAACGAGAAAGTAGAGACCAAAAATGAAGAAACAAATTTAAAAAAGAAATGAGAGGCAAAAACAACAAGTTGGAGGATGGTGAGATTGGTTGGGATGAAGACGAAGGTAGGGAAATGATTCTGTAAGACCAGGACTGATGAGGGTGGTGACTGATTGCTGGTGCAAGAGGCACAGACAAGGAGCGACTCCTGGCAAGCTTCTAAAGGAGGGGTACATGAATGAACCGACCCATCGGAAACTTTCTTGAGTACACTTCATGGGCAAATTTGTGGCAGTCTTTTGCAGGTTTAGTGAAGGTGATTAACGTGTTTGTACCGCAGAAACGCAATGGTCTCAGTTAATGGTTTTGCTTCGTGCGCTTCCACAAGGTGTGTGATCCTAGGGCCTTGGTGAGGAGGATTGAAGGAATCTGGTTTGACAGCTTCAAACTCTGTTCAAACATAGCAAAGTACGACTAGAGCTTGGAGAAACAAGTGGTAGAGGCACTCGAGGTAGGCTGACTTTGACATCCATTCCAAACAAAAAACAAGGACGAATGACTTGGGCAAAGATGTGGGGTCTAAAGAAAGAGCCTGTTTGGAAGGGTTTGACATATGTCACTCTAACAAATGACCTGAATATTCTTCAAAAAGGATTTGTGGGCATGATTCATGCAGGTATTGATATTCTGGATATTAATCGTATTCTGATTAGTGATGAAACGAAATAGATTAAAGCTTCACCTATTGGGGGAGATAAGGTGTTCTTATCTGGTATTAATAATGAAGATCATGCATTTTCTGTTTAAGGAAGAAAGTGAATTTTTTAACAAATGATTCTTAGAAATTAACCCTTCGCCTCTTGATGTTGTGATTGATAAGAGGAATGCTTGGATTTTGTGTCAAAGAGTCCCTTTATCTGCATGGAATGATGATTTTCTTCCATGCTTCATGATTAGGAACGTTTTTGAAGGTTCATAAGATGGGATCCGACTGTGAAAGATTAGATGTTGTTTTAATTTTAATTCAATCAAACAACCAGTTGGGATGCAATCAATAAAGCAGTTAAGGTGAAGGTAAATGATTCATTTCATGAGATTTATGTCTTAGAGTCTCCAGGGTTTTGTTGTGAGCAAAGCTCTTTGAAAAGGGTGGCTAGTGAAAACGTGCAATGAAACTAGATTGAAGGTGATGAGGCATTAGGATGGGGTCCCAATCAACCATGAATAAGGAGGACCTATCATTTATTGATGCAACGATCCAGGGATTTAATTATGATTTGCATGGAAATCAGGATAGTTCGGTGCAAGACTTGATTGCAGATAACGATGAGGAGCTGATTAAGAGGAATTATCAAAACCTAGTAACAAGAATATCGGGGTTATGCTTCCCAATAAAACAACGGCTAGGCCTATCGTTGTGTGACTATGCTTCTTGACCTTCTCTTTCCCTCATCTCACACGAACTTGTGCTTCTTCCCATAGCCCTCATATACACAAACTCATTCTCATAGCCATGGCCACACTACACCCACTCCTCATCAAAGTGATGTTGTTTTGCTGAGACCCACGGGCAAGAATGTTGATATGGCATGGCAATGGAACCATATGAAAGACATTAACAATAGAAAAAGTGTCACTTGCAATTTTTGCCTTGAAAAAGTAATGTTGGGATAACCAGAGCCAAGAAACATCAAATGAGAGTGAAAGGGAATGTGCAGGCTTGCACCAAAACTCCACCAAAAGTAAGGCAACAAATTAGAGACGTTGCTAAGAAAATAGCTGACAAAAAGGCAATTTTTGGTGTGTCAAATGAACCGTTTGATGATGAAGAAGAAGTGAAAGAGATTTATGACATGATGGCTGAAGGCAGGACTACTAAAAGAGCAAAATTAACAAAGGGCCCAATGGACTTGCATTACCGTAAAGCTCCAAAGCAATCAAGTATAAATGAGGCTATCGACAAAGAAGCAAGAGCAAAAACAGTTCAGTTCATAGCCATGTTATTTTTAAAATGTGGAATTCCTTTTAATGTTGTGCGTGATAATAGCTAATTATTTTAAAGTGTGGAATTCTTTTAATGTTTAGCATTAATTTGGCCTCCAAGCTAGAAAACTAATTCACTATGCCCTTGAACCTCTTGGTGGTTCACCCTATATAAAAACACCCATACACTTCCATTCTAGATAGTGCAAGTAAAGATTCTCCCTTACCTCAATGAAGCTTTTCAGATTGATTCCTAGTCAGAGAATGTCCAATTCCTTCAACACCAACTCACTGTTTCAGGGTGAAATCCAGTTTCGGGTGTGCATGTTCATCAGAGGATTTGATATAGTAAATGGGCATGAAAACGAACAATTAGGGTCAATAACGAATCTATGTATGGCAAACTTGAAAATAGAAAAAGTTTGACAGAGATTGATAGCTCACACTTACCACAATCAAAGCTTAAAGTGAGCTATCTGCGTCAGATGTCTTTGTTTCTAGTTTCCAGAGCCTATCTTTGAAGACCTATAACTCACAGAACAAGCCTCCTCATAACACGATCTCGGTATCTATTTGAAGGTCTCGTTGCAAGCTTTAAAATGGTGTAAAGCTTGCTAACTGTGTATGGCTATGGAAAAAGAAAGAATGCGAAGAAGAAGGGTGGTTCGTTTAAGATCAAAACAGGGCATGAAGCTTAAAGCCTCAACTCTTCACAAACATGGCTTATTTATAGCCTCAACTCTGATCCATGCAGCTCAACACGCGTCCCTCCACTTACTCTGAGCCATGCTAGGTGTTAATGGGTGGCTTCCTTTCTTGTTGACTCATCAAACCCACTTTCTAGTTTCTGCAACATCGGGGTAATCGATTACTGCCTCGTGGTAATCGATTACCACGACAGCATTTTCAAATAATTATATTTTATTCTCTTTCCCTCCAAAAATCTTTTCAATCTTGCATTCTAGGACCTTCCCAAGGACCAAATAGCAAAAGTGCTATTTTTTCTTTACCAAAATATTTTTCATTCACTTATAACTTTCTTACAATCATATTTAATAAACAAAACTAATTATTTTCCTTATAATTAATTTTGTTTATTACATTTCCTTTTTAATTGGGAATTAAAATTCGGGGTGTTATATTTCTCCCCTACTTATAGGAATTTCGTCCTCGAAATTCGATCTATACAAATAACTCCAGATAATCCTTTCACATACTTTCTTCTAATTCCCAAGTTGCTTCTGACACATCGCTATTTTCCCAAATAACTTTGACTAGCGGAATCTCTTTTCCTCAAAGTTGTTTCAATCTTCTATCTTCAATTCTGACTGGTATCGTTGCAAATGTGAGATTCTCTCGTAGAGATACATCATCAGGACAAATCTCAATGATTGTGCTTGGATCAGGTACGAATTTCCGAAGTTGCGATACGTGAAACACATTATGCAAGTTAGCCAATGATGGAGGTAAAGCGAGTTGATAAGCTACCGAACCAATTCGCTTAAGAATCTGATAAGGACCAATAAATTTTGGTGAGAGCTTCCTTGTCCTTAATGCTCTTCCAACTCCATTCGTCGGCCTTACACAAATGAAAACGTGGTCACCTTCCTCAAATTCCAAAGGTCTTCTTTTTCTGTCCGCGTAACTCTTTTGTCGGCTTTGTGCAACCTTCATTTTTTCTTGAATCATTCTGATCCTTTCTGTTGTCTCTTGTACAATATCGGGACCGATAATTGTACTCTCCCCCACTTGAAACCAACATAAATGGGTTTGACACTTCCTACCATACAATGCCTCGAACGGGGCCATTCCAATGCTCGCATGGTAACTATTGTTGTAAATTCTACAAGCGACAGAGATTGATCCCGACTTCCTTGATTTTCCAGCACTCATGCTCTTAACAGATCTTCCAGAGATTGAATCGTTCTTTCTATTTGATCATCTATCTGAGGATGATAGGCAGAACTCATTATCAACTTCGTCCCAGAGCTTAACGTAAGCTTTGCCAGAACCTCAAAGTAAATCTAGGATCACGATCGGAAATGATACCCGAAGGTATGCCATGTAAACGAACTACTTCCTTTATATACAACTGAGTGAGTTTCTCCAATGAATAGCGCATATTGACTAGAATAAAATGCGTCGACTTGGTCAATCGATCTATAATCACCTAAATTGCATCATATCCCCTAATAGTTTTTGGCAGACCAGACACAAAGTCCATAAAGATACTATCCCACTTCCATTGGGGAACATCCAAAGGTTGTAATTCTCCGCCTGACTTTTAAGTTCAGCTTTCGCTTTTTGACAAATCGTACATGAGGCTACATATGAAGCTACATCTCTTTTCAACCCAGACCACCATAAAATTTTTTTTTTAAATCTTGGTACATCTTAGTTGATCCTGGATGAATGCTCATCCTACTCATATGTGCTTCATTTAATACTAACCTCCTCATCTCATGATTTGTTGGTATAAAAATCCTGTCTTTAAAATGAAGAATCTCATGTGTTCCTTGCTGAAAGTTTGGCTCTTTTCCTTCAATGCCAATCTTCTTTTCTCTTGCAATTCTTCATCTGTTTGTTGCAGTTCTCTGATTTGTGACAGGAATTCATTAGTGATTCGTAATCCACCGAGTTTGATGCACTTGGGCTCCACTTGAACCATCAAACTCAAATCTCGGAATTCCTCAATCAGAGTAATCTCCGGGATCATCATGGTGCTTATATGAAGAGTCTTCCGACTTAAAGCATCAGCTACGACATTCGCTTTGCTCGGATAGTATTGAAGTTCAAAAACATAATCCTTAAGAAATTCCATTCAACATCGTTGCCACATATTCAACTCTTTTTTATCGAACAAGTACTTCAGCCTTTTATGGTCACTAAATACCCGGAATGTAGTTCCATAAAGGTAATGCCTCCAAATCTTTAGGTCAAACACGATCGCTGCTAACTCCAAATTGTGCGTCGGATAATTCTCCTCGTGCACCTTCAACTGTCACGAAGCGTAAGCTACTATTTACTATATTGCATAAGTACACATCTAAGACCTTGTCTGGAAGCATCACAATAAACGTCAAAGCTCCTTTGTGGATCAGGTAGAATTAACACTGGTGAGGATGTCAACTTCTCCTTTAATCGTTGAAAACTTTCCTCACATTTGTTGTCCCATAAGAAAGGTTGATCCTCACGAGTCAACTTAGTTAAGGGTAGAGAAATTTTTGAGAATCCTTCAATAATTCTTCTATAATATCCAGCCAGACCCAAGAAACTACGAACTTCCGTACCCGTTTTGGGTTGCTCCCATCTCAACACTGCATCTACTTTAGTTGGGTCCACTGCTATTCCTTCCTTTGAGATAACATTCCCAAGGAAGTTTACCTTAGTCAGCCAAAATTCACATTTAGAGAGTTTCGCATACAGTTTCTTCTCTCTCAAGATTCCCAATACAATCCTGAGATGTTCGACGTGTTCTTCTGGACTCCTTGAATAAATCAAAATATCATCGATGAACACTACCATGAACAAATCCACGTATGGTCTAAAAATTCTGTTCATATAATCTATAAAGATAGCAGGAGCATTTGTTAATCCAAACGACATTACTATATACTCACAATGCCCGTACGGGACCGAAAAGTCGTCTTAGGAATATCTTCTTCTCGGATTCTGATCAGATGGTATCCCAACCTCAAATTAATCTTGGAGAACACTGAAGCTCCATGGACTTGATCCATAAGGTCATCAATTCTTGGTAATGGATACTTTTTCTTAATTGTGACCTTGTTCAGCTGTCGGTAATCCACACACATCCGCATGCTTCCGTCTTTCTTCTTGACAAATAACATCGGGTCTCCCGAAGGAGAAACACTTGGCCTTATCATTTGCTTTTGCAATAGCTCCTCAACTTGTTTCTTTAATTCAGCCATTTCCGGTGAGGTCATTCTGTATGGGGCAATAGAAATAGGGCCAGTTCCGGGAATTAGATCAATTCCGAACTCGATCTCACGCTTCGGCGGTAGACCTGGAACTTCTTCGGGAAACACTTCAGGAAAATCTCTAACAAAACGGATATTCTATATCCATTCTTCTTCTTTCCCTTCTACTGTTGTAGAGAATAAACACATGTAACCTTTAGGTTCCGAACTTAAAGGTTTATGGTTTCGGTAATGGATTGTCCTCTCTTCACAATTAATAATGACTTGATTCCTAGTCATCCAATCCATTCCCAATATCACATCTATTTGTGATTGGGGTAAACAAATTAAATCCACCCTGGAATCATAGTCTAAGACTTTTATTTTACAGTCCAGACAAATTTCTGAAGCAATTACGGGATGATTAGTAGGTTCTACTTTAAGATATTGTGGTGAATCAGTTATCTTTAACTTTAAACGATTCACACAGTCATATGACACAAAGGAATGGGTAGCTCCAGAATCAAACAACACTACACGGGTTTGATCATTGAGAAGATAGATACCTTGCACTAGATTTGAAGATTGAGCTGCTTCTGTCCCAATAAGGGTAAATACCATTCTTGGACCAGTTGGCTTGTTCGTCGAACCTTTAGCATCTTTCTTTGTTGGCTCCTTGCATTCACGGGAATAGTGTCCTTTCTTTCCACAGTTGAAACAAAGTCCATGTTGTGCAGCCCAGCAATTTTTCCCATAATAAAAACGATTGCACTTTTCACATAATCGGGAGCCTGAACAAAAAGTGCTTTTGTCATCAGCAACCTCCTAGCTTTTGTCTTTCTGAGAATAAGGACCCTTGTTTCGATGGTTGAAACCTTTATGCCTCTGCGGTCCATAACCAACTTGATTCTTCCTTTGTTGTCACTGTGCCTCTTCTTCCTTTTTATCGTCTTCATACACTCGACACATTTCTACTAAGGTAGGGAAACTTCTAATCTTTTGGTACCCAAAGGCTGATTTTATTTCAGGTTTCAGGCCACTTTCAAACTTTACGCATTTAGACCTTTCATCAAGGTTGAGTTGATAGTAAGGATAATATTTCATTAACTCCTCAAATTTAGCAGCGTATTCCCCTACGCTCATACTCCCTTGTTTGAGTTGCATAAATTCCATCTCCTTTCTCCTTCTCAAATCTTCAGGAAAATATTTATTGAGAAACTTCTCAATAAACACCTCCCAAGTTACAGCTCTTCCCTCATAATTCAGCAGTCGAGTGGTGTGATGCCACCAAATTTCAGCTTCCCCAGAAAGCATGAAACTAGCAAACTTCACCTTTTGCACATCCGTGCATTCTAAAGCGCGAAAAATCTTATCTTTCTCTTTAATCCACCGATTTGCCTCTTCTGGTTTATGTCCTCCTTCAAACGTTGGAGGGTTGAAGTTTCAGAATTCTGAAAAATTCTTAGATTCCGGAGGCTCAACCGGACACGACGGTGGTTGATTGTTTTGTTGCTGCTGGTGTTGCAGACCATCCAGCACATCTATAAGTCTTTCTAGGATTTATGCCATATGGTTATTGTTTAGGGTTGCCATAGTATACCTGCAGTATGGGTTTAGGGTTAGACTTCCTTCTAAGTAGAAGTATGTAAGACATACTTCAATAAAATATCCTAACACTAATTCCTAATATTCTAGATCACACCCGAGGATCATGAATCAGGATCATTACTCATGGCCATTTATGCTCTGATACCACTAAGTGCGACACCCTCGTTTTTATCACTTTTCGTAAAATAAATAAATAAGTAAATCTTTATTGAAAAGTTGGATAATATTAATGTGAAAGAATAGAGTCAAAATTTTATGAAAACTTTTTCCCTTCCTTTTTACATCATTTATTTATCAAAATTCTTTCACTTGTATTATATCCAGTTCCTTTTCAAATTAAAATTGAGTACCTGCTTTGCTTAAAAGAATTTGCGGAAACGTTTTGGAGTTATCGATATGGTTGCGCTAAAACAATTTTAAAGAAGCATCAATATGAAATAGTGCAATCATAAAACCAATCAAAATAAGAAGAGATGTCCCAGAACTAGTCCATGATCCTCATCCACTGATCGCTGATCCACTGATCAACTGGTCTACTGATCCACAAAAGCTGAAAGTTTCTAACATCCCCTCATGATCCACGTCCTGCCCATACTCATGGGTCATCCATACGCCACTGACTACTGGTCGACTGATCCTCATGGGCTCTATCGTCGGCTGCCTCGTCCAAGTCCTCAACTGGATCCACCTCCTCCTCCACCTCGTCCGGCACCAAGGGTACTGCAGTGCGAGGCACTGGCTCAGGTGATGGTACAAAACGAACCCTTGTAGATGGACCAGGGCGAGGAGTGGTAGTGACATCATCACGGGGTGGTACAGGACTCGTACGAGAAGCTGGATGGAACCTAAAGTTATAAAACCTATGACCGGGACGGGGTGGTGGTGGTGGAGTACCACAATGATAACTATACACATGGGGTACGTGCAGGATATAGATCATAGAGAGACGGATCCTCCAAGGTCTCACACGAGCGAGGGGGTTGGGGTGACAAAAGATAACATCTACGTCCCCCTCGAAAATAGCTCGGTGACCCTCGAAGTCCCACACACCGTTACGGAGCGGCCTGATCTCCACGAAGCTAAGAACCGTGATATCACATACATATAGGGCTAGGAAGTAAGCAACTACGTTCACATTATCAAATGGAAAGTAATGACATAAATAATCATAATTCATTCATAATCATTCTCATATAATTCATCGAATTATAATCGTCATTAATACCCATATCAAAACCATGCATATAACAAAATGCATAATCATCACAAGTACATGTTCATCTACGTTGGCCAATACTAAATCACAGACACCCAGGGTACCTCCACTAACATGCCCCACGTTCCTACAAATGCGTCTCAAACTCGGAAGCAACACAAATAACGTCACTCATAGAGCTCTTAGAGTGCCTACCCACGTTTCCAGAACGCGTGTCTCGAGTTTGACCATTCTAAAGCATGCCCACGCTCTTCAAACGTGTCTCCACTCTTGTGGGAAAAACATAAGGTACACCCTGGTTGCCGACATGCCCCACGTTCCTACGAACGCGTCTCAAAATTGGAAGCAACACAAATAACGTCACTCATAGAGTGCCCGCCCACGTTCCCAGAACGTGTCTCGAGTTTGGCCATTCTAAAGCATGCCTACGCTCCTCGAACGTGTCTCTACTCTCATGGGAAATCATCAATCAACCTAATGTGCAATGCTTCTATCATGCATGAATACCATCAATTCATTAGGTTGCCGTCGAATTTCACCTTACAAGTTCAATTACTTAACATTTTAATTACCTTTAATAAAGTTTGAGTTAGTCTTATTAATTTTGGTACTTTTTCGACCCCATAACACATAGATAATCGATTATTATCCTTAATAATCAATTATTATATTATACTTCAGTTATAATTTCAGTTTTCAACCCGGTAATCGATTACTCAAGCCTGGTAATCGATTATTGTAGTGTATTTTAAATTCTGTTTTCATTTTCAATCGGGTAATCGATTACTCGAGCCTGGTAATCGATTACCACGACTGCATATTACACAAAATCTGGTTTTTAAGTACCAAAATCAATAATACTCAATTTCTACCAAAATCAACTTCAAACATAACTTAAAGACAATAATTAGAACTCAATGAATCAAAATCTCAATTTTTGCATAATTCACAAATATGACAACTCAACATACCAAAACTTAATCTAGAGCTTTTTGATTCAATTAATTCATTCACATAGTATCCTCATGCATAATAAGACTTGCTCAAATCAATTTTTAGCATTAATTTGGCCTCCAAGCCAGAAAACTAATTCACTATGCCCTTGAACCTCTTGGTGGTTCACCCTATATACAACCACCCATACACTTCCAATCTAGTTAGTGAAGGTAAAGCTTCTCCCTTACCTCAATGAAGCTTTTCAGATTGATTCCAAGTCAGAGAATGTCCAATTCCTTCAACAGCAACTCACTGTTTCAGGGTCAAATCTAGTTTCGGGTGTGCATGTTGATTAGAGGATTTGATATAGTAAATGGGCATGAAAACGAACAATTAGGGTCAATAACGAATCTATGTATGGCAAACTTGAAAATAGAACAAGTTTGACAGAGATTGATAGCTCACACTTACCACAATCGAAGCCTAAAGTGAACTATCTGCGTTAGATGTCTCTGTTTCCAGTTTCCAGAGCCTATCTTTGAAGACCTATAACTCACAGCACAAGCCTCCTCAAAACACAATCTTGGTATCTATTTGAAGGTCTCATTGCAAGCTTTAAAATGGTGTAAAGCTTGATAACTGTGTATTTTCGGAAAACAAGCGGGTGATACGAATTCCTAGAGGGGGGTGAATAGGCGAAGATTACACCTTCACCGATAAAAAATTCTCGCCTAATAAGATCCTTTAAGAATATCAGAGTTAAAAGCGCTATTTACACGTATACTTGAATTTATCAAAATTAAACGCAGAATGTAAAGAGATAAAGGAAGAAAAGCGAACACAAGGATTTTATTCTGGTTCACATTAGTGTGTTAACGAACACTAATGCTACATCCATTCCTCCCTCTCAGACATGAGAGATTTGCTTTACTATGATCAAGAACACGTTAGTACAAGTTATGTTTAAGAGAAAACCTTTCCCTTAGACTTCACCCTCCAAATAACCTCTTTGGAACTTGTATCCCCTAACCGAATCCTTCAAATCACAGCGAACCCCATGCGTTGAAAGAATCTCCTTCAACCACTTGAAACCTTCAAGTATACTTGATGAAAACCTTTCACCAATTTGCGGAAGTACGAACGATTGTTGTTGTTGTTGCTTTGAACCTTCTTGTTCAGATGAACAACTCAATGAAGAACTTAATTCTATGACGGAATCAGTAGTCTAATGTAAGAGAATGAATGCAAGTAATTAATTCAAGTGGGTAATGAGAGAGTGTAAAGCAAAACTTGAATGGTTCTTCAAATCATGTATAAAAGTGAAATGATTCTTGAAGAACACTTTAAATTTACTGTATAACAGTGTTAGAGAAAGTTCAGAGCGTAATCAAGTTGTTTAGAACGTTCTCTTATGTTTAGATGAAGTCTAGGAAGGTATTTATAAGTGTTTGGACAACAACGGCTAGTTTTCAGATAGTTTTAACTGTCAGTATCTGGATATCCTGGAAGGTATCCAGATACCACGAATTCAAATTTAAAACACTACTGTTTAAAAAGACGAGGTATCCGGATATCCTCAGATGTATTCGGATACTTCGGTGTAAAATATTCAAAAACAACATTTTTACTTGTTAACACTTATGTTATTATATTTAAAACATATCCTTAACTTTTAAAAAAAACATTTTAATTTATTAGAAAAACATTTTCGTAATATTTTTCTTTTTATTTTGAAAAACACCCACTTTGAATTTTACTTAGCATGCATACTTTTTACTTTTATATTAAGATTAGTTATAACTTAGACTCTAACCATTATGCATCTATGAGACTTAATAAAAAAGTAAAAGAGCATATTACATAGCAGTAAGCTCCCCCTTATTCAAATGTTGAGTCTCTTATTCAAATGTTGAGTCTAATGTGATGTTATTGACTTTTGCCTTAACTCGCACTTTGTAATAATCAAAACTACCAAGGCTTAGGCATTTTCTCAACAATTTCCCCTTTTTGATTATGACAAACTTTGTTGATTGTTGTAGATACTGAACCTTTGCGAACTATTGCTCCCCCTTAATATGTGCATGAACTATAAAGCTTTTGGAGTGAGCAATTCAATCAACAACTTGCAAAAAGACAACAAAATACCTTATTCCCCTTTTGCCATAATAAAAAAGGAGTAATATAAAGATAGACAAGAGTAATATATACTTTCTCCCCCTTAATGATAAGTCACATAAATAAGGTATATAAAAATTACTTGCATGTTTTAGGTACCCAAGTGGTCTTAGGTCCTAAGTGGTTAGCATTAGGATCAATTCCTTTCTTAATCCATACAAATGATCCATTTGGAATACCTTTAAACTTAATGTTACAAATATTTGTAGTATGCCCAAATAAACCGCAATAATGGCAAGTTGGCTTCTTTGAGTAATTAACAATTGAAAACGATACCAACTTTCTATATTTGCAATTTTTTGGTTTTTGATATCCCAAGCCAGTTTTTTGGTTTTTGATATCCCAAACCAATTTTATTTGTATTTTCTCTTTGATTAGCAATTAGGTTGTTTAGTTGCATATCACCTTTAGTGAAACTTGCATGCTTAGTTTTTAAATCATGCACTTCTTTTTCAAAATGCTTACAGCTCTCACATTCGGCAATTGGATTAACTTTTAGTTCACAATCACAGGAAGCATTTGAATAAATAAGATCAAGAGTCTCATTTTGGAGTTGAAATTCATCAATAAATTTTTGCATTTCTAAATTTTTTTTTGATGCTCCAAGATGATTCTCTTTCTTTCAAGGTTGATTTTAGCAAGCTTCTTTAATTCCTTATGCATTTCTACATAAGCTTCATAAAGTGCATTATAAGTACTATTTTCGGAATCAGAATCAGAGTCAGAATTTACCAATTTAGAATCCTTTGGCTTAGTTGATTCTCCACTTGAGGAAGCTTCGTCATCGAACTTTCCCATTAAGCATAGGTTAGCTATTTCCTCCTCATCCGAAGTACTAGCATTTTGCTTCTCTAAATCTTCGGGCAAATCCCATACAACGTATGCCTTCTTGGATTTGAATCCTTTGCTTTCCTTTTTGTCATTCTCCTTTTTCTTGAGATATTGGGCACATTCAATCCTTATATGACCCGTGTTACCACACTCATGACATTTTATCTTTTCCTTTGAAGTCTTTCCTTTAGAAGTTCCTTCATTTTGACTTCTTTGTTGTCTATCTTTAAGGAACTTGCTGAACCTTCTTACTAAAAGTTCCATAGTCTCATCGTCTAAATTGAAATATGAGTTTTCATCTTGGGATAAATCATCAAGAGTCTTTAGCATCTTAGTTGTTGTAGATTTGAGAGAAATCCCCTTTTTGCTTTTGTCTGATTCTTCATGCATGTTTAGCCTTCCCAATTCCATTTCGTGCTCTTGTAGTTTTTCGAAGAGAGTGGCCAGCTCCATATCACTAAGGTCCTTTGAATCCATAATTGCAGTTACCTTTGGCTGCCACTGTCTGTCTAAACATTTCAAAACTTTGTTAATAATTTCACCATCAAGAAAAGTTTTTCCAAGAGCAAGTAAATGATTTATAATACGTGTAAAACATTTTTGCATATTCGAGATGGGTTCATGGGGAAACATTCTAAAGAGTTCATACTCATGCATGAGAGCATTTAATCTAGCCCTCTTGACTTCACTAGTACCTTCGTGAGTCACTTGTAAAGTGTCCCACATCTCTTTCACACTAGTACACTAAGAGACCCTAAAAAATTCATCATACGAGAGAGCGGATGTGATGATGTTCTTTCCTTTCAAATCATAACTTACTTTTTTCTTATCATCATCATTCCAACTCTCCTTGGGCTTTGCAAGGACAAATTCATTAATCTTATGTTGTGGCACAAAAGGGCCATTTTCTATAGCATTCCAAATTTCCACATCGATTGTTTCGATGAAGATTTTCATTTAACCTTCCAATAGGTATAACCCTCGCCCGAAAACATAGGGGGGCAATTAATGGAAGAGCCCTCACCACCGAATGGATTATTAAAACCCATTTGTTTACCAGGCCTAGGAACTTACGAAAACAAATGTTACGCTCAATCATTTCCAACCAGGCTCTAATACCACTTGTTGGAAAACAAGCAGGTGATACGAATCACTAGAAGGGGGTGAATAGGCGAAGAGTACACCTTCACCGATCAAAAATTATGGCCTATTAAGATCCTTTAAAAATATCAGAGTTAAAAACGCTATTTACATGTATACTTGAATTTATCAAAATTAAACGTGAAATGTAAAGAGATAAAGGAAGAAAAGCGAACAAAAGGCTTTTATGCTGGTTCACATTAGTGTGTTAACGAACACTAATGCTACATCCAGTCCTCCCTCTCAGACGTGGGAGATTTGCTTCACTATGATCAAGAACACGTTAGTACAAATTATGTTTAAGAGAAAACCATTGCCTTAGACTTCACCCTCCAAAGAACCTCTTTGAAACTTGTATCCGCTAACCGAATCCTTCAAATCACAGCGAACCCCTTGCGTTGAAAGAACCTCCTTCAACCACTTGAAACCTTCAAGTATACTTGATGAAAACCTTTCACCAATTTGCGGAAGTACGTATGGTTGTTGTTGTTGTTGCTTTGAACCTTCTTGTGCAGATGAACAACTCAATGAAGAACTTAATTCTATGGCTGAATCAGTAGTCTAATGTAAGAGAATGAATGCAAGTAATTGATTCAAGTGGGTAATGAGAGAGTGAAAAGCAAAACTTGAATGGTTTTTCAAATCATGTGTAAAAGTGAAATGATTCTTGAAGAACACTTTAAATTTACTGTATAACAGTGTTAGGGAAAGTTCAGAGCGTATTCAAGTTGTTTAAAACGTTGTCTATTGTTTAGAAGAAGGCTAGGAAGGTATTTATAAGTGTTTGGACAACAACTGCTAGTTTTTAGACAGTTTCAACTGTCAGTATCTGGATATCCTGGAAAGTATCCAAATACCACGAATTCAAATTCAAGACACTGCTGCTTAAAAAGATGAGGTATCCAGATATCCTCAGAAGTATCTGGATTCTTCCGAGTAAAATATTCAAAAACAACATTTTTACTTGTTAACACTTATGGTATTATATTTAAAACATATCCTTAACTTAAAAAAACATTCTAATTTATTAGAAAAACATTTTCAAACATTTTCTTAATATTTTTCTTTTTATTTTCAAAAACACCCACTTTGAATTTTACTTAGCATGCACACTTTTTACTTTTAGATTAAGATTAGTTCTAACTTAGACTCTAACTGTAACACCCTATTATTTATTACCCTTAACTCCCCTTAATTAAAAATGCGGACTTAAAAATTCCTTTTATTTATTAAAAATCAACCGTCAAACGGACGGAGTTTCATTTGTTTTTCGGACTTTTCTAAATTTTTCAACCTGATTAACACATTCACATAATATCAACAGTAGCCAGCAGGGCTCAAATCATATATATATATATATATATATATATATATATATATGCAACATATAATTGCCCCATGGGCTCAAAAATAAAATAAGCTGTATCAGTTTCAGAGTGCCAGCTAAAATACCAAGTATGTGAATCAAGAAGACACAACATTATCTATGCCCAAAATAAAACATCCTAAACCTCACTTAAAAAGTATATACATCACATATACATCAAAAAGAATGCAGGAGGCTTAGGTTAGTAAATGCATCTAAAATCCCACAACCCTACTCTCCCTGTGAGGGAGAGTAATCCTGCTCGGCCGGTCCATGTGCATACTCCAACTCAGTACCTGAAAAATGGTAAGGAGGTGAGTATTACACAATAAAATAGGGAAGCAGTTTCTATCATGCTATACTGAACCACCAAGCCAAACACATCTAATCATATAATGCATATAAACCAACTAAGCATTCCCAAACAATTCAATTATTTTAATTTCCATAATAGAAATAGTTCTTTCATAGTTTTAATTTCATTATTTCATACATTTCCCAAAATATACAAGTTCACACATTTATCAATCTCATATGTTTAACATCACAATTCTTTCTTTGCACCATTCACTAATCATTTACCACAAGTATTTTTCACTTGATTCACACATATGCCTTTTTCATCAATTCTCTTGATTTCCATAATTTCTTTTCTCTTTACATATACCTTGAGTTTCTCATAACATTTGGAAGTTTATTCACGTGGATCCATCATTGTGTACAGTCCCACAACCCGGACAACGTCTTACAGCTGCGCACTATGGCGTCTTGCGCGATCTATGCGTGCAGTCCCACAACCCGGACAACGTCTTACAAGATCTGGATCGCACAAGTCTATGCGTACAGTCCCACAACCCGGACAACGTCTTACAAGACATCAAATCAAATCAGTCGATGCGTACAGTCCCACAACCCGGACAACGTCTTACACGACCTCAAACCGAACCAGTCGATGCGTACAGCCCCACAACCCGGACAACATCTTACAAGACTGGCTCCTTTAATCAATTTACCTTTGGCCTTTTATAAGTGCACCACCATATTTTAAAGTCTTGCATTCAATGTCATAAATCCATTATTTACTTTATCCAATTATACTACCAAATTTCCATACAATTAGAGCAATACATTATCACACACATCAAATAACAACATCACCTTTTAGCACAAAATATCATATTTCAATACTTTATACAATATTATCTATCTTAGGGTTTTTATTCTAAATCTAGAACATAACTCTTAGCAACCCACTATAAACATAATACAACCTACCCCCTAGAATACGGTAACACAAACCTCCTTACCTCAATCCAAGAGAAATGGGGAAAAATCTTCCAAGCCCTAGCTCCTAAGTTCCTTAATCCAAAGCTCCAAGGATTGAGTGGAAGGAGAGAGTTTTCTTGGCTTCCATAAGTTAATAAAACACAAGTGAGTCATGAATTTATAAAACCCATAGCATGAAATTCGAATCTCCATGGAAGGGAGGAGAGAGAAAATTCGTGGGAGTTATAGGAAGAGAAAGAGAGAGATAAAACTTACCAATAGAGATGGATGATGATGATTAATGAGTCTTGAGCTTGAGGAAGAAGAAAAACAAAGCCTTATCTTGGTGGGGAAGAGGAGGAGTTCGAATGGGAGGAGGAGAGAAGGAGGAGATGTTTGTTGATGATGTTGGAGAAATGAATGAGGAGGAAGGTGCAGTATGAGTTTATGAGAGAGGGGAAGGCATTTGGATGACCAGGATTAGAAGAACCATGGGAAGATTCCCATCAAACGGTCCAGATTGCGTCTTGCGAATATCAGATCTGGGCATTTTCTCTTGAGCGAGTACCTACTCGCTGGAGCGAACTCCGTCCAGTAAGTTTGGGTTTTGCTCGAGCCGTTTTCGCTCGAGCCAGAGATTTTCGCTTGAGCGAACCGAACTCTCGCTGGAGCGAGCCAATTTCGCTGGAGCGAAAATAAGTCAGGAACTCAGGGTCTGATGAACCACTGCTTCGCTTGATGGAGGGATTTTTCGCTCGAGCGAGACCCCAAAAACCTGCATTTTCCATCTTCAAACTTCTACAACTGCTTTTCTACCCGTTGGATCTTACCCAAATTTTGGGACATTTTAACACATATATCCTACTTTAAATTCAATGGTGGAATTCCTAATTTGAGCTACGAAGCATGCATTTAAATTTTCCTAAAGTCCGAAGAGTCTAACTCCTAACCACATCTAACTATCTATTTCTAACTTAACTCTTTATTTTCTTCCACCAAGGATTCATTTAAAATGCTAATTACACTTATAAATAAAAATGGGGATGTTACAATCCTCTCCCACTTACCCGAATTTCGTCCTCGAAATTCAGTTTTCTTCGAACAAATGCGGATGAGACTGCCTGATCTTGCTTTCCAACTCCCAAGTAGCCTCCTCTACATTGTTTCTGCTCCATATAACTTTTACCAAGATAATCTCCTTGCCTCTCAACCGTCTCACTTGCCTATCCTCAATCCTCACTGGCAACACTTCAAAAGTCAAATTCTCCTTCAAAGGCAAATCATCCAAAGTGACCACATGAGTAGGATCATGAATGTATTTCCTTAACTGTGAAACATGAAATACATCATGGAGTCTTGCTAAGTGAGGGGGCAAAGCAATCCTGTAAGCTACAGGGCCAACCTTCTCAAGAATCTCATAAGGTCCAACAAATCGTGGGGTCAATTTCTTGGACTTGATAGCTCTCCCAATTCCTGCTACAAGAGACACCCTTAGGAAAACATGATCCCCAACCTCAAATTCCAAAGGTCTCCTTCGCCTATCAGCATAATCCTTCTGGCGATCCTGGGAAGTCTTCATTTTGTTCTTGATCATTGTGATCTTCTCAGTTGTTTCTTTCACAATATCAGGACCTGTCAACAGATTCTCACTTATTTGAAACCAACGTAGAGGCGTCCTACATTTTCTGCCGTAGAGAGCCTCAAATGGTGCCATACCAATACTGGAGTGGAAACTATTATTATAAGTAAACACCATTAACGGCAATAATTGTTCCCAACTACCGGCTTGCTCCAGAACACATGCTCTCAACAAATCTTCTAGTGTCTGGATAGTACGCTCAGATTGTCCATCCGTTTGGGGATGATAAGCAGTACTAAATTTCAGTTTAGTACCCAATGCCTGCTGAAGACTCTGCCAAAATCGAGACAGAAATCTCGAATCACGGTCGAATACTATACTGGTGGGAACACCATGCAACTTCACAATGTCCCTGATATACAACTGAGTCAACTTCTCCAGGGTGTACTTCTTGTGAATAGGGATAAAATGAGCACACTTTGTTAAACGGTCCACAACCACCCAAACTGCATCACATCCTGCAGCAGTCCTAGGTAGACCCGTCACAAAGTCCATGGCTATGCTATCCCACTTCCATTCCGGGATATCAAGTGATCGCAAAGGACCACCAGGCTTTTGATGCTCAATCTTAACTTTCTGACAAGTAAGGCAATGAGATACATGATCTGCTACATCGGTTTTCAACTTTGGCCACCAATAAATCTTCTTCAAATCTTGGTACATCTTTGTTGCACCGGGATGAAAATTCATCTTGGTTCGATGTGCTTCCCATAGGATATCCCTGTTAGATCCAGTGAGAATGTTTTGATAATGACAAATGTTTTGAACAAGCTACAAGTGTTTGTGATCAAGCTCAAATATGGAGAAGTTCATCAAACAACAACAAACAACAAAATGATGAAGAGAGAGCAAACTCATGAAGACTTAATTTGTGTATAATTGTAATATCTTTAGTTTGAGTCTTTTATTTTGATGAGTTTGGGTAGAGTCTTTAAAGGGTAGTGAATCTCTATCAAGGTCATGATTTTATCATAATTTGAGTTTTCACTTAACCTAAAATCAATAGGTGGCTTAAAGGTTTGAAAGGAAAGATTAAGTTTTGAGAAAACAAGTTTTTAATTGACTTTAGGAGTGGTTAATCGATTAATGGGTTAGGTTAATTGATTAACACACATTTTACCGTGGTTAATCGATGAAGCCATGTATTAATCGATTAAGACCTGTAAAACTGGTTTTTTAAATACGTTTTTAACTTCTCAAAATAAGTTTTTAATGCTCCTAATTTTTGGGTATTCTATATAAACCTTTTCCTAACCTTTGTGAAAAAAAAAGATTGAACTAATATCATTTTCATATCAATTTTACAAAGATCAAGCCACACTATTCTCTCTCACTTTCTCATAGATCAAAACTTTAACTTTTACATTCTTTGATCAAGAATCTTTGAATCTCTCATGTTGATATTTTCATAGCTATTGAAAGAGATTCATAGGATTGTTATTGTTTTCAATTTGGTTGTAATCATTACAAGGAGGCAAACATTCTACAACACAAGGAAGCCTTGGTGGTTGCTCATCAAGCAAAAGAAGTCTTGTTGTGTTAACAAGCAATTGGAAGCCTTGGTGTGGAGTATCATCAAGCATTTGGAAGTCTTGTTGGGTAAACAAGCAAATTGGAAGACTTGTTGTGGGGATATCAACAAGCAAGGGAAGAGGTTAGATTAGATTCAATAGGGTTGCAAGACAAGAGTGTGGTATCTCTTGGAGGCTATCAAGAAGGGAGTCTTGAGAGGCATTTACTTGTAATTTGAGAACTCTAATTCCTCATAGTGAAGAATCTCTCTAGGTTGAAGAGGGGACTGGATGTAGCTTTCAAGTGGATGAAAGTGAACCAGGATAAATCTCTGTGCAGTATCTCTATTCCCTTAACTCTTTACATTCAAGTCATTTCATATGTTCTTGGTTGAAAACCTAGAAAAGATTGATTTTCATAAGTGATTGAATTGAATCTTAATTGTGCAAATTGATTTGGGAAAATCATTTTCATAACCTAGGTAATCAATAAGAATATTGGTGTTAATCAATTTCGCTTAATCTCTGATCTTACGTGTTAATTGATTGATTTTCGTATTTAATTGAAAAGTGATTTTTCAGTTTCAACAGTGATTAATCGATTAACTGAGGTGTTAATCGATTAACCAAAATCAAACTTTCGGGCATTAATCGATTAACCTGTTTGATTAATCGATTAACTAGTGTTTTTTTCAAGTGTTTTTTGCGGGCCGTGTACGGGCACAGGCCATACCCGCCCGCTCGCCCTAATTGACAATGCTAATCTTACCCACGATAATTCCCACAGTCGTAGACGAATCACCGTTTGAGACCTAGTTCCCCCTTTCATCCTCCACTTCGGTTCCCAGAACCCTCCATGCATCCTTTCCCATTCGTCCATAATATCCCCTTACACCATGCATGTGTATGGACAACTGCTTGTATTTTGGTTAGGCTTAGGATCCTTGATCCTTACAGAAATGGATATAATATTTTAATTTTGCTGTTTTGAAAAATTTTACACGTGATAATTGATTGTCCAATGTATCGGTTCAATACCTGACAATGATGCAGCCCGATAATCGATTATCAAGTCTTGACAATTTATTATTGGTGCATGTTGAGGGCATTTTAAGACCTTTTCTCATTCCATTTCTTTAGTGATGCTAAGTTAACTTCTTCTACAATATTCTAAAGCATAATTACAGTGATGCAACATCATTTTTATGCATAAAATCACAGGGTCATTCACAATTATACATATATCACATGATATCACATATTTCACATATTTTCAACATCTCTCTTAACTTTAAAGTCTCTGTTCTTGTTATCCCTTATTGATTTTAGGTTTCTTAATCCCTAAGATACTAAGTTTCATGCATTAATCCTTGAGTTACAGATTATATTGTCCTCCAAGACAATTAATCAAGTGTAACTCCCCTAATTTTGTGTCTCTAAGCTTTGAAAAAGCTAGGCTACACTTCAAACCCTTAGTTATTCAGTAAAGCCTCAAGAATAACTCATCCCTTACCTGGAAATTTTAAGGAAAGCAAGGGAAATGAGATTTGAAGGTGTTTCAGGTTCCTGCTTTAGCAACACAGGAATAATTTTGGTACCACTTAACGAGAGATGTTCGTCATCGTTTGGCCATAAAACCACAAAAGATAAATAAGAAGAGAAACTAGGATACATGGTCTTTAAATAGAACTAAAGATATCAACAAATGGTGACTTGGTTTGGCAATGCTAATCCTGCAAAGTAAGCAAGTTCAAAATTCTGGTTGTTGTTGTCAGCATCATGATTATTTTTTGCAAACTTTACCAATAAATTTCTCTTAGGTCCAACAATGAAAATGCATGAGGCCACTTGGTATCAACTCTAGGCTATGAATACTTAAAGCGGAAACAAGAATGAGGACTTATGAAGGCCTGATATTTTCAAACGAATGCAACAAAGTGACCCCTTTGAAAACTCAGGTTTCAGTTTCCAGAATCAGTAAATTTTATAACAACTTTGACAGCATGGTTCAGCATGTTCGTGCAACCAAAAGACATGAAATAAATTGTTATCAACTCTATGCCATGAAAACTAAAACTAGAACTGAAAAAGAGATCAAATGAGGGACTGAGCTTACCACAAGAGAGCTGCAAAGTGATGCCCTTGACACTGCTGAATTTTGAGACAGTTTCCTCAACAAGGTTTCAAGAATCTTTCTCACCATGATTTTGGCCACATAACTTAAGGGATTTAAAGAGCACTTAGACAAGAGTTCTCTAAGCACTTCAGAAGTGTTTTGGAACGTGTTTCATGAGAAGAATGATCTGAGGAGAGGGCTATTTATAGTAGAAAGAAATGAGCAAATTAAAGGGGCCAAAGGGGTGATTAATCTCAGATTTCATCCCATCCCTGCCAAGTATCAATCCTAGGGCCTTGATGATTAGCCTCCCAGAGGCTTCCACATGGTTGTTGCAGGGGTAAAACGCGTTTTTCACAGCCAACTATGGTGGAGTTGAGTTTTCTTTAGTTGAAGAAATCCAGATAATCGATTGTTTGCCTTGACAATCGGTTATCGGGCTTGCAAATTCACAATTATGGGCAAAATTATGTCACGATAATCGATTGTCTACCCCCTATAATCCAAAATCCAAAAATTTAAATCTTTGAAATATATTATTTTATTTTATTTCCCTACAAAACTATTTTAACCTTCAAATATATTAAACTTTGGCCAAATAATTCACTATTTACACACATAATTATAATTAAATATCATATCTTTCCTTACTTTTTCACATACTTAAATATTATTATATAATGTATCACATTATATTATAATTCATTATAATTTACATAATTATTTTATAAATTCAAGAATTAATTTCAGTGGGTGTTACATAAGTTATGCCACTACTTTCATTAACTAAAACTAGCCATGAGAAATTCTTCTTGTGATGTTCTAACATTCATTAGTAAGTGAAATTTTTATAATATTTGCAATCCATAAAATCTCAACCAAATCATTTGTAAGACTTTTATCAAAGGGTGTTTCAATAAAGAATGGGGTGTTTCACTAAAGAAAAGAAGAGTGTATATGTGGTCTTAGTAGGTTGAGACAAATTATTCCTTAACATTACAATTGTACATGATGGAAGAGTTGATTAGCATCTTTAAGGGTATTATATCCAAATGAAATTATGAAACATTTACTACTAGCTACTTTATTATAACTCATACTTTTTTGATTCTATATGTAAGTTTATTTAATTAAAAACATATTTTTTAGAAAATTAGTTATTATTTTTAGTGACATTAGAAATATAAATATTCAGTCCCATTTTTTATGGGTTTCACTCTTACCTTCGTTTGCTTTTCTTGCTTTATCAAAGAGAGATAGCAGTAGAAGGGGAGGGAGATTTTTTTTTTGGTAAATAAAAAAATATTATTACCAACTGGCAAAATTCAAACACAACTCAAAAAGCCATTAACCCACAGATATGCACTGGGGAAATGGTGAAAAGACCAAGCTAAATCCCTATAACTCCTCTTGCAATCTAATTAAAATTTGATAATGCAATTTATTCAAATCTAAAACAAGACTATATCTCACAGCTAACTCCCGTTTAATAATCTTGCAAACTTGATGCACAGACCGTTGAATTTTTTGGAAAGTTCTTCGATTCCTTTCCTGCCAAACATAGTATATCAAAGCAGCATAGGCAGCTGAGATCATGTTCCTTCTAGTTTTATCCCTCTTAAAAGCATAAGAGATCCAATGTGTCCAATTTGCATACTGGAAATGACAGCAATCCAAACCAATCCAGTCAGCAATCAAAGATAGTAGATCTTTACTCTAGCTACAGGCAAAAAACAAATGCTTCACAGATTCCAGATTGTTGTTACAAAGCACACAGGTTTGGTCAATCTGCATATAATTCGAGATCCTATCTTTGGTCTTCATTCTGTTCTGTTCCATTAACCAAGCTATAAAGCAGTGCTTTGGAATTGATACAGGGTTCCAGATAAAAGAGTGCAAAATGCAAGTGGTTTGGGGCCCAAGCAACCAATTATACCCTGATCTAATTGAGTAACAACCAGTCAGGGATCCTCTCCATGTATTATTAGCATAACCTGAGCATAATTTATCTCGAATTCTTATTATTTGCTTCCAATGCCAGCTATCAGTTACTTTTGATTCATAATTCCAGATAATCTCACCTTTGAGGTACACAGAATGAACCCATTTGATCCAGAGTGAATTGTGGTCAGATACAAGATGCCAGAGTTGCTTCCCCACTGCAGCCTCATTCCAAAGCCAACTGTTCTTGAAACCTAGACCCCCATGTTTCCTGCTCCTGCATAAAGACTCCCAGGCAACTGCAGCAGAACTAGTACCCCAAAGGAAATCCTTGCATTTCCTCTCAATAACTTTAATGACTGCCTTAGGTAAGATGAAAACTGAAGCCCAATATGTATGCAAAGTTAAAAGAACTGAATTGATCAATTGACATCTGCCTTGGTAAGAGAGGTTTCTGGTTGTCCAAAAAGTGATTCTCTTTGTGATTTTATCCACCAAAATTTAACAATCAGCATTTGACCATTTCCTTGATGAGATTGATAAGCCAAGGTATTTGAAAGGGAATTGGCCTCTCTGGAAACATGTAAGATTCAAGATTTCATTCTGCTGGTCCTCAGTCATCCCTGCTAAATATGCCTGAGATTTGTTTAGATTAGCACACAACCCTGATGCATCAGAGAATTGTTGCACTGCCTGAAATAATATTTGAACACACTCTTTCTTACCTTTGCAGAATATCATAAGATCATCTGCAAAGGTAAGATTCACCAAACCAGTTGCCTTGCACATAGGATGATATCTGAATTGTCTGTTCAAAGCTGCCCATCTCAATTTCCTGGTTAGCATTTCCATTACTAAGACAAAAATCAAAGGAGATATTGGATCTCCTTGTCTAATGCCTCTACTACTCTTGAAATAGCCAAACTGCTCACCATTAACAGTCAGAGTGAAAGAAACTGTTTTGATACAAGTCATGATCCAGGCAGTGAATTTCTGAGGGAAGTGAAGAGCCTGCAGCATAGCCTCAATGAAGGACCAGTCCACCATATCATAGGCCTTTTTCAAGTCAATTTTCAGCAGGCATCTAGGAGAGATATTCTTCCTGCCATACATCCTAAGAATTTCCTGAGTAATCAGAATATTATGAAATATGCTTCTGCCCTCAATGAAAACAGTTTGATTTTCATGCACCAAATGAGGCAAAACCTTTTTCAACCTATTGCATAAAAGCTTTGAAATGCATTTATAGGTAGTTGTACAGCAGGCTATAGGTCTAAAATCAGACACTGAATTTGGACAATTAGACTTAGGAATCAAAACCAGAGTTGTAGCATTCACCTGGGAAAGTATCTTCCCTGTTAGAAAGAATTCCTTGATAGCTTTGCAGCAATCTTCACCAACAATTCCCCAAGAATCTTGAAAGAATCCTGATCCAAATCCATCAGGCCCAGGGCTTCTGTCTTTATGAATTGAAAACATGGTACTTTTTATTTCATCATCAGTAATTGGCTTAATCAGATTGATTTTCTGCTCAACAGAAAGAAAGCTACTCATTTTTAATTCTTCCTGAGACATGTTCCAAGTCCTCTGCTCTCCTTGCAAAAGAGATCTGTAATACTCTTCAAAAGCATCCTGAATAGAGTTCTTATCTGCACAGACTTGGACCTGCTGATTAAGAATTCGAAGCACTCTATTCCTATATTGTCTCAATTTAATGGAGTTATGAAAAAAAACTTGTATTTTGATCACCCTCCTTGAGCCAAATCTCCTTAGCTTTCTGTTTTAGAAAAGACAAAGCCTTCTGCTGTGCATTCCTATACTGGACATAGATCTCCCTTTCCTGAGCTTGTAAATGTAAATTACCAGGATCAGCTGCTAAACTTTTCTGAGCCTGCTCAAGTTGATCTTTCAAACTTAACTCTTGTTTGTCAATGGAATTAAATTTCTCTCTGTTTAATTGAGCCAAACCCTTCCTGAGAATCTTCAGTTTCTGCATAACCTGATACATACTATATCCTGTAACATCTATTTCCAAGCCTCCTTTACAATTCGTTCATAGTCAGTATCCATAGCCCACATGTTGAAGTATTTGAAGTGTGGCCTTCTATTAATACTGTTCTGATTCCATCTCACAATCATGGGACTACGATCTGATAGTCCACCCTGCAAGAATTCTGTTTGAGCATCTGGCCATTCCTGGATCCAAGCTTGATTCACTAGTGTTCTATCAAGCTTACAAAACACTCTCGATTCATTTTGTTGTTTGTTGTCCCATGTTAAATAATTCCCATAGAAGAGCATATCTTGTATCTGACAATGATCAACACAGTTTCTGAAGTCTGCTAGTTTATCAATGTCCACAGGTAAACCTCCATACTTTTCTTGTGGATCAAGAAAAGTATTGAAATCTCCTAGGACCAACCAAGGTTGAGCCATATTATCACTGATAGTCTTCATTTTTTCCCAGAGATCAACTCTTACATTATAATCATTAGAAGCATATACCACTGTCACAAAGAACAGATGCATTCCTTGTTTCTCCTTTAGTTTACAGTGCACAAACTGTAAATTAGACTCCATGATCTCCACCTCAAACATATCCTGCCTCCATAACAACCAAATTCTTCCTCTAGGATTACTGTCAAGATCCATAAAAGAACCCCAGCCTGGTGCAATTTTTTCTCTGATTGAAGGGAAATTTGTAGTTGTAAGTTTATTCTCCAAAACTCCTAAGAAACCTAAATTATACTCTCTACACAAATTGCTAATCGCTTCATGTTTTTAGGGTGATTAGCTCCCCTAATATTCCAAGCAGCCAGATTATCCATGATCTGGATTAACCAGATTTGATGAATTCTTTCCTTTAGCTCTTTGTCTAGTCACCACTTGCCATTCCTGCTCTACATTGGATTGATCAGCATTATCCTTGTGAACTCCCTGCTCATTCTGATTTCCTTCATTCTGCACAGTCAGATTATTGTTTTGATTCACCATCAGATCCAGATCCTTTGCCTTTTCTTCTTCTGCAATCTTGAGAATCTCTTCCTGAGTTGGTTGCTTTTTGACCACCCATTCCTTTTTTGTTCCCTTCTTACACATCTTTTTGTCATGGCCATGCAGTTTACAGTTTTCATAGAATACAGGTTTCCATTCATAAATCACGGCTGAGTAATCACATGCTCATATTCATCTTGGAAAAATACTTCATCAGGTAAGACTGATGGATCCACTTCAACCAGGATTCTTGCATAGTTAATCCTTTGCCTTTCTTGTGTCATTTTGTCCACCATAATAGGATGGTCAATAAGACTAGCTATCTTACTGAGAGACTTTACACCCCAATATTTGACATCTAGGTTCTTCAATTGGATCCATGTAGGCACTTTGTCAGGATGTCCTTTTGTGATAAACTTACCATGCCAGGGAAATAGCATAACCGGTTTACCATCAAAATGGAATACCCCAATTTCCAATACAGTATTTCTGGCCTCCACAGTGTTAAACCTCATAATCACTGTTCCATCAGTATTCATAAGTATTTTGTCAATACCATATTTCCCCCAAATCCTGTTAAGGAATCCACTGAAAACCTAATAGGGTGGATTCGCACCAAGAATATAACATGTTAATGCTGATTCCCAATACTTGATCTCTTCCTGAACATCTTCCATTTCAATAATTCCAAGGGTTGTCCCTTCCTTGATTTCAGGCTTGCAAAACTCTAGTTTTCCTCCTGCATTACTTAGTCTAGTGATGTCAAAGTTATCCCACACCGATGTTCTCTTTGGTGTACCTGTTGCTGCCTAATGAATTTTAGGATTACTCTGATTCTCTGCACCCTTTTGATCATTCCTCTGTTGTGTTTCCTGCACCATCTCGACATCATTCATCAAAATCTGTTTACCCTTAAGCCTTAGGCGCATCTCGTCCAGTTTATTGATCAACGTCTCAGTTTGCTTACTGTCCAAGGCATCAAAGTTTTGATCATCGAAAACTGAGAAATCTAAAGGAATAGGTTCAGTCACAGTTTGCTCGCTCATAACGTTTAGGGAGATTCATCTGAAGGGTGTCTGAAGGGTGTGTGTGGTTTTCAACCCCAATTTTTCTGGGTTTCACTCTTGCCTTTATGCAAGTTTTGTTATATAAATAAGCGTTATTCTTCAGTTGTTTTGGGTGTTTTTATTTTGGGGAGGTCTGTGCTTTGTGTTAGCTTCCAGATCTAATGGACATCTTCTTTTTTCAAATAATTAGAAGAATGATAGCAGAGACAGCTTTTCCCTTGCAGACTTTTGACTTGACTTTTGTCCAGCGGCTCCATCTCTACAAATTTGAGATTCCATGTTGCCGAAATGTGCTTACTTCCAGCATTGATGAGATTGTTATCTTGGAGATAAAGATTGTTGAATCTCATGTTAGAGACCGATTTTGGAAGTGGTTGATGAGACATGTCTAGAGAGAAGATGTTGTTGGTGCAGAGTACCTTGCTTTTCTTAATGATATTTCTGTGGAAACTATGCATTTTGTTTGGGAAACGTTGCGGTTTTGCATGTATTATCTTCTTCTATTGAATGAACTGCATATTTTCCCTTAAAAAATAATAAATATTATATATATCTTTTCAAAACTGTGGCTATAATTATTATTGGAACTCTAAAGAGTGTTGAGAAAATAAGGGTATTTGTGAAAAAGAAATAACTAATGCTATTGAAAATTGGAAATGAGGCTTACATTAATGACAAAAAAGAAGGCAAAAAAATTTCTCTTTGGTCCCCTAATTTATTTTTTGTTCCAAAATGGCCCCTACAAGTTTACTTCCATTTCCACCATTGGTCCCTCCGTCTATTTTTCCGTTAAATGAATTAAAATACTATTTTTTCTCTCTTCCACTTTAATCCTTTATCTTCTTCGACGAGATTTTTGGCCAAAATACATTTTTTTATGGTGGTAAAATTATGTTTTTTCTTCTTCTTCTACATTATCTTTTTCATCCCTTTCACCACATCATTTCACCTTTATTTCTCTCTTCATTTCTAGCACCATTATCTTTTTTTCTTTTTCATCTCCACTTTTTTCTTCATCACCATTCACCACCAACCATCAACACCTACTTCATTCTATATTTATAAAAATATCTTAACCACCTTTTTACACTTACATACATGTCTAATTTCTCATCTAATAGTTCCAAATTGAAAACCCCTTTTCAAAACCCTAAAAACCCACTAGAGAAATAAACTTAAGGGACTAATTTCCTAAATCTACTCTAATGTCTAATTTTTGGATTAATCGTGCTAATGGAAGTAAACTTAAGGGACCACTTTCGAATAAAATTTTTTTTAGGAGAACAGTTTGAAACAAAGAAATAACTTAAAAGACCAAAAAAAACAGTTTTACCAAAAAAAAATAATCTTCAAAAGGAACTTACCTCTAAGACCAAAGGGAGTATATGCTAAAAACATTACGATTAATAATTTATAAATATTTTTAACATGTCAAGTTATTCTTCCTCTTCGGAATAATACACTAATCTCCTTCGAAGTATTGTGATGGTCCTTTTAAATTATTAAATAGTAATACCGTTTAAATTCATTTTTGATCTCTCAAGTTTATTGATTTGGTGGACTTTGTCCCTTTAGTTTTTTTATTATGAAATGTTTACATTTGATAACTTTAATTCCTCCTTCCTAATTGAGACTAATGACGGTAACATGACTAAGGTTGAGACATGTGTCACCAACATACAAGCTTGTTGGAAATTTTTTTATTTATTTAAAATATATATATATAATATTAGTTAGAATATAAAAAAATATATTAAAAATAAAAAATATACATAAATATTAAGTAAAAAAATTGTAGTTTCATTTTTTAAATGTTTTTTATAATTTTTTAATGGTTTTAATAACATTATAATATTATTGAAAATTTTATATTTTAACATAAATAAAAAAAATCCATATTTTGACTTTTACGACTGTGACACATAATTTACCACTTGTCACGTCTGTATCGTTCATCTTATTCTAAACAAAATATTAAAATTATCAAATAAATAAGATTTGAAAACCAAAAAAATCTAGAGAATTAAATTAGTCAAATCAACAAAATTAAAAGACAAAACAAAGTACATTTAAGCTTAATAATAAATGTTTCTCACCAAAACTTGAAGAAAAGTACCCTTAAAAATCAAATAAGTACAATTTTAATCATGTTGCCTTATATATTGTGATAATTGGGCCCCAGTTATGACATATTTTGACCAGTCGTTTTCATGAAAATTTCCCAAGGATAAATTAAAAAAAAAAAAATCATTAAAAAATGATGGAGCAAAAAAGGCAGTTGTGGCAATCTAGAAATTTTCCTTACCATGAAGGGCAGTGATACATTAGTTGTCATATTCTCATCTCTATGTTCTTCCTTTATGAGCTGCCCCCAACCTGAAACTGAAACTGAAACCTTTTATTTTGTCTTTATTTTTTAATATTTGTTGTTTTGTTTGTTCCACCTCTTGTTTTGACCGTTGCCTTTTTCCTCAACAACATCTTTCTCTGTTCACACTTCACAAACACACACACTCTTTCACTCTCTCTCTCTCTCTCTCTCTCTCTCTCTCTCTCTCTGATTCTCTCTTCCATGATCAAGTTACATCTTGTTCATGCACCCCATTCTCTCTAAGGTATGGTTTTTTCTCCATTCTAACTTTCTAAGCTTCATGCTTATTCTTTAACCAAACCCAACATACCAACTTGAGCTTTTCATTTTTCATTTCAACCTGCATTCTCTGCATTTTCTTCTTCCACTCTCACCTACATATACACGTATATATACACGTATATATACTTTAAATAGCTCTCAGAAGCTAGAAATTGAGTATGGGTGTGTTGTACTTGTAAATGGAAATTTTGTGTCTTCATGAAAATGGAATTTTTTTTTTTTTAATGTTTATAGCTCTTGTATGGTGCTCTTTTATGGTCTTTTATTTTATGGTCTTTTATTTTATAAAATCATCTTTCTCTTTTGAGTTTTGTTTTTTTTTCTTTGGGTCTTTTTCAGCCATTCACTTTTCTTTAATTTGTTGGCCTAAGAAATTTTCATATATATATATATATATATATATATATATATATATATATATATATATATTAATTGCCTATTGTTTTAGTGTCTTCCTTTTACTGCTTTCACTTTGGAAATGGTTTTTCTTTGAGACTTTAGCATTTTTCTTTTCTCTTTTAAGCAAAAAGGAAAAATTCCCAGATGAAAAGTTTTATGCTTTCTAATATTCATGTACTCTCTTTGGTTTTCTGGAAATCATAGAGTGAAAGCTTTGGAGGATCTCCATCACTTCTGCTAAGCTTGTATGAATTTTCATTACCCATCTTCTTCTGGCCTGGAAATAAAGAAAACCATCCAATTTGATCACCATTGTTAGAATTATTTGTTCAATTATAATAATCATATTTTTTTACTACTTTCCTTTTTTTTTTTTTTTAATTAACTCTTGTTTGATGGAATCTCAGTATATGCTGACAAAGAACTTGTTACTTGTCTGTTTCTTCTGAGTTCTGTCAGAGTTTTGATGATTTCTTTATGAACTTGGTGACATATAAAAAGATTTTCCTTTGATTTTCCAATTCAATGCAGGACTGAGATATTGATAGGGGAATAAAGAGATGGGGTGTTCTCAGTCAAGGCTAGATGATGAAGAAGCGGTTCAGCTTTGTAGAGACAGAAAGAAATTCATCAAACAAGCTGTCGAGCAAAGAACTCGCTTCGCCACCGGACACATAGCCTACATCCAATCTCTTAAAAGAGTGTCAGCAGCGCTGCGCGATTACATCGAAGGCGATGAGCCTCGCGAATTCTCAACTGAACCTGTCATCACACCGCCTATCACACCTGTGAAGAAAACTACTCCTGCCTTCATTCCCATATCATCATCAAATCCATTCAATCCAACAACATTTGAGTTCGGAGTCGGACAAAATTCTACTTTGAATGTGAATTACTTTAGGCCAGGAGGTAATCCTCCAATGTCAGTTGAGGAAAGGCCTCCATCTCCGGAAACGGTGCGGGTTGAAACATATGTTCATATGCAAAGGTTTGGATATGATGGTTATTTTGCTATGCAATCTCAACCTATGATGAATCCCTCATTTTATGCTATGAATTCTCCACCTATGATGAATCCCTCATATTTTGCTATGCAATCTCCACCTATGAACCCCTCAATTTTTTCTTACCCTGCCAATAATAATAGGCCTAATATCCCTCCACCACCTTCACCCCAAAGTTCTCATTGGGATTCCTTTTGGAATCCATTTTCATCATTAGACTACTATGGTTATCCTACTAGAAGTAGCCTTGATGAATACCAAGGACTGAGGCAGGTTCGAGAAGAAGAGGGAATACCAGAACTTGAAGAAGATGAAACTGACAAAGAAGATTATGTTGGAAGAAGAAATGTGGCAGAAGAAAGAATCAAAACTGACATAAATCCCTCCAAAGAGGAAGTCATCATTGAAGAAGTTGACGAAGATGAAGATGATGACGATGAAGATGATGACGGCCATGATGATGATGATGATGATGATGGGGAGGAGGAGGATGAGGAGGAGCAGAAGGAGGAGGAGGAGGCGGAAAAAGAGGGAATGGATACTAAAATCGAAAATGAAACTGAGCATGTTGCAACAGACTCACAAGCCGCCGATGGTAATGCAAGTTTTGATGTTTCGAAAGATCAGAAGACGGGTAATGTCGAACCCAGCCATCAGGAAATGGCAGCTGGCAATCAAGAAGCTAAGGAAGAAGGACCAGGTTTTACTGTTATAGTAAACCGTAGGCCAACAAGCATGGCAGAAGTGATTAATGATCTTGACTCTCAATTTACAATTGTCTGCAATGCAGCCAATGATGTTTCAGTATTGCTAGAGGCCAAGAAAGCTCAATATTTATTGACATCTAATGAACTCTCAGGTTTGATTAAGCACATTACATATTTTCATTTTGCTTCATGTGCCCTCTGATGGTCATTGGTCATGCATTTCATATTAAGCTGAATTGCGAATTAACTCCTCATGAATGGATAAGAAAGAATTAGCAGCATGAAATTTAAGAATAAATTGCATTCTAAAATTTATTTTGGAGAAAACCATATCACCATACAGTAGAAAATGTGCTTGTAATGTTTTGTCTTTTGGAATAATCTTACTATTTCCCAATTCTTCTTTTGATTCTAGTAATATTTTTTGTTTACTATCTGTTGATTTTCAGGAATATAAATTTGAAATACATTTCTTTTGCAGGATCAAAGTATTTGAACCCAGTAGCCCTGTTCCGCTCAGGTTCTTCACGCTCTTCCTCATCAAGATTTTTAATGAATTGTTCAAGCAATAGAGATGAAGGTCATAAGGGCACTAAGGATCTCCCAGAGGATCATTGTATGTTATTCGGTAGTCATCAGTCAACATTGGACAAGTTAGATGTGTGGGAGAAGAAGCTCTATGAGGAAGTCAAGGTATATATTACTGAACTTCTAATGTTGAGGAATTCAAGGCTTTCTAAAATGATTTCTGTAAACTTCCCTCTGGTGATATGCTTAGCTACACATAATTGCTACTTGAAATATAGCCCATAAAAAACTTCCCTTTGGGGTATCTGAGTGCTATGTAGACAATCCTTCAGTCAGATTCATACATCCTTACTCTTAGGAGATGAACATATCAATCATTCACTTATTGTTGTCAATCCATCGGTGGTAAACACACTAGTTATGCTTATTAGTCATTACTATAAATGTATTACTTGTGTATGTGTAATCATGAAAAAGGTTCAACTTCAGCATAATGTTAAAAACCACAATGCCTCTATGATGAGAGTATACAATAAACCTTCATTTTACCGGATTAGGAAAGAATCACTTCAAGAGTTCAACTTCAACCTTTTAAATTATACTTAGTGATTTCTCTTTTGGTCTCACTTTTTAAAAACTATCCAACTATTATAGAAAATTTATTAATACAGCATCAAATGTATTTGAAAATTTTTGGGACTTTCATATGATTACTGTTGTTAAATGTCATCCTGAGATGATAACATACAGTTTAAATATTTGGAAACTTATTATAATGTCGGCTTTCTTTTTCAACAGTCTGGCGAACGTGTTCGAATTGCATATGAGAAGAAATGCAAGCAACTTGGGAGTCAAGATGCAAAATTTGAGGATCCCGCTTATGCAGATAAAACAAGAGCATCCATTAGAGATTTACGTACCCAGATAACGGTTTCAATACATTCAGTTGAAGCTATTTCCAGGAGAATTGAAACTCTAAGGGATGAAGAGTTGCATCCCCAGCTTCTTGCATTGGTGAAAGGGTATGTTTGAACTATAAACCTCTCTCTATCTCTTTTTTTTTTCCGACGTTAACAGCTAATATTTCTTTCTATCCTAGACTTTGTTTGATATTAATAATTCAAAAATACAGATAGAGAGATTTCAACTTCTATAATTGATTGCTTAACTGTATCATTAATTCCAGTAGTACTAATGTTACTGTTAGAATTTTCCTTTGCTGGATGTATGCCATCAAAATGCTAAGTAAAACCTTTCAGCAAATTTGGCTGAATGCCTTTCTGATTGTATTCCACCCAATATAACAAAACTCTCCTATGGTAAGATTTCCCATTTACAACTAATAAAGATAGATTAATTCTATTTCCTTATTTGCAGACTCTATTAGGAATCTAAATCTATACAATACATAGGTTAATTTATGATATCCCAACATTCCTCATTTGAACGCCAAAAAATAATAGGAAACCAATTATATAGTTAATAATAGCCCAACAGATGCATTGTTGAATCCTTGCCTAACAAAACCTAGTAGAGCCATCAAATTACCTAGCATCTACTTAAACTTCTCTAGGTTTCTTGGACTTCCTGAGTATTTGATATTTATGTTCGCATGAAACGATTCATATGATACGAATCATGCATTTCTTGGCTTGACAAGCTACGCATTCGGTTTTATATGATTATGCTTAACTTTGGTCTTTAATCAACACTATGTTCCATAAGAAAACAGTACACATCCACCATATCAAATGCAGATATATCACAGCAGCACAGCATGTAATCTCATAAAATATATCGCCTACTGATTCTTCAATTATACCAAATTTCAGGCTGGCAAGGATGTGGAAAGTGATGGCAGAATGTCATCTGACACAGAAGAGAACCTTAGATGAAGCCAAGGTTCTTCTAGCTGGCACTCCTATATTACGTTCCAAAACTTCCATGTCAATGGCTGATCCATATAGGCTCGCCCGCTCAGCCTCTATTCTTGAAGTAGAGTTAAGGAATTGGCGAAACAGCTTCGAGTCATGGATCACTTCTCAAAGATCCTATGTTCATGCACTAACCGGATGGCTTCTCCGGTGTGTGAGATCAGCTGAGCCTGATGCATCAAAGTTACCATGCTCTCCTACCCGGGCCAGCGGCACTCACCCTTTATTTGGACTTTGCGTTCAGTGGTCAAGGCGCCTAGATGCTGTTCATGAAAAGGCAGTGTTTGATGGCTTAGACTTTTTTGCATCTGGCATGGGGTCCCTCTATGCACAACAGTTAAGGGAAGATTCTCGGCGAAGCGCATTTGAACCGAATCAAGCCAATGGCAGTATGGAAATGGTGGAAGTTGGTCAGGTAGAGGAGATGACTCCAGAAAAGCTAGCTGAGGTTGGTATCAAGGTACTTTGTGCAGGAATGTCTGTTGCTATCAGCTCACTGGCTGAGTATGCTTTTGATTCCGCTGCGGGATACAATGAAGTTGTTAAGCAATGGGAGAATGTGCAGTGTCAGCCTACTTCTACTGAGACTAAAACATAGTTTTCTCACTTTTTGTGAGCTTAGTTAATTAATTACTTAAATCTGTCTAGTAATGGGAGTCAGTAAATGTAAATTAAGTAATATATACAAAGTAAATAGGGAGGGTTTGTTTTTAGTTTTTCAATTGCACCGTTTATTGTCCAAATGGATAATTTATTTTGGTAAGCAAAATTTATGTAGAAGGAGTTAAAGCATTTTTTTTGTCTTCGACCGGTATCTCATGGATATAGCTGCGAGACTAATCCTTGCAGTGGTTACATAAAGCATTGTTAATTTTGACGACCATAAGATTTTAATATCTGACAATGCAGGTGAGTTCATATGAGATCGCAATTCCCTTCCACCGCGACCAACCATTGTTGTCTACTGCATTTCAAGGCATGAAATGTATTATTTTTGTTGTTTAAAAAATGTCAATTCAAGTATACCAGGACTAGGTCTGCACTATGATATATTGTTGTTATGTCACCTGTTTTATTTTAGAAAGTTCCTTCTTAGTGTCATTGATTGCTTCACATCACCAAGGCATTGAATGCTGGGAAGGAAAAATCCCATTCAAGACAAAGCACAGTAGGCAGTAGCCATAAAGTACAGATTCAATACTGGAAACCATCAAGGCCTTGGTAATTTCATAGTCCTGACCTACAAAAACTTTTTCATTTGTAAATTAGGAATCAAAGTTAATATATATCTGTACTCAACGGCTCAACTACCCCACCTATCTAAATTGCTGAAGCTAAATCTAGTCTTGATTACTTTAAGCAATGAGTACTGTGATGTGGTAATGTGGTATATGGATATTGACTAATGACCTTCATTTCTGTTTCTAACGTTGACGTGTGCAATCACCGCAATGCATAGAGTTGCATTATGCAACACAATAAATATTGAATTACTAAATAAATATAGAATTACTAATACATTAGATTTTTTTAAGCAGTGAGTTTCCAACCATTTTAATTATGGCATGCGGTAAAGACTAAGATCAAACACGAAATGATTAACATGTTCTCGTCCATTAAAACTAGGACATGAATAAGGATTAGTATAGTATGAATGATAAGAGCGTCTCATTGGGTTGTATTTATAAGACTCCATTAGCCACCTTTGGGTTGGACTTCCTTGTTGATTAAATTAACTTTTTAGATAATCTTTCGTTGATTTTCTCAAATATTAGGAGTGTAGATTATCTATTTTCATAGATAATCACGTATTTATTCACAATTGTCAAACATTCTCTTAGATTTGGATCAGGATCATCTTTCCCAAAACACGTCCCCAACTCTGTCTCCAACAAATCACATTTCATTAAATATTACAAAAATGCCATAACAGTTAGGAAGTTATTTTCCATAATGAGATGTGATTGGTTGGAGACAGGTTGGGAAGAAGATCTGGATCCGATCTTTATAGTTAATAATGGAATAAATCTAGCTATTTATTAATGCAAAAGAGACTTAGAAATGGGCTGCTGGAGGACTTTCATCTAATCTACTAAGCTCAAAAAAACATCAATATTAACCTTGTATGTGTTTTCTTTTATTTTTAGGTTTAGTCTAGTGAATTTTATTCAGTATTGATAAGTGGTTAGTTTGATAGCTAATTCAATGTAAAAAATATAAGATAGCCTTTACTAATTAATTATAACTTATAAGGTAATAGGTGATGATGTTGTTGTTGCCCTTTCACTTCGAGATATACACTTTGGAATATCATTTTCAAATTTCACTTTTTTTCTAGCACTTTGAGCATCCATCGTAATACCGTGAATAATTTTTTTGGTTTGCACCTTGAATCTGGCCCACTTGGCGGATTAATTCGGTTCGAGTGGGGTATCGGGGTTAAAGTTTTACATTGTTACTGAGAATCCAACCGTGGTTTGCCCTACCAAATGCAGCCCCTGACAACACCACTACACCAACAACTCGTTGGTGTACCATGAATAATTTGACAATAACCTTTGGATTGTTCATAGTAAGATGTGAGATTTTTTTTTCCGAATTCCTTGCGGAACCACCGGTATTTCCAAGAGTACCCTTAATACCAAGAAACCCTTGAGACTAATCCGAAGCGAGCTGCGTGGCTGGCTCTCTCTTCTCCCAGCGGGATATGTTTTTAGTGGGAATTGAACACGGGGCTATTAACACCTGTATCTCATTTCCAAGATTTCAGTTGGGGCCTTATACCAACTGAAACAAAAATAGTAAGATGTGAGATTGTTATTTAATGTTATAAAGTCTAATTTATTTGTTCATAAAAGATTTTCAAATAATGCATTGGTTTTGCACTTACATTTCGTGATTGCTTGATTTCTTTTAGGGCTTTGCTTGGGAACTCTATAAGATGAGAGGGTTTTGATACCCTTTTGACATGGACTAATAGATTTTTGCCATGTGTTGTTCTTTGCCATGTCAGTGGGGTATATTTTTGATTTATAAGTTTTATAATTAGATCCCTAAAATATTTTTTTATCCTTAATGTAATTTACCCAAAATACCATCATTTTAATATTATTTTTCATCTACCCAAAATACCCTAATTTTAATTTTATATTTTATTTACCCTAAGTACCCTCATTTTAATATCATTTGTATCTATCCAAAATACTCTTAATAATTTATAATTTCTCATTTCACTATCCTCCCACGTTATTCTTCTCCATCAATCTATCATACCGTTCTTTTTCTATCAATGTCAAGTACCAACATCATCACCTTCTTCTTCTTTATTCATACCTTCGTTCTTCATAAAAAAAACCCAACAACAAACGCAGGAGCATACCTTCTTCATCATCACCTTCTTTTATATTATTCCCTCTAATTTTCAAACCCGTTTCCGGCACCACCACCACCATAGATAGGTTCTCTTTCTTCCTCTTTTAGGGATGTTCATATCCTTTAGATTTTATTTCTGTGGGTCCCGTGATGTCAGCTGTATACGTTGATGTTTTTTGGATTGATTGTTGCTCTCTACCCAGGGAAACACAATTCTGTGCAAACTCATAACACGTGATTATTTTTTTTATTCCCCAAATGTAATAATGAAGAAAATAAAAGTTTTCACATTTTCATTGACAAAAGTCTTAAATTGTTCATTAAAAAAAACTCAATTTTTAGCAATAATGTTTTTTTTTAATGCAAAAAAAGAAGAGAATATCTTTTTGATATAATGTTTGATTTTGTTTTCAAATAAAATATAATGCTTGATTCCTTCGTTAATTACAAATTTCTATCACACAAATTTTCATATTATTTTTACAATTTTAAAGATTTTTCATTAATTGTTTTAAATAATTTTAATGTAATATACAATTTTTAAGATAATATACAATCTTTAAGATTGATTTTTCATTAATTATTTTTAATTTGAATTGTGACAAAAAAAACTTCATTTTTTTACCAAAATAGTGGGACGGAGAGAGTATATGAGAGATAATAAATTGAGATGATATGAGCGCAAAATATGATAAATTTCACTTCTCTAAAATAGAGTAGGAAATAAGGTAAGAAAAAATTGAGAATTAAATGAGATGATATTAACATAAAATAAGATAAGAGAAATTTCGCTCCTCTAATAAAGCAAAAGATAAGGAAAGAAAATTTGAGATACTCTTTCGATCTCGTTATCTTGATAAAAGACAAAGTAGTAAACACAAATAAGAAAAAATCTTTTTGATATAATGCATGATTCTATTTTTAAAATAAAATATAATGTATGATTCATTCATTAATTACAAAATTCTATCACACAAATTTTCATATCATTTTTACAATCTTTAAGATTTTTCATTAATAATTTTAAAAAATTTAATGTAATATACAATTTTTAAGATAATATACAATCTTTAAGATTTTTCATTAATTATTTTTACTTTGATTTGTGATAAAAAAAAACTTCATTTTTTTAACAAGATAATGAGACAAATGGAGTATATGAGATACAATTAAATGAGATGATATGAGCATAAAATATGATAAACTTTACTTCTCTAATATAAAGTAGGAGATAAGGTAAAAAAAATTGAGAATTAAATGAGATGATATGAACATAAAATAAGATAAGAGAAACTTCTCTCCTCTAATAGAGTAGGAGATAAGAAAAAAAATTTGACACTCCCTCGATCCAATTATCTTGGTAAAAGTCAAAATAGTATATAAAAATGAGAGGATATATTTTTGATTCAATGCATGATTCTATTTTCAAAATAAAATATAATGTATGATTCATTCATCAATTACAAATTTCTATCACACAAATTTTCATATTATTTTTACGATCTTTAAGATTTTTCATTAATTATTTTTAAGATTTTTAATATAATATAATATACAATCTTCAAGATTTTTCATTAATTATTTTTATTTTAATTTGGGACAAAAAAACTACATTTTTTTACCAAGATAATAGGATAGAGGAAGTAGAAAACATTAGCATATCAAACAACGTGAGTCTCATCGTATATCCTGAACTCTTAATAACTAGAAGCCACCAAAAACAAAATGAATGAAATTGATTTAATTAAATATTAGAGCAATGAAATCCCTAAAAGAAGAAGAAAGAGAATCTATATATGGTGGTGGTGGCGACGAAATTTGGATTGGGTTTGAAAATAAAAACGGGCCGGTTAGAGAGTGAAGAATAAAAAAAAAGTGATGATGAAGAAGGTATGTTCCTGGGTTTGCTTCTGAGTTTTCCAATGAAGAATTTATGAATAAAAAAGAAGAAGGTGATGATGTAAGTACTTGGCAGTGATAGAAGAAGAAGAAAAAGAAGGGTATGATGGAGAAGAATAACGTGAGTGAGTAGTGAAATGAGAAATTATAAAATTTTAAGGGTATTTTTTGGGTAAATACAAATAATATTAAAATGAGGGTATTTTGGGTAGATGAAATATAAAATTAAAATTTGGGTAGATGAAAAATAATATTAAAATAAGGGTATTTTGGGTAGATCAAAAATAATATTAGAATGATGGTATTTTGGGTAAATTACATTAAGGATAAAAATAATATTTTTAAATAAATATTTTAGGGACCTAATTATAAAATTTATAAATTAAAAATATGCCCCGATGACGTGGCAAAAAAAAACACATGGCTAATTTCTATTGAGCCACATTAAAAGGGTACATAAACCCTCTATTTTCAGAGGGTACCGAAGTAAAGCCCTTTCTTTTATAGTCTTCCTTTTCTTCTATGGTCTTTGCCCCCGAGTTCCAAGTCATTTGTGTACATTTTAATGAAAGATTTTTTTTAGAGAATATCCCATCACAAATTGAAATGAGAGGTGTATTTTAAGCTTAATAAAAAAATAAACTATATATATGTATGTATGTATCGTTTTGCTACCTATCTTATTTCAATTGAGATGCTTCATACCAATATGAATTAATGAATAGTTTTGACCTAAATATTGTGTTTGACAGTTCAAGATTCTCTTTAGTTGTTTTTGTCATTTATTTATAACATAACATTAAAAATGCTGCATAATTTTTAGAGTACCATAATAAAAAGTCGTATTATTTTATAGTATCTAAAGTTACATTTTCCATGCTACAAAGAATTTAGAACTATCAAACATGATGTATGAATCAAAACTACTATTCATTAATATAGATTGACATGAAGCATCTCAATTGAAATCAAGGTGGTTAACAAAATGACATATATTTAGTTTATCTCATTCTTATTAAGATTAAAATATATCTCTTACTAAATTTTTAAAAATGATTTCAATTTGTGATAGGACATTTTTTAAATAAGAAAATATTTTTCATTAAAATGTTCACAAATGACATGAAAGTTAGGGGCAAAGACGAATGATGATACCATGCACTTCACATCCTCATTTCTAAGATGTTCATGTATCTCTTCAGCATATCTTCCCCATAAAGCACATATCATTCTTGCGTTAGCTTCATATAATTTCTATATATGTGTGTATATATATTTACGTTGTATTAATTATTGAAAGAATAACCTGTGATCATTAAATTATATAGGCATAGTGATGGGAAAGTATATGACATGTTGTTTTCTAACTTAAGTTCTATTTTTCTTGTTTTTGGGTTATTTATTGGAACATAAACATCTTTTTTATGCTTACTACTCAGGCAATGATATATGTGTGCAAAAAATATAAAAATCTTTGGAACTAGTCAAAGGTTGTTATATTTATAGTTATATATTTAATGTTTGTCCTTATTCAATAAGTGTTGGTTTACGTAAGTAGTGGAGAAAAATTAATGATTATAAAGAAAAAGGATAATTAATATTTTTGCACACAAAGAAGTAGTTAGCTTTGTTTTCAGTAGCGCATGTGAAAGTGCTACTATTGATATCGATACTTTTTATTACACTTACCTACACAGCGCTTAAAATCGCTACAGAATGTAAAATATAAACGCTACAAAAAAAAGTTTTTTTTTTGTAGTGTGATTATAATAATCTAATACTTAGATATTTCCAAGTTAATAAAACACATATTTATAATAAGAATGAGAGAAATCTTAAGAACGACAACTTCATGACACAGAAAAAGTGAAAACCTGAATGCAATGCATTATTCAACTTTTTAATTACTGCATATACAGCAAGGTGCAATGCATTCATAATATCTATACCCTAATTCTCGACAGAATTTCTTACAATCTTTGTCAATGATACATAAATTATTGACTGGAATAAATTAAAGCCTTCTATTGTTGTAATGTATTTCCTCCGTCCCTAAATATAAAGCCTCTTTGGGGATTTCACGTCCATTAAGAAAGTTGAATAATTTAGTTAATTGTATTGGAAATGTGAACTTTTGATATGTAATTTCAAAATTACCCCTATTAATATTATTGGGAATCTAAAAAGTGTTAAATAAATAGGGGTATTTGTGAAAAAAAAAGGTAATTAATGATCATTGAAAATTGGTATGTAACTTTATAAATAAGGATAAAATAAAAGTGTCAAAATGACTTTATATTTAGGGACGGAGGAGGGAGTATTAAAAAGAGAAAGCATGCATTAGAAGAGAACAAAAGCATATAAGAATGGAAGTGAAGTGAAAATAACAATGAGAAGAAAAAGACTTTACTCACCGGTGAGTAAAAGTAAAGAAAGAAAGAAGAAATTGATGCATACATAAACAAAGTTGAAGGATCTAACCATAATTTTCCTCACATATGTGTATCAACGAGAATTGGTTTGATCTCTTTATATTGTAAATAAAAAAATAAAAAAAATAAAAAAAGAAGAAGAAGAGTCATATATATTCTATTCATGTGAACTAAATAGTTTTTTAGCACTTGTCAAGTAGTAAGTTACCCTTTCCTAATACTAAAACCATACTTCATGCCTCTTTATTTCATTAGGGGGCATGTTTATTTGTCCTTTTAACCCACTCAAATAAGTATTGACTTTAGTAAGAAATCGACACAAAAATTTGTTAATATTCATAAATCCTTCCTGCTTTTTATTGTTTTCCTTTAATTTTTATTTTGTATAGAAAAGGGCATAACTCCAAAAGAAAGTTTTCATTGCTAAATGTTAGTGATATGATGTCATTTGAAGAAACAATGAACAAGTGAGCTAGAAACATGCTCTAAGTTTAAATAGCAAGGAATGAGAGTAACAAGTTAAATAACATAAAATTGTTGTAAGCTATTCAATATTCTCACAAATTAATATTTTTCAAAAGGGGTAATATTGAATACTACGTAAGCATTTTTTTTTGTAATTGGTGTCTGAATGCCTTATATACAATGCACACCCTTTACCCCTTCCTATTCATATGCTGATGACATGCTCTTCGATCACTCCCACTTCTCTCCATCTTTTTCTTATATGCTTCGTAGGATCCAATCCACCCTTATTCGTGTCTTTGGTAGTTAGACAATACAATAATCATCGAAATAGTAGTTTTAATTTGATCATAGGTTGACAACGAAATCTCTCTAAATGCAAAGCTTGGTTGGTAAAAATCTATTTAGTAATAGTACACGCCCCCATCTAAATGACAAGAAGGTCAAGATGGCAGAAAAAATAATCAATCATCCTAGGAAAGGTGTAACACCTTAACTAATAAACCAAACATACTTGCTTAAATTTACAAAATAAAATATTTAATTATCATTTAAGTTGAAAATAGGAAAATCTGATTACATTTTTAAAACTTGATTTACTTATCACAAAATATTACGTAGGTTAAAAACTTAATTTTGAAGACGAATAATTGCATCTTCATCATAGTCAGAACACCAGAACTATTTACATATATACATTTCCAAGCTTATTAGAGTCATAAACAAGGTACTACTATTATCCAACATAGCTAACCCACTTATTATATATATATATATATATATATATATATATATATATATATATATATATTATATTATATGTAACAAACAAAAAGAGCAGAGTTACACAAGATAGAGTATACTATCGAATAACTCATACTAGCATATCCACGGGAGAGATATGACATACATATACCATAAGTTGATATTAGAGCTGTTAAAATGGGGCAGACAATCAAAACTCGAAAATCTTAGGGCCTGAGCTCCTTAATGGGGAACATTATTCATATTTGGGCTTTTTAGCCTGGATCGAACCGGGTTTCCTAAAAACCTGGTTAGGTCCGGGTTGGCCCAACCATGTTCGGGCTTCCGAAATTAAGAAATTAAAAAAAAAAACCATGTTGCCTTAATTCCTTTCTTCAGTGGCAACGTTCTTCGTTTCTTCAAAGGTCCCAACCAGGTGCATAAGTTAATCATCCTTTAAAAAGTAAGTGTTTGTTGGAAATTGAAACATTTAATAAATTAAATAAATTATTATTTAGTTTTCCAATACAATTATACTATTTATGTTCTCTTATCCTATGCATCATAGAAAAACCCAATAAGGATCTTTCTAACCTACCCACCACGTGCATGATTAGTAGTGATGGTCTATTTTATAGTGAAATGATGGTGGTTGTTTACATGATTTTTTTTATTATTTTTTTTTTGAAATAAAGTTTAGGTGAGTTGGGCTCTGGTGACTCACTAGGATCAAGGCAGACCTCCGGACTCAAAGAGCGCTTATAGAAGTACTTAACATGTTAGACCTTGTGTGTAAGTGCATGGTTTTGATAATGAAAATGTTCTGGAGAAGCTCAACCATGAACAAGCTCAACCAAATGACAAAGAACAAAAAGCAACAATGATGAAGAGAAAGAGCAATCTCATAGATTCGATGTGTATATTGTTTTATATCAGTTGTTTTGAGTCTTAGAGTTTGGGTAGAGTTATTAGAGGGTAGTGAATCTCTATCAAGTGCATGATTATATTATATCTTGAGTATTTCACTTAACCAAAATCAATATGTGGCTTAAAGGTATTTTTGAAAAGGTTTAAATTTAAGAAAACAAGTTTTTAATTTTTTTTACAGTAGTTAATCGATTAATTTGAAGTGCTAATCGATTAACATAATATTCGCATCAGGTTCTAATCGATTAACCTGAAGTGTTAATCGATTACCATAAGTCAAACCCTGCTTAATCGATTAGCCTGAAGCCCTAATCGATTAACCCGTGTCTGATTGGTTTTAAATCAGCTTTTCAGTTTGCAAAATCAGTTTTTAAGTTTTCTAAACCTTTTGGGTTTTCTACATAAACCTTTTCATAATCATTGTGAGTAACTAACTTCATTTTTACATCATTTTAAAAAAGACTAAAGCCACATTATTCTCTTAACATTCTCTCTCACTTTTACAAAGATCAAAGTTCTTATTTTCATATCTTTGATCAAGAAGCTTTTGGATCTCAAGTTCTAATTGTTCATTGTTCTTGAAGGAGATTCAATAGGTTTATTTTGTTATTCATTGAGTTGTAATCTTTGCATTGAGGAAAATCTTTCTATAACAAGAAGAAATCTTGGTGTGTGGAATCATCAAGCAAACAAAGGAGATTGTGAAAATCTTGTTGTGAGGTACCAACAAGTAATTGTGGAAGACTTGGTGTGGGTATCATCAAGCAAGATAAGAAGGTTATATTAGAAGTTCAATAGGGTTGCAAGACAAGAGTGGGGTATCTCTTGGAGGCTATCAAGTGGGGTATCTTGAGAGACAATCGCTTGTAATTTGAGAAATCTAATTCCTTAGTGAAGAAATCTCTCTTGTGGAAGAGGGGACTGGATGTAGCTCTCAGTGGTTGAGAGTGAACCAGTATAAAATCTTTGTGCAGTATCTCTTCCTTTATTTCTTTTAGTATCTGCATTTCCATATTGTTCTTGATTGAAAACCTAGAAAAGATTGATTTTCATATAATTGAATGAATTATGTTTTAATAGTTCAAATTGATTTGGGGAAAACCTTTTTCATAATTTAGGTAATCATTAACTATCTTTGTGTTAATCAATCTCGCGCTATCTCTGATCATATATGATATTTGATTGATTTTTGTTTTCGATTGAAAAACGTTTTTTCTCTGTTCTACAGTGATTAATCGATTAACTGGTGTATTAATCGATTAACCAAAGTTTACTTGTCAGGCATTAATCAATTAATCTCTAGCCTAATCGATTAAGAACTGAAATTTTTGTGAAAAATATTCGCTTTATTTGTTTCGATTTGTTTTGTGCGAAAATCTTTCATGGTTTCTTTAACACCTATTCAACCCCCCTTCTAGGTGTTCTCCTAGTGTTCTTTAGTTTATTTCTCTACCGATTGTAGTTCCTTACAATTGGTATCAGAGCTCGGTCAAAAGACACAAGCATAGAGCTTTTTCGTAAAGATCCTTGAGGGAACTACAATGGGTTCTATTCCCTTTGGTAGTGAAGGAGCTTCAATAAATCGCCCTCCTATGTTTAGTGGAGAGGGTTATGCTTATTGGAAGATTAGGATGAGAATCTTTATTGAAGCAATAGATGTGAACATTTGGGAAGCCATTGAGAATGGTCCTCATATTCCCTCAAAACAACAAGTAGAAGGTGCATCTCAACTCATTCCCAAAGATAAGTGGACCGATGATGATAAAAAGAAAATTCAGTATGATTTAAAAGCTAAAAACATCATCACTTCGGCTCTATCTTATGATGAGTTCTTGAGGGTCTCCCAATGTCAAAATGTCAAAGAAATGTGGGACACCTTGCAAGTCACACATGAAGGCACTAGTGAAGTTAGACGTGCAAGATTGAATTCTTTAATGCATGAATATGAATTGTTTCGTATGTTGCCTAATGAATCTATATGTGCTATGCAAAAACGCTTTACTCATAGTATTAATCATCTCATTGCTCTTGGAAAAACTTTTTTGAATTGTGAAGTTATTAACAAAGCGTTAAGATGTCTAAGCAGGGAATGGAAACCGAAGGTTACCGCTATAATTGAATCAAAGGACTTGGACACAATGGACTTAGCAACTTTGTTTGGAAAATTGCAAGAGCATGAAATGGAGCTTGGGCGTTTGACTATGCATGAGAAGTCGGATAAGAACAAAGGAAACAAAGGAATCTCTCTTAAGGCTAAAAGTTCATATAATAGAGAAGAGAGTTCTGATAGTGAAGAATCTGATTCGGACATTGATGAAGAAACTATGCAACTTCTATTAAGAAAATTCAGCAAGCATCTAAGAAGAAAATGGAGGTTGAACCAAAGATAAGTGTAAAGAGTCAAAGACCTCACACTGCAAGGCCAAGTCAACAAAAGAAGGAGTAGTTTGCCATGAATGCGGAAAACCCGGTCACATCAAGTATACGTGTTCAAAGTATCTCAAAAAGATGGAGAAAGATAAGAAAAACCAAAGCACAAAAAGGCATATATTGTATGGGATGAATAAGAAAATGAAAACACATCAAGTAGTTCTTCGGATGATGAAGAAGTCGCTGCACTTAGCTTACTAGTTCAAGTAGATGAAGAAGAAAGCTCAAGTGATGAGTCAAATGAAAAAAGCGAGGAAAGCGATGTAAGTGATACTAAATCCGAAATTTCTTCCAAATATGAATTGTTAAATAATGCTTATGAAGAAATGCATGAACAACTTAGAAAACTAGCTTTGAAAAATTTAGAAAGGAAAAAGCTCATTTTGAAACATCAACAAGAGATTTTAGAACTTCAAAAACAAGTTGATAAGCTTAATCTTCAAAATGAAACTCTTGATCTCATATATGCTAGTTCTTCTTGTGATTGTGCTAGTAGATTGAATGTTGTGGTTGATTGTGAGAATTGCAAGTTGCTTAAGGATGAAAATGATATTTTGAAAAATAAGCTTCCAAGTTTCACAAGTGGTGATATCAAATTGGGCACATTGTTAAATTTTCAAAGAGAAAATTCGAACAAGTTTGGTTTGAGTTATACTAATGCTAAGAGTAAGTCTCATAGAAATGTTGTTGATTTTTCAAAGATTGATTTTTCAAAAGCACAAACATGTTTCTATTGTGGCACTCATGGACATACTTCAAATGTGTGTTATATTAAAGTGCATGGTATACCTAAAGGATATTTTGTTTGGGTTAAGAAGGGTGAAAATCCCTTAACTAACAAAAATGGACCCATGACCATTTGGGTACCAAAAAGCAAAGCATGATTGTTTTGTAGGTACAAATGAAGAGCAAAAGGTCTACAAGAATTATTCATTATTTGCATCTTCAAGTATCAAGGAAAATTTCAGCATGCTTATCATTTCTACAAAGCTCACATTTGGTATCAAGTGGATTGGCACAAGTTGTAACAAATGCATTCAATTAGTATTTACAATTGGTATTTACAATTAGTGTCAAAAATTCACAAGTGTTATCATGTTATATTTTTACAATTGATATCATTATGTGTTCATTATGTGATTATCATGCTATTGTGGTTTTGTAAAGATATTTAACATTAAATATCATACTCTTTATAAATTTCTTAACAATTGGTATCATACTTTTTCAAGTGGTATTGTGATTTCAAATTTCAAGTTATATTTTATATGCATATCATGAGGAGAAAGGGTTATTAATTTCTCACATTTTTGCTTAAGATTTCATTGTTATATTACTTTTTGATAATACCAAAAGGGGGAGAAAAGGTTATTTTGTTCTTTCTATGTAGGGGGAGCAAATTTGTTGGAGATAGGGGGAGAATCTAGCTTAACTCAATTAGATTTCAAATATCAAAAGCATTTATTGAGGGGAAGCAAGAGTCTCAACAAGTGATCAAATGGTTCGACAATCAACAACGTCAAAACATGTTTGTCATCATCAAAAAGGGGGAGATTGTTAGACCTTGTGTGCAAGTGCATGATTTTGATAATGACAATGTTTTGGAGAAGCTCAACCATGAACAAGCTCAACCAAATGACAAAGAACAAAAAACAACAATGATGAAAAGGGAGCAAGCTCATAGATTCAATGTGTATATTTTTTTATATCTTTTGTTTTGAGTCTTAGAGTTTGGGTAGAGTTATTAGAGGGTAGTGAATCTCTATCAAGTGCATGATTATATTATATCTTGAGTATTTCACTTAACCAAAATCAATAGGTGACTTAAAGGTATTTTAGAAAAGGTTTAAATTTAAGAAAACAAGTTTTTAATTGTTTTTTACAGTAGTTAATCGATTAATTTGAAGTGATAATCGATTAACATAATATTTGCATCAGGTTCTAATCAAATAACCTGAAGTGTTAATTGATTACCATAAGTCAAACAGTGCTTAATCGATTGGCCTGAAGCCCTAATCGATTAACCCGTGTCTGATTGGTTTTAAATCAGCTTTTCACTTTGCAAAATAAGTTTTTAAGTCTTCTAAACCTTTTTGGTTTTCTATATAAACCTTGTCATAATCATTGTGAGTAACTAACATCATTTTAGAAAAGATTAAAGCCACACTATTCTCTCAACATTCTCTCTCATTTTTACAAAGATCAAAGTTCTTATTTTCATATCATTGATCAAGAAGCTTTTGGATCTCAAGTTCTAATTGTTCATTGTTCTTGAAGGAGATTCAATAGGTTTATTTTGTTATTCATTGAGTTGTAATCTTTGCATTGAGGAAAATCTTTCTACAACAAGAAGTCTTGGTGTGTGGAATCATCAAACAAACAAAGAAGATTGTGGAAATCTTGTTGTGAGGTATCAACAAGTAATTGTGCAAGACTTGGTGTGGGGTATCATGAAGCAAGAGAAGAAGGTTAGATTAGAAGTTCAACAGGGTTGCAAGACAAGAGTGGGGTATCTCTTGGAGGCTATCAAGTGGGGTATCTTGAGAGGCAATCGCTTGTAATTTGCGAACTCTAATTCCTTAGTCAAGAAATCTCTCTTGTGGAAGAGGAGACTGAATGTAGCTCTCAGTGGTTGAGAGTGAACCAGTATAAAATCTCTGTGCAGTATCTCTTCCTTTATTTCTTTTAGTTTCTGCATTTCCATATTGTTCTTGATTGAAAACCTAGAAAAGATTGATTTTCATATAATTGAATGAATTAGGTTTTAATAGTTCAAATTGATTTGGGGAAAACCTTTTTCATAATCTAGGTAATCATTAACAATCTTTGTGTTAATCAATTTCGCGCTATATCTGATCATATATGATATTTGATTGATTTTCGTTTTCAATTGAAAAGCGATTTTTCTCTGTTCTACAATGATTAATCGATTAACTGGTGCATTAATCGATTAATCTCTAGCCTAATCGATTAAGAACTGAAATTTTGTGAAAAATATTCGCTTTATCTCTTTCGATTTGTTTTGTGCGAAAATCTTTCAAGGTTTCTTTAACACCTATTCAACTCCCTCCCCCCTCTAGGTGTCCTCCTAGTGTTCTTTAGTTTATTTCTCCACCGATTGTAGTTCCTTACATAAAATTGATGGGATTCGAAGTCGGGATCTCTCACAACCCCAAACGTAATCCTTACCAACCGAGCCAACGATTGTTGGCAATTGTTTACATGATATTTGATCCTATTTTTGTGTAGTGACTAGTGATAAAACTAATTATTTTTAATTCTTTGTGATCCAACTTAGAGCTATCAAAACGGGCATGCGGGCCGGGTTCGGGCCGGCCCGCTTCGGATTCGGGCCAAACCGGGCTCGGGCCAAAAAGCCCGGTTATAAATTAAGTACCCTAGTATCAAACTCAAACCCGCCCTAAGCGGGCTTCGGGCCGTGTGCGGGCCAGCCCGCATCACTTTTTTTTTTTTTACAATTCAACCACTTCAAAAAAATATATATTTATTTTTCAAAAAATTTAATGAATAAACTTCCTTTATTTTTTACACATATTTTTTTAAACAATAATAAGTGTTTTATTCTTTTATACATTTTTTAGAGGATATATTTGATTTTCTATTCTTACATAAATTAAAATGTATGTATAACTCATATAGGACAATTAATGTTGTGCTTTGATTTGTTCAGGTGCATTTTTTATATGTGAATATTGATAAAAATTAAGGGAATTTTATTATAAGTGTTTTTTTACACATATAAAATTAAAAAAATGTGAATTTTTTTTCTGGGCCACCGGGCCGGCCCGGACCCGGCCGGGTTTACCCGGCCCGAAACCGAACCCGAACCAGGCCGGGCTAAATAGCCCGGGTTGAATAAATAGGCCATATTAAGGAGCCCGAGCCCTATGATTTTTCGGACTTTTTGGCCCGGCCCGGCTGGCCCGGCCTATTTTGACAGCTCTAATCCAACTATCTTTTAAGAGAAAATGGAGAATGTATCGACAGTGTAAAAGTTTTTTACACCATCACTGCATCATCCACCATTCATCCGTTTATGGTCGTTGACTTATAGATTAAAGTAACACAAATGAATGGTGGATGATGGACTGATAATGTAAAAAACTTTACACCCTCAGTGCATACTCATTAATCTCATCTTTTAAACCTATTTTCTAGGGGTGTAAGTGATCCGGTCTTGGACCACTAGACCGATCGGACCGGACCGAAAAATATAATCCGATCTGGTCTCATGGTCCGATCCGGTCTCAAAAATTTTAAACCGATGTTACATGGTCCGATCCACGGTCTCAATAATATTTAGACCGTTCAAACCGGACCGGACCGCATACCTATAACATAAACCTAAACCTAAAACTAACACTAACCTAACCTCACAGCCCTCACACACATTGACACAGCCCTCACATTGATACAACCCACACAACCCTCACATTGACACAACCCTCACATTGACACATCCCTCCTCCCACCTCAAGTCCCTCAGCCTTCGAATGGTCCTCACAGAGTCACAGCGCCCTCACAGATCCATCGCTCTTCGTCGAAGTCGTCGTTCCACTCTCCGTCGAAGCCCACTGCCGTCAAAGTCGAAGTCCATTGCCGTCAAAGTCCCCTGCTGTCGCCGTCGAAGTCGCTGCTCGCTGTCGCTACGGCAGCCTTCAACCGTCGTCGCCTTCTTCCTTGCCATTGCTGTCGCCATTGAAGCCGCCAGTCGCCAGTCGCCAGTCGCCAGCCGCTATCGCTCCAGCATCTCTCTGAAGGTATAACTATTTTTATCCAAATCTTGAAATCAGATGGATTATATTTATTTATCCAGATCTTGAAATTAGGTTTTGTTCTTGATTTTCAATTGGATTTTCCCTTAATGAATCTTTAATGAGTTGTGTGTATGTTGAGATTGTTGTAACTTGGGACTTTATATGCTGTATTGATGTGTATGTTGGAATAGGTTGCATAGTCCATTGATAACAAGGCTGTATTTATGCTTCCTGATAAATGTTTCTTGTCTTCTTCGTGATAATAAGGTTGTCTTACTTATTACTTAACAAGACCATGGTCTAGACCGGACCGGACTGAATAGACCGCGATGCGGTCCGATCCGATTCGATCCTTAGGTGTGGATGATGTCTGGATCGGACCGAACCAGACTGCCTAACTTTAATCGATCCGGTCTGTAATATCCATGAAAAACCGGACCAGACCGGGCCGTTACACCCCTACTATTTTCTATATCTCAATTTTACCTATCGTAATAATTCAATGACTTTTTCCTACTATTGGCGGTATTTATCTCACAAGTATTATTATTTATCTCCATCTCAATTAACATACGTCAATCATAATTTTAAAAAAAGAAATATTATATTATATCATGATCACTTTTTATCTTAGGAGTTTTTTAATATGAAGAGAATATAGAGAAAATAAATCACTTTTTATCTTAGGATATTTTTATTATGAAGAGAATATTGAGAAAATAGGCAGATAAATATAACATATTTAAAAAAAAAATTATTACTCCCTCCGGACTTTATTATAAGTCCCTATAACCAATTTTCACACCCTTTAAGATAGTTAGTCAATATATTTAGCGGAATTGGAAGTGTAAATATTTGGTATAGTTTTTCAAAAGTATCCTATAGTTATTATTGGGAATCTAAAAAGTGTTGAGTAAATGGAGGTGTTTGTGAAAAAGAAGTAATTAATGCCATTAAAAATTAGAAATGCGACTTATATTAAGGAAAAAAAAGTCTTGATCGGAGGAATATTTCTTATCATAACCACTTTTTATCTTTGGTTTTTTTTAATATGACGAAAATATGGAGAAAATACGAAGATAAATATCTCCTATTATTATTTAAGAAATCATTATATCCTATAATAATCACATTTTATCTTATTACTTTTTTAATATGAAGAAAAAATTAAGAAATAGGAAGATACTGAATATATAATATTTTGATTAAAAAAAATTAAAATTATTAATGAATGTGTCACTTGGCATATTTGGTTCAGTCTCCTATCATCAATTTTTAACGTGAGAATTTTGTTTGCCAAGAAGCTCTATGGTGCGGGTATTCGGACTTTGAGAATGTCGAGAAAATAAGAAGATAAAGATCTCATTTTTTTTTTAAAAGTTATTTCCTATCATAATCACTTTTTATCTTAGGATTTTTTTTTAATATGAAGAGAATATTGAGAAAATAGGAAGATATATATCTTTTTTTATTTTTTAAATAAAAATCATTAATGATTGTACTACGTGACATATCTGGTTGAGTCTCATTTTATCAACTTTTAACGTGAGAGTTTCGTTTGCTGAAGAACTCTCTGGTGCGAGTATTCGGACCGGAGAATATCGAAAGAATAAATCACTCTTTATCATAGGATTGTTTTTAATATAAAGATAATATCCGGATAATAAGAAGATAAACATCTCCTTATTTTTTTTTTAAAAAAAAATTTATTTCCTATCATAATCCCACTTTATCTTTAGGATTTTATTTTTCAATATAAAAAAAATATCAAGAAAATAGTAAGATAAATATCTCCTTTTTTTATATACATCAGGAGTATCTTCTATCCGATAGTCGAAAACTAATCTCTGCCGAGGTGTAGAGATCATAATCGAACACTTGATATCATCGATCTTAAGAAACTCGGCCATTTACTAATTATGTTGGGCCTTGTGGATAAATATCTCCTTTTAAATGAAAAATCTTTATTTTTTTTATCATAAATCACTTTTTCACTTAAGAACTTTTTTTAACGTGAAGAAAATAAGAAGACAAATGTCTTCAAATTTTTAATATTTTTTAAAATAAAAGTTAGGGAAATTTTTTTGCCACCCTATGATCTATTAATGTCACCCCAATACTATAATTTATTCCTTTTGTGCCCTTTAAAAAAAAACTACTTTTACACAGATCGTAGGGGTTGCTTATGACCTGCAGGTCGTAACACCTCCTTACGACCCGATCAAAAATTCAAGCGGTCGTAACACCCTCTTACGACCCATTCAAAAACTGAATTTGTGACTGGGTCGTAAGGAGGTGTTACGACCTGCAGGTCGTAAGCAACCCCTACTACAAACTAAAGATTAGCAACAGAACCGCTACAGACACGTGCGTAACTGTGAAAAATGGCTTTCGTTGCCATTTGTTGCACTTAATCCTTCGTATTATTGATCAACAACACAATTCAACTCCAATCTGAATGATTGCTTTACTCCCTAGCAATGCCTCATAGTCGTAGAGAGGTATCATTTCATTGTATGAACTTGTATTTTAACTTGCATTTATATTATATATATCTACTTGGCTTAGCTTAGTTGTTTTTATTTTTCTATGTTCAACAGAAGACATTGGCATAAACTATTATAAATGAAAATTCATGCATTCAGTGCACCTTTCTTTTTGATTTTGTTAAATATTTGTTTGCAGTTAATTCAATCTCATATTGAAAATAAAATATCAATCCACAAGTTTGCTAGAGATCAGCAACGGAATGGATATGCAATTTTCCGTAGCTGTCAGGTCGTTGGGGTTGCTTACGACCCGGTTTTTGAACGGGTCGTAAGGGGGTGCTACGACCTATAGGTTGTAAGCAATCCCTAAGACCTGAGGTCGTAACACCTCCTTACAACCCGTTCAAAAATTCAGTTTTTGATTGGGTCGTGAGGAGGTGTTACGCCCGTAAGTCGTGAGCAACCCCTACGACCCGTGTAAAAATAGTTTTTTTTTTTAAAAAAGGGCACAAAAAGAATAAATTATAGTATTGTGGTGACATTAGTAGATCATGGGATGGCAAAATAATTTCCCAAAAGTTATTAATGATGGTAGCACATGACATGGTTGAGGCCCATTTCGTCATATGAGCCCTATTTCCCGAAAACTTTAGGAAGTTGCTTTTTGGCCCCCGCATACGATTTTTTGGCCCCCATTACAAATTTTAGTTGACGAAAATACCTTTAAGTTTCTTAAAATTTTCAGTAATATTTAACCGGAATATTTTCGGTTACCATGAACCGAAGAACTTTAGACCCCATTCCGGTTTCTCTTAACCGGAAGGTTTCCGGTAGCACATAACGAAAATAGATAACCGGAAGCATTTCGACATTCTAAAACCGGAAGAATTTCGACTTCCTAAAACCGGAAGATTTCCGACTTTGGCTAACCGAAAATTTGCAATTTACTGAGATTACCTCCTACTTATCTCATATGAATCACCAACATCTGTGAAGCATACAAGTTCATCCAGAAGAGCCGATAATGCAGCCGCAAATATTTCCTGCTCGTCGGTACCAGTCTGTGAATGGTAAAACTGCATGGCAGAAAGTAACATTTGGCCATATGCTTGATGAAGAGCAAAAGCAAGCACTTTTGGCGGCCAATTAACTATCAGAGGCACCATATGAGTGTTCAAATGTTTAATTGCATCCAAGAATTTTTGTTCTTTACCTTTGTCAGTGCCTCCGGCAAAAATCAAACTCAAAATATTGATTTTTCTTAAACTTTCCGGTTTGGTATTACCGGAAGAGTTCCGGTTAATAGAAACCGGAATGGGGTGTAAATGTTCTTCGGTTCAGGGAAACCGGAAAGACTCCGGTTAGATATTACCGAAAATTTTTAGTAACGTAAGGGTATTTTCGTCAACTGAAATTTGTAATGGGACCAAAAAGTCGTATGCGGGGGCCAAAAAGCAACTTCCAAAACTTTATGGTGCGAGTATCCGAACTCGAAAATGTATACTAGGTGGAAAAAAATATCGAAAGATAAATATCTCCTAATCTTTTTAAATAATAAATAAAAATCATTAATATTTATGCCATGTGACATATCTAATTGAACCCCATTTGGCAAAATTTTGACGTGCGAGCTCCATTTGCCGCGAAGCTCTTCTGATTCAAAAATATATAATATAAAATAATTGATAAACTTACAAAATCAACCTACAAATAGACCTACACCATAAAGAAAGCGACAAGTGTCACTTATTTATTATTGATTGGTTTACAAGTGACACTTGTCACTTTCTTGTGATGTATGCCTATTTGTAGATTAATTTTGTAAACCTACGTATTATTGCTCATAGGGGTTGATTTTCAAAAGATACAATAAGAAAATGATTTAAAGACCTACAAACCTGCACATAAGATTATGACACTTGTCATTTTCAAATTAAAAAAATTAAATAAAAGAACTTAAATGACAAATGTCAAGATCCTAATGTGTAGGCTTATGAGTAGGTCTCTTTACGTAGGTCTCTCAATCATTGCTCATAATAAAAAAAAATTCACTTTAAATAAATTATCTCCTCCTTTTAGCTACTGTGTAACATCCCTCATTTTCATAAAAAAGATTAAATAATTATTTTGACATTGAAAATTATTTAAAAGGAAGTGTTTTAGGAAGATGAACAAAAATAAATATATTTCTTGGAAATAAAATAGTTGTAGTAAGAATGACTTAAATAAGATAATTAAGAAAATGATATTTTTGTAAAATGTTATGCAAAGATCAGGCAATATCTCCTTCGTTAATTGTTGGATCTTGCTCAAATTTTTAGACAAGGTTCCTAACCTTTTTATCTTAACATCCAACAGTGAAAATGTTGTTTTGAGAAGCAAATCTTTTTAAATTAATTTTTCAGTGAAACAGTGTATTATATTTAAGTTTCTGAATTTTAGTAGTGGCTAACCGGTTAGTAAAATCAGTAACCCGTTAGTACGTCTGCAGATGTAGAAAATTAAGTTGGCTTAACTCGAAATTTCGAGGTAAAAACGTGATTCCACTTCCCTTAAGCCACATAGCACATATTAACACCCCAAGGCAAGTGTGTGGTATAGGAGAAGGAAGGGTAGCATGTATAGCTCACCCTTATCTCATCCTTGCACTATCTCATCTCTTTTTCCCTTTATGTAAATATAGGTTATTGGGGCTGAGCCCTTGAAGGAATTCCCCTCTATTTTCCATACCAAAACTCTGCCAAAATACGTGCATATAGCTTGCTTTGAGTTATTGCACAGAGAACTCATGATTAGTGAGTGAAAAGCTTGAGAACTCTTGGTGTTTCTTCCTCTGTTTTGCTGGTTTATTCTGTTTTATTTATGGAGTTGTTGTTGCTACTGTTTTGGCTGCAATAATTGAGCAATTCAGAGCCTCTAAGTTGTGTTTAAGGTATGAGAGATTTCATTCATATTGCTAGGATTATTGATTGATTAATTATGAACTTGATTGTGTGGTTTTGAGCCAAGACATGACTACTGGACTTGGAGGTTCAAATAGTCACTTGCTATTAATTGAGACTGAATATATTGGAACTAAATGATGAAAGCAAGTGAAAGAAACTCATAAACTTGGCTGAATTATGGAGGAGTAACCTTTGGTTTGATGTTAGAATCATTTCTGGACCATATGTATGTTTGATTAGGACTTGTTTGAGATTTGAGAATTTGGAACTTGACTTGTTGAACTCATGCTTACTATGTTGTCCAGGGATTTAATGTTTGATTAAAAAGGGATAGTAACTTAACGAATGAATGAATTGAATATGAATAATATGATATGGTAATGAATTCTTTGTCTTGTTTTGGGATGCAACTTGATCTAATGAATGGATGATTCACTAGGAAATAAATCTGTTATATGTAAAGAAGGTGTTATATCAACTGCTAATGAATAGGAATGAGGTTTAAAATGAATTGGAACTGGAAAAGTGCAGAATTCTGCTATGTGGTATGCAGGTCTGTACTGACTAACCGATTAGTGGTCTCAGTAACTAGTTAGTGTCTGACAGCATGCATTGGTTGTTCAGGTTTGAACTAATAACTTGTAGTATGTAAATGAAATATTTATAATAATTGTTCTGATTTAGTAAGACTTTATTGAGAATTACGTTAATGGATTAAGAAGTTACAAAGTATGCTTTGATATGCTTAAGTCTTGTTACAACCTTAGAGTCATAGTTCACGGTTAATCTAATTAAATCATATTTTAGTAATGCCTTAGAAGCTGTATAAGGAGTAGGAAGGAATTAGTTTAACGTTTGGAAGGTTTTGGACTTAGAATCAGTGTGGTTTGCTCTCAAGTCTGTTGTCACTAACCGGTTAGTGGATCTTGTAACCGGTTAGTGCCTTAGAGAAATGAATAAATAAATAAATTTATTGCAATAATCATGGAGAACTTTGCATAGACGTTATACTAGTTGGTTATTGACTGGAGACCTCATGGAATTGACAATGATTTTAATGATGATTATATTTGATAATGTTTTACTGAATTAATTATACTTTGGAAATGGTTTGAATGATGTTTGGATCATCATTCACATGAAGTTTAGTGATTAATGAATTGATAATCACAATTGATGAACTATTCCTGAAAAGGAAAATGTGTGATAACAAAGACAGGAAAAATGAATAAGTCTCCCTCATGCACGGTTTGGTATGAAGGTCGAGCACAAAAGAATTTCATGAGATACAAATATGTTATGATAAATTGAGTACAAGGGACGTATACAAAAATGATTAGAATCTCGGTATATCGTGTCCTTTGGGAGGGGACTTGTTGCGAATAGGACGCTATTCGTAAGCGATATAGCCATGAATCCCGATATACTGTGTCTTATGGGAAAAGACTTGTTGCGGGTAGAACGCTATCCGTAAGCAGTATGTCAACGATGATATCCCGATATGACGTGTCCGTTGAGAAATAACCCGTTGCAGATACGAAGGAGTGTATCTGTAAGCGTCATGTCAATATGGATATCGCGGTACGGCGTGTCCTTTGCAAATACGACGGAATGTATTTGAAAGCGTTGTAGCCCAGTATGTGTATGACCCTTGTACAATCGAGATGTTTTTGAATAGTGATGATGTACCTATGAATTCTTTTGTAGAATAGAGAAAAGCCTCGCATTGCATACATAATAACCAGATGAATGTGACTGATAAGACACTTGATTAGCATGCATCATGATTTATTGTATGTGCGTGACTTAATCACTCTTACGCGATATGACAAGTGACTTACTTCCATCTACCATGTCTGGTGGTAGGTACAAGTTCAAATAAGAGATAGTCAGTCTATCCAAGCCAGAGACTCAAGCAAAGAAGAAAGATGCTCAATTGGATCTGATCCTTTGTAACCCTAAGATGTTATACTTTAAAAAAGGAAAATTTTTATTCACTATTCTTGAATAAAGGGAATTTTTATTTTCCGGTGTAACTTTTTTACTAAATTCTCTTATTCCCTTTATAAAAGCATCGGGGTGTTACATACTGCATAGGCTTATCTTTATTATTATTTTAAAAGAAAAAAGGGGGAATTCACAAGATAACCAAAATTCCCTTCCAAAACTTTACATGTCCAAAGCACAGACCTAAAGATCCTCTCAAATCATGGTTCATCCCCACAGCTCAGTGAACTTGCACCATGTTCCAATGAAAATGTATAGCCACTACTATGAGACAATGATCAATCAACTTAAATCAGCTCATGTATAGAACAATGGATCCTAAATTGGTTATTTGGTATGAAGAACAAAATTTTCCATACTTTTCAATTTGCATCATACAAAAGAAATAAAGGCTCATCTTCGGCATGCAGTCAGCATAGGCTTTGTTTTAGAGAGGAAGATGAACAAATGAATGCATTTTCATTCATCATAACCATAGCCTGCATCAGCATCATCTAGCTCCACTTCACCATTACCATATCCAGACATAATACTGACAAAAAGGACAACTGCAACCACCTGTGCTACCACAAAATATTTGGCCCTTCTTCTATAGGTTTTTTCCTCCTTTGTTTTCTCTCTTTTGGGTTTGCTCTTGGGCTTTGAACCTACAAGAAAAAATGACATCAAACTTCATTATGAATAACAGAAGATAAGAGCTTATGTCTTAATTGTATAAATTAAGCGAACAAATAGTAATTTTCTTTTCTTCCAAAAACTTCAAGAAGACTACTTCATAATATTCTAATCCGAAACCTCACATACTTTCCTATACTCTTTATTGCCCATGATCAAAACCTTAATTTGAACCCTTATTTTTAGTTTTATAAGGGACAAGACCACAAATCCTAAGGAATCATTGATCTAGATCACAACTCAATCTTCCACGGGTATACCAATTAAATTTATAAAATTCTGCATCAAGCAGGGACGGACCGAGCAATTTTGAATTTTCGGATCTGAGGGCGACATATATAAATCAATAATGTTAAAAATATAAAACCTATATTACAATATTGAAATTTTAGAATAAAGAAACATTCATACAAATTTTCATAATTATCATCTACGAGTTTTTATATTTTTAAAATTCTGAATAATTTTCTTATTTTCAACAATATCAAAATCATCGTTCACTTTGATGATATTCATAGCGGTTAAAGCTCTTTCAACTATTGTCGTTATCATAGATAGTGTTAAAGCTAATTGTAAAAGTAAATATATCAATCGATAAACAACACGTTTCATGATCTCCACAAGCTTTATAGAAAGATAAAATTTCATGATTCCCCCTAAATTCAGAAAACACACTGTCAAAGCACACATCTACAAAATAGATTTCATGTTGACTATCAAGTGCCAAAATTTCAATTGGAGAAAACTCTAAAGGATAAAATTGAAATATTTTTCTTTTGAAATATTTTTCCATTGCTGGAATCCTAAACACTAAAATTAATATTAAAAATTGCCACAAGTCAACAATGAACCATCAAATTGGTACTGTATACTAAGTAATAAGAAGCAATAAGCAATAAAAAATGAACACAATCCTTCATTTTAAAAATAACCCCAAATCCAAATTTTATAAAGAGAAAAATACCATACCTAACCTATCACTAAAGTGAAACAATAAGAAGCAATAAAAATTGAATAATGATTATCGATTAAGATTAATGAAAAATGAGGGACTTATATCTAAAATGGAAATTTTGGGTTAAAAACTTGAAATTGAGTAACACAAATGGAGTTGAGATTTAGGTTAAAAAAAAGGCTTCCTTTAATTTGCGAGTCTTGATCATTTGATGTAATATGCTGTCCTGCTCTTCATGCATATGAGCAAATAAACTTGCTTATAGTTGCCTTCATTGGCTTTACACGAGGATAAGTAGCAAGGAACCATGAAAATATAACACATGTTCAAGTGTGAATTTGGGCCAATGCCTATGAGTCTATTATTTTTCCTTTAACTTGGCCTAATTATTTTAGCACCACTATGTATTATGTATACTAAAATTTTTTGCCAAAATATGGGTCCGTCCCTGGCATCAAGTGATGTCGAAAGATTAACTATAATCCATTAGTTGTATCTTACTTGTGCCTACAACACTCAGCTACTGAAAACCTACAAATTTCATAATTTCAGAATATTCGGGTGCAAGTCTGGGAAAATTAAAAGCCTCGAACATTCCAATTAATACCATACCAAGCCACTGTTTTCAAATAACATTATCACTAGAAGCAACTCAAACCAGAAAAGAGAGAGAAGGGTTCTTTAATAGTTACCTAAAGTAAAAAGAAAAGAAAAAAGAAAGAAGCAACGGTTACACTTGTTAAGGGAATCCCATCAAATAAAACTGAGATTAGAAAAGTCTGCATTTATGAATTCCTTAAAATATCTTACCTGATGTTGATTGACCTCTGGAAGCCGATGATGATGCATCTGCACGAAAAGGCGTGTCATCAGAAGGGAATGTACCAGCTTCTATAAGTTCTGTCTTACGTTGCTGGACATATCTCACTAAGTTAGCATGTTCTAAAAACTTGATCTGCAGTGTTGACGACTCCTGAAAAGCAATAAACAAAGTTCAAAGTTTTCTGAAAATAATAATTCTCAGCACTTCAAGTAAGCTATAGCTTTTCTACACCTGAAAATAATAATTCTCAGCACTTCAAGTAAGCTATAGCTTTTCTACACAAACAGAATACAATCACCTCAGGAGCAAAAATAACAACAAAAGAAGAAACAGAGCTGACAATCTATGAAAAAAGAAGCCCGGAAACTCAGGCAAATGAGTGCACAAACAATTAACTTGTAAAGGACTACATCACTTTAGTGCCAGAATTTCCCTACTCAAAAGTACCGCCTAATATTAGGTTAGGCTTCAAGAATAGCATTTCTAAATAAGGAAACATACAAATCATCAATCTCCCATTTACTCAGTATCTCATCACTAGAAGTCTAGAAAATGATCTTATCCCACATGACCATGAAAATCCCAAGCAATAGATACCACATAGCTAAGAAGTACATACACCTCACAGGGGTATTAACTTGATCTCGAAAAAATCCTATGATAGGGGCAACTAAAAGTTATCTTGACAACTCTAGAGAAGAAAGGAGTTCATATTGTACATATTAGAGAGCAATAACAAATACGTATGATGGGGTAACTACTAATGTGAAAATGCAAGAGAGTGTCACAGATAATATTTTCCTAAAACTATAGGTTTCCACCAAGGATTAACTTTTAGTCCACAACTTTTTTTATCTTAGTAATGGACATACGTACTGAGCGCATGTGCACAAGCAAATTCCTGAATGGATGTTTTTTTCTTCAAAAAATATAGACCTAGCTGATAAGTCGAGAAAAGGATTATATTTGGCTGTTATTATTGTTATTGGAAAGCATCTATCACTAATGGCATGGCAGCTGTTTACTACCTATTACATATGAAAAAAATTAATAAATTTGTACTAGAGAAGTATAATCCTAAGAAATATCACCAGCTTTTACGAGTCCCTTCCATTATCATCAAATAAATTATACTAGAGTGATTTTCTGCTTCTGTCAATAGGCAGCCATAAACAACTAGATAATAGTTCCTAAGGTGTAAATTCAAAAGTTTCCATGGTCATAATTCAAAAGTCATGAAGCTCAACATCCAGAATACATTGCGCAGTTAGACAGTAATGCAATCATATTTCACTAAAACTTGTAAACTCATCAATCGTCATCCAATTACATTCTGTACAAGCCATGAAATTCACAATACCACAAAAAATCTTAGCTTTTCATGCAGCCCACTGGCCCCTATCAACTTCCGACTCTGGCTGGTTGTTCATCTTTTTTTGGTACAATGGTGGTAAGGAGGTTTAAACCTATGACCTCATGCAAACTACCTAAACGACTAAACCCCTAACCACTAGCCCAATCTTAGTGGTTTGAACCTATGGCTGGTTGTTCATCTTTCAACACACTCAACCTCAAGCTGTAAGTTTTCTCAACCATGAACTACAATACTCGGTTCTGTTATAAGATTTTGGCTCAGTAATTCCTTGATCCTGACTCCTGAACATATCATAGTTAGCTAATTATTACCAATCTACTCAACATTAAAGCAAATTATCAGTCAAATAAAAGCTAGCACTTATAAGTTCCTTTTCACTCATATTTATTGGCTACTGTCTTATAACCCAAGTGATCAATAGACACTAGAGTACCTGTAGTTATCTTAAAATATCAGAAGCATGATATAATTAATCCGTAATATAACTCACAGGTAAAGCTTGAAGAACAACTAATGCATGAGCAAGAAAAATAGCATCCAAGCTTGATGGCCTGCATAAACAGAATAAAGCATTTTAATACATTATCACAATGTTATGTTCAAAATTTGCTATGGAAATGATAGGAAGACCAAAACATGGCACGTATTGCTCTAACAAAAGGTAAATTGACATAATACAGAACTAGACTAGTCACCTGTTTCCAAATAAGTAGTTCGCATCCCCTAACAAAGTTGACAGAGCATCATAAGCAGAGTTTGCTCTCTCATAAATCTGTTGATACAAAGTTGCGATATATAAATACCCTATCAAATAAAAAAATTCATTTACAGAAAATTGAAACTATTATGCAGAGAACTTGTCATAGTCCCAAATGTCCTTAGAGCAAATATCAAGAGAAACCAACCTCGTCTTCCTTTACTTCAACATTGTTCTTAGTTATCTCATGTTTCTGCTTTACCCAGTGAGCTTTCGTCCAAAACAAGACCTTTCCTATAGGCCAAGGAAGATCAGAATAATAGATGCTGTAAGCCGAGGAACTGTCACAGCCCACCCACAGTTCATACTCAAGTGCATCGGCGAGCCAAGTGGTCAGCATCACTTTGGTCGGAATCCATTCAGGGAGTGAAGAAACCCCGGCATCCAAATCTAAATCACCTACTCTTTCATCCTTCTTCAAGCACTCTATGATCCCATCCTTCTCATTGTTATATGCCACACTATCACCAGCCTCAAAGTAAGGAATTTGATCTAAACACCACAATGCAAACAACAACAATAATTAAATAAAATCAAGAGTGAATACCTGAATTCATCCCAAGAAGAAGAAAAAAACACGCAACGACAATTTTGGGTGTGTTTGGGTCGACAACTTAATTAAGTGCTTATTATTATTATTATTATTATTATTATTATTATTATTATTATTATTATTATTATTATTATTATTATTAAGTGCTTATTCAATGAGCTGTTTAAACAAGCTAAAAAGAGCTTATTTTCATAAGCTTCTCTAATAAGCTTATTGAGAAATAAGCTAAAAAGAGCTTATAAGCTATTCTCATAAGCCCAAATAAACTCCCAAATGTCATTTTCAGTGCAAATCTTTAGTGACACGTTATCCCTCTCAAAGACTATTCTGATAACCATTTAACATTCTTAAGAACTAAATTGAAATTTTCCATTTCTCGGGAACTAAATTGGGGTTTATTAGGCACTAACTTAGGCATATTTACCCAAAAAACCAAATAGTCTCAAGCGAAAGAGAAAATAACAAAAATAGAGAAAACAAGAAACAGTATCAAATGGGCATGAATGCAAGATGACCCACACGCCTCAAACACAATGAAATGGTTAAAAGCACAAAACTTTTATGAATAAATGAATAAATAAATGAAGGGTTATTGAAGATGATTAAAAGTTTGCATTTTTTGAGCAAAATAAATAAATAAATAAGGAAAAGAAGGGTGGCAGACCAGAATCAGGGTAGTTGAGGTGGAAGTGCAAGTGGAAGGGAAATTGAGAGAGTTTGAGATAAATGTAAGCAGAGAGGGATTGAGGGCATGCAGTTGGGAGGCCAAAGTATGGCTTCCTCACCACAAGGGTGTGAGTTATGCTCTCATTCTCTTCCATTGCCGCCATAAAGAAAAACCAAGAAAACTGTGTTGTGATGTGAACAATCAAAAATTGAACAAACAAAGAAAAGAATGGTGGGTTTCTTCTTCCTTGTGATGTGAAAAAACTATTACTCTCTTGCTACCTAATTATAAGACATCTTAAACACTTTTATTTTGTCTTTATTTATAAAGCTTTTTACCAATTTTTAATGAACATTAATTATTTTTTTCACAAAAACCCCTATTTATTTAACACTTTTTAGATTCTCAATAATATTAATAGGGTTAGTTTTGAAAATACATATCAAAAGTTCACATTTCCAATATAATTAACTAAATTATTCCACCTTCTTAATAGACGTGAAATCTTCTAAGAGGATCTTATAATTAGGGACGGAGGTAGTAGATGGTTATTTTCTATTTTTAATTTGGCCGGGTAACTTTTTATATATATATATATATATATATATATATATATATATATATATATATATATAGGTCCTACATAATACTAAGTTTGATCCAATACTTCCCACCTAAAATACAAATAATTTTAAAAAGGTTGAATGACGTAAGAATTTCAAGATAAATACTTTGCACGTAAATTAATGTGAGGTTGGTTAAGTAGTAGTTTACTTGATTTTTTAACCAACTGGTCTCGAGTTTGAGCCTTGGGTATGGAGTAACAGGGGACCCCTACTGCTTAGTGCGAGCTCAGTTGGGTAGGATCGAATGAGTCGAATTTTGGATAAACCAAATCTGGGTATCGGTTGGTCCAAAAAAAAAATACTTCGCACATAAAATACATAAATTTAAGGAAATGCTTATTTAAGTTTTTGGTCCTTGAAAGTTGACCGAGTTTTGATTTTAATCCTTATCTTTTTATTTGACCGGTCTTGATCCTTAAAAATTTAATTTTTTTTTTGTTTTGGTCCCTACCATTAGGGATACCACGTTAATTGATGATGTGGCTAACGAAGTGTTACGTCAGCATGCCACATGTCTTTTCGTTTAAAGTAAAAGGTCCATGAAAGCTGACCGAATTTGGTTTTAGTCCTTATCTTTTCTTTCGATCGATCAAAATTCTTAAAAGTTTAAATTTTTTTTTGTCCCTGTCATTAGTAAAATACTATTAATTGCCAATGGGACTCATGTAAGTTGGGCCATCTGGGGCCAACCGCTACTAGAGTTTTGTTTGCCTTACTGGGTTATCCATGTCATTTGCCAATGTGACAGCAACACATTATTGTGCAAACACATGACATGTTATGTGACAATCCGTTAGCCATGTCAGCAATTAACAATATTTTACTAATAGCGGCAGGGACCAAAACAATTTTTTAAAAACTTTTAAGGACCTTGACCGATAAAAAAAGATAGGGACTAAAACCTTAATTCAGTCAACTTTGAGGGACTTTTTACTTTAAACAAAAAGACACAAGGCATGATGACTTGACACTCCGTTAGCCACGTTATCAATTAACGGTGGATCCCTGACGGTAGAGACCAAAACCAAAAAATTTAAACTTTTAAGGATCAAGACCGGTCCAATAAAAAGATAGGGACTAAAACCAAAACTTAGTCAACTTTTAGGGATCAAAAACTTAACTAAGCCTTTAAAAAATGGTTAAATGATGTAAGAATTTGAAGTAATTTAACTAAGATATTCTTTACGAGAAGAAAGGAGAGGAAAGATAACAAGATTGAAGGTGAAAAAGAAGTACTCCCTCCGTTTCTATATGTAGGACACCTTTGGAAAATTTTACGTCCATCAAGAAAGTTGATTAATTTAGCTAATTGTATTGAAAATGTGAATTTTTTATATGTATTTTCAAAATACCCCTATTAATATTATTGAGAATCTAAAAAGTGTTAAATAAATAGGGGTGTTTGTGAAAAAAGGTAATTAATGGTCATTGAAAATTTGTATAAAGTCTTATAAATATGGACAAAATAAAAGTGTTAAAAGGGTCTTGTATTTAAGAACGGAATGAGTAATTATGAATAAAAGTATAGTTAAAAAAAGAATATTTATATATTAAGTTTGTAAACTGTCAGAACATATGAATAACAAAAAGTTATACGATCAATATTTTTCGATGGGAACTAATAAGCTTTTTCTCACAAGGATGTTCATTCAATTTCTCAACCAAAATTCACAATTTGATATAATCAATGAATAATATGTCGGATTGGTTCCTGACTTCGTGGACATCGGTCAAATTAGTTCCTAAAATTTTTAAAATTCCAAATTAGTCCCCGAGATAGAAACACGTCAATTATATTAGTTCTTGACGTTAATGGTCCATAAGGTCATGGACTAATTTGACCGATTTCGACAATCTCATGAACTAATTTGATTGATACTCAACAGTCTTTGTTTATTTTTTGGCCAAAACGGCATCGTTTTGGACATTCTGTTGGTCCACGCTAAGGACTACTTACGGTTATTAACGTCAGGGACTAATACTGCTGATGTATTCCTATCTCAGGGACTAATTTGAAAATTTCAAAAACTCATGAACTAAATTGATCGATGCCTATAAAATCAGGAACAATTCTGATATATTACTCTGTAATCAAGTCATATATATATATATATATATATATATATATATATATATTATATTCATAAAATTTCTCTATTATTTTTTTGAAATGGTACAATTGAAAATGAGTTTAATTTAACTTAAGAAAATTTACTTAAAACAAAAACCTCATGAAACTAGCTTAGACATTGAAAATAACTTCAAGGATAATGGAAATAGTTTGGTTGCTTTATTTTAAGAGAATAAAGTATCTCATCATATGATGAGATAAATTATCTCCTTAACCCACTAAGTTAATGACACGTCTTTTTTTAAAAGCTTTTCCTTTTCCAAATATAAATTAGAAAGAGGAGCCCGATAATAAGAAGGAGAAAATCGAAGGTCACCATCAACCTCCTCCATCGTCGCCCGACTACATCTGGAAGCCACCACTGGCCACGTGCCCTCGATCTGCCGATAGCCTCAGCTACCCCTACCTCCACCGTTGTCATGATGTTGTATATAGTAGCACGACTTGCATTCTGCTCATATATATGAATTTGTAGATATGTCATGCATTGGTTTAGGTTGTGAGAATTGCATTATGACTTCTTGTAATGTTTTTTTTTTTTTTTTTTTTTTTTTTGGCAATTGTAATGCTAAGTTAATATCCTTGAGAAGAAGATAGATAAAATTTATGATTTCCATATAAACAGAAATACGTACCAGTGCAGTGTTGGAAAAGCTTCCTTAAGGACTTATCATGGAATTGTTATTTGGAATGTTTCTATAGAATAAGAAGAAAGATAAATTTATAATCATATTATGTAGTGTTGTTCAAAAAAATTAATGCAATAATGCATCATAGTTTTTAATTTATATGTCGTCACTATTCGCATGGTGAAGAAACGGATGGTTCGAGTGGATCGGAGGAGCAACCTCCTTTTTGACGTGTTCGAGGCAGCAACAAATTTGTACGGTGAGAGAGAAGTTTTTCTAAGACACCATGATAGCTAGCTTTATATTAGGACGTTCCGTACCATCTCAAAGATCGGAACTAGTAGTGTGGTCTAATAGTTTAGTTGTATGACGGCTTCTTAGTGTGTGTGACTTGCCGTTCATATGAAAAGAACTAAGACCACAATTTGTTATATGATATTATGTATGTGAAAAATCATCATGATTTATTGCTATGAATTTATTGTTGTAAAGCATGAGAATATATTGTTTATCATTCTGCTATGCTGATATTATAATGCTTATATCGAATTAAGAGTTTGTGAACACTTGAGAAATAAAACTGTGAGGAGAGAAAGAAATTATATGATTAAGAGATGATTATGTGCTATTGGGCAAAGATTTTTGGAAATCTTACTGTAAAGAGTTCTTGAAAGTTAAAAGACACAAAGAAATATATTATTGGCCCTCATGGGTGTAAGTCTTTACGTGGAAAGGCATCATGGTTCATAAAATATTTATATAATATGAGGAAATGTGATCCGTACTGTGAAGATGTCTGGAGCATGAAGGATTCTTGGAAATATTTCCTTGCACGGTCTATGTGACGTGCCGATGTTATGATGTAATTTTTGAGTTGGCCACGGATTGTCGTGGTTGTGAGCGTTATTATGTCATTGTACTGGGATGAATTGATGATTATGAAACTATTGAGAGTATGGAACTATTAATCAGCTAAGGTACAATGAGGTTTTATTTAGCACTTATTAGTTTCCCCCGCATGGTCTGTATGACATGCTGCTGTTATGAAAAAGAAATTTTTAAAAGTATGATGATGCTTGGGCCGGGTGAGCCATAGGCCCCACTCCCCGGATAACCCGTTGGTCCAAACGCCATGGTTTTAGTATACCGTTAGTTGAGCAAGGGGCTATAGGGAGAATGCATATGAGTTGTTGGTCGTGTGAGCTAAATTGTCGTGGTTGCGAGCATGGAGATAAGTGTCACTGTACCTTGGGGAGATCTAATTGTCGTGAGTTGACTTTGAAAGTTTAATGAATGGGTCGAGTCCCTTTAGAAGCGCTTCGAATAGTAACTACGGTTATTATTTCGAAGTGGGGCTTAGAATGGGTCGACCAACCTTTGCGTAAATAATTTAAAGGTTTATTTAAGTTTTTAGTCCCTGAACTTAAGTGTTCTTTTGGAATTGGTCCTTAAACTTTTTTTTCGATGCTTTGAGTCCCTGAACTTTGCCCAAATTTTGGAAATGGTCCTTTCATCACTTAAGTGGTGATATGACCGAGTATATGCCACGTCATCACATTCGCCACATTGATAGGTAATATGCTAGATGATGCCACGTGCATTTTTTAAATAAAAAATCCAATTTATTAAAAATAATTAAAAATTGTATTTTTTTTAAATCGAATCTTTTAATAAAATTTAAAAGAAATTATTCTTTTAATAAAAAAAATCATGTAGTGTCCCTTGGCTCTACATAGCAAGTCACTCGTTGATATTGTGAAAGTGACGTGACATGTCGTTAACTATATCATCACTTAAATGACGAAATGACCATTTCCAAAAATTAAACAAAGTTCAGGGACCCAAAGCATCGATAAAAAGTTTAAGGACCAATTCCAAAAAAACACCTAAGTTCACGGACTAAAATGTTAAATAAGCCTAATTTAAAAGACATTCCTAACCCTGCGAGTTGAGTGTGGAGTAGTGTAGAGGAAAGATACCTTGGGTACCTTCGGGTACTCAGCCGTGAATTACGAGAGGGGAAGGCAAAGACGGTGAACATCAAGAAGATAATGAGGAATTCTCTAAGCGGAATGAGGCTACAATAATGGCTGGGTCTTTATGGTTGAGCGGGTCATAGTAAGTTTTGCACTAGAGATTAGAGAAGGACTATTGCCCCCTTGAGCAAGTCTTGAACGGTGAGAAGGAACCTGAACGAGGCTAGATGGGCATTGTGCCTGGGGCACTTTTATTTTGTGTCTGGGACACCTTTATTGTGGAATTTCATTTGATATATTTTTGGTCGGCCACTTGGAGTGATTGCGAACATTATTTTTTATGACATCGATGCCGGCGTGGCATGGTTCCTGTACATCTCGTTTGCTTTTCGACTTAGGATTTGGTTGGACTTTAATTTGGAGGCGATGTAGTCGTGTGTCCTGACTAAAGTTGTTACCTCAATGATATTCCTCCTCGTATCATTGACGGAGGCAACAACACTAAAACTCCAAATAAAAGATTAATAATCCGAAGAATTCTCTCAAGTATTTAAGTTATGTAAATTTATTTAGGCAAAACTACTACTAGATTGGTCCTGTAAGTTATTTTTTGGTTGCGATTTCGTCCCTTAACTTTTTTTTGTTTCAAATAAATCTGGAAGGTTGTAACTTGTTTCAAATAAATCCTTCCATCCAATTTTGTCTTAGCACCGTTAATGAGAGCTTCCTATGTGGCAACAATTGGTCTTACATGGCTAAAACTTAACGTTACACCCCCAAAATGATGTCATATGAGGCCAAAAGAGAAAATCAAAATAGTTAGGGATAGCCCAATAAGCTTCTATTTTGGCCTCATACGACATAGTTTTGGGGTGTAACTTTGAGTTTTAACCTTGTAAGACCATTGATTACCACATAGGAGACTCCCATTAACGCTGTTAAGACAGAATTGGACGAAAGAATTTATTTGAAACAAGTTACAATAAATGAATCCACACTGTCAACGTTAACTCGTCCGGATCACTTACTCTCTCCTTTTCCCCTGCTTCGTGTGTTACTTGTATGTACACTAGATGATGGATCTAACGGAGGCTCTGGCATACAAGGATAGTGACTTGATTCAGTGCTTGATGGATGCAAATTGGATGTGGGGAACGCGTTAAATTTAGCATTGAGTTAGGAGAATTGTCTTGAATTCCTTGATTTTTTAATGTGGATATTATCATTGCTCTAGTTCACTATGTTCCCCCTTTTTATTTCAAATATCATTTCTTTGTATCTGAATATTGTTGATGTTATGAAATCACCATAAATTTGAAATAAGTTTCAATAAATGAATGAAATCTTTTTCCACAATCAACTAGTGTTATAGTTCATATGAAATGAGTTAGACAAAAAAGAGATTTATGACAGCTCGATTTGGGGGCTTGATTTTTTTTTGTTTGTACCCTGGTATCTGGCTCACTGGGCCGACTAATCCAGTTCGAGGGGGTCCCGGGGTTAAGGTTTTATTCCTCTCCCAACGTTGTTGCAGGGGATCGAACCGTGATTCGCCCTATCAAGTGCAGCCTCTGGCACCACTGCACCAACAGCTTGTTGGTTTTGGGGGCTTGAATTAAGAGGTATTACGCAGTAAAGAAAACCGTAATTATTGTTTAACAAGTGAAATATTTTTGAAAGGGAACATCATTTTGTTTATGAAATCTTATTGTTTAAAAAAATTGCTCATATTTTCACTATAATTTTTAGAAGTAAACATATTTTCAAGTTACTAAATCGGGGTGTTTTAGGGGCTACCCTAGTGGATTCGGTTAAGCTCAAATAGAGCTCAGGCTAGATCAGGCTAAGGCTAAAAGGCACAACTATATTTTATGTACACAAATGTGCATCCCAAGCCCTGCCCTAAACGGGTTGTGTATTTTATGTACACAAATGTGCATCCCAAGCCCTGCCCTAAACGGGTTGTGGACTATGCGAGCTAGCTCGCATATTATTATTATTTTTTTTGATAACCCAGAGCCTGGACCCAACCACGTCGACCCTTGGATCTGGGGGGGCTAGCCAAACTGGGGGGAAATATCTACTCCGTCCCTGGAGCGCCTCCCTCATAAATCTTAGGCATGTCCGTCCTGGCCAGGATTCGAACACGTAGCCACTAGGTAAACCCAGCCTTAGCGTGCTCTCCCTTTGCCAGTTGGGCCAAGCCCAGGGGACACTCGCATATTATTATTATTATTATTATTATTATTATTATTATTATTATTATTATTATTATTATTATTATTATTATTATTATTATTTATACAATTTTTATATATTCTTTGAATAATAAATAAATTTTATCAAGATTCTCAATGCCAAAAATTCATATGCAAGTTAGAAATTGTATCCATAACTTTGGAAGCCATTATTGTCAATTAAAAAAAAATAATAATAGAGAAGTAAAATTGATGTGTATAAGAATCTCATGTCTTTTTCACCTATATTTGTAAGTAAGTAACAAACTTACAATGAAACATAACTATGTAAGTCCAACATGACTCATTAGTATTGTGCATAAGATAAACCAATGCATAATAAATCATGAATGAAAAGAAAAAATTTCATTCCAAAAACCAGAAGGTTAAGACATATTTTGGCAAAGAGTACAAGAAACGAGTCACAATCCATACCCAAGAGCTGGAAAAAAAAACCCTCCAACCCCAAAAGTAGAGAAATTACATAGTCTATATTTTTTTACATATTCTTGTTCCTGCGTATTTTCCTACGAATCTATATTTTTTCCAGATTCGCATGCGGATTTTTCATACAAGCTAAGTTTTCCCGTGGATTTCGTTGCTAATACATGTTCTCTTTTTATTACAATACAGCAATAGAAGGCTTTATTCCAGTCCATAATCCATGTATCATTAACAAAGATTGTAAGGATTTCTGTCAATTAGAATTAGGGTATAGATATTATGAATGCATTGCACCTTGGTGTAAATGTATGTAATTAGAAAGTTGAATAATAATGTTTCATTAGGTTTTCACTTTTTTATGTCATGAAGTTGTTGTTCTTAAGATTTCTCTCATTCTCATTATTTGCATTATATTAACTTTGAAAATATCTACAAATTATTAGATTATTATAATCATATTCTACAACCTTGATTTGCCTCTAGGAGATATGGAGGATAACGTGCCACTGAATATTAATAATTAGCTACATTCCTTTATAAATTTGTTATGCTTATGTGATAATTTTTTTAGGGGGTCGCATATTTTTCCCTTTGTAGCTAATGAATGATTGTTCAATATATAAAATGATTATTATGTATTCAAAGAAACAACAAAAGAAAAAAAAAAGCATAATTAATATAAATTAATTTGTGTAACATAATTATATACTTAAACATGACAAACGAAGATGAGAGGATGACTATATTTATGTAACTTTATATGTTGGGTTTGCTTATTAGGAGAGATTGAGAAACAACATATTGCTTCGAGAAATATTATCTTGTGATCATATAACATGAAGATTACATCCGTAGATGATTAAAAAAAGCTTATTTACGTCTTTAGTTCATAAAAAGTTCAGCGCCTTTTGATTTTAGTCTCTAGAAGTTATGTTGACTGTGACTAGTCCTTAATTTTTCAAACATTTTGGTTTTGGTCCCAACTGTTAAGAAAAATATGTTATTTGTTGATGTGACTAGCGAAATACCACATCGATAGCCACGTGGTTTGAGATGACGCCAAATAGGTGATATGAGGTGGATAATACAGATAACAAAATTTTGCGTTCATGGGCCTAAATCATCCGTGTCACACCACTTATCTGATGCTACCTTACGTCACGTGGCCACTGGTGTGAGTTTTCGTTAACCACGTCAACAAATAACTGATTTTTTCTAACGGTATGGACCAAAACCATAATTAAGGACCAGTCCCGATCAAAATAATTTCTAGGGACTAAAACCAAAATATGCTAAACTTTTAGGAACCAAAAGCATAAATAAGCCATTAAAAATTGCTAGATTATGCTAATTTGAAATCCAAAACGAAACCAACTAGATGATGACTATTAGACATCAATACTTGTGGAATTAATATACCTTACTAAAACTGGAAAATCGTACTAGCTGCTATTAATAATATGCAATTAACTATCACCTATTGATACATGATATTTGAACTTGTGTTTTTCTTATTTTTACTTTTAATTAAATACTAATATATTTACGAGAGATAAAACACATCATCTAACCTAAGATCATGCCAAATTTTGACCTAACCCAATACCTATACTAAATTATACAAAAAATGTTGGCATCCTTCACGTTGAATAAACCTCATGAAAAATAAACATATACCTTGAGGTGTCTGCATATATAAGTAGAGCGATGTTTAGAACTGCAAGACCATAAAAACATAGCGGAGAAGCAAAACAAAATCAAATTCCCACCAAGGATGGATTAGAAAAAGGATCCATGCATGATCATCATCTCAATTTCACCTTTCAAGATGTGAATGATTCCTTTTAATGTTATTCACAAGGGCCTCAAAATCTGAGGTAACTCATGGTTATACACGTAAGCAGACATCTCATATATGCCCTTGGAAGACTCGAAGAGCAATTGGTAGCTCTCTCATTCTCCGAATTTCTATCTAGCCAGTATGTCTTGGATTTCGTATTTATCTTCGTGTTTTCCTTATTTTTATTTTTTAATCATATTATCATTTTAACCCAGGGAGCAACGTAGTGTCACAGTTTACATTAATTAAGACTCATATATATATATATATATATATATATATATTATATATGCTATTAGTTTGGGCCACACTTTGACTTTTATTTCTCCAATATGTGTAAGAGCTATAGGTTACTATAATATTCGCTTGATGAGCTGCTTCCAGTTCCAACTACTTGCTAAACTTTCAATTATTTAATCGATGAAGAATACTTTCTCACTTAGCTTAAATTTGCATTTGGTTACATATATAGCCAATCTAAAACAATCACCACAAGAAAAACATGTATTAGTAATAATAGACAATTTTTTACGGACCACAATTTCGTTAATAATGACTCATTTTTTGATAGAAAAATATGACAAAAACACAAGAATGAAATACTTCTCTGTCCCATGAAGTTATTAAAAATCTATAAAATGTTTTGTCTTAGATTCAAGTTATAGTTGTGAATAAAAAAATAAAAATGCATAGTATATTATATGATTAGTTAATTAATGATAAAAGTATTAGAATATTGTTGTGGTAAATGGTTAGATTATTTACAAAGCATTAAAAACACGTTCTCTTATTTTTTTTGTTGATTTTTTAAAGTTTTACTAAATTTATGGGACGAAGGAAGTGTAAGAAATTTTTACATAAATTCCACTAATAATGACTTTAGGTAGTACCACATCCCACCAAAAAAGGTGGTGGCATAAGATTGAAATTTGTAATAATTGGTAGGATTTAATTTAAACCAATAACATCTAAAGTCATTACCAATGAAATTTATATGGGCAGTTAGTTATAAACTTTCACTTATTACCAATTGAATTTATCATTGTAAAGATGTTAGATCTCATCGATGGAAATTTTGTAAATAAATCCCTCTGAACTTAATTTTAGTTGTTATACATAATCATTCTTTCTCTTCTCATTTTACCTCCACTTCCGGAAATAACTTTGTCTAAAAAAAATTTTGTAAATAAATTTTTCTTCACCTTCATGAAACTTCAAACACCATTCTCAAAACCACCTTTGTAGGCACCAAAACCACATCTTATATGTTGATTATGTAAAATTACTAGTGACAACATTGTTAAACCCCAATTTCACCATCTCACCCCTTGCACTTTGTTGTTCCCAATAAAAGGCACCAAAACTGAATTAAAAAAAAAAGCTAGCTACTCCTTTGTGCACAATCAAGAGAATCAAACCATCGAGTCTCTCCTTTGTAGTTTGAAAGTGTGCGAGGACCAAAGTGAAACCCTAGCTAATTGCATGAACCAGGTTACTATTTTATGTTGTTCTTTCAAGTTTTTAAATTATTTCAGTGCTATTGATGCCCCTTGACGCGAAGAGAAGAGCAATTTAATTGTTGATCATAAAACCCAAACAAATTCTAATCATGAACACGCTATGCTAATAAAAAGCACAACAAAGTAGTTGCGCCTCTACGGTATCCCATGAATCTGTTAACAACAAGTTTGTTATAGAAGATCCTCTCTAAGTGCTAGCATCAAAGAGGAGAATCACAAAGGTCTATTTAGTGTTTTAGCGGCTAGGGTTGCCATATTATTCAACCCACCCTCCCAATGACATAACAATACTATTTATAATAGTGTTGCGCCCTTGGTTAGAACTAAAATGATAATCCTTTTAATTTTTGACTGCTACATGCTAAAGCATTATTGTGCAAACTTTAGGTTTTGGTACAATCGTGCTTACGTTTGGCATGGTCTTTCCTGACACCAAACATGAAACTATTGCATATTGTGATATCTTCAATAAATTTTTTCTAAGTGTATGACCTTGTTGACAATATAGTAATAAGTTTCCTAGATGAAGATATATTAAAAGAGACTTTTCTCACAAAGGGGAGACTCGTTAGGGTGTTTCAGTTCTTTTATTATTCCTTTCTTTCTGAATGTGTTTACGTACAATAGACTAATTCTATGATACAAAGCTTCCCTATTTATAAAAAGACATGGTTGGTTACAAATTTTTAAAAGGCTTATTCAACATTTTAGTCCCTGAACTTAGGTGCTCTTTTGGAATTGGTCCTTAGACTTTTTTTTAAATGTTTTAGGTCCTTGAACTTTGTTTAATTTTTGGAAATGGTCCTTTTATCGCTTAAGTAGTGATATGATTGAGAATATGTCACGTCACATTTGCCAAATCGATAGGTAACGTCCTAGATGATAATACATGAATTTTTTAAATTAAAAAATTCAAATTTATTAAAAATAATTAAAAATTGTATTTTTTTAAAAGAAAATCGAATCTTTTAATAAATTTTAAAATAAATTATTTTTTAATAAAAAAAATAATGATGTGTCTCGTGGCTCTACATAATACGTCACTCGTCGATACTGTGAGAGTCAAGTGACATATCGTCGGTTGTATCATCACTTAAGTGACGAAAGGACCATTTCCAAAAATTAAACAAAGTTCAGGGACCTAAAGCAACGAAAAAAAAGTTTAAGGACCAATTTCAAAAGAGCACCTAAGTTCAGGGGCTAAAACGTTAAATAAGCCTTTTTAAAATAACTAGCTAGCATGCTTGCATGTATGATAGTTTTACAACCAAGACATTTGGTTGTTTGTTACTAAAACTAACAATACATTGGATGTGTTTTAACAATTTGTAGCAAATGTCGAGTTTAGCTTCGAACAGATCCTTTGCGTTCTTATAACATTAGGAATAATGACATAAATCATAATAGAGTTAATAGTCACATAAGTCCCCGAAAGATATTTGTGGAATCAGTTAGGTCCCTGAAAGATTTGGGGAATCTCTTAAATCTTCCAAAGATCATTTTGGAATAAGTTAGGTCCCCAAAAAATTCGTGGAATCTCTTAAACCCCTTAAAGATCAATTTGGCATCATGTTAGTCCCCCATGAGGGACCTAATGGAATCCTACGTGGCACATTAAAAACTTTGTTGGCCCAAATGTGGCACCTTCATAACATTCCAATGTGGCATTGGGGCCAACAAAGCATTTAATGTGTCACGTAGGATTCCGTCAGGTCCCTCCTGACGAAATTGGATGGGGGACTAACGTGACGCCAAAATGATCTTTGAGGGGTTTAAGAGATTCCACAAATCTTTCAGGGACCTAACTGATTCCACGGGTATCTTTCGGGGATCTATGTGACTATTAACTCATCATAATATTATGTCCCAATAGGCATCTCAGTTGCTAGGTACAAAGTGTTGGAATTCGGGTTATAATTTTGGTGATGGTGCTTTGTAATACCTGCAATTTTTCACATTTCAATAAATTGATTTTTGAGAATTTATGATTGGACAGTTATTTTGGAATTTATATAAATTCGTTATTTGATTTAAATTTACGAATGAAAATAATTGTTTGGAATTTATTTTTATAATGGTAAACTACTTTATTTTGTGTTTTGGAGGAATAATTATTTATTGGTTTAAAGGATTTGTTTAACTTTGAAAATCCATAACTTTTGGTATGTAAATCCAAATTTAATGAATTTATAGTCAAAACGATCGCATTAAAATGTAGAATTCATTTTTGTACAGTTTGGAATTTGTTTATGCTGTCCACAAAAAATTTTGTATTTTGGAAAATTATAATGTTTTACTATTTGAGATAAGTAAATTATGATTTACTATATTGGAAAAAAAATATTATTTTCTACTGTTTTCAAATGTCACACGGTTTTTAATTATTATGTGCATTTTGAATTTTAATTTGTTAGACATATGATCATGAGTGCACAAGACCCTAGGGTAACCAAATTAAATGTAACCCAATTAAACACATCCTACCCTAATTAAATGCAACCTACCCTATATGTACCCTATAGGAGACATGTCATTAATTACCCTATCCTAAATAAACTCCTAACCAATGCATGTCTCTACTTCATTTGTTTACTCTATCCAATTCAACCCTACCCTAAACCTACCTACATGCTATTAATTATCCCTCATGCACATAAAATAAAATTGCAAAACCCAACCCTACGTACCCATAAAGGACCAAAATCGTGAGGGAGTATGAATGAGAGAGGGGGAAGACCTTTGATTTTTTTTGTACCCCATTTTAAGTTAGTGCACCCCACTTTAGGCCCTATTATAAATACACCCCCCACCCTTATGTTTCTCTTGTTCTTGCCCCTTAAACACTTAAACCAAAAAAAAAGAGAGATAGAGAGAAGAAGAGAGGAGGTCGTAGGGAGCCAAGAGGAGGAGGAGAGGATTTTAACTTCTTCCAACCTCATTTCCATTCTTTCATCTAGGTATTCATTCTTGTCTTTCATTTCCTTTCTTCATTCTTTTATTTATTTTCATTATATATGTATATAGATAAGTTGTTGATTTGTTGATGCATGTTAGTTTTTGTTAAAGATCTATGTTTTTCAAGCCTTGATATACATATATTTAAGTTGGAAAATGAAAAATGAACATGCATCCATGTCCTAGGGTTTATTATATGGTTTTTCACCCATTTATGACCCAAATGATTTTGTTTTGTTTTGATAATTTGTTGTGTTTAAAGTAAAGAACTAAGCTTTGATTTTTATTGGTTTTGAAGTATGTGTTTATGTGTTGTTTTATTTTGTAAAAAGTTTCCTCATTTCTCTTCTTTTATGTTTCGGCCACACCAAGAAAATGAGGGAAATAAAATTGATTTTTGGTACTTGATTGATTTGGAGTTGGATCTTTGATTTTCGGTTTCATGAATGCTTAAATCTAAGCTTAAAATGAACAAAATGAACATGCATGAATCTTTGAGGTCCATACGATTTTCTTGTCATTTTAGCTCTAATGATCTTGTTTTATTTTGATACTTTGATTTGTGCTTGGAATGAAGGAATGAAAAATGAATTTTTTTAGTGTATGTATGTGTGTCAATTAACTTGTGTAAAAATCCCTAATTTTCCTATGTGTGTGTTTCGGTCCAAATAGGTTAGTGAGGAAAATAGATTGATTTGATTTTGCATGTTTTATTTGAGTTAAGGTAAATTGTTTTCATGCCTTATGATTCGGTTTTTTAAGAAAAAACATTTGATGAATTGATTTTGTGATGATTGTGTGTATGTGAAGGTTATGCGGTTATGTACATGAAAATGCTTGAGTGTAGAGATTGATTTGTGTTCTTTGATTATTTGGTTAAGTGCTTTTGGTTTAGGCTTGATTGAAAATGATTAGTTGATTTGAGTTTGTTTGTTGGAAAAGAAGTTAAATTAGGGCAAGCATAAAAATGAATGTTTGTATGAGTTAACCTTAATTGTTGAAAATTTGATTTTTTGCATGATCTTAAGGTTATGTGAGTTTGATTTGGAAAATTTGAATTGGGTTGGAGCGGTTTTGATATTTTAAATGAATTTTTATTTGTTAGGGTCAATTGTGAAAAAAAAAACCCATGTTTTGATTTCAAGAAAAGATACTTTCACAAGCTCAATGACTTTGAAACTTAGCCACTGTTTTGGTGATGTCAATTTTAGTATCTCTAAATTTTTATATGATTTTTGGAATTGATTTGCTAATTTTACAAGAGTCATTTTTGTGGAAACAATTTCCGAAAAACGAATTTTTCGGGTTAAACCTAAACAGATTTTTCGGACTTAAATTACTCCAAATAGTTTGAAATTTTTATGGTAGCATCATGAACATGTTAGGAAACCCTCTGTGAAATTTGAGATGGTTTGAAGTTGGTTTGATATTTTTACCAATGGCAAAACAGTGAACACCTCTGTTCAGAATTTTCATAGTCAGAGGAGAATTTAATTATAAAGTGTGCCTTAGACAACTCCAAATAATCTTTAATTTTTATGAGGTGATCTTAAATATGTGAGGATGGTTTGTACCAAATTTCATGCGATTCGGAGTTGGTTTACTATTTTTAATAGCTGCATTTTAGCCTCAGGTCAGCAGCAGTCCTGTTTTGATTTTCATACACACTCTGATTTGAAACCTAAGTTTGGAATGTCTGAATGACTTGAAAATTTTATATGTTGAACTTGGATATGTGTGTGTGTGTGTTCTGAAAATTTTGGGATTTAAACTAATTGATTTGATGTTATTTTGGATTTTATCCTTTGCCTTTTATCCGTAATAATCGACCTAACGCTCTATTTGTTACTTTTTGATAAGTATGAAATTTTGTGCCCTCTTTTTTGACTTGGATGGACTTGTGTGTTGGTTGTGATGTTTTGAAATAATTGAATGAGTGATTGCTTAAAATGTGTTTAGATTATGTATGAATAAACTTGCAAGTTAATTGTTCACGGTATGTTTCGGTTTAGGTCTTTAGTTTAGGGCTAAGTTGAGATTGTTTTAGGTGCTACATGCTAATTGATTCATTTCGTGTGATGCATGCTAAATAATTGGCTAAATGTTCAATTTCCTTAAATTGCTTGTATGATTGAAGGAAGCAAAAGGAAATGAATTACTTAGTCAAGTTAGAGTGTTATGTTTGACTATGTGCTATCCTTTGAAGTTGATTGATTTTTGAAAAGGTTGCTTTTAACTTAATTGAAGAATGTTGAACTTGTTGGTTGCTGCCCTATTTTATTTCATAGTGTTATGTTTAAAAAAATGTTTAGAGTTCATTTTATAACAAAGTATTATATGAACTAAAGTATGATTTTAAGGTGTTTTCGGATTTGCGAAAAAAGTGATTTTGGACTTGCTATGTGGCTGTCCCGAATTCATTTAAGTTATTTTTCAATCCTAAAAATGTTTTCCATCAATTTAAAGATGAGTTTTCGATAGTATTTGATTTAGAGAAAAGTCGGATTGAAAAAGTAACGTTTTTCGGTATTTTCGGGTTTTGATGAGCGGCTGTCCGGAACGGACCAGCAACTAATTTACTCGTTTTAAAGTATTTTGTTAATTGTTTTAGAATCATTTTGAAGTGTTTGAAGTATTTTCAAAAGTTGGATTTGATTTGAGAAAGTAGTGACTTTTTACGATTTCCCGATAAGGAATAAAAAGAGTTTTTGAAGAATGTTTTAATGCTGAAGTGTGATAGTTAGTTAAATAAACTTGTAATGATTGTGTGTCTTGTCTAAACTAAGGAATATGTGAGTCGGGAGTTGGAGCAGTTGATAGTTGGGAGGACCCGCAACATCTATGGACAACTAATTGCTGGAATTCGAGGTGAGAGAGGGGCTTTCCCTAAGAAACTTTGGTATTTAGGTAAAATGTTGAGAAGTTACGTATCATCTCAAAGATCGGAACCTAGTGGTCTCTAGGTCAGTAGCATCGTGGCAATTGTTTGTGTATATGTGTGCCCACGTATACGAAAAAGACTAAGACCACACCCTTTTCTTTTGTACGATGTTATTGATGTACATGTGATTATGCCATGATAACATGATATACTTTTATCTATTATGCATGATAAATGTCTGCTTATTTTATGATGTTTACAAATGATATGCTGAGAAATGTCTTGATTCCGAAGGAAATTTGAGTGAGGAAATGGAAATTATGAAATTATAGTAAAGCTAAAGATAAGGAAAATTATGGAGGATAAGCTTTCAAAAGACAAGATTTTTTTATGATGAAAAGACTGAGGATTTTAGAAGTAGTGCAAGTGATGGATCAAGGAAAGAAAGGATCAAGTGAACCTGATTGGGATCCAGTTGGTTGAGCATTCTATGTTACGGAAGGTTGAGGCTCTCCCTGATGTGCACGGCTGACGAGACGCGTTTGTCAGGTCGAGGGACTCCCTGAAGTGCATAAACGTGGACACGAGCTGTTCCGATTAAGAAAGATGCTAGCCACGTGAGCTTCCTACCGTGGTTTCGAGCCCTCAGTGATGACAATGAGGAATTGATGTCAAAGCGATGATGCGAAAGATTTAATTAGAGGTCGAGGATCACCAAAGGGATGGACATGGGTGACTCGTCCAAACCTTAGGATTAATAAAAGATTATTAAAACATTAATAAGACTGAAACATTTAAAAGATATTGAATAACGCAGTGAGTTGAGTGTATGAAGTAGTGGAGAGGAAGATACCATGTTTATCTGCGGATATTCAGGTGAGCGATTGTGATAGGGGAGGGTGATGACAATGATTCGTCAAGAAACCTAGAGTGTTTTTCTAGGCGGAACTAGTCTATAAGTGATCGGGAATTAATACCAGGGGATCGTAGCATGTTCTGCACCGGAACTAGAAAAGTACTGTTGCCCCCTTGATCAATTTCGAAACGGTGAGAGGGAACCTGAACGAGGCGGGCTGTCCAATTGGTTTTGGGCCCTTGCAATATCGCACAAAAATGGAATATTGATTTTCAATGATTATGATTATGATGATTTGGTAGACCCTGAGTGGTTGCAGCACGTATGTTTTCTCGGTTGTTCGACCTGCGTGGGTTAAGGTTCCTGTATGTCCCGTTTGCTTCCATTTAGGCTCAGGAGGATTGGAGGAGATGTATGTGTGCTAACTAATTCCACGATGACGTTTTGTTACCCCCTGTCATCGCTGGAAGCGATTCAATAAAACTTACTAAGAAAGTTTAAGAATATTGATAAGCCTCATAGGGTATAAGCTTATAATATAATTAAGATTTTGGCAAAGAGTATGGAGTGGCCAAGTGATAAGAATATTATGGTTAAGGTCAAGGAAGAGGAATCGTGATGGCCACAAAGTTGTGAAGAAAGAAAAGTATTAAATTGAGGGAGAGACAACGATTCAAAGAGAGAGCATCATAAGAGCGATAAGTATAAATAAATTGATAATGATGATGATGAGGTGAATTATGTTGTATGCTTGACTGGTTAATACGTGTTTATTGTTTGTTTGTCTTAATGTTTTGCCTATTGTAATTCCACCCGTCGACGAGAAATCGTTCGGGATTGCTCACTCTCTCTTCTATTCTCTCTTTCCCTCTGCATCCGATGTCGCGCATCTCAGTTGGTGTATAGCATCAAGGTATCCATGCACCCTTTGGGAGACGGAGATTTGGAGTTTACTCAGGATGGGTGAAAATGGTGTGGAGATATCAGCTTGAAGGTCTCCGACCCGCTGTTCACCCTTGCGGGTACGGATTTGTGGGATCTGCTGGAGAGGCTGGTGTTGGATGATCAGGAGTTCACGATGCACAGGGCGTTGCCTCCAGATGATGGGAGATTCTATGATGCTGAGGAGTACTCGGGATTAGATGGCGTGACAGTCAAAGGTGGAGATCCGTAGTGTAGGTTTTGTAGCTTATGATTTCGAGTATGTATTTTGCCTCTTGAGATTGCTAAGATATTATTGCTCTGCTATGATGTAACTTATTCTATCAAATGACACGTTTTGAGAACTGATTACCCTGATGGATGTGACACGATTAAAATGATGATTAATTTGATGAAAGAAAATATTTTATGGTGTTGAAGAGAAAGAGTTTTAAAGCGCGATGTTGGTAACATCTCGATTTGGAACGTGATAGATAACGTGTGACATGACAGCAGAAATGTTGTGATGAAAGTATTGAAACTAAATTTGTTTTGTGAAAATACCACCATGTCAATGTCATCAATGAAGTAAAAAAAAATTCCCAGGATTTTACTAAATATATAAGATATATTCAAGTTACTAAATCGGGTGTTACATGCTTTCCCCTTCCCCTTATAATATATATATATATATACCTATAAAAAAAATCACATTTTAACATTACATCCAACTAGTGGTCATGTTAGAAAAGTGAAAAGAATATATGTGATCTAACATAACCTTTCTATGACAAATATTTAACTTTTGGTGATCGTCTCTTTTTCTTAATATCTTTGTTAACCTCAGGGCATGGAATGTGTCACCCCTGAATAAGTTAATCTTGGTTTTTTTATCACTAAGAAAATATGGCCAATATCTCATATTAACATAGTTTAGCATATGATCATGCATTTCGCGGTCTTACTGAATCAAAGGGTCCAAAGATATATTTTTGTTATATATAAGGGACAAATCCCACCTATAATACCCTACTACGACTACCATTGTATTAGCGAAAAATAATAAATAAATATAAAAAGAGTCAATGGTATTTAAGTTTCCTTATAAAAAAGGAAAACACATCATCCATTAGTAATTATAAATCAATTTAAGAAAAAAAAAACATACTTAAATCAACGTCTAGGACTAGGCATTTTCTAAAGAGGGTAAGAACAAAGTCTTCAACTACTCTCAAATAAATACATGTCTTTCCTAAACAAAATAACATAAGAACTAAGATAATAATCTAGGAGGTATAACAATTGCTTGATAACGGATTTTCTACCTTCTACTGATTCACTCTTTAGAAGGACCTAGAAATGTTAGGAAAAACCCAAGCATGGCGCGATAAAAATCTCAGTCACACTATATAAAAACTCCAAACTATATGACATTTCTAACCGTATAAAAAAAATCTCCATACAAAATAACAAAATTAAATAACAAAATGCTATCATCATCTCATAATATAACAAATAACTTATAATCAAAATATAATCAATTTGATTTCAAACAAAACTATTAATAATTACAAAATAGAAAACGTACTTAAGGCATTAATTTGTTAGAGCTCTACTCATTAAATTTTTTATCTTGCACACAACACACCTATTAGAGGTACCTAACACTTGTCCGACGTCCTGGGTTCGAATGAATTACACTCGCGTTCCAGTCAGTCTTGAACAATGGATTAATAAATTACAATTCATAATAGTAAAGTTGTAATTATGCATCTTTGATGCTTAGGTCGCGAACCCCAACCAATAAGTTTTACTTTTTGTCTTGCACAGCACACAACAAGCATGTTGGAGGTTCCTACCTCTCACCTAATGCTTCGGGTTTGAATGTCTTAGACTCACGTCCGAATCAGTCCTAGATACTTATTGCATATAGTTGGTATTCGTTTACCTGTAAATTATAATATTGCCCGTAAATTATATGACCATCTCAAAGACCCTTCTCTTTTTTTTGGTAGAAGAAAAATTCTATTACCACAATGCAAAATTTATGTACAAAGCAAGGTCATTCTAGCCTCCTTGCCACCTTCTAGGAAGGGTTCAAGGAAAAACTAAAATGCCAAAAGGAAAACCCATTAAAGTTCTAATATAATCCTATCCTGTAAACTCCTATTCTTTAACACTCTTAGATCATGAAAAGAAAAACTAATCCTTAGAGCAATCTCATGCTTAATTCTGCGAAAAATAACTCCATGGTGGCTTGATACATTCTTGAATAGTCTAGAATTCCTCTCAGTCCAAACATGATAAATGCAAGCCGCAAATATAGCTGAAATGCATTTGGATCTGATTCTGTCCTGAAAAGCTCTAGTAATCCATCTAGTCCAGTTTGTAAGGATAAGCATCTATTCCAATCCAGAAACAGCACTGATCCAACAAAGATCTACTCTAAGTACAGCTGAAGAACAAATGGTCTCTGGATTCACTGCTTTGCATACATAAGCAACAATGATTAGGTTCCTGCATATAGACCAATATGTCCTTGGTTTTAAGCCTGTTATGGGCAGCCAACCAGTAATGAAGCAATGCCTCTTAACACTAACAGCATTCCAAATGCTTCTGTACAAAGGGAAAGTAGGCTGATAGTGTAGCATCCATCAGCAGCTCCTAGCCAAACACCAGCAAGGTATCCTGATCTGAACCTATCTCTGGCCTTAATTAGCTGCTTCCAATGCCACTCAAAAACCCTTCTCACATCAACATACAGTTGTCATTTTTGCCGATGAAAATCATAACAATTAAATAGAATTAAAATTAAAATTTTATTATAACTACTGTAGTATATGGTAGTATAGTAAAGAACAAATTAAACTTATATAGATTGAAAATTATGACTGAATGTAATATACTAAAGGCTTAAATATCAAAATGGTCCCTGTATATATTGATCTCTTTGAAATTAGTACTGGTAAAATTATCTTTTTGGTTTTGGTCCCTGCTTTTACAAAACATTTTGGTTTTGGCCCCTCTTGTTAACTGTGGATGGAAAAGCCGAAAACTTAAAGTATTACATTCTATGACCAATTAAGGACTTAAGGGTAAAAAGATAACTTCTATTATATAAGAGAACCAATTCAAAAATTATAGTGGAGGGACCAAAACCTATCAAATTTAAAACATAAGGACCAAAACAAACTACCAACATAATTATGGGACCAATACCAAAAAAATTTTAGTTGTAGGGACCAAAACCAAGAAGAAAATTTTGCAGGGAACAATTTAAAATGAGTCAATATTTAAAAGGACCATTTTGGTATTTAAGCCTATACTGAATAATAACTAAACTATAACCACATGCATTGAATGAAACGTGATGTATAAGCATTTTTTTATTCTTATGTACTACTTCATCAATATCATCGATAAATAAGATGTTAATTGTGGATTTACATATAATAAATATGTTGTAGGTCAAGAAATGAAAACATGATTTGTTGTCTTAGGGGATGGGTAATGGGAAATCTATTCGATAAAATCCGCATATAAGTTTATTTTGTCCCGCCTGTTCTTTGATGAATCTCATGAGACCTTGGAATTGACAACGCAAATATTTTAAGCAATTTGGAATATGAAAGCTCCAACAAAATAAGGGCTTTGCATGACAGCTCCTACATGATAGGTTACAGGTTACCAAGAAGAACAAAAGGAAGGGGAGTCGATATTGATGTACTTTGTCCGTGCCACTAAAAGTTAATGAGGAAGTTGCAAATCACTTTTTTCTCACTTGCGCGGTGTTCTCAAGGATTTAAGCTAAAATTTTGTTCTGGTTAATAGTGTTACTCTTGTGGTTGCATCTATCTCACATTCTTTTCCTTATGTTTAGGTGGAAAATCTTCAGGAAAGAAGGCTAAGAACTTGGCTTATTTGGTGCGGAGTGATCTAGCTCATATGGATTTATCGAAACAAGTACATATTTCAACCAGAGCAATTGGCGGTAGTAGAAGAGGGGTGAGTTCTTTGAAGCGCATAACTCATAACTTAATAACTTGGTTTTGAATTGATGACACAGGAGAAATCAAGGTCACATATAATGAGTGGTTTAGTCCTTCTTCTTGAATTCGAATGATTAAATAATTTATGTTGTAATGTGGTTCAGGTGGTGTGTTGGTGGTTGTGCTTACTTGGATCCGCTATACTCTTTTCCCCTTTGTTAGATTTTTTTCCCTTTAGGTTTTTTTCTTTCAAGGTTTTCAAGGAGGCAGAGATAATGTCTGGTAGGTAGTTTTGGGGTCATTAGAATGTAATTGCCTTAGTGTTGTAATTCTACTTCACATTCTTGTGTAGTAGACTCATGTGTATTGCTCTTGGTTGGATTGGTCTATTTTGAATATATAATTGTGTACCATGAACAAACCATTCATAGAAGGTGGGGAGTGTACTATGATGCTTGATAAATCTTTGGTGTTAAATACAATTTCTATATTTTATATACAATCCTTGATTAAATTTTTGGAAGATGAATCACAAATTGTGTTTGTGAAAAATTAACCTTTTTTGTTCGACAATTATCCTTTTATAGATAATACCTTTTAAATTCATCTATGTCACTTGGATGATAATTTGAAATAATTGGCCTTAAGCCAAGATCATTGGGAATAAAATCTTTTCCTAAATAAATTCCATTGCTAATATTAAAATAAACATAAAAAAGCACAATTAACCATGAATAATATATAAACAAACAAATGTAAAGGGAAAGTAAAATATTGGAAAAAGAATTTAATCTATCATTGAAAAGTTAACCCCAATCTTAACAAGCAAAAATTTATAACCTAATCCAAATATAGCAATAAGAAATTGATGACATAACAATACCAATGAAAAGTTTGCTTAATAATAAATAAGCAAGATTACTTAACATTCAAGAGTATTGTTCGTCATTACGTGAAGTGTAAAGACGTTAAGTCAACTAAGCTATTTGTGCTCTTATCCAAAAAAAATATATATTTGTGTAATAGGTTCTAACAGCAACAAAGGATGTGATTAATTAACAAATTCAAGAAGAAATGCGTTAGATATTTAGGATGACCTATAGAAGGACTTTAACTTTGGGCTTATAAAAGTATGAATGATATAGTGATATGCATTGAGTATGATATAATAAGGCTTATCATACATAGAGACCTTCAATTCATATATGTATAATGTTGTGGCTGTGAAAACCTTTTGTACATTCGTCCCTGCTAATGAATAATGTTGTGGCTGTGAAAACATTGATCATTTGTTAAATGTTTGGTCCGGCAAGAGAAAACTCTTGATCCTTCATACCTGTTAGAACTAGTTGATTTTTTAACGAAGTCAAATTAAAGTTACGTAGTTCCTATGGGCAAATGTGAATTTTTCATATATGGGTGAGCTGATGTGCTACGTTCTAAGCTCTATTCCAGTTAGTTCAAGGCTATGCCACCCTCACCAAGGGTTATTGTTCATACAGTGCTTTGACCTCTGAGAAGATAGTGAATCGTGCTCACTTAGGGATCCTGAAACTAAGATGCTCTCAATATTGTTGTTGATGGACACTAGATCATGTTTTGGGATTTCACGGTGGTGTTGTGGTCAATCTATCTCCATTAGTCTTTCATTGTGTATTCTTTGCAAGGAGTTTCTGCTTGATGTATGCAAAAAAGTTTATCATTGTTATCATATATCTGACCCTCTCGTTGAGGTTGTATTTATAGAGTCTTTCATGGGATACTTTTGCTTAATATATTTCTCTGATAAATCCTCTTTTCTTGTAGATAATCTATGCATGATCTTATCTCAAAGAGATGAAGGTTGATCCCCTAATTAAATAGTTTATCCAACCTTATCTTCAGGGAATGAACCATTATCTGAGAAAGATTTGCTTTGCAATCAAGTCAAGTAACTAGAGTGATGGCCTTTATCTAGGCTTGGACGAGCTCACGTTTGCCTTTAACTTATCGGTCGTAGGTCGGGGGAGCTTGCCTCTCTATTGGGCTCTTAGGTCACCGAAAGACCATTACGTGGGGTAAAATGCCTTAGCCCACAACAAGACCAAAACAAATAACACCTTTATCGTTTTGGTTGTGTGATTAAAGTGAAATTGTACACACGTTGGTCTTATGAGGTAGTTGTATGTGACTTATATTTAGGTTGGGTGGATAAGTATTATTTCTTGTAGTCGTGTTTGGTGGATAGATGTATTTTTTTCGAAACGACTTTTTTTTTTTGTAAGAAGAAAAACTTCATTCCAACTAAGCGAAATACAAAAACAAAATCCAACTAGACATAATTGTAGTTACCCTTTACAACTAGGTATAACCGAACTATGCTAGGAAAAACAAAAAAAAAAAAAAACTCTAGAGTTCCTCTTGTATCCTAGTTACAATTCAATACTGCAATTTTTTTAGATCCAAGACTAAGCTAAATCTAGTAGCTAATTCTCTTTTAACTAGTTTATAAACTTGAGACACCAAAAGCTCTTTTTGTTGGAAGCATCTACGGTTCCTTTCTGACCATACTTTGTAAATCATAGCAACATAGGCTGCATGAATCATTCTCCTTCTCATTTTATCCCTGTTGAACGCAAAACGCAGCCAATGAGTCTAGTTAGCAAAACATGTATAGTATCGATCTATACCGAGCCAAGCATTGATCAAAGTGACAAGGTCTTTACTCCAAGTGCAATCAAAGAATAAGTGTTTAACTTATTCCTGATGATTATTGCACAGCACACAAGCTTGGTCAATTTGAGCAAAATTTGAAAGCTTGTCTTTAGTCTTCAATCAATTGTGAGCAATTAACCAAACAATGAAACAATGTTCGGGGATTGGCACAGGATTCCAGATGAAACTATGGAGCATAAATATTTCTTGAGGACCAAGTAGCCATTTGTATCCAGATTTGATTGTATAAATACCCGTCAAAGAGCCTCTCCAGGTATTGTTGATGTAGCCTGAGCACGGCCTGTCCCTGATTTTAATTACTTACTTTCGAAACGACTTAGTTATGCTTCTAGTCTGCTGAAAATAGGATATTTGTGGGTTGCTTTATGGTTGCGACGGGTTACAATAAAGTTGAGGATTTGAGGACTTTTTTTCTTCGTAAATTAATTCTTTGAGAACTTTGATTGCAAAATAATTCATTATTAAATTTCTACCAGTACCCTCATATTAATAGTGCTTATTTTCAACCATATTCAAACTTTTGACAGAATTTGTTAACCCATGTTACAAGGTGCATATGAATCGCAACACTAATTTTAAATTAGTGCTTCAAATCGAGATTCCTATGTATTACTCTCTTTATCCCGAAAAGATGATAAAAAAATGCAAAACAATTATCCCAAATTAATACACAATAATAAATAGAAAATGTTTGAAAATTACAAATTATGATTGTAATTGTGTAATAAAAAATTCATATTGAAGCTAAAATAAAGCTCTGATTGATGTCATTTTTGTACATTAATCATATTGAATATTAGAATGGGTGATTAAAAAGAAGATTAAGCAAGTTATTGTAATTTGTGTCAAAAAAAAAGTTATTCCTTTATACTTAATGACTATTAAAAAATTATCGTTCTTTTTGAGACATAGAGAATATCATAAACTTTTTTTTGGAACGTAATAATAGATGATATATAATCAATATCACATGGCAAAAATAAAAACAAAGAATTTGTATGTACATAAAAAATCGTAATATTATGTCCAAATAGATCAGACATCTTAGTTGCTAGAGTTACGAGGCACAGAGTACCAGAATTCGGATTCTAACTTTGGTGATGGTGCTTTCTCCTTCCCCATATAAAATACACACACACACAGATATATATACCTTCAAAAAGTCACATTTTAGCATTACATAGTATGAGTGGTTATGTTACAAAAGTGAAAAGAATATATGTGATCTAACATAACCTTTCTATAACAAATATTTAATTTTTAGTGATTGTCTCGTTGTCTTAATATCTTGGTTAACCTCAAGGCATGGAACCTTTCACCCTTGAATAAATTTAATCTTGGTTTTTTATCACTAAGAAAATATGGTCAATATATCATATTAACATAGTTTAGCATATGATCATGCATTTCGTGGTCTTACAGAATCAAAGGGTCCAAAGATATTATTTTGTCATATATAAGAGACAAGTCTCACCTGCAACACCCTACAACGACTAACATTGTATTAGCGAAAAAATAATAAATAAATATACAAAGAGTAAATGGTATTTAAGTTTCTTTATATCAAAAGAAAACACATCATCCATTATTAGTAATTAAAAATAAATTTAAAAAATACTTAAATCAACTTCTTGGACTAGGCATTGTCTAAAGAGGGTAAGAACAAAATCTTCAATTACCCTCAAATAAATATATGTTTTTCTCAAACAAAATAACATAAAAACTAAAATAATAATATATCAGGTGTTACATATGCTTGACTAAGGAGGATTTTCTATGTGCTTTTAATTAACTCTTTAGAAGGGCCTATAAATGTTAGGAAAAACCCAATTAAGCTAAAAATCTAAGTAACACTGTATAAAAATTCAAAACTATGACATTTCTAATCGTCTCAAGTACGAAAAAATCTCCATAAAAAATAACAAAATTGAATAACAAAGTGCGATCATCATCTCATAATATAACAAATAACTTATAATCAAAATATAAGCAATTTGAATTCAAACATAACTATTAATAATTACAACACAGAAAATATGCACTTAAGGCATTAATTTATCTTGCACACAACACGTCTATTGGAGGTGCCTACGATACCAGTTGCCCGGCACCCTGGGTTCAAATGAATTACACTCACGTTCAAGTCGATCTTTAATAATGGATTAGTAAATTACAAGTCATAATAATATAAGTGTAATTATACGTCTTTGATGCTTAGGCCGCGAACCCCAACCAATAAGTTTAACTTTTTGTCTTGCACAACACACAACATGCCTGCTATAGGTGCTTACATCTCACCACTGTCCCGGGTTTAAATGACTTGACTCGTGTCCGAATCAGTCCTAGATACTTATTTTATATGGTTATTATTCGTTTGCCCGAATTATAAGATCATCTCAATAAACAAAAAATAATAATTGGATCAAGGACCTCTCCACAACAACACACGGTTGTAATTTTCATCGATGAAAATCATAACAATTAAATGGAATTAAAATTAAAATTAAAAATAACTACTACAGTAAATGAACAAATTATACCTAAATGCTTTTATTAAGTGATTGAAAATTACGACTAAATGTATATACTAAATCATAACAACTATAATTGCATATAGTGAATTTTTTTTTTAATTTCATGTACTCCTTCGTAATCGTCGTCATATAGAAGATGTGAATTGTGGATCCACATATATAAGTATGTTATAGGTAAACATATGAAAACATGATCGGTTGTCTTGGGAAATGGATAATGGGAATCTATTAAGTGAAATTCGCATAGGTTTATTTTGTCCCATAGTTCCTCGATGAATCTTGAGATCTTGGAATTGACGCAAATATTTAAAGTAGTTTGGAAGATCATAACTCCAACAAAATGCATGATAGCTCCTACACGTACGTTGCCGACAAGAACAAAAGGCAAGGGGAGTTGATATCGATGTACTTCGTACGTTGTGTCATATTAATGTCAATGAGGAAGATGAAAATCACTTGTTGTTTCTCTATTGTGTGGTCATTAAGTATTTGGGCTGAAATTTTGTCTTGGTTAATGGTGGTACTTCTTAATGCTGCATCTATCTCCCATTCTTTCCTCATCTTACATTAATAATTTTCTGGGAAGAAGGCTAAGAACATGGCTTCATTAATTTGGTGTGGAGTGGTGTGGCTTATATGGATTTATATAGAAACAAGTAGATATTTCAATTAGAGCAATTGATGGTAAAAGAGGTGGTGAGTTTTTTGACGCGCATAACTTTTCTGAACTAATAAGATATGAGAAATCAATGTTACATGAAATGAGTGGTGGTTAAGTGTGGATGTACTTGCTTGAATCTGCTATACTCTTTTGCCCTTGTTTAGATTTTTTTCCTTTGGTTTTTTTTTATTTCAAGGTTTTCAAGGAAGTAGGGATAATGCCTGGTAGGTAGTCTTGGGATCATTAGAACGTTATTGCCTTAGTGTTGTAATTTTACTTCACATTCTTGTGTAGTAGACTCATGTGTATTGCTCTTGGTTGGTTTGGTCTATTTTGAGCACATGATTGTGTACGTGTAACGGTCCGGTCTTTGACGGACATTGGAGACCGGACCAATCAAATTAACATGATCCGGTCCGATTCGGTCTTTATGTGTTTTATATATAAAGACCGGACCGGACCACATCGGTTTGGACCATTTTGGTTCGGTCCGGTCTATTTAGACCATTTAAAATGCTGGAAATAAATCAAGGGAAAAATCAATTAATCAAAATCAATTAATCTAGGGCAAATTCAATTAGGCAAAATCAATTAATCAAAAATCAAAACTGACAGAAGAGATGGCTAGAGGAACTGGCGGCGGCGGCGAGGAACCAGCGGCGGCGACGAGAACAGACAATGAATCGGAGGAGAGGAACGAGCAGAGAGAAGGAATCGAATAGGAGGGAGAGAGATAAGGAATCATATCCGTGGAGGGAGAGAGAGGGAGAGAGAGAACGAATCGGTGGAGGGAGAGAACCGAAGGGAGAGAACCGGAGGGAGAAGAACAGCGACGAACGGAGGGAGAACGAATGAATCGACAACGACGAACGGCGACTTCGACAACGACGAATGACGAGTGGAAGAAAAGTGACTTCGATGGCATGATGGAGCCCAGGGAGAACGGCACGGGGAAGAAGGGAGGAGAACGACGCGGCTGGAAGGGAGAAGAAGGCGTCGGGGTGCTGTGAGGGTCTGAGGGAGCTGTGAGGGCTGACTACGGAGGGACTGAGGGCTCAGGCTATGTCAATAAGAGGTTAGGTTTTAGTTTTACAATTTAAGATAGTGTTAGGTTTAGGTTTAGGTTATAGGTATGCGGTCCGGTCCGGTCTGAACGGTCTAAAAATTATTGAGACCATGGACCGGACCATATAACATCGGTCTAAAATTTTTGAGACGGACCGGACCATGAGACCAGACCGGACTGCATTTTTCGGTCAGGTCCGGTCAGGTCCGAGCGGTCTCGCGGTCTCGGACCGGATCGCTTACACCCCTAATGAGTAAACCCTTCATAGAAGGTGGGGTTTATGTGTACTATGATGCTTGATAGATCTTTGGTGCTAAATACAATTGTTATATTTTAAATACAATCCTCAATTAAATTTTTGGAAGATGAATCCCAAATTGTGTTTGAGTAAAATTAACCTTTCTTGTTTGACAATTATCCTTCTATCGATAATATCTCTTAAATTCATCTATGTCACTTGGATGATAATCTGAAATAATATTGAGGGGTGGTCATTCGGCTATGCTGATGATGGACTCCATGGCCGTGCTAGACTTCAAATTGATGATGATGATGATGTGGCCATAGGAATTAGTTTGTCGCTTTCACTGTGGTCGTCAATGTTGTGGGGTGTTATCCCATATGTACCGGTAAGTGGTATGTTGATGTGTGACGATGGTGATGAGTTATTGATCAAAGAACTTTGCCAACTAGATCTAAGGTATTTGGGGTGGTGTGTGCCGTGTGTAATAAAGAAATGGATGATGGATTAGTTAAATAATAAGCTACGAAATATTAAGAGTAACAAAGTGGGTAATAAGGATAGTTAATAAGGAAAGAGAGACAAGAATTAAAAAGGGAGAAAGGATTAAGCAAGATGTTAAATAAAATTAAAAATAAAAGGTGAGAGAAGAACAAGACATGACAGGTGGTCAGGTTGACCCTGTGGGCTAGAGTAGTTAACCACAGGTTGGTCAATAGTTAACCACAGGTTGGGCAATAGTTAACTGCAGGTTGCTCATAACGACCCTGTGAATAAGAACACTTCGAAGGTTGTCATAACGACTCTGTGAATAGGAACACATCGCAGGTTGGTCATGTGACCTTGTGGTTTAATAATAAAAGGAAAATAGTGAAAAGAAAGGTATGAACAAAATGAAAGGAAAAGAGAATTTAATAATGGAAATATGAATATGAATGCAGACGAACTAAGTAGGAATAATCGTGTACTTAGTTGCGTATGTTGTGGTATGAATTATTGTTGATAAATGTGTATGATCTTAGTTTATTATTATGCCTCTTTAGAATTTATTTCCTAAGTTCGGTGTAATGCTACCCTTCTTGCCTTTTTTATAGGTACGAAGACGGAGCTTACACAATGGCAGGCCGAGCAGGAATACCCTCCATCATGTGGGGTGTAAATTAGTATGAGAGAAGTTTAGTAGTTAGGGTTAAGCCAGTGTATTTTTATTTCAAAACAATTCACTAGTTGTAGCCCTATAGCTTGTATTATTATTTATCAGGGCTTTAGTGATTGGTTGGCTGTGTCTAATACTTATTTTATGTTTTAATATATTTTGGAGTGACAGGTAATTAGGAAGTAACTTTTGGAAAGTACGATAAACAGAAGAGACTCTGTCGGATTTTAAATCGAAATTTTCAAGTACTTATTAATCAATAGTAATTAGGGTAATATATTGTGAGGGTGTTACAGTTTGGTATCATAGCAGTTTTTTCTCGATCTTGGAGTGTGGACTCACAACTCCTTTGGTTTACTCACCAGGCGAGTAACCGATAGATAGTTTAGACAAATAGGATATATATATATACATGTAACTACTTAGTTATATAAGCATTAACTGGTTGAATTCTCCAAGATTATAAATTATGGCTTGGAGACGTGCGAACAATGATAGGATTGCTACAATCCTAGAGAACCTGGTTCAGTTGAACCAAAATCAAGCTGAGACAGTGGCAGCGGCCGCAGTTGCAGCGGCAGCGACAATAATCAATAAGCATCCACAGAATTTAGCTGAGACGAACTGGTTGGCTGAGTTCTGAAGGAACGAACCACCCAAGATTTAAGGCGGTTACAACCCGGATGGAGCACAGAGGTGGCTTCAGGAGATTGGGAAGATTCTCCGTACATGGTACCACCAGTCGGGAAGATGGTTTTTCTGGCACAATACATGCTCATTGGCGAAGTAGAACACTGGTGGGAGCATTTGTGAAGGGGTTTGAAGACTACTAACCAGGAGATTACTTGGGATGCCTTCAAGGAAAAGTTTATGGAAAATTATTTCCTGGAGGATGTGCGCTGAGAGAAGGAGCTTGCTTTTCTGAATCTGACACAAGGAAGTATGAGTGTTGGGGAGTATGCAGCTCGCTTCGAGGATTTGATCCGATATGCTGGCAGTTACAGGGATGCTGATGAGAGGACGAAGTGTATCAAGTTTGAATATAGTCTTCGCACCGAGATTAAGATTACATTTGAATACCAGAACATTAATGACTTGTCTCAACTGGTGAATATGGCTAGCACTTATGAAAAGGGTTTGAAGCAGAAGGAGACTGAGGACCAAAACAGGAAAATGCAAAAGGCAGGAGGTCCTATTAGGGGTAAGGAACTAGCTCTGGAACCAGGGCCATATGCCGATACCAACACTAGAGCAGTGGTTCCAAAGGATACGAGTCAGAGTGTAACTGCTCCAAGTGCTAGGTCACCATGTCCACACTTCGGAGGATTCCATAGTCGTATATGTTGGGTTCTAAACAAACACAGGAAAGAAGGTCTCTGTTTTCAGTGCGGACAACCGGGACACATGGCTGTGAACTGTCCTAAGGGCCGTCACATATGAGGTAATCCTTAGGTTAGTAACATACTAAGTATTGTGAAAATTAAGTAACATACAAAGTTAATCCAGTTTCTCAGGAAATCGTAAAAAGCCTTAGAAGGAATTAATAAGTCGTAAGGTCCTAGTTAAAATCTAATCAAATCCTGTAATGGTGTTGTCGTTTAATGGGGTGTAAGGTTAGGATTGGCCATATCCTTACACTTGCATCTGTTAAGTGATAATGTCATCAGCAAACCCGGCAATGATGTTGATATTGGTAGATGTGAGATTGGGACTGATCACCTCAACCTTCGCACCTATTAATGGTCGATGTCATTGAAAGCTTTTGACAAAAACATAAACCAACTCGAGATAGAATTTCCAAAAGAAGTACCACCTTTAGAAGAAAGGAAGTCAACCCGAATAGTACCTTTCCGAATCCTTCATGCAGAATTCTTGAGGGAATCAAGCTGACCCTAGGAACCATCTCAAACTCCCCTGGAAAGCTAAACCAGACTTTGGTAGTCCGAGATCTATTGGGAGTATTACTAACAAGATTCCTGAACGACCGGCCGGGAGAAAAACAAATCTTTGCAACCTTATAAAGTATCCAGACAGAAATCAACCAAGTTGAACAATTGACCTGTATTCTTCGTTGGGTACAAGAACCTAGTTATGGGCGGAGGCGAGATTTCGCAAACCTTAGGAAATTCAATCCAACCCATCAACCACCAGCAGGTAGTCAGATCAACACGACCTTCAATCTTGAAAGTGTGGTAAACCTTAAGAGTGTTTGCCTACCCCAATTCATGGCCACTAAGTGTCGTTTAAGGCTTCGTTCGTGTTTCTTTTAAGCCTTAATTAATGCTTCAATTCGTGCAAGTAAACCCCCTTCTCTGTACTCTTCTTTGTTCTGAAATAACCTTGATGCAACAATTTCAATCCCAACCTAATGTGTTCTCTCTTCAACAAAGTAAGGGTTGTGAACTCCTGAGCTTTCTCTTTGTTTCTCATTCGTGAATATCAATTATCCCTGGAGTTCTAGTTTTGCCTATTCAATTTGGTTTCTCTTTGATTAGGAAAGTTAAAACCATAATTTGTGTATTCTATAGAAAGTCTTTGGATTACATGATTTTAGGCTAATTTTCTTAAGGCAAAAACACAAACCCTTCTTGGATTCCAAAGATTCATTTCTTTCAGTTGTGAGATCCTTGTCCTCTTAGGTGGAGGCTATCAGAAAGGCTGTCAAAAATTGACGCATTCAATTCCCTACCTCCTGGCATTGATGCAATTAGGTATGTCAATGCCAAGTAGAGGATGACTTAGCAACTAAATTCATATCCTGTCCGGGTTACAACTAAACGAGATGTAGACCAACGGAGCCAGTGAAAGTAAAGACTGTAACAGCCCGATTTTCACTTCCAAAACTATTACTAGTTTATTATCAATTTATTGTAAAAATGAGGCCATTTTTTTTAAAACATGAGTTCATCAGCTGCTAATGTCACTTAACTGAAAATCGAGCTGTCACTTAAAAGTTCCATCAACTAAAATACAGTTGATAATACGTACATCATCATCATGGATCATAAAACAAAAGCCTCGGAGTCTCATCTCTCACAGTTTTCCAAAAGATGTTCATGATTACAAAAGCTTACATACTAGGTTTAAAAACATAATTAAAAGTAGCTTGATTACATCAATAGTACTTCACAAGGTAATCCTCGATTGGGAACTTAGATCCTAGACACTAGAACATCTAGACACCGAACGTCGGACATCACTCTTCCTCCGAACCAACATCCACTTCCGTCTTTTTGCTAGATTCCGCATCAGCTTCATGATCGGAGTCACGTACATCTTCCTCCTCCATCGGCTGTGGAATCTCGGCTGCTAACGGTGCGGGTTGAGCATCATATTCATGATGTTCCCTTGGTCCGCCATCCTGATAGTCACGAAGAGTGACATACCCCACATGCACGTCCAGACTCGTCCCTCGCAAAATGTGCCTGGGATCGTCGATCTCCAACTGAGTATCTCCTCTCCATATCCATCCATTAGGGATAACCTCCCATGTTCCTCCTTCAAGAGGCCACATGTGAATCGCTACACGATACGCCATCTACCCGTTGTAATACCGGCAAGAGCCAATACGACAACATGGTAGGAGAGAGTCAGTGTTCCGAACACCAACGCGTTGACCATACGGTCTCAGGATAGACTCAATATAAAGACAGGCAAATAACAGAACAGGACAATATAACTAGAACAGTGTAATATAAACATGTAGCACAGTATAATCACATCATCCTCATCATAACTGAACATGTTATACACATAAGCATATATGAATCACAAAGCATATCATGGTATTCCAAATATATCAAATCACAACTCATTGCACTTGACATCACAAATCTTTTCAAGCATTCAAGATCTTATCAGAGTCTTTGTCAATCTTTCAGACATTCAATTATACTTTCTTTCTTTGAATCTTTCATCATTCTTTAAGTCTTATCAAATCGGTTCACTCAATGAGGCGGGGAAAAACCATCACTGAGGAAAAGCACACACGTCTACATCTCCTCGGTCATCCATCCAACCTAGTCGGAAGCTAACAGGAGTACAGGACCTTTACCACGTGGGCTTGACAGTTGTCTCAACAAATCAAATGGCTCCAAGCCAGGAGAACTGTAGAAAATCCGGTACAGTCTCAAATCAAATCATATCATATAATCAAGGCACACTGTAGAAAAATTGGGTACAGTGGCAAAATCACAGAGCCCCGTTCCAGTCCCTCTCACTGTTCTAGATTTGCAATCAAGGGGGTGACAGTACTATTTCTAGTTCGCGATGCAGAACTTACCACGGCTTAGGACCCAGTCCCCACCACGTTCGTATGCCACATGTGGAGTTCGTTCCGCCTAGAAATATACTCCAGGCTTCTTGACGTTCACCGTCCTTGCCCTCCCCTCATGCAATCTCCACCTGAGTATCCGCAGATACCCATGGTATCTTCCTCTCCACTACTTTGCACTCATTACTCACCGCTTATGTTAGAGTCTTTTAAAGTCTTTTATGTTCTTTAATTAACCTAAGGTCGGCTCGCCCTTGATTCATCCCTTCGAAAAGTCTCGACCACTAAGGGTTATATCCGTTCCCCAAAACATCTCATATCTCTTTCACTTTCAATTGCCACTTGGCATCATATCACATCAAACCGTTCCCGTAGGAAAAATCTCATAAATCTCTTGTATCCTCTTGATACTTTGCAATCATCATTATCCATGAATCCTCGAGCACAATCTTATCATCAACAGCACAATCTCATCATCACGAGCACGATCCCCATATCATGAGCACAATCTCAATATCATAAGCACAATCTCAGCATCTTTGCTCAATCTCAATATCATCAACACAATCTCAGTGTCATAGCTCAATTGGAACATTCTCGGATCTCAAAACTTATCCTCTTTCTTAAACTTTTCAATTAATCTCACGTTTTATTCTTTTCTCATGATTCACATCACCACACATAACAATAACCAGAGTTCCAGATAGAATAACAATATACTCAACAGTATAATCACAGTGAGATCCGGTACATAACAAAATCAATCATGCATCACATTTAACTAGACAGATAAACATTTAGCACATAATTTATCAAATAAATCTCAATACATAATACAATCCATATACTCGGACTATAAGCCACCACGTTGCGGGATCACAGCACTCTCAATCACCTCTTAACCCAGCAGGTGAAATGCCTTGTCCTCGGTAGTCTCTCGCTTCTTCTCGCAATTCCGTTCCAACGTCTAAAGAATACCTCGTATGAAATACGTTTACATCAAAATCATTTAAATAGAAATACATCACTTTATTCTCCTTTACTAAAATAGGAAAATCTCTTATTTTATCTTCATCATTCTCTTTTAAAACACAATCGTTGATCAAAACAACTTCAATCTTTTCTTGCACTTGAAATCTCTCAAAATCATTTGAAATCTCATAATAATATAAATTAAACAATCAGTTTATGTGGCCGTATGCAATCGGTCCAGCCACACTTTTATTTCTTTAAACACCGAAAAATCAATAATTTTCAATCTAACTTTTGTTACTTCAAGTGGTACTTAAAATTCACACTTTTCATCAATCGAAAACACTTTTAAATTAGAAATTCCTTAAGAATAAATCTTGGACAGCAAAGAGATAAAATCAAAACCATTGAAAACACTCCTTGAAGTAACTAAACTCACTTGTCCAATTCCAAATACCAAAACCGAATGGAAAATAATCACAACACAATTTCAAACAAATCAATTTAGCACTAATCCACAAGACACACTCATTACTTCAAGTCACTTCATGAAAAAGAATCCTAGCCTAATTAACATGCATTGGCCGAATACTCATCATGACAAAGGCAAGGTTTTTGGGTTCATTTTTCAACATGCAAAGAACAAGATTCTTAAATCAAATCATGCACTTTCTTACACAAAATTTTAAAATATCATTTTCTTTTTCAAGCATAAAACCGAATCATCATCACCACTTCAAACCAAGTTTTCACTTTAATTCTTTTGCATGCACTTTAGAAATCCTTAAATCAAGAAGAAATCAACATGCATGTGCCTTTTATGAGAATCAAAACATGATCTCTTGGTTTTTAAGCTTAGACCGAATACACATCATTAAAAATCAAGGTTTAATCTTTAAATCTTCAACATGCAAGAACATTAGACATAGATCAAGTTAAGAATCATTTTTCAAAGACTTGTTTCCTTGGTTCTTTACCAAAACCGTGACATGCACTCAAGAAAGGTTAAAGCTTTTTGCTCAAAAATCACATGCAAAGCTCAAGATCAAAACTTTTTCGAAGATCAAGACAAAATCAAAGCTTTTTCAAAGATCAATTCAAAATCAAGACATGCAACTACTCAAATCAACTTTTTCAAGCATAAAGTTAACATGCAACTACTTAGATCAAATTAAAAAGCATTAAGGCCTAGTCTTATAGTCATGGCCGAACCACATGGCTCATGATGATCTAGTGTTTTACAAGTTCATTTAGTTCTTAAAATTCAAGATCAAGGCCTTAACAATACATGCAACCATCAATCAACCATAAAATTAGACATGCATGAAGAAAAGAAAATTATAAAGTTACAAACTCAAGACTAACTCTAAGCTTCCATGATTTTTGAGTTACACACCAAGAAAGAGATGATCTTCAACCTTCTCACTTTGATCTTCAAGAAAAACTCTATGTTTTGGCTTGAACTCCTTCTCCTTCCTTCTCCCTAGCTCACGACCACTCTCTTTCTCTCTCTCTCTCTCTCTCTCTCTCTCTCTTTCTTTCTCTTTGGTTTGGTGTTGAAGAAATGAAAGGGAAATGAAGAAGTGAAGGAAATGAATGGGAAATGAACTAATGGGCTAGCCTTATATAGGCAAGCGTTGTGCTTCCCTTTTTGCCCTTGGGAAATTCGGTCATCATAGGTTTAGGAAGGGAAATTTTGGTTCTTCAAATTGTTGCATGGTTTAGGTCATGTCATCCTAGACAAAGAAGAGTAATTTAAGGCACCTATCTCAATTTCTATTGGTTGGCTTCTCTCTTAATTCACACTTCTACTAATCTAATTTCTACATGGTTCTAATTCACCTCATAAGCTCCTTGTCTAAAAGAAATAAAATCCTAGCATGCACACTCCTAGCCAAACCGTACACACACACACACATAGGAAATAAATCTTTTTCTCATAAAACCACTCATGTATAAAAATCACAATTTCTTTAAAGCATAAAAATATTAAATACACAACCATTCCAAAAACTCAATTTTTAAAACTCCTAATAATATCCCATGAAAACCAATCCTTTAAAAATCACTCATCACTTTAAAATCATGAAATAAGAAATCCATTCAAAGAAATACTCTTTCAAAAACACTTTCTCAAAAATAAATCTCTTTAGTGTTTAAAACAAATACGAGGATTTAGACGGGTGTTACAAAGACTATAACCGCAAGCCTTGTCAATGGGATGGTTCTCCATTTAAGGAACTGAACCGAATTTCGGGGACGAAATTTCAGTAAGTGGGGGAGAATTGTAACATCCCGAACTATGATTCCCCGAATAATTAGAATAATAATAGGAAATCGAGAATAAAAGATTTATAACTTAAAAAACAAGTTCCACCGTTGGATGTGAAGGTTGGAGTCTTAGGAGGCTTGCTTTAAAGTTTGAGCAAGATCTAACGGGTAACGAAAGAATTATAACGTTTCAAAGTGCAAGGGATGAAAATCAGTCAATGTAATTGATTACCTTGGGGAGGTTGTAATACCCGCAAATTTTCGTATTTAATAAAATTATATTTTCATGATTAAAAATATTATTATATTCGTTTTTGGCATGAATAAATAAATTCATTTGAGTTTTGTGATTTATGAGAAACTTTAATTTTATGTTATTAATTTATTTTTTTAAAAGGAGTTACTAAAACGATAAGCTGCTAGACTTCAGTTTTTGGATTTAGATTTGACAGTTGATTTTGTTTACGTCAACGATGGGTTTTGAGTTATCCGTTTATTTGATGATTTACTTATTTATTGATTTCGTTATTTTAATTTTTAAAGGTGTTACGTTTTCACATGAAATTTAAATAAAATGATGTTACAGTCAGAGGGATTTGTATAAAAGTATAGGGTTGTACTGTTATAGTGAAAGTTTAATTCGGAAAGAATTATTATTTTTGGATTTAATATATAAAGCATTGTTATAGTGTTTTATAATTTATTTGAGCATGATTTCTGTAACACCCGTCAAAATCCTCGTATATTTTAAATAATCAAATATTATTTTTCAGCACATTTTTGCAAGTAAGAGTGTTTTAAAAATAAAATGAATAAGTGTTTGATTTATAAAGTAGTATTTCAAATGCATTTTGTCTTAAGTATAATTTTAATTTGGTTTTCTTGATTTGATATTTTAAGGTCTTGTTAAAAATAATAATAAATATTTTAGAGTGAAGTCTTATATATGGACATTTTTAATGTGTTTGCATGAAAGGTGATTTAGTTATTGTGAATAGCCATCTTATTTTTTGGTAGAAGAAAAAATTCTATTACCACAAGCCAAAAGTGCATCATAAACAAGGCCAACCTAAATCTTCTGCCACCTTCTAGGAAGGGTTCAGAAAATCCAGGAGGAAAAATTAAGAGCCTCCTTCTAGGAAGGGTTCTCTTAATTACTAACCCTATTTAGACCTATTGCATTACAAACTCTGTCAACTAAAGACTTATTTGACCAGTTACAAAAATCTTTAAAACAATATAAAATTCTATGAGCAAAATCCTTTCTAATTAAAGCAAATCTATGAAAAACTGATTGTGAACAGTTGGAGAAAGTCCTTCCATTTCTTTCAGCCCAAGTGTGGTAGATAGCAGCCACACAAACTCCCCAAACCAGGCGCCTCATCTTCTTACCTCGAACAGCAAATTTAATCCATCGCTTCCACCGATTGAATCTCGAAGGAAATGAGTGGATGCCCAGCCAAGACATGCAAAGATCAATCAAATGCTTACTCCAAGGACAATCGAAGAAGAGATGATCCCTCGATTCCTCCGAAGCCAAACATAAGCTGCAGTGATTCGGTATGTATAACCATCTCATCCTGTTCCTTGTTTGCAATTTGTTTTGAAAAGCCAGCCATGAAATAAATCTGTGTTTTGGAATACTCACATGGTTCCAAACAAAAGTAGCCATAGAAAAAGGAGCTGGGGTATGTTTGAGAAACTGATACCCCGATTTTATAGTGTAGACACCATCAGGACAAACAATCCACCTATCATTCTGAAACCCCAAACGAAGCTTATCCCTAATCTTAAGGATTTGCTTCCAATGCCAGCTTTGCCCTTGAGTCCAATTGCAATCCCAAAACTGTTGATTTTTTAAATAGTAAGCGTGAATCCAGCGAACCCAAAGGCACTCCTTGTTTTGGGCTATGCTACCAATTTGCTTCCCTAAAGCTGCCACATTCCAGATAGCACAGTCTTGAATTCCCAGACCTCCAAATTTCTTAGGATTGCAAACAGTAGACCAACTGACTTTATGAATAGCCATCTTATTGAATAAGAGAATTGTTTTATGGATTTTAAAGAGTTGTTAAACTTTGAAAATTCATATCTTTTTAATCTTAAATCCAAAAATTATGATCTTTATATGAAAACGATCGTATTGAAATGTAGAATTTAAAAATGCAATTTTTATAATTTTCTGGGTTGGTTTGCGAAAATTTATTTTCCGGATATGTTTTACACGAATTTTGAGAATAATAATTATTAAAAATAGTTAGGGACCTCTAATAAACTTTTCCTTTTGGAAATTACTTTTATATATATAAGTATGATTTTAGAAAATGAAATAAGGACTATATCTATAGCCAATTTGTACAGTTAATTATTTTGTCTCAAAACGGTTTTAATCCAATAATATGAAAATGTGTTTTCTTATATAAGAGGAAATTATTTTATAGTCCAGATTTACCATAAAAATATGTGTGATTTGATGAGTGAATAATGATGCTTGTATGAGGTATGATCTCTTGATATGTTGCATTATTGTATGATATAATGATTTATAATGTGTAAGAATAGAAAAAAAAATGAAATCTTAATGAGTAAGAGAAAAATTAAAATTTATATGTGTGTGTGATGTGTGTGTGTACGGTGTATATATATATATATATGTAGGATAAAATTTTTATAAGCCATTTGCTTATTGATTAAGTTAACCCAAAGAAAAATAAAATAAATAGAAATAAGAATAGAAACCTTGCAAGCTAAGTTGATATGATGTTTTTGTTATTGCAACTTTGCCATTGCATGTGGTCATCCAACCCCAATTTTAGTGAGTGCACCCCTTGTTCCTCTACATATAGCCTATGCCTTGGTTCATTTCCATACCAACACATTTCATTTCTTAAACACACAAGTATTAGAGCACAAATCAAGCTCTAACACAAGAGAGAGAAAGAGAGAGAGAAAGTGAGAGAGAGAAAGTGAGAGAGAAAAAGTGATTTTTCTTTTCAAAAGTGATTTTTCCTTTCAAAAGTGATTTTTTCAAGAAGCTAAAGTGATTTTCAAGAATCAAAGGTGGTTTAGTGCAAGGATCAAAGTTTTAAGGTGGAGATCTTTTCTTCCTTCTTGAAGTTTTATGAAGATCTTGGAGTTTTCTTCTCAAAGAACTTAAAGGATTTTGAAGTTTATGTATTTTTTTAACTTGTCATTATTTTTATGATGCATGTTAATTTTTATAAGCTTATTAGGTAGCTAATAATGTTTGCATGTTGAACCTTAAGATAGATCTTTGGTTTTTAGTTGTTTTTAAGCATGATTTTGAGTTTAAAGTTGGAAAAAAAAAACATGCATGATCTTGTAATGCCCATACGGTTTTTATAATTATTTTGCTTAAATAATTTTATTTTTCATGCTATATTTTGATGATGATCATGGATCTGTAGTGACTTGCCAAAATAGATCTAAGTTTAAACTCAAGGAATAAGCATGCATCATGATTTGAATTAGTAACTCGGTTTTATCATTAATTTTTGGGTACTGTTTTGATGTTGCTTAAATTTGATCTTGCATGTTGAATTTTGACAAAAGAAGGTCTTTTTATTTGAGGCAAGCTTTGGTCTAGACTAGAGTATGTGGAGTTTGTGCTTTTTAATTTGAAATGACTTGATGCATGTTGATCTTGTGGCTTGATTAGTTGATTTTAGTACATGCATGTGATTAAATGATGATTTGATACTAGATCTAAGCTTTGTTAGTAATGAAGTGAGAAACTTGGACTTTACATGTTGAGTTCTAACAAAAAGATTGTCTTTTTCCTTGATGCATGTCATGCTTTAAAAATAATTTTGATTTCATACATGACTTGGTCTGTGAGATTTGATCCTTTGATGCGAAATTGTTGAATAAAAATCTTGCCTTGTTATGATGAATATTCGGCCATGACTAGAGAGCTAGAAGTTGATGTTTTGCTTATCATTTTGTATACATACATGTTGGCCTTAGCTTGATCTAGGAATTTTAGAGACATGCATGAAGTAAAGAGATCAAAATGTAATTTTTAGTGTGGCACTAGCTACTTAAAAATGTCTTGCATGTCATGTTCATGAAATAATTCTAAAGTTCAGAGTCTATGCATAAAGGTTTCGAGTGATAAAATGTTTGCCTTGGTTTTGGTCAAGAAAATGAATCAAAGATTGTTGTTTGAACTTGGGAGATTCACGGTTTTAGGACTAAAAAAGGAGTGACCAAATCTGTGTTGTTAATTGATTGTTGCATTATTTTCTTTAGTTAAAAATTCGGTGATGATTAATAAAATAGAAAAAGTAGTTCGGTTAATGAAAAAGTATTGTTTTGTTATAATTTGACTTGGTGACTTGTGTGTGTGTTTATCTTGATTGATTCGGCTATGGTAGGATTAATTGTGAGATTTAGTATAATTTGTTTTTAACTTGAAATTAAAAATGAGATTAAGGTAATTAACTAAGATTAGAGGATGATAATGTATGCTGAGATATTTGATTAGACTACCTTGGCTTAACTAAAGTGGTATTTGAATTAATGTAATAATGAGATAAGTGATTGATTGTAAAGGAATGATTTCTGACTTAATCAAATTAATTATGAAATTTTATAATAAGTTTATAATGCTGCCCAAGTAACTTGTTTTATCATATTAAGGTCTTAAAAATAATAGAAAAGTGTTTTACTTGGTGGTTTTTGAGTATAAAGCTGGTATATGAGTTTCCTTGAAAATTAAAGTATAAATGATGATTTTTGATTCTTATTCTTTGCTGTCCAGAATTTTTAATCAAAGTGTTTTAATTTTAAAAGTGTTTTCAAGTGATAAAAAGTATAAGCTTTAAATACCATTTGTTATTATAAAAGATGGTTTGAAAAATGATGATTTTTCGGTGTTTTGGATTCGAAACTTGTGGCTGTCCAAGATGGGACCAGCAACCAAACCAATAATTTTAATTAATCTTATCTGTTGTTTTAAAAAGGTTCTGAAGTGTTTTGAGTATTGAAAAAAAAAAGAGTTGAAGTGATTTTAAGGAAGTTATCATGTTTTCCTAGGAACTAAAAGGAAGTGTTTGAAGGATAAACTTTATGAAATTTTAACATGAAAATATTTTATTTAATACGAGGGATTTTAGACGGAGGGGTGGAACATCAAGGAAGCAGCAAAGAACCATCAAGGGCGAGCGTTTTCAGTAGCTGGAGTAAGAGGTGAGAGATGCAGTGGGCCTAAGTCAACGCGACGTTTAGACTTGATGCTAAACTGAGTAAATATAGTTTGAAGTTCTTTAAATTACTATATGATGCATGAATGCATGAGTATATGCTTATGATTCTGAATACATGCGTTTTAATTATATATGTTCTGCTTTGCTTTAAATTGATAAGTATGTTCGAAGGACATCTGTTATATTCTGAAATCCTGGTTCTGATTATGGATGAAAGAGAACAAGGCTGATGAGAATTATGAGTAAAGAAATATGAGGTGAATTGTGGCTCTGTTTGTGAAAGTTCAAAATATGTGTAGAGATGTGAATTCAATTGATGAAATGCCGAAGGCAAGGAAATGTGAATGCGCAATGTTTGAGGCTCAACGATTTAAGCTGGCTCGCAATGATATCTTGAGGAATGTGGAACCTTGTGCTTTTGGGGAAAGAGAATAACTTTATTAGCGGTTGGGACTCATCGAAGGGATGTTACGAGGATGAGTCGACCCTAGGTCATTAAAAGACTAAAGATATAAGAAAACTTTTAAAAGACATTAACTAATGCGGTGAGTATGAGTGCGAAATAGTGGAGAGGAAGATACCCCGGAGTATCCGCGGATATTCGGGTTGTGATTGCAATAGGGGAGGGTAAGGACGGTGATACGTCAAGAAGCCTTGAGTGCTATTCTAGGCAGAACGAATTCCATATGTGGTACGGGCAGATCGGTCCTATGCCGTGGTAAGTTCTGCACGATCAACTAGAATTAGTACTGTCGCCCCCTATGGCAATTCGAGAACAGTGAGAGGGACCGGAACGAGGCAATGTGATATTTTGTATAATGAGCCAGTATGATGTTTTTTTATTGTGCTACGAGGTAGCAGACAGCTATCAATGCCTGCGTGGTAAAGGTCCTGTACTCCTGTTAGCTTCCGACTAGGTTTGGGTGGATTACCGAGGAGATGTAGACATGTGTGCTATCTTTAATGATGTTTTCCCCACATCATTGAAGGACCCGAAATAATAAGACTTAATGACAAAGATGTTGTTGAAGACAATGTTATTACCTTTCTATGAGAATTAAGAAACTATAATGAGGAGCCTTGCTAAAGAAAATGATGTGATCTTATGATAGTATGAGAAAGAATGTTATGATCCCGACAATACTTAAGAAATTTATAATGAGAAACGTTCAGAAGACTGTGAGATGAATCTATTGTTGGCATGACATGAGAAATGATGTTTCATGATTTGGGAGTAGTTATCATATGCTTAGCATGAGTATCTCCTGCAACATGATGATTGATTAATATTATGTTCTGTCAATGTTGTACTGCTGGAACACTGATTTCTCTCCTATCATGTTGTCGTATCGGGTTACACCGGTATTGCAACGGATAGATTGCGTATCTTGTAGCAATGCATGTTTGGACCTACAAGAGGGAGCGTGAGATGTCACCTCTGATGGATGGGTAGCACTTGGTCAGAGATATAGGGTCCAAGGTAGATGTGAGTCGAGGATTACCTGAGCTATGAATCATATATGTAACTAAGCCACTTTTTATTATATTATGTTTATATTCATTTTTGGAAAAACTGTGATGCAAATTTTTGAGAACTTGTTCTAGTTCTATGTGATGTAAAACTCTGAACTGCGTCATAATTAGTGATTAATTAGAATGGTTTCCGTAACAACTCGATTTTTAGCAAGAGGCTGGATGAACCCTTGGTAATGTGTAAAAAAAAAAATTGGCCTCATTTTTAGTAAATTAATGGATATTAAATGGATATTTTGAGTTATGAAAATCGGGCTGTTACAGTATGGTATCAGAGCAATGGTTAATCCTCAATGGCCTTAAGCATAGCCTTATATGCTTACTCTGTGTGACTCTGTGGTGTCTAGAGTGTCTATAGTGTCAGTCTGTGTCTATGTTTCTATGTTGAAATCTCCTTGTTCCCTTCTCAATATAAGAAAGATGAGTAATCCACGTGGAAGACCTCCTGGTTCGGACTCACGCGATCCCGGTGGTGGTGCTGAGATCCCAAATCCTACGAATTTTATGGTACAAATGACTGCAGTTCTGACTAGTATTAACAACAACTTGCAAGCACTACATCAGCAAGCTCAACAGAATCACAATGACAATCAACATCAAGCTCAGGATGTAGGACCGCAAGGATATAAAGGATTAGATTAGTTCTGTCGTCGCAACCCAAAGGAGTTTTCCGGAGGTTTTGCCCCGGATGAAGCTCTGAACTGGATAGAAGAATTGGAGAGAATATTCGGAGGGATGGTACAATGTAGCGATGAGCAAAAGTTGGCATACGCTGGGTACATGATGACGAAAGAGGCTGCGGCATGGTGGCAGGCTACCAAGCAGATAATGCGGAACAGTGAAGAAGAGCTTACTTGGGAAGTTTTTAAGCAGAAATTTCTGGAAAAGTACTTTCTGGTATATGTGAGAACTGAGAAAGAAATGGAATTTTTAAAGTTGGTTCAAGGAAATCTATCAGTGGATGAGTATGTTTCAAAATTTGAAGAGTTGGCTAAGTATGTGCCACAGTATGTCGGAGGAGAGAGCGAGAGGTCAAAATGTGCAAAGTTTAGGGATGGACTTAAACCGGAAATTAAGTTGGCTTTCTCTCATTTGGAAATTGAGGACTACGTTACTCTGGTCAATCGATGTCGTATGTATGAAGCCGGTTTAAAAGCTAAGAGCGCTGCGGAGAAGGTAGCAAATTCATCTTCACCTCAAGGACAAATTCGTAACTTTTATTTTCATCGAGGCTCTGATGGAAGGTACCGTACTCGAAATTCGTGCTCTGGTTCTAGTGGAAGGAGAGATCGACGCTAAGGGAAGAATGGACATGACGAGAATGGAGGAAGTAAAGTTAACCGAGGAGAATGTAACACCCTAGTTACTTTTACCCTTAATTAATTGAGAATGTAAAATTTTCTTTTTAAAACTACTAATTGATTAGGAAAAACACTTGGTTACATTTATTTCTTATAAAAATCTCTGAAAAATTGGACGGAGTTTACTTTGTTTTAGGGACATTCTCAAAATGCCATTTTCCTGATTGACCTGCATGAAACTTTATTTTCATTAACAGTGGGCCAGCAGGGCCAAAATACAATTCAGTTCAGTTACATTATTTTAGAAAACAATTACAACACTTAATTTCTTTTGGTTTCCAAAATTATATATACATTTCCAATATCCAAATAAAACTATTGACCGACAAAGGGTCACCCAACTAACTACACAGCACTCCACGAGGTGGAGTGTAATCCTGCCCGGCCATACTCATGTAAGCTCCTTCTTCACCTGTAAAAATATATCAAGAAGGGTAGCATTACACAGAACTTAGAAAATACATTCTAAAATGACATAGAGATCAACTAAGAGATTACTACCCGTTATCACTTGAATTATATTTTCCATTTCAATTACCCTTGCTTCTTTAATTCCCTATTGTTGTCCATATTCATTTCTTATTCCTTTTTACTATTTCCTTGACCTTTCTTGATTCTAACATGTCCTCCTATCATTTTATACACTTACCTATTTGCCCTTTTATTCCTATTTAATACTCACTCCTAATGGAGGGTCTTGTTTATATAATATTCCACTCCTCTATGGAGGGTCCTGATATTATCCACTCCTTACGGAGGGTCATGATACTATATATATATATACAATTCTCACTCCTGCTTAGAGAGTAAGTGGAGGGTCCTGTTCTCACTTCACTTACGGTGCAAGTGAAGGGTCATGATGATATCCACTCCTTTACGAAGGGTCCTGATAATATCCACTCCTTTATGGAGGGTCCTGATAATATCCACTCCTTTATGGAGGGTCCTGATAATATCCACTCCTTTATGGAGGGTCATGATACCATATATACAATTCTCGCTCCTGCTTAGAGAGTAAGCGGGGGGTCCTGTTCTCACTTCACTTATGGTGCAAGTGAAGGGTCATGATAATACATATTCCACTCCATTATGGAGGGTCCTAATAATATCCACTCCTTACGGAGGGTCATGATACTATAATATTCCGCTCCTTTATGGAGGGTCATGATAATATACTTTCCACTCCATTATGGAGGGTCATGATAATATAATATTCCACTCCTTTATGGAGGGTCTTGAATACCTAATTTCACAATCAGTTACTCATACCATTCAATTACCTTCTTCTCTAACCATTTGACACTCTTTTAAATTAATTTACCAACTACCCAATTTCCTTCTTATTTCCGTTATCTGCATTTTACTCTTCATCATCATTCTTGTTCATTTGATCCCATTCAAAGCACTAAAATTAATAACATAATCATCTTTCCAATCGCTATATTCATTATTAACCTTCAAGCCAGGCTATATTCTACAATCATCATCATTATGCCCAATTTAATCAATTCTACCACAAAAACATACACAACTAGCATATTCATAAATTATAATTCTTAGTTCACTTGCTCCAAGTCCTAATCTAGTCAATTACCCTAAGGTTCACCTTTCTATTTTATTCCCTACCCTTAATTCCCCCTATATACAAGCTAGAAAATACCCTCTAAATAAAGGTAACACTTCCCTTCTTACCTTCTCAAGAAGAGATGATGAACCTCAACCCTAGCACTTGAATCCTTATCCCTAATTCCACTTGAATCTTGAAATTGGAAGAGAGAGAAAGGGAACCCTAGATGAGAGAGAAAGTTTGGATTCAAGAGATGGAGTATTTAGGTGTAGGATCTAACCCAAAATCAAGATTAGATCCATGGGTGAGTTAAGAAAATGAACTTTGGTGCTTGGTTTTGGTTTGGGTGTGTATGGGTGCTTAGAGAGAGAACCATGGAGGTGATGGAGAAAGGAGATCACCATGGAAAGGAAGAGAAGAAGAAAAAGAAGAAGAAGGGGAAAGTGATTTACCATGGTTGAAGGTTGGAAGTGAGCCATGGGTGATTGATGGTGGTGGAAGGTGGTTTGGAATGGAGGAAAGGGAGAGAGAGGCGTGTGAAGGGAGAAGAAGAGAGAGAGAGGGGTCGAATGGATGAGGGAGGGGAAGATGGGTGGCTGAAATAGAGGATAAGGGGGGTGGAAATTACGTTTCTGCCCCTTACTTTATTTTTATTTTCTGCATCAGACCTGAAGTATTCGATTACTTAACCCACAGTAATCGATTACCCTTCAATGCAACATTTCTTTGTGTTTCTGCCAGAGGGCAAATAATCGATTAAGTCACTTGAAGTAATCGATTACTTCACAAAATAATCGATTAATTCCATGAGTTAATCGATTATCAATGCTGCAACATTTAAGTGTTTTCATCAGAGGCCTAGTAATCGATTAACCCCTTCAGAATAATCGATTACTCTAATGAAAACTCCTATTTTGGCCAATTCTAACTCTATGACACTACACTTAACTCCTACCCATGATTTTCCTATGGTCTTTACCATAATTCTAGCTTAGGTTTTCCTAATTAACTTGGAATTAAATTTTGGGACGTTACAGAGAAAGTCGTGGAAACAACAATCGGGGAGGCAGCAGCATGGGACGAAGCAGTGGTTGTCACAACAACTCTGGAAGAGCAAGGCGAGGAAGTACATTTCCTTACTGCAACAGATGCAACCGCAATCACTATGGGCCAGTATGTCCAAAGCGGAATACAAATTGTTTCAACTGCAACAGGCCAGGTCACGTATTGAAGGACTGCCGAGTGCCGAGGCAAGTGACTAACTCGAAAGCTTCAAATCAACCGAATCAACAAGGGAAAGTGTTCATCATGAGTGGAGCTGAAGCCGCTAATGCTGCTAGAATCAATTAAGGTGCATGGTTTTAGAATTCCTTATTAGTGTGGTGTTTTCGTCATTGCGAGTGTCCTAAAGGAAATCCTACGTCATGCATGAAAAACGTGGTTCTGAAGCAAATATTTTGTAGTTGACTGCACTGGACAACAATGAGAGTGAATAGAGTCTAAGTCGAGGCACCATTTCTCTATGACCTTTACCTAATTTGAACATTCAAATGTCATACCTTTGCTTTTTAGAAACAAACTTATTAACTTAATCTTGACGAACCTTTCAGTGTAACATGAACCCTTGCTAGAACACCATCTTTGGACCGTCGTGTCTCGTTGATTTGCTTTACAAAAAAAAAAACAGCCATTATTGCTAAAGCCAAACTCTTTCATCATGACTCTTGTTACCCAACCATAACCTTGTTAATCCTTCCTGAATCTTTCCTTAAAATTTCGGTAGTCATGAAAATTGAGGGTAAGGAGGAAGTAAAAGTTTTAGAAGTGTTAAGCTTAATAGTAAGGAAAGTAAGAGGTATTAACCTACCTTGTGAAAAGTTAAAGTGCAATAGTCACTCTAGTAGTGTAGGCTTTAAGGATTAAGTGTGGATTTATGGTTGAAACCCAACGAAAATGTGAGGTAATAACGAAATTGGATATAACTTTAATTTAAGTTGGGGAGTTAAAAGGAATAAGAATGGTGTACGTTGATGATAATTGAGGAAAATAAAATAGAATTGGAGTGATTAGAAGTGTTTAGTGTCCTAGTTAGGTATCTAGACGGTAAAAGTAATAGGAAATTTTGAGGTTTAGGATGTATTTAATTGAGAAAATAAGCTCATTTGGAGGATAAAGAACCGAAGTTAGGACTAAATTCCGCTAAACCCGAGGAATAAGAAGATAAAAGTGTAGGAGTTTAGGGTTGTTAAGGAACAAATAAGGAAGTTTAGTCTGAGGGATTAAACGTCAAACAAGTTCACCCTTACCCCAAACGAACCTTATGCCTAAACTCTGGATGACAAAACTATACCGCGTATTCAACAATTTCCCTCAACCGTCAAAAATTGAATATAGAAATCATGATTCTGAAAATCTTATTGGTACCCTTTTTGTTTAGCCTCGTTAGACTTGACTCTATTCGACAACACAAGTGACTAGACTGATGAAGCTCTTTCATCGATGAGCAACAGCTGAAGAGCACTGGGGATGAGACGACATAAATGAACATACGATAATCAAGTAAGAAACAAGAACGTTACGGTGGCGAGAGGATTTTGTACCTTGTCGCTGGACTTCTACAACGCATTTCTCGAGGACGAGAAATCTTCAAGTTGGGGAGAATGTAACACCCGTCAAAATCCTCGTATATTTTAAATAATCAAATATTATTTTTCAGCACATTTTTGCAAGTAAGAGTGTTTTAAAAATAAAATGAATAAGTGTTTGATTTATAAAGTAGTATTTCAAATGCATTTTGTCTTAAGTATAATTTTAATTTGGTTTTCTTGATTTGATATTTTAAGGTCTTGTTAAAAATAATAATAAATATTTTAGAGTAAAGTCTTATATATGAAAATTTTTAATGTGTTTGCATGAAAGGTGATTTTAGTTATTGTGAATAGCCATCTTATTGAATAAGAGAATTGTTTTATGGATTTTAAAGAGTTGTTAAACTTTGAAAATTCATATCTTTTTAATCGTAACTCCAAAAATTATGATCTTTATATGAAAACGATCGTATTGAAATTTAGAATTTAAAAATGCAATTTTTATAATTTTATGGGTTGGTTTGCGAAAATTTATTTTCTGGATATGTTTTACACGAATTTTGAGAATAATAATTATTAAAAATAGTTAGGGACCTCTAATAAACTTTTCCTTTTGGAAATTACTTTTATATATATAAGTATGATTTTAGAAAATGAAATAAGGACTATATCTATAGCCAATTTGTACAGTTAATTATTTTGTCTCAAAACGGTTTTAATCCAATAATATGAAAATGTGATTTCTTATATAAGAGGAAATTATTTTATAGTCCAGATTTACCATAAAAATATGTGAGATTTGATGAGTGAATAATGCTGCTTGTATGAGGTATGATCTCTTGATATGTTGCATTATTGTATGATATAATGATTTATAATGTGTAAGAATAGAAAAAAAAATGAAATCTTAATGAGTAAGAGAAAAATTAAAATTTATATGTGTGTGTATGTGTGTGTGTACGGTGTATATATATATGTAGGATAAAATTTTTATAAGCCATTTGCTTATTGATTAAGTTAACCCAAAGGAAAATAAAATAAATAGAAATAAGAATAGGAACCTTGCAAGCTAAGTTGATATGATGTTTTTGTTATTGCAACTTTGCCATTGCATGTAGTCATCCAACCCCAATTTTAGTGAGTGCACCCCTTGTTCCTCTACATATAGCCTATGCCTTGGTTCATTTTCATACCAACACATTTCATTTCTTAAACACACAAGTATTAGAGCACAAATCAAGCTCTAACACAAGAGAGAGAAAGAGAGTTCGAGTGAGAGAGAGAAAGTGAGAGAGAAAAAGTGATTTTTCTTTTCAAAAGTGATTTTTCCTTTCAAAAGTGATTTTTTCAAGAAGCTAAAGTGATTTTCAAGAATCAAAGGTGGTTTAGTGCAAGGATCAAAGCTTTAAGGTGGGGATCTTTTCTTCCTTCTTGAAGTTTTATGAAGATCTTGGAGTTTTCTTCTCAAAGAGCTTAAAGGATTTTGAAGTTTATGTATTTTTTTTAACTTGTCATTATTTTTATGATGCATGTTAATTTTTATAAGCTTATTAGGTAGCTAATAATGTTTGCATGTTGAACCTTAAGATAGATCTTTGGTTTTTAGTTGTTTTTAAGCTTGATTTTGAGTTTAAAGTTGGAAAAATAAACATGCATGATCTTGTAATGCCCATACGATTTTTATAATTATTTTGCTTAAATAATTTTATTTTTCATGCTAGATTTTGATGATGATCATGGATCTGTAGTGACTTGCCAAAATAGATCTAAGTTTATACTCAAGAAATAAGCATGCATCATGATTTGAATTAGTAACTCGGTTTTATCATTAATTTTTGGGTACTGTTTTGATGTTGCTTAAATTTGATCTTGCATGTTGAATTTTGACAAAAGAAGGTCTTTTTATTTGAGGCAAGCTTCGGTCTAGACTAGAGTATGTGGAGTTTGTGCTTTTTAATATGAAATGACTTGATGCATGTTGATCTTGTGGCATGATTAGTTGATTTTAGTACATGCATGTGATTAAATGATGATTTGATACTAGATCTAAGCTTTGTTAGTAATGAAGTGAGAAACCAGGACTTTACATGTTGAGTTCTAACAAAAAGATTGTCTTTTTCCTTGATGCATGTCATGCTTTAAAAATAATTTTGATTTCATACATGACTTGGCCTGTGAGATTTGATCCTTTGATGCGAAATTGTTGAATAAAAATCTTGCCTTGTTATGATGAACATTCGGCCATGACTAGAGAGCTAGAAGTTGATGTTTTTCTTATCATTTTGTATACATACATGTTGGCCTTAGCTTGATCTAGGAATTTTAGAGACATGCATGAAATAATTTTTAGTGTGACACTAGCTACTTAAAAATGTCTTGCATGTCATGTTCATGAAATAATTCTAAAGTTCGGAGTCTATTGATTTGGGACCAATATATAGTGATTTGAGCATGATTTAGACTCCCTTTTACTATGTATTTGACTTGTTTCTCTAGCAAATTTAGGACTTTTTAGTAGATTTTAATTATTTTTAGTAGTTTAGGGTCCTTTGAGCGTTTTGATCCGTTTGTTAGTGTTTCAGGTACTTTTTGGAGCTTAAATGGATAAAATAATTATGGACCTGAAAAGAGGACGAAAAGATCTTGCAAATGGAAAAAGAATGGAGCAAAACGGAGTCGGAGTAGGTCCCGCGCGCCTGAGGCACGAGACCGGGTGCGCCTGGGGCGCGCCTGTGTGGAAAAGAGACCGTTATCAGACCTGCGCGCCTGGGGCGCGAAGTCGCGTGCGCCTGGGGTGCGAAGTCGCGTGCGCCTGGGGCGCGCGTGCATGTTGGAGGCCCAATTTGATCAGATTCTGAACAAAGTAGAAGAAGAGAAGTCTAATTTGGCTTCATATCTTAGATTTGGTCAGAAATTAGAAGATAAACATGGACCTTATCTACTAGATTTAATTAAGATTTATTTTAGGATTTGTTTTACACTTTAAATAGAGGATTTGTAAATAGTTTTCAGGAGGTTTTGAGATCATAGAATTCAATTAGGATTAGAGAGAGAGGTTAGTAACATCTATTGAGAGCAAGGAGGCAAGGCACGAAGATTGGAGATCATCACTACAAGAGAGATCTGCGTGAAGATTGAAGGTCTCTTGGAGAGTTAACCTGTATTGTCTATGATATGAGGTTTTCTCTTTGCTTCTGTTTTCTTTATTTCTATATGTGTAACTAAAACCTCTTGTTAGTAACATGGTGTAAATTGTATGATGTAACTTATTTCAATTTATGATTTAGTATTTTGCTGTTTTTAATTCATGCGTTAATTGAGTTTTTATTACATACATAAACCTGATCACTTTATGTTTTGGATTTCTTAATTCGCAACGAGAGTTGGGATTTTGAATAGGCCTTGCAATTAACGGTATAATCAGTTTAGTTATAGAGATATGATTAAATGATTATATGACTTTGTAATTCCCTTGTGCTGAATTTGATATTTTCTGATATTGTAATTTGTTGAGAGATCAAGGATTAAGTATTTAGAAAATAAGGGTAATGTTAGAGAGATCTAACTATTGCTATTTGAGAGGAATTGTCTATGAATTAAAGGATAATTAAAGGAAAATATAAATTATAGTTGAATAAGTGAATCATACAACGAAACCAAGTTCCTAACCTTTTTCTATTGTTTTCTATACATCTTATCTCCTCAATCTTTTTATTTATTTTATTATTTAAATTTTCCTTCTCCTTCTAAAATTCAATAACAAGTTGCATTAATAATTATGAATTGGTGAAAAGTTATTAGAAACAATTTGCAATCCCCGAGTGGAACGATACTCACTTACTATCTGTATTACTTGTCGACCTAGTACTCTTGCTAGACAGCCAACAAGTTTTTGGCGCCGTTGCCGGGGATTGAAATTCGATTCTAATTTCTTTTCGGTACTTTTTGTAATTATTTGTGTAATTTGTACTTCCTCATGTATAACTATAGTTATAACAATAATTCAGATTTTGATAGATTCAGTTTGTATTCTTCTCCCCCATATTATTATGCACAAAACACTAGTTGTAGTGAAAGCCCATTGGAAAAAGTTGCATATGAATGTATAGGGTCTGCCGACCAGATATGGATTTAAGCCTCGTCAATAGAGTCCTCTAAGGGCACTTCCCTCGGATTGCTTAACATGGACGTCCCTCGCTCGGACTCATGGACTCCGAGCATCCCCAAAGGACCAGGCTCAGACTTGATGGAACCGAGCCTCACCATCGGTCCTCAATCCATCAGGCTTGAGACTATAGGCCGAGACATACCGTCGGCTAGCGGATAAGCTCAAACCCACCGAGGCTTCTTATCCCTTCCGCAAATCTCTCCTATATTCTCGCAACAGCCTAGACATGAGATCTTCAGCTGATCCTATCCAGATTCTAAGAGCATAATCCTCCGATACTATCTCACAGAATCCTGGTTCAGCTCAACCCTGATACAGGGCCCAGACGGCCCAAATCAGCCTCCTCCAAACCCTATAAATAGCTCATTATAGCTAGGGTTTCAGGTACGTACTCTCATCCCTAAGTTGACACTCTGCACACACTTGTTGACTGGGGAGACCCTGCTTTTCCCAACTGGAACTGCAGAAACACCATAAAGTCACATATTAACACTTGATCCTCTCTTGGGCTTCTGGTTCCATAACCTTGAGCACTTAGAGGGTTAAGGACATAGTGTTCAAGGACACTACATTGGCGCCGTCTGTGGGGATCGAATAACCAGTATTCCCACCCACTGATCTCATGGCAAACGATAAGAATGATGGTAATCAAGAAGATCTCCGCCGTCGCCTCCGTGGGAGACCACCCAAGACCGGGAGAAACGTGAGGGACAAAATTGCTCCGGGAGCACCAACTGGAGGTAATCAGGCTAACGATCAGACAATTCCGCCAGTTCCAACGGCGGATCAACCACAAGCCATGATTCCTCCAGCTGGCCAAGTCCTCGTTGAGGGCGGCGGAGGGCAGTCTAACCCTCATACCGTCCCTGATGGCCACGTTTCAGAATGGCGTGACACGGCTGATTCTAGACATCAGTCTCGTCGGGCTGCTGCTGGCTCACGAACTGATGAGGATCGGCGAGTTGAACGGGCCGCTCGGCGTGATCATTCCAGGGCTGACAGGTCCAACAGGGAGATACCTCATTTAACTAGAGGTCGTTTTGGAACTCTTCAAGGTGGTCAGCGTTCTGAAACGGAAGGCAGATCTTACATGACTACTTCTTCGGCACGAAGGAGAGAGGAGTCGATCATGGAGATCTTGAGGACTCAGACTTCTTTAATTGAAAAGCAAAACCAGGCCATTGCTACTCTTCAACAGCAGAGCATGGCGAGGATTGCCGAGCAAGGCCCTCACGCGGCCTATGGTAATCCGAACAATCTTCCCCCACCTCCACCCCTCAACCCAAACTTAATCCCAGAACGTATCACTAGGGAACCCCATCCTAGACACCCTTTCACGCTTGAGATTATGGCTTTCCAAACCCCGCAGACTTATGTGGGTCATCAGAATATTCCTCGGTACAATGGAACAACTGATCCGATGGACCACATAGCTGCCTACGAGTCCTCTATGATGTTTTACGGAGGAGGGGATTTTATGAAGTGCCGAGCTTTCTAATGACTCTAGGCTCGGCGCCTTTGAGATGGTTCAATTCTCTACCCGCCAATTCGATCCGATCGTGGGCCGAGCTAAGACAAGCATTCATAAACAGGTACACGGCCAATATGTCACAGCCCAAATCAGACCACTCACTAGCTGGAGTTGCACAGAGACCCGACGAGTCTCTACGCGACTACCTAGCTCGGTATCAACAAGAGGCCAGTGGCATATCAGGTCTGAAATCAGGAGTATCTGTTCTCTTGCTCACTCAAGGATTGCAGGATGGAGATTTTAAGGATTGCTTGATTGGGGAACCACCTAAGAACATGACCGAACTTATGGAAAGATCCATGAAATACGTTAATCTAGAGGAATTCCGTAGGATCAGTACTGCAGCAAGGGGTGGCGAAGGACGACATGAGCAACGCCCTCGTCAAAACGACATTCGTCAAAATGATAGTTTTCAAGATAGGGGAAGGAAAGACAAGAGAGAAAGAGAGAGAGGGGAAAAACTGCCTCCAAAAAGAAAGTATGATGAATATACCCAGTTGACAGTCCCGAGGAGTCAAATCCTTCGCGAGACTATGCATACAGAGATGCGTAACATCACTCGGCCACCAGCTTTAAGGAGAGCTGCTCAAAAGGATAGAACGAAGTACTGCGATCATCACGGTGGATGGGGGCATACCACCGACCAGTGTACCCAGTTGAAGGACTTAATCGAAGAAATGGTAAGGGATGGTAAGCTTCAACATTATATTGGCGAAGCGTTGCGCAAGCGCTCCAGGAGAAAGAGTCCTTCACCACCCAAAACCGAACAGAAAAGAACTAGAAGCCCTTCACCACCTGCAGGGGGAGCCTCTGCCCAACCATCTGAGAAGGAGAAGGATTATTTTCTCATCGGCACCATTGTTGGAGGGTTTGCAGGTGGAGGGGAGAAGAGGTGTGATCGCAAGAAGTATGTGGGACAAGTCCTTTCGGTGGCCAGCCGACCAATCCAAAAGCCCAGAAAGAAAAACACAGTCATCAGCTTCAGTGATGAGGATTTCGAGGACATTTTACAAGACCATAATGACCTAATGGTAGTTATAGCCAGGCTCGGCAATTACGAAGTCAGAAGGATTCTTGTCGATCAGGGGAGTTCGGCAGACATCATGTTTCTGGACCTGTTTGAAAAATTGAAATTGAGAAGGTTTGATCTCACCCCATTCGAGGGAAGTTTGATTGGCTTCACGGGACATTCAATTGTTCCCTTAGGTCACATCCATCTCCCAGTGACCATGGGGGAACCACCCTCTGCTCGGACTGAAATGGTAAAGTGGCTAGTTGTCCAGGCCCCTCGGCATACAACGCAATCTTTGGCCGAACTGCACTCCAATCTTTTGGCACTGTCGTATCGACGGTCCACTTGGCCATGAAATTCCCAGGGTCTGATGACAAGGTAGTAACAGTGCGGTCCGATCAGGAGTTGGCTCAGAAATGTTATAATATCAGCCTGGGCAAGTTGAAGCTTGATGATGAGAAGATCATGCAAGAACCGCTTAACAAAGGAAGTGTCAACTTAGCAGATCTGGACGTAAGAGAGGAGGATGAAACTAGACCGACTCCTCAAGGGGACTTCAAAAAGGTGATTTTAGGCCCCGATCCTTCTCGTTGCGTCAAGATGGGGATTGGCCTTTCTGAGGAATTGGAAAAAGAACTGACTGAATTGCTGGTGGAAAACAAAGACTTGTTTGCATGGACCTCAGCAGATATGCCAGGGATCGATCCGAACTTCATCTGCCACAGGTTGAGCGTGTATCCGGGAGCCAAGCCAGTTTGTCAGAAGAAAAGAAGAGTCAGAGTTGAGAAGGCACAGGCAACAGATGAGAAGGTAGCCGAGCTACTAGAAGCAGGATTAATCAGGGAGGTGGTGTATACTGATTGGTTGGCCAATCCCGTGCTAGTAAAGAAGTCCAATGGGAAATGGAGGATGTGCGTGGACTACACAGACTTGAACAAAGTTTGTCCTAAGGATCAATACCCACTTCCCTGCATCGATAAACTTGTGGATAGCTCGGCGGGTTATCAAAGGCTTTCATTTATGGATGCTTATTCGGGGTACAATCAGATCCCAATGTATCCCCCGGATCAGGTGAAGACTTCGTTTATCACAGAAAAGGCTACATATTGTTACAATGTGATGCCATTTGGATTAAAAAACGCTGGGGCAACTTACCAGCGGATGATGAACAAGGTGTTCGGCCCCTTGATTGGGCCGAGAATGGAGGTATATATAGATGATATGATTGCAAAGAGCTTGAAAGAAGAAGATCACGCTAAGGATTTGAAGGTAATTTTGGGAAGGATCCGACAGTTCAACATGAGGTTGAACCCGGAAAAATGCACGTTTGGAGTCCCAGCAGGGGCCTTCCTCGGGTTCATGCTTACCGAGCGCGAAATTGAGGCAAATCCAGAAAAGTGCCGAGCCATTCTTGATATGAAGAGTCCGTCAGATGTCAAGGGTGTCCAACAATTAACAGGTCGGGTTGCAGCTCTATCGAGGTTTCTGTCTCAGTCAGCTAGGAAGGCCCTCCCCTGGTACAAACTGCTGAGGAAAGAAAAGGAAGAGACATTTGAATGGGACGAAACATGCGAAAAGGCCTTTACTGACCTTAAGCAGTACTTGGCATCTCTCCTGATCTTGTCAAGTCCGGTAAATGGAGAAATTCTGTTCCTTTACTTATCAGTGGGCGATTCTGTAGTAAGCTGGGTTCTGGTCCGAGAGGAATCGGGCAAAGAATCCCCCATCTATTTCGTCAGCCGAGCTCTTCACGGGCCAGAGTTGAGGTATCAGAAAGTGGAGAAACTTGCTTTTTGTCTGGTTATCACAGCTAGACGATTACGTCAATACTTCCAGAGCCACCATATCACTGTCAGAACAGCTCAGCCGATCCGTCAAATACTTCAGAAACCTGATCTGGCAGGAAGAATGGTGACCTGGGCCATTGAGCTTTCCGAGTTTGAAATCACTTTCGAACCAAGGAAGGCAATGAAATCTCAAGCCTTAGCTGATTTTCTCACCGAGTTTACTGAGCCATTGACGAGCTCAAACTTGGATTGAAATATTTATGTTGATGGATCCAGTAACAAACTCGGGGCTGGTGCAGGAATAATCTTGGAGAATTCCGAGGGGGTCACCCTCGAATATTCTTTGAAGTTTGGATTCTCAACTTCGAACAATCAGGCGGAGTATGAAGCCGTATTGGCCGGGCTAAGAATGGCAAAAGAAGTAGGGGCCCGAGAAGTGAAAATTCTTAGCAATTCTCTGTTGGTAATTTCGCAAGTCAAAGGTGAGTACCAGGCTAAAGAACCAATCCTTCAAAAGTATTTGGAGAAGGTGAAGTTCCTATCCTCGGAGTTTGCTAAGGTCGAATTCTGCCACATCCCAAGGGAGAGTAACAGCCGAGCCGATATTCTCTCCAAGCTTGCTTCGACAAAGAGTCCTGAGAATAACAGAACGTTGATCCAAGAAATGGTGCATGGACCTAGCGTTGTCCTCTCTATTTCACTGGATCCGAGCTGGATTGCTCCGATAACGGGCTACTTGGAACAAGGGGTTCTTCCAAGTAATCCAACAGAGGCCAAAAAATTAGTCAGAAAAGCTTCACAGTTTGCCTTAGTTGATGGAGTCTTGTTTCGCCGAGGGGTCAGCGGTCCAATGCTTAGATGTCTAGACCCTACCGAAGCAAAACAAACTTTGAAGGAAGTTCACGGGGGCATTGGAAGTCATCATATTGGGGGGAAGTCACTGGCTAGAAAGGTTCTAAGGGCAGGATACTACTGGCCGACTCTTCAACAGGATGCGATCAACCATGTAAAGAGGTGCGACAAGTGTCAATTTCACAGTGATGTGTATCAGAAACCGGCTGAGGAACTCCATTCACTTTCATCTCCCTATCCTTTCTATCAATGGGGAATGGATCTGATTGGACAGTTCCCCACCGCTCCAGGACAGCTAAAGTGGGTGATAGTGGCCATTGACTATTTTACTAAGTGGGTGGAAGCCGAGCCTCTTGCAACCATCTCCTCGGCCAAGGTGCAGAAGTTCTTTGAAAGACAAGTTGTGGCTCCGTTTGGAGTGCCACAAGTGCTGGTGATCGACAACGGAACCCAATTCGCGGCAAAGGCGTTCCAAGACTTAGTCAATGCTCTGAGTATAAAACATTACTTTTCATCGGTCGAACACCCTCAGACTAATGGCCAAGTAGAGTCTGTAAATCGATCTATCATCCAGGGGATCAAGAAAAGACTGGAAGGAGCGAAAGGGAATTGGTTGGAAAACTTGCACGAAGTGCTTTGGTCGTATCGCACCACCATACAAACTTCAACAGGAGAGAAACCATATCGGCTCACTTATGGTTGCGACGCAGTCATCCCCATTGAGAAGATCATCCCTTCATTCCGAGCTATGCAACAATCGAATCCCCTCAACAACACTTTATTGTGTGAGGATCTTGTTTTATCGGAAGAAGTCAGGGGTTTAGCGGCCGAACGAGAAAAGCATGCTAAGATTATGCAAGCAAAAAGGTATAATCGCTCGGTCGTATCCAGAGAGTTCGAGGTAGGCGACCTTGTCTTGAGGAGAGCTGATATTGGTCTCAAAAATGCAAAGGACGGAAAACTGGCCCAAAGCTGGGAAGGACCATACCGAGTTGCCTCCAAGACTGGAACAGGAGCCTACAAGCTCGAAACCCTCTCGGGTGCCCTCATCAACAACACATGGAACGTGGCGAAACTTCGAGCTTATTACAGTTAGTTTTTCATTTCGTTTTCAATAGTTCTAGTTGCTTTATTACATTTTGCTTTTTGAATTCTTTTTTGATAATGGTGTACGCTCGGTGAAACTCCGAGCCCATTGTAATTTGCTTCAAATGAATAAAAGTTCTCGTTATTGAATTCATTGTATCACGTACTTTTCCTCGTAACCGATTAGCCACCGATTATGACGCGAACGATTATAAACAGCTCTAACAAGAGCTTATAACTCGTGAAATACTTTTAATAAGATTCCCGATTAAATAATGATTTCTTCAAATCATTTTATATCGCGGATAGAGGAACCCACCTCGGCTAAAGTGCTGGAGTTCCGAGGTCTTAACACTTGAATTCTTAACAAAGAGCATAAAAAGAAGCATAACACGATTACGGATATTATAAAATATTCCAAACGAAACAGCAATATAAGTTTAAACCCATTCACTGGGGCAAGTACCAAAAAAAAAAAAACTACTCAATGTCAGACAGTACAATGCTGTCAGGATCGAATTTTTCTTCTTCCTCTTCACCCTCGGTGCCGTCGGCCTCATCTTCCTCGGATTCTTCAGCAAAATGATCAGGAAGATCATTACTGCTCATGTCAATGGGAGCTCCGTTCGCACCAATAATTTGACCGTTCTTGGTACCAAAGAGGGGGTCGGCGCCCTTTGTCACGAGGTTCGGATTCAGAATACGAAGCTGCTCGGCTATATTGAGGAAAGAATCTTCAACTGCGTGACTCCAGTTGTATAGATTCTCCTGGGCCGCTTTCTTATGCTTAAGAGCTTTCGCTCTCATTTTGTCCATTGAGGCTCGGAGCCCAGTAGCCTCGTCCTTAGCGTATTCAAGTTGCTCCTGAGCCACAGCAGCAACCTGTTCGGCTTTCTGGGCCCTCTCTTCAGCCTTTTTCAAGATTTCCTCCGAACGCTTCATCCTTCCCTCGGCCTCTTGAAGAGTCTTTTCGGCTGTTTCCTTAGCAGCTTCAGCTTGAGCCTTGGCGCCTTTATATTCCTGCATTCCTTTCTGCAGTCTCTCATTCTCGGCCGCCAGAGCTTGGAGCTTCTTCTCATAACTTTCCACTTGAAGCTGCAAGTAATCCTCCCAATCGTCAGCCTCAGCTCGTTTCTTCTTCTCCTCGGGAGCCACCCCGGCATAGACATCATCACCACGCTGTCCAAGGTAATTGAGAATGCTTGCACCTCGGAGGAAGCTCCTCACCAAGGCCAAGCAGTTATTTTCCCAAGTGCCTGGGCCCCAGGCATCCATCACTTTGGCATCTTCAGGGGGAAAGAGAGTTGCGGCGAACGAATCCAACTTGTTGTGCCTACTCCATACAGTTTTGGCTACGGCCTCTTCCGTACCCTCGGTAATTTGAACTCCTTTGCTGGGCTTGCTCAGATGAAACCAGTCGCCAGCCAATCCTTTCCCTTTATCCATCCGCGGTCTCTTGGGAGGACGCTCAGGAGTACCCTGAGTATTTTGTTGCACTTCTTCGGTAATGGTTGGCTCAGCATTTTTGGTAACTTGAGGTACCTCGGAAGGAATTGTGCGAGGAGCTTCAAGAGGGCTAGCGGTTGGAGTTGGCTCGGGAGTTTGGCTTTTAGCCGAGGATCCCGACCCTCCTATCACGACAGCCAATTTAGCCATCCTGGCAGAAGCAGCGGCACTCTTAACTTTGGATGCTTTCTTTCCCATCTTTTCTGCAACAAGGAAATATACATTAAATATATATATATATATATATATATATATATACCCAGCTCAGCCTTCACGTCGGCCCGTGTCGTCTTCAATAATATCTTTTTAGTATCGATTTGACCGTTCGCCTGGAGATATTCCCAGACTCGGTCGCACAACCGTCTCTCGGCCTTGGTCAAATCGACCTTATAGTCAAATTGGTATAAGGAGGCCCCTCGGTTGTAGATACCATCCGACCAACCCAAAGGGAACCGAGGTACAACTTTGATTTCTCCTCCCTCTTCGACCTGCTCCATGAACCAGCATACATTAGGACCAGTGTACTCATACTGAAAGAAGAGAGGCTTAAAAGACTTCCAAGAGTCGATAACTTTGGCGAAGAGCGCGTGCTCTTTCCGAGCTTTAAGTGACACCCAAAGCCCTTTTGAGTTGCCGAACTTGTTCACCTGAGGGGCATATAGCCAAAAGAAAGCTCGGAGTGTGGCAACCGAACCTTCGGCATCGCAAAACTGTTGGAAGGCTCGCACAAATGCCCATCCGCTCGGATGTAGTTGACTCGGAGCTATGCCTAAATGGTTTAGTACTTTGATTTCGAAGGTTGAGAACGGCATGCGGATTCCGACTTTTGTTATTATTTCTTCATAGAAATAGAAGAATTGCTGATTTTGTGGGACTGCGAAGCAGATTCGGTCATCGATGTTCACATGTCTCAGCTCAAACTCCGACGCATTCCCATCTGCTCTCGAAGGGGTAAGAAGAGGTCGAAGGTGGTTCAAACTATTACTCGTCAGCAATGAGGGCCTCGTTCCAAGAACCTCCCGATCAAAAACTTCATCGTATTGCCCGTGATTTGGCGGCAAGGTATATTCTTCGGGATTAGTGTCACACCTGCGCTCCACAATATCTGGGGAAAAAGTAAAAGGCTCGGCGTTAGGATTCTTTATAGCAGATGTTTTAATTCTAAAAGTAAGGCCGAGCCTTGGACTTTTACCCCCCTCTTTCCTCGGGTCTCCCATAGGTTCTTCTTCCACTAGACAGCGCGCGGGACTAACCCTAACCTGAGCCCTCCGTTCAGCAAACCTATAAGCCAACAGCCACTTGCTTACTTCAGCGGGATCCGAGGGGTACTCTACAGCTAATGGTTTTGTTATGGTGGATCCCTGGTTGATGGGGGGAGAGGAAGGATCTACTGCATCATCACTACTCCTAGAACCCCCAAAATCATCGTCACTGCTCCTAGAACCCCCAAAATCCCCAGAAAAATCCGAATCACTATCGCTAGAAGGCTCTTCTCCTAATCTCCTACAAAGTTCATGATAAATTCTCCTTAACTCTCTCCAACCTCTCATGATTCAGAAATTAAAACCCCTAAACACTACACTATCTAGGACAAAAAACCCCAAAATCCCTGCAAAACCCAGAAATGCGAAACCCATTCAACAAATAGAAAAGGGCAGAATAAAAAATAGAGTATTTGAGTTAGAAGAAGAAAGATTACCTGTTTCTGATTGAGTCTCTGGGAAACTGGAAGCGATGTGAAGGTAATGGTGGAAATGAGCTTAAGAGAGGAGGGAGTTTCCGGTTCCCTGAGAATAACAAAGAAGTAGTGAGGGGGAGCAAGTTTGAGGGTTTGGGAGTTTCTGGAGGGGAGTTTCTTGTACGATTCTGAGAAGAGGAATGAAAAGTGAGTGGGGGAGTAAAGGATTCAAAGAAACCCCCATAAACCTTTCGGTTTCCCCACGATGCACGTATGGGCCTGGGCGGATCAAAGGCCCATTACACCGCTCATCCACACGATTGATGAAACGTGGCAGTTACAAAGCTGCTTTTTCAAATTTCAAAAATGGCAATGATGTGGCACAACTCTCGAGGACACGCGCTGTACCTAGAGAACCCAAAACGTCACCTCGAACAGGCTACCTGGTTACAGCTGTTACACTCCCGGAATGAGGCATCCGCAAAGGTCAACCCTAAACACTTGCTACCTCGTCAGACTTCTCAAAGTCTTACGAGCTGGGGGGCTTGTAGGGTCTGCCGACCAGATATGGATTTAAGCCTCGTCAATAGAGTCCTCTAAGGGCACTTCCCTCGGATCGCTTAACATGGATGTCCCTCGCTCGGACTCATGGACTCCGAGCATCCCCAAAGGACCAGGCTCGGACTTGATGGAACCGAGCCTCATCATCGGTCCTCAATCCATCAGGCTTGAGACTATAGGCCGAGACATACCGTCGGCTAGCGGATAAGCTCAAACCCACCGAGGCTTCTTATCCCTTCCGCAAATCTCTCCTATATTCTCGCACCATCCTAGACATGAGATCTTCAGCTGATCCTATCCAGATTCTAAGAGCATAATCCTTCGATACTATCTCACAGAATCCTGGTTCAGCTCAACCCTGATACAGGGCCCAGACGGCCCAAATCAGCCTCCTCCAAACCCTATAAATAGCTCACTACAGCTAGGGTTTCAGGTATGTACTCTCATCCCTAAGTTGACACTCTGCACACACTTGTTGACTGGGGAGACCCTGCTTTTCCCAACTGGAATTGCAGAAACACCATAAAGTCACATATTAACACTTGATCCTCTCTTGGGCTTCTGGTTCCATAACCTTGAGCACTTAGAGGGTTAAGGACATAGTGTTCAAGGACACTACAGAATGTATTCAAAGCGGCAGAATTTTACTTGAACAACTCAAAAATATGCAACTTCCATTTGAGTCTCACCCTCCAAAGAAAGCCCCATGGGAAATAGCTATAGAGAAATTGACTCAAAACACTAAGGATTTTATTAAAGAGAGCAGAGAAAATTTTGAGCCAATCCCTTCGCCTATAGAGCAAATCCCTAGGGAAGTTGTGGTAATGGATGTGACTAATAATCAATTCCCTATGGAGGAGGAGAAAGTTGAAAAAATTGAAAAAGAAATTGTGCATGATATGTTTGAGGAGGAGGATAAAAATACAAAATTAGAAGGTTTGAAAATTGTAGGAAAAGTTGACCCACCCTTGCATGATGAAATTGTTGTTATAGAAAATTTTATTAAATCTAATTCATGTTTGGGTGATTCAAAATTTTTCTATTATATTCAACCTTTGTGCTTTCATGAGAAAAATCTAAATCAATCTGAAGTTTTGTTAGGCAATAGGAAGCATGAGAAAGTAATCTTCCTGACTAATGGAGTTAACAACTTCACGATGGATGATGGAAGAAAAGATCACCAAAGGTCTTTCCTATGGGATGTGGGAGTAACACATTATTGTTGCATCACATGGGATTTGACCCATAGAATTTGGGATCCTGGTGGATTCCTTGTAAATAAGCAGTAGTGTAGGTTTCAATTCTTAGGTAGTTGTTAGTGTAAAAAAATAAATAAATAAATAAATAAATTTGAGGTACAGACCTCGTGCGCCCCAGGCGCACGCGGTGGCGCGCCTCAGGCGCGCCGTGCTGCTACAGACCCAGTTTGGGGGAATTTTTCTAGTTTTCCCAAAAGGGTGCAAAAAGTTCAGTTTTGGGGTCAAATTCTGATTTTACCACCTTATCTTTTAGGATTAGATTTATCTTTATCTCTAGGAATTTTTTTTAATGTTTATCTTATTTTTAGCAATAGATAATTTTTTTATCTTATCTTTTAGGATTAGATTACTTTTATATCTTTTTAGGAATTTGTTTTATCTTTTTAGAATTAGATTTATCTTCTTAGGATTATTTTTAGAATAGATTTTTTTTATTTATTTTCGTTTTTTTTATTTTCTATTTTTTAGGGATAGATTTATTTTAGAATTAGATTTGTATTTTTAGGATTTGGACCCCATTAGCCCCAATTTTTTTTTTAATATTGCACCCCAGGGACCTGTACCTCACCAAAAATATTGTCCCGCTTTCTTAGGTAGTTTTACTTTTTATTTTGTAGTTTTAGGCTAGATTAGTTTGCTTGAGGACAAGCCAACATCTAAGTTTGGGGGAGTATATACAAAATAAAAATTTTTCAGATCTGAATTTTTCTCCCATATTGGTATTGGTTTGTGTCCCTAGCAAGAGTAGGTAATTTTTCTAACCTTAGGACTTTTTCTCTAATGATGCATGTATATACTTAGTTTAGGACTGAAACTCATTGACTTTTGACTCTATTTGATTAAGCTGTAAATATGATTGTGAACGGGTTATTTCGACAAATGCTTTCAGAACTTGTGATTAGTGAACTGAATTTAGCCCTGTGAGATTTTGAGCCTTATATCGAGGGGTATGAATTTTATTGAAATATTCTAATTTTGAGACCCTATTCTTTCATGAGTGTGTTCACTTTGGTATTGTTGTTCTAGAACTTGACCGGTGACCATTTCAAAATTGATAATTGATTGCATGCATTAAGATTATTAAGGCACTTAGGGTGTGTTTTTGTGGCCTTCAGATGTTTTGCATTGATAATTTTACCTTAGTTGCCCATTTTGAGCCTTATGAGACATTATGATTTTTCTTTGGTACCTTGCATTTATTGCATATTCTTTGTTAGTACCTTGGGAATTTTGAATGAGCAATTGAGAGGAATATAGAAAGAAAAAGTGAAAGTAATTGGTGAAAAGTGTATGAGTTCTATTTCTCTTCCAAAGAAAGAAAAAAAAAGAGAAAAAAAATAACAAATGTAAAGGAAGAGAAGAGGAAAAAAAATTTGAAAAAGAAAGGAAGAATAAAATGTTCCTGATGTGAGTGTGAGGCTTTATTGTATTCATTGCTCATTCATGGTTTTTGAGGGAAACTTGCTTTTTTAAATATTTTTTATGAGTTAGCCTTTGTTTTATCCCTTCTTTCTTTTATCCCACCTGACACTTTAGCCTGGCCCCATTATAACCAAAAATAAGACCTTCTGATTTTTGCATGTATTCAATAATTTCAGTGGAGATATTGGTCTATGGTCAAGCCTATGGTAACACATTATCATTGTTGAATTTGAGTGAATTGAAAATATTACCCTTATACACTTGAGAGAGATACACTGAGAGGTTGAGAGTGTTCACTAGTCCTGAGTTCTGATTGGGATTGTTACGTTAACTAGTTTGCAATTGTGTAAATAGTTTTTGATAATTTGTGTTGGATTCTTGAGTCGTAGTCTTAGATGAGGTATATATATGTTGATTTAGGGAGGTTGTCTTTTGTTTAGAATTTTATTTTACTGTTGCCTGGAACATGCAAAATGCTAAGTTTGGGGGAGTGATTTGGGTCCAATATATAGTGATTTGAGCATGATTTAGACTCCCTTTCACTATGTATTTGACTTGTTTCTCTAGCAAATTTAGGACTTTTTAGTAGATTTTAATTATTTTTAGTAGTTTAGGGCCCTTTGAGCGTTTTGATCCGTTTGTTAGTGTTTTAGGTACTTTTTGGAGCTTAAATGGATAAAATAATTATGGACCTGAAAAGAGGACGAAAAGATCTTGCAAATAGAAAAAGAACGGAGCAAAACGGAGTCGGAGTAGGTCCCGCGCGCCTGAGGCGCGAGACCGGGTGCGCCTGGGGCGCGCCTGTGTGGAAAAGAGACCGTTATCAGACCTGCGCGCCTGGGGCTCGAAGTCGCGTGCGCCTGGGGCGCGCGTGCATGTTGGAGGCCCAATTTGATCAGATTCTGAACAAAGTAGAAGAAGAGAAGTCTAATTTGGCTTCATATCTTAGATTTGGTCAGAAATTAGAAGATAAACATGGATCTTATCTACTAGATTTAATTAAGATTTATTTTAGGATTTGTTTTACACTTTAAATAGAGGATTTGTAAATAGTTTTCAGGAGGTTTTGAGATCATAGAATTCAATTAGGATTAGAGAGAGAGGTTAGTAACATCTATTGAGAGCAAGGAGGCAAGACACGAAGATTGGAGATCATCACTACAAGAGAGATCTGCGTGAAGATTGAAGGTCTCTTGGAGAGTTAACCTGTATTGTCTATGATATGAGGTTTTCTCTTTGCTTCTGTTTTCTTTATTTCTATATGTGTAACTAAAACCTCTTGTTAGTAACATGGTGTAAATTGTATGATGTAACTTATTTCAATTTATGATTTAGTATTTTGCTGTTTTTAATTCATGCGTTAATTGAGTTTTTATTACATACATAAACCTGATCCCTTTATGTTTTGGATTTCTTAATTCGCAACGAGAGTTGGGATTTTGAATAGGCCTTGCAATTAACGGTATAATCAGTTTAGTTATAGAGATATGATTAAATGATTATATGACTTTGTAATTCTCTTGTGCTGAATTTGATATTTTCTGATATTATAATTTGTTGAGAGATCAAGGATTAAGTATTTAGAAAATAAGGGTAATGTTAGAGAGATCTAACTATTGCTATTTGAGAGGAATTGTCTATGAATTAAAGGATAATTAAAGGAAAATATAAATTATAGTTGAATAAGTGAATCATACAACGAAACCAAGTTCCTAACCTTTTTCTATTGCTTTCTATACATCTTATCTCCTCAATCTTTTTATTTATTTTATTATATAAATTCTCCTTCTCCTTCTAAAATTCAATAACAAGTTGCATTAATAATTATGAATTGGTGAAAAGTTATTAGAAACAATTTGCAATCCCCGAGTGGAACGATACTCACTTACTATCTGTATTACTTGTCGACCTAGTACTCTTGCTAGACACTCAACATCTATGCATAAAGGTTTCGAGTAGTAAAATGTTTGCCTTGGTTTTGGTCAAGAAAATGAATCAAATATTGTTGTTTGAACTTGGGAGATTCACGGTTTTAGGACTAAAAAAGGAGTGACCAAATCTGTGTTGTTAATTGATTGTTGCATTATTTTCTTTAGTTAAAAATTCAGTGATGATTAATAAAATAGGAAAAGTAGTTCGGTTAATGAAAAAGTGTTGTTTTGTTATAATTTGACTTGGTGACTTGTGTGTGTGTTTATCTTGATTGATTCGGCTATGGTAGGATTAATTGTGAGATTTAGTATAATTTGTTTTTAACTTGAAATTAAAAATGAGATTAAGGTAATTAACTGAGATTAGAGGATGATAATGTATGCTGAGATATTTGATTAGACTACCTTGGCTTAACTAAAGTGGTATTTGAATTAATGTAATAATGAGATAAGTGATTGATTGTAAAGGAATGATTTCTGACCTAATCAAATTAATTATGAAATTTTATAATAAGTTTATAATGCTGCCCAAGTAACTTGTTTTATCATATTAAGGTCTTAAAAATAATAGAAAAATGTTTTACTTGGTGGTTTTTGAGTATAAAGCTATATGAGTTTCCTTGAAAATTAAAGTGTAAATGATGATTTTTGATTCTTATTCTTTGCTGTCCAGAATTTTTAATCAAAGTGTTTTAATTTTAAAAGTGTTTTCAAGTGATAAAAAGTATAAGCTTTAAATATCATTTGTTATTATAAAAGATGGTTTGAAAAATGATGATTTTTCGGTGTTTTGGATTCGAAACTTGTGGCTGTCCAAGATAGGACCAGCAACCAAACCAATAATTTTAATTAATCTTATCTGTTGTTTTAAAAAGGTTCTGAAGTGTTTTGAGTATTGAAAAAAAAAGAGTTGAAGTGATTTTAAGGAAGTGATCATGTTTTCCTAGGAACTAAAAGGAAGTGTTTGAAGGATAAACTTTATGAAATTTTAACATGAAAATATTTTATTTAATACGAGGGATTTTAGACGGAGGTGTGGAACATCAAGGAAGCAGCAAAGAACCATCAAGGGCGAGCGTTTTCAGTAGCTGGAGTAAGAGGTGAGAGATGCAGTGGGCCTAAGTCAACGCGACGTTTAGACTCGGTGCTAAACTGAGTAAATATAGTTTGAAGTTCTTTAAATTACTATATGATGCATGAATGCATGAGTATATGCTTATGATTCTGAATACATGCGTTTTAATTATATATGTTCTGCTTTGCTTTAAATTGATAAGTATGTTCGAAAGACATCTGTTATATTCTGAAATCCTGGTTCTGATTATGGATGAAAGAGAACAAGGCTGATGAGAATTATGAGTAAAGAAATATGAGGTGAATTGTGGCTCTGTTTGTGAAAGTTCAAAATATGCGTAGAGATGTGAATTCAATTGATGAAATGCCGAAGGCAATGAAATGTGAATGTGCAATGTTTGAGGCTCAACGATTTAAGCTGGCTCGCAATGATATCTTGAGGAATGTGGAACCTTGTGCTTTTGGGGAAAGAGAATAACTTTATTAGCGGTTGGGACTCATCGAAGGGATGTTACGAGGATGAGTCGACCCTAGGTCATTAAAAGACTAAAGATATAAGAAAACTTTTAAAAGACATTAACTAATGCGGTGAGTATGAGTGCGAAGTAGTGGAGAGGAAGATACCCCGGAGTACCTGCGGATATTCGGGTTGTGATTGCAATAGGGGAGGGTAAGGACGGTGATACGTCAAGAAGCCTTGAGTGCTATTCTAGGCAGAACGAATTCCATATGTGGTACGGGCAGATCGGTCCTATGCCGTGGTAAGTTCTGCACGATCAACTAGAATTAGTACTGTCGCCCCCTATGGCAATTCGAGAACAGTGAGAGGGACCGGAACGAGGCAATGTGATATTTTGTATAATGAGCCAGTATGATGTTTTTTTTATTGTGCTACGAGGTAGCAGACAGCTGTCAATGTCTGCATAGTAAAGGTCCTGCACTCCTGTTAGCTTCCGACTAGGTTTGGGTGGATTACCGAGGAGATGTAGACGTGTGTGCTATCTTTAATGATGTTTTCCCCACATCATTGAAGGACCCGGAATAATAAGACTTAATGAAAAAGATGTTGTTGAAGACAATGTTATTACCTTTCTATGAGAATTAAGAAACTATAATGAGGAGCCTTCCTAAAGAAAATTGTAACATCATAAATTTAATTCTTAGTGTAAATTGTGCTTTGATAGTCTTAGGATAGAAGCAATTATGAAATAAGTTAGAAAATTGGCTATTTAGACATGTAAATTCAAGTTTAAAACATAGGAAATTGGGGAATGAGAATAACAAGATTGGTAGCTTAGAATACAAATTCCACCGTTGGATGTGAAGTAGGATATGTGAGGAAGCTTGTGTCAAAATTTGAGGAAGATCCAACGGTTAACGAAGAAGTTATGGCCGTTCAAAGTCGGGGTGCTGAAAATCCTGCAACTTAATCGATTAAGGTGCAGCTTAATCGATTAAGTCCAGAATGTTTGAAACCCTTAATCGATTAATAATCGATTAAACGACCCTGCAGTGGAAAAAAAATAAAAGCATTTCACGCGTGATTTTTGCCAAAGAACTCGAAATTTCTCTCTCTAGGGCACAAAACCTCTCATCCCAAATCCACCAAACCTTAAGGGAATCACTCCAAGGTCCATTATCAAGTCCCTCCTTGTCTCTCCAAGTAAGTATTCATGATTCTTGAAGTTTCTCTCTCTCTAATTTGGATTTGCTCTCTCTCTTTCCCTTCTTTGGGAAATCCGAATTCTCTATGGAAATGGGGCAATAATCTCATTATCATTCCATTCCCTTGGCTTAGGGAAGATTATTATCACTATCTCCATCTTCGTGCGTTCGGAGCTCTTGGTTTTGGGAGCGCTTGGAGCTATGGCTTGGGTTCTTCCACTTTCCCTCTCTTTGGTTAAGGTAAGGGGGTGGATATAGTGAGCATTGGTTTGGTCTAGGATTGGGTATCCCTATGGTTATAGTGATTTTCTAGGAGTTATGTGTTTATAAAAATTAAGGGTATAATTTATTTGGGTGTTACATTTATGGTATCAGAGCAGTTTCCCTCGGCCTTTGGAGTATGAACTCACTACTCCTATGGTTACTCACCGAGCGAGTAACCCAAGTATACTTAGTTTAGTGTCTAAGTGAAGTTGTAGGATATTAGTAGTTTTATTTAATTGTTCTATCATTAACTGGTTTTCCTTCCATGACTCAACAGTATGGCAGGGAGACGGGCTGATAATGATAGGATTACTGCAATTCTCGAAACTCTGGTTCAATTGCAGCAGAACCAAGCCCAAGTTCAGCAGCAACAAGCTGATAATCTTGAAAACCTACTGCAGAATCAAGCCCAGAACATTGCTGCAGCTGCAGCAACACTTCAGCCTCCTCCACCACCACCAGTGGAGATTGACTGGATGGGCCGCTTTATAAAAAGTGATCCACCAAAGTTCGAAGGGGGTTACAATCCCGATGGAGCTCAAAGATGGCTCCAGGAGATGGAGAAGGTGTTTCGCTCACTGCAGCCACCGGGTGATCAGTATATGCGACTAGTGGAGTATGTTCTGATGGGTGAGGCGGAACATTGGTGGGACCAACAGAGGAGAGGTTTGGAAGCAGCTCATGAGCTTATTTCATGGGATCTTTTCAAGGTCCGTTTTCTGGGAAAGTACTTCCCGAAAAATGTAATGAGGGAGAAGGAAATGGCTTTCCTTGAGCTGAAACAAGGGAACCTCAGTGTTGGAGAATATGCAGCTCAATTCGAGGACCTCATTTGCTATTCAGGCAGCTACCGAGATGCGGATGAACGCACTAAATGTATCAAGTTTGAAGCTAGTCTCCATCCCAAGATCAAGACTGTTTTTGTCTATCAAGGAATCTCTAATCTCTCTCAACTAGTGAATATGACCAGTGCTTATGAAGATTCTCTCAAGCAGGAACAAGCAGAGGAGCGAAGCAGGGCATCTCGGAAATTGTCTGGTCCTATTAGGGGCAAGGGTCCGATGCAGAGATCTGGTCCTTATTCTAATCCTAGGCCTTCAGTCCCTAGAGGAGCAGGGCAATCTGCAGTGACACTTGGTCCTGTTCCTACTTGTACACATTGTGGGAAGCCGCACAGGGGTGTATGCTGGGCTCATAGTAGGAATGAAGGGCTTTGCTTTTTATGTGGTCAGCCTGGACACTTTGCAAACAACTGTCCCAAAAGCACAATGAAGAAGGAAGTTAATGATACTAGGGTACAGAAAGCAGGTGGCAGCCAACCACTGCAGAAGGGCAAAGTGTATACACTGGATGGAGAAGAGGTGACTGATGAGGACGAGCTGATCCGAGGTACTTGTTTTGTGAATGACATGTCCTGTGGTGTTTTGTTTGATTGTGGTGCATCTCATTCCTTCATTTCTATTGACTGCATGAAGAGACTAGGGTTGTCCACTGTAGATATGCCGTATAAGTTGTCAGTTTCTACCCCCACAAATTCTTCAGTAGTCACTTCTCAAATGTGCTTGAATTGCCCACTCCGAGTTTTGGAGCGGGAATTCAGAGTTAATCTCATTTGTCTGCCTCTAACCAAGTTAGATATTATTCTGGGTATGGATTGGATGACTCAGCATAATGTCTTAATTGACTGCGGTAAGAAAGCGGTTATCTTTAGTGATGCCGTTCTATCTACCATGGAAGTTGATGAAGTTTCTGATGTAAGTCAAATTCCTGTGGTTCGTGAGTTTCCGGAAATATTTTCTACGGAGATTCCCGGATTGCCTCCAAGAAGAGAAGTTGAGTTTAGTATTGATCTGAAGCCTGGTACAGGCCCAATTTCTATTGCACCTTACAGAATGGCGCCTCCGGAATTGGAAGAATTGAAGAAGCAATTGGAGGAGCTATTAGCAAAGGGACTTGTCAGGCCAAGTGTATCACCCTGGGGTGCTACTATCCTTTTTGTCAAGAAGAAGGACGGTAGCCTTCGGATGTGCACTGATTACAGGCAGCTGAATGCAGTGACAGTAAAGAACAAGTATCCCCTCCCTCGCATCGATGATTTATTGGATCAGTTGAGGGGTGCATCAGTGTTCTCTAAGATTGACCTCCGATCGGGATACCATCAAATCCGTATCCGTGAAGAGGACATTCCAAAAACTGCTTTCAGGACGCGTTATGGGCACTTTGAGTATGTGGTGATGCCTTTCGAATTGACCAATGCTCCTGCAATATTCATGGATTACATGAATAGGATCTTCATGCTGTACTTGGATTCTTTTGTCATTGTGTTCATTGATGACATCCTGATTTATTCTAAGAGTCCGGGTGAACATGAGAAGCATTTGAGGATTGTACTGCAGGTCCTCAAAGAAAAGCAGTTGTATGCCAAGCTGTCTAAATGTAGCTTTTGGTTGGATGAAGTCCATTTTCTGGGACATGTGATTTCTGCACAAGGAGTTGTTGTGGATCCCTCCAAGGTGGAAGCGGTGTTAAAGTGGGAGAGGCCCACAACAGTCACAGAAATCAGAAGCTTTTGGGATTGGCAGGTTACTATCAGAGATTCATTGAAGGTTTCTCTAAACTGGCTCTTCCATTGACAAAGTTAACCAGGAAAGATGTCCCTTATCAATGGTCACAGCAGTGTGAGAGCAGTTTCTTGGAGCTGAAGAAGAGATTGACGAGTTCACCGGTTCTGACATTGTCGGAACCAACCCAACCCTTTGATGTGTATTGTGATGCTTCAAAGTAAGGCTTGGGTTGTGTACTTATGCAGCAAGGCAAGGTTGTGGCCTATGCATCCAGGCAGTTGCGATAGCATGAGCATGTAAATTCAATCTTCCTAGTAATTATTTTTTATGTAGGTTTTGATGATGATAAAATAATTGAATCAAGTCTTGAAGTTAAAGTTGCAAGTGCTCAAGGAATCAAGACTTAATCTCATGCTCAAGATTCGATTTCTTTGTAAATTTCTATTTTTGTTGAGTGTGGGTAGTTTAGTTAGTTTAATCTCTATCTAGTTTGATTAAGTTATATTATGATTGATTGATTGAGATTAACCTAGACTTATCACTTGAGAGAAAGTTAATTTTTAAAGAAAAGCAATTTTTTACAAACTGAAGTCGTGGACATCGATATCCTCTTGCTGATATCGATGTTGGACATCGATGTGCCCCTGTGGAAATCGATGTGCACGACTCAGAATCTGTTTTTCTGAAATCTCTTCCCTGAAATCTTGGAAGAGGGAATCATGGAGGATTTTATGAAATCTCGTTTTTGTGACCGTTTTTCTGAGGTCCTGATCTTTAAAATCATCAACCTCCATGAACCCTACACAGATACAGAACTTCCTTTTGAACACACAAGCTAAAATCTTTCTCTCTCAAGTGATTTTCCACAAAAACTCAATCCTTCTCTCATATTGTAACACTTTCAGACCAGATTGAGTTGAGACCCATCAGTGGGCTGAGCTTATTGTCACGAATTCGTCTGTGAATTTCGTCATACACATTTCTATTTCTCTTGTAATCAAAAGCCTTGGATTGTGCCAAGCAAATTCGAGTGTGTCTCGGATTTCAGAAGTCTTGAGAGTTCTCAAGCATAGAAGACCAAGAGTTCTTGGCTTGGTGGTGCTCCTGGATTGGATTCAAGGAGTTGTTGAAGTTCATCTTCTCCATCAAAATCAATTGGGGTAGAATTCCAAGAGGTTGGTACTCTCTTGGAAAGGGGTTAGGCTGAGTGAGGATCTCAAATTAATTCCTTGTATTTCTTCTAGTCAATTGATTAATAGAAACTCTCCTAAGTGGCTTAGGAGGACTGGACGTAGCTCATTAGGAGTGAACCAGTATAATAATTCTCTCGTGTTGATCTCCTTATCGCTTTCCTTGCATTCTACCATTTGTGCATTAATTGAACCATAGGATAGGCATTGGAGATTTATTTTTCCGCTGTTCTTATTTGCTATAACTCTGTGTTCATCAAGATTATCATATTGCTTTTGCTGCTATATTGTATTGTTCTCTTTAACTAGTTGTTGCAGCAAAACAGCTTCATTTTTCTGTCTCTGATATCAGTGGACATCGATATCCACTCTCTGACATCGATATTCGACATCGATATCCACATCAGGATATCGATATCCTCGTGTGTCAGTAACCAAAATTCACAGGTTTTTCAGTTTCTTTCATTTCATTTCTTAACCTTTTCAATAACAATCGAAAATTCTATATCTCTGCCACAATATAATATTCACCCCCCCTCTAGTAATTGTTAAAGCCCGCTTGTTGGTTTCCAACAAGTGGTATCAGAGCTCGGTCGAAAGATCGAGTTTAAAAACTTTTTCGAAAAAGATCCTTTGGAAACACAAATGGGCTCTAGCAATAACTTTGGTGGTGAGGGAAGTTCAATAAACCGTCCTCCACTGTTTAATGGTGAAGGATATGTTTATTGGAAGACCCGCATGAAAGTATTTATTGAAGCTATCGACATAGAAATTTGGGGTGCTATTGAAAACGGTCCATATATTCCCAAAAAGAAAATAAATGATGAAACTGTTGAAATTCCATGGACAAGCTGGAATGAGGATGAAAAGAAGAAAGCTTCTTATGACTTAAAAGCGAAAAACATTCTCTTTTCAGCGCTGTCCCATGATGAATTTTATAGAATTTCACAATGTAAAACCTCTAAAGAAATGTGGGACACTTTGCAAGTCACTCATGAGGGAACAAGTGAAGTAAGGGATTCTAGACTCAATGCTTTAACACATGAATACGAATTATTTCACATGCTCCCAAATGAATCCATAAGTGATTTGCAAAGACGTTTTTCACATATTGTTAATCATTTAATTTCCTTGGGAAAGACTTTTAGAAATGGTGAAACTACTAACAAAATTCTGAGATGTCTAGATAAGCAATGGCAGCCCAAGGTAACCGCCATCAAGGAAGCAAAAGACATCAACAAAATGGACTTAGCCACTTTATTTGGCAAACTCCAAGAGCACGAGATGGAGCTTACAAGACTTGGGATGCATGAGGAACCTGATAAAAAGAAGAAGAGCATTGCACTCAAAGCCTCAAGCAAAGTTCAAAAAGAGGAAGAAGAATGTTCTACTGGTGGAGAATCCGATCGTGAAGCTTTCCAAGAAGAATTCAGCATGTTTGTAAAACGCTTCAACAAATTCTTCAAAGGAAACAAAAGCAAATCTCAATCAAAGGATAGAAGGACAAGAGACTCCACTCCAAAGAACAAAAATAAAAGTGAAGGAGTCAAATGTCATGAGTGTGGCGGCATCGGACACATCAAATCAGAATGTGCTACATTTTTGAAAAAGAATGAGAACAAGAAAAGACATGACAACAAAGGAAAGAAAGCGTACATCGTTTGGGACACTCCGGAGAACTCATCTTCTTCAAGTAGCTCGGATGATGAAGAAGCAAACTTATGTCTTATGGCAAGAAACCCCATGGAAGCTTCATCAAGTGCCCAAACTGAAATTATTGAAAGCGACGATGAGGTAAATTCTAACTATTCTTGCGCTTCTTCAAATTCCTTAGATAATTTGCAACAAGCCTATGACGAAATGTTAATTCAATTTAAAAGGCTTACTAAAATTAACAAGGAAAAAGAGAAGAAAATCTTGGAGTGTCAACAAGTAATTGCTGATATGGAAAAATCTTTAAATGAACTAAAACTCCAAGTAAAAACTCTTGACCTTGCTAATTCTAGTAAGACTTGTGCTTGTGCAAATCAAGAAGTCAATGTCACTGTTTGTGAGAAATGTGATTTACTTGAAAAAGAAGTTAAATATTTGAAAAATAAAATCACAATCTCAAATAGTGATAGAGACCTAAATCGGTTGCTAAATTCTCAAAGATGTTCTTCTAATAAAACCGGTTTAGGCTATGTCCATAAAAGAAACAATAAGTACAAGGTGGTTAGTTCATTTTCAAAAAATAAACCCTTCAAAAGTCCAACTTGTAACTATTGTGGAAAATATGGACATGTTAGCATGGAATGCCGCATTAAAAATTCTGAAATTGTCAAAGGGACTGTAAAGTGGATTAAGAAGGGTGAAACCTTCAATGCTGACCCAAAGGGACCCAACACAATTTGGGTACCCAAAATGAGTAAATAATCTTGTGGTGTAGGTGTGCCTAAGAGCCGGCAAAGACGTGTGGTATCTTGATAGTGGATGCTCAAGGCACATGACGGGAGATAAGCAACAATTCGTTGAGCTTACTCCAAAGGAAAAGGGCTATGTCACATATGGAGACAACAACAAAGGGAAAATTCTCGGTATAGGTAAAATTCGAAATACTTCCAACTTGATTATAGATAACGTACTTTATGTTGAAGGATTAGAACATAATCTTTTAAGCATAAGCCAATTGTGCGATATTGGTAATCATGTTTTATTTACCTCTACCCATTGCTTGATTAAAAGTGACAAGGACGAATCTATAAAATTTATTGGTAAAAGGACGAATAATACTTACGTGGTTGACTTAAATAAAATCACCTCTTTAGTTACTACTTGTTTAGTAAGTAAAGACAGTGACACTTGGTTATGGCACCGTAGAACCGCACATATCAATGTGAATCAATTGAAAAAGATACAATCTAAAGACCTAGTAGTTGGTTTACCAAAGCTGAATTTTAACATAGACGGTACTTGTTCCCCATGCAAGAAATGCAAGCAAACTAAAAATTCTTTTGGAACAAAAACCGTAATGTCTACAACAAGGCCATTAGAAATGCTTCATATGGACTTGTTTGGACCTTCTCAAATAAAAAGCTTTGGTGGCAACTACTATGCCTTGGTGATTGTGGATGATTTTTCAAGATTCACATGGACCTTATTTTTAAATTCAAAAAGCGAGGCCTACGAATCTTTCAAAAATCATGTTAAACTTGTGCAAAACCAAATAAGTCAAAAAGTAATTATTATTCGTACTGACCATGGTGGTGAATTTGAAAACAACAAATTCGATAGATTCTGTGAAAAGAATGGCATAGAACACCAATTTTCTGCTCCAAGGACCCCCGAGCAAAATGGAGTACTGGAACGGAAAAATAGGGTGCTTGAGGAACTTGCTAGAACCATGTTAAATGATTCTCAAGTCCCTAAATATTTTTGGGCCGATGTCGCTGCCACGGCTTGTCATGTTTTAAACCGTATTTTAATTAGGCCCTCTTTAAATAAAACCCCTTATGAGCTTTACAAGGGAAGAAAGCCAAATATTTCCTATTTTCATGTCTTCGGTTGCAAAGTATTTGTTTTAAATAATGGAAAAGAAAATCTTGGAAAATTTGATTCAAAATCCGACGAAGGCATATTTTTAGGCTACTCTTCTCACAGTAAAGCTTATAGGATTTTTAATAAAAGAACTCTCTCTATTGAAGAATCTATTCATGTTACATTTAACGAGTCTTCGAAAGAAGATAGAGTTTCTTTTGATGAAGATACAGGTATTGAATTTTCAAGTGAGGAAAAGGAAAAGGTGATTCAAAAGGATGAAGGAGAAACTGGAAAAGAACTTCCTCCGGCTTGGAAAACTGTCAAGGCTCACCCTATTGACAACGTCATAGGAGACATTTCAAAAGTAGTGGTAACTCGAAGGTCAATTCAAAACATTTGTAATTATGTTTCATTTGTTTCTCAAATTGAACCGAATTCTTTTCAAAAAGCGATTGAGGATGAGCATTGGGCCATTGCTATGCAAGAGGAACTAAATCAATTCACTAGAAATAATGTTTGGGATTTAGTTCCTAGACCCAATGATCATCCTATAATCGGTACTAAATGGATTCTTAAAAATAAACTTGACGAATCCGGAATGATTATAAGAAACAAAGCGAGACTAGTTGCTCAAGGCTACAACCAAGAGGAAGGCATCGATTATGATGAGACCTTTGCTCCGGTTGCACGCCTTGAGGCCATTCGAATTTTACTTGCATATGCATCACTTATGAAATTTACCCTTTTTCAAATGGACGTTAAAAGTGCCTTCTTGAATGGTTTCATAAATGAAGAGGTGTATGTAAAACAACCACCCGGATTTGAAAGTCACGAATTCCCTAATCACGTTTATAAACTTAAAAAGGCTCTATATGGTTTGAAACAAGCTCCTAGAGCTTGGTATGACCGTTTGAGTTCATTTTTATTGGAAAATGACTTTCAAAGAGGAAAGGTGGATAATACTCTTTTTATTTATAAAACCAAAGATGACATTCTGTTAGTACAAATTTATGTAGATGACATTATCTTTGGTGCTACTAACATGTCATTATGTAGAAAGTTTTCAAAGTTGATGCAGAATGAGTTTGAAATGTCAATGATGGGAGAGCTGAAGTTCTTCCTAGGCCTTCAAATCAAGCAAGTCAAGGATGGAATTTTTGTGCATCAAAGTAAATACTGCAAAGAACTCCTTGAGAAATTTGGCTTGGACAAATGTAAAGAGGCCTACACTCCAATGAGCTCATCATGCTACCTAGACAAGGATGAATCAGGTACGCCGGTCGATGTTAGTAAGTATAGGGGAATGATTGGTAGTCTCCTTTATCTTACTGCCTCAAGACCGGATATTATGTTTAGTGTATGCATGTGTGCACGTTTTCAAGCTAATCCTAAAGAATCACATTTTTCTGCTGTAAAACGAATTTTTAAATATTTAAAAGGATCAATGAACACGGGATTATGGTATCCTAGTGATGCTTCTCTTAGTCTTGTTGGGTACTCATATTCCGACTTCGCGGGATGCAAGCTTTACCGTAAAAGCACTAGTGGTACTTGCCATTTATTGGGAAGTTCATTAGTGTCATGGTTTTCTAAAAAGCAAGCCTGCGTTGCCCTTTCTACCGCCGAAGCGGAATATATCGCAGCCGGTAGTTGTTGTGCTCAACTGTTATGGATGAAGCAACAACTACTGGATTTTGGTTTAAAATTAGAAAATGTTCCTATTAAATGCGATAATACAAGTGCCATCAATTTGACTAAGAATCCGGTTTATCATTCAAGAACAAAGCATATTGAAATAAGACACCATTTTTTAAGAGATCATGTTCAAAAAGGTGACTGTACTATTGAGTTTGTTAGTACCACAAATCAATTAGCTGACATTTTCACAAAACCACTGCCAAGGGATACTTTTTATAACATTAGAAGAGAACTTGGTATTTTGAATGAATCAAACTTTAGCTAATTGCATTTGTGCAAATCACCAAAATTGTGTCTTATTTGATTATGCCTTTGTCCCTTTTAACTATTTGATAATTTGCAATACATTTCTCTGTTTATAATTGCATAAGTTTTACTGTTTTACTGTGTTAAAAACTGTTTTTCTGCTTTCTGTGTACAGTGGACATCGATATCCAACAGTAGATATCGATGCTGCACATCGATGTGCAGATGTGGACATCGATGTCCCCGACTACATAGAACTGATTTAATCAGTTTTCTTTTCTCCTTTTCTTCATGCTTTCCAAACTCTTTTCTTCAAAAACTCGAAAACCCCCTTCTCTCCCCTCTGATTTCTTCAACTCTTCATCATTTTCGCTTAAATTTCTTGCAAAATCCTTTGGTTTTCACTGAGTCTTAATCTTTGCATCACTGTTCCACCCTCAATTCGGGCTCTACTTCTCAACTTCTGGATTACCCCTTTCTGAACCTTAAATACCTTGGTCCCATGGCTTCTTCATCAAACCCCAAAGGAACTCGCTCCAAATCAGTTGCTAACAAATCCCCAGTTGCTATCTACTACTCAGAAGACAAGGTTCAGAAACGGATTAAGAAATTCCACTCTAGGGCATTTGGTGTTATCAAGTATTGTGACATGGATTGGCTTGGAGAGCAAGGGTTTCTACTGGCTGAATGGGCTGAGACTCAGCATTTGAGTAAGTTCCTGGAATTTCATCAACCATATTACCCTAGGCTGGTTCAATCCTTCTATGCCAATTTTTGCAATTTCAATGGTGTTTATCATAGTCTAGTGAATGGAGTTCACTTTACCATTAAACCTGAGGATTTGGTTGAGCTCTTTGGGTTGGAGGATGATGGAATTACCCCTAGGAAATTTGAGGATGACTCGGATGTTAGTTCTGATGAGGAGGATGCGGTGCTTGCTTGTGATGCAGCCACTGTTTTTCGTGACTGCCTTAGAACTGGTAAGGTTTGGAAAGGGAAAAATAAATCGGTAAATCTGCTTGAGAAGGATTCAAAGCTGCTGCATTTTGTCATATCTCACTGCTTGATTCCTAGATCGACTTCTAATTATGGGGTGGCTGTCCATACTGATTTGAAACTCATAAACGCCATCAAGAATGATATTCCTCTGAATTGGACTTCTTTGATTCTTGCACGTATGGAGGATGCTGCAAAATCCTCTTCTCCTGCTTGGCTGCCATATCCGATGCATGTGTCAAAACTGCTTAGGCACTTTGAGGTTCCCATTGATCATGGTGAACCGATGAAGCCTATTCCTGAAGATCATCTAATTTCGGCCACAACTCTCAACAAACAAGGTTTCGAAGAATACCCTCCGGATTCGAATGTGTGGCTCTTCAAGGACGAAGCACAACAATTGAGGGACGTGGCCCAAGCCGATGAGGCGGGTGATCAAGAGGAAGAGGCTGCTGAATTTGATGCAGCTGAACAAGGTGGACATGGTCACGAAGGTCAAGAAGGGGTTCAATCTCTGCAAGACTTGAGGAACTATGTGGATGCCCGTTTTGATCTTTTGGAACAAAACATAATGGGTCGCTTTGACTCAATCCATCAATCTATGATGGAACATTTCAACCGTTTCCCACCTCCTCCTCCCCAAAACTAGTTTTTCATATGTATTTCGTTTATTTTGAAAACTCTAGTTTACTTCAATTTGGGTATTTTTGATGTTTTATCCTTTCATGGACTGGTTTATGTATTTTCCTGCACATTTTCCTCTTGAATGCACTGCTATTTTGGATTTATTGTTGCTCCCTTATTTATGACTATGGTTGGTGCAAGGTCTTTCAATATTCTCTATTATTACTCATGCTCTAACCATTTATTGTTCAAGGTTTTAGGGGGAGCTTCGCGTTTTACCTGCTCTCTTGGCTGAAATGTAGTTTCACAAGAGACATGATTCTCTCATTTGGTATTCATGTGAGAATGTCTATTTTAATTGTGTTCTCTCCTCTCCTTTAGTATCTTTTCTTCAAAACTCTAAATCCTTTTTTTTTTGCTAATGACAAAAAGGGGGAGAAAACTACAAGTCTTGTTGGGCATATTTTATTTGTTTTTGTAATCTTTTAATCATTGGTTTGCAAGTCGTATGCTGTCTTGGACAGGTTTTAAGGTGGTTCTTGAATTGAGGGGGAGTTTCCTCAATTTGCGGTTCTCAAATCAAATCTCTACTCAACAAGAAGTTAATTATTTTGTCATCATCAAAAAGGGGGAGATTGTAAATTCAATCTTCCTAGTAATTATTTTTGATGTAGATTTTGATTATGATAAAATAATTGAATCAAGTCTTGAAGTTAAAGTTGCAAGTGCTCAAGGAATCAAGACTTAATCTCGTGCTCAAGATTCGATTTCTTTGTAAATTTCTATTTTTGTTGAGTGTGGGTAGTTTAGTTAGTTTAATCTCTATCTAGTTTGATTAAGTTATATTATGATTGATTGGTTGAGATTAACCTAGACTTATCACTTGAGAGAAAGTTAATTTTTAAAGAAAAGCAATTTTTTACAAACTGAAGTCGTGGACATCGATATCCTCTTGTTGATATCGATGTTGGACATCGATGTGCCCCTGTGGACATCGATGTGCACGACTCAGAATCTGTTTTTCTGAAATCTCTTCCCTGAAATCTTGGAAGAGGGAATCATGGAGGATTTTCTGAAATCTCGTTTTTGTGACCGTTTTTCTGAGGTCCTGATCTTTAAAATCATCAACCTCCATGAACCCTACAAAGATACAGAACTTCCTTTTGAACACACAAGCTAAAATCTTTCTCTCTCAAGTGATTTTCCACAAAAACTCAATCCTTCTCTCATATTGTAACACTTTCAGACCAGATTGAGTTGAGACCCATCAGTGGGCTGAGCTTATTGTCACGAATTCGTCTGTGAATTTCGTCATACACATTTCTATTTCTCTTGTAATCAAAAGCCTTGGATTGTGCCAAGCAAATTCGAGTGTGTCTCGGATTTCAGAAGTCTTGAGAGTTCTCAAGCATAGAAGACCAAGAGTTCTTGGCTTGGTGGTGCTCCTGGATTGGATTCAAGGAGCTGTTGAAGTTCATCTTCTCCATCAAAATCAATTAGGGTAGAATTCCAAGAGGTTGGTACTCTCTTGGAAAGGGGTTAGGCTGAGTGAGGATCTCAAATTAATTCCTTGTATTTCTTCTAGTCAATTGATTAATAGAAACTCTCCTAAGTGGCTTAGGAGGACTAGACGTAGCTCATTAGGAGTGAACCAGTATAATAATTCTCTCGTGTTGATCTCCTTATCGCTTTCCTTGCATTCTACCATTTGTGCATTAATTGAACCATAGGATAGGCATTGGAGATTTATTTTTCCGCTGTTCTTATTTGCTATAACTCTGTGTTCATCAAGATTATCATATTGCTTTTGCTGCTATATTGTATTGTTCTCTTTAACCAGTTGTTGCAGCAAAACAACTTCATTTTTCTGTCTCTGATATCAGTGGACATCGATATCCACTCTCTGACATCAATATCCGACATCGATATCCACATCAGGATATCGATATCCTCGTGTGTCAGTAACCAAAATTCACAGGTTTTTCAGTTTCTTTCATTTCATTTCTTAACCTTTTCAATAACAATCGAAAATTCTATATCTCTGCCACAATATACTATTCACCCCTCCTCTAGTAATTGTTAAAGCCCGCTTGTCGGTTTCCAACAGAGCAGAATTATCCGACTCATGACTTGGAATTAGCAGCGGTGGTGTTTGCCCTGAAAATCTGGAGACATTATTTGTATGGCACAAAGTTCGAAGTGTTCAGTGACCACAAGAGTCTCCGTTATCTCTTCGATCAAAAGGAGTTGAATATGAGACAGAGGGGATGGATGGAGTTCTTGAAAGATTATGACTTCCACCTTCAATACCATCCGGGTAAAGCTAATGTGGTAGCCGATGCATTGAGTCGCAAAACTCTTCATGTTAGCAACTTGATGGTGAAGGAGATGCAGCTAATTCAGGAGTTTAGTGATCTCAACTTGAACATGCTGGTGAAAGAGAAGAGTATTGTTCTGGAAATGTTGCAGGTCACTAGTGAGCTGATGGATTTGATAAAGGAATGGCAAGCAGATGATGAAGAACTCCAGAAGTTGTTAGAAGGAGCAGCAAGTAAAGAGGAACCTGATTTCATCAAGGGTGCTAATGGAATCATCAGATTCAGAGGTAGAATATGTGTTCCAATGGACTTCCAGATTCGAAGAGACATATTGTGGGAAGCTCACCAAACAAAACTGAGCTTCCACCCCGGTACAACAAAGATGTATCAGGATTTGAAGAGGATCTATTGGTGGCCAGGGTTGAAGTCTGATGTGGCTGACCATGTGTCTCACTGCTTGACTTTTCAGAAGGTGAAGATTGAACACCAAAAGCCAGGTGGTCCGTTGCGATCACTTGACATCCCTGAATGGAAGTGGGATAGCATAGCCATGGACTTTGTGACGAGTCTACCTAGAACTACTGCAGGTTGTGATGGCATATGGGTTGTTGTAGACCGTTTAACAAAGTGTGCTCACTTTATTCCGATCCATAAGAATTACACATTGGAGAAGCTGACACAGTTGTATATTCGGGACATAGTGAAGCTTCATGGTGTGCCTTCTAGTATTGTGTCTGATCGTGATTCACGGTTTCTATCCAGGTTTTGGCAGAGTCTTCAGCAGGCCTTGGGTACTAAGTTGAGGTTTAGTACAGTCTATCATCCTCAAACCGATGGCAGTCGGAGCGTACTATTCAGACCTTGGAGGATCTGTTGAGGGCTTGTGTACTAGAGCAGGCTGGTAGCTGGGAGCAGTTGTTACCGTTGATGGAATTTACTTACAACAACAACTTTCACTCTAGTATTGGCATGGCACCTTTTGAGGAACTCTATGGTAGGAAGTGTAGGATGCCGCTTTGTTGGTTCCAGATTGGGGAGAACTTGTTGACTGGGCCAGAGTTGGTGCAAGAAACCACAGAGAAGATCGCGATGATTAAGGATAAGATGAAGACTTCTCAAGATAGGCAAAAGAGCTATGCAGATAAGTGTAGAAGACCCCTAGAGTTTGATGTGGGTGATCATGTGTTTCTTAGGGTGTCCCCTACCACTGGCATTGGTCGGGCAATCAAGTCAAAGAAGCTGACTCCGAGGTTCGTTGGACCTTTGGCGTACAGGATTGCTTTGCCTCCACACTTGTCTAGACTTCATGGTGTATTTCATGTTTCCCAGCTGAGGAAGTACATTCATGATCCCTCCCATGTGGTAGCAGCTGACGATTTGCCCTTCAAGGAGAATCTTACTTTTGAGATCCTCCCGATCAGAATTGAGGACAGGCAGATTAAGCAACTCCGGGGCAAGGAAATTCCATTAATGAAGGTGATTTGGAACAGAAACAACGTAGAAGAGGCTACTTGGGAGCTGGAGAGCAAGATGAAGGAGTCTTATCCTCAGTTGTTTCAGGACAGATGAATTTCGAGGACGAAATTCTGGTAAGTGGGAGAGGATTGTAACATCCTAAATTTAATTCTTAGTGTAAATTGTGCTTTGATAGTCTTAGGATAGAAGCAATTATGAAATAAGTTAGAAAATTGGCTATTTAGACATGTAAATTCAAGTTTAAAACATAGGAAATTGGGGAATGAGAATAACAAGATTGGTAGCTTAGAATACAAATTCCACCGTTGGATGTGAAGTAGGATATGTGAGGAAGCTTGTGTCAAAATTTGAGGAAGATCCAACGGTTAACGAAGAAGTTATGGCCGTTCAAAGTCGGGGTGCTGAAAATCCTGCAACTTAATCGATTAAGCTGCAGCTTAATCGATTAAGTCCAGAATGTTTGAAACCCTTAATCGATTAATAATCGATTAAACGACCCTGTAGTGGAAAAAAATAAAAGCATTTCACGCGTGATTTTTGCCAAAGAACTCGAAATTTATCTCTCTAGGGCACAAAACCTCTCATCTCAAATCCACCAAACCTTAAGGGAATCACTCCAAGGTCCATTATCAAGTCCCTCCTTGTCTCTCCAAGTAAGTATTCATGATTCTTGAAGTTTCACTCTCTCTAATTTGGATTTGCTCTCTCTCTTTCCCTTCTTTGGGAAATCCGAATTCTCTATGGAAATGGGGCAATAATCTCATTATCATTCCATTCCTTTGGCTTAGGGAAGATTATTATCACTATCTCCATCTTCGTGCGTTCGGAGCTCTTGGTTTTGGGAGTGCTTGGAGCTACGGCTTGGGTTCTTCCACTTTCCCTCTCTTTGGTTAAGGTAAGGGGGTGGATATAGTGAGCATTGGTTTGGTCTAGGATTGGGTATCCCTATGGTTATAGTGATTTTCTAGGAGTTATGTGTTTATAAAAATTAAGGGTAGAATCTTGGATAGTAATTTAGGGAATGGTGAATATAATAGAAAGGAACTTAGGAATCATAATTAGAAAGGGGAAGGTAATGTGAACTTTGAATGTGAAATTGAATGGGAATATTTGATAATTTGAATGTTATTCATGACTATGTAATATTATGTGAAAATGGGTGATATATATGCAAGTGCTGTTTGAATGTTGGCTGTGAAATGCAAATAAATGGACTGGAATTAGAATGTAAGTCTATGTGTAAAGGTTATGATTATTTGTGCTATAATGTTATGTGATGTTGATTAGGAATGGTTGCTATATGTATATTTGTGAATGTTGCTGGAATTTTGGATTATGTTTTATAAAGAACGGAATGGATTGTTGTTTAACTGAAAATGGTAAAGGTAACTAAAGTGGAAACTGATCAGTGGGGCCCGGAACACTAGGTACCCGGCTAGGTACTCCAATTACCTGTTAGGGCCAATTACCTGCCAGGCCAATTACCCATCAGGCCAAACCGCCCTGTAGGCGCCGGGTGACCCACAGGATCAGTTTTCCACACCAATAATTTGATTAAATAAATGGAATGGTAAAAGTACATAGTCCTACAGGTTATGGTCTGGATGGGTGTAAAGTCCTGGGCAGGTGTTCCAATTACCTAGCGGGTATCCAAATCCTAGTGGTGTACGGTAAAAATGGAAGTGTCTGCAGATCACTGTCTGTGGTTGCTTACACTGTGTGTGTAGATCTCTGTTTGGGGTTACACACATTAATGGAAAATGAATAATGGAAAGGTAAAAAGGAAAAGGGAAGTTTATGTAGATCTCTGTTTGAGGTTACATAAACGAGATGGAGTGTATGCAGATCACTGTCTGTGGTTGCATACACAGTGTATGCAGATCACTGTTTGTGGTTGCATACACCGTGTGTAGATCTCTGTTTGGGGTTACACGCGATGGTAAGGTGTAGATCTCTGGTTGAGGTTACACATAATGGAAAATGAATAAAGGAAATAAAAATGGAATTGATAAAGGAATTAAAGGGAATAAATAATGAACATGGTAATGGAAAGATTTTAGTAATGGAAAATGGATAAAGGCAATGGAAATAAATATGGAAAATGGATAAAGGCAATGGAAATAAATATGGAAAATGGATAAAGGCAATGGAAATGAATATGAAAAGGTATAAAGGAAAGGGAAAGGAACATTTATATTGGTTAAGGTCATGTAAATAGAATGTAAATATATAATTGTGATAAGGAATGAGCATGTTGGAAAACGTTGATTTTGAATAGGTTTGCAAATGATATGTGTTGTTACTTTACTACTTGTGTTTGGCCTAGTGGATGTATTATGATTATATGGAAACTGCAATTCTATTTCATGTGCAATGCTCACTCCCTTACTATACTTACAGGTACAGAGATTGAGATTGCATAGCCCCCGGCCGAGCAGGTGTACTCTCCCTCCCAGGGAGAGTAGGGTTATGGAAATTAGATATTTTTATTTTGATTCCAGCCTCCGTATATTTGGTTGCGATGCATATATATTTATATTTGAGCCCTGCTGGCTTCTGTTGATTTTATATAAATGTGTTTATCAGGTTGAAGATTTAAAAAAGTCCGAAAAACAAGCGAAATTCCGTCCGTTTGACGGTTGATTTTCATAAGTTAAAAAGGAATTTTTAAGTACACACTTTGAATACTTGGGAATTAAGGGTAGAATTTATTAGGGTGTTACAAAAATGATGTGATCTTATGATAGTATGAGAAAGAATGTTATGATCCCGGCAATACTTAAGAAATTTATAATGAGAAACGTTCAGAAGAGTGTGAGATGAATCTATTGTTGGCATGACATGAGAAATGATGTTTCATGATTTGGGAGTAGTTATCATATGCTTAGCATGAGTATCTCCCGCAACATGATGATTGATTAATATTATGTTCTGCTACATGTTTTTAGTTATTAACCTGATCCTGTTACTTGACGAATGTATGTTATTACCTGGATCCTGTCGTTATACATTACTCTACTCTATTTTATTTTATGTTGAGTTTATTACTATATTGCTCTGTCAATGTTGTACGGCTGGAACGCTGATTTCTCTCCTATCATGTTGTCGTATCGGGTTACACCGGTATTGCAACGGATAGATTGCGTATCTTGTAGCAATGCATGTTTGGACCTACAAGAGGGAGCGTGAGATGTCACCTCTGATGGATGGGTAGCACTTGGTCAGAGATATAGGGTCCAAGGTAGATGTGAGTCGAGGATTACCTGAGCTATGAATCATATATGTAACTAAGCCACTTTTTATTATATTATGTTAATATTCATTTTTGGAAAAACAGTGATGCAAATTTTTGAGAACTTGTTCTAGTTCTATGTGATGTAAAACTCTGAACTGCGTCATAATTAGTGATTAATTAGAATGGTTTCCGTAACAACTCGATTTTTAGCAAGAGGCTGGATGAACCCTTGGTAATGTGTAAAAAAAAATTGGCCTCATTTTTAGTAAATTAATGGATATTTTGAGTTATGAAAATCGGGCTGTTACAGTTTCAATGCACCCTATAAGAGTTTAAAGAAATTTTCATTCTTACCCCATGCATATTTATTGTCACGGTTTGGAAACAAATGAAGAAGAGGAAAAGTCTTTCGAAAATAAACCCCAGAGTAGTTACAGTGCTCATTTTATTACCACCCTAATCACCCTATTGGTATTTTAATTGAAAAACAAATAAAAACCCCTATTTTTAAGGTGAGAACCGTACCCCTTTTTATTTCTCTATTTTTCTATTTTATTTTAGTGGGTGTCTCTTGGTCTTCTTTCTTAACAAAAAAAAATGAAATAACTACTTGGTTTTCTATTTTATTTTACATGTTGGTTTTCTCGGTTGTTCGACCTGCGTGGGCTAAGGTTTCTGTACGTCCTATTTGCTTTCGTTTAGGCTCGGAAGGATTGGAGGAGATGTAATGTGTGCTAACCAATTCCTCGATGACATACTCTTATCCCCTTGTCTTCGATGGATGCGATTCAATAAAACTTAATAAGAACAGTTTTAAAATGTATTAAGGTTGATGATACTTAAAGCTGAAAAAGAATTTATGGAATGATGGTGGCATGAGTAAGCCTTTAAGCATGAAAGTAACAGTGGATGATGGAAAATAAAGGATTCAGAATTCGTAATTGGCTATCCGTGGAAATGATGACTTGTGATGGTGATATTGATATGAAAAGTGAAGTTGAGATTATGGATAATCAAAATGGTAATGATAATGAACATGTAAAATGAATTTTATTTAACCTGTTAGTGTTGTATGTGCTTATGTGATTTATTGTCTAATGTAATTGCACACACTCGACATTTATATGCCTGGAATACTTACTCTCTCTATCTTGCTATGCTCTTCTCCTTGTATATAAATGGTGAATACAGCTGGACAACATGACAAGATTGATGAAGTTAAGGGACATCAAGTGAAGAGGTTGAATCAAGATTTTTCTCCGAGGAGCCTCTTGAAGTTGAGTCTGAGTCGGTGGCTGAGGATGCCCCCAGTTCTTAATGGTAGTAATTATTTTTGACTAGTAACCCACTTATGTGCACTGGATAGATATTGCTAGTATCACTGTATCACCCGTTTTTATAAGTAACTATTTTGGAAACTTATGAATTGTTATTCATTTTAAATGAAAAATGTTTTGTGAAAATAGAGTGAGAGTTCCAAAGAGCGGTGTTGGTAACATTTCGGTTTGGAACTTGACAGGCGACGTGTGATATGTTGACTTTACTTTTAATTTGAATAGTTAAACTGAAACACTTTTGTAATAGCAGCTCCATGTCCATGCCTTCAATGGAAAAAAATTTACCCATATTTTTACTATATTGTTTAATAAAAAAAGATATTTCAAGTTCTAAATCAGGGTGTTACATTTAGTGGTATCAGAGCGATGATTATCCTAGTTGCCTTAAGCATGGGCTTACATGCTTTGTCTGTGTGTGCTTTGTGTGTTGTGTCTGTTTTGCCCTGAGTTGTTGTGTCAAAGTAGTGGTGAATGGAAGCTACCTTAATACTCTTTCGGAACAAGAGTATGGTATGACTACTTCGTTTTGGTCTGCGTGTGCACGTGACAAGAACGAAATCGAATTTGAGTCAAGGCATTTTGTGTAACCTGCTTGGTTTTGTCCTCTATTTGCAACCTATCCTGTAATTCTTCTTTTGTCTGAAATCACCTCTGAATTGATAATGTGACCCTTTGCTAAATGCCTACCCAAGTTAACCCCAAGAACTCAAAAATACCATAAACTGAGAAATCACCCTGTAATGATTCACGTGTTGTCAAATTGCTTTGACAAGACGATGACTTCATGAAAAGTTTTCCCAATTTATTATCCATCAGGCGTGTTATGCCAACTAAAGTAAGGTTCTCAGTGGAAGAAAGAGCCTAGGTGTGTTTGGTGTGTGAGGATATGAGAGAATGAAAGGAATAAGATGGACGAAGTAGAACGATTAAATCCTCGTAGCACCCTGGATAAGTGAGTTAATCATCCTGACCCAATAGGAATATATGGCATGAATGGTGAAATTGATAGAGGAAATGGTGTAGAAGTAGTCCATATGGCAAAAAGTTGGGACGAAAATTAGAGAATCAATCTTTTAAGAGCCTTAGTGGAGTAGGCAAGTTGGAAAGAGCGTTAGAAGCTCGTGGCATTTTGGGTAAGTTTGGCGGACATAGTAGTGTTTCAATGAAGATAAGTAGTAAGAATTTATTTCGATACGAACCCCTAATTAGGAAGAGAAACCGACGGAAGTATATTGGAACAAGGTGCTTTAGGAGAACCGAATAAGAGAAGTTAGCGGTTGATTTCAAATCTAAGGACACCCTTAGGGTCTAAGATGATTGTTATTGATGAGGAATCCTAGGATTTTGATGTCTTTTGATGGCCTTAGAATACCAAATGATACCCTTAAGACTAAATGAAATTCTAAGGACACCATATTACAACTTGAATAGTGTCTAAGATGGAAACTTTTGCAACCTTAAATCCCCTTGGACAAGTGATTTTGGAGAATAAAGGAGGAGTAACCTTGGTTTTGGGAATAGGATCGTAGGATTAGCGAAGGAAGTGAAGGTGGATAATGTTGGGTTTGGCCTCAAAATCTCGAGAGGGGGGGTGAATCGAGTTTTATTAAATTATTGGGAAAACCCTTATAAATTAAAAATTGTTTTGCGTTGGAGAGATTAGACGTTTGAGAAGGAGAGCGAAACCGATTGATAGAAAATATAGAGTAGCGCGAAAACGTAAATAATTGAAATATGCGGAAAATAAAGAGATAGGGATAGAAAAACTTGCACCAGGAAATTTTATACTGGTTCAGCTTCCCGTCGAAAGGCCTAGTCTAGTCCCCAAGCGACCCGCTTGAGAGTTCTATAACCATCAATTGAGCCGCACCCAATTACAACCGAGAGCACCCCGCACACTACTAGGAACCTCCGTTCGCTAGGGGCCTCAACAACAAACAACAGGGTTCCTCACCCTACGAACGTCTCACACGTTCAACTATGGGATTCACTCCCTAACCACTAAGGTTTCAATACAAATGATGTGAGTGATTAAAATAGTTTGATGTGTTCTTCAACAACACAGATACAACAATTAAGTACTATGATAATGAAGTTCTCCTTTTGAAGTCTAAATGGCCAACAAGAGTTTCTGTGAGTTCTTCAAAAATATGAGTGTTATGTTCAGAGAAAAGTAGGAGAAGGAGAGAACGTGATTTTCAGAAAAATTGTCAGATGAAAAGAATTGAATGAATTGTTGGAGTGAATAACTTTTATAATACAAAAAGATTTTAAATCAACAAATCAAAATCAATTTTAAATCAAACTAAAATAAAATAAGATTTTGAAATAAGTTTTAAAACCAAAACTAAATCAAAATGATTTAAGAAATAAAATAAAGATTTGATTCTTAAAACGAATAAGGAAACAATTCAAAATTAAAATCATTTTCGAATTTTGTAAAATAAATCAGAATCTTGCATATAAAAACAAATCTGGAAATAATCAAAATGATTTTGACACATTTTTCAATAAAAGTTGAAGTAATCGATTACTTTCTGAATGTAATCGATTATTCCTTCAAAAATAGAAACTTTTAAATTCTTTTGAAAAACAAGTAATCGATTAGACCAATAATAGTTAATCGTTTACATCACCCCTGTTCATTATATGATGCAACTCATTTAATCGATTATCACTCATCAAATAATCGATTACTGAGCCTCTGTTAATTGAATGATGCAACATCATGTAATCGATTACTACAAAGCAATAATCGATTACTTTGTCTCAGGAAAATATATGATGCAACAATTTTAATCGATTACTTGAGCCAGGTAATCGATTACTCTCATTAGAAAGTAATGGATTAGCAAAGTTCACTTAATCGATTACAAGCTCTCTGATTTTTGTATGATGCAACAAAGTTAATCGATTAACTTAGGCAAGTAATCGATTACTCCTTCTTGCATACATAAAAATATTCAGAGTTTTGTATCATCAAGTATTTTCACCAAAACTAAGATATAAAAACAACTTTTCATGAAAACACATTTTCTTCTCCTTTTTAATTGAAAAACTCATTGGCCTTTTAAACTCATTAAGAACAGAAACTTCATTACCTTACAGATGTCCTAAGGGAAAAAGGCTTCTAAACTTATATCTTGCTTGAGTCTTCAATCTTGAACATGAAGGAACTTGTGAGCTTGAATCTTGAGTTGGTTTGTTATCATCAAAACATTAGCTCGATATTTGCTTGAAGTCCTTGAGAGAGTTTGAAGCATGTCTTCCAACACTAGCTTGACTTCCAACATATAATAGCAAAAATGGTGTGTAGTATGAACTTAGTTGATGGAGATTGAGTCAAGAATGTGATAATATTGAATAAGTGATGGGAAGTTTTGTAAGAAAGGTTTCGATTAGTTAAGCTCGTAGGATTAAGATAGGTTAATCCTTTATGAATATTGGAAAAAGGACAATGGCATAGTGTGTTATGTGTGCAAGTAGGCGTTCTAATCTGTTATAGTAACCCAATAGTTCCTAGCTCAGGCTTGAACATGAAAAGAGAAGTTGGATTCAAGATAAATAAGCGATAAGTGTGAGGCTATAGAAGTTGAAGGATAATGTTAAGGATATTGGCATAAAACGCACTGATACCCGAATGCTATTCATATATATTTAAGTCCCTGTGACTCTTTCTATTGATGAGCCTTCTAGTCCAAAATGCTCGAGATTATTTTCAAAGGTTTCAACTGGCCTCAAATGTTCCTATTGTATTTGACAACGGGAAATTTGTTAAGAATTGCCTTCATTCCCAACCCACTTGACCTAACTCAAATTCGGAATAGTGAATGCATGGCGATCGTCTATAATCCATCGTCAGCTGAGGTCAAGTAGGTGGTAGCGTCGCCTTGGAGTTTTGAAATGAAGAGAGAGTCCTATACTCTCAATTGTGTTTGAATCTTGCATGCAATTTCTCAGGGACGAGAAATCTCTAAGTGGGGGAGAAATGTAATACCAACAAATTTTCGTATTTAATAAATTATATTTTCATGATTAAAAATATTATTATATTCGTTTTTGGCATGAATAAATAAATTCATTTGAGTTTTGTGATTTATGAGTAGCTTTAATTTTATGTTATTAATTTATTTTTTTTAAAGGAGTTACTAAAACGATAAGCTGGCAGACTTCAGTTTTTGGATTTAGATTTGACAGTTGATTTTGTTTACGTCAACGATGGGTTTTGAGTTATCTGTTTATTTGATGATTTACTTATATTTATTGATTTCGTTATTTTAATTTTTAAAGGTGTTACGTTTTCACATTAAATTTAAATAAAATGATGTTACAGGGATTTGTATAAAAGTATAGAGTTTTATTGTTATAGTGAAAGTTTAATTCGGAAAGAATTATTATTTTTGGATTTAATTTATAAAGCATTGTTATAGTGTTTTATAATTTATTAGAGCATGATTTTAATGCACCCTATAAGAGTTTAAAGAAATTTTCATTCTTACCCCATGCATATTTATTATCACGATTTGGAAACAAATGAAGAAGAGGAAAAGTCTTTCGAAAATAAACCCCAGAGTAGTTACAGTGTTCATTTTATTACCACCCAAATCACCCTATTGGTATTTTAATTGAAAAACAAATAAAAACCCTTATTTTTAAGGTGAGAACCGTACCCCTTTTTATTTCTCTCTTTTTCTATTTTATTTGAGTGGGTGTCTCTTGGTCTTCTTTCTTAACAAAAAAAATGAAATAACTACTTTATCCTTCTCTTACACGACTCATACTCCCTTCTTCGTTAAGTTTCAATTTCATTTCTCTCTCCCCAAAAGAAACAAACACAACAGTATACTCCCTCCTCAAAAATAACCAACGACTCACTCCCTCCTTGGCTTCCCATGGGTTTTCATTTTCTCCCTTCTATGAAACAATATCAGAGAAGGCATACTCCCTCCTTCCCACTGCAGGCATGCTCCCTCCTTCTTACATATAATTTCTCATTTTTATATCCTTATAACAATAAAGCCAAGAACAATAACCACACACTATCCTTCTCCATTTTTATTTCACAAAACAAATACCCACTCCCTTCTCGTTATTGTATTGAGAAGCAAAGAAATCAAAACTCCCCATTTGAGAAGAAGAAGGAACCGCGACTATAAGGGAAGGAGAAGGAACCCATTTTCATCACTTTTGCTTTGTGGGTAATAATCCCTAACTCATTTTAATTTATTTTATCCTATTTTAATTGTTCGAAATTAGATTATGGTTGAAGTTAGATTTTTGATTTTTCATATATGTGTTATGTATATATATGTAGTTGTTGTATGAAGCTATTTAAAGTGGATTTTTGCTCAAAAAAGTCTTGATTTTTACCAATAACAAGTCTTAGGGTGTTGCATGTGCATGATCTAATAATTAGTAAAAGTTGAGATCTTCCCTTGCATGCATGATTAGAACAAGTACCCAAGCCAAAAAGTTGATGTTTTGTGAAAATAAATTTGTGACGCTAATAAATGTGTCTATTCAGTTTATATATATATATATATATATATATAGTTGTTTTCATGAAATTATTGTAAGTTAATATTGAGCTATTAAAATAAAAAGTGGTTTTTCCTTTGTTTTGGTGTTTTGGCCGAATTGGCCTAAGAGGAAGAAAAGGACTTTTAAAGTTTGATATAAGCCTTGATCCTTTGTTTTTATTTAAAATGACATGTGTTAGAACGTTGATTTTGTGTTGCATGTTAATGATTTTGTTCGTATGCTTTTCGGATGTTAAGGACAAGTTGTTTTTATTTGTTTTTTCATGAGCATTTGTTATTGATAAAAAAAAAAGAGTGTTAAGAGTTGTGTGAGCTAGTGTTTTAGTTTATGTATGAAGCCATAGGATTTGATTTTCTTAAATATATGTTGTTAATTTAAATGATTTTGGTTTCCATGAGGTTGATAAGCTAGAGTTTTGTCGTTTTTGGTGAAAATGAAAAATTGCATAAGGCTACCCTATTTTTGTTAACATGGCCGAATTATTGAGAAAGGAGGAATGATTGTTTTGGTTTTTGATTTCAATTATGTCAACTAATAAGTTTGGTTTTGAGCATTAGAAATTATGTGATCTGGAACCTTGCACACAAATTAGACTTAAAAGAAAACCAATTTTTGGATAAAAAGCCATAAGAGGCCTTGAGCCCCTTTTTCCAATTTAGAACCAAGTTTTGATTATCTTGAAATGTTGTATTGAATTGTTCAAGAATTTTAAAGTGCTTTACTTGTTTATTGTTTTTGAATGTAATTGCATTGTTTTTGACTTTGAGTGATTTGAATGTGTTAAGGAATTGATTGTTGTATTGAAATTATATAGCTTTGGTTTCTTTGAAATTTAGTTGTCGATTTAACGCTCTCCTTTGATTTGATTAAGGTTTGTGAATTAAAGCGATTGAAAAATTTCATTTTTCAATGAAAAGAAAATAAGAGGCCGAATTGGCCAAGTTACAAGGAAATAAATGGAATTTTTGTTTAAGTGTTTTGGGTTTAGCATTTGAAAAGTATTTCAGTAAGAACTATATTTTATTATCAATAAGGTTTGACCCTTAAGCCATATTTGTAAAATGAATATCTTTGGGCAAGCGTAAGGTGATTTTAAAAGGACATGTTTCGAAAACGAGTACATGTTGTCCCGAAGTTACAATTTTATAAATATTAGCTTAAGGCAATGACCCTATTCAAAAGCTTTATGAGTTCCTAAGTAATGTAACTTGTTTTCAGTTAGGACGTGATCTGTCGTTTAAAAAAAAGTGTTTTTGGGTTTGTAATGAAGAAGTTGTTCAAAGAATGTATTCTCTAAAAGGTTGATTTGAGTTACGTAATTTGAATGGAATTAAAGAAATACTTTGTTTGTGTCTTGGAATAACTTTGATTGTTTTAGAATAATAATTTTGTATTATGCCTAAGTGTTGTCCCAAGATTGATTTAGTTGGTTTTGCAATTGAAATCATTTTACGTAAGCACTAACAATTGATTTTTGTAAAGGGAGTAGTAAAATGAAGTTTGATTTAGAGTTTTCGAATGTAAAAGCATATTGTTATATGTGTACACATAAGTATAAGTGTCTGGATTTTTGATATTAGTTATAGTTAATTTCAAGTGATGAGAACTCTTAAAGTTTTGTGAAAATTGTTCAAAGGATTTTGAGTTAATTTGATGAAGTTAAAAGATTAATTTATTGTGTTACAATGCTGTCCCGATTTATTTATTTAGTGCAACGAGTTTGAAAATAATTTTTGGTGTTTGAACATTTAAGTATTTTTCGACAATGAGTATAAAGCAGCTTTAAATGCATTATGTGAAATTTAAAGTTGTTCTCAAAACTTTTTGAAATGAATTCATCGTTATGTCAAATATAAGTGTTATAAATAAAAATCTATTGTTTATTTTATTTGGATACTGGCAATGTGCCTTTTGGTTATTTGGCGTTTGTAACAAAAGAAGTTTGACGTACTAATATTTTTATTCAGTGTATTGTTTTAGTTTGTCAGCGTAAGGTTTGCCCGCAAGTTTTAGAATGAAACTAGAAAAGCTTAAATTGTTTTGGTTTTGGTTTTAAGTGAAATTTTGTTTACGTGCGTTAAGGATTCAACTCTTGACGTTTTTTGCGAAACGAGTTTTTAAATGATTTTTATGGATCCACAAATGTTTTAGAATTATTCAAAGCATTTCCGAAAACAAGTAAAGAAATAGTAAATTATTTGTATAAACCGTCTTGAAGCATTTATGTGCATGGCCTTAGGTGTGGTATGATTTAATTGCATAGTAGTAATTTTTTGTGATTTCTTAATTAAAGGAGGAAGAATGGAAGAGGAAAAGAATATTGGTGGCGGCTTTGACTTGCTGGACCGCAAGGGTTGCAAGCTCCTACAGGTGAAAGAGAAGCTTTCCTTAAGTTGTCGTGGTAATTAGGTAATCTGTGTTAATGTTCCTGACCATCTCAAAAGTCGGAACATAGGGATCCGAAAGAATCGGTCGTATAGTGGCAATTGTTTGCGTGTGAGTGGCCACTTATACGAAAGGCTAAACCCTTTTTATGTTATGATTGATTTTCAAAGTTGCAAATGATATATTATGGTGATCTGATGATATTATATGTTTATGCATATATGTTTGCTGAATTATTTTAAATTTAACTATGCTGAGAAACGTCTGTTACGTCTTGAATGGAATAGCGTTACAATTTAAATGATGATGTGCTGTGAGTATAAGCAAAGGAAACACTTCATGATTATGTAAGAAACTTTCTTGGAATGTATCAGTAAGCAGGAAAATTGAAAGCCATCGGAAAAGAAAGGAAATTTTGGGAAAGTGGTAATGGGAATGGACTAAGGATTTTGTGAGAAATCCTGAACTCCCCGATGTGCAAGGTTGTTATGACTTGCTTTCCGGGTTGAGGATAGTGTTGGCCACGTGAGCCTCATCCCGTGGTTTCAAGCTCTCATTGTGTAATATCGTGAAATAGTATGGAAGAGTTGATGTGGAAGGTTTATTTAGAGGTTGAGGTTCACCGAAGGGATGAATAAGGGTGAGTCATCCAAAACCTTAGGATTTAATAAAATATTAAGATATTAATAAGACACCAATAAAATGCTAAAAGACATTACGTATATCACGACGAGTTGAGTGTGAAGTAGTGGAGAGGAAGATACCCTGCTTATTTGTGGATATTCAGGTGTGTGATTGTGACAGGGGAGGGTGATGACGGTGATACGTCAAGAAACCTAGAGTGTTATTCTAGGTGGAACTAGTCTATAAGTAATCGGGACTTAAGACCCAAGGGATCGTAGTGTGTTTCACACTGCAGACTAGAATAGTATTGTCGCCCCTTTGATCAATTTCGAAACGGTGAGAGGGAACCTGAACGAGGTGGACAGTCGATTGGTTTTGGGCCCTTGCGATATCACAATGAAATGAATTAATGATTTTAATGATTATGAAAATGATGGTTGACCCGAGTGGGTGCAGCACATGTTGGTTTTCTCAGCTGTTCGACCTGCGTGAGTTAAGGTTTCTGTACGTCCCGTTTGCTTCCGTTTAGGCTCGGGAGGATTGGAGGAGATGTAATGTGTGCTAACCAATTCCTCGATGACGTACTCGTATCCCCTTGTCATCAATCGATGCGATTCAATAAAACTTAATAAGAACCGTTTAAAAATGTAATAAGGTTGATGATACTTAAAGCTGAAAAAGAATTTATGGAATGGTGGTGGCATGAGTAAGCCTTTAAGCATGAAAGTAACAATGGATGATGGAAAGTAAAGGATTCGGAATTGGTAATTGGCTATTCGTGGAAATGATGACTTGTGAAGGTGATATTGATATGAAAAGTGAAGTTGGGATTATGGATAATCAAAATGGTAATGATAATGAACATGTAAAATGAATTTTATTTAACCTATTGTGTTGTATGTGCTTATGTGATTGATTGCCTAATGTAATTCCACACAGTCGACATTTATATGTCTAGAATGCTTACTCTCTTTATCTTACTATGTTCTTCTCCTTGTATATAAACGGTGAATACAACTGGACAACGTGACAAGATTGATGAAGTTTAAGGACACAGGTGAAGAGGAGGAATCAAGATTTTTCTCCGAGGAGCCGCCTGAAATTGAGTCGGAGTCGGTGGCTAAGGATGCCCCTAGTTCTTAATGGTAGTAATTATTTTTGACTTGTAACCCACTTATGTGTACTGGTTTCCTAGTACCATTGTATCACTCATTTTTATGAGTAACTATTTTGGAAACTTATGAACAATTATTCATTTTAAATGAACAATGTTTTGTGAAAATAGAGTGAGAGTTCAAAAGCGTTGTTGGTAACATTTCGGTTTGGAACTTGATAGGCGACGTGTGACATATTGACTTTACTTTTAATTTGAATAGTTAAACTGAAACACTTTTGTAATAGCAGCTCCATGTCCATGTCTCCAATGGAAAAAAATTTACCCATATTTTTACTATATTGTTTAATATAAAAAGGATATTTAAAGTTCTAAATCGGGGTGTTGTAGAGGTAATCGATTATTAGCTTACTGTGAGAAACCCTAAAAATTGAATTAAAGGAGATATTCGATTACTATTGGAGAAGTAATTGATTACCTGCATTCTGTGAGGAACCAAATAATAAAGAAATTAAGGAGATAATCGATTACTTCATGAGGTAATTGATTACCACTCGTCAGAATGAAAAAAAAAATTAAGTGCCTTGGAGGCCACACAAATGAAGCTTCTCCAAGAAGCCATTCAATTAAGACCACTCATTCTAACTCAAATTCATTCAAACATAACAAACACTCACTCTTTCATTCTCATAATTACAAACACACCACTATTCTTCTTCATTTCCTCTTCTTCTTCATGAACTAAGAACACCATCACACCATCCCTAGATCATTAAGCCCTAAGATCATCAGCCCCATCTTCATCATCAAGCATTAAAATCAAGCTCCATCACCCACTCATCACCACCACCCACACTCATCATCAATGTCATCTTCAACCTTGGAGCTTTCTCTCTCTAACCTCCATGGCAGTGAATCCCACTTCTCTCTCATGCAACCACTCACTCCATTGAAAGAGAAGTTACTCCCTCCATCAAGCTCTCATCTGGATATCATTTCTACTCATCTCTTGGTGGCTCTCTAGAGGTGGAAATCTAAGTTTAGGAGGGTTAAGCTCTAGGAGTTCGAAGAAGCTAAGGAGAAGCTTACGATTTTGAGGTTCTACCTTCCATCTTTCTATCTTCATTTGAGGTAAGGAGGTGGTATTACATTTCTTAGGGGGTGGGTTCTAACTAGAGTATAGTGAAGACCAAGAGGGATGGGTAATGATAATAATAAACCTTAGGGTAATGTATTTGGTTAGAACTAAGTATTTAGAGTCTGGGTTAGAGAATCCACTATGATAATGATTGAATATATGTATGTGTGATATTATGTGTTTGTATATGTTCTATTTATTTTTATGAAATAAGGTGTAATATGAAGACGTGTGTGAATCCCTGGGTAAGCTAGGTTGTGATAAAACTATGTAACAGCTTGAAGATGAAAACTTAATAAAGTGATAATAAGATAATTAGGATTGTTGGGCTAAAGGGAATAATGAAAAACGGAGCTAGAAACATCTAAGAAACGAGTTTAAGGAGTAAGTGAAAATAGATATATCAAATGGGATAGATGAATAGTTAAGGATGTACATAAATAAAATAGGAGTGAACCTTAGGGTAGTTGGAAACGGACACTAGGTGGATAGCATAGAAGTAGGAAGTTAATTAATTGTTCCTTGTGGTTAATAAATCAACTGAAGTTAGAGAAGGGTCTTAGGCTTAAGGGAATTAATTGAGGTTAGCGAAAGTGACTAAAACAAAAGGAAGGTTAATAGTATAAATGTGATTAATTGAGGGTTAGATAGAAGGTCTTAAGTGTAAATGAATGAACTGAGATATATTGGACGGAATTAAGATTGATAAAGATTATAAAAAGGAACTTAAGCATGAATCGGGGCTAATATACTAATAGGAAAATATAAGAGAATCTAGAGAGTGGTAATAAAGAAATGGATGATGGATTAGTTAAATAATAAGCTACGAAATATTAAGAATAACAATGTGGGTAATAAGGATAGTTAATAAGGAAAGAGAAACAAGAATTAATAAGGGAGAAAGGATTAAGCAAGATGTTAAATAGAATTAAAAATAGAAGGTGAGAGAAGAACAAGATTGGACAAATGGTCAGGTTGACCCTGTGGGCTAGAGTAGTTAACAACAAGCTGGTCAATAGTTAACCACAGGTTGGTCAATAGTTAACTGTAGGTTGGTCATAATGACCCTGTGAATATGAACACTTCGCAGGTTGGTCATAACGATCCTATGAATAGGAACACATCTCGGGTTGGTAATAAGACCCTGGGAATAGGAACACATTGCAGGTTGGTCATATGAGCATGTGGTTTAATAATAAAAGGAAAATAATGAAAAGAAAGGTATGAACAAAATGAAAGGAAAAGAGAGTTTAATAATGGAAATATAAATATGAATGCAGACGAACTAAGTAGGAATAATTGTGTACTTAGTTGTGTATGTTGTGGTATGAATTATTGTAGATAAATGTGTATGATCTTAGTTTATTATTATGCCTCATTAGAAATTATTTCCTAAGTTCTGTGTAATGCTACCCTTCTTGCCTTTTTTAAACAGGTACGAAGACGGAGCTTACACAATGGCAGGCCGAGCAGGAATATCCTCCACCACGTGGGGTGTAAATTAGTATGAGAGGAGTTTAGTAGTTAGGGTTAAGCCAGTGTATTTTTATTTCAAAATAATTCACTAGTTGTAGCCCTGTAGCTTGTATTATTATTTATCAGGGCATTAGTGATTGGTTGGCTGTGTCTAATACTTATGTTTTAATATATTCTGGACTGACAGGTAATTAGGAAGTTACTTTTGGAAAGTCCGATAAACAGAGGAGATACTGTCGGATTTTAAATCGAAATTTTCAAGTACTTATTAATCAATAGTAATTAGGGTAATATATTGTGAGGGTTTTACAGTTTGGTATCAGAGCAGTTTTTCTCGGCCTTGGAGTGTGGACTCACAACTTCTTTGGTTTACACACCAGGCAAGTAACCGATAGATAGTTAAGTGTCTAAGTTAGACAAATAGGATATGTATATAAATATATATATATATATATATGTATATATACACACATGTAACTACTTAGTTATATAAGTATTAACTGGCTGAATTCTCCAAGATTAGAAATTATGGCTTGGAGACGTGCGGACACTAATAGGATTGCTACAATCCCATAGAATCTAGTTCAGTTGAACCAGAATCAAGTTGAGACAGTGGCAGTGGCAGCGGCAGCAATCGCTCAGCATCCACAAAATTTAGCTAAGACGAACTGGTTGGTTGAGTTCAGAAGGAACGAACCACCCAAGTTAAAAGGTGGTTACAACCCGGATGGAGCACAGAGGTGGCTTTAGGAGATTGAGAAGATTCTCCGTACTATGGTACCACCAATCGTTAAGATGTTTTTTCTGGCACAATACATGCTCATTGGCGAAGCAGAACACTGGTAGGAGCATATGCGAAGGGGTTTCGAGATTATTAACCAGGAGATTCCTGGGATGCCTTCAAGGAAAAGTTTCTGGAAAATTATTTCCCAGAGGATGTGCGTCGAGAGAAGGAGCTTGCTTTTCTGAATCTGACACAAGGAAGTATGAGTGTTGGGGAGTATGCAGCTCGCTTCGAGGATTTGATCCGATCCGATATGTTGGCAGTTACAGGGATTCTGATGAGAGGACTGTTGGAAACCAACAAGAGGCCTAACAATCGAGTAGAGGGGGGTGAATAGGAGATTGAAGCTAATATGGCAATTTTTTTTATTTATTGAAAATTAAACTGATGTTGTTCGGTTTTAAAAGAAAAACCCGAGCTTCTTTCCGAGCAGACAAGGTTAAATGATTAACCAATCAGATAAACAAAATGGTTAATCAGTTAACTGAGCTGCTTCAAGGTATAGCTGGTTTTTGACTTAAGTTCGAGGAACAACACTCAAAGAGCCGAGTAAGAAAAATAACAATTCAAACTTAGATAAAAGAATATTAGCGGAATTATCGTTACGCTTGGCAGCAACAGATAAGCAGTAAAGAAAGAACACCAGAGATTTATCCTGGTTCACTCTCACCCTGAGAGCTAGTCCAGTCCCCTCTGAAAACCTTTCAGAGAGCTTTCACTAAAAAATCGATTTTCTGGGTTACAAAGGATTTACAAGAGCCTACCCCTCCAGACCTATCCAGTCAAACGAGTGTACCAAACTCGTGACAAACTACCCACAACAAATCGACGACCAAAGAACCTCTTTGGAACCTTTACAAATCGAAGCTTTCTCGATCAGAGACCAGCTTCTCACAATAGCACATACAACGAAGAAGATGATGAAAGTGTATGGCTCCAATTCGAAACACTCTTCGAATATGATGGAAGATTGAATAACAAGAGTGAGTTAATTCTGGAAGGATTTCACAGTGAAGAACTGATTCGAACTTAGAGTTAAGATTTGAAAGTTTTAACTCTCTAAGTTCGTATGAAAATCAAATGTTCTTCTTCTCTGTGAGTATGTGATTTCTGCTCTGTTTTTCTTTTTGTTTAAAGTACAAAATGAAAGATTAAGTTCTGAGGAAAAAAAATGGTTGTCCAAAAGAAATCTCACTTGTTAACGTTGAAGACCCCCTCTTATATAGTCCTCTTTTCTGCAGAGAAAGAGAGAAAGAGAGCTGTACGGAGATGGGGTTTCCAATGGTAACATTTAGACAGAAGAGCAGTGATGGTGACAGTTCACCAACCTTTGATTTAACTCATTTTGAATTTCAAACTTGTCAGAGCATAGGAGCTAAACCTAGGACCTCTACCCAGACTCAACGGTAATAAAAAGTACGGAACAGTTGAGCAGAGTCCGAAGGTTGAAGACGATGCATTGTTGAAGACGATGAACAGAGATTGCCGAGCTTTTGGCTTTGTTCGAGCTTGGTGTTTCTGAGCTTGATCTGAGCGTCGGCAAATAGTCGAGTTTAGAAAGATCAACCCGAGCTCATTTACTCTATCAGATGCTGTGGCTGTTTCGAGCTTAATCCGAGCGAGTACCGAGCAAATCATCATCCGAGCTTACTACCTTGAAATGAAGAACCGAGCTTGCAAACTTGGATGAACCTTGGCCTTGATCACGAGCTGAGTCAAAGTCGAGCTTGAGCTACGAAAGCTGACTTGATGCAGGTAGCGAAGAACCCTAGTTTTCGGGCTTCTGCCGAGCCTCTGCCTTTGGCGGAACGCATACGCAAAACAAAGATTCCGAGCCTCTGCAGAGCTTGTACCTTTAGCTGAACACTTGCGCTGATAAGTCTGACTTGTCTAACGCTAAGCACAAGCCGAGTCTGTTATTTGACATCATCAAAAGCTCTTTGATTCTACATCGTGAGTCTACAATCTCCCCCTTTTTGATGATGACAAATATTCTTTAACAATTTGTTGCTTTTTGTGTTCTCCCCCTGACTGTATGCTCATAAGCTGATTGGACTTGGCACTGATTGGAATTTGCTCGAAAATACACCACATGTTGCACATGAGAATGCACTTATCAGACCTTCCTCCCCCTTCCACTTGTTGAAAGGATGTAGCTCGTCAAACACTCCCCCTGAATTTATGCTCGCAAAATCTGAAACATCAAAAACAAACAACAAACACACCTTTCTCCCCCTTTTGGCATGATAAAAAAGGAGCCAAAAATTAAGCACATTCGCCAAAAGAGAGAAATAAAAACTAAATAAAAGATTAACATCTTTCTCCCCCTTTTTGAAAAAAAGAGATTAACATTTTTCTGTACCACTTGTTAGTAATGCACCACTCTTGTTGATTTAAAAAAAAACTGTTCTCCCCCTTAAGACTTTAAAATGATAACTAAGGAAGAAAATTTTCATGATCATCGTTCTCCCCCTTTAACAGTGAAAGCATGCTTCTCATCCGAGAAGTTAAAAGGTATAGGTGAGAATGACGAATAACATAATATGAAAGTTCAAATAATAAAAACAACACTCTTCTCCCCTTAGATAAAAATTTAGAGGAAGGGAAGAAGTTTTGAAGGATGTGAAATTTCAGGAAATTTAAACAAATACACAATTGAACGTAAAGATCGAGACTATGAAGGTGATCAAAATTTTTGATATACTGAAAACCAAGCTCATGCCGAGCACATGCTAAACTTATCCAGGATTCCGAGCTTGCGCTGAGCACACACTGGATTCGTCTAGAATGTCGAGCTCACGCCGAATTTTATAAAGAGTTTCCCTTGGCAAAGGTTTAGTAAACACATCGGCTAATTGATTTTTAGTACTTACAAATTCTATGACACAGTCACCTTTTTGAACATGATCTCGAAGAAAATGATGCCTAATTTCAATGTGTTTTGTTCGAGAGTGATACACTGGATTCTTAGTTAGATTGATTGCACTTGTATTGTCACATTTGATAGGAATGTGATCTAAAATTAAGCCAAAATCTGATAACTGTTGTTTCATCCAAAGAATTTGAGCACAACAATTACCAGCAGCAATGTATTCGGCCTCAGCTGTTGACAAAGCAACGCAAGCTTGCTTTTTAGAAAACCACAACACAAGGGAACTGCCGAGCAAATGACAAGTTCCACTTGTGCTTTTTCGGTCAAGCTTGCACCCAGCAAAATCTGAGTCCGAATACCCAATCAAACTAAGATTGGCATCCCTAGGAACCACAGACCAGTGTTCACAGTTCCTTTTAAATATTTAAAAATTCGCTTAACCGCCGAAAGATGAGATTCTTTGGGATTAGCTTGAAAACGAGCACATAAACAAACACTGAACATAATATCTGGCCGGGATGCAGTCAAATATAGAAGGCTTCCTATCATGCCTATATATTTGCTCACATCCACGGCTTTACCTGACTCATCCTTGCCGAGATATCTAGATGTGCTCATGGGAGTGGCAGCTTCTTTGCAATTTTCTAAGCCAAATTTCTTGAGGAGTGCCTTGCAGTATTTTCCTTGATGCACAAAGGTTCCTTCATCAACTTGCTTTATTTGCAGCCCAAGGAAGAATGTGAGTTCTCCCATCATCGACATCTCGAATTCACCTTGCATTGATTCAGAGAACTTCTTGCAAAGAGACATGTTAGTAGCACCGAAAATTATATCATCAACATAAACTTGTACTAACAATATGTCCTTTTTGGATTTATAAATGAATAGAGTTGTGTCAACCTTCCCTCTCTCAAACCCTTGTTCGAGTAAAAATGAGCTCAAACGATCATACCAAGCTCTTGGAGCTTGTTTCAAACCGTAAAGAGCCTTTTTGAGTTTAAATACATGGTTTGGATATTCAAAATTTTCAAAGCCGGGAGGTTGTTTCACATATACTTCTTCATTTATAAAGCCATTTAAGAAAGCACTCTTTACATCCATTTGATAAAGGGTGAAATTCATAATAGATGCAAAAGCAAGTAAAATTCGGATTGCTTCAAGCCTAGCAACTGGAGCGAAGGTTTCATCATAATCGATACCTTCCTCTTGGTTGTAGCCTTGAGCAACTAATCTTGCTTTGTTTCTTATAATTAAGCCTAATTCATCTGTTTTATTTCTGAAAATCCATTTCAAGCCAATTATCGTATGATCATTGGGCCGAGGAACCAATTATCGTATGATCATTGGGCCGAGGAACCAATTCCCAGACATCATTTCTGATGAATTGATTCAGTTCATCTTGCATGGCAATCGCCCAATGTTCATCATTAATTGCTTGATCAATCGAATTAGGTTCAATTTGAGAAACAAAGGAAGCAAAATTGCAAAAGTTCTGTGTAACACCCCAATTTGGATTTAGAATTTTCACTAAAAATTTGCGCCATTTTTTTTTTATAACATTATCAAAATCAATTCCGTTTAATTCTTCTACCAAAAGATTTTCATAAATACAATTTGATTCATTTGGTTTACAAAAAATGTTTGGTACTTAGACTCACGTCATAAAATTCTATTTCCAAAAAGAGATGTTATCATCCAACATATTTCCAAAAACTCATTTTATCAATGTCATATTTATTCGATGGTTAACTTGCGGAAAAACATTTAATTAATTAACTTCATGAATATAATATATATAACAAAAGAAACTTCTTTTATTTCATTTCAAATAATCATTTATTACAACAGGGGTTACATTCGGGATAGATTAATCATGTCCTAATCACCTTAAGATAGGATACAAAGCAAAGACTATCCTATCTTATACTATAAGTCTTCATTGCTATCTCCCATCACAAGCGCATAGAAGATTCCTCGATTGCTGCTTCCGCTTCCTCCTGGTACGGGCGTCATCCCATGATCCTCTTCCAACTTGAGCAACTACTACTCGAACTACTTCTTGATCTGTCATCTGTGAACATCATTCCCCAATGTCCACAGGAAAGGGAAACAGAGAGAGTAAGCACTTCCGAATGATATTATCGTCGACGGCGTGGGCTTACCATAGGGGAATATTAAGACCACACAAACATGTACATCATTATTATCATTATCGATCTTATTGCATTTGTTACCATAAAATCTTTTCCCACTAAATGTTATACCTCTTAAAAACTATAGCCGTTATATTATCTTTAGTCTCTAAGTTTCATACCATCGGTAAATCAAAAGGGGGTGCCATTACCGAGGTTCGAGGTATGGATATCACACGCGTTACATCTCCTCCATAAGTCCAACCATATCCTAGTTCGGAAAGCAGATGGGACGCACAGGAACCCTAGCCACACTGGCATCGAAGTCGGTAAACGAAAAGGCTATACCATCGCCAGTGGTCAGTAAGATATAAAAATATTCATGTGACCAACACCGGCGGTCAACAAGATTCATTTCATAAAAGTTTCCAAAAACCCAACCCTTACCGAACTTCTAGCCCTGTTCAGGTTCCCTCTCACCATCTATGATTTGCTCAAGGGGGCGACAGCACTATCTCCAGTTGGCCTGCAGTCCTCGCTACGACGAAAGCCCAGACTCCTGCGTGAACCTTGTCATTGTAGTCCAGTTCCGCCTAAAGAAGTACTCGAGGCTTCTTGACGTTTCACCGTCCTTGCCCTCCCCTATTGCAATCATCACTTGAAGAACTCCTATCTCCAAGCATACCTGAGTATCCGTAGATAAACAGGGTGTCTTTCCTCTCCACTACTTCACTCTCAGCGCAAGGTTTAAAATAAAGGGTTCCTATGTCTTTTAAGTTATCGGAGAGTTTTTAAAAAAAAGTTTAACATTCCTAGTTGTGGTCGACCCATTCTAAACCTTGTTTCTATCGGGTCTCGACCTCTAAGGGATTAGCTTCTCATGGACACTTCCAGGTCACAGGGAATTCAACACTTAAAGATCAAGCATGTCATCATGACAATGCAATCCGGGGGTAGTATTATAACTTTCCTACACCATTGTAAAGGTTCCATAATAATTCCTTAAACCATAAAGCCTTTGATCAATTCCCAAAAATTATCCACCATAACATCTTATGAATCAATTATTTTTCAATAATAAGTTGATATATCATATTCACCAGACATGTTATCATTAATAATTATGATAGATCCAACATCATAATAAAACAAGATATACAACACATACAATTATATCCGAGGGATCGTGTTTTCGTATGAACGGCGGGACACACACACAATTGCCGTTCTACTACTCACTCGATAGATCCCTAGTTCCGACCTTTGAGATGATACGGAACGTCCTAATATTACACTACATGCCACTATGTCTTAAGAAGGCTTCTCTCTCACCTGAGCTCCACGCTTACTCTGTTTTCAACCCTTTTGCGTCTACAACTCCAGCAGCTCGTTCACTTTTGATTCCTTTATTCTTGAATGATGAACGACATACAATTAATATCTAATTGAGTACCTTATACTACCTTTACGTAAAGACTAACCCAAAGTCCCTTAAAATAGAAATCCTCTTTAAAACATAAATCCTTTTTAAGACATCAGATATTCTTAAAATAATTCCTTTTTAAAATTCAAGAAATCCTCTTTACAAAACATAATTTAAAACTCACTTCAATATTTGAAAACCTTTAAGAATACATTTTTATTTTCATAAAAACCACACTACATTGCTTATATAACAACTACCATGTTCAAACTAGCATGACTTTAAGGTATTTTTCTTTTGATGCAAATCTTAATCAGATCAAGCAGTAAACCAGTTTTGCAACAAACCATGTTATAAGCATATATACTAAATAAGAAAGTAAACTCAAGCATTCAAGGTTTAAAATACTTTTTCTATCATAAATTAGATTAAGTTACAGACCACAATCAGATTATAGAAAATTCACTCTCAAACATCAGTACATTAAAAATAACCTTTACAGATATTCACACCAACTTAACAGTAATTAACCAAATATATACTCTTTGAAAACATTAATTCCTCAAAGTCCTTGAAGTTTTGGGATCATGTAAATACCTAAAAAAAATCAATCATTCTTTACATTTTATACAAGTACAAACAATATTTCATTTAACACATACACCACCTTAATTATAATTATTCTAAATTTACTTTTAAAAATTCATTTTCTAATCCTAAGCACTTATATTTCCATATTAACATAAAATCTACATATCTAATCATTCAAGAACAAGTCATAATATAAATACTACACATTTCTCATTTTTGGACAGCATGCATACACAAACTTAAAAATTCAATTTCTCTTAAACAGAACATCGAAAACACATGCCGATTCTTCCTAAATTCTTATTACAACTTCTACTATAATAAAATAACTAAAACTAAACAAAATAAAATAGTTGCATCTGCTGTACAGCCACAGAAAAGTTGCATCAATTCAAAAAGTTCAAGTAACAATCCAAAACAATTTAGATACAATTCCTAGCCAAAGACTTATAAATACAATTATTTCTAATAAAATATAACTTTTTCATTAATTCTAAATTCTGGACAGCAGCTTAATATTTTTAATTTAAGTTATCCTAATCACTCAAAATACTTATTTCTATTGATTTCTATATCACATTTGCACATATAAACAAGGTATCACTAACATTCTAAAAATAGTCATTTGGGATCTTAAATAAATAAATTTTTCAGATTTAAAAATAAATTTCCAGAATAAAAATGAAACTTTCAAAATTAATCTTTTCCATATAAACATGTAATATATTCCATAAACATACTAAAGCAATCATCAAATAAAATAGAAAAATTCAATAGATCTAATTTCTTTTTCTCCTAAAATTCGACTAACATATAGACAAATTATAAAAATATTTTCAATTCCTAAAGCATCTATATAATATAATTATATCATTTTGTATATTAAAAATAAGAGGTTTAATCATTAACAAAATATAAAATAAATCTCTTTTAGAAAATAATTCACTTTTTCCAGCAACTAACATTTACAGACATATCAACCACATACTCATACAATTAATTAAAAATATATGTTCTTATAGGTTTATAACAACTACCATTTGTTCCTATTATTGTAAACAATTAACTATAATTTAACTACACATCAAACAATCAAACAAATTACAAAAATAATTTCAAAACAACACAATAGACCTCACGGTCTATTCTTCTTATTTTTCCAGAAATTTAATTTTTGTTCATTTACTCATTGTTCTTATTTTAACTTAAATCAGACAAGAAGAAATAAAATCAAATAATAACAATTAAACCAAATTCCTATAAACTACAATTTCCTACACTTCAAGAACATCAAAATTTTCCAGAATTCATTTTATTTCCAAAAATCATTTTTTTGTTCCTTTAAATCATTTTCATTTCATTTCTACTTTAAAGAAAATACTTATTTGTTTTCATTCTTAACTATAACTCAAATACCCATGAAATAACAACAATTATCATACAATATATATATATATATATATATATGTACATACACGTCCAGAAAAGAAAAGAAAATAAAAACCAAAATAAAAATCCATTTTAATCTTTTATTCATTTCTATTTTCTTTTATTAAACAACAACACAATTAAAATACACAAATCAATCCTCAATTTTATTAATATATCACACGGCCTATATATACATATATATACCAGAAATAAAATTTTCCATTGTTATTTACTTGTTTCTTTTTCATTCCTTAAAACAAAGAACAAAACATTTAAAAGACAATGAATAAAAAAAACTTATTTGCTCATACAAAATTCTCCATAATCCTTATGTTCTAAGAATTAAAATAAACCCAGAAATAAAATTACTCAAACTCATCAAAACTATTAGCCATCTTAAGAATTTAAGAAAAGGGGAGATAAATCCCTTTAAACACCCTTTTTGTGTCCCTTTTCTCATTCTTAATTCATATGACTTAAGAACAATTTCATATATTCAAAAATAACTTCAAAAATGAAAAGGAAAATTTAGAACTTGACCATAGAAGAAATTTAGAAGATTTAAACAAAATATAAACAAAACAATTTAAAAACAACTTAAATAAATAAGTGATTTTGGGTTACCTCTATTTCTTAAGCTTTTTTTAGAAGACTTCAAGCAACCAAGCAACTTTTCCCTTCCTTCCTAGCTTACACGTCCCTCTCTCTCAATTTCTCTCTTAGAATTTTATTTTTTTCTCTTGTGAAACTATCAAGTGTTTGTGTGAAAAATGTGGGAATGAAGGCTATCTATTTATAGGTGAAGTTGATGAAGAATTTTCAGAAAATAGGAGGGAGATACACGTCCCCTCTATCATGATTTTACACAAAAAAATTCAATTTTTCCATTCAACTATGCCTAGGTACATGTTTTGGCATTAATGAGTATTTTTTGTAACCTACAATGCTTTAATTCAAGAGATAACTTCTCCATTTTCAGAAAATAATTCTCTCTCTCCTTTCAAGGCTTGGACGGTGCATACACACATATCTTCTAGGAAGGAAAAATTCATTAACTCATTCTTTGAATCTATCTCACAATTAATTAATTAGAATAAGCCTTTTATTTAGAAATTCAGAATAAATTAGAAAATAATAAACTTTGGGCGGTGCAACCAATAGAAACTCAGATAATTATTTAAATATATATATATATATATATAAATATTTTATAGTCCATTAAATTATTTTATGTCCCAAAATAATTTTTTTCTTAATTAAAGCTATTAAAATTCGATTTTCTACCTACTGTACAGTACTTTTTCGTAAATATTAAAATAAAAATTTTATTTTTACATATTAAGATACTACATTTTAATACGATCGTTTTCATATAAAGTTTATAATTTTTGGACTTACGGTTTGAAAGTTATGAATTTTCGAAGTCTTAATATCATTTCCTTCAAAAATACACTTCCTAAGCTTTCAAATAATTTAAACTAAGAATAAATACGAAAATACATTTTATTTAAATAATATTACCATATACAACTTCATAAATGTCTTCTCATTTTCAAAATAAAATATGCTTGAGTCAAAAGACTATTTAATGCATTAAAACCATATATTGATTCTTAAAACTCAAAAATTCGTTCACTACTGTAGGAGGGATAAAATTTCGAAAACTATAAAATAAAAATCAAAGCTTTACATTTTCATAATCTAGATTTCGATACGATCGTTTTGACATATCAGTTGTAATTTTTCGACGTACGGTTGAAAAGATATGAATTTCTAAAGATAGGGTACTCTAATTCATCAAAAATCATTTCATCTTTTAAAATCATTTAAATCAAATACTTTACCTTAAAATATTTCATTTAAATAGGCTAGGGAAAATATTGGTACATAATATATATATATATATATATGTCACGTATATATATATAGGTATATATATATTTATTCATATATATATTAAATCCAGGCATCAAAATCAAGCATAATTTCCTAATTTCAATTATAAAGTCACAAATAATTTGGGTAAAATTGTGGGTCTCACATTCTGAATAGAACGACGAGTTAAAACTCCCTTATTCAAGTCGCCGAGCACATTCTCTATCGGATGGTCCTTGACTCTCTTCCAGGCTGGACTGAGTTCAAACTGCTCTGCTTGGCTTGGAATGAGTTCGGACTGACTATTTTGAATTTGGCTTGGACTGAGTTCGGTTTGTTCCTTGTTTGTTTGGCTCGGAACAAGCTTGTCCCTCCAATCTTTGTCTTCAGCAGTTTCATCCTTTTGAGCTCTTTCAGTTGTTGTGCTTGGATCGAGTTCAGCCATATGATGATCCTCTCTATCTGCACAACTAACATTGTGTCTCCGAGGAGACTCATCAAATACCACATGCACGGACTCTTCCATAGTGGAGGTCCTTTTGTTAAAAACTCTAAATGCTTTACTATGAGTAGAATAACCCAAAAATATTCCTTCATCGGCTTTAGAATCAAATTTGCCGAGATGCTCTTTTCCATTGTTTAAAATGAAGACTTTGCAGCCAAATGTAAGGAAATGAGAAATTTTTGGTTTTCTACCCTTATAAAGTTCATATGGAGTTTTCTTTAAAATTGGTCTGATGAGGATGCGATTCATTACATAGCAAGCTGTGTTCACCGCATCGGCCCAGAAATAATGTGGTAAATTGTATTCATTTAGCATGGTTCGGGCTAGTTCTCCTAGAACTCGGTTTTTCCGTTCCACAACTCCGTTTTGTTCGGGAGTCTGAGGAGCAGAAAACTGATGTTCTATTCCGAACTTAGAACAAAACTTGTCAAATTTGTAGTTCTCGAACTCACCGCCATGGTCTGTTCGGATTACAACTACTTTTTGGTTAGCTCGGTTTTGGAGTTGCTTGACAAGCTCTTTAAAAGTTTCAAAAGTTTCACTTTTTGATTTTAAAAATAAAGTCCATGTAAACCTGGAAAAGTCATCTACAATTACTAAGGCATAGAGATTGCCACCAAAGATTTTGACTTGTGATGGTCCGAACAAATCCATATGTAACATTTCCAACGGATGCGTTGTCGAGACCATCAACTTAGATGGAAAATCATTTTTCTTTTTGATCGGTTTGCACTTCTTGCATGAAGAGAAAACTCCCTCAATATTAAAGTTTAGCTTTGGTAAACCAATCACTAATTCTTTTGATTGTAGTTTCTTTAATTGTTTTACATTTATATGAGTTGTCCTTCTATGCCATAACCATGTGTCACTTTCTTTGCTAACCATGCAAGTGGTTACCAAAGAGGTGATTTCATTCAAATCAACCAAATAAGTATTGTTAAATCGTTTTCCAACAAATTTGACAGAGTTGTCCTTGTCACTTTTAATAATGCAATGGGTAGAGGTAAAAACAACATGGTTACCAATATCACAAAGTTGGCTAATACTTAAAAGATTGCGTTCTAGCCCTTTTACAAGTAAAACATTATTGATAACCAAGTTGGCAGAGTTACTGACTTTACCTTCACCCAATATTTTACCTCGGTTGTTATCACCATAAGTGACGTAGCCCTTATCTAAATGTGAAAGTTCAATGATTAGATTTTTGTCCCCCGTCATGTGCTTCGAGCATCCACTATCTAGGTACCATCTGCTCTCTTTTGCTCGGAAGCACACCTGCATCACAAAAATATTACTTCTTTGATTCGGGTACCCAAGTTGTTTTGGGTCCCTGGGGGTTAGTAGTTGGATCTTTCTTTTTGACTACCCAAACAAAGTTGCCCTTGGTTACACCGTGACGTCGGATTTTACATTCATTGGGTGTATGACCATGAAGGCCACAGTAGGAGCAGCTCGGCCGTTTTGAGTTATTAAAGTTTGAGACATAGCCGAGTTTCCTTACTGCTTTCTTCTTGGTCTGAGTGTAGCCTAGGCCAGTTTTGTTCGAGTAGTTCCTATGTTCGGCTAAAAGCCGATCAAACAAGCCATCACTCTTGATGACAGTTGCACTTTTAAATTTTAGGTCAGAAATTTCCTTTTCATATTTGGTGCAGCAGTCAAGATTTTCATTTTTCAACTGAGTGATAGTGTTTTCTAATGACTCGTTTCTGCTTTTCAGAATTTCAATTGAATTTTCCAAATCAAGAACTTGCTCTTTGTATTTTGAAAGACTGAGTTTCAACTTAATGAAATTTTTAGCAAGCTTCTTGAATTCGGTTTGCATTTCAAGATAAGCAGAATACAATTCATCAGAGTCATTAAATTCAGATTCAGAGTCAGAGTCAGATGTAGAGGCTACCTCAGTGTTTTTATGTTCGGACATTGTTCGGCTGGCTGAGGTTTCCTCGCTGTGTTTGCCCATTAAGCATTTGAAATTTGATCTTTGATTAATTGTGCCAAAAGTCGAGCTCGATGAGTCTTCTTGATCGGTATATCTGAGACTCGAACAAGCTTCCTCATCTTCACACTCCGAGCAAGAGTCATATACAGGGAGATCTTGTTCATCTATTCTGAGTGATGAGCTCGATACTTCCTTTTCACGGTTCGAGCACCATTCTTGCTCGGGGCTTGTTTGGCTCGGGCTTCTGAACACAGTTTCCCTTCCAATTAAGCATAGAATTGCTTTTTCTTCTTCATCGCCTGAGCTGGAGCTTGAGCTGGTATTGTTGTTGGGTGCATCCCATACTATGTAAGCTCTCTTCTTCTTGTGGTATTTGTTCTTCTTTATTTCTTCACCACTTTGCTTTTGTAATCTTGGACAGTAAGTTCTAATGTGACCTGCTTCACCACATTCGTGGCATCTAACTCGGTCTTTTGAACTTGAGCCTTTGTGGTGAGTGCTTCTGGTATCTCTTGCTCTGTTTGTGAAGTTCTTTTTGCCTTTAAAAAATTTGTTGAACTTCCTGACCATGAGACCAAAGTCTTCCTCATCCATGTCCGAGCTGGACTGATCTTCAGAGGATTCTTTTGTTGCCTTTATAGCAGCTTTGAGGGAAATTCCCTTCTTCTTCTTATCAGATTCTTCATGCATGGTCAGTCTGCCGAGCTCCATCTCATGCTCTTGCAGCTTGCCGAACAAAGTGGCTATACTCATTGTGTCCAAGTCTTTAGCTTCCATGATGGCAGTGACCTTCGGCTGCCATTCTCTACTAAGACATCTAAGCACTTTGTTAGTTATCTCGGCATTTTGAAAAGTTTTGCCGAGAGCATTAAGATGGTTTATGATATGAGTAAACCGTTTCTGCAAATCATTTATATTTTCATTTGGCAGCATTCGGAATAACTCATATTCATGCATCAGAGTATTTAATCTTGCTCGTCTGACCTCACTTGTCCCTTCATGAGTAAGTTGTAGAATGTCCCACATTTCTTTAGCAGATTTGCAACTTGACACTCAAAATAATTCATCGTAGGACAAAGCTGAGGTGATGATGTTTTTGGCTTTTAAATCGAAAGATACTTTTCTTTTGTCATCATCATCCCAACTTTCCCACGGGATTTCTACAACTTCATCATTAATTTTTCTTTTAGGGACAAATGGCCCATTTTCAATAGATTTCCAAATTTCCATATCTATGGCTTCAATGAAAATTTTCATTCGAGCTTTCCAATAAGCATAACCCTCACCATTGAATAGTGGTGGTCTGTTTATGGAAGAGCCTTCACCTCCGAAGGTATTGTTAGTAGCCATTTGGTTTCCTCAAGGATCTTTTCGAAAAAGTTTTTACACTCGATCTTTCGACCGAGCTCTGATACCACTTGTTGGAAACCAACAAGAGGCCTAACAATCGAGTAGAGGGGGGGTGAATAGGAGATTGAAGCTAATATGGAAATTTTTTTGATTTATTGAAAATTAAACTGATGTTGTTCGGTTTTAAAAGAAAAACCCGAGCTTCTTTCCGAGCAGACAAGGTTAAATGATTAACCAATCAGATAAACAAAATGGTTAATCAGTTAACCGAGCTGCTTCAAGGTAGAGCTGGTTTTTGACTTAAGTTCGAGGAACAACACTCAAAGAGCCGAGTAAGAAAAATAACAGTTCGAACTTAGATAAAAGAAGATTAGCGGAATTATCGTTACGCTTGGCAGCAACAGATAAGCAGTAAAGAAAGAACACCAGAGATTTATCCTGGTTCACTCTCACCCTGAGAGCTAGTCCAGTCCCCTCTGAAAAACTTTCAGAGAGCTTTCACTAAAAAATCGATTTTATGGGTTACAAAGGATTTACAAGAGCCTACCCCTCCAGACCTATCCAGTCAAACGAGTGTACCAAACTCGTGACAAACTACCCACAACAAATCGACGACCAAAGAACCTCTTTGGAACCTTTACAAATCGAAGCTTTCTCGATCAGAGACCAGCTTCTCACAACAGCAAATACAACGAAGAAGATGATGAAAGTGTATGGCTCCAATTCGAAACACTCTTCGAATATGATGGAAGATTGAATAACAAGAGTGAGTTAATTCTGGAAGGATTTCACAGTGAAGAACTGATTCGAACTTAGAGTTAAGATTTGAAAGTTTTAACTCTCTAAGTTCGTATGAAAATCAAATGTTCTTCTTCTCTGTGAGTATGTGATTTCTGCTCTGTTTTTCTTTTTGTTTAAAGTACAAAATGAAAGATTAAGTTCTGAGAAAAAAAAATGGTTGTCCAAAAGAAATCTCACTTGTTAACGTTGAAGACCCCCTCTTATATAGTCCTCTTTTCTGCAGAGAAAGAGAGAAAGAGAGCTGTACGAAGATGGGGTTTCCAACGGTAACATTTAGACAGCAGAGCAGTGATGGTGACAGTTCACCAACCTTTGATTTAACTCATTTTGAATTTCAAACTTGTCAGAGCATAGGAGCTAAACCTAGGACCTCTACCCAGACTCAACGGTAATAAAAAGTACGGAACAGTTGAGTAGAGTCCGAAGGTTGAAGACGATGCATTGTTGAAGACGATGAACAGAGATTGCCGAGCTTTTGGCTTTGTTCGAGCTTGGTGTTTCTGAGCTTGATCTGAGCGTCGGCAAATAGTCGAGTTTAGAATGATCAACCCGAGCTCATTTACTCTATCAGATGTTGTGGCTGTTTCGAGCTTAATCCGAGCGAGTACCGATCAAATCATCATCCGAGCTTACTACCTTGAAATGAAGAACCGAGCTTGAGCTACGAAAGCTGACTTGATGCAGGTAGCGAAGAACCCTAGTTTTCGGGCTTCTGCCGAGCCTCTGCCTTTGGCGGAACGCATACGCAAAACAAGGATTCCGAGCCTCTGCAGAGCTTTGACCTTTAGCTGAACACTTGCGCTGATAAGTCTGACTTGTCTAACGCTAAGCACAAGCCGATTCTGTTATTTGACATCATCAAAAGCTCTTTGATTCTGCATCGTGAGTCTACAAGGACGAAGTGTATCAAGTTTGAATATGGTCTTCGCACCGAGATTAAGATTACATTTGAATACCAGAACATTAATGACTTGTCTCAACTGGTGAATATGGCTAGCACTTATGAAAAGGGTTTGAAGCAAAAGGAGACTGGGGACCGAAACAGGAAAATGCAAAAGGTAGGAGGTCCTATTAGGGGCAAGGAACTAGCTCCGGAACCAGGGCCATATGCCGATACCAACACTAGAGCAGTGGTTCCAAAGGATATGAGTCAGAGTGTAACCGCTCCAAGTGCTAGGTCACCATGTCCACACTGCGGAGGATTCCAAAGTCGTATATGTTGGGTTCTTAACAAACACAGGAAAGAAGGTCTCTGTTTTCAGTGCGGACAACCGTGACACATGGCTGCGAACTATCCTAAGGGCCCTCACATCTGAGGTAATCCTTAGGTTAGTAACATACTAAGTATTCTGAAAATTAAGTAACATACAAAGTTAATCCAGCTTCTCATGAAATCGTGAAAAGCTTTAGAAGGAACAATAAGTCGTAGGGTCCTAGTTAAAATCTAATCAAATCATGTGATGGTGTTTTCGTTTAATGAGGTGTAAGGTTGGGATTGGCCATCCTTTTTCTTGCATCTGTTAAGTGATAATATAATCAGCAAACCCGGCAATGATGTTGCTATTGGTAGATGTGAGATTGGGACTGATCACCTCAACCTTTGCACCTATTAATGGTCGATGTCATTGAAAGTTTTTAACTAAATTAGAAACCAACTCAAGATGGAATTGCCCCAAGAAGTACCACCTTTATAAGAAAGGAAGTCAACCCGAACAATACCTTTCCGAATCTTTCATGCAGAATTCTTGAGGGAATCAAGCTGACCCTAGGAACCATCTCCAACTCCCCTGGAAAGCTAAACCAGACTTTGGTAGTCTGAGATCTATTGGGAGTCTTACTAACAAGTTTCCTGAACGACTGCCCGGGAGAAAAACAAATCTTTGCAACCTTATAAAGTATCCACACAGAAATCAACCAAGTTGAACAATTGACCTGTACTCTTCGTTGGGTACAAGAACCTAGTTATGGGTAGAGGCGAGATTTCGCAAACCTTAGGAAATTCAATCCAACCCATCAACCACCAGCAGGTAGTCAGTTCAACACGACCTTCAATCTTGAAAGTGTGGTAAACCTCAAGAGTGTTTGCCTACCCCAATTCACGGCCACTAAGTGTCGTTTAAGGCTTCGTTCGTGTTTCTTTCAAGCCTTAATTAATGCTTCAATTCGTGCTAGTAAACCCCCTTCTCTGTACTCTTCTTGGTTCTGAAATAACCTTGATGCAACAATTTCAATCCCAACCGAATGTGTTCTCTATTCAACCAGGTAAGGGTTGTGAACTGCAAAGCTTTCTCTTTGTTTCTCATTCGTTAATATCAATCATCCCTGGAGTTCTAGTTTTGCCTATTCAATTCGGTTTCTCTTTGATTAGGAAAGTTAAAACCATAATTTGTGCATTCTATAGAAAGTCTTTGGATTACATGATTTTTGGCTAATTTTCTTAAGGCAAAAACACAAACCCTTCTTGGATTCCAAAGATTCGTTTCTTTCAATTGTGAGATCCTTGTCCTTTTAGCTGGAGGCTATTGGAAAGGCTGGTCAGAAACCGACGCATTCAATTCCCTACCTCCTGGCATTGACGCAATTAGGTATGTCAATGCCAAGTGGGGGAGGACTTAGCAACTAAATTCAGATCCTGTCCGGGTTAAGGTGAAACGAGATGTAGACCAACGGAGCCGATGAAAAGTAAAGACTATAACCCCAAGCCTTGTCAATGGGATGGTTCTCCATTTAAGGAACTGAACGGAATTTCAGGGACGAAATACTAGTAAGTGGGGGAGAATTGTAACATCCCGAACTTTAATTCCCCGAATATTTAGAATACTAATAGGAAATCGAGAATAAAAGATTTATAACTTAAACACAAGTTCCACCGTTGGATGTGAAGGTTGGAGTCTTAGGAGGCTTGCTTTCAAGTTTGAGCAAGTTCCGACGGGTAACGAAAGAATTATGACGTTTCAAAATGCAAGGGATGAAAATCAGTAAAGGTAATCGATTACCTTGGGGAGGTAATCGATTATCAGCTTAGTGTGAGAAACCCTAAAAATTGAATTAAAGAAGATAATTGATTACTATTGGAGAAGTAATCGATTACCTGCATTCTTTGAGGAACCAAATAATTAAGAAATTAAGGAGATAATTGATTACATCATGAGGTAATCGATTACCACTCGTCAGAATGAAAAAAAATAAGTGACTTGGAGGCCACACAAATGAAGCTTCTCCAAGAAGCCATTCAATTACAACCACTCATTCTAACTCATATTCATTCAAACATAACAAACACTCACTCTTTCATTCTCATAAACACAAAAACACTACTCTTCTTCTTCTTCTAAACTAAGAACACCATCACACCTTCCCAAGATCAATAAGCCCTAAGATCATCAACCTCATCTTCATCATCAAGCATTAAAATCAAGCTCCATTACCCATTCATCACCACCACCCACACGCATCATCAACATCATTTTCAACCTTGGAGCTTTCTCTCTTTAACCTCCATGGCAATGGATCCCACATCTCTCTCATGCAATCACTCACTCCTTGAAAGAAAAGTTACTCCCTCCATCAAGCTCTCATCTGGATATCATTTCTAATCATCTCTTGGTGGCTCTCTAGAGGTGGCAATCTAAGTTTAGGAGGGTTAAGCTCTAGGAGTTCGAAGAAGCTAAGGAGAAGCTTAGGGTTTTGAGGTTCTACCTTCCATCTCTCTATCTTTGAGGTAAGAAGGTGGTATTACCATTTCTTAGGGGGTGGGTTCTAACTAGAGTATAGTGATGACTAAGAGGGATGGGTAATGATAATAATAAACCTTAGGGTAATGTATTTGGTTAGAACTAAGTATTTAGAGTCTGGGTTAGAGAACCCACTATGATAATGGTTGAATATATGTATGTGTGATATTATGTGCTTGTATATGTTCTATTTATTTTTATGAAATTAGGTGTAATATGAAGACATGAGTGAATCCCTGGGTAAGCTAGGTTGTGATAAAACTTTGTAAAAACTTGAAGATGAAAACTTAATAAAGTGATAATCAGATAATTAGGATTGTTGGGCTAAGGGAATAGTTAAAAAGGGAGCTAGAAACATCTAAGAAACGAGTTTAAGGAGTAAGGGAAAATAGATAGATCAAATGGGATAGATGAATAGTTAAGGATGTACATAAATAGAATAGGAGTGAACCTTAGGGTAGTTAGAAACGGACACTAGGTGGATAGTATAGAAGTAGGAAGTTAATTAATTGTTCCTTGTGGTTAATAAATCAACTGAAGTTAGAGAAGGGTCTTAGGCTTAAGGGAATTAATTGAGGTTAGCGAAAGTGACTAAAACATAAGGAAGGTTAATAGTAGAAATGTGATTAATTGAGGATTAGATAGAAGGTCTTAAGTATAAATGAATGAATTGAGATATATTGGATGGAATTAAGATTGATAAAGATTAGAAAAAGGAACTTGAGCATGAATCGGGGGTTAATCTACTAATAGGAAAATATAAGAGAATCTAGAGAGCAGTAATAAAGAAATGGATGATGGATTAGTTAAATAATAAGCTACGAAATATTAAAAGTAACAAAGTGGGTAATAAAGATAGTTGATAAGGAAAGAGAGACAATAATTAAGAAGGGAGAAAGGATTAATCAAGATGTTAAATAGAATTAAAAATAGAAGGTGAGAGAAGAACAAGATAGAACAAGTGGTCAAGTTGACCTTGTGGGCTAGAGTAGTTAACCACAAGTTGGCAATAGTTAACCACTGGTTGGTCAATAGTTAACTGCAGGTTGGTCATAACGATCCTGTGAATAGGAGCACTTCGCAGGTTGGTCAGAACGACCCTGTGAATAGGAACACATCACAGGTTAATCATATGACCATGTGGTTTAATAATAAAAGGAAAATGATGAAAAGAAAGGCGGGAACAAAATGAAAGGAAACGAGAATTTAATAATGGAAATATGAATATTAATGCAGACGAACTAAGGAGGAATAATCGTGTACTTAGTTGTGTATGTTGCGGTATGAATTATTGTTGATAAATGTGTATGATCTTAGTTTATTATTATGCCTCTTTAGAAACTATTTCCTAAGTTATGTGTAATGCTACCCTTTTTGCCTTTTTTACACAGGTACGAAGACGGAGCTTACACAATGGCAAGCCGAGCAGGAATATTCTCCACCACGTGGGTGTAAATTAGTATAGAGGAGTTTAGTAGTTAGGGTTAAGCCGGTGTATTCTGATTTCAAAACAATTCACTAGTTATAGCCCTATAGCTTGTATTATTATTTATCAGGGCATTAGTGATTGGTTGGCTGTGTCTAATACTTATGTTATATTTTAATATATTCTGGTCTGACAGGTAATTAGGAAGTAACTTTTGGAAAGTCCAGAAAAAAGGAGACTCTGTCGGATTTTAAATCAAAATTTTCAAGTACTTATTAATCAATAGTAATTAGGGTAATATATTGTGAGGGTGTTACAGTCGTTATTACCATTTCGCCATTGATGCCAGAGTAACATATTTGAGAAATAATGGTGCCTGAATGCTATTATGAGCCATAATATGTGTAATTTATGTTGTCCGAGACATCAGTTGGTAGTCAAGTGCAAGGTCGATCATCGTGTCGGAATAGAGGCTGGATTTCCTGTTTGTGAGGATTGGTTCATAGTGACAGGTTATTTGATGTCTATTGATATCGTTTACATGATGACCATTTATATGTGGATGATCATAATAAGTGTATTATCCGATCCATTATACTAGTAAAAGATGTGATAACAAGTGTGTTATGAGAACATTATTTAAGCGATTAAAATATGTAATTTTATCGTTAAATATGATTAGTTTCGGATTAGAAAATGTTACTTCTAATTTTGGGTGAAGAAGGTGTAGTGAGGAGATAGAGAAAAAGAAAAGAGAGAATATGATGTGAAAGGGAGAAAGAGATAGACCAAAAAAATGATAAGATGTAAATGAGGGTATAGATAAAAAAAGTTGTAATAATATAATTATTCTTTTAGATTTCTAGAATTAATGGTTCTAGTTTTTCAATGCAAATTTTATTTAATATATATTTCTGAAATTTATTGGTAACCAATGCTATAAAAAACTGATTAAGGATTACATAAAAGAAAAGTTTGCATGAAAAATTTAAGTCCACTAGTCATTGATATTTTAAAGGAAAATGCTAACAAGTAAGGGCACTTGTTAATAAATTAAAACTAGTATATTGTTATAGAAAGATGTGATTTTGAGGTTTTCGAGAGAGTGATTAATGCTAACTTATGATTATTTTACTACTCTTAGTAACTTAACAAGTGCCCTAAGGGCTATGAAACATGTTAGCAAGACCCTATTTTAAATTCAATATTTATCAATATAAAACTCTTTTTTTTTTACTTTCTCAACTAATTTCCTAAGGGCATTTTTTAGGATTAACAATTTCTTAACTACTCCCTGTGTTGCTAAATATAAACACTAAATAGTGATTGAGTTTCGTCCCTTTTAATAAGCATTAAGTCTAATTCAAATGGCATTAATTACTTATATTTTACAAATATTATTATTTACTCAACATTTTTTTAGAATCCTAATAATAATTATAAGGAATAATAATACCAAATTTTATCAATTTTAATATTACTAATCATAATAACTGAATTATTTAATCAGCATGAAAAATTACCTAAGTGCTTATTGTTAAAGACAAAAATAACATATTCTTAAGCAATGATGGATGCCTTAAATTTATAAAAACAAATGCTAACAAGTGTGTTTGATGCATTTGTTTAAAAAATAACTATAGTAAAAATTCATGATTTTTTTTTAATTTTTGAGATACGAAAGAATGCAATTTATGATTCTTTTTCCAATATTAATACTCTTAATAAGGATTTTAAAGACATCCATCTATTAGCAAGATACTTTTATAAAAAGGGTTTTTCTAACAAATGCCCTTAAAAGTAGAAAAAGAATCACAAATCTCAATTCTTTCTTTTCACAAGATCTTAAAAAACTATAATTTTCAATGCTTTGAAACCACATTTTCCTTTATAAAATACTCTCTTCATTTCATATGTAATGTTGTTATAGCATTTGTATTATGTTTCATAAGTCTTGTTCTTTTATAAACACAATATATAATTAATGTTATTTTTCCAAACACACTCTTAATTATTACACTTTCTTTTTCACTTCCAATACATTTCTCTCTTTTTAATACTAATGATTACATAGGGACATTATGTAATACCCCGAATTTTGATTCCCGAATAAATAAAAGAAATATTTAAAAAAATTAATTATATGGAATTAATTAGTTTTGTTTATTAATCATGGTTATATTTAAGAATTAATTGAGGGAAAAATGCAAGAAAAATATTTTGGACCTTAAAAATAGTACTTTTGCAGTTTAGTCCTTGGGAAGGACTTAAGAGGCAATGTTGAAAAGGTATTTGGAGTGAAAGTGAATAAAATATTAATTTTTGAAAAACTGGTCGCGTTAATCGATTAACCCGACTGTTAATGGATTAACGATGGTGCTGAAGCTGAAGATAATGGAGTTTGATGACTCAACCAGCTGGGAATCCCAAATTTGACACCTATCAATGCCAAGCCACGTCCCTGCTACGTGTTGGCATGCATGATGATGGGTTTTGGCTATAAATTATGAATCATGGATGAAGGAATGGATGGAAGAAGAAGTTATATGCCAAAACTCTGCTGAAATTCTACCTCAAGCACCCTCTGGTTTTTGATTTCGTTCTCCTTCCCTACCCACACACTTGCTCCGAGCTTCACACCATTTTGAAGCTTGCAGATAGACCTTCGATTTAAGCTATAGATCGTGCGTTTTGGTGGCTTGTGCTAGGAGGACATGATTTGTGAAGTGGAGTGCTTGAAACTGAAGTGTGCAGTTTCAGAACTCCAGTTGCTTGCTTTGAGTGGAGATTGTGGTGAGTATAAGTCACCATTTTATGTCAAATTGGTTTCTAATCAAATCTTGCAATTTGTAGTTTCTATTCTGATATCATTTGCTCATTTTCATGCCCATTTGGTTTGTCAAATTTGCTGCCAAATGTGCTTACCCGAACCTGTCTTGGACCTGAAAACAGAGCATTAAGAGGTTGGAGTTTTTGGCACTTTTCTTGTTGAAATTCGATTCAAAAAGCTTCATTGAGGTAAGGGAGAAGCTTTACTAATGCTAGAATAGATTGTGGTATTGAATTGAACTTAGGATGAACCACCGTGAGGTTCAAAGGGCAATAGGATGAGGTGGAATGGCTTGGAGGCCAAATGGACCTAAAAACTGAATTAGAGCAAGTTAAAATATCCCCATAGAAGCTGTAGGAATGATCAATTTGGACTGAAAAGGCTTAAATCAAAATATGACATGTTAGGTTGTGATTTTGATTAAATTGGGGGGGAAATTAAGCAATTCTGTCAATCTGTGATTAATTGCTGAAATTGATGTTTTGTATGAGTTTAATGTGATGTATTTAAGTTGTACTTGAGGTTAGTTTTGATTAAAATTGAGTTAGTATGAGTTTGGTATTCAAAAACCAGTTTCAGCACTGTTTTACTGATATATTAATCGATTAACCCGACTGTTAATCGATTAACACAAGTAAAGTCTGATCAGTTTGGAATTGTATACATGGGTAATCGATTATCAGGTTGGATAATCGATTAACAGATCAAATTTTGTAATAAAAAATCAATATTTAATTATTTAATCGATTAACAAGGTCTTCTAATCGATTAAAGGCTGAAACTGAAACTTATTGACAAAGGTTTTGGAAATGATGAATTAGAATACCAAAGCATATATTATATAACCTCAAGTAAACTTAAATTACACTTAAGGTGAGTTATGCTTGTGGATTCATGCATAGCATTTGCATTTGGTTTCCCACAGTGGTGGAGACACGTCCGTGAGGCGTGGGCATACCTCTTGGTTGATGGAACTCGAGGGGCATTCGTGTGAATGTCAGCTAGGTTTCAACGGGCGTCCGTGGGGACGTCGAGGTATGTCGGTGACCGGGGTTGCACCTTTTGTTCCGGAAATACACACGGGGGTGTGGGCATGTCTTTAAACGCCGGGCTCGAGAGACGTAGTCTTGCGGGATACGTCGGCGTCACTTCTAAGAGCTCTAGGAGTGTCGTTTAATGTTGGCCGAGTCCGAGTCCGAGAGGTGCTCATTGGGGGTACCGGGCATGTTTTAAAGGTGCCACGGAAGCCTAATTATTATGTTGGCCAACGATCATGCATTGATAGACAAGAGGCATTGATTTTGCATATAATGGTTGTTGTTATTATTGGTAGTTATTAAATTACAATCTTAATGCTCATGATGTATGTTGATAATTAAGACTTGAAAATAAATGTTTATTATTTATGAACATCGATAATGAAATTAAGAAACTATGACTTTCATCATACGAAATTAATGTGATAAGGTTATTCTTTTGGGCTTTAAAAATAATTTGTTATTGCTTTCTATTTGATTGCGTTAGTAATTGCTGACTCCCTAGCCCTTTGTAGGTGATGGCTCGTTTTCTGGCATTTATCGAGATTCGTCCGCTCCGTAGCAGCGTTTGGGACTACGAGGGTCGTCGGGCGATTTTTGAGGGTGATGTGGATATCATATTCCGTCATCCTAATCCCCTGGCCCGCGTACGACCTCGTAGGTTGCGTCTTCCTATGGTTTACATCCTGCACGTACCACCGGTTTATACCTATCGTCACGGTACTCCGCCACCATCACCACGTCCTGGTTATCGTTTTTACTACTCTCGTGTTAGGCGTCCCGCTACCTGCACTCGTCCTTTCACCAGTGATACTGAGACAGCCACTCCTCGCCCTGGTCCGTCCACTAGGGTGCATTTTTCACCTTAACCTGATGCAGTGCCTCACACTGCGGCACCCACAGTGCCGGACAAGGAGGAGGAGGACCCCGTGGAGGACGAGGACGGGGAGCTGCGGACCATTCTACTGGTAGTCAGTGGCGTGATGATGACCCTTGAGTATGGACAGGATGGGAACCGTAGTATGACGCAGTAGTTGAGCTTTTGGAGGACTCAGAGATCAGATATCAGTGTGGATGGATCATGGCACAGCTCTCAGCATACTCCTTTATTTTGAGTTGTACGATACTGTATATATTTTGAGAGGAGTACGTGAGGGTTGTTAATTTATACTTACTGGTCTGTATCTCTATACTTTGCTATCTCGACTCTTGACTACTTTTGATGTACTGGGTGATATATATATATATATATGTATATGTATGGTGTAACAGCCCGATTTTCGTAACTCAAAATAATTAACTTTCATTTATTAAAGTTGCCAAAAATTAGGCCAAATTTATTTTTTTTTATAAACATTGTTGAAATGTTATTGGAACACTTGACCTTCTTTTACGGAACTCTATCCCTAACTCTTCATGTCGCACCCAACCGGATGAAACTTCCTTTTTCTTCTTACGCCCTTTCTTCACTCCCGAAGATGAAGCCACCTCTGTCGTTGCCTTCCCGTTGTCGTTAGACTCCAGCTCCAACTCCTCTAAAGTGATGATCTCCATGCGATGTTCCGTCTGCCCGTTGAAATATCAGCAGCCCCAATATGCCAACGATCAGGAGAGAGTAAGCGATCCGAACGACGCATCGTCGACGGTGTGGGATTACGATAGGCAAGATACCAGGACCAAACAAACACACAATACAATATACAAGCACACAACAACCAAACATATTATTGACATCATTATCATTATTATCTTACATTATTAGCATTATTGTTATCCTCTTTCATTTCCTTCTTACTTTCACATCTTATGAACATTCTTTCCTTTTCTCATTCATTTCCATTTCATAACCATATTTTTCTTTTCCTCCAGTCTTATCAATTCATAACCTCTGGTGATTGGGGAATGTTAAAATATTCTCAAGATATTCATTTCAATTTTCGGCTATCCCTCACGTCTACATCTCCTCGGTCATCCACCCAACCTAGTCAGAAGCAAACAGGAGTACAGGACCTTTACCGTGCGGGCACGACAGCTGTCTCACAATCAATTGGTCCCAGACCAGGAGGAGTACAGCCTCAAATCATATCATGTCAATTCAATTCATATATAATCAAGGCACACTGTCTCAACTCACAGTGGCAAACAAGATGCCCCACTCCAGTCCCTCTCACTGTTCTAGATTTGCAATCTAGGGGGCGACAGTATATTTCACCGTCATCGTCCTCCCCTAATGCAATCTCCTCCTAAGTATCCGCAGATACTTATGGTTCCTTCCTCTCCACTACTTCGCACTCTCATACCTCATCGCGTATGTCTTTTAAAGTCTTTTATCTTGTTTTTAGTTACCCTAAGGTCGGCCCATCCTTCGTGCAACCCTTCAATGAATCCCGACCACTAACTTTGCACAATCTTTCTCTCATCAATTCTCACATAACACAGAGCGGGGGTCACATCAACAACTCGTACTTCATTTTCTCAAATAATCTTTTCGCAAAACTTTTTCAAAAATATCACTGCGTAAACCTTTTTCATAAAATTCTCCTTCGTAAACTTTCTCAAATCAAGTTTCGTAAATTTCTCCAAATCTCTTTTCACAACTTTCATAAAATTTATTTCAAACTTTTCTAAAAATACTTTTTCATAATCTTTCTCAAAATTTCTTTTCACGACCTCTTCAAAAATACCTTTTTACAAATCCTTTTCGAAAATATTGTTTCAAAAATCTTCTTAAAAACCTCTTTTCATAAATCTTTTTCAAAAACTTCTTTTCAAGAAAATCCTTTCAAAACCTTTCTCAAAAATTTCTTTACACAAACTTTTTTTTTTCAAAATTTCTTTTTCACAACTCTTTACAAAACTCTCTTTTCACAAACCTTTTCGAAAATTCCTTTTTCAAAACCTTTTAAAAATCTCTTTTCAAAAATCTTTTCCAAAATCTCTTTTCAAAAAACCTTTTTGGAAAATCACATTTTTGGGCTGAGCGCTAATGGAGGAGCAAGCTCAACTCAACACTAGTCTCATTCAAAAACAAAAACAAAAACAAAGGAGCCCAGCTCCACTCAATTCACATCATTCTCCCCCAGCTCTGGCTCGTTCTCAACATTATCATTCATTCTTTCCCCAATCTCAATTCTTCATCTCTTTCTATTCCATCTTATATCTTTCATCATCATTCCTTTCTCTTTATATCTTTATTTCCATCAATTTACTTATTTCCTTTTCGTTTTCTTATTCAGGACATAACAGACGTCCATCAGCTTGATACTCATATTAATCTTCAACAATAAATATCACTAGGCATAATTAAATCAATAAACATAAACATACTATCAATCACACAAACATCACACAACAGCAATGTGGTCATTGTCACCTTCGTATAAGCGGCCACACAACACAAACAATTGTCACTTATACTACTGACTCCGAACCACTTAGTTTCGATCTTTGAGATGATACGGAACGTCCTAATAATTCACCTAACTACCACGGTGTCTTAGGAAAGTTTCTCTCTCACCTGAGGTCCAGCAATTTAATGTGTACCGTCTCCTCGAGTCCTTTGTGTTGCCGGCTGCCCCAATCCCTCGTCTTTCAAATTCCTCGTACTAAATAAAATACGCTTATGTTATTAACTTGTATTAAGAAAATATTTTCCGGAACTTAGACACCTTTCATTCCTCGTCAGAAGACTTAAAACATAGCTGTTTTCTTTCCGGCAACTCTAATATTTATAATACCTTAAGTACTTTCAAAAATCATTTGAAAACGCCATGTAAAGTCATTTAAATTATTTAGTTTTGTTGCTGGTCCGTTTTGGTCAGCACCTTAATTACGTTTTGAAAACACCGAAAATTTCATCGTTTTTAATCCGGGTTTTTCTTAAATCAATTATCATTTGAAAACCACACTTTAAATTACATGAAAACATTTTTAAACACAAGAAGCATGTCCAAATAATTCTGGACAGCAAAGAGTTATTTTATAAAAATCATTTTGATAAAACCCCGAAAACATCGTAAAAACACTTTTCGCTTTAAAAAATTTCTTAAATTTAAAATTATCATTTTAAAACTCAAGTTTTCGTCATGAAACAAATTTTGGACAGCCATCGACACAATTTAAAAATCTCAAATAAATCCAATGGAACTATCTTAAAACCAATTAATTTCAAAACCACTTTCACATTCACATACTTTTCAAACATCAACTAGCACATAAACAACAAGCAACACTTCACCAAACCTATAACCAATTAAATCTACATCAAGGCAAATATGCAACTCACAAATAATTTATTTTCACAAAACAAAGCACTTAGTCATGCATATATTCACAAATTAAATTGAATCAAGATTTAGACCAAACATATTCATATTTGTTTTTCTTTCTTTAAACAACTTAAATCCCTTTTCAAGAATCATTATATAAATTTGTTTTCATGCAACTAAATTTCTTAGACTCACTTATATTTCATGACCGAATATAATCAAGGAAAACAAGTCAAACATCACAAATTTAAATCACATAAATCAACTTGATTTATTTTAAACTCTTAAATGCTATTTTCTTTTTCATGCAGCAAAATTCATTTACTCTTTCTTTCCCTCTAAACCGAATGCACATACACATATATTTATTTAAACACAACTCTTTTCCAAAATCATTTAATTCATTCACTTCCCTTATCTTTAATGAAAATCGAATAAGATTTAGATATTCACAACACAATTCATACAATTTAGCTTAATAATATTTCACAAAACACACTCATTGTTTTTATGTCATTTCAATGAAAAAGAATCCTAGTCTAGCTATTGTGTAGGCCGAATATCATCATGATCAAAACAAGGTTTTTGGTTCATTTTTCAACATGCACAAATTAAGGTTCATGGGCTTTACCATGCACTTTCTTACACAACAATTTAAAAATATTATTTCCTTTTTCAAACTTAAAACCAAAACATCATCACTAAAAATCAAGACTTAACTTCAAACTTTTGACATGCAATATCACAAAACATGAATCAAGTTAAAATCATTTTCAAAAAACTTATTTCCTTGATTCCTTTATGAAACCGTGATGATTATTAAGAAAGGTTAAATCTTTTTATTCAAAGATGACATGCATGTTCTTAGATCTTGTAGATCAAGTCACAAAATCAATTATAATAACACATATCAAAGATCAAAACCACTTTAGGTGAGAAAAGTTCAAAACCGTGTCATGCAATGAAGAAAGGTCAACTCTTTTGGTTCAAAAACAACATGCATGCATCAAAGATCAAACTTTTTCAAAGATCAAAGCAAAGATCAAGGTTTTATATTTACAAATTACATGCAAAGCTTCAAGAACCAAACTTTCTTAAAGATTAAGGCAAAATCAAAGCTTTATTAAGATCTAGTTAAAATCAAGACCTTTAACAACTCAAATCAATTTTTCTAAACATGAGATCAACATGCAATGACTTAGATTAAATTAAAAAGCATCAAGGCCTACACTTTTAGATATGGCCGAATTGAAGAGCTCTTGATTTAGTGTTTTATAAGTTCATTTATTCTTAAAAATTCAAGATCAAGACACAATCAACACATGCATGTACTCAAATCAACCAAAATCATCATCAAACTAACATGCAACACCAAAAGTTTTAACTTTATTGTTAAACAAGTTTAGATCACTTATTCACTCATCAAATAAACTCATAAACACTTCACAAATCACGGTTTTAAGCAAGAATTTAAAGATGCAAAGAGACTTTACTTTAGATCCACAAAAATCTCAACAAATCTTTAGATCTAGAAGATTTAGCTTGAAAAACTTTAAGATCTTTCATGGAAAACTTAGTCAAGTTATAGAGTCCGTTGTTTAGACGCTTATAAGTTACTTTTAGTTTTGAAAATTTATGATTAAGTACAAACACACTTGTACTTCCTCATTTAAGCTTAGAAAATTAACATGCAAAGAAAAAGGAGAAGAAAAATTACAAGATCACAAGAAAAATCTATCTATTACAATTTTCTTCATGATTTTCGAACTACCCACCAAGATCAAGGTCTTCTAGCTTCTAATGTCTTGAATCTTCAAGGAAAATTCTAGGTTTTGATGTTGATCTCCTCTTCTTCTTCTCTACTCTAACTCACGTCCTTCTTTCTTTTTCTCTCTAATGTTGAGAGCTTAGTTTTTGCTTTCAACTAAGTGTGTGTGGAAATGAGAAGAAATGGAAGAAATGAGTGGAAATGAGCTAAGGGTGGTGACTTATAAAGGCAACTCATGCACTTCCCTTTATGTCCTAATGTGATTCGGCCAAGGGTGTAAATGGGAGGGGTAGTTTTGGTTCTTAAAGATTTTGCATGGGTGGAGATTAGCATTTCTAGGGGGGACAATGAGGAGTAAATCAAGGGACTAGGTTTCTTTAGGCTTAATTACCCATTAGTTTCTAGTTAGGGTTTTCTACTCATTTAGTTTGGTCATGGTTAGGACTTAACCTATTTGGTTCCTTGTCCAACACTTTAGGAAAATTCTAGGCTTTCCCCCACATACATACACACGACACACACACATATACACATACATACACACGACACACACACATATACACATACATACACACATACATGCACATACACGTTGCATACACATACACATATATACACGTATCACACACCTAAATACACATTCATGCATTATTATATTTTTCTGCTAATCAAATTTTCATGTAATTCTAAGCGTATACATACATACCAAAATCGTGCACACATATACACATATGAATAGAAAATAATTCTTTTTCATTATAAAATGACTCATACCAAAAATCACAAATATCAAACACATAGATTTTTCCAAAAACTCAATTTCTAAACTTTTGACATTATTTCAGGAAATCATTTCTTTAAAGTCACTTTTATTTTAAAACGTGAATTAGGAAAAATCAGTTAAGAAAATACCCTTTCAAAGCATTTTTTTATAAATAATTATCTTTAGTATTTTAAATTAATACGAGGAATTTACGGGGTGTTACATATGGGCTCTGGTTGCGTGTGGATTTTGATATCTCTTTTAATTACTCGCAACCAACATAAAGGTTTTAAAATCGTTTCCGTTGAACTTGAATTAAGTACACAACTATTTCATTGAAATCGAAAGTAGTTTGCAAAAGCAGTTTTACAAAGGAAAAAGTTTTCCATGAAATTTCTATAAGTTTATTTAACTACTAAATGTATACTCTATTTAATATATATAAAGTTATATTTTCAAATAGAGCATATATATTTTTGAGTGTGCCGCACATTATAGTCAAAATACAACAAATCCGTTCGCGTAAGACAGCCCAGTTGGTGGCTGCAGGGACATTTAGGATTCCCCCTCCCCAGGGTTCTAGTCCCAGACCTCCCATGTAAACCAAAAAAAAATACAACAAATCCTTGCATCATTTAACCATTTCTTAAAACATGTGCATAACCTTAAAATATATATATATATATATACATATAGCGGTTTGCTAACATGCGTAAAGTAGTTTTTTAGTTGGAACACTTTAGCAATGTGTACCAAATTTTAGTAAACAAAAATACCCTCAATATTAAAATGACTGAGTTTAAAGAGCAGGGGTATTTTAATAATTTTAATTTTCAAAATTTTAAAAAAAAAATCAGAATCCCATCACCCATCCCCCATCAACCAGCCCCACCACCCACCACCAACCAACACCGTCCAGCCCCATCGTCCTACCGCCGGAGCCCCAACACCCCACCGCCCAGCACCTCCGCCATACACACGACCAGCGACGCAGCCACAACCACCATCAACCCTCGACCCTCAACCCAGCCACAACCACCATCATCGACGACCCTCCACCCTCAGCCCAGCCGCAACTCAACCGTCGTCCCTGGCCCAGTGAGATCCGAGCACAATAGCAACCGGCGGTGGTGGATCTGACGTTGACGTGAGGGAATGAGAAAGCCGACGGTGGTGGTTCTGACGTTGAAGTGAGGGAAGGAGAGAGCCGACGACGGTGGATCGATCTATAGAGAGAGGGAGAAGGAGAGAGAACTGATGGTGGGAAAGACAGACTTTTTTGTTTTTTTTAATTGCATAAAATAAAATTCATCTCCTTCATCACCCAGACTCCACCCAGCCGCCACCGCCCAACCCCAACGCTCCACCGCCAGCACCAACGGACGCATCTCCTCCATCGCCCAGGACCAAAAGACGCGTCTCCGCCATCGCTCAGCCCCAACAGACGCGATCTCCGCCACCCACACGACCTTCGCCACCGATGATCCCGACCCCGCAGCGCCAGCCCAACCGCAACCACCATCAGCAACGCCGGCACAGCAGCCGCAGTCGCAGCCGCAACCCACACCCAACCTCGATCCAAGCACAACAGTGAGATCCGAGCACAACAGCAGCCGTCGGCGGTGGATCTGACTCACAGTGAGGGGAGGAGAGAAATAAAGGAGAGAGAAAGAGGGAGGGAGAAGGAGAGAGATTTTTTGTTTTTTTTTAATTGCATAAAATCAAATTATTAAAATACCCTTATTCTTAATCTTAGTTTTCATACAACTCTAAAGGTATTTTTGTCTAAAATAATCTGGTACGCAATGCTAAAGTGTTCCAACTAAAAAATCACTTTACGCATGTTAGCAAACCCCATATATATATATATATATATATATATATATATATATATATATATAGGGCTAGAGGAAATTTTTGATACTATACACGGACCCTTTATATTTCATATGCATTATTAATTGTTTTTTTTCTTTTTTATCCTTATTAAATGTTTTGACTAACTATGTTTTTTTTTGTTATTCATTAATGAATGTAAACTTTCCAAGTAGAGTGGAGGGCTAAAATTGTAATGTTACAATATACTCTCATAAAATTCACAAAATTAATCAATTTCCTTGGTATAAGAATATGGTTAAACATGTCCTATATATAGGATCGGAGGGAGTACCTCCTTTCCGGATACCTTTTACACGTATTTATAACATCATATATAAATTTTCAATGATTATTAATTACTTCTTTTCACAAATACCCTTATTTATTTAATACTTTTTAGATTCTCAATAATATTAATAGGATAATTTTGAAAATACATATCAAAAGTTCACATTTCTAATATAATTAACTAAATTAATCAACTTTCTTAATAGACGTGAAATCTCCCAAAAGGTTATATATATATATATATATATATATATGGCTTATTTATGTCTTTAGCCCCGAAAGTTAGGAGTGTTTTGGTTTTGATCCTTATAAGTTTTTTTTTTACCTTAACTTGTCTTTGATTGTTTTGAAAATTTGGTTTTAGTTCATGTCGTTAAGAAAAATCTGTTAACTGCTGATGTAGCTAACGGAAGGCCACATCAGCATACAACATACACATATACAAGTATTATATGTCACCAGTAGAATGACATGGTTGATTCGGATCCGCAGGAGCAAACAGGTCAAAGCCCAATCCACAAACACATTTGGGTTGGGCTTTGACCATTTTGCTCCTGCGGGTTCGGATCATCTACATCATCTTATCCGGTGGCATGCAATACTTGCACACGTGTATGCTCATGTCATATTCTGTTAGTCACATCAGCAGTTAACGAATTTTTCCTAACAACATGGATACAAAACAATTAAAGATGAGTCAGTGTAAAAAAAAAACTTTCAAGGACCAAAATCAAAACACTCCAAATTGGATTAAAGATATAAATAAGCCTATATGGACGGAGGGAGTAATTGATGTAAGAGGTTCGGTAAAGACTTTATTAGCGCAAGCAATGTTTGATGATTTCTAAGTTTGGAAAAAGTTTAATTTAATACTTACTTCATTTTTTATTCCTTTGTCTTATTTTAAATAAAATACATATTTTAATAAATATAATTATTGCTAGATTTTAAATATATTTATTATGTTTTTTCTTATTATACATTTTCTTTCGTTTTAATTATTAAATTTTTTCATTACTTACCTAAATCAAGATCTATTGAATTAAGGCAAACATGAAAAAGAACATTTATTACACTTTTGAAAACCTAAAAAAAAATAAAAAGAAACAATTTTTTTTTAAAAAATACAATTAATAAGAAATGAAGGTAGTAATAAAATATATTTTATCATATATTTAAAAAAAGGAGAATACTAATGAGTAGTTTTAGGATATTTGTTAAGAAAATTATTAGAAAATGTGGTTTTTTTGAAATTTTCGATAAAACAATAACAAGAAATTATAGTTAATTTTTCATTTTTAGTAACTTTAATAAATACTCTAAAGATATTTGTTATCAAAACCATTTCAAAAAAAGTTTTATTATAAAATATTTTTATAGAATTTGACAAAATTATTACAAATAAAAAAAACAAATGCTAATTCGGGCATTTGTTAAAAACCTTAATAAAGTATAAAAGTATTGAAAAAAGTTTTTTTTAAGATTTTCGAGAAAATAGCAAATATGAGCTTATAATTATTTTTTCACCGTTAATATAATAATCTTAGTAAGTGTCTTAAACCAAAATCCATAAAAAAAATAATCATAAATGCATATACCTTTTATCTTATATATCATGAGAGCATAAAAAGTTAGATTTTTCTAACTTATGCACCTGGTGTATAGATTAATTACTTCTTAAAAATTAAATATTTGTTGGAAATTGAAACATTTAATAAATTAAAAAATAACTATTTAGTTTTTCAATACAATTTTATTATTTATGTTCTTTTAAGCTTAGGATAGAAAAATCCTATAAAATTATATTTTTTTCATCAATCATTATAATCTTACATTTTTTTTAAATCCTTACTTATATTTCATCTTCTTTATATTTTTTTTTATTCTTTTATTGCTTTTATCTTTTATTACATCATTAACCACTTTTTTTTTCTATTTTTTATTTTTTTACAACTTTAATACTTGGAAATAAAATGAATGACATTATTTTTTTCCATAACTCTATATTATATTTAATTTTTAACAAATGTTATAAAAACGCTTGTTAATATTTAAGAAAAGAAAAATGAAATGAATAAATTATGAAAAGAAAACCTAGTTTCAGACACGGTTTATATGCTAAAATTCTTTGGTTTGGTAATGTGAGGCAGAATGGGACAAAAATAGCTACAATAAAGTAACACGAAAACACAAGTTCAAAAAAAAAAAAAGAAAAAAAAGTCATATATATTGTTGATCTCAACACGCAACTACTATGAGTATGACACGTGTGTTTTAATTGAGCAACACTGAACAGTGAACATCCCCTCCACATTAAATATTCACGATATTATATAATAATCTAGATATTCGACATACCCTCCGTTTGATTCGACATACTCCATCCGTTTGATATATATATATATATATATATATATATATATATATATATATATATATATATATATATATATATATATATATGGGGATTGCTAACATCCTCCTACCCTAATTTTAGTTGGAAGATTTTAGCAATGTCCACCTAAACATTTGGACAAAATTACCCCTCATCTCATAACTTGAATAGCTTACTTTTTTAAGGGTGTTTGTGTAATTTGAATAATATTAATAAAATTAAAAAAAAAGAAAAATCACCCCCAACCCCCCAAAGGATCTATCTTTTTTCATTTTTCCCTCTCTCTCTTCTTATCTCTTCTCCTCTCTCTCTCTCTTCTCATCTCTCATCTCACTCCTCCCTCCTCTTTACCCGCCGCCGTCGGCCCTCTGCACACCGCCTCGCGCCGCTCCAGCCTTTGTCGCGCCTCCCGTCTCCGCCGCCGCCATCGTCGTGTTCCTGCCATGACACCGCCGTCATCGCCCTCTTCACCGTCGTCTCGCAGCCAGTCGCCGCCACCCGCTAGAGCCCTTGCCACTGGTAACGGTAAGTCGTATTCTTTTTTTTTTTTTTTTTGCTGTTTTTCTTTTTTTTCCACTCTCTGTGTCTTTTTTTAAAAAAAATTTGAATATTATTAATTTGATGTTGCTTTTCCATGGATTGTAAATTTGTAACCTTAAAAATTGTTGTTTAAGATATGCTTGTTTAGCAAATTGAATGATGATACTTCTTTACCTTGTCTTGTTAGTGTTGTCTATGTAGTGTTTGATAAAATGCTTATTTGATTGTACTGCCTTAGTATACATTAGATATGATTATGTAGTTTTGTTATTGATTATTTGAGTATTTTTTGTTCAATCCTACAAAACACATAATAAAGAAAAATTAAAGGCAACAAAACCATGGTTCGGTTTGTTCTAATGAACCAAGCAGGAGGTGCCAAGATCAATAACATGAGGAAAAGTTGTTTGATGACCTGAAATGATATGATTAATTTTCTAATGAATGAGGCAAGGAAGAGCTATGATCTCATTGCTAATGCAATGGTCATTGCTAATGCAATGGCTATTACAGTGTCTCCAACTTCACTCCAACTAATATAATATCTTGAAAATTCTCAAATACTACGTTAGTATGATTAAAATCAATTAAAAAAAATAACTTGTTTATTCTTGTTATAACTGAGGCTCCCTTGCAGTAACTTTACACTAGACATGAGTAGTTGATATCTGATTTTTTTTTTTAAGAAGAAATATGAATTTACACTAGACATGACTATGTAATTTTGTTATTAATTATTTGAGTTTTTTTTCAATCTTACAAACACTTAATAAAGTAAAATTATGCCTAATAAACATGAATGCAAATAGACTAACATGTATTTTGTTTAAATAGGAATGAACAATATGACATCCGAAGAAAGAAATGATAGTCTCGAATGGCCCAAAGAGCTTCTTAGAGATGATGCTTCTACGGATGATGAAGACTTTCAAGAGTCACAAACAAATGCTTTGCCTCAAGCCGAGAATATTGATGATGTGGTTCCATACGAAGGGCAAGTATTCAAGAGTGATGAAGATGCTTATGCTTCTTATTTTTTATTTGCAAAAAAAAGTGGGTTTTCAATTAGACGTGAACACACTTATAAATGCAGTAAGAATCAAAGTGGGGCTGTATATAAGAGAGAATTCGTTTGTCATCGTGCTGGTACTGCTAAACAATGCAAAGTTGTTGAGATGGAAAGACAAAGAAAACGAAAAAGTTCAAGATGCAATTGTGGTGCAAGGATGTTGATTGCTAAAAGAAAAATTGGTTTTGTAGAACAATGGGCAGTAACATGTTTTTGTAATTCACATAACCATGAATTATTGGATGATAGAGAGGTTAAGTTCCTTCCTGCTTATCGTGACATCCCTGTTAGTGATCAAAGTCGTATATTATTGTTATCAAAAGCAGGTTGTAATGTAAGTCTCATAATGAGAGTTCTTGAATTAGAGAAAGGAATAGATGCCGGTCATCTACCTTTTTTGGAAAAAGATATTAGGAATTTTATTCAATTTCAATGTCTCAACGGTAAAGAGAACGATGCTTCAGAGGTTCTCAAATTATGCAAAAAATTGAAAGATAAAGATGATGATTTCCAATATGATTTTACATTAGATGAAAGTAAAAATTGGAGCATATTATTTGGAGTTTTGGTGATTCAATTCGAGCATATGAATCTTTTGGAGATGTGGTTGTCTTTGATACCACATATCGAATTAATCGTTATGATATGCCTCTTGGACTATGGGTTGGGGTTGATAATCATGGAAATTCAATATTCTTTGGTTGTGTTCTGCTGCGAGATGAGAAGATTCCTTCTTTCAGATGGGCTTTAAAGGTAAATAGCTATATTATTTGAAGTTGTTACTCATAACTCAAATACTAACTTAGAGCATTGTATGATTATTTGCATTTTGTTTTTATTTTTCAGAGTTTTATGGATTTTGTCAAAGGAAAGTGCCCACAAACAATTCTTACTGATCAAGATCTTGCACTTACAGAAGCTATTTCGACGGAATTGCCAAACACAAAACATGCATTTTGCATATGGCATATAGTGGCAAAGCTACCAACCTGGTTTTCTTTTCCTTTGGGTTCAAGATATGATGAATTCAAATCTGAGTTTCATAGGTTATACAATTTAGAATGTGCAAATGATTTTGAGCAACAATGGAAACTAATGGTTGAACGTTTGGGTCTAAGCAATGATAATCATATTGATTTATTGCATTCTCATCGTCATTTTTGGGCTTTAGCTTATTTGAAAGACTATTTCTTTGCTGGAATGACAACAACTGGACGTTCAGAATCTATAAATTCATATATCAAAAGGTTCTTAGATGTGAAAACAAGTTTGGTGGATTTTGTAAATCAGGTATGAACTTACTGTGGTTCTTTGTTGTAAATGTAATATCCCTGGAATGAATTATTATATAAGTTTGTCATAGTTGATATATTTTTGTGTAGGTTGGAGTTGCTGTTAACATTAGAAACCAAGCAGGAGAAGAGGCAAGAATGCGTCAAAAGTATCACAATCCTCCACTTAAAACAAGTTTTCTTGTTGAGGAGCATGCTGCATCTATACTCACACCTTATGCCTTCGAGTTGCTCCAACATGAGATCGAGCTATCTACAAAGTATTCAGCAACTAAAATTAGTTATGACACTTATGTAGTACGACATTATACCAAAATTGAGGGCGGTCGTTCGGTAACTTGGATAGAACAACAAAATTCAATCCATTGTTCTTGTAAAGAATACGAATTTTCTGGAATATTGTGTTGGAAACCAACAAGCGGCTCAATATAGTCTAGAGGGGGGGTGAATAGAATATTGAAGCCTTATTACAGATTTTTCGTCCACCTAAGAGAATGGTTTTATGAAAATAAATTTTCTTAAGAATTCAGTTCAGATTACTCGAGTAACTCAAGCCTTCACTCGAGTAATACGCAACCAAAAATAATTTCACTCGAGTATTCAGCAAATCACTCGAGTATTACGAAAACAAATTTTAAATCACTCGAGTAACAGAAAACCTACTCGAGTAATGTTTATAAACTGAAAGCAGATTACTCGAGTGACAAGAACTTTACTCGAGTAAACTGGGTAAAATTCAATTTAAAACTTTGTTTTCAATGGAGTTCTTCAAGAATAACAATGCTATGATGATTCAACAAATTATGAATGATTAATATGAACAATTTCAAGTAATATTAACATGCAATTTTAGATCAATTGAGTAGAATTAAGAAAACCCCAATTCTAACCTAAAAATGCAAATGTTAATGAATTAATGAAATACAAGGAATGAAAATAAAAGAGACACAAGGATTTATCCTGGTTCACTTTCACCCACTTGAAAGCTACTCCAGTCCCCTCTTAAATCAAGAGAGATTCTTCACTAGAAATCTTCAAATGTAGATTTTACAATGTTTTAAGATGCAACTAGATTCTTAGTTCTCCTATCTTAAAACCCAACTCAAAGTGTGTACCAAACACTTTGATCTAATCTACCCCTTTTGAGTATTCTAGATTTCCTTGCTAATTGATTGAAGATGCTTCCAACCAATCCTCTTTTCTTGCTTTGATTTGATTCTCAAAGTCTTCCTTGTGAGATTCTTCACTTGTGTTGAAACTTCAATGATGCAATCACAAATTGCAAATCTTCAACAACCACTAAGAACAAAAATATGATCTCAAGAATATTTGAACAATGATAGAAAATAGAGTGAAGAATGAAAAGTTCTTTGTTGAATCTTGATAGCTCTTGAAAGATGTAAAATAGCTCTTGAATTACTTTTCAAAGTGTATTAGAAAATTGTAAGAATGAAAGTCTCTTTCTTTGAAATAGAAAATTAAGTCCTTTTAAAATTTTCCCAACACTGATTGAATTACTCGAGTAAACCAAACAACGTCACTCGAGTGAAACATGTCAGATTAAGTTACTCGAGTGATGTGTAAACCATTACTCGATTAACCTGTCAGAACATAAATTACTCGAGTGAACCAATACTCATTACTCGAGTAAACTGATCAGAATCTGAATAAAAACAAAGTTTTTCTAAAATGATTTTCACAAGCTATTTAATCAAGATTTAAAGTATCTTCACTCTTAATCAGACATTATTTAAATATTCTTAAAAATCACCTAAGCTACCCACACCAATGAGATGCATTGCATAAAATAAAGATTACATTGAAATAGAATTAATAAAAATCCTAATTCTAATCTTCATGTGGTGTAGCTTGCTTGTTGCCAATGTTGTTGCTTGGAGAGAGATTGTTAGCATCAAAACATGAGAATCCTACAAACTCCCCCTTTTTGATGATGACAAACCTCCTTTCAAATTAAGCACTAAGTTTTAACATACTCCCCCTAAATGTAAAACATCTAGGAAAAATATAATAAAACTTAACCTACAAGAACAACATCAACAAAATATTCTCCCCCTTTTGGCATCATTAAAAAGATAATATTTTTGAGAAAAGTCCTTTGCCAAAAGTTGAAGGTAAGTAGTTCACAATGGTATAGAAAATATATAACAATAAAGACAATACCAAAATAAACCACAATAGTGCCTCAACGTATATAAACAACGAATATAAACGAACAACGAATATAGCACCATAAAACAGAGTATCAGAGCATCACACTATGCAGCAAATCATAGCAGATAATCAAAACGAAAACTAAACAAACTAGACCATACACAAGGTCCTAAAGTCATAGTAGCAACAGAGTCAGAAACATGAAACAGAAACATAAACAGAGAATATGCAAATGAAACATGCAACAGAAATCAACAGCAAACATCATCAGCATCCACAGGTCTAGGAATCAGGTGGAGGAGGAGGAAAATGATGAGAAAATAATCCAGACATGTAATCCATCAAACGATGCTCCATGGCAATATTCTTCACATCCTGTCTCATCTCCAACTGAGTGAATTGAGCATTGATGTGCTCAACTAATGACTCATGAGCAACTTGTGCATCAAATGGAGTACCAAGATTATCCAAATCGATATAGTCCTCAATACGATCGGTATCCATCGGATCAGTAGAAGTAGGAGGAACAGAAGAGGATGCACCAGCCCTATCACCAAGAAAATTCCTTTTCCTAGTACCTGAAACTCTTGCAGCCTTTGCAGCTTCAGCCATTTCCTTAATCTGTGATTTCCATAACCAAGTGCGACTGTCCCTATGCCAAGCAATTTTCATATAACTAATGTGCGAATCATTAAGACACCAGTTATTTTTCTTTTCCTTTTCAGCTGGCTCATCATCAGGGATTGGAACACGATAATACCGCATGATCTTGGTGACATGCATAGGATATGGCAAGAATTGGGTAGGAGGAGATTGAGCAGCAGCTTCCATACGAGCTAAAAACATTTTATTCCAATTCATCTCATACCTCTTTTTAATCCCATGAAACAAAGTAAGATCATCATCTCCCAATTGAGCATAATTTTGATTGCATTTTGGAATCAAACAATAAGAGATAATATACATGAGCACCCTATCCACAGCATGCAAAGGTGATACAGTTCTAGTAGTTCTATCACCCCAAGATTCACCAGTACGCAACAAATCAGTATAAATCTTATTAGTATCCACATCCAAATCCAGACATTCAGTATCACCAATAAAAGTTCCCTTGTTTTCTAAACCAAACATCATAGTCAAATCCGCAGGCTTTATAACAAAATGATGTCCTCTAACCATTGTTTGATACTCACCATCTAGCTTAGTAAAATTTTGATAAAATTGTCTGACAAGCCTAGGGTAATAATGAGTCTCAAATTCCAAAAACCTCTTCAAATTCTGAAATTCTAAATCCTCTACAAACGGAAATTGCTCCTTATACAACCAAGCAAATTTAACATACCTTGTAAGACCAAAAGAGCGATTGATAAATGCTGGTTCCCGCAAATCTCGGTTGATTCCAGAAAACCAAGTATCATTACGACCTGCTCCTTGCTTTGCTTTCTTTTGAGGAGGTTGATTGTGAGAGGAAGAAGCCATTAATTCAGAAAAAGCAAATTCGGTTTTGAGGGGTTAGGGTTTTGATTTGGGGTTTTCGGATTTTTTTGGATAAAATTGGTGAAATTGATGAATGAAAGGAGTAGAAATGATGATATAATGCTGAAATATGGAAGAAATTTGTATGATTTGTGAGTTTTGTGGCTGAAAGATGATGATTTGATGAAGACCCGTATGAGAGAGAAGAGAGAAAGACGAACAAGAGAGAGAAAAAATCGTGAAAATGATGCAGATTTCAACAGTTCAGCTTTTAAAATCACGTAAGTTACTCGAGTAATGTTCATACGTTACTCGAGTGATTCGAGCAGTACTCGAGTGAAAGAGTATGTTACTCGAGTATGCCGAAAGATAAAAAGATTTTACTCGAGTGATGGATGAACTTAATCGAGTGATACGCAAGTCATTTTAAAATTAATCGAGTGACAGACAGAATTACTCGAGTAATACGAAAGAGTTTTTAAAATTACTCGAGTGAAATTTTTGTTACTCGAGTGAACTGTCCAGAATTTCAAAAATTTCAATTTTTCATGCAAAATCATTTTTCATGCACAAACACAGAGAAACACTTAGCATGTAGCAAGTAACACACATACAAATAAAGCAATTAGCATATTATAGAAAACATACACACATAACTGCATAAAAAAAATGATAAACACTTTAATAAGATACAACAACTCAAAATACAAGTCACATTGAAATAGGCTTGAAGGTGAGTATAAAAAGCATCAAATACAATTAGCTAATAGTTAATTCATCAAAAATACCAAGTTCTCTTCGAATCTTATAAAATGTGTCCCTTGGTAATGGTTTTGTAAAGATATCAGCTAATTGATCCGAAGTTTGAACAAACTCAATAACACAATCACCTTTTTGAACATGATCTCTCAAAAAGTGATGCCTAATTTCAATATGCTTTGTCCTTGAGTGTAATACTGGATTTTTAGTCAAATTAATTGCCGAAGTGTTATCACACTTTATAGGGATATTTGTTAAATTTAAACCAAAGTCAGATAATTGTTGCTTCATCCATAAAATTTGAGCACAACAACTACCTGCAGCTATGTATTCGGCCTCCGCGGTTGATAAAGCTACACAATTTTGCTTTTTAGAAAACCACGATACAAGTGAATTACCAATTAAATGGCATGTTCCGCTTGTACTTTTTCGCTCAACTTTACAACCGGCAAAGTCAGAGTCCGAATATCCTATAAGTTTTAGAAAAGCATCCCTAGGATAATAAAGTCCAGTATTCGTTGTACCCTTTAAGTATTTCATTATTCTTTTGACAGCAGTTAGATGCGACTCTTTCGGTTTTGCTTGAAAACGTGCACACATACATACACTAAACATGATATCAGGCCTAGATGCAGTTAAGTATAACAAACTACCAATAATACCACGATACTTCGTTACCTCTACCGCTTTTCCAGCCTCATCTTGATCTAGGTAGCATGCAACGCTCATTGGTGTAGAAGCGGATTTGCACGAATCCATTCCAAAACGTTTGAGAAGCTCTCTACAATATTTACTCTGATGAATATAAATGCCATCATTAAGCTGCTTTATTTGAAGGCCAAGAAAGAATGTAAGCTCTCCCATCATCGACATCTCGAATTCACTTTGCATCAATTCTGAAAACTTCTTACACAAGTTAGCGTTAGTAGCACCAAATATAATATCGTCAACATATATTTGAACCAATAAAATATCCTTACCGGAACGTTCAATAAAAAGTGTAGTGTCAACAGTGCCTCGTTTAAAACCTTTTTGTAATAAAAAATTGCTTAGTCGATCGTACCAAGCTCTAGGAGCTTGTTTCAAACCGTACAAAGCCTTTTTCAGTTTGAAAACGTAGTCCGGATGTTCAAAACTCTCGAATCCGGGAGGTTGTGACACATAAACTTCCTCTTGAATGTATCCGTTAAGAAAGGCGCTCTTAACATCCATTTGAAACAATTTAAAATTCATAATTGAAGCAAAAGCGAGAAGAATACGAATAGCTTCTAATCTAGCAACGGGAGCATATGTCTCATCGTAATCGATTCCTTCTTCTTGACTATAACCTTGTGCTACCAACCTAGCTTTATTCCTAACAATAATACCCGATTCATCTAACTTATTCCTATAGACCCACCGAGTACCAATTTCAGGACGATCATCGGGTTTTGGCACAAGCTCCCAAACTTGGTTTCTTTCAAATTGATTTAACTCTTCTTGCATGGCCATAATCCAATGATCATCTTGAAGAGCCTCTTTGATATTCTTAGGTTCTATTTGAGATACAAAGGCAACATAATAACAAAAATTATTTAAAGTGCGTCGGGTTACCACTCCCTTCGCAATGTCACCTAAGATATTAGAAATCGGATGATTTTTGTTGGACTTCCAAGCTATTGGTAATTGAGGTTGTATCTCTTGTGCTAAGTCTTTATCTTGTGCTTGCACCTCTCGATCTTCATTTTGATTCTCTTCCATTTGTTGTGGTGTTGAATTCTCATGATCCAAAAATGTACCTATATAATCATCACAAGAAACAACACAATCTCCTTTCGAAGATTCATCAAATACAACATGCACGGATTCCTCAACGGTTAATGTTCTTTTATTGTAGACTCTATATGCTTTGCTATGAGTTGAATAACCTATGAATATGCCTTCGTCGGCTTTAGAGTCAAACTTGCCGACCGGTTCCTTTCCGTTATTTAAAACAAACACCTTACACCCAAAAACATGAAAATGTGAGATATTTGGCTTTCGCCCTTTTAAAAGTTCATAAGGTGTTTTATTTAAATGCGGATGAATAAGAACCCTATTAAGCACATAGCAAGCGGTGTTTACCGCATCAGCCCAAAAATATTTAGGAACATTTGATTCTATCAACATAGTACGAGCAAGTTCCACTAATATTCTATTTTTCCTTTCTACAACTCCGTTTTGCTCCGGAGTCCTAGGGGCCGAAAATTGATGATCAATACCAAACTTATCACAAAACGCATCAATCCTAGTGTTTTCAAACTCACCTCCGTGATCACTTCTAATAGACACAATTTTCAAACTTAGTTGATTTTGGATGAGTTTGGCAAATTTTTTAAAACATTTATAAACTTCACTTTTTGCGGATAAAAATAAAGTCCATGTGAATCTAGTAAAATCGTCTACTAAAACAAATCCATAGTAATTGCCACCTAAACTTTTAATTTGTGAAGGGCCAAACAAATCCATATGGATTAGCTCCAAAGGCTTTGTTGTGCTTATCACATTTTTAGGTTTAAAAGAACTTTTAACTTGCTTGCACTTTTGACAAGAGTCACAAATGCCATCAAGCTTAAAGTTTAGTTTAGGCAAACCAATCACTAAATCTTTTCGCAAAAGTTTGTTCAATTGATTCACATTCACATGAGCAATTCGTCTATGCCAAAGATGAATTTCATCAACAAAAGATTTGAAACATTTTGAAAATAGTGAAGTTATCTCATCCAAATCAATTAAGTAAGTGTTATTAGAGCGACGACCAACAAACTTAACACTATCATCTATAGAAGACTTAATGAAGCATAATTCCGGAGTAAATGTCACATAATTGCCCATATCACATAGTTGGCTTATACTAAGCAAGTTGTGTTCTAAGCCTTCTACGTATAGAACATTTTCTATGACAAGATTAGATACGTTACCGATTTTCCCGACTCCTAGAATTTTGCCCTTGTTGTTGTCGCCGTATGTCACAAATCCATCATTTTTTGGAGTAAGTTCCATGAAGTGCGTTTTGTCTCCCGTCATGTGTCTCGAACAACCACTATCCAAGTACCATTTTCGCTCTTTGGTTCGAAGACACACCTACAAGAAAGATATCATTTGGTTGACTTAGGTACCCAAGTGGTCTTGGGTCCTTTGTTGTTAGCATGAGGAGAAGTCCCCTTAACAATCCAAATATATTCACCGCTTGGTATACCAAATTTCTTTATATTACATTTATTCGTGGTATGCCCAAAGATTCCACAATAATGACAAGTTGGGTTTTTAGAAATTTTATTCTTTGAAAATCCACCAACTTTGCGATAATTGCGTTTCTTAGGTTTGGTATAGCCAAGACCGGATCTATTGCTATTGTTCCTTTGAGTTGAAAGCAAATGATCTAAAGAAGTATCTCCTTTCATGAGCCTTGCAAGTCGATCATTCAAATTAAAAACTTCTTTTTCCAAGGACTTGCAATTTTCACAAGATGGAGTCTCATTTGATTTCAATTCACAATTGCATGTAGAGTTTGCATAAATGAGTTCTAGAGTTTCATTTTGAAGCTTAAGTTCTTCTAAATCTTTTTGAAGTTCAATTATCTTTTCATGTTGCTTCATTATGAAATTCTTTCTTTCAACATTTATTTTAGCAAGTTTCTTCAACTCTTTATGCATCTCTACATACACATTGTACAATTCATTGAATGAAGGAGAATTAGAACTTGAGCTAGCATCGGAAAGATAATCTACCTCATTGACGTTCTCACTTGATTTAATGCTCGAAGATTCCTCTTCATCAAGCTTTGTCATTAAACATAGATTTGCAAGTTCTTCATCATCCGATGAGCTAGATGTTGATTGACTCTCCACTTCATCCCATACTATGTAAGCCCTTTTTCCTTTAGAAGAATTGAATTTTGAGTTGTCACCTTCCGACTTCTTAGAATGAGTTGGACAATTCGATCGATAGTGACCAAGCTTTCCACATCCATGACACTTGATGTGATCCTTGTTAGTCTTATTTCTTGGTTGTGAGTCCTTAGAATCTCTTTGTCTATTTCTATTAAAGTTCCCCTTTTTCTTAAGGAACCTACCAAGCTTTTTAACTAGCAAGCCAAGGGTCTCATCATCTATATCGGAGTCCGAGTCATCCACTTGAAAGTTTTCCTCTTGTGCCTTAAGGGATTTTGAAGTTGATTTAAGAGCTATCCCCTTTTTCTTCCTATCGGCATCTTCATTCATGGATAACCGTCCAAGCTCCATTTCATGCTCTTGAAGCTTTCCGAATAGAGTTGCTAAATCAATTCGATCCACGTCTCTAGCTTCCATAATGGCCGTCACCTTAGGTTGCCATTCCCTGCTAAGACATCTCAAAATCTTATTAACAACTTCACCATTAGATATAACTTTTCCAAGTGCAGAAAGATGATTAATGATATGAGTGAACCGCTTTTGCATGTCACCTATGTTTTCATTAGGTAACATACGAAAGAGTTCATATTCATGCATGAGTGTATTTAGCCTAGCCCTTCTAACCTCCGAAGTGCCCTCATGTGTGACTTGTAATGTGTCCCACATTTGTTTAGCATCAACACATTGAGATACTCGAAAGAACTCATCATAAGAAAGAGCGGACGTGATGATATTTTTAGCTTTTAAATCAAATGCAACTTTCTTCTTATCATCATTGTCCCAACTCGATTGAGGTTTAATTGAAACAACATCATTTACTTTCGTTTGAGGAACAAAAGGTCCATTCTCTATGGCGTTCCAAATTTCCATATCTATGGCTTGAATAAAAATTTTCATGCGGACCTTCCAATAAGCGTAACCCTCACCACTAAATAGTGGAGGACGATTAATGGAAGTTCCTTCACCACCGAAAGGATTTGAAATTGAGCCCATTGTTTCCAAGTAAAAGGATCTTTTCGAAAAAGCTTTTTAAGGCTCGGATTTTTCGTCCGAGCTCTGATACCACTTGTTGGAAACCAACAAGCGGCTCAATATAGTCTAGAGGGGGGGTGAATAGAATATTGAAGCCTTATTACAGATTTTTCGTCCACCTAAGAGAATGGTTTTATGAAAATAAATTTTCTTAAGAATTCAGTTCAGATTACTCGAGTAACTCAAGCCTTCACTCGAGTAATACGCAACCAAAAATAATTTCACTCGAGTATTCAGCAAATCACTCGAGTATTACGAAAACAAATTTTAAATCACTCGAGTAACAGAAAACCTACTCGAGTAATGTTTATAAACTGAAAGCAGATTACTCGAGTGACAAGAACTTTACTCGAGTAAACTGGGTAAAATTCAATTTAAAACTTTGTTTTCAATGGAGTTCTTCAAGAATAACAATGCTATGATGATTCAACAAATTATGAATGATTAATATGAACAATTTCAAGTAATATTAACATGCAATTTTAGATCAATTGAGTAGAATTAAGAAAACCCCAATTCTAACCTAAAAATGCAAATGTTAATGAATTAATGAAATACAAGGAATGAAAATAAAAGAGACACAAGGATTTATCCTGGTTCACTTTCACCCACTTGAAAGCTACTCCAGTCCCCTCTTAAATCAAGAGAGATTCTTCACTAGAAATCTTCAAATGTAGATTTTACAATGTTTTAAGATGCAACTAGATTCTTAGTTCTCCTATCTTAAAACCCAACTCAAAGTGTGTACCAAACACTTTGATCTAATCTACCCCTTTTGAGTATTCTAGATTTCCTTGCTAATTGATTGAAGATGCTTCCAACCAATCCTCTTTTCTTGCTTTGATTTGATTCTCAAAGTCTTCCTTGTGAGATTCTTCACTTGTGTTGAAACTTCAATGATGCAATCACAAATTGCAAATCTTCAACAACCACTAAGAACAAAAATATGATCTCAAGAATATTTGAACAATGATAGAAAATAGAGTGAAGAATGAAAAGTTCTTTGTTGAATCTTGATAGCTCTTGAAAGATGTAAAATAGCTCTTGAATTACTTTTCAAAGTGTATTAGAAAATTGTAAGAATGAAAGTCTCTTTCTTTGAAATAGAAAATTAAGTCCTTTTAAAATTTTCCCAACACTGATTGAATTACTCGAGTAAACCAAACAACGTCACTCGAGTGAAACATGTCAGATTAAGTTACTCGAGTGATGTGTAAACCATTACTCGATTAACCTGTCAGAACATAAATTACTCGAGTGAACCAATACTCATTACTCGAGTAAACTGATCAGAATCTGAATAAAAACAAAGTTTTTCTAAAATGATTTTCACAAGCTATTTAATCAAGATTTAAAGTATCTTCACTCTTAATCAGACATTATTTAAATATTCTTAAAAATCACCTAAGCTACCCACACCAATGAGATGCATTGCATAAAATAAAGATTACATTGAAATAGAATTAATAAAAATCCTAATTCTAATCTTCATGTGGTGTAGCTTGCTTGTTGCCAATGTTGTTGCTTGGAGAGAGATTGTTAGCATCAAAACATGAGAATCCTACATATTGTGCAGACATGCTATTCGAGTGCTATTGAAGAATGACCGCTTTCACATCCCGTTAAAATATTTTCCTCCTCGGTGGAGACGAGAAAGTTCATTGATCCCAAGATTTAGTCACGTAATCAATTCCAATGATAACTACTCTATTGAGTTTCGGTCTCTTGTACAAAGCGTAGAAGTTGAATCTTTAAAGACAAAAGATCGAGTTGAAGTTGCCACTAAAGAATTAGAGAGAGTCATTGAGTTGGTAAAAGGCATGCCTGAAATTGAAGTGCACTCAATTGATTTGGACATTGATGTTCCAAATGAGGAGTGTGACGTTGAAAATCCTATCATTTCTAAAACAAAAGGTCGACCAAAAGGATCCAGGCCAAAAGGGGGAGTTGAAGTTGCAAAGAAGCAACGTCGTTGCCATTTTCGAAATTGTGGTGGAACTAATCATGATTCAAGGAATTGTCCAAACAAAAAGAAAAAAGCTCAAGTATTGCTTTCTCAATCTCCTAATAAGTAAGTTTAAATTATTAATTATTTTTTGAACGTTTTGATGTATGTATATCTTGAGTACCAATTATTACTAAATGAGTACTTTTTGTGATTTAACAGGAAGACAAGGGGTTTGAAAAAGCAAGCTTAGGAAATTCAAGTTGGTGAAAGATGGAGCTAAAGGAAAGAAGACATTCCATTTATAGTTGTTAACTTTTGGTTGTATTTTTTGTTTAAGTTTGATTCAAGCTTTGAATTTTTTTGGATATATTTTGATAGCTCATTTTGAAGTGTATACGATCTCAATTTATAGTTATTGAATGAACTTTGCGTCATTGAATGAACTTTTGTCAATTGTCATTTTGACCCTCCGACGAGTTTTTCCTTTGCGTCATTGAATGAACTTTTGTCAATCGTCACTTTTGAGTGAAAATGTACATATGTTATTTTTTTTATATGAAATTTATCCGGTTATATTCTTAATTCTTAATTAATACAATTGCAATGATCACACTGGATCTTTAGCCTCCATGCAAGTACAAACAAGGAGATAACTAACCAAAATGATCATTAGTAAACGACGTGAAAGAGAGCGAACTGCGAAGCATGCATAGAACTAGAAGCAAGTGAAGCAACCTTGAGGGTTCCTATGCAAAAAATACTCAACAGAGTAAAGAGATTTTCATTAAGAGATAGAAAAGGAAACATTGTTGCAATCATATTTTTTGTTTTAAGTGAAAATAGAAAAGAAAATGAATCTAAAGACCTTAATGTAGTCTCAGAAAATAAAAACCAGCATGATATCGAAGCCTGAATCAACTAATGAAATGGTTATGAATACTGAATAATGATAAACTGCGGTAAATAAAACTCATTCAAATTCCAAAATCTCCCCATCAATTGGGGACAATCAATGAATAACAGCATGTCCAGACTACTACACCAAAATTAAGCACCTACACCAAAAAAAAAAAAAAAAAGCATGCCCAGACTAAAATGCCACGGGTCAGCTCTTTTATCAACTAAATTTAGCAGATAAATTATGGTATTTCCCTTCCAGAAAATTCATCGGTTTTAGCTGCTGCTTCCTTTATGATATCATCAGTCAAGCCCTTAATCTCTATCTGCTGTGGTTTCCCTTTCAATAAGTTTTGAAATAAACCAGATTTTCTTGATCCAGCTTGGGCTATGTACTTATCAAGATAGAGCTTAAGAAGTTTGAAGCGCTCCTCTTCCCCGGACAAGAGAGATCATGAAAGATATGTTGCTTACTCGCACAGAAACGCATCAGCTTCATCAATGAAAAGCAATAAGCCCCTTTTTTATTTCTTAGCCCAATCAAACAATTGGTGTATTTTTGTTACAGCTTGTGATCCCAATGGAGCAACATCTCCTCCAGTCATCAATGCGTAATCTAATCCCTGCATAAAATTTAAAGAAAATCACAACATGTCCAAAAGGAAAAAATAATAGAGAAAAAATGATGAGTAAAATATATCAAAATGATAAGTATAAAACACAATGTTTCAAAAAGCATGGAATAACCAAATGCATGGTATGGAATATCCGTTTCCGATGACTACTGAATTCCAACACCTTATTTCAACAGAAACAAGAACCTGGAATTATGGGCCATAAAATAACATGTTTCTGAATGGTGCCTGATGTGCTTTTGTATTTGCAGTAGCAGATGCCATAAAATAACATGTTCCCAATCTTAGCAATTCATTAGCTGTGTCTATTATGCACATGTGAATCATCTTTGCTAGGCATTTCATCAAACACATAACATAGCATTCTATTTGTTAAGCATTTCATCAAATACATGGCATCCTATTAAATGTAATCAATATCAAAATTAAAATAAGTGACAAAGGTTGCAATCCTGGGAGAAGGAATATCAAATTGAGAATATTCAGTTTAATGAAAAAAAAAGAAAGACAGAGAGAAAAATAAAAAAAAGGAAAAACAGCAAAAAAAAAATACCCAAAGTGGTGCTATGGGGAAGAGGGCGATGGTAGCGGTGTGATGGTAGGGGCTCTAGCGGGTGGCAGCGACTGGCTGCGTGACGACGGTGAAGAGGGCGATGACGGCGGTGTCATGGCAGGAACACGACGATGGCGGCGGTGGAGACGGGAGGCGCGACAAAGGCTGGAGCGGCGCGAGGCGGTGTGCAGAGGGCCGACGGCGGCGGGTAAAGAGGAGGGAGGAGTGAGATGAGAAGAGAGAGGCCGACGGCGGCGGGTAAAGAGGAGGGAGGAGGGAGATGAGAGATGAGAAGAGAGAGAGGGAGGAGAAGAGATAAGAAGAGAGAGAGGGAAAAATGAAAAAAGGATCGATCAGATCCTTTGGGGGGTTGGGGGTGATTTTTTTTTTTAATTTTATTAATATTATTCAAATTATTCAAATTACACAAACACCCTTAAAAAAGTAAGCTATTCAAGTTATGAAATGAGGGGTAATTTTGTCCAAATGTTTAGGTGAACATTGCTAAAATCCTCCAACTAAAATTAGGGTAGGAGGATGTTAGCAATCCCATATATATATATATATAGTACAAGAGGGAGTATATTTACCAACTTTGTTTGATGTTATTGATATTTCAGTTTTTTTTCCTTTTATCCACTTAGAGAAGCAGCTTTTGTTTAGGAAAAAAAATCCCCTGCTTGATTCTGCACACTGCACTTTGCACCCAAAAAAACCAAACAAAAACACTTAACACAACAACACTCATCAACTTCCGAATAATCCCTCACTTCAACATCATCCTCTTTCTCTCTCCCCTTTCTCTTTCTCTCTCTACAAAATTCTCCTCCTTTGCACAGAATCTAGGGTTTTTTTGAACAGTGAATCTTCACCTTCACACCAGAATCTCCAGCTCTTTCAGCTCCTCTTCAAGGTTGTGTCATTTTTTCATGCTTCCTTCGTGTGATTTTCATGTGCATGCATAAAAGTTTCATTTTTTTTTTGTTTGTTTTATTGGGTGTTGAGTTGACAACTTGAAAAAGGTGGAACTTTTTATGTTTATTCTTTCATTGGGTGTTTTATTTGATAAGGTGATGCTTCATGGTTTGGTTATGAGATATGATGATTATGATGCTTGTTTATGAATTTTGATCATTTAAGTGAGGACCAGTTTGTGTCTTATTCTTTGGTCAATGAGAATATTTGAGTTTGACCAGTAAAGTGAGTTTGTGTGTTAGAGTGTGTTTTGTAAGAGGAATTCTTTCTATTTCTGTTTTGTTATATACATGTTTATGTTTATTTTTCTTCTCTGTTTTTCTTTGAAATGAAAACAATGATTTGTTCATTTCTGGATGAGCCAGATAAGTAAGGATTGAATTCTGCACATGTTGCTTTGGAGAGTCTTTAAATTTACATGGTTGGACTTGCTATGTATTTTCAAAATCATTCTTAGGTCGGAATTTATGTTTTTTCTTTTGGTGCTGAATAGGGTTTTGTAATTCTTGTCTTCATTTCTTTACCCCTTTTAGATACTTATGATACTGTTATTTTTCCATAGTTGTTTCGTCTTATGTTGTCTGCGTGTTGAATTGGAAAATCGGTAGGTGGGGTTGCTTTTGATATTTTTGAGTGACTATCTAAGTTGAATGTTGGCATATACAAGTTGAGATGGTTGTTGTGCATGAAAGTTGTGAATGCATGATGTCAATGAATCTCATAAATTATAATTATTTAGTGACTTAAGCAGAATTGCACTTTTTCATCATATACTTTTACAAATTCATGTGAAGTGTTCAATTAAATGCCTTTCGTCAGTATTCAGCATTCACTTTATATATTGGCTGGAGTTTTTGCTTGTTGTACCCTACTAGTTTACTTCTGTAGTGCGATATAGTAACACTAGTAAGTTTATTTAATGTTAGAAGTTTATACTGATCCAACATTTTTTGGTGCATTTTAGGAGATGATATGATATTTCTCACTTCCATTACAAAAGCAGAGGAAAATTAATCTTCCAGTGTTATGGCAACTGAGAGTCCAATTAGAATCTCAAAAGCTGGAGGTAAATGGCCCTCTCTTAAAGAAGCTACAACTTTTGGGCCACCACCTCATCACATGGCAACAGAGGATTTGGGTATACTTTTGAAAGGCCATAGGTTCCATGGCAGTGGAAAGGTTGTGGCACCCAATCGCAGTGGTAGTGCACCTCCCAGCATGGAAGGCTCATTTCTGGCCATAGAAAACCTTTTATCCCAGCAGAACACCACCCAAAATGCAAGCCTTGAAACTCTAAACAGAGCTATGCATAAATGTGAGTCTGAAGAACAATTACGAGCTGATCCTGCTTATTTGGCTTATTACAGTTCTCATGTCAACCTAAACCCTAGGCTTCCTCCCCCACTAATCTCCCGGGAAAATCGCCATATGAGACGTCATATTAGTAATTTTAGCAATAATCAGGGATTGTCTTTTGCAGATGATAGCAGTAGAAGTTCTTCACAATTGTCACAATGGACTCTAGCAACGCACAAGGAGGAGTCCGAGGATGATTCATCCCAACAGCCAAGTGATAATGAGTTAGTTAAGACAAGTGAAGTATGGCGTAGAGCTGATGCAGCTTCGTCGGCATCCCAGCACAAAAATGTGGTTGATTTAATTCAGGTGATTGATGTTTTATCAAATTCTCAATATTGTGAAGTCTATTCAGTTTTCTGCATATCAAATTCTGGTTTATTTCCCTTTATTATATTTTATTACATTTTATCTATCATACTTTGCTACATTGTCCATTTATTTTCTTTAGCTTCTTTTTGCCTTTTGTTTGCTGCAATGGGTTGTAATCCCATGATAATTGTATTTTTTTTCTCCCTTTTGTGTTTTTTTCTCAGTGGGTAAGTACTTGTTCCTTATTGCCTCCTCCTGGGTAAGGCTGTGATTGCAAATGCATAATTCTTTTTTGTTCAAAATTTTATCTTTCAGGAAGATTTCCCCCGTACAATGTCACCTGTATATAATAAGTCTCCTTCCGTAAGTCACGGTCTGGTGGATGAACCAGTTGACTTAGATGCTGGTTCCACTTCTTCCCATGACCCTCCTGTTACTTCAGCTGAGGCTGCTAAACCTGCTGTAGGTGCAGATGATTCAAGGGTTTCATCAGCTGTTGATTCCCATACCCCTGTTGCAAGCTCGTCATCTATAGAATCCACAGGCAGCGTGGGTTTTGGTGACATAGATGTTACGACCGTTGAGTCTCAGCTAAAGGTCCTTAGTGTATCTAATCTACCAAATTCAGAAAGCCTGAGTAATGTAGAAAAATTGAAGACCAGCTACCAGAGTAATCTAATGCAACACCAGATATACCAGCATCAGAACAATCCATCTGAAGTTCCTAATGTCTATTCTCAAAGTGTAAATCCTGCCTATGTTGGTAGGGAACAGTTTCCTCAAAGTTCCAGCAAGTTCCCTGATGTCCAACCAGTACTGCAGTCATCTGGGTTTACACCTCCACTGTATGCCACAGCAGCTTATATGACCTCTGCAAATCCATATTACACTAATTTGCAGGCCTCAGGCATATACACGCCACAATATGTTGGTGGATATGCTTTAAATCCGACAGCTATACCTCCATATATTACTGCGTATCCCCCTCATGGTGCTGTACCTCTTGTTGTTGATGGGGCTACTAGTTCTAGCTATAATCCGCTTCCACCAGGGGTCTCATCTGGAGGAAGCATTTCACATGGAGCTGAAATGGTGCATGCAAACAAGTTCCCTGGGCAATTTGGATTTCCTCTGCAGCCTTCTTTTGGTGATCCTTTCTACATGCAATATCATCAGCAACCTTTTGTGGAGGGGTACGGTATTTCTGGTAATTTTGATCCGGTAGCACCTAGACCAAGTGGTGGTAACCAAATTAGTCCTTTTGATTCTCAGAAAAGGCCTAGTACTGGTGCTTATTTGGATGATAAAAAATTGCATGATCAGAGAACCAGTACTAATATGAACTCAAGAAGAGGAGGATTGACGATTCCTAGTTATTATGGACACCCACCAAACATGAGTTTCGTAATGCAGTATCCAAATTCACCACTTCCTAGTCCAGTTTTGTCAGGATACCCAGAAGGAGGTCCTGGCCTTCCAGGAGGAAGGAGTGAAATGAAACTTTCCCCTGCTTCTGGTAGAAATGCTGGTGTATTATCTGGGTGGCAAGTTCAGAGATCCTTTGACGGTGCTCATGACCAAAAAATTGTTAATTTTCTTGAGGAGTTAAAATCTGGCAAAGGTCGCAGATTTGAGCTCTCTGATATTATTGGCCATATTGTGGAATTTAGGCAAGTAGTCTTTTCAGCTCTTTTTCAGTCTATCTGATTGATTGATTTTGTCTTTTAAAATTACGTTCACTGTGTTTTTTAACTCCAGTGCTGATCAACATGGAAGTCGATTTATACAGCAGAAATTGGAAAGTTGTGGTGTTGAAGAGAAGACATTGGTGTTCAAAGAAGTTCTTCCACATGCTTCAAAATTAATGACTGATGTCTTTGGTAACTATGTAATACAGAAGGTGTGTTTTTGAAGTGATGTACATTATTGTTAAATTTTGGAGTAATTTATGGTTATCTGGAATCTATTTTGGGCTAAATAGTTCCTTTCTCCTATATGTAGTTTTTCGAGTATGGAAGCTCTGAGCAGAGGAGGGAACTTGCAAATCGGTTGGCTGGTCAGATACTGCCTTTAAGTCTGCAGATGTATGGATGTCGTGTAATCCAAAAGGTATGTAATTCACATTGATTCATGCTTTATGACATTAGCATATATTTATTTAAGTGGCAATTTGGTTGGAAGATGCTTTCAGTATGGATTTTAGTCCATATGACTTTGTTTCTTTCATCTAGTTATAGCATCTAAAGTTGTGATTTATTAATGTTCTGCACAATACCCATATTCTAGGTAGGCATTGGCTAGGGCTTCAGGTTTTCCCAAATGTCATTCTTAGAAAAGGTTGTCTAATCTGATTTGCCTTTAGTTGCACCCAGCACATGGGGGTAGGAGTTTACGAAATCTGGTTTGCATTTAGTAATCTGGTTTGGCATTCAGTAACGGACACTCCTCCGACACCCCTAGGGCATGTGTCGGACACCCCATTTCATGTGTCTGATTTAAAAATAAATTTTTATTGGCTCCGACACCTTAAATTGGCTTGCACACCTCTTTGACACTAGTCTCATTTTTTTATTTTTTTTTTAATTTTTAAATTTGAATGAGAAACTTTAAAAAGGTGAAAAGTTTGGATCAAGAGAAAATTAAAATGTGGGATCTAGTAGGAGATTAGTTTGGATCACTTGATGAATGTGGAATTGTTGAAGTTGCTAACTTGTCACTTGATGGACCGGAGCAAGACGCTATCTTTTTCAATAATGATGATCAAGATATGGGAGAAAGGTTTTAAGCAGATTAAAAATGAATGATAGTTCATTTGCTGTTTTGAGATCTTTTTTGTAAAGAGACAAAATGCTTATGTTGTAAAGTGATGCTTCTTATTTTTGTGAGAAAGTGAGAGTGTGAGAGAGAGTGAGAAGAGAGAGTAACTTTAAAACTGATTCTTTTATTGAATCGGTAAATTGTCTGTTAATTACGGAAGAGGAACCTACTATTTAAAGTAGGAGTCATAGCTTATGGCATCTGGCTATACTAAAGACGTGCCTCACATCAACTACACTATTCTAACTACATTCATATAAACTTAACTATCCTAATATTCCCCGCTTTAGTCCAAACTCAGGATAGCTAAGTGTAGTTAAGTATAGGTCTTTGTTGAACTCAGCTTGGATCTGTTGATGACATTATGTTTATCTCTTAAGGTAGCAAACCTTGATATTTTGAGACTGAGAGTGCCTTTGTGAGAATATCATCTACTTGTTGTTCACCAGGGGCATGCTCAAAAAGATTCTTGTTTATCACCTACCTTACCCAAAAGTGACCCAACTCAATATGTTTAGTTCTTGAATGTAGGACAAGATTCCTTGACAACATTATCATACTAAGGTTGTCATAGTAGATGATAGGTACTGTTGTCTTGTGACCAAGTTCAGAGAGTAAACTTTGAATCCACATCATTTCACCTGCTGTGTTTGCAAGGACTCTGCTCTGCCTCTTCAGTTGACCTTGCCACCCATTCTTGTTTCTTGAACCACCATGAAACAAGATTTGAGCCAATGTATATGCAGGATCCTAATGTGGATTTTTGTCATCAGGCTCAGATGCCCAATCTGCGTCACAGTAGGCATATAATCCAAGAGGAGCACGAGAAGGGGCTGTTCTCGGTAATAATCCCTGATCAATAGTGCCTCCAACTCTAACATACCTCATAATCTGAGGGTAAACCCTCTAGAATTGCACGAAATTGCTCGCTATGCGAAACAACTTCATCAATTGCAGCAAGAGTAAACACAATTGCCTTTAATCGCATAACAAATTCAGAAACAGTTTGAGAACCCTTTCTTCGCTGTTCTGAGTTTAGAAAGAAGCAATTGACTACGAGCTTGGAACATGGAAATGAAGAAATTATGAAGTTTTTCCCAAATTTGATAGGAATGATGACATCCAAGCACACAAGATTGAACCGATTCCGAAAGCGATTGTATAAGCCAAGATGCAAGATGTTGATCCCATTCTTCGGAAACCAGATAGTTAGGGTTGACATCATCAAAAGCAAGATCGTCTTCAGTGAGGAAGCGTGGAGGAATCTGCGGATTCACCACGAAGCATTCAAGGCACTGCAAAGCAATCACAGCTTCAACCCGTTGCTTCCTGATGAGATAGTTTTTCTTGGATAGTTTTGCAGAGATCGCGTGAGAGGAAGTTACTGGAGAAGAAGCAACCGTGGGTAATGGTGGCGGCTCCATTGGCTCCGGTGGTGGAGTGTGAGAGGAAAACGGAGAAGAGTTGGAGTTAGACATGGTTGCTGATTAGAAAATGGCTTTGGATACCATATGAGAAACTGATAGAGATGGACAGAGAGAAAGAGAAACTGTAAAAGTGATTCTGTCATTGAATCAGTTAATTGGCTGTTAATTACAAAAGAGGAACTACTATTTATAGTAGTAGTCATAGCTTATGACAGCTGGCTATACTAAAGCCGTGCCTTACATCCACTTCACTATTCTAACTACATTCATATAAACTTAACTATCCTAATTTTTTTTGTCAGGCTCATTATCATAGGAAAATATATAGATATTGACTCTCAATTTAAATCTTTTGTCATGTTCATATGCGATGTTTGGTGTTGTGTCTCCATATCCTATATTTTGGACATTGTCCATGCCTGATCGTCCATGTCTGGTGCCCGTGTCGGTGTAGTTTCCAAGTAATGACTAAATCAATGAGTTTATATAGAATGTCGTTTGGGTTTGTGCTTGAATACTAGTAGGCATATCACTCTGCTCAATCATCTCAGGTCTTGGAAATGTTTATTATTCAACCGTGTGATCAAGTATGTTTACGTCATTATTCTTTGTACTCAGTTTTATTTATGTTACAGCTGTACTAGAATTTTAAAGCATATCAGTCATCTCCAAAGCTTGGAACATGTTATTCAGTTGTTATTTATTCTACATAAGAGATTAATGTCATCATATTTATTATAGTTTTATTTTCACGCAGGCACTTGAGGTTATTGAGCTTGAACAGAAAGCTCAGCTTGTTCGGGAGCTAGATGGAAATGTAATGAGATGCGTTCGTGACCAGAATGGGAATCATGTAATACAAAAGTGCATTGAATCTATTCCAACCAAACAAATCAGCTTTATAATATCTGCATTTCGTGGTCAAGTTGCTCTTTTATCAACACACCCTTATGGCTGCAGAGTCATACAGGTGAGGTTATTGAATTCCCTTGCCTAAACGAAATTGTTTTTTTGTTTGGTCATGATTCATGAATTTAGTCATATACTCATATGGTGATGTTTCGTGCAGAGAGTTCTAGAGCATTGTACAGACGAGGTTCAGTGTCAGTTTATTGTTGATGAGATATTGGAGTCGGTTTGTACTCTTGCTCAGGACCAATATGGTAATTATGTTACTCAGGTTAGTCATTATCTCTCCCACTTATCATAATCTTGATTATTAGGGTCTTGTGTTTATGGAAGAAAAGAGCTGCATCAAAGTTGGAGTTGTAAGAATGTCCCTTTCTATGACATGTACAGTTTTAAATTACAGCATCTGTATATTGGCTGCATTAGAATTAACCAGGGTTGTGCCCACAAGCTTACATGCTTTTTTTTTTGTTCAAAATATTATTATGAACTGGACTGAAGTATTCGTGGAGTTTGAGAAAATGCACTTAGGATGAATTTGTGGAGCTTTGTATCATTACCCCAAATTTTGGCCCACCCCCCTGCCCGGACATTAGATAACAATCTGGGTCCCATTGAAACATTTCGGTGCACACTATCAGTTGTGCACATGCATCACATTGTATACTAAACTATCATTTTCATAATGTGATACAGTGATAGCCTGATAAGCAAAAACTGCAATTCTACCAAGGGCATTGCATCCGGGGTTGGGAAGACAAGAAATTGATTTTTTTATTTATGCATGCTATAATTGTTTCAGCTGTTTTTTATACTTTTTTAAAATTTAAGTTTCATTGAAGGAGAAAAGAATAGTACAAAAGAAGAGGATAAGACATCATAATAATTTTAGATGGTGATGGTGGTTGTCTATTGTGGATACAGTACATTATGTCAGGTATGGAAGTATGAAACATCTAGGAGTTAATAGAAATTTGCAAAACGTATTTATAGATGAATGCCTTCAATTTAACTTTAACATTGTTTCTCTCCATGTATGTACAAATCATTGGGCCATGTCATAAAGATTTTAAAAGTTTTACATTGGTTATAGACAACCTAATAACCCTCTTTTATCCTGGGTTGGGACGGTCTATGTGATGATTGGCAACAAAGTTGGATTGGAAGCTTTACTTCATTGATATTTTCATTGTTTTCTATGAGTTGATTTTTGCTTTTTGACAAGGATGTTGCATTTATGATTCAGTGTATTTTTTCCAATAGCTTTATAGTGTATATTAGTATACTTGAAATGATATTAGATTAATTCTGTTGTTCACTACTGTTAACTATTTTGGACTGTAAATACTATGATTGGCGGTCATTTCGTATGTCAATTTTGTTTGATTTCTTAAGCTATGTCATACAGCATGTGTTGGAGAGAGGAAATCCTCAGGAAAGGAGCCAAATTATTAGCAAACTGTCTGGACATGTTGTTCAATTAAGCCAGCATAAATTTGCTTCAAATGTTGTCGAGAAATGTTTGGAGTATGGTGATGCCAATGAACGGGGGTTGTTAATTTCAGAGATTATTGGGCATGACGAACAGAATGATAATTTATTGGTAAGTCTAAAGTTAGCAACAGTAATTACGATTATATTTCTAGAACTGCCATAGAAGAAAATTTACTTTTTATGTAGTATGTAATATATATAATAGTTGTCATTTAAGTATTTTTCTTATATTATTTATTTGATGATAGAAGATGTTATCAGAATAAACATATGTGGGGGCACAATCTAACACCGCATGTCCTACTAATTGTTGACGTGACCAATTGTAGTGTTGACACATCACTTTACTGGTGGTAGGGACTAAAGCCCAATTTTGGAAACAGTTAAGGGTCAAAACAGGTCAAAAATAAGTTTTAGGGACTAAAGCCAAAACTCGACCAACTTTCAAGGAACAAAAACACATTTAAGCCTTTCTCGTGACAGTTGCTGGTTTTCCTCCCCCTAATAAAATAGATATGTATTAAAACTGCAAGCATATCAAGTTAAAATATAAGAATTGACATGCCTAAGGTCTAATTTGAAGCTTGCTCAGAGTGGTTTTGATACCATATGGTCCATTTCTAAGTCAAAAACAACTTCACCTAAAAGCTTAGGTGGTAGCTGAATACTGTCTCTTATTTTCTAGTTGTAGTATCTATTGTAGAAAAAATGGCAAAATCTCGCCTTAGGTGATTTGGGCATGTACGGAGCTAGGTGGTCTATAGCAGAGCAATAGCGTTGGGGCAGAGTGAAGGGGGTCGAGATGTATTCTTAGGTGTTAAGACTGATACTTCGGTTTGGCTGAGCTAGAGATTGGTTCTAGTTGTTGCCTCATCAGAACTCCACAGTCCCATGAGTTGTTGTCTAAGTAGTTAATATCTTAGAAGGGTATTGTGGCTGGAAATGGAGGAGGATTCCAAGTTTGGATTTAGCCTGTAATGCCTTCAGTGTGGACTCATCGAAAGGTCCGTTGTGTCTTCTGATGGGAAAAGGACGTACCGGCATTAGGTGGTGCTTCTTAGTTGATCCCTAGGGTCACTCCTTGGGCTTGCGGATTAGAAGTTTGAAGTTGAAAATGATATATATTCTGCCCGTGTGGCGATTGATACACCTGGATAGATCATGAAATCTTGGCACTCCTTCAACTTTTGTGGACATGGACTTTTTTCCCTTAGTGTCTTGTGCAGAACTACTGACAGACTTTAAGGCCTTCCACTCTCTAAATTCTCGTGAAAATTCACATAACCCTTTATTTCCTCATGATTCTTTTAATAGAGAGTTTGGTGTCCTACTTTTCTCCTATTTTCTTTTACTAGTTTATATCCTGTTTAACCAGACACATGCTAGCAAACCTTGTTCGGATTCGTTTATGGCTTATTTTGTTGTTTTATTTGACCGATTTGGAGTCTTTCAAGGTTATTTCTTTTAATTTTAAGGGTCTTGCTAACAAGAGCCCTAAGGGCACTTGTTAAGGTTCCCATAATAAGTAAAAACATCACAAGTTTCTACTTATTCTTCTCTCGGAAACATCAAAAACTACATTTTCCAAGAGCTTTCTACTATTGACTCTTTAACAAGTGCCCTTATTTTGACTCTTGTTAGCATTTTCCTAATTTTAATTATGTGACTCAAAGTACACTATGGTCCATTTTTTACACCAATTGTATGTTCTTATCGTTTGAATTTTCAATGTTTGATGATTATTCTACACTTTATTATCATTGCACTCTTCTAAATCATTCCTGGATCGAAACTTGAAAATTAAATATAATGTAAATAATGTTAATTAATAGGATATTTTGATGACTGCTGTGGTGTATACGATTTGGGTTTGTACTCTTGCTTACGAGACCTTATTTTATTTTCATTTTAGACAATGATGAAAGACCAATTTGCAAATTATGTGGTCCAGAAGGTTATTGATATCTGCTCTGAAAATCAACGAGCAATGTTGCTTGCTTACATAAGAATTCATGCTCATGCTTTGAAGAAATACACCTATGGAAAACACATCGTGTCTCGGTTGGAACAGCAATTTGGAGAAGGTATGTATAACCATTCTTATTGTGCATAATTTGGGTAGGTAGGGTGTACCTGATAACGTGTGTATGTATATGTTGAGAAATTGAATCATGGTCTCATCTTCTCATGTTATGCTTACTAAACTATGCAATACCATATTACCATGTATTCGGTGGTATAAAGAAAATAGTTAAATGGATGTTGTAGTGGACCGACAGTCTGTTAAGAACCATAAAATAACCACTAGAGTATATTGCAGGAGATGCCAAAAGAGGAGTTAGTTGAGGGTTAGAAAATTGATGACTATCTGTAGTGGTGATATTAAAATAACGAAGACCTCTCCTAAATGGGAGATGATTGTAACTGGTAAAACAAGACGGATACCAGTATAATTAAGCCAATACCGAAGCGAAGTCCGAGTAATTTTCCCTAAAATAAAAGAAATCTGCATGGAGCACGAGAATCAAAAACAACCCTATGGCAATGCTCATGTTTTTGCAGTCCTTTAGTGAATTTGGTTGGTAAGGAGCAATAGAATTTTCAGTGTCACCTTTTCGTCTGTTGATTATGTCTGGGGTAGGGTTACTTTTTTGGCTTCGTTCTGGTGCAAGCAAAACCCATGGGCTTGTTAGTGGTGTTCATATGGTAGATATGCAGAGAGACTGTCGTGCTTTGTTGCACGACCCTTTTGTGTAGTTTTTAGGTGTTTCTATTTTCTTGTGAAGATTTCTTATCCTCTTGTAATATTCACTCTTCTGTTGTAATAATATTTCCTACTTTATACCCAAAAAAAAAAAAATCAAACATCTGGTACCTGGCTTGTGATGGCTTTCTATCCTATACCTGTTTTTTGGCTTATTATCCATGTTTGATTTTTTTCATTCAGAGAATCAAACGCCCGGAATATAATGGCAATTCATTGGAGATGCAAGACAGTGCTGCTGTGGCATGCAAACCCCACAGCACATATGTTTTGCTGCTGGTCACAGGAAATAGCTGAGATATTGATCGTTGGACTTGCTAATGAATAAACCATTGTTACTACTCTTGTGACTTCATAAGTGTACCTTGACAGCTTCCAGATTGATGGCTTTAGAAAACATTTAATATATGTACATCTATAGTATGGAACACAATGTAATTATGTCATTAGAATAATTGGTTGAAAATATTGTTTGAGTATTAATTGTTTGGAAGGAAACTGCTGATGTAAAATTTACTGGATCTTCTCTGCCTAGTGCTTAGTGTGTGGTTTTCTTGGCTGCTCGCTTGTCCTTGTGGTTGCATGTTGTTTTGATTTATGCATGAGTAAGTCAATGGATGGGTTTTGCTAGGGTTGGCAACAATCTGAACTGAGCTGAACTTGGGTCAACTCGGTTCAGTCCGTTAAAAAATAGTTTGAATCGAATTCGAACCAAGTTTTGAACCAATTTATTTTTGAGATTTGAGCTTAGCTCGATTGAGTTCGTGAACTGTTCACGGACTATTTTCGAACTGTTCGGTTTGTAAGTTTGAAATAGTTCAGTTCGTTAGCTCGAATAATGATTAATTTCTTTTACAAAATACATTATATAAAATAATAAACTAAATAAAATTCCTCCGATACAAATTATATTTTACTAGTGTTTCGTATTTTATATTTTTCTTTCTTTTCTTTTTATTTTAAATTCTTTAATTTTTTTTGTTTTTTAGATTTTACTTTTCTTTTTACATAAAAATTCTTTATTTTTATAAGTTATGTCTTTAATATCTTATATATATATATATATATATATATATATATATATATATATTTTTTATGTTGAATATATCAAGTATCTTTTTAATTACTACATCCATTTCCAATGTTATAAAGAATGCAAAGTTTATAAAATTTAAAAAATTGATTTTAACATATATAAATATATAAATTATGTCATATTATTATATTATTGAACATATTCACGAGCAAATGAGCCGAACTATATGTGGTTCAAGTTCACTTCGTTTATTTATTTAATGAATTGAGTGTCCGGTGTCGAACAAATTTCAAGTTCTTTGGTTCATTGCCAGCCTAGGTTTTGCTTTCTTTCTCTCTCTGCTACATTCTAGGTCTCTATTTGTTACTAGAGATTGAATTGCAGTCAAGTTTAGCCCATTCTTGATTAAAGCTTCAGCCTGATTCTATGATATGTTAGAATTGATAGAATATCTTTCTGTATGACTTCACCTTGTTGAGAAAAAATTTTCCCACCCCACATATAACTTCCTACACCCCATTTTTATAAATTTTTTCTAAAATGCCCCCATCCTCACCCTCACCCCTTCTTATTCTTTTTCTTCTTTTTTTACACCCCACCCTCCACCACAGCAACTCCGTCCCCTTCCACCCTACCCGCCGTTGCCGCCACAGCACCCCACACCACCTCGACTCCAACCTCATTCTTCTTCTTCTTCTTCTACTATAGCCACCGCCCACAACACACCACACTCACCGCCCCGCCGCCCCACTGCCAACAGCACCCACAACCACCTTGCACAACACCCCACACCCACAGCCCCACCGCCAATAGCATCCGCAACCGAGGTCGCGGTTACACAGCCACACAGCCCCACCCATGTACACTCCACCCCAGTCGTGGGCTTTCTCACGACCCTCACGAACACCCCACCCTACAACGGTCGTCAGTTTTCTCACAACCCACCCATGTACCACCCCGGTCCGATCGTGAGCTTTCTCACGACCCTCACGAACACCCCGCCTCACTAAACCCAATTGTGACCCATGAAAGCCGAAGGAAGAAGAGGAGGTTGAACCTGGGGGGGCCTCGAGCGGGGTGGTGGCGCGGCTGTGCTGTGGTGGAGCGACGGCTGGTGGGGGGTTGGTGAGGCAGGGGTAGGATGGGGCTCGGTAGGTCTGTGGCTATGGCGGTGGGTGGATGGGGTGGGTTGCTGCAGTAGAAAAAGAAAAAGAAGAGGGAGAAGAAGAGGAAGATAGGGGCATTTTAGGGAAGTTCAAAAAAAATGGGGTGTAAAAAATGGGAGGTGGGGTGGCACCACCCACACCCACACCCGCACCACCCACACCCCACCACACTCTTTTCCTTCCCCACCTTCTTCTTCCTCTTTTCTCTTTTTTTTTTTAAAAAAATTCGACCTCGGGTCGTGAGGCCCCTCACTACCCGGGGTCGTGAGGCCCCTCACTACCGTGGTTATGACCCCACCCCACACCACCCCACACACACCCGCACCACCCACACCCCACCACACTCTTTTCCTTCCCCACCTTCTTCTTCCTCTTTTCTCTTTTTTTTTAAAAAAAATTTGACCTCGGGTCGTGAGGCCCCTCACTACCCGGGGTCGTGAGGCCCCTCACTACCCGGGGTTGTCAGGCCCCTCACTACCGTGGTTATGACCCCACCCCACACCACCCCACACACACCCGCACCACCCACACTCTTTCCCTTCCATTCCTTCTTCTTCCTTTTTTCTCTTTTTTTTTAAAAACAAATTTTGACCTCGGGTCGTGAGGAGCCTCACTACCGGGGTCGTGAGGCCCCTCACTACCGGGGTCGTGACATGGCCTATACAATGGGGTGACCTCGGTAGTGAGGGGGCTCACGACCCGGTTGGCTACACTATTTCTCTGATTGTTGAAAGGGTTACGACCCAAGGTCGTGAAGGGGCTCACGACTCGATTCAGGTCTTCGGGTTGTGAAGAGGGTCACGACCCAGGTTGTGAAGAGGATCACAACCCCACTGGTTGTAGGGTGAGGTGGTTGGGGACATGGAGTGGTTGTGGGGTGGGGTGGTTGGGGTCATGCGGTGGCTGTGGGATGGTTAGGGTGGCGGTGGGGTGGCTATGGGATGGTTGGGGTGGGCTGTGGGGTGAGGTGGGGTGGGAAGGGAAGGGAAAAAAAGATGTGTTTTTGTTTTAAAAGAGGGTATTTTTGGTATTTTTTAAAATAGTGGGGTGTATAAATTTGCATGTGAGGTGTTAAAATTGCCACCCCACCTTGTTTGTACCAAATGAAAAGTAATATTGAAAAGAATCTCAGCATCTATATTAGAATATCCATAAAAGACATGTCATATTTGAAATCTTTTGCAGTGTGACTAGATGCATTTATAGTCATTTTAAGACCTCAGGATTGATGGAGCAATAGGTACAGTATCAAATCTTTTATCTCCAACCTTAGGAGAACAAAATAAACATTGTATTCATGAATATGCACTATCCAATAGCCGAATATATCAAGCCATTTACATATATAACAGTCCGATGAAGGATGAGAACTACTGCGTTCCATCATCCTCCATGTCCATGAATTGAAAGAGTAACAAACAAGAGCTATATGTAGGTAGGGAACATTTGTATGTATATTTCTGTTAGTTCTTCCCAATCTTTGGATTCTGGCAAGTGGCAAGTAATATCTTTGAACCTTACTTATTGGTAGGGGGCAAAATTCAAAAGCAAAACCTTGCAGAATGGGAATTGAATCTTTGTAGAGTACGGAACTCTTAGGAGATAAGGTTTATCATATGATCATCAACAAGGTGATTAGTCCCCAAACCTCATTTTTATCCCCCAAACCCCATTTTAAATGGAAAATGTTCATATTGCCTTTTATTATTCCAAACACGCAAAAAAAAAAAAAAGAATCCCAAAAACCAAAACCTCAAACCCCAAACCCCAATATACAAAACTCCAAACCCCATCTCTTCACCATCTCACAAACCCCTTTTTCTACTTCTCATCTTCCATCATCAAACCTCCTTCACTAAAAAAAACTCCAAAAAGACAGTTTTTTTTCTTCACGTTCAAAAGGAGTACTAATGGACATTTCATACTTGTTGAAGATAAAATTCATGTCTTTTCCGATAATCCAGTATCGAAATTTTTTGAGATTCCGACACGGGTATGTCAAAATTTTTTAGGTAATTATATTTTTTTTAAGAGTTTTCCGACATATATATTTGGAATTTTTACTAACAAAAATAATAAAACACTGTGTAAATTCACCTGGTAACCAAGAACTCAGCCCTGCACATTCTAATTCAACGGTGCAAGTATGATAGGCTACTAGGCGTATTTGACATAAGATCATACGTCGGATAATTGTTATTTGGATCAACTCTTTACAAAATGGAAAAGAAAAATATATTGAAATCATAAGTTACACAGTGTTTTATTTTTTTCATTAGAAAAAATTTTGACATATATTCCGACATATATATGCCGAAAAACTCTTAAAAAAATTATCTAAAAATTTTCGACATACCCGTGTCGGAATCTCAAAATATTCTGACACTGAATTGTCAGAATTTGCACAGTAGCGTAAAAAAAAATAAAAGATATGAATATTACCTTCAACAAGTATGGACCGTCCATTGGTACTCCTTTTGAACGTGAAGGAGAAAAAAAACTTGTCTTTTCGGAGTTTTTCTTTTTGGAGTAAAGGAGGTTTGACGTTGAAAGATGAAAAGAAGAAAGAGGGGTTTGTGAGACGGTGAAGGGATGGGGTTTCGCGTTTTGAATATTGGGGTTTGGGGTTTGGAGTTTTGGTTTTTGGTTTTTTTTTTTTTGAATAATAAAGGGCAATATGGATATTTCCCATTTAAAATGGGATTTGAGGGATAAAAATGGACTTTGGGGACTAATCCCCCATCAACAAAGGTGTAGATAGGGTTATAAAAATCTTACATAAGTATGAGTTGGGCTAGTGAAAATTCTAGTCCGAACTTTTTTCGGCTCAGTCTAGCCCAACTTGACAATTCATTAACCCTCAGCTCACTTGGCCCGAACTTAAATTTTTTTTATAGGTTATAATATTTTGTTATTGCATAGGATTAGACAATAATAAAATTATGATGAGATAAAGCCTTTTATCTTTTCATTTATTGTTATCATGATTAATAATATCATAATCAAGAGAAAATGTTATGAAATTTTAATTTGGTTATACTCCTTCCGTCCCATTATCTTGGTAAAAAAATGCTAAAAAATTTGTCTCATATTAAAGTAAAAAAATAAATGAAAAATCTTAAAGATTGTATAATGTATCGATGATTGATAAGTAAGTAAGGAAAACATATTTAAAGATTTTTTTTGGAGACAATATTGTTATATGTATTAATTGTAATGATATGAAAATTTGTATAATATCAATTTGTAATTAATGAATGAATCATGTATTATATTAAATAGATAATCTCTTATTTTTATTGATTTATTTGACTTTTACCAAGATAATGGGACGAAGGGAGTAGTTAATTATTTTTATATCGAAAAAAAATACTGGCCCATGGGCTTGCTCAATCCAGCCAAAATATTAGTGGGCTGGGCTGAGCTAGTGAAATGATTGGCCCAACATAAAATTGGGCCAACCTAATTTAGGCCAAGAAACTAGTGGCCCGCAATGGGATGGGCCGACCCGAATTGATAGCTCTAGCTTGTAGGCGTATATCATCTAGCGAGGGTTGTTCCAATTTAACCAGAGGTTTGGAGGATTTTTTTTTTTTTTTTTTGGGTAAAACAGAGGTTTGGAGTTTCAATACATTTGAATACATCTGTGTTAAATCTTTGGTAAAAAGAATTTTGTTGCTTATAGTAGTTTTTCCTACGGTGAAGGACATCTCTGGTTTTAAAAAAAAAAAAGAAAAAAGGGTGTTGCTAACAAGTGTTATGTTAAAGTTTGTAGGAATGAAAAAAACATCATAAGTTCTAATTTCTCTTTTCTCGAAAAAATAAAAAAACAAACTTGTCAATAAATTTTTATTTTATTTAACTTCTTAACAAGTGTTTTTGTGTTATAAAGGCACTTGTTAGCATTTAAAATATATATATATATATATATATATATATATATATATATATATGAATATCATCGTGTAGGAGGTATTAACCGATCCACAATGGATGGTAGCATACAATTAATTTTCACATAAATGTTAACAATTGAGGTTTTAATTTGTGATGCTAACCCCTTAATTCTAATAGACGAAGTTGAAGAAAATAGGAGCCATATAATCTGTGTAATTCTAATGCCACATTATATTGGGATATCCTTGAGTGTTCAAGAGCCAACTTAAATGGTAGAACAATGGAATGGAATATAGTGTTAGGATCAGTGTCAATAGCAACGCTATCTTCCCCCACTCCTAAAAAAACAAATAATAATAATAATAATAACTGTATACAGCAATTGTTTTATTTGTTAGGCCTAACCCATGATAGGTTCTATTATGCTTGCACTTTTTTAAAAGTTTATTCAGAGTATTCATCGCAAAGTCTTCACTTCAGATTTATTATATTTTAATAAATCATTGTTACATCATCATTTTATTATAAAACTCTTCTTCAAATTTTTCATCTTATCGTCTATCACACCGGTTAAGACTCACTATACTCACAATAGTCATGTAATAAATATTATATCATCATGTATTTTTAGACTCAATTTCATTTCAATAATATTTTAGAAATATAATTTCAATTAGGAGTGTAACGGTCCGGTTCGATTTGGTCTTTGATGGATATTAGGGATCAGACCAATTAAATTAATATGGTCGGATCTAATTTGGTCCAGATATTTTTTATATACGAAGACCGGATTGGACCGGATCATAAATGGTACTCAACAATCAGCGAATTGAAAAAATATTTTAAAAAATTTGTTATAAAACTCATATTATTGTTGTTGCTGTGAAGAGATGAATATATGAATTTTATTCTCATTACTACTTTATGCACATTTACATATAAAAGATATAGAGTGTTAGTCATTTTGAGTATTACACGGTGTAGATAGGAAGAGAATAAATTCGAAATTAAATACAACAAAGTGCTATAAGACAGAATACTAATATTCCTATAATTCTTCTACGACTTTTTCTTTTTGAACCTCACCCTTTACTCATTGGCCCCTATCGCCTCAAACAAGTTGGAAGATTCTTTCCGCTTGAAACAAGGCGAAAATAAAATAAAACATTTTTCGCTTTATGCAAGTCGTATTATCTTCCGTCTTTCCAAAATCGTAAATAAAATAAAGTATTCCGCCTCTCATCAGGCGGAAAACATTAAAAATTTGTTATAATACCAAAATTGTCCCTCCGTTCATTCACGTACAAAACAATAAAAAGAAGGGAGGTGGAGGGTTTACGGAGGGGCATTTCTGAGATTTTAACACTTTCATTGTTCCGCTTCTTAAAAGTCGGAAGTATTTCCGCTTTTAAATAGTCGGTAATTCTTCCGCCTTATGCAAATCGGTAATAATGGGTGGGGGCCAAAAAATTTATCCGACTTGTTTCAGGCGGTGGAAACCAAGGAGTAAAGGGTAGAATTTAAAAAGAAAAAGTCTTCTTCTACTACTGTTTCGAAGTTGTATTAGCACTATAACTCCCATATAAATACTATTGTTCCTATAGTTCTTCTACTGCTGTTTCGAAGTTGCATTAGCACTATAACTTGAACGGTTTTGGTGTACACCTTTAACCAAACAAGTGCATTTATGCACTGGTTGACTTGACCTTGTATTACAGGTAAAGGGACAATCCTGCAAAATTCCATCCGGTTTTCCCTACCTACCCCGTTTTCTCACTTTCTTCTCTCACTTCGAACCCAACCTCACTCCTTCTTCAGCTTCACCCCTTCTATTACAGCTTCAAACATCAAGCAGAGCAACTTCGAACCACACTTCGAGCATCAATAATCAAACATCAAACACCACCAGCACCACACTTCGAACTTCACTCCTTCTTCAGCTTCACTCACTTCGAACTTCACTCCTTCGAACTTCACTCACTTTCCTGCAACTTCGAACCCTTCTTCAGCTTATTCAGCCTACCACCAGCACCACCGGCGGTCTCTCCCTCACACGCGGTGTCCCTCCGTCTCCGTCTCTGTCTCTGTCTTGGTCTCCCTCCCAGTCTCCGTCCAGATCATAGGTAAACATTTTTGGTTAGTAGATCTTGTTAGTATATCTTATATCTTGTTAGTATCTCTGAAATTATTTTGCTCTGCTTGATGTTTGTAGCATTCATTATCTCTGTTGATGTTTGTAGCATTTTTGATTAGTAGATCTTGATGTTTCATAGGAGACATTCATTATTTTGAGTCTGATTTTGTGAGTAGTAATTGCAAATGATACTCCTTTTGTTCCCTTTTGCTTTCCCTCCCTGTTTTGTTCTGATGCTTAGTGTTAAAAGAAATAATCCTGCCGTGAAAGAAATAATCCTCGAGCGCCTCAATAAATACAGAAAACAACACGAACATACCATCTGCAGCAAAAAGAAGCAGAGGAGCATTTTTTTCAAGATAGAAAGCATAGGAGCATGTTTAAAATGCAACAATGCCAAATAGAAGCATAGACAGTTCATCGTATAACTTCAGATTCAACATAACTTCTTTCCACCTCTTCTCAAATGAATAAATTATAACTCTAACTGCCATGCATTCTTGCTTTAATTAACTATACCTAATAACATATTTTGAAGAACTTCAACTCTTCGAACTTCAACTCTTAATTGACTATACCTAATAACATAAATTATTTTCATTTGTTTTTCCATTTCGAATTGATATGTTGATACAATCTGTCTTATTCATTGTTTGTAAATCTGTTCAGGGAACAACCATGCAGGGGTGTGATGAATTACATAATGCTACCAGTCAATCCTCTACTACAATTGAAGATGCTACTGTTGAGCCAAGCATTCCCATTGATTCTGTCGTTGATGTTGGAGCTGTGAATTTTGAGACTTTAACCACCGACGATGTGAAGAAATACTTGTTTGTTGACATTCAAGTGGCATACGAATTTTACAAAGCATTTGCCACGGTACATGGGTTCAGCATCCGAAAAAACAAACTTGAAAGAAATATCAGCGGTGACGTTGTGCACAGGACATTTGTGTGCAGCTCGGTAGGCTGGCGTGATCCACGTCTCCTTCAACTTGAAAACCGTAAGAAGGAGCCTAAATCTGTTACTCGCTACGGATGCAAGGCTGAGATGCGCATCCGTCTTGAACAATGCGGGCGATGGAGGACAAGTATTTTTCGCAATGAGCACAACCATGGCCTGTTAGGCGGGAAGTATGGGGTGCTTCATCGATCTCAAAGGGGTATGACGCAAGTTGATGTTGAAGAGATGATTACCCAGAGGGATGTTGGAATTAGCACTCCACACATATACCAGCTGCGTGCAAAACTAGCGGGTGGATTTGACATGGTAGGTTATTGTAAGAGAGAGATGTACAATAAGATACACATCTCTAGGCAACCAAGGGATGGGTATTCAAGCAATGCTATCATGTACTTGACAGAGCTTGCAACAACGGATCCGGGGCTTTTTTGGAAGTACACAGCTAGTGCAGAAGGTAGGATCGAAAGATTATTCTGGTGTGATGGATCTTGCCGGTATGATTATCAAGTTTTCGGAGATGTCCTCGCATTTGACGCAACCTATGGCAAGAACAAATATAGTTGTCCTATCGTGTTTTCTGGTGTTAACCACCACAACAATACTTGTGTGTTTGCTTCGGCCGTTGTAAGCGATGAAACAGAAGATACATATGTATGGGTCCTCAACCAATTTCTGGATGCTATGGGTGGCAAAGCTCCTAAATCTGTCATCACAGACGGTGACATATCTATGAGAACTTCCATTCGTGTAGCGTTCCCTCGGGCACATCATCGGCTGTGTGCTTGGCACTTGATTCGCAATGCAGCTACCAATGTAGGCAACGATAACTTCACACGTTTGTTCAGAAGATGTATGCTCGGTGATTATGAGATTGGCCATTTTGAAATTAAGTGGAAGGCAGGTGTGAAACGGTGTGGTGTGCGAGGACATCCTTGGGTTATTGATATATATAAAAGAAAGGAAATGTGGAGTGCAACATATATGAGGGGCCATTTCTTTGCTGGATTTAGGACAACATCGCGCTGCGAAGCATTGCATGCTCAACTTGGCAAATTTATTGGATATAGGAATGACTTAGCTGAGTTGATCCAACACTTCCAGCGTGCAATTAACTCGATCAGGAATAGTGAGGTTGAGGCTGATTTCAACTCTTTGAATGGTGTTCCGGTATTGCAGACTCGTCTACTATCACTTGAGATGCACGCCGCAAAGGTTTATACCAGGGAAATCTTTCGATTCTTCCATTCTTACTTGATTGATGCTATGTGGTTGAGGGTAACTGGCTTATCAGAAAGAGCATCTTTCCGCGTATTCGATGTTTGCAGTTATGGAAAAGAGTCAGAGGCTTGGCGAGTGTGCTATAGTCCTGGTGGTGAGGCTGGTGATGAGGTGGGGTTAAGTTGCAGTTGCCTGAGAATGGAATCATTTGGCATTCCATGCTCACATATTGTTGTCGTTCTTTTCAATCTAAATATCTTGGAACTGTCGAGTTCTTTGATTAAAGACAGGTGGAAAAAAACTGCCAATGTTGATTTTCAAGTGCCAAGTACTGAGGGCCTTTGGTCGGCCGAGTCCCTGCGCTACTGTCGGTACGGATCATTGATGGATTGGTGTCGACGGTTGTGCCAAGTTGCTTCCATGAACGCTGAAGATTATCGACAAATGTAGGAAAAACTTAGTCATGACACATTCTTGCAGGAGGCCAAGTAAGGTGAAAAAGACAGTGGTGCAGAACCACCGCAACCATCATCTCCAACAGAGATAGAAACCTTGGAGCAGCCTGACCTGACAACACAACCAACACAACAAACACCACTTTCCGAATCATCACGCAGGTCAGATCAGGGCATTAGGGATCCAGTGATTGTTAGGTCCAAATGGTGTAGTCCAAGTCAAACAACGGCGCTACGCAAGCGGAAGAGAAATGTCAAGTGTGGTATATGCAGGACTGAAGGTCATAACAGAAGGATGTGCCCGATTGCGTCTGTGGTGGAGAGATTGAAGAACAAATATGTTGAGGATCACAACCCCGAGGAAGGATTTTCAGACGAAGAGCTTGGAGATGACTTTGAATGATAAATTTTCTGTTGAGAAAAAGGTGATGATGATCTTTTGCAATTTGCAACTATGAATAATCTGATTGTAGCACTACACCAAAATATGGATTTAACAACGCCCATTTAACAAAATTTTTGAGAAGGATGTTGTTGAAAGTTCACACGGAAGTATTAACAACGTTGTCTTTACTTTGTGTTGTCTATGAGAAATAAATGACAACACTGTCTTCACCAGGCGTTGTCAATATCTTTCCATTCCAGCACTTCCATATAAGACAACATTATTTTAAAAAGATGTTGTCTTTTCTCTTCACATATGACAACACCATTTTTAGCGGGCGTTGTTAATTTGTTTCCACTCTATATATCATAATTATATTATTTACGAAATTTTTTTTATACATATAATTTAAAGTAGATTTATTTAAAGTAATTGCCCTATGTGAAAAATATATTTTTTATACTTTACTTTGATATATTCAATATTAAATTATTTTTAATACTTCCAAATTTCTAACTTCATAATTATTTGTCTATATGTACTCCCTCCGTCCTTTATTATAAGACCTCTTTGGATATTTTTACGTCTATTAAGATTGATAAATTTTGTACTAAAATTGATATGTTGTTCCAAAAATACCCTTTTACCAATAATTTGAATATAATAAATATTTTGATTTTTCAATACTTACTTTACCTCCATCACCTACAACATTAAAACTACAAGTTTTGCAAAAATTTTGCATTTTCCAATATAATTTTAATTATGTCTTCTCATTATAACTTAGAATATTATGATTAAATGTCAAGGGTAATTTTGGAAAAAAATTAGAAGAGGTTCTTATAAGTAGAACCAATTTTTTTTACTCAAAACCCAAAGGGCTTCTATAATAAAGGACGAAAGGATCAGAGTATTTATTTGATGTTTAAAAATTTATTATTACTCTAGCATATAGATACATTTATTAATTTTATTTGATGTTTTAAAAAATATGATTTGGGCTTAAATGGTTTAACAGGGACTTCGGCTATAATGCTTATTTACAATTTTTAGATCATAAATTAGGTCGTGGTTAAAATGTTAAATGTAAATCAAAAGACACTCCCTCTCTGAATCTCTACTCATTCTCAACGTACTCACTCCCTCCCTCCCTACTCTCTCTATACGCACTTTACTCTCTCACTCTCTTCCAAACCCTTATTCCCTTCTTTCTCACGCATACGGCAGCGACGGTCTTCTTTCTCTACTCTCTTCCCACGCCCTTCGAAATCCTTATTCCTTCCTCACTCTCAACGGTCTTCCCTCTGCACTACAACAAATTTGACAATTAAAGGCAGTATTTTAGGGGCGGTTCGTTAACGGAACTGCCCTCTTTAGTTTAAATTGATTTAAGAGAATGATTGTTTTCTTTAATCAACCTTAAAAATCTATTTAAAAATATTAAAATCAAATAAATTGCAAAAAATTATAGATAAAAGTTCAGTTGTTGAACCGTCTACTTAAACCTTACATTTAAAAAAAACACCCTAAAAAAGCCGAGCAACATTCCCACCAACACAAATTTTACTTTTTAGTGTTGATTGCCCTCCAACAGTAAACATGCTAGCTACACCGCCAAATTTAGTCCAACGACAACACACTCTCACCTACCATTAGGGTTTTTTATTTTCACTCATTGGTGAAGCGGAAGCAGCACAGGCGGCGGCGGCGCGGTAGTCTCACTCTCTCACGCCGCTCCAATCTCCTTCCTTCACGAACAAGCCCCGCCGACACCTTCGAATTCACCTTCTCTTCTCTTCTCTTCTCTTCCCTCGACATCCTTCATTCTAATAGCTAGCACCACTGCAAAGAAGCGAACCACCACCGCCATCGCAGTCTGCTTCATCTCGACGTATATCCTCTGCTCTTTCTCTTTCTCAATTCAATTCAATTCATGTACATTGCTTGAGACAACTTTTGAGGATTATTTTGAGGTGTTTGTATCCAATGTAGGATTTTGATTTTTTGTTTGGAGTTGAAATCCTTTTGATATGTTTTTTGTGCTTAATTTTGAATCTGAAATCTGCAGACACTACAGTGATGCTAAATTCAGAGGTTGAAGGAACTGATGCAAAAACTGAAATTTCACTTTAGAAACGATAGATAGATAGATGGTGTCATTCCAGTTGCTTTGGTCTTGAAATTTAGTTGTTAAGTCTATTTTGAATATGAATTTGCGTATGGATTATGTTTGAGTTAGTAAGTTAGTGTCTATGCTTAATTCAAAGTTACAATACCATTTTGAATTTTAATTTCAATTTGAAGAAAGGGATCCATTACTGAATTTTTGTTTGAGGCTTGTTAACTGATGTAAAATATGAAATTTGATTTTGATTTGGTTCCATATTTGGATCCATTTATTTCCATTCTAAATTTAAATTGTCGAAGGGGGTCTTTGCCCTTCAAATTATATTGCTATTGATCTTCGCCTTGTAATATTTAATTCTATCTTGTTGTCCAATGTCCACTTATGAGATTCCCGTTTTAAATTCTGCATCTTGCTGTATAAGATTGATGTGTTGCTTTTGGAACAGGGGAAACTTACATAATTGAGTGTTTTTACTATATCAGATTTTGTGTATATTTTTTTTTCTATAAAAAGAATTTAGTGAAGTTGGATTATCTTTGGAGGGAAAAATTAAATTGAAAGGTGCTGGATTTTATTGGAAAATATTGGGCTCTCAGGTTTCTTTTATATATATATATATATATATATATATATATATACATATATTTGTGGATACTAGAATGCACTGATTCAGTTTTCAATTATATAATAGTTTTTCTGTTGTTTGGTTGCAAGAAGATTACATTGCATGGGTATGTGACCAAGATGTATATGCATTGAGTGGTCAGATCATTGTTATTTATACATGAGGTGATGACATTTTCCATGGTTAAATGTTCTCTAGAACTAGCTGAAGTTGTAAATTTGATTTACTTTATGTTGTGTGTCTTGCATTCAAAGAGGTGTATAATATTACTAATTCCTGAGTTTTAATTTCTATTGTTCAGAATTGGTCTCATACTTCCTTCATATCTAAATTGAAGATCTTGCTGAGAGAAGAAAGCTAGAGGCTCGGTTCTCACCATAAGGGTACACGTTTTTTTTTTTTTTTGCTTATTCTATTAGTCTACCAACCTATGATTAATATCTAAAACTGTTGAGCCCCCCTTGCAGTTTAAGTATCATTCTAGATGATAAGGTGATTAAAATCAAAACCACTTGTAACCTTCTTAAAATCTAAACATAAGCATGATAAGGTGACTATGAACTTTGAAGGGGTTTTGCTTTTCCTTGTTTATTTCTAGACACTGTTGTTACTTTCTTTTCTTTTCTATTTTCTTTTCTTCTATATCAAGCATAAGCTAATTAAGCATCCTCTATACCAAGATTTTTTTAGCAAAGTATTTATTATACATTGCTTATATTTTAAAGTTCTAAGGGTATCTCTAATTGTGTTATTTTTCATTTAAGGATTGTTGCTTACATTTTTTAACTGTCTTGACAATTTCAACTTTAGCATATGAAGCTAATAAAAGTATGTGGTGTTCACCTGCAGGCAATACCGATTGCAGAAGTGGAACTGAAAATTTGTCTTATAAAGTGGGGGATTATGGTTTTTTGATGATGTTGTCGTCTCATTTTAGCTCTGCATGGAAGAAAGCTCACATGCTATGTAGTGTTGGAAATTTTATTGTACGAGGGACTAAGAAAGCTCATATGCTATGTACTTTCTTAGTAAAACTTTGAAATTGATGTAGACTAAGGTAGTTTTCGATTTTGTTTGTGAAAAGTATGTCGTGTACTTATTTACTCTATTTGTAATGAAATTTTTATTCTAAAAAAAAATTATTATGTTGACCTTAATTTTTTCTTTAGTTATTTATTTATTTCTAATTGTTTATTATTTTTTAGAAAGTTTCATGATTAGTGGAAAAAATATTATAAAAAATTGGTGTTGATTTAGCCACAAATTCATCTGTGGTTATATATATAATTTTTTAAATTTACTTTCTTACTTAATCACGGTTATAACTGCAACTAATACAAAAAAAAAATTGCAGCAAAATGAAAATAAGACAACACTGTTTTAAAATAGTGTTGTCAATGCTTTAGTTTTAACAACACCGTTTTAAAACAGCGTTGTCCATGTTTTAGTTTCAACAGTGCCTTGTGAAAACAGTGTTGTTAATGCCTTACTTTCAACTGCGCCATTTAGAGACAGTGTTGTCAATACCTTTGTTTCAACAGCGTCATATCAAGACTGTGTTGTCATTGCTTTCGTTTCAACAACGTTGTTTATTTGCGTTATCGTTCTTTTAACAACGCAAGCTTTGACAACGCCCGAAATGCGTTGTTGAAAAGCCAAAATTGGCGTTGTTGATCCGAAATTCTAGTGTAGTGTAGATTGTGATGTTGTTCACTTCTTCTGAGGAGTTACACTTTTATGTGTTTACCGATTTCTATTTCTTCAACTCTTTTGCTTGTTTTTGTTTTAAAATCTGTTCAGTTATCTTGTTGATAAATTTGTATTTTCCAAGTTGATATTGAAGCATTCTGTTATTGATGTGTTTGATGTTAGCAGGGAAGGGTTTTGAGTAACTGGACAAAAGAGTTTTGATAAATAATGCATATTTTCCACATTTGAAGTATGAAATTCAAATTCATCAAAGACACCACAATCACCAAACTCAAATAACAAAACAGTTTGCAAAACTTGTAGTACTCCAAAGAGTGCCCCTATTGCCATCAATGGCAAAGTTAAGACAAATTTGATTGACGATGGAACTTTGGGCTGGACCGACTTACTTGAATGGGTGCCCTTGACTATGATGATTCATGATATGATGGGTTCACATTCTTGTAAGTAGGATAGTTCTAGACATGCGGAGAGGGTAAAAGTGGTCTTATGTTTAAGGCTGTTTTGGGGATGGGGTTTGATTGTGATGCGGATGGAAGCTGCCATTAAAATGTTTGGGAAGCAGAATTGTGGTAATGGTTAGGAGTGGCATGGAATATAAATTGGCCCTGAAGAGTTATATTCAAGATGACTCACAATTCCATACTATGTAGGCCTCTTATGGCTAACTGCTGTCAATCCTAAAAAGGATTTAGGCCTCTTGCTTTTGTACATACTGTAGACTATAACTCTTATGGCTATGATAGTTTATGTGGTATGTCTTTGAAAGCCATGATACTATTGACTGCATTTTGTTGATAGAAAATGGTAAGTGAAAATGTTTTCGGCTTTGTGCATACCAAACAGACCCCAACTGGTTTCTCGTCATTTTTAATTTTGTTCTGATTGTCGAAGTTTTTTTAAGTCGATGCATTGGATTTCTTTGCAGGTACGAGTGTGTGGCTCTTGTGCATATGTCTCCCAATCATAATGGATACAGTCGGGAAATATAGAAGAAAATATTCTCTTCGGAAGTCCAATGGACAAAGCAAAGTACAAGAATGTTCTTCTTGCTTGTTCAATGAAGAAGGACTCGGAACTTTTCTCACATGGTGATCAAACAATTATTGGTGATAGAGGTATTAACCTGAGTGGTGGCCAGAAGCAGCGGGTTCAGCTTGCACGAGCACTCTACCAAGATGCTAATATTGATCTCCTTGATGACCCCTTCAGTGCAGTTGATGCCCACAGTGGATTAGATTTGTGTAGGGTTAGTTTTCCTTAGCATAGATAGAGTTGATTTTATAGTTTAAATGAATTGGATTTAGCATTGATCTATGGCATGGATTTGCAGGAGTATATTTTGGCAGCACTAGCAGATAAAACAGTCATTTTTGTGACACATCAAGTCGAATTTCTTCCTTTTGCTGATATGATTTTGGTACGTTTATCTTGCACCTTCATGCATTTATGCAATAAGCATCTTATATAGAACATTTTTTATTGCTTTTCACTTACAGAAATATTTAAGTACAAAGAGAATTAAATAGTATGATCATGCAGTTGATATGAAATCAAGACAATTAAACTTATTTGTATTTTTCTTAAGGTTCTTAAAGAAGGCCGCATCATACAAGCAGGAAAGTATCATGATCGAGCAAGCAGGAACAAATTTTTAAACTCTGGTTTTGGCTCACCATGAAGCAATAGAGGCTATGGATATTCCTACTCACTCGTCTGAAGATTGGGATGAAAATTTATCCTTGGACACATGTGATATGTCTCATCAAATGATATTGAAAGTTTGGCAAAGGAAGTGCAAGAGGGATCATCAGCTTCGGATAAAAAAACAATTAAGGAGAAGAAGAAAGCGAAATGGTCAGGAAAAAAGCAGCTTATGCAAGAAGAGGAGAGGGTTAGAGGCAGAGTGAGCATGAAGGTGTACCTGTCATACATGGCAGCTGCATATAAAGGGTTATTGATTCCACTCATAATCATAGCACGGTCATTATTTCAGTTCCTTCAGATTGCTAGTAGTTGGTGGATGGCTTGGCATATAAAGGGCTAGTTGTTGTTCTTTTGTTCTTGTTTTATCTTGATTCTAATGGCTGTTGTTCTGTTGTTTTATCTTGATTCTTTAAGCTTTAAGCTTTTGGTGTACTGTATCAGTAGCTAATCTGTTGTTGTTTATGAGTGATTCTTTTTATTTTTATCAAGCTTTGAATTTTGTTAGTGGAATGAAGGTTTATCTTCTAAAAAAAAAATGTTTTGTTAGTGGAATTTTGTTAGTGGAATGAAGCTAATCTGTTTTTCTTCTATACAGAGGTTTTAAGTTATAAATATTTTTCTGGAAACAAAAATTATTGGAAACAAAAATAAAAAAATGTCTGGACTAAATTATTCAACAATAAAAATTTATTCAACAATAAAAAAAATTATTCAACAATAAAAATTTTAACTTATAAAAATTTTGGAAGTTACAAATTATGGATCTAAGTAATGAGCTATGTAAAAAAAAATGTTCTAGTTAGATATGGATGAATATAAATATTGTGGATGAAAATATGGAAGAAAACATTTTTCTCTTGGAATAAATAATGTGCTATGGAAAATAATATGAAGTTATAAAATAATATGGAAGCTCTAAAATAATATGGAAGAAATAATGTGCTATGTAAAATAAAATTGGAAGCTATAAAATAATATGGAAGAAATATGGAAAACCCAAAACGGAAGGCCCAAAACGGAAGCTAAAAATTTCCGTTGTGGTTGATTTCTAACGGAGGGTGTAAATATACACCACTCCAAGTCCAACTTTTACCCAGTCTTCATTACCAACCATTGGATGAAATATGGCAAGAATCAATTGTCTACATTCCAAGTGCATGGCAGCACCGGGTGTAGACCATAATTTCACCTATAACTTCCATATAAATACTTCTATTTCTATAGTTCTTCTCTTATTGATTATGTGGTCTCATAATAGTGCTATGATAGACTACACAGTGTTTTTTTTTAAAAAAAAAAAATTAAGTAATTGGTTCGGTCCGATTTTAACGATCTAAAAAATAATGAAATTGTGGACCGATCATAAAGCAATGGTCTGAAAATTTTGAAACCAGACCGGATCATGAGACAGACCAGACTATATTTTTTGGTACAGTCCATTCTATATGAGCGGTCTGAGACTGGATGGCTTTCACCCCTATTAGTTACCAAGATAATGGGATTGAGTGAGTAGTAAACCATTAAAAAAAAAAAACTATAGTAAACCATTATCCCAAAATGTTGATAAAAGTTTGACTAATCCACGAAAATAAGAGAGTATCGTTTTAACGTAATAGACGATTCACTTTTTAATTTCAAGTTATTATTACACATATTTTTATATCATCATAATTAATACATGTTGCTATATTGCCTCCAAAGAAATTCTTTTGCTACCGGTAAACAAAAATTTTAAAAATGAGTCTATAATCAAATTTTTTTTCTAATTAAATTTGTTTTTCTTATTTAATTAATTAATTATGGATATAATTTACCATCTTTAAGATTTTTTTATTTAATATCCTTATTATTAAATGGAATGTTATTCTTAAATGGACTACTATGTTTTAATTTGAGGAAAAAAATTTCATTTGATCGAGATAATGTAATGGGCCGGGTGAGCACAACATATAGTACTCCATTAAAAAAACTATAGTAAAGGATATATATATATATATATATATATATATATATATATATATATTTTTAAAGTTTAGTAAAGGATATTAAAATATAGTAATCCACTAAAAAACAATAATAAAGGATATTAAAACATAGTAGTCCGTTAAAAAAATATATAGTAAAATTTATTAAAACATAATAATCCATTAAAAAAAACCATAATAAAGGATAGTCCATTAAAAGAAATAATAAAGGATATATTAAAACATAGTAGTGCGTGAGTTCGTTCACCAAAAAATAATAATAAAACATAGTAGTCCATTTAAGAATAACATAGGATTTTTGTTCGAAAGAAAAATAATAAAGGTAATCAATACATTAACAATAATAAAAAATATTAATAATTTTGAAATAAAAATATCGCACACTTTATTATAGTATAAAACATAGTGAATGCATGTGTAAGGTTAAACATAGCAGAGAAGAATAATCAAAAATCAATAATCATATTATAACTTATGGCCAAGCTCTGCTCAAGATTTGTCACTCTCCTTCTCCTCTCTATGATAATAAGTAAGCATTATTGTTTAAGGGTGATGTAGTGCATATGAGCTATAATAATATTTTGCTTTTATATTTTATTTATTAATTTTTTTTTTATAATGTGTGAACTAGTTAACTAGCTTAAATTCTAACTTATTATTATTATTATTATTGTGATTGTTGTCATAGGTGATGTGATAACAATGGTGGCTGGTGATACATGCGAGGAAGGTACTGGAGAGCTTTGTACCGATCAATGTAACACGATCTGCTCCAAACGTTATCCAAATGGTCGAGGGTATTGCAAGCTCGACCCTGGTAGTGGGAAACAGATTTGTTGGTGTTCCTATGATTGCCCTCACAGGGAAAAATGTGAAGCAACTATGCTTCCTAGGGGTGATGCTTGCACTGACACCAATTGTCTTAATCAGTGTGCTGCAAAGTACCCAGCTCAAGGAACCGAAGGTTATTGCATTAAAGTAGTTTATCCATATGGTTATTGCCTTTGCAAGTACTTTTGCTAGTTCTGGGCGTTTTGGTCGCATGAACATTTTCAAGTACGAGCCTACAACTAGGTTTTAGTGCTTATAAGAAAAACAAAAAAACAAAAAAAATTATTTAATATTATTTGTTGGGTCTTTGGTTGGTGTTGCTCTTTTTGGAGCTCTCTTTGTATGGTTAGCTTTAGCCAACCTTTTATCCTTTAATAATATTTTTTACTTTCGTTGTAAACATGTTGCAAGTTTGAATAAAGAATAATCGTAATTTTGTCGTATTCCGCACATACATTTTCTTTATTTATTTGTAGTTTGATTCTCTTGTTTATACGTAAAAAGCAGGAAGCTAGACAAATTTAAAAAAAATCTTTGCATGTTGTAGTTAGGTTGGATCGCCTGGTACGTAAAGACTAGTAGCCAGTATTATATGAGAAGAGTTATTAAAAATGTTATTGGGACATCTGTATTTGACATCAGACGTAGACACCTGCCTTTTTTAGTAAAAAATGGTGGGTCCTGTAAGAAAGAGAAATTGCAGGACCCACCAGTTTTAACTTGAAAAGACAGGTGTCCTGTATAGATGTCAAATACAGATGTTTGAATAACAGAGTTGAGAGTTATTTGTGTCTTTCTCTCTCTAATAAGGATTTTTCTGTGGTATTTTTTAGAAAAAATTATTGTACCTATTTTAAATCATCTAATAAAAAAATATCACATATATTTTAATATCATGTTAGCCAAACATAAATATAGATTATCAATTTTACAATTAATTTCCTAAATTATTTATGCAAAAAAAATATACTTAAAATTAAAACTCATCTCAATACTTATGTTGCACCAATATGGATGTGGTACCACACACGAGGTACGACATTTTCTAAAAAGCTGGAGTATGAGTACGACAATATAAGTTTAAATATTATAAATAAATATGTATAAACAATGTACAAATAAATAATCTTGGCATTGAAATAGGATATGAATATCTTAAAATTAAAGGTTGAGGCTCAGAATAAGACAAGATATAAGGACAAGAGATTGATTATGAAATTCAAATACAAATTCTAAGACAAAGATAATGATAATACTGATATAATCTACACCTAAAATATACCTTAACATACCAATTACAAAAACCTAAAAATACGATACGTCTACTAATACCCAGGAGGTCAATATATATGCATCAGTACGAATACGTCATCAATCTAAGAATACATGCTTCAGAGCTCAATTCCCATCTTTCCCTCCCTAGACACTTCTTCTTCCACACCTATTCATCATCATTTACACATGTTCATCAATACCATGAGTGGGTGTAAGTTGTAACAATAATAAACTTGTTTGCATAATTAGGGGTGAGCAAGACTTGACCGTACTCGCAGTATGGCCCTACCCAACGGGTTAGACCCGTTCAACATAACAAAAGATGACAGACCCATTTAAAAAGGGACAAACCCGTCTAGAAATAGAATGAGTTCGGGTTTAATTTACTGTCAGGTTGCCCGACCCGTCTTTTTTCCTTCAACTCTATAATTGTTTTTTATGGTTGGTCTTGATCGAAATCTTTTGTTCCTAGATAGAGTTTTGCATTCGAGCTACTGACTCTCTATAATGTCAAGTAGAGAGTGTCACTCTAATATATTTTATGACCATTTATTAGATGACTAATGTCCATAACAATGAATGAATGTAATTTTTTGAATTCTTTTCTTTGTTAATTTTTCGTGTTATTTTCTGTTAAGTAAAGACTGAATGTGTTATAATTGCTCAAATTAGTTTTTTCAACTATTTCTATTATGACTTAAGCTTTTCATAAGACTAAATGTGTTATTATTACAAACATTATAAAAAAGAGATTAATGGGTATGCACTGACAGTGTAAAGTTTTTTACACCATCAGTCCATCATCCACCATTCATTTGGATTACTTTAATTTAAAAGTCAACAACCATAAACAGATGAATGGTGGATGATGCACTGATGGTGTAAAAAACTTTACACTGTCGTTGCATTACCCATTTTCTCTATAAAAAATAACAATTATACTAATTTATCCTCAAAATCCTATTTAATTAATTATGTATGTTTCTTTAATTTTTGTTTTGCATATTTGTAATTGGGTATATTAAAAAGAATTACTTTTTGAGGTTGGACAAACAAATATTTAAAATTTTGATCTTAGACAAACATATCTTGAATTTCACTCATGCTCATTTTTCTTTTTTCAAACTTTGGATGTAACGATAAAGAAGTGAGAGAGACATTTTTTAAATTTATTTTTTATGTTATTCATCCTTGTCCCAAGTCAACTCGGACTCGTCCTTATTCGAACCTGTCCTAATTCAGACCCGTCCTTACCACGTCCCGTTGTATAGAGACGGGTTCGGGTTCAAAAATTGACCGGACCAATATTTAGGGACGGGTAAGAGAGGGGGTAAGGGGCAAGCCCAACCCATCCCATGCTCACCCCTTGAATTATATTTATGTTTAGCCGATGAGAATAATGTTATTCCTCCTCAAGGCAGCCACAGCAGAGTCTGGGGAGAGCCTGGTGGAGAGTCTTAAATTCAGATTTTCTTTCAGACTCTCTCAAGACTTTGCTAATCTCTCAAGACTCTGCTAAACCTCAACTTAAGACTTTGTGAGACCCGTTTTTTTGTCTTTTTCTTCATTTTTTCCTTTATAATACCCTAATAAACAAATAATAATAATAATAATAATAATTGTTGGACTCTATAGCAAGTGTACTAGATCGTACACAAGTAATATAGTAGAAGTAAAATTATCGTTCCCACGAGAATTGTAAATTGTTCAACTATTTTCACCTAAGAGTAGTTTAAAGTCAAATTTATTAACTAAAATTGCTTTTGAAATTGATTCTGAATTAAAATTAAAAATAAAATAAATACCGAAAATTAAAAAGAAGTAAGTTAAAGAAGTAAGTTGCAGTGGAAGAAAAGTGGTTAGGAACTCAATTTCATTGCAGACATCGTTTATTAATTTTGAATTATTGCTTTTCCTTTAAAACAAGAACAAATTCCTATATTAGCAATTACTAGATTCCTCTTGTGTAATTACTGTTTATTATTCAATTTGATAACCCTTAATCCCTTAAGAAATTAAACCATTGAATAACCTTAATTAGAACATTGAATTTATGAAAAGTTGTATAAGAATCCAAAAGTATTCCTACAAGTTGGATAATTATACCGTTTGATTGCAAGACCTATTCTAAATCCTAATTTTCCAATTTAAGATTTAGAGATCCAAAACATAAATTGATCAGGTTCATGCATAACAATTAAAACACAATCAAACGCTTGATTTAAAAGTGGAAAAACACTAATTCATAAATTAAAATAAACTATCCATGCAAATCCACCATTTTCCTAACACAAGGGTTTTAGTTACACATAATGAAAGGAAGAGAAGAAACAATAAAAGTGGTATTCATTCCTAAATTACCTCAGAACTGCTCAAATCTTCAATCTTCAATGGACCCCTCCTTCAAATGCTTCGAAAGTGTGTAATCTCCCTTCTACCAAAAGCTGCTAACCTAGTCTCTAATCCTAGTATAAATAATAATACACAAAATCCTAAGAGAATCCTTCGAAAACACTCAGAAATTGGCTCAATTGGGCCTGATCGGTTGACGCGCGCCTGGGTGCATCAGGCTCCACGCCTGTGCGCGCCACGTCTGACAAGTGAGATTTAGCGAAGCACGCACGCCTGGGCGTGTGATGCCTCTTCTGACTCTGTTTCGCTCCATTCTTGCGTCATTTTCAAGGTCTTTTCGCACTCTTTCCAGCTCCATGATTATTTTCTTTAATTAAGCTCCAAAAGTACATGAAACATACCAAAACGGATCAAAACTTTCAAAGGACTCTACTTCTAATAAAAATCTTAAAACTAATAAAAACAACCTATATTTACAAGAGAAACAAGCCAAATCCATAGTAAAAGGAGGTGAATTTAATGCCCAAAACATCATATATTAGACCCAAATCAATAATAATAAATAAATAAATATTGTTAACAATAAATAATAATAATTACAAATAATAATAATATTCTTTTTTTTTAAATAATATTATTTTTAAATATGTACTTTTTCTCTTTTATTCTTAAATATATTGTCTTGTTAAGGAAAAATAAATAAATAAATAAAAAATACATATTTTTATATTCAAATAAATAAATAAATAAATAATTTCAAATCAATAGCCGTTTAAGGATATACGTCCAAAATCATAGGCGACTTCGTAATCGCACACAACATTATCAATTGCAAACGGATTTAATGGAGCATTTGTGGCAATATTTTAGAGAACAAGAATGAAGCGTTAATTAAATTATAGGAATTTGAATTATATTGTATTTTTTATGTACTTTATAATTTTTACTAGGTACCATTAATTACTGTAATGTTAACTTTTATTTAATTTTAATATTTAAATTTTATTTGGGATTATTTTTTATAAATTCTACCTAATTAATATTATTGAAATTGTATTACAAAAGCATTATTGAAATAAAATTGTGTATAAAAGTACATGATGATGTAATGTTGATGCATGTTTGGTGAGTTTGATGTTAAGACTCTAATGTGGTGGAAGATATGAAAAGTCTGAAGTTGAGTAGCAGAATGATGATGAAATATTGATGTGTGAGGAGCATTAAGTCAAAACTCTGCTATGAATGCCCTCATATCAGGAGGAAGCTTACCTCCTCAGTCCAACCATATTTTGACATGTGGACACTTTTATTTTGTTTGTGTTTTTTAATTCTAAATATTATCATTCATCTTTAATCATTCCAACCAGAGGCACCTCCCCGCAGTAGTAGTATAGTTGTCACCCACCGCCGACAATAGAGATGACAAAAGCACTTGAGTGGGGCGTTCGTGGATCGCGACCTTCAATAACTTGTAGAAGATGTGATTGGGTTGTGATTGATGGATCCTATGGTGGCGCTAGTGCTGTTTGCTGTTGTTTTTGTATCTTCAATTGCATTTGTAACCAAAGAAAAAGAATCATCATTTGAGCATCATGAGGTAATAGAAATTTGGCAATATTAATAACAACGTAACTTGTGCAGATTGTATGATTTGCTTCACAACAATTTGGTAGAATAACAACCTGCTAAGAATAACAGCCTGCTAAGGAACACGGTGGTGGCTCAAATTAAAATCAGATCATGAATATGGATAAAAGGGAAATGCAACAACGTGTGTATGTCTTTATTTGAATGGTTTTCAATTCCTCCACAATGTCTCCTATCATATTGCAGAGGAAGTTTTTGTTTTGAATTCTATGTTCTTGGCAGGTAGTCTTAATGCTAATGCTAAGAAGGTTGCCTATGCGAGAACAATAAATAGGAGGCCAGCTGTTTTCATATGGCTTGTTGAAGTTTGGTTCTAGTTTTTGTGTTCTTAGCGTGGGGAATTTATTTACTTCACAGGAGCAGTATGTATATGTGATACCACCAAGCAGGATTATCTCAGTTTTGGTCCAATTTTGGGGTTTTGGAAGATATTGGGGCTGATTCCCTTATTATTTATGCTTTGTTTTGTTGCTTTACGTAATCTAAATATTGTTATGTTGGGCTGTGAGTAGGGGTGTTGTAACACCCCTAATTTTCGTCTCCCGGATAATAAGGAGATTAATAATAAAAGTTTTATTATTAATTTATATGAATTTCCCAAGTTATTATTTTGTATTTAATTAGCCTGAAATATAAAAATAAGTTGAAATATCTTTATATGGCAAATAAATGCAAAAATAAGGATATTGCATTTTAGTCCTTGGGTTAAGGACCTAAATGTAATATTGAAAAGTTCTTGGAGGGAAAGATTTAAAAATATTAATTTTTAAATTTTGTACTGATCTAACCGGTTAGTAATGCCCTGTAACCGGTTAGACGATGAACCCAGAAATTGGGTTAGTGGATTTTGATGAGTAATCATTTGATTAATTCGTTTAATCGCCACGAATACAACATTAATCTAGTGGATAACACGCGTCATCGTGCACGTTACTCCAATTTGCCTATAAATGGCTGAATTTCTGAAGAATTGGGGGTTGATTCATCTGAGTTTGTGTTGAGAGATTGAGTTAGGGTTTCTATTTCGTGGGAACAAATTCTCCTTCTTCTCTGAGTGTTGAGAGACGAGTGATACACAGTTGTAAAGCTTACATCAAGAGCTTTACAAAGACCCAAACATTGTGAGTTGAGGGTTAGGGAGCTAAGAGAACGAAGCTGTTGAAGTAGAGGAGTTCCAAAACCGTTTCTGCAAAAAACTGATTTTTGGAGCTAAGTTGGAGCTTTAATTTTGGTAAGTATAAGAACTCCTTTGACCTCAAAATCGTTCATCTCTTAGTGCATGTTACCTAGATCAAATATTAATCATTTTCCCTAATTTCTTTGGCCAATTACTATGTCAAATTTGGTGGTTTTTGGACCCTGTTGCTGAAATCGTGGGTAAAGAGCAGAAATAAGGGTTTTGGTGGAATTTGGGAATTCTCTTCAATCTCAGTGACATTACTCATCAAACACTATCCTAAGGTATGGGAGAAGCTTACCTTATACTAGATTTAGACTAAAATCAAGTGATTTAGGACTTGAGTCAACAAAGATTCAAAAGGGCATTATGTGTTTGAAGCACAAAGGCTTGGAGGCCAAATTTTAACTCAATTCTGTTTTGAGCAATCTTATGTTAATGCATGCAATTGATATTGATGCCTGAATCTGGATCTAAAAGTTTATTTTAAGTTTTGTGGTGTTGAATTGTGTTTATATTGATTTTTATGCAATTTGATACAAGAAACTTAATGCATGCAAATTGAATATGTTTCTGTGGTTAAACATATTTGCTTAAGGTATATGAACTCTTTGAAATGATTGAAATTTGGTTAGATTTGAGTAGTGCAAAGAATGGTTTATTAAAGCTCATGTTTTAGTGTCTGACTGCATAATCTAACCGGTTACTCGATATTCGTAACCGGTTAGACACTATAAAAATTCAAAAGAAAATAAGTTTATAAAATCAGCACTGTGGTCTTATAAATCCTACTTAAATCTAGGCCTTAATTTCATAGAAAACAATCTGAAAATAAGTTGATTTCACTGTTATGGCTCAGATTGGAGTTAAAGAGTTAATACCTTAGTGTAATGAGATAATTTCAAGAGGAAATTGTGCTCATTTGGAAATGGAATGTGATTTAGACTTTTGAATGATAAACATAGTGGTTTTTGAGGTATAAAACCATGTTAAACTTGTTTATGGATTGGGTAGAGAATTCAAGAAAAAGGGTTTTTCTGAATTTCAATGGTAAACAGTTCAGGTCTGTAATTCTAACAGGTTAACCTGAGACTGTAACCGGTTAGTACCTGAATCTGAAAAATAAAAAGTTAAGTTTTTGAGTACCATTATTTATGTTCTCCCAATCTAAGCTTAATGGCATGTTTTTGAAATAATTCAAGAGAGAATTGTTGTGCCAAAGATTATGCCTCAAAGTAATTATTCAAAAGAGAAATTGGAATATTTCTAAATCACAATAATTAATGTAAAGATAAAACCAACTTTAATGATTGTGCATCCATATAGAATGGAAGTTTGGTTGGTAGGAACGTTTATCATATTCTGGGAATATGAGGAGGGTACTCCGGGAGTACCAAATTGTAACCTACTTGATGACACATTCTGGGAATGTGGCCAGTGTCCGGGACCTGGTTTTTATGCGTTCTGGGAACGTGTTGCACACTCTGGGAGTGATGCTTATTATCCAAGTATGGTTTGGCATTACGTTCTGGGAACGAATGTCAGTGTTCCGGGAACACAAGGGTGTATTGGATGGACGTCCAAGATGGACTTTTAGAGGCCTCAGTTGTGGATAGAAAATCATACATCATGCCACTTGCATTATAAGAAATATAATGTTGAAAATGGGTGTGCTCATATGTATTTGCGTTGTTATCTGTCCATGACATACTTGTGTTTGTAATTTTAGTCTTTATCAAATATGTATATGTGTATACTTACTCCTTGTGCCCTGTTTAGGTGATGGCCAGATACCTAGCTTGCATCGAGATACGCCCTATCCCTAGTGGCATATGGACGTATGAGGAGCACCGTGCCACTTTTGAGGGGGAGGTGGAGATCACTCTCTACCACCCTAACCCTCTGGTGCGAGTGAGACCTCGTCGATTTAGGATCCCTTTAGTCTACACTATGCATGTTCCACCCTTTTATACATATAGAGGACCACCCCCGGCTCGACCTGTGCGCCGATTTCATAGTTTTCGTTTCAGAGCTGCCACTCGTTCTCATCCTTCCTCCCATAGAGTTGTCACTGAGGAGACTCCTTCTCCTGGTCCGATTGATTTCGAGAGGACTGCTTCTGCAGATCCTAGACCCAGTGGTGGGGTCTCTACACAGTCAGGCGAGGTCGAGGAGGACCCTGTGGAGGATGAGGACGAGGAGGAGGTGCATGTCGAGCCGACTATTTCTGCTAGAGGTGGACCTACTGGTTCATAGGAGCCTGCATAGCATGGATGTTTTGGATCCTAGATCCTAGGGATAGAGCTGTGGAGAATCTGAGGAGTTGCTGAGGACATGGATGACCTGCTCTGGGACTTCTACTTTTGGATTATGTGATATATTGTACATATTTTGAGAGGTCTTAGAGTGAGGTTTATTTTTATGCAGCTGGTTTGTATATATATTTCACCAAACTTGCTATCTCGACTCTTACTACTTGCTACTGATGATACTGATGGGGTTTTATGTTATGATATATATATATATATATATATATATATATATATATATATTATGTTTTATTTACCTCAGCAGTGCCCCATAAGTATTACTTTTACTTCCACATACTCTGATTCTGATTCAAAAAGGATTCGGCAATAGGTTTATATTTTATACATTCGGTCAAACTCGAGAGACAAATAATATATTTTAATAAGGATTACGAAGATGTTTTATTATATTTAAAAGACATTGTCTCGAGAGCCTTTTAGTAGCTAAAATAATATTAAGCTGAATTCAATTTACTTGTCCATGAAAGAATGATTTATAAATAAGCAAGTAAACATTGAAAAGGGAAAATTTTTCAGTCCCGATTTTTGATAGCAAGTATTTCAATCATTTGGAAATATTACTTATTTTCAAGATATAAAAATGAGGGTGTCACAGGTGTAACGGTCCGGTCCGATCCGGTCTTTAGTGGACTTTCGGGATCGGACCGTTTAAATTACTGTGTCCAGTCTGGTCCGGTCCGAAATTTTTTCACATGCAAAGATCGGACCAGACCGAAATGGTCCGGACCGCTTCGGTCTGGTCTATTTAGACCAGAATAATAAAAAATTAATAAAACTAAAGGTATACAAAACCTTGTACAGCAAAGTTATATCAATCAAGGGCAAAATCAAACAAGAAGCACTCCCAAACAAGAATTCGCAGAAACAGATCTACAAAACTAGAAAATAAAATTGACCCCCCTTACATCAGTTCCTACAATGGCAACAGCGAGCGGCGGCGAAAAATAAACTTGAAGAGCCTTAGGAGTAAGAAGAGCGACATGAAGAGAAGAAGAAGCAACGAAGGAGAGAGAGGAGAGAGAGAGAGAGAGCACTGCCACAGAGATGAAGAAAAAGAGAGAGAGAGTGGGAAGAAGAATTCGAAGAAGAGGGAGTGAAGAGAAGTGGAAGATCTGGGCGACGCACGACGCGGGACCGAGATCCGAAACGACTGCGATGGCGACGCCGCAGTGGCAGGTGGCGGTGGTGGATAGGCGCCGCTGCTTTTTCTCCTCTCTCCCCTTCTCTTTTTATTTGCTTCTTTATGAATAATGGTCATGAATGATTGTATATGGAACTTTTTTTTTGTTAGAAGAGGGAGAGGAACAGAGGATAGGGGCGGCGGCTGAAGGTTAGGGGTGAGAGGGGTAGTGATTTAATATTAGGGTATAGTATTACTAGTCATTTGTTATGGGTCAGATTAAAAAATTAGCCTTTGCTGGTTGATGTATGTACGTTATTCAGTGGTATACTAATTGCAGTTTTTTTTTTAATTATTAACCTTATCGGTCCGGTCCGGTCCCAGCGGTCTAGCAAAACATGGGACCATGGACCGGACCGTTCAAGTATGGTCTCAACTTTTTGAGACCGGACCGGACCGTGAGACCGGACCAGACTGCATTTTTCGGTCTGGTCCGGTCTGGTCCAAGCGGTCTCGCGGTCTCAGACCAGATCACTTACACCCCTAGCTGTGAGTATGACTTATGCTCTGCGGCTTTTGAATGAAATTTCTTTCCTTAAAAAAAATGAATTTAAAACAATTGAGGCCAAGTTTGATGGAGAACAACTTCTAATATCACAAGACCAAAGATAAAATCACAAGAAATGAGATTGTTCCATATTGAAATTGAGCTAATAAAATTTCATTCACAAAATTGAGACAATAATTACATGTCACATAATAGCTTTAAAAAAACATAATTATAAGAGTTTCTATTATGATCCTACATTATAAATACCTTAAAATATTTGACCATATACAATAAACAATCTTAAAAATTTAGGAAGAAGCTAGATAACACTGTCAGTAAGCTTAATCTCCTTCGTGGGCTTGAAAATCTACTTGCAGGTGTTAAGCCAAATACCTCCATGTAATTGTGTCTTCATTTTGTTAGTGCTGGTAGTGCTTTTAATGAATTATTATTTTTGCTCGTTTGCTTTTTTTTTTCACAAGCATTTCCCTGGTTTCCTTGGCTGCTAGAATGGCTTTCTCTTTGGTGAACTTTAGGAGCTTTCACGAGTTAATGCTTGGATGGAACTTCTAGTTCTTAGCTTTATCAAGGTGTTGGCAAGCTCAGTGACCAATATTCTAGTAATTGAAGCAATTAATAACAATCGGCATTCCAATAAATCAAGTTCTCGTCTCCTGAATTAATATTGGATAAAATAGGATTTAATTACAACCAATGTTCTAGTAAAATAATAAGAAGGTAATGAAATTAATTGAAAAACATAGTAATAACTGAAACTGTTGTAATAAACAAAAATAAGAACAGTTATATGTGACCTTATGAAGGTGATGTCATCAAAAAGAAACAAGAACCCTCATGGATGAGGCATGAATATAAAAGAATACACCAAAAATAAGGTCGAGATTGAAGTATTTGGTGTAAATTAAGGGCGTCATTTGATCGACAGTTAGAGAGTAATCCATTTTGAAATGGAGAGATGACATGATGCTTAAAAAAGCTAACTATCTACCAACGTGCTGGCCTTTGTTAATATAATTGAAATATTTGAAGAACTCTAATAATTGTAATTACCTTTCAACTCTATTAAGTTTTTTTACATATTCAAATCCTAATTATTTTCACACTTTCTTAACAACAAATACTATGTAAAATGTTTCTTTGCAGGTAAAGTTTTTATTTTATGTCCCGTATTTTTACAAATTTTTTACTTTGAATTTTTTTATAGCCAAAATTTCTATTTTAGGGTAAATTACACTTTGCCCTCAGCTCGTGTGTTTTAATTTTTACATTTGACCCATTGTGTTTTTAACTTTGACACTTTGCCCTTGTATTATGATCATATTACCCTACTCATTATTAATTATTTTAATTCATTTCTTCACATACAAAATATTAATCTATTATTTTTAATTTTTTATGCATTATAAAAAATTAGAAGAAAAACTCTTCTCATTCCATGATACATACGAATTGTCCCTATCAAATCTTGTAAACTCGCACTATTAATTTTGGTATGAGCATATTATCAAAATTTGAGTATTAATTTTTTAATAAATTTGTTAGCTTCCAATTCTAACTTATAAAAATTATAAACGATAATTCATAATATTATAAATCCCTACTAACTAATATCGATGATTGTATTGATCATGAAACGAGAAGTGTTTTTTTTAACCATAAAGTTTAATTTCGTATAAAATATAATAAATCAATTAAATTAATGGAATAACATTTTGTGTATGTGAAAAAATAGATAAAAATAACACAAAATGAGAAAGGATATTGTGGTAACAATGCAAAATAAAGGTGAAAAATGAAAAAAAAATCAAAAACGTAGGGAGCAAAGTAATTTTCCCCCTAAACTTTTATTATATATAAACGAAATTAAAATTAATAATAAATATTATGTTTTTTGAAGAATGGATTAAAATAAGTAAAAATTGAGTAAGGGAGTAGTAGTATGGTCATAATGCAAGGCATAAGGGTGTAAAGTGTCATAATTTGTTTATGTTTGAATTTCTTAACCGAAAAATGAATTTAAGATAAACTATTTTGTTTGAATAATGTAAAAAAAGTTATTTTTAATGTATAAATTAAAAACAAGGGTAGAAGAGTATTTCACATATTGGAATTAAAAATTACCGATGAATTTATGGTTAATGTCAATATTCGACTTTTATGGGAATAAGAGAAGAGAAATTGAATCCACCGACAAACCACCAAATAATGATGATACCTAGGATCGAACACATAACTTTCAACTTCCAAATTTTAAAACTTAATACATAACTAGTTTAGAATACCCGTGCGATGCACGGGTATTAACCAATATATTAAATTGCAAAATGTTGTTATAGATGATAATTATTTGAAAATAAAAATTAAATAAATATTTTTTTAAATGAATTGCATAATTTTATTTATGAGAATTGTTAATAATTAAATTGAATCAATCAGATTTACATTTGCAAAAATTTCTCGGTAAACTACATTGATAGTGCAGTTTTCCTCGAGTTCTTCTTAATTTTCTAAGAGTATTCTCAAACCTGCTTTACTCCTGACCCTTGATAGTGCCATATATAATTGTCCATGAGTGAAAACTGGTCTCGGTAGATACAAACCAACTGCAGACAGCGTTTGGCCTTGGGACTTGTTAATTGTCATAGCGAATGATAGAACTACTGGAAACTGTCTTCTTTGAAACTTAATTGGAAGTGTTTCATTGTTTGGAACCATCGTCATTCTAGGTATAAGTATTAATTCACCAACTCTATTTCCAGTTAAGATGAGACATTGAGGCACATGATTTCCCATTTTTATTATTTGAAGCCTAGTTCCATTACATAGACCATTTGATTGGTCCACATTCCTCAGTAACATGATCGGAACTCCTTCTTTCAATGTTAATTTATGTGGTGGTAATCCAGAACAGTTTATCCCATTCAACATTTCAGGAGATATTGCATCTAGTTCGGATTCCATAGTACCTTCCTCCGTGCAGATTGAATCTGAGCTTAAATATATTTTTTCTTCTCCTGGAATTTTTGTCATTATATATTCATTAACTTTAGCAACAACCTCCAATGTAGGTCCAAGAATAGTCCTTTCTTTGAAGTAACTTGTGTCTTGTAAATTTTGCAAAAGTTGTGGGTACGCAAAATCACTTAATTCATCCAAAGCTTTTTCTGATTTTTTTATCAATATTTCTTCTGTAATTTGAACTTCCGCTTCACCATATGTTGATTCTCCAGCAAGTCCATCTCCTATTTTCAATAATCAGTCATTGAAATCCTTCAACTGATTCACATTTAAGTTAGATGAACCAATTGTCAATCTTATGTTTTTAGTTAGCTAAAGAACTTGGCAATGTCCCCACAAGTTTGATAAATTGATTGTTGTTTGTACAATGTCTTCTCTTGAACCCTTAGGGATGACAGGCAATATTTGTCGGAAGTCTCCACCCAAGACTACGACCTTTCCTCCAAATGGTTTTTCTGGATTAAAAGATGGTGAATAACACAACATGTCTTTCAAGCATCTATCTAATGCTTCATAACAATATTTACTTACCATCGGTGCTTCATCCCATATGATTAGTTTTGCCTTATTCAGGAGTTTTGTATGGGAGCTTCCTTGTTTGATGTTACAGGTTGAATCCTCATTGATGATCAATGGAATCTTGAACCTTGAGTGAGCTGTTCTTCCATTTGGTAGAAGTAACGAAGCAATTCCACTTGAAGCAACATTGAGGACAATGTCACCCTTCGATCTCATAGTTGCAGACAATGTATTCCATACAAAAGTTTTTCCTATTCCTCCATAACCATATAGAAAGAAGAAACCACCATTGTTGGAATAAACAACTTCCATTATTTTATCATATGCTTCTCTTTGTTCATCAGTTATTGTTTGTAGCAGTTTATTCAAGAGGTCAGCCAAACTTCACCGATCAAAATTCAATTCCTCAGCAATTAACCTTTCCCAAACATTTGTCAACACATCTTCCGAAGGAAATGGCATGTGTGGATAGTCTCTAAGGCTTCTTCCATTGGATTGTAACATTTCTTCGATATCACTGAGGGCAATCGTAGTAGTTACGTACTTCATCAACCACTCCATTGGTAGAGTTTGATCCTTCTCCTTGTGATAAAGCAGCTGTTACTCTATCATTTCCCTTATGCACGTATTTAAAAAGATACTTGATAGCACTTTTTTGGAAAGTATACTCAACATTGATATGACAATCGTATTTCAAAAGAAGGTAAGCATTGTACGGCACAATGTATGTGTTGTCCAAAACACAATTTTTTTTTCTGTATAGTACGACCATCTTCTCTTCTTCTATAGTTGGGGAATCCTGCATTGTCGATAATTGTTCTCGCTCTAAAATTCTTTGGATATTTTTTTGAGCACCTATGGTTTTTATGCATGGAGATTTAATGTTTAAATGACCGCATGGGCCATGTAACATATATTTTTGAACTGCTTCATAAAGTTTTGGATGCCTTTGTTTGTCTGGAATCTCTGCTGAAATGAACTTATCGATATCATCTGGTGACTGAGGTTTAAAGGCTGGATCCATGAATAGAAGAATATGTGCATGCAGTGACGGAGCTTGATAGAAAATTTAGGGGGTGCACAAAATTTTTAATGTTTAGATATAAAATTTGATTATATTTGCTATAAGAATTTTGTTGGCTTGTTGGTAAGGTATGACTGGAATGACTGAAAGAGTGGGGGTTCAATTCCACCTTAGACTCTTTTTTGCGAATATTTTAGATTTTCTTGAGGAAAAATAAGCTAACAAAAATATAAAGCTGAAACATGCCACTAGAAGGTTCGAACCAATAACCTTGACATGCAAAGGCCAACTGACAAACCACTAAAACACACAAGCAAGTGACATTAGAAGATGATAATATAATGTACATGTATTAAAGTTTCCGACAATTTGAGGGAGCTCCCACCTGCTCCTTAAAAGCTTCGTCCCTGTGTGCATGTGGTAAACCTCTTTTCTGAAATTCAATTGTACAAACATCTGTAAAATAATAATAATTATAACAATAGAAGTTGTTATTGAATAATAATATTTATTTAATTATAAAATCATAAATTGGTAATGACAAATAAATTTAAATTTGAAAACTTACATCCAGCTATTTTTCCGAACACGTGACCCTCTTTAATTTCAAGTCACGTATCAATTGATCAAGTTTCATTTTGAACACCCTGCATAATATATTTGGCCTGTCCTCAGCATTTAATCCCCTACTTGTAACAAATCTTTTAATCTCCTTCCATTCTGGGTTGCATGTCATTATGATAAAAAAAACTTGGATATCCTGCGTTCTTGCATATGGCAAATGCATCCTTACAATTGTTGAACATGTATCGTGGTCCACCCGTAAATGAACTTGGCAATATGATTCTTTTCCCTGTAGCTGCAGCATCGGTCTCTCAACGCACCAAACATTCATGTAACCCTTTATACTGATCCACCCTCAACCTCGACAGATTTTTTTGGTAGTAGCTTAGTCTTTCAGACTCTACCATAGTATAAGCATCAACCAAGAATTGTTGGAACAACCTTCTTGACTTTAAAATTAGTTGGGATTCACAATGTCTATCTTGTATTCTATAAGTAAAAATCTCTCGCATGCTTATTTTTTCCCTTTTCTTTCTTTTAGTTTGGCTTGATAAATTAGATGGTGAAATATTTGGCCTAAATTCATCTTCTTCATATGGAAAAAGTAATGGATATTGTAGACCAAGGTATGAAGGGTGGTTGACATTTATCCTTTGAAGTCATTTTGATTGTGTTTCTAGGAGAATGTCTCTATCAACAAACGATCCATCTATATCTCCAACAATAAGAGCAGCAACTTCTGAAGCTGTAGACAAATTATAAGTCCTTTCATCCTTATATCTTTTCGTAATCAATCTTAATTTGACATTCGCGAATTGACCTTCCTTGTATCCATCTCTAGCATAACGAAATGATTTTGCCAATTCATTATTCTCATCCAACATGTTCTTCAGACTTGTAACAATTTGGACCTCTACTTCTTTCATATCTCCTGCTGACCTGTACCAAATAATATATTAAGATATTTTAATTTCATTGTTGAGTGGCGGTATTTAAAAATGTATGTAAAACCAATTAATTTAAAACATATATATTATGTAGCTAATGTGAAAGATGAACATAGGTATAAGATTACCTAATTGCATTTATTCGATTCTCCACTTCATTGGCTGTGTCGTAAATATATAATTGAACAAATTTTGGTTTGTTAATTTCTGGAGGGATTAAACTACCGATTGAGTGGTAATTCTGACCACCAAGAACAAATATAGGAGGACCTCTTCCATTGTTGATTTGGTGGTTAACCTTCCCAACCATGGAGGTAAAGCAAAACATTGCATTAAAGGCTCTAATATTTTTTAAAAAATATTTGCTATTTTCATCCTGTCCGGAACAACATAATCCAAACTTAGGATTTGTTGATTTGTTGCCTTTTGACAATGTTTCATTGGACCACATCATTGCTTTGCAGTACTGATATTCATAGATAGGATCTCCGATGTCCAAAGGATCTGTTACATTAAAATGTTATAATATACTGAATTAACATGAAAATGTGTCAATGCTTAATTTAAAAATAATGAAGTTTCAAATTGCACGTACCATTTTCCACCTCAATTTCACTATCGTCACCAATATTTAAATCCAAATAATCTCCTATAAAATGAAAAGAGACAATCTTAATTCCATTGTAAATCATAAATATCTCTAAAATCATAATAGTTCAAAAATTTAGATCAATTTCTTATATTTGTTTACGCTCTAAATTTTGTAATTTAACCATTACTTAAAAATTTAATTCAAAATATTCACCCTTTTTTTTAATGATTCAATATTTAGTATAATTGCCTAAGTTATTCATTTGACAAAAATGAAAATCCATTTTGTGGAATACGCCGGGGATCTTCCAAGTGAGTAACAGTAATGTATTTTGTGAAGTATAATTTGCATTCATGCCGTGTAGGCTTGAATGAAGCTCCATTTTTTGCCACAGCGAATTTATGTAAATCATATACTTTTCCTTCTTCTAAAAGATGCTCAAAATTGGGTAGGTCTTCAGATTTTATGGTGACTCCTATCTGCTCGAATTGTAATGTAAAAAAGAAAATTGTAAAAAGAAAATGAAACAAAAAAAATAATAATGTGGTAGTATTGTTCATTATTGCATTTTGAAACATTAATAATTATAATAAAAAAAATGAAATGAAAAAAATACCTCTTCATTGAGAAGAACCATGTCTAGAATAGATTTTTGACTTCCATTTCTAGTAAATGTTGATTTCTAGAGTCTTATTATTCGAACCCTGATTTTTCATGAAGTCTTGGCATTTGCTGTGTTAATATCTTTGATCATATGTTGATCTGCCATTTTTAATATTGGATGTAGTTTTGATTCAACTTTAAGTTGGAAAATATTATTTATAATTGGAGAGCAAGAAGAAGCCTTATTTGAATAACAATAAATTGAACTCGTGTGATCTACTATTTAGATTGATCTTATAAAGTTGGATGAAAAGTTTAAATTGATTTTATTTCGTGTACGGTTTAAAAAATTAGGGACCACCATGATAGGAGTAAAAAGATGGCTTATTTAACTGTTTAAATTGATCTCATGCACGGGTAACGTATCTTATTTGAATTTTGAATTAATTTTAAATTGATTTTAAATTGATCTTATCAAGTTAGTTGCACAGTTTAAATTACACTTTACGCTCAGCCGGTGTGTTTTAATTTTTACATTTTACCCCATTGTGTTTTTAACTTTGACACTTTGCCCTTGTATTATGATCATATTGCCCTACTCATTATTAATTATTTTAATTCATTTCTTCACATACAAAATATTAATCTATTATTTTTAATTTTTTATGCATTATAAAAATTAGAAGAAAAACTCTTCTCATTCCATGATAAATACGAATTGTCCCTATCAAATCTTGTAAACTCGCACTATTAATTTTGGTATGAGCATATTATCAAAATTTGAGTATTAATTTTTTAATAAATTTGTTAGCTTCCAATTCTAACTTATAAAAATTATAAACGATAATTCATAATATTATAAATCCCTACTAACTAATATCGATGATTGTATTGATCATTCGTATAAAATATAATAAATCAATTAAATTAATGGAGTAACATTTTGTGTATGTGAAAAAATAGATAAAACTAACACAAAATGAGAAAGGATATTGTGGTAACAATGCAAAATAAAGGTGAAAAATGAAAAAAATAAATCAAAAACGTAGGGAGCGAAGTAATTTTCCCCCTAAACTTTTATTATATATAAACGAAATTAAAATTAATAATAAATATTTTTTTTTGAAGAATGGATTAAAATAAGTAAAAATTGAGTACGGGAGTAGTATGGTCATAATGCAAGGCATAAGAGTGTAAAGTGTCATAATTTGTTTATGTTTGAATTTCTTACCTGAAAAATGAATTTAAGGTAAACTATTTTGTTTGAATAATGTAAAAAAGTTATTTTTTTAATGTATAAATTAAAAACAAGGGTAGAAGAGTATTTCACATATTGGAATTAAAAATTACCGGTGAATTTATGGTTAATGTCAATATTCGACTTTTATGGGAATAAGAGAAGAGAAATTGAATCCACCGACAAAAACCACCAAATAATGATACCTAGGATCGAACACGTAACTTTCAACTTCCAAATTTTAAAACTTAATACATAATTATGTGAATTATACTCACTTGTCGATCTCATTTTACCAAAATTAAAATTATAAATCACAATTCGAATTAAAAATGACAATATAATACGTGCAACTTTAAGATTAGCACGTTGGTATGACCAAATACTTTTTTTTTTGGCATAATATGACCCAATATTCTAGTCAATCTTGTAGCATAAATATATATATATATATATATATTATTCATTTATACTAGGTTAAATTTATAACAATTTTTATATTGCTTATAATTTTTATAAAATATAAATTTTAGTAATTTATCCTATGATTAATAACTACCGTATATGTCATCTAGATTATTTATATCAAATAGTTATTAATCATCCGATAAATTAGTAAAATTCATATTATATGAAAGAATTGTAATTTAACTTGATATAAACGAGATATATATATATATATATATATATATATATATATATATATATATATATACACACGCGCGCGCATTTTAGAAAATTCCTCTAACACATCATTGTCCGGAAGAAGAAGAACCAACTTGTGTAATAGCTGCGAGGACTGCGCTTGGCGGTGGGCCGGTGCCTTTTATCTTACCTTACAGATAGTGAATGGAAATAATGCATGTCTTTCCAATTACTTAGATTATAATTATAATAATTTGTCCAATGGAAAAGGTTTAGTTTTGTTGATAGGTTCCTCCTAAATAAAATTAAATAATTAGGATTTTTCTAATCTATGCATCACATGTGCATAAGTAAATCAAACCATAAAAAGTAATTTTTTTTTAAATTTGATACATTTAATAAATTAAAAAATAATTATTTAATTTTTCAATACAATTTATCATTTATACTCTTTTATCCTATGTTGCATAGGATAAAAAAAAACCCAAATAATTAATATTAAATTCCTTAAATTGAAGTATTATATTCTTTTTTATTTTTTTTTATGTTTTGGTCTGTACTCTTTGGTCAGTATCACAGGTGTCTCCAAGAGCACCCTTAATACCAGGGAACCCTTGAGACTAATCCTGTACGAGGTCGCGTTCATATGTCTCTCCAGTGGGGTGTGTTAACCGGGAATCGAACCTGAGACTTCTTATATCCATAGATAAACCTTTGTTAGCTAAGTAATCAGCACAAGAGTTTCCTTTACGAAGAGTAAGGTTGAAATGGATTGACCAATTTCTCCTACAAAGAGCTTTTATACGCTTAATGAGACCATTATCTGTTGTCGCCTTGTTAACATTAAAGAGGAGGTTGATAGCAGATAGAGAGTCACATTCCACTTGCAACATACGATATCCTCTTTCCTAAGCAATTGTGAGCCCAATAAAGATTCTCCAAAGCTTAGCTTTGAAAGCAGTGCAAAGACCTATGTTATAGCAAAACCCAAGGTTCCATTTTCCAGAATGATCACGGAAAAGTCCTTCGCAACCCGATGGCCCCGGGTTTCCTTTTGATGCGCCATCCGTGTTGAGCTTCACCCAACCTTCCGGAGGGGCCATCCAGTTAACAAAGATAGTCGTTATTTGTTTGAAACAGGGGTTGTTGATCGCGTCCAGCTTGATAAACACTTCATGGATCACCTGATATATTTGCTGGACAACATTTGTAGGATAAATGAAGTTTGAAGCATTGACAAAATAATTCCTCCATCTCCAAAGCGCGTGCATAGTCCCTAAGAAGAGAACCTTCCAATCCTTCTTAGAATAGTCACTCCAACCCCTATTAAGGTTTTTCCTGCACCAAGAAAAAAGATCGCAATTAAAAAACTCAAATAATTCAGAAGGGAAAAGAAACTTTACCCATATATTCACAGCCTTGTAGCAGTCCCGCATGGCATGGATCGTCGTCTCTTCATAAGTGTGACAAAGCGGGCATAACTCATTGTCTCGGTTCCATTTACTCTTCACACTATTTGTTAAAAGGCGGTCTTGGGCAGCTTTCCAAAAGTGAAATTTCCATCTTTCAGGATATTTCATATTCCAAATTTCCATTCAAGGAATAATAGGGACCACAGGTTGCTCATTACTAAGAACATCGTAGGCATGTTTAATAGAGAAGACACCATTGTTTGGGCCATTCCAAATAAGAACATCATCACCAATGCTGTCCTCCGGTGGCAGGATAGTATATATCCTTTGAATTATGCCCGCGGAAGAAGTTGGTTTAAGCAAGATAAATCCCACTCTTCATTAGCAGTAGTCATGTCCCTAACAAGTTCAAACTTAGAGGAAAAATTATCAATTTAAGTACAAAAATCTTTAAGAATTAAATTGTCACCTATCCATTTATCATTTCAGAACCAAGTACCTTTACCATTACCTATCATGTATTCAGTGTTATTAAGTAAATGGGGCCAAAGCTCAACCATTCTCTTCCACAAGATAGAATCACAATTTTTAGAGCTAGCAGAAACATATAAATTTTGCCCTCTAGCATACTTACCTTTCAAAACCTGAACCTATAAATCCCCAGGAGTTAAAACACCCCAACATAGTTTTAGAATAAAAGCATTATTAAAGTATTAACTCTAAGTATACCCAAGCCATCATGGGATTTTGGTCTACACGGAGAATCCCAACTAACTAAGTGAGCTTTTCTTTGAGATTCATTGCTTCCCCAAATAAAGTTACATTGATACTTTACACAAATTAAACATTATGGCAATTTACATGAGAATAATAAGTGTATCTCCATTCCTTATTAGCATTTTTTTTACATCAAGGGTATCCCCCAACCGACAGCTGAAAATTAATCCCATCCGAAACATAGAGATCACCGAAATAAGTTTTGCCTCTACCAATAAAGTTTTTTTCATATCCACGACAGGGTTTGAACCCCTGTCATCATGCTTAAAGAACCTAATTATTATTAACTGTGTTAACACCGGTCATATAATCAATTTTTTAGCGTATTTTATTAGCTAACTCAATGTTACAATTCTTAGCGCACATTATCGTAAGCAAGGATATATAATTTCACATCACAATTATAATATTCATCTCCTTAACAGGTAATGACTTTTTGTTTTGGTTGTAGCTCATAGACTAAGTAGACCTCATCTTTTTTTGAATATTAGTATGCATATTAGCCAATTAGCTGATATGCTAAGCTCTTTGACATATTTTTAATTTGCTCGGTTGAGCAATAAAGATGCTGTAATGATAACATTGGCTGGTAACCGTCCTTCCCTGGTGTCTCACCTTTTTTGACATCGAATCCTTAAGATGCATAGGTCATGTTCCATAGCCAACCCTCAAGTCCCTCTTGGACCACCCCCTTCTTCCCTTTCCCGTCACTTTTTTTTCTTCAAATGTGATGTAAAACACTAGAAAAAGTATTTTTCACTATTAAAATGTCCATCTTGTCAAGTACCAAACCAAATTTTACAAATATAAATTGGACGTAATAATAATGACAATAACAAAAAATAAAGGCTATTTATATGCCTATATTCCTCGGTGTTTACTTACCTATTATTAAATGGGAGAAAAATCGAAGGACTTTTTTTACTCCTGTAGTTGATTGGTTAAAACTTAAAAGGTGGTACCTCTTCTTATTAATAGTTAACATTTTTTTTTTTGAAAGTTATTAATAGTTAACATTGATTGTTAAAAAAATTACTTTTTTAATAGCATTCCTAAAATTTGTCTTAAAAGAATTTGTTTTAGAGAAAAGTAACTAATTTTACTGTCATTTGAAATTTTAGGTAACTTTTTTGAGTTTTTTTAAAACATTTTTTTTAAGAATGAAAAGTGTTCCAACATTACCAACGTGGGGTAAGTCAAGTGATAGCTCACTTGATCCCTTAACCAACTGGTCTCGAGTTCGAGCCTTGGGTATGAAGCAACCCCCGCAAGGAGACCCCTATCGCTTAGTGCGAGCTCAGTTGAATTGGACCAGATGATTCGGATTCTGGAAAAACCAGATCCGGGTACTGGTTGGTGTAAAAAAAAAATATTCCAACATACATATTGCAATAATTTTTTCATTTTGAAAACGATTAGCAGTATGTTGAGTGCTGAAATGACACCCGCTTCACACCAACAAACTTTAAAAACCAAATTAATTTTTCTTTCCATGAATTCTACCAAATTTTAAATAACCTCCTTTGTAATGGTAATTTAGCTTTTTTTTTTGTCAAGGTGTGAATCGAAAACTAATTCTTTGAATAACGAAAAAATCACTTAAGTGATGATCTTTGTTTTTGTTATACTACTACTTTCCATATTTGATTTTCCATTGAATAATCTTCACATGCGGTAGTAGTAATAATTACTCGTTTCAATTTAACTGTTATTTTAGGAATTTCTTATAAATTAAGAAAATTATATAATGCTTCAAATTTTAAGAAAAATATATAACAAATTTACTATATTATTTTTCCATTATATGTAATTGTTACAATTTTACAAAATTCAAAATATTTATAAACAATATTAAAATTAAAAAAATTAATTAATATACTATCAAATTTATAAAATGACGAATAATTTAAAATAAAATAAAAATATTAAAACAACAAATATATTAAAACGAAAGAACTAATAATACGATAAAATGGTACTGAATCAAACTCTCTTTTGTTTTTTCTCCCTCTAAACAGACTTAGCTGAGCACAGCACAGCACAGCACAGCACAGCACAGGGTCGCTCATCCAATTTTCACCATTGCTGGCCCACCTTCCAGAGATGAAATTCAACCAGCATATGCACCACTCATGACATGGTGAGTCAAAGAAATTACAAATTTATCAATTCCTACCATAAAGATGTAAACACAAAATAAAAATAATAATAATAATATTATTATTATTTAATATAAATGTAATGTAAAATTTTATATATTATCGGTGCATTATTCATTATTCAAAAATATTATTATTACTTATAGATTAAGCAATGTTAATTCTCAAACGCTAGATAATATGCTAATTTTTACACCGTAGCATACACTATTTTCTCTATCAACATAGTTACTGCTCCCTCTGGTCCTTATTATAGGGCATATTTAACCGAATTACACATACCAAGAAAAGTGGTTGGTTTTATGAATTCTATGAGAATATATTGTAACATTACAATTTTACCCTCTTAACTTTTCTTGGAAAATTCGCACTCATTAATGAACAAAAAAAACATATAGATAGTCAAAACATTTAAAAGGGCAAAAAAAAAAAGAAAAATCAATAAATGATGCATAAAAAACATAAAGTGACATATAATTAGGACCAAAAAAACTTTCTAGAATGTGACCTATATATAGGACCGGAGAGAATATCATATATGGTAGCTAAGTTTCTTAAATACTCCTATGATATAAGAAAATTCAATTATACGATGTGTGTATATATATATATATATATATATATATATATATATATATATATATATTTGTCCGTATTCCTTGGGGAACCACTGGTATTCCCAAGAGCATCCTTAATACCAGAGAGCCCTTGAGACTAATCCGGAGCGAGCTGCGTGACTGGCTCTCCCAGCGAGATGTTTTTAGTGGGAATCGAACCCGGAGCTACTAGCACCCGTGTCCCATTCCCAAGATTTCAGTTGAGGCCTTACACCAACTGAACCAAACCCCGTTGGTATATATATATATATATATATATATAACCTTTCTTTTGTACTATGATAATTTCTAATGCATCCCTAAAATAAATAATTAGGGGATGAGAAAAATAAAAATAGAGTTTTTCATTTTCATGTGTGTGCTGTGCTGTGTGTGCTTTTTGTTGCCGTTAGTGTCTTAGTGATAAGCACGCCTGGCATTTCATCATTCCCTCCCTTTCTCACACACTCTCTTTCTCTCTCTACAATATTCTCTTTCTCTCTCTACCATTCTTTATTCTTCTTCACTTTCCTCTTTCTCTTCTTCCATTCTCTTCCTCCATCTAAAACCCTCGATCTGCTCCCACCTTTTCATTCCGATTCCTCGTTTCTCAGCTCCAGCTCTTGCTCATTCGGATAAAGACAAAATCAATCGCTGCTACTTCTTCGTTCTGCTTTTGTTTTTCTAGGTACGTGCCGTTGAATCTGTTTCCGACGTCGTTTTAGTGATTTAGCTGCATCGAATTTCACATGTTTCACTTCGAATCTTAATCCGCTTCCCGATTGGTTGTTGAATTTTATTTGACTTGAAGTAAACACGTGCTTTTCTTTCTTTCTTTCTTTTGGTTTTCGATGTTGAAATTAAGCACTTTGAAGTTCGGAACTTTGGAAAATGGAGTTGTGAGTGTTTTGAGTGGTGTTGGATTTTCGAGATCAGCTTTGCTAGCGTTGTGCCATGTCATCTTCGTATAATTTTGTTACTCCTTGGATCAATCAATCAATCAAGGAATAGATAGATTATCGAACCTATATATGTCATTTTATATTTTTCATATTTAATTATAAATTATTAATTTGATATTAATTGGGCAAATTTTTTTTTTATTTTTTTTTGGATTAGTTGGATTGGGATTGCTAGCTTTCGTTTTCAATGGCAACTTTCCTTGGCTTCCGGCATAAGTGACGGATTATGTTTATTAAAAATTAAAAATCCACACTCCTCATTAACCGTTGTTGTATCTAATTATTATTAAATTTTTTTAAAGGCGAGTAAGATAGCGTTTAATAGACAGGTCAGAATAAAGCCGGACATAATGTACGAGTTCTGTTATATGTTTTGTGAATAAAGAATGGTAATTATGTTAATGTCATGTTGCTTTATATTTAATCCCATTCCATTTTGTTATGTGCACATGTTAAGCGCTACCTAAAATTTTGATTGGTCGGTAGCGTGAATTGGAAGTGTCAATAGCCTCGCACTCGCGGGGCTACCAGAAAATTTGGATGCAAGCAATCTCGGCCGTTAAACTTTTTAATTTTTTAGATAATAAAAAAACTGAAAATGAAATAGAAGTTGCATAGACCATAGCTCTAGTAATTGTTGTTGACAAGGACTATGTGTTTACTGAAAATGCAACATATTTAGTTAGTCTAATTAGATTTTGAACAAGTGAGAATGTAGTTGTTGACAAAGATATGCTTAAGGCTGTGTTCCTAATTCTTTGTTGCTGCTTAGGATGCATATATCTTATGGAACATGGATATAAGTAAATGGGTTCTTTTAGTTTTGTACTTTGAAGTTGGAATTCCTGTTGCTACATGAGAAAAGAGAGAGGAGGTTTTGAATGTTGGTTAATGACAGTCAACCCTTACTCTAGTCGTCGGGATATGTGACTTTTAACATCAGCTGGAGATGTATACTGAAGATTCTTACCATATTGAAGAACTGACCGTTTTAAAATCCTTGTAGAAATTTATGTCAATAGATTAGTGATTTTCACTGTATCTCAAGGAATATGATTCCTTGTACTTTGAGTATTAAAATTTTAACAATATCTTAGGTAGGCTTCCACTTTTTTATTGGGTCAGTCCCTGGCAATTTTACTAAAGGCTCCATTGATTATGTTAACCTTCTGTAATCTGTACCACCTATCCTATTTCTTGATCATTTTCTCTACTCTCTGGATAACCTTTTTTTTTATTTTTTATTTTTTTTCTTAGTCAGAACTTCCTAGTTAAAGAGTTAGTGAAGCATTTGCATTTCCATTTTCTCCCACTATTATGTTTCAGCAATTAACACTTTGATCTTGCTTTTGTACACTCATTATAACATCTATGGTTGCCTTTCAGGATATTTATTTGCTAAATTTAAGTTAGGTTGTGCAAGACAAAATAACAGAAGATTAATATGGCTGTTTCCATGCGAGATTTGGATGCAGCTTTCCAGGGAGCTGGACAAAAGGCGTATCCTTCATCTAGTTAACATATTGTACTGTACTGTTTACAGTTTAATGGATTTTCATCTTTACAAGATTCATTCAAGGTTGCTGCCTCATTTGGTTCTGTTCTAATCTTACTATAACTTTTTCCTTTGATTTGTTCTTAGCGTTTCTTCACTGTTCTCCTTAACTATATATAGTGGACTTGAAATATGGCGTATCGAGAATTTTAATCCAGTTCCTGTCCCTAAGTCCTCTTATGGGAAATTTTTCACTGGGGACTCCTATGTGATCCTAAAGGTAAGCCATTTTTTCGAAGTTATTATTCATTAATAGAATGCTAACCTCATATTGGTATATGCTGTTGTAAGAAGCTTTCGTTTCTGTCTATTATTGTGGTTGTAATTTTAAAATCCTGTCTGTTGCCAGAATGGCAAAAATCACAACATTGGTATGCAGCCACATGTTAGATCAGTTTTGTTCTTGTTCATATTTGTGCTTATGCTTGCCATGTTGTTCTTCTTCTTTAGATTGTCAACATTATTCCAATTCTAGCTTAGTAGGACTGGCACATATTTTAGATTGCATAACACAAAACTTAGGTGGTTCTCTCATTTACCCTGATGTACTGCATACCGAATTCACCATATCGAGTACCACATACAAAGTTCATCATAAAGAAAGACATGTAATAATAGTGTAAAAAGCGACGAACTGCCTTCCTAAATGAACCGCGTACAGATACCATGTACAAGGTAGCTATGGTTTATCCTTTTGTATTAAGAATTACAGCAATACAATAAAGGGGCAACTTTGTCTGTGTTGTAAAGCGATTTTTTTTACAAGCAAATATTTAATGCTGTCACCAGGATTTGAACCCTGGTTTCAACGTTTCATGTCCCACAGCTCTACCAGCTTAGCTGACTCTTGGGGACTGTTGTAAAGCAATTCATTTGAGAATTCTGGGCTAGTTATACTTCTTTCTCTTTGGTTTTGGTAGAGATTTTCCCTCAGGTTAAATGAATTATACCTATATTTGCAAAATATATTATTTCCCCTTGAACATGAGATCAGCTAAAGGACATCGTCAGCTTGGTTGCCATGCGTTTTGATTTCCTCTTGCTGAGAAAGAATGTTTATGAGGTCTTTGGTTGAAGTCTCGATATAATCCTGTATAGAACTTATTTTGGCTAGACTTGCATCATCCTCTTACTTTTGGAGTTATTTTTTGCCACTGGTGTTAATGCGGTTGTTTTGAACTTTTATTAACACGCTTGTACGTGCTGAATCATATATGGAGCATTGTTTTTCTTATTTTCATTAGTATTCACACTCTCCATGCAGACGACTGCATCAAAAAGTGGTGCTCTGCGCCATGATATCCATTACTGGCTTGGTAAAGACACTAGTCAGGTAAAGTTTTTATTTTGGGCTATATATGTTTATTTTTTAGAAAATATATTCTCCATATTTTTCTGGTTCAGCATTAGTTGTAATAGCTGTATACTTGGTACATAATGACTGACATTAAAACAGGATGAAGCCGGTGTTGCGGCCATCAAGACAGTTGAGCTAGATGCGGCTCTTGGAGGACGCGCTGTACAATATCGTGAAGTACAGGGCCGTGAAACTGAAAAGTTCCTCTCTTATTTTAAACCATGTATTATACCCCAAGAAGGCGGAGTTTCTTCTGGTTTTAAACATGCTGAAGCTGAAGAACACAAGAAACGGTTGTTTGTATGCAAAGGAAAACATGTTGTACATGTCAAAGAGGCAAGTTTGACATTATTACTATGTCATTGAGGTTTGAGTTTTTTATATCATTATTTTGCACCATGGATACAGACATACACATCTATAGAAATATTGTTTTATACTTGTTTGAGTAGCCACTCCTGTTGTTTATAGGTTCCTTTTGCTCGATCTTCACTCAACCATGATGATATTTTTGTTCTTGATACTGAGTCAAAAATCTTCCAATTTAATGGTTCCAATTCATCTATTCAAGAAAGGGCTAAAGCTTTGGAAGTTGTACAGTATATTAAGGATACCTACCATGAGGGGAAATGCGAGGTAGCTGCTATTGGTAAGTGGGATATTATATTTTGAAGTTTTAAAGGTGATTACCGGGTCTTCCAAATTTAATTTTTAAACTTGAACTTCCATGCAGAGGATGGGAAGTTGATGGCTGATCCTGAAACCGGAGAATTTTGGAGTTTCTTTGGGGGCTTTGCTCCTCTGCCACGAAAAACAGCCGGTGATGATGATAAACCTGTTGATTCTCACTCTCCAAAGCTTCTTTGGTAATATGTTATTTCGGATTTCCCTCTGGCATTTCCATAAATCTTCTCTAGGCCCGAAGTTTAAGTGTGTAAACGAAATTAGTGTTGTTTTTTATTTCCTTTCATCTGTCAAGCTTATCGTGCTTATCAATGTGAAGACTGTTAAAAAATGTCTATACTTTTGGCCTAAAGTTGTATTAGTTGATTATAGTGAGAATTTGAAAGTAATATGAATTATTTTGACTACAGATTATTGAAATTCAGTAATACTTAAACGCTAGATTCTTATGCTCTGACTATAATGAAATTATCAACTTTGCAGTGTTGAAAAGGGAAAGGCAGAACCTGTCGAGACTGATTCTTTGAAAAGGGAATTACTGGACACTAATAAGTGCTATATTCTTGATTGTGGGTTTGAAGTGTTTGTCTGGATGGGAAGAAACACATCCCTTGATGAAAGAAAAAGTGCAAGTGGAGCTGCAGATGTAACATCTCATTTCTTTACAGTTTAGTTTAAGTATTTTACTATATATTTAAATGACTCTTTAATTGCTGTTGACCAACAAACAGGAGTTAGTCAGTGGCACTGCTCAACTGAAACCCCAAATAATTCGTGTTATTGAAGGATTTGAAACAGTGATATTCAGGTCCAAGTTTGAGTCTTGGCCTCAGACCACAGATGTAACAGTGTCTGAAGATGGTCGTGGCAAGGTAGCAGGTAAGTGTTAAATAATTTCAGTTTTTACTGTGGCCTGCATAGGTTTTTCTGAAAATCAAATTTTACTATCAGCAACATTGGCCTCATTATATAATCCAATTGTGTTTCTTGTGTGTGATTTTGTAGCACTTCTAAAACGTCAAGGTGTAAATGTCAAGGGTCTGTTGAAAGCTGATCCAATAAAGGAAGAACCTCAACCTTACATCGATTGCACAGGACATTTGCAGGTACTTGGCTAGTATGCAGAGCAAATCATCAACCAAAACCAATATTTGTTGATATAACTTTTCTTGGTTTCACATTTATTTATTTCTTATTGATTTTAAATCCTGTTGGTAACTCATTTCTTCAAAATATAGAATCTTTAAGAATTATAATCTCAAGATTCATAAAATATTTTCTGTTTCCCATCCTTGAGATGGCGTTTCAGAATAAGAAGCATAAAACATGGTCTTATCGTAAGAGCTTTATCTTGGATGGATCCATCCAAAAGCTACCCGCCCCCTTACCATGGCATATATCTTTACAATTAGCTATATTTGCATTTGTTTTAAATACTTTTTTAAAATATTTACTACACCTATATATAGAGCCCTCCTCCCTCCGGTGCTTTCTGGATCCATAACCTTTGTAAGAAATGAATTCAGATTTGGTGAAAATATTTAACATTGAATTGGCAGCATGCTCCTTCCTTCACAAACTGGAATGTATAAATATCAAGCACTTGATTTTCCTTCTGATTATCTGCTAATTAATAGGATTTGATGAATTTAGTGAGCATTTGTTTTATTCAATTAAGAGTTACTGGATTGTAAAATGATCTATTTTTGTCCTGCTGAAGCTTTACTTATCATGCTTATAATTGTAATGTATATGACCTTATATTAGACATATTAGAATATTTTGATGTTTTCCATTTTCTTTGGAGTACCCAAGAAATTTTCTGCTTTCTACTATTTTTAGGAATTCTGATGTCAAGATTCAATGAAAAATGTCTTATTTTATATTGAAGTTGTAGTTGAAGCTTGAGACATCAAGGTGAAATAGGTTTAAAGATGTGGAGTTCTATGCATAATTGCAGTTGTTATGTTAGCTGTTGTTTTTTACCACGTTATTGACATTTGATAATAGATGTCTGTTGAGAATTCAAAAAACATGTGCAATACTTCTCCCTGTTGGTTGGTGTTGAATTTCAACATTGATTGTATGCTTCTGAGGTTGACAGTAGATTTTGACTAACTGCACAGGTTTGGCGTGTGAACGGCCAGGAAAAGATTTTGCTTACAGCTTCTGATCAGTCAAAGTTTTATAGTGGAGATTGCTACATTTTTCAGTATACATATCCTGGAGAAGATAAGGAAGATTATCTCATTGGAACATGGATTGGAAAGAATAGTGTTGAGGTGAAAGATTTAGTGTCGAATTGAACCTCTTCTTACATTTGTGATTTTAATATAAAAATATGTGCACCTACAGGTTAAAATATATTAGACATGAAATTGAGCTACAACTCCCTTGTTTATAGTATTATTTTATTTTTACATTGGACCCTTACAGGGACCTAACAATAGCTTGAATTCATGGAACCTATGAAAACAGATTTTGAAACTATAAGGAATTCTTTAAGAATTCTTGAAATTTTAGGGATTTGTAGGTTAATTTGAGTATTTGACCTTTATTAGCCAATTGTGTTCTTATGTAAATCGTTACACATTTACACTAAAGACAGCATTCATCACTGTTTTGGGGTCACAAAGTATTATATAAATGTATCACAGAATTTATTTCAGTCTTGCTTTTTTTATTGTTTCCCAAGGTATCCACCTGCTCAACTGGGTGATTAATCCTTTTGACATTGTCGGGCCCTTTCGGGGGTAGTCTCCTAGCAAGGCCTCTTCCATTCTTATTTCAGTCTTGCTATAAATTTCTTTCAGAGTATTGTGAATCTATTGTCTGGATTGTTTACAAGCTCTTTTATTTGAATCTTGAAAATAGGAAGAAAGAGCTTCGGCTAATGCACTGGCTAGCAAATTGGTTGAGTCAATGAAGTTTCAGGCTTCCCAGGTAATTTTACTTCAACTTTTTTAATTGACTTTTTTTTGAGATATTATTTAAGCTCATTTCTTTTCTCCCTACTGATATTATATGCGTGTGTGTAATTGATTGTAGGCTCGCATATATGAAGGCAAGGAACCAATTCAATTTCATTCTATCTTCCAGACCTTTATTGTTTTTAAGGTTTGTGGGGATATTCTAAAAAAGAGTTATTTAATTTTTTCTTTTATACTGGCGAGTCAAATTTATTATTATTGCTTATTATTATTATCAGGGTGGACTTAGTGATGCATATAAGACTTACATTGAGGAAAAGGAAATTCCAAACGAGACATACAGCGAGGATGGTGTTGCTTTATTCCGCATCCAGGGCTCTGGACCAGACAATATGCAAGCTATACAAGTCGAACCAGTATGTCATATTTTTCACTTTAAAGAGGCTATGTCTCTTTGTACTTATTTTCTAGTGTGCAAGATATATTTTTTAATATACTCATTCTATTTATATAATCCCTTTCTTTCTTTTGATATTCTTTTGTCGACCAGGTTGCTTCCTCCTTGAATTCATGTTATTGTTACATACTTCATAATGGGCCTACTGTCTTAACATGGTCTGGAAGCTCTACAACTGCAGATAACCAGGAAATTGTTGAGAGGATGCTGGATTTGATAAAGGTCTGATATGTGCTATGATACATGTATTGAGAATTTTTTTTGTTTAAACAAACATGAAGAAATTATACTCGTATGAAAAAAGTCTCGTCACTTATTATATTAGTCATTCATGCTTGCGAATTTCTGTCTTAATGTGTGGTGTGCCAGATTAAAACAACTGACCTTTTAAGCATTCAAATGTTTCAAGAAATTACTATTAAAATATTGTTATTTTTTGTTTAGTCAGGTTTACTTGTTTATCTGGTTCTGATATGACAATTTTCTGCAGCCAAACTTACAATCCAAACCACAAAGGGAAGGTACAGAATCTGAACAATTTTGGGATTTGTTAGGTGGAAAATCTGAATATCCCAGTCAAAAGCTTGTTAGGGAGGCTGAAAGTGATCCTCACCTATTTTCTTGCAACTTCTCAGAAGGTAAGGGTTGTTTTACTTGCTTGCTAAAAAGGTTTATTTAATCCCCCTTCCCCTTTTGAAGACAAACAGCTGACTTGTTTGTGATGGTTTTCTTCCGCTGCCTGAGCAGGAAACTTAAAGGTGAGTACTCCCGCTAATCTATCATCTCTAATCACCATAAACTTGATTTTGGAAATTATGGAGATACAATGACATGAAGGCATATTAAAGTACTCCTGGCATCAAAATATTTTATGTACTACATGTTAAGTTGCTTATCACATAAATAAATAAAAAGGATTAATGATGCAATCCATTTTAACCACAAGTGGTAGGTAATTCACAAGATTGCAATACAAGCTATTTTGATCAACCAATAATGTTTGAAAAACATAAATCCTACATCAGTTGTACACTTTTGGGATGATGGGCATTGGAAAGCTACTAAACAGGGATGAAATACACTTTTGGAAGACATTCTACATCAGTTGTACAGTTGATTAAATATGGGGTTGGGGCATTCGGGTTGGGGCATTCTCAGGTGTTGATTAAGTTCTTTATAGTGGCATTCTGTATATGCTAACATAGTCAGATTACTCTATTAGATGTTCTGACATATATTCAAAATGGTTACTGACATGAACAGAAAAAGTTATTTAAAGTCAAAGTCGTATAACTTGTTGGTATTGCAAGCAGCAAAATAGAAAAATATACAGCAAACTTGAATAATGTAATTCAAGGTGGTTATGGCCATTACCGTACTGTACTGCTATGTACTGTACTGTTTATGAAGATACAATTATTTGGATTTATTTCTGCAGAGATGCATTAATCTTAGACAATATTTTCAGGTCACGGAGATATACAACTTTTCTCAGGACGATTTGATGACCGAAGACATTTTCATCTTGGATTGTCAGTCAGCAATCTTTGTCTGGGTTGGCCAGCAGGTTGACATCAAGAGTAGAACGCAGGCTTTAACAATTGGTGAGGTATAACTGGTTGTGTTGTTTTTGGAAGGCACTAATAACATGTATAATTTAGCAGTTAGTATTTTGAAGAATTCATTATGTCTAATTATTTTTTCATTCTCCACTATCATTTGAATACCTTGATATTTTAACTTCAGCACTTTCATCATCTTTGACATGAAGGATTTGAAATCTATTACATTTTCTATAGTCAACTGTGGATTTATTAACTCATTCTTCTGAATTGAACAGAAATTTCTTGAGCATGATTTTCTCCTAGAAAAATTATCTCGTGTGGCTCCAATATATGTTGTCAATGAAGGGAGCGAGCCACCTTTCTTCACTCGCTTCTTTAAATGGGAATCTGCAAAGTCTTCTGTAAGTTCTTCAATGTAATGGTATAATGGTATGACATTAAATCATTTAGAAATGCTGACTATTGACAATTCCCTTTATACTCTGTAGATGCTGGGAAATTCATTTCAAAGGAAGCTTACAATTTTGAAGAATGGGGGTACTCCACTTTTGGATGTAAGGCATCTTATCCTGTATTTCTTTGCTTCCTTTACCAATCACTAATGAAATGTTCACTTTCTTGCCTTGTACTCATTTAAGCTCATTTTTCAATTCAAATTTTCAGTTTTCATTTCTTGTTAGTGGGTTAATAGATGAACTGCTGCGTCTACTTATAAGGATTTTTCTTAAGTAGTTTTTTTTATCAATTCTTTTTGGAATTTTTTATTTAAAATTTTTTTTTATGAAAATTATTGTAGGTAAAATAACATTTGAAAGTTTAAAGTGATGATTATAATAATCGAAATTAATTTAGGCTCTATGAACAATCTTTACCAGACTAAAGTTGTTAATGAGTTGCGCGGCATATTAAGTGCCTATTAAATATGATATAAATAAATGAAATACTAAAGTGTGCCATAAACGTTTGTAATGGCTCCACTTAAAATCAAAAACAGAAAATCAATGATATAATGGAAATAAACTGCTTTTTAAACAATTAATTATTCCTAATTTCATATTATAGCTTCATGCGACATGTAAACATGCATTCCAAATGTTACATTTGATAAATGTAGGTCAGTTTGAAAGTAAAATAGACGGAATGATCGAAGAGAATACATATACATTAGAGGTGTAAGGATTTGGGTATGGGCAGAAAGGATTTGGGTTGGAGTGAAATACTTGAGTCTTCGTACATTTTGTTTGTATTTGTGCTTATTCTGTTTTGTTGTTGAATCCCTGACACATGTAGAAACCCAAACGGAGAAATCCTGTTTCTTACGGGGGAAGGTCTAGTAGTGTGCCAGATAAAACCCAGCGTTCCTCCCGCAGCATGTCTGTTAGTCCTGATCGTGTTCGTGTGCGGGGCAGGTCTCCAGCCTTTAATGCACTGGCAGCTACCTTTGAGAACCCTAATGCTAGGAACCTTTCAACTCCTCCTCCAGTTATTAGAAAGCTCTATCCAAAATCTGTTACTCCGGATTCTGCTAAATTGGCATCCAAATCTAACGCAATAGCTGCACTTAGTTCTAGTTTTGAACAACCACCTCCAGCACGAGAAAGTATGATACCTCGGTCACTTAAAGGTAAACAATAGATGGAATAATTAAATTCTCTCCTTTGACCACTGCTTTAAATATCAATATTTACTTTAACTTTTTGTTATCCGGGTTGTTATGATGTGAAGTGAGTCCAGTTACCACCCCCAAATCAAACCCTGAGACAAATGACAAGGAGAATTCTGTGAGCAGCAGAATGGGATCTCTTACCATACAGGAAGATGTGAAGGAGGGTGAAGCTGAAGACGAGGAAGGTCTCTCGATTTACCCATATGAACGCCTTAAAATAAATTCATCAGATCCTGTAACAGACATAGATGTGACTAAACGGGAGGTATAACTTACTGTCTTTATCTAGCATCATCATCATCTCTTCTCTTCTTGCTTTTCATATTTTTGTTGTTTTTGTCTAACATTTGGATTTGCAGCTTATAACTAGCCTTTCTTTCATTTTAGATTTGATTTTTTTGAGCTTATTGCATACACAGACTTATCTATCATCTGTGGAGTTCAAGGAGAAATTTGGCATGTCAAAGGATGCTTTTTACAAGTTGCCTAAATGGAAACAGAACAAACTCAAAATGGCTATTCAGTTATTCTGATTCTTAAAAGTATACTTCAGCTTCTGTTAGCTCCTGGCAGTTCAGGTTGCAGTCAGAATAAACTTTTTCTATTGAAGTTTATAATTTTCTTTTCATGACGCTTGCATTTACTCGAAGTGTCTCTTTTCACAGCTCAGAGAGCTTCTGTTTCGCTGTGAGGAGCTGAACATATGAAAGTGAAAGGGACAGCATCAGTGTTTTTTTAGCATAGCTGCTTCTGCTCCCAAAAACCTGTTCAATTAAGAGAAACTAGAGATTTTCCACCTCTCCCCTTCTCTTTTTATTGGTTTGAATGTTTAGGGTAATTTCTTTGTTGAGCTAGCGGCTTGGTATTAATTTTTTTTATAGGGCACAGGTTGTTTGTGAGCTTGCATTTTTTGGGGTTTCATTTTAATCTTTATTTTATTTTTGAATTTAAAATTGTTTTGGTAAAGCAATTTGGCTTGCAAATGCAGTCTAGTTAGGTTGTATTGATATTGAGGATGAAGTGTGTACAGCAGAGTGTAAAAACTAGCCAACTTGTCATTTGTTTTGGAAATAAAGTGTGATTCTTTCTTCCTTTCAAACTTTAGGTACCAGACAAGACCTATTTGGTCAAATACCTGGTCGCAAACACTTATCTCTCTTGCACTACATTATTAGCATGTTTGGTATTTAGTTACAAAATCAATTTTGGCTCCAAAATCACATTGGAGCATAAACAACTGTTAGTAGAGTTGACATTCCAGAATTGATTCTTGATTAACTCACCGCAAAATCAAATGTGCACTATGTCTGATTAAGTTTTTGGATAATAAACCTTAGGGTTTTCATATTGATGATAGGTTAAAAGTTATCCTGGACTTTTAATTGAATTATGCAGAACGATTATGGATCCTTGTATAGGCAGAAGATAACGGAAATTGCTTTTTGGCCTCCACTTCCGATTTTTTGGCCCTCATTTATAATTTGCGTGGACCAAAATACTCTCAGCGTGTTAACATTTCTGGTTCTACATTATCGGAAAAAACATTTCGGTACTACAGAGACGAAAGAAAATTAAACATTATTTCCGGTTTTTCTGAATCGGAATATTGCTTCCGGTTCTACAGTACCTGAACAAATAAATTGTTTGGGAGGTACTACACAATCGGAATATTGCTTCCGGTTCTACTGTACCGGAACAGATCTTCTTGGCCTTATGTTTACCACCACATCTTCAACTTGGTTTCCAGTTTCAATTTCACATGCCCTCCTTGTTTCATCTTCAACTTCCAAATGCTCTTCTACCTCTCCGCTATTATTCCTCAATTCAGGTCCTTCAGGAGGACTATTTTCGAAGGAACTTGTATCAACAACAACATCATTATTATTAAGCACAAGAGATGGAATCCCAGTAGGATTGGTAACTATTGGAGCTCTACACATAGGACAATAAGTATGTGCTGCAAGCCAAGTATCAATACGAGGTAAATGAAAAGCATGATGACACTTTGGCAAAAGCCTTAGATTCTCATCTTCTTAGAACTCACTCAAGCAAACAGAACAATCAGTTCCTTCAATCAAACCCTCTCCTTTCAAACAGAACTTACAAACTGTGATGGCATTGATAATTGATTCATGCAGACCAGTGGTCTGATATGCCAAATAGGATGGTCCACCACAACACCATGTTCCTCATCAAGAAAATCATCATGGTTCACCTGTGCTTGTTGTTGCCTTGATGTTATAACTGATACACTCCTTCTTCTTGTTGAGAAAAACTCGGTGTAGATGGCATGGCAACAAACAACAAAGAAAGCAGCAAGGAGAAGGGTAAGATATATGATCAACTGAAACAAGGAGGCCAAGTAGAATTTTTGTTCCGGTACAGTAGAATCGGAAGCAATAGTCCGGTTGTGTAGTACCTCTCAAACAATTTATTTGTTTCGGTACTGTAGAACCGGAAGCAATATTTCGGTTCAGGAATGTTTAATTTTCTTTCGTCTCTGTAGTACCAGAATGTTTTTTCCAGTACTGTAGAACTGGAAATGTTAACACGTTGAGGGTATTTTGGTCCACGTAAATTATAAATGGGGGTCAAAAAGTCGGAAGTGGGGGCCAAAAAGCAATTTCCGAAGATAACACCTTCAAAAGGGAATTGTTTTTTGGCCCCCCTTTTCGACTTTTTGGCCCCCATTTCATATTTCCGTAAACCAAAATACCCTTAAGGGTGTTAACATTTCCGGTTTTATGAAACCGGAAAAGTCTTTTCGGTATTGCTGAACTGGAAGCAATTAAAAAATCCTTCCGGTTTTGATGAACCGGAAGCACTATTATGGTATTTTTAGCTTAATATGCAGATGAGAATCACTTCCTGTTCTACTATTCCGGTTTTGCTTAACCGAAACCTTTCCGGTTCGGTTAAGTCGGAAAGATTCCGACTCATTTTTATATTGTAACTGGACCTCACAAACCGGAAAGGGGTCTAAATTTGTTCCGGTTTTGCTTAACCGAAATGCTTCCGGTTTTACTTAAACGAATTTATTCCGGTTTGGCTTAACCGAAACTCTTTCCGGTTTGGTTAAGTCGGAAAGATTCCGACTCATTTTTATATTGTAATTGGACCTCACAAACCGGAAAGAGGTCTAAATTTGTTCCGGTTTTGCTTAACCGAATTGTTTCCGGTTTTACTTAAACGAATTTATTCCGATTTGGCTTAACCGAAACTCTTTCCGGTTTGGTTAAGTCGGAAATCTTCCGACAGCTATTTGTATTGAAATTTTATCAAACAAATCCGGAAAAGGGATCTAAATTTCTGGTTCAGTGAAACCAAAAGGATTCCGGTTTGGTATTACCGGAAATTTTAACAAACTTAAGGGTATTTTGATCCAGGCAAATTATAAATGGGGGCCATAAAATCATATACGAGGTCCAAAAAGCAATTTCCCCTTCAAAATAGGAATTAAGTGGAGTGCGTTTTTACTTTTTAGTTGTCATCAACACATTAATACCCCAACGGCTCTTCTGGTCCTTAGAGCCCTGTGGCCCCTTATAAGTTGCTTAAATGCGGGTACTTCCTCCTATCATTGTATAAAAATAGACTTTATAAAATTAATTTATAAACAGTTTTAGACCATTAATAAAATAAGAGAATAATGTATCTCAGGATAGCACGAGAGATGATTACCTCCTTATACCAATCAAACACTGACACATGTCTTTTTTTTAAGTTTTTTTTTTTAAAAAAAAGAGAGTCATACTCCTCTGTTTTGGTTCTTCGCCATATTGGAATTCTTTTCCACTTCTAGGGCCACAACAATATATCGTGATTGTGATTGTTGCTTTCCTACCGCCCACCGCCACCATCGTGCACCACCAGTCTCTTTCACTCACCGCTGGTTTTGGCCACCCTGTGTCTATCTCTTCTCTGTGTAAGAACAAGGGCACAGCTCACAGCCCTTGTTAATAAAGGTAGGATTTCACACGGCACAACTTTAATAATTTAGTATGCTCTTGTTCTTATACACAATATAACTCACAGCCTTTTGATTTAGAAATAATTATTATACACTTAAGTGCTGTGAACTGTGCTCTTGTTCTTATACACTAAATTATTATGTGCCTTTGACTTATCATTGCTCATTTGCATAGCACAAGAGCACTTAATTTGTTTTTCCTAAACATACATGCAAGAAAGACAACTCTAAAACTTTGAACACAATTTATTCAAATAAAATAAATTAAAAACAATACTAATAAAATAAACTTTGAACACAGTTTAATGCAATTGATGACTAATATCCCTACTTCATACTATATGAAGGAAAACTGACAAATTGAATACACTGTTTTTAAAAAAGAATTACAACAATTAGGTGTTAATCTATTAACATTACAATTGGAAGTGGCTCATGGATATGTGAAACACTGGTCACAAACTTGTTTGCGTTTTTCTTTGTGGGTTGCTTTTTCCAAGCCCCAATGGTTTATATCCTCCTCCTCTCATGTGCACGAGTCCTCACCTTCTTCCTCTTCCGGAAACCATGAGACGGAGTTCTATCACATCCAAAGAACAAGAGGCCATTATGGTAGGTCAATCCACTATGTGCTAAAACTCCGTCATCATCATCATCATCATATCAATCTAATCTGATTATAGGTAAAATTGGGAGTGGGAGGAAGGGAGAAGAGACTTGTTGTGCGAGAATGACGGTGCGATAGTGGTCTAAAAGTGGCGCAAAGGTGGCTGTGGCGGTGGACTTCGGCGGATGTTCTATCAATGATGAATGGGTTTCAATGAAGAATTTCTCAATGGCTGCGACGGTGGACGACAATGGGTGGAGGTGTGATAGTGGCATGTGAGGGGTGGCGTGATGGTGGCCGGCGTGAGAGAGAAGAAAGTAACGAGAAGTAAGAAGTTGGGGCAGAGAAAGAAATCAAGAATGAATAGGAAGAGGAAAAAAAACAGAAAAAAAAAGAAAAAAAAAAGAAGTGCCAAGTGTCATTCTATCACTGGAGATAACTTTTAATTTTTCCCTCTATTTTTTTCTTATTTATAATTATATATGTTGGCCAAATTATGTATTACAGTATAAGTTATTTAATAAATTTCATCTAGTTGCACAACTAATTTTACTAAACAGCTCTACTTCAATAAACTAGTTATATAACTATAAGTTTTCAGTTTCAATCCAACAACTTTCAATTAGATTTACAATTATTAGCTACAATCTCACAATTATCAATTATAAACTCACAGCTTTAAGATAGTTTTATCAAACAATCTCGATGTGTTTGGATTATTAGAAAGATTAATCTCTATTTAGGCTCATATTTCGAGAGATTAAATTTTGCATGAAGATACTCTTATTTATTTTATTTATTTATCCATTAATGCTGAGTTTCTATTTTTTATAATATTAAAAAAAAAGTGAGAGTCTGTTTGGTTTGCGAAAACGTTTTCTGTTTTATTTTAAAAAATTATTGCTAGTTATAACTATAATCCCATGTTTAGTTTATACAAATTTTTATTAATTATTAATATGATCTCGTGTTTTCATTTCGTTTCCTGTTTTCAAATATTTATACATGAAATAGTGAAAATTCCTATATAAAATTTTGAAGATAGAAAATGAAATAAAAATACGGGATCTGTAATACCCGCAATTTTTCCCCCATTTTAATAATTTGATTTTTTTTTTGAATTTTTGATTGGGCATTTCTTTTCAAATTTATGAGAATATATTATTCGATTTATATTTATGGGAGGAATTAATTGTTTGGGATTTATTTTATAATAATGAATTATTCTATTTCGTGTTTTGAAGAAATTATTCGTTATTGATTTAAAAAGAATTTATTAACTTTGAAAATTCATAACTTTTGACTGGTAAATCGGAATCAGACGAAATTACTGTCAAAACGATCGTATTAAAATGTAGAATTTAATTTTTTTAAGTTTGGTTCTTAAAAATGCTGCCACGAAATTTTCATTTTTTTGGGAGATTATAATGTTTTATTATTTAAAGAAAATTGGAAGTATGATTTTTAAATGTTATTGACAGCATTGGAAAAATATTATTTTTACCTGTGTAAGTATCACACGGTTTTGATATTTATTTTGTGCATGTTGAATTTTGAATTGTTAGACATCCATTTATTAGTGCACAAGACCCTAGGGTAACCAAATTAATGTCACTTATCTTTAACCAACCTTATTTATGACCCACATTTAATTACCCTATCTTAATGTAGATTTTCCACCAATGGATAACCTTATTTCTATTTCTCTACACACTCTCCTATTCTAATTAAATTCTAAACCCCTATTTTAATAAAATGAACCCCACCCCACCTAATTCTATAAATAACCCCATGACCCCAACCCTTCTTACATTTGGTTCCGAGAAAAAAAAAAAGAAAGGGAGAGAAGAGAAGATGGTCGAGAGAGGAGAGGAAGAAAGAGGAAGGGGAAAGCTTTGATTTTCACCTCATTTTCGTCCTTCCATTTAGGTGTTGATCGTTCTTCTAGCATAATTTTCTTTCTCTTTTCCTTTTTGTTTCTCGGTTTTTACTTTGGTTTCGTGAAGAGTTTTTATTGTTAGATGTTCAAAAGCTTTGCATGTGTGTTTAGTGATTTCTTTTCACTTTTTAAGCATTATTATGTAAGGATTTAAGTTTGAAAAATGAAAGAGGGACATGCATCCAAGCTTGATGTCCCCACAGTTTTGCCCTTGTTCTTGCTCAAATAATCTTTGTTTTATTTAAATGTTTGGGAAGTGAAAGATTAAGAATGGATTGTTAATGATTTTGATGTGCATGTTATTGTTTTGGTTTTTGTTTATAAAATCCCCCAATTTTTCCCTTGTAAGTTTCGGCCTAGGGCTTTAGCATAGAGGAGATTAATTTTGTTTTTGATGCATGTTAAGGATTTGTTAATCTTTGTTATTTTCTAGCTCATTTTCGGTTTCCATGTGAAGAATAGGTTGTTAATTGATTTTGTCTTGGTTTGGGGCTTTTAGAACTATATGGTTTACCCCTTTTTTTAGTGTTCAAATAATTTTTGTTTCTTTGATTTGTGTTAAAAATGATGCAAAATAAGTTGCTTTAGGTTGTCTATGAACTAATATGTGTTATGGTGTTGACTTGATTTGCAAAGATCTTTCCTTTTTATTTATGTATGCCACGACCTAGGCAAGGGAATGAGTGAAATGATTTTAATCTTGATGCATGTTATTGATTGATGCACCTTTGTTGTTCTTGTCTTATTGTTCGACTTCTATGAGAAGAATAAAAGAAATGATCGATTTTTGTCTTTGTTTAGTTGTTAAAAATACCATACGGTTTTGTGTAGTTTTTGGTCCCCATGATTTTGTTTTATTTCCTTGATTTAGTTTATGTTTGGAATAAGTAAATAAAGGATGATTTATGATGCATGTTGTTGTTTTGGTTCTTATTTTGCAAAAAAAATCCCAAATTTTTCTTTGTGCATGTCTCGGCCAAGATGAAAATATAGGGAAAATGATTTTTGATCTTTGATGCATGATAGTTTATTGGGTTACTTTGCAAAGAATCAAACTTATTTTTCTTGGTTTGTCTCGGTGTGGTATGTATGTTAAGGACATGATTTTGTTTTGTGACTATTACTTGATGCATGTTTCGGTTTTGGTGAATGTTGTTTGTTGATAAACCTTGGTTGTTTTCTTGCCATAATTTCGGGTTTTATGAGGAAAATAACTAAATGAATTGATATTGTTTTTTTGGTTTGCCCCTGGTATCCGGCCCACTGGGCCGACTAATCCAGTTCGAGGGGGGTCCCGGGGTTAACGTTTTATTCCTCTCCCAACGTTGTTGCGGGGGATCGAACCGTGGTTCGCCCTACCAAGTGCAGCCCCTGGCACCACTACACCAACAGCTCGTTGGTAATGAATTGATATTGTTTGGTTTGATGTTTAGTGGTATCTTTTGGTTCATGAATATGAATGGTTATAGGTGTAGGAACTTATTTGAGTTTGTGTGTTTAGTGATGAACATATTCGGTTTTGTGTGTGTAGAAAGGAAATGGTTTTGTTTGTTAAGAACCACTGTGAAAGTTAGTAATTTTAGCTTGTAGGAGGTTTTGTTAAAAAGTACTTTTACTAATTGGATTGACTTGAAATTTTAGTATGTTGTTCCTAAGGATATGTGAATGTGTTCTAGAAAAGTTTGGACTTATTTTGGTATTTTTACTGAATTTTGGTTTGTTTGGTGTTGATTTTGGAAGTTAGTGATTTCGATGATAAGAAGTCTTGATGAATGATGATTGCCCCTGTCCAATAATTTTGAAATTTTGTCACTGTTTTTATAAGGATTATTTAAGAGCCTCTGAATTTCTTTTAGGATTTATAGAGTTTGTTTACTAATTTTACAAGAATTACTTTTGAAGAAACGATTTCAGAAAAATGAGTTCTTCGGATAATAAATGAACAAAATTTTCAAACCTATACTGCTCCAATGGATTTGAAATTTTTATGATAAGACTTTGCACATGTTAGGAGACTCTCTGTAAAATTTGAGGTGATTTGGAGTTGAATTGGTATTTTTAATAAATGCAAAACAGTGAGCAGTCCAGCTCAGGATTTTCAGAGTTTGAGAGGATTTTAGGTAGAAAAATGTGACTTAACCAACTCCAAATAATCTGAAATTTTTGTGAGCTAATATTGGAGGTATTTGGATGTTCTTTACTAAATTTCATGTCAATTGGAGCTAGTTTTCTAATTTTAATAATTGTATGTTTGCTTCAGGTGGCTACAGACCTCATTGTGTTTTCATAGCAAATCTGAGTGGAAATGTATGTTCGGAATGGTGGAATAGCCTAAAAATTTTATTTGATGAACTTTGGAATATGTTTTAGTGTGTTGCAAAATTTGGGATTAAAACTCATTGATTTGGTATAGTTTTGGAATTTGTTTTCTTTGATTTCTCCGTATCCGATCTAACATCTTAATTGATACTTTTTGGTATATGTGATACTTTGTGTACTTTCTAGACTTGACTGAATTTCTATATTTTGATTGTGATATTTGGATATGATTAAAGGAGTATAGGAAGTTAGTTTTTTGTTTTAAAAAGTGAGCTTGCATGCTATGTGATTTAAATTGGTTTAAGATCAAGAATTTGTATGCCCTAATTGATTTGTTTTCTTGTTTTGGTTCTTACTTATATGAACATGCCGTCATGGAAATTGTTTGTTTTAAATTGCATACTTGTTAACATTATTTGTTTTAAGTGATTAAGGCATGTGAGGTAGAGTTGGGTTATTTGCTACTTATGATACCCTATTCGGATTCATGAAGAAAGAGTTAGGGCAATTAATCTTTGTCTTGGTTCCATTTGTCTATATGATTTAGTTTTGGTTAAATGAGAACTTGGATTTGGTTTGTTCTAAGTGTTGCATGTTGATTTAATTATTTAATTTATATTTGTGCTTGACTTGGTTAGGATGAGTTTAGGGATTGAAAATGATTTGTTTGATTTACTACGTGATAATTGTTTAGGATTATTTTCATGATAAAGAAAGTGAAGGAAAATGAGGCATGAGTATAAGTGCATGAGATTGAAGTGGTGTGTTTTGCTTTGTTTGGTGGTCATATGTTAAGATATTTGGTTTGGCGGATTGTCTTCGAAAATAAGTTGATTTTGAGTAAATTAACTTTGGTTTACCTTGACACATGATTCGGTCTTAGCATGAGGATTAGAGGAGGAATTTATTTTGTTAAATCCTAAGTATTATTTGAAGTTTGTTTAGTATATGTGAAAATAAAATGGAAGAGTTAATGTTGTTGTTTATTTTCGATTAAGTTTTAGTTTAGAACTTAATTGATTTATTCTAAGTACTACTTGAATGCTTAATTAGTTATGTGCTTACTTTCTTAATTTAATTGAATGCCTGAATAATCTTGAGTTGATGATTTTATGATTTATGGTTTGTCGTTTATAAGTGTGATTGATAATTGAAAAGTGTGTGGTTACGTAATTAGTTTTGGAAATTTAAAGTGATTTTTGGGAATGACTTAATTGATTTAATTAAGGATTTTTGGATATGTGTAGTGGCTGCCCACGTTGTATTTGGTGCTAACATTTGGAAAATAAAGTGTTTAAGTGTTGGTTTTATGCTAAAGTGCTATATGAAGTAAAATGTACTTTTACGGTGTTTTCGGATTTTCTAAAAGTTATTTCTTGGATTTAATCTTTGCTGTCGCGGATTTATTCAACTTGCTTTTCGATTCTAAAAGTGTGTTTAATTGATTTAAAGTTTAAGTTTTAAGTGGTATTTGATTTGAGAAAAGTTGGATTGAAAGTTAAGTTTTTCGATGTTTTCGAGTTCGAACGGGCTGCTATCCAAGGCGGACCAGTCACTAACCCATTTATCTAAAATGACTTTGTTAATCGTTTCACGATGGTTTTAAGAGATTAAAAGTGTTTAAAAGTTTTGGAACGAATTTGAGAAATATTTTTGTTTTGACTTTACCCGAAGGATTTTAACTTAAGTTTACAAGGGATGAATTTTAATTATGGATTTGATGCTTGATTTGAATTATGATATTAATATATAATGTCTGTCTTGAGAATGTAGAAGGTGTCAGTTGAGGACGCGTGTCGGAGGACAGCACCCGTAAGGACTCTTTGGATTTCTGTTGGCGCTCGAGGTGAGAGAGCATCTTTCCTGAGACACAGTGGTGTGTAGGTAACATGTTAAGATGTTCCTGACAATCTCGAAAGCCGGAACGTGGGGTCAAAGAGTCAGTCGTATAGTGGCAGTTGATTGTGTATGTTTGGCCATTTATATGCAGGACTAAGACATCTCTTTTCTGTTAAAATAGTATGACATGATGCTATTTATTTATGAGGATGAGATGTTATGATACGCTGCTCTATGCCTGCTGAACTTTTATCTGAAATTGAAAGTAATCAAGTTATGTGAAATTGAAATTGAAAGTAATCATGCTTTAAATGTTAAAGTAAAATAATGATGCTAATGAAAATGATGTAAAAATGTTAAAAGTACTTGATGAAAAGACTGGTAATTTTAGAAGTGATAAAAGTAAAGTAGACTTGTACAGAAAACTTAATTGGAAAGAATGAGATGCTGTGGACATGACAGGCATATGATAATAAATCTCCCTGACGTGCACCAAGGTGGATTTCGTACTTTTCAGGTTGAGTTTGTGCTGGCCACGTGTGCAGTATGCCCGTGTGTCCGAGCCCCAATATGTTAAGCAAAGTATTGTTGAAAAAGACTAATGTGAAAGATGGATAACTAGAGGTCGAGGATCACCGAAGGAATGTATAAGGGTGACTCATCCGAACATTAGGATTAATAATACACTAATAAGACTTTAAAAGACATTGAATAACGCGGTGAGATGAGTGTGAAGTAGTGGAGAAGAAGATACCCTGTTTATCTGCAGATACTCAGGTGAGCGATTGTGATAGGGGAAGGTGATGACGGTGAAACGTTAAGTAACCTAAAGTGCTTTTCTAGGCAGAACTAGTCTATAAGTGATCGGGCCTTAAGACCCAAGGGATCGTATCCCGTTCTACACTCGAGACTATAAAAGTACTGTCGCCCCCTTGATCAAATTCGAAACGGTGAGAGAGAACCTGAACGAGACGGACAGTCAATTGGTTGTTAGGCCCTTGCGGTATCGCGTAAAAGGTTAATTGTGTTGGAAACCAACAAGCGAGCTTAGCAATTACTAGAGGGGGGGTGAATAGTAATATGGAAGCAACAGTGACTAATTTTCGGTGCAATTAAAAGATAATTGATCAAAAGCTTGTTTTTCTGAAACTGGGCAATTTACTCGAGTGAATTTAAAAACACTCGCGTGTTTTTCAGAAAACCTGAAAAACACTCGCGTGAAAATGAAGAACACTCGAGTGAAATGCTACGAAATACTCGAGTGAATTGAAAAACACTCGAGTGTTTTATGCAGAACAGAAAGGAGCAGTTTCAGAGAAATTTAGCAAAATGATTCAATTTCTTAAAGACTAATCCAGGGCACATATAAATCAAAGTGGAGGGCAATTAAACTAAGTTAAAACAAGTTGAAAACAAGTTAATTGCAACCAATTGCTACTAGAATTATAAAAGCCCCTTTCTAGAGAACTTAGGGTTTGGTTTTACTTGAAATCTAAGAAAGCTATAAAAGAGAGAGACAACACCAATTTTATCCTGGTTCACACTCAATCTAGAGTGCTAATCCAGTCCCTCTAATCAACTTAGGAGTTTCTACTAGTGATCAAATTGTTAGAAATTACAAGGATAAATTGAGATTCCTCACTCAATCCTAACCCTTTTCAAGAGTGTACCAAACTCTTGAAATTTCTACCCCAACTTGATTTGGTGATGAAGAGTCCCTTTTTCTTAAGCTCATTGGAACCTCCAAGAGCCCACCAAGCTAAGAATCCTCTTAGTCTTTCTGCTTGAGAACCTCCCAAGGCTTGAAAACTTGGATACCTCACCAAGTACTTGGATACCTCACCAAGATTTTCTAAACAAGCTAAAGTGTTTGAGTGATTGAGAATTTTACAACAAATAATTCTCTTACAAATGAAGCACACTCTCTTAACTCACTAAGACAAATAATAAAGATGAATGCTTGGTTGAGTTTAGAGAGAAAAAATGATTTTAACACTTGAGAGAGAGAGAATCAATGATAGAATGTGAGCTTGTTCCACTTGGATAATGGTCACTCTTCAGAATATAAGTGAGGGGACAAAAGGGAAGCAAAAACCAAGTTATTCTTCCTTTTTGTCCTCTTCTAACGTTTAAAAAATTTTGCTGACAGACCTAAATCACTCGAGTCTTTTTGAAAACACTCGAGTGTTTTAGTCAACTCTGATAGTGTTGCCTTTTTACTTTATCCAACGGCTATATTACTGAAAATTCATAAATCACTCGAGTGAATTGAGAATCACTCGAGTGAATTGCTCAATGTTGGAAAAATTAAGTTTTTCTAACATTGTTTTCAATTCTCTTCTCAAGTCTAATTGGTTTTAATCTCAACCTTTCATGCATGATCATTATTTGACCTTATGTGAGAATAAAAACCTAAACTATCCACTCTCATAAATAAAATAAAATACAATAAGAATAAATTAAACTAAACACTTGATCTTCTTTATTGTTGGGCTTGCATTCTTCAAATTAAGTCCATAATTTAATTACATTGTCATCATCAAAATTAATCCACCTTAATCAGAGATTTGATTTTACAATCTCCCCCTTTTTGATGATGACAAAATAATTAAACCTCTAGCACTTGAGAGCTCCCCCTCAATCTAGGAACCTTTTTAACTTGTACAATCCAGAAAATGCCAAGCACAACGTAATACAATAATAATCATAATCAAGTGCTCATTGGTATCAGAGCAAGAGCATATATCATCAAAGTGAAAGTAAGAAAGCGGAAAAAATAAAAAATATGCTCTTTGCTCTTTAATCTCCTTTCTCCCCCTTTTTGTCATGATCAAAAATATAACGTTTTGGAAACAAGGTGGAGAATGAAGGATACCAATAAGAAAACTTTCCCTTAAGAGTAAATAAGAATCAAAATATGACTATGAAGCGATAAAAAAAACTTTAAAGAACATGAAAACCATGAGGAAAACATGATTAATGCATAAATATCATAACTCCATCTTTCCACACACACCATCCATAGACCATGAAACATGAGTTTTAAAGACAGGTACATACAACTCCCAGCAAAATTAACAAAAGTCTCAAAATAACGAAATAAAGTCATAAAGCATAAAATCTAGTGCAAAACTAGAAGAAATTTTGAAAAATTGGGGTTTTTGGGGAGTTAGGGTTTTGGAAAGGGAATGATGAATTTGATGCTCAAAAACTTGAATTTGATGTGAAATAGGAGTAGAAATGAGTTTAGAAGATGAAATAGAGTTGAAATATGACTGATAACTGAGTTTAGAAAATCGCAGCAGCAGGCTATATCTGATGAATTCACTCGAGTGAATTTTAAATCACTCGAGTGTTTTTCAGAAGTTCTGAAGAACACTCGCGTGAAATCGAATTCACTCGCGTGTTAGCCGAAAGAGGGATTTTCAGAAACTTTTAATTCACTCGAGTGAAATGGGATTCACTCGAGTGTTGGCCCAAAAGACTCGAGTCTTTTATAAAAGACTCGCGTGTTTTGCATCAGACCTGCTCAAAAACTTTTCCAATTAAAACTGATTTAATTTTGAATTAAAATCACTCGAGTGATTTACGAAACACTCGAGTGTTTTTATCAAATATGCAGAAAAACTGAGTTTTGAAACACAAAAGCACAAAATCAAACACATTTAATGAACCCAATAGATAGGAGACATGATCACACACAATTAAAGACACAAATTTATAACATCTTCAAGGTAATTACAAACAAGTATCACCACACACTAAAGTTAGACACACTTGGTGATTTTCAAATGGCACAAATCGATTAGTTTATACTTGACTCCTCTAAAATACCAAGTTCCCTTCTTATATGATAGAAGGTATCCCTTGGCAAAGGTTTTGTAAAAATGTCCGTTAATTGATTTGTGGTACTTACAAATTCAATTGTGCAATCACCCTTTTGAACATGATCCCTTAGGAAATGATGTCTAATTTCAATGTGTTTAGTCCTTGAGTGATATACCGGATTCTTAGTTAGATTGACGGCACTCGTGTTATCGCATTTTATGGGAACACTTTCTAATTTTAAACCAAAATCCGCTAATTGTTGTTTCATCCACAAGAGTTGAGCACAACAACTACCGGCGGCGATATATTCCGCTTCGGCGGTGGAAAGAGCAACACAAGCTTGCTTTTTAGAAAACCATGACACTAATGAACTTCCCAATAAATGGCAAGTACCACTAGTGCTTTTGCGATCAAGCTTGCATCCCGCAAAGTCGGAATCCGAATAGCCAACTAAACTAAGACTAGCATCCCTAGGATACCATAATCCGGTGTTAATTGTTCCTTTAAGATATTTAAAAATATATTTAACCGCGGATAGGTGTGATTCTTTAGGATTAGCTTGACAACGGGCACACATGCATACACTAAACATAATATCCGGTCTAGATGCGGTAAGATATAGAAGACTACCTATCATGCCTCTATATTTACTTACATCAACCGGTTTACCTATGTCATCCTTGTCTAGGTAGCATGTTGTGCTCATGGGAGTGTATGCTTCTTTGCATTTGTCCATTCCGAATTTTCCAAGGAGCTCCTTGCAATATTTTCCTTGATGCAGAAAAATCCCCTCCTTGACTTGCTTGATTTGAAGTCCTAGGAAGAACTTGAGCTCCCCCATCATGGACATTTCAAATTCCTTTTTCATCAAAATTAGAGAACTTTCTACAGAAGGACATGTTAGTGGCACCAAAGATAATATCATCTACATATATTTGCACTAACAAAATGTCCTCTTTGGTTTTGTAGATGAATAGTGTATTATCAACCTTTCCCCTTTGAAAGCCATTTTCTAATAGAAAGGTACTTAATCGATCATATCAAGCTCTAGGAGCTTGTTTTAATCCATAAAGTGCATTTTTCAACTTGTAAACATGGTTTGGAAACTCATGACTTTCAAAACCGGGTGGTTGCTTAACATACACTTCTTCATTTATGAAACCATTCAAGAAAGCACTCTTGACATCCATTTGATAAAGAGTAAAATTCATGATTGATGCAAAGGCAAGCAAGATTCGGATTGCCTCAAGACGTGCAACCGGAGCAAAAGTCTCATCATAATCAACACCTTCCTCTTGGTTGTACCCTTGGGCAACAAGTCTCGCTTTGTTTCTTATAATCAAACCGGATTCATCAAGTTTATTTCTATAAATCCATTTTAAACCAATTATGGTATGATCATCGGGTATAGGCACTAATTCCCAAACATCATTTCTAATAAATTGATTTAGTTCTTCTTGCGTGGCCATAACCCAATGTTCATCCATAATTGCTTCCTTAATTGAATTTGGTTCGATTTGAGAAACAAAGGAAACAAAATGACAAATGTTTTGAATTGACCTACGAGTTAATACTCCCTTTGAAAGATCTCCTATGACATTGTCAATAGGGTGAGCTTTCACCGTTTTCCAAGCCGGATCAAGTTCATCTTTGACTTCTCCTTCATCCTTTAATTTTTCCATCTCTTTGTCAACATTTGAAATCTCAAGTCCATCATCACTACCTTCAAATAAAACACTATCTTCTTTCGAAGACTCATTAAAAACAACATGAATTGATTCTTCAATAGTCATAGTTCGTTTATTATAAACTCTAAAAGCTTTACTATGAGAAGAGTAACCCAAAAATATTCCCTCATCCGATTTAGAATCAAATTTTCCAAGTTGATCTTTTCCATTGTTTAAAATGTACACTTTGCATCCAAAAACATGGAAATGGGATATATTGGGTTTTCTACCTTTGTAAAGCTCATAGGGGGTTTTCTTTATCATGGGCCTAATTAAAATTCTATTCATTACATAACAAGCCGTATTAACGGCATCGGCCCAAAAGTATTGAGGTACTTGAGAATCATTTAACATGGTTCTAGCAAGTTCCTCTAGCACCCTATTTTTCCTCTCAACAACTCCATTTTGTTGTGGAGTTCTAGGTGCCGAATATTGGTGCTCAATTCCATGCTTATCACAAAATCTATCAAATTTATAGTTTTCAAATTCACCTCAATGGTCGGTTCGAATAATAATCACTTTTTGATTTACTTGGTTTTGTGCAAGTTTAATGTGGCGTTTAAAAGACTTGTAGGTCTCACTCTTAGCACTTAAAAACAATGTCCATGTAAATCTTGTAAAATCATCAACAATCACCAAGGCATAGTAGTTGCCACCAAAGCTTTTTACTTGAGAGGGTCCAAACAAGTCCATGTGAAGCATTTCCAATGGTCTTGTTGTGGACACATCATTTTTGGAACCAAAATGATTTTTAGTTTGTTTGCACTTCTTGCAAGGAGTGCAATCACCTTTAATTTGAAAATTGAGCTTTGGTAAACCAACTACTAAGTCTTTGGATTGAAGTTTCTTAAGTTGATTTATATTAATGTGAGCGGTCCTACGATGGCATAACCAAGTATCACTTTCTTTGCTAATTAAACATTTTAAAACTAAAGAAGTGATATTATTCAATTCAACCATGCAAGTGTTATTAGACCTTTTTCCAACAAATTTGATAGATTCATCTTTGTCACTTTTTATGAGACAATGAGTAGAGGTAAATAATACATGGTTACCAATATCACATAATTGACTAATGCTCAAAAGATTATGTTCTAATCCTTGAATATAAAGTACATTATCAATAACCAAGTTGGAAGAATTACCAATTTTACCTATACCAAGTATTTTGCCTTTGTTGTTGTCCCCATATGTGACATATCCCTTTTCCTTAGGAGTAAGCTCAATGAAGTGTCGCTTATCTCCCGTCATGTGCCTAGAACATCCACTATCAAGTATCCAAAGTTGCTTTCCGGTTCTAAGGCACACCTACAAGACACAATCACTTGCTCATTTTGGGTACCCAAATTATGTTGGGTCCCTTTTTGTTAGTCTTGGATGATTCTTCCTTCTTAATCCAAACATAAGTACCATTTTGAATTCCAAAATTTTTGATATGGCACTTATTGTTTGTATGTCCAAATTTTCCACAATAAAAGCAAGTTGGTTTCTTTGTAAAATCAATTTTTGAGAATGAACCAACCTCTTTATTTTTCTTTTTCTTGTGGACATATCCTAGACCGGTTTTGTTTGAATTGTGTCTAAGAGAACAAATTAACCGACCTAGGTTTCTATCACTTTTGTTAAAAGTGTTGAGTTTGATTTTCAAATCATTAACTTCATTTTCAAGCACACAACACTTTTCACAATGAGTGATGGTATATGATTGATTTGCATTCTCACAAACATGACTAGAGTTAGCAAGTTCCAAGGATGCATTTTGGAGTTTCAAATCATTAATAGATTTTTCTAATTCATTGATTTCCTTTTGATACTCCAAAAGCTTCTTTCCTTTTTCCTTGTTAACTTTAGCAAGTCTTTCAAATTGTGTTAGCATCTCATTATATTCATTTAGCAAATCATCATAAGAAATAGTATGAGAGGAGGTGTAAGAATAGTTAGATGATACCTCATCCTCACTCTCATTGTCATTTCTTTTACTACTTGAGGAGACTTCATTGTCATTCTTGTCCATGAGGCATAACTTGGCTTCCTCATCATCCGAACTACTTGAGGATGACTTGGAATCCTTTTCCAGTTCATCCCAAACGATGTAAGCTCTTTTCCCCTTGCCATCTTGAGTCTTCCTCTCATTCTTTCTCAAGTAGGTGGGACATTCCATTTTTATGTGTCCTATCCCACCACACTCATGACATTTTACACTTTCGCTTGAGCTCTTGTTTCTTTGCTTGTTATCCTTGGATCTTTTGTCTTGAGGTTTCTTGTCCTTAGAGAATGATGAACTACCCTTTTTGCCTTTGAGGAATTTGTTGAACCTCTTAGCAAATAAACCAATCTCTTCCTCATTTAGAGCATGATCAGAGCTTTCACTTGAAGATTCATCTTCATCCTCTTTTGACATTTTAGTTGAGGCTTTTAGAGAGATGCTCTTCTTTTTCTTGTCCGAATCTTCATTTAAGTGAAGTCTTGATAGTTCCATCTCATGTTCTTGGAGCTTTCCAAACAAGGTGGTCAAGTCCATAGATTTTACATCCTTAGCTTCCTTGATGGCGGTCACCTTAGGTTGCCATCTCCTATTAAGACATCTCAAGACTTTGTTAGTAGTTTCACCATCTCTAAATTCCTTTCCTAAGCCAATCAATTGGTTAACGATATGTGCGAACCTTGTTTGCATATCATTGATAGACTCATTGGGGAACATATGAAAGAGCTCATATTCATGAGTTAAAGCATTTAATCTTGAGTCTCTGACTTCACTAGTTCCCTTATGAGTAATTTGCAAGGTATCCCACATTTCTTTAGCCGATTGACATTGTGAAATCCTATGAAATTCATTTTTGGACAAAGCGGAGAAGATGATATTTTTAGCTTTTAAATCATATGAAACTTTCTTTTTATCATCTTCATTCCAACTTGTCCTAGGAATAACAATGGCTTCACCATTAATCACTCTTCTAGGAATATAAGGACCTTTTTCAATTGCATCCCAAATATCGGTGTCTATTGCTTCTACAAACACTCTCATCCTAACCTTCCAATAAGAATAATCTTCACCATTGAAGAATGGAGGTCGGTTAAGAGACATAGACCCTTCTTGTTGATTTCTAGAGCCCATTTGTTTCCAAAAGGATCTTTTTCGAAAAAGCTTTTACGCTCGAGCTTTCGACCGAGCTCTGATACCACTTGTTGGAAACCAACAAGCGAGCTTAGCAATTACTAGAGGGGGGGTGAATAGTAATATGGAAGCAACAATGACTAATTTTCGGTGCAATTAAAAGATAATTGATCAAAAGCTTGTTTTTCTGAAACTGGGCAATTTACTCGAGTGAATTTAAAAACACTCGCGTGTTTTTCAGAAAACCTGAAAAACACTCGCGTGAAAATGAAGAACACTCGAGTGAAATGCTACGAAATACTCGAGTGAATTGAAAAACACTCGAGTGTTTTATGCAGAACAGAAAGGAGCAGTTTCAGAGAAATTTAGCAAAATGATTCAATTTCTTAAAGACTAATCCAGGACACATATAAATCAAAGTGGAGGGCAATTAAACTAAGTTAAAACAAGTTGAAAACAAGTTAATTGCAACCAATTGCTACTAGAATTATAAAAGCCCCTTTCTAGAGAACTTAGGGTTTGGTTTTACTTGAAATCTAAGAAAGCTATAAAAGAGAGAGACAACACCAATTTTATCCTGGTTCACACTCAATCTAGAGTGCTAATCCAGTCCCTCTAATCAACTTAGGAGTTTCTACTAGTGATCAAATTGTTAGAAATTACAAGGATAAATTGAGATTCCTCACTCAATCCTAACCCTTTTCAAGAGTGTACCAAACTCTTGAAATTTCTACCCCAACTTGATTTGGTGATGAAGAGTCCCTTCTTCGTAAGCTCCTTGGAACCTCCAAGAGCCCACCAAGCTAAGAATCCTCTTAGTCTTTGTGCTTGAGAACCTCCCAAGGCTTGAAAACTTGGATACCTCACCAAGATTTTCTAAACAAGCTAAAGTGTTTGAGTGATTGAGAATTTTACAACAAATAATTCTCTTACAAATGAAGCACACTCTCTTAACTCACTAAGACAAATAATAAAGATGAATGCTTGGTTGAGTTTAGAGAGAGAAAATGATTTTAACACTTGAGAGAGAGAGAATCAATGATAGAATGTGAGCTTGTTCCACTTGGATAATGGCCACTCTTCAGAATATAAGTGAGGGGACAAAAGGGAAGCAAAAACCAAGTTATTCTTCCTTTTTGTCCTCTTCTAACGTTTAAAAAATTTGCTGACAGACCTAAATCACTCGAGTCTTTTTTAAAACACTCGAGTGTTTTAGTCAACTCTGATAGTGTTGCCTTTTTCAATTCTCTTCTCAAGTCTAATTGGTTTTAATCTCAACCTTTCATGCATGATCATTATTTGACCTTATGTGAGAATAAAAACCTAAACTACCCACTCTCATAAATAAAATAAAATACAATAAGAATAAATTAAACTAAACACTTGATCTTCTTTATTGTTGGGCTTGCATTCTTCAAATTAAGTAAATAATTTAATTACATTGTCATCATCAAAATTAATCCACCTTAATCAGAGATTTGATTTTACAAATTGTCATAATGGCCGGCCCGTACGGTTGTGGCCTTGACATATATGTATACTGTTGTTGATTTTCTCGGTTGTTCGACCTGCGTGGGTTAAGGTTCCTGCACGTCTCGTTTGCTTCCGTTTAGGCTTGGGAGGATTGAAGGAGATGTATGTATGCTAACCAAACTCCTCGATGACTTTTCCTTAATTCCCCTGTCATCGAAGGACGCGCTCAATAAGACTAAATCAAAAAAGTTTACGAATATAATAAAGATAGAATGCTAGATAATGAGAAAAGAGTTGTGAAAGAGTTATGGCAATAAAAGAGCTTTTGGGCGTGAAAATGAAAGGAAATATTGATGAAGGAAAGACCCGAGGTTAAGACTTGGCTTGCTAAGTACGAGAAAGAGAAGATAATGACAAATGGAGATATTGGAAATGATAATTTGAAATCATAAGCTGTGATCGCATGTTTGATGTATTGTTAATTATTTGTTTATCTTAATATGTTTACGTGTGTAATTTCACACCGTCGGCTTTCCGCCCGAAAGAGCTGATTCTCTCTATTTCTCTGCTATCTGTTTTTATCGCTCTTTTGTCGAACAATTAGATGGTGGACCTATGGACGGGGAAGGATCGTTTTAAGAGGAGGCGCCAACTGCAACTTCTAAGGATAAGGGCCATTAGTCTTCTTCAGCGTCTATCATGTTTTGCAGTGGTGTTGTATTTTGGTTCAGGTAGACTCTGATAACTTTACTCGGATATCCTGTAACCCCATACTGACAATAACGTTTTCAAACTTGATATTTGAAATATTATTTTGATGATTTACGATTATGATAAGTTGGGTTTCAAAGCGCGATGTTGGTGACATCTCGATTTGGAACTTGACGTGTGATGTGGGACATGAATGATTTATTTGATAATGGAAATGTTGTTGAACAAGAAATGCTTTACAAGATGATTTCATGCCCACGTCACTAATAAAAAAATCTCAGATTTTTACTAAATAAAAAAAAATTCAAATTACTAAATCGGGGTGTTACAGGATCACATCCATAATCAACAAAAACTTACATAAAAACACACGTATGATAAAAGAAAACATTAATTTCTGACTTCTTACTGTAAAGTCTTCTATAATGAATAAGTTTTCACTGAAATATATATATCAATTTTAGACTCGCCTAGATTGAGATACAATTTCACAAGGATTAACTACTAATAAACCAAGAGCATAAGGATAAAAAGTTCATCATTTAGAAGTAATGTCTAAGTATCAGCAACAATGAATGGTAGTTTATTACATTTTTTGAGTTTAAGTGATGTGATATGGGGGGTATACTACGCTTCCGCTGTAAATTTCTCGCTCCTTTTTATTCAATAATATCCTCACAAACATGTTTTTGGCGGGACCGTATCTTGCTGGGTGGGATCGAGATCAAGAAAGGACGAGGGACAACCATGCATGGTACTTCTCGACCGTGTCTTTGAAGGACAGTTGAATGAGAGACTCATGAATGCTGTTGGGTTGGACAAGCCAATAACTCGAACGTGTTCGGTCTGTTTTTTGAGCAAGAATTACAGTGTTACCTTACCTTCACCATGATACGGACTCCAAGTTATTATGGCAGAGCGCAAGGAGATTTATCATCAATATGATGATGGGAATGGAAACCAGAAGCACGACTGATCAGGGCCTTCGTGGTCCAAAATAAGAAAACCTTCAATAAAAGTAACAACGTAAGTGTGAGACTTTTTGTAGTACCGGTGAACCAGATGGCCATGGCGATTGAGTCTGGGACGGGGGACTCGTAGTATACCTCCAGATCTGGCAATAGCAAAAGATCCCATAACGTAACGTAATTTGAAAGGGGGCACACTAAGCAAGTACGATAAATTTGCCCCGCTCCGCTTTGTTAAAAGCAAGGATCACTATGGGAGGTCAAATCAATAAACTATGATTATGACTAATCTTTTTTTGGTTTCTTAAGGTATCTACCCAAGTAAATAGGTGTCTAATCATTTTCACATTGTCAGGCGTGTTCGGAGGAAATCTCATGGCAAGACCTCTTACATTTGCAAGAATCGAGAATTGAACCTCCAACTTTTGCTTAAGTAGCAACATATCCCTTGTCATAGGTGCTAATTTATACTAATATTTATCAATAAATTTTTAAAATAAAATCAAATAGACTTATTTATGTTTCTAGTCCCTGAAAGTTGAAGGTGTTTTGATTTTGGTCCCTAGAAGTTTTTTCCTAACGGATTTTTCCTAACGGCAGAGAGCAAAACCAAATTTTCAAAACAATTAAGAATTAGTCAAGATAAAAAAAACTTACAAAAACCAAAATCAAAACACTCCCAACTTTCAGGAATTAAAACGTAAACAGGCCAATCAAAAAAATATTTTCACAATCCAATTCCAAACAAACAAACACCAGAGATGCAGAGGGGAAGGGAGAAAGAAATGAAAATAGAAATACTACTCCTGTATTCTGTAGCAAGGCGAGAGTGGAGTTGAACAGTTGATGTAGAGGTGAAGTTAAGAAACCAGAGAGAGAGAGAGAGAGAGTAACGAAAAGCTACTAATAGTACTATATATATATCAGGGAGTGTTGAGTCTTGACAACTCTCTCACAAGTCTCAAGTCAGAAGGAATTCAGAAACAGGTAGTAGTTAGTTATTATTATGAGTACCAACGAAAAGGACAAAATCCTTCCTTCATCACCTTCTCCTTCCATCGAATTCTCCAAAGGCATCAATGGCCTCGACAAGATCATTCTTCGCGAATCTCGCGGTTCCTCCGCCGAGGTACTCCTACTCCTACTCATCGCGATCTATCTTTTCATTCTCACTTTCTTATCCTTAGATTCTCCTTTCCAATTCCGTACTCTTCCTCATCTCCTCAATTTCTTTGGATCTGGAATTGTTACTTTGTACACGATGCTCGATCTAACTTTCTACACTGTTTTTTTAATTTTTTTTTAAATTTTTTTGTTAAACCGAAATTTACAAAATAATTTACTATATCTGCACAGTGTTGCTTTTTCTTTTTCTTTTTTTTTTTGTTTTTAAATGTTACTACTATTTTTGCTTGAATTTCGAAGTGTTAAAGGATGATTTGGACTGTCGATTATACTATGTAGATGATGATGATGGCATTTGATTTGTTTGTGTGGTGATTTTTTGTTTCAGGTGTACTTGTACGGTGGTCACGTGACGTCTTGGAAGAATGACCATGGCGAGGAATTGCTTTTTCTCAGTAGTAAGGTGTGCACCTGTGTGTTGTATCAAACATGTTTGTTTTGCGAATACTTAAATTTAGTGATGAGCTAAATGGAATGGAATGAGATGCGATCCAAAGAAATCGAACATGTTTTATGATGGAATGGAGTGGACTGGAGAGTGAATAATAAGTTGGTTTTCTCTCGTTCCATCACGTACCCCCCCCCCCCCCCCCCCCGAAGTGGGAGAGAAGAAAAAATGGAGGTATTGGATGGAATGTAATGGAATTAGTCTTCGTTCCATTATTCTATCGTATTCTAAACAATCCAAACAATGGAACCAAGTGTCATTCCATTCTGTCCGTTTCTATCCATTTCCATCAATCCAAATGTTGATTTTGCTTTAAATATATTCGTAATCCGTACATTAAGTGGTCGAAAGAAATAACACGACTTCTGACAACTATAGGATATTTCGATAGTTTGAGATCTTATTTTGCTTTTAACATAACATCACTATTAATCATTATTTTCTGATTGGAGATTATCGAATCAGGGGTTTTGATCTCTCAAAATCGGGAAGTTAATGCACAAGTTTCTATCTTGCTTAGAAATTAATACATAGAATATCTAAATCCCTTATATTATTAATATTTGCGTCAATAACAGATAATGTAATTCCTGTACATTGTCAAAGGACCCCCTTCTTTTTCTGGGATGGGATAATTGCAGTTAACGGAAAACAATAAGCCTAAATAATTATTTTATCATGGTCTGTCCATGTGATGTGCTCTGACTGAAGTTTTGAAAATTTACAACTCCTGCTATTGTGTTGCTAAGCTATGATTCATCTTGTTTTACAAATGTCTTGTTCCTTTTGCAGGCTACGTTTAAGCCGCCAAAGGCAATTCGTGGAGGGATTCCAATATGCTTTCCTCAAGTATGTACTTCTTAACTACTTTCTTTTTTTCATGATTGCTTTCATCACGATAAAGCTGTTTTGGAAGAAGAGGTAGAAACGGGAGAAGGAGGATGAAATGATACAAGAGTGGAAATTGTTAATTGCTCATGTACTAAGTACTAACTGTCATTAAAGTTAAGCTCCCATGTTCTTAAAATGGTACCACTGTAATGATATACTCCAAGAAAAATATAAGCATGATATCTTATCTCAAGTTATCATATTACAATGTATTCATTGGGGGTATGTTTGGAAGGGTTCAGGGCAAGCTTAGTAACTGCTTTGATTTTTGCGAACTGCAATCGATCGTTTGCGGTGAATGGTTTTTAACGACATATTTGAGGAATGAAAAATTAGGTTTTTAATGGGCATTAGTTTTTAATGCTTTTTGCCAAGGAGAGTAGGCCAGGGCGAAGCAGAAAATTAACCAAAAGAGAAGATGAGAACCCAAAAGAAATGAACCTAGGCATCACCGTAGGTTTGGTTGCATCAAGTAACCAAGACGAGAGCAACTTGCTGCCAGATTTCTTAGGCAAACATTCTTCTCTTTTTGATAGCTGGGCACACATCACTTAGCCTTGTCGAAAGTTGGTACTCAACAACTTAGGGCCAAACTTAATTAATCATTTTCTAATTAGAAATATTAACTTTCCAAATAACTAAACCGGATTAAAAATATCTTACATAGACACGGTTATTACCCAACCTCAAACCCCAACCAGTAAGGTCTAAAATACCATGTGAACTGTAAGTATATTATATGCTGTAGTACTTCCTAGAAAGCTAGTTACCATAAACAATGATCCGGTATGCCCTTAGATTATTAACATCAACCCTGTACTTAAAAAAATTCAAAGTAATTAGATTATTTGATTCTTTAAGCGTTTTCTTTATAGATATTTCTGTCTTCATTGCACTTAATCAATGATATGCTTGAGATCTTAATTAACAATTGAATGGAAAATTTTACAATCTGTTATGGATATCATTGCACTTCAGAAATCACCTTCCAAAAATTGTTTTTGTTAATATCATCAGTTTCCAAATGACTTGCTCAAGGAAATTTGCTCCCTTTTTGCAGTTTGCAAACCATGGTCCCCTTGAAAGCCATGGATTTGCTAGAAACAGGTTCTGGTCTGTTGAGGATGACCCTCCTCCTTTTCCAACAAATCCTTTGAACAAAGCCTTTGTTGATCTGATTCTTAAGCCCTCGGAAGAAGACATGAAGATTTGGCCTCATAGGTATATAGGAGACATTCAAAATTTTGTTACCTATATGTACCTTTATTGTTTATGCTACTGCGATTAACAAACATTATTTCTTCCCAGAGTTTGTATTGTTTATGTTATATTTCATTCTGATATTATGTGCCATTCTTTTTGTATTTAGTTTTGAGTACCGTCTAAGGGTAGCTTTGGGAACTGGAGGAGACCTGATGTTGACATCTCGGATCAGGAACACAAGCAGTGATGGGAAGCCATTTTCATTCACCTTTGCTTATCATACATATTTTTCTGTGTCAGACATTAGGTAAGTGCTTTAAAGCCTGTTTGTCACACACTTCAGTATCATGGTTTTGATATTAACATATTGTATTTATAAATTCACTTTGTTGACACATTTAGCAACTTGCTGTCCCGTTGTTTGCTACCTTCGTTTGGCTCCTTCAGTGATGACAGTTGCATGACTTTGTAGTGAAAGTTCAGATTATTTTACTTTTAGTTGTTGCTCAAGGTTGTGATGGTTGGTTCCTATAGTTGTCTAGAATGCAGGAGGGGGAGTTGTTGTCGTTGTCGTTGTTGTCGTTGCCGTCCCTTTGCCTTGATGACTTTCGACTTTTATAAAAACAAGTTGGCGTGGAACTTTTAAAATCAATGTGGATTTGTTTGTTGGCTTTTGGTATATACGAAGTGCAGAGTTTGGATACATAGATTTTCAAAGTGTGCTAGAATATATAAGCTAGTTAGTTTCTATGAATAAGTGCTGTTCTATCTACCAACACTTGTTGGTCCAAGTGGCAAGGAGCTTGGGTCCAATGTCAATTCATGATACCTAGGGTCTCAGATCAACTTGTTGCTTTATCTATTTAATTTATGACAAATCCTTCATGTGTTGACATATTCAAGTATTGTTAAATTTCTCAACTTTTATTTGGTTCAGTTAGAACCTTTATGATGTATCTAATCACGTATCTTTCATTATTTTATACTTTAACTTAACCCACTATTTCTAAGTGTCCTTTGTTTGGGCTTAGTTTCTGGTAGTTTTGTTTTGTTTTAGTATAGGTAGGCAGATTACAGATAGAGCATCTTACTAGATTATTTGCACGTGTTCAGTGAGGTTCGAGTTGAGGGATTAGAGACCCTAGATTATCTTGACAACTTGCAGAACAAGGAACGCTTTACTGAACAGGGTGATGCTTTAACATTTGAATCAGAAGTAAGTTTTGTTTTCCTTTGTATCTATCTTGTTCAGTGCTGGTATAAATCTCATATACTTATTGAGTTATTCACACACACACACACACACACACACACCCTTACCATCGAAGGATGATGACATGTAGAACTGTGTGCTGTTTTAATACTCTTCATTCACACTACACAGAAACAATTAAACAGTTGTTTCTTCCCCATCCCCATCCTCATTCTTTTTTGTAGCCAATGCTGATGCACTGATGTTTCATAAGTTTTGGTGAGATCAAACTGATACTTCTGTTTTCATTGATATGATAGGTTGACAAGATATATCTTAGCACTCCTACAAAGATTGCAATTATTGATCATGAGAAAAAGAGAACATTTGTTTTGCGCAAAGATGGCCTTCCAGATGCGGGTGAGTATTATCAAGCTCATCTACATACCAAGTTTGTGGTACACTTTAGATGTACTGGCATGAACTTTTGTTATTTGAAGAATCGAATTGTGACCAACTTAGTTGACATTGACCACCGTTACCAGTTGGGCCAACCATGGCATTTCGTATAACTTTTGAATTGAATTGTAATTTCCAAGTTTCCCCAGTTACGTGCCTGTCTCCCTGACCTTTTTTTTTCCCCAATATTTATTATTTATCTTTCCAGTGGTGTGGAATCCTTGGGATAAGAAAGCAAAGGCTATGGCTGATTTTGGTGACGATGAGTATAAGCATATGCTCTGTGTAGAGGCTGCTGCTATTGAAAAGTCTATCACTTTGAAACCCGGAGAGGAATGGAAAGGAAGATTAGAGCTTTCAGCTGTCCCCTCTAGTTATTGTAGTGGGCAGCTTGATCCCCAGAGAGTTCTTCAGGGCACCTGAAAGATTGTTGTTCTTTGTCCTGTACAGGTAATAAAACATTTCTTCTGTTTTTTAACATTACCCTAAAAACGAATCACATAGCCATGGCCCTTGGCGTATATTGTTCTACATTGAAATTTTGGAATACTTTTAGGGTTGAGGGTGCTTCTTTGTTTTGTGCCATAAAACTGTAAAGAATGACAATGACAACAGCGCCTTTTCCCACTTGATGGGATTGGCTACATGGATCACAATGAAACTGTAAAGCAGGATTAAGAAATGGAGTTGTATACAATGCCTGTGTATTTCCATGCAAGTTGAGTTGAGTTGTTATTAAGATGCATATTTACCCATAACTCTTGACTCTGAACAATGGAATGATCTTTAAGTTTGATTCATGTGTTTTGATACTTAAAATGTGATAGAACTCTTTATTTGAAATGACAACTTTTATTGATAGAAACAGGAATTACACATTGTACAGCAATAAACTTGCTGCCCCAAAGACCAAAGTCTCCTACTACACACACAATACAGCAATGACTTGCTGTCTCAGAGACTAAGTCTCCTACAGAGAATGTTCTCTGTCCCAAACTCTCCAAATAACAACATACATGACTGCCTACAGTTGCACAATACATTATATAATAAAAATAACTGCTCCTAATAACCTCTTAACCTCCTAATAACTAATAATCAAATCTGCCCCCAAATAACTAACTAAATCTGCCACATGTCCTATCATTTCCGGTTCCTTGAAAATCAGCCTTGTCCTCAAGGCTGAATATAGGAAATTGTCTCTCCAGGATAGATTCCTCCTCTTGGTTGTATCTTCTGTTGACATTCCTCTTTGCACCTTCACTATAACTATCTCAACAAATGGGTCTGGAGGCTTTGGTGGTGGACGCCGAGTCCACTGATGTGAGACACCAAACTCAGCCACCGTAGACGCTTCAGAGGACAAACCGAAGTCCAACATTTCTAGGAGCACCGACAATTGTGTTAGGTTTGCCTCCATGGTTGATGCACTCTCCTTCCACCCATTCGAGGATTCTGCCCTCTTCGTCAGTACCCAAAGGATGATTGTCGTAGCCCGGTCTCACCTTACCACTCACTTGTTTAACCCTCTGCATTTTGTGAACTTCTTCTTCATTCTCAGAATCATTTGTTGTCCCTGTCTCCTTCAATTCCTTCAACTCCTCATAAGGGTTTTGAACGTTTCTTCCTCCAAACCTTGCGACCAGGCTCTCTTCTTCATTGCTCTTTCTCACGATCTTCCTAATTTCAGATAGAATGTCCTCCTTCAAATTAACCTCCAAACGATTCATCTTCTCTTCCATGGTAGTCAATCTCTGATCCATGGTAGTTCCCATCACTTCGATTTTTTCCTCCAACAAGTCCACTCTTTCTGACACTCTTGCCATGATCAACACACAATTTCGCTGGTCTGACAAATCTCCTTTTCGGATCCGGCAGGTCGGACCAATTGATAGAACTCTTTATTTGAAATGACAACTTTTATTGATAGAAACAGGAATTACACATTGTACAGCAATAAACTTGCTGCCCCAGAGACCAAAGTCTCCTACTACACACACAATACAGCAATGACTTGCTGTCCCAGAGACTAAGTCTCCTACAGAGAATGTTCTCTGTCCCAAACTCTCCAAATAACAACATACATGACTGCCTACAGTTGCACAATACATTATATAATAAAAATAACTGCTCCTAATAACCTCTTAACCTCCAAATAACTAATGATCAAATCTGCCCCAAATAACTAACTAAATCTGCCACATGGCAGATCAGAGGTTCCTATCAAAATGATCCTATTGGTTAGCGATGGTTAGCGATTATTGCATCTTTCTTTTGTTCTTGACTCTTTTTTTAGTCAGATTGCTTTGTTGTCCTTTTAGCTACATATACATATTTATCCATTTAAATATTTCTCTAATCTTTAGTGAAGACTCTTCTGCAGGTCGCTTGTTGCAACAGTGATAGATGATGAAAGGAAAGTATCTCAGTAATTTCCCCCCTTCATGTTCTATTTAAGTATGTGTTGGTAGGATGAACTCATGTTGGATAAGGTTTTGTTAAACTATTTTTTTTTTCATGTAATGGATGATTCGTTTGGTCACAAAAACTCAACAAAGCATATAAGTAGAACAGTCCACAGTTGTTGCCGTGGAAGATCGAAATTACAGCCTACGATTCAACATATTTTCACGTTGGGTTGAATGGTCCATTCCCAAGAGGGATTATTTTTGAACCCACATAGTTTTAGGGTTCTAAAATCCCTGTGAATTGTTTATTTCTAAATGATGCAGGCTACTTAATACATTATTGGTGAATATCTTTATATAATACTAAAGAAATGTACAACAGCAGAACGGTTGACATGTTATAAGCAATATTTGTGTTATTTTGTTATAAGATCCTATTTTGCTTCCTTTTTGCTATGACACTTTATCAGCCAATGTTGTTCATGTTTGTGGATAGTGTAATGTTCTATACCTTTAAGGACCCTAATCATGGACTATCTCTTCAATATCACTTTCAATCAACATATAAACTTAGTTTTATTATCCCTTTTTAAAAAAAGGAAACCTATTTTTAATATTTTGCTCTTTTTTTTGGAGGGGGATATAATTTGTGCTTTTGTAAAAAGGTAGATGCTAAAAATTGGGGTTTTCAGTGACTAAAAACATGATACTGAACATTCCTGACTTACAAAAACTAAGGAATATGTCTGGGGTGTGCTAAGAACTGGTATTTGTGGCGACTGAATACATGATACTGGACATCCCGTCTTGCAAAGCAAACCTTTCTTTGCTTCAAAATCTCAACAGGATGCTTTTGTTGAAATTGACATTATTTAAAGGTAAGTGTAGGGGTGGATCTGCACATATTGCGGGTCTACAAAGACGTTCTTTTCTCTCTTTCAACTTCTTAGTTTCTTGTGTGTTAATTCAACACATAACAAACCACGTTCCTAAACAGTAAACAGCAATAAAATGGAACCCATATGCCATATAGTCAAGGTCGATTTGGTGAAGGCCAGGGCGTTCTTTACATTGGGGCAGCATAATTCTCATGGAAATGCGGCAGCATATCTTTAGCACATTTAAGATTTGTTGTTTGCTTCGATATGAATTAAAGGTGACGGAATAGCGTGTAATGTACATTTGTTGCCTTGACCTGTCATGATCCTAAATGCCCCTATTGTAGAATTTGCTTGCTGTTTTTTTTTTTTTTCCCAAGATATCCACCCGCGCAACTGGGTGACTAATCCTTTCGACATTGTCAGACCCTTTTGGGGGTTAATCTCCCAGCAAGGCCTCTTACATTCGCAAGAGCTGAGGATCGAATCTCCAACCACTTGCTTAAATAGCAACACCATCTGTGCTAACCTCCATTGGTTAGAATTTGCTTGCTTGCGGGCTAATTAACTTGAAATAATATCACACTGTCATTCTAATTTTTTAAAATTAGAAGAAAAAAAAATCCCTTTACTATTTTTAGGTTTGAGTCTATCACTTAGTTTCAACACTTCAACGTATTATTTTAGTAATGATCCAGCTGTGTATATAGGTACTGCTAAGAATTTGTTCAAACTGAGATGAAATATAGAAACCATAAATTAAATAGCTTTTTAAGAATGGACAAAAAAAAAAGGAATTGGTCTTATTTGCTACAATAGTCATGAACTTGAAATTTTTAAAAGAGATCAGTGTTGAGATATAGGCCAATCGTGGTACTCAAATTAATTGCTTTTACCTTCAAACGCGTATTGACAATAAGATGATAGAGATCCCTTTTTTTTTTTCCAATTATTAGTACTATGGAAATTGTCAATCGGTATTTTTTTTTTTTAAAAAAAAAATTCCTTGGCACCGAAAACTCAAAGAATATTATATTTTTTTTTTGGTAGACAAAGAATATTATATTATATACATTATATACTGATAAAATGCGAGTAGCACGATTAGCTTCGCCATTCATCTGCACATTAAATAAAATGAATACAAACTCCATACAACTTGAACCTGATTATTTATTATTATTATTATTATTATTATTTTTAAGCATGGAACCTGATTACTTGAATCTCGCAATCAAAATATAATATAGGCATTTGAGTCTTTGACCTAGAATTTGATCCTCTCAAAATGCCACATGATTTGATTTCGTGTGTGAGCGGAAAACTAATGTTGGGTTTCATATGCGATGTTAATAACGTAAATGTAACATTTTTTTAGTAGAGAAATAATAATGCAGTTTGTGACATAAACTATCACACTTACAAAAATCGATTCGAAAGAAAAAAGCATCTAGATTAAAAAATGTGAGTGTTATGTGTATTTTTTTTTGTCTTAACTCTTTAGCCAATATCATAGGTGGTATTCTCAAGAGTACCTTTAATACTAAGGAAACCCTTGAGATTAATCCTGCACGAGATCGCGTTCTTATGTCTCTTCTAGTGGGGTGTGTTAACCGGGAATGAACCAGCCTCATTCCCAAGTTCTCAAGTAGGCAAGATCACATCACTTTAGTCAACCCTCCTTGTCAATCTCATGTGTATATATGATCCATTAAATTATTCTAATAGAACTTTTAGCACTGAAATAACTGTGATTTTACTCGCCAAGCATGGATACAAAATAATTGAACACACGAATACGATTCAACATGAATACTTGATACGACAAAAAAAAAAGGCAAAATTATTAGATTGGTCCTGTAAGTTATTTTTTGGTTGCGATTTCGTCCCTTAACTTTTTTTCGTTTCAAATACGTCATGAAGTTGTTGCCGTGTAACAAATAAGTCTTTTCCGTTAGTTTTTCTATTAAGTGACACGTGTCACTCAACTAATGGTGCCACGTATTAAATTTTTTTTATGGTGACACGTGTTGCTTAATGAAAAAAATTAACGGAAAGGACTTATTTGTTACACTTCAACAACTTCAGGACTTATTTGAAACGAAAAAAGTTAAGGGACGAAATCACAACTAAAAAATAACTTAAGGAACCAATCTAGTAGTTTTGAAAAAAAAAAATACAAAATATTATAGGGTATGATTATGAACTATAAAATTTTAATACAATTACATGTCCAACTTGAACACAACATGAACATAACGATTATCGTAAAGTGTTCACAATTCCTATATTTTATGCATATTTAAATGCATGTTGCGATTTTTTAGAATTGATTTTGAGAATCAGAAGCTTTTTCTCATCAAATGTGAGTTTGGGATTCACCAAAACTTTCCATTATATTATAAAACCAAACACGGAATTTATTGAATGTAGAGAGCAGAGAGAGGATAGTAACATGCAATTGAGTTGACAATCTTATAAACAAGCTAAGAACAAATTGGCAGGCTTGACATTCTCTAACTCTCTACACATAAGAACTTATAATATCCATCTTGACAATGATAGAAAGAGACAGAGATCAGTGACTTTCTTTGATCCTCTCAACTCATGAGTTTAATTCCCTTAAGTATACATGCTTACCCTTAATCCTACATTCTGATCAACACGTTAGTTCTATTATTAATTATCATATACAATATACTATAGCAGTAAACGCTGCTTTGATGCTTCACCCAACTTCTATAGCCCAAACTAGTTTTCTAGCTAGACTATAATAGAGCATGAGTTTTTAAAGCTATCTCTAAGCTTCAATTACGCCTTTATCAAAGAACATACTTATATGTCAGTTGCCAGTCTGTCCATGAAACTGACCTTTGTTCTTATTCTCATCAATCATTATCTAATTAGTATGTAGCAGCATCAGTAACCTTCTACAATTTCAAACCTTTATTTTTTTTTATTGAAAAAGTCCAACTCAAATTTTGCTATTACATGTTGACTGTATTCACATACATGCTACATATATATATAATATATATATATATATATATATATATATATATATATATATATAGATTATAGACCTTATAATTTGTAGCAATGGAATCAAATCAAATCAAATCATAACAGCAAAACAGAACCAAATAACTTAGTCATGAAAGCTCCAAGATTCTTTGTCATCATCTTCTCATCCTTGCTTCTTTTTCTGATTAGCACAGAGACATGCTCAGCTCAACTTACACTCGGCTTCTACAACAATATATGCCCCAATGTGGAACAATTGGTTCGCTCCGCGGTGGCGCAGAAGTTCCAGCAGACCTTTGTGACTGCTCCTGCTACTCTCAGGCTATTCTTCCATGATTGCTTTGTGAGGGTATGTGAACCTACTTCATGATTTCATGTTTTTTTATTTTTTTTTATTTTTTTTAATTTGAAAAATGATACAAATAATAAAGTTTTTGTTTATTGAGTTTAATAACTCTGACTTTGCAGAATCATATAAGTTGGTTTAAATTTGAAAATCTGTGATTATTCAAAACTTTTTTTGTATTGTACTCAAAGGAGCCTTTATGTAACGTGCATGGTTGTGTTTGAATCACTCATTAGTCATTAATCATTATTCAATTATTTTAATTTATTATTAGGCTTTTGGAAAGGTTATTGATTTTATTTTAATTCATTTATGCACAGGGTTGCGATGCTTCGATTTTACTTGCATCTGCAAATGGTCAAGCAGAGAAAGATCATCCTGATGACATTTCACTAGCCGGAGACGGCTTCGACACGGTTATTAAGGCCAAAGCAGCCGTTGACAGCGTTCCTCAGTGCACAAACAAAGTTTCCTGTGCTGATATTCTTGCTCTGGCCACTAGGGATGTCATAAATTTGGTATGGTTTGATTTTCTTCAATTACTTTGATCTGCTACATTAATTAGTTCTTGATTCACCTCTAATCCATATTCTGAGCCGATCCAAACAATGCACAGTTAGCATTACCACTCTTGATAGAACAAAGTTTACCTCTTAATCTTATAAATAAACAACCAAGTTCTTATATTTTACAATGACTTTTCAAGTCTATGCCATAGTTACCCAATTCGCGGATTATCAATTTTCAAGTCTATGTCAATACCACAATGAAATTGGTATCCGTAATGCATTGTTTGAGGGAATTCGGTAACCATTGTTTAAGCTCATAAATAGAATCAATTGAGATGTGGGAAAAAATGCATACATCTTTTATTTATGCTTTTTTGGCATTTTATTAACTAATAATCGTATTTAATTGCATGATGAAGGCTGGGGGACCATCTTATGAAGTTGAATTAGGAAGGCGTGATGGGACAATATCTACCATTGCAAGTGTTCAACGGCGTCTTCCTCACCCTGAATTCAATTTGGATCAGCTCAATTCCTTATTTAACGTTAATGGACTTTCTCAGACAGATATGATTGCCTTATCAGGTTGGTTCATAAACAGATAGTACAAAAGTTCTTTTATTTCATAGTCACGTTACTTTTGACCAAATGATTCATAATTTATACCCTTATACTTTTTTTTTTAATGTTTGACTTCTCGAAGTTACTTCTGGGTTTGTCATATATCCTTACTATCGATTATAGCCAATTTTGTTGACACGTAACATCGGAATCCTGATCAGACGCAAGAGGTTAAGCACCTGGTGCCCTGTGGGCGAAGATTTTTTTTTTTTTTAAATTTAAAAAATTAAAAAACTTAATATTTTTATATTTTTAGTTAAATAAAAAATAAAAAAAAAAGAATTGAGGAGAGAGGTCGTCTTCTGATGTTACATGTCATCAAAATTGCCCAAAATCGATAGTAGGGGTATATGACAAACCCAGAAGTAACTTTGGAGAGTCAGACATTAAAAAAAAAAAAGTATAAGAATATCTGACAAAAGTACCCAAACTTCAGGAACTTGTGACATAATTAAGTCATTTATATTTTGACACATTGTCATTTGACAGTATATAGTATAAACTTTTGAAACTGCAATAATTAAACAATAGTATTATATATCCATAGTCAAGTAGATGATTGATATCTGCGTTACTTAAATATGATGTTAATAATCCAATCCTATATTATATATAAAAAATGTTTTGGTTGCAGAAACAAAATCTATTTCAATACCAACGAGGAGTTGGTCAAGTGGTAGCTCACTTGGCCTTTTAACCAACTGGTCTCAAGTTCGAGCCTTGGGTATGGAACAACCCCTGGGAGGCTCCTACCGCTTAGTGCGAGCTCAGTTGAGTCGGACCGGATGAGTCGGATTCTGGGTAAACCAGATCCGGGTACCGATTGGTGTACACAAAAAAAAAATCTATTTCAATGATTTTTTTTGTCCGAATTCCTTGTGGAACCACCGGTATCCCCAAGAGCACCCTTAATACCAGGGAGCCCTTGAGACTAATCCGAAGCGAGCTGCGTAGCTGGCTCTCCCAGCGGGATGTTTTTAGTGGGAATCGAACCCGTGGCTACTAGCACCCTTGTCCCATTCCCAGGATTTCAGTTGAGGTCTTACACCAACTGAACCAAGCCCCGTTGGTAATGATCTTTTTTTGGATGAACCAGGGTATCCACCCGGGCAATTGGGTGACTAATCCCTCGCACCACGGTCGGACCCTTTCGGGGGCGACGCTCCCAGTAAAGCTTGCTCCATTCACATGCGCCTCGGGTACGACTCGAACCCGCGACCACATGTTTAAGGGACACAAACCTCTTCCACTTATGCCAGCCTCCACTGGTTATTTCAATTATCTTTACACCTTAAACAAAATTAATATTTAATTATCAGCCGATACTGTTTGATTAAACAAAACTATATTACCATATGGAATTTTAATTTTTAATTTTTTTATTTCGTTTTATGTCAGGTGCACATACAATTGGGTTCTCTCACTGCAATCGCTTCTCAAAAAGAATCTACAACTTCAGCCCCATAAATAAAATTGATCCAACACTAAATTTACAATATGCCTTACAACTTAGACAGGCATGCCCTCTAAAAGTTGATCCTAGAGTAGCAATAAACATGGACCCCATCACACCTCAAACGTTTGACAATCAATACTTCAAGAATCTTCAACAAGGTAAGGGTCTCTTCACTTCTGATCAGGTGCTAGCTACAGATGCAAGGTCACAGAGCACAGTCAACTTGTTTGCTTCAAATAAATCTGCTTTTGAGAGTGCTTTTATTGCTGCTATTACTAAGATGGGAAGGATTGGTGTTAAAACTGGAAATCAAGGTCAAATAAGGGTTGATTGCACCAGGGTGAACAACTAAGAAAGTAAACTGATGCTATCATTTTCAATACTTTAATTTTGTGTGCAAAATAAATTTTTTTTGTTTGGTATATGAGTGATGTGCATTTGATATTTTTTATGTTTTGTCTATAATTGATGGACTACTTTGGGCTACTCATAGCTTAAAAGTTCCTGGATTATAATATTCAATGCAAAAATGTTACTTCAAATAAATACTCCCTCTGTTCCATTTTTTTACCTTTTAGATTTTCTCACACAAATTAAAAAAATGTTGATTATTGTAAGTTTTATATGTACTTTGTCTAAAACGTTCTTATTTAATCCTTATTGAAAATTGTAGTAGTATTTAATTTTTATTAGTAAGTGTGTCAATTAATTAATGTATAGTGGTTTAAAGATGAAAGAGATGATAAAAGTAGAATTAATGAGAAGTAAGAGAAATAGTTGAATGGATGGTTAAAATTAGAAAGAAAAAATATGTTTATGGATTGAAATTGTAAAAAAACAAAAAATACGAAACGAGATAAAAACCTAAAAAGCCAAATAAAATGGAACGAATTGAATAAATAAATAAAGAAAGAAAGAGTCACTAAATCCTTCTTTTTGTGATGGTTCAAATGAATTTATCATAGAATTTGAGAGGAATAGAGGATATAGGAGAAGTTTTGCTATGCTCTCGAGAGCACAGGTACTTTGATCATCTCATCCATTGAATTGAATAAATTGTATCAATGGCTCAAAATCATTACCGATAACTTGTTGAAAGTTTTTTGACATTTTTTTTTTGCTTGTGTATGTCTTTAGTCCCTGAAAGTTGAACGTGTTTTGGTTTTGGTCCCTGTAAGTTTTTTTGATCTTGACTCATCTTAATTGTTTTGAAAATTTGGTTTTAGTCCATGCAGTTTAGGAAAAATCCGTTAACAGTTGATGTGACTAGGAGAATGCCACGCCGGCAAACATGTAACATGTATGTGCAAGTATTGCGTGTCACCAATAGAATGACGAGAATAATCTGGGCCAGCTATAGCAAAAGGGCCAAAGCCCATTCCACAAACACATTTGGGTTGAGCTTTGGCCCTTTTGCTTTTGCGGATCCAAATCATCCACACGTCATCCTACCGGTAGCCTACAATACTTGCATACGTGTTTGTTGATGTGTCATTATTTAGTTAGTCACATAAGCAGTTAACGAAATTTTTCTTAACAGCAGGGACTAAAACCAAATTTTCAAAACAATTAAGGATGAGTCAAGGTCAAAAAAACTTATAGGGACTAAAACCAAAACACCCCTAACTTTCAGGGCCTAAAAACATAAATAAGCCTTTTTTTTTTATTTTTACCAATAAATTCATTTTTTTTATAATCCCAATAAATTCAATTATCTTCCACCATCTCATCCCTCCTCACACTACCAATTCAGCCACCAATGCTTTTCTAACAAACCCAATTCACCCACTAGAAGTGCCAAGATCAGAAGCAATGAAGTATGATTATGGAACCTTGATGCATTAAAAGCAACCTGAAAGATATGGTGAGTACATACATTTAGAATGTGCTATCGATTGTTAGATTAGTAATCCATCTTTCACAGAATAAAAGAGACTATGCAATACTACCTTGCACCGAAGCTTATCGAGATCAGAAGAAAGATCCTTTGACAGCCTTGAATCCAAGCCACGTAAAAGCAAAACGCCTTCCCTGTTGAGTTGCATGCATAGGACAACAAAATCATGTTAAACTCTAGTTCAACAAGAACAACTAACGCTTACTGCATGCCCACTTTTTCCAGACAAATCAAAGCCTTCCTCCGTTAACATTGAAGAATAAATACATACAACTTAATACACTTGCTACGCAACAGAATGCAATTAAAAAATTTATACGGAGGGCTCTAACTACTTGAGTAGAACTAACACTACTCCCTAGGGGTGTAAGTGGGTCAGAATTAACCCGCAAATCCGATGAACCTAACCTAACCCAACCCATATTTAACGGGTTGGGTTGATTTAACGGGTTGAATTGGTTTTTTATTTTGTAACCCAATCAAGTATGGGTTGGGTCACGAGTTTATTATCTTAAAAACCGATTAACCCAACCCACTAATATAAATATATTTTATTTATTTACTTATTTCTAACATATTTTATGCTTAATTTATCATAATTTGATGAAAAATTGTGTAACTGTATAGTTTATGGATAATATGGTTCATAATCATGTAATTTGGTTGATTTGGATAATATTTAATTACTTATTTATGTGATTTTTGTTCTATTTTTAATTTTATTTTTATATTTACTTAGATTTTTTTAGTTTTTATTTTATAAAAATCAAAATACATAAACCCAATCACCCAACCCAACCCAACCCGAATTTTCATGGGTTGGGTTGGGTCGGTTTTAACACTCAAATTAAGAATAACCCAACCCAACCCAACCCAATTTATTTTGGTTGGGTTGGGTTTTAAACCTCATCAAAACTCAACCCAACCCGACCCGTTACACCCCTACTACTCCCTCATATCCTATATATAAGGACACTTTTTAGAAAAATTTTTTGTTATATGGCACTTTATATTTCCTATGCATCATTAATTGTTTTTTTTTCCTTATTAAATGTTTTGACTAACTATGTTTTTTGTTGTTCATTAATGAATGTGAGCTTTCCAAGTAAAGTGGAGGAGGTAAGATTGTAATGTTACAATATATTCTCATACAATTCACAAAACTAACCACTTTCTTTGGTACGTGTAATTCGGTTAAGTATGCCCTATAATAAGGACAAAAGGGAGTACTACAAATCTACAACTCTTTTCATCAATGAAATCTATATGCATAGCCAGAGCCGTCGTTGGGCTATGGCGAGAGGGGCATCCGCCTAGGGCTCCCAAATTTATGGGGTCCCCAAAAAAATTTTTGTCCATGCTTGAATAAAAAATTAAGTAAAAAAAAAAGAAATAATGCTATGGAGAGTATATGATAGATACTTCCTCCGATCTCTAATATAAGAAAAAAAGAATATATTTATTTTGATCTCAAATATAAGAAAAAGTTAATTAACTTTATATCTTCAATACAATTATTTTTAAAATATTCCTATAAATTATTGTCTCATTTAATTTTTGTTTTATTCCCAATGCAACTTTCCTAAAATAACTATTTTTTTTATGAATTTGAGAAAATTAAATTCACTCAACTAACTTCTTTAATAAGTGTGAAGTTTGTTATTTTTTTTATAATAGAAACCGGAGGAGTATATAGATAATTGAAGGTTAATGATAATTATGTAAGAGTGGTTTGACATGGTTTAAAAAATGGGAATTTACATTGTATGAAGTTGTACTATGTTTTTTTAATCTTGTTTAAAACAAATAATAGAAGGGAATGATATCTAATATGATGCCTACTTAAGCTTGTTGTGATTAATGAAATGTCTTAATTATAAAAGAGAATCATTAATGTATTATGTTATTGTGTTATAGTGCATATTACAAAATTTTTACGAATTCGTAATTAATTTTACATAATTATCTTTTTATAAGATAGGACCCCTATTTTTAATTTTGCCTAGAGTCCTGAAAATGTTAGTAACAGCTTTGTGCATAACATGTGTGAAATTATTCCAAAACTAGACAAACACACTTTATAGGCAACACTTTATGACACATCTTGGAGAAGCTAAAGCCTACAAAAACACTTTATGACACATCTTGGAGAAGCTAAAGCCTACAAAAATATGAACCGCTGTATGCTCAAGAAACCAAACACAACAAGTGAAATAAAAACTCTTCTGATGAGATGGTAGCAGGTAAGGTTTTTAAATTGCGGTTGCGGTCACGGTTTTAGTCACGTTGTGATTTTCGCGATCACAGATATAAAGGATGTTGCAATGTGAATATCGGTTGCTGTGACGTGATTTGTTCAAAAATTTTCACATATTCCATAAAAAATATATATTTCATTGTAAACTTGATCATAACTATATATTAGTTTATATGTATTTTTTTTTATTATGAGATATCAACGTGTAAAAAAAATTATTAACCAAATTTAAATAATATATTGATAATTTTTAAATTTACAAGATAAAATAATATGCCAAATTTCAAAGTTTTGAATTAAAAATTTGAAATAAAAAATTAGAATTAATCACCTGCACCTAATCCTAATAAATAAATTAATCAGAATAAATAATAGCAACATTAATTTAAAAAATAACATTAGGAGTATTAATTTAGGGATCTAGTTTTTTACCCCCTAATTAATACTTGAACCTCAAAAATAATTTTTTTTCTCAAAATATCTTTTTAAATGTATATTTTTTCCCTTTTTATATTTAATATGCTAAGGAAGTCTTAGCATCAGACTCGCCAAATTCTGACACATCAGCATTATATTACATTATAATTCTCCTAGGATAAGACTCAATTTCAGATTTTTCATATCTTCCATTACAGCAAGGTCTTAACACCATACTTACCAAACTCAAGCATCAGCATTACATCATTATGTACTTTTAGACATATTTTCATTTCAATAATGCTTTTGTAATATAATTTCTATAATACTAATTACCTACAATTTATAAAAATAATTCCAAAAAATATTTAAATATTGAAATTGAATAAAAGTTAACATTACAATAATTGAAATTAATGGTACCTACTAAAAGTTATAAAGTGGATGAAAAAAATACAACATAATATTGAATGATGCAATGGAATGTTACTTCAACGACTCTTTATTTGAAATTATTAATTTATCGATTTAAAGATACAAATATGTATTTTTATTTATTTATTTTTCCATAACAAGAGAATATATTTAAGAATGAAAGAGAAAAAACATATATTTAAAAGGCTTATTTATGTCTTTAATCCCTGAAAGTTCAGCGTGTTTTGGTTTTAGTCCCTAGAAGTTATTTTGACTAGGACTAGTCCTTAAAATTTCAAACATTTTGGTTTTGGTCCCCTCCGTTTGCAAAAATTTGTTATTTGTTTGTATAGCTAACGAAACATCACATCAACAGTTCATGTGGTCTGAAGTGAAACCAAATAGGTGATATAACGTGGATGATACAAATCCACGAACACAAAATGGTCCAATACACAAAATGGTCCCGTACACAAAATTTTGAGTTCATAGGCTTGAATCATCCCTGTCACGTCACCTATTTGGCGCTACCTCACACCCCGAGGCAGCTGATGTGGATTTTCGTTAACCATGTCAGCAAATAACCGATTTTTTGTAACGGAGAGGATCAAAACCAAAATGTTTGAAAAATTAAGGATTAGTCCCGGTCAAAATAAATTATAGGTTATGATCTTCTCTCCCGCTCTCTCAAATAGGTTATGAGCAAAAGAGATTTTCATACAACAATTGTCAAACTGAAACACAAAACTGTTGCAATGTTCTTCAGTGAAGAATTTCATAGTCCAAACGTTTTCAATTGCATCTCAACACCAACCTTAGATCTAATCCTGGAACGGATCTAGACAACTCAAAAACTACTAGAATCCATAACTTCCTCTTTTTCTTGTTCGTCATCGTTTTTGTCAAATTGGAGACAATAATTAAACTTTTTTATGTTGTCCTTCAAAATAGAGAAGAAACGAGGGTTGAAATCCTTAGGGAATTAAAAGGGTTATGGATTTAAGGAAAAAGAATAAAAATTTACCAAAAGAGATTGAAATAAATGAGTATGTCCCACGGTTTTTATGATTTGAGGGAAGGAGGACATGACAATGGAGATGGGTTCGAGCTCTGTTGGAGAAACTAACAAGTATACTAGATCACAAGTAATAAAGAGTAAGTAAATTATCGTTCCGCTCGGGGATTGTGAGTTGTTTCCTGTTAATTCTCACCAAAGGGTAATTAAAAGAGAAATCTATAAACTTTTTACCATTTAATAAACAAACCATTAAAAATAAACTAATTAAAATAGGGTTTGTGAGACAGATAGAGAAAGGCGTTAGGAACTAGTTTCATTGCAAGACTTATTTACTACTTATGAATCTCTATTTTGCATTAAACCCACGACATCCCGGAGGTAATAAAAACCAGATCCCTCTGTGAATTTATATTTCTTATTCATAAGAGAACCCTTAATCCCTTAAGTGATTTTGAAATACGAATAACCATTAATTATGCACACTAGAACATACACGTCATATATGCCCTAACTGTATCCCTACATACTAGGCGGATATAAAGTTTTCAAGAATGATCTATTCTAACCCTTAGATCCCTCTTGTTGGATTAGAGATTCGAAACAAAACATAAAGTGGCCAATTTCATTAATTGGAATTAAAACACAACCAAACAATAGGTTTTGAATGAAAAACATTAATTCATAAATATATAAACTCATCCATACAAATCCACATGTTCCTAACTACAAAGGGTTTTAGTTACACATTACAAAAGAATAAAGTAGAAGAAATAGAATACCCTTTCATAGACAATAAGGATTACCTAAACTTTTCTCCTTAAATGAATGCACAAAATGTGTAAGCTCCCTCTTTCTCTAAAAGCTACCTAAACCTAATGCTAAGACCTAGAATATATAGAAAAAGCTAATCCTAAAACTAATCTATCAGAATCCTCAAAAGTGAAATAGATAGGTCCAACTCGTAGGTCTATTCAGCCAACACGCGCCTAGGCTTGGCGTCCCCACCCCTAGGTGTGGCATTGAAATCTGACCAGCTCTCCTTCTACGTCTCTATCGCGTCTAGGCGCAGCCTTCCACGCGCCTGGGCGTGACACCCTCTGAATTTGGTTGAGTTTTTCTTCATAATTCTGGCTTTTTACACCCCAGCTCTTGACATTTCTACCCCAAACGTGGGCCACATTTAAGAACATCATTTCTCTCCATTCTAGCTCCAATCTTCAGGTCTTCAAAGCTCCTTTTCATTCCAAAACACAAAATCATCAAATTAAGCTCCAAATACCTGAAATCAAACCCAAAACGGATCAAAATGTTCAAGGATTCTAAATTACCTAACTTAACTAAAAACATAACAAAAACCTATTATTTACTCAAGAAACAAACCAAATCCATAGCAAAAGGGAGTTAATTAATGCTCAAAAACACTATATATCAGACTCTTATCAAGCTCCACATTACATTTCAAAGTACTCAAAGTTTCAGTCAATATTCTCCTCCTCATCCCCCTCCCTCTCTGATTTCAACCCAACAACATACAAGCCAATGATTTTTGCTTGATTTTTTGACATAGTCTTTGGATGTGCCGCTAATTTCGAAAAAAATCGATTTGTGTTATATGTGTTGGATTTGATTTTCGGATGAATTGAATAAAGAAGAGATCAGAAGCATTTTGGTTTCTAGGTCTAAGAGAGAGAAAACGAACGTGGGATTTGAGCAATTTTTTAATTTTTTTAAAGTCACGTGCTTGGCACATGACGAGCTGAGATTACTCAGCTAGTGAAGTGACTCACAGGTTGAGCATTTTTTTTTGTTCAAGCGTCAAGTCTATCGTGGTTCCCCGTTAGCCACGTCAACACTTAACAGATTTATCCAAGCGACATGGATTAAAGCCAAAAAATTTGAACTTTTAAAGACCAGGACCTGTCAAAAAATAAAAAAGACTCAAACAAAAAATCGATCAACTTTCAGAGACCTAAAACTTAATATGTCTTTTTTTGTTTTTATTTTTTTCCATGTGTCAAGTGTGACGTGGTAATCAATTGAGAGAAAGAAAGAGGTCAGATATGGAAGCTACTTGATGAGAACCATGAGCATAAGCAGGAAAAAAGAGAAGATGAGAAACTGTCGGAGGAAATGAAGAACAAACAAGATTATATTAGAAATAGATGGAGAGAGAGATTAAAAAAGCATCAGTTATAGTGTACTTGGGTGAGTGAGTGAGAGAAATCTTGTCAAAATATCTTTTTATATGTATATTTTTTCCCTTTTTATGTTTAATACGCTAAGGGCATCTACAACAGAGTCTTAGCATCAGACTCACCAAATTCTGACACATCAGCATTACATTATCATTCTCCTATAAGACTCAAGTTCAGATTTTTCATATCTTCCATTACAGCAAGGTCTTAACATCATACTTACCAAACTCAAGCATCAACATTACATCATTATGTACTTTTAGACATAATTTCATTTCAATAATGCTTTTGTAATATAATTTCAATAGTACTAATTACCTACAATTTATAAAAATAATTCCAAATAATATTTAAATATTGAAATTGAATAAAAGTTAACATTACAATAATTGAAATTAATGGTACCTACTAAAAGTTATAAAGTGGAAGAAAAAATACAACATAATACTGAATGATGCAATGGAATGTTACTTCAACGACTCTTTATTTGAAATTATTAATTTATCTATTTGAAGATAAAAATATGTATTTTTATTTATTTATTTTTCAATAACAAGACAATATATTTAAGAATGAAAGATAAAAAACATATATTTAAAAAAGAATATTATTATTATATTTATTATTAATTTGTTATTATTATTATTTATTTATTGTTATTATTATTTATTATTATTTATTTATTAGGGTATTATAAAGTAAAAAGAGATAAAGATCAAAAAATTTGGGTCCCACATAATTTTAAGTTGAGTATCTTATTTTACAAACTCAACTGAGGACTCTCCAGCAGATGTTGAACATTGGCAGAGTCTTGAAAGAGCCTGATAGAAAATCTGATGTTAAGACTACCAGACTCTATCAATACTCTGTTGTGGTTGCCTTAAGGAATAAGAGTACAAATTTTAAAATTACACATACGTTGATCCCTTATAGTATTAAAATTTTTACTCAATATGTTTGGGGGTCAGCGAATGTGTAACTTTTACACTTACGCTGCCGAGCAACATTTTGGGTAAAAAACAAGTTTAATTTTTGCCCAATACGCTGACCTTCTAGAATACATGAAAATGAAAAACCTAAACCACAAATTCTTTTCAATCAAGACGCTGCACAAATAAAAAAGACTTAAGGTTTTGGTCCCTGAAAGTTGACTGGTTTTTTGTTTTAGTCCCAATCTTTTCATTTGATCGGTCTTGGTCCTTAAAAGGTCAATTTTTTTTGTTTTAGTCCCTACCATTAGGATATATTTGTTAACTGCTAATGAGGCTAACGGTCCTTGCCACGTCAGACTTGACACGTGGAAAAAAAAGACTTAATTAAGTTTAGGTCCCTGAAAGTTGACTAATTTTTGGTGTTAGTTCCTATCTTTTTTTAATTAGTCCTTATCTTTAAAAGTTCAAATTTTTTGGTTTTGATCCATGCTGTTAGGATAGATCTATTAAGTAGTGCTGACATGACTAACGGGAAACCACGATAGACTTGACACGTGGAAAAAAAATGCAGTCGGTCACGTGCTTGGCACATGACTTAAAATAAAAAAAATTGCCAAGAACCCAACAATACCCATGCCTCTTCTCTCCCGCTCTCTCAAATAGGTTATGAGCAAAAGAGATTTTCATACAACAATTGTCAAACTGAAACACAAAACCGTTGCAATGTTCTTCATTGAAGAATTTCATAGTCCAAACGTTTTCAATTGCATCTCAACACCAACCTTAGATCTAATCCTGGAACCAATCTAGACAACTCAAAAACTACTAGAATCCCTAACTTCCTCTTTTTCTTGTTTGTCATCGTCTTTGTCAAATTGGAGACAATAATTAAACTTTTTTATGTTGTCCTTCAAAATAGAGAAGAAACAAGGGTTGAAATCCTTAGAGAATTAAAAGGGTTATGGATTTAAGGAAAAAGAATAAAAATTTACCAAGAGAGATTGAAATAAATGAGTATGTACCACGGTTTTTATGATTTGAGGGAAGGAGGACATGTAAATGGATATGGGTTCGAGCTCTGTTGGAGAAACTAGCAAGTATACTAGATCACAAGTAATAAAGAGTAAGTAAATTATCGTTCCACTCGGGGATTGTGAGTTGTTTCCTATTAATTCTCACCAAAGGGTAATTAAAAGAGAAATCTATAAACTTTTTACCATTTAATAAACAAACCATTAAAAATAAACTAATTAAAATAGGGTTTGTGAGACAGATAGAGAAAGGCGTTAGGAACTAGTTTCATTGCAAGACTTATTTACTACTTATGAATCTTTATTTTTCATTAAACCCACGACATCAATAAAAACCAGATCCCTATGTGAATTTATGTTTCTTATTCATATGAGAACCCTTAATCCCTTAAGTGATTTTGACATACGAATAACCATTAATTAAGCACACTAGAACATACACGTCATATAAGCTTTAGCTGTATCCCTACATACTAGGCGGTTATAAAGTTTGGAAGAATGATCTATTCTAACCCTCAGATCCCTCTTGTTGGATTAGAGATTCAAAACAAAACATAAAGTGACCAATTTCATGAATTGGAATTAAAACACAACCAAACAATAGGTTTTGAATGCAAAACATTAACTCATAAATATATAAACTCATCCATACAAATCCACATGTTCCTAACTACAAAGGGTTTTAGTTACACATTACAAAAGAATAAAGTAGAAGAAACATAATAGAATACCCTATCATAGACAATAAGGATTACCTAAACTCTTCTCCTTGAATGAATGCACAAAATATGTAAGCTCCCTCTTTCTCTAAAAGCTACTTAAACCTAATGCTAAGACCTAGACTATATAGAAAAAGCCAATCCAAAAACTAATCTATCAGAATCCTCAAAAGTGAAATAGATAGGCCCAACTCGTAGGTCCATTCAGGCAACACGCGCCTAGGCGTGGCTTCCCCACGCCTAGGCGTGGCATTGAAATCTAACCAGCTCTCCTTCTACATCTCTGTCGCGTCTACGCGTAGCCTACCACGTGCCTGGGCGTGACACCCTATGAATTTGGTTGAGTTTTTCTTCATTAATTATGGTTTTTTGCATCCCAGATCTTGACATTTAAACCCCAAACGTGGGCCACATTTAAGAACATCATTTCTCTCCATTCTAGCTCCCATCTTCAGGTCTTCAAAGCTCTTTTCCATTCCAAAACATAAAATCATCAAATTAAGCTCCAAATACCTGAAATCAAACCCAAAACGAATCAAAATGTTCAAGGATTCTAAATTACCTAACTTAACTAAAAACATAACAAAAACCTATTATTTACTCAAGAAACAAACCAAATCCATAACAAAAAGGAGTTAATTAATACTCTTATCAAGCTCCACAATACATTTCAAAGTACTCAAACTTTCAGTCAATATTTTCCTTCTCATCCTCCTCCCTCTCTGATTTCAACCCAACAACATACAAGCCAAGGATTTTTGCTTGATTTTTTGACATAGTCTTTGGATGTGCCGCTAATTTCGAAAAAATCGATTTGTGTTATCTGTGTTGGATTTGATTTTCGAATGAATTGAATAAAGAAGAGATCAGAAGCATTTTGGTTTCTAGGTCTAAGTGAGAGAAAGCGAACGTGGGATTTGAGCAATTTTTTAATTTTTTTTAAAGTCACGTGCTTGGCACATGACGAGCTGAGATTACTCAGCTAGTGAAGTGATTCACAGGTGGAGCATTTTTTTTTGTTCACGCATCAAGTCTATCGTGGTTCCCCATTAGCCACGTCAACACTTAACAGATCTATCCTAACGACATGGATTAAAACCAAAAAATTTGAACTTTTAAAGACCAGGACCAGTCAAAAAATAAAAAGGACTAAAATAAAAAATCGATCAACTTTTAGAGACCTAAAACTTAATATGTGTTTTTTTGTTTTTATTTTCTTCCGTGTGTCAAGTGTGGCGTGGTAATCAATTGAGAGAAAGAAAGAGGTCAGATATGGAAGCTACTTGATGAGAACCATGAGCATAAGCAGGAAAAAAAAGAAGATGTGAAATGTGGGAGGAAATGAAGAACAAACAAGATTATCTTTAAAGAAATAGATGGAGAGAGAGAGAGAGAGAGATTAAAAAAATCAGTTATAGTGTACTTGGTAAGTGAGTGAGAGAAATCTTGTCAAAAATTGAAGAAGCAAAGAAATGGGTGAAGCAGAAGAATTTAGAAAGGACTGAAAAATTATGAGTGAACCCAAGAATACTCCTTTAGTTGTTGGAAAGCTTCTAGATGATGAGTTTCCAGAAGATTTTATCAATGGCTTGATTCTTTCTGTTCGTTCAATACTACCAGTGGAGCTTCATGGGTAGGAATTTGAGAAGTGATGGTACGTTGTACCCTTAGCGTATTGTGCAAAAAATGTACATAAGCTAGGGGGTTAGCGTACTAGGTAAAAATTAAAAAAAAAAATTTGCTCACTATGCTGCTGGAATAACGTAAGCGTAAAAGCTATACATACGCTGATCTAATGCATCTTGAGCAAACATTTTAATACTCCAAAAGATCTGTGTAGATGTAATTTTAAAACTCGTACACTTACCTCTTATCATATAAAATGTAAAAAGGAAAAAAATATATAAAAGAATATTTTGAAAAGAAAATTATTTTTTGGGTCAAGTATTAATTAGGGGATAAAAAAACTGGATCCCCTCAAAATATATTGAAGAATTAGTTCTCAAATCTCTCTTTTTATCCCCCAAACCCTAAAAATTACAATATGCCAATAATACCCCCCTCTCTTTCCCCTCCATCTCATTCTTCAAATTTCCCAAACCCCACACAAACCCCAACTCTCCATCTCCCTTTCCCAAACTCTTCTCACTATTCAGTGCCTCCCACCGCTGCTGCTCCTACTTTATTTTCCCTCTCTTCCCTCTTCTTAGTTCTAGGGTTTTATTTTTTTCCCTCTTTTTTGTTTCTTATGTCTTTCGTTTTTCTTAGAGTTTTTGTTTTGGTTTTTTTAGGGTTTTGTTCTTTTTTCTCCTCTCTTCCCTTCACACGTTTTGAAGCTTTAAGGTTTTCTTGTTTATCTTCGCCACTGTTGTTGTCGCAGAAATTTTCGACAGACCATTTCGACACGGGGGTCTCAAAATTTTATGCAAAGTTGTTTTTATAAATTACGATATATATGTGTGTGTGTGTGTCGGAAAACACTTAGTTAATCTGGTTAAAAATTCCGATATACCCGTGTCGGAATACCAAAATATTTCCGACACTAGATTGTCGGAATTTATACAATAACGTAAAAATTATAATAAAACAGAAAAGACATGAATTTTACCTTTAATAACAAGTATAAAACGTCTGCTGGTAGTCCTTCTGAACATGATTGAGAGGAAAAACTTGTTTCTTTGGAGTTTCTTTTTCAGAGTGAAGGAAGTTTGATGGTGGAAAGTGAGAAGGAGAAAGAGGGGTTTCTGAGAAGGTGGAGGGGTTTTGATTATGGGTTTTTTTTTGGGTGAAAAATGGAGGGGTTTTGGGGTTTGGGGTTTTTTGGTTTTTTGGGTTTTGAATAAGGAGGGACATTATGGACTTCACATTTAAAATGGGGTTTGGGGCTAATAAGTGGGGTATGGGGACTCATACTCAAGGGAATTAGTTTTTTGACACACATATACTACTAAAAAACCAAAAATGCCCTTAATAAAAAAACCTACAATCCCAAAATACTCTTACCTTCTCACTTCCCTCCAATTTCTCCATGATGGCTTTTAATTTAAGCTTCTCCCATGCAAAACCCCAAACATTCCATAAACCCTCTTCCTCTTCTCATTCTCCTCCATTGAAAACTCTTCACCCCATTAAGCTTTTCTTCTTGTCATAGCTTTATTTATTGAGCTAATCCTTTTGTTCATCATCAACATTCCTCATATCCTTTTGTACACTTTGCCCTAAGCGTCCTGGGGAAAAAAATCAAATACGCTGACCCTACAGCACAATGAATAATTTTGTGTACCCGCTACAAGTTGAGAAAATAACTAACACCTCCTCTTCCTCATGTGATTCTTCATCGGAAGAGTTACTCGACGAATCCACGGGCGCTGAGGGTTCACCATGCTGCTCTGCCTGTCGCCTCCTTGTGGACCCCGTCATGTATTCCCTTCCATCTGCATTCTTGGTCCTCAACATGCCTATAATACATGAAGACAAAAGGTCGGGTCAAATAAATATATGAAAAACAGAAACAAAAAAAAACCCAACTCGCTGACCTCTCAGCGTCCTTAATAAAATATAAGGTACGTTGAGGCAGGAGCGTATATTGTTTTTTTTTTAAAAAAATTATAATGTATGCTTAGGGGTCAGCATATTGTGCAATTTTCCCAGGTTGTTGACCCCTACGCGATAAAAACTTAGATCTTAAAAACCTAAAATGCAACAAGCATCTCCCCAAATAAGTCAAATTAATACTAAAAAAAGGCAATAAACATAAATCCCTACAACTCTAAACCCTTGAATCTAAACAAAACCCCAAGCTCTCTACCCCCTCCGTGAGATCTTGCGATCTCTACCCCCCTCCCCCCAGCGACTTTGACAGCACATGGAAAACAAAGAGAGAGATGGAAAATGAATGGAGAGAAAGGGATGAGAATGAAAATGAAATAGAGAGAAACACATACTTTATAAAGTGGAAGATGATGAAATGGATTGAAGTTGAAATGGAATGAGAGTTAAGTTGAGAGAGAATGAAAGTTAAATGAGAAGGTGTGGTGGGGGTTTATGCGTAGATAACGAGGGAAGGAAGAGAGATGAGGGTTTAGAAATAATAGGGGGTAGTTTAGGAATTTCAAATTTTATAAGGGTATTTTTGGTTTTTCAATAGTGTAGGGGTGTCAACAAATTAAAAAATAGTGTCAAAAAACGAGTAATTAGTCAGATTGGTCCCTGACTTTGCACTCGTCGGTCAAGTTAGTCCCTGACTTTGTCGAAATAACAATTAAGTCCCTGAGATAGCAGTCCATCAATCAAGTTAGTCCCTGACATTTGGTGCCGTCACCGTGCTATTATGGATTGCATTCGTGGACACTAACATAGGACAAAATGTCGTCGTTTTTGCCACATATTAAAAAAAAAGCCACTCTGGCCCTTTCTTTTGGCGCCAAACAAAACCCTTCTCCCCAACGTTTCACATACCCCTGTCTTAGACCAAAACCCATTTTCAGAAACCACCTAACCTTCTTACTCCAAACCCTCAGAAACCACCAAACACCTCCATACTCCAAACCACCGAAACTCCATTAATCCAAACCACAAAAACCACCAAACCTTCATTGCCACCACTAAATCTCCATTATTCGCAACAAACAAAATCAAACCCCATTATTGACATCAAACGAGATCAAACCCAAAGTTCAGGAACATGATCATCATCATCGCAACCTTCATCACTTCAAAAGGTAAGAGAAACCTTAACCTTGAATTTTTCTTTTAAAATGTGCATTATTGTTCCCAATCTATGTGATTAGGGCTTAGTGTAGATTATGCATGTTGCCTAGCACGATTTGTTTCATCTTTTTGTTGCTTGTTGCATAAATTTCAACTCAGATTGTCTCCCCTTTTTGGTTAGTTTATTCCCAGTTTGTCTCCCTTTTTGTGTCCCTTTCAGATCTTTGTGGTTAGTTTATTCCCTTTTGGTGTCCTTGTGGTCCATTGATTATTTTAAATGATTTCCTTGTTTAAGTTCCCTTCTTTATTCTGTATGTGGTCCCTGTGTTGCATCTGTGGTGCGTATTATTTATTGTTGGTGTAAACTGTTAGTGGGGTTTGTGGTACCCACAGAGATTGACTAATTTGTTTGTATTTGTCATGTACAAGATGATTACATTGAAGTTTCACCATGGGGGTACTTTTCATAAGGAAGATGATAGGAAGACAACATATAATAATGGAAAGATTTCAGAATGGGGTGGGATTGATGCATATGAGCTAGATGTGTTTGTTTGTAGGGATTATTACAAGGAGTTATACAACTCAGTGTCCAGAGTGTTGTGGTTAGTGCCAAAAAAAGTCCCTGAGCAAGGGATTGAAGGCATTAGAGACTGACAAAGACCTTATACAAATGGTGCAGGCAAGTAAAATTGCTGGTCGTGTGTGTCACATCTATTATGATCACACACCTACTTGCAACACTGATGTTGTAGTTGAAAAGGAAGATGAGGGTGAAGAAGTGTGTGTGATGAAGTTATAAGGATGGTTGTAAGTGGAGTACTTAAAGGTGAGAGCCAGAAAGAAGGGGATTGTAAGAAAATTAATGATCCAGTCCTTAAGAAGAGAGTGAAAGAGAAAAAGATGGAAGCTTTAATTAAAAAGAAGGCTGCTAAAGCAAGAAAGAAGGAAGCACTTGAAGCTCAATTGGCTACTGAGGCAAAAAACAAAGAAGAAGAAGCTAAGAAGAAAGCACTTGCAGAAACTAGGAAGAAGAATGCCGAGGATGAGTTGAAGAAGAAGATGCTTGAAGCTCAAACAAAAAAAAAGGAAACAAGAAGCAATTGAAGAGGCAACACATAAGAAGAATTATGAGGAGCAGAGGAGGAAAGCTGAACTGCAAAAACAACTAATAGAAGCTGCAATAGAGCTGAATCAGAGAGTTACCAGACTCCAAGCTAAGAAGCAGTAAAGGATTACAATATACATCTAGGGAGAGATTTCTATTAGGCCAAAAATGACAAGGTAAGGGCAAGGGCCAAGTGCAAGAATGAGTTGTGCAACTGGGAGATTTACTGTGGGTGGAGCAATGTTAGCAACTCATTTCTAGTGAAGACATTTGATAATACACACACATGATGCAGGGAATTCAAGGTTGGGCAAGCTGATAGGGAGTGGGTTTCAAGAAAGTTGGTTAACAAGCTAATTAAACAGCCAAATCTGAAACATGGGGAAGCTATGGAGTACTTCAAGAGAAAATATGGTGTTGTTTTAGATGATAGTAAGATATATAGGGCCACTGTTAAGGCAAGAGAAGAGGTAGAAGAGAATGAAAGAAAGCAATATGGCAAGCTTTGGGATTATTGCCATGAGCTCATAAATACAAATCCTGGATCCACTGTGAAAATGGAAACAATTCCTATGCCTAAAGGAAATCCACAGTTCCATAGGTTGTACATTTGCTTGGCTGGATGCAAGAATGGTTTCAAGGCTGGCTGTAGACTATTAATTGGTTTGGATGGTGCCTTTTTGAAAGGCTATTATGGAGGACAATTGTTGTCTACTGTGGGACAAGATGCAAATAATCACATTTATCCTATTGCATATGGAGTTGTGGATGTGGAGAACAAGGATAACTGGAAGTGGTTTTTAGAGTTGCTACACCTTGACTTGGGCTACTACAAAGACAACGGGTGGAACTTTATTTCAGACATGCAAAAGGTAATGACATATTCCATATCGTAAGGATGTAAATGCATTAAATTTTTATAAAGTTAAGGACTTAAGTGAATTAATTGTGTCAATGTTGAGGACTAACTTGATTGATTTATCTTTGTTTCAGGGCTTGATTCCAACACTGCAAGAGGTGATGCCTGGTGTCCATCACAGGCTATGTGCATGGCATCTCTGGCAGAACTTCTCCAAGATATGGAAGGACAAAGATATCAAAGGCTATGTTATGGGAATGTGCAAGATCCACAACAAGGGCACAATTCAAGGAGAATATGGCAAGAGTCAAAGCAAAAGATGAGAAGGCATGGGCTTATCTTGAGAAATGAAGGAAATTAAACCCAAGCACCTCATGGACCAAAGCTGACTTTAGTGACTTCCCTAAGATAGACAACATATGCAATAATGCATGCGAGGTTTTCAACTCCAAGATTGTTTCCGCTAGGGGAAAGACTATATTGAACATGCTAGAGGAAGTAAGATGTTATATTATGCAAATTAAAACTTAGCTAACAACAAACAAAAGTTCTCTGGACACACTGGTTTTGTAGCCCCTGTACAACAAAGTAGATTGGACAAAGAGAAAATAGAAAGCAACAAATGGAGGCCAATTTGGGCAGGTAAAGTATAGCTGTTGTTATTGATTTATCTTCATTGCTCTTGCTGTTAAGTAATTGCTCTTAGGTTGCTGCAATTGATTAAGTAAGTTTTGAATTAATTTTGTCATATGTAGGAGATAATTCTGGTTTAACCTATGAGGTACACAGTGGCAAAGCTAAAGTTTCTTTTGACTTGGCCAAACAAACTTGCACTTGCAGGTTCTGAGACTTGACAGGTACGTTAACTCAACTTATGTTGGATTGGGATGTAATTGCATTAAATTTATATAATGTTAGGGATGTATATGATTTAATTATGGTATTGTTAAGGACTAAGTTGATTGATTTATGTTTTTTGTGTTTTTGATAAATGATTTCTGAATTATGTTTTTGATTATTGTTAAGGACTTCCCTGTATGCATGTTGTGGCTGCAATAACACACAAAGGTGAAAGGCCTGAAGATTATTGTCATGCCTGACTCACTATGGGAAGCTATAGGCAACTTATGAGCATCATATCCACCAGTGAGAGGGGAGATATATTGCGAAGAGTCTGGAAATCTTGCACCGCTTCCACCATTAGTGAAGAGGGCACCTGGTAGGCCCAAAAAACAAAGAAGAAGGACTAGACAAATATCAAAGAAAGGAAAGGAGGAGGTTGTCAATCCCAAAAAATTGAAGAGGAAGCTAGCAGACTTCACATGCTCCTTCTGTGGGGGTAAAAATCATAACAAAAAGGGTTGCCTATTATAGAAGAAATAAAAGCAAGATGAAGAAGCAGTCGAGGCAGCAAAGACAGCTGAAGCAGCAAAGGCAGCAAAGGGACCTGAAGGAACTGCTCCTCAACCAGAAGCAGCTGAAGCAGCACATGCTCCTCAACCTGAGGTTATAGATACTTCTCAATCTCATCCTCCAATGGATGGAGAATCCTCATCACAACCTCCATTGAGTGAACCTCAAGCTCCAAGGAAGAAACTACCCATTAGGCCAAGAGCAAGATCTCAGGTAGTAAATGAGGTAGCAGTAAACTTGCCTCAACCAAACTTGTCTCACCCACCTGAAAACTCCACTCATATAGCAGAAGCACCTCAGCCACCACCAATGATTTTCATACCAACGCCTGGTTATAAAGGACCCCCAACAATGAAGTGAACTTCCCAATCCTCAGCATTTGTGATAGATTTTGTGGATCATATGTAGTTTTCTGGATGATATGTATTTTGGGTCATGTGTTTTGGGTCATACTGTGATGATTGTGTGGATCATATGTTTTTTTTGTGGTTCACATGTAGTTTTTTTTGGATGACATGTATTTTTTGTGGATCATATGTAGTTTTATGCTAAAATTGTTGGTTATTTGGTCTACGCCAAATTTATGACCAAAGTGATTATGAGTAATGAAGTGACTGAAATTGTAGGGATGTATTTGCTTTATAATTGGGTAAAGTTAGGGATGTATGTGAATTAAATGTAAATTAGTTAGGGACCTATTTGCCTCAAACATTACATTCGAAAATTAATAAATAATATTGGTTCACATTAGATACATATACATGATAATCTGATTACAACACACAAACACAATTGCTTACAACTTACTTATTGCCAAGCCATTAATATGACGTATTGATAAACACATCATAAACTAAACTAAACAATAGATACATTATTCCCTTTTCCAAAAGAAAATCATCCCCCACATAATGTTAAAAATTAACATCACTACAATTGGTACAATCACCCACACTAAACAAAACTTCAATGTCCTAATTTCACCCTTTAATCTAACCATCTTCAAGCTCATTTCCATCCTTCAGTCTTCTTCTTTGGACCTATCAATATTCCTTTCACCATTGCATCTTCCACCAAGACTTCTTTCAACATCACTTCTTTCACCACCACTCCTTGAGGTAGCATTGTCTTCTCTGTCAACCCAACAAAAAAAATTGCAGTGGTTTCCTATCTACAAAAACCAGCTAGAACATATACAAAAGTGGTAATAACAAGAACACAAAAGCAACAGGGAGGATAAGTAATAAGCTAACATACACAATGTATACCTTAAACTTAGGACATCCAAAGAAAAGTCTTCCTAGATTGCGAGATGTTTTAGATCTCCTGACCACACATTTGAGACCACAAAAGCAACAAAGAGGATCTTCAGCCTTTGACTCGCCACTTTCATTGAAAGAATTTTCATTGAATGAATCTGAGAAGTGATGGTTATTGTCACCGGCCATTTCATGGAATTTAGGGTATGCAAGTAATAAAGGATTGAAATAATGAAGGATTATGAGTAATTATGTGAACGAAAACTAGGGGTTGTGAATTTTGGAGGTGATTTCACGATTGGAGGTTTGATTTGGGATTTTAGGGTTTTATATTTAAAAAGGTTAAAGATGATCTTTCAACCGTTGGATTGTATGGTCAAGTGATAGCCGTTGGATAAAAAATTTGACCGTTTTCAGAAGTTTCAGGATGACATCGTGGCAAAAACGACGACGTTTTGCCCTCTGTTAGTGTCCACGTACGCAATCCGTAACAGTACAATGACGACACCAAATGTCAGGGATTAACTTGATTGACAGACTGCTATCTCAGGGACTTAATTGCTATTTCGACAAAGTCAGAGACTAACTTGACCGACGAGTGCAAAGTCAGGGACTAATCTGACTAATTACTCGTCAAAAAACTAATTCCCCATGCTCAATATATTGAATCAAATTCAGTGTGGCCCATATTTATAGGTACCGAAAATATATTTAGCCCAAAGAGTTAAAAAAAAAACCCTATAATATAATCGGTTCAAATCGAAACCTACCCTAGTTGTTGTGCATAACCCGCTTCCATCGTCTCCTCTTCCCAGTGCAAGCGAGAAGTGCCGCAGTTTCCAGTTTCCAACTCTCTCTCTCTCTCTGAAACAATGGCGGCTTACGCGATGAAGCCTACGAAGCCTGGTTTGGAGGAGTCGCAAGAGCAGATCCACAAGATCAGGATCACTCTTTCTTCCAAGAACGTCAAGAATCTCGAGAAGGGTGCCTACTCCTCCCTCTGCCTTTCTTTCTCTCTCTTTATTTTTATTTTCACGATATTCATTCAATTTTTTATTTTTATTTTTATTGTTTAGTTTGTTCGGACTTGGTTCGCGGTGCGAAGGACAAACACCTCAGAGTGAAGGGACCTGTCAGGATCCCAACTAAAGTTCTTAAGATCACTACCAGGAAAGCCCCCTGTGGAGAAGGTCTTTTTTTTTTTTTTTTTTTTTGTAAATTTGCTTTGTCGATTTTATGATTCAATTGTAGAAAAAAACTGTAATGTACTACTAGCTTTTATGATTTTAATTTGGAAATTGAAATTGCGTGAGTGTCATTGATATTGTATTTCTCGAATTTGATTAAGTGCATGTTTGGTTCTGCAATGAGTTAGCCCATAATCAATTCTGGAATGCCTTATGCTCCAACGTGATTTTGGGGTCAGAATTGATTTTCTTACTCTTTCCCAAACATGCTATAAAACTTTTTTTAATGAGAACATGGTATTGCTCTTTGCTTTGAAAGAGCATAGGTTTCTGACTTTGCCTTGACAAGTTTTGCTGATTTACTTATCATAATTGTGTTGTAATTGTCCTGCTCAATGTCGTTATGGGTGAGTCTATCGGCATTCTTTGATATTATTTGGCGTTCTAACGAAAGAGGAAAAAAAAAGAAGGAATAGAGTTCTCTTTGGTTCCGTCCTTGTAGCAGAATCTGAAAACTCCACTTTAACTCTTATATCTTGTACTTTTTTATCTGTAAAATGCCCCGAATATAGCATAATGTGTGGCATGTGTTCTATTTTGTTTGATTTTACATGTCGACCTAGGGCAGCCTTGATTGTTTATTGACATTCATTAATCGATTGCAATTTCTTAAATTGAAAAATTTAAAACCATGGTCCATTGGTTGGGAGTTTGGATAGATGAGTTAGAGTGCTGATTGCATGCTCATGGATGTATTTTCCTGAAATGTTTCATTTTAGTAAATTGCTGATGTACTTTCTCTTGTTTGTGCCTGATTATTGATTCAGGTACCAACACATTTGATAGGTTTGAGCTGCGTGTGCACAAGAGAGTAATTGACCTCTACAGTTCCCCTGAAGTGGTGAAGCAGATTACCTCCATCACCATTGAACCTGGTGTGGAGGTTGAGGTGACCATTGCAGATGCTTGATTTTGGTCCCCGATTTAATTTTGTTTTGCATCATAGTTTGGTTTTGTGATTGAGCCTTTTGGCCCGGAATATTTCTGAGTCCAATACATTAGGGTTAAGCATTCTCTTTTGCTGTTAAAATTTGAAAGATGATTATTGATAGAGTTATAGACTTGCTTGATTATCTTTTGCTTTAAGGTTGGGGTTCATTTTGTGTTGAATTTGTTCAGTACTTATTTGAAAAAATCAATTTCAATTTATTTTACAAGTCACCAAACGAGATACATCACACTATCTAAATGTATATACTGATCAGTCTCACTGAATGAGATGCATCAGTCATTACTCTATTGGAATGATTTAGTATATGACACCTCAATTTTAAGGGAAAAATCGAAGTATGGCATTAGCCAAAAACAAAATCAAGTCTATCTGTTGATTATCGTGGCGAACTACCTGTTACTGTGCTTAATTGGGTGAAGCTTTTGCATTAGATCACACTTGAGTGATCGTATGGTCTTGGCTCAGTTACAGTGCAAGAATGTTGGAGTAGAAAAGATTTCAGAGAGAAAATGAGAATTTGTTAACTTTGTATACTGGGTGTTTTTATTTTTTAAGCTGAGCACCCCAAACTCCAAAGTACTCCTTCACTCCCTCCTGCTTGAGGATCCCAACCCTTCTCCCCTCGTATGCACCTTTTATTATAACCCTCTTTTTTCGTGCCTCTAAAATCTAGAGCCTTAATCCCAAAAAAAAATCCCATCCCAATTTTCTCAATGTTAGGCGGGAATAGATTAATCGCTTGTTTGTAAATGGGTAGCTCTAAAATCCTTTTTTTTTTTTTTAATTTATTTTCATTAACTAAGGCTCCGTTCGGGGTGGTTTTTGGCTCCGTTCGGGGTGGTTTTTAATTTTGAGTTGTAAAATTTTAAAAAACCAAAACTAGTTTCCAATTTTATAATCTCGGTTTCAAATCTTTTTGGTTTTCATTTTTCAAAATTATTTTCAATTTTATAATTTTTATAGCGCTCTTACCATGTTATGTACCATCATAGACACCACCATCTTGTATAATACCACCACTATTTAATAACAATTTTTCATGTGGTTGTCATTATTATTAGTTTGAGGTCGTGACCATTGTTATAGAGGTTGTAGTCTAATGTGGTGGTTGTGGTGATGATGGTGCTCTTTGTGGGTGGTGACCAGATTGCTAATGGTGGTTTTGGACTCTTGGTGGAGGCGGTGGTAGTTTGAGCAATGATTGGTGGTAATTTTAGTGGTGTTGGTAGAGGGAGAAATGGTGGGGCAGGGGGCGAGAGGGCGAGGATGTGATGGTGGTGGTGATGATGATGGAATGTGATAGTTGGGGTAAACATGGAGGTGGCAGTGGTGTCCATGGTGGTGTCATTGAAGGATGGTGATGATTGAGGTGGTAGTGATGGTCGCAATGGTGGTGGTGGTCATGCGAAGGTAATGGTGGATGGAGTGATCACTATGGTGGTGGTGGTGGGCCGAGTGATGATGATGGTGGTACAAGGAGGGACAATGGTCGCAGGTAGGGATGTGGTGGCGGTGGCGGTGGCGGTGGCGGTGGCTATAACGTGGTGGTGGTTATCATGAGGGACGGTAGTAGTTAGGGTGATTGTGGTGGTCATAGTGGTGGTTGGCGTTTTGGCAGCTACCATGGTGTTAATTGGGTGACAGTCATGGTGATAGTAGTTACTGTAGCGATTATTGAAATGGGAGAAGTGATGATGATGATGGTGTTGGTTGAGTGACACAAAAAATGAGGTGGTATAAATTTACAACTCAAAACTGAAACTATAAAACCATTATTTATTGTTTTGAAAATAAAGGTGGAATTGTTTGAAAATGAGCAAAAAACCATTTCAGCTCAAATTTTGCCGAACAGGTTTTGTTTTGAAAATACAATTTTGAAACCAAAAACCAGAAACTGACAACCACTCCGAACGGGACCTAAAGCTTCAACGGATGATCTTTGTTAAACAAGTTATGTACTCGGCTTGGAGCAATTTTGTGTTGAGCATGGTGTTTGAGTTCTGTGCTTCGATGACTTTGGACTACGAAAACAAGATGGAGGGTTTTTTATTAGAGAAAATGGGTAATGCACCGACGGTGTAAAGTTTTTTACACCATCAGTGCATCATTCACCATTCATCTGTTTATGGTTGTTGATTTTTAAATTAAAGTAATACAAATAAATGGTGGATGATGGATTGATGGTGTAAAAAACTTTACACTGTCAGTGCATATACCCATTAATCTCTTTTTATTAAGCACATGAAAAAAAGATACAATTAATTTTGAAAATTTGTTTAAGACTATGTGGTATTATGAAAAAACCAGATGTGGTATTATGAAAACAAGATGGAGGGTTTTTTTATTAAGCACAATAGAGTCTATGGCTTAGTGGCTGCCTTTGGTGCCATGCGGTTTCCCCTGCAAGACCAATTTTGCTAATTTATTTAGCAAGGCAACGTTGGTCAACAGGGTCAAAGCACAGGTCAACTGTTTAGTGAGGTAGCGCCACATGTCGCAACGTGGTGATTGCGTCATTGTCCATGACGCGACATGTGGCATTAGTACATATGACACAATTCATCATATGGTGACACGTGGTAGGTGCGGCAGAATTTTTTTTAGTGAATTTTTTTTTCTGGCCAATCAGAAGCTGTCACGTGGCATTGTGACATTGACAAAAAAAATATTTGTTTGACTTTGACTGCCCCCATTTTCGTAAATAATTTCGTTGACTACAACATATTTTATAAATAGTTTAAAAATTACCCATTTTTCATAAATTATTTGTAAAACTACCCTATTTAAGTAAAAAAACCGATACATCATAGAACAAACACAGAAAAGAAAAAGAACCATCCACTGTGATTTCGGCTACGAAAAGACAAGCAAGAAAAATAGAGCAAAATTGATCTGACTTTGGGCTATGGTTGGGAGGAGGGTGAGAGACTGGGAGGAAGATGAGCAAGTGATAGTGTTGATAACTGAATATGGTTTACATGGTCATGTTTAGAGTTTGAGAATTTGACGTCTCTGGTATAATTTTTACCATTATTTAGTGATTTATTGGTAAATTTAATTTCTCTTCTTTATCCCCTAAAAAAATAGGGAAAAAAAAACACACATTTCAATCTTACCTGTCCCCCTGTCCATAGGATTGTGCCATTTTCGGTTTGCATTCCTGCACACTACTTTGGCGTGCACGGCCTGAAACGCCCATTTGTTTTGTATACAAACTATTGAAAGGTATTATTTTTTTTTCCTTCATCTGATTTATGTCCTTCAATTGATTTATGTAAATAAATCTTCAATCACATAACTAATTTCCTAATTAGTTTTACCCCCTTGAATTCCTCGCCCTCCAAGGTTTACAGCATCGTCACCACTGCATTATGCTATAATGTCATGTATCGACGAACTAGGATGTTTTATCCTACCTTTTTTTTCCTCAGGTTATCCATAGATGTGAGATTATTATTTTTTTTTTTGGTATTAGTTGACACTTTCGTGAGCACTCTCCTGGTAAGAATTTTTATCTTAATGAAAATTAAAGTTGAGTGTTAACACTTAAAAGCATTCATCTATTGTTGTCTGTGAAGGAGACTTTCTAAGAGTAATGATATTCTTGTATTGTTTCCCCTCGATCATTATTCATACTTTGTTTTTCATTTTACCTCTTTTTTTCTTCCGTATCACATATTTTTTCTTTTGGTTTATTTATGGTTTTAGTCCCTGAAAGTTGGGAGTGTTTTGATTTTGGTCCCTGAAAATTTTTTTGACCTTGACTCAGCTTTAGTTGTTTTGAAAATCTGGTTTTAGTCATTGCCGTTAGGAAAAATTTGTTAATTGCTTGTGTAGTTAACGAAACGCTACATCAGCATATACGTGTGCAAGTATGGAATGTCATGGTAGGATGATGTGTGTAGTGTCCAAGCTAGCTCAGAGATATAGGAGGACCTAAGAGCTAGGGTATGATATGAAGTTACTGTATGATTCTTTAGGTATTCTAGATATCCAGTTGGGATAACTAGGGTTTCCCTAATCACTGGTGTGTGCAAGTGAGCAATTAGGGAGTGAGAGAACGTACCTGAGCCTCTAGCTAGAGACAACTATTTATAGGGGTGACATTGTACCTCATGGGCCTGTACGGAGGTCCAGTTAGGCTGCTGACGTGGCCTTTTTAGGATAGGGGGATGAGTCATTCATCTTTATCCTGTATTAGAGGGCCTTATCCCTGTGGCAAGTAGGATTCACGCGCCCATAGCTCGGACTCTCAAGGGGTAAAGTCCCTGTGGTCGGTCCAAGCTTGCTGGGGTGAGTACTTAAATAAATGCTCGGCCTGAGTAGGCACAGTCTTTAGAATAGCTTATTCTGGTCGGCTAGCTATTTTTAGGGTAGGACCGAGGGTCGATCCACCACATAAGCCTCCTAGCTTGGTAAGACTGTTTGAGTCTTGAGCCGAGCTGAGAGTTTTTATCCTTCAGTTAAGGTCGGGTTGGGCCGAGTGCTTTGATGTGGGTGAGATAATGATCCACCTACGTACCCTATTATCTTCTCTCTGCTCTGTTGTCCTTTCATCTGGGCGAAGAGACGTTTGAGTACCTTCCAGCTGGCACGTGTCCTGGGTGTCAGTTATGCCATTATTGCGCGCGTTGGTTTTTTGGGTTTTTCAAAAATTTTGACCTATGGCTGGATGCCACGTTTTCTTTCCGTGGCTCAATATGATATTGGGCTTTGCTGAATTGGCAGGCCCATTTTCCCAAAGAGAACGTGGGGGGAAGTTCTTTTTTTTTAAAAAAAAAAAAAACTTAACTGCCTTTTCATTTCCTCTTTTCCACTTCGTTTCAATTCTCTGCATCCTGACTCCTTCTTCGCTTTCTGCAATTTCTCTTTCCACTATTCTAGCATTCCTAAATTTTTCTCCAATCATATTCACAAAACTCCCTCTGTCACCTCCTTCCTTTGGCGTTGTTACTCCTTCTCTGGGGTTTCTCTTCTCGATTCGTTATTCAGTTCGTGCAATTTCTCCTTTTACCTCAGGTATTTGATCTGATCCTTTCTGATTTTGTCATCTAACTTTCTTTTTGTGCTGGATTTTCCTTTTCTAGGTTTCTAAGTTCGTCTGGTTTTCTGGTTTTTCTAAACTTTTAGTGTTTTTCCTGGGTTTTACTAGGTTCTTTTTGAGTTACGGTTATGGGCAGCAAGTGGTCATGGTATGAGAGGTGGTCTAAGGTTTTGAATTTGAGTGATATTGATGATTCCTCTTCTTCCTCATCGTCTTCCTCTTCTGGAACGGAGGTTTTAGACTTCCTCCCATCCCCTTTCCGCCATCGTATGACAGACCCTTCGGTGGAAACACCGTTAACCGTAGAATTTTTCCAAAATTCTGCAGAGGAAGATAGTAGAAGGTTAGCGTATCAGTTGGCGGAGGAACAAGCGCAAGTAGCGTCGCGGCCCTCAAATCGATCCTGGGAGAAACCTTTCTGGGGGAAAACCATGAAGATTAGGGGAAGATGTTAAAATTTTGAAAGATGACTATTGATAGAGTTATAGACTTGCTTGATTATCTTTTGCTTTAAGGTTGGGGTTCATTTTGTGTTGAATTTGTTCAGTACTTATTTGAAAAAATCAATTTCAATTTATTTTACAAGTCACCAAACGAGATACATCACACTATCTAAATGTATATACTGATCAGTCTCACTGAATGAGATGCATTGGTCATTACTCTATTGGAATGATTTAGTACATGACACCTCAATTTTAAGGGAAAAATCGAAGTATGACATTAGCCGAAAACAAAATCAAGTCTATCTGTTGATTATCGTGGCGAACTACCTGTTACTGTGCTTAATTGGGTGAAGCTTTTGCATTAGATCACACTTGAGTAATCGTATGCTCTTGGCTCAGTTGCAGTGCAAGAATGTTATTCGGAGTAGAAAAGATTTCAGAGAGAAAATGAGAATTTGTTAACTTTGTATACTGGGTGTTTTTATTTTTTAAGCTGAGCACCCCAAAGTACTCCTTCACTCCCTCCTGCTTGAGGATCCCAACCCTTCTCCCCTCATATCCACCTTTTATTATCACCCTCTTTTTTCGTGCCTCTAAAATCTAGACCGCTCTTTCTCCGTGACTCCTCTACTCCCCTCACTCCTCCATTCTGGTTCTTCATCTCCACCACCACCTTGATGCACATCACCATCGCCAACATCATCTTCAGTCGTGCTTCTCTTCTTTTTTTTTTGTATTTCGTTTTTTTTTGTATTTCGTAGTTTGCTGCTCCATTCTTCTCTGGTTTTTTGCCTTCTTTTTCGTTAGTTTCCCATGGTTTTGTTCTTCTTCTTCGTCTTCTTCTTCGTCTCGTTCTTCCTCTTGTTCGATGGTTCTGTTCTTCGTCTCGTTATTTTTTCTGTGCTCTATGTAATTCCGACGACCCAGTGTTTGTTTGAATTTAGTTAAATTCTGACACGGGGTTCTCGGAATTTTATTAATATATTTTTTTAATTTTTGGATGAAAAAATTTCGACAATCCAGTGTCGGAGATTTATAAAATTTATATAAATTTTCGACACGGGATAGTCGGAAATTGTACAGTTACGTATAAAAAAAAAAACAGAAAGAAAAGAGTTTTACCTTAAAGAAAAAATACGAATTTCCATTAACATAGAAGAGGGGTTTTGAGTTTGAGATTTGGAAGAAGGATGAACGTGCAAGATGAGGAGTTTAAGGTTTGGGTGGGAAGGTGGTAGGTTTTGGGGTTATGGGGTTTAGGGTTTGAGGTGGAAAGATGGGTGAGGATGTGGAGTTTTTTTTTTTTTTTTTTTTGGTATTTTGAATGATAAAGGGTATAATGGACATTGCATCATTAAAATGAGGTTTGGGGATAAAGTGAGGGTTTGTAGACTAATTCCCTTATGAAAAAACCAGATGTGGTATTATGAAAACAAGATGGAGGGTTTTTTTTATTAAGCACAACAGAGCCTATGGCTTAGTGGGTGCCTTTGGTGCCATGCGGTTTCCCTACGAGACCAATTTTGCTAATTTATTTAGCAAGGCAACGCTAGTCAATACGGTCAAAGCGCGGGTCAATTGTTCAGTGAGGCAGTGCCACATGTCGCAACGTGGTGATTGTGTCATTGCCCATGACGCGACATGTGGTGTCAGTATAGACGACGCAATTCACCATATGGTGACACGTGATAGGTGTGGCAGATTTTTTTTTGTGAATTTTTTTTTGCCAATCAGAAGCTGCCACGTGGCATTGTGACACGTGATAGGTGCGGTAGAAAATTTTTTTTGTGAATTTTTTCTGGCCAATCAGAAGCTGCCACGTGGCATTGTGACACTGACAAAAAAAAAAAATTTGGTTGACTTTGACTGTCCCATTTTCGTAAATAGTTTCGTTGACTACACTATATTTTGTAAATAGTTTAAAAACTACTCATTTTTCATAAATTGTTTGTAAAACTACCATACTTAAATAAAAAAGCCGCATCATAGAACAAACACAGAAAAGAAAAAGAACCATCCACTGTGATTTCGGCTACGAAAAGACGAGCAAGAAAACAAGAAAAATAGAGCAAAATTGATCTGACTTTGGACTATGGTTGGGAGGAGGGTGAGAGAGTGGGAGGAAGATGAGCAAGTGATAGTGTTGATAAGTGGGTATGATTTACATGGTCATGTTTAAAGTTTGAGAATTTGAAGTCTCGGGTATAATCTTTATCATTATTTAGTGATTTGTTGGTAAATTTAATTTCTCTTCTTTATCCCCTAAAAAAACAGAAAAAAAAAAAAAACACACACACACATTTCAATCTTACCTGTCCCCCATCCTCTGTCCGTAAGATTGTGCCATTTTCGGTTTTCATTCCTGCACACTACTTTGGCGTGCACAGCCTGAAACGCCCCTTTGTTTTTGTATACAAACTATTGAAAGGTATTATTTTTTATCCTTCAACTGATTTATGTAAATAAATCTTCAATTACATAACTAATTTCCTAATTAGTTTTACCCCCTTCAATTCCTCGCCCTCCAAGGTTGATAGCATCGTCACCACTGCATTATGCTATAATGTCATGTATCCACGAACTAGGATGTTTTATCCTACCTTTTTTTTTTCCTCAAGTTATCCATTTGTGAGATTAATTTTTTTTTTGGTATTAGTTGACACTTTCGTGAGCACTCTCCTGGTAAGAATTTTTATCTTAATGAAAATTAAAGTTGAGTGTTAACACTTAAAAGCATTCATCTATTGTTGTATGTGAAGGAGACTTTCTAAGAGTATTGATATTCTTGTATTGTTACCCCTCAATCATTATTCCTACTTTGTTTTTCATTTTACCTCTTTTTTTCTTCCGATCACATAATTTTTTCTTTTGGTTTATTCATGATTTTAGTTCCCGAAAGTTGGGAGTGTTTTGATTTTGGTCCCTGGAAGTTTTTTTGACGTTGACTCATCTTTAATTGTTTTGAAAATTTAGTTTTAGTCCCTGCCGTTAAGAAAAAATTTGTTAATTGTTTATGTAGTTAACGAACGCTACATCAGCATATTCGTGTGTAAGTATGAAATGTCATGGTAGGATGACGTGGATGATCCGGACCCACAGGAGTCATAGCCCAATCCACAAACACATTTTGGTTGAGTCTTGACCCTTTTGCTATTGCGGATCCGGATCATTCACGTCATCCTATGGGTGACATGCAATACTTGTACACATGTAATGTGATGTTCCGTTAACCACGTTAGTAATTAACGAAATTTTCTTAACAACAAGGACTAAAACCAAATTTTCAAAAAAAATTAAGAATGAATCAAGGTCAAAAAAACTTTCAAAGACCAAAATCAAAACACTCTTAACTTTCAATGAATAAATACATAAATAAATACATAAATAAGCCTTTTCTTTTCTTATGTCTCTCTTCTTGATACTTTCTGACGTTTCTATTTTTTACACCTTCTTTCCGTACCAAGAAAAAAAAAGTGTAGGAGAAACTTTTTTCGTTTTCAAAATAGTTCTAATCATCAATTTTCATACTCTCACAACATATTTTGCCCCTATTAGACATTTCGTCGAAAAGTAAAGTGTATGATGGAGGTGTCTCCCCTTGCCCGGTGCCCTAAATTCATAGGAATCTCTTACCGTGTCCAAGAATAACTTTGTCAACTGGTTAATGCTCTGAGAAATCCTTTACCTATTCCCAGATTAATCTCCGGATCATATGATCCCTTATAATAATTGGATGCTAGACCTCCTTAAATAAGTGAATAAATCAATGTGATGTGGAATTTTGACGATTCAGTTTGCACATACTAAAAAAATTGATATTATAAACATTTATGAGATGTTACAATCTGATTGCTTTCATAAAGTTGGTGGTACTGCATTTTTTCCAAGATAGTTCAGAATAATATCATTTTCAAAATAAGAATTTTGGCCAAGTAGGAATGTCAAGCTTTTTAATGTGACCGTCTTTTTGAGAATGAACATCCTTGCATACTTAAAATTCACATGAAGTGCTCAGTTGTACTGTGTTCATTCCATAGTTATCGGATTCTCTCGTTTACCTTATGTATCGTGTACCAAATATACCATTTGGCTTATTAGGTACCGGGTTCTTCTTAAAGAAATCTCGTAAAGATAATGAAAAAAGTGACTAATCAATCATGTACCCAAGTGAATTGCATGCCTGTACGCTGCGTATCTGGTAACAATACTTCAGCCTTTACAATAGCATTAAGGTTTGAAAATGACTTGTTGGACATGGAAGTAATTTAAGAAGCAGTACAAGCTAACTCTATCTATATACAGAAAGGGCACTCAGAAGTTGGTGTATAAGTTATCCATTTATTTGGAATAATAAAGTAAAAACTAATGTTGGAATCTGAATACATGAACTATATAAATTCAGAGACCCATGTAAAGTTGGGAGCAATGATGATAAAATCAAACAAGTTAAACTCCTATTTAAGCTTTAAACCTTGAGAAAGCCAATGTGGCCCTTTTCTTTCTTGATCAAATGTCACACTGGAGCTGCTCATAGGAGTGGTAGGGTCACTGCAATCTCCTACTCTATCAGATTGGAATGAGACAGATGAATTCAACTCCCTAGTTTTCCCATTAGGTGAATCTGAGTATCCTAATGGAATAAGATAAGATTTCTTATCCTTCTTCTTAGCTTGGCTACTTCCTATACTTAATGTCAAATCCACTTCCATGTCTTCATCAGAGGCAGGAGTGGTTATTTTACAACTCTGAAATGCAGTATAGGAGCTAGGTCCTGCTTTACCAAAAATGTCTCCATCGGCCGCAGGCCTTTCGAGATCGAAACCCCTTTGCCTGTTGATGGTCTCTCCTGAACAACTTCCACTCCTTTCTTTTAAGTAGACTTCCTCTCTCAAACTTTGAACATGCAAATCGGGTCCATGTAAAATCTGTGTTGCTGGATGTTGTTGGTGTTGAATGAAATGAGGATGGCTTATGCCTGTGCTGTTCATTGGGGTCCAAAATTTCTTTTGTGTGATTTCCTTTCTATGCTCATCCATCAACATCTTTTGCACACTGTATATGCGGTGTAGTTCCCTTACCTACAAATTCCAAATACTTATTATTGCCACCACAAGCAAAAGCTTCAAATTCTTGCATATTTCAAAGTCATTAAACAAGATTGACAAGTAATTTCACATAGGGAAGCTGCTAGTAACTAATGAAGCTTATAGAATGATTAGATTGTGGCCATGCATACAGATATCGCAGAATGAAATACTTCTTAGACTAATTCTGATATCTGTGTGATCTGTGTCAAAGCATTATGAATGCACATCATTGTTAATTTGCAGACACTGGCATCCTAACATAAAAGTAAGGTCTCTGAAATTGAAAACTTATCAATTGAATCTGCAGCGGTCACGAGTTTACAACCAAAAGGCATAGAAAGACATTTGTTTCCACCTATGACAATGTTTTGTCATGCAGTGCAACATTTCGGACACAAATTGATTGGCAACCTCAGCTTTGTCTTGTTTAGATGAAAAAAGATAAAGCATACAACATTGTCGTGATACCTGGTGTTTGAAGATGTCCTCATGCATCTGCATTGTCTTTTTGATGGATTCTATATGGTTTTTTTCAAGCACCTTCCTATCCATGGGATCGTGCAATTTGTCAACTCCAATACTGCAATGATTGTTGGTTAGTCCTTTGTTCTGATAATGCTCCCAGACATCCACACCACCCGAGGCGAAGTTGTTTCTGTCTATTGAGGCTGCTAGAGGATTTATGGAATATTCAATTTTTGTTCCCATGCCTGAAAAAGAAGATTAAAACTTCTAAGTTTTTCTTCACTATCATCAGACATCACCTTCTACACTTAGTGAAATGTCGAGTAATTTAATAGCGATTGGAAAAATGCCTTTTCTTGTGTTTATGTGAATGAAACCTGCTATTTCTTTATCTTTTTAGTGCTAAGTAATACAATTATATTCAGCCTGAAGGTGAGGATATAATTCAGTGGACAAAAGTTTGGAAATTTTTGAGTGCTTGTGTTCAAGTACCAACCAAGCCTAATGTTTGATAGTTTGATTTAATATCTAAAAGCCAAATAATAATGGAAATTTGAACTCAGATTTTAGGAATGTTTTGATTTGAACTAAAAGGCAATCATAATACAATCAATTCTGTTGCAAATGAAGAAACCAAAGTACACACATAGAATTTCGAAATCGTGAAGGACTGGTCATAAAAAGCTTCATCATATGCTAAAATTTTCTTTTGACAAAATTGTGCTGCTGCCTTTTTTGGTGCTTAGATTCCGGCCATCTATAGCAACTGTACTTTTTTTTTTTTGAGTATGTTTGTCTAAGCAGGGGAAATTTTACTGACTAAAAGTAGAGAGGAAAGGGGCAGAGAGTTTGCAAAGTTTCAAAAGCATACCAAACATTACTGGCACATTGAAGAAACATGAAAATAATGAAATTAGATGTAGGCATTCATGTTTGTTTGTCTGTGAGGAATGAAGGCATCACTAGCCAAAAGGCCAGGCCCATAGAAGTGGTCTTCATCTACAACTTCAAAAAACCAAGCTTGCTGGTACCTTATAAAGCTAGGCTAAGTAAAAAGAAAAGGAACATATAGCTAGGCCTTTTCTGCTATACTAAAGGTAGCACCTAAACTTTTTATCTGATGAACCTCAAATAAAGACTTAGGGGTTCAAGAGAACTAAAAGATTGTATACTTCACATAGACACAAGGAGTTTACATGTCAAGGATAAGTGCAAGTCAACAATTTTTTGTCTTAAGTTGTTCTTGAAACTTTTGATTCATCGCTGTGGACGGATATCAATATCACCTCCAGAGCAATCAAAACTATCAGATATATATGGCCTTCAAATTTCTCAGTTGATGAGATACTTTAGAAGCATTAAATCTCAGAACTGAAACACCTTCACATGTTACATGAAATAAAATAGAAAACTGTTAACATTAGAAGTTGATGCCTGCTATAAAGTTTGATTTAAAAGATTACCTGGTACTTAACCTGTAGTATGAAGTACCAAAACTGAAGTCTTGTGTGATGAAGTTCATTGAACATCTTCCTCCCTCATGCCAGCATTTTTATCCATAAGTAACTCTTTCTAATGAAACCAATATATTAATATAGCAAATGGCCAATTCTCTCATGATTCTCCTTAAATCATTGTTGAAATATAGGACGGATCAATCTAAGCAGTTCCACCACTTTAGGAGTTAGGAGAAAGCTCATAGACAGCACCAATCCTTTACTTAGAAACAACAAAGCAACCAGCTCAAAGTTTTTTAAACTGTAATTATGGTGTTAATAATTCAGGCTTGACAGGCTGTGAGGAAAGGAGGCAAGGAAAAAGCTAGAGCAACAATGTGTCTGTATATGTGTGAGTGCCTTTGTGATGTTGAGAGAAAGAGAGAGATGTTCACAATCACATTAGAATATGAATATTTTGCATTTGTACCATGTACTTTAGTTTATTGAATGAGTTTAATTGATGGGTACTAACGATCTAAATTTTTTACATTATTAATGTATTATTCATTATCCATATATATTACTTATGCTTAAAATTCAATAATAATTAACATATGAATGATAGATAATCCATTAGAAAAAATAGTTTTTACACTGACTCTTTACACTGTCAGTACATCATCCATCATCTAATGGTGTATGGTTATTGACTTCTAAATAAAAGTAATGCAAATGAACGAATGTATTGACAGTGTAAAAAACTTTACACTATCAATGCACACATATTAAACTCAATGTATTAATGATATAAAAACAATCTTAAAATAACAGTGTACAACCTGTTTTATCTCATAGAATTTTGAATATATTGTATAGTATTTGTGCTTCTCTGTAATGTGAAAATGGATTGGAGAGATGGTGGGACCACAAAGTTGCGTATAATAAAAAAAAAAAACAAATGACACTCCTAAACATGAGCCAATGTAGGCCAGTGAACAAGATATTCCATACAAAGTCTTGGCAGGACTTAATCAAGATATGCATGAACAATGAAAGTTAGTGCTTCCTTCCTATAGGTCTACAATCTCTTTCTTTCTTTCTCTTTCTTTAAATTTTTCTTGATTATTTATTGGATATTCAAGGATTGAGATTTTATTATTCTTTTCCGTACATGCAGAACAATATCTAGTCATGAGTTATGTTTGAGATTTCACCACAGTACTCGTTTCAGGTGTTTATTGGCAGCAGTAAATTCCATTGGGGGCTTGGGATTTGAAACTGATAATGATTGCTTCTATCTTTGTACACTTGAGAGGCATACATTTAATCAAAAGTTCTGCGGAGAGGATCAAGAATCTTAGTTATGCTCCTTATAAGCCGTGGAAAAAGAAAGGACAAAAACTCTCATCAAAAGAATTGCTTCACTTTACTTCATATGAAAGGACCTGCCTCATTGTTCCATATAATACAAACAAAGCAGATAAAAATGACTTTTATTTCTGTTGTTATTATCTACAACCAATTCAACTACAGCCTCTTAGAAAAAGCACATATTTTTTTAAGGCACAAAATAATACTACTTTGATTGAAAATAGAAAAGGCTTTGATAACTTTCATTTTTTTTTTAAGAAAGAATGAATATGATTGAGTCTAAGATTTTTTTAAAGGAATAGATAAGATCTCAACGTTTAAATAATTTAATAATTTAATAATAAGTTAAAAAATAATAATTATTAAATGAAAGAAATGAACAAGAAACGAAAACAATGAAATGAAGAGAATCTCTATTCCATGTGAGCATATTCATGATAAGGCTTAATTATGTCACAAGTCTCTGAAGTTTGGGGTACTTTTATCATCTTATACTTTTTTTTTCAATGTGTGACTGCCCGAAGTTACTTATGTGTTTGTCATATACCCCTACTATCGATTCTGGGAAATTTTGATGACATGTAACATCATAATTTTAGTCGGACGCAAGAGGTTGGTCATGTGGTGCCGCGTGATGTCACACGGTCGAAGACGACCTCTCTCTTCAATTCTTTTTTTTTTCTTTTTTTATTTAACTAAAAATATAAAAATATTAAGTTTTTTAGTTTTTTAAATTACATATCAAACCCTTTATAAAAGACGAGTGAGGTGTGTTATGATATTTAAGGTTGACCCTTTAACAAAATATTTTTGCTTATACATAAAGTAATGAATCATGTAAAAAAAAAAAGACACACTTACGTACTATGAGCAATTATTAGGTAGTCCGGGACTCATGATCCTCAGTAATCACCAACATTCATTATTTATTTTTTTGAATTTTTTTAACTAAAAAATAAAGTATGAACGGTTGAGATGAATTCTGGATCACACGATTTAGGTCTAACTAATAATTTTCCCACTTACCACTATCTCATAAAATAAATAAACTATTTTTCAAAAACCACACAGATCAAGGTAAAAAATCATGGTTTTTGGTGCATATAATGGATGTTGCCACTTAAGCTGTGCCCCTTGTTCACTCTTTTGGTGCGTCCTTTCCGGCCCTTTTCTTTACATATATTCTTGCTTGTTTAAAAAATATGGAAGGATGACAAGAATAATAATCAAGGTGAATAGAATATAGAAGCTCTTTGTTAATGAGTTGTCAGTAATAATTGAAAGAAAGCTTAGAGTTAAGATGTGGAAGAGAAACTTCCCACCTCATACATCATTCTCCCCCAAAAGCTGAAGGACCAGAAATATCTCTACAGGAACATTAAACTAAAAACAAATCCAAAAGCCTCCAAGATTACAAAATTTTGATACGGCAAAATCAGATCCAATCCAACATATCCATCTGCTCCTCTGAATCTGATCATTAAGCAATGCATGTTGTATTTTGTTATTTAAATATATCCTTTTCATCAATCATACATGTGCACATGCCAGTCTGTCTTTAATTGTTTAGTTCCTATCAGATCCCCTTTGGTGGCTTTAATTTATCCTATAGTTTTTATTTTTTTGTTGTTGAAATTATCCTATAGTTTTTATATAAAAGGGGCCTTCATGCTACATTTGGTTCTGCAAATTACAAACAAAGCAATGCGCACACACACGGGTTCATTTATTTGAGCATTATTTGTGTGACTTAATTATATTGAAGGTATGTCTAAGTGATTTACTCTTTGATCCAAAAATTTTGATCACATGGAAGATGCGTAGGGATTTAAGAAATGATTAAATAATGTAAATTTTTTGAGTAATTTAATTAAAATATTTTTTTAATCATTAATGATTGAGGAAATAAAAGAGAGAAAAGGAGAAAGAACAAAAACTGGAGGTGAAAAAAAGTAATTAACTAATTATGAATAAAGGGTAAAGTTTGAAAAAAATTAATAATTATATATTAAATTTGTAAACAGTCAAAAAGATATGAACGAAAAAAAAAAACCATATAAGCAAGACTTTTTGGATTGGGGGGAGTATAATTTATTCCTTTCGACTTTTATAAGACCTGTTTATTTTGTTTCAATATATAACAAGCAGCATATTATGAATTAACTTATTTTATTCAAGATATGAATCAAATGCCTTCAAAAGAATAAGACATTTCATCCAAGAGCTGATGAAATTGAATAAAAGCAAGCAATAAAATATAGGGTCGGTTGAAATGATAATTTCCCAATATTCAAGCATATGATTCATTGAACTTGTTGATTTGATATTCTCTTTCACGTTATGTCAACCCTTTATTCTCCTTTTCATTGGGATTAATGAATATATTCATGAAATTTAGATGTATATTATTATGTACTTTGTGTTTGGGTTGGCCAAGTGAATCATCCACATGGTCAGTGAACCTAACAATAATCGACAACACCTAACTAAGCAAACAATATAGAGATCCAATCATGCCCTTGTTACTCAAAACAACACCTAAACTCAAAATATCCAAGAAAGATATCACTATCCATTTTTCTTGGAGGATGATGTTATTATCTATGAGAATATATTGTCTTTTTCTAGGAAAAATTTGTAATACAAGAAAGATAGAGAGATAAATCTGTGTACAAATCACCAACTGAATGGAGTCAAAGTTGTCAAAATCAAAGCTGAGATTTATCCAGCTTGACTTGAAAAGATCAGTTTCTCTGCTGCATGAATTGCTCTCACTATGATAGAACCCTCCAAATCCTTATGTAAGCTTCTAAGAATTTTCTTATGCCATATATCTATACTATTATATAAAAAAAAAAACCCATTTTTTAACTAAAAAAACTAAAACAGTTGGTGTACGTAATTTTGTTAATATCCAAAATGTCAATGTAATTACTCTAACTTACATTCATCACTTAAAAAAAAACTGTCGTTGGCAGTTTCAAAAATTAAAATTAAAATTAAAAAAAAAACTACTGCAACTACTGTGCAGTTTCTAAACCATTCATCTTAAGAATTGCGGTTTGTAAAAGTTAGAGGTTATTTTTTTTTGTCCAAAATACAAAATAACGATGTATTATTTTCCAATTTATTAACTACTCCCTTCCTTAGCTTCCTATATAATCATTTATATGGCCTTCCACATGGATTAAAAAAAGAGATACGTTATTAACATCCGTTTCATTACTACTTGTATCCGCTTTTTATAATTTTTTGCACTAACTTATCAATATTATCCTTATGTTACTAATCAAATCCATATATCTAATACTCACACCCCAATTCTATTATTTACACCCATAATCCTAAAAATAACTCATATATCTAATACAAACACCCTAATTCTATTATTTAGACACATAATCTTAAAATTCAAATATAACTACTCACACCCACCACCTCTCACACTTGTCTCCAAAACCTTATTGCCATGACACCAACGACGCGAGCCAAAAAAATTGGGAAAGGGTTACAGAAAGAGATCAGAGGCCATAAGACTTTGTTTTGGTTTTGTCATTGGTGGGTTCTGTTAAGTTGAGATGATGAAGAGTTGTACAGTTATATATTGTTGTAGATTTTTATTTTACTTTTTGAAGCGTGTTGCTCCAGGGTTTTCAACGATGGAGGAAATGTCATGTTCTTCTTATTTTTCCATGTGATATAAACACCTAATATTTTAGTAAAGAGGTGATATACTGAGAATTGTCCTAGGTAGTAGTAGTAAGTATATTTATTTATGCAATTTGAATAAAGGTAATATTTGGGCAGAAGCAGTGTTGCGATTGCGATCATTGCATCCGTTGCGATGCAGATTGCGGCCGTTGCGGTGTGAAATTAAATCATATTCACACAAAAAGGAAAAAAGAGTATATAATTATTTCTATATACTCCCTTCGTCCCTAAATATAAGACCACTTTGGGGGATTTCACGTCCATTAAGAAAGTGGAATAATTTACTTAATTGTAATGGAAATGTGAATTTTTGATATGTAATTTCAAAATTACCCCTATTAATATTATTGGGAATCTAAAAAGTGTTAAATAAATAGGGGTGTTTGTGGAAAAAAGTAATTAATGATCATTGAAAATTGACAAAGGGTCTTATAAATAGGGACAAATAAAAGTATTAAAAGGGTCTTATATTTAGGGACAAAGGAAGTATATAATATTTGTCTATTAATAATTTTGAATAATTTTCTAATTTTTAATAACTTTCCAATAATAAGCTTAGATGGATTATCAAAAAGATAATTGATTTTTTTTTTAGAATGATTTGTTACCAAATAGATAATTGATTTATGATTTAACAAAATCTTAAAAAGAAAACTCTAAAAAAACTTTGAATCCATAAAAAAATCTATAAAAAAATTAATAGATAATAATTGGCTATCAAAAAGATAATTGATTTTTTTTAAAATAATTAATTACCAATGAGTTAATGATTTAATTAATGTAAAATAATTTAAAATTATAACAACCACAAATAAATGATAAATAATAACCCAATAAAAATCCACTAATTCCTCACTTTCTACAAAATTTATTGTATACGAAAAAGAAAAAGGGCAAAACGCGTGAGACATAACGCGTTCTTCCCACTTTGTTTGTGTTTCTTCTTCTTCTTCTTACTAAGAGCATCTCCAACTCCAAGCACCAACTTTGGTTCTTGTGTGGTCCCCACAGCATTGTTTATATTATCTCACACTTCCCCATATCCTAAGCAACACTAACACAATTTTGCTCCAACCCCAAGAACACAACCATGGTTCTTGAATGGACCCCACACCCTACCCCACATTACTTTTTACATATTACTTAAATATTTACATATTATAATAAAAATTAAAATGTAATTCAATTAATACCAATAATTCAACAACAGTAATTTAAATTTACTAAAATACATAAAAAAATAATTAAAAAAACTACATTAATTTAAATGAAAAATAAATAAAAATACATATAATAAAATTTCAATTTTATTTGGTCATTCATACGCATGTGGTGCTCTCAAACATGTTCTACTAAATCGGCTTGAAGTTGGTGATGGGTTACTCTATCACGAACAGCAAATCTCCTTTGCAGGTAATCTTGAATATCAGGGTTACGAGCGTTATTAGATTCTTCCACCGTGTCGTTACCAACATTAGAGTAATCGAAATTACCACCATATGTGTCTCGTTCATCTTCGACAATCATATTATGTAATATGATACAAGCATATATTATACGCGCAAGTGAATCAAATTGTCATTGTCGAGTTGGGTAACATACGATTGCGAATCGAGTTTGGAGTACTCCAAATGCTCGGTCGATATCATTTCTAGCACCTTCTTGTTGTTTGGCAAAAAATTGTCTCTTCTCTCCTTGTGGCATTGGGTTGCTCTTGACAAATGTAGCACATTCCGGAATAATGCCGTCTGCTAAATAATACCCCAAACTGTATTCAGTTTCGTTAACAGTGTACTTCACCTCTGGAGCTCGGCCATGTAGAATATCGTTAAAGACGGGTGATTAATTCAACACATTAATGTCGTTGTTTGAACCAACAACCCCAAAGAATGCATGCCAAATCCACAAGTCCTTTGATGCCACTGCTTCAAGCATAACTGTAGGATTCCCATGATCACCTCGACAAAATTGACCTTTCCATGCAACTGGACAATTTTTCCACTCCCAATGCATACAATCTATGCTGCCCAACATACCTGGAAAACCACGATCCTTCCCTATTTGCAACAAGCGTTGAATGTCATCACTTGTAGGCCTCCTCAGATATTCTTCCCCAAATATCTTGATCACACCGCTTGTAAATTTCTCTAAGCATTCCACTGAAGTGCTCTCCCCCATTATGACATAATCATCAAGGCTCTCAGCAGATGATGCATATGCCAACATACGAATAGCATAAGTGCATTTCTGAAGTGGTGAAAGGCTTTGTCTACCACGTACATCTACCCTCATTTGAAAATACTCATCATGCTCACCAAGGGCTTGTACAATGCGAAGGAAAACATGCTTGTGCATTTGGAACCTTCGGCGAAACTGTTCATCCGTGTATACCGGATGTTCAGAGAATAATCGTTAAACAATCTTGTATGTCCTTCTTCACGGTTCCTATCTATGTGCCTTCTTTTCCCTGTACGCTTAGTAGAGCTACTAGCTTGTTCTTCTCTTTGCCTTTCAATAATAATCCTCATCATTTCCTCTTCACTATTGTCGTTAATAACATTGTCAATATGCCATTTGAGAATTTTGTGAAAGTTGAAAGGATTTGAAGGGTCCATTAGAAGAATTGGAAAGAAGAAAGATGAAACAATAACTTGAGAGATGAAAGAAGAATTTTGGAAAGATGAAAGTTGAAAGATGATAGAAGAATTAGAGTGACTGAAGTATATATAGACTTGTTTGCAATGACTAGTTTACAACGACTAGTTTATAACGGCTAGTTTACTACGGCTAGCTTATAACGGCTAGTTTTTAACTAATACTTTTTAACGGCTAGTTTTTAAGGGCTACTTTTTAAAAAACACAATTCATAATTGAAGTTGATAAAACAATATGATAATACATAATTCATAAATCATAATTCATAAAACATAATTGAAGATGATAATACATAATTCATAATTCATAATTTATAAAACATAATTGAAGATACTAATAAAGTTGATACTAAACTAAGCCACATTTCTTCCTAATCAAGTTGATACTAAACTAAGCCATATTTCTCCGTAATGAAGTTGCACAACACCTCATGATCTCTTTGTTGTCTCTCACTCATATCGGATGTATCTTTGGTGAGGATTAGCAAATCATTTATCTTCAACCTATCCGCATCCATCTTCATCCTATTCGCTTCCATCTTCATCCTATCCGCATCTATCTTAATCTTTTCTTGCTCCGCCTTTACCATCTCATCAAATGCACGATTAAAATCTGCCATGCTTTCAACTTTTTTTTGAAAAATCACATTGAATTTTTCAACATCGTTTGCATTCGAAGTTTGACCTTGCTTTCCTTTCGCCTTTCTTTTGGCAGCTTTTTGGCCAATTGGACGTTCCAAAATAGGCGATGTTGGGTTGTACTCGATACTTGTTGGTGTTGGTGGATTAAAAGATGACGAATATGCACCAGAAGCAGATATATTTGTTCTTTACGAAGAACATTCAAACATACTTGCAGCCCATTTTGGTTCATCTTTCAACAAACGCCAAGCATGCTCATACTCAAATTTCTTGCCGCCTTCGTCTTGAGCATAAATCTTGTATGCATTTTTCATTATGTCATCATGATTGCTCCCACTCTTCTTCTTTTCTACGGCTTGTTTGTAGCATCCAGCAAACTTCTGTGTTGCACTATTCAACCTATGCCATCGTGATTTTAGTTAGACTACTCTCCTTGTAGAATACTTCTCCTGACGGTACTGGTTGTAATTGCTCTCAATTCTTCCCCCAAAAACTAGCTGATTTTTTATCAACTCCAACAACTGAATCTTTTGAAATGTTTATCCATGCCTCAATGAGTAACCTATCTTCATCTGGAGAGAATTTTTCTCGACTTTTTGTCTTCTCTGTTGCTCCTCCTCCTCCTTCTTCAAGATTAATATTCTCCAGTCCGACTTGAGTTGAAAATGCTGGTACTTGAGACGAAGAAATTGACCCACCCGGTGTTTCAGGTTCTTCTTCAATCATTTCAACATTATTATTACCCATGGTGAGGTTGGTTTGTGGTGGTGGATACATGGGGTGTTGATAATATGGCATAGGAAATGGATGGTGGTAAAAATTTGGATTATAATGTGGATTAGGAAAACGGGGAGGATTTTGGTAATTTCTCATGTTTGAATTACTACTTTGTGTGCTAGGAGTAATTGGAGAGGAATTATTATTTGGGGGAGGTGAATGGTTTTGTAAAAAATTAAAGTAAGCGTTATAAGGATTTTGATTGGGATCCATTTGGGTAAAATGGAAATTGAAAGTTTGGTTGTGAATTGTTGATACACTTGATACATATTTATAAAACAAAATTTTAACGGATAGAAACAATTACTTTGTATTGTTTGTAACGAATATAATTGTGAAGTAGTAGTCCTCAACGGTTATAATCTGTACTACTACTCTCAATTAACAAATAACAAGTCATATTTTCATGAAGCAAAAAAAATAAAACAAATATTTTTCCAAACATGTGGTGTTGGTGCTTTTGTCTAACACTCACAGCCTTCCCTTAAACCAAACCCAGCCTCCACATTCCACACACTTGCCAAGCTCCTCCTTCAATTCTCTCCATCAACACCGAACCTTCTTCTTCCTCCCTCACCTTCACTCTCCCTCACGGTTCCTTTCACCTTCAAATCCATTCCTTTCACCTTCGGTACTCACAATCTCCCTCACGGTTTCAATTTAGGTTCCTTTTCTCCCTCATGGTTTCGATTTTGGTTTCCCCTTTTGGTTTCCCCTTCTCCTCTGATTTTGGTTTCAATTTTGGTTTCCCCTTCTCCCTCACGGTTTCGATTTTGCGTGTATCCTCTTCTCCCTCACGGTTTCGATTTTGCCAAAAACAGAAGAGGAGGAATCGCGATCTGAGAAGGAGGGTGGGATTTTGGTTTCCCTCTTGCATGTGCTTGGAGCAGCATCAATTCATGATCTGGAAAGAAAAAGAGGAATCTAGGGTTTTGTTATTCCCCTTTCTCATTTTAGTTTGTAATTTTATTTTAAATTTTGATTCTTGTAAGAATGATTTTGACTGTATATTGATTATTCCTTGTTCTGGTTTTATGTAATTTTTGTTGAAGATTTTTTTCTTCTCCTGAACCGAAGAGGAAGAAGCTGGACACTGTTTATCTTTGTGTAATTTTTATAATTTTTTTATTTGATCTTTCATCTTCTCTGGTTTCTTCTGGATCAACCCAAGTTCTGGTTTTATAATTTTTCTTCATTGATTGTTGAACAGATCAGAGGAAGAAGAAGAATAATGGCTAGATTTTTATCATTTTTTATTGTTTCCCTTTGCACTCCGTACGGTGGGCCCAGCTTGAGCACCGGAGCTTGGTGAAGCTCCTGTGCTTGCCAAGCTCCTCCATGTCGGCTCCCTCCAACCCACTTTGGTTCTTCAGCTGGGTTCTTTACTGTTCCCAAAGTGTGAAGAACACCGGTTGGAGATGCTCTAAGCGGCATTTTTTCTTCTTACTCAGAGCATTCCTTTTTCTTTTCGTTACGTGAGATTGAGACACCCCATCTCACCCTTCTCTCTTGTAGTCTCCCTCTCCCTTCCGATTTCGATCCCAAGTCATCCACTCTCTTTGTCCAACTCTGATCCTATTACTTACCCAAAATCAGAGATTCAGAATCATGATGCATGTATGTGGGTGTAAAATACACAACAAAAGGTAAAAGGGGTTTACTTGCTACTGCAATGATGAATCTGTGATGGTAAAGCTTTTCATTTCTTTTAATTTTCCTTTCTGATCTGATCTAAAAAACGATGGGATAGAAAATGGGCGTTGTGGCCGTTATGTGGCGGGGATGCGGTCGTTGCGGCCATTGCGTTGCCGTTTTTCCTGTGAATTAGAATTGCGGTGTGATGCGGTAACAGTGCCTATCGTAACTGTTATTTAACGGACGCAAAACGGGATGTGGACCGTTATTTAAAACACTGGGCAGAAGCATGTGACAACGATGAACAGGAATAGGTCCAGAAGTGATGAAGGGGGAGGGTATTTGAGTAGAGAAGTTTGGGTGTGGAAAGGAAAAAGAAATGTTTTAGAGAAGGGTCATTATACAGTACTCATCCTTTGTGCATGAGTACAGATGCTCATTGCCTAAATCTAAGGCCAATGTTCATTTAAGCCATTGGACGACTGAGATTGATGGATGGGAGCATGGTGTATGTATACACCTGGTTAAGTTGAGTGCACCATAGAAAATGGTCATCTGTACGTTTTTTTATAAACTGTTTTTTTAATGATAAATTCTCCTAAAATAATGACCTTAAAAAATATATTAATCACAATTTTTTGAATACTTTTTTTGTCCTTAATATAGATCTCACTTCTAATTTTCAATGCAAAATTCTCAGTCCCATAGAATTTTTTTTAATTTTTTTAAATATCCTATGCATTTTCCTTTTCACAAATATATATTTATTTTGTTATTCAGATTTTTTTATTTTTATTATGTACTCCCTGACAGAGGTTAAATTTTTTTTCCTTGTTTTCAAATTTAGTTATTTCAAAAATATTCTATGTGTATTCTTCTTCGGTGGTATGCACTCGTTTTTATGATTTGGATTAAAAAATTTTTTGGTCTCTGTTCTTAAAAACTATATTGAGTAAAAACTGTATTCAAAATTGACATATTCTAATAAATATGTATACGAATGTGTGTAAAAAAAATATTATGAGTAAATCTGTGTTAAATTTTTTTAAAAAAAATGTCATTATTTTTATGAAAATTTATCATTTCTTAAAAAAAAAACAGTTAAAAAAACCTACAGATAACCATTTTTTATGGTGCACTCAACTTAACCAGGTGTATACATACACCATGCTCCCATCCATCAATCTCAACCGTCCAATGGCTTAAATCCACATGGGCCTTAGATTTAGGCAATGAGTATAGATACTCATACACAAAGGATGAGTATTGTATCCTTACCCTTTAGAGAAACAATGGGTGTAAGTAAAAAGGAAAAGAATAATTAGTATTAAAGAAAAAAGGGTAAAATTGGTAGGTAAAAGCAAATATTTTAAAATTTGGGTGTGAGTAGTAATGTACATAGTGTTAATAAAATCTCCCTTAAAAAATTAGTTCTTATTGGTAATGATATAAGAATTGATAATATTTGAAATATTTTTTCAAAATTTCTCCTATAATTATCATTAGAACTTTAAAAATGATGAGTAAATATGAATGTTTATAAAAAAGACGTATTAATGTAACTGAAAATTGAAATAGGAACTTATAAAAAGGATTTAAAAAAAAAATCAAACTCTAGTACTTATATATATAGGAACGAAGGTAGTGCATCAATTAATTATGAGTGTTGCTTGTCACAATTATTAGAAATGATAAAACATTGTTAACATTAATAATTTTCTTGAGAACTTTAAAAAGCAACAATCTACCTTATTGGGCTTCTAAGCTATTACATTCGTTTCTATTTATAATTTACACTTAATTACTCAAAATACACAAATTAAGGTGGGTAGTTAACTCCTTATTTTTAACCAAAAGTCTATCAATTTTACACTTTTATCCATTTTATTTGAGTTGCTCATTTTGTGAGGAATTAAGATAGTTAATTACAATACTTATTTAATAGGAATAATTAAGGAAAAAAATTAAATAACTCTATAAAACATAAAATAACCTATATATAAGAACAAACAATTTTTCTAACATGTGACCTACATATAAGAAGGGGGGAGTATGGTAGCATTTACCATTAATGATTTCCAAACTTGCCTATATTTATGCAGGCACATATGTTAGATTGTCCAAAATATGTTACATTGCATTGATTTTATCCCCTTTTTATCTTAGTATTTGTTTGTTTCTAATGGTTTTTATGTTAATTTATTAGTTTTTGGTTATTTAGTTTTGCTCAAAAAACTTCATCACATAATGAATCCTTTTGCTTCAGGTGCTTTGGAGCTTGAATTGAAGGATTATTGACATTGAAGCACGCAAGAATGAAAGGAGCCATGAAAATTGCTCAAAAGAGGTGGAAAAAGTCCAAAAAATGGTCTCATCAGGGGCACTTAGGCAAAATTAAGGGTGAAACGGCAAAGAACTACACCCAGGCAGGTACAGAACGACGCCCAAGCGCATGGTTGAAGGAGCCAAGCGCGCCAGTGTGAGTTAAAGAATGGCCCTCAAGCGCTAGTGTTCCTGCATGCGCTTGGGCGTGAGCATCAGATAATTTGGCCTCTAGTGCGAATTATGTGACTTTTGGATTGCTTTTTCTTTATATACTCGTGGGAAGACTCAGAAAATAGTGTCTAGACATTAGAAAACACATAGGGGCTCAAAGAAGAGAGGAAGAAGAGGAAGGAATGAGTCTCAACCTCAAAAGGAAGGAATTCTAAGCGAGAGAGGCTTCGGATGTGCATCGCCATCACTGTCATGGAGTATGTTCTTTTCTTTTCTCTGTTGATTTCTATTTCTATGTCTAACTAAACCTTTGTTAGTGGTATAGTGAATTTGGTTGTAATTATGTGATTTACAATATAGATTATGAATGAATTCCTGATTATATATATATATATATGTTAATTGTTTGATTATGTTCTTCAATGATATTCATAAAAGTAGGTAATTTGTGATTTGAGAGTTCAATCTTTCAACCGGAAAATTAGGGATTGAATTAGCCCTATATTCAAACTTTATAATTTCAAAACTCGTAGGAATACTTTCGGGAAATTATATAACATTTGTGATTCCAATGTTCTTCGTAAAACAATTGTTATTAGTTTAGCATTTGCTTAAGGGATTTAGGTGTTCTAAACTAACAATACAAGTCCCTAGCCATATAAGTGCCATGAGGAATCAAGTTAATACTTCTTACTACCTTTGGTATTGTTGTTAACATAATAGGAATGATATTTGAAGTAAATCACCGTTACTGCCAATGAAACCATGTCCCTAGCCATTTTATTTATTCCACAAACTTAACAATATTTTACTTTTCTTTTAAAAATCAACAATCTTTTTAATCCGATTTCACTTAGTTTAACTACAATAAGGTGAGAATTTCTAGAACTATCTAATTCCCGTGGATCCAAAATCCTATTTTAACACTATATATTACTTGTACGACCCGGTATACTTGTCGGTGTCTCAACAAGTTTTTGACGTCGTTGTCGGGGATTAATTTTGTTATGGCATTTTATGGATACTTATTTGCGGTTACTCGTGAAATTGTTGTGAATACTTGTGAATATTTTTCTTATTTTTTTTATTTCTGTAATTGATTTAATTCTTCTTTCTATCGTTTTTTTCGTATGCATTTGCGTAGTGCAAATAAACCAGAGAATTTACTATTTGATCCTGAGATTGAATATAAGAAGAAGAGTACTTAAAAGGTGGTTTGAATATCAAGCACTTAAAAGCTTGGAATGAGGCTGTCTTGGGAAGACATATTTGGGAGATTGCAGAGAACAGGGAGATTCTTTGGATCAAATGGGTGCATGGTGTTTATTTGAAAAACAAATACATTTGGACCTATGAAATTAAGCAAAACCCAAGCTGGCATTCAAAGATATTGATCATAAAAGTAATTAAGGCTTTCTTCTCATGATAGGCTCTTAACTAAAAGGAGATTAGAGCATCTCAGATTTAGGGATGACAACGAGGGCGGGGAACGCTCGGGGAGGCCTTTCCCATTCCCCATCTTCGGGTCTCATTTGCCTCCCATCCTCATCCTCATTCCCCATGTCGGGGGTAGATTAACCCCCACCCCCATTCCCCACCACCCCACGGGTTCCCACGGGGAACCTAACTTCAATTTGATCTGTTATAAAATTCACAACGTCGAATAGCATTTTTAAACTTGTACCCTACAGAAAAATAATCGTTAAAATTCAAGAGATTCAATCCAAAAAATCGTTAAAATAATCGTTAATATAATCGTTAATAATAATTATAATTATAAATTATATGTGAAGTTACTAAAAAAATCTATTTTTTAACTATATAAAGCCTAAATATTTAAGGGCATATAAGTAAAATTGTATTGGACGGGGGAACCAATCTCATTCCCCGCCCCGAAATCTGTTCGGGGGAAAAATCCCCCCATCCCCGCCCCCGATGGGGAAAAATCCCCGAACTCGGGTACCCGAACGGGGCTTTCCCTGCAGGGATCCCCATCTGCAGTCTCCCATTGCCATCCCTACTCAGATTCCCTATCAGTGGTACTGTATATATGTCAAATTTTTTATTTATTATTATTATTATTATTATTTTTATGAAGTAGAGTGTAGATATAAATCACCTCTGATCTTTTTTCTTAATGCTATTCACAAAATGTTTTGAGGATGTGTGCAAATGGCTTAGGATAAGGAGGATTTCTTATTAGTATCTACAGTGATCAAGAATTATTCTATATGTTTGGAAGCATAGAAAGTTTAAGCAGAAACTATTATATGCTACTCTAGCTGTTTCTTATAATATTTTGCTAGAGAGAAATATGAGAATTTTTGGTGGGAGAACTAAAGATGAGAAATCAATCTTTTGTAATGTTCAAAGTTAGATCTAAGAGCTAGATTGCTTATGTATATTTATGGGTTTAGAATTTTTACTGCATAGATACATTAGGGATAATATTTGAAATTATATTATGGGTTTGGATATTAATCACCAAAGTGGTCAAGTCTTAAAATTTTAATTTCAAATTGTACGGTTGTTTCAATTACCCATAAGTTTGATGCTATATAAAAGTAAATTTATGGATTAAATTAAATTTATTATTATAAGGTCTCTATATGTTGCCCAAAAGGTATATCATTGCTTGTAATTAATAATATTAAAGGATTATTTGACATACTTGGAGAATATGTTTGTATATCCAAATATAACATGCATGTTCATTTATGTGGGACTAATAGTCTATTTAAGTATGTTGTAGTTAGCATCATTATTGTTAGAAGTTATGGATTTAGGTGTAACCCAAAGGTGAACTTAAATACATAGTCAAAGTTAGTATATGTTTGAATCTATTACGTTTACTCAAGCATTAATGGTATGAGCATGTGAAATGTTTGCAGTTTCCGGTAATTTATTTGGCATGGGCAATGGACTCATTAAATTCAACGGGCTGAATTATTCTGATTGGTCTGAGTAAATCAAGTTTCAACTTGGTGTGATGGATTTAGACCTTGCACTGAATATGGATGAGAAACTTGCGGCCATTACCGAGACTAGTACAAAGGCTGACAAATCTCTTTATGAGACTTGGGAGCGGTCTGACAGGTTGAGCTTGAATTTAATGAGAATGACGATGGCAGAAAATGTAAAGCCATCAATGCCCAAAACTGATGATGCAAGGGAATTTATGACAAAGATTAAGGAATACTCTCAATCGGATATTACTGACAAGTCCATTGTTGGGAGCCTAATGAGTGAGTTAACAACAAAGAAGTTTGAGTGGTCACAGTCCATTCATGATCATGTAACTAGTATGGCAAATCTATCGGCAAAATTAAAGACCATGGGTATGGAGGTGAATGAGACATTTCTGGTTCAGTTTACTATGAACTCACTTCCTCCAGAATTTGGACAATTCCAAGTAAACTACAACACTATCAAGGAAAAGTGGAGCTTCCAGGAACTTAAGGCAATGTTAGTTCAGGAGGAAGGGAGATTAAAGAAACTGAAGGATCAATCCATCCATCTCGTGGGGTATGATGGTGCTAGCAGCAGCAAGGGAAAGCCTGGTTCGAAGGGTAAAAAGAAGGATAAAGCCTCAATGAAAGTCAACGAAGGTAGAATCCAGAAGCAGCAAAGATGTCATTTCTGCAAGAAGGAAGGTCACTTCAAGAAAGACTGCCCTAAAAGGAAGGCTTGGTTCGAAAAGAAAGGTATTTACTATGTTTCAGTAAATTTTGAATCAAATCTTATTGAAGTACCTAATAGTACCTGGTGGTTAGATTCTGGTGCTACTACTCATGTTTCTCATGTTACACAGGGATTTCTTTCGATCCAAACCATAAAGGGAAATGAAAAGTTTTTGTATATGGGGAACAGAATTAAGGCACAAATAGAAGGAATTGGGACGTATAGATTGATCTTGGACACGGGCTGTTATTTGGATCTTGAAGAGTGTCTTTATGTTCCTGGTTGTGTTAGAAATTTAGTTTCTGTTCCGATGTTGGATAATATAGGTCTTAACTTTAAGATTTGACATGGTGTATTCTCATTATATAAAGATAAGTACTATTATGGTTCTGGTACATTAATTAATTGTTTATATCGTTTTAATCTTGATGTTAATTTTATTGAATCCCTGTTTCATGTTGAACATAATGTTGGTATTAAACGTAGTACACATAATGAAAATTTTGCTTTCTTGTGGCATCAAAGGTTAGGTCACATATCCAGAGAAAGGATACTGAGGTTAATGAGAATTGAAATTTTACCTCAATTGGATTTTGATGACTGGGGAATATGTGTAGATTGCATCAAAGGCAAACTAACGAAAAATAGATCAAAGAATCCTGCCACAAGAAGTAGTCAATTACTTGAGTTAATACACACTGATATTTGTGGTCCATTTGATGTTCCGTCATGGGGCGGTGAAAACTATTTCATTACCTTTATTGATGACTACTCTAGATATTGTTATTTGTATCTTTTGCATGAAAAGTCTCAATCAGTGGACTTCCTAAAGGTGTTAATTGATGAAGTTGAAAGGCAATTAGATAGAAAAGTGAAAGTAATGAGGTCTGATAGAGGTGGTGAGTTTTATGGTAAATTCAATGAAAGTGGACAATGTCCAGGTCCATTTGCAAAGTTTCTTGAAAGTCGAGGCATATGTGCACAGTATACAATGCCTGGTACACCAGAACAGAATGGTGTAGCTGAAAGGCGGAATCGTACGCTCATGGATATGGTTAGGAGTATGTTAAGTAATAGTGATGGTCTTATACCTATTTCGCTGTGGATGCATGCATTAAAGACTGCTACATATTTGTTAAACAAGGTTCCCAGTAAAGTGGTTCCTAAGACTCCTTATGAACTGTGGACAAGAAGGAAACCCAGTTTGAGGCATCTTCACATTTGGGGTTGCCCGACAGAAGTAAGGGTATATAATCCACATGAAAAGAAGCTTGATGCAAGAACCATTAGTGGTTACTTCATTGGGTATCCAGAAAAATCAAAGGGGTATAGATTTTACTATCCTAACCATAGTACGAGAATAATTGAGTCTGGAAATGCTCGGTTCATTGAGAATGGCCAGTTCAGTGGGAGTGGAGAACCACGAAATGTGGATATTAGAGAGATTCGTATAGAAACCCCTACATCTAGTGTTCCTCCCCAAGTTGTTGTCCCTCTTGTTGTATCACAGTCACACAACACGACAAGAAAACACATTAATATTCCAAACCCACAAGATGAACATATAGGTAATGAACCAGCTAATGATGTGCAAGTTGCAAATGAACAAGCGATAGATGAACCACAAGAAGTAGCATTAAGAAGGTATGAAAGGCATAGAAGATCAGCTATTCCAAACGACTATGTGGTTTACTCTGTTGAGTATGGATGTGACTTAAGCATTGATGAGGATCCAGTCTCATTTAGACAAGCCATGGAATGTAGCAATTCTGAAAAGTGGTTCAATGCCATGAAAGAGGAGATGAAATCAATGGATGACAACAATGTATGGGAACTAGTCGAGTTGCCTGAAAATTCAAAGCGGGTCGGTAATAAATGGGTCTATAAGACCAAACGAGACTCGAAAGGCAACATTGAAAGATTGAAGGCTAGACTTGTTGCCAAAGGTTACACTCAAAAGGATGGCATTGATTATAAAGAGACCTTCTCTCCAGTTTCAAAGAAGGACTCCCTAAGGATTGTCATGGCGTTGGTGGCTCATTATGATTTAGAGCTACACCAAATGGATGTAAAGACCGCCTTTCTTAATGGTGACTTGGAAGAAGAATTTTATATGGACCAACCAGAAGGTTTTTTGGTCACAGGAAAAGAAAACTTAGTGTGTAAGTTAAAGAAGTCAATATATGGATTGAAACAAGCTTCCCGACAATGGTATCTTAAATTCAATGATACCATTACGTCATATGGTTTTGTAGAAAATGTTGTTGACAAGTGTATCTACATGAAGGTCAGTGGGAGTAAGTTCATTATATTAGTTCTATATGTTGATGATATCCTACTTGCTGCTAATGACACTGGTTTGTTACATGATGTAAAGAAGTTTCTTTCTATGAACTTTGAAATGAAGGATATGGGTGAGGCATCTAATGTGATAGGAATTGAAATATTCCGTGATAGATCACAAGGACTTTTAGGATTGTCTCAGAAAGGCTATATCAATAAAGTACTAGAAAGATTCAGAATGGAAAAGTGTTCTCCTGGAATGGTTCCAATCCAAAAAGGGGATAAATTTAGTGAAATGCAATGTCCCAAAAATGACTTGGAACGAAAGGAAATGGAGTCTATACCCTATGCATAAGTTGTTGGGAGTCTGATGTACGCTCAAACTTGCACACGGCCAGATATCAGTTTTACTGTTGGAGTGTTAGGCCGGTATCAAAGTAATCCCGGAATGGATCATTGGAAAACTGCAAAGAAAGTTCTTAGGTATTTACAAGGCATCAAAGATTACATGCTCACGTATAGAAAGTCAGATCACCTGGAGGTAATCGGATACTCGGATTCAGACTATGCAGGATGTGTGGACTCTAGGAAATCCACATTTGGTTATGTTTTCCTATTAGCTGGAGGGGCAATTTCATGGAGGAGTGGAAATGAATCTGTGATTGCTACTTCTACTATGGAGGCTGAATTTGTGGCGTGCTTTGAGGCCACTGTTCATTCATTGTGGTTGCGGAACTTTGTCTCAGGACTTGGCATTGTCGACAATATAGCTAGGCCGCTGAGAATGTATTGTGATAATTCTGCAGCTGTCTTCTTCTCTAAGAATGATATGTACTCTAAAGGTGCGAAACACATGGATTTGAAGTACCTGAGTGTCAAAGAAGAAGTTTGGAAACAAAGAGTGTTGATTGAGCATATTGGTACTGATATGATGAGAGCGGATCCGCTAACCAAAGGGTTGCCGCCCAAAACATTCATTGGCCATGTTAGAGAAATGGGCATCATAGATAAGACCTTGTTAGCATAAAAGTAAGATATGTACATATATTTATAGTTATATTGCTCGTATTGTAATGACACTTATGAATTCAATTAAAGTTATGTTTCCGTTTTGATTATTTGTTATCCAGATTATGTTATATATATATATATATATATATATATATATGTATTGTTTAGTGTGATAATGAATTGTGTCTATGAAAGGCATCAAGGATAAAAGTTATTTGGGTTGAGTTGATTATGTGATACATGGAAGGAATCACGTCGTTTTAATTGACTTGTGACCGCCACGATCCGATCATCTTAATTCAATTAAAGATGATGGCTTAATAGTTTCAACGTATAGTGTACAATTATAGTTAGTTGAACATTCAAGTCATCACATGAGCCAAGTGGGAGATTGTTGGATTATTTTAATAATCTATAGTGGCTCATGTAATTTAAAGGATTGATTCTTATTAAAGAAGGTTCAATGTGATGATGGTTAACCTTATTAAAGTCATTTAGAATCAATTGGGTCTTTTATAATTTAAAAGTCTCTCTCCTCTGCCTTTTAAAAGAGAAGTAATTATCAAATCGCATGACCGTTAGGCGAAAGGGTACAACCGTTCAAAATTACTGATATATATTCAGTTTAGAAAGGTGGTTATGCAGTGATGTAACTTACTAAAAAGGATTCTCCAATCATCAAGAGAATACATAACAGAAAAAGGAACAGAGAAGAGAAAAGGCATTCACTAGATTCAGAGGAGAGAACAAACACTCAAGGAATTCAAGAGAAACTTCAAGCATGGATCCAGGTAAGTTTCCTTTCGTTGTAATCTTCAATTATAGCAAACAAACAGTGTGAGAATCATGAATTCAATATCCTTAATTTGCTTACAGAGGCTTGGCTTTCTTTACTATTATTTGTATTGGTTGATTAGGTAATGAGATTTTTCTATTTATCTTGTTTTTTTTATATATATTTGATATACTACTTTTTTAAAACTTCCCTTATATTACTATTATTGAGTAAAATTGAAAAAAAGTATTTAATTGTTAATTAGCATGAGATTTTATAAATAAAAAAAATCTTATATTAAAAAGTGGTATATAATTTGAATTATAGTACAAATATAAAGATTTATCGGGAACAAATTTATATACTAAAAATAATACATATGCCTATAAAATAATTTATAAATAAGCTTATATCAGAAATAAAGTAATATTGTTCACCAAAAAAAAAGAAATAAAGTAATATTCACTATAAAATATGATGAATTATTTATGATGAAAAATATGACTTTCTTGAAATATAAACTTATTTATAAATTAATTTTAAAATTATATATCATTAATCAATATATACCGAGCAGTTGCTTCTTCAATGGGGTAGGACCCTAACAAAGGCACAAGCCATAAGAAAGTAGACCCACTCATCACCACCACCACTATCAACTCTTGTATTTAATAAATAAATAAATAACTTACGTATGAAACTTACTTAAAATAAACGTTTGAACAAAAGGGAAGTTTATTGTGGCATAAAAAAGAAGGGAAGTTTACTGAGTGTATATAAGGGCATCGTCCCCTGAGATTTCGATTTCAAACGTAAAACTCTAGGCTATTTAAGTTTTTGTCCCTAAAAGTTGATCGAATTTTGGTTTTAGTTTCTATTATTTTATTTGACTGGTTTTAATCCTTAAAAGTTTAAATTTTTTGGTTTTGGTCCCTGCCGTTAGGGATCAACCGTTTATTAATAATGTTGCTAACGGAATGCCACGCTAGCATGCTATATATGTGTTTTTTTAAAAGTAAAATGTCCCTGAAAGTAAAATGTAATAAATTGGGCAATCTTGAACCAACCATCGTAGCTAGAGTTTTGCTTTTACTTAGATACATGACATGCTAACGTGACATTTCGTTTGCCAGATCATCAATTAACGGTGGATCCCTAACGCGCGCTAGGGACAAACCAAAAAATTTAAATTTTTAAGGATTAAAACCGATCAAATAAAAAGATATGGACTAAAATCAAAATTCAGTCAATTTTCAAGAATCAAAAACTTAAATAAACCAACTATTTTTAAATAAACTTTTTTTAGTCTCTCACAAGTCACTATACCTTTTTTTGGGCCTCCATGGTAATTTTAGCGTACTTTTTTAGTCTACTTTTTCTCTTTAAGGTCGTGAGAATATTTCCAGTAATGATGCAGAGATAAAAATCGAACACGACCTTTTTCGGCATGATTACAAACAGAATCAACGTGCTAGATTCTATCAATTGAGCCAATCTACACTCCACTCTCCTTTTTATTATTATTTTTTATTTTAATTCTTTCCGATTTTATTTATAAGTCGTATTTTAAAATAATTTTTTATTATATATAAATCATTTTGTATTTTTTATAAAGTACTTATTGTTTTTTCTTTTATTCTTCGTTAATGTGAAAAAATATATCTGACAATTTTTTGAATAAAAAAAAGTAAAATTATAATGTTTAAGTACTCTTTAAATATTCAAGAAAAGTAACTATTCACTTTTTATTTTTTTAAATAATTAAGGATAACCTATAATAAAAATAAAAATAATATGTTACTATCATCACCAAGTACAATATACCAACAGACTTTCATTTACTAAAAAAGAATTATCTTCATCAATTGTTATGAGTTGTGATCATCCAAATTCCAAAAACCAAAAAAAAAAAAAAACATTTTCTTTTTTCGTAATACATCCAAATAGCTACATATAATTACTGCCTTACTGGTCACGTAAACATTTTCTTGCCTCTTGGCTTCTACCTGCTTGTCAGTTCATAATTGCTCCAAGTTTTGGCCCTTTCTAGAAAATAACACTTAATTATGGACCAATAGGGCATTTATTTATTTTTTATAATGGGCCAATATGGTATTTGGATTGCTCCTTGTCGTGCATTTATTTGCCCCACCCTTTCTCAATTACAAGAACAAGGTGATGTTTTAAAAACCCTAATTAGCCAATTGGAAAAATCTCTTGACATTAAATCTTCAATTGATCTCAATCTCAAGCATATTTTTAATCCTCAAGAGGCATCCTGGGTGGACCCTACTGAATAAATTATTCTTTTTTCTTACTTTATAATATATGATTGGCCCCATTAAAGTTGCTTGTTAAAAAATTTCCACAAATTTCCCCACACATCATTCTACTTCCAACACACCTCTGTTAAGTGTTAAGAGCTGTCGTGATAAACAAATGTATAAGAAGGTCACTCTCAATCACATGGGTGACTTGTTGATAAGGTACCAGAAAGTATTGTGTGTCATGTGGGGATCGAAAAATTTTGGACGTGACACTTGTCATTCACCTAACCTTGCAAATTAATTGTTCATAGTTAGTTTCAGGTTCCAACCAGAGTGCAGAATCTAATGTTCACTTTGTGATTTGACAAGTTTTTTATCATCTGTAGTTCATTTGTTAAGATTTTTTTTTTCCACGTGGCTTCAATAATAGGCCTCTAGTTGTTTAATTAAAGAGGCAACTGACTCTAGATCGAGCTTTTTGCCTAAGCATGCCTAGTTATAGTTTACTTTTATTTTCATTGATTGATTAAAGCCAAAGCAGCGCATAACTTCAGATTAAGGAATCGCTTGAGAATCATGCGTACTTTATAGTATTATTTTTGTGTGTCATTTGAAGAAATTATTTTTATCTATCTTATTCATTTAGAAGTTTTTTTTTGTTGTTGTGAATAATTTATTTAAAAAGCGACAAAAGCCAAGAAGATTATGTCAATAGTCAAAATATTTGAGCGCTTTGGTGAAATTTCCTATATTAAAAGTTAGTTTGGCTATAACGAGTGTGTTTGGTTTGACAAGCTTATAGCTTATCTAGTAGTTTTTAGCTTATTGATTTGGTCAATAAGCTACTAAAGCTGTTTGGTGGACAAAAAATAAAAGAAGTTTATAGCTTTCAAAAAGGAAGCTTATAACTTTTGAAAGCTAGCTTTTAGAAAGCTACATCAGGTAACTTTGAGAAAAAAATAAGAGCTTTCAATAAATCATATATCAATTTTACCTTTTTTTTTATTAAATTATATTATTATTTATTCTGACCCAAATTAATATTATCCGCCAAATTTTTTTACTTTTTTCCCTCAAACCCAAAAACCTAGAATTCTTCTATATATTCAACTTCTGTACGCACCACACCAAAACCACTCATAAAGAAATCCTATATTTAACTATTGATTCAAGAAACATAAAGGTATGTGATATTTATTTCAACATTGATCATCAAATTTCTCTTTCACTTTTTTGTTATCCTCAATTTATTTATTTTGTGAATTTGGTTTAGATTGAATTTGTGTGATTTTGTGATGACGGTGTGTCCAATCAATAGGCTAAAAGTTTTGTCTTTTCGTGTCATTGTTAATAAAGATACCGTGACATTTTTATAAAAATGATAAAAATGTTTAAAGTGCAGTTGTACTTAGTAATAATTATTATGAATGTTATAATATTTTTTACTCCCTCCGGTCCTTATTATAAGCACCCTTTTTGTGAGAGAGAAAGAGACTTATAATAAGGACCAGAGGAAGTATCATTTATATCTATATGAATGAAGTATATGTCTTTCTCTATAAGCTACTAGTGTAGTATTATCGTCATTGAAGCATGAATGTCAATGTTAATTATTATTCTACATGTTATGTACTTTTCAGTCATTTAACATGTTTAAATTAGTTGCACAACTAGTTTTGCCAAACAGCTATAATTCAATAAGCTAGCTATACAGCTATAAGCTCACATCTATAATCCAACAGCTATGGTTCATAGCTATAAGCTATAAGCTCACAGCTATCAGCTACAAACTCACAACTATAAGTTAGTTTTGCCAAACAGACCCAAAATCTGCTAACTTATTTCCTGATTTCCCAACATGCAAAATGGAGCAAAAATTAAGGGTGTGTTTGCTTTGTAAAACTGTTTTCTGTTTTGATTTTCAAAAATTATTATTATTAATTGTAATTATGACACTATGTTTTTATTTTCATTTTTGTTAATTATGAATGTGATCTCGTGTATTCATTTTATTTCCTATTTTCAAAATTTTGTACAGGAAACAATGAAAATAATTAAAATTTGTTTTCACTATTTCCTATATAAATATTTGGAAATATGAAACAAAATGAAAACACGAGGTTATATTTATAATTAATAAAAATTATAAAGTAAACACAAGATCATAATTATACTAATCAATAATTTTTTAAAATGAAAATAGAAAACGTTTTTGGTAGCCCGCAAGTGCACAGATTATCCTAGTAGTATCGTCTTCACAGGGATTTTGTTGTTAAGTACCAACAAATTATAAGTATAGATTATCTAAACCAATATATTAGCGATTTGAAAAAAAATTGATTGTGAGAAAAGCAAAATAAAATAAATCTAAAGATTTGAAATAAAATACGAATTGAATCTTCTAATGATGATTAGTTTCACCACATATATTAGCATTGACAATCAAATAAAAATAACTCTCTTATCAAATTAGATTTATTTTGAAGGTAAATTATCCTATTGTAGAATACTAATTCCTTTCAGAATCTAATAACGTATCTGACATGCATAACTTCTATTTTCGTGATAATTGTAACATGGCAAACTCATTAAGGTATATTATATTCATTAAACCCTCTCAAGAATTAGAACTACTTTCGTGATCTAAAACCTCAAGTTTAATTATGTATGTTAGACATTAACGTTCACCTCTCAGTTCGTCCCCTAACATCTATGATCATGCAATAGTGGAATCCGACACAATCACATACATTAACAACAATATAATTAAATCTCAAATAATCAAATATTAATAAGAGAAAATAATCAAAACATCATGTCAATGCCTCAATGGGCTAATCCTAATCCTTCTAAACGGAAAACTACTTAGTCACGGACATAATACAAGATAAAAATAAAAATAAAGACATGAGATATAGGTAGAACCAAAAGGGGAATGAAGAAAAGAGAATCACCATGTCACACTACGCCAGAAAATAGCATTAACAACATTTGAAATTGCCAATTTACAGCATTTGCATGGTGTTGTAAATTCGCGTGCAGTAGAAAGAGGTGCTGTAAACAAAAGTGCTTCTAGAGTGCGACGACCCAAATTTATTTCCCTTTTCTTTAATTCTTTTATAAAAGTCCGGATAAATTTTTCGCTTTTTAGGAAAATAAACTCAAGCCATCACTAATTCAAATCAACACATCACACATTAAACGCATAGAGACGAAAACTAATTTACATCGTATACATTGTTATCAAAGGTTTCAAAACATATTTCACATCATTAGCAGCTAGAACGTAACTTTACTAACCATCACATCAAAAGATAGACTCCGGATTAACATATATACAATATAACATAGACCAAAAGACATAACCCAGAGTCTTGGTTCCAAACTCCATGAAACTAAAGTCAAGAGAGTAGAAGTCTTGCTAATTAATATTATACAACTCCACCGTTACATTTTCAACTCAGTCACCAGTAACACACTGGCTTCCTGTTGAGTTCTCAACCGGATTATCCTCAGCCTCGGGGTTTTCTTCTTCCTGAGGATCCTCTTCCTCTGGGTCCTCCTCCTCTTCGGGATTCTCTTCCTCTTCCTCGCCTTCCGAATGCTGTGTTGACCCACTAGAAACGTATTCCGGAGTCAACACTCTCGATTGAGTGAAGGGCCAGGACGAGTAGGATCCTTTCTAATAATCCTCTCACAAGGAGAAGAAGGACTCACAGGAAGAGATCGTCTAAAATGATGATTTGGAGGTGGAAGATAACCTGGTTGATATCTCAAAACAGGTGGAATGTGCATAATATAAATCATAGGAAGCTTTACTCTCTTAGGACACATGCAGGATAGTGGATTCGAATGACGAAAGATCACTTCGACATCACCCTCGAATACTACCCGATCATCCTCATAACGCCACTGGCCACTACGGAGTGGCCTCATCTCTATGCAGAAGAGATTCCTCGCCATGACCTAACAAACAAAAGGGTAGGGGAGTAAGTCATAGCCGAAGCACATCATCAAATAATAATAATATCAGAACTAGAAATAACAAACATAAAGAATCAAATAATCTAAGAATAATGCATATACAAGTGCACACCCAATTTATCATACAATTCTCTTGTAAGTAAGTGGCATGATGCATGTATTCTAATCTCAATCTTCTCGTCTGGATCCAATATCATTCTCATGTACAACCCTTCGTCCGAATTCAATTCTCTAATCAAAGGAAAGCAACTAGGAGTAAACGCCTTTCATCCATGACAGATCATGCAACTCATCTATGCGTACCCTTCTCTCTAGGGTCCGATCATTGCCAAAGGACCGCCCTCCGCAGTCATGATATGTACCTAGAGGTCGATAGAATATATTATGGTTAAGCAAAACTATTCCGGGAAAAGTCTGCAGAACCCCCCCCATCATAGGACCGTTTTACCCATAATAATCCCCAATGGTTACAGACGAATCACCGTCGAACCTAACCTCTGCACATTCCCGTTCTGATTCAAAGAATTCTCTTTCCAATTCTTAAAATCGTTGTGTCTCTCCCGATATCCTATCTCACCATCTGCAACTCCCCATGCGAATGCAAACAATTTATCGTTTCACTTTTCATAATTAATTCATTTCATAATCATCAATTCAAATTCATAATCATTCATCATCTAAAATCAGAACATATTCACAATTAAAATCTCAAAATCAATAAAAGGGGTTTGGATAAAGTTAAGTACCATCAAAATTGATGAAATGGTGATTTTGAGCCAGGATAATCGATTGTCAGGGTTAGACAATCGATTGTCAGGGTTAGACAATCGATTGTCACATTTAAAATTTCAAATTTTGGCTCTCACACAACATAACAATCGATTGTCAGGTCATGACAATCGATTGTCATGCAGAAAATCAGCATACTGAAAGTGGTTTTGAAACATCAAATTTTGATATACTTCACTTTAACCAAAACTAATCCAAAACACATATATTTACACATGTTCATGCTTATTTGAAGCAATAATTCCATCAATTTCATATTCAATTCATTCAATATGCATAAAAGGCGTAAAATCACAACTCACATATGAATTACATTTCCCTTGCTTAAAAGTCCAAGTTCAGTGTTTATTTAGCTCACATATGACGATTATAAGTTACTTAAATCAAGAAATGAGATCAGAATGACATCCAAGTCATAATCCCATTTCAAGTTCTCATTTTCTTACTTTTTCCCTTGAGTTCAAGAGAACTCTTACATTTCTAGCCATTGGATTATTATTCTAGCTCTTGGATAACTTCTCCCTTACCTATTTGAAGTGTTTGGAACTGATTGAAAAGAAATGAGTTTGTTGGGAAAATCCCAAGTTTTGGTTTCAGCTGCCAAGTTCTCTGTTTTCAATTCAACAAGGCAACAAGATCAGGGTATTTCATCAAGAATAAGTCACAAAAAATCATGATCAAGGATTAGAATCAAAGCTAGGATATGTTAACTCGAAAATAAAACAAGTTTGAAGCTCAAAGGATGCTCGAGCTTACCACACGAATCTAAGAAAGAGAGCTTCACGAATCTGAAACTCTGAATTTCAGATTCAAATACCTATCTTTGCAGGAGTATAACTCCTTCCAAACTCCACCAAATTGCACAAACTTGGTATCAGATTGAAGAGGGTTAAACAAGCTTTGATTTGATATATGATTTGTAAGGATTTGAGGCTTGGAACTAGGAGAACGAATCAAGGAAAGTGGACATCAGAAACACACTATTTTCAGAGAAGTTGGTTTTTATTCATGAAATTGGAGGGAGTTCAACACTCAATCCTTTAAAATAATCCCTCCCAAAGTGTCATTATCAATTAAGCATAGTGCTAGGGTGATTTTTGTGCAAAATTGTGGTTGAAATCGTGTGAAATCTCAACCATTCGTGCGTAAACCGCCATACTGTTGGTAGGAAAATATCGTGACAATCGATTGTCACCTCTTGACAATCGATTGTCCAGGTGAAAATTTTACAATTTATAAAAATTATTTTTTTATTTTATTTCTGTATATTATAAAAGGCTTATTTCATCAAAATTCTTCCAAAATTATTTTCATACACTATAATTATTATAATTTTACATAATAAAAATATAATTCACACAATATTCACTTAGTATTTATTTACTATTCAAATAATAATTATATAATATATTTAATATTTTAATAATAATTTCGAGGATAAATTTTGGTGGGTGTTACATAGAGCGCCGTTAAATGTGGATACACATGCGGCCTACACCCGCATTTTACTGTGCTTTATACGAAAGAAGTGTTGTATATGTATGTGCTAATTTTCTAAAGCACTTGTTTTAATAAATGCTGTAAATGTTGATTTATTTAGTGGGTATTTTCTACAGCACTTGTTTAGAGAAATGCTGTAAATGTGGATTTAAATGTCTAATTTTCTACCGCTCTTGATTTGATAAGTGCTATAAATTTATTTTTAATTTATTTTTTATAATTATTTTGTTCTCATGTTTTATTGATTTTCTACTGCACGTGTTTAAAGAAGTGTTGTAAATTTATTTTTTAAATTTATTTTTTCCTCGTATTTTACTACATTTTTTTATAAAGTGTTATCTATTTAAATTTTTTTATTTAACAAAAAATTTTAAACTTGCTATTGCAGATATTATTTAAATAAATTCGAGAAAAAAATATTAAGATAAAAATTTAATTTTATAGCAAGAAGTACTAAAACAATATAATTGAAAGGGTCTTTAATTAATATGACTAAACATCTCTAATCCAACATCCTTGATCAAATCAAAAACAGACTACTAACGAAAATAATTGAAACATCAAAAGCATCCCCTTATTATCCAATTCGTCACACGAACAAGAAGATAGATTTGACAACTAACAATTATGCTATTATAACATAAAAAAAACTAGCTAAGGGAAATATATTGCTCATTCTACTACATCCTTTATCTTGTTGCTCTGATTATTCTTTAATTAAACTATTAATTATTACTTCACCTCTGCATATGTGAAAAACAAAAATAAATAAGTATAAATTATTAAAACCAATAAAAAAAATAAAAAATCATGCTACAACTAAAACATTACTACTGCAACAAAAAAAGTAACAGGAAAAGACCCCGGCACCCTAAAGCAACATCCTAGTAAGCTTCGATAGAGAATTTTATGCCATGCCATGTTGGTCTAACAAAACAACACCAAGATACTAATAGTAACATAAGATAAGAATGACTGATGTCGCAAAAAAAAAAAAAAAAGACAACTTCATCCCATGCCATGTTGGTCTAACAAAACAACACTAAAGATAACAATGAATGGAAATTTATGGAACTCTATCACTCGAGCAACTTCAGGAACAGTAGACCACAAGATCATTCCAGTTTTAGTATTTAAATGACTAAAGACATGAGTTTGATAAATATTCGCACTAAGCAAGCTTTGAGTCATGTCATTAGATAAGATAAGGTATAATAATTATAATCAAGAGTACTGGCCATGTTCTTTGGGTCAATTGGTATATTATTGGCCAAAGTGGAGTATTTCATTAAGCATTCACGAATTTTAATTCTGTAAAAAATTGCAATGTGTTGTTAAAACTCATTTCTGGTGTAGTGTCAATCACCTTCAAATTCCACTAAGAGAGTGTGTAGTGGTTGTCGTCTTGAATCTTTGTTTCTAACTTATCTATGTTTATGCATTAGATATTCTAATTCTAATTCTATTTCTAAATCCTATTCTGAATCTAATTCTATTCTCTGTACTCTAAATTCTATATTCTAGATCTAATTTTACTATCAGGGTTTCTATCTTCATCTTTTTATAATTTTTCCTTCATGTAAGTGTTGGGGTCAAAACAGTAAAATAGGCCTAATAGCAAGCTAGAGCTATATTTTTGCTTCTTTTATTTTCAAACGCTCCTAAAATCATTCCATGATGAATTTCTTGAGTTTTCCAATGCTATAAACCTCAAAATAATTAATCTACATATCAAAAGCACTAGAAACTTTTCCAAGTGAAACATGTCCTAAATACATACTAAAATCATAATAAATGCATGATTATATGTTAAAATAAATACAAAACAATAAGGAAATACTATGCATGCAAACACACATAAGTTTTCGCAAAACAAACGAACCCTAAAATTGCTAAACATAGCTAAACGTTATGAAACAATTTCATTAAAATATGAGGGATTTGTTCTGACTTGAATCCAAGCATCATAAAATTGCCTTGCAATCAGTTCCAAATTCAACTTTTGCAAATCAGTCTTGCTATAATGACAACTCCATCACCCATCGTAAGCACAAAGCCTCTACAATCTTCGGTTCCACGTGGAAAGGAATGAACATGCAAGCTGCTGGTAGAATATTTGCTTCAAAGTTCCTAATTAATGCACCTAGCTCAACTCCAATGTGTTCATTCTCTTAGGGAAGCATCGATATTAATCTTTATTCTCTCCATGTGTGGGCTCTTGCAGTTGACTTCCTTGAACGCATGAGCTTCTTTTTGAGTTGCTGATCCGGGACTGGAATTGAGAGTGCTTTGGCTAGCATTTGCATAGTATTGAGCTTAATTCCTTGAAATATCCATTGTTCCTCCTAAACTAGATAGCCCACATAATATCAAGGACCTTGTGAGCCACATAATATCCATTGGTTCCTTCTATTTGATTACAAATCTGATTTGGCAATGCAAAGCAAGACATAATTAGGAGGGGATTGCTTCGACCACTGCTTTAACCAGGATTTATCTACAAGATCATGACAAAGATTTCTCCATCCACCCCTTTAGTTTCTTTCACACTAGGTCACGAACAAACTCGAAAACTTGAGTTTTTTTTTAATCTTCCCACGATAGTAGAAATAAACAAGTATTTAGCATGGCTTTCAACAGCCTTAATTTTCAGTAACAATTCTAGCTCATCGATTTTGGAGGTTGGAACATTTGGGTTACAGGAAAGCTCACACTTTTTGAGATTTATTCTTTGACCAGAAACTATCTTATATCGCTTAAGAGTTGAAGCAATATAGAGGTAACTTCTTCTCTTGTGGCTCTATCAAATAGGATGCTATCATCGACAAAAAGGAGATGAGAAATCATCGGGGCTTGGGGAGCTATTTTCACTCCATGAATCAAACCATAATAGCTGGTGTCTTTGGTGTCTTTTGATCACTGCATACAAGACCTTCACACAAATGATAAAAAGGTAAGCTGAGAGACGATCACCTTGGTGCATACCACGATAGCGAAAAAATCTTTCACATGGTTGCCCATTAAGCATTACTAAAAAAAGTCAAAGATGAGACACATCTCATAGTCAACTTCACCCACGAAGGAGGAAAGCCCATTAGTAGAAGAGTACTTTTCAGAAAACACAATTCCACTCGGCCATATGATTTTGCCATATCCAGCTTCAGAGCCACAACTCCTTTTTTCACAAATACTCTCTTCTTCATTTAGTAGAAACATTCAAAAAAATGAAAGCATTTTCTATGTTTTGCTTGTTAGGAACAAAAGCACTTTGTTCGTCTGAAACAATATCAAGAAGTACAAATTTTAGTTTATTAACAATAACTTTTTGTGACTAATTTAAACAGCACATTACACATACTAATGGGCCTAAGTTCGCTAGCACGAGAAGACTTTTTCACTTTAGGAATGATTATAATAAGAGTATGATTAATAGAACTAGGATTCTTGACTTTATTCAAAATATATAACGTGGAATTGATGACTTCCTTACAAAAAAACCAATAATGTTGATAAAAGGAAGTTGGTGTGCCACCTTTGCTTGGTACTTGTTGAGTATGGCTCCTAGTTGCTGCAAAGGGGCAAAGGGTCAATGGGCCACGAAGTGGCCTATCTTGCGCCCCCCGCGGTACGGTTTATGGGCCCTAATGTAAACTGTTTTCTACTATATATGCTTGTACTCTGTAACCCTGATTAGCACAAGAAATAATACGGAACTATAGCTGCTCTATAGTCGCAGGCGTAGGCATAATTGGCCGAACTGCGTAACCAATTCTGTGTGTGCTCTCTCTTTCTCTTCTGTGCATTATTACTGCTGTTACAACAATTGGTATCAGATGGCGTTTAATCCTAGTGCGAAATTCGAAGTCACCCGGTTCGATGGAACAGGCAATTTCGATTTGTGGCAGCTGAGGGTTAAGGATCTGTTGGCACAACAGGGTTTATAGAAGGTGTTGCGTGATGAGAAGCCGGCAGACATCGCGACCGCTGATTGGAGCGAGATGCAGGAGAAGGCCGCAGGTTTGATAAGACTTTGCGTTTCGGATGACGTGATGAATCATATTCTGAACCTTTCAACTCCGAAGGATGTCTGGGCTAAATTAGAGAGTCTGTACATGTCCAAGACGCTGATGAAAAAATTGTTCGCGAAGATGTTCTCTACAGCCTGAAGATGCAGGACGGCGGTGATTTGCAATCTCATGTCAATACTTTCAACAACATCCTCGCTGATTTGACACGGCTCGACGTGAAGGTTGACGATGAGGATAAAGCCATTACTTTGTTGTGCTCTTTACCGAGTTCTTATGACCACCCTGTGACCACTCTCATGTTAGTTCCATGATGAACATGATGAATGTTTTGATAATGACAAAGTGTTTTTGAACAAGCTACAGGAGTTTGACAAGTTTCTAAGGAGAAAAGGAAGGTTGAACAAGGACAAAAGTAAAGAGAAGGATTCCCCACACTATAAGACCAAAACTTCAAAAGATGGAGTAGTTTGCCATGAATGCGGAAAACCCGGACATCTCAAGTATTCGTGCTCTAAGTATCTCAAGAAGAAGGAGAAAGACAAGAAAAATTCGAAATCTAAAAGAGCATACATAGTTTGGGATAGTGATGAAGATGACAAGAAAAGAACATCAAGTAGTTCATTGGATAATGAAGAAGCCGCTTGTCTCAACTTGATAACTCTAGTAGATGATGAAGAACAAAGTTCAAATGATGAATCAAGTTATCAAAGCGAGGATAGCAATGTAAGTGAATCTAAATCCGAAATTTCTTCTAAATATGAATTGTTACATAATGCTTATGAAGAAATGTATGAACAACTTGAAAAACTAGCTTTGAAAAACATTGAAAGAAAGAAGCTCATTTTGAAACATCAAAAAGAGATTTTAGATCTTCAAAAACAAGTTGATGAGCTTAATCTTGAAAATGAAACTCTTGATCTTATCTATGCTAGTTCTTCTTGTGATTGTGCTAGTAGATTGAATGTTGTGGTTGATTGTGGGAGTTGCAAGTTGCTCAAGGATGAAAATGCTATTTTGAAAAATAAGCTTGCAAGTTTCACCATTTGTGATATTAGATTGCGCACATTGTTAAATTTTCAAAGAGAAAATTCAAACAAGTTTGGTTTGGGTTATACTAATGCTAAGAGTAAATCTCATAGAAATGTTGTTGATTTTTCTAAAGTTGATTTTTCAAATCCTCCAACATGTTTCTATTGTGGTACTCATGGACATACTTCAAATGTGTGTTATGTTAAAGTGCATGGTATACCTAAAGGAAATTTTGTTTGGATGAAAAAGGGTGAAAGTCCCTACACTAACAAAAATGGATCCAAAACCATTTGGATACCAAAAAGCAAAGCATGATTGTTTTGTAGGTTTGATTGAAGATGCAAATGAATGACACATGCTCTCAATTGGTCTCAACTATGAATGTCTATATTCACATCTTCAATTGGTATCACACTTGCATCTCAAGTGAATGTCCTACAAAGTGGTAATATTTGATATTGATATATTATCTCAATTGGTATCTTCTCAATTGATATTACTTTTCTAAATGTTTAGTTAATTCAATTGGTATCATTGAGTTGATTAAAGCATGATGATCATATAATTGAAATCTTATTAAAGTATGATGCTTTGGTGTTATATTTCTTTACATTGATATCTTCTTTGTTAAGTGATATTATGATCTTTTTAGTTCTCTTACCAATTGATATCACATTTCAAAGTATAGCTCTATTGTATTTTTTCAATTGTTATCAATGTTGTGAAGAAATGATCATTGATTTCTTACCTTGGCTTAGATCTTATATTTCAATTGGTATATATTTCTTTTTGATAATGCCAAAGGGGGAGAAATGGTATGTTTTGAAACATGGGAGAAATATTATATTATATTTGGAGAAAGGTTGTTTTGTTGTTTTTATGTAGGTTGAGCTAAGTTGTTTAAGATAGGGGGAGAATCAAGCTTCTATCTCAATTGGATTCAAGTGTTAAAGCATTGATTGAGGGGGAGAAAGAGTCTTCTCAAGTTATCAAATGTTTCAAGCATCAACAACTTCAAGCGAGCGATTTCAAAACATGGGTTGTCATTTTCAAAAAGGGGGAGATTGTTAGTTCCATGATGAACATGATGAATGTTTTGATAATGACAAAGTGTTTTTGAACAAGCTACAAGTGTTGATCAAGTTTCAAGCTCAACAAGCAACAACAAACATCAAATGAAGAAGAAAGAAAGCAAGCTCATGAAGACCTAAGTTTGAGTGTATTTGTATTTCTTTTATATTTTGCCTCTCAAGCTTCATAGGTTTTTTATTTGGGTAGATTATTATAGAGGGTAGTGAATCTCATTCATAAGTCATGATTTAATCATAATTTGAGTTTTCACTTAACCTAGAATCAATAGGTGGCTTAAAGGTTTTAAAGGAAAGGTTGGATTTTGAGAAAACAAGTTTTGAACATGTGCAGTACCAACTTAATCGATTAAGTGACTAACTTAATCGAGTACTACTCGAGTAGTCTGCAACTTAATCGATTAAGTACTGCTGAACTGATTTTTTAAAATACGTTTTTCACTTCTCAAAATCAGTTTTCAAGTGCTACAACTTTTGGGTATTCTATATAAACTTTTTCCTATTATTTTTGATTAATTAGAATCATTTCATACAAGTTTTACAAAGAATCAAGCCACTCTATTCTCTCTCATTTTCTAAAGATCAAAGTTCTCATATTTTCATATTCTTTGATCAAGAACCTTTGAATCTCTTATGGTGAATTGTCATAACTCTTGATTGAGATTCATAGGATTGTTTTGTGTTTTCTATTGTGTTGTAATCTTTGCAAGAAGGCAAGCCACTACAACAAACAAGAAGCCTTGGTGTGTCGATTTTATCATCAAGCAAGTGCATTCTTATTGAAGAAGAAGAAGAAGTCTTGGTTGTGAATCAAGCAAGTGAAGCCTTGGTGTGTGGTTTATCATCAAGCAATTGAAGACTTGTTGTGTCGATTATCAACAAGGGGTAGAGGTTAGATTAGAGAGAAGATCAATAGGATTACAAGGCAAGGGTGTCGGTTATCTCTTGTAAGCTAGCAAGAAGGGAGTCTTGTGAGGCAATCACTTGTAATTTGAGAACTCTAATTCCTCATAGTGAAGAATCTCTCTTGGTTGAAGAGGGGACTGGATGTAGCTTTCAAGTGGATGAAAGTGAACCAGGATAAATCGCTGTGTCGTATCTCTAAACCCTTACTCTTTATATTCAAGTCATTTGATTGCGTTCTTGGTTGAAAACCTAGAAAGATTGATTTTCATAATTGATTGAATTGAATCTTTAATTGTTCAAATTGGTAAAGGGAAAATCATTTTCATAACTAGGTTAATCAATAAGAATATAGGTGTTAATCATTTCCGTTGAATCTCTGATCTTTCGTGTGAATTGATTGATTTTCGTATGCGAATGAAAACTTGATTTTTCTGGTTTCTACAAGTAATACTAGAGTACACGACTTGCTTAATCGAGTAAGTAATTTTGATCTCTCAGACTTAATCGATTAAGTTGTAGATTAATCGATTAAGTTAGTGAAAATTTGCAAAAATCTGTTGTTTTGATTGTTTCGATTTGTTTCATTCGAAAATCTTTCAAGGTAACTTCAACACCTATTCAACCCCCCCTTCTAGGTGTTTTCCTAGGGTTCCTAAGTCTCTCCAACCACCAATTGCGGTTTCCTCATCTCACATACGGGAAGGACACAGTCACGCTAGACAGTATCTCTTCTACACTTTTGCAACACGCACAACGTCGCCTAAGTGTAGAAGAAGGTGGAGGAAGTCCAGGTGAAGGTCTTTTTGTGAAAGGTGATTCAGACCGTGGAAGAGGCAAGGGTAAAGAAGCGGGTTCTGGGAAGAAGAAGAGATTCAAGTCCAAGGACAGAAAAACAGCAGAATGTTTTGGGTGCAAGCAGATTGGGCATTGGAAGAGGGACTGTCCAAACAGATCAGGCAAAGGCAAAGGTAGTAGTTCAACAAACATAGTACAGTCTGATGGTTCTTGCAGTTAGGAGGATCTGCTTTGTGTTTCATCTGCAAAGTGCACTGATGCATGGATTCTGGACTCAGGTTGTTCCTACCATATGACGTCGCATCGGGAGTGGTTCAGCTCATTTAAATCAGGCGATTTTGGTGTTGTCTATCTAGGCGATGATAAAACCTGTATCATCAAGGGAATGGGGCAAATCAAAATTGCTTTAGATGATGGTGGCGTGCGCATGTTGAGTCAGGTGCGGTATGTTCCAGAATTGAGGAAGAATTTGATTTCTCTGGGAACTCTTTAGGAGAATGGTTATTCATTCAAGTCTGATGGAGATAGAGAAATCATTAGTGTCAGCAAGGGTGAAATGACAGTGATGAGAGCAAGGAGAACTGCTGGAAACATTTACAAGCTGTTGGGAGGCACAGTTATGGGTGATGCAGCATCTGTTGAATCTGATAATGATGCAACCAAATTGTGGCATATGCATTTGGGTCATCTCAGTGAACGTGGGATGCTGGAACTATGTAAGCGGAATTTGCTGAAGGGTGTTCGCAGTTGCAGAATTGGATTGTGCAAGTATTGTGTTCTTGGGAAATAGTGCAGAGTTCGTTTCAAGACCGGGAAGCACAAGACCAAGGGAATCTTAGACTATGTCCATTCTGATGTCTGGGGGCCTACAAAGGAGCCCTCCCTTGGAGGTTTCAGGTATTTTGTGACATTCACTGATGATTTTTCTCACAAGGTCTGGGTCTACTTTATGAAACATAAATCTGAGGTCTTTGCCAAGTTTAAACTGTGGAAGGCAGAGGTAGAGAACCAGACAGGGAGAAAATTGAAATACTTCCGGTCTGATAATGGAACTGAATACACTGACAAGAAATTCATGCATTTGTGTGAGGAGAATGGGATACAGAGGCACTTTTATGTGAGGAAGACTTCACAGCAGAATGGAGTTGTAGAGAGGATGAACAAGTTTCTAACAGAGAAGGCAAGGTGTCTTCGGTTGAATGCTGGTCTTTCAAAAGGATTCTGGACATCAACAATCAGTATGGCATGCTATCTGGTCAACAGATCACCACGAGCTTCTTTGGATGGAAAAGTTGCAGAGGAGGTATGGACAGGAAACCCCATTGATCTGAGTAATTTGAGGATTTTTGGGTGTTCTGCATATGTGCATATTTCCATTGAGGATCGGTCTAAACATGACGCCAAGTCAAAACAATGCATCTTTATTGGTTACAATAAAGGTGTGAAGGGGTACAAGTTGTGGGATCCGGTTCAGAAGAAGGTGGTTGTTAGCAGAGATGTTTTTTTTATGAGTAGACCATGTTGAAACAGTCAGAGGTGACAGTTATGCCAGATACTGAGTTTGAAAATTCCAGTCAGGACAAGATTCAGGTGGACATTGAGAAGACACCAGTGAGTCCTAGGCAGATTGTAGCTCCACAACAGCATGAATCAGGTTTAGATTCAGATTCAGATGGAATAAATGACTATTCCCTTGTGCGTGATAGGGAGCCCCGTCGCATTGTACCTCCAGTGAGATATGGGTTTGAAGAGTTAGCTGCATATGCTCTTCTTACCAGCTTAGGAGACCCCTCTACCTTTCAAGAGGCTATGGCTAGCTAGGAGAAAGATGAATGGATGGGTGCTATGGTGGAGGAGATGGAGTCTTTGAAGAAGAATAAGACATGGGATCTTGTTCAGTTGCCAAAAGGGGAGAAAGCTATTGGTTGCAAGTGGGCATACAAGAAAAAGCCAGAAAAGTTCAAGGCTCGCCTAGTTGCAAAGGGGTATTCATAGCAGAAGGGGATTGACTATGATGAGATATTCAGTCCAGTGGTGAGACACACTTCTATCAGGGTAGTACTAGCCATGGTAGCCAGCAGGGACATGCATCTAGAACAGATGGATGTGAAAACAGCATTCCTTCATGGTAATTTAGACCAACAAATCTACATGGAGCAGCCTGAGGGATTCAGTGAACCTGGACAGGGGAGACTTGTTTGCAAGTTGAAGAGGTCTTTTTATGGTTTGAAGCAGGCTCCAAGGCAATGGTACAAGCGCTTTGATTCATACATGCTCCAGATTGGCTATAAAAGGTGTGTTTATGACTGCTGTGTTTATATGAGGAGCCTTGATGATGATTCTTTTATTTTCTTGTTACTTTATGTTGATGACATGCTGATTGGTGCCAACCATTTACATGATGTAAATGAGTTGAAGACCAAGTTGGGTAAGGAGTTTGATATGAAGGACTTGGGTGCTGCAAAGAAGATTCTTGGGATGGAAATTCACAGGGACAGAGGTGCTAGAAGACTATGGCTGTCTCAGAAAAACTATGTTAAAGGTGTTTTGAGCAGATTTGACATGAGTAGAGCAAAGCCTGTGAGTACCCCATTGGCGAATCATTTTAAACTCTCTTCGGAACAATGTCCGAAGACAGGTTCAGAGACTGCAGCTATGTCTAAGATTCCTTATGCCAGTGCAGTTGGTTGTTTGATGTATGCTATGGTTTGCACTAGACCAGATTTGGCACAAGCAGTCAGTCAAGTGTGCAAATTCATGTCCAAGCCAGGCAAGCAACATTGGGAAGCAGTCAAGTGGATCCTAAGGTACTTGAAGGGTACACCGGATCACGGTATCATGTTCAGCAGGGAGCAGGGTGTTCTTTCAGTTGTAGGGTATGTGGATTCTGACTATGCCGGTGACCTGGATGATAGGAGGTCTACAACAGGATATGTCTTTACTCTTGCAGGTGGACCTATATGTTGGAAGTCAGCAATCCAAGATGTAGTAGCTATGTCTACAACTGAGGCAGAATACATGACAGTAGCTGAAGCTGCCAAGGAAACAATGTGGCTTACTGGGTTAGTGAAAGAGTTGGGTATTGAGCAAGGTGGAGTTCAGCTGCATTGTGATAGTCAGAGTGCTATCTATTTGGCAAACAACCAGGTGTATCATGCTAGAACCAAGCATATTGATGTGAGGTACCACAAGATCAGGGAGTTGTTGGCATCCAAACAGAAATTCCTTCAGAAGATTCACACCTCGGAAAATGCAGCTGATATGTTGACCAAGCCAGTCACCAGTGACAAGTTCAAACACTGTTTGGACTTGTTACATATTTCTCAGCATTAAGCAGAAACCACACACCCTAATTGCCAGGTAAGACTTTGCACAGAGGATCTTCACAGGGGTCTGATATTCGCCAAGGTGGAGATTGTTGAGTATGGCTCATAGTTGCCGCAAAGGGGCAAAGGGTCAATGGGCCACGAAGTGGCCCATCTTGCGCCCCCCGCGGTACGGTTTATGGGCCCTAATGTAAATTGTTTTCTACTATATATGCTTGTACTTTGTAACCCTGATTAGCACAAGAAATAATACGGAACTATAGCTGCTCTATAGTCGCAAACGTAGGCATAATTGGTCGAACTGCGTAACCAATTCTGTGTGTGCTCTCTCTTTCTTTTCTATAGGTTTTGGATAAATAGTCAACATTCTCCAAAAAAAATCTGCCTTCAACCAACTGGGTGCAATTGTCCACATTATCACCAATCAGATTTGAAGATTGGAAGAGGACTTTGAAATAATTGGTGATCACAATTTCAATTTCTTCCTCATCATTATAATGCTGCTTCGAATCATCTCTGAGAGAATGAACAGTATTCTTCTCCTTGCGTTGAGATGCCTTGTGCAAAACAAAAACTTGTGTTCTTGTTACCATGAATTAAGCATTTTGCCCTTGATTTGACACAACTTGTTTACTCTAGTTTAAGAACTTCATCTAGGCTAGCATCATTCTGGATATTTCAAGAATCACTATTCTGTCCAATTCTGACAGAACCCATAAATCGGAGGCTAAGCCTCTTATCTAGAGCAGGGGTCCTTATAAAGGATGTTTAGTCTGACAAGAGTGAGCGCTAAGTCCTGCTGCCCGTGGTCCTATGTGCCCGTTCAAATTGTGTTCTAGGGATCAATACAACGTAGTTCTGTTGGGCATGCATAGACGGTTCATAAAGGGGAAGAGCGAGACTGATCAGGGCTATCTTTAAGAGTAATTAAGGGTAATGTCCCTTACTCTTGGGGAGGTCTGTATGATCAAAGCTCTCCTTCGATTGGTGTGGCCTACTGCGAAGGGTAGCAAGCTTCAAAGGTTGATGAACCTCCAAGGTGGGGTTGTGAACAACGGCCACCTGTTTCTTGGAGAACAAGATAATTCCTTACTTCTTCTGTAGTTATTCTCGAGGGAGAGTGATTGCAACATTATTCTTATGGGGTGGAACGCATATCCTCTGTGCCTATATGGAATATATAGGACATAGTATGGACATTATATGTGTATGAGATTTATGCGTGTATGAGGAAGATGTATTGATGTGTTGTTATCAACTTGGTTCTTCATCCCTTTGCCTGGGACTGGTATTTATAGGATCAGGGAAGTTTCCTAGTCTGATCTATTCTCTTGGAGAATCTTCTATATCAGAGAGAAATATTCGTGTGATCTTATAGATAGGAATAAGAGGTGATCTTCCATTACTCCGGGCAATCTGGAGATAATCCGTAGTCAATCCATTATTAAGTTTCCTTATCTCTTGGAGATTGAGTTGAGTGAATACGCGTCCCTTCTCTGTAAGGATAGCGCTCGAGCTCTCCTATGATCTATCTGAGTTAGTATCCTTCTATTTGGGGCAATTCGAGTTCAAACTACTTCATCAAGGCCTTTCCTCAGGTCGTAATAGGTCTTATAGGATCCTTTCATAGGATAGATGTCCTTAGCCTAGTGATAGATCCGAAACAATCACCAACTCAATTGAGGCTTGGCTTGTAGATCTCTTAGTTAAGCTCTTTTATTTGTTGAAGGATTTGACCAAACTTTGATGACCCCAATGTTGTAGTTGGATTGGCACACACTTAATTTTTTCCTCACCACTAATACCACTTCTCCATCATTGATTTTTAACAATTCCATCACACTCTTTATCAGGGAGCAAAGCTTCTTCAAACATGTACGTCTTAATCCTTAGTCTTCTCTCGGCTTTTGTTTTGGCAAAATGCACACAAATAGGATTATGGTTAGAGGCAAATCCATCTAAATGACTTGGTTAAAAACTATGGGATTAACTCTAATTTTGTCTATGGGCATAACAGTTCATTAAAGTCCTCGAAACAAAGCCATAGAGAAGAGTCAACATTGGGCTTCAGTTGATGGAGCTATTCTCATGTTTTATATTTGTTGTGAGCTTCTGGCAATTCGTAGATACCAACAATAAATATGGGCAGCTGATTTGGTTGCGATGAAGGCGATGATAGCATAATATAATTCAGAGAGGATGACATGATAGATGTTGGAACACCAATAAATATACTTAGTCATACATGTAATAACGTGATAAATATAGTATCGAACTCACATGAAGTGATTTATTTTAGAAATTATCACCTTATCGTGATGAGACATAGTGAAATTCTCTCTCTCTCTCTCTCTCTCTCTTTTCAATTGAAATAGTTGATTCTTTATTAGAGTTTGGGAGGGGGAAGGAGTGAAGTAATGTTTCCTAGAATTTTCATTTTTGAATAATTCCCTTAACTAGATTTGGACCCGCATAGATCCACAAAAGTTGGTGTTGTATAGCATCACCTGAAGAAGCATTGACATAGGAATGGATCGTGATTTAGAAATAAGGAAACAACAAACAAGAATCTGAAGGTTTGATTGCATTGTTCTTTTGCTCTTAGGAGGATTTTTTTTGGGTGCACCTGTTCTTAGGAGGATTCTGTTTTTGTCAGAGGAAAGAAAATAAAAATTTCTGAAACAAGCTGTCCATGTGTTTGGTGAATAAGCCTTGTATTCTTATGAAGTTATGATATATAGAAATGTGCTCAGGAAGTAATGTTTATGCTGCTATCTTGATGTAAATACAAGTAAAATATTTTTATTGGGTTTTCGATACATAAGAAAAGCAAATAAAGAGAGTAAATTTTCATAGGAGAAATAAATAATGAATTTTTGATAGGCTTATTTATGGTTTTGGTCCTTATAAGTTGACCTCGTTTTGAATTTAGTCCTTAAATCTTTTTTTGACCTTGAATGGTCCTTAAATCTTTTTAAATTTTGTTTTTAGTCCTTAAATCTTTTTTTGACCTTGAATGGTCCTTAAATCTTTTTAAATTTTGTTTTTAGTCCTTCTGTTTGTCTTATTCCGTCATCTGCTGACATGACAAACGGTGTGCCATGTCAGCCCTTACATTGACTGCCAATGATGCATCTGATGTGGACCTCCCACCCATGTGAGCAGGAATAGAGCAGGAACCGAGCATGAACCGAGCATTAACCGCGTATGAGATATCGACCGAGCACGAACCGATCTATGCCTTTACCGATTGCATAGCTTGGTTCGTTCTCGGTTCATCGTTCTCGGTCGATATCTCCCCTCGGTTTGGCAAGTCATGCTTGGTTCCTGCTCACATGAGTAGGAGGTCCACATCAGATGCATCGTTGGCAATCAATGTAAGGGCTGACATGACACACCGTTTGCCATGTCAGCAGATGACGGAAGAAGACAAACAGAAGGACTAAAAACAAAATTTAAAAATATTTAATGATCATTCAAGGTCAAATAAAGATTTAAGGACTAAAAACAAATTTTAAAAAGATTTAAGGACCATTCAATGTCAAAAAAATTTAAGGACTAAATTCAAAACGAGACCAACTTATAGGGACCAAAACCATAATTAAGCCTTTTGATTATTATGTACACCAAGTATTAAAAAGAAAAGGTTAGGTTAACGAGTGTCCTGATGACATTTTACAAGGAATACAAATAAAGTGATTTATTATTGAAAAACTAAGTTCAATATTTTTCAATATACAAAATGTATCATTTTTTTATGGAGTAATATGTGAGATTGGACCCTGACTTTGTAGGCACCGATCAAGTCTTTGAGATTTTCGAAATTTCAAATTGGTCTCTGAAATAGAAATACGTTAGTCATATTAGTCTTTGACGTTAATGACCGTCAGTGGTTTTTAACGTGGACTAATGGATGGCCAAAACGACCAAAAAAATTAACAAAGACCGTTGAGTATCGTTCAAATTAGTTCTTGAGATTGTCGAAACCGATCAAATTAGTCACTGACTTTATGGACCATTAATGATAGGGACAAATATGACTGACGTGTTCCTATCTCGGGGACTAATTTGGAATTTCGATAATCTCAGGAAATAATTTGACCGGTACCCACAAAGTCAAGGACCAATATGACATATTACTCTTTTCCTATGTAAAACTACATCTTTTGTCTCCTTAAACAATGTCCTAAAGTACTTTTTAACATTCCAAAAAAATTTGATTTTTACCATGTGTATAAAACATATTTTATAGGTACCGACAAAATTCTCTTTGGTGATTTTTACTCTTAAAAAAGAATTATTTTTTGACCAATCAAATAAAGTATACCTTTAGTGAAAAAAAAATTAGAAGGTTTATTTCCTTAAATATTTACTCCCTCCATGCATCCGATCCTTATATATATATAGGATCCTTTTGAGTAAAAAAATTTTGGTCCTACAAAAAAAATACCTCTTTATAATTTTTTTTTCAAAATTAACCTTAACATTTATTTGTATTTTTCTAGTTTTTAGTAGAAAAACATAAATTGAAAATACCAATTTCAATGCAAAAATTATTTCAATACATAATTAGCATAAAGGATATTTTTGGAACAATATGCTAAAACTTTTCAAATTCAATGCAAAAATTATTTTCCTTGATAGACGTAAACACTATAAAGAGGGTGTTATGTATAGGGACCGAAAGAAATATAAGGTTTGTTTTTTAAAATCTATTTTATAATTAAGGATTTTAGCAAGGGTTTTGTTATTCATTGTCACAAAGGCAATGGACCAAAACAAGTTGAAAATGGACAAAAAAAAATGCAATGTATAAGCGATTTAAAATGGAAAGTCAACTTAAAAAATAATAATTTAATACTTAATTAAGAATTAATTTTTTTTTAGTTTTCCAAAAATACCTTGACACTTTAAGTTGTTTATACATTACTCTTAAAGCAATGAATAACGAAACCCTTTTAGCTAACATAAAGTCTGTTCATCCAACAATTGTATCTTATTGTTATTAGTTTCACTAGCTATGGAGTAATCGAAGTTTGATGGTTTTAAATCTCAATTTCTCCGGTGCATGCCTTTTTTTTTTTGGGTTTTTTTATTTATTTTTTTAAAATTTAATCAATTAAAAAATATTCTATGCGTTTTTTTTTTACCGATATGAAGTGATTTTTATAATTTGGATTTTTTTTACTCTGTGTTCTTAAAAAACTGTACTGAATAAAACTGTATTCAAAATTTACATATTCTAATAAATCTGTATACGAACTTGTGTTAAAAAATATTCTGAATAAATCTGTATTAAAAAAATTTAAAAAACAAAAAAAAAAATTGTATATGCATCGGTGCATGTTATCTCTTAACATGCACCGGAGAATTTGCCTTTTAAATGCAAGGTCAATGATGATGTTTTTCCATGTGATTATCACGGGAATGTTGACAAATGCTTTTATTATTTTGATTAATTAATTCAAAATAGAAATTTAATTCATTATTTCTATTTTTAGATTTCATAACAAGTGTTTTTAGATTATTTGTTTATATTATTTTTAGAGAATTTTCTAGACTTTTATACTTAGAGCTAAATGTTAAGAGGCTAAAAAAATATGTCATTGCGAAACTAAATATTTCCATTGATATTATATTCCTACAGCAGCAAGAAATTCATTGCAATTAATGATTATTAATTGTTTTTTTAACATGAAATTAAACCAATTTTTTTTGTTTGATAAGACAAATAATTTTAATCTTATCAAACGAAATTAATGGATCTTTATATATAGTAAAAAGATTTTTTTAGATACAATAATGTGGATTATATTTTTTTATATATTTTTCGTAGAAGAAAGTGCAAAAAATTATTAAAAATAATGGGTTTTGGCACATAAAATAAATACTCCCTCGATTTCTATTTATAAGACCATTTTGGGGTTTTTATTTTGGTTCTATTTATAAGACCCCTTTTCAATTTTCAATAAATTTTAATTACTATTTTCCACGAATACTCCAATTAAGTCAACACTTTTTATACTTCCAATAATAATTATATGGGTAGTTTTGAAAAAGTATATCAAATTTTAACATTTTCAATGCCACTAACAAATTTATCCACTAACAAATTCTACTTTTTTTCATTTCTCTCATCTCTAAAGCACTATATATTAATTAATGGACACACTTACTAATAAAAATTAAATAATACTACAATTTTCAATAAAGATTAAATAAAGACATTTTAGACAAACTATACATAATACTTATACTAATATTTAATACTTTTTTAACCTGTGTGTGCGGACCTAAAAGGTTGAAAGGGAGGGAGTATAAAATATAAAATATCGGAGGTAGTATTGTGTAAGCTAATGATTTGAACAAAATGAATTTTTATTTTAATGAAAATTGCAGCATACAAGTGTGGAAAAAGTAATGGATTCATGGAAGCTGTGGGTTTGAACTTGCAACACTAACCATCACCATTTCATTAAGATCTAGCATTGTACCTTATTTTTTTGTTTTAATCCAGAAGGCCTAACGAAGTTACTGTAATATATAGCAATATGATCTAGCAAATTTGAAATATACATAGACATACATCACTGGCCACAAGAAACCAGGGAGAACTATCTGGTACTGTATCTTATTTGCTTAAAACACTGCTTAATGCTCACTGAAAGACTTCAGTTAAGGCACGATAATGATGTTTTACAAAGCAATTCAAACAGCTTCATCTTCCACACTTGAAACAAGGCCAATTAACCAAACGTTAACAACATGTCCCAAATCTAACAATTCAAATCCTAAATCTTAACGGACAAATTAACAACCAAATCCATGGATCTGCTGATAGCTGACAGTGGTGCAACGGTTAATGATTTGGAAGGGGATGGGTGGTGCGACGGTCACGGCTAACGGTGGCGATGTTTACCGATGTGATGGGGTTGAGGGTAGTGGCTACTGTTACCGGCATGATGGGTCGTGGTGGCTGGTGGGTCGAGGCGGCAGATGCGATGGCTTAAGGGAGATTGGCTAAACAACGATGATGCGGTGGCCGGAAGTGATACTGAGTTGGTGGACATGGTGGAGTGAGGATGGATGTGAGTTTGTTGTCAGGGATGAATATTTTAGAGCCTTTCATTAGTATTTTGCTGGTTCTTTTTTTAAAGACACTTGAGCACTTGAAGCCATTGGATTGATCCAACGACTCATGATCTGACTATGTTAGAGGGACATAAAATACCAAATGTTAAACAATCCAAATCCACTTATTGCAGTTTGGTCTTCCAACTGGATGTGGCAAGTCAAACGTAGGTACCACCAGTGGTACTGTATCTATACGGACCACGAGAAAACCGTTCACCTTAAATACATTGATAAGGTTGGTGGGGTTTTTCGATCAAAAACCTGTCATTATTGCCATACAAATCAACTTAACCAATACATGTGGGACAACGACAACACCTCACAACGGTAATGATTAAAAAAAAAAAAACAAAAGAGACAAACGATTAAATATATACCATACCAACACATATGAAGAATGTTTTTGCCCAAACTACCATGTATATGTTCAAGGAATGATCTATGTAAATAAACATGAATTTTTTAAAAGGCTTAAATTTGTTTTTGGTTGATGAAAATTTAGCAAATTTTAGTTTTAATCCTTACAAATTTTTTTATTGTTTCGGTATCCAAAATTTTGGTTTTAACTCTTGTAGATATCAGTGGAGGCTAGCACAGATGGTAAGAGATCTGTTGCTACTTAAGCAAGTGGTTGGAGGTTCCATCATCGGTTCTTGCGAACGTAAGAGCCTTCGCTGGGAGACTAGCCCCCGAAAGGGCCCGACAATATCGAAAGGATTAGTAACCTAGTTGCGCGATACCTTAGTAAACCAAAAAACAACTCTTGTGGATAAGCTATTTTTTCATCATTTGTTTTCTCCAATCAACTCTAATATATACACCATACAATCCCCTGAAGTACAGTAAAACTGTAAAACCAGCGTACATAATATATATTTATTTATTTCTCAATGGTAAAAATTATACTCGAATAAAACCTCTTAGATTCAATTAAATAAAATTTTATACATTTCCGGATGATATATATGCAAGTTTGAAATGAAGAGGTGCTAGAATGAACTAAAATGTACTTACAAAAAATTAAAACGATAATAAAAGCTAAGGTTACAAATATTAATTGTAAAAAAATAATATTCAACTTAATTTAGAGACTTAATTATTTTGAAAATTTTTTGTAACAATGTCAATACCACAATTGACTTCGTTAATAATTATTATGACATGTAAAAATTAAAACCAAAATTTTGGATTATTTAAAAACTATAAAAGAATATTATTAAAACTAAAAAAAAATCATTGGATGATAAATCGCTTTTTTTTTTTTTTGGTAAAAAAAACTGTGGAGGGGAACTTCACAGTCCCGACACCTGGAGCAACAAGGGTGAGGTGCCTCCGCAAGGGATGTTCTCCACAAGATTCGAACTTCTGATCTTATGGTCTTATGGGTTCTCAATATCCTTATGATCCTAGCATGCTTCCACTAGGCCAAACCCATTTGGGTGATAAATCGCTTTTTAAAATCTTGGAACTTTAACAATATAAAACTTCGCACCATTTGATAGGAGAAAAGATCAAAGACAACTAGGGAGACAAACCAAAAAAAAATCCCAATATTGTTGTCTTGTCATACCTTCCCCTTTATTCTATGCAATATCCAATACTAAAATGACATTAGAAGAACATTGTGATCCGTTACATTATTGATTAAGAAAACTAAGATGAAAAGTAGGGTGGGGCTCTTTTTTGGAGATAGGATAAGGTAGCTTTTTTCTTAGTCAAAAAGATATATGTGCTCTAGATATCTTGTTCCATGACTAAGATGATCATTGCAAACAGAGTAGAGCCCATGCTTGTACATTATTTGGTTGCATGTCATGTCACACACTCACACCCAACTCACATCGCTTCGCTTGGTTGGTTGGTTATTGTGGCAAACCTGAGTGTCAAAGGAGATTATGCGGCAACCTGAAAAATGACCTTGTGGCCTAGTGCTCCAAAGCCACTGGTCTTCAACACTCCATACACACAAATGGCCAAAAAAAAGCATAATAGCATATGTACAACGATCGTGTGTCCCAAATCCTATCCCCCGCCAATTACATTTTATTAAACATTACAAAAATGTTATAATAGTTGAGAAGTTATTTTTAATAATGAGTTTTTATTTTGGTTTATGAGGGAAATCTCACTTTTATTGCCGCACATTGACGACTCTGATGAGCAACCCCGCCTCCAGGTCATAGCCTGCGAAATTGCCCGGAGGAGGTCAACCACTCCCGAAGGAGCGACAGGCTCATACCGCCGAGGTGGGATTCGAACTCGTATCCTTGCGGACCGAGGACAAAGTCCCGAGTCAAGTGTGTCACACCTCGTTGGTATAATGAGTTTTTATTGATTGGAGACCGAGTTTGAGATATAGTTTGGGACAAAAGATCTTATTTCAGATTTTGGATATTATTAATCACTAACTAATCCATTTTTTTTTCTTAAATACCATTCGTGTCCTTCAAGTGTCAAAGGCAAAGCATATATGAATTAATCAATGGAATTCAATTAGTACTTGATGTACAATAACTAATCCTTATTAGGGTACACATGCATTGTAATCGATTGCCAAACTGAACTAACCAATTATTTATAATATATTGTTGATTTAAAGTAGTTAACTAACTTATTTAACCACTTATAAAAATGGGGCGTTAGGGTGTTGACCAATGTTATTAAGCTCGCACCGTTGATCGAAGTAGTCAAAGTATTAGATCACCGGTTCGACCTATAAGTTATTAATTGATGAACTGCAAAATCAATGAATTATTTTATACTTCATCCTCGATTCAAATATAAAAAAATAAAAACACTTCATTAATAATCTCAAATTATATAAAATAAAACTTAATTAATTTTTTATTATCAGTACAATCATTTCTAAAATATCTTAACAAAGTGATTGTATCATTTCATTTTTGTTTAATTCCCGATGTATGTTTTCTAAAGTAGTCTATTTTTTTTTATGATTACAAGAAAATTAAATACACTCAACTAATTTCAATAATAAATATAAAGTTAGTTTTTTTTCCCTATATATAATTGAGACCGGACGAAGTACATATTATAAGGCATAGTTAATCAAACCACATGTACTAATGAAAGTGATTAGTTTTCTGAATTATATGAGAATATATTGTAATATAACAATTTTACCAATATCAACTTTTCTTGGAAAGTTCACATTTATTAATGAACAACAAAAAAAAAATCGATAGTCAAAACATTTAATAAGGGCAAAAACAATTTTTTTTAAATGATGCATAAAAAATATAAAATGACTTATAATTAAGACCAAGAACATCTTCTAGAAGGTGGCCTATAATAAAAAATGAATACAAACTTTTATGTATTAATATCTTTTATGTATTAATAAAAGTTTGAATTAAATTGAATGAAGTTAAAATGTTAAGGAGGAGTTTGTCCAATAAAAACAAATATTTAGGGACCATTAAGAAACTTTATTTTTAAGGAAGCAAATTATCTCATAAATTTTTAGTGATTATTAGGAGACTTTATTTTGCAAGGACTAAATTTGGTCAAGCAAAAAATATCAGGGATCAATTTGGATCTTTACTCTAAAATGTATGCATTCCTTTACTCTTTTATAGTGTTGTTTAAATCCAAACCGATCAGATGAATAACTGAAAACCGATCAAAAAAAATCAAAATTAAAAAAAAAACCAATTATAAATGGATCTATTTGGATGAGGAAAAGTGAAAACCGATCAAATCGGACCGGTTTTCGGTTTCACTTTCAAATTCGAACAAAACCGAACCAAACCAATATTTTATTGCTAACACGAAAATTTGGGAGGCTCTTAGGTTAAAACTTCACATGCTATACATCCTTTTAGTTAAAAACATATGCATATACAAATAAAAGGATTTAACAAATCCTACACATCATCAATGGAACCTTTAATATGTTCTCACCTACATTTTTCTTTTTGTTATATCTATTTAAATTAAACAGTAAAGGCTAAAGAACTTATTATTGATTTATTATATAAAAACAAGTATCACAATATTTTATTTTTCATATCTTTTAGAAAGAATGGTTTTATTTAAAAATAGTTGTTGGTTATTAGAGAATTTTGTGCTTTTAAGTTAATGGAATGAATGAATCTCTGGTTGTTGACAAATATTGGTGCGATAGCATAAAAAAAAAATCAAGTCCTAATATTATTATATGGCTTTTAGCATAGCATATAGAATTAGAATGCCATAAAAGAAAGAAATTGCAAGAAAAATGAAATAGATCGATAACGTTAAATTGTCATTAAACATTTTTACCAATTTCACTAAAAAACTTCACATCGGTGCATTTTGCACGTGAAGTTGTGAACTGAATTTAACCGAAACCACATGTATATTTTTTAGATCAGATTGGATTTCGTAATCTGAACTAACCAAACATAACCATATTTAATTTTTATCTTGTCTCTTATTATAAGTCACATTTACCAAATTTACGAAGATTCAGAAAAGTAGTTACTATTTTCAAATTTATCAAAAAATATGTTGACATTCTAAAGTTACCCATGTTTAAAACTTTATCATCGTTATTCATTTATCTCTATATTGTAATTATTAGTCATCGCTTTAAAAGCAGAGTGAAATTATCAAGGCGTAGAGATCACCGAAGTGGATTTTGCCTCTACCAACCAAGCTTTGGATTTTGTCTCTACCAACAAAGCTTTTTTCATACCCACGACAGGATCGAACCCATGACATCATGGTTAAGGAACCCAACTATCTACCAACTGTGCTGGGCCTTGTTGGTTTTGGTATAAACGTTTTAATACTCCTATTATTTAGATATTCTAGAATGACTTAAATTAAGGAACAAGAAATTTTTTTAAAAAATAACTTATAATAAAGAACAAGAAAATTTTAAAAAGATAACTTATAATAAAAAAACGAGAAAGTAATTAACTACTCCATCTGGTCCTATTTACAGGGCATACTTATCCATATCACACGGATCAAGGAAGGTAATTAAGTTTCTTGAAACTTTAAAAAAATACTTTAACATTACAATTTTACCTTCTTATCTTGTATTGAGAATTTCATAATGTATTATTTCACATTAATGGATAAAGGGTAAATAAGATAAAATAAAAATAAATGTTTCCTACAAAATGCAAAATGACTTATAAATAGGACTAAAAAATTCTTCTAAAATATGCCCTATAAATAAGACCGGAGAAAGTATCTATTTTAATTTCTCCATTAAATCGTTTTAAAAATGACAACAATAACATTAATAATAAAGTAATAACAAATCTTTAATATTTTAATCTGAATTGCCCTTGATCGTAAGATTATTAAGTACATCAATGATTGAGATAGATCAATATATGTGATGGTGCAGATAAAATATATATGTGTGTGTGATGGTCTCATTTATGATGCATGCATGAATATGATCATTAAACTAACCCTAATGAAAATCCCTAATGGTTAGTATCACTATTATCAATAGGACATTGTGATGAAAAATATGCTATTTCTGTTATTTATTACTCGCTCCGTCCCTAAATATAAGAGTTTTTTTGGGAGATTTCACGTTCATTAAGAAATCATTAAGAAAGTAGAATAATTTAGTTAATTGTATTAGAAATCTGAACTTTTGATATATATATATATATGTAATTTCAAAATTATCTCTATTAATATTATTGGGAATCTAAAAAGTGTTAAATAAATAGGGTTGTTTGTGGAAAAAAGTAATTAATGATCATTGAAAATTGGCAAAGGGTCTTATAAATAGGGACAAAATAAAAATATCAAAAGGGTCTTATAATTAGGACGGAGGGAGTATTTGTTTTTTTTAATAGATTTTTTTATTTTTATTTTTTTGAGAATTTCAAGAGTGTAATAAATGTTATATTTTCACATTTGGTCCTATTAAATAAGTCTTGGTTTATGTAAGTAGTAGAAAAAAATTAATAATTACTACCTAATTATAAGGCCCTCTTGGGAGATTTCACGTCAATTAAGAAAGTTGAATAATTTAGTTAATTATATTGGAATGTGAACTTTTGATATGTATTTTCAAAATTAACCCTATTAATATTATTGGGAATCTAAAAAGTGTTAAATAAATAGGGGTGTTTGAGGTCCTTTTTTCCTTGTTTTACATCTTTTGTCCTTTTACAATTCCAATACATAAACATATTCTTCTTTCCAATTTTAACCTTTCATCCAATCATTTCATTCACTCCTCATTAATTATACTTTTATCGTCTCTCTCATCTCTAAACCACTATACATTAATTAATGGATACACTTACTAATAAAAATTAAATACTGCTACAATTTTCAATAAAGATTAAATAGGGACATTTTGGACAAATTATACATAATACTTACAATAATTAACATTTTCTTAATCTATGTGCCCAAGTCAAAAAGGACAAAAGATATGAAACGGAGGGAGTATCAAATTTTCACATTTCCAATGTCATTAACAAATTTATCCACTCTCTTTGATAGAAGTGAAAAACCCCAAAAAAACCTTATAAATAAGAGCGAAAGGAGTACTAATTAACAAGTTATTTATTGCACTTTGATTTTGGACACTTGATGCCTTAGGCACTTGTTAAATGGATATATGAGTTAAAGTTAAATACTCCCTCCGTTCCACTTTATCTGTCACTTTACCCTTTTTAACTTTTTCTAAATTATTTGTCGCTTTAGGAATTTGAGGGTGTATTAATTGATTTTTTCCAACTTTAACCTTGCATTAAAATGTGTTGAAATATGTGAAATGAGTGATAATTAATACTCCCTCCGTTTCACAATGTTTGGCCTTTTAGGTCTGGGCACACAGATTAAGAAAATGTTAATTATTATAAGTATTATGTATAGTTTGTCTAAAATGCCCATATTTAATCCTTATTGAAAATTGTAGTAGTATTTAATTTTTATTAGTAAGTGTGTCCATTGATTAATGTATAGTGGTTTAGAGATGAGAGAGTTGATAAAAGTAGAATTAATGAGGAGTAAGAGAAATGATTGAATAAAAGGTTAATATTGGAAAAAAAATATGTTTGTGTATTGAAAATGTAAAAGGCCAAACATTGTGAAACAAGGAAAAAATTCTAAAAGGCCAAACATTGTGAAACGGAGGGAGTATACTTTGAGGATATTATAGTAAAATTATCTAATAATTCTCTTAAAAATTGAAGCATTAAATGACTTTCTTAATCTATGTGAAATTTCTAAAGTAACAATTAAATTGGAACCAAAGAGAATACTTGCAGAATTAATGATTAATTAAGAAAGGATCTATCAACTTTGAATAATGAATTTGAACTCAATGATTATAACGATAATATTAAAACATTGGCCACGACGACCGAATGAATGAAGAAATGGTTTTCTTAACTTATTCACTAAGTTAATTATTACTCCCTCCTGTCTTAAATATAGGACATACTTAACCATATTCCTCGGACCAAGAAAAGTAGTTAGTTTTATGAATTCCATGAGAATATATTGTAACATTACAATTTTGCCCTCTCAACTTTTCTTGAAAAATTTCCACTCATTAATGAACAACAAAAAATACATAAATAGTCAAAGCTTTTAATAAGGGCAAAAAAGAGAAAAAGCAATAAATGATGCATAGAAAATACAAAATGTCTTATATATAGGACCAAAGATTGCTTCTAGAATATGTCCTATATATAGGATCGGAGGGAGTATGATAATTATCTATAGTAGTAGAAGAATATTTCAAATTTTCAGGAGCAGGTGAGAGTATTAATTCCCTCTAAAATTTAGTTAATTGTATATAAAATATTCCCTCAGTTTCTTATTATCTGTCGTTTTTTGGAGATATTTTTTGTTTCTTTTTATCTGTCGTATTGAGAATTTTAAGAGTGTAATAAATGTTATTTTTCATGTTTGCCCCTGTTTAATATGTCTTGGTTTATGTAAGTACTTCCTCCGTTTCATATGTAATATTGTTTTAGCATTTGTACTATGTTTCATAAGTCTTGTTCTTTTATAAACTCAATACATAATTAATACTATTTTTCCAAACACACCTCTATTTATTACACTCTCTTTTTCACGTCCAATACATTTCTCTCTATTCAATAATGATTATATAGGGGCATTATAGTAAAAATACAACAAATCCTTACATCATTTAACCATTTCTTAAAATCCATGCATAACCTTAAAACACACTACATATGAAACAAATTGAGTAGTAAAGAAAAATTAATGATTATAGAGAGAAAAATGATATAGTGAAAAAAACATACTTAATGTATTGGAAATCTGAGTAATGATTAAATTTCTTAAAGACATATTTTGTTTGAAATATGACAGATAAATAGGAACCGAGGAAGTATTTGCGTTACATGACAATGGTTGGTAGGGGTTTGAATTTGTCATTCGTTTAGCAAAATAATGGCCTTACACGGATTCGAACCCATGCATGATTAGATTATTAGATTATTGTTATTGTGTAACTCAAGTCATTTAAGCATATCATCTTTTGGCTTGACTTTTAGATCATTCCGGATCAACTATATGATGCGAAGAAAAAGAATAATTAAAACTTATGTTAACATCCAATGAAGAAACCGAAGTGTTTCTTCAATCTGATTATCTCAATGTGCTAATAATTGTTCCAAAGAAAATTTTTCGGTCATCACCATAAAATTTGGATTGTGCAACACCCTATATAATAATTACCCTTAATTACCCCAAAATTAGGATTTAAAATTTCTTTTTAATAATGAATATGATATTTCCTTTCATTAATAACAAAAAAACATCAGAGTTAATAAAGCGGAAGATTTAAATGCATCAAATACATAAAGTATGAGTTTAGGTACACTCAGTTCGGCCAATTAAAATTACAAAACATTGTTTTAGCTCGGCCCAACTGGGTAATCCGAGGTCAAAATCTACAAAAAGTGTTTTAGCTCGGCCCAACTGGCCGAGACCCAACAAATTCTCCTACTCTAAATAACTTACTCTCCCTGTGAGGGAGAGTGATCCTGCTCGGCCGGGAACTGCGTCTGCTCGGCTCGGTACCTGAAAAATGGTAAGGAGGTGAGCATTACACAGAACTTAAATAAGCAGTTTCTAAAATGTCATACCGAACTACCAAGCCAAACACAAGTAGTCAATTAACAAAGTAGTAACAAGTAATCAAACCACATGCATACATCATCATTTAGCTCGGTTCGCATCCTACCATCTAAGTTAGCTCGGCTCACATCATTACCTAGTTTATCCTTTACCTATTAGCTATACCTCGGCACATCCTACCGATTCCCCTTATCCTCTTTCCATAAATCTTACACTCGGCATCTCGGCCACTATCCTCTTACCTCGGTAAACCATCTCTCTACCTCGGACTCATTACTCATTATTCCATTTTCACATAGTTTACAATCTTTTACTCTTCTCGGATGCATACACCCAGTGCATGTCTTACACCATTTAAGGTCGGATATCGGAGTGTCATCCATAACTGCGAGTACCCAGTACCTGTCTTACAGCTGCACATACCCGGTATGCGTCTGACGCGATCAATGCACGCACCCAGTACGCGTCTTCTATGACCAGGAGCACTTCCGCCGATCATTCTATGGAGTTAAGGAGAGTCCATAACTGCGAGTACCCAGTACTCGTCTTACAGCGGTGCATCTCGGCGACTTACGCGATCAATGCACGCACCCAGTACGCGTCTGCTATGACCAGGACCACATCCCACCAGTTCCGTGCTCGGAACCTTGTGTGAATCATAACTGCGAGCACCCACTACTCGTCTTACAGCTGCGCATACCCAGTATGCATCTGACGCGATCAATGCACGCACCCGGTACACGTCTGCTATGACCCGATCACACAACCATTTCTCTTTAATTCCTCTTATCCTTTTTAACCATTCATTTAGCTCGGCCTCTCTCGGCTCACCCTGTTACTCATCCCTTAATTATTCCCATTATCCTCTTAACCATTTCTTAGCTCGGTCTAACTCGGCTAAACCCGGTAACCATTCCCTCTTTCCATTAACCTTTCTCATTATCTGACTTATTACTCTATCTCTCCTACTTTCCATCTCTACCATTTCCTCATACCCATTCCCAACGTCACTCAGCTCGGCCACAGACATGAATCATAAATATCAAAGCTCATAAACATTTATACACAAAGTTCATAAACACTTGTACAACAACAACAATAAGAATCAAAGCATTCAACCAATCCATCATGTAAATACCAACATATATCATAAAACAATATTCTTCTCTACTTCAAACTCATGTTTCTAGTTCATTTATTAGTTCCCTTTACCCTTTTTACCATTTCCTTTCTAACATTAACCTAGATCCATTCCCTAATCTAACACCCACTCTTAGTACCCTTTATGAACACCCTAGAAACCCAAACTCAAGTAGAGGTAACACTCACTCCTTACCTCAAACCGTGAGAGATAAGAGTTGAGAGTTTGAGAATGGCTTCCTTGATGCTTGACCTCTTGAGCTTAACACCCCTTGAATCCTTTTCTCCAAGCTGCCACGAGTTCCTCCAAGCTGCACCCAACTCCACGGCGGTCCAGGGACTCCAGAACGAAAAAGAGGACGGCAGACAGGAGGTTTCCAGTTGGTGGAAGAGAGGGAGGAAGAAAGTATGTTGGTGCTGGGATTTTCAGAGAGAAAGAGAGAGAGATGTAGGAGAAAGAGAGAATGAGGAGGCAAAGTGTGTTATGGGGTGTATTTGGATTTTCTTTTATTCATTTGAGGGAAACATTTGTGTGGTCCTCATTGGAGGCTTCTTGGGGAAGCTAGAATGTGTGGACAGGATTCATTGGCTTCCAAAGGAAGTCATGAATAGTACATTGAAAGGGACATAAAGCAATGATAGTGACATAAAGTGAATGACAATGACATAAAGTGAAGGGTAGTACCGTACGGATGGTACGAAAACCAAGGGGTCAACAGCTCCTCATGAGCTGGCACGAAGGAGCTAGGACGTGTCGGCTCGGGTACGTCGGCTAGGATACGTCGGCTCGGTTTGTAGGAGCATCAGTAGTCCGAGCTTCCTTCTCGGATGATACTATGAGGTACGCTAAGGTCGGCTAATCCGGACTGGACAACAGGTTCCGCGTTTGGTTCCCATCCAGCTCGGTTCATATGCACATAATCTCATCTAGCTCGGCCGGGATCGGATCGAGGTCCTATACTTACATCCTAGGTCGGCCTATGCGCATACTACCCTTCTAACCTTGTACAATTTCTAAGGCCTAATCCTATCCTTAAATAAATATTTATATACTAAAATTATATTATTTAATATTAATTTTCAGGATGTTACAGATTGAATTTGAAATGAATACAAGGTGATATTTATGTGTCATTACTTTCATCATGTGGATAATTTAGGTATTTTATATTTTTAATTGATGCATCAACTGAATGGTCACATGATTGTTCATTGGCAATTCACAACCAGAAGTTTGCGAGATTACTTGTGCAATTGAATCAACCAAAATCTAGTTATTAACTATTGTATATCTATTGCCATTACTATTTGGGAACATGTATGACACGCATCAAGCCATTAAAATTATCATGAGTTTCCCCTTTTACAAATGGTTTTTGATCAGAAACCTAATATTTCACATCTAAGAACTTTTGGATGTGCGATATATTTTCCACCACAACGCACTAAGATGGGACCTCAAAGAAGGTTGAGAATATGTTGGATATGAATCCTCATCCATGATAAAATAACTCAAACCAACAATAAGAGAGTCATTCATGGATCGATTTTCGATCATCCCAACATTAGGGGGAGAAAATAAGCAGTTGGAAAAAGAAATAATTTCGAAAGTGTTATCATTATATTATCTTGATCCTCGAACAAAACGATTTGAACTTAAGTTCAAAAGATAATTCATTTGCAAAATTTAGATGACCAATTGCTAGATGCATTAACTGACCTAAAAAGAGTGACTAAGTCACATATTCCAGCGGCTAATGCTCCAATGAAATTGATGTCCCTCTTGGACAAATTAAAATTGCAAATGAGTATGAGGCACGCTTGAAGCGTGACAGATCCATCGATTACTGCAGAGCTATAAATTGCTTCTGCCTTGTTTGCATCGATGAGTTCTCCTTTTCAAATAATCAACATTGCTTCTGTTTGCATCTTTTCAAATCTGTTTCGATTTGCATCTTTTTTTTTCTTTTTTCTTTTTTTATGATGGACATGATAAATGCTATAATCCTCAAGAGCTTATATCTCTTATAAAATGTTCATGTCCATATAATATTGATACTTTGGGATCAATATATAATATATCAAAATAAAAAAATGAATAAATAAATAAAACATTAATAATATTAAAATTTACCTTGCTTCAATACTCTTTGATGTATAAGCTTCAACACACCTTTTGGTTAGAGTTTCGTGCTAATAACGTGTTATGAAACGTATGAAAATAAGGAAGAAGAGAAGAAGAGAGGAAACAATATATTGTGATATATTCAGTGTACATTTTACATTATAGTTGAGTCCTACTTATAGGGAGATAGGAAACCCTAATATGAAGTGGTTTCAACTAAATATAAACACAATCCAATAGATAATCATCCACTAATTAGATAGATATGAATTGTTTATAACAATACTCAAAATTTAACTCCTCATAACTTTTTTTATTTTTGTTTACTTGAAACACTATTTACTATTACATCCCCTGTATATTTAGTCAAGATCCACTGTTGCTTAGCTATGATGGATTAAGAATTAAAACATTACTATTCTTCTACTTTTTATTTATCTTAGCAACATATATTTATATTTTGGGAAAGTATTTGGTTGTGGATCTTAATTATTTTAGCTCCATCATTCAAGAGTTGATAAGGAGTTAGTGTCGATAATATATACATTATTACCTCCATTTTTATTTATTTATCTTATCATAAACAAAACACAGTTTTAAAAAAATGTAATTATATTTCACTTAAATTTTTAATATATCAATTGTGCTTTTTTTAAATATACTCTTTCTCTCTTTATAATTATTAGTTTTTCTTCTCATCTAACGTAAATCAAGACTTATTAAATAGAGATAACCGTAAAAAATAACATTTATTACACTCTTAAAATTCTCAAAAGAACAAATAAAACAAGACAAAAAATTTCTAAAAAAAAGCGAAATCACGTGTGGGGATACATGTATGTTATGATCAAAGAAGAGAAGATTAAAAGGTACACGAATACTGTATCTGATATTTATATCTTATCTATATTGTTTACACTAGGGATGACAATTGGACCCGAACCCGTCTGGGTACCCGCTTTGAACGAGTCTGGGTCCGGATATGAGATATCCAAACCCGTGGATACCCGGATCCGTCCATATTTACATATATGCATTATATATATGTGTATAAAATTTTAGTATGTTTGTGTTTAATGAGAGAATTTCTTTGATGTCCACGAGTGTTTAATGGTGGTATGGATTAATATTAAGTAGAGCGTGTGATGATGTATTAAGGATCCCTCGGTCTATAAAAAAAACAGAGAAATTAATTTAAAAAATAATTTTTTCTTTAAAAAAAATTGCTAATGGGTACCTGCAAAACCCGTGTGGGTACCCGAGACCCGCCTACCCATTATGCAGCGGGTACTCGCGCGGGTTGTAACATCCCTTATTTAATTCCAAGTATAATTAATATGATAATGAGCTTAGGGTGAAGAGAACGACAACATTAAGTTAAATCTAGTGGTGTAATAGAGCCGTTTTGGAGTTAAAGACATAGGACTTTACGAAATTAGAAATAAAAGATTTACAGCTCAAAACGTAAATTCCATCGTTGGATATGAAGGTTAGTATGTAGGGAAGCTTGCTTTCAAATTTGAGCAAGATCTAACGGGTAACGAAGAAGTTATGACGTTTTGAAGTGCAAAGAAATGGTGGACCGAATTGGTTAATCGATTAAGCTTGGAGTTAATCGATTAAGACCTGATAGCTCTTTTGGGAAAAATTGCACTGGTTAATCGATTTTTAACCATCGTTGCTGATGTGAAAAAAATAAAAGGAAACAACACAAATTAAACGCACAAACTCCCTCCCCAAGTTAAGAACAAAGACCCACAAGCTCCATAGCTCATCTCCAAGGTCTTGATCATCATCCACGACACTCATCATTATCATCAAGCTTTCTTCCTTCTCTTTTTATTGGTGGTGACCCCATTTCCTTTGAACTTCATCACCATCTCCCTCTCCCTCTCCTTGGTTCTTTCTCTCTCCTCTTATCAAACAAGCAGCTAGGTGAGTTGTCCAAGTTCCTTCCTTTCCTTTTCCTTCCAAGCACGTGATCATCATCATCTCTAATAGATGTTATCTTTTTTTGCTCCTTAAAGAGGGTAATGGCTCCTTCTCTCTCTTGAGTTTCTCTCTTTATTCCAAGGAAAGGTGGTAGACTCCTCCACACCATCTTATTGCTGCTTCTCGTCATTCTCCGGCTTGTCTATTAATTGTTCTTCTTCATCGCCTCACTCGGATCATACGACTTCGATTTTTAAAGCTAGGGTTTGGTATTTTCTCTCTCTCTCTCTACGCGGTTGAGGTAAGGGGGGGGGGTGTTACCCTAACTTAGAGAATGCATTTCTAGATAGTTATAGTGATGATTAAGATCGGGTGCTTTTGTATGTTAATGAACCTTAGGGTAACTAGTAATAATAAAGGATAATGACTTAAGGAAAAGAATAAGAAACCTTCACTTGAATTTTTATGTTTTATATGCATGTGGTGATTATTGGAAGTTGATATTTGATATTTTTATGGAAATATGTTTATGTTGGTTAGTTGCTTTGATTAAAAATTAATATGTGAGCTTGAGTGAAACCTAAGATGCTGTTAGGATGTTAGTTGAGTAATTCCCCATGAGAAAGAGTAGAATGAAAAAGGAAATGGAACTAATGTTTTATATAAAAAGGAAGAAATAGGGAGGAATAAATGGAATAAAGCAAAGAAAGAATATGTGATAAATACTAAAGGAATTGGTATGCAGTTGCCCAACCAAGTAAGTACGCCCGTGGGTGCATTGGTTGCGTAAGATGCACATGTAGTTGTGCGCAGTGGTGGGTTTGCAAACCTTAAAAGAGGATTAAATTATGTTATGTGAATACCAGACCAAGTAAGTATGCCCCGATGGGTGCATTTGTTCCGTAAGACGCCCATGTAGTTGAGCGCAGCGGTAAGACGCACATGTAGTTGTGCGCAGTGGTGGGTTCACATTACCCTATAAAGACATGCAGACTTGGTCTACGGGCACCAAACCAAGTAAGTACGCCACGTTGGGTGCTATGGTTGCGTAAGACACACGTGTAGCCGTGTGCAGCGGTAAGACGCACATGTAGTTGTGCGCAGTGGTGGGTCCGTAGTACCCTAATTACGGTTTTGCGGGTACCAAAACCATGAAGTATGCCCGATGGGTGCATTGGTTGCGTAAGACAACGTGTAGTCGTGTGCAGCGGTAAGACGCACATGTAGTTGTGCGCTGTGGTGGAACCGCAAAGTCCTAAAGAGTAAAATCCTTAAAGCCACTACAAGAAAAATGCAAAATAGCGACGGACAAATCCCTTGCCAATCCTTCGCAAATCCCTCGCAAAATCGAATTTGCGACTGATTTGCAACAGATTTGTGAGCGATGCGTCCGTCGCGTCTCATTCATCGCTAATTAGCGAGCGCATGTTTCCCTCGCTAATTTGCGACGGATTTGCGAGCGATGCGTCCGTCGCTAATTAGCAACCAACAGTTCCTCGCAAATCCCTCGCAATTGATCAAGCCGTCGCTAGTTAGCGACCAACAGTTCCTCCCAAATCCCTCGCAATTGACCAAGCCGTCACTAATTAGCGACCATCAGTTCCTCGCAAATCCCTCGCAATTGATCAAGCCGTCGCTAGTTAGCAACCAACAGTTCCTCGTAAATCCCTCGCAATTGATCAAGCCGTCGCTAATTAGCGACCAACAGTTCCTCGTAAATCCCTCGCAATTGATCAAGCCGTCGCTAGTTAGCGACCAACAGTTCCTCCCAAATCCCTCGCAATTGACCAAGCCGTCCTAATTAGCGACCATCAGTTCCTCGCAAATCCCTCGCAATTGATCAAGCCGTCGCTAGTTAGCAACCAACAGTTCCTCGTAAATCCCTCGCAATTGATCAAGCCGTCGCTAATTAGCGACCAACAGTTCCTCGTAAATCCCTCGTAATTGATCAAGCCGTCGCTAATTAGCGACCAACAGCTCCTCGCAAAATCTCTCGCATATTTTCATCCCTCGCTAATTGGTGACGAAGAGGATTTTAGGAGGATTTTTGCGTCATTAATAATTTTGTTAGAAAGGTTTATGACAGTTAAAACTGCCGCTAAGCCAGGGAACATGATACAATGGAGATTTTCTTAGCTACAGTTTAAAAGTTTTAGGCACAATTATAAATGTGGGTAATTAGAAAAGAAAAAAGAAAAAATATATATAGCCACTTAAATCGTGGCTAAATTAGATATTTTTATTTTTACATTATCGCTAATTCGAAATAAAATAAACACAAAATATTGCATTTAATATTATCCAATTTCAATGAATCATTATTCAAATAATAATCAACCCATATATTAAAAACATTTACTATAATAATACAACAAACTATAGGAAAACATACAAATAAAGTGATTAAGTTTCATATACATAAAAAAAATGCAAAAATTCCACACTAAGTGATAAGCATTTCTTTGTGAAGGGCTACTCCTAGACATATTTAGGAGGGACATCCTCAAAGATAGTACTACTTCAATATTGTGGAGGACGATCCTGAAAACACAGCAAGACAAAAATCAATAAATCAAAAAGATCATTTGCATAAAACCACAAGACTTTACATATAATGGTGACATCAATCATCTATTAAGTAAACATTTGAATCTATTTTATACAATAACACTATTCATATTAGCAAAATCATACCTTTAGACAACACCAACTTACAAGGAACAAGAGAACACCAAACCACCCCAAAAACATATGGAATCATTAATCTATCTAAGGAACAATGAAAATTCAGGTACAAGGAACAGATAAGTAAAGAGCAAATTAAAAGAGCTGACGCATAAATAAAATAACCAGCATATGAAAGGCATTTCACTGTATCTCCTTTAGGTAATAGACCTTTAAAGCGATCACAATGTAATATAGCTGTCAATCCTCCAGCCGAACATCCAGAGAGAATTGCCTGTATACAGACTCACAAGTTTTAGTCAGAAAATGAAAAAATTACTAAGGAGGAAAACATGGATAAGTAAAACACAAAGCTTTGCTCCTTGCACATTTAACAATAGGAAGCTCAGTGACTGAAGCATTACACTTGAGCTTCTAAGAATCAGTCATTTGCATTACAATTTACAACCAAGTTTTCAAACAATGGGATTTTCCGAACCCTTATCTAATGTATAGAAAACACCATCAAATCTGTAAAATCTTTATGAAAACTCACATTCTACTTTTTTGAGATGCATGGAATCACCAAAGAAAGAAAAAACAGAAGCTGCACTAGTTTGAAATACATAATTTGTGTCAAAAGAAGGTGAAACCCAAGTCTCCACCGTAGAACTACATCATATTAGGATTAACACAAGTATGGCTCTCTACTTATAAATAGCAACTAAAAACTAGGTGACAAATACATGCAGCAAAGCATGTTAATTCCTCTCCACGATAATACATTGATACAAACTGCCCACATGGGATCAACAACATGAAAATTATGCAATATCTCAAAAAAAAAAAGAGAATCAATCAAAGAACAAAGAATTGAAGACATAGATCAAAAACAGAGAATCAGTCAACACAATTCACCAAGAAAAGCTTGAAAAGAAAACACATCTTAGAAAACACATGTTTTTAAGTCAACATTGCATTCACATACATTCGGCGAAATCCAAACATAATTGATATCTAAGTACCAATGTGGCAATGTCTCACTAGACCAACCATTTAAACAAGAACACATAGTAGTAAAAGGCAGAATGAATTCCATGCAGATTTGAAGACATTCCCTGAGAGACTGATCATACAGGGAAAAAAAATTACTAGGTTTAATTTTGTTTGCATCATGTGTCATGATCTATTGTAATTAATTTTTCTGTGGCAGCCACTTAGTTTAATTTTGTTTGCATTGTGTGTCATGATCTATTGTAATTAATTTACACTACTTTACTACTTTCAGAAATCATTCTCACTCAACTTTTGTGTACTCTAAGAGTATTATTGTCAATCCAACAAAAACACAATGTGTGAAATGTATAACAACGCAGGCCATCAGATTATATTTAAAATGTTATTAACATAATGTTTTCTAAAGAGAGGGCAATTTTGTTTTGGTAGCTCCTTGGGCCTACAAGTTGCTGTGCATATAATCCAACAAGGATGCTCAATGGAGAAAAACTAAGAGAAAAGTAATTGATGAAAAAGAGATTTAACAGTCAATTGATTAAGCCTTAAATTATATTATAAGACAAGACTTTACGTTCATGGAAAAATACAAAAACAGAGGAAACAAGAAATAGAAGACCTATGTGAATTTATCAATTTTCCTAAGAACTCTCAATCATAGCCTCATCCTAAAATCTGAATAGCAATGCAAGGCCTGAAGCTATGTAAAGACTACAATTTTCCTTATCACCAGTAAATGATGCTCCATCACAGTACCTACTCAGAAGATGGACTCTAATAATTAAAGCTTAATCTTGTAAAAGGGATAAAAGGGACAAATGATTAAACTGTAAAAAATGAGTTGTTAAAGACTTATATTATTGATGCCAGTTTGCTAAAAGGGACATACCTCCATGTGAACAATCCAGTTCTTATTCCCTTCTCCAGATCCCTTATAAAAGTGGTAAGCTGGTGCACAAGTTGTTAAACTTAAATTTCACAATTATCACGTAACATTACTAAAAACAGTAGTAATGCTTGAGATGAAAACACAGTAAAGTATATTACAATCATACACAGCAAAAGTTCCTCAATCCTTACCTGCTCCTTTTGATGCTGCATCCTCAACATAAGTGATTGGAACAAAACCACCTTCTGTCTTTAGCAATAACAGCACAAAAACTAGAAGGTTTACCAATTGGTCAATTATTTTGCTCTCCATTCAGCAAATTCCAACTAAAAGAAATCGGATAAACCTGTGATTAGAAAACACAAGGGCTTCAATATGGTTTATACTACATAATTAACATAAAACAACATTGTGTTAAGACATAGAAATAGAAATGAAAAACATAAGGCAGCAATATAATACAGTAGTGAATAATGAAACAAAGAATATGGAAAGAAAATTATATGCAACATTGTAAGAATATATTAACTCGTATTTATAAACAGGATGAACAAAAGAAAGAGGCAAATTGACCTGCAATTTCTTCATCCACTCATTGGCCTCATTAATTTTAACTTAGTATTTTGGTATCTCCTTCAAACCAATAGAATCAGCAGCATGTGAAATGCTCATGTTTATATCCTCATCGTCAGGAAAAATGGAACTAATGCAAATATGTTGAAAATTATATGTTTTAAGAACTCATACCATTGAGTGCCTTCATACCATTCCTTCCCAAAATTTAATTCAAGTGATGTTTAACAAAGACAGTCAAATTGATTACATATAAGTAACTTATTGCCTGATAGTAGGAGACTGACTAACGTCATCAACATGAGTACCAGCCTAGTGACATAAACTGAAATTCATTTTGCTATAAGCAGGATTAGGCATTGAATTGTATAGCATAACAGAAATGGTTTGAAGATTGTACTTAAGGAAACCCACTGAGAAGTGAGGCACTCCTAACCATACCTATCTCTTCACTTCTTCCGTTACTTCCTGTCTTGATCGTGAATGTCATGTCCTCTGTTATAGCAGTAGCACAACATAGCAGCAGGCACAAACAACACATGCAACTAATTCCGTAGTGGTAATCTGTTATAATGAAGCAAGAAAAACCAAAAACATATTAGTAATCATGAGTTTGTGAATATGCTCCTCCTCATAGTGGTAATCACTACAACTTAAAAAAACATCAAGCCTTTCAGCTTAAAATTAAGTATTAATTGAAACCTACAAGAAGCCTTGTTCTGAAACAAGTTTTATAATCTAGTGAATACAATCGAAAGTGAATTAAAATTAAGTATTGATTCTTTCCTCCATTTTCTGAATTACTCTGAATGTGAGAAAAAAAAAAGAATCCTCATGTGATATGCATATATGATATATATCCATTTCTTTAAAGTAATTGAGAAGAAAATAAGCTTAAAATCTAAATTTAATCTAGTTGGAGAACCACTTCACTAATCTTAACATTTAATCAAATATGAAGCAAAAAAGAGATACCTTGAGTCCTTGAGAGAGAAAGACGACGATGGTGAGAGGAGGCCGAGGAGACGACGGCTGAGGCAGCGGCGATGCACGTCGGAGATACGAGCGAGCGACAGGAAGGAGCGGCAGCAGCGATTCCACGGCTAAGGAGCGAGCGACATGAAGGAAAGGAAGAAGACGGCGCCGGGAGCGAGCGATTGAGCGTCGACGAGTGGCGGCGATGGTAAATGCGGCGGCGGAAGGACGAATATGTAAGGAGCCGCAGTTGTGGCTGTGCTGCCTCTAGGGTTGTGAAGACTGAAGATGAGAGACTAAGACTCTGAGAGTGTGGCTTGCGGCTGTGGACTGTCCAGTGTCCCCAATACTTGGTAGGTTAAGTGGTTAACACATTATGGACAACAAAGGGTAGGGTATTAGGTTAATACTGTCTATAATTAGGGTATTAGAGGGTATTAGGTTAATACTGTATTCTAGGTTAAGGTTTTTTTTTTTTAATATTGGGTTAGGTTTTAAAATAAAAATATAAATAATAATAATTTTTTTTATCATTTGTGTAGTTTTTTTTAAATATAGTTTCTTTTTATAAAAATTTAGATATTGAAATTTTATGCCCCCAACAATTTTTCATTATTTTTAATTTTTTTTATTTAACTTATACTCTTTAACTCGTACACACGACATGGGCAACTACACTAGTTAAATAATGAACGAGGATAGTTTAACAAAAAAATCCTCTTCAATAATGCTTAAATAACAATTTTGTAGTAGTGACATTTTAACTAACGGAATAATCCTTAAATAACAAAATAAATACTGGTCTTAAATAACAATTTTGTAGTAATGACATCAAAGTATAGAAAATAAGAAAGGGATTACCGTCAAAAACCATCACTTTCCTTTGTTTCGGCTAATGTCACCATGCATCATCATTGAAACAAGCTCCTTTGGTGAACTTATATATATACTGGTTGAACAGGAACCAGTTTTCCTAGTTTAATATGGATCAACTCGTTTTAGGTTAGTGCCTCCTACTTGTTTTGGATTCAACCAGGTTTGTTATTATGGTAGTGGTCAAAATGGAGGACATGGTTTTGGTGGTTAACAAATTTGCATTAGTCATCGCGTGGTGGTGAACAGTGGACATGGTGGTGGATGTTGGGGACAAAATGATTAGGGTAGTGTTTAGGTTAAAGTTATTCCCAATGGTGACAGTGGTTAAGGTTTAATTTGTGAAAGTAATAATGTTATTATGGATTTAATTTGGAAAGATATTATACTTATGATATAGGGTGCAAATATATATATATATGTACACACATCTAAAACACAACAAATATTAAAAAAGTAATATTTATTTCATTAAAATGCATACCTAGCTACGGATTTGTGAGGAAAATATTCCCTCACAAACGATTTGATATCATAAAGGAATTTGTGGCGACGAATTTGCGAGAGAAACATGCCCTCGCAAACTTTATCGTTTTACAAATGTATTCGTAGCGACAGCTTTGCGAGGAAACTATTCCTCGCAAACGATTTGATAGCATAAAGGAATTTTTGGCGACAGATTTGCGAGAGAAACATGCCCTCGCAAACTTTATTGTTATACAAATGTATTCGTAGAGACGGATTTGAGAGGAAACTATTCTCTCGCCAACAATTTGACTACGTAAAGGAATTCGTGGCGACAGATTTGCGAGAGAAAGATGCCCTCGCAAACTTTATTTCATTAAAATGCATACCTAACGACGGATTGGCGAGGAAAATATTCCCTCGCAAACGATTTGATAGCATAAAGGAATTTGTGCGACGGATTTGCGAGAGAAATATGCCCTCGCAAACTTCATTGTTTTAAAAATGTATTCATAGCGACGGCTTTGCGAGGAAACTATTCCCTCGTCAACAATTTGGATGTTTAAAGGAATTCGTGGCGACCGGCTTGCGACGGAGCTTGCCCTCGCAAACTACCTAGCGACGGATTTGCGAGGAAAATGTCCCTCGCCAAAATTGCTTAACATAATCTCTCGCTAATTTGTCGCAATTCCGTCGCAAATGTTGTTTAAAGGAATTCGTCGTGACCGGCTTGCGACGGAAACATGCCCTCGCAAACTACCTAGCGTCGGATTTGCGAGGAAAATGTCCCTCGCCAAAATTGCTTAATATAATCTCTCGCTAATCCGTCGCAAATGTTGTTTAAAGGAATTCGTCGCGACTGGCTTGCGACGGAAACATGCCCTCGCAAACTACCTAGCGACGGATTTGCGAGGAAAATGTCCCTCGCCAAAATTACTTAAAATAATCTCTCGCTAATCCGTCGCAAATGTTGTTTAAAGGAATTCGTGGCGACCGGCTTGCGATGGAAACATGCCCTCGCAAACTACCTAGCGACAGATTTGCAAGGAAAATGTCCCTCGCCAATATTGCTTAAAATAATCTCTCGCTAATTTGTCGCAAATCCGTCGCAAAATGATTATTATTTTCATGTTTTCCAGACGTTCATCTCTTTGCGAGGGAATTCGCTTTTGCTCGCTAAACCCTCGCATGTCCCTCGCTAATTAGCGACCGATTAGCGACGGAAAATTGCCCTCGCTAAAATCCCTCGCTATTTTTGCATTTTCTTGTAGTGAGCAAAAACAAGGAGAGTGAGCGATTTGGAATAAATCGATAAAACAAGAATGAAATGATAGGTGTTTGTGAATGATTTGCGTTGAATTGAAATTGTATATGATTTATTGTGGTTAACTGATGTAATGTTCATGACTTAGTTGTTATTATGCCTATTTAGATTTCATTCGCGAAGTTTTGTGTAATACTCACCTCTTAACTGTTTTTACACAGGTTCAGAGCTTGAGTTAGCACAGCCCCCGACCGAGCAGGAGTGCTCTCCCTCACAGGAAGAGTAAACAGTAGATTTTCTGTTTATTTTGTTGAGTCTTGGGCCGGTTTTGAGTCTCATTTATGTTTATGAACTGTATGTGAGATTTGTATGTATATTTGGATGTAGATATTTAGTAGGGTCGGCCCAGGCCATGTCTTTTTGGGTTCGGGGGTACTTTTGGGGAGTAATTTCACTTTCTCAGACATATTATAGTTTTTCTGCTGCTATACTGCCAGGGTGTATGTTATGGCATCATATCATGTAGCACGATATTGTCGGATATGATGTGATATGATATGATATGATTGATGATCGTCTGGTATTATCTGGAATATTATTGATAGATTGAACAGGGAAAAGATTAATTTTGGAATGTCCATAAAATAGAGGAAACTCCTGAGGAAAACCGCAATTGATGGGTGAAACAACTAAGGAACCCTAGGAGAACACCTAGAAGGGGGGGTTGAATATGTGTTTAAGAAACCTTGAAAGATTTTCGAAAGAAACAAATCGAAACAATTAAATCGAATGTGTTGGAAACCAACAAGCGGGCTAAGCAAATACTAGAGGGGGGGGGGGGTGAATAGTATTTTGAAGCACTAATACCAAATATTTCGATTGATAATTGAAGAATGGAGCTAAGACTGAATTTTCTGGAATCAGACACAAAAGACTCGAGTCTTTTGTGAAATACTCGAGTTTTTCAGTGATGAACAACTCGAGTCTTTTCTTAAATACTCGAGTTTTTCCTATCAGATAGCAGAAAAACTAGAAACGAAAATTCAGCAATTTAACTCAAATCAATTCAATAATAAACAGGAACTTATCCAACAGAATAGCAAGCAATCTAAATAACTTTTAAACACAAAGATTCCTTGAACTTGCTACCTAATTGTATAAATCCTAATTGATTGAAATGACTTAAGTCTATTGAGCTAGAAAGTAGATTAAAAGCAATAAACCAACACTCAAGCAATTTTATCCTGGTTCACTCCAACAATGAGCTACATCCAGTCCTCCTAATCACTTAGGAGTTTCTACTAATAATCAAATTGTTAGAAATTACAAAGGATTGCTTGAGAATGGCCTCACTCAACCTAACCCTTTCAAGAGTGTACCAAACTCTTGATTTCTACCCCAATTTGATTCCGGTGATTGAAGAACTCTTCACAAAGCTTCCTTGAACTCCCTTCAAGAAACTCCACCGGGCTAGGAACTTCCTAGTCTTGTGCTTGAGAACCTCTCAAGACTTCCAACACCCTAAGCCACTTAGGGTTTGCTTGGGAACAATCCAAGACTTTGAATAATCAAGCTTTTTGTATGTGTATTACTAATCTCACAATGGATTAGCACAAATAAGCACAGCTCAATGTAAGAATTGAGGCCTAAAACTCAACTTGGAATAAAATGACAATATGAGTGAGAAGTTGAGCTTTTTGGGAATTAACACTTGAGAAGAGGAAATTATGAAAGCTTGTAATCAATGATGTGTTGTTGTCTTGTTTGTTCTTGCACAAATTCAAAGGGCAATTTTACAATAAGGTTCAGAATTCTCTCTTGGGGTTGGATGAGACTCAAATGCCCTCAATTGAGTTTTTGAGTCTCTCCAACGTTCATTTTTGCTGACTGGACAAAAATACTCGAGTCTTTTGGTAAATACTCGAGTCTTTTTGGTCGGTCACGAGTGAATTGGTGCACGAACAAGACTAACGGTCATAATTGCTGACCTGGCACAAATACTCGAGTTTTTCTACAAATACTCGAGTATATACTCGAGTCTTTTTCAAAATACTCGAGTATTTTGATCAGATATGGGAAAAATTATTTTTCAATTTTATTTTTCCTCTCAAGTATTAATTTTTGGTCAATCTCAACTTAATAAACATATAAAAATTTATTCCTAGAAGAGACTAACTATTTCTACCCACTCTCAACCACTCTCAACATAAATTAGAAATTTACAATTAATATTTGATTGAGAATGATTGGGCACTTGTCTTCTTTTCTTGACTTCTTGTTGATGTTGATGTTGCAATATCTTCAAGGCATGATTTGTTAATTATTTTGTCATCATCAAAACATAATCCACATAATTAGGAGCATTGAATTCACAATCTCCCCCTTTTTGGTGATGACAAAATAATTAACACTTGATCCATGTGTTAAGCTTGATCCACTTGGAGATGCAACTCCCCCTCACTATATGATACTTTTCACCTATCTAAAAATTCAGCTTGAGCAAGATGTTATGACAATTTAATTTTAGCACCAAGCCTATGGTATTAGAGAATTTAACAATTATCAGAGTATATACCATAATTAGAGATTTTAGGTGCAACAATATCAAGACAAGACAAGTGTAATATCTCTCCCCCTTTTTGTCATACGCCAAAAAGATGTAACAATTTAGAAAAAGATCAAGGGAGGAGAGGTGCATAATCGGAAAACCCCATAACCAACTATGCAAATAAAACGGAGATATAATAACGATAAAGAGCTCCCCCTGAAGCTTTGCACAAACATCATAATGAAGACCAAATTCATTAACATAAAAACATCATAAAAGGTCCAAATCAAAGGTGCAATAATAAACCCAAAGTCTCAAAACACCAAGTTCTCAAAGTACAGAAAATGTAACAAAGACCAACATGATAAAAACAGAATGAAAACTAAGATAAAATCCAAAGGTCAACATCATCAAAACATCGAAGGAGCTGGAGCATCTGGAGGAGAATAAAACCGAGAGAAGAGTTTAGAGGATGAAAAACTAGTAAGATTTGACAAAACTTTGAGGAAAATCTGAGTTTTGAGGAGAGAGAGATATGAGAAAACCGGGAGAGAAGAGGGTCGCAAAATACTCGAGTTGTTATTTAGAATATACTCGAGTTTTTGAAAATATACTCGAGTCGATGGTGACTCAGCCCAGATTTCCCCAGAAAACTCGAGTAAAAATTGAAAAACTCGACTTTGGTCCGAAAGTTCAATTTTCAGGAAAACGCAAAATACTCGAGTTTTTGGAAAATACTCGAGTTTGGTCTGAAAGTTCAAAAATTGGGGGTTTCGAAAGACTCGAGTGTTTTGATAAACACTCGAGTATTTTAATAAAGACTCGAGTGTTTCTCAAAACACTCGAGTATTTTTATCAGACCCTGATTAAAAACTTTTTCAATTTAAAACTGATTTAATTTTGAATTAAAATACTCGAGTGTTTTTGGAAAAACTCGAGTATTTTGACAGAACAGAAAGTAAAAACACAGTTTTAAAAGACCAAACACAAATCAAACACAAATGCTTCACTACCAACTTGGAATACAGTACAGAATCACACACAATTAACATATACAATTTCAAATATCATCAAGAACAATTTAACTAAGAATCAATAACACATTAGAGTAAGACTAATATGGTGATTTTCCAAAAATGACACACAATGCAATTAGCCTATATTAGCTTCATCTAAAATACCAAGTTCTCTCCTAATATGATAAAAGGTGTCCCTTGGTAGAGGTTTTGTAAAAATGTCGGCTAATTGATTTGTGGTACTAACAAATTCAATTGTGCAATCACCCTTTTGTACATGATCTCTTAAAAAATGATGTCTTATTTCAATGTGTTTAGTTCTTGAGTGATACACCGGATTCTTAGTCAAATTGATTGCACTCGTGTTATCGCATCTAATCGGAATATTTTCAAGTTTCAAACCAAAATCCGATAATTGTTGTTTCATCCATAACAGTTGAGCACAACAACTACCGGCTGCGATATATTCCGCTTCGGCGGTAGAAAGAGCGACACAAGCTTGCTTTTTAGAAAACCATGACACCAATGAACTTCCCAAGAAATGGCAAGTACCACTGGTGCTTTTGCGATCAAGCTTGCATCCGGCGAAGTCGGAATCCGAGTAACCAACTAAACTAAGATTGGCATCAGCAGGATACCATAAACCAGTGTTAATTGTTCCTTTTAGATACTTAAATATATGTTTAACTGCGGATAGGTGAGATTCTTTAGGATTAGCTTGAAATCTAGCACACATGCATACACTAAACATAATATCCGGTCTAGATGCAGTGAGATATAGGAGACTACCTATCATACCCCTATACTTACTAACATCAACCGGTGTACCTTGTTCATCCTTGTCTAGGTAGCATGATGTGCTCATTGGAGTGTAGGCTTCCTTGCACTTGTCCAATCCGAATTTTTCAAGGAGCTCTTTGCAATATTTCCCTTGATGCACAAATATCCCCTCCTTGACTTGCTTTATTTGTAAGCCTAGGAAGAACTTGAGTTCTCCCATCATTGACATTTCAAATTCCTTTTTCATCAAATTTGAAAACTTTCTACAAAGAGACACGTTAGTAGCACCGAAAATGATATCATCAACATAGATTTGTACTAACAAAATGTCATCCTTGGTTTTATAAATAAATAGTGTATTATCAACCTTCCCTCTTTGAAACTTGTTTTCTAATAGAAAGGAACTCAATCGATCATACCAAGCTCTAGGAGCTTGTTTCAATCCATAGAGTGCCTTTTTCAATTTATAAACATGGTTTGGAAATTCACTATTTTCAAAACCGGGGGGTTGTTTGACATACACTTCTTCATTTATAAACCCATTCAAGAAAGCACTTTTAACATCCATTTGATATAAAGTGAATTTCATGATTGAAGCATAAGCAAGTAAAATTCGGATTGCTTCAAGACGTGCAACCGGAGCAAAGGTCTCATCATAATCGATACCTTCCTCTTGGTTGTACCCTTGAGCTACTAGTCTAGCTTTGTTTCTTATAATCAACCCGGATTCATCAAGTTTGTTTCTATAAATCCATTTAGTACCAATTATGGTATGATCATCGGGTTTAGGGACTAGATCCCAAACTTCATTTCTTTCAAATTGGTTTAATTCTTCTTGCATAGCAAGAACCCAATGATCATCCTCAATGGCCTTTTTAATTGAATCGGGTTCAATTTGAGAAACAAATGAGACATAGTGGCAAATGTTTTGAATAGACCTACGAGTAAGTACTCCCTTTGACATATCTCCTATGACTTTGTCTATAGGATGAGCCTTGACCGATTTCCAAGTTGGAGGAAGTTCTTCCCTTACTTCTCCTTCATCAACTTTTGAATTCTCTCTCTCTTTTTCTTCTTTTGAAAAGACAATGCCATCTTCACTAGCATCACATAAAACACTATCTTCTTTTGAAGACTCATTAAAAACCACATGAATTGATTCCTCAATAGTTAAAGTTCTTTTATTGAAAATTCTATAAGCTTTACTATGAGAAGAATAGCCTAAAAATATGCCTTCATCGGATTTGGAATCAAACTTGCCAAGGTGTTCTTTTCCATTATTTAAAACAAAAACTTGGCATCCGAAGACATGAAAATGAGATATATTTGACTTTCTTCCCTTGTAAAGTTCATAGGGGGTTTTATCCAAAGAGGGCCTTATCAAAATACGATTTAAAACATAACAAGCCGTATTGACGGCATCGGCCCAAAAATATTGAGGTACTTGAGAATCATTTAACATGGTTCTAGCAAGTTCCTCTAGCACCCTATTTTTCCGCTCTACCACTCCGTTTTGTTCCGGAGTCCTTGGTGCGGAGAATTGATGCTCAATACCATTTTTAGCACAAAATCTATCAAATTTGTGGTTTTCGAATTCACCACCATGATCGGTTCGAATAATAATTACTTTTTGATTTACTTGGTTTTGCAAAAGTTTGACATGATGTTTAAAAGATTTGTAGGTCTCACTCTTAGTAGTTAAAAATAAAGTCCAAGTAAACCTAGAGAAGTCATCAACAATTACCAATGCATAATAGTTGCCACCAAAGCTTTTTACTTGTGATGGTCCAAAAAAGTCCATATGAAGCATTTCTAATGGCCTTGATGTGGACATCACCATTTTTGATCCAAAGGTGTTTTTAGTTTGTTTACATTTCTTGCAAGGAGAACAAACACCTTCAATAGAAAAATTTAGCTTTGGTAAACCAACTACTAGATCTTTAGATTGTATTTTCTTCAATTGGTTTACATTAATATGAGCGGTCCTACGATGCCATAACCAAGTGTCATTTTCTTTGCTCACTAAACAAGTAGAGACCAAAGAAGTGACTTTGTTCAAATCAACTAAGTAAGTATTATTTGACCTTCTACCAACAAATTTGATTGATTCATCTTTGTCACTTTTAATGAGGCAATGGGTAGAGGTAAAAACTACATGATTACCAACATCACATAATTGGCTTATGCTCAAGAGATTATGTTCTAATCCTTGAACATAGAGCACATTATCAATAATCAAGTTTGAAGAGTTTCCGATTTTAGCAATACCAAGGATTTTGCCTTTGTTGTTGTCCCCATAAGTGACATAACCCTTTTCCTTTGGAGTAAGCTCAATGAAGTGCCGCTTATCTCCCGTCATGTGCTTCGAACATCCACTATCAAGATACCACAATTGTTTTCCCGTTCGAAGACACACCTACAAAATGAAATCACTTGTTCACTTTGGGTACCCAAACAATGTTGGGTCCCTTAGGGTTAGTGTTGGGACTTTCTCCCTTCTTAATCCACATATAAGTGCCCTTTTTCATTTCAAACTTCTTAATGTGGCACTCAATGTTGATATGTCCAACTTTTCCACAATAAGTACAAGTTGGTCTCTTTGATGAATTTTTCTTAGAAAATGTTCCAACCACCTTGTACTTTTTGTCCTTTTTATGAACATATCCTAAACCGGTTTTGTTGTGATTATGTCTTTGAGAGTTCAACAACCGGTTGAGGTTTCTATCACTATGTGAGATTGTGAGTTTGTTTTTCAACTCTTTCACTTCTTTTTCAAGATCATCACATCTCTCACATGAAGTGATAATTTCCTCATGATTTGCACAATCACTTTGATGACTAGAATTAATAAGTTCCAAGGATTCATTTTGAAGTTTCAACTCATTTATAGATTTTTGCAATTCATCAATTTCATGTTGAAACTCCAAAATTTTCTTTCCTTTTTCCTTATTAATTTTAGCAAGCCTTTTAAATTGAATTAACATTTCATTGTAGGCTTCTTGCAAATCATCATATGAAATGGAGTTTGAAGAGGAACAAGAAGAACTAGAGGTTACCTCATCATCACTTTCACTCATGCCATGATTAGCTCTTGATGAGGACTCATGATTGTTCTTGGCCATGAGACAAAGGTTTGCATTTTCATCACCGGAACTACTTGAAGATGATTCATTGCTCTTCTCCGGTGCATCCCAAACAATGTATGCACGCTTCCCTTTGGTCTCTTGGGTCTTCTTGTCATTCTTCTTCAAGAATGTGGCACATTCCATTCTTATGTGACCAACCCCTCCACATTCATGACACTTAACTCCATCATTGGTACTCTTTTCTCTTTGTTTGGAGTCTTTGGTTCTCTTGAAATTGGATGAAGATCCACCTTTCTTCCCTTTGAAGAATTTGTTGAATCTTTTCACAAACATCCCAAATTCTTCTTGATTTGGTTCACCATCGGAATCTCCACTTGTAGAGCATTCTTCAACTTCTTTTGTAGCTTTGGTTGAAGCTTTGAGTGCTATGCTCTTTTTCTTTTTGTCCGATTCCTCATGCATCCCAAGTCTTGTAAGCTCCATCTCATGCTCTTGGAGTTTGCCAAACAAAGTGGCTAAGTCCATGCTATTTATGTCTCTTGATTCCTTGATGGCGGTTACCTTGGGTTGCCAACTCCTATCAAGACATCTTAGAATTTTGTTAGTAGTTTCACCATTGCGAAATACTTTTCCCAAGGAAATCAAATGATTAACAATGTGAGAGAATCGCTTTTGCAAGTCACTAATGGTTTCATTTGGCAACATGTGGAACAATTCATATTCGTGAGTTAGAGAATTCAATCTTGCATCTCTAACCTCACTTGTTCCCTCATGTGTGACTTGCAAAGTATCCCACATTTCTTTTGCCGATTTACATTGGGAAACTCTATAAAATTCATCATGGGATAGAGCCGAAAAGATGATGTTTTTAGCTTTTAAATCAAATGAGACTTTTCTCTTTTCATCATCATTCCAACTACTCCTTGGAATTTCAACAATTTCATCATTTATTTTCTTTTTGGAAATGAAAGGACCATTTTCAATTGCATCCCAAATATCCATATCAATTGCTTCAATAAAAACTTTCATGCGAGTTTTCCAATAAACATATCCTTCACCATTAAATAGTGGAGGACGGTTTATTGAAGCTCCTTCTCCACCAAAGTTATTGCTAGAGTCCATTAAGTTTCCAAAAGGATCTTTTTCGAAAAAGTTGTTACACTCGATCTTTCGACCGAGCTCTGATACCACTTGTTGGAAACCAACAAGCGGGCTAAGCAAATACTAGAGGGGGGGTGAATAGTATTTTGAAGCACTAATACCAAATATTTCGATTGATAATTGAAGAATGGAGCTAAGACTGAATTTTCTGGAATCAGACACAAAAGACTCGAGTCTTTTGTGAAATACTCGAGTTTTTCAGTGATGAACAACTCGAGTCTTTTCTTAAATACTCGAGTTTTTCCTATCAGATAGCAGAAAAACCAGAAACGAAAATTCAGCAATTTAACTCAAATCAATTCAATAATAAACAGGAACTTATCCAACAGAATAGCAAGCAATCTAAATAACTTTTAAACACAAAGATTCCTTGAACTTGCTACCTAATTGTATAAATCCTAATTGATTGAAATGACTTAAGTCTATTGAGCTAGAAAGTAGATTAAAAGCAATAAACCAACACTCAAGCAATTTTATCCTGGTTCACTCCAACAATGAGCTACATCCAGTCCTCCTAATCACTTAGGAGTTTCTACTAATAATCAAATTGTTAGAAATTACAAAGGATTGCTTGAGAATGGCCTCACTCAACCTAACCCTTTCAAGAGTGTACCAAACTCTTGATTTCTACCCCAATTTGATTCCGGTGATTGAAGAACTCTTCACAAAGCTTCCTTGAACTCCCTTCAAGAAACTCCACCGGGCTAGGAACTTCCTAGTCTTGTGCTTGAGAACCTCTCAAGACTTCCAACACCCTAAGCCACTTAGGGTTTGCTTGGGAACAATCCAAGACTTTGAATAATCAAGCTTTTTGTATGTGTATTACTAATCTCACAATGGATTAGCACAAATAAGCACAGCTCAATGTAAGAATTGAGGCCTAAAACTCAACTTGGAATAAAATGACAATATGAGTGAGAAGTTGAGCTTTTTGGGAATTAACACTTGAGAAGAGGAAATTATGAAAGCTTGTAATCAATGATGTGTTGTTGTCTTGTTTGTTCTTGCACAAATTCAAAGGGCAATTTTACAATAAGGTTCAGAATTCTCTCTTGGGGTTGGATGAGACTCAAATGCCCTCAATTGAGTTTTTGAGTCTCTCCAACGTTCATTTTTGCTGACTGGACAAAAATACTCGAGTCTTTTGGTAAATACTCGAGTCTTTTTGGTCGGTCACGAGTGAATTGGTGCACGAACAAGACTAATGGTCATAATTGCTGACCTGGCACAAATACTCGAGTTTTTCTACAAATACTCGAGTATATACTCGAGTCTTTTTCAAAATACTCGAGTATTTTGATCAGATATGGGAAAAATTATTTTTCAATTTTATTTTTCCTCTCAAGTATTAATTTTTGGTCAATCTCAACTTAATAAACATATAAAAATTTATTCCTAGAAGAGACTAACTATTTCTACCCACTCTCAACCACTCTCAACATAAATTAGAAATTTACAATTAATATTTGATTGAGAATGATTGGGCACTTGTCTTCTTTTCTTGACTTCTTGTTGATGTTGATGTTTCAATATCTTCAAGGCATGATTTGTTAATTATTTTGTCATCATCAAAACATAATCCACATAATTAGGAGCATTGAATTCATAGAATGATTTTTACAAAATCTTCAGCTCTTAATCGATTACCCTGATGTTTAATCGATTAAGACCAGAATATATACAAAAGGTTAATTGATTAAAGCCTCTCTTAATCGATTAAACTCTGTTAAAATCTGAAAAATCACTTTTCAATCGAATACGAAAATCAATCAATTAACACGTATGATCAGAGATTCAGTGGAAAAGATTCACACCAATGTTCTTATTGATTACCTAGGTTATGAAAATGATTTTTCCAAATCAATTTTCACAATTAAGATTCAATTCAATCACTTTATGACAAATCAATCTTTTCTAGGTTTTCAACCAAGAACATATGAAATGACAAGAATGTAAAGAGTTAAGGGTTTAGAGATACTACACAGTGATTTATCCTGGTTCACTCTCATCCACTTGAGAGCTACATCCAGTCCCCTCTTCAACCAAGAGAGATTCTTCACTATGAGGAATTAGAGTTCTCAAATTACAAACAAATGCCTCCGAGAGATACACCACCAAGACTTCTTCTTCAATTTGATTGCTTTGCTTGATGATAATCGACACACCAAGGCTTCTTCTTTTGTTGTAGATGGCTTGCCTCTTGAAAAGATTACAACTCAAAATAAAACCATATAACAATCCTATGAATCTCTTTCAATAGATATGACAATATCAACATAAGAGATTCAAAGATTCTTGATCAAAGAATGTAATAGTGAAAGCTTTGATCTATGAAATTGAGAGAGAATAGTGTGGCTTGATCTTTGTAAAATGAATATGAAAATTGTTCTAAAAGTGTTCTGATGATTCACAAAGGTTAGGAAAAGATTTATATGAAATACCCAAAAGTTAGGAAACTTAAAAACTGATTTTGAGAAGTGAAAAACGTATTTTAAAAACCAGTTGTACAGGTCTTAATCGATTACCATGTGCCTTAATCGATTAAGCACTGTAACAAAGTGTATGTTAATCGATTAAACTGCCTCTTAATCGATTACCATAGTTCAAAACAGTTAAAAACTTGTTTTCTCAAAACTAAACCTTTCCTTTCAAACCTTTACCTCTTGATTTTAGGTTAAGTGAAAACTCAAATTATGATATAATCATGACCTTGATAGATATTCACTACCCTCTAAATACTCTACCCAAACTCATCAAAATAAAAGACTCAAACTAAAGATATTACAATTAAACACAAACTAAGTCTTCATGAGCTTGCTCTCTCTTCAACATTTGTTGAGTGTTGTTTGCTTGTTGAGCTTGAACTTTATCAACACATTTGTAGCTTGTTCAAAACCTTTTGGCATTATCAAAACATTCTCAATGGATCTAACAATCTCCCTCTTTTTGAAAATGACAAACATGTTTTGAATTTGTTTGAAGTTGTTGATGCTTGAGTCATTTGATCACTTGGCGAGACTCTTGCTCCCCCGCAATAAATGCAATGCTTTTGACATTTGAAATCCAATTGATAGAAGCTTGATTCTCCCCCTATCTTCAACAACTTAGCTCAACCTATATAAAAACAACAAAACAACCCTTTCTCCCCCTTTCGGCATTATCAAAAAGTAATATATACCAATTGAAATATAAAATTCTAAGCCAAAATAAGAGACATCAATAATCATTTCTTCACAACATTGATACCAATTGAAAAACACAAGAACCATACTTTGAAATTGTAGGATTCTCATGTTTTGATGCTAACAATCTCTCTCCAAGCAACAACATTGGCAACAAGCAAGCTACACCACATGAAGATTAGAATTAGGATTTTTATTAATTCTATTTCAATGTAATCTTTATTTTATGCAATGCATCTCATTGGTGTGGGTAGCTTAGGTGATTTTAAGAATATTTAAATAATGTCTGATTAAGAGTGAAGATACTTTAAATCTTGATTAAATAGCTTGTGAAAATCATTTTAGAAAAACTTTGTTTTTATTCAGATTCTGATCAGTTTACTCGAGTAATGAGTATTGGTTCACTCGAGTAATTTATGTTCTGACAGGTTAATCGAGTAATGGTTTACACATCACTCGAGTAACTTAATCTGACATGTTTCACTCGAGTGACGTTGTTTGGTTTACTCGAGTAATTCAATCAGTGTTGGGAAAATTTTAAAAGGACTTAATTTTCTCTTTCAAAGTAATAGACTTTCATTCTTACAATTTTCTAATACACTTTGAAAAGTAATTCAAGAGCTATTTTACATCTTTCAAGAGCTATCAAGATTCAACAAAGAACTTTTCATTCTTCACTCTATTTTCTATCATTGTTCAAATATTCTTGAGATCATATTTTTGTTCCTTAGTGGTTGTTGAAGATTTGCAATTTGTGATTGCATCATTGAAGTTTCAACACAAGTGAAGAATCTCACAAGGAAGACTTTGAGGATCAAATCAAAGCAAGAAAAGAGGATTGGTTGGAAGCATCTTCAATCAATTATCAAGGAAATCTAGAATACTCAAAAGGGGTAGATTAGATCAAAGTGTTTGGTACACACTTTGAGTTGGGTTTTAAGATAGGAGAACTAAGAATCTAGTTGCATCTTAAAACATTGTAAAATCTACATTTGAAGATTTCTAGTGAAGAATCTCTCTTGATTTAAGAGGGGACTGGAGTAGCTTTCAAGTGGGTGAAAGTGAACCAGGATAAATCCTTGTGTCTCTTTTGTTTTTCATTCCTTGTATTTCATTAATTCATTAACATTTGCATTTTTAGGTTAGAATTGGGGTTTTCTTAATTCTACTAAATTGATCTAAAATTGCATGTTAATATTACTTGAAATTGTTCATATTAATCATTCATAATTTGTTGAATCATCATAGCATTGTTATTCTTGAAGAACTCCATTGAAAACAAAGTTTAAATTGAATTTTACCCAGTTTACTCGAGTAAAGTTCTTGTCACTCGAGTAATCTGCTTTCAGTTTATAAACATTACTCGAGTAGGTTTTCTGTTACTCGAGTGATTTAAAATTTGCTTTCGTAATACTCGAGTGATTTGCTGAATACTCGAGTGAAATTATTTTTGGTTGCGTATTACTCGAGTGAAGGCTTGAGTTACTCGAGTAATCTGAACTGAATTCTTAAGAAAATTTATTTTCATAAAACCATTCTCTTAGGTGGACGAAAAATCTGTAATAAGGCTTCAATATTCTATTCACCCCCCCTCTAGACTATATTGAGCCGCTTGTTGGTTTCCAACAAGTGGTATCAGAGCTCGGACGAAAAATCCGAGCCTTAAAAAGCTTTTTCGAAAAGATCCTTTTTACTTGGAAACAATGGGCTCAATTTCAAATCCTTTTGGTGGTGAAGGAACTTCCATTAATCGTCCTCCACTATTTAGTGGTGAGGGTTACGCTTATTGGAAGGTCCGCATGAAAATTTTTATTCAAGCCATAGATATGGAAATTTGGAACGCCATAGAGAATGGACCTTTTGTTCCTCAAACGAAAGTAAATGATGTTGTTTCAATTAAACCTCAATCGAGTTGGGACAATGATGATAAGAAGAAAGTTGCATTTGATTTAAAAGCTAAAAATATCATCACGTCCGCTCTTTCTTATGATGAGTTCTTTCGAGTATCTCAATGTGTTGATGCTAAACAAATGTGGGACACATTACAAGTCACACATGAGGGCACTTCGGAGGTTAGAAGGGCTAGGCTAAATACATTCATGCATGAATATGAACTCTTTCGTATGTTACCTAATGAAAACATAGGTGACATGCAAAAGCGGTTCACTCATATCATTAATCATCTTTCTGCACTTGGAAAAGTTATATCTAATGGTGAAGTTGTTAATAAGATTTTGAGATGTCTTAGCAGGGAATGGCAACCTAAGGTGACGGCCATTATGGAAGCTAGAGACGTGGATCAAATTGATTTAGCAACTCTATTCGGAAAGCTTCAAGAGCATGAAATGGAGCTTGGACGGTTATCCATGAATGAAGATGCCGATAGGAAGAAAAAGGGGATAGCTCTTAAATCAACTTCAAAATCCCTTAAGGCACAAGAGGAAAACTTTCAAGTGGATGACTCGGACTCCGATATAGATGATGAGACCCTTGGCTTGCTAGTTAAAAAGCTTGGTAGGTTCCTTAAGAAAAAGGGGAACTTTAATAGAAATAGACAAAGAGATTCTAAGGACTCACAACCAAGAAATAAGACTATCAAGGATCACATCAAGTGTCATGGATGTGGAAAGCTTGGTCACTATCGATCGAATTGTCCAACTCATTCTAAGAAGTCGGAAGGTGACAACTCAAAATTCAATTCTTCTAAAGGAAAAAGGGCTTACATAGTATGGGATGAAGTGGAGAGTCAATCAACATCTAGCTCATCGGATGATGAAGAACTTGCAAATCTATGTTTAATGACAAAGCTTGATGAAGAGGAATCTTCGAGCATTAAATCAAGTGAGAACGTCAATGAGGTAGATTATCTTTCCGATGCTAGCTCAAGTTCTAATTCTCCTTCATTCAATGAATTGTACAATGTGTATGTAGAGATGCATAAAGAGTTGAAGAAACTTGCTAAAATAAATGTTGAAAGAAAGAATTTCATAATGAAGCAACATGAAAAGATAATTGAACTTCAAAAAGATTTAGAAGAACTTAAGCTTCAAAATGAAACTCTTGAACTCATTTATGCAAACTCTACATGCAATTGTGAATTGAAATCAAATGAGACTCCATCTTGTGAAAATTGCAAGTCTTTGGAAAAAGAAGTTTTTAATTTGAATGATCGACTTGCAAGGCTCATGAAAGGAGATACTTCTTTAGATCATTTGCTTTCAACTCAAAGGAACAATAGCAATAGATCCGGTCTTGGCTATACCAAACCTAAGAAACGCAATTATCGCAAAGTTGGTGGATTTTCAAAGAATAAGATTTCTAAAAACCCAACTTCTCATTATTGTGGAATCTTTGGGCATACCACGAATAAATGTAATATAAAGAAATTTGGTATACCAAGCGGTGAATATATTTGGATTGTTAAGGGGACTTCTCCTCATGCTAACAACAAAGGACCCAAGACCACTTGGGTACCTAAGTCAACCAAATGATATCTTTCTTGTAGGTGTGTCTTCGAACCAAAGAGCGAAAATGGTACTTGGATAGTGGTTGTTCGAGACACATGACGGGAGACAAAACGCACTTCATGGAACTTACTCCAAAAAGTGATGGATTTGTGACATACGGCGACAACAACAAGGGCAAAATTCTAGGAGTCGGGAAAATCGGTAACGTATCTAACCTTGTCATAGAAAATGTCCTATACGTAGAAGGCTTAGAACACAACTTGCTTAGTATAAGCCAACTATGTGATATGGGCAATTATGTGACATTTACTCCGGAATTATGCTTCATTAAGTCTTCTATAGATGATAGTGTTAAGTTTGTTGGTCGTCGCTCTAATAACACTTACTTAATTGATTTGGATGAGATAACTTCACTGTTTTCAAAATGTTTCAAATCTTTTGATGATGAAATTCGTCTTTGGCATAGACGAATTGCTCATGTGAATGTGAATCAATTGAACAAACTTTTGCGAAAAGATTTAGTGATTGGTTTGCCTAAACTAAACTTTAAGCTTGATGGCATTTGTGACTCTTGTCAAAAGTGCAAGCAAGTTAAAAGTTCATTTAAACCTAAAAATGTGATAAGCACAACAAAGCCTTTGGAGCTAATCCATATGGATTTGTTTGGCCCTTCACAAATTAAAAGTTTAGGTGGCAATTACTATGGATTTGTTTTAGTAGACGATTTTACTAGATTCACATGGACTTTATTTTTATCCGCAAAAAGTGAAGTTTATAAATGTTTTAAAAAATTTGCCAAACTCATCCAAAATCAACTAAGTTTGAAAATTGTGTCTATTAGAAGTGATCACGGAGGTGAGTTTGAAAACACTAGGATTGATGCGTTTTGTGATAAGTTTGGTATTGATCATCAATTTTCGGCCCCTAGGACTCCGGAGCAAAACGGAGTTGTAGAAAGGAAAAATAGAATATTAGTGGAACTTGCTCGTACTATGTTGATAGAATCAAATGTTCCTAAATATTTTTGGGCTGATGCGGTAAACACCGCTTGCTATGTGCTTAATAGGGTTCTTATTCATCCGCATTTAAATAAAACACCTTATGAACTTTTAAAAGGGCGAAAGCCAAATATCTCACATTTTCATGTTTTTGGGTGTAAGGTGTTTGTTTTAAATAACGGAAAGGAACCGGTCGGCAAGTTTGACTCTAAAGCCGACGAAGGCATATTCATAGGTTATTCAACTCATAGCAAAGCATATAGAGTCTACAATAAAAGAACATTAACCGTTGAGGAATCCGTGCATGTTGTATTTGATGAATCTTCGAAAGGAGATTGTGTTGTTTCTTGTGATGATTATATAGGTACATTTTTGGATCATGAGAATTCAACACCACAACAAATAGAAGAGAATCAAAATGAAGATCGAGAGGTGCAAGCACAAGATAAAGACTTAGCACAAGAGATACAACCTCAATTACCAATAGCTTGGAAGTCCAACAAAAATCATCCGATTTCTAATATCTTAGGTGACATTGCGAAGGGAGTGGTAACCCGACGCACTTTAAATAATTTTTGTTATTATGTTGCCTTTGTATCTCAAATAGAACCTAAGAATATCAAAGAGGCTCTTCAAGATGATCATTGGATTATGGCCATGCAAGAAGAATTAAATCAATTTGAAAGAAACCAAGTTTGGGAGCTTGTGCCAAAACCCGATGATCGTCCTGAAATTGGTACTCGGTGGGTCTATAGGAATAAGTTAGATGAATCGGGTATTATTGTTAGGAATAAAGCTAGGTTGGTAGCACAAGGTTATAGTCAAGAAGAAGGAATCGATTACGATGAGACATATGCTCCCGTTGCTAGATTAGAAGCTATTCGTATTCTTCTCGCTTTTGCTTCAATTATGAATTTTAAATTGTTTCAAATGGATGTTAAGAGCGCCTTTCTTAACGAATACATTCAAGAGGAAGTTTATGTGTCACAACCTCCCGGATTCGAGAGTTTTGAGCATCCGGACTACGTTTTCAAACTGAAAAAGGCTTTGTACGGTTTGAAACAAGCTCCTAGAGCTTGGTACGACCGACTAAGCAATTTTTTATTACAAAAAGGTTTTAAACGAGGTACTGTTGACACTACACTTTTTATTGAACGTTCCGGTAAGGATATTTTATTGGTTCAAATATATGTTGACGATATTATATTTGGTGCTACTAACGATAACTTGTGTAAGAAGTTTTCAGAATTGATGCAAAGTGAATTCGAGATGTCGATGATGGGAGAGCTTACATTCTTTCTTGGCCTTCAAATAAAGCAGCTTAATGATGGCATTTATATTCATCAGAGTAAATATTGTAGAGAGCTTCTCAAACGTTTTGGAATGGATTCGTGCAAATCCGCTTCTACACCAATGAGTGTTGCATGCTACCTAGATCAAGATGAGGCTGGAAAAGCGGTAGAGGTAACGAAGTATCGTGGTATTATTGGTAGTTTGTTATACTTAACTGCATCTAGGCCTGATATCATGTTTAGTGTATGTATGTGTGCACGTTTTCAAGCAAAACCGAAAGAGTCGCATCTAACTGCTGTCAAAAGAATAATGAAATACTTAAAGGGTACAACGAATACTGGACTTTATTATCCTAGGGATGCTTTTCTAAAACTTATAGGATATTCGGACTCTGACTTTGCCGGTTGTAAAGTTGAGCGAAAAAGTACAAGCGGAACATGCCATTTAATTGGTAATTCACTTGTATCGTGGTTTTCTAAAAAGCAAAATTGTGTAGCTTTATCAACCGCGGAGGCCGAATACATAGCTGCAGGTAGTTGTTGTGCTCAAATTTTATGGATGAAGCAACAATTATCTGACTTTGGTTTAAATTTAACAAATATCCCTATAAAGTGTGATAACACTTCGGCAATTAATTTGACTAAAAATCCAGTATTACACTCAAGGACAAAGCATATTGAAATTAGGCATCACTTTTTGAGAGATCATGTTCAAAAAGGTGATTGTGTTATTGAGTTTGTTCAAACTTCGGATCAATTAGCTGATATCTTTACAAAACCATTACCAAGGGACACATTTTATAAGATTCGAAGAGAACTTGGTATTTTTGATGAATTAACTATTAGCTAATTGTATTTGATGCTTTTTATACTCACCTTCAAGCCTATTTCAATGTGACTTGTATTTTGAGTTGTTGTATCTTATTAAAGTGTTTATTTTTTTTTTATTTTTTTATGCAGTTATGTGTGTATGTTTTCTATAATATGCTAATTGCTTTATTTGTATGTGTGTTACTTGCTACATGCTAAGTGTTTCTCTGTGTTTGTGCATGAAAAATGATTTTGTTAAAAAAATTGAAATTTTTGAAATTCTGGACAGTTCACTCGAGTAACAGAAATTTCACTCGAGTAATTTTAAAAACTCTTTCGTATTACTCGAGTAATTCTGTCTGTCACTCGATTAATTTTAAAATGACTTGCGTATCACTCGATTAAGTTCATCCATCACTCGAGTAAAATCTTTTTATCTTTCGGCATACTCGAGTAACATACTCTTTCACTCGAGTACTGCTCGAATCACTCGAGTAACGTATGAACATTACTCGAGTAACTTACGTGATTTTAAAAGCTGAACTGTTGAAATCTGCATCATTTTCACGATTTTTTCTCTCTCTTGTTCGTCTTTCTCTCTTCTCTCTCATACGGATCTTCATCAAATCATCATCTTTCAGCCACAAAACTCACAAATCACACAAATTTCTTCCATATTTCATCATTATATCATCATTTCTACTCCTTTCATTCATCAATTTCACCAATTTTATCCAAAAATCCGAAAACCCCAAATCAAAACCCTAACCCCTCAAAACCGAATTTGCTTTTTCTGAATCAATGGCTTCTTCCTCTCACTATCAACCTCCTCAAAAGAAAGCAAAGCAAGGAGCAGGTCGTAATGATACTTGGTTTTCTGGAATCAACCGAGATTTGCGGGAACCGGCATTTATCAATCGCTCTTTTGGTCTTACAAGGTATGTTAAATTTGCTTGGTTGCATAAGGAGCAATTTCCGTTTGTAGAGGATTTAGAATTTCAGAATTTGCAGAGGTTTTTGGAATTTGAGACTCATTATTACCCTAGGCTTGTCAGACAATTTTATCAAAATTTTACTAAGCTAGATGGTGAGTATCAAACAATGGTTAGAGGACATCATTTTGTTATAAAGCCTGCGGATTTGACTATGATGTTTGATTTAGAAAACAAGGGAACTTTTATTGGTGATACTGAATGTCTGGATTTGGATGTGGATACTAATAAGATTTATACTGATTTGTTGCGTACTGGTGAATCTTGGGGTGATAGAACTACTAGAACTGTATCACCTTTGCATGCTGTGGATAGGGTGCTCATGTATATTATCTCTTATTGTTTGATTCCAAAATGCAATCAAAATTATGCTCAATTGGGAGATGATGATCTTACTTTGTTTCATGGGATTAAAAAGAGGTATGAGATGAATTGGAATAAAATGTTTTTAGCTCGTATGGAAGCTGCTGCTCAATCTCCTCCTACCCAATTCTTGCCATATCCTATGCATGTCACCAAGCTCATGAGGTATTATCGTGTTCCAATCCCTGATGATGAGCCAGCTGAAAAGGAAAAGAAAAATAACTGGTGTCTTAATGATTCGCACATTAGTTATATGAAAATTGCTTGGCATAGGGACAGTCGCACTTGGTTATGGAAATCACAGATTAAGGAAATGGCTGAAGCTGCAAAGGCTGCAAGAGTTTCAGGTACTAGGAAAAGGAATTTACTTGGTGATAGGGCTGGTGCATCCTCTTCTGTTCCTCCTACTTCTACTGATCCGATGGATACCGATCGTATTGAGGACTATATCGATTTGGATAATCTTGGTACTCCATTTGATGCACAAGCTGCTCATGAGTCATTAGTTGAGCACATCAATGCTCAATTCACTCAGTTGGAGATGAGACAGGATGTGAAGAATATTGCCATGGAACATCGTTTGATGGATTACATGTCTGGATTATTTTCTCATCATTTTCCTCCTCCTCCACCTGATTCCTAGACCTGTGGATGCTGATGATGTTTGCTGTTGATTTCTGTTGCATGTTTCATTTGCATATTCTCTGTTTATGTTTCTGTTTCATGTTTCTGACTCTGTTTCTGTTTCATGTTTCTGACTCTGTTGCTACTATGACTTTAGGACCTTGTGTATGGTCTAGTTTGTTTAGTTTTCGTTTTGATTATCTGCTATGATTTGCTGCATAGTGTGATGCTCTGATACTCTGATTTCTGGTGCTATATTCGTTGTTCGTTTATATTCGTTGTTTATATACGTTGAGGCACTATTGTGGTTTATTTTGGTATTGTCTTTATTGTTATATATTTTCTATACCATTGTGATCTACTTACCTTCAACTTTTGGCAAAGGACTTTTCTCAAAAATATTATCTTTTTAATGATGCCAAAAGGGGGAGAATATTTTGTTGATGTTGTTCTTGTAGGTTAAGTTTTATTATATTTTTTTCCTAGATGTTTTACATTTAGGGGGAGTATGTTAAAACTTAGTGCTTAATTTGAAAGGAGGTTTGTCATCATCAAAAAGGGGGAGTTTGTAGGATTCTCATGTTTTGATGCTAACAATCTCTCTCCAAGCAACAACATTGGCAACAAGCAAGCTACACCACATGAAGATTAGAATTAGGATTTTTATTAATTCTATTTCAATGTAATCTTTATTTTATGCAATGCATCTCATTGGTGTGGGTAGCTTAGGTGATTTTAAGAATATTTAAATAATGTCTGATTAAGAGTGAAGATACTTTAAATCTTGATTAAATAGCTTGTGAAAATCATTTTAGAAAAACTTTGTTTTTATTCAGATTCTGATCAGTTTACTCGAGTAATGAGTATTGGTTCACTCGAGTAATTTATGTTCTGACAGGTTAATCGAGTAATGGTTTACACATCACTCGAGTAACTTAATCTGACATGTTTCACTCGAGTGACGTTGTTTGGTTTACTCGAGTAATTCAATCAGTGTTGGGAAAATTTTAAAAGGACTTAATTTTCTCTTTCAAAGTAATAGACTTTCATTCTTACAATTTTCTAATACACTTTGAAAAGTAATTCAAGAGCTATTTTACATCTTTCAAGAGCTATCAAGATTCAACAAAGAACTTTTCATTCTTCACTCTATTTTCTATCATTGTTCAAATATTCTTGAGATCATATTTTTGTTCCTTAGTGGTTGTTGAAGATTTGCAATTTGTGATTGCATCATTGAAGTTTCAACACAAGTGAAGAATCTCACAAGGAAGACTTTGAGGATCAAATCAAAGCAAGAAAAGAGGATTGGTTGGAAGCATCTTCAATCAATTATCAAGGAAATCTAGAATACTCAAAAGGGGTAGATTAGATCAAAGTGTTTGGTACACACTTTGAGTTGGGTTTTAAGATAGGAGAACTAAGAATCTAGTTGCATCTTAAAACATTGTAAAATCTACATTTGAAGATTTCTAGTGAAGAATCTCTCTTGATTTAAGAGGGGACTGGAGTAGCTTTCAAGTGGGTGAAAGTGAACCAGGATAAATCCTTGTGTCTCTTTTGTTTTTCATTCCTTGTATTTCATTAATTCATTAACATTTGCATTTTTAGGTTAGAATTGGGGTTTTCTTAATTCTACTAAATTGATCTAAAATTGCATGTTAATATTACTTGAAATTGTTCATATTAATCATTCATAATTTGTTGAATCATCATAGCATTGTTATTCTTGAAGAACTCCATTGAAAACAAAGTTTAAATTGAATTTTACCCAGTTTACTCGAGTAAAGTTCTTGTCACTCGAGTAATCTGCTTTCAGTTTATAAACATTACTCGAGTAGGTTTTCTGTTACTCGAGTGATTTAAAATTTGCTTTCGTAATACTCGAGTGATTTGCTGAATACTCGAGTGAAATTATTTTTGGTTGCGTATTACTCGAGTGAAGGCTTGAGTTACTCGAGTAATCTGAACTGAATTCTTAAGAAAATTTATTTTCATAAAACCATTCTCTTAGGTGGACGAAAAATCTGTAATAAGGCTTCAATATTCTATTCACCCCCCCTCTAGACTATATTGAGCCGCTTGTTGGTTTCCAACAGAAATGTGATACCAATTGGAAAGAAATATGACAATGAAATGTGATACCAATTGAAACTAAAAAGACATCATATCACTTAACAAAGTAAGATATCAATTGTAAAGAAATATCACAATAATAACAATAGCATGATAAACATCTAATGATCACTCAATGATACTAATTTTGAGTTTTGTAGAAGAAATACCAATTGAGAAAACTACAATTGTCAAAATCCAACAATATCAATTGTACCAAATTGTAGAACATTCTCTTGAGACTTGAAGAAGCAAATCAAAGAATAACACTTGTAAGTCCTTTTGCTCTTCAATCATACCTACAAAACAATCATGCTTTGCTTTTTGGTATCCAAATGGTTTTGGATCCATTTTTGTTAGTTAAGGGACTCCCACCCTTCTTAACCCAAACAAAATTTCCTTTAGGTATACCATGCACTTTAATATAACACACATTTGAAGTATGTCCATGAGTACCACAATAGAAACATGTTGGTGCATTTGAAAAATCAACTTTAGAAAAATCAACAACATTTCTATGAGACTTACTCTTAGCATTAGTATAACCCAAACCAAACTTGTTTGAATTTCCTTTTTGAAAATTTAACAAAGTACGCAATCTAATATCACCACTTGTGAAACTTGCAAGCTTATTTTTCAAATTAACATTTTCATCTTTAAGCAACTTGCAATTCTCACAATCAACCACAATATTCAATCTACTAGCACAATCACAAGAAGAACTAGCATAAATGAGATCAAGAGTTTCATTTTCAAGATTAAGCTCATCAACTTGTTTTTGAAGTTCTAAAATCTCTTGTTGATGTTTCAAAATGATCTTCTTTCTTTCAATTTTTTTCAAAGCTAGTTTTTCAAATTGTTCATGCATTTCTTCATAAGCATTATATAACAATTCATATTTAGAAGAAATTTCGGATTTATTATGACTTACATCGCTTTCGTCGCTTTGTTCACTTGATTCATCATTTGAACTTTCCTCTTCATCTACTAGAGTTATCAAGTTGAGTGTAGCGACTTCATCATCATCCGAAGAACTACTTGATGTGCTTTTCTTCTCTTCTTCATCATCCCAAACTATGTATGCTCTTTTGTGTTTTGAATTTTTCTTTTCTTTCTCCTTCTTCTTGAGATACTCAGAGCATGAGTACTTGAGATGACCGGGTTTTCTGCATTCATGGCAAACTACTCCTTCTTTTGATGTCTTGGTCTTGTAGTGTGGGGAATTCTTCTCTTTACCTTTGTCCTTTTTCAACCTTCCTTTTCTCCTTAGAAACTTGTTAAACTTTCTTAGTAAAAGTTTCATCTCTTTTTTATCAACATCCGAATCGGAATCTTCACTATCATCATCATCGGAACTCTCTTTCTTCTTATATGAACTAATGGCTTTACGAGCAATTCCTTTTCTTCCTTTGTTCTTATCCGACTCTTCATGCATATTCAAACGCCCAAGCTCCATTTCATGTTCTTGAAGCTTTCCGAAAAGTGTTTCAAGATCCATAGCATCCAAATTCTTAGATTCTACAATAGCCGTTACTTTTGGTTGCCAATTCCTATCCAAACATCTCAACACTTTGTTAGAAAGTTCACCTTGTAGAAAAGTTTTACCAAGAGCAAGTAAATGATTGATAATATGAGTAAAACGTTTTTGCATATCATTAATAGATTCATTTGGAAGCATTTGAAACAATTCATACTCACGCATTAAAACATTCAACCTAGCACGTCTAACCTCACTAGTTCCTTCATGAGTCACTTGAAGAGTGTCCCACATTTCCTTAGCACTAGTACATTGAGAAACTCTAAAGAATCCGTCATAAGATAAAGCGGAGGTGATGATATTTTTTACTTTAAAATCATATTGAACTTTCTTTCTATCATCATCTTTCCACTTATCTTCGGGGGTTAATTGTGCTACTCCATCAACTAAACTAGAGGAAATATGAGGACCTTTTTCAATCGCTTTCCAAATATCAATATCTATTGCTTGGATAAAAATTTTCATTCTAACTTTCCAATAAGCGTATCCCTCACCATTAAATAGTGGAGGACGACTTATCGAAGCACCTTCACCACCAAAGGGATTCATGGAACCCATTGCGGTTACTTAAAAGGATCTTTACGAAAAAGCTCTTATGCTCGTGTCTTTCGACCGAGCTCTGATACCAATTGAGGAAAACCGCAATTGATGGGTGAAACAACTAAGGAACCCTAGGAGAACACCTAGAAGGGGGGGTTGAATAGGTTTTTAAGAAACCTTGAAAGATTTTCGAAAGAAACAAATCAAAACAATTAAAACGAATGATTTTTACAAAATCTTCAGCTCTTAATCGATTACCCTAATGTTTAATCGATTAAGACCAGAATATATACAAAAGGTTAATCGATTAAAGCCTCTCTTAATCGATTAAACTCTGTTAAAATCTGAAAAATCACTTTTCAATCGAATACGAAAATCAATCAATTAACACGTATGATCAAAGATTCAGCGTAAAAGATTCACACCAATGTTCTTATTGATTACCTAGGTTATGAAAATGATTTTCCCAGATCAATTTGCACAATTAAGATTCAATTTAATCACTTTATGACAAATCAATCTTTTATAGGTTTTCAACCAAGAACATATGAAATGACAAGAATGTAAAGAGTTAAGAGTTTAGAGATACTGCACAGTGATTTATCCTGGTTCACTCTCATCCACTTGAGAGCTACATCCAGTCCCCTCTTCAACCAAGAGATATTCTTCACTATGAGGAATTAGAGTTCTCAAATTACAAACAAATGCCTCTCAAGACTCCCTTCTTGATAGCCTCCAAGAGATACACCACACTCTTATTTTGAAATCCTATTGACCCTCTAATCTAACATCTTCCCTTGCTTGTTGATAACCCCACAACAAGTCTTCCATGTTGCTCGTTGATACCTCACAACAAGACTTCACTTTGCTTGATGAACCACCAAGACTTCTTCTTCAATTTGATTGCTTTGCTTGATGATAATCGACACACCAAGGCTTCTTCTTTTGTTGTAGATGGCTTGCCTCTTGCAAAGATTACAACTCAAAATAAAACCATATAACAATCCTATGAATCTCTTTCAATAGCTATGACAATATCAACATAAGAGATTCAAAGATTCTTGATCAAAGAATGTAAAAGTGAAAGCTTTGATCTATGAAATTGAGAGAGAATAGTGTGGCTTGATCTTTGTAAAATGAATATGAAAATTGTTCTAAAAGTGTTATGATGATTCACAAAGTTTAGGAAAAGATTTATATGAAATACCCAAAAGTTAGGAAACTTAAAAACTGATTTTGAGAAGTGAAAAACGTATTTTAAAAACCAGTTGTACAGGTCTTAATCGATTACCATGTGCCTTAATCGATTAAGCATCGTAACAAAGTGTATGTTAATCGATTAAACTGCCTCTTAATCGATTACCATAGTTCAAAACAGTTAAAAACTTGTTTTCTCAAAACTAAACCTTTCCTTTCAAACCTTTAAGCCACCTATTGATTTTAGGTTAAGTGAAAACTCAAATTATGATATAATCATGACCTTGATAGATATTCACTACCCTCTAAATACTCTACCCAAACTCATCAAAATAAAAGACTCAAACTAAAGATATTACAATTAAATACAAACTAAGTCTTCATGAGCTTGCTCTCTCTTCAACATTTGTTTAGTGTTGTTTGCTTGTTGAGCTTGAACTTGATCAACACATTTGTAGCTTGTTCAAAACCTTTTGTCATTATCAAAACATTCTCAATGGATCTAACAACTCCGCCGAATTTTCTGGAGATTTTTATAATAAGCTTATGTTAAAAATAAATTTTCAAGTTCTTAATTTTTATTAGTGGCTAATTGAGGGTAAATAAAAGTAGGGTGTTACACGGGTCCGTGTGGGTCCAGGTCCAGTAATTTATGAACGAGTCCGGGTCTGGGTACCCGGGTACCCCATTACCCGAACCCACTGACATTCTTAGTTTACACATACATTACAACCTTTATAAATTAATACTCGATAAATTAGTAACCTCTCTAAAATAATAATTTAGTCCTGACTTAGGTCAAGGATTAAATTAATAATTTCGATAAATTAATAAGATAATAATTTTCCGTAAGACCCTTATATAAATTTATGGTGCATTCAATATTATAAATTAATAATTCTATAAAATTACAAATATGACTAAGACAACTTAGTAAAATATGATTCTATTATTGTTTGCTTCTTCCTGAAATTTAAACTAGCTGTATTTTATCTCTAATTTTTCTTACTGCATCCAAAAGCTCCGATGTTGCGTTCTCACACTACAACGAAAAATTGCGAAGAGTTGTTACAATTATAAATGCTTCCTTCCTTGTAATTGATTGTAAAGGCGTTGTATCATCTTCATTAGGTTCATTCTCAATAGGATTTTCAACAACACTAACTACAATTTCTTTTAAACTTTGGACCTCTAAACATGCATCATTTTCACTCGAGTAATCCGATAGGTGATTGACATCTATTTTGTTGTGGTATCCAAAGCCATTAATCATCGTATGAAGTTCATGAATGCCTTCATCAATCGTCGTTCCTTCATTTAAATTCCTTGAGGCTACTTTATCCTGTGAACGAATTTTACAGCATCGAAAACAATTTGCTATTGTCTCTTAATAATTATTTATCATCTAAGTTGAGACTGCAAGATTGATGACATATAAAACATTAATCTTTTCTGGATCAAATTCTTCCAACTCATAGCCCTCTAATACCCTACAATAAAATCTCCTATGGTAGTGCGTCTTGAAAGTTCTTATTACCCTTTCATCACATTGTTGGATTTTTGATGTCATGTTGGGTGGTAAAAAATACAACTCAGTAATCAATATTATGTAGCCCTTTAATTTTTTTGGATGGGTTGGACAATTATCTATCACCAACAAAATTTTTCTACATGCATTGTTTGGTCCAGCCAACGAACATATTCATAGAAAAGCAAACTCGTCATCCATATTCTTGTATTGGAATAATATTGACAATTCAAGTTGTTCATGTTGACATTTTTGAAGCAACGTGGCTTTATGTACTTTACAATAACCCATAAAGAAATTTTTTCAAAGTCATATTCATTGCAACAAATAACAATTGTAAGTGTTGGAAACCAACAAGCAGCTCAATATAGTCTAGAGGGGGGGGGGTGAATAGAATATTGGAGCCTTAGTACAGATATTTCGATCACCGTAGAGAATGATTTTAAGAAAATAAATTTTCTTTCAAAAACAAGTCAGGTTACTCGAGTAAAATACCTTTTAATCGAGTATTACGCAAGCAAATTTTATTTCACTCGAGTATCAAAAGTCTCACTCGAGTAAAGTTCAAAACAGCTTTCAGATTAATCGAGTAATCCACAATTCACTCGAGTAATCTGGGTAAAAATCGAATAGTAAATGAGTTTTGATGAGAATTCTTTTAGAATCGCAATACTATGATGATTCAACAAACTATGTATGAATGCTATGAACAATTGCAAGTAAATTTACCAACCAATTTTAGGTCAATTGATAATGAATTGAAAAACCCCAATTCTAACCTAAAATTCAATTGTTCTTGAATTAATGCAAACAAGAAAAGAAACAATGAAGACGGTGATTTTATCCTGGTTCACTTTCACCCACTTGAAAGCTACATCCAGTCCCCTTTATCAAAATGATAAAGAGTTTCTACTAGACAAATTCAATTGTTAGAATTACAATGTTTAAGATGCAACTTTCTCACAAAGCTATCCTATCTTAACCCTTCTTCAAAGTGTGTACCAAACACTTTGAAATTCTAACCCAATTGAATTTCCGTCTTCTCTTGTTGATTTGTTGAAGATGCTTCCAACCAAATCCTTTTCAATCTTGCTTTGATAAACCTTCAAAGACTTGCTTGTGAAATTCTTCACCTTTGTTGAACTCTTGAAATGTGCAACCTCTTGTTGCAAAGCTTCAACACAATTAAGAACTAAAAAATATTGATCTCAAAGAAAACTTAGAACAATGATTAATCTTGAGTGAAGAATAGAAGAAATTTGTTGAATCTTGATTTCTCAAAGGAAGTGTGTAATAGCTCTTGAAAAATGAAAGTGTATTGCTCAATAGAAAATTGTAAAAGAGTGTGTAACCTTGTTCACGTAAAAATGAAGTCCTTTTATAATTTTTCTGCCACTGTTCAAGTTACTCGAGTGAAGTGTAACACACTACTCGATTAACACATGTTGAAATACGTTACTCGAGTGACGAATAACTCATTACTCGATTAACCTATAACAACACACATTACTCGAGTAAAGGCAAACTCATTACTCGAGTGACCTGATCAGATATGGACTAAAAACAAAGTTTTTCAAATGGATTTTCACAATAACTTTAATATGAGCTATTATAATCAAGATTAAGTTTTCTTCACTCTTCACTCTTAATCAAACATTATTATAAGCTTCATTAAGATCACCTAAAGCTACCCACTCTCATGATATGCATTGCATAAAATTAAATATTACATTGCATTAGAATCAAACTAAATCCTAATTCTATTCTTCATGAGATAGCTTCCTTGTTGATAATGTTGTTTCTTGGAGAAAGGTTGTTAGAATCAAAACATAGAAACCTACAGTAAGTCTTTCTTTGCTCTGTTTTCTTCCTTCAAGTTGTTTCCTTGCAAGAGAATGATCAGCTTGTTACTTGTAAAACAAACTAGTTTCATCCATATTAAAAAAATCCTTCATATGATACTGGTTTATTTTTTCCCTTATAGCCACCAATATGTACTCCATATCCTCTATGTCAACATAACCACTCTCTCCAAAGTGACGAAATGACTTGATATCATGTCTTGACTCGAACTTCTCAAGCTAACCTCGAGAAAATTTGTGCAACTCAAGAGGTTGTTTAGGGTATATAAGTTTCATTGTGTCTCTTGCCTTCTCCAAAATTAGCTCTCCATACATGTTACACGTTATTGATATTGGAGAAACCACTCATAAAGAACCTTCTCCACCTCTGGATATTTTGGAGATTTGTGTTGCTTGGTATCCCATCCTTTTTCCAAGTTAGCTGAAACCCGAAACGTACCTAGATGATCGCTTGACTGTGTTTGATATTGTACCTTGACTAACTTTGAAATAAAAACTTTCATCAATCCATTATCACAAGTCTTTTTGAGCGCATATCACTACTAAAAATATGCTAATTTCGTACAAATTTTCTTGTAAATATGGAGCAAATATTCGCAGGAAATCCATTTCCTGCGGATTTTGTTACGAATAATAATCCGCATGTAATACCTTCGTGGATAATTATTTGCTGCAAATTTCAAGTCGCATGAAATTACTTGCATATTTTATTACGCATTTTGTTTAAAAATCCGCAACATATTTGTTATAAATTTATCAATTTTCATGGAAAGTTCATGCGGTTTTTTTAGGTAGATTTTGTAGGAAAATCTGCAGCACTCAAACCCGCAAGAAAAGCCGCATGAATTATTCGCGGGAAACTTTGCAGCAAAATTATCCACGATTCAATTTGCTAAAAAATCCGCAAGATCTTTGATTTCTCTCTCCACTTAAATTATCACTTGTTTTCTTTGGTTTTTCATTTTTCCTATTATCTTTATCTTAACACATTTGTCTGCTTTTTAGTAGTGAATTATTGATATAGATAGAGTGAAAGATTGATAAATTGTGATTCATGAATTTGAATTTGACATTGTTCACCAAAGTGGTCATAATTACGCCCCTGTTTTTGGTTTTTAGCTATGAACACTTGCTTTGTATATGAATTTTTATTATTTGATTCTCCTTTTTTAACAACTTATTCACTTTTTGGAATGCTTGCTACTTCGCTAGTTTTCTTATTTTTTTAGATAGAAAAATGGAAATATTTGCACATCGAGCATGGATGTATAATAGGCTCCTTCCTGGTCGAAGGGGATATACAATAGAATTTTTAAATGGCATTGAAGAGTTTCTCAATTTCGCTTGTCAGCAACCAAGGTATTTAATTGAGGGTGAGATAAGGCATCCATGTAAGCGATTTTAAAATGAGATGTATTTATCTCGAGAAGAAGTGAATCTTCACATTTTTCAAAAAGGGTTTACTCCCGGATATAGGTATTGGACATCGCATGGAGAAGAAATCCCCCCGGTGCAACACCCTCTTTCGTAACCCGAGTAATTAAGGAATAAATAATAAATAAATATATTACCCGAAAATATTATGGACTTGTTAATGTATTAGAATTTATAGGAAATAAATTTTTCTTTTCTTTTCCTTTGAAATTCTAATGGGTCGGGTGCCCTAATCACAAAAACCTTTGAATCTCGGAAAATAACGTATACTTTCATTAAACCTTGGATTCGGTGTCCTTTGACATCAATAAAATATAACTTAGGAACTTAGAAAATAAAGAATGAGATAACATTCGTTTGACATTAAAACTTAGCATAGTTTTGTTTTTAAAATAATAGTGAAACTATCTCATATCGTTTCAGAACTTAAAATATTTTTATTTTCGCAATGACATAACCGAATCCTTTTGAAATAATATCAGAGTAAGCGGAAAATCATTGGACTATGGATAATAAACACAAACATAATATATACATATATATCAGTGATAAAATATGCATAGTTCAGGTAGTTAGATAACCGAGTCCAAGAAAACAAGTCCATGAAACTGAAATATAAAAAGTAAGGATCTACACTCTAGAGCTACCCAAAAATATGTACAATATATATATAACAACCTAAAATAAAGGCTCCAGAGCTGATCTAGGAGTAGCAGTAACAGTAGTAGTAGTAGTCCAAGTCACCAGAGAAACATCCATCCATCCATCATCAGAGTCCACAACAGTTGCAGATCGGGTCCCTGACCCACACTACCTATGCTTAGCACATACCTATTGGTCATCATCCCTCCACTGGCTACCAGTAGAGTGATCGACTGGCTCGTCTCCGCTCCCTGCCTCGACAGGATCCTCCTCCACCTCATCCGACGAGGATGGTACCCTTCCTCTGGGCACAAGGTCGGGTGATGGTGCAGCCTCGACTGGACTCTTCGGATGAGGTGTGGGAGTATCCTCCCGAAAAACTCGAGAGGAAAAAGGGTGAGAGCGGTAAACCGAACGAAAACGAAAGTGATGATATGTACGGGCAGGTCGAGCGGGAGGTGGTCCATGATATGTATAAAAGGGTGGTACATGCATAGTATAGATAATGGGGATCCCGAATCTACGAGGACGAACACGGGCCAGTGGATTAGGGTGATAAAAGGTCAACTCAACCTCACCCTCATACACTGCTCGGTGATCCTCATAGACCCACACTCCACTAGGGAGAGGGCGGATCTCGATGCAGGCGAGATAGCGAGACATCGCCTACAAGGGCATGAGGATAAGCAACAACATACACATATTCGAAAGAGAGTAAAGGTTTAACAATTTATATGCATGACAGATATTAATCAATCTTATAATCAAATACAAGTCATTACATAAACAAATCAATGACAAGTAAGAATGCATATAATATGCTCACTGTAACATCCTTAATTTTATTCGAAGTATAATTAGAATAATAAACAACTCAGGAAAATGATAATTATGTCCAAGAGTAATTAAGATGATGGACTAGGATCAAGTTAAGTGCTATGAAGTCATTGGATAATCTTAGCAAAGAAATAGAGGTCGAAAGAGGGGAAAACGAATATTAAAATCGGCTTTCCGGACCTTTTAATACGCCATATTAGGAAATTCAAAATAAAAGATTTACAGCTCTAAATGTAAACTTCACTGTTGGATGTGAAGATGAGTGTCTTAGAAAGCTTGTCTCAAAACTCCACTGTTGGATCACCCACGCCCAGGCGCGCACCAGTCCAGCACACACCAACTTCAAAACGCACAGCGCCCAGGCGCGCCAGATCCCGCGCCCAGGCGCGCACTAGAAATAAGATCTGGTGCATCCACACAACACACACAAACCGCACAACCCTCTTCTTTCTTTCTCAAGGCCTAATCTCCATCCCCAAAACCCTAGATCCATCAACTTCAAAGATCCACACAAAAATCCAACAAATCATCATCAAATACTTGATTCCCATCACTCATAAACACTCAATTCTTCATCAATCTCTCAATTTCCTTCTCAAAAATCATGGCCAAGAGTTAGGGTTCAACACCCATTATTGATTTCCCTCATTCCAAGCCCCAAGTAAGTTGGATTCAAGCTTTCCTACTTCTCCCTTCATGATATACAAATTTTCCCTCATTATTTCTAACTATTTTCACTTCTTTTGCTTTATGGTTCGTTTTATCTCTCCTCCATAGCTTTGGAGCTTTCTCTCTATACACGGTTGAGGTAAGAGGGGGTGTTACCTTAGGTTAGGGAATGTATTTCTAGGTAGTGTATAGTGATGGTGAAGAGTGAGTGATTTTGTATGTTAATAAACCCTAGGGTAACCGGAATAATAAAGGATAGTGACTTAAGGAAAAGAATGGAAAATCCTTATTTGATATTTATGTCTTAGATGCATGATGTGATTGTTGGTAATTGATATTTGTTATTTTCTTGGAAATTTGTATGTGTGGTTGAATGCCTTAATTGTTGTTAATTGAGTATGTTATAAGTGAAAGACTAGAATGAAAAAGAACCGATAATAATATGCTAAAGGAAAAGAAGAAATGTGGTTGAATAATGGATTAAAGCAAAGAACGAGAATGTGATAAAAGATGGAATGAAAGAGAAGAAATATGACTGAATAATGAGAATAAAGAGAAGAATGAGAATGTGATAAAAGACTAAGGATTGGGTATGCGGTTGCACAGGCCAAGTAAGTACGCTCGGGGGCGCATTGGTTGCGTAAGACGCACATGTTGTAACACCCTCACAATTATTTAATTAAATTAGGATTTTATAAAAAATGGTAATTGAAAATTTCTTTTTAAATTAAAATACTTAAGAATATTTTTCCGGAAAAACGGATAGAGTTTCCTCTGTAATTCGGACTTTACCAAAATTTCCTGTTGTACCTGTTCAGACCAGAGTATTTATAAAACATAAACATATTAATAAAACAGCCAGATAAAGTCCTAATGCCCGATAAACCACATAATACAAAATTCTGGGCGCACAACTACTACATGATTTTAATTTACATAATATTAATTTTCTTAAAATTAAAACTAAGTCCACTCAAATGCTTTACACTCCACAGTGTGGAGTATACTCCCAGCTCGGCCAAAAAACGGTGCAAGCTCCCAGCTTAGTACCTGAAAGGGGGTTGTAAGGGTGAGCTTTACACAAGTAGGAAATAGGTTCCAACGAGGCATAATAATCACTAAGTCAAAACACAATTAGCATATAGCACATAATTCCCTATACCAGTCCAAAGCATGCATCAAACACAATCACTTGCATATTATCATTTATCATATAATTAGAAATTTCTCTTATTCGAAACACATCACTTTTCTCCTGTACATTTCACATTCATTTCTCTTTATTTATTTTCATTCCTAATACTTTTCCCAACTCCTATGTAAAATTTCATTTTTCTTATTTTCATTCTAATAAGTAATCAATTCACACACATATACTCATCTATTACATAAACATTATTTCAATTATTCAAACATAATAATTCATTTACATTCTTTTCATTTTATTCTTTCCATTTGCACTTCTTTCTTATTTTCTTTCTTTATCTCTTTCTTTCCTTTCATTTTACATTACCTGAGCCGCTAGGACCATCAGGGGTGTGCTGGATTATCCCCAGAGCCACTAGGATCATCCGGGTTGCACGTCGACAGAGCCACTAGGACCATCCGCCGATACCATTAATTATTTTATTATTCCTTGAGCCACTAGGACCATCAAGGGTGTGCGGGATTATCCCCAGAGCCACTAGGACCATTCGGGTTGCACGTCGACAGAGCCACCAGGACCATCCGCCGATACCATTAATTATTTTATTATTCCTTGAGCCACTAGGACCATCAAGGGTGTGCGGGATTATCCCCAGAGCCACTAGGACCGTCCGGGTTGCACGTCGATAGAGCCACTAGGACCATCCGCCGATATAGTCTTCATTTTTCTCATTAATTCATTTTTTTTCTTTCTCATTAAATCTCATTTTATCTTCTTATTTACTTATTTCTTTTTCTCAACCATAATTCCTTATTTCTCATTCTAATTTACATCTCATGCATACACCTTTTCTTTTATTTATTATCCAATTCATAATTTAATTTTCCTAAATTCCTACTCATACTTTTAGTCCCTTCTTTTATCACTTAACCGTTACCCACTACAACCAATATATCACTTATTAATCACACATACATAACAGTTAATCACATACTCGTTCACAATTACTTGTCAAGTTCTCATATCCTTCAGTTAGGCATACAAAATAGCATTTAGTACTTAGCATACACATTACATCATAATTATCAATTTAAAGCTTATTACATCCCAATTATCAATTTAAAACTTATTTCGTACAATTCCTTTGTCTTCGAGTCCATGTTGTCTATCCTAAAGGTTAAAGTCCATTTAGCATTTAAATTACCTACCTTTAACTTAAAAGTCGTACATCACACTTATGAAATACAAGAATTCATATTCGTTAATTAACCCTACATTATAGCATTTAACAAATACAACTAAATAACAACATACATCATTTAGCATCTCTAATTACATAGCAATCCATTTACCATTCAGCAACTATAATTAACTAACAAGCATACATTTAGCACTTTACTATTAAAATAGCAAGTATACCTCATAATCTATAGCATACAATAATTCATTTCCACAGCTAGCATTTAAAGGACATGTTCATTAACGTACAAACAATATATCACCGCTAGCACATACCATTATTCAATTAGTTCTTCATTCTTTTATTTTCCTATTTTAATTTTTTGTCTAGATTAATTACTCACATGTTCAATCAATAGCACACCCATATGCTCTTAGCAAAGATTATAACTAGCAAGAAACTAGTCCCTACAAGCTGGCGTAAAACACCCCTTACCTCGATTGACGAAAATTAAGAAATAACCTCAACTTCGGGGCTTGCCGACGTGAATGAGCGGTGATCCGTGAAGCCTCAATGACCCGGGGTGATGAACAGGTCCGTGGCGATGTGTCGGCGGTCGATATCGGTGTGTGACAATGAGTGGCGGTGGAGATGTAGTCCTGGGTTGCTGGACTCACGGTGGCCGGCGCATAGCCTCGCTGATGGCGGTTCGCGTGGCACCGGCAAGACCAAACGGAGAAGACGGAGACGAAGATGAGGCTGGCGATCGTGAGCCTCCTCCAACCGCAGCGATGGTGCGGTGCCAAGGGAGGCAGGGAAAAGCGGCGGCGGTTGGGGTTGGTTGCGGCTGGGAGGAGAACGGGGGAAAGAAGAAGGAGGGACGATTCGCGACCCAAATGAGAGAGAAACCGCGAGGCAGGAGAGGGAGAGAGGGACGGCGACGGAGCTGGCTGGGTGGGCGGCGGCGTGGACGGAAACTGGGGAGAGAAGCTTAGGGCCGGCGCTGCATGGGGAGAGGAGGGTTAGGGCCGACGGCCCCTTTTTTTTTTGTTGGAGTAGGAGATGGGGGTTGATCGAACCCCCCCTGCTCTTTTATTTTTTTTTTCTTTTTTTTATTACATTATTATTATTATTATTATTATTATTATTATTACTATTATTTTTATTTATTATTTTTTTTATTATTATTACAATATCATTATTATTACTACTATTATTATTATTAGTATTATTACTATTATTATTATTATTATTATTTTTCTTTTTCTTTTTATTTATTATTATTATTATTATTATTATTTTCTTTTTCTTTTTATTTATTAGTATTACGTTTGGAATTAAAAATGGGGATGTTACAATTCTCCCCCACTTATAAGAATTTCGTCCCCGAAATTCGGGTTACTTCCTAACGCGTAGAACCATCCAACTAATGGGGTTCCTGTTGGTTATATTTCCCTGCTTCCGATGTATTTAGGTCCATTCTTCTTAGTATTGTCATGTCTGTCCTCGGACATTACGTATCTCCTCTATCGCGACAGGATTCACCATTCCCTTATTATTAAAGTTCCATCTTCCATTTCTTGGGTTGAAATCCTCCCCCACTTAGAATCGGCTTACTTGATTGTATCCATGCCAAGGGAGATGTTCGATCGTTATTAAGAATCAAAAACATAGATCCCCGATCGGCGTTCGGGATTGGAAGTTGTGCGGGGCTGACTCTCCGTTGGTGGGCATTGACTTACATTGGATGCCTATGATTTAGCGAATTTTCGTGTCTACACATCTCAGTTCTCTCATTGGATGCCTGAAACTCGAAGAGAATGAGGATGAAAGTAAGGTACACGCAACACTTAGAGAAGTTTATTGATCTTTGCAAGTTGATCGAGGATGTGCTAGGTGACAAGATTGAGAAAATATCACACAAGCACAGACATTAAGTTGTAGCAGCATGGCTGGGTACAGGTTAAGCTAAAATACAATGAAGATCAACCCAAAGAATGCATTTCCTAAATAAGGAATCATTGAAAAAGGCATCGTCTAAGGATCGATGGTTGACTTAATTGGTGTCGTTATGATTACTTTGCGAAGTTACTAAGATTCGCCTTCTTCGCGGTAACTGTTTAAAATCTTGATAAGATTCCTAGTGAGCTTTGGGCTCCTAACAATCTAATTTGGTTTGTCATAGAACTTCGTGGAGATTTCTACAAGGTTTGGCTCGATTTTCTCAAGAGGGCTATGTTCGGCTACACTAATCTGAAGTGAGTATGATGGCTTAGGGCTTTTGCCCTTTTGGTTATGCCTTAAGTCCACTTCCTATTTTGGTTGTTTTATTTTCATTGGGAAGGTTGCAATAATGACATCCATTAATAGATGCAAAGATTGAGGTGGCCAATCCCAACCTCACGCCTATCAACAGCACATCGTTGGCGGATTTGCTAATAACCTCGTCACTAAACAGATGTAAGAATCATGACGGTTAGCTCGGACCTGACATTATATTAAACGACAACACCATCGCAGGTTTTGGGTAACTTCCAACTATGTTATGGATCTTATTAATTCTTCTCAAAGCTTGTTCATAATTTCCTAAAAGTTGGACCGACTTTAAGCATTCTTTAAGTTCCACAGTCCTTCGTTTCGTTTGAAGGATAAGGGATCCTAATTCTTTCCCTATTGCTAGTAGCTTCCAAGAAAACGTTTTTCTTAGAATCCTAATCTAATAATAGCTATTGCGGTCGAAACTGTGCTAAATCAGCTTCTAGAATGATCTAGAGGCATTGATTTCTTGACATCATTCAGTTGGACTTTTGGTCTAGTCCGAAATTTTTGGCTAGACATCCGGGGGAATGAGTTAGATACACTTGTGGGATTTCTATTAAAGACTCGCGGGGGGTTGGAGACCTAAGGTTTACAATGTCATTCCACTTTAGGACATCCAAATCTTCACATGTAGCTTAGAGAGAATTAAAAGTATATACGGAATTGTAGTCACATAATATGCTCCAAGGGAATACATTAGTACCACATACCTTTCTACATAGGTTGGCTCCTAATTGCCTGTCATACTTTCGTTACATTCACTCCATAATGCGCTCCGGACAACTTGCAATAACATGGCCCGATTGCCCGCAATAAAGACAGAGGCCCTCTTTTCTGCGCTGGTCCATAATCCTACATAGTCGCTTGTGGGCTCTCCCACAGTGTGGACATGGTGGTCTATCCCTTAGAGAAGTAGTACTTTGAGCGCTGGGATCAACATATGAACTTGCTTCCTGAACTGGTCTCTTACCTTTGCTAGAACCTTCTGACCCATGAATTATTTTGTTCCGATCTGCATCCGCCTTCCTCTTGAGCCCTTTCTCATAAGTGCTCGCCACATTGACCAGATGAGAGAGATCTGAAATATTCTGGTATTCGAAAGCAAGTCGAATATCCTCCCGGAGACCAGATTCAAACTTTATGCATTTAGCTCGCTCATCTGCATCTTTGTAACCACTGGAGTACCGAATCAAATCCTCGAATTGTGCCGCATATTCACCGACACTCAGACTCCCTTGTTCCAGCTTAAGAAACAGTAGATCCTTTTCCCTTCTAACATCCTCAGGAAAATACTTCCCAAGGAAGCGGGTCTTAAATAGATTCCAAGTGATCATCTGATTGGATGCTTCTAAACTCCTTCTTTGATGCTCCCACCAATGTTCTGCTTTTCCGCTGAGCATGTAAGTTGCCAAGGGGACCTTCTGCTGAAAGGGTGGCGACATTGTGCGGAAAATCTTCTCCAATTCTTGAAGCCATCCCTGAGCTCCATCCGGATTATAACCTCCTTCAAATCCAGGTGGTCCGTTTTTCCTGAATCGTGCAAGCCAATCAATTTCGGCTAGAGCTGGACGTGCCTGGGCAAATTGATTTACTGCTGCTACCGCTGCTGCAGCTGCATTCGCAGCAGCAGTAACTGCTTCCGCCTGATTCTGGTTCTGCTGAACTAGATTTTCCAGAATCTGGGCAATCCTGTCATTATCAGCACGCCTCCGTGCCATGAGGTCTGATTCTGAAAATTAAACAAGTTTAGGCACACACACACATATATATAGGAATGATTGCATACTCAACTAAGCGTACTTACCTGTATGCACCTATATTTATCTATCTAGCTAGTTAACATAAGACTTGAGTCTATCTATTGGTTACTCGCTTGCTGAGTAAACCACAGGAGTTATGAGTTCAAACTCCAAAGGCCGAGGAAAAACTGCTTTGATACCATAATGTAACACCCTCACAATTATTTAATTAAATTAGGATTTTATAAAAAATGGTAATTGAAAATTTCTTTTTAAATTAAAATACTTAAGAATATTTTTCCGGAAAAACGGACAGAGTTTCCTCTGTAATTCGGACTTTACCAAAATTTCCTGTTGTACCTGTTCAGACCAGAGTATTTATAAAACATAAACATATTAATAAAACAGCCAGATAAAGTCCTAATGCCCGATAAACCACATAATACAAAATTCTGGGCGCACAACTACTACATGATTTTAATTTACATAATATTAATTTTCTTAAAATTAAAACTAAGTCCACTCAAATGCTTTCCACTCCACAGTGTGGAGTATACTCCCTGCTCGGCCAGAAAACGGTGCAAGCTCCCAGCTTAGTACCTGAAAGGGGTTGTAAGGGTGAGCTTTACACAAGTAGGAAATAGGTTCCAACGAGGCATAATAATCACTAAGTCAAAACACAATTAGCATATAGCACATAATTCCCTATACTAATCCAAAGCATGCATAAAACACAATCACTTGCATATTATCATTTATCATATAATTAGAAATTTCTCTTATTCCAAACACATCACTTTTCTCCTGTACATTTCACATTCATTTCTCTTTATTTATTTTCATTCCTAATACTTTTCCCAACTCCTATGTAAAATTTCATTTTTCTTATTTTCATTCTAATAAGTAATCAATTCACACACATATACTCATCTATTACATAAACATTATTTCAATTATTCAAACACAATAATTCATTTACATTCTTTTCATTTTATTCTTTCCATTTGCACTTCTTTCTTATTTTCTTTCTTTATCTCTTTCTTTCCTTTCATTTTACATTACCTGAGCCGCTAGGACCATCAGGGGTGTGCTGGATTATCCCCAGAGCCACTAGGATCATCCGGGTTGCACGTCGACAGAGCCACTAGGACCATCCGCCGATACCATTAATTATTTTATTATTCCTTGAGCCACTAGGACCATCAAGGGTGTGCGGGATTATCCCCAGAGCCACTAGGACCATCCGGGTTGCACGTCGACAGAGCCACCAGGACCATCCGCCGATACCATTAATTATTTTATTATTCCTTGAGCCACTAGGACCATCAAGGGTGTGCGGGATTATCCCCAGAGCCACTAGGACCGTCCGGGTTGCACGTCGACAGAGCCACTAGGACCATCCGCCGATATAGTCTTCATTTTTCTCATTAATTCATTTTTTTTCTTTCTCATTAAATCTCATTTTATCTTCTTATTTACTTATTTCTTTTTCTCAACCATAATTCCTTATTTCTCATTCTAATTTACATCTCATGCATACACCTTTTCTTTTATTTATTATCCAATTCATAATTTAATTTTCCTAAATTCCTACTCATACTTTTAGTCCCTTCTTTTATCACTTAACCGTTACCCACTACAACCAATATATCACTTATTAATCACACATACATAACAGTTAATCACATACTCGTTCACAATTACTTGTCAAGTTCTCATATCCTTCAGTTAGGCATACAAAATAGCATTTAGTACTTAGCATACACATTACATCATAATTATCAATTTAAAGCTTATTACATCCCAATTATCAATTTAAAACTTATTTCGTACAATTCCTTTGTCTTCGAGTCCATGTTGTCTATCCTAAAGGTTAAAGTCCATTTAGCATTTAAATTACCTACCTTTAACATAAAAGTCGTACATCACACTTATGAAATACAAGAATTCATATTCGTTAATTAACCCTACATTATAGCATTTAACAAATACAACTAAATAACAACATACATCATTTAGCATCTCTAATTACATAGCAATCCATTTACCATTCAGCAACTATAATTAACTAACAAGCATACATTTAGCACTTTACTATTAAAATAGCAAGTATACCTCATAATCTATAGCATACAATAATTCATTTCCACAACTAGCATTTAAAAAATATGTTCATTAACGTACAAACAATATATCGCCGCTAGCACATACCATTATTCAATTAGTTCTTCATTCTTTTATTTTCGTATTTTAATTTTTTGTCTAGATTAATTACTCACATGTTCAATCAATAGCACACCCATATGCTCTTAGCAAAGATTATAACTAGCAAAAAACTAGTCCCTACAAGCTGGCGTAAAACACCCCTTACCTCGATTGACGAAAATTAAGAAATAACCTCAACTTCGGGGCTTGCCGACGTGAATGAGCGGTGATCCGTGAAGCCTCAATGACCTGAGGTGATGAACAGGTCCGTGGCGATGTGTCGGCGGTCGTTATCGGATGAGTGGCGGTGGAGATGTAGTCCTGGGTTGCTGGACTCACGGTGGCCGGCGCATAGCCTCGCTGATGGCGGTTCGCGTGGCACCGGCAAGACCAAACAGAGAAGACGGAGACGAAGATGAGGCTGGCGATCGTGAGCCTCCTCCAACCGCAGCGATGGTGCGGTGCCAAGGGAGGCAGGGAAAAGCGGCGGCGGTTGGGGTTGTTTGCGGCTGGGAGGAGAACGGGGGAAAGAAGAAGGAGGGACGATTCGCGACCCAAATGAGAGAGAAACCGCGAGGCAGGAGAGGGAGAGAGGGACGACGACGGAGCTGGCTGGGTGGGCGGCGGCGTGGACGGAAACTGGGGAGAGAAGCTTAGGGCCGGCGCTGCATGGGGAGAGGAGGGTTAGGGCCGGCGGCCCCTTTTTTTTTGTTGGAGAAGGAGATGGGGGGTTGATCGAACCCCCCCTGCTCTTTTATTTTTTTTTCTTTTTTTATTACATTATTATTATTATTATTATTATTATTACTATTATTTTTATTTATTATTTTTTTATTATTATTACAATATCATTATTATTATTACTACTATTATTATTATTAGTATTATTACTATTATTATTATTATTATTATTATTATTTTTCATTTTCTTTTTATTTATTATTATTATTATTTTCTTTTTCTTTTTATTTATTAGTATTACGTTTGGAATTAAAAATGGGGATGTTACACATGTAGTTGTGTGCGGTGGTGGGTTCGCAAACCTTAAAAGAGGGTTAATTGTGTTATGTGTATTCCAGGCCAAGTAAGTACGTCCGGGGGCGCATTGGTTGCGTAAGACGTACATGTAGTTGTACGCAGTGGTAAGACGTGCATGTAGTTGCGCGCAGTGGTGGGTCCGTAGTACCCTAATCATGGCTTTGCGGAATCCAAACCAAGTAAGTACGCCCATGGGCGCATTGGTTGCGTAAGATGCACATGTAGTTGTGCGCAGCGGTAAGAGGTGCATGTAGTTGCGCGCAGTGGTGGAACCGCAAAGACTTAAAGAGTAAAATCCTTAAATCAAGAAAAAGGAAAGTGAGCGAATAACCAGATGTAGAGCAAATTAAGATTGGGATTAAAATGTTAAAATGTGAATAAAATGATAAGTTTTTGTGATTGAAATAAATTTGATTGAATTGTCTAATATTTACGTGATTAACTGTTTAACTGTCTGTGGCTTAGTTATTATTATGCCTATTTAGATTTTTTTCGCTAAGTTCTGTGTAATACTCACCTCTTAGCTGTTCTTACACAGGTTCGGAGCTTGAGTTAGCACAGCCCCCGGCCGAGCATGAATGCTCTCCCTCACAATGAGAGTAGTTTGTAGATGTCTCATTTATTTGTGAGGTCTTGGGTTGATTATGATACTTATTTATGTTTATGAACTTTGTGGGCTCTGCATATGTATTTTGATGTACATAGTCAGCAGGGGCGGCCCAAGACGTGATCTTTGGGGCTGAGTTTTACTTTTGGGGAGATAGTTTTATTTCCATAGACCTGTATTGTTGTTTACTAATATGTGGACCAGGATGTATGATATGGCATCATATCATATGCCCTGGTATGGCTGGATATGATGTGATATGATATGTTATGTTTTATATTTGCCTAGTATTCTCTGAAATAGTTCTGGCAGGTCAAGCAGGGAAAAGATTAATTTTGGAATGTCCATAAAACACGGGAAACTCCGTCGAATTTTTCGGAGATTTTCATAATAAGCTTAGCTTTAAAAAGAAATTTTTAAGTCCGTAATTTTATTAATGGCTAATTAAGGTATTTATAAGTAGGGCGTTACATTTATGGTATCAGAGCGGTTTTTACTCGGCCTTGAGTTGGACTCACAACTCCAATGGTTTACTCACCAAGCGAGTAACCAAAAGTCAGTGTCAAGTATATAATAGATAAATTAAGCATGTATATTTATACTTACCTTAGCTGTATGGACATTTCATTATTTGTGAAATAACTTGTTCATTCTTCAGGACATAGTTATTATAGCTGGGAGACGTGCGGAAGCCGATCGTATGGCAGCTATTCTTGAAAATCTGATTCAGATGAACCAGAATCAGGCCGCGAACAAAGCACAGTTGCAAAAAAATCAAGCCGACAATATAGCAGCAACAACAACAACAGTAACAACTATTAATCCTCAACCACCAGCTCCTGCTGCGATCGATTGGTTGGCCAGATTCAGAAAGAGCGAATCACCTAGTTTGAGGGAGGATACAATCTAGATGGAGCTCAAAAGTGGCTCCAAGAGATTGAGAAGATCCTCTGATCTCTTCAGCCCCCTGCTGATCAAGAGTACAATTGGCTGAATATGTATTGACTAGTGAGGCTGAACACTGGTGGGAGCAACAGAGGAGGGGCTTGGAAGCAGTGGACCAGGAGGTTACTTGGGATCTATTCAAGATCCGTTTTCTTGGCAAGTATTTTCCCGAGGATGTGAGAAGGGAAAAAGAGATAGCTTTTGTAACATCCCTGATTTTTAATCCCTGATTACGTAAAAGTTAATTATAAATTTATTTTATAATTAATTATTTTTATTTAATTTTTGATTAAAAATATGTGTGTATGCATGTGTTTGATAAAAGGAGAACCATAAATGGTTTTTTGATAATTAATTTGAAGTGAAAATGTTAGTTTTGCAGTGAAATCCTTGGAAAAGGACCTAAATGCAAATATTAGAAAGATTTTTGGAGGGAAATGAAATAAAATATAAATTTTTGAAAATTTCAGTCGTGGTAATCGATTACCACGATTTAGTAATCGATTACCATAATGCAGAACAACCAAGGTTAGTGCGTTTGATGAGTAACCCGCCACTAATCGCCGTTGACCGCCACAAAATCACCATGGACACGTCCTAGAACGCGTGTCAACATGCATGAACACCCAATTCGACTATATATAGTTGTATTGTTGATGCATTTGGGTCATTTTGCTTCAGATTGCATGTGACTCTCTGTTCTAGGGTTCTTGAATTCGTCTCTTTCGTTTTCCTTCGTTTCTGAACAATAATACACAAATCATACACGGTTGTGAAGCTCACATCTAGAGCTTTACAAAGGCACCAAAATCATGAGCTAAGAGTTCATGTGTTAAGAGAATCGAGTCTCCAAAGTCAAGGCATTAAATCTACAGAATTGAAAATCTGAGGTCTGGAGCTGACTTTAGGCATTGATTTTGGTAAGCTCCTGTAATCCTTGAGTCTCAAATTTGTTCCATTCTTTTGTCCTTGTTGCAGAGAACAAAACCTAATTATTTTCCCTAATTCTTATGCATGTTTGATTTGTCAAAATCTCTAGTTTTGAACCCCTGTTCAAAACTGTTCTGGATGTGCTGCTCTTTATGGGTATGAGAGTTTTGGAGCAAATCTTTCTCAAGTTTCTATTTGAGCACGTCTGTTTTGGTAAGGGAAAGCTTATTATACACTAGATAGAGATTAAAAGTATGTATTTTGATTAGAGATTCACCATGAGACTCTAAGGGCTTAGTTTGATATTGAACTTTGGTTTGGAGACCAACACTCACTGTTTCAGGACATGGAGCAAGTTTTATATGATGATTGTGAACTATTTGAAAGATAAAATTGATAAAAAACTGCATGATTCACAATTTGATATGTTATGTTGCTTAATATGTGAATTTATGCATAATTATGAGAACTCTTGTGAATCCAGTGATTTGATTTTGTTTCTGATGTGAAACATGTTTAAAATGTGATTCTTGAGGTGTATGAATGATTGGAATAAGTTAAAAATTCTTAGAAATAAAAATGGTATGTTAAAACCCCAATTTTTAGTGTTCTGCTATCATGGATAATCGATTACCACGATCTGATAATCGATTACCCAGTTCCATTTTGTACAGACTTGGTAAAATACACATAGTAATCGATTACCAGACTCTGATAATCGATTACTAGTGTAGAAAATACTTAAAAATACCATTTTTAATTCTGAATCATTATGTTTATACTTAAAGCACTAATCATTCATATGACCTGAGACTTAAAAGGACTGATTGATGATGGTATAAATTATTGTTGAATATAATAATGTGAGACATTATTGAATGTAAAATACCAATCAATTCTTTTTAAGTTAAATTGCATTCATTCTGGAGTTCGGATGTCAGACCTTTGTCATGTTTTGGTAACATGAGGAGGGCCTCTGGGAGTGCCAACTGACGGCTCGCTTGATGACACATTATGGTTGACGATGTGGCCAGCAAGAGCAATACGCTAATGATATGATTATTCCGTATTGGACGACGGGACGCTGCTCGAGGAGCACGTTATGTATCATTTCCAAGCTTGTCGTGTACATTCAGGATGGAATGTACGAATGTTGTACAACTAGGAGTACAACGTACTGTTGAGTACATATATGAAGTAAAGGATGGACGTCAGAGAGTGACATAGATTGATGGAGTTAGGATTTGAGAGTTAGACTCATACATCATGCCACTCATCCTTAATCAATTTAAAGTTTGTTAATTGTAAATAAGTGTGAGCATCCTACTTGCATCAAGTATTTGTTAAATGATAACTGTGATTGTTAACTGAATTGATGCTATCTGTTCATGCTTATATTGTTTATCCTTTATGCCCTATCCATTATGTGTATAGTTTTGCTTATCCCTGTGCCCTTGTAGGTGATGTCGTGATACATCGCTTGCATCGAGATCCACCCACTTCCTAGTGGAGTGTGGATCTATGAGGATCATCGGACAGTGTATGAGGGTGAGGTCGAGCTGACCTTCTATAACCCTAATCCACTGGTTCGATTCCGTCCTCGTAGATTCAGGATCCCCATCATATATACTATGCATGTACCTCCTTTTTACACTTACCATGGACCACCTCCCACTCGACCAGCTCGCTCTTATCATAGCTTTCGATTTATACCTATCCGCTCACACCCTTTTTCTCCTAGAGTCGTTCGAGAGGAGACTCCCTCACCTGATCCGACGAGTCCTATTTGAGGAAACCGCAATTGGTGGTTGAAACAACTAAGGAACCCTAGGAGAACACCTAGAAAGGGGGGGTTGAATAGGTGTAAAAGAAACCTTGAAAGATTTTCGAACGAAACAAATCGAAACAATTAAAACAAATGATTTTTGCAAATTTCTCAGCATTTAATCGATTAAACTGAGATTTAATCGATTAACCTGCAATTTAATTGATTAAGATCAGAAAGAACAATTTCACTTAATCGATTACTAATCGATTATGACAGTTAAAAACTGAAAAATCACTTTTCAATCGAATACGAAAATCAATCAATCAACACGTAAGATTAGAGATTAAGCGGAAAGGATTAACACCTATATTCTTATTAATTACCTAGGTTATGAAAATGATTTTCCCCAAGTTAATTTGAACAATTAAGATTCAATTCAATCAATTATGAAAAATCACTTTTTCTAGGTTTTCAACCAAGAACACAATGAACAACAAGAATGTAAAGAGTAAGGGTTTAGAGATACGGCACAGTGATTTATCCTGGTTCACTTTCATCCACTTGAAAGCTACATCCAGTCCCCTCTTCAACCAAGAGAGATTCTTCACTATGAGGAATTAGAGTTATCAAATTACAAGTAAATGCCTCTCAAGACTCCCTTCTTGATAGCCTACAAGAGATACCACACCCTTGCCTTGTAATCCTATTGATCTTCTCTCTAATCTAACCTCTACCCCTTGTTGATAATCCACACAACAAGTCTTCACTTGCTTGATGATAATCCACACACCAAGGCTTCACTTTGCTTGATTCACAACCAAGACTTCTTCTTCAATGAGAAATTTGCTTGATGATAATCGACACACCAAGTCTTCTTGTTTGTTGTAGATGACTTGCCTCTTGAAAAGATTACAACACAATAGAAAACACAATGACACTCCTATGAATCTCTTCCAATAGCTATGACAAAATCAACATGAGAGATTCAAGAGTTCTTGATCAAAGAATATGAAAATAGAAAAGCTTTGATCTTTGAAATTGAGAGAGAATAGAGTGGCTTGATTTCTTGTAAAATGAATATCAAAATGATGGTTAATGATCACAAAGGTTAGGAAAAGGTTTATATAGAATACCCAAAAGTTGTATGCACTAAAAACTGATTTTGAGAAGTGAAAATCGTATTTTAAAAAACCAGTTCAATAGTGTTTAATCGATTAGACTTTGGCTTAATCGATTAGTAATCGATTAGAATTGGTCTTAATCGATTAGTCCATACTGCAACTTGTTAGAAACTTGTTTTCTCAAAACTAAACCTTTCCTTTCAAACCTTTAAGCCACCTATTGATTTTAGGTAAAGTGAAAACTCAAATTATGATATAATCATGACTATGATAGAGATTCACTACCCTCTATAAAACTCTACCCAAACTCATCAAATAAAAGACTAAGTCTAGAGAGGCAAAAGATAAAACACATAACAAAACTCAAACTAGATCTTCAAGTCTTCATGAGCTTGTTCTCTCTTCTTCCTTTGATGATTGTTGTTGTTTGTTGAACTTGAAACTTGATCAATATCTTTGTAGCTTGTTCAAAACCTTTTGTCATTATCAAAACATTCTCAATGGAACTTACACTATTAGGGTCACACCAACACCTGACCCTGTACCCAGTGGTAGGGTACCTACTCCGTCGGGTGAGATTGAGGAGGATCCTGTCGAGGACGAGAGCGGAGGCGAGCCTGTTGAGCATTCTAACGGGAGTCAGTGAAGGGATGATGATCCACAGGTACGTGCATAGGATAGGTGATGTGGATCAGGGATCTGGTGTTTTCTGCTGCTGTTGAGGAGTGCTGCTGATGGATGATGATGATTGCTACTAGTACTACTACTACTGGGAGACTACTACTACTTCTACTACTCATGTTTTGAGATCGGCTCTGGAGTCTTTTATTTTGTTATGTAGATACTGTACATATTACCCTTTGAGAACTCTAGAGTATTGATCCATCTTTTGAGTAGGTTTATATTATGGTATGGACTTGTACTTGGGATTTTTAGACTTTTATGATCAGGACTATGTACTTACTCGCTTTTATGTATATATAAACCTATGTTCATACTACAGCTTTGTTTCATAGTCCTAGTATTTCCGCTTACTCTGATAATAATGATTTAATGGGATTCGGCTACAATATTTTCAAATGGTATCAATTACGTTAGATGAAATAATGAATGACATCACTTATGTTTTTAACATATAAACTATAATATATTCTATTAGACCCAAGAGGATGCCATCTAAGTTCTAAAATGACGTGAAAGTAAATGATTTCTCAATTAAAGTAATCACCGGATTCAATATTTAAAGTAATACGTATCATAATCTCCAAGATCCAATATTTCGGTTTGTGCACCCGCTCCTTTTAGAAAATAAAAAAGAAAATTTTAACCCTATATTTTCTACCTTCAAGCAAGTCCATATTCTTTCGAGTAAGAAGCTTAAATATTTTAATTACTCGAGGTTATACTTGAGGGTGTCACACCTTTTCTCATGTTAGAGCAAGGAAGCTTGAGTGTCGGGGAATATGCGGCACAGTTTGAGGACCTGATCTGATACTCCAGCGGCTATAGGGATGCGGAAGAACGTGCTAAATGCATCAAGTTTGAGTCTGGTCTCCGCACAAAAATTAGACTTGCTTTTGAGTACCAGAATATTGCTAATCTCTCCCAGCTTGTGAATATGACAAGCACTTATGAGAAGGGACTCAAGCAGGACTTAGCTGAAGAGCGGAGCAAGGCATCACAAAAAATAGTTGGTCCCATCAGGGGCAAGGGCCCATTGCAGAGATCAGGCCCTTATTCTAGTTCTAGAGTAGCAGTTCCTATGGTGACAGGGCAGAGTGTGCCCCCTTCGGCCCCTATGTCACCATGTTCCAGTTGTGGGAAGTTTCACCGTGGTGTTTGTTGATCTAAGGATAATCCTAGGAGAGAAGGTCTCTGTTTCTTCTGCGGACAACTTGGACATTTCGCTTTTAGTTGCCACAATAACCCACTTAAGAAAGAGGGGAATGAAACTCAGGCACAACAGGCAGGTGGGAGTCAGCCCATTCATAAGGGCAAGGTCTACACTATGGATGGGGAAGAGGCAGAGTTGTCCGACGAGCTCATCGGAGGTACATGTTCCATTAATAATATATCTTGTGGTGTACTTTTCGATTGTTGTGCTTCTCATTCTTTCATCTCTCAGTTGCATGATGAAGCTAGGACTATCACCTATTGAAATGTCGTTTCAATAATCTGTTTATACTCCTACAAGTTCTTTTGTTATTACTTCTCAAATGTGTCTTAATTGCCCACTTCGGGTACTAGAGCGGAACTTCACAGTGAATCTTATTTGTCTAACTTTGACTAATCTAGATATCATCTTGGTCATGGATTGAATGTCTATCCATCATGTCTTGATTGATTGTAAGAAGAAATCTATTGTCTTTAATTCTCCATCTCTTGTTGTTGTGGAAGTTAATGAAGAGACTGATGTGAGCAGAATTCCAGTAGTCAAGGAATTTCCAGAAGTCTTTCCTGAGGAGATTCCGGGACTACCACCTCACAGGGAAGTCGAGTTTAGTATTGACCTGGTTCTTGGTGCAGGGCCAGTTTCCATAGCTCCTTAAAGGATGGCCACCACCGAGTTAACAGAGTTGAAGAAACAGTTGGAGGAGTTATTGGCGAAGGGGTTTGTTCGGCCCAGTGTATCCCCATGGGGAGCTCGGTTCTTTTTGTCAAAAATAAGGACGGAAGTTCCCGAATGTGCATTGATTATAGGCAACTCAATGCGAGGACGCTAAAGAACAAGTATCCTCTTCCTCGCATTCACAATTTATTAGATCAGTTGAGGGGTGCTGCTATTTTCTCAAAAATTGATCTTCAGTCTGGATATTGTAACACCCTCATCTTTTAATAAAGGGAATAAAGTAATTTATTCAGAAATTGATGTGGTGGAAAAGTAAAAGTTCCCTTTATTCAAGATTAGCGGATAAAATTTTTCTTTTTAAAGTACATCGGTTCGGTGTTACAATGGATCAAATACAGAAATGCCTTTCTCCTTTTCTCAGTTTGAGTCTCTGGCTTGCCCGGTGGATTAACTTCATCGGCTACTTGTACCTACCACCAAAGGCTAGGGGGGGAGTAAGTCATAGCCGAAGTGCATAATCAAATAATAATCTACCAGAATTAGAAATAACGATCACAAATAGTCAAGTAATTCAAGTAGCATGCATACATGATGGCACACCCAATTTATAACACAGTTATCTTATAATTAAGTGGCATAATGCATGCATTCTAATATCCTTCTTCTTGTCTTGAATCCTATAGCATTTTTGTCTAACCACCCTTCTCATTTAACCACCCTTCAAGTCCACAACCCTTCTCATTCAGCCACTCTTCGAACCCACGACCCTTCTTGTTCAACCACCCTTCGAATCCACGACCCTTCTCGTTCAACCACCCTTCATCTAACCACCCTATGAATCTTAACATCCACAACTCCTTATACGAATGCAATTAACCTCTTTGTTTCACTTTGCATTATGAATTCATTTCATAAATATGCATTCATATGTTCACTTTGCATTATGAATTTGTTTCATAAATATCCATTCATACGTTCACTTTGCATTATGAATTCATTTCATAAATATGCATTCTTATGTTTATAATCATTCATCATCAAAGTAATCATATAATCATACAATTACTCCCAAGATACCACTCATAATGTACAAGTAAGATAGGTTAAGGAGAGGTATATTAAAGTTTGGTATTTTCACCCCTTTAGAGTCATTCCAATTGATTAGAAAAGTCTCCAATCAACTAGAATGTAAAGATTCAACTTTGGAGGGAAAACTGAAGGGGTCATATCAATGTGCCCTCATGCATATCGATATGCACCATCGATATCCCCCTCTGGATATCGATATCCACCTTCCATTTCTGCATGTTAGCTTAAGATTTGAAATTCCAAATATCAAAATACTTCACTTTAACCATTCTCAACCCAAAATATATCAATATCATGTATAAATACATCTGTTCATGCATAAATTCAGCAAACATGGCATCAACTTCATGTAAAATTCAAGTATTATGCATAAAAGACACAAAGATCATAACATAACCTATATTTCCATTTCCCTTTCATTATAGTTCAGTTTCTTTATTGGTTCAGCACTTAATCATCATATATAAATTGTTCCAATTCAGAAATTATGCTAGAATGACCTCCAAGTCATTTTCCTATAGCAAGTTCTCAATTTTCCCTAGTTTTGCCCTTGAGTTCATGAGAACTCCTATATCTCTAGCCATCCGATTATTATTCTAGCACCCGGTTAACTTCTCCCTTACCTATTTGAGATGATTCAGACTGGTTTGGATTGAAAAAGATTGGTTTGGTTGAGAAAATATCAACTTTTCTGGTTCAGCCTCCACAACTCTGTTTTCAGTTGCACAAGACAACAAAATCAGGGTTTTATATCAAGAATAAATCACAACAAATCGTGATCAATGATTGGAATCAAAACTAGGATATGAAATCTTGAAAATAAAACAAGTTTGAAGCCCAAAGGATGCTTGAGCTTACCACACGAACTCAAAGAACAGAGCTTCCCTAAATCTGAATTATGCAGATTTCAGATTTTGGTACTGAACTTTGCAGGAGTATAACTCTTTTTATACTCCACGAAATCGGACAAACTTGGTTTCAAATCGAAGAGAGTTTAACGATCTTTAATTTGGTGTATATTTTGCTGGGTTTTGAGGCTCAAATCATAGAAAACGAATTGCTAGAAGTTCAGGACAACAAACTCGAATTTTGTAGAGTTTTGCTAAGTTTTGGGGTTTGTGTTGCATACTCCCGCTCTAAATTCGAATTTATAGACCCTCAGATGTCCCTATCAATCAAGGATAATTTCTAGGAGATTTTTAGGGAGGTTTGTGGCTGAAATCAATGAAAAATCCCAGCCATTCGTATGTTAACCGACTTAAAATTGGTGCTGCAAAGTCGTGGATATCCATATCCTGTGGATATCGATATCCAATATCGATATCCCTGATATGGATATCTATATCCAATGCCAAAATGACATCACCTTTCACATTCAAATGGCCATAACTTTTTTGTTAACCGTTGGATCTTGCTCAAATTTGGAGATAAGCTTCCTAACATACTTATCTTCAAATCCAACGGTTGGTTTTGTGTTTAATGTTGTAAATATTTTATTTTCATTTTTCTATTATTATGCTTTCACATACAATAGAATTTATATAACTATGAAAAGTATATATTTGATTTTTTTATGAAAATTAGGGCTGTTACAGATATCACCAGATTAGCATCCGAGAATAGGACATTCCAAAGAGTGCATTCAGGACTCGCTATGGGCATTATGAACATGTTATGCCTTTCGGCCTGACTAACGCACCGACAATATTCATGGATTTTATGAACAGAATCTTTCGGCCTTACCTGGACTCCTTTTTGATATTGTTCATTGATGACATTCTAATCTATTCAAAGGATCCAGGTGAGCACGAAGAGCATTTGAGAACTCTCTTGCAGGTATTGAAGGAAAAACAGCTTTATGCCAAGTTACCTAAGTGCAATTTCTGGCTCGATGAAGTGCATTTCTTGGGTCATGTTATTTTCAAAGAGGGTGTCGCTGTGGAACCCTCTAAGGTGGAAGCGGTGTTAAAGTGGGATAGGCCCACAACAGTAACTGAGATTAGAAGTTTCCTTGGCATGGCAGACTACTATAGAAGATTCATTTAAGGATTCTCCAAGTTAGCACTTCCGCTAACTAAAGCTAACCAGGAAGGATGTGTCGTATCAGTGATCGCCCCAGTGCGAGCAGAGCTTTCAAGAGCTGAAAAAGAGGTTGACCAGCTCAACAGTTCTCATCATTTTTCCAGATCCCAACCAGTCCTTCGATGTTTATTATGATGCCTCCAAACAAGGGCTGGGTTGTGTATTATTGATGCAGCATGTAACATCCCAAATTTAAATCCCAAGTATAATTAGAATAATAACTAGATTGGAATAATAGTAATAGTAATAACAATATTAAATGAGTGTTGAGAAGGGATGTTTTAGTGTTAGAAACGTATGGTAATAGAAAATTAAGAATAAAATAATTAAATGATTTAATATGGTGCTTTCAAGATTGGAGAGTCATAATAAAATTTTGATCTTGTCATTATAATTGAAATATGTTTTCTAGTCAAAATAAGTATAAATTTGTTATTCTTTAGAAAGATATGTTTAATTTAATATTTTAAACATTCTTGTAAGTTTTCATGGCGTTTTGCGACTGTTTTATATTTAGCTCCAAAACTGGTTTTAACATATTACCGGTATAAGTTATATATAATAATCTTCTATTTCAAAATTATAAATATTATATTTTATAAAGTTTAACGTCAGGATTGAGAAAACATATTTACTTTTGAATTTTGATACTTTTTCTTACGCAAAAGCTATCTGTAGGGACCAATAACTTTATTATTTTTCAACCAGGTTTGAGTAATTAAAAGTACAATATTGTTCTACTTAAATGCATTTTATTTTTAAAATCGTCAAACTTTTAGTTATAATGCAAAATACCAACACACATTGACTCACAAACAAGAACAAAACATAAAATATATTATTCCTAATTAGCTACCCATTACCCCTACCATAACCCAACCAAAATAACAAAAAAAAAATAATAAAGAAGAAAGAAACCCACCCCAATCCCACCGTACAACCTAGAATAAATATAGAAATAAAGAAAGATAGAAGGAGCAGTAGAAAATTCCCAGTGACAGAGAGAGAAGGGGTCGCGAGAGAAGGGAAAAGAACTTTGGGTTTTTTTAACTTCCTGATCTAATAATTCAAGATCCAACCGTCCGATCTTAAGTCATTTTTAGGTAAATAACCTTCTCATGTAATTTATTTGAGTATCCGTCAATATTTTTATTATTCCTATATTTTCAAATAAAAAGATGTTTGGGGGAAAAGTGATATATTTTTATTGTATAATGATATATATGAATGAATGAAATGAACCACCGGCCAAATAATTATGAGAATAATAAAATAGAGTAGTTGATATAGAAAATATAGGAAATATATGAATGAATGAAATGAACCACTAGGCAAATTTTATGATTTAAATGAAGATAAAAATGTTAATAATGAAAATAAAAAAAATAAAAAAAATAAAAAAACGAAACCATTCGAATAATTGTATTTTCTTTTATGTGTGTATGATTGGTGTTATTATGTTGAAAGATGCCATGTGTGTTGAAGTGTATGAGGGGTTGGGGATTTGAATTGAACCTAAAATACGTTAAGTTAATAGATATGATAAATTAAGGGATGAATTGGAATGTTTGAGTGTATGATTAAGGAATGAGGAATTAAGGATGATAATAATATAAGGGAACTTAGAATAAATATAATTGGAGATTGATTTGAGGTGTTGAGTTGAAATGCATGAATTGTTAGGGTAGCAATGAATGCAAGTGTTATAAGTTGAATTAATTAGAATAAAGGAAATGATGATCTTGGAAATGATTATGCATGTAGTGATGAATGTTTGAAATGATTTATAGTCAATGATGTAACCTTGAATAGTAAAAAGAAGTGCTTGTGTATGTGATGAATATAGAGAAAATTGATGATAATAATAATAAGAGACTTTAAGTGGTAATAGGAGTTTTATGATAATGGTACAAGTAAAAAGGGAAGACAAAGAAAAGTTAATAATGAGAAGATTGAGATAATGTAAAAATGAAAGTAAGCGTTCTATGTATCCCCGATGGGGAAGATGAACGAAAGTTAAGAGAAACGTACTATGTATCCCCGGAGGGGGAAGATGTACAAAAAGACAAAGAAAGCGTTCTATGTATCCCCGGAGGGGAAGATGAATGAGAGATAAAAGTAAACGTTCTATGTATCCCTACGGGGAAGATGAACGAAAGATAAAATGAACGTACTATGTATCTCCGATGGGGAAGATGTACAAAAGAGAAAAGAAAGATAAAAGAGAAAGTAAGCGTTCTATGTATCCCCTATGGGGAAGATGAACAAAAGATAAAAGAGGGTACTATGTATCCCCTATGGGGAAGATGTACAAAATAGAAAAGAAAGAGAAAGGGTTAAATGAAAGTAAGAAAAGTAAAAGAGTTAAGAAAGAAGAAAACAAGAATGAGAATTATGAATATAATTATGTTTTCTATGTTGTTAATAAAGATGTAGGGCTTAGTTTATCGCTATGCTTTTTAGAAGCTACATTCCTAAGTTCTGTGTAATGCTTCCCTTCTTGCTATATTTTTTTACAGGTACAGAAGCAGAGCTTACACTAGTTGCAGGCCGAGCATGAGTGCACTCCACCATGTGGAGTGTAGAGTTGTCATGAGTGGATCATATTTTATGTCATGAACAACATTTTGGGAAATTAAAATATGTAGTAGTTATATGCCCTGAAACTGGTATTTATTGGGCGTTAGGATTTAATATGCCTGTAATATTATTGTGTTATATGTTTTTAAATTATTCTGGTCTGGACAGGTTAAACAGGAATTTTTGGAAAGTTCGATAAATAGAGGAAACTCTGTCGGATTTTCGTAAGAATTTTTATAAGTAATTAGACTTTTAAAACGAAATTTTCAAATACCAACTAAATTAAATCTTAAAATAACTAATTAAAAGTGAGGATGTCACATTTTGGTATCAGAGCAGTTTCCCTCGACCTTTGGAGTGTGGACTCAGAACTCCTGTGGTTACTCACCGAGCGAGTGACCGATGTGTCTAGTCAAGTGTCTAAGTTAGACAAATAGAATTCTTATGTAATTAATTGCTAGCACAAGTATTAACTTGTGTCTTCTTCAGGGCATAGTCATTATGGCTAGGAGACGTGCTGAAGACGACAGAATGGCTACCATTCTTGAAAATCTGATTCAGATACAACAGAATCAGGTTGGGCATCTAGCTCAGATGCAACAGAAACAGGCGCAGAATATAGCAGCAGCAGTAGCAGCACTAAATCCCACACCCCAGCTGCAGCCGCGATTTATTGGTTGGCATGATTCCGAAAGAACGGACCGCCTAAGTTTGAATGGGGTTACAATCCTGATGGAGCCTAGCGATGGCTCAAGGAAATCGAAAAGATCCTGCGCACCATGGCGTCGCCAGCTGAACAGACCGTGTTGCTGGCACAGTACATGCTGACTGATGAAGCAGAGTATTTGTGGGAACGAGTGCGAAGAGGTTTGGAGGCGGCCAATCAGCCAATTACTTGGGATATGTTCAAGGTCCATTTTCTGCATACTTTCCAGAAAATGTGCGTATAGAAAAGGAGCTTGCTTTTCTGAAACTGACTTAGGGGAGCATGAGTGTCGGGGAGTATGCAACACGCTTTGAAGATCTCATTCGATATGCCGGAGGTTACTGGGATACGGATGAGAGGAGTAAGTGCATCAAGTTTGAGTCAGGACTTCATCCGGAGATTAGGCTTGAGTTTGAATACCAGAACATAGTGGACTTGACTCAACTGGTGAATATTGCCAGTACTTATGAAGGAGGACTGAAAAGGTTAACGGCTGAGAAAAGAAACATGAATATGTAGGATAAAGGAGGTTCTAGCCAGGGTAAGGAACCGGCTCAAGAATCACATCTGTATGCCGACACTGATACAAGAGAAATGATTCCAAGGGATGCGAGCCAGAATGTGATTGCTCCAAGTACTCTTACCGTACTATCTTCCCGAGTGACTTGCCCACATTGTGGGAAACCCCATTACGGTTCCTGTTGGAAACCGGGTACTCAGGGTACCCAAACACCTTGCCCGCGGGAAACTCCACTATGGTGCTTGCTGAAAGCAGGGTGTGCGTAAGAGGTGTGTTCTTTGCAAGCAACGAGGGCATGTGGACACTGGCTGCCCAACTCAGACTTCTCGAGGGGCTGAAGGGGGCGAATGATCTTGTTCAAGGTACTTTTGCATTGATAATGTACCAGATGTTTTAATTAGAGTGTTTCGTCAAGGAACAAACATGTTTCACCTAGTTTATTAGAAATTGGTAAGTGATAGAATGAGAAGCCTTAGGAAGAATCAATAAGTGTAGAACTTTAATGGAAATCGAACTAAAACCCGCGATGATTTTGTTGTTTAATAGAATGTGAGGCTAGGAATGATCACTCTAACTATTGCATCTGTTAAATGATAATATTATCAGCAAAACCCAACAATGGTGCACTGTTGATAGACGTGAGGTTGGGATTGATCACCTCAACCTTTGCATCTACTAACGGATTATATCATTGTAACCCTTTTAAATGAAATCAAGGCAACCAAAAGAGGAGCCTACCAAGAAATAGATCCGATAGGAGAAATTAAGCTAGCTGGAAAGTCTTCTTTCTGAACCTTCACACAGAATCGAGGAGCAGACTTAGAATAAAACCATAGGACGAGAACCTTAAGCTATATATCTCACCTGTTTAAGGGTAACGTAACCGAATACTAAATCCTCGAAAGGATGGAGTAAATTCTATGAGAACCACCTCCAACCATCATGAAAGCCAAACCAAATTTAGATGGCGGCCTAGGAGAACATCGAACTGAGGGCTCCTTCCTCTCTAGCTTGGAGGCTTTCTCGTACAGTTCTACATAGGTTCTAACGGGGCCTAGAAGCAACGCTCAGGTTTCACCAACTTCGCGTCGAGTTCACTGAAGTGAAATCTTGTTAAAGCAAACCAACGGTTGGTTGAACCTTAGGACGGTAGCGAAAGGAACCTTCTAGCTAACCGGGTCAATTCAAACTCACTACATACTATTACACCAAAATATGGATTTAACAATGTCCATTTAACAACATTATTTAGAAGGATGCTGTTGAAAGTTCACACGGAAGTATTAACAACGTCACATTTACTTTGTGTTGTCGATGAGAAATAAATGACAACACTCTCTTCACCGGGCGTTGTCAATATCTTTCTATTCCAGCGCTTCCATATAAGACAACATTGTTTTAAAAAGATGTTGTCTTTTCTCTTCACATATAACAACACCATATTATTGTATTAAAAAGATGTTGTCTTTTCTCTTCACATATAACAACACCATATTTACTAGGCATTGTTAATTTGTTTCCACTTTATATATCATAATTATATTATTTACAAAAGTTTTTTTTATTCATATAATTTAAAGTAATTATCCTATGTGAAAAATATATTTTTTATACTTTGATATATTCAATATTAAATTATTTTTAATACTTCCAAATTTCTAACTTCATGATTTGTCTATATGTACTCCCTCCGTCCTTTATTATAAAACCCCTTTGACTATTTTTACTTCTATCAAGATTGATAAATTTTATACTAAAATTGATATGTTGTTCCAAAAATACCCTTTTAATAATAATTTGAAAGTACTAAATTACCCCTTTAGTTATAGTTGATATTAACCTAATACTCTACCCTTTGCTGTCCATAAGACCAATATGTTAACCTAATACCACTCTCACTCACACACACCAGCCGCACAATACAGCCACACAATACACCGTCTACCTCATCTTCTCCCTGCGAAGCTGCTGCTCCGTCTCCCTCTTCCCACACTCGCTAGTCGCTACTGCCGCCGATGTTGAATCGCTGCTGCCGCGTCGCTGCTGCTCCGTCTCCCTCTTCTCTCACCGTCGTCTTTTTTCTCTCTCAAGGACTCAAGGTATCTATTTTTTTTCTTCATATTTAGATTTTATGGTTAGGTTTTTAGCCTTCTAAAATTATTTTCTTGACTTGTCTTTCGAATTTTACCGAGAACAGGTAATTTTTTTGCTGGTGTGGAGCCGCCACTGGATCGTCAGCGACCGACATCTCCGACTGATTTTTATTTCGTTGTTGCTTCATCGTCAGGTATGGATTTCGCCTTGGATTTTGATGTTAGGGTTCTTCACTATTAGGATTTTTGCTGTTATTTTGCTATAATTTTTTTTTTAAATTTGTGCTTGAGGTCATAACTCATAAAGCATGATTGAACTTGGGATTCCATGACACTTCGAATCTCTTGGTTTTTGCTTTGTCACATTAGACAATCTCTCGGATTTTTCTCACGTAGTATTATTTATTCTCCTTTTGTTAACATCATTAAATAATTAGTTGGCATTGTTTCATTAATTTGATTTCAGAATATTATATTTATTTATTTTTTTCCGATAGTGAGGTATACCTCACAACCCAGACTTAAATTAAAAAAAAGGGCAAAACTGAACATAATAAAATAAGTAGAGTGTCCCTAGCCACAAGTGGGATGACAAAAGTCTCCCTCACTTATTAAAAAAAATCCTAAACCTAATGCATTACACAATCACTATCCCACTACCCACTAGGCCCATTAAATCCAATATCTCAATCCTCAGTCTCACAATTCCTCAATTCTCACTTTCTCAGCCTCTATCTCTCACCTTCTCTCTTTATCAAACCTTCCCTCTTCACTCTCGCTGTCCACGAACCGGCGTCGTCCACAATCCCTTTCCTTGCAGCATCACGAACCCATGCGGCCGCGCCCATAGTCGAGCAGCGACGACGACCAAAGAGTAGGAACAATGGAGTCCTTCCCTCTGGTTTTTTCTGCTCTTTTATTTCTGGTTTTTTTTTATTTCTTGTTTTTTCTGCTCTTTGTTCCTTGATGATAGGCTGGGTTTTTGAGTATGTTTTATAAAACACTGAAATATTGATTCAATGAAATATCCGCTAGGATTAGCATGTCTTATAAAATAGTAAAACAGTGAAATATTGGTGGGAATTCGGTGATAAAACACTGAAATATTGATTGTGAATTTGTGATAAAATAGGATAATATTGTTTTTTTAAATCTTTACCATGAAGCTATATTTATAGTTTCAATTATCTTCCACAGGATTTTATGAAAGTACGAAGGATTGAACAAGCCAAATTAAAAAGATCAAAGCTGAAATGAATAATTTAAGGTAGTGTGCTCTTAGAGTCTTAGTGATTGATTTCTGATTATAATTTTTATTGCTCTTTCAGTGCTGACAACTTTGGCCGCAGTCTTTGTAGAATGATTATATAAAAAAACTTCAGGAATAAGCAAAAGAATTAGAGCAACTCATGAGTAAAAAAAATATATGTATTCTGCTAACGAAGATGAGTATACCAAGAAAATAAGGGAACTGGGTCCATTGACATCAGATGCTTTTGAGGCATAAGGCTTCTTTTGCAGCTTCTTCTTCTTCGCTGGCAGCTAGAAATGAGAGGGTGAGTGTTCAAATAGCTAAAATTGTCATGATTCCAACAAGAGAGCAAGAGCCATTTAGCTTGCAAGGTACAAAATTACATGTTACTTTTGGTCATGGTCAAATGCATGACAATTATCAATTTGATTGTTACTGAAAATGTATATATTTTTAATTATCTTTAGAATCTATGCCTTTAACACTTTAAGTATGTAATTACTATTGTTAGGGTCTTAACTTTGGCATGTATTTACTACCTAATGATTATAATTGATATAATCAAACCTCTGATGTTGAATTTATACAATGACATTTACCTAGTTTCAACTTTAGCATATGAAGCCAATAAAATTATGTGGTGTTCATCATTATAGATGTAATTATTGTATAACTTCTTTTAAACAAACCTGCAGGCAATACCGATTGCAGAACTGGAACCGAAAGTTTGCCTTATAAAGTGGGGGATTATGGTTTTTTGATGATGATGTTGTCTCATTTTAGCTCTCCATGGAAGAAAGCTCACATGCTATGTAGTGTTGGAAATTTTATTGTAGGAGGGGCTAAGAAAGCTCATATGCTATGTACTTTCTTATTAAAACTTTGAAATTGATGTAAACTAAGGTAGTTTTCGATTTTGTTTGTGGAAATATGTCGTGTACATATTTACTCTATTTGTAATGAAATTTTTATATTAAAAAAAATTATTATGTTGACCTTATTTTTTTCTTTAGTTATTTATTTATTTCTAATTTTTTATTATTTTTTAGGAAGTTTCACGGTTAGTGGAAAAAATATTAAAAAAATTGGTGTTGATTTAGCCACAAATTCATTTGTGGTTATATATATTTTTTAAAATTTACTTTCTTACTTAGCCACGGTTATAACTGCAACTAATACAAAAAAATTGTAGCAAAATGAATATAAGACAACACCGTTTTAAAATGGTGTTGTTAATGCTTTAGTTTCAACGGCACCGTTTTAAAATAGCGTTGTCCATGTTTTAGTTTCAACAGTGCCTTGTGAAAACACTGTTGTTAATGCCTTACTTTCAACCGCGCTATTTAGAGATGGTGTTGTCAATACTTTTGATTCAACAATGTCATATCAAGACAGTGCTGTCAATGCTTTCGTTTCAACAACGCTGTTTATTTGCGCTGTCGTTCTTTTAACAACGACGGCTTTGACAACGTCTGAAATTCGTTGTTGAAAAGCCAAAATCGACGTTGTTGATCCTTAATTCTGGTGTAGTGAGCCCAAGACTTACCGAGAGTCTTATCAAGGTTCTTGAAATGACACCCCATTAGAAATGCCAACCCTGCCAACTTCATGAAGTCTCCACACCGAGACCAACTAAGTTGAACAGTTAACATGTGCTTTTCTTTGAGTCCAAGAATCTAGATGTGTGCGGATGTGAAATTTCGCAAACCTTAGGAAATTTAGTCCAACCCACCGACCGCCATCAGGTAGTCAACCCAACACGGCTCTCGATTTTGAGAGTAATGTAAGCCTCAAGAGTGATAGAAAGGTCTGATTCCACTAGCATTCTTATTTTATATCAAATTCATTCAAGCATCTCTTAAGATCCAACTCGAAATAGGTTGAAATGGGATTGCTGACATACACCCAAGGTATGACTTAAGTGTCATTGATCTAAAATAGTGCCTAATAGAGAGTTCAAATCTCAAAAGTGCCTGCCTACCTCAATTTATGACCACCAAAAGTCATTTAAGGCTCTATTGGTGTTTCTGTGAGCCTTAATTAATGCTTCAATTCGTGCAAGTAAATCTCTTTCTTCTTATTCTTCTTGGTTTTGATTCAACCCTGAAGTAGCAATTTGAAATCTCAATCGAAGGTGTTGTCACTTGAACCAACTAAGGGTTGTAAACTCTTGATCTTCTCTTTGTTTCTCATTCGTAGATATCAATCGTTTCTGGAGTACTAAGTTTGGTATGCTCAACTTGGTTTCACTGTGACTAGGAAAGTTAGGACCATAAAATGGTTTATTCTATAAATAGTCTTCGGATTGCATGAACTTGATCAGGCTTCCTTAAAGCAAAATCACAAATGCATTCAATTTCGTACTTCCTGGCATCGGTATAATCGGTTAAGTCGTTGCCAAGTGGGGGAGAACTTGGTAACCCAACTAAAATCTTGTCTGAGTAACAGAACGGAAGCGAGAAGGAAAGTCGGACGAGAACAAGAAGTAGAATGTTCTAGCCAAGCCGAGAGCGCCAAGGAGTATGGACTTAGAAATATACTAAGTGGGAGAATGAAACCGAAGGGTCGTAAAGGCCATAGTTGAAAACCCTGTCTAATGAGATGACTCTCCATATACGGAACTGAACGGAATTTCGGGGACGAAATTCTAATAAGTGGGGGAGAATTGTAACATCTCAAATTTAAATCCCAAGTATAATTAGAATAATAACTAGATTGAAAAATAGTAATAGTAATAACAATATTAAATGAGTGTTAAGAAGGGATGTTTTAGTGTTAGAAACGTATGATAATAGAAAATTAAGAATAAAATAATTAAATGATTTAATATGGTGCTTTCAAGATTGGAGAGTCATAATAAAATTTTGATCTCATCATTATAATTGAAATATGTTTTCTAGTCAAAATAAGTATAAATTTGTTATCATACGATTTAGAAAAAAAATAGTACTTTTATTTAGTTTAATTAATATTATGACAGCATGGAGCTCAACTGGCAAGCCTTAGAGGCATTTTCATAAATAGTTTCTTTATAAAGATATGTTTAATTTAATATTTTAAACATTCTTGTAAGTTTTCAAGGCGTTTTGCGACTGTTTTATTTTTAGCTCCAATACTGGTTTTAACATATTACCGGTATAAGTTAAATATAATAATCTTCTATTTCAAAATTATAAATATTATATTTTATCAAGTTTAACTTCAGGATTGAGAAAACATATTTACTTTTGAATTTTGATACTTTTTCTTACGCAAAAGCTATTTGCAGGGACCGATAACTTTATTATTTTTCAACCAGGTTTGAGTAATTAAAAGTACAATATTGTTCTACATAAATGTATTTTATTTTTAAGATCGTCAAACTTTTAGTTATAATGCAAAATACCTACACACATTGACTCACAAATAAAAAAAAACATAAAATAAATTATTCCTAATAAGCTGCCCATTACCCCCACCGTAACCCAACCAAAATAACAAAAATAATAATAATAATAATAATAATAATAAAGAAGAAAAGAAACCCACCCCAATCCCACCGTACAACCTAGAATAAATATAGAAATAAAGAAAGATAGAAGGAGCAGTAGAAACTTCTCAGTGACAGAGAGAGAAGGGGTCGTGAGAGAAGGGAAAAGAACTTTGGGTTTTTTTAACTTTCTGGTCTAATAATTCAATATCCAACCATCCAATCTCAAGTTTTTCTTAGGTAAATAACCTTCTCAACTCCCTTTATCCATGCATGTAATTTATTCGAGGATCCGTCAATATTTTTATTATCCCTATACTTTCAAATAAAAAGATGTTTTGGGGAAAAGTGATATATTTTTATTGTATAATAATATATATGAATGAATGAATGAATGAAATGAACCACTAGGCAAATAATTATGAGAATAAACAATAGGATAGTTGATACAGAAAATACAGGAAATATATGAATGAATGAAATGAACCACTAGACAAATTTTATGATTTAAGTGAAGATAAAAATGTTAATAATGAAAATAAAAAAATAAAAAAATAAAAAAAATGAAACCACTCGAATAATTGTATTTTCTTTTATGTGTGTATGATTGATGTTATTATGTTGAAAGATGCCATGTGTGTTGAAGTGTATGAGGGGTTGGGGATTTGAATTGAACCTAAAATATGTTAAGTTAATAGATATGATAAATTAAGGGACGAATTGGAATGTTTGAGTGTATGATTAAGGAATGAGGAATTAAGGATGATAATAATATAAGGGAACTTAGAATAAATATAATTGGAGATTGATTTGAGGTGTTGAGTTGAAATGCATGAATTGTTAGGGTAGTAATGAATGCAAGTGTTATAAGTTGAATTAATTATAATAAAGGAAATGATGATCTTGGAAATGATTATGCATGTAGTGATGAATGTTTGAAATGATTTATAGTCAATGATGTAACCTTGAATAGTAAAAAGAAGTGCTTGTGTATGTGATGAATATAGAGCAAATTGATTATAATAATAACAAGAGACTTTAAGTGGTAATAGGAGTTTTTTGATAATGGTACAAGTAAAAAGGGAAGACAAAGAAAAGTTAATAATGAGAAAGATTGAGATAATGTAAAAATGAAAGTAAGCGTTCTATGTATTTCCGATGGGGAAGATGAACGAAAGTTAAGAGAAACGTACTATGTATCCCCGGAGGGGGAAGATGTACAAAAAGGCAAAGAAAGCGTTCTATGTATCCCCGGTGGGGAAGATGAAAGAGAGATAAAAGTAAACGTTCTATGTATCCCTACGGGGAAGATGAACGAAATATAAAATGAGCATACTATGTATCTCCGATGGGGAAGATGTACAAAAGAGAAAAGAAAGACAAAAGAGAAAGTAAGCGTTCTATGTATCCCCTATGGGGAAGATGAACAAAAGATAAAAGAGCGTACTATGTATCCCTAATGGGGAAGATGTACAAAAGAGAAAAGAAAGAGAAATGGTTAAATGAAAGTAAGAAAAGTTAAAGAGTTAAGAAAGAAGAAAACAAGAATGAGAATTATGAATATAATTATGTTTGCTATGTTGTTAATAAAGATGTAGGGCTTAGTTTATCGCTATGCTTTTTAGAAGCTACTTTCCTAAGTTCTGTGTAATGATGCCCTTCTTGCTATATTTTTTACAGGTACAGAAGCGGAGCTTACACCAGTTGCAGGCCGAGCAGGAGTACACTCCTCCACGTGGAGTGTATAGTTGTCATGAGTGGATCATATTTTATGTCATGAACATCATTTTGGGAAATTAAAATATGTAGTAGTTATATGCCCTGAAACTGGTATTTATCGGGCGTTAGGATTTAATATGGCTGTAATATTATTGTGTTATATGTTTTTAAATTATTCTGGTCTGAACAGGTTAAACAGGAATTTTTGGAAAGTTCGATAAACAGAGGAAACTCTGCCGTATTTTCTTAAAAAATTTTATACGTAATTAGACTTTTAAAACAAAATTTTCAAATACCAACTATATTAAATCTTAAAATAACTAATTAAAAGTGAGGATGTAACACAGCAGGGTAAAGCAGTTGCATATACATCCAGGCAACTCAGGTAGCATGAGCAGAACTACCCGACACACGATTTGGAGTTAGCAGCTGTAGTTTTTGCTTTAAAGATCTGGAGACATTATTTGTATGGCACTCAGTTCGAGGTCTTCAGTGATCACAAGAGCCTGAAATATCTTTTTGATCAGAAAGAAATGGATATGCGACAGAGGAAGTGGATGGAGTTTCTGAAAGATTATGATTTCAATCTCCAATACCATCCTGGCAAGGCAAATGTTGTAGCTGATGCCTTGAGTCGCAAATCTCTGCATATTAGTAAGTTAATGGTGAAAGAAATGCAATTGATGCAGGAGTTTAGTAATCTTAATCTAGGGGTGCAGGTAAAAGATAAAAGCATTGTCCTAGAAATGTTGCAGGTTACTAAGGTTTGATCAAGGAAAGGCAGGCTGATGATCCAGAACTTCAGAAACTGCTAGAAAGGGCAGCTGAAGATGAAGAGCCCGACTTCAAAAAAGGGTTCCGATGGGATCATCAGATTCAGAGGCAGAGTGTGCATTCCTTTAGATTTTGAAGTAAGGAGAATGGTTCTTGAGGAAGCTCACAAATCTAAATTGAGTCTTCATTCGGGTACTACAAAAATGTATCAGGATTTGAAGAGATTATTCTGGTGGCCAAAGTTGAAGATGGACATCGCAGACTATGTTTCCAGATGCTTAGTCTGTCAGAAAGCAAAGATTAAGCATCAGAAACTGGGAGGCTTATTGAGATCTCTTGAAATTCCCGAGTGAAAATGGGATAGCATCGTCATGGATTTCGTCTCCTGTTTACCCAGGACTACTTCAGGGTTTGGTGCAATCTGGGTTGTTGTGGACCGGCTGACTACGTGCGCTCACTTCATTCCGATGAGTATGAAGTATAGTTTAGAGAAGCCGACTCAGTTGTATATCCGGTACATAGTGAAGTTGCATGGTGTTCCTACTAGCATTGTGTCAGACCATGATCCGAGGTTCCTATATCGATTCTGGCAGAGTCTCCAGCAGGCCTTGGGTACCCAGTTGAAGTTTAGTACAACCTATCATCCACAGACAGATGGACAGTCCGAGCGTACTATCCAGTCCTTGGAAGATCTATTGAGGACTTGTGTACTTGAGTAGTCAGACAGTTGGGAGCAGCTCTTACCCTTGATTGAATTCACATATAATAATAGCTTCCAATCTAGTATCGGGATGGCACCATTCGAGGCGCTCTATGGCAGGAAATTTAGAACGTCGCTTTGTTGGTTTCAGATTGGCGAGAATCTAATAATTGGCCCAGATATTGTTCAGGAAACCACAGAAAAGATCACCATGATCAAGGACAAAATGAAAGCTTCACAAGACCGTTAGAAGAGTTATGCCGACAAGCTTAGGCGGACCTTAGAGTTTAATGCAGGAGATCATGTCTTTCTGAGGGTATCCCCTACTACAGGTATTGGACGTGCAATAAAGTCCAAGAAGCTGACGTCGAGATTCATTGGGCCTTATCAGATTCTAGAGAAAGTCGGGCCAGTAGCCTACAGAATTGCCTTGCCTCCGCATCTTTCTAATCTGCATGATGTATTCCATGTATCTCAGCTTAGGAAGTATATCTATGATCCCTCCCATGTGATAGCACAGGATGAATTTCCATTAAGGGAGAATCTGACATTTGAAGTGCATCCCATCATAATTGAGGATCGTCGGATCAAACAATTAAGAGGCAAGGAGATTCCACTGGTGAAGGTTATTTGGAGAAGGAACAACGTGGAAGAGGCTACATGGGAACTGGAGGGCAAAATGAAAGAGTCTCATCCATAGTTGTTTATCCCGAGCTGAATTTCGAGGACGAAATTCTGGTATATGAGAGAGGATTGTAACATCCTTAATTTTATTCGAAGTATAATTAGAATAATAAAAAACTTAGGAAAATGATAATTATTTCCAAGAGTAATTAAGATGATGGATTAGGATCAAGTTAAGTGCTATGAAGTCGTTGGATAATCTTAGCAAAGAAATAGAGGTCGGAAGAGGGCTGTAAACATAAACGCCACCGTTGGATGTGAAGATGAGTGTCTTAGAAAGCTTGTCTCAAAATTTGAGCAAGATCCGATGGTTAACGAAGAAGATATGGCGATTTGAGTACAAGACTTTTAGGCCACGCCCAAGCTTGCCATCACCCATGCCCAGGCACGCACCAGTCCAGCACACACCAACTTCAGAACGCACTGCGCCCAGGCGCGCACCATAAATAAGGTCTGGTGCAGCCACACAACACACCCAAACCGCACCACCCTCTTCTTTCTCTCTCAAGGCCGAATCTCCCTCCCCAAAACCCTAGATCCATCAACTTCAAAGATCCACACAAAAACCCAACAAATCATCATCAAATACTTGATTCCCATCACTCATAAACACTCAATCCTTCATCAATCTCTCAATTTCCCTCTCAAAAATCATGGCCAAGAGTTAGGGTTCAACATCTATTCTTGATTTCCCTTATTCCAAGCCCCAAGTAAGTTGGATTCAAGCTTTCCTACTTCTCCCTTCATGATATACGAATTTTCTTCCATTATTTCTAACTATTTTCACTTCTTTTGTTTTATGGTTCGTTTTCTCTCTCCTCCATAGCTTTGGAGCTTTCTCTCTCTACACGGTTGAGGTAAGACGGGGTGTTACCTTAGCTTAGGGAATGTATTTCTAGGTAGTGTATAGTGATGGTTAAGAGTGAGTGATTTTGTATGTTAATGAACCCTAGGGTAACCGGAATAATAAAGGATAGTGACTTAAGGAAAAGAATCGAAAATCCTCATTTGATATTTATGTCTTAAATGCATGATGTGATTGTTGGTAATTGATATTTGTTATTTTCTTGGAAATTTGTATGTGTGGTTGAATGCCTTAATTGTTGTTAATTGAGTATGTTATAAGTGAAAGACTAGAATGAAAAAGAACTGATAATAATGTGCTAAATGGAAAAGAAGAAATGTGGTTGAATAATGGATTAAAGCAAATAACGAGAATGTGACAAAAGATGGAATGAAAGAGAAGAAATATGACTGAATAATGAGAATAAAGAGAAGAATGAGAATGTGATAAAAGACTAAGGATTGGGTATGCGGTTGCCCAGGCCAAGTAAGTACGCCCGGGGGCGCATTGGTTGCGTAAGACGCACATGTAGTTGTGCGCAGTGGTAAGACACACATGTAGTTTTGCGTGGTGGTGGGTTTGCAAACCTTAAAAGAGAATTAATTGTGTTATGTGTATTCTAGGCCAAGTAAGTACGCCCAGGGGTGCATTGGTTGCGTAAGACGTACATGTAGTTGTGCGCAGTGGTGGGGTCACATAACCTTACTAAAACATGCAGACCTGGTCTACGGACACCAAACCAAGTAAGTACGCCCGGGGGCGCATTGGTTGCGTAAGACACACATATAGTTGTGTGCAGCGGTCAGACGTGCATGTAGTTGCGCGCAGTGGTGGGTCCGTAGTACCCTTATTATGGCTTTGCGAAATCCAAACCAAGTAAGTACGCCCGGGGCGAATTGGTTGCGTAAGACGCACATGTAGTTGTGCGCAGCGGTAAGACGTGCAAGTAGTTGCGCGCAGTGGTGGAACCGCAAAGACTTAAAGAGTAAAAGCCTTAAATCAAGAAAAAGGAAAGTGAGCGTATAACCGAATGTAGAGCAAATTAAGATTGGGATTAAAATGTTAAAACGTGAATAAAATGATAAGTGTTTGTGATTGAAATAAATTGGATTGAATTGTCTGATATTTATGTGATTAACCGTTTAACCGTCTATGGCTTAGTTAATATTATGCCTATTTATATTTCGTTCTCCTAAGTTCCGTTAGGATCGTGGCTCAAAATCTCGAGAGGGGGGTGAATCGAGTTTTATTAATTTATTGAGAAATCAAGAATAATTAAAAATGTTTTCGCGATGGAGAGATTAAGAGATTGTGATGGAGAGCGATAGCGACAGATAACAAATATAAGAGTTGCGCGTAAACGTAAATAATAGAAATTGTGGAAATTAAAAGAGATGAGGAAGAAGAATGTGACACCCTCAAAATATAACCTCGAGTACTTAAAATATTTAAGCTTTTACTCGAAAAGATATGGACTTGCTTAAAGGTAGAAAATATAGGATTAAATTTTTCCTTTTTATTTTCTAAAAGAAGCGGGTGTGTAACACTCTCCTAAACATTTAATTAAATTGAGTTTTATAAAAATATGGACTTGAAAATTTCGATAAAAATCCGGCAGAGTTTCCTCTGTTTTTTCGGATTTCCAAAAATTTAGATTTTTCACCTGTCAAGCCAGTACAGTTCAGAAAATATTTATAAACATACTAATTTAATTTTTTTGCCCTGCTAATCCAATGAAACATATTCAGGGCTTGCACGAATGAAATATAACAAATCCAAAGAAAACTAAATTTTAACATAATAACAACTCTCTCTTCTAATTAATTTTACAACACTCCATGGGGTGGAGTGTAGTCCTGCTCGGCCAATAGAATTGCAAGCTCAAACCTCAATACATGTGGAGATAGTAAGGAGTGAGTATTACACATAAAATGGGGAGGCAGTTTCCAATTAAGACATAATGTAACACTAAGCCATACACATACCGCAATTCAATCACAACATCATAAATAAGAGTCAATGTATCACAATTCATTTTCAAGTATTCATTAACTTCTCAAGTCAACTTTATCTCTTTATTCTCATACATTAATCTCATAATGCCTTTTATTCTCATTTCACAATTTATAATCACATTTCTCATTCAGTGTATTCCAGTCACGACTTTATTGCGTTCGCACCACATGCGCGATCACGACTTACCACGTCTGGACAACACTCCCGGTTAGAACCGGTTTGCATCACTAGGAATTTAACGCTCCTGCCAGGACTTTGGCACACCCAAGGGTCTCTCGCTCAACTAGGTCTCTATCTCACCCAAAAGGCTTCACCTGTTAAGCTATGCTATCATATAATTTTCCACATTCCAATTACACATTCAGTTATTTGAATTCATTCACTTTTCACATTCTCAACACATTTTATGTCTTTTATTTTGGCAATGAATTGAGTCTTGGTGCATCGATGCCTAACAGGAATTTGGACCTAATGGGAATTTCATGCCTGGTTGAGAACGTAGCCCTTGGGAATTTGATACACCCGGCAGGGGCACCTAGTCTATCAATGCACCGATCCTCAATTCAACTGCACTTCCATTATTATTTACTTTATTCATTATTGACATTCTTTGCCTTGAATTCTAATCAACATAATATCTCAGTCATTTCACAAATCAAGCATTCAAATCATCAACAATTACCAAATATCAAGATGGAACATATCAACATCAAAATAATTTCCCTAAGTCATAAATTCTATTTTTAATAATTATTCTATATCATATCAACCTAAACTAACACATAACTCTTAGTACCCATTATATGCATATTGTAAACTAAACCCCAGAGTACGGTAATACTCACTATAACCCACTCCTTACCTTGCTTTAACTCTTAGTTTTGTCAAATACCGATTCGTTCCACGCGATGTGATCCCTTGTTTTCACGTCGTGTCTGAAATTAGTGCCTTCAAATAAAAGGTATACAACATCTAAGTTAAACTCTTGTTTTTCAAACGCTTAAAAATCCAATCATCTCAATTTAGCTTAACTTTCGAAAACAAGTCTCAAAATAACAACTAATAATCAAATTACAACTTATACTTTTCTTTAAATCACATTTCTAATCTTACTTTATATAAGTCAATGATTCTAGACAAAAAATCAATTAAATCTTAAAACTTACTCCAACCAAACACTTAACACAAACTTGACAAATTCCAAATCATGTGCCCAAAACCGAATTATGCTCCAATAATCCATTACTCAATATCACTTAAACCAAAACTTAACCTCTTTTTAAAAACAATCTCATTCAAATTACTCATAAAACAATTTTAAAACGAAAACAACATTTTTCATAAACACTTATTAAAATTCCAAATCTCAATATCAAAGTACGTTCATTAACTACATTAACTATTTGACACTAACTCTTTTTAAAGCAATGACAAGTAAGCATAAAATAAATTAAAGATCTACCTCTTTTCCCCTTTTTTTTTTGTTTTCTTTAAATTCGGCCAGCACCCAAAACCAAGAAGAAAAATCACTTTTTAATCCCAAAAGCTCTTTCTTTTCATATGTAATTAAGGGAATCAATAATAGTCCTACAAAATAAAGAAATCAAATACTCAAGACAATATCATTTTCTATTTCCTATGCCTCAGTCAATTCGGCCAAGTTAAAGATCAAGAGAAAAATCAATCTTTGGTTCAAATCCCATTATCACCTTATAAGATTGCATGAAATTGGAGGTGTATACATGCCCAAACCAAAATACATATGTGCATAAACATTACTCTTTTATTTTCATAAAAAGTGATGACTTTTCATTATTTCCATATCAAAACAGCATGTGCAAGGAAAGATCTCACTTCTGTTGTTGAAAATATTAACATGTAACTGTAAAATCAAATCTCTGATTAAGGTGGATTAATTTTGATGATGACAATGTAATTAAATTATGGACTTAATTTGAAGAATGCAAGCCCAACAATAAAGAAGATCAAGTGTTTAGTTTAATTATTCATTCTCATTTATTCTTATTGTATTTTATTTTATTTATGAGAGTGGGTAGTTTAGGTTTTTATTCTCACATAGGGTCAAATCATATTCATGCATGAAAGGTTGAGATTAAAACCAATCAGACTTGAGAAGAGAATTGAAAAACAATGTTAGAAAAACTTAATTTTTCCAACATTGAGCAATTCACTCGAGTGATTCTCAATTCACTCGAGTGATTTATGAATTTTCAGTAATATAGCCGTTGGATAAAGTAAAAAGGCAACACTATCAGAGTTGACTAAAACACTCGCGTGTTTTCAAAAAGACTCGAGTGATTTAGGTCTGTCAGCAAATTTTTTAAACGTTAGAAGAGGACAAAAAGGGAGAATAACTTGATTTTTGCTTCCCTTTTGTCCCCTCACTTATATTCTGAATAGTGGCCATTATCCCACAGAACAAGCTTACATTCTATCATTGATTCTCTCTCTCTCTCAAGTGTTAAAATCATTTTCTCTCTCTAAACTCAACCAAGCATTCATCTTTATTATTTGTCTTAGTGAGTTAAGAGAGTGTGCTTCATTTGTAAGAGAATTATTTGTTGCAAAATTCTCAATCACTCAAACACTTTAGCTTGTTTAGAAAATCTTGGTGAGGTATCCAAGTTCTCAAGCCTTGGGAGGTTCTCAAGCACAAAGACTAAGAGGATTCTTAGCTTGGTGGGCTCTTGGAGGTTCCAAGGAGCTTAAGAAGAAGGGACTCTTCATCACCAAATCAAGTTGGGGTAGAAATTTCAAGAGTTTGGTACACTCTTGAAAAGGGTTAGGATTGAGTGAGGAATCTCAATTTATCCTTGTAATTTCTAACAATTTGATCACTAGTAGAAACTCCTAAGTTGATTAGGGGGACTGGATTAGCACTCTAGATTGAGTGTGAACCAGGATAAAATTGGTGTTGTCTCTCTCTTTTATAGCTTTCTTAGTTTTCAAGTAAAACCAAACCCTAAGTTTTCTAGAAAGGGGCTTTTATAATTCTAGTAGCAATTGGTTGCAATTAACTTGTTTTCAACTTGTTTTAACTTAGTTTAATTGCCCTCTACTCTGATTTATATCTGCCCTGGATTAGTCTTTAAGAAATTGAATCATTTTGCTAAATTTCTCTGAAACTGCTCCTTTCTGTTCTGCATAAAACACTCGAGTGTTTTTCAATTCACTCGAGTGTTCTTCATTTTCACGCGAGTGTTTTTCAGGTTTTCTGAAAAACACGCGAGTGTTTTTAAATTCACTCGAGTAAATCGCCCAATTTCAGAAAAACAAGCTTTTGATCAATTATCTTTTAATTGCACCGAAAATTAGTCACTGTTGCTTCCATATTACTATTCACCCCCTCTAGTAATTGCTAAGCCCGCTTGTTGGTTTCCAACAAGTGGTATCAGAGCTCGGTCGAAAGATCGAGCGTAAAAGCTTTTTCGAAAAAGATCCTTTTGGAAACAAATGGGCTCTAGCAATCAACAAGAAGGGTCTATGTCTCTTAACCGACCTCCATTCTTCAATGGTGAAGATTATTCTTATTGGAAGGTTAAGATGAGAGTGTTTGTAGAAGCAATAGACACCGACATTTGGGATGCAATTGAAAAAGGTCCTTATATTCCTAGAAGAGTGATTAATGGTGAAGCCATTGTTATTCCTAGGACAAGTTGGAATGAAGATGATAAAAAGAAAGTTTCATATGATTTAAAAGCTAAAGATATCATCTTCTCCGCTTTGTCCAAAAATGAATTTCATAGGATTTCACAATGTCAATCGGCTAAAGAAATGTGGGATACCTTGCAAATCACTCATGAGAGAACTAGTGAAGTTAGAGACTCAAGATTAAATGCTTTAACTCATGAATATGAGCTCTTTCATATGTTCCCTAATGAGTCTATCAATGATATGCAAACAAGGTTCACACATATCGTTAACCAATTGATTGGCTTAGGAAAGGAATTTAGAGATGGTGAAACTACTAACAAAGTCTTGAGATGTCTTGATAGGAGATGGCAACCTAAGGTGACCGCCATCAAGGAAGCTAAGGATGTAAAATCTATGGACTTGACCACCTTGTTTGGGAAGCTCCAAGAACATGAGATGGAACTATCAAGACTTCACTTAAATGAAGATTCGGACAAGAAAAAGAAGAGCATCTCTCTAAAAGCCTCAACCAAAATGTCAAAAGAGGATGAAGATGAATCTTCAAGTGAAGGCTCCGATCGTGCTCTAAATGAGGAAGACATTAATTTATTTGCCAAGAGGTTCAACAAATTCCTCAAGGGCAAAAAAAGTAGTTCATCATTATCTAAGGACAAGAGACCTCAAGACAAAAGAATCAAGGATAGCAAGCCAAGAAACAAAAGCTCAAGTGAAATTGTGAAATGTCATGAGTGTGGTGGGATAGGACACATAAGAATGGAATGTCCCACCTACTTGAGAAAGAATGAGAAGAAGACTCAAGATGGCAAGGGGAAAATAGCTTACATTGTTTGGGATGAACCGGAAAAGGATTCCAAGTCATCCTCAAGTAGTTCGGATGATGAGGAAGCCAAGCTATGCCTCATGGCCAAGAATGACAATGAATCCTCCTCAAGTAGTGAAAGAAATGACAATGAGAGTGAGGATGAGGTATCATCTAACTATTCTTACACCTCCTCTCATACTATTTCTTATGATGATTTGCTAAATGAGTATAATGAAATGTTAACTCAATTTGAAAGACTTGCTAAAGTTAACAAAGAAAAAGGAAAGAAGCTTTTGGAGTATCAAAAGGAAATCAATGAATTAGAAAAATCTATTAATGATTTGAAACTACAAAATGCATCCTTGGAACTTGCTAACTCTAGTCATGTTTGTGAGAATGCAAATCAATCATATACCATCACTCATTGTGAAAAGTGTTGTGTGCTTGAAAATGAAGTTAATGATTTGAAAATAAAACTCAACACTTTTAACAAAAGTGATAGAAACCTAGATCGGTTAATTGGTTCTCTTAGACACAATTCAAACAAAACCGGTCTAGGATATGTCCACAAGAAAAAGAAAAATAAAGAGGTTGGTTCATTCTCAAAAATTGATTTTACAAAGAAACCAACTTGCTTTTATTGTGGAAAATTTGGACATACAAACAATAAGTGCCATATCAAAAATTTTGGAATTCAAAATGGTACTTATGTTTGGATTAAGAAGGAAGAATCATCCAAGACTAACAAAAAGGGACCCAACATAATTTGGGTACCCAAAATGAGCAAGTGATTGTGTCTTGTAGGTGTGCCTTAGAACCGAAAAGCAACTTTGGATACTTGATAGTGGATGTTCTAGGCACATGACGGGAGATAAGCGACACTTCATTGAGCTTACTCCTAAGGAAAAGGGATATGTCACTTATGGAGACAACAACAAAGGCAAAATACTTGGTATAGGTAAAATTGGTAATTCTTCCAACTTGGTTATTGATAATGTACTTTATGTTCAAGGATTAGAACATAATCTTTTGAGCATTAGTCAATTATGTGATATTGGTAACCATGTATTATTTACCTCTACTCATTGTCTCATAAAAAGTGACAAAGATGAATCTATCAAATTTGTTGGAAAAAGGTCTAATAACACTTGCATGGTTGAATTGAATAATATCACTTCTTTAGTTTCAAAATGTTTAATTAGCAAAGAAAGTGATACTTGGTTATGGCATCGTAGGACCGCTCACATTAATGTAAATCAACTTAAGAAACTTCAATCCAAAGACTTAGTAGTTGGTTTACCAAAGCTCAATTTTCAAATTAAAGGTGATTGCACTCCTTGCAAGAAGTGCAAACAAACTAAAAATCATTTTAGTTCCAAAAATGTTGTGTCCACAACAAGACCATTGGAAATGCTTCACATGGACTTGTTTGGACCTTCTCAAGTTAAAAGCTTTGGTGGCAACTACTATGCCTTGGTGATTGTTGATGATTATTCAAGATTTACATGGACATTATTTTTAAGTGCTAAGAGTGAGGCCTACAAGTCTTTTAAACGCCATATTAAACTTGCCCAAAACCAAGTAAACCAAAAAGTGATTATTATTCTAACCGACCATGGAGGTGAATTTGAAAACTATAAATTTGATAGATTTTGTGATAAGCATGGAATTGAGCACCAATATTCGGCACCTAGAACTCCACAACAAAATGGAGTTGTTGAGAGGAAAAATAGGGTGCTAGAGGAACTTGCTAGAACCATGTTAAATGATTCTCAAGTACCTCATTACTTTTGGGCCGATGCCGTTAATACGGCTTGTTATGTAATGAATAGAATTTTAATTAGGCCCATGATAAAGAAAACCCCCTATGAGCTTTACAAAGGTAGAAAACCCAATATATCCCATTTCCATGTTTTTGGATGCAAAGTGTACATTTTAAACAATGGAAAAGATCAACTTGGAAAATTTGATTCTAAATCGGATGAGGGAATACTTTTGGGTTACTCTTCTCATAGCAAAGCTTTCAGAGTTTATAATAAACGAACTATGAATATTGAAGAATCTATTCACATTGTTTTTAATGAGTCTTCGAAAGAAGATAGTGTTTTATGTGAGGGTAGTGATGATGGACTTGAGATTTCAAATGTTGACAAAGAGATGGAAAAATCAAAGGATGAAGGAGAAGTCAAAGATGAACTTGATCCAGCTTGGAAAACGGTGAAAGCTCACCCTATTGACAATGTCATAGGAGATCTTTCAAAGGGAGTATTAACTCGTAGGTCAATTCAAAACATTTGTCATTTTGTTTCCTTTATTTCTCAAATCGAACCAAATTCAATCAAGGAAGCAATTATGGATGAACATTGGGTTATGGCCATGCAAGAAGAACTAAATCAATTTATTAGAAATGATGTTTGGGAATTAGTGCCTATACCCGATGATCATACCATAATTGGTTTAAAATGGATTTATAGAAATAAACTTGATGAATCCGGTTTGATTATAAAAAACAAAGCGAGACTTGTTGCCCAAGGGTACAACCAAGAGGAAGGTGTTGATTATGATGAGACCTTTGCTCCGGTTGCACGTCTTGAGGCAATCCGAATGTTGCTTGCCTTTGCATCAATTATGAATTTTACTCTTTATCAAATGGATGTCAAGAGTGCTTTCTTGAATGGTTTCATAAATGAAGAAGTGTATGTTAAGCAACCACCCGGTTTTGAAAGTCATGAGTTTCCAAACCATGTTTATAAGTTGAAAAAGGCACTCTATGGATTAAAACAAGCTCCTAGAGCTTGGTATGATCGATTAAGTACCTTTTTATTAGAAAATGACTTTCAAAGGGGAAAGGTTGATAATACCCTATTCATCTATAAAACCAAAGAGGACATTTTGTTAGTGCAAATATATGTAGATGATATTATCTTTGGTGCCACTAACGCGTCCTTGTGTAGAAAGTTCTCTAATTTGATGAAAAAGGAATTTGAAATGTCCATGATGGGGGAGCTCAAGTTCTTCCTAGGACTTCAAATCAAGCAAGTCAAGGAGGGGATTTTTGTGCATCAAGGAAAATATTGCAAGGAGCTCCTTGGAAAATTCGGAATGGACAAATGCAAAGAAGCATACACTCCCATGAGCACATCATGCTACCTAGACAAGGATGACATAGGTAAACCGGTTGATGTTAGTAAATATAGGGGCATGATAGGTAGTCTTCTATATCTTACCGCATCTAGACCGGATATTATGTTTAGTGTATGCATGTGTGCCCGTTTTCAAGCTAATCCTAAAGAATCACACCTATCCGCGGTTAAACATATTTTTAAATATCTTAAAGGAACAATTAACACCGGATTATGGTATCCTAGGGATGCTAGTCTTAGTTTAGTTGGCTATTCGGATTCCGACTTTGCGGGATGCAAGCTTGATCGCAAAATCACTAGTGGTACTTGCCATTTATTGGGAAGTTCATTAGTGTCATGGTTTTCTAAAAAGCAAGCTTGTGTTGCTCTTTCCACCGCCGAAGCGGAATATATCGCCGCCGGTAGTTGTTGTGCTCAACTCTTGCGGATGAAACAACAATTATCAGATTTTGGTTTAAAATTAGAAAGTGTTCCATTAAAATGCGATAACACGAGTGTCATCAATCTAACTAAGAATCCGGTATATCACTCAAGGACTAAACACATTGAAATTAGACATCATTTCCTAAGGGATCATGTTCAAAAGGGTGATTGCACAATTGAATTTGTAAGTACCACAAATCAATTAGCGGACATTTTTACAAAACCTTTGCCAAGGGATACCTTCTATCATATAAGAAGGGAACTTGGTATTTTAGAGGAGTCAAGTATAAACTAATTGATTTGTGCCATTTGAAAATCACCAAGTGTGTCTAACTTTAGTGTGTGGTGATACTTGTTTGTAATTACCTTGAAGATGTTATAAATTTGTGTCTTTAATTGTGTGTGATCATGTCTCCTATCTATTGGGTTCATTAAATGTGTTTGATTTTGTGCTTTTGTGTTTCAAAACTGAGTTTTTCTGCATATCTGATAAAAACACTCGAGTGTTTCGTAAATCACTCGAGTGATTTTAATTCAAAATTAAATCAGTTTTAATTGGAAAAGTTTTTGAGCAGGTCTGATGCAAAACACGCGAGTCTTTTATAAAAGACTCGAGTCTTTTGGGCCAACACTCGAGTGAATCCCATTTCACTCGAGTGAATTAAAAGTTTCTGAAAATCCCTCTTTCGGCTAACACGCGAGTGAATTCGATTTCACGCGAGTGTTCTTCAGAATTTCTGAAAAACACTCGAGTGATTTAAAATTCACTCGAGTGAATTCATCAGATAAAGCTTACTGCTGCGATTTTCTTTTCATTTTACTCGAACTTCTTTCTCTCTACTCGCGTTTTTTCTCTGTTCTCTCACCTCCATCTTCACAAATCTCACCCAAAACTCAAATTTCTTTCATATTTCAACTCTATTTCATCTTCTAAACTCATTTCTACTCCTATTTCACATCAAATTCAAGTTTTTGAGCATCAAATTCATCATTCCCTTTCCAAAACCCTAACTCCCCAAAAACCCCAATTTCTCAAAATTTCTTCTAGTTTTGCACTAGATTTTATGCTTTATGACTTTATTTCGCTATTTTGAGACTTTTGTTAATTTTGCTGGGAGTTGGATGTACCTATCTTTAAAACTCATGTTTCATGGTCTATGGATGGTGTGTGTGGAATGATGGATTTATGATATTTATGCATTAATCATGTTTTCTTCATGGTTTTCATGTTCTTTAAAGTTTTTTTTTATCGCTTCATAGTCATATTTTGATTCTTATTTAATCTTAAGGGAAAGTTTTCTTATTGATATCCTTCATTCTCCACCTTTGTTTCCAAAATGTTATATTTTTGATCATGACAAAAAGGGGGAGAAAGGAGATTAAAGAGCAAAGAGCATATTTTTTATTTTTTCCGCTTTCTTACTTTCACTCTGATGATATATGCTCTTGCTCTGATACCAATGAGCACTTGATTATGATTATTATTGTATTACGTTGTGCTTGGCATTTTCTGGATTGTACAGGTTAAAAAGGTTCCTAGATTGAGGGGGAGCTCTCAAGTGCTAGAGGTTTAATTATTTTGTCATCATCAAAAAGGGGGAGATTGTAAAATCAAATCTCTGATTAAGGTGGATTAATTTTGATGATGACAATGTAATTAAATTATGGACTTAATTTGAAGAATGCAAGCCCAACAATAAAGAAGATCAAGTGTTTAGTTTAATTATTCATTCTCATTTATTCTTATTGTATTTTATTTTATTTATGAGAGTGGGTAGTTTAGGTTTTTATTCTCACATAGGGTCAAATCATATTCATGCATGAAAGGTTGAGATTAAAACCAATCAGACTTGAGAAGAGAATTGAAAAACAATGTTAGAAAAACTTAATTTTTCCAACATTGAGCAATTCACTCGAGTGATTCTCAATTCACTCGAGTGATTTATGAATTTTCAGTAATATAGCCGTTGGATAAAGTAAAAAGGCAACACTATCAGAGTTGACTAAAACACTCGAGTGTTTTCAAAAAGACTCGAGTGATTTAGGTCTGTCAGCAAATTTTTTAAACGTTAGAAGAGGACAAAAAGGGAGAATAACTTGGTTTTTGCTTCCCTTCTGTCCCCTCACTTATATTCTGAATAGTGACCATTATCCAACAGAACAAGCTTACATTCTATCATTGATTCTCTCTCTCTCTCAAGTGTTAAAATCATTTTCTCTCTCTAAACTCAACCAAGCATTCATCTTTATTATTTGTCTTAGTGAGTTAAGAGAGTGTGCTTCATTTGTAAGAGAATTATTTGTTGTAAAATTCTCAATCACTCAAACACTTTAGCTTGTTTAGAAAATCTTGGTGAGGTATCCAAGTACTTGGTGAGGTATCCAAGTTCTCAAGCCTTGGGAGGTTCTCAAGCACAAAGACTAAGAGGATTCTTAGCTTGGTGGGCTCTTGGAGGTTCCAAGGAGCTTAAGAAGAAGGGACTCTTCATCACCAAATCAAGTTGGGGTAGAAATTTCAAGAGTTTGGTACACTCTTGAAAAGGGTTAGGATTGAGTGAGGAATCTCAATTTATCCTTTTAATTTCTAACAATTTGATCACTAGTAGAAACTCCTAAGTTGATTAGGGGGACTGGATTAGCACTCTAGATTGAGTGTGAACCAGGATAAAATTGGTGTTGTCTCTCTCTTTTATAGCTTTCTTAGTTTTCAAGTAAAACCAAACCCTAAGTTCTCTAGAAAGGGGCTTTTATAATTCTAGTAGCAATTGGTTGCAATTAACTTGTTTTCAACTTGTTTTAACTTAGTTTAATTGCCCTCTACTCTGATTTATATCTGCCCTGGATTAGTCTTTAAGAAATTGAATCATTTTGCTAAATTTCTCTGAAACTGCTCCTTTCTGTTCTGCATAAAACACTCTCGAGTGTTTTTCAATTATATTCACTCGAGTATTTCGTAGCATTTCACTCGAGTGTTCTTCATTTTCACGCGAGTGTTTTTCCGATTTTCTGAAAAACACGCGAGTGTTTTTAAATTCACTCGAGTAAATCACCCAGTTTCAGAAAAACAAGCTTTTGATCAATTATCTTTTAATTGCACCGAAAATTAGTCACTGTTGCTTCCATATTACTATTCACCCCCCCTCTAGTAATTGCTAAGCCCGCTTGTTGGTTTCCAACAGTAACAACTCAAGAGTTTTTCTTTCAAACAAAATCAAAGCTTTTTGACATAACTCAAGTAAATCAACCTGTACAGTAAAGAGATTAAAATCAATATAAATTATAATACAAGTTTAATTTTCAAAACAGTTTAATATTAAATAATTATAATCAATAACATTAAAATTAGTATTAATATAAGAATTAAAAGACAATATAGAGCAATTCGAAAGTATTAGGGATTTACCCTCAAATATGGTTTGAAGCAAGATAGGGGGAAGACCGGTTCGGTTCGGTTCAGCAAACACGGCAGTAGCAACACCTTCATCATCGCACCTTATGGCTGGGGTGGGTTTTGCAACCAGGGAAGAAGGCACGTCGCGAGCTCCAAGGTCCTTGTTTGGTTCAACGGCGGCGCCGGTCCATGGGTTGCGATTCGCGACCAAACCAAGAGAGAGAGAGAGATCACGACTGGAGAGAGAAACCGAGGAAGAAGCCGACCGCGAGAGAGGCTGCGCAACGGCGGTCGTGGTTGGGGGAGGAAGAGATGAAGGCGGTGGTGGTGGCCTTGCTGGGTGGCGATGGCGCCATGGCAGAGAGAGAGAGTATGGGGGGAAGGGTGGCTGCGGAACCCCCCTTTGCTGAAGAATAGGGCTTTGCCCTCACACCCACAACACCCACACACGTATACTCTTCTTCTCTTATTTTTCTTTCTCTTTTTTTTTTTGCTTTACCTGTAGTTTTATTTATTTATTATTTATATTAAATAAAAATAAATATTATTATTATTATTATTTTTCAACACATACACACACATATTTTACTTATTCTTTTATTTTAAAACTCAAAATATCAAAAATCAATTTTAAACAATAAACATTGATATTAGAATAAAATCATAAGATAGGAAACTTATAACTATTGAAAATACAATATGAAACATGAAATATATATCAAAAAATAAAGTGAAGTATAAAAAGTGTATTTTTTTTATATAAGGTAACTATTTTAAATGAATTTACTTTCAAATATAATTAAATATTCTTTCGTAGTTAACATAATGCATTCTAGGAAAATACCCAACACTTAAATGATTGATTTCAAGAAAAAATTATTTAATTTAATAAAATTTATAATTATACTAGGGATTAAAATTAGGGATGTTACAGTTCTCCCCCACTTAGGAGAATTTCGTCCCCGAAATTCCGGTTGGTTCAAGCGAATGGATAACCATCACTTAAACAGGACCTTTAACTATTATATTTAACTCTTCCCAAGTTCACTCCCCCACTTATGATGCTCCTAGATCAATAGTGTTTCTCAATTCTATTTCCGACCCATCAACCCCAAATTTTCATCTAAGATCGAACCGATAGAAAACAATACAGGAACCTACTACGGGAAGATCAAGGTTTGCTAATTCATGAACTTAGATAGTTGGATAGACAGATAGACATGGACAAAGAATGAAACTTTAGGTTTATATAAATATGCTTAACTCTTTTACTTTGGGTCTTTCTATGCCAACTCTAAGGATTTCCATGCTAAGCCTAATTCGTTTCTAACGTCTTTCCCTTGACTCCCTTATATCTTCCTCACACCTAGGGTGACCCATTCTCATTTGACCTTGATTTTGGTTACCTTTATAAAATATTTCTTCACACATTCAACTTCAAGCGAGAAAGGCCTAATATGTATGTCTATGCAAATTGCATGACAATTGCTCCTATGAAATGCATAACACACTTAGTCATAATCAGGCTTCACATTCTTAAACATACCAAGTCTATCTTACCACATATCACAAGTTGATTCATAGTGTGCAGCCATGTGTTCAAACATATACAAGCATAGAGTTCATCATTACTAGACAAACAATTAGCATATGCATATGGTTATGCATTTAGGATATAAAAGGAAAATAAAGCATGTCACATCACCCCTACCTAACATCTTGCATGCTCACAACTTTCACTTCCAGATGCAACATAATAATATCACAAGTACAGCCAAGTAACTGAGAACTCACACATAACACATTTAGGACGTATATAAAACTCATGTCATACCCGCTCATATTTATTTGAAATTTGTCCTACTTCACATGCAAGTATTTAAAGGTAACATATTCGAAAATTAGTTCAAAAGGAGTTCGGGAGGTATGGTGTTCACTATTTGCCCGAAAGCCCGAAAACCGGAAAAATTACATGGCTGTAGTAAAGATGCATTTTTGAAAAACACCAATTCAATTTCAAACTCTGTGAAAATTTATAGGTAGTGTCCCTACATATAGAAGAACAACGTGGTAAATTTTCAGGTCGATCGGAGTTCGTTAGGTTCAGTTTTAACCCGGTGACCACTTTGTCAAAAACACTGTAACATCGGGGCTGAACCTAAATTATATTTTTTTTAAAATAGTAAACAAATTCCAAATAACCCCAAAATTTACAGGGACATCAGATATACTTAGCCAAAAGTTGTGTAAAATTTTCAGACCGATTGGAGCACGTTAGACTCGACTTTTCCCTTGCATTCGCAGTGTCGGAGACACCGGAATTGTCGGGTCTGATTGTGAAAAAGCATTTGTTTAAAATACTAACTTGCTCCAAACAGCTTGAACTTTTACACACAACATGGATTCAAACTTGGGATGCTCACATAAAATTTTCCATGACATTTTGAGCATCCTGAGCCCGAAAATGAATTTAACTTTATATGAAAAACCCCAATTTCCCTTAGACTTTCACAAAACTTCAAAATAATTTTCCGGAACTTAAAGGTCGAATGATTTTATCTACCAATAGGTATTTATATTTGAGGTGATCAGTCTCAAATATACATACATTAGTGATACAATTATTCTCGTGTCGCCTAAGTTTTTGGTTAGGCGACTCTTAGTTCCCGGACTTCATGACAAGTTCAAAAATACCAAAGTCTTGAGTTGTGTTGTCACATTTAGAAGTGGCTCAATTGGTTCAAGACTAAAGATTAATTTCTCCCGGTGGGATAGCAACTTAGTACTCTAGCCCGTTGGGGTATTTCATTTCTTTAATCTCGTCATTCGTCCATTTCTAAATATGGAACATTTATTCTCACAAGATTTCGGGCTTTGCTTGGTAAATCTCAAATCAATTTATTAAAAGCAACACATCAAGTCAAACACTAAGCATTTAGACACCTATCAAGTCAAAACAAACACTTAGCAAGCATCCAAGCAAGAAATTATTACGCGTGTGCTCAAAATCGGAATAGAGCTAAGCCCTTATCATGCGTCAACTCTAACACTAGTCTAGGACCAAATATTTCAATCAAAATATAACTCAGTCAAGTCCAGCAAATGCACACATCATCATTAGCACTCACAAAATGTTAATTGGTGCAATGAGTCAAATGCAAAAATTTAAGGAAATGCAAATGCACAACCATTTCTATTATGACTTTAGCAATACACAAATAGATACTAGAATAAACTGCTATTAACTATAAGTTACTCGCTTGGTGAGTAAGCACAGGAGATGTGAGTCCACACTCCAAAGGCCGAGGGAAACTACTCTGATACCAAAATGTAACACTCTCCTAAACATTTAATTAAATTGAGTTTTATAAAAATATGGACTTGAAAATTTCGATAAAAATCCGGCAGAGTTTGCTCTGTTTTTTCGGATTTCCAAAAATTTAGATTTTTCACCTGTCAAGCCAGTACAGTTCAAAAAATATTTATAAACATACTAATTTAATTTTTATGCCCTGCTAATCCAATGAAACATATTCAGGGCTTGTACGAATGAAATATAACAAATCCAAAGAAAACTAAATTTTAACATAATAACAACTCTCTCTTCTAATTAATTTTACAACACTCCACGGGGTGGAGTGTAGTCCTGCTCGGCCAATAGAATTGCAAGCTCAAACCTCAATACCTGTGGAGATAGTAAGGAGTGAGTATTACACATAAAATGGGGAGGCAGTTTCCAATTAAGACATAATGTAACACTAAGCCATACACATACCACAATTCAATCAAAACATCATAAATACGAGTCAATGTATAACAATTCATTTTCAAGTATTCATTAACTTCTCAAGTCAACTTTATCTCTTTATTCTCATACATTAATCTCATAATGCCCTTTATTCTCATTTCACAATTTATAATCACATTTCTCATTCAGTGTATTCCAGTCACGACTTTATTGTGTTCGCACCACATGCGCGATCACGACTTACCACGTCTGGACAACACTCCCGGTTAGAACCGGTTTGCATCACTAGGAATTTAACGCTCCTGCCAGGACTTTGGCACACCCAAGGGTCTATCTCTCAACGAGGTCTCTATCTCACCCAAAAGGCTTCACCTGTTAAGCTATGCTATCATATAATTTTCCACATTCCAATTACACATTCAGTTATTTGAATTCATTCACTTTTCACATTCTCAACACATTTTATGTCTTTTATTTTGGCAGTGAATTGAGTCTTGGTGCATCGATGCCTAACAGGAATTTGGACCTAATGGGAATTTCATGCCTGGTTGAGAACGTAACCCTTGGGAATTTGATACACCCGGCAGGGGCACCTAGTCTATCAATGCACCGATCCTCAATTCAACTGCACTTCCATTATTATTTACTTTATTCATTATTGACATTCTTTGCCTTGAATTCTAATCAACATAATATCTCAGTCATTTCACAAATCAAGCATTCAAATCATCAACAATTACCAAATATCAAGATGGAACATATCAACATCAAAATAATTTCCCTAAGTCATAAATTCTGTTTTTAATAATTATTCTATATCATATCAACCTAAACTAACACATAACTCTTAGTACCCATTATATGCATATTGTAAACTAAACCCCAGAGTACGGTAATACTCACTATAACCCACTCCTTACCTTGCTTTAACTCTTAGTTTTGTCAAATACCGATTCGTTCCACGCGATGAGATCCCTTGTTTTCACGTCGTGGCTGAAATTAGTGCCTTCAAATAAAAGGTGTACATCATCTAAGTTAAACTCTTGTTTTTCAAACGCTTAAAAATCCAATCATCTCAATTTAGCTTAACTTTCGAAAACAAGTCTCAAAATAACAACTAATAATCAAATTACAACTTATACTTTTCTTTAAATCACATTCCTAATCTTACTTTATATAAGTCAATGATTCGAGACAAAAAATCAATTAAATCTTAAAACTTACTCCAACCAAACACTTAACACAAACTTGACAAATTCCAAATCATGTGCCCAAAACCGAATTATGCTCCAATAATCCATTACTCAATATCACTTAAACCAAAACTTAACCTCTTTTTAAAACAACCTCATTCAAATTACTCATAAAACAATTTTAAAACAAAAACAACATTTTTCATAAACACTTATTAAAATTCCAAATCTCAATATCAAAGTACGTTCATTAACTACATTAACTATTTGACACTAACTCTTTTTAAAGCAATGACAAGTAAGCATAAAATAAATTAAAGATCTACCTCTTTTCCCCTTTTTTTTGTTTTCTTTAAATTCGGCCAGCACCCAAAACCAAGAAGAAAAATCACTTTTTAATCCCAAAAGCTCTTTCTTTTCATATGTAATTAAGGGAATCAATAATAGTCCTACAAAATAAAGAAATCAAATACTCAAGACAATATCATTTTCTATTTCCTATGCCTCAGTCAATTCGGCCAAGTTAAAGATCAAGAGAAAAATCAATCTTTGGTTCAAAACCCATTATCACCTTATAAGATTGCATGAAATTGGAGGTGTATACATGCCCAAACCAAAATACATACGTGCATAAACATTACTCTTTTATTTTCATAAAAAGTGATGACTTTTCATTATTTCCATATCAAAACAGCATGTGCAAGGAAAGATCTCACTTATGTTGTTGAAAATATTAACATGTAACAACTCAAGAGTTTTTCTTTCAAACAAAATCAAAGCTTTTTGACATAACTCAAGTAAATCAACCTGTACAGTAAAGAGATTAAAATCAATATAAATTATAATACAAGTTTAATTTCCAAAACAGTTTAATATTAAATAATTATAATCAATAACATTAAAATTAGTATTAATATAAGAATTAAAACACAATATAGAGCAATTCGAAAGTATTAGGGATTTACCCTCAAATATGGTTTGAAGCAAGATAGGGGGAAGACCGGTTCGGTTCGGTTCAGCAAACACGGCAGTAGCAACACCTTCATCATCGCACCTTATGGCTGGGGCGGGTTTTGCAACCAGGGAAGAAGGCACGTCGCGAGCTCCAAGGTCCTTGTTCGGTTCAACGGCGGCGCCGGTCCATGGGTTGCGATTCGCGACCAAACCAAAAGAGAGAGAGAGATCACGACTGGAGAGAGAAACCGAGGAAGAAGCCGACCGCGAGAGAGGCTGCGCAGCGGCGGTCGTGGTTGGGGGAGGAAGAGATGAAGGCGGTGGTGGTGGCCTTGCTGGGTGGCGATGGCGCCATGGCAGAGAGAGAGAGAGAGTATGGGGGGAAGGGTGGCGGCGGAACCCCCCTTTGCTGAAGAATAGGGCTTTGCCCTCACACCCACAACACCCACACACGTATACTCTTCTTTTATTTTTCTTTCTCTTTTTTTTTTTTGCTTTACCTTTAGTTTTATTTATTTATTATTTATATTAAATAAAAATAAATATTATTTTTTTTTCAACACATACACACACATATTTTACTTATTCTTTTTTTTAATACTCAAAATATCAAAAATCAATTTTAAACAATAAACATTGATACTAGAATAAAATCATAAGATAGGAAACTTATAACTATTGAAAATACAATATGAAATATGAAATATATATCAAAAAATAAAGTGAAGTATAAAAAGTGTATTTTTTTTTATATAAGGTAACTATTTTAAATGAATTTACTTTCAAATATAATTAAATATTCTTTCGTAGTTAACATAATGCATTCTAGGAAAATACCCAACACTTAAATGATTGATTTCAAGAAATAATTATTTAATTTAATAAAATTTATAATTATACTAGGGATTAAAATTAGGGATGTTACAGGGTGCACAAATCAAAAATATTGGATCTTGGAGGTTATAATACGTAATACTTTAAATATTGAATTCGGCGATTACTTTAATTGAGAAATCATATACTTCCATGTCATTTCAAAACTTAGATAGCATCCTCTTGGGTCTAATCAAATATCTTATAGTTCACACGTTGAAAACATAAGTGATGCCATCCATTATTTCATCCAAACCATTTGAAAACACCATAGCCGAATTCCTTTAAATCATTATTATCAGAGTAAGCGGAAATACTAGGACTATGAAACAAAGCTGTAGTATGAACATAGGTTTATATATACATGAAAGCTAGTAAGTACATAGTCCTGATCATAAAAGTCTCCAAATCCCAAGTACAAGTCCATACTATAATATAAACCTTAATCAAAAGATAGATCAGTGCTCCAGAGTTCTCAAAAGGTAATATGTACAGTATCTACATAACAAAATAAAAGACTCCAAAACTGATCTCAAAACATAGTAGTAGAAGTAGTAGTCTCCCAGTAGTAGAAGCAGCAGTCATCATCATCCATCAGCAAAACTCCTCCACAGCAACAGATACACCAGACCCCTGATCCACATCACCTATCCTAGGCATGTACCTATGGATCATCATCCCTCCACTGACTCCCGGTAGAATTCTCAACAGGCCTGCCTCTGCTCTCGTCCTCGACAGGATCCTCCTCAATCTCACCCGACGGAGTAGGTACCCTACCACTGGGTACGGGGTCAGGTGTTGGTGTGACCCTAATAGGACTTGTCGGATCAGGTGAGGGAGTCTTCTCTCGAACGACTCTAGGAGAAAAAGGGTGTGAGCGGACAGGTCTAAATCGAAAGCTATGATAGGAGCGAGCTGGTCGAGTGGGAGGTGGTCTATGGTAAGTGTAAAAAGGAGGTACATGCATAGTATAAATGATGGGGATCCTGAATCTACGAGGACGAAATCGAACCAATGGATTAGGGTGATAGAAGGTCAGCTCAACCTCACCCTCATACACTGCCCGATGATCCTCATAGATCCATACTCCACTAGGAAGTGGGCGGATCTCGATGCAAGCGATGTATCGCGACATCACCTACAGGGGCACAGGGATAAGCAAAACTATACACATAACGGATATAGCATAAAAGATAAGAAATATAAGCATGAACAAATAGCATCAATTCAGTTAACAATCACAGTTATCATTTAACAAATATTTGATGCAAGTAGGATGCTCACACTTATTTACAATTAACAAACTTTAATTTATTTAAGGATAAGTGGCATGATGTATGAGTCTAACTCTCAAATCCTAACTCCATCAATCTATGTCACTCTCTGACGTCCATCCTTTACTTCACATATGTACTCAACAGTACGTTGTACTCCTAGTTGTACAACATTCGTACATTCACCCTAGAATGTACACGACAAGCTTGGAAATGATACATAACGCGCTCCTCGAGCAGCGTCCCGTCGTCCAATACGGAATAATCATATCATCAGCGTATTACTCTTGCTGGCCACATCGTCAACCATAATGTGTCATCAAGCGAGCCGTCAATTGGCAATCCCAAAGGCCCTCCTCATGTTATCAAAACATGACAAATGATCTAACATCCGAACTCCAGAATGAATGCAATTTAACTTAAACAGAATTGATTGGTATTTCACATTTAATAATGTCTCACATTATTATATTCAACAATAATTTATACCATCATCAATCAGTCCTTTTAAGTCTCAGGTCATATGAATGATTAGTACTTCAAGTATAATCTCAATGATTCAGAATTAAAAATGGTATTTTAAAGTATTTTTGACACTGGTAATCGATTATCATAATCTGGTAATCGATTACTATGTGTATTTTACCAAGTCTGTAGAAGATGCAACTGGGTAATCGATTATCAGATCGTGGTAATCGATTATCCATGACAGCAGAACACTAAAATTGGGGTTTTAACATACCATTTTTATTTCTAACCATTTTTAACTTATTCCAATCATTCATACACCTCAAGAATCATATTTTAAACATGTTCCACACCAGAAATAGAATTAAATCACAGGATTCACAAGAGTTCACTTAATTTTGCAAAAATCATGTATTTCAACAACTCAACATACCAAAACTCAAATTACTCACTCAAGTCATGGTTTCAGGTTCTTAGTAGCTTGCATGCATCAATTATAACTTGCTCAAATAAGTTTTAGAGCACATTTTGGTCTCCAAACCAAATTACTAATTCAACTTAAGCCCTTAGAGTCTCTTGGTGACTCTCTAATCAAATTACTTGCTTTTAAACTCTATCTAGTGTATAATAAGCTTTCCCTTACCAGAACAGAAGTGATCAATCAGAAAATTCACAAAGAGAATGCTTCCAAATTCGTTTCCCCCAAAAACACCTTTTCAGCAGCACATGCAGACCAGATTCGAGCAGGGTCATAAGATCAGAATGTTTGACCACCCAAACATGCATAAAAATTAGGGAAAATGATTAGGATTTGTTCTCTACAACAAGAACAAAAGAATGGAACAAATTTGAGACTCAAGGATTACAGGAGCTTACCAAAATCAATGCCTAAAGTCAGCTCCAGACCTTAGATTTTCAGTTCTGCAGATTTAATGCCTTGACTTTGGAGACTCGATTCTTTTAACACACGAACTCTTAGCTCATGATTTTGGTGTCTTTTGAAGCTCTGGATGTGAGCTTCACGATAGTGTATGGTTTATGGGTTATTGTTCAAGATTGAAAGAGAACGAGATGGGGCAATTTATGAACCCTAACAAAGCAAATTCCAGAAACTTGGCCAAAATGGAATTCAATCCATCAACCAACGAGTTTATATAGCCAAATTGGAGACACATGCATGTTGACACACAATTAGGGACGTGTTATGGGTTGATTTCATGTCAAGGCATGGTGACTTGTGGCTGATTACTCATCAAACGCACTAACACTGGTGCTACTGCACTTTGGTAATCGATTACTGTATCGTGGTAATCGATTACCACGACTGAAATTTCCAAAAATTTATATTTTATTGAATTTCCCTCCAAAACCTTTCTAATATAGCTTTTAGATCCTTTCCCAAGGACTTAACTGCAAAACTAACATTTTCATTTCAAATAAATTTTTAAGAACCATTTTTTATTCTCCTTTTACCAAACACTTTCATACACACACATTTTTAATCAAAAATTAAATAAAGATAATTAATTATAAAATAAATTTATAAATAACTTTTACTTAATCAGGGATGTTACAAAGAACACGCAAACCAATTTTTATACTGGTTCGGTCAATCTAGCGAGTGACCTACGTCCAGTCCCCAAGCGACCCGCTTGAGCCTTTTATATACTTGAATTAAGCCACACCCAATTACAACCAGAGCACCCCGCACACTACTAGGAACCTCCGTTCGCTAGGGGCCTCAACAACACAGCAGGGTTCCTCACCCTACGAACGTCTCACACGTTCAACTACGGGATTCTCTCCCTAACCACTAAGGTTTCAATACAATATGATGTGAGTGATTACAATAGTATATTGTGTTCTCAACAACACGGATACAACAATATAGGTTCTATGATAATGAGATTAAATCACAAGAGTATTTGGCCAAAACAAGGTTTTCTTATCAATTGAGTATGAACGATGAAAAGCTTGAAGTTTTTGGAGAAGAAGAAGAAGAAGAGAGAAAGCGTGAATGATCAGAATTGTCAGAGCGTTAGAAATGTAGGAGTGTAGTTGTTCTTAAAACATAAAAATCTGATTTTGAGAATAAGAAGCAACAAATTAAATTTTTAAAATCAAAACCAAATCAAATTGATATAAGAAATAAAATAAAAGATTTGAAACTTAAATCGGAATATTTTCAAAAATAAAATCAATTTCGAATTTTGAAAATAAATCAGAATCAATTAAGTAAAAACAAATCTGGAAATAAAACAAAATGATTCTGACACGTTTTTCAATAAAACTTGAGGTAACCGATTACTTCATACAGGTAATCGATTATCACCTTAAAAATAGAAACTTTGAAATTCATTTGAAAAATCCAGTAATAGATTATTCATTCCAGGTAATCGATTACTTCACTCCTATTTAATATATGATGCATCTCATATAATCGATTACCACTAATCTAATAATCGATTACAGAGACTCTGATTTTTGTATGATGCAACATCATGTAATCGATTACATCAGGGCAATAATCGATTACTCTGCCTCAGGAAAATGTATGATGCAACATTGATAATCGATTACTTGATCTAGGTAATTGATTACTCTTATTAAAAAAGTAATGGATTATTCAAGTTCACCTAATCGATTATTCACACTCTGGTTTTTCTATGATGCAACAAAAGTAACTACTTGATGCTTGATGCTTGACTTGATGCTTGAAACTTGAAACTTGTTTGTTATCATCAAAACTCTATCTTCTTCTAGAAATCTTCTAGCGTTGACTCTTTACGTCCTTTAGGGCAAGCTTGATTTCCAACAAGTTCTGTGTAATACTCACCTCTTAACTGTTTTTACATAGGTTCGGAGCTTGAGTTAGCACAGTCCCCGGCCGAGCAGGAATGCTCTCCCTCACAGGGAGAGTAGTTTGTAGATGTCTCATTTATTTTGTGAGGTCTTGGGCTGATTATGAGACTTATTTATGTTTATGAACTTTGTGGGCTCTGCATATGTATTTTGATGTAGATAGTCAGCAGGGGCGGCCCAAGACGTGATCTTTGGGGTTGGGTTTTACTTTTGGGGATAGTTTTATTTCCATAGACCTGTATTGTTGTTTACTGATATGTGGATCAGGATGTAAGATATGGCATCATATCATGTGGCCCGGTATGGCTGGATATGGTGTGATACGATATGTTATGTTTTATATTTGCCTGGTATTCTCTGAAATAGTTCTGGCAGGTCAAGCAGGGAAAAGATTAATTTTGGAATGTCCATAAAACAGGGGACCCGAATTTTCCGGAGATTTTCATAATAAGCTTAAGTTTAAAAATAAATTTTTATGTCCGTAATTTTATTAATCGCTAATTAAGGGTATTTATAAGTAGGGAGTTACACTCACACTCAGATTATAATTCAAATAACATTTAATTATTTATGAGTGGCTTGATGTATGAATGTCCTATCATCAGTCCTAGCTTCCATAGAAACTACTTTCCCCTTCAGGGGCGGCCATCCTTATAACTTCATGTACAATTTTTGTACTCGGTACCTTTGCGGGGTATAATTCAATACCATTCCTTGGAATGTATTACACTCAAGTTTGGTAGTGATTCGAAACGCCGCAACCTCGCAGACGTCACACTCCAACGTAATAATCACATCATCAGTATCCTCACACTGGCCACGTTTTTATTACACATAAACGTGTCATCAAGTATGACGTGTTTGGCGCTCCCAGAGGCCCTCCTCAAGTTATAAAAATAACCGTGAAAATTTGATCTATCATCCAGACTCCAAGCATGAATGCATTACAATAAATTTCATTGATTGGTATTTAAATTACTTGATAATTATATCCAACATTATATCCAAGTAATTAAACATATTTCATGAACATTTTCAAGAAAATAATTAAAATACCCATTCAGTCTTCTTTTAATCACAAATCATGTCCATAAATTTGATTTATATTATAAAAAATTGGTTCATAAATAAAAATGGCATTTTTAAGTATTTTCAGCACTGGTAATCGATTATCAGGATCTGGTAATCGATTACCACGTTTATTTTCAATGTTCTGTATCAGACATGGTCTGGTAATCGATTATCAAATCGTGGTAATCAATTACCATGACAACAGATGTACTGAAAATTGGGTTTTAACATACCATTTTCATTTCTAACCAAATTTAACTCAAACCAAGCATTCACAGAGTTGAAATAACATATTTTGGACATGTTCAAACTCATAAAACACATCATATCATCAAGATTACATACATGTTCTTCATTATGCATAAAAACCATTTAAACAACAACTCATAGCACCAAATCATAGAATACTCAATTAATTCATGATTTCAAGGTTTTAACAGTTTGCATGCATCAAATATAGTCTGCTCAAGTCAGTCACAGAGCACAATTTGGTCTCCAAACCAAATTCCTAATTCAAACTAAGCCCTTAGAGCCTCTTGGTGGATCTCTACATAAAATCATATTCTTTAATCTCAAACTAGTGTAAGTTAAGCTTTCCCCTTACCTCACAGACGTGATCAAACAGAAACTTCACAGAAAATAAGCTTCCAAATTCGATTTCGCAAAAATCACTTTTCAGCAGCACATGCATAGCAGTTTTGAGTAGGGTCACAAGATCAGAGTTTTTGACAAGTCAATCATGCAAACAAATTGGGAAAAATGGTTAGGGTTTGTTCTCCACAACAAGGACAAGAGAATGAAACAATTTTGGAATCAAATGGGCTCATTAGCTTACCACAATCAACTCATAAAGTAAGCTCCAGACCTCATATTTTCAGTTCTGCAGAATTGAAACCTCAACTTGCAGACTTCGATTCTCCTTCCACACACACTCTTAGCTCACGATTTTTATATCACTGCAAAGCTTGAAATCTAAGCTTTGCAATGGTGTATAGCTTGTGTATTATTGTTCTGAATTGCGAGAGAACGAGAGGTTCGATTCTATGAACCCTAACTAAGAAAACACGGAGTAATTTTGCAAAACTTGGCCAAATGGGTTTGATTCAACACAACCAAGAGTTTATATAGGCAAAATCAAGTAGCATGCAAGGCGACGTGTGTTTAGAGACGTGTTTAAGGCATGATTTCGTGTCAACAATGGGGAATTAGGGACATGACTCATCAAACGTACTATGAACTGGTGTTGCTGCATTATGGTAATCGATTGCCGAATCGTGGTAATCGATTACCACGACTGAAATTTTAAAAAATTTATATTTTATTGTATTTCCCTCCAAAACCTTTTCTAATATTACTTTTAGGTCCTTAAACAGGGACGAAATTGCAAAACTCATATTTTCACATGAAAATAATTATCAAATTATTTTTCATGCATTCTCACTTAACAAATGCACACACAAAATACATAATTAATCGAAGATTAAATTAAAATTAATTAATTATAAATAAAATTTATAATTAAACTTTCATTAATCAGGGATTAAAAATTTGGGGTGTTACACCCGGCTAATAACGTTGATGCTAATATGCATGATGCACCTTTTGATAGCAATATGGTTGAACACGAACATGTTAATAGATATCAAGAGTTGGTGTTTGATGCTGTTGGTCTTGATCATGGGCTGCGTTTTGATCAAAATGTAGAGGAACCTCCAAATATGGAAGCTGCCAAGTTTTATGGAATGTTGAATTCAGCTCGGCAACCATTATGGTCAGGTTGTAAAAATACATTGGACTTGTCCTCTTCTGTTACAATGATGAGTTTAAAATCAAAACACAACATGTCTCAAGCTTGTTTCAATGATGTGATGAAATTTATGAAGCGCTCAAGCCATCTTGAAAGTGTATTACCTCTTAATTATAGAAAAGCAAAGAAACGTGTGGTAGGGCTTGGTCTATCTAGCAAAAAAAATGATTGTTGCATTAATTGTTGTATACTTTATTACTTAGATGATCAATGGGAGAAGAAGTGCAAGTTTTGTGATGAACCTCATTATAAAGTATGTAGGGCGTGAAAACGAGAGTCTAAACCCATTCCTCGCAAGAGATTGCATTACTTACCTATCATCCTTAGACTGCAATGATTATATGCTTCTGTCAAATCTACAGAGCACATGAGGTGACATTATGAAAATTGTAAAGGAAAAGGCGTGTTGTGTCACCCTTCAGATGGAGAAGCCTGAAAACATTTTGAACGAGTATATCCTGATTTTGCGTCGGAACCCCGAAATGTTAGACTTGGTCTGTGTGCTGATGGCTTCACACCTTGTAACCAATCAGCAAAGTCTTATTCATGTTGTCCAGTAATTGTAACTCCGTATAATCTTCCTCTTGAGCTATGCATGACGACTCCTTATATGTCCTTACCATGATCATTTTGGGTCCATCTAATCCTAAGAGTATAATTGATGTGTATTTACAACCATTGATACACGAATTACAACAATTGTGGAATGAAGGCGTGGTAACATATGATGTCTCAAAGAAGGAAAACTTTCAATTGAGAGCTGTTTTAATGTGGACAATAAATGATTTTCTTGCCTATGGGATGGTCTGGGTGGAGCACAGCTAGAAAATTAGCTTGTTCAGACTGCATGAAAAAACAAAAGCTTTCAGATCGGAAAATGGTTTAAAAATCTCTTGGTTTGATTGTCATCGTAAATTTCTACATCATAATCATCCTTTCAGAAGAAACAAGAATGCATTTTACAGAAATAGAATCGAGAAATCCATGCCTCCCCCTAGGTTAAATGGTGACCAAGTATGGCAAAAGGTTTGTAATTATCCAAAGATTACTGAAGTAGTTCCTTGCAATATTGCAGGATATGGAGTTGACCACAATTGGATCAAAAGAAACATATTTTGGGATTTGCCATATTGGAAAGATAACCTATTAAGGCATAATCTTGATGTTATGCATATTGAGAAGAATATCTTTGACAATATCTTTCATACTGTCATGGATAACAAAGAAAAAACTAAGGACAAAGATAGTGCATGACTAGACTTAGCAAAGTATTGTCGTCGAAAGGAGTTGTGGTTGAAAAAAAATTTCTAATGGGAAGTATATAAAAACCCAAAGCCAAGTTCTGTTTCTCAAAGGAGCAAAAGAATGATTATGTGAATGGGGGAAGGGGTTGAAGGTGCCTAGAGGTTATTCCTCCAACATTGCTAAATTGGTAGATTCAAGTCATAAAAAAATTTTCGCGATGAAAAGTGATGGTGGTCATATTTTTATGGAATGTCTTCTTCCAATTGTTCTTAGTGCTCTTGCCAAACCAATTTGTAATCCCTTGACTGAATTGAATCAATTATATCCACTCAATCTACCCAATCTCAATTTCAAACTCAGACTCGTCCTACCTTATCTAAACCTGCACCTCAATCCACTCATCAATCTGAAAGTCAGCCTCGTTCTACCATACCTGAACCTACACAAACTCAACCTATACCTACAAAAGTCCCTCAAACACAAGAATCTCCGGTCATCAATCAAACACTTGCTTCTTCTTCTAGTCATGCTGGTGGAGACAATAATGAAAACAAAATTGTGATAGTCCCTGAAGGAGATGGGTGAGTTTTCTAATTATTTGAACTTATGATATGATGATAAATTTTTTTCTTTATGTTACACATTTTTCATTATGTTATAAATAGGTTTGATAAACACAAGTTGGTTGTTTCAAACATTGCTTCATGTATACGTACAAAATTCGATGAGGCTAAACCATCATGGAAGAAGTTATTATCTACTGACCAACGGGATACATGGTTTGATATGTTTCAAGTAACAAAATCTATAACTTCAATTTCAAATTATTTATGATTCCTTATTTTGTATTATATTTATAAAATACATGTCTAATGTTATGGTTTTATTTTTTTTTTCATCTTTCAGAATGTGTACAGAAGGACTTTACTTGGTTGCCTCAATACAATGACATGGTGTGGCATAACTTTGAAAAAAGAGGTTCACCTAAAATGACTCAATTAATGCAAGAAGTTCGAAAGAACCTAAATCGAAGACCGAGATGGATAGGAGATTCGGTATGGGCACGATTGAAGCAACACTAGAAATCCTCTGAATTCAAGAAAAAATCATAAACAAATAAGAGAAATCGTGACTCAATGACAGGTGCATCTCTTCACACTGGTGGATCAATACCTCATTGTGATTATTGGAAGAGAATGGTATTATTAATAACATGTTATTTCAATAACTTTAAAAGAAAAAATCAGGAACACTAATATTCTTTAATAATTACAGAAGGCGAAACTTGGGACAGATCCACCGCTTGTAGATTTTTACTTTCGTACCCATCAAAAGAAGGAGAAAAGTTGGGTGGGACTTCATGCACAGTCCGCTTATGTAAGTACTATTCTACGTCAACTTTTTAATCAAGGATTAGGGAAGTTGTGTTTTAGGTGTGCAAACAAGACTGGTTCTATCTTTAGTCTTTTGTTGGTTGCTTTTCCTTTTGTAGAATTAATAGTGGTCTTATTCTAGTTTTCCTTATTCTGCAATGTTATTAACTACATGCTGAGCAACGAGCGACGGTCCACGATGAGCAATAAGCGACGGTCCACGTTCCACGGTGAACAACGAGAGACCGTCCACGGTGAGCAATGAGCGACGATTAATGCTGAGAAGCTATTGGGGATGATCAATGAAAAGAAAGGAGCAATTGCTGCATTTGTGCAAAATGGGTTTCAATCCATGGTGATGCCCGTTGGTTACTTCAGCATATATGTCGTGGATGGTGGATGACTGTTGGTTACTATAGTAGAAGAGTGGAGAACCCCTTTTGACCTATTTTTTTAATAGTTTAACAAAAACAATAATAATAAAAAATAAATAATGACTATTAAAAAATAGAAGATACACTTTTTGGTCCTTGAAGTATTAAGATCTTACTAATTAGTATTCTGCTAAACATAAAAAATAATCTTAAATGTGCATTGTAAGTAATGTTGGCAATTAGGTGGGCGGACGGTCCCGCAGGATCCGCCCGCGCCCACACGTGGTCCACAAAAATTGCAAGTGGGCATTAAAAATTCTAGGGCCAAAAATTTAGGCTCTACCCATCCTACATGTGGGTAGGGCGGACACATGGGCGACACACTTATATTTAAAAAAAATAAAAAAAATTCAAAAAATCAATTACATAATTATGCGGGCATGTGCCTAATTACCAATACTAATTGTAAGTACAATAAAATAATATTGGTGGGTAATCTGTAAGTATTCTTTAAGCACTCTTTGACCCCGGAGGCTTATCCTTGCCTTGGTGAACCCTCGAAACCCAACTCACCTAAACTTTGGTTAAAAAAAACAATAATGTGTTTAAAATTCTATATAAAAAATCATCAATAAATAATCTTTAAAATATTTCAACATACAATACTTTTTAATTGTTATAAGGTTCCTACTATATAACAATGTATAGCTTCAAAATGGAAGTACAATAAAATAGTAGTTTTGTTTAGATGAATCTTATAAGTAGGTTCAAACTCCTAAGCCTATATTATATCTAATTTAATCACTACTTTTTTGTTAAATCTATAAATCCTAAACCCTAGCAAAAACCTACTATAAATCTTATTGATTCTGCGTCATATATGATTTGCCGACTAACCTGCTTATTTACGCAACACAACTCAACAAACTATATATGTTATATATGCTTTACTAAACTACTTTTCATGTGCATCAGTACATCTTAATTATCCAAGTAATCTATATAAGTAACTACTATAATAATATTGTTGGTATGAGTAAAATTCTAGTTAGCTAGGTCACCTATTTTTTTTATCAAGATTATTTACTTTAATCAAATTAATCTTGAAATGCATGTTTCATATCTAGCTCTAGATATAAATTCATAACGGTTAAGTAAGAGGATTAGATTTTAATAAATTATATAGTAATAAATTTATAATTAATCTTTAAAAAAATATTATATATATATATATATATTTATAAAATATCATATAGTTCACATTTTTTTATGAGTATATAAAATATTAAAAAATTCAAATAATAATAAAATAATGAAATCTTAAAAATAATAAGTAATGTGAAATCCCCATGAAAATCTGCAGAAAAATATGCAAGAAAATTACCAGGTATATGAATTCACAAGCAAATCCGTAGAAATTAGATCCGAAGGAAAAGTTGTACGAAAATTTTCACAGGAGAATCCGCAGGAAATATAGATTTGCAAGAAAATCCGCAAGAATATGCAAAAACCCTAGTTGCAGCAAAATCCCCAACAAATTAATCTGTAGGAACATCAGCAAGTAATAAAACTTTGCAGGAAATTCCGCACGTAAATACCCAAGAAGAACATCTGCAACTTTTCCTGGGAGTTGGTCTTGGTTCATTGTTGGGGAAGTTTGTTAATATCTTTCTTGCGAAATTTCCCACCGATATTACTTACTGATTTGACCCTACAAAATTCGCAAGAAAATTCACTTTAAATATTATTCCGCCAAATGGCACCAAATATTTCTGCAAATATTTCTACGGAAAATATATCCGTAGGAAAAATTTCATTAAATTAGTAATCCGTGTGAAAATCCGTGGGAAAAACCTGCGAATAAAAGTCGCACGAAAAATCCGCAAGTAATCCGCATGTTTTTAGTAGTGGCATGTGAGATGATCTCTCTTATACTCACATAGTTCTTTACATATTTGATATGTCAAGGTTGAATTTTAATTTTGGACACCTTTTAGATGTGAAGCCATGGTTGGTTGGTTTTAATTTGGATTAACTAATTAGGAACATTTGATGTTGTTTATACAGTGGTTGATTTCCTTACCATACATGAATTTGCATTAAGTTTTCACTAGTACTATGTACTACAATGAACTTTGTTTTTTTAGGGATATGTGTTATGTTTAATTAGTTACATTGTACATGAACATCATTCAATTAGTCAATACAATGTATAAGTTTTATTCAAGAAGAATAATGTAGGTTCGTAAAATCGGAAAAAATCTCTTTAAATTAATAAATTATTAATTTATCGATTAATAAATGAGATTAATGGGTGTGCATTAATGGTGTACATTTTTTTACACCATTAGTTCATCATCCACTATTTATTTGTATTATTTTTATCTAGAAGTCAACGATCCTAAACACATGAATGGTGGATGATGCAGTGATGATGTAAAAAAAAGTTTTACACCATCGATGCACCATTTATTTTCTTTTAATTAATATTTTTAAATTAATAAAATTACGTGGTCCGATATTATTAATTTGTAAATATTTTACTTATAAATTAAAAATATATGATATTGGATTGCTTTTATATTTTTCGCTGCTCAGAACATTCAAGCAGTCCTTCACTCCTTGTTTTAACCATCTAGCTACTCAAAGTTTATGGTAAATCCTAGGGGAATTTTTTTTGGGTCACATTCAAGGAAGGAATTTATTAAAATATTTCCACACATCGTGTCCGGAGTACTTTGCTCAAACTCCTTTAATTTGTAAGAGGGTTTCTCCGGTAACATCGTAAAAGTGTTGGTTTCGATATTATAGAGTGATCAACGAATAAAAATGTGTCACCTCATATAAGTAACTATATCATCATTTTTACTATTAAAGAAACCAATTTTAACTTTTTGTATTTTTGTCCTCTATATTTTAAGTAATTTTAAATTACTTCAATCAATTTAAATCAAATAAAATATTTCGTTTTTATTTAAAAAATTAAAATAAAAAATTAGGATTTCTTTATTCCGCCATTTCATCTTCATCATCGTTTCCACTAACAGCACCAGCATCATCCTTCGAGCAGCAACAACATCATTCCACATGAGCATCTTCATTATCCTATCTGCTGGTAATTGACCCTGGTTCCACAATATCATCATTCAATTTCCAAACACAGAACTAACATCATCATCGTCCCCAACCCTTTTATTACCCTTCTCTTCTCATCCAAACCTTCATATCCAAAACCTTTTATTTATCATGCCAGTGATTTGCGAGTCCTGTCAACCGTGGAAGGATCGAAAGAGGGTGAAGAAGGGTGGTTATGAAGGTTTTGCATATGGAAGAGGATTGAGAATTGTGAAAAGGAAAATGGAAAATGTGAAAATTTTTGCATAAAATGCGCCCATTTATTGGTTAAAAGGATTGTTGGGATTGTTGTTGGCATTATTGGGATTCATTTGTGGATGTGATTTTTTTTTTTTTTTTAAGAATGCAATGTTTCAAGTTCACCTATATTTATAGAAGACTAAAAATTGAACCGTTATTGCTTCAAACGGCTACTTTGCAACGTTAAATTTTTCATTTTCACTATCTTCTGTCTCATCCTTTACACTTCCCAATCAATCTCCACCTTATCACTTTCTCAGCCAATCCACTTATCTCTTTTATCTCATTCTCACCCAATCACACATAACCTTATCTCTTTCTCATTACTCACTCACACCACACACACTCACTTATCTCACTCTTTTCTCTCTATCTCACACACATCTCTTCTCCCATGCACTTCTCCATCGACCCCTTCCTCTCATGCCACACATCACCCTCTCTTCTCCCACACACTTCTAAATCTACCCCTTTCTCTCTTCCAACCAGTCCTTTCTCCTTCTCCAACACTCATCATCACTTCTTTGCTATCTTCTCACAGGCACTTCTCCAACCGCGCCTTCATAAACTAATCGCCAAGACTCACACAGTCAGGCGTCGCCACAGCTAACACCGATCATTATCAGCAGCTCCAAATTCTCTCTACTCACTTAATCGATTTCTCTCCACTCCATGCCTGCAAGATTAAAGCCCTCATTTGGCAAATTGGATATCGTTGGTTGGCTCTTGATGATTGGCGATGATTCTGCAATATTTTCATTTTCCCTTTCAATTTTTCCTTTTCTTTTCTTTGTTTTTTTTTTGCAATGTCGTTCTCTAATTTATGGACTCTGTGTTATTGTGATTGTAGAAAATTTAATTCATTTTAGTTTATGGAAATTGTAATTTAATTGAATTAGTTTTAGCTTTTGTGTTATTGGGATCGATCAATTTATGGGTTGAAATTTTTTTTAATAAATTTCTCTCTCCTATCCCATTTTTTGTGCTACGAACCAGTTCATGGGGACAACCCAGGTTTTCCTCATGAACTCACCCAACCCTAAACCGCACGTTTCCAATTTGTTCATAGTAATGAACTCACTTAAGAACTGGAGTTGTGGATGCTCTAAAGAAGACAAAAGAATGTCAAATACAAGACACCTAACTAGGCATAGACCAAATAATCTAGTATGCACCTTCAATAGGTTGACAAGTCATTACAACATAGATTTTGGCACAAGGAAAATACACCAACCACCATAACAATGGCACTTGCAAATAGCAAAAAAAAATTTAAAAAAACACCTACAAAGAACTAACAACCCATAGTGCGCAAACCTTAGCAACCAAAAACCTCCCAATAGATCCAAGATAGCAGTGAAACAACTTTATTTTATACTCCATCCGGCTCGAATTATAAGCAACAAAAAACATATTAATCTTGGTTTAAAATATAAGCAAAACTAACTAACTTTATTAAATTTTATTTCATTCTCAATGCCACTTTCCTAAAACATCTCTAGAAAATCGTAATCTTAATTAATTTTTGTTTCATTCCCAATACTATTTTCCAAAAATATCTCTATTTTTTATAAATTTGAGAAAATTAAATACAATCAACTAACCTCCTTAATAAGCGTAAAAGTGGTTAGAATTGCTTATAATTCGAGCCGGAAGGAGTATTGAGCAAAGCTAAAGACAAAGTACAAGATGTACTCAACCATGGAAGGAACAAGGAGATTATGCCAATCCTTTAAGGCATTCCACAATGTTATTACACCATAGAGCAAAATCAAAATTAGACTCAGTAAACGTATTCATCCACACCCAAGTCTTAACTTTAACGACATCACAGAAGGCCACCATGTTAAAAGTTTCATGATTAAAAATTATGTTGTTCCTTTTCAACCATATGGACCAGTTAATCATAATCCATAATCCAGAAACATACCTTCGTAACAATTTGTTTGGGAACATTGCATTAACTTTCAAACAAGCATCAGATAATGTATCTGCAATAGGTTTATCACGTTGCAGCCATTGAAAGACCAACTCCAAGCATGAGAAGTAATTGGACAAGAATGAAAGAGGTGAATAGCACTTTCAATGGCCACGTTACAGAGATAACATCTATTAACAACATCAACCCCCCATGATATCATATTATCACAAGTTGGTAGCTTGTCTAATGGCATTTGCCAATTAAAGGCCAACATTTTTTGGGGAGCCTTACTCTTCCATAACATCTTAAAGAGAAGCATATGAGGAAATAAATGATGATAGCTTTGGGAGAAGAATTTACCAGCCAGCCAGATATACATATCTCGAACATTAAAAACGCGTGTACTTCCAAGAGTCCATCTTCACTTGTCAAGTTTACTCCTCTTCAAAGATATGTCTTTAAGAAGCAACATGAAATTTTGATACATCTCTTCCTCCCAAGAGAAGAGGCTACGCCTCCAACTAAGTCTCCAAGGCCACACCTCGTTGCACCAATTACCAACATTAGTAAGCCACTTGCCTATGTCACAAGAGATTGAATACAGTATAAGGAATAACTCCATAAAACTACAATTCCCAAACCATTTATCTTCCTAGAATTTGTTGATATTACCACAACCATCCTATTTTGCAAGACAGTCAGAACACCAATCTGGAGAGAAATCAAATAAGCTCATCTTACATAAAGATTTCCACCAACTATAAGCAAAATTAGACCCTTTATCAACAGACAATTTGGCAACATTAAAATTTCCATATCGAGCCCTCAAGACCTTCACCCACATATCATTTTCCCCAACAAGAATCATCCACCGTTGTTTAGCAAGCAAGGCCAAATTGAAAACATCCAAATTTTTTACACTTTGCCCACCATCTTTTTTGTCTCTACAAATCTGATCCCATTTAACCGAAGGAATTTTTATTCTATCTAAGTCACTACCCCATAGAAAATCTCGCTTGATAGAAGTTAAAATATGACAAACTTTCTTTGGCATCCTTAAAAAGGAGAGATAATAAGTAGGAAGACAATTAAGAACATAATTAATTAAAGTAATTCTACCTCCTAGGGATAAATGCTTCCCCCTCCAACCTACAACCCTACTATGAAAAGCATCAATAATAGGCTGTAAACAACTCAAGTTCTTAGCATTAGAGTTGACCGAAATACCCAGGTTAATAAAAGGTATATCACCAACATTACAGTGAAGACAAGAAGCAGCATCTGCAGTAATATCAAGAGAAGCATACATACCATCGAGACAACTTTTAGGAAAATTAATCTTTAGGCTAGACACCAACTCAAAGCAAGGCAGGACTACTTTCATTGTTCTAGCATTCTCCATTGTGGCATCACCAACAATGATAGTATCATTGGCATAATGTAAAAAAGATACTTATAGCCAATGAAAAGACCACCAGCCACAACTTTCCTCATGAAACCATTCAAGCCTTCAGCAACTAACAGAAACAGAAAGTGGGCAAGAGGATTGCCCTACTTGAGACCACGATTAATGAAAACCTCCAGTTAGACTGCCATTTACAAGGATTGACAGAATACCAATGAAAATGCACGTTTTAATCCGATAGATCTATACATCACAAAAACCCAGTCTATACATCATCCTCCCAAGTAACGACCAAGAGACCAGGTCGTAAGCCTTTTCAAAGTCTACTTTAAAAACATAAGTAGGCCTTTTGAATTTCTTTGAGGAACCAAAGCAAAATGATGAAAAGAACATCCCAAAAGCTCAAGAAGAGACAGAGGAGCCTGTTAAAGATGTTTGGGTAGAAATCCAACCTAAGAAGAAGATTGCTGAGAGTGGATAGAGAAAGGGGAGGGCAGCCACAGTACAATTGAGACCATCACTCTCAGAGGTAAGCAGAAAGGAGGCAGGGTTGTTAAACAGGGGTACCAAAACAGGTTTAGCCCCATTAATGGCAATTGTATGCTGGAATGTTAGAGGCTATAATAGCCTTAATAAGCAGAGGGAAGTATTTTCTTTTTGTAGGAAGAATAAAATTAAGCTAATGATTTTATTGGAAACTAAAATAAAAAGGGAGAATTTAGTGGTAATAGTTAAAAAGTGGTGGCCTGATTTTGACTACTTCTTGAATGATTCATGTCATTCAGGAGGGAGAATCATGTTGTTTTAGCATAAGGTAGATTGCAAAGTAACTATCAAGCATATAACTGCCCAGCATGTGCTTGGAGATGTAAGGCTTGAGAGTTTTAATTTCCTGCTATCTGCTATCTATGCTTTTAATAAGAAGGACCAAAGAAGAAGCTTGTGGGATGATTTGATTGCTAACAGTTCCAGTATACAGGGTTCTTGGTTAGCTTTGGGTAATTTTAACTGTGTTTTGAACCTTGAAGACAGGGTTGGAGGGAAGAACTGAATGTTTTAAAGTGGCTAAGAAGCTTATTAAAGTCCCTTAAAAAGGCTTTTAAGAGCCTTAACAAGCACAGTTTCAGTGATATCCAAAGTAGGGTGATTGCTGCTCAAGATGATTTGGGTAAAATTCAATCTAGACTTCATATAGACCCTCTCAACTCATCTCTGCAAACTAAGGAAAAAGAGGCCGCATGAAGTACAGGAATCTAGTTGAGGCTGAGAACAGTTTCCTTTCTCAAAAAGCAAAGGTGGACTGGATTAACCAAGGGGATCAAAATTCAAAGTTTTTATATGCTTCCCTAAAACAAAGGCATAGGAAAAACAGAATTACTCATATAACTGAGAAAGATGGGAGAATTGTTGAAGATCATGAGAAGATTGAAAAGCATTTTGTGGAGTATTTTAAGGACATCCTTGGTGTTGCTAGAACTCATAGATCAACAGCTAAAGATACTGTATTTGATAGAGGAAAAACATTAGCAGTGGTTGATCAGATTATGTTAATTCAACCAGTTATTGAGATGAAGATTAGAAATGCTATGTGGGATATTGATAGGAATAAATCTCCAGGGCTTGATGGATTTGGGAGTGGTTTCTTTGTTGATAGCTGGGATATTGTTGGTAAGGATATTATTAATGCAGTACGGGAATTTTTCATTTTTGGTTTTTTGTTGAAGCAGTGGAATGCTACCTTTCTTGATTTGGTCCCTAAATCTGATAACCCTACGGATGCTAGTGAGTATAGAGCAATAGCTTGCTGCAATGTCATATACAAGTGCATATCCAAAGTTCTCTGCAACAGGCTCATGAAGGTTTTGGATAATCTTGTGAGTAATAATCAGAGTGTGTTTGTTGAAGGCAGGAAAATTTGTCACAATATTCTTCTTAGCCAAGAACTGTTAAGGATTTACAACAGGAAGAACTGCTCTCCTAGAAGCATGATGAAGGTCGATTTGAGGTAAGCTTATGATTCTATTGACTGGAAATTTATTCATGAAATGCTGACTGGTTTCAAATTTCCTCAACAATTTAGTAAATGGATCATGGAGTGTGTTAGCACTACATCTTTCTCGATTACTATCAACGGTGGTATTTGTGGCTATTTCAAAGGTGCAAAATTGCTAAGACAGGGAGATTCTCTCTCACCATTACTATTTGTTTTAGTCATGGAGTAATTGACTAGAAGTCTAATGTGTATGAGCAACACTAGACAGTTTAACTTTCACCCTAAGTGCAAGAAAGTTGGGATTATTAATCTTTGTTTTGCAGATGATCTCATGCTAATTAGTAAGGCTGACAAAGAATCAATTCATGCTATCTTGGAAAGCTCTCAGATTTTACTGCAACTACAGGCTTAATGGCAAACAAAAGTAAATCTCAAATCTTTATTCGTGGTGTTAATCATGAGGTTAAACAAAAGTTAATCTGTCTGTTTGGTTTTCAAGAAGGCCAGTTACCTATTAGTTATTTAGGGGTACCTTTATCTCCTAATAAATGGTCAAATGTTGACTGCCACAGTGTTATTGATAAGATCATTGCTTGAATCAAGTTCTAGCCAACCTGACATTTATCTTATGCTGGTAGACTTCAACTAGTTAACTCAGTGCTATTATCCTTCCATTCTTAGTGGGCACAAATTTATATTATGCCTCAGCTTTATCCATCAGGTTGAGAGATACTGCAGATGTTTTCTCTGGAATGGTAATGGCCATGGGAGGCCTATCTCTCTAGTTGCTTGGGATGATGTATGTCATGAGAAGAGGTGTGGAGGTCTTGGCATTAAAGACATCAGTATTTGGAATTAGTCAGTTGTGACAAAGCAACTTTGGTCAATTGCTGATAAAGAAGACAACATGTGGATCAAATGGGTTCATGTGTATTATCTTAAAGGAGGATCTATTTGGGATGGTATTTCCAAGGGAAATGCATCCTGGCACTGGAGAGAGTTAATCAAACTGAAGGAAAAAATCAGAAGTAGTTTGTTGCAAGGAACTTGGTTCTTAGCTCAAGGCAAGAAATTTAGTTGCAGAAGGGTATAAATGGCTAAGCACTGGCATAAACAGAATTAAGATTGCAGACTTGGTTTGGAGCAGAAGCAATATTCCTAAGCATTCATTTATTCTATGGCTTATGATGAAGAACAGGTTATTGACTCGAGACAGATTGGTGAGGCTGAATTTTCCAGTCTCTGATGAAAACTGTGCTTTATGGTCGAAGGAAAAGGAGACCAAAAATCATTTATTTTTTTAGCTGTGCTTGGAGTTCCCAAGTGGTCCAGGAGATTGTTAGGAGGATTGGCATCAAACATTTTCCTGTTGAGTTTAGAAGATGGAGTAGTTCTGTACTGCATATGTGGAGATATGATTCAGTAAGAAGGGAAGTACTTTTTTCAAGCATTGAAGCAGCCTGTTATCATGTTTGGAAGGCTAGGAATTTGAAGATTTTTCAACAGATCCATCCAAATTTAAATGTGATAATAAATGATGCTTGGAATGAAATTAGAATCAGGATTAGGGGGAAATTAGAAATTTTACTAGGAGAACTGGATTGAATGTATTATCTAATCTTGGATTAGTATAGGTTGGTTTTAATCGTGTATTTAATATGGAATGCCCTATGGTGTTTGGGTTGGGGCTGTTGAGCCGATTGGCTTCGCTGCTTCCTAGCGCCTATAAGTGTTTTTGTTCTTTGGTATCAATTCACATATTTTTACCCAAAAAAAAAACAATCTCATTCAATATTTGCACATCATCCATAATTTGTCGGCCGAGAATAAAAGCAAACTGATTATGAGAGATAATAGAGTCAATAAAACATCTCAAGCGCCCTGTGAGTAGCTTCGCAATGACCTTGTATAAGGACCCTAGAAGCAAGATAGGTCTGTATTCACTAATTTTCTGAGGGGACACAACCTTAGGTATAAGGGTAGCAAAGTAAGAAGTAACACACTTAGGGAGTTTATCCATCAAATGAAATTCTTCCACCATCACCGAAATGTCTTCTTTCAGAAGATTCTAACAGGATTTGTAGAATTTAAAATTGAAACCATCAGGGCCCGGGTTTATGTCACCATCAGAAGAAAGAACGACCTCTTCCAGTTCATCAAAAGAAAAGGGAGCAATAAGGCAATGATTCGCCATATTTTCAATAGAGCAAAAATCAAGAGAATCCAGATTTATATTAGCTACCAGAATACAACTAAAGTGATTATTAAAGAAAGTATGGACATAACCTTTAATGTCCCATGGATCTTCAAGCCACTTAACACCATCCCACAAGGCAAATAAATGATTCTTCTTACTTCTTCTACAAAGGCAGGCATGGAAGAACGCACTATGGGCATCCCCTTCTCAAATTCCACTTAGCACGACACTTTTGCCTAATGAAACTCTCCTTGTTCCTCAAATTTTACCAGAGCTTAGCAGTTTATAGTTTTCGGTCCTCAATTTCTTCCTTAGACAAACCACAAACCTCAGCCTTCAAATCAAGATCATTAATTTCAGAAGTAAATTTTGAAATAGAATAACCAAGATTTCCAAATACTTGTCGATTCCAATCTTTGATATTAGCCCATAACCACTTCAGATTTTCGGCAAGACAATAAGCCTTTCTTCCCTGAACATCATAGGATCTCTATTTTATGTGAACCAACTCAGCAAAGCCAACATGATTTAACCAACAGTTATTAAGTTTAAACTGTTTCGAACCCCAATCATTGTTACTTCTATTCAAGATGATAGGACAATGGTCAGAGACATATCTAAGAAGGGCCCAAGCAGACAAAGGACCCCAAACATCACTCCAAGCAGTTGATACCAAGATTTTGTCTAGTCTACTCATAGCAACCCCATCAGAGCAAAACCAAGTGAACTTCCTCCTAATCAGAGGCAAATCAATTAAACCCATATTATCAATAAAAGCATTGAATTCCCGATTCTCATTGCAGTAATTAGCATCAGAGACTTCAACCCTCTCTGAAGGACCACAAGTTGCGTTAAAGTCCCCCTGCACACACCATAAATTATACCCAAACCTGCTTCAAGCAAGAGCAAGCTCCTCCCACAATTTTCGCTTATCCACTAGAGAACATGACGAATACACATTAACAATAACGATTTAATGGGTTTTATTTCAAATCAAACATACACTAGTGAAGCCAGTACCATTAAAAGCATACATAAACTCTGGGACCAATTTGTTCCATATGTTTAGGGTACCTCCGGATCTGCCCACAACAGATAGAAAACACCAATCACAATTAGGAGAACCCCATAACAACTCGCAAAGCAAACTGTCAACCTATTCCATTTTAGTCTCTTGAAGAAACTAATTGACGAATGTTGGATTATTTTAAGGACCCACCCAAACCTCTTATATTGAATGTTCCCAATAACATCATAGACCGAGTTGCTTTCTTCCTTCTTTTTCCTTGGCATCTCTACACTCCATATCAATCAAAACCTTCTTCACCTTAGGATCATCCAATGCCAAACCAAGGAGTTTGCTAACCTCCACAATATTATCAACTTCATTAGTCTTACATGACATGTGAGAATAAGAATAAGAGGTTGAGTGTTATCCATTTTTATTTGGCTGATATAATCTATTCAACGCCAAGCCATAGCATGCCATTGCCAATGTAGTTTGGAAAACACTGATCTTTCCAACAGCAATTGTAGGTGGCCTTTCTTTTTTATTTTTTTTCTTCTAGGAGAACCACCAACCTTCACTAAGACAACTTCTTCAGAATTGGGAGCACCTATCGCAAATGCCTCCTTCATAATATCCTCGGGAGTTTTGATGAAATTACCCCTGCCCAAAATACCATCATCCTTAATGACCTCAAGTGGTGATATGCGGCCATCAATCCCTTGCGCATGTGATAAACCGCGAATTGGGCTGCAATCTTCAACCGGAAAAGATTTTTGAAATATTCTGACCAAATCTAATATCATTCACGCTAAGAGGCCCATTAATTAAAGCCCCATTTGCAAAAGTGGAGTCAACCAACTCCTCCCCTTTAAAATCCATCACATTTAAGTCAATTAAATTCTCATCCTTCTTGTCGTCAATCTTGGGACTATTACCAATTCTATTCCCAGAGAGAATCATGCTCAGATTTAAGTGCAACTCATTGTTCTCCAAACTCAAATCATTTATGTTTAAATTGTCAGTAAAGAGGGCCCCTTCTTCCAAATTAGATGCCTCAACGTAGGACTCATATGTTTCCTCTGTATCATGATTGGACATACTAATCCAATTAGCCACCATCCACCCCTGCTCTGTTACTCTATCTCCACCACAAACGAATTCGTCAGTTGCTCCGCAAACACTACATCATACAAATTTTCATCGACACTCACCTTAAGCTCCTTTCTAACCAGAGCAGAATAAGAGTGACATTTGATCTTCGCAAAAGCAATGTCAAAGCGCTTCAAATTCCTATTTGATGGGTGCATCCCCACAAAACTCCCTCTTGCCTTTAGCCACTAGGGATTGGAAGAATTGTTCAGATCATGCATGGGCCTGAGCCCCATAGCATCCTAACCACCTATAACGAAACGAAGGGGTATACTTCGACGACCATTCACAAATATTACTGAACCATGTATCAAATAATCCTTGGAAGTCTAGTTTCAAGGAATTAAAATCATCTCCTTCCACCACCGTAAGCAGAACTTGGTCACCATCCAAGTATCTGACCTCAAGAGATCGAATACTTTCCTCACGAAGAGTCGTAGATACGTTTGCAAACTCCTTATTGCGGTGAAACGTTCCCACAAAGCTAGATTAAAAAAAAAACCAGATCATCCTCCTTCACATTGAACACCACATCAACATTTGATACTGGTCTACTTTCATTATCAAAGAATTTTGGGTGCCAAGCCCAAGAATTTGCTTGAGGCATGTGTGGTAATTTGTTGTCGCCATTCACAACCACATGAGAAGCCTTATTACTTTTCCCTACCTCATGCCTCATAGCAACAATAGGTTGAGTCACCACCTTTTCCCTCTTCTCAAACTTAGATATGTTGACCCATATCTTCCTTTCTCCAAGCCATAAATTGTCCAATTGACGTTCGAGAGCTCCCAGATCATTGGCATTCTTGAAATGTACGAATGAAACCTTCATATTAAGGAGTTGTGTTTGTGAGACTCGAAAATCTTCGCAACCTCTCCCCAACCAGAGAAAAAATGTCCCAAAACTTCCTGATCGGTTGTATCTTAAAAGTTTGTTACATGAAAGGATACCAAGCAAGCCCTCATCCTTGAAAGTCTCCCATTGACCTGAATCTACCCTTTAGGATCCTTAACTCCTCCATCATCTCTCCCTCTCACAAGCACTCCCTCTTTCTCTCTCATTGTCGTGAAAGATTCAGTGTTGTTACTAACTTGATATGCCAATGGATTGAAATCAACTAATAAATTAAAAACAGAAAGACAAACAAGAGAACAAACCTATGATTTTCCTCATCTCACCTAAACACGCAGCAAACACAACGATGGTGGAGACTTGGTCGATCCCAATTTTGAATCGGCACAGACAGAAACTCAACAGATGAAGGGGGTTGTGTTTGGTTCAGGTTGATGGACAAAATGATTAAATTGGATACAGATATAGTGAGGGCGGACAAAGACAACCGGAGAATTCAAAACTCGGACATGATATTTTTTTTCAAAATAAAAATAGAAAATAATTAATTTTAAATAATGTTGCATTCATCTGTGTAATTCAATTATATGTGATATATAATGCTGATAATTGATAAAAAAAGAATATGTTATTTATAATAAGGAACACTTGGATACAAAAAGTAAGTTTTAGTTTAGCAAGTTATTTTAGAATATTTTTTAGGTATAAAAGATACCATATTGTTGACAATAAAAAATTAATCTCATCTACTATCTATATATAAAAGGATTCCTTTTCGAGACATCACGTTTGCTGGAGAAATTTTCGAGGCATCACGTTTGTCCCGTGAAGCTTTCCTCGCACCAGAGTGTTTGTAGGTAGATAATCATTATCTCTAATCAAAATTACAATTTAAAATTAAATAAATTATTTAAATTTATTTAATCATTATATGTATGTAAAATTATTATCCTCAATTATTTGTTGGAAAAAAAAAAGTAATCATTGTCCTCAATTAAAGTATTAAAAAAATATTAAAAAATCACAAATTTATTTAATCATTATCTGTACGTGAAATCATTATCCTCGATTTGTTAAAAAAAAAGTAATCATTATCCTCAACAAAAATATTAAAAAATTTATAATAGGATCTCACATTCAATTTTACATTTTTTTCACCTTTAGATCTCTCTAATTCTAATAATTTTGTTTTCCTATTATTTCTTATTTTATATCCTAACTAGCTCTTACCCCGTGCAATGCACGGGTTGTTAATATTTTAATTTTTTTTATATTAAATATTTTAAATTAATGATTATTATTAGCAACAACTAAAAATAATTATATAAAAATGTAGGAGTTCAAACCAAACTGTACAACGAAATAAAATTAATCTAAATGATTTTGTTGATAAATAACATTATCTCTAACCAAAATTACAATTTGAAATTAAATTAATTATTTAAATTTACATAATCATTATCTGTATATGAAATCATTATCCTCAATTTTTTGAACAAATCATTATCCTCAACAAAAATATTTAAAAAATATTAAAAAAGTCACTATATATATATATATATATAGGCTCTCCCATTCAATTTTTAAAGTTCTATATAATTCTAAGAATTCTCTTCTCCAAATTCTCTCTTTTATTTTTATTTTTTCCCTCATTCCTCTACTTAAAGCTCTTAATTTTGATTTTTGGAGTGTTTGATGAATTACTTATTAGATGATGCATATTTTGTTATACTTTTAATTGACTTTTGTTTATTCCTCTACTTAGAGCTCTTAATATTGATGTTTGAGTGTTTGATGAATTACTTATTAGATGATGCATATTTTGTTATACTTTTAATTGACTTTTGCTTAATGCTAATTTCAGGAAGAATGGCAGCAATGAGTTACTCCAAACAAGAGCATGACCTTGGTAAGTTGTTGTTTTTTTTTTTTTTGAAATTTTGGTAAGTTGTTATACATACTTACTTTGATTATTCTTTATTGAAAGAATATGCAAATAGTTGACCCTTTTCTCTTTTCAAAGAAGAGAAGGGCTAAGGCTCCTAGGATTAGGAAGAAATACCCTGATCGTATTCCGGTGAGGATTAATTTTGGTGAGACTTTTACCTGTTTGAGGAAACAATGTTTTTCGATTTATTTATGATTTTTTTTTCCGTTTTTGTCATGAGATAAGATAATGATGAAAAAGATCAAAATATTTAAATATGAATAATAATAAATGTGATAATTATATTAAAAAATAATAATGGTAAAAAAAATATTAATTTATCCATCAAATAAATATAAGAAATATCTTATAATATTATCCAATAAAAAAATAAGAATGTATAATTTTGGTTTAATTATATATAAGTTTTCATATTAGATGTGATAATTATATTTAAAATATGCTAAATTATCATGTCTTATGCAATAGAAAATATTTTGATTTATATTTAAATCTACTCATAATACCATCAAACAAAAAAATATAAAAAAATTTAATTTTCATTTCACTCTAATAATTAATCATAATATCATGATAAAAGGTGTTAATTCATCGATCAAATAAATAAGGAATACATTAATTTAATACTCATCTATACATAGACAAATATAATATTAAATATATAAAAAAAGAGCCAACATTATATTCATAATAAAATGCAATGTGTTAACCAAGATAGTCAAAAATAACAATTTCAATATCGTCTTCATGTTCTATGAAATAGTGGATATTACAATTTATCCTTAAATTTTCTCATAATACCGTTAAACATAAAAGATCAAAATATTTGATTCTGATTTGTTTTTAATTATCATAATAAAGTTGATAATCATATAAAATATTAATTTATCTTTTAAATAAATAAGGAAGATCTAATTCTGATTTACTTTTGATTCATCGTAATAAAGTTAATAATCATGTAAAAAATATTAATTTATCCATTGAATAAATAAGGAAAATCTCAGATAAAAAATGTTATTTTTTATTTATATAAGGAAGTACAAAAATTTTCAACAAACTCATTTTTTATTGTTGTTTAATAATAATCTTTACTTTAAAATATTTAAATATTAATAATCTGTGCATTGCACAGGATAAAAATAAAAATTTTAATTTTGATTTCACTCTAATTAATAAAACATGCTAATTATCGATCAACTAAATAAGGAATATATTCATTTAATATTGATCTATAAATAAATAAATATAATATTAAAAAACGAACTATCATTATCTTCCAATGAATTCATGTCCAATGAAATAAGGGATATTATGATTTATCATTAATTATTCTCATAATACTATCAAACAAAAAAAACCAAAATAATAATAATAATTTTTGATTTATCATAATAAAGTATATTGAATAATCCTTTTTTATAATTATTTTTGTTATTGTTTAATAATAATCTTTACTTTATAATGAAAATAATAATAATCTTTAATTTAAAATATTTAATATAAAAAATTTAATATTAAGAACCCGTGCATTGCACGGGTAAGAGCTAGTTTACTATATAAAAGTCATCAAAATAAGTTTTATCAATATAATCATTTTTCCATACATGACAAACAATATAAAATCACTAATTCCATACTTAAGAAATCTATTTGCCAACGAAGTCTGCCGATCTTGTTAATATTTTACAAGATTATTCAAGTCTCTTGTTAACTTGTTAGTTGATAATTTAACCAAAATAAAATTGTCAGTTTAGAAGCTGCAATGTGGAGTTCATCAATAAAATCATCAAATGGCTCAAAAACATTAGATTATCTTATTTGATATATATTGGTTATGTTCGGCATATCTAGTTAGGAGCTTTTTAGCTAGATAAGAGCATTTATTTTATTATTATTATTTTTTTGCACAAGGATACCTTTCATTCGATAACTGAAGACTAATCCCCTTTAAGCCGTATATATTACCAAAGTGGGTTTTGCCTTTACTAGCAAAGCATTTTCCATACCTAATGCATGGATTGAATCCCTGACATCATTCTTATGGAACTCAGCAATCTATCAACTATGGGGTTTTATTGATAGCTAGTTAGGAGCTTTTAGATTCAGTTAATAAGTTACTGGTCCCGTTCAGTAAACACAAATTAGAAAGAGCTTATATTTTTTTAAAAAAAGGAGCTTGTAGCTATTGAAGACTAGCTAGTTTTTTCAATAAACTAAACTAATAGCTTTCAATAATTCATACACCAATTATACCCTCATAAAATTTTCGAAATTATTTACCTACCCCGATAACAATTTAATTTTTAATTAATTTTTTAATTAATTATTAATTATAATTTAATAATTTTTTTATAATTAATTAATTAACTACATAATTCGTAAATAAAGAAAAGAAATGAATTTAATTAATTATAATTTAATAATTTTTAAACTTAATTAATTAATTAATTAATTAACTATTTATTTAATAAATAAAAAAATGAATGAATTTAAATAATGAAATTTAAATAATATAATGTCGCATGTCCTTTTCGATCATTTAATAACTTTCAACTACTTCAAAAGCTACTTAGCTTCTTCCGAACAACACTATTTAAAACAGACACCTAAGCAACTCGCAGCTCATAGCTACAAGCTCACAAATCTCAATTAGCTTTACATACAACTACAAGTTACAAACTCACAACTACAAGTTTTAAGCTCATAGTTATAAACTAGTTTTGCCAAACGAACCCATTGGCTTTGTTCGGCATGCCTAGCTAGGAAATTTTTAGCTAACTAGGAGCTTTTATATTCAGTTAATAAGTTAATAGCCTTGTTCAGGGAACATAATTTAGAAAAAGCTATAGTTTCCAAAAAAAAAAAGGAGTTTGTAACTTTTGAAAGCTAGTTTTTAGAAAACTAATTTAAGTAACTTTTAAGAAACTAAACTAACTTTCAATATATAATTCATATACAAATTATACTCTCAAAATATTTTAAAAGTTATTTACCTACTCTAATATATTTATAAATAACTGTTCACGCACTCTCTCTACTGAGACTATTTCACTTTAATATATATATTTAATTATAATTTAATACTTTTTTATACTTTATGAATTGATTAATTAACTATTTATTTAATAAATAAAGAACAAAATGAATAAATTAAAATAATAAAATATAAATAATATAATGTTGCATGTCCTTTTCGGTTATTTAATAACTTTCAGCTACCTGAAAAGCTAGTTTTATCGCACAACTATTTCAAAGAGTCAATTAAACAGTTATAAACTCCTAGCTATAAACTCATAGCTCTCAGCGAGCTTACAGCTACAAGTTCTATGCTCACATCTACAAGTTATTATAAGCTCATAGCTATAAGTTAGTTTTGCCGAATAGACCCATTATTTGTGAGAGTATCATTTTCGGTTCCATTTTCATTAATCAAATGAAAATATTTTTCACCATCACAGGCGTTTTATGTCATTATATTTGATTTAATATAACTGCACAGAAATGGTTTGTAAAGCATACAAGAGGGCACATGATTGGGCTTAAAGCTAATTTGACCCATGGATATTTTCATGGGCTTACACCTTGCAAAAACAGGAGAAAATATTTTACCAGTTCAATATTATATAATCCTTTATAACGTTATGGAAGGGTTGTGAAAAAAAAAATCACGATGTATTATAAAAGGGGTTTTTATTTTGTCACCCCAAGGTATATGGATATCACCACAATTCTTTAAATAATATTCTTTATGCTCTTTTAAAAAACAAGAATTTAACATGGGTCGTAGGGGGTACTTACGACCTACAGGTCGTAGCACTTCCTTACAACCCTTTAAAAAACTAAGTTTTAACAATGGTCGTAAGAGAGTGCTACGACCTTCTTTCGACCCAATCAAAAGTTGAGTTTTTGAATTGGTCGTAAGGGGATGCTACGACCGATAAAATTATACCCCAACGGTTTCTCACTTTCTCTTTCACACACTTCTCACACTGTTTTTAAAATTGGTTTTTCTTCTCACCTTTTCATTCTCGTTCAATCTTCTTAGCTTTATTTCTTCTCTTCTCTTCACTGCCAAACCGTGATTCTCCTCCTTCTGGGTGTCTTCCTCGCGAATCGGTTTGTCTCTCATTCTCATTCTCCTTCAATCTTCACTTTTTTTTATTATTTTGTCACGGTTTGTTATTCAGTTTTTTTGTTATTCAATCTTCTCTACTTTTTTTTTTAATATTTCTTAATCATTATGTGTATTGGCTGTTTTAATAGCTTATTAGGCCGTGATTGTAGCATCATTACATTGAGTTTGTTTATGTAGAGCAGCCTCATTCTAAATCTGAACCCTAGGTTTTCCCCATTTTTATTTTTTAATTTTATGCATGTTTGTACATTAATATAGTATATTATTGTTAGTTATATTTGTGAAGATGTATCTATAATGTTTTTTTGTTTTTTCTATGGTGCGTTGCTGTAATTTTATAGGTTTTTCTGTAATTTTATGCAGGTCGTAACCCAGGCTTACAACTTCAGGTCGTAGCCCAGGCTTACGACCTCACCCTTTTTTTGTTTTTTTCTTTCATTTAATAATAATAATTTTTTTTACTTTAATAATAATAATTTCGTTTTTTAAAATTCCTTTAATAATTACCAATGTTTTATTTTGCCTTTAATAATATTGATTTCTTTTTTTCTTAATTCCTTTAATAATAACCAATGTTTTTTCCTTTAATAATAATAAATGTTTTTTTCATTTAATAATAATAATTTTTTTGAATTCCTTTAATAAAAACAAATGTTTTTTCCTTTAATAATAATTAATATTAATGTTGCTTTATTTTTTCTTTTCAGATGGCAACCCGCTATGACGCTCCTCTGGAGAGACAACGTCCTAGTGCATCGCATCGCAAGCGTCTTGATGATGCACGTGCTGCAGCACAAGCAGAGGCAGCACAGGCAAAGGCGGCTGATTTGGGTCTAATATATGATGTTTTGAGCATGATTTAGACTCCCTTTTACTATGGATTTGACTTGTTTCTCTTGTAAATTTAGGATGTTTTTATTAGTTTTAGGATTTTGTTATTAGTTTAGAATCCGTTGAACATTTTGATCCGTTTTGGGTATGTTTCAGGAACTTTTGGAACTTAATTGAAGAAAATAATTATGGAACTGAAAAGAGGACTAAAGGACCTTGAAAATAGCGCAAGAACGGAGCGAAACGGAGTCGGACCAGGTGCCACACGCCCAGGCGCCCAGGCGCGCGCACCGCGTTGCCCACCAGCAATCAGGCTTGGCGCGCCCAGGCGTGGAGCTTGGGGCGACCAGGCGCACGAGTCCCGTCCAGGCCCAGTTGGGCCAATTTCTGATGCGTTTTTGAGGGATTTGTTTAGGTTTAGTAATTATATATTTATTCTAGGATTAAAACTAGGTTAGCAGCTTCGAGAGAGGGAGATTACATGATTTTGGAGAGCTTTAGAGGAGAAGAAGATCGAAGATTGGAATATTGAAGATCTCTCCGCGGTAATCCTAATTGTCTATGATTGTGGATTACTCTTCTATTGTTTTTATTCTTATTTTTATCAATGTGTAACTAAAACCCTCGTGTTACGAATTGGTGGATTTGTATGGATTAGTTATTGATTTCATGAATTGATGTTTTCCGTTTCTAAATCAAGTGTTTGATTGTATTTTCACTGTTATGTATGAAGTAGCTAATCTATGTTTTGGATCTCTAAATCTTCAATTGGAAAATTAGGATTTAGAATAGGCCTTCAATCAAACAATATAATTATTCAACTCGTAAGGATACTTTTGGGTAATTATATAACTTTTCATAAATTCCACTATTTTAATAAAGGTTATTCAATGGTTTAATCACTTAAGGGATTAAGGGTTATCAAGTTGAATAATAAATAGTAATTGCACAAGAGGGATCTAGTAATTATTACCTTAGGAATTTGTTCTTGATTTAGGGAAAAACAGAGATTCATGATAAATAAACAACGCCTACAATGAAACCACGTTCCTAACTCGTTTTCTTAAATTGCTCACAACTTGTATTTAATTTTTGTTTTTATTTAATATGTGTTTTATTTTATTTCAATTAAATCTTAATTAATTAGTTACAAACCTATAGATTTCGCTTTTAACTACTCTTTGGTGAGAATTAATTGAACAATTTGCAATCCCTGAGGAACGATAACTGGTCTTACTGACTGTATTACTTGTTGACCTGGTACACTTGCCAGTAGTCCAACAAGTTTTTGGCGCAGTTGCCGGGGATTGAAATTGGTTTTAATTAGTTTTTGGTACTTATTAGTAGTAGTTATAGGTGAAATTTATTTTTTTTAGTGTTCTTGTCTCGACAGGTGCTGCGTAATCTTTTTTTTGTTTTGTGCTCTACAGATAGCATTATCTATTTGAGTGCAAAGAGGAAGAAGAAACTAGCACAAGAGGGGAAGGAACAAACTTAGAAGATGGTTGAAGGAGGAGAGTCTCACGGATCCACTTCGCCTCCTCCTTCCCAGAAGACCTTCGCGGAATATGCAACCGTGGACCCGGATTTCTATACTTCCAGCATAGTCCGGCCAGCCATTACTGCAACTGCATTCGCAATAGATCCACAATACATCCACCTAATCATGCAGGATCAGTTCAGTGGCGCGCTGCATCAAGACCCCAGAGGTCATATCGCCAACTTTTTGGGTATGCTCGAATTCTTCAAGATCGAGGGTGCTACGGAGGAGGCCATCAGAATGAGGATGTTCCCTCTCTCGCTGAGGGGCGAGGCGCTAACGTGGGTGAACAACCAAGCACCAGGGAGTCTTTCGAGCTGGAAAATACTTGTCTCCAAATTCATGGATAAGTTCCTTCCAGCTAGGAAGCAAGCAAAGATGAGGCAGGATGTTCACTCATTCATGCAAGAGGACGACGAACCGTTGCATGAAGCTTGGCAACGCTTCAACCAGCTACTGAGGAAGTGCCCAACATATATGCAAGACTGGCAGCAGATTCAATCGTTCTATAATGGGCTCAACAGATTCAATCAAAGCATGATTGATGCAGCAGCTGATGGATAGCTGATGAAGAAGACTGTTGAAGAGGCCAAGGAAATTATTGCAAACATGGCATTCAGCAGCAGATTGCTGCATTAATGAAGCAGATGGGCCATATTAATGTGTCAGTTGCATCTACCACTTTGAGGTGCGACTTTTGTGGGGGAAGTCACCGGAATGATGATTGTGATTTCGAAGTCAGAGAGGGTCAGACAACTATTGAGGAGCAGGCTAATTTTGTGGGTAGCAGAGTACTTGAAAACAATACATATTCCAAAACCTGCAATACGGGGCCAACAAATCAGTCCAATACCTCATGGAACAGCCCAACACCCATTACATCCAGTACACCAGAGCCACAGAAGCAGAGTTGGGAGAAAGTGATTGCCGTATTAGTTAACTCAACCACTAGCTTGACGGAAGCAACCAAAACCTTCATGACCGAAACCAGAACTTTTAGGACCGAAACCAGAGCTAGCATTCATAACTTGGAGGTACGAGTGGACCAATTGACTAATCAGATGTCAGAGATCGTAACCAACTCCAAGGAGTGATGCACGGCAGTCATCCTTCGAAGTGCCAAGTCGTATGAGGAATCACTAAAGAATGGTGATGCAACTGAGGTTGAGAAGAAGGAAGAGGGGCAAAAGCAACCGAGTGGAGGAGGCTCAACTGCAATGCAACAGACGCAGGGTCCACTTGCGGATCAAGATGTAAAAACTACAATCGGTGGGTGAATTAACTAAGAAACACTAGGAGAACACCTAGAAGGGGGGGGGGGGTGAATAGGCGTTTAATAAACCTTGAAAGATTTTCGAAAGAAACAAATCGAAACAATTAAAACGAATGATTTTTACAAAATCCTGCAGCCCTTAATCGATTAAGCCTTCAATTAATCGATTAATCCTTTGTAAAACTTTGAGTTAATCGATTAATCAGATCGGTTAATCGATTAGTGCCTGAAAGCTTACTTTTGGTTAATCGATTAACACCCTCAGTTAATCGATTAATCACTGTTAAAACTGAAAAATCACTTTTCAATTGAATACGAAAATCAATCAATTAACACATAAGATCAGAGATTAAGCGGAATTGATTAACACCAATATTATTCTTAATGATTACCTAGGTTATGAAAATGATTTTCCCCAATTCAATTTACACAATTAAAAGCTAATTCATTCAATTATGGAAAAATCAATCTTTAAGAACAATATGAAATGACAAGAATGTAAAGAGTTAAGGGAATAGAGATACTGCACAGAGATTTATCCTGGTTCACTCACAACCACCCGTGAGCTACATCCAGTCCCCTCTTCAACCAAGAGAGATTCTTCACTAAAGGAATTAGAGTTCTCAAATTACAAGCAAATGCCTCTCAAGACTCCCTTCTTGATAGCCTCCAAGAGATACCACACTCTTGTCTTGCAACCCTATTGAAATCTAATCTAACCTTCCCTTGCTTGTTGATATCCCCACAGCAAGTCTTCCAATTGTTTGATGATACCTCACACCAAGACTTCCAATTTGCTTGTTAACACAACATGACTTCCAATTTGCTTGATGAACAACCACCAAGACTTCCTTTGTTGTAGAATGTTTGCCTCCTTGCAATGATTACAACCAAATTGAAAACAATAACAATCCTATGAATCTCTTTCAAGAACTAAGAAAATATCAACATGAGAGATTCAAAGATTCTTGATCAAATAATATAAAAGTTTTGATCTTGAGAAAAGTGAGAGAGAATAGTGTGGCTCTGATCTTTCTAAAAATGATATGAAAGTGATGTTAGTTAATCACAATGATTAGGAAAAGGTTTATATAGAATACCCAAAAGTTAGGAACCTTAAAAACTGATTTTGAGAAGTGAAAAACGTATTTTAAAAACCAGTTATGCAGGTGTTAATCGGTTAGCATGAAGCCTTAATCGATTAAGCACTGCTTAATGTGTATTAATCGATTAGCTAAACAGGTTAATCGATTAGCCACTGTAAAATGCTTCTAAAAAATTGTTTTCTCAAATCTAAACCTTTTCTTTCAAACCATTAAGCCACCTATTAATTTTAGGTTAAGTAAATACTCAAATTATAATAAAATCATGCACTTGATAGAGATTCACTACCCTCTAATGACTCTACCCAAACTCATCAAACTTAAAAGACTCAAACTAAAGATATTACAATATAATACACAAATGATTCTCATGAGCTTGCTCTCTCTTCATCATTTGTTGTTTGTTGTTTGTTTGTTGACCTTCTTCATGCCTTGAGCTTGATCAAAACCTTTGTAGCTTGTTCAAAACCTTTGTCATTATCAAAACCTTATCACTGGATCTAACACAAGAGAAAGAGAAAGGCACACCCAAATCAGCACCACTACCTCCGAGGATTCCTTATCCTCAGAGGATGAAGAAAGAGGACGACCAGAAGCAATTCTCCAAAATTTTGGAGATGCTACGGAAGGTGCAGATCAACATCCCGTTTGCAGAGGCTCTTGCACAAATGCCTCTATACGCGAGATTCATGAAGGAGTTGCTGATAAAGAAGAAGCGAATGCTCACTAACGAGACATTCCCGATATCAGAGAAGTGCAGCAGCATCATCAAATCCAACCTTCCACCAAAGCTGAAGGATCCATGTAGCTTCACCATATCAGTTAGCATAAGAAATGAGTACTCAGGTAAGGCTCTCTGTAACTTAGGAGCTAGCGTAAACATTATGCCATTGTCTGTTTGTGAAGCATTAAATTTAGGAGAGGTTAAGCCTACCCCGACGTTACTTCAGTTAGCTGATAGAACCACCCTCCGCCCATATGGAGTGGTGGAAGATATTCTGGTAAAGATGAAAGATTTTATCCTGCCCTTGGATTTGATGATCTTAGATGTAGAAGAGGATGAAAATATTCCTCTTATTTTTGGAAGGCCATTCTTGGCCACAGCGGGGCAGTGATTGATGTGCCTAGGGGAGAAGTAATCCTCCGAGTGAATGGTGAGCAAACTACAATTAAAATTTATGAAAAACCACCAATCACCGCGGAGAACTTCGCTCCTCTCATGTGAATTCAGCACTCGGATGGAGAGAGTGTTGGAAAGAAGTTGAAAAGCAAGGTGCCACCCTTGAAAGGATCTTGGCAACCACCCTAACCTCTGAATACCCGTCAGACTCGTGACGTTAAAAAAGCGCTTGTTGGGAGGCAACCCAATGTTAAGTAGCTCCCTTAGATTTTTTTTAGGGTAGTTTAGTTTTAGGTACTTTTACAAAAATAAAAATGAAGTCACAGGTCAAGCCACGCCTAGGCGTGGAGAGGGTGCAAAATCTAAGTTTGGGGGTGTGACCCCATTTCCTCTCATTAGTTCCCAATATGTCACCCAGACCCGGTACTTCGCAAAAATATTGTCTTGTTTTTGTACGTAGTTTTTAATTTTTATTTTGTAGTTTTAGGTTACATTAGTTTGCTTGAGGACAAGTCAACCTCTAAGTTTGGGGGAGTGGTATACTAAATAAAAATTTTTCGGACTTGAGTTTCTCTCCCATTTTTGGTATTGGTTTGTGTCTTTGGTAGGAGTAGGTAATTATTCTAGACTTAGGACTGCTTTTCTCATGATAGGTGTTGATTTGGGTCTAATATATGATGTTTTTGGGCTTGATTTCACTTCCTTTTGCTATAGTTTTGGCTTGTTTCTCTTGTAAATATAGGTATTTTGTATTAGTTTTAGGAATTTTTATTTTATAGAATCCTTTGAACGTTTTGATTCGTTTTGGGTATGTTTCAGGTGCTTTTGGAGCTTTATTTGGAGAAAATATTATTGGAGCTGAGAAGAGCATAAGAAAACCTTGAAAATGGCACAAGAACGGAGAGAAACGGAGTCGAAAAATATTTCACACGCCCAGGCGTGCGGATGGGCCGCCCAGGCGCCCGTGCTTCGGTGATTACTGGGTGTCAGATGGTGCGCGCCCAGGCGTGCTGCTTCATATGCCCAGGCGCGCGTGACTCGTGGAGGCCCAATTGGGCCAATTTCTGAGCAATTTCGAGGGTTTCTATTAGGATTTGTATTTGATGTATATATAGAGGTTTTAGAATTAGGTTTAGCAGCCAGAAAAAGAGTGAATTAGAGTGATTTAATCAAATTAGAGCTTGGATGGGAGATTACACTTTTGGAGATCATTCGAAGGAGGAATCTGGAGAAGATTGGAGATTTGAAGCAGTTTTCTATGGTAATTTAGGAATGAATTCCATAGTTATTGTTTTTCTTCTTTTCTTCATTATGTGTAACTAAACCTTTTGTGTTAGGAACATGGTGGATTTGTATTTGTAATTTATTTTTATAAATTAATGTTTTTCAGTTTTAAATCATGTGTTTAATTGTGTTTTTATTGTTATACATGGAAGTAGCTAATCCATGTTTTGGATCTTCTAAATCTGAATTGGAAAATTAGGTTTTGAAATAGGTCATGCAATTAAACAGCATAACTATTCAATTAGTAGGAATACTATTGGATTCTTATGTAACTTTTCATAAATTCACTGTTCTTAATCAAGGTTATTCAATGGTTTAAATTTTAAGGAATTAGGATTTATCAAGTTGAATAATAAACAGTAATTTCATAAGAGAAATCTAGGAATTACTATTTTATGAATTTATTCATGATTTGAATGAGAAACATTGATTTATAATAAATGAATGAACATACAATGAAACTAAGTTCCTAACCAAGTTTTTCTCATTACAAATTTATTTTATTTTATTTTTCAGTAGTTTAATTTCTCTTTTAATTTATTTATTTAATTCTGAATTTTATCTTTTAATAGATTTTATTCTAAATTTTTCCTTAGGTAGGAATAGATTAAACAATTTTGAGTCCCTGTGGGAACGATATCTGCTCTTAACCGACTATATTACTATCTGATCTAGTATACTTGCTAGAGAGTGAACAAGTTTTTGGTAATTTGTTTTGGCACTAAGAAGTAATTTGGAGTGGAATCTATTCTTGGGACTTAATTGAAATGTACAATAATGACCCGTAAAGAATTAGAATTTTTTGATTTTTTTTTGGCTTCACACCCTCTTACTTATGATGCAAATACCCCTATTAATGAGATTGAAAAGTTATATAAGAAATATTTCATAGAAAAGTTGGTACAAGAGTTGCCCATTAAGGAAGACTTAAGTGTTGATTTCCCTAAAAATTTTGAAGAATAAAAAGAAATTAAGGTGCATCATGAGGAAGAAGAGGTGATACAAAACAAAACAAATAAGGGTAGAAAAATAGTAGAGAAATTTGACTTATCCTTGCGTGTTGAATTTTCTGAACTAAAAAATTGTGTTAAATCTCTTGCATGTGTGGATGATTCAAAATTTTTAAATTATGTTCGACCCTTGAGTTTGCATGATGTTTTTCCAAAACATCAACATAAGTCATTGTTGTACAAAGGGATGAATAAAGATCCTAATAATTTTGTTTTCCTAATTCATGAAATTAACACCTTCATGAGTGGAAAAAAAGATAAATTTGATGAGATGATGCATGCTGTAAGGAATGTACCTTTTGACCTTGGTGGGATTGAATTTAGTTCTAAAATATCCTTATTTCATCATCATCCATGCTCATTCCCATGGGACATGGGGGTAATTTGTTATTCCTATATCACATGGGAGTTGAGGCATAAAATTTGGGATCCTGGTGGATTCTTCGTAATTATGTAGTAGTGTAATTTTTATTTTTTTTTAGTTAGTGAAAAAGGAGTTGGGACTTCCTATAAGTGGATACTAATGAGTTGCTTCATAGCACTATTTTTAGTTGTTTATGTGACACAGGTAAATAAGATTGGGGGATTTCCTCCATGTTGCATTAATAGAAAAAGTTGTGCTACAAAGGTAAGTTTCTTAATTCCTTATAGTAGTTGATTTTAGTTTAGGAAATTAGTTTTTAGTGTAGGTAAATTTTAATTTAATTACTTTTAATATAAAAAAGGGGGGGCCAGTACAGTACCCCCACGCCTAGGCGCAGAAGACCGCTCGCCTGGGTGCGCGAGAGGCGTTAATCAGCACGCCTGGGATGTCTTTTCCCCATTCTCACCCAATTTCTTCAAATCCTCTCATTCCCTTTCAAAACCCTAACCCCCGATTTTCAAAATTTCACTAAAATCCTTATCAAATCCTCAAATTCTTCCAACATAACTCAACATTCCTTCTTCCTTTTCCATTATTAATCCCTATTCTTCAAGGATTTTCAAGTTTTTCTCCACTTCTCTACTCTCTCTTCAATTCGGATTTTTCTCTCTCAAGGGCAAGGGACATGAATTTTTTTATCAATTTGGGTAAGAATCACTCTTCTATACTCCCTGGTAATGTTGTAGTTGATTATGGAGTTAAGAGTTAGTGATTTTAAATTTGGTTTTGGAGTTCTAGAGATTTGCCCACCAAGTGTTCGATCAATTGTCTTGAGTTATTTTTGAGTTTTTAGGATGCCTAGATGGAAAAGACCAGTTGTAGGGAGCACTAGTAGTGACTTGGGGAAGACCTTCGAGCATTTGAGGGTCTCCGATTACTATGATGGAAAGATGGTGAAGAGAGGTATAACCACGGAGACTAGCATGCTTTATGAGAGCGAGGGGCCAGTAGGGAGGAGAGTTGTTGGGGTTAGTAGCATTGAGGAGGTGAAGGAGACCCTGTTGATCAATAGGTGGACGGAGTGGATTAGGGAGCCTGATGAGGTGTTCAGCAAGTTCCTAGTGTGGGAATTCTATGCTAATGCCTGGTGGAGGGCGAAGAGGTCTGAGCTGGATGGTAGTCACAGGAGAGTGTCGTATGTTCGAGGGGTTGAGGTTCCTTATGACGCGGACACTATTGCCCGTGTCATGGGACTTCCATCTTACCCTTTGGAGGCGGCACCTGCTATGTTCACTGTAGATAGCTTTGACAACGAGGATGAGTACCCGCTGGATATGGTGAAGGATGCCCTGTTTTTGGCGGGCAAGGACTAGAACATGTCAATGGTTGGAACGGTCAAGCATGTGTACCAGAAGAATTTGATGGGAGCGCTAGGTTTTGGGTCAGGTTTGTAGTTCATAATTTGGACCCACATTTCATGATACTGAGGTACAGCCAGGGGTTTGTCGGCTGATATATGCCCTTCGTCAGGGTATTATAGTAGACGTTGCATCTATTATCTCTGATAGGATGCATCGTTTTGCTAAGAGAGAGGCAGGGTATGTAGGCTTTCCTTGGGTTATCACCCGACTGTGCAATGCGGCCGGTGTTGATTTTCGTGACGATGTGAGGGATCTTAGGAGGACCCCGAAGATGACCAGGGCTACATGGGACATGTATATTGGCAGATCTATTGAGATAGCTAGAGCCGGTCCACCACAGCCACAGAGTCATATTCCAGCACAGCACCCTCAGGATGAGGCAGGTCCTTCCAGCCAGCCAACACAATAGAGGGGAGGTGATGATGGGATGATCATTGGGATGCTACAGCGCTTGCTCAGGAGACAGAGCAGAGCAGCTGAGTTCCAGCGCAGAGAGATGCGTAGGAACCAGGCTAGAGATACATTTTTGAGCAGTATTGGAGCAGCGCAGGGTATGCCTTATGATGTGCCACCATACACAGATGAGGATCAGAGCTTACTAGAGGCATCTCCTGAGGAGGAGGATGAGGAGTATTTTAGGGGATTCTGATTTTTATTTCTATATTCTGTACCCCTTCCCCTATTCAGACCTGTGCTCATGCCATAACAAAAACATGTATTTACTTTCTAGGATTTATTTTTTTTAGTTTTATTGCATGGATTTTTATTTGGATCATTGGTTATTTGCATCTAGTTATATTTTATGTAATAGGTGTGAGTTGATATTTCCCCATTAGAGGTGCTATTTTTGACACTTGTTTCTAACGACTTGCAGGTACTAAGTTTGGGGGAACATCTTCTCACTTTTGTTAGTGATGAGTATTTTATTCAGATGTGGTAGTAAGTGTTCCAGATTTTATTCCATGTAATTTTTTATTTTGTAGTTAGGTATGTTTAGTTTAGTTTAATTTGCTTGAGGACAAACCAACCTCTAAGTTTGGGGGAGTGGACAAAATAAAAAAAAATTTCAGACTTGAATTTTTCTCCCATTTTTGGTGTTGGTTTGTGTCTTAGGTAGAGGTTTTGTAATTATTCTAGACTTAGGATTATTTTTCTGATGATAGGTGTATATACTTAGTTTAGGATTAGACTCATTGATCATGTTATTTATTTGTTGAGCTGTAAATATTTTTTGAAATCTGGTTATTTTGACAAAGTTTTTCAGAACTTGAGATTAGTGAACTGACTTTAGCTTAGTGAGATTTTGAGCCTATATTGATGGGGTATATGAATAATATGAAATATTTTGATTTGAGACCCCTATTTCTTTCATGAGTGTGTTCTCTTTAGTTTTGTGTTCTAGAACTTGACCGGTGACCATTTTGAGATTGATAATTGATTACATGCATGAAAATGATTAAGGCATTTAGATGGTGTTTTTGTAGCCTTTAGAGATTTTTGTTGGATTTGTTTTCCCTGAGTTACCTATTTTGAGCCTGATATAAATATGATTTTTCTTTGGTACCTTGCATTGATTGTATATTTTTGTGAGTACATTAGAGAATTTTGAATGAGCAATTGAGAGAGGGGCATTTCAAAAGTATGAAAATTGTGAAGTTTTGTTGAGTTACTCTTCCTCCAAAAGAAAAAATAAAAAGAAAAAAAAATTGAGAATAGTTGAAAATTGTTAAATGTTAAGAGAAAAGAAATTTGTTTGGAAGAAGTAGTAGAGTAAAATTGAAAGAGAAGAAGTTTGAAATAGTTGTGATTTGAGTGCGAGTCCTCATAGTATTCATTGCTCATTCATAATTTTAGAGGGAAATTTGTTTTTGCATTTTAGCCCTTAGTTTCATCCTTTCTTTCTTTTATCCCACCTGACACTTTTAGCCATGGCCTCATTACAAACAAATTAAAGATCTTTTCATTTGTGCATGTTTTTAATAATTTCAGTGGAGATTTGGGTCTATGGTCAAGCTTATAGTAACATTTAACTATTGTATGAAATTGAGTGAATTGTTAAGACCCTTGATACACATGAGAGATATACACTGAGAGGTTGAGAGTGTTCACTAGTTCTGACTTCTGATTAATTTTGTTTCTTTAACCAGGTTTTGATATGTGAATAGCTTGTGTAAATATGTGGCTGTATTGATGAGTCGAAGTTTTAAATTAGGTGTTGTACATTTTGATTTAGAGAGTAGTCTTGAGTTTATGAATTTTTATTTTACTTTTGCCTGGGACATGCAAAATGCTAAGTTTGGGGGAGTGATTTGGGTCTAATATATGATGTTTTTGGGCTTGATTTCACTTCCTTTTTCTATGGTTTTGGCTTGTTTCTCTTGTAAATATAGGTATTTTGTATTATTTTTAGGAATTTTTAGTTTTATAGAATCCTTTGAACGTTTTGATCCGTTTTGGGTATGTTTCAGGTGCTTTTGGAGCTTTATTTGGAGAAAATATTATTGGAGCTAATAAGAGCATAAGAAGACCTTGAAAATGGCACAAGAACGGAGAGAAACGGAGTCGGAAAATATTTCACACGCCTAGGCGTGCGGATGGTGCGCTCAGGCGCGCGTGCTTCGGTGATTACTGGGTGTCAGATGATGCGCGCCCAGGTGTGCTGCTTCATACGCTCAGGCGCGCGTGACTCGTGGATGCCCAATTGGGCCAATTTCTGAGCAATTTCGAGGGTTTCTATTAGGATTTGTATTTGATGTATATATTAGAGGTTTTAGAATTATGTTTAGCAGCCAGAAAAAGAGTGAATTAGAGTGATTTAATCAGATTAGAGCTTGGAAGGGAGTTTACACTTTTGGAGATCATTCGAAGGAGGAATCCGGAGAAGATTGGAGATTTGAAGCAGTTTTCTATGGTAATTTAGGAATGAATTCCATAGTTATTGTTTTTCTTCTTTTCTTCATTATGTGTAACTAAACCTTTTGTGTTAGAAACATGGTGGATTTGTATTTGTAATTTATTTTTATAAATTAATGTTTTTCAGTTTTAAATCATGTGTTTAATTGTGTTTTTATTGTTATACATGGAAGTAGCTAATCCATGTTTTGGATCTTCTAAATCTGAATTGGAAAATTAGGATTTGAAATAGGTCATGCAATTAAATAGCATAACTATTCAATTAGTAGGAATACTATTGGATTCTTATGTAACTTTAAATTTCTAAGGAATTAGGATTTAGCAAGTTGAATAATAAACAGTAATTTCATAAGAGGAATCTATGAATTACTATTTTCTGAATTTGTTCATGATTTGAATGAGAAACATTGATTTATAATAAATGAATGAACATACAATGAAACTAAGTTCCTAACCAAGTTTTTCTCATTACAAATTTATTTTATTTTATTTTTCAGTAGTTTAATTTCTCTTTTAATTTATTTATTTAATTCTGAATTTTATCTTTTAATAGATTTTATTCTAGATTTTTCCTTAGGTATGAATAGATTAAACAATTCTGAGTCCCTGTGGGAACGATATCTGGTCTTAACCGACTATATTACTATCTGATCTAGTATACTTGCTAGAGAGTGAACAGGTGTAAATACTTAGTTTAGGATTAGACTCATTGAATTTTGATATTGATTTGATTGAGCTGTAAATATTTTTGAAATCTGGTTATTTTGACGAAGTTTTTGAGAATTTGTGATTAGTGAACTGACCTTTAGCCTAGTGAGATTTTGAGCCTAAACATCGAAAGGGGTATGATTTATTGAGTTATTTTTGATTTGAAACCCCTATTTCTTTCATGAGTGTTGTTCACTTTGTCTTTGTGTTCTAGAACTTGACCTGTGACCATTTCAAGATTGATTTTTGTTTGCATGCATTAAGATGATTAAGGCACTTAGGATGTGTTTTTGTGGCCTTCAACTGATTTGCATTGTCATGTTCCTATAGTTGTCCATTTTGAGCCTAATGATATATGATTTTTTTTTTTGTACCCTACATTGATTGCATAATTTTTGTGAGTACCTTAGGAATTTTGAATGAGCAATTGAGAGGAACGGTTCAATAAGGAAAAGAAAAAAATAGTACAAAGTGTTGTAAGTCTACTTCTCTTCCATGAAACAAATGAAATAAAAGAAGAAAATAAATAAAGAGAAATTTGGAAGAGAGTAGAAGAGAAAAAAATGAAAAGAAAAGAAGAATAGAATAATTGTGAGTTGAGTGTGAGTCCTCTTAGTATTCATTGCTCATTCATGATTTTTGAGGAAATTTGTTTTTGCATTTTAGCCCTTAGTTTTATCCTTTCTTTCTTTTATCTCACCTGACACTTTTAGGCATGGCCTCATTACAACCTATTTAAGACCTTTTGATTTGTGCATGTTTTCAATACTTTCGGTGGCAATTTTGGTCTATGGTCAAGCTTATGGTAACACTTTGTCATTGCATGAACTTGTGTGCATTATTGATATATGACTCTTGATACACATAAGAGATACACACTGTGAGGTTAAGAGTGTTCACTAGTCCTGAGTTCTTGTGGAGTTTGTTATTCTAACCAGGTTTCAATTGTATAAATTGCTTGTGAAAATAAGTGTCTGAGTCTATGAGTTGAAGTCCTAGATTAGGTGTGTACATTTTGATTTAGAGGGTAGTCTTTTGTTTTAGAGTTTTTATTTTACTTTTGTCTGGGACATGCAAAATACTAAGTTTGGGGGAGTGATTTGGGTCTAATATATGATGTTTTGAGCATGATTTAGACTCCCTTTTACTATGAATTTGGCTTGTTTCTCTTGTAAATTTAGGATGTTTTTATTAGTTTTAGGATTTTGTTATTAGTTTAGAATTCGTTGAACGTTTTGATCCGTTTTGGGTATGTTTCAGGCACTTTGGGAACTTAATTGAAGAAAATAATTATAGAACTGAAAAGAGGACGAAAGGACCTTGAAAATGGCGCAAGAACGGAGCGAAACAGAGTTGGACCAGGTGCCACACGCCCAGGCGCCCAAGCTGGGGTGCCCAAGCGCGCGCACCGCGTTGCCCACCAGCAATCAGGCCTGGCGCGCCCAGGCGTGGAGCTTGGGGCGCCCAGGCGTGGAGCTTGGGGCGCCCAGGCGTGCGAGTCCCATCCAGGCCTAGTTGGGCTAATTTCTGATGCGTTTTTGAGAGATTTGTTTAGGTTTTGTAATTATATATTTATTCTAGGATTAAAACTAGGTTAGCAGCTTTGAGAGAGGGAGATTACATGATTTTGGAGAGCTTTAGAGGAGAAGAAGATCGAAGATTGGAAGATTGAAGATCTCTTCACGGTAATCCTAATTATCTATGATTATCGATTACTCTTCTATTGTTTTTATTCTTATTTTCTCAATGTGTAACTGAAACCCTCGTGTTAGGAATTGGTGGATTTGTATGGATTAGTTTATTGATTTCATGAATTGATGTTTTACCGTTTCTAAATCAAGTGTTTGATTGTATTTTCACTGTTATACATGGAAGTAGCTAATCTATGTTTTGGATCTCTAAATCTTCAATTGGAAAATTAGGATTTAGAATAGGCCTTCAATCAAACAATATAATTATTCAACTCGTAGGGATACTTTTGGGTAATTATATAATTTTTCATAAATTCCACTGTTTTAATTAAGGTTATTCAATGGTTTAATCACTTAAGGGATTAAGGGTTATCAAGTTGAATAATAAACAGTAATTGCACAAGAGGGATCTAGTAATTACTACCTTAGGAATTTGTTCTTGATTTAGGGAAAAGTAGAGATTCATGATAAATAAACAATGCCTACAATGAAACCACGTTCCTAACTCGTTTTCTTAAATTGCTCACAACTTGTATTTAACTTATGTTTTTATTTCATTTCTGTTTATATTTTATTTCAATTAAATCTTAATTAATTAGTTACAAATCTATAGATTTGTCTTTTAACTACTCTTTTGTGAGAATTAATTGAACAATTTGCAATCCCTGAGGGAGGATAACTGGTCTTACTGACTGTATTACTTGCTGACTCGATACACTTGCCGGTAGTCCAACAGCGGCAACAACATGGTATTTGAACGTCGAGGACAACGAACTAGAGTTCAATGTAGGGGAATCAAACGACAACGTTGACGGCCCTCAAAATGAGACTTTATTGACTACTTACAACGGCCACAGTGCCAAGCAGATATAGAAAGGCAATGTAAGTAATATTTAATTTATATGTCATAGCCTTTGAATATTTTTTTAATTAAATTGTATAACTCATATTATCTCATACTTGCAGGATCCGGGTCCTTTGAACTGGTTTCTTAACCGAATATTTGGGTTGAGGCCCTTGGCTGAGTTACCGGAACAAGTTCGTACACTTGATCTGGGTTCTGGACTTGCTCCTCTGATCGATTCATTATTTCACATGACGGGTAGGCGCTTACTCAGCTCATTTATGGAGCGCTTTTACGAGGATACATGCACCTTCCATCTGCCGTGTGCGGAGATTACGATGACCTTGGAGGACGTTTCGTCCCTGCTGCATTTTCCTGTGACTGGCCTGCTCATCTAGTGGGATAAAACGTTGAAGCCTGAGGTTGTGGTTCTGTTACAAGAAGTTCTGGGAGTGTCATCAGCAGAGGCCATTCAAGAGGTGAATCGCACAAAAGGTGGTGTGGTTGCCTTCACGACATTGCAGAGGTGGCTGGCGGAGTTCATCCATCAAGGACGGTACGAGAACGCTTCAAGCTGTTACCTACTGTACCTTGTTGGATCGACTCTGTTTATTGACAAGGCTATCAATAGCACCGGAGTTCAGTGGCTGCATGCATTGGAGGATCTGCATGCTGTAGGAGATTATGCATGGGATGCGTGCGTGTTGGCGTATTTGTACGATCGATTGGCAGACGCCGCGAAAAAAGAGAAATCGCAGTGTGCCGGTTTCACATCACTTTTGCAGGTAACATGTGTTATATTTAACTTATTTTATTTATAAATTTTTTAAGCATTGTATTCTATTTATCTTTTTTAATAACATGTCTCAACTCATTCGCAGGCTTGGATCATGGAATATTTTCCAAGACTTAGATTTGGCACTCCCAAGGATGATTATAATGAGGCTCATCCAAGAATATTCAAGTGGTTGTCCCCTTAAAGCCCTAATGGTGCGGAAGTTACATTCAAACAGCACCTGGAGACCATTAGGGCTGATCAGATTATATGGCAGCCATTTCTTAACCATCGGGAAGTCAGACCATTTGCCGAGATTAGTCTCTACTCTGGATACAATTGTTGTGGTAAGATTAGGCGACCGTACCTTCCGGAGCGAGTGCTACGGCAATTTGGTTATATCCAGTATATTCCGCCTCCACCACACCCGCTTCCTTTGTATTCTGTGATTGAGGAGCGATGGGCTGAGTAGGGTGTTCATGTAGTCGATGGCATTCCTGCTACATATGCCGAGGAGTGCGTGGTGGATTATGTAGATTCACACTTACTCTCACCCTTATCTTCTACCTACATCGACTAGGGTGGATTATGATCTCCAAGTTGCTAATGTAAGTTTTTTAATTATTTCAATGTATATTTTTAATAATTTCAATTTATTTTTTGGTAAGAATTTGTAATTACTTTCATGTGCAGATCGAATTAATGTCAAGAATGCGTAGTATTCTTCGACTTGTTGATGCAGTAGACCGGGAGCAGGTATACAATCCTGATGTTACACATGACATCAGATTATATACTACCACCCCTATCATGCGTGAGATTCAAGGTTTAAGGGTAGCTGGGAGATGGCGTAGAGGTGGACGATCTACTCAGTATGGTGCGAAGTCAAGCCAGAGGGGTGGGCGGGCACGTCGTGCAAGACACTAATAGGATTGATTTATTTTTTAGTTTTGAATATATATTCAGTTTTGATTAAGTAAATGTTTTCTGTTTAATTCATTTTTCTGTACATGCATGTGACTCGACCTAGCAACTACTAGTATCTAATTTCGATTTCCCTGCGCCTACGTGTGTGATATTTATAGTACACTAATATTTTTTATTTCTTTTTTTATGATCAAAGTAAATTTATCAGGAGAGTAAAAGAGATATCCTAATATTGCCAAAAAAAAAAAAATAGATACCCTAATCCTCAAATGGAAAGATTACAATATTTGAGAATTTGAGATATAAGGATTCATAATTAAGTTAGCAAACCAAAGTGACAACTAACATGAATAACAATTATTTTATTAAAAATAACAACTATTTCCTCATTTTTGTCTAGATTGATCATCTTGCAGTGTTTTTATGATCTTTGTGTTCTTCATCTTCCTCTTCGTCTAGATTAATAGGCTCAGCTTCTTCCATGTAAGGCTCAGGCAAAAATGGTATGAACATTTGAAGACGTTCTTGAAAATGAGATTCCCATGCAAGCGATCCCGTACTTGCTCTTCTCTACCATCCTAGAAATATAGGAGGTATTGGTGAACCTTCTATCCAATTAATATACAAGTGAATTGAAGTGAAGTTAGTAATTCGCACAAATTAAAATAATTTATAAACATTATTTATTGAATTGAATGTTACCTGTACCCAGTGCATATTATAAAAAGGCTTATTTATGTCAGGTGCCCCTATAGTTTGCACCTATTTTGTCAGACGCCTTTTAACTTTATTTTTCAACAAATATATCCCTAAAGTTTGCTCCGGTGAGCCATATATCCCTGCATGCCATTTCCAGCCACCGGTGCTGACGTGGACCACCGGAGTCAGCAAGTGATAGAAATAGGAGCCCTTCTAGTTTGAGTCTTTTTTGTCAGATACCCTTATATATAACTTCAAAAATTCATATCTTTTAAACCGTAAGTCCAAAAATTACAAATTTTATATCAAAACGATCGTATTGAAATATAAAATTTTAATATGTAATTATTTTACTTTTATGGATAATTTTCTAAAAAATTATTTTTTGGGAAATTTTCTATACGAATTTTGAATTTATGAATTATTAAAAATAATTTATGAATTGGATTGAACTAGTTTTTAGTGTAGTTTGAGGAACATAAAAATCATGAGTTTTGATTATGTCAGTCTCCGATGATTTTAAATTTAGTTTTTTTTATAACTTTTTTTATAGTTTTTTACAATTTGTTTTTAAAAGCCAAAACTCATGATTTTTATGATCCTCAAACTATAATAAAAACTAGTGCAATCCAATTCATAAATTATTTTTAATAATTCATAAATTCAAATTTCGTATAGATAATTGCCCAAAAAACAATTTTTTATAAAACTATCCATAAAAATAAAATAATTACATTTTAAAATTCTATATTTCAATACGATCGTTTTGACATAAAATTTGTAATTTTTGGACTTACGGTTTAAAAGATATGAATTTTTGAAGTTATATATAGGGGTATCTGACAAAAAAGACTCAAACTACAAGGGCTCCTATTTTTACCACTTGCTGACTCCGGCGGTCCACGTCAGCACCGGTGGCCGGAAATGGCATGCAGGGGTATATGGCTCACCGGAGCAAACTGTAGGGGTATATTTGTTGAAAAATAAAGTTAAAGGGCGTCTGACAAAATAGATGCAAACTACAGGGGCACCTGACATAAATAAGCCTTATAAAAATGTCCAAGCACCCAAATTTTGTTCTCACTTGTTTCCAAAGATGTCCTGTATGAAAATAACGTTTGACATCTACCTGTTGTTGACGAAATAATCACTAGCCCAACATTGTACAAATTAGCAACTGCATGTCCCATGTCTGGAACATCCAACCACTTCGAGCTTGATACAACACCTAATCCATCAACATATAATGCATTATATGCTTTGTCATAAAGGGACTATCCTAATATGTCAACATACAACGCTTTGTTATTGACCATCTTCTTTATAAGCTCTTGTCGAATCATCATGTAGTTTTCTTCTATGCCATATCTATACAATGATAAGACACAGAAGCCACAATTTCCATCACGTTTAACATCATTTATTTTTTGAATGAACTGGTGTAACACATCAGGGAAAGCTTCCAACATATTTCTCCAAGCTTGGAATGTTCCTGTAGTACGCTTTCTTTTGGTTGACATATTTGATTGAGAACCCTTTGTTTTGGATCCTGTAGATTGAGAAAAATAAACGATCGCAATTGACAAAACATATTAACAAAGAATAAATAGTCACAATTGACAATCACCTGTAGTTGAGACCCTTTTGTTTTTGATCTGGTAGATTGTGAACCCTTTGTTTAAGATTGAGATCCCTTGGATTAAAAAGTACCTTCCATGACATCATTTTCCCAATGAGATGGTTCACGCTTTGTAGATTTTTCATGTGCTGCCTCCTTTCTACTACCCTTCACACCGCCTTTTGTCTTCACTTTATATTTAGGGGGCTTCATTGAAGTTGTTGTTGGATACACAAACTCATGTAATCTTTGAAAATATCTTTTCTTTTCAAGCATACCCTTATCATCTAATGCTTCTACTTGACGATATATCTCATCCGCGTATGGTTTTGGATCAAATTATGTTGGTGAAAAAGAAGTCTTTATTTTTTCATTAAAAGACAAGTGTTGCCAATGATCGTGAACTGCATCCAAAGGGATAGTACTTCCTCTTTATAATATTTTGCAAGTTCACATTCACATGGTAGACCGCGAGTCCTTCTGATTCTGCAATCACAATGTAAGCTTACCCAATCTATTTGGCGAAGACCTTCCATGATCTCCCAAATACGTATTATCGCATTACGCAAGACAAAGTGGCGCAACTCCTTGTAGAAATCATTATTTACACGATGATCCACCCAGGTAATATTACTCTCAAAAGACTCTTTAATATCAGTATGTTGACATACCAGCATATTCTCCATCGCTTCAAAGCTGGTGCACATATCCCCCTAACTATCTCTCAATAATCTTTTGAATGCGGCATGAGCGCTCTCAACCCTGTTAAAACAAAAAATAAACATATAACGTATTTCATAATTATTTTAAAATTCAATTGGTAAAAACACATGACTAAAATACACATAAAAAAACATCTTTGGGTTTTAAAACTCACCTATTAGTTGTGGTGTTACCAAGATGTATCAATTGGTTTACCCAAACACCAACAAATTTCTCCTTGTTGCGTTCCAGATAAACACGTTGCACGTATTCAAAAATTATTAATCCGCACACATCCTTAAATTTTTTCAAATAATCTTCATACTCTTGCAAGTCTCGAGATTCTACAACTTCTTTCCAAGCGTCCATTATCGGTGTCACATCTTTTGAGTCACACACCATGTTACTCACTCTAGACAACACGTTCTTTGAGATGTGAAACTTACATAGCAAGTGAGTAGAGGCTGGAAACACCTTCATGGCTGTCAAAGTCAGAGCTTCTTCTTTATCAATCACTATGATCTGAGGCATGGCTTCATCATTTTCAATCAAGTTGCGAAGCCGCTCTAGAGCCCATGTGAAGTAAGAAGCCTTTTCAGCCTCCATATAACAAAAAAGCAACATGGAACGTCTTCTCTATGGATGTTTGACCTACGATCTCAAGAAGCGGATACCTGTATCTATTGGTTTTGTAGGTACTATACATAACAAGAACAATACTGAACGAATGTAATAATGATATTCCACTTAGATGTGTCCAAAAAATGGCCTTCAACACATCACTTTCTTCTTCTTTTACATAATGTGTCACATATCCAGAAGAAGTCAATATGTGTAATAAATGTTGCATCTGTGTCTTGGGATGTCTGATACTTTTTCTAAATCGTTGACGCTCATTGTACACTTGTCTCAAGGTAGTAGTATTGTTCTTGTTCCGTTCTTTCAAACTAATGAGAATATCCTTCGGTTTAACCCCTGCCTTTGTCAAGTTCTCGATTAACTCCTTTTCCTCTTTGGTTGACCTACCATAATGACCCTCCAAGCTTTCACATGGTTTGTGATTGTGGACGCCACATTTGACCAAAAGCATCCAACCTTTTCCATTACCAAGATCACATGCATTAATCCTTAAAAGGCAATCAGACTTGCGACTACTCGATACAGACATCACCTCACCTTTTGTTCTTTTCCTATATTTTCCACTTCTTTGGCAAGCCAATAAAACCCTAGGTCTTCTCGTATACGTCCCTCCGCATGTGTCTGACCGATATATAACAATCTCATGTTTTTATTCTTTTCCAACAGCTTGAACCCAACGGATCAATTCGTCTCTACTTGCGAAGATCTTATTATGTGAAATGTCATCACTATAATCTATAATAACATTGTTCAATGAAAAAACAAAGTTATATTAGGATTTAAAATAAAAAAAATGAAAAAAAATGTTACAAGGAATTTAAAATAAAAAATATAAAAAAAACAATATTACATTAGGAATTTAAAAAAAAAAAACAATATTACATTAGGAATTTAAAATAAAAAAATGAAAAAAACAATGTTACATTAGGAATTTAAAAACGAAAAGGAAAAAAGTTATAGTAGGAATTTAAAATTAAAAAAAAAATTTGTATTAGAAATTTAGAATAAAAAAAAAGTTATATTAGAAATTTAGAATAAAAAAAGTAATATTAGGATTTAAAAAAAAAAGTTATCTTAGAAATTTAGAATAAACAAAAATTAATATTAGGATTTAAAAAAAAAACCGGTCGTAACCTGGTGTTACGACCAGGAAAAAAATATGTCGTAACCCAGTGTTACGAACACAACAAAAACAAAGGTCGTAACACTGGGCTACGACCTGGCCAAAATCTGTTGCTCGTAACACATGGTTACGACCACCTATTCTGCAGCCTTCTTACGCTATTTGCTCTATCGGATACAATAAATTATTGAAAAAATTCATCTTAATTAAAAATACAAACCAAAAACATGTTTTTGGATACTTTAAGCATGACTTTTGGAAATTACCTTGTCTCTCGGGTAATTCGGGTTCAACGCCAGCCATTAAAAGCAATAATATTAGTATGATGAAGAATAAGAGTTGATACCAAAAAACAAAGTTTCACGTGTAAAGAGTTTAGGGGGTTTTATATTAAAAAAAAATTAGGATTTAACACGGGTCGTAGCACCCCCTTACGACCGAATCAAAAACTTAGATTTTGAAGGGGTCGTAAGGGGTGCTACGACTTGACCTGCACGTCGTAGCACCCCCTTATGACTGAATCAAAAACTTAGATTTTAAATGAGTCGCTGGTCGTAGAACCCCCTTATGACCTGTGTTAAAACTTGTTTTTTTTAAAGGGCATAATGAATATAATTTATACAATTGGGGTGACATCCATAAACCTTGGGATGACAAAATAAAAACCCTACAAAAGTTGCAGTCGTGAGCTTATCTCATGATTCAAGTTTTCTTAACCAATATAATTAAACCCAACAATAATTTCCATGCATGTGTTTTGTGCTTACTTATATTTTATAGTTAATTGGATCAAAACATGACATTATGAACGTATGAGAATGAGTTAATGATAGGCATAGAAAATTTGAAATGTTTGTTACGATCTGTGAGTTGAGCTCACAACCCATGATCATGAGCTTTTCAACCAAATCAAGATAACAAAAATCACAACCGTGCTTTTCACTTACGACTCACACTTTACCATTAAAAAAAAATAGTAATGCTGAAATATTTGAAAAATTTGGGATGATACTGTCAACCTTTAGGATGACAAAATACTTTCTCCCAATAAAACCATTTCTGAATTAGCAAATAATAGTGACCGAAATTTACGACCGTAATTTTTACACTGGTCGTGACTTAAATTCATGGCAAACATTATATATGAAAAAAAGTGTTTTTGAAAGTAAATGACTAAGTGAGGTAGACAAGTCAAATAGTGAGAGGCCAAAATAATTTCTCACAAATAGAGCTAAATTTTGCAAGTACATTGAACCCGAAAGAGTACATACATTGGGCCAAAAAAAAACATCTATCTATAGTCCAATCTAATTGCCACACAGGGTTCCAATGATGACTTGTGTGTTCGAGTTCTGTCCACAAACTTAAGCGACTCTATTTTCTATTTTCATCAATTATCATCATCATACAATCAACCTTAGCCAATCAAGAAATACTTGCTATCAGCTTCTGCATGCCACCATTCCTTCCCTTCCTGATGCTGCACATATTAGATTATTGAACTTCATCCAGAAACAAAAAAAAAAAAAAAAAAATGAGACAATATTTTATATAACCCAAATTCCAGTTTCACTTACTCACCTTTCTTATGGTAGTTTTCTGCATTTGGGTTTCTCACTCACACTCAGATGTTGGGTGGTGCACTCTCAACACCAACAACTCAAAGCCTCAAGGCTACACAAACAGTTACAATGCTTTGTCCAACTCAGAGATTATTCTCTACCCAGTTTTGTCTCTTCAAGGTACTTTCCATTTTTTTTTTATTATTTAATTTAATTATGTTTTTAAACTTTAAGGTTATTTTGTCACACGATTTTTTTTTTCAAGGTATGATTCTCTAAAGTAATTTTTAAGTTTGATATGTACCCATATACCGCACAACTAGAATTCTGGTACCATATGTCAGCAAAATTTGGGCAAAATCGATAAAAAGGTATATGTCCAACCCAAAAATAACTGAGGCATACATTAGAAAAAAAAAGAACAAGGTTGTGCGACAAAATAATCCTATAGTTCAAGGACATGACATATAATTAAGCCATATATATATATAATCCTTATGACCTTAAGTGACTCAATTTTTTGGCTTCTTTTCCTAGAACCCAGTATCAAATAGCAGAGGATTTTCCTCAAAAGAGACTTGTTTTCTCAGAGGTCACCAAATCAACATCAAGCAAATTTTTGGGCTTATCTCAAGACGTTCTCCACCAAAAAAAGCAGGTGCCACCATGCTATTAATGCTGAGAACCAATGTGATTTTTCAAATTGAATATAATAGTAATATTGATTATTAATACTTTGGTTTTTTCTTGGTTTACTGCTAGTAGCAGTATATTACATCAATGCTTTCAACCGAATTTATAATGTTGTGTGTCATTTTCAAATGTTATGTTGGTTATTGTGAATTATAGAAATCAAAGTTGAAATGGTCAGAAGATTTGAAAATTGAGAGTTGCATGTGTGATTTCATAATGAGACTTCATAATATTTCCAATCATTTATTATCAAAGTGGCTTGCAGAGTATGTGAAAAACTAGTTGATATTGTAGCACTCACGTTCCAATGTTGCAGGAGTAGTTGTTGTTTCGCCAAGCTGTGTCTTGCCTCTGACGGAAGAGAATGTTGAGAAGGTTTTGGATGAGGTAAGGCCTGGCTTGATGGCTGATGGAGGGAATGTGGCTTTACACGAGATAGATGGCCTTGTTGTTGTCCTCAAGTTGCAAGGAGCGTGTGGATCTTGTCCGAGCTCAGCTATGACATTAAAGATGGGAATTGAAACTCGTCTTCGCGACAAGATTCCTGAAATCATGGAAGTGGAGCAGATAGTGGACACCGAGACTGGTCTCGAGTTAACTGACGAAAATGTTGAAAGTGTATGAACCCTTGTTGGTATTTTGTATCATCACAGTCTCTTGAATTATACACTGAAGAGTAAAAGCTAGAATATTCTGCTATTCACTTGCTCTGTAGCATGTAGATGGAATAAGTACAAACTTTAATTATTTGATCATAAAATAAACTACTTCTTATTGAAAAGTTTTATCTTAATGTTTCATGTATCATTCTTATCATGTTGAAAATGACTAACTTGCAAAACCACGATGGATATTCTATGCTTAATGAGATCAGAAACCTTGTCTCATTTCTTCAATCATTCAGATGGTGGCATAACAGCTTCATACCAACTACTTCTAGTAGCATGCATACTATAGAAATTCTCGCAACCACTAATATATTTGCATGTATCTGTAAGCTGATTAAGCTGTAGGATTCATGTTACTTGTGAGAGCTTGCTTTTCCTTCATCGACACATTGAAAATCTTATATCATTATTTTGTTTCTTCAGGTTCTTTCTGAAATAAGACCATATCTTGTTGGCACTGGGGGAGGAATATTAGAGCTTGTTCAGATCAATGATTATGTTGTCAAAGTTCGGCTTAGTGGACCAGCAGCCGGGGTTATGACAGTTCGTGTTGCCCTAACCCAAAAGTTGAGAGACAAGATACCTTCCATCGCGGCTGTGCAGTTAATAGATTGATGTAACATACTGGTTCTTATATACTTTGAGATTTTTGTTATAAGATGAAAATATGAAATGATACCAATTGATGGAAAGAACATGTAAACTTTTGTTGAGAAAAAAAATCAGTACTGTGCATATAGTATTTAATGTTTGTCTCCTCCCTTTACTTCAGAAGATTTTATTCTAGCAGCTAACACATCAAATATTAACATTCCATATATCACTCTCATCAGTTCAGTTTGAACTCCTACTATTATTTATGGCTTTAGCAGAGTCGTTGGAAGTTTTCTTCTGCAGTGGCCTTATGACAGATATATGAACTCTGGGGTTAACTTTGATTTTCAGGCTGTTTCTTGGGAGTTTGTTTAGTGTGGTAAATCCACACAAAACCAAAAAGAAAAATAACGAGACAACAAATGTACAAGATAAGGAAGATAAGAGCCATGAAGAGAAGGCAAACAATGACTCTAGTTACAACTTACTATTTCTATGGTTGAAAAGATGTGGGATTGATGTTAGATTTTTTCTATGGTTGAGCTTCTTTTGACTGACTCTTTTATTTGCTGGTTGAAGGGTAGCTAATATTCCCTTCAATCTGTATTTTTATATTGTGCTCAATATGTTGTGTAGGATTTAGTTACTCACTTACTTGGGTCCATGGCAGATAAAACCAAGAGGCAAACATAAAAGGTCATGTTTCCTCTCCTCTTCTATGTGTGTATATATATATGTATACACACACACATATATATATATATATATACACACACACATGTATTATGATACATAAGTAAGCAGTTGTTTTTATCCTATGTCGTTCCTAAGTGCACACGTTTAGAATCATTTTCATGGACTTCTGGAGTGGATTCATCGTATGTATAATTGAGATATCTTCAATATAGTTACACGATTGGTTTTAGATTATTAAACCGAGATCAAGTAAACGGATATCAAGCTCGGTTAGATGAGCTCGGTTAGATGTGTTCGGTCGGATAGTTGATGAGCTCAGTTCGGTTCAAGCTCGGTTAGATGAGCTCGGTTCAAGCTCGGTCGGATAGTTGATGAGCTCAGTTCGGTTCAAGCTCGGCTTTGTTGGTTGAGTCGGCAACCTTGGCTCTATTGGTTGAGTTGGCAACCAGTGCAGTATCAAGTCCTAGCCGCCTCAGGATTGACAGCTGGCAATTAGTTATTTAACTAATCCTGACTGTGGTTAGTTAGTTGGTAATTGTAATTAGGAAATAGCTCTAACCATAGTAAGAAGTTAGTTAGAAATTAGTTAGGTGTTGAACTAACTATAAATATCAATTGTATCATTCATTTTCAGTTGAGTAATGCAATTACCAGAAATTCATTTTAATCTCTCTATTTTCTCTACAAATTCTTTCTAGATTCTTCTTCTTCTTCTAGATTCAACTATTGTCGAATCAGCCATCGAGTTCTCTATATTCTTTGATAGATTTTTTTGGGTGAATCCACGGTATCCACCCGCGCAACTGATGACTAATCCGTTTGTACATCGATTGGGTCATTTCGAGGGTGGCGCGTTAAGCAAAGTACTCTTCATTCGCATAAGTCAAGGATCAAACTCGTAACCACATGCTTAAGGGACACATATTCCGTCTGTCCATCTATGCCGGCCTCCACGGATAAGTGTCTAATTGATGATTATCAAATGTCTTGTATCCATGAGGGTAAGTGTTCAATCCTTCCTTTGATTGTATGAAATCTTCTGCTTTAATTTTCATAAACATCTACATCCCATGTGCATAATATTGTCCTTATCATTTCTGTTGTCGAAGAAATTAAGAACCGGTTAAAATTGGTGTAAATGACAACTTGCACAAGAATGAACATGGTTTTGTTTTCTTTATCGCTTTATTTATTTATGTTACATGCATCACACCTATGAACTGCAAAGCAAAAGTTGCATCTCTTTCAAGTATAATGTCAAAAACACATCCAATTCTTGTTGAATCATAATCTTCCCTCGGTTACACTATCCATGTTTCATCTATTTGATCTTTGAAAAGCATTTTGCAGTGCTACTTGTTAGTTTTTGTAGTCCAATTTACCTTGTCTTCTTGATGAATATTCGCTTCGACTCTGAGCGATGAGTTGATTCTCTAGTCTAAAGAACTGGCCACCAGTCCTACCGTGAGGCCTTGATGCAAATGCATCAGCAGCAGCTGGCCCCAGCGCCAATGCAGAAGCTGCCTCTGCACCCATTGCCACCTTTTCCAATTCATTTTCATTCTTTCTAAGATCGCAACACTCCATAACAACCATTAGCTCAAGATGTCAAAGCATAACAGTAGGAGATTGTTACAAAACAGGAAGGCTTATTTAAGTTTTTATATCCTGCACTTAGTTTCAAAAGAACATCAAGGTTCAGAGATTAAAACCTTAAATAATTCGAAAAGGAAAGAAAAAAGTTGAAGAGCTCCCCCAATCAATGCAAGAACATAAAGATCAAAAGTTTTATTTTTTATTTTTGGCTTATTTATGGTATTGGTCCCTAAAAGTTCGGCGTGTTTTGGTTTTAGTCCCTAAAATTATTTTGACCGGGATTGATCCTTATTTTTCAAACATTTTGGTTTTGGTCCCATCATTTAGAAAAAATCAATTATTTGTTGACGTGGTTAACGGAAACCCACACCAACAGCTACGTGGTGTGAGATAGCGCCAAATAAGTATTTTGAAATGGATGATTCAGGTTCATAAGCGCAAAATTCTGCGTATGAGACCGTTTTGCGTATGAGACCATTTTGTGTCCATGAATTTGTATCATCCATGTCATATCACTTATTTAGCGTATTCTCACACTACGTTACTGCCGATATGGTGTTCTGCTAGCCAAGTCAGCAAATAACCGTTTTTTCATAATGGAGTGGACCAAAACCAAAATGTTTGAAAAAATAAGGACCAGTCCCGGTCAAAATAACTTATAGGAACTAAAACCAAAACACGCTGAACTTTTAGGGACCAAAAACATAAATAAGCCTTTATTTTTTATTTTATTTTTTAAATCAATCTAAAACGTGGTTCTATAATATTTCATTATGTAACATTACCAAAATCTTGGTAAAACTTTGACTTGGCCTACTTCAAAATCATGGAAAAACTTATGTCAAAGAAAAGAAATTAGTTTTTAAATACATTGTTCTTTCTTAGTTTGACTTAAATACTATAATGGTCCTTTTGCAAAAAAAAAAAAAAATAATAAAAAATAAATAAATTGTTTCGATCGTTGCATTTACAAAGCGTTTTGGTTTTGATGCTCATAATTATGTTGGTAGTTTGTTTCGGTCCCTCTGTTGTTAAATTTCGTAGGTTTTGGTCCCCTCTACTATTATGGTTTTTTTGAATTGGTTCTCTTATGTAATGGAATTTGTCTTTTTACCTTTGAGAATTAATGCAAGAATATCATCCTTAATTGATCATAAAACGTAATACATCACGTTTTCGTTGTTTTTGGGTGTTTTCCATCCACATTTAACTGGAGCGACCAAAACCAAAACGCTTTGTAAATGCAGGGATCAAAACCTTTTTTTTTTCGGAATCAATTTCAAAAGCGTCAATGTTTATATGGATCATTATGATATTTAAGCATTTGACGATATATATAACATGAGGTCATGTTAGACGTTGCATTTATCTTTGCCACTTATTAACATGTGTCAACTTTGTGAATAGTTATTTATTTTATTTTTTTCACATAATTAAATTAAATACGAAAAAATAATAAATTATATACGTGGTTGATATATATCAACGAGTGTCATGGTTAGCTCCGACATAGTGGTACTAATAGTGACATGTACTACAATCATTTACATTATTACATACATGTTAAACATTGACGCAGTGAATGAGATTCAAAATTGTGTAACGGGGTTTGGTTCAGTTGGTGTAAGGCCCAACTGAAATCTTGGGAATGAGACAAGGGTGTTAGTAGCCCCGGGTTCGATTCCTACTAAAAACATCTCGTTAGGTGAGCCAGCCACGCAGCTCGCTCCGGATTAGTCTCAAGGGCTCCCTGGTATTAAGGGTACTCTTGGGGATACCGGTGGTTCCGCAAGGAATTCAGACAAAAAAAAAAAAAGGTTAAAAATGTTTGTAGGGATTAATCATAAAATTACCTTTATTTACAAGGATAAAAAACTTATTTAAACCAAGAAAATAAGATAATATTCATTTAATGTTTTGTCTAACAAAATCACATAAAATTTTCATAGTATAATTAATGCGTATAAAAATCTATTGGTGCAAATAATTTGTTTGCACTAAAATTTATTTTCTATTTTCCACTTAAAAATTGCAATTTCTAACATTTTTTATGTATGATTATAACTTTCATTTGAGGCAAATTGTTTTTGGAAATTTTTACCAAGATTTTGGACATGTTATATTTTTCTTTTGAAATTAGTCATAAGTGACCTATGTTGCACCAATACGGGTACGGTACTGGATACGGGTATTTTCTAAAAAACTAGGGTACAGATACGGTAATATAAATTCAAATTTTATAAATAAATATATATATATATATATATATATATTTATAAACAAGGTACAAATAAACAATTATATATGACATTGAAATAGCATATGCGTATCGTAAAATTAGAGGTTGATGCTCAAAATAAGTAAAGATATAAGGTCGAAAGATTGATTATAACATTAAAATATAAATTATAAGATAAAAATTACATTATTGGTATGATTCACACCTAAAATATACCTTAACATACTGATTATAAGTACTCAGGAGTATGGTACATCTACTGGTACCCAAGATGTACCCGATACGGGTACGTCACCAGTTTAGAATTACCCATGCTTCATAACACTTACTTGTGGATTTGAAGGGTCTTATATGATTCACCTTCTGTGCTAACTTCTAACCACCTTTCACCTTTGTAATGTCTTGCCCAAGCAGGAACTTCGTGGCTAGGTGAGGAGTTGACAAGATTTCTTTCAAATGTATAATGCAATGATATATGATAAGGATAACAAATACTAGTAATCAATTTAACTTATGACAATCATTGGATTGCATATCATAATGATCAACACATGTACATGCAGGACTTAATTAGCATTCATGTATATAGAGTCCAAACTAGACATATAATTGACTTTATATGTGAATCCTAATTCGACATGATGTTTCAAATTATGAGTTCATTTGAAAAATCACGACACTATTTATCTTATTGCTCGAGTCATACAGTGCTTTTCTTTAACGTTGAGTATTTTTGCAGCTAGTAAGTGCATCAATAAGAATTCATCTCATCTTTCAAAAGTATCGTAGTCCTCGTATATCCTCGAAAATGACAAAAGGGAAAATAATGTTACTAGTTGACATCAATTCTAATAGTCGTGTAACAAAAAATGTATCGAGAAAATCTTATGTTACTAAAATATGTTTAAGTACCAAAACTAACTATCCCTAATCATAAGTTTAGCATCAAAATAAAAAAAAAAATATTGAAAATAAATTAAAATGTTCAAATTCTTAGTGGGTAAAATAAAAACTTATATTGGGACAATCGATTGGCTCAGGGTTTCAATCGATTGATTCTTTCTATTTCTAGGAATTTGAGTTACATAATCAATGTTTACTTGCCAATCAATTATCATAATTTGTCAATCGATTATTTTCCAAAATTTGAACTTAGACAATCGATTGTCAACTAAGAATAATCAATTATCGTGTTTGATTTTAAGAAAATTTTCCAAAGTTTACACTATGATAATAATTGATTGACATTCCCTGGCAATTGATTCTACCTGCAAAATTTTGCAAAACTGAGAATGATCTTATTGTTTCCTATTGATTCTTAACCATACTTCTGAAATTATTGATCCTAACCACTTTGAATCACTCATAAGGGATTAACAAAAGAGACAAATGTCCAACAATCACCACAAGAAATGCAGCTGTTTGTGACGGAATATTTGCGGCGGTTCTGTGAACTGCCGTCGGTGTTCAATTTTATACTCCAAAATTGCGACAGTTCTATAACCCCCGTAAGTTGCACGTTTACACGTGCATTCGCACGTATACGCCACTCGTTTCTCACTCCCTTCTCACGTTGCTCACTCTCACTGTCGAACTCCCTTGCCTTCGAGGAGCACTCTCCCTTCTCTGCGTTCGAGTATCACTCTCCCTCCTTTCAAGTTCAGCTCAATCTCACAAGGATCAGTGAGTTCCTTTCTCAATCTCTCACTCTCACTCCCACTCCATAACGCTCTGCTTCTGCTGCTTGAGTTTTTAATTTTAGGGTTTCAAAATTTGATTTCTCTGTTTCCATACTTTTTTTGTTTGCATTTTTGAGTTCTAGGGTTTCAAATTGATTCAATCGCTGGTTATAGGTCCTATAGTTTGTGCTTTAGGGTTTTGTAATTGATTATTCAAAAAGGGTCTTTGGATTGTTTTATTGTTGTTCTGGCTTTGATTGTTGTGTATGGAAATCATAACCGTGTTGTTGTGTATGCAATTCTGGATTTGTAAAATTACCAAGGATTGAAGAGGCTTGCTAGAGCAGCAGTTCAAATCTGAAGTGGCTTTACTTTCACGCCTCTTTCATCCTAACATAGTTCAGGTAATTGAGGTGTTTGTTGCAATCACTGTTTCTTATGTGATCTTCTTGTTTGCAGGGTCTTTGACTTGTTCTCTTAGTTGTACACAGAACACAATTAAGTAGTTAGAGATAAGATTAAACTTAGGTGTTGTTCTTTAAATGTTTGTAGTATTTTTCTTGCAATAAAAACAATAACATCATGTTATATTTCTATCTGTGAACTGTAAGTGTTAAACATGCTATGTCATCACAAGCAACTAAAGAACAACACAAAAGTTTTGTCCACAGAGATAATATGATTAGTGAGCAGTTTATAAAATGGGGAACTAAGGTCCACAGAGATAATGCTATGTCATCTTATCTCTTATTTGAATGGGGAACTAAGGTCTCTGAACATTAAATGACTGTTAATTTACAGTTATTGCAGCTTGTAAAAAACCACCCGTGTACTGTATCATAACAGAGTACATGTCACAAGGAACTCTGAGGATGTATCTGAACAAGAAAGAGCCGTACTCTCAAGGATGTAATTCACAAGGTGTAATTCACAGAGACCTGAAGTCAAATAACTTGCTTCTCAATGATGAGATGAGGGTTAAGGTGGCAGATTTTGGAACATCATGTCTTGAAACACGATGCCGGGAGACCAAAGGAAACATGGGAACGTATCGATGGATGGCACAAGAAATGGTTAAGGAGAAACCTTATACTCGTAAAGTAGATGTGTACAGTTTTGGTATTGTGCTTTGGGAACTCACAACCGCTCTACTTCCCTTCCAAGGAATGACTCCTGTGCAAGCTGCTTTTGCTGTTGCTGAAAAGGTCAGATTCATATGTCTAAATTTTAATCCGTCTTACTTATCATGGTAAATGTTTTGAGATAGAAGAGTGCATCACTTGTCTGCTTATAGCATTTCTAATGTTTTTAATCTATAGCTTTTTGCTAAATGTTTAGTGCCAAAAGTTGAGTCTCTCCCAATCTTCAAACCATTATACTGCGTAGCTAAAAAAAAGAGTTGAATTTCAAAACTTTTATCAATCCTTGCTGCTATACTACTTAATCTCTAAGGCATGCAGACTAACTAGGATATCCTTATCATCTAAATATTGAGCCCTCAACTAGTGATTATCATGACCTACTTTATGTATTTGTCATCTATGGATGGACAAGCCTTTAACTCCTATTTAATTCGGATTGGTGTAATACCTCTGTCAACTTAATTTCTTTTAAAGGAAAGAAACTCTGGAAGCCATGTTGCTGAATGTTTACAACACGCATGTTATAGTCATTATTAAACAGAAACAAGATGAGAATGTCAACAATTTTTAACCGCTACATTAATATCAAGATCATTTGAGTACCAATATCAAGGTTTTCTAGATTATAGCATTTTCGTTTAGAAAAGAAGCTTTCTGTAGATAAAAGTAGGCTTCTATTGACTTGATCATGATTCATCCGGCCAGTTGTTATCATTGCCAGGAGGTTTAAAACTTGAGAGTACGATAGCAATCCAAGTATGGAAGTTTGGATTTATCTGAGCTCTGAAAGCTAGGTAATGGATTATACGTTTAATTCATATGTGGAGTAAAGATGATAGTGGGTTAATAAATAAGAAGAACGGATGGATAGGACTTGGCATTGTTCCCTCCCTAGTCTCAACAAGTACTCTCTGATTAGTCCAAGATGTTAAATATTGTAACAGTTGTTGAATTTTGGTACATAAATCTTACAAAGACCTCAAAAATATTCTGCAAAACTAGCACTTGGATTTCCACTCCTTTTTTGTGCTGAATACTATATATTACTATATATTAAAAACTGTCGCAAATGTTTTTAATGGAATTTCATATTTGCAATTTGCGGGGGTTTTGAACCGCCGCAAATTTTGCGTCAAAATTCTACAGCCGTTGTCATAACCGCTGCAAAATATGATTCCCGACGGTCAGTTTTGCGTGAGTTAGAGAACCGCCGCAAATATATTTTGCGACGGTTAAAACCGCCGCAAAAGACCTCCATAAACCGTCGCAATTTGCCCGCTTTTTTGTGGTGAATATTGGTTTTTCCAACAACTAGAGTTCAAACTTTGATGTCTCAGTTCATAATTCATATACTTGGTTTAAATCTTTTTGCAAAGGTCTTAAGATCATCGCAGATCATCTATCTCACAGAGAATCGAATCTGTACCCTTGGGTTCCAAGAGACATAAAAGAAATCAAAAGGGTTGAATGGTTTGTTGTTGAACTCAATTGAGTTCCTAGAATCTGACTCTAAAACACCAAAAATTAGCAATTGAGTGATGGATTCTTCTACCTTTTATTATTCCTGAATTAGCAAGGACAAGAAGGTCTTCACTTCATTGTTGTTGTCAATGAGGAACACAATATCAAGATGGAATGAGGGTTTTAGTTCATGGTTATGGTTTGGAATTTGGGGTTAGTATAATTATTATGGTTGTGTAAGCACTAAACGGATTTGATTTAAGAAATGGCAAATATGAACTGTTAATGTCGTTATGAATAAGCTCATAAACTCATAGATGAAAGGAAGTGAAAGGAAATGGGAGAAAAGTTGACAACATGGACAAAAATGGAGTTTTTTTGTAGCTAACTTATTATTGCGGAGAAAGGAATCCAAGAGGCATCCTTAGGGGGCGAGTAGGGGTTACTTCTGTTGCGGCTAGGTGTGTAGCAGCAATTGTGATAGATTGATGGTACTTTCCTTTTTCGGAAAGTCCTGCGAAATAAGAAATGACACATTTTTTATGTTTTGTGATTGACAAGACTCTAATTAGTTATAAAAGGAGTCCTAACAGAAAGTATGTCACGATAGGATCAATTTGACTATAAATTTGCTGATCGAATCGAAGAAAGAATGAAAGAATTATCACATTTGAGCTAAAATGGGGATCAATATTTGAAAATCGAAACTTTGAGATAAAAAGTTCAAAAATAAAGTACAATTGATTTTTCTTAAACTTTGAGAAAAATGTGACTTGACTTATCTTTCGGAATTTAGATATGACAAGCCACTTGAAAACACTTCTCCAAGTACCTGTTTCTAATAAGTCCGGGAGCTGAAAATGAAACTACCTCAAAATGCAAGGATTTCCAAAAATATTTTTAAGTCTCAACAGCGGGATGCGCGGATGGATTGTATTAAAAGCCAAGTAAGATAGTATTTTTATTTTTACTTATCAGAAAATAATAAATTTGTACTTAATCTCGAGCGGTTTTCATGAGAATGGGTATGACATGGGTGATCGTGGCACTACGTATCCTAATTAAATAAAGGAATCAAGGTTGACGTTGTTCTTTGGGGAAGCTGGGAATTTATGATCTCGAGTGCCTTTAGGTTCCTTCATATAAAGCCCCTTGGGGTCTTCGGGATTCCTTCTGTGGGCTTTTCTTCATATATCCTTATTTCTGTTAAGATATTGGGATACCTTGCAGAAGAATGATGAGTTTGGGTTGGTTGATAAAGTGCATGGAAGGATTAATGGCACTGTGTTAAGCTGTTCTTGGGAGAGTTCAGCAGTAAGGTCCCTCTCATAGGAAGGTCGATTAGTGAGCTTATGTTCTCAGTATGAGCAAACCGGGCTAACCATGTGGATCCCAAGGCTATGGTTCTATTTAATGTTGGTGGTGGCCTTGATGATGTTATGAAATCTCTACAATGAGGTTGTGATCAACTATTACCATGAGGATTGCAGGATCTCTCGTTGTTAGATCTGTCTTCTTGGGGATATGGATGTTTATCGTGTATACTTTATGTATATTGGAGTTACAGTTGTAGTTGTGTTTGTTGGAATACAAGTGGAATAATATGAACACATAGAAGGGGTGAATAGGTGTTGTAGGAACCCTAGATAATTTTCGCTTTAATCAATTGAAAAGTGATGAAAACTGAATTTTCAAATTTTGCTGTCAGTGTGTAACAGGTTAGACAGTCTTGTAACCGGTTACTGTTTGTTCACAATCAAATGTAAATTGCAATTTGATCCAAGAAATTAATATTTTACCAAAAATTGGTTTGTAAGAAAATTACTAACAACAACCCAAATGATTCTAAATGGTTTTGCACAAATCAATTTGTTCAATTACACACTTCTTGAATCAATTTAAGCGAAAATCTTGATTTTAGGGTTTATGTAAAAATCAACTTAAATTGTAGAAATTAAAGAGATTAGAGAAGAGATATTGCACATGGATTTTATACTGGTTCACTCTCATCCACTCGAGAGCTACATCCAGTCCCCTCTATCACAATAAAGAGAGTTTCTTCACTATGAATGAGATTCGTTATTTGTACAATTACAAGCTTCAAGATATCCTCACTTGAACGCTTCCTAGAGATTCCTCACTCTTCAATTGCACACCCCTTGATCTCAATTCACGATAAAACTCCGTGCCTTGAAAGAATCTTCTCCTTCCCTTGCATCCAGAAGGATCCCACACCTTTTGATCTTCAACGCTTGATGATTCCTTACACCAAGACTCCTTTGTGAAACCACAATCTTTGTTGTAAAATGATAGCACTCAACTTGCTGGATTACAACTCAATAAAACTCACCTAACCTTGAATCTCAAACAATGAATTAATGGAAATCAATGGTTCTTTTAGAATTCAAGATTGAAAACTATGAGAGAAGATGAAAATTATCAATTTGATCTTTTGGAAATTTGAGAGAATTGTTGTGGTTGTTTCTGTGATGTAAAACTTGTAAAAAATGTGTTATTATTCCACATCACTAAGGTAAAAGAAAAGATTATATTGAATACCCATAAGGAATGGTAAACACAAAACTCTAACTGAACTAACAGTATTTAACCGGTTACCGGTTTGTCTAACTAGTTATCGGATTTCAAATATATTATAAAATTAAGCCAATAACACATGTTAATAATTGGTATTCATTATAACTCTTAATCAAACCTTATATGAACATTTAAGCCATGTATTGACGCAATTTAAAATTATTTAAAATTTGTTTTGGTTTTGTGAAAACTCAATTTATTAATTTTCAAAAACTCTTTGAATGAGATTCATTACCCAAACCTATACTCTATCTTTCAAGCTACTTAGGGACTAAATAAAATAAACAAATTAAAAACCAAACCCTTGAAGCTTGAATGAGGTAGATGATTCTCTTTTTAACTCTTCTCATTTGAACAAGTGGTTTGTTGTTCTTTGTTGCCCTTTTGTCTTCATCAAAACTAAGCACACACACCATACATCACGTGCTCCACAATCTCCCCCTGTTTGATGATGACAAACATGTTTTGAAGTTGTTGATCGTTGAACTATAAAGGGAATGAAAGAAAGGGCTTTGAACCCTAAATCGTGGCCACCATTTCTACAACTTCTCCAAAGCTCACAATGTCACAAAATTCATGCTGCAACTCTCGCCGTTATAGTTCGTTGGCAGCTGAAAATGCAAATAGGAAACAAATTATGTACTGTCCATGTGGGAAGAAGATTCAGATCTTCATGTCCAATATGAGCACAAACCCTAATTGAAGGTTCCTAAGATGCCCTCTGTATGCAAACAAGGTTTTTACTTGTGGCCATTTTTAATGGGCGGATGATAAGTACACACAACCAAGCTCAACCATGAGTCAGTTTGGCAGAGAAAGACCAGTGTGAGAAAAAGCTGAAGGAAATGAAGAAGAAGATCACATTGCACCAAGTCCCCTTTCCTTTAATCTTTTGTTGCTAACTTTGATCTATTACCTGTAGTAAGGCCTTGTCTTGTGACTTCCTGACGAAGGAGGACTTCTCTTATGAGAAGTTTATCCCTACTAATTAGATTTTTAAGGCTTACATTGTATAAGTGAGTATCACTTTTTTCTATTAGAATAAGAACTGTATTTTTCTGCTAAAAATGAGAAGATATATTTTAACTATTATATATTTGCTTATAATTTCAGATGAAGGATTTGTTACGCACTAACACTACAACCAACAACTTCAATACTTCACATTAACCAAGTTTTGGAATGAATTTAATGTCTGGTGTGTTTGAATGATTAGAGGAAAGAATGGAATAGCTCTACTCAGTACAACTATTGAATTATCATGGCTCAATATTGTGTTGTTGTTGATGTGGTTAGTGTATTGGTAGGAGTTTTTATGATGTAAAATAAAATATTTTGGTGTTGTTAGTTGAAAACTGTAATATTTTGTCATTTGTTTAAGTGAAATGATAGAACAAATTACAAATTTAATGATGTCTTGATATTGCTGTTTTTTCTGTTTTTTCTGAGCTTCATGTTGCTAAAGAGTTGTTAGGATTGACAGCCGTTACCCAAGGGGGGTGAATTGAGTGTTTACAAATTCATTGGAAAATATTCGATTTAAATCGTCTTCAATAAAATAAATATAATTTGCAGCGGAAAACTATTAAAAACGATGAAAACGATTATGCACAAGCGGAAGCAAATAATAATAACAACGATTAATATTACGGACGAAGATAAGAAATACTATAATAACGAAAAGTCTAACGCGTGTTGATTAATTTAAAATAATTAAATTAATATAAATAACATTTACGTTGCCGAGAAGATATAAATAACACGATAACAATATGCGCAACAGTAAATAAAAGAGATAAGAGATAGAGAGATTGCACCAAAGATTTTATACTGGTTCAGCCTTTCCAGCGAAAGACCTACGTCTAGTCCCCAAGCGACCCGCTTGAGCTTTTATCTATTAACCAAAAACGTCTCGTGTCCCCAATTACAACTAGAGGATGCCAGACCCTCACACTAAGGTAGCCTATCTACTAGGTGCCCCACTGTTCGTCTAGCCACTACCCCAAATACACAATAAGGGTTCCTCACCCTAAAACACGAACGTGCCACACGTCCGAACTAGGGAGCCATTCCCTAATCACAAAGGGTCACACACCCCTTTACAACAATGGTTGAAATATAGAGATTGGTACAACTAACAATATTGTGTTGGAAACCAACAAGCGGCTAAAAATAACCTTCTAGAGGGGGGGGGGTGAATAGAATGGTTAAGCTACGATACCAGAATTTCGAAAGTAATCAAAAACGGTTCAGAAACAGTTCAATTTTAAGCAGATTACACTGATTTAATCGATTAACCTGCAATTTAATCGATTAAACCTGAAAGTCAATTTTTCCTTAATCGAGTACTACTCGATTAAACACTGTTAAAATTGCAGAAATTCAGAATTCAATTCAAATCGATTATTCTACGAAACTCAACGAATCAAGAATCAAATCAGAGAAATCAATCACGAATCAATTAACAAGAATATAATGAATACGTAATTGAAAAACCCAATACTAATCCTATTTTTTTAAGCTCTTGATTGATTTTAATTGAAATAAACGTAAAAAGTAAAGAACGAAGAACGCAGTGATTTTAGCCTGGTTCACTCACAATCGGTGAGCTACATCCAGTCCACCCTCTCTGGATTGGGTGATTTGCTACACTATGAACAAATAGATCAGTTTACAAGAATCGTTAGAATCCTCTCAACTCTCGGTCCTAACCCGTTATCATATGAAGTACCAATTCATATGACACTACCCCAATCTTGTAATTCGATCCTCTTCGTTCCTCCTTTGATTGAAACGTCGCGTTCAATCCCAATGAGCTTCGAGCAATGTATCTTCGATTGCTAAGAGTAATGCTCCAACCCTTCTTCTTCAATTTGCCTCAATTGAAATCTTTCCTTTGTTGAATCTTGAAGAACGTAACCCTTTGTTACAAGATTGATTCAACTAATAATGTTCAAGAACATTGAATCTTCAATTTTGAATCAAAAAGAATGAAGTATGCATTCAAATTGAGATTCAAAAGAACATTGATAGAGATGATGTTTTGAGAAAGAATCTTAGCTCAAGAGTATGTGTAAAAGATATGAAAAATGCTGTGAAATGATAATGATTCGTAACCTTTGTCATGTTGAAAATGAAAGGCTTTTAATGATTCAGTTTTAACAACCTTTAATCGATTAAACGATGCCTTAATCGATTAATACTCGATTAAACTGAAATTTAATCGATTAAACACTGCTAAAAACTTTTTCTTTTATTTTGCATTTTTCACTGATTTATTTTAATAAAATCTTGAGTCCTTTTCTCTATCAATGCAATCCCAATTTAAAACATAATAAATTCTTTAATTCAAATTGAGATTTCTAATCCTAATTCTACCACCCACACTCATATAAAATAATAATACAATTACAATACAAATATATGAGAAAGTAGTAAAACTAGTCCTGAGATTTGTTGTTGTAGGTTTGCCACATAAAGTTGTCTTCATCAAAACATAATTGAATCCTTGCATCTTCAATCTCCCCCTTTTTGATGAATGACAAACTATTCCAAGTCCAAACTCCCCCTAAATGTATACACACTTAGGAAAAGTGTAATCAACCATACAAAAACAACAATCCACACCTTTCTCCCCCTTTTGGCATTAATAAAAAAAATAGAACAGTAAACCTTGCCAAAGGTGAGAATGAGTAACACACAATAACCACATTTCAAACTATAGAAAAGATATGTAAGGGTATAAAACACACAAGCACGAAACATAATAGAAATATCATAAAACATAAGTGCCATAGCATCCAAGTACATCAAAGTACATAACCCAAACACACATAAAACCAAACCATAGTCTGAAACATAGAACCTAGTCCACAAATCGGACTTAACAACGAACCATAGACACAATAATAAACCAGAAAACATAAACCCATAAACCATAGTCTGAGACATAATCACCAAAACATAATAAAACGAGATAGATAAGTCATCAAAACATAATGCAATGCATGATAAAATCCATGATCACTGAGATGGTGGTGGTGGTTGTGGAAACATCCTCCCAAGAGCACCGAAGAAGCGGTCCTCCATAGCCTGATGTCGGATAGCCATATCCTGAAATCCACGCTCCAATATAGCCTTCTGACGCTCCTCAATAGCATATTGCCTAGCCTCCATTTGCACAAAACGCTCATCTATCTGGCCAGAGAGACTATCATGAAGAGCACGATAATCAAAACCATCAGCAGATCTCGGTGGAGGTTGCTCTTGTTCAGCATTAGGAACATTCAGATACTCATCAACATTAATTCCAGCATCCTGTGGTGGAGCAGAAGGACCAGCCCCATGCATATCAGCCATGCGACGAGCCAAATCCTCTTCCGCTTTCTTTTGTTGCTCAATCTTCTGAATGTCAATTTTCCACATCCACGACCTAGCCTCAGGATATTCATCCATACCCAAACCATGCAACAGAGTAGCATTAATACAATTTTGATCAGTGATGGATTCCTCTTCCTCATCATCAAGTTCCACACCATAGAAAGACAATAGCTTAGACACCAACATAGCATAAGGTAGAGTAGCCGACCCAGTAGAACCAGAAGCAATGACCATCCTATCTAACACAACACGTGACCAATTGATAGGAATGTGCTCACGAATACCATAAAAGATACGCAGTTCATCACCATTAGCTTGTGCATAATTCTGATTTGTCTTTGGCATCAAACAGTAGGAAATTACATACAACAATAACCTACAATCCTCTTTCATGATGCCAACATTCTTAGTCCCTATACTGCAACTATATCCGGGCCTAACAGTTTGTTGAAATACATTGGCAACATCACAGTCAATGAGTATATCACTATCAGGATCATTTAAAAACGTGCCAGTCATGCTTAATCCAAACAAGTCATGCAAATCTTGTGGCTTAACAATCAGCAACTTTCCTTTAACCACAGATTTATATTTTCCATCCTCATATTTGAAATTAGCATAAAATTTCCGGACTAGCCTAGGGTAAATATCACAATAAAAACTAAGAAATTGCTGGAGTCCTTGTTCTACAAATAAGGCAAAACACTCAAACCTTTGGTGAAGAAGCCATTTCATGTTCATGAAGCGAATATGTCCAAACTCCCTTCGCAAAAACCTAGCTTCACGTTCTTTTCTTATCTCCTTTGAGTAGTACTGTGAATCCAAGTCCTTGTTGACACGTTGCTTCTTCCTTTTGCCAGTGGAAGATGAAGGAGGCGCCATTGGATGCTCTTAGGGTTTTTGATTTGGGGGTTTTGAAAATTAAGTGAATGGAAGTGAAATGGATGAAGATAATGATGTAGAATGAGTTTATAATGAAGAATAATGAAGAAATATGGAAGAAATCAAGTCTTTTGGGTTGAAAATTGATGAAACCGTGTTGAGTGAGAAGAGAAAACGCGTGAAGAAGTGAGAGAGAAGTGAAGAAAATGTGCAGAAACGTGTTTTAAAACTGTCAGATTTTTACGACTTAATCGAGTAGATTTCAACTTAATCGATTATTAATCGATTAAACTGTAACTTAATCGAGTAAATCATGTGTAAAATTGGGATTTAATCGAGTATTCTGAGATTTAATCGAGTACACCAGAAAGATCTTTTTTTCTTACTCGAGTAAATGTCAACTTAATCGATTAAATTCCTGAAAAATGCAGTTTTAACTTAGTTTTAATGCACAAATCATGGAAAAACATAGTCAAAACACATATGCACATAATATGGAATACATGAACACATTTAGCACCACAACAACTAAGCAAATAAGCAAGCAAGCAAACACCAAACTAATATATCAACCAAATCACAAATAGAGAACACACATAGCCAAAGCCATAAGAATCATGAATTTGAAGTTCAAAACACAAAAACAACTCTAAACAATTCATATAGAAATAGGCATTTGTAGTGAGATTGGTTTGATAAAAAAAATGTCAAATACAACTAACCAATGGTTGATTCATCCAAAATTCCTAGCTCCCTTCTAATATGATAAAAGGTATCTCTAGGAAGAGGTTTTGTAAAAATATCGGCAAGTTGATTTGAAGTTGAAACAAACTCAATCACACAATCTCCTTTTTGAATATGATCTCTAATAAAGTGATGCCTTATTTCAATATGTTTTGTTCGAGAATGAAGTACCGGATTTTTAGTGAGGTTTATTGCGGAGGTATTATCACAACGAATAGGAACTTTTGTTAAAAACAAACCAAAATCGGAAAGTTGTTGTTTCATCCAAAGTATTTGTGCACAACAACTACCCGCCGCAATATATTCGGCTTCCGCGGTTGACAAAGCAACACAATTTTGCTTTTTGGAAAACCAAGATACAAGTGAGTTACCTATCAAATGACAAGTACCACTTGTACTTTTTCTATCTACTTTGCAACCGGCGAAATCGAAATCCGAATACCCTACTAAATTTAAAAAAGCATCTCGTGGATACCACAAACCGGTATTCATTGTTCCTTTTAAATACTTCATGATTCTTTTAACTGAGGTTAAGTGCGACTCTTTTGGATTAGATTGATAACGTGCACACATACAAACGCTAAACATAATATCAGGACGTGATGCAGTAAGATACAAGAGACTACCAATCATTCCTCTATATTTAGTTACCTCTTTTGGTTTACCGCTTTCGTCCTTGTCCATGTGACACGTTGCACTCATTGGTGTTGAAGCGTGCTTACACGAATCCATTCCAAATTGCTTTAAAAGCTCCTTGCAATATTTTGTTTGATGGATATAGATTCCGGCATCCATTTGCTTAAGTTGAAGCCCAAGAAAGAACGTCAACTCGCCCATCATCGACATCTCAAATTCACTCTGCATTAAATCTGAAAACTTCTTGCAAAGCTTGTCGTTAGTAGCACCAAATACTATATCATCTACATAAATCTGAACCAAAAGAATGTCCTTACCGGACTTTTCAATGAAAAGAGTATTGTCTACAACACCCATTTTAAAACCTTTTTCAATTAAAAATGAACTTAAACGGTCATACCAAGCTCTAGGAGCTTGTTTAAGACCATATAAGGCCTTTTTCAATTTAAAAACATAGTTAGGAAATTCATGATTTTCAAAACCGGGTGGTTGTGAGACATATACCTCTTCTTGAATAAATTCGTTAAGAAAAGCACTTTTGACATCCATTTGATATAACTTGAAATTCATAATAGATGCATAAGCTAATAAAAGTCTAATAGCTTCTAAACGTGCTACGGGGGCATAAGTTTCGTCATAATCAATTCCTTCTTCTTGACTATATCCTTGAGCTACCAACCTAGCTTTGTTTCGAACAATAAAACCCAACTCATCTAACTTATTACGATAAACCCATCTAGTACCTATTATAGGTCTATCATCGGGTCTAGGTACAAGTTCCCAAACCCTATTCCTTTCAAATTGGTTTAGCTCTTCTTGCATAGCCATGATCCAATAATCATCTTGGATGGCTTCATTTATATTTTTGGGTTCTATTTGAGAGACAAAAGCTACAAAATGACAAATATTACGTAAAGAGCTTCGGGTTACCACTCCCTTAGCTACGTCACCTAACACATTTGTCAATGGATGATTGCGGTTCGTTTTCCATGCCGGAGGTAGTCCTTCATGTGCTTGTTCATTTCCATTTGAATTGTCAACATCTCCATGAATTTGAATTTCCATCTCCTTCTCTTTCTCATTTTCATCACGTGGCACTTCTTCATATATATCAATACCTGAAATATTAAAAGTACCTTTCTCTCCTTCCGGAGACTCATCAAACACAACATTTATTGATTCTTCGATAGTCAAAGTTCGCTTATTAAACACTCTATATGCTTTACTATGACTCGAATAGCCTAGAAATATCCCATCATCCGCTTTTGGATCAAATTTTCCCAAAACTTGTTTTCCATTATTCAAAATAAAACATTTACATCCAAAAACGTGAAAATAAGATATATTAGGCTTTCGGCCTTTGAAAAGCTCATAGGGGGTTTTCTTAAGAGAGGGCCTAATCATTACTCTATTCAATACATGGCAAGCGGTGCTTACCGCATCGGCCCAAAAGTATTTAGGAACTTTGCTATCACTTAACATAGTCCTTGCTAATTCTTCTAAAACTCTATTTTTCCGCTCAACAACTCCGTTTTGTTGAGGAGTTCTAGGAGCAGAAAATTGATGCTCTACACCAAACTTATCACAAAACTTATCAAATGCATGATTTTCAAATTCGCCACCATGATCGGTTCGAATAGCCACTATACTTTGATTGACTTTATTTTGAACAAGTTTGGCAAAGGCTTTAAAATGTTGAAAAGTTTGATCTTTTGATGGTAAAAAGAAAGTCCAAGTAAAACGTGAGTAGTCATCCACAATAACAAGTCCATAGTAATTACCTCCAAAGCTCATAGTTTGAGAGGGACCAAATAAATCCATATGTATGAGTTCCAACACCCTTGTAGAAGAAATCACCTTTTTAGGTGGAAAAGTTGTTTTCGTTTGTTTGCACTTTTTACAAGGGTTGCAAACTCCATCAATTTTAAAATTGAGCTTCGGAAGGCCAATCACTAAGTCCTTGGATAAAAGTTTATTTAATTGTCCTAAGTGGACATGAGCTACTCTTCTATGCCATAGCCAAACATCATTTTCTTTATTTAAAAAACATTTTGAGAATAAAGAAGTAATATCATTCAAGTCAATCAAGTAAGTGTTATTGCACCGATTCCCAACAAATTTAATGGATTGATCACTATCACTTCTAATAATGCAATGGTTAGAGGTAAAACTAACACTATTTCCAATATCGCACAATTGACTAATGCTAAGTAGATTGTGCTCTAAACCTTCAACATACAAAACATTGTCAATTATAACATTGGATGAGTTTCCGATTTTACCTATACCAAGGATTTTTCCACGATTGTTATCGCCATATGTGACATGACCCTTATCTCTTGGTGAAAATTCGATGAAATGTCTCTTGTCTCCCGTCATGTGCCTTGAACAACCGCTGTCCAAATACCAACGATCATCTCTCGTTCTAAGGCACACCTACAAAAACAAATTATATGGAAGACTTAGGTACCCAAACAATTTTGGGTCCTTGGGGGTTAACATCCGGTTTCTCTCCTTTAACAATCCAAATAAATTCCTTATTGGGAACACCAAACTTTTTGATTTTGCAAATGTTTGAAGTATGACCAAAGATACCACAATAGAAACATGTTGGTTTTCTAGAAAAATTAACCTTTGAAAAAGTTCCAATCTTTCTATAGGATTTCTTCTTTGGTTTAGTGTATCCCAAACCGGTTCTATTTGTATTGTCTCTTTGTCTAGAGAGCAAATCATTCAAATCTCTTTTTCCTTTTGTAAAGGTAGCAAGTTTTTCTTTCAAATCATGTAATTCATTTTCATAAGTCTTGCACCTTTCACAATCGGAAATCACAGCATTAGAAACACAACATTCACATGATGCATTAGAGTAAATGAGTTCTAAAGTCTCATTTTGAAGAACAAGCTCATCAATATGTTTTTGCATTTCAATAATCTTTTCATTGTACTTCAAAATGGCTTTCTTAGCCTCAATGTTGATTTTAGCTAGTTTCTTAAGTTCGGCATGCATATCAACATAGGCATTATAAAGTGCATCATATGAGGGGGAATAGCAAGATTCATTATCCGAATCCACATCAGAGTTAGTTTTAGAATGTACCTCCTTTGAGCTTGATTGCTCAAGAGACGTGTCACTAGTGGAAGCTTCAATGTCATCCTTAGCCATTAAACACAAATTTGCCGATTCTTCCTCCTCCGAAGTGCTAGAATTAGTATCATCTTCGGGTTCGTCCCAAACAATGTAGGCTTTCTTAGCCTTGTGATTGTTGGACCTCTTCTTATCACTATCGGACTTTTTAGGCTTTTGAGGACAATGATATTTGATGTGACCCGCTTTCTCACATGTATGACATATTATCTTGTCTCTAGGGGTTTTCGACCTTTGTGGAGTTTCCTTGCTTTCCTTTGAATTGAATCTTCTTGTGTTTCCTTTCTTCATGAAAAATTTTCTGAAATTCTTAACCACGAGTGCAAGTGACTCATCATCCAAATCCGAATCCGTGTCATCATCCAAGGAAGAGTCATTTTGAGTATCAACAATTTTTGATGATGAAGCTTTCAATGCGATACCCTTTTTCTTCTTGTCGGATTCTTCATTCGAGGTTAGGCGTCCGAGCTCCATCTCATGCTCTTGCAATTTCCCAAACAAAGTAGCGAGATCCATAGTATCCAAGTTCTTTGATTCAATAATCGCGGTGACCTTGGGTTGCCAATTCCTGTCCAAGCATCTCAAAACTTTGTTAGTAAGTTCTCCCGGTAAGAAAGCCTTACCAAGAGCAAGCAAGTGATTAATAATATGAGTAAATCTCTTTTGCATATCATTAATATTTTCATTAGGCAACATTTGAAATAACTCATATTCACGCATCAAGACATTTAATCTAGCTCGCCTAACTTCGCTAGTTCCCTCGTGAGTCACTTGTAAAGTGTCCCACATTTCCTTTGCACTAGCGCATTGGGAGACTCTAAAAAACTCATCATATGACAAAGCGGACGTGATGATATTCTTAGCCTTATAGTCAAATTGAATCTTTTTCTTATCATCATCGGTCCACTTTTCTTCCGGGGTCAATTGAGCCGCTCCATCAACTACACTAGATGGAATATGGGGACCCTTTTCGATGGCTTTCCAAATTTCGTTATCGGTAGCTTGTATGAAAATTTTCATCCTTACTTTCCAGTAAGCATACCCCTCACCACCAAATAGTGGGGGACGATTAATAGCTGCACCTTCTCCTCCAAAAGGGTTTTGATTTGCCATGGTTTCCAAATGGATCTTTTCGAAAAAGTTTTTACACTCGGTTTATTCGACCGAGCTCTGATACCACTTGTTGGAAACCAACAAGCGGCTAAAAATAACCTTCTAGAGGGGGGTGAATAGAATGGTTAAGCTACGATACCAGAATTTCGAAAGTAATCAAAAACGGTTCAGAAACAGTTCAATTTTAAGCAGATTACACTGATTTAATCGATTAACCTGCAATTTAATCGATTAAACCTAGAAGTCAATTTTTCCTTAATCGAGTACTACTCGATTAAACACTGTTAAAATTGCAGAAATTCAGAATTCAATTCAAATCGATTATTCTACGAAACTCAACGAATCAAGAATCAAATCAGAGAAATCAATCACGAATCAATTAACAAGAATATAATGAATACGTAATTGAAAAACCCAATACTAATCCTATTTTTTTTAAGCTCTTGATCAATTTTAATTGAAATAAACGTAAAAAGTAAAGAACGAAGAACGCAGTGATTTTAGCCTGGTTCACTCACAATCGGTGAGCTACATCCAGTCCACCCTCTCTGGATTGGGTGATTTGCTACACTATGAACAAATAGATCAGTTTACAAGAATCGTTAGAATCCTCTCAACTCTCGATCCTAACCCGTTATCATATGAAGTACCAATTCATATGACACTACCCCAATCTTGTAATTCGATCCTCTTCGTTCCTCCTTTGATTGAAACGTCGCGTTCAATCCCAATGAGCTTCGAGCAATGTATCTTCGATTGCTAAGAGTAATGCTCCAACCCTTCTTCTTCAATTTGCCTCAATTGAAATCTTTCCTTTGTTGAATCTTGAAGAACGTAACCCTTTGTTACAAGATTGATTCAACTAATAATGTTCAAGAACATTGAATCTTCAATTTTGAATCAAAAAGAATGAAGTATGCATTCAAATTGAGATTCAAAAGAACATTGATAGAGATGATGTTTTGAGAAAGAATCTTAGCTCAAGAGTATGTGTAAAAGATATGAAAAATGCTGTGAAATGATAATGATTCGTAACCTTTGTCATGTTGAAAATGAAAGGCTTTTAATGATTCAGTTTTAACAACCTTTAATCGATTAAACGATGCCTTAATCGATTAATACTCGATTAAACTGAAATTTAATCGATTAAACACTGCTAAAAACTTTTTCTTTTATTTTGCATTTTTCACTGATTTATTTTAATAAAATCTTGAGCCCTTTTCTCTATCAATGCAATCCCAATTTAAAACATAATAAATTCTTTAATTCAAATTGAGATTTCTAATCCTAATTCTACCACCCACACTCATATAAAATAATAATACAATTACAATACAAATATATGAGAAAGTAGTAAAACTAGTCCTGAGATTTGTTGTTGTAGGTTTGCCACATAAAGTTGTCTTCATCAAAACATAATTGAATCCTTGCATCTTCATATTGCACTCTATGTAGTGCGGATACAACAATATGAAGTTCTAACAATACTGTGCTCTAAATAACACGGATAGAACAATTAAGTTCTAACGGCTATGGTAATGGTTTCACTATAGCATAGGCCAAGACTTAGAGAATATGGAGAAGAAGAAGAAGAACGTGAAAAAGGTGTTTTAAAAATTATAATCGGAAGCGTTATTTTGGAAGAGAGAAAACTTTCTTAAATAAAAGATTTGGTTTAGAAGATTTGAATTTTTAATTTGAAAAAAAAAATCAGAATCAAATCAAAATCGATTTTGGAAATAAATCAAATTCAAAATAAGAATCAAATCAAAAACAAATCCGGAAAAATAAAAAGATTGATTTTATGAAATCAAATAAATAAAATAAGATTTTGAAATCAAAATCAAATCAAAGAGATTTAAAAAATAAAATAAAAGATTTGAATCTTAAACAAAAAAGGAATTATTTCAAATACATATTTAAATTCGAATTTTTAAAATAAATTAGAATCAATTATGTAAAAACAAATCTGGAAACTTTTAAGATTGATTCTGACACGGATTTCAATAAAACTTGAAGGTAATCGATTATCTACTTTCTGTGAAAAAAAGAGAAATTCATTTTTAAGAAGGTAATCGATTATTTAAAACAAAGTAATTGATTAACAACTTCCTGAGAAGAAGGTAATCGATTATCAAAACTGGTAATCGATTATTTTCAATTAAAATTCTCAGGTTACAACTCAGTAACATAGTAATCGATTATCCATGAGAAGTAATCAATTATTTCTGCTTATTTTCATAAAATTGATTTTCTAAAGCCGAGTTTGTAACCATAGGTTTTCAAAAAACATTTTTAACTGAAAATCTAACTTAAAAAACATTTTCACAAAAACTTTTTTTGCAATTAAAACATTCTTAGATTTAAAACGTTTCTTCTCTAAGAACTCTAAATAAGGCCTATAACATTTGTAAACCAATTACTTAGCCTTACATTGATTTTCTAATGAGAACGAAGAGATAACATCTTGAAGCTCTTGCTTGAAGCTTGACTTTCACTTGACTTTGATTGGTCCTTGTTTGGCATCATCAAAACTTCAACGTTCTTCAAAGTTGATTTCTAACACTCCCCCTTTTTGTTAATGTCAAACCTATTCTGCAAGACAAGGATTAGAGCATTTGCAAATATGTATGTCTTCCCCTCTCACATAGGAACATCAATATAGTCATGCAGACATTAATAATATATAGCAATTATAAATCAGTCATGCAGACATTCATTCACTCTCCCCTTAAATTGATGCACATGCATAAACAAAATGATAAAACACTAAACTCCAGGCATCAAACAGAGTTTCCAATATCCTGCAAGAGTGTATCTCCAACACCCAAGTCAGTTAAGACATAAAGAATATATAATGGACGATGTAAATACAAACAATCAAGTAAAGGCAAGATATAGGTAAAACAAATAACATGATTTGTTATCATCAAAACACAATGCACTAGGCATAAGGGAAATCCATATTTCCACAAGAGTTAATTGGGAAAATGCTTTTTAAAAAAATTTCAGGCTTGAATTGGCCAGAGTAATAAATGTGGCTATATTTTTCAAATTAGCTTAAGATCCCGATTCCTTTAAAATTTGATCAGTGATTCTTGAATACTAATTATCCCAATTCCTTATTTCACTTAAGATCCTGGTTCCTTTAAAATTTCATCAATGATTCTTGAATACTAACTATCCCGACTCCTTATTTCACTTAAGATCTCGATTCTGTTTTTTCCAAAACAGCTGGGATTGAAAGCGGTACATATTTTTTGCCGTAGATATAATCCCGGTTTAAAATCGAGATTAATTCACATTTCTGTAGTAGTAAAGCATGAGAATTTGCTAACAAATTAGAAATATGGACATCTATTCAAGTATTAAATTGATACCATTAAGCCTAAGTAAGTTGAACTTTTGTAGAAGGTCAAACATCTCAAATTTATCAAGTTTTGAAGGACTGATCCTAAATCACAGAAAAAGAGTCACGATAGTTGGTTTCAAGTTTAAAATAGATCCAAAAATAGTATTTCCAAACCCTTCATTTAGAGGTCGTCATTTGAAACTGATTCGAAGAGACAACCTAGGAGCATATGATCTCGATCGATACACAAACCTGAGATCTGAACCAGATCATGACAAGTGAATTGATCGGATACAAGGTCAATATGAACTTCAACCACAAATCCCGGTATGTCACTTCTACCTTGGACCTCATTTAGCGTTTAGTGTAACATTCTAAAATTTTTTACTAAGCACTTATGTGCTTAAGTGATTAAATTTAACTAAGTGATTCCAAAATTTAGAAATTATATAGTTATGAGAATGAAGATTTTAATATTTTAGTATGTATTTTAATAGGTTAAAAGGGTTAAAAAAAACAGCAACTGATGTTGTGCGCCCAGGCATAAGCTTGGTGCGCCCAGGCGCACCACCTGGTGCGGAACTGGTGCCTGGGAGACGCACCATCCTGGTGCGTGAATACTAGGAAACTGGCGCGCAGAAGATGGAGCTCTGGTGCAAGACTGGCGCACCATTTTGGTGCACAGATCTGAGAACCGTGCGCTCAGGCGCGTCCAAGGTGCGCCCAGGCGGGCACGGACTTAAACAATAGTACCAGCCACGAAAATTTCCACCAAATTCTAGATTATTCTATAACCTTCAACCCTCACTCCCTAAAACTCAGAATACCACTTTAATATACCATGAAAAACCTATAGAAATCCATCTCCTTCCTTCTTTAATCACCTACAAATCCTACAAACTACACCAAAACCCTCTTAAATTCATTAATCCTTCTTGTTCCTCATCTCCAATCTTCAACCCTCTCTCACCCCAACTCTTTTCTTTTACCTCTTGGTGCTCTTCGTAAATAAATTGAAAGAGAAGAACTTAGGAGTGTGGATCATCAAAGAAGAAGAATTAGAGGCAAGAATTAACAAAAGGGAAGAAGTAGACACAAGGAAGAGAAGGAGTTCATAACTATTCAAGCTTCAAGGAAGCTTTCCACCATTAAAACACTCTCTGTCTCCTCAAACCAAGGTAAGGGAGGTGTGGTTTACTTAATTTGAAATAAAGGATTAATTAGTGATAATATGAAACCTTAGGATTAGGAAGGATATAGATGAATAATCTAGGAAATAGAAATCAGATTTTTTTTATGTTATGATGTAAACCTAAGGTTATGCCATAACATTGGCTATGAATAAATAGTTGTTGTGTTTCATTTTGTGTTATTGAATGATTCTAAGACTTCACAATTTCATGTTTTTGCTATTGTTGCAATTAAATGAAATGAACTGAGATAAAATTTGAGTGGTGTAGTCTACTGTTTCCCTGTCCAGATTAAGGCATCCAGTCTAAATGGGTTGACAGTTGCAGACTCATTTCCTGTGAATAACTTGCTTTTATAATGAAACCTCAATAACTTGTTGAATAAAGGATTACGGAGAAAATATCTTCTTATGTGTAATTATGATTAAATTATTAACTGTGAACTTTGAAATGGTTATTGTGATGACTGATATGGATATATTGGAAAATAGAATGTTGGGACTTTGGTATAAAAAGGTGAAAACCTAATACTTTGATATAATAATGAATATGTTGAAGTTGGTTGTATTGTATTTGACTTTGTGTACTTGAAAAATTGAACTTGAATCCTTGACTCTGAATATTGTGTATAAAATTGCATTGCATATTCAGTGAAAATAAGTACCTTTCCAATTGAAATCACATTCAGTTACAAAGTGCTTTCTAAAGATTATATTTTCTTAAGTGTGAATTCAATTGGAAAGCAATGAAAATCATGCATCATACATGGAGTATAAGGTGGACGGTGAGGAAGTTGGGAAAGACATACGCGGAGGCACGTGAGTGATATGTGACTAGGTTGTGCTAATGAAACAACCGCGGGAATTGTTGTTGGTGGAACTTTGATCTCCTAGGAGGGCACGAACTGGCCACTCGTGTCGGGAGATTGGCTCTGCATTAACCACAATAATTCTATCGGTCACGGAGTCACATCATGACCGGTTGAGGGTGGTTCCCTGCTATAGCCAACTTGGGCCTTCAACCCAAGTTGTACTGGACCGTGAGTGATGACCAGTACTGTGCAAGCACTGGTGGAGGGACACCTACTCCCGGTTGGTCTTTCCCTGGAGCGGAGGGTGAAGTGAGAAAATTGAGTGTAATGCTGGACTATTGGGTGAATGGTGAATTTGAGATTACATGAGTGAAAAAGAAGAAATGATTGAGGTGGATATCATATTACAAATCACTCCTTGATTGGATCCAATGTGCTCCAAAATGCAAGAACATGTGGATAAAAGCATAAAATGGTGATGTGATTAATAATCATTGGATTCAATTAATGGATCCCGAGAGACGAGCATGCATCATTCTTACAAAGCAACGCATATAGCATTCATGCATCTTGGCATCCTTCTGTACGTGAGTGTGCCTTTGTTATAGTGCAAATGAGTAGAACTTATATACTTGTTCCTGACTTGATTATTTGAATAAGAAGAATATTCTTATTACTAAACATAAATGAAATATAATAATTAATGGAAGTAGTAATTATTGGTTTTATATTATTGTTATTTAATTCTTTATTTTGAATTATGTCAAACTACTCACTCCCTTGTGTTGACATTTTTAGGTACTTCCCCAAGCCCTGTTTGGCCCCCGCTTGCTGCCGAGGAGAGTCATACTCCTTCTAAAGGAGTTTAGACTCCTCTTTGTGGTTATGACCACTCCCTTTGCAACCGTGCTCGATGCTGTATCTTACACTTTTTGCCTTTTAGTATAAAAATATAGTATAAAATCTCTTAAAACGCTACTCTCTGGAGCATGAAATAGATAAGGAACAAACTTTGTTTTGAGTTTGTAAATACTTCCACCACTAGGATATAATATATTCGGGTGGATATAAGTCTCTTTTGATGTGTAATACTTTATAAGACTGTATGTATCCTCTGGTTCTGACAGGTACTTAAATGAATAATTTGGGAAAGTCAGAAAAACAAAGTAAACTTTGTCAAAATTTTGTTAGAATTTGTTATTAATTAAAGTTTAACCACACTAAGATATTATCCTTAATCTTATAATTCAAGAATTAAAAACTAGTGTTACATTTAGCGACCTCATAAACGCAAAATAACTCGTTATTATGGCATTATAACAAGATTAGCCATAATCCTATGATTACTTTGCGGAGTTGCATTATCTTGTTACATAACAAATAAAACTATATGATATTCTTAGGATAAAACATATTAAATCTATAAAGAAGTAGTATTATATATTCCCATAATAAAAGAATTAATCTTCTAAAATTTTATGAAGATAAAGGTTAGATTATCAACAAAAGAAGAGACCTAAGAACCAAAAAATTCTACTCTTAAGCCAACATTTTAGACTTCATAAATACAAATACTCACGTTCACTTTTTCTATCTCTCAACTCATATATTCTCTATTATTTTTTTGGTGTACACCAACCGGTACTCGAATCTGGTTTACTCAGAATCCGACTTATCCCGTCCGATCCAACTGAGCATGCACTGAACGGTAGGGGTCTCGCAGCGGGGGTTGCTCCATTCCCAAGACTCGAACTCGAGGCCAGTTGGTTAAGGGACCAAGGGAGCTACAACATGACCAACCCACGTTGGTTTCTCTGTTCCCTGTTCTCTGTTAAACTTTAACGAACATCTTTTTAACATTTTACACTGTTAAAGTTCATGTCTATCACGATGTTTTGATGATGACAACAAGCACTTTGATGATGAGCCTTGATGATGAATTCGTTTTCTGATAAAATGAGTCTTCTTCCACCTTTTACAAATTAATGCTCTCATTCTATTTTGTTGGAAAAAGAAAAACATCTTTCTAAGAATGTTCATCATCATCTTCTCTGTGTTCTGAAAAAGTTCAAAACCTTGAGTGCTTAAGATAATTCATAGTTATTAGTGTTCTTCATTGTGTAATATCCTCACTACATAGAGTGCATATTTGTTAGTTGTTCTATCTCTTTATAACCATCTTTGTAAGGGAAGTGTGACCCTTAGTTGTTAGGGAGTGGATCCCTAGGTTCGAACGTGTGGCACGTTCATAGGGTGAGGAACCCTTGTATACTGGGGTAGTGGTCCTAGACGAATGGTGGGGCACCTAGTAGATAGGCTACCTTAGGTTCTAGGAAGTAGCTTTCTAGTGTTGTTCATTGAGGTCCCTAACGAACGGTGGATCCTAGTAGTGTGCAGGACGCTCTGGTTGTAATTTGGGACGTGTGTCATTTTTATTATAATTGAAGACCTCTCAAGCGGGGCACATGGGGACTGGACGTAGGCCTTTCCCTGGGAAGGCTGAACCAGTATAAAATCAATGGTGCAATCTCTCTATCCCTTATCTTTTTATTTACCGTTGTTATTGTTGCTTATGTTCATCGTTGTTATATCTATTTGAAAATTGTTTCTAACTTCTTTCACCTAATTGCGATTACTATGTGAGACTTGTATTGGTTTTGAGTTTTGAGAAAGAAGTGCAGAATTAGTAGAATGAGACAAAACAGAAAATAAAAAGTGTTTAGAAACAAATGTGGAAAAGGCTAGGAACATGGTTTCATTGTAGGATCAGGTTATTAATTATAAAAATATGTTTTCCAATAAATCAACAACTCCAGAAACAATAAAAGCTAGATCCCTCATGGCTATTACGTTTCTTACTAAACTTTACCCCTTAATCCCTTAAGTGAGTTTTGGTTTATGAAAGTTATACAATTACTCAAAAGTATTCCTACGAGTTGAATAATTATATTGTTTGGTTGAAAGGCCTAATCTAAATCCTAATTTTCCAATTAAGGTTCAGATTACCAAAGCAAAACATAAAGTAGCTAATTTTTTGAATTGTAATTAAAACGCAGCCAAGCAATAGATTTGAAAGGAAAAACATTAATTCATTAATAAATAGCCAAATTAAGGTCCATGCAAATTCACCTTATTCCTAACAAGAGGTTTAGTTACACATATTGGAAGAAGAAATACAAGGATAGGAAAAACTCATAATCATAGACAATAATGAATTTACCCCCAAGAGACCTTCAATCATCAAGTGGATCCCTCCAGCAATGTTGATCTTCAATCCTTGTGCCTTGCCTCCTTGCTCTCAATTGCAAAACTAGCCTTTCTTCTCTAATCCTAAATTCTAAAACTAATCCTTATTGAATCAGACCAAATCTGATCAAAAAGTGGCCCAATTGGGCCTGAACGAGCGCGCGCCTGGGCGCCCAGAGCCACACGTCTGGGCGCACCAGTCTGATATGGTGCTGTTGACCGGGGGCTATGCGCCTGGGTGCCCCACCCTGGGCGCCAAGTGTAACACCCCGATTTGGAAAACTCGAAATAAACACTCATCAAATATTGATTAGTTCTTTTTAGGAAAAAATAGGGTGAATTTTTTTTTTTGAAACGGGAACAACACTCGACTATCGAGCTTCCCAAAACAAGGTATTACTTTTAAAAATCCTTTTTCTCAAAAACATTTGCCGAAGTTTCTGAAAGCAGTTTGATATTTAAAACTCACTTTGAATAAAGGAGTAAAACATTTGGTTACTTGGAAAACACGTTTGATTTGCTTAAAACAGTTCGTCTGTCGGACCACGACAGCCTTTCGAAAACAGTTTAGAAAACAGATCACAAAGGTTCTTTCAAAAGTGATCACCATAGATCAGCGGTGCCATTCTTACATAACATTGTTCTTACCAAAAACACTTCAAAAGAAAAGGGGTACACTTGATAAGCATAACAGCAAGGGTCCTTCGGGAACCTAGTTGTATCTACGAGCAGAAGCTCTTTCTCGATCCACAACGTAAGTCTTCAAAAGCAATCTTTGTCGTCCATCGGTAGCCCTCTCATCGGCGCATCACGATCAGTAGGTCCTCCCTCCGGGAGTAGCATCACCAGCTCCACCGTCTTTTAGAATCGAAGATTCATAGTCACATGTGCATAAGAAGTTGAGAGAGTAAGTTATCCGAATGGAATTACTCCCATCGACTTCTTGGAATTACACTAGCGACGCATACTAGAACATAACAAACTATACCTGTAACACCTTCACAAATATTTAATTAAATTGAGTTTTATAAAAATATGGACTTGAAAATTTCGTTTTATATCTTAACGAAAATCCAACAGAATCTCCTCTATTTATCGGACTTTCCCAAAAATAACTTTTATAAACCTGTCAACCAGTACAATTCAGAAAAACATTTCAACTTCTAAATATAATAATTAACTTTACCAGCCCCAACAATGACATATAATAAACTCGGGCTTACAATGATTAGATTATTTCAAAAACCCAAAATAGATTAATTATAATAAAATGACCATAATACACTCTAAACTAAATCTCACTCCACGGTGTGGAGTGTACTCCTGCTCGGCCAATAATAATGCAATCTCAATCTCTGTACCTGTAAAGGATAGTAAGGGAGTGAGCATTGCACATGAAATAAAATTGCAGTTTCCATATAATCATAATAAATCCACTAGGCCAAACACAAATAGTAAAGTAATAACATATAGCATTTACAAGACTATTCACAATCAACCTCTTTCTACCCATTTTATTCTTTATCATGATTCCATCATTACCTTTTCTTTAACATGCCCTTAACCAACATTAATGTTTATTACCATCTCCTTTATCCCTTACCATATTCAATGCCTTTATCCATTTTCATATTTATTTCCATTGCCTTTATCCATTTTTCCTTTATTCCTTTTTTCATTAGGCGTAACCCCAAAACAGAGATCTACGCTTTCCCTTGGGTGTAACCTCAAATCAAAGATCTACACATTACCATCGTGTGTAACCCCAAACAGAGATCTACACACGGTGTATGCAACCACAAACAGTGATCTGCATACACTTCCCCTTTTTCCTTTTTAATTGTACACCACTAGGATTTTGGTTACCCGCTAGGTAATTGGCACACCTGTCTAGGGACTTGAAACACCTGCCCAGGACTTTACACCCATCCAGACCATAACCTGTAGGACTATGTACATATTTACCATTCCATTATTTATTTCAATTATTGGTGTGGAAAATTGATCCTATGGGTCACCCGGCGCCTACAGGGCGGTTTGGCCTGATGGGTAATTGGCCTGGCAGGTAATTGGCCCTAACAGGTAATTGGAACACCTAGCCGGGTACCTAGTGTTCCGGGCCCCACTGATCAGTTTCCACATTAGTTACCTTTACATTTAAATTAACCACAGTCCAGTTCATTAATATAGCCATCAACACAATTCCAATAATAATCACAATATGCATAAATATAAGCCATTCCAATCATTCAAGTACATGAAGATTACCCCTTTCCAACAACCCCAAATAAGCACTTATTTTCAACATTCATAATCGTAATCCAATCCAAATTCAATAGACACATAATGCACACTATCCATGTTGTCATTTTGAAATAATCACAAATAAATATTTTATCATCAATAATCATAACCATTCCAATTTCCACGTAACACACATAATACACAATATTCATGTTGCACTTTATCATTTCATTCAATACTCATAATTGGATCATGACCAAATAAAATCATAAATGTATTGTAAAACACTTATTGTATCAATTATCCAACATCAATTCACATTCAAAGCTCACATTACTTTCCCCTTTCTAGTTATGATTTCGAAGTTCATTTCTATTATATTCACCCTTCCCTAAATTACTATCCAAGATTCTACCATTAAATGCCCTAAACACATAACTCCTAGAGAATCACTATAACCATAGGGATACCCAATCTTAGATCAACCAATGCTCACTATAATCCACCCCCTTACCTTGCTTTTCCAAAGACACGCTCCTTTTTGTGCGACACTGTCCAAGAGTATCCTAGCCCATTGCTTACACGTGGCGACAAGTTCTCAAGCTCCTTCGTCGTCTAATCATAATATATAAAATCAATATAATGCACCAAGGCCTACTCATAGACAATAGATAAACAACCACAAAGACGCTTTTATTTACTAAACCAATATCGGCATTGGATTTGTGGTTTGATTTAATACGTTATAAAAATACACATTTCCTTACACGTTACACGTGAAGTAGATTAACAAAAAGGGGAGTCCTTTGATGTTCTCAAAAACAGATTTTAATCTAAGTTAGCAAGCTAATCTCAAGGTGGAAACACGTCAAAAACATATTTAAAACAAATACTTTCAAACTTTACGTGATAGGGAGTTTATATCTGGAAATCAAAACAAACTTCTTCGAAATCACCAAACTGATAAATATCAACATATCATATTTTGACAGATTATCAAATCAAAAGATTGTTTGAACGTAATTCATAAACCCAAGTCAAATGGAAATTAAACTTAAAATCATTGTGTCTTGATAAAATAGTACGATTCTTTATTAAAAAGACCTTAACTTTCAGAACTTGTATAATCTTTCAAAACAAACCAAAATCACGTAACTTTGATAATAATTCACAAAATCAAATGTTAATTTTACTTGACACTATTAATTCCGAATTAAAAGGAAATGCCTCAATCCAAAATAAGTTCAAATTACGTTTCTAACGTTCAGGCAATCCCACTTCCTTTCAATTCGAAATCAAAGTTAAAACCTTTAACCCGAATTAACGTATGTCGAACATATATCGAATTCCTATTTAATTGGTGTATTGTTAGTCAGGGACAATCCAGCCCGACTAACCTACAACTCAATTACTTAGGAACCCAACGCATTTCACGAAAACACTTTTAAAAACTAATCTTTCGACATAATCATTAACCCGATATTACAACAAGTCAAAGCAACTAATTGAGTTATTATCAACAATATATTAATCTTAAACACAGAATCATAATACCATCAAATTTCCCAAAACAATAATGAGGGTTTCAAAACACTAACTTTCCAAAACAATTTAACACTAAATAATTACTACCAATATTATTAAGATTATTATTAAAACACACACAATAAATAAAAGGAGTTAGGGATTTACCCTCAACATCGGATTTTTGAAGCAGCAAGGACTAAGACCGGTTCGGTCGATCTCAACCCAAACGGTTCACGGCACAGCAGCAAGCAAAGAGCACCGAAGAGGCGGCGGCGGTTTGGCCAGTGGTGGCTGTCGCCGGCGCAAATAGGAGGCGAAGGCTATGGCTAGTTCGTTGCAAGTACATCTCGTCTCCCCCAGTCGTGGTGGCGTCAACGGCGGCACAAGGAAGGACGATTCGTGAGGAAGAAAAGACCAAGGACGGCGCTGGCTGGTTCGACGACGGCGTCCAGCAGTGGCGGATCGAGCTTCTTCTCACGGTGGAGGCTCGCGTCGGGAGGAGAGGGAGGACGACGTGAGCGTACAGTTTCGTCAGGAGAGAAGGGCGCGAGCATGGCGATGTCGTGGTTGAGGCAGCGACGAAAAGAGAGAGACCGGCGTGAGGTGAGAGAAAGGGATGAACGAAGGCCAGCGTGCGATTCGTGAGCCTCCCCTCACGACAGTGGCGATGGCGGCCGGATGGTGGCAAAGTCGGAGGGGGAGAGAGAAATGGGGAGGGTGACGGCTGGATATTAGAAGAAGAAAGGAGATGAGGGAGGGGGGAAATCTAGGGCCGGCGGCAACCCACGAAGAAGAAGAAGAGGATAGGGTTAAGGAACATTCAGCACAACACGTTTTCTTCTCTCTTTTTTTTTTTTAAACACATACCCACACATATTTACTTATTCTTTTATTTTAAAACTCAAAATACACATAATCAATTTTTAAACACTAGAGTAAAATCATAAAGTCAGAAACTTATAGTATTTCCAATAAAATATTTCCATATGAAATATATCACAAGTAAAGTAAAACACATAAAGTGTATATTTTTTTTTTGATATGGGATAACTATTTTAAATGAATTTACTTTAGAACATAAAAGAAATGAAATATATTTTCGTAATTAACATAATGTATTTTTAAGAAACATATATTTAATTTGATAAAACTTATAATTATACTAGGGATTAAATTTAGGGATGTTACAATACCAATAGTACAACAGATAATTATGCAAAATACATGAGGATGCAATGCAATCGTCGCATTCACTAACACTTTATCTTTCACTTAAGGGAATTCTTTTTAATTAATTCTTCCACATAATCGAGATCTTAACAACTTGTCTCGCAAAGTCGAAGTCACTTGTTCACATATCTCAGGTCCGTAGTATCGGAATTTCAAGCTTTAGGGTTTCGGGTTCAGGTCTACATCTCCTCGTAATCCATCCACCTTGTCGGAAGCAATCAGAAGTACAGGATCTCTACCACACCGGCTTCAGGAGACCACACCAAGATACACTATAAAATTGCTCGGGAATAAAATGTCATGACAAAGGGTTGTCGACCTCCACCGTGTTCAAGCATCCCTCTTCCGATCCTGATTTAGTCAAGGGGGCGTCAATCATCTGTCTAGTGATCATGCAGTACTTCCGCTACGACACCAGACTACTCACCCTACCCGGATGGTCGACCCAGGTCACTGTAGGTATTCCTGCCTAGACAGACTCCTCTTAGGCTTCTTGACGAGTCACCATCATTGCCTTCCCCTATCCTAATCAACAAGTGATTACCACGCAGGTAAACACCGTGTCTTCCTCTCCACTACTTCGGGTAAGGGTTTTTAAGTCGTAAAGGTTATATTCGATCATCCTAATGTCGACCCATCCTAAGTCACCTCCGTCATATAGCACCAACCATATGCGGGTTACTTCTTGTGGGACTCACTTTGATTCCGATTTCTGGTAAGCTCACGAATCCTATGAGTCTCAATTCGATTTCTCTAGTTAGTTTATGTTTCATAGAATCTAGGAAAACTAAAATCCCCAATTTTTATCTCTGTTTCATGTGTGAACAAATTCAATTTTGGTGCTGCACTCGAAACTGTCATGCATGTGAAGCTCAAAGTGATTCCTGGGGTTGGAGAGCTTTCTCTTGGAAATTCTTGGTTGGAACACGTCTGAGAGGTAAGGGGAAGTAAATTTCGTACACTAGATAGAGTTTAAATTCCATTAAATGCATTAGAGAGCCACCAAGAGGCTCTAAGGGCTTAGATTGAATAGGAACTTTGGTTTGGAGACCAAGTCATGCTCTAAAACTGTGTTGAGCAAGTTCTAAATCATGCATGCAAGCTTAAATGACCATTGTTTCATGAGTGTGATGTTTATTTTGCAATTTGAGGTATTGAGTTGCCAAATTGAGTATTTTATGCATTAATGGTTGATTCTCTGTCAAATCTGTTATTTGATATGAAATGAATGTTGTCGCATGTTCAAATTATGATATGTTAACTCTGTTGATCCTTGGAATGGACTGGAAATGAGTAGAAATGAAAATGGTATGTTGAAACTAAGATTTCAGTGTTTTCTGCTGCGAAACACTCGAGTATTAGACCAGGTACTTGAGTAAAACGTTTGTAAAACAATGTAATTTGAGCAAGAACACTCGAGTATTGTGTCTGGTACTCGAGTATCGAGCAAGACCTGAGGACATGTTAAGGCAAACCACTCGAGTAATGCAGGGGTGACTCGAGTATTCTGGAAATCATGATGAACACTCGAGTAACCCATGAACTACTCGAGTAATTTATTGAATTTGAAACCCAAATCCTCAGAAAGTCATGAACACTCGAGTAACCCTAAGTACACTCGAGTAATCTGGAAAAGTTGAAAAACACTCGAGTATGCTGAATTATACTCGAGTAATTTACCCAGAACCTGAGAAACACCATTTTCAATTCTAACTCAATTGGTTAAGGATTTCATAACCATAATCCAAGGAATCTGAACTTAAGAGGAATTGATTAATATGGATACACCGTTTGGATGACGGTCCGTTTGGATGACGGAATGTGCCTAGGTGGCATGTAATATATTAATCAATTTCCTTCAATCTTAAAAATGATGCATTCATTTAGAGTTTGGATGGTAAGTCGTTTATCATGTTTTGATAACATGAGGAGGGCCTCTGGGAGTGCCAATACGCTTGCTTGATGACACGTCGTTGACGTGGTCGGCTGAGTGGATGCCGATACGGTTATACCATTTGGATGATGGGCCGTTTGGATGACGGTACGTTGCTCGGGTGGCACGTTATAACATTGCTCGAGTGGCATTGATTCCAAGCTTGTCGTGTACATTCTTGGTGAATGTACGAACTGTTGTATACCTAGGAATACAACGCACTGGTGAGTGCTGGGTTGTCAGAGATGGACGTCAAGGAGTGACATAGAATGATGGAGATAGGCATGAGAGCTAGATTCATGCATCATGCCACTCATTTGAATTAAGTGTGATAAATGAAACAAGTATGAGCATCCTAATTGCATTCAATAACTGCTAAGTGCTAAATGTGATTGTTGTTCATTGTCGCGTATTTACATATTCATATTGTGCAAATTTATACTCTGTTGATTATGTGTTTAGAAATTCTTACCCCTATGCCCTTGTAGGTGATGTCACGTTACATCGCTTGCGTCGAGATCCGGCCACTTTTTAGTGGCATATGGATCTACGAGGATCACCGAGCGGTCTTCGAGGGAGAGGTAGAGGTTATCTTCTACCATCCCAACTCGATGGTCCGGTTTCATCCTCGTAGATTTAGGATTCCCATCATGTACACTATGCACGTACCCCTCTTTTATACTTACCATGGACCACCTCCCACACGACCAGCTCGCTCATATCACAGTTTTTATTTTCAACCTACCCGCTCACACCCTTTTTCTTCTAGAGTCGTCCGCGAGGAGACTCTCCCTTCTGATTCGAGGAGCCCAGTCAGGGTCTCACCATCACCTGACCCTGTACGCAGTGGTAGGGTACACTCTCCCTCGGATGAGATCGAGGAGGATCCGGTGGAGGACGAGAGCGGAGGCGAGCCTGTCGTGCATTCTACTGGGAGTGATGGGAGGGACGATGACCCCTAGGTATGTGCATATGGTATGTGATGAGGATCAGTGGATCCGATGTGTGGAGGCTGTGGAGGATACTTTGCTGCTGCTGATGCTTTGATGATGATGCTACTACTACCTTACTACTTATGTTCCTTGGAGACTACTGCTATCACTACTACTACATCTGATGCTGCCGGATCTACGTGACCACTCCTAGAGTCCATATTTTGTTATGTATATATTATGTAGATATAATTTTGAGTACTCTAGGCTATGGTTATATGAGGATGTAGATCTGTGATGGACTTGTATAAGGTTCTTGGAGACTGATGATGGGACTATGTAGACATGGCTCTTTTCATATATAAAATCTATGTTTGATATTATTACTAGTTGCATAGTCCTATAATTTCCGCTTACTCTGATTTAATCTATTTAAGAGTTCGGCTGTGAAAAGTATCCGATGGTATCCGTTTATCAATTAAAGCAAGGGGTAGCTTCATTCATTTTCTATTACATAAATATGATTTCAAGATACGAAGGTTACCCAATTCACTAAAAGATTTTAGAACTTGTCGAACTCGATATAATTGTTTAAAATGATTTCGAATTTCTTCTCCAAGAATTCCAAGTTTTAGTTTGTGCACCCGCTTTTCAAAGAAAATTGTATTTTCACATTTTCTTAATAATCACAAGTCCATATATTATCCACTATTATAGCTTAAGTACTATATTATTTTTTGATAATCAAGAAGGGTGTCACACTGAGTGGTATCAGAGAAAAAGTCAGATCTTGTAGTAGTGGAAGTAGTTTCAGAAAGGTAGCCATCAACATCAAGCAGGTATCTCCAAGGCATATTCATTGCTTTGAATGCTAGTATCTTACTTGTTGAGCTTTAGATGCAATTGATTTGTTTGTATCTTGTCTCTTTTGAGCACAAGACCCAATTAATTGTGGATTTAAAGGTATAAGCTATGGTCTTAGTATAGGTGGTGTGATGAAAGTTTCTTTAAGTTCAACATATGTGACCATAAGTCCATAGCGCAGGTCCATTATGGCAACTAGAAACCAAAATCACACCAATGCGATGTTAGAGAAAATTACCGCGGTGCTGGAGGCTATGCAGCAACGACAATCTCAGCAACCACCGCAATCGGTTAACCCACCTCATCAGTGTAATGTGGGTATTACCGAGGCTAAGAGTTTGGCGAATTTTAGGAGTTGTAATCCACCCAAGTTTGAAGGAGGATTTAAACCTGAGGAGGCTAATAAGTGGATTCATACCATGGATAAGATCTTCAGAACGTTGGGCTGCGCAGAAGCTTAGAAGGTGGCGTATGCAGTCTACATGTTAGAAGATGAGGCTGAGAACTGGTGGAACCATATGGTTCAGCTCCTGCATTATGAAGGAAGGGAGGTTAATTGGGATGTATTTATGGAGAAGTTCCTCAATAAATACTTCCCTGAGGATTTGAGGAGAAAGAAGGAAGTGGAGTTCTTGCAGCTGAAGCAAGGAGACATGAGTGTGGGAGAGTACGCAGCCAAGTTCGAGGAATTGATGAAGTACTCTCCATATTACCAGAACAACCCCGATGAAAGGAGTAAGTGTATCAAGTTTGAGGGAGGCTTAAGGCCCAAGTTGAAGTCTACTTTCAGTTATCAAAGGATCCAAAGTTTTCCTACATTGGTGGACATGTGTAGAATGTACGAGGATGACAAGAAAGCAGAAAAACTGCAAGCATCAGAGTAGAAAGATAGTCAAAATTATGGACCTCAAAGGCACAAAGGTTTCAATAATCGAGGCTGAGGAAACCGCAATTGGTGGTTGAAACAACTAAGGAACCCTAGGAATACACCTAGAAGGGGGGGTTGAATAGGTGTTTAAGAAACCTTGAAAGATTTTCGAACGAAACAAATCGAAACAATTAAAACAAATGATTTTTGCAAATTCTACAGCACTTAATCGATTAACCTGCAATTTAATCGATTAAACCTGAAAGTTCAAAAGTCCTTAATCGATTAAACGAACACTTAATCGATTAAATCTATCAGAAACTGAAAAATCACTTTTCAATCGAATACGAAAATCAATCAACTAACACTTAAGATCAGAGATTCAGCGAAAACAATTAACACCTATATTCTTATTGATTATCCTAGTTATGAAAATGATTTTCCCTTTATCAATTTGAACAATAAAGATTCAATTCAATCAATTATGAAAATCAATCTTTCTCTAGGTTTTCAACCAAGAACACAATTAAAGACTTGAATTGTAAAGAGTAAGAGTTTAGAGATACGACACAGTGATTTATCCTGGTTCACTTTCACCCTCTTGAAAGCTACATCCAGTCCCCTCTTCAACCAAGAGAGATTCTTCACTATGAGGAATTAGAGTTCTCAAATTACATGATTGCCTCACAAGACTTCCTTCTTGCTAGCCTACAAGAGATAACCGACACCCTTGCCTTGTAATCCTATTGATCTTCTCTCTAATCTAACCTCTACCCCTTGTTGATAATCGACACAACAAGTCTTCAATTGCTTGATGATAATCCACACATCAAGACTTCTCCTTGCTTGATTCACAACCAAGACTTCTTCTTCTTCAATGAACGTTGCTTGATGATAATCGACACACCAAGGCTTCTTGTTTGTTGTAGTGGCTTTCCTTATTGCAAAGATTACAACTCAATGAATACACATAACAATCCTAATGAATCTCAATCAATAGCTATGACAAATCACACAAGAGATTCAAAGGTTCTTGATCAAAGAATATGAAAATAGAAAAGCTTTAATCTTTGAAATTGAGAGAGAATAGAGTGGCTTGATTCTTTGTAAAATGATTATCAAAATGATAGGTAATAATCACAAAGGTTAGGAAAAGGTTTTTATAGAATACCCAAAAGTTGTAGCACTTGAAAACAGATTTTGAGAAGTTAAAATCGTATTTTAAAAATCAGTTCAGCAGTGTTTAATCGATTAAATCTTCACTTAATCGAGTAGTAATCGATTAAATTCATCCTTAATCGATTAAATCCATACTGCACATTTTAGAAACTTGTTTTCTCAAAAACCAACCTTTCCTTTCAAACCTTTAAGCCACCTATTGATTCTAGGTTAAGTGAAAACTCAAATTATGATTAAATCATGACTTATGAATGAGATTCACTACCCTCTAAACAAACTACCCAAATGAAAACCTATGAAGCTTGAGAGGCAAAAGATAAAACAAAAACAATTACACTCAAACTTAAGTCTTCATGAGCTTGTTCTCTCTTCTTCACTTGATGTTTGTTGTTACTTGTTGAACTTGAACTTGATCATCACATGATAGCTTGTTCAAAACACTTTGTCATTATCAAAACATTCATCATGGAACTTACAGAGGCAAGGGTCCGTATGATCGCCGGAGGAAGGGCAAAGGAAAAGTTGGAAGTAGTGATGGGGGTAACTTCCGAAGTAAGGCTCCTTTCTGCGACAAGTGCAAGCGTCGTCATCATGGCCGTTTTTGTTGGGGAACAAATAACTGCTTCAATTGTGGGAAACTGGGACACTTTGCGAAGGATTGCCAGGAACCGACCAAGGCTAGTTCACGAGGGGCAACTGACAAACCGATGGTGCAAGGGAGGGTTTTCACGCTTAGAGGTGGAGAAGCAAGCCAATCCTTCAATCTTGTGCAAGGTAATTACTTGCTAAATGGTCAGCTTTGTGATGCTTTGCCTGGTTGTGCTGCTACGCATTCATTTGTTTATTATGAATGTATGAATCGTTTGACCTTGACTGTATCTGAAGTATTCTATATAGAAACCCCTACGAGCGTTCCTGTAGTTGTTTCTAAGGCAAGCCTTATCGATTGTATGGAAGTGTTGGGATGAGTCTTTAGAAACGAATTAATCTGTCTACCTTTATCATATTGAGACGCGATTTTGGGAGTGGGCTGATTAAGCGCTAATATAGGACCATCAATATACTCCCTTAAGTCAAGTACCTGTAACCAAAGTAACCCGAAAAGATTAGCCTTTCATATGAAATAAGAATGCAACGAGGATTTTCAGTCAGTGAAGTGAAGGTTAACAACCTCTCTTACATTGCTCTTACTCGATTCATACGGGAGTATTAAAGAATAATTTCCTATGTCGAGACAAGGACTCGGAAGAGAGAGTAGTCTTAAGGAAGGAAGGTGGTGGTGTATGCATCTAAGTGATCGAATACACCCGGGGTGAACTCTTGTTGTATGACTTGAAACTTGCAACAAGTATGTTTCCTCTAAAAGATTCAAAGGTTTTTGTCTTTAGGGCTCTTTGTCTTGGGAATTCAGAGATCAAAGGAGTATGAAGGAATTAACTCGACTAAAAGAAGAGGTTGAATTGGAGTTATCATCAATGGTTGGGTCTGAAAAGTTTTGATTTCGAGCCTCAATACTTAATCAGTAAAGTGAAAGGTAATGACAAATATTGAGTCGAAGAACGATTCATGGAAAATTTAAGGTGATCAAGAGGCTATCCTAAGTAGGGAAGTTGAAAGGAAGGAAGAGATTGTCTGATAGAAAATAAGAGAACCAATTTACATCAGTGGACGAAAGAAATTCTTCTTTATACAAGAATTTATATCTTGAACGATTCATGAATTGGGAGTGAAAATTTTGGATTCACACACACAAGAGATGAGTAGATAAAATGTTATGTTACTTCTATATTAAGTGATGTAGCAAGGAACTTGTGGGAACCGTGTAAGATGAATGTTGGAACCAAAGATTGATACATCGTTTGAATAGCATTCGAAAAGACGACTTGGGGAACTGAAGAAAATCCTCAAGAGGCATGGGAAGGATGTAAGGGGTTGAATTGCTAAACGTAGAACGAGAAAGCGTTAGTATCAGAAAAGGCTTTGCCAAGTTCAAAGGATCAAGGAAGTATGCTGCAGTACGACCCGGCGGAAGGTTCAAACATGTGAAGTTTAGAATGGATTAGGTCCGAACCTCTAACCAGCTATCAAGTATTAATGCATAAGGAATTTTCTCAATATTGGACAACGTATGTGGAATTTATAAGTACAATGGATGAGCATAAGAGGTTGGTAGAATGAGTGACCAAAACCAGTATAAAGGGACTTGGGAAAAAGGAAGTGAAAGGTAGTTAAGAAAATTAATTATGGAGGAATGACAAAATTAAGGGAACCCCGATCGTGAGAGTTATAAAGTATGTTAATGAGAAGTAAGAGTTTTCCCAAATCCGTGTGTAGGAAATGAAGTGCGTTACTTTGGACTAGATAGTGGTATACCTGGGACATTCGGTTGCAGCTGTGAAAGACTGCGAGTTTAATTCACCAGATTCAGCAAGGGTTAAGAGTAAGAAGGGAATGGTCGTCAAGCGAGTTGAGTTTGGACGAGTGTCCAACCTTTTAGGATGAGAGTTAGATCTACGTATAGGTAATCTGAGTTATCCTTTCTCTGATCGGAATTAACGTAATCAATGTTTTCGATTGTGTTAATTAAATCGTTTGTAATCTGGAAACCTGAGCAGATCTTTAACTGGAATTTCGGTGATCAAAACGCTTATCACAGTTGGATGTGATAAATATCTTTGGGCACTACAGAAAGAGGAAGATTAGTTAAGACTAGAGGGATTAACAACCACCGGGATAGGACAAGTATTTGTCTCCCCAACGGAAATTTCTCTAGAATTGACAATCTGTCTAAGTCTGATAGTGGCAATAACACTCCTTATCTGTAAGTTCATCCAACTTAAAGATATATCGTATAATCTTTCTTGAGAAAGATTATATCTCTAAGGAATGATTTTATTATTAATGGTTTGAATATTAGGACTGATCACCCTAATGTTTGTAACTATTAAGGAATAAAGTCATATAAATGATTCGTTGATCGTGCGTGAGTGATCAGAGTGCGCAGCGGGAAAAGTTTTTCATCGACGCATGTATTGAAAAATGTTTTAAATTTAAGATATGTAGTTGAAATGTGTTTTTCAGAAAAGTTTTCCCTCAAAAAGCTTATGCAGAAATGTTTTTTTTTTTAAAATATGTATGTTATCCGGAAAGGTTTAGCCTAAGGTTTTTCTTTGAACTGATTATGAAATAATTTTCGAGGAAATTTAAGAAAACTCTTTCTGTGGAAAAGTTGCGACAAGCTTTCAAACACAAAGGTATTATTCCAGGAAAGATTTATTTTTAAATGTTTAGTGAAACATTTTGAGACGGGAAATTTAAAGGAACATAAGAAAATTCTTTTAAGTGGGGAAGAATTTTCCTAAAGGATATTTTGAGAAACGATAAGATAGTCTTTATTTAATTTTAAGAAAGTGTAATTTTGAAGAGTGAATTTCGGGGACGAAATTCCTTTTAAGTGGGGAAGTAGTGTAACACCCCAAAATTTTAATCCTGGATTAATGGAATATTAATTATAAAGTTTATTATAATTAATTATTTCTATTTTTAATCTTTGATTAAAACCTGTGTTTATATTATTAGAATTTTTTTAATAAATATATTTATGCATGAAATAGGTATTTTTGCATATTAGTCCCTGGGTTGGGACCTAGAAGCAAATATAGGAAAGATTTTGGAGGGAAAGTAAATAAAATAATTATTTTTCAAAAACTGGGCAAACTACTCGAGTATTTTCTGGAATACTCGAGTATTCTGGACAGAGTTGCACGAGTTAGTGCGTTTGGTGAGTCACCAACAACGATTCTCGTGTGTTGACACGAAATCGTCTTCCTCAACACTTCAATGCCTTCGTGTCGAGCTGCATGAAGGTTTTGGCCAAGTATTTAAGTCGTGGTTGACGGATTAAGCAACCCATTTTGCCAAATTGAAGAAGAGTTAGTGTGTTAGGGTTCTTGAATCGTTTCATTCGATTCTTCCTCTGTGTGCTGATCTGAGTGATAAATTATACACCAATACAAAGCTCACATCACGAGCTTTGTATAGACACTAAAATCGTGAGGATTGAGTGAGTGTGGTGGAAGATTTGGAGCTTGGAAGTTGAGACTGTTATCTGTCAAAGTGGCTCTGGGGGCTCACTTTGATTCCGATTTCTGGTAAGCTCACGAATCCTATGAGTCTCAATTCGATTTCTCTAGTTAGTTTATGTTGCATAGAATCTAGGAAAACTAAAATCCCGAATTTTTATCTCTGTTTCATGTGTGAACCAATTCAATTTTGGTGTTGCACTCGAAACTGTCATGCATGTGAAGCTCAAAGTGATTCCTGGGGTTGGAGAGCTTTCTCTTGGAAATTCTTGGTTGGAACACATCTGAGAGGTAAGGGGAAGTAAATTTCGTACACTAGATAGAGTTTAAATTGCATTAAATGCATTAGAGAGCCACCAAGAGGCTCTAAAGGCTTAGATTGAATAGGAACTTTGGTTTGGAGACCAAGTCATGCTCTAAAACTATGTTGAGCAAGTTCTAAATCATGCATGCAAGCTTAAATGACCATTGTTTCATGAGTGTGATGTTTATTTTGCAATTTGAGGTATTGAGTTGCCAAATTGAGTATTTTATGCATTAATGGTTGATTCTTTGTCAAATCTGTTATTTGATATGAAATGAATGTTGTCGCATGTTCAAATTATGATATGTTAACTCTGTTGATCCTTGGAATGGACTGGAAATGAGTAGAAATGAAAATGGTATGTTGAAACTAAGATTTCAGTGTTTTCTACTGCGAAACACTCGAGTATTAGACCAGGTACTCGAGTAAAACGTTTGTAAAACAATGTAATTTGAGCAAGAACACTCGAGTATTGTGTCTGGTACTCGAGTATCGAGCAAGACCTGAGGACATGTTAAGGCAAACCACTCGAGTAATGCAGGGGTGACTCGAGTATTCTGGAAATCATGATGAACACTCGAGTAACCCATGAACTACTCGAGTAATTTATTGAATTTGAAACCCAAATCCTCAGAAAGTCATGAACACTCGAGTAACCCTAAGTACACTCGAGTAATCTGGAAAAGTTGAAAAACACTCGAGTATGCTGAATTATACTCGAGTAATTTACCCAGAACCTGAGAAACACCATTTTCAATTCTAACTCAATTGGTTAAGGATTTCATAACCATAATCCAAGGAATCTGAACTTAAGAGGAATTGATTAATATGGATACACCGTTTGGATGACGGTCCGTTTGGATGACGGAATGTGCCTAGGTGGCATGTAATATATTAATCAATTTCCTTCAATCTTAAAAATGATGCATTCATTTGGAGTTTGGATGGTAAGTCGTTTATCATGTTTTGATAACATGAGGAGGGCCTCTGGGAGTGCCAATACGCTTGCTTGATGACACGTCGTTGACGTGGTCGGCTGAGTGGATGCCGATACGGTTATACCATTTGGATGATGGGCCGTTTGGATGACGGTACGTTGCTCGGGTGGCACGTTATAACATTGCTCGGGTGGCATTGATTCCAAGCTTGTCGTGTACATTCTTGGTGAATGTACGAACTGTTGTATACCTAGGAATACAACGCACTGGTGAGTGCTGGGTTGTCAGAGATGGACGTCAAGGAGTGACATAGAATGATGGAGATAGGCATGAGAGCTAGATTCATGCATCATGCCACTCATTTGAATTAAGTGTGATAAATGAAACAAGTATGAGCATCCTAATTGCATTCAATAACTGCTAAGTGCTAAATGTGATTGTTGTTCATTGTCGCGTATTTACATATTCATATTGTGCAAATTTATACTCTGTTGATTATGTGTATAGAAATGCTTACCCCTATGCCCTTGTAGGTGATGTCAAGTTACATCGCTTGCGTCGAGATCCGACCACTTTTTAGTGGCATATGGATCTACGAGGATCACCGAGCGGTCTTCGAGGGAGAGGTAGAGGTTATCTTCTACCATCCCAACTCGATGGTCCGGTTTCATCCTCGTAGATTTAGGATTCCCATCATGTACACTATGCACGTACCCCTCTTTTATACTTACCATGGACCACCTCCCACACGACCAGCTCGCTCATATCACAGTTTTTATTTTCAACCTACCCGCTCACACCCTTTTTCTTCTAGAGTCGTCCGCGAGGAGACTCCCCCTTCTGATTCGAGGAGCCCAGTCAGGGTCTCACTATCACCTGACCCTGTACGCAGTGGTAGGGTACACTCTCCCTCGGATGAGATCGAGGAGGATCCGGTGGAGGACGAGAGCGGAGGCGAGCCTGTCGTGCATTCTACTAGGAGTGATGGAAGGGACGATGACCCCTAGGTATGTGCATATGGTATGTGATGAGGATCAGTGGATCCGATGTGTGGAGGCTGTGGAGGATACTTTGCTGCTGCTGATGCTTTGATGATGATGCTACTACTACCTTACTACTTATGTTCCTTGGAGACTACTGCTATCACTACTACTACATTTGATGCTGCCGGATCTACGTGACCACTCCTAGAGTCCATATTTTGTTATGTATATATTATGTAGATATACTTTTGAGTACTCTAGGCTATGGTTATATGAGGATATAGATATGTGATGGACTTGTATAAGGTTCTTGGAGACTGATGATGGGACTATGTAGACATGGCTCTTTTCATATATAAAATCTATGTTTGATATTATTACTAGTTGCATAGTCCTATAATTTCCGCTTACTCTGATTTAATCTATTTAAGAGTTCGGCTGTGAAAAGTATCCGATGGTATCCGTTTATCAATTAAAGCAAGGGGTAGCTTCATTCATTTTCTATTACATAAATATGATTTCAAGATACGAAGGTTACCCAATTCACTAAAAGATTTTAGAACTTGTCGAACTCGATATAATTGTTTAAAATGATTTCGAATTTCTTCTCCAAGAATTCCAAGTTTTAGTTTGTGCACCCGCTTTTCAAAGAAAATTGTATTTTCACATTTTCTTAATAACCACAAGTCCATATATTATCCACTATTATAGCTTAAGTACTATATTATTTTTGGATAATCAAGAAGGGTGTCACACATTATGCATGTGCAATGATAATAAGCAGCAATATATCTCACCATAAACAAACATATCAATCAATCAATACCATGTAATAGTATAGGTCTGAGTCTTCGTATACCGCGATACAGACAATCACACAATTTATCGGGTATACTACTAGCTACGTTAGACCTTTACTCCGACTTTGAGAGAGTACGGAGTGTCCTAGCATACTCACTAGACACCAAAGCGTCTTAGGATAACTTCTCTCTCACCTGGATTCGCAGTTACCGATTCTACAAGTTCCGAGTGATTCGCTTCCTTCCTTGTCTGCCCGACTCCAACTTCTTTCAAGTCCCAGAAAGTAGATATATGAGCATTAAGCTTTACTTAATTATTATTCTTAAAATTATTCTCAAGACAACTTAAGAAAATCCAAACATCGATTTCATCGAGAAACTGAAACATCAATTCCTTTCACTCAAACTTGTCCAAAATCAAACACTAATTTCGTGATTTAAAATCATGAGAAAACAATTAATTAAATTAATTTAGAACAAGAGTTTCTTTGCTGGTCCTTCTTGGACAGCATTGAGTTCAATTCCAAAAACTCCGAAAAATCGTACTTTTCAAACCAACTTTGCCTTGGATTAAATGCCCATGAGGTCAAATCTTTAAAACACTTTGAAAACACTTTTAAAACACTTTTAAATAAGAAACATAGTCCATAAAATTCTGGACAGCATCATGTCCTAAATTTCAAATTCATTTTCCATGTTTAAAAACCAATTCAAACACATAGATAAATCAAGCATCTTGAAAACAACCAAATAAACACTTAAATCAATAATTTCAAGTTCAAACACTTAGACCTTCATGAGGGCAGCAAGGTATTCAAGTGAAACAAATCAAATAAACATTCATTCATTCCAAACATTTCACAATCACAAGCCATCAAGTTACACATAAACATGTTCACAAACTTATTCATACATATTGCCCAATCAAATGAGGAAATCTATCACTTAAACATTCACAAACCGAATCATGCATCACACATTCACTTAGTCACATTTTCATTGATCTTTCACTTAGTTAATTTCATCTTAATAAAACTTCATCTTATCATGCATGACTATGTCAAAACCGTATGTATCATTAGCTTTTCAAAAAACTATTTTCTCAAAGAATGACTTCACAAATCAACACATAATTTCATGTCATGAACACTTATATACTCAATAAAATTTAACTCAAAGTCTAAGGTCTAAACCGTGACCTAGACTAGGTTTTCCTCAAAAACATTTTCAAGAATTCAAGACTTAAAAACAACTCCAAATCCAACAACAATTTCGTTCAATTCATCAAGCAAGCAAAGCATAATCCTGCATGCATTTCCTATATGAATCCGTGAGTATCTCATAGGGCTTTAAACAATTTTTATTTCACTTCAAGTACTTAAGATTAACACATAGTTCATGGAAATCACATATTCATCAATTAAGCTTAAGAAAATCTTAGCCCTTCTCAATTCTCTCACACAAACCGTGGCTAACATAGGAAGTCACACAACTCACACTCATTCAAAACATTATTAAATTTCGAGATTATGACATGCAAGGAATCAAACAAAAGAAAATCAAGCTTCCACTCATAACAACAACAAAATCGTGACTAGTCCATGGTTTTCTTAAAAAGAATTTTCTTAGGGATTCAAACTTCCAAACCATGCTTAGAATCTCAAGATAGTCACATGCATATAACAAGATTCAACATCAAAACTTCTAACCTAAACATCAAGTACAACCGTGGCCAACTTAAGGAAAAGTTCAACCACTTTCAAAGATTTTTCACATTAAGATTCAAACAATCACACATATCATGGCTTAGGCATAGATCTAAACATGCATGTAAACAAGAATGTTAGATCTTTGAAAAATCTTTCATGAAACTTAGAATCAAGTCCTCTTCCAAAACATTTTCAAGAAATCAAACAGAAAACTCAAGATCGTGAAGAAAAACATTTTCTTAATAAAACTTTTAGAATCAAGCTTAGAGAAATAACATGCATCAACACTTTTTCAAACAAAATCCAGGTTTAGAAAGGAAACATGAAAATGAAAAAGAATCAAAGAAAAAGGTTTAAAACTTTTTAGATCATGAAGTAAAACTCTTACTTAATCAAAAACTTTAAAGAATTCAAGTCCAAAGTCTTTGATCTCTCTTTCTAGTCCTCACGGTTTCTCTCTTCTTTTCCTAGGTCCATTGGTTTCTCTTTTCCTTTCCACTTCCTTAGCTTGATCTAGCTTAGATCATGAAGAGTCTAAGGTGTTGGTTCCTTCTTCCTCACAATTCGGTTACTCTCTCTTTCTCTTTCTGCACCAAGGGTTTGATGATTCTCTTGGTGTTATGTGTTTGGTTTAGGAAAAGATGTGGAAGAAAGTTTGTGTTTGATGAAGGAATGAAGAGAATTTCACTCACTCACTCACGGTTTTGTTGTTTGGTGTGTGTATTGGTGTTGTTGAGAAAGAAATGGCGAAGATGGGATGAAGAATGAAAGGGTGAAAATGAGCTCTCTCTCTCTCTCTCTTACGGTTTGGTCCTTCTTTTATTCTTTCTCACTTTTCCTAATTGCCATCAAGGGCTTGCATGGGGGGCTATATTGCAATACTTGGGGACTAAGTCACGAAACTTGGAGGCCAAGTTTTGATCCAAAGTCCCTCACGGCCTCCTTCCTTGTTCCTTCCTCCTTCTTCACTTTTTCTTCCTTTAAGTCATGCTTAGGTCATGTAGGTGATGTCATGGTGTTGACTATAAGGCATGCCACTTGTTAACCAAGTAAATAAGCTTGGTGGCCAAGCCATGCACATAGAATTCGGCCACATGGGGTTTAGGGTGGTTTAGATTAGCTAATTAGGTTTAAGGCACTAATTAGGGTTCTAATCATGATTAGGGTAGGATTAGGTTAATTAATCTAGGTTTAGTCCACTAATCCTTAGTGATTAGGGCTTAATCAAGGATTAAGGTGCTAATCAAAAACTTAATCATGGGTTTAAGGAAAACTAATTTTGGATTAGCTCACTAATCTTGAGGCTTTTGGGCTTTAAGAAAGTGATTAAGCACTTAATCAAGGATTAAGAGCTCGATTAGGGTTTTATCCACGATTAGGGCATCAATTAGGGTTTCTAGAGGCAATTGGACTTTGATTCTTTGAAGCTTAGAGAAAATAATTTTCCATGAAATCATATGAACCAATAAAACAAAATCTCAATCAATCAAGCACACAAGGTCACACACACAAGTAAATCAAATTTCAAAACATAAGAATTCATCATGAAATCAAAACTCTTTTTTTTAGATCAATTCTTTAATTAATTAGGTTAAAACAATTTTCTTTATTTGGGACTTGTTGAAGTGAGTCAAATGGCAGATGTTACATCCTCCCCAACTTAGAAATTTCTCGTCCTCGAGAAATCACGTACCTGTATCAAACAAATGAGGGTACGAATCCCTCATGCTACTTTCACGCTCCCAAGTAGCATTCTCACCATTCACCGAATTCCAAATAACCTTAACTAAAGGAATATCCTTTCCTCGCAGAGTCTTTACACTTCGACCGTCTATCCTCAAAGGTAAGGTCTCGTACGTTAGATTTTCCTTGAGTTGAATAGAGTCGGATTCGGTGATGTGAGACGGATCACTAACATACTTCCTAAGTTGTGACACATGAAAGACATTGTGTAGGTTGGAAAACATTGGGGGTAAGGCTATTTCATAAGCTACTGGTCCTACACGTTTCAGGATTTGGTAAGGTTCTATGAATTTTGGGGTAAGTTTTCGGGTTTTAAGCATTCTACCAATCCCAGTAGTGGGTACTACTCGCATGAATACATGATCGCCTTCATTAAATTCGATAGGAGTCCTTCTCTGGTCATAGTAACTCTTCTGCCGACTTTGCGTACTTCTCATCTTCTCCTGAATCATTTTGATCTTTTCCGTCGTTTGTTGAACCATTTCTAGACCCAAAATAAGATTCTCTCCAGTCTCAAACCAACATAACGGCGTTCTGCACTTCCTTCCATACAAAGCTTCATAAGGAGCCATCCCTATGCTTCAGTGATAGCTGTTGTTGTACGTGAACTCGATCAGTGATAGTAGAGTTGATCGAGGCCGTACCCGATACAAATAAAAACAGTTTAAGTATAGTACTAGGAAGTGACTCCTAGGTCGTCTCCCAAGGAATATCTTATCAAGCAAAAGGTCGAACACATAGTATGCATAGAAAACAGGGGGGTTTTTTTGTATTGAATATTGAATAATTGAAATCAAAACAGAATTAAATCAAAACGAAGAAACAGATAAGGAAAAGCGGATAAACCCCTTTGGCTCGCGTTCACAACTCTATCATCGGTCACAAAAGATCAATTTCTTTCCTCTTCACTGTCCAACTCATGAGAATTAAATACTAAGCGAAAATTCAATTCTCACCCCAAAACCCAAACCTCTAATTAAGCATTAAAAGCCAAAGCATGGAGTTTTTACGAGTTTGCATAAATTAAGCATTCATACACATGGATTATCTCTATATAATGGAACTAATCGAACCATAACATATCAATAAGCATGAAAACAGTGAATAAAAACGAAATAGCATTAAGAACAAAACCTCAAGAGTATGTGATACATTACCAAAGGGATTTAACCTAAGAGTTTAGCCTTCCATGATGAAATAAGTCAAAAACGTGTAGAAAAAAAGGAAGAGAGAGAAACCCTAGCAGCCACCACAAGCTTGGAGAGCAAAACTAAGCCTTCTCTATGAGAGAGAATGTAAAAAAACGTGAATGGAAGGTCTCCCCAAGGGTTTACACGAATTTGGCTTTTTAATTCACAAAACGGGCCTAAATCATGGGCCCAAATCCTAAGGAAAGCTTATCTCTAAATTAAATCTAAAAATATCTTATAGATAAAATCTAAATCTTAAAAGATATAACTAAATCTCAACTAATCCTAAAGATAGATTACAATCTTCACTTCATCATATATCTTCTCTTCCAAAATTAAATCTTCATTCCCAAAATGTCCAAAAAGCCCTTGTGCCAAATATGACCTGAAAATAGAAATAGAATTAATTAGGCTAAATAATCCCAAATTAAACAATATTCAGAATATTAGTCCAATAAACTCTAAATCACTAAATCAAGCTAAACAATGTCAAATAGGCAACAAGTATCAATAATAGGAGTAAAATAATGCAAGGAATAATGGGAAATAAAATGCTCATCAAATACCCCCACACTTATCCTTTTGCACTCCTGGGCAAAACTAAGAATTAGGACTGAGAAAATCAATATGCACCAAAGTGAATCATGTAACAAGATTACTAAAACTAATGAATGCAAACCTAAGAGATTACATATTTCACAATGAATTCTAGGAAATGCAAAGAAATGGGCAAAATCGAGCACATGAAGAAAATAAGGACCAAAGAATCAAGGCATTCATGAACATCATCCAATTATTTCAAATATGCAAAGAAAACCAATGACATCAAGAGGGTAGTCACAAAGATGATAGAAACTCACAAGGATCACTCAAAAGTGTTTACACTCAAGTGTTTAAGGTTAATCAGTGTTTACACTCAAGGCACATCATGAAAAACAAACACAACCATAGGCTTGACAAGCCTCTAACATCAAAAATTAACACACATGCACATTAAGATCAAAAGGTCTTTTCAGGGTTGTAATGGGGCCAAGGACAAGGTAGGATAAAAATATGGGAAATGTAGCTAAAACCCAGGGAATAGAGGAGCAATGGGGAACAAGTAAAAAAAAATAAAATAAAAAATAAGCACAATCCACCCCAGAATGAAATGGTAAACATAACAACAACCTCTAATTCCAATCCTCCATGCCTCAATCAACCTTTTATTCTTTTTTTTTTCTCTTCTTCTTTCTTTCTTTTTTCTTTTTTTCTTTTTTTTTTTTGAATTGCATTACATTGCAGAACTTCATGAACGAAAGAAAAGAAGAAACAATAAAAATGGCATAATGAGATAAAGCCATAATTACATCACCGACCATAGAGGCAAAACCCAGAACTCACAAGAGATGAAGAACAAAGCACCCTCGCTTACTTAATACCCATTCCCAAAACAATTCCAAAGCTCCAACATTCCCTAAGGTTAGGACAATCATGGTTTTTCAGTCATAGGCTTGTAATGAGCTAAAAAACAAAGAAAAGGGATATAAAGGCTCAAAGGGGCTATCAAAGGATAAATTCATTCAAGGTAGGCTCATATGGCTAGTGGCTTATTCAAGAAAAAACAATGCCTAAATCATTTCAAAATGTGCATGGGAATATCAAGTATCAACAAGAGTCAAGTCAAGTTCTAGAGTGCAAGTAATCCAGAGTGCAATCACACATGAAAGAAAAATTAGGTGGCATATATAGCAATCCACCCACAATTAAGGCTCAAATCCTCACAAAAGGGACAATTCTATCACAGTGTTACCACCTCTTAATTATCAAAAGCAACTTTACACACAGAAATGCATGAATTCAGACACAAGATACCAAGACTCTACTAAAATGAAGCAAAAACATGCAAGAAAATGCCCAAAACTTAGCAAAACCTAAAAAAATCAAAGCAAAAATATGCAACCTAAACTACTCTCCCCCCACACTTAAATCACACATTGTCCTCAATATAAAACAAATAGCAGTATCAGACAGATATAGACAAGTGGAATAAAAGTAGTAAAGAAGGAGAAAAGAAGACTCCCTAAATCATGGTGGGTCAAAAATGGGGTCGACCAATGAGGCTTCCTCCACAGGTGCATCATCCAAAGAAGGGGTAGTGAGGAAAGGCTTGAGTCGGTGACCACTGACTTTGAAGCTCTTGTCTGTGGACTCACTCTTGATCTCCACAGTGCCATAAGGAAACACCTGGGTGACTACAAACGGTCCAATCCATTTAGAGCGGAGCTTTCCACTCATGAGTCCAAGCCTAGAGTTGTAGAGCAACACTTTTTGACCAACCAAGAACTCCTTTCTGGAAATTGAGCTATCATGGAGCTTCTTGGTCTTCTCTTTGTAGAACTTGGAGTTCTCATAGGCCTCCAAACGGATCTCATCTAGCTCACTCAACTGCAGCTTCCTCTCCTCACCCGCTTGATCAAGAGCTAAGTTACATTGCTTCACAGCCCAATATGCACGGTGCTCTATCTCCACAGGCAGGTGGCATGCCTTACCAAAGACAACCCGATAAGGTGACATCCCTATGGGTGCCTTGTAAGCAGTCCGATGGGCCCATAGAGCATCCTCCAATCGTGTGCTCCAATCCTTTCTATTAGGCTTCACCATCTTCTCCAAAATCCGCTTGATCTCTCTGTTTGAAATCTCAGCTTGCCCATTGGTTTGGGGGTGATATGGTGTAGAAACTTTGTGCACAACCCCATACTTCTTGATCAAAGCTTGCATGGATCTATTGCAGAAGTGTGTGCCTTGATCACTGACTATGGCTCTAGGTATGCCAAACCTGCAAAGGATATTAGACCTGACAAAATCTACAACAACCTGAGCATCATTAGTCCTGGTGGCCTTAGCTTCCACCCATTTGGATACATAATCCACAGCAAGTAAGATATAATAAAAACCAAAAGAAACAGGAAAGGGGCCCATGAAATCTATACCCCAGACATCAAACACCTCACAGAACAACATAGGTTGTTGCGGCATCTGTTGCCTCCAAGATAGGGTGCCTCCTGCCCTTTGACATTGCTCACATGAGCTGCAGATTTTGCTTGCATCCTTGAAGATGGTAGGCCAATAAAATCCAGAATCCAGCACCTTTCGTGCTGTCCTTTGAGTGCCAAGGTGGCCTCCAACTGGTGAAGCATGGCAAAATTGGAGAACCGATTGGATCTCCTGGTCTGGAATGCACCTGCGAATGACCTGATCACTGCAAAAACGCCACAAATAGGGGTCATCCCATACATAATACTTGGCATCGCTCTTCAATTTGTCTCTTTCAGCTTTGGATGCCAAGGGTGGAAAAACAGATGCAACTATATAATTTACAATATCAGCAAACCAAGGAATAAGGGGAGGGGGATGTGAAACATGAAAAACTAAAAGCTGCTCATCCGGGAAGTCATCCCGGATAGGAAATGCATCCTCCTCTCTCTCTATTCTACTCAAGTGGTCTGCGACAAGGTTATGTGCACCACTCCGATCCTGAATCTCAAGATCAAACTCCTGGAGGAGCAACATCCATCTAATCAACCTAGGTTTGGAATTTGTCTTTTTCAAAAGATACTTCAGAGCAGCATGATCAGTATACACCACAACCTTAGAGCCTAATAGATATGATCTAAACTTATCAAGTGCAAAGACAATGGCTAACAACTCTTTTTCAGTTGTGGTGTAATTAACTTGTGCTGAATCTAAAGTCCTAGATGCATAATAAATCACATGAGACATCTTACCAACCCTTTGGGAGAGAACTGCTCCCAAAGCATAATTCGAGGCATCGATCATGAGCTCAAATGGGAGAGTCCAGTCAGGTGGTTGGATGATGGGAGTGGTGGTGAGTGCTCTCTTTAGCTCATCAAATGCTTTCTTGCATTGGTCTCCAAACTCAAATGCGGTATCCTTTTGAAGCAAGTTGGATAGTGGAAGGGCTATCTTGCTAAAGTTCTGAATAAACCTGCGATAGAAACCTGCATGGCCAAGAAAAGAACGCACCTCTCGCACGCAAGAGGGGTAAGGCAAATGTGATATGACATGCAGCTTAGCAGGGTCAACCTCTATGCCCTTATGCGAAATAATGTGCCCTAAGACTATGCCTTGTTCTACCATAAAATGACATTTTTCAAAATTCAAGACAAGGTTAGTCTCAATGCACCTATTAAGCACCTTAGGCAAACTATCAAGACATGCATCAAAAGAGGAACCATATACACTAAAATCATCCATGAAGACCTCTATGCAATGCTCAAGTAAGTCATTAAAAATACTCATCATACATCTTTGAAAAGTGCCAGGAGCATTGCATAGGCCAAAAGGCATCTTCCTATAAGCAAATGTACCAAAAGGACAGGTAAATGTAGTCTTATGTTGGTCCTCTGGTGCAATACAGATTTGGAAATAACCAGAGAAACCATCTAAGAAGCAATAGTGAGATTTACCTGCCAGGCGCTCCAACATCTGATCAATGAAGGGAAGAGGAAAGTGATCCTTGCGGGTCGCCTGGTTGAGCTTCCTATAATCAATGCAGACTCTCCAACTGTTCTGCACTCTAGTGGGAATCAGCTCATCCTTCTCATTTTTGACAACTGTCACCCCAGACTTCTTGGGAACTACTTGAACCGGGCTTACCCAAGTGCTGTCTGAAATGGGATAGATAATGCCAGCTTGCAGCAGCTTGGTGACCTCTTTCTTCACCACATCAAGAATATGGGGGTTCAACCGTCTCTGGGGTTGTCTCACCGGTTTAGCCCCATCCTCCAATAAAATCCGATGCATGCACATGGAGGGGCCAATACCAGGTATGTCTGCCAAAGTCCATCCTATTGCCTTTTTGTTTGCTCTAATCACATCCAGCAGCTGCTTCTCTTGATCAACAGAAAGGGAGGTAGAGATGATCACTGGAAGTTTCTGCTCAGCCTCCAAGTAAGCATATTTGAGATGAGGAGGAAGGGGCTTCAGGTCCAATAAAGGTGCCTGCATCACAGATGGAACTAAAGGAGCAGCAGAATTGGATTCTGCCGCCTGCACCTGAACAAGTGAATTAGACTCATGCAAAACAGAAATGGGGTTAGCATGATCTGAATCTATATCATATGAATCAACAGATGCAGTAGCAGAATTTAAAAACTGGTCAATTTCAATGCATGCAGTGCACATTTCGGAATCAGAACATGCAGAACAAGTAAATGAGCTAGTGAAAGATGGCAAATCATAATCATGCAAAAAGTCTAGAACATGCTCATCAATCAGATCATCAATCAAGTCAACATGAAAAACAGAGTGGTCATCAGAAAAATGTTTCATAGCATAAAAAATATTGAATCGAACCACACTGTCATCAAATTCCATGGAAAGTGTACCTGCATGCACATCTATCTTGGTTCGGGCTGTTTTCAAAAATGGTCTCCCTAATATGATAGGGACAACACTACGAGAGGTGTCCTCTTCCATATCAAGAATATAAAAATCAGCAGGAAATATAAGCTCTTCAACCCGAACCAGGACATCCTCTATCAAACCTGCGGGGTAGGCAGTAGATCTATTTGCCAAGTGAATAACCACACCCGTAGGTTGAAGAGGTCTAAGTGAAAGAGACTTGAAAATAGACATAGGCATAACATTAATAGATGCTCCTAAATCTAGCAAAGCATTCTCAAATTTAGTATTACCTATGATACAAGGCACAGAGAAAGTTCCAGGATCCTTACACTTTTCAGGAATATGAGGGACGGGTTTACCTATAAGAGCAGAGACATTTCTTCCCATGTTGATCCTCTCATTGCCCTTGAGCTTCCGTTTGTGTGTGCATAGATCCTTCAAGAACTTTGCATACCTTGGAATCTGCTTGATTGCATCAAGAAGGGGTATGTTGACTTCCACCTTCCTGAATGTGTCAAGTATCTCTTTGTCAATCTCTTCCATTTTCTTGCTTTGAGTCACCCCCCTTGGTGGGAAAGGAAGAGGAATGGGGGGTGGTTGTTGGGCAGCAGCAGGTGTTGTGCTTGTGGAAGGCTGAGCTGGATGGGATTTTCTGGTACTTGTGTGCTCACTCTCCTCGACCATTTGGCTCTTTTTGTTGGTTGAAACTAGATCATCTTTGTTGAGGTCAGATTCTGGTGTGGGTGTGACAATCTGCTTCCCCGACCTTAGACTAATGACATTCACATTCTGGTTTGGATTGATCACTGTTTGGGATGGCAACTTGTTAGAATTCTGAGATTACATAGTGTTGATTGTTGTTGCCATCTGTCCCATCTGATTGGTCAAAGATTGAATGGAGGCCTCTTGTCTTTGAATGGATGCTCTAGTTTCCTGTTGGAATTGGAGATTTTGCATGGTCATCTGTTTCATCAGCTCTTCCAATGAAGGCTGCTGCTCAGTACTAGGAGCTGGTGGTGCAGAATTAGCCTGTTGTTGTCTCTGTTGCTGGACTGGAGGAGGTACATATGGTGGTCTAGAATTGTTCTGAAATTGAACCTGTGAAGGTTGCTGCTGATCAGACCATCTCAGGTTGGGATGGTTCCTCCAACCAGGGTTGTATCTATTGGTAGAGAGATCAAAGTTCTGTGGCTGCTGCTTTCTACTGTTGAAGATGTTGGCGGCATATGCCTCAGGTTGGTCAGCACCAGTCGTGGGCTGCTGCTGCACAGAAGGGCATGCATAAGTGGGGTGCTCAGGGGATGTGCATATGCCACATAATCTAGCAGGCAGAGACAACTTCTTCTGGTTGATGGCCAATTGAGTGACCAAAGTTGTAAGTGAATCTATCTTCTGTTCAAGCTTCTCAACCTTACCAGAACTTGTGCCAACATCATTCACTCCTCTCACTATGATTGCATCGCTGTTGCCCCTTGCATGGAATTGTTGACAATTGGAAGCCATCTTCTCAATCTTGACTCTGGCTTCTAAAGGTGTCATGTCTCCTAGGGCACCACCACTTGCAGCATCAAGCATGTTTCTCTCCATGAGGTTGAGACCTTCATAGAAATATTGAATAAGCAACTGCTCTGAGATCTGATGGTGGGGGCAGCTCGCACACAATCTCTTGAATCTCTCCCAATACTCATAGAGACTTTCTCCACTTTGTTGCCTGATGCCTGATATATCCTTTCGGATTGCTGTTGTTCTGCATGCAGGGAAGAATTTCTCCAAAAATGCCCTCTTCAGGTCATCCCAGACTGTGATAGAACTAGGGGCCAGATCGTACAACCAATCCTTGGCTAGCCCCTCTAGGGAGTGTGGGAATGCCTTAAGACAAACATGATCCTCTTGCACATCATGTGGTTTCATAGTAGCACAGACAATATGGAACTGCTTGAGATGTTTATGAGGATCCTCACCTGCAAGACCATTAAACTTGGGCAACAAATGAATTAGTCCAGACCTTAGCTCATACGGGTCATCGGGATACTGGATGCACAAATCTTCAATAGTGAAATCAGGTGCAGCCAGCTCCCTCAATGTCCTCTCACGTGGTGGAGGTTGAGCCATATTTTCAGAATAATCAGAATAAGAATCAGAATTTATAGGAATAGAAGAAAAAGAAGCAGACTCACTATGTAAAGACTCAATAGACTCACTACCTACGGACTGGTTCCTATTTTGTCTAACTAGTCTGTGATAAGTTCTATCAATTTCAGGGTTATATGGATGAAAGTAGCTTGGGTTGCCCCTAGTCATGCACTGAACAGAACACCATTAAGCATAGCAAACTGTCACTAATATACATGACCAAAATAGGCAACAAAATTTTTTTATTTTTTAAAATTTTTTTCTTTATTTTTTTCAGCACCCTAAAATCATGAAAACATACCACAAAAAGTTTGAGGACAAAATTCAAAAGGGAACCAAGTCAAACAATTAAATCAGAGACGAAAAACTAAGAAAATAAAACTTGTAAAATAAAAAAGAAATAGTAAAACGGCTTTTTCAGGATCCAGACGAAGGAGTTTTCTGACAAAGTCAGAAAAAGCAGATTATTCAGAAAATTCCCTTCGATTTGATATAAAATTCGTCAAATTCCGAGTTACGGGTCAAAAGTTGCGACGATTTGAAGAAAGTGCTGCTAAAACTTGGAAAATTTTTCTGGAACTCACAACCAGTGGTGATCTGAGTGATCGTGGTGCCTCGAAACCTTTTTATATGATAAAAGTAGTGTGGATATAAATTTTCGTGCAAAAATTCCACCCACAACTATGTGAACTAGCAACCACAAAATCAATCAAATACACTAATTGCAACAAAATAGCAAAACAGCAAACAGTGCAACTTCAACCGGTTATCAGAATTGACTACTAGACCCTAAATCAGACACGACACACTATAATAACTATACTAACTACGACACTAACTAACTACTAATGACCTTTGGCAAGAACCGATATTCCCCGGCAACGGCGCCAAATTTGATCGAGGTCGTACCCGATACAAATAAAAACAGTTTAAGTATAGTACTAGGAAGTGACTCCTAGGTCATCTCCCAAGGAATATCTTATCAAGCAAAAGGTCGAACACATAGTATGCATAGAAAACAGGGGGGTTTTTTTGTATTGAATATTGAATAATTGAAATCAAAACAGAATTAAATCAAAACGAAGAAACAGATAAGGAAAAGCGGATAAACCCCTTTGGCTCGCGTTCACAACTCTATCATCGGTCACAAAAGATCAATTTCTTTCCTCTTCACTGTCCAACTCGTGAGAATTAAATACTAAGCGAAAATTCAATTCTCACCCCAAAACCCAAACCTCTAATTAAGCATTAAAAGCCAAAGCATGGAGTTTTTACGAGTTTGCATAAATTAAGCATTCATACACATGGATTATCTCTATATAATGGAACTAATCGAACCATAACATATCAATAAGCATGAAAACAGTGAATAAAAACGAAATAGCATTAAGAACAAAACCTCAAGAGTATGTGATACATTACCAAAGGGATTTAACCTAAGAGTTTAGCCTTCCATGATGAAATAAGTCAAAAACGTGTAGAAAAAAAGGAAGAGAGAGAAACCCTAGCAGCCACCACAAGCTTGGAGAGCAAAACTAAGCCTTCTCTATGAGAGAGAATGTAAAAAAACGTGAATGGAAGGTCTCCCCAAGGGTTTACACGAATTTGGCTTTTTAATTCACAAAACGGGCCTAAATCATGGGCCCAAATCCTAAGGAAAGCTTATCTCTAAATTAAATCTGAAAATATCTTATAGATAAAATCTAAATCTTAAAAGATATAACTAAATCTCAACTAATCCTAAAGATAGATTACAATCTTCACTTCATCATATATCTTCTCTTCCAAAATTAAATCTTCATTTCCAAAATGTCCAAAAAGCCCTTGTGCCAAATATGACCTGAAAATAGAAATAGAATTAATTAGGCTAAATAATCCCAAATTAAACAATATTCAGAATATTAGTCCAATAAACTCTAAATCACTAAATCAAGCTAAACAATGTCAAATAGGCAACAAGTATCAATAATAGGAGTAAAATAATGCAAGGAATAATGGGAAATAAAATGCTCATCAAGAGTATCCCATTCTTCTGCTTGTTCCAAAACACAAGCTCTAAGAAGATCCTCTAACGATTGAATGGTTCTTTCTTACTGTCCGTCCGTCTGAGGGTGATAAGCTGAACTCATCTGAAGTCTGGTTCCGAGTGCAGCATGTAGGCCATTCCAAAACTTCGAGACGAACCTCGGATCTCTATCTGATACAATGCTTGTCGGCACTCCATGAAGTCTCACTACCTCGTTGACATAGATGGTCGCTAACTTTTCCAACGGATACTTCACATTGACGGGTAGAAAATGAGCGCTTTTGGTTAATCGGTCAACAATTACCCAAATAGCGTCAAATCCCCTTCGGGTCCTAGGCAAAGCAGTTACAAAATCCATGGAAATACTGTCCCACTTCCAACTTGGAATTTCCAATGGTTGTAACACTCCACCGGGTTTCTTGTGTTCAATCTTAGCCTTCTGACATACTAAACACCTCGACACATATTCCGCTACTTCTCTCTTCATACCAGGCCACCAAAACATCTTCTTCAATTCTTGGTACATCTTGGTTGCTCCGGGATGGATACTTAACTTACACTTATGAGCTTCCTCCAAGATCATCTCCCTTATTTCCTTGTCTTGTGGCACACAAATCTGATCCCTTCGCCTCAGCACTCCGTCAGCTCCTACTTGGAACTCAGTCTCTTTTCCTTCTGAAATCATCTGCTTCTTTGCTTGTAACTCTGGGTCGTCCAACTGTCCGTTCTTGACTCGTTCCGTAAACTCATTCGATACGACCAACATTCCCAAAATCATACTTCTCGGATTCATCCTAACTTCCAGGTTCATATCTCTGAATCGCTCGATCAACTCCATCTCCTTTACCATCATTGCAGACACATGAAGGGATTTCCTACTCAAAGCGTCTGCTACTACGTTCGCTTTTCCCGGGTGGTATTGTAGCTCGAAGTCGTAATCCTTCAAAAATTCCATCCATTGCCTTTGTCTCATGTTCAAATCCTTTTGATCAAAGAGATACTTAAGACTCTTATGATCACTGAATACCTCGATCCTTGCTCCATAGAGGTAATGCCGCCATATCTTCAGAGCAAAAACCACCGCAGCTAACTCCAAATCGTGAGTTGGGTAATTTTGCTCGTGAACCTTCAGTTGTCTAGAGGCATAAGCCACAACCTTCCGCTCTTGCATCAGGACGCAACCTAAGCCTTGCTTTGACGCATCGCAAGAAACACTAAAGCTCTTCTCCGGGTCAGGCAAAACAAGCACTGGGGCTGTAGTTAACCTCTTCTTAAGCTCTTGAAAACTCTCCTCGCACTTCGCCGTCCACACGAACGGTTGTCCTTTCCTGGTCAACTTCGTCATTGGTAAGGATAATCTTGAGAATCCTTCTATAAAACGCCTATAGTATCCTGCCAAACCGAGAAAACTTCGAATTTCCGTCACCGTCGTTGGCACTTTCCAGTCCAAAACCGCCTTTACTTTAGCTGGGTCTACTGCTATTCCTTCCTTTGAGATTACATGACCCAAGAAATTTAATTCCTCCAACCAAAATTCGCACTTCGAGAGCTTCGCATATAACTGTTTCTCCTTCAAAATCTGCAGAACTATCCTCAAATGTCCCTCGTGTTCCTCCTTGTCCTTGGAATAAATGAGGATATCGTCTATGAATACTACCACGAATGAATCTAAGAAGGGTTGAAAGATTCTGTTCATGTAGTCCATAAACACTGCAGGAGCGTTAGTCACTCCGAAAGGCATGACTAAGTACTCGAAATGTCCATATCGGGTCCTAAAAGCAGTCTTATTGCCCACATTCTTCGCCTTAAGTCCATCCTCATAGATTCTACACCTACTTACCAAGAGTGGAAAACTCTCGATCCCCATATGTATAAAAGCCATCTTAATCTCAGTCTTAAGTCCATCGAGAAACTTTGCGCACTTCGACTGGTCGTTTCCGGGTTGATTGTAGTGCGGCACGTACTTCACTAGCTCCTCAAACTTCGCAGCATACTCGCCGACCGACATATTCCCTTGAGTCAGGTGCATGAACTCGATTTCCTTTTTTAGCTTCATATCGATAGGAAAATACTTCTCCAAGAACCTTTGCTTAAAAGAATCCCAAGTGATAACTTGCTGTTGAACCTCCATAACTTGCCTAGTATTCTCCCACCAATCAGATGCCTCTTTGGTTAACATGTAGACCGCGTAGGTTACCTTCTGAGCATCGGTGCACTGCATAGCAGCGAAGATCTTCTCTAACTCCCTAATCCACTCATTAGCGTTCTCCGATGCATATCCACCGGCGAATTCCTTAGGGTTCCTCTTACAAAACTCATCTAATCCCCTATATTCCTGAGGTCCTAAGTTTTGGTTCTGATTATTCTGCTAGGCTTGCTCATGCATCGCGTTAAGATTCTCATTCATGCCTAGAACAGCAGCAGTCAGTTCATTCAGCATGTCCTCGGTGTTCCGAGCTGCTTCAGGAGCATGCCTACCTCTTCCTCTTCCAGACATCGCGAGCTATATTCATTAACGCACTAACGATTCAATATACCTACTGACACATCTAATCACACAACCTAAATATATCTAGAGAGCACACAACAGAGAACATGTAAGGCCATGTTCAGGCCACATGGACAACCATTGCTCTGATACCACCAAGTGTAACACCCCGATTTGGAAAACTCGAAATAAACACTCATCAAATATTGATTAGTTCTTTTTAGGAAAAAATAGGGTGAATTTTTTTTTTTTGAAACGGGAACAACACTCGACTATCGAGCTTCCCAAAACAAGGTATTACTTTTAAAAATCCTTTTTCTCAAAAACATTTGCGGAAGTTTCTGAAAGCAGTTTGATATTTAAAACTCACTTTGAATAAAGGAGTAAAACATTTGGTTACTTGGAAAACACGTTTGATTTGCTTAAAACAGTTCGTCTGTCGGACCACGACAGCCTTTCTAAAACAGTTTAGAAAACAGATCACAAAGGTTCTTTCAAAAGTGATCACCATAGATCAGCGGTGCCATTCTTACATAACATTGTTCTTACCAAAACACTTCAAAAGAAAAGGGGTACACTTGATAAGCATAACAGCAAGGGTCCTTCGGGAACCTAGTTGTATCTACTAGCAGAAGCTCTTTCTCGATCCACAACGTAAGTCTTCAAAAGCAATCTTTGTCGTCCATCGGTAGCCCTCTCATCGGCGCATCACGATCAGTAGGTCCTCCCTCCGGGAGTAGCATCACCAGCTCCACCGTCTTTTAGAATCGAAGATTCATAGTCACATGTGCACAAGAAGTTGAGAGAGTAAGTTATCCGAATGGAATTACTCCCATCGACTTCTTGGAATTACACTAGCGACGCATACCAGAACATAACAAACTATACCAACAATACAACAGATAATTATGCATAATACATGAGGATGCAATGCAATCGTCGCATTCACTAACACTTTATCTTTCACTTAAGGGAATTCTTTTTAATTAATTCTTCCACATAATCGAATCTCTTAACAACTTGTCTCGCAAAGTCGAAGTCACTTGTTCACATATCTCAGGTCCGTAGTATTGGAATTTCAAGCTTTAGGGCTTCGGGTTCAGGTCTACATCTCCTCGTAATCCATCCACCTAGTCGGAAGCAATCAGAAGTACAAGATCTCTACCACACCGGCTTCAGGAGACCACACCAAGATACACTATAAAATTGCTCGGGAATAAAATGTCATGACAAAGGGGTGTCGACCTCCACCGTGTTCAAGCATTCCTCTTCCGATCCTGATTTAGTCAAGGGGGCGTCAGTCATCTGTCTAGTGATCATGCAGTACTTCAGCTACGACACCAGACTACTCACCCTACCCGGATGGTCAACCCAGGTCACTGTAGCTCTTCCTGCCTAGACAGACTCCTCTTAGGCTTCTTGACGAGTCACCATCATTGCCTTCCCCTATCCTAATCAACAAGTGATTACCACGCAGGTAAACACCATGTCTTCCTCTCCACTACTTCGGGTAAGGGTTTTTAAGTCGTAAAGGTTATATTCGATCATCCTAATGTCGACCCATCCTAAGTCACCTCCGTCATATAGCACCAACCATATGCGGGTTACTTCTTGTGGGACTCAACTACTATATTTGACGGGCTCCGACCCATCCTGAGTCGTGCTCAGCACGTAGCCACAACCATATAGATACACTTTCAACACGTGGCTAACCGCCATTCAGATACACTTTCAACATGTGGCTAACCGCCATTCAGATACACTTTCACATGTGGCTAACCGCCATTCAGATATACTTTATCATGTGGCTAACCGCCATTCAGATACACTCTCAATTGGTGGCTACGGCCGCACAGATACACTTTCAACTTGTGGCTACAACCACACAGATACACTTTTAATCATAACTCAGCAATCGTTGCGTCCACATCCGAGACATCTTCGTCGTCACAGCATCAGCTCGTTCCACGTACTCGGCGTGTCAGCATCATCCGGTTCCATCACGTGTTTCACCCTTTAGAGTTTCGCTCTAATCGTTGGGGGATTTTCTTATAGTTTTCTACGTCTTTTCCATTCTTATGCTATAACGCGGGATGATGCATTATGCATGTGCAATGATAATAAGCAGCAATATATCTCACCATAAACAAACATATCAATCAATCAATACCATGTAATAGTATAGGTCTGAGTCTTCGTATACCGCGATACAGACAATCACACAATTTATCGGGTATACTACTAGCTACGTTAGACCTTTACTCCGACTTTGAGAGAGTACGGAGTGTCCTAGCATACTCACTAGACACCAAAGCGTCTTAGGATAACTTCTCTCTCACCTGGATTCGCAGTTACCGATTCTACAAGTTCCGAGTGATTCGCTTCCTTCCTCGTCTGCCCGACTCCAACTTCTTTCAAGTCCCAGAAAGTAGATATATGAGCATTAAGCTTTACTTAATTATTATTCTTAAAATTATTCTCAAGACAACTTAAGAAAATCCAAACATCGATTTCATTGAGAAACTGAAACATCAATTCCTTTCACTCAAACTTGTCCAAAATCAAACACTAACTTTCGTGATTTAAAATCATGAGAAAACAATTAATTAAATTAATTTAGAACAAGAGTTTCTTTGCTGGTCCTTCTTTGACAGCATTGAGTTCAATTCCAAAAACTCCGAAAAATCGTACTTTTCAAACCAACTTTGCCTTGGATTAAATGCCCATGAGGTCTAATCTTTAAAACACTTTTAAATAAGAAACATAGTCCATAAAATTCTGGACAGCATCATGTCCTAAATTTCAAATTCATTTTCCATGTTTAAAAACCAATTCAAACACATAGATAAATCAAGCATCTTGAAAACAACCAAATAAACACTTAATAATTTCAAGTTCAAACACTTAGACCTTCATGAGGGCAGCAAGGTATTCAAGTGAAACAAATCAAATAAACATTCATTCATTCCAAACATTTCACAATCACAAGCCATCAAGTTACACATAAACATGTTCACAAACTTATTCATACATATTGCCCAATCAAATGAGGAAATCTATCACTTAAACATTCACAAACCGAATCATGCATCACACATTCACTTAGTCACATTTTCATTGATCTTTCACTTAGTTAATTTCATCTTAATAAAACTTCATCTTATCATGCATGACGATGTCAAAACCGTATGTATCATTAGCTTTTCAAAAAACTATTTTCTCAAAGAATGACTTCACAAATCAACACATAATTTCATGTCATGAACACTTATATACTCAAGAAAATTTAACTCAAAGTCTAAGGTCTAAACCGTGACCTAGACTAGGTTTTCCTCAAAAACATTTTCAAGAATTCAAGACTTAAAAACAACTCCAAATCCAACAACAATTTCGTTCAATTCATCAAGCAAGCAAAGCATAATCCTAGCATGCATTTCCTATATGAATCCGTGAGTATCTCATAGGGCTTTAAACAATTTTTATTTCACTTCAAGTACTTAAGATTAACACATAGTTCATGGAAATCACATATTCATCAATTAAGCTACTCCTACCAAAAAACACAAACCAACACTAAAAATGGGAGAAAAATTCAGATCTGAAAATTTTTTATTTTGTATCCATCCCCCAAACTTAGAGGTTGGCTTGTCCTCAAGCAAACTAATCTAACCTAAAACTACAAAATAAAAATTAAAAACAAAAGCAAGAAGTTAGGAAACTTCCCTTTTGTAGCACAGCATTCTCTCTTGATGCACCATGGAGGATACTCCGCCAAACTTATTCATCTGTGTCACATGAACAACTAAAAATAGTGCTAGAAGCACCTCATTTGCAGTTACATATAGAAAGCGCCAACTCTTTATTCAACTAACTAACTAAAAAAATAAAAACCTACTCTACTACAAAACTAACGAGAATCCACCAGGATCCCAAATCCTATAGGTTAACTCCCATGTGATGCAACAATAACAAGTTATTCCCACATCCCATGGGACAAACCCTGGATGATGGTGGAGTAAGGAAGTTTTAAGAATGATTTCAATCCCACCAGAGTCAAAGGTGCGTTCCTTACACCATGCATCATCCCAGAAAAATTATCTTTTTCCCCATTCATGAAGGTGTTAATTCCATGAATAAGGAAAACTACCTTTTCAGGCTCCCTATTGTTCAACAGTTATTTAGATTGATTTTTAGATTTTTCATGAAAACACAGAGGTTGAATATAGTGGAAAAATTTTGAGTCATCCAAGCATGCAATAGATTTAACCAAATTTTTTAGTGCAAGAAATTCATCATGCAAGGGTGGATCAAATTTCTCTACCATATTCACACCTTCTATTGTTGTATTTCGGTCCACTTCCTCAAACTTATTATGCACATTCTCATTTACTTGCTCCACCATAAGGGTTTCATCATTGGTCACATCCATCACCACTACTTTTTCCTATCTTTGAAGAGAGTCAAAAATTGTTGATGATGCTTGTGACTCTTCATCTAACTGCTTTGAAATGTGTTCAACTTTGATTTCAAGGTTCCTTGAACTGGGACCTTGAATCGGGTAATAGGTTCTGACTTCAACAAAATCTTTAGTGGTTTGAGCACATTTCTCTAAAGCTATTTCCCATGGAGCTTTCTCCACAGGAGTTGGCTCCACATGAGGCTTTAGTTTCTCAATTGAAGTTTGTAATTTTTCTAAAGCTATTTCCCAAGGGCCCTTCCTATCACTTATGTTTTGTGAAATAAATCTATTACAATCTAAATCATTATTAAAATAATAGTTATTCATGAAAAGGTACAGGTTACACAAGTAATTACAAATAAGTACCGAAAAAATTAGAATCGAATTTCAATCCTCGACAACGGCGCCAAAAACTTGTTGGACTACCGGCAAGTATACCGGGTCACAAGTAATAAAGAGTAAGTAAATTATCGTTCCACAGGGGATTGCAAATTGTTTCTAATTTCTTTCACCTAATTGCGATTACTATGTGAGACTTGTATTGGTTTTAAGTTTTGAGAAAGAAGTGCAGAATTAGTAGAATGAGACAAAATAGAAAATAAAAAGTGTTTAGAAACAAATGTGGAAAAAGCTAGGAACATGGTTTCATTGTAGGATCAGGTTATTAATTATGAAAATCGGTTTTCCAATATATCAACAACTCCAGAAACAATATAAGCTAGATCCCTCATGGCTATTACGTTTATTACTAAACTTTACCCCTTAATCCCTTAAGTGAGTTTTGGTTTATGAAAGTTATACAATTACCCAAAAGTATTCCTACGAGTTGAATAATTATATTGTTTGGTTGAAAGGCCTAATCTAAATCCTAATTTTCCAGTTAAGGTTCAGATTACCAAAGCAAAACATAAAGTAGCTAATTCTATGAATTGTAATTAAAACGCAGTCAAACAATTGATTTGAAAGGAAAAACATTAATTCATAAATAAATAGCCAAATTAAGATCCATACAAATTCACCCTATTCCTAACAAGAGGTTTAGTTACACATATTGGAAGAAGAAATACAAGGATAGGAAAAACTCATAATCATAAACAATAATGAATTTACCCCTAAGAGACCTTCAATCATCAAGTGGATCCCTCCAGCAATGTTGATCTTCAATCTTTGTGCCTTGCCTCCTTGCTCTCAATTGGAAAACTAGCCTCTCTTCTCTAATCCTAAACTCTATTCTAATCTCTAATTGCCTCTGAAAAGTCTACAAAACCTAATGGAAAAACCTATATTTAAAGCCTAAAACTAATCCTAATTGCATCGGAGCAAATCTGATCAAAAAATGGCCCAATTGGGCCTGAACAATGTGCGCGCGCCTGGGCGCCCGGAGCTACACGCCGGGCGCACCAGTCTGATATGGTGCTGCTGACCGGGGGCTGCGCGCCTGAGCGCTCCAGCCTGGGCACCTGGGCGTGCCAGCATGCTCCAACTCTGTTTCGCTCCGTTCTTGCGCCATTTTCAAGGTCCTCCCATCCTCTTTTCAGCTCCGTAATTATTTTCCTCAATTAAGCTTTGAAAGTCCTGAAACAAACCCAAAACGGATCAAAACGTTCAAAGGATAACATTTCATAAACTAATACTAAAAATCCTAAATTTGCTACAGAAACAAGCCAAATCCTTAGTAAAAGAGAGTCTAATTCATGCTCAAAACATCATATATTGGAACCAAATCAATCTCCGTTTAGTTATACCTTTTTGATGTTGCCAAAATGGGGAGAGTAATAAGGTTATTCAAGTTTTCAGGGGGAGCGGCATATCAAAAGTTCAAGGGGAGCTTAGCTTATCGTATCTTTTATGATATCTATTATGATATGTTTATCTATTGCTTTGCTCTAACCTCTCTTTTGAAGGAAGTGTTTGTCATCATAAAAAAGGGGAAGTGTTAAAGTTCATGTCTATCATGATGTTTTGATGATGACAACAAGCACTTTGATGATGAGCCTTGATGATGAATTCAAGAGTATCGTATATGCAACTTGTGTTTTGTGTATGCCGACAAGTTAAGCTCTTAGCATGGTTTTGTGCTTCATAAAGATTTCTTTCTTAGGATTTATATTGTAAAACAATGAAATCTAATCACTCAAGTATTTGTCTTTTAAGAATTGGAAAAGAGTTTGTTTTTATTAAAACCTTCTAGGAGAAGACTCTGTTTTTATAAAAACCCTCAGGAAAAATCTTTTACCAAAACCTCTGGTTACAAAACCTTTTTAAGTAAAGGTAATCGATTACTTTGTTGAGGTAATCGATTACTATGTGTCTGACATGTAACCTGAGAGTAAGTAATGGATTACTTGATTACTTCTAAAGGTTGATGACCTGAGGACTGGTAATCGATTACTTGTTGTTGAATAATCGATTACTTTGTGTCTGCCATCTTTAACATTTTTCCTTAGAGCCAGTAATCGATTACTACTGCAAAATAATCGAATACTTTTTTAAAAGTTTGAATTTTCTGATTTACCTGAAAGCAGGTAATCGATTACTCTGTCCAAGTAATCGATTACTCTTTATTAATTTTGAAAATCTTGACTGAATCAATCTGATTCAAAAAAATGATATATTTCCTTTTTTATCTGATTTCTTTTTATGATAAAATGAGTCTTTTTCCTCCTTTTTCAAATTAACGCTCTCATTCTATTTTGTTAGAAAAATAGAAACATCTTTTTAAGAATGTTCATCATCTTCTCCATGTTCTGAAAAATTTCAAAACCTTGAGTGCTTAAGATAATTCATTGTTATTAGTGTTCTACGTTGTGTAATATCCGCACTACATAGAGTGCATATTTGTTAGTTGTTCTATCTCTTTATAACAATCTTTGTATGGGAAGTGTATGTTGTTTTGAGTCTAAAATATGATGTTTTTGTACCTTGGTTAACCCCTATTTGCTTTGGTTTTGGTTTGTTCTTATGCAAAAGTAGAGTTTTTCCTAGGATTTTTAGTTGTTAAGTGTTTAGGTAGGGTGTTGTTCGTTTTGATGTGTTTGTTAGTGTTTCAGTTCATGTAAGGCCAAATTGGAGATGGGAAGAAGGAATTGGAGCTGGACTTTGAGGAATTGGAAGCTGAGGTTAAGAAAAGGTGAAGATTTGCACTTGCACGCCCAAGCGCAGGATCAGCACGCCCAGGCGTGCAAGGGGTTGAGCTGCCAGAGGGAGGGGTCAAAGTGCTAGAAGTTGTGCATCAGTTCAGTCAGATTCTCGTCCAGGCGCGCGTGTACGTACAAAAGTAGAACTGCTGATTTTTATAGGCGCACCCAGGCGTGCCTACGCCATACCCAGGCGCGCGTCGCAGATCTGTTTTAGAATCTTATCTTTTTGGTGGATTTTTTATAGGAATAGCTTTTGGGCTTTATAAAATAGATTGGGATTAGAAATTAGGATTATTCTGAACAATTGGGAGCAGAGATTTTGAGAGCTTTGGTGAAGAATTGAGATTGGAGATTCAAGTTTAGTGGTAAATATGTTTACTTTTATCATGTTTATCGTTTCTCTCTTCTCTATTATGAACTAAACCCTTATTTGGGAACATGTGGATTTGTATGGAACCTTCATAGTTATTTGCTTAATGAATTGATGTTTTTCCAATTAAGTATTGTGTTTGATTATGTTATTTGTTTATCATAATTTTGAGCTCGATTGTGATTTGGTAATTCTAATTGAATAGGAATATTGAATTAGGATTTAGACCTTTAATCAAACAATTCAATTACATAGGTATAGGAATATGTCTCTGAATTGCAATGTTTTGAAAACCGGACCGGACCGGACGGTTCAACCGGAAAACCGGTGAACCAGTCATGGTACCGGTCCATTTCACCCTCAAAACCGTTTGAAAGAAGAACCGGTTATGAATCGAATAAACCGTTTAAAAACCATTAAAACCGGTAAGAACCGGGTTAAACGGATAAACCGGTAAGAACTTAAAATAAGTCCATTGTTTTCCAAAAAAAAAAAGAAAGAAGAAGAAGAAGAAGAAGAAAAGAAACAGCCATAGAATATTGGATGGAAATGGATATGAGAAAGAAAAGAAGTAGATCTAAGAATGAGAAAGAGTTATTCTCCATCTTGCCGCCATAAAGTTATTTACTATTCTTTAAAACAAGAACATGCTTTGTTTTTTCTTTGTTTTCAAACATTTCAGTGAGGGGATAAGAACAAAAGAGGAGATGGAGAAAGAACAGCCGTGACTGAGATTGAGAGTCACTCCCTTTTTCTTTTGTTGAGGCTTAGGGTTTCATCCTTATGTGACCACAGCATTTGGGCTTTTTGTTTATTTTGATGCATATAAACCATTGGCCCATCAGGGCCCATATTTAACATAATTATTTATCCAATGCTAACAAAATTAAATAAATTAAAGATTTTATAAGATTAAATGAAGTAAATATATATTTAAAAAAATTGATTTTTTAAGATATATTTAACTTAGTTTATCAATTTTTTAAATTAATTTTAATATCTTATCATTTGTTTTTAGAGTTTATCTTTGTTTCTTATTATTTTATATATATCATCTATTTTTTTTAAAGAAACTTTGTATTTTATTGTTACCGGTTTGACCACAGTTCAACCACGGTTAAACCATTAAACCTTAAACCAATATCCATACCGGTTCAATGACCGGTCCGGTTTTCATAACATTGCTGAATTGGATAACCTTCTAATAATTTTGATTGAACATTAATTGGTAAGATTAGGATTTAAAGTTGTGCTTAAGGAATTAAGGGAGATTAAATTACTAAGAAACAGGGTTGACCTAAGGAATTAGACTGCTTTTACCTTTGCAAAATTGGTTCAATACTTAGGAAAATCATTGATTCGTTAGCAATTATTATAGGAACCTACAATGAAACAAGTTCCCAAGCTTCCCCAAATTCTTTCACAACCACTTTTTATTTGCGTTTTTGTTTTTCAATTTAATTTAGTTAAGAATTTTCCAATCAATTTAATTTTAATTTGAATTTCATGTAGTGACTACGACTTAGGTGAGAATTATTTTAATCGATTTTAGTCCTCGTTGGGAACGACAACCCACTTCCACTTTATTACTTGTCACGAACTGGTGCACTTGCCAGAACGCCAACATATGTGACCCTTAATTGTTAGGGAGTGGATCCCTTAGTTCGAACGTGTGGCACGTTCATAGGGTGAGAAACCCTTGTATACTGAGGTAGTGGTCCTAGACGAACGGTGGGGCACCTAGTAGATAGGCTACCTTAGGTTCTAGGAAGTGGCTTCCTAGTGTTGTTCATTGAGGTCCCTAACGAACGATGGATCTTAGTAGTATGCGGGACGCTCTGGTTGTAATTTGGGACGTGTGTCCTTTTTAATTATAATTGAAGAACTCTCCAGCAGAGCACTTGGTAACTGGACGTAGGCCTTTCGCTGGGAAGGCTGAACCAGTATAAAATCAACGGTGCAATCTCTCTATCCCTTATCTTTTTATTTACCATTGTTGTTGTTGCTTATGTTAATCGTTGTTATATCTATTTGCTTTGCAACATAATAACTATTTTAATAATAAATTAGTTTAAATGCTTTTAAATTAATAAGCGTGTAACGGTCTTCGTTGTTATTGATTTAATTAGTTTCGCGCGTATTAGTTTTTTTTATTATTATTGTTATAGCTTCCGCTTAATCGTGTTAATCTTTTTTAATAGTTTTTCGCTGCAAGTAATATTTGTTTTTTTGAGTAATATTTGTTTTAATTTATTGAAAAACAATTGATTTTATGATTGATTTTAAATGTTATCAATAATTTTGTAAAAACCCAATTTATCCTTCCGCCCTCTTGGGTGACGGCTGCCACATACACTAATTCGCATTTAAACTTACGTCTATGGGAATTTTCGCACATTTTAAAACTTTAAGGTCTAAATTGCACATGGAGTAAAAATTAGAGGGTGTTTTTGGACTTTACTTTAAAATCAAGATTTAATAATCTATTAGGTGTCCAAAGATACATTGGATGCCAATGTAGACCCCGGAATTTTTTTGGAATCGATCAAGTCCCCAAAAATCAAAAAATCATCACGTTAGTCCCTTCGTACATCACTCTATCAAACAATCTCTTAAGTGCCATGCATATATAACCCTTCCTTATTGGTTATTTATCACAACACATTTACACACGAAACTCGGAACCTTGAATTTTTAACTGTAGATGTTTAGATTTTAAGATGATGAAAAAATCATCCTTCATCTTCGACCTTCCTCATCTTCTTTGTCTTTTCTTTCTTTCTCTTTTCTCCACATATATCCTGCGGATTAGAAGTGTCACCACTGTCTCCTTTCTCCGGCAACCATATACCACCGCTGAACAAAACACCTAGTCCTTAAATTAAAATACTTTTCATAATCAACTTTCTTCTTTGTCTTTTCTCCACATAAATTTCTAGATCCAAATTTGTGGAGAACAAAAAAATTCAAAAATACTTGTACCTCCTCTCTCTGTAAAATTTTTAGATCTTAACAAATTAACTTCTACACATTGAACTTCTTTTGTGTGAGAGACAGTACAGTTTTCGACAATGGTTATGGTGGCTTCCACAATGGAGCTCGCGGTGGAGACATGTTTGCATATGAAATTCTCACTCTGGTCTACTTTGTTTCATGGCGAGGTAGATTTGATCATGACTTAGCATACAATGCCAAGGTTATATCAATGGAAGTGGTTGGCCGTGATATGATGGCTACCGGTAAAGATCGAAGACGAGGAAGGAATGGAAGATGAGAGAGGCTTTTTGTTTTTTATTTCATCTTAAAATCAAAATCGTTTCATATATTCAAGGATTAAAAATTTAGAAGGAGGGATAATTCGATGTTTTGTGTGTAAATGTGTTAGGAGAAATGTCCAACGAAAAACCACCATATAGCACTTAACGGATTGATCATCGACAGATTGATGAGCGGATTGATTAACATGATGTCATATTAATCTTTGAGAAACTTAATTGGTTCCAAAAATCTTTTGAAGATTAAGTTGATACCAAATGTATTTTTGAAGAATCTAATAAACTATTAACTCTGAGTTTAACACATAGAATGTTAATTGCATCTCTTAATATATTTGTCATTTTGTAAGGAGTGTTTCTAAGAAGGAAGAAGGGAAGGTAAATTTTTATTTTCAAATAATTATTCTTTTATCTAAGAACTTTCAAAAATGAAAGAAATAAAGTGATAGATTATTATAAAATTTATTTTGTCATTCTTTAATTATTTTTATAAACATTATATATTTTTATTTCATGGTGAAAAATACGCTTTCCTTTTTTTTCCCTTCCAAAACTTTCCAAAATACTAGTATTTGCAAACGAACACCACAAAGAAATATGAAGCTATCTGCCGTTAGTTAATTGCATTATCCACCATCATTATACGCGGCATACACACGTTTAAACTATAGTCTCTTCATTGCACGAAAATTGAATACCTTTAGTTACTTCCTTCCAGATTCTTTTTGCCCTTCTTCCCTTCTATACCATACCCAATCTAAACAGATTTAGAAAATATTCGTTCTCATCCTCAATATAGATTTTTTTTCCTAATTTTCTTAAATTTTACAAAATTGTCCTAATGTAATGGGATAATGGAAGGATTTTGTCCTTTTTATAAGTATTTGATCCAATTTTCAATAATATTAATTATTCTTTTAATAAACAATATTATGTAATCAACATTTTTTAAAGTCCAAACAATAATTATATAGCTAATTTTAAAAAATAATATACCAAATTTTATTAATTTCATTATCATTAATTATATAATTTATCTTCCTTAATACGTACGAAATAGCATATCATATGCTTATATTTAATGACAAAAAGAATACTTTATTGGGAAGATAAAAAAGCATATCTTTACCTTTTTTCCCATAGAAATAATTAAGAGCAATATGTAAAATTGTTCCCTGATTTTGTGGGCACTCATTAATTTTGTTTATGAGATTTTCGAAATTGCAAATTGATCGTTGAGATAGGAAAATATGAGTCATATTAATCTCTGAAGTTAATGACCGTCAGTGGTCCTTAACGTGAACTAACAATGACCAAAATGACATCGTTTTAGCTAAAAACAAAAACAAAAATCGTTGACTATCGGTCAAATTAGTCCTAAAGATTGTGGGTATCGATCAAATTAGTCTTTGAGTTTATGTATTACTAACCGTATGAATTAATGTGACTCACATTTCCTAACTCGCAGACTAACTTAAAATTTCGACAATCTCATAAACTAATTGGATCCTACAGTCAAATTCAAGGAATAATTTGTTATATTACTCAAACAATCAATAATGTGTTTCCCATATAAACAATATAATTACTTTGTTTTTCTCGGTGGATGATTTTACCAAAAAAAAAGTCATATATTTAAAAGTAGAGGGAGTATATACAACACCACAGTGAAATTACATTTGAAGTTTGAAATAGATATCTTAAAATTTTGGAATAGATAATGGATTTGTGGAAAAACAAAAACAGATGTAACAAATTAAGGTGTCTGTGTGATGCATTGAAGAATATTCACCTGCATTTGCAAACAGCTTATGTAGCTCTCTAATTCCGAAACCATTTGTTCATTACACATCTCTTCTCCTCCAGGTATCAACCTTCTTAGGCACTTCAACTGTTTGTTGATGATGACCTCTTCTCCATTGTCTTCTCCTTTTAAAACCTTTTCCTTTTCTTTCATGTCAATGCACTTGGACTTGTCAATGTTCACTAAAACCTTACCTTGCTTAGATTTTGAACTAGGGTAAATCCTTGATGAACCTTTGTCATGTTGACAAGCTCCATTATTTTCAACCAAGCTAGTGCTACTATTATCATTATGATGAGCCCTTAGAAGCTTCATTTTTAGAGCATCACTCCATGCATAACCTTGGGCTGAGAAGACCATTGCCATGTCCACTTCATGCTTAACAACATTCTGAAAATCACAATGTTTGTCATTTTTGTGTTCAGAAGAACTTCTACTTTCCTTGATCTTCATCAAAGATGGAACTAAATAGTTCACATAATTTCTAGTAAACATTGCTTGTGCTACTTTCTTGGGTTGAGGTGAGTAAACACGTCTGCGTTTAGATGATTGACCTTCCATTGTCTAATCCGATCCACTAAGAGAATAAAAAAAATTAAAAAAGAAAGAGAAACTATGTGATGATGTGAACAGTGAGAGAATAATGAGGAAGAGAAAGAAGATGAAGAGAGTTCTTGGTGATAGTGGAAAAAGTTGTAGGATAAAGGGTGTACAAGAAAGAAAGTAAAGAGTAAGATATGGTGTGGAAATAAGGAAGAGAGTAGATATATACATATACAAAAGGTGGTGCTGGCTTTGTCAGCTATGCATGCTGAATGATGGCCAAAAACAAGCTTTTAAGGAGTGCTAGGTGGTTGGTTGTGGAGAGAGAGGATACTCTTGATGAAGCCGGTTCATAGTTATAGGGCTTCAGGAACAGTCAGAAATGAACCAAAAGAGAATAAAATATTATTATTAGAAAAATACTAGCTGCCTGTTATCATTATTTTTTATTTAGAAGCACGAAAAAAATTATTTATATATGAGGCAATTATGTTCAAGACAAATAAAATTATAATAGGTGTCAAAATTTTTCTGTCAAGTAGTTTATATAGATGTATTTTCATTTTTCAGGAACTCAAATTCAAAATTTCTAATTAAAATAGAGTAAATTTATATTAATTGATCTACGTGTTTGGTGAATACATATATGTTGTTATTATTAGTTTTTTTATGTAAGTAATTAATTTATCACAAAATTAATTTATTTTTTTTTTATAAATTTGTTTGTAATTTACATCTGTTTTAAATCATTTTTATATATTTTCTTATAAACACAACAAGTGTGTATAGTTTATCCTTATAAAGCATATATGAAACACGAAGTGGGAGAAAATGAGTACTCACTTGTTTTTTGAGAGAATTTTTTTTTTAATCTGTCGTATTGAGGATTTCAAGAGTGTTAAATGTTATTTTTCATGTTTACCCTTATTTAATATGTTTTGATTTATGTAAGTAGCGGAGAAAAATTAATAATTATAGAAAATGAAAGGGTACAGTGGGAAAAAACATAATTAATGTATTGGAAATGTGAGTAATGATTAAATTTCTCAAAGAGTATATTTTGTTTGAAATATGACAAATAAATAAGAACAAATGAAATATATATTAAATCCTTATAAGTGTATGAGACTTCATCCACTGAGGTTTAGTTAATGAGTCCAAGAGTAAGTGTATGAAATCTTATTTTCGTAAATGAAGAGATTGTTTTTAAGATTACTCTTGATTTTTTGGTCATTAAATACTAATTTTATCATTGTGCCAAGACTCACCAGAATAAGAATGAGTATAAGATGATAATTTTCTATGATGCAAATTAGTGAATTATTCAAGTTAAATTATTTAAAAAAAATCAAGTTCAATTATTCATTAAATACTCAATAAAACTCATTTGTTTGGTAAAAAAAAAAAAAAAAAGAGCGCTGAGTATGAAGTTAGGATTAGTTAGTTATTTAAACATGTTAAGCTTAACTTCATAGTTTTGACAATAAGAGCTGATAAATAGTCCCCTAAAAATCACCTCAGTTGGCAAATCTGCTGGACACAAAATATTACAACTTGAGTTCACATCTTGATGACAACATTTTATTCCTCCCTATAAAAAAGAAGAAAAAAAAATTCTTGCCTGTTAAAAAAAAAGCGGGCAAATAGCTCATGCATATACACGTATTACTTGTGTCGTGTTTGCATATTTCATTATTATAACACATTGTAATTTTTAACATGCTTTATTACATTTACGTTTAACGATAAGCATGTTGGATATCTTAGATAGTTGGGTTTTTTTTTTTTTATTGTCAAGGAATTATTCATTAAATTTATCATGATTTTAAATGCACAACAATATTTCATTTCTATTTTCTATCATAGGATTCAAGCAGGGTGGATGAAATGGAGGAGTGCCTCGGGCGTGTTATGTGATAAGAAGGTACCACTTAAACTTAAAGGAAGGTTCTACCGCACTGCTGTAAGACCGGCGATGTTATATGGGACAGAGTGTTGGGCGGCAAAGGGCACACAAGAGAATAAACTTCATGTTGCAGAGATGGGGATGTTGCGGTGGATGAGTGGGCATACCAGACAAGATCGGATTAGAAATGAGTATATTCGAGAAAAAGTTGGGTTGCTCCTATTGTTGAAAAAATGGTTGAATCTCGTCTTAGGTGGTTTGGGCATGTGTGGAGGAGACCGGTGGAAGCCCCAGTTAGAAGGGTAGACCAAATGGAGGGTACTACAAGGGCTAGAGGAAGAGGAAGACCTAGAAAAACTATAGGCGAAACAATTGAGAAGGATATGACAATCAATGCCTTATCAAAAGACATGATTTATGATAGGTCTTTATGGCGTCGTTTGATCCATGTAGCCGACCCCACCTAGTGGGACAAATGCTTAGTTGTTGTATTTTCTTTATTTCATTTTAGGTTTATTTATGATTTTAGTCCTTGAATGTTTGGAGTGTTTTGATTTTGGACCCTGAAAGTTTTTTTGACATTAACTTACCCTTAATTGTTTTGAAAATTTGGTTTTAGTTCATCTCATTAGGAAAAATTCGTTAATTACTGATGTGGTTAATGGAACGCCACATCAGCACACACATGTGCATATGTTGCATGTCCCGGTAGAATGACGTGCATGATCCGGATCCGCAGAAGCAAAAGGGCCAAAGCCCAATCCAAAAACACATTTTGGTTGGGCCTTGGCCCTTTTACTCCTTCGGGTCCGGATCATCCACGTCATCCTACCGAGACATGCAACATTTGCACACGTGTATGCTGATGTGACGTTCCATTAACCACATCAGCAATTAACGAATTTTTCCTATTGGTAGGAACTAAAACCAAATTTTCAAAACAATTAAGGATGAGTCAAGGTCAAAAAAACTTCCAGGAACTAAAATCAAAACACTCCCAACTTTCAGGGATTAAAACCATAAATAAGCCTTCATTTTATCTAGTAAAATGATGTTTGTTAAATAAATTATTAAAACTAAAAATTAATCTAGCAATAATTTTATTAACAATAAATAATCAAACATTAAATGAATGAGTAAATCAACTCGAGTTTTAAACTTGACTCATTTAAATAAATGAATAAAATATAAGCAATTTTTTTATTTGACAACTAATTAATAAGCCATACTAGTTCTAACATTTTGTTTGGCTGAGTAAAAAATGGGTGAAAAGAGAATAGAATGAAAAATTTTAGAGAGAAAATATTTTCTCTTGTTTGGTTTAATAGAAAAAAGAGAAAAATAAAGGTGAGATAAAAAAAATTCTATAAAAGTGGGAAGAGAATAATAAATAAAATAATAACTTTTATGCTCTTGACAAAAATGTCCCTCTTATCTCTCAACACATTTGCTATGTTTTTCCTTTTCATTAACTTATTTTCCTAACGTTACATCATTAGTATTGCTTTTTTTTTTAATTAATTTTTTTAAGTTGTTAGTTAACATTATAATCATTTGAAAAAACGTAATATTTTACTAGTATACATTGCATTTTAAAATACAAGTTATATATAAAAAAAATTATATGAAACAAAAATATTAATTTGATCGAGTTCCAAGCTAAATCTTATTCTTCAATAAATTTAATAATTTAACATATAAAATAATGTTAAATGATAAAAATTTCAATACTTTTTTGTGATATAGAGGAGTATAGTTGTCTTTGGACAACTTTATCGATTTTTCTTTTCTCACTTTTCTATGCAATCAAATAAAAGAAGAGAAGACTTAACTTTTCTCTCTTCTTATTTTTTACCTTTTTTCTTTCAAACTAAACAAAAATAAAATCTACTCATTTTCTTACATTTTTATTTTTCTCTAACTTCTTTCTTCCTATTTTCTCTTGCGCAACCAAATTAAATAAAGCATAATATTTAGCTCTTTAGCATAAAAAATACTCCCCCCAGCCTTATTTGTAAGACCCATTTAGGAAAAAAATTTGATACTATTTGTAAGACCTCATTCCAATTTTCATTAACGTTTAATTACTTCTCTCCAAAAACATCTCTATTAAGTACAATCAACATTTTTTAGAATCTCAATAACAATTATAAGGATAGTTTTAATTTGAAAAAGTACATTAAAAATTTTCATTTCCAATATTAATCTACTTTCTTGATGGACACAATTTTTCTAAAAGAATCTTATACTCCACACGATCCTTATTATAGGACATACACATACCAATAAAAGTAGTTTGTTTTCCGAATTCTACAAGAATATACCATAATATTACAATTTTACTCTTTCAACTTTTCTTGAAAAATTCAGACTCATTAATGAACAAAAAATAACATAAATAGTCAAAACATTTAATAAGAAAAAAAAGTAATGCATAAAAAATATAAAATACGTAACTTATAATAATCACCAAAAATATTTTTTTAAAAAATATAAAAACATGAATAAATATATACCATTGGAGGAAATATGAAGTAAAAAAAAAAGTAGTTGAACATGTATTTTTTAAAGCCACACAACACAAAAATAGATGTGTGCAAAATAGCGGGAATGGTCTATTTAGAGTTGCACATGGCCGCACATGCGTCTTGCTTTTCACAACAACCCACAGAACGGACTCTCTCCCATGTGCACTAGAATACAAAGACACCAAAACCCCACTATAAATGCTCTCACATGACTCCAACTCTTCAAAAGTGGTACTCTTCCTTTTTGAACTTCAGGAGGGTCTCCCTTTCTTACAAGTTTTCCCTCTCATTTCAAATCAACCAGCTCATCCTACTCATAATCCTCTACGCTTTTATTTTATTTTTGGCCTTCTCAATTTGTAGTTTTCCTTTAGATTTATATCTCTCACACACACAAATATATATATATATATATATATAATATCAATTATTATGAACTTCTTGTAACCCAATTTAATCATGTATCCAATCTTATGGCTTGAAAATTAAAAATCTTATATCTAAATTTTTGAATATGCTTTATTTAATATTTTTTTCGTTTTTATGTATAAGATTTTTTGCAAGATTTTTATTTTGTTCCTGTATTAATTTTTAATGGCAATTAATTATTTTTTTAACTAATAATACTCCTATTTACTTAATACTTTTTGGATTGTCAATAATATTAATAGGTGTAGTTTTAAAAATACAAATCATATGTTCATATTTCATATATCATTAACTAAATTAATCAACTTTCTTTATGGACATAAAATTTATCGAAAGAATATTATATATAGAGACGAAGGGAGTATGTAGTTTATTTGTGGTTTCCTTCAACCGTTTTTTTTTTTTTTTTTTTGCTTAAACATAATGTTGAATATATGTAGTGTAAATATTTTATTTTTATATTTATCATGGCACCATTTATTTTCTCTTTATATATATATATATATATATATATATATATATATGTATGTATGTATGTATGTATGTATGATAGTTTCACAATTAATGACCCCAATACAAAGTAATATCAACCTATCAACACTTCCTCGAGTTTTTCCTCTACAAATATGCATGTGTGACAGCTTGCTAGTCCTATAAACTGCACAAATTGAGAAAGTTAATTTATATCTAGCCAAACCGAATTGGCCCTACCCTAGTGAGATGATCGCAAATGAACCATGCTAATTTTTGAATTCGTGTAATCAAAGTCAAATTAAATCTTGTCTTCATTGAGAAAAAGTGAAAAAGGTTCTTGATCAGGCCTGATAATTTAATCAAATTAAATAAACCTCATTGACTACTGCTAGTATAATAATTAATCAATCACTTATTATTCTATAGGATCGGAGCCCCACCTGATTTATATATTATTTAGTCGAAAGTGGAAACCACAAATAATGAATACTAATTATTTAAACATGAGATTGAAGAAGAAGATCATGAATATAGGGTAGTTAGCTTATAGTCCCTTTCAGAGGATCCAGGACATGGTGGTTTCCAAGTCTGAGGCAGAACTAAATGCCAACTACCCTATGTGGGACAAGTGCGCATGTGCAGATCGAGAGAAGTCTAAGAATTTCAGATTATTAGTATAAAGTACACTGTACACTTCTTATTCTCCCAGTTAATAATCATTATTAATTAGTGATATTATTCTACCTGATGCAGAAACAGTAAGCCTAAGAATACAAGTATAAGAATATAATATATAGTCAAGTGAAAACATATTACATAGGGATGGCATAGTTAACAGTGTTTTTGGTTGGGTGGGTCTATGGCCATGTCAAAGTTCAAAAGCAGGACTGCAATTAGCCTTGGCAGGAAAGAAATCATGTTTTAACATTAATTGAATGTTGAAAATAGTACTACAGAACTGCATTGACGAGTCACACAATTAATGGGTGAGTGAAAATCTTGAGGAGGGTGATTCAATGGTCTTTCTCTTTTTTTTTTTTTTTTTTTTTTACACCAACCGCTACCCGGATCTGGCCCAGAATCCGACTCATCCGGTCCGACCCAACTGAGCTCTCATTAAGTGATAGGAGTCTCCCAACGAGGGTTGTTGCCTTTCTATAGTTCCTTTTCTAGAAGGGAAGTTGTAAACAATGTTATACAGTTGAATTGTGCAAATTACATTATTGTTTATTTCTCAATTGTTTTCTAATATCCGATTTCATCAAATTTACCTAAGGTAAGCAGCATGTGGGCACTTCCTTAGGCTTTTGCGTGTGCATAATACATAGGAAAGATCTAACTATATGTCACTTCTGATATCGTCATGATTCAGTATCTTCAATATCTTAAATTATTTGGTTAATACATGAATCGAATGATTTAATTCTAGAATATTTATAGTATGCAACCTAATTTTGGGTTATTGTTATGCAATTTTATGTTGGACCTATGATATTTTTCCACTTAATATGCAATTTTGACTTTCTTAATAATGACATAACAATAATATGTTAAGCGGCAAAGTATCATTGACCCAACATAAGATTGCATAGCAACAACCCAAAATTAGATTGTATGAAAGTAATTCCCTTAATTCCATTTCTGACCCTCTCATAACTAAATAATCGAGTTAGGATGTTGGCTTCTAAAAGTAATCCTCTTAAATTATTTGGTTAATACATGAATCTTGCTTAAATTACCTTTAAGCTTGATCTCACAACTAAATAATTTTTTTTTTGTGTCAAAGATATTTTTATTCATAATTAAAGATTAATCTTTTCAAAAATATAAAAATTATTGATATAAATTTTATTTTTATCAACAATATTTTTTTCCTACTTAAAATAAATATCAAATTTTTAACATCATGCTTAAATTAAAGAAATTCAATCATTTATCAGCTAACTCCTATATTTCTTGTTTGTTTCAAAACTAGATAATTACTAGAGGGTAAATATATTACATGGAGTTTTGTAAGCTCAAACTCTAATTGTCAGCGAATTAATATGCCCCTAGCCACAGTTAAAAAAAAAAAAAAAAACCCTAACTAGCTTATTTTCCCACTATGTATCCACTAGCCAGCCCTTACATATATGGGTGATGTAAATAAATGGATTTACAAGATATGGTTGGATTTTGAGGGACAACACATGGGGACTTTACTCACGTAGTTGGGTTTTTGTACTTTAGCCTAATTTGGAGTATTGTTAAACAGTGAAATCACGTGCATGCTCTACACTACATGTTGACATCTTTGGGGGGTACAGTTCCAGCAAATTCTAACTCAACTAAAATGCAGCCTAATAGTACTTCTTACGAATTACGAGGAATGATATATTTTGTTGCAAAATTTACATACAAAATTTTCTGCACATGTAAAAGTGATATGTACAATAATATATGTATCAGAGCGAACTTTAAAATATTTATTTTGAATAAATCTTATTGAAAATTTGTATATTTATAAAATTTATATGTATTAATTATATCAATTTTTAATATAAATTTATAATGTATTACTCTCTTCGTTCCAATTTATGTTATTTTAGGAATTTTACACAGATTAAAAAAATTATTTAATACTTTAATTTTAAAGAGACAAATAAGACAATTTTACTTTGACAACTTTGTTATCCTCACATTAAATTAACTATTACACATTTCATATATTTCAAAATATTTAAAAGTAAGATTATAGTTGAAAAAATTAATTAATGTGCCTCAAATTTCTATAGGAACAAATAATTTGGACAAATTAAAATACTAAAATGACAAATAAATTAGATTGGAAAGAATAATTTTTTAAAATATGTCTTACGATGTTTGTTTTGAAGCATATATCTTAAGATATCCTAAGATGTACATTATAAAAATTCTTGATAAAAGTAATATTACCTTCAGAGGTTTCATGTCATGTAGAAAAGTTTTATGAGCTAATTTTGTGGAATATCTGTAATTTTTTATCCTAATAACCATCTCCTATGCAATTGGCACAGATTGCTCCACGTTATCCAACTTTGGGTCACAAAGCTGTCTGTACGGAATCAACCTTTTTTGATAGAGAACGACAAGGCCAAACTTTGACACTAGCTGATGTGAGAGAGGCCAGAAAACTAGGAGCAAATATTGCTCACCTCACTTTGATTTGCCAATGACTTCACATACAGCTGGTTTGGGTGGCACATGTACAAAGTTGACAATTGGCAGCAGCTGATATTCAGCTGCTTAACTCAGATAGGCAAATATTACTCCTAAGTTTTGTTTTGTTTTTGTTTTTTTGTTTTTTTTGTTTTTTTGTTTTTTTTTTTGAGATAGAGGAGATATAAAGAAGAACGTAATAAAGAAAAAGAGTGATCGGAGATATGATTTATTGCGAAATAAAGAAAAAGATAATATAAAATATGAAATATAAATGAGGTAATTGGATTTAGAAAAAGTTGTAACAATATTATTGTTAACTTAGATATGAACGAGTTCTTTAAAAAAAAAAAAAAACTTAGAAATGAATCATATGATGATATCATAACCGATTGTGTGAGATTATTATTATTATTATATGTTGTCTCATGCTTATGGTTTGATATTTGAATTAGGGATAGAAATTGGTCAGTCTTTCTATCAAGGCTTATGGTTTTATCTATTGAGGACCTAGATTAGCTTGGTCCGTTTAGAAAAAAGGTCAGTCACTGACTTTTTTTATGACCTGTTTAGTTTAAGAGGTCAGACTTTGTTTCATAAAAAAAGTCTCATATGTCTGATAAGCTGATCCATTAATAATATATTGTGGTGGACCGACCCTCGGTCCTACCCTTGCGATACCCAGCCAACCAGAATAATCTGATTATACATACCGTGCCTATTCAGGTCGAGCATCTACTCAAGGACCCCCCTAGCGATCTTGGACCGACCACATGGGCTCTACCCCATAAGAACCCGAGCTAGGGCGCATGGATCTAACTTGCCACAGGGATAAGACCCTCTTATACAGGATAAGGATGAATGACTCATCCCTTATCCTAAATGGGACACGTCAGCTGCCTTGCTGGACCTTGGTACATGCCCATAAGGTACAATGCCACCCCTATAAATAGTTGTCTCCAGCAAGGGACTCAGATACGTTCTCTCACTCCCTAATTGCACATTTGCACACACCAGTGATTAGGGAAACCCTAGCTATCCCAACTGGATACCTAGAGTACCAAAGAAATCACACGGCAACATCAGATCACCCTCTAGCTCTTAGATCTTTCTATATCCTTGAGCTAAGGACAGGTCTTAGACACTACATTGGCGCCGTCTGTGGGAACGATAAACTGTCATTCCCACCCAAAATGGTAAACACACGTGGAAACACTGGAAACAATTCCCGTGGTGCAAATCACCAGACCGGAAGAAACCGTCATAGACTAGTAGAAGGTAGTGCTGACAACGGAAGAGATCTAGAAGGAAGAAACCCACCCCACCCTCCCCCTCATAGCATACCTTCAGTTCGATTGGAGATCCCAGCTCGCAGCCACCACACCCGAACACACAGTGGGCCTTACACTGTCCATTCCAGGCAACCAAACCCCAATGTACCTACCCACCCACAAAACCACGGATCTGGACTATCTATCGACGCCCGTGTTTCAGGAGAAAGGGAACACTCCCAGGGCCGAAGAGAAACCCAATTTGAGGAGATAATTATGCAGCAAGCTCAAATGCTGGAACAACAGGGGAAAGCTATAGCCGAGCTTCAGCAGATCCACATGCACACGGTTGCTGCACGGGCAATGGAAACAGCCCCAGCAACCGTACCAGTTCATGATCTGCAAGGTCCAATCACCTTACCCCCTCCACCACCGGTAAACCTGGCCTTAGCAGCCACCTATGAAACAGAAAGCAATACTCACCCAGGCCACCCCTTCACCCCACGTATCATGGCCTATGAAACACCTTCTGCTTTCCTTGGCCCCACTAGCGTTGCGAAGTACAACGGATTAACCGACTCGCTGGAGCACATCCTATCTTTCGAGGGTGCCATGAATTTTTATGACGGAGGAGATTTGATGAAGTGCCGAGCCTTTTCAATGACTCTCCAACCACCGGTGCTGAGGTGATATTCCGCCCTTCCCAGAAATTCCATTAACTCTTGGGCTGAAATGAAAAAGGTTTTTATTACCAGGTATACTGCCAGCTGCATACAACCAAAATCAGACCATGCACTTGCAGGAGTAATGCAACTTCTAGAAGAACCGTTAAGAGAGTACCTGGCTCGATTCCACTCGGAGGCAGGCTCTGTGCCAAACCTCGAGCCAAGTTTCGCTGTTTTTCTTTTTACCCAGGGTCTTCGTAATGGTGATTTTAAAAACTTGCTGGTGGGGAAGCCACCAAGGGACATGGTGGAACTGAGGAACCATTCCACCAAATTTATCAATTTGGAAGAATTTAGCAAGTGGCAGAGACAAAGAGAAAAAGGAGACAGGGGGGAGCCTTCCTCTTAAGGAAGGCCGAGAAGAGATGACAGAAGAGACGAGCGGGGGAGAAGACCTCGGGGAGACAGGAGATTCGTCATCCCTAGGGCCAGGTTTGATGAGTATACCCCCCTCACGGTTCTGAGAAGCCAGATCTTACAGGAAACCATGCAAACCGACCTAAGAATGGTCGAAAGGCCTCCTCCTCTGAAGAGAAGCCAGCGCCAGGACCGATCAAAGTTTTGCTCGTATCATGGGGGATACGACCACACCATGGACGAGTTCACAGGTTGAGAGACGTTATTGAGAAGCTTATAAGAGATGGAAAGTTGCAACAATACGTTAGGGAGGCACTCAATCGGCGTGCGAGGAGGAGAACCCCTTCCCCGGACATAAATGTTCGAAGAAAACCCCCATCTCCGTCAAGACAAACCAATCAGCAGCAAACATCGAATCAACAGAGAGTAGCCATGGTAGAAATAGCTAGCACAGATCAATCCCCTCAAAACCTCAGAATCAACACCATTGTTGGGGGATTTGCAAGGGGAGGTGAAAGCAGATCAGACAGGAAAAAGTATGTCAACCAAGTACTAGCTGTCCAGGACCATCCGATTCGCAAGAGAGCTTCAAAAAGTGTCCCGATTTGTTTCACCGACGAAGATTTAGAAGGAATCATTCCGGGCCATAACGACCCGATGGTGATAACTGCTTTGGTAGGCAATTATGAGGTCGCAAGAATATTTGTCGACCAAGGCAGTTCTGCTGATATCATGTTTTTGAATCTCTTTGAAGCACTGAAATTGAAAACTTCTGATTTAACCCCTTTTGAGGGGAAATTGATTAGTTTCACAAGGGACGCAGTCGTCCCCAAAGGACACATTCAACTTCCGGTAACACTCGGGAACCAACCCTCTGCAAGAACTAAAATTATCAAATTTTTGGTCGTTGACTGTCCGTCGCATACAATGCGATACTCGGCAGGACCTGTTTGCAAGCCTTTGGTGCGGTTGTTTCAACCGTTCATTTTTCCATGAAATTCGAGGGCTCTGATGGAAGGGTTGTCTCAATCAGAGCCGAGCAAGACAAAGCCAGACTATGCTATAACGTTAGTTTGGCGAAACTCAAGAGTCTAGAGGAAATTCAACCTAAACTGAACCTGAACAAAGGAAACGTACTACTAACGGACCTGGATGTTAGGTCCGATCACGACGACACAAGGCCGACCCCCCAAGGAGAATGGGAATTCATAGTGTTGGACGAGGAAACCCCAAGCAGAAGAGTAAGATTGGGCACCAACCTCTCCGAGAACACAAGAGCAGAAATGCTCGAGCTTTTGAAAAAGAACAAAGATCTTTTTGCATGGACCTCGGCAGACATGCCGGGGATTGATCCAAATTTTATATGCCACCATCTTAGTGTCAATCCGACCGCTAAACCGGTCGCTCAGAAGAAAAGAAAAGTGGGAACTGAGAAGGCTGCAGTAATTGAAGAAAAGGTGGCTGAGCTCCTCTCAGCGGGATTTATTATAGAAGTTAACTACTCTGAGTGGCTTTCAAATACTGTGCTATTCAGGAAGTCGAACGGGAAGTGGCGTATGTGCGTCGACTACACCGACCTAAACAAGGCTTGTCCGAAAGATCAGTATCCTCTCCCTGTTAATGACAAGTTGGTGGACAATTCATCTGGTTATCAGCTCCCTTCCTTTATGGACGCGTATTCAGGGTACAATCAGATCCCAATGTACCCCCCTAACCAGAAGAAAATGGCCTTCATCACTGAGAGGGCCACATACTGCTACACAGTGATGCCCTTCGGTCTAAAAAACGTTGGTGCACCCTACCTGTGAATGATGAACAAGGTCTTCTCTGGACTGATTGGTCCCACCCTTGAAGTGTACATAGATGACATGATAACCAAAAGCAAAAAGAAAGAAGACCACCCTCATGATTTGGCTGTTGTCTTGGCCAGAATTAGAAAGCACAATATGCGGCTTAACCCCGACAAATGCACTTTTGGAGTACCTGCGGGGGCTTTCATGGGTTTCATGCTTACAGAAAGAGGCATCGAGGCTAACCCGGAAAAATGCCAAACCATTCTGAGGATGCACAGTCCGACCAATGTGAAGGAAGTCCAGAGACTGACAGGTCGGATGGCAGCTCTTTCTAGGTTCCTCCCGCAGGCGGCCAAGAAGGCCTTCCCGTGGTATCAGCTGCTTAGAAAAAACAAAAACTTTCATTGGAACGAACCTTGTGAACAAGCATTTGTCGAACTAAAGGAGTACCTATCATCCCCTCCCGTCCTCACCAGCCCTCGGGAAGGGGAGATTCTGTTTTTGTATTTGTCAATTGGTGAATCATCCGTAAGCTTGGCCTTGGTCAGAGAAGACTCAGGGACCGAGCAACCAGTGTACTTCGTGAGTAAGGCTCTACAGGGACCTGAAACGAGGTACTCGAAGATAGAAAAGCTTGCTTTTGCTCTGGTGGTTACTGCTAGAAGACTTAGGCAGTATTTCCAGAGCCATCCCATCATAGTCAGGACAACCCAGCCTATAAGGCAGGTGCTTCATCGACCTGACTTGGCTGGGAGAAGGTTTCGTGGTCAGCTGAGCTGTCGGAGTTCGACATAACCTATGAACCAAGAAAAACTCTCAAATCTCAAATTCTAGCAGATTTTATCTCAGAACTTTCAGACCCTCATCACTCTAACAAATCGCAGCTTTGGAAGATTTACGTGGCCGGCTCCAGCCACAACAAAGGGGCTGGGGCCGGTATAATTCTGGAAAGCGCTGAAGGACTCAGCGTTGAGTACTCCCTGAAGTTTGAGTTCCCCACCTCCAACAATCAGGCAGAATATGAAGCGGTATTAGCTAGTTTGCGTATGGCCCATCAGATGGGGGCCTCGGAAATTCAAATATTCAGTGATTCACAGTTGGTAGTGTCCCAGGTCAATGGAGAATTTCAGGCCAAGGAGCCAATTCTCCAGAAATACCTGGAGCAGGTCAAAGCTCTCTCTGATCTTTTTTCAAGTTTTTCTATCACCCTCATTCCAAGAGCCTCCAACGGACGAGCAGACATCCTCTCCAAACTTGCCAACACCAAGGGCCCCGAGAACAACAAGAGTTTAGTACAGGAAACCGTTCATGAACCGAGTGTTGTTCTAGCGGTTTCCCTGGCTACCGACTGGATGGACCCTATTAAGCAATATCTCAGGCACCAAGTCTTGCCGGCAGATCTGTTGGAAGCTAAAAAGATAATCAAACAAGCAGCCCATTATTCCATCATTGGTGACACTCTGTACAAAAGGGGGATAGCCTCCCCCATGCTGAAATGTCTGAACTCAGTGGAAGCAGAACTCGTCTTGGCCGAGGTTCATGAAGGAATTTCGAGCCATCATGTAGGTGGAAAAGCCTTAGCCCGCAAGGTTCTTCGAGCAGGCTATTATTGGCCCACACTTCAAAATGACGCTTCAGACCATGTTAAGAAATGCAAATCCTGTCAGCTTCATGGAAAGGTCTACCAGCGACCACCAACCGAACTTCACTCAATGATTGCCCCATGGCCCTTCTACCAATGGGGCATGGATATCATTGGGAAGTTCAAAAAGGCCCCTGGTCAGTTAAAGTTTGTGGTAGTCGTAGTGGATTATTTCACCAAATGGGTCGAAGCCGAGGCTTTGGCAACAATCTCTTCAACCAAAATTCAAAAGTTTTTTCTCAGGCAATTCATTGCTCGTTTTGGCGTCCCGCATACTTTGGTAACCAACAACGGCACCCAGTTCACTGCCAAGATCTTCCAAGAACTGGTGGACCACTTCCACATTGCCCACCATTTCTCGTCTGTCGAGCATCCGCAGACAAATGGGCAAGTGGAAGCAGTGAACAAGATTGTCATCGATGGCATAAAGAAAAGGCTACTAGAAGCGGAAGGGTCATGGGCTGATATTCTTCCTGAGGTGCTATGGTCAATTCGTACGACCATACATACCTCCACAGGAGAAACCCCGTTTCGACTCACGTACGGTTGCGAAGCTGTATTACCAATCGAAACTCGGATTCCCACTTTCCGAGTGTCGGAGTGCCCAGTTAAAGTAAATGATGAATTGATTAAAGAAGAACTAACTTTCAGTGATGAAATCCGAGCTCTCGCGGTGGCCAGAGAGAAGAAGGCAAAAGAAAGGTAAGCTCGAGAGTATAATAAATGGGTGGTTCCCAGGAGCTTCACAGTGGGGGACCTAGTCCTCAGGCGAGCTGACATCGGTTTGAGAAATGCCAGAGAAGGAAAGCTGGCCAAAAACTGGGAAGGGCCCTACAGAATCACCTCAAAAACAGGATCTGGAGCATACAGGCTGGAGACATTGACAAAGCAACAGTTAAACAACACTTGGAATGCCACAAAACTCAAGCCCTACTACAGCTGAAATCACTTGGAATCCCACAATCACCTTTGCAGAACTTCAACCTTGGTTTTAAAATTTCGTTGGTTCACTTTTATCTACTTTGTTGTCATTTATTTTAGCATCTTTATGTTTTAGTCGTTTCAATGCTTTCTGTATTTGACATTCACTACTTGTAGATAGTTGAAGGAACTCAATGAAGAACTCTTTTTCCAGCATTTCAATCTCAAATTTTCTTTCTGTTAACGTACTAACCCTTTCCTCTCGGCTCGCCACCGAGTCGAACTGGGGTGTTTATACATGTCCTTCCAACAGGGACTTATAAACTAAAATAACAAGTACTTTTAGAGATGCCCGGCTAAAAACTTAAACAGTTTTTACAAGTCGAGGATCGAGGATCCCACCTTGGCTAAAGGTCAGAGATCCGAAATCTCGATAACAGTCTATAATGAAGAAAAAGATAAAACTCGGCTATTCTTGAATTATGAAGCTAAAAGTCAAAGAGCATAAGGAATCACAAACTTAAAAGCAGTCAAGTCATAAACAAAAGTGACATTCTGATCGTTAACATGCTGATCAAATTACATAGGATCAACTTCGTCGTTAAATTACAAAAAAAAATTAAAAGGAAAAGGATCTATTCTTCATCTTCGTAAAGCACAATTGTTGATTCATCAAAATCGGCTTCATCCTCATTCTCTAAGTCCAAGGGGTTTGGAAGGTTGGGTGCTGACAAATCCACCTCTGTGTCTCCTCGGGCATAGTCAACAACACGACCACCCTCAACCCCAAAGGTCGGATTTGCTCCAATGACCCGGATCCCCGGTTCATAAAGCTCAGCTACTTGACGGCATTAACAAAGGAATCATTCGCCGCATGATCCCAATTGAACTGATTCCGCTTGGCCAGAACTTTGTGCTTTAAAGCCTTTCGACGGATCCTTGCAAGATCCCCTTGCAAACGAGTCACAGTATTCTCAGAATCAGTCATCCGACCCTGAACCCCTTCCAATTCAGTGTTCCGGCGCCGAGCCTCAGCCAACTCTTCTTGGGCAACTTGCAGCAACCTTTCCGTTTTAGCCTCCCTCCCAGCAGGATCCTCCTTAGCCTTCTCAGCAGTTTCCCGAGCTTTCTCGGATGCATCAAGGTTCTTCTGAAGCTCGGTATTGGCCTCCGTTAACGCTCGGATATTAGCCTCATACTCTTTGATCTGAGTAAGCAGAACTTCCACTTGAAGGGCGGAAGCCCTCCTTTTCTCCCTCTCAGCCGTTGAAAGAGCTGCACTGATGTCTTCGGCATTTTCAGCAATATGAAAGGCATAGCTTGCCGCCCTTAGCATATTCTTGCCCAACACTTCACAGTTATTTTTCAAAGTATTGGCAGATTGGTCCGGTAGCCTCTTTTTGTCATTAGGAATGTAAACCAAATTCACAAACTTTTCTCGCAACTTCTGAGCCCAAACGGTCTCCTCATCAGGATCAGATATATCGAACCACAAGTTTTTCTTTTTCGAAGACTTCAACGGCTTCAGCAAGTCAACAACTTTACCCTTTCCTTTATCCAGCCTGGCCCTCTTAGCCAAAGGTACTCGGTCTTCTTCCTCTTCTTCCTCTTCAACACTGACAAGGGGAATCGTAGTAACAACATCGGCGGCTCGAACAGAAGGTGCTGGGATATCCTGCACAACCTCGGCATCAGAAGGCGGTGCCGAAGCAACAATCACGGATTGGGTAGCCTTAGTGGAAGCGATCGTACTCGGAGACCTAGCTGCTTCACCCGACCTAAGCCTGGCAAGCTCTCTCATACGTGCAGCAGCCTTGTTCACCTTAGACATTCTAACTGCAAAACATTCCGAAGGATCAGGGTTAAAAAAAAGGGGGTTACCAAGTTCAGCTTGCACAAGTTCTTTTGGCAAGATAACAATATTCTTAATATCGACCTGGCCGTTCGTCTTAAGATACTTATAAAAAGTATCACAAGTATGCCTCTCCGCATCCGATAGCTCTTTATGATAATGGTACTGATACAATTTCGGGTGCCTATTTAAGAACTCGGGAGACCAGGACAGGGGAAACCGAGGCTGATCACCTTGCATGAACCAGCAATCCCCCTCACCGACAAACTGATACTTAAAAAACAGCGGTTTAAAAGTTTTCCAAGAATCGGTGAACTTAGCAAAAAGGGCATGGTCATTGCGAGCCTTCAAAGACACCCACGTCCTCTTCGTCGCCCCTTTTTCAAAGATATTAATTTGGGGGACGTACAACCAAAGGAACACTTGGATAGAGCAAAACAGTCTTAGCGCCTCACAGAACCTCTGGAACCCTCGGGCAAAAGCCCAACCACTAGGATGTAGTTGGGAGGGAGCTAGGCGCAGCCGCCGCAACAGAGCAATTTCAAACGCCGAGAAAGGCATCTTGATGCCTAACCTTATTACGACCTCTTCATACATAAAGAATTCTTTATGTTCATTCCCAATCAAGGTGCACACTCAGCCATTAACTGTCGGAGCACTAATAGCATAAGAGGTCCTGGCATCATCTCCTGGACAAGGGAGCACATGAGCTCAGATATGACTGAGGTTGTTGGCAACCAAGTCCGATCTGGTGCCGAGCACTTCCAAATCAACCCAGTCGTAAGCTTCGGCATTGGGCTGTATAGGAAACTCATGAGGATGCGAGATGCATCGACGAACCATACCTGGGGAAAGGGAACATGACTCGGCGTCAGAATCTATAAAATTACCATCCCCAAACACCTTAACCCTAGTTCAATTCACCCTATAGCCGAGCCGACTACACCTTCCCCTGACCTTTATGGCTTTTCCCCAGAAAGGTTTTTCCCAAGAACGCTTCGAGGATCGTGACGCTATCTACGCTCGTTCCTCCGCCAATTGATACGCTAACCGTCTACTTTCCTCCTCTGCGGAATTTTGGGGAAATTCCACAACTAACGGTGTATCCACCGTAGTATCCGCCACACGATGGCAGAAAGGTGATGGTAGGAAATCTAACATTTTCGTTCCAGAAGAGGAAGATGCGACGAAGAAGAAGAATCGTCAATATCACTCAGATTCAAAACCTTAGACCACTTCTCATACCATGACCACTTGCTACCCATAACTGTAACTCTAAAAAAAACCCAGAAGAAATCCAGAAAAACCCAGATAAATCAAGGAAAGCTTAAAGGAAACCAGAAAATCAGGCAACTTAGAAACCCAGAAACAAACAGTCCAACGAAAAAAAAGGGAGAAATACAAAAATACCTGTGATGAGAGGAAACTGGCACGAACTGGTTAAGCATAGCAAGGAGGAGCAACAACGTCAAAGAGAAAGTAATTGGAAGAAAATGGCGTGAATATAACTAAGAAAGTATCTGGAGTCCTAGAAAAGAAAAATCGCAGGGAGCGGGTGAGTAGTCAGGGTGCAAGAAAGTTTGGAAGAAATGAGAAAAGGAAAAACGAAGAGGCAGTTAAGGTTCAAAAAAGGAACTTCCCCCCACTTTTCTAAGTAAATAGGCCTGTCAACAAAAGCCCAATGCTTCATCGAGCCACAAAAAAGAAACGTGGCGCTTAGGCATAGGCCAAAGTTTTGAAAATCCCAAATATCAACATGCGCAATAATGGCATAACTGACACATAGGACACGTGTCAGCTGGAAGGTACTCAAACGTCCTTTCGATCAGATGAGGGGACAGCGGAGCACATTGAGGATAAGAAGGAACACAGGTCATTACCTCACCCTTGTCCGGGCACTCGGCCCACTCCGACCTCAACCATAAAGTAAAGAACTCTCAGCTCGGCTCAAGAATCAAACAGTCTTACAGAGCTAGGGGGCTTATGTGGTGGACCGACCCTCGGTCCTACCCTTGCGATACCCAGCCGACCAGAATAATCTGATTATACAGACCGTGCCTATTCAGGCCGAGCATCTACTCAAGGACCCCCCCTAGCGATCTTGGACCGACCACATGGGCTCTACCCCATAAGAACCCGAGCTAGGGCGCGTGGATCTAACTTTCCACAGGGATAAGACCCTCTTATATAGGATAAGGATGAATGACTCATCCCTTATCCTAAATGGGACACGTCAGCTGCCTTGCTGGACCTCGGTACAGGCCCATAAGGTACAATGCCACCCCTATAAATAGCTATCTCCAGCAAGGGGCTCAGGTACGTTCTCTCACTCCCTAATTGCACATTTGCACACACCAGTGATTAGGAAAACCCTAGCTATCCCAACTGGATACCTAGAGTACCAAAGAAATCACACAGCAACATCAGATCACCCTCTAGCTCTTAGATCTTTCTATATCCTTGAGCTAAGGACAGGTCTTAGACACTACATATATAATATTTATATTTAATTTAATATCATTAATAAAATATTATTGTTGTTGTTATATTATCTTTCCTAAAATATCAAATCCTAATCAATGTCACTGCCTCACTATGTTTCCCTTTCTCTGTGACTGTCAATCTCCTCTCCTTCTTTGCCTCTCACAAGTCACAACCACCACAACCCGTCTCTACTCTGCTCGTAGGTTGGCGTTCGCTCCTCCCGTTGGTGTTTGCTCCTCCCGCTGGTGCTTGCTCGTTTATTCCTCCCGTCGATGTCTGTTGGTGAAACGTCCGTTCTAATGATCGGTCTGTAACACCCCGTAATTTCCTCGTATTAACTTAAAATACTAATGAGAAGATTTTTGAGGAAAGTGTTTTGAAAAGGATGTTTTCTTAAATAAATTTTCAAATTAACGTTTTCAAAGTGGTGAATAATTTTAAAGCAAGGGTTTTTCATGAAATAATGCTATGAAGTTTAATGTTGAGTCTTGAGAGTAAGTACGTGTTTAAAATTCTTTTAATGAAATGGTGAAGTTTCAATGAGAAATTATTTTATGAAATTGTGTTTTGTTTCCTATAAATATATGCTTGATATTTTTGGTGTCATTATAATTTTGACGCATGAATAATTTGCTTTCTATGTGGGGTATGCATATGTATGTACGGTTTTATGTGTATGTGTATACTTGGATCATGTGAAATTAATGGGTAAAGGAATATGATGATGAGTGCACATACATATATATATGTGTAACGTGTGAATGTGTGTGAGTGCATGAGTATGTGAATATGTGTGTATAGGTGTGAGAATGAGTGTGTGTATGCATAAACATATGTGTGTACCGTGAGGGTGTGTATATGTGAAGGGAAAGCCTAGAAATTTCCTAGGTAACTAACCAAGCAACCAAGTTAACCAAGTTCTAACTAGAACCTTAACCAAATAGTAGAAAACTTAAGGAGGAAACATAGTGATATGTGCTTGTGCGTGGGTGCATGAAGGTGTGCCGTGTGTATGTGCATAAGGTGGAGTTTTGACTTTCTTGCACCCTAAGTCATTAGCCAAGTAGCCATAGGTTTAGCTTAGTATAAAACTTAGTTAGGAAGTTTGACCAACCAATAGGAAGCAAGATTAAGCCTAATTCCTCTCTATTTGTCTCATGGCTAGGCTTGAGCCATGCAAGCTTTGATGTGGTCAATTTTATCCTCTTAGTAACACTCCTAGGCCGAAGTGCTATAAGGGAAAGAAGGGAATTGTTAGTGCTTTCTTATAACCCAACCGTAGCTCCTATTTCCATTCACTTTCTCCCACACTTCATTTCCAAACTAAACACATTCCCTAAGAGTAACATCAAACTCTTAGAGAGAAACCTAGAGAGAGAGTAGAACCGTGAGCTTCAAGAGGAGAAGAGGAAGGAGGTCAAGCCCAAAGCCTTAGGATTTTGAAGACCAAGTTGAGAAGGTTGAAGATCTTCTCTATTTCTTTGTCTATCCGAAGATCTTAGAGTGTTAGGTGTAGTTTTTGATTTTCCAATTCTTGTAAAGTTTAGATGTTGTTGCATGTTAATTCCTTTGTAGATCCATGATTGTAAGTTCCTATTTAACCTTAATCTTGAGTTTCAAGAACCAAACCAACTTTTAAAACCTTAAACCATGGACTCTACCATTCGGCCATGTTTAGAAAACTAGGTCATGATGATTTCTATTTTGATTTGAGTTCATGCATGTAAGTTTGGTGATGGTCTTGATGATTTGGGTACATGCATGTCTTGTTTATGCCTTGATCCTAAATTCTTGAAGATAAATGAACTCATGGGGTCCTAAATCAAGAGCCCTTTCATTCGGCCATAACCAAAAATATAGGCTTAGATGCTTTTTGAATTGATTCAAGTGGTTGCATGCTCATTTCGTGTGTAGGAAAATTGATCGGAATAATTAAAATACTTTGATTTTTACTTGATATTGACAAACCCTTGATTTTTGGTTTTGATCTTCAACTTATTCATGAAAAAGTTTGATGATGGACACATGCATGTTGTTTTGAACAAATACTTGATTTTTCAATGATCATCACGACTTTGGTCTTTTATTACTCAAAATGATTTTTACCTTTCATTTATGCCACAATATTTAATTTCATAAGTTGATCTACAAGATTTAGGTGCATGCATGTGGTCTTTGAATAAAGGGATTTTATTTTCCTAAGAACCTCACGGTTTTACATGAAAACTAAGGCAATAGGTTTTTGGAAAGATGCTTTTAACTTGATTCATGATTTATAATTTTACATGTTAATTTCTTTATTTCAAGGACTTTTAAGAAAGCATAATTAAAATGAAAACTCGATTTAAGGGAATGATATTTTTAGAGTTTTGTGTGGGAAAAGGGTGCATAGTTTGATTCATGACTTTTGATGTTGCATTGAACCAAAAGTCTTGTTTTTGTCAAATAGAGGTTCGGCCTAGGCATAGCAAAATAGACTAGGACTCTTTTCAATCAAGTGACATAAAAACAATAAGTATAATTGTGAAATTGGGTAAAATAAATAATTGGGAATTGTGTTGCATTTCTATTTGGTTTTTGGATTAAAAAGTAAAGGAAATGAATGAACTAAATGGTTTTAGAAAGAGTTTTGTGTTTGATTGAATATGTGCATGTGCATTCGGGTAAGAATAAAAAGGAAGAGTAAATAATTTTGTGGCATGAACAAGAAAATGGAAATTTAGTGCTTGAAATAAATCAAGTTGACTTATGTGTTTTAAATTGTAATTCTTAACTCGTTTTCCTTGAATACACTCGGTCACATAGAGTAAATAAATTTAGGGAGTTTAATTGCATGAAATAAAATGCATATGATGATTTTTGAAAAGGATAAGGTTGTTTAAAATAAACGAAATAATTGTGCTCGATTTAAATCCTTGGTCCAATGTGGTTGTGAATTTATGTATGCATAAGTGTTTGTGTTAAGAACTATTGGTGAAGTTGCATACATGCCTTGATACTGATTTACTTGGTTATATGCTTGGTGAAGTGTTGAACTATTTAAAGCGGAAAGTGTTTTTGAAATGTTTTCGGAGTTGATCAAAGTGATTTTTATAAAATAATTCCTTGCTGTCTAGAATTATTTAAATGATTTTTGAAAGTACTTAAGGAGTTATAAACACCCGAGCAAATTGAAAGACAACGGTTGTGTTTTTAAGTTTTTGACAAGGAATGAGAGGTGTTTAAGTTACGAAAAATATTTTCCTAATACAAATTAATAACAAAAACGTATTTTATTTAGTACGAGGAATTTGAAAGACGAGGGATTGGGGCAGCCGGCAGCAGAAAGGATCTGAGGCGACGGTACGTGTAACATCCCAAATTTAATTCCAAGTATAAATATTGAGTTAATAGGTCTAGAGCGTAGAAAGTGGGTAGATTAATTGCTTAACGAATTTTATGAGCAAGGTGAGCAGCCATTTTGAGTACTAGGGGTTGTATAGAAGGCAATGGTAGCTTCGAGCGAAATTAACTAAGCGAAATCGGGAGTTAAATCGGCGTTTTCGATGTTAGAAATCGACCGAAAAGAGAAAATTAGAAATTTATTATAGGATGCTAAGAAAATAAATTCCACCATTGGATGTGAAGTTTAGGGGATTGAGAAGCTTGTCTAAAAATTTGGACCCGATCTGACGGTTAACGAAAAAGTCATGGCGAATCGAAGATTGGAAACCCTGTTTCTCGCCCAGGCGCGTGCACTGTTCAAACATGCACCAGCCAGTGGAAAAACCGCCCAGGCGAGTCCCCCATTCGCCCAGGTGCGCCTCTAGCGCATCAGCCTGCACCAGATCCGCAAATTGGCGCGCCAATCCCCCTCCTGACCGCACCAGCGTGCGCACCAGCAGCACCAGCTGGAGCCAAGACTCGCCCAAGCGAGTGATGGGCTCGCCCAAGCGAGCGTGCAGCAGCCACCAGATCTGGTGCGTCCTTTTCATGACTTGGGGCCAAAGTTGAATTTCTGGCCACACGATTTGTGCAGCTCTAAGGCTGATCATAAGGGCATCAAGGGCCACCCATTCCCCCACACTCCAACACCATTTGACTCCCATCACCTTCATCAAACCTCCCAACTCCAAGAGCAAGATTTCATCACCCTCTCACCACAAACACTTGATTTTGAGCAAATCAAACTCAAGATCAACCAAGCCCCATCAAGCTTACACCATGGAAGTGAGTTGAAGTCTCATTCCCTCTCCTCCCTCCATCACGTGTTGCTTCCTCCCTTCTCCTTCTTGGTTTTCAAATTCCACCATCACTTGGGGTAAGTAGAGTCTTATGGCATGATGTTAATTCCTTTCCAACTCTCTTTAGCTCATGAAAGTTGTATTTAATCTCCTCTAGGGCTCAAGCTTTTCTCACTTCAAGTCGATCAAGAATCAAGGTCACCATCAACTTCTCAATTTTTAAGCTAAGGAATCATCACATAGGACCTCCCTCACCTCAAGGAACTCTTATATTTATTGGTTTTGAGGTAAGAAGGGAAGTGTTACCTCTACTTAGGGGGTATTTTTCTAGCTTGTATATAGGGGGAATTAAGGGTAGAGAATAAAATAGAAAGAGGAACTTTAGGGAAATTGATTAGAATAGGATTTATGAATGGTTAATGGATATGACTTTAATTGTGTATGTTTGTAATTGCCTAGATTTAAGTATTTGTGGGTTTGATAATGAGAGTGAGCTATAGAGTTAGAGATGAGATAGACAATTGGATTTAGTGATAATTGGAATAGAGAACTTAACGGTAACTTGAAACAATTGTAGGTTGTGAATACGTAACAAATAGGGGATAAATAATCAAATAGTTGAACTATGTGAAAATTGGGAACAATGATGATGAATGTGGATTATGGTCTGGTTTGAAAGTCAATAATGAATATAGTGATTAGGAAGTTGGTTATGTTATTGATTTTAGTATTTAGAATGGAATTGGAATGAACATGAATAATTGATTATGATAATGAGTATTATCTATGGACCCTCCAAAATGGAGAGGATACGTTCATGACCCTCCCTACGCGGAGTGGGAAATTATATTATCATGACCCTCCATAAGGGAGGGGATATTTTCAGGACCCTCCGTGAAGGAATGGATATTATCATGACCCTCCGTAAGGGAGTGGATATTTTCAGGACCCTCCGTGAAGGAGTGGATATTATCATGACCCTTCGTAAGGGAGTGGATATTTTCAGGACCCTCCGTGAAGGAGTGGATATTATCATGACCCTCCGTAAGGGAGTGGATATTTTCAGGACCCTCCGTGAAGGAGTGGATATTATCATGACCTTCCGTAAGGGTGTGGATATTATCAGGACCCTCCGTAAGGAGTGGAGTACTATAGAATTGTATGTGCAGTATCATGACCCTTCATAGGGAGTGAATAATATCAGGACCCTCCGTAGAGGAGTGGAAAATTATATAAACGAGAAGGAGTAGATAATATCAGGACCCTCTGTAGGGGAGTGGAATATTTTATGAACAAGGCCCTCCATTAGGAGTGAGTATTAAATGGGATTAAAAGGATAGGTAGGTTGTTAGAACCTACAATCGGTGGGTGAAATAACTAGGAGACACTAGGAGAACACCTAGAAGGGGGTTGAATAGGTGTTAGAGAAACCTTGAAAGATTTTCGAAAGAAACAAATCTAAACAATTAAAACAAATGATTTTTACAAAATTCTCTCAGTCTTAATCGATTAAATCACAATGTTAATCGATTAAAACTTCATGTTAATCGATTAATAGAATGCTTAATCGATTAATGCCGAAAGCTTGATTAAAATTAATCAATTAATGAAAACAGTTACTCGATTAATCACTGTTAAAACTGAAAAATCACTTTTTAATCAAATACGAAAATCAATCAATTAACACATAAGATCAGAGATAAAGCGGAATTGATTAACACCAATATTCTTATTGATTACCTAGGTTATGAAAATGATTTTCCCCAAATCAATTTACACAATTAAGATTCAATTCAATCAATTATGAAAATCAATCTTTTCTAGGTTTTCAATCAAGAACACAATGAATGACTTGAATGTAAAGAGTTAAGGGTTTAGAGATACGACACAGTGATTTATCCTGGTTCACTTTCATCCACTTGAAAGCTACATCCAGTCCCCTCTTCAACCAAGAGAGATTCTTCACTATGAGGAATTAGAGTTCTCAAATTACAAGTAAATGCCTCACAAGACTCCCTTCTTGCTAGCCTACAAGAGATACCACACCCTTGCCTTGTAACCCTATTGAATCTAATCTAACCTCTTCTCTTGCTTGCCGATTCCCCACAACAAGTCTTCCAATTTGCTTTGAGATACTTCAAAGGCTTCCACTTGCTTGATGATGCCTCACACCAAGACTTCCAATTTGCTTGTTAACACAACAAGACTTCCAATTGCTTGATAACAATCAAGACTTCCAAATGCTTGTTTGCTTGATGAACAACCAAGACTTCCTTTGTTGTAGATAGCTTGCCTTCTTTGCAATGATTACAACTCAAATGAAAAACAATAACAATCCTATGAATCTCTTTCAAAAGCTATGAAAATATCAACATAAGAGATTCAAAGATTCTTGATCAAAGAATGTAAAAATGAGAACTTTGATCTATGAAAGTGAGAGAGAATAGAGTGGCTTGATTCTAGATTGTAATAATGATTCACAATAATTGGGAAAAGGTTTATATGAAATACCCAAAAGATAGGAATGCTTAGAAGTGCTTTTGAGAAGTGAAAAACGTATTTAAAAAACCAGATCTGTACGTGTTAATCGATTAACAAAGGTCTTAATCGATTAATACATGAGTTAATCGATTAAGTGCGCAAGGCATGAAAATTCTAATCGATTAGTCAAAGTGCTTAATCGATTAGTCAAAGTGCTTAATCGATTAGTCAGATGAAAACCACTTAAAAACTTGTTTTCTCAAAAACTAAACCTTTTCTTTCAAACCTTTAAGCCACCTATTGATTTTAGGTAAAGTGAAAACTCAAATTATGATATAATCATGACCTTGATAGAGATTCACTACCCTCTATTTACTCTACCCAAACTCATAAACTAAAAGACTTGAGAGGCGAAAGATATTACAATAAAACATAAACTACCAAACTAAGTCTTCATGAGCTTGCTCTCTCTTCATCACTTGATGTTTGTTGTTGCTTGATGAGCTTGAACTTGATCAACACATTTGTAGCTTGTTCAAAACCTTTTGTCATTTATCAAAACATTCTCAATGGATCTTACAATCTCCCCCTTTTTGAAAATGACAAACCATGTTTTGAATTTGTTTGAAGTTCTTTGAAGTTGTTGATACTTGAACCATTTAAGCACTTGGTGAGATTCTTGTTCCCCCTCAATTAATGCTTTGACATTTGAATTCTAATTGATAGAAGCTTGATTCTCCCCCTATTTTCAACAACTTTGCTCAACCTATATAAAAACAACAAAACACAAACCTTTCTCCACAAAACAACCATTTCTCCCCCTTTTGGCATTATCAAAAAGTAACATATACCAATTGAAATATAAAATGCTAAGTCAAAGTAGAGAAATCATATTCATTTATTTCTTCATAACATTGATACCAAATGTACAATCACAAGAACTATACCAATTGTATAAACAAATGTAAGAACTATACTTTGAAATGTGATACCAATTGGTAAGAAAATATGACAATGAAATATAATACCAATTGTAACAAACTAATTGAAAATAAAAAGTCATCACATCACTTAACAAAGTAAGATATCAATGGTAAAGAAATATCATAAAAGCAACAATAGCATGATAATCAAATAATGATCAAAATGATACCAATTGAGATTATAAAGAAGTAATACCAATTGTAAAAACAGTACCAATTGCAACTTATTAAAAAAATATCAATTGAGAGAACTATGATCAATATCTAACAATATCAAATGTTACCAATTTGTAGGATTTTCTCTTGATACCAATTGAAGATGCAAATGAATGAATAACACATGAAAGTCCTTTTGCTCTTCAATCATACCTACAAAAACAATCATGCTTTGCTTTTTGGTATCCAAATGGTTTTGGATCCATTTTTGTTAGTGTAGGGACTCTCACCCTTTTTCACCCAAACAAACTTTCCTTTAGGTATACCATGCACTTTAATATAACATACATTTGAAGTATGTCCATGAGTACCACAATAGAAACATGTTGGTACATTTGAAAAATCAACTTTAGAAAAATCAACAACATTTCTATGAGACTTACTCTTAGCATTAGTATAACCCAAACCAAACTTGTTTGAATTTTCTCTTTGAAAATTTAACAATGTGCGCAATCTTATATCACCATTTGTGATAATTGCAAGCTTATTTTTCAAAATAGAATTTTCATCTTTAAGCAACTTGCAATCCTCACAATCAACCACATTATTCAATCTACCAGCACAATCACAAGAAGAACTAGCATATATAAGATCAAGAGTTTCATTTTGAAGATTAAGCTCATCAACTTGTTTTTGAAGTTCTAAAATCTTTTGTTGATGTTTCAAAATGAGCTTCTTCCTTTCAATATTTTTCGAAGCTAGTTTCTTGAGATGTTCATGCATTTCTTCATAAGCATTATATAAGATTTCATATTTAGAAGAAATTTCGGATTTAGTTTCACTTACATCGCTTTCGTAGCTTTGCTCACTTGATTCATCATTTGAACTTTCCTCTTCTTCTACTAGAGCTATCAAGTTGAGACAAGCGACATCTTCATCATCCGAAGAACTATTCGATGTGCTTTTCTTGTCATCTTCATCATCACTATTCCAAACTATGTATGCTCTTTTAGATTTAGAATTTTTCTTTTCTTTCTCCTTCTTCTTGAGATACTTAGAGCATGAGTACTTGAGATGACCGGGCTTTCCACATTCATGGCAAACTATACCTTCTTTTGATGTCTTGGTCTTGTAGTGTGGGGGATCCTTCTCTTTACTTTTGTTCTTGTTCAACCTTCCTTTTCTCCTTAGAATCTTATTGAACTTTCTTAGTAGAAGCTTCATCTCCTCTTCATCAATGTCCGAATCGGAATCTTCATTATCATCATTATCATCGGAACTCTCTTCCTTTTGATATGATCTTTGAGCTTTAAGAGCGATTCCTTTTCTTTCTTTGTTCTTGTCCGATTCTTCATGCATATGTAAGCGTCCAAGCTCCATTTCATGTTCTTGAAGCTTTCCGAAAAGTGTTGCTAAGTCCATGGTGTCCAAGTCCTTTGATTCAACAATTGCGGTAACCTTAGGTTGCCATTCCCTACTTAGACATCTTAAAACTTTGTTAACAAGTTCACAATTCAAGAAAGTTTTTCCAAGAGCAATGAGATGATTAACAATATGAGTAAAACACTTTTGCATAAAACATATAGATTCATTAGGCAACATACGAAACAATTCATATTCATGCATCAAAGAATTTAATCTAGCACGCCTAACTTCACTAGTGCCTTCATGTGTGACTTGCAAGGTGTCCCACATTTCTTTGGCATTACGACATTGGGAGACTCTAAAGAACTCATCATAAGATAAAGCGGAGCTGATGATATTCTTAGCTTTTAAATCATATTGAATTTTCCTTTTATCATCATCGGTCCACTTATCTTTGGGAGTTAGTGTAAGTACACCTTCTACTTCTTTTGAGGGAATATAAGGACCATTTTCAATGGCTTCCCAAATGTTCACATCTATGGCTTCTATAAAGATTCTCATCCTAATTTTCCAATAAGCATAACCCTCTCCACCAAACATAGGAGGGCGGCTAATTGAAGCACCTTCACCACCAAAGGGATTCGTAGAACCCATTGTAGTTTCCTCAAGGATCTTAACGAAAAAGCTCTATGCTCGTGTATTTCGACCGAGCTCTGATACCAATTGTTAGAACCTACAATCGGTGGGTGAAATAACTAGGAGACACTAGGAGAACACCTAGAAGGGGGGTTGAATAGGTGTTAGAGAAACCTTGAAAGATTTTTGAAAGAAACAAATCTAAACAATTAAAACAAATGATTTTTACAAAATTCTCTCAGTCTTAATCGATTAAATCACAATGTTAATCGATTAAAACTTCATGTTAATCGATTAATAGAATGCTTAATCGATTAATGCCGAAAGCTTGATTAAAATTAATCGATTAATGAAAACAGTTACTCGATTAATCACTGTTAAAACTGAAAAATCACTTTTTAATCAAATACGAAAATCAATCAATTAACACATAAGATCAGAGATAAAGCGGAATTGATTAACACCAATATTCTTATTGATTACCTAGGTTATGAAAATGATTTTCCCCAAATCAATTTACACAATTAAGATTCAATTCAATCAATTATGAAAATCAATCTTTTCTAGGTTTTCAATCAAGAACACAATGAATGACTTGAATGTAAAGAGTTAAGGGTTTAGAGATACGACACAGTGATTTATCCTGGTTCACTTTCATCCACTTGAAAGCTACATCCAGTCCCCTCTTCAACCAAGAGAGATTCTTCACTATGAGGAATTAGAGTTCTCAAATTACAAGTAAATGCCTCACAAGACTCCCTTCTTGCTAGCCTACAAGAGATACCACACCCTTGCCTTGTAACCCTATTGAATCTAATCTAACCTCTTCTCTTGCTTGCCGATTCCCCACAACAAGTCTTCCAATTTGCTTTGAGATACTTCAAAGGCTTCCACTTGCTTGATGATGCCTCACACCAAGACTTCCAATTTGCTTGTTAACACAACAAGACTTCCAATTGCTTGATAACAATCAAGACTTCCAAATTCTTGTTTGCTTGATGAACAACCAAGACTTCCTTTGTTGTAGATAGCTTGCCTTCTTTGCAATGATTACAACTCAAATGAAAAGCAATAACAATCCTATGAATCTATTTCAAAAGCTATGAAAATATCAACATAAGAGATTCAAAGATTCTTGATCAAAGAATGTAAAAATGAGAACTTTGATCTATGAAAGTGAGAGAGAATAGAGTGGCTTGATTCTTTGTAAAAAAAAATATCAAAATGATTCTAGATTGTAATAATGATTCACAATAATTGGGAAAAGGTTTATATGAAATACCCGAAAGATAGGAATGCTTAGAAGTGCTTTTGAGAAGTGAAAAACGTATTTAAAAAACCAGATCTGTACGTGTTAATCGATTAACAAAGGTCTTAATCGATTAATACATGAGTTAATCGATTAAGTGCGCAAGGCATGAAAATTCTAATCGATTAGTCAAAGTGCTTAATCGATTAGTCAAAGTGCTTAATCGATTAGTCAGATGAAAACCACTTAAAAACTTGTTTTCTCAAAAACTAAACCTTTTCTTTCAAACCTTTAAGCCACCTATTGATTTTAGGTAAAGTGTAAACTCAAATTATGATATAATCATGACCTTGATAGAGATTCACTACCCTCTATTAACTCTACCCAAACACATAAACTAAAAGACTTGAGAGGCGAAAGATATTACAATAAAACATAAACTACCAAACTAAGTCTTCATGAGCTTGCTCTCTCTTCATCACTTGATGTTTGTTGTTGCTTGATGAGCTTGAACTTGATCAACACATTTGTAGCTTGTTCAAAACCTTTTGTCATTTATCAAAACATTCTCAATGGATCTTACAGGTTAGTGTGTAAAATGATTGAAGGAAATGATAGAATCAAGAAAGGTTAAGGACATAGTCGAAAGGAATAAGAAATGAATATGGTCAACAATAGGGTATTAAGGAAGCAAGGGAAATTGAAATAGAAAATATAATTCAAGTGATAACGGGTAGTAATCTCTTAGTTGTTCTCTATGTCATTTTAGAATGTATTTTCTAAGTTCTCTGTAATGCTACCCTTCTTGATATATTTTTACAGGTGAAGAAGGAGCTTACACGAGTATGGCCGAGCAGGATCACATTCCACAACGTGGAATGTGAAGTTAGTTGGGGAACGAATGGCGGACAAGGGACTTATTTTGGGAAAAATGAAATGTTTTGTTGACATAACAAATGCTAGTTGGTTATTTTGTGGAAAAACTAAGGTGTTTTAAGACTTGTATATACTTTTATAAACCTGATGTAATGGTGCTACGGCACACTGTTTAGATGCTTTTTGAATTGATTCAAGTGGTTGCATGCTCATTTCATGTGTAGGAAAATTGATCGGAATAATTAAAATACTTTGATTTTTACTTGATCTTGACAAACCCTTGATTTTTGGTTTTGATCTTCAACTTATTCATGAAAAAGTTTGATGATGGACACATGCATGTTGTTTTGAACAAAGACTTGATTTTTCAATGATCATCACGACTTTGGTCTTTTATTACTCAAAATGATTTTTACCTTTCATTTATGCAACAATATTTAATTTCATAAGTTGATCTACAAGATTTAGGTGCATGCATGTGGTCTTTGAATAAAGGGATTTTATTTTCCTAAGAACCTCACGGTTTTACATGAAAACTAAGGCAATAGGTTTTTGGAAAGATGCTTTTAACTTGATTCATGATTTATAATTTTACATGTTAATTTCTTTATTTCAAGGACTTTTAAGAAAGCATAATTAAAATGAAAACTCGATTTAAGGGAATGATATTTTTAGAGTTTTGTGTGGGAAAAGGGTGCATAGTTTGATTCATGACTTTTGATGTTGCATTGAACCAAAAGTCTTGTTTTTGTCAAATAGAGGTTCGGCCTAGGCATAGCAAAATAGACTAGGACTCTTTTCAATCAAGTGACATAAAAACAATAAGTATAATTGTGAAATTGGGTAAAATAAATAATTGGGAATTGTGTTGCATTTCTATTTGGTTTTTGGATTAAAAAGTAAAGGAAATGAATGAACTAAATGGTTTTAGAAAGAGTTTTGTGTTTGATTGAATATGTGCATGTGCATTCGGGTAAGAATAAAAAGGAAGAGTAAATAATTTTGTGGCATGAACAAGAAAATGGAAATTTAGTGCTTGAAATAAATCAAGTTGACTTATGTGTTTTAAATTGTAATTCTTAACTCGTTTTCCTTGAATACACTCGGTCACATAGAGTAAAAAATTTAGGGAGTTTAATTGCATGAAATAAAATGCATATGATGATTTTTGAAAAGGATAAGGTTGTTTAAAATAAACGAAATAATTGTGCTCGATTTAAATCCTTGGTCCAATGTGGTTGTGAATTTATGTATGCATAAGTGTTTGTGTTAAGAACTATTGGTGAAGTTGCATACATGCCTTGATACTGATTTACTTGGTTATATGCTTGGTGAAGTGTTGAACTATTTAAAGCGGAAAGTGTTTTTGAAATGTTTTCGGAGTTGATCAAAGTGATTTTTATAAAATAATTCCTTGCTGTCTAGAATTATTTAAATGGTTTTTGAAAGTACTTGAGTTATAAACACCCGAGCAAATTGAAAGACAACGGTTGTGTTTTTAAGTTTTTGACAAGGAATGAGAGGTGTTTAAGTTACGAAAAAGATTTTCCTAATACAAATTAATAACAAAAACGTATTTTATTTAGTACGAGGAATTTGAAAGACGAGGGATTGGGGCAGCCGGCAGCAGAAAGGATCCGAGGCGACAGTACGCAATAAATTGCTGGACCTCAGGTGAGAGAGAAGCTATCCTAAGACACTGTGGTGTTTAGGTGAATTATTAGGACGTTCCGTATCATCTCAAAGATCGGAATTTAGTGGTTGGAGTCAGTAGTATAAGTGGCAATTGTTTGCCCTGTGTGGCCACTTATACGAAGGTGACAAAGACTACCCTGTTATTGTGTGATGTTGTGTGTTGATAGCATGTCTTTATTTAATTATGTTTGACAATGCTTATCGTTATTGGTTATGATGAGTAAACTATTGATGGACGTCTGTTACGTCCTGAATGAGAAATGAAAACAAAAGGAAAAAAGTTGAGAAGTAATGAAATTGAAAGTAAAAGACATAATGAGAAAGGAATAATGATGGAAGGTATGAGAGGGAATACAAAGAGATAAGGATTGAGATTGGGGAAAAGAATGAATAATAAGGTTGTTGAAAACGAGCCAGAGCTGGGAAGAGTGATGGTGATATGCGGTGTGATTTGAGCGGAGCGGGGCTCCTTTGTCTTGGTTTTAGACTGGGAACTAGTGTTGAGTTGAGCTTGCTTCTCCATTAGCGCCCAGCAAAGTTGTGTTTTTGAAAAAGGTTTTGGAGAAACGGTTTTTGAAAAGATTTTTGGGAAAAGGTTTATGAAGAGAAATATTTTTGAAAGGATTTTTGAAAAGGTTTTGGAACGAGGCTTTTGAAAAGATTTTTAGGAAGAGGTCTTTGTAAATATTTTGAAAGAGATTTTGAAAAGATTCTGAAAAGATTGTGAAAGACGATTTTGGAAAGGAGTTGTAAAAGGATTATCTTTGAGAAAGTTTGCAAGATGTTTATGAAAGTGTGTCTTGAGGAAAGTGGGATTGTGTTGAGAAGGTTGAGAAATGAGAATTTGAGAATGTGACGTGATCCCAGCTCTGTGCTATGTGAGATTTGATGAGAGAAAGGCTATGCCAAGTTAGTGGTCGGGACTCGTTGAAGGGTTGCACGAAGGACGGGCCGACCTTAGGATAATTAAAAAGATAAAAGACTTAAAAGACATACGCGGTGAGGTATGAGAGTGCGAAGTAGTGGAGAGGAAGGAACGATAAGTATCTGCGGATACCTAGGACGAGATTGCATTAGGGGAGGACGATGACGGTGAAACGTCAAGAAGTCTAGAGTATGTTTCTAGGCAGAACGAACTCCACATGTGGCGCACTAACGTGGTGGGGACTGGGTCTAATGCCGTGGCAAGTTCTGCGGGCCCACTAGAAACATACTGTCGCCCCCTAGATTGCAAATCGAGAACAGTGAGAGGGACTGGAGTGGGGCATTTTTTTTGCCACTGCGAGGCAGTGTGCCATGATTGTTATTGATATTATTGAGGCTGAGTCCTCCTGGCTTGGAGCCATTTGTGTGTGACAGCTGTCGTTCCCGCACGGTAAAGGTCCTGTACTCCTGTTTGCTTCCGACTAGGTTGGGTGAATGACCGAGGAGATGTAGACGTGAGTGATAGCCGGGATCGAAATGAGTGACTTGATGATATCCTAAAACTTCCCCATCATTAAAGGTTGTGAAATGAAATGGTTGGAGTAAAAGAGAAGTATGATTATGGAAAAGAAGAGGGATGAAAGAGAAATAAAGAATGTTCATAAGAAGAAAAAGTAATGAAAAGATGATAACAAATATGAAGATAATAATCATAATAATAATAAAGTGAGATAATGATGATAATGATATGCTTGATTGTGTGTGTTGTATGTCGTATTGTATGTCTGTATGGTCCTATTATTTTGCCTATCGTAATTCCACACCGTCGACGATTCGTCGTTCGGATCGCTTACTCTCTCCTGTTCGTTGGCCTATCGGTGCCACTGGTATTTCAACGGGCAGATGGAGTATGTAATGGACATCACCATGTGGAACAAGTATGGAAGAGGCTGGAAGCACACCCCACAAGGCTGGGCATGGACCGGTTACACGGAGATCGTGATTCCGGACCCGGAGCATCAATTGAGTGGAGCGAACCTGGAGTCACATTTGGGGCAAGTCAATTTACGAGGGTTCCAGAGCTATGAGGAGAAGGTCCAGTATGAGAAGCAGAAAAATCCTACTGTAGCAGATGGAGTGAAGGGGATGTCCAACAACAATGAGGAGACAACCACGCAAGCAGCATCGTCTTCAAGAGCGAAAAGAGGACGCAAGAGGGACAAGGCGCTCTACCCGCTCGTTTATAATAGGAAAGTTTAAAGAGGATGAAGTAACCTAGGTTGTTGTGAGTGGTTGAAGGTAAGGATTACCGATGCCATGAGCCATTGTGTAAATAAGCTAAAGTTTTAAATTGACTTGCGAAGTACCTTGTTATGCAAGGTGATTTGAAACTAAGCTCTTTTGTGGAAACACTGTTTTCCGAAAAGAAAGGTTTTAGTAACAACTCGGTTTTCGAAAAAGGGTGTTGAGAACATCGAGAATGTTTCCATAATGTGTCCAGACACTTCAACAATGTTTTATAAAAAAAAATCTGGCCTCAATTTTTGCAACTTTATCGAGTAGAAGTAACTATTTTTGGTTTACGAAAATCGGGCTGTTACACGGTCACTCAACTTCCCTCATCAAGATAGGATTTGCTCACAAAAAGGAGGAAGATGCCAGAGGAGGAGACTGTCATGCTAACCCAAGAGTGCAACACCATTCTTCAAAAGAAGCTGCAAAACAAGTTGAGGGACCCAGGGAGCTTCAGTTTACCATTCAACATAGGTAAGGAATACCAAGGTAAGGCTCTTTGTGATTTAGGAGCTAGTGTAAACATTACGCCTTTGTCTTTATTTAATGATCTGGGTATTGGAGAAGCTAATCCCACTTTGGCTATGCTTCAGTTAGCTGATAAGTCTGTCCTCCGCCCTTATGGTGTGGTGGAGGATGTTTTGGTTTAAATTAATGATTTTATCTTGCCAGCTGACGTTATGGTTCTTGACATTGAAGAGGATTGACATATTCCTCTAATATTTGGTAGACCATTTTTTGTCACAGCTGGAGTAGTGATAGATGTGCCTAGGGGGGAGGTAATTCTTCATGTGAATGGGGATCAGAGCACAATTAAAACTCATAAAGCTTGCATAAGCAGGGATCTCTTCAAGAGTGCCACCAAACGGGATGTTTATCTGAAGCTTCTTGAACACCTCCATAAACCTTGAGAATTGCTTCTTATCCTCTTCTTTCTTCAGCCTTTAAGGAAAGGGCACCTTGACTGGTGCTAGTGGTGTCTAGGCCTTAGCCTGATTCGCAGGTGAATCCTGCTTCTTTTGCTCCTCGAATGTGTTCTTCTCAACCGACTTCTTCAACTCATCCTTCTTTCCATCTTCAGCTCCATTACTCTTCATCTTCGGCTCCTCATACGATTTGCCACCACGAAGAGTTATAGCATTGCATCTTTCCTTTGGATTAGTGATTGTGTCACCAGGAAATGTTCCTGGCAACCTCTCTGATATCTGCTTGGAAATTTGACCCACTTGCACCTCCAAATTCCTGATGCTACTAGCTCTTTGATTAGCAAAGTTCGCCCTAATCTCTTCCATAAAATTATTGGTTGAAGTAGCCAATTTCTCCACTGTCATCTCCCAAGTTTGTTTCTGTGGCTGTGGCGGATTCAAGGCCGAACTATTCCATGAGAATTCGGGTGATTCATATACCCCGGATTGTAGGTGTTGGAAAACAGATTGTTCCTTTGTTGACCTCCATCACCCACATAATTAGCTTGCTCCTCAATGGTCTCCGAGCTCTTTCCAACATTAGGTGGACATTCACCATTGCGATGATTCCCACCACAAAAATCATAGACTAAGTTGACTGCAGCTGTCAAATGAGTTTGTCCCATGTGCTTAGGCAATGAAACTATCTGTTGCTGCATCTCTTTATTCTGCTGGAGAAGGGTCTGAACTTGAGTGGAGCCCAGGTCAAAATTCCTCAGGATCCTCCGCTCACTCAGGGCTTGGTTGTTGTTGTAAGCCATTGTTTCAATTATTGTTGGAAACCAACAAGGGGCTAACAATCGATTAGAGGGGGGTGAATAGGAGATTGAAGCAAGTATATTGATTTTTCGAATTAGTTGAAAAACACTTCAATTTTTGTTCGTCGGTTTAATGGAAATGCCAAGCTGCAACTGAGCAGACGCTGGTTAATCGATTAACCAAATCTTTTAACGAATTGGTTAAGTTATTAACCGAGCTGCTGCACACTGTAGCTCGGGTTTTACACCTTAAAATGTGACGAGCAAGAACTCAAGGTAGTGAGCTTGGATTTAGCCGATCAACTGCTCGGATAAATACAAATCAGCACCAAACCAGAAAATGAAAAATGCAGAGAACATAAATGCAGCAAGCAAGAAAATAAAAAAGACACCAGAGTTTTTATACTGGTTCACTCTCACCCACTTGAGAGCTACGTCCAATCCTCTCTATAACCTTAGAGAGATTTTCAATTAATCAAATCAAATTGGTTACACGGGTTTTACAAGTGACCCACACTATACCCCAGGATTTACAGTAGACCCACTACAAACCTATCCCATTTGAGAGTGTACCAAATTCTCAAACACTACCCCAATTTGATATTGATTCTGCTGAAGCCCACGTTCAGCACTGCACAACCGAAGCTTCTTGACCAACAAGAACCCGCTTCAAAATCAGAGTACAGAGATGAGATGAGGTTGGCTCCAATCTAAACACTCACTGATTTTGATTTTGAAAGTTTGGAATTCAAGTGAGTAAACGGTTAGTGGGAATGTCAGAGAGGATTGAAACAAAGTTTCAAGTATGAAAGTTTTTCACTCTGTTTTTGAAGAAAATAAAGACCGTTGTGATTTGGGAGAGAAGATTGAAAATTCAGTTTTGTTGGAAGTTAAGCCCTCTCATGGACTCCAAAAAGAATTAAAGGTTAAAGTTATGATGATAACAAACTTAAGATTCAAGCAATGCAATCACAAGTCCTTCCAAGCTCAAGTTGAAGGCTCAAGCAAATAGAAGTCTTCAATCCCTTTCCCTTAGGACATGTTGTAAGGTAATGAGGTCTTATGTTCTTAATGAGTTAAAAGGCCAATGAGTTTTTCACTTAAAGGAGAAGAAAAAGAGTTTTCGTGAAAATCAATTTTCTAACTTAGTTTCTGTGGAAATGATTGATGAAACAACTCAGGATGTTTTTATGTTATGAAAATATATTTTTACAAGTGCAAGAAGGAGTAATCGATTACCTTCTTGAAGTAATCGATTAACTTTGTTGCATCACAGAAAAACCAGAGTATGTGTAATCGATTATGTGAACTTGGCTAATCCATTACTTTTTGAATAAGAGTAATCGATTACCTGGATCAAGTAATCGATTAAAATTGTTGCATCATACATTTTCCAGAAGCAGAGTAATCGATTATAGCTTTGTAGTAATCGATTACATGATGTTGCATCATACAAAATCAGAGGCTGAGTAATCGATTATTAGAATAGTGGTAATTGATTATATGAGTTGCATCATATACTAAACAGAAGTGATGTAATCGATTACATGCATGTGATAATCGATTACTGGTTTTTCAAAAGGTTTTCAAAGTTTCTATTTTTGAGGTGATAATCGATTACCTTTATGAAGTAATCGATTACCTCAAATTTTATTGAAAAACGTGTCAGAATCATTTTGATTTATTTCCAGATTTGTTTTTACCTAATTCATTCTGATTTATTTTCAAAATTCGAATTTGATTTTATTTTTGAATTATTTCCTTAATTGTTTTAAATCAAACCCTTGATTTATTTTCTTAAATCTATTTGATATGTATTTGATTTTAAAACCTATTCTATGTTATTACAAAATCATATTTTATCTTATTCTGATTTTAAAATTGATTTTAATTTGTTGTCTTAAATCTTTTTGATTTATAAAAGTTTTATTTTTTGAAAGATAGAAAAGAAAAATCACTCCAACATTCTAAACATTCCTGATAATCTGATATTCACGCTCTTTCTCTTATTCTCCAACTTTTCTCTGGTTTTCACGTTCATACATTTTTAAGAACAAAACCTTGTTGGCCTTGTAACTTCTCACAAAAAGACTTCATTGCCATAGAGATATTATTGTTGTATCCGTGTTGTTGATAACACACTATACTATTGTTATCACTCACATCATATTGTATTTGAACCGTAGATCGTAGGGAGTGTTTCCCTAGGTGTGAAGGATTGTATTCCTTTGTAGGGTGAGGAACCCTTGTGTGATATTGAGGCCCCTAGCGAACGGAGGTTCCTAGTAGTGTGCGGGGTGCTCTGGTTGTAATTGGGTGCGGCTCAATTGCTGGCTATAGAAATCTCAATCGAGTCGCTCGGGGACTGGACTAGGCCTTTCGACGGGAAGGCTGAACCAGTATAAAAAATCCTGGTGCAAGCTTTTCTATCCCTATCTCTTTTAATTTCCGCATTTTCGTTTATTTACGTTTTCGCGCTACTCTTATTTTATTATCAATCGAATTTGCTCTCCATCTCAAACGTCTAATCTCTCCATCGCAAAAATATTTTTTAAATTGTAAGTGCTTTTGCAATAAATTAATAAAACTCGATTCACCCCCTTCTCGAGATTTTGAGGCCAAACCCAACAAGTTTTAGCTTGCAAGTATCATGTATTGTTCCTATTGGAAAGGAACCTCTTATATACTCCCTCTCTAATCTCTTGAGAAAAGAGAGAGAAAGAGGACCTACGAAAATCGTAGGTTGTTTCCATTCCAACGGAAATAATTACGTCAAATCACTGAGTAATTGGTCATTCCCGCTTTAACCATTGGTTAAACTCAATTTGAATTTTAAACTTAGAAAAGCACGTGAGTTTAATCTTAAGACACCTACCCAACACTTAAAATAAATTTAAAAAGGTTGAAGGCCGAAGTTGAGTGGAGTCGAAGAGTGTTGTTGATTTGTTGAAGACGATGAGCAGAAATGCCGAGCTTGACTTCATTTGAGCTTTGAGGGTGAGATAGCCGAACAACTTAATTGAGTTGATTGACGCCGAGCAACATTGCCGAGCTGGTCTGATTCTGAGTAACATATCCAGAACCGATCTGATGTCGAGCAACATTGTTGAGCTATCCTCTTGCCGAGCAGATATGCTTTGAGATCAAGAGCTCTGATGTGTCGAGCTTGTGCCTAGCTCGAAGTCTGAACTTGGATTGAAGATTGATGAAGAAGCTTGGCCGAGCTTGATGATCAACCTTGAACTGGAGTTCGAGAACCGAGCTTTGAAAAGTTCGACTAAACCAACTTGAGATCTGAGCAATTCTGATCTTGAGCAAATTTCTGAGCCGAGCAGTAATCTGATCCGAGCTTGAGGTCTTCTAAACCGAGCTTGAAACTTCTGAAATAAGTTGACCAGATGCTGAGCTTGACGACTGCCGAGCTTGAAGACTTCTGAACTGAGCTAATCTGATTCCGAGCTTAAAGTCTTCATTGAGCTTTGACAACTTCACCGAGCTTGACATCGGTACCAACCTTGGGGACTTGTGTTATTTCTTCTGATATAAGCTGAACTGGTATGATGTTATGCCGAGCTCGTCAACTTGATCGAGCTTTGCATCTTCACTGAGCTAGGGAACTTGGATGATTAATCTTCTTGATGAATGGTGTTCCCGAGCTTGACGAAAGTTGGAGCTTCTTCTCGGCTGACTGAGTCTTCTATGAGCACTAAGTGTTGTTGAGCTTTGACGTCGGCGGACTTAGTCTACTTTGAACTATAGTTGTTACCGAGCTTGACGTCGGCTGACTCAATCTTTTCTGATCGATAGTGTTGCCGAGCTTGAAGTCGGCTAACTGAGTCTGCTCTGAGTGATAGCACGGATTGATCACTTCCGAGTATGCACTGAGCTGATCCATGCCGAGCTGAACAACATACCAAGTTGATTTGATTTCCAGGATACTTCATTGCTGTTTGGCTTCATCACACCTTGGTCGAGAACCGAGCAACTACATTTATCATCATCAACAATCTCTTTGATTTAAAATCATTTGTTATCATCAAAATCTCTTTGATTCAACAATCTCCCCCTTTTTGATGATGACAAATGCTTGTTGATTTTTGCTTGATTTTGCCCATGTATGCTCAGAAAACTCCCCCTGACTTGCTGCTCTGAAAGCTTGAAGAACTGGAAGTCAAAACTACTCTGCTCTGCTCTAAACATTCTCCCCCTCTGGCTGCGCTCGAATAACGAATAAAAAATCTGAGCATCATCAACAATTTGAAACTGCAAAAACAACACCCTTTCTCCCCCTTTTGGCATGATAAAAAAGGAGCCAAAATTTAAGCACTTTGCCAAAAGATAGGTTAGGAAAAAAAACACCTTTTCTCCCCCTACTAGAATTTGACACATGAGAGAGTCGAGGAAGAGGTTAGAATATAACAATTAAAACCGTAAAGAACAAGATCGAACACATTGACATTGAAATGAGACACTTGTTGTTGATGATTGAATAAATAAAAAAATGTCGAACATCACTTAGCCTATGCTGGACTCGTCCAGAATACCGAGCTCTCGTTGAATTCGATAGAGTCTCTCTCGGCAGTGGCTTTGAAAACACGTCGGCTAATTGCTGCTCGGTTAAAACAAATTTGATTTCGCAGTCACCCTTTTGAACATGATCACGCAAAAAATGATGTCTTGTTTCAATGTGTTTGGTTCGAGAGTGATACACTGGATTCTTGGTTAGATTGATTGCACTTGTGTTATCACATTTGATAGGAATGCGATCCAAGTGTAAGCCGAAGTTCGATAGTTGCTGCTTCATCCAAAGGATTTGAGCATGGCAACTACCAGCTGCGATGTACTTTGTGACGACCCAACTTTTATTCCAAAACTTAATATTCATTCTTAGAAAATTCGACCATTTTTTTTTTTTTTAAAACTAAAAGTCAGTCATCATCCATTATCGAGTCTTTGCGGAAATTATAATTATCATGAAAGAAACTATTCATATTATATTTCATAAAAAGGAAAGTACATTTCCATTACATTAAAACTATCACCACTAGGTTTAACTTAAGTACTCTAGGTCATTACATTATATTACATATCTTACAACAAAATTTATAATAACCTTGAGCAACTGGTTCGGAACTCAAAATATCAAATAGATAAGAGAAACCTGATGAGTAGCACTATCCACACTCCAACATCCCAACTCAACTCAATCATCAGTTCCCCACTGACTACCGGTTGAGTTGTCCATGAAATCATCATCAGCCACCGGGTCAGCATCCTCCACCGGATCCTCATCCTCTATCGGATCCTCCTCCTCCTCCTCCTCTTCATGTGCCGGTTCAGATGGCACATATACCGGAGTCCGAGATCGGGCTCTAGTGGAAGGACGAGAGGGAGCAGGAACCTCCAAAATAATTCTTTCTTCAGAGGGTGATGGACTTGGTGGGAGGGTGCGTCTCGGAAAACGTCTTGGCGGCGGTGGTGGTGTTCCATGCCGAAACACAAAATTGGGCGGAATGTGCATAATGTACATCATTGGGATTCTCGTCCTACGCGGACGCATTCGGGACCATGGGTTCGGGTGACGGAAAATAACTTCCACGTCTCCCTCATAGATGGCCCGATGATCCTCGCAGTTCCACTCCCCATTAGGGAGCGGCCTCATCTCCACGCAAATCATGTTCCTGGCCATGACCTACAACAAGGGATTAGGAGTGAGTCATAGCTAAACACAATAACAAATGAGCATAACAGAGGCTAGAAATAACAAGCACAAGTTTCCAGATAGCAATAATAAATGCATATGTATATGCTCAAACTGTCTTTTATAATATTTCATTTAGTTTCGTGATGCATGCCTACTCTCCATTCATGCTACGCGGTTCGGCATCCGAGTATCTCAGGCTCGGGATATTCATAATCCTATGGTTCATCAAACCGGAGCGTATTCACAACCCAGGCGTCACGATTTGATTGGGAATTTGGCCATCATAACATTTTCATGTTACGGAATCCAAATCATCACAGCATCTTCGTGCTATGGCATCACAGCTATCTCAGGGCTGCGGAATACTTCTACCTATACCAGATTCCACAATCAAAATCGGAGCATCTCCATGCATGTCAATGTCACATAATTGTTCATTGTCTTTTTCTCTTTTAATTCATATCTTTGAATATCATGCCTCCAATATAGAGACCCAAAATTCATAATCCTTCTTGCTTATAACCATCTTTTCATTTTTTTTTTGCATTAACTGGTGCTTGTGCTTTCCAAAAATTCCATCAGCGGCCCAGCCACTTTGTGATGGTTTTATACAATAGGAATTTAATTACGTTGTCATTAATTTGTGCAACGACCCCATCTAGGACTCCCAAAATATCAACCAAGTGGGTAAAAACTTCCACTGGGACGTGGGAATAAAATCAACCAAATGGGTGTACGCACCTCCATTGGGACATCCTGTCCGAATATGTCAACCACTGAATAAAATTCCAGTAGGACTCATCCAGGATAAAATCAACCAATGGGATTAAATCTATAGATATTAAGAGCAGAAATTAAAATTTAAGCATATAGGAGTTTAGACGAGTTAATCTTTAATTACTTCATAAAGAAGTAAAGATTTTCTGAAAGTTATTTTAAATTACTCGAGTAGTTCTTCACATACTCGAGTGTTCATGTAAAATTACTCGAGTCCTTCAAGACATACTCGAGTGTTCTTCCCATTTTCCAGAATACTCGAGTCTTTCTTCAATTACTCGAGTGTTTTAGCAGCAGCAGCACCAGTTTCTGCACTTTATAATGCCAATTCGAGTTCAGAGCCTTTCCTTTCCACTTTTATGCAAAACAGTAACTTAGATACATAAAATAAACATGTTAGAACATGTAATCAATATTGAAACAACATCAAATGCAATAAATCACAAAATCAACATAAACTTAGCAAATAACCATTTCACATATGATTTTCATTTCCTTTTGTTTTTAACTTCGAAAATTGATCCAGTGAGCATCATTAGGTCCATTTAGACATGTTTGGTTTATAAAAACTTGGGTTTATGACCTCTATGTCATATTCCCAATTCAAACTTCACCCCTTGATGAACCATATAAGGTTCCTACATTTCCAGCTTGAAATAACTCATTCTAGTATTTAGATAACTCCTCCCTTACCTTAGAGAAGCTAATCAACAAGTAAAACGACAGAGAAATCGGTTGGATCAAAAATCCAAATTCTGGACTTGGTGAAAAAGAGTTGAACAGGCTGACTTTGGCCACAGATTTCACCACGGATTTGGCATGAAAAGAATGAAACAAGTTAGTTTCAGAAACTAGGATATACTAACTTTAATCAGAAACAAGTTTGACACGAAAAGAATCCATGAATTTACCAAACGATTTCAATGAAGATGAATACTTGAGACTGAATGTTACTCTGTTTTTCTCAGTTTTGAACCTCCAACTTTGTAGGCCTAGAACCTGATCTTCAGAAGGCTATTTGAAGTGATTTCGAGTTCTAATTCAAGAATGGAATCAGAACTTCAGTTTGTGTTTAGGTTTCAAGGAAAATGAGTGAGGATTGAGAGAGAACAAAGGGATCAAAGTGAACTCTGTAAAACAGGGAAATTTCTGGTCAAATTCGGGTTTTGGAACTTCAGAGGTGTTGAGGCTTCACCCAAGCATCAATTTATAGTCTAAGAGTACTTCAACTCGAAGTAAGGTTCAGCTCTATGCTTGTCACGTCAAGAAACCGCGTTTTGGTGCGAAATTAATTATAAAACCAACTTATACATTTAGCCAGACTGCTCGATTTACTCGAGTCTTTTTCTTTCTACTCGAGTATATTTCAAAAACTCAAGAACACTCGAGTCTTTTCTGACATACTCGAGTCTTTTGACTCAAAATTCAAATTTTCAAACAGATAGTGATTATACTCGAGTACCCTCTACAATACTCGAGTAAAATATCTTAATTTCAGAAAAATCATTATTTTATTCAACACATTTATTTATTTTGTTTATAAAAATACAGGACCTTACATCCTCCCCCACTTACATAGAATTTCGTCCCCGAAATTCCGATTTACAAAAATAGATGTGGATATTCATCCCTCATCTTAGACTCTAATTCCCATGTGGAGTCAGACACTCCACCTTGCCCCCAGAGAACTCGTACTAACGGAATCTCTTTCCCTCGCAGCTTCTTAATCCTTCTATCCTCTATTCTCACGGGTCCAAGATCAAACGTGAGATTTTCTTTCAGCGGTATCAAATCTTGTTGCAATTGCACAATCGAAGATGGATCTTGGATAAATTTGCGAAGCTGAGAGACATGGAAAACATTGTGCAGGTTGGACAAAAATGGGGGTAGGGCGATCTGATACGCGACAGGGCCTACTCGTTTCAAAATCTGATAAGGGCCGATGAACTTAGGAGATAGCTTCCTTGGCTTCATTACCCTTCCAATTCCAGTCGTTGGCACAACCCGCAGGAATACATGATCTCCTTCTTGAAATTCGAGCTTGGATCTTCGTTGGTCGGCATAGCTCTTCTGGCGACTTTGAGCGATCTTCATCTTCTCTTGGATAGTCCTTACCTTTTCAGTCGTTTCTTGAACTAATTCAGGTCCGATGAGAGCATTCTCCCCCACTTGGAACCAACATAGCGGGGTTCTACACTTCCTTCCATAGAGGGCTTCGTAAGGGGCCATACCGATGCTTGCGTGATAACTATTATTGTAGGTGAATTCCACAAGCGGCAATAACCGATCCCACCCTTCTTGATATTCCAGAACACACGCTCGAAGCAGGTCTTCCAAGGATTGAATCGTCCTTTCCGATTGACCATCGGTTTGAGGGTGATAGGCGGAACTCATCCTCAACTGCGTTCCCAATACCTGATGTAAACTCTGCCAGAACCGGGACACGAAACGGGGATCACGATCCGATACAATACTCGAGGGAATTCCGTGCAATCTAACAATCTCCTTAATGTACAATCTTGCAAGCTTCTCCAACGGATACTGCATGTTGATGGGAATGAAATGTGCAGACTTCGTTAAGCGATCAACCACAACCCAAATTGCATCAAAGCTTTCTCTTGTTCTTGGAAAACCATTTACGAAATCCATAGCTATTCCATCCCTCTTCCATTCTGGTATGCTTAAAGGTTGTAGTTCTCCTCCAGGCTTCTTATGCTCGATCTTCGCCTTTTGGCAGACAAGGCAAGACGCTACGTAAGACGCAACATCCCTCTTTAGTTCGGGCCACCAAAACATCCTCTTCAGGTCTTGATACATCTTCGTTGATCCAGGATGCATACTCAGCTTGCTCTTGTGGGCTTCCTCTAATACAACTCTTCTTAATTCTTGATTTGCCGGGATGCAGATCCGATCCCGGAATCTCAAAATACCATCAGATCCTAATTGGAATTCCGGTTCCACTCCTTCCATTCCTAATCTTTTCTTCTCTAGAAGCTCCTTGTCCGCTTGTTGAAGGTTTCGAACTTGACCCTCAAACTCATTTGTGATTTGCAACATTCCTAACTTGACGCAGCTCGGCTTGAACTGAATTGCCAAATTCAAGTTGCGGAATTCTTCAATTAGCTGAGCTTCCTTTATCATCATCGTACTCATGTGCAACATCTTCCTACTGAGAGCGTCGGCTACAACATTAGCTTTGCCGGGGTGGTAATGCAATTCGAATTCATAATCCTTCAGGAATTCCATCCACCTACGTTGCCTCATATTCAGTTCCTTTTGGTCGAAGAGATACTTCAAACTTTTATGGTCGCTGAATACTTGGAACGTATTACCATACAGGTAATGTCTCCAAATCTTCAAAGCAAAGACAATGGCAGCCAATTCCAAGTCATGAGTAGGATAGTTCCCTTCATGCACCTTCAGCTGACGAGATGCATAAGCAACAACTTTCCCTTCTTGCATCAAGACACAACCCAAACCTTGTCGAGATGCATCACAATAAACATCGAAGCTTTTCCTAGGATCGGGCAAAGTTAACACTGGAGATGATGTTAACTTGTCCTTCAATGTCTGGAAGCTAACTTCACACTTCTCATCCCAGACAAAAGGTTGCTCTTTCCGGGTCAAACGAGTCAACGGAAGAGCCAACTTGGAAAAACCTTCGATAAACTTCCGATAATATCCAGCTAACCCCAGAAAACTTCTTATTTCAGTAACCGTCTTTGGTCTTTCCCATTGCAAAACTGCTTCTACTTTGACCGGGTCCACAGCCACACCATCCTTTGAAATTATATGACCCAAGAAATTGACTTTTTCAAGCCAAAATTCACACTTGGCCAGCTTAGCATATAATTTCTTCTCCTTCAAGGTCTCCAAAATAATCTTCAAATGATTAGCGTGCTCTTTCGGATTCTTCGAATAGATGAGAATATCATCGATAAACACCACGACGAAGGAATCCAGGTAGGGTCGGAACACTCTATTCATGTAATCCATGAATATTGCTGGAGCGTTGGTCAACCCAAATGGCATCACTACATACTCGTAGTGTCCATATCGTGACCGAAAAGCAGTCTTCGGTATATCTTCCTCCTTAACTCTGATCTGATGATATCCTGACCTCAGATCAATCTTTGAAAATACCGATGCTCCAATCACTTGATCTATCAAATCGTCGATTCTTGGCAACGGATACTTGTTCTTGATGGTAACCTTGTTGAGTTGCCTATAATCAATGCACATCCTCATTGATCCATCCTTCTTCTTCACGAATAAAACCGGCGCTCCCCAAGGCGACACACTTGGTCTGATGAACTGCTTTTCTAACAAGTCCTCCACTTGCTTCTTTAATTCAGCTAATTCTGCTGGAGCCATACGATAAGGGGCGATAGAGATAGGGCCAGTACCGGGGACTAGGTCAATACTGAATTCTATCTCTCGATGCGGCGGCAAACCGGGCACTTCATCGGCAAACACTTCGGGAAACTCTCGAATAACCGGAATATCTTCGATCTTTGCTTCCTCTTTCTTTTCTTCAGCGATGGTTGAAAATAGGCACACATAACCTCCAGGTTGCTTGGCCGGCGACTTCTCACCAGGAAAGATGATCGTTCGAACCTTGCAGTCGATTACTACATGGTTGGATGCCATCCAATCCATGCCCAAAATGACATCGATATTGGACAACGGCAAACAAATCAGATTTATTCGAGAAATCTGATCTCTTATGCTAACTACACAACCGACACATGCTCTTGATGCAACAACATGAGCATTCGTGGGGGTAGACACACTCAGTTTAAACGGGGTCTCCGAGACAGACAAATTTAAACGCTTGACACATTCCTCCGAGATGAAGGAATGCGTTGCTCCGGAATCAAATAAAAAGCGACAAGGCATGCCATTGAGGAAATGGTTACCTTGCACAAGGTTGTCGGCCTGTTTTGCTTCCTCTCCAAACATCGTGAACACCTTTCCATTGACCCAAGGTTTGCTTCCTTGTCCTTGGTTGCTTTAACGCGGGGGTTGGCGGCACGCACGGGCGATGTGTCCGGTCCCTCCACAATTGAAACAGACTGGTGGCTTGTCCCTCCAGCATTCTTGACTAGGATGAGAGCGTCGACACTTGCTACAAATCTCTGCCGGAGCCGGAAGACTAACTGCTCCAGAAGGTTGTGCTCTTCCCTTTCCTTTGTGCCAATATGGGCCTCCACGATTTCCACGGTTATTCTTATGCTGATTGCGGTGGGGTCCATGGCTTCCTTGACTGACTTCCTTCTTGAAGTTGTTCTTCTCGAAAATGCGACATGCACTAATCAGGATTGGATAGTGACGAATCCTTTGCACGCTTACAGCTAGTTTGATATCTGACCTTAGCCCATTTTCAAACCGGGTGCACTTCGAGTATTCGTCAGGATGATATTGGAAGTACGGAGAGTACTTCATCAGCTCCTCAAACTTTTCAACATACTGGTCGACAGTCATGCTGCCTTGCTTCAAGTCTAAGAATTCCATCTCCTTTTGGATCCGAACATCATCCGGGAAATACCTCTCCAAAAATTTTTCCGTGAAGACTTCCCAAGAGAGCTCGCGATGATCATACTCCAAGAACTGGCGGGTCTGCTCCCACCAAGTTGCAGCTTCCCCATTCAGCATGTAGGCCGCGAACGTGACCTTTTGAACTTCCGTGAGAGTCAACGTTCGGAAAATCTTATTCATCTCAGCTAACCAAAACTGGGCTTGCTCAGGGCAACGACCACCCGAGAAGCCAGGGGGTTTACATCTACGGAAAGAATCTAGTCCTTGAAATTCAACAGGGGTTACATTGCTGGGAGGACGGGTTTGCTGCAAGTTTTCCAGGACCGCAGCCATACGGGTCAGAGCCTCAGCAATGTTAGCGTTATTACGTCTAGCCATCTATCCTACAGAATCCAAAAGGGAAAACTTAATTAGATTCTGCTATTCTATATCTCAAAATGCAAACATGATTCTAGAGTATGCAATGGTTAGTGTGTAAGGCCACACTCCAAGGCCGAGAGTTGAACCATTGCTCTGATACCACTAAATGTGACGACCCAACTTTTATTCCAAAACTTAATATTCATTCTTAGAAAATTCGACCATTTTTTTTTTTTTTAAAAACTAAAAGTCAGTCATCATCCATTATCGAGTCTTTGCGGAAATTATAATTATCATGAAAGAAACTATTCATATTATATTTCATAAAAAGGAAAGTACATTTCCATTACATTAAAACTATCACCACTAGGTTTAACTTAAGTACTCTAGGTCATTACATTATATTACATATCTTACAACAAAATTTATAATAACCTTGAGCAACTGGTTCGGAACTCAAAATATCAAATAGATAAGAGAAACCTGATGAGTAGCACTATCCACACTCCAACATCCCAACTCAACTCAATCATCAGTTCCCCACTGACTACCGGTTGAGTTGTCCATGAAATCATCATCAGCCACCGGGTCAGCATCCTCCACCGGATCCTCATCCTCTATCGGATCCTCCTCCTCCTCCTCCTCTTCATGTGCCGGTTCAGATGGCACATATACCGGAGTCCGAGATCGGGCTCTAGTGGAAGGACGAGAGGGAGCAGGAACCTCCAAAATAATTCTTTCTTCAGAGGGTGATGGACTTGGTGGGAGGGTGCGTCTCGGAAAACGTCTTGGCGGTGGTGGTGGTGTTCCATGCCGAAACACAAAATTGGGCGGAATGTGCATAATGTACATCATTGGGATTCTCGTCCTACGCGGACGCATTCGGGACCATGGGTTCGGGTGACGGAAAATAACTTCCACGTCTCCCTCATAGATGGCCCGATGATCCTCGCAGTTCCACTCCCCATTAGGGAGCGGCCTCATCTCCACGCAAATCATGTTCCTGGCCATGACCTACAACAAGGGATTAGGAGTGAGTCATAGCTAAACACAATAACAAATGAGCATAACAGAGGCTAGAAATAACAAGCACAAGTTTCCAGATAGCAATAATAAATGCATATGTATATGCTCAAACTGTCTTTTATAATATTTCATTTAGTTTCGTGATGCATGCCTACTCTCCATTCATGCTACGCGGTTCGGCATCCGAGTATCTCAGGCTCGGGATATTCATAATCCTATGGTTCATCAAACCGGAGCGTATTCACAACCCAGGCGTCACGATTTGATTGGGAATTTGGCCATCATAACATTTTCATGTTACGGAATCCAAATCATCACAGCATCTTCGTGCTATGGCATCACAGCTATCTCAGGGCTGCGGAATACTTCTACCTATACCAGATTCCACAATCAAAATCGGAGCATCTCCATGCATGTCAATGTCACATAATTGTTCATTGTCTTTTTCTCTTTTAATTCATATCTTTGAATATCATGCCTCCAATATAGAGACCCAAAATTCATAATCCTTCTTGCTTATAACCATCTTTTCATTTTTTTTTTGCATTAACTGGTGCTTGTGCTTTCCAAAAATTCCATCAGCGGCCCAGCCACTTTGTGATGGTTTTATACAATAGGAATTTAATTACGTTGTCATTAATTTGTGCAACGACCCCATCTAGGACTCCCAAAATATCAACCAAGTGGGTAAAAACTTCCACTGGGACGTGGGAATAAAATCAACCAAATGGGTGTACGCACCTCCATTGGGACATCCTGTCCGAATATGTCAACCACTGAATAAAATTCCAGTAGGACTCATCCAGGATAAAATCAACCAATGGGATTAAATCTATAGATATTAAGAGCAGAAATTAAAATTTAAGCATATAGGAGTTTAGACGAGTTAATCTTTAATTACTTCATAAAGAAGTAAAGATTTTCTGAAAGTTATTTTAAATTACTCGAGTAGTTCTTCACATACTCGAGTGTTCATGTAAAATTACTCGAGTCCTTCAAGACATACTCGAGTGTTCTTCCCATTTTCCAGAATACTCGAGTCTTTCTTCAATTACTCGAGTGTTTTAGCAGCAGCAGCACCAGTTTCTGCACTTTATAATGCCAATTCGAGTTCAGAGCCTTTCCTTTCCACTTTTATGCAAAACAGTAACTTAGATACATAAAATAAACATGTTAGAACATGTAATCAATATTGAAACAACATCAAATGCAATAAATCACAAAATCAACATAAACTTAGCAAATAACCATTTCACATATGATTTTCATTTCCTTTTGTTTTTAACTTCGAAAATTGATCCAGTGAGCATCATTAGGTCCATTTAGACATGTTTGGTTTATAAAAACTTGGGTTTATGACCTCTATGTCATATTCCCAATTCAAACTTCACCCCTTGATGAACCATATGAGGTTCCTACATTTCCAGCTTGAAATAACTCATTCTAGTATTTAGATAACTCCTCCCTTACCTTAGAGAAGCTAATCAACAAGTAAAACGACAGAGAAATCGGTTGGATCAAAAATCCAAATTCTGGACTTGGTGAAAAAGAGTTGAACAGGCTGACTTTGGCCACAGATTTCACCACGGATTTGGCATGAAAAGAATGAAACAAGTTAGTTTCAGAAACTAGGATATACTAACTTTAATCATAAACAAGTTTGACACGAAAAGAATCCATGAATTTACCAAACGATTTCAATGAAGATGAATACTTGAGACTGAATGTTACTCTGTTTTTCTCAGTTTTGAACCTCCAACTTTGTAGGCCTAGAACCTGATCTTCAGAAGGCTATTTGAAGTGATTTCGAGTTCTAATTCAAGAATGGAATCAGAACTTCAGTTTGTGTTTAGGTTTCAAGGAAAATGAGTGAGGATTGAGAGAGAACAAAGGGATCAAAGTGAACTCTGTAAAACAGGGAAATTTCTGGTCAAATTCGGGTTTTGGAACTTCAGAGGTGTTGAGGCTTCACCCAAGCATCAATTTATAGTCTAAGAGTACTTCAACTCGAAGTAAGGTTCAGCTCTATGCTTGTCACGTCAAGAAACCGCGTTTTGGTGCGAAATTAATTATAAAACCAACTTATACATTTAGCCAGACTGCTCGATTTACTCGAGTCTTTTTCTTTCTACTCGAGTATATTTCAAAAACTCAAGAACACTCGAGTCTTTTCTGACATACTCGAGTCTTTTGACTCAAAATTCAAATTTTCAAACAGATAGTGATTATACTCGAGTACCCTCTACAATACTCGAGTAAAATATCTTAATTTCAGAAAAATCATTATTTTATTCAACACATTTATTTATTTTGTTTATAAAAATACAGGACCTTACATACTTGGCCTCGGCAGTAGAAAGAGCAACACAAGCTTGCTTTTTAGAAAACCAAGACACTAGGGAACTGTCAAGCAAGTGGCAAGTTCCACTGGTGCTTTTTCGGTCAAGCTTGCATCCTTCAAAATCGGAGTCCGAGTACCCAACCAAACTAAGATTGGCATCCGATGGACACCATACACCAGTGTTCACAGATCACTTTAGATATTTGAAAATACGTTTTACAGCAGAAAGATGAGACTCTTTGGGATCGGCTTGAAACCGAGCACACTAAGATTTGAAAATCGGAGACTCCTTCAAAATCGGAGTCCGAGTACCCAACCAAACTAAGATTGGCATCCGATGGATACCATACACCAGTGTTCACAGATCCGTTTAGATATTTGAAAATACGTTTTACAGCAGAAAGTTAAGACTCTTTGGGATCGGCTTGAAACTGAGCACACAAACAAACACTAAACATAATATCAGGCCGAGAAGTAGTTAAGTATAGCAAACTCCCTATCATGCCACTATACTTACTCACTTCTACGGGTTTACCTGATTCATCCTTATCAAGGTAGCATGAAATGCTCATCGCTGTTGCTGCATTTTTGCAATTGTCCATGCCGAATTTCTTCAGGAGTTCTTTGCAGTATTTAGCTTGATGCACAAAAGTAACCCCGACAGCTTGCTTAACTTGCAGCCCTAGGAAGAACTTGAGTTCACCCATCATCGACATCTCGAATTCACCTTGCATTAAGTCAGAGAACTTCTTGCAAAGAGACATGTTAGTAGCACCGAAAATTATCTCATCAACATACACTTGAACTAAAAAAATGTCTTTGCCCGATTTTTGAATGAATAATGTTGTATCCACCTTTCCTCTCTCAAAACCTTTTTCTAAAAGAAAGGAACTCAATCGGTCATACCAAGCCCGAGGAGCTTGTTTCAGACCATAGAGAGCCTTTTTAGTTTGTAAACATGGTTTGGAAAATCATGACTTTCAAATCCAGGAGGTTGCTTGACATACACTTCTTCATTTATAAAACCGTTTAAGAAAGCACTCTTTACATCCATTTGGTAAAGTGTGAATTTCATAATTGATGCAAATGCAAGTAGAATTCAGATTGCTTCAAGTCTAGCTACCGGAGCAAAGGTTTCGTCATAATCGATACCTTCCGCTTGGTTGTAGCCTTGACAACAAGTCTCGCTTTATTTCTGATAATTAATCCCGATTCATCCGTTTTATTTCTATAAATCCATTTAGTGCCGATTGCAGAATGATCGTCGGGCTGAGGAACCAATTCCCAAACATCATTTCGGATGAATTGGTTCAGTTCCTCTTGCATCGCAATTGCCCAATGTTCATCCTTAATGGCTTGATTAATAGAATCAGGTTCAATTTGAGAAACAAAGGAGACATAATTGCAAAAATTTAGAACTGAGTGACGAGTTAACACTCCCTTTGATATGTCGCCGAGTACGTTCTCGATAGGATGGCCTTTGTTTGATTTCCATGTTAGAGGAAGCTCGATCTGTCCGACAGCTGAGATCGTCCTTGGATTGGCCGATCCCGAGACTGGTGTGATCGAGCTCCTTCTCGGTGTGTGCTCCTCCTGCCGAGATCCATCTTCGGCTGCATCAGGATCATCTTTCCGAGCTTCTTCTAAATCTGTTGTGCTTGGATTGAGCTCGTTTGTTGTATTTTCATCAATATCTACAACACTAATATTGTCTCTTTGCGGAGACTCGTCAAATACCACATGCACGGACTCTTCCATAGTGGAGGTCCTTTTGATAAAAAGTCTATAAGCTTTACTATGAGAAGAATAGCCCAAAAATATCCCTTCATCGGCTTTTGAATCAAACTTGTCGAGATGCTCTTTGCCATTGTTTAAAATAAAAACTTTGCATCCGAAAACGTGAAAATAGGATATGTTTGGTTTTCTTCCTTTGTAAAGTTCATAAGGAGTTTTCTTTGAAAATGGTCTGAGCAAGATGCGATTCATTACATAACAAGCAGTGCTCACTGCATCTGCCCAGAAATAATACGGTATTTTGTACTCGTCCAACATGGTCCGAGCAAGCTCCTCAAGCATGGTTTTTCCATTCAACGACCCCGTTTTGCTCGGGAGTCCGAGGAGCGGAAAACTGATGTTCTATGCCGAGCTTCGAGCAAAACTTATCAAATTTGTGGTTTTCGAACTCGCCACCATGATTTGTTCGGATTACAACTACTTTTTGGTTTGCTCGGTTTTGGAGTCGTTTGACAAGCTCTTTAAAACTTTTATAAGTGTCACTCTTTGAAGATAAAAATAGAGTCCACTGTAAATCTTGAAAAATCATCAACAATCACTAAAGCATAGAAGTTGCCACCAAAGCTCTTAACTTGCGATGGTCCGTAGAAGTCCATATGAAGTAATTCTAATGGCCTTGGCCTTGTTGTGGACATCGTCATTTTGCTCGGAAATTTGTTTTTGGTTTGTTTGCACTTCTTACAGGAATTGCAAACACCCTCTATGTTAAAATTCAGCTTTGGTAGGCCGACAACTAAATCTTTGGATTGAATTTTCTTTAATTGATTTACGTTTATATGAGCCGTCCTACGATGCCATAACCAAGTGTCACTCTCTTTGCTAACCAAACAAGTGGTTACTAGAGAAGTGATTTCATTCAAATGAACCAAATAAGTATTGTTAAAACGTTTTCCTACAAATTTGATAGAATTGTCTTTATCACTTTTAATAATGCAATGAGTGGAGGTAAAAACAACATGATTGTCGACATCACATAATTGACTAATGCTTAAAAGATTATGCTCTAGACCTTTTACAAATAAAACATTGTTGATAATCAAGTTGGAGGAATTACCTATTTTACCTTCACCCATAATTTTACCTCTGTTGTTATCACCGTAAGTGACAAAGCCTTTTTCCTTGTGCACGAGCTTGGTGAATTGTTGCTCGTCCCCAGTCATGTGCTTCGAGCATCCACTATCGAGATACCACCGGTTTTCCTTGAAGCACACCTGCAACACAAATATATCACTTGTTTGTTACGGGTACCCAAACAGTTTTGGGTCCCTGGGGGTTAGCGAGTGGACTTTCCTTTTTGATTACGCAAACATACGTGCCATTGGTTACACCGTAACGCCGAATTCGGCACTCGTTTGGCGTGTGACCATGAAGACCACAATAAGAACACGTCGGCCTCTTTGAGTTATTGAAATTTGAGAGCGAGCCGAGCTTTCTTACTGTTTTCTTCTTGGCCTTAGTGTAACCGAGACCCGCTTTGTTTGAGTAATTTCTTTGCTCGGCAAGTAACTTGTCGAACAAACCATCACTCTTTTTGACTGTTGCACTTTTATTTTTCAATTCAGAAATTTCCTTTTCATATTTAGTGCAACAATCCAGATTTTCACTTTTCAAGTGAGTGATAGTATTTTCAATGAATTGTTTCTGCATTTCAATTCTTCAATTGATTTCTCCAATTCAAGAACTTGCTCTTTGTAGTTTGAAAGATTCTTTTTCAACTTAATGAAATTTTTAGCAAGTTTCTTGAATTCGGTTTGCATTTCAAGATAGGCAGAATACAATTCATCAGTGTCATTAAATTATGATTCAGAGTCAGAATCTGTTTCAGAGGTTACCTCAGTGTGTTTGAGTTCGGAAGAAGTTTGGCTCGCTGAAGCTTCCTCTATGTGTCTGCCCATCAAGCACAAGAACCTCGTACCTTGCTCTTCACAGTCCGAGCATGATTCAGCTTCTTGTTTCTCGGCTTCTGTGCTGCTTGATGTGGCTTGATCAACAAGCCTTCCCATAAGGCACAAGTTAGCCTCCTCATCATCATCCGAAGAACTTGAGCTTGAAGAATCGTTGGCTTCGGGTGCGTCCCAAACAATGTAAGCTCTCTTCGGGTTTGCGGTTTCCCTTCTTCTTTTCTGTGCTGCCCTTTTTCTGTAGTTTTCGAGCTTCTTATCGGCTGACGGAGTCTTCTATGAGCACTAAGTGTTGCCGAGCTTTGACGTCGACTGACTTATTCTACTTTGCACTATAGTTGTTACCGAGCTTAACGTCAGCTGACTCAATCTTTTCTGATCGACAGTGTTGCCGAGCTTGAAGTCGGCTAACTGAGTCTGCTCTGAGTGATAGCACGGATTGATCACTTCCGAGTATGCACCGTGCTGATCCATGCCGAGCTGAACAACATACCGAGCTGATTTGATATCTAGGATACTTCATTGCTGTTTGGCTTCATCAAACCTTGGCCGAGAACCGAGCAACTACATTTGTCATCATCAACAATCTCTTTGATTTAAAATCATTTGTCATCATCAAAATCTCTTTGATTCAACAATTATATCTTTAGCCTCTTCTACTGTCTTCTTAATCATAGAACCACTAGCTGCCGCATCAACCATCCCCTTATTAGACATCTTCAATCCGTTATAAAACAAACGACTCTGCAACCATGCAGGCATGGCATGAGTGGGACACTTCTTAAGCAACTGATTGTAGCGCTCCCAGGCCTCGTGTAGTGGCTCACCGTCCTCTTGAACGAAGGAATTAACATCTTGCCTCAACTTAGCTTGCTTCCCAGCTGGAAGGAATTTGTCAATGAATCTTCTAACAAGTACATCCCAGGAAGAAAGACTTCCAGGTGGCTAATTACGAACCCAATTGTATGCCTTGTCCCTCAAAGATAAAGGGAACATCCTCATCCTGATTGCCTCCTCTGAAGCACCTTGGATTTTAAAGAAATCCAGCATACCCAAAAAGTTGGCGATGTGATCAGTTGGATCTTGATGTGTCGCTCCACTGAATTGATCCCACTTTATTAGATGGATGTATTGTGGATCAATCTCAAAGGACTCTGCAGTGATTGATGGCCGGACTATGCTAGAGGCACATATGTCTAGATTTATAATTGCATAATCTACCGGTGTCATCTTTCGAGGAGGAGGATTTGTTGCTTCAGCTCTCTCATGAGTCCTCTCAGTTCTTTTAGTCATCTTCTTCTCTTGTTCTCTCCTCTGTCTTGCATGCCTTCTTTTCCTCTTTGCACTCAACTCAATATCAGGGTCGAATGGAATAATACCTTACTACCTGTAGAACGCAAATGCATAAAGGTTAAGCAACACCTGTTAACAAAGAGAAAGAACAATTAAAATAAATAGAATAAATTTCCTATCTAACTACTCCTTAGTACCAAAAATTAATTGGAATCGAATTCCAATCCCCGGCAACGGCGACAAAAACTTGTTGGGTTGATACTAGCAAGTGTACTAGATCACAAGTAATAAAGTGTAAGTTAAATTATCGTTCCTCACGGGGATTGTGAATTGTTTCTAATTAATTCTCACCAAAGGTATAGTTAAAAGAAAAATCTATGGGTTTTTATAAAATTATTTAAAATTGAATTATAATAAATAAAAACAAAATAAAATAAAATAAAAGTTGTGAGCAGATGGAGAAGTCGTTAGGAACTTAGTTTCATTGCAAGACTTGTTTACTAATTATGAATCTCTGTTTTTCCATAAGTCAAGAACAATTCCTATGGTAGTAATTATCAGATTCCTCTCTCAAATTATGTTTCTTATTCAATATGAAAACCCTTAATTCCTTAAGCGATTAAACAATTGAATAACCTTAATTAAGAACAATGGAATTATTATGTTATATATGCCTTAACCGTATTCCTACCAATTAGGTGGTTATATTGTTTGATTGAACGACCTATTCTAATCTCAATCTTCCGATCTGTTGACTAGATATCCAAAGCAAAATTTAAAGTGGCCAATTTCATGAATTAAAATTAAAACACAACCAAACACTTGATTTAAAAAGGAAAAACATCAATTCATAAATTATATAAACTCATCCATATAAATCCACCATGTTCCTAACTAACGAGGGTTTAGTTACACATTATAAAAGAATAAATAGAAGAAATAGAATAGGATTCCATTATCATAGACAATAAGGAATTACCTCTAACTCTCTCTTCTGATTCTCTCCAAAATATGTAGTCTCCCTCATTCTCTAAAAGCTACTAATCCTAATGCTAAGTCCTAGAATATATAGAAAAAGCTAATCCTAAAACGAATCTCTCTAAATTCTATCAGAATCCTCAAAACCAATATAGATAGGCCCATCTCGTAGTCACACGCGCCTAGGCGCAGCATACCCACGCCTAGGCATGGGAAACAATCCTGGCCCAATAAGTCTTCACGCACTGCACGCGCCTAGGCGTGGCTTTCCTCACGCCTGGGCGCTAGCTTCCCTGAACATGTGCACTTTTGATTAATTGATTTCTGGTTTTTGCACCCAAGTCCTGGCATTTGGACCCCTTCACGCCTGGGCGTAGACAACATTACTGAACAACATTTTTCACCATTCCAGCTCCAATCTCGTGGTCTTCAAAGCTCCTTTCCATTCCAAATGACAAATCATCAAATAAAGCTTCAAATTCCTGAAATCAAACCCAAAATGGATCAAAATGTTCAAGGATTTTAAATAACCTAACTTCCTAAAAACATAATAAAAATCCTAAATTTACTTAAGAAACAAGCCAAATCCATAGTAAAAGGGAGTCAATTAATGCTAAGAAACATCATATACTAGACCCAAATCAATACCCACCAAGAGTGTGTATTATCAATTCGGTTCACTACATCCACCGAGTGAGGGAATTATAAATTTGAGTTCACAATGGCTGCCAAACGTGTGAAGTGTCAATCCTGTTTCACCACATCTACCAAGTGATGAGTCAAAATCCAAATCAATTAGGCCTAGTCTATGCCCTACATTCCTCGGATGTATGCACCCAAATCAAGTCGAACTGAATTGATTTACAAGAAATCTCAATCAAGTGGGCATCGCCCCATGCACTACACACTCTAATCATATGCACCAAGTCCAAATTTATACCAAAACAAGTCCAATCTATTCCTATTTCGGTTCGCTCATTTGGCCAAGGGCCTACTTTAGACCATAGCCCAGAACCAGCCTCACACAGCCCATCATGAGGGTATAACTAAGGGACAATGGCTTCTGACTTATGTAGTTCGTATGATGGTCGCGTGATAACCCATATCATAATTGTTATTTTGCATTAACAACTTGATTTACTCCAATAATGGTAGAAAATGAAGGATGTGTGGAAAATCTTATTCAGAATGTGTATCTTAGAATATCTCAAATAGATCAGGTCTTGGTATTTGGTGATAAATGCGGGATTATTTTCAGGAAATACATAATTTAACTTAATAGAAGAAGAGGAGATCAAGGTAAGATTATCCTCTAAAATAACTTATTCAACAAGCATATTCCATGAGCAATGATGGTGGAGGATGACGACAAATACAACCTCAAGGAAGAACTACATCAATTGCTTACTTTAAAATAAAGTCTCAATCAGTTATATTTATTATATTAAGATCTTATAATATTTTGGATTTTCTTATCTCAATTTGTTCTAAGGATAAGCAAAAAGTGGACTTTAATTGATTGAAAAACTAAATACAAGGTCGTTTGACTCTTTTTCAATGTATCACTTCCCAATAAAACTTATCCTCTTCTAAATTTTTATGTTCAATCATGAGATAATATTTTTGGCTCCCCAAATTTTCCTATTAAGCTTCGTCACCGATCTTCTCCTAGATAAATTCCAATCATAACTAGCCATTGAAACACTAACTAAGTCAACAAATTTCTGACAACATTCCCATAAATAAAAAAAAGTTTAGGAAATTAATCCTTAAGACAGCCAAAACCGACCCATCGCTCGTCTTTTTTGGGTAGGAAGGAAAATAAAACAAACAAAGAAAGACTAACCTCTAGGGAAGAAGGCACCCATTTTATATGCTAATATATATAATCGCAGGCAGTTCCAAAGGAGGAGAACTCCAAATCTTTAGAGGTTCGTTATTAGTAACATCTTGCTTTGCCAATCAATCTGCACATTGATTGCCCTCACGCAATAAATGGACCAAAATCATAGACCAAGAACTAAAAGTCGAAATTTATTGAAACAGATTTTTTAATACAAACTTGTGTGAACAAGAAGCTATTTTTGCATAATAAGATATGTATGTAAAAAAATTATTCCAATAAGCACTTCTCGAAAAACACTTAAGAAAAATAATTGTGAAAATTTTGACATACCCGTGCCGGAATAATAATAAAATTCCGACACTGGCATATTGGAATACCTTTAGTTACGAAAAAAATAGAAAGAGAAGAACATCACCTTTAAGCAACACATATAGAAGGTTCAATGAACATACTTCTGAATGTGAGTAAGGGGAAATGACCTTTCTTTTTTAGAGTTGAGAGGTTCAGGGGTGGAAGGTGATAAGGTGGAGAATAGAAGGTGGGTAGGAAGGTGGAGGGGTGTGGAGTTTGGGGTTTGGATGGGAAGTTGAGAAGATTTGGGGTTGAGAGAAAAATAGGAAGATGGGTATTTCTGTCATTTCCCAATTAAATTGGTGATGGAGTTAAAAATTTGGGTTTGGGAACTAGATCTCCTCCTGAATATAACATGCATATTTATGATGCTTGAGTTAATTAGCTGCACTTCTAGAAAAGAGTAACTGAAAAAGAATCCAATAACCGATCACCAGCTCACGTTATGTTGGAAACCAACAAGCGGTCTAGCAATTACTAGAGGGGGGATGAATAGTAATTCGAAGTCGCTGATATACAATTTTCGGATTTAATTGAAAGTGGAAGAAATACTGTTGCTGGATTAAGAAGATAGTGAAAAATGCCTAGCAAGTGCCGAGTAGGAACCGAGCACCGATTAACAAACCGGTTTTCCAAGTTCCGAGCACACACTCAATCGAGTTTTGCAGCGGATTTGAGCAATGGTATTTCAGTCGAGTATGCAGTGAAGAAACCGATTAAATGCAACTAAAGCAGAAAATGAAAATGCTGAAAGCTGTAAAAGAAGAACACCGGAATTTTTATACTAGTTCACTCTCCACCACTGAGAGCTACGTCCAGTCGTCCCCAAACCTTGAGGATATTTTTACTCAAAATCAAATGTGTGATTACAATAGGAATTAGAGAACCTCTCTAATCTACACCTATATGTCACCGAGTGTACCAAACTCGTGACACTACCACAAATGACTTTGCTGCCGGTTGAAGAACGTCTTCAACACGTGTCAATGGAGACTTCCTTGAAACCTTCAAGAACTCCTTCTCTTCTGCACACGAAACACGAGAGTATTGATTTTGGTTTTGGCTCCTGATTCCAAAACTGATTACTGAAATCTGACAGTTTGAGAGCAACTTCGTTTTCAGAATGATGAGGAATTGGTTTGATCACTAAAGTTCTATTTGATCTTTTCTCAGTTTATGAATATCACAGTGATGGGTCGAGAGTGTGAGAGCGTAAGAGTCATCCTGATTTAGTTGAAGTCAATATCCTTTATATTGATCAGATTTCCTCACAAATCAAGGAGGAAACACCGCTGCCATAATGGGAATTGATTGAAACGAGATTCCCTCTCCAACAGCCAGATTTGATTCTGACTTAATTCTAAATCGAATTTCTTATTTATTGCCAATTCCTTTTATAGAGAGATTCTGATGATCAGGGATTTCAAGCTCTAAGCTGAGGTGATGCTTCAGTGCTGAATGCCGATCTTCGAGCTTATTGCTTGCTGAGCTTCTGAAGGCTGAGCTTCGACATTGACCTTTGATAACCGAGCTTCGGCCGAGCTTTGTGAACCGAGATTTGAATGAGCTTGAGTTCCGAGCAAGAGCCGATCTCTAATGTTCGAGCGCAATTTGACTTGACAATCTTGACTTGCCCGAGCTTGAGATTTGCCGAGCAACTGCTCACATGCCGAGCTTGAGATTGCCGAGCAACTCTTCACTTGTCGAGCAATTTCTGAGCAGCTTGCACTGAGCTTCTCATGCCTTCTAATCGCCGAGCTTCATCCGAGCAAATATTTTCCGAGCTTGCTAATCATCTGAGTCTATGTGGTGTTGTTTTTGGTCGGTTTTATCCGAGCTCGATAACTTCATCAAAGTTCGGTCTTCGACTTAGACTAGTCCGAGCAGTTTGCTCAGCTTCATCCGAGCAATTTGTCTTCATCAAGATTTAACCTTCCTTGCTGATTCAACAATCTCCCCCTTTTTTATGATGAAAAATGCTTGTTGTTTTGACTGAGCTTCTGACCTTCGTTGATTTTACCAAGCTGAGTTCCGAGCATTTTACTTGATACCACTTGATGAATTCGATACTGCTGTGATCCACTTGTGGGAAACGATACTGCACTTGAAACTGATTCTCCCCCTGTGATCCTGAAACACAACACAAAAACAACAACACCACCTCTCCCCCTTTTGGCATGATCAAAAAGGAGCCTAACTATAACGCATAAGCCAAAAAAAAGGGAATAAAATACGATGACAGAGGGAAAGAATAAAACAGATAAGACAATTTATTTCCTTTTCTCCCCCTGAACACCAATGAAACAGTAAAAAATGATTTTGACAAAAATACAAAGACATTGGATTTTGACATTTTCCCGAAGTAAAACATTTTGAAAAACATGAAGCAAACTTGATTTCCAAGCAACCAGCAACCGTACGAAATCAAGTATTAAACCAGGAACATGAACAGAATAGGCACATTGAACTAATACACTGTTTTGAGTGACTAATAAAGGCTGAGAATTACTTAGCTGACATTTGATTCATATAAAATGCCTAACTCCCTCCGAATACGATAAAACGATTCTCTCGGCAGAGGTTTTGTAAAAACATCACTAATTGATTTTCAGTGCTAACAAATTAAATAACATAGTCACCTTTTTGAATATGATCTCGTAAAAAGTGGTGTCTTATTTCAATGTGTTTTGTTCAAGAATGATACACTGGATTCTTAGTTAGATTGATTGCACTTCTATTGTCACATTTGATAGGAATGTGATCCAATATCAAGCCGAAGTCTGATAGTTGTTGTTTCATCCAGAGGATTTGAGCACAGCAACTACAAGATGCAATATATTCGGCTTCTGGGGTTGAAAGAGCAACGCAAGCTTGCTTTTTGGAAAACCACGACACTAGAGAACTTCCCAAAAGATGGCAAGTCCCACTAGTGCTTTTTCGGTCTAGCTTGCATCCCGCAAAATCCGAATCCGAATAACCAATAAAACTCAAAGATGCATCCTTAGGATACCACAAACCAGTGTTCACAGTTCCTTTTAAATATTTGAAAATGCGTTTTACTGCTGAAAAATGGGATTCTTTCGGGTTTGCTTGGAATCTAGCACACTTACACACACTAAACATAATATCCGGTCTTGATGCAGTTAAATATAGAAGGCTTCCTATCATACCTCTATATTTTCTTACATCTACTGACTTACCCGATTCATCTTTGTCAAGGTAGCATGATGCACTCATTGGGGTTGCTGCACTTTTGCATGGTTCCATCTTGAATTTCTTAATCAATTCCTTGCAATACGTTCCGTGATGAACAAAGATGCTTCCATTTAATTGTTTAACTTGAAGACCAAGAAAGAAGTTTAGCTCACCCATCATTGACATCTCAAACTCCCCCTCCATCAATTCTGAAAACTTCTTGCACAAAGACATATTAGTAGCACCAAATATGATATCATCTACATATACTTGTACTAATAAGATGTCCTTTTTAGATTTATAAATGAACAGTGTAGTGTCAACTTTCCCTCGTTCAAAGCCTTGCTCTAGAAGAAAGGTACTTAACCGATCGTACCAAGCTCGAGGAGCTTGTTTCAATCCGTAAAGTGCCTTCTTCAGTTTATAAATGTGATTTGGAAAATCGTGGCTTTCAAATCCGGGAGGTTGTTTCACATACACTTCCTCATTTATGAATCCTTTTAAAAATGCGCTTTTGACATCCATTTGATATAATGTGAAATTCATTAATGATGCAAAAGCAAGCAAGATCCGAATTGCTTCAAGCCTTGCAACCGGAGCGAAGGTCTCATCGAAATCGATACCTTCCTCTTGGTTGTAGCCTTGAGCAACCAGTCTTGCCTTGTTTCTTATAATTTCCCCTGATTCATCCATTTTATTTCGAAAATTTCATTTTGTGCCGATTATGGTATGATCATCGGGCGGAGGAACTAAATCCCAAACATCATTTCTGATGAACTGATTCAGTTCCTCTTGCATAGCCATAGCCCAATGTTCATCCATAATTGCATCCTGTACTGAATCAGGTTCAATTTGAGAAACGAAAGAAACAAAATTACAAAAGTTTAGAATTGACCGACGAGTAAGAACCCCTTTCGAGATGTCTCCGAGCACGTTTTCAATTGGATGATTTCTGTTTGTCTTCCAAGCTGAAGGAAGCTCGGATGCATCTCGGTTAATTGTTGTGTGTATGCTTGGAGGCTGCTCGTTTCTTTCTGTTCGGATCTCGGTTGTGGCCGAGCTGTGACTAGGTCTATTGCTTAGAGGCAGTTCGTCCTGTCGAGCTCTGATTTCACTTGTTGTTTGGTCGACCTCTTGAGATATATGTTCAGACGAGCTCGGTTCCTCCTTGCTGATCTCGGTATTGACTGGAACCTATATTCCTGCACAACTACCAATGTCTCCTTTCGGAGACTCATCAAATACCACATGGATGGATTCTTCCATAGTGGAAGTTCTTTTATTGAAAATTCGATATGCTTTACCGTGAGTGGAATATCCCAAAAATATACCCTCATCTGCTTTTGCATCAAATTTACCAAGGTGTTCTTTTCCATTGTTTAAAATGAAAACTTTGCAACCAAAAGCATGCAGATGAGGGATATTCGGTTTCCTACCCTTGTAAAGTTCATAAGGAGTTTTCTTTAAAATTGGTCGGGTCAGAATACGGTTCATCACGTAACAGGCCGTGTTAACCGCATCTGCCCAGAAATAATGTGGTAAATGATATTCATTCAACATTGTTCGGGCAAGCTCTTCAAGAACTCGGTTTTTCCGTTCAACAACTCTGTTTTGCTCGGGAGTTCTTGGAGCAAAAAACTGATGCTCTATGCCGAACTTAGAACAGAATCTGTCAAATTTGTGGTTTTCGAATTCACCACCATGATCGGTTCGGATTACAATCACTTTTTGGTTGACTTGATTTTGGATTCGTTTAACATGATTTTTAAAGCTTTGAAAAGTGTCACTTTTTGATGTTAAAAACAAAGTCCATGTAAATCTAGAGAAGTCGTCGACAATCACCAAAGCATAATAATTGCCACCGAAGCTTTTAACCTGAGAGGGTCCAAACAAGTCCATATGAAGTAACTCTAATGGCCTTGTCGTGGACACCACTGGTTTGGAAGGAAAATCATTTTTATATGGTGGGTTTGCACTTCCTACAATCGGTGCAAACTTCTTCAATGTCAAAAGATAGTTTCGGCAAGCCAATTACTAGGTTTCGGGATTGTAGCTTCTTCAATTGATTCACATTTATATGTGCTGTCCTACGATGCCAAAGCCAAGTATCTCTCTCTTTGCTAACCATGCTAGTGGATACCAAAGAGGTGATTTCATTAATGTCATCCAAATAAGTGTTGTTATGCCGTTAACCAAAAAATTTAATATCATTGTTCTTCTCACTTTTAATTATGCAGTGAGTGGAGGTAAATACAATGTGATTATCGATATCGCATAGTTGGCAGATGCTTAAAAGGTTATGCTCAAGCCCTTTTACGAAAAGAACGTTATCTATAATCACATTGGAAGAAATTTCAATTTTACCTTCACCAAGATTTTACCTCGATTGTTGTCTCCGTAAGTGACAAACCCCTTCTCTTTGTATGAAAGTTCTGTGAATTGCCTCTTGTCCCCCGTCATGTGCTTCGAGCAGCCGCTGTCAAGGTACCGCCGATTTTACCTTGCTCGGAAGCACACCTACAAAACATATATTTTACTTGATTGTTTCGGGTACCCAAACTGTTATGGGTCCCTGGGGGTTAGCATAATTGTTTGAACCTTTAACAACCCACACATAGCATCCCTTGGTTACACCGTACCGTCGAATTTTGCATTCATTGGGAGTATGCCCATGAATGCCGCAATAGAAGCATGTCGGTTGTTTAGAATTTTTAATCGTAGAGAATGTGCCAACTTTTCTGAAAACTTTCTTTTTCGTGTCAGTGTAACCAAGTCCTACTTTGTTCGAGTTGGTTTTGTGTTTGATGGTTACTGAATTTTTCATACTGTTGCTTTTAGTGAGAGTTGCACAAGTTGTTTTTAGATTTTGAATTTCAGTTTTATACTTGGTGCAACTATCACATTGCTGATTTTTCAAAGTCATGACAGTGTTCTCCAAAGAGTTATTGCTGCTGTTTAGACTGTCAATGCGTTTTTCCAACTCAGAAACTTGCTCTTTATAATTATTCAGTAAATTATTTTTCAGTTTAGTGTAACTTTTGGCATGTCTCTTGAAATCAGATTGCATTTCAATATATGCAGTGTATAACTCTTCGTAATCATCAAATTCAGATTCATATCAGTTTCAGTGTCGGAGGTTACCTCGGATTTTTGTTCGGAAGTTGTTCGGCTTAGTGAGGCTTCCTCATCGTGTCTGCCCATCAAACACAGGTTCACTGATTCTTGCTCGGTTGAGCCGAGCTCTGAGATCGGATCTTCCTCGTCTTAATCTGAACTTGATTCGAACTCTTGCTCGGTTGATCCAAGATCTGAAGTCGGATCTTGCTCGGTTTCTGTTCGGCACAGTAAAGCTTGCACTCTTTGATTTCCTGTTATGCAAAGGCTTGCCTCTTCCTCATCTTCAGCCGAGCTTGATCCCAACTTGTCACTGTCCTCGGGAGCATCCCATATGATATATGCTCTCTTCGGCTTTCTATCTCTCCCGTTCTTTCTGTCTTCACTGTTGCTCTTTTGATTCTTGGGACAGTAAGCTCTGATGTGCCCTGGCTCTCCACATCCGTGACACTTAATTCGATCTTTTGAGCTCTTGTGATTTTCGTCTCTGACCTCTTTGCCTTTGTTCCTGAAGCTTCGTTTGTTTTAAAAAACTTCCCGAATTTCTTCACCATGAGGCCGAAACTTTTTGTTGAATCAAAGGTTTTGATGAAGACAAATGAGCAAGTTCGGTTCAAATGTACAAGCTCGGCTTGATAAAGACATATGAGCAAGCTCGATTCAAATGAGCAAGCTTGGTGTGATGAAGACAAATATATCATGTGCTCGATTCTCGGCTAAGGCTTGATGAAGCCAAATGAATCAGCAATGAAGTATCCTGGAAATCAAATCAGCTCGGTATGTTGACCAGCTCGGTGCATACTCAGAAGTGATCAACCAAGCTATCGCTCAGAGCAGACTCAGTCAGCCGACGTCAAGCTCGGCAAAATTATCGATCAGAGCAGACTCAGTCAACCGACGTCAAGGTCGGCAACAGCTATCGCTCAAAGCACACTTAGTCAGCCGACGTCAAGCTCGGCAACACTTAGTGATCAAAGCAGACTCAGTCAGCCGAGAAGAAGCTCGAACATTTGTCAAGATCATATAAGCTCAGCTTATATTAGAGAAATCACTCAAGTCCCCAAGGTCGGTGCTGATGTCAAGCTCGGCGAAGATGTCAAACTTAGTGAAGATGTCAAGCTCGAACTTTCGTCAAGCCCAGTTTAGAAGTCTTCAAGCTCGGCAGTCCTCAAGCTCGGCATCAGATCAGTTCAGTTCAGGAGTTTTCAAGGTTGGTCTCAAATCAGCTCAGCTCAGAAGCTCTCAAGCTCAGCATCAGATCAACTCAGTTAAGAAGTCTTCAAGCTCAGCAGTCCTCAAGCTCGGCATCTGGTCAACTCAGTTCAGAAGTTCCCAAGCTCGGCTTAAGGAAGTCGGACAGAAGATTAGCTCGGTCAGCTCAGATCAATTATAACACTCAAGTCCCCAAGCTCGAACTAGTTGTCAAGCTCGGCATCATTTTTCGTCTTCGTCCTTTAGCAGCACGTCGCCGCATGCACCACTTCATCTCAGTACCGGTATTATAGTACGATGCATGGCTGGCAAATTTTGTCCTTGTCTCAACAATACTCATTTGTCACCATCCTTAATATTTCAAAATTGAAATTCAAATCAACATTGGAAGAGAGACAAATTAAGAACGTTACAAACAAGTGGAAACAACTAGACAAAAGGACAAACATGTCGCTGTACAGTGCAGAAATTGTCCAGTATATCCGTTGCAAAGGATAAGATATTTTCCACTCTCTCTCCTACCTCATGCATGGTGGCATCACTATAAAAGGCTGGTTTTTCTCTTCAGAAGACAAGAAGCATAAGAAGAAGAATAGAACAGAGAATAAGAACAGAGAATAAGAACAAGAACAAGACAGAGAAAAACAAAAAGAGAACACAAGAGCCAAATTTTCATATTCGTTCTCTGCAAAATCCTTTCTCAAACACTTCACCAAACTATCAAATCAAACACACTTGTGTTACGGGTTGGAGCCATCTCATTCATTCAACTGTTCTTCAAGTCTTGAGGTGTTCTCAAGCAGTGAAAGTCTTGGAAGGTTTCCAAGCTTGTCCAAGAGGTTTTTCGCGATTGAAGTCTTAGGAGGTTCCTGAGCAAAAATCCAAGGAGGTTCTTTGGTGCAAATCCTTGAAGGTTTCAAGACTTGTAAAGTCCAAGGACGTTCTTCGGCATCTGTATCATTTTAGGTAGAAGCCAAGAGTTTGGTACTCTCTTGGTGGGTTAATTGATCCCGTGTAATCTCTATCTATTTGATTTTATTAAAAGCTCCTTAAAGGTTTTAAGGGGGACTGGACGTAGCTCACCGTGGTTGTGAGTGAACCAATATAAAAATCTCTGTGTCTCATTCTCTTTACTGCTTTCATTTTATTCCGAGCATTTAGTCGGCTTAGTTTAACTCGTATTTTGTGGTCGGATAGAGCTAGTAAATTTCCGCTGCAAACCTGATCTTTGAGTTGCGCAACTCGGATAATCGGTGGTCGGTCTAGATAACCGATTATCAGATACTGCTCGGCTCAAAGTCGGCCTTTCATTTTAAAACTACTAGCATTATCCGACCAAAATTCAACACATCGCGAAAAATTGATATTATTGCTTCCAACTACTATTCACCCCCCCCCCCTCTAGTAGATTGTTAGGCCGCTTGCTGGGTTTCCAACACTTTCCTCATCCATCTCAGCCTCTGATTCACTGCTCGAAGAGTCCTTGCTCACTTTTGAATGCTTGGTAGAGACCTTGAGCGAGATCCCTTTCTTCTTTTTATCTGACTCTTCGTGCATTGTCAGACGACCGAGCTCCATCTCGCGTTCTTGCAATTTTTCGAACAGGGTAGCATTATCCAGGGAGTCCAAATCCTTTGATTCCATGATTGCAGTGACTTTGGTCTGCCATTCCCTGCTTAAACACCTCAAAACATTATTAATAATTTTGCAATTTAAAAATGTCTTTCCTAGTGAAATTAAATGATCGATCATATGTGTGAATCTCTTTTGCATGTCACTGATCGACTCATTTCGGTGCATGTGAAAGAGTTCATATTCATGCATCAGTGTGTTTAATCTGGCCCTTCTAACTTCACTCGTTCCTTCGTGAGTGAGTTGAAAAATATCCCACATTTGTTTCGCATTTTTGCAGTGCGAAACTCTGAAAAACTCGTCATAGGACAGAGCCGAGGTGATGATGTTTTTGGCTTTCAAATCGTATGAAACTTTTCTTTTATCATCATCATCCCAGCTTAACCGAGGGATATCTACAACATCATCTCCGATCTTTCTTTTAGGAATATGAGGACCATTTTCAATTGAGTCCCAAATATCGATATCAATGGCTTCGATGAAAATTTTCATCCTGGCCTTCCAATAAGCATGACCATCACCATTAAATAGTGGTGGTCTGTTTATTGATGAGCCTTCCCCTCCAAATGGATTGTTAGACCCCATTTGGATTCTTTTGGATCTTTTTCGAAAAAGCTGTTAAGCTCGATCTTTCGACCGAGCTCTGATACCACTTGTTGGAAACCAACAAGCGGTCTAACAATTACTAGAGGGGGGTGAATAGTAATTCGAAGTCGCTGATATACAATTTTCGGATTTAATTGAAAGTGGAAGAAATACTGTTGCTGGATTTTAGAGATAGTGAAAAATGCCGAGCAAGTGCCGAGCAAGAACCGAGCACCGATTAACAAACCGGTTTTCAGAGTTCCGAGCACACACTCAGTCGGGTTTTGCAGCGGATTTTAGCAACGGTATTTCAGTCGAGTATGCAGTGAAGAAACCGATTAAATGCAACTAAAGCAGAAAATGAAAATGTTGAAAGTTGTAAAAGAAGAACACCAGAATTTTTATACCGGTTCACTCTCCACCACTGAGAGCTACGTCCAGTCCTCCCCAAACCTTGAGGAGATTTTTACTCAAAATCAAATGTGTGATTACAATAGGAATTAGAGAACCTCTCTAATCTACACCTATATGTCACCGAGTGTACCAAACTCGTGACACTACCACAAATGACTTTGCTGCCGGTTGAAAAACGTCTTCAACACGTGTCAATGGAGACTTCCTTGAAACCTTCAAGGACTCCTTCTCTTCTGCACACGAAACACAAGAGTATTGATTTTGGTGTTGGCTCCTGATTCCAAAACTGATTACTGAAATCTGACAGTTTGAGAGCAACTTCGTTTTCGGAATGATGAGGAATTGGTTTGATCACTAAAGTTCTATTTGATCTTTTCTCAGTTTATGAATATCACAGTGATGCGTCGAGAGTGTGAGAGCGTAAGAGTCAGCCTGATTTAGTTGAAGTCGATATTCCTTATACTGATCAGATTTGCTCACAAATCAAGGAGGAAACACTGCTGCCATAATGGGAATTGATTGAAACGAGATTCCCTCTCCAACAGCCAGATTTGATTCTGACTTAATTCTGAATCGAATTTCTTATTTATTGCCAATTCCTTTTATAGCGAGATTCTGATGATCAGCGATTTCGAGCTCTAAGCTGAGGTGATGCTTCAGTGCTAAATGCCGATCTTCGAGCTTGTTGCTTGCTGAGCTTCTGAAGGCCGAGCTTCGACATTGACCTTTGATAACCGAGCTTGGGCCGAGTTTTGTGAACCGAGCTTTGAATGAGCTTGAGTTTCGAGCAAGAGCTGAGCTCTAATGTTCGAGCGCAATTTGACTTGACAATCTTGACTTGCCCGAGCTTGAGATTTGCCGAAGCAACTCCTCACATGTCGAACTTGAGATTGCCGAGCAACTCTTCACTTGTCGAGCAACTTCTGAGCAGCTTGCGCTGAGCTTCTCATGCCTTCTCATCGCCAAGCTTCATCCGAGCAAAGATTTTCCGAGCTTGCTAATCATCCGAGTCTATGTGGTGTTGTTTTTTGTCAGTTTTATCCGAGCTCGATAACTTCATCAGAGTTCGGTCTTCGACTTAGACTAGTCCGAGCAGTTTGCTCGGCTTCATCCGAGCAATTTGTCTTCGTCAAAATTTAACATTCCTTACTGATTCAACACGTTACACTATTAATATCAGAGGGCCTATTTTGTGGACCCATTCCTTATCCTCCTTCTTGGCCCATCAAAAAACCAATCAACTGAACAATGGATAGAATTAAGCACAAGTCCTTCCTCCAATAAGAGGCATTTCCAAAATGGGATCTAGTTTTGTTTATCCCCTAGTTAATAATTGACCCCCCAAAAATAATTTTTTTCTCAAATATCCTTTTGTGTGTGTGTATATATATATATATATATATATATATTTTTTATTTTATACATTGAAGGATAAGCGTACGAGTTTTAAAATTATAAATACTCTGATCCCTAAGAGTATTAACATTTTTGTTCAATACGCTTGGGGATCAGCGTATGTATAATTTTTACACTTACGCTGCCCTAGCAACGTAGAATGTTAAAAAGTTTAATTTTTAATTTATTTTTTTTCCAGTACGCTAATCCCCTCAGCGTACGTGTATTTTTGCACCTAGGCTGCACCAACGAAAAAATATACAGAACACGTACGTGAAGAAGGAGATACGTTAATAAATGTGTGCAACTTACCATTAAAAGGAAAGAAGTACGACTAACTGACTGTAAAGACAAGTTCATAGCCATAATATTTCCTCCCCAAACAACAAGTTTCCAAAATATTAGCTAGAGTGATGGCCACCATAACGAGATCAGTTATGTGGTGCATTTTCTTGTTGTTGCTTCTAAGTGGAGGAAGTGATGAGGTACGGCATTTGAATACAACAATTGTAAGCAATTACATGATAGGAAGAAGATTCGGGTACCCAGGCCGAGTACTAACCTAATTTGGGCCCTAGGGCGAAAAAAAAATTGGGGCCCCTAATTCATAAAAATAAAAATTATTAAAAGTAAATCAATTAAAAATTTAGTATATATACAAGAATAATCAATTAAAACAATGACAACAATCAATAATAGAATTGATTATTAAAAAATAAGATTTGAAATAATTTTAAAAAGTTATTTAGTAAAGAGGTAATAAAATACCTTTTTCATGTTGGATTACAAAAGTAAAGTTCATTACTTCATATATTTTTAAAATTAAGTGAGCAAATGAAAAAAACAAATTAAAATATTATGCTAAAAATCATTAATAGTTAAAAGATTAAAAAAAAAAAAAACTTGCAATTATTAATTTTTTTTCAAAAATAAATGTACCATTAAAAAAAATTATGGGCCCCTAAATTTTTTGGGCCCAGGGCGACTGCCCTTTTCGCCCTCCCTCAGGCCCTGCGGGTACCTACGCAACCATTTGCAGAAGCAAGTGAAGTGCATGACAAGCAGCGATGAACAAGTCCAGGAGGACCTGATGCAGTGATGCTCATCAAGTCATCAACTCATCATCATTAGATGTATAAAATCTTTATGAATATAACTCTCTACTACCCTCTTTCCCTCTTTTTTTTTTTGTCTTTTTCTTTTCAAGTCATGCATGTATTTAGTTGCACTCCTTCCTCTCTCCTTCCTCTCTCCTTCTTCACGTGTACTGTATATTTTCTCTGTTACGCTGCACCCTGAGTGTAGGTGCAAAAATGCATGTACGCCAAAGGGTCAGCATACTAGACAAAAATTATTAAAGGTTTCGGTTTATACACTTTGGAGTCAATGAAAGTGTAAAAATTACTTATACGCTGACCCCAAGCATGCTGAACAAAAATTTTAATACTCTTAGAGGTCAGCGTATATATAATTTTAAATTCGTACGCTTACCCGTCAGCGTATAAAATGTAAAAAAAAAATAAATTATATTATATATATATATATATATATACATATATATATACGTAGAAGGATATTTTTGGAAAAAAAATATTTTTGGGGGTCAATTAGAAGTATTAGCTAGGGGTGAAAAAACTAGATCCCTTCCAAAATTGGCCCATGAATCACGATGAAAAAATAAAGAGCGAGGATTAAAACAACTAAACTATGCTCTTAGAATGGAAATTAAAGCTAGAAGGACCCTCATTCGTAAATAATCCACATCTCCATTTAGCCATCAATGACTTTAAACCAATCAAGGTTCTTGATACCAAGATCACCTTACTTTTTAATCTTAAAAACAATAACCTAATTTATCCTTGCAAAGTTGCAATTTTGTGTCGATCACTACAACCACCCCCAAAGAAAAATGTCACTCAATACGAATATTTGAAGCAAGGACCTTTCTAGGAATGCAAAAACATGAAAGGTAATAAAGCAGCAGGCTAGTCAGGACTAAATTTAACAAAACAATCATGTCACCAAAAAAACGACAAGTGTTTGCCTATTCAAGTAGATGATCAATTGTTTATTATTTTTTTTTTTTTTTGTGTACACCAAAGGTATCCCCCAGCCGACAGCCGAAGACTAATCCCCTCCGAGACGTAGAGATCACTGAAGTGGGTTTTGTCTCTACCAACAAAGCCTTTTCCATGCCCACGACAGGGATCGAACCCCTGACATCATGCTTAAGGAACCCAACAAAGTGGTCTATTGTTTAGATTGTGTAAAAAGTGGTCCCAACAACCTGCCTTCTTTAGATTGTCACCAACTGGAAGCCCAATTTAGAATAAGAGGAGAGAACATGTCCTGCTCAAACTCTCCAAACTCCTGTTCATCTTGAATTTGTTTGGCTGTTTATGCTTTTGGATCACCTTCCCCGGCCCATGGACTTTAGTTTGCAACTTTATTAGTGAAAATTGAAATTCTTATTCCTTCATAAGGTAACTTGTATTAAACGACTGCTCTCTATTAAATTTAAGTTGTTCCAAGTCTATTCTATTGTGAGTCAATCTCCATCAGGTTAAGAATTTAAGACACGTGATAAAAGGTTAAGAATTTTATATTTGCCAATTACACACTTGTGAGGTTGTCTGACGAAATGGTAAAGCTGAGGGACGTGAGATGACAACATTAAATATTTGCTTATAAAAAAAAAATATACTTGTGAGGTTTATTAAGTGAAGAAATATTACTGAATATATGGTCTTAGGAAGTGATTATAATTTGTTGATTTTCTTTGGTGTCATTAGGTGTATCCCCATGTTTTCATGGTTATACAATGTATGCTAATTTTTCAAAGAAAGTGAGCACCAATATATGATTCAACAGAATTTAGCTAAATGGAACTGGTATAGGCAAGTATTTCTCTTGGTTGCTAAACCAAATGCCCCTTAGGTGCTAACTGCACCTTAAGCATTTACTGTAGTACACAGGGCATTCTGTTTCTTTCACAGTTACCGAATTCTATCGGTACCTGCAACGCGGATTAGATAACGACGGTATATTCTGCAGGTGTAGTGACTTCAGTGGATGCCCTCCACACAGCAGCAACAACAACCAGTAAACACAAGCTCCCTAGTTACTTTTTATAGGTAGATAACTAGATATATTAATGATCATTTACAAATTTGAAGCTTTTTTGTTTCATATCCTATAACTAGATCTTTTCTAGTGGTAGTGTTTCCTGAAGGCAGGCGAATAATATAAAAATTAGATTGAGATCGAGTTGAGGTTTCAAATTTTACATGATGCCGTAATCGCTTTTTATTAACTCATATTCTTTCACCACAAAAATCACAGCATCTGGTTCATTATCTAATCACTGCCACTTTTATAGTGGCATACAATCAACATATAGAACACAGGATGAGGAAGGTCACAAAAGCATGTTAAAAAAGCAAGAAACTAGTTTTCCCCAAGCAGCGAAGCGAATAGAGGGCTATGACATTTGATGTGCCAGAACTGGAAATACATGGAAAAGATAAACAGACTGGGAGAATATATCACAGGCTTCCTCTCCCTACCTATTAATATTATGCATTTAAGTAGTTAGGCCTTCTTTTTTTCTCTTCTTCTTTCATGTATGCCATTGAATTTGGCCCTTTTTTCTATCTACAAAGTTTGAGTTTTTTTTTGTCACACAGTGTAGTGCTGCTGGATTGTATCAATGTCCAAACCTTTCAGCTTTACCACAGACTCAACATGTCCCTTAAGTGTGTGAAGCTCGCGAAGTCTGTAGTTCAAAAAGTGAGAATTTCTCATGTTAGTTCCACTAGAAGACTTTCTCTAAATATATCAATTAACAAATAATGGAGTAAGTATTGCTCATTTTGAGAAATTCTTGGGTACTAAAACAGTACCACCTACCACATCATGTTTTAGGCACCTCATTTAACAATTTTCATGTATGAATGCAATGTACAAAGAATGCATTCTTAACATGGAAAAAAAAATCTTAACCATGCTAAATATCAAATGGAGTGCCAATAGTAAGAACTTCCTAACCAATATAGTAACTACTATGATTCGGTTGCTTACCTTGCAACTTCAGCTCGTCTCTTAGCCTGCTCAGCAATCTCAGACAGTTCTCTGTAATTGCTTTTCTCATTGAAAATACCTGAAGTTTCTGGTGGTTGAAGACCATGCAGGGTCCTCTGAGCATGAGCCCATTGAGCTTCCCTCTCCCCTTTACCATAGTCTTTCTTGGTGGTGAAGGCAGTCTATCATGCATTTTTAAACAACAGTTCAAATACATTCATAATAAAATAAAAAATGCAATTTGAACAATTGTTTCAGACAACTTTTTTGGCCATGTCTGATAGTTTATGATCAAAGTACGATTACTTTGAGCATGAGAGTATCAGAGGTTGCGAGTGATTATCAGAATCAGTTTAAATAATAATGCTGCAAAAATTCACCATTACAGAATGAGTAAAAGTTATATCATAAAAATACCTTGTTTTCTAGCATATTTAGCCAGGCTTTGCCACTCAAGATGTAGCGGATGGCAAACTTCATCAAGTCAAGTGGACAATAGAAGACAATACTGTAGAGCCAGATCACTCCTGCCCAACCCCAACCAATTCCTTTGATCTTTGCAAAGCCCCAGTTAGCATATACTGCTATTAATGTAGCAATCTGCAAGACCATAAGCTCAAAATATCACTCCACCCTTCTCTCATTGGAAAAAAAAAACACAAGTTGCATCCAGTTGTGATAACATTTTAGTTGCATGCATTGCCTACAACTTAGGCAGATAAAATGGAGCATGACTCTTACCAGCTGAGCAATTATGAAAGCACCCATCAAGAGCATTCCAGGGCGTTCAACAAAGGACCAGCTGCGCGAACGAGTTACAAATATAAGAGCCTGGCTAACTATACTGACTTGTAGATACAAAGCAGCAGTCATTTCATCTGGGCTGTCATGTATGGGTCTAACTTTAAATTTGTCCTGCAATGTGATCAAGGATGCTAGAATTAGACATTTGAGCCAAAAGAAGAACATTAAAAAGAGGATGTTGAGGCAAGGAATGAGCAGTGTTATTGGAGAAGCCAATCCAGGCAACTTTACTTTTATAATGCATATGCGTTATGAAAACCAAAGTTGTCCGGAAGTGATCGAAAATGGTTGTTCACAAAGCATTTTAGCATGAGGAATATATGCCAGATTAACATTTTTCTTACAGAGAAGAAAGTTGTTTCTTTCATTGCCCAGAAGAATATAACAGTCATCAGTGCCAAGTAACCTCCGAGCACAATCCCGGTAGCAAATATTTCTTTCAGTTTCCAGCTATCGGGCAAAGGAGATGGCTTAACCCTGTCCTTTGAAATTGTCATGATTGTTCCTAGTAGTATGATGATTATTGTATAAGATCAGCATTCCATTCAGGATAGGCATAAAGAGAATTCAAGTATATTTCATGGAATTTTAAGAATTTTACCGTCATTTAAAATGGCAATGATCAAAACCATGAATGGAGAGAAGTCGAATTTCCAGATCAATGCTATAAACATGAAACCAAACTGCATCAAGCAATAGAAAATCCAAACTGATTAATATTCATTCCTTGTCATAATTAATTACATAATATAATCACAACAATACTTTCTGGTTTCTACTTACCACAATACGGATAGTGATAGATACTGCATAGATCTGAAATACAAAGAATATGTGTTAACTGTTAATTCACCAGATAGTGAAAGAGAACATGTTTATCAAGGAAGCAGAAAGCAACTAACTGTGTAGTTCTTCATTCTTTGGAAAATAGCTCTGCTAGTTAACACTGCACTAATAATAACACTCAATCCAGGTTCTGTCAAGACGATATCAGAAGCACTTCTTGCAGCATCAGTGGCATCAGCAACAGCAATTCCAATATCAGCCTTCTTCAAAGCAGGAGCGTCGTTGACACCATCGCCAGTCATTCCACAAATGTGCTTCCTCTCTTGCAACTTCTTTACGATTTCATACTTGTGCTCTGTAGGATAAAAATAGGATATAAAAAATAAGACAGGATTAGAAGCTATGCCTTTTCAATGAACATTAGGAGAGGTCAAAGGTTTCATAGTAGTGATCTGGTAAAAAATACGAACCAGGGAAAACTCCGGCAAATCCATCTGCCGTCTCTATCAGCTCTTCTACTGGAAGTGAGGCAATATTTGCATCTTTGTCTTGACCAAGCAAGGAAGAAGATGGGTACATATTCGTTCCCATGCCAAGTCTCCTGCCAGTCTCCTTAGCTATGGCGAGTTGATCACCTAGACAGTAGAATAGAAATCAAGAAATCAAATTGAAGATGTTTCATTTCACAGGAAATATAGTCTTGGTTTAGACAATGGAATGAGGAAGATTAGTCACCGGTAATCATCTTAACATTTACACCAAGATTAAGAGCTTTGCGGATGGTTTCAGCACTGTCATGCCTTGGGGGATCAAACAGTGACAACAAACCAACAAACTGCCATGGACTACCAGCACTTTCTTTTGTTTTCTCAGGAACTTCCTGCATTGGTAGAGCAGAAGAACCAGGAGGGGTTAGGTTTGTGAAGGAAAATGCAAATTTTCAATACACAATTCGTACAATGAAGACTAGCTATGAAAACCTGTCTAGCTACAGCAAGTGAACGAAGCCCTCTTTCTGCAAACTTGTCGATAATTGCATGGACCTTCTTTTTAGCATCATCCCTTAGACCACACAGAATCATGATCTATTCACCAAAACAAATATATTAGCATCAATAACATAACCAGAAATCTCCCAAATTATGGACAAACTGAACAATGTTACCTGCTCAGGAGCACCTTTGCTTGCCCGGTGCCAATTTCCATCAGCATCTATGTAAGTCAAAGCAGTTCTCTTATCAACAGGGTTGAATGGCAAGAAGTGCACCTCTCTTATCCCAGCCCTTGCCTGCACAAGGCATAGATATGTTGAATAATAAAAATAACCCAAGGATATAGCCTATGGGATAATCGATGAGAAGTTGAACAAACCTCTTTAGGATCAGCAAGCATTCCAACAATAGCAGCATCTATGGCATCTTGGTTCTCAGTCCTGGAAGCCCTTGCAGCAAGAAGGATGACATGGTCCTTGTCCACACCCTTTGCAAAGACCTCAATCAGGTTCTTGTCAACACTGAGTTTGTTAAGGGTGAGTGTTCCTGTCTTGTCACTGCAAAGGACATCCATACCGGCCATTTCTTCGATGGCAGTCATACGCTTGGTGATGGCACCTTGCTGAGAGAGCCTGTGAGAACCAATAGCCATTGTCACTGACAACACTGTAGGCATAGCAATGGGAATTCCTCCGATCAAGAGGACCAATAGGTTGTCAATTCCATCTCTATACTTGCGGTGCTGAATCGGGTACATGACTATGATCTCAGCTAACATACCAACTGCAATGGAGCATATACAAAAGTTCCCAATTGCTGTAAGAACCTTCTGGAAATGTCCAACTTGGTTGGTACTATCGACCAGGTGAGCCGCCTTCCCGAAAAACGTATGGACACCGGTCGCAATGACTACAGCTTCAATTTCACCTTGTTTACAAGTTGAGCCAGAGAAAACTTCATCCCCGGGATTCTTTGTCACTGGAAGTGACTCTCCAGTCAGAGCTGATTGATCAATCTTTAAGGGATCACCCTCAAGAAGACGGGCATCAGCAGGTACGATGTCACCTAGTTTGATGCTTATGATGTCTCCAGGGACTAGAATAGCAGCTTCTTCCTCACACCATTTACCATCTCTAAGAACCTGAAAGAAGTGAGAATTTTGAGTACTAAAAACAAGTTTAAACTTTGTACCTTCTTAAAGCTCAAACGGTTCTATAATCTATAGTATATACCCTAGTAAATAAGCAATGACTTCAGAATCAATCAACCATTTAGTCTCCTTTTTATACAAATGAGATCGAAGACCTCTTATTGTTCGGATTATTCTACGCCTAGCCTCTTTGTAGGTCTCATTAATCACACTACATTTGGCATTAGATGCATCCATAATTACTTAATAAACGACACAAACTTTAATTTATTTACCTTTGTTTTAGGAGCGAGACCGGCCATAAGAGCAGCAGCGGCATTCCCAGCATTATTTTCTTCGATGAAACTGATAGTGGAGTTGATCACCAACAAGCAAACAATACCGACAAAATCCTGCCAATCTGGAGGCTTTCCTTCGCCATTGGCAAGAGCAATTGCCATTACAGCTGCAGATTCCATGACCCATGACAGGGGATTCCACATAAACCCAAGAAACTTGAGAAATTTGCTTTCCTGTATTATCAAAACTATGATCAATCAGCAATAGCACTTTGTCATTGTATCTTAGAAACATGTTAGACACTGGTCTGTCATAAATAAGGAACCTTCTTCTCTTCTAACTTGTTTGGTCCAAATATTTCGAGCCTGCTGGCTCCTTCCTCGGACGTTAAACCTTCCTTCGTACATTTAAGCTGCTCGAACACTTCATCGACCGGAATGCGTTCCTGCAAACAAATGATGTTAGAAAACTTATTTCCTTAACACATTCCCTACGTACCACACTAGTATATCCCACTTCAAGAAAGTGTGCAGCAAATTGAGTCATTTATTTATCAACAATCAACATTCTTTGCTTGCAAACCTTCTTGTGAATGCAATTGCTTCTTCCTTTTCATCTATTGTATTCGACTACGGTTGTAGATACCTTACAAGTTTCTTTATATTTTGTCTATCTTTTTTCTACTTGCAGACACTCTTAAGCAGATGCTGAATAAACTGGATACGTATTTGAGAATCAAACATCTGTATGGGATACCTGTCTTTTTTGGCAAAAACTGGCCTGCAGTTTTTTTTTCTTACCAAACCCATCAATTTTTACCCAAAAAGACCGATATCACCCTATCAAATACGGATGTCATTTAAACATTTTCCTTTGAGAATATATGTGTTTGTGAGAAAAGATTCACTTATGTTTGGGTTGAGAGGTTTAATATCTGCTTTTAGGCTATAGTTGAGTTGCGTTTCAAACATTTATGTTACAAAGTATGTTTGTTTTATGAAAACGTTATTTTTTTTTCCCGCTTTTTAAAAAGTATTGATAATTATAACTATAATGCATGTGTACTTCATAATTTTTTTTATTAATTATGAATGTAGCTTATATTATCATTCTATTTTTTGTTTCCAACTATTTAAACACGAAATGATGAAAATAACTTTTATTGTTTTTATCGTTTTCTATTCAAAATTTTGAAAATAGGAAATGAAATAAAAATGCATGTCGTATTCATAATTAAAAAAAAACTAAAATGAAACACAGAATAATAATAATAATTATCAATAGTTTTTTAACATGAAAACAGAAAATGTTTTAACATCCAAGCTAGTGGTCCTCCCTTGAAAAGAACTCTGAAGCTTAATGTAAGCTCAATTGAAAATCACCAAAGTTATGGAAACTATATTATTGTTTGCATTGGAATTGTTAACATTTAATATATATATTAAAAATTTTTCTAACGTGTGTCATAGAACACATGTTAAATAATCCATAATCGATAAGTTTGCATCGAGAATGATGCATTTATAAAATTTATGTGCATTAATTACATCAATTCCTGATAGACTTATTCAATATGAGTTTCTTAGCATATACTCTGAGGCACACATCAAAAAAGAAACTCATATATATATATATATATATATATATATATATATATGTGTGTGGGGGGGGCGCAAAAAGTGTCTTTCTCTTTTTTTTTGTAAACAAAAATAATTTAAGGCACCAACCACTGGGCTAGACAATAACATAAAGGAAAAAAATTAAAAGAAAAATGTCTTTCTCTTTCTCCGTGACTAATTAATTTGTTTTTTTACTGAAAGAAAGTGTTAGTAAATAAAGGTCATTTTAGAAAGGATTAATTATGGTATTTTAATAAGGTAAAAAAAAGTTTGTACTCCCTCTGTCACATTATTTTGGTAAAAAAATGTAAAAAAATTTGTCCTATATTAAAGTAAAAAAATAAATGAAAAATCTTAAAGATTGTATATTGTATTGATGATTGATAAGTAAGTAAGGTAAACATATCTAAAGATTTTTTTGGAGGCAATATTGCAATGTGTATTAATTGTAATGATATGAAAATTTGTATATTATCAATTTGTAATTAATAAAAGAATCATGCATAATGTTAAATAGATACTCTCTTATTTTCATTGACTTGTTTGCCTTTTACCAAGATAATGAGACGGAGGGAGTATAAGAATTTAAAATGTTCAGTAAATCAAAAAATGATATTTAGTTTCTTAATACAAATTTATTTCTTATGCTTACTTATTTTATGCACATGATGCATTTATTAAAAAATCTTTAAAAAAAAATATTACCAATTTAAAAATTATTTTATAAATATTGTACAGGTAAAAGAATTGAATTGTCTTTTAATTTCCTTAAGTAGGAGGAAAAAAATATTGCTCCAGTAATTGAGATATTATATCGAATATTAGTATAAATAATTATTAAAACATGTGGCCTATTATGATTGAGACTGTTTAATTAACGATAGTGTGTTTGGTTGGGAAAATGTTTTCTCTTAGTATCAAATTATTATCATGTAATTTCTTTTTTTTTTTTAAATTTACCAATAGTTCAAGAAATATTGAAATTGTCAAATTACTAATATATATAATATATATAAATTATATATCAACCTATAAATTAACATTTAATAAAAAATGATATATATTATTTTTAAGGCTAAATTACTCATTTGATCCTCTACCTTATTTTTCAATTTCAAATTGGTCCTTTACCTTTTTTTGCTTTCATATTGGTCCCTTATGATTCATTTTGCTGTCAATTTGGTCTCAAAATCACTGTTCATCCTACGTGTTAATATCATACTGGTCCACGTATATATTGTTGGAGAGAGAAAGTGACACGTGTCCATAACATATTGGTCCACATAGGATGAGAAATAATTTTGTGACCAAATTGACAGTAAAAAGAAACATAAGGAATCAATATGAAACCTAAAAATATAAAGAACCAATTTGAAATTGAAAAATAAGGAAGAGACCGAATGAGTAATTTAGCCTATTTTTAACGAATTACTGTCAGCAAAAGTATATTGTGTAGATTGATAATTTGATATACTGACATTTTTCAAAATGTTTCGGTTAACTAAATATGGCCAAAGTGTGTTTTTTTTACAAATATTATACAGTAGTATACATGTCAAAGTGAGTGTTTAGCCAGCCAGAGGGCCAATCAGAAATCGTTGACTTGCGCCCGAGGAGACATCATCAGAAAAATGATACTCCTGCTTCTTCTGTTGTAAATATAAGTTTTCTTTTTTAAAAAAATATGCCTTATGAAAAAATTGATTAATATTATTACTGATATTGAAAATATAAATATTTGATATATTTAAATTATCTGAATAAGTATTATTGAAATTTAAAAATATTAAATGAATAAAAGTATTTGTAAAAAATAAGTGATTGATATTATTTAAAATAAAAAAAATAAACTTATATTAAAGACAATTTGTTTATGAGGTACTAACCTTTAAGATCAGATGGAGTAGTACTAACCATGTTCCTGTAAATCCATCTAATATAAAAATTCAAGAGTACAATTGATTGTTATTTTTATATCCATTTTTATTTAATACTATTTATTATTTTAATTTACGGGAGAAGTATAAAATAACTAATCAAATGCACAATAAAAAAACATAATAATTATAAAAAAAACATAATAATTTTATTGAAAGTTAATACAATAATCACGTTTTTCAAAAAAGAATTTTTTTAATAAATAAACAGATAATAAAAAATGAGAGAGTATAACGGTATGACTGGGCAAGCACAACTTTCTCTCCATGTGATTGGCGCCCGTTAACGGCTTTCCCACCTTGCACGGCTAGTACAACTTGGCGTAGGGACCACTGGTTTTGTCCAATTTTAATTAGGTAAATGCTAACAAGTGTTTTTGGTGCACTTTTTAAGAAGCTAAATATAGAAAATAACCATTAAAAATGCATTTTTTTAGATTTTCAAAACACGGAGTAATATGCATTGATGATTGTTTTTCTAAATATAGGAACCTTAACAAGTATCCTTTTAAGGCACTTGTTAGAAAAACCCTTTTAATTAATTAAGGAAAATTCTAATTATGAAATGCTCTAAGAGATTAGTATTGAGAAAATAGATGATGCAGGTACCGTGTAAAAGTTTTTTTACATATTCAGTATAAATCGTTAACGACTTTTGAATAAAAATTATACAAATGAATTATGGATAATGGACTGATAATGCAAAAATCATATTACCATCAATGCAAATTCATTAATTCTGTTAGTATTTTATGAAAAGAAAAAGAAAGTTTTATCTTTTTTTTAATATATGAAAAAAAATGATGAAATTATTTTTCTAATCAAAATTTATTTCTATATAACCGATTTTCTTAGAACAATTCTTAATATTATAACCCTTCAACCAACTGTACTCTTTCATGCAACCCTTAAATGAGAGTTATAGAAACGGTGTTTTTTTATATGCACCTAAGAGAATATAAATAGTAAAATTGTATCGGATATAATTAAATAATTATTTTTTAATTCATTAAATGTATTAGTTTTACTGAAAACTACTTTTTAAAATTTGATTAACCTATGCTACTATACACCAGGTGCATAGATTAAATAAACAATAAAATTAACAATACACAATTGATGAAAGTAAAGATAAAGAAAAAGGCTTTCATCAAAATAAACAAGATTTTAGTTAAACGATAGTACTTCATCCGTTCTAATTTATCTGTCACTTTAGAAATTTCATACGAATTAAAAAAGTCATTTAATGCTTCAATTTTCAAAAGAATTATTAGATAATTTTACTATAATATCCTCAAAGTTTATTAATTATCACTCATTTCACATATTTCAACACATTAAATGCAAGGTTAAAATTGGAAAAAAAATCAATTAATACACCCTTGAATTCCTATAGCAACAAATAATTTGACACAAATTAAAAATGCTAAAGTGACAGATAAAGTGAGACAGAAGGAGTAGGTTTCGTGCATAAGATAAATAAATATAAAAAATAATTTTAAATTGTAAAACTTAAATTTTAAAATTTGTTTGTTAGTACGTGCGTCATTCATAAGTTGGAAAAACGCAATTAAACAAGTTGAATTTTGAAGAAGAGATGGAATGAAAATTAGATAAATCACCCTCCATGATTCTAGTTTCCAAAACAACTGTGGACCCTCCTCAAATTGTCAGGGCCGTTGAATTGCGAGACTTACAATAAAACCGGTTAATCACAGGAGCCTATATTAACAGAAAAATATTGAGAAAAAAAAAGCCACAGTACCACGGAAAAGTACTTAAAATTCAATCCAACAAAGCGCAGACAGAGAGAAAGACACACACATGATAGACACTTGAGAAAATTGTATACCTACCCTGAAATACCGGGAAATAATTTGAGACGTGTTATACTCTATCTCTTCTTACCTGTCTCTCACATGGTTAGATCCATCACAAAGATCCTTTGAAATTAGTGTGTTTGTTTGGTTGAACCAAAGGAAAATTTCTTTAAAAAAATTTTTATCCTATGGTTATGGACTTTTATATCCTTATGCGTGCAACCCTTTACCCAAAACTACCTTCTTGCAACTTTGATGATTCTCTAGTTTTCTGGGCAATGGAAAGTTTAGGTAGGGAAAATTAAATTTTGAATGTGGAAAATTAAATTTTGTGCTACCTCTTGTATGTAGATCAATCCTAGAGGAGAAAATACTCGATTGAACAAAATTGTGATATGAAAGTTGTTTTGGTCAATTTTCTTGTTATAACGTTAGTGTTTTAAGTAAATTATGTGTTTTATGCATTAAACATACCAACTAGTTACAAATTATGAGCATAAGAACAAAAGAAAGTGATTAATAAACTATTTTGGAGTATATAACTATCCAAGTATTTCAAAAAGCTATCATGTTGGAATAATACTGCTCTGATAGAAAGTAAGGAATCTCAACTTCAGCACAAGAGGCAAGTAATTTTGAAGCCAATCAAATTTAAAGAGTCATATAATGAAAAGATATCAAACAAAACCAAAAGAAAAAATCAGTACTTATAAGAAGGACACCTAAAGTGACAGAATTTCAAGACAAAATACTCCCTCCGTTTTATAATTAGTGCTTTTTAAGGTTATGCATGGTTTAAAGAAATGGTTAAATGAGATAAGAATTTAGGATATTTTGGCTCTAATATCCTTATATAATCATTATTGAAAAGAGAGAAAGATATTGGAAGTGAAGAAGATAGTGCGATAAATAGGAGTATATTGAAAAAAATAACATTAATATCAATTATGTATTGGGTTTTTGTAAAAGAACAATTATATGAAACATGAAATAAAAAATCTACGAACACTATATATGTAATGAAGGGAGTAAGAATCATAATAATGAAAGAAAATAAAAGGGGTTGAAAGGCATATATATATATACCAGATCAACAGTCTCATTCTTGATCTCCTCCAAGGTGATTCCCTTGCCACTCGCCATGTTTGTTCAGCTTATGAAGACAATAAGCTGAGAATAGAAGAGAAGCAGAAGCCTTTTTAATGAAAGGGATAGAAAAGATAGTATCAAAGAGACATTGAATGAGAATTCAGTATCCCAAGAAAAATGAATGGAGCTCACACCTCTGTGCCTCTGTTTATATATCTTTGAAACGGAAGAGTGAGCCCTCTCAATTTATTTATGACAGCTGAAAATGATACTCCAATGTTACCCCCCCTCTCTCTCTCAATCGTGATTCCCCCTCTTTAAATTGTGACACTTTTATGAGTTTTACCTTAGAAAGAAAGAAGAAGAAGAAAAGAAATAAAAAAATAAAATAAAAGCAAAGGGTGAGTTCAACGGTGGAGACTATATATGGGCAATCCCTCCTGCTCGAATTATAAGTCAAACTAACTAAATTTATGCTTATTAAGAAAGTTAGTTGATTGTATTTAATTTTCTGAAATTTATAAAAGAATAAAGGTATTTCAGGAAAGTTGCATTGACAATGAAACAAAAATTAAATAAGATAATAATTTTCTAGAGATGTTTTAGAAAAGTGACATTGGGAATGAAATAAAATTTAAGAAAGTTGATTAATTTTGCTTATATTTTAAACCAAGAGAGATATATTTTTTGTTGCTTATATTTCAAGCCGGAAGGAGTACTATTTTATATTAGCTCCGTCTTGCTAGATAAGATATTTTTAGGAGATTTCACCTTCATTGAAAAAGTTGGTTAATTTAGTTATTGATAGTATTAAAAATGTCAATATTTGATATGTATTTTCAAAATTACTCTTATTAATATTATTGAAAATTTTAAAAAAGTGTTAAATAAGAAGTGTTTGTGGAAAGAAATAATTAATATCATTGAAATTTGATATAAAGTCTTATAGATATGAAAAAAACAAGTATAAAAGAGTTTTATATTTAGATAAGAAGATTGTATTATTTTGTGTTTGAAAACGTGAGAGTTCATCTAAAAGAAATTAAATTTAATTATTTTTCTTTTACCGATTAGCATATTTTGACAAGACATGTATTTTTTTTTTAATGGATATCCTAAAAAATTTATTAGGCAATTTTATTTTTATTAGGAGAAGCAACTGTCATGACTTCAACCCAGAGTATACGACATATATTTAGTGTTTCATAATTATTGGGGTATTGATTAAAGAATATATTAAGAAAAATTTGGTTTTGAAAATACTAAGTTAACTAACAATTTATCATTTTCTCAAAATTCAAGTTCACTGATACAAATTCTCAAAATACTTCTTTAGTTCTAAATGTAAGATTTTTTAAAAAAATTTATATCCATAAAAACGTGAATTAATTTTGTTCATAATATTGGCAATGTGAATATTAAATATATTTTTTAAAAATTACCCTGTAGTTATTATTGAAATTTTAAAAAATATTGACTTAATAAAAGTATTTTTGAAAATTTTTTTAAATATTATTGAAGATTATAATGAGATTTTACAAATAGAGAAAACCAAAATTCTTAAAAAAGTTTTATATTTAGAATTGAAAATACACAGTAATATTTTCATTTTCTCAATCTTAAACAATACTAATGAAGAAAAACTTAATAGAGTTATTAACAGTTATTGCATGCTCTTTTTTTCAAACTTAAAAAGGGTTTCTCTTTTTCTCTCGCGACTGTGCTCTGGTACTGCCGCCGTTCGCTGCCGTCATGGGCAGAAAGAGAGGGAGACCCCCTAAAACTCCTTCTTCTTCAAGCAAGACTGAAGGTTCTCTGGCTACACCTGAAAAGATGGATTATTCGCAATTAGAAGATGAAGATTTGGAAGAAATAGAAAACTTGTCGCCTAAGCAAGCAGAATTATGGATGCAGAAAATAGATTTATTGAGAGAAAAGATCAAGGAAAAGACGGCGATTGCAAATAATAAGGAGATCACACAAGGAGAGAAAGAATCAGAGTCTTTTGGCGATCTGTCAACTAATCCTAATAATGAAAGAATCGCAAAAGAACAGGAGAAGGATATCCCTAACCAGCCAAATGTTTGGGAGAAATTTGACATCAGTAAATTGAGGAATGCAGGTGAGAAATTACAATTCTTTAAACCAAGCCTAAAGGAAGGTGTGGCTGTTGGTAAAATTCAAAGTAATGATGTGGAGGATGAATTGTTGTATTGGAAGAATGCTTTAGTGTAACGCCCCAAAATATTAAGGTAAATAAAAATGTGAATTAATAAAAACCTTTTTCCAAAAGAGTGTGAAAACTAAAAGCATTGCTTATTAATATCATATTATATTACAAAACAGTCTGAGTGTAAATATAAGAATATAAAATTCTCAAAAATCCCTCTTTACACCCAGAGCATGGTCTTCACAACTCTATCCTTCAATAAGAGGATTCGGACAACAAGATGTCATCCAGGCTGTCTCTGCTAACGCTCCTTTAACTCTATCAGGAGAGACCTTTGACCTGTCATTCAAAAGAACCTACCACCACCAATGTGGTAGTATGGGAGTAAGTCACTTGTCATATCGCGTAAGCAGATTATATGATTGTTCAAACACAAGCATCACAAATATCATTTTAATGCAATGAATGCATGCTCAAGTGTCTTAACAAACAATAAATAATATTATTAATCTTTCATGCAATGCATGTACGTCTCTCAAAACATTCTTTTCATCACTTCCATAAAACAATACTCTAGGATAGGCAATCGTGCGCTCGATGTTTCCACAACCTGTATAGCGGCCACACCGTTCTATACTGGAACCCCATCTACCACGATCCCAAAATGAACAAGGGGATGATCCCTGAACCATTGTGCACCAATAGTTCTAGGTCCTTGTCATTTCAACGTTGGCGGCCACACCGTTCCAACTGTCTCATATAGCGGCCACACCGTACTATATGGTTTCCCAATCCCGCATGCACCTTACTCATTTTACGATTCTTGTAACATCATGCATGAGATGCATATTCCATTAATTATCAGCATTTCCATTATCAAGAGTAATCATCATCATTATACACATGGCGGCCACACCGTTCCATGTCTTCATATAGCGGCCACACCGTACTATATGGAATCACACACATATGGCGGCCACACCGTTCCACATGTCTTCGCATAGCGGCCACACTGTACTATACGGAATCACACACATATGGCGGCCACACCGGTCCACATGTCTTCGTATAGCGGCCACACCGTACTATACGGAATCATCTAAGCTCACGGTCTCGTACCGGAGTTATTCATTCAGGCTCACGACCTTATATCAATGCTAATACAAGCTTCACATATCCAAATTAGAGCAACACGCATCACCGCATTTGGATCGGAGCTATATAATCATCATGCTCATATTATCATCATTATTCCTTTAAGACATTATCCTCTGTGTCATCATGATCACTATTAATCAAATGAAGGCATTATAGTTACTCCACTATTCATACCTAATTAGTTAACTTATCCAGATATCATACTCAGAGTATAGTTCATTAATCATATATAATCGTCATGCGCAAGTCATGACTCATTAAGCATATGCAATCATCATATACCACTCCTAATCTATTTACCATCTTCAAGTTTTAACTCAATGAATACATTATCGAACCAATTAGAACAAAACCATAGTTCCAATTAAAAAGGTAATTCTTAATAAATTAGGTGAATAATGATTTACCCCTTTTTAACTTATTGATATCATGCTTAACTCATTTAGAAACTAAAATAATAATTAAGCAAAACCCTTAAGGATTATAAGAAACTAAATTAATTATTCTCTTGTCTCAGGTCCTAACCGGTTACAGAGCCTGCTAACCGGTTAGAGACAGCAGTGCCTGAGAGCAAACCATTCATTCTTAAACTTAAATTACTTTTAATTTCAAGTTATTGTCTTTCTAATCCTTATGCATCATTTAGGACATTACTAAAGTATGATTTAATCATATTAATAGTGAGCTATAACTCCAATAATTTAAGTTCCAGATAACCTCAAAGTCTTGGACCAAAATAAAAGGGCAAAGTCTAACTCACATCAACTTATTTCTCATTGTATCAAATTCTAATTCCAAACTATCAGTTATAACAATTTGGACATGACTCTAAGGTTATAGTAAGACTTAATCTTATCAAATTGTATTCCATTAGTTCTAAGTCCATCAATCTAATTTCCAATTAAAACTCTTTATCAAACCATAACAAATTCCATTTCTCCCTAGCTTATTTACTCCCAATAATTTGTTCTAATATTAGTCCAAGTCCAAGTAAAAACTATCCTCACTGATTGTTATACCAACATAAGCAATTGATGCATTCTGTCAGTCACTAACCGGTTAGAGAGCCCACTAACCGGTTAGTTAATGCAGTTTGACAGCATACTGCACTTTTCTTGTTGAATTCCTTTCATAGTCCAATTATTACTTCTTGACATCATTGGACAACCAACATATGGTATCTAGTTACTACTTTGCAGCAAGTAATTCAACCAAATCAAAGCATCAAATCATCAAACCAATGCATCAAATCATTCAATTTATCAAGTTCATATTCATTGATTCATAATCAATTGCTCATGACCCTAATACTTTCTCAATTTCAGCAATCATCACAAGAATCATAACAGAATTATAGCAACATGCTTCTCAGTAATTTCATTCTTGTTTAGGTCCTTAATTCAGTTACATAACATAGGGAACCAAGGATTGTATTGGCCTCCAAGCCAACCAATTCTTGTCTTGGTTCTAAGATCAACAATTCACACATATCATTGCACAAACCAACAACCATAAATCCTAGCGATATGAATGAGGTCTCCCATACCTTACACGAATTGGACAGCCCTAGACAAGCTCTAAAACCCCCAAAACAGCAGCTAGTAGCAGCCAACAACAACAGCTCGAAACCAGAAAAACAGAGCAACAAGAACAGCTCAAACCCTTTGATTTACAAGCTCTCACACTCACTAATCACAAGCTAAAGGTGCAACAACCAAGGGCTAGTTACTTGCACGAATTTGAGGAGGAATTTGGGCAGAGTTTCAGTAAGGAATTCGTGAGAAACATGCCCCAACAGCATCAACCAAAACAGGGTATTTATAGAGATGGAAAAGAGAGGAAAAGGAGGCAAAGAGTGGAGCAAAACGTGCCACCCAGCTCTTCCTCACACCACACACTTAATTGGAGGTGTTGAGGGGTGCTATGTGGCCTAAGGGAGAAGAAACCACGTTTTTAGCTCGAGATTTCGAGCTAAACCGACTTAAAATTATGCAGATACAGATGTACTAACCGGTTACTGATTTCACTAACCGGTTAGCCACTGCTAAAATCCAGAAATTCAAATATAATACACTGCTTTGCTCAAAAATTAATTTAAAAAGATTTATTTCTCAAAACAAAATTTCCACCGTTGGATGTCAAGATAAAATCATTAGAAACCTTGTCTAAAAATTTGAGCAAGATCCAACGGTTAGCGAAAGAGATACAGTCCAATCTTTACATGATATTTTACCCAAAATATCACTTTTTACATATTTCATTTAAATCTTTCTTTGCCAAAGCTATTTTATTTCTAAAATATGTTTCCATGTGCTTATTTTTCCAAAATACTATTCTTAAAAATATTTTTCAATAATAAAATAATTGTTTATCCTTTTTATAAAAATGAGGGATGTTACACTCTCCCCCACTAAATTGAATTTCGTCCCCGAAATTCGTCTTCCAAAATTTTTCATTTTCCAAAATATTTCATTAATAGAAGATTTTTATTTCAATTTTCTCAAAATAGCTTGGGAAATTCTCCCCCACTAAAAGAATTTAGTTACATTTTTCTCAAAATTTTCAGTTTCAAAAATATTAATAGAGAATATTTCATATAAATCTTTCCAAATAAATGAAATATTTCAAATAAAATTCTCCAAATCAAACTTTTTGTATAAAACTTTGGAAAAATTCGCTTTGTGCCGCGCACTCTGATTACTCCGGCACGAGCAACGAAGTAATTTTATGACTTTATTCATTAACGATTACAAATATTAGGGTGATCAGTCCTAATATTTAAACCATCAATAATAAAATCATTCCTTTCATATACAATCTTTCACAAGAAAGATCGTAGGATGTATCTTTAAGTTAGATGAACTTAAAGATAAGGGCCATTCTTGTCACTATCAGATTTAGTAAGATAGTCAAGTTCTAGAGACATTTCCATTGGGGAGACAAATACTTGTCCTATCCCGGTGGTTGTCAATCTCCCTAGTCTTAACTGATCTTTGTATTTCTGCAGTGTTCACAGATATTTATCACATCTAACTGTGATAAAGGTTTCGATCACATGAATTGGGTCAGGGTTCCAGCAAGATGCTCAGATTATCAAACGATTCAATTAACACAATCGTAGAATAAAGGACTATGTTAATTCAAAATAGGAGAACAAACACTTCATGCTTTACCTTAATCAGGATAAGACTCGTATCCTCGTATGGTAAACACCTTTCCTTACTTGATCTGGTTGCCATTCATCACTTTCTTGCCTTTATTCTTCGGACAATCCGGCGAATAATGCCCTGGCTTCTTGCAGTTAAAGCAAACTACTCCTTTGGGTACACCACAGTCTGATCCAAAATGATGTGTCCCACACTTTCCACACTGAGGTGGATGAGTGATTCCTTTTCTGTTTCTTCGTTTGTTATTCTCCTTCGTTTGGGTTTTCCTTAATTGTGGCTCATCAAGCTCCGTTACCTCTGATTGTTCTTCCTTCATTGTTGATTCCCTTAAATGCCTTTCTTCGATCTTCCTTTTCTTTTGAATTCGAGCATTCTTTTCATAAACCTTCTCAACCTTCTTATCGTCCTCGTAGATTCTACATTTGTTCACCAACATTGGGAAATTTCGTATTTCGTGATAACTAATTCCTGTTTTCAGATCTGGGCGCAATCCGTTCTCAAACTTCACACACTTAGACCTCTCATCTGGATGATTCTGGAAGTAAGGAGAATACTTCATTAATTCCTCGAACTTTGCAGCGTATTCTCCAACATTCATTTCACCTTGTTCCAATTTCAGGAATTCAACTTCTTTCTTTCTCCTCACATCCTCCGGGAAATATTTTTCCAAAAACTTTTCCTTAAATACTTCCCAGGTGATATTCTGATTTTCAACCTCCAGTAATTGTCTTATGTGATCCCACCAAGTCTCTGCTTCACCTTTCAACATATAAGTTCCATACACCACCTTTTGTTCATCTGTGCATCCCATAGTCCGAAAGATTTTCTGAATTTCTTGTAACCACCTTTGAGCTTCCTCTGGTTTATATCCTCCTTCGAATTTCGGTGGATCATTCTTTCTGAATTCCGACAACCCGTAGAATTCAGCAGGACCTCGACGATTAGGTCGAGTGTTATTCTCTAAAATAGTAGCAATCTTTTCCAGAAGTTGGTTTGTCACTCTGTTGGCCATCGGGTATCTGCACTTATAGAAACTTATATTAGAGTCGCACAACCTATTGAGTATGGAAGGGACCACACTCCACAGCCGAGAGTTGGAACCATTGCTCTGATACCATAAAGTGTAACGCCCCAAAATATTAAGGTAAATAAAAATGTGAATTAATAAAAACCTTTTTCCAAAAGAGTGTGAAAACTAAAAGCATTGCTTATTAATATCATATTATATTACAAAACAGTCTGAGTGTAAATATAAGAATATAAAATTCTCAAAAATCCCTCTTTACACCCAGAGCATGGTCTTCACAACTCTATCCTTCAATAAGAGGATTCGGACAACAAGATGTCATCCAGGCTGTCTCTGCTAACGCTCCTTTAACTCTATCAGGAGAGACCTTTGACCTGTCATTCAAAAGAACCTACCACCACCAATGTGGTAGTATGGGAGTAAGTCACTTGTCATATCGCGTAAGCAGATTATATGATTGTTCAAACACAAGCATCACAAATATCATTTTAATGCAATGAATGCATGCTCAAGTGTCTTAACAAACAATAAATAATATTATTAATCTTTCATGCAATGCATGTACGTCTCTCAAAACATTCTTTTCATCACTTCCATAAAACAATACTCTAGGATAGGCAATCGTGCGCTCGATGTTTCCACAACCTGTATAGCGGCCACACCGTTCTATACTGGAACCCCATCTACCACGATCCCAAAATGAACAAGGGGATGATCCCTGAACCATTGTGCACCAATAGTTCTAGGTCCTTGTCATTTCAACGTTGGCGGCCACACCGTTCCAACTGTCTCATATAGCGGCCACACCGTACTATATGGTTTCCCAATCCCGCATGCACCTTACTCATTTTACGATTCTTGTAACATCATGCATGAGATGCATATTCCATTAATTATCAGCATTTCCATTATCAAGAGTAATCATCATCATTATACACATGGCGGCCACACCGTTCCATGTCTTCATATAGCGGCCACACCGTACTATATGGAATCACACACATATGGCGGCCACACCGTTCCACATGTCTTCGCATAGCGGCCACACTGTACTATACGGAATCACACACATATGGCGGCCACACCGGTCCACATGTCTTCGTATAGCGGCCACACCGTACTATACGGAATCATCTAAGCTCACGGTCTCGTACCGGAGTTATTCATTCAGGCTCACGACCTTATATCAATGCTAATACAAGCTTCACATATCCAAATTAGAGCAACACGCATCACCGCATTTGGATCGGAGCTATATAATCATCATGCTCATATTATCATCATTATTCCTTTAAGACATTATCCTCTGTGTCATCATGATCACTATTAATCAAATGAAGGCATTATAATTACTCCACTATTCATACCTAATTAGTTAACTTATCCAGATATCATACTCAGAGTATAGTTCATTAATCATATATAATCGTCATGCGCAAGTCATGACTCATTAAGCATATGCAATCATCATATACCACTCCTAATCTATTTACCATCTTCAAGTTTTAACTCAATGAATACATTATCGAACCAATTAGAACAAAACCATAGTTCCAATTAAAAAGGTAATTCTTAATAAATTAGGTGAATAATGATTTACCCCTTTTTAACTTATTGATATCATGCTTAACTCATTTAGAAACTAAAATAATAATTAAGAAAAACCCTTAAGGATTATAAGAAACTAAATTAATTATTCTCTTGTCTCAGGTCCTAACCGGTTACAGAGCCTGCTAACCGGTTAGAGACAGCAGTGCCTGAGAGCAAACCATTCATTCTTAAACTTAAATTACTTTTAATTTCAAGTTATTGTCTTTCTAATCCTTATGCATCATTTAGGACATTACTAAAGTATGATTTAATCATATTAATAGTGAGCTATAACTCCAATAATTTAAGTTCCAGATAACCTCAAAGTCTTGGACCAAAATAAAAGGGCAAAGTCTAACTCACATCAACTTATTTCTCATTGTATCAAATTCTAATTCCAAACTATCAGTTATAACAATTTGGACATGACTCTAAGGTTATAGTAAGACTTAATCTTATCAAATTGTATTCCATTAGTTCTAAGTCCATCAATCTAATTTCCAATTAAAACTCTTTATCAAACCATAACAAATTCCATTTCTCCCTAGCTTATTTACTCCCAATAATTTGTTCTAATATTAGTCCAAGTCCAAGTAAAAACTATCCTCACTGATTGTTATACCAACATAAGCAATTGATGCATTCTGTCAGTCACTAACCGGTTAGAGAGCCCACTAACCGGTTAGTTAATGCAGTTTGACAGCATACTGCACTTTTCTTGTTGAATTCCTTTCATAGTCCAATTATTACTTCTTGACATCATTGGACAACCAACATATGGTATCTAGTTACTACTTTGCAGCAAGTAATTCAACCAAATCAAAGCATCAAATCATCAAACCAATGCATCAAATCATTCAATTTATCAAGTTCATATTCATTGATTCATAATCAATTGCTCATGACCCTAATACTTTCTCAATTTCAGCAATCATCACAAGAATCATAACAGAATTATAGCAACATGCTTCTCAGTAATTTCATTCTTGTTTAGGTCCTTAATTCAGTTACATAACATAGGGAACCAAGGATTGTATTGGCCTCCAAGCCAACCAATTCTTGTCTTGGTTCTAAGATCAACAATTCACACATATCATTGCACAAACCAACAACCATAAATCCTAGCGATATGAATGAGGTCTCCCATACCTTACACGAATTGGACAGCCCTAGACAAGCTCTAAAACCCCCAAAACAGCAGCTAGTAGCAGCCAACAGCAACAGCTCGAAACCAGAAAAACAGAGCAACAAGAACAGCTCAAACCCTTTGATTTACAAGCTCTCACACTCACTAATCACAAGCTAAAGGTGCAACAACCAAGGGCTAGTTACTTGCACGAATTTGAGGAGGAATTTGGGCAGAGTTTCAGTAAGGAATTCGTGAGAAACATGCCCCAACAGCATCAACCAAAACAGGGTATTTATAGAGATGGAAAAGAGAGGAAAAGGAGGCAAAGAGTGGAGCAAAACGTGCCACCCAGCTCTTCCTCACACCACACACTTAATTGGAGGTGTTGAGGGGTGCTATGTGGCCTAAGGGAGAAGAAACCACGTTTTTAGCTCGAGATTTCGAGCTAAACCGACTTAAAATTATGCAGATACAGATGTACTAACCGGTTACTGATTTCACTAACCGGTTAGCCACTGCTAAAATCCAGAAATTCAAATATAATACACTGCTTTGCTCAAAAATTAATTTAAAAAGATTTATTTCTCAAAACAAAATTTCCACCGTTGGATGTCAAGATAAAATCATTAGAAACCTTGTCTAAAAATTTGAGCAAGATCCAACGGTTAGCGAAAGAGATACAGTCCAATCTTTACATGATATTTTACCCAAAATATCACTTTTTACATATTTCATTTAAATCTTTCTTTGCCAAAGCTATTTTATTTCTAAAATATGTTTCCATGTGCTTATTTTTCCAAAATACTATTCTTAAAAATATTTTTCAATAATAAAATAATTGTTTATCCTTTTTATAAAAATGAGGGATGTTACACTCTCCCCCACTAAATTGAATTTCGTCCCCGAAATTCGTCTTCCAAAATTTTTCATTTTCCAAAATATTTCATTAATAGAAGATTTTTATTTCAATTTTCTCAAAATAGCTTGGGAAATTCTCCCCCACTAAAAGAATTTAGTTACATTTTTCTCAAAATTTTCAGTTTCAAAAATATTAATAGAGAATATTTCATATAAATCTTTCCAAATAAATGAAATATTTCAAATAAAATTCTCCAAATCAAACTTTTTGTATAAAACTTTGGAAAAATTCGCTTTGTGCCGCGCACTCTGATTACTCCGGCACGAGCAACGAAGTAATTTTATGACTTTATTCATTAACGATTACAAATATTAGGGTGATCAGTCCTAATATTTAAACCATCAATAATAAAATCATTCCTTTCATATACAATCTTTCACAAGAAAGATCGTAGGATGTATCTTTAAGTTAGATGAACTTAAAGATAAGGGCCATTCTTGTCACTATCAGATTTAGTAAGATAGTCAAGTTCTAGAGACATTTCCATTGGGGAGACAAATACTTGTCCTATCCCGGTGGTTGTCAATCTCCCTAGTCTTAACTGATCTTTGTATTTCTGCAGTGTTCACAGATATTTATCACATCTAACTGTGATAAAGGTTTCGATCACATGAATTGGGTCAGGGTTCCAGCAAGATGCTCAGATTATCAAACGATTCAATTAACACAATCGTAGAATAAAGGACTATGTTAATTCAAAATAGGAGAACAAACACTTCATGCTTTACCTTAATCAGGATAAGACTCGTATCCTCGTATGGTAAACACCTTTCCTTACTTGATCTGGTTGCCATTCATCACTTTCTTGCCTTTATTCTTCGGACAATCCGGCGAATAATGCCCTGGCTTCTTGCAGTTAAAGCAAACTACTCCTTTGGGTACACCACAATCTGATCCAAAATGATGTGTCCCACACTTTCCACACTGAGGTGGATGAGTGATTCCTTTTCTGTTTCTTCGTTTGTTATTCTCCTTCGTTTGGGTTTTCCTTAATTGTGGCTCATCAAGCTCCGTTACCTCTGATTGTTCTTCCTTCATTGTTGATTCCCTTAAATGCCTTTCTTCGATCTTCCTTTTCTTTTGAATTCGAGCATTCTTTTCATAAACCTTCTCAACCTTCTTATCGTCCTCGTAGATTCTACATTTGTTCACCAACATTGGGAAATTTCGTATTTCGTGATAACTAATTCCTGTTTTCAGATCTGGGCGCAATCCGTTCTCAAACTTCACACACTTAGACCTCTCATCTGGATGATTCTGGAAGTAAGGAGAATACTTCATTAATTCCTCGAACTTTGCAGCGTATTCTCCAACATTCATTTCACCTTGTTCCAATTTCAGGAATTCAACTTCTTTCTTTCTCCTCACATCCTCCGGGAAATATTTTTCCAAAAACTTTTCCTTAAATACTTCCCAGGTGATATTCTGATTTTCAACCTCCAGTAATTGTCTTATGTGATCCCACCAAGTCTCTGCTTCACCTTTCAACATATAAGTTCCATACACCACCTTTTGTTCATCTGTGCATCCCATAGTCCGAAAGATTTTCTGAATTTCTTGTAACCACCTTTGAGCTTCCTCTGGTTTATATCCTCCTTCGAATTTCGGTGGATCATTCTTTCTGAATTCCGACAACCCGTAGAATTCAGCAGGACCTCGACGATTAGGTCGAGTGTTATTCTCTAAAATAGTAGCAATCTTTTCCAGAAGTTGGTTTGTCACTCTGTTGGCCATCGGGTATCTGCACTTATAGAAACTTATATTAGAGTCGCACAACCTATTGAGTATGGAAGGGACCACACTCCACAGCCGAGAGTTGGAACCATTGCTCTGATACCATAAAGTGTAACGCCCCAAAATATTAAGGTAAATAAAAATGTGAATTAATAAAAACCTTTTTCCAAAAGAGTGTGAAAACTAAAAGCATTGCTTATTAATATCATATTATATTACAAAACAGTCTGAGTGTAAATATAAGAATATAAAATTCTCAAAAATCCCTCTTTACACCCAGAGCATGGTCTTCACAACTCTATCCTTCAATAAGAGGATTCGGACAACAAGATGTCATCCAGGCTGTCTCTGCTAACGCTCCTTTAACTCTATCAGGAGAGACCTTTGACCTGTCATTCAAAAGAACCTACCACCACCAATGTGGTAGTATGGGAGTAAGTCACTTGTCATATCGCGTAAGCAGATTATATGATTGTTCAAACACAAGCATCACAAATATCATTTTAATGCAATGAATGCATGCTCAAGTGTCTTAACAAACAATAAATAATATTATTAATCTTTCATGCAATGCATGTACGTCTCTCAAAACATTCTTTTCATCACTTCCATAAAACAATACTCTAGGATAGGCAATCGTGCGCTCGATGTTTCCACAACCTGTATAGCGGCCACACCGTTCTATACTGGAACCCCATCTACCACGATCCCAAAATGAACAAGGGGATGATCCCTGAACCATTGTGCACCAATAGTTCTAGGTCCTTGTCATTTCAACGTTGGCGGCCACACCGTTCCAACTGTCTCATATAGCGGCCACACCGTACTATATGGTTTCCCAATCCCGCATGCACCTTACTCATTTTACGATTCTTGTAACATCATGCATGAGATGCATATTCCATTAATTATCAGCATTTCCATTATCAAGAGTAATCATCATCATTATACACATGGCGGCCACACCGTTCCATGTCTTCATATAGCGGCCACACCGTACTATATGGAATCACACACATATGGCGGCCACACCGTTCCACATGTCTTCGCATAGCGGCCACACTGTACTATACGGAATCACACACATATGGCGGCCACACCGGTCCACATGTCTTCGTATAGCGGCCACACCGTACTATACGGAATCATCTAAGCTCACGGTCTCGTACCGGAGTTATTCATTCAGGCTCACGACCTTATATCAATGCTAATACAAGCTTCACATATCCAAATTAGAGCAACACGCATCACCGCATTTGGATCGGAGCTATATAATCATCATGCTCATATTATCATCATTATTCCTTTAAGACATTATCCTCTGTGTCATCATGATCACTATTAATCAAATGAAGGCATTATAATTACTCCACTATTCATACCTAATTAGTTAACTTATCCAGATATCATACTCAGAGTATAGTTCATTAATCATATATAATCGTCATGCGCAAGTCATGACTCATTAAGCATATGCAATCATCATATACCACTCCTAATCTATTTACCATCTTCAAGTTTTAACTCAATGAATACATTATCGAACCAATTAGAACAAAACCATAGTTCCAATTAAAAAGGTAATTCTTAATAAATTAGGTGAATAATGATTTACCCCTTTTTAACTTATTGATATCATGCTTAACTCATTTAGAAACTAAAATAATAATTAAGAAAAACCCTTAAGGATTATAAGAAACTAAATTAATTATTCTCTTGTCTCAGGTCCTAACCGGTTACAGAGCCTGCTAACCGGTTAGAGACAGCAGTGCCTGAGAGCAAACCATTCATTCTTAAACTTAAATTACTTTTAATTTCAAGTTATTGTCTTTCTAATCCTTATGCATCATTTAGGACATTACTAAAGTATGATTTAATCATATTAATAGTGAGCTATAACTCCAATAATTTAAGTTCCAGATAACCTCAAAGTCTTGGACCAAAATAAAAGGGCAAAGTCTAACTCACATCAACTTATTTCTCATTGTATCAAATTCTAATTCCAAACTATCAGTTATAACAATTTGGACATGACTCTAAGGTTATAGTAAGACTTAATCTTATCAAATTGTATTCCATTAGTTCTAAGTCCATCAATCTAATTTCCAATTAAAACTCTTTATCAAACCATAACAAATTCCATTTCTCCCTAGCTTATTTACTCCCAATAATTTGTTCTAATATTAGTCCAAGTCCAAGTAAAAACTATCCTCACTGATTGTTATACCAACATAAGCAATTGATGCATTCTGTCAGTCACTAACCGGTTAGAGAGCCCACTAACCGGTTAGTTAATGCAGTTTGACAGCATACTGCACTTTTCTTGTTGAATTCCTTTCATAGTCCAATTATTACTTCTTGACATCATTGGACAACCAACATATGGTATCTAGTTACTACTTTGCAGCAAGTAATTCAACCAAATCAAAGCATCAAATCATCAAACCAATGCATCAAATCATTCAATTTATCAAGTTCATATTCATTGATTCATAATCAATTGCTCATGACCCTAATACTTTCTCAATTTCAGCAATCATCACAAGAATCATAACAGAATTATAGCAACATGCTTCTCAGTAATTTCATTCTTGTTTAGGTCCTTAATTCAGTTACATAACATAGGGAACCAAGGATTGTATTGGCCTCCAAGCCAACCAATTCTTGTCTTGGTTCTAAGATCAACAATTCACACATATCATTGCACAAACCAACAACCATAAATCCTAGCGATATGAATGAGGTCTCCCATACCTTACACGAATTGGACAGCCCTAGACAAGCTCTAAAACCCCCAAAACAGCAGCTAGTAGCAGCCAACAGCAACAGCTCGAAACCAGAAAAACAGAGCAACAAGAACAGCTCAAACCCTTTGATTTACAAGCTCTCACACTCACTAATCACAAGCTAAAGGTGCAACAACCAAGGGCTAGTTACTTGCACGAATTTGAGGAGGAATTTGGGCAGAGTTTCAGTAAGGAATTCGTGAGAAACATGCCCCAACAGCATCAACCAAAACAGGGTATTTATAGAGATGGAAAAGAGAGGAAAAGGAGGCAAAGAGTGGAGCAAAACGTGCCACCCAGCTCTTCCTCACACCACACACTTAATTGGAGGTGTTGAGGGGTGCTATGTGGCCTAAGGGAGAAGAAACCACGTTTTTAGCTCGAGATTTCGAGCTAAACCGACTTAAAATTATGCAGATACAGATGTACTAACCGGTTACTGATTTCACTAACCGGTTAGCCACTGCTAAAATCCAGAAATTCAAATATAATACACTGCTTTGCTCAAAAATTAATTTAAAAAGATTTATTTCTCAAAACAAAATTTCCACCGTTGGATGTCAAGATAAAATCATTAGAAACCTTGTCTAAAAATTTGAGCAAGATCCAACGGTTAGAGAAAGAGATACAGTCCAATCTTTACATGATATTTTACCCAAAATATCACTTTTTACATATTTCATTTAAATCTTTCTTTGCCAAAGCTATTTTATTTCTAAAATATGTTTCCATGTGCTTATTTTTCCAAAATACTATTCTTAAAAATATTTTTCAATAATAAAATAATTGTTTATCCTTTTTATAAAAATGAGGGATGTTACACTTTAGTATGCTATGTGCTCGGAGCCAGACCCCCTTTCCCTGTTTTGAATGGTTACATTAGGAAAGTTTGGGGAGATCATGGGGTAGATAAGGTACTGATGAATTCAGATGGTACTTTCATTGTCAGGTTCAATAGCAGTGATGGTATGAATGATGTCTTGGATATAGGGCTTTTTCATTTTGACAAGAAACCAATTATAATGGCTCCTTGGACTGGGAAACCAATGACTAGGGCTTTCCTGGATAGAGTGTCTGTATGGGTTCAATTACCAAATCTGAACTTGAAATACTGGGGTGCTGTTTCATTAGGCAAGATCTCAAGCTTGATTGGCACACCAATAATGGTGGACCAAGTGACAAAAGAGAGAAATAGGATTAATTATGCACGTGTCCTAATTGAAGTTAATCCTAAGGTTTTACCTGATGAAATATATTTTGAGGATGAAAGGGGTGTTATCATCAATCAGAAGGTCACTTATGAATGGAAACCTGTCTTATGTGCTAAATGCTCAACTTATGGACATGATTCTAAAATGTGTAAAAAAGGTGTCAAACAGCAATGGGTGCAGAAGAATAAGCCTACACAGAAGGAGATCAATGAGGTTGTCAGTGCTGTCCAAACACAAATTGCTGTTGAAAATGGAACTATTCTTACTGAGAACATTGAACATGCAAGGGAGGAGGCAGAAAATGTGTTGAAAGATGCCTCTGATAAGAATAAGGAGGAATCTGGAGACAAGTCCAAAGGAATAGAGAATGAGGAGATGCCTGCTGATGGGAATGATGAAGGCTGGACACAAGTTCAGACTAGAAGTAAAGTGCAAAACAATAACAGGGTTTTGCTGAGAGGATCTCCCTCAAAGCAAGGTAAGTATGGATAAGATAGCTTCATGGAATATAAGAGGGATGAATAGCCCTCTTAAACAAGATGCTATTCAAGATTTGTGTAGATATAATAGTATAGGTTTGCTTGGTATTCTTGAAAATAAGTTGAGACCAAGAGGTTTTCAGCAGATTAGAAATAAAGTGGCTTCAGGATGGGGTTCTCTAGACAACCTGGATGTTTGTGAGATTGGCAGAATATGGCTAATTTGGAAACAAGATTGTTTTGATGTGTTTCTTATAGCAAGATCCCAGCAATATATGCATTGTTTGGTTACTATGAAGCAGACCATGCAGACATGCTACATAACTTTTGTGTATGCCTCCAATGATTTGACTGAAAGGCAAGAGCTTTGGCAGATCCTTTGTGGTGTGCAAAGATTCATTGATAGACCTTGGGCTGTGATAGGGGACTTTAATTGTTATCTTCATGAGAATGAAAAAGTTGGAGGGGGACCTGTGGACTATAGAAGTATGAGTGAGTTTGGGGACTGTATCAGATCATGTGACTTGATTGACATGTGCTATACAGGGCATTTTTTAACTTGGTCTAATAAGCAGATTGGTAGAGACAGGGTGTGTTGCAAGCTAGACAGATGTTTAGTTAATGCATATTGGTGCTCAGAATGGCCATTAGCTTTCACTAATTTTCTGAACCCTGGTGTGTCTGATCATTCTCCTATTATTATTGATTGGGGTCAGCAGCAAATGAAGAAAGGAGTGGGTTTCAAGTTCTTTAACATGTGGTCCAGCCACGTTAAGTTCTTGGAAATTGTTTCCCAAGTCTGGAACAGGGATGTGCATGGTCATAAAATGTTTCAAATTTGTATGAAGTTAAAAGATTTGAGGAAGCCTCTCAGGGAGCTAAATAAGACTGCTTTTGGAGATATAGACTTAAGGGAGGCAAGGATCAGAGAAGAGTTGGATGTAGTCCAAACAACTCTGCGGAATTGTCCAGATGATATCTCTATGCATAAAAGAGAAAAAGAGTTATCCAGGATATACATGGAGGTGAAGGAGGCAGCCTATATGTTCCTAAGACAGAAAGCAAAGATAAGTTGGCTAAGGTATGAGGATGAAAATACAAAGGTGTTCCATAACTCAATAAAACAGAGACTTTACAGAAACAGAATTTTCAGAATTTCGAATGCTCAAGGAGTGCTCAATGATCACCATCAGATAGCACAGGAATTCTTGCATTACTATGAGGAGCTGTTCAGGACCAGAAATACAGATACTGGGATTAATAGGGACATTTTCAATGAAGGGAATGTTTTAGCTCCTGTCCAGCAGTTATCTCTCATTCTTCCTTTCACTAATCAGGAGATAAAAGATGCTATGTTTTCTATTCACCAGGACAGGTCTCCTGGGCCTGATGGCTATGGGGCTGGGTTCTTTAAATCAGCTTGGGAGGTTGTTGGTGCTGATTGTGTTGAAGCAGTTCAACAGTTTTTTCAAACAGGGAAGCTTCTAAGAGAAGTTAATCACACTTTATTAGTAATGATTCCTAAAGTTGATAATCCTAGTAGTGTGAGTGAGTTTAGACCTATAGCTTGCTGTAATAGCATATATAAGTGCATTACTAAACTCATATGTAGCAGATTAAGCAATGTGCTTCCTTTTTTGGTCCAGGAGAATCAAGGTGCCTTTGTGAGGAATAGAAGTATTCTACATAACATTCTAATTACTCAGGATTTGATCAAACTTTATCAGAGGAGGAATATATCCCCAAGGTGTATGATGAAAATAGACTTGAGGAAAGCCTATGATTCTATTGAGTGGAACTTTATAGAAGAGGTCTTGGAGGCTATGAGATTTCCACCAAAATTCATTTACTGGATTATGGTGTGCATCAGGACAGCAACCTATAGCATTGTCATTAATGGTATTAAGGGTGAAATGTTCAAAGGAACAAGGGGAATCAGGCAGGGGGACCCCTTGTCCCCCCTTATCTTTGTGCTTGCAATGGAAACATTGACTAGGCAGTTTCAGTATGCATCTAAGCATAGAAATTTTAGGTTTCATCCCCTATGCAAGAATATTGGTTTGATAAATATTGCCTTTGCTGATGATTTAATGGTGTTTTCTAAGGCTCACCCTGCTAGTGTGACTATTATTTGGGATGCTTTTAACCAGTTTTCTCAATGGTCTGGTCTTGAAGCTAATCAGGCTAAGTCTTCCCTGTTTATGGCTGGTGTTGATGAGAATGTCCAACAAAATTTACAGTCTATTACTGGGTTTCAAAAAGGGGTCTTTCCTTGTAGGTATCTTGGTATACCTCTAATGACCAGAAAATGGAATAGACAAGCCTGTAATTATCTGATTCAAAAGGTAACATCTAGGCTGCTAGTTTGGAAGACCAGAAATCTATCTTATCAAGGAAGGTTATGTCTAGTTAATTCGGTGTTATCCAATTTGCATGTGTATTGGGCATCTATTTTTATTCTCCCTAAGACTGTTATAAGGGAGGTGGATAAGCTTTGTCGTGGGTTCTTATGGGGAACTGATGAACAGGGTAGATACAGAGCAAAGGTGGCTTGGGACATCGTGTGTAGAGCTAGAATTTATGGTGGCCTAAATATCAAGAATACTGAGCTTTGGAACTATGCAGCGATTGGGAAACAGGTTTGGTGGATTGCTAGTGATCAGAACAATTTATGGGTTAAATGGGTTCATGCAGTGTACATAAAAGATCAAAATTTTTGGGATTGTATTGCATTACAGCATCATAATTGGCATTGGAAGAAAATACTCAAAATTAGGGACAAGTTTAAAGATGGTTTTCATGGAAATACCTGGATTGCTTCTGTGGATGGTAGGTACAGCATCAAGTCTGGGTATAAGTTCTTGACCGATGCGAATCAGCGATTCCCTTTGTGTAGCGTCGTTTGGAACCCTTTCACTCAACCGAAGCATAGATTTAACCTCTGGCTTCTCATTCATGGTAGACTAGACACTAGAGATCGTATGAACTGGCTGGGTATTCTCAATCACTGCTGCCTCTGTATGGCTGCAAATGAAAATCATCAGCACCTTTTCTGTGATTGCATGTGGTCCAGGGAGATTTTGAAGGAGTGCTGCGAATGGATAGGGTTGGATTCTTACCCTCATAAGATGAATCAGTGGATGAGGTGGTTGAAATATGGTTTTAGGAACAAGATCAGAAGGCGGATAGTCACGGCTCTATGGGCATCGATTTGCTACCAGATTTGGGTTGAGAGGAATTTGAGGACATTTCAGGATACAAGGAGAACAGTAGGCACAGTTTTCAGGCTTGTGAAAAGGGACCTCGTTCTTAGGATTAGAAGTTTGGCTGATTATGTAATAAATTTGAGCAGTAGTAGTTTGTTTCAAAGGCTTTGTAATGAGATTTAACTTTGGCTTCATATGTTATCCTGAACCCTTCATAGAAGGTGGCAGGTAGCTATGAGGTTTGGAATACTTTAGAATTGTGAACCCTTCCTAGAAGGTGGCATGATTTTGGAGTAGTGCCTTGTATTGTTCTTATTTTTGTGCTGTGGTAATAAGATTTTCCTTTTACCAAAAAAAAAAACTTAATAGATAATTAACTTTTTTTTTTCAAAATTTCTGCCACATCTAGGGTCCCAAATCCCAATCGTATGCACTATAGAGACGTTGAAATGACAAGGCCCGGCGGGCCTGGGTCAGGTAACTCTCACAACCCCTGGTTGACACTGATTATTATACTATTATTATTTTTGTTTTTGTTGTCAGACTATTCTAACTCATTATTTATCATGTATTATGTAATGTGTTTTAAGGATATATACAATTTTTAATGAATAGTTAAATAATGTAAGAATTTGGAGTATTTTTTATCATAATATCTTTACGAAATTATTATTAAAGAGGAAACATATGTTGAAGTGAAAACGATATTAAAGATAAAAAAAATGTTATGATAAATAAGAGTATAGTTGAAAAAATTTCAAGGGAAGTTAATAATAATTCCTTTGATTAGGAGTATTCACACCCAAACCAATAAAAAAAACCACAAACATATAAAAAAAATCGAAAACTGAATAAACTAAATTTGTTTGGATTGATTTTTAAATAACTGATTTATTCATTTTGGTTTTTGGTTTTAGTTCTAGGAATCGATTTGAACCAAACTAGACCACTAGTTATAAATATATGCACATAAAACACACTGAATTAGATTTAATACTCACACGCACAATGCACATATGGACAATATGATATCTTAGTTTGTACTAATTAGTAGGGATGGAAATAAAACCCACACAGCTCAAAACCGACTCTATTTTGGTGGGAAAAAACCGGTCTGATTAGGTTTAATTTGGGGAAACTCGAAACCTTCTTTAAAAATGTGGGCATGGGACGGGTCTGGTATTATAAGTACCCGCCCCGCCCCCGCTCTCAAATCCGTCTTCATATAAAAATTAAATTATTTTCATTATAATAATAGTTAAATTGTGAAGTCAAACTAACATATTTGACCAAAACTATGATTCAATTATTAAGTTTTTACTCCCTCCGGCTCGAATTATAAACAAAAATAATTAATTTTACGCTTATTAAAAAAGTTAGTTGATTGTATTTAATTTTCTCAAATGTATAAAAGAATAGAGGTATTTTAGGAAAGTTGCATTGGGAATGAAACAAAAATAAATAAAATAACAATTTTTTACGGATGTTTTAGTTAGGAAAATAGTATTGAGAATGAAATAAAATTTAAGAAAAATGGTTAGTTTTGTTTATATTTTAAACAAAGACAAATGTGTTTTTTTTTTCATATATTTCAAGCTGGAGGGTGTACATATTTTTTTAAAAAAAAATTTAATGTTTATTATTATATATTATTTGAATTATGATTTATTTTATATTTTTTGTTTAATAAAATAAAAGATAATTTTAAAAAATAATTAAAAATAATTTGCATGGGTTACCCGTGGGTTTCGTTGAAGCCAATAGGGATGGGTTTGGGTTTCACTTTATTTTACCCGTTCTCCTTAAACCTGCACCCAAATCCGCCCCTCTTAATGGATGCGGGATTGATATTAGTGAAACCCGCTCCAAACTTGACCCGCTGTCATGCCTACTAATCAGGAATAATAACAACAAAGATAGTTATTTTCATCCATATGTTTATGACATATAGAAAAAAAATGTTTATGACATATAGAGGCGGTGGGGGTGGTCTTTGGGGGATTGTGTATGCCTGGAAAATTCAGTTGTTGAAAGTGCCACCAGTTATAACTGGTTGTATTGTATCAAGAACAGGCATAAAAAGTGATGTTGCCAACCTTGTAAACAAATGGCAGCATGCAGCACCCAACTTGGTAGATGACATTGTCGGCAGTGTGAGTGAAAATTCTATTGGTCGTTGGGGGGCCAGCATAAGTGAAAATTTGTCTAGCTCGCTTGCCCCCCAGCGAGCAGTGTTTTTTTTAACTGCTCGTTGGCCCCCCAATGTGAATGCAAAATTTGTGTGGCTCGCTGGCCCTCCAGCAAGTCAGCCATAAACCCCAAAAAAAGGGCAATTTCGGTTTTTTGGCAACAAAAAGGGGGTCAAGTGATTAAGTGTGGGGGGGTCAATACTTTTTCAAAAGTACATCTATAATTATTTATTGGGAATCTAAAATATATGGAGCAAATATGGGTGTTTATGGAAAAGAAGTAATTAATGTCATTGGAAATTGGAAATGAGACTTATAATAAGAACAAAAAAAGTTTTCAAATGGGGCTTATATATAGGACCAGAGAAAGTAGTATTTTTTTGATATCTGGTCAGCTAAAATGTAGTTTTACTCATGCTATTTTCAAAGCCACCATGGGAAGAGGCATGGATAAATATCACAGACTTCTAAAGATGATGATGAGTTGTTTTCAATTTGGGAGTTGATTTTCTAACCTCCCCTTTTGGGTTTTTGATCCCCTTTTAATTTTTTTTCCAAAAATATCCTTTTTCATCATCTTCTTCTTTCTTTCTTCTTCATCCCCTCTATCATCTTCTTCTTCTTTCTTTCCTCTTCAAACCCCCTTCTCTTCTTCTTTCTTTCCTCTTCAAACCCCCTTCTTCTTCTTCTTCTTCTACTCACCCCCACACTCACCCCCAAACTCACCCACAATCACCACCACTCACATACTACACTATTCTTTTTTTTTCGTGTAAAAAGTGCCCTACGTCAATGTCGAAGCGTAGGAAACATGTCGTACGCCTCGACAGAGGCGTAGGGCTTTTTTTTTAATTTTTTTCCCCAGTACGTCAAGGCTTGGGCGTACGTGTAAAATACATGTACGCCTCGGCATTGGTGTACTGGGCTTTTTTAGCCAAAAAAACCCGTACGCCAGCCCCCTGGAGTATGTGTAAAATTGTCAACTTTACACATACTCCAGGGGGCTGGAGTATGTGTAAAATTGTCAACTTTACACATACTCCAGGGGGCTGGCGTACGGGTTTTTTTGGCTAAAAAAGCCCAGTACGCCAATGCCGAGGCGTACGTGTATTTTACACGAATACACGTACGCCCAGGCCTTGACGTACTGGGGAAAAAAATAAAAAAAAGCCCTACGCCTCTGTCGAGGCGTACGACATGTTTCGTACGCTTCGACACTGACGTAGGGCACTTTTTACACGAAAAAAAAACCAAATAGTGTAGTATGTGAGTGGTCGTGATTGTGGGTGAGTTTGGGGGTGAGTGTGGGGTGAGTTAGTGAGTGTTTTTATGTGTGTGTGTGAGGGAAATGGAATGAGTGTGAGTGTGCGAGAGAGAAAAATAAGAAGAAGAAGAAGGAGAAGAAGGAATAAAGAGGGAGTTGAAGAAAGAGAAGAAGAAGAAGATTGGGGGGAGGGGGGTTTGAAGAGGAAAGAAAAAAGAAGAAGAAGAAGATGATGGAGGGGGTGAAGAAGAAAGAAAGAAGAAGATGAAGAAGGATATTTTAGGAAAAAAATTTTAAAGGGGGGTCAAAAACCCAAAAGGGGAGGTTAGAAAATCAATTCCCTTCAATTTTTAGTATTTTGTTTATGGCCCAACAAATTTTTTCATGCGGCCCATGACAAATATGTTGTGTTTCATCAACAAACAATAGAGCCAAAAGGAAAACGACGTCGTTATCTGCGACGACCCTAATTTATTTTCCTTTTTCTTTAATTCTTTCATAAAAATGCGGGTTAATTTGTCGCCTTTAGAAAAATAAACTTAAGTCATTACTAAATCAACACATCATTCATTATCCACATAGAGATGAAAACTAATGCACATCATATACATTATCATCAAAAAGGTTTCAAAGCATGTATCACATCATTAGCAGCTGGAGCGTAGCTTTCATCACACCAAAAGTTAGACTGAGTTAAAATATACACAATATATCACAGACCAAAAGATATAACCCAGAGCTTTGGTTCTCAACTCCAAAACATCAGCAGAAATATACACATAGGACTTTGTTACCACATCGTCACATATCACCCCATACTAGTCAGGGAAAAGATGAAAGATAAGGACTATGGGTACGCAAGTCCTCAGGGAACGCATATGAGGGAGAGGGTTCAGACGGTGGATCATGATCTCCACCATCCCCTCTAATATCAAGTTGGTACCCCTATTATGCTATGCCCCCCTCGGGAATGAACCTCATCTCTATGCAGATCGAGTTCTGATCCATTACCTGACAAACAAAAGGGCAGAGGAGTGAGTCATAGCCGAAGCACATCATCAAATAATAATCTATCAGAACTAGACATAACAATCACAAATAATCAAATAATCAGAGAATAATGCATGTACAAATGCACACCCAATTTATCAATACAATACTCTTGTAATTAAGTGGCATGATGCATGCTAATCTCATCTCAATCATATCCCGGGGCATCACAGTTTGGAGGGAAATGGGTCCTCATGAGCTTCCTCCGCTCGACCTCTCACGACTTACAAGCTTCCTCCGCCCAGCGTAAATAGTATAAAGGCCTCACAAACTGGAGCAAATCTCACTTAATGCATGTATGCAAGTATGGATCATTGCCAATCTTTATCATTGACTCATTTGTCATTATTCCATTTTCATCATACTGTCATTATTTCACAATTCGCAACTCCTCGTGCGAATACAAACAATTTATCGTTTCACTTTTCATAATTTAATTCATTTAGAAATCATCAATTCAAAGTCATAATCATTCATCATCTAAAATCAGTACATATTTACAATTATAATATCAAAATCAATAAAAGAGGTTTGGATAAAGTTAAGTACCATCAACTTTGATAAAATAGTGATTTTGAGCCAGGACAATCGATTGTCAGGGTTAGACAATCGATTGTCACGTTTAAAATTTCAATTTTTGGCTCTCAGACAACATGGCAGTAGATTGTCAGGTCATGACAATCGATTGTCATGCAGAAAATCAGCATACTGAAAGTGGTTTTCAAACATCAAATTTTGATATACTTCACTTTAACCAAAACAGATCCAAAACACATATAATTACACATGATCATGCATATTTCAAGTAATGATTTCATCAATTTCATATTCAATTCATTCAATATACATAAACACGTAAAATCACAACTCAATCACAACTCAACATGTTCAGTGTTTATTTAGCTCACATATGATGATTATAAGTTGCTAAAATAAAGAATGAGATTAGAATGACCTCCAAGTCATAATCCCATTTCAAGTTTCAATTTCAACACTTTTGCCCTTGAGTTCAATTGAACTCCTATATTTCTAGCCTTTGGATTATTATTCTAGCACCCGGATAACTTCTCCCTTACCTATTTCAAAGATTCAGATTGGTTTGGAATGGACATAAACGATTTGGTTGGGAAAATCCCAAGCTTTGGTTTTCACCTGCAAGTGCTCTGTTTTCAATTTGGCAAGACAACAAAATCAGTCTTGATCACAAAGAATGAGGCACAATAATTCGTGATCAATGATTAGAATCAAAACTAGGACATGAAACCTTGAAAATAAAACAAGTTTGAAGCTCAAAGGATGCTCGAGCTTACCACACGAATCAAGGAAAGATAGCTCTTTGAATCTGAAATTCAGATTTCAGAGTTGAACAACAAACTTTGCAGGGTTATATCTTCTTCTATAGCCCAGAAAATTCAAAAAACTTGGTACCAAATTGAAGAGGGTTAAACAAGCTTTGATTTGGTATATGATTTGCTAGGGTTTGAGTTTCATATCATAGAAAATGAATCGAAGCAAGTTGATGACAACAAACACGATTTTCTGCAGACTTTGGCTATGTTCTTGTGTTTTTCATGAATATGGAGGGAGATAATCACTTAAGTTCATAAATCAACCCCTCCCAAATGTCCCTATCAATTAAGCATTGTGCCAAGGGTGATATTTTGGCCAAATTGTGGCTGAAATCGTGTGAAATCTCAGTCATTCGTGCTTAAACCGTCATACTGTTGGCAGTGCAGCATCGTGACAATCGATTGTCACATCTTGACAATCGATTGTCAAGGTGAAAATTTTACAATTTATAAAAATTATTATTTTATTTTATTTCTATACATTATAAAAGGCTTATTTCATTCAAAATTCTTCCAAAATTATTTATAATTATAATCTCACATAATAACAATATAATTCACACAATATTCACATAGCATTTATTTACTATTCAAATAATAATTATATAATATATTTAATATTTTAATTATAATTTCGTGGGTAAATTCCGGTGGATATTACATTCACTATTGGAGGAAACACAAAAAAGTGTTGTGCACTGCCAACCACTTCATTAGGTAGACAAACAAGTTGTGAGCCGCATGATTCAGGCATTCCACAATCAACGACCAAGATGGCACAAGCCACTAGTGCCTTAACCCCAGTTTGTGACATTCAAGAACAGATCGTCCTACAAAGGGAGCATAGGACTAATCACAAACAAAAATTCACAAAAAATTACTGAAACACTGATCAATTACCTTTTTTCTATCTAGACTAGTAGATAACAAAAAAATCAAGCTAATTTAAGTTAACTAGAATTAAAAAGGATTTTCCTTTTCTTAAGATCCCCTCATTCCTCTACTATTGAAAGAGGCAACCTTTATTGATAGCCTTTTGTGCTACCCATCGTAGCCAAGGTCTAGTGATCACACATCTCCATTTAGGTTAAATTGGTCAAAACCTTTTCATCTTTTGAATGAAGAGACAATCTCAAATATTTCCCAAGGAACAACCTTATTTTTGCCTCTCTTTCATGTTGACGAACTAGAAGGGATTTGACTACCCTTTTGATTATAATAATCTCCTAACCAGACTAGAGGTAACAAATGATGATCCTTACCTAATTTTTCCTAGTATTTATGAGTTTCAAGATTGGGAGTAGATATAACTTCGTTCGACTAATCAATCAGTACAGCCAAACCAACCACCTCGTTCTCATTCTTTGCAAAAGAACCACCATCTAGAGACTCGAGGCTCTCCACGGAATCCATAATCACAAAACCCATGATGGAAAACTTTTGAGACTTAGGTGGGGGTTCTTTTGTAACTAATGAGAACTAGCTAATTGGTTAGGGTGGAGAAATTAAAACGTTCAAAAGTTGTCTTCATAACCCTAAATTTCTTGTATGCATGATCTTCATTGCATTGCAAAGATTTTTTCCACTCAAAAACTCCTCACCAGGCTATCGCGATGTCCTCCATTAGCCACTAGTTAGTTGTCACTAAAACGACATCAGTTTGGTCATTCTATTAGTTGCTATCGCGTTGCCATGTGGATTTTGTTTTACTATTTAATCCACACAGGGGTATATAGTCAAATGACTCCAAACCACAAAGACGAAAATCTTAATGAAGCCATTACTAGACACTACATGTAAATAATAATCACCCCGTTGACATGAAAAAACCACGGTTTTTTGAATTTTCAACTTAAAATATCTCATTTACATAACAATAACTTAAAACTTTATCTTACTAAAATGCAGAAAATGTTATTAATCAACTGTCATATGGTTAATAATATGACCATGGGCAACAATTAATGGAAAATGAACTAACTGCAAAACCTGTTGAGGAACTTGAAAGGTGTAAAATTTGTTCAAAAGTGCAAGAAAGCTAACGAGGAGGTTGACGCATTGGCTAAATAAGGAAGTGGATCAAATACCAAAAGAATGAAATGTTATTTTGCTACTAAGCTTTAGGCTGGGCAAAAAGCCTTGATGAAGGTAATTTGGTCTTACAACCAAGGGGTTTTTCATATCAACGGAGATGGTGGTTGACTTTGGATTGTTTTGTACTATGAAATGCACATGCAGTGGTTAGTAAAGTTTTCATTAAGTTTTCCGTTCTTGTAATTTATAGTCATTTTATCATATATCCTTGTCTAGATTAAATAGTAAAAAAAAATATTCCATGTGACAACTCATGTCGCCACATGTAGTAGCTGAATATGATTCCGGTAAGATACGTCAGTAAAATTTGGCAAAATTAAAGCAAGATTATATAACAAACTCGAGGTAACTTAGATGAGACATTTAAAAAACTAGAACTTATGACAAAACAACTGCTACTTGTGACATATTTTAGTTGCTTGTATGGCATAGAATTCATTAAAAAATATGTTCCCAAGTCAACATATAACTGCTGTAATAAAATATCTTGTCCAAATAATTAAATAATTCAATCCAATAGATAAATGTACTTTTCTCTGTTAAAACAGCATATCAGTTCCTTATCCAAAAAGTAAGTTCAAATCATGTCTTGCTGGAAAATGTTGTATTGCAAGCTTTGAAGCAAATTTGGGAGATTAAGGTCCCTTCAAAAGTACAGGCTTTTATCTGGCAGCTAATGTGGGAGAGAATTCCTACGAAGGAAAATCTGTTAAAGAGGGGTGTGCAGGTTGATACTAAATGTGTGTTTTGCAGAAATTTGGAGGAAAATGTTTCACATTTATTTTTCACATGTTCTGTTACAAAACAGGTTTGGAGGAGGATTGGTATTTGGTTACAGGTGATGGTTAGTGAAGAAGAGGTTAATGCTGCTGCAAACTTCTTGGTTTTTAAAAATATATGACAAGGTAATTCAGAAAAAATGAAGGGTGCTATTATTTGGGCGGCAGTTGTGTGGTCGTTGTGGTTACAAAGAAATAATATGGTGTTTCAAGGAGAGGTATTGGATTTGAATGAATTAATAGAAACAATCAAATTGAAGGCCTGGAATTGGATTAAAATTGTTGGTGAATTTTCAAGTTCTTATGAAGGTTGAAGTCTTGTATTCTTCCTGTTGTATTGGGTGAAGAACTATTATTGTAATATCTTTTTAGACTGCCTTTATAGCACATGATTTTGTACCCTTTGGCAAACCCTTCATAGAAGGTGGGGCCTTTTGTGTGTACTATGATGCTTGGGGGTCTTCTCTTAATATAATTATATTTTTTGCTGTTCAAAAAAAAAGATAAATGTACTTTTATTTGTTTTGTTTTTTTTTTTTGTTAGCTTACGAAGAGTGACATGCGTTAGCTAGAGGAATTAGTATGTAGGGCAATCATGCACTTAGTTTCATGAACCGTGATCAGCAAGTGGACTTTTAAGGGATTGGAGCCCCCGCCCTTTGGCATCCCTCTATGGTTTCTCACTAAAAATGATAAATTTTAGAAGAACTAATGCTGCACGCATCCAGTTTCTCATATAACCCTGCCAAGTTTCTAACTGAACTCTCACAAATATCAACTCTTTGGGATGATTATTATTTCTGTATGATATTTATATTAGTTTGAATTCATGATCTTCAATTATTATAGTATATCATTCGTGTCAAATATAGCAAACCTGCATTTGACAAATTCTACTGTATGCTATGCACGATATAATAAGACTAGTTATGGCAAGGATTAGGTGAATAGGTGGCTTTTAATAAGGTGATAATATGTGAAAACAGTGGCCAAGGGAGGGGGCATGCGGTGGAGTATGTGCTAATTTTTTTGTCCTGATTCAGTATGGACGGGTGATTCTTGCATTGGAGGAGTCAATTTTGTGTAAGAACACATGAGGACTGAAACACATGAGGAGAGCCTAACCCAAAAGATTAATCTATTAGGTGAGAGAGCCTCATGACTTAAGTACCACATTGAGCTTCCTAAATTACTCAATGTGGGACTCCTAACACAATAATTTCAATAAATTATCATGACAATTGAGGTAGGCCTTATCATACCTTCGTTCTAACTACCCCGGGAGTGTGCGATGGTTGTGCATGTTCAGGGTGCCAACGAAACTCTTGCTTTAGATTATTGACTTTAAGTGGTATAACGATTACTGATTTCATTTTGTTGTATCCTTAGACTAATTTACCCATAATGCGAATTGTAAATGGTACGTATGATATTTCTCTAAAAGCTTTTAGAATAACAAGAATCAAATCATATACCTAAAATTTTGAATTTCTTTCGCACTCAACCATCATCACTAGACCAACTCACTTAGGTGAAACTCTTGCCTTAATTCCCAAATTTTTGGTTAATATTTTCATGAAAAAATGTTTCATCTTAATTTTGGATTTTTTAAAGATTATTTTTTGGTAAAAGAAAAAATTCATTACCAACTGTTTAAAAAGATTGTTTAATAGCTAAGATTCTTATCTAAAAAAAATAATAAGGTTTTAGTATTTGAGCTCCTAAGATATTGAACTAATATTATCTATCTTAATTAATTAGTATAAAAAACCTCAATTTAAAATTCGTTTTAAGCTTTGATATATATTGGGTCACCTCGTGCATGTCTAAAAAAGGAGTATATAACCAACATGGTTAGGACGAGTGATAAACGGCTCGATCTCACTTAAGTAAGGTCTTGAGTTCGATTCCTTGTGGATGCAAAAAATTCATGTTGGGAGACTCACCTACCATAGTCATACACACGGCCCAGGTCGGATCCGGATTACCCAAGTAGTACTTAGGGCACCGGGTGGGCAACAAAAAAAAGGAGTATATACAAACATGCATTGTTATAAAGCTAAAAATAAATTCTTGACTGAGAAAATATATAATGCAAAGGTTTTTTTTTTTTTTTACATTATTATCAGTGTATTATCCATCATTTATCTGTTTATGGTTGTTGACTTTTATATAAAAATAATACAAATGAATGATGGATTGATGATATATATAAAAAACTTTACACTATTAGTGTATACACATTAATCTCTTCTTAAATTTATTAAACAAGTAAGCACTTTATGTATTGCATGATACATAGTTTTATATCTATAATAAATTATCAATGTATAAATTATATTTTATTTAGATAACAATATAAAACCAAATTCAAGTTCTCTCATATGTTTTGAATATTGTTTTTTACAATATACGAGTAAATTTTTTACATTATTTTTTCTCTTGAATAAATCCTTTTTAAATATTGCTTTTACAATATATGAGTAAATTTAATTTAATTATCTCATATTTTGAATTTTAATTTTTAAATGTAAATTGATTTCATTTTTCAATATTGTCGATAAAATACATATTTTGGGACTAAATAAAACATACTATAAAATATCGATAAAATACTTGTGTCAGCCCAATTTCCAATTCATTGCATAAGACCCAGTTCGGTGAAGCCTGAAAAAGCTTGTGAAGAGGTTAAAGAGTTGGGTTTTGAATTACGGCCCCCAAATCCGAGATTTTGGCCTCCATTTCACTTTTTCATGGACAAAAATGCCCTTCCCCATGTTAATTTTTCCGTCTCACAGCAAACGGAATTTTTCCGTCTTTTTAGTCATTCTGTCTTCTTAGTCACGGAATTTGTCTGTCTCATAGCAGACGAGAGGTATTAATTCTTAATATAATTTATCAACAACAAGAACATGTGATCAACCAACCAACCACCATTTCCTAAATTAAAGAAATAAAGACTAGGAGTAGGTAAGCCACCGCCTTTTGAATTGTTCACAACTGGACTATTAGAGTAGTTCCCGAAGAGCTCTGTCTTTGCTCATGTCCGCCACCGAGCCTTTGAAGATAATACCCATTTGTAGCTGAAGTAGTAGAGTTAGAACTACTAGATTATGAAACTTGGGAATGTATATAAGGATTTGAGAAGAACAGCTGGGCATGTGGTAATGTTTGTTGCTGATGTTGCTGTTGTGGCAATTGGGGTTTTGACCCCGTGTTGGACGTTGTTGACTGAGGAGGAGCATTGAGGATTGATGGCACATTCCTATCGGATTTACTACTTGGCACAGCCGGAGAGTTCTTGCTTGTTGAGAGGCTAAGGTTGTTTGGTTAATCTTATTATCGTTCGATGCTGAAAACAATTAATGCCTTCCATCTTCTTACAAACGGACAAATTTCATGACAAGGAAGACGGAAAAATTCCGTCAGTTTGGAGATAGAAAAATTCCGTCTGTTCGGAGACGGAAAAATTAACAAGGTAAAGGGCATTTTTGACCACGAAAAAGTAAAATGGGGGCCATAATCTCAAATTTGGGGGCCATAATTCAAAACTCAAAGAGTTTATGAGACAATTTAGATCAAGATGAGCCCCATTTGGTTGGCAACAACACGAAAGGTTCTAGCCGAACGAGAGGTGCGCGCTTTGATCGTATGTGATGTTATCTTCGAGAATGTGCCCGTGTCGCCGCTTAGAGTCTTGCCAAAGTGTCTTTTCACCTGCTGAGTCAATGTTTCCGTTTTCTCGTGCAAACAGGTGGCATATACTTCCTCTGGTCCTATTTATTATAAAACCCTTTTGAGGTTTTTATTTTGGCCATATTTATAAGACCTCATTTCAATTTTCAATAACATTTAGCTACTTCTATCTACAAACACCCATATTAAGTCAACACTTTTTAGAATTCCAATAATATTTATAAGGGTAGTTTTGAAAAAGCATATCAAACTTTCACATTTCCAATGCCACTAACATATTTAACCACTTTTCTTGGTGGAAGTGAAAAACTTCAAAAAGATCTTATAAATAGGACCACAACAGAGTAATGGTGTGGGTGGTTAAGGAATAATTGTATAGGACCACAAGAGAGTAATGGTGTGGGTGGTTAAGGAATAGTTGTAATGCCTCACTGGAAAAGTCATGAATGTCCTTACATCTTTCATTTGCAGCTGTGCCTATCATATACTCAATCATTGGTGCTCAAAAGGCATAAATATCCTTGTGCTTTTTGTGTAATCCTTAGCACGCCTTTGGTAGTGATGAAGCGTTTGGGTTGTTTCTTCTCCTTCCTTAGTTTCACATTGTTTCTTAGAAACTACGTTTTTTGCACTCTCAACCCTTCTATTCTTCATTGTTCGTGACCAAACCCTCACACTTATGCTCTTCGTTGTTCCTAACAAGGTCCTCATTGTGATCATCTCACTTTCATCGATACTCTCCCGCCGTCATTACCGTAAAGCACTCGTCATTTTCAACAATCATAGGTATGAAATTATTCCCTTCCTCTGTCATCTTTTTGTCATGCACATGTTTTAGGAATGAGGGACCTCATGGGTTGTACTGTCGGTTTAGGACGTTGGTGTTGAGAGAGGGTTTTTTGTGTTTAGGCTTTTATCCTTTCTTCTTGATTTTGATTTTTGAGTTTCTATTTTAGCTTCATCGGTGAACAAGAATGAGTGGAAGTGGGGACTCCATGAATGACGGGGATAGTTCCATGGTGGTTCTGTTAAGGACGCCATCATCATTTCTAGGTCAGCCAAGGTAAAGAGCGAGTTTTGCGTTGGCCTCCGTAGTATTGGTATGACTGTTAATGGTTTTGAAGCCAAGGACAGAAGCTGAAATCATAGAGAGGGTGATCTCATATCGAACAACAAAATTTTTGAAATGAAGATGGGCAAGTAGAGGACCTTCTAATCCTCCTCCACTCGGCATGAGCTATCGAGACTTGTATTGGAATTTAGGCACTTTTGAGCTATCAAGAGTTGTATTTGAATTTAGGCACCACTTCCTCCTCCCCCTCCTCCTTAAATCATTTGAAAAGTCACAGCTACTGCCAATGTCTATGAAACCTAGGTACTTCAACATAATGGAAAAGTATCGGTATTGTACCTGTATTCGATACCGATACACATACGATACTTTCCAATATGTGTCCCAAAAGTATCCCTCAATTTTATTAATTGTTTTCGTAAAACCATGTTCATGATTCTTCTCTTATACTTTGATACTTTTCTGATATGGTCATTATTTTTTTTTTACTTTTGACATATTTTCTTAAGAATTCTTTCTTAATAAAATAACCTACTTTTTATATAATCATTTAAAACCTAATCCCTAAATCTCAAACCTAATCCACCCTTTACTTTCACAGTCTCACGATTTTTCTTTCCTATCTGAAGTTTTCTCTCTTCTCATTATAAGAGAGACCCCTTACAAAGATAGGGATACGACTTCCTTTGCGCATAATATGAGCAAATCCTATGTTTATTTGTGATGATCACAAGTATTTCTTTATTTAACTTTTTACAATATCTTTATATATATATATATAAATGTTAAGTATCCTAGGCTGTATCATATGGTTCGTATCTTAAATTTCAAAAAAAGTCCCTTGTTCTTTTATTTAGGCTGTATTGTACCCATATCGTATTAGGTATGTGGGCTTCATAGCTCGATAAATTCCTCCTTCTGAAAGATGGTGATGACTACCGCTGGATTGACCGTGACATACTCGGCCTACCCTCTTAGTTGGACATCGTAAAGAAAATAGCCAAAATGGAAGTTTTGCTCCTAATTAGTGTGAATGGATAAGGGGAAGATGGATACCCGATCTCTCCCCTGGTCCGAATGAGTGAGTTGCTCGGGAAGACTCCAATGGGAGCATTCTTTTTTTCAAGTATGAAGAGATCACAACCATCATCAGATTTCAGTTCCTTTTTTTTTTAAAGAATTTCAAGATGGAGTAACTTCATTGTCTTGATTTAACCCTCACTCAATTGCACCTAAGTGGTTGAGCCTTTGCTCGAGCCTTCCAAATGTTATGTTCTAATAGGATCCTAGAAAAGAGTGTCACTATCTTCCTCTAGTTATTCATAGCAGCCAATAATTAACTTGAGAAAATTGCTCAGCAAAAAGGTTAGGAGTTAGTGAAATGGCGGAAGTTTTCTGAATCTTAGAAGAAATTCAACGATGTTTACTTTAAACTATCCTACGTCGAAGCAGCTGGGTGTTGGTTTGTAGATTCCTCTAATGTTCCAAAATTCCCCTAGCCATGGTCCAATAGTTTCTACACCTTTCTAAGCCAACACTACCAAACAAATTATCAATTGTTAAACGAGGATGAGAAGGAAAAGGTGCATTACTCGTCCGACTGGGTAGAACTAGTAGGGTAGATGGATACCTGAGTGATTTTCAATAGCATCTCCTTGGAAGTCAGCAGCATAATTGGTATGAGAGGGTCATTATCTAAAACACATGTGAATTCCACTGAACCTTTGTTTTGTGTTTGAATCTTGTAGATAACATGGGTGGATCTATCAGTTCGACCGAGTTGGAACATTGAAAAAAAAATGGAGACTGAACCTAAGGAGCAATTCGAGCTTTTCCTCGGTTACTATTATTGCTGCAACCCTACTTGTTGAAGTCACCACCCTAGCGGCTACGGCCAAGGCCATCAGCTCATGTGACTAGGGTTGAGGGGTGCTTGACTGGTGGGGAATAAAATATCCTAGTCAATGAACAACAATATGAATGTGTTGTCTTGCCCGAGATTGGTTTGGTGTAGGATTACGAGCTCAACAAATCTTTCGACAAACGTGTGATGACAAGGGTTGATGAAGAAAAGTTGGTCGTAGCCTAGAGGCGGAAATGCTACGACAAGGCTTATCGGTTCAATGGTACCACTTGAGGGGATCAAACCAGTCAGTTTCCTTGCTATGTAAGTAAGTTAAAGAGATGAGGAAGATGCTGAACAACGAGACACGGTTAAGGCCATATCGAATCAGATTGAGGTCGTTAAGCAAGCCGAGAAGCTAAAGGTTGTTCTTGCTTAGCTAGAGCAGAAAGTAACAACACAAAAGAAGGAACCAAAGCTAGCCTTTGACAGGATGGTAGAAAAGGCACTTAAGCATGAGAAAGAGTCAAGGCTAACCTAGAAAATCGCTAGTCCATCATTAAAATAAAGTGTTCTTTGAACCTCAAGGAACTTCACCAGCTCATCGGTTGAGTTGCAACCTTATCTCTCTTCTTAGAAAAGTTAGCTCAAAAGGCTTTATCCTGGTACTAATTTTAGAAAAAGACAAGAATTTATGCACGAGATCAAGATTGTGAAAAATACTTCTTTGATCTGAAAGAGTATATTTCATCTCTCTTTATCTTGACAACTCTTGAAGTCGGAGAGACACTGATCTTGTACTTCATAGTCAGCGAGCGAGTCGTTACTTGGCTTTCGTCATGGACACAGAAGGAGAGAAACTAATTATTTACTTTGTCAACAAGGGGCCAAGCTGAGATACTATACAATTGAAAAGTTTACATTCTATTTACTCATCACTTCCCGAAGACTAAGAATTTGGAATATCATATGAGTCGCAAAAGGTGATTGAGTCACACGTGTTGGTAGACTTCATATCCGTTTTTACTAAACCATGCTCGAGTTCAAACTCAAAATCTTGCACCATTTTCATTGAAGGATAATCGAATCTAAAAGGAGCAGGTGCTGGCACCGTCTTGGAAAAAAATTAAGATGTTAGAGTAGTTGCTCAATTTCGAGTTTGCAACTTCAAACAACCAAGATGAGTATGAATCTTGCCTTTCCGGCCTATATATGGGGAAGGAACTCAAAGCTTCTGAGTTAATTGTTTTAAATGATTCCCAACTAGTTGTTGCACGAATCATGGGGGACTATCAAGCAAAAGAACCAATCATGCAGAAGTATCTAGAACAAGTCAAAGATTTGCTGGTAGAATTCAACAAGGAGGAGATAGCGCACATTCCTTGGGAATAAAACTCTCGGGCTAACATTCATTCAAAGTTACTAGCACTAAAGGGTTCGAAAACAACAAGACCTTGATCTAGGAAATTATCATATATTCAAGCGCAATATTAGCAGTAAGTTTTTCTCTCACCTGGATAAACCCAATTATCTCCCACCCGCAACAAATTATTCTACCATCCAACACAGTTAAAGTTCAAAAGGTGGTTTGACAATCAGCTCACTATACTAGTCATGAGGGATTTTCAACCCCCATGCTTAGGTGTTTGAACCCATCTCAAGCTGAAGAAATTTTTCAAGAAGTTCATGGGGGTAGAGTAGACATCACATGGGGGGTAAAAGCATTGGCCAGGAAAGTTTTAAGAGTCGCTATTAATAGCTGATCATATAGAATGATGTGTTCGGCCATGTGAAAATGTACAAGCATTGCCAACTTCATGGCGTGTTTCAAGCTCTTCTTGATGAATTGCATTCCCTAGATGCACATTGTCTTTTTATCAGTGCGGGATGGACGTCATTGGTCCTTTCCCCTTAGCCCCTGGTTAACTCAAGCACGTGATCATGACTATTGACTATTTCACTAGATGGGTAGAGGATGAACCTTCGGCCACTACCTCCTCTTCTCATATCCAAATGTTTTTTAGAAGAAAGATTATTGCTCACTTTGGTCCACCCAACTCAATCATGACAGATAATGGCATCCTATTTACTAGCATAAGTTTTCCAAAGTTAATGGCTTGCAAATCACTCATTGCTTATACTTAGTTGAACATCCCTAAACAAATGGGCAGGCTGAGTCAGCTAACCGCATGGTCATAAGGGAAATCAAGAAGACACTAAAAGGAGTGAAAAGAAGGTAGGCCAAGGTAATCGATGGCGTGCTATGATCTTATCGGACAACCGAGCACAATATCACATAACAAGCAACCTTCCGATTAACATTCAGTTGTGAAGATGTAATCCCTATCAAGAGCTCCATTAATACGTTTCATAAGAAGGAGTTGCTGATCCAAGGCAAACGAAGCATTGTTAAAAAAGAACTTATACATGAGCAAACATGTCTGAGAGGCAGCTACGAAAACTGAAGCCAAGGTGAAACTTCAACAAGAATGGAAGTACAAAAAAATGATTAACCTTAGGGAATTCAAAATTGGCACACTTCGTCAAGCAAATATCAGCTAGAAGAATGCACAAGTTGGAAAACTTACCTACAATTAGGAAGGACGTTATCGCATAACTAGTTATTTAAAGTTGAAGATTAAATAGTTATTTAAAATTCGCAAACGATCAGGTTATTGCCTACAAACGGCAGGCTCCCGAAGATTGAGGAACATGCCTCAACAAAAGAATAGAGTTCCAAGTTCTTAACCATCTAAGAAATAATAAGCAATTGTTGAACACACACTTGGAAAAATAAACTTTTAACATTTCAAGATTAAAGGTGTTCAACCACGAGCACTTAGTAAAAATAAAAAAATAAAAGAAAAACATTAGGCTGTCCTACACATGAGTCTTAATCCACAGAAATGTTGTCAATATTCATATAGCCTTAAAAAGAAGTTTTCATCAGTCAACTTTAGGATACGAGAGAATGCCTCTTCTTCAGTTTTTAGTCAACTTCAGGATTCGAGAGCATGAGCACTTGCTCAAATTATAAAAAAAACATCAGGCGAGCCTACACACGAGTCTTCTAAGTTCACAACTCTTCTTCTTCTTCTTTATTGTTCAAGCAAACCTGATGATGAGTAATGTCTAAGAATCTTAAACGAATCAAAAATTGTTCAATAAAGCTTGGAATTAATAAGTGAATATATATGATCCAAACAAAATAGACGAAACCTCATGTGCCCTATCGTAGGACTTAATAAATAACATGCATGATGTTTTCCACATTTAGACCATGTCACTCGATAAAGCACAAGAGGCAAAAGCTTTTTTATGACCCAAGTTATCATTGGCAGGGAGAATATCTTGAAATGAACTCCACCATAAATCCTTTCAAGCATATTCTTTGCATTCTACGTACTCCTACTCCTATATGACGATCCCTTCATTCCATTTCCACTCGATAAGCACTTGTGACAATGAGAATGCCTCAAGATCTATAAATCCATATGATCTCGTTTTCACAGTTGGCATTATCAAATGGGATTCTAAGAATGGGTTCATTACCAAGGGGAAAATAAATTGTTAATCAAGTTGATGCTAGACTTAAGAAGTTTTGAATATGAGGAACATACATCTAAATCACTTACAGTAAAACTATAACTTACATTCTTTTTTTAAAAAAAAATAACTAACATGAGTATAGTAGGTATTTCCCCCTTATAAACAGATTCATCACACCAATTTTAGGCAAACCTCTTGGCGGTCTCTGCACCTGTACTTCTTTATCACTAAAATGTCATTAAGGAGCCTTAAAAAGAAACAGTTGCACAACTTTTGTCTTTACATCGTCACAAAATGTAGACCATATAGCGAATCCTATGACAACAACAACGTATTGCACCATTGAAATTTCATAATAAAGTAACATCCAACACAATCATTCAATAATGTCATGATTGCTCTCCTAAATAGAAACAGAATAGTCATGCCTTAAAAAGCAACAGTTGCACAACTTTTGTCTTTACATCGTCACAAAATGTAGACCATATAGCGAATCCTATGACAACAACAACGTATTGCACCATTGAAATTTCATAATAAAGTAACATCCAACACAATCATTCAATAATGTCATGATTGCTCTCCTCATTTTCAAAATTTTACATTTTGAAAATATTGAATGATTTATGTTACAGAGATGTTAGAGAGAGAGAGAGAGGGAGAGAAAAACACTGGTTTAACAAAAACAGTAGCTCCCATGACAATAACCATAGGAAATCATCTACGTATGGTTAATACATATCACTCTAACAACATACTACTACTTTCTTCTTCACTAACTTCCACGATGATTTTGGTGTCCTTCAAATGTGGAAGTGCTTCTCCTATTGGGGCAGTGTTAGAGATGTGAACATTCCTAATCGAAGAGACAGAAGCGGAAGAAGATTTGGGTTTGTGAGATTCAAGGATGTAAGGGATAAATGTGCACTTCAAGCAAAACTGGAGAATGCCTGGATTGGTGGGCAGAGAGTACAAATCAATGCTCCAAGGTAAGATAGAACCAAACCAGTGACAAGATTCTTAGCTGGTTCTACTGCTAAGAAAGGTGAGGAACAAAAAATGGGGCCAAGGATAACCAAAGACAACAAGAATGCCGGAGTGCAATCCAGACCACAAACAACTGGGAGGAAGGCTTGGGAGATTTCTCAAACTTTGGATACAAGGATTAAAAACGATAAAATGATACCCTTGAAAGATCAATGGTGTGGCCTGAAGTATAAGGTGTTAAAGGAGGATAAGGAGAACTTAGATCATTGCTTTGTAGGACAAATGAATCGATGAGAAGATGTGGAAATATTCCAACAAATTCTTAATCGAGAAGGCTTCTTCTCTATCAAGTCCACACCTCTAGGAGGAAACATGGTGTTGTTGGAATCGAAAAATGAGGGGGAGATTGAGGAACTGATGAAAAAGGAACAACAATGGCTTTCCCAATGGGTTGATCACATTATCAGGTGGTCTCCAAAAGTAGTCATGAAATCCAGATTCGTATGGGTGAGATGTTTTGGAGTACCTTTTCAAGCATGGAAGGAAGATTTCTTTAGAATGATTGCATCCTCCTTAGGTACCTTTGTTAGATTGGATGATGATACTATTAAGAAGACTCGGTTGGATGTTTGAAGTTTCCTCTTACAGACCACAAATATAAAAGGATTAGACAATGTTATTAAGGTAATGGTTGATGAAGATATTGTGTATATTCGACTAGTTGAAGATCCCCTGGGAACTATGGGAGGCCTACGGAGACTCATTACAGGAGGTGCAGATTCAAGTGATGAAGCGGATAGTAAAAAAAGCTCATCGGAAGGTGTTGGAGGTTGGCCGAAAAGAATAACCTAGTGGAACAGCTCAGAAGATAAACGAGAAGACATAGATGGATTCATTTCGACAACTATCAGAAACAACATGATGGAGGTTATTCAAAAAATTAACTCTGACGGGCTAGAGAGAGGGAACAATATAGGGAATGAAAGTGACCCTGTCAAAGAAACGACGGTGGAAACAAGTGTGAAAGGTCAAAGTGATCAGGATTTTTCAACAAAAAAGATGGCTAGCCAGGAGGTGATTTTGACTATTTCAGAAAAGGATAAGAGTCTAACTTCACATACTACTGCGACGGCATATGTCTCGAAAGGAAAAGATTTGAATCTAGAAGCAGACATGGGAAAGCAATATGTTTCAAACAAGAGACTTGTTGAGGAAGATAAAAAAATTGATGGAACCTGCTCTGGACCGTTGGTACACGCTAGGCCCAAAGTTAAAATAAGACCGAGGAAACAAAAAACACAACCCCACAAAGGAACAAAAGGAAAGCAGAAGATAGTGTCCCAAGAAAAGACAAAAACTGGGAGAAAATGCAAAATGTTACAAACCCAAAAGAAGATAAGCCAAAAGAGGAGCAAAGGGGTAGGAATAATCATTAAAGAAAACACAAGACTTTCCTATTTGTCTGAAACTTCCTCAGATGAGTCGATAGAGACTCCTTCGGAAAAGGGGAAAGGAGGTAAATCAGAGTTTGTTTCAACTTTAAAGAGTCCAAGGATGAAGCCCGAATTGAAGAGGAGAAGGAAGAAGCCATCCCAGAAACGTGTCACCCCTCATAACTGTGTACAAAAAAAGATTGCTCCCTCAGGACAACCGCATCAAATTCCTAGCGGTTTGGACTCTACAATTAGCAACACCATCTTGGACACCAATATCAAGGTATGTAACAACCTTCATTTTGATCGTGGAGAATCAGTAGGGAAATCATGGGATATAGGAAAATCAATTGGAGTCACATACGAAGGGGATGATTGTGAGATGATAATGAAGCTTCAAGATTTGGAGAAAAGAGATAGGAGGGGAAGTTTTGATACTGCCCCATTGGAGAGTCAAAGTACCAATGATGTCAGAGGGTTGGGGGGTAGGGTAAAAGAGAGATTCATTCAGAAATTAGTAAGGGAGAATAAAGTAGACTTTTTGGCGTTACAGGAAACAAAAAAAGAGGATTTAGAGGAGAAAGTAGTGAGATTATGTTGGGGAAATGATGCTTTTCAGTGGACCTACAACCCATCAGATGGAAGATTAGGGGGTTTTCTAAGTGTTTGGGATAGTCAAAGGTTCCAGATGATTGATGTAATAAAGGGGAATGGATTTCATGGAGTGCGTGGGACTTGGATTCAGGATCAGCTCCAGATCATGGTGGTTAATGTCTATGCACCATGTCAATCTGTTGGAAGAAACCTCTTATGGACCGATCTTCTAAATCTGCACCAGAAAAGTTTTGGAAGCTCGGTGTGTGTGCTAGGCGATTTCAACTCAATAAAGGATCCTTCATAAAGAAAAGGAGTGGCGCGGGGCGATCTTGATGCAAATACGGTATCCTTTAATAAATGGTTAACAGATATGGAGCTTATTGATTTACAACTAATTGGTAGAAAATTCACTTGGTACAAATCTGGGAGAGGAGCAATGAGCAGGATAGTCAGAATTTTATTATCAGAGAATTGGTTTAGCAGGTGGCCCGAGGTTACACAGTGGGGGTTAAAGAGGGACATTTTTTATCATGTGCCTGTGATTCTTAGATACAAAGACAACTATAAAGGCCCAATACCATTTAGATTCAATAACTGTTGGTTGCATCATAAGGAGTTTGCAGGTTTTGTTAAAGACACTTGGAGTTGGCTGCATGTTACTGGATGGAGTGCTTATGTTATCAAGGAGAAGTTAGAGAGGTTAAAAACAAAGCTTAGAAGTTGGAACAAACTCCATTTTGGCTGCTTTGACTCGAAATTATCCAACATAAAAAATGAATTATTTGAAATTGACATCCTTGGTGAAAATATGGATTTGGATGATTCGCTGCTGAGGAGAAGGAAGGAGATTACTGCAGAATTCTGGAGTGTGGCATCTTTGAAAAAGAAAACCTTCTTATGAAAAAGGTGAGAACTAGATGGCTAAAGGAAGGAGATGCAAACTCAACCTTCTATCATGCTTGCATCAGATCCAGAAGAGCTAAAAACCATATTATGGGAGTTTGGGTAAAAGGGGCTTGGCTGGACAATGCAACTCAGATTATTGAAGGTATCAGGCAACATTTCGAGGATCTGTATAAAGAAGAGGAACATGTTAGACCAAAATTAGATGAATTTAAGCAGCTATCAGAGATGAAGAAGGAGAACCTGATCTGCCCATTTGAGGAGTGTGAAATCAAGGCTGCAATTTGGAGCTGTGATGGTGACAAATGCCCGGGACTGGACGGATTTAATTTCAAATTCTTAAGAGCTTTTTGGGAGGTGATTAAAGAGGATGTCTTCAGTTTCATTCATGAATTCCATTGTAATGCAAAAATCCCAATGGGTATGAATTCTTCCTTTATTACTTTAATTCCAAAAATTCTAAGTCCCCATCATATTGGAGAATTCAGACCAATTTCTCTATTTGGTTCGATGTATAAGATCCTTTCCAAAATTCTGGCAGAAAGACTGAAAAAAGTTTTACCCGACCTCATCTCATTGTCTCAATCGACATTCATAAAGGGCAAGAGCATACTTGACGCAGTCCTTATAGTCAACGAGGTGATTGATTGTGCAAAGAATGACAAGGATGGGTGTATGTTATTCAAAGTTGACTTTGAGAAGGCATACGACTCCATCTCATGGGGGTTCCTAGACTACATGATGGAGAAATTTTTTTTTCCAAATGTATGGAGAAAGTGGATATCATGCTGCCTCTCATCAACTAGAAAAATCTGTTTTGATTAATGGCTGCCCCACAAAAGAATTCGGTGTCTCGAAAGGAATTCGCCAAGGTGGCCCAATAGCTTTGTTCCTTTTTCTGCTGGTGGCGGAAGGTTTTAGTGGGTTAATGAATCAAGCAAGATCTGCTATTTTATTCCATGGTTTCAAGGTTGGAAGAGATCAAGTAGAGGTGTCTCATCTTCAGTATGCGGACGACACAATTTCTCTCTTCAAGCCTAAGGAAGAAAATCTGTGGACTCTAAAAAGCATCCTGAGATGCTTTGAACTAGCATCCGGGCAGAAAGTTAATATGCTGAAAAGTTCTGTTTTTGGTGTTAAGGTTGACGATTCTTTTCTTTCTGCTGCTTCCATCTTTCTTCTCTGCTTTGTAGGGTCACTTCCTTTCAATTACTTGGGTATCCCAGTGGGAGAAAACCAAAGAAGAGAGTCTACTTGGAGAGCTATGCTTGAGGTGGTCTCAAATCGGTTGGCAGGTTGGAAAAGGAAGTATATTTCCTTTGGAGGTAGGGTGGTGTTATTGAACACAGTTCTCACCAATATTCCGGTTTACTTAATGTCTCTGTACAAAGCCCCTAAGTCGGTGATTAGTAAGTTGGTGAAAATTCAAAGACAATTTTTGTGGGGTAAAGCAAATGGATGTCGGGGTGTTGCCTGGGTAAGTTGGAAGAGCATTTGCAAACCAAAAAAGTTTGGGGGATTAGGTGTAAAAGACTTAAGTGTGTTCAACGCTTCGCTTCTTGGTTGTAAGATCCAGTGTGATGATTTTGATAATGACAAATGTTTTGATCAAGTTCAAGTTATGGAAAAGCTCACCAAAATTCAACAAGATCAACAAACAACAATGATAAAGAGAGAACAAGCTCATAAAGATTCAAGTTGTGTATTGTATTGTAATATCTTTAACTTGAGTCTTAGAGTTTGATGATTTTGGGTAGAGTTATTAGAGGGTAGTGAATCTCTATCAAGTGCATGATCATATTATATTTTGATTATTCACTTAACCTAAAATCAATAGGTGGCTTAAAGGTTTGAAAGAAAAGGTTTAGTTTTGAGAAAACAGGTTTTTAATTGACTTTTACAGTGGCTAATCGATTAAGTAGAAGTGACTAATCGATTAACACACATTTAACAGTGCTTAATCGATTAAGGCTTTATGTTAATCGATTAACACCTGTTTTACTGGTTTTTTAAAATATGTTTTTCACTTCTCAAAATCAGTTTTCATTGTGATTAACTAACATCATTTTCATATCATTTTAGAAAGATCAAAGCCACACTATTCTCTCTCACTTTCTCAAAGATCAAAGCTTTCATTTTCACATTCTTTGATCAAGAATCTTTGAATCTCATGTGTTGATATTTTTATAGTTCTTGAAAGAGATTCATAGGATTATTATTGTTTTCTATTGGGTTGTAATCATTGCAAGGAGGCAAACATTCTACAACAAAGGAAGTCTTGGTGGTTGTTCATCAAGCAAATCAAGTTGGAAGTCTTGTTCTGTTAACAAGCAAATTGGAAGTCTTGTTGTGAGGAATCAACAAGCAATTGGAACACTTGTTGTAGGGTTATCAACAAGCAAGGGAAGAAGGTTAGATTAGATTTCAATAGGGTTGCAAGACAAGAGTGAGGTATCTCTTGGAGGCTATCAAGAAGGGAGTCTAGAGAGGCGTATTACTTGTAATTTGAGAATTCTAATTCCTTTAGTGAAGAATCTCTCTTGGTTGAAGAGGGGACTGGATGTAGCTCACGGTGGTTGTGAGTGAACCAGGATAAATCAGTGTGAAGTATCTCTATTCCCTTAACTCTTTACATTCTTGTCATTTCATATTGTTCTTGATTGAAAACCTAGAAAAGATTGATTTTCATAATTGAATGAATTAGTGTTTAATTGTGCAAATTGATTTGGGGAAAATCATTTTCATAAGCTAGGTAATCAATAAGAATATTGGTGTTAATCAATTCCGCTTTATCTCTGATCTTATGTGTTAATTGATTGATTTTCGTTTTTGATTGAAAATTGATTTTTCAGTTTAAACAGTGGTTAATCAATTAACTGAAGGTGTTAATCGATTAAGCAAAAATCAACTTTCAGGCACTACTCGATTAACTGATCTGGCTAATCGATTAACTTGTGTTTTTCAAGAGTTAATCGATTAACAGCTTGTCTTAAAAATAGTCAAACAATCATTTAACTATTTATCTCTCATACGATTTCGTAACGTTGTGCATGTATTTGTTTGTTTCACAAATTGAATTTAAAATGAATAAAAAGTTAGAAAGGATAACAAAATTATGTGGACTTCTGCATTAGCAAATTATTGGACTATTGGTAGTATCACTACGCAACTACTTGCACAAATTTATGGACCTAGGGCGGCCTATGTGAATTATAAAGGATGAGCTCCACACATTAGAGCTTAATATATACATGTGCATGTGTATTTAGACTAAATTATGATATAGATTTAATTAATAAATATAATGATCTCAACTATATATTGTATTATTTTTTTTTGTCCATGACAGGAGTATCCACCGCCGACCGCAGTGACTAATCTACTCGTTGGCTTGTAGGCTCCTCTAAAGAGTGGAACAGGCGGACAGCTGGCCCCGAGATTTAACACTGCTGCATGCTACAAAGGCATGATTCGAACACCTGACCTTGCTTAAGCGTGGATCAATCTTACCACTGAACCACAATCCTTACTACTGAACCACGTGCTCAGAGTTAGCTATATATTGTATTAATTTTTTTGGTTAACGCTATATATTGTATTTAATGTTAAAGATTAACGTACATACATAAAGCAAAATATGCTTTAGATGAGCTGAACCCAAATTATAACAACCAAATAATAAAAGCCTTTGTGACTACAATGTGTTTTTTTTTTTAATTCCAATTCCAAAAGTTAATTTTTTTTCTCTCGCTCTTCTCGTGACTACAATAGGGCAATATTCAAACATATGTATATATTCGGTGAAAAATTTTGTCCTTAAACACAAAATTTTGCATATGGAACCATTTTGTGCAAGAAACCATTTTATGTTTATGGGCTTGTATCATCCACTCCATATGATTTACCTGGCGTCACATTACACCATGTGGTTGTTGATATGGTGTTTCATTACATGAATGATTATGCAAGTTTCCTATTATCTCTAATGATAACTATCTAATTTCCTTTTTTTCTTTTTTCATTGTTGATATTCAAAATTGCCATTTGTGCATTCAAAACATGCTAGATATTCCAATAACTAATAGGATATGAAGAATGATTCCTTTTGTAGAATTTGAAATCTTTTACAATAACTAACTATCTAGAACCCTATGGGTTGTGGAGCGTAAATACGAAGAAGAAAAGGATGATGTATTTTATGTTAGATGATTAAAAATGGTGAGTTAGAAAGATTCATAAAATACTAATTAAGTTAAATGATCCAGTTACGATTGTCAATTTTAATTTTGATGAACTTATGTAGCTTAAAATTAATTGATATTATTAGTAATAACTATTTAAATTCACTCTTTGAGTAATTTCATCCCTCCTTGTATATTATATCCTAATTTTTTAATCTAAAAATTCATATGTTTTTATTTTTTTTTTCGAATTAGGTTGTTATATTGCTCCAACAATGACCAACAAAGTCCAGCACAGTTGGTAGATAGCTGTGTTCCTTAAGCATGATGTCAGAGGTTCGATCCCTGCCGTGGGCATGGAAAAGAATTTGTTGGTAGAGGCAAAACCCACTTCGGTGATCTCTACGCCTCGGAGGGAATTAGTCTTCGGCTGTCGGCTGGGGGATACCCTTGGTGTACACCAAAAAATCGTTGATTCGGCAACATGCCATTAGTAGGATAATTGAGACATGTGGGTATAACATATATGGTCATGTTTCAAGTTTTGAGAGTTTGTTAATAGATTTAATTTTTTTTTAAAAAAAAAGTATTACATATTCCTTATTGGGGATTGTCGGTTTTGACAGTTTTGTGGTGATAATATATAACAAAATAGACAACTTTTATGAGCGTCCCGGGTTCAATTATGAGCGTTCTCATTTGGTAGTTAATAGATTTAATTTTCTTTCTCTTATCAACATAAAAAATTTAAAAAAAAAACTTTGCCTATAAAAAAGAAATAGAGAAGTTGTGATAATTATATTATTTCAATTGAATATATATTATTCCTTTTTTTTAAAGGAATACATATTCCTTGTTGGGATTGTCGGTTTTGGCAGTTTTGTGGTGATAATATATAACAAAATAGACAACTTTTACTCTTAATTATTTTATGGGAATTACTAGCATGCAATTGAAAATTGGATTGTTTCTATGCAACCTTCTCTTAAACCAATAAGAAGTTGTCACTTAATTCACCTGTGTCATGTCATCATTTGAAGTAGTCAAATTTAGTTTTTTGCAATTTGATCCAACTTAAAAAGTAAATTAAAATTTTAGTCCTTTATACCTATAGATAAACAAAGGGAGAAGTCGCAACGGAGGAAAGGGAATGGCGGGCGACTTCTATGAGGCATTTGGATTGGAGGTGATGGTGGCCGGTGGTGGTGATGATGGAGGCGTTGGGTTTTGCTAACTTGAAGAAGACGAACCACCGGCGGCATACTTTGATTTTTTTTTTAATAATGTTTTTTAAAATTAAAAGTTATAATTTATTTATAGGTACAAAGGACTAAAATTTTAATTTACTTTTTAAGTTGGACCAAATTGCAAAAATTTAAAGTTGACTACTTCAAATGATGACATGGCACAGGTAAATTAAATGGCAACTTTCTATTAATTTAAGAGAAGGTTGCATGGCAACACTCTAATTTTGGATTGCATATTAGAAATCTCCTTATTTTATTTAAATTTTTAAAAATGTTGCATAACAGATCACATGAGAAAATGTGAGAAAAATTGTTGCAAGTCTGTGAGAGCATGATTCATTCTGGTAAAATTAAAAATGGGAGAAAATTTATGGTTTCGGGAAAAGGTCTCTTATAAGGGTAGATTGAAACACTTTTATAAGTCAAAAAATGTTTCTAATTCGTTTGTACGTTGTATTTTTCAATCTCGAGCTATTATTAAGGGATTTTCTTTTTGAACCCCTTGTTATTCATTGGCCCCCATTTGAGTTTTTATGGACAAAGTTGCCCTTATTATTTTACCGGTTTTAACAAGGCGAAAAATCATTTCCGATTTAAATAAGGCGGAAACAAATATTGATATATTTCCACTTACTAAGGAATAATATATAATCATCCTTGCTTGCCGGATACAAGACCTAAGGCGGAAGCCCAATTGAGGGTTCCTCACTCTTGGCAAGAGTCCGGGAAGGGGAATTCAGCATGAAGTTCTTCTCATTCTGACCCCTAAAACGAATAGGGAAACTTGACACAAGGTTCCTCACCGTCAACAAATGAGTCCGAATAAGGGAATATAACAACGTGTTCCTCATCTTTGGAAGCATATTGAATATTGAAGAAAATATCAGAGTAAGGAAACTTCATGGGCTAGAATAAACGTGATGGGGAATATTTTTTATTCTCCTCTTGAAAAGTTTATTGTCCATTGACGAGAATCCCGAAGTTCATTTTAGACTAGCCTGAGAAAATTGAGGCATCATGTTTGTACCTTCCAATAAAAAATAACAATTAAAATATTAAATAACAATTTTCACGTAGTGATGGGAATTTGATTCTAACCGGAATAAACATCCATGAAAGAGAGCAGCTGGTAACCAACAGAATTATCAACCAGCTTGTCTATGTTGGGAAGAGGGTAGGTGTCTTTAGGACACACTTTGTTCAAATTCGTGTAGTCCACGCACATACGCCATTTACCATTGGATTTTTTGACCAGAACTATATTAGAGAGCCATGTAGTGTAAGGAAATTCCCCTGATGAATCCAGCTTGTTAGAGCTCCTCCACATTCGCAGTAATCACCTTTTGTCGTTCATTGCCCATCTTCCTTCTACTTTGTGATACCGGTTTGAACTTTGGATCAACTGATAGGCAATGACAGATAAAATTTGGATCTATTCCTGGCATATCAGCTGCTTTCCATGCGAATAGATCCTTGTTCTCCTTTAGCAATGCAACCAGCCTAACCTTTTCTTCGCTTGGTAAGTCTTTTCCAACTTGAGTCCACTGTTCCGGCGTATCTCCGATCTGGATTCTTTCTAATTCCCCTTCAGTCTTGGGCCGCTCCTCTTTGATATCCTCCCTCATGTCCAAGTCTACCATCATGACCCTGGAAGATGAGGCGAATCCCTTGATCTGCTTTGCTTGTACCTGCTTTTTGTCGTTCTCTTTTGTCGCTTTCAGACTGGCTATGTAACAGGTTTTGTGCTGCATCTGGTCTGCACGTATTGTAACAACTGATCCCTTCTCATCGGGGAACTTCATGGCCATGTGCAAGGGAGAGGCGACTGCTTGGAACGCCTTCAAAGTGGGCCGACCTAAGATTGCATTGTAAGCAGAGGGGCAGTCCACCACCAAGAAGCGCACTTTTTCAGTCCGACATTGAGGGGGTGAGCCTAATGTCAGCCTGATATCAATGTATCCTCTAGGTCTGATAGTATCACCGGTAAACCCAATTAGTTCCTTCTGGAAGGGATGCAGATCTGCTGACTTCAACTTTAAGCGGTCGAACAATTCTGTGAAAATGATATCTGATGAGCTACCTTGGTCCACCATCATGCGGCAAACACGAAACCTGTCAATAATTCTTGTTACCACTAACGGATCGTTGTGATTAGGAATCACTCCCTCCAAGTCGGCTTCAGTAAATGTGATCGGAGGGTGTGCTTCCTTCTGCCTGTTTGATACAGAAACCGCCATTGTTGCTAACTTCAATTGCTTTTTCTGAGACGTTATGGATTCCCCTTCCACTGTCAAACCACTAGCAATAGTGCTAATTAATTCAAGATCTTCATTGTTGATTTTATCAGCATCCTCTTTTTTCACTGGAGAATTCCTGGTTGTAGTACGCCTAGGAGTTCTGCTCCTCCTTGGGGGCGTTCGAGATATCCTCCTAGGCGGGCTTCTTGTTCTCCTTCTGACTGGACTCCTGACTCTCCTTATGGGGGTACGCTCATTGGGACCTCCTCTAAAGGATCGAGTGTAACGGTTCAGTCTTCCTCTTCTTACCAGAGTTTTCACAGCGTCCTTGAGTTGAACACATTCGTCATCAGTGTGTCCATAGCTGCCGTGCCAACTACACCTTTTGTGCTGGTTTTCCTTTGTCGGAGGCCTCCTCAACGGGGGTGGTCGATCCACTTCCATCAATTCTGCATTCATAATCTCACGAAGGATTTGTGATCTAGAAGCATTTAAAGGAGTATAATGGTCATATTTACCTTGGGCTTTTTAGCCCCCGAATCATGTCTTTTATTCTTGTCTCCTTCTCCCTGACCTTTCCCGGATCCCTTGTTGAAAAAAGCCTCTTTCTTTTTCCCAGATGCTTCACCAGCAAAATTATCTTGTGCTTTCTGATATTCCTCCAAGTTAATATATTTTTCAGCTCTTTCCATGACTTCATCCATGGTTTTGATTTTGTGCATCACCAAGTGGTCCGTGAAATCCCCTGGTCTTAAAGCGCGCATCAAGAGATGCAGGGCTACTGAGGCCTCTATGTCACTGATTGAAAGGTATTCCGTACTGAAACGAGTGAGGAAATCTCTCAGTGACTCCCTTTTTTCCTGCTTAATTTGAGATAAGTGATGTTAGGACTTTGGCTGCGCTTTACTTGTTGTGAAATGCCCCAGGAACTTGGCAGCTAAATCCTTCCACCCTGTTACCGAATCAGGTTCCAATTTAGAATACCAATGCAAAGCCGCTTTTTTCAGAGTCGGGGGGAAGGTGCGACACTTGTACGCGTCCTTAGCCCCTTGACATGACATTGCAACCAGAAAGTTGTCAATATGTTCCTGTGGATATGAGTTCCCAAAGTATGGATCTACATTGGCTGGAGCTTTGAGATTTTCAGGCATGGGGAAAGCCATTATGCTTTCAGAAAACGGGTGGTCCTTTTCTTCAGGTTCTCCAACCAGCTCCACCTCATTTCCTTTGCCAATGCCTGATTGAGATGTTCCTTTCCTCAACTCCTTCAGCAACTTGTCCTGCTCATCTAATCGCTTAAACAATGTGCCAACTCTGTCTTCATGCTTGCTTTCCTCTGTGAGCATCCACCAGATGACCCCTTACTCTCATGTCGGGAATGCGAAGGGCTTCCTCCTCTGGTGAGGGGCCTCTGTCGCGATTTCTCCTGTTCATGATGAGAAGGTCCCTCTTGTCTCGAACGCTCATGTTCTGTCCGTCTTCTTCCTTCGCTTAATCGTTCCCTGAGGTCCTTCTGACGAGAAGGTGCTTGTTCTCCACTTGGGTTTTTTCTCAATTCCAGCACACTGTGGTGACTGGGTTCAGCGCGTTCTCCTTGTGACCGGTTCGCCATGGACTTCTTCAGAAGGTGGTGGGAATAAGTTTCTCGCTCCCACTGTGGTCGCCAATGTTGTGGGGTGTTATTCCACATGTACCGACAAGCCGGTTTTGTTGATGTACGACGATGATAATGAGTTCCCGGTTAAAGAACTCCGTCACCGAGTCGGGATATTTTGGGGGTTGGTGTGTGTGCCGTGTGTAAACAACGGGAGATGAGTCTGGTCATACCTTGGCCACTACCTGTATTTATAGGGTGGTTGGAAGGAGACACTGTAATGAATGAGTCATAATGGACATTAAGGTCGAAGAGTAACGGCTCCATGAATGCCATCATTAGCAGCATAATGACGAACCGTTATGTCGGTTACGTATTGATTGACTATTGATGCCGAATTGCCGGTATGTCGAATTGATGCTTATTGGTCCGTGATACCGGTTATTATTTGTCTGTGATACCAGTCCATAACATTTTCCTTACTTACTTATCAATCATTGATACAATATACAATCTTTAAGATTTTTCATTTATTTTTTTACTTTAATATGAGACAAATTTTTTTGCACTTTTTTACCAAAATAATGGGACGGAGGGAGTACTACAATTGCTCTAATTCATAAGATGCACAATCTGCAGACACAAAAGTCAATGAAGTAGGGACTAAATTTAAAAACACTTTTATTTATAGGGACTAATTTTAAAAATATGTGGTCCCAAAAATCCGACGTGTTTTCTCTTATGTGATTTTTGTTAAATTACGTTAGCATTTTTCATTCATAATTAATATCAAATATCAAAATCAAAACGAATGAAAAAATAGGGATCAAAACAAAAAATGTAAGAATTAATTTAAAAAATCTAATGATTATAAGAATCATTTTCGTATTTAAGTGATAATTATAAATGGGAACTTTAAACATGTAAGAATTAATTTCAAAAATCTAATGATTATAAGAATCATTTTCGTATTTAAGTGATAATTATAAATGGGAACTTTAAACTCTGAAGTACCGCATTTTACAGACTAAATCTACTTTCTTAAATTATTGATCATGTCAGTCCAATGATTCCCTTCATGGCATGCTTCAAGGCTTCATGCTCCAAGCATGCACAATGCGATGTCTGGGGAAAATATATATTGCTGTCAGTATAACGGCGCAAATAACTAGCTATAAGAGTATAAGACCCACTTAAAAAAAAAAAGTATAAGACGACTTACTTCATCAGTTCTTTTATTTATTTATTTATATATATATATATATATATATATATATATATATATGTGTGTGTGTGTGTGTGATTATATTGTTCTTTGCATGGAGCTTGCATTCCTTTTCATAAAAGCATGCACTTTTTTGTTTAGAACAACTCGTACTTCCTCAACCAAAATCACTTCTTTTTAACTTAGTTCTAAAATATTTTTTCTATAAGCACTTAAATTGAATTTTTACGTAAATTAAGAAAATTAATTAAAATTGTTAGTGATATTAGAAATGATAATATTTGATATACTCTTTCAATATTATCTATCTATATATATATATATATATATATATATATATATATATAGTATTTTCCAGTACACCTAAGCAATCAATAATGCTCCCATTTAAAACTTATGATATATTTTTTTAAGAATTAAATATTTTCCACTACACCTAAACAATCAATGCTCTCATTTAAAACTTATGATACAATTTTCATTAATTGTCTTAAAGTATTTTAATGTAATATACGATTTTTAAGATAATATATAATCTTTAAGATTTTTCATTAATTATTTTTACTTTGAATTGGGACAAAAATTTCACTCCTCTAATATAGAGTAGGAAATAAGGTAAGAAAAAAATTGAGAATTAAATGAGATAATATAAACATAAAATAAGATAAGAGAAATTTCGCTCATCTAATAAAGCAAGAAATAAGGAAAGAAAATTTGAGATACTCCTTCGATCCTGTTATCTTGGTAAAAGTCAAAGTTGTAAATAAAAATAAGAGAATATCTTTATGATATAATGAATTATTCTATTTTCAAAATAAAATATAATGTATGATTCTTTCATTAATTACAAATTTCTATCACACAAATTTTCATATTATTTTTATAATCTTTAAGATTTTTCATTAATTATTTAAAAAAAAATTAATGTAATATACACTTTTTAAGATAACATACAATCTTTAAGATTTTTCATTAATTATTTTCACTTTGATTTGGGACCAAAAAAACTTCATTTTTTTTACCAAGATAATGTGACAGAGGAAGTATATGAGAGACAATTAAATGAGATGATATGAGCACAAAATATGATAAACTTCACCCCTCTAATATAGAGTAGAAAATAAGGTAATAAAAAATTGAGAATTAAATGAGATGATATGAATATAAAATAAGATAAGAGAAACTTCGCTCCTCTAACGGAGTAGGAGATAAGGAAACAAATTAGAGACACTTCCTCGATCCAATTATCTTGGTAAAAGTCAAAATAGTAAATTAAAATGATAGAATATATTTTTGATATAAAATTTATAAATTAAAAATATGCCCCGATGACGTGACAAAAAAAAACACGTGGCTAATCTTTCCTCTACATTATTATAAATTGCTGATGAGGTTCTTAGTGATAGTCATCCTTAATTTGAAGAGAATTTTGCAACAACTATGTCAACCTTGTCATCCTAACCGCATTGCACGATTATGTTCTTACTGATTTTTAAAGCAATTATATACATGCCACAATTGGAACAAATATTGCCCATATGGTCAAGTCTAAATTGGAAAAAGGAAAAATATATACAATTCAAGATTTTCAGGTAGCGGATAACACAAAAAAATTCCCCATTGTTGAAAAGCCTACTTTCATGTTGAGATTTTGCCCAACAACCTCCATTCATGAAATGGAACATGACAACACAATTATTCCGCGGCATGCATTCGAATTTGCGAAGTTTGATGACTTGCAAAATAGGTGTGACAAACATGTACTAACAGGTAAGTTCATTATAAAAGTATTTTCACTATTCATTAGAAATTAATTAAAAATAATCAATAGTATTACTCTGAATAAGAATTATTTGTTAACCAAAAAATAATAGACATATTTGTAGTTATTGTTGGAGTTAGCCCAATTGAAAAGTAGAAAACTTTCAAGACATGATAGATACTATCACAATTCAATTGCAAGATGTTCGGTAAGCCTAACTCTTTCAATTACATGTTCAATACAAACTCGTGCAACACATGGACTTGATAATTAGTTCTTATAATTATCATTGAGACTAAAAAGTGTTGATTAAATAAGAATATTCGTAAAAAAAAAGTAAATAATGTCATTGCAAATTGAAATAAAGATTAATATTTAAAAATAAGAAAAATCAAATATCTAATACTTATATCTAAAGACAAAGAGTACATCTAACAAAAATCGTTGAACTTTTTGACTCCTGTTTACGCAAAAGATTCAAAAATATTTCTCACACTGTTGGAGAAATTGCAATAAGAAATGAATATTAGAAAATGATTAAATCTGATCTGAATCATGTATAACAAGTTTTTTGAGCTTGTGCATTACACTGATAAATTACTCATTTGAAAATATTTAAAAAAAATTATTATTTATTATTTTGTTAGTTATTCACTTTAATTAAAACATTTGAATGGGTTTGTTAATTATTTGAAAATATGAATAATAATGAAAACATTGATTTCTAGTTCTCTTTTTTGAAATTTAGATTTTAAAATTTAGGCAAAATTACTAGATTGGTTATGTAAGTTATTTTTTAGTTGTGATTCCGTCCCTTAACTTTTTTTCGTTTCAAATAAGTCCTAAAGTTGAACTATAAGAATATGCAGTATTACCGACGCCGGTTACCGAGGGCCCTCGAGTCCGTCGGTAAAAAAAGAATTACCGAAAATAATTCCCTCCTAAAAAAAAATTTGCCAACAACCATTTCGTCGAAAATTCCATCGAAAATATTAAAGAAAATAAATTAATGTTAAATTTAAATCAATAAAGTTATCGAGGGTCGTATCCCGTCGGTAATACAGAGGGATTATGGCCCTTGGTAATAAATCCAACATAATCCCTCGGTGTCTTTATTGGCCCTCAGTATTACAGAGAGATTTTGGCCCTCGATAATTAAAAAAGGCCTAGGCCCTCGATACGACCTTCGGTAAATCCCTTGTTTTTTTTTATAAATCCTTATGTTCACTCTCACCATAGCGTTCTCACTCTCATCATCCATCTTCTCTCAGTCACTCTCACTGCAGTGCAGCAACCCCTGCCCAAGTTCGGTCATGACAGCAGCTCTGTGCGACCAGTGCCTCCCCACCGCACCCTCCTTCGCTCGCTCACGACAGAAGCAGCTCCATGCGACCGCGCCTACGCCTTCGACGATGCCTTTCCCCGCTTGCTCACGACAGCAGCTCCTTGCGCCTGCGCCTGCGCCTGCGACGGTGCCCTCCCCCGGCTCACTCACGACAGCAGTTCCCAGCGACGACGCCTTCCCCCAGGTTTGTTTCGTGCTCCCTCTAACCACCTCCTCCATTCTCCATTTTAATGTTCTATGAGTTATTATGTTGTGACACAGCCTCAGGTAGTGGCCCATTCTAATGAGGTCATTGACAAAACCCAAGCGTGTGACACACAGGCCCAATGGTTGGGACGATTTTATCCATTTCTAGTATTCTAGTATTATCCATTTCTAGTATAATTATCAGTATGTTCTAGAACCTGCAAGCTGACAGGAATTCTGTTATTCCCCCATGTGAGTGGTATCTTTTATTTTGGCTATATAGCCCTGATGTACGTGATGGAGTGAATTAATGAAATTAGTATTCCCTTTCTTACCTCAATATTTCTAGGAGGTTGCTCTGTCCTCGAATTTAGAGTACCATTTACTTTCCCTTTTCAGTACCCAACATTTCTGGTGCTTTCATTGTCCTTCTCACCCTCCCATGGCTAAAAGTACCCGTTCCAAAATCCAAACTGGCAAATTGGATGACATCTCTCGCCAATTAGCTTCTTACCATAACCAAATGGAGGAGGTTGTCTCTCGTCTCGCCGCTCTCGAGTGTAGATCTCCAACCGACTCTCCTCAACCACCTCGATTATCTGACTCACCTCTTCCCCAACGGCATATTCTGAAGCTGGATGTGCCCAGGTTCAATGGCTCTGACCCTCATGGCTGTATCTTCAAGATCTCTCAGTTCTTTGACTATCATTCTACTCCGGAGGAAGAGCGTATTACAGTGGCTTCTTTCTACCTGGATGGTCCGGCCTTGGCTTGGTTTCAATGGATGTACCGCAACGGGCAGATCCAGTCGTGGCAACAACTTCTTCACGCCTTGGAGACGCGTTTTGCCCCATCAGCATTCGATGATCCTCGGGGTAAGCTCTTTAAGTTAACTCAAACTTCCTCCGTTGCCACTTATTTGAGCGACTTTGAGGCTCTTGCTAACCGCATTGTGGGGCTGCAACCACAATTTCTTTTGAGCTGTTTTGTTTCTGGACTCAAACCGGATATTAGGCGTGAGGTCTTAGCTCAGCAACCGCAAACACTGTCTCAGGCTGCTGGTTTAGCTCGGTTGCATGAAGAAAAGTTTCTGGATCTGAACCGCCAATTCAAGCCACGGGTTGGGCACCCTTGGTCACCACCACAAATCTCTCGCACAGTCACTCACACCTCCCCTGCTCTTCCACCGCCTCGGCCCTTGCCCCCGCTGCTTCTCACTCCTCCTTCTCGTACACGTTATAAACAGCTCACAGAGGCCGAAATGGCGGATAAGAGAGAACGAGGGTTGTGCTTCAATTGTGACCAGAAGTTTTCTAGAAACCACCGTTGCCCGACTCGTTACATGTTGCTAGTTGCTGCAGATGACACCGTTGAAGATGGGTTAGAGCCACCACCCTCTTTCACGGATTCGGATCCGCCTGACCCGATCCAGGCGCTAGTTCCCGACCCCAGTAACCCGGCCCAACTAAGTTTGCATGCCTTATCGGGTTATGGGGCTCCAGAGACCCTTCGCATTACAGGTCTGTTGGCCCAATTTCAAGTTTCAGTGCTTGTGGACGGAGGCAGCACACATAACTTTGTCCAGCATAAGATTGCTTCCTTTTTGGGCTTGCAGCGAAGCCCAATTTCAGCTTTGAAGGTCATGGTTGGGAGTGGTGAAGAGCTTTTCTATACAGAGATTTGTTATGGGGTGGACTTACAATTACAGGGGAACACTTTCAAGGTGGATTTGTATGTCCTTAATATGAGTGGATCAGACATCGTTTTGGGGGCACAATGGTTGAAGCAATTAGGCCCAGTTCTCATGGACTATCAGAAGCTCACCATGAAATTCACACATCAGGACTCTCTAATAGAATTGCAAGGTGAACTCACTCCCCCTCCTCACACCATTTCCTTTCATCAACTTCAAAAAATAATCTCCATTGAACCTACGGCCCAATTCTTTTCCCTTAGGGTCAACAGCCCCTCCCCATCCTCTCATCCCTCACTTCCACCCTCTCATACTCACCCAACTCTCCACCAATTATTACACCAATTCCAATTTCTATTCTCTGAACCTTCCTCCTTACCACCTCCACGATTCTCAGATCACTCCATTCCATTACTTCCTGATTCAGCCCCAGTTAACGTTCGTCCATACCGTTACCCACGGTCCCAAAAACTAGAAATTGAGAGTCAGGTTTCCAAATTACTTGCCAATGGCTGGATCAAACCCAGTGCTAGCCCTTTTTCTTCTCCGATTCTGTTGCTTAAGAAAAAGGACGGTTCATGGCATATGTGCGTTGACTATCGCGCCCTAAACGCCATTACAGTTAAGGACCTCTTTCCATTGCCGACAGTTGATGAGCTTTTGGATGAATTGGGTAACGCAAGGTGGTTTTCCAAGCTGGACCTTACTTTTGGTTTTCATCAGATCCTTTTGACTCCTTCAGATGCGCATAAGACGATGTTAAGAACCCATGAGGGCCACTACGAGTATCGTGTGATGCCCTTCGGTTTATGTAACGTGCCTGCTACATTTCAGTCCACGATGAATGCTATCTTTCGGCCATGGCTGCGCCATTTTGTGATCGTCTTTTTTGACGACATTCTGGTTTACAGTGATTCCTTAGACAACCATGTTCAGCTTTTTGCTCAGGTTTTTTCTGTGTTAGCTCATCACAAGTTTTTTATCAAACCACAGAAATGTGAATTTGGCAAGACTAAAATAAATTATCTGGGGCATGTCGTATCTGCTGGTGGTGTGTCTCCGGATCCAGAAAAGGTTTCCGCTATGCTTGAGTGGCCAATTCCCACTATTGTTAAGGGACTTCGGGGTTTTCTTGGCCTCACCGGGTTCTATAGGCGGTTCATCCAAGGGTATGCGACCATTGCCCATCCACTCACAGAGTTGCTCAGAAAAAATAGTTTTGCTTGGTCCCCTGTTGCTCAACATGCTTTTGATGCTTTTAAAAAGGCGATGGCAGCAGCTCCGGGTTGGGATTGCCTAACTTTGATGAACCCTTTATTGTGCAGACTGATGCATCAGGCAAAGCTATGGGTGCTGTGTTATTGTAGGGTACTCACCCAATAGCCTATTTTAGCAAGGTATTTTTCCCCCGCATGGCCTCATCCTCCACTTATATCCGAGAGCTTCATGCAATTACTACCGCAGTTAAGCGTTGGTGGAAGTACCTCCTGGGGCACTCTTTTGTGATACAGACAGATCAAAAAAGCTTGAAGGAGCTCATGACCCAAGTCATTCAAACTCCTGAGCAGCAACACTATTTATCTAAGCTCCTTGGGTATGATTACCAAATTCAATACAAGCCTGGGAAAACAAATATTGTGGCTGATGCGTTGTCTCGCTCTATTACCCCAGGCACAGCCTCTTGCCTTATGCTGTCAGTTCTGCAATTTGTCTTTCTCGATGAGCTGAAGAAGGACCTTGTTCATGATCCTAGTTATTTCTCAATGTTGTCCAAGTGCACCACTGACCCTGCTTCATTCCCACTTTACAGAGTCGTGGATGGTCTTCTTTTATATAAAGGGAAAATATGGCTTCCTTCCTCCTCACGTTTCAAGACTGCATTGTTGCACTAATTTCATGACACTAATAGTGGGGGTCATGCGGGAATCACCAAAACTCTGTTGCGCCTTAGTGCGAATTTTCATTGGGACTCCATGCGGTAGGATGTTCGAGCTTATGTTGGCCAATGTTCAGTATGCAAGCAAATAAAGTACCAATCTAAGAAGCCTGCTGGTCTTCTAGCCCCTCTCTCTATTCCCTCCAATATTTGGGAAGATGTCTCAATGGATTTTATCACTGGCCTTCCTCCTTCCTCTGGTTTTACCGGTGATATTGGTTGTGGTGGATAGATTCTCTAAAGGGGTTCATTTAGGAGCATTGACTTCACATTTTATAGCCTACAAGGTTGCTGAATTGTTTGTTGAGATGGTTTGTAAACACCATGGCATTCCTAAAAGCATTGTATCTGATAGGGACCCTATATTCCTCAGTCGTTTTTGGGCAGATTTGTTTATGTTCAGTGGCACTACCTTGCGGATGAGCTCCTCCTACCACCCACAAACTGACGGGCAAACTGAGGTTATGAACAGGACCATTGAACAGTATTTGCGAGCCTTTACCTTCCACAAACCGTCACTTTGGCATCGATTCTTGCCGTGGGCAGAGTATCATTACAACACCTCGGTGCATTCTCGAGCTGGACTGACTCCTTTCCAAATCATGTTCGGCAAGCCTCCTCCAATTATACTTGATTATCTTGCTAGTTCCTCTTCAGTTGCGGCCTGTGATGATTCCTTGCGTGATAGAACAGAGGTTCTTGATCTGTTACGTAGGAAGCTCCTTGGTGCCAAGGTTAAGATGAAGGAGTATGCAGACAAAACTAGACGTGAGGTCTCTTATGAGGTTGATTCATGGGTGTATGTGAAGTTACAGCCCCATCGCCAAATATCCCTTTCCGGTTCCAAATACCACAAGTTGTCCAAACGGTATTATGGCCCCTACAAGGTACTGCAACGTATTGGCCCAGTTGCTTACAAGCTAGAGCTGCCTTCATATGCCAAAATCCACAACGTTTTTCATTTTTCTCGCCTGAAGAAACATGAGGGTCCACTCCCCCTTACTTTAGATCCCCTTCCACAGCTTTCGTGGGGAAACCATCCAATTGTCACTCCTTTGGCTATCCTGGATTTCAAAACAATTGATGTTGATGCTGTCCCTACACGTATGGCCTTGGTTCAATGGCAAGGGCTGTCCCCAGATGATACGTCGTGGGAAAAATGGGATGAATTGAAGACCATGCACAGCCTTGAGGACAAGGTTGATCCTCATGGGGATGGTATTGTTGTGACACTGCCTCAGGTGGTGGCCCATTCTAATGAGGTCATTGACAAACCCAAGCGTGTGACACACAGGCCCAATGGTTGGGGCGATTTTATCCATTTCTAGTATTCTAGTATTATCCATTTCTAGTATAATTATCAGTATGTTCTAGAACCTGCAAGTTGGCAGGAATTCTGTTATTCCCCCATGTGAGTGGTATCTTTTATTTTGGCTATATAGCCCTGATGTACGTGATGGAGTGAATTAAAGAAATTAGTATTCCCTTTCTTACCTCAATATTTCTAGGAGGTTGCTCTGTCCTCGAATTCAGAGTACCATTTACTTTCCCTTTTTAGTACCCAACATATTATGTTGTTAATTTTGGTTTTGGGGTTTCATCAATTTTTTGTTTTTATTGTGTTTGATGTTTGGATTACACAATTTGGGATTTAGGTTTTAAGGTTTTGTGTTTATTTGGATGTTTTAAGTTTATGTGGGTTATGACTTATGAAGTTGTTTATTGGGGTTTAGGGCTTACTGGGTTTTTTTTGGGGTTTAGAGGGAGCCTCTTTAGATGACCAAAACCAAACCCATGCATTGCATCTTACTGAGAAATAGAACAAAATGATAATAAGAAGATGACTGCAATGACCCATTCTTGAGTTTTGTGTTGGAAGTTCTATAATGTCAACTAATGATGATTAAACCTGAATCATAAGCATAATAAATTAATCAACTTTTGCCACAAAAAGCTATTACCGCTTGTTGCAACTTGCAAGTATCCGTCCATTCTACAACTGAGAAGGGAAAGAGTCATTCTTTTAATGTCCTATTTAAATTTAACATGTTCTTCTTTTTAATTTTTTTTAATGTTCAGCGAAGAGAAGGATATTATTCTTTTCAATAATTTTCTAGTGGCATATTTAAGCAAAAATGAATATTCCAAATCACTGTGCAGGTTGGTGCTTAGAACAAGGTTGTATCCATGGTCCTGTAATGTAATGGTAGTGAGTAAGTGCTCCTTCATCTAAAATGTTTGAGAACTTTTATGTATCAGTTTCAGTGATGCAATGTGTTGATGCTTTATATTTATATTAAATATGAGATTAGTTGTTGTTGTTGTTCTATTGTTTTGGTGTTCTTTCTTAATGCATTTGTTTATTCCAAATATTCATTGCCTTTTTTTAATGTTACTGGTTGTTTAATTGGTGAGCCTTGAGCATTAGATTCAATGTATATGACTTCAACCGGGTTGTAACATCCCGAATTTTAATTCCAATAATAATTAGAATAATAATATTAGAAGGTGATAATTATGTTAAAGGAGGACTTAAGGTGATGGATTAGGATTTCTTTGCGTGCCATAAAGAAGTTAAGAAGCGTGGGCATCGGATAGGAAATTTAAAGAAGACCAAACGAGGGTTAAAAGCGGCGTTTTCGGTGTTTTAAATACGCTATATTAGTAAAGTCAAAATAAAATATTTACAACTCTAAACACAAATTCCACCGTTGGATATGAAGATAAGGATTTTAGGAATCTTTCTTTCAAATTTGAGCAAGATCCGACGGTTAATGAAGAAGTTATGCAGATTGGAAAAAGGAAGAAAATAAAAGGAAAATACAAAAATGAATAAATGGGAAACTGGGCAAAAGACTCGAGTCTTTCGTGAAAGACTCGAGTCTTTCGTTCTGAAAGTGAAAAAAAATAAATACGGGGATCAACCCCATTTCATCATAAATCCGTCCCTTTCTCCTTCTCCACCCAAAAACACTCAATCCATTACTTTAAGCCTTAAAATCTCAATCTCTTGTGGCCAACCTTCATCATCTCTCAAGGATCCAAGTGTTGAGCATCTCCCTCTCCCTCTTTAGTTCTCTCTCTCTCTCTCTCTCCATGGCTTCCTCCCTCTCTAGCTCCAACACTTCCATTAAGTCCTAGGTATGTAAACACAAGTTTTCTTCCTTCCATTTCTTCCATTGCAAGAGCTTATCATCATCACCTCTAACTCTCACTTCTCTCTTTGTGTATTAAGGTTTTATTGGCTCTTTCCCTCTCTTGGGGTTTCTCTCTTTCTCTCTTCCAAGGAGAAGGTGGTGTACTCCTCCACCCCATATTATTATTGTTTATCATCACTCATCGGCTTGTCTCTCGATCGCTCTCCACCATCGCCGCTCTCGATCCATCCGGTTTCAACTTGTGATCCATAAAGCTAGAGCTTGGTATTTTCTTTCCTTTTACTTGATTGAGGTAAGAAGGTGGCCTTACTTCTATTTAGGGCATGACTTCTAGGTTGTTTATAGTGATGGCTAGGAATAGAAAAGATTAGTTATGGGAATAATTAATAGAGTAGTTGATATTGTTAATAGGTTAAGAATGAAAATAAGGAAAAATGAAACCAATTGCATGGTGTGAATATATGTATTGTATGTTGATGTTTGTAATGTGTGGAAATATAATAGAAATGTTAATAATAGGTTAAGTAAGAAAATGGGGATATTGAGACCACTTGTATGTTTATGATTATTTGTGAATATGATCGGTATGTATGTATGTGAAGTGTATGTGGGGTCAGGTTTTAAAATGAATTTAGGATATAGTAAACTAATAAGTATCACAAGGCAAAGGATGAAAAGGGTATGTTTGTGTATGTAATGAATGAATGAATCATTTGTTAACCCTCAATGGGATGAAATGAAAATGATAGTAAGTCATTAAGGAAAGGAATGAGAGATGTGAAATTGAATGTATGAATGATTATGTTGTTGTATGTTAATAATAATGTTAGACTTAGTTATTGCTATGATCTCTTAGAGGTTATCTCCTAAGTTCTGTGTAATGCTACCCTTCTTGCTATTTTTCCTACAGGTACAGAAGGAGCTTGCACGAGTCATGGCCGAGCAGGGGTACACTCCACCGCGTGGAGTGTAGAGTTGTCATGAGCGGATCTTTCGGATTTCCGTAAGAATTTTTATAAGTATATAAGTTTTCAAAAGAAATTTTCAGGTACCAATTTTATTAAATCTCAATTTAACTAAATAAAAGTGAGGATGTCACAGTTTGGTATCAGAGCAGTTTCCCTCGGCCTTTGGAGTGTGGACTCACAACTCCAGTGGTTACTCGCCAAGCGAGTAACCAATGTGTGTAGTTAAGTATCTAAGTTAGATGAATAGGATTCTTATGCAATTAATTGCTAGTACAAGTATTAACTTGTATCCTCTTCAGGACTAGTCGTTATGGCTAGGAGGCATGCCGAACACGACAAAATGGCTGTCATCTTGGAAAATTTGATTCAGACGCAACGAAATCAGGCTGAGCATCTAGCTCAGATGCAACAAAACCAGGTGCAGAATATAGCAGCAACCGCAGCAGCAGCACTGAATCCACCACCAGCTCCTGTTGAGATTGATTGGCTGGCACAATTCCGAAAGAACTGACCATCCAAGTTTGAAGGGAGGTACAATCCTGATGGAGCTCAGCGATGGCTCAAAGAGATTGAAAAGATCCTACGCACCATGGTGCCACCTGCTGAACAAACCGTGTTGCTGGCACAGTATATGCTGATGGGTGAAGCAGAGTATTGGTGGGAACGAGTGCGAAGAAGCTTGGAGACGACCAATCAGGCAATTACCTGGGATGTGTTCAAGGCCCATTTTCTGGGAAAGTACTTTCTAGAAGATGTTCGTAGAAAAGGAGATTGCCTTCCTGACACTGACTCAGGGAAACATGAGTGTTGGGGAGTATGCAGCACGCTTTGAAGATCTAATTCGTTATGCTGGAGGCAATCGGGATACTGACGAGAGGAGCAAGTGCATCAAGTTTGAGTCAGGACTTGGTCCAGAGATTAGGCTTGCTCTTGAGAACCAGAACATAGTTGACTTGACTCAGCTGGTGAATATGGCTAGCACTTATAAAGGAGGACTGAAAAGGGTAATGGCTGAGAAAAGAAACAGGAATATGCAGGATAAAGGAGGTTCTAGCAAGGACAAGGGACCGGCTCATGAATCAGATCCATATACCGACATCGACACTAGAGTAGTAGTGCCAAAAGAGGCGGTTACGAATGTGAGTGCTCCGAGAACTAGGCCACCATGTCCACATTGTGGAGGATTCCATACTCGTACACGTTGGATGCATAAGCAGCGCAGGAAGGAAGGTCTCTGTTTCCAATGCGGGCAACCCGGACACCGTGCTGCAGACTGTCCTAGGAGCACGCAGAACGAGGAATGAACTTATCCGAGGTACTTTTAGCATTGATAATGTACCCAATGTTTACTTAGAATGTTTTTGCATAAAACATACACGTTTAATTTAGCTTAGAAGAAATCAATAAGTGTTAGTACACTAGTTAAAGTTCCACCAAACACAGTGATGGTATTGCCACTAGTAGAAGGTAAGGTTAGAGCTGATCACTCTAATTTTTACATCTGCTAGGGGACGATATCATCAACAAACTTGACGATGATGTTGCTATTGATAGATGTGAGATTGGGACTGATCACCTCGATCTTCGCAACTATTAGTGGTCGATATCATTGACACTTTCCAGTTAAAATCAGGACTGACAGATAGGAGCCTTAAGCCAATGCACCCATTTACTAGTAGTGTAGCCGCGTATAGAACTCGCGAGAGAACCGAGCGAACCCCGTAGTGACCGTCTTTAGTCCTCATGAGAAGCCAAACTAAAAGCCAAATTTCACCAAGAACTTTATTAAGAATCCGGAGCGGTTATTCGCGAGAAAAGCGAAACTAGATGAGTTTGTAGGGTAACCACGCCGAGATCGACCCAAGTGAACCATGAGTAATGTTTCAATTCGTGCAAGTAAACCTCTTTCTTCATATTCTTCTTGTTACTGAATCAACCTAGATGCGACAATTTCAATCTTTACCGAAAGTTTTCTTGCTTCAACCAACCAAGGAAAGTTAGAAACATAATTTGTTGCATTCTACGAGAAACCCTCGAATTGCATGATCTTAGAATATTTTTCATAAAGCAAGAGCACAAATCCCTGGTGGAATTCCAAAGATTATGTTTCCTTTCTTGTTAGATTCTTATGCTCCTCATTGGAAATCGTATGAAGAACGATCAGAAGCTGACGCATCTAATTTCCTGCTTCCTGGTGTTGATATAACCAAGTATGTCGATGACAAGTGGGGGAGAGCTTAGTGACCCAATTAAGGTCTTGACAGTGTAACAGGCTGGACCGATAAGGAAAGTTGGGCGAGAACAAGAAGTGAAGTGTTTGGACATAAGTTCGAAAGCGTCAAGGAGTATGGACTCGGAAATATCCTAGGTGGGAGAACAAAACAAAAGATAATTAAAACCCATAGTCAGAAGCTTTATCAATGGGATGGTTCTCCATTTACGGAACCGAACAGAATTTCGAGGACGAAATTCTAATAAGTGGGGGAGAATTGTAACATCCCGAATTTTAATTCCAATAATAATTAGAATAATAATAATATTAGAAGGTGATAATTATGTTAAAGGAGGACTTAAGGTGATGGATTAGGATTTCTTTGAGTTCCATAAAGGAGTTAAGAAGCGTGGGCATCGGATAGGAAATTTAAACAAGACCAAACGAGGGTTAAAAGTTTCGGTGTTTTAAATACACTATATCAGGAAATTCAAAATAAAAGATTTAAAACTCTAAACACAAATTCCACCATTGGATATGAAGATAAGGATTTTAGGAAGTGTGCTTTAAAATTTGAGCAAGATCCGACAGTTAATGAAGAAGTTATGCCGATTTGAAACAGGAAGAAAATAAAAGGAAAATAGAAAAATGAATAAATGGGGAACTGGGCAAAAGACTCGAGACTTTCGTGCTGAAAGTGAAAAAAATAAATACGGGGATCAACCCCATTTCATCATAAATCCATCTCTTTCTCCTTCTCCACCCCAAAAACACTCAATCCATGACTTTAAGCCTTAAAATCTCAAACTCTTGTGGCCAACTTTCATCATCTCTCAAGGATCCAAGTGTTGAGCATCTCCATCTCCCTCTTTAGTTCTCTCTCTCTCTCTATCCATGGCTTCCTCCCTCTCTAGCTCCTACACTTCCATCAAGTCCTAGGTATGTAAACACAAGTTTTCTTCCTTCCTTTTTTTCCATTTCAAGAGCTTATCATCATCACCTCTAACTCTTACTTCTCTCTTTGTGTGTTAAGGTTTTATTGGCCCTTTCCCTCTCCTAGGGTTTCTCTCTTTCTCTCTTCCAAGGAGAAGGTGGTGTACTCCTCCGCCCCATATTAATATTATTTATTATCACTCTCCAGCTTGTCTCTCGATCACTCTCCACCATCGCCACTCTCGGTCCATCCGGTTTCAACTTATGAGCCATAAAGCTAGAGCTTGGTACTTTCTTTCCTTTTACTCGGTTGAGGTAAGAAGGTGGCCTTACCTCTATTTAGGTCATGATTTCTAGGTTGTAAATAGTGAAGGCTAGGAATAGAAAAGATTAGTTATGGGAATAATTAATAGAGTAGTTAATATTGTCAATAGGTTAAGAATGAAAATAAGGAAAAATGAAACCAATTGCATGTTGTGAATATATGTGTTGTATGTTGATGTTAGTAATGTGTGGAAATATAATAGAAATGTTAATAATATGTTAAGTAAGAAAATGAGGATAATGAGACCACTTGTATGTTTATGATTATTTGTGAATATGATCGGTATGTATTTATGTGAAGTGTATGTGGGGTCGGGTTTGAAAATGAATTAAGGATATAGTAAACTAATAAGTATCACAAGGCAAGGGATGAAAAGGGTATGTTGGTGTATGTAATGAATGAATCGTTTGTTAACCCTCAATGGGATGAAATGAAAATGATAGTAAGTCACTAAGGAAAGGAATGAGGGAAGTGAATAATTAATAGAAACCTAAGAAGAGCTAAGAAATTAAAAGAACGAAAGAAAACTAAGGAACTAAAAATGAAGATAAAAGACTAGTTAATAATGAGAAAGAAATAATAGACCGACACAGGTTGGTTGTGGTGACCTTGTGTCCTAATAAAGATAAAAGACAATTGGCACAGGTTGGTTGTGGTGACCCTGTGTCCTAATAAAGATAAAAGACAATTGGCACAGGTTGGTTGTGGTGACCCTGTGTCTTAATAAAGATAAAAGACAATTGGCACAGGTTGGTTGTGGTGACCCTGTGTCTTAATAAAGATAAAAGACAATTGGCACAGGTTGGTTGTGGTGACCCTGTGACCTAATAAAGATAAAAGTTAATTGGCACAGGTTGGTTGTGGTGATTCTGTAGCCAAATAAAGTGAAGAAAGATAATGAACAAGAACAAGAGTAAAAGATGAAAAGTCAAGAAATGAGTAAAAGAGTTAAGAATGAGATAAATGAAACTGAATGTATGAATGATTATGTTGTTGTATATATGTTAATAATAACGTTAGGCTTAGTTATTGCTATGACCTCTTAGAGGTTATCTCATAAGTTCTGTGTAATGCTATCTTTCTTGCTATTTTTCCTACAAGTATAGAAGGAGCTTGCACGAGTCATGGCCAAGCAGGGGTACACTCCACACGGTGGAGTGTAGACTTGTCATGAGCGGATCTTATTTTAAGTTATGAACATTATTTTGGGATATTAAAATATGTAGCAGTTATATGCCTTGAAACTTGTGTTAATCGGACCCTAGGATTTAACCTGGTTGTAGTTAAAGATAATTTTATGTTTCATAATGTTCTAGGCTGACAGGTATAAAAGATGAAGTTTTTGGGAAGTCCGTAAAACAGAGGAAACTCTGCGGGATTTCCGTAAGAATTTTTTCAAAAGAAATTTTCAGGTACCAATTTTATTAAATCTCAATTTAAATAAATAAAAGTGAGGATGTCACACAGGTTGTGCTTATAGATAAGAACATTTCATTTTTGTATCCCTTTGCTATGTGGTCTCATTCAACTATCTGGTGGTTCTTTATTTTGCATGGTTGTTGTTGTTGTTTGGAGTTTGGATCTGTAGGTTGCAGCTGGTTTGTAATATCTACATCAATATTCTAGTTAGATCTTTCTCTTTGCATTTTACCTTGCCTTCAGGACTTCCAGTATATTGTGCACATTAGTATTTCCTTGTTAATGTTATGAAAATATTTTTGTAAACTAAAGTTAATTTTGAAGTTTAAATTCAGAAGTGATTTTAGGAATAGAAAAGAGGTTTGGCCAAAATATACTCAAATCAAGACTAAGTTTGAAATGACTATGTTGTATGCTAGCACCACAATTCTAAATATTAGTCACTAAAGTGATTGTGCATTTGCATAAACCGGGTCCATAGTGAATTAACATTTTATTTACAGTTTAGTTACCTTTTGTAAACCCAAAGTTGTTCTCGTTGGTAGGAAAGCAAACTACATCTTGGCTTATTTGGGTGTCCGAAGATCCAAAGCCTTCTTCCCTAAAACATTGTTTGTGTATTTTCACTTTTTAGTTTCTGTAATTTTTACCATTGGTTTTTGTTATTTAATGAACTCATCTTATCTGGCTTTACTTGAATTCATGTTCTAATTTATGTTTGTTCTACTGAATCTTCTGTGTCTGTGCAGGGGTTTCTCCGATCTCAGTTCATGTTCTAATTTATGTTTTGCTTTTCCTTGATTATGTTCTTTTATTGAATTCTCAGATATAACTTTACATTTGCATATTGAATTGCACAATTTTAGTAAAATGTTTGGTAAACTTGTTGCAAAATCTATGGCAAGATTCCATAATCCCAAAAATTAGTTGAACTTAAAATAGCCACGAGTCAAACTGTGGCTATCTTTTTTAAAAAAAAGAAAAATATAAATTTGCCACAATTATAATTGTGGCTAATTTTTTTCGGTAAAAGAAAATTCATTACCAACGAACAAAATATAGAAACATCCAAAAAAGGTCAAAAGCACAAGCCTTGTCACCTTCTAGGAAGGGTTCAACGCTCATGCAAATGCTTGAAAGCCAAGGGCTATTTTGCTACCTTCTATGAAGGGTTCAAAATAACCAAAGGCCCAAAGAATAAAGTGTTAATTAGAGTTCCTGCCTAATTCTATCAATTAAAACATTATTCTTCCAATTTACAAAACTAGGATAAACAAAACTAATCATATGTGCAATCTCTCTTCTAATGATAATGAAAACAACGTTCAAGCTCCTCTTCTGATTCTTGAAAGTGCGGTTATTCCTCTCCTCCCATACATGATAAATCAATGCTGCAAACGTAGCAAAAACACACTTGCGGCGGATCTTATCCCTGAAAGCATGGCAGATCCACCTTGTCCAATTGTGATACTTGTATGGATACCTGTCAATTCCTATCCAGAGACAACAATAATCAAGGAGACTACAGCTCCAATTACATTCAAAAAATAAATGATTCCTAGACTCAGCAGAAGATAGACATAAACAATAATGATTAGGAATAGCCATAAAACATAACCTGTCTATAGTCTGGAGCTTCCCAAGAGCGGCAAGCAATGCAATAAAATAATGTTTTTGAACATTCACACTATTCCACACCATTCTATGCAAAGGAAAGATCTCTTGTTGATTTTTAAGAAATAAGTAACCACTGTTTACCGTGTACATGTCATCTTGAGTCTTGCTCCAGGTATCATTACAAAATCCTTGCCTTAATTTATCTCTAACTTTTATAATCTGCTTCCAGTGCTAGTGGTTATTTTTTTAATGAAAAAATTGACTTTTTATCGAGGGCAACAACCCTCGGTAACGTAAACCCAACTATAGAGGGAAAATGCCATTGGTAATGTAGCCTTATTACGTCCTCGGTAATGTTATGTTTTTATCGAGGGCAAATGCCCTCGGTAATTTACCAAGGGCAGTTAGCCCTCGGTAATAGTTACCAACGCGGAGATTATCTAGAGATGCGTGGCCGTCGGTTATCCGTTGGTAATTTTACATTACCGAGGGATTTTTGCGCATTACAAAGAGATTTGGCCCTCAGTAATTAGCGTTTTTCTTGTAGTGTTGTTGCAGTCTAACAAATTAGTCCTTTCCATTACTTTTTTCATTAAGTGACACAAGTCACTCAGCTAATGGTGTCACGTATTAAAAAAAATGGTTTAATTATTTTTTCTATAATTTTCTTATGGTGACACATGTCACTTAATGGAAAAAATTAACGGAAATGACTGATTTGTTAAACGGAAAGATAACAACTTCAGGACTTATTTGAAACGAAAAAAAGTTAAGGGACGAAATCGCAACTAAAAAATAACTTAAGGGACCAATCTAGTAGTTTTGACTAACATTTATAATTTAAATTTAAGAAATTACCAACTAATCATTTTAATCTTCAATGATCTCTATATCTCGGAGGGGATTAGTCTTTGGTTGTTGACCGGAGGATACCCTTGGTGAAAAAAAAACTAATCATTTTAATTAGTATCTTATGCAGATGGTCTAGGATTTCATTTTTTTTTTGCCTATTTTTGCACTCCTTCAAGGAATTTTTCAAGAAGAGATATGAAGGCTCTAAAGGTATAAGCTTTTATATAATAGGGTAGATGTGGGCATCAGTACTATTTAGGAATTAATGTTTAAGTCCAATTACTTGCGATTACCAGACCCAATATGCGGAAATAATATATGGGTCGGGAGGCGGCCAGAGGGAACCCAAGGTGGGAGTGGCTCGGTAGGCTTTGGAAGGAAAACACTTAACTTTGGGGTTGATTACCATCAGGATGTGGATTGGCAGACATGAGAAGGCGGACACATTACCTCTAACGCCCTTACGAGTGACCCCTTAGGATAGGATGTCCCTTTATCACTCTTTTTAGGAAAAATCCTCTAATACCATAAGGTGTCTTGACCCTATAACACCCACAAGAATTAATCCCCAAACTAATTATATAAATATGTATTTATTATGTAAATGAAATGAATTATGAGTTATGACAATGGGTATTTTGAAGTACTTGTTGGGACACCGGTAAGTATATCGGTTCGTACAAGTAATAAAGGGATGAGTGTCAAACTCACGTGGATTAATGTTTGGGAAAATATCACCTTGATATGGTCAAACTAGTGAAATTGGATTAAAAAAGGTTGATGATTGAAGGAAAAAATAAAATGAAAATGGTTGTTGTGTGAGTAAAGGTTCTAGGGACGTGATTTCATTGGATATAATAGTGATTTACAATGGTTACGAATAGCATTCCTATTATGCTAACAACGATTCTAGAGGCAGTAAGAACTGATTCCTCAGGCACTTACTTTGTATTATTAGTTTATATCCCTTAATCCCTTAAGTGAGTCTTAAACTAATAATCATTGAGTTAAAAACACTAGAATCACAATGTTATATAATTTCTCAAAAGTATTCCTACGAGTAGAAAAATTATAATATTTGATTATAGGGTCAATTCAATCCTCAATTTCCAAATTGGAGAATTGAATCCCAAATCACAGACAAGCCAATTTTATGAGTAACAATCATTGCATAATATAATCAAACAATTAGCAAAAATAAGAATCAATTCATAACCAAATATTGTAAATCAACTATACATAATCCAAATCCATCACATCCCTATTGGAGAACTACCTATAGATAACAAGAGATGGAAAAGAAATATACAAGGGTGACTCTATGTGGGACATAAAGCCTTATTGTCGGTCCGTAGCCTCGTCGGAATTTCTTCCCTTGTGGATCCAAACCCCTCCTTGCACTTCTCATAGCCTTCTTCTCTTGTTTTATGAGTTGTGGTTCGAGTTCCCCTTGAAATGATGAGAAAAATGGGTTATATAATCATCAGGAGGCCAAAAGTCATGATTTTGCAATTTTTTGGTGACGCGGGGCACCCAAGCGCATAGGGTGCGGCGCCCAGGCCCATTTCTTCTCTTTACAACAATGGATTTGCCCTCAGGCACATGGGTTTGTACTTTTGCAATTGTTTTGGCATTCTTAATCTTGGATATGTACTTCTGTCATTGTTGGCTTATATTTTTCCAAATACTTGTCGTTTATTGAATTAACAACTTTGTTAGAATTTACGTCAGTTAACTCATAAGCATTTCCTGAATAAACTTTCGACACAAGCAGTGGTCTTTCCTACTTAGGTGACCATTTCCCATAACCACGTGAATGTTTGTTGATGGGCAAGATAACTTTCCACACCAATTCTCCTTCCTGGAATGCTTTGAATTTTACTTTGGAATCATAATACTTAGCAATCTTTTCTTTTTGTCAAATAAGATTTTCTAAAGCAATGATCCTTTCTTCATGTAATTCATTCAATTCATCAATCATAGCATCCTAATACCTGTTCACAAGCATTTCATTTTACCTCTGAAATCTTAATGATTCTAAATTAACTTCCACTGGTAAAATGGCGTCATGGCTATATGTTAACATATAAGGAGTAGTTTATGTGGCTTCTCTAGGTGAATTTCTTATTGCCCATAGAGCTTGACTCAAAGTATCATGCCAATTTCTTGGAGTTTTCTTGTTCTGCTTTTTTATTATATTAATAATCAGCTCGTTGGTAGCCTTTGCTTGTCCATTTGCTTGGGCATAATATGGAGTCGAAGTTAACAACTTAATTTTCCTGGACTTTGCATAATTTTTAACTTTACTTCCAATGAAAATCGACCATTGATCAATGGTTATAGTCCCAGGGATGCCAAATTGACAGATAATGTGATCTTCGATGAAATTAATCACATGATCTTGTTCTACATTTTTCCAAAGGATTGACTTCTACCCATTTAGTGAAATAGTCCACACCAACTAAAATCCTTGTATGACCTTTTGACGAGTTTGGCAACATTTCTCCAATCACATCCAATGCCCAACCTCTGAATGACCATGGCTTGATTATTAAATGCAATATACTAGTTGGAACATTTTATACATAATTATGCTTTTGACATTCCTCACAAGATTTAGCAAAAGTTATACAATCAACCACCAATGTTGGCCAATACACTCTTTATCTTTTTAACAACCACTTTATCTATTCACCATATTGATGGGCACCACAAATTCCTTCATGAACTTCTCCCAATGCTAAGAAAGCATCTTCTTTATCCAAACAAACTTCCAAATTCCCATTGATAGACTTTCTATATAAATCTCCTCCTAGAACCACAAACTTAGTAGCTCTTAGCTTTAGTTTTCTTTCTACCAAAGGATTTGGGTTTGTCAAATATTCTAACAAGGGTTTTCGCCAATCATCTGGTGTTGTTATTGAATTGACAAATATTTCTCTTTCCTGAATGGGGTAAAGCAATTCTCTTATTTCCATTAGGTCATCCAATACTTTTCTTGATATTTTGTATTTTGAATCCACTTGAGCCAAATCATTAGCCTCTTGATTAAACTATCGAGGCACATGTTTGACACTGACTTCGTCAAAACAAAACATTAGCTTATGAGCAATAAGACAATACCTGGCTAACCTTTGGTTCAGACACTTAAACTCATTAACCAATTGTTTAACCACTAATTGAGAATCACCTTTTATGGCCACATTCAAGGCCTTCATGTAAATTAAAATTTCAAGACCAAAAATTAAGGCCTCATAATCAACCTCATTATTGGAACATTCATATTTCAAATTAAACATGAACTTAGTTGGACAACCGATTATGACAATACTAACACCAACTCCTTTTTATGAGATGAACCATCAAAATACATTACCCAAGGCTTTAAGGCCAATATAATTCACTGGATCTTCAAATTCAATCTTCACACATGGATGGTCAACCAAGAAATCAGCAACAATTTGGCCTTTCATAGCCTATAATGCTACATATTGTAATGAAAATTCTGTAAGAGCTAACGTCCATTTGCTAATCCTACCATGTATAATTGGTTTAGATAGCATGTATTTAATAATATCAGTCTTCGACAAAACTAAAACATGGAAGCTTTTCATATAATGCTTAAGTTTAGTACATGAGAAATATAGGGCCAAGCACAACTTCTCTAAGGTACTATAAGGCTTTTCAGCACCATTAAGCACTCTACTTAAATAGAATACAACTCTTTTGACACCATTTTCATCTTCTTGTGCTAACATACTTCCTATGGTATCTTGAGAAGCTGATATATGCAATTTCAAAGGTTGTCCTTGTTTAGGAGGCGTCATGACTGATGGAGTAGTTAAATACTTTTTGAAGCTATCAAACGCCCTTTGATGCTCTTGCTCACATTTGAATTCCTCTTCAGCCTTTAACTTGACCAGTGGAGAAAAAACTCTTGTTCGTCCTGACAAGTTTGAAATAAATCTTCTCAAGAAATTTTCTTGCCAAGAAAAGATTGGAGTTCTTTCTTGTTTGTAGGAGGTGATGCATCAAGAATGACTTTAGTTTTGTTTTTGTCAATCTCCGTGCCATTCCTATGCACCAAAAATCCTAGAAAGTGACCAACAGAAACTCCGGAGATGCCTTTGATGGGATTCATCTTCATATTATGCTTTCTCATCCTGTCAAAAGTACTCTTCAAATCTTTCAAGTGTTCATCTTGGGCCTTTGACTTGATTACCACATCATCAATATAGACGTCCAAGAACTTGCCAATCATGTCATGAAATATTATATTCATTGCCCTTTGATAAGTTGCTCCAGCATTCTTTAATCCAAATAGCATCATAACCCATTCAAATGTACCAATAGCTCTTGGGCATCTAAAAGCAGTTTTCGACACATTCCCTTCAATAATGAATATTTGATTATATCCTTAGAATGCATACGCAAGACTCATAATCTCATGACAAGAGGTTGAATCAACCAACATATCTACTATTGGCATGGGATACTCATCCTTAGGTGTGGCAAAGTTTAAATTCTTGAAATTAATACATAATCTCATTTTTCCATTTTCTTGACAAAGGGAACTATGTTTTCTAACTACTCCACATATCTTGTTGTTCTAATAAATTTGGCCTTCAACAGTCTTTCGATTTATGCCTTGAACTTTAATACAATATCAGGTGCAAATCAACCAGTGCTTTGTTTTACAGGCTTACATTAAGGATGTAATGTCAGCCTATGTTCTACTAATTCCATGTCAAGAATTGGCATGGCTTCACACTCCCACGCAAAGCAATCTTTGTTTTCTTGGATCAAGTGTATAAACCTATCTCTGAAAGCTTTATCCAATAATGAGATCACATAGATTGGTTTAGGATTCTCTGTTGTTCCCAGGTTTACCTTAACCTTAGGGTCTTCACTAAAAAATATTGATTCCTTTTCTTCTAATCCTTTTTCAAACCCTAAAAGATTTTCATCCATAATACAATCTTGAAATGCACCTTGATGACTGGTGTGTTCCACCCTGTTGACTACATAAGCCAATAGCCTTTCTAATTCTTTATCAATCATTTTGGCTGGTCGAAGGCTATTGCTCGACGGCCTCATCAGCCATGGTAATCCCATAACAAGGCATTTTTTTACTATTGGTTTTTGGAATTGATCAGCATCTAATCGAATTGGTCTTATCTTAGGATTATAAACTTTAAAGTCTACATGTAACTATTGCATTTAGCATGGACTATCATTAACTTGTATGACTTCCACTTTATTCTACTTATTCCACAATATCAATTTTTGGTGGGCTGTTGAAGGTACTGATCCAACAACATGGATCAAATCTCTTCCAAGCAGTAAATTGTAACTAGCTTTAGCAGGCACCACAACAAAGAGGGTATCCCTTTCAATACTGCCTACTTACACCTTCAACATCACTACATCATGAGATGGTGCAGACTTCCCTGTAAAAATTGTCACCATAATGTTAGTCGGGACTAAGCCTAATTCATTCTTCCCCATCCTTTTAAACACTACCCAAGGAAGAATATTGACTACTGCACCTCCATCGACAAGCACTCTATTAAATGGCTTGCCATCAATTAAGGCCTTAATGTGGAGAGGCCTCAGGTGTTTTTTTTGTTTTCCTCAAGTGGTTCGAACTGGGCTATGTTACTGATGTCCATCTCAAGATGCATGTTTTCCAAGAGGAACATACTCTCAGGAAAATTTAGAATTTCATCACTTAGGTATGAGTCTATCATCATCACTTTCTTCGACTTCTATTTCATGATAACCTTCAAAATCAGCAGGTAAATTAATGGCATTAATTGCCATTTTGGTGATCTTTTTACTCTACACATCCACCATGTTTTGGTCAGTTACGATGATATCCAAACTATCCTATGAACTTGTATCATCATGGATTCTCAATCTCTTTCTGGTTTCACCCTTTTTTTGTCCACTCTTGTTTTTCCTTTCCTTTATTGTTTCTTTTTCTTTGTTGTTTTCCTTCTTTAGCCGTTGTCTGCTCCTTCTTTACCATCAAACATCCTTTGTCCTATATTGGTTCTTCTTTGATAATTATTTCTCCTTCCTCTTGCTCCTTTCGGCGGATGCATTGCATCCTTCTCTTTAGAGTCCGAGTCATGCCTTCGTAAATGGAGTGTCAAGAAAAAGAAGAATCCTTGTATTTGGATGTCTTGTGATAACTTTTAGATTTTTATCTACATTTCCATTTGTCATGTGGTGGATGTATAGATAGCCTAGCATAATTATGGCCATCTTCGTGATATTGACTATGGTATTTTGGCTTTGAGCCATGAATGGAATTGAGGTGCACACATCTGCCTTCATACATCCTCTTCCTATTCAATTCTCTACTAAGGTCATTTTGTTTCGACCTCATCTTTTCTGTTGTTGCTTTCTCATCATATACAACTTGGCACCTGGAGCAAATTCTCAAATCCTTATACTGCTTCAAGTCATAAAAATGTTCAAATGTTTCACCTCGCCTTGGATATATTTCTTTGTCATAAGCCAAGTTTACCATGTTGATAGGAAAATTTCCTTCAGCCTCTGCTTTATGAACCTCATCTTGGAAAGGATTTGTATCTACCTCCATGCCTTTCTCCTTGTATTCCAGTCTTCCTTTGTCGATCCCTTGTTGAATTAGATCCCTGAAAATGAAACAATCATTTGTCATATAATCAAAGTTATTGTGATACTTGTAATATTTTCTTCATCTAACATCATCTTTCTTCATTAACTTATGTCGTTCTAACAACTTAATTTGCTTATCCTTTAATAACATGTCAAAAATCTGTTCAGTTTTTGAAATGTCAAAAGTGTATATCTTCTTATAAGTGTTTTCACCTTTTGTTTTTTGACGGCCTCAAGGCCTAACAAACATATGGTTTCCCTTCTTGGAGTTCAGCCACATTCACTTCTTGACTTTCGTAAAGTGTTTCAGGATCTAATTCTTGCATTTTGACATAGATAACTTTCTCCCTTTTAAGAAACTTGTGACTTTTGTTCTTATGTTTTTCATTCCTCAAATTCTCAATTTGCCTTACATAGGCAACCAATTGAGCAAGATCAACCAAATGTTGAGTAACCAATTTCTTTCTAATATGGTATTCAAGACCAGAAGCAGCCATCTTGACTATCTTAGGTTCTGGTATAGGGGTGAAACTTCTACTTTTCATATGTCTGAACCTCGATAAATAATCATCAATGGTTTCCCCAGTATATCTTTTGACACTAAGAAGGCCCGTTAAAGCCACCCTTAGTTCTCCTCTGAAAAATTGTTCATAAAAGGCCCTTTCCAATTGGACCCAAGCATGAATTGAGTTTGGCCTCAAGGTGGAGAACCACGAAAAGGCATTTTTTTTGTCAATGAACTTGGGAAAAATTGCATAAAGCCTCATTGATTGCTAGGTCTCCTAACTCAATTGTGTATCTTGCTATATGTTCGATAGTGGTTTCGCCAACCTCTCCAGCAAATTTTGACAATTTAGGAATCTTTATACTTCTGGGTACTACGACATGTTGAACCCATTCAGGGAACATTGAATCTTTATGTTCGATAGTGGATAGGGCATGTTGTTATTTATAGCCATGTTTATTGTAACAGTAGTTGTTGCTGAATTTAATAGCACCTTAATTTTCATCAATGGAGTAACTTCTGCATTCAATGCTCCAATTCTTCATTGGCTATTTTTGGGAAGCGTGTATCTTGCTCTCAACAAACTTTGTGAAGTATAAGCTTATAAATTGTTCTTCTTTCGATGCGGGTTCATATCTGTCGAAGTCACTTTTATATTCTGGAGGAATATAAGTTCACTTACTTTCGATATCACTTCTATTGTCGAAATAACAACTTTTGTCGAATAAAAATCCAGCCTTAACAATTGGTATAGGCAAAACCCACTTCGGTGATCTCTACGCCTTGAAGGGGATTTGTATTCGATTACTGGTTGGAGAATATCCTTAATCCACACCAAAAAAAAATAGTTATTTTAATTTGAACCATAGTTACCTAAGACGTCTTTATTGTTTGTTTATTTTATGTATTATAGATTTCAATAACAAATCTTTTCTTATGCTTAGATTATTTGTTTAGAAGAGTGGTCAAGTATAAGTGTTTTCCTAAAATAGATAAGTGGGTGTAATACATTTGGTGATGTACCAAATTTTTAAGGTTTGAGAATTTGAGGTTCTAGGTTAGATACTTGAATTATTTTTGGCTTTAATTTTACTTGTCCTAGTCAAAAAATTTACAAATAAAAAAAATATTTTCATAAAATAGAAATGAATATTAATGAAACCTTAATTTTATATTATGAAAAGAAAAATAAACTTGTATTTTTCATTTAATTAATTCTCTTATAAATTATGATATTTTTTCGTTTTATATTTATTTGATTGTTTAGACTGAATGCAATTAGTATTACACATAATACATTGATTCTCATAATTTTTATGATTTATTCCTTATTTACATGGTAAATTATTATTGGGATGTGAATATTACTAATTTTATTGATGAACAGTATGATTTTTTATTTTAGAAGAATACTTTAAAGAAAAGTAAAGTCATTTTTAGAGGATGAAATAGATAATGACATTATATATCTATAAAATATTTAATGTTCTACAAATTTCAATTTTTTTATCTTAATTAAAATATTTAAAACTAATAAACTAACATTTAGTGACATATAGTTAACACTAATAATCTTATAATTATTGTTTCGGATCCTTTTTATTGCAAAGGATAATGATTGTACAGAGGTTACAGAGGGTTCGTAAACTTAATGAAGTTTGGCTTCATTGAAGTACAGGGAAATATTGGTACTATTTCTACAGACAGGGGGGTGCGCCTTTAACGGTCCAACTTTGTCAGGGCGCCCTTTATAGCGTACAAATACTACAAATGATACAAGTAAATGGATACTGTCACTACTACTTTCTATTGTGGTGAGGTGCGCCTTTGATAGTCCAGCTTTGTGAGGGCGCCCTTTAAGGCATACAAATACTACAGATAACACGAGTAAAAGAATGCTATCAGTGTTACTTCTACCGTGGCAAGGTGCGCCCTTAGTGGTCCAGCTTGGTGGATGTTGGGTTTTTGGCAAGTATACCAGATCGTACAAGTACTAAAGTGAAAGCAGAGTATCGTTCCCAACGAGGATTGAAATTGATTCTAAGAATTTTCACCTAATTGTAGTTACTAAGTGAAATTTGAATTGAGATTTAATTGATTTGTAAATTGTTGATTAAAATAAATAAAAATAACGGAAATAAAAGATGGTTGTGAAACGATTGGGGAAACGGCCAGGAACTGGTTTCATTGCAGGTTCCAATAGTAATTATTTATGAATCAATGTTATTCCTAAATTCCGAATTTGTTTTGCAAAAGTAGGAAACGTCTAATGTCTTAGAACGTTTCCGTATTTTAGAGATTAATCTCCCAATGATGTCTCAAGAGAGCCTTAAAACCTAACCCTTAATTAATGTTCAATCAAAACTTGTAAAATTATTCAATTCATAAGAAATATGTTTATCCCTATGCAATTGAACTGTTTGATTATTGGCCTTATTCTAATCCAATATATCTATTGTTAATTAGAACCACTAGATCATAATAATCGACGTCAAAATTATGATAATCAATTAAAACATAATCAAACACAAAACCTTAATGGAAAAACATCAATTCATTGAATAAAAAAAACTATATAGGTTCCATGCAAATTCACCACATCCCTAACAAGGAGTTTAGTTACACATCATAAGAGAAGAAGAAGAAAAGAGAATAATGAAAACCATGACAAGAGACATAGAATTACCGCTAATCTCCAATCACATAGTACAAATTCTCCACGCTTGCCTCCAGAAGCTCTCACAATATATCTCTCTAAACTCTTCGTCACTCCTTGGTCTCCCTTAGAAAACCTAATTCTATCCTATAAAAAGGCCAAAAACGAATCCTAAAACAAATCCTATCTAAAATCTCTAAAAGATAAGAATTGAGCTACTGATTTCTGCGACACTCGCCTGGGCGAGAATTGGGCTCGCCTGGGCGAGAATTGGACTGTGAAGACCCCAAGATTTTTAGACACTTGACCCCACTCGCCTGGGCGAGAATAAGGCTCGCCTGGTCGAGTCTGTGCTTTTTTTCACTGCTCAGCACTGCTTTGCTCCAAACTCCTGATTCCAAGGTTTGCTTTTTCCCTTCCTTTCCATATATCATCAAATTAAGCCTCCAAAACCTGAAATTCAGAACAAATTGATACAAAATCCTCAAGGATCTCGTTCTTCACATTAGCAACTAAAAACTCAATCTTTTTCCTAAAATACTTGAGAAACAAGCCAAAATCACTAAGAAAAAGGGTTAAATATCATCCAAAAACATCATATATTGAGCTCAAACCAGTGGAGACGGCCTTTGCACCAGAAAGTGGAGTCACAGCTAGTGAAGCATTGGCCATGGTGATGAAAGCTGCCACGTTGGTGCAGTGACTATAGTGATGAAATAGTTGTTGTAATGGTTGCTGAGGTGTGCGCTCTACAGCTCACCTCTTTCTTTCTCCCGTTTCTCACTATTACTTCTCTTCAATGTTCTTTCTCTAAGTGTTAGAGAATAGAACTAGTGTTTTCTCTATGTTTTGTGTTTCTTGGAGTTGATTGAGTTGATTGCCTTCCTCCAGTTGGTTCAGTTGCTTCAAATGAGTTTGAAGGGAGTAGGAGGTGTGCGCTCTACTGCTCGCCTTGGGGGTCTCCTTCTCCTTAAATACTCTTCTTTTTCACTCGTGTTCTTCCTCCAAGTTGCAGAGAGAAGAACTTGTGTTTTGTATTGGTATGTGTTGCTGTTGAGATGATTGCTGGAGGTGTGCGCTCTCTGACTCCCCTCCTTCTTTGTATCTCTCTCGTGTTCTTTCTCTGAATTTTAGAGGAAAGAACAGTGTCTTATGTGTTTTTGGTTGCTTTTGTTGGTTTGTTCTGATGAGTTGATCACTTGATACCAATGGAGGATGAAGCTTCCTCTATTTATAGTGTCATCTTTTACCCGTTGGTTATTACTTTTCCCTTTTACCCACTGGTCCATGCCACTTTTCCACCTTGGTTGCTGCATATTCCTTCTTTATCAGGTGGAGTTTTGTTCTCTTTACCATTCTGGGCATTGGCATTTAATGGCTACAGGGAGGAAGGGGTGCAAGTCATGCCATTCTTGGCTTTGACTTGGGAAGGACCAATGAGGTAAGCAAAGATTCCCTCTTGGCTTCCAGCACAAGCCTTGGAAGTCTTAGGAAGTTGGGTTGCCTTTGTTTGTACATGTGCGCTCTGGGGTGGGTGCGCTCTGCATATGGCTTTATGCCCTGAGTGCGCCTTCCTTTACTATTGCTATTTCTCTGACATCTCATGGCTGTAGTAGTGCATTTGAGATGTGCGCTCAGGGGTGGGTGCGCTCTGCATATGGCTTTATGCCCTGAGTGCGCCTTCCTTTACTGTTGCTATTTCTCTGACATCTCGTGACTGTAGTAGTGCATTTGAGGTCATCCCCTTTTGGGCATGTTTCCTGGGCGTCCCTTCTTCTTGATAGGTGAGCGCCCAGAGGTGACGCTCTGGCACTAGGGGGTGTCTGACACATGCCTTGTCCAAAATTGTATTTGTTTGGTAAATTTGGGCCTTGTCATGGAATTGGACCTTGCTAATGGGTCACCAATTTTAAGGTATCAACAACTATTGTCAATTGTCTAAATTAGTCATATCTTCTTATATACCTAATATATAGTCTATCAATCATTTTCAAATAATACCACGTATGCTGTTTTATTTTTTTATTTTTTTTTATATGGGAGGTTTAGGACTAGAACCCATGACCTGGGGGAAGGGAAAATCCTAAGTGTCACTACAGCCACCAACTGAGCTATCTTACGCGGACGCATGCTGTTTTATTAAATATTAGTATAAGTTTTCTTTGTCAATGAATCATAGTCCACGTATGGATGGTGAACCACAAAGAAATACTAGTAAACGGGGCAGCTAGTTTAATTTCCAACAGAGGCCTCTTAGGGTGATAATAGCCTATTTCCTATTTCATATTTCATACCCACTTTAATTATCAACTTTAAGAATTTCTCCGGTGTTGACGCAAAAGAGTGGGTTTTGGTGTCGTCGAACCCTTAACCAATAAAAACATGTCACTTCATATAATTAGTCACGTTAACATATATTTTTTATTAAAGAATCCAATTTTATCATATTGCATTTTTAGTCCTTCACATTTTAAGTAACTTTTAATGAATCTAATCAATTTAACTCAAATTAAATATTTCTTATCTTATTTAAAAAAATTAAAATAAAAAAATTAGAATTTGATTTTAAAGAGTTTCATCATCACCCTCATCTTTATTTGTTCATCACCAAACACCAAAAGTATGAGTAGAGGAATTGACCGAGGAATCAAAATGAGTAGAGGAATTGGTAAGGACCTTTCGCTTGTAAATCATTTTATCAATAACAGAACCAAAATTCTTTGGAGAATCAATGGAGATAAAGATCATAGGAATTGCAACCTATTGATGGATCTCAAGATTGCCAATTAAGTTAACAAGTTCAAGAAAGTCATTGGTAAAGGGCTGAGGAACATAGAACACCTCTGAACTACAAGTTCAACAAAGTCATTGATGAAAAAAAAATAGAGCTGCATATGTGTTTGTTGGTGGTGAAAATTTGGTGGACGATCAACCTGGTATTTGTTGTGTGCGTGTATGGTCTCGTGTGTGTTGTGTGCGTGTATGGTGTTTGGTTATGAAGCCTGATGTTTGATAATGAAACTCATTAAAAATCAAATCTTAATTCTTTGATTTTAATTTTTTAAAATGAAATAGGAAATATTTAATTTGATTTAAATTGATTAGATTAATTAAAAATTACTTAAAATGTTAAGGACTAAAAATGTAATATGATAAAATTAGATTCTTTAATAGAAAATATGTTGACGTGACTAATTATATAAGATGACATGTTTTTATTGGTTAAGCGTTCAACGGCATCGAAATCCACTCTTATGCAACCGGAGATACTCTCAGACTATATATATCCGACGTGCTAATGCTAGCAAAAAAGACAAACATTTCTGAGATTGAGACCTGTACATTTATAAATAAATGGCTACAAATTAAATGAGATAATAAACAAAAGAGCATGTATTTATTAATCTATAAATCTAATCTGACAACACCTGATGACATGAATCACCAGGCACGCTGATGCTTTCTTCATCCATAATCCAAATAATTGAATATTTTTTCACCATAAGTTCTCATAACCATGCTAGAATGCTTTTACATTTCAACTTGCAGCAGTTGGTTTTGACAAACGATAAATGTTTGACGTCTCTCCTGCTGTCTGCTTGATTACGAATGTTCGGAGTTTATCACAATTTTTTTTTTATGCAATTTGGTTTATTTAATTGTTTTTGTTGATCATTTTATTCCAAAAGATCAATATGATAATGTTCACTTGGACAACTTCCGTATATTTTTATATTTAAACTCATTTTCTAGTATGTATTCGTCAACCCATTTGTATAAAATTTTGACTTTACTACTATTAATTAGTTTTTTTTTTAATCAAGTGTATTTCTTAGTTGATAGTCGAAAATTAATTCCTTTTGATATGTAGAAATTGTCAAAGTGAATTTTGTCTATATCAACAAGGTTTTTTTATATTCAAGACAGAGATTAAACCATTGACATCATACTTGAAAAATTCAATCATCTATCGTTAAGTTGTTTTCTTGGAACCTAATCGTACGTTATACTGCAGTAGAAGAGAGAGTGTGACTTCAAATATTAAGTTTGTTATTATGTATAATTATGAATATTATTCATTTGTATAACTTTCATGCATTTAAGATTCAATGATTTTTGTCCGCGTAAAATAGTCCAGTTGGTGGCTGCAGGGACACTTAGGATTTCCTCCTCCCCGGATCATAGGTTCTAGTCTCAGACCTCCCATGTAAAAAAAAAAAAGATTCAATGATTTTTAACATATGAATGATAGGTACCATTATTAACTTTAATAATGGAAAAAAATGTATTTATCTATTTATATACGTCTTCTTTTCTAGTTTTGAATCATATGACTCCTTTAACTACTGTCTCTGGTATAAAAAATAAAAAAAAAATAATAATTGAAGCAATGCTATATTTGCCTATCAAATCAATATAAAAATTCTTCTAATAAATCAACTTAAAAATTCTTATAACCTTACATATGATTGACATGTGTTATAAGGTGATACCTGTGCTATCAATGATTATTTCATAAGTGATACATATTAACATAATATGGTTATATATGAAAGTTGGTTTCTTATGAATATGTATCTTTTTCAAAAAATTGTATTAGCAAATTCAAATATAGAGAGAATTGATTCATTTACATTGGTGTTTTAAGTTAAGAAATATTCTTTCATAACTAATAACTTTTAAGAGTGTCTCATTTTTCCAAGTAATCCATTGTTGGATTAAATGTTAGTATTATCTAAACCATACACACACATATATATATATATATATATATATATATAATTTGACATTAATTCAAGACTCATTAATGTATCTCTCTCTTCTGATATATCACGTTATGAATATGTATCATTTTTCAAAAAATTGTATTAGCAAATTCAAATATAGAGAGAATTGATTCATTTACATTGGTGTTTTAAGTTAAGAAATATTCTTTCATAGCTAATAACTTCTGAGAGTGTCGTCATTTTTCCAAAAGATCCATTGTTGGATTAAATGTTAGTATCATCTAAACCATACGATGAGGGATCCGTTTACACCATGTTGAATTATACCAACTCTTACACCGCTCATAACTTTTTATACAATATGAATTTAATTAATCCGTCCGTTGATTAATAACTATACATCATCAAGATCATTTGTGTCAAATTTGAGAAAATTTAAACACCATTGAGTATAAATTCAAATAGCTCCATTTTCATATACTTTTAAGATATATATTTCGTTAATTTTGGCGTATATAAATAATGTACTAAATGATTTTGGATTTTTGTGAAATTTGATATAGATGATCTACATGATAGAAACTTTCATTACAACGATTGATTGGATTAAATTTGATTTGGTGTAAGAGTTATGTGCGGTGTAAGATTTGGTGTAATTCAACATGGTGTAAACGTACGGATCCCTCAAACCATATATATATATATATATATATATATATATATATATATAATTTCACATCAATTCAAGATTCATCTCTCTCTCTCATTTATATGATAAGAATTTTCAATCCAATATACAGTTAATTCCTCTCTCTCTCTCCCCCTCCCTCCCTCCCTCCCTCTCACGTTATTTATATGATAACTCTCTCTCTCTCACGTTATTTATATGATAAGAATTTTCAATCCAATATACAGTTAATTTGTCTCTCTCTCTCTCTCTCATATCACGTTATTTTGGAAGTATATATTACGTTACTTTATATGATAAGAATTTTCAATCCAATATATAGTTAATTCGATAAAATTTGACTTGATAGATGTAAGAGTCATGAATATTGTAAGAGTCGGTGTAATTTAACTTGGTGTTAACGAATCCTTCATCATATATATATAATTTCACATTGATTCAAAATTCTTTAATATCTGGCTGATATATCACATTATTTTGAAAGTATATATTACGTTAATCTATATGCATAACAAATGAAGTATTAGATGATTATTTTAAAGAGAGGTACGATTATTATTTCTAACAAGGCTGCAGCTCATCACGTATATGATAATACAAGTAAATTAATCATCTTTTTTTTTTTTTGGTTAACTCATCGTTTTTAATTCGTTTGCTCAAATAAATGTAATATAATCATAGAGGCCCTTGTGTAATACGTAACTCTCTCAAACTCAAGTCAAGCTTTATTTTAAGTTCTATATGGTCGGCTATAATTAATTCACAAGACGCATCATGGCCAACTAAGAAATTGAGGAAGGCCACTCAAGTCAATGCTCCACCATGTTCATTGTTGAACCATTATTCTTTTGCTAACATGATTAATTGAGGTTTAATTTGACACAAAATATATTATTTTATAAAATGATAATTTAGAACTTGCACGAACCTCAATTGGAGATCGTAATCTGCTGGTTTTTTAGCAACATGTGGCTGGGTCAATGAATGTTGTAGTGAGGGGTGTTTTATTATGGTTTTATTACACTCTATGCCCTTTTCAGATTTTCTATTTTGCTGTTTGGATATTCCTTATCCGGGTTTTAATATAAAAAAAAATATAGTCAGTTATAAAAAAAAAAAAGAGAGTAAAGAACCAATTTAAATTTTAATATTTTTTCATTGTTCTTCTTTCGTCTCATAAAATTAGTAAAAAAACATAAAATAATTTTTTCTCAGATTAAAATTAAAATAGTGAATAAAAAAATTGGAATTGTATTGTATATTCTATAATTGGTTAATTAATTAAGGAAATTAAACATTATTAAATATTTGCTTTAGTAATTGGTTAATTTAGGAAATAATGCATTAAAAGCATTCCCTTATTTTTGTCGAATTTTCAAAAATTTACTAACTTTTTGGGACAGTTTTAGTTCATCTTAAGTCTCACATCGAAATATTTATGCAAAAATTGAATGTTTGTATACTCCAATGATAATCATGCGTTTGTTTAAGTTATTAGGCTCATGTAAGTTGGGGCAATCTTGGGTCAACCGTGGCTATAGAAGCAATAATGACTAAAAAAATATGGACTAAAACCAAATAATTTCTATTAGTGATACATTTTAAAATATGTAAAAGTAAACCATGTAACGTCTTTATTTATGAAGTCCAAATATTCCGAAAATGAAAAAATATCGGTGTTATACTCATTTCCAATACCAATATGCATACGATATTTTTCAATATGTCTCAAAAGTATCTCCCAATTTTCTTTTATATTTTAATAATTTTTTAAAAAACTTGTTCAGGATACTTCTTCAATACTTGTATGATACTTTTCCAATACGACTAGGATATTTATTTTGACTTTGTTTTGAATTTTTCGCTAATTATTATATTTATACTTTTAAAATAGTTTTTCAAATTCTTTTTAAATTTAATCATCCATTTTTTATATCATCTTTTAATTATCCCAAATCTAACCCACTCTCTGTTTTCATAGCCTTACGATTTTCCCGTTCATCTTTGAAGTTTCATTTCTCTCTTCCGTAGACACTAGAAACCCCTATGAAAATAGAGATATGATTTCCATTGTGTATGACATGAGTGAAAAATATATTTGTTTTTCTATGATCATAAGTATACTTTTATTAAATCATGATCATCATAGTAATGTTAATGACAAATGAAAGAAAAATAATAATGTATTTTACTATATATATATATATATATATATATATATTTGTATAAATTTATGCTAACATAAGCATATCGTGTTTTGAATTTTCGAAAATTCCTATATTCTTGTTTTCATGTCGTATTATACCGGTTTCGTATTAAGTTGAGGCTTTATATATACTTTCCCATGGTAGGACCAAGTTAGTCTAATCTAGTTTATTCAGCTTCAGCAATTGCATAGCTTAGGCTAGCTATGATCCAATCAACTATGAACTATGAAGAATGGCTTCAAAAGGAAATGTAAAGGAAATTATTGCCTCTAAAAAACAAATCACCTCAATTTGAAATTTTAGGTGATTGTGACAAACTCATTTCTGCCTATCTGGCTATTTAGCTTATTTTCTTAAAATTTGGAAAATTCATGCATTCAGGCAAGGAACTCTATATGAAGGAAAATAGTTTAACAAGTGTCTTAAAAAAATTATTTAAGGAAGAAAAAAAGAATTTTTTTTTTAAAATGATGTTTTATCATATCGACAAAATGTTGATGCAATAAGGTTACAAAAATCTCACACGAATACATTCGAAATAATTCCACTACCATATCAAGAGGATTATTTTTCGCCTAAATAGACCGGAACTTATTTGGGCTTGACCTAATCGAGTCTAAGCTTGAATTGGATTGGCCCAAACCCGGAAGAGGAGCACAAATTATTGGCTATTTAGTGGTCTTCAAATAACTCTTGGAGTGTAGTTCGTTTTAGGTCAATTTTGAAAAAAATAAATAAATAAATCCTTTGATCTGTATATCAAAACTACTAATGATTCTTATCAGTTAGATATGATCAAAACATTGAATATGATCCAATCCAAAACTATTCGGAATTCAATTTTTATTTTTGAATATTTATTTTTTCTTAATATTTTATAGGCAAAATAAATTGAAGGTGTAACATCCTCAATTTGAAATACTTAATAGGATGTGAAATATGCAAGTTATTGTATTAGATTGAGATGAATTTATCAGACTTATAAGAATAAGAGCTAGGATTTAGTATAGAAATCATAGCCATATGGGTAGAGGAATTATGGAAAATGTGTTGGAGTTAGAAGCTATGAAAAGATGGAAAAACAGTAGAGTAATCGATTACTGGTGGCAAGCTAATCGATTACTAGCTCTCAGCTTAAAAGGCACTAAAATGTTGCATTGAAGGGCAAGTAATCGATTACTGAGCCTCTGCTGAAAACACTAAAAATGTTGCATCAAGTTGTAATCGATTACTTTCTGGTCAAGTAATCGATTACAAGGCCTCAGGTTGGAACCCATAAAATGTTGCATTGAAGAGATAATCGATTACCTAGCTAGGGTAATCGATTACTATGGGGTCTGTACAAAAAAAAAAGGAACAATAGAGTGCACGTGATGCACTCTCCACCACACAAGTGGAATCTCTTTTTGGGGCTTTATTTCCTAGCCACTCATTTTCTCCCCAAACAAATAAAACCTTCTTTCTCACTCTCATAATCCATTCCCTCTCAACTCATCTTCTTCTTTCTCTCTCCCTCTCATACGAGTTTCCCTCTCCCATCATAGGGTTCCATTTTCTTCTTTTCAAATCAAGCAAGGGCAAGTCATTTCACATCAAATCCATCATCAAATCTTGTTCTTCTCAACTCCAAGTAAGTATTTAAGCTTTGGATCTCCCCCTTTCTTCCTCTCAAATTCGTTCTCCCCTTTCTCTCTCCTCCATTCATGGTGGTTTTCAATTCCAAGCCATGGAGGCTCCACTTTTCCTTGATGTCTTGGCATGAACCATGGTATAAATGATAATCTTTTTTCCTTATGACTCTTGTTTTAGGTTCTTCCATTCTCTTGTTGGTTATAGCTCTTTGGTGGGAAAGACTCAAGTTTAGAGCAAGTAAAAATCTCCCTATCTCTAAGAGTTTGAGGTAAGGAGGTTTGTGTTACCATACTCTAGGGGATAGATTGTATTGTGTATATATTGGGTTACTAGGAGATATTTTTTAGTTAGGATAAGGAACCCTAGGGTAGTTAATATTATGTTTAAATGTGATTATGTATAAAAATATTTTGATATGTTAAGTTGTGCTTAAATGTGATCATGGATACTTGCCTTATCTGGTTGATATTTTGTCAAATTATATTGAGCCCAAAAATTTATGAATGATAATGAATATGATGTTTGAGTTGGTATGAATGACTCTTTGGAAATTAAAAATATAAATACAGGAGTACATTGATAAACATATGAGGATGACTACAAATGAAATAATTGAAAATTAAATTCAAAGACTTAAAGAACAAAGAGTGTGTGATCCAGATCTTGTAAGACATTGTCCGTAGGAGACTGTACGCATTGATCGCGTAAGACGCACTTGATGCGCAGCTGTAAGACGTTGGCCGAAGGAGACTGTACGCAGTTATGGACACACACACCATATATTAATTAAAGGTATAATTGGATTATGCCTCTCTAGATCTTGTAAGACGTTGTCCGTAGGAGACTGTACGTCTAGATCGCGTAGGACACACTTGATGCGCTATTGTAAGACGTTGTCCGAAGGAGACTGTGCGCAATGATGGATGCACCTTCCGATTGTGGAATCCAGGTCTTGTAAGACGTTGTCCATAGGAGACTGTACGCATAGACTGCGTAAGACGCACTTGATGCGCTGCTGTAAGATGTTGTCCGAAGGAGACTGTACGCAATGATGGAAATCCACGTAATAATTTCTAAAAGTCTTTACAAAAACACAAAGAGTATGTGATTAAAAATGGATGGTAACCTTATGCAAGAGTATGAATAGTATGTAATTTGGTATAACTTAGAAAGGTATGAAATATTGAAACTAAAACTATAAATGAATTAATTTATTATTGAAATGGTATAAATTGAATTGTTTGGGGAATGATTTACTGGCTTATGTGCACTATATGATTATTTGTGTTTGGCCTGGTGGTTCAGTATAGCATAATAGAAACTGCTTCCCTATTTTATTGTGTAATACTCACCTCCTTACCATTTTTTCAGGTACTGAGTTGGAGTATGCACCAGGACCAGCCGAGCAGGATTACTCTCCCTCACAGGGAGAGTAGGGTTGTGGGGGTTTTAGAGCCTTTATATTGACCTAAGCCTCCTGCATTATTTTGATGTATATGTTTTGTATATACTTTTTGAGTGAGGCTTAGGATGTTTTATTTTGGGCATAGTTATGTGGTGTTTTCTTGAATCACATTTGGTCTTTTGCTGGCACTCTGAAAACTGATACAGCTTGTTTTATTTTCTTTTGAGCCCATGGGGCAATTATATGATGCATATATATATATATATGATTAGATCCCTGTTGGCTACTGTTTATTTTATGTGAATGTATTCAACAGGTTGAGAATTTAGAAAAGTCCGAAAATCAAACGAAACTTCGTCCGTTTGACGGTTGATTTTAATAAAATAAAAAGGAATTTTTAAGTTCGAATTTTTAATTAAGGGGGAATTAAGGGTAATAAATCATAGTGTGTTATATTTATGGTATCAGAGCAGTTTCTCCTCGGCCTTGGAGTTATACAAACTCCAAATGATTACTCACCTAGCGAGTAATTGATGCTCATAGTAATAGTTTAGGATTATGATAGGGTACTTATAGTATTATGCATATATTTAGTTGTTGAGTCTTACTGGTCTGCTCTCTTTGGCTAAGCAGTATGGCTGGAAGAAGGGCTGGTAACGATGGGCTTGCAGCCATTCTGGAGCATCTATCTCAGATGCAGCAGCAGCAGGGGGAACAGATGGCAGCAGTAGCAGCTCTGCAGCCAGCTCCATGTGAGGTTGACTGGATGGCTCGATTTCGAAAGAATGATCCGCCTCGCTTTGAAGGTGGAAATGACCCTGATGGAGCACAGAGATGGATACAGGAGATCGAGAAGATTCTCCGTTCTCTTCAACCCCCAATGGAGCAGCATGTTCAACTAGCTGAATTCATGCTGACGAATGAGGCAGAACATTGGTGGGATCAGCAAAGGAGGGGATTGGTGGTAGCCAATCCGGTTATTTCTTGGGAAGTATTCAAGGATCTTTTCTTGGGGAAGTATTTCCCTAAGGATATTAGGAGGGAGAAGGAGATTGCTTTTCTCCAATTGACTCAAGGCTCTATGTCAGTTGGGGATTATGCATCTCGGTTTGAAGACCTCATCCGTTTTTTTGACTATCGGGATGCAAGTGAGCGCGACAAATGTGTTAAGTTTGAAGCTGGGCTTAGGACTGGTATTCGCCTCTCGTGTGAGTATCACAATATTGACAACTTGGCCCGCTTGGTCAACATGGCAAGTACTTATGAGAAGGGACTTAAGAGAAAGATGGTTGAAGATAAAAGCAGGTCGGTGCAAAGAAGTGGTGGTCCTGTAAGGGGCAAGGGAGCGGTGCAGCGACCAGGCCCCTATCCACAGCCTAGAACAGGCCCTATAGGGGGTTCCTCTGGTCCTATTCCGCCTTGTCCTCATTGTGGCAAGCAATATAGAGGTGTATGCTGGAATCTGAATCAGAATCAACCAAATGTCACTTGTTTCAAATGTGGACAACTCAGTCATGTTGCAACTAACTGCCCAAAGAATACAGTTAAGAAAGAAGCCAATGTGACTAGGGCGCAAAGGGTTGGCGATGGCCGCCCACTTCAGCAGGGGAAGGTGTACACTCTTGATGGAGAAGAGGTGACTGAGGCTGATGAGCTGATTCGAGGTATTGGCCATATAAATGATATTGCATGTGGTATTCTCTTTGACTGTAGAGCTACACACTCTTTTATTTCTGTCAATTGCATGGAAAGATTAAAACTGTCTGCGGTTGAGATGTCTTTCAAGTTGTCTGTGTCTACCCCTACTAATTCAGCTGTGGTTACATCCTTGATGTGTTTGGATTTCCCACTCCGAGTATTGGAGCGGGAATTCAAAGTGAATTTAATATGTTTGCCCTTAACCAAGCTGGATATTATTCTAGGCATGGACTGGATGTCCCAGAACCGTGTCCTTCTTGATTGTAGTCAGAAGTCAGTAATCTTCTGTCAAGTCTCAGTGTCGGCCATGGATGATGAGGAAGCATCAGACATCAGTAAAATTCCAGTGGTTAGTGAGTTTCCGGATGTTTTTCCTGCTGAAATTCCCGGATTACCTCCAACCGGAGAAGCAGAATTCGGCATTGATCTTATGCCGGGTGCCAGCCCGATATCAAAAGCACCATATAGAATGGCCCCTCCAGAGTTAGAAGAGTTGAAGAAGCAGCTGGAGGAGCTTTTGGCTAAGGGGTTCATAAGGCCAAGTGTTTCCCCGTGGGGAGCTCCTATCCTCTTTGTCAAAAAGAAGGATGGAAGTGTCCGTATGTGCACTGATTACTGGCAGTTGAATGCGGTGACAGTGAAGAATAAATATCCGCTCCCACGCATCGATGATTTGTTGGATCAGCTTAGGGGAGCTGCAGTTTTCTCAAAGATTGACCTCTGATCTGGATATCATCAAATCTGTATCCGAGAGGAGGACATTCCCAAGACTACGTTTAGAACCCGGTATGGGCATTTCGAATATGTGGTGATGCCTTTTGGTCTCACGAATGCTCCTGCCATCTTCATGGATTATATGAACAGGATCTTCAGGCCGTACTTAGACTCATTCGTCATTGTATTCATTGATGACATTCTTATCTACACCAAGAGCCCGAAGGAGCATGAAGAGCATTTGAGAATGGTGCTCCAAGTTCTCAAAGACAAGCATCTTTATGCAAATTTCTCTAAATGTAGTTTTTGGTTGAATGAAGTGCACTTTTTGGGGCATGTGATTTCGGAGAAGGGGGTTGCAGTAGACCCTTCTAAGGTGGAAGTAGTACTTAAGTGGGAGAGACCCAAGTCCATTACTGAGATCAGAAGCTTCCTTGGTATGGCTGGGTATTATAGGAGGTTCATTGAAGGGTTTTCTAATCTAGCCCTTCCTTTGACTACTCTTACGCGGAAAGGTGTTCCGTTTGAATGGTCCCTAGAATGTGAAGATAGTTTCCAGGAGTTGAAAAAGCGATTGATTAGTTCCCCGGTGTTGATTTTGCCGGATCCGACTCAATCCTTTGTAGTGTACTGTGATGCTTCAAAACAAGGGTTGGGTTGTGTGTTGATGCAGCAAGGACAAGTCATAGCCTATGCATCCAGGCAGTTGAGGCAGCATGAGCAAAACTATCCCACTCATGATCTTGAGTTGGTGGCAGTAGTCTTTGCTTTGAAAATTTGGAGGCACTATCTATATGGTTCAAAGTTTGAAGTCTTAAGCGATCATAAAAGCCTTCGCTATCTCTTCGATCAAAAGGAGTTGAATATGAGACAGAGAAGGTGGATGGAGTTTCTGAAGGACTATGATTTTAATCTTCAGTATCATCCGGGCAAGGCCAATGTAGTGGCTGATGCACTAAGTCGCAAGACTTTGCACGTCAGCAATTTGATGGTGAAGGAGATGCAGCTAATCCAAGAATTCAGTGACCTCAACTTGAACATGCAAGTGAAAGAGAAGAGCATTGTTCTAGAAATGTTGCAGGTTACTAATGATTTCATTGATCTTATCTAGAGAAAGACAAGCGGATGATGAAGAGTTACAGAAGTTGTTGGAAGGGGCATCGGGCAATGAAGAGCCCGACTTTGTAAAGGGTTCTGATGGTATTATCCGGTTCAGGGGCCGGATATGTGTTCCTATGGATTTCGAAGTTAGAAGGGATATCCTATGGGAAGCACATCGAACCAAAATGAATTTTCATCCCGGTGCAACAAAGATGTACCAAGATTTGAAGAAGATCTATTGGTGGCCAAAGTTGAAAACCGATGTAGCGGATCATGTATCTCATTGTCTTACTTGTCAGAAAGTTAAGATTGAGCATCAAAAACCTGGTGGTCCGTTGCCATCACTTGATATCCCTGAATGGAAGTGGGATAGCATAGCCATGGACTTTGTGACGCGTCTACCTAGGACTGCTGCAGGATGTGATGGAGTTTGGGTGGTTATGGACCGTCTAACAAAGTGTGCTCATTTCATCCCTATTCACAAGAAGTATACTCTGGAGAAGTTGACTCAATTGTATATCAGGGACATCGTGAAGCTGCATGGTGTTCCTACCAATATAGTATCCGACCGTGATCCGAGATTTCTGTCTCGATTTTGGCAGAGTCTCCAGCAGGCGTTGGGTACTAAACTGAAATTTAGTACGGCTTATCATCCGCAAACAGATGGACAATCTGAGCGTACTATCCAGACACTGGAGGATTTGTTGAGGGCATGTGTTCTGGAGCAGGCTGGTAGCTGGGAGCAGTTACTGCCGTTGATGGAGTTTACATATAATAACAGCTTCCACTCTAGTATTGGTATGGCACCATTTGAGGCTCTCTACGGCAGAAAATGTAGGACGCCTCTGTGTTGGTTCCAAATAGGTGAGAATCTGTTGACAGATCCTGATATTGTGAAAGAAACAATTGAGAAGATCACAATGATCAAGAACAAGATGAAAACTTCCCAGGATCGCCAGAAGAATTATGCTGATAGGCGAAGGAGACCTTTGGAATTTGATGTTGGGGATCATGTGTTTCTAAGAGTCTCTCCGGTTACAGGGATTGGTAGGGCAATTAAGTCCAAGAAACTAACTCCTCGGTTTGTTGGACCTTATGAGATTCTGGAGAAGGTTGGCCTGGTAGCTTACAGGATTGCTTTGCCCCCTCACTTAGCCAGGCTTCATGATGTATTTCATGTCTCACAGCTAAGGAAATACATTCATGATCCTACTCATGTGGTCACTTTGAATGATTTGCCATTGAAGGAGAATTTGACTTTTGAGGTGTTGCCAGTGAGGATTGAAGATAGGCAACTGAGCAGTTGAGAGGCAAGGAGATTATCTTGGTAAAAGTTATATGGAGCAGAAACAATGTGGAGGAAGCTACTTGGGAGTTGGAAAGCAAGATCAGACAATCTCATCCACACTTGTTCGACGACAACCGAATTTCGAGGGCGAAATTCGGGTAAGTGGGAGAGGATTATAACATCCTCAATTTGAAATACTTAATAGGATGTGAAATATGCAAGTTATTGTATTAGATTGAGATGAATTTATGAGACTTATAAGAATAAGAGCTAGGATTTAGTATAGAAATCATAGCCATATGGGTAGAGGAATTAAGGAAAATGTGTTGGAGTTAGAAGCTATGAAAAGATGGGAAAACAGTAGAGTAATTGATTACTGGTGACAAGCTAATCGATTACTAGCTCTCAGCTTAAAAGGCACTAAAATGTTGCATTGAAGGGTAATCGATAACTTTTGGGCAAGTAATCGATTACCGAGCCTCTGCTGAAAACACTAAAAATGTTGCATCAAGTTGTAATCGATTACTTTCTGGTCAAGTAATCGATTACAAGGCCTCAGGTTGGAACCCATAAAATGTTGCATTGAAGAGATAATCGATTACCTGGCTAGGGTAATAGATTAATATGGGGTCTGTACAAAAAAAAATTAAAAAGGAACAATAGAGTGCACGTGATGCACTCTCCAACACACAAGTGGAATCTCTTTTTGGGGCTTTATTTCCTAGCCACTCATTTTCTCCCCAAACAAATAAAACCTTCTTTCTCACTCTCATAATCCATTCCCTCTCAACTCATCTTCTTCTTTCTCTCTCCCTCTCATACGAGTTTCCCTCTCCCATCATAGGGTTCCATTTTCTTCTTTTCAAATCAAGCAAGGGAAAGTGATTTCACATCAAATCCATCATCAAATCTTGTTCTTATCAACTCCAAGTAAGTATTTAAGCTTTGGATCTCCCCCTTTCTTCCTCTTAAATTCGTTCTCCCCTTTCTCTCTCCTCCATTCATGGTGGTTTTCAATTCCAAGCCATGGAGGCTCCACTTTTCCTTGATGTCTTGGCATGAACCATGGTATAAATGATAATCTTTTCTCCTTATGACTCTTTTTTTAGGTTCTTCCATTCTCTTGTTGGTTATAGCTCTTTGGTGGGAAAGACTCAAGTTTAGAGCAAATAAAAATCTCCCTATCTCTAAGAGTTTGAGGTAAGGAGGTTTTTGTTACCATACTCTAGGGGATAGATTGTATTGTGGAGTAATATCTCAGATTAGTCCTTGACTTTGTAAGCGCTTGTCAAGTTCGTCCCTGACTTTATCGAAATAGCAATTTAGTCCCTCAGATAGGAGAACATCGATCAAGTTAGTCCTTGTCGTCACTATCGCAGGGATGTATTTGCTTTAAAATGGGATAAAGATAGGGACGTATGTGAATTAAAATAAAATCTCAGGGACTAAATTGTTATTTCGATAAAGTCAGGGACTAACTTGACTGACGCTTACAAAGTAAGGGTCTAATCTGACATATTACTCGTATATATTGGGTTACTAGGAGATATGTGTTAGTTAGGATAAGGAACCCTAGGGTAGTTAATATTATGTTAAAATGTGATTATGTATAAAAATATTTTGATATGTTAAGTTGTGCTTAAATGTGATCATGGATACTTGCCTTATGTGGTTGATTTTTGTCAAATTATATTGAGCCCAAAAATTTATGAATGATAATGAATATGATGTTTGAGTTGGTATGAATGACTCTTTGGAAATTAAAAATATAAATACAGGAGTACATTGATAAACATATGAGGTTGACTAAAAATGAAATAATTGAAAATGAAATTCAAAGACTTAAAGAACAAAGAGTGTGTGATCCAGATCTTGTAAGACGTTGTCCGTAGGAGACTGTACGCATTGATCGCGTAAGACGCACTTGATGTGCAGCTGTAAGATGTTGTCCGAAGGAGACTGTACACAGTTATGGACACACACACCATATATTAATTAAAGGTATAATTGGATTATGCCTCTCTAGATCTTGTAAGACGTTGTCCGTAGGAGACTGTACGTCTAGATCGCGTAGGATGCACTTGATGCGCTGTTGTAAGACGTTGTCCGAAGGAGACTGTACGCAATGATGGATGCACCTTCCGATTGTGGAATCCAGGTCTTGTAAGACGTTGTCCGTAGGAGATTGTACGCATAGACCGCGTAAGACGCACTTGATGCGCTGCTGTAAGATGTTGTCCGAAGGAGACTGTACGCAATGATGGAAATCCACGTAATAATTTCTAAAAGTCTTTACAAAAACACAAAGAGTATGTTATTAAAAATGGATGGTAACCTTATGCAAGAGTATGAATAGTATGTAATTTGGTATAACTTAGAAAGGTATGAAATATTGAAACTAAAACTATAAATGAATTAATTTATTATTGAAATGATAAAAATTGAATTGTTTGGGGAATGATTTACTGGCTTATGTGCACTATATGATTATTTGTGTTTGGCCTGGTGGTTCAGTATAGCATAATAGAAACTGCTTCCCTATTTTATTGTGTAATACTCACCTCCTTACCATTTTTTCAGGTACTGAGTTGGAGTATGCACCAGGACCAGCCGAGCAGGATTACTCTCCCTCACAGGGAGAGTAGGGTTGTGGGGGTTTTAGAGCCTTTATATTGACCTAAGCCTCCTGCATTATTTTGATGTATATGTTTTGTATATACTTTTTTAGTGAGGCTTAGGATGTTTTATTTTGGGCATAGTTATGTGGTGTTTTATTGAATCATACACTTGGTCTTTTGTTGGCACTCTGAAAACTTATACAACTTGTTTTATTTTCTTTTGAGCCCATGGGGCAATTATATGATGCATATATATATATATATATATGATTAGAGCCCTTTTGGCTACTATTTATTTTATGTGAATGTATTCAACAGGTTGAGAATTTAGAAAAGTCCGAAAATCAAACGAAACTCTGTCCGTTTGACGGTTGATTTTAATAAAATAAAAAGGAATTTTTAAGTTCGAATTTTTAATTAAGGGGGAATTAAGGGTAATAAATCATAGTGTGTTACAGAATGGTTTGGGTTTTTTAAACTTGGACTGAAAACATATGATAAGCTCTGCTAGGGTTAACAGCGCATGGAACAAGCTTTTGTTTTTCATGGTAGTACGTCGGGGACTAAGCCCCCTGCTACTGGAGAACCTCCTGATCATGTCGTTACTACTAATCGTGGCAGCAATAAGTGGGCATCTTTTAGAGATGCATGTGTGGGGAAGGAAGGTGCTTCGGTAGTGAAACCGAGGAGGGACTTAGTCGCTGAGAGATTGGGGTCGCTGGAGTTTGAGGAGGGAAACCGCCTTAAACCAATGGTGCGTCTGGATCCAAAGCTTTTAGAGGAATTATCAGCACCATGGAAAGAAGCCTTGGTCATCAAACTCCTGGGGAAAGAAGTGGGTTATCTTACACTGAAGGATAGATTAACGAATCTTTGGTGTTTATCTGCAGGTTTTGAGATGATGTATGTTTCTAATGGTTTCTTCATGGTGAAGTTTGAATCACAAGCTGATAAGTGCAAGGTAATGGAGGGGGGTCCTTGGATGGTTTTTGACCACTGCTTAGTCGTTCAAACATGGTCTCACAGTTTCGCCTCACCAAGCACTAATGTTGACAAGACTCTAGTTTGGGTTCGTTTCCAAGGCCTCAACATTTTGTATTACGATGAGAGTGTCCTGTTCCTCCTAGGTTCTGCGATCGGAAAGTCTGTTAGGGTCGACCAAACAACTTTGAACGTGTCAAGAGGTGAATATGCTCGGGTTTGCGTTGAGATTGATCGGACACAGCCTGTAGTGGGCAAAGTTTGGCTTCAAGGACACTGGTATCCAGTGGCTTATGAAGGGCTTCATCTTATTTGTGGCTCTTGCGGGTGTTATGGTCATGTAACTAGATCATGTACAAAGACCATTGCTAAATCTACACCACCGGTGGTTACTGCACCTGCTTCTCTTGGTGCTTCTGGTAGCAGTGCAACCCAATCGCAGGCACCGCGTGTGGATGGTGATGAGACGAAGCAGGAAGGGAATGTGCGGACTTCCAGTGCCAAAGTTAAGGAGGTCACGGATTCTGCGGGCAGTTTTGATTTGGAAGAGCAATTACATGGTGATTGGATGATTGTGAAGAATAAAAAAGGAAGGAGCAAATCTGCAGCTACGTTGCATGCGAATCACGTGGGTTTTTAAAAACAAGTCGTCCAGTGATGCTAAAAAGGTCCGTGATATTAAGCAGCCCATTAATGGGCCAAATAAAGGAAAAGCCCATTTGGAAACCACCAAAACTCCTGCTACAATATGGGCCAAAAATAAAAAAGCCCGTATGGTCTCACAACGTTCTCCTGATAGTCTGGATGGGTCTATGGTCAACACAAGTAAGGAGACCACTTCTCTTGGGGGTAACTTCGGTAATGAAATTTCTTTGAAGAATGGCCCTGTTGCTGCTACTTCGGTGACCTTCCCTTCTAGTGGAGTTCCCACCGAAATTCCAGATCTCTTACACCCAGGGTCTTCGATTGTTAGCTATGCCCATTCTAATGGGACGAAATCCACCATGAATCTCGTGAGGCAATCATCGGTGCGGTTTCAAATTTTGGAAGATGAGGAAACTCTGGATGCTCCTATCATTAATAATGCTTCGACGGGTCTTCATGAGTTCCTGGAGGTTGATGGCGGCATTGTTTTCAAGGGGCCCACGACCTCCACAGCAGCAACGTAGCATCACTGTCTCCGTTAGCCTCCTATTCTTGTGTTGTGTTATAATGTTGTGCTTCAATGATATCTCCCTGCTTTTCTGGAATATCAGGGGAGCAGCTAGCAAGGAGGCTAAACGGGTGTTAAGAGAGTTGGTTTTTTGTTTTAAACCGTCTCTTATGGTAATTTGTGAAACTCATATTCAGTTCCATAGGGTCCGAACTTTTTGAAACCGAATTGGTTATAGTGTGGTTGCCATTCAGGATGTTGTTGGGCATTCGGGTGGTTTGTGGGTTCTTTCGAATGACACTTCTTATAGCTACAGTGTTATTGACAGAGTTAGCAATGCGATTACGGTTAAGGTTTCTAGAGGAGGGTGCTCTTGGGTCTTTTCTGCTGTTTATGCTAGTCCAACTCCTGCTGGAAGAGTTCCACTTTGGAATCACCTTATCAATCTTCGTCGGAGTATTTCAGATCCTTGGGTTTTAATTGGCGATTTTAATGACATCTTGCACCCTTCAGAAGTAAGAGGAGGTAACTTTAATGCTTCTTATGCTTCTGCTTTTTATAACGTGATTATGTCCTGTAATTTGGCAGACCTAGGCAGCTTGGGTGGCCTTTTTACTTGGGCCAGGAATTGTCGAGGGGGCAGGCACATTGAGAAGAGGTTAGATAGAGCTTTGGGTGATTGTTCTTGGCGTTTATCTTTTCCGGAAGCTGTTGTGGAGCTATTAACCAGAGTTTATTCTGATCATAATCCTCTTCTTTTGCGTTGTGGTGGTTTTCCTGTGAGTGTTAGAAATCGTCCCTTCAGATTTGAGGCAGCTTGGCTATCTCATCCAAGTTATTTTGGTGTTGTTACTAATGCTTGGGATCGTGACGGGCATAGCATTTCTCAGAAGCTTTCTGCTGTACAACGTCAGTCTGTTGAGTTTAACAAATCTGTCTTCGGGGATATCTTTCGTCATAAAAGACTTTTGGAGGCTCGGTTGAAGGGGATTCAAAATCAAAGCAATTACATTTTCTCTAATGACTTGCTTAGGCTTGAAAGAATGCTTCAAAAAGAGTATAATGATATTCTCTACAGGGAGGAAATGCTTTGGTACCAAAAGTCCCGTGAGAAGTGGATTATCTTTGGGGACCGCAACACTAAATTTTTTCACACTCAAACAGTTGTTAGAAGAAGGAAAAATCATATCCATGGCTTGTTTATTGATGACCTCTGGTGTACGGATTCTCAAGTGTTGCAGGAAGAAGCAATCAAGTACTTCAAGGGTTTATTTACTCAGTCTGGTACATCTCTGCCCAATTCCATTTCTATCTCAAATTCCTCAACCGAGTAATAATGCTTGCCTTTCGCTTGTTAAACCTGTTACTAAAGAGGAAGTTCAAGTAGCCCTCGCAGCTATGGGGTCTTATAAATCCCTGGGTCCGGATGGTTTCCAGCCTATTTTTTTCAAATCTTTCTGGAATGTGGTTGGAGATGATGTCTGGAAAGTGGTTAATTCTGCAGTTACTAGTGGCTGTTTTGATCCTTCTCTTGCAGAAATGTTAATTGTCCTAATTCCTAAAGTTGATACTCCTACGCGGCTCAAGGAGTTTCGTCCTATTAGTTTGTGCAACGTGGTGATGAAAATTATTACCAAAGTGATTGTTAATAGGCTGAGACCTTTTCTGTGTGACATTATTGGCCCTCTTCAAAGCAGTTTTATTCCAGGAAGAGGAACTGCGGATAATGCGATCATTGCCCAAGAGGTTATTCATCATATGCATAAAAAGAAGGGGAAATCTGGCGATCTGTTATTCAAACTCGATCTGGAAAAAGCTTATGATTGTGTTAACTGGGATTTTTTACGCATCACTTTATTGGAGTTCGGTTTTCCTTCCTTCACTGTCTCCCTCATCATGAACTGTGTGTCTTCTACTCAGCTATCTCTCATCTGGAATGGAGGTAGGCTTCCGTCCTTCTCTTCGTCCAGGGGTCTTCGGCAGGGTGACCCTCTCTCCCCGTATTTGTTTGTTTTATGCATGGAGAAGCTAGCCTTGCTCATTAACGAAAAGGTTGCTTCGGTTTCTTGGTGTCCTCTCCAATTATCTAGAAACGACCCAAAGCTGTCTCATCTTTTTTTCGCTGATGATTGCCTGCTCTTTATGAAGGCAAAAGCTTCTCAGGTTCGTCTTGCTGCTCAAACCATTGCTGATTTCTGTCGTGCTTCTGGCCTAAAGGTTAATTTGGAGAAATCGAAAGCTATGGCATCTTCCAATATTCCTAGAGCTAAATGTGCTAAGTTCTGGGGTATCTCCTCTATTCCTTTTACTTCAGATATAGGGAAGTATCTTGGATTTCCCATGCTGGTGGGTAGGATGAAAAAGCAGGACTTTAGTTTTATTATTGAGAAGCTTCAGCATAGATTGGCTGGCTGGAAGAACTCTCTTCTCAACAAAGCTGGTAAGCTAACTCTAGTTCGCTCTGTGATGACTTCTATTCCCATTTACCCGATGCAACTCTACTGTCTCCCTTCTGCCGTTTGTGACTCCATTGATGCCCTTTCTCGTGCTTTCCTTTGGGGTTCTAATTCTTCTAGTAATCGGCACTTTGCTCTTGTTAAGTGGGATAAAGTTACAGGTGCTCGAAAGTTTGGAGGTTTGGGTGTTAGACAAGCTAGAATGTGCAACGTGGCAATGCTTGGTAAGCTGGTTTGGGCGCTTTTACACGACGACACTAAGCTTTGGGTGCAGTTACTCCGTCATAGGTACCTTGGAAATTTCAGTGTTCTGCAAGCTCCCCAACGGCTTGGTTCTTCTCATGTGTGGCAAGCTATTTATAGGGCGGTTCAGATTTTGAAGCCGGGATTCCGTATTAGGCTCAGGAGAGGTAATGTGTCTTTCTGGTTCGACAAGTGGGTGGATATAGGACCTCTTTGCAATCTGGTACCGTTTGTTGATATTCAGGACACGCAACTTTCTGTGAATGATATTTTTGACAACGGGTGGCACTTTGAAAGACTTGCAACCTTGATCCCTGACTTTATGAAATCTGTTATTGCTTTGGTTCCTGTTTGGAGGAATGGTTCAGTCGACGACTCTGTTATTTGGGCTGATTCCGAGAGAGGTACGCATTCTGTTGCTGCTGGTTATTCTTGGCTTTCCGGTCATAACGCTGCTGTTTCAGTAAATCTTGATTGGCTATGGATTTGGAAGCTTCCCGTCCCTGAAAAGATTCGTTTTCTTATTTGGCTTTGCTGTCACTCGGCTCTCCCTACCAATGAATTGAGGATGCAACGCCATATCTCTTCGTCTGCTGCTTGCGCTCTTTGTTCTTGTGATGTTGAGAGTCAATCTCATTGCTTACGAGAGTGTATTATGGCCACACGCGTTTGGTCTTTCTTCCGTTTCAGCAACCACCCGGATTTCTTCTCTTTAGACTTCTTCTCTTGGATTAAGACTTATGCTAGTGGTGACAGAGGTTCTCTTTTTCTTGTTATTATCTGGTGGATTTGGCGTTACAGAAATCACGCTGTTTATGATTCTTTGTCTTGGAGTTTTTATGATGTTGTTCACAGTATTAATTGGATGTTTAAGGATATAACTTTGGCCACTCACATGCACCTTTCTTCTGTTTTCTCCAACACTATGCAGCGTCATGTCCATTGGACTCCTGATCTTCATGCTGAATTCATTTTAAATAGCGGCGGCTCTTCTCTGGGTAATCCTGGCCCTTCTGGTTTCGGTGGTATTATCCAGGATGTGCAGGGAAATTGGGTGTGTACTTTTTCTGGTTTTATAGGTCATACTGGTGTCCTTCAGGTGGAGCTATTGGCCTTACTTACGGGTATTCAACTTGCTAAGTCGAGAGGTATTCGTAGGCTGCAGTGCCAAACGGACTCTATGGAAGTGGTTAGATTGATTCGACATGATGTCTCTCCCTTTCATATTTATGCTTGCTATATTCAGGAGATTAAACTGTTGCTGTCTGAGTTCAGTTATGCCTCGCTTGCGCATACTCTGAGGGAAGGCGACTCTTGTGCCGACTGGTTTGCGAAGTATGGAGTATCCAACTCTGAAAACCTGAAGCTTTGGGACTCCCCCCCCCCCCCTGTGCTTTTGCCAAATCTGCTCGCAGATAGGATGGGCATCCTCTTTAGTAGGAACTAGTTTTGTTTTCTCCTTTTCAGTTGTACCAAAAAAAATAGTGTGTTACAGAAGGCTCTAAAGCATGGATACTCCTATCTGACTATCGTAGGCATACTGCGTACGTACCCTACCCAAACATAAAAGAATAAAAAATGAGTAGGGTCAGGTATTTGAATGGGTGCCTACCCACTATGTGGGTACGGCTGAACATAATTTTTTTTCCAAACGATGCGTTTTGTTCACAATGATCAGAGAAAGCCATTGTTTTTTTCAATTATCTTCTCATCCTCTCTCATTCTAACCCTAGATCTTCTTATTCTCTCGTTGGCTTTACCCCATTCGTCCCTCACTATGCTTGACCCCTTCACCGCTCGTGGTGCCCCTTGTTGGGCTTCCCCTGCTTTATAAGTTCGGTGTCTCCATCTAAATTGTCTCCCCTCTTTCTGTTTTGTTTCCTCACCCACTATTATTACTGTTTTTCAGGTTCTATCAAAAGTTATCTATTTTCTTTTTCTGGGTTGTGATGGAATAGTGAATTCTATCTTGATTTAGAGCAATAAATGTGGTTTGGTACTAATATTTTGATTTGATTTGTTTTGCACACTAAGTTTTCGATGAAATGCTTAAACTAGTTTAGGAATTCAACCTCTTTTTTTTATTTAAGTTTTTAGTCCCTGAACTTATATGCTCTTTTGGAAATGGTTTTTAAATTTTTTTTCGATGCTTTGGGTCCCAAAACTTTGCTCAAATTTTGGAAATGGTCCTTTCATCACTTAAGCGATGATATAACCGATGACATGTCACGTCACCTTCGCCACATCGATGGGCAACGTGTCACATGATCCCACATGAATTTTTTAACTTAAAAAAAATTCAATTTTATTTAAAATAATTAAAATATCATTCTCTTTTAAAAAAAATAGAACCTTTTAATAATTTTTAAAAGAATTGATTATTAAAAGAAATCATGTGATGTCACGTGAGACTATATAACACGTCAATTGTCGATATTGCGAAAATGACGTGGCATGTTGTCGGTCATATCATACTTAAGTGACAAAAGGATCATTTCCAAAAATTGAATTAAGGCTAGGGACCCAAAGCATTAAAAAAATTTTCAAAGACCAATTTCAAAAGAGCACCTAAGTTCAGGGACTAAAAACTTAAATAAGAGCCTTTTTTTTCTTGGATGTTTTTGATTTGTTATTAGTTGTTACAAAGTGCAAACATTACTAGTTGTATGATTACTATTATAGGAAATTATTAATTCTTATGAATTTCAACTTGTTGATTTTATTTTTATTTTTGCAATTTTTTTAAATTCATATATAATTATATTAATAAAATAATTATATATAAAAATGTACTCATAGCGTAATTTTTTAAAAAATGTCGTACCACATATCTATACTCGTACCAGATACCGATATTGTACTCATACTCATGCAACACAGGTTGAAGGATACTCAAAATTTAAACAAACCATTTTGAACGTTGATTTACGTCAAATTAAACCTCCAAACATTACAAGTCTCCCCAACACAACCGTAAAAAAAAATCATAGAAAATCAAATATTTAATCCAACTACACCCCAAAAATACTCATATATCCTATAAGAATGCAATACTGAATTGTAGGATACAGTTATATGTAGCAAACCTAAAAGCAACAAAGTCCAGCCCATCAATACCCCAAAACCTTATAAAATTATCAAGGCGTGTGCGTACCTACACCTGCATGCATTGTTATCAAAATCGAATTGATGACCAAGTCGATCAAGGTAGTGACGTATTAGTTTAATGGTTTAATCTGGGATAGTAATTAAACCGAATCAACATATTATATGGTAATTATTTAATAAAATAAAAAACAATAAGCAATAAATATTATTATTCAAGCAAAATATCACAAAACCCAAAGTGGTCCGGTGGCAGCATAGATCTTAAATTAAATGATGAAGTTGAGTTCAAGTCACATTGGCTGCAATTTTTAAATTAAATGATGAATTTGCAGAAGCATGGTCCAAGAGGACATGGTTGATCATCGGTCCGGTTCAATTTGAGAAGGTCCAATTTGAACAGGTTTGGTCCGGTTCTTGACGATTTTCAATATTTCACGTGTATATCAGATTTATTAGCCAACTGTGAACCTGCCACTCCGGTACGATTTCAATAACTATGCCCACATATAGGGGTGAGCATGACCCGACCCTACCCAAAGACCCATCCCAACCCGGCGGGTTCGGGTCGGGTCAAACCCGTCCTTGAACAAGTGAATAGACAAACCCGTCCCTGAAGAGGTCAGACCCGGTTCTATTAAGAACGGGTTCGGGTCCATGCCCGGGTCACCCGGACCCGGCTCGGACATATTAATATATATATATACAAAATTAATTATAAATTTATAATTATTATTATTATTATTATTATTATTATTATTATTATAACTTCTAAAAGCTAAAACAGTGAAAATAAAACCGGTAAATAAAAAAATTAAACAAAGATAACTGAGAGTGTGCGTGTGATACTTGAGAGTGTGAGACTCTAAGACTCTTTAGTGTGTAACAACAAATACCCAAAAAATGGAGATCAGAAATACAACAACATTTGCATTGGCTTTTTACACTTCTGTATTTTAATGAATACCTTACTTTTTTATATGGTAATCCCGACTTTTTTTTGTAATGTTATTCATCCGTCCCGGGTGAACCCGGACCCGTCCCTATTTGGACCCGTCCTTACCTTGTCCCTCTATAATTAGGGACGGGTTCGGGTTAAAAATTTCACCCGAACAACATTTCGGGACGGGTACGGGCCAAGCCTAACCCGTCCCATGCTCACCCCTACCCACATAGATACACATGGTGTTGGGTTTTCAATGCTTACCACTAAATGCATTATTTCACATGTATCTCTAACATTGTTGGATGCTTTAATCAAAATAAAACCTTGAAAGTGTAACAAAAAACAATAAATAAAACCCTGAATTTTGTGGGAATGCAAAGCGTATAACATCCATTTTTTTAGTGCTATTTTTCTCATTTCTTTGCCCGTCATTGTCATTTAGAGATTTTATTTCTCTTTGTATTTTATTGCTCGTCATTGTGCATACAGCAGCGTTAAATTTCGGGGTCAGCTGTCTCACCCATTAGAGGTGCTACAAACCAGCGAGGAGATTAGTCACTACGGTCGGCAGTGGACACTCCGGTCATGGAAAAAAAAAACATAACCCACAATCTATTATCCATATATGTTGGCCTTGGGAGTGGGAGAGGGAATGAGTTAGGTAATGTAACAGCCCGATTTTCGTAATTCAAAAATAACCAACTTTTATCCAAATAGGTTGCAAAAATGAGGCCAAATTTTTTTTTTTTTGTAAAACATTGTTGAGGAGTTTGAAAACATTATTGAAAAGTTGTTGTTGTTCATCAACACTCTTTTTCGAAAACCGAGTTGTTACTAAAACCAAAACTTATTCATTTGGGTTTCCAAAAACATTCATCAAGGAAAATGGTTTGGTTTCAATTCAAAAATAGTTACTTGCATTTCATCAAAAAGGACATTAAACATTCCTCACAAAGTTGCACAAAAAGTAGGGCATGTTCCAAAATAAGATGGGTTACACAATTGGTTCATCACTTTGGTAATCCTTAACTCAAGCACTCATAAAAACCTAACTACTCACACTATTCTTAAACTTTCCTATTGAAAGCAAGTGGGTGTAGCTCCTTCTCCTTCTTGCGTCCTCTCCTCGCTCTCGAAGATGATGTCGCACGCGCGGGTGTTTCCTCATTGTTATTGGACTCCAGCATCACTCCATCTGATGTAGTGAAGTTCTTCTGCTTCTCATACCTTGCCTTCTCCTCGTAGCTACTGAATCCTCGTACGGTGACTTGCCCCAAGTGCGGCTCTAGATTAGCTCCGCTCAGTTGATGCTCCGAATCTGGGATCACGATCTCCGTGTAGCCGATCCATGCCCAGCCGCTTGGGGTGTGCTCCCAACCTCTTCCGTACTTATTCCACATGGTGATATCCAGGCAATACTCCATCTGCCCGTTGAGATACCAGCAGCACCGATATGCCAACGAACAGGAGAGAGTAAGCGATCCGAACGACGCATCGTCGACGGTGTGGAATTACGATAGGCAAGATAATAGGACCATACAAACAGACAATATAACATACAATCACACAACAATCAAGTTCATTATCAACATTATTATCATTATTATTTTTCATTATTAGCATCATTAATATCCTCCTTCCTTTCTTTCTTACTTTCACATCTTATGAACATTCTTTACTTTTCTCATTCATTTCCATTTCATCACTATATTTTCTTTTCCTCCAGTCTTATCAATTCATAACCTCTGGTGATTGGGGAGTGTTAAAATATCCTCAAAGTATTCATTTCGATCTCGGCTATCACTCACGTCTACATCTCCTCGGTCATCCACCCAACCTAGTCGGAAGCAAACAGGAGTACAGGACCTTTACCGTGCGGGCACGACAGCTGTCTCACAATCAATTGGTCCCAAACTAGGAGGACTACAGCCTCAAATCATGTCATATCAATTCAATTCATATATAATCAAGGCACACTGTCTCAACTCACAGTGGCAAACAAGATGCCCCGCTCCAGTCCCTCTCACTGTTCTAGATTTGCAATCTAGGGGGCGACAGTATATTTCTATTGGGCCCGCAGAACTTACCACGGCATTGGACCCAGTCCCTACCACGTTCGTATGCCACCTGTGGAGTTCGTTCTGCCTAGAAATATACTCTAGACTTCTTGACGTTTCACCGTCATTCTCCTCCCCTAATGCAATCTCCTCCTGAGTATTCGCAGATACCCATGGTTCCTTCCTCTCCACTACTTCGCACTCTCATACCTCACCGCGTATGTCTTTTAAAGTCTTTTATCTTTTTAATCATCCTAAGGTCGGCCCATGCTTCGTGCAACCCTTCAATGAGTCCCGACCACTACCTTGGCACAATCTTTCTCTCATCATTTCTCACATAGCATAGAGCTGGGTTCACATCAACGAACTCGCATCTCATTCCTCAATCTTTCTCTCAAGATCTTATTTCGTACTCTTTTCTTCAAAACAATCTTTTCGAAAATAGCATTTCACAAAACCTTCTTTCACAGACTTTCACAAAATATTGTTTTCACCAACTTTTTCTCAAAAATGTTATTTCAAAAAGATTTTCAAAAATATCATTACAAAAAGAAGACCTTCTCAAAGTATCATTTCAAAAACTTCCTTAAAACCATATTTCAAAAACTTTCTTAAAAATCTCTTTTCACAAAGTTTCTAAAAATCTCCTTTAAAAAAAAACTTTTCACAATTTTTATTTCAAAACCTTTCTGAAAACATTTTGTTTAAATTTCTCCTCAAAAACGTCCTTTTTAAAAAAAAAAAACCCTTTTCAAAAATTTCTTTTCACGAATTCCTTTTCAAAAATTTTCTTTCACAGATCCTTGCAAAAATCTCTTTTCACAAATCTTTTTCAAAAATTCCTTTTTCAAAAACCTTTTTCAAAAATCACATTTTTGCTGAGCGCTAATGGAGGAGCAAGCTCAACTCAACACTAGTCTCATTCAAAAACAAAAACAAAGGAGCACAGCTCCACTCAATTCACATCCTTCTCCCCAGCTCTGGCTCATTCCCAACATTATCATTCATTCTTTCCCCAATCTCAATTCTTCACCTATTTCTATTTCATCTTATATCTTTCATCATTATTCCTTTCTCTTTATATATTTATTTCCATCAATTTACTTATTTCCTCTTCATTTTCTTATTCAGGACGCAACAGACGTCCATCAGCTTGTTACTCATATTAATCTTCAACAATAAATATCACTAGGCATAATTAAATCAATAAACATAAGCATACTATCAATCACACACTTATCACACAACAGCAATGTGGCCTTTGTCACCTTCGTATAAGTGGCCACACAACACAAACAATTGCCACTTATACTACTGACTCCGAACTACTTAGTTCCGATCTTTGAGATGATACGGAACGTCCTAATATATCACCTAACTACCACGGTGTCTTAGGAAAGCTTCTCTCTCACCTGAGGTCCAGCGTTTTAATGCGTACCGTCTCCGCGGATCCTTGTCGCTGCCAGCTGCCCCAATCCCTCGTCTTTAAGATTCCTCGTACTAAATAAAATACACGTACGTTATTAATTTGTATTAAGAAAACCTTTTTCGTAACTTGAACACCTCTCATTCCTCGTCGGAAAACTTAAAACATAACCGTTTTCTTTCAAACAACTCTGATATTTATAATACCTTAAGTACTTTCAAAAATCATTTGAAAACACCATGTAAATTCATTTAAATTATTTAGTTTGGTTGCTGGTCCGTTTTGGACAGCACCTTAATTACGTTTTGAAAACACCGAAAAATTCACCGTTTTTAATCCGGGTTTTTCTTAAATCAATTATCGCTTGAAAATTTTACATTTAAATCACTTGTATTCATTTTTAAAATTAAGAAACGAGTCCAAACAATTCTGGACAGCAAAGAGTCGTTTTGTAAAATCATTTTAATAAAACCCCGAAAACATCGTAAAAACACTTTTTATTTCAAATACTACTTTGACTCAAAATTAACACTTTAAAACTCAAACTTTTATCATAAAACAAACTTTGGACAGCCATAAGCACAATCTAAAAATCTCAAATAAATCCAATGAAATTTTCTTAAAACCAATCAATTTCAAAGCCAATTACACACTCAAATATTTTTCAAACATAAACTAGCACACAACCACAACAACACTTAAATAAATGAAGTCATACAAGTATTTGATTAATCATTTAATTTATTTATAATTCAAACAAACACTTAGACATTCACACACTTACAAAGATATGAATCAAACACAACAACTCAATTCTTTTCAAAAATCGTTACATGAGTTTATTTTAATGCAACTAAATTTCCTAAACTTATTTACACTACATGACCGAATAGAATTTAGGAAAACAAGTTGGGAATTGCAATTTAAAGCACTTACATCAACTTAATTTAGTTCAAATACTTAAACTCCATTTTCTTTTTCATAAGGCAAAATTCATTTACTCTTTCTTTCCCTCTAAACCGAATGCACCTACACACATATCTATATTTAAACACAATACTTTTTCCAAAATCATTTAATTCATTTACTTCCCTTATCTTTTATGAAAAACGGATAAGATTTAGATATTCACAACATAATTCCAACAATTTAACTTAACAATATTCTTCAAGACATACTCATTACTCTAGGTCAATTCATGAGAAAAAGGAATCCTAGTCTACTTATCAATATAGGCCGAATCTTTCTATGACAAAACAAGGTTCTTGGTTCATTTTCAGCATGCACAAAATTTAGGTTCATGGTTTTATCATGCACTTTCTTACACAACAATTTAAAAATATTATTTCCTTTCCAAACATAAAACCGAATGCACATTACTTAAAAATTAAGTTGGAAATTAATTTTCAAAAGCTTGTTTCCCTTGATTTCTTTGTAAACCGTGAGGTTCATTAAGAAAATAAAATCTTTTAACTCAAAAACCACATGCATGTATCTAGACCTTGTAGATCAAGTCATGAAATCAAATGTTGTAGCACAAATGAAAGATAAAAATCACTTTGAGTAATAAAAGACCAAAACCGTAATGAACATTTAAAGAAAATCAAGTCTTTTATTCAAAACAATATGTATACCAACACAAGATCAAAGCTTTTCATTTAGGACTCACATGCAAAATTCAAGAACCAAACTTTTCATGAATAAATTAAGGATCAAAACCAAAAATCAAGTTTTTATTAAGATCAAGTAAAAATCAAAGCATTTTAATCACTCAAATCAATTTTTCTAAACATGAAATTAACATGCAACCACTTGAATCAAATCAAAAAGCATCTATGCCTACACTTTTGGTTATGGCCGAATTGAAGAGTTCTCGATTTAGGGTTCCACAAGTTCATTTATTCTTAAAAATTTAAGATCAAGGCATAAACAAGACATGCATGTACTCAAATCGTCAAGATCATCATTAACTAGCATGCAACACCAAAGATATCAACATTATCACTAATCAAGTTTAGATCACAAATTTATTTACCAAATAAACTCTTAAACACATCTTTAAATCACGGTTTAAGGAAGAAAATTCAACATGCAATAAGATTTATTTTAAACTTCACAAAAATCTCATCAAACCTTTAGATTTAGAAGATTTAGTTTGAAAAGCTTTATGATCTCTTATGAAAAACTTTAAACGAGTTAGGAAATCCGTTGATTAGACGTTTACAAGTTCCTTTAAGCTTTGAAAATCCATGATCAAGCACAAATATACTTGTATTCATCATTTAAGCTTGAAAAATTATCATGCAAAGAGGTTTGCTTTAAACTTTACAAAAATCTCAACAAACCTTTAGATCTTTAGGATTTATGTTGAAAAACTTTAAGATCTTTCATGAAGACCTTGATTGAGTTATGAAGTCCATTAGTTAGACGTTTACAAGTTTCTTTAAATCTTAAAAGTTCATGATCCAACATAAAATAAGACATGCAAAGGAAGAAAAGAAAGGAAAATTACAAAATCAAAAGAAAATCTATATTATTACAACTTCTTCATGCTTATTCGAAATACCCACCAAAGAAAAGGTTGATCTCCAAACTTCTAAGGTCTTGGATCTTCATGGGAAAACTTAGGTTTTGGCTTGGATCCCTCTCCTTCTTCCTCTCTTTCTCACTCACGGCCTCCTCCTTTTTCTATGTGTGTGTTGAGAGCTTGATTTTGTGCTCTCAACAAATGTTTTTGGAAAGAAATGAAAGAGAATGAAAGGTGGAAATGAAGAAATGAAGTGGCCAACACTTCACCCCTTTGGCTATATGTAGGCAAAAGTAAAGGCATGAAATTTTCCTCTCTTGTCCTCAAGGAAATTCGGTCAAGGGTGCACATGAAGGGGTAATTTTGGCAACTCAATAAGTTGCATGGGTGGTGTTTATCAATTCTAAGGGGACATGGTGGAGGAAATTAAGGAACTAGGTCCCTTAGGTTTTGTTACCTTTTTAACTAATAGTTAAGATTTGGTTACTAACTTGGTTTGGTTATGGTTCTAGTTTAGTTCATGGCTTCTTGTCCAAAAATAAAAATTCTAAACTTATCCATACATACATACACATACGTATCACACATATATGCACACATACATACATTATCATATTTTTCTACTAATTAAGTTGTCATTTACCCTAAGCATACACACACATAATCATGCATCATAGCGTTACACATATACATACATACATACATACATACATTTATGTATTATCATCTTCTTTTACTAATTTAATTCCATATAATCCCAAGCATATACACACATGTATAGAAAATAATTCTTTTTCATCGTAAAATGATTCATACAAAAATCACAAATATCAAGCACATAGATTTTTCCAAAAACTCAATTTCTAAACTTTTGGCATTATTTCAGGAAATCATTTTTCAAAAGTCACTTATTACCTTGAAAACATGAATTAGGAAAATCATTTAAGAAAAATACTCTTTCAAAACACTTTTCTCAAAAATAAATCTCTTTAGTATTTTAAATTAATACGAGGAAATTTGCGGGGTGTTACAGGTAATCTGTCAAAGGCCTACCATATAGTGTGCTTCTTACCCACATAGGCCTATTGACAATCAAAATTTATTAAAGGCAAAACTACTATATTGGTCCTCTAATTTATTTTTTAGTTGTAATTTTGTCTCTTAACTTTTTTTCATTTTAAATAAGTCCTGAAGTTGTTACCATTTAACAAATCAGTCTTTTCTGTTAGGTGACATGTGTCACCATAAGAAAATTAAAAAAAAATCATTAAACCATTTTTTTTAATACGTGGCACCATTAGTTGAGTGACATGTGTCACTTAATGGAAAAAATTAATGGAAAAGACTATTTTGTTATACGGCAACAATTTCAAGACTTATTTAAAACGAAAAAATGTTCTGGGCAAAAATCAAAACTAAAAAATAACTTACAAAATCAATTTAATGATTTTGCCTTTATTGTGTGTAATGGGTACCCAAATCAATTACAAGAGATGCCTTACATACTTTGGAATCAAAATGGATACATGACTTGGGACTCCAGCACCAACAAGCAAAAAAGACTTTTCTACCAACAATATGAGAAAATTACTTGCAAGAATGTACCTTGATTACATCTAGTAGAGCAACATGGTCACAAGAACCACTCTTAAAATAATATAATTACGATGTAACCACATGGACCAAGTTACAACCATCCAAACCAAACTTCCAAAATCTTTTAAATCAGCCTTACTGACAAAGAATTAAGGTGATAAAACAAACCTTGTAGTGATTTTATGTTGTAACCCAGCACTTCTAGCCAGGAGAAAACGTCTAGCCATATACCACAAGAAAAATTGCAGGATAAAAACAAATGACATAGAAATTCGTCATAGGCATCACATAAAGCACATTGCAAGGGTAGATACAAAGCTCTCTTCATGATATTATCTTTCGTAGGGAGCGTATTTAAAACCATTTGTTAAGAAAAAGCTCTAACCTTTAAAGGTACATTAGCTTTCCAAATGAGAGGGGTTTAATTTGATTGAGGTGGAAACAACACATGCATCAATTGAATAGATAGCCAAGGGTAAGCTAATTCAGCGGAGGCGGTTAGATTAGAAGAAGAGGAACGTCGTAGAAAAGAGGCCGAAGAGCGTAGACAACGACAGGCCGAAGAGCGTAGACAAAAACTAAATGCATCATACAGGAGGGAAAAGGCGGCTGAGCGTATGCTTAAGGGTAAAGATAATGCACCTGCGCAATCGGGTGAAAATAAGGCATCTGAATCAGCACATCCATCACATTCATCACCACCTCCTCACCCCCAATCAAGCCTTCCCGATCCTTCACACACATCACCACATCCATCACATTCATCACCACCTCCTCACCCTCAATCAAGCCTTCCCGATCCTTCACACACATCACCACATCCATCACATTCATCGCCACAGCCAGATGAACCCGATCCCACTCCCGATCCATCACACACATCACCACAGCCTGCACCTCAACCCGCTGCTGTTGAACCTACGGGTGAAGAGGATGATGCAAACGATGACGATTCAGCTGGCGAAGGCGAAGATAATGAGGAGGATGATGAGGAGGAGGATCAGGATGCAAATGATGATGATTCTGGTGGCGAAGGCCAAGATGATGAGGAGGAGGATCAGGATGCAAATGATGGCCATGATGACCATGAGTCCGAAGCTGAGGAGGAGGCAGAAGAGATTCCTGATCCTCAGGACACGAGTTTACTCAAATCTTATACAGATCACGTGGCTCGTGAAATTTGGCAAGGCAATGTAAGTATGCTTAGGAGTAAAGATGTTCAATGTTTATGATTTGTTTTTTTTTCAACTACGTTTGTTTAATCTTGGTTGATTTTTGGTTTTTTTTCTTCAGGAACGTGGTGTTCTGGGTAGAGGCACCAACAGGGAGTGGGACTTGCCACGTGTGAATGAGTTGTCGAATGAATTTCGTGCATTTGTTACAAATTCCGGACTTGCAGCACTTGTTGGCGTTTCCTACGAACAGATTGACAAGAAATTGTTAACTTGTTTCGCCGAGCGTTGGTATTCGGACACCAATACCTTTCACCTTCCTGTCGGCGAGATGACTGTGACTCTGGATGACGTGTCATCCATTCTTCATATCCCAGTTTTAGGAAGACTGCTGCCATGGAAGAAGCCAAATAATGAAGATGGGGCTTTGATGATGACACAGCATTTGGGTATTGGTGCCGCTGTTGCTGCTGCTGAAGCCAAACAAAATCGCACAGGATCCGTTCATTTTAGCACTCTCAAAAGATATTATGATGACCATGTTGCTGCCGGCCGACATGAGCTTGATGCCCGTTGTTATTTGCTGTATTTGGTAGGGGCTACTTTGCTCATTGACAAAAGCATGACATACGTTGGAATGCAGTATGTTGAAGCCTTCGAAGATCTGAACACTGTGCACACATGGGCTTGGGGAGCAAGTGCGCTGGCTCATTTATATGGCTAGCTGAGGAATGCGAGCAAAAAAAAATGTCAAACAATTGGGAGGTTACATGACTTTGCTCCAGGTATTGGTTGTTAACTTTGCATTGACATTTATTTTTATTGTTTAGTTCATTGCATTCATATATGGCTTTGCTATATGATTTTTCATTTTCATTTGCTGTAAATAGGCTTGGATCAAAGAATACTTTCCGGAGATCGGTTGCTCTATCACAAGAGATGATTATCAGGAGGACAAGCCAAGAGTGTTGAAATGGGATCAAAGCGTAGGATCAGGAAGCTTGGAGGGCAACTATAGACATCATTTAGAGATCCTTCATATAGAGCAGGTAAAGTGGCAGCTGTTTGACCCAGAGCACCGTGCTATCCGACCGCTTGAGGAAATCAGTTTCTATTCTGGATGGATTCGATGCGGCAAACAAAGAGAGGCATATCTACCTGAAGGTGCCCTACGGCAATTTGGATACGTCCAAGGTATCCCTCCTTCACCACCGGTAGCGACCCCATCATTGGATATCATTTCTGATCAATTTGAAGATTGGGCCCAGTACGTGGTTGAAGAGCATGAGAGAGGACGTCGCGTGAGATTTCCTAGTGAGGTGGATAGTGGATATATTGATTGGGTACATAAATATTCTCACCCTTATCTTCTGTCGTCATCCACGAGGGTTCAGAATCATGAGATTGACAATGTAAGTTATATTGATATTATAAATGGTTGTTATTCATGTTATCATCGAATACTAACTATATACTTGCACAGGTTCAATATCGCGATAGGTTGGAGAGGGTTGGGATTCTGATCGCACCACATAGGGCCTTGCTGTCGGATGATGTTTATGAAGAGGTGATGGCGCTATGTAACCGGCCAATTAGTGAAGATGTTCCTCGTGTTCAATCAAGAAGACGCGGGGGTCAGATTCCTAGAGGTAGCAGGGCAGACCGGGAAGGTAGGGTTGAAAATGAGGCTGGAGGTGATAGAGGTAGAGGCCAAGGAAGACGAGTTCGACCAAGAAGACGTTAGGATTAATTAAGTGCCCACATTTTGGTATAGGATTGATGCTTTATGTTTTTTTGAAATGTGTAATTTTGGAACATGTCTCATTTTGGAACATGTCAGTATTGGTACTTTAGTTATTTTGGTTGGGTTTGTCGTATATGTCATGTCTAATTTTGGAACATGTCTCATGTTGAAGAACATGTATGTCTTATTGAATTAGAGATAAGTGTTTGAATGTTTTATTGAATTAGAGTTAAGTATTTGAATGTCTTATTGAATCGGAGTTAAGTGTTTGAACACAGCTAAATTCTTAAATCGACAAAGTGTGACTGAAATTTTTTTCTAAGTAAACAAATATTCTTAAATCGACACAGCTAAATTCTTAAATCACAAAATGGGCAACAATTTTTTTTCTAAGTAAACAAATATTTGGATACATAGCTATCGGATTTTTTTAAAATACCGAGTACATGTTATCAGAATTTTATAAAACTCCGATTTATGTTTGTCGGAATGTTGAAAATTTTCTATTGTTTTTACAAATAAAACTTTTGTTTCTGCATTAAATATCTGTTTTCTTACATCAATACTTACGATTCCAAAATGACGACAGAATCTAAACATCAAAAAAAGTCAACAGAGTACTTAGGATCCAAAAACACAACATAATCCAAACATAAAAAAAGAGAGGTTGATTCTAAGTTTTGTAAATGTCAACTGAATCTAATCATCATCTAAATTTACGACATGCCCATCCGTATAAGGCTCTGGTAGTAGAGGCGTAACTACTTCCCATGCTGCAGCTCCCCCACTAAAATGTGTTCGCCAAAGTTGGTATACTGGAGGTAACGATGCTCCCTCCTTCAGATGCACCTGTGAACGAAATAGGTTGCAATAATTAGGATCTTAAAAATACGTTGTGATAGAGTGTAGTAATGAACATAATAATTACCTGCACAAAATGATTCTTATCAGCATTGCGACCAATCGCCCATATTTGGGGTTTGGCAGGGGGTGCTGTGTAATATGGAAGGAATGTGATGCATTCACCGGTAGTATGACTCGGAATTGAAACAAGGACAACATTGTATCTTGATGCAATCATGCATCCCATATCCGGCATCACTAACCATTTGTCCGCTCCAATAAAGTCTGATGATACATGAAGGCTTTTCATCATAGCATCAAACTCCTGGACTCCCCCCAAAAGCAAAGTATATAGCTGGCGATGATTTTTCATTTCATTTATCAAGTCCAAGCGTATAAAAGCATGGTTCTCCTCTGTGTTGTGCCTATGCATTGAAATTACGCGGAAACCACAATTACCATCGCCGATTACATATTTCACCGACTCAATATAAGGCTCCAAATCAGGATGGGGCTCAAACCCAGAAGTAGACCAAGTACGCTTTGTAGCTTGAGGTTGTGACGTCGGAGACTTATCAACTTTTTTTTATGATCTTTTCTTTTTCAAATTTTGGGAAGGTTGGGAACCTTCTCTCAGTTGTTCCCTTAAAGATTCGTGCAACATTGTATCCATGTGCTCAAAATATGAAGGATCGCGCTTAGTTGATTTGTCTTTCTCAGTCTTGCATCCTTTCGTCGAAATTGGTACCTTCGATGGTTGTAAGGTTGTCATATCCGGCTTCACCACTTCACGAAATTTTTGAAGAAGCTTGTTCCTTCCCTCTGATTCGGCAACATCAAAAAGCATGTTAAACTCTTCCCATACTTGATCTTTAGCATGACAAGCGGACTTCTCACTCCCCTGCTCCTCTCTCCATTCCTCCTTAATCTTCGCTTTCGAAGACAGAGTCTGCCAGAATGGATGAACTGTAGTAAGAGGAATGGGTTGTCCCAATCGTTGGTATTTTGCAATCTCGCAACGACAGGGCAACCTATGCGTGGTTTTCAACCTGCAATCACAAGCAGGTGCACTATCATTCTTTTTATCAATCCCCTTAGCCTCCGTGTATATAATTGACAATGTCACTCGAGAGATCTTGTAGTGCAAATCTTTGTATAGCGGTGTTCTCACCCTATTCTCCACGCGGGTCTTTCTTTCTTCAAACGATGCAGTTATGGCTGTGTGCTGAGAAAGCAACAAACGCTGGATACATTCAAAACATGTAGCTATATCCCCTTTGTTGTCAGCTAACGACTTCTTGAACAGAGCATGGGCAGTTTCAACCCTGTTACAATGATTTTTACATTAATATGACATAAATACACACAAGTAAATAAATCTTATAAATTACGTATAATTATACATGTTTGTGGTTGTGTTACCGATATGCATATGTTGGTCAACCCAAGCATCTACGAATCTCTCTTTTCTCGGGTTAAGGTATGTGTCTTTAACGTAATCCACAAATTCAGCACTATCATCCCCACATCTCGCTACAAAAATATCAACACTGTCTGCGTAATTTTCCATGAACTTACAATGAAGCACATTTTCGAATCCCTCCATTACCAAAGATACCTTGTCCAAGTCTTGATAGTGTTTTGTGCATCTTGCCCTAACGTTACACTTAATATGGAACTGACACAATAAATGTGTTGTAGCAGGAAACACATGTTCCAGTGCTCCAACCAAAGCACCATCCATGTCGGTAACTATCACTTTTGGATAATACATAGGATTTGGCAACAAATTTCTCAACTTCTCTAGTGCCCAAATGTAGGTTTCTCTGGTCTTATTAGAGGTGAAACAAAACGCAACAGTAAATGTCTTCCAAGTTGAAGTTTGCCCAACAATCTCAATCAAAGGCATTTTGTACCTGTTGGTCTTATACGTATTGTCTATGCACAATACAATGTTGACGTTGCGCAACAATTGTATAGAAGTAGGGTGTGCAAAGAATAGATGCTCCAACTCATTGGTTCCATCAACTACAGTATGCCAAGTATCATAACCATCATCCGTCAATAACTTCATAAGATGCTGCATCTCAGTTCTAGGTAGCCTAACATTTCTTCTGTAACGCTTACACTCATTGTAAACATGGCGAATAGTAGACAGATTTTTAGGAAAACGGTCCTTCAAAGTTGTCATTGTCCTATTGGCCGTCACTTCACTCTTTGTTAAGTCAACAACTAGAACTTTTTCTTCTTTGCTAAGAGTTCCAGCAACGGCATGGCCAACAAGGGAATCGTACGGACGATGGTTGTGCTTCCCGCATTTCAGTTCTAATGTCCAAACTTGGCTCCCTTTTACTATTGGCTTGGAGTAAATCTTAAAGGGACAGTTGCATTTTTTTTATCCGGTTATATTTATCCCTTTTGATCTTTTGTCAGGCTTGAACACACCACTCTTCTCACATGCAAACACAACCCTCTCTCTTTCCCCGGCATCGGACCTATCAATCTTCAATAAAAATCCTTGTGCTACTCCAACCTCTTTAACAAATGCCACGACTTCCTCACGAGATGCAAAAGGACGATCATGATGGAAGGCATACCTATAGTCCGGAAAACCGACAGCTTCTACTTGAAGATTGTCCATATTGTTCTCTTCAATCTCTTCCTCCTTGTGCTCCACCAAAACTGAAATATTACTGACAAAACATAATCTATCAACATTTAATGTTATAAATATTAGAATAAATATTAGACAAAGAAGCTAGGGTGTTTAACAATAAAAAAATAAATTCCGATAGTAAGTGGTCGGAATAATTTTTTTCTCTTTTTCTAGTAAAATTCTGACATACCCGTGTCGGAATTTTAACAAATTTCGACTCTGGCATGTCGAAATTATTGACAGTAACGTCAACTGAGTAAAAAACGAAACTTAAACGAAGATACGTTGCTTACCTTCTCCAACACGTCTACAACGTCCTTTGCACCTTCTTCTGAGCGTCAATGATGGAAAAGTGGAAGCTTTTGGAGAAAAAAAGTGAAAAAGATGAAGGTTTTGGAGAATGAGAGTGATTGTAGAAGAGGAACATGAGGAGTTCATGGGGTATTATGAGGGTTACTTGTTTCAGAAGCTGAAAGGTTGATGGGGTTTGGGTTTTAGATAAATTAGGATTGGGGTTTATGACTAATGGGGTTTGGGGATTATGTTTTGGAGGGAAACTAATAAGTGAGAGCATTTCAGACATTTCGCTATTAAATTGGGGTTTGGGACTAATCTATGGGGGTTGGCAACTAATTCTCATGGTAAATTGGGTAGAGCACAAGTTAAAAAAACTAACAAGTGCATTAAAGAATCAACCTTGAAACAAAAAATTTCTAGGACAACCTCGAAACCATTTGAACTGTTACCTCTGAAGCATGGATACTCCACTTTTCTAAGTGTACATGTATTGAGTACATAACAGGTACAAATATGGCTTGGATGCGCCTCTTGGTACGTTCCCAATACAAAAAACCCCAAAATAAAAAACAAATTGGATACGCCTAGGTGTGATTCAAAATACGTTTTTACAATTAGAGATACGTTTGGGTACAATTGTCTTTTCAGTTCAGTTTGATATTTTGCTATTTTTTCAGTTCGACTTGATTTTGAGATTTTCCCTTATGTCCCTATTGTTCCTTCTTATTTGAGTTAGCAACTCATTGGCATCTCTATTTGAGTACGCATTTTCAATATATATATATATATATATATATATATATATATATATATATATATATATTTTAATTGAGCCGTATTTTAGTTTTTTAGGAAATGCCATACTACATACTGGTACTAAGTACCATACCCATACTCGCAAGAGACTATTAAACATGCATCAGACCCCAAAAAATGAAATCACCAATTTGCTGCCCGTGCACACTTGACACTTCCCTTTAAAAGGGTTAGCGGAAACATTTCAACTTTGGGAAATGATACAACTGTTATCTCCAATATATTAGATAAGCTGGTATAAAATGACATACCATTCAATCCAATCACCTAAAGATAAGTTATAGTATAGCAACTCTTCAGTATGAGCAAGTTTACAAGTGAAATAAACAAAACCATAACAAAAACTGAGCTCCCATCCTAATCATCACGATTTTTTCTTGTTCCTGAGATGAATAGAGGAAAAGGGAAAACCAACCCCGTGAAGCTCCCCCCAAAAAATGGACCAGAAGACAGCACTAACATGAGTAACATTCCAGAAAAACACATGTATCAAAACACCAATTAATGGCAATAGGAAGCAATAAAACAAGTAAAAGTTAATAGAAATATTCTCAAACACTTCCAGGTATGAGTCAAAGAATAACAAACATGATTTTAATCAAAAAAGACAAGTATGCACCGACTGGCCTACATTTTTTCAGTACTTTGCCTATACTTCCCTAAACAGGGACTCAGTAGAACACTCATGATTAAGCATAATATACTTATCAAGGATGCTTTTAATGGGACAAAATGAGAACAAAAGGCTTGGTTGAAGATTTATTCCTGAGGCTTCATGGCAGGGAAGAGAAGAACCTCCTGTCACCAAAAGGACAAGATGGTAAGAACTTGGAAGACCAAAATGAGCACACACACATAGAAAAAAGAAAGAACCTTAATATTCTGTGAATCAGTCAGCAACATGGTCAACCGGTCTATGCCCAAACCCCAACCACCAGTTGGCGGCAAACCATACTCCAGAGCTGTACAAAATGTCTCATCTAATGCCATAGCTTCATCATCACCGGATTGCCGATCCTGACATGTAAAGTACATAACAGATGATTACTACTATTATTATTTTATACAAAACATAATAACAATATGAGCAAAATCTAAATCAGGTATAGTACATCACAGTTGTATTATATCATGATACCTTGAGTTGCTCAGCAAATCTCTGTCGTTGTACTACAGGGTCATTCAATTCAGTATAGGCATTGCAAAGCTGAAAAGTACCAGAAACAGTAATCAGAACTCATGCATGAATCCATCAAATTTTTTGACTTAAATGTTTCTGGTCCTGGAAAACTCAGTGACTTTTGGTTATATAGTCCCTAGAATTCATTGATTACGTATGTGACACAAGTGACGAGTCATAATAATTGCTGACATGATTAATTGTAGTGTTGACACCATACACAAGGACTAAAACCAAAATTTTGAAACATATAAAGACCAAAACCAACAAAATAAATTATAGACTAAAACCAAAACTTGATAGGTTTTCAAGGACCAAAAACATATTTAAGCCAATAGTTTTCAATAATAATCAGCTAAAACTCATGAGCTTACTTCATGCTTATTAACAAACAACTCAAAACGTTCAGTCAGGCCTGGTTTTGATCTGTGCCATTTTGCCAAAGGACTCATTATCTCAGGATGGTTTATGATGAATGTAGGATTTACACAAGTTTCCTCCAAAAAGTGCCCCACAAGCTGCAACATGAACGAACAGAATCACATATCATGCATACACCTCATAGAGGCTCTATATAAGGAACAAAGGTTTATAAGAACAAAGCATAACAATTAGAATTTAGAACTGCACACATCTAAAACTGAAATGACACCTATTTATCAGAGCATCAAATAATTAAAAGGTAAAATACACAAAAGAGCTAACAGTAAACCAGAGTTGAATCCAAGCAACATTACTCCTAAAGCCACATTATTCTCATAGAAATCTATATTACAATTTTCTAACCTAGAAACGAAAGAGCTCTTAATATCATGCATACAAGATAAACATCAAACAATTCAAAACGTTGGGTCAGGCCTGACTAGCTTTTATTCTACAGCTTCCATTTCATATCTATATCATTTTCCCAACCATAACACAGAAAACCATGATATTTTATCCGTCAGACATGAAACTCCATAAAAAATGACAGAAAAAACTAAACAGTGCTATTATAAAATTAGATCTATACCTAGAAGAATATACATAGTACTATAATTTTTACATGAAGAAAACACTAATTATAAATAAGGGAAAATATACTCCAAAAAGGGAATAAAAAAAAGGAGATTACTTTATCCAACAAACGTGTAGTTGTTTCAGGAGGAGGGCATTTGATCTCATATTTCAAGCATGCATCCTTCAAATATTGATTAGCCTCTTGACTTGATAAGTCTTTGGGAATATTGAGGCCTGCTATCTGCTCTAATCCCTCAATCATGTCAATCCTCCTACAATAATAGTAAAAAAAATCCAATCCATCATTCAAAATAGAATAGAATTATAACCATCATTAATGACCAGTAAATTTACGCTGCAAACCTGAAAGGGGGAGTGAAATCAATTTCAATAGGATCTTTATCAATCCCATCTGCATGATACTTGATTTTATAGCTGCCTTTTGTAAGTTCCTTGACCATACCTATTTAAAGGTTGCCTCATTAAAATAATAAGCAGGCGATATTAAGATATGAGAAAGAGAGTCAATATGACAATCAAGAGCAACGTGTAAATTCTTACCACTCAACATTTGCTCAGTTATCTCCATCAAATCATTGTAGTCCTTATAAGCCATATAGAACTCACATGTAGTGAACTCCGGATTATGAGTCAAATCAATACCCTCATTCCTAAATTGTTTACCAATTTCATAAACACGATCTAGCCCACCAACAACCAGCTCCTTAAGATAGAGTTCAGGAGCAATTCGCATGAATAACCTCAAGTTAAGTTCATTATGATGGGTTACAAATGGACGAGCTGCTGCTCCACCGGCAATCATGTTCATCATAGGTGTTTCAACCTGAAATTGGCAGAAAAAGTAGGTTAAGGGAAAGAAAGATATCATATGGAACAAGCATCAGAATAGTCAGACAGAACCAACCTCCAAGAAATCAAGGTCATCAAGGAACCTCCTAATGTATGAAACGACTTTAGACCTAGTCTTGAATATTTCTCGAACCTCTGGATTCAGCATCAAATCCAAATGGCGTGACCGGTATCTTGTTTCCTATAAAAAAAAGATGATACTAATAATAAAAAAATATTTTGCAGTACACAAATAAATTTATTTGATAGAAAGATGAGACAGGATATATGGTAAAAGAAAACACTGTTTGGCTAGTACAGGTAGAGTTATCAAGGAATCTTTGTTACTGAGCTGAAAGTATTGGTAACGCTAAACAGAGACTAGGGCATAGGTTATCAATATTCAATAATCAATAAATAATTCATTTGGCAATATGAATATATTTGCAACTTATTTTTCACAAAGGTCAACGGTCAACACATTCAAACACTTGCTAAATTAGAAAAGAGCTCTTCTTTTATCCAAAAAAAATTTTACATTAACAGAAGTGTATCCACCTAAATACATCCTTTCATAAATACTACAAAAAACACGAGTATATAGAACTACAGTTTCTTAAAATTTGAAAACAAGCATCTGTCAAAGCGCATTTCATGCAAATAATACCTGATCCTTCAAAATGTATGATTCCGGATTTCTGGTACTTCCTGGAACCCACTGCATTTTAAAATAAATAAGTAATGAAATTAATGAACAATATCTTAAAAAGAGCATCAAAAGTGGAATATGTGCTGACCTTCAAATTTGCATTTTCAGCAGCAGGTGCAGCAGGTTTTTGTCTTGGCATCATATGCAAACAATGAGACAGCAATACAAAAGTCTTGGGGAAAATACTAAGCTCCCCCCTCTTACTTTTTCCTGGAAATAGAAAAATATATGCCTTATTAGCAGGATTTAGCCCTTCTATAATGATTATAAACACAACTGATATGACTTCCGGATTTTTGTGGTCAGATAATATTTTTAATGTCATCATTGTGCTTAAAATGGTTATTCAGAACTTTTTACAAAGACTTAATTCATACAAACACAAAAAAGGTTACTTTCCTTATTGCTAGTACAAAATATAATTTCTATGTCATGGAATTAGAGAGTAAGGGAGACAAGGTATGTAGAAGCAAAGTAATCAATCCAAAATAACGGAGCGGTCGACCCCAAAAATGGGATACTGGAATAGCTACACATGTATACATGCTCTACAAAAATCGAATATTTAGACATAGGGAAACAATATAAGGTAATTACACTGCACACACACACATATATATGCTCAAAAATAGAAAAATGCACAATTAAATGCATAACTCAAATCCAAAGTAAGTCATATTAACTCAAAATAATTCTCATAATTCAAACCCAGGCAAAAAGAGGGGGGTGCTAATGGTGGCTAAGAAGGTGGCAGCGATTGAGATGATGCCATGGCTGCTGAGATGAACAGAGGATATAGTAGCATAATTTGAAACGATGACAGAGGAGAATATCAGGCAATGAGCACAGGAAAGAAATTGCCGGAAATGAGTTGTCACTGGAAAAGGAAAGAACTTGTCAGAAATGGAGGAACTTGCCGCAATGAGGGCACTGTTCACAAAGGATGAAGTGTGTTGATGCAGAGAGGGTTGTTTGTTCGAATGAGCAAAGTGAAGACTTATAGGGACAAGAGGTTTTTTATTCAGAAAGGTTAGGGTTGGGCCCTTGAAAAATACAAGATTTGGGGTGAGATGATATTAATAAAAGGGACAAAAAATTCCTAACGTTTTAAAATTGGGGGTATTTTCATATTTTAGGGTTTACAACCCTGTTGCGGCCGCAACAAGCGAACAGTGCAATTGTCTATATTTTGCACAGAAACGGGCCCGCGATAGCCACCACCATTAGCCGCCCCACAATAGCCACCAGCCCACCACCATAAACCGCCCCGCAATAGCCGTCCTGTTGCAGGGAGCTCAGTTCAGGCCTCTATTAGCCACAACCAACTACTTAGTATGGAAGAAAGACAAGTGCAAGAAAAAGAAGATTAGGGAAAACTAAAAGTTTGTAGCATCCCAAACCTGGAAACCCGGTAATGCCAACAATATCACCACGCTTCACATTAGAATGGAATTTAGAAAACTCATCCTGATTCAAGTCAGATTTACTGCATTGCAAAGTTAACAATTGTTTTTAGACTACTAAATCAAAACTGTATAAAATGAAAAGAAAATAGAGGATCTACGGCAAGAAAAGACACAATTAAGAAAAGATTAAAAAAACTAAAAACACATTCATCAACTGAATAATCATACAGTTATATCTTTGGTAGCAAGGAATACCATAGAACAAAACAGTATAATGTAACCTCAAAGTAAAATTGGGCATATTTGGTTTTTCAGCACATATCCAATAATGTGGAAAGAACAAATAAAATTGAAGGCAAAAAATTAAAAGATTTCCTTCATTCTGTCAACTTGTTTACATTAGAGATGTCTGTGTGTAATAAAATTATAGAAGACCCAAAAGGATAATGCAGATTGTGCAAGAAATTGAATGACCAGACTTGTATGAAATCCTATTTCAGTCTTACTACTCTAATTTTATTCAACAACAACCAAGCATCATTTAATGAAAAAATCAATAGTCTATACTATATAATAGCACATGGGTATCCCACAGGCGGGAACACCCACTTGCTAATTGGTGGTGGGTCCCAGGAGTAGTACTCAACAAGTACTAATTTTTTTAAGGGAAGTACTGCTTCTACCATACACCGGTTTTTGGTGCTCCGGTTCTTTTTTTTTATTTTAATAAATCTAATATATTAAAAAAAAATACATGCTTTGGGTTTTCTGTGTTCTTTTTATATATATGTTTTTGTTATTTGGATTTGAATTTTTTTTTATTATATGCTTCCTGACACAGGTAATGGTCCAAACAATAAAATATAAAACAAAGGTGCTTCTACCATGCACCAGTTTTTGGTCCTCCGCTCTTTTTTTTATTTTAATTTTAATAAATCTAATATATAAAAAAAAACTTTGGGTTTTCTATGTTCTTTTTATATACATGTTTTTTGTTATTTGGATTTGAATTTTTTTATTATATGCTTCCTGACACAAGTAATAGTCCAAACAAGTAAAATATAAAACAAGGTTGCTTCTACCATGCACCGATTTTTGGTGCTACGGCTCTTTTTTTATTTTTTATTTTAATAAATCCAATATATTAAAATAAAATATGTTTTGGGTTTTCTGTGTTCTTTTTATGTACATGTTTTTGTTATTTAAATTTGAATTTTTTATTATATACTTCCTGACACAAGTAATGGTCCAAACAAGTAAAATATAAAACAATGGTGCTTCTACCATGCACCGGTTTTTGGTGCTCCGGCTCTTCTTTTTATTTATTTATTTTAATAAATCTAATATATATTGAAAAAAAATATGCTTTGGATTTTCTGTGTTCATTTTATGTACATGTTTTTGTTATTTGGATTTGAATTTTTTTTATTATATGCTTTCTGACACAGGTAATGATCCAAACAAGTAAAATATAAAACAAGAGTGCTTCTAACCGTTAAAAACAAGGTAATTAGAGTTGATTACTTCTTTTTCAAAATGACTTTTAATCACTTTTTTTTAAAAGCGAATTTTTTAGTTTAAAAATAGGCTTAATTATAACAGAAGTCCCTGAAGTTTGGGGTACTTTTACCAGATACCCTTATTCTTATTTTTTTCAATGTCTAACTCCCCGAATTTACTTCTTGGTTTGTCATATACCTCTATTATCAAATCTGACCTATTTTGCTAACACGTAACATCGGAATCCTCGTCAGATGCACGAGGTTGGTCATGTGGTGCCGCGTGATATCACTTGAGCGAAGACGACCTCTCGCTTCAATCCTTTCTTTTCTTTTTTTATTTAACTAAAAATATAAAAATATTAAGTTTTTTAGTTTTTTAATTTAAAGAAAAAAAAAGATCTTCGCCCACGGGGCACCACGTGTCTGACCTCCTGCGTCTGACCAGGATTTCGATATTACATGTCTGCAAAATTGACCAAAATTGGTAATAGGGGTATATGACAAACCCATAAGTAACTTCGGGGAGTCAGACATTGAAAAAATAAGAATAAGGGTATCTGACAAAAGTACCTCAAACTTCAGGAACTTGTGACATAATTAAGCCTTAAAAATATTACATACAAGAATGTCAATCAACTCCAATTTATCGACTCTTTCGTAAATAATATTAATCGACTCCTTCCTAAACAATATTTTAACAAGAATGTTTACATTATTATACTTTATTTACACTTAAACATTATTCATATTAAAATTCCTCATAACTGTTCAATAATAAATTAAAATTAATATTAATTGTAACTTTGTAAAATGTTTTATCAATACATTAAAACTAATATTAATTGCAACTTTATGAAATGTTTTATCGATTTCGTATTTCTCCCGTGCATCGCACGGGGTTGAGGTCTAGTAGCTAATAGGCTTTGTGACATGGTTCAACAACATCAAGCAGCTAAAAAGTACTCAGTGCTACACAATATGACAATTAATTCCACTAGATAACCACATAGAAAAGAAAGTCTAACAATCAATCTACAAGAGTTTAATAAAATGAACCACGATCATCTCTACATGTATCTTTTTTGGCAAAGTTAAATATAAGGTACCTTGCATCAGCCATAACCTGGACCCTGTAACCACCACCATGCAGGTCATAAAAGAAGAGCTTTGCACCAGAGGCACGTTTGTGCATGATTCGTCCTGAAGTGCAGAAAGATAATTTGAAAATCATCAAATATATCAACACAAAAAACCAACCATCAATTGAAAAAAAAAACTGCTGATTACCAGCCAAAGACACAGAGACATCCTCAAGGTGCTCCCCATTGCTTAACCCTCCGTATCTCTCGACGTATTGTTCAATAGACAGAGTGACAAAGAACTTGTGCGGATACGGGTTATTCCCTTCTGCTTTCTGAGCAGCAAGATAACTGAGCCTATTCTCATGATATTGCTGCAATGTAAAACAATTAAGACACTACAAAAACAAAACAAAATGTAGATCAAATATTCTAATGCTCAAATAACCACTTGAAAAAATTGCAGTGATAACAGTGAAGCAATACCGTTGGGTCAATCTCATCCTCATCAGCAGCGGATGCAGGTTTGTTATCTTTAGCTTGTTGGGCTTCACAAGCCTATAAAAAAATATACTCATATTAACAATAATACTTATAATCAGAAAATGAAATCCAGCATAAGCAAGGTCCCACATAAAAATAAATAAATAAAATTATATATATATATATATATATAGCTAAGTGAAAACAATGTTATATCATCGATCTTATTAGTTATCCGATGTTAAATGAAAACTGAGAAATTACCTTTTTTGCCTTCTCCTCTTCCTTGCGCCTCCTTTCCTCTTCTCTCTGCTTATTCTTCAGTTCCCGCTTCAACGCACTGTCAACAATTCCAATAAAATAAAAATAATAATTCAATTAAATGTTGATTATGAATTCACGAAAAACGGGGTTTTGGAAGACTCACTTTTTGCTTAGCGTTTCGCCGGTGCCGGTGTTCGATGGCTCCGGAGGAGTATCCATTGTGACAGAAAGAGAGTGAGTCGCCGGAAGAATGAGAGAGGGAGAGGAGCGAATGAGAGAGTCACGAGAGATGCTAGAACTAGGGTTTTTGAAGAAACGGCGCTTAAAAGCCTTTTATGTTGGTCGTTTTGGTCCTACGGAAAAATTTGGGGCACAGTTAACACCTATAAGGCCCATCATTGCTACGTGGCCGGGTTCATTAAGCATGCATGATGCTCCCTCTCGTCCCTGGTATAAGCACATTTTGATCAATTTCACTCTCTTTAAGAAAGTTAGTTAGTAGCATTGGAAATGTAAATATTTGGTATTATTTTCAAAAGTACCCCTATAATTATTATTGAAAATGTAAAAAGTGGAATGTAAATAGGGGTGTTTGTGAAAAAAAAGGTAATTAATGTCATTGAAAATTGGAAATGAGGCTTTTATATTAACGACCAAAAAAAGTCTTGAAAGAGGGCTTATATATAGGACTGGAGGGAGTATTAAGGTTCGATCTTGTCGTGAGTATGAAAATGACTTTATTATAGAGGCAAAATTCATTTTGGTGATTTTTATGCATCAGAAGGGATTAATCTTTAATTATCGGCTGAATGATACCCTTATTGCACACAAAAAAAATTCAAAAGAAAAACTTAACGACATCGTTCATATTTGCTTAAAAATTTGGTCTCTTAAAAAAAACTATATCCATTTTATCGTTAGACAATTTGGTCCTTAAAAAATTAAAATGAACCAATTTTTTTTTTCAAAAGATAAATTGGATAGTGAAAATTTTGACTCAGTTCAAATGTGTAGGGATTAAATTATGAGAAAATAGGTTTGTTAGCGCAACATCCACCATTCATGAATTCACGTTCATTGATTTTTATGTGTCTTGGAGACATGATTTATTAGAGTTGGTTTGTAACTGGTGTTGTTTGAATTGTGCACATAATCGATTTGAGCACCGGTGCAGATGGCTGCATCATGGATTCAAGGATAGGACCAGGCGCAGGTTTGTGTATGCGGCAATAGCTGCTATTGTGTATCACGTGTGGTTGGAAAGAAAAAGAAGAATTTTCAAGCACCAACTATATTCCAAAGGTCGGACCAAGTTTTTGTTATATTGAAGAAGGAGATTGCTCTAAGGATGTCTTTATATTTTGTTAGCTTTAGATCATGGTCGAATAGGACCTTGATTGATAGAATCTTAAGTGAAATTTGAGTTAGGCTTTCAGTTTCGGTTTCTTATTAAACCGTTTTGTTTTGTATTTGGTCATTGACTTCCCTCTAAGTCTATGAATCCTTCCTAGAAGGTGACATGGGGCTTAGGGGTTGGTTTTTTATTGTGTTAAATTTGCACGTTTGGTAATAAAATTTTTATTTACCTAAAAAAATAGTGGATGAAGATGCATTAGCATTAGCATAGTAAGAAACTTTATAATGTCGATGAATAGCAATTAAACTCTTAAATAATCCCACCAAAGATTTTAAGAGACCAAATCATGAGTGCCGGAAACTAAACTCCATTTTTTTATCTTTGAATCTCATTTTTTTAATTTAATTCTTAAAATATTCTTACTTAAACTCACTTTCCTTTTTCCTCGTTCTTTCTCACTGTTAGTACCAAAAATAAAAATTTTTGGTGCTTGACAACTACATGTTTGATGTGAAATATAAAAGCTTGGCAAGACTTCTTCGACTAAAGCATAAATAAGAGACATGGATGCATAGCCATAAACTTGATTGCATGATATACAATAAACTTGTTATTGAGAAGGCTTCAACACATGGCTATGACTAATGGCCAAAATCGTCAACAAAATAATCAAGGGCATAGCAAGAAGTACTTCGACAAAGGTCATGGTGCAAAGTCCTTCTACATGAGTTAAGCTTTAAATGCAAAAGCAGACCTTCGACAAGCAGTATGTATAGTACTCGGACACCAAGGCTCACTTCGACTATATAAAGCTAAGGGCATGCTTTTAATAAATAATATATGGCTATAACATAAGTGCATGGCCAAGAGGACTTGGACAAATGCACAAAGCATGGAAGTTACGCATAGAAGTTACTCAGCAGTTACACACGCACATGAAACTGGCAGTTACAATTGCATGGAGCATTAGTTTAGGGAGTTACTTAGTAGTTACTAGTTTTTATTATTAAATAAAACTTGTGTCAATAGGCAGTTTTAAGTAGTTATTTTTATTTATCTATAAATAGATGTTTGTACAATTTAATATGGGTTGCCAATTGGTTACTCCTACACATCTCACTGAAGCAGATTGACGGAGAACACCTTGTAACCTTCCACTTTCAATTCAATGCAATTTCTTTTTTCTTGTTTAAGTCTTTACTTTTCAGCCCTTTTAATTTCCTGTCACATTTACTTTCTTGCAATTTAATTCCCAAGTCCTTTACATTTCATCGCATTGTCACTTCATTAATTTCCACCACTTGAAAAAGAATAAGATTGCCACATAACTTGTCTGAATCCACTACCTCAAACACATCCTTAGAAAGACTTAGTTTCGTCAAAAACTTGTCATTTTTTTTTCCGTAAACAATTGGCACGCCCATCGGGACAAGTTTAGAGTAACTTGTTTTTTATGCCATTTGCATGCAATTGAGAAGCGGTATTGTATTATCTTTGCAATTTCAAGAAGGGAGTTCTACAATGAATATGGTGGATAATAATACCAATGTTCAAGCAACAGGTGCAACACAAAGAAGTTCAAAATAACTCTGTTGTTAATGAGACTACCAATTCCGATGGCGGAGACACAAGTAATGCAAGTGCCGTGAATAACGGCACCAATGTCACTACTAGAGGCAGTGATGCTACTGTAATGGCACAAGAATTAATTCCCATGAAGAATGTGATTGACACCAATGTACAAGTTGGCAATGTGCCTTTCACATTTGCCAATTCACATGGCGTTATTACTCAAACAACATTAGGAGAAAATGGGACTTTGTCAACGTATTCAACGGATCACCTTCGACAACAAATTGACGAAAGCAGAATCCCAATGATAGATTATTTGAAGGCCTAAATGAGAGCCGTCATAACATCGGCTATGATGGCTACTAACGTACTATGTGGTAAAATTGCCAAATATATGGAAAGATTAAACCAAGTCAACAGGTGTTAACAACAATGATCCAATGATATCATGGTTCAATAAGTTCGACAAGACCATCAAGGTTGCAGTTACAACGCGCCTATTCACAATAACCTTGAAAGTGTCAATTTAAGACGTTAGCCATTAGGAACACAAACTGACCAAAACCCAATAGGTGTCAACGTGCCTTCGACAAGAGTGGCACCACAAAGCCAAGTTATAAATTTGGAAGCCACACCGAATTTGACACAGAGTGAAGATGATGTCAATAGGGTCGTCAAAAAGGCCTTGAATAGATTTGGTTTCAATGTCAGATACACAAACCAACCAAACTTTGTGTCACCATTTCCTGATTGGGTACAACACGTCGAAGTGCAAAAGGAAGTGAAGGTGCATAAATGGCAATTGATGGGTTAGATTATTCTGTTAAGAAAAATTTAGTATCCCAACATCTTGTCAACTTAGCTCAACTTGCCGAGAAGGTTCGACAAATAGAGCAACTGCATGAAGAATTTAAGTTCTATGATCCAAACACAAGTCCAATCAAGTTGGAGGAAGATCAATTCGACAAAGAACACGTGGAAGCCTGCTTGGTGGATTATTATGGAGTCAAGTTGGGAGACATGGCCATCAAAAAACGGCCTTCCCCCAAGAACAATTGAAAATGAATTAGTCTATTGTCGGCTTGCGAAGCCGACAAGGCGGAACACATATCACACCCGAGTGTGTTCCAAAATTGGGTACTGAATGAAAATCCCTTGTGATTTGAGGAAAGGAATCAAGAGAAAAATTTAAGTTTTCAAGGGAAGATCCAAGAATTAAAGTGGCAATTACCATACGTTTAATGCAAAAGTTCTGAAGAACAAAGTGGTGATATTGCCATTGACACATCGACATGAATTTTGACAAGGTAACTTTCGACAAGATAGGAAACATGAAAGTGATGTCAAAGTAGGTGTACTTATGTTAGATTAGACTAATATGAAAGTGACCTCAAGTGCATGTACTCATATTATCTTGACCTTGTTGAATTTATTTTTGCCAAATTATTGATTCTGACAAGGGCAAGAGGAGACATTGATCATGGATGAATGTATTAGTATTTATATTTTTTCTTTGATCAGTCAAAAGACAAATACTAGGGGACCTCTGTTAGTACCAAAAATAAAATTTTTGGTGCTTGACAACTACATGTTTGATGTGAAGTATAAAAACTTGGCAAGACTTCTTCGACCAAAGCATAAATAAGAGACATGGATGTATAGCCACAAACTTGACTGCATGATATACAATAAACTTGTTATTGAGAAGGCTTTGACAAATGACTATAACTAATGGCCAAAATCGTCAACAAAATAATCAAGGGCATAGCAAGATGTACTTCGACCAAGGCCATGGTGCAAAGTCCTTCTACATTAGTTAAGCTTTAAATGCAAAAGGAGACCTTTGACAAGCAGTATGTATAGTACTCGGACACCAAGGCTCACTTCGATCATATGAAGCTAAGGCATGCTTTTAATAATTAATATATGGCTATAACATAAGTGCATGACCAAGAGGACTTGGACCAAACAAGTTGGATCCCTCGACCAAACAAGTTGGCAAAATAACGAACAAGCGAGAGTTGGTTAGTCCGTAATGTACACTCATCCTACTAACTCAGTAGCTAGTTGAGTTAGGGGTGATGTATCTAGGTGTAACTCATTTTGGGACACTCGATTCTTTAGCCAAGATGAGTCCCACGCCATACAAGTTGGCGAAATACCGTACAAGTGGCAGTTGCATCGACAGTGTAGTGTAAACTTGAGATAGTGATCGTAAAAATCATGCATCTCTCTAACCGCTGTTAACTCAATGGCTAGGTGAGTTAGGGGATGGTACGTTAAAAAAAGCCTCATGGGCTAGAATAATTGTAGTGTTAGAGGTTGTTTATTTTTCCTTCCAAAATATTTTTTTTTTTGAAATATAAGTCACCCTACTTGCATCTAGTGCATTGTTATTATATAAATTGTGGCATATATATGTCATCGGGTTCACTTTACTTAGAAAGTTTATTTTACATTGACGAGAATCTCAAACTCAATTTAAACTAGCTAGTCCCAAGGACATTGAGTCATCATATTTGTACATTTCAGTATGTGTACAAAAATAGTAGTTAATAATATAATAATGAGTGACATGGAATGACATTAAGAAAAATTGCAAGTTATTATTTGCTGTTAGTAATTAGTCATATGTCAATAACATAAAAAATGCTATATTATGTTCTTAGTATGATGTATAACTATTAAATAATAACAAGTAGCATAGGAATGATTCTCGAATACGGTATTTTTTCAGTGAGATAATGGCGCCTAAGTAATGAAATAGCATTTAAATATTACAAAAATTAAAGTCATTTTATAAATATAATTTTCTTCCCTTGCTTGGAATTGTTAAGCACAGTTGCGAGTTGTTTCTCTTTGCTTTGCGGTTGGCCTATTTCTTAGTATTGAATGAGCCCATCTTTTTTTTCTCTTGTTTTGTGAAACAGACTTCGTAGCTCACCTTCTTACACCTTTTACTTTTTGAGAACGTAACAGTTGTATCTGTAGCTAAATCAGCAACACTTGATCATAATGCTAGCAATCAAGAGGCACTCGGTGACGGAAAGGATATTGTAACACTCTACCTTAATTAATACTCTAATTACCCAATTAAGTTTTGGTTACTTAAAAATTTCATTTTAAAGCTCTTCATTAATCATTAAAAGTCCTTGTTTACATTAATTACTTATGAAAATTTTTCATAAAATTGGACAGAGTTTCCTTTGTTTTATTAACTTTCCAAAATATTAGTTTTCCCGGTAAACATGTTTTCAACAAAATCATGCTATTAACAGAACATCCAAACAACATAATTTACAATTATTTACAAATCTTGGAAGTGGTTTAATTCCCAAAAATAATATACATATTTAAAGTATTCATATTCGAACCCAAAACCCAGACATAGTCCCCCAATTATCTAATTACACTCCACGGGGTGAAGTGTACTCCTGCTCGGCCATGCATTAGTGTAAGCTTCATCTTCGTACCTGTATAAAAAAGGTAAGAAGGGTAGCATTACACATAACTTAGAAAATAAATTCTAAAAAGATATAGCAATGAGCTAAGCCTAACATTTTTATTAACAATCATAATCATTTTCACGTTTATACACTCATTTACTTTTCTTTGGTTTCCCATTAGGACACTTATTCTTTTCTCAATTTATTCCTTTTCTCATTCTTTACTCATTTCCGTATTTCCATATTTCATTCTATTCATGTTCTCTCTTTCATATCCTTTCATTAATTCTTTTCATTCTTTCCCTTTACTTAACTCTTTTCATTCTTTCCCTTTTCATTAATTCTCTCCAGAGTCACACGGACCGTCTGGGTTATGTTTAGTTGCTCTTAATTATTCCCAGAGTCACACAAAACACTGGGTTGTGATTTCTTATCCCCGGAGTCGCACGGACCGTCTGAGTTGTGTTTAATTATTCCCAGAGTCACACAGACCGTCTAGGTTGTGATTTCTTATCCCCGGAGTCGCACGGACCGTCCGAGTTGTGTTTAATTATTCCCAGAGTCACACGGACTGTCTGGGTTGCTCTTGGTTATCCCCAGAGTCACACGGACCGTCCGGGTGCGCTTTGACATAGTCACACGGACCGTCTGCCGATATTGTTCTTCCTTTTTCCCATTAAGTCTTATCTCCATTTCTTTACTTACTTATTATTTTTCACATCTTTAATTATTAGTTCTCTCTCTTTCTTTCTTTATTACTTATCTTTACTCTTCTTTAGTTTCTATTAATTGTTCTCTTCTCTCTTTCTTTTCATTAGTAGCTTATTATTATTTTCATATTATCATTCATAGTTCTTTTGTTCTATCCTCATCATTAATTGTTCTTTTCTTGCTTTTCATCTATAGCTTATCATTGTGTTCTTATTATCATTTAAAGAATAATCAACAAAACATACATTCATAATAAACATACATACACAATCATCTCAATAATATAAATCCTTAAATACTCTTTTATCTTCTTATTTATTTACTAGGTTCCCATTCTTGCTTAACATCTTATATTAATCTCCCTAGATCCTAATTCCCTCAATCCACTTTACTTATTCATTTGTGCCTAAGGCCTTTCGACTAATTTTCAATTAATTCCAATAAGTTTAACTCACATTTCTCTAACCTCAATGATTTATCAATTACTTAGTCCACTACATAAGCTAATCCAATCCTACAACTACATCAAGTTCATATCTTACCTTAAATATTCATTCCTATCTATTGACATCCATCATTACACATCGCATACATAACAATCACACAAAATCGCATACATCATCATATATCATAAATATTCATGGGTTGAATTCAGTTTTCTTTCTTTATTTTAAACATTCTATTTTTATCAATATTAACTACCCTAAGGTTCAATAATATACACATACGTATAAATTCCTCTACTCTTAGCCACTACTATAAAAATCCTAGAATTCATTCCCTAAGCCAAGGTAATACTCCCTCCTTACCTTAGATGGAGAGAGAGATGCCAAACCTCAAACCCTAGCTTCTCCTTCCTTGCCTTTGAGAATCCTAAAGCTTGGACCTTCTAAGCTTGGCTTGCACCCTCAATAAAGATACTAAGAGAGGTGTAGGATACTTGTCTAATGGAAAAGGTGATGGTGGAAGAGTCTTCTCTTTCACTTGGGTGTGTTGGGGCAAGAGAGAAAGAAAGCTCAAAGATGATAATAATGGGGTTTGTGACCTTGAGCTTGGTAATGGAGCTTAGGGCTTACTGGTGGTGATGCTTGTTGATGGTGGGTTGGTGTGGTGGTGCTTGATGTTTGGACTTGGAGATGGTGGAGCTTGGTGTTCTTGATGGGGAAGAGAGAATGAAGTAGAAGAATGTGTGTGTTTGTTGTATGAATGGGAATGGATAAGAGTAAGTGTTATGAGTGGTGTGGGCGCAAATATGGTGGGGAGGGGGTGAAAAACCCGTTTTGCCCTCCAAAAATGCCTCATTTCGTGGCTGGCACGCAGACCACGTGCCTCGGCGGGATCTTGGGGCGCCTGGGAGCCAAACTCCCTGAGTTTGGGTGTTTCAGGTTGTTCTGCGAGCGGGGCTGGGGCGCACACCCCCTTTTAAGTGGAATAGTTTGCATTTAAAATATCATATCTTATTCGTTAACCGTTGGATCTTGCTCAAATTTGGAGGCAAGCTCCCTAAGACCCTTATATTCACATCCAACGGTGGAATTTGTTTTTAAAGTTGTAAATCTTTTATTCTTAATTTTATAATATTGGGTGTTTCTAACACCAAAAACACTGTTTCCTACACTCTTTTGTTCATCTTTAAATCTCCTATCCGATGCCAATGCTTCCTAACTCCTTCATGGCACTCAAAGGGATCCTAATCCATCACCTTAAATTCTCTTTAGCATAATTATCATTTTTACAACCTTATGATTATTCTAATTATTCTTGTAATTAAAATTCAGGATGTTACAATTCTCCCTCACTTACTGGAATTTCGTCCCCGAAATTCCGATCAGTTCCGTAAATGGAGAGCCATTCCCCCGACAGGGTTTTCGACTATGTTACTTACTTCTTTTCGGTTCCGTTCTCCCACCTAGGATACTTCCAAGTCCATACTCCTTGAGCTCCTATACATAGGTCAGGACATTATACTCCTTGTTCCTACACAACTTTCGTTCTCATTTTGTTGTCGCTCATACAAGATCTATACTGGGTTACTAAGTCCTCCCCCACTTGGTATCCACACATCGGGTTGTATCCCTGCCAAGAAGTAGGTTTAGTCACGATTAAGGATTGTATACGCAAGTTCTTGGCCATTTTTCTAGATTGAACGCTGCGTTGAGTTGATTACCAAATGGTGATCGAAGGGTTGGAACAAATTCCTAAGGTTTACGAAGTCTCGTATTTATCACACATCTAAGTTCTTGTACTCAACAAAGAGCATGAATCAATGGTTTAACTTTGCTGGTCTCGATGTGGAGACTTATGAAGCTGTTAAGGTTTTCTTTTCTTGAAGGTTAGAAATGATTCCTATAGAGTTCGCTCGATTCTTTCCAACGTCCCGTGTTCGGCTATACTGCTCTTAAACAGATAAGACAACTTAAAGCTCTTATCCTTTAGTTTGGTTTTGGGTTTACTTCCCAATTTTGTGTAAAGAGTTCGGAAAGAACACCTTTTGGGTTGGTTTCTTCTATTCTAAGGGATCTATTTCCTTGAAGAGTTCCTATTTCGATTGTTTCAACTTCACTTGGAAGGTTGCAATGATATCATCCGTTAAGAGATGCAAGGATTGAGGTGACCAATCCCAATATCACGTCTATCAACAACACATCATTGACGGGTTTGCTGATAACATCATCACTTAACAGATGTAGAATCAGAGTGGTCAGCCCTAATCTTACATTCTAATAAGCCACAACACTATCGATTAATTTGGTTAACTTTCAATTAAGCTATGCAACTTATTAATTCTTCTTAAGGCTTTTCATGATCTCCTAAAACCGGATTAAGTCTACATGTTCTTTAAGTTCCACAGTCCTTCGTTTGAAGGATCAAGGATCCTTATTCTTCACCTATTGCTAATAGCTTCCAGGAAGATACTTTTCTCAGAATTCTAATCTAAGAACAGTTATCACGGAACAAAATTGTGCAAGTCCGCTTCCAGAAAGATATAAAGGTGTTGGTTACCTAACATCATTCAGTTAGGTTCATACATTGGTTTGGTCTGAAACTCTTGGCTAGATACCTAGAAGGGATGAGTTGAATACACTTTGTGAGATCTTTACTAAAAGACTCGTGGGATTGAAGACCTAGTGTTTACAAAATATTTTAATGTTGGAACGTTCTAATCTTTTCATGCATTTTTAAAGAAAACCAAAAGAATGTGTGGCACTGCAGTCATGTAGTACTACACCCCATGGAAATTCAATAGTACAACACATACCTTTCTATGTAGGTTGGCTCCCACCCACCTGTCGTGCCATTGTTACATTCACTTACTCCTTCATAGTGCGTTCAGGACAGCTTACAACAACATGTCCCGATTGCCCGCAATAAAGACAAAGACCCTCTTTCTTGCGCTGGTCCATAATCCAACATAATCGTTTATGGATTCGTCCGCAATGTGGGCATGGTGGCCTGACACTTGGAGCGGTCAAATGTTTGAGTGTTGGAGTTAGCATATGGACTTGAGTCCTGATCCGGTCCTTTTCCCCTTATAGGACCCCCAATCCTCTTAACATTCCTGTTCCTTTTCTCTGTATCCTTCCGCTCCAAGCCCTTCTCATAGATACTGGTCATGTTCACCAGTTGAGTCAAGTCACTAATGTTCTGATATTCAAATGCAATCCTAATCTCGGTGCGAAGGCCGGATTCAAACTTGATACACTTTGTCCTCTCATTCGCCTCCCTGTAACTTTCAACATACCGAATGAGATCTACAAATTTAGCGGCATACTCCCCGACACTCAGGTTTCCTTGCATCAGATTCAGGAAAGTTATTTCCTTCTCTCTACGCACATCCTCGGGGAAATACTTTCCCAGGAATCTGTAACACCCCAAAATTTTAATCCCCGATTAATGGAATGTTAATTATAATTTAATTATAATTAATAGTTTCTATATTAATCCTTGATTAAAATATGTATTCATGTGACTAGCTTATGTGTGTAAATTATTTAATAAATAATTTAAATGCATTAAATGAGTATTTTGCATATTAGTCCCTGGGTTGGGACCTAAAAGCAATTATAGGAAAGATTTTGGAGGGAAAGTAAATAAAATAATTATTTTTCAAAATCTGGGCAAAATACTCGAGTATTATTCAGAATACTCGAGTATTCTGGGTCAAACTGCACGAGTTAGTGCGTTTGATGAGTCACAGCCAACGATTTCCCTCCGTTGACACGATTACTCCGCCATCAACAGCTCAATGCCTTCGTGTCGACGTGCATGAGCTTCCTCTAGCTCTATTTAAACTCATCAACGATCCTTGGTGAAGAATTTTGTTCATTCTTGTTGTTGTTGTTGAAGTTAGGGTTCCGGATTTTCTCTCTTCGATTCTCCTTCTCAGAGTTAAATTGAAACACAAATCATACACGAATATAAAGCTTACATCTTGAGCTTTATATAAACACCAAAATCGTGAGGATTGAGCGAGTGTGTTGGAGGATTCAAGGAGTTGAAGTGAAGCTGTTCTTGGTCAAATTCTGTTCTGAAGCTTACTTTGATCTTGATTTCTGGTAAGCTCATGAACCCCTGAGTCTCAATTTCGGTTTCCTTAGTTAGATTATGTTGCATAGAGTTTAGAAATCTAATTTTCCCCAATTTAATTCTCTGTTTCATGTACAAACCAATTCCATTTTGGTATGGTACTCAAAACTACTCTGCATGTCATGCTCTAAAGGATTTCTGGTGTTGGAGAGCTTTCTTTGGAATTTCCCTGTTTGATTCATGTCTGAGAGGTAAGGGGAAGTAATTATATTCACTAGATAGAGTTTAAATTCCATTAATTGTGTTAGGGAGCCACCAAGAGGCTCTAAGGGCTTAGATTGAATAGGAACTTTGGTTTGGAGACCAATCCATGCTCTAAAACTTTGCTGAGCAAGTTATATATCATGCATGCAAGCTTAAATGAACTTTAATTCATGAGTATTGAGCTTATTCTGCAAATTGAGGTATTGAGTTGTGAAAATGTGTTTTAATGCATGATTACTGAATTCTCTGTCAATTATGTGCTTTGATATGAAATGAATGTTGTAACATGTTCAAATTATGTTGTATGAACTCTGTGGATCCCTGGAATGGACTAGAATTATGTTAAAACCAAGTTTCAGTGTTATCTGCAACGAAACACTCGAGTAAAAGGCAGGGTACTCGAGTAAAATGCTTTCAAAACAATGTAAAATGAACAAGAACACTCGAGTATTTTGTCTGGTACTCGAGTATCGAGCATGACCTGAGGACAAGTTTAGGTCAAACACTCGAGTCATTCAAGGTCACTCGAGTATTCTGGAAATGTTCAAGAACACTCGAGTAACCCATGAACTACTCGAGTAAATTGTTGAATTGAAAACTCAAATCCTCAGAAAGTCATGAACACTCGAGTAGTCTTAAGAACACTTGAGTAATCTGGAAAAGTTGAGGAACACTCGAGTGTCCTGAAGTTTACTCGAGTAAATGGTTCAGAACCTGAAAACACCATTTTCAATTCTGACTTAATAAACTAAGGAATTATTAATAATAGTCCAAGGGATCAAGACCTAGAGAAATTGATTAATACAAAAAGATCGTTTGGTGACGGTCCTTTTTGATAAAGAAAATAAGCCTAGGTGGCCTGTAAAGTATTAATCAACTTCCCTTAAGTCTAAACGATAAAATGCATTCATTCTAGAGTTTGGATGGTAGGACGTATTTCATGTTTGTTAAACATGTGGAGGGCCTCTGGGAGTGCCAATACGCTTGCTTGATGACACGTCGTTGACGTGGTCGGCTTAGTGGATGCCGATATGGATATATCGTTTGGATGACGATCCGTTTGGATGACGGGATATGCTCGGGTGGCATGGATACCAAGCTTGTCGTGTACATTCTAGGTGAATGTACGAATGATTGTATACCTAGGAATACAACGCACTGTTGAGTGCTGGGTTGTCAGGGATGAACGTCAGAGAGTGACATAGTATTATGATGGAGATAGGCTTGAGAGCTAAAGTCATGCATCATGCCATTCATTTAATTCAACTGTGATAAATGAACCAAGTGTGGGCATCTTACTTGCATTCAATATCTGCTAAGTGTTAAATGTGATTGATATTAATTGATGCATATGTACATGCTTATATTGCATAATTTAGTCTCTGTTGATTATGTGTATAGAATTGCTTACCCCTATGCCCTTGTAGGTGATGTCTCGCTACATTGCTTGCATCGAGATCTGGCCACTTCCTAGTGGCATATGGATCTATGAGGGACATCGTGCGGTGTTCGAGGGGGAGGATTACCTTCTACCACCCGAACCCGATGATACGATTCCTTCCTCGTAGGTTTAGGATTCCCATCATATACACTATGCATGTACCCCCGTTTTACACCTACCATGGACCACCTCCCACGCGACCAGCTCGCTCTTACCATAGTTTTCGTTTTCGACCTACCCGCTCTCACCCTTTTACTTCGAGAGTCGTCCGCGAGGAGACTCCCCTATTTGATCCGAGGAGCCCAGTCAGGGTTTCACCATCACCTGACCCGGTACCCAGTGGTAGGGTACACTCTCCCTCGGATGAGATCGAGGAGGATCCGGTGGAGGACGAGAGTGGGGGCGAGCCTGTCGTGCATTCTACTGGGAGTGATTGGAGGGACGATGATCCCTAGGTAAATGCATATGGTGTATGATGTGGGTCCGAGGATCCGGTGTGTGGAGGAGATTTGCTGCTGCTGTGATGATGATGATGCTACTATCTTACTACTACTTTTACTTTTGGGAGACTACTGCTGCTACTACTCCATCTGATGCTGCCAGATCTATGTGACTATCCCTAGAGTTATATATTTTGTTATGTATATATATATATTGTAGATATACTTTTGGAGCACTCTAGGGTTTGTAGTTACACTGTTATATAGATCTGATGATGGACTTGTATATTTTGAAACTTGGAGACTTTACGCATGGGCTATGTACTTATGACTCTCTATATCTATGAAAACCTATGTTTATATTCTATCAGTTGCATAGTCCAGTAATTTCCGCTTACTCTGATTTAATTTGTTTAAGAGCTCGGCTATAAATGGTATCAGTTCTATCGTACAAAGCAAGGGTAGCTTAAGCTACTTGATACAAAGATATTTTCTAAAAGATCGAATGTTACTCTATTTGCGAAAAGGTTTTAGAAATCGCTGAACTCGATACAATGATTTTGAGATAATATAGACTTGTTCTCCAAGACTTTCAAGTGACGATTCGTGCACCCGCTTTAAAAGAAAATTTTATTTACCTATTTTTAACACTCACAAGTCCATATATTATCCGATATAAAAGCATAATCACTATATTATATTGGGATAATCGGAAGGGTGTCACACTGAGTGGTATCAGAGCAAAAGTCAGATCCTGTAGTAGTGGAAGTAGTTCAGAAAGGTAGCCATCAACATCAAGCAGGTATCTGCAAGGCAATTACATTAATTTGAATGTTTTTATTTTGTTTGTTGAGGTTTAAATACCCTTGATTTGTTTGTATCTTGTCTCTTTGAGTACAAGACACAATTGATTGTAGATTTAATAAGTTTAAGATAGAGCCTTAGTATAGGTAGTGTAATGGAAGTTTCTTTAGTTCAACATATGTGACCATAAGTCCATAGCGCAGGTCTAATATGGCAACTAGAAACCAAAATCACACTAATACGATGTTGGAACGAATCACCACGGTGTTGGAAGCTATGGAACGGCAGTCTCAGCAACCATCTCAACCGGCCAACCCGCCTCCTCAGTGTAATGTGGGTAACCCTGAGGCGAAGACTCTGGCTGATTTTAGAAGTTGCAACCCACCAAAGTTTGAAGGAGAATTTAAGCCGGAAGAAGCCAACAAGTGGATTCACACCATGGACAAGATTCTAAGAACGTTGGAGTGTTCAGATGCTCAAAAGGTGGCTTATGCAACCTATATGTTAGAGGATGAAGCTGAGAACTGGTGGAATCACACGATGCAGCTTCTGCAATATGAAGGAAGGGAGGTAAGTTGGGGAGTATTTATGGAGAAGTTTCTCCAAAAGTATTTCCCGGAGGATCTGAGAAGGAAGAAGGAAGTGGAGTTTTTGTAGCTGAAGCAAGGTAACATGAGTGTGGGTGAGTACGCGGCAAAGTTTGAAGAGCTGATGAAGTACTCTCCATACTATCAGAACAATCCAGATGAGAGGAGCAAGTGCATTAAGTTTGAAGGAGGTTTGAGGCCAAAGTTGAAGTCAATCTTCAGTTACCAGCGGATTCAAAGTTTTCCTGCACTCGTGGACATGTGTAGGATGTATGAAGATGATACAAAGGCCGAGGAGGTGCAAGTCTTGGTAAAGAAGGACAATCAGAGCTATGGACCTCAAAGGCGTAAGGGTTTCAACAACCGGGGCAAAGGTCCGTATGATCGTCGGGGAAAAGGCAAAGGAAAAGCTGGTGGTTCTGAGGTAAGGAATTATCGGAGCGAGGCTCCATTCTGTGACAAGTGCAAGTGCAACCACTATGGTCGTGTGTGTTGGGGGACAAGTGGATGTTTTAATTGTGGAAAGCCGGGGCACTTTGCAAGAGATTACAAGGAACCAGCCAAGGACAACTCAAGAGGAACTGCTGATAGACCGGTGACTCAAGGAAGGGTCTTCACCCTCAGTGGTGTGGAAGTGAATCGATCTTCTGATCTGGTGCAAGGTAAATACTTGCTTAATGGTCAGTTATGCCATGTTTTGTTTGACTCTGGTGCAACGCATTCATTCGTTTCATATGAATGTGTAAACCGGTTAGGCTTGATGATGTCTGAAATGCCTTATGTTTTGCAAGTAGAAACCCCTACAAATGCTCCCGTAGTTGTTTCTAGAGCCTGTCTTAACTGTTGTATAGAAGTGTTAGGACAAACCTTTAAAGTAGATTTGATCTGCTTACCCTTAGCACAATTGGATGTGATCTTGGGAATGGACTGGTTAAGTCAAAACCAAGTGATTATTGATTGTGATAGAAAACTCGTGACCTATAGAAACCCAAAACCCTCTGGTTACATGTGCCTATTCAACACTGAGGTGGAGGAGAATGGTCCAAGGATGGAAGAGATCCCTGTTGTTAGAGATTTCCCGGAAGTTTTTGCTGATGAGATCCCTGGTCTGTCACCAAGAAGAGAAATTGAATTTGGTATTGACCTAGTTCCGGGAGCTGGTCCCATTTCTATCGCTCCTTATAGAATGGCACCACCGGAAATGGCGGAGATGAAGAAGCAGATTGAAGAATTGCTGCAGAAACAGATGATTCGACCAAGCGTGTCACCTTGGGGTGCTCCTGTCTTGTTCGTCAAGAAGAAAGATGGTAGCATGAGGATGTGCATCGACTACCGGCAGCTGAATAAGGTCACCATCAAGGACAAGTATCCGTTGCCACGGATAGATGACCTTATGGATCAAGTACGTGGGGCTTCAATATTTTCCAAGATTGATTTGAGGTCAGGGTACCATCAGATCAGAATTAGAGAAGAGGATATCTCTAAGACTGCATTTCGATCTCGATACGGACATTATGAATATGTCGTAATGCCATTCGGATTGACTAATGCACCAGCTATCTTCATGGACTACATGAATCGAATCTTTAGACCTTATTTAGATTCATTCGTGGTTGTGTTCATCGATGATATTCTCATTTACTCCAAGAGCCCGGAGGAGCATGCTGAACACTTGAGGATAGTGTTGAGCATCCTGAAGGAGAAGCAACTGTACGCCAAACTTACAAAGTGTGAGTTCTGGCTGAGGGAGGTCAAGTTCTTGGGGCATGTGATTTCGGACAAAGGAATAGCCGTTGATCCGACGAAAGTGAGTTCGGTTTTGCAATGGGAGCAACCAAAGTCGGTCACGGAGGTGAGAAGTTTTCTTGGTTTGGCTGGGTATTATAGAAGGTTCATCGAAGGTTTCTCGAAGATTGCATTGCCTCTGACGAAGTTGACTCGGAAAGATCAACCATTTCTGTGGGATGAGAAATGTGAAAGGAGTTTTCAAGAGTTGAAGGAAAGGTTGACATCGTCTCCTGTATCGGTGCTGCCCGATACACAGAAGAGTTTCGATGTGTATTGTGACGCGTCGAAACAAGGTCTTGGGTGTGTTTTAATGCAAGAGGGGCAAGTTGTCGCCTACGCCTCGAGACAGCTAAAAGTTCATGAGATGAACTATCCAACTCACGATCTGGAGTTGGCAGCTGTGGTGTTTGCCTTAAAGATTTGGAGGCACTATCTATATGGCACTACGTTCCGGGTGATTAGTGACCATAAGAGTTTAAAGTATCTCTTTGATCAAAAAGAGTTGAATATGAGGCAACGCCGATGGATGGAGTTTTTGAAGGATTATGAGTTTGAGCTCCATTATCATCCTGGGAAGGCAAACGTTGTGGCGGACGCATTGAGTAGAAAGGCAATGCACATCAGTGCAATGATGGTCAGAGAAGCTGCACTGATAGAGGAGTTTCGAGATTTGAGTCTGACGATGCAAGTGGAGCTGACAAGTATCAAGTTGGGGATGCTGCAAATTGCTAACGAGTTTCTGCAAAGGATACGGGAATTGCAACACAAAGATGGGAAACTCATGGAAAAGAGGAAGTTGATGGAAGAAGGTAAGGAATTGGAATTTCAAGAAGGGAAGGATGGAATCCTTCGCTTTAAAACGAGGATTTGTGTGCCTGATGATTTGGAAGTAAGAAGGATGATTTTGGATGAAGCGCATAAGAGTAAGATGAGTATGCATCCGGGAGCTACTAAAATGTACCAGGACTTAAAGAAGCTATTTTGGTGGCCTGGTTTGAAGAGAGGTGTAGCTGAATATGTGGCATGTTGTTTGGTATGTCAAAAGGCCAAGGTGGAACATCAAAGGCCAGGAGGAGAGTTACTTCCTTTAGAGATCCCGTTGTGGAAATGGGATAGCATCTCGATGGATTTTGTGTCGGGATTGCCAAAGACATCTACTGGTCATGATGCGATTTGGGTGATCGTGGATCGTTTGACTAAGTCAGCGCATTTCATTCCCGTGAATATGCGCTACTCATTGGAAAAGCTCACTCAGTTGTACATCAAGGAAGTTGTTCGTCTGCACGGAGTACCATCAAGCATTGTGTCTGATCGCGATCCGAGGTTTACATCGAAGTTTTGGGAAGATTTGCATAGGGCCTTGGGTTCAAGATTGAAGCTAAGTTCTGCATACCATCCTCAGACGGATGGCCAAACGGAAAGGACTATTCAATCATTGGAGGACATTCTACGAGCCTGTGCTTTGGAAGGACAAGGGAATTAGGAGCAAATGTTGCCACTCGTGGAGTTCACTTACAACAACAGCTATCACACGAGCATTGGAATGGCACCATTTGAAGCTTTATATGGGGGAAAGTGTCAGTCGCCGTTATGCTGGTTCCACGTGGGGGAGAGTTCTCTGATTGGACCAGATATTGTGCAAGAGACCACGGAGCAGATCAAGATGATACAAGAGAAGATGAGGGCAGCTCAGAGTAGGCAGAAAAGCTATGCTGATAGAAGGAGAAAACCCTTAGAGTTTGCTGAAGGAGACCATGTGTTCATTAGAATCGTACCAACCAAAGGTGTTAGTAGAGCTTTGAAAACCCAGAAACTATCACCTAAGTTTATTGGTCCCTATCAAATTCTCAAAAGGATCGGCCCAGTAGCCTATCAATTAGCTTTGCCTCCGTCATTAGCTAACCTCCATAATGTATTCCATGTGTCTCAATTGAAGAAATATGTCCATGACCCCACCATTGTTCTTAGCATCCAACCTGATGACTTAGAAATTCATAAGAACCTAACCTTCAAAGCTGTGCCAATTCGTATTGAAGATCGAAGAATCAAGCAGCTTAGAGGGAAGGACATTAGTTTGGTCAAAGTCGTCTGGATTTATGGAGATGTGATAGAAGCATCATGGGAGTTAGAGAATAGGATGCATCAAGATTATCCTGATTTGTTTGTATAAGTTGAATTTCGGGGACGAAATTCCTTGTAAGTGGGGGAGTTGTAACACCCCAAAATTTTAATCCCCGATTAATGAAATGTTAATTATAAATTAATTATAATTAATTATTTCCATATTAATCCTTGATTAAAATATGTGTTTATATAGTTGGTATATGTGTGTGAATTGATTTAATAAATATAATAAATGCCTAAGATGAGTATTTTGCATATTAGTCCCTGGGTTAGGACCTAGAGGTAATTATAGGAAAGATTTTGGAGGGAAAGTAAATAAAATAATTATTTTTCAAAAATTGGGAAAAATACTCGAGTATTTTCTGAAAAACTCGAGTATTCTGGGTCAAACTGCACGAGTGAGTGCGTTTGGTGAGTCACCACGAACGATTCCCTTCTCTCGCCACGAAAACACCTTCTTGCCAACGCCATGGATGTCGTGTCGTGCTGCATGAGTCTTCTCCATGCCTATAAAAGCCTATCAACACCGAATTGTGAGGCATTTGGCCAATTTGTTGAAGAACTTCATGTTTTAGGGTTCCTGAGTTCAACCCTTCGATTCTCCTTGTGTGTTCTGAATTAAACCACAAACGATACACCAATACAAAGCTCACATCACGAGCTTTGTATAGACACTAAATTCGTAAGTTGAGAGTGAGTTTGGAGGAAGAATTGGAGCTGGAAAGTGGAGCTGTTCTCTGTCAAACTTGTTTCTGGAGCTCACTTTGATTTCAATTTTTGGTAAGCTCACGAGTCTCTGAGTCCCAAATTCGATTTCTCTAGTTAGTATAAGTTACATAGAATCTAGAAATCCTAATTTCCCCAATTGTTATCTCTGTCTTCCACGTAAACCAATTCAATCTTGGTGATGCATTCAAAACTGCTCTGCATGTTGGTGCTTGAAGTGGTTCGTGGTGCTGTGGGGCTTTTTCTTGCAATTTCTTGTTTGATTCACGTCTGAGAGGTAAGGGGAAGTAATTATATTCACTAGATAGAGTTTAAATTTCATTAATTGTGTTAGAGAGCCACCAAGAGGCTCTAAGGGCTTAGTTTGAATAGAAACTTTGGTTTGGAGACCAATCCATGCTCTATGACTGTGATGAGCAAGTTCTTTATCATACATGCAAGCTTAAATGAACTTTGTTTCATGAATATTGTGCTTATTTTGCAATTTGAAGTGTTGAGTTGCTAAATTGTATATTTCATGCATAATGGATTGATTCTCTGTCAAATTTGTTATTTGATATGAAATGAGTATGTTAACATGTTCAATATGTGGTATATGAACTATTGTGATCACTGTTTTGGGTTAAAAATGTTTAGAAATTGAAATGGCATGTAAAAACCAAGTTTCACTCTGTTCTGTCTGCAGATACTCGAGTATTTGGCTTAATACTCGAGTAATTCGTAGTGCACCAGAGTGAAAAATGGCGCACCAACTTGGGAATCAGATTGAACACTCGAGTAATGTATGAACTACTCGAGTATTCTGGGTAATGGAATACTCGAGTATCTCATGAAATACTCGAGTATATTTATGAAAACCTGAAACCCTAAATCTCTGAAAAGACATGAACGACTCGAGTATAATCATGAACAACTCGAGTAGAATCTGGAAAATGATTAACTACTCGAGCATTTTGGAGAAAACTCGAGTATTTTTAGTCAGATACTTAAAAATACCATTTTCAATTCTAAGTCATTTTGTAACTCTTAGAGGACAATAAACCAAGTGATCCTGGACTTAGAGGAAATTGATTGACGTTATGATGTTTTCATTTGAATAATGATACGTTGCTCGGAAGGCACGTAATGTATTAATAAAAGGATAAAACGTCAATCAATCTCTTTTAAGTAAGGTAATGCATTCATTCTGGAGTTTGGTTGGTAGGACGTATATCATGTTTTTGGTAAACATGTGGAGGGCCTCTGGGAGTGCCAATACGCTTGCTTGATGACACGTCGTTGACGTGGTCGGCTGAGGGAATGCCGATATGGTTATACCGTTTGGATGACGGTCCGTTTGGATGACGGGATATGCTCGGGTGGCATGGATACCAAGCTTGTCATGTACATTCTAGGTGAATGTACGAATTGTTGTATACCTAGGAATACAACGCACTATTGAGTGCTGGGTTGTCAGGGATGGACGTCAGAGAGTGACATAGTATGATGGAGATAGGCTTGAGAGCTAAAGTCATGCATCATGCCACTCATTTAATTCAACTGTGATAAATGAACCAAGTGTGGGCATCTTACTTGCATTCAATATCTGCTAAGTGTTAAATGTGATTGATATTAATTTATGCATATTTACATGCTTATATTGCATAATTTAGTCTCTGTTGATTATGTGTATAGAATTGCTTACCCCTATGCCCTTGTAGGTGATGTCTCGCTACATTGCTTGCATCGAGATCCGGCCACTTCCTAGTGGCATATGGATCTATGAGGACCATCGTGCGGTGTTCGAGGGGGAGGTAGAGATTACCTTCTACCACCCGAACTCGATGATACGATTCCGTCCTCGTAGGTTTAGGATTCCCATCATATACACTATGCATGTACCCCCATTTTACACCTACCATGGACCACCTCCCACGCGACCAGCTCGCTCTTACCATAGTTTTTGTTTTCGACCTACCCGCTCTCACCCTTTTACTTCGAGAGTCGTCCGCGAGGAGACTCCCCTATTTGATCCGAGGAGCCCAGTCAGGGTTTCACCATCACCTGACCCGGTACCCAGTGGTAGGGTACACTCTCCCTCGGATGAGATCGAGGAGGATCCGGTGGAGGACGAGAGTGGGGGCGAGCCTGTCGTGCATTCTACTGGGAGTGATTGGAGGGACGATGATCCCTAGGTACATGCATATGGTGTATGATGTGGGTCGGACGATCCGATGTGTGGAGGCTGTGGAGGAGATTTGTTGCTGCTGTGATGATGATGATGCTACTATCTTACTATTACTTTTACTTTTGGGAGACTACTGCTGCTACTACTCCATCTGATGCTGCCAGATCTATGTGACTATCCCTAGTTATATATTTTGTTATGTATATATATATTGTAGATATACTTTTGGAGCACTCTAGGGTTTGTAGTGTAAGATCCATGAAGAATGTTTTGATAAATGCCAAAAGGTTTTGAACAAGCTACAAATGTGTTGATCAAGTTAAAGCTCAACAAGCAACAACAAACATCAAGTTATGAAGAGAGAACCAACTCATGAAGACTTAGTTTGGTAGTTTATGTTTTATTGTTTTATCTTTAGCCTCACAAGTCTTTTAGTTTATGAGTTTGGGTAGAGTTTATTAGAGGGTAGTGAATCTCTTTTGATTGCATGATTATATCATATTTTGAGTATTCACTTTGCCTAAAATCAATAGGTGGCTTAAAGGTTTGAAAGAAAAGGTTTAGTTTTTGAGAAAACAAGTTGTAAGTGATTTTTAATGTTAATAATCGATTAACAGATTTTGATAATTGATTAACAGTGTATTTTGAACTGATAATCGATTAACAAACTTTTGATAATCGATTATCTCAACTTTTACTCGAGTAAAACCTTTTTCACTCGAGTGAAATTTATGCAGCTTTCGTATTACTCGAGTAACACTCATTTCACTCGAGTAACTTGATCAGATATGGTTTTTTTAAATACGTTTTTCCCTTCTCAAAAGCCATTCTAAGTGCTCCAACTTTTGGGTATTCTATATAAACTTTTTCCTAATCATTTCTATCAACTAGAATCATTTTGATACACAATTTTACAAAGAATCAAAGCCACACTATTCTCTCTCACTCTCTCAAGATCAAAGCTCTCATTTTTATATTCTTTGATTAAGAACCTTGAATCTCTCATGTTGATATTTCATAGCTTTTGAAAGAGATTCATAGGATTGTTTTTGTTTTCTATTGAGTTGTAATCATTGCAAGAGGCAAACATTCTACAACAAAGGAAGCCTTGATTTTGTGAATCAAGCAAGTTTAGTTGAAAGTCTTGAAGAAGCATTTCATCAAGCATTTGGAAGGCACTTTGAAGAATCTCAAAGTACTTGGAAGTCTTGTGAGTGAAGCAAGCAAAGAAGACTTGTTGTAGGGTTATCAACAAGCAAGTAGAGGTTTGATTAGATATCAATAGGGTTACAAGGCAAGGGTGTGGTATCTCTTGTAGGCTAGCAAGAAGGAAGTCTTGTGAGGCATTTACTTGTAATTTGAGAAACTCTAATTCCTCATAGTGAAGAATCTCTCTTGGTTGAAGAGGGGACTGGAGTAGCTTTCAAGTGGATGAAAGTGAACCAGGATAAATCACTGTGTCGTATCTCTAAACTCTCTACTCTTTACAATTCTTGTTATTAATTGTGTTCTTGATTGAAAACCTAGAAAAAGTGATTTTCCTATATTTGATTGAATTGAATCTTTATTGTGCAAAATTGATAAAGGGAAAATCATTTTCATAACCTAGGTGAATCAATAAGGATATTGATGTTGATTGTTTCCGCTTAATCTCTGATCATATAATATTTGTTAATTGATTGATTTTCATTGGTTTTAATCGTTTAGATTTGTTTCTTGCGAAAATCTTTCAAAGTTTCTTTAACACCTATTCAACCCCCCTTCTAGGTGTTCTCCTAGTGTTCCTAGTTATTTCACCCACCGAGTGTAGTTTTCCAACATGTAGTTACACTGTTATATAGATCTAATGATGGACTTGTATATTTTGAAACTTGGAGACTTTACGCATGGGCTATGTACTTATGACTCTCTATATCTATGAAAACCTATGTTTATATTCTATCAGTTGCATAGTCCAGTAATTTCCGCTTACTCTGATTTAATTTGTTTAAGAGCTCGGCTATAAATGGTATCTGTTCTATCGTACAAAGCAAGGGTAGCTTAAGCTACTTGATACAAAGATATTTTCTAAAAGATCGAATGTTACTCTATTTGCGAAAAGGTTTTAGAAATCGCCGAACTCGATACAATGATTTTCAGATAATATAGACTTGTTCTCCAAGACTTTCAAGTGACGATTCGTGCACCCGCTTTAAAAGAAAATTTTATTTACCTATTTTTAACACTCACAAGTCCATATATTATCCGATATAAAAGCATAATCACTATATTATATTGATATAATCGGAAGGGTGTCACAGAATCTGCTTCTGAAAATATCCCTGGTAACCTCCTGATTAGCAGCTTCCAAACCCCTTCGCAGACGTTCCCACCAATGTTCTGCTTCACCAATCAACATATACTGTGCCAACAAGACAGTCTGTTCAGCTGGGGTTCTATGGTACGGAGTATCTTTTCGATCTCCTGGAGCCATCGCTGCGCTCCATCAGGATTGTACCCTTCCTTAAATCTAGGTGGCTCATTCTTCTTAAATCGTGCCAACCAATCAATCTCGGCTGGGGCTGGTGGTTGAGGATTCAACGTTGCTGCTATTGCGGCTGCTGCCATATTCTCTGCCTGGTTCTAGTTCATCTGAACCAGATTCTCGAGAATGGCCGCCATACGATCTGCGTCCGCACGCCACCATGACATAATGACTAAGTCCTGAGGAATGAACAAGTTATTCCATATATAATGAAATAACTATTCAACTAAATGTAAATACATGTATATAAACTTAAATTATCTATTATACACTTGACACTGACTATTGGTTACTCGCTTGGTGAGTAAACCACTGGAGTTGTGAGTCCAAACTCCAAGGCCGAGGAAAAACGACTCTGATACCAAAATTGTAACACCCTACCTTAATTAATACTCTAATTACCCAATTAAGTTTTGGTCACTTAAAAATTTCATTTTAAAGCTCTTCGTTACTCGTTAAAAGTCCTTGTTTACATTAATTACTTATGAAAGTTCTTCGTAAAATTGGACGGAGTTTCCTTTGTTTTATTAACTTTCCAAAATATTAGTTTTCCCTGTAAACCTGTTTTCAATAAAAATCATGCTATTAACAGAACATCCAGACAACATAATTTACAATTATTTACAAATCTTGGAAGTGGTTTAATTCCCAAAAATAATATACATATTTAAAGTATTCATATTTGAACCCAAAACCCACACATAGTCTCCCAATTATCTAATTACACTCCACGGGGTGGAGTGTACTCCTGCTTGGCCATGCATTAGTGTAAGCTCCATCTTCGTACCTGTATAAAAAAGACAAGAAGGGTAGCATTACATAGAACTTAGAAAATAAATTTTAAAAAGACATAGCAAAGAACTAAGCCTAACATTTTTATTAACAATCATAATCATTTTCACGTTTATACACTCATTTACTTTTCTTTGGTTTCCCATTAGGACACTTATTCTTTTCTCAATTTATTCCTTTTCTCTTTACTCATTTCCTTATTTCCATATTCCTTTCTATTCATGTTCTCTCTTTCATATCTATCCTTTCATTAATTCTTTTCATTCTTTCCCTTTTCATTAATTCTTTTCATTCTCTCCCTTTTCTTAACTCTTTTCATTCTTTCAATTTTCATTAATTCTCCCTAGAGTCACACTGACCGTTTGGGTTATGTTTAGTTGCTCTTAATTATTCCCAAAGTCACACTACAAGAAAACAACATATTACCGACGGCCGTTACCGAGAGCCCTCGACGCCGTCGGTAAAAAATGCATTATCAGGGCCTGTGCCATCGGTAAAATTTCCCGCCATGATAAAATTTTACCGAGGGCCACACCGTCGAAAATGCCTTCTGAAAAACGAAATTAAAATAAATAAAATAAAAATAAAAAAATTATTACCGAGGGCTAGACCTTCGGAAAGCCCTTCGGTAAATGAATATAAAATAGTTAAAATTAAAATTTAATTAAAAAAGCCCTTGGTAAATAAAAGCCACATGCCCTCAGTAACTATCATTATGCCCTCGGTAACTCTCATTTGGCCCTCGGTATTTATTTTAAAGTGAAATAAGTAATACTGAGGCCATCTAATTTCTCATTTCAATTCCCTCGGTCCTTTTTCTCTTTCTCTTCGTCTTCCTTCTCTCCCTCTCTCATTTCCCTAGGCCACACTTCCCTCCTTGCCGCCGCCGCCACTCCAAAGTCCATCCCCTCCTTGCCGTCGCCGCCACTCTCTCCCTCTCTCACTTCACCTCTGCGTTCTCACCGTCGCTATTTATCACTCGGCGAGCCGTCCAGCAGAAGCAGTGATGGAGGTAATTTCTCATTTCCATTTCTATTATTCCTTTCATGGTTTGAGATTGAGTGATTTCCATTTGTGCTTTGTGATTCTTCAGTTTCTATTTTCGGTTTTTTATTTCTCGCCCTGATTCCTTTCTTTCTCAAGGCGGCGGCAGCGGCGCTACTCCCCATCCCCTTCCAAACCCGTATTCCTTCCTCACTCATGGCGGTATTCCATCTGGTTCATTCACGGCGGCGCGCGATTTCGGCAGTGTTCATCTCACTCATGGCGATATTCCCTCTAGTTTGTTCTTGTTCTTCTCCTTCTTGTTCTGGTATTCCCTCACAGGTCTCCATGTTTTTGCTTTGAAATCCCCATTTCACCCTCGTGACCTTCTTCCTTTGCTTCCGAAACAGGTTTCATGGCCAATCATCAACTCTCTACAGCGCTGTTGATATTCTCCATTACTGGGAAAATTCTTAGAGGTACTTATTTTGGTAGTTTTCTTCATTACTGGGAAAATGGTTTTTTTTTCTTTTTCCTTTTTTATTTACTTTGTTTTGTTATGTGTTTTGATTCTGATCTTGGTTTGGTTGCTTTTCTTATATTCTGTATATGAAGGACAACTGGTAACATGTGAAAGTTTGTGAAATTTTGTTCATTGTTGTGTTGTATTTTGAGAAACAATTATCATTTGTAAGAAAAAAAACATAACCTTGTGATTGAAATCAAGTTAACAATTCAGTTTTTTGCAATGTATTCTTCAGTCAGATGGATTTATGACTTTAGTTTATGCCATTTGGTAAGCAAAGACAATGTGGGAAATTAATTACTCAGATAATGTCATAATGTTGTGGTCCATGAACCTCTTGTAGGGAGTTACCTCCTGAATGTTAGAGGGTAGTTGTTTAACTGAATGCATGGTTTCTAGTTATTTCTTTTTTTTTTCTATTTCTCTTTTTCTCCTTGAAAGTTATCTGGTCATCATAATGTTTTCTTACCTGAATTCTTTTTTTCACAGCTAAGTTAATAATGTTTGGATTATCAATCATGTTTAATGAATAACTGACATTTTTATCGTTAATATTGTCCTCTTCACTAGTCTGCTATGTGTTATTATAACTTATTTGTGCAATTCTAGTTTGCTTGTTATTACTTACCAACAATTTGTTTTTGTGCAGGAAAGCATATGTACTGATGCAGCCTCCTTTGACTTGCCTTCTTGGCTTCTAACAGCTCGCATTTCTGAGGCTAAAACTTGTATTGACCTTTCAATAGAAAGAAGAGATAAATCAAATGATAAGTCACATAATCCAGATGACTTTTCTATTCTTAATGGTAAGCTTAATCTTATAAAATGCTTGTCAAAATTCCAATTTCTGTGTGATAGTATCAAGACATGCTTTTACTAATCTTGACACCATTATTGAAGAAAACTTAATTAACTTATCTAATGTAAAATTTGTTTAGGTTTCTTGGATTTTTTGGGGAGGCAGCCAACTGTGTACACTTGACAATATGTTTTTAGAAGAATGCTGTATATTCTCTGGTATACATATGATGATATTTTCTTTCTTGCAGCACTTCTTCTAAAAAAGTCTTCGTCGGTGCTGCTTCTGCTTCCTCATTTGAAGACTCTATCGAGTGGAAAGAACAGAGCGTGGGTGGAGTTTCATAATAAGACCCACTCCCAATTTGGTGGTGGAACCCTTCACTGAAAGGTCTCTCTTTTTTTTTTAGGTTCCTCTGTTATTAATTTCAATTATTGCAAATGTTTAATTATTTATTATTATTGTTGTTATTTGCTTAATACTATATTCAAATTTCAATTTGAAAGTTTTATTTCTTGCCCCTGCTTTATGCTTGTTTGCTGACAAAGATGTGGCTTTTACGCTAAAAAAATTGAAATTGAAGAAATTTCTAAAGATGGGGTTTTGAGAAATTCACATCAGTACGTGAAATAGCTTATAAGTTTGTTGCTTTATGTGAAAGGAATAGCATTCTGTAACTTTTACTTACCTTTGTTGTTGTTGTTGTGACTGCTGTTGTTTTAATTATGTAATGCTATTGCAGAATATATTTTAATGTGTTATGCATTGACATGTGTCCAGATTTTTGTTATTAGTTGTTGTCCAGTATTAGTTGTTGTCTAGATTTTTGTTATTTAATAATTGAGATGTGTTTGAGTGCAATTGTATTTAGGTGCTCTGTCTGTTTCGGTTTCATATGAAAAGTTCGTCTTGTACTTTTTTGATGTGATGTAATTTTGGAGAAGATGATTTATTTTGCTGTGAGATCTGAATTTTATTAGAAGCTTTGATATGTTTTCTACCTTTTTTCTTGCTTTGGGCTAGAAGTATCTCTTAGCTCTTTTGGAATAAAATCTTGTCTTATAAAAAAAAGATCTAATTTATGGAAGCTTTTTTGGGTTGATGTGGTTCACAACACTGCTGCTTCTGCTGCTGCTTAGTTAGGCATTTTAGCTTCTTGTTTATGTTTCTCCTGTTTTTGTTTTTGTTGGTGATATATTTTTTTCTTGTCTTGTTTTGTTCTGCAGCAGCCACTTTCATTGTTTGGACTAGCTAGCATCTTGCACTGCACAACACAGGAAACGTGTTTTAGGTAAATAAAAAGTGGGTTTTCTCCAATTTCTCAAGGGCCAAAGCTTAAAGTAGTAAGTAGCCTAATTCTGATGCTTAATTTGAAAATACAAGTTCTTGTTCTAGTCTAGGAGACCAACTAGCATCCGGAGTGTGCAATTCTTGTTTTGTAGAGCTCAATCTTTAATGTAATGTCAATTCTTGTGGGTGAATAAGTGAATATTACTAATCAACCTCCAACTCAGGAATTAGTTGAAGAAGAAGATGAAGGACATGATTCGGAGGAAGAAGATCTTTATGCATTGCTTGAAGATGATGATGAGTATCGGAATGTCTCCTTAGACTCCGAATAGGATTTAAGTTTATTCATAAAACTTATGTACAACTTTTTATTTTATTATGTCTCATACATTGTAGTAAACCTCGAAATGATAACTATTATACATGTTGCCTTTTATTAAAATTTCATTAACTTTTTAGTAATAGCGGAATTAGTAAATTTTCATAATTTTGGAGTATATGATAATTGTTTTTCTTATAAAAAAAAGTTTACATCATTGTTGTCTCATAAAAAATATTAACCAGATATTAAAACTTGAACCTGGGTGAATATTTTCATTTTCAGGTAAATTATCGACGGCTAAATCTGTCGGTAACTGTGTATAACTAAATCGTTACCGAGGGCTCTGCCTCTCGGTAACATTTGAATTACCGAGGGCCATGCCTTCGCTAAAAGAAAATGGTTTCCGAGGGCTGTAGCCCTCTGTAATTCCCTTTGTAAATTACTGAAGGTCTATGCTCTCAGTAATTTACCGAGGGCCTGTGCCTTCGCTAAAAAATTTGAATTACCGAGGGCCTGTGCCTTCGCTAAAGAAAATGGATTTCGAGGGCTATAGCCCTCGGTAATTCCCTCTGTAAATTATCGAGGGTCTAAGCCCTCAGTAATATTTACCAACGCCACTTTTACTGAGGGAATCGAGACCGTCGGTTGGCCGTCGGAAATATATCGTTACCGACAGATTTTTGTTGATTACCGAGGGATTTGGCCCTCGGTAACGGCTGAATTTCTTGTAGTGTCACATGAAACGCTAAGTTGTGATTTCTTATCCCCAGAGTCGCACGGACCGTCCGTGTTGTGTTTAATTATTCTCAGTCTCACATGGACCGTCTGGGGTTGCGCTTGGTTATCCCCAGAGTCACACGGACCGTCCGGGTTGCGCTTCGACAGAGTCACACGGACCGTCTGCCGATGTTGTTCTTCCTTTTTCCCATTAAGTCTTGTCTCCATTTCTTTACTTACTTATTCTTTTTCTCATCTTTAATTCTTAGTTCTCTTTCTTTCTTTATTTATTACTTATTTTTACTCTTCTTTAGTTTCTATTAATTGTTCTTTTCTCTCTTTCTTTTCATTAGTAGCTTATTATCATTTTCATATTATTATTCACAGTTCTTTTGTTTTATTCTCATCATTAATTGTTCTTTTCTTACTTTTCATCTATAGCTTATCATTGTGTTCTTATTATCATTCAAAGAATAATCAACAAAACATACATTCATAATAAACATACATACACAATCATCTCAATAATATAAATCCTTAAATCATCTTCTATCTTCTTATTTATTTATTAGGTTCCCATTCTTGCTTAACATCTTATATTAATCTCCCTAGATCCTAATTCCCTCAATTCCACTTTACTTATTCATTTGTGCCTAAGGCCTTTCGACTAATCTTTAATTAATTCCAATAAGTTTAACTCACATTTCTCTAACCTCAATGATTAATCAATTACTTAGTCCACTACATATGTTAATCCAATCCTACAACTACATCAAGTTCATATCTAACCTTAAATATTTATTCCTATCTATTGACATTCATCATTACACATCACTGATATAACAATCACACAAAATCACATGCATTATCATATATCATAAATATTCATGGGTATGAATTCGGTTATCTTTATTTTAAACATTCTATTTTTATCAATATTAACTACCCTAAGGTTCAATAATATACACATATATATAAATTCCTCTACTCTTAGCCACTATTATAAACATTCTAGAATTCATTCCCTAGGCCAAGGTAATACTCCCTCCTTACCTTGGATGGAGAGAGAGATGCCAAACCTCAAACCCTAGCTTCTCCTTTCTTGCCTTTGAGAATCCTAAAGCTTGAACTTTCTAAGCTTGGCTTGCACCCTCAACAAAGATACTAAGAGAGGTGTAGGAACCTTGTCTAATGGAAAGTGTGATGGTTGAAGAGTCTTCCCTTTCACTTGGGTGTGTTGGGGAAAGAGAGAAAGAAAGCTCAAAGATGATGATAATAGGGTTTGTGACCTTGAGCTTGGTGATGGAGCTTAGGGCTTAGTGGTGGTGATGCTTGTTGATGGTGGGTTGGTGTGGTGGTGCTTGATGTTTGGACTTGGAGTCGGTGAAGCTTGGTGTTCTTGATGGGGAAGAGAGAATGAAGGAGAAGAATGTGTGTGTTTGTTGTATGAATGGGAATGGATAAGAGTGAGTGTTATGAGTGGGGTGGGTGCAAATATGGTAGAGAGTGGGTGAAAAACCCGTTTTGCCCTCCAAAAATGCCTCATTTCGTGCTGGCACGCAGACCACGCGCCTGGGTGCCAAACTTCCTGATTTTGGGTGTTTCAGGTTGTTCCGCGTGCCTAGGCGCAGGGCTGGGGCGCCTAGACGCACACCCTCCTTTTAAGTGGAATATTTTGCATTCAAAATGTCATATCTTCTTCGTTAACCGTTGGATCTTGCTCAAATTTGGAGGCAAGCTCCCTAAGACCCTTATCTTCATATCCAACGGTGAAATTTATGTTTAAAGTTGTAAATATTTTATTCTTAATTTTCTAATATAGGGTGTTTCTAACACGAAAACACCGTTTCCTACACTTTTTTGTTCATCTTTAAATCTCCTATTCGATGCCAATGCTTCCTAACTCCTTCATGGCACTCAAAGGGATCCTAATCCATCACCTTAAATCCTCTTTATAATAATTATCATTTTTCCAACCTTATGATTATTCTAATTATTCTTGTAATTAAAATTCGGGATGTTAAATATAATGCACATGATCAAGGAATTTTTCAAGGTGATGATGATGTTGATTATCCTCTCGTATCAAGTAGAGAGAATACAAGGGGGTAAGAATCATTGACGGTGATTAACGCATTGCAATCGAAGGCACCGAGAACTGCGGGGTTGTATTGACTGAATCAAACTCAGCTTTGTTGATGTGTTAAATATGTATTGTGGTTATGAACTATGCAGGTACCATGAAAGCAACTATGCAGGTACCATGAAAGCAGGTGTTTGGCCTAATTACATAAAAGACACGGTGGCTCTCAAATCAAGATGATGTAGAGTTTTGTTCACGACGATCTTTTTTTCCTTTCTTTTATTTTCTGCCACTGCTGATCGCAACGTGGCTCGATGCCTTATCTATGCTCTCATTTTCGACATGGTATATTTCATGGATAGTGATGAAGGCTCCCTAACCATGGTGGGCTCTCAAATTGTTGATGATGTTGGTTGTGGGAATTAGTTTGTCGCTCTCATTATGGTCACCATTGTTACAGGGTGTTATCCCACATGTACGTGCGGTAAGCCGATTTGTTGAACGATGATTACAAGTTCTTGGTCAAAGAACTTTGCCAACCAAGTCAATGTATTTGGGGTGGTGGATGTTCCGTGTGTAAAATAGAAGTTTTGAGTTGGATCATACCTTAACCTGACATTTACAAGGTGTCGGTCATAATGAGTGATGATGGGCCATTTTATGGCCGTTGTGACTGTTTCTCCATAATTACACTAATGGCGCTTGAATGCTACTATGAGTCATAATAGCCGCGAGCCATTATAGCCGTTGCAATGTCTGGATTACACACCGGTTGTCGACTGGTGAAATGGTTGTGTTGGACTCGGGATTAGATCTCCGATTATGTGATATTTACTTATGTCACCTACATGATGACCATTTATATGTGGACCGATCATAATAAGTTCATTACTTTGCTACATAACAAGAATAATTTTAATAGCAACAAAAGTAATACTACTATGTAGAAAGTAATATAATGCAACGCTCAAGCAAATAGTTATTTTTAACATAAGTACTACTATCGTGTATCAATGACCCAAAGTAACACATTTTTTCCGACACTACCTGTCACAAGATTTTTCAAAGGGATTTAGTCGAAAAAAAACACTTGTATGATATGTTTGTTAAATTACGTATTTGGTTCCTTACCTTATTTTTTAATTTCAAATTGGTCCCTTACTTTTTTTGGTATCATATTGGCCTCTCATGTTTCTTTTTGCTATCAAATTGGTCCCTAAGTCATTGTTCATTGTAACATTCATGGCAGGCAAATGTCCCTCATTGTTATTTTGCGCGGAGAAAACTCATATCAGTTTAAGAAATAAGGTTTAGAGGATGATAGGTGTTGGTTTCTATTGACTGTGATTTGGGTTTGCATGAGGGACATTTTTTCTCATTGATTTTGGTTGATTTATGGGATATTTCTTGGCTGACATGGAGGTCATTTTTATGAGGAAGAAAGGGACAAAATTTTGACAACATAAGGGAAGGAAAAGGATGAAGATTCATCCCATAGTATCTTTATTATATTGATCCCATTTATTGGAAAACAAGGGAGCATATAAGTTTGTCAATAAGTTTGACTATAAGTTTGTCAAAATCAGATAAGGAATGAAAAAGTTATGTGTATTTGATTCGAAAAAGGATCAAGGCAAGAAATTTGGAACCTCAACATGTTTCTGGAGATAACAAGTTCAATAATAAGATGTTTTTGGTTTTTATTAAATTTTGTGGAAAGTAGGATTTGATATATATTCCGAAATTTTGATACGACAAATCGTTAAAAATACTTTTATTAGTGCCGAACTATTATCAGTCTGGGAGCTAAAATAAAAATTGTTTCAAAATACAATGATATTTTATATCCTTTTCCAAAATTTTATATTAAACAAACATTTCTAAAGAATCTTTATCCAAAAATGCTTGTAAGTCTTGACACCGGGATATGTAGACAAATTGAAGTAATGGCCGGCAAAAATGGTTGCTTTACTTTTATAAATAAGAAAATAACAAATTTATATGTATTTTGATCATAAAATACATTTTGAAACTAATGGCGTACGATCAGATTTTAGATAGGGTGCTTCATTCCCAAAGCCAAAGTCACCGTACCAAATCCATTATTTAGTTATATAACTTAATTGGGATAATGCATGGTATTACCTAATATGCACTGCCACCACTTAGGCTATGGATGAAACACTATTATATAATTTCGAGACCAAATGCTGAATCAAGAGAATTTCTCATGAAATGAAGCTCTCACAATAAAATTTAGGAAAATGGAAGCGTATGAGATATGCCACGTGTCGACGAGTCTTGAAAAGATATATCTTATGGACTAACACCCTTTCATAATAGTTTTAAAAAAATTAAAAATTCTTGAAAAGATATATCTTATGGACTAACACCCTTACATAATAGTTTAAAAAAAATAAAAAAATCTTGAAAATATATGTCTTATGGACTAATTAACACCCTTTCATAATAGTGTTTCTAAATATAATTTAAAAAAATAAATTCTGAAACAATACTAATGCACCCATACAAAATAATAAATTCTTGAAAAGTTATGTCTAATGAACTAACACCATTTCACAATAGTGTTACTAAATACATTTAAAAAAAATTCTAAAATAATACTAATGCACCTTTAAAAAAAAATCTGAAACACTCTTTCATAATAATATTAATGTATCTTAACAATTTAAGACTCTACATATAGTCAAACACTATATTATATTTTTGAACCCAAACATTGTAATCAGAGAGCTCCTCACGAAACGGAGTTTTCACAAAAAATGTTAAAAAAATAAAAAACAATGAGACATGTCACGTGTCTTGAAAATATTTAAAATTAAAAAAGAAACAAATAAACTAATGTAGGAGTGCAATGTTTTACTCTATAATTCGGTACAGGTTTAAGGGTGCAATGTTTTACTCTGTAATTCGGTTTTTTTAAGTATAAGTTGTAACAATGCAATTGAAATAATACATTGTTTCAAGTTTCAACCAATGAATCTTATTCGATACAGGTTCAAGGAAATGGTGCACTGTTTCCTGAATATTATTAAATTAAATATTATATATATATAATATTATATTAAATTTTATATTTTTAAAATTATAAAAAATTATCACAAGTATTATGTCATTTCAACAGTAAAGTGGTGTGTCGTTTCAACTGTAAAGTGGAACACTACATTAACTTGACACTTTTTAAAATGGAGATGGTTTGTTGTTTTGACAATGAAGTGGTACATTCCACTAATTTGGTACCTTTTGAACTGGTACAAATAAATTAATATATAGATATCATTTTTATTTATTTATTGCTTCAATTGGTATCTGAGTATGAATATTGCCCAAATTAAAGCGGACAAATTATATATTTTATTATAAATTCATAACAATTCATGTTTTATTTAATTATTTTATTTAAAATATTGATTAAAGTTTATCTAAGTTTCCATATGCTCTAATTAATTAAAAATAAAATTCAATATAAATTACATCTCATATTTTTTATTCTTCCAAAATCTAAATTTTAATTATTATATTATACAATAATTATAAATTATTATCATTATCATAAATGAATAGATAAATCATTTCTTCTTAATTCAATTAATATAAAACAAATCAAAATGTTTAATTCTGATTTAATTTTGATTTTCATAATAAAATTTATAATCATATAAAAAATGTTAATTTATTCACCAAATATATAAGGAATATCTCAAATAAGAAGCGTAATTTTTTATTCATAGGAGGAAATACAAAATTTATCCACAAAATAATTTAGATTATTTTTTTTACTGGTAGGGTTTAATTTGAATCCTTTCATTTTTGTATAATTATTTTTTGCTATTATTTAATAATAACATTTACTTTATAATAAAAAAAATAATCTTTGCTTTAAAATATTTAATTTAAAAAATTTAAAATTATAATAATCCGTGCATTGTACCTGATAAGAGCTAGTTCCTTATGAGTTAATAGACACTGAAAAATACATTGGTCATCAATTTAATCCCCAAAAGATATTTGGCATCAATTTAGTCCCCCAAAGATCAAGATGACATTATGAAGTGTAAATTTTGGTCGCTGAAAGATTCGTATGGGCATCGAATAAGTCCCTTAAAGGACCAATGTGGTGCCATATTAATTTTTGAAGACTAAATTGATGTAAAAAATCTTTTGAGTTCTAAACTGATGACCAATGTACCTTTCAAGGATCAAAATGACTACTAGTTCGATTCCTTATTATATAACATTCATATGCATCCATCAAGTGCATCACAAAAGAAACTCTGTGAATCCATCACATGAAATAACACCTTTTTATGTATCTTGCTTCATAATATCACATATGATACAACTTCCTTCTCTTGCCCTCATAAGCATGGTCTGTTTTCTCCTGTACAATGGAATATCGATCTACCATCATGTTCCTCAAACAAATGCTTATTGACCTTTCAATTCACAAATGATGAATTCAATTTTCATGGTGAGATGTGCTACTTAATTTTATTTTACTCAGAAAGTAGCACATATATCTCCAATGAATAAAATAGCTACAATAAAATGCTCTTTTCAAACCAAATATAAAATAATCGCAAAGCATCTCAAAACTTTTAGGTCTTATAGTTTATTTTGATAATATTCTTGTCAAATATTCATTCCAAAAATAAAATCAAAGAAGTAACTTATTAGTTCTAAACCCAACTAGAGCTACCCTTAAAAATTATTGTGTTGAAACATGTGATAGCCTTAGTTTTAAGGTAAAACACGGTAGGATGTTGAAGAAAATTTAATAAAATAATATGTTAAATTTGTCTTTGACTTTGTGGACACCAGTCAACTTAGTCCCGGAAATTAATGAAATTCAAAATTAGTCCATAAGATAGCAAATTAAAACGTAAATCGAGTCAGTTCCTATCATTAGTGCTCCTTAATGGTCAACCTACGTTGACTAACGGGTGGCCAAAGTGATATCATTTTAGTAATTTTTTATTAAAAGAAGCCTAATCTCAAGGATCAATTTGAATCACCTCATTCAACGACTATAATTTCATCTCTTTTCATCCAACGGTAAAAACTTCATATTCAATCTCTAACCTCAGGAACTAATATGACCTTGTTTTTCATCAAAATCTTCAGCAAGTAATTGATGAGGAACATGTAGTTGCATTAGTTCTGCTAGTAATACGTTAACATAACTTGCATTAGTTCCTAAGATTAACGAATATGCAGAGCTGGAACATTCAAGCTTTTTATAAGTTAAGCATATATTTGAGCGTATGGATCTTCTCCCTTGACAATCCAAACATATGAGCCATTGGCCACACCATATCGTCTTATTTTACATTCATTTTGAGTATGGCCGTGAATGCCGCAATAGAAACATGTCGGCTGTTTAAAATGATTTATTTTTGAAAATGAGCCGACCTTGCTAAATATTTTCTTTTTGGCATATGTGTAGCCGAGACCCATTTTGTTTGAATTGTTTCTTTGTTCAACAAGTAATGGATTTAACATATTATCACTTTTTGAAAAAGTTGCAAAAGTAGTTTTCAAATTTTGAATTTCTTTCTCATACTTGATGCAACTTTCACAATTTTGATTTTTCAATGAATTGATAGTATGTTCTAAAGATTCATTGTTGCTTTTCAAATTTTCAATGCATTTTTCCAATTCTTGAACTTGCTCTTTATGATTTAAAACATTCTTTTTCAGTTTAGCATAGCTCTTGGCAAGTTTCTTGAAATCGGATTGCATTTCAATGTAAGCATTATATAAATCTTCATAATCATCAAGTTCGGATTCAATATCAGATTCGGTATCAGAGGTTACCTCTTTTCCTTACACAGTTAAGCCGAACACCGAGCTTGGTGAAGCTTCTTCATCATGTCTTCCCATTAAGCACAGGTTCTCAGTTCCCTGCTCAGTTGAGTCGAGCACCGAGCTTGACGAAGCTTCCACATCATACTTACCCATTAAGCACAGGTTTGCCTCCTCTTCATCATTTGACGAACTTGATTCTGAATTTTCACTCTCTTCGGGTGCATCCCAGACGATGTAAGCTCTTTTCGGTTTAAGGTCCTTGCCTTTCTTCCTTTCAACACTGCTTTTCTTCTGCAACTTGGGACAGTACACTTTTATGTGTCCCGGTTCACTGCATTCATGACACCTGATTTTGTCTTTTAAGCTTGTTCCTTTTATTTTTGAAGAATTTTCCGAAATTTTTGACCATAAGCCCGAAGGTTTCCTCGTCCATGTCTGAATTAGCGTCGCTGTTAGAGGAGTCTTTAGCCGACTTAGTTGAGGCCTTGAGCGAGATCCCCTTCTTATTTTTGTCGGACTCTTCATGCATAGTTAAGCGCCCGAACTCCATCTCATGCTCCTGAAGTTTGCTGAACAGTGTTGCTGTGTCCATAGTGTCCAAATCCTTTGATTCCATAATGGCTGTGACCTTTGGTTGTCACTCCCTGCTCAAACATCTCAACACTTTATTAATAATCTCAGAGTTTAGAAAAGTTTTACCAAGAGCAATAAGATGATTTATGATATGAGTAAATCACTTTTGCATGTCATTTATGGATTCATTTGGAAGCATGCGAAATAACTCATATTTATGCATTAACATATTTAATCTAGCTTGTCTAACCTCATTAGTCCCTTCATGAGTAAGTTGTAGAATGTCCCACATTTGTTTGGCACTTTTGCAATGTGAAACTTGGAAAAATTCGTCATAAGACAAGGCAGAAGTGATGATGTTTTTGGCTTTTAAATTGTAAGAAACTTTCTTTTTATCATCATCATTCAAACTTGCCTTTGGGACTTTTACAACTTCCTCTCCTATTTTTCTTTTAGGAATAAAAGGACCATTTTCAATTGAATCCCAAATATCAATATCTATAGATTCGATAAAAATTTTCATCCGAGCTTTCCAATAAGCATATCCATCACCATTAAATAGTGGTGGACGGTTTATTGAAGAGACTTCACCTCTAAAGGGATTGTTAGAGCCCATGGTTTCCTTAGGATCTTTTCGAAAAAGTTTTTACACTCGATCTTTCGACCGAGCTCTGATACCACTTGTTAGAAACCAACAAGCGGCCTAACAATCTACTAGAGGGAGGTGAATAGTAGTTGGAAGCAATAGTATTAATTTTTCGAATATATTGAAATAGTTGAAATGATGCTTGCTGTTTTTATATAAAAGAGCGGGTTTTGTGTCGAGCAGTATGAGGTAATCGATTATCTATACCGATAATTCGATTATCCGAGTTGCAACAAACAAAAACCAGATTTTGCAGCGGTTTCACAACTAGCACGATTCAATTTATTTTAAGGTTCAACAAAGATGACTAAAATACTCGGACGATGCAGAAAGCAATAAAAAGAAGAGGCACAGAAATTTTATACTGGTTCACTCTCACCCTTGAGAGCTACGTCCAGTCCCCCCTAAACCTTGGGGAGCTTTTTACTCAAAATCAATTCAATAGGTTACAAAGGAATTACAGTGAACGCACTAATTCCTAACCCTTTCAAGAGTGTACCAAACTCTTAAAATCTACCCGAATTGAATTTGCTGGATGAAGAACCTCTTCAGCACTTCCACAGACGAAGCTCCTTGAAACCTTCAATGGAGCAGTGAACCCTGCGATGAAACCTTCATCACTTGCGGTGAAACCTTCACCAACCACTCTCGATGAAACCTTCACCGAGTCTCGAATCCAAAATCGTGATTTGTTGTTGTTTGTTGTATGAGCTTGCACCTTCTTGATTTGTGCAGACTACAACTCGAATCAACACATGTAGCGAATGAATATAATTCCGACCAGAAACTCAACTGAATATTAATCAGAAAGTGTGAAAACCAATTGAGTATTAGGTTGGGAAAAGAATTGACAGAGATGATTAACAATTTGATTTCGCGTGTGTGTCTGTCCGTCTCTTCCTGTCTTCTTCATACGTTCCCTTTATAATCTCCAAAATCCCCAAAGATCAGGGAGGAAATGGAGTCACCGAATTAGGAAAGATTCTGGGAGTAATTGCCTTTCCAACAGTCACTTTTGAATCAGATTTGATTTCAATCAATCCCTTCTTAACTGTTGTTTGTTGAGAAAGATGAACACCAGTTAGTGAACTCGGCATTTGTCAAAACGCCTTGCCGAGCTAGGGGACTTGTATAGTTGACCTGAACAAAGTATGACCGAGCTGATCTTACGCCGATCATTTTGTACTAAGATTATGAGCACCGACCGATCCGATCTTCTGCAGACCAGATAGCATTGAGATTATGAGCACGGATCGATCCGATCTTCTGCCGACCAGATGGAACTAAGATTCATTTGACTCCATTGATTGCCGAGGACCGAGCTCGACTTCATCAACATAGCGAGCTTCATCAATGGCTAAGGACAAAGAGAGCTGATTTATTCGTCTTCATCAATGGCCGAGGACCGAGCTCGACTTCATCAACACAACGAGCTGATTTATTTGTTGTCATCAATGGCCGAGGACCGAGCTCGACTTCATCAATACAGCGAGCTGATTCATTTGTCTTCATTGAAACCTTTTTGATTCTACAAAGGTGATTCAAATTGATCCTTGATATTAGGTTTTTTTTAAATGATCGTTTTTGCCATTCGTTAGTCAACATAGGTTGACCACTAAGGAGTAATACTAACGGCAAGGACTACTAACTTGACTCACGTTTTGCTATCTCAAATCTCAGGGACTATTTTGATCAATATCCACTAAGTCAAGGACCAATTTAACATATAACTCTAATTTAATATATCACCCACAAACATATATTTGTCAATAGGTATAAAAACCCTTTTGCAACTAGTGATAAAGTAATATATTCAATGCAACAAAGTCTAAAACAAGCAAAAGAGCCCTCTATATATTTAATGTGGGTAGATCAATCATGTGTTGTCATGCTTCATGCTTTGTAGCATGGGTACGCAAGTTTGGATGTTGTATCCGTATTGGGAACATTCTGGGCACAAGTACTCCACGGGTACGTCTGCTAGGTACGTACCAATCTGAACAAAAAATAAAAAAATAAAAATAAAAAGAGGTATGTTTGGGTGCGGAGAAGGAGGCATGGGTACAAGTATCGGCTAATGAACTATATATAAGGAACAATTATGGGAGGCTACCATCATTTTGAAATCCCTAATTTGAAGAAAAAAAGGAGATGAAAGGGTTTGTTGAAGAAGAAAAAGGGAAGATGAAAGTTTCAGAAGAGAGAAAGAGCAAAAAACTAAAAGGAAGAAGATGATAGAATAGAGATCTTGTCCTTTTCTAATCTCTCCTAATTTTATATTTTCATTTTAATTTTTAGTTTTTATGGGAAAGTTGAAAAGATTATGTAAAAAATGTGTATTCATAAGTCATGACAGAGCTAGCATGTGCATATGAAAAACATGAGGAATTATAATGAAATATTTTTAGATAATATATAGGGTCCATCTACATTACATGTTAAATAAGTTATAATAAAGATATACTTTCTTTTAAAGGAACATATATATATTTTTATAAAATGGAGTTTGAAATGGAAAGAAAATAATGATATATATTCATTAAATAACATCCTCTTTTTGTGACCTTCATATAAACTTTTATTTTTTTTATACATATATAGATACATTAAACATATATTATTTTTATCAATATATATATATATATATATTCACGTAGCCGTACCTTTTTTTTAAAAGGCAGTACTACACCCCGCACTGGTACTCATACCAGGTACCGTACCCATATTAGTGTAACGTAATCTCCATGTCTCAAAAAGAAACAATTTGCTTTGTTGAATATTGAGAAAACCTACAAAAGGGAAATTTAATAGTCCAAAAAAACCCCTTGTGCATTACCTCCATAATTAGGGATGACATTATTTTAATTATTAGAACAAGTAAGATTACACTATCAAAGTACTTTGAATAGTGATTCCAGCTCATAGAGTTGATAAACAATCATTGCTATTACCTTTCTTTTCTTTTTGGTGTGCAAACAGAATAGAACAAATCAGTGGCACGGATTTGGTTGATTGAAATCAAAAGAAAAATTCATTTTCCAATAAAACAATCTCAGGTTGCTCTAAACTTGGGACTTCAAATTCTCAAGCCTTAAATATTTGGTACATGATCATGTGAAATACATCCATTTATCTAATTAAACCCCACTTTTACTTATCTTCTCTCTAAATATATGGAATCTCACACCTTCGCATTATTATAAGCTAAATTAATGCAGCGGAGATGGTTTTATTTTTATTATACAAAATTGCTATCAAATAGAGGATGTAATACTCCAACTGTCATAACACTACACCAGATTTAAGGATCAACAACGTCAATTTTAGCCTTTCAACAACGAAACACTGTCTGCGAATGACGCTGTTAAAATTAATGTATTGACAACGCTGTTTTTAATATGGCATTGTTGTTACAAATATACTAACAATACATTTTTCAAATTGTGCTGTTACAAATAATATACTAACAACCCATTTTTAAAACGACCCTGCTGAAACAAAAAATTGACAGAACTCTCTTAAAATGGTATTGTCTTTTTTTTTTTTTAATTTTTAATTTTTCTTTTTATGAAAACGCCATCTTAAAAAGATGTTGTCTTTTTTTTTTTGCGTATTTTCATTATTCCTTAAATTTAATTAAATGATATTGAAATAAGATTGTACGCTTGAGACTATAAACAATTTATGAAATAACGCAAGTCTGTATTACTAAAATTAAAAAACACAAAATAATTATAAATATTCTTGTCAAATAACGTAACTATACTACTTGTTCAATGCTTGACATCATTCAAAATCATAAACATGGAAAACAAAATTATTGGTCAAAAGTTATATCTAGCTTCACTTCAATCGAGTACCAGAACCTATAATTATCATACAACTTAACAAAAATATTATCATAGATGTTTGTTCAACTTGCAATTCTTGATGACAAATCAATTCATTCCTTTTCCAATTGCACCTATCATAGCAGAACCTACAATTACATTATGAAATCACGTCAAACAAAAAACGAAAACTGTTATGCATATATATATATATATAATATAACAAGACATGGTGCGAAATAAGAACATAAAGTGAAACATAAAGCAACGCATTTAAAAAAAGATAGAACATATACACATACTATACAGAAAACATATTATATATTATTCAATATTTTGAGATTCTGTTATTAATTTCCATAACAAGTAAGAGGTTTTTCATAACAATAAGATAACTTACCTATTACGTTACGTTTTAGCAATATAATGAACCACTTATCGAGCTCACTCTTCCACAAGTTCAGCTAGCATACATTGAGGATATTTGGTTTTGCCTTTGAAGTCACATACTGTACCTTTAATCTTTGGATCTTGATTGCTTTGTTGGATGATTTCTTTCATGACATAATATCTACAGTCATCATTATTGTCTTGCTTGGGGCACTAAAAAAAACCAAAAAAATTAAAATGTAAAATTCATCATAACATTAATGTACAAATAATTATTTAAAATACTGTTAATATACCTCTAATTGAACCCAACCCAAATTGGTGGATTTGGGCGTCTCTAAAGTGGAACGATAGATCGTTAAACCTCAAATAAAATCAAAATAACTTCATATAAGTACATGATTTTAATTATCAAACATGTTGAAAATATATTAACCACATATGGTACTCATTAAATATTTCCACCGCGTTAGGGTAATTTTTTGGTTTGTCATGCAAAGGATCTAACTAATATATCCTTTCTTCAATACGGTTAATCACAATCAACACCCAATGTCGCTTACAAAAGTTTCATGATCATTAGAAATCCAAATTTGTTTGTGCAAATACACAAATTCATTATGTTATCGTAAATTACATTTACTAAAAAATGACTCACCCAAATCTAAAAATAACAAGGGCATATGATTCTAGTCGGGTTTTTTGCATGTGCAACCGCAAACCTAATAAACTCTTTGACCCCCTCCCAATATTCGGTCGACAATCTATTGGCAAACATGCATCCATTTTCGATCCATACTTTCTCGACCTAGCAAAAATTTTATTCAGAATAGTTATTTTGTGTCCAAAGACAGTGATGTCTATATGCTTTAATTTGTGTTTAAGGTAAATTCATATATATCACCAAAAGGCACCCCAAAGCCTCACCAATTTAGAACCCTCCCCAAAGGACTCACCATTTTGGAACTCTCCTCTTATGTTGGAGATAACAAATATGGATTTCAAACTTACAAAGTTAGTCTTAACATAACTTAATCCCTTTTATACCTAAAATCCTTTCGGCTAAGAATTGAGCTCGCTCTGTGTTAGTTTCATCGAAAGAATGTATGAGAAAAAAACTCATTACTCTTTCTTCTAGTTGGCTTTTGTGTTTCAGCACAATGATTGGTCTTTCATAGTAATTAGTAACAAACAGAGTTAGCCACACAAAGCACACGATGAATTAAAGTCTTAGCTAAATGTATAAAAAGGTGGAATTAAATATATATATATATATATATATATTAAAATTGTTAGCCTTAATGGAATGGACCAAAGCTATGTTATAAATAATTAAACAAATGAGGTAGACTCCCTTTCAGAGTGTTACTCTTCACTGTTATCATAATGAAAGCCATCTATCATTAAAAAAAACAATATAGTGCATCACATGGTTAGAATAAAAAGCACCAGCCACGCAGATTCATTTCTACAAGGTGAAATTTTCATATATAAGTAAACATAGTACATAAGCTAATCTCATTATGACACAATAATGTACCTTGATGATTTCTCTGACTTTGTCTGTTGGTGGAGGATCAAAATGTGAACCAGACAAAAGCTTATTGATATTGCTTCAACAAAAAACAACTCACTTTAGAAGAACTATTCAAATTTAGCAATAAAAGAAATCTTAACAACTAAGAGAAAGTGTTTTAGATAATTATAAAACAGACTTGGCTCTTACTTGTACACAAGCGGAACACGACAGCAGCGAAAACTGTAACACCCCTAAATTTGTCCCTTGAATATTTATATTTATATAATAAAAGTTTATTTTCCAAATTATAAAGTTTTCTTTTAAATCGATTAATTATATAAATAATTTGCATTTACTTAGTAAATATTTTAAATGAGTAAATTATGTGAAAATATAATTTTCATAGTTTAATCCTTAAATTAGTACCTAATAATGATATTAGAAAGGTTTTTGGAGGGAAAGGAATTAAAAACTAAATTTTTGAATTTTACACAGCATCTAACCAGTTAGATGTGCCCTGTAACCGGTTAGACGATGAACACAGAAACTGGGTTAGTGGGTTTTGATGAGTAATCACTTGATTATTCGAGGATTAGCCACGAATCAGCCCCAATCTTAGTGGAGAACACACGTCTACATGCATGGCAATCCAATTCCTCTATAAATAGCTGTCCTTGCATGAATTTGGATCCCATTTTTGGCTCTTGAGGTGTTGAAGCTCTGTTCTAGGGTTTCAGAATCGTTCCCTTCGATTCTCTCTTGTTTTTGAGTGTTAAAAATCGAGTGATACACTGTTGTAAAGCTTGCATCAAGGGCTTTACAAAGACATACAGTTTGTGAGTTGAGAGTTTCTTGAGTTTGAGAACGAAGCCTGCAAAGTTGAGGGTTCAAATCTGTCAAAGTTAAGTTTCTGGTTCTTGAAGCTCACTTCAAGTTTCGATTTGAGCAAGTACAGACCCTCTCTGAGTCTTAAATTGGTTTCATTCTTTCATGCATGTTGCATAGAACACAATCTAACCACTTTCCCCAATTTGTTTCTCCTTTTCATGTGTCAAAATCTCTGGTCTTTGAACCCTATCAAAACTGTCCTGCATGAGAGCAGAACTTGTGATTTTGGAGTGTCTCTGTGGTAATCTTGTTGTTGTTGTGTTGATCTTCATTAAGCACGACCCTAAGGTAAGGGAGAAGCTAATTAATCACTAGAATGAGAATAATTGCTAGGAAATTTAGGTATGAGTCACCATGAGACTCAAAAAGGGCATATATTTTAGAGGTTAAAGGCTTGGAGGCCAATTTCACTTGTTCCAGGACTTAGAGCAAGTTTCAATGAATGCATGCAAGCTATGTGTGTGAAAGTTTGATGTTAAAATCCTGTATATGTGAAATTGGTATGTTAAGCTGTCATTTATGCATTTTCGTGCAATTTGTTATGTGTATTTGAAATGCATGTGTGTTGGATGAAAGCAAGTGTTGGAACATGTTTATTTCCTGGAATTGAAGATATATTTATGGTTAAATTTGATTGGAAATGAGTGGACTGGGAAATGGCATGAAAACCCCAAAACAATGTTTTGTATTGCATGTTTTAACCGGTTAGGTTATCGTGTAACCGGTTAGAACTGACAGACATGGAAAATGAAGCCCAGAAATTTAATCACTGATTTTTACAATATTTTCAATGAACTTTTCCAATCAAACTTAACTGTAATCTATCTATTATGAACTGAGAATGTTGATGGACTTAAGGTTTTATAATTGAGTTCCATATTGTAATGGAAGTGATGTCATTGATTTGGTTTTGAAAAATAAGTCCAATTGAGATTGAGTTCTATGAGACTCTCAATATAAGAATAAGATCAATTTGAGGTATTTGAATTATCCTTAATCTGTTTTGAATATTAGATTGAATTGGGAATTAAAAATGGCATCAAACACTAAAGAAATTCTGGTTTGGCTGCAGGTTGTAACCGGTTAGATACTGACAGCAGTGAAAAAATCAATTGAATTATAACTTAACCTTTCTTGTGCCATTTTAATTAACCTTTTTCAATTTAATACTAATTTAAATTACCTTAAATACAAAATTGCGATTTTATGGGATAATTCATATAACCTCAAGTTAAGCTATCTTACTAAGAAAGTATGGAATTCTTAGTAATGTTATAAGCTATATATATATATATATATATATATATATATATATATATTGAGAATGGAAATTGTAACACCCCAAATTTTTAAATCCTGATTAATAAAAATTAATTATAAAGGTTTATTTGTAATTAATTATTTTATTAATATCCTTGATTCTTAATGATTTATTATGCATGAAAAGGATTGGAAAATCATTAACATATGAAAATAATGTTTTTACATAGTAGTCCCTGTTTTAGGACTTAAAAATAATAATGGGAAGATTTTGGATGAAAAGGAAATAAAAATATTTATTTTTATTATTTTAACTAAAAGACTCGAGTTTCTGAAAATACTCGAGTATTTTACACAGAGTTGCACTCGTGAGTGCGTCGGCTGAGTCACCAACTCAGAAACCTCACGAGTTGACACGTTATCAACTCAGGGACACGACCATGGCTTCGTGTCGACCTGCATGAGCGATGGATCTAAGTATATAAGCTCATGGTGTTGAAGGATCAACCTATTTTGGTCATTTTTGTTCTGGAATTCGAAGTTAGGGTTCCTGAGTTCTTGGATTCGATTCTCTCTTGTTCTTGAGAATTGATACACAAATCATACACCAATACGAAGCTTACATCTAGAGCTTTGTATAGACACCAAAATTGTGAGTTGAGAGTTTGAGTGTTGGAAGAATCGAAGCTCAAAAGTGAGGGGTTGGTTGCTGTCAACTGGTTCTTGGAGCTCACTTTGATCCTCAATTGTGGTAAGCTCATGAACCCTCTTGATTCCAATTTGGTTTTAATCTCTCATGCATGTTGAAGAGAGTAGATTCTAACCTTTTTCCCCAATTTTTGTGCACGATTACTCACTCAAACAATATGGTCTTTGGACTCTGCTCACAATGGTTCTGCTCTTTGGTGGCTGAAGTGGTGTGTGCTAGATTGGTGGCTGCTGTGTGGCTGCTGCTGTTCTTGAGTGTTTTTAAGCTTGTCTAAGTGTTGTCCAAGGTATGGGAGAAGTCATTCATATTGCTAGGATTATAGATTGTGAATTTAGTTTTGTGTGTGCTATGTGAATTGGACCAAGACATGCTTGCTGGACTTGGAGGTTCAGACAATCACTTGGTCATTTGATTTATAATATGGATAATGTCTGAAATGAATTAATGAAATTAAGCTATAGGGACTTATGAGTTTGGTTGAGTTATAATTGGCAAATATGATAAATCATGACCTTGATGTAGTATGCTTATGGTAAGCCATCAATGGACATTGAATAAGTTTGGAGTAAGTTCTAAATACTGCATTTGGGCTGTACAAACTCAGTTTCTATGTTAATTATGGGTAAATGTAATATTGTTATGTTAAGTTGCATAATATGTAGTTTATGCATAAATAGGAGCATGATAGGGATCTCTGTGAATTGTTGGGATCTTTGTGTTGAGACAAGTTTTAATTATATAAATAGAGCTCATTTGACCATTGGACTGAGTTAGAATTACTCAGAACTGAATTTGGCATGTCAAGTTGTTGGAAATATGGTTTTATGCATAATTGGTGCTCAAATTCAATTCTGTGTAATTTGTGGAGTTCTAAGTGTTTGAACATACTTGTTATATGGTATATGAACTCTGTGGATCATTGGATTGAAGTAGAAATGATTAGAATTGAAAATGGTATGTAAAAATCAAGTTTCAGTCTGGTATGTCTGCAAATACTCGAGTATTTGGCTTAACACTCGAGTATTTCGTGGTGCACCAGATTGAAAATTGGCGCACAAACTTGAGAATCAGATTGGACACTCGAGTAATACACGAACTACTCGAGTATTCTGGGTAATGGACTACTCGAGTATCTCATGAATTACTCGAGTATATTTATGAAGTTCTGAAACTTAGTTTTTCTGAAAAGACATGAACGACTCGAGTATATTTATGAACTACTCGAGTAAAAACTGGAAACTGATGAACTACTCGAGTTTTATGGAAAATACTCGAGTATTTCTGTTTAGAAAATTAAGAAATGCCATTTTCAATTCTGAATCATTTTGTTTACACTTAAGTGATAATAGTCCAAATAGTCTAGGACTTAAAAGAGATTGATTGATGATAATGTAAAGTTATTGACTTAATAATACGAGATATTATTAAGTGGGATATACCAATCAATTCTTTTAAGTTTAGGAATTGCACTCATTCTGGAGGATTGAGAGCTAGATTCATGCATCATAATTGTAAACTTGAAGAGGCAATAAATATGAGCACCTTACTTGCATTAGATGCTTTCCTAGTGCTAAATATGAGGGTGAAGATTGCATATGGGGCATGAGCCATTATTTGAGTTAAATCACTAGTTAAGTTGGTTCATATGGAATGAATTGTGAAATAATCATCATGTTCTCTTTGGATTGATAATGCTCATGTTTGCATTGGAGGATATTGAATGTGACTAACAGTTCAAGATTTGGGTATGATGTTGGGGAAGGATTTGATAAGCATGATCATGTCCACTTGGTAATTAATGTCTTAGGATATAAAAAGTTAATAGTTTAAAGGACATAAGAAAGAAACTATTACCTTATGATGTTGAATGGAGTAAGTCCAATACCTTGGAACATAAATAGACAATGACTTAAGGAGTATTAATGATAATGCAAGAGTGGTGATGTTTGTTGAGTATGAGGATTCAATCCAAATGCGTTAGGGCTTGCGCCCGATTCAGATATGTGAATGTTGGATAAGTGGGTTCACCCTGATTTCCATAAGTTATGGACTAACTCCTGCAAGAAGTCATTTTGGTTAAAGGATTCCGTATAGTATGGTGTGGCCGCTATACGAAGACATGTGGAACGGTGCGGCCGCCATATGTGGGATATGTGTTTGATTCCGTATAGAACGGTGTGGCCGCTATACGAAGACATGTGGAATGGTGTGGCCGCCATATGTATGTGATTCCATATAGTACGGTGTGGCCGCTATATGAAGGCATGGAACGGTGTGGCCGCCATGTGTATGATGTGATGATTAATATATGTGTGACGCATCTCATGCATGGTGTACAGGGAATCGTTCTGTGAGGTGCATGCGGGATTGGAAACCAGGTAGTATGGTGTGGTCGCTACATGAGACGGTTGGAATGGTGTGGCCGCCACCGTAGAAATGACAAGGACCTAGAACTATTGGTGGACAATGGTTCAGGGATCATCCCCTTGTATCATTTTAAGATCGTGGTCGATGGGGTTCTAGTATAGAACGGTGTGGCCGCTATACAGGTTGTGGAAACATCGAGCGCACGATTGCCTATCCCAGAGTGTTGTTTTTTGGAAGAATTGATTATGGAGAAATGATTTGAGAGACGTGCATGCATTGCATGAGAAATTAATGGTTTTAGCCAATGTTGTTTAATAAGACTCTTGGGCATGCTTTTATTATGTTGAAATGATATCTGTAATGATTGTGTTTGACCAATCATATAATCTGCTTAGGCGATATGACAAGTGACTGACTCCCATACTACCATGTCTGTGGTGGTAGGTTCTTTCAAAGGACAGGACTGAAGTCACTCCTGTAGGAGTGAAGGTGTCTAGAAGAAGCAGCCAGGATGACGTCTCGTCATCCGAATCCTTTTGCAGAAGGATCGAGTTGTGAAGACCAATGCTCTGGGTGTAAAAAAGGGGTTTTTGGGAGTTTGTATTATATAAGTATTTTACGCTCAGAATATTTTGTAAAGGAAACATCATCCTTATGAAAAGTACTTTTGGTTTTCACACTTTCATTATGAAAAAGTTTTTGTTAACTCGCATTTTTCAATGGACCGGATTTTGGGATGTTACAGAAATTGAGAAATCAATTAATGGCCAACCAAATTGAGAAAAAATATTGTATGCATTCATGCATGGTGAAAGGTGATGAAATAGGTTGGCAAGGAACGTTTGTCATGTTCTGGGAACATGAGGAGGGTAATCTGGGAGTACCAAATTGATGCAACATACTTGATGACACATTCTGGGAATGTGGCCAGTGTCTGGGACATGGTTTTTGATGCGTTCTGGGAACGTAATGCACACTCTGGGAGTGGTGCTTGTTTTCCAAGTATGGTTTGCCATACGTTTTGGGAACGTATGTTAGTGTTTTGGGAACACATTGGTGTACTGGATGGACGTCCGAGATTGATTAGTACTGGAGGCCTCAAGATTGTGAGATAGAAAGCATGCATCATGCCATTAATATAAAAGAATAAATAATTGTCAAACCGAGTGTGCTCATATGTAATTGCATACTTACTTGTGTTTGAATATTTGTGACTGTTAGAATTATTCTTGTTTGATTGTGTGATTATATTATGCTTACTCCCATGCTTTGTGTAGGTAATGGCACACTATTACCTAGCTTGCATCGAGATTCGTCCTATCCCCAACGGGATATGGACGTATGAGGAGCGTTGGGCTACTTTTGAGGGAGAGGTGGAGGTTACACTCTACCATCCCAACCCCTTGGCCCGAGTGCGACCTCGACGATTTCGGATTCCCATTATTTATACTATGCACGTACCCCCGTTTTATACTTACCATGGACCACCCCCTGCTCGACCTGTTCGTCGTTATCATACCTTTCGTTTCATCCCTATACTCGTTCTCACCCAGTTGCTCTAGGGTTGTTCCTACTGGGACTCCTTCACCTGATTCCTCGGATCCCGAGAGGACTGCACCGGTTGCAGATCCTGTACCCAGTGGTAGGGTACCTACTCCGGTGGATGAGGCAGAGGAGGACCCAGAGGAGGGTGAGAGTGACGAGGAGCCAGTTGAGCAGGAGGACATTACTGATAGGAGGATGGGTGGCCCTTAGGTATGAGCATAGTGTGAGTAGTGTGGGTCTGGGTCGTAGTAGCAGCTGTAGCAGATCATGGTGATGGTGGAGCGTTCTTGGAGGACTTGATGACCAGCTCTGGAGTGTCTTTATTTTGTTTATGTATATATATTGTATATATGTCTTTTGAGAGACTTCAGGGTTTTGGTCTTTTACTTTCAGTTTATGTTTTGGAACTTATCTCTGGACCTTAGTATCAGATGATGTATTTCAGGCACGATGGATGTATGGTGGTACTCATGACATCTTTATATATATATATATATATGTATGTTTTATGTCCAGTGATGATATTATTTTTCGAAACTATACTTTTTCTGCGCACTCTGATAAATAATAAACGAGTTCGGTAACAACAAGGGTTTTACAAAGATTTGATAATAATTTCAATACCGAATTCAAAGTATTTTTGAAGGATATGTTTAGTTTGAGAATAATTATAAAGGAAAAATTTTATACCCTATTTTTCCTATAATATCAAGTCCATATTGTATATATTCAAATTATATTTTCCTATAAGATATTTTAATCCAAGAGCGTCACAAAAACGACAACGAGAGCAACGAAAACGGCAACGAGAGCAGAGACGACGGACATGAGATCAGACTTCAATGGCAATGCACACGATAGCAGTGACAACGCACACGAGAGCAGGCAGCAGCGATCACAAGGGTGGCATGACAGCGATGGCGGTAGTGACGGCAGTAGTGGCGGAGGGCAGCAGCGATGGAGAGCAGTAGTGACGATTTTGTGTTAGCACGTTTACCTTTGATGAGAGGGAAGAGATATAGACAAGGGTTTGTATTATGGAAATAGACAACACTAATTAGGTTTTATTTGAGTTTTTTTTATTAGGGCTTAAAAAATTGTAAAAAAATATGGTTTGCGTGGGAGTGGGGGAAAACAATGACAATGCCGTTTTAAAACAACGTTGTGAAAATGGGACAAAAAAAAAGACAACGCATTATGAGGATGATGTTGTTATTTTTGGAAAAAAAAAAGACGTAAAAAATGACAGCGCTGTTTTAGAATGGCGTTGTGAAAATGTGACAAAAAAAACAATAACACATTATGAGGATGACGTTGTCATACTTGAAAAAAAAAGACAACCACGTTTTAAAATGGCGTTGTCTTATAAGGAAGTGCGAAAATTAACCGCCCCTGACAACGATAGCGTTGTCATTTTACGTTAAAGACAACACTAAGTAAATATAATGTTGTTAATAATTAAGCGTGAATTTTTCACAATTCTTTTTACAAAGACGTTGTTGAATGGACGTTGTTAATATGCGATTCTGGTATAGTGTAACTTTATTAAAAGCTGATATTTTTTTTCCATTGTGGCCAACACACCACTGCCCTACTCATGCTTTTATTATTAAACTTTTAAATTGATATTTAAACTATATCCATGAATATCGCTAGATATACGAAAATTAGATGCAACATCTCGTCAATTGCATAGTCATTAAGGTCAAGTAAATATAAGAATTGGTTCCAAACTATAACCATAAATAACAAAAATAAAATAAAGGGTTTGTTTACTTATCTCAATAAATTAATGGCTCATGAACATCATCCATGGATTTCTTATATTTATTTCCACGATAGCAATAGCCATTTCTTCTCTCTAACGGTGGTCGATAATCAAACCAACATTAATTACCAACACTTTGAGAGCAGGGAGTAAAACAAATGACAAATCATTAACCTACTCCAAACGGTTCCTCTCCAAGCAACCACAAAGCCCCTTCTCCCTAAAGCAACTTTCCCTTCATCTGTGGCCACAAAAACATTTCATATGTAGTTTGATTCCTTGCACTAAGCCTTCGTTATAGTGCATAACATGTTCTTCCAAAACCACTTTGGAGAAGAATTCACTCTTCCTATACAAGCAAGACCCAACATACTTAGATGCTCTCTCAGTGTTGAAAGCATCATAAGTAGTTTGAGCCAATTCACCATAGTATATGGTGTACATAGGCAAATCAATTTCAAGATAGACCCATCAAATGATTTCCATTTCTTAGTTACATTTTCCTACGTCATCTTTTTTCTTAGTTCTTACCAATCTAATGATCACCAAAAATACAAAAATTAAAGTTGCGTTCAAATTGTTGGAAATATAGATGGGTGTTGATCAATGATTTACCTACGTCGTGGTATAGAGGTCAGTGCCTTGAAAGCGATTTCTGATCTGGTGCAATTGGATTTTGGGTCGCTTCCCAAGGTTAACACAACCAACTCTTAGTCTTATGCACTCAAGACCAAGAGATAAAGTCTACAAAGTTCAATTGTCCAAAATGAGAAAACCAAAATCTAATCTTTTTTTTCAATGTGGTATTTTTGTTTGCTTTTTCATAAACTACCCTCACCCAAGTGAGTGAGTACCTTATACAAGAGTATGATCTTCATATAGTATCCAAATTTTCCGCGTTCGTAAACCAAATTATTGGTATTCAACACTATTTAGTAACCAGTAAAAATAGAGACATTGAATTATTTTAAGCCATTAAAGTAATAAATAGTCAACATATTACCATTATAATTTTATTGGTGTCACTATACCAACAGCTCAAACTCTATGTAAACAAGAATTTAATAATTTTCAATTTGAAATAACAATACAACATTATGGTGGCTTATGACAATGATAACACCATTTCTTGAGTCAATAACCTGCATCTTCATCTAAATAAAGGCAAGAGTAAACACTCTACAGAAAGAAGCTGAAACAAGAAAAATGTATGTCATCAGCAACATGAAAATGCTATACAACAATATAAACCATCATTACATATGCCCAAGTATTCTAGACACTCGCTTTAGACTATGTTGAAATTTTGAAGAGATAAATCTTGATCAATTTTTTTTCTTATTAAAACGCAAAAAATCCATAATTTTCTAAGCACATGACCCTATTTTGTTTTATTGATCAAAATAATGAAAATATAGGTACCACTTTAAAGAAGCTCTAAAAAAAGAAAAGTTGTTACTAGGGAATTGATTGGGTCCTTTCAACTAGATTTCAATAAATGAAAACATTATTGTATAAGCACACTTATGACTAGAATAACATGTATTCTAAATTTGAGTATGAATCTTTGGCCAAATAATTTATATAGAAATACCACTTATTCTACAAAATGAATTTTGTTAAATATAATGTACCACCAAATTTATTTTCACAGAGAGTCATTATTAAATATATATTATATTTTTATCGACTTCATAAAAGATCACTTTTTCACTTAAAAAATAGAATGATTTAATATGTTTATTATTAAGTAGGCTATATATCAATATCCTTGAAAATCAATTTTCTAAACTATGAATTATTTATAAAAATGTAGTACCTTCCAGATAAACATATAGAAGGATTGTATAGAAGACTTGCTCCTCAGATCTACCGATTTGCCATGATACCACATCACCGAAGCTAGAATGGCATGTATCACACCCTATCAACGTGAAATGTGTGAAAGAATTTTAAACTTTGTCAACAATGATCAAATAAATCTGTGTACACTACTTGTTATCAATATTTAAACAAATATAAGTAGTGATATGATATTAGAAGAGAAGCATTAATTTTCCCATCAATTAAAACCTCCATAAAAGGACCATTTTATCTTTCTGACAAATATCAAGAGCCTAAATTTGTAAAGTCACCAAGATAGTGTATAATGTAATAAAAAAATTGCTTTCAAATTTTTGTATAAACATATATTATATCCATGTTAATTATGTAAAGCCAAATGGGAGCATACATTAGTTATACAACACCCTATCCCAAAGCTTCAAAAGAGATGAAGGAAAAAGTAAAATTGCCAAATTTGATAATGCCATGATGCCAAATACTATACAATAAAAAGCAATGTAACAAAAAGGTATTATACGCAGGAGTATATATCATTTGATATTAGAAACTCACTATTTTACAAGACATGTTAATTAAAATTATTTGCTGACACAAAAAATATAACTACTTAAGAGGAAGAAAGATAGTACACACGAAACTGTAACCTTATACAAAGCAAAAGGCATATTACCGTGGAAAGTTTTCTCCATAGGAAAGGAGATGTTACTCCAGCCAATATAGCAACTCCATAACCCATAATTAGCAGTGAAATACCCATCGTGAATACCTAATAAATATTAATTAGGCATGACCATATTAAGCACATTAAAAAATAATTATTGTGTTATTGAATGAGTCTAATGTACCCGCTTTTGACCCAAACGTAAGGATAAAGATTGAATGCCAAATTTTTCATCTCCTTCCATATCAGGTATATCCTTTAAAAAATTCAGCAGAAGAATTTTCTTTAGGTACACATATCTAAATAGAAGTTTGATGTCCAAAGAGAAATGCTTATTTTGTGAAATTATAAGTGCTTACCTTGAACAAAGCTATAGCTACACAAAAAATACTCAATATTATAGTCGATAAAATCAATGGTCTTGGAAAGGAAGCTGGCCTCTTGAAGACATAGGTCTGGATGTTAATATTTTTATTAGCAATGAAAGAAAAATATAATCTTGTGAAAGATGAATTTTAAAAATCATAGGAAACAAAGATGAACTTGTTAGACACAATGTTTAAGCTTATTATAAACACAATATCACTAAGAATGTATGCATTTATTAACGACAATAACTAGCTTAATCGACAAGCAAGTGTTACGAACCCTTCATTACTTAGCCTTTTATTTAAAAATAATGGTCCCTGTATTTTTAACATATTTGTTTAAATAGTTCACAATTTTTGAAACCCTATTTTGTAGTTGGATGGGGTGCTCGCAAAATATCCTTGCACTAGTATAATAATCTTAATCAACCCATTAAAATTAATCAGGTCTTAAGTTTAGAACCAAAACCAACAATTTATTGCCTTTTTAAAATGTGATGAACAAGTGATTGCAATGCAATTAATGTTGGAGTTCAATTTATTATCAAAAGTTTCAATCCAGTTCTTTTACATACTTGATGTGTGTCTGTTATATGATATGAAAATTATACTAATAATGTCATCACAAAGATTTTGGTTTAATATTGTTTACATAATAAAAAAAGGCTTAATTATGTCACAGGTCCCTGAAGTTTGGGGTACTTTTGCCAGATACCCTTATTCTTTTTTTTCCAATGTCTGACTCCCCGAAGTTACTTCTGAGTTTGTCATATACCCCTACTCCCAATTCTGGCCAATTTTGTTGACATGTAACATTGGAATCCTGATCAGATGCAGGAGGTTAAGCACTTGGTGCCCCGTGGTCGAAGATCCTTTTTTAAAAAAATTTAAAAAAACTAAAAAACTTAATATTTTTATATTTTTAGTTAAATAAAAAAAGAGAAAAAAGAATTGAACAGAGAGGTCGTCTTCGCACGTGTGACATCACTGGACATCGCATGACCAACCTCCTGCGTCTGATCAGGATTCCGATGTTACATGCCGGCAAAATTGGTCAGAATTGGTAGTAGGGGTATATGACAAACTCAGAAGTAACTTCGGGGAGTCAGACATTGAAAAAAAAAGAATAAGGGTATTTGACAAAAGTACCTCGGACTTGTGACATAATTAAGCCATAAAAAAAATTCTAATTATGTTTTAAATATGTGCATTATTTACACAACTGATAACATATTTATATTATATTTATTCATATGCTTGTGTTCTTTTTACACAATCGACATATCATAATTTTGTCACTCTCTGTCTTTACGTATTCAATTACCAATATGAAAATATTGATCTATTTGTGAATTAATTATATGGCATGATTTTATCCATTAGATAGCAATTATTAATGCACCATTTAACATAAACTTTACATCAAATCCAATGCTATTATTAAATAAGTATGCATCATGATTCTTTTTCTATTTTCACCATCCCTTATTTTGATAGATGTGGTCTAATAAGCATGTTATCAACTTAGCATAAATAAATTGTGATTTAAAATAATTTATCACGAGTAAGACCATGTCAACCTAATGAAGAATAAAGATTTGATGTTGAATATTGTGTAGAAATATGAATGCATACATATCCACAACAACCCATCTTTAAACACAAAAATTCAACATTACAAAACCTGTATGTGAAGAAAATATCCAACTGGCAATGTTACTCCCAAACTAGCTACAAAGTTTATAATTGTAAGTATCGACGACTTTTTCCATCGCAACAAGGGCAACTGAAAATTGACACAAACAATAAAGTTTAAAATTGTAAATAATGTAGTCACCATTTAACAAATTTTTCCAACATGATAACGTCAAATAATTTAAACAATTGACATTAACTTTACGTACTATATATGTGTGTGTGTTTCATTACAACACGAGTTAGATTATATTAGATAGCTCATGTGGCTATAATTCAACATGTGGCAAGATTTTATTAATTTCTTATCCAGAGTACAACATGTTTTGTTTCTTTGTTGAAATATTAGTGCATGTCTCTTGTGTAGACATATCTTCATATATATATATAATGAGAATTTTTTCTACCTTTTTTTGGCACTTTTCCCTCCAAAACTTTATTTACACTATGCTTCATAGAGTGTTTTTTCAATTCTTACATTTAACTGAATGTTTTATATTTACAACCAACGCAATTCTTCATTTACTATCAATAAACCTCAATTTATGCTATTGTTTTATGTTTGTCATCTATTGCTTCTGTTTTGGATGTTATGACAATTGAAAAGTTAGGAAGTCTGCCATATATATTTATATAATTGAGCATAACTTATGTTTATTTATTTATTTGCACTTCTTTTTATCATTTTTTCCTATTTTCTTTTATGCACTATTCTTTTTCTTATACTCTCTATATGCTTCACCTCTTTTGTTTTTCTTCAGTTTTAGGTTGATGGATTCTCTAAGTAGATGACGTGAAGAGGAACCACAAAAGTTTTTAATAAAGTTTTTTGTCTTTTGTTTTTAGTTTCTCATAACAGAATTTCCTCCTTTTCAGTTTTCTTACATTAACAACGTATAATTCTACTAGAACCAAAAAGAAAAAGTGTCAAATTTTGTGTTAATAACTAAAGTTGCGGGGTGAGTTAGTGAGTTATCCTTCTAATTTTTATATGCAAATGGTATGTTATATCTAAAGGTTCGTGATAGTTGTTCATTATTTTATATTGGATATTTATGTTTGTCGTGATTTAATTATTTATGCTTTGACATATTTCCCCAATCCTTTTGTTTGTTATTGTCATTCAGAAGTCTTTTACACACTTACTTTATTATGCACATTCCTTTTAGGTGTGGATTCTAGTTGAGACAACCAATGGGTCATTATGTGGGATGAAGACGTCAAATTCCTTGGAACGATATATCGTTAGAGTCAGTGTTGCTGTAAGTTCCTCTTGATTGTTTTGGATGAGAATTTGACAAATCTAGCCTCCCTATATTTTGTTTGGGAGTGGTTCATTAGTTTTCCTCCTAGGATACCTTCTGCTATCGACTATATCGTAGGGAGATCAAATGCTATTGTTCGGGCTTTTGCAACCTAGTTTGGTGAACGTCCCTACATTTTTCCGGGAGTGGTTCATTAGTCTTCCTTATAAGAAACCTCCTACGATTGAGCATATCAAAGGGAGATTGAATGCCTTGGTTCGAGCTTTTGCAGCCCAGTTTGGTGATGGGGTAGATTTAAAGTTTATCTATTTCCCACAAATTGTGCTAATGTTTTGGTCCGTGAGTTTGTAAAAACTGCAAAACACCCTTCAAGTTTTCTCAGGGGATTGAAGACTACGTAGTTCTTATTTTTAGATTGTGTTGATGCTTTCACATGAAGGTTATCAGTTTTAAGAGTATAATTTGGGTACACTTTCATGTGAAGTTGCACTTTCATGCTATTGTCAAGAGAATCTTCTCTCTATTATTGTCTATGATGTGCTTGATAGCTTTAGGAACTATATTGCAATGTTGTATGATGTTGTATTTGAGGTTTTCACGTTGAAGCTGTACTTGGATAACCTTCTTTTGGTTAGGGCTTCTTTGTTGATTAAGTTATCTTTTCAGAATATCTTCTCTTGATCTTTCAGATATTTGAAGTATTTATCATCTATTTTCATAGATAATCTATATTTATAATCAATTGCCAAGATATAATCCATTGAGATGTTATCTTAGATTAATCTTTAATTTGTGATAAGCTAAATACCTTTTATTATTATTTGATAATATAGTTTATCTTGGAATAAATCTAGTTGTTCAATACTCTCACTCTCTTTCTCTCTCTTACAATTTTAGAATTTTTAATATTTTTAATTTTACTTTAATTTTGAAATAAATTATTAAAGAAAGACCAATGTAGACCAATCAACATGTGACATGTGAACCACATCATCACCGTCAATTTAAATTTGGACCGAAGGACTAAATTCGCCAAAAGTTAAAAATTGGGGGACTAAATTGGCCAAAAAAATAGTAGGGAGACTAAATTCGTCAAATCAATCAAATTGAGAGACCAAAGATGCAATTAAGCCTATTCAAAGTGGAAAAATTGTAGATCATATGTTTGTCTCTTTTGCAGCATTTGTTGAGGATGTTATTCGCTTATAAACGTCTTATTGTTTTAACAATATGACAATTCAATATAACAATTCTTCTTTGCTTGCTTGGATTGCATACTATTGGTTGTAGGTATCTTACATCCTTTTTTATGCATATTATAACTCTTTTGCATGTACATTTAATAAAATTGAGTTTCATTGTCTTGTGATTAGGTGTAGTTGTGGAAATATGGATTTCCCCTATGCCTAGTTCAATGTGTTTTAATGATAACAAATCATGTTATTTGTTTTACCTTTATCCCGCCTTTACTTGATTGTTTGTATTTATATCGTCCATTATATATTCTTTATGTGTTAACTTACTTGGGTGTTGGAGATACCCTCTTGCAGGATATTGTAGTCTCTAGTTGATACGAAGGGTAATGTTGTATTAATTATATTTATGTGCATCAACTTAGGGGGAGAATGAATGTCTACATGACTCTTTGTTATTGTTATATATATTATTAACGTTTATATGACTGTATTGATATTCCTATGTGTGAGGGGGAGACATACATATTTGCATATGTTTTAACCCTTGTCTTGCAGAATAGGTTTGACATCAACAAAAAGGGAAGTGTTAGAAATCAACGTGGAAATACGTTGAAGAGTTTTGATGATGCCAAACTAAGGACCAATTAAAGTCAAGATGCAAGCCAAGTGTCAAGCAAGAGTGGTTTTCTTCCTTCCGTCATTAGGAATCAATGTAAGGCTATGTAATTCCTTCACTTTAGTAATAGGCCATCTTTAGAGTTATTGGAGAAGAATGTTTTAATTGCAAAATGAATTTTTGTGAAATCCTTTTAAGTTATATTTTCTGTTAAAAATGTTTTTGAAAACCTATGGTTACATACTCTACTTTAGAAAATCAATTTTATGAAAATAAGCAAAAATAATCGATTACCTCTCCTGGATAATGATTACTATGTTCCTGAGTTGTGACATGAGAATTTTAATTAAAAATAATGGATTACCTGTTTTCATAATCGATTACCTGTTTTCATAATCGATTACCTTTCTCACTGAAAGTTGTTAATTGATTACTTTGTTTTAAATAATCGATTACTTTATTAAAAATGAATTTCATTATTTTCACAGAAAGAAGATAATTGATTACCTCCTTCAAGTAATCGATTACAAGTTTTATTGAAATCCGTGTCAAAATCAATCTTAAATGTTTCCAGATTTCTTTTTACATAATGGATTCTGATTTACTTACAAAATTCGAATTTAAATATTATTTTGAAATAATTCCTTATTTGTTTTAAGAATAAAATCTTGGATTTATTTTTTAACTCTCTTTGTTATGTTTTTTATTTTAAAACTTATTTTATTTTATTTCTAAAATCGTTTTTGATTTGATTTTGAATTTGAATTTGAATTATTTCCAAAATCGTTTTTGATTTGATTTTGATTTTGAATTTGATTTATTTCCAAAATCGTTTTTGATTTTATTCTGATTTTATTTTTCAAATTCAAATTTCAAATTCTTCCAATCAAACTTTTTAAAAGGAATTTTTCTATCTTTAAAAATAACTCTTTTGATCTCTTTGAAAATTATATTTTGAGAAACCGCTTTTCATGTTCTTTTTCTTCTTCTCCATATTCTCTGAATCTTTGGCCTATGCTATAAGTGAATCCATTACCTTTTCCATTAGAGCATTATTGTTGTATCCGTGTTGATTAGAACACATATTTGTTTGAAAGCCGAATTGTTGTATCCACACTATTTAGAGTGCAATATAGTTCTTGTACCAATCTCTCATATTCATAACCATTGTTGTAAAGGGGTGTGTGACCCTTAGTGATTAGGGAGTGGCTCCCTAGTTCGGACGTGTGGCACGTTCGTGTTTGTAGGGTGAGGAACCCTTATTGTGTATCTAGGGTAGTGGCTAGACGAATGGTGGGACACCTAGTAGATAGGCTACCTTAGTGTGAAGGTGTGGCATCCTCTGATTGTAATTGGGGACGTGAGGCGTCTTTGGTTAATAGATAAAAGCTCAAGCGGGTCGCTTGGGGACTGGACGTAGGTCTTTCACTGGAAAGACTGAACCAATATAAAAATCCTCGTGCAGTATCTTTATCCCTTATCTCTTTTATTTATTGTTGTGCATATTTTTATTGTGTTAATTATCTTCTCCGCAACGTAAATATTATTTATATTAATTTAATTATTTTAAATTAATCAACACGCGTTAGACTTTTCGTTGTTATAGTGTTTCTTATATTTGCGCGTAATATTAATCGTTGTTATTATTGTTTGCTTCAACTTGTGCATAATCGTTTTCCGCTGCAAAGATTATTTATTTTATTGAAAACGATTGATTTCAAACGTTTATTAATTATTTTATAAAAACCCAATTCACCCCCTCTTGGGTGATGGTTATCAATCCTAACAATTGGTATCAGAGCTTCGTGCTCTGTTTAAAGGCTTAACAGCCCGAGTTTAAAGATCCAAGAAAATTGGCTCCAATTGGGATATTTTATTTGTTTTAATATGGAGGGATTTGCATTCAATGAAGCACCAATTTTTTATGGAAATAATTTTCATTATTGGAGTTCTAGAATGAAAATATTTTTACAATCTATTAGCTTTCGTTTATGGCATGTTGTTCTTAATGGTTTTGATTTTAAGCCAAAACATGTTTTAAATGATTTTGATGAAAAATCTTCTTCATTCAATATTCAAGCTATGCAAATTTTTTGAATGTTGATGCATATGCTAGAATTGATGATTGCGAAAGTGCTAAGGATATTTCGGATACTTTACATATTCACTATGCTACTAATGATCTTTATGAAAGTGAAAGTATCCACAAGAAAGATGAGATACAACAACAAGAAAATGTTATAGAACTTGAAAGGACAAACTCCTTGGATGAAGATTTCTATGATGGGACCGAAAGCATTGAAAGCAACTCAACGTACAATGAGGATGAATTATAGAGGTTATTTGAAAGCTTTATGGACTCATTGGAGGAATCAAGTTCTTCGGATGAGGAGTCGATGGAAGATGAAAACGAAATATCAAATTACAAGGCTCATGAGGTAATTTCAAATAGTCCTTGTTCTAATAAACTACACTACGCATATAATGATTTGAATGATGATTTGATATCTTTAGAAAATAAAAACTTGGAATTTTTTACAAAAATTATCTCTAATTGAAAATGAAAATGATATTTTGAAAAATGGAGATATTTTTGATAAAGAGATATTTTTAGAAAATAGCTCCTCAACTACTTTTGAAAATTGCATAGACATTGAAAAAGAAGTTGAGGATGCATTTTTTGAATGTAGTAATATTGAAAAATCTATTTGTTCAAATTCCATGTTTGAAAGTGAAATTGAAAATGATGTTGGTATTCAAAAATCAAGCATAGTGTTTGACAATGAAATTTTTCAATATGAAGCCAAAAATTCCAAGTTTCATAAACATATTTGTGAAAAAGTCAAACCATCGTCCAAACCCATTATTTGCAATTATTGTGGTTGTTTAGGACATATTTCTCATTTGTGCTTTTATCGTAAAAATTATAATATGAGAAATAATTTGCATTGGGTTCCAAAGTTACCTAAGGAACCTAAGACTAACCCCAAAGGACCCAAGATGAAATGGGTACTGATCTACGGGTACTGATCTGTCGTAGAATATTTGGTACTTGAACTAAGCAGTCAAGCGTCCAAGTCTTCTACCTATTGCTTTCAGACTGAAGAATGACACACTGTTTACCAGGATACCAGCTCTATTGTCGTTTGCTTGGGTGTGGTGTGTGTTTGTGTGAGAGTGAAGGATGCATACCTGGTTACCTTCTACTCTTTTATATAGGCTGACATCCTTACCGTTGGGTTTCCCTCCTCATCAATGGGTATTACCGAATTCCCAGTAACGACAGGTAGTAATGGCAAGAGTAAAGTGGAAAAACGGACATAGGTGGATTAGTGCTTCTATCATTGCATAAGGAATCCGAGAAAGTCCTGCTTTACTACTCTGTCTTCTGAGTAACTGCTATACCAGTATCACGAGGTAAGGGAATCCTATGCTTGTCTATCAGAAGGCTTCCTCTTGGTCAATTTGGTTGACTAGAAGCTTTGGGCCCTTACAGGGCCTCTCACACCGTTAAACCGACTTCATGGGACATTGGGTTAACAAACAACATTTCATTCCGTTTTACAGAAGACTTGGGCCCTTAAAGGGCTTCTAAGACCGGCAAACTGGTTTAGTGAGGTCCCGAACTTGTTTTGGGCTTTCATAGCCGGTAAACCGGTTTAGTGATGTATCTTCCTAAGTCTGGTCCATAACAGTTGCCCCCCAGACCATGGTTTATAGCTATGAACCTTGGTTTTATTGTCTTCATGGAAGAATAACTTTTAACCATTTACCCGGTTTCAAGAAGAAAATATATCGGCCTTGTTTACTGGTAAACCGGTTATGACAACGTCATGGATTTTGTAATGCTCCCAAGCCTCATGCCAGTAAACCGGTAAAGCAACTCTACCAAATACACGTTTATACCGGTTATCCGGTTTAACAGAGTTGAATCCTGAAAAACATCTTCCTCTATTATTCCTGAAAGCCGCAAAGGGTTGTATACAGGTTTAACGGTATACCGGTTTCTCATTCATATTATCTTGAAAAAAGTTTCTTCTGGTAAGCATCATTTCCCAAGAAATGTACTTTTCTCTCTTCTCTAGGCATCATAATGCCAATCAACACAATTCTCAAGAATTCAAATTTTCCAACCCTATCTTGATGTCCCCAAGGGAATCCTTTCCCTTGTCATCCATACCAATGCCTATTCCCAAGGTGGGTTTTTGAATTTCAAATTTTGAAATGTAACTTTTTTGGCTCCAATATCTATAGGTTCTTGGCTAGCTTACTTCGATTTTACCCAATGAAAACGGGTTACCGATTTTGATAACTCCTGTATTTGATTTATCTTGCTAAAACTCACCGATTAACCGGTAAGATGATCATCATTCCCTTCATACGAACCGTTTTACCGGTTTAAGGATGTACTGCATATACTCGGTTTTCCTTCTCTTATGATCGAATCACTGGCTTTGCTTCGTCTGACTCTCATAAACCTTATCAACTCAAGTTCCCAGGCACACGGTCACCGAGAAGTCTTTGTGACTAAGTCTCTCCTTTGGCTGTCGTGCCAGTTGCTATTCTTTAGGTATAATTTGAATTTCAAATTCAAATGCACCTTGGGAAGCCATCTTTTAATTGCTTGCATTCAAATTTGAATTTTAGACTGACAACTTGTACCCACATAACTGGTTATCCGATTTCATTTTGTATTCCCAAGGGATAGATTTAATTCCAAACTCATGCTTCATCTTCTATCTGACATAAAGCTACTTGTGTCATAAATGATAATATTTATCACTGTATTCAATGAATTAATGACAGGGGTTACTTTTTCTGACTAAAAATCTGAAAAGTCCTCCTTGATCTGATCTGATCTGACTGAAAGCCTCTTCATATGCCTTCATTAATGCAAAAGTGGTTTTATCTCTCACTTTGAAATACGAACTCTGTCCTCCCTGGGCTTATAAATAGGGGGTTTGGTTTGTTCCAAACTCACTCCTATCTCCAAGTTCCACTTGAAAACATAGAAATTTCAGAGAGAAAAAACGTGTTCTCTTCTTTTCTTAAGAAAATCGTCCAGCTTTTCTTAGTCTTATTCTTTCCAGTTCCAACTATCCTTCATACATTTTCAGGTAATTTCTTGCTCCTTTCTAATGGATATTCTTCCTCTTTCTGTCATTTACCCTGCTCAAACCTCTTCTTCCTCTTCATCTACTTCCTCTTCTTCTTCAAACAACTTAACTACTGCAAGTATAACCTCTATTAATCCTTCTTCACATACCTCTATTAATGTTGTGGGGTGTTATCCCACATGTACCGACAAGCCGGTTATGTTGATGTAAGACAATGATAACGGGTTCTCGGTTAAAGAACTCCGTCACCGAATCGGAATATTTTGGGGGGTGGTGTGTGTGTCGTGTGTAAACAACGGAAGATCAGTTAGTTTCATACCTTGGCCACTACCTTATTTATAGGGAGAAGTATGAGACTACGTAATGATGAGCCATGATGGGCATTAAGGCCGAAGAGTAACGGCTCGATGAATGCTATCATTAGCAGCATAACGACGAATCCTTATGTCGGTTACGTATTGATTGACTATTGATGTCGAATTGCCGGTATGCCGAATTGATGCTTATTGGTCCGTGATACCGATTATTATTTGTCCGTGATACCGGTCCATAACAGTAGCTCGGTGCTGTGACGTAAGGAGGAGCGTCGAGGTATGAATAGGATAGACCATTATGAGCACTGAATTTTTTGTGACTATGAAACAGATCCTTAACTCCAAAGAAATTCTTCAAATCTTTCAATTGATTTCAAAAGAGGGAAAACAAAACAATATTCTCCCAATCCAGAACCAGAGATTGAAGAGGGGAACTCGGTGCGAGGTTTCTCAAGTTGCCTAGTGAGCTCGAAGAAAGAAATCTAGCATGAATATTCCTTGCTTGCCGGATACAAGACCTAAGGGGGAAGCCCAATTGAGGGTTCCTCACTCTTGGCAAGAGTTCGGGAAGGAGTACTCAACATGAAATTCTTCTCGTTCCAAACCCTAAAGCGAATAGGGAAACTTGACACAAGGTTCCTCGCCGTCAACAAATGATTCCAGATAAGGGAATATAGCAATGTGTTCCTCATCTTTCAAAAATCGTTGAATATTGAAAAAAATATCAGAGTTATGTCCGCGTAGAATACTCTCGAGATAGTGATCGTAAAAAATCATGTATCTATCTAACCGCTACTAAATCGATGGTTAGTCGAATTAGGGGTGGTACATTAATAAACCTCATGGGCTAGAATAATTGTGATGGGGAATATTTTTTATTATCCTCTTGAAAAGCTTATAGTCCATTGACGAAAATCTCGGAGTCCTTTTTAGACTAGCCTGAGAAAATTGAGACATCATGTTTGTACCTTTCAATATAAAATAACAATTAAAATATTAAATAAAAATTATCACATAGTGACATTAAGGAGCAAAATTATTTTTGCTATTAATTATAAGCTATATATCAATAAGAATATTACGTTAATCACAAGCCATATAAAAATATTATAATAATAATATCTAAATGCACATAATTTCACAATTTGTAAACGTATATGCCGTTGCGGTGTGAATCAGCAATTATAAGAATGAAATCCAATTTAATTTGAATATCCAATACTTCCCTGGACAGAGGAGAGTAATTGAGGCTTTAATGTCATTGATGTAATTTCCTTCACCATGCCTTCTTTCAACATTGTCCACTCTTTTCTTCCCTTTTTTTTTTTATAGAAGTGGGCTTTTGATCCATCTTAATTGAATTGTTTGAATCCTTCCTCTTCTTCCTCATGGAAACATAGAAGCAGCATGGTTGATGTGGGTGCTAGAAGGAAGGCCAATATTTCTTCCATCCTTTTGGAATTTGGCTTGAAGCTCGTGACCTCTTTCTTCTGTTTGAAATTCCTGTCATCATTGTTTGTTCCTTTGTATTCGGTATCGATCATGACAGATTGGTAGAACTGATGATCGTGTCCCTAAGACCATGGCGGTGTTGTCGGTTGTGTCCCGGTTTGTCATGATCTTTTTCAGAAGGTGGTGGGAATAGATTTCTCGCTCCCACATGTACCGGCAAGCCGGTTTTGTTGATGTAAGACGATGATAACGGGTTCTCGGTTAAAGAACTCCGTCACCGAGTCGGGATATTTTGGGGGAGGGGTGGTGTGTGTGCCGTGTGTAAACAACGGGAGATCAGTTAGTTTCATACCTTGGCCACTACCTTATTTATAGGGAGAAGTATGAGACTACGTAATGATGAGCCATGATGGGCATTAAGGCCGAAGATTAACGGCTCCATGAATGCCATCATTAGCAGCATAATGACGAACCGTTATGTCGGTTACGTATTGATTGACTATTGATGCCGAATTGCCGGTATGCCGAATTGATGCTTATTGGTCCGTGATATCGGTTATTATTTGTCCATGATACCGGTCCATAACAGATACCAAAAAGTTCTTCTAGTGTTGCAAATGTGTAGGAATCCAAACAAAAGGAAGAACTAAGTGGTCAAGGGAATCTATTGAGGAGATTACCTAAGAGGACAAGAAATGTATGGATTAAGCAAAGATACCAAAGCTTCACTCGTGCAAAAAGGTGAAATCATAAGGTCTAAGACCTCAAACAAGAAGCAATGGGTAAAGGCAAGTACTTCATTAGTCAACAAGTCTAAGGTATTTACCTCTCATTCCTGTTATATTAGTGACTATACAAAGGTATATTTGGACTATTCTAAATTTTGTTCATACTAAGGTGTATCATGAGTGCTAAAATTTTTTTTTCTAAATAATTTTAATTATCATGATCACTCCTTGGTTGAATTAAATCATGTTTGTTGTACTCTTTTTGAAAATCATTTTTTTAGCACATGATTATTTTTCTTTGTATAGTCCTGCCTTTCATATATTGTGTGTTATATCATGTGTGTTTAAATTTTTGATTACCTTTTATCACATGATTATACTTTATATGTGATGATGTCATAGTACATTGATATATAAGGACATACATATGTGTACATGAGCATATTTTTTAAGTGCATTTGACTATGTTGTCCTTCATGTACTTCAATATTTTGAGAAGTCAAAATGCCTATTTATGCTTGTGCTGCTAATCCCTAAGGATCCAATTACATTGGATATCAAAAGAAATGTTCTTAAATAATTTTCGCAAATACTCTTATAAGCACTACCAATGCATAGTTCAAAAATTATCTAAAGGTGATATTTGGGGAAGTGCAACACATTGAACAAAAGGAGACCTCCATCAAAATTCTAAATGATAAATATTCAAATGGAAGGAACTCCAAAGAAATCATTCCCACTACTTGAGAAAGGGTCACCTACGATAAGTATCACCGTTCCTACTTTATTATCTTAATTATCTTGTGATACTTGTAGTTGTGATATATGCCTTACATGACGAATGTGCAAAATTGAATTTTTTTTTGTCATGGCATAAAGGATTATTAAATTTTGATGATGCTTCATATAGTGAGCATTCACATGTTTTGATGATGCATTTTTTATCTCCCTTTTTGTTATACTTGTTTTGAATTTTTTTTTTTAGAAAGGGGGAGAAAATCTTATTTGAATATATGCATTGAAAACATGTTTTGTATTTCCACTCCGTTTTGACATCATGTGTTTTCTAGTTGTCAATTCTTTTTGCTGATGTCAAATAGGGGGAGAAATATTGTTATAGAAAATTATGAATATGTGCTTATATGGTTGTTTGCTATTTGATTCATAATTTTTCTATAATGATTTGTCATCATCTAAAAGGGGGAGAATTGTGGAAATATGGATTTCCCCAATGCCTAGTGCATTGTGTTTTGATGATAACAAATCATGTTATTTGTTTTACCTCTGTCCTGTCTTTACTTGATTGTTTGTATTTACATCGTCCATTATATATTCTTTATGTGTTAACTGACTTGGGCATTGGAGATACCCTCTTGCAGGATATTGGAGTCTCTAGTTGATGTGAAGGGTAATATTGTATTAATTATATTTATGTGCATCAACTTAGGGGGAGAATGAATGTCTGCATGAATATTTGTTATTGTTATATATATTATTAACGTCTGCATGACTGTATTGGTATTCCTATGTGTGAGGGGGAGACATACATATTTGCATATGCTTTAACCCTTGTCTTGCAGAATAGGTTTGACATCAACAAAAAGGGGGAGTGTTAGAAATCAACGTGGAAGTACGTTGAAGAGTTTTGATGATGCCAAACAAGGATCAATTAAAGTCAAGATGCAAGCCAAGTGTCAAGCAAGAGCTTCAAGTGGTTTTCTTCATACCGTCATTAGGAATCAATGTAAGGCTATGTACTTGCTTCACTTTAGTAATAGGCCATATTTAGAGTTATTGGAGAAGAATGTTTTAATTGCAAAATGAATTTTTGTGAAATCGTATTAAGTTATATTTTCTATTAAAAATGTTTTTGAAAACCTATGGTTACATACTCTACTTTAAAAAATCAATTTTATGAAAATAAGCAAAAATAATCGATTACCTCTCTTGGATAATCGATTACTATGTTCCTGAGTTGTGACCTGAAAATTTTAATTAAAAATAATCGATTACCTGTTTTCATAATCAATTTCCTTTCTCACAGGAAGTTGTTAATTGATTACTTTGTTTTAAATAATCGATTACTTTATTAAAAATAAATTTCATTGTTTTCACAGAAAGAAGATAATCGATTACCTCTTTCAAGTAATCAATTACCTTTAAGTTTTATTGAAATCTGTGTCAGAATCAATCTTAAATGTTTCTAGTTTTGTTTTTACATAATGGATTCTGATTTACTTACAAAATTTGAATTTAAATATTATTTTGAAATAATTCCTTATTTGTTTTAAGAATCAAATCTTGGATTTATTTTTTAAATCTCTTTGATATGTTTTTGATTTTAAAAATTATTTTATTTTATTTCTAAAATCATTTTTGATTTGATTTTGATTTTGATTTTGAATTATTTCCAAAATCGTTTTTGATTTGATTTTGAATTTGATTTATTTCCAAAATCGTTTTTGATTTTATTCTGATTTTATTTTTCAAATTCAAAATTCAAATTCTTCCAATCAAATCTTTTTAAAAGGAATTTTTCTATCTTTAAAAATAAGTCTTTTGATCTCTTTGAAAATTACATTATGAGAAAACGCTTTTCATGTTCTTTTTCTTCTTCTCCATATTCTCTGAATCTTTGGCCTAATCCATTACCTTTGCCATTAGAGCATTATTGTTGTATCCGTGTTGATTAGAACACATATTTGTTAGATAAACCAAATTGTTGTATCCGCATATTTAGAGTGCAATATAGTTCTTGTACCAATCTGTCATATTCATAACCATTGTTGTAAAGGGGTGTGTGACCCTTAGTGATTAGGGAGTGACTCCCTAGTTTGGACGTGTGGCATGTTAGTGTTTGTAGGATGAGGAACCCTTGTTGTGTATCTGGGGTAGTGGCTAGACGAACGGTGGATCACCTAGTAGATAGGCTACCTTAGTGTGAGGGTGTGACATCCTCTGGTTGTAATTGGGGACGCGAGACGTCTTTGGTTAATAGATAAAAGCTCAAGCGGATTTCTTGGAGACTGGACGTACGTCTTTCGCTGGAAAGACTGAACCAGTATAAAAATCCTGGTGCAATCTCTTTATCCCTTATATCTTTTATTTATTGTTGCGCATATTTTTATTGTGTTAATTATCTTCTCCGCAACGTAAATATTATTGATATTAATTTAATTATTTTAAATTAATCAACGCGCGTTAGACTTTTCGTTGTTATAGTGTTTCTTATCTTCACGCGTAATATTAATCGTTGTTATTATTATTTGCTTTCGCTTGTACATAATCGTTTTCATCGTTTTAATTGTTTTCCGCTGCAAAGATTATTTATTTTATTAAAAACGATTGATTTCAAATGTTTATTAATGATTTTATAAAAACCCAATTCACCCCCTTCTTGTGTGACGGTTGCCAATCCTAACAGTAGTTTGGAAGATATGGAATATGCAAAATGCATATCTTTAAAAGTGGGGTATTGGATTTGATCAATTTGATTGATGTAGTGTAAGTTATATCCTACCATTAATTCAATATTTTAGGCAATAATATGGTATCTTATTCAAATTAGCGTATAAGTCCTATGACGTGTATCAAAATGTGTTGCTAAGGTGACTCCTTCCAAAACTTTTTGTACACACGTTATTCACTATAACTCATTTTGCTTATAAAAAAATCATTAACATTTTCTAATAATTGGAACTAGTCATTTCATTCAACCATTTGTGTCTAATAATGAAATTGAAATGAACTCACATCGACTGAATAAATCGCCGCAAGTGTGTTATTGATGAAAAAAGTCCAAAACAATGGCCATGAACCAATCATCCATGAAAACCAGAGACCCTATAAAAGAGAAGTAAATGGTAAGCCTCATTCTACACACTTAATATTGTTTGACTTGTTTTGGTAAAAATAAAATGAAATGACATAAATGAAGCTATTTTTTAACAAATATATCACTAGAAAAAGCACACATTAGAAACGTGTTTGCCATCACACTTTTACATAGAAACTCAACACTCATATCTTGTTGTAGTTTTTTATTTTATAGGATATTGAAGTCATGTACAACTATGCAATGAAAAAATATTCCATCACAAGTGTTGAATGGGTGAGGACATTATTTTTTTCATAAACTAATGGCAAACGTTCGTAAAAAAGATCGAAGTTGCATGGAAATTTGATGACCTTTAAAATACCTTAAATGTAATAGGATTTTCTATAGATCAATTTTTAAGTCACAAGTCTTACAATGAAAAAAAATTGGTTAAATAAAAAGAATTATAAGGGACAAAATCCCTTTGACTGATGTTGATTGTGCAATGAATGCGCAAAAATGATCGCAACAATTCCTAATTTTGAGACTTATAAAACTACAAAAAACAAGAAATTTTTTTCCTTAAACGGTGGCAAGTGTTAGGGGTTGAATGGTCTTAAACTAACATTTGTTCATAATGTTAAGGAATTCATTCAATTATTTCTTTTAATTAGCATAAATTTTTGTATATATAAACCCTTTCAGGAATCAATAAAACATGAACACTTCTGCAATTTCTTTATGGTATAACACCAGGGAATCATGAAAACCAAAAACATGACATTTCAAGAAATACTGAAATCTATACTCTTAGTCATTTCATTGATGTTTCAATTTTATCTCCATAAAAATGAGCACTAACAACTTCTTGTTGTGTCGAAATCAAACCACATGTATTTCCAAGCTTTAATTCTCTCCACCACTTCGCTAGTGAAGAAAAATCAACAAATTAAATCAAAAGGAACGTGGGGAAGAGCAGTCTAAATCCAAAATATTAAAGGTTGATCAATAGTGATTAACTCCTAAGGTCATGTGGCTACGCTTCTCGGGAAAATGAAAGGATTAGTTTTGAGTTCATTATTATGGATCAATCAATGGATGATTATGATAAGGGATAAAAAAGTATTGACGTATACACTAAAAGGAGGCTATCAAGAGACTCCAAGTGCAACAAGAGGAAGATATTCTCCTTCTACTATTTCACATCAATGAAATGAATACCCGAAATCAAAACTCTTATCCTTGTTAAAAGGAAAAACCTATGTCATATATTTTTTTGAACCAAAACTCATTGTTTGTGTAAGTTGTTATATGGAAAAGGTTATAAATTGTCATTTCAAAGTTCTAATAAATCTTCGCCTTTAAGCCGTGAAGTGAAGTGCATCCCCTCCTCCAATTTTAAAATTTACTAAGCTTCCTTACCTTGAAGAATGGTTAGAACCTAGTTTATACACAAACCAATCCACTATGTCAAAATAGTTAATTCATTTAACGAAGGAAACCACTAATTTCTATAGAATATTCAACTGATGAAAAGACTAAAAAGTTACTAATGAATTCTTATTTGTGATAAGAAGTATTTTCATTACCTTGAGCACATCTCATTGAAAATCAAGAACAAAGTGATCATGAACAACTAATAGGTGATTCATTGCTTAAGGACCAACCATCATATAGTAGTAGTATTGATAAACCATCGTAAGAGCACTTATAAGGTGGCACTCTAATGACTAAACAAGAACAATGTTCATTGTTCACAGATTGAGCACATGCCCTTTATACTATCTCATCTTTTTGTTTCAATACTTGCATAATCACCATGAAATTACTCTAAATAAAAGACACTGCAAAGTGATTTAAGGGATCCCTATTAGGTCTGTGTAAGTGGCGAATAAAGGCATGCTCTACATTCAAATGAGAACTGAAAGCTTGTCTGTCAACCTTCCAATGTCGTTGGATTATATTAAGTATAACACGTCAAATGCAATAAGATGGGTCCACTAAATGCTTTAAGGTTCAATTGGTTGCTTAGTGTTTCAGTTGGATTTCTAGGATTTGTTTTGATGGAATAATTAGACTTATGTTTAAACAAACTACTAATTTCCTTGATATTGCTTTTTTCTTTAGCTCCATGTCTCTGTCTATCTGGCTATCTCTAAAACAGAGTGTGAGATAATTTGGTTTCAAAAATGCATTTTTACATGGAAACTACTTGAAGGAAGTTGTTTACATTGGTCAAGCTCCTAGGTTTTGATCATATTTATAAGTTCTTGCTTTCATTGACAATTAATGCTCATCATGTGATCGTTAACCCAATAATAATGTTTCATGCTCACATTAAGCAAATTGAGCCATACTATATATAACTTATATTCCTACAACAAATCAGCTATCACATGTTCTCATCTAACCATTAGCTAAGGATGAAATTATCATATTGATGGAAAACTGTGAGTGCATTTAGATCCACCGACCAACTTAAAGGGGATAAATTAAAGGACATATAATCCTTTGAGTCATGATGACTGTGAGTCTAATATCGAAAACAAGATAGCAAACATTCCCAATTGCGTGACTGATATGACTACAACAAATAAGTACATCAATTCCTCCAATTGTGGCATGAGTTAGAGTCAATAACATCATAATTTTCTTGAACATGTGCTCATGAATCCATTTAATTGCTTTATTTCATTGTAACTATCAACAATTGTTGTATACATATACCCCCTTTGAGTGATTGATAAAACACTCATTGTTCTCTACTTTAATTTATTTCTTGAAGGCAAGCTTAATGACAAGGGGATATAAATAGAATAAAATATTTAGAAGACATTTTAATATCACTTAAAGACTAATATTTATGATTAAATTTTTTTTTTCATAAATTTGGACTTCATTTTTTTTATCATAAAATTTTGAACTTCCATGCTATTACTAATATTAAGAATAATAAATCAAATGAAATGTAAATAAAAGCTATTTAAACGTCAAAAGATATACTAAGCAATTGGCCTTTAATCTTGGTAATTGGTCACTTAAAAAAATATAAGAAACAAGATTTATATTAACGACTAAAGGAAAATAAAGCAGGACTCATCATGTGTCTCAAAATTGCCAAAAATGAATACCAGAATTGAAGATGATGCAACAATGGTAACACCAGATTTGAAGGACAATTGCCCAGATGCCAAAGGCAGATATGGCTTATTTATCTGTAATAAAAAATGTAGTAGATATAAATAGTATGATGAAGAAATTAGAAGAATGTGTAAAATATAAAAGATTCCATGTTGTAAACAAAAATAAAAGTTTTAAGGATTCATGTCTTCTTTAGAAGATCAGGAGCTACAAAATTAACAGGGAAGCTTAGCGTTTTTTTTTTTTTTCGTTTTTTGAAGTATTAAACCAGAATTTGGTGGTTAAAATAAATAGAAGTTCTCAAGATGTAAAAGTACACATATGCTTGAATTCACCTACTCTATAAGCAAAATATCTGTTTTATTGACTTTAATAAACTAGACAATTGTATCACTATATAAGAGTAATATGCCAGATTGGTTCTTAGACTTTGTGGACATCGATCAAATTAGGTCTCGAGATTATTGAACCCAAGATAGAAAAACGTGAGTCACATTAGTCCCTGTCATTAGTGATCCACAGAGTCAATCACTAATTTGACTGGTATCCACAATCTCAGGGACTAATTTGCTCGATAGTCAAAGTTATTTATTTATTTATTTATTTTTTGCCAGAACAATTCCACTCGTCTATATTAAGGACCATTGACTGTCATTGACGTTAGGAACTAATATGGCGATCATTAACGCCAGGGACTAATGTGACTCACGTTTTCCTATCTCAAGGATCAATTTAAAATTTAGAATATATCGGAGACTAAATTGATCAATGTACACGAAGTCAAGGATGAATATGACATATTACTATATTATGTTACTATAAAATCCACAAGTCCAAAAGAGTGAAACAAATAAGTATATAACATAAAGGCATTTATCACCTATTCAAACCATTTATTTCCATTAATATGCTTTACACGCATATGGATTTCTTGCAACCACGAATTGTGACTGCATGGTATATTGGCCATATGAATGTTTAATTTTGATGTAAAAGAAAAATGAAAATAAAACTAAAAAATGTGAATATTCTGATCTTTCACTATAGGGAATCCTTGACCGTTTCCTACCTTGTCGATTTCAATATCACACAATTGATTAATGCCACAATTAACAACATGCAAAAAGACGAAAACTACCATGCCCTGAAATAAAAAACAAAGTATTAGTAAAGTTACATAAAAATATAACCAAAAAAGAAGTTACATAAATTAAAATAGCACTAAACATTTAAAATAGAAATCTGCATTATGAAAAATAAATTAGGAATTTTGAAGGAGAAAAGACTTTTTTCCTTTTAGTTTTTCGGGAAATTCATTAAATAATTAATGACTATTATTAACTACCAATTTAACATACATATAACTTTGTTTGAAATTTTAAGAGATCACTTATCAAAATATATGAAACTAAAACTAAATGTTTTTATAATGAGATTTAAAATTAGAAAGAAGAACAGTATATAACACCATAAAAAAATAAATATGCGAATTAAATAGATACTCAACATATCTACACAATTTTAAATATTTGATTTCATAAATTCATACAACTTGCAAGCAAGTAACTTAAAATCATGAATGTTAAGTTATCAAAATAAATAAAAATATTTCATAAATAAAAAAAAATCTATATTGGATCAATTGATTGTTTAACTTTGGATGATGTATGTGTTTTTCTATTAAAAATTATAAACATAATAGTATAGGTAAATTAATTATTTTGTGTCAAGATTAATTTTAGTCAACTGTTGTTTCAAACATTTCAGAGATAATCAATTTCTAAAAAAATAATATGAATATGCATTAATAAATTTCCTTAACATGATTTTTTTCACATCATTATAGAAAATATCAAATTTAGATATCGTACAATAACCAAAATAATTTTTAAATGGCTATCAATATGATGAATTATCACATTATTAATAAGTATGACCTAATATTTAATCATTTATATATCATTTGTTAATGTAGAAAAATATATTAAAAATGATCCTAGCAATATAAGACTGGATTAAAATCTTCATTTTTTCTTTTTTCATAATTCCTCTCATTTTTTAGATGAAAGATGTAATTTTATTAAATTGATGAAAGATTTATCAAAGAAGACTTGCTTACAACAATTGGTGTAGTTTCACGCCAGATTTCAAAATTAAAAGACTTAGCTAAAGTATTTAGTAGGAGAGCATGAGTATCTAGAGTCTGTGGTGCATATATACATGAATTTTAAAAAAGTGAATGAAGCTATCAAAGTATGATGGTCCATAACCGTAGTGTAGTGGATCAGAAAAATAGGAAATGTCCCTGACCAATGAGTAGTGGTCCTGAAATCTGAGTGAGATCAGGGTCTTATGTGTGACGGCTACGGAATAATGTTTCTGAATATTCAGTTGGAATACCCAGGTTCTCCCTCTGTCAACTAAAAGTGTGTGCGGAGTGTCAACATAAGGATGAGAAAAACCTACCTGACCCCAAGGCATGATTATGCCTTTTATAGGGGCGTGCGGGTGTGGGCCTGTATTAAGGCCCATTAAGGTTACCATGCTGACGTCAGGCTCTGTAAATATCTGGTAAATATTTGTGGCTTTCTAGGGAATAGATAGCGCAACATTGTACCAGAGCCTGGATAGCTCAGCAGGTATCATGTCTAAGCCATGTGCAAGACGAGGGGGTGACTTCGGATCCGAGCACAGGATCGAGTGCCGAGCAGCCCTGTCTCGCTGGCCTACCGAGGACCTACTCGAAGTCGACCCAGTTTTATGGTCGGTTAGCGACCATGTCTGTTGTAGTTGGTCCAAGCAATAAGCGAGAAGCCTTTGAACCGTTGGGACGTTCGTCCTGAGTAGATTGACTCGAATCGGTCTTAGAGGTTCAGATCGGTTAACCCTACAAGCCCCCCAAGCTGATAAAGGCTTGAAAAAGCATGTGCCGAGCTTGAGTTGGTGAGGATTTGATCTTATGCCTTCAGTCTTGTCTCCTGTCCTTTCAGTTGCCTGTGGTGATGTTAGGGTTTCCCCAGGTTGACACGCGTCAAGGCTACGCTTCGAAAAGGGGGAAAGTAATAATGAGCACCTTTTCGAGGCTCGAGACTCTGCCTGCCAACCCCCTACGGTGTTGCCATATGGGCACAGTTTGTGGAGGGGTTCAGGGCGGTAAAGCCTTTAAATTTGCCTCCCTTTTGCCTTCCCCCGCACCTGCAACTCCCCTAAGAAAATTTTTTCTTTGCATCTTCTTCTTGAGGAACCAGTGTTTGGGAGCACTATCAGTATTGCTTTCTCTCTTCTGGTTTGTATTTTCCTCTATTCACATTTCTTCTTTTCATTCCTATCTTCTGCTTTTTTTTGGGAAAACTGTTTTCTGGATTTGGAGAGCGTTTTTGTTCTTCCTTTTCCAGTCAGGAGGAGTCCTTGAGAGGTCATCTTTTGTATGCTTTTTTATTCTTTTTCTTTTCCGTTTTCCTTTTTTCTTCCCAAGTTTCTCAACTCCCTCCGTGACAACAAGTCTCTCTTCCCCACATCCTAGGAATGTAATTGCATAATTCTTTGTTGTACTTACCTTTTAATCCATTTTGCTTTACACGGGGTGCCACTTTGTCATGGCCCTTGAGGAAATTACCTCAGGGTAGTTGAATGAAGATGATGCAGTCTTGAAGCCTAAGGGGATGACAGAGGAGAACCTGGTTGATGCCCAACAAGCATTGGTTGACACTCAAAAGGAGACTGGAGAGGATGCCAAAGTGGCGGATGCTCGTCTTAAGAGGATGAAGTGGAGGGTCTCTGAGCCCAAATGGGATGAAGGGATGAATTCGTCTTGCTGGAGTCCAACTTTCGTTAGCCGATCTTGTGGACGCTTCCCGTTAGTCCCCCTGCTCGAAATCTCCTTGTGAATGCCTTTCATCAGTCCTTCACGTTAGGAGTTTCCTTGTGTATCCTCTCCATTAACCTACCGAACGAGAGCTGGACTTGTGAATGCTCTCCATAGGCTTTGGACTTATGAATGCTTTCCACGAGCCTTGGACTTGTGGATGCTCTCCATGAGCTCATTAGGCTAGGAATTTTCTTATGAATGCTCTTCATGAGTCTTGTAGACACTTTCTATTAGTTTACCATGTTTCTTTTTGATAATCTACTCAAGATTTCCGCGGTTAAGCGTGCTTGAAATTTGTATTTCTCTTAAGATCCGTTTCAAGATCCTACTTTTTAAGTCATTTTTGGCCCACGTATATCAATGAAATGAAACATTTTCGATTTCACTGTGTTTGTTTCTTTACTGTTTAAATTTATGTTGCTTAAGAACTCAAAACCCAGACCGTTAGCCATGGTTGGTTTCTCGGACCGCGAGTAGGCCGCTCCAATCGTGGGTATTGATCGGTGTAGCGTTTGGGTATCTTTTGTACTTAGTAATGTTATAAGCTCGTAAGCGATATTAGAGCCTTGACTATAAATTTCTTCCATTAGGTTTGGTGGCGAGCCAAACGTAAGGAAAACTAGTACGTAGACGACAGAATTTAAGTAAAGGTTTTATTTATGAACACGTATGTATGGAAAATACAATGGTTTTCATGTTTACCGAGTAAGAACTGAAGAAATTCTTAGCTGTAGTATGCTTTGAGTTTTGTAGCATTCCAAGTATTGTTGATGACGGCACCCGAGAGTGTTTCAAGACGATAGCTGCCCGAGCTGATCTTTGAAGAGATTCGGTATGGTCCTTCCCAGTTGCGGGCGAGTTTTTCATCTTTAGCGTTTTTCAGCCCAATGTTGGCTCTTCGTAGGACCAAATCTCCCTCTTCGAAAGATCGTGGATTTATCGACTTGTTGTACTATCTGGCTTGCCTTAACTTAGATTTTCTTTCTTGTTCTGCGGCAAATTCTCGGACCTCGTGGATCAGGATGAGGTTTTCCCTGAGTAGTCTGCTATTGGACTCTTGGGTGTTGTTCATCCTAAAGGTCGGTATTTGCCGCTCGATTGGGATGGCGGCATCGCATCCGTACGTCAACCGAAATGGAGTTTCCCCTGTGGAGGTTTGCATGGTCGTTATGCACGACCATAATACCTCAGGGAAGTTTTCCACCCATCTGCCCTTTGATCCCTCCAGCCTTTTCTTGATTCCCCGAATGATGGACCGATTGACGGCTTCCACCTGACCATTGGTTTGAGGGTGCTCAACTGAAGAGAAGTGATGCTTGATCTTGTAGTCAGTCATCATCTCTTTAAAGGTGCCCGAGGTGAAATGCATTCCATTATCGGTCACCAGTGAATGGGGAACACCAAATCTGGATACGATGTTGCTTTTGAAAAATTTATGGATCTTAGCAGAGGAGATAGTGATGAGAGGTTCTGCTTCCACTCATTTAGTGAAGTAGTCTATCGCCATCACTACGAACTTGAACTGTCCAGGGGCAGTAGGGAATTTGCCGATAATGTCCATCCCCCATTGATAGAATGGCCAGGGAGCGGACAATGTGTGTAATTCTTCTGGAGGTTTTTGATAGACGTCACTGTGGAACTGACAACGTTCGCACTTTTTGACGTGGTCTATCGCATCCTTCTGCATGGTTGGCCAGTAGTATCCTGATCGGATCACCTTCCTGGCCAACGATTTTCCTCCTACATGATGACTCCCTACTCCCCCATGGACTTCCACTAAGACTTCTTCGGCTTGAGAGGGGTCGAGACATCAGAGCATTGGACTGTCAACTCCTCTTCAGTATAACACCCCGTCAAGCATGCTGTATCAGCCACTTGTTTCACAACTTTCTTGGCTTCTTGGGGGTCTTGGGGAACAATCCCTTGCTAGAGGTAAGCGGTGATGGGGGTCATCCATTTCGCTGACAAGGAAACGACTAGGACAACGCTCGGTCTTTGAACGGTTTCCTATATCAATGAATTGTTATGACCTGATCCTTTGGTGCTTGCGAGTTTGGAGAGTATGTCTTCTCGGGTGTTGGACTCTCGAGGGATGTGAGTAATTTCCAAGTGTGAGAACTCGGTAGCTAGGAACCTAACCTGTCCAGGTATTTCTGAAGGATGGGTTCCTTGGCTTGGTACTCGCCTTTGACTTGAGAGACCACCAGCTGTGAATCTGAGAAGATCAGTATCGTGGTGGCTCCCATTTCATTGGCGAGCCTCATACCTGCGAGAACTGCCTCATACTCGGCCCTGTTATTGGACGTGGGGAATTCGAACTTGAGTGAATACTCTAAGCTGATTCCTTCCTCGTTTTCCAAGATAACCTCAGCCCCTGCACCTTTTAAATTGTTGGATCTGTCAACATACAGGGTCCATCTTTGAGACTTTGAACTTGAGGAAGGTTCGGTAAACTCGGCGACAAAGTTTGCTAAGACTTGTGACTTTATTGCTCTCCGAGATTCGTATGCTAGGTCGAACTCAGAAAGCTCAATCGACCAAGAAACCATTCTCCCAGCAAGGTCGGGTTTTTGCAATACTTGCCTTATTGGTTGATCCATTCTGACCACGATCTTGTGGCTCTGGCAGTATTGTCTCAGACTCCTCGCTGTGATTATTAGGCATAAAGCCAGCTTCTCTAACTTGGAGTATCTGGTTTTAGGGCCTTGGAGTGCATTACTGACAAAGTAAATTGCTAACTCTGTTTTTCCCAATACTGTTACCAACACCGAGCTGACGATGTGGTCACCCACTAAGAGATATAGGTAAAGGATTTCTCCTTCTTCCGAGCTCGTAAGTACTGGGGGTGTTGACAGATACTCCTTGAGTTCAACGAAAGCGGTTCCGCATCACTCATCCCACTAAAACTCCTTATTTTTCCTAAGGAGCTAGTACCAGGGGAGGGCTTTCCTGGCTGTTTGAGATAGAAATCTTGACAGTGCAGCCACCCTTCTGGTGAGCTGTTGCACTTGCTTCACATCGGCGGGGCTTTTCATGTCCAGGATTGCTTGACATTTCTCGGAGTTTGCGTCAATTCCCCTTTCAGTGAGCATGAATCCGAGGAATGAGCCCGCCAATACCCCGAAAGTGCATTTCTCGGGGTTCAGACGCATATTGTGTTGCTTAAACCGATCTAAGATGGTAGCTGTCTTGTGGATGGTTTTATTTTTTCTTTGATTTTGCAATCATGTCATCCACATAGATTGCCATCTTGTCGTCGATGAGCCCATCGAACACTTTGTTCATCATCCTTTGGTAGGTTGCGCCTGCATTTTTTAGGCCAAAGCGTATGACGTTGTAGCAATAAGTAGCATTTCCCGTGATAAAGGTTGTTTTTTCTTGGTCCGGGGGGTACATCGGGATCTGGTTGTCACCCGAATATGCATCAAGAAAAGACAGAAGTTGGTATCCAGCCGAGTTATCAAGCAAATTGTAGATGAGGGGAAGTGGGTTCTAGTCCTTGGGACATACCTTGTTGACTTCAGTATAGTCTAACACATTCGCCACTTCCCGTTTGACTTTTTGACCAGCACCGTGTTCGCTAGGCAGTCGGTGTAGTTGATTTTTCGGATGAATCCTACTTCCTCGAGTTCAGCCACTTTCTCTTTATTTGCGGCAACTTTCTCGCCACTTACTTGCCTCCTTTTTTGGGCCACTGGTTTTGCGTCTGGGTACACGCTTAACCGATGGCAGATGAAGTTCGGATCTATACCTAGCAAGCCCACCAACGTCCAGGCGAACAACTCTTTATTTGCACGGAGGAGGTTTTCCAGCTCCTCCTTGATGGATTGGGGAAGTCCCACACCTACTTTAATTCGATGCTCTAGGTTATCATCTAACTGCACATACTCCCACTCCCCTTCAGGCCCCTTCAGGGGCGGGATGAGTCTCGTCCTTCTTGCTGTGAACATCCAGATCAGTAAGATTGACCCTGCCCTTACCAAGCTGGGGCTTCTCAAGCCGCAAAGGCTCTTCCGCCTTCCTCTTTCCCAAACTGGTGTTGTAGCATTTTCGAGCCTCTGCCTGGTCGGCTCGAATCGTAACTACTTGTTCATCAACGCCAACGAACTTCATGGCTAGGTTTTTGGTGGAAACTACCTCCTTGAAAGCAAGTATGCATGGTCTGCCCAAAATACCATTGTATGATGAGGGGCAGTCGACCACGTGGAAGTTAATCATCTACGTTTGAGTAGATGGCCCTACTCACATGCTTACAGGTAGGCAGATTTTCCCCAAGGGAACGATTGTGTCCCCAGCAAACCCTACCAGAGGTCCCAACACTGGGGATAGATCTGACTGCTTGAGACCCAAAGACTTCAACAAGGGTTCGAATATCACATCCGCTGAACTGCCTTGGTCCACCAGCATCCGTTGGACTGTGTAGTTTCCTACCGCGACTGTGATGACCATGGGGTCATCATGGTCCCTCAAGATGCTGCCATAATCACTATCGTCAAAGCTAAGCGGGTTGGTGGCCTCCCGATTAACCCTCTTTGAGGCCATTTAGCCGTGGATCTGGCCAACGTATCGCCTACGTCCAGCCCGTTTCTTGCCTCTACTCGCGAGACCCCCAACAATCGTGAAGACCCTAGGCACACCCGGGTCCTAATGCTGTTTGGGAGAGCGCTAAACAGGAGCATCGCTGACGTTTTGATCGTGTTTTGTCATCTTCTGTCGGTGGATGGGAATCGAAGTTTACGGTTCTCGCAAACGCCGCCAATGTAGTGGATCAGAAAAATAGGAAATGTCCCTGACCTAGGCTGTAACACCCCAAATTTTTAATCCCTGATTAATGAAAGTTTAATTATAAATTTTATTTATAATTAATTACTTTAATTTTAATCTTCGATTAATTATGTATTTTGTGTGTGCATTTGTTAAGTGAGAATGCATGAAAAATAATTTGATAATTATTTTCATGTGAAAATATGAGTTTTGCAATTTAGTCCCTGTTTAAGGACCTAAAAGTAATATTAGAAAAGGTTTTGGAGGGAAATGCAATAAAATATAAATTTTTGAAAATTTCAGTCGTGGTAATCGATTACCACGATTCGATAATCGATTACCATGGTGCAGCAGCACCAGTTCATAGTGTGTTTGATGAGTCATTGCCCAGAACACCCAATCTTGACACGAAATCAGCTTATAGACACATCTATGAACGCGTGTCGAGCTGCATGTAACCTAATTTTGCTATATAAACCCTTGATTGTATTGAATCAACATTCATTTTGGCCAATTTCTGGAAATTACTTTGTGTTTCCAAAGTGAGGGTTCTTGAATTCGAAACTCTCATTCTCTCTCAATTCAGAACAATAATACACAAATTATACACGGTTGTGAAGCTCACATTCAGAGTTTCACAAAGATACCAAAATCGTGAGCTGAGGGTGTGTGTTCTAGGAGAATTGAGCTTGCAAAGTTGTTCCAATTCTGCAGAAAAACCGAAACAGAGTCTTGGAGCTCACTTTGATCATTGATTTTGGTAAGCTCATGAGCCCATTTGATTCCAAACTTTTTTCATTCTCTTGTCCTTGTTGCAGAGAACAAACCCTAACCATTTTCCACAATTTGTTTGCATGTTTAACTTGTAAAAAATCCTAGTCTTGAACCCCTGTTGGTCATGGTGCTGCATGTGCTGTTGAAAAAGTGATTTTTGGGGAAATCGAATTTGGAAGCTTGTTTTCTATGAAGTTTCTGTTTAATCACGTGTGTGAGGTAAGTGGAAATCTTAACCTACACTAGTTTGAGATTAAAGAACATGATTTTATGTAGAGAGCCACCATGAGGCTCTAAGGGCTTAGTTTGAATTAGGAATTTCGTTTGGAGCCAAATTGTGCTCTGTGATTGACTTGAGCGGACTATATTTGATGCATGCAAGCGGTTAAAACCTTGAAATCATGAATTAATTGAGTATTCTATGATTTGGTGCTATGAGTTGTTGTTTAAATGGTTTTTATGCATAATGAAGAGCATGTATGTAATCTTGATGATATGATGTGTTTTCTGAGTTTTAACATGTCCAAAATATGCTATGTCAACTCTGTGAATACTTGGTTTGAGTTAAATTTGGTCAGAAATGAAAATAGTATGTTAAAACCCAATTTTCAGTATATCTGCTGTTATGGTAATCGATTACCACAATTTCATAATCGATTACCAGACCATATCTGATACAGAACATTGAAAATAAACATGGTAATCGATTACCAGATCCTGATAATCGATTACCAGTGCTGAAAATACTTAAAAATCCCATTTTTATTTCTGAACCAATATTTTATAATATAAATCAAATTTATGGACATGATTTGTGATTAAAAGAAGACTGATTCGGTATTTTAATTATTTTCTTGAAAATGTTCATGGAATATGTTTAATTACTTGGATATAATGTTGGATATTATTATCAAGTAATTTAAATACCAATCAATAAAATTTATTGTAATGCATTCATGCATGGAATCTGGATGATAGATAGAATTATCACGGTTATTTTTATAACCTGAGGAGAGCCTCTGGGAGCACCAAACACGACCTGTTTGATGACACGTTTATGTGTAATAAAAACGTGGTCAGTGTGAGGATACTGATGATGTGATTATTACGTTAGAGCATGACGTCTACGAGGTTGCGGCGTTTTGAATCACTACCAAGCTTGAGCGTAATACATTCCAAGGAATGGTATTGAATTGTACCCCCCAAAGGTATCGAGTACAAAAATTGTACATGAAGTTATAAGGATGGCCGCCCCTGAAGGGGGAAATAGTTTCTATGGAATCTAGGGCCGATGATAGGACATTCATACATCATGTCACTCATAAATAATTAAATGTTATTTGAATTATAATCCGAGTGTGAACATATTATATGCATTCTTACTTGTCATTGATTTTTTTGTGTAATGACTTGTATTTGATTATATGATTGACTAATATCTGTCATGCATATAAATTATTAAACCTTTACTCTCTTTCGATTATGTTTATGTTGTTGCTTATCCCCATGCCATTGTAGGTGATGTCTCGTTATCTTGCCTGCATCGAGATCCGCCCTTTCCCTAGAGGAGTGTGGGTCTATGAGGATCACCGAGCAGTGTATGAGGGTGAGGTTGAGTTGACCTTCTATCACCCTAATCATCACCGAGCAGTGTATGAGGGTGAGGTTGAGTTGACCTTCTATCACCCTAATCCACTGGTCCGTGTTCGTCCTCGTAGATTAAGGATCCTCATTATCTATACTATGCATGTACCACCCTTTTATACATATCATGGACCACCTCCTACTCGACCTGCCCGTACATATCATCACTTTCTTTTTCGTTCGGTTTACTGCTCTCACCCTTTTTCCTCTCGAGATGTTCGGGAGGATACTCCCACACCTGATCCGACGAGTCCAGCCAGGGCTACAGCATCACCCGACCATGTGCCCAGTGGAAGGGTACCATCCCCGTCAGATGAGGTGGAGGAGGATCATGTCAAGGCGGGGAGTGGAGACGAGCCGGTAAAACACTCTATTGGTAGCCAGTGGAGGGATGATGACCCATAGATACGTGCTAAGTATAGGTAGTATGGGTCAGGGACCCGATCTGCAGCTGTTGTGGACTCTGATGATGGATGGATGGATGCTTCTCTGGTGACTTGGACTACTACTACTACTACTACTACTCTACTTCTGGATCAGCTCTGGAGCCTTTATTTTGGGTTGTTATATATATTGTACATATTTTTGGGAAGCTTTAGAGTGTAGATCCTTACTTTTTATTTTTAGTTTCATGGACTTGTTTTCTTGGACTCGGTTATTTGACTAGCTGGACTATGTATCTTTTATCACTAATATATATGTATATATTATGTTTGTGTTTATTATCCATAGTCCAATGACTTTTCGCTTACTCTGATATTATTTCAAAAGGATTCGGTTATGCCATTGCGAAAGGAAAAATATTTTAAGTTCTGAAGCGATAAGAGATAGCTTCACTAATATTTTAATAACAAAGCTATACTAAGTTTTAATGTCAAATGAATGCTATCTCATTATTTATTTTCTAAGTTCCTAAGTTATATTTTATTGATGTCAAAGGACGCCGAATCCAAGGTTTAATGAAAGTATACGTTATTTTCCGAGATCCAAAGGTTTTTGTGATATGCGCACCCGACCCATTAGAATTTCAAAGGAAAAGAAAATAAAAATTTATTTCCTATAAATTCTAATACATTAACAAGTCCATAATATTTTCGGGTAATATATTTTTTTTATTATTTATTCTTTAATTACTCGGGTTACAAAAGAGGGTGTTGCCCATTGTGGTATCAGAGCATAAATGATCCTATGGCTGAAGAAGTAGTCCAAAAAGAGCTAGTCATCCACATCAATCAGGTTACAACAATGTATAATTTATGTATGTTTTATGTTTGTTTTTATTTGTTTGTATCTTACTTTGATAAGTAATAGATACAAATTTTGTGGGCTGAAACTATTAGGAATAGTCTCAGTTTAGGTTAGATGATTGAGTGTTTCTTTTGTCAATCATATATGACCATGAGCCCATAGTGCAGGTCTAGTATGACGACTAGAAACCAAAGTCATACGAATGTGATGCTGGAAAGTATCACAACTGTTTTGGAAGGTATGCAGCAGCAGCATCAGCAGCAACAGCAAGCTAATCCACCTCTTTAGGTGCAATACTGGAACTGCTGAATCCAAAAGTCTTGCGGATTTTTGCAGTTGCAATCCACCTAAGTTTGAAGGAGGATTTAAACCTGAAGAGGCCAATAAGTGGATTCATGAGATGGACAAAATTCTCAAGACATTAGACTGTACTGATGCTCAGAAGGTGGCATATGCAGTCTATATGTTGGAAGGGGAGGCTGAGAATTGGTGGAACCATACCGCCCAGTTGCTGAGTTATGAAGGAAGAGAGGTTAACTGGGGAGTATTTATGGAGAAGTTTCTCAATAAGTACTTTCCAAAAGACTTGAGGAGGAAGAAGGAAGTTGAGTTTCTACAGCTGAAGCAATGGGATATGAGTGTAGGGGAGTATGCAGCAAAGTTTGAGGAGTTGATGAAGTACTCTTCCTACTATCAGAACAACCCTGATGAGAGGGGAAAGTGTATCAAGTTTGAAGCCCAAGCTAAAGTCTGTGTTTAGCTATCAGAGAATCCAGAGTTTCCCTGCACTTGTGGATATGTGTAGGATGTATGAAGATGACAAGAAGGCAGAAGAAGTTCAAGTGTCAGAGAGAAGGGATCATCAGAACTATGGACCACAGAGGCGTAAGGGGTTTGACCGCAGAGGGAAGGGTCCATATTTTGGCAAGGATAGAGGCAAGGGAAAGGCTAAGGTTGATGATAGAGGCAAGTCTCGCAGTGATGTTCCAAATTGTGAGAAGTGCAAACGTCATCATTATGGAAGAGTCTGTTGGGAAACAAGTGGTTTTTTCAATTGTGGGAAGCATGGTCATTTTGCTCGTGATTGCAAAGAACGTAACCAGCCAAGACCAATCTGAAGGGAACAGCTGATAAACCTGTTATTTCTGGCAGAGTTTTCACTCTTAGTGGTGTGGAAGCAAACCAATCCTCTGATCTTGTGCAAGGTAATTACTTGCTCAATGGTCAGTCTTGTAATGTCCTGTTTGATTCTGGAGCTACACATTCATTTGTTTGTTATGAATGTGTGAATCGTTTGAAAATACCTCTGTCTGATTTCCCTGATATTCTTAAGGTAGAGACCCCTACAAATCTTCTTGTGATTGTTTCTAAGTTATGTCTTAGTTGTCATATGGAAGTATTAGACAAAGTCACTAGTGTATATCTGATCTATTTACCTTTGTTGCAATTGGATGTGATCTTGGGGATAGATTGGATGAGTAAGAACCAAGTGATTATCGATTGTGATAAGAAGTTAGTAGCTTATAAGAATCCGGAACCCGCAGGTGTTGGAAATCAAGCTTGACCTAAAGGACGTAAAGAGTCAATGCTAGAAGATTTCTAGAAGAAGTTAGTTTTGATGATAACAACACATTCCAAGTTTCAAGCATCAAGTCAAGCATCAAGTCTCAAGTTTCAAGTATCAAGGCTCAAGCTTTCAAGTTCAAAGTTTTGTATAATCCTTGCCCATAGGAAATTTGTAAGGTAATGAAGTTTTATTACAAGTGTGTAATGGCCAAATGAGTTTTTCAAATTAAGGAGAAGAAAAAGAGTTTTTAGTGAAAATCAGTTTTTAACTTAGTTTCTGTGGAAGGGCATGATGAAACAACTCTTGATGATTTTATCTAAGTAATGAAAATCTATTTTTACAAGTGCAAGAGAGGATAATCGATTACCTTCTCAAAGTAATCGATTACTTTTGTTGCATCATAGAAAATCTAGAGTGTGTGTAATCGATTATGTGAACTTGACTAATCCATTACTTTTTGAATGAGAGTAATCGATTACCTAGATCAAGTAATCGATTATAATTGTTGCAATATACATTTTCCAGAAGCAAAGTAATCGATTATTGTCCTGAGTAATCGATTACATGATGTTGCATTTCACAAATTTCAAATGCTCTGTAATCGATTATTAGATTAGTGGTAATCGATTATATGAGTTGCATCATATATTAAACAGGAGTGAAGTAATCGATTATATGGTTGATGTAATCGATTACTGGTTTTTCAAAAGGATTTCAAAGTTTCCATTTTAAAGGGGATAATCGATTACCTTAAGTTTTATTGAAAAGCATGTCAGAATCATTTTGATTTATTTCCAGATTTGTTTTTACCTGATTGATTCTGATTTATTTTCAAAATTAGAAATTGATTTTATTTTTGAAAATATTCCTTTTTGATTTAAGATTCAAATCTTTTATTTTATTTTTTAAATCAATTTGATTTGTTTTTGATTTCAAAAATATTTCTTTTGCTTTTTATTTCAAAATCAGTTTTTACACTTAAATAAGAAGATACACTCCTACAATTCTAATTCTTCTGATCACGCTCTGACTCTTCTCTTCTTCTTCATCTTCTTCAAGCTTTTCACGTTTATTCTATTTTGAAGAAAACCTTGTTTTGGCCTGCACTCTTGTGACTTAATTTCATTATCATAAAAAGCTTAATTGTTGTATCTGTGTTATTGAGAACACAACATACTATTGTAATCACTCACATCATATTGTACTCAAACTGTAGTGTTTAGGGAGTGAATCCCTTAGTTGAACGTGTGGCACGTTCTTAGGGTGAGGAGCCCTGGTGTGATATCGAGGCCCCTAGCAAACGGAGGTTCCTAGTAGTGTGTGGGGTGCTCTGGTTGTAATTGGGTGCTGCTCAATTCAAGTTTATAAAAGGCTCAAGCGGGTCGCTTGGGGACTGGACGTAGGTCTTTCGCTGGAAAGACTGAACCAGTATAAAATTGGTTTGCGTGTTGTTCTTCCTTATCTCTTTTAATTTCCGCAATTTCAATTATTTATGTTTCCGCGCAACTCTTATTTTTATAATCTATTTCAATCACTCTCCTTCTCAAAACTCTTAATCTCTCCAACGTGAAAATATTTTTAATTATACGTGCTTTCTCAATAAATTAATAAAACTCGATTCACCCCCCTCTCGAGATTTTGAGGCCGATCCTAACAGCAGGGTATGTGTGTTTGTTTACCTCAGAGGCAGTGGTAGGAGAAGGAGCTCAGTCGATCGAGGAAATTCCTGTGGTTAGAGATTTTCCAGAAGTGTTTGCTGACGAGATACTGGGTTTGCCACCGAAGAGAGAGATTGACTTTGGAATAGATCTAGTTTCGGGCGTTGGTCCCATTTCTATCGCTCCTTTTTTAGAATGGCACCACTGGAAATGGCCAAACTGAAGATGCAAGTGGAAGAGCTTCTGCAGAAGCAGCTAATCAGACCAAGTGTATCTCCGTGGGGAGCACCGGTTTTTTTCGTAAAGAAGAAGGATGGAAGTTTGAGGATGTGTGTTGATTATTAGCAGTTGAATAAGGTCTCCATTAAGAACAAGTATCCATTGCCAAGGATAGATGATCTTATGGACCAAGTTCGTGGAGCGTTGATATTTTCCAAGATTGATCTGAGGTCGGGTTACCACCAGATCAGAATTCGGGAAGAGGATATCCCTAAGACCGCATTTCGATCTCGATACGGACATTATGAGTATGTCGTAATGCCGTTCGGATTGACTAATGCACCTGCAATTTTCACGGACTACATGAATCGAATCTTTAGACCGTATCTAGGTTCATTCGTGGTTGTGTTCATTGACGATATCCTAATTTATTCAAAGAGTCCCGAAGAGCATGCCGAGCATTTAAGGATTGTGTTGAGGGAAAAGCAGTTGTTCGCCAAACTCTCTAAGTGTGAGTTCTGGCTGAAGGAGGTAAAGTTTCTCGGCATGTGATCTCTGAAGAAGGAATAGCAGTGGATCCAGTGAAAGTGGATTCAGTCTTACAATGGGGGCAACCAAAGTCAGTTACTGAAGTTAGAAGTTTCTTAGGACTGGCTGGATATTATAGAAGGTTTATAGAAGAATTTCTAAGCCTGCTCTACCATTGATGAAGTTAACTCGAAAGGATCAACCTTTCTTGTGGGATGAGAAGTGTGAGAACAACTTTCGATAGCTGAAGGAAAGGTTAACAACGTCTCGAGTGTTAATCTTACCTGACCCTCACAAGAGTTTTGAAGTGTATTGCGATGCATCAAAGCAAGGACTCGGAAGTGTGTTGATGCAAGAAGGGAAGGTAGTAGCTTATGCCTCTCGACAGTTGAAGACGCACGAAGTAAACTATCCAACTCACGGTTTAAAGCTTGCAGCTATTGTATGTGCTCTAAAGATCTGGAGACATCATCTCTATGGCACTACGTTCCGAGTGTTCAGTGACCATAAGAGTTTGAAGTATCTCTTCGATCAGAAAGAGTTGAATATGAGGCAACGCCGAAGGATGGAGTTCCTGAAGGATTATGCTTTTTAACTTCATTACCATCCTGGGAAGACAAACATGGTGGCAGAGGCATTGAGTCGGAAGGCAATGCATGTTAGTTAGATGATGGTCAAGGAAGCCATTTGATTGAGGAGTTTAGAGACTTGAGTTTGACGATAGAAGTAGAGCCGTCAAATATCAAGTTGGGAATGTTGCAAATCACCAATGAATTCTTGGAAAGAATTCAGGAATTGCAACAAGAGGATGAAGAACTTAAGGAGAAAATAAGATTGATGATGGAAGGAAAAGAACCGGAATTCTAAGAAGGAGGAGATAGAATTCTTCGTTTCAAAATGAGGATTTGCATACCCAATGATCCAAAAGTTAGAAGGATGATTCTGGATGAAGCACACAAGAGTAAGATGAGTATGCACCCTGGAGCAACAAAGATGAATCAAGACATGAGGAAGTTATTTTGGTGGAGTGGTCTTAAGAAGGATGTGGCGAAGTACGTGGCTTCTTGTTTAGTTTGTCAGAAAGCCAAGGTGGAACACCAAAAGCCTGGAGGAGAATTATATCCCTTGGATATTCCACAATGGAAGTTGGATAGTATATCAATGGATTTTGTGTCCGGTTTGCCAAGAACAGTCAACAACCATGATGCGATTTGGGTGATTATTGATTGGTTGACTAAGTCAGCGCATTTCATTCCAGTGAATATGCGCTATTCTTTGGAAAAGCTCACCCAGTTGTATGTCAAGAAAGTGGTACGTCTGCACGGAGTACCCTCAAGTATAGTTTCTGATCGTGATCCCAGATTCACGTCAAAGTTTTGGCAGAGTCTACATCAAGCTTTGGGGACAAGATTGAAGTTGAGTTCTTCATATCATCCCCAGACTGATGGTAGAATGGAGAGGACTATTCAGTCGTTAGAAGACCTTCTAAGAGCTTGTGTTCTGGAAGAACAAGGAAGTTGGGAGCAAATGTTGCCACTCGTAGAGTTTACCTATAACAATAGTTATCATACGAGTATTGGAATGACACCATTTGAAGCTCTGTAAAGAAGGAAATGTCAGACCCGGCTATGTTGGTTCCAAGTGGGGGAGAATCTTCTTATTGGTCCTGAAGTTGTGCAAGAGACAACGGAGAAGATCAAGATGATTCAAGAGAAGATGAGAACAGCTCAGAGCCGGCAGAAGAGCTATGCTGATCAGAGGTGAAGACCGTTAGAGTTTTCGGAGGGAGAGCATGTGTTTATTAGATTAGTTCCAACCAAAGATGTCAGTAGAGCTTTGAAAACCCAGAAATTATCTCCTAAGTTTATTGGTCCTTACCAAATTCTTAAGAGAATAGGTCCTATAGCATATCAAATAGCTTTACCCCTATCTTTGGCCAATATACACAATGTTTTCCATGTGTCTCAGTTGAAGAAATATGTCCATGACCCAAATACCATTATCAAAATTGTATTGATGACCTAGATGTTCGTGAAAACCTAACCTTCAAAGTTGTGCCTATCTGGATTGAGGACCAAAGAATTAAGCAGCTTAGAGGAAAAGAAATTTATTTGGTCATGGCTGTTTAGATCAGTGGCAACGTGATCGAGGCAACCTGAGAGTTAGAAGATAGGAAGCGTCAGGATTATCCTGATTTGTTTATGTAAGTTGAATTTCGGGAACGAAATTCCTTGTAAGTGGGGGAGTAGTGTAACACCCCAAATTTTTAATCCCTGATTAATGTAAGTTTAATCATAAAGTTTATTTATAATTAATTACTTTTAATTTAATTTTCGATTAATTATGTATTTTGTGTGTGCATATGTTAAGTGAGAATGCATGAAAAATAATTTGATAATTATTTTCATGTGAAAATATGAGTTTTGCAATTTAGTCCCTATTTAAGGATCTAAAAGTAATATTAGAAAAGGTTTTGGAGGGAAATGCAATAAAATATAAATTTTTGAAAATTTCAGTCGTGGTAATCGATTACCACGATTCGGTAATCGATTACCATAGTGCAGCAGCACCAGTTCATAGTGCGTTTGATGAGACATTGCCCAGAACACCCAATCTTGACACGAAATCAGCTCATAGACACGTCTATGAACGCGTGTCGAGCTGAATGTAACCTAATTTTTCTATATAAACCCTTGATTGTGTTGAATCAACCTTCATTTTGGCCAATTTTTGGAAATTACTTTGTGTTTCCAAAGTTAGGGTTCTTTAATTCGAACCTCTCGTTCTCTCTCAATTCAGAACAATAATACACAAATTATACACGGTTGTGAAGCTCACATCCAGAGCTTCATAAAGATACCAAAATCTTGAGATGAGGGTGTGTGTGCTAGGAGAATTGAGCTTACAAAGTTGGTGTTCCAATTCTGCGGAAAAACTGAAACAAAGTCTTGGAGCTCACTTTGATCATTGATTTTGGTAAGCTCATGAGCCCATTTGATTCCCAACTTGTTTCATTCTCTTGTCCTTGTTTCAGAGAACAAACCCTAACCATTTTCCCCAATTTGTTTGCATGTTTAACTTGTCAAAATCCTAGTCTTGAACCCTTGTTGGTCATGGTGCTGCATGTGATGCTGAAAAAGTGATTTTTGGGGAAATCGAATTTGGAAGCTTGTTTTCTGTGAAGTTTTTGTTTAATCACGTCTATGAGGTAAGGGGAAAGCTTAACCTACACTAATTTGAGATTAAAGAACATGAATTTATGTAGAGAGCCACCAAGAGGCTTTAAGGGCTTAGTTTGAATTAGGAATTTGGTTTGGAGACCAAATTGTGCTCTGTGACTGACTTGAGGAGACTAGATTTGATGCATGCAAACTGTTAAAACCTTGAAATCATGAATTAATTGAGTATTCTATGATTTGGTGCTATGAGTTGTTGTTTAAATGGTTTTTGTACATAATGAAGAGCATGTATGTAATCTTGATGATATGATGTGTTTTCTGAGTTTGAACATGTCCAAAATATGTTATGTCAACTCTGTGAATGCTTGGTTTGAGTTAAATTTGATTAGAAATGAAAGTGGTATGTTAAAACCCAATTTTCAGTATATCTACTGCTATGGTAATCGATTACCACGATTTGATAATCGATTACCAAACCATGTCTGATACATAACATTGAAAATAAATGTGGTAATCGATTACCAGATCCTGATAATCGATTACCAGTGCTGAAAATACTTAAAAATCCCATTTTTATTTCTGAACCAATATTTTATAATATAAATCAAATTTATGGACATGGTTTGTGATTAAAAGAAGACTGATTGGGTATTTTAATTATTTTCTTGAAAATGTTAATGGAATATGTTTAATTACTTGGATATAATGTTGGATATTATTATCAAGTAATTTAAATATCAATCAATAAAATTTTTTGTAATGCATTCATGCATGGAATCTGGATGATAGATAGAATTATCACGGTTATTTTTATAACCTGAGGAGGGCCTCTGGGAGCGCCAAACACGTCCTGCTTGATGACACGTTTATGTGTAATAAAAACGTGGCCCAATGTGAGGATACTGATGATGTGATTATTACGTTAGAGCGTGACGTCTAGGAGGTTGTGGCATTTTAAATCACTACCAAGCTCGAGCGTAAGACATTCTAAGGAATGGTATTGAATTGTACCCCGCAAAGGTACCGAGTACAAAAATTGTACATGAAGTTATAAGGATAGCCGCCCCTAAAGGGGGAAATAGTTTCTATGGAATCTAGGGCTGATGATAGGACATTCATACATCATGCCACTCATAAATAATTAAATGTTATTTGAATTATAATCTGAGTGTGAACATATTATATGCATTCTTACTTGTCATTGATTTGTTTGTGTAATGACTTGTATTTGATTATATGATTGACTAATATCTGTCATGCATATAAATTGTTAAACCTTTACTTTCTTTCGATTATGTGTATTTTGTTGCTTATCCCCATGCCATTGTAGGTGATGTCTCGCTATCTTGCCTGCATCGAGATCCGCCCTTTCCCTAGTGGAGTGTGGGTCTGTGAGGATCACCGAGCAGTGTATGAGGGTGAGGTTGAGTTGACCTTCTATCACCCTAATCCACTGGTCCATGTTCGTCCTTGTAGATTAAGGATCCCCATTATCTATACTATGCATGTACCACCCTTTTATACATATCATGGACCACCTCCTGCTTGACCTGCCCGTACATATCATCACTTTCTTTTTCGTTCGGTTTACCGCTCTAACCCTTTTTCCTCTCGAGTTGTTCGGGAGGATACTCCCACACTTGTTCCGACGAGTCCAGTCGGGGCTGCACCATCACCCGACCCTGTGCCCAATGGAAGGGTACCATCCCCGTCAGATGAGGTGGAGGAGGATCCTGTAGAGGCGAGGAGTGGAGACGAGCCAGTCGAGCACTCTACTGGTAGCCAGTGGAGGGATGATGACCCTTAGATACGTGCTAAGTATAGGTAGTGTGGGTCAGGGACCCGATCTGCAACTGTTGTGGATTCTGATGATGGATGGATGGATGCTTCTCTGGTGACTTGGACTACTACTACTACTTCTACTGCTACTCCTGGATCAGCTCTGGAGCCTTTATTTTGGGTTGTTATATATATTGTACATATTTTTGGGAAGCTCTAGAGTCTAGATCCTTACTTTTTATATTTCAGTTTCATGGACTTGTTTTCTTGGGCTCGGTTATCTGACTACCTGGACTATGTATCTTTTATCACTTATATATATGTATATATTATGTTTGTGTTTACTATCCATAGTCCAATTGCTTTCCCCTTACTTTGATATTATTTCAAAAGGATTCAGTTATGCCATTGCGAAAGGGAAAATATTTTAAGTTCTGAAACGATAAGAGATAGCTTCACTAATATTTTAATAACAAAGCTATACTAAGTTTTAATGGCAAATGAATGCTATCTCATTCTTTATTTTCTAAGTTCCTAAGTCATATTTTATTGATGTCAAAGGACGCCGAGTCCAAGGTTTAATGAAAGTATACATTATTTTCCGAGATCCAAAGGTTTTTGTGATTTGCGCACCGGACCCATCAGAATTTCAAAGGAAAGGAAAAGAAAAGAAAAATTTATTTCCTATAAATTCTAATACATTAACAAGTCCATAATATTTCTGGGTAATATATTTTTTTTATTATTTATTCCTTAATTACTCGGGTTACGAAAGAGGGTGTTGCATAGGCCAATGTAGTGGATCAGAAAAATAGGAAATGTCCCTGACCTAGGGGACCTCAAGACCAATGACTAGTGGTCTTGAAATCTTAGTGAGATTAGGGTTTTATGTGTGACGGTTACGGAATGTTTCTGAATATTCAGTTGGAATACCCAGGTTCTCCCTCTGTCAACTAAAAGTGTGTGCAGAGTGTCAACATAGGGATGAGAAAAACCTACCTGACCCCAAGGCATGATTATGCCTTTTATAGGGGCGTGCGAGTGTGGGCCTGTATTGAAGCCCGTTAGGGTTACCATGTTGACGTTAGGCTCTGTAAATATCTGGTAAATATCTGTGGCTTTCAAGGTAATAGACAACGCAACATTGTATCAAAGCCTGGACAGCTCAGCAGGTCTCATTTCTAAGCCATGTGCAAGACGAGGGGGTGGCTTCGGATCCGAGCATGGGATCGAGTGTCAAGCAGCCCTGTCTCGCTGGCCTACTAGGGACCTACTCGAAGTCGGCCCAGTTTTACGGCAGGGTAACGACCAAGTCTGTTGTAGTTGGTCTGAGCAATAGGCGAGAAGCCTTCGAACCACTGGGACGTTTGTCCTGAGTAGATTGACTCGAATTGGTCTTAGAGGTTCAGATCGGTTAACCCTACATGTAGGATCTAAGCAAAATCAAATTTCAATAGAATTTGAAGACAAAAGCAAATATAAAATTTTGTTTTTCTTTCTCATAACATGAGAGAAGAAAATAAAGGATCTAAATCTTACTCAATATTCTCGAGTAAATAGCTAGCTTACATACAATATTAAACAAAAATAAAAATAATTTCCAAATATAAAAGTTAAATATTTTAAATGGCCAAAGTAAATTAAAAAGAGACATTACGATGTATATAGAGTTTATTACTACTATGTTTTCAAACAATCAACATATTTAAAACATTACCTGTAACCAGCCCTTAAAAAACATTAGAGATAAATCCGATGATCTCTCCACTGCAAGGAGAGATACCGAAGTTGTTTCCAATACCTACACAAGCAAATGACAGTTCATTTTGACTAGATCAATGGAGTTAGTTCAAGGATTTATTTTAGAAAGGGTTTAACTTAACTACACCAATTGCTGAATATGGTCTTGTAAACTCGTAGAACGTAACCAATCTATCTTTGACAGAGTTCATGACACTTTTTGGATCTCTAGCTCGTGGATCATAGTCAAATGATTGTTCAGTCTTCGCATTTGCGACACATTTTCGCTTATATTCTTGATTTTTAGATCTTTCTTCAATGATTTTGTAATGATGTTTTGAACTATGTGAAGACATCATGGTACAATATTTGTTTTGGATTTGCCCAGTTTTGTGCCTTAATGTTGTTACATAAGAACCTACAATCAGAAAAGTTGAATATTAGTATCAATGAAATTAAAAATTATGAAAATAGAAACTATTTCTTCATTAATAATTTAATAGATGGTTGAAGAATATTGTTGTTTCACTCACATTAAACATTTTCTACAAAATGCTACGAACATTTGTCGATGTTCAATGTGTGCTGCAATTTAATGTAGCATCATTTTCAGCAATTTTTATGGGTTCATTACAATCAATTTCTCGTGTGTTTGTTCCAATTCATTTTGTCACAAGCACATTGAGAAAAAAAAAAAAGATATTTAAAGGAGATTTTTTTAACATACTTATCATTTAAAATATTTGGGTGACATGTAGTAATTAGAGGAACGTAATGGAAATGATATAAGCAATATTTTGAAAAATAAATCAGTTAATAAACTAGTGAAGATATTGGTTCATGGTTCAATGATTTAACCATGATTGAACCACGGTCGAACTGGTAACAAATAAAAACATAAATATATGCACATATTATTTCTTATATATTTAATTTTTTTTTGTTGAATTATCATATTATATAATTATATTATTGCAACAACACCAAAAAAAAAAAATTCGCAAGCAACACCACAAAAATATTTACCGCAGACTTCAGGGGGAAAGATAAAGAACTTATGTTTAAGCAATCAAATTTAGTTTGGGCTAGAGATTAGAAAGCATGATATTTTACTTTGGATGTCATTTTGTGCCCATTATCCATTACATTTATGAAATCCTATATTTCAACTCTTCTTTCCCATTTTCTATACTAGCATAATCAAAACCTCATACCTGCCTCCAACAATGTTACATCACAAATTCCTTGTTTTCCTTCTCTTACTTTCGTTTTCTCTTACTCGAATTCTTTCTCGTTTTTAATTAACTTGTCAATTTTTAATAGTTGCGTTGAGATTAGAAAAGGAAGTCATTAAAAACTTTGTCGAGCTTTAATTTCATTTTTTTCCTACTGTTGCATCGGTTGCCCAGTCGATTTTCACCGGTTTTGCCGATTATATACCGGTTTGTCCGGTTCATCTCCACACCAATTATAGGAAACAAATAGACTAGTACTCGATCTGATTTTTCGGTTGAACCGGCCGGTCCGGTTTTCAAAATGTTGGATAAAAGAGATACAAGTTCCCCTAGTTCCTGGTCAATATCATCATTTAGTGTCCATGGATCATATTTTAATAAAAATTGCATCAAACCAAAGCAAACCTTATTTAATGGTTTGGATTTTTAAACTAAACCACATTAGAGAATGAAACTATTATGAACCAGTTTGAAACTGGTTTATAATAGTTTGAAACTGGTTTATGTTGAAATCTGATGTGAAAACCGATTCATTCTTATAACTGGTTTCCAAACCGATTCACCCTTAAAACTAGTTTAATTTCATAAACTTATGCTTAATAGAACTCAGCGGGGCGCCGCTATGATTTACAAATGGGGAAGAACAATTAGGGTTTGAAATCACAACCTGGAAACACTTAAACAATCATGACTCATGAGTTTGATCAGAAGAACACTCATCAATTTACGACCAAGGTTCATCAATAATTTGTGATTTAGGAACTGATTAGAAGGTTCCCGAATCAATATAAATGAAAGCAAATAAGAAATAAGAGGAATTGGCAACCACAAAGTCGTTATCCCCATCATCGTAAGCACCCACCGGATTTGTGAATTTAAATTCTAACCATCACAAGATGATAAGATCTACGATTTGTCGATTTGAATTCCAAACGAATCGCAACCATTGTCGTCATAATCACCGTTCGGGTTGCAACCACCCGTCCTTATGGCAACCACCGGCGTCACGAAGCTCACCATCAAGAAGGTCTTATGGTCCTCACAGGCCAAATTGCGTCAAGTGCACTTGTTGAATTGTGTCTTTGTGATATGCAGTTCCCGAACATGTTTAAGTTAAATGGTTGTCAAAGAGGTTCAAAATATTCATTTTCTTACTTTTGGTTTTATCCAACCTGTTACAAATCGGATTGGTTTTGAAACTGAATACCAAAAATCAGTTCATTATTGGTTTGGATCAGTTTAGATCTGACTCGGTTCACTAAAACTGGTTTTTTTCGAACTGCCCTAGCAAAGAAGGATATCAAAAGAAGACACCTTCCTTTTTAAATTAAGAAATGTGAGCAATATAGTTTCTTATTGTTTTTGGGAGTTTACATTAGATGAGAAGGCACAGGAACTCGCAAGGTTTTATCCTCTTTAGTTCTATCAAAAGCCGTAATGGTTGTGGAGATGCTGTTACTATCTATGGTTTGCATTTGTTGGTTAGCATAATTCAACAATGTCTAATATGCAAAGTTCTATGCGAGATGATAGAGGAAAAAAAATTTTCTAGTTGACGGAAGAGTTTGTAGGAGACATAGGAACAAGGTTGTCAAACTTGCGAGTTTACGTAAATTCGTGAGGCCAAGGTAAACTCGACTCGTGAACTCGACTCGTAAACTCGTACGAGTTTACCTCGAGTCCACTTATTTTAAAATTAACCTATAGATAACTTTCATAGCTTCCATTTCATAGGATTGCAGCATGATTGATCTTCCTCCTCATCAACCACTCAGTTCATTGATTCAAAATGCTCTTCGAGTTATGAGCTGCTTCCTTAATTAGTCTGGATGTCTGGGCTTTTTTCGAATTTTTAATAGTTGACAATTGATTTCTAATGCCCCATGCATTTGAGGGAAGCTTTATTTTCACAATCATTTGAAAATTTCCATATTGGCATTTCAACTTATGTTATTTTAGCTAGTGTCGTTCTCGTTTTTGTTGCCACGTCAACAGGTTATGCTTGGGCAATCGCATTTGGGGGAATGTGGTAATAACCGTCACAATTCTTGATAGATGCATCTATGATGATTAACCATAAGAAAGTCGTTCTTGTCCTAAAGTTAAGTTGATATTTTGACATGATTGTCCTTGCCCCTTGTTCTATCCAAGTTGGACAGAGGTCCCTTGTTAAGGATAGAGGTCCTTGCAAAGGATATTTAGTTTGACAAGAGTGGGGTATTGGTCCTACATACCCATTCGAACTATGATTTTTGGGATCAAGACTACATAGTCCTATCAGGCACGCATATGCGGTGCACCAAGTGGAGAACGAGACTGATTAGGGTTGTCTCTAATAGTAATAAGCGATATGCCCCCACTCTTAGTGAGGCCTGTATGGTCAAGGAACTCCTTCCAGTGTGTTTAGGTCTACTATGAAGGGCAACAAGCTTTAAAGGGTTGATGAACCTTCGTAGTGGGGTTGAATGCAACTGCCATCTTCCTTGGGAAGCAAGAACGTGAACCTCTTACTGTTGAATCGCTCTCTGGGAGTATTAATGATGCTCTTTAGGAGTATGTGTGTATCTAGGGCTTTACGTTGTGTATAGTGATGAATATAGGATGCCTTGGCCCCTTGCATAGGACTTGTATTTATAGGACTAGGAGGGTGTCCTAGTCCGATGTTTTCTCTTGATAAATCTTCTATATTTGAGTACAATCTTTGTATGATTTTATCTCTAAGGAGATAATCGATGATCTTCGATTCTTGTTGATAATCTGAGGATAATATGCTATTAATCCCTTATAACATTTTCTTATCTTCTGGGGATTGAGCTTACGAATAAGTCTCACGACATATTCGTTTTTTTAAGGCTTCTTTGAGCTAGTATGTACTTTTTTGGGGTCAAGGCCTTATGTCGTAGATGATTTAAGGTCGAACCATGCATATCATCAAGGCCCTACTAGATGTAGCAATAGGTTTTCCAAGTCTAGGGTAGATGTCCTTAACTTGTAACAAGATCGGAACACCCTTATTTTGCTGAGTTTAGAATCTTTGTTAAAACTTTCCCAAATTCTCATCCTTTTCTAATTTCTCTTTGTTCCCGATTGTGAACATTTGTCGCTCCAATATTATATTTTCAAAATCATAACTTTCTTCTCCAACCTCTTCCTCAAATTCAGGTAAGCTCCTGTTCTTACCCTTGCATCCTTCCTTAATTAGTCAGGTCAACTAGTGAATGTGTGTCCGGGTTTTATAGTTCTATCGAGAGAGATAGTAATAGCAGGTGTGAGATTATCCCTGGTTATTGCAAGGTTGAGATGGAAGTCTCTGACTTTTTTGTGTCAAATATCTTGTCAAAGATGAACTAAAGGGATTAAAGAAGAAATTCGTGAAAGACAAGGCTCAGGACACCGTTATTTGAAGACTTTTTCTAGTCCCTTCAGAGGAAAAGAAAATCAAATATCACAGTAAACTCCACATTTGCCGTAAGAGCTCAAGGGTGTATAGATGGGTTGACAAACACGCCTTATATGTTAAGACAATATTTTGCCATCGAACTTTGGGATTAAACCTTTGTGATAATTTAAACAATTATGAATCATGCTAGATACCGAGTAGCAATACCATGGAAGGTGTAATACCCGCATTTTTCCCATTTTAATAAATTGATTTTTGAGATTTTCTGATTGGGTAGTTATTTTCTAACTTATATCAATTCGTTATTTGATTTAAATTTACAAATGGAAATAATTATTTGGAATTTATTTTTATAATGGTGGATTATTTTATTTTGTTTTGAGTTTGAAGGGATTATTATTTATTGGTTTAATTATTTGATTATGTAACTTTGAAAATTCATAACTTTTGAACCGTATATCCAAATTTGATGAATTTACAATCAAAACGATCGTATTAAAATGTAGAATTTATTTTGGTACAGTTTGGGGATTTATTTTTCTGTTCACAAAAATTTTGTTATTACTTGAGAAAATTATAATGTTTTTTTAGTAAATTAAATAATGATTTTCAAGAGATGTTTACTATATTGGAAAAATATTATTTTCTACTGTAATAATGTGTTGTGCGGTTTTAAGAATTTATTTTGTGCATTTTGAATTTTAAATTGTGAGACATCCATTTATTAGTACACAAGACCCTAGGGTAACCCAATTAAACACACCCTACCATAATTAATACCTAGCCACCCTACTTGTACCCTATGAGGGACATGCAATTAAAGACCCTATCCAAAGAGTGCAAACTTCGGCCAATGCATGCCTTGATATTTTTCCAATCACTTTTTCTTAATTAACTAAACCTAAACCAACCTACCTATCATTATTTGGTTCCACTTAAACATAAAATAAAAATACAAAACCCAACCCCCAAAAATTAAGATGGAGTTGTGAGGGAGTATAATAAGGAGCGAGACCTTTGGTCTCTTTGAACCCCATTTTTTTTTAAGCCTTGGCACCCCACCCCCATTTTTCTATAAATACCAAACATCCCACCCCCATTTTCACTTGTTCTTGCCATTGCCTTAGAAAAAAATAAGATGAGGAGAGAAAGAGGGGGGGGGGGGGGGGGCGAGACCTCCAAGGAGAGGAGAGGAAGATTTTTTTTAGCTTCTTCAACCTTGTTCTCATTCTTCCTTCTATGTATTTTTTTGCTCGTATTCCATTTCTTTTTGTTTTTGCTCATTTTCGGTTTCCATGAGCTTATGACTATAAGTTGTTGATTTATTGTTGCGTGTATGTTTTTAAGTTAAACTTTGATTTTTAGTTATTCTTATGCTTGAATCAAGGATTGAAAAATGAAAAATGGACATGCATCAAGTCCTAAGTGCCACGGTTTTTACCCCTTTTGATACCCATATGATTTTTGTTTTTATTCTTGATTTAGAATTAAGAAATAAAAAATAATTTTTGTTGATTTTAAAGTGTATAAGTTTGTGTTGCAAAAATTTTTGACTTTTCCTTCATGAGCCATTCGGCCAAGGCAAAGAAATAAAGGAAATGAATTTATTCTTAATGCATGTTTGATTTTTGTGTTCCTCTATAATTTTTAAGCCCTAATGCATAAGGAGTTAAACTTAAGAAGTTGAAATAAACATGCAAGGGGCCATACGGTTTTTATTTAATTTATCTTCAAGAGATTTTGTTTTGTCTTAATGATTTGCTTTATGTTTAAAAGTAAAGGAATAAGTTTTGATTTTTATTGATTTTGAAGCATGTGGATTTGTATTGTTTTATTTCGCAAAAGTCCCTAATTTTCCTTCTCTATGATTCGGCCAAATAGGGAAAAGAGGGAAATAAAATTGTTTTTTAGTGTTTTATTGATTTGGAGCTAGGACCTTTGAATTTTAGTTGCATGAAAGTTGGAATTTAAGTATAAAATGAATAAAATAAACATGCATGATGATCTTAGGTCTACATGGTTTCTTCTTGTTTTGCTTTATTTTGATGCTTTGATTTATGTTTGAATGAGGGAATAGAATGGATTTTTGGTGTACGAATGGTGTGTTGATTAATTTGTATAAAAATCTCTAATTTTTACTATGTTTAATTCGGCCTAAGTATGTTAGTTAGGGAAATAGATTGGTTTGATCATGCACGTTGTATCTAAGTTAAAATGAATTGTTTTTATGCTTATTAATTTGGTTTTTAAAAGAAAAATAATAATTGATGAATTGATTTTGTGATGTATGTGCTATACGGTTTTATATGTGAAAATGCTTAAGTATAGAAATTGATATATGTTCTTGGATTATTTGATTAAGTGCACTCGGTTTAGATTTGAATGAAAATGATTAATTGAATTGATTTGAGTTGTTTGAAAAGAAATTGAATTAGGATTAGAAGCATGGAAATGAATCAACTTGGTTTGAAAAGTGCATGTTTGTGTGATCTAAATGTGTGGCTGAAAAATTGTGATTTTGGTGCATGATAATGTGTGTTTGAAGTAGGGAATAAAATCATTTAGGGGCTGCATGTGTGTGAATGGAATAGAAAATGATATGATTCTATGCTGAATTTTTAAGCTTATTGCCTTAGCTTGTAGGGAGTTTTGCTAAATGATAGTCGTGCTAATCCGATTGCCTTGAAAATTTTATATGTTGTCCTTGATGTTATTCACTGTGTTCTGGAAAATTTGAAGTGGTTTGGAATTGTTTTGATATTTTAAATGGATTTTGTTTGTTGGAAAATGTTTGAGAAAAACTTGTGTTTTCAATAGCAAAAGGTTTGAATGAAAAATGTTTGCTCCAGTTCAATGACCATGAAACTTGGTAACTGTTTTGGTGGTGCTAATTTTAGTGTCTCTGAATTTTTATGTGATTTTAAGAATTGGTTTGCTAATTTTACTAGAGCCATTTTTGTGAAAACGATTTCGAAAAAATAATCTTTTCGGGTTAAACGTAAACAGAATTTTTGAACTTAAACTATTTCAAATGACTTGAAATTTTTATGGTATCTTCTTAAACATGTCTTCAGATTCTTTGTAAAATTTGAGGAGATTTGGAGTTGATTTGATAATTTTTCTAAGGTCAAAACAGTGAACCAATTGGTTCAGATTTTCCAGACTCAGTGCCAAATTTAATTAAAAAAGTGTGATTTAAACAACTCCAAATAATCTAAAAATTTTATGAGATGGTCTTGACTGTATGATAAAGGTTTGTACCAATTTTCATGCAATTAGGAATTGATTTACTATTTTCAATTGTGGCATTTTAGCTTCAGGTCAGCAACAGTGCTGTTGTGATTTTTATGCAAAATCTGATTTGAAACCTAATCTAGGATTGTTCAAATGACTTGAAAATTTTATATGAAGAACCTTGATATATGTGTGTGTTCTGCAAATTTTGGGAACTAAACTCTTTGATTTGATATGGTTTTGGATTTTCGCTTTTGTGTTTTTCCCGTAATAGAATTAATACTCAATTTGATACTTTTTGGACATGTGTGAACTTTTGTGCATTTTTGTGACTTGACTGGACTTGTATGATGATCATGATGCCTTAAAATGATTGAATGACTAATTGTTTAATAGTATGTTAAGATTATGTACAAATGAATTTGTAGGGTAATTATTTACTGTTATCATTTCGGCCTAGGATTTTAGTTTAAGATGAGATTGTCTTATATGATATATGTATATTAATTGGCTTATTATGTGATGCATGCTAATTGAATTTGCCTAAGTGTCTATCTACCTTGGAACTATTTGTATAATTAAGGGATGAAAAGAAAATGAATTATTTAGCTAAGTTAAAGTGTTGTATTTGATTTCGTGCCACTCTTGGAAGTAGAATGATTTTTGAAAAGGTTTATTTAATTGAAAAGTGATGAGTGTTTGGTTGCTTCCCTATTTGATTGTATGGTGTTGTGTGAAAAACAAATTGTTTTAAGTGTTATTTTTAAGCAAAGTATTAAAGGGATTTAAAGTGCGATTTTTCGGTGTTTTCGGGTTTTTGTAGAAAGTGATTTTGGGTTTATTCCCTTTGCTGTCCCGAATTTATTGAAGTTATTTTTCAATCCTAAAAATGTTTTCAATTGATTTAAAGTTGGTGTTTTAAAGGTAATTGATTTGGAGAAAAGGATTGAAAAAGTAACATTTTTCGGTGTTTTTAAGTTTTGATTCGTGGCTGTCCGGAATGGGCCAGAAACCGAAGAAATTGTTTTAAAGTGTTTTATTGATTGTGTTATAATGATTTTGAGGTATTTAAAATGTATTCAAAAGTTGGATTTGATTTGAGAAAGTGAAGGTTTCTTTTACGATTTCCCGATAAGGATTTAAAACGCGTTTTCAAAAGTGAGTTGATTTTAAGAATGAATGTTGATTAGATAGCCTTGTATTAATTTTGTGTCTTGTTTTAAGCAAAGGATCTGCAAGTCGGGATTTTGGAGTTGCTGTCAGTCAGGAGGACCCGCAATGGTTTTTGACGAATAATAGCTGGATTCGAGGTGAGAGAAGGGTATTCCCTAAGACACTGTGGTATTTAGGTAAAATATTGAAACATTCTGTATCATCTCAAATATCGGAACCTAGTGGTCTCTGGGTCACTAGTATTGTGGCAATTGTTTGTGTGTGCGGCCACGTATATGAAGAGGACTAGGACCACGCACCTTATGATGCATGATGTTATTAATGTGAATATGCCATGATGATATGACTTGCTTTTATTACTTATGCATGATGAATATTTTATGTATGATGATGTTAATGTCTGGAACTTGGTGAGATGTTTGTATGATTAATCCATGACGAAAATTAAGTAAGGCAATGGAAATTATGAAATTAATAATAATGCTGATGAGAATAATGTGATAATGTTGAATTAAGTGACGAAAAGGAAGGAAATGAAAAGACAAATATAATTGGAATTAGTGATGCGTATGTACCGCCCAACGAAAGGACTATCGTGACATGTGCCAGATCGAGGAACTCCCCAAGGTGCACGATTAACGTGACGCGCTTGCCGGATTGAGGAGCTCCCTGCTGCGTTCGGCTGCTATGTGGATTATGAAATAATGAGGAAGCGTTAATTTAGAAGATTTGATTAGAGGTCGAGGTTCACCGAAGGGATGAACAAGGGTGACTCGTCTGAACCATAGGATTAATAAAATACTAATAAGACATTAAAAGACATTATATACCGCGGCGAGTTGAGTGTGAAGTAGTGGAGAGGAAGATACCCTGTTTATTTGCGGATACTCAGGTGAGTGATTGTGATAGGGAAGGGTGATGACGGTGAAACGTCAATTAACCTAGAGTGTTTTTCTAGGCAGAACGAGTCTACATGTGATCGGGGATTGATACCAAAGGGATCGTAGCGTGTTCTGCACCGGAACTAGAAAGTACTGTCACCCTCTTGATCAATTTTGGAACGGTGAGAGGGAACCTGAACGAGGCGAACAGTCGATTGGTGTTGGACCCTTGCGATATCGCGTAAAATGTTAATTGTCATGATGGCCTGCCCGTACGGTTGTGGCCTTGACAAATATATATACTGTTGGTTTTTCTCGGTTGTTCGACCTGCGTGGGTTAAGGTTCCTAAACATCCCATTAGCTTCTGATTAGGCTTGGGAGGATTGGAGAAGATGTATGTGGGCTAACTAATTCCTCGATGACATTCCCTTAATTTCCCCTATCATCGTTGGATGCACACTGATAAAACTTAATAAAGTAAGTTAAGTTATTGAAAGACTCTTAGAATAAAGGATCAAAATATAACGAGGGTTTTAATCAAGGAAATGGAAAAGGTCAAGTGACAAGAAAGTATCGATAAGACCAAGGATGTGATTTTGTGATGAAAAGGATTTTTGGATTAACTTTGAGAATAAACGAAAGGAAGTGATAAATGTTTGAAGAGAGAGTTGTTAGAATGAAAGACATTATTGATAAATAATGATGATGAGGTGAATTATGTTATGTATTTTGTTGTCTGTTATATATATATATTATATATATATATATATATTGTTGTGTGCTTGTCTTAATATTTGTGCCTACTGTAATAACACCTGTAGACGAGAAATCGTTCGGGATCGTTCACTCTCTCTTCTTCCCTATTTCTTCTATTGGTATTCTATACCGCGCATTGCAGATGGCGTATAGCATCAGGATCTTCAGGTGCCCATTGGACGACGGAAACTGGGAGTTGATTCCAGCAGGTTGGAAATGGCATGGATCCATCGGTCTGGAGGTCATTGATCCACTGTTCACTCTTGTGGGATTAGATGTGAGAGACATGATGAGTAAGCTGGTGCTGACGGACCAGGAGTGTACGTTGAGCCCAACATTTCCCGATGATGATGAAGAGAGATTTGAAGATGCAAAAGAGCTTTTCGAGCTAGCAGGAGTGCCCGATGAAGGCGGTGATCCGTAGTTTAGGTTCTTAGTCTTGTTTTTTTTTCGTATGCATTGCACTGTCTTGAGATATACTAAGATGAAATGGCTTTACCCTGATGTAACTGTTTTAAGAGACAATATGTTTGGGAAAAATTTGTCACCCTGATGGATGTGACTGGAGTTAGAAGTAGTATTTATAAAACAAGGTTTATTTTGACGAACGAAATGTTTTATGATAATGGAAGAAAGAGTTTCAAAGTGTGAAGTGTGATGTGTGTAACATCTCGATTTGGAACTTGATGTGTGATGTGAGACATGAATGATTTATTTTTATAAAGAAATGTTTTAACGAGAAAATGTTTTTATGAGAACGAACTCATGTCTACGTCACCAATAAAAAAAATCTTACCCGTATTTTCAAGAATTAATAAAAGGGAAATTTCAAGTTTCTAAATCGAGATGTTACAAAAGGAAGAAAGGCTTTGCCAAGACCATAACTAAGACCCACTTTGTTGTGATGTGTAGGTAGGTATATGCTTACTTGTATATGGCTTAGATTCCCCTTGGATAACTTCTTTGAGATGAATCTTTTATAGTTAGTTCCTTAACAACTTCATACTCCTTCTCTTTCCCCAACCTGACGAATTAGGAGAAAATGATGTTTAAGTTTATGAAAAAATGGGCTTCCAAAAACGATTCCATAAGGCAGAACGGTGCATATACCGTTTTGACTCAAATCAACTGAAAGACCAATCTAGGCTGCTGTCGTGGCCAAGAAATTAACGGAAGGCCAGTCTAGTACTCCGGTGGAGGCCACCCCTCATTCTAAAATATTGCTATTATTATTGATTAAGCAAAATATTTCAAGAGTCTTGCTAACAAATGTTATTATTAAAGATGAAAAAATAATTATAAATTCACAATAATTTTTTTTTAAACTTAAAAAATACATTTTTTCAATAACTCTATTTCACATTTGATTTCTTATTTTTAAACGAGAGTCATAATGACACTTATTAACATTTTTCATGTTTTAAATACAAGTGAAAAATAAAAGAAATATATAACTTACCCGCATAATGATTTTTGGCGCATTGTTCACTCCTTGTACGATTTACACCTACAAATGATTTCTTAAGTTATTAAGCAAACATTATAAAGAAACAATATCTAACAAAATTACCATTGAATTTCGGTTGTATTAATTCAATATTTTTTTTAAAAGGTTCATTATTTTTTATTGGATTTTCTTAACATCAACTTTTAGGGTTGAATCCCAAAATGGTTATAATTTCTTGAAAAAAAAATAAAATATAAGTCATTTGATTTATTAGTTGTATCATTTTTTAGTCTAATGCGTGCTAAGATTCACCATGATATGTTTTGGTGTTCACATACACCACTCTTTTTTACTTATTATAATAAGTCTAACAAGTTATCCATTATTAATTATTAGGAAAATGCTAAAGAGTGCTCTTATGACATTGTTTAAGAGAATAAAAGAAGTAGTTTTATCTTGAAAAAATGTTGAATTTATGACATCGAGAACTAGTGGAGTTAGATTTCCAATGTAAGCTTTCTCTTAATATATTTCTTAACCGATACCCCTAGGGCACTGGTTAGCAAAATCCTAATTATTATTACTTCATGCGTTCTTATTTATGTGTCTTGTTTCAAACAAAATACATCTTTTAAGTAATATAATCATTACTTAGATTTTTAATACATTAATTATGTTTTTTTACCCACTATATCATTTCTCTCATTATAATCATTAATTTTTCTCCACTACTTATATAAATCAAGACATATTAATAGTGGCAAGAATTCGAAGAGAAATTGGTGAGTTGCTAACGTAGAATTGAGAGATAATGCATACCTGCAGTGATGGAAGAAGCTTTAGGAAGACAAGAAGCTAACACAAAACCCATCTAAATATCCGTATCTTCAGTTTCAGTCAGTTGTGTAGTTTGATGAAACAATACAGAACCAAGTTAAGGTGTCGTGAGCCTTTGATCCTAGAATAAAAATCGTCCTCAGCTCGCCTCTCAGGAAACACAATAAGCCTACATATACATGTTAATGTTATATAATGAGGATTTCGGTAAGTAGCAAATACCAAGTCAAACAATCCTGTAATTTGTAAACAATGAATGAGATGTTAAATTCAAAGAATTTTCCTTTTGATTTGCCTAAGTAGTTAGTCACGTGATGTGATGTTCAATTCATAGCATTATATATCCTTTTGCGTGATATGGGTTTAGCGGTTTACTTATTATCCTTGTCGCCCCTCGGTTAGAATTTAAAAAGTAGGAAAAAATATATAGGTCACATTCTAGAATTTTTTTGTTCTAATTATAAGTCATTTTATATTTTCTATGCATTATTTATTGTTTTTTCTCTTTTTTGTCCTTATTAAATGTTTTGACTATATATGTGTTTTTTATTATTCATTAATGAGTGTGAATTTTTCGAGAAAAGTTGAGAGGGTAAAATTGTAATATTACATTATACTAGTATTATCATAAAATTCATAAAATTATCTACTTTCCTTGATATGTGTAATTCGGTTAAATATGCCCTATAATAAAGATCGGAAGGAGTATATTGATGAGGAGCTAATTTCATTATGAAATAAGTACTCTTTCGTGTCTTATTTATTACTCCCTCAATTCTTACGTATAAAATCATTTTGGTAGATTTTACGTTTATTAAAAAAAGTTGGTTAATTTAGTTAATAGTATTGGAAATGTGAATAATTGATATGTAATTTTAAAATTACTCATATTTATAGTATTGAAAATCTAAAAAGTATTAAATAAATAAAGGTGTTTATGGAAAGAAGTAATTAATTGTCATTGAAAATTGATATAGGGTCTTACAAATAGGGACAAAATAAAAGTGTCAAAATGGTCATATATTTAGGGACAGAGATAATAGTTGTTTTTTAAAAAAATAAAAAATTGGTCTTATTTATAAGTGATTTTTTTAATTTTTAGGAAGTATTTATTGTTTTTCCCTCTTATTTTTTCTTTGCTCATTGATGTGAAATAATATATTTATGAAATTTCGAATGTAAGTTAAGAGACTAAAATTATAATACTTAAATAGTTTCATGAAATGTAATTACCTTATTTGATTTTTTTTAAATACTACTCTCTTAAATATGAAACTAGGGAGTACTCCCTCCGGCTCGAATTATAAGCAATTCTAACCACTTTTACGCTTATTAAGGAGGTTAGTTGATTGTATTTAATTTTCTCAAATTTATAAAAAAATAGAGGTATTTTTAGAAAGTAGTATTGGGAATGAAACAAAAATTAATTAAGATTACAATTTTCTAGAGATGTTTTAGGAAAATGACATTGGGAATGAAACAAAATTTAATAAAGTTAGTTAGTTTTGCTTATATTTTAAATCAAGAGTAGTTTGTTTTTTGTTACTTATAATTCGAGCCGGAGGAAGTATGAAACTAGCATTTATTCTATGTTTGCCCCAGTTTATTATGTTTGCCCCTATTTAACATGTCTTCATTTATATAAGTAGTGAAGAAAAATTAATGATTATAGTGAGAGAAATGATATAGTGGGTAAAAACATAATTAATGTATTAGAAATCTAAGTAATGATTATATTTCTTAAAAAATATATTTTGTTTGAAATAGGACATATAAATAGAAACGGAAGGAGTAATCCAAATTTACATTTTCCCCTCGGACCCACGGTCTATTTAAGAAAAGGGTTTTGGTAACAAAAATATTTGTTAAGCTTTTTAGAAATGAAAAAAATAACATAAGTTTTTAGTTTTTCTTCTTTTAAAAATATTAAAAATTATATTTTTCAATCGTTTTCAACTACGCATATCTCCTGAATAAGTTTTCTAAGCACACTTGATAGCATTTTCCTTTTAAAAAAATCTTGTTTAATATACTCCTTGATTTGTTAGGGCGGGGTTATTGCCACTGAATATACTTATCCAGTTATCCATATACTCTTACTTTTTGAAAAAAAAGAAAAAAGAAAAACCGCTGTTAATCAACAATATTTTTTCGTGATCCCCAATTCCCCACGTCAGTTCCAATAAATGCCACTTCTATAAATTTTGATCATTTGAGCTTTGATGCGTTATTACACACTCTTGGAAATCCAACAATACCGTGTAGTAGTGTACCACCGACTTAAGGTATTGGACTTCCTAAAACTTACACTTCATTATATGTCTATCCAAAGTCTTACTTAAAGTACTCTCTCACCATGTTTGGCATTTTAGCTTTTTCTTTTCTTATTTTGTATTGTTTGGTCTTTTATATTTTTAATATAAAAACATTTTTTTTCTATTTTAATCTTTCATTCAATCATTTCTTTTGCTCGTCACTAATTTTACTTTTATCATCTCTCTCATCTCTAAACCACTATACATTAATTAATGGACACACTTACTAATAAAAATTAAATACTACTACAATTTTCAATAAGTATTAAATAAAAGCATTTTGGACAAACTATACATAATACTTACAATAATTAATACTTTCTTAATTTGTGTGTTCGGGCCTAAAAGGCCAAACATAATGAAACGGAGAAAGTAATACTCCCTCGTTCATATTTATAGAGTAATAGTCTACAAACCCCACATTTTAAATCTCAAACCCCATTTTTTTTCAAATGGGGTTCTATCGAAATATTTTCCGATACCTCCGAATCGAGAAAATGCATTTTTTCGAATGCTCGTTTATTAAAAATTCATTTTTAAAGTCAGAAAATGCATTTTTTCGACTCAGGTGTATCGAAAAATATTCCGATAAAAGCTCATCGGAAAAAAATGGGGTTTAAGGATTAACAACAAGGCTAAAGTGTGGGGTTTGTAGACCAATCTTCATATTTATAAGACCCTTTTAGGTTTTTATTTTGATCCTATTTATATGACCTCATTTCAATTTTCAATAGCATTTAACTACTTTTTTCCACAAACACCCCTATTAAGTCAACACTTTTTAGAGCTCCAATAATAATTATAGGGGTAGTTTTGAAAAAGTATATCAAACTTTCACATTTTCAATGTCACTAACAAATTTAATCACTTTCGTTGGTGAAAAAACCGAAAAAAAATCTTATGAATAGAACCAGATAAAGTATTTTTTTTATTAGACCATTATATCCCAATGTCACGTACGAAAAATTATTAGTTAGTTCTGGTCCAGACTCATCTCAACTATTTATCATGTTAAAAAATTTAAAAATATATAATAAATGATGGAGATTCTCCTGAACCATAAAATCTCATACCACCTAATAATTTCTCCGTATGTAAGTTATTCCCATTGCTATCACTGACTAAGGCCCTCTTTTTCTTTTAATCGCAAACAACCCTCAATTCCACGGGAGTGTGAAATGTTGAATTCTAGTATTTTTTTTTTCTTTTCTTGACTCCATTTTAAATTGTTTTTCCAATACCAACTTTTTCCTTTTCTTAGTATTTCTTATTGAATTCTAGGTGCTTCACAAAGATTGTACGCAACGTTATTGTACATGTCAAACCGGGTATTATATCATATGAGTATTATCTGAAGTTTAATATATGACATTCTGGTCATACACACAAAAAAAATAGAGTTTTTCTTTTTGAGCCCCATTGATTACTCATCGACCCCATTTTTTCCGCCTTATACAAGGCGGTAGAGCATTTTTTCGCCTTATACAAGGTGGTAGTGTAAATTATCTGTTTTTCCCGCCTCTTTTTAGGCGGAAAAATGGTAATTTTGCACTACCACCTTGTATAAGGCAGAAAAATATGATAATTTTACACTACCGCCTTGTATAAGGCGGAAAAAATGCACTACCACCTTGTATATGACTGAAGAAAATGGGGGCCGGTGAGTAAACAGTGAGGTCCAAAAAGAAAAACCCAAAAAATATACTACTATAAGTATTTGATATAAACACAGTACATATATATTAGCAGATAAATAGGGCCTAGTGAAACTGGTTGAAAATCGTAATCACGCATCTAAAAAAATTGGGAATTGTTTTTTGCCTCCATTTTTATTTTTAAATGACAAAAATACCGCAAACATTTTAATCTTTTCGGTTCTACAAATTCGGAAAGGTAATTTCGGTATTACAAAAATGGAATATATTTATTTCATATTTCCGATTTTGCTAAAAGGAAATATTGTTTCCGGTTTCGTGGAACCGGAACATTTAATAATTTTCGACTTTAGAGACAAAAACCACATTTGTAACCACACTCAAGTTGTGCTTTGTCTCCTCTCACATAATAGCTACCATGGAATGCCCAAATACCCCAATCCATGTCTCTACCAGCAAAGTAAGTTTGGAGGCATGTCATGAACTTGTTGTCTGCCACACTTCCCCCTGATTGATCAAATCCGAACTCCGTAAAGATTAAAGGAGCCGCGTTCTTACCCATGGTAACGAACCCAACTCTGTAGTCTAAGCCTTTGATGCTCTTGGCACATATCCTGTTCAATGGTTGCTTTGTCCATATGTCTCCCAATTTGAGTGTGCCAATTCCAGACCTGAGAAAGTGTGGTTACAAAGAAAGTGTGGTGTAGAGACGGAAATTATTAAATTTTCCAGTTCCAAGAAGCCGGAAATCATATTTCGTTTCAGCAAAATCGGAAATATGATAAATGTATATTTCGTCTTTGTAGTACCGAAATTACCTTTCCGAGTTTATAGAACCGAAAAGATTAAAATGCTTGAGGTATTTTTGTCCTTGAAAAATAAAAATGGGGGCCAAAAGTCTAAAGTGAAGCCAAAAAGCAATTTCCAAAAAAATTTAATTCTTTTTCTATATGGTGAAGAAACACCCTTATTTAAAAAAAATAAATAAATAAATACAGTGATAAAACTATTTTTTTAAATGCAAAAAGTATTAAAGGAGACTTCTTGGTAAATAGCAAAGCAGACATCAAAAGAAACCATTGTTTTTTTTTAAAGAAAGAAAGAAACCATTGTTATTATCATTGATAAATCAAATTAAACAATCGAAGTGATAAATTATACTTGTAAAACCCACTGGAAAATAATAAAATATATATAATTATATTTATTTGTCTAAGTGTTTTGAGATTTTACATAGTCATATGTATTTTATATTTAGTGGTGAATTTAACTATTTGGAAATATGAAGGGAAAAATATTAGAAGAAAAAGAAATGAATTAAAAATAACTTTTTGGCCTTTCAGCCAAAAAGACTCGAGTATTAGTGGGAATACTCAAGTCTTCTGTGGTGTTGCTGACCAGTTTGAGCTGGTGCGCCAAGAGACTCGAGTCCTGAACCAAAGACTCGAGTATCGTAACTAGCTGTTAGGAAAATTTGAAAATTTAGTCGGAATACTCGAGCATTTCTAGTAATACTCGAGTAGTTCGTGCAGTTTTGCAAAAAAATAAAAGTTGGTTTCAACTCAATTTGAAGCCAACAGCTCGTTTCATCTGGTTCCAAGCACAGAGCTGGAGCTTACTTCATATGAGGGTAATCCTAAGTTATAAATAGGTGGTTTGGGAAGCTAGAAACTCATTCCAATCTCTCAAACCTGAATTCCATTCTCATTATTCTCAGTTTTCTGGTGCTCTCTTTGAGCCTTCGATTCTCCCTCTCACTCACCCAAATCCAGTGAAACCAAAACACTATTCGAGTTCTAATTCCAATCTTGAATTAGAACCAAGAACCACTCAAATTGACTTCCTGTAGATCGAGTTGCAAGTCTTCAAAGTTAGGTGTTCTAAAGCTGAAAAATAGAGTACAAAACAGCACCATCAACCTCTCTTTCTTGAATTAGTTTGGTAAATTCAGGAACCCTTTTGATTCCAAATTCGTTTCTGATTAAAGATAGCACTGCCTAATTGCTAAAGCTAATTGGTTTCACCCTTTTTCATTACATATTCCCTGTCAAATTCATGGCCAAAGTTTGTTGTTCAAAGTGCAGAACTTGAGTGTTGAAACTCAAAGTTTGATCTTGATCGTTTCTCTCTCAATCAACTGTTTCTTTAGCTTCTCTAAGGTAAGGGGGAAGTTACCTAATCGCTAGAATGATATTTAACAAGCTAAATCCATAGGAACCAATATGAGGTTCATGGGCAATATAGTTTGAATTAGGAATCGGACTTGGAGGTCAGGAACTCACGATTTTTATGTTCAAACACGTTTAATTGGACCTAATGATGCTCACTGGATTGATTTACGAACTTAAAATCAAGTAGAAATGAAATTCATATGTTAAAGTGGACAATTTCTATGTTTTATGCAATTCTGTGATTTGATTATGTTTTCTGTTAATTTGAAGCTATTTGGTATGTGCAACATATTTGTTTTATGTATATTAACTTCTGTTTTATGTAGGATTGAAATAAAAGTGTAAGAATCATGAATTGGTGCTTAAAATGCAGAAAACTGGTGTTGTTGCACTAAAAAGACTCGAGTATTTAGAGAAAGACTCTAGTATTCTGGAAAAGTGATGAACGACTCGAGTATTTCTTCAAGTACTCGAGTATTTTTGCATGAACCACTCGAGTAGTTCATGAACTACTCGAGTATTTTGAGGAAAATTCATAAAACTCAGATTTTCTTTAATTTTCATAATTTTAACTCATTTAATATTATAATACCTTAATCTCGTTTGGTTGATAACGATCCTGGAGGTGTCCTACTGGAATTTTATTCAGTGGTTGATAATTTCCCTACAGGAGTTCAAACGGAAGTGCATACACCCATTTGGTCGATATTAATCCTATGAATGTCCTAGTGAAAGTTTTATTCACTTGGTTGATATTTTCTATGGGAGTCCCAATGGGGTCGTTGCAATAATCATCAATAGGAGGCTATGCCCCGATGGACTATAAATGAGATGATTAAATGCTATTTCTAAAACCATCACAAAGTGGCTAGGCCACTGATGGACTTTTCCTGAAACTGTTAAACGGAAGTAATTAATCCCATCACAAAGTGGCTAAGCCGCTGATGGCCCCTTTTTCTGAAAGCATCAGCACCAGCTAAAAGAAAAGTTAAAGATGAGATTAATGGATTGAAAGATGGAATGATGGACTATGTCCTTGATGGAAATGATAATAAATTGATAATGAGGATTGGTAATGAATTATGATTGCATTCATGCATTGATTGATTGCTCCAGCTTGTTGAGATGCTTTTCCGCTGTCTGTCGTGAAAGGTCAAGCTTATTCCGCTGTCTGTCGGAGGAGGCTCAGGATGACCAGGGTTGAGCTTATTCCGCTGTCTGTCGGAAGAGGCTCAGGATGACCCATTTTCCTCCAAGCTGTGATGCCCCGGGAAATTGTTGAGATCAGCATGCATCATGCTATTAATAATAAGATTAAGTGCTTGAATAAAGAGGGTTTGACATATGTATATGCATGGCAGAAATTGTTACTACTTGACTACTTGTGTTTGTTGTTTTTAACCTCTGTTATATATTATTCGTTTTAACGTGATTAGCTATGACTTACTCCCTTATTGCCCTTGTAGGTAATGAAGGTCCTATTTTCACAGAAGGGGAGTAGGAACGGCAAGGGATATGAGATTCCCTTCCCGATCATTGGAGTTGAGAATCATGCTCTGGGTTACGATTAGTGTCTTAAGTAGCTCGGAGTCTATTCAGTCTATTTACTGTTAGAATAAATTAGTTTGAACTATTGTGTCTTGTCATTTGAAATAAGTTTTGTTGCTTTGCTTCCGCACTTGATGATACTTGAAGCTTTGGTTTTGCAGTTGAATAATAGTTTAAAAATTCGTTTGCAAAAAAAAATTATTCTCTATTTTCATTAAATAAATAAATCAAGGTTAGAGAGTCGGGATGTTACAATACTCTTAAGTATGGAAAATAAAATATTAAAGGCAAAATTGCATTTACGGTTTGTTATAATAACACAGACACCTTTTCTAGTTTAGAAATGACACTCACTTCATCTTCTTGATATTTAACATTACATTTAAACCCCTCCATATAATATACCTTTTAGTTTACTGACAGAAATGTTATGCTTAAAATCGAAAATGATATTTATGCTCTCTGTAACAATCCTTGTATATCATCTTACTTTATAAGAAAAGTAATACGTTTATGATTTCTTGGACTTGTCACTGTTGGGAAAAAGATCTGACAATAAAAATTTCCCTTTCATTTGAAAATTCCTTTTTCTAATATTTGATTAATCATGAATTTGAGTAATAAAATCAGAGTTTGCGAAAACATAGTGAAATCATCATATTATACCCCCAAAATATATCAAGTGTAACAAGTTCATGGATACCAAATAAGTATTATTATGAAAGTAAATTCATCTTATGATACCTCTTTCAAAATGTGTATCATATAAATACTACTAAAAATAGAGATGTTATAGAGCTGGTCACTGGTCCTCTGTCCAAACATCCATCTGGTCGGATCCACGATATCTACACAAAGGGTTCCCAACCCACACTTTCTACACTCTGCATGCACCTAAGGGACATCTCCCTTCACTGACTTTTGTGCAAGCTAGATATACGATCAACACCTAATAAGGGCATGGGGGTTAGCTATACATATTCGCATAATCAAATGAGAATAAAGCTAACATACACAAGTAATCATGTAGCAAATCAGAATGCATAACCATATGAGCACACCCGGTTAATCATAATAAGTCTTTCAATGCAGGTGGCATGATGCATGATTTCTATTCACCACTGAGGCCTCCATACTAATCAATCTCGGACATCCATCCGTTACACCAGTGTGTTCCCAGAACACTAATATACGTTCCCAGAACGTATAGCAAACCATACTTGGAATATAACAAGCACCACTCCCAGAGTGTGCATCACGTTCCCAGAACGTATAGCAAACCATACTTGGAATATAAACAAGCACCACTCCCAGAGTGTGCATCACGTTCCCAGAACGTATCAAAGAAACCATGTCCCAGACACTGGCCACATTCCCAGAATGTGTCATCAAGTAGGTTGCACACCAATGTGTTCCCAGAACACATCAAAGAAACCATGTCCCAGACACTGGCCACATTCCCAGAATGTGTCATCAATTAGGTTGCATCAATATGGTACTCCCGGAGTACCCTCCTCATGTTCCCAGAACATGACAAACAATCCTTTCCAACTTAATCTCCATTCTCTATGAATGAAAGCTCGCACAAACATATGTTCCCATAACGTATGGCAAACCATACTTGGAAAACAAGCACCACTCCCAGAGTGTGCATTACGTTCCCAGAACGTACAAAAACATGTTCCAGACACTGGCCACATTCCCAGAATGTGTCATCAAGTAGGTTGCATCAATATGGTACTCCCAGAGTACCCTCTTCATGTTCCCAGAACATGAGAAACAATCCTTTCCAACCTATTTCATCACATTTATGAATGCACAAATAATTACTAAGGTTGGTCTTTCCATTAATTCCATTATTATGACTTAGAAAAACACAACTTTTGAATGATATCTTGAGGTATAACTTTACTCATAAAATTCACCCTTGAATTTAAGTTAAACATATGTTCATAGACCTGGATTGAGAGAATATGACCATTGGTATTAACAATCCTTACTCAAAAACTTTAACTTTTATTTTTAAGTATCAGGTACTAACCGGTTACATCATCACCTAACCGGTTAGAATTACAGACCTGAACATAAAACCTCTGATTTTCAAAGAATCCTTTATTAAATTCTCTACTCAATCCCATAACAAGGTCTTAGCATAACAGAATACCTCAAGTCCAACACATAATATCATTCAAAAGATCTAAGTCATAATCCAACTTCATTTATGCATAATTTCCTCTTGAAATTATCATTAAATTTTAAGGTATTAACTCATCACCTCCAATCTAAACCAAACAGTGCTCAATCACATGTTTTTAGATTGGTTTTTATATGAACTTCTAGCTTAAACTTGATTACAAATGGTATGAACACTTAGCCAATTTCAGAAACCTTTTTCTTTTGAAAACTGATAGTATCTAACCGGTTACAGCTTCAAACTAACCAGTTATATTATGCAGCAAATACACTGAAAAGTGAGGTTTTGCATACCATTCTTTCCAATACTCAAGTCTAACCAATTTCAACCATACACAGAGCTACAATACCTTAATATTAATATGTTTACCCACTTAAACATATCACAAATTCATGCATGCAGAATCATCATACCCAAAAGTGCATAAATCACATATTTCACAACTTAATGCATCAATTCACATAATATCCAAATAAGGCATGAAATTGTCATCACAATAGCTTGCATGCATCATATTTTAATTGCTCAAAATCAGAAATGAGCTAAAGTTGGCCTCTAAGCCATTAAACCAATTCACACTATGCCCTTAGAGTCTCTTGGTGACTCATCCTATTTACCAAACATGTTTATCCTCACTCTAGCAAATAGTAAGCTTCCCCCTTACCTCTAGATCGTGTTTGATGAGAGCATTCAAAGATCTTGGAGGAAAACTATGATTTCCAGAAATTCTGGTTTGAGTCATGACACTTCCAATAGGGTCCAAAAACCAGAATAGTTGACACATGAAAAAGCCAAAGAAATTAGGGAAAACCATTAGTTTGGGTTCTATACAACTTATACTAAAGAACCAACACGGTTTTAGGTCAAGAGATTACCTATTCTTACCAAAACCGAACTCAAACCTAGCTTCCCAGAACTGAAAAACCAGTTGTTGACATACTCTAACTCCAACCTTCTCAGATTGATTTCTCCTTGCTCCAACACTCTTAACTCACAAACTTTATATCAATACAAAGCCCTTGATGTGAGCTTTGTAACAGTGTATCACTCGTTTTCCAACTCTCAACACAGACTGAGAATTGAACAAAACAACTATGGAACCCTAAAACAGAGCTTCAGCAATTCAAGAGAAAAAATGAGTTTCAATTCATCAACACAAGGCTATATATAGCAAAATCAGAGCTCCATGCATGTTGACACGTCTTTCCCCAATAAGATTAAGATGACTCCGTGGCGAATTCTGGGTTAAAACGCATGATTACTCATCAAACGCACTAACCCGGTTTTTTGAGTTCATCGTGTAACCGGTTACAGAGCCCTTCTAACCGGTTACATACTAATAAAACTTCAAAAATTAATAATTTAATTACTCTTTTTTCAAAAACCTTTCCAATATTGCAATTAGGTCCCAACTCAAGGACTAAATTACAATATTCATATTTTTGTACAAAATAACCATATAAAAATATATCTCATATTTTTATATATAAAAACACATAATGTACAAAAACTAAAACCTTCAAAACTAATATAAATCAATCATAAAATAATTGTTATAATTAATTTCTTGGTTATTTGGGAGACGAAAATTAGGGGTGTTACACTCTCAAGGGGCGTCTCTGTCACTGACATAAATTTCAAGTGTACTTGATATATTTTTTCAACAATAATATTGTAAAATTAAATTTTTTTTTTACGAAAAATTAAATTTTACAAGAAAATGTAACAATTTTCTACGAGAAAAAATAAATTTATTTTAGAGAAAACATAATTTTTTGTATAAAAACTATATTCAATCGATCTTTGGATATAACATGTTTAATTTTTATGTAGAGTTTGTGTAACCAATGATGTTGGGTATTTTGCATTATTCCAAAATCAATTTGGATAGAATTTTTATCCAGAAATATGTCTTCTTGTAAAAAAAATAATTATTATTATTTCTCATAGAAAATTATTACATTTTTTTTACAAAATTAATTTTTAAAAAATAAAAATATGATTTTACCAAAATGTTGTTGAAAAAAAATGTATCGAATATACTTGAAATTTGTGTTAATGACAAATATACATCTTCAGAGCACAAATATCATTTTCGATTTTAAGTCGAGCATTTTTATTAGTAAATTAAAAAATATATTATATGGAGAAGATGGAAGTATAATAATGAATTCAAATGAAAAAATGTGAATGTTATTTCTAAAACAAGAGAAAATATTTGTGTTATTATGTGAAACCCCAAAGACTATGAATGCAATTTTTCCAATATTAAACGCACATAGCGTTGGATGAAATCCCGGGGTTCCTTCCTTGTAAATCTAGCTCATCAACTACGTCACCGTTGAACATAGGTTACACATGAAGCAAATTAAATTGGGTCGGAAATTCATATCCTATGATAATGAGTAAAACCGCTGCAAAGAAGGAAAACACTTCTGGTATGAAATATATTAAAACCGGAATGAAATATTTTAATAGCGGAGACTTGGACTTGTATTCATCACCGTAAAATAAATCTATATAGTTCATAAATTAGCTTACATATCAACTCTTTTCTTTATAAAAGAATGTTTTTCTTTTTATCAATAAAAGAATGTATTTAAGAACCAACATATATGTTTTTAAAATTTTCGTTGCGCGAAAATAATTATAGGTAAATAGTAAATTTCTAACATAATTACGTGACAAAAAATTTAATTTTTAATTTTTTTTTGTGTTTTAAAATAAAAAAACTATTATAGGTTTTGGATAAATGCAAATTAAATATGTTGAATTTGTTATTTATTTTTATAAATATTAATGAAATATATATAGGTTTACTATTTATTATACATAAATTTAAAAGTTTCCCATCATCTTTGTTCATCTTTCTTTCTTCCATTTTTTTGGTATTTTTATTTAATATATTTTAATTTATTTTTCACCAATATTATTATGTTCACATCTTTCATTATATTCTTCTTCACTTATTGCTATTCTAAATTCATATTGCTTTTAGTGAAATTAAAGAGAAAACTACAACACATTAGTAAATCAACTTTGATAATTGATATGTTTTTCATGAAAAGTCAAAATTAGAAAAAAAATTATCTCAAATAAGAAAGGTATGTAAAAATAATTTTATAGACATATTTGATTTTTCATTTTTTTAGATTTTTTTTTTCAAAATGAAGAGAGAAGATCCAACGTGCTAGATAAATATTTTTGAGAATTGAAATCTTCAATTTCAAAAAAAAAAAAATTAAATAAGAAAGATATTTCTTGTGTGAAAGAGACATTATTATTTTTTTAAATTGTGTACTCTTTTCTACTTTTTTTGTATTGCAAATCCTTAATTTAGAGAATTTGTGAAACTTCATGAAATACAAAGAAAATAAAATGTATTTTTTTTTGGTATTGTTGTTATTGAAGATTGCCATGATTCATTTTGTCTCTCAAAATCCATTATATATATTAAATTTTATTTATGTATTTTTTTCAATTTTTTATGTATTGTTTCATTTAATTTATGTATGATAAGTGTACCTTTGGAAAATTTGTGAAGTTTTATGAATCATAAAAAATGTATTTCTGTTGCTGGTTGTAATATATTTTTTTATTGATTATTGCATCATTTCTTTTTGAAGATCTTGTAGAATATATGAAACTTTTTGAAATATAAGTTAATATAATTAATAACCATTTTTTACTCGATAAAGTATATAATGATTTGTAACGCCTTAAAAAAATACAAACATTCAACGTTTGTGAAATATAGCCCAGCAAAGTTTGCCACATTAAAAAAAAAATGTCACATGTGTGATGCCCCAAAAACTAGTCCAATAAAAATACGGGTTAACAAAAACTTTTTCCATAAAGAGTGTGAAAACCAAAAGTACTTTTCATAGAGTAATATTTCTTTTACAAAATATTCTGAGTGTAAAGCATGTATAATACAAAACCCCAAAAACCCTTTTTACACCCAGAACATTGGTCTTCACAACTCGATCCTTCTGCAAAAGGAGCCGGATGACGAGACATCATCCTGACTGTTCCTTCTAATCAACTTTCACTCTTAAAGGAGTGGCTTCAGTCCTGTCCTTTGAAAGAACCTACCACCACAAACATGGTAGATGAGAGTAATACTACAAGAAAAACCCTTTATGGCAACAACTTTTTGCAACGACTTAAAAATGTCGTTGCAGAAAACAGATGTTTTGCAACGACCTAAAAATGTTGTTGCAGAAAACAGATGTTTTGCAACGATTTATATATGTCGTTGCAGAAAACACGTGTTTTGCAATGACATATATAAGTCGTTGCAAAACATCTGTTTTCTGCAACGACATTTTTAAGTCGTTGCAAAACATATATTTTCTGCAACGATATTATCGTTGCTAAAAAGATTAAATAATTTTATTTTTATATAAATTAAATAACAAAAAGGTTATTCTGCCAAAGGATATATGTATCCCTATAACCCTATATCCCTTCGATCATACCCGTGCAAGATAGAGGGAGCTAGAGTGCGGCGACAACATCTTCTCTTCTCTGCTTCACTATTCCGTCTTCCTCATCTCACTATTCGATTCTCACAAGGTACTCCCTTTCTCATCAACTTCTTCTCATCCTTATTACCTCTCTGTACTTTTCCAAACCCTGATGTGGTGGATTCTGCAGGACGAACCCTAAGGGAACCTCTGCAGCGGTGGCGGTGGCGGCGGTGGCGCTGCTATCACCACCACCCCGTCCTCTTCCTACCTTCACCACCCTTCTTTGCTTTCCCTTACCATCACTTCCACGCCCATTCGATCAGAGAACCCGTCCCTTCTCTCCCAAATCGAACTCGAAGCCTTTCCTTACCCCTTCCGGTTTCACTTCCAATCAAAATCGTGGCCTCATCCACAACATCATCTACCCCACACACCTCAAAAACACTCACCTTCACCTGCCACCGTTCTTCCAGCTTCGGTAGTTTGTGCATTGCCACTGCACCACTCTACCTTGCTCGACTTTATGATTGACATCTTCATCAAAGGGGTTTGCTACCCTTTTCATTATTCCCTCTCCGATTTCGAAACCCTACCTGATAAGCCGCACAAGAACGTTGGATGCGCAAAGGTAATCCCTCTTTCTCCTCTTTCTCTTCATATTTTGTTGCCATGTATTTTTGGGGGTGGGAATCGAAGATGGTTTTTATCTGCATAAGTCTAGGTTCACCATTTTTCTGTTTTGGGTTTTTTAGGGTTAGGAATTTTAATTATATTTTTGGTGAAATAGGGATTTCATCTAGCTGTCATTTTTTATGTATCTTCTCTGACTTTTGTGTCTCTGCCATGATTTGATGTTAGGATTTCATGCACTTTACTTGTTCTAATTTTTGTGGTTTGATACTATTTGTGGTTCTATCTGGGGTTCTATTTTACTCTATTACATATTAGTCTAGAGTTCTACTCTTGCTGCCCCCACTTTTGCAGGTATATTATGGCATGCATTTGTGGTGTGGATTGTTTTACTGTGTCTTCTTCCTCCTGTGGTTGGTCTAAGACCCTTAAGGGTAGAACAAGATCATGGGGTGATGAGGTTTGCTTAAGAACTCATCTTTAATTTTAACTTATGTGTTTTTTAGATAAATTCATTGATTATGGTAATTGAGAATGCATATTAGTAAATTTGAACATAAAAAGTCGTTTTTTGATCATTTTGTGGTTTCATTTTTATTATTATTATTATTATTATTATTATTATGATCATCATCATCATCATTATCATCATCATCAATTAAGCTGTGAGGGTTTGGTTACTTGCTTTTGTTGTTCTGGTATTGCTTTCTGGTGTTGTGAAAGTAGAAACCAAATTTGACGTTGAATGTTGCTGTTTGAAAAATGAACAGTGTGGTCAACATAGGTTGAAGAGAGATAGGCTTTAATTTAATGTTATTAGAATGCGGGGATTCGACTTCCCTTGGGGTAGGATACCACAAAAGGAAGTTGATCATGAATTATCAATAAAGATTGAAATATATAACTTATAGGTGGTGTTAAATTGACCCTTGATTTCTTTAGTGTGAGCATAGCATATGAGATGCACCTCTCAGCTGAATAAGGAAAGTAAGAAATGCCATTGAAACAAAACTTATGTGTTTCTTTTGCAGAATTGTTTGTCGAAATTCACTTCAGTTATATTTGAAGTGATTTACACGGTACTTCTCTCTTAATTTTGATTTCATGGATAGAAAATTTTCTCAATTTCTGCCATAACAACTCCAATCAACAGTCATACTTCGCAATGGACATTTGCAAATTCATTTCTTTATCCAAATGATTCTTTGCTTCCTAGATTTCTAGTTCCTCACATTTTCAGAACTTGTATTGAAACTAGTTGAAGCATGTTGACTCTTCAAATGGGAAAAAAAATAGATCATTTCTAACTAAGTTTATTGTAAAGGACTATATTATTTTGTCTTGTTGCTTTCACTGATCTGCCAGTACCTCCAAGGAGACAATTAGCCTTTAGCTTTTCTGATATTTAACTTGCCTAAACAATGGCTTATTTATTAACTAACTATAACTGTCTAATAGCCAAGAATTGATTATCTAATCGAGAACATGTTAGAAATCAATTATCTAACCGAGAATTGATAATCAACAGTGATATGAAAATTCTGGTATGATATATGTAACTGTTTAGTTATGTCTTTGCTTTTGGTATGCCACTAATGTCAGTGGCTTAATTGCTTTTGGACTAACCTCAAATTTCATGTTCTTGAGGATTACAGCGTATTTGATTTAATCATGACAAAGAAGTTTGTAGGTTAAGTTTCATGATAATGTGGATTTGTATTTTACACCAGTTCTGTCACTTATGTGTGACCAGAGAACATGTATTTTTGTTTCTAGGAAGGAGATCATGTGAGTTGAAGGAGTTTAAACTTCAAATACTACTGATTGACAACTGTAATATGAATATTCAGATTCCTTTAAGTGAAATAATTATTGAAATGTGAATCTCCATATTCCATATTCTCATTCAGGGTATATTATGACAAGCTCAATCAATGAATCATATATAATTCTATGTACATGTCCTTGGTAACAATCACTCATCTGTATTAATTGTATCTCTCGATCAGATCTGAGATAATTGTATTAATCCTTACCAGACTCCAATGGATTGCTGCATAAATTGAAGGTCCTTAATGTGTCCGGGAACAAGATAAGTGCTCTTCCCGGACAACCTAATGCATAACACATGATTGTTGTCCCATTATTTTTCAATGTTCTGGTCACTATATAGGTTGTATAGGTAGTAATAACACCATCTAAATGTCAGTTTGATTACCATTATCCAAACAATATTCATTCTATCAAAGCTATTTGTGACAGTGAAGTATGAGTAGTTTGCTACAAATCCAGTTTGATTCAAAACTAAGTTTATGAAACTCATTTCTTCTAAACTCATTTTGGCAATAAGAGTCCGGAGTCACAGCAAGTTGCCAATTTGTAAATTAGGGGTAAACTTCTATCATATCATTTTGGTTTTAACATATATGTTACTTATAGTGCTGGTTGAGATTCAGTCTATTGTGATATGGCGGTGCTTGACTTAATTTTGATGCTAGCCCCTGTTTATAGCTATTTTTTACTAGCTTGTAATTAAGTATTCTTAATTTTGATGCTAGCCCCTGTTTATACCTATTCTTGTTACTAGCTTATTATCTCATACATCCTTTTGTTTCATTATAAATTCAACTCAGTTAGTCTTTCTTTGTTTTGTTACATGATACAGGTTGAACAGGTTGAACTTTATTGAAAGAATGATGAGATTGACAATACATATGGAGATAAAAGCGTCTTTTGATCTTTACCAAAAAAAAAAACGTCTTTTGATTATTTTAAAATTTTCATGTTAGCTATTTAAGTAGATTGAGTGTGAATCAATCTTTTTCTTTTTTTTTTGGTACTATTGATCAATAGAATGCTAAAGACATTCTTTATATTAGATTGTTGAGATTTGAGCTCCTTATTTATGGGCAATTTAATAATATAAAATTTATTAATTATTTTTAATTATTATTATGATACTTCATAATTTAAAATAAAATGGCTATATCAGGTTAAAAAGATAGTTATTTTTTAAATATAAATAAAGGCTATTGCAACGACAATTTTGTCGTTTAAAAAATCATAGATCTTTTGCAACGACAGTATCGTTGCCAATAAAGACTACTGCAACGACAATTTTGTCGTCTCAAAAATCAATGGTGTTTTGCAACGACAATGTCGTTGCCAAATAGTTTACCAATACAGCTGCACTAAACGCTGTTTTGCAACGACATTTATTCAGCAACGACATGTCGTTGCTGATAATCGTTCTTTATAACAACGAAAAAAGTCGTTGCTATACCCTTTTGCAACGCCTTTATGGTCGTTGCAGAAAATATTTTTTTCAACGACTTTTAGTTTTTAGCAACGACTTTTGTCGTTGCAATAAAGGGTTTTTCTTGTAGTGTAAGTCACTTGTCATATCGCCTAAACAGATGATATGATTGGTCAAACACAATCATCACAGATATCATTTCAACATAATAAATGCATGCTCAAGTGTCTTATTAAACAATAACCATTAATGTTTCATGTCATGCATGCACGTCTCTCAAATCATTTCTCCATAATCAACTCTTCCAGAAAACAACACTCTGGGATAGGCAATCGTGCGCTCGATGTTTCCACCACCTGTATAGCAGCCACACCGTTCTATACTGGAACCCCATCGACCACGATTCTAAAATGATACAAGGGGATGATCCCTGAACCATTGTCCTCCAATAGTTCTAGGTCCTTGTCATTTCTACGGTGGCGGCCACACCGTTCCAACCGTCTCATGTAGCGGCCACACCGTACTACATGGTTTCCAATCCCGCATGCACCTCACTCGTTTTACAATTCCCTGTACACCATGATGAGATGCATAACAAATATATTAATCATCACATTATACACATGGCGGCCACACCGTTCCATGTCTTCATATAGCGGCCACACCGTACTATATGGAATCACACACATATGGCGGCCACACCGTTCCACATGTCTTCGTATAGCGGCCACACCGTACTATACGGAATCCCATCACACTTACCACACATATGGCGGCCACACCGTTCCACATGTCTTCGTATAGCGGCCACACCGTACTATACGAAATCCCATTAAGTATAACGACTTCTTGTAGGAGCTAACCTCAACATATGTGGATCGGGGTAATTCCACTTATCCAACTTTAACGTATCCAAATCGGAGCAACAAGCCCTAACGCATTTGGATTGGATTCTCATAATCAGCAAGCATCATCATTCTTGCATTATCATTAATGCTTCTTAAGTCATTATCCTCATAATATGCTCCAAACATTAATTATCAAATAGCCTAAATCGTTTATTATCCATTACACAATCCTTAGATTGAGACATTAGGCTTTCTCCACTTATCATCGTGAGGTATTAACTTCTACCTAATGTTCTTTATCTGGAACTTAGCCCTTCTTAGCTGACATGATTATACAACTAATCAATTGTCTTATCAGCTCAATATAACCAATCATAATTCATTCCTTAACATCAACGTTAAGCCAACGAAGACATAATCAAACCAATTAGAGCAAAATCAAAGTTCCAATCAAAAAGATAATTCTTAATAAATTAGATGAATAATGATTTACCCCTTTCTAATTTGTTAACATCATGCTTAACTCATTTAGAAACTAAAAACAATAGTTAGGTAAAACATTTAAGGATTATAAGAAACTAAATTAATTATTCTCTTGTCTCAGGTCCTAACCGGTTACAAAACCCACTAACCGGTTAGAGACAGCATTACCTGAGAGCAAACCATTTATTCTTAAACTTAATTCACTTTCAATCTCAAGCTATTGTCTTTCTAATCCTTATGCAGCAATTATGATATGCTTCTAGTGTTATGACAAGGCTTAAGCATATCAAGGCTTACTTTGCAAGTTCTAAGTCCATCAACATAAACCTCCAAAATAAAATCTCATTATCAAACCATAACATAATCCATCATTCATTAACTTATTTACTCCCAATTACTAGTTAAATTATTATCCCAGACCTATTTCATATCCACCCTTAGTGATTGCTATACAAAACTTGAATAACTAGTTTATGCTATCAGGCACTAACCGGTTACCAACATCCACTAACCGGTTAGTCTATGCAGTTTGAGAGCAGAACAGGCTTCCTTCATACTCAAATCAATTCCAAATGCATTTCTCTCCCTTATGACACCTTAAGGTCTATGCGTAATTAAAATCATATTAAGTTCTAGTCCCAAATCATTGCCCTTAGTTCTTAATCCCTTGATTCCTTCTTGTAACATAGTTCTTTAACATACTCTTGCAATTCAAACTTATACTCAATCTTTTCAAAATCCAATTATCAACATAAGCCAATATCAAATAGAACACATAGGGTGATTAAGCACTGCTTTCAAAGCGATACAGAGAGTAATCTATTTAATTAGAATGTGAATCATCAAGATAATGAACAATTCATGATTTAGGATTAATTTACTAATCAATTCAGTGATATGACAAAGTATCATCATGAATCATGTGCAGCATGTTCAAGCCAACATAGAGTAATTCCAAACCATAAATGATTATCAATCTAAACTTGATCAATTACTCTTCCTTCTCAGGTTCTAACCGGTTAGAACAACCTGTAACCGGTTAGATTATGCAGACCTGATAGTAAAAACTGCACAATCCAGTTCCAAATCATTTCATTCTTCATTTACCACTTCAGGCCAACATCATGCAGCAATGTAACACATACCTAAACACATACCTAGTGACTTTACTGCAAACCTTATCAAGTCTAAATCAAGTTCCTTTTTCATAAGTTTATGGCTAATTCATCAAGAACTCCATAAAAGGGCATCACACAAAGTTCATAACATAATCATCATGATTCTTATCAACCATTACAGCATATTACGTCTCCAATTATGCCTTAATCTCAGGTTAATAATACAGTGACCAAGTGGTTGTCTTGGTCTCCAAACCAAGCAACCATGTCTTGGTTCAATTCACATAGCACACACATATCAAATTCAACAATCTATAATCCTAGCAATATGAATGACTTCTCCCATACCTTGGACGAATTGGACAACACTTAGACAAGCTTTAAAACACTCTAAGACAGCAACCACAGAGCTCACAGCAGCAGCCACACAGCAGCCACACCAGAACATCAACCAAAGTAGCAAAAACCCCTTCAATTGCAAGCTTCCACACTCACAACTCACAAGCTTGATGTGCAACAACTCAAGGCAAGTTGTATGCACGAATTTGAGATGATTTTGGCAGAGTTTCAGCACAACAAAACGCAGGGAAAATTGATCAAATAGAAACACAAGGCTAAGCTATTTATAGAGCCAAGATTTGGGTTGGAAGAGTGGATGAATCATCAACCAAGGACACCCATCCAAATCAAACGCCTTACACCTGTCCCATATCTCCCATTAGGGTTCCACGCGTCCTGGGAAGGCTTAAGGATGAAGGATCTTCGTGATTTCCAGCTCAAACCGCCTTAAAATTATGTAGATGCAGATGCACTAACCGGTTACTGGTTTTTCTAACCGGTTAGCCACTGCTAAAATTCAGAAATTCACTGTTTTGATGAAAAATTATTATAAAAAGATTTACTTATCAAAATACAATTTCCACCGTTGGATGTCAAGATAAAATCATTAGAAACCATGTCTAAAAATTTGAGGATGATCCAACGGTTAACGAAAGAGATATAGTCCAATCTTTACATGCTATTTTACTAAAATCTCATTTTCTTAAATGATAATTCATTTTCCAATAAACTATTTTCATAAAATACTCTTATTTATGAAATTTCTTGTTAAAATAAATATTTTATTTATATTTCCTCTTTATAAAAATGAGGGATGTTACAACATGACATGATTTTCATTTTAGAAATAGAAAAATTTATTATTTTAAAATTTTTTGTCATTAATAAATTAATATATTTTGGTATTAAATACATTTTTTTTTTAAAAAAAGAAATTTTAAAAAATAAAATACCAGCAATAAAAAAGTGCAAAACTAAACATGATAAATATAATAAAAAATGCACACAATTATTAACAAAAAAAATTATATTGCACGTGCAATAAAAATATTACAAGAAATTAATTTTTAATTTTATTAATATATAAAAAATAAAGAAGGATAATTTAATTCTGATTATCATAATAAATGTGATAATGTTTAATATAAAAAAATGAGCCGTCATTATTGTTATGGACAATTGGGTGTAACTCACTTGGTAATGTACCAATTCTTAAGGTTTCGGTGTAGGAAGTACCCAGTTCGATCTGGGCATCACCATTTGGTGGATTTAATTTCCCCATCCATGTCCCCATGAAAAAAAACTTTGCCTATCAAAAAAGTACAAATTGTTGTGATTAACTCAATTTTTTATACTATATATCTTATAAAATAGGAAATATTTTTTTATTTATCCTTAAATCATTAAAAAAATCAGAATGTTTAATGCTGATTTAATTCTGATAAATCATAATAAATGCGATAAAGCTATACAAAAAATACTCCCTCAGTTTCTTATGTAATGTGTTTTAAGGTTATGCACAAGTCTTAAGGAATTGTTAAATGAGGTAGGACTTTGGTGTATTTTTGCAAGGTCCAATATTTTAAATAAATAAATAAAATAAAATATTTTTATTGAATAAAATATTAAATTTTCTGATTTTTAGTCAAAGACTCGAGTATCGTAACTAGCTGTTAGGAAAATATGAATTTTTGGTTGGAAGACTCGAGTCTTATGAGAAAGACTCGAGTGGATCGAGCAGTGTGACTGTGAGTATAAGTCGGTTTTGATTCAATTTCGCACCAAAACGCGTTTTCTCTTGGTTCCAAGCACAGAGCTGGACTTTACTTCGAAGGAGGGTAGTCTTAGACTATAAATAGGTGATTGGGGAAGCCACAAACACATTCAAATCACTCCAAACCCGAATCTCTGTCTAAATTTCTCTGTTTTGTGGTGCTGACTTTGAGCACTTCGTTCTCTCTCAACTCTCATCCATTCCCTCTGAAACCAAAACACAAATTGAAGTTCTAATTCCAATCTTGAATTAGAACCAATAATCACTCAAAATAACCTCCTGTAGAGTAAGTTACAGGCATTCAAAGTTGGGCTTTTCAAGCTGCAAAAACAGAGTGCAAAACAACATCAACTAGCCTTCTTTCTTGAATTGGTTTGGTAAATCCAGGAACCCTCTTGAATTCCAAATTTGTTTTTGATTAAAGTTAATATTCCCTAGTTGCTTAAGCTAACTTATTTCATTCTTTTTTATGTCTTATTCGTGGTGAAATTAATTGCCAAAGTCAGCCAGTGCAAACTATTCTGCACCAGTGCAAATTCAAGAGTCTTGATTCAGTTCCTTTCCTCTTCAACCAACTGTTTCTTTAGCTTCTCTAAGGTATGGGAGAAGTTACCTAATTGCTAGAATGGTGATTAATAAGTTAAATTCATAGGAACCATTTGAGGTTCATGGGCAATGTAACTTGAAATGGGAATCTGACTTGGAGGTCAGAGACTCACGGTTTTTGTGTTCAAACAAGTTTAATTGGACCTAAGGATACTCACTGGATTGATTTACAAACTTAAAATCAAGTAGAAATGAAATTCATATGTTAAAATGGACATTTTCAATGTTTTTATGCAATCTGTGATTTGGTTCTGTTTTTTGTTGATTTGATGTTAATTGATATATGTAACATGTTTATCTTATGTATTATAACTTCTGTTTTGTGTAGAACTGAAGTAAAAGTGTAAGAATCACGAAATGGTGCTTAAAAATGCAGAAAACTGGTGTTGTTGCAGCAAAAAGACCCGAGTAGTGCGAGAAAGACTCGAGTCTTTTGGAAAAGTGATGAACGACTCAAGTATTTCTTCAAGGACTCAAGTATTTTTGCATGAACCACTCGAATTCGTGATCCACTCGAGTCTTTTGAGAAAAAGTGAACAAAACCATTATTTTCTTAAAATTTCAGAAATTAACTCGTCTAATCTCTTAAATACTAAATTCTAAACACCACTATGAGGATTTCACCCAGTGGCATAACTTAACTCCGTTTGGTTGATAATAACCCTGGAGGTGTCCTACTGAAATTTTATTCAGTGGTTGATGTTTTCCCTACAAGAGTCCCAACGGAAGTTTTTACCCCCATTTGGTCGATAATTATCCTATAGGTGTCCCAGTGGAACTTTTATTCACTTGGTTGATGTCTATCCTATGGGAGTCCCAAATGGAGTGGTTACTTTTACCATCAATAGGAGGCTATACCCCGATGGACTATAAATGAAATAATTAAATGCTATCTCTAAAACCATCACAGGTGGCTATTCCGCCGACGACATTTTTCTAAATATAAAGCATCATATTTATTATCGAAGGATGGCCCAACCTCCCTATTTCCTAAAGGCACCAAGTTAATGAACGAAATCAATAAACCCTATTTCGAGATGATATCAGTGATGATGAATCAAAATATAAGGATTGGGAATCGATTATGTTTGCATTCATGCATTTGTTTGCTCCAGCTTGTTGAGGTGTTAATACTAGTTACGCTGGGCGGAGGAAGCCTGTAAGTCGTGAAAGGTCGAGCGGAGGAAGCTCACGATGACCCATTTTCCTCTAAGCTGTGATGCCCCGGGAAAGGATTCTAGATAGACATACATCATGCCATCAATAACAAGATTCATGCTTGAATTAAAAGGATTGACATATGTGTATGCATTTGAGAAACTGTCATTACTTGTGCTTGTTGTTTTTAGCCAATGTTATTTATCATTCGATTTAACGTGATTAGCTATGACTTATTCCCTTGTTGCCCTTGTAGGTAATGAAGGTCCTGTCTTCCAAGGGGAAGAGTAGTGCTGGCAAGGGATGTGGGATTCCCTTTCCAAATGATGGAGTTTTGCGAACCATGCTCTGGGTTATGATTAGCGTCTTAAGTAGCTCAGAGTCTAGTTAGTCTATTTTCTAGGAATGTATTAGTTTGAACTATTGTACTATGTTATAAGTTGTGAACCTTCTATGTTTTGTTCTGTACTGATGTTATGCACAAGTTTGCTTCCGCTTTTGAAATGACAAAGCTTCTAAACTTATTTTGGCGAAAATTTTTCTCTACTTTATTTATAAGTAATTAAAGGTTAGAAAGTTGGGTCGTTACATATTTTTACTAGAGTTAATAATCACATAAGTCTTCGAAAGATACCCGTGGAATCAATTAGGTTCCTGAAAGATTTGTCGAATCTCTTAAACTCCCCAAAGATCAATTTGGCATCACATTAGTCCCCCACCCAATTTCGTCAAGGAGGGACCTTACCGAATCATACGTGGCACGTTAAATGTTTTGTTGGCCCAATGCCATGTTGGAATATTAAGAATGTGCCACATTTGGGTCAACAAAGCATTTAACGTGCCATGTAGGATTCTGTTAGGTCCTTTGTGGGGGACTAACGTGATGCCAAATTGATATTTGGGGGTTTAAGATATTCAACAAATCTTTCAGGGACCTAACTGATTCCAAAATGATCTTTGGGGTTTAAGAGATTCCACAAATTTTTCAAGGGACCTAACCGATTCCACATGTATCTTTTGGGAACCTATGTGACTATTAACTCTTTTCACTCTAAGGCCCTGTTTAATCATTATTGAAGAGAGAGAATTAAAGATATTGGAAGTGAGATGATGATTATTGGGAGAGAGGGAGGCCTTATAGAGGAAAATTATAGTGTCTAAGTTTGGGGAGGATGTGGTTAGAAGTTGTGTTATAGGGAAAACTGTAGCATTTAAGGGCGGTTCAAATTGGTGGAGAGGTTTAGGAAAAATTGAGGGAGAAGGTGAGGGTGATGGCACTACTTAGTTAACAAGTGGCATTAGGAGAAGGTTGGGTGAAGGAGGTGAGATAGAGTTTTGGGCGGACAATATGTTGGGGTTAAGAACAATTTGGGAGGAGTTCCCTAGATTATATAATGTGGCGAATAATAGAAAGGTTGTAGCAAAGGAGTTAGGTGAATGGAGGGAAGGGGTGTGGTATTGGGTTTTGAAGTGGAGGAGAGACTTATTTAGCTGGGAACAACAATAGTTAGAATCACTATATAAGGAATTAAAAGCTGTTAAACTATACCATCAAAGGAAGACAAATGGAGATGGAGTTTTGACAAAGAAGGAAAATACACCGTTAAGTCAGCTTATTTCATGTTACATCAAACAAATCAACAAAATCATGTACAGACAGGATTCGAGGAAACCTTCAGTACTCTTTGGTCAAACAACGCACTAACAAAATGGCTAGTTTAGCATGGAACGTACTAAGGAATGGAATTGCGACAAGAGTAATCTACAAATAAAAGGAGAATAATTCTGCCTGGAGAGATAATATCATGTGCACTAAGCAATGGCGATGAAGAATCCACATACCATCTAATGTTTAAGTGCCCAATCAACTATAGAATTTGACAACAATGTTACTCTTCTTTTGGAATTCAAGTGCCGCTCACCGCAACAGGGATTACAAGCTTGCAACAACACATAGGAGTGCTTAAGTTGAAAAAGAAAGCCAAGAAAACATGTATTAACCTTTGGATAGTGATAGTTTGTTACATCTGGGATAGAGAAACAAAGTGATATTTGAAGGAGATTCAATAAATTTTGAAAAGCTGGTGGAGTCCATAAGCATTAATTTCTGGTTAATTATAAAAGAAGGAATGCTAGGAAGATGTTATTCATTTGGTGATTGGATTCTAAGCCCAATGGAATGTTTCAGAATATTGGAGGAATGAACTACAAAGTTTTACCGTCTGAATGTTTATTTGGTCCTAGCCACGTTATGGAATACACATAACAAAAAGGGATTAAATAGGATGGTGTCATTATTGGGGGTGTGATTATTAATTCAAAAGGTGTCAACTCATATAATCTTTATTTCATGATTAGTCGTTCTGAAGAGGAGATTTTGATGTGAGGCATGTCATTTGTATGATTTGAACAACTTTGTATTGCTATTGTTTGAGTACCGCTGGTACTTTTTATTTTATTTGTTTAGTAAAATTTTCTTTGCTGATAAAAAAAGAGTGTAATAAATAAGGGTGTATTAGAAAAAATAACATTAATTATGTATTGGGTTTTGTAAAAAAACAATACGTATGAAACATGAGACAAAAACTTTATGAACACTACATATGAAACGGAGGGAATACTAATTTATCTAAACGGGCATCACTATTATTTTAGAATTTATATCTAAATATGAATAAATCAAATTCAATAACAACAAATTAGTAACAAATCAAAAAAAAAAAAAAAATTGGCAAAACTAATCGAAAGTATATTACTAAGAAATCTCAAATACAATAATATATATCTCAAAATTAATCTGAAATACATTAATAATGCATTAGGAACATATATAATAATGCATTAGGAACATATATAATAACGTGTTTTAGATTGAAAAATATTTGGATGAAAGATACTTTCACAAGAATAAACTATCACTTCCTAGAAGGGTTTTTCTCTCTTCTCTCTCCCGGTGACCTAGGGTTTCCACGGCCACCGTGCGGCCATAATGGCCAAGAAGAGAGGGAGACCTCCGAAATCTCCATCACCACAAACGCCTTCTAACACGATTCAGTATGGAAAGCAGCCGCAGGTCTGATCTTTCACAATTGGATGAGGAGGACTTAGAAGCTATTGATCCGTTGACCCCTACGCAACTCGAGTCCTTGGTGCATGGTATTGAATTGATTCGTGCCAGAGTCAATAAACAAGATAGCCATGTGAAACAATCAGGAAAAAAAGACGATCAACAACATGATAAAGTTGATAATGCTAATCCTAATAACACAAAGTCAACAAATCCAGAACCCGATAGGGTTGTATTGCAAGTACCAAATGTTTGGGAGAATTTTGATATCTCCAAATTACGTAATGCTGGGGGAAAATTAAAATTTCATTAGCCAGAACTGAAGGATGGCATCTCAATAGGTAAGATTCGTAACACCCTAAGTATAATTACCCTTAATTACCCAATAATAAAATATGATCCTGAAAATTTCTTATTAAAAGTCATTTTAACTTGTAAAAATCTCCGTAAAATTGGACGAAGTTTACTTTGTTTATTGGATATTCCAAAGATTAGGTTTTCCTGTTAACCTGTGCAAATCAAAATATTCATTTATTTTAGAAGCCAATAGGGCCAACACATCAATGTGCATCAAGTGCATCCACATCAGAGTTTAAATACATCACAAATAGCAGCAAATATGAACAAGTTTTGGAACTGTTAAAGTTTTCCCAAAAAATATACTTCCTACCCATAGGAAGTGGTCCCGGATAACCAAAAAAGAATGATGCTTTAGAGTGTCTAAACAAAACAACAACATCATATACAAAAACCCAAAATAACCAGGACGACAAAAAGTCCTGAACAACCACCAACTACTCTCCCTGTGAGGGAGAGTGCACCTACTCGGCCGGGGGTTGTGCAAGCTCAAGCTCAGTACCTGTAAATTTAGTGAGGGAGTGAGCATTGCACATGAAATAGAAAAGCAGTTTCCAATTAGACATAATAACCCACTAAGCCAAGCACAAATACCAAATAGTTCACATATCACAAATCTCCAATCATTCATAACATTCAATCATTTCCAAGTTACACATCATTATCACCTCTTATTTCCATTATTATTTCTATCTACATCACATTTCCATTCCCTGTTCTCATTATCCTTCTCTCATTCCCATTTCACTTATTTTCCTTTCTCTTTTGCACCACTAGGATTTGATGCACCTGCTAGGCAATTCACCACCTGTTAGGGACTTTACACCTGTCAGGACTTTACACCCATTAGGCATCACCCGTTAGGACTATGCTTATTTATTTCCCCAATTCATTTCTCTTAATTCCATCCACATTTTATTCCTTTTCAAGTGGTTATGCACTGAATTGATCCATTGGCGCACCGACGCCTAACGGGAAATTTGGACATAATGGGCAATTGGCCTGATAGGCAATTTTCCCTAATAGGCAATTCACCACCTAGCAGGGCACCTAGTGTGTCGGTGCTTCCAAGGATCAATCACACTGCATTCCCTTTTAATTAACCTATGTGTCATCTCATCAAAATAAACCATAAATATTCATTTATCACAACACTCATATCAAACAACAATCATCAACATACAATTATAAATCCACATTCTCCAGCAAAAACATATAAATATCATCTATCAACTATTCAAATAAATGCAAGTAATAACAAATATTCACCTAGGGCTCAATTCTTTTATTTACCTAAATTAAACTATTATTATTGTTCTCTACCTTAGGGTATCCTAATTACTACACAAACACACATAAACCTTGGCAAATTACTATATACTAACTAGAAACCCTTTTCTAGAGCAAGCCAATACCTACCCCCTTACCTCAACCAAGAAGAAGCAAGGGTGAACTTTCAAGCCCTAACACTTAGCACCACAACCAAGGAGCTCCGGAAGGAAATGAGAGGGAGGAGAGCGATCTTGATTTCCTTTAAGCCATGTAAATGAAAAAAACATGAGAATGTGGCACTACATGAGGTGGAGCTCGAATTTCATGAGAAATGAGAGTGAAATTCGTGTGACTAAGGAGGAAGAGATGAAAAACGGAATTTACCTTGTATTTGAGGGAGAGAAAGTGATATTGATGATGGATCTTGATGATGATTGAGGTTAGAGCCCTTAAACCTTGAAGAGGAGGAAGAACAACACTTGTTCTTGGTGGAGGAGAGAGAAACTCGTGAGAGAGAGAAAGGAAGGAGTGGGTAGAATTTGACTTGTGAGGGTGGTGATGATGTTGGCTCTTAATCCATGGCTTATTGTTGTAGTTGATGAAGATCAAGAAGGATAAGAATGGAGCTCATGAACCCCAACTTAGAAAAATGGAAGAGACAGAGTGTTCAATTGCTTTTATTTTTTTCACTGCTGAAGCGTGTTAATCGATTAACCCAATGGTTAATCGATTAACCTGTGTAAATTTTCCAAAAACTGTTGTCAGCCCTTGATCGATTAACCCCCAGGTTAATCGATTAACTCGTGCATTTCAGTTTCTCTCATTTTTTCCATGGATCAGGCCTTAATCGATTAACCTCCAGGTTCATCGATTAACCTACTTAGTTTTTCACTACTTTGCATTTCCGAACGACATAACTACTTCGTTACCCGTTGGATCTTGCTCAAATTTGAAAGCAAGCTTCTCCACCTACTAAACTTCATATCCGACGGTGGAAGTTAAGTTTTGAGCTGTAAATCTTTTATTTTCAATTTCCCAACATCCTATGTTTCTAACCTTGAATCAAGTCTTCAATTCACTAGTTTTACTTAATATTATCATTTCCTTTACTCTAAGCTTATCATCACATCAATTATACTAGGAATTAAGATTAGGGATGTTACAAGATTGACCCTAGTGATGTGGAAGAAGAGGTGAAATACTGGCAGAATTCACTAGTATGTCATTTGCTAGATGCTAACCCCCCATACCCTGTGTTGAGTGGGTTCATTAAAAAAGCTTTGGGACAGTTTGGGATAGATAAAATATTGATGAACTCTGATGGGACTCTTATTGTGAGGTTTAATACATTATAAGGAAGGAACAATGTTCTTGAAGTAGGAGTGTTTCATTTTGATAAGAAACCTTTAATCATAGCTCCATGGACAGGAAGGCTAGTTACTAAGAGCTTCTTAGACAGGGTCCCTGTATGGGTTCAGTTGCCTAACCTTAACTTGAAATTCTGGGGAGCCTCTGCCTTAGGTAAAATTTCAAGTCTGGTGGGTACTCCTATTGTGGCTGATAAGGTGACTGAAGAAAAGAATAGAATCAATTATGCCAAGGTGTTAATTGAGGTGAACCCAGCAATTCTTCCAGAAGAAGTCCACTTTGAGGTTGATAAGGGGAATATAGTATCGCAAAAAGTTACTTATGAATGGAAACCCACCCTATGCTCTAAGTGTTCGTGTTATGGTCATGATGCTAAGATGTGCAAAAAAGGGGTTAAACAACAATGGGTTGTGAAGAACAAACCTACTCAACATGAGATGCAGAAACTTGATGATGCTCTGAAGTTGAAAGATAACATAGAAAGTGGTATTGTTCCTGAAGAGAATGTGGAAGCAAGGCTAGCTAATGTTGAATATGTGATTAGGGATCTCACCCTAAGCAAACATGCAGAGGACAGAGGTAAACAGAAGGAAAGTGATAAGGATGGCTGGATTACAGTCACTACAAGGAGTAAAGCTCAACAAAGGGTATTAGAGGAGCAGACAGGGGAGTCTTCCACTCAACCTCCACATGGATAGGATTGGTGCTTGGAATATTCGAGGGCTGAACCACCCTCGAAAACAAAAACAGGTTCTGGATTTGTATATAAAAAAAATTAAAGTAGGGTTGTTTGCTATCCTTGAAAATAAGTTGAGAACTAACAATTTTCAGCAGGTTCAGAATAATATTGCTTGTGGATGGGGCTCTTTTAGTAATTTGGATATTTGCTCTGTTGAGAGGATTTGGGTCATGTGGAGAATGGATTTCTTTGATGTGCAGGTGATTGCTAGATCTCCTCAGTATGTTCACTGTTATGTCACAGTAATTCAGACTCAGAAGGTTTTTTTGTCACCTTTGTGTATGCTGATAATGATTACCATGTAAGAGAGGAGTTACGGCAGGTGCTTTGTGGTATTCACAGGTTTATCAATGCTCTGTGGCTTGTCCTAGGTGATTTTAACACTTGTTTGAACTAGCATGACAAGATTGGTGGAAGCTCATTAGATACTAACAGTGCTAGAGATTTTCAAAGATGTATTGATGAATGTGGTTTGCTGGACATTAGACAGTCAGAGTGTTTTTTTACTTGGAGTAATAAACAGTCAGGTTCTGATAGAATTATTTCTAAGCTTGACAAGGCCCTGGTGAACTTGAATTAGTGCAGGGATTGGCCTAATGCTACTGCTATTTTTACTACCCCTGGTCTCTCTGATCACTCTGCCATTTTAATTGATTGGGGGTTTCAATCAGGTAAAGTAAAGAACACTTTCAAGTTCTTTAATATGTGGTCTAATCATCAGGAGTTCCTGAGCATTGTTTAGCAGGTTTGGCAGTGGAACTATGAAGGGAGTAGGATGTTTGTACTATGTAGGAAGCTCAGGGACCTTAAGAAACCTCTAGCTATGCTGAATAAAAAGTATTATTCAAACATATATGTGAGAGAGGTTGAGATAAGAGACAAATTGGAGGCTGATCAAATTGATCTTTCTATGGATCCAATGAATTCAGATCTTGTAGCAGCTAAGAGGGATATTGCTAATCAATACAGTAAAATTCAGCAGGATGCTTTTTTGTTTCTCAAGCAGAAGGCTTAAATGGATTGGCTGCGTGATGGTGATAATAATTCAAAGTTATTCCATGACTCTATCAGAAGAGAAATTACCAGAATAGAGTATTGAGGATTCTGGATGATAGGGATGTTCCAGTGACAAGACAAGAAGAGATTCAGGTTTTATTTCAAGATTTCTATCAGAATCTTTTTCTCAGTAGAAGTAGGGGAGTTTTGTTTAACCAGGAGGTGATTGACAAAGAAAACTGTTTAGACAGGGATTAGCAATTAGCTCTAATTTAGCCTATTACTGAAGAGGAGATTAAGCACTCCCTGTTTTCTATTAATCAAAGTAAAGCTCCAGGCCCATATGGTTTTGGCTCAGGTTTTTTTTTCAGGCTGCTTGGGACACTATTGGTCAGGACATGTGCAAGGCTATCAAAGACTTCTTTGATACAGGTCATATGCTCAGAGAGATTAATCATACAAACCTTGTTATGCCTCCTAAGGTTGATTCTCCTTATAAGGTACACCAGTTTAGACCTATTGCTTGTTGTTCTACTACTTATAAATGTATTTCAAAGATTATTAGCAACAGACTAGCTGCAGTGTTACCTAGTTTGGTACATGATAATCAAAATGCTTTCATCAAGGACAAAAGCATCCTTCACAATATCCTGTTATCTCAAGAATTGGTCAGATTGTATGGGAGAAGGAGAGTTTCTCCAAGATGTATGATGACATTGGACATTAAAAAAGCCTATGCCACTTTAGAATGGGATTTTATTGAAGCTATGTTGCTGGCTCTAAAATTTCCAACTAAATTTATTACATGGGTTATGGCTTGTGTCAAATCTGTTACTTTCTCTATTGTTCTTAATGGGCAGCTAGGAGAAAGGTTTTGGGGCTCAAGGGGTATTAGACAGGGTGATCCAATGTCCCCTCTCTTGTTTATGTTGTCTATGGAAATGTATACCAGGTGTCTAAACCTAGCTACTATTGCAAGGAATTTCAGGTTTCACCCTACCTGTAAGGAATCAAGACTGGTTAGTCTGGCCTTTGGAGATGATCTTATGATCTTTTGCAAGGCTCACCCTGCTAGTGTCAGAATTGTGAAGCATTCTCTGCAGGATTTTGCATTGTGGTTAGGTCTGCAGGTTAGTCTTGAGAAATCACATATTCTCATGGCAGGGGTGTCTCAGGACACCCAGAATCTTCTAATGGAAATCACAGGGTTCCAGAAAGTGTGTTTTCCTTGTAGATATTTGGGAATCCCCCTATCCTCAAGGAAATGGAATGCTACCACTTGTCAAGTTTTGGTTGATAAGGTCATGAAGAGTATCAATTGTTGGAAATCTAGGAATCTTTCTTATCAAGCTAGGGTGTGCTTAATCAACTCAGTGCTAATGAGTTTTCACATCTATTGGGCTTCTACGTTTATTATACCTGCTGATGTGATTAAGGAGATTCAGAAACAATGTAGAGGATTTCTTTGGAATATGAATGAAGGTGGTTCTTATCAAGCCAAAGTCGCTTGGTCTACTATTCGTAATGAGAAGAGGTATGGTGGATTAGGCATCCATGACTGTGGAATATGGAATTATGTTGCCTTGGGTAAACAGATTTGGAGCATAGCATATGAGAAAGATTGTCTTTGGGTTCTGGGTTCATTCCTATTATATTAAAGATCAATCGTTCTGGGATTGTGAATGGATATAGGGGCAGAGTTGGCATTGGAAACAACTATTGAAAACAAGAGATAAACTCGGATTGGGTTTTCGAAATGATCGATGGATTGGATGTTCAGATGGTGTCTACACCATTCAATCGGGGTATCAGTTCCTTAAAGGAAATAAGCCCTCTTTCCCTATGTCTAAATTCGTGTGGAATCGAGTTAGTGTGCCTAAACATTGTTTCATGAGCTGGCTAGTAATGCATACAAAGCTTCAAACAAGAGATAAACTGATCTGGAGTTACTTACCGAATTACTGCAGCTTGTGTGTTGCAGCTGAGGAATCGATCTCCCATCTATTCTTCGACTGTGCTTGGAGCAGTAACTTGATTTCCCTCTGTATGAATTGGCTGGGTCTCTGCAGGTTTCCTTCGAGTTTCAGGAGATTAAAATAGTGGATTATGTTTGTTGTTCATGGGAAGTATCAAAGGCTCTTGGAATGGGCAGTATGTGTGGCTGCTATCTATCACACATGGCAGGAAAGGAATGCTAGGACCTTCTCAAACTGTTCAAAATATCCTGAACATAGATTTTCTCTAATTAAAAAAGATATTTCTTATAGAGTTTTTTATTGTTTTAAGAATTTTAGAAATTGGCCTAACAGGTCCTTGGTGCAAAGAATTTGTAATGAGAATCAGTAGTCTTTTGATTGTGAGAACCCTTCCTAGAAGGTGACTCTCAATCTATGGATATTTTTTCTCTTAGTTCTTATTTGAACCCTTCCTAGAAGGTGACCGTTGTAGGACTAAGAGTTAAGTTGATGTATTTTTTTCCTGTGGTAATAAATTTTTTTCTTCTACAAAAAAAAATCATATATAATAACAAATACAATTACAAAAGTAAAAATATTTCGGTTGAATATTTCTCATACTGACATAACTACAAAATTTTTTAGTTTAATTTGAAAAATAACACAAAAAAATAACGTGAATATATATATATATATATATATATATATGAATATACACCACTGTTATTTAGGAATATATATCTGAAAATAAAATAAAAATCGTAAAAAAAAAATTGGTAATTTATCCATTAAATAAATATAAGGAATATTTTATGATATCAAAAAATAAAAAAGTAAAGGATTAGAATGTATAATTCTGATTAATCATCATGCGATGATAAACATATTCAAAAATGTGCTCAATTACCATATCATATAAAGTAAGTTTTATTTTGATTTATCCTTAAATCTGTTTATAATACCATCAAACAAAAAGTGATAAAAATGTTTAATTCCTATTAATAATAATATGGCTTAAATATCAAATTGGTCACTGTAAATATTGACATTTTTGAAATTGGTCTCTAGAAAAAAAAGGTTTTGGTTTTGATCCCTGTATTTACAAAACGTTTTGGTTTTGGTCCCTATTGTTAAATGTGGATGGAAAACGCCGAAAACGTAATGTATTACATTCTATGACCCATTAAAAATGACATTCTTGCATTAATTCTCAACAGTAAAAAGACAACTTCCATTATATAAGAGAATCAATTCAAAAACCGTGAGAGTAGAAGGATCAAAACCTATCAACACAATAATAGAAACAAAATTTAACAAGAGGGACCAAAACCAAAACGTTTTGTAAGTGTAGGGATCAAAACCAAATATTTTTTTTACAATGACCAATTTCAAAAGAGACAATATTTATAGAGACCATTTTGGTATTTAAGCCTAATAATAAAGATTATAATCATATAAAAAAAGAGTTAATTTATCCATCAAATAAACAAGAAATATTTATACCGTAAATAAAAATCAGAAGGTATAATTTTGATTAATCATAATAAAGGTGATAATCATATTTGGTTTATCCAAGTTCAATATATGTTTATGATCTTTATGGATGCTCAGGTATAATAATTTTCACATATAGAAATGCCCGCTACATATTTCCCCCCTTTTCACATGTAAAAGCTGAATTCAGTCCAAACCGGTAAGGGGGAAAACTAATAGAAAGAAATCCTGCACTTCTCCAACATTCTTTCTCTTGCTTTCTTTATGATCCATTTTTATGCGAAGCAGGTAAAGAAATTGACAAAAAACAAAGGATAATAGGATTTTGGAGAAGAAGAAGAATATGGAGAATTAAGGGAAAAAATTAAAGTTAAGGAAGAAGAATTAAGAAGAAGAAGAATTTAAGATCAAGAAGAAAAAGAAGAGAAGTATGTCAAGTGAAGGAGGGAGTAATGGAATGAGTAAAATTAATGGGGATATTGTGGGTAAATTATATAAGGGATAAAAATATTATTTTTAAATAAATAATACAGGGACTTGATTGCAAAATTTAAAATTTATATTTATGCTTAATTGATATGACATTAAAATATTTATGATGTTTTCTTATTAGAAAGGGTAACGAAACAAAACCCTTTTTTTATTGTTAAAAGAATTTATTTCAATAAACAAAAAAGGTTACATCAAAGTTTAATAAATGGAGGATCTCTACAAAGAAAAGTTCAACGCTTGTACTGATATGTAGCATTAGCAATTAGGGCCTGAACCCATGGGCTCGCCCAGCCTGCTCGCAAAAAATGAGGGCATGGCTCAATTTTTTAGTCCAGTTTTCAATTAGGGCTGGGCTTGCTCGCTTGTAAAAATTGCGGCAATCTTAGACGGACAACGGGCAGCCCGTGGGCAATTAAAAGAAAACTTGTGTGACAGACCTTAAGGAGCAACCGTCCCAAAACCTACATAGACTTCAAACATTAGGGTTTGAAGCACGTTGCTGAGAGCCTAGACGTAGGTCTTTCCAGAACCTAACGTGAGCGTGTGACTTACCACAGGGACCGAACCAAGATAAAAATCTAGTTTGCATTTCTCTCTATCCTTTATCTCTTAATTTATCATTGTTGGAAAGCAAGCAAGCGGCCTAACAATCTACTAGAGGGGGGGTGAATAGTAGTTGGAAGCAATAATACCAATTTTTCGCGATGTGATTGAAATCGGTCGGATAATGCTAGTAGTTTTAAAAATGAAAGACTGACTTTGGGCCGAGCAGTATCTGATAATCGGTTATCTAGTCAGACCACCAATTATCCGAGCTGCCCCACTCAAAGATCAGGTTTGCAGCGGAAATTTGCTAGCACTATCCGAGCAAAATATAGAGTTTAGCAAAGTCGATTAACTGCTCAAAAAAAAACTTAAAGCGGTAAAGAAATAAAGAGACAGCAGATTTTTATACTGGTTCACTCACTACCATGGTGAGCTACGTCCAGTCCCCCTTAAAACCTTTAAGGAGCTTTTAATAAAATCAAATAGATAGAGATTACACGGGATGAATTAACCCACCAAGAGAGTAACAAACTCTTGGTTTCTGCCTAAAATGATACAACCGCCGAAGAACCTCTTCGGACTTTAACAAGTCTTGAAACCTTCAAGACACCTTGAGACCTTCAAGGATTTTCACCAAAGAACCTCTTTGGATTTTAGCTCAGGAACCTCCTAAGACTTCAATCGCCAAGAACCTCTTAGACGAGCTTGGAAACCTTCCAAGACTTTCACTTGCTTGAGAATGTTGGAAACCAACAAGCGGGCTTAGCAATTACTAGAGGGGGGTGAATAGTAATTTGAAGCAGTAATACCAAATATTTCGAATGATATTAAAAGAATTAAGCAGAAACTGATTTTTCTGGAAAAGACTTGAAATACTCGAGTCTTTCTTGAAATACTCGAGTATTTCAGGAAGAACCACTCGAGTCTTTGAAGATATACTCGAGTCTCAAGCAAGAACTACTCGAGTATTCTGCAAAATACTCGAGTCTTTCGTATCAGATAAGCACTAAACCAGAAACGAAAACTCAGCAATTCACTTCAAATCAATCCAATACAAAACAGAAACTTATCTAACAGAATAACAAGCAATTTAAATAACTTTTAACACTTGAATAACACCTAGATTCCTTGAACTTGCTACCCAATTAGATAAATCCTATTTCTTTGAAAAGCTTTAGGTTGTTTGAGCAAGAATGTAAATTGAAAGCTATAAATCAACACTCAAGCAATTTTTTCCTAGTTCACTCCAACAATGAGCTACATCCAGTCCTCCTAGCCACCTTAGGAGATTTTTCTATAAATCAAATTGTTAGAAATTACAAGGATTAATTGAGATAGCCTCACTCAACCTAACCCTTCAAGAGTGTACCAAACTCTTGATTTCTACCCCAATTTGATTCCGGTGACGAAGAACTCTTCTAAAGCTTCCTTGAACTCCCTTCAAGAAGCTCCACCAAGCTAAGAACTTCTTAGTCTTGTGCTTGAGAACCTCTCAAGACTCCAATACCCTAAGCCCACTTAGGGTTTTCTTGGGAACAATCCAAGACTTGAATCAACAAGCTTTTTGTATGTGTATTACGAATCTCACAATGGATTCGCACAAATAAACACAACTCAATATAGAAATTGAGACCTAAACTCAACTTGAGAAGAGAATAACAATATGAGTGCAAAGTTGAGTTTTGTGAATTAACACTTGAGAATAAGAATTCATGAAAGCTTGTAATGATTTTGTTCTAGTTGTCTTGTTTGTTCTTGTGCAAATCAAAGAGAAATTTTACAATAAAGTTCTGAAGTTGTTCTCTAGAGTTAGGAGAGACTCAAGTGCCCTAAGATGGGTTTTTGAGTCTTTCCAACATCATTATTTTTGCTGACTGGACCTAAAGACTCGAGTCTTTTGGCCAATACTCGAGTCCTTTGGCCAGGCTGGAAAGATCTGTTGCACGAACAAGACTAACGGCTATATTTGCTGATATGGCAATCAATACTCGAGTCTTTTTCAGAATACTCGAGTAGATACTCGAGTCTTCTTCAAAATACTCGAGTATTTTGATCAGACATATCAAAAATTAATTTTCCTTTTTGTTTTTATTCTTAAGTATTAATTTTGGTTAATCTCAACCTAATATTCATATTACTTATTTTATTCTTAGAAGAGATTAACTATTTCTACCCACTCTCAACATAATTGAAAAATTACAATTGCAATCTAATTGAGAATGAGTGAGCACTTGTCTTCTTTCTTGAATTCTTGTTGTTGTTGATGTTGCAATGACTTCAAGGCTTGATTATTAATTACTTTGTCATCATCAAAATCATATCCACATAATTAGGAGCATTGAATTTACAATCTCCCCCTTTTTGGTGATGACAAAATAATTAACACTTGTTGAGCTTGATACCACTTGAAGATGCTTACACATGAAGATACTTGTGAGACAACTCCCCCTCACTACAAGATCCTCTTAACCTGTATAAAATTCAGCTTGTGCTAGCAAAGGGTTATAAAATTTTAATTATAGCAACAAACTTATTACAGGTGCATATTATGGTATAGAGCAACCATCAGAGATCAGAGCAAATACCATATCATGAAGTGCATTATCAGAGCATATATGAAAATTTAATTGCAGCAACAACTTAACAAGATTTAAAAACAAGGCTTAATTGCACTTTTGGTCCCTCAATTATCACAAATTAGCGATTTTGGTCCTCCCGTTTTTAATTTGGCGATTTTGGTCCCCCACGTTTTGATAAGTTGCAATTTTGGTCCCTCCGTCAACTATTCCGTCAGCCACGTAAGCAAGGTTAACGGAATAGTTGGTGGAGGGACCAAAATCGCAACTTATCAAAACGTGGGGGACCAAAATCGCCAAATTAAAAACGGGGGACCAAAATCGCTAAATTATGATAATTGAGGGACCAAAAGTGCAATTAAGAACAAAAGAACAGGGGTATCTGACAAAAGAGACCCAAACTACAGGGATCCCTGACATATTTTAACAGTTCAAATTGCACTATATTTATTAGATATATGTTCTAAAGTTCTTTTTTTAGCGTTGTCAATATTTTTCATTATTAATATTGCGTTATCACATGTAAATGATAAAATTTGTTGTAAAAGTTTTTTTGAACTTAAAAGTTACAATTTTCAATATATTTAAATTACATATATCTTTTTTATAAGTTCCGTTGGGACATTTGTTCGTATTTTTTTCATTACATATAATCTTGTTACTACATGAATAAAACCATCTTAAAAGACAATTAAAACCATCTCATTTATTCTAGAACATCTCATTTAAGTTGGTTTATGCTAGAAATAAATGAGTTGGCCCATGAATAAACGAGACAAAGAATTCATGAATAACTGCTAAAATACAATCAATTTAACAATCCATCAATTTTTATTTTATTTTTGGTCAAGAAAAGCAATTTTTTTTTTTTCAAATTTCATAGAACCAGTGGCACTCTTAGAATCAAGTGCACAACCAAAAACAGAGGAAAAAAACGTTACATAGTATAATTACAAAGGGATGCACTACTAAGAGATAACATTAATGTCAAGGTTTAATTGCACTTTTTGTCCCCCAATTATCACAATTAGCGATTTTGATCCCCCGTTTTTAATTTGGCGATTTTGGTCCCCCACGTTTTGATAAGTTGCGATTTTGGTCCCTCCGCCAACTATTCCGTTAACCTTGCTGACGTGGCTGACGGAATAGTTGACGGAGGGACCAAAATTGCAACTTATCAAAACGTGGGGGACCAAAATCGCCAAATTAAAAACGGGAGGACCAAAATCGCTAAATTGTGATAATTGAGGGACCAAAAGTGCAATTAAGCCTAAAAACAAGTGTTGTTTTTCTCTCCCCCTTTTTGTCATGAGCCAAAAAGATGTAACATTTTTGAGAAAAAGATAAGGGGAGGAGAACAACATATTTGGAAACCCCATAACCAAATATTACTTAAAACATATATAACATAAAACGAAGAGCTCCCCCTGAAGCTTTGTAATAAAACACAATAGATTTAAAAATGATAACAGAAAGTGCAATAAAGCATAGAGTTTCAACATCTAACTTCCAAAATACATTGTGTTCAACAAAAGCATAACACTTAAAACCAATATAAAAATCTAAAAACAGCATCATCAAAACATTGATGGAGGTGCATCATCTGGAGGAGGGTAAAATCGAGTAAAGGTCGCCATCATCTCATCAAACCGACGTTTCATCTTATCCGAGTGCTGATCCAGGCGGGAGTAGAGCATAGCGGACTGTGCACCCATTCTAGCATCCAGACTCGCAATATCATCGCACTGGGCATCAATAGCAGACGCAAGAGAATCCACCCTCCCATCGAGGGTATCCAGCCGCGAGATGACATTTTCCCTCCACTCCGAGCCATCAAACCCAAACTGAGAACCAGTAAAATCATCAAAGTTGATCTCATCCTCAACTGGATTTCCACCTTCAGCTTCCTCAAATGCTGCAGCTTCTTCCTCTAATTGCTCAACCTCAACTCCTTGTTGAGCTGCAACATTTTTTGCCCTATTCAAATTTGCCACATCCGATTGGTACAAGTACTCTCCAGAGGGTGCATGAAATTCCATGCCCTGAAGTTTGAGAGTACCATTGTTTAGGCAGTGCTGGTTGACATGAAGGGTCATGGACTCTTCATTGGGTGGAATAGGCACACGGAAATGGGTCAAGAGCCTAGACACATGCACAGGATATGGCAGGGACTTAGGGTGCCTAGATTTGGCAGCAGATTGCATCCTATCCATAATGATGCGACACCAATTCAACCTCTCATTGTTAAGAATGACACTCACAATCCGAAGCTCATTGTTGGTTGGTTTTGCATAGTTCGGTGAGGTTTGAGGAACTAGCTGGTGGCACACAATATAATGCAGGACCCTAGACTGTGCGGTCATCATGGATGAGTGCTTAGTCCCTTCGGTCCAGACACGACCGGGGCGCAAAAGACTTTGAAAAATTTGATCGGCATTCTCCCTTAAAGAGTTGTCCCTGTGTCGTGAAGGTCCGAAAACATGGTACAAATCCTTAACTCTAATAGCAAATATAACACCTTCAACCATGGATTCCATAACATTATTATTCAGCCTAAGGTTTGCATAGAAAGTTCTAACTAATCTAGGATAAACAGGCCATTAAATTCCATAAATTTTATGAATGAAGGAAAACCCCTTACTTTGAAGAAAGGCACAATTTACCCAGCTGATGACTCCAAACCCTCTTGAAGAAAATCCATTAAATATGTCCATGCACTCAGCTTCTTGATAATATTCAGGGATATCTTCGTCGGACGATGATTCAGTGATCCTTACTCGTTTCCCATGCCTAGAGGATGAAGCCATTGAAGAACTTTTTGAAAAAGGTTGAAGTTTTTGGGAAGTTAGGGTTTGAAAAGGGGGTAGCGAATTTGAAGATGAAAACACTTGAAATTTGTTGAAATAATTGAGGAAAAGTGTTTAAGAGATGTTATTCTAATGAGTTTTGGCAAAAATTTGGAAGAAATCTGAGTTTGGATGAGAAAATTGTGTGAAAACCGAGAGAGAAGAAAAACCAGTTCGAAGAAACTCGAGTGGAATGAAGAGAATGGTTCTGAAGTTATATATAAAGGTTGCGAAATACTCGAGTATTTTTGTCAATACTCGAGTAGTTCTTGAAGAACGACTCGAGTCTTGAAGGAAATACTCGAGTCTTTTAAGACTCAACACCAAGGTCAGCCCAAATACTGGAGTAAAATTGAGGGACTCGAGTTTGGTCAGAAAACCAATTTTTCAGAAACACAAAATGACTCGAGTCTTTTTGGAAAACTCGAGTTTTGCCAGAACGTGCCAATTTTGAAATTTTGGAAAGACTCGAGTCTTTTTAGAAACACTCGAGTCTTTTCATCAGACCCTCAATAAAAACTTTTTCAATTTAAAATTGAATTAATTTGAATTAAAACACTCGAGTCTTTTGAAAAGAACTCGAGTCTTTTTGACAGATAAGGATTTTGAACACAGTTTTAAACGAGCAAACACAAATCAAACACAATGAACATCAATGCCAACTTCGAATTCATAGAGAATCACACGCAATTAATACACAATATTCAGAGCATCATCAAGGACAATCTTAACTAAGAATCAAGAACAAATTAGAATAAGACTAATATGGTGATTTTTCAAAATGACACAAAATGCAATTAGCCTATATTAGATTCGTCTAAAATACCAAGTTCTCTGCTTATATGATAGAAAGTATCCCTTGGTAGAGGTTTTGTAAAAATGTCGGCTAATTGATTTGTGGTACTATCAAATTTAATTGTACAATCACCTTTTTGCACATGATCTCTCAAAAAGTGGTGTCTTATCTCAATGTGTTTGGTTCTTGAGTGATACACCGGATTCTTAGTCAAATTGATTGCACTCGTGTTATCGCATCTAATAGGAATATTTTCAAGTTTCAAACCAAAATTCGATAATTGTTGTTTCATCCATAATAGTTGAGCACAACAACTACCGGCTGCAATATATTCCGCTTCGGCGGTTGAAAGAGCAACACAAGCTTGCTTTTTAGAAAACCATGACACCAATGAACTTCCCAAGATATGGCAAGTACCATTGGTGCTTTTGCGATCAAGCTTGCATCCCGCGAAATCGGAATCCGAGTAACCAACTAAACTAAGATTGGCATCAGCAGGATATCATAAACCAATGTTAATTGTTCCTTTTAGATACTTAAATATATGCTTAACTGCGGATAGGTGAGATTCTTTAGGATTAGCTTGAAATCGAGCACAAATGCATACACTAAACATAATATCCGGTCTAGATGCAGTGAGATATAGGAGACTACCTACCATTCCCCTATATTTACTAACATCAACCGGGGTACCTTGTTCATCCTTGTCTAGGTAGCATGATGTGCTCATTGGAGTGTAGGCTTCTTTGCATTTGTCCAATCCGAACTTTTCAAGGAGCTCTTTGCAATATTTCCCTTGATGCACAAATGTCCCCTCCTTGACTTGCTTTATTTGTAAGCCTAGGAAGAACTTGAGCTCTCCCATCATTGACATTTCAAATTCCTTTTTCATCAAATTTGAAAACTTTCTACAAAGAGACACGTTAGTAGCATCGAATATGATATCATCAACATAGATTTGTACTAACAATATGTCATCTTTGGTTTTATAAATGAATAGTGTATTATCAACCTTCCCTCTTTGAAACTTGTTTTCTAATAGAAAGGAACTCAATCGATCGTACCAAGCTATAGGAGCTTGTTTCAATCCATAAAGAGCCTTTTTCAATTTATAAACATGGTTTGGAAATTCACTATTTTTAAAACCGGGGGGGTGCATGACATACACTTCTTCATTTATAAACCCATTCAAGAAAGCTCTTTTAACATCCATTTGGTATAAAGTGAATTTCATGATTGATGCAAAAGCAAGTAAAATTCGAATTGCCTCAAGTCGTGCAACCGGAGCAAAGGTCTCATCATAATCTATACCTTCCTCTTGGTTGTACCCTTGAGCCACTAGTTTAGCTTTGTTTCTTATAATCAACCCGAATTCATCAAGTTTATTTCTATAAATCCATTTAGTGCCGATTATGGTATGATCATTGGGTTTAGGGACTAGATCCCAAACTTCATTTCTAGCAAATTGGTTCAATTCTTCTTGCATGGCAAGAACCCAATGTTCATCCTCAATGGCCTTTTTAATTGAATCGGGTTCAATTTGAGAAACAAAGGAGACATAGTTGCAAATGTTTTGAATAGACCTACGAGTTAGTACTCCCTTTGACATATCTCCTATGACATTGTCTATAGGATGAGCCTTGACCGATTTCCAAGCCGGAGGAAGTTCTTGTTTAACTTCACCTTCATCACTTTTTGATTTCTCTCTCTCTTTTTCTTCATTTGAAAAATCAATGCCATCTTCACTAGCATCACATAAAACACTATCTTCTTTCGAAGACTCATTAAAAACAACATGAATAGATTCTTTAATTGTTAAAGTTCTTTTGTTGAAAATTCTATAAGCTTTACTATGAGAAGAATAGCCTAAAAATATGCCTTCATCGGATTTGGAATCAAACTTTCCAAGGTTTTCTTTTCCATTGTTTAAAACAAAAACTTTGCATCCGAAGACATGAAAATGAGATATGTTTGGCTTTCTTCCTTTGTAAAGTTCATAGGGGGTTTTATCTAAAGAGGGCCTTATCAAAATTCGATTTAAAACATAGCAAGCCGTATTGACGGCATCGGCCCAAAAATATTGATGTACTTGAGAATCATTTAGCATGGTTCTAGCAAGTTCCTCTAGCACCCTATTTTTCCGCTCTACCACTCCATTTTGTTCCGGAGTTCTTGGTGCGGAGAATTGGTGCTCAATACCATTTTTAGCACAAAACCTATCAAATTTGTGGTTTTAAAATTCGCCACCATGATCAGTACGAATAATAATTACTTTTTGATTCACTTGGTTTTGCAAAAGTTTGACATGATGTTTAAAAGATTTGTAGGTCTCACTCTTTGTAGTTAAAAATAGAGTCCAAGTAAACCTAAAGAAATCATCAACAATCACCAATGCATAATAGTTGCCACCAAAGCTTTTTACTTGTGATGGTCCAAACAAGTCCATATGAAGCATTTCTAATGGCCTTGATGTGGACATCACCATTTTTGATCCAAAGATGTTTTTAGTTTGTTTACACTTCTTGCAAGGAGAACAAACACCTTCAATAGAAAAATTTATTTTTGGTAAACCAACTACTAGATCTTTAGATTGTAATTTCTTCAATTGGTTTACATTTATGTGAGCGGCCCTACGATGCCATAACCAAGTGTCACTTTATTTGCTCACTAAACAAGTAGAGACCAAAGAAGTAACTTTGTTCAAATCAACTAAGTAGGTATTATTTGACCTTTACCAACAAATTTGATGGATTCATCTTTGTCACTTTTAATGAGGCAATGAGTAGAGGTAAATAATACATGATTACCAATATCACATAATTGGCTTATGCTCAAAAGATTGTGTTCTAATCCTTGAACATAAAGCACATTATCAATAATCAAGTTTGAAGAGTTTCCGATTTTACCAATACCAAGAATTTTGCCTTTGTTGTTGTCCCCATAATTGACATAACCCTTGCTCAATGAAATGCCGCTTATCTCCCGCCATGTGCCTTGAACATCCACTATCTAGATACCACAATTCCTTTCTCATTCGAAGGCACACCTACAAGATGAAATCACTTGTTCATTTTGGGTACCAAAACTATGTTGGGTCCCTTAGGGTTAGAGTTGGGACTTTCTCCCTTCTTAATCCACATATAAGTGCCCTTTTTCATTTCAAATTTCTTAATATGGCACTCAAAGATATGTCCAACTTTTCCACAATAAGTACAAGTTGGCTTCTTTGATGAATTTTTCTTAGAAAATGATCCAACCACCTTGTACTTTTTGTTCTTTTTATGAACATATCCTAAACCGGTTTTGTTATGATTATTTCTTTGAGAGTTCAATAACCGGTTGAGGATTCTATCACTATGTGAGATTGTGAGTTTGTTTTTCAACTATTTCACTTCCTTTTCAAGTTCACCACATTTCTCACATGGAGTGATAGTTTCCTCATGATTTGCACAATCACCTTGATGACTAGAATTAATAAGTTCTAAGGATCCATTTTGAAGTTTCAACTCATTTATATATTTTTGCAATTCATCAATTTCTTGTTGAAAACTCCAAGATTTTCTTTCCTTTCTACTTATTAATTTTAGCAAGCCTTCTAAATTGAATTAACATTTCATTGTAGGCTTCTCGCAAATCATCATAAGAAATGGAGTTTGAAGAAGAACAAGAAGAATTAGAATTTACCTCATCATCACTTTCACTCATGTCATGTTTAGCTCTTGATGAGGACTCATTGTTGTTCTTGGCCATGAGACAAAGGTTTGCATTTTCATCACCGGAGCTACTTGAGGATGATTCATTACTCTTCTCCGGTGCATCCCAAACAATGTATGCTCTCTTCCCCTTGGTCTCTTGGGTCTTCTTGTCATTATTCTTCAAGAATGTGGCACATTCCATTTTAATGTGACCAATCCCACCACATTCATGACATTTTACTCCATCATTGGAACTCTTGTCTCTTTGTTTGGAGTATTTGGTTCTCTTCATTTTTGATGGGAAACTACTTTTCCTTCCCTTGAAGAATTTATTGAATCTTTTAACAGACATCCCAAATTCTTCTTGATTGGGTTCACTATAGGAATCCTCACTTGTAGAGCATTCTTCAACTTCTTTTGAAACTTTGGTTGAAGCTTTGAGAGATATGCCCTTTTTCTTCTTGCGGACTCCTCATGAGTGTTGAGTCTTGATAGTTCCATTTCATGTTCTTGAAGTTTGCCAAACAAAGTGGCTAACTCCATTTTGTCCAAGTCCTTGGATTCCACGATGGCCGTTACTTTCGGTTGCCATCTCCTATCAAGACATCTCAACACTTTGTTAGTAGTTTCACCATCATGAAATGTTTTTCCTAAAGCAATCAAATGATTAATTATGTGAGTGAATCGCTTTTGCAAGTCATTTATGGACTCATTTGGAAGCATGCGAAATAATTCATATTCATGAGTTACAGTATTTAATCTTGCACGTCTTACTTCGCTTGTTCCCTCATGAGTAACTTGCAAAATATCCCACATTTCCTTAGAAGATTTACATTGAGAGACCCGGAAAAATTCATCACGAGACAAAGCGGAAGCGATGATGTTTTTGCCTTTTAGATCATATGAAACTCTTTTCTTTTCATCATCACTCCAACTAGCTCTTGGAATGATTACGGTTTCATCATTTATCAATCTCTTGGGAATGTGAGGTCCATTCTCAATAGCATCCCAAATATCCATATCAATTGCTTAAATAAAAATTTTCATTTTGACTTTCCAATAAGCATACCCATCACCATTGAATAGTGGAGGGCGGTTTATTGAAGAGCCTTCTCCTCCAAAGGGATTGCTTGAGCCCATAGTTTCTAAATAGGATCTTTTTCGAAAAAGTTGTTACACTCGATCTTTTGACCGAGCTCTGATACCACTTGTTGGAAACCAACAAGCGGGCTTAGAAATTACTAGAGGGGGGTGAATAGTAATTTGAAGCAGTAATACCAAATATTTCGAATGATAATAAAATAATTGAGCAGAAACTGATTTTTCTGGAAAAGACTTGAAATACTCGAGTCTTTCTTGAAATACTCGAGTGTAAGACTCAAGTATTTCAGGAAGAACCACTCGAGTCTTTGAAGATATACTCGAGTCTCAAGCAAGAACTACTCGAGTATTCTGAAAAATACTCAAGTTTTTCGTATCAGATAAGCACTAAACCAGAAACGAAAAATCAGCAATTCACTTCAAATCAATCCAATACAAAACAAAAACTTATATAACAGAATAGCAAGCAATTTAAATAGCTTTTAACACTTGAATAACACTTAGATTCCTTGAACTTGCTACCCAATTAGACAAATCCTATTTCTTTGAAAAGCTTTAGGTTGTTTGAGCAAGAATGTAAATTGAAAGCTATAAATCAACACTCAAGCAATTTTATCCTGGTTCACTCTAACAATGAGCTACATCCGGTCATCCTAACCACCTTAGGAAATTTTTCTATAAATCAAATTGTTAGAAATTACAAGGATTAATTGAGATAGCCTCACTCAACCTAACCCTTCAAGAGTGTACCAAACTCTTGATTTCTACCCCAATTTGATTCCGGTGACGAAGAACTCTTCTAAAGCTTCCTTGAACTCCCTTCAAGAAGCTCCACCGGGCTAAGAACTTCTTAGTCTTGTGCTTGAGAACCTCTCAAGACTCCAATACCCTAAGCCCACTTAGGGTTTGCTTGTGAACAATCCAAGACTTGAATCAACAAGCTTTTTGTATGTGTATTACGAATCTCACAATGGATTCGCACAAATAAACACAGCTCAACATAGAAATTGAGACCTAAACTCAACTTTAGAAGAGAATAACAATATGAGTGCAAAGTTGAGTTTTGTGAACTAACACTTGAGAAGAAGAATTAATGAAAGCTTGTAATGATTTTGTTCTAGTTGTCTTGTTTGTTCTTGTGCAAATCAAAGAGAAATTTTACAATAAAGTTCTGAAGTTGTTCTCTAGAGTTAGGAGAGACTCAAGTGCCCTAAGATGGGTTTTTGAGTCTTTCCAACGTCATTATTTTTGCTGACTGGACCTAAAGACTCGAGTCTTTTGGCCAATACTCGAGTCCTTTGGCCAAGCTGGAAAGATCCATTGCACGAACAAGACTAACGGCTATATTTGCTGATCTGGCAATCAATACTCGAGTCTTTTTCAGAATACTCGAGTAGATACTCAAGTATTTTGATCAGACATATCAAAAATTAATTTTCCTTTTTGTTTTTCTTCTCAAGTATTAATTTTGGTTAATCTCAACCTAATATTCATATTACTTATTTTATTCTTAGAAGAGACTAACTATTTCTACCCACTCTCAACATAAATGAAAAATTACAATTACTATCCAATTGAGAATGAGTGAGCACTTGTCTTCTTTCTTGAATTCTTGTTTTTGTTGATGTTGCAATGACTTCAAGACTTGATTATTAATTACTTTGTCATCATCAAAATCATATCCACATAATTAGGAGTATTGAATTTACAGAGAACACCTCAAGACTTGAAGAACAGATTGAATGAATGAGATGGCTCCAACCCGAAACTCAAGTGTTTATGATTTTGATAGTTTGATGAAACAGATGAGAATTCGGTTATGTGTTTGAGAAAGGATTTTTGTATGTAGAGAACGATTTGAGGATTGGGTTTTTAAAATAATAGTTATACTATCTAACTCTTATCGTTCTCTTTCTGTGTTTTTCATAGAATGATTTCAAGTTTCTGCTCTTGTATTCTGTTTCTCTGTCTTCTCTTGTTCTTGTTGAAGAAGAAAACCCATGCCTTTTATAGTGATGCCAACACGCATGAGGTAGGAGAGAGAGTGGAAAATATCTTTGATGCGTATGTCCTTTGCAACAGATATACTAGACAATTTCTGCACTGTTAAGAGATACGTTTGTCCTTTGTCCAACTGTTTCCACTTCTTTGTAACGTTCTAAATTTGTCTCTCTTGCATCGCTGATTTGAATTTTCAATTTTGAAATATTAAGGATGGTGACAGATGGGAGCTGTTGAGATAAGGACAAAATTGCCAGCCACACACAGTACTATAATGTCAGTACAGAGACGAAGTAGTGCATGAGGCGTCGTACTGCTGAAGGATGAAGATGAACAGTGATGCCGAGCTTGACAAATAGTTCGAGCTTGACATCTCTCCGATCTTGACAGATCTGATATGAGCTGACCGAGCTAATCTTTCGACCGACTTCCTCAATCCGAGCTTGGGGACTTCTAAGCTGAGCTGATCTGATGCCGAGCTTAACAACTAGTTCGAGCTTGACATCTTCACCGAGCTTGGGGACTTGAGTGATTTATCTTCTTCGTTGACTGAGTCTGCTTTGAGGTGAACAATGTTGCCGAGCTTGACGAAAGTTCGAGCTTGACAACTTCACCGAGCTTGGGAACTTGAGTGATTAATCTTCTCGGCTGACTGAGTCTGCTTTGAGCGATAGCTCGGATTGATCGCTTCCGAGTACGCCTGAGCTGATTCATTTGGCTTCATCAAAACCCTTGGTTGAGAACCGAGCTTGTGATGTATTTGTCGTCATCAAACCAGTGAGCTTGTTCATTTGTCTTCATCAAAACCTTTGATTCAACAATCTCCCCCTTTTTGATGATGACAAATTCTTGTCGAGTTTGTGATGATCTTGATCGGTTCTCCTGAATGTATGCTTGAAGATCACTCCCCCTGAGCGTCCGCCTTCTCTTCAACTGAAGCTTTCTCCTTTCTCCCCCTTGATATATGGTCGAAAATTTAAAGCACTTATCTTCAGTCAACAACCTTTCTCCCCATCAAACAACATCGTTCCTTTCTCCCCATGAATTCGTATATCTGAAACAGCAAAAAAACAACTACCTTTCTCCCCCTTTTGGCATGATAAAAAATGAGCCGAAGAATTAAGCACACAGCCAAAAGAGTATAAAACATAGAGTAGGCAAAATAGATACCACTAGTTGAAAGGGCATACACTTGAGGAAAATATAGTGATACCAATTGTTGAAGACATAGACAAATATTTTAGCCTTACTCCCCCTATCGACAGTACGAGCGGAAAGTACAGCTGTTCTCCCCCAGAAAATGTAATGAAAGAGGAACGAGGAGAATTTGACAAGCTTTTGAAGATTAGAAGCAAATATTTGAATGATTAAAAGAAATCCGAGCAGTTGTTCATTGACATAAGACATTGGATTTTGGTGATTGAAAACACTGATCGACCATTAGCTTATACTAGATTCATCTAGTATGCCGAGTTCCCTTCTGATATGAAAATGAGTGTCTCTCGGCAGGTGGGTTTTGTAAAAATGTCGGCTAATTGATTTTTAGTGCTTACAAATTTAATAATACAATCACCTTTTTGAACATGATCTCGCAAAAAATGGTGTCTTATTTCAATGTGTTTTGTCTGAGAGTGATACACAGGATTCTTAGTTAGGTTGATTGCACTTGTATTGTCACATTTGATAGGAATGTGATCCAATGTCAAGCCGAAGTCCGACAGTTGTTGCTTCATCCAAAGGATTTGAGCACAAAAGCTGCTAGCTGCAATATATTCTACTTCTGTGGTGGAAAGAGCAACACAAGCTTGCTTTTTAGAAAACCACGACACTAGAGAACTTCCCAAAAGATGACAAGTTCCACTAGTGCTTTTTCGGTCAAGCTTGCATCCCGAAAAATCAGAATCAGAATATCCGACCAAACTAAGACTAGTATCACTCGGATAAAACAGACCAGTGTTCTCGGTTCCTTTTAAATATTTAAATATTCGTTTAACAACTGATAGATGTGATTCCTTCAGATTAGCTTGAAAACGAGCACACATACAGATGCTAAACATTATATTAGGCCGAGATGTAGTTAAATACAGAAGACTTCCTATCATGCCTCTATATATACTTACATCTAAGGACTTACCTGACTCATCCTTGTCGAGGTAGCAGGAGGTACTCATCAGTGTTGCTGCATTTTTGAATTATCCATGCCGAACTTCTTTAGGAGCTCTTTGCAGTATTTTCCTTGATGCACAAAGATGCCTCCTTCGGCTTGCTTAACTTGAAGACCAAGGAAGAATGTAAGTTCTCCCATCATTGACATCACGAATTCACCTTTCATTAGTGCTGAGAATTTCTTACACAAAGACATATTAGTAGCACCGAAAATTATATCATCAACATAGATTTGTACTAATAAAATGTCCTTTTTAGATTTAAAAATGAATAAGGTAGTGTCAACCTTCCCTCTTTCAAAGACTTGTTCTAAAAGAAAAGAACTCAGCCGATCATACCAAGCTCTTGGAGCTTGTTTCAGACCGTACAGAGCCTTTTTAAGTTTGTAAACATGATTCGGAAATTCATGGCTTTCAAAACCAGGAGGTTGTTTCACATACACTTCTTTATTTATAAATCCGTTTAAGAAAGCACTCTTGACATCCATTTGATACAGGGTGAATTTCATGATAGATGCAAAAAAAAAAGAAGAATTCAGATTGCTTCAAGCCGAGCAACCGGAGCAAAGGTCTCGTCATAATCGATACCTTCATCTTGGTTGTAGCCTTGAGCAACGAGTCTCGCTTTGTTTCTTATAATTACCCCTGATTCATCTATTTTATTTCTGAAAATCCATTTTGTGCCGATTACAGAATGATCATCAGGCCAAGGAACTAATTCCCAAACATCATTTCTGATTAATTGGTTCAGCTCGTCTTGCATAGCAATGGCCCAATGTTCATCCTCAATCGCTTTACTAACAGAATCAGGTTCAATTTGAGAGACAAAAGAGACGAAATTGCAAAAGTTTTGAATTGACTGACAAGTTAGAACTCCCTTTGAAATATCGCCGAGCACATTCTCGATCGGATGATTTTTGTTTGTTTTCCAAGAAGGAGGGAGGTTGTCCCTCGGAGCTTCGATATCCGTTATTTCAACGTCGTCTTGATGTGCTTCTTTTTAAAAATATGATTGGTTCATCATCAATTTGCTCGTCAATTGAGTTATCTTTGAATCCTGTACTTTACACACAACTCAAAGTATCTCCTTTCGGGGATTCATCAAATACCACATGTATAGATTCTTCCATAGTGGAAGTTCGTTTATTGAACACTCGGTAATCTTTACTTCGAGAAGAATAGCCTAAAAATATACCTTCATCGGCTTTTGAATCAAATTTTCCAAGATGATCTTTTCCATTGTTTAAAATGAAAACTTTGCATCCAAAAGCATGAAAATAAGATATGTTCGGCTTTCTACCCTTGTAAAGTTCATAGGGCGTTTTCTTTAAGATGGGCCGAGTAAGAACTCGGTTCAATACATGAAAAGCAGTGTTGACTGCATCCGCCCAGAAATAGTGAGGAACTTGAGATTCGTTCAGCATTGTCGTAGCAAGTTCCTCAAGTACTCGGTTATTCCGTTCCACAACTCCGTTTTGCTCGGGAGTGCGTGGAGCTGAAAATTGAAGCTCAATGCCGAACTTAGAACAAAACTTATCAAATTTGTGATTCTCAAACTCGCCACCATGGTATGTTCGGATAATAATTACTTTTTGGTTTACTTGATTTTGATTCATTTGACTAGCTCTTTACAGCTTTGAAAAGTGTCACTTTTTGCAGCTAAAAATAGAGTCCAAGTAAATCTAGAAAAATCATCAACGATTACTAAGGCATAGTAGTTTCCACCAAAGCTCTTAACTTGCGATGGTCCGAACAAGTCCATATGAAGCATTTCTAATGGCCTTGTTGTGGACACCATCGTTTTAGATGAAAATTTATTTTTGGTTTGTTTACACTTTTTACAGGAAGTGCAAACACCTTCTATATCAAATTTCAGCTTTGGTAGGCCGACCACTAAGTATTTGGATTGAAGTTTCTTTAACTGATTTACATTTATGTGAGCAGTCCGACGATGCCATAACCAAGTGTCATTTTCTCGACAGGTAGAAACCAGAGAAGAAATTTCATATAAATCTACCAAATAAGTATTGTTTGATCTTTTTCCCACAAATTTTATAGAATTGTCTTTGTCACTTTTAATAAGACAGTGAGTGGAGGTAAAAACAACATGATTACCGATATCACAAAGTTGGCTAATGCTCAAAAGATTGTGTTCCAATCCTTGAACGAATAAAACATTTTCGATAATCAGGTCGGAAGAATTTCTGATTTTACCTTCACCCAAAATTTTACCTTTGTTGTTGTCTCCATAAGTGACATATCCTTTCTCGGTTGGAGTAAGCTCGATAAAGTGCCGCTTATCTCCAGTCATGTTCTTCGAACGTCCACTGTCCAGATACCACCGAGTTTCCCTTGTTCGGAAGCACACCTACAAAACATATCATTTGTTCATCTTGGGTACCCAAACAGTTTTGGGTCCCGGTCGGTTAGTGTGGGGATTTTCTCCCTTGACAATCCAAACAAAAGAGCCGTTGGTTACACCATATCGCCTGATTTTACATTCATTTGGCGTATGTCCGAGCATGCCACAATAAGAACATGTCGGCTTTTTAGAATATTTTATATTTGAAAATGAGCCGACTTTATGAAATGTTTTCTTTTTGGCATACGTGTAGCCGAGACCTATTTTGTTCGAATTGCTTCTCTGTTGAACAAGTAGTCGGTCCAGTATTCTATCTCTTTTTGAAAATGTTGCATTAGTAGTTTTTAAATTTTGGATTTCTTTTTCGTACTTAATGCAATTTTCACAATTTTGATTTTTCAGAGAAGTGATAGTAGATTCTAACGAATCATTGCTGCTTTTTAAAGTTTCAATGCATCTTTCCAGTTCGAGAACTTGCTCTTTATGATTTAAAATATTTCTTTTTAACTTAGTGTAGCTTTTAGCAAGTTTCTCGAACTCAGATTGCATTTCAGCGTAAGCAGTATATAATTCCTCATAATCATCAAGTTCGGACTCAATATCAGATTCAGTATCCGAGTGTACCTCATTTTCACGTACAGCTGAGCCGAACACCGAGCTTGGAGAGGCTTCTTCATCTTGTCTTCCACTTAAGCATAAGATCTTGCTTCCATGCTTAGTTGAGCCGAACTCCGAGCTTGGAGAGGTTTCATGTCTTCCCATTAAGCACAGATGATTGATTTCATTCTTGGTGGAGCCGAGGTCTGAGCATGGCGAGGCTTCATTAGCATATCTTCCCATTAAGCACAGGTTCGCCTTTTCTTCATCGTCTGACGAACTAGATTCTGAGTTGTCACTCCCTTCAAGTGCATCCCAGACGATGTAAGCTCTCTTCGATTTGGGGTCCTTGCTTTTCTTCTCCTCCGTGCTGTTTCTCTTCTGCAACCTGGGACAGTACGCGTTGATATGTCTCGGTTCACCGCATTCATGGCACTTGACTTTGTCTTTTGAGCTTGTGCCTTGGTTTTTAAAAATCCTTCTATTTTTGAAGAATTTTCCGAACTTCTTGACCACAAGACCGAGGGTTTCCTCATCTATGTCCGAAATAGAGTCGCTGTCCAAGGAGACTTTGGTCGACTTAGTTGAGGCCTTGAGAGAGATCCCTTTCTTCTTTTTGTCGGATTCTTCATGCATGGTCAATCGTCCGAGCTCCATCTCGTGCTCTTGAAGTTTGTCGAACAAAGTTGTGATGTCCATAGTGTCTAAGTCTTTTGATTCCATGATGGCAGTAACCTTCGGCTGGCATTCTCTGCTAAGACATCTCAACACTTTGTTAACAACCTCGGCATTTTGAAAAGTTTTGCCGAGAGCAATAAGATGGTTTATGATATGAGTAAATCGTTTCTGCATGTCATTTACAGATTCGCTTGGCAGCATACGAAATAAATCATACTCATGCATTAAAGTATTTAATCGTGCTCGTCTAACCTCATTTGTCCCTTCGTGAGTAAGTTGTAGAATATCCCACATCTATTTAGCATTTTTACAATGTGAAACTCTGAAAAATTCATCGTAGGACAGGGCCGAGGTGATGATGTTTTTGGCTTTTAAATCGTAAGACACTTTTCTTTTATCATCATCATCCCAGCTTGTCCTCGATATTTCTACAACATCATCTCCGATTTTCCTTCTCGAAATATAAGGACCATTTTCAATCGCATCCCAAACATCAATATCTATTGCTTCTATGAAAATTTTCATTCGGGCTATCCAATAAGTATAACCATCACCATTAAATAGTGGTGGTCGGTTTATTGAAGAGTCTTCACCTCCGAATGGATTTTAGAGCCCATAGTTTCCTAGGATCTTTTCGAAAAAGCGTTTATGCTCGATCTTTCGACCGAGCTCTGATACCACTTGTTGGAAACCCAGCAAGCGGCCTAACAGTCTACTAGAAGGGGGTGAATAGTAGTTGGAAGCAATAATACCAATTTTTCGCGATGTGATTGAAATCGATCGAATAATGCTAGTAGTTGTAAAAATGAAAGATTGAATTTGGGCCGAGCAGTATCTGATAATCGGTTATCTAGTCCGAACACTAATTATCCTAGCTGCCCCACTCAAAGATCAGGTTTGCAGCAGAAATTTGCTAGCACTATCCGAGCAAAATATAGAGTTTAGCAAAACTGATTAAGTGCTCGGAATAAAAACTTAAAGCGGTAAAGAAATAAAGAGACAACAGATTTTTATACTGGTTCACTCCCTACCATGGTGAGCTACGTCCAGTCCCCCTTAAAACCTTTAAGGAGCTTTTAATAAAATCAAATAGATAGAGATTACACGGGATCAATTAACCCACTAAGAGAGTACCAAACTCTTGGCTTCTACCGAAAATGATACAACCGCCGAAGAACCTCTTCGGACTTTAACAAGTCTTGAAACCTTCAAGACACCTTGAGACCTTCAAGAATTTTCACCAAAGAACCTCTTTGGATTTTTGCTCAGGAACCTCCTAAGACTTCAATCGCCAAGAACCTCTTAGACGAGCTTGGAAACCTTCCAAGACTTTCACTTGCTTGAGAACACCTCAAGACTTGAAGAACAGATTGAATGAATGAGATGGATCCAACCCGAAACTCTAGTGTGTATGATTTTGATAGTTTGATGAAACAGATGAGTATTCAGTTATGTGTTTGAGAAAGGATTTCTGTATGTAGAGAACGATTTGAGGATTGGGTTTTGAAAATAACAGTTATACTCTCTAACTCTTATCGTTCTCTTTTTTGCGTTTTTGCTCTTGTGTTTTTCAGAGAATGATTTCAAGTTTCTGCTCTTGTATTCTGTTTCTCTGTCTTCTCTTGTTCTTGTCGTAGAAGAAAACCCATGCCTTTTATAATGATGCCAACACACATGAGGTAGGAGAGAGAATGGAAAATATCTTGGACGTGTATGTCCTTTGCAACGAATATACTAGATCTTGGACGCGTATGTCCTTTGCAACGGATATACTAGACAATTTCTGCACTGTTCAGAGATACGTTTGTCCTTTGTCCAACTGTTTCCACTTCTTTGTAACGTTCTGAATTTGTCTCTCTTGCATTGCTGATTTGAATTTTCTATTTTGAAATATTAAGGATGGTGACAAATGGTAGCTAATGAGATAAGGACAAAATTGTCAGCCACGCACAGTACTATAATGTCAGTATAGAGATGAAGTAGTGCATGCGGCGTCGTACTGCTGAAGGATGAAGATGAACAGTGATGCCGAGCATGACAAATAGTTCAAGCTTGACATCTCTCCGATCTTGAAATATTTGAAAACGATTTAACTTTATAATTTGTCAAAGATTTTATAAGCACCCAATTCACCCTCCCTCCCTCTTGGGTGATGGCTACCAATTCCAACAGTCTGTGGGTAGAACTGAGGCCCTAGAGTGACAAGATTAGCTACCCTTGTTGAGGAATCGTTCTGTAATAACTACAAATAATTTTATCGATCACTTGGTCATTTTAGGAGCCGGTTGAGGGTGGTCTCAGTTAGAGCCGTACCCAAGAAGGGTACTTACTCTGGCTGCCTTTCCCATGAGTGTGAGGGAGTGGTGAGGAAATGTGTGATATAATATGGAGAATGATAAGATAAATGGAAATCTAATGATAGGATACAAAAAAATAGGATCCAAAAATTGGATTCGGATAATTATAGAATCCAGAGATTAGATTCGAGATCCAGTGATTGGATGGATATATCAGTCGAGCATGCATACATATAAATGAATTGCAAATAATTTTTGAATAGGACACTGTGGTATCATGCATCATATGCATAATTGCTTGTTGTATGTGATTGTTTACTTTAATGCTTTTCCTTTACTACATGATGATGTTATAAGACAATGAATTACTCCTTGTTTTCCTTTATGTTTGCTAGGTATCGGAAGCATATTCACAATTCCAGCAGTCGAGAAGGATCATACTCCTACTGAACAAGGAGTATGAGTGTATACACATACTTTATACTATGCTAAGTCTATTTTGGGATGGAAACTATTGACTATGGGGTAAATGATACCAAATACATGTTTTGTTGTATTATATATGTAAAATATGACTATTAGTCTAGGGTCAACATATGTTATATAATACGTACAACTTAAACTTGATGTCACACTATGTTATATGAATAATACATAAATAAAGTATGTTTTGAATGTATCTCTTGATTATTTGTTGTAGGGTTAACCGATCTGAGCCTCTCTAGACCGATTTGAGTCATCCCACTCAGGACAGATGTCCCAACGGCTCGAAGGCTTCTCGCCTATTACACTCGGACCAACTACAGTAGACATGGTCGCTAACCAACTGTAAAACTGGGCCGACCTCCAATAGGACCCCAGTAGGTCAGCTGGACAGGGCTGCTCGACACTCGATCTCGAGTTCGGATCTGAAGCCACCCCCTCGTCTCGCACACGGCTTAGACATGAGACCTGCTGAGCTGTCCAGGCTCTGGTACAATGTTACACTGTCTATTCCCTAGAAAACCATATATATTTACCAGATATTTAAAGAGCCTGACGTCAGCATGGTAACCCTAACAGGCCTCACCACAGGACCACTCCCGCACACCCTATAAAAGGCATAATCATGCCTTGGGGTCAAGTAAGGTTTTCTCATCCCTATGTTGACACTTTGCACACACTTCTAGTTGATAGAGGGAGTACCTGGGTATTCCAACTGAATATTCAGAAACATTCCATAGCCATCACACATAAACCCCTAATCTCACTCAGATTTCAGGACCATTAGTCATTGGTCTTGAGGTCCCCTAGGTTAGGGACATTTCCTATTTTTATGATCCACTACATTGGCGCCATCTGTGGGAACCATAAATTTCGATTCCCATCCACCGTCAGAAGATGACAAAACACGATCTGAACGCTAGTGCTTCCATTGTCCAACGCTCTCCCAAACAGCATCAGGAATCAGGTGCACCTAGGGTCCTCGCGATCGCTGGGGGTCTTGCAAGTGGAGGCAAGAAACGCGCTGGGCTAAGGCGATACGTTGGCCAGATCCAAGCCCAAAAGGCCTCTAAAAGGGCTAAACGGGAGACCACAACCCCGATCAGCTTTGACGATAATGACTACGACAGCATCCTGAGGGACCACGATGACCCTATGGTCTTCACAACCGCAGTAGGGAACTACACAGTCTGACGGATGCTGGTGGACCATGGCAGTTCAACAGATGTGATGTTTGAACCCTTGTTGAAATATTTGGGTTTGAAGCGATCAGATCTATCCCCAGTGTTGGGACCTCTGGTAGGGTTTGAAGGGGACACGATCGTCCCCTTTGGTCAAATCCGCCTACCCGTAAGTATGGGAGTAGGGTCGTCTAATCAAACGTAGATGGTAAACTTCCACGTGGTCGACTGCCCCTCATCGTACAATGGCATTCTGGGAAGACCATGCATACATGCTTCCGGGGTGATAGTTTCCACCATATACCTAGCCATGAAATTCGTTGGCGTCGATGGACAGGTAGTCATGGTTCGAGCTGACCAGATAGAGGCTCGAAAGTTTAACAACTCAAGCTTGGGGAAGAGGAAGGCGGAAGAACCTTTCCAGCTTGAGAAGCCCTGACTCGGTAAGGGAAGGGTTAACCTAACCGACCTGGACGTCCGCAGTGAAGAAGATGAAACTCGTCCCACCCCTGAAGGGAATGGGAGTATGTGCTATTAGATGATAACCCAGAGCATCGAATCAAGGTTGGTGCAGGACTTCCCCAACCCATCAAGGAGGAGCTAGCAAGCCTCCTCCGTGCCAATAAATAGTTGTTCACTTGGACGTCATCAGACATGCCTGGGATAGATTCGAACTTCATTTGTCACCGACTAAGCGTGTACCCATACGCGAAATCAGTGGCCAAAAAAAAAGAGACAGGTGGGTGGCAAAAAAGTTGCCGCAATTGAAGAAAAGGTGGCCGAACTTGAGGAAGTTGGGTTCATCCGAGAAATCAACTACACCGACTGGCTAGCTAACATAGTGCTGGTCAAAAAGTCAAATGGGAAGTGGTGTTTGTGTGTAGACTATACCAACCTCAACAAGGTGTGTCCCAAGGACCAGTACCCACTTCCCCTCATCGACAAGTTGGTTGATAACACGGCTGGATACTAGCTCTTATCTTTCCTCGAAGCATATTCGAGTTACAACAGATCTCAATGTACCCCCCGGACCAAGAAAAAACATCTTTTATCACAGAAAAGGCTACTTATTGCTACAACGTCATGCCTTTGGCCTCAAAAATGCAGGCGCTACCTACCAAAGGATGATGAACAAAGTGTTTGATGGGCTCATCGGTGACAAGATGGTAGTCTATGTGGATGATATGATTGCAAAATCAAACAAAAAATAAAACCATCCACAAGACTTGGCAACCATCTTAGATCAGGTTAAACAACATAATATGTGTCTTGTTGGGTCACCGGCAAGTATATCGGATCGACAAGTAATATAGTCAGTCAGACCAGTTATCGTTTCCACGAGGATTGCAAATTGTTTCTAATTTCTTTCACCTAATTGCGATTACTATGTGAAACTTGTATTGGTTTTGAGTTTAGAGACAGGAATGTAAAATTAAAAGAATGAGACAAAATAGAAAATAAAAAGGTTTAGAAACAATTATGGAAAAGGTTAGGAATGTGGTTTCATTGTAGGATCAGGTTATTAATTATGAAAATATGTTTTCCAATAAATCAACAACTCCAGAAACAATAAAAGCTAGATCCCTCATGGCTATTACGTTTCTTACTAAACTTTACCCCTTAATCCCTTAAGTGAGTTTTAGTTTATGAAAGTTATACAATTACCCAAAAGTATTCCTACGAGTTGAATAATTATATTGTTTGGTTGAAAGGCCTAATCTAAATCCTAATCTTCCAATTAAGGTTCAGATTACCAAAGCAAAACATAAAGTGGTCAATTCTATGAATTGTAATTAAACGCAGCCAAACAATTGATTTAAAAGGAAAAACATTAATTCATAAATAAATAGCCAAATTAAGATCCATACAAATCCACCCTATTCCTAACAAGAGGTTTAGTTACACATATTGGAAGAAGAAATACAAAGAATGGGAAAAACACATAATCATAGACAACAATGAATTTATCTCCAAGACATCTTCAATCACCAAGTGGATCCCTCCAGCAATGTTGATCTTCAATCCTTGTGTCGTGCCTCCTTGTTCTCAATTGCAGAACTAGCCTCTCTTCTCTAATCCTAAATCTATTCTAATCTCTAATTGCCTCAGAAAAGTCTACAAAACCTAATGGAAAAACCTATATTTAAAGTCTAAAACTAATCCTAATTGAATGGGAGCAAATCTGACCAAAAATCGGCCCAACTGGGCCTACTGCAGGGGACGCACGCCTGGGCGCCCAGGGCGACACGCCTGGGCGCGCAGGTCTAATTGGTGTTGGCTTCTCGTGGGCTGCGTGCCTGGGCATGGGGAGCTCCACGCCTGGGCGTGCCAGCCTGCTTCCGACTCCGTTTCGCTCCGTTCTTGCACCATTTTCAAGGTCCTTTCGTCCTCTTTTCAACTCCATATTTATTTTCCTCAATTAAGCTTCGAAAGTACCTGAAACATACACAAAAAGGATCAAAACGTTCAAAGGATCCTAAACTAATAATAATTCCTAAAAATATACAAAAAGTCCTAAGTTTACAAGAGAAACGAGCCAAATCCTTAGTAAAAGGGAGTCTAAATCATGCTTAAAACATCATATGTTGGACCCAAATCATGTCTGAACCCCGAAAAGTGCACTTTCGGGGTACCGACGGGCTCATTCCTCAGATTCATGCTTACTGAACGGGGAATTGAAGCTAACCCCGAGAAATGTCAAGCAATCCTGGACATGAAAAGCCCGACCAATGTGAAGCAAGTGCAACAGCTCACCGGAAGGGTGGTTGAACTATCAAGGTTCTTGTCTCAATCCGCCAGGAAAGCTCTCCCTGGTATCAGCTCCTTCGAAAGAACAAGGAGTTTCAGTGGGACGAGCGATGCGAAACCGCCTTCATCGATCTTAAGGAGTATCTGTCAACACTCCCAGTATTGACGAGCCCGGAGGCAGGAGAAATCCTGTACCTATACCTATCAGTGGGTGACCACGCCGTCAGCTCGGTGTTGGTGACAGAATCGGGAAAGACGGAATCGCCAATTTACTTTGTCAGTAAAGCACTCCAAGGTCCTGAAACCAGATCTCCAAGTTAGAGAAGGTGGCTTTCTGTCTAATAATCACAGCAAGGAGGCTGAGACAATACTTCCATATCCACAAGATTGTTTTCAAAACCAATCAACCAATAAGGAAAGTATTGCAAAAGCCCGACCTCACTGGGAGAATGGTTTCCTGGTCGTTTGAGCTTTCTAAGTTCGACCTGGCGTATGAACCTCGGAGAGCGATAAAGTCACAGGTCTTAGCAGACTTCGTCGCCAAGTTCACCGAACCTTCTAGAGGTTCGAACTCTCAGAGTTGGACCCTGTATGTCGATGGGTCCAACAATTTAAAAGGGGCAAGAGCCGGGGTTATCTTGGAAAACGAGGAAGGAGTCAGCTTAGAGTACTCACTCAAGTTCGAATTCCCCACGTCCAATAACCAGGCCGGGTATGAGGCTGTTCTCACAGGGATGAGGCTCGCCAAGGAAATGAGGGCTACTACAATACAAATCTTCTCAGACCCACAACTAGTAGTCTCTCAAGTCACAGGCGACTACCAAACCAAGGAACCTATCCTTCAGAAATACCTGGACAGGGTTAGGTTCCTAGCCACCGAGTTTTCACAATTGGAAATCACTCACATTCCTCGGGAATCCAACAATCGAGCTGACATACTCTCCAAGCTCGCGAGCACCGAATGATCCGATCATAACAATTCATTAATACAGGAAAACCATTCAAGGACTGAGCGTTGTCCTAGCTGTTTCCTTGTCGGTGAATTGGATGACCCCCATCACAGCCTACCTCCAGTAGGGAATCGTTCCCCAAGATCCCCTAGAAGCCAAAAAAAGTCATAAAGCAAGCGGTTGAGTACACCGTGCTTGACGGGGTATTATACCGAAGAGAAATCGACAGTCCAATGCTTTGATGTCTTGATCCAGATCAAACCGAAGAAGTGTTGGTGGAGGTCCATGGGGGAGTAGGAAGTCACCATGTTGGAAGAAAGTCGTTGGCCAGAAAGGTGATCCGAGCAGGATACTACTGGCCGACCATGCAGAAGGATGCGATAGACCACGTCAAAAAGTGCGAACGCTGTCAGTTCCACAGCGTCTATCAAAAACCTCCAGAAGAAATCCACACTTTGTCTGCTCCCTAGCCGTTCTACCAGTGGGGGATGGACATAATTGGCAAATTTCCTACCGCCCCGGGACAGTTCATGTTCGTAGTGGTGGCAGTAGATCACTTCACTAAATGGGTGGAGGCAGAACCTCTCACCACTATCTCCTCCGCTAAGATTCAAAAGTGTTTCAAGACGAACATCATATCCAGATTTGGTGTTCCCCACTCATTAGTAACTGATAACGAGACGCAATTCACTTCGGGTTCCTTCAGGGAGATGATGACGGACTACAAGACCAAGCACCATTTCTCCTCGGTGGAACACCCCCAAACCAGTGGCCAGGTTGAAGCCGTCAATAGTCGATCATTCGGGGAATAAAGAAAAGGTTGGAGGGGTCAAAGGGCAGATGGGTGGAAAACATCCCTGAGGTATTATGGTCGTACAAAACGACCATGCAAACCTCCACAGGGGAAACTCCATTTCGACTGACATACGGATGCGATGTCGTCATCCCAATCGAGAGGCAAATACTGACCTTCAGGATGAGTAACACTCAGGAGTCCAACGGTACGCTCTTCAAGGAAAACCTCATCCTGAGCCATGAGGTCCGAGAATTACTGCCGAACAAGAAAGAAAATCCAAGTCAAGGCAAGCAAGAGAGTATATAACAAGTTGGTAAACCCACGATCTTTCGAAGAAGGAGATTTGGTCCTAAGAAAAGCCGACATTGGGTTGAAAAACGCCAAGGATGGAAAACTTGCCCGTAACTTGGAAAGACCTTACCGATCTGAGCCTCTCTAGACCGACTTGAGTCATCCCACTCAGGACAGATGTCCCAACGGTTCGAAGGCTTCTCGCCTATTACTCGGACAACCTACAACAGACATGGTCGCCAACCGACCGTAAAACTGAGCCGACCTCCAATAGGACCCAGTAGGCCAGCTGGACAGGGCTGCTCGGCACTCGATCCCGAGCTCGGATCCGAAGCCACCCCCTCGTCTCGCACACGGCTTAGACATGAGACCTGTTGAGATGTCCAGGCTCTGGTGCAATGATGCGCTATCTATTCCCTAGAAAGCCATGGATATTTACCAGATATTTACAAAGCCTGACGTCAGCATGGTAGCCCTAACGGGCCTCACCACAAGCCCACTCCCGCACACCCTATAAAAGGCATAATCATGCCTTGGGGTCAGGTAAGGTTTTTTCATCTCTATGTTGACACTCTGCACACACTTCTAGCTGACAGAGGGATAACCTAGGTTTTCCAACTGAATATTCAGAAACATTCCATAGCCGTCACACATAAACCCCTGATCTCACTCAGATTTCAGGACCATTAGTCATTGGTCTTGAGGTCCCCTAGGTCAGGGACATTTCCTATTTTTATGATCCACTACATTTGTGAAAAGATAATTAACCTAACTGAAATAATAGTATAATAAGGGTTAAATATAAGGGGTGTTACACAGTGTAATTTTGAAACCTCTTGTGGCATTTCTCCTACCATCGAATCTTCCACCCACTCTTCTGAAAATCTAGACTTTGAGACTCCATATTCAGATGCATCTTATCCTTCCGATACACTACTTTCTTCCACATAGTCCTCCCTTACCTCCATTTTGTCTGTTTTCCTTTGGAGTGCCATTCTTGGGATCTCCTCTACCAACCTAATTTCATAGATTTTCCCATTTATTTTGATTTCTAATGAATAGGTAATCCACTACATGGATGACATTTGCACCAGCAATATATAGTACTTCAGATTTCGTTTCATAGTCGTTTCCTCATCGGCCTTTATAAAATTCCCAACATAATCGACTATATTTTTGAACAACTTCAAGTTCCATACATGAAGGGGCATTCCATAGCATCCTACCCATGTAAATTTGTGACCTGTGACACAATTCTCGCTTCATGGCTTCAAGCTTATGAACCATTTTTAGAGCCAAAGACCTTCGTCCTTTAGCAAATCCCCTAGGATCTCACCTTTTACCATTGATAATAGAACCATATCTCCTCCCGTGAAGGCTACGTTAAGCGTTGTTGTACCCTCTTGAGCTAAGGACTCATGAAGTGTGTCTATTATTTTGTGATCCTGCACTCTCCCTACAACACATTTTGATAGCCATTCCAAATCTGAAGATTCCACAGTTACTTATCTCCCCTTCCAATCACTGTCTTCTTAATTTTTTCTATTCCATGTTTGGTTTCCAGTTCTTCTATCAACTTCTTCTTTCTTGTCGACAGTCTCCCCTTCATTCTTTCACTTCCATTATTTGCGAATCCGTCGATCCCATTTCTCAGAATTTGAGCGTAACTATTATTGCCTATGACCTTGTATGAATTGTTAACATCTGTTCTTGTTCGTTAGGCTTCTTTTCTCTCTGCTTTGCCTTCACCGCCTCATTTACATATTTTGGTTTGTTGACAAAAAATCTTCTTTTCCCCATGCATGAGTTGTCCATTCTTCATGCTAAGTCCTCCATGTTTGCTACATTACTAAATCTAACAAAGGCTAATCTTTGGTCGTTTCTATTCCTTTTCCTAGGCACATGAACATCCACAAATCTTCCTCATTTTCGGAAGTTCCTCTAAATCTCCATGGTCCCACAATTATCTGAAAAATTTGTAACATAAAAAGTAGGGCATCCCTCGAAAATGACCTTTGGAACCCTCTTGTAACCCTCGAGACACCTTCCTCTATTGGCCAAGGACGAAAATCTGTGCTTTTTTGGTTCGGTAATAGGGGTGGGTTAAGGTTAGGATGTAGGTATTTTTTGTTTGGTTGGGGGTTGTTATGGGCTTAAAGGACTCGTCTGATTTGGTTAGGTGGTTGGTTGTGAGGGTAAATGAGTAAGGGTTGTTGCTGGTTCCATTGAGGAAAGGGTGGGTACAATTAGGGTTGGGTTTGGATTTGGCGGCTATAGTGGGATTGGATTTGGAGTTGACAACTGTGCTGGGCTAGGGGTCTCGCATGGTTTGCATAGGGTGGAGGTCTCTCTCTCACCCTCAGGTTTTTTCTCATGGTTTTGGGATATTACGATTCTTTAAATTTGAAATGAATAGTATGGTCAAGAGGATTACTCATAAAATAATAAACCTAGAATTAGTCTTTTAGGAATCTTATCAGAACAAAATATCACATATTAGAGGACAAATGTTTACTTGAGCACTCATGAAGATAAATTAGAGAACAAGAGAATTTAACCAAAAGGATTAACTTTATTTTAGCACAATTGACAATAACTACTTGTCTCTATATAACAAACTTAAGTCATATTATTTATAATAATAATAAACCCTCTACTATAATTTATAATATTTGTTTTTTTTTAACAGCAAAAAAATGATTTCATTAACGCACCAATAATGAACAATCTACCAAGCATCATAGTACACAAATGCCCCACCTTCTATAAAGGGTTTGGGAAAGCATACACAATCATGTGCTCAAGGTAGAAAATAACCAACCAAGAGGCTTTACACATGAGTCTACTTCACATTATTGTGAAGATAAAATTACACCTGAAATAAATGACCCCCCAAGAACTACCTTCCAAACAATAATGTTGTAATGACCAACTTCTACCTACCAGGCTAAGTTAGGATCCCTACCTCCTTAAAAACCTTGTCAATACAAAAACCTAAAGGGAAAAATTAAGATAAGGGAAAAAGAGCATAGCAGATCCCAACAAGCAAAACCACTCATCCCTACAATACAACGTTTAACATTTATTATACATTCAATTAAGTAACATCTTAATACAGTTAATTGGACATAACCGCCAATCATTATACGACACTTTTTTATCTTCTAGCACATTGAACCATTGCCAAGTTCTTAGTTTCACCGTTTCTACAATTTCCACAGTTTGAAGGAGCTCTCCTTTGAAGACTACCTTGTTTCTTTGTAGCCATATGTCCATGATGTTGCACACCAAATCAACACCCCCATTCTCTTCCTTTTCCTCCTCCAAATTTGTTGCAGTGTTCCACCAGGCAAGGAATCTTGTTGACACATTTGTAATTGCAACCAAGAATATAAGTCTGACAAAATTCTAACAACATGTTCACATGAATAAAATACATGCTTGACTTATTCTACTTCTCTACCAAATAAAGCACAGGACGGATCCACCACAATACCTCTCTTCCCCAAGTTCAATCGAGAAGGTATTTTATTTTACAGTAATAACTATACAAAAGGTTGGATTTTTGATGGGTCTTAGTCTTCAAAACCAACTTCAGACTATTAAGAATTTCACTATGTGTCATGTTTGTCCCAAATTCCAAATTTCAGATAAATATTTATACGTTGATTTAACTGAATAAATTCCTTCATTTCCCAATCCTCAGCTAATTTTGTCATTATTTGTTGGCTCTAATCGAACTTCAACAAGTAGATCAAGAGATATTGTTTATGAGATTCCTCTCATTCATACATACAGAGCTCCTCTCTAGAAAAGATTCTAAGTAATGTTCTGTCCTTCCTTTAAATAAAGTTCTTTGACGGCGACGTTGTTGTCATTTGAAATCATATCAAGTCTGAAGATAGCTCATTGCATCCCTAACCATGGGTCTTCCAAAAATTTACTAAGTTACCACCTTTGATTGTTGTTGAGATACAATCTACAAACCAATATTCATATTACATACTGCATCAAATTCCTCGTATTTAGCTTTCAAAACCTTTTCCCAAATAGCTCCCTATCCTGAAACTAACCTCCAATGCCATTTACCTAAGCGAGCTTGATTAAAAACAAGAAGATTTTTTATTACCAGACCCTTTATCCTACTTCTACATAATTGATTACCATTTCGCCCATGCTAACTTCTTACTCTCATCATTTCCACCCACAGAAAATTTATTTGAAGACTAACAAATACACCTTCTTCGGAAGAGTAAAAAAAGACAAATAATAAATAAGGAGACTAGAGAGTACCAAGTTGATCAGAGTTATCCGAGCACCGAGGGATAGATTTTTTTCGTTCCAAACAGATAATCTTCTTTGAAAGAAAGTAAACACCTTTTGCTAGCAGGCCACTGATTTTGCATTTGCTGCAATTAGGAGGCCCAAATAAAGAAAAGGGAAAGAACCAACTTTGCAATTGACCATATTTGTGGCATCTCTTAGAATTATTACTTGGAACAAAGTCGGGGGTGTAACAATTCTTCCCCCTCAAAAAATGTCATCCCCAAATATAGTTAATATTTTAAAATCATGATTATAAAAAATCACGAGGGTGTGCCGATAAAAAAGAAGTCATAATATGTGAGCTATGACAAAGGAAAATGATTCGAGTAGCTCAGACATCAAAGCGCGTATGTCACTTAAACTAACATAACCAATTAGAGAAGAAAACTCCATTTACCATCATGGTGATGTTCTAGACTCTAGGTGTAGATGTAGATGTAGGAGAAGGTGCAAGATGGGTCTTACTCTAAGCTGGCGATGAAGAACCAAATGATGCATACGATGCAAACAAGTAATGAGCACTAAAACTACACAAAGTAGGGTCCTCGTCTTCCCATCCGAAGGGAGGTGTGCGCTAACGGCTTAAAGAGACAATTGAGGGATGTGTTGGAAAGGCAAGGTGTATGTTACCCAACCCATTTCCCTCGAAAAATTGTCGATCACCATCAGTAACTCATTTAACCATTCATCTTCTATACGATTTCGCATCCGATTTTTGATGATATTCATGACTGAAAAAGCTCTTTTAATGGTTGCAATTGCTAGGATAAACCCTAATGGTAAGCCTAATGGTAACCCCAATTTCGACATTTACCTTGTTAAATGCTAGGATAAACCCTAATGGTAAGCCAATTTTTGGAAAACCCTTCTTTAGACTAGTATTTGTATTTTATCTTGGCAAAAATTAACGTAAATTTTCGCAATATTTTGAGACTTTTTTATTTTGAAATTTTGGACTAATTTTACATCAAACTAGTACCGATCGTTTTCAACAATTTGCTAGTTTGGAGTTTCGGAATAGGCATCACGACATTTGTGAATTCAAGCTTAATAAAAAATTAAATTATTTTTGATTTTTAGCTTTTTACATTGAATGTGAGAGTGAAATTGCAAATTTTCCAAATTCAGTCTCAATCGGCCTACCTAAGGGCTAGGCTAAGAAAAAACCCCAAAATGTATATCTCTTATGAAAAACTATAAATTTAATCTCTTTATTTTTTTCAATATATCATTTTTCAACAAAATGATCGACTAATGAATTTTTATCCTCAATCTCAAAAGTTGAGTGTAAGAAAACTCTTATTTTTTATAATTATTGACTCCACACTTTCTCAGCAATTTTTCAACCGTATCAAGTTTTAGAGAGCATTGAATAAAAAAATACTAAATCTAAAGTCAAACTCTACATAAACAAATCTTATTTAACTTATTTAAAATAGTACAAACATAAAACCAGCTTTTGACAAAGGTGACACCACTTCTTTGACAAAGGTGACACCACTTCTTAAGTCAACAATGTAACAATGCAATTGCATCTTTATCTGAAAAACGTCAAGAGGAAAGTCTCTGCAGAAAACAACTGCAATAAGAAAAATATATGTCATTATCATCATGAAAATGTTTTTGCCATCAAGATAAATTGTTAATCATTCATGTCTGGCATTGCTAGTTGTGGACAACATTAAATTTTTCTAGGAGATAAAAATTTATCATTAAGCAAAAAAAAAAGAAAGAAATAAGCAATTGATGCATAATTGTCTAAGCTTAGGCCAGCTTTTGTTATTCTTATCAAAATGCTAAGTAGCTAGGCACCGTTGAGTACTAAAAAATAATGGAAGTTGTTATAAGGATGAATAATTTATAAAAAATTTCTTTCCAAATAAAAAAATTCCCAATGATAGATAAATAGCTGATAGATTTGGTAATACCTTCCAAATTAACATGTAGAAGGCTTGTGTAGAATCTTTACTCTTCAGATCTACAAATTGGGCTTGATGTCGAAGGAATAAGGCAAGACCGGCATGTCCCAGGATCTAGAAGCATTGAAAATTTGAAATTGATAATAAATTTCAAACTTTGTTAATAATAATAATATATTTTCTCTTAATGGAAATAGGACTATGCAACAATGACATAACCTCCTATTTCAAAATTTGAGTAATAAAATGTTATGGGCCATTATACGAGGAATATATATTTAAGATTTTAGATAAACTATTACGTGGGAAACTCGCTATTTCTAAAAATGTTTTAATTAAAACAACTCTTATCCCTGACACAAAATTATAACTACGTGACAGGAAGAAATATATTGCACAAATTGTAATCTTATACAAGTGAATGGCACATTACCGTGATAAGTTTGCTCCATAAGAAAGGAGATGTTGTTCCAGCTATAATGGCGAGTCCATAAGCAATGTTTACAAGTGTAATACACATTGAGAATACCTAATAAATATTAATTAGTTATGATCTTAGGTAATTATTAGTTATATTTTAGATATATTATAGAGTATAACTATTGAGTTGAAAGTAAGTAATGTACCCGTTTTTGACCCAAACGTAATACGAAAGAATCGATGCCAAATTTTTCATCTCCTTCCATATCAGGTATATCCTTTATAAAGTTAAACAAATGGTTTTTCATTAGCTATATATCTAAATAGAAATTTAACATAGAAAGACAAATGCTAATTTTAAAAAATTAAAAGATTTTACCTTGATCCAAGCTATAACAAGGCAGAAAATACTCAAGACTGTAAGGGATAAAATCAGTGGTCTTGAAAAGATAGTAGGTCTCTTGAACACGGAGGTCTGGACATTTTAACATTTATTATTAGCAATAAAAGAATAGTAAAAGCTTCCGGTGAACGCATCTTAATCATTCATTATATTAAAAAATTTAAAAAATAAATAATAAATGATGGTCTTGGAGCAAGAAGTTTCGGATCACCTAATAATTTCTCGCTTAAATACATCAAACTAAAACAAAGGATAAAAATTTGTTGTTGTTATTGTTGTTATGCATAGAAATGTCAAAGCATGCATCCACATCCACCACAATTTGTCATTATACGGCAAAATTCAGTATGGCAAAACCTGCATGTGAAGGAAAGCTCCAAGTGGTACTGACATTCCGACGGTAGTTGCAATGTATATCGCCGTAAGTATGGAAGATTTCTTCCACCTCAAAAAGGGCAACTGAAATTGGCACAAGCAATGAAATTATAAAAATAGTCAATAATGTGGTCACCATAACATTGAATACATTTTTCCAATATTAAAATTTCAAAAGCGTGTCTTACAACTCACATACTGTAATACTGAGTTTCAAATGAGTTGTGAAACTTTTATAATTCTATGGTTGTGTTTTTATTTTTTTTAAATAAATTTGGCCATTAATTCAATGATTTTCTTTATTATGTAAATAACTTGTACATTTGTAATCTTTCCCTATTTTCATAATTTATTTATAATTACTAATTTTTGACAAATTTAAAATCATATTTTAATTGTATTCCTTAAAAAAAATCAAGTTTTTTCAAAAGAAAATCAAGTAAATTCTTAAAAATTCATAAATTTACATTTTACCTTTTAAAAGAATCCTAATCAAGTGAACTTAATCAAGTTTCATTATATGATACTACATAATAAGACATCACTATTCCATCGAATGGATCAAACCGAATCTCTCATCCTTAAAAATTACATATTTCCCCATATTATCATATTTAAGAATAGGGGATTGAATTTGGTCAATTAGATGGGAAAAAAAAAGGTTAGGTCCTTGCATGCATTCATTCAATTCAATGTCTTAACCTATAACATGATCTATTATATAGATTAGTATATTAGTATATGAGTCATATGGCTTGTATTAAAATGTTTCACTAAGGTGGCTAATTCAAAAATATATATATATATATATATATATTTGGATTAGAGTACTGTTTCCGCTCATAATAATATAATTCATTTAAGTTAAAAAAATTAATAAGAAATATTCTCTAATAATAAGAACTACATGTCATTTCATTTTAGAATCAAATTGAAGTGAACTTACATCAGCTGAATAAACAACCGCAAGTACATTATTATAGAAAATAGTCCAAAACAATGGCCCCGAACCAGTCATCCATGAAAACCACAAACTCTGTAAAAGAGAGTAAAAATGTTAGCCCCATTCTATCTTCTCAATAATGTTTATCTTCTTTAAATAAAATAAAATAAATAAAATAAAATACTAAAATAAATCTTTTCTTGACAATAGTATATAACTAGAAAAAAAAAAGGCCATAAAAAAGATTAACAACATCACTTTAATTCCTTTCCTAGTAATTTGCAACAATTTTTGTATATATACATCCTTTGGGATCAATAGTACGTTAATGCTACCAACGAGCTGTTGGTGCAGTGGTGCCAGGGGCTGCACTTGGTAGGGCGAACCACGGTTCGATCCCCCGCAACAACGTTGGGAGACGAATAAAACCTTAACCCCGGGACCCCCTCGAACTGGATTAGTCGGCCCAGTGGGCCGGATACCAGGGTGCAAACCAAAAAAATAGTACGTTAATGCTTCTTCAATTTCTCTAAGGCAGTCTCATTGATAAGAGGATACAAACAAATTAAAGAAAAAATATTTTTAAAAAATAATGTTTTATCTCAGTCTGTTACATTATATCTGACTTATCTGATCTAGTGTCCCAACAACTGTTGGGTGAATGCAGGAATTAAATTATTATCACAAAATTTTTGAACTTTCACGCTACTAAAAAGTAATTTTAAGAGAATAAATCAAACCAAATGTAGTTACCTATTTATATTTCCAACGTTAAACTAAGTAATTGACCAATAAAATAACCATGGCAATTGGTTACTTAAAAATAATAAAAACAAATAAAATTTATTTGAGTGATTCATAATTTTTTTTTTAAAACGTTATTATGCGTGTCCAAGATGCCAAAAATGTCAATTATGTAGATGGTACCAGAAATGAAGATAATGCAACGATGGCGGCACCAGTTCCAAACGAGATTGCCCCAGATGCCAATGGAAGATGTGGTTTGTTTATCTGCAATATAGAATTAGCACATATTAATAATAAAAAATCAACCCATTGGCAAAGTGCTTATGGTATAAAAGATTTCATGTTTTTTCAGGTATCATCATAGCTGTTATAATTTAGGAGGATGGTTGATAAATTAATGTGTTGGACCACAATTTTGGTTGCTCAAATCAAATAAAACGCTTCTTCTTTTTTTAATATAAGATTTTTTTTTAGGGGATATCATATCTATTAAAAAAAAAGTGTGTATTATTAGTGATATTAAAAAATTATTTATTATATTTTTCAAAATTAATTTTATAATTATTATTGTAATTTCCAAAACAATCAAGTAAATAAGAGTATCCGTGAAAATAAATAATTAAATATTATTAAAAAGTGAGATAGAAGTAGATGAATATATATAGCAACCTACAAACACATATTCTCTCCGTTTCACTTTAAGTGTCTTTTTAACATCAAAATTTAATTTCAAAATAAGTGTCTTCCTATCAAATCTAGGCAACATTTAATACTGTTTTTCCTTATTTACCCTTACATTTAATGTTGTTTTAGTTTTGAATTTTGTAATACTAGTAATGATGCATTGACAAAATAAAAATATTAAATAGGGGTATTTTTGACAAAATACACATAAAAATTACAATAATCATCCTAATCAACACTTTCTTAATCTATGTGCAAAAGTCCAAAAAAACACTTAAAATGAAACGTTACCATCTGTTGATATACAATATTGTCCAGTAACTATACTGGATCGGTGTCATTTTATTGTTGATTTGATGGGTCGCCTATTTCCTACTGTAGCTACGTAACCAGCTGGTAATATTTAGATATCTCTTTTAGCATTTTAATAATATTTAATGAAATGTGATTGGTGGAGGACATTTGAAATATGATTACAACAGAAAATCCTGGCTTTGTTTGACTAGTAACGGTTGCCGACTATTTTGTCTCTCTTATTATTTCCTCCGGTTCTATATATAGGGCATACTTAACCGTATTCTCCGGACCAAGACCACTTTCTTGGAAAGTTCACATTCATTAATGAATAGCAAAAAAACATAGTTAGTCAAAACATTTAATAAGGGCAAAAAAGAGAAAAAACAATTAATGATGCATATGAAATATAAAGTGACTTATATATAGGACCAAAGTTTTTTTCTAGAATGTGACCTATATATAGGACCAGAGGGAGTAATTTATTATTCCCTTCGGCTTATAAGCAACAAAAAACATATTATTCTTGGTTTAAAATATAAGCAAAACTAACTAACTTTGTTAAATTTTTTTTATTCCCAATGCCACTTTCCTAGAACATCTCTAGAAAATTGTAATCTTAATTAATTTTTGTTTCATTTCCAATACTACTTTCCAAAAATACCTCTAATTTTTTATAAATTTGAGAAAATTAAATACAATCAACTAATCTCCTTAATAAGCATAAAAGTGATTAGAATTGCTTATAATTCGAGCCGGAGAGAGTACGTTGCAGTTACATCTAGGAATAAGAGTTTTATATATTATCCTTGACTTATGGACCTTATCAAAGTCTAATGTTGACTATCAGTATTGGTCTATAGGCCTTTTCAGTGTTTCTAATGTATTCGTGGTTTGGTCCCATTGATAAACGTCTTTTGTTATATATATTACTCCCTTGCATATTTAACCATATCACACGAATTAAGGAGGGTAGTTAAGTTTCTTGAAACTTTAAAAAAATACTTCAACGTTACAGTCTTACCTTCTTGACTTGCATTGGGAATTTCACAATGTATTAATTCACATTAATGGACAAAAGGCAAATAAGAGAAAATAGCAATAAATGTCTTCTAGAAAATACAAAGTTACTTATAAATAAAACCAAAGAATCCTTCTATAGTGTGACTTATAAATAGAACCGGAAGAAGTAATATATTACTAATATATTACCATAAAATCCGATCCAAAAGTCCAAAAAATTATTAAATTATTTAAAAATTCAGATATTAATATGTTTCATACCTTGTCTATTTCGAGATCGCACAGTTCATTCAAGCCACAATTAACAATAATCATCAACACGTAAGGTATAACAACCTGAAATAAAAAAGGAAAAAAAAAACAATGTATTATGTTTCTTTCTTACACAAAGACAGTAAGACACATACATACATCATTATTAAATACCATAACAATATAGATCAAAACAGAAAAGACATTTTCAAATCAAAAATGTTATTCCTATATTTGTATTTGACATCAAATACAGACACATATTTTTTTTGTAAAAAATGGTGGATCCTATATGAAAAAGAAATGGCAGGATCTATCAGTTTTTGCCTAAAAATGCAGGTGTCCCGTATAGATGTCAAATACAGATGTTTGAATAACAGAGTTGTTTTCAAATATAGAAGTTAGGCATTGTAAATTGCTAAAGGAAATTGAATTGAAAGTTGTAGGCAGAATTTTTTCTTTTTGCTAACTTTTTTAAATAATCAACATATTTGAAAGATCACCTGCAACCAGCCATTAACAAATACTAAAGATAAATCTGAAAACTTCTCCACCGTAAGGATAGCCATAGCAGTTGCTGCATGTACCTACACAAACAAAGTAATCCATTTTAACTAGGATAGTAGAGTTGGTTCAAAGATTTATTCTAAAAAGGCTTTATCTTAACTATGGGAATTGCTGAATATGGTCGGGTAAACCGGTAGAGTACGATCAATCCATTTTTGATAGAGTCACTGATACTCTTTTGATCTCGAGCTTCTTGGTTAAATGATTGTCCAGATGTTGCATTTATGGAAAATTTGCTCCGATATTTTTGACTATCGGATCCTTCTTCAATGACTTTGTAATGATGTGTCAAACTATGTGAAGACTTCATGGCACTATATTCTTTTTGTGTTTTCCCAGTTTTCTGCCATAAAGTTGTTACATGAGAACCTAGAATTACAAAAAGCTGAATGTTAGTAACATTAATGAACTTAAAACATGTAAAATTACTAACTATTTCATTGTTCAAAAATTCTCCCTAGCTATATATATTCTCTTCGTCTTATAAAAATTGTAAAAAATGATAAATTTGTTTCCTCGGTTTTTTTTTTTTAAATTTTTTTTCTTAGGTTAAAGATAAAGTAATTAATGAAAAACTTAAAAATTGTAAATTTTAAATTATAATGAGTTGATCAATACAAAATGCATTAAATTAAATATTTGATAATTTATTTATGTATTAGACATCTCTTTAATTTTTTTTTTTACTTTTACAATTTTTATAAGACAAATAGAGTATCTAATAATATGGAGGAGCAAATATTTTGAATGCGTAATATGCACGGCAAATATAAACAATGGTTTGCTTAACAACCTAAAGAATATGATATAAAAAGTCAAAAATGGTAAAAGGAAAATTATTGGGAAATTAAGTGTAGGAGACTAGAGTATCTTTTTAAGCATTTATATTTATTTTTCTAATATAAAAGTATTCTATATAGAATTAAGATTTTTTAAAATAGGAAATAAAAATTAATAATTTTTTTTTTGTTTGAAAGGATTTATTAATACTGATAAAGATAGGAGTTAAAGGACAAACCCTCTCAACATCGAACCGATAACCTCCAAAAGATTAAAAAAAAAAAAAAACTAGAAAGCAATAAGTCAAGAAAAAAATAGGCAACCAACAACCCGCGCAAGAAAGAAGTTCAAAACAAGGGATACTCAAACAGCCAAAACATAAATGGTCCAGGATGAAGGCCACCTCCCAACCATAAGGAAAAAAACCATGACATTATCACCGCTTAAAAGAAAGAGTAATAAATATTAGGAAATTTCTAAAATGCAATCAAAAATTGAATGGTTGCTATGCAATCCATTCTTAAACCAATAAAACCTTGCCACCTAAGACATGTATGTCACATCATTACTTAAATTAGTCAAAATTAAGTTTTGCAATTTAGTCCAACATAAAAACTAGATTATTATAATTTGTCTAAAAGTACAAAAGGACTAAATTACAATAATCTAGTTTTTATGTTGGACTAAATTGCAAAACTTAATTTTGACTAATTTAAGTAATGATGTGACATACATATCTTAGATGACAAGGTTTTATTGATTTAACAATGGGTTGCATAGCAACTATTCAATTTTTGATTGCATGGTAATAACATCCTCAATATTAAACAGAGCCTCCTTTGCAAGACTTGATCCTCCGCAAAAAGAAAACATACTTTAAGGCTATCAAGTATAATACTCTTGATAACGGGATTGATTTTTAAATTATGTCTGCCCGCTATGCCTATTTTTTCGGGTATCTGTGGATGGCCCGCAAAAGAGAATTAAAAAAAAATAAAATTTTTTTAGTTGTTAACTTAACTTTGATTATTAAAAAAATAAACTTAAAAATAATATAAGTTAATATACTTCCTTTTTCTCGTATTCTTATTCTCTTTTTACATCATTTAATTGATTATTTGGAATTAATGGTATTAAGGATTTTTTTAAATTTTTTTTTTTAAAATAAACGTTGGCCGCCTGCATGCCTCTATTGCCACATTTAGGGTGGGCATGAATTGAATTTTTGGCCTTAATATTTTTAATGGGCGGGCATGTCAGCTTGCAAAATTTGCGCGACATTTGTGGGCGTGGACGAAGCCTATCCGTCCGTCCTAATTGCCAATGCTAGTCCTAACTTATTATGGTCCCAAGGCGACGAAGAATTTGGTCCCTAATTCGTAGAAAAAATAAATTTATTAAAACTAAATCAGTTAAAAATGTAGTATATATACGTACATAGAGTGAAGTACCAATTAGTTCTTGATATTTTTTCACTGTACTAATTTATTTCCTGAAAATTTATAAATACATATTTAGTCCCTCAAATTTTTTGGATGTACCAATTTTGTCTTTGAGATTTTCTTACATACCAATTTGGTCCCTTATGGTCCCTCATACTTTAAGGATCAAATTAGGACATCTGAAATCTTGAGGGACTAAATTGGTACATCCAAAAATCTTGGGAGACTAAATGTGTATTATAAATTTTCATGAACTAAATTGATAATATGAAAAAACATCAGAGATTATATTATTACTTCACTCTATAATAAATTAAAACAATGACAATAATCAATAATAAAAATAGTTATTAAAAAATAAGATTTGAAATAAAATAAAAAGTTATTAACTAAAGAGATAATAAAAACATTTTTTCGTGTTGTATTGCAAAAGTAAAGTTCATTATATATTTATTTATAAATTAAGTGTGCAAATAAAAAAGACAAATTAAAATATTATACTGTACTAAAAATCATTGATGATCATGAGATAAAAAAAAAAACCTACCATTATAATTTTTTTTCAAAAATAATATACTATTAAAAAAAACTATAATCCCTTAATTCTTTTGGACGCGGGACAGTCCCCCTCGTCGCCCTCCACCTGGGCCGGCACTAGATAGACTTTACTACTTTAGAATAGCCAAAATGGCATGTAGTGTTTTGTTCATTAGAAAAAAGAAAAGTTGTTGAAGAAAAGAGTCGTCTCTCTTATAGTCTTATTAGATAAGGACAATCGGCGCATGCCCTTCAAGAACATCTGGTCGCTAAAATATATTTTAAGTTGTCGTAAATAAGACTCAAAGAGTATAGTATTAGTACAGTTGACAAGAAGATCGATCAACGGTCAACATTTTTACATGGCAGCATTGGTTGATGAAAATTACTTCAAAATAATTCAAGTTGCCTATATAATATTAAAAGTCCCAGATCCTCAGCCTTATAATATGTGATATGGTTTAAACACATGTTGGACTATTTCTCTTATTGTTAATTGGTTTTGAGATGAAACCTTAACATGGAAGACATATTTAAAAAAAAGGTTGTTGCTTAGGGAATTTATTAAGAAATTCAAAATGGGTAAACAAATATTGGAAAACTAAATTTAACAATTTTTGATAGGTTAAATTTATAATTTCAATGCAAAATAACCACTTTTAATTGCTTAAAAAGATATTAATTAGCATTTTTCTTAAAAGTATAAAGTTTTTTGAGATTTTTTTTTTCTTTCACGTAATCTGCTAAAAAGAAAGAAAGAAAGCAAGCAAGAAAAGGAGGAAAAAATTAAATAACATACCAGCATAATAATTCTTGGCGCATCGTATGCTCCTCGGCCGATTTCCACCTACCAGTGACTTCTCGTGTTATTACTAGCTAAGCAAATATTACTCGATTTTCATATGTAATGTGTTTTAAGGTTATTACGAATTTTAAGAAATGGTTAAATGATAGAAGGATTTGTTTTATTTTGATTATAATGTCCCTATACAATCATTATTGAAGAGAGAGAAATGTATTGGAAGTGAAAAAGAGAATGTAATAAAAAGAGATGTGTTTGGAAAAATAACATTAATTATGTATTGTGTTTATAAAAAAACAAGACTTATAAAACATGGTACAAATGCTAAAACAACACTAATTAAGAAATGGAGAGAGTACTATTAAGGAACAATATTTAGCAAATATTTGGGAATTTAATTCTTGTATTTAACCAATTTAATTCTATTAAGGAACAGTATCACAAAAATCAAAGTGAGGAGTTAGAAAAATGATTTAGAGACCTACAAATGATTTAGAGACCTACAAAGCTACACATGAGATTATGACACTTGTTATTTTTAAGTTAAAAAAATTAAATAAAAGAACTTAAAAGACAAATGTCAAGATTATAATGTGTAGGTTTATGAGCATGTCTCTTTATGTAGGTCTCTCTATCATTGCTCTAGTAGTTAAAGTAATTTAATTCCTTGGTTTCAATTTTTTTTAATTATTTTTGCTCTTTTACCCTCTTTTACACATTTAAGGTATACATGCGAGAAGTAAATGTTTTCTAGTCAATGAGAAGACAATTTACTTTTTTTTTTAATAACAAAAATGATTTAGACACCTACAAAATAAGAATACAAATCAACCTATATCATAAAAAGAGTGACATATGTCACTTGTCTACCATTGAATGATTATCAAGTGACACATGTCACATTTTTATGATGTAGGTTCATTTTGTAGGTCTCTATATCATCACTCTTTTTATAAAGCATCACTCCCTCCGTTTCATACGTGGTGTTCATAGAATTTTTGTCTCATGTTTCATATATACTGTTCTTTTAAAAAACCCAGTATATAATAAATGTTATTTTTCTCAACACACTCATATTTATTACACTCTGTTTTTCATTTCCAATATCTTTATATCTCTTCAATACTCCCTCCGGTCCTATATATATGTCACATTCTAGAATGTTTTTTTGGTCCTAATTATAAGTCACTTTATATTTTCCATGTATCATTTATTGATTTTTCTCTTTTTTGCCCTTATTAAATGCTTTGACTATCTATTTGTTTTTTGTTGTTAATTAATGAGTGCGAATTTTCCAAGAAAAGTTAAGGGGGTAAAATTGTAATGTTACAATCTATTCTCATAGAATTCATAAAACCAACCACTTTCCTTGGTATGTGTAATTCGGTTAAGTATGCCCTATAATAAGGACCGCAGGGAGTAATGATTATATAGGGGTATTATAGTCAAAATATACCAAATTCTTATATCATTTAATTATTTCTTAAAATTCGTGTATAACCTTAAAACACACTACATATGAAACAGAGAAAATAGGTATTTGTTTCATATTTATTTTTATTGAATGTTTTGACTGCCAATAGTTTTTGTCATTGATTGAGGATAATCTAATAAAAAAAATTAGCGGTATGATTAAATTCAAAGATTATTACTCCGTCCGTTTTATATCTAGTGCTTATAGAATTTTTATCTCGTGTTTCATATGTATTGTTTTTTTACAAAATCTAATAAATAATTAATTCTATTTTTTGACACACCCATATTTATAACACCCCTTTCTCACTTCCAATATTTTTCTCTCTTTTCAATCATGATTATATAGGAGCATTATAGTTGAAATATACAAATTTTTACATCATTTAACCTTTTTTTAAAATTCGTGCATAACCTTAAAACATACTTCATATGAAACATAATGAATAGTTTCAAAACTATCAATTATGGAGCATTTCAATATTAAATGAAAGTGCAATTGAAATATTACTCCATCCGTTTTACGTTTTATATATATATATATATATATTTATTGTGTTTTAAGGTTATATACGAATTTTAAGAATAACACGTTTTATATAAAAATTTGATGTTGGATGTTAACGATAGATATTCAAATAACACAATTGATAATTTAAATATAAAGTCGAAGATGTACACTGCAATCACAGATATATAGATTACCCTATATATATATATATTTTATAAGCTATAGTTTACCATATTAATTCAAGAATCAGAAAGAAATTGATGAGTCATTGATGTACAAGTAGAAACACATACCGGCGCTAATGGAAGAAGCTTTAGGAAGACAAGAACCAACAACAAAACCCATCTATAGAACTCCGATTTAATTCTTTCCAACTCTTCTATAAGTCACTATAGACTCGCTCGGGAAGCAGAGAGATGTTCTGCTCTGCCTTGGATAGATGCAAAAATAAAGATAGCTTATGAGGAATTAAGAGTTAGGTGACATGTTATTTATATACTTATTCCTCCGTTCTTGTTATCACTCCCAATGAAAGAAATTTTCTATTCGTATTTTGAAATTTAAAAGTACTATAATAGTAATTGGTGTTTTTCATGTTTACTTTTAAAACAAATTAAACATACATTTTAATAAAAACAAACTTTAATTTACTAAAAAATATGTTAAATTCAAGCATTATAACATTAAATATCAATTATTTAGAGACGGAGTATGTTTTTATGTTATAGACATAGAAATAAAAATAAGACAAATAATGATCTTGCCAACAAAAAGAGTAATATCAGTAATGATAGTAAGTCGTAATATATTCCTTCCGGTTTCATTTATAAGTAAAAAAAGACACTTTATTAGTGGTCTTAAATTTATAAACAAAAATTAACTATTCTCTCCGTTTCATATGTACTCCCTCCGTTCCATATTATCTGTCACTTTAGCATTTTTAACTTGTTCCAAATTATTTGTCACTTTAGGAATTCGAGGATGTATTAATTGATTTTTTCCACCTTTAACCTTGCATTTAATGTGTTGAAATATGTGAAATGGGTGATAATTAATGTACTTTGAGGGTATTATAGTAAAGTTATCTAATAATTCTTTTGAAAATTGAAATATTAAATGACTTTCTTAATCCGTGTGAAATTTCTAAAGTGACAGTTAAATTGGAACGGAGGGAGTAAAATAACAATACATATGAAAAATGGGACAAAAACTCCATGAACACTACATATGCAACATATGGAGCAACTTTCTATTATAAATACAATCATTTCTAAAATATCATTATAAAGTGGTTGAATCATATAATTTTTGTTCCATTCTCAATATAATTTACTAAAATAGTCTATTTTTTTTGAATTTGAGAAAATTAAACACATTCAACTAACTTTCTTAATAAGTACACGAAGTTAATTTTTTTCTTAAAAGTAAAACATAAGGGAGTATGTTGTGTAAGCAATAAATATAGTATTAAGGAAGCAATAAATATATTTAATTGCACTAAGTCAGAAATCATTTAGCCGTCAAGCTAGACCCCTTCAGCTGTACTACAGTACTACTCCCTCCGTTTCACACTGTTTGGCCTTTTAGCTTTTTTTCTTGTTTCACAATGTTTGGCCTTTTACATTTTCAATACACAAACATATTTTTTTTTTCCAATATTAACCTTTCATTCAATCATTTCTCTTACTCCTCATTAATTCTACTTTTATCATCTCTCTCATCTATAAACCACTATATATTAATTAATGGACACATTTACTAATAAAAATTAAATACTATTATAATTTTCAATAAGGATTAAATAGGGGTATTTTAGACAAACTATACATAATACTTACAATAATTAACACTTTTTTAATCTGTGTGCCCAGACCTAAAAGGCCAAACATTGTGAAACGGAGGATGGAGTAGTATGTAGTAATTCGAGTGCAATGAATGTGAGTGATGTTCAACTCTTATAATTTTCTCTTTGCGGTTTTTTTTCTAACCTATAGGAAAGAAAGACCCTTCTCTTTGTTTGACGCCATTTCTATATTTGTTATTCCACTTACTTATTTCAAAGTCAGGGCGTTTCTACTTTTTACTCCTTGACTTTTATTATAAGACATTTTTATCTAATTTAAGTAAATTAAGAAAAATAATTATTACTCTCAAATTTATCAAAAAAATATATTATCATTTCAAAGTTACCTTTATTTAAAATTTTATAACTCTAATTTTTTCTCTCTTTTATAATTATTATCCTATCACCTCCTATAAAATTATGATGAATGTATTTGAAATAAACTCTTTAATGCTACTTAAATATTCTAAAAGGACTTATAAAAAGGGATAAGAAATCTATCAAAATGATGCCTTATAATAAAGGACAGAAGGATTAAATGTTAGTGAATGTCTTTAATATGCTTGTTAAGAAGTCAAATGTATTTTTTTATATTTTCGAGACATGAAGTAATATCCATTTTTGATTGTTTTTTCAAGTATAAAAACTTTAACAAGTATCTTTATTATCAAAAGTTTTCTTTATTTGGTATTATTCACGTAATTGAGTAATTAATTCTTTTGAATACCCTAAAACTTATTGGGAACGACTTTCTCGACAAAGCCTTTTACATTCTTAAAATTCTGGAATCAAACTTCAATCACTTACTTAAGGGTTTGGTTAACTTTAACCCTAGGGTTGAGTTTATTCTCAGAAGAGTTGAGGTTAAGAAAATTCATTGTATTTTAAAATTTTACGCACATACTAAAAAAAATGATTGAATAATGTATAAAATTGGGGTATATTAGAGGTGAAAAAAAAGTTAAGATAAATAATGATATAATTAAAAATTAATATTAATCATATATTAGGTTTGAAAAATAACAATACATAAAAAATAAAATATATATATATTAAAACATACTCTCTTTGTTTCCTAAGTTCTGTTCTTTTTGTTATGTACTTTTAGTCATTGCACATAGATTAATAAATGAGAAAATAATGTAAGAATTTAGTATATTTTGACTAAATTACCCCTATTTAATAATAGGATAAACAATAATACTCCCTTCGTCCCTATATATAAGACTCTTTTGATAGATTTTACGTCCAATAAGAAAGTTGGTTAATTTAGTTAATGATAATTGAAATGTGAATATTTGATATGTATTTTCAAAATTACCCCTATTTATAGTATTGGAAATCTAAAAAGTGTTAAATACATAAGGGTATTTGTGAAAAGAAGTAATTAATTGTCATTGGAAATTGGTATAGGGTCTTATAAATTTGGATAAAATAAAAGTTTCAAAAGGGTCTATATTTTTATGATATACATGGACGGAGGTAATAATAAATATGTGAAGATTATATTAAAAAGAGATTTAGAAAAAATGAGTGATGAAAAAAAGATGTACTATAATAAATAAAGATATGCTTGTAAAAAAATATAAGTAAATATTGAGTTTTTAAAAATACATATCATATCAAACAAAATAAAAAAAGTAAAAATATACTAACTTATGGGACTGGGTAAATATCATAAAAATGAGGGAGTAGTTTTCTAGCAAGCATAGTTATAAAAACCGTACCGAATCAATCGGTTAAACCGGGAAACCGGTGAATCGAATCCCTAACCAGTATGATACGTCAATTTATCGCCCATGCAGCGAGTCAGATTAAACTAGTTAAAATCGGCCGATATTTCGTAAAACCGTCAAACCGACCGGTATTTTTGAACCGATCGGGTCACATATTTTTATTTTTTTTTAAACTATAAAAAGCAAAATGACGTTGTTTTGCATAATTTTTTTATTTTTTATAAAATAAGGATTTGGTTTCATTTACAGATATATGCAATCTAACTCTAACAATCTGTTCAACGTGAGATTTGTTCGACGTAGATCGAGATGAAGATGAGTGCGTGGGGTGTGGGTATCGACTGGTTATGTGGTAATCTTGTAACGGACTTGACTATTTTTTTGTTTGATTTTAGGTTTATCTTGGCGAGGAAGTAAATGGGCTTGTGAATCGTAAATTGATGAAGAAAGTAAATCGACAAGTATGAACAGAAACGCAGAATGGTAAATGAAAGCAGTAAATGCAGGAATTAAATGCGAGAATTTAAGCGTTCGATGGAAGCGTAAAAGGCAGTATTTAAAATTGCGATGAAGTAAAGTGCTGGAATCGTAAATTGGAAAGCATAACATTGCATTGAATTGTTAAAAGTGTTGGAATGGAAGGCGGTTATTACAAAGGCATTTTCTCCGTCAATCTGCTTGAGGTGAGATATGTAGAATGATTACCGATGTGCAAACCCCTATTACAAACAATTGATTACATATTTATAGCCCTAAGAATTACCTACCGCTACACTACATTATTGGGAACGTTCTTGTAGCGGATCTCTAAAAGTGATCCACCACGATGTGTTTTGGTGGTTGTTGTAGCTGGCGAGGGTGACCCCGGTCCTACGTATCCCCAGTGAAAAGGGAATCAAGCCACACGTAGTTCTTAAGAATAGGGTTGAGAGAACATACCTTAGCCCCTATAGCATGGCGATACTTATAGGGGAAGTTGTGTTGTGGTGCCTTATGGGCCTGTTCGGCCCAGTAGGGCTGACGTGGCTCTTAGAGGATAAGAAGGATGAGTTATTCACCCTTATCCTGTACTAGAGAGCTCATGCTTATCATGTAGCGGTAGGATTTATTATTGGTTAACCCTGTTATGTCCCTAGGCCGGAAGCACCACATGAGGTGTTTGGGGGTTGTTGCAGCTGACGAGGGTGACCCCGGTCCTACGTATCCCATGAGAGGGGAATCAAGCCACACGTAGTTCTTAGGTTTAGAGAGACATTACCTTAGCCCCTAGGGAGAGGGGGATATATATAGGAGAGGGCTGGTTGCCCTAATGGGCTTGCTTGAGGCCCAAGTAAGGCCAGCCTGTTATGAGCTATGAGTGGATGAGCTGTCCTTGTGGATAAGGAGGGAAGACGTCATCATGTCCAAGGTGTCGGACTCTGGGAGAAGTGTCGGACTCTGGGCGGTGTCGAACTCGGAAGTCGGACCTGGGTAGGAGCATGAGGTCGGCCCGTATTTGGTGTCTGTTCGGCCGTTGAGCCTTGAGCTCGGCCCAGAGCACAGAGGGGTGAGAGCATGATATCGGCCTGTGTCTGATGTCTGTTCGGCCGTTGAGCCTTGAGCTCGGCCAAGCATACAGAGGGCCTGCTGAAGGGTCCTCAGGTCCTGAGTGAGGGCCACGTGGAGCTCGGCTAGGCCGAGTCCACCACATAAGCCCCCCAGCTCGGTCAAGGCTATTTGAGCCTTGCTTCGAGGTCTTGGTTCAGGTCCTTTTCCCAAGTCCACCACATAAGCCCCCCAGCTCGGCGAGACTTTGTGAGTCTCGAGCCGAGTTAGGAGAAAGAAGGCATAACACTAAGCATCATAGCACTAAGTACCCCCCACCTTCTAGGAAGGGTTTGAGTACTAGTCCACAATCATGTGCTCAAGGATAGCGAAGGATAGCAGGGCGGGTTAGGAGAAGTCGGGGAGAGTCGTAGAGACTCTATGCCGAGTTGAGGTCCTTTCTGCGTCCGTCTGTTCAGTGCTGAGTTGGTGATGAGGTAGAAACATGCTTGCAGGCGTGGCCTTCCGCTCGGAGGAGTGTTGCGGATGGTTGATAGTGCTCTTTTGTGCTCGGGTGATGAAACTGAAAGAGTACCCCGATCTCGAACCGAGTTCCCGCGGGGGGATCCGCCAGAAGCTCGGTGAGGCTCATCTCGAAACGAGTACAAGCTCGGTGAGGAACATCTCGAACCGAGCTCGCTGGGTGAGGCACATCTCGAACCGAGTACAAGCTCGGTGAGGAACATCTCGAACCGAGCTCGCTCGGTGAGGAACATCTCGAACCGAGGTCGCTCGGTGAGGAACATCTCGAACCGAGTTCGCTCGGTGAGGCACATCTTGAACCGAGTACAAGCTCGGTGAGGCTCATCTCGAACCGAGTACAAGCTCGGTGAGGAACATCTCGAACCGAGGCCGCTCGGTGAGGAACATCTCGAACCGAGCTCGCTTGGTGAGGCACATCTCGAACCGAGTACAAGCTCGGTGAGGAGCATCTCGAACCGAGGCCGCTCGGTGAGGAACATCTCGAACCGAGCTCGCTCGGTGAGGCACATCTCGAACCGAGTACAAGCTCGGTGAGGAACATCTCTAACCGAGGCCGCTCGGTGAGGAACATCTCGAACCGAGCTCGCTCGGTGAGGAACATCTCGAACCGAGTTCGCTCGGTGAGGCACATCTCGAACCGAGTACAAGCTCGGTGAGGCTCATCTCGAACCGAGTACAAGCTCGGTGAGGCTCATCTCGAACCGAGTGCAAGCTCGGTGGGGTACCTCTCTAACCGAGGTCCCGCGGGGGCGAATCACCTCGGGAGACGAGGGAGTGAATGCTTGACGATCATCTCATCTTTAAAATACTAAGCTTGTTGGTTCTCGAATCGATCAAGGCAGCTCCGTGGCTATTAAAAAGTTGCTTGTTGAAAATGCGACCAATGACGAGGCCACATCTCCCCCTCTAAAGAAACAGCGATGCTCGGACTTGGATGTGTGAGAGGAAACGAGCTGGGGGGGGGGTAGGTGACCGAGCTTGAGAAAGGCCAGGGGCAAGCATGCAAAGCAAGGAATCGCCGAGCAAGGTCGTGGTGTCTGTGCAAAAGAGCCTAGGAAACGCCAAGCTGTAGGCGAACCGACGAGCTTGTCAAGGCTCACGGGGGACCTCTATCAAAGCAGAAGGCGGAGAGGAATGCAGAGGTGAAGAAAGTGCAGTCCATAAAATATTGGCCGAGAATGCCTCTCTGACCTAGAGAAGACGGCAGACGACATCTTTAACACCTTCGGGAATGCTGTGAGTCAGATTAATATCCTCAACCCCGACTTTCGCCTCAAGGTGTTCAGGGTTGAAGACGGCGTGCTGGTGGATTACAATGCCGAGGTTGATAGATCGGCTGACAACCTGCCTTCCCCCCTTGTCGAGAAGGAGAAAGAGATTTTTGATCGTTGTTTTAGACCCGATGAGGGTTGTGCTCTGCATGAGGTAAGGAGAGCTCGGATCCTGCACCGTTCGCCGAGGATAGTGAACTTCCAACGCAGGTTGTTGCACATAGGATGTGGTTGTCTAAACCTTTGACTTCGGACGACTCCCCCTGACCAGTGCAATAACTTATAAGTTTTCCTCTGAAAAAAGGTACTGTATATAAGTGAATGCGGTAGGGAACTCGGATGCCATCCTCGGCCCCAGTGTAAAAGAGGTTGCTGAGTGAAGTTATGTGAGAACATTTCACAGCAAGCTGTACTTTACCGGGTGTCCCTTGTACCCTGAGCTTATAAGCCTATCTCAGAAGATGTTCACTGTATATAAGCGCCGTGCAACATTTAGGTGGCTAATGCTAAATGAGAGGATTTGTACGTACGCACTGTCTATAGCACTAGTACCGACTTGTATGCGTGAATGCATGTAAGTGCGGTGACAGGGGGGACCGTTCTACCACAAAGGTAGAGTCGAGATGATAACCGTATGCGTGAATGCGTGAATTGACCGTTCTACCACCAGGGTAGGGTCGAGATGCTAACAGCTCGGTAGAAACATGAATTGACCGTTCTACCACAAAGGTAGGGTCGAGATGATAACAGCTCGGTAGGAGCATGAATTGACCGTTCTACCACAAAGGTAGGGTCGAGATGATAACAGCTCGGTAGGAGCATGAACTGACCGTTCTACCACAAAGGTAGGGTCGAGATGATAACCGCTCGATAGAAACATGAATTAAAGAGAATAATAGCAGCTTGGCAGATCAGATAGAAACATGAATTAGGGAGAATAATAGCAGCTCGGCAGGTGAGATATAAACGTGAAATAAAGAGAATAATAGTAGCTCGACCTCCCTTTTCGACAAAGAGAAGCCGTGGTGGTACTGTGAAAACCAAAGAAGATCCAAGCCGAGATGAAAAGTGGGGCCAGCAAGATAATAGAGGCAAACATAGCAGTTCGTCCAAAAAAGATCCAAGCCGAGATGAGAATAGAGATCGTAAGATGGCTTCGTTCCAAATAGAGATAATCGTAGCACCTCGGCCTTCCTTTTTTCGACCATCATTTTCCTGAATCTTACATTACATGTAAAATAATAGTAATCAGTTATCGTCGTTAAATTTGACGATTCATGATAATTCATGATAATTAAATAACAAAACAATGAAAACTGTTGGCAGGCGAGAATAAAACACCGACATAAGAGCAAGATGATTTGAGCAGGTCATACGCAACAGATATGAAAGCGGCAAATATTGAGAATTAAGATATTGTTCAACAAGATAGTATTGTCCACGAAAAGATGCATGATTTCAGGTATATCACACTCCATGACAGAAGACATTTATAAACATGTCAACAAACCAGATGAGAGCATTTAATTCGTGAAAAACGACAACAGGAGAGGTAACGGAAATCAAATATTATCATACTATCACAACAGAAGAGGCAAAGACTTAAGGACATTTAACAGCAAGAAGATTTGGTTAACGGTACGTCATGTAACAACACGGAGAATACCAAATAATAAGCAATAAGTAGAGAAACTATAAAGAAGCAAGGATTAACAACACATGTCGGAATAATGCACCGGGTAAATAAATATCAAAAAGCATGTAGAGTAAACACATAGAAAAGCGAAGAGATAGGAAAATAATATGAGAACTATAATCTCTTCCCTGATTTAGTGAGGTGAGTGTTGTCGGGTTTGAAGCTTGTCGGACTGAAGCGTGTCAGAGTGAAGCATGTCGGATAGAAGGATGTCGGGTTGAAGTATGTCGGATTAGGAGTATGCAGTCCATCCTTTTCGAATGGGCTTTGTTGAGCTTTGAGGTCCGACCTCCATTTTCCTTAGTGTGAAGTCGAGCGAGGGAAACTAGCAGAATAGTCGTCATACTCAGATTAAGAGATCGGCTCGAGTGTGAAACACTGTGCGAGTCTTCCGAAATTACCTTGAAAATCCGAGGAGAGAAGAGTGAACTCAGATTATGATTTTCGAAATCATGTAAATCCGAGGAGAGAAGAGTGAACTCGGATTATGATTTGCGAAATCATGTAAATCCGAGGAGAGAAGAACACACTCGGATTATGATTTCCGAAATCATGTAAATCCGAGGAGGGAAGAGTGAACTCGGATTATGTGACAAAGTTTGATTGTCGTAAATAATATTTGATAACATTAACCTGGGCTTGCTGGCCCGTTAGGTAATTGTTTTTTTTTTTTTGGAATGGGCCAACAGCCCATTAGGGTTGAAACCCTAATGTAGCAGGAGTGCTGCGCTCCACTTGGATTCAGCGAAATGCCGTGGCGGCGGCTAGCACGGGGCGGCAAACGGTGCGCCGGAGCGGAGATCAGCACCGAAGGAGTAGACACCGGAGATCGTGGTCGATCGTCGCTGATGAGGTTAGTCACCGAAAGACAGCCATGTTCGCTGGAAACAAGGACCACAGCTACCTCTGTTCACGGTGCAGTCATGGATGACTGTGGCACCATGCGCTGATGAGGAGTCTGAATCATGGCGGCCTTGACTTTGCAACGTGGTGCGAATATGTGATGGGGCTCAGAGGGAGTGAGGGCGTGAGGGAGCTCACTACGACGGTGGCGGTGGCTTGAGAACGCAGTAGAGAGGACACCGTTGTATACCGGAGACGATGTGTTCGCCGAAGAGGACATTGTGAACAGAGAACAGCGTTGGCGATGCGATCTCTCGCCGCCGTGAGCTCGCGCCACGCTGTGAGTTTGCTCCTATTATTTGTTCGCACAGAGAGAGCATGAGAGGGAAAAGGACCAGCGGCGACGGAGAAGTGAGTGGTTCCCTGATGCAAACGAATCGGAGAGGTTCATGGAAATAAACAACAACAGAGATATCGCACGCCTCTAGCTCGCGGTGGGCTTGAAGGAAGACGATGATCTCCAAAGGAGCTACAAGGAAGGATGATGGCACTGCCAAGTACCCCGATCCCGAACCGGTTTCTCCATGGTCTCCCTTAGAAGGATGGAAGGGGCGAGAACACCAGATCTGCACCCAGATTTGGATCTGCGGCCGTTCCCCACACGAACACCAGCCGCCACGATGAAGGGGGGGTGGAGACGCCTTGATCCAGCCGTCGCAGCAGCACCGCTACCACCGTGAGAATGCCATCGTTCCCCCTCCAAGCACGTTGTTTTTTTATTTTTCTGTTTCTGATTTTTTTTTTGTGGATGGGAATCGAAATTTATCGTTCCCACAGACGGTGCCAATGTTATGTCCCTAGGCCGGAAGCACCACATGAGGTGTTTAGGGGTTGTTGCAGCTGACGAGGGTGACCCTGGTCCTACGTATCCCATGAGAGGGGAATCAAGCCACACGTATTTCTTAGGTTTAGAGAGACATTACCTTAGCCCCTAGGGAGAGGGGGATACATATAGGAGAGGGCTGGTTGCCCTAATGGGCTTGCTTGAGGCCCAAGTAGGGCCAGCCTGTAATGAGCTATGAGTGGATGAGCTGTCCTTGTGGATAAGGAGGGAAGACGTCATCATGTCCAAGGTGTCGGACTCTGGGAGAAGTGTCGGACTCTGGGCGGTGTCGGACTCGGAAGTCGGACCTGGGTAGGAGCATGAGGTCGGCCCGTATCTGGTGTCTGTTCGGCCGTTGAGCCTTGAGCTCGGCCCAAAGCAAAGAGGGGTGAGAGCATGATATCGGCCCGTGTCTGATGTCTGTTCGGCCGTTGAGCCTTGAGCTCAGCCAAGCATACAGAGGGCCTGCTGAAGGGTCCTCAGGTCCTGAGTGAGGGCCACGTGGAGCTCGGCTAGGCCGAGTCCACCACAAACCCTACAAGCCCCCCAAGCTCGTATAGGCTCGAAGAGCCTGTGCTGAGCTTCTGAGAGTTGGTGGTGACATAAAACATTGTTTGCGGCTGAGAACTTTTTAAAGTCACGATGCTTTTAAGGAGACATCCTTTTATGTGCTTGCCATGGTGAAAGCCGAAGGGTTTGTGCCAAGGTATGCTGGCACGACTCAAACTGTTATTTGAGTTCGAGGTGTGCCAAGATTATCACCAATTGGATCTTAACGTTTTACGAGGGATTGCTGTCGGAATGACAACCTTAGTCGAGGTGTATTCCTCGATCCGCGATGTATTGGGCCAGATATGAGCCGAGAGGCTTTGAGCCGAGAGGCTAAGCCAAGTTATCAGGTCGCAATCCTCGTTTTCACTTGTAGCCTCGCCGATCTGGCCGGCTAACCGAGATCGTGGGCAAGTGCGTAAGAACATGATCCGAAGTGAGTGAGTTTAACCTATGTCCTTAATAAGGAAGGTAAATTATCAATTTGTTGCTTCATGGGACGTGGTGATCCTCTTTGGCACGACATTTGATCTCGAGTAACTTATGCATCATATAATATCAGTATCAAGGTCGGGCAATGTCGGCTATGTATATGCCTCATCACATACTAGTCCCCTACTCGGTAAAGCCTGAAAAGGCTTGTGTCGAGTTCATAAGGTCTGTGAAACGCTCGGACTCGGTATAGGTCCGAAAGCTCGGTGAGAGGTTTTAAAGATGTGGTGCGAAGGCACCCAAATATTGCCGGAGCATCTGCTGCTCAGGGCTTTACAGTTCTTCTCAGATTATTTTGTAGATTCGGAGTCCGTTCCTTCCCTGAAGCAGCGAACATCGTATTTGAGAATAGCCAATCGACCCGAGGGTTGGAGGCTCGAATTACTTTCAGGACTTGGAGTCCATTCTACCCGCCGAGCTGTAAGCTTCATGGCCGAATAAGGTCACTCGAGTAGAAGTCATCGAAAGTTTATCGAACTGATGAAGCGGCCGAGGATGCCGAGAAGGGAAAGAATGAAGCCGAGGAAGCAAGAACAGGTAGAGAAGCCAAGGACGACCATTTCCCTTGTCGGAACTATTTTGTCAACTTCAATTGTTGAACCCCTCTTGAATCCGATTAATTAGGGCGAAGGCAAGCTGATAGATCATCATAATAACAAAGCTGAAGCAAACTTTTAGTCCATTGCATAACCAACCCCCTTACTCGATAAAGCCTGAAGAGGCTTGTGCCGAACTAAGAAGTCTTTTAAGGTGTGAGTTGTTTTCCGCCTATTAGATCGTGTTCATCCAAGCCTCTTTGAGAGACGGTCGGATTCAGATCTGTGTAGGCGAACGCCGAGCGAAGGTTGAATATTTGCGAGTTGTGGGTGTGGAATCAGCATTGTGTGGTTCCTCGGAGATGCTGGGATCCGAATTAGATCACTGGGTGCTGGCATTGCGGACCGTTCTACCAAATAGGTAAGGTCGCGATGGTGCGCAAACCAAGGAAAAATTGATCGGCAACCGGTGTGAAGGACTTGAATTAAGTTGGGTCGTCATACTCGGACTCGAATTAATCATAGGTCATCATGCTCGGCAGATCCGATCGTTATGTTTGTACCTTTTTATGATGTATAAAAACAACGATTAGAATATCAAGTAATAGATGATATGTAATGACATTAATTAGCAAAGTATGAATTAATTCACTGTTAATTACAATTATTATCTAAGATGATACATGTTATATGGCAAGTGATTCAATAGTAATGAATATGACAGTTAAACCATGGAATTTAAATGATGTAAATGGGATAATGAGAAAGATCCTTCCCTGTTAGTCTTCGTGGTTAGACTATTTCTGAATAATGTTGATATGCCCGACATCCTTTTGGCATTGAGTCCTTTCTTCTTCTATCACTAGAATGTGTGGTTAGCCGGTATTCCTCACACTTTTTCTTCCAAAACCCCTGTACGCCATTATGGACGAATCACTGTGTAGCACTCGTGTGAGCAACGCTGGATCCCGAGGAGGGATGTTAACAAGGGTGTCTTTTGGCTGTAAGTAACCGTGAGAGGCAAGGGTGTCATGGCAGAGGGTGCGAGGATGTGGCAGGCTTTGGCATGTTGAAGACACTGTAATATTAGACGCCAATAGTGACTGAGCAGTTTAGCACCAATTAATTTGAGGATATCTTTTGGCGGTCGGAAGCTCGAAATGGGCCTTGTTTAAAAAGGTCACTACTCGAAATGGGCCTTTTAGAGAAGTGGGCCATCATACTCGTACCTCGCATATGTAAACAAAATTAATAATTGGTAATCGTCGTTAAATTGACAATTTATAGCAATCAAACAACAATAATGACAATTGTTGGGGATTAAGCACTCGTAAATCATTCAAGATTGTCTACGAAGAGTAGTATGATTTTAAATATATCGCGCATTATAAAAATAAAAAGGATTATGTTAATATTCGTAAATAATAGCTAATGACATTTATTGTCAAGAATATTTTGCATCATGTCATGGAGAAATAAAATGATCATATGCTATCAAATATAAGTGGCATATGATATATATTTTGTAGATAATTATAAATCATGATCAAATCAAGATACTCATGTAAATGAGTCGTAATTATGTTGAACCAAAACATGTAATCAAATAGTAGCATCATGATATAAATGATGAAAATTAAAAGGTTACTTCCCTGTATTCGAGGAAAGCGTTCATCTTGCTTTGCTGATGGGTGGCTCATTATTTGATTGAATATTATTTAGGCCTGTATCAATGTTAAGCTTGTCTTTATTTTGGTTCATTTTGTTTGGGCCTGTTTCAGTTAAGCCCGTATAGTCTTCTTTTTTATTTTTAATTTGGGCCTGAATAAGCCCGTTCTTATTTTTTGGTTTGTTTGGGCTTGTGTGAAATAAACCCTTAAAACATTTTCTTTTCTTCTTTTTTATTGGGCCTGTTTAGGCCCGTACAACTTCCTCTTTTTTATTGGGCCTGTTTTAGGCCCGTACTCAGCAGCTCTTTTTTTTTCCAGATTGGGCCCTTGGCCCATTTTGCACTTGAAACCCTTAGGGTTCACTCCTCATTAAGCAGCAGCTGCTGCCTACTGCTAACGTAGCGGCGGCGGCAGTACGGTGTACGGCGGAAACGGGGAGGTGGCGACGGAGACGTGGCGGTGAAGAGAGCGATGAGGAGGGCTGGGAATGGTGAGTCAGCCATGGCCACTGGTTTTGCAGCACGCGGCGACGGTGACAACATCCCTGTTCAATCTTGGACCTCGGCACCGGCGGTGAGCATCGCGAGCACCCATGTTCTTCTCTGCAACTCACGAAACCGTGAAAGAGGTTGCGGATCTCTTCTTCGCATCTTCTTCTTCACGACGGTGAGCTTGAGGTTGGTGGTTGGTGGCCCTCGCTGCTTCTGTCCATGATGGCGGTGGTGATGTTGGAGTAGGAGTATGGTGGTGGTGATGGGAGACACAATGGTCCTTGGTGACGAAGAACACCGCGATCTACCATGGTTGTCCCGAAGCGCGAGGCGGTGGTCCACACATATCTGGATGGCGCGGTAAGAGTGAAACCGGGAGGGACGGTGGTGCGGCGGAGTCGGTGACGGTTGATGCGGTGGTGGCTTTGCCTTTTGATGGTTCAGTGACCTTGAGCGAGTGAGAAGCCTTGACCCATTGAGCATGCGACCGAGGTAAGTGGGTTGTTGCGTTGCTCGCAGATCGGAGCGGTGGATGCTGCTGTACACGGGCCGCCTTGGGTGCTGCTGCCACTGTGGCTCTTGTGTCACCGCTACACCCTATGCTTGTTTGCTGTTGATGCTTCAAGTTTCACTCGCATGAAACAAAATTGAAGATAAAGTCAATATTATGATAATAAGTTACCAGTATGTTAAATCGATGCACAATGTCCAGTTATCAGTATGTTAAATCGATGCACAATGTCCACGAAATTCTTGATGCCATGAACTCCAAAAATTATTTCTTAATTTTCTATGGACCGAATTAGAAACACGGATCTGATGAATTACGACCTTTTAAGACTGGATTTGTTTTAGCATACTTAAATCTCATGATTTCTATCTATGCCACCTAATAAAACATGTAAATAATGAGAATAAAGATTTCTTCCCCGTTCTTGTGAGACCATTGAATACTTGAAATTGAATACGCTGATGTATGATCCAAAGTCTGTCACGGTGCTTCGGGTTGGAGTTCCTTGTCCTTTCGTCAAGGTAGTTGGTTGGTAGGATTTTGATCAATACGTTGGTGCAAGCATGAAAATATATTATTATTTTTTTTTTGAATTGTGGATGGGAATCGAAGTTTAACGATTCCCACAGACGGCGCCAATGTAGCAGATCTCTAAAAGTGATCCACCACGATGTGTTTTGGTGGTTGTTGTAGCTGGCGAGGGTGACCCCGGTCCTACGTATCCCCAGTGAAAAGGGAATCAAGCCACACGTAGTTCTTAAGAATAGGGTTGAGAGAACATACCTTAGCCCCTATAGCATGGCGATACTTATAGGGGAAGTTGTGTTGTGGTGCCTTATGGGCCTGTTCGGCCCAGTAGGGCTGACGTGGCTCTTAGAGGATAAGAAGGATGAGTTATTCACCCTTATCCTGTACTAGAGAGCTCATGCTTATCCTGTAGCGGTAGGATTTATTATTGGTTAACCCTACAGTTCTGCATAACCGCGACATTCACGTTCTAAATAACTACCCACTAAGTAACTACCCACGATGCGGTTTCTTCGTTCGCTTCCAATCTATCACGTCTTCGGTAGTCTTTTCGTCAAGAGTCCTTCGACAAGCATCTTCCCACAACTGAAATAATGCAACTTAGAACTCTTGGGATTTTAACTAAGTCTTTTCGTGATTCCGTCGAAGTGACATTCTCCTACTTCTTGGGCCTTCATGATGTCTTGTCGACATCAAGCTCCTTCGACACTATGCAGCGCAAGGTGTTGGCCTTTAATTGAATCAATCCACCTAGTTGATATTGGTGACATGGTTTCTGATTACGACTGTGTTTCACCCACTAATCTAACCAGAGGACCCGTCAAAAACTCTTCTTAGGGGATTGTCACTAGAGGACTTTTCTTTTTCCTCATTGAATGGAAATATACCCAAAGTCCTACTTAGAAAAGGTTTCAACTTTGGACCACGGAAGACTACTAATTACCACACAAGCTCACATATCAAACCGAGTGTGCCCTTATATCCAGGCCTTTTACACCAGCTTGAAAAGCAAGAGGTGACCCCTATGTAATCTCACGTGTTTAATCTTTCACCATCAATGGGTAAAAGTGGGTATTCGGGGCAAAGATTTGACATTGTTCCTCCCTCTTCCGAATACCTCTAATCTCACATGTTTAATCTCTGAGTGATTTCTCTTTTCTTTTCTTTCGAACAGCTTTTCTTCTTTCCAGAAATCGTAAGGTTTCTCAATCATCTCCTTAATTCACACACCAATGACCCTGTGAACATTGGAAGCGACGTATTTATAGCCATGAGAAGGTGCATTAAATGTTGTTGTGACTGTTTCCTTGTTTCCAATGGAGTATTATCATCATTTACTGCTACTCTGACCTCCTCAGTTTCCACGTTAATACCCTTCCGACACCGGCCTCATTATGAATCCTTCATGTGTCGACATACGTTCATGTCCTTCGAAGTTACTTTTAAGCATTTCGCCTAAGTACACTTCCGTCGACATCCCTTATATCTTCGACACTCTCCTGCCTGTCGATACACGTCCACGTCCCTCGAAGTCACTTTTAAGCGATTGGCCTAAGTACACTTCCATCGACATCATTTATGCATTCGACATTCCCTCTTTCTGTCGATTTTTGACTTCTAGTCAACAGAGGTGATACGCCCAAGAAATGAGACCATGGATTCCAAATGTTTCTCTAAGGTAAAGATCAAATGATCCTAGACTCAAACACAAAAATGAATTCGATTTTCATTTAATCGTGCCTTAAGGCAACAATTCTTTGATTCAAGGTTCATTTCTTTATATCTTTTTAAGAGTTGACGGAGGAAATCTTTAATCATCAATAAGGTTCTTGAATTAAGATTGATTATATCTTTTCATTTATAGTCACGTTTTTCTTTTCTTTATACTAGCAAGTATACTAGATCACAAGTAATATAATGTAAGTAAATTATCGTTCCACGCGGGGATTGTGAGTTGTTTCCAAATAATTCTCACCAAAGGCGTAATTAAAAGAGAAATTTATAAATTTTTACTATTTATAATAAAATAAACAAACAATTAAAAATAAACTAATTAAAAATAGGGTTTCTGAGACAGATAGAGAAAGGCGTTAGGAAATTTCTTTCATTGCAAGACTTGTTTATTAATTATGAATCTCTATTTTTCATCAAATCCATGACATTCCAGAGGTAGTAAAAACCAGATCCCTCTGTGAATTTACGTTTCTTATTCAATAAGAGAACCCCTAATCCCTTAAGTGATTTTGACATATGAATAACCATTAATTAAGAACACTGGAACATGAAAGTCATATAAGCCCTAAGCTGTATCCCTACACATAGGTGGTTATAATGTTTGATTGAACGACTTATTCTAACCCTCAGACCCCTCTTGTCGTATTAGAGATCCAAAACAGAACATAAATTAGCTACTTTCATGAATTGGAATTAAAACGCAACCAAACAATAGATTTGAATGAGAAACGTCAATTCATGAATTATATAAACTTATCCATACAAACCCACCATGTTCCTAACTACAAAGGGTTTTAGTTACACATTATAAAAGTATAGATAGAAGAAACAGAATAGGATTCCCTATCATAGACAATAAGGAATTACCTCTAACTCTCTCTTCCAATGAAGTGCAGAATATGCAATCCCCTTCTTTCTCCAAGAGCTACCAAACCTAATGTCAAGTCCTAGAATATATAATAAAAACTAATCCTAAAATGTATCAAACTAAATTCTATCAGAATCCTCAAAAACAAAATAGATAAGCCCAACTCGTAGGCCCATGTGCCCAGGCGCCAGCCTCCCACGCCTAGGCGTGGCATCAAATTCATGGCTCCTTCTTCTTTACATGCACCACACGCCTGGGCATGTGACTCCCTGATTTGGCTGGTTTTTTCTTAATTGATTTCTGACTTTTTGCACCCCAGCTCTTGACATTTGAACCCCTTCGTGGGAAACATTTAAGAGCAGCATTTTTCTCCATTCACGCTCCAATCTCATGGTCTTCAAAGCTCCTAGCCATTCCAAAGCATAAATCATCAAATTAAGCTTCAAATTCCTGAAATCAAACCCAAAACGGATCAAAACGTTCAAGGTTTCTAAATTACCTAAACTTCCTAAAAACATAATAAAATCCTAATATTTACTCAAGAAACAAGCCAAAGCCATAATAAAAGGGAGTTAATTAATGCTCAGAATCATCATATATTAGACCCAAATCACTCCCCAAACTTAGCATTTTGCATGTCCCAGGCAAAAGTAAAGTAAAGATTCTTAATCACAAGACCATTTCTTAAATCAACCCTCAAACCTCCTCATCTAAGACACCAGACTCACGACTCGAACACTTTTCTTCACAAGTAATAACTTCCATCAAAATCTGGTTCGAAAAATAAACTCCAAAAGAACCAGGAACTAGTAAAAACTCTCAATATCACTGTGTATATCTCTCATGTGTATCATAGGTTATATCAACGCACTCAAGTTCATCCAATGACAATGTGTTACCATATGCTTGACCATATACCCAAATCTCCACTGAAATTATTGAATACATGCAAAAATCAAAAGGTCTTTACTTTGGATGTAATGAGGTCGTGGCTAAAAGTGTAAGGTGAGATAAATGAAAGAAGGGATAAAACAAAGGGCTAAACTTGCAAAAATATTTACAAAAAACAAGTTTCCCTCAAAAACATGAATGAGCAATGAATACAATAAAGACTCACACTCACATCACGAACATTTTATTCTTCTATACTTTTTCAATTTTTCTTTCTATTATCTTCCTATTCACTTATATTTTTTCTTTTCAAATTTTTTACTTGGAAGAGAAATAGAACTCATAACACTTTTCACCAATTTTTCTCTTTTGAGTCATTCCTCTCAATTGCTCATTCAAAATTTCCAAGGTACTCACAAAAAAATATATACAAAATGCGTACCAAAGAAAAATCATATTATCTCAATTATCTTAAAATGGGCAATTAAGGGAATATGTAATCAATCAAATCATCTGAAGGCCAACAAAAACACAATTTTAAGGGCCTTAATCATCTTAATGCATGCAAACAATTATCAATCTCAAAATGGTCACCGGTCAAGTTCTAGAACACAAAGTCAAAGTGAACACACCCATGAAAGAATCAGGGGTCCAATCACAATAATCAAAATAATTCATATACCCCTGTCAAGTGTATAGGCTCAATGGACTAGGTGCTTCCCTGTCACAAAAACACCTCTCAAGGGGATAACATCAACTTCCCTCGCTGCAATGCACAATATATATATATATATATATATATATATATATATATATACAGATGCAATAATAAAGCAAATCTAGAAAAATCACACACACATGCGAATAAAGAAATTGAAAAACCTAGAAACAAATTGTTCTTACATCATACGTTTTACATCAAAAAGAAAAATAAAAATAACAAAGTTTGATAATAAGGTCTGAAACAAAAACCCATAATACAGAATCCAGAATATCATAAACACCCCCATTACTGCTCATCATCGTCTGATGCATCCAACAACCCAAAATCCTCCTGCGTGTACGCAGGCACATCAAAAGAAAAACCTTGAGCATCGCCCCACTCACGCATAAATGCATCCCTTGCTTGGTTTCTCATCACCTCACGATGAAAGAACTCACCAGCTCGGGACTGCCTCCTCTGAATCTGCTCCTGCTCACTCAGGATCTGAGCCTGCCCACTCCTCAAATCATTCTGTCCCAACAGAATGGAATTCATCATCCTCATCATCTCCTCAATACTAGCCGGCTGATGAACCGATGGAATAGAGGGACTTGCCTCAAAATCTAGCACTAGTGGTGGTGGGAACTGCTGTGGCTCTGGCAGGGGTGGTGGTGGTGCATCTCTGCCCTCGCGAGCGGCTTTCCGAGCCAGCTCCATGTAGTTATCCCAAGTCGACTTCAACATCCGTGGAGACCTTTTCAGATCTCGGAAATCCTCAGCAAAATACACACCGAAATGTGTACAAAGCTTGTGGATCACCCACGGAAAACCCACATAACCAGTCTCCTTGGTCGCAAACTGGTGCATCTTCTCAGAAATAATGGACCCAGCGTCCACTACTATACTATCATGCAACGCATACACCAGTCGACACACACTGGGCTGAATCTCTGTATCATGAGACGTCGGTACCAAATTGTGGAGCACAAACTTCACCCATAACCTAGCAGGACCAATCAAGTTCTTCTGATAAACATGTCTAACCTGGCCCTGATCATTTATATTCCAATCCCTACCCTGAATAAATAAATTACTTTTCAAAGTGTCCAAGGGGTAGGAATCATCATCATAGAGACTCCGCCATGAAAACAAGGTGGGGTCAGCCTCAAGTGGGTACTCGAAAGTTCCATCACTCGGCGAATAGTCGCCGCATCATAAGGTACCTCTCGTCTCCGAATATAACTAACCCTCGGGGCTTCCGGATCTCTAGCCCTCCACCAGGTGTTGGCATAAATCTCCCAAACCAACGGCCTGTTGAAGTACTCATCAATCTCTCCAGCCCAATCAACCCAATGGTTCTGTCTCAAACACTCCCTAACCTCCTCAATCTCCCTCACACCTATAACCTGTCTGGAGAAAATCCCCTCAGACAGAAAGAACATCGAAGTCTCTGGAACTATACCCCTTTTGGTCATTTTCTTTTCATAAAAATCAGAAGCTTTCGAATGCTCAAATGACTTACCATTCCTAGCAGTACTACCAATAGCTACTCTCTTCCCCTTAGGCATCTTGTTTTTCTCTCAGACAATATATCAAACATTTGGTGGGCAACTAATAATAACACAATCTAATACAAAGAACACTAGCTCTCAACCCCCCAAACTAATCTAAACCAGTCCAGAGTGCAATAGAGAAGAGAGAATGAGTGTTCTTACCCCTTAAACCAAGCAAAATTCGTGCACTTTGAAGCTCTAGAGAGAGAAACCGAAATTGAGAAGGGAGAGGGAAAAACAACACTTGCATGTAAAATGTAGAAACACCAAAGGGATGGGGACACTTAAAACTTGAAGAATGTGGAAGAAATTGAGAGATTTGATGAGGATTTGAAGTAGAATTAAAGGGGATTGAAGGGATTTGGGGTTTTAGATTTTTGGTTGGGGAATAAGAAGAAATAGGAATGAATGAATGAATGAATGTGAGTGATGCCCCCAGGTGTGGCTATTAACGTGCCAAGCTCCCCTAGGCGCAGCGCGCCCCTTCCTGCGCCTAGGCACGGATCTTCCTAAACTCCCCCCTTATTTTTTTTTCAATTTTTAGCTTTTGACCCCAAAATTCAGCATTTGACCCCATCCACGCCTGGGCGTGGACAATTAGACTTTGATTTTTAATTTTACTCTTCTTTTTTTTTATAAAATAAAAAGGGAAACTAAAAACACACCACAAATCATTCACACAAAATTAAAATTAACAACTACCTAAAAACAGAAATTAAAAAAAAGACTAAGAGGGAACTACTGAATACCATGGGCTGCCTCCCAATAGCGTTTGTTTAACGTCCCGAGCCTGACATTTGTCCTTTATTCAAGGATCAAGGGGCTGCCAAATACCCCACAAGGTAGAAACCTTGCTTACAATACCATCGCTATCACTTTCTCCAGTCTGGACACTCATTATCGAGGCAAAGTACTCCGCAGTGAGTGGGGGTTTTTCAAAAATTTGAATTATACTCTGCTCCCTATTCACACGAAGTATTACCTCTCCCTTAGGCACATCAATTACAGCTCCAGCTGTGACCAAAAGTGGTCTCCCAAAGATTAGAAGAATGTGTTCATCCTCCTCAACGTCCAAAACCATAAAATCAACTGGCAGTATAAAATCATGGACTTTCACCAAAACATCTTCCACCAAACCATAAGGGCGGAGGACAGACTTATCAGCTAATTGAAGCATGGCCTCTATAGGCCTAGCCTCCCCAATACCCAGATCATTAAATAGGGACAAAGACATTATATTTATGCTAGATCCTAAGTCACAAAGAGCCTTACGTTGGTAGTCCTTGCCAATGTTGAATGAAAGATTAAAGCTCCCTGGGTTCTCCATTTTGCTTGGCAGCTTCTTCTGAAGAATAATGCTGCACTCTTGGGTTAGCATCACAGTCTCCTACACTGGCATCTTCCTCTTCTTTGTAAGCAAGTGCTTCATGAACCATGCATAAGCAAGCATCTGTTCAAGAGCTTCAACAAACGAAATGTTTATCTGAAGCTCTTTTGAACATTTCCATAAACTTTAAGAACTGCTTCTTATCTTCTTCCTTCTTCAGCCTTTGAGGAAAAGGCACCTTGGTTGGTGCTGGTGATGTTGGGTCTTAGCCTGATTCGCAGGTGAATCCTGCTTCTTCTTCTCCTCAGATGTGTCCCTAGCAACTGGCTTCTTCAACTCATCCTTCTTCCCTTGTTCAACTCCATTGCTCTTCATCTTAGGCTCCTCATACGATTTGCCACCACAAAGAGTTATGGCATTGCATCTTTCCTTTGGATTGGTGATTATGTCACCAGGAAATGTTCACAGCAACCTCTCTAATATCTGTTTGGAAATCTGATGCTAGCTCTTTGATTGGCGAAGCTCGCCCTAGTCTCATCTATGAAGTTGTTGGTTGTAGTAGCTAATTTATCCACTACTACCTCCCTAGTCTGTTTCTGTGGCTGAGACGGGTTCAAGGCCGGACTATTCCATGAGAAATTCTGGTGATTCCTATACCCCAGATTGGTGGTGTTGGAAAACATATTGTTCCTTTGTTGACCTCCACCACCCACATAATTGGCTTGCTCATTAATAGTCTCTGAGCTCTTCCCAACATTCACCATTGCGGTGATTCCCACCATAGAAATCGCAGACCAAGTTGACTGCAGTTGTCAACTGAGTTTGTCCCATGTGCTTTGCTAATGCAACTATCTATTGCTGCATCTCTCTATTCTGCTGGAGAAGTGTCTGAACTTGAGTGGAGCCCAGATCAGAATTCCTCAAGATGCTTCGCTCACTCAGGGCTTGGTTGCTGTTATAAGCCATTGCCTCCAATATATCCTTTGCCTCTTCTACAGTCTTCTTAATCAGTGACCCACCAGCTGCCGCATCAACCATTCCCTTATTGGACATCTTCAATCCGTCATAGAACAAACGGATCTGCAACCATGCAGGCATAGCATGAGTGTGACACTTCTTAAGCATCTGATTGTAACACTCCCAGGCTTCGTGTAGTGGCTCATTATCCTCTTGAATTAAGGAATTTACATCTTGTCGAAGCTTAGCTTGCTTTCTAGCTGGAAGGAACTTGTCAATGAATCTTCTAACAAGTACTTCCCAGGAGAAAAGACTTCCAGGTGGTTGATTACGAACCCATTTATACGCCTTTTCCTTCAAAGATAAAGGAAACATCCTCATCCTAATGGCCTCCTCTGAAGCACCTTGGATTTTGAAGAAATCCAACATACCTAAGAAGTTGGCTATGTGATCGGTTGGATCTTGATGTGGCGCTCCACTAAACTGATCCTGCTTGATTAAATGGATGTATTGTGGATCAACCTCAAAGGATTCAACAGTGATGGGTGGCCTAACTATGCTAGATGTGCATATGTTTGGGTCAACAATTGCATAGTCTGCCAGTGTCATTCTTCTGGGTGGAGGCGTTGCTTGCTCATCCTCTCTTTCAGTTCTCTCACCACCTCTTTCAGCTCTCTCAACCATCTTATCCTTTTGTTCTTTCTTTTGTTGACGGGCGTGCCTCTTCCTACTTCTTGCACTCTTCTCAATCTCAGGATCGAACAGAATAATTCCTTTACCACCTGCAGAACGCAAATGCATAAAGGGTTAAGCAACACCTGTTAATAAAGAATAAGAACAATTAAGATAAAATATTTGAGATAAAATAAATTTCCTATCTAACTACTCCTAAGTACCAAAAATTAATTGGAATCGAATTCCAATCCCCGACAACGGCGCCAAAAACATGTTGGTGTTGATACTATCAAGTATACTAGATCACAAGTAATATAATGAAAGTAAATTATCGTTCCACTCGGGGATTGTGAGTTGTTTCCAAATAATTCTCACCAAAGGCGTAATTAAAAGAGAAATTTATAAGTTTATACTATTTAAAATAAAATAAAGGCTAAACTGCTCATTTGGTCCTTTACCTTATTTTTTATTTCAATTTGGTCCCTTACGTTTATTTGGTGTCAATTTGGTCCCTTACGTTTCAAATCGTTAACGCCGTTAGTCCCAACCGTCAGTTGCTATTAACGTTGTCAATTTTAATCCTACGTGGCCATTAATTATACATGTGGTGTGAATATGTGTCCCTCTCTGTGTCCACATAATTTGTGGCCCAAAACGTTGTTGTTTTGGAGTCTACCTTCACCTTCTTCTCAAGGGAGGGAGGAAGAATGTTTCAGAAACTCATTTACAACCTTTTAGAGGGAAACGTTTCCTCTTCTAGGGCACAGACTGAAGAGATAAAAACGTGGGTCGGAGCTTAGCTATTCACTAGTATCGAGTAGAAGGAAGACAATTTCTAATCAACAAAGAATACTAATGGTTGGGACCAAAGGTGTTAACGATTTAAAACGTAAGGGACCAAATTGACACCAAATTAAGGTAAGGGACCAAATTGAAATCAAAAAATAAAGTAAGGGACTAAATGAGCAATTTAGCCTAAAATAAACAAACCATTAAAAATAAACTAATTAAAAATAGGGTTTGTGAGACAGATAGAGAAAGACGTTAGGAACTTAGTTTCATTGCAAGACTTGTTTATTAATTATGAATCTCTATTTTTCATCAAATCCACGACATTCCAGAGGTAGTAAAAACCAGATCCCTCTGTAAATTTACGTTTCTTATTCAATATGACAACCCTTAATCCCTTAAGTGATTTTGACTTATGAATAACCATTAATTAAGAACACTGGAACATTATAGTCATATAAGCCCTTGTTGTATCCCTACACTCTAGGTGGTTATAATGTTTGATTGAACGACCTATTCTAACCCTCAGATCCCTCTTGTTGGATTAAAGATCCAAAACAAAACATAAATTAGCTACTTTCATGAATTGGAATTAAAACGCAACCAAACAATAGATTTGAATGAAAAACATCAATTCATAAATTATATGAACTTATCCATACAAATCCACCATGTTCCTAACTACAAAGGGTTTTAGTTACACATTATAAAAGAATAGATAGAAGAAACAGAATAGGATTCCCTATCATAGACAATAAGGAATTACCTCTAACTCTCTCTTCCAATGAAGTGCAGAATATGCAATCTCCCTCTTTCTCCAAAAGCTACCAAACCTAATGCTAAATCCTAGAATATAGAAGAAAAACTAATAATAAAACAAATAAAACTAAATTCTATCAGAATCCTCAAAAACAAAATAGATTAGCCCAACTCGTAGGCCCACGTGCACACGCGCCAGCCTCCCACGCCTAGGCGTGGCATCAAATTCATGGCTCCTTCTTCTTTACGTGCGCCACACGCCTAAGCGTGGCATTCCACACACCTGGGCATGTGACTCCCATATTTGGCTGGTTTTTTCTTAATTGATTTCTAACCTTTTGCACCCCAACTCTTGACATTTGAACCCCTTCGTGGGCAACATTTAAGAGCAGCATTTTTCTCCATTCAAGCTCCAATCTCATGGTCTTCAAAGCTCCTTGCCATTCCAAAGCATGAATCATCAAATTAAGCTTCAAATTCCTGAAATCAAACCCAAAACGGATCAAAACGTTCAAGGATTCTAAATTACCTAAACTTCCTAAAAACATAATAAAATCCTAATATTTACTCAAGAAACAAGCCAAAGCCATAGTAAAAGGGAGTTAATTAATGCTCAGAATCATCATATATTAGACCCAAATCACTAAACGACAAACCAAGCATATTTTGTTTGCATCGTAAAGGCTGCAGCAAACCAAACCAGTTTTGCCACTCTGCATTCAAAGAAAGCATGCTCCATTATTTCCTTTACTTCGCCACAAACTAGACATGTTTTATCGGCTTGTATTCCTCGTTTAGCAATGTTTCTTTTGACCGGGAAAATATATTTGACAGCCCTCCAAATAGTATTCTTGCACCTTGGCATAGCATTAATAGACCAGAGTTTTTCCAAGGAAATGTATTGCTGTCATTGTTTGAAGAGGAAGCTTGAGTATGCTCCATGTCCACCCCAATTTAAAAGCCTAACCAGACCTTACAGTGTTCACTCCATCAACTGTCAATCCACATACCAGTCTGTCTACTCTATTACTGCCATGTAGAGGGATCCGAAGGATGTGATTAGCCTCACTCTCTCCAAAAACAGCAAGGACAAGACCCATGTTCCATTTGTTACTAGTATCATACATGAGATCGCGAACCACCTTGAGCTCCTTCTCCCATTGTCTTCCGGTATGGACTCTCCCATCAATGTAGAGAAGAGCACCATTTGACTTCCCAAATATCTATAAGGTGACCATTTCCAACTTTCCACATTTTACGCTATGTATGCTAGACCAAGTGAAACTAGAATAGCTTCCTTTTCTAGCTTTCAACATGTGAACCCGGGGATAATATTTTGCTTTGAGAATCCGTGCCACCAAAGATGTTGGGTTAGCATAAAGTCTCCACCATTGTTTCAGTAGTAGAGCTTTATTAAAAGCTGAGAGCATTCTGAAACCCAATCTGCCATCCTTCTTTGTGTAACAGCCCAGCCCCAGCCAGCCGTACGGTACTGGGCACCGGGGCCTAGCGCACCGCCACGTGTATATTGTCCACTTTGGGCATCCTTCACCCTCACGGTTTTGCTCTTGGTCTCACAATAACAGTGAGCCCCAAAACGCGTCCACGTGAGGTAAGGTGTCCACACCCTATATAAGGCATGCTTTGTTCTCCTTACCAGCCGATGTGGGACTAAGGCTTCGCCTTACATCCACCCCCCCTTGGAGGCCCAACGTCCCCGTTGACACACCGACCCGGCCTTGGCTTTGATACCAAATGTAACAGCCCAGCCCCAACCAGCCGTACGGTACTGGGCACCGGGGCCCAGCGCACCGCCACGTGGATATTTTCCGCTTTGGGCATCCTTCACCCTCACGGTTTTTCTCTTGGTCTCACACTAACAGTGAGCCCCAAAACGCGTCCACGTGAGGTAAGGTATCCACACCCTATATAAGGCATGCTTCGTTCTCCTTACCAGCCGATGTGGGACTAAGGCTTCACCTTACATCCAACCCCCCTTGGAGGCCCAACGTCCCCGTTGGCACACCGACCCGGCCTTGGCTCTAATACCCAAATGTAACAGCCCAGCCCCAGCCAGCCGTATGGTACTAGGCACTGGGGCCCAGCGCACCGCCACGTGGATATTGTCCGCTTTGGGCATCCTTCACCCTCACGGTTTTGCTCTTGGTCTCACATTAACAGTGAGCCCCAAAACGCGTCCACGTGAGGTAAGGTATCCACACCCTATATAAGGCATGGTTCATTCTCCTTACCAGCCGATGTGGGACTAAGGCTTCACCTTACATCCACCCCCTGGTCACTGCACTGCCTTGCTCTTATCATTAGCTAGCTTATGCTTCAGACTCTTCTCAAAGGTACCTGACATATTCACCAATTGTGCCAAGTTTGCTGTATTCTGATACTCAAACATCATCTTAATCTTTGGACGGAGGTCGGACTCAAACTTGATGCATTTGGTGCTCTCATCTGCGTCTAGGTAACTGCCTGAGTATCGGATCAAGTCCTCGAACTGCGCCGCATACTCCCCGACGCTGAGGTTTCCTTGTGCCAATTGAAGGAATGCAATCTCCTTCTCTCTTCAGTTCGAGGGGGGGTCATAACCCTAATGGAGCACAGAAATGGCTCCAGGAAGTGGAGAAAATCTTCCGCTCTTTACAACCGCCACAGGGGGATCAGATCCGTTTAGCAGAGTTCATGTTAGCATGCGAAGCTGAATATTGATGGGAACAACAACGTCGGGGATTCGAATCACGAAACGAGGATGTGGCTGGGGCTGTTACACTTTGGCTTTGCAATCTTATTCCAACTCAATCAGTGCATCTTCCTTGTGTCCACATCACCACCCCAAAAAAAATCAAGCAACCATACTATCAATTTTTGAGCATAAAGTATGAGGGAGTGCAAAACAACTCATCACATAGGCACGAATAGCTTGTGCCACTGATTTTACCAAGATCTCCCGCCCTGCTCTTGAGAGTGACTTCTCTTTCCATCCTTTCGGCTTCTTCAAAACCCGCTCCTTAACAAAAGCAAAAATTTGAGAGTGACTTCTCTTTGCATTTGTTCCATGTTGCTCTTCCTTCTTCTTTTCTGCTCCACTTGCATCACCCTTCGAATGTGGCTCCTCATATGATTTGCCACTTCGAAGAGTTACTACCATGCATCGCTCTTTGGGATTAGTGATTGTGTCACTAGGAAAAGTTCCTAGTGGCCTCTCTGAAAGTTGCTTTGCAATCTGGCCAAATTGTACCTCCAAGTTGCGGATGCTAGCCCCCTGATTGGAAAATTGCGCCCTTGTCTCCTCCATGAACGTTGTTGTGTGGGTGGCTAGCTTATCCAGTGCTACTTCCCAGGCTGGCTTTTGTGTCTGCTGCGGTGGTTGTGGTGGGTTGAGAGCCGGGCTGTGCATGAGAAGTTGGGATGATTTCTGTATGCTGGATTATAGGAGTTAGAGTACATATTGTTTTTATGTCCTCCACCCCCCACATAATTTTCCTGCTCCTCAATTGTCACAGGGCCTCCTCCTATGTCCTTCGCACATTCACCATTCTGGCGATTCCCTCCACAGAAGTCGCACTTCAGGATGTTGACTGCTGAAATTTGAGCTTGACCCATCTGCTTGGCCAATGCAGCTATCTGTTGCTGCATCTCCTTATTTTGCTGAATGATGGTTTGAACTTGGGTTGAGCTCAAGTCTGAATTTCGCAGGATTGTCTTCTCCGTGATTGCGTGGCTGCTATTGTAGGCCATTGTTTCAATGATTTCTTTTGCCTCCTCAATAGTCTTCTTCAGTAAAGAACCCCCAGATGCTGCATCTATCATGACCTTGTTCGCCATCTTCAGCCCAAATTAGAACAACCGGATATGCATCCAGTCCGGAATGGCATGAGTTGGGTACTTCTTGAGCAGCTGGTTGAACCTATCCCAGGCTTCATATAAGAGCTCTCCATCTTCTTTCATGAAGGAGTTGACATCCTGTCGCAGTCTGGCTTGCTTTCCTGCTGGAAGGAACTTGTCTATGAATTTCTTGACAAACACTTCCCAGCTAGAAAGACTTCCCGGTGGCTGATTCTTCATCCAAATATAAGCATGTTCCCTCAAAGAGAGAGGAAAAATCCTCATCCTTATCGCCTCCTCCGATGCACCCTCTATCTTGAAGAAATTGAGCATATTCAGGAAGTTGGCCACATGCTCCGTGGGGTCTTGGTACGAGGCGCCTTAGAATTGATCCTCCTTGATCAGATGAATGTACCAGGGATCAATCTCAAACGATGCTGCAGTGATTGCTGGACAGACTATGCTGGAGATGCATATATCCGGGTCCACGGTAGTGTAGTCCGCCAAGGTCTTCCTGACCGGAGTTGCTTTGGATCCATTGTTTTCAGCCATCTTTTTCTCTTGCTCTTTCCTTTCCTTCTTTGCTTGCTTTTTCCCCCTTTTTGCGCTTAGCTCCACGTCAGGGTCGAAACGCAAAGTCTCTTGATTACCTGCAGAATGCAAATGCATAAGAAGTTACGCAACACCTGTTAAGAAAGTAAAGAATAATAAAAAAATTAAATTAAACTAAAAACTACTAAGTGCCGAAAATAAATTGAAACGAATTTCAATCCCCGGCAACGGCGCCAAAAACTTGTTGGACTACCGGCAAGTATACCGGATCGATAAGTAATATAGTCAGTAAGACCAGTTATCGTTCCCACAAGGATTGCAAATTGTTCAATTACTTTCACCCAAGAGTAGTTCTAAGTCCAATCTATTAAATTAAAGTACTAATTAAATCTGATTTTTCTGAATAAAATTAAAAATAAAATAAAATATTGAAAATTAAAAAGAATAAAGTCTATGGAAGAAAAGTGGTTAGGAACTTAGTTTCATTGTAGGCATCATTAATTAATTCTGAATTATTGTTTCTCCTTTAAATCATGAACAAACTCCTAAATTAGCAATTACTAGATTCCTCTTATGTAATAACTGTTTATTATCCAACTAGATAAATCCTAATTCCTTAAAAATTTAAACCATTGAATAACCTTGATCAAGAACAGTGAATTTATGAAAAGTCACATAAAAACCCAAAAGTATTCCTACAAGTTGGATTATTATGCTGTTTGATTGCATGACCTATTCTAAATGCTAATTTTCCAATTCAGAATTTAGAGATCCAAAACACAAATTGATCAAGTTCATGCACAACATTAAAAACACAATCACACATGAATTAAAACTGGAAAAACACTAATTCATAAATTAAACTAATTATCCATACAAATCCACCATGTTCCTAACACAAGGGTTTAGTTACACATCATAGAAGAAAGAAACAAAACTGAAATAATGGAATTCATTCCTAAATTACCACTAATTCTGCTCTGAATCTTTAATCTTCACTGAATTCCTCCTTCAAATTGCTCCTAAATTGTGTAATCTCCCTTCTAAAAGCTCTCTAATGACTTCTAACCTAATTCTAAAACGTATATAAAATACATAAAATACAAATCCTAATAGAATCCTCCAAAATTGTTCAGAAATTGGCCAATTGGGCCTTCTCGAGTCACGCACGCCTGGGCGTATTGGTCTGCACGCCTGGGCGTGCGCCATCCGATCACCCAGAGAACAGCGAAGCAAGCACGCCGTGGCGCGGCTCAATGCGCCTGGGCGTGTAGAATATTTTTCGATTCCGTTTCTCTCCGTTCTTGTGTCATTTTCAAGGTCTTCTCAGCTCTAATAATATTTTCTCCAAATAAAGCTCCAAAAGCACCTGAAACATATCCAAAACGGATCAAAACGTTCAAAGGACTCTATAACACTAAAAATTCCTAAGACTAATACAAATTACCTATATTTACAAGAGAAATAAGCCAAAATCATAGCAAAAGGAAGTGAAACTAAGCCCAAAAACATCATATATTAGACCCAAATCATTCCCCCAAACTTAGCATTTTGCATGTCCCAGGCAAAAGTAAAATAAAAACTCTAGAACAAAAGACTACTATCTAAATCAAAATGTACAACACCTAATCTAAGACTTCGACTCACCAATACAGCCACATATTTACACAAGCTATTCACATATTCAAAAACTGGTTAAAGAAACAAACCCAATCAGAACCCAAAACTAGTGAACACTCGCAACCTCTCAGTGTATATCTCTTATGTGTATAAAGGGTTATAACAATTCACTCAAGTTCATACAATAGCAAAATGTTACCATAAGCTTGACCATAGACCCAAATCTCCATTGAAATGATTGAAAACATGCACAAATCAAAAGATCTTTAATTGGGTTGTAATGAGGCCATGGTTAAAAGTGTCAGGTAGGATAGAAGAAAGAAGGGATGAAACTAAGGGCTAAATTGCAAAAACAAATTTCCCTCTAGAAATTATGAATGAGCAATGAATACTATGAGGACTCACAATCAAATCACAACTATTTCACACTTCTTCTCTTTCAATTTATACTCTACTACCTCTTCCAAATAAATTTCTTTTTCTTCTTATTTTCAATTCAAATCAAATTCTCAATTTTTTTCAATTTCTATTTTTTTCTTTCTTTGGAAGAGGAGTAAATTCTACAACACTTTACACAATTTTTCTCTTTTGAAATGTCCCTCTCTCAATTGCTCATCCAAAAATTCCTAAGGTACTCAAAAAAATAATGCAAACAATGCAGGGTACCAAAGAAAAATCATATCTCATATCAGGCTCAAAATGGGCAACTAAGGGAAACATATCCAAACAAATAATCTAAAGGCCACAAAAAACAACATCCTAGGTGCCTTAATCATATTCATGCATGCAATCAATTATCAATCTCAAAATGGTCACCGGTCAAGTTCTAGAACACAATGCTAAAGAGAACACTCTCATGAAAGAAATAGGGGTTTCACATCACAATAGTCAAATAAATCATACCCCTTGGCCCTTCATTAGGCTCAAAAATTTCACAGGCTACAATCAGTTCACTAGTCACAAATTCTAAAAAAGTTTGTCAAAATAACCAGACTTCAAAAATATTTACAGCTCAAACAAATTAGTAACAAGATCAATGAGTCTAATCCTAAACTAAGTATATACACCTATCATCAGAAAAATAATCCTAAGTCTAGAATAATTACAATACCTCTACCTAAGACACAAACCAACACAAAAAATGGGAGAACAATTCAAGTCTGAAATTTTTTTTATTTTGTCCACTCCCCCAAACTTAGAGGTTGGCTTGTCCTCAAGCAAACTAAACGAAACAATCCTAAACTACAAAATAAAAAATTACAAGGAAAAATTTAAAACACTTCCCTATCACATCCAACTCAAATGCTCATCACTAACAAAAGTGAGAAGATGCTCCCCCAAACTTAGTAGGTGCAGGTCATTAGAAATAAGTGCAAAAGAGCACCTCTCAAGGGGAAGAACATCAACTCACACCTGCTGCACAAAATAAATATCCAGATGCAAATAACAAGTGAACCAAATAAAGTCCATGCAATAAAACTAAAAAAAACTCCTAGAAAGCAAATACATGTTTTTGTTATGGCATAAGTACAGTACAAGTCTGAATAGGCAAAGGGGTACAAAATATATCAAAACAAATCAAGAATCCCCTAAACTAATCCTCATCCTCCTCCTCTTAGAGATGCATCTAGTAAGCTCTGATCCTCATCTGTATATGGTGGCACATCATAGGGCATATCCTGCGCTGCTCCAACTCTGCTAAGAAATGTATCCCTAGCCTGGTTCCTACGCATCTGTCTGCGCTGGAACTCAGCTGCCCTGCTCTGTCTCCTAAGCAAACGTTGTAGCATCCCAATGATCCCCCTATCATCACCTCCCCTCTGCTCTGCCGGTCGACTAGAAGGACCTGGCTCATCCTGAGGTGGTACTGTAACCTATCTCTGTGGCTGTGGCTGCTGTGGTAGACCCGCTCTGGCCGTCTCAATAGATCTACCAATAAAAGTATCCCACATCGCCTTGGTCATCTTGGGAGTCCTCCTGAGGTCCCTCACATCCGAACGAAAATCAACACCAGCTGCCATGCATAGCCGGGTGATAACCCAAGGGAAGCCAACATATCCAGTCTCCTTCCTAGAAAAACGATGCATCCTATCAGAGATGATCGATGCAGCGTCTACTATAATACCCTGGAGAAGGGCATATACCAATCGACAAACCCCTGGCTGAACCTCGATGTCGTGTAAGTGTGGGTCCAGGTTATGAACAATAAACCTGACCCAGAACCTCGCAGCTCCCCTCAAATTTTTCTGGTACACGTGCTTGACCGTACCAGCAACAGATAAGTTCCAGTCCTTACCCTCCAGAAATAGGGCATCCTTAACCATCCTCAGCGGGTACTCATCCTCGCAGTCAAAACTGTCCGTAGTAAACATGGCAGGTTCTGCCTCCAGTGGATATGATGGAAGTCCCATGACTCGGGCAATAGTGCCCGGATCATACGGAACCTTTACCCCTCTAACATATGACACCCGGCTATGACTACCCTCAAACTCTGCCCTCTGAGCCCTCCATCAAGCATTAGCATAAAACTCCCAGACCAGGAGTTTGCTAAATGCCTTATCCGGCTCCCTAATCCAGTCGGTCCACCTGTTGACCAACAGGCTCTCCCTAACCTCCTCAATATCTCTAACACCAACTACCCTCTGTCCTAAGGGACCCTCACTGTCATATAACATGCTCGTCTCTGGAGTAATCCCTCTCCTAACCATCTTCCCCTCATAAAAATCAGCGACCCTCGAATGCTCGAAGGTCTTCCCTACATTACTACTGTTACCCACAACTAGTCTCTTCCCTCTAGGCATCCTAAATAGATCGAAAATAACTATGGACAGTTTATCGAACACCTGGTGTGCAGCAAAAATAACCCAAGAACCAAACTCCACTACACCAAATCCTAACTCCAAAATCAACTACAACAGTACCAGGGAGTATAGAGGAGTGATTCTTACCCAAATTTATGCACAAATTCGTGTCCCTAGCCTCTGAATATGGAGAAACCGAATTGAAGAGAATAGTGAGGGAATGGGGAAAAACTTGAAATTCAATGAAGAATAGTGAGGAATAATGGAAGAGAATGAAGGATGATTGAGTTTTGTTAGAAGATTTTGAGGATTTATGGAGAAATTTAGTGAATTTTAAGATTTGGGGATTTAGGGTTTGAAAGGGAATGAAGAGAGTGAAGAAATTGGGAGAAATGAGGAAGAAAACTCCACCAGGCGTGTGACTTAACGACTCGCGCGCGCCCAGGCGCGCGGTCCCTTGCGCCCAGGCTCGCGGGTACTGTACATGCCTTTTTTTATATATATATTAATGAAAAATAATAAATAAAATAACCAAAAATCACCTACACTAAAAATTAATTTCCTAAACTAAAACTAATTTCCTAAACTAAAATTAAATTCCTAAACTAAGGGAAAACTACCAATCATTGGGTTGCCTCCCAACTAGCGCTTGTTTAACGTCATGAGCCTGACGGGTAACCTCCTTTCGGAGGCTAAGGGAATGCCAATTTCCCCTTAAGGGATGGCAGCTGATTTGTCAAATTATTTTCAGCATTTGCATGCTAAATGAGGTTGAGCGGAGTGAAGCGTTCCACTGTGATGGGTAGTTTTTCAAATATATTAATTGTGCACTGTTCCCCATTCACACGGAGAATCACTTCTCCCCTAGGCACATCTATGACTGCCCCTGCTGTGGCCAAGAAAGGCCGACCAAATATTAGAGGAATATTCTCATCCTCTTCCACATCAAGGACTACGAAGTCCAGGGGCAGTATAAAGTCATTAACCTTAACCAAAATGTCTTCCACCACTCCATAGGGGCAGAGGATGGATCTATCAACTAATTATAAAATTGCAGGGGTAGGTTTAATGTCTCCTAAATCTAATGCTTTGCACACAGATAAGGGCATAATGTTCACACTAGCTCCAAGGTCACAAAGGGTCTTACCTGTGTACTCCTTGCCAATACTGACGGGAAGGTTGAAACTTCCTGGATTCTTTAGCTTCGGTGGCAGGTTGCTCTTAATGATGCTGCTGCACTTCTCCGTGATCGGAAACGTCTCTTCCGAGAGCATCCCCTTCTTTCTTGTGAGTAGATCCTTCATGAATTTCGCGTACAGAGGCATCTGTTCAAGAGCCTCTGCAAATGGAATGTTGATATAGATCTTTCTAATCATCTCCAAAAATTTGGAGAAGTGCCGCTTATCTTCTTCCTTCTTCAACCTCTGAGGGTAAGGCACCCTCAAAGGCAACAGATCAAGCTTTGGTTGGCTTTGATTGAGATCCGCAGGTGGACCCTGCGCTTTCGGTGCTCCTAGCTTCCCTTGCTCTTGATCCTTCTTTGCATCTGTGCCATTTTGCTCTTCCTTCTTCTTTTCTGCTCCAGTTGCATCACCCTTCGAATGTGGCTCCTCATACGATTTGTCACTTCGAAGAGTTACTGCCATGCACCGCTCCTTGGGATTAGTGAATGTGTCACTAGGAAAAGTTCTTAGTGGCCTCTCTGAAAGTTGCTTTGCAATCTGGCCAAATTGTACCTCCTAGTTGCGGATGCTAGCCCCCTGATTGGCGAATTGCGCCCTTGTCTCCTCCATGAATGTTGTTGTGTGGGTGGCTAACTTATCCAGTGCTACTTCCCTGGCTGGCTTTTGTGTCTGCTGCGGTGGTTGTGGTGGGTTGAGAGCCGGGCTGTGCCATGAGAAGTTGGGATGATTTCTGTATGCTGGATTGTAGGAGTTAGAGAACATATTGTTTTTATGTCCTCCACCCCTCACATAATTTGCCTGCTCCTCAATTGTCACAGGGCCTCCTCCTATGTCCATCGCACATTCACCATTCTAGTGATTCCCTCCACAAAAGTCGCACTTCAGGATGTTGACTGCTGAAATTTGAGCTTGACCCATCTGCTTGGCCAATGGAGCTATCTGTTGCTGCATCTCCTTATTTTGCTGAATGATGGTTTGAACTTGGGTTGAGCTCAAGTCTGAATTTCGCAGGATGGTCTTCTCCGTGATTGCCTGGCTGCTGTTGTAGGCCATTGTTTCAATGATTTCTTTTGCCTCCTCAACAGTCTCCTTCAGTCTCTATCATGACCTTGTTCGCCATCTTCAGCCCAAAGTAGAACAACCGGATTTGCATCCAGTCCGGAATGGCATGAGTTGGGCACTTCTTGAGCAGCTGGTTGAACCTATCCCAGGCTTCATGTAAGAGCTCTCCATCTTCTTGCATGAAGGAGTTGACATCATGTCGCAGTCTGGCTTGCTTTCCTGTTGGAAGGAACTTGTCTATGAATTTCTTGATAAGCACTTCCCAGCTAGAAAGACTTCCCAATGGCTGATTCTTCATCCAAGTATAAGCATGTTCCCTCAAAGAGAGAGGAAACATCCTCATCCTTATCGCCTCCTCCGATGCACCCTCTATCTTGAAGAAATCGAGCATATTCAGGAAGTTGGCCACATTCTCCGTGGGGTCTTGGTGTGGGGCGCCTGAGAATTGATCCTGCTTGATCAGATGAATGTACTGGGGATCAATCTCAAACGATGCTGCAGTGATTGTTGGCCGGACTATGCTGGAGATGCATATATCCGGGTCCACGGTAGTGTAGTCCACCAAGGTCTTCCTGACCGGAGCTGCTTTGGATCCATTGTTTTCAGCCATCTTTTTCACTTGCTCTTTCCTTTCCTTCTTTGCTTGCTTTTTCCTCCTTTTTGCACTTAGCTCCGCATCAGGGTCGAAACGCAAAGTTTCTCGATTACCTGCAGAACGCAAATGCATAAGAAATTACGCAACACCTGTTAAGAAAGTAAAGAATAATAAAAAAATAAATTAAACTAAAAAGTACTACTAAGTGCCGGAAATAAATTGAAACGAATTTCAATCCCCGGCAACGACGCCAAAAACTTGTTGGACTACCGGCAAGTATACCGGATCGACAAGTAATATAGTCAGTAAGATCAGTTATCGTTCCCACAAGGATTGCAAATTGTTCAATTACTTTCACCTAAGAGTAGTTCTAAGTCCAATCTATTAAATTAAACTACTAACTAAATCTAATTTTTCTGAATAAAATTAAAAATAAAATAAAATATTGAAAATTAAAAAGAATAAAGTCTATGGAAGAAAAGTGGTTAGAAACTTAGTTTCATTGTAGGCATCATTAATTAATTCTGAATTATTGTTTCTCCTTTAAATCATGAACAAACTCCTAAATTAGCAATTACTAGATTCCTCTTATGTAATTACTGTTTATTATTTGACTTGATAAATCCTAATTCCTTAGAAATTTAAACCATTGAATAACCTTGATTAAGAACAGTTAATTTATGAAAAGTCACATAAAAACCCAAAAGTATTCCTACAAGTTGGATTATTATGCTGTTTGATTGCATGACCTATTCTAAATCCTAATTTTCCAATTCAGAATTTAGAGATCCAAAACACAAATTGATCAAGTTCATGCATAACATTAAAAACACAATCAAACACATGATTTAAAACTGGAAAAACACTAATTCATAAATTAAACTAATTATCCATACAAATCCATCATGTTCCTAACACAAGAGTTTAGTTACACATCATAGAAGAAAGAAACAAAACTGAAATAATGGAATTCATTCCTAAATTACCATTAATTCTGCTCTGAATCTTCAATCTTCACTAGATTCCTCCTTCAAATTGCTCCTAAATTGTGTAATCTCCCTTCTAAAAGCTCTTTAATGACTGCTAACCTAATTCTAAAACGTATATAAAATACATAAAATACAAATCCTAATAGAATCCTCTAAAATTGTTCCGAAATTGGCCCAATTGGGCCTTCTCGAGTCACGCGCGCCTGGGCGTATTGGTCTGCATGCCTGGGTGCCCGCCATCTGATCACCCAGAGAACAGCAAAGCAGGCACGCCTGGGTGCGGCTCCATGCGCCTGGGCGTGTAGAATATTTTTCGACTCTGTTTCTCTCCGTTCTTGTGTCATTTTGAAGGTCTTCTCATGCTTTTCTCAGCTCCAATAATATTTTCTCCAAATAAAGCTCCAAAAGCACCTGAAACATACCCAAAATGGATCAAAACGTTCAAAGGACTCTATAACACTAAAAATTCCTAAAACTAATACAAATTACCTATATTTACAAGAGAAACAAGCCAAAACCATAGCAAAAGGAAGTGAAACTAAGCCCAAAAACATCATATATTAGACCCAAATCAAGGAGCCCTTGGTGTAACTTTTGGGCCATGTACCAAATTGTCAATAGATGCCCTAGTGATCATAGCAGAAAAAACTTAAGAACATAAAATAAACAAATATGGGGATATTGGGTCTCCCTGTCTTAGGCCTCTCTGAGCATACACTGTTTCTCTAGGTTCACCATTAAGCATAATAGAGAAAGTTACAGAAGAAACACATTTCATCACAAGAGACACCCATTTATTTAGAAATCCCATTTTTAGCATTGTGCATTCAAGAAAATTTCACTCAATGCGGTCATAGGCTTTTGACATATCATGTTTAATGGCCATAACACCTTTTTACCCTTTCATCTTTTTCATATAATGGAAACATTCAAATGCTATAAGAGCATTGTCAGAGATAAGACGCCTCAGAACATAAACACTCTGAGTTTCATTTACAATATCAGGCAAAATAATTTTAAGTCTATTAGCTAATGTTTTTGTGACTATTTTAAATAGAGCATTGCATAAGGTAATCGGCCTAAAATCACTAGTGTGCATCGGGTTTTTAATTTTTGGAATAAGAACAAGTAGAGTTTGATTTAAAAAACCTGGGTCCATTCCATCATCGAGAATGTTCAACATTAGAGCTGTCACGTCCTTTCCAACTAGGTGCCAAAATTTTTGATAGAATAGTGCATGTTGTAAGACCCTAATGCTACACACTCAAAAAGGACTAAAATTTTCAGAAAAATTTTCGCAAGAGATTACTTTGAAAAATCCATTTAACCGCTTATAAAACTTGCACCTTTCGCAATCAAGCATTCATTCTCTTTGAAATGGGTACATACGCTCTCATATAAGCATAAAAAGAAATCTTGAATATTCTCAAACATGTTTCGGGTTCAACTCCCTCGTCAAGTGCCATTTTCCTTTCCAAACAAACTAAAATAATGACACGTATCATAAGTGTGACCCAACAACATAAAATCCATAAAGATAATGAAAATAGTCCTAGAGCATGGTGCAATAAAGTAGCACAGGGCTACGAACATAGGGCCACACTCCTCATGTGGGAATGTGCCCTCCCTCGGCATTGGGAATAGCAAAAGCGTCTCCAATGGTATACCTAAAAAAAAATATCGTAAGAGGTGAGATTTTTATCTTAACTTAAGAAAAGCATTAAACAACTCATATAAAACACTTCACCATTGTTAAACATTAGACAGCAACAATGTACATAACATTTCAACACTCTCAATCATTAGTCAATAACAATCCACATGGCATGTCATCATTTCCACTTCATTCCGCATTCACAATCACAATCATTCATGAATAATGTGTACACCATATGATGCATGAACTCTATGCATCCTCTTAGGAATTGTGCACATGATGCATGCACATCACTCTTAGGCTCAACCATTGAATCCTACACCCTTTGAGTTCTTTTCACTTTCTCATTTCTCTTTTCTTTCTGATGAGAGTCTAATATATAATGTTTTTGAGCATTAATTAACTCCCTTTTACTATTGGTTTGGTTTGTTTCTTGAGTAAATGTTAGGATTTTATTATGTTATTAGGTAAGTTAGGTAATTTAGAATCTTTGAACGTTTTGATCCATTTGATTGGGTTTGATTTCAGGAACTTGGAGCTTTATTATGTTGATTTATATTTTGGAATGGAAAGGAGCTTTGAAGACCTGAAGATTGGAGCTAGAATGGATAAAAATGATGTTCTTAAATGTGGGCCACGTTTGGGGTTTAAATGTCAAGAGCTGGGGTGCAAAAAGTCAGAATGTATTGAAGAAAAACTTAGCCAATTAAGAAGGAGTCACGCCCAGGCGGGTGGAAGGCTGCGCCTGCGCGCGACAGAGACGTAGAAGAAGATAAGGCATGATTTTCGATTGAGGATTCTAATAGAAAACTGATAGATTTATCTTTTAGATTTATTTTAGATTTATTCTAGATTAATTATTCTAGATTTATTCTAGATTTATCTTTAAGATTTATTTATAGATAGATTTATTTTAGGATTAGCTTTGTCTATAGATACTAGGATTTAGCATTAGGTTTGGGTAGCAATTCAGATACATTAGAGAGATTAGGAATAGAATTAGGATTAAAGTAGAGAAGTTTGAAACATATCATTGAGAGCAGGGAGGCAAGGCAAGGATTGAAGATCAACAATGGAGTGATCCACTTGAAGATTGAAGATCTCTTGGGGTAAATTCATTATTGTCTATGATTATGAGTTCTTCCCTTAATTCTTGTATTTCTTCTCCCATTATGTGTAACTGAACCTCTTGTTAGGAATATGGTGAATTTGTATGGATCCTAAATAGTTTATGAATTTATGAATTGATGTTCTCCTTTTAAATCAATTGTTTGATTGTGGTTAAATTGTTTTACATAAAAAGTGCACGTTTTATGATTGATAGTCTAATCCTTCGATTGGAAGATTAGGGATTAGATCTGACCTTGCAATCAAATAATGTAATTACCCAACTTGTAGGGATACTTTTGGGGATTATATAACAATTGTTTTATTCCAGTGTTCTTAATTAAAGGTTGTTCGATGGTTTAATCACTAAAGGGATTAAGGGTTATCAAATTGAATAATAAACGGTAATTGCACAAGAGGGATCTAGTAATTACTACCTCTGAAATTGTTATTGATTTAATGGAAAATAGAAATTCATAATTTGTAAACTAGGTCCTGCAATGAAACCATGTTCCTAGCTTTTTCCTAATTGTTTCCTTTTATCTTTAATTTGTTGTTTTTCTTATTTAATTTCATATTTTCTTAATTCAATCAATCAAATACAAGTTTCACGTAGTAATTACTATTTGACTAAGAATTATTAGAAACAATTTGTAATCCCCTGAGGAACGATAATTTACTTACTCTTTATTACTTGTGACCCGGTATACTTGTCGGTGATCCAACAAGTTTTTGGCGTCTTTGCCGGGGATCGAAATTCGATTGTAGTAATTGTTAGGTTTTATTTGTAATTACTTGTGTAACTTTTTACCTTTTCATGTATAACTATTATTTTAATGATGATTTAGATTGTATGAGATATATTTTCGGATTCACCTTCTGCATATTATTATTATACACATAACATAAGTAATCAGAAAGCTCCATGGGAAGTAGCTGGGGAGAAATTTGCTCAAAACCTTGCTAGTAATATTGAAGAAACTAGAACCAATTTCCAAATGCAAGCTGCTAGTATAAGGAACCTAGAAATTCAAGAGAAGCAAATTTCAAAACAGTTATAAGAGGAGTCACAAGTGGAGCAATCTCCTTATTTGTTGAAAACCCCATGGGAAGTAGCTGTAAAGGAAATTTGCTCAATATTTTACTAAATTTGTTGAGGAAACAAAAATTAATTTTCAAATCCAAAGTGCTTGTTTAAGTAATCTTCAAATTCAAATTGAGCAAATTTCAAAGCAGTTATCCGAGGAGTCACAAGCATCACCACCAACTTTTAACTTTCCAAAAAGAAAGAAAAAAGTAGTGGTGATGGATGTGACCAATAATCAACCCCTTATGCAAGATCAAAGTGCTAACAAAGTAAATGAGAATGTGCATAATAAGTTTGAGGAAGTGGACTGAAATACAACAATAGAAGGTGTGAATATGGTAGAAGAATTTGATTCATCCTTGCATGTTGAATTTCAGGCACTAAAAAATTTGGTCAAATCTATTGCATGCTTGGATGATTCAAAATTTTTCCGCTATATTCAACCTTTGTGCTTTCATGAAAATTCTCAAAATCAATTTAAATCATTATTAAACAATAGGGACCCTGAAAAGATTGTTTTCTTTATTCATGGAATTAACACCTTCATGAATGGGGAAAAAGATAATTTTTTTGAGATGATGCATGGTATAAGGAATATACCTTTTGACCCTGGTGGGATTGAACTTATTTTTGAAACTTCCTTACTCCACCATCATCCATGCTCATTTCCATGGGATATGGGAGTAACTTGTTATTCCTGTATCACATGAGGGTTGAACCATAGAATTTGGGATCCTGGTGGATTCTCTTTAGTTTTGTAGTAGTGTAGGTTTTGATTTTTTAGTTAGTTAGTTGAATAAAGAGTTTAGAGCTTTTTATATGTAACTTCTAATGAGGTGCTTCTAGTACCATTTTTAGTTGTTCACGTGACACAAGTGAATAAGTTTGGGGGAGTCTCCTCCATGGTGCATGAAGAGAGAATGCTATTCTACAAAGGAAAGTCTCTAACTCCTTGCATTTATTTTAATTTTTATTTTGTAGTTTAGGTTAGATTAGTTTATTGAGGACAAGCCAACCTCTAAGTTTGGGGGAGTGGACAAAATATAAATTAAAATTTTTCAGACTTGAATTATTCTCCCATATTTAGTGTTGGTTTGTGTCTTGAGTAGAAGTAGATGATTATTCTAGGTGTAGGACTATTTTTCTGATTATATATGTAAATACTTGATTTAGGATGATGACTCATTGATTGTATAACGCTGATTGGATTGAGTTGTAGTTTTGTTGAGAACTGGTTATTTTTATAAACTATTTTGGAACAAGTTATTAGTGAACTGACTGTTTAGCCTGTGAGTTTTTGAGCCTATACACTTGACAGGGGTATGTGACTATTGATTTTGTTTTGTGATTGAGACCCCTATTTCTTTCATGAGTGTGTTCACTTTGACTTTGAGTTCTAGAACTTGACCGGTGACCATTTTGAGATTGATAATTGATTGCATGCATTAAGATGATTAAGACACTTCGGATTGTGTTTTTTCTGGCCTTCAACAAATTTTTGACTAACATTATCCCTTAGTGGCCCACTTTGAGCCTATTCATATATGATTTCTTTGGTACCCTTTTCATAAATGTTACATATTTTTGGTATCCTTTGAAATGTGAATGGTGCAATTGGGAATATGTTGATACAGAAAGTGTTGAGCTGAATATATTAATTGTGATCTCTATTTCTCTTCTAAAATAAAAAAGAAAAGAAAAGAAAAAGTATAATGAAAAAGAGAAGAGAATAGAGAGAATGGGAATGATAAAGAATGAAGGAGAATTAAATATTGGAGTTGATATTTGTTATATAAAACCAATGCTCCGTTCATAGGTTAAAGGGATGTTGTTTGATTTCATATTTTTAGCCTTTTGTTTTATCCCTTCTTTCTTTTATCTTACCTTAAACTTTTAGCCATGACCTCATTACAACCAAATTAAGACCTTTTTCTTTTTGCATGTATTCAATAATTTCAGTGGAAATTTGGGTCTATGATCAAGCATATGATAACACATTTTCATTGGATGAACTTGAGTGAATTGTTATAACCTTTGATACACATGAGAGATACACACAGTGAGGTTGAGAGTGTTCACTAGTTCCTGGTTCTTTGATAGATTGTGATTTTAACTAGTTGTTGATTCAATTTATTGCTTGTGAAGAAAAGTGTATGAGTTATGAGTCTTGAGTCTTAGATTAGGAGTTTGCATATTAATTTAGAAATAGGTCTTGTATTTTAGAATTTTTATTTTACTTTTGCCTGGGACATGCAAAATGCTAAGTTTGGGGGAGTGATGAGAGTCTGATATATAGTGTTTTTGAGCATTAATTAACTCTCTTTACTATTGATTTGACTTGTTTCTTGAGTAAATGTTAGGATTTTATTATGTTTTTAGGTAAGAGGAAATTTAGAATCTTTGAACGTTTTGATCCGTTTTGGGTTTGATTTCAAGAACTTGGAGCTTTATTATGTTGATTTATGTTTTGGAATGGAAAGGAGCTTTGAAGACCTGAAGATTGGAGCTAGAATGGATAGAAATGATGTTCTTAAATGTGGGCCACATTTGGGATTTAAGTGTCAAGAGCCGGGATGCAAAAAGTCAGAATGTATTGAAGAAAAACTCAACCAATTAAGGAGTCACGCCCAGGCGAGTGGAAGGCTGCGCCTGCGCGCGACAGAGACGTAGAAGAAGATAAGGCATGATTTCCGTCTCACGCCTAGGCGTGGGTATGTTGCGCCTAGGCATGTGTGCCTTCGTGAACCTGCGAGTTGGGCTATCTATTTCACTTTTGAGGATTCTGATAAAAAACTGATAGATTTTAAATTTATTCTAGATTAATTATTCTAGATTTACTCGAGATTTATTTAAGATTTATCTTTAAGATTTATTTATAGATAGATTTATTTTAGGATTAGCTTTGTCTATATATACTAGGATTTAGCATTAGGCTTGGGTAGCAATTCAGATACATTAGAGAGATTAGGAATAGAATTAGGATTAGAGAAGAGAGGTTAGAAACATATCATTGAGAGCAAGGAGGTAAGGCAAGGATTGAAGATCAACAATAGAGGGATCCACTTGAAGATTGAAGATCTCTTGGGGCAAATCCATTATTGTCTATGATTATGAGTTCTTCCCTTAATTCTTGTATTTCTTCTCCCATTATGTGTAACTAAACCTCTTGTTAGGATTATGGTGAATTTGTATGGATCCTAAATAGTTTATGAATTTATGAATTGATATTTTATCCTTTTAACTCAATTGTTTGATTGTGGTTATATTGCTTTACATAAAAAGTGCACGTTTTATGATTGATAGTCTAATCCTTCGATTGGAAGATTAGGGATTGGATCTGACCTTGCAATCAAATAATATAATTACCCAACTTGTAGGGATACTTTTGGGGATTATATAACAATTGTTTTTTTCCGGTGTTCTTAATTAAAGGTTGTTCGATGGTTTAATCACTTAAGGGATTAAGGGTTATCAAATTGAATAATAAACGGTAATTGCACAAGAGGGATCTAGTAATTACTACCTCTGGAATTGTTATTGATTTAATGGAAAATAGAAATTCATAATTAGTAAATTAAGTCCTGCAATGAAACCATGTTCCTAGCGTTTTCCCAATTGTTTCCTTTTATCTTTAATTTGCTGTTTTTCTTATTTAATTTCATATTTTCTTAATTCAATCACTCAAATACAAGTTTCACGTAGTAATTACTATTTGCCTAAGAATTATTAGAAACAATTTGCAATCCCCTGAGGAACGATAATTTACTCACTCTTTATTACTTGTGACCCGGTATACTTGCCGGTAATCCAACACTTTCATTCACATTTTGTTCTAGGATTCAATGTTGACCTTTCTCTTTTCACATTTCCTTTCTTAGACTTTCACACATTTTCTTCACTTATTTGCAGTTGTTACTGCACTTTTCTCATATCATTCTCACATCACCCTCCACTCCAGGGACAAGACCAAACCGGGAGTAAACATTTCCCAACCAATCCTTGAACAATACGTCACCCCTGTTAGAGTGCCTCGTACAACTTGGGCAGTTTTACCCAAGTTGGCTATAGCGGAAATCGCCCTCCGCCATCACGAAGTGCCTAAGTGGTCGTTAGGATCACGACGGTTTGTTGAACCGATCCCCGACACGGGTTGCGAGTCTCGACCCTTTAGTGGATTAAGGTCCCACCCACCAATTACCCCCACGGGTGTCAACGACACACCATGACCGCTATAGCAATCTCGTTTGTAGGTTCAGAGAACCGTCACGTCATGTCATTCCCAAAACTCTCACATTCAACCTTATCTCCCCTCACACAATACATGGCATAGCGGTTTCTCATTTGACTTTGAGCTTTGTTTACTTAGAAAACATTAGTTGAATTGGCTCAACTTCAATTGAGAAAACCGTCCTTTCATTTTCTCACCTTAATACTAAATTCATTGAAAGGGGCTTGGACATAAGACCTTTCTCTTAAATTCTTTTCGTTTGGCTTAACACCCTCACCTCCTACCATTGATTCTACCTTAACCGATTACTTCGCAAGAATCTAACCACTTAAGGTAGTATTGAGGTGATGATGTTAAGTTAACATTAGGTCAATACCATCTCAAGGAACCTAATATAAGGCTTTCAAATGCAATTCTCATTCTTTCATGAATGCTCAATGCTCACATTCCATCAATGCAACATAATCAATCACATCAAGATAAACGCATTGCTCAAACTTATCATCTTAACATATTCAAGAATAATACTCAAAATGCATTGCTTAAATTCATCATTTCAACATTTCCAAGCATAATAATCAAAACGCGTTGCTCAAATACATCATATCAACATACTTAAGCATGATACCCAAAGTGCATTACTCAAATATAGCATTCCAACTTATTTAGGCATGAAAATCAAAACGCACTACTCAATTATATCATAGAATATCATATTAAAATTTCACAACCAACGGAGCATCACAAGTCCGAAAAGGCTATCCTCCTACTAAGCAATAAAACCACATATTTAACATTTTCATAAAATCATCAAATATTCCAAAAATATAATTTCTCATGAATATAAATAAAAGAAATCTAAACTACTACTAGCATATTTTTCATATTAAAACCACAAATCATTATTGCTCAACCCTCTCCCTAAGTTAGAGAAACAACCCCTTCTTACCCTGTTTTTCCGTAGACATAATCTTTTCTTTTCGTATGATGATGCTCAAATGTAGCGCGATTCAATGTTTCGCATCACGGCTAGTCCTAAAGTCCTTCGTCGTCTAACCATGCCATAAAAATTAAATAACAATCAATATAATACGCCAAGACCTACTCAAAAACGATGGTGAAACAACCACGCAAACTTTTTTATTTAAAAAAAATAACTTTTAAAAACTAACGTAATAATCAAAATACATTGAAATCGAGTAGCTCTAATCACGACTTAGAAAATCGAATGTTTATGATACTTGACGCTATGAATTTTGAATTGGAAGGGAGCGTTCTTTACTCAAAATAAGTTTAAACTATTTTTCCAAAGCCCACATATTACGCTCCCCTTCAATTGAAATCAACGTTCAAGGTTTTAATCTGAATTAACATATGCCAAATATATCAGATTCCTAATTAACCGGTGCATTGTTTAGTTCAGGGACATTCCTGCCCAACTAAACCACAACTCAATTACTTAGGAATCCAACACATTTAACAAAACACTTTTAGAACTCATTGTTCGGCATAACGGTCAACTCGGTATTATACAAATAAGAGTAACTAATTAAAATCACTAAAAATCCACTCTACTTAAATTCAACAATATATCATACTACCATTTATTTTTCAAAATAATAATAAAATTCCAAAATAATTTAACACTACGTAATTATCACTAATTAGTATTATTATTATTATTAAAACACAACATAGAGTAGTTAAAAAGGTATTAGGGATTTACCCTTCAATATGGTTTTTGAGGCAGCAAGGGGCTAAGACCGGTTCCATTTGTGCTCAGCCCAGATCCGGTACATAGCAAAATGGGTCCAAACCGGTTGACATCGACACAGTCATCCAACAAGACAGAGGCTGGCGAAGATGAGGTCCTGGGTTGCAGTTCGCGCGATGGTGGTGATGGCCGGCGCTGGTGGCTTTGTTGGTGGTAGTTCAGTTCGCATATGGTGGCGATGGCTTTGAGAACTAAAGAGAGAGAGGTCGCGATTCACAGCGCCTAAGAGAGAGAAGGCTCGCAAGTCAAGAAAGGGAGACGACGGTGAAAGCAAGTGGCTGCTCAAGATGGTGCCATGGCTGGAGGGTTGCGATGGTGAGAACAAAGGAGAGGCGAATGGAGTTTGGTGGGTCGCGATGACGGCGCGACGGTGGTGGCTTAGTGATGGTTGGTGGCGATGGAGGGCTACAACGGAGAGAGAAAGGTAAGGGACGAAGGGCCAAATGAAGAAGAAGCATGTAGGGAGGAGGGTGGCGGTTCCAACACTAAGAAGGGAAAAATAGGGTTTCATGCCCTAAAACAACATAGCACACACTTTCATTTTATTCTTTTTTAAGCATATACACATTTTTATTTATTGGTTTATTTTTAGTTCAAGAAAATACCTACCATATAATGTAATTATCAAATAAATACACATATATAAGGAAGTCATAAAGTTAAAAGTTTGGAGTATTAAACATAATTTAATATTAAATATACCAAAAGCAAAGTAAGGTATAAAAAGTGTATTTTTCAAATAAGATAATTGTTTCAAATGAATTTACTTTAAAATATATAAATAAGATATACTTTCGTAAATACTATAGGGTATTTTATGAAAATGCCCAACGCTATAAGGATTAATTTCAAGGATTAATCATTTAATTTAATAAAACTCAAAATTTATAATACAGAAAATCAATGTGTTACACACGTGTCCCATCTACTCTCAGGGATTTTGTTGGGTGCATTGGGAATAAAGCTTGGTCTACCTCCTCACTAGTAAAAGGTTGATTGAGAATTTCCTTATGCTCCAATGAGAGGCGGTGAGGCAGTCACGTACAACATCTGTAACTGTATCCACACCCACTGTGTCTAAGGGAAAATTATTGTATGGTTCGGGACCATTGGTCCCGACCACATCCACACCACTGAATATATTATTAATTAATTAAAAATATAAATATTTAATAAAAATATAAATTATTGTATGGCCCGGGACCAATGGTCGCGGACCACACAATAATTCCTCATGCTGTAAAAATATTCTGAAAATAATAAGCAATACACCTGCCCATAGCATCCTCATCTGTCATTACAGTGTCATCATCATTAGTGATGTGGTCAATACTATTCACCTTCATTCTATTTTGGGAAGCTTTTTTATGGAAAAACTTTGTATTTCTTTCCCCATTTTAAGCCAATCCACAAGGGATCTCTGTCGCCACATTATTTCCTCTTTTTGAAGCAAATCGTCCAGCTTATGCTCAACCTCAATTTCTTCTTTTATTACCTCTACTGTTCTACCACGTTTTTGTAGTTTTTCAAGTGTCTCCTTGGCCAATTTGATTTTCTTGGGAAGCTCTCCAAATCGTTTCTGTCCCCATTCAACAAGATTCGCACCTACATTTGCATTATTGGACTGAACACTCGCACCAGGAATCCAAGAGTGGTCAACAATAATAGGGCATTCATATTCTCTCAACCACATTTGCTCAAACCTATACATTTTTATTTTTCTTCGGGCAACACCTTTTGAGCTTGCGTTTGTCTCCAAGATTAGTGGATTATGATCAGAGGAGTACCATGAAAGAGGTTGAACTCTCATATACCTCCACTTATCCCTCCACATTGAGTTTGCAAATACATAATCAAGTCTTTCCTCCACTATATCGGGCCATTTTCGTTTGTTGCACCAAGTATACCTGTATCCTATCAACTCCACATCCTCCAGCCCGCACCTAGCCATGCATTCACGGAATTGCCTCATATGCTCAAAGTCAATACTCGTGCCCCCTATTTGTCATCAGGACCATAGCAAAGATTGAAATCACCCATAGCTACCCAAGGACGAGGTTTTGTATTTTGCATGGTCTCAATGAGTTGTAGAGTCATATATTTGTTTTGAGCCTCTGGATAACCATAGATGCATGATAATTGAAAAGTGACTTGGTTGCCTTCATGTTTAATCATCAAATCAAAATTGTTGATAGAGCAAGTGATAAGTTACACCTCAAAATTGTTGGACCAAAAGAAAGTTAGACCACCAGACCTTTGTCTTCCCTTCCCCAAACAATCAACAGAGATCATGTTATTGACACCATATAGACCTTTCAAGTGTTGTAACTCGCCTGTTGTCCTCCTAGTCTCCATGAGAAACAGGCCCTCGGGAACTTCAGAAGCAATGAGCTTCTTAAGGGCTCGAACTGTCCACGGGTTCCCAAGCCCACGGCAGTTCCAACTTAACAGCTTCATTGATCACGACGGGGCTGTGAGCCAGCCACCGCCGATAGGTCTGCACTTGCTACTTCCCCTTCCGCCTTTCTCTTTTGCTTTAGATCACTGTCATTGCTAGGACTGTTTGTTATGGACCGTGGCAGCCTCCTTCATTTCTTGTTCCGACCTTGTGTCTCCGTACCTGTGTGGAAAAGAAGTGGACCGCCAATATCAAGGGTATTGCTTTCATCAATATAATTCTTAGTAACCGCCTCCTCATGCTCCCTCTTCTACTTCTTGTCAAGGCATACCAGTTCTGGTTTGTCATGTTCCTTCCTGGAGTGTTTAGAAAGTCCCTCTTTTCTAATGCACTTTGATGTTACTTCTTCCTCCTCCTTATTACCACCACCACCTTCCTTCCTAGATGCTGATAGTTGGCAATTTTTAAAGAAGCCAACACATCATTTATCATTCTTCCAACTCCTTCTTGACCCCCTGTTGCTGCTCAAGACAATAGGCTCGTCTTCCTTCTCTTGTCCCTTCTCCACTTCAACCTTCCAAGGTGATTCCTCACTGAACCCCAGCCTTCGACTAGATGGGACGATTCCTTGTATTTTATTACCGTATATGACATTGGGTTTTTGTGGTGAAGCCCTTAGGAAAGGTGGATAGTTCATCCCCACATTATCCTCCTCATCTTCATGCTTATCCCTCTCATCACAGTCCTTCATGAGGTGACCAACAATACCACATCCATAGCAAAAGTTTCCAATCCTTTCATATGCAAAATACACCTTTAGAGGTTTCTTCCCTTTTCTTTGGATAGTTGTTTCCCTCTTCAACGGTTTGGAGATATCTAAGGTGATTATGATCAAGGTTTTAAATATCGCTCCGTTAAGGCTGATGATGCAGGTGCAACATAACGGTATCGGTGCCGGTCGAAACTGAAACGGGATGATTTAACCGTGTGAATCCAAATCACACAATAACGTCCGCAACGGAACTGTGACAAGCCGTCATGGGACGGTTTTTCGTCCATTACCGACGAGACAACCAAAACACAGTTCAAAACGTCATTTCAAGGTATTAAAAGTAAAATTTTGCAACCCTACCTCATAAACTCTTGATTCTCTTTGGTCTCCCGCTCTCCCTTTGCTGCCGAGTGCCGCCTCTCCACTGTTCACAAATCACAATCGCTTTCAGATCGCAATTTCAGATCCGCCTCTCCACTAGTTGGTTCGTTGCGTCTGCACTAGTTGCTTCCTTGCTGGTTCCGTCACTTTCGTGGTTCGTCTTCGACTCTTTGTCCTTGGTGTTCGCTACTCGCTAGTGAAGACGTCGTGAAGGGTGGCTGGTCTTCGCTCTTCCTTCTTAATTCTTCACTGATCTTCGCGGTTGGTGGCTCTCTACTCCCTTGAGTACCACTTATTTGTTGAAGAACTAATATGCTTTTGTTGTTGTATGGACTATAGAATACTGATTTGCTCCCTTCCTTTTTTATTTGGCGATTATTCATTTATTCTTTTTTTTTATGACTAGATTATGGAATGGCTGGCCCAATTTTTTATTTTGAAATGGTCCAATTAGTCACTTACTAGTAAATGAGTAAATCTTAATCCTTAATTCCTTGTTGCTTTTTTTTTTCTTTTTTTTAAATATAATTGGTGGTACTTAATCTCTTTTGCTTAATAAGAAAAGGTTAATATAAATTAGAATAGACTTAGGGAATCTAAGAATTGTTATAGAATTGGATTATTTTCTTAATTATTTTTTTACTATCTTAATTTTTTTTAATGTGGGTTTGAATATTTTAAAATATCAATTTTTTATTGATTTATATGTAGGTTGGTTGAACAATGACACAACTAAGCGAAGAATTTCCGATGAAAGGAGCAGAAGGTGCTCCAAGTGAGGATATTGGCTGGCACTTTGGAACACTTGTTCCTGGGAAGAGCAGAAACAATATAACTTGCAAATTTTGTCTAAAAGTAATAACCGGAGGAATTACCAGGTTAAAAGAACATCTTGCACACAAACTCGGAGAAGTTAAAGCTTGTGGTAGGGTCCCATCATTGGTAAGAGAAGGTACGATGAAACTTCTCTTGGATGCTGCAGCAAAGAAGCAAGACAAGAAAAGAAGAAAAGAAGAATTTGAGACTCGTTTAAGAGAAGAAGATGATGATGAATAGGTCGAGGTCGAGGGTTTTCTTAATGAAGATGCAGGTATGAGGCAAGTTACACAAGAAAGTTTGATGTCACAAAGACAATGGGAAGACAACCAGAGATATAGACAACAAACTGGAAGAATAGATGCAACATTTGAACGTGGAGGTGGTAGTGGTGGAGCATCTTCTCAAAATCAAGCAAGCAATCTCCAAGAGAGATTCTAGATGTTGATTTGAGTAGGAGTAAAAGTTCAAGGCAACCTAAAATCAAGGGATCAATGATGAAGACACTCACAAAGAAGTTAAGAAAAGCAGTGGCAAAACTGATAATATTTGAGCGACTTCCAATGAACTTGTGTAATTCTCCATGGTTACATAATTTTCTAGTTGCAGCTGCTGAGTTAGGACCTGGTGTTAAATGTCCTACTCCTTACGAGGTTTCAGAGGTCTACTTGGAAGAAGAGCATAGAAAAATGAAAGAATGGATAAATGAGTTGAAACCAACATGGAATGACAAAGGGGTGACTATAATGTGTGATGGTTGGTCAAATGGCTTAAACCGTATGCACATCATGAATTTTTTAGTATATTGCAGCAGTGGAACAGTGTTTTGGAAATCTTTTGATGCTTCTGATGTTGTTAGTAGAAACACTGAATATTATTTTAAGTTGCTTGACCAAATTGTTGAAGAAGTGGGAGAGGAGAATGTTATTCAAGTAGTCACTGATAATGAGGCTGCACTAAAAGCCGCTGGTTTGAAATTAATGGAAAAGCGGCCTCATATTTATTGGTCAGCGTGTGCTGCTCATTACTTGGACTTATGCTTGGAAGACATTGGAAAAAAAACAAATATCCAAAAGGTATTAGATCAAGCAAAGAAAGTGAGTTTGTTCATCTACAACCATATCAGGACAGTGAATCTCATGAAGAAGTATACCGGAGGTCAAGAACTCATTCGTCCTGCAATCACTCGTTTTGCAACACAGATTTTGCAGGTTGAATCAATTGTGAAGCATAAACAAGGTTTAAAAACATGTTTGATTCTGAAGAGTTCAAGAAGTCGAGGTATGGGAAGGAGAAATATGGACCAGCATATGAAGTAAATAAAATTGATATGGACAGAGAATTTTGGAGCAAGGCTGTTGATATAATGAAGGTGTTTGAACCACTCGTTAAGGTTTTGAAATTGGTGGATGGTGATTTAAAACCAACAATGAGCTTTCTCTATGAAGCAATTGATAGAGCTAAGCAAGCCATTGAAAAGAATTGTCGTTACCATGATCGTTACAAATCCATAATCGAGAAGAGATGGTACTTCATGCATTCTGATTTGCATGCAACAGGTATGTTATGTTACATGTCTATACCTTTAATTTGATTTTAGTTTAAATTTTCATACTCTAACCCATATTTTGACAAGTTTTTACTTTTTTTATGGCATAAGGTTATTATTTGAATCCCCAATTTCAATTTGGAATTGAGCGTGGAAGCAACGTAGCTTGGGAAATCTTGGATGAAGCTACAAAAGTGATAAGTAGATTAGAGCCGAATATGGATATTCAAATAACGGCTATTAATCAGGTGATTAATAACAAAATACATAAGTAAAAGTTGTAACATCCCGTATTTTTCCGACTAAGACAAATAAAATTTGATTAAAGAAAAGTTTTGAAATATTGTTTTACAAAAGGTTTTCAATGAGTATTTTATTCGATTACGAAGTAAAGTGCTGATTTTACGGAGTTTTGGCAAACAAATATTTTTATGAAGTCAGTAAAAATGATTTTTATGAGGAATGATTTTATTGATTGGTGATTTAGTGTAAAAATGAATTTCTTTATGGACTTTGATAGATTTATCTACTTTGGAAATCCATAACTTTTTAACCGTAACTCCGATTTTTATGATCTTTATATGAAAACGATCGTATTGAAATGTAGATTTCAAAAATATAACTTTTATAATTTTCTGGATTGGTTTGCGAAAATTATTTCTCAGAGTTGTAAAGTACGAATTTTAAAGGTGTTAATCATGAAAAATAGTTTTTGATTTTTAATGAATTTTTCCTTTTGGGATTTTTTTTAATATATTAAAGTATGATTTTAGAAAATGAAATAAGGGCTATAATTGCAACCAATTAGTTCAGTTTATTATTTAAGAAGAAAATGTGTTTAAGTGTTAAGATTTATGTGTGAAAGGTTTTTTTTATCTAATATATATTGTAATATTGTATTTGTCCGGTCCCGTTTTTACCCACGTTATTTAATTCAATTAGATGTAAATGAACCATAACTGTGTAATCCTATTCCTAATAGATTGATTTACAGTGAAAACAGTTGAGACCAAGTTGTTAATAATAGATTACCGAGAGAAATAGGTAAAAGAAACTTCCAACCAAGATTTAATAATTGGTCCATTCTTAACCTAGGCAACGTCCATCTTGTTGTAATAGAAACAAACAAGAACAAATAAGTTTTAGCTAGTGTAATAAAGATTATTTGATGAAAGAAGAAATTAGTGTGTGATCAAATGTGTGATTGAATGTGAATGTGCGCTTATATGTGTATGTGTGATGTGTGTATGAATGATATGTGTATGTGTGCATGGCATATAGCATTGCTTAATGACTAAGTTAAGGGGAAATAAAATAAAAAGAAAAGAAAATAGAAACTTGGGGACCAAGTAGATATTTGGTGTTGCCGAAATTACCCTCCTAGATGCGTGTAGGGGCCGAACAAACCAAGGGCCAAGGAAGGGAAATGATGTTTCACCCTTATCCTATTTCCTTTCATTCATTCCATTACTTTCTTTCATTCTTTCATCTCACTTCATTTCACACCCACAACAAGCACTTAGTCTCAAAGAGCAACATTAGCTCTTGAGACATAGAGAGAAACATAGAGAGAGAGAGAGAAAAGAGAACCGTGAGGGAGGAGAGAAAGAGAGGGATCGAATTAGAGAGAAGAGGAAGGAGAGAAAGGCCTTGAATCTTAGCTCATTTTCATTCATCTCCTTAGGTATTAGCTTGATCCTTGTTGTTCTTTCTTCTTTATCACTTTTAATTTCGGATCTATAGGTTTTTGTTGTAAAGAGGTTGATTTGTTCAAAGTTTATTCTTGCATGTTAATTTTTAATGTTGATCTATGTTTTTCAAAGAATAATAAGTAAAGATTGAAGTTTTAAAACAAAAAAATGAACATGCAAAATGGTTAAAGAGTGATTCGGTTTTTATAATTATTTTGTGTAAAGGATCCTTGTTTTCTTTGATGAACTTTGGTTTTATACATGTATTTGGAAAAAGAAATCGATTTTTGAAGTTGTTCTTTGATGCATGTTGATTTTGAGCTAGATCTAGCATTTCTCTTTGCATCCATGTGATTTTCTCAAGTTGATCTTAATTTTTCTTACATGCATGTGAAAGATCTTGACCTAAAAATAAGAGATCTACTATTTTTAAGAACTTGATGATCAATTCGGTTTTCAAGGGATTTTTGTGCCAATGATTTGATTTTCTTGTTTGATTCGGTTTTGTGTGCATGTAAGAGAAATTATTTTTAGTAAGAGAGTTTAATCTAAAGCATGAAAATTTTTTATAAATGAATTCATTTTTCTTATGTGTGTTTCGGTGTTGGCCTAGATCTTTAGAAATGATTTTTACTTGAAGGATTTGATGCATGCATGTGATGATCTAGTGAAAAGGAGCATGCTTTAATGTTAAGTTTGATTTTTCTCTTAGAGCCTTGATTTTAGTTCTTGAATGTTGATGCATGTCTGATTTTTCTTAAGATCTATTAATTTTAAGTATGTGCATGTCAAGATCTAGGATAGTTTAATTTGATTCTTGATTTTTAGTTTAAAAGACTTGATTTTCATAAATGTTGATGCATGTTGTATTGAGTTAAAGTAAATTGTTTTCATAATATATTAATTCAGTTTTTGAAGGAAAAATAATTGATGGATTGATTTTTGTGTTGATTTATATGTATGAGTGTATTTTTGGTTTTCATGAAAATAAATGGATGAACAAATTTGTTGAATAAAGTGTGTGCTGAAATTGTGATGTGTGTGAATTTAACTTTGATAAATGATGTTTGTGCATGTTCAATGATTTTGAAATTTTTTCACTGACTTGAGTATGTTAAAATGAACTCCTCTGAATTTTTGAATGATTTTTGGAATTGATTACCTATTTCTATGAGAGCCAACTTTGTGAAAACAATTTTAATAAAATAAGTTTTTCGGTTTAAAGATGAACAGAATTTTCAAACTTGTGCTACTCTAAATTGCTTGAAATTTTTATGGTAGCTTCCTGAACATTTCTAGATACTCTCTGTAAAATTTGAAGAGATTTGGAGTTGATTTGATATTTTTACTAAAGGCAAAACAGTGAACCGTTTGGTTCAGAGTTTCTGGACTTAGTGATGAATTTAATTGGAAAAGTATGACTTTCACAACTCCAAATAATCTGAAAATTTTATGAGATAGTCTTGATTGTATAAGGAAGATTTATACCAATTTTTATGCAATTCGGAGTTGACAACTATTTTTAATAATGACGTTTTTGCCTCAGACCAGCAACAGTACCGTTTTGTTTTTCCTGTGAAATCTGAATTGAAACCTAATTTAGGATTGTTTAAATAGCTTGAAAATTTTACTTGATGAACTTTACCATATATGTGTATGTTCTGGAAATTTTGAGGATTAAAAAAATTTATTTGATATAGTTTTGGATTTTATCTTTTGTGTTTCATTTTTAATCACACTAAGTTTCTATTTGAATATTTTTGATGAATGTGAATTTTTATACTTTATGTTATGACTTGGCTGGCTTGTATGATAATCATGATGCCTTAAAATGATTGAATGAGTGATTGTTCGATGATATGTTTAGGTTAGGCATGAATGAATTATTTAGTTAACCAAAGTGTTGTGTTTGATTTTGTGATTGGTTTTGAAAACTAATGGGTTTTGAAATAGTTTAGTTTTGATTTAATTGAAAAACCTTGGACTTATTGGTTGCTGCCCTTAATTCATTTCACGGTTTTAAGTTTGAAAAATAAATCATTTAAGTGTTTATTTTATAACAAAGTATTATACGAACTAAAGCATAATTTTTCAGTGTTTTTGAGTTTTGGTTAATGGCTGTCCGGAACGGACCAGCAACCAAAACAAATGATTTTAAAGTTTTTTGTCAATTGTTTTAGAAAGGTTTTGAGATGTTTAAAGTATATTCCAAAAGTCGAATCTGATTTGAAAAAGTCTTGACATTTTACGATTTTCCAATGAGAAATAAAAAGAGTTTTCGAAAACGCGTTTAGATAACTAAGTACGACGATTATTTAAATAGGCTTGTAACGATAGTATCGTCCATTTAGTACAAGGTGCGTATAAGTCGAGAAGTGGAACAGCTGACATGTTGGGAGGACCCGCAACGATTTCGGACAAAGCGTTTGCTGGAACGAGAGGTGAGAGATGCAGTAAGGCCTAAGTCATCGTGACGCGTAGACTCGGTTCTAAACTGAGTACATCGAGTGTACTTGAGTAATTGTCATAGGTTATGTCTGCATGATTACATGTGAAATATATATATGTGCTAGATGTTTATCTGTTTTGTTAAATATGATGCATGACTGATTTTGTTATGTATTGAATTTCTCTGTGATTATATTGTTGAGTATATCCTGTTCTGTCTGGAAAAGTTGAATGTGGTTATATGCGATGATGAGAATTACGAGAAAGAGTAAGACTTGAGATTAAGTGGGAAATTAAAGAAAGATGATAAGAGAGGAGATGCAAGACTATGGCAACAAACAAGGATGCGGAGATCGTGCTTGTTATATGGAGACTCAAGAATATGGCAGCAAACAAGGATGCGGAGATCGTGCTCGTGATATGGAGACCCTGTTCATGAAGCTAAGATGATGCTCGAGGATTCAAGACGGAGGATGATTGCCAAGTAACTATTGAGAGTGAGAAAGGATACAAGGAAAGTATGAGAATCTCTGCGGGAGCAGTTTGATGATGAGTTGCCAAGTGGCAATGAAAGAGAAAGAAATATGTGAAAGTATTGGGGAACGGATAAAACCCATAGTGGTCGGGACTCGTTGAAGGGATGCACCAAGGGCGAGCCGACCTTAGGTTAATTAAAAGAATTAAAAGACTTAAAAAGACTTTAAAAGACTTTAACATATGCGGTGAGGTATGAGAGTGCGAAGTAGTGGAGAGGAAGATACCCCGGATATCAGGGATATTCGGGTTGTGAATGCAATAGGGTAAGCTAGGGAGGTAAAACGCCATGATGCTTTGAGTAATATTTTGGGCGGAACGAATTCCATATGTGGTAGCCAGACGTGGTGGGGACTGGGTCCCAATGCCATGGTAAGTTCTTCACCGCGAACCGAAATAGTACTGTCACCCCTATGGCATTTCGAGAACAGTGAGAGGGACTGGAACGGGGCATTTGTGATTTGCCACTGTACCCGATTTTTCTACAGTGTGCATTTATGATATATGAATGATATGAATTGAATTGATTGATTTGAGGTTGTAGTCCTCCTGGCTTGGAGCCAATTGATTGTGAGACAGCTGTCGTGCCCGCGTGGTAAAGGTCCTGTACTCCTGTTAGCTTCCGACTAGGTTGGGTGGATGACCGAGGAGATGTAGACGTGTGCGCTTTTCCTCAGTGATGGTTTTCCTCACCTCATTGAGTGAACCATTTGCTAAGACTTAAGAATGATAAAAGATTCCAAGAATGAAAGCATAAAAGATTTTATGAAAGATTGAGAAAGATTCAAAGAAGGAAAGTATGAGTGAATGTTGGAAATATTGAGGAAGATGGTGACGAGACTGGAATGTTTGAGAAGAATGATGATGTTCGTTGTATGTGGCATTAAATTATGATATGTTTGATTTATTATTATTATATGTGTTTCCTATATGCTTATGTGAATATATTTGTTATATGCATAGCATGAGTAATTGTTATTGCATGAGAATCAGTAGGTCCTATGTCTTTATTATATGCCTCCAATCATCGTTAGGTTCTAGCTCATGATAAATGTTTGTCAAGTCCTGCATTTGGATTTAGTTTACTCTGCGTATTCTATTTTATATGGAGTCATTATTTTACTATCTTGTCATGGATGTACTTCTGGAATGCTGACCATCTCTCCTATCATGTTGTCATATCGGGTTATTCCGATATTGCAACGGGTAGATGGCCGACCCTGCAGTAAATCTGTACGTTATCTCGATGAGGCTGCTGCAGTGGACATCAGTTAGGAAGATTAGACATCAAGATTAGTAGTAGGTAATTCCCTCGAGCACGGTATCTCATGCATCTACTTGGTTGACATTGCTATATTATTTTGTACCCCGCTTGGTATTTTATTGAGTATGTTTTTTTTTAAAGAACAAGGTTTTATGAACAAGAAATGAAAATGTTTTCTTAAATCAGATTTATGAGGCCAAGTTGCAAAGCGCGATGTTAAGTAACATCTTGGTTTGGAACTTGACACGTGATGTGTGACATGAGAATGTTATTTTATTACAATTATGATAATGAAATGTTTGTGAACTTAAAGGTTCTCATGTCCATGTCACCTTGTAAAAAAAAATTTACCCAAATTTTTACTATATTTTGTTAAAGAGATGATGTTTTCAAGTTTCCAAAATCGGGGTGTTACAGAATGGTATCAGAGCAATGGTTGTCCTAAGTAGCTTGATGCATGGGCTTACATGTTTGCTTGTGTGTCTGTCTGTGTGTTAGTGTTAGAATTACGATGAGTGAGAATAGGAGTACGAAGTCACGTGAACGCTTGTTCTGTCTCTATCGTTCTATCGTTCTATCTCTATCGTTCTGTCTCTATCGTTCTATATCTCTATCTTCGGAACGTGTCAAGAATTTGTCTACGATAGTACAAGGAACGATGATCAGAATCATAAGGAGACTTTATTCTTTGTGACCTGAACCTCTCTTGACTGTTGAAACCCGTTTTGTTGAGAATCCCTTTTTGTTTGTAATGACCTCTGAGCTTCTGACATGCGACTTTGTTTCGCGACTAGAACCCTCTTTTCCTTGTTGAAACTCCTTTTTATGTAAACCCTATGTGTTGTTGAGTTGCCTTGACAATACGTTTGTTCACCCTAAAAGCCTTCCATGAAAACCCTAGACCCTGACACCTTATGCCAATCGACTAGATACATCTAAGTTATAAGGTGGACGGTGAGGTGTTGTTAAGGAAAGAAGTTATAATGGTTGAGGAAGGAATAAGCATGCACGGATGTGATACCTTAGAATAAGAGTATCCCTAGAACCTTAAGTAAGATAGTGGAATGTACAAAAGGATTAAAACTGAAAAGCTTGATAGTAGTCTAACCCAAGTAATGGTATAGATGGTGTTAAGATGGTGAATATTTGGGACGAGTCTGAAGGAGTTGAAGTTAGAAAAGCTCTAGTTGGAGTAGGTGAATGATCGGGGTAGGTATGAACTTATAATAGGACCATGAGATCAACTGGATGGGGTAGTGAAATTAACGGATAGAACCTTTAAGTGACAACCAAAATTAGTTAAATGACCAAGATTTGATGTTTTAATGGACATAGGTGACCATAAGATGTGGAATTAAGGGTGTCATTAGGTGCTAAGATCGTTAATCTGAAGGATAAATTCCTGAGTTGGAGAGTTTTTAATGGTTTAGAGCACGAAAATGGATCATGAAGGGTTTAGAATACTTAAGTTGTTTGGATATGAGGAGTGAAATAATACATATTTTCTTTATGGATTAGTGGCTGTTAGAGGAAAAAGGAAGGAACAGTGGTCACCGTAGTGACTCGATTAGGACAAAAATTTGGTTTAGTCAGCAGAATTTCGGATGATACTCAGGATAGGCTTGAACAAAGTGATGGGAAGTTTTGTAAGATAAACTAGAAGTAGTGGATGTTGGGAAGTTTTATGGCTCTAGTCCCTGTCAAATGTTATTGGATAGATTTGATGTATAGGAATATGATCCGTCAATGTTGGGGAGTAAACAGAGATTTTTAGGTTTGTAATAACCCACCTAGGCTTAAAAGGATGAGAAGAGTCAAGCTAAGGAAGAAAGACCATGAGAACAGTAGTATCCTTGTCAGGATTGGCATAAGCGTGCTATTCTTTTTGAATTTTTGTTTCGAAACCATTGAACCCTTTGAACTCTTGTTGACAAAGCTATACCATCAGTATTCCATTGTGTCCGATGATGAAATGGCCTACGAAGATCACCTTTGAAAGAACGATGCATATGCGACGACTCGAAGACGACGACTGATGTTATAGATTGAGAGAAGCACTCCAAGGAATCCGACATCCGTTGATCGCGGAATTCTGCGTAGCATTTCTCGAGGACGAGAAATCTGCAAGTTGGGGAGAATGTAACATCCCGTATTTTTCCGACAAAGACAAATAAAATTTGATTAAAGAAAAGTTTTGAAATATTGTTTTACAAAAGGTTTTCAATGAGTATTTTATTCGATTACGAAGTAAAGTGCTGATTTTACGGAGTTTTGGCAAACCAGTGACGGACCTATGTGCATGATAGTGAGGGCAATTGCCCTCACTAAGTTTTTCCAAATATTTTTTAATATACATGATATTCCTTTTGTAAAAAAAAAGTGTTGAGAAAAATGTCTCAAAATAAAGTCTTATTAATATCTCTACACTTCGGATGAGATTAGTCTTCGGTTATTGGTTGAAGGATACCCTTGGCGCACACAAAAAAAAAATGCTAAGAAATTATATATTATGGTGTGTGATTGGGTTATTAATGAATGATACATTAAATTATTGAGTTAATGATTAGTTAATTTGTTAGACAAAGTATTAATATTATGTTTTCTTATTTTTTTTTACTTTACTTAATATCATATTTTTTGGACAGAGGGAATATATAAAATTATAGAACTCAAAAATTACGTTAGATTAAAAAAAATTAAAGGCCCAATAGCCCAAATTCAAATTAATGCTATGTCAACTTGTTACTTCGTCCTCAAGTGAAGACAACTAGTTAACTAGACAAATTTCATTTGGAAAAACTTAAAGAGGATATAATGAAAAACATATTTCAAAAGAAAGACAATTGAGTAATCATCTCCTACCCCTTTTTCCACTCTTTCTGCTCTTTCTCATAGTGAAGTGAATGAATATAGAAATAGAACATCTAATTTATTTATGATCGGAGAAAAGATTTTTGAAATTTGATTTGGAAAAGCTTTCTAAATGATCTTGGTCTAAGGCTAAATCTTTTAGATTATCATCCAAGTGACAGAGATAAAATTAGGGGGTGCAAGAACTTAAATAACAAATAGTACGCAAACCTTAAATTACCAGCCAAATACCACTTAATAATGAATATTTTTGTTTATAAAAATATATGTTATATTTTTAATGCTATTGATTAATATATGTCGCCCTCACATCCGAAAATTTCTGGGTCCGTCCCTGTGGCAAACAAATATTTTTATGAAGTTAGTAAAAATGATTTTTATGAGGAATGATTTTATTGATTGGTGATTTAGTGTAAAAATGAATTTCTTTATGGACTTTGATAGATTTATCAACTTTGGAAATCCATAACTTTTTAACCGTAACTCTGATTTTTATGATCTTTATATGAAAACGATCATATTGAAACGTAGATTTCAAAAATATAACTTTTATAATTTTCTGGATTGGTTTGCGAAAATTATTTCTCAGAGTTGTAAAGTACGAATTTTAAAGGTGTTAATCATGAAAAATAGTTTTTGATATTTAATGAATTTTTCCTTTTGGGATTTTTTTTAATATATTAAAGTATATTTTAGAAAATGAAATAAGGGCTATAATTGCAACCAATTAGTTCAGTTTATTATTTAAGAAGAAAATGTGTTTAAGTGTTAAGATTTATGTGTGATTATTTGATGAAAGAAGAAATTAGTGTGTGATCAAATGTGTGATTGAATGTGAATGTGTGCTTATAAGTGTATGTGTTATATGTGTATGTGTGATGTGTGTATGAATGATATGTGTATGTGTGAATGGCATATAGCATTGCTTAGTGACTAAGTTAAGGGGAAATAAAATAAAAAGAAAAGAAAATAGAAACTTGGGGACCAAGTAGATATTTGGTGTTGCCGAAATTACCCTCCTAGATGCATGTAGGGGCCGAACAAACCAAGGGCCAAGGAAGGGAAATGATGTTTCACCCTTATCCTATTTCCTTTCATTCATTCCATTAGTTTCTTTCATTCTTTCATCTCACTTCATTTCACACCCACAACAAGCACTTAGTCTCAAAGAGCAACATTAGCTCTTGAGACATATAGAGAAACATAGAGAGATAGAGAGAGAGAGAGAGAGAGAGAGAGAGAGAGAGAAGAGAACCGTGAGGGAGGAGAGAAAGAGAGGGACCGAATTAGAGAGAAGAGGAAGGAGAGAAAGGCCTTGAATCTTAGCTCATTTTCATTCATCTCCTTAGGTATTAGCTTGATCCTTGTTGATCTTTCTTCTTTATCACTTTTAATTTCGGATCTATAGGTTTTTGTTGTAAAGAGGTTGATTTGTTCAAAGTTTATTCTTGCATGTTAATTTTTAATGTTGATCTATGTTTTTCAAAGAATAATAAGTAAAGATTGAAGTTTTAAAACAAAAAAATGAACATGCAAAATGGTTAAAGAGTGATTCGGTTTTTATAATTATTTTGTGTAAAGGATCCTTGTTTTCTTTGATGAACTTTGGTTTTATACATGTATTTGGAAAAAGAAATCGATTTTTGAAGTTGTTCTTTGATGCATGTTGATTTTGAGCTAGATCTAGCATTTCTCTTTGCATCCATGTGATTTTCTCAAGTTGATCTTAATTTTTCTTACATGCATGTGAAAGATCTTGACCTAAAAATAAGAGATCTACTATTTTTAAGAACTTGATGATCAATTCGGTTTTCAAGGGATTTTTGTGCCAATGATTTGATTTTCTTGTTTGATTCGGTTTTGTGTGCATGTAAGGGAAATTATTTTTAATAAGAGAGTTTAATCTAAAGCATGAAAATTTTTGATAAATGAATTCATTTTTCTTATGTGTGTTTCGGTGTTGGCCTAGATCTTTAGAAATGAATTTTTACTTGAAGGATTTGATGCATGCATGTGATGATCAAGTGAAAAGGAGCATGCTTTAATGTTAAGTTTGATTTTTCTCTTAGAGCCTTGATTTTATTTCTTGAATGTTGATGCATGTATGATTTTTCTTAAGATCTATTAATTTTAAGTATGTGCATGTCAAGATCTAGTATAGTTTAATTTGATTCTTGATTTTTAGTTTAAAAGACTTGATTTTCATAAATGTTGATGCATGTTGTATTTAGTTAAAGTAAATTGTTTACATAATATATTAATTCGTTTTTTGAAGGAAAAATAATTGATGGATTGATTTTTGTGTTGATTTATATGTATGAGTGTATTTTTGGTTTTCATGAAAATAAATGGATGAACAAATTTGTTGAATAAAGTGTGTGCTGAAATTGTGATGTGTGTGAAATTAACTTTGATAAATGATGTTTGTGCATGTTCAATGATTTTGAAATTTCGTCACTGACTTGAGTATGTTAAAATGAACTCCTCTGAATTTTTAATTATTTTTGGAATTGATTTCCTATTTCTATGAGAGCCAACTTTGTGAAAACAATTTTAAGAAAATAAGTTTTTCGGTTTAAAGATGAACAGAATTTTCAAACTTGTGCTACTCTAAATTGCTTGAAATTTTTGTGGTAGCTTCCTGAACATTTCTAGATACTCTCTGTAAAATTTGAAGAGATTTGGAGTTGATTTGATATTTTTACTAAAGGTAAAATAGTGAACCGTTTGGTTCAGAGTTTCTGGACTTAGTGATGAATTTAATTGGAAAAGTATGACTTGCACAACTCCAAATAATCTGAAAATTTTATGAGATAGTCTTGATTGTATAAGGAAGATTTATACCAATTTTTATGCAATTCGGAGTTGACAACTATTTTTAATAATGACGTTTTTGCCTCAGACCAGCAACAGTACCGTTTTGTTTTTCCTGTGAAATCTGAATTGAAACCTAGTTTAGGATAGTTTAAATAGATTGAAAATTTTACTTGATGAACTTTACCATATATGTGTATGTTCTTGAAATTTTGAGGATTAAACAAATTTATTTGATATAGTTTTGGATTTTATCTTTTGTGTTTCATTTTTAATCACACTAAGTTTCTATTTGAATATTTTTGATGAATGTGAATTTTTATACTTTATGTTATGACTTGGCTGGCTTGTATGATAATCATGATTTCTTGAAATGATTGAATGATTGATTGTTCGATGATATGTTTAGGTTAGGCATGAATGAATTATTTAGTTAACCAAAGTGTTGTGTTTGATTTTGTGATTGGTTTTGAAAACTAATGGGTTTTGAAATAGTTTAGTTTTGATTTAATTGAAAAACCTTGGACTTATTGGTTGCTGCCCTTAATTCATTTCACGGTTTTAAGTTTGAAAAATAAATCATTTAAGTGTTTATTTTATAACAAAGTATTATACGAACTAAAGCATAATTTTTCGGTGTTTTTGAGTTTTGGTTAATGGCTGTCCGGAACGGACCAGCAACCAAAACAAATGATTTTAAAGTGTTTTGTCAATTGTTTTAGAAAGGTTTTGAGATGTTTAAAGTATGTTCAAAAAGTCGAATCTGATTTGAAAAAGTCTTGACATTTTACGATTTTCCGATGAGAAATAAAAAGAGTTTTCGAAAACGCGTTTAGATAACTAAGTACGACGATTATTTAAATAGGCTTGTAACGTTAGTATCGTCCATTTAGTACAAGGTGCGTATAAGTCGAGAAGTGGAACAACTGACATGTTGGGAGGACCCGCAACGATTTCGGACAAAGCGTTTGCTGGAACGAGAGGTGAGAGATGCAGTAAGGCCTAAGTCATCGTGACACGTAGACTCGGTTCTAAACTGAGTACATCGAGTGTACTTGAGTAATTGTCATAGGTTATGTCTGCATGATTACATGTGAAATATATATATGTGCTAGATGTTTATCTGTTTTGTTAAATATGATGCATGACTGATTTTGTTATGTATTGAATTTCTCTGTGATTATATTGTTGAGTATATCCTGTTCTGTCTGGAAAAGTTGAATGTGGTTATATGCGATGATGAGAATTACGAGAAAGAGTAAGACTTGAGATTAAGTGGGAAATTAAAGAAAGATGATAAGAGAGGAGATGCAAGACTATGGCAACAAACAAGGATGCGGAGATCGTGCTTGTTATATGGAGACTCAAGAATATGGCAGCAAACAAGGATGCGGAGATCGTGCTCGTGATATGGAGACCCTGTTCATGAAGCTAAGATGATGCTCGAGGATTCAAGACGGAGGATGATTGCCAAGTAACTATTGAGAGTGAGAAAGGATACAAGGAAAGTATAAGAATCTCTGCGGGAGCAGTTTGATGATGAGTTGCCAAGTGGCAATGAAAGAGAAAGAAATATGTGAAAGTATTGGGGAACGGATAAAACCCATAGTGGTCGGGACTCGTTGAAGGGATGCACCAAGGGCGAGCCGACCTTAGGTTAATTAAAAGAATTAAAAGACTTAAAAAGACTTTAACATACGCGGTGAGGTATGAGAGTGCGAAGTAGTGGAGAGGAAGATACCCCGGATATCAGGGATATTCGGGTTGTGAATGCAATAGGGTAAGCTAGGGCAGTAAAACGCCATGATGCTTTGAGTACTATTTTGGGCGGAACGAATTCCATATGTGGTAGCCAGACGTGGTGGGGACTGGGTCCCAATGCCGTGGTAAGTTCTGCACCGCGAACCGGAATAGTACTGTCACCCCTATGGCATTTCGAGAACAGTGAGAGGGACTGGAACGGGGCATTTGTGATTTGCCACTGTACCCGATTTTTCTACAGTGTGCGTTTATGATATATGAATGATATGAATTGAATTGATTGATTTGAGGCTGTAGTCCTCCTGGCTTGGAGCCAATTGATTGTGAGACAGCTGTCGTGCCCACGTGGTAAAGGTCTTGTACTCCTGTTAGCTTCCGACTAGGTTGGGTGGATGACCGAGGAGATGTAGACGTGTGCGTTTTTCCTCAGTGATGGTTTTCCCCACCTCATTGAGTGAACCGTTTGATAAGACTTAAGAATGATAAAAGATTCCAAGAATGAAAGCATAAAGAATTTATGAAAGATTGAGAAAGATTCAAAGAAGGAAAGTATGAGTGAATGTTGGAAAGATTGAAGATGGTGACGAGACTGGAATGTTTGAGAAGAATGATGATGTTCGATGTATGTGGCATTAAATTATGATATGTTTAATTTATTATTATTATATGTGTTTCCTATATGCTTATGTGAATATATTTGTTATATGCATAGCATGAGTAATTGTTATTGCATGAGAATCAGTAGGTCCTATGTCTTTATTATATGCCTCCAATCATCGTTAGGTTCTACCTCATGATATATGTTTGTCAAGTCCTGCATTTGGATTTAGTTTACTCTGCATATTCTATTTTATATGGAGTCATTATTTTACTGTCTTGTCATGGATGTACTTCTGGAATGCTGACCATCTCTCCTATCATGTTGTCGTATCGGGTTATTCCGATATTGCAACGGGTAGATGACCGACCCTACAGTAAATCTGTACGTTATCTCGATGAGGCTGCTGCAGTGGACATCAGTTAGGAAGATTAGACATCAAGATTAGTAGTAGGTAATTCCCTCGAACACGGTATCTCATGCATCTACTTGGTTGACATTGCTATATCATTTTGTACCCCACTTGGTATTTTATTGAGTATGGTTTTTTTTAAAGAACAAGGTTTTATGAACAAGAAATGAAAATGTTTTCTTAAATCAGATTTATGAGGCCAAGTTGCAAAGCACGATGTTAAGTAACATCTCGGTTTGGAACTTGACACGTGATGTGTGACATGAGAATGTTATTTTATTACAATTATGATAATGAAATGTTTGTGAACTTAAAGGTTCTCATGTCCATGTCACCTTGTAAAAAAAAAAAAATTTACCCAAATTTTTACTATATTTTGTTAAAGAGATGATGTTTTCAAGTTTCCGAAATCGGGGTGTTACAAAAGTAATACTTTAAATTTCTGAGATGAAATATATATCCATCGACTTATGTAATGCATCAGTACTAGTAGTTATTACTTTTTCAGGATAAAAGTCAATCATTTGGATCACCTCAAGCTCAAAGAGCATGGTCTAAAATGAATCCTGGTAAGTTTTTCAGTTTTTGTACTTTATGTTTTTATGCACAAGCTCAAAGTGCATGTTGTAAGAAGGATTTTAATTTTGCATTTTAGTAATATATTCATTTTCATAATTATTACACATACTAATAAAAGATTGTTTATCTAATCAGCTGAATGGTGGATGATATATGGACACTCTGCTCCTGAACTTCAACGTATAGCAACAAAAGTTCTCAGTCAAACAACATCAGCTTCAAATTGTGATAGAAATTGGAGTACATTTAGCTTCACTCATACAAAGACAAGTAATAGATTGAAATACAAAAAATTACATAAACTTGTCTTTACATTTTACAACATGAAGTTGAAAAAGAGGCATACTATGAGGAGCAGTCAGCAAGAGATTGAAGAGAGCTTCAACCCCATCAATCTTGATTATATATTTTCAAGAAGAAGACCCTTTAGCTCCATGCCTTGAGGAGATAGAAGGGCCTTTATTGGATTGGGGTGCAAAATTCAGAATGGCTCCCTGTTGATTCTGATGATGAAGATAATGGTAATGATAATGATAATGTTAATGAAGGAGAAGACGGTGGGGATAATTTAGACTCAAGTGAATCACATAGAAAAGGTTTTAAGTCCACCAAATGATGATAGTGGTGGAGGTGGTAATACAGAACAAAGTCAAGGAAGAGGTGGAGGCTCATTTCATTCTTTTCAAGAAGAGTCGTATATGAGACGTGATCAAAATCTCATAGTCGACTTGAGTCACTTGACACAAAATAGAAGGAATGAAAATCCTTCTACTAGTGGTAGTAGGAGAGGTGGAGCCAATCCTAGGAGAAACAGAAGGCAAAATTCTATGTTGGGTAGTTGTTCCTCATCTAGCATCGGTGTGCCACAATCCTTTGGTGATGATGGTGCTGGTACATCATCTGGTTGTAGCCAAGGCAACTATCCACCACCATATCAACGTCCTTCTTACATGCCATATGATCACAACCAACATATGTCAACCCCTCCATATTATCCACCACCGTACTATTATCCACCTCCATATTATCCACCTTCATATTATCCTCCTCATGTAACTTACCAAGAGCCTTACTACACTTCATCAAATTTTTCCTATGGTCAATAACAAGAAATGGAAGCATCGAGAAATTCAGGAGATTATATCTTTGAAGGAACATGCAACAATGATGATCAAGATGAGAATAGTGGAGGTTATGATTCCGCACGCCACTCTACTATGTGGTGATCAACCATCCTTGGTTGAACTTTGTTAAATATAATAGTATTTTTTTATTTGCTTATTTTGATACTTGAAATAATAAGAAATGATATTTGTTGTGTTCTAATTTATCTATTTAGGAGATACTCAAACCCACGTATAGTTATACAAATTTCGTTAACTTATTGAAAATATAAAATTGTCTAATCATTTTTTTTCACACTAATACCTTATATAATGCAAAAAACATATAAACTAATAGTTATTATCAATTTTAGAATGAAATGTATAAATTTATGGTGTTGTGAAAAATTGTGAACAAATCACGTCACAGCGACCACAATCCACATCGCAGCATCCTTAACATATGTTATCGCGAAAATCGCAACGCGGCCGAAACCGTGATCGCGATCGCAATTTAAAACCTTGATTCCGATCCTTAAATATTTTCCAAGCCTTTGGTCGTCAGCACTGTCCCATGAAACAAACTTTCTCACCGAACCACCCACAATCTTTGCCACCGCTTCATTACGTAAGTTCAAAGGAAGATCATAAATCCTGAGCTATATTAGTGTAGAAGATAGGTTGATCTCAGCGGGACTTTCATCAGGCTTTAGTTCCCTTAGAATCACTAAGTTTTTGCCAAAGTTTCATGGTCCTTGCCTCAGACTCATTTCCCTGTCCTTTGCGTTTAAAACCCTGCATGTGAAAAGGTTTATTGCCACGTCCCGAATCTCGACACCGTGTCTTGGCTTCCACGATTGGATTAGGGTTGATTTCAGTGCCCGCATGTTATAGCTTGAGGCGGATGCAACCTGTTGAAATTGGCAGCTATCATCTAAGAGGGGAGGTGAATTGGGTGTTTACAAAAACATTGACAATTATTCGAATTCAATCGTTTTCAATAAATTAAATATAATTTGAAGCGAAAAAAAATTATTACTTTGAAAACGATTATGCACCAACAGATAATCATAATAATAATAATATAAAAACGAATATGCGCGGAGTCAGTTGATTAAGTAAATATAAAAATGTTGTTGCACTTTAATTAATTTAAAACTACTAAATTAATTTATAAATAAAAACAATTGTTACGTTGAGGAAATTATAGTTAACACAATAATAAAATACATGCAACTATAACAAAGATATATGCAGCAATAATAAATAAAGAGAGTAGGGATAGAGAGACTACACTAGTGATTTTTATACTGGTTCAGCCTTCCCAGCGAAAGGCCTACATTCAGTCCCCAAGCGACCCGCTTGAGAGTTTTATACTCAATAAGAAGAGAATATCCCAATACACCCAGAGCACCACGCACACTACTAGGTTTGACCGTTTGTTAGGAGCCTCAACAATACTCTCGTGTTCCTCACTCTACAAAGGGTGTCACACCCTCACACTAGGGACATCTCTCCCTAGACACTAAGGTAGCCTAACTACTAGGTAGGTGTCCCACTGTTCGTCTAGGACCACTACCTAATGACCAAAAGGGTGACTCATCACCCAATTACAATGAATATGGAGATAGAGCAAGCGTAACAACAATAACACTCTAGGTAGTGTGGATGTTACAATTTGAAACACTATAACAATGGTTATTTCTAAAGCACTCTACATAGTGAGGACATTACAACTTGAAGCACTAATGGCAAAGTATATTGTCTCACTTAAGGTTAGGCCAATACTATGAAAATATGGAGAAGAAGAAGAGGAAGCAGAATGTGAAGAACGTTCTCTCAAAACTTGGATTTTAAAAGCGATTAGATTGAATTAGTTTTTGGAAGAATAGAATTGAGTTTAAAAAATAATCTGATAAACATATTTGAATTTGAATTTTAAATCAAAATCAAATCAAAAACAAATATGGAAATATGATAAGATAGATTTTCTATTTTGAAAAGAATGATTTAGTATAATATATAGATTCTGATAAGCTAATTTGAAATACGAAATATGATCAAAAAATAATTAGAAAATCAATCAAAAATCAATCACATAAATTCAAAATCATTTTTGAATTTTTTCAAACAAGTAATCGATTATCTTTCTAGAGTAATCGATTATCAACTCTCTGCCATATATATGATACAACAAAAATAATCGATTATTCTGACTACTAATGTAACACCCCAATTTTTGAAACTTGGAAATATTCTTTTATTTTAATTTATGAAAATATAGGTAAATTTTTTTTTCTTTTCATTGATGATATGGACATGAGTTCACCCTTGTATATACATTTATTTTCAAAAACATTTTCATTATAAAATAATGCATTCATGTCCCACGTCATCCTTCCAGTTCCAAATCGAGATGTTACCCACATCGCGCTTTGAAACCCAATTTACCACAATCAAAATCATTGAGTTCCTGTCTCATTTATAGAATCTGAAAAATAATATTACAACACGGGAGTTACATGGTATCTAAATCAGAGTCATCAAAGTCTACCTTAAAAAATACAAGACCCAACAAAACATAACAGAAACCCATGAGAACTAACGGCCTTCATCACTGGAAGCTTCTGCAGGCGCCTTCTCCGGTTCACTCCCACTTATACGCCTCGGGATAATCTACTAAAGGAGATCCTTCACTCAAGTCCTTCTCAATCCGTGGATCCACCATCTAATTGGTCGACAAAAGACCAATGGAAACATATAGCAGAGAGATAGAGAGAGTCAGCTTTTCCGGATGGATAAGCCGACGGTGTGGGATTACAGCAGACAACATATCAAGATATAACAAATAAATAACAACACATCAAACATACATTCACATTTCATCATTCCAATTATCATTTATAATTATCCTTTCCAATATTTCCATTTATCATTATCATCTCTTTCTTTTCCTTGGCCTTCCAAGCCTTAATTCCAAATATTTCCTGTTGCCATCATTTCAAATCATCTTCATGCCCAAAGGCTCCCTTAATGCCACAACACTTTCACAACTCTCTTCTCATTACTAAGCATTATGACTTATCATATTCGTAAACTTTTCTTATTAAGTCTCATTGAAGCGCATCCATCGATGACAAGGGGATTAGGGAAATTTCATCGAGGAGTTGGTTAGCACACATTACATCTCCTCCAATCATCCCGAGCCTAAATGGAAGCAAACGGGGCGTACAGGAACCTTAACCCACGCAGGTCGAACAACCGAGAAACACAAACATGCGCTGCACCCACTCGGGTCAGCTATAATTTTCATACTGCACCTACTCGGATCAGATATAATTTATTCATTTCTTTGCGATATCGCAGGACCCAACAACCAATCGACTGCCCTCCTCGTTCAGGTTCCCTCTCACCGTTTCGAAATTGATCAAGGGGGCGACAATACTTTTCTAGTTCCGGTGCAGGACTTGCTACGGTTCCTTGGTTCTTGCAGTCCCAACCACATGTAGAACTCATCCTACCTAGAAAAGCACTCTAGGTTTCTTGACGTATCATCTTCATCACCTTCCCCTATCACAATCGCTCACCTGAGTATCCGCAGATAAATAGGGTATCTTCCTCTCCACTACTTCACACTCAACTCACCGCATTATTCTATGTCTTTTAGTGTTATAATCCTAAGGTTTAGACCAATCGCCCTTGTTCATCCCTTCGGTGATCCTCGACCTCTAATCAAATCTTTCACATTAATCTTCCCTCAATGATTCACATACTCACTTTCCCATTAACACTTCGTCATCAAAGTTGAGGGCTCAAAACCACAACATACAGCTCACGTGCCAGCACCATCCTCAACCTGGAAAGCACATAACAAAACCCGTGCACATCAGGGAGATTCACTTCACATTTCCATAATATTCACAACAATTCATCATTTCCAGAAATGCCTTCAATACAATTCCACTTTAATTCCCTACTTTTCTTTAATCACTTACTCAAACTTTGGCCATCAATTCATCACGTATACTTTCAATATCAATACATTATTTTCATCAGTATCATTGATCAAACAGAGTAGCATATCACATAGCATGGATACTTTCAATTTCAAATCAAAGTTTAGCAGGCATAGAGCAACCTAACATAACATCGCATCATCATAATTAGATAACATCATGTCACACTATTATAACAGAAAAAGGGGATGTCTTAGTCCTGCGTATAAGTGGCCACACACAATCAATTGCCACTATACGACCGACTCACAGACCCCACGTTCCGGCTTTTGAGATGGCCAGGAACATCTTAACATGTTACATACACATCACTGTGTCTTAGGAAAGCTGCTCTCTCACCTCACTTGTTGACAGAAATCTAAAGAGCCTTTACGGGTGCGGTCCTTCGACACGCGTGCACAACTGGCACCTTCTACATCCTCAAGACAAACATATATATTAATATCACAATTCCAATCAAGCATCAAGTCCATTACAAAAACAAATCGTTGAAACTTAGACCAAATTCCTTCTGGTAAAATCAAAACACGAATCCTTTTCTCAAACTCAATTCAAAAACTCTTTAGCACTTTAAATTTCTTAGAACCATCTTAAAACAAATAAGAAAATAATTTTAAACAAAGGGATTAGCTGCTGGTTCGTCTTTTCCTAAATCAAATACCACTTAAAAACTTAAACTTTAAACCTTGTAAACACATTTTTAGAACTAAAAATAAATTAGATAAAATCTGGACAGCACAGGTACAAGTCCTTAAATCACTTTTTTAAAAACCCGAAAACAACGTAAAGTTACACTTCAATTCATATAGCACTTTAACATAAAACGGACACTTAGACACTTTATTTTTTCGAAATTTAACACTAAAAACAAGCTTGGGCAGCCACCATACTCACCCCATATTTTCAATTAAATAAAACCAAACTAACTCAAAATCGATAAATTTTCCAAAAACTAATCACATAACTAAATGTTTCTCAAACATCACTTAAACACATAAACGACAAGCAACACTTTAACAAGTCAAATCATATAGTCAAGCAACACATGTTCTTTCATCATTCAATTAATTTAAGCAAGTACACATAGCTAACTAATTGACAAGCAGCACTTAAAACAATTCAACTTATCTCATAGACTAAACACTTAACTAAAAACTAAGCAAAAAACACTAACTCTTTAATTTTATTTTCATACAAACCCTGCATGTTCCAAATAACACCTAGCATTTATAAAAATAAATTTCTTCCTTCATGAACATACTAAGGCCGAATCATGCATCGAAAAGGAACCAAGATCAATTTATTTTTCAAACCATAATACTTTAAATAAAAGTTGGACAACATTCACTTAATTTCAATACCCTTAAATAAATCAAAGTTAAATCACTCAAAGTCAATTTGTTTTCCAAAGACAATTCACCAATTCAAATAACTTAACACATAACTATTTAAAACAAAACAAACACATCATTCATGAACTTAACTCATTTTCCTTTACTTCCTTTAACATGCAAGTATTTCTAAACAAGCAATATGTAGTCAAGTAAAAAATTCATACTAAGAAAGAAATCAAGACAAGAAATCAATTCTCCAACTCTTTCTTTAGGAAATTGAAACTAGCATCGTAATCAATCAATAATCCTAACTCCAATTACATGCTTTTATCAATCTAAAACAAATCATGCCTCCAAGAACGCAACTTATAGTAAACAAGTTTCCATAACAGCATGTTCATTTAAACAAGAACCGAAACAAGGAAATAATTCAATTAGGGCATACAAATTCTTAGCTCTTAAACCTATTTAAATCACATAACATGCAAGCTCACTTTACAAAACATAGACCAACTTCCTACACTCATTTGATCACATCCAAAATCATAATCAAAGTAAAACATCCAGCCACATCCAGAAAATACACAAAGCATCACATATACCAAAAGTATCAAATAACGTGCTAGATCGGATACGGAGAAATAAAGAGAAATAAATTTCAAAATTATGTCAAATCAACTCATTTCGGTCCCAAACTTTACAAAACACTTAAGCATATATCAAATTTCATTATATAAAATTTTAAAGTCATTCCAACATCCAGAACACAAGTTTTCATTCAGGTTTACCATAAAAATCAAAACAGGCCTGCAACAATCTGAGGCAAACATGCAATTATTAAAAACAGCAAACTAACTCCAATTGACACGAAACTTGGTACAAAACATCTTCACATACTTAAGATCATCTGATAAAAATTTCATATTATTTGGAGTTTCCTAAGTTATATTTTTCCATTAAACATTCTCTCTCATTCTGAAAAATCTGAACAGAGTTGCGTATTGTTTTTCAATTAGTTAAAATACTAAATCAACTCCAAATCATCTCAGATTTTACAGATAGTCTCCTAAAATATGGAAGATCTTACCATAAAAATTTCAAGTTCATTGGGGTAGAATAAGTTCGAAAATTAAGTTCATTTCTTATACGAAAAACTCATTTTTCTGAAATCGTTCTCACGAAAACAATTCTTGTAAAAATAGTATGCAAACTCTAAAAATCATACAAAAATTCAGAGACACTCTTATTAACTTAATTTAAACAGTGACAAAGTTTCGAAATTATTGAACAAGTGAAAGTGTCATTCATCAAGGCCTCTTGCCACTAAAATCACTAACTTCCAAAATCAATACCAATCAAACAAAAATTCAGTAAAAATACTAAAACAAGTCCAAATCCATTCAAAATTTCCAGAATGCATTTAAATATCACCAAAGGCAATATACTAAATTTTCAAAGCAATCCAATTTGTAGAAATACTTTTTAACTAAACCTCCTACGAACTAAATAATAGATTTTCAAAAATTCAGCATGTATTCAAATCACCATTTCTCACTATGTCCAGTCATAACAGCACCTTATCAAGCACAAAACTATTTCCCTAGCTCACTCATGCCAAAAACCGAACATGCACCAAAATGAACCAAAGACCAACTTGTTTTCTAAGATTCTTTTAGAGCACTTACTCAAGCATTTCTTAATCTATTTCAACATACAACCAACTACTAATTCTAACCAAATATCTACAGCACATACTCAATCCAAAACAATTAAATTTTCATGTCCATTCTTTTAAGCAAAAGGAGCCGAATTCTTCATCACTAACAACCAAATTTTACAAACTCTAAACATTTGGATCATACTAATCACTTCCAAACACCAACATACAAATTTATTTGAGAAAAAAACAAAAATCATCTAGCTACTTATCATGCATAACCGAATCCTTTCATTAACAAACACATAGTTTCAAGTCAATATAATTCATACATACACACTTAAACAACACCATTTAGCATCATTATCCACAACCCAAAATAAAATCATTTCATTTATTCATTTTTCTCATGAAGACCGAAAAATAGGACAAGAAAACAACAAAGGTGCATCAAACAATAACATGCATCAAGATAAAAATCATTTCCCTTATTTCCTAGCCTAGGCCGAATCATACATGGAGAAAGAATGAAAATTTTGCAAAACAAAATCAACACAACAACATGCATCTCATAAATCAACCTTCAATTATTCATCTCAAACATAACTAAATCACTAAAATAAAGCAAAATCATTTGGGAAAAAAGTAAAGGTAAAACCGTGAGGACCTCAAACATTCATGCATGTCCCTTTTTCATTTTTCAAACTCAAATCCATACTTGAAAACAACTAAAAATCCATGAGTAACATTAAAAATCAACATGCACAAACCCATTTGAGAGCAAATCAATAAAACCTCCATGAACTCAAGTAAAAACCAAAAATGAAAAGCAAGAAGGAAAAGAAATCAAGATTTAGAAGAGTTACCTAAAAGGAAGAATGAAAATGGGTAGCAAAAGGGCAAGGGTTTCCTCTTTTTCTTCCTCTCCTCCATACGGGCTCCCCCCTCTTTCTCTTTACCTCCTCTCTTTTTTTTTTTGTAATTAAATGAGTGTTAAGAGTGTGTGGGTATGTGGGGTATTTATAGGAATTTGGGGCTTTGGGGTTCATTTGATAAAAATAGGGGTTTAAAAATTGATTAGAGATAGAAATGTGGGTTGCGATAAAAAGCTAGGTCTCTTATTGGTTTGAAACCCTACTTAGGATAGAGTCATTAAATATGGGTCTTTAATTGGGTAGTTTAAAGATAAGTTGCATTAATAGGGTTACCCTAGGGTCTTGTGCACTAATAAATGGATGTCTAATAATCCAAAATTCAAAATGCATAAAACAACTAATTAAAACCGTGTGATACTAGCAGATAGTAGAAAATAATATTTTTCCAATACATTAAATAACATTTGAAAATCATAATTAAATTCGCTTAAATAAAACATTATAATTCCCTCAAAAATTCAAAAATTTCGTGACAGCTGATTTAAATAACAAATTTTACAAAAACAAATTCTACATTTGCATACGATCGTTTTGACTGTAAATTCGTTAAAGAGGATGTGGGATGAAATTAAAGAGGTTAAAATGAAATTAGGAGGAGAAAGGTGGTGTGTGTTTGGAGATTTTAATGCAATCAGAAAAATAGGTGAAAGAAGAGGCGTTGGAGGGGTTGGTAGTTATGCGGCTGAAATGGTCGAATTCAATCAGTTTATTGACGTGTTAGAGTTACAAGAAGTGTCCTCCTTTGGTAGAAAATTTTCCTGGGTGAGTTCTAACTGTAGATCAATGAGCAGGCTTGATAGATTCTTGATCTCCCAAGAGTGGTCTCTGCATTTCAACTTTCTTGTAGAGTGGGTGCTTCCGAAGGATTTCTCGGACCATTCCCCAATTGTTTTAAGGTGCGGTGTTGTTCATGATTGGGGTCCTAAGCCTTTTCGATTTAACAATTATTGGCTTCGGGATCCGAGTTTTCTACCTTTGGTTGAATCATGCTGGAATGAATCGTCGGTTCAAGGTGGGGTGCATATCGGGTACAAACAAAACTAAAGCTGTTGTAAGGAAAAATAAGAACTTGGAATAAGGAAGTCTACGGGAGCTTAGATGCATCCATTAAACAACTAAAGGTTGAGTTGGGAAATTTTGATTCAGAGGCAGTAGTGAGGGATCTGACAGAGCAGGAAACAGAACAGAGGAAGCAAAAGCAGACTGAGTTGTGGAATTTGGCATCTTTTAAGGAGAGTTTGTTATATCAGCGGGCTAGAGTATAATGGATTAAGGAAGGGGATGCAAATAGTAGACTTTTTCATGTAATCATAAACAACGGAAGGAGTCGTAATGAGTTGAAAGCTCTTAAAGTAGGACAAGATTGGGTGGAAAATGTTCCTGAAGTGCGGGCAACGGTTAAAGATTATTTCTCTGAATTCTTTACTGATCAGAATTGTTCAAGGCCTAAATTAGATGGTGTGCATTTTACAAAGCTGAGTACTGATAATGCGTCAAGGCTTATCCTGCCATTTAATTTTGATGAACTTGAGGAGGTGGTAAATGATTATGATGGAAACAAAGCTCCGGGACCTGACGGCTTTAATTTTAATTTCATAAAAAAAAGTTGGAATATTATAAAAAAGATGTGTGGGACATGGTTTTGAATTCCATGGTGCAGGTAAATTGCCAAAGGGGATGCCTTCATACTTTATTGCACTCATTCCGAAGGTGTCTTCTCCTCAGTCTTTGAAGCAATATCGTCCTATCTCTCTACTTGGAGGTATGTATAAAATTATATCAAAATTGTTGACAAACAGATTAAAAAGTGTACTGCAGGATGTTATTTCATTGTCTCAGTCTGCTTTTCTGCCTGGTAGACAAATTTTATATAGTGTGGTCTCGCTGAATGAAATTGTTGATGATGCAAAACGTAGAAAACAGCCTTGTTTCATTCTTAAAATTGACTTTGATAAGGCCTATGATTCGGTAAGTTGGTCCTTCTTGGAATACATTATGAAAAGGGTTGGCTTGGAGGATAGATGGGTGGTTTGGATGCGTGCATGTATCTTTGCAGGCAATATGTTAGTTATAGTTAATGGCTGCCCTATAGAAGAAATACAAATAAAAAAACGTCTAAAACAAGGATCCTCTTGCCCTTTTTTGTTCCTTTTAGTGGTGGAAGGATTGGCAGGGATGATGAAGGAAGCAGTGGCAAAGAATTTGTTCTCACCTTATTTGGTGGGTAGAGGTGGTGTTCCTATATCATGTTACAATATGCTGATGATACCGTTCTGTTGGTGATGCCTTTCAACAAAACTTTCATATGGTAAAGGCGATTCTTAGAGGATTTGAGCTTGCCTAAGGATTGAAAATTAATTTCCATAAGAGTCACATTTATGGCTTAAATATTGAAGAGGACAGCCTGTCAGAAGCTTCTAAAGTACTGATAGGACCTTCCCTTTTTCTTACTTAGGTCTTGCGATTGGAGCAAATGCTAGAAGTGTTGACTGTTGGTCAAAGGTCATTCTTGCTTTTCAGAAAAGACTCTAGTCCTGGAGGAGGAAAAATCTGTCTCTTGGTACACGTATTACTTTAATAAACTCTGTATTGTCTAGCCTCCCTATTTATTTTCTGTCTTTTTTTACTATCCCAAGGAAGGTGAATGAAATTCTTGTGAAGATTCAGAGAATTTTTTTGTGGGGAGGGAGCGAAGAGAAGAAGAAGATAGCATGGGTAAAATGGGATATTGTCTATCAATGCAAGGAGAAAGGGGGACTTGGAATAAAGAATGTGGAAGTGTTTAACAAAACATTATTATTGAGTAAGTGGCGTTGGCAGTTACTCAAGGGGGACGGGGTATGTGGCATGACATTATTAAGAGAAAATATGGTGATTTTGATGCCCTTAAACTAGGAACCAGCGACAATAAGAGGTTGGGATCACAATGGTGGAGGGGTATTTGTAACTTACATATTGGGGAGGTATAGAAGGTGATTGGTTTGAAGGAAGTATTTCTAAAATGATTCGAAGTGGAAATACAGTATACTTTTGGAGGATACTTGGTTAGGGTGTCGTTCTTTTGAAGAATTATATCCAACTCTATTTACAGTTTCTGATGCCAAGAATTTTACTGTGAAAGAAATGTATGTCTTGGTGGATAATGAGTACCAGTGGGATTTTAAGTGGAGAAGACACTTAGGGAAGAGGAACAACTAATGGAATTAAAAAACATTTTATTAAATTTTACAGCAGTTGCTGATGATGATTTCTGTTGGGGATTAGGAAATGGTGGAGTGTTCTATGTTAAAACGGCATTTCCTTGTGGATAAATTTTTTCTCACTACAATCTTATTTAGATTCAGGTCTTCAGGGTGCTCTTAATCTTGTTTGGAAAGTACGGGCTGTAGAGTTATGATGTTTTGATGCTAACAACCTAAAGCCAAGCAACAACATTCAACAAGGAAGCACCACTCATGAAGATTAGAATTAGATTAAGTTTATTTTATTTCTAATCAATGTAATATTTTATTTTGCATATCATGAGAGTGGGTGGTAGCTTTAGGAATCTCAATATAGGTTTTACATATTGTTTAATTATTAAGTGAAGAAAGATTAACCTTGATAAAATAGCTCTAATTAAAGTATTGATCAAAGTATTTTTGAAAAGCTTATTTTTAATCACTTTTTACAGTGGTTAATCGATTAGCTTTATAAAGGTTAATCGATTAACGCGTATAACTGTATCGATTAGCACTAATTAACATAGGTTAATCGATTAGTGAGTAATACGTTAATCGATTAATTACTGTTGTTTCTGAAAAATAATATTTTGTTTAAAAGCTTTTCTTTTCTACTTTGTTAAGGCTACACACTCTTTCAAAATTTTCTATAGAGAAACATACTTTCAATATTCTTTCAAGAACTATTACTTTTTTCCAATTGTGCTATCAAGATTCAATAACTTTCAATCTTCTTCATTTACAATCAATTCAATATTCTAAATTCTATTGAGATTCAAGTTTTTCAAGTTTTAGTATTTTGTGTTGGAGCTATTCACAACAAGGGGTTGTATCAATCAAGCTTTCAACAAACAAGTGAAGATTCTCAATTTGAAGTCTTTGAATAATATCAAAGCAAGTGGAAAAGAATTTGGTTGGAGAGCATCCTTCAACAAATTCAAGAGGACAAGATACGGATTCATTTGGGTAGATTAGCAAAGAGATTGGTACTCTCTTTGTAAGGGGTTAAGATAGGATAGTTTAGAATGAGCTGCATCTTAACATTTTAATCTAACATTTGAAGTATCTAGTATAAACTCTCTATCTTTGATAGAGGGGACTGGATGTAGCTTTCAAGTGGGTGAAAGTGAACCAGGATAAAATCTTGTCTTCTTGCTTTTATTTCTTCTAGCATTCATTAACCAAGAACAATTTAATTAGGTTTAATTTGGGGCTTTTTCAATTCCTTAATAATTAAACTAAATTGGCTTGGTAAATTTACCTTGTATTGCTCATTCATTCATTCATAATTTGTTGGTGCATCAAGGCATTGAAATCTCCATTGAATTCCGATTAAAACTGAATTTTCATCAGATACTGTTCAGATTAATCGATTAAGACGATTGTTAATCGATTAGTTTTTAAGTTGCTTTCGGCATTAATCGAGTAACGCTTTAGTTAATCGATTAGTTTGAAAGTGAGCTTCGGCATTAATCGATTAATACTAAAGTTAATCGATTAATCAGTATATTTTTGTTAGAAAATTTATTTTCTCAAATCCATTCTCTTTGGTGATCGAAATATTTGTATTAAGGCTTCAAAATTCTATTCACCCCCCCTCTAGATTATTTTGAGCCGCTTGTTGGTTTCCAACAAGTGGTATCAGAGCTCGGTCGAAAGATCCGAGCCGTAAAAAGCTTTTTCGAAAAGATCCTATTTTTTGGAAACAATGGGCTCAAATTTCAATCCTTTTGTTGGTGAAGGAGCTTCCATTAATCGCCCCCACTATTCAATGGTGAGGGTTACACTTATTGGAAAATCCGAATGAAAATTTTTATAGAAGCCATTGATATAGAAATTTGGAATGCTATAGAAAATGGGCCTTTTATTCCTCAAATAAGAGTAAATGATACTATCGCTTTAAAACCAAAAACAAGCTGGACTGATGATGACAAAAAGAAAGTACAATATGATTTTAAAGCCAAAAACATCATCACGTGACACGTCAGCACTGTCTTATGACGAATTCTTTAGAGTATCACAATGCACTGATGCTAAGCAAATGTGGGACACACTACAAGTCACACATGAGGGCACGAATGAAGTTAGAAGGGCTAGGCTTAATACTCTCATGCATGAGTACGAGCTCTTTAGTATGTTGCCAAATGAAAACATAGGCGACATGCAAAAGCGCTTTACTCACATCATAAATCATCTTTCTGCTCTTGGAAAAAGTCTAACTAATGGTGAAGTTGTTAATAAAATTTTGAGATGTCTTAGCAGGGAATGGCAACCTAAAGTCACTGCCATCATGGAGTCTAAGGACTTAGAACAAATGGATTTAGCAACACTATTTGGGAAGCTTCAAGAGCATGAGATGGAGCTAGGAAGATTATCCATGAACGAGGATGCCGATAAAAAGAAGAAGGGGATTGCTCTTAAAACTAATTCAAAATCCCTAAAGGCACATGAAGAACCCTCTCTAGTGGATGACTCTGACTCCGACATCGATGATGAGACACTCGGGTTATTAGTCAAAAAACTTGGACGTTTCCTTAAGAAGAAGAGAAATTTCAATAGAAATAGATCAAGAGACTCTAAGGACACTCAACCAAGGAACAAGACCAATAAAGACAACATCATATGCCATGGGTGTGGGAAGTCGGGCCACTATAGATCAAATTGTCCAACCAATTCAAAGAAGCACCAAAGTGACAAATGAAAGCCCAATCAATCTAAAGGAAAAAGGGTGTATATAGTGTGGGATGAACCGGAAACTCAATCTTCAACTAGTTCATCGGAAGATGAAGAGCTTGCTAACCTTTGCTTGATGACCAAGTTTGATGAAGAAGCATCTTCAAGCATGAAATCAAGTGACAACGCAAATGAGGTACATTATCTTTCTGATGCTAGTTCTAATTCTAATTCCCCCTCCTTTGATGAACTATACAATGTGTATGTAGAAATGCATAAAGAGTTGAAGAAACTAGCAAAAATAAATGTTGAAAGAAAGAATTTCATTTTGAAACAACAAGAAAAAATTTTGGAATTACAAAATTCTCTTGAAGAGTTAAAGCTTCAAAATGAAACCCTTGAACTCATTTATGCAAATTCTACATGCAATTGTGATTTGAAAACAAATGAAACTTCATCTTGTGATAATTGCAAATCTCTTGAAAAAAAAGTTTTTAATTTGAATGAGAGAATTGCAAGGCTCACAAGAGGAGACACTTCATTGGATCATTTGCTTTCTAATCAAAGGAATAATAGTAATAGAATCGGACTTGGGTATACCAAACCCAAAAATCGCAATTTTCGCAAAGTTGGTACATTCTCTAAAATTGATTTTTCAAAAACTCCAACTTGTCATTATTGTGGTATTTTTGGGCATAATTCAAATAAATGCAATATTAAGAAATTTGGTATACCAAGTGGAAAGTATGTATGGATTGTGAAGGGGACTACACCCCAAACTAACATCAAAGGACCCAAGATAACTTGGGTACCTAAGTCAAGTAAATGACATTGTTTTGTAGGTGTGCCTTCGAACCCAAGAACGAAGATGGTACTTGGATAGTGGGTGTTCGAAGCATATGTCGGGAGACAAAATGCACTTCATTGAGCTTACTTCAAAAGGTGGTGGTCATGTGACTTATGGCGACAACAACAAAGGCAAAATTCTAGGAGTTGGGAAGATCGGTAACTTATCTAACCTTGTCATTGAAAATGTTCTATACGTAGAAGGCTTAGAACACAACTTGCTTAGTATAAGCCAACTATGCGATATGGGCAACAATGTGACCTTTACTTCTGAATTTTGTTTTATCAAAAGTTGTATAGCTGATAGTGTTAAGTTCGTAGGTCGTCGTTCTAATAACACTTACTTAATTGATTTGGATGAGATAACTTCATTGTTTTCAACATGTTTTAAATCTTTTGATGATGAAGTTCGTCTTTGGCATCAACGAATTGCACATGTCAATGTGAATCAATTAAATAAACTTTTGCGAAAAGACTTAGTGATTGGTTTACCTAAACTTAATTTTAAACTTGATAGTATTTGCGACTCATGTCAAAAATGCAAGCAAGTTAAAAACTCTTTTAAACCTAAAAATGTGATAAGCACGACAAAGCCATTGGAGTTAATCCACATGGATTTGTTTGGCCCATCACAAGTTCGGAGTTTAGGTAGCAATTACTACGGATTTGTTTTGGTAGATGACTTTACTCGATTCACATGGACATTGTTTTTATCCGCAAAAAGTGACACTTATAAAAGTTTTAAAAAGTTTGCCAAGCTCATCCAAAACCAATTAAGTTTGAAAATAGTGTCTTTTAGAAGTGATCACGGAGGTGAGTTTGAAAATTCAAAGTTTGATGCGTTTTGTGAAAAGTTTGGTATAAATCATCAATTTTCAGCCCCTAGGACTCCGGAGCAAAACGGAGTTGTAGAAAGGAAAAATCGAGTCTTAGAGGAACTAGCACGTACTATGCTTAAGGAATCTAGAGTTCCCTCTTACTTTTGGGCTGATGCGGTTAATACCGCGTGTTATGTCATAAATAGGGTTCTTATTCGTCCGCATTTGAATAAAACACCTTATGAGTTGTTAAAAGGGCGAAAGCCAAATATCTCTTATTTTCATGTGTTTGGTTGTAAGGTGTTTATTTTAAATAACGGTAAGAACCCGGTCGGCAAATTTGATTCAAAAGCCGATGAAGGTATTTTCATAGGATATTCAACTCATAGCAAGGCTTATCGTATTTTTAATAAAAGAACCTTAACCGTAGAAGAATCAGTTCATGTCGTGTTTGATGAATCTCCGAAAGGAGAGTGTGTTGTTTCTTGTGATGATGAGAATGTAGGTACATTTATGGATCATGAGAATCCAACACAACAACAAATAGTAGAGAATCAAGTTGAGAATGGAGAAATGCAAGCACAAGAGAAAGACTTAGCTCAAGCACCGCACTCCGATCTACCAATTTCTTGGAAAACGAACAAAAATCACCCGGTCTCTAATATCTTAGGTGACATTGCTAAGGGAGTGGTAACCCGAAGCACTTTAAACAATTTTTGTTATTATGTTGCTTTTGTTTCACAAGTAGAACCTAAGAATATTAGTGAGGCTCTTCAAGACGAACATTGGGCTATGGCCATGCAAGAGGAATTAAATCAATTTGAAAGAAACCAAGTTTGGGAGCTTGTGCCAAAACCTGATGATCGTCCTGAAATTGGTACTCGTTGGGTTTATAGGAATAAACTAGATGAGTCGGGTATTATTGTTAGGAATAAGGCTAGGTTGGTAGCTCAGGGGTATAGCCAAGAAGAAGGCATGGACTATGATGAAACGTATGCTCCCGTAGCTAGATTAGAAGCCATAAGAATCTTACTTCCTTTTGCATCTATAATGAACTTTAAGTTGTATCAAATGGACGTTAAAAGTGCATTTCTTAACGGGTACATTCAAGAGGAAGTATATGTCTCACAACCTCCCGGATTTGAAAGTTTTGAACATCCGGACTATGTTTTTAAATTGAAAAAGGCTTTGTATGGTCTTAAACAAGCTCCTAGAGCTTGGTATGATCGACTAAGCAACTTTTTACTAGAAAAGGGTTTTAAAAGAGGTGTCGTGGACACTACGCTTTTTATTGAAAGATCCGGTAAGGATATACTTTTGGTTCAAATATATGTTGATGATATTATTTTTGGTGCAACTAATGAAAAATTGTGCAAGAAATTTTCTGAAATTATGCAGAGTGAGTTTGAGATGTCTATGATGGGAGAGCTTACTTTCTTTCTTGGACTACAAATCAAGCAACTTGATGATGGGATCTACATTCGTCAAGGCAAGTATTGTAGAGAACTTCTTAAAAGATTTGGCATGGAGTCATGCAAGGAGGCATCAACTCCAATGAGCGTCACATGTTACTTGGACAAGGATGAGGTCGGAAAACCCGTTGAGGTAACAAAATATCATGGCATGATAGGTAGTTTATTGTATTTAACTGCTTCTCGCCCTGATATTATGTTTAGTGTATGCATGTGTGCTCGTTTTCAAGCTAATCCGAAAGAGTCACACTTAACTGTTGTTAAAAGGATTATGAAATATTTAAAAGGTACAACCAATACCGGTTTATGGTATCCTAGAGATGCCCTTTTAAAACTAATAGGTTTTTCGGATTCCGATTTTGTGGGTTGTAAAGTAGAAAGAAAAATTACAAGTGGAACATGCCACTTGATTGGTAGTTCACTTGTATCATGGTTTTCAAAGAAGTAAAATTGTGTAGCTTTATCAACCGCGGAAGCCGAATACATTGCGGCCGGAAGTTGTTGTGCTCAAATTCTTTGAATGAAGCAACAACTTTTGGATTTTGGTTTAAACTTGTCAAAAATTCCTATTAAATGTGACAATACATCCGCAATCAATTTAACTAAAAACCCGGTATTGCATTCAAGGACAAAACATATTGAAATTAGGCATCACTTTCTTCGAGATCATGTTCAAAAAGGTGATTGTGTTATTGAGTTTGTTCAAACTTCAGATCAATTAGCTGATATTTTTACGAAACCATTACCAAGGGATACTTTCTATCGTATTAGAAGGGAACTTGGTATTTTTGATGAATCCTCTATTAGCTAATTGTATTTGAAATTTTTTTTAAATCACCTTAAGCCTATTTCATTATGCTTTGTTGTTTGGGTTGTTGTATTTTGAAAATCATTTCATTATTCTCTTAATTAGTAGTTGTGTGTGTGTGTTTTTCTACAATATGTTTACTTGCTCAATTATGTGTGCTAAATGCTAAGTGTTAATATGTGTTTGTGTGCATGAAAATTTTTTAAAAATTTCAAAAATTTGAGTTTTGTGCTCATTAATCGATTAACAGTCATTCATTAATCGATTAGTTTTAAAATCTCTTTCGTACTTAATCGATTAATGAATCTGTAACTCGATTAATTTTAAAATCACTTTCGCACTTACTCGATTAATGAAGTTCTAAATCAATTAATTTTAAAAATGCTTTCGGTCTTAATCGATTAATGACCTTTTTACTCGATTAAGGGTCTTTTTTAATCGATTAAGGGTCCAATTAATCAATTAAGGACTTCACTAAATTAATGCCTAAATTTTATAAAAACCCATTTTCAGCACTTTGGCTCATTTTTCTTCTTTCTTTTCTCTCTCTTCTCCGCTTTCTCTCTTCTCTTCTCACATACGAAAATCGCATTTTAACACTACTGGACTATTGTAATTCGATTTTCACCAAATTTCTTCCATGAATCCTCCTCCTATCAACATTTCTACCAAGATCCATCATCAATTTCACTCATAACCCACAAAAATTTGATTTTCCCCAAATCCCAGAAAAACCCTAACCCTAGAACCGAACTCTAACCCTCTTTTCCAGCAAGATGGCCTCTTCCTCCTCTAATCCTACTGCTCCTCCACGCAAGAAGAGACCACTGCACAAGGACAAAAATAATCCATGGTTTTCTCAGGCTGAGCGTGAATCAAGGGCTCCGAAGTTTGATGATCGGCTATTTGGAATCATACGGTACATAAACTTCGCATGGCTAAGGAAAGAGAGGTTTGCATTTCATGATGTTCTTCTTGCTCAGAATGTTCAGAAATTTCTGGAATTTAATACACATTACTATCCTAGATTGGTTAGGCAATTTTATCAGAATTTCACTAAGATAGATGATGTGTACCAAAGTCAGGTTAGGGGTGTTCATTTTGTTATTAAACCTGATGATTTGAGAATTCTATTTGGTTTGGAAGATGAGGGAACCTTTTTTTGGTGATGATGAGTCTGTAGAACTTGAGGTTGATCCTGCAAAAGTGTTTCAAGATGCTGTTAGACCTGGTGAAAATTGGGATAAGGGTACTAAAAATGTTAGTTTGTTGCATGCTGATGATAGAATTTTGTTATACATTATTGCATATTGTCTTCTTCCAAAAGGGAATCAAAATTATGCAAAAGTGCAAGAAGATGATTTGGCTTTGTTTTATGGAATTAAGCACCATGTTAAGATTAATTGGAATAGAATAATCTTGGCTAGGATGCTTACAGCTGCAGAATCTGCTTCTACCCAATATCTTCCATATCCCATGCATGTTACAAAGCTTCTTAGGCATTATGGTGTTCCTATTGCTGATAGTGAAACTTGTGAAAAGGATTCGGAAAGGAAATGGTGTCTGAATAATCATCATATTAACTATATGAGGATTGGGTTTCACAAGCCTACAAGGTCCTGGTTATGGAAAACTCAGATTAAGGCTTTAGCAGAGGCTGCCCAACAGGCTGCACAGGCAGCACAGGCTCCACCAGCTGCTCCTCCTCCTGTTGTTGATCCAATGGACATGGATCAAGGGGCAAATATTGAAGATTTTATTGATTTTGATAATCTGGATGCACCCTTTGATGCACAGGCTGCTCACACTTCCCTTGTTCAGCATATAGATGAGAGATTTGATGCTATGGAGCAATGTATTGAGCTTCAGAATAGGGCTATGGAGCAACGTTTGATGGATCACTTTGCTACTCTCTTCCACCATCCTCCAAACCCTTAGTCCTCATGGTTTTTATGCTGATTTTCACATGATTTTCGCTGCTATTTCACATGTTTTTGCTGCACATTACTCACTGACTTTGCTGCTGATTTTACTGGTTTTCTCATGTTTTTTTTTGGGTACTTGTTTTATGGCTGGACAGTTATGATTTTTGCTATGGTTGATGTATCTAGGGTCTGTGTATGGCCTAGTTTACTTTCATGTTATATTTTGATGCTATGACTTGGTATCTGGACTTTGTTATCTGCACTCTGATTTTATATATCTGGACTTTGTGATTTTATATATATACCATTGTATAGCACTTACCTCCAACTTTTGGCAAAAAGTTTTTTTTAAAATAAATTCAATGCTTTTTAATGATGCCGAAAGGGGGAGAAAATGTTTGTTGATGTTGTTTTTGTAGGATAAGTTTTTTAGATATTATTCCTAAGTGTATTACATTTAGAGGGAGTATTTAAAAACTTAGTGCTTCATTGTAAAGAAGGTTTGTCATTATCAAAAAGGGGGAGTTTGTAGAGTTATGATGTTTTGATGCTAACAACCTAAAGCCAAGCAACAACATTCAACAAGGAAGCACCACTCATGAAGATTAGAATTAGATTAAGTTTATTTTATTTCTAATCAATGTAATATTTTATTTTGCATATCTAAGAGTGGGTGGTAGCTTTAGGAATCTCAATATAGGTTTTACATATTGTTTGAATATTAAGTGAAGAAAGATTAACCTTGATAAAATAGCTCTAATTAAAGTATTGATCAAAAGCTTATTTTTAATCACTTTTTACAGTGGTTAATCGATTAGCTTAATAAAGGTTAATCGATTGACGCGTATAACTGTACAACACTGATTATGTTAATAAAGGTTAATCGATTAGTGAGTTAAACGTTAATCGATTAGCACGAATTAACATAGGTTAATCGATTAGTGAGTAATACGTTAATCGATTAATTACTGTTGTTTCTGAAAAATAATATTTTATTTAAAAGCTTTTCTTTTCTACTTTGTTAAGGTTACACACTCTTTCAAAATTTTCTATAGAGAAACATACTTTCAATATTCTTTCAAGAGCTATTACTTTTTTCCAATTGAGCTATCAAGATTCAACAACTTTCAATCTTCTTCACTTACAATCAATTCAATATTCTAAGTTCTATTGAGATTCAAGTTTTTCAAGTTTTAGTATTTTGTGTTGGAGCTATTCACAACAAGGGGTTGTATCAATCAAGCTTTCAACAAACAAGTGAAGATTCACAATTTGAAGTCTTTGAAGAATATCAAAGCAAGTGGAAAAGAATTTGGTTGGAGAGCATCCTTCAAAAAATTCAAGAGGACAAGATACGGATTCATTTGGGTAGATTAGCAAATAGATTGGTACTCTCTTTGTAAGGGGTTAAGATAGGATAGCTTAGAGTGAACATTGTAATCTAACATTTGAAGTATCTAGTAGAAACTCTCTATCTTTGATAGAGGGGACTGGATGTAGCTTTCAAGTGGGTGAAAGTGAACCAGGATAAAATCTTGTCTTCTTGCTTTTATTTCTTCTAGCATTCATTAACCAAGAACAATTTAATTAGGTTTAATTTGGGGCTTTTTCAATTCCTTAATAATTAAACTAAATTGGCTTGGTAAATTTACCTTGTATTGCTCATTCATTCATTCATAATTTGTTGGTGCATCAAGGCATTGAAATCTCCATTGAATTCCGATTAAAACTGAATTTTCATCAGACACTGTTCAGATTAATCGATTAAGACGATTGTTAATCGATTAGTTTTTAAGTTGCTTTCGGCATTAATCGAGTAACGCTTTAGTTAATCGATTAGTTTGAAAGTGAGCTTCGACATTAATCGATTAATACTGAAGTTAATCGATTAATTAGTATATTTTTGTTAGAAAATTTATTTTCTCAAATCCATTCTCTTTGGTGATCGAAATATTTGTATTAAGGCTTCAAAATTCTATTCACCCTCCTCTAGACTATTTTGAGCCGCTTGGTTTCCAACACGGGCTCCCTCCAAAGTTTAGGCATTCGTGTGGAAACTTCTTTGGGATCGTCTTCTAACAAAAAAGAATCTGATAAGGAGAGGAGTATATGTTACTTTTGGATTGTGCTCTATGTGGGAAGGAGGAAGATTCTCTGCATATTTTCTTTTCATGTTTTGTGGTGGCTGGTAAGATATGGTCTGAAATATGTGACTAGCTACATTTACCTCTGGTGCATAATGGAAATAATGTATGTGAGGTTTTTGTTAATTATATGGAGCTGTGGAAAGGAAAAAAGAGTAAATTAAAGGGTGCAACTATCTGGTTTGTAGTGGTATGGGTACTGTGGCTTCAACGTAACAAAAAGGTATTTCAAGATGCAGATCCAGATATGTGGAGACAGCTATGTGGAAGTCGTGGCAATGGATAATATTCTGGGGGTTTTGATATTTCTTATAATAATTGGCGCTTGTGCCCAGTACTTAGCTAATTATTATGTGATTGTAATTAGGGAGGTCTTGTTGGCTAAAGGGTATTTCTTGTACCTTGTATCAAGTCCGGTTTGAGGTGGTGTATCTTCTGAGGTACTGCTATGCTCTTTTTCCCTTGCTTTGAATTTTTTCCCTTTTGGGTTTTTTCTTAGCAAGGTTTTTAAGGAGGTAGGGTGAGATTTTTATCATGGATGAGGTGCTTCATTTGTATAGTTTGGTAGGTGTAGGTGGGAGATGTATTATGTATGTTCAATTATCTTCACTTTAGTGTGAAGGAAACTTATTGTATTTTGGCTTTGGGGCTTCTTTGAGCACATGATAGGGTACCTTATGGCAAACCTTTCATAGAAGGTGGGGTCATTGTTGTGTGCTTTAATGCTTGGTTGCCTCCTTTTTAATGGATTCTTTTTGTTTGCTGTTCAAAAAAAAAAATGTTTTATCATTATAAAATAAATTTCACATTTCCAAATAATTATTTTCATTCATAAATATAAATCAAATAATATAATTATATAAATTCGAAAAGAACTGCCTAATCAAAATTCTCAAGAATCAATTTATTAAAATATGAAAAATTGCGGTATTACAAGTAATTGATTACTTTGTCCCAAGTAATCGATTACAGTCTTTTGAGTAATAGATTCCAGAGCCTCTGTCACATTGTATGATGCAACATTTCTAATAAATTATTTGTGCAAAGTAATCGATTACTTTCAGCCAAAGGTAATCAATTAGTCAAGTTCAAATACTCGATTATGAGCTCTTTGATTTTTCTATGATGCTGCAGAAATAATCGATTTTCCTTTTTAAATAATCGACTACTCTGACTAAAACTTGTAAAAAAAGTTTTTCATAGCTTAAAAAATTATAGCCAGAGATTTTTCTAAAAGTATTTTCTCAGAAACTGTTACGAAAACATTTTTCACAAATTACTTTTAAATAAAAAATATTCTCCGAATTCTAATAGAGGCCTAAAGACAAAAGTGAAGAAAACTAACTAGCCTTACAATAATAGTCTTATAGACAGATTGAGACAGGTATTAGACACTTGATTCCTTTGAGACTAAGTCCATGGTTTTCTTGATTAACTTCAAGCTTTTAAAATTCATCTTAGCTTTTGAACTTTAATCACTTGAGTCATCTTGTCAACCTCCTTAGGATCATTGCATTGTTTTGCAAAACATAACTTAATCCTTGGAGAGTATGGTTAGTCCATATATGAATTATTATGCACGAAATAATCCACTTATCCATGAAGCACATACATAATTCATACAAATAATTTATTTGATATTTGTCATCATCAAAATATAATACATTTTACATAATGAAATCTAACACAACCTTCCCCACAAGCCAAAAAGCATCCTCAATGGCATCATGTCCATCATAGGCTTCCTCTGTTATTTCAATTACTGCAGCCTCCTCTCCTCCGAAGTCTACCTCCTTCCTACGTTCCTTGTTAAAACACAAGTCTCGGATGATAACTCAGTTATGGGTTAGGTATAGCCCTACCGTGAGAGCCAAAAATTAAGAAAAATCCTTGGAAACCCCTTATGTCACCACAGCCGCCAAGGAACCCTAACAGAGAATGACAAAGAGAACACGACTTACCTTTTACTATATATTAAACTAAATATTTTTAATGTAAAACAAAAATTTATAAAAATTTCAATACAAGTTATTTTCAATACAAGTTGAAAGAATAAAATTATAATATTACATTATTTTTTAAAATTTTATGAAATAACCATTCTTCTTAATCTCTGTGATATAATTAAGTGTAACCAATAAATAAAATTAGATGAACTACTGTTTTATGAGATTAACTTCTCGCTCATGTTAGATTGTTTTAATAATCTTTAGTGGCTCATGTAACTTAAAGATTGATTCTTATTAAAGAGGGTTCAATGTCATGATGGTTAACCTTATTAAAGTCATTTAGAATCAATTGGGTCTTTTATAATTTAAAAGTCCCTCTCTTCTGCCTTTATAAAGAAGTAATTGTCGTAACCACATAATAGTTGAGCGAAAGGGTGCAACTGTTCAGAATACTTATATATATATATATCAGTATCAGTTCAAGGAACATATGAGACAGTTAAGTGGTTAAGTAAGATAACAGTAAGAAAGGATTCTCCTATCATCAGAGAAACCTGAAAAGAGAAAAGAACAGAGGAGAGAAAAACTAATCTGATCAAGGAACTCAAAGGTAAACTTAAGAAGATCTTCAAACAATTGATCCAAGTAAGTTATTGTTTATAATCTTCATTCATAGTAAATGATTATTGTGTGAGAATCATGAATTCAAGATCCTTAATTTGCTTTCAATTGGTATCAGAGCAAGGTTTCTGAATTTTGTGATTCTCCGCTAAAATTATAATGATTTCCGTTGCACCGAATCGATAATACATGCATAGTATTATAATTACTGTTTGTTCTCAGATTTATCGCCTTATAGACTTGCGACTAAATAAATGATTATTCCCTTTCGGTCATTGTAATTTTCCGCTGCATGAAGGCTTCATGAAAGTACATAATAGTCATCTTGCACAGTGTTCAAATCATGTGATTTGTCTGATATGCATATTTTATTTATTTATTTCTTCCTTTTTCCTTTATGCGATTCTTGTCTGCTACTTAATCCGTGGGCTTAATGTGTTATATATCTATAACTTGGTATGTGAAACACATATTCATGAGTATGCCTCCCTCACTGTACCGTGTATGTATATAAGTTTTTTGTTATTTTAATGGGTATTAACGAAAGTTCTGCATATATGGTTATGTATATACATGGTTATGTATATAAGTTCTTTGGATTTCCTACTGAATTGTGTAGGCTGAAAGAATTATATATTGTCATTGTATGAAATTATTATAGATCACACGAATGCTTGTGTATATTATATATACAACATATGGATTTTATTTGGAATTATATTATGGGTTAGATTTGTTAATTACCAAAGTAGTCAAATCTTAGTTTTTAATTCCAAAATTGTATGGTTGTTCCAAATTACCCATAAGTTTGATGCTATATAAAAGTAAATTTATGGATTAAATTAAATTTATTATTATAAGGTCTCCATGTGTTACCCAAAGGTATGCCATTGCTTATAATTAATAATACTAAAGAATTATTTGACATACTTGGAGAATATGTTTGTATATCCAAAGATAACTTGCATGTTCATTTAAGCGGAACTAATTGTCTATTTAAGTATGTTGGAGTTAGCATCATTATTGTTAGAAGTTATGAATTTAGGTGTAACCCGAAGGTGAACTTAAATACATCGTCAAAGTTAGTATATGTTTGAATCTATTACATTTACTCAAAGCATTAATGGTATAAGCATGTGAAATGTTGCAGTTTCCGCTAATTTATATGGTATGGGCAATGGAGTCATTAAATTCAACGGGCTGAATTATGCTGATTGGTCTGAGCAAATCAAGTTTCAACTTGGTGTGATGGATTTGGACCTTACACTGATTATGGATGAGAAGCCCGCGGCCATTACTGAGACTAGTATAGAGGCTGACAAATATCTTTATGAGGCTTGGGAGCGGTCTAACATATTGAGCTTGAATTTAATGAAAATGACGATGACAGAAAATTTAAAGCCGTCAATGCCCAAAACCGATGATGCCAGGGAATTTATGACAAAGATTAAGGAATACTCTCAATCGGATATTACTGACAAGTCCATTGTTGGGAGCCTAATGAGTGAGTTAACAACAAAGAAGTTTGAGTGGTCACAGTCCATTCATGATCATGTAACTAGTATGGCAAATCTATCGGCAAAATTAAAGACCATGGGTATGAAGGTGAATGAGACATTTCTGGTTCAGTTTATTATGAACTCACTTCCTCTAGAATTTGGACAATTCCAAGTGAACTACAACACTATCAAGGAAAAGTGGAGCTTCCAGGAACTTAAGGCAATGTTGGTTCAGGAGGAAGGGAGATTAAAGAAACTGAAGGATCAATCCGTCCATCTCGTGGGGTATGATGGTGCTAGCAGCAGCAAGGGAAAGCCAGGTTCGAAGGGTAAAAAGAAGGAGAAAGCCTCAATGAAAGTCAATGAAGGCAGAATCCAGAAGGAGCAAAGATGCCATTTCTGCAAGAAGAGAGGTCACTTCAAGAAAGACTGCCCTAAAAGAAAGGCTTGGTTCGAAAAGAAAGGTATTTACTATGTTTCAGTAAATTTTGAATCAAATCTTATTGAAGTACCTAATAGTACCCGGTGGTTAGATTCTGGTGCTACTACTCATGTTTCTCATGTTACACAGGGATTTCTTTCGATCCAAACCATAAAAGGAAATGAAAAGTTTTTGTACATGGGGAACAGAATGAAGGCACAAATAGAAGGAATTGGGATGTATAGATTGATCTTGGACACTGGATGTCATTTGGATCTTGAAGAGTGTCTTTATGTTCCTGGTTGTGCTAGAAATTTAGTTTTTGTTCCAATGTTGGATAATATAGGTTTTAACTTTAAGATTGGACATGGTGTATTCTCATTATATAAAGATAAGTACTATTACGGTTCTGGTACATTAGTTAATGGTTTATATCGTTTTAATCTTGATGTTAATTTTATTGAATCCCTGTTTCATGTTGAACATAATGTTTGTATTAAACGTAGTGCACATAATGAAAATTCTGTTTTTTTGTGGCATCAAAGATTAGGTCACATATCCAGAGAAAGGATACTGAGGTTAATGAGAAATGAAATTTTACCTCAATTGGATTTTGATGACTGGGGAATATGTGTAGATTGCATTAAAGGCAAACTAACAAAAAATTGATCAAACAATCCTACCACAAGAAGTAGTCAATTACTTGAGTTAATACACACTGATATCTGTGGTCCTTTTGATGTTCCGTCATGGGGCGGTGAAAATTATTTCATTACCTTTATTGATGACTACTCCAGATATTGTTATTTGTATCTTTTGCATAAAAAGTCTCAATCAGTGGACTTCCTAAAGGTGTTCATTGATGAAATTGAAAGCCAATTAGATAGAAAAGTGAAAGTAATGAGGTCTGATAGAGGTGGTGAGTTTATGGTAAATTCAATGAAAGTGGACGATGTCCAGGTCCGTTTGCAAAGTTTCTTGAAAGTCGGGGCATATGTGCACATTATACAATGTCCGGTACACCTGAACATAATGGTGTAGCTGAAAGGCGGAATCGTACTCTTATGGATATGGTTAGGAGTATGTTAAGTAATAGTGACAATGTTGTACCTATATCACTATGGATGCATGCATTAAAGACTGCTACATATTTGTTGAACAGGGTTCCTAGTAAAACAGCTACTTCATCGAGTATCCGGAAAAATCAAAGGGGTATAGATTTTACTGTCCTAACCATAGTACGAGAATAATTGAGTCTAGAAATTCTCGGTTCATTGAGAATGGTCAGTTCAGTGGGAGTGGAGAACCACGAAATGTGGATATTAGAGAGATTCATATAGAAACTCCTACATCTAGTGTTCCTCCTCAAGTTGTTGTCCCTCTTGTTGTATCACAGTCACACAACACGGCAAGACAACACATTAATATTCCAAACCCACAAGATGAACATATAGGTAATGAACCAGCTAATGATGTGCAAGTTGCAAATGAACAAGCGATAGATGAACCACAAGAAGTAGCATTAAGAAGGTCTGAAAGGCAAAGAAGATCAGCTATTTCGAACGTGGTTTACTCTGTTGAGTATGGATGTGACTTAAGCATTGATGAGGATCCAGTCTCATTTAGATAAGCCATGAAATGTAGCAATTCTGAAAAGTGGTTCAATGCCATGAAAGAGGAGATGAAATCAATGGATGACAACAATGTATGGGAACTAGTCGAGTTGCCTGAAAATTCAAAGCGGGTCGGTAATAAATGAGTCTATAAGACCAAACGAGACTCGAAAGGCAACATTGAAAGATACAAGACTAGACTTGTTGCCAAAGGTTACACTCAAAAGGATGACATTGATTATAAAGAGACCTTCTCTCCAGTTTCAAAGAAGGACTCCTTAAGGATTGTCATGGCGTTGGTGGCTCATTATGATTTAGAGCTACACCAAATGGATGTAAAGACCGCCTTTCTTAATGGTGACTTGGAAGAAGAAGTTTATATGGACCAACCAGAAGATTTTTTGGTCACAGGAAAAGAAAACTTAGTGTGTAAGTTAAAGAAGTCAATATATGGATTGAAACAAGCTTCCCGATAATGGTATCTTAAGTTCAATGATACCATTACGTCATATGGTTTTGTAGAAAATGTTGTTGACAAGTGTATCTACATGAAGGTCAGTGGGAGTAAGTTCATTATATTAGTTCTATATGTTGATGATATCCTACTTGCTGCTAATGACACTAGTTTGTTACATGATGTAAAGAAGTTTCTTTCTATGAACTTTGAAGTGAAGGATATGGGTGAGGCATCCTATGTGATAGGAAAATTGAAATATTCCGTGATAGATCACAAAGACTTTTAGGATTGTCTCAAAAAGGCTATATCAATAAAGTGCTAGAAAGATTCAAAATGGAAAAGTGTTCTCCTAGAATAGTTCCAATACAAAAAGGGGATAAATTTAGTGAAATGCAATGTCCCAAAAATGACTTGGAACGAAAGAAAATGGAGTCTATACCCTATGCATCAGTTGTTGGGAGTTTGATGTACGCTCAAACATTTACTCGGCCAGATATCAGTTTTGTTGTTGGAGTGTTAGGCCAATATCAAATTAATCCCGGAATGGATCATTGGAAAGCTGCAAAGAAAGTTCTTAGGTATTTACAAGACACCAAAGATTACATGCTCACATACAGAAAGTCAAATCACCTGGAGGTAATCGGATACTCAGATTCAGACTATGCAGGATGTGTGAACTCTAGGAAATCCACATTTGGTTATGTTTTCCTATTAGTTGGAGGGGCAATTTCATGGAGGAGTGAAAAAGAATCTGTGATTGCTACTTCTACTATGGAGGCTGAATTTGTGGCATGCTTTGAGGCCACTGTTCATTTATTGTGGTTGCGGAACTTTTTCTCAGGGCTTGGCATTGTCGACAGTATAGCTAGGCCGCTCAGAATGTATTGTGATAATTCTGCAGCTGTCTTCTTCTCTAAGAATGATAGGTACTCTAAAGGTGCGAAACACATGGATTTGAAGTACCTGAGTGTCAAAGAAGAAGTTCGGAAACAGAGAGTGTTGATTGAGCATATTGGTACTGATATGATGATAGCGGATCCGCTAACCAAAGGGTTAGATAAGACCTTGTTAGAGAGATGGGCATCATAGATAAGACCTTGTTAGCATAAAAGTAAAATATGTACATATATGTATGGTTATATTGCTCGTATTGTAATGACACTTATGAATTCAATTAAAGTTATGTTTCTGTTTTGATGATTTGTTATCCACATTATGTTATATATATGTATTGTATAGTGTGATGATGAATTGTGTCTATGAAAGACATCAAGGATAAAAGTCATTTTGGGTTGAGTTGATTATGTGATACATGGAAGGAACCATGTCGCTATTATTGACTTGTGACCGCCATGATCCGATCATCTTAATTCAATTAAAGGTGATGGCTTAATAGTTTCAATGTATAGTGTACAATTATGGTTTGTTGAATCTTCAAGTCATCACATGAGCCAAGTGGGAGATTGTTAGATTATTTTAATAATCTTTAGTGGCTCATGTAACTTAAAGATTGATTCTTATTAAAGAGGGTTCAATGTGATGATGGTTAACCTTATTAAAGTCATTTAGAATCAATTGGGTCTTTTATAATTTAAAAGTCCCTCTCCTCTGCCTTTATAAAGAAGTAATTGTCGTAACCACATAACAGTTGGGCGAAAGGGTGCAACTGTTCAGAATACTGATATATATATATCAGTATCAGTTCAAGGAACATATGAGGCAGTTAAGTGGTTAAGTAAGATAACAGTAAGAAAGGATTCTCCTATCATCAGAGAAACCTGAAAAGAGAAAAGAACAGAGGAGAGAAAAACTAATCTGATCAAGGTACTCAAAGGCAAACTTAAGAAGATCTTCAAACAATGGATCCAGGTAAGTTATTGTTTATAATCTTCATTCATAGTAAATGATTATTGTGTGAGAATCATGAATTCAAGATCCTTAATTTGCTGCAGCTCATGCCAACTTAGTTGTCATGTTGGACATACACCACCTTAATAATTGTAGATAGAGTAACTACAAAAAAAGAAGAAGATAGGATCAAAGGAAATTTTCTTTGGGAGATGTTATTAACACCCGTTTCATTACTACTTACATCCAGTTTTTATAAATTTTTGCACTTGCTTACCAATATTATCCTTATATTAATAATACTTACATTCATATATCTAATACTCACACCCATAATCCTGTTATTTGCACCCGTAATCCTAAAAACTTAATACTAAGTCAAATTTTACTACTCACACCCACCATCTTCAACCTCTCATCATTAATCCACATGATCATTTTCAACCTCTCATCCTTTTCTTCTAATTCCATGAAAATTATTAGATTTAAAGTTTGATAAGCAATAAAATTGATAGAATTTTAAAAACGGAACCTGTCTATGATTTTTATACTTGATAAATAATAATGTAGTAATGTACCAGTATACAGGAGCAAGAGCAACTAAATATGATAGAAATATCAACCTCAAGCACTCATGAGCAACTAAAAGGCGTCACGCATGCTGTAAAATGGCTTTGGCCATGGTTGCCTTCTAATATTTTTGACAAAGAAAGAAATTGGTCATATAGCCAAAGCAGACCCGTTTATGGAGGAGGAGGAGGAGGAGACCATTTGGAGATTTGATGTGGAATTGAGAATAAGATTTGTAAGAAAAAATTATTCATCAAATTTTAGATCTAATGATTTTCATGGAATTGAATGAGAAGGAACTTGAAGATGATTACGGGAGTTGATGATGAGAGGTTGAAGGTGATGAGTGTGAGAAGTAAAATTGACTAATTATTAGGTTTTTAGAATTACGGGTGAAAATAATAAAATTAGGGGTGTGGGTATTAGATATATGAATGAAAGTATTAATATAAGGGTAATAAATGCAAAAATTTATAAAAATCGGGTGCAAATAGTAATGAAGTGAGTGTTAATAACATCTTCCATTTTCTTTTTGTCATTTCATATCTCAGTCCATCTAAGTACCATTTAGCTAGGGAAAAAAAAGTCACGTCTCTTTCTGGTCTGCTAGGGTTTCTAGAGACTAGGGTTTGTACGTGTGTTTTCCTGCGTCTATGCAGGCTTTGTGTCACGTCCTGTGAGACTTCGTACTCCTTGTGGGTTTTAGTGGTGTGTAGTAAAGTGAAGATGGATGAAGTACTATCAGAGTTGTGGCAGAAACTTAACCTTACGGCAGAAGAGGGTGAGGGTGTTGCTCTTGCACCACCAGTTCCTGATGAAATTGCTTCTCACCCTTTATGCTTAGTGGGAAAGGTAGTAACGCGAAAGAACGTTAGTCTACAAGGGCTTACGGATACATTGAAGAGAATATGGAAAACTCAACCAGGGTTTACTGTGAGACCGGTGGGGGAAAACACTTTCATTTTTAGGTTTGGAGCCATACATGAGAAGAGAAAAGTGTTGGATGGATCGCCATGGTCTTTCGACAAAAGTATCATAGTGTTCAGGGACTACCAGCCTGACGTTCGAGTATCTGAGATGGAATTCACCCATGTTTTGGGTAAGAGTGCATGACCTCCCTCTAGGCATGCGTAATAAACATGTTGGAGTGGCTATAGGTGACATAATGGGGGGTTTGGTAGAAGCTGAGGTTGATGATTTCAGATAATCTCTGAACTCGTTTTTACGAATCAAGGTTTGTATCGATATTACAAAACCTCTTCGGAGAGGAGTACTGTTAGCAAGGGAAGCTTGGGAGAATAAACGCTGGTACTGGTTTTAGTATTAACGTCTACCCACGTTTTGTTATAACTGTGGGATAATTGGACACGGGGATAAGGATTGTATGCAGGATCAGAGTCAGGGCAAAAAAGGCTATGGTGACTGGATGAGGGCTGCTGGTTTTTTTTGATACTCTGATCAGCCTTGATGAAAGCTCTAACAGGGAGAGGAAGAAAGGGAATACTAAAGCAATACCGCCACCAATGCCTTCTCTAGAGAAGCTAGTATCACATGAGGAAACAAAAAGGCTACTGGATGCTTAATTGAATGGAACGCCGATTAATACCTCATCTATTAGCCAGAGTGCAATGACTGATTCGCATGCAGGTATAGGTGGAAAAATATCAACAAGAACTTGGAAAAAAATGGCTCGTAACACGAATGCTGGGGTTGTTGTTAATGAACCACATGTTGCAGGCCAGAAAAGAAAAGATGATATGGATTTGGTAATGATTGACGGAGATGGGAGGATTGGGGGTGATGATAGATTGAAGAAGTTGAAATGTGAAAAATCCTGGCAGAAGGTAAATGCATTGGCGGAGACTGGTTTCCAGTCCCGCCAGAACCAATGAAAATCATATTTTGGAACTGTCGAGGGCTTGGGAACCCTCGAACGGTTCAAGCCTTAAGTCTTTTATAAAGACTTCAAGTTCCCACCTTGTTTTTTGTAACGACCTAATTATCTCAACTCGATAATAATAGTTAGGAATGTATTTGAATTGTGAGGAAGAGTCAAGTGGATTGTTTTTAAATGAATAATGGAGTGTATATTGCGATTTAGAATTATAAAGTATGAAAAGGAAGCATAGGTAATAAAGATTTGAGGGATGTAATGACCCCAAAGTTCTTAATCTTATAATCATAATTAGGTGCGTGCATTTGAAGTATGAGGAGTTGAGTGATAGGTAGTTTGAATGAATAATAATTACTATAAAGTGTCCAATCAAAACTTATAAGGGTATATAAGTACCTAACGCACCGGGGATTAGAGTGAGTCCAATATACCGTAAACTTAGTTAAGAATTGGAGAAGAGAATAGAATACCAAATATAGGTTAAAAACCGGAGAAATGAACAAGCATTAACTAGGAAAGTTTCGTAAGATCGGGTGTAATGAAACTTGGATTCAGCAACTTGAGATATAATTCGACTATTTAATAACTTCCCAAAGATGCATGTAGTGGAGGAAGGAATAAGAAGGTCACTTTAAGCCATATGGGTAAGCAGAAGAAAGTCCTAGTGCGTTCGGAGATCCGTTTGTCAGAATTTTTGGGATTTTATGTTTGAGTGCTTAATAAAAAGGTAAAACAAGAAGTATGGTGGAAGGTGTAAGTTTTATGTTATATGAGTTTGATATAGTGTTAAGAATGATTAAAATCCATTAAAATGGGCAAAAAATTGCGAAAATCGGTGTTCCGGGGCGAACCGGTGCGCCGGGGCACGAGCCGGTGCTCCCAGACGCACCGGTGTGGAAAAATCTGATGCACCCGCGCCAGACGCGCTCAGGCGCGCAAAGTTGCCCAGCGCCAGAAAATTCGCGCACCAGCCAGAAGCTTCCAGAAATCCTGGCGCGCCCAGGCGCACCAGAACGCGCGCCCAGGCGCGCGGTGTGTATAAATTAGCACCAGCCACACCAGATCGCGTAAAAGGGTGCACCAGAACCAGGAAATCCCACACCAGAACCTCCAGGTCGCACCAGCACGCACCGGTCTTCATATTTCAAGCACCAACACTTATTTTCTTGCATTAACAAGCCTAGACCCACCCTTAACACTATAAATTCACACCACCAAACACCTTCCCACCAATTCTAACTCATATTTTCATATTCTTCCAATTTCCCTCTCTTTTTCATATATTTTCCAAGACAAGTAGTTATAATACCTTGATGTTCTTGAAGTTTTCCTCAACCAAGCCAAAGAAGAAGGGCTCTAGGAACTAGCTCACATAACCTAGTGCCCGGAGTTGGATTTTCTTCTCCCTTGAGGTAAGGGAGGAACTCTTTTCCTTTTAGAATAGAGATTAGGTTCTGGAATTTGTAAAGGATTAAATTGCACATATTAAACCCTAGGATAGTAGATTTTGCTCTATCACCTACCTGTGTAGGTGAATTAAACATTTCTGGGTTGAATATTATTAAAAACCTATGATTTCCCCAATTGTGAAATAGTGTAGATAAAGTGCTCGATGAAATGCCTAGAGGAAATTTAAAATTTTAAGAATAATTAGAATACCTAAAAATGATGACTATGCAATTAAAACTATAAAATACAAGTTATTGTACTAATAATTTACTCCCTCCGGTCCAAAATATAAGCACCTTTTGACCAAAAGCTCTACCTTTAAGAAAAGTAGGTTAAGTTAGTTATTTGTATTGGAATTGTAAATTTTAAGGGTATATTTACCAATCTATCCTTTTGTTTTTTAAATTTTTAATCCAAAATTATTTCCCACCCATTTTTAAATGACACTTTTGCCTACAAACATAATTAATGGAGTATTAAATAGGGTTAGTTTAGTAAAATTTTAGAAAAGGTGCTTATATTTTGGACCAAAAACTTTTGGTCAAAAAGTGCTTATATTTTAGACCGGAGGGAGTAATAGTTAGTATTAATATACTGTAAAGATTATTACTAAAAGAACGAAAACCCTTAGTTGTAAATGAACTCTCTTAGGTTTATGCTAACTGACATACATATGGAATAATGATTAAAGTACTTAAAACAAGTTAATATGCTATTATTTAAGTAATTGTTAGTAGTATAATACAAATATGATTGCAAGGAATAAAACTATTATGAAACTAAAGTAAATACATTAAGATTGAAATTATAGTCGATTATATAATAATTGAAAGATTAAACTAATGATGGTTTTCAACATGGTGAAGTAAATTAGAATGTCACTAAAATAAGTGTACAAAATGGTGACGAAAGTGATTTACTCATGAACTTTTATAATTAAGAATGTAATATATGAATTGAATATCCTAGCTAAAATGAGTGTACTAGTTAAATTTTACAAATTTCATTTACTCATTTCAATTCTTAATTTCTATTCTACTGTGAAAGGATGTTCACTCTCTTGTGGTTTAACATTTTAGGTTGAGTTTGGAGGAGCAAGAACTAGATTTTCATGATGGTGAAGGACGGAAGAAAAGAACTCCAACAACTGATTGCTTGATTCCATGTTGTACATCCAATGAAACTTTTAAAAATTGTACTACAAAATTTTTATACTAATGAATTTACATTTATTAAGTATGGGATGTTACATTTTTTCTCTCGGAAACAAGGTTGTATGTAAGGGAGTTAGCTCGCCTAAAGCACGGATTGGGGTTCCCTAATGTTCTTGGTGTTGATTGTAATCATAATAGGGGTGGAGGCCTTGCATTATTTTGGAAGGATTCAATTAAGGTCTCACTTCAATCTTTCTCTAAAGGGCATATAGACACAGTTGTGGACAGTGGGAATGGGGTTGTGTGGCGGTGTACTGGCTTCTATGGCCATCCCATTACTGCTGAACGTTATACTTCTTGGAATCTGCTAAGTCACCTTCACTCATTGCTTAACCTTCCTTGGATTATAGGTGGAGATTTTAATGAAATTTTATTTCCGGCAGAAAAGTTGGGAGGTAGCCTTAGGCCTCAAAGTCAGATTGATGCTTTTCGAGACATAATTGATGATTGTGCTCTCAAGGATCTTGGCTTTTGTGGTAATCCTTTCACTTGGTCATGAAATATCCGTGGTGGAGAAGTGGTCTTCGAGAGGTTGGATCGAGTACTGGCTTCTAATAGTTGGATTGATATGGTCTCCAGAGTTGAGGTTCGTCACTTAGCTTCATCTGCATCTGACCATTGCCCTGTTGCATTAAACTTCATTATTCAGGCTAAAGCTCGTCGTATCTTTCCCCATGCTAAAAGATTCTTTTTCGAGCAAGCTTGGGTAAAGCATGATAATTGTGAGCAGGTTATACAGGATTCTTGGCACTCTTCTACTTTTCCTCCAAGAGCTGGTTTCATTGAGCATACAATTACTGACTGGGAAGTCTTTGGGTAAGTGGAGTAAAGAAGTGTTTCATTCTCAGAGGAAATTCAGAGATTACAATTGAAGTTGGAAGAGCTTCATGCTGCACCTTCATCTCATGCAAACTAGACAGTGTAACAGGAAGTCTCGATGAGATTAAATGAACTTCTTAGTTGGGAAGAGGTTATGTGGAAACAACGAGTCAAAGTACACTGGTTGCAAGAGGGAGACCGAAACACTAGTTTTTTTCATAAGCGTGCATCACAGCGAGCAAAAAAGAACACTGTTCACAAGTTGAGGCATATGTCAGGTCAATTGTGCTCTGATGAAGTAGAAATGGGAGCCATAACAGTTAACTATTTCTCAAATTTGTTCAGTACAAGCAATCCAAACCTAGTGAAGGATGTTCTTAGTTCTATGTTATCTAAGGTAACTTCTGGTATGTGTGATCTATTGTTATCCCTTTTTTCAATTCTGGATGTGAGAGAAGCAATTAATCAAATGTTTCCTACCAAGTCCCCGGGGCCGGATGGTTTTCCACCTTTATTTTATCAGTAGTATTGGGACATTGTAGGGGAGGACGTGGCACAGTGTGTTCTTTGTTTCCTTAATGGTGAAGGCTCTCTTTCAGGACTCAATTACACTCACATAGTGTTTATTCCTAAGGTAAATAATTCTGAAGATATGACTCAATTTCGACCTATTAGTTTATGCAATGTACTGTACAAGATCATATCTAAAGTTCTTGCAAATAGGCTGAAATTAATTCTTCCTAGTGTTATATCCGAGTCGCAGAGTGCTTTTGTTCCTAGCAGGCAAATTACGGATCACATTCTTATAGCCTATGAGTTAATTCATATGTTGAAGAATAAGAGAACAGGTAACTTGGGCAGTATGGCGCTGAAACTGGATATGAGCAAATCCTATGACAGAGTCGAATGGTGTTTCTTGGAGGCAGTTATGTACACAAGATGGGGTTCCCGGACAGGTGGATTCAACTCATAATGTCATGTGTATCATCTGTTTCTTTTTCTGTAATCATGAATGGTAAACAGTTTGGTAATTTCAGGCCAGAAAGAGGCTTACGTCAGGGTGACCCTCTATCTCCTTATCTGTTCATTCTTGTGGCGGAAGCTTTATCCTCTCTGTTTCATAAGGCTGAGGAGAATGGTCTTATTCATGGAGCGAAGGCGTAGCGTTATGGTCCGTCAGTATCTCATTTATTTTTTGTGGATGATAGCTTGATTTTTACGAGAGCCTCGGAAGGGGAAGCAAATGCCATAGTGGAGGTGATTGATAAATACTGCACTGCTTCTGGTCAGGCTTTCAGTGAGTCATATCTTGGATTACCCACTCATGTGGGTAGAAACAAAAATCATTCCTTTCAAAACATTAAGGACAGAGTTTGGAAGGGCATACAGGGGTGGAAAGAGAAGCTTCTATCTGCAGATGGTAAGGAAGTTTTAATTAAAGCAGTAATGCAAGCAATCCCTGCTTATGCTATGAGTGTGTTTAAACTTCCAATCAGTTTGTGTACTCAGCTAACTGGTTTATTTAATGGGTTTTGGTGGGGTTCCTTAGATGAAAACAAAAAAGTCCATTGGTTAAGTTAGCGGAAGATGTGTTTTCTGAAAAGTGAGGGTGGTTTGGGCTTTAGAGATCTTGAGGTTTTTAATTTAGCCTTGTTAGCCAAACAAGGTTGGAGATTATTACAGTATCCAAAATCTCTTGTATCTCGCATGCTTTAGGCAAAGTACTACCCTCATTCCTCTTTCCTGGATGCTGATTTGGGAACAAATCCAAGCTTTACATGGCGCAGCATTATGGAAGGCAGATTGATTTTGAAGAAGGGCATCCGTTGGCGTATTGGTTCAGGGATGCAAGTGGGGGTGTGGAGAGATCCGTGGTTGCCTCATCCTTGGGGTTTAAAACCATCTTCCACAAACCCATATGGCACCTCCCAGTTACTAGTTGCGGCTTTGATTGACCATGATACTAGGCAGTGGAGACAGGATGTTATTGGATCCTTATTCTCACCAGAAGAAGCTGAGTTTATTATGAGCATACCTTTTGTCCATAAATCCAGGGGAAGATGTTCTGACATGGCACTTTGATGCTAAAGGTTTGTTTTCTGTTAAAAGTGCGTATAAAATGGAAATGCATCGGCGTCAGCAGGCTGTTCAAGGGGATAACAGCAACTCTAATCCCTATAGTAGGATGCACTGGCAGAAGCTTTGGAATGCTCAGTTTCCGAATAAAATTAAAATTTTCTGGTGGAAAGCTTTGAGAGGCATTCTTCCCTCTATGGAAAATCTAGCTCGGAAACACATTGACACGGGCTAGAACTGTGCAAGATGTGGGGGTGGTTTTGAAACCCAAATGCATGCTTTATGGAGTTGTTCATATGCGCAGAAGGTGTGGGAGAATGCTGGTGTTCAGGATTCGATTAAACCGAGAGAAGGAACGGTTCTTGACTGATTTGTGGACTTATATACAACCAAATCCAAAGAAGATGTCGCTTGGCTGATGGTGTTGGCCTGGAGCATATGGAATTCTCGTAATGCTTTCATATTTCAACATAAAGAAATTCCAAGCAGGGGTACAATCATCAGTGCAGAAGGGGTGTTCAACAACTTCATGCGTTATGGTAAGCTGAAACCTTTGTCTAGCTCCTCAATATCTATTCCTAATAGCTCAGATGCATGGGTCCCTCCTCCCCCTGGAGTATTAAAGTTGAACGTGGATGCTGCATGGAAGAAGAACGCAACAACTGGTGCGACAGGTATCATTGTTCGGTCTAGCACTGGAGCGGTTCTTGGCTGTGAGGGCCGGCGAGCCTCACTGTTGGCCACGCCACTGATGCAGGAGGTTGAGGGTGTGCGACATGCTCTGTTACTTGCTCAACAGAAGGGTTGGCGCTCTATCATCGTGGAATATGATAATCTGCATGTTGTGGAGAGACTCCATAATTGGACAGAGGACTTATCTGTATTTGGCTTATTAATTGATGTATCAAGTCTCTAATTCCTAGCTTTAGTTATTGCCAATTTTCCCATATTCGTAGGATAGGCAATGTGGCAGCACATAGAATTGCTAATGAAGCAATGCTTGCTTTTGATTCAAGGGTGTGGTTAGTGATGGCAACGGGGCGGGGAACGCTTGGGGAGGCCTTTCCCATTCTCCATCCTCGGGTCTGATTTGCCCTCCATCCCCATCCCCATCCCCATTCCCCATGTCGGGGGTAGATTAACCCCCATCCCCATTCCACACCACCCCACGGGTCCCCACAGGGAACCTAACTTCAATTTGACCTGTTATAAAATTCACAACGTCGAATAGCATTTTTAAACTTGTACACTACAGAAAAATAATCGTTAAAATTCAAGAGATTCAATCCAAAAAAATCGTTAAAAAAATCGTTGAAATAATCGTTAAAAAAATCGTTGAAATAATCGTTAATAATAATAATTATAATTATAATTATATATGTGAAGTTACTAAAAAACCTATTTTTTAACTATATAAAACCTAAATATTCAAGGACATATAAGTAAAACTGTCGGGGACAGGGAACCCGCGGGGACTAGGGAACCAATCCTATTCCCCGCCCCGAAATTTGTTCGGGGGAAATCCCCGCCCCGCCCCCGATGGGAAATATCCCCAAACTCGGGTACTCGAACGGGGTGTTCCCCGCGGGGATCCCCATTTGCAGTCTCCCATTGCCATCCCTATGGTATAACAACCCCTGATTTTTTTTGGATGTAATCCAGCATAAAATTTGTCCTCTTTTAAAAAAAAATAAAATAATAATAATAATAATTGTAGATAGAGTGGTTAGTTAGCGTCAAGTTCTACAAAAGATATGTACTCCCTTCCTTTCGTTGTCATAACTACCTGATTCTTTCCTTTTTTTTTTTTTTATAAATATAAGCATTAATACTTAGGTGTCCCTGCAGCTACCAACTGAGCTGACTTACGTGAATCATTAAAATAATTTTTTAATGTGAAATAAATTAGATTATAAGATTAGTAATGTTAAAATTGATAATATTGGTATATATAATTTTACAAAATTAATTGGGGAGATGTTATTAACACGCGCTTCATTACTACTCGCACCCGGTTTTTATAAATTTTTGCACTTACTTACCTATATTGTCCTTATATTAATACTTACATTCATATATCTAATACTCACGCCCCTAATCCTATTATTTGCACTCATAAATCTAAAAATTTAATACTTAGTTAGTTTTACTACTCACATCTACCACTTTCAACCTCTCACCATCAACCTCATAATCATCTTCAATCTTTCATCCATGAAAATTATTAGATCTAAAGTTTGATAAACAATTTTTTCCCTCTAAATTATTAACCGAACACAAAAGTAACCAGTAATAATGAAGAAACACATATTTCTGGTTCAAAATGCATTAAGGAGATAATCATATGTTTCATACTTTCATTGAAATTTCTTCAACAAGGAAGAAACCCATACACCGAACTGGTTTTTGTTATATATATGTATGTACAATATTTTATTGTAAAAAATGAAATGAAAGAAATAGCATGAGATAAGAAAAAAGGCTGAAACAATAACATGTAAAATAGGATTAGTTTTGTCGGTTGATCTTATAGTTTTGCAAGGTGATCCGAATTTGATTACCGACGGTGGCGTTTACATTAAAAAAAAAAAAAAACCTTCAGTTTTGGCTTGTATCTTTTGAAAAAGGAAAAGGGTGTTAATAATATTATCTGGAAGTAATGTTATTATAAGAGAGGTTGAGAGGATGAGACGTTGAAAATAATTATTAGGGTTGATAATGAAAGATTGAAGGTGGTGAGTGTGAGCAGTAAAATTGGTCAAATATTAGGTTTTTAGGATAATGGGTTTAAATAATAGAATTAGGGGTGTGAGTATTAGATATATGAATGTAAGTATTAATATAAGGATAATATTGGTAAGTAAATATGCAAAAGTTTATAAAAACTGGGTGCGAGTAGTAATCACTACTATTACAAAAAACCCTTTTGAGGGCGGTTATTTAAGTTAAAAGAGAGCCGTTCCGAACCCCCCTTAAATCCAGTGCCCTTGTAAGTGACACAGTTATTAGGGTGGTTCGAAATTGTCCTCTATACTTTTTTAGAGGGCAGTTCCGAATGCCCTCTTTAAAAGTATAGAGAGTGGTTCCGAACCACCCTCATAACTGTTCCACTTACAAGGGCACTAGATTTAAGGGAGGTTCGGAACGGCCCTCTTCTAACTTAAATAACCGCCTTCATTTATTCTATTTTTTATTTTTTTTATATTTTCTGAACCGTCCTCTTTAACTACTTTTTGAACCGCACTCGTATATCTTTTTACTAACCACCATTATTTTTTAGGATTTTTTTTTTATATTTTCTGAATCGTACTGTTTTGCATTATCATGACACACGCAACATCATACATAATTCTAATTCTATGGAATATAATATATAATACAAGATATATTACTTATTTAATTCGACAAAATGACTTCCTTGTATCATTAAAGAGCTACATATAAGACTGATATCATTATATACACATATGATGATGGCAGCTAGTGATAACATCAAAAACCCAAAATCAAAAATCCAGCAACCCATCACAAAATCCCAGCATCACAAATCCAACAACACATCACAAAATCCCAAAATCATAAATCCATCAAACCAAAAACTAGTACAGTAAATCACAAGTCCAGCAAAACCATTATAGTACTAACGTCTCTTGTGAAAAAACCTTGTAGTTCTTGGCATATATGATGCCTACAATTCCTCTAGCAAATGAGAAGTCAATTCTTCTCTTCATGAAGCATTTCACGACTATATTCTTTATAATCGCAATCTGAGAAGTACTGAAAAATGAAATAAACAGTTAAATTAATAAACAGTTTATACTTTATGGACAAAATCATAAACGAGAAATCAATAAATTAGTGCTCGGAGAAAATAGGGTAGAATGAGATGAGCACTTCAAAAAATTAGTGCAGAATGAGTTGATGCAATGAGAAAATATATAACACTTACCCCATAAAACAAGAAAAATCAGCCAAACTTCAGAGCACCGTCAATTCTGTAACAGGAGATAGCACACAATTATAATACAAACAATAAATCCAATAGAAAAGAAAAATTGATATAAAAGAAGAATCTTCAAAACATACTTTTTGTAATTGAATAGTGAAAATAAAATTCCTACTCATCTACAATTATCCACTTGGTTTCAATCCCAAAATTAAAGCAAACATTACAAACATATGCTGCAATGATGAAACCAAGACCGAAGAAAATCAGGTCATACTCACGGTTCAAGCATCCAGTAGCTTTGCCTCTGAAAATTTTAATTATCTTCTCCATGGGCATAGTAGCAGTGTAAAACATCAACACTTCCCACCTAAATTGGCATGAAGGAATTCAAAATCCCAACAACTAATTATTAAAGGGAATAAAGACTTGTTTTCCAATTAGAAAAGACTAGTAGTGGAACAAAATTACGCTAAGTGTCAAATTGCTAAGGACTAGACCATGGATGACGTGGTGGCCCAGTAACTAGGACCAACTATTAATTTCTCACTTAATAGAGCCTTGATTAACTACAAGTCATAATGTGACATCTTTATGAGCATTAAGTAATAATATGTACCAAAAGATGGATTATAGTTAACAATGTTAGATTTTAACCTGACCAGCAAATTACTACTAATAGTAATACTTTAATAAAAACTACTGAACTTGTAACACAAATATATGATGATGCTCTTTTTCTAACAAATTTCAAGAAAAAAATTATTTACAGAATTGCCTAAAGTACATGTGTTCCTTCAACCGAAATATACAAGATCTATTAAAACAGGAAAATCTTAATTTCAGATAATGAACGTACAATTATGAAACTTAAAAACATTTAAAACAAACTATATTCAGCAAAATGAATCTAAAGAGGGTAGAAAATCAATGTCCAGCCTCAATAATTGGTACCTATGAGGTTCTAATGTGATATGAGACATCCTATAGTTGCGTAGAATTTCACAAATTTCTGCAGGCCGCAACCACCGATGTTGGGCTTCAAATCGTAATTGTTGCATATCTGCGCATTCATATTAAGGCATTCAATCAAATATCTAATTTAGGTATCAGACCAAATAAATAGATGCAACGTCAATTGTCGAGCAAGCTTAAAGAATCAAATTATAGCCACAAAAATATATGCATCAGTTAAAAAAACAAGTGCTAACAAGAAAGAAAGATGAGTCTGACTGATGAAAGAAGCCCCTGTGCTGTCAGCCAAGACCTGAACATCTGAGGCCAATGTGTCCAGTAAAAAACTTAAGCATCTATTTCTCCCCAAAAAATCACTTAACCAACCAACTACATTATATTCGTCAGAATCTGTTTGATTTAACCTTTTTAAGTGCGAACTTGCATTAGCTTATTTTGTGTTAAGAAAAGCTTATAATCTACATGGTGTAGAATGAATTTCAGGCTAAATACCTGTTTTGGTTTGGGTATAAAAAAAATCAAATCCGAACACATAACAAGTCCTTTTCTCCTGTGATCTAGCCCATTATCATTTGCAGGCATGGTCAGAACTCAGTAACAGTGAACCATTATCTACACCAAAAACTCAAAGCTTGCCATCAAATCATGGCATAAGGTATCAGTTCATATTAGATTATAGATAGAGGCAATCACCATGGGAATTGTTCCAACTGAGGCAGTAGAAACTCCGTCAAACGCATCACAGCAGCTCCGAAGGTGGCAGTTCTTACTGGTTCGAGCCTGCAATAGTTTCAACCAGCAGAACGAGGAGGCAGGGGTTTCTTAAACTCTGTTATCTAACATAGAAAATTCACTTCAGTTATTAAATAACAGAGTATACACTAAAATATTGCTCACTGACTCATGAGTCATGAGTTTGTGAGACTCACTGAATTCTCAAGAGTAGCAAACCAATTGAAGCTTAAAATGTTGAAAAATCAACTAGCAATTAGAAACCTTATTGTCAAAAACTGAAAAATCCTCAATCCAAACTACACCTGGTCTAAGATATATAATTTATCATAATTAACTAATCTTAGCTCTCAGTTTAAAGTGATGCCACTTAATCAAGACAAAGACTGAAAAGGCAAAGTAAGAATGTATGAATCTTCCAAGCAAGTCAAAATGGTTGATAGAGTGAGGTACAACTATTCATCCCAAAACTAGCATTTAGGTTTTGCATTTCATCAACAGAGATACTTCACATGTACAAATAGTTTAGGTGGTGTGCAAAATTTTGCATGAGTCTCAGAAATTAAAAAAGGGACCCCAACCAAATCTGTAATGCTGGAAGCTAACAAGACTATAAGTGATTTGATATCAAGCAGAAGCTGACAACCATAAGAAAATATAATTGTGATTTATACTCCTTTTTTAATAGGCAAATATATTTTTTTCTATTCTTTTTATAGGGGAGGGGGGAAAGGCACCGTCACTAAGATTTGAACCATGTTTCCAACACTATGTTCCGTAGCTCTACCAACTAAGCTAGCTCTTCGGGGCAAGTATCTGATTTATATAAAAGTCAAATCTTAAAACTCGTTTACTCCTCATTGTATAGGAACTACCCTTAAACTACCGCCCTCAAATGCCTATGAAAGTGCAATATTAGTTTATAGCTGAGTTTAAGTTAAGCTCAAGAGCACACCAGAATGAAATGCAAGTGACACTAGTGCAGAAGTAAAGAGTATGAGAAATACTCAAAATACCCCTGCAAAGAAAAGATACAAGAGCAGTTTTTACATAAACAAATAAATAAGAACTAAACCAACCAAACCCTTGCACCTAACCCATACAGCAACAACCCGAGAGAAAAAAATTCACTACTAACCCACACATAAAGACCAACACAACAAACCAGCCCCTGATTCCAAAAAACACCAATTAAACTCCCTTAACATCCAGCGAAGGTCTCTGCAAAAAATGCAGCAAAAACAATAACAAAACAGCAGGATAGCATTCTGCAGAAACACAATATCAGACTAGCAGCCACCACAAGAAGGACCGCTGCTAAATACTGAGAAAAAACAGGGCAAAAAACACTGAAAAATCAAAAACCTAAATCTCTCCTCTAAACCCAAAATAAAAAGAGGGCAAAATTGAAATCCCTAATTCCAGAATCAATAGAAGAGGGAAATTTAAAAAAAAAATCAAGAATATAAGAGAGAATTAGCGATGACATGCAATGGAACGATGAGGGCAAGTGGGGTTGCTTACTGAGAATCAAAAAATTAAAAAAAAAACAAAAATATAAGAGAGAATGGGATTGCTTACGGAGAATGAGAAGAAGCCTTCGAAATTAAGAGATTGAAGCAGACCACAACCACTACCATCGTCGCACCCGCCAACGGAGGACGTAGAGGAGTGGCGGCAGCGAACGAGGAAGAGGAGGATGAAGAGGAGTGGCTGACGCCAACGGTGGAAGAGCACGGCGACAACAATGGAGAGGAAGACGGAGAGAGGAGAACACGCGACGACGATGGAGAGAGGAGAACACGCGACGGCGATGGAGAGAGGAGAACACGCGACGGCGATAGAAGGAGGGGAACACGCATGGCGACGGATGGAGGAGAAAGAAAGCTAAGGGGAACACGGATGGCAATGGAGAACGAAGGAAGTGAAAGAAGGGAGTATATGTTAAAGATTTAGGGCAACCCAGTTTGCATCCGTTTTTATTTTTTTAATTTAAGGTTTAAGTAGGCGGTTCAACGACAGAACCCTCTTCTATAGTCCTCAAAATTTTATTTGATTTTAATATTTTTTAAATAGACTAAATGACGGTGTAACACCCCAAAATTTTAATCCCCGATTAATGAAATGTTTATTATAAATTAATTTATAATTAATGATTTCTATTTTAATCCTTGATTAAAATCTGTATTCATGTAGTTAATAAATGTGTGTGTATTGATTAAATAAATATAACAATGCATGAAATAAGTATTTTTGCATATTAGTCCCTGGGTTGGGACCTAGAAGCAAATATAGGAAAGGTTTTGGAGGGAAAGTAAATAAAATAATTATTTTTCAAAAACTGGGCAAAATACTCGAGTATTTTCTGGAATACTCGAGTATTCTGGACAGAGTTGCACGAGTTAGTGCGTTTGGTGAGTCACCATCAACGATTCCGTGTCGTTGACACGAAATCATCACCTTGCCACCACCATAGTAGTCGTGTCGACCTGCATGAGTGTTTCCCCACTCTATTTAAGCTCGGCAACACCAAATTGTTGAGGTTCTTGGTCAAATTCGAGTGTGTTGCTTCAGTTAGGGTTCCTGAGTTCAAACGATCGATTCTCCCTCTCTATTTCGATTCGAGTCATAAACTATACACTAATACAAAGCTCACATCACGAGCTTTGTATAAACACCAAAATCGTGAGGATTGAGTGAGTGTGGTGGAAGATTCAAGGCTTGGAAGTGGAGCTGTTCTTGGTCAAGCTGTGTTTGGAGCTTACTTTGATTTTGATTTCTGGTAAGCTCACGAGTCCTTGAGTTCCAAATTTGATTTCTATAGTTAGTATGTGTTGCATAGAGTATAGAAAATCTAAAATCCCCAATTCTTATCTCTGTTTCATGTGTGAACCAATTCAATTTTGGTGGTGCACTCAAACTGCTCTGCATGTGATGCTTGAAGCTGTTCTGGGTGTTGAGGAGCCTTTTTCTTGCAAATCCTTTGTTGATTCACGTCTGAGAGGTAAGGGGAAGTAATTTCGTACACTAGATAGAGTTTAAATTCTATTAAATGCATTAGAGAGCCACCAAGAGGCTCTAAGGGCTTAGATTGAATAGGAACTTTGGTTTGGAGACCAAGTCATGCTCTAAAACTGTGTTGAGCAAGTCTTAAATCATGCATGTGAACTTAAATGAACACTATTTCATGAGTATTGTGCTTATTATGCAATTTGAGGTGTTGAGTTGTCAAATTGTGTATTTTATGCATTAAGGATTGATTCTCTGTCAAATCTGTAATTTGATATGAAATGAGTGTTGTAACATGTTCTATTTATGATATATGAACTTTGTGGATCCCTGGATTGGACTAGAATTGAGTAGAACTGGAAATGGTGTGTTAAAACTAAGATTTCAGTCTGTTCTGCTGTGAAACACTCGAGTATTGGACAGGGTACTCGAGTAAAATGTTTGTAAAACAATGTAATTTGAGCAAGAACACTCGAGTATTGTGTCTAGTACTCGAGTATCGAGTAAGACCTGGGGACATGTTAAGGCAAACCACTCGAGTAATGCAGGGGTGACTCGAGTATTCTGGAAATCATGATGAACACTCGAGTAACCCATGAACTACTCGAGTAATTTAATGAATTTGAAACCCAAATCCCCAGAAAGTCATGAACACTCGAGTAACCCTAAGAACACTCGAGTAATCTGGAAAAGTTGAAAAACACTCGAGTATGCTGAATTATACTCGAGTAATTTACCAGAACCTGAGAAACACCATTTTCAATTCTGACTTAGTTGGTTAAGAATTTAACTATAATAATCCAAAGGATCTGAACTTAAAAGAGATTGATTAATATAAGTGTACCGTTTGGTGACGGTTCTTTTTAAAGATAAAATATGCCTAGGTGGCCAGTAATGTATTAATCAATTTCCTTTAAGCTTAGAAAGTGATGCATTCATTCTGGAGTTGGATGGTAGGACGTATATCATGTTTTTGGTAAACATGTGGAGGGCCTCTGGGAGTGCCAATATGCTTGCTTGATGACACGTTGTTGACGTGGTCGGCTTAGTGGATGCCGATATGATTATACCGTTTGGATGACGGTCCGTTTGGATGACGGGATATGCTTGGGTGGCATGGATTCCAAGCTTGTCGTGTACATTCTAGGTGAATGTATGAATTGTTGTATACCTAGGAATACAACGCACGATTGAGTGCTAGGTTGTCAGGGATGGACGTCAGAGAGTGATATAGTTTGATGAAGATAGGCTTGAGAGCTAAATTCATGCATCATGTCACTCATTTAAATTAAATGTAATAAATGAAATGAGTATGAGCATCCTATGTGCATTCAATAACTGCTAAGTGCTAAATGCGATTGTTGTTCATTGTTGCATACTTACATATTCATATTGTACAAATTTATACTCTGTTGATTATGTGTATAGAAATGCTTACCCCTATGCCCTTGTAGGTGATGTCTCGCTACATCGCTTGCATCGAGATCCGGCCACTTCCTAGTGGCATATGGATCTATGAGGACCATCGCGCGGTGTTCGAGGGGGAGGTAGAGATTACCTTCTACCATCCGAACCCGTTGATTCGATTTCGTCCTCGTAGATTTAGGATTCCCATCATATACACTATGCACGTACCCCCGTTTTACACATACCATGGACCACCTCCCACACGACCAGCTCGCTCTTATCACAGTTTTCGTTTTCGACCTACCCGCTCACACCCTTTTTCTTCTAGAGTCGTCCGCGAGGAGACTCCCCTTTCTGATCCGAGGAGCCCCATTAGGGTCACACCATCTCCCGACCCTGTACCCAGTGGTAGGGTACACTCCCCTTCGGATGAGATCGAGGAGGATCCAGTGGAGGACGAGAGCGGAGGCCAGCCTGTCGTGCATTCTACTGGGAGTGACTGGAGGGATGACGATCCCTAGGTATGTGCATATGGTGTATGATGTGGATCTGAGGATCCGATGTGGCGTTGTTGTGGAGGAGATTTTGTTGCTGCTGCTGTGTTGATGATGATGCTGTTACCTTTTGCTTCTTGGAGACTGCTACTATCACTACTACTATTGATGATGCTGCCAGATCTACGTGACCACCTCTAGAGTCCATATTTTGCTATGTATATATTTTGTAGATATACTTTTGAGTACTCTAGGGCTATGGTTACACTATGATGTAGATATGCTATGGACTTGTTTGGATCTTGGAGACTTTGTTACTGGGACTATGTACTCATGACTCTTTTCACGTATATAAATATAACCTATGTGTATATTTCTATTAGATGCATAGTCCTATAATTTCCGCTTACTCTGATTTAATCATTAAACGAGTTCGGCTACATGGTATTAATTTCGCGAACCAAAGCACGGGTAGCTTCATTTACTTTCTATTATATAAATACGATTTCGAAACACGAATGTTACCCAATTCATGAAAAGGTTTTAGAAATTGCCGAATTCGATACAACTGTTTGAAATGAGTTAGAAGTTCTTCTCCAAGAATTCCAAGTTTTGGTTTGTGCACCCGCTTTAAAAGAAAATTTTACTTTCACATTTTATAATAATTACAAGTCCATATCTTCTCCAATATAATAGCTTAATTACTATATTATACTTGGTTTACTGGGAAGGGTGTCACACTGAGTGGTATCAGAGCAAAAGTCAGATCCTGTAGTAGTGGAAGTAGTTTCAGAAAGGTAGCCATCAACATCAAGCAGGTATCTCCAGGGCATGTTCATTACTTTGATTGTTGGTATCTTGTTTATTGAGCTTTAGATACCGTTGACTTGTTTGTATCTTGTCTCTTTTGAGCACAAGACGCAATTGAATGTGAAGTTAGAATTTTAAGCTATAGCCTTAGTATAGGTGGTGTAATCAAAGTTTCTTTAGTTCAACATATGTGACCATAAGCCCATAGCGCATGTCTATTATGGCAACTAGAAACCAAAATCACACCAATGCGATGTTAGAAAGGATCACCACTGTGGTGGAGGCTATGCAGCGACAATCTCAGCACCCACCTCAACCGGTTAATCCGCCTCATCAGTGTAATGTGGGAAATGCCGAGGCGAAGAGTTTGGCTGATTTAAGGAGTTGCAATCCGCCTAAGTTTGAAGGAGGATTTAAACCGGAAGAGGCCAATAAATGGATTCATACCATGGATAAGATTCTGAGAACCTTGGAGTGTTCGAAAGCTCAGAAGGTGGCATATGCAACCTACATGCTGGAAGATGAAGCTGAGAATTGGTGGAATCACACGGTTCAGCTTTTGCAATATGAGGGAAGGGATGTGAATTGGGGTGTATTCATGGAGAAGTTTCTCCATAAATACTTCCCTGAAGATTTGAGGAGAAAGAAGGAGGTGGAGTTTTTACAACTGAAGCAAGGGAGTATGAGTGTGGGTGAGTACGCGGCCAAGTTCGAGGAGTTGATGAAGTACTCTCCATACTATCAGAACAACCCCGATGAAAGAAGCAAATGCATCAAGTTTGAAGGAGGCTTGAGGCCCAAGTTGAAGTCGATTTTCAGCTACCAACGGATCCAAAGCTTTCCTGCTCTGGTGGACATGTGTAGAATGTATGAAGATGACAAGAAAGCAGAAGAATTGCAAGTCTCAGAAAAGAAGGACAATCAGAACTATGGACCTCAGAGACGTAAAGGTTTTAACAACCGAGGTAAGGGTCCGTATGATCGCCGAGGGAAAGGTAAAGGAAAGGCTGGTGGTTCGGATGGAAGAAATTTTCGGAGCGAGGCTCCATTCTGTGACAAGTGCAAGCGTCATCACTATGGCAGTGTTTGTTGGGGAACAAGTGGCTGTTTCAACTGTGGGAAGCTGGGACACTTTGCGAGAGATTGCAAGGAACCGGTCAAGGCTAACTCAAGAGGAGTTGCTGATAGACCTATGGCTCAAGGAAGGGTTTTCACGCTTAGCGGTGTGGAAGCAAACCAATCCTCTGATCTGGTGCAAGGTAAATACTTGCTTAATGGTCAGCTTTGTCATGTCTTGTTTGATCCCGGTGCAACGCATTCATTTGTTTCATATGAATGTGTAGATCGGTTAAGTTTACCAGTGTCTGAATTACCTTATGCTTTGAAAGTAGAAACCCCTACCAATGCTCCTGTAGTTGTTTCTAAAGCATGTCTTAACTGTTGTATAGAAGTGTTAGGACAAACCTCTAAAGTAGATTTGATCTGCTTACCCTTGGCACAATTGGATGTGATCATGGGAATTGACTGGTTAAGTCAAAACCAAGTAATCATCGATTGTGATAAGAAGATAGTGACCTATAGAGACTCGAAACCCTATGGCTACATGTGCCTATTCAACACTGAAGTAGAAGAACATGGTCCGAGGATAGAGGAGATCCCCCTTGTCAGAGACTTCCCGGAGGTATTTGCGGATGAGATCCCTGGTTTGGCACCAAGAAGGGAGATTGAATTTGGTATTGACCTAGTTCCGGGAGCTGGTCCCATTTCTATCGCTCCTTATAGAATGGCACCACCGGAAATGGCTGAAATGAAGAAGCAGATTGAGGAGCTGCTGCAGAAGCAGATGATCCGACCCAGTGTGTCACCTTGGGGTGCTCTGGTTTTGTTCGTCAAGAAGAAAGACGGTAGTATGAGGATGTGAATCGACTACCGGCAGCTGAATAAGGTCACAATCAAGAACAAGTATCCGTTACCAAGGATAGATGACCTTATGGATCAAGTTCGTGGGGCTTTAGTATTTTCAAAGATTGATTTGAGATCGGGATACCATCAGATCAGGATTAGAGAAGAAGATATCTCTAAGACCGCATTTCGATCCCGATACGGACATTATGAGTATGTTGTGATGCCGTTCGGATTGACTAATGCACCGGCTATTTCATGGACTACATGAATCGAATCTTTAGACCCTATTTAGATTCATTCGTGGTTGTGTTCATTGATGATATCCTTATTTACTCCAAGAGCCTGGAGGAGCATGCTGAACACTTGAGTATAGTGTTGAGCATTCTAAAGGAGAAGCAGCTATATGCCAAACTTACAAAATGTGAGTTCTGGCTGGAGAAGGTTAAGTTTTTGGGCCATGTGATTTCGAATAAAGGAATAGCAGTAGATCCGACGAAGGTAAGTTCGGTTTTTCAATGGGAGCAACCAAAGTCGGTCACGGAGGTAAGGAGTTTTCTTGGATTGGCTGGCTACTACAGAAGATTTATCGAAGGTTTCTCAAAGATTGCATTACCTTTGACGAAGTTGACTAGGAAAGACCAACCTTTCACGTGGGATGAGAAGTGTGAAAGGAGTTTCCAAGAGTTGAAGGAAAGGTTGACATCTTCTCCTGTGTTGGTTCTGCCTGATACGCAGAAGAGTTTGGATGTGTATTGTGATGCATCGAAACAAGGTCTTGGGAGTGTTTTGATGCAAGAAGGACAAGTCGTCGCTTACGCCTCGAGACAGCTAAAAGTTCATGAAATGAACTACCCAACTCATGACCTGGAGTTGGCAGCTGTTGTGTTTGCATTAAAGATCTGGAGGCACTATCTCTATGGCACTACGTTCCGGGTGTTTAGTGACCATAAGAGCTTAAAGTATCTCTTTGACCAGAAGGAGTTGAATATGAGGCAACGCCGATGGGTGGAGTTCTTGAAGGATTATGAGTTTGAACTTCATTACCATCCTGGGAAGGCGAACGTGGTGGCTGATGCGTTGAGTCGAAAGGCAATGCACATCAATGCAATGATGGTCAGGGAAGCTGCACTGATAGAAGAATTTAGAGATTTGAGTTTGACGATGCAAGTGGAGCCGACTAGTATCAAAATGGGGATGCTGCAGATTGCTAATGAGTTTCTGCAAAGGATTCGGGAATTGCAACACAAGGATGAGAGACTTAAGGAAAAGAAGAAGCTGATGAAAGAAGGCAAGGAGTTGGAGTTCCAAGAAGGGAAGGATGGAATCCTTCGTTTTAGAACAAGGATTTGTGTGCCTGATGATCTTGAAGTAAGAAGGATGATTCTGGACGAAGCACATAAAAGCAAGATGAGTATGCATCCAGGAGCTACCAAAATGTATCAAGACCTAAAGAAGATATTTTGGTGGCCTGGTTTGAAGAAGGATGTGGCTGAATATGTGGCATGTTGCTTGGTGTGTCAGAAGGCAAAAGTGGAACACCAAAGGCCAGGAGGAGAATTACTTCCCTTGGAGATTCCGTTGTGGAAATGGGATAGTATCTCGATGGACTTTGTGTCGGGATTGCCAAGGACAACTACTGGTCATGATGCAATCTGGGTGATCGTGGATCGTTTGACCAAGTTGGCGCATTTCATTCCCGTGAATATGAGCTACTCTTTGGAAAAGCTCACTCAGTTATACATCAAGTAAGTTGTTCGTCTGCATGGGGTACCATCAAGCATCGTGTCAGATCGTGATTCGAGGTTTACGTCGAAGTTTTGGCAAGATCTGCATAAAGCCTTGGGTTCAAGATTGAAGTTAAGTTCTGCATACCATCCTCAGACTGATGGTCAAACGGAAAGGACTATTCAGTCGCTGGAGGACATCTTACGAGCCTGTGTGTTGGAAGGTCAAGGGAACTGGGAACAAATGTTGCCGCTCGTAGAATTTACTTACAACAACAGTTATCACACGAGCATTGGAATGGCACCATTTGAAGCACTGTATGGAAGAAAGTGTCAGACACCGTTATGCTGGTTTCAAGTGGGGGAGAGTTTTCTGGTTGGACCAGACTTTGTTCAAGAGACCACGGAACAGATCAAGATGATACAAGAAAAGATGAAGACGGCTCAGAGTAGGCAGAAAAGCTATGCTGATAGAAGAAGGAAACCTTTAGAATTCGTCGAAGGAGACCATGTATTCATTAGAATAGTACCAACCAAAGGTGTTAGTAGAGCCTTGAAAACCCAGAAACTATCACCTAAGTTTATTGGTCCCTATCAAATTCTAAAAAGAGTCGGCCCAGTGGCCTATCAATTAGCCCTGCCTCCGTCATTAGCTAACCTTCACAATGTATTCCATGTGTCTCAACTGAAAAGATATGTCCATGACCCCACCATTGTCATTAGAATCCAACCTGATGACCTAGAAATTTATGAGAACCTAACCTCTAAAGTCATGCCTGTTCGCATTGAAGATCGAAGAGTCAAGCAGCTTAGAGGGAAGGATATTCGTCTGGTCAAAGTCGTCTGGGTTTGTGGCGATGTGATAGAAGCATCTTGGGAATTAGAGGAGAAGATGCGTCAGGACTATCCTGACTTGTTTGTATAAGTTGAATTTCGGGGACGAAATTCCTTGTAAGTGGGGGAGTAGTGTAACACCCCAAAATTTTAATCCCCGATTAATGAAATGTTAATTATAAATTAATTTATAATTAATGATTTCTATTTTAATCCTTGATTAAAATCTGTATTCATGTAGTTAATAAATGTGTGTGTATTGATTAAATAAATATAACAATGCATGAAATAAGTATTTTTGCATATTAGTCCCTGGGTTGGGACCTAGAAGCAAATATAGGAAAGGTTTTGGAGGGAAAGTAAATAAAATAATTATTTTTCAAAAACTGGGCAAAATACTCGAGTATTTTCTGGAATACTCGAGTATTCTGGACAGAGTTGCACGAGTTAGTGCGTTTGGTGAGTCACCATTAACGATTCCGTGTCGTTGACACGAAATCATCACCTTGCCACCACCATAGTAGTCGTGTCGACCTGCATGAGTGTTTCCCCACTCTATTTAAGCTCAGCAACACCAAATTGTTGAGGTTCTTGGTCAAATTCGAGTGTGTTGCTTCAGTTAGGGTTCCTGAGTTCAAACGATCGATTCTCCCTCTCTGTTTCGATTCGAGTCATAAACTATACACTAATACAAAGCTCACATCACGAGCTTTGTATAAACACCAAAATCGTGAGGATTGAGTGAGTGTGGTGGAAGATTCAAGGCTTGGAAGTGGAGCTGTTCTTGGTCAAGCTGTGTTTGGAGCTTACTTTGATTTTGATTTCTGGTAAGCTCACGAGTCCTTGAGTTCCAAATTCGATTTCTATAGTTAGTATGTGTTTCATAGAGTATAGAAAATCTAAAATCCCCAATTCTTATCTCTGTTTCATGTGTGAACCAATTCAATTTTGGTGGTGCACTCAAACTGCTCTGCATGTGATGCTTGAAGCTGTTCTGGGTGTTGAGGAGCCTTTTTCTTGAAAATCCTTTGTTGATTCACATTTGAGATGTAAGGGGAAGTAATTTCGTACACTAGATAGAGTTTAAATTCTATTAAATGCATTAGAGAGCCACCAAGAGGCTCTAAGGGCTTAGATTGAATAGGAACTTTGGTTTGGAGACCAAGTCATGCTCTAAAACTGTGTTGAGCAAGTCTTAAATCATGCATGTGAACTTAAATGAACACTATTTCATGAGTATTGTGCTTATTATGAAATTTGAGGTGTTGAGTTGTCAAATTGTGTATTTTATGCATTAAGGATTGATTCTCTGTCAAATCTGTAATTTGATATGAAATGAGTGTTGTAACATGTTCTATTTATGATATATGAACTTTGTGGATCCCTGGATTGGACTAGAATTGAGTAGAACTGGAAATGGTGTGTTAAAACTAAGATTTCAGTCTATTCTGCTGTGAAACACTCGAGTATTGTACAGGGTACTCGAGTAAAATGTTTGTAAAACAATGTAATTTGAGCAAGAACACTCGAGTATTGTGTCTAGTACTCGAGTATCGAGTAAGACCTGGGGACATGTTAAGGCAAACCACTCGAGTAATGCAGGGGTGACTCGAGTATTCTGGAAATCATGATGAACACTCGAGTAACCCATGAACTACTCGAGTAATTTAATGAATTTGAAACCCAAATCCCCAAAAAGTCATGAACACTCGAGTAACCCTAAGAACACTCGAGTAATCTGGAAAAGTTGAAAAACACTCGAGTATGCTGAATTATACTCGAGTAATTTACCAGAACCTGAGAAACACCATTTTCAATTCTGACTTAGTTGGTTAAGAATTTAACTATAATAATCCAAAGGATCTGAACTTAAAAGAGATTGATTAATATAAGTGTACCGTTTGGTGATGGTTCTTTTTAAAGATAAAATATGCCTAGGTGGCCAGTAATGTATTAATCAATTTCCTTTAAGCTTAGAAAGTGATGCATTCATTATGGAGTTGGATGGTAGTGTAACGTCCCTCGTTTAATCAAAATAATTTAATATTCTTATTGACTATATTGGAAAAGTGGGAGTATGAAAATTTTTCCTTGAATGTGGTACTCAAGTTTAAACCATGCACTTGGAGGGAATTCGGTGGAAGGAGTAATTAATTTCTGAACATCTTAAAAAAATCATTTTGAGATAACCCTTATGACACGAAATAGCTTTCGAAAATAATTTAGTGATAAGGTTATCCCAAGAAATCGGCTTTAACCATACTTCCTTCATCACCAAACTCAAATGATAAAATCAGAGTCAGCGGATTATATTAAAAAATGGTTTATTTATGTTTCCTTAGAGTTTATAAATCAAGAAGAAGATTATTGATTTATAGAATCAGGTGTAAAAACTTTATGAGTACCGCTACCATAATCAAATGATCAAATCTAAGTTTTACCCTGATACATCTCTCAAATCATAAAGTTACGATTTCTATCAAAGGTTGGAGACGTTCAGAGCTAGTCAATGGTCCTTCGTCCAATCATCCTCTTTGGCTGGGCCTTCAAGAGTTGCACAAGGAGTCTCTATCTCATTATCACTGATCCGTAAAAAGTCTAGGTACCTGGCCAACACCTATTAAGGGCAGGGTGGTAAGCTACACTCATTCGCATAATCAAATGAGAACAAATTACTAACATGCACAAGTAAGCAATTCATCATGATCCCAATGCATATACACGTGAATAAAATAGTCAAGTGATATGCACAGCTTATGAGCAAGCCAATTTAGTTGATAATCAAACCCATTAATAATATGTCCATATGCTTGCTTGCTATTTCTCAAGTTATGAGATTCTCTAATCAATGCTCTCATGCATGACCATCCAAACAACCCGTATACGTGCCTCGGACGTATAGTGAACTTGCTCGGATCATAATCCATAACGACACTACCAAAGTGTACGTCGCGTCACCAAGACGTAACAGCATCTCCTATGCTGCCCACATTACCAAAATGTGTCATCGAGCAAGCCACACGACTTTGCCTGGAACGTGGTCCATAATACCAATATTGATGTGCACATCTCGGCACCAAGACGAATATTCAACGGTCGCAGCAACCAATGCTGGCCACATTACCAAAATGTGACTACAACGACCATTTCGTCACCAAGACGAATATCCAACGTTCGCAGCAACCAATGCTAGCCACATTACCAAAATGTGACTACAGGCAACTCGTAACCAAATTGGTACTCCCAAAGTGCCCTCCTCATGTTCCTCGAACATGAACAAATGATATGTTACACATCACCATGCATAAATACATACCAACATTCCATTTATAATAATTTCATTAATTATGCGTAATGATGCATGTCTCCCAATTCCATTGTCCATTGAATGTTCATTCCAATAATTCGCATACATGACCAACATGTATTGTGGAACTGCTCGGATAGTGTGTACACAACGTCACCAAGACGTAACAGCATTCCCAAATGCTGCCCACATTACCAAAATGTGTCATCGAGCCAGTTACCACCGAATTATCCCCAACCTTACACCATGCATGTATGCACATAGAAATTATACACCAAGATTAACCAATAATTTTATCATGTGCATTCCAATATTATTCTTTCAGTGGGTCAAACTGTTGTTAATGATTTCCCAATCCTTTTATTGGAACATGACACTTTTCCCATAAGCATAATTGATCTTAATCGATATTCCAGTAGGTATGTTAAAAGTAAAATTGCATTTTTGTCTTGATCCAAAAATACTCGAGTGAACTTCTCCAGACTCGAGTGTTTTCTTAATTTATCAAAGTACTCGAGTGTTCCTCCTGGTACTCGAGTGTTCTTTATTTCCAGAACTACATTTTCAAAGATTCAACCATATACTCGAGTGTTCCCGGAAAGACTCGAGTGTTCTTTTATTTCCAGAAATACACTTTAAAAATTTCCAGAATACTCGAGTGTTCTATATGAATACTCGAGTGTTCTTGAGTTTTCCAGAAAAATTAATTTCCCAAAACAGGCAAAATACTCGAGTATTACCCATAATACTCGAGTGTTTGCAGACAGACAGCACTGAAATTTGAGTTTTAACATACCATTTTCTATTATAGGCCATTCCAGTCCAAACCAAAGATCAATCTAGCTTACATTACACATTTTATACATGCTCCAATACTGAATTAACAACATCTAACACTGAATAACAGGATTTCACCAATTATGCATAAAAACCACATTTTGAGCAACTTGCCATACCAAATTCCATTCTAATCATTTTTGGCATGAAAATAACTTTCATACAACACACATGCAGCATAACCAACTTGCTCAAACATATAGCATGTCTTAGATTGGCCTCCATGCCATTTCTCTAATTCAAAACTATGCCCTTAAGCCTCATGGTGGCTCATCCTACTTTCTAATACATTTTATTCTCATTCTAGCAAATGGTAAGCTTCCCCCATACCTCTTAGATGTGAATCAACAGAGACTTGACCCCAAACTTAGCTTCCAAGCTGAATTCCCCAAAATCCACACTGAAACAGAGCAGTTTCAGCAGAGCACCAAGATTGAATTGGTTGATGCATGAAACAGCCATAAAAATTGGGGAAATTAGTCTCTATATAATCTCTACAATTCGCACTAGCTAAATAAACAAGATTCACATGAGAAGGTTACCTGAGCTTACCAAAAATCAAACCCAAAGTAAGCTCCAGAAACAGAACTTGACAGAAACAGCTTCACTTCCAAGCTCCAATTCTCCCAATACACTCACTCAATCCTCACGATTTTGGTGTTTATACAAAGCTCGAGACGTGAGCTTTGTATTCGTGTATCACTCGAATCCTAACGCTCAGAATTGAAGAGGAATCGAAGGCAACAACTTCAGGACCCTAACTTCATCAACAAACCCAAACTTAGCCAAAATTCCCACGAATTCGGTGTTGCTTGGCTTAAATAGGGTGGGGAAACACTCATGCAGGTCGACACGTCCTCCATGGACGTGGAAGAGTCCTGATTTCGTGTCAACGAGACGAACTCGTTGATGGTGACTCAGCAAACGCACTCACGAGTGCAACTCTGATCAAAATACTCGAGTATTCCCAGAAACACTCGAGTGTTTTGACCAGTTTTTCAAAAATAATGATTTTATTTTCTTTCCCACCCAAAACTTTTCTAAAATTACTTCAAGGTCCCCAAACAAGGACTAATGTGAAAATACTTATTTTCTCATTTTAAAATTCTCTAATATCTTCTTTCATAATAAATTACATGAAATCGAGACTAAAAATAATCAATTATAAATAAACTTTATAATTAATATTCTATTAATCAGGGGTTAAAAATCAGGGATGTTACACTCTTCCCCACTTAAAAGGAATTTTGTCCCCGAAATTCTTCTTTATAAATTCTTTAATTTCCAAAGTTGCACAAAAAATTGTTCTGGTGTTATATGTTTTCAAAATATAATTTGGGAACATTCTTCCCCACTTAAAAGGAATTTTCTTATACTTTTTCAAACTTTTTGGCCGAAAACGTTTCACAAAATATTTCAATTGAGCTTTTTCTCAAATAAAGCTTTTGCATTTCCAAAACATATACTCCCTCCGGTCCTATATATAAGACATACTTAACCATATTCCTCGGACCAAGAAAAGTAGTTAGCTTTATGAATTCTATGAGAATATATTGTAACATTACAATTTTACCCTCTCAACTTTTCTTGAAAAACTCACACTCATTAATGAACAACAAAAAACACATAAATAGTCAAAGCATTTAATAAGGGCAAAAAAGAGAAAAAGCAATAAATGATGCATAGAAAATACAAAATGTCTTATATATAGGACCAAAGATTGCTTCTAGAATATGTCTTATATATAGGACCGGAGGGAGTACCAATCTTTGTTTCTCATAAAAGGGTTTGCTTGAACTTCCTCAAAAATTTTCTCATAATTCCTTCAAATGAAATCTTTTGACTAAAAACTTCTTCGAATAATACTCTTAAAATATATATTCCTCAATTAAAACGTTTTCCAAAGGTCTTTTTGAGGAAAAACCCCATTCCGTTGCGCACTCTGATCACTCGAGCACGAGTAATGAGATATTTGTATGACTTTATTCCTTAACAGTTGTAAACATTAGGGTGATCAGTCCTAATATTTAAACTATTAGCAATAAAATCATTCCTCTCAGATATAATCTTTCTCAGAAAGACTATACGATTTACCTTTAAGTTAGATGAACTCAAAGATAGGGAACATTATCGTCACTATCAGACTTAGTTAGATAGTCAAGTTTGAGAGAGATTTCCGTTGGGGAGACAAATGCTTGTCCTATCCCGGTGGTTGTTAATCTCTCTAACCTTAACTGAACTTCCCATTCTGTAGTGTCCAAAGAGTTTATCACATCCAACTGTGATAAGGGTTTTGATCACAGAAATTTTCAAGCCAAGACTTGATTAGGTTTCCAGATTATCAAACGATCTAATCAACGCAATCGAAAGACATTCAACTACGTTAATTTAGATCGGAAGAAGATCACTCGGGTTACCCTTAACCAAATCTAACTCACGCCGAACCGACTAAACCTTCTTCGAGCTTGATTCGCTTACTGATCTTTCCACCGGCCTTTATCCTTGAAACAACTATCCCCTTGGTTACACCGTGTCTTGAATCTGAGTTAAGTGCCCCACACTTCTCACATTGAGGTGGACATGTGATTCTTTGCTCTTTTTCCCTTTGTCCTCATAAATTTCACATATGCTTCCCAACATCGAGAACTTCCTCATTTCCTGATAGCTGATAGCTAGCTTGAGATTCGGGCTTAAGCCGTCCTTGAGCTTTTCATACTTGAATTTCTCATCTGGATCATTGGAGAGGATCCTCCTTCAACCTTTCGATCTTGATATCACATTCTCCAAGATCCATATCCACTTGTCTTATTTCCAACAATTCAATCTTCTCTTTTCTCCAAAAAATTTTTTTTTCACAACTTCTCCTTGAGTATTTCCCGAGAAGGTGTCAATCCTCAGTTTCCAACATCTGTCTTACATTTTTCCTCCATACCTTAGCTTCGCCCTTAGCGCTAAAACTTTTTGTTTAGCCCTCCTTTGCTTTCTTAATTCCAGAATCAACTTCCAAATTTCCAAATCATTCGGAACTCAAACTCCTGTTTAAAAACAAGAATTTTTATCCATTTCCTCATGGAAGTCAGATTTCCTCCCTTCAAAAGCCGATCTCTTCTGTCCTTTCAACCCTTCATCGCTTTGGTTAAAACCCACGAGTTCGAATCAGGAATTTTTTTTTCTTGTGATTTGCAACCTTCCCTTCTTACTTTTCGTCGGTCTACTTGCATCACCAAGCTCGAGTCTACTAGAATCCTTACTCACTTCAAACAACTTCTTTAATTCCCATAGAACTCGCATGAATTGCCTCTCGGCCCATTGCAAATGCTTCCATATTTGCTTTATTCTGATGACGACGGGGTCTCTGATCATTAGCCTTCAAAACTTTGTACGTCGACATTGTTTCTTGTTCAATTCCCTTTAGTTTAACAAATCCCTTCAACTCTCCATGGTCACTAACACTTTAAGCGTAGTGCCATAATGATTGACTTTAAGCCCTCAAAGCTTCCATGATCGTTGCAAGGCTCAAGTTCTGCGTCGAACGATTCACCTTGGGTTTCTTCCATCACTTGATGCACACACATACCCAACTTTCTTTTACTCTTCCAGGTCCTTGCCTTGACCCATGACAGTACCCTTCAATACCTTTGCACGAATCGAGCAAGGGTTACACAGGATAGGATGTTAGTCTTCCATTCCGTTACTGACAATTTCCTTTGCACTTCACATTCCATAGGAAAGACTAGTCCCTCCGATTTATCTTGGTTAGAAGTATCTTGATTTAAGAAGGTTCTCTTATAAACTTACCGTAGCACCCAAAGAGTCACAAAAGATTTCAACTTCAGCGACTGACTTTGGTTGTTCCCCTTTGTAGAACTGCATTCTTCGATGTTCAGTCCGCTGCCCTTCCTTCCTTAAAGATTACGAGCTTTCAAAGCTTAACTTCATCAGCCAAACTTGCATTGAAAAGGGTTGCAACTACTTCTCGTTCAGGACCCATAACACGTTCTCAGGGTAGTCCATGTGATCTTTGAGATTCTTCTAATAATTTAGGATATTAACAATGGGCATCAGCACAAACGATTTCAGATAAAATCTGAAAATTCCGCTTTTGTAGCCCATGAAGACAACAAAGCATAAGCCAATTCAAACGACATTACTACTTTCACATAGAGTCCGCATCGGAATTGAAATATTGCTTTGAGAATGTCTTCCTTCCAGTTTCCAATTTGATGATGCCTCGGCTTGAGGTCCTCCTTATAAACTATCGAGGCTTCATCATTTATTCCAAATTCGATTCTCTTTTCTTGGTAAGGAACACTCATCCCTGATGGTGCTCTTATTCCATTCCCAAATAAACATCGCCTATGCGCAATACTTCCACTCCTGTTCTTATCGAACACTATTGAAACACACTTGATCCGACCGACTGCCAATTCGGTAATACCTTTGCTTGTTTCTTCGATCCGGCTATTTCTGATGGTACTATCCCATGAGAAACAATAAAGATAAAACCATCCTCTAGGACCAAATCAATACCAAACTTGATCTCCATGCTTTGATGACGACACCCGATACTTCAATAGAGAATATCTGAAAAATTCTTCGAAACCAAAATTTCTTCCATCTCCCTCTTTCTTAAATCCACTATGAAGCAACACACACATACCTTGTGGATTTCGGATCCTTGCCTCGCTATCACAATTAAGTATTGCTTGGTTCTTGGATATCCAATCCAAGTCCAAGATTACACTTAATTGTTAAAAGGATGGGGAGACCATGTCTACTCCGAAGAGATAGCTCAATAGAATAGTCCAAACATACGAGGAAGACATCTACAAGAAAACTTGTAGGAGTTCGATCTTGAAGTAACAGAGTGGATCAATCACAGGAAAATGCAATCATTTCACGTCCTCACAAAGAATTAATCAGCTTCAGAGTTACAGACTCTGCAAAGCCATTTACTAGGGAGGTAACCACCTAGCACCAAATCTAAGGATTTGATAATCTTTCATTCTACTGAAGAAATTACCCTCCCTAGAGGATATTAACTATCTTTTAGATCCTTTGGAATCACCCCTCATTGATTCCTTGGTGTCATAATGGATCAGCATTATGAACTTAAGGTTGGATCAAACCTAAAAGAAGTACATTACAATCATATTCTGACTTAGGCTACATCAATCACTACCAGATAGACACTAGGCCACAAACCAAGGGCCAATTGATAGAAGCTTTACTCCAGTTAGAAGTATGTAGGAGCATACTTCACAAGAAAACTCCACAAATCTTGATGACCAGCGTATTGGACCACACACCCAAGGACCAAGAGTCAGGACCATTGCTCTGATACCATAAAATGTAACGTCCCTCGTTTAATCAAAATAATTTAATATTCTTATTGACTATATTGGAAAAGTGGGAGTATGAAAATTTTTCCTTGAATGTGGTACTCAAGTTTAAACCATGCACTTGGAGGGAATTCGGTGGAATGAGTAATTAATTTCTGAACATCTTAAAAAAATCATTTTGAGATAACCCTTATGACACGAAATAGCTTTCGAAAATAATTTAGTGATAAGGTTATCCCAAGAAATCGGCTTTAATCATACTTCCTTCATCACCAAACTCAAATGATAAAATCAGAGTCAGCGGATTATATTAAAAAATGGTTTATTTATGTTTCCTTAGAGTTCATAAATCAAGAAGAAGATTATTGATTTATAGAATCAGGTGTAAAAACTTTATGAGTACCGCTACTATAATCAAATGATCAAATCTAAGTTTTACCCTGATACATCTCTCAAATCATAAAGTTACGATTTCTATCAAAGGTTGGAGACGTTCAGAGCTAGTCAATGGTCCTTCGTCCAATCATCCTCTTTGGCTGGGCCTTCCAGAGTTGCACAAGGAGTCTCTATCTCATTATCACCGATCCTTAAAAAGTCTAGGTACCTGGCCAACACTTATTAAGGGCAGGGAGGTAAGCTACACTCATTCGCATAATCAAATGAGAACAAAGTACTAACATGCATAAGTAAGCAATTCATCATGATCCCAATGCATATACACGTGTATAAAATAGTCAAGTGATATGCACAGCTTATGAGCAAGCCAATTTAGTTGATAATCAAACCCATTAATAATATGTCCATATGCTTGCTTGCTATTTCTCAAGTTATGAGATTCTCTAATCAATGCTCTCATGCATGACCATCCAAACAACCCGTATACGTGCCTCGGATGTATAATGAACTTGCTCGGATCATAATCCATAACGACACTACCAAAGTGTACATCGCGTCACCAAGACGTAACAGCATCTCCTATGCTGCCCACATTACCAAAATGTGTCATCGAGCAAGCCACACGACTTTGCCTGGAACGTGGTCCATAATACCAATATTGATGTGCACATCTCGTCACCAAGACGAATATTCAACGGTCGCAGCAACCAATGTTGGCCACATTACCAAAATGTGACTACAACGACCATTTCGTCACCAAGACGAATATCCAACGTTCGCAGCAACCAATGTTGGCCACATTACCAAAATGTGACTACAGGCAAGTCGTAACCAAATTGGTACTCCCAAAGTACCCTCCTCATGTTCCTCGAACATGAACAAATGATATGTTACACATCACCATGCATAAATACATACCAACATTCCATTTATAATAATTTCATTAATTATGCGTAATGATGCATGTCTCCCAATTCCATTGTCCATTGAACGTTCATTCCAATAATTCGCGTACATGACCAACATGTATTGTGGAACTGCTCGGATAGTGTGCACACAACGTCACCAAGACGTAACAACATTCCCAAATGCTGCCCACATTACCAAAATGTGTCATCGAGCCAGTTACCACCGAATTATCCCCAACCTTACACCATGCATGTATGCACATAGAAATTATACACCAAGATTAACCAATAATTTTATCATGTGCATTCCAATATTATTCTTTCAGTGGGTCAAACTGTTGTTAATGATTTCCCAATCCTTTTATTGGAACATGACACTTTTCCCATAAGCATAATTGATCTTAATCGATATTCCAGTAGGTATGTTAAAAGTAAAATTGCATTTTTGTCCTGATCCAAAAATACTCGAGTGAACTTCTCCAGACTCGAGTGTTTTCTTAATTTATCAAAGTACTCGAGTGTTCCTCCTGGTACTCGAGTGTTCTTTATTTCCAGAACTACATTTTCAAAGATTCAACCATATACTCGAGTGTTCCCGGAAAGACTCGAGTGTTCTTTTATTTCCAGAAATACACTTTAAAAATTTCCAGAATACTCGAGTATTCTATATGAATACTCGAGTGTTCTTGAGTTTTCCAGAAAAATTAATTTCCCAAAACAGGCAAAATACTCGAGTATTACCCATAATACTCGAGTGTTTGCAGACAGACAACACTGAAATTTGAGTTTTAACATACCATTTTCGATTATAGGCCATTCCAGTCCAAACCAAAGATCAATCTAGCTTACATTACACATTTTATACATGCTCCAATACTGAATTAACAACATCTAACACTGAATAACAGGATTTCACCAATTATGCATAAAAACCACATTTTGAGCAACTTGCCATACCAAATTCCATTCTAATCATTTTTGGCATGAAAATAACTTTCATACAACACACATGCAGCATAACCAACTTGCTCAAACATATAGCATGTCTTAGATTGGCCTCCATGCCATTTCTCTAATTCAAAACTATGCCCTTAAGCCTCATGGTGGCTCATCCTACTTTCTAATACATTTTATTCTCATTCTAGCAAATGGTAAGCTTCCCCCATACCTCTTAGATGTGAATCAACAGAGACTTGACCCCAAACTTAGCTTCCAAGCTGAATTCCCCAAAATCCACACTGAAACAGAGCAGTTTCAGCAGAGCACCAAGATTGAATTGGTTGATGCATGAAACAGCCATAAAAATTGGGGAAATTAGTCTCTATATAATCTCTACAATTCGCACTAGCTAAAGAAACAAGATTCACATGAGAAGGTTACCTGAGCTTACCAAAAATCAAACCCAAAGTAAGCTCCAGAAACAGAACTTGACAGAAACAGCTTCACTTCCAAGCTCCAATTCTCCCAATACACTTACTCAATCCTCACGATTTTGGTGTTTATACAAAGCTCGAGACGTGAGCTTTGTATTCGTGTATCACTCGAATCCTAACGCTCAGAATTGAAGAGGAATCGAAGGCAACAACTTCAGGACCCTAACTTCATCAACAAACCCAAACTTAGCCAAAATTCCCACGAATTCGGTGTTGCTTGGCTTAAATAGGGTGGGGAAACACTCATGCAGGTCGACACGTCCTCCATGGACGTGGAAGAGTCCTGATTTCGTGTCAACGAGACGAACTCGTTGATGGTGACTCAGCAAACGCACTCACGAGTGCAACTCTGATCAAAATACTCGAGTATTCCCAGAAACACTCGAGTGTTTTGACCAGTTTTTCAAAAATAATGATTTTATTTTCTTTCCCACCCAAAACTTTTCTAAAATTACTTCAAGGTCCCCAAACAAGGACTAATGTGAAAATACTTATTTTCTCATTTTAAAATTCTCTAATATCTTCTTTCATAATAAATTACATGAAATCGAGACTAAAAATAATCAATTATAAATAAACTTTATAATTAATATTCTATTAATCAGGGGTTAAAAATCAGGGATGTTACACTCTTCCCCACTTAAAAGGAATTTCGTCCCCGAAATTCTTCTTTATAAATTCTTTAATTTCCAAAGTTGCACAAAAAATTGTTCTGGTGTTATATGTTTTCAAAATATAATTTGGGAACATTCTTCCCCACTTAAAAGGAATTTTCTTATACTTTTTCAAACTTTCTGGCCGAAAACGTTTCACAAAATATTTCAATTGAGCTTTTTCTCAAATAAAGCTTTTGCATTTCCAAAACATATACTCCCTCCGGTCCTATATATAAGACATACTTAACCATATTCCTCGGACCAAGAAAAGTAGTTAGCTTTATGAATTCTATGAGAATATATTGTAACATTACAATTTTACCCTCTCAACTTTTCTTGAAAAACTCACACTCATTAATGAACAACAAAAAACACATAAATAGTCAAAGCATTTAATAAGGGCAAAAAAGAGAAAAAGCAATAAATGATGCATAGAAAATACAAAATGTCTTATATATAGGACCAAAGATTGCTTCTAGAATATGTCTTATATATAGGACCGGAGGGAGTACCAATCTTTGTTTCTCATAAAAGGGTTTGCTTGAACTTCCTCAAAAATTTTCTCATAATTCCTTCAAATGAAATCTTTTGACTAAAAACTTCTTCGAATAATACTCTTAAAATATATATTCCTCAATTAAAACGTTTTCCAAAGGTCTTTTTGAGGAAAAACCCCATTCCGTTGCGCACTCTGATCACTCGAGCACGAGTAATGAGATATTTGTATGACTTTATTCCTTAACAGTTGTAAACATTAGGGTGATTAGTCCTAATATTTAAACTATTAGCAATAAAATCATTCCTCTCAGATATAATCTTTCTTAGAAAGACTATACGATTTACCTTTAAGTTAGATGAACTCAAAGATAGGGAACATTATCGTCACTATCAGACTTAGTTAGATAGTCAAGTTTGAGAGAGATTTCCGTTGGGGAGACAAATGCTTGTCCTATCCCGGTGGTTGTTAATCTCTCTAGCCTTAACTGAACTTCCCATTCTGTAGTGTCCAAAGAGTTTATCACATCCAACTGTGATAAGGGTTTTGATCACGGAAATTTTCAAGCCAAGACTTGATTAGGTTTCCAGATTATCAAACGATCTAATCAACGCAATCGAAAGACATTCAACTACGTTAATTTAGATCGGAAGAAGATCACTCGGGTTACCCTTAACCAAATCTAACTCACGCCGAACCGACTGAACCTTCTTCGAGCTTGATTCGCTTACTGATCTTTCCACCGGCCTTTATCCTTGAAACAACTATCCCCTTGGTTACACCGTGTCTTGAATCTGAGTTAAATGCCCCACACTTCTCACATTGAGGTGGACATGTGATTCTTTGCTCTTTTTCCCTTTGTCCTCATAAATTTCACATATGCTTCCCAACATCGAGAACTTCCTCATTTCCTGATAGCTGATAGCTAGCTTGAGATTCGGGCTTAAGCCGTCCTTGAGCTTTTCATACTTGAATTTCTCATCTGGATCATTGGAGAGGATCCTCCTTCAACCTTTCGATCTTGATATCACATTCTCCAAGATCCATATCCACTTGTCTTAAGTCCCTGAATATGTTGAAAAGGGGACACTTTGGTCCTTCCGTCCAAAATCGTTAACCCATCTCCGTGAACGTTAACGTCGATGCTTACGTGGCCGTTAACAACGTGAAACGTAGCATCTGATCTTGGCAAAGACGTGAAACGACGTCATTTTTAAGAGTGGGTTTAAACAAAACGACGTCGTTAGGTTAACCTAAAACGATCCTATTTTTGTGTGGCGGCAAACCCCTCAGCTTCCTGTACCCCATAGCTTGACAAAACACCCCCATTGCTGATCAAAACCCCCCTACATTAACTTAGAAGGAACCCCATAGCAGTAGAGTGTGAGTGCATAACGAAGAAGAGGTGGTAGAATCGGGACACTATTGTTGAAGGAGGAGTTTTCGGGTGACGAATCGAAGACATCATCGAAGGGTAAGTGTGCTCTATTCTTCGTGGTTTGACACTGACATTTTGGTCTGACAACTGGGGTTATTTTTTGTTGTTATTTTGCTCTGAGTCTTTCGTTTATTGGGTGCATGTGCTCTTTATTTTACTCTGAAAATAGAAATTCGTTCATTTTGCTATGAAGTTGTAGATTGTTGTTGTGGTGCATGTCCTCTGTATTGATGTATCATCATCATAGAAGAACTATTCTCTGTCCCGATGTTTGTGTGTGCCTTGATGTTCTCTATTTTGTTGTTTTTTAAGTGTTGGTATTAATCTTTTCTTTTCCTTTACTTGTAGATGGCTGAATATGTAATTTTTGTGCATCATCATGGTGAAGTATTTGATAGAGATAAGAATGGTGATGTCTAGTATCTGTATGGCAAAGAAGAAAAGCTACCACCAATGGATATCGACTTAGTGAACGTGAAGGATCTAAAGACTTTGTTTAGGGAGTTTGGTTATGAAGATGCTGACTTGAAAGCTATGTATTGGTTTAGACCAAGAGAATGTGACTTAGAAGTTGGGTTGAGTTCTCTTCAAGGTGATGCAGATATTAATAACATGTGTGATGCATTGTTGGATATTGGTAAGGAGAATGCAAAGGGTAAGGCCAAAAAAGCAAAGAAGATTAAGAATAAGCAAGAAGATAAGGAGATGCACATCTATATCCAACATCCAACCGATTCTGATATTGGTAGTGAAGAAGAATCACTATTTGAAGTTGACAGTTCAGAGGAAGAAGTGGTGGACATAAGTGATGATGAGGAAGAAGTATCAATACCAAAGAAGAAAAGAACACCGAGGAAGAAGAGTGAAATGGCTAATGAGGAGACAAAAGAAGTTGATGTTGAGGTGATAAAAGGAGCTGGTGATGAGGAAGAAGTATCAATACCAAAGAAGAAACGAACACCAAAGAAGAAGAGTGAAATGGCTAATGAGGAGACACAAGAAGTTGCAGCTAAGGTGACAGAAGGGGCTGGTGATGAGGAAGAAACAGCACCGAAGAAGAAAAGAAAGTCCAAGAAGAAACAAGCACCAATGAAACCCACTGGACCAGTTGTGGACAAGGATGGGTATGAAAGTGCAGGGTCCTTTGAGAAAGATGGATATAAGTCCAATGAGGAGTATATGCATACTCCTGTGTCAACTGATGATGAGCGTAACCTCAAGGAAGCGATCCCAACATTTAATGAGACAGGTCCATTTGGTCATGTTCAGTTTGAACTGAACATGGAGTTCAAGAGCTTGGAGGTTTTTAAGGAGGCAATAAGAGATTTCAACATTAAATTTGGAAGGCAAATAAGGTGGAAGAAGAATGATAGTGTAAGAGCTAGGGCAGTGTGTGCGGAACGTGAGTGTAAATGACTTGCATTTTGTTCATGGAACAGTAAGTTGAACACATTTCAGCTTAAAACCTGGGTTGGTGAACATACATGTTGCAAAACATTTGAGAATAGTACTGCCTCGTAGAATTGGGTTGCTAAGAAGCTGGAGAGTAGGTTGTTGACACAACCCGATCTGAAGCGGTCCCAAGCCAAAAACTACATGAAAGAAATTTTTAGTCCATTTAGAAAATAAGAAAGTGTCAAGGGCATTAAGGAAGGCAAGATAAGTTGTTGAGGGTACAGAAAGAGAGCAATATAGTAGACTATGGGATTATCTTCATGAAGTGCATAGAAGCAACCCGGGATCCAGTGCCTCAATGGAAGTCATCCCAATCCCAGCAGCACAACCTATATTCCATAGGCTGTTCATATGCCTTGATGCATCCAAGAAAGGATTCAAAGTTGGGTGCAGGCCTTTCATAGGCTTAGATGGATGTTTCCTAAAAGGATACTATGGGGGGCAGCTTTTATCTGCTGTTGGACAAGACTGCAATAAGCAATTTTATGTTATTGCTTATGGTGTGGTGGATTCAGAAACAACAGAGAATTGGAAGTGGTTTTTGACTCTACTACAAGAGGCCAATGGTGAGCAAGAAATGTATGGCTGAAACTTCATTTCTGACCAGCAAAAGGTAAGCATTCTAAATGTAGAGTATTCTAAGTATTTGATTATATGATTCTTTTTATCTAATTATATGATTTGATTATATGATTATATGAATCTTTTTATAGGGGTTAGTTGCTGCCTTGAGGGAAATTATGCCACGTGCACCACATAGAAGTTGTGTGTTGCATATTTGGAAAAATTTCATTAAATATCACAAGGACAGGGAGCTTAGAGGTGTGGTTTGGCAATGTGCAAATTGCACCAAAATAGCTGAGTTCAACAAGGTGATGAATGAGTTGAAGACAAGGAATGTCATTGCATGGAGTTACTTGAAAAACATTGATCCACATTGTTGGGTGAAGGCCTACTATAGTCACTGGCCAAAGGTGGACAACATCACCAACAATCAATGTGAAGTGTGGAATTTTAAAATTTTGGAGTATCGCGAGAAACCAGTGCTAACAATGCTAGAAGAGCTAAGATTGTACATTATGAAAAGGATGGGTAAACACAAAAGAGCATTGGCAAATTACCAAGGGAAGGTACCCCCTGTTCAACAAAAACTGCTTGACCAGCTGAAAGTTGAGAGCTACAAATGGGAACCTATTTGGACAGGTGATAGTGATAGTCAAAGTTTCCAAGTCAGAAGAAAAGGCACAAACCTTGGGGTTAGTTTAACTAATAGAACATGCACATGTCAGAAATGGATACTAACTGGGATCCCTTGTGCCCATGGAATTGCAGCAATTGCATTTAAAAATGAAAGGCCTGAAGACTATGTGCATAATTGGTTGACAATGGTTGCATTCCATTCTACATATGAACATTGTATTCAGCCTGTCAATAGCCAAGAGTATTGGCATGAAACTGGAAAGCCAATGCCTGATCCACCTAAGCTGAAGAGGCCAATTGGAAGACCAAAGAAGCATAGAAGGAAAACAGTGAACTCAGAGGCTGCCCCAAATGAGTCTCTTAAGGCCAAAAGAACATGGGAGGTTATTTTCCCAAAGTGTGGAGAAGGAGGTCATTATGCAAAGACATGCAAGGGTCCTGGTGTGCCAAGAACTGTGGAGAAAAAGGCCAAGAAGAAAAAGGAAGCTGTCACTGAAGAGGCTCCTCAGAATCCGGAAGCTCCTCAGAATACTCAAGCTGCCCAACAACAGGAAGTTACACAATTAGAAGGAAACAAGGTTAGTTTAATTTTTTCTACTTTCACTTAATTATATAACATGCATAAACTTATGGAATTTCTACTTAAATTGTAGTCTGGTACCGCTGTGGAGCAAAAGGGGAAGAAGAAGAAAAAGATTGAGAAAGAGGTTCCTCAGGACACACCTGTACAACCTGCCCAACCCCAGGAAGCTACACAATTAGAAGCAAACAAGGTTATTTTTCTGCCTTGTCTTAAGTATATAACATGCATTGTGATTATAATATTCTGATTAAATTTATCCAGTGCCTCTTAACTGATTATATGTATTCTGAATTTCTACTTAAATTGCAGTCTAGTAGCCCTGCTCCAAGTCAGTCACATGTAGGACCATTGACTAGAGCTGCTACAAAAAGATTACCTATGTTGCTGGTGAGTTTTGTCACTTAAGGACCAAGTTGGGACTTTTTCAATTTCTTTAGGGACTTAGTTGGTTACATTTGTTTCTTTGGGGATTTAATTGGTACTTATTGTGTTTTCGGTTTGAGGATGACATTCCACTTTCTATGAGGCCAGTAAGACCACCTCCAGTAAGACCACCTCCTCTAAGACCACCTATGGTCACTCCACATGCCACGGGCACTCCACCAGCATGTACACCACCTATGGGCACTCCACCAACACAATCACCAAGTGTGGGCAGGCCACAAGCACCAGGAATATATATTGGGAGGCCATCAACACGGGCCAGTCAAATTCTACAATTTATGCCAACTCCTGGATTTAAGCCTCTACCAAGCAAAAAGGGCAACAACCAAAGTGGCTGAATTATATTTCTATTTCTTATGTAATTTGAAGGGGTCATCTTTTGATGTTCTGTTTTGACCCCTTCTTGGTTAGTAGGTACTATATGGATTTGTGGATCTTATGTATTTTGTAGGGGTCATCTTTTGATGTTCTGTTTTGGCCCCGTTTTGGTTAGGAACTCTGCTACTTATGTTTTGTGAATGTGGTGTAATTTGCAGGGTCATATTTGGTCTTATGTTTTGACCACTTTTTGGTTATGATGTAATACTATTAAAACAATGTGGATATTTGTGGATCTTATGAAATATGAATGGCTTATGTTTTGATCCTATGTTGTTCAGCTTGTTTGGATGCTCTGTGTTGGTCACATTTATTTTTAGCTATATATTGTGAACCAACATTTTATGTTGGATTTTATCACATGAGCATTGTTACCATTAAGGTGTTACACCATTTTGCTGCTAAAAATGCAGACATTTAGGAAAATTCAAACCAAATACAACACAAATATAACGTGGATACATCATTTTCATTCTCTAAAAAGAACCAATTACATAGATAAGGTACTTAAACCTCCAAACATTACATTTTTCAACATAAACAAATTACTAATTTTTCTACTTAAACCAACAAAATGCAACAAATACACCCAACATGACTAACATGACTACACCAAATCCTTTCCATTCACTAACACATCTTCCACTGCCACCCATCATTTCATTCATTTTCAGCTGGATTTCTTTCAGGCTCACTTGCATCTCCCTTACTTCCAATTTCATTTCTTTCATGCTAGATTGAATTTCCTCAATCTCTTTGCTCTTTTCCATCAGTTTGCCATCTTCAATATCACAATTGTCAAGTAGCCTTTGTTCCAAATCATCTACCCAAAAGAAAAATGAGCAATGTGTCTTTTCCTGTACAAATTAATCCAAAAAAAATTCACTGTAAAGCTGTTTTCGGAGTGTAATATGGACACCCATAGACACAAAATTATGTGAAAGCACAAATTTACCTTGTAATATGGACACCTATAGAATTGTCTTCCAGGGTTCAAAGGTGTTTTCGAAGTGTACTTCAAGCTTTCAATCTTGCACTCACACATGGGAGCTGGAAATCGGGTAACATTGCCACAACCAATGCCACCCACAGTGGAAGAAGAAGAAGACCTATCTCGCCAGGACCTCATACCGCCATTTCTGTCACAACTTTTCATCTCTGCCAAGTTCAAAGCACAGATCGGGAAGGAAGAAGGAAGGATATGAAAGACAAATTGGGGGTTAGGGTTTTCAATTGGGATTTTATTGCCCTGGGCTTAATAACGACGTCGTTTTATGTCTTCAACCAGATCAGATTCCACGTTTCAACGTTAAAAGCCATGTAAGCATCGACGTTAACGTTCACGGAGATGGGTTAATGGTTTTGGACGGAAGGACCAAAGTGTCCCCTTTTAAACATCTTCAGGGACTTAGAATGTTTTTCCATTTTTTGAGGGACTAAAGTGGGTCTTCACTCAAAAATATTTAAATTAAAAATAAAAGTTCCGTAGGGTATGTGATTCTGTAACAGTTGGTAATCTTGTAGAATTGCTATTGTCCGATTTTTGGGTGATGAGGATTGTATCATTTTAAATTGGAGGGTCTGCTCCTTATGCATGCGACAGGTTTAGAATTCTTTTGAACCTACCTAAGGCCTATGATGACTTATATCAGTCTATGTTGAATAACAGTAAATCACCCATTACTCTTTCTTATGTAGCTTTTAGGGATATTCTCTAAATCACTCTTTATGTTGAAGCAGAGTCTTTTTTTCCATGCCTTAATTATTTATTGTTCACACCGTAGTGTAATGAAAAGCTTCAGGTTCATGAATTTTCTCTTTGACAAGATTTATTTATGATTTAAACCTTTACATTATTTGTTATTGGATTTATTTTAACCTTGCTCTGCTTTGTCTTCTAGCAATGAGAAATATCAAAATTTGAAAGAATTTGATTATAATTCTAAATTATGAGGTGAGGTGAGATTATTTGAAGGAGTGTAGATGCTGCTGATAAGAGGTGAGTCAAGGAGATACAATGAGATTGGGAGATTTCTTTTGTTTATTATTGCTTCTTTTGTATTGGTCACGACAGTGATTGTACTATCATGGATGCAATTTGTACACGAATTTCATATGCATCCTTTCTTATGGAGAGCTTTGAGGATAACTTACTATCTAGAGCATTTTGATAAGTTGTTTGCAATGATATTACTACTCAAATAAAATACATGTCATTCATCATTAAAAAAAAAAGTCCATATTAACCTATCATCTAAAAAACACATTTTCAAAATCTATACATAGAAAAAACAATTAAAACTCGTGCATTGCACGGGAAATTTACTAGTTATTATTGAAACTCTAATGAATAATGGATAAGTGTTTATAAAAAAAAGATAATTATTGGGCTTTTGCCCCGTTTATTATATAAAAAAAGAGATAATTAATGTCATTGAAAATTGAATCAAGTGTTTATAAAAAGAAATTCAATACTTATATTTATGGATATTTAAAGATAGGTGAAATATTTATCTGTCACACTAAATTAGGTATTTTAAAAAGTACTCACTGTTTATTTATCATAACTATGTATTTATCTATCACACTAAAGATATTTCAAATACCAACATGACTTGGGACGAGTGGTAAGTGGTTCGGTCTCGCTTAAGCAAAGTTTCGAGTTCGATTTCTCGTGGATGCATAAATTTCATGTTGGGAGACTCACCTGCCATAGCCAAGCACACGACTCGGGTCGGATCCGGATATACACAGGTAGTACTTGGAGAATCGGATGAAAAAAAAAGAAAAAAAAAGACATTTCAAGTTAAGTATTTTAAAAAGATATTCCCGTCTTATATGTAAGATTTTTTTTAGGATTTTTTACTTTCACCAAAAAATATACTAGTTAAATTTATTTGTTAATAACATTAGAAATGTCAAAATTTGATATATTTTTCCAAAACTATCTCTATAATTATTATCTGAACTCTAAAAAAAGTATTGAGTAAATAGAGAAATTTGTGGAAAGAAAAATTAAATACTATTGAAAATTGAAATGACGCCTTATAAATAGGACCACAATAAAAATCTAAAAATATCTTATATATAGAACCGGATGAAATATTTTAAATGTTAAGGGAATTGAACTTGATAAGAAATTAATGGCAAGTAATTGTTGTAACACCCCGATTTCGGCAACTTGAAAACACTTATCTCTTTTAACAAAATACAGTAAAAATTTGGGAAATTTTTTTTTTTAAAAGGTGACATGGGCATGAGAACCTTTGTTGTTCAAAAACATTTCATTAACTATAATGAAATAAAATAACGTTCTCATGTCACACATCACAAGTCAAGTTCCAAACCGAGATGTTACTTAACATCGCGCTTTGTAACTTAGCTTCATTACTCTCATTTGAGAAAACCTTTTTCAAATCTTATTTTGTAAAAACTTTTTCCTTAAAAACCATACTCAATAAAATACCAAGTGGGGTTCAGAATGATACGACAATGTAACCAAGTAGTTGCAAGGGATACAATACTCGAAGGGATTACCTACTGCTAGTCTCGACGTCTAATCTTTCTCGCGGAAGTCCACCGCAGAAACCTCGTACCGACTTTGCTACAGGATCGACCATCTACCCGTTGCAACATCGGTGTAACCCGACACGACAACATGGTAGGAGAGATGGTCAGTATTCCAGAAGTACATTCATGACAAGATAGTAAAACACTAACTAGAGGCATATAATAAAAACATAAGATCTAAAATTCTCATGCAACTACAATACTCATGCTATGCAAGTATATTCATATAAACACATAGGAACACTTACGAATAAAACATATCACAACCAACCATACATATATCATAACTCAACACAATACACATCAATGCACTTGGCATCACAAGCCTTCAAACTTTCACTTCTCAGCGGCATCTTTCTCACTCTTTCCAACAATTACTGATATTTTCTTTATTTGAATCTTTCTCAATTCTTCATAATTTCTTTATGATTTCGTTATTATATTAAGTTTTATCAAACGGTTCGCTCAATGATGAGGGGGAAACATCATTGAACTCGCACACACGTCTACATCTCCTCGGTCATCCACCCAACCTAGTCGGAAGCTAACAGGAGTACAGGACCTTTACCACGCGGGCACGACAGCTGTCACACAAACAAATGGTCCCAGACCAGGAGGACTCAGCCTCAATTCAATTCAATTCACATAATCAAAGGCACACTCTCAGCGGCAATCATAAATGCCCCGTTCCAGTCCCTCTCACTGTTCTCGAATTGCCATAGGGGGCGACAGTACTAATTCTAGTTGACCGATCTGCCCGTACCACATATGGAATTCATTCCGCCTAGAATAGCACTCAAGGCTTCTTGACGTATCACCGTCTTTACCCTCCCCTATTGCAATCACAACCCGAAGATCCGCAGATACTCCGGGGTATCTTCCTCTCCAGTACTTCGATACGACACTCATACCTCACCGCATACATAAATGTCTTTTAATTCTTTTAAAGTTTTAATGTTTTAATTATCGGCTTAATCCTAACAGTCGGCTCGTCCTTGGTGCAACCCTTCAACGAAGCCCGACCACTAAACGCAACTATTTCCTCCTAAATTCTCAATGGCCTCAGGCCTCAATCACTTTCATCTCATCATCATGATACACTCTTTCTCATCTCATCTCATATCACAATTCACATAAACTCATGCTCAGCGTAATTCTCATCAACATCACCATCATCTTTCCTCGTCTTTCTCAAATATCTTTTCGCCAAAACTTCTTCGAAAACATGATTTCACAAAACTTTTACTTTTCAAAACTTTTTCTGAAACCTCATTTCATAAATCCTTTCCCGAAACTTTTCCAAAAATAACGTTTCCAAACACTTTCACAAAAATATTATTTTCACAAAAGCTTTTCAAAAATCTCTTTTCAAAACCTTTTTCAAAAATCACATTTTTGGGTGAGTGTTAATGGAGGAGCAAGCTCAACTCAACACTAAGCTTCTTCCCAAAAACGTGTACGAGGAATCACATCTCCATTCAAACCACATCTCACTCTCATAACAGCATTTCTCCTCTCCAATCACAACTCTTTGTACTCCATTACTTATACAACCTTTATTATCATTCTTCTTTCTTTCAATCACGTTTTCTTTCGAATCTCAACTCTTTATATCTTTTACAATTCTTTCATCTTAATCTTTTCTCATACTTCCCAAGTCTTACTCTTTCTCATTACCACATATAATTACATTCCACTTTTACAATTCCTTCGTCTCATAACTCATTTCTTTTCATGATTCTCATCATTACGCACAACTTTTCCAAACAGACAGAATATACTCCACAGAATAATTCACAGAGAAATTCAATAGGTAATAAAATCAACAATGCATCATATTTAAACAAATAAGTAAACATCTAGCACATATATGCATGACGTATGATAATGCAAATATAACATATTAGACTCGTTGTACTCAGTTTAGATCTGATTCTACGCGTCACGATGACCTATGCCTACTGCATCTCTCACCTCACACTCCAGCATCTGAAATCGTTGCGAGTCCTTCCCCATAAGTCGATCGTTCCGATTCTTGGCTTATACGTACCTCGTACTACATAGACGATACTAACGTTATAATTCTATCTTAAACAATCGTCCTATTAAGATCAAAACGCGTTTTCGAAAACTCTTTTATCTCTCGTCGGAAAATCGTAAATCGTTAAAATTTTTCAATTCAATTCTTTCTTAACTAAATTACCACTTAAAACATAAACTTCAAACCAACCAAATAAATTTTAGGATTGAAAAACAATTTGAATAAAATCTGGACAACAATTATGCAAGTCCATAAATAAATCATTTTCAGAAAATCCAAAAACACCGTAAAATCATTCTTTAGTTCATATAATACTTTGTTATAAAATAAACACTTAAATGATTTATTTTTCAAACTTAACATTGTGAAATGAATTAAGGGCAGCAACCATTAAGTCCAAAGTTATTCAATTAGATCAAGTTAAACTATTTCAAATCCAATTATTTTCAAACCAATTACAAAATCAAACACTTAACCTACACATTCATTCATGCATAACCTAATCACACCATCGAACAATCACTCATTCAATTATTTAAAAGCATCATGATTATCAAACAAGGCAGCCAAGGTCATATCATAAAGCATAGAATCTACATTCATCAAAACCTTCAAATAAAGTCTTAGTGTGATTACAAATAAAACACAAAAGGTAAAATCCAAAACTAAATCAAACAAATTCATTTCATCTTCAAGATTTCCAGGACATCCACATACATGCCAAAGTTCATCATATAAAAATTTCAAGTCATTTAAACAATCCTAAGCTAGGTTTCAAATCAAATTTCACATTAAAGACAAAACGGTACTGTTGCTGGACTGAGACAAAAACGTCATGACTAAAAATAGTTCTTCAACTTCAATTTGCATAAAAATTGGTATAACTCTTCCTTATACAGTCAAGACTATCTCATAAAATTTTCAGATTATTTGGAGTTGTTCAAGCCATATTTTTCTAATTAAATTTGCCACTAAGTCCATAAAATCTGAACCAAGTGGTTCACTGTTTTGCCTTTACAAAAAATATCAAATCAACTCCAAATCTCTTCAAATTTTACAGAGAACATCTAGAGATGTCCAGGAAGCTACCATAAAAATTTCAAGCAATTTCAAGCAGCACAAGTTTGAAAATTATATTTCTCTTTAAACTGAAAAACTTATTTTCTCAAAATCGTTTTCATAAAGTTTGTTCTTATAAAAATGGAAAATCAATCCCAAAAATCATTTAAAAATTCAGAGAAGTTCATTTTATCATACTTAAGACAGGGACGAAATTTCAGAATTTTTGAACATACATACACATCATTTATCAAAGTGAACACACACAAAATCACAATTTTCAGCATAACATTTTATTTAACAACTTTGTTCCTTCATTTCTTTTCATGAAAATTAAAAATACCCTCATACATACAATCAACACCAAAATCAATCCATCAATTATATTTCCTTTGAAAACTAAATTAACTTTTCATGAAAACAATTTATCTTAATTTAAATGAAACATGCATCATCATCAAGAAATAAAAACCAAGCCTCTTAAATTAAAAATCAAGAATCAAACTAAACTAACCTAGATCCTAACATGCTCATACTTAAAATTTATAGATCTAAAAGAGAAACATACATGCATCCACATTTAAGAGCCAAAATCAAGATTTCAAGAGAAAAATCAAAACAAACCTTAAAACTCATTCTTTTTCACTAGATCAACACATGCATGTACTCAAAAAAAATACTAGATCTAGCTTAAAAACAAACATGCATCAAGGAACCACTTTGAAAATCAATTTCATTTTCCAAACTCATGAACAAAATCGAAATTCATCAAAGAAAACAAAGATCTTTTAAACAAAATAGTTATAAAGATTGATTCACCTTTAATTCTTCTTGCATGTTCATTTTTCATTTTAAAACTTTAATCTTTGTTCATTAGCCTTGGAAAAACATAGATCAACAACAAAAATCAACATGCATGAACCAACTTTATACAAATCAACATATTTACAACAAAAACACATAGAACCGAAAATAAAAAAGATGAAGAAGAAAGAACATCAAACATAAAGATTAACATATTACAATTTATTTTAAGTCCTTAAAGTCCATGATCAAGCAAAATCAACACATAACATCAACATGCAAGGAGAAATAAGAAATGGATCTATAACAAAAGAGAAAAGCTAGACTATTACAAAAAAAAAAAAAATCTTCTTCTTGTTCTTCAAGTTCCTACCATGAAAAGAGGTTGGTCTTCTAGTCTCCTGGTGTTTGAATCTTGAAGAAAAAAAAGGTTTGATCAAGCTAGAGTCTCCTTCTTCCTCACGTTTCTCTCTCTCTCTCTCTTTTTTTTTTTGTATATGTCTCAAGAGCTAATGTTGCTCTTGGGACTAAGTGTTTGGTGTTGGTGGAAGGGTTAAGAAATGAAAGGGTGAATGAAAGGAACGAAGGAGAGAAAGAAATGGGAGAGAGAATGGAACTAGTGGATCACTACAAAAAAAACCTTTTATTGCAACGACCTTTTGCAACGACTTTTTTAACTCGTTGCAAAACACCTGTTTTCTGCAACGACATTATCGTTGCCAATAAGATTAAATAAATTTTTTATAAAAATAAAAAAATAAATAATTAAAAGGATATAACTAAAGATTATAATTATATTATTTATTTTATTAAATTAATAGTAAAATTATTTTTGAAAAAAAATAATTAATATTATTTTCCAAAATATTTATGCCTTCCAACATAAACCTTATTGTTTATTTTAGTTTAATTTTGGATCTTACTAACCATTGTCATATAAGGGCAATCTCTAGGCAATCAATAAAAAACAATATGCCATCGGAAACCTAACATACACATAAAACCTATCAATTTATTTAATATATAAAATTTTTCATTAACAAAAAAAACATTTTAGGATTTAGGGTTTGCTTTTTTTTAATTAAAGAATGTTTTATGTATACCAACATGAAGTGAAGTGCCAGAGCACTAGAGCAGTAATATTAAACGTCTAAACCTAAAGTGACTAAACCTAAAATGACTAACACTAAGATTTGAGAAGTGAGAGAACAGAGAAGGGACTAAACCTAAAGCGGCGGCTTCATCTTCTCCGGTTCTCACCCGCCGCGTCCGCTTCGTCTTCGTCGGCTTCGTCGGCTTCGTCTTCCTCCTTGCGCCGATTCATCCTCTCCGGTCTCCTCTGCGCCGCGTCCGCTTCGTCTTCTTCGGCCGCACAGCAGCAGCAGCAGTGGACGATACAGCAGTAGCGGAGCAGCGCCATCCCCCGCGACGGTCGACGCATCCGCAAGTCCTCCACCCTCCACGGTCCTCCACTTCTCCACGGTCACGCCCTCCTAGTCTTAAGCCCAGTGTATTTCTTTTTTTTTTTTGTTTTATTAAAAAAAATCAGATCTTTCATTCTTTATTTGAGTTTTATTTTTCCTGCTCTTAAAAATCTGTTCTGGAAATCTGTATACAGATCTTTCATTCTTGTTTATTGCATTATTATGATTGTTTCTCTTAGTTATCTATCGAATATGATTGTTTATTGTGTTATTATTATTAGAATATTAGGGAAAGAAGCTTGTTCATGGCACTTGTTTTACACATGATAAGCTTTTCACTTTGATTATCATTGGACAAATTAAGATTGTCTTTTAGAAAAAGGCACTTGTTTGTTCTAGGCAGCAAACCAGTAAAAAATAGCAGCATAAAACAACATTAAAACAACAGCAAACTGTAAAAAAACAACAGAAAACAGAGCCTTCCAATTTTGTTTATAATTTTGGATCTTCCCAATTTTAGATATGGTTTAGGAACAAATATGCATCATGAAAACCTTGTTCCTATTCAATTATGCAAATATGTATATAGGTGCAGGCATTTCGCTCTTGACATTGCTATGGTTCTTTGCTCTAATTGTCTATGTTTTAGGATTATATTTGAGTTAAGTAGTCCACTAAATTTAGTACTCTTTTTTATTTTTTTTGGTACATTTATTTTATGTATTATTGCCATTTTGGTACATAACTTGGAGCAGGATGCAGATCTCAAAGAAGGTAAAGAACAACTTGAATTAAATGGTCTAATGTAGTACTCTTTTTTCATTGTTTACCAAGATTCTAGAGTTGAACATTTGATTGAATCGAACAATGTGCATCAACTCTTGAAGATTATAATTTTCTTCAGTCTTGACTATTTATATACTGAATGAGACTATTTAGATAAAAAAAATGTATGTAAAAAACTTGCTGGTGGGATTTCTTTTTGGCCCCTCATACTTAACTGTAGTAATATCACTCTTTGCCTGTACTTGTTTTCCTTTGGTCATTTCTTTTTGCAAACCTACTTTTGTAGGCTGAATTCTATGTTATTTTTTTTACCGTGCTAGAGTTGCAAGGAGGGCCTAAAGATATCTCCAATGAGAAGGCTTGATTGGCTGTTGCTCAAGTACTTTAATATACAACCTTCATAGTTTCCTGCATTTCTAGACTAGTGTGATTTAGTTTGGTTTCCTGCATTTCTAGACTTGTGTGATTTAGTTTGGTTTCCTGCATTTCTCTCTCTTTAACTTTTCTAATATTTTTTTTCTATATGGCAAGGTTAATGGACCTGTGTTGATTGAAGACACTTGCCTCTGGTTCAATGCCTCGAAGGGTCTTTAAGGTAGATATTGTTTTGCTATTGTTCATGCTATGAAAGCTGGATAAAACTATTGTCACTATTTTTATCTGGATGTGTCAAACTTTTACAGGACCTTACATGTAAGTTCACACTCTCAAATCATTGGACCTATGATGTAGTTTATTCTCCTTCCTTGGAAACATGATTTAGGATAGAATCCATTTACCTGACCCTGCCTAGTGGCTAAGTACCTGTTTTATATTTCAAAATCTCCCAGCCCAATATGATTGAAAGTTTAAAATTTGAAATCTTAATTTGAAGCTTTTGGCCTTTCATTCATTGGGCATTCTTTCAAAATTGATTTTTTCATACATTGCTTGCATAATTTTACATATTTGCAGTTTTGTACAAATTGTTGGTTATAGTTTTGACTGGCTATTTTATAAAATTCAGCTGATGGGGGTTGATGACGAGGATGCTGATTTTGCTGTTACTGACTATACAAATAAGAAGTCTGTGAGTGGAGACTGGAGATCAGCAAAGAAAAGTACTAAAAGGAATGACTTTAGACTGCAAGATCCTCAATATGCTCAGAACAAGACATCAAAGTATTCAGCGGGCCAAAGCAGCGGTAAAGGGAAGGACAAGAAAGGAAGTGGACAAAGGGCTCCATTAGCTAATTAACCTGTTTTTTGTATCAAGTGGCGTAATCCATTTAGAAACTGTAGAGATTACTCCTATTGATACTGAAGAGACTGATGGTGCTTACAAGAAGAGTATCACCAGCTCTGCTAATATAGGTTCATTTGAGGTACAAACCACTGGTTTTGGTTCAAAAATGATGGCTAAAGTGGGATATATGGAAGGAGCAGGGTTAGGGGAAAATGGTCAGGGTATGGCAGAACCCATTGAGGTTATAAGAAGGAGAAGGTTGGTTTTTATCTTTCTTTCTTTTCCATTTTTTTAAAGTTTGTTTCTTAATATCATTTTTGTTTTTGTATTTTAAACTTTTGTTGTGGTGCTTGATGATTATACAGTGGAGAATCGTAGAGATTCTCAAGAGGAGTACTTAGAGAAAGTTGAATTCAGCTTTGGAAATAGAAGTATTCCTTATGGACCCGTGAGATTGAAGAAGAAATAATTCCACTGTGCAGGTATTCAAATGAAAATTACTACACTATCTATGCTATTTTAACTGTGAGTTTGATCTAGTGTTGATATGTTATATAGCAATTTGACATAAGCTTTTTAACTTTGGACTATCTGCAAAAAAATATATGAAAGAATTTGCTATTGATTAACTAAAAAAACACTCTTGTTCTAGCAGAGAGCTTGGGATTGGAATGGTGGCATATAGCCCTCTTGGTTGTGGCGTTTTTGCAAGGAAAGAAGTAGTAGAAAACTTTTCATAGTTCATGATTAATTGTGTTTTGGCTGGCTTCCAGCTTGAGGGTCCTCAACTTATGGAATTTGGATTTAGTAATGCTATTTCCAAAGTGGGCGTGATCAAGTTCTTGTCTGATCTTTTCTGGATTGGAATGTTTTACTATCTTTATAACATGTATTCTTTTGCTTCAGTTAAAAAAAATATTCTTTTGCTCTATCTTGTCTTATTCCTCTGGGGTGTTTTATCCTTTTAGTTCCTGAGCTTAGGCTATAGAGTTTCTTGCTATGTTAACTTTGCTACTTTCAGCACTTAAGAATTTATGTACACACTCTCCTAGTCCTAGTTTTTGAAGTGTGTAATTTTGACAGGACATATCAATGTCAGGTCCCGAGCATACAAAGAATCAAGCAATGATGGATAATTGGTGTTGCTTGAGGAGGTGGAGTAGAGTACAAAGGATATTAGAGATTTTGTATTTTATTTTAATGTCTTTTTTTTTTTGGATTTATTTTGTATGTTCTTATGTTGTATCTTGTAAGAAACACAACTTATAATAATTGGATGAGTTTTTATCAAATGTATGTTATAAATTTAGTAGTTGTATAACCCTATTAAAAATATTTTAGAATTTGAAGCATAAAAAAGATTTCTTTGGTCAAATATATATATATATATTTTTTTAAAACTTAAAAAAGGCTATTGCAACGACAATTTTGTCGTTGCAGAAGCCAAAGGTGTTTTGCAACGACAATGTCGTTGCGGAAGTGGAAGCTGTTCTGCAAGCCAAAGGTGTTTTTCAACGAAATGTTGTTGCAAAATAGATCACCTACACATAGCTCTGTCGATTTTGTTTAGCAACGACATCTCTTATGCAACGACTCATGTCGTTGCTGAAAACCCTTCTTTATAACAACGATGAAAGTCGTTGCTGTACCCTTTTGCAACGGCTTTACCAGCAACGACCAATGTTGTTGCAAAAAAATATTTTTAGCAACGAATTTTGGTTTTTAGCATTCCAATAAAGGGTTTTTCTTGTAGTGGATTGAATGGGTGAAACACAATCCCCTTCTTGGCTCTCAATTTTTTTGTTCGACCACATGCACCAAGGAAGGAGTATTTGGTCAACACTAAGACACCTACTTGGTCCCCAAGTCTTGTTTTATTTTCTTTTTTTTATTTTTTTCTTTTTTTCTATAGGCTTAGTCACACACACACACAAGTGTCACACATACACACTTACTGCTACACCATGCACATATGTGTCACTCACACACACACACATATGCCTTCTACATGCACACACACATGTCTTATTTATTTATTTATTTATTTTTTTAATTTCTTAATTAAATTCATTAATTTACAAAAATCAAGCCATTAACTCTAAGATCACAATTATACATACACACATACGTAGCACATACACACATAAATACATATATACTCATACACATACATACACACATTCCTCAATCAATCACACACATTAACAATTAAACACAATTTCTTTTAAATAATAAACTGTACTTATTGGTTGCACTTATAGCCCTTATTTCATTTCCTAAAATCATACTTTAATATATTAAAGAAAATCCCAAAAGGAAAAATTCATTAAAAATCAAAAACCATTTTTCATGATTTATTCTTTGAAAATTCGTCCTTTTTCACACTGAAAAACAATTTTCGCAAACCAACTCAGAAAATTATGAAAGATACATTTTTTAAAACTACATTTCGATACGATCGTTTTGATATAAAGATCATAGAAAATGGAGTTACGGTTAAAAAGTTATGAATTTCTGAAGTTGATACTTCTAAGAAAGTCCATAAAAATTCATTTTCAAAACAAATTACCAACAATAAAAATCATTTTTCATTAAAAATCATTTTTACCAACTTCATAAAAATATTCATTTATCAAATCTCCGTAAAATTAACATTTTACTTCGAAATCGAATAAAATATTCATTGAAAATCTTTTGTAAAACGATTTCTCAAAACTTTTCTTTAATAAATTTTTATTCGTCCTAGTCGGAAAAACGCGGGATGTTACATTCTCCCCAACTTGTAGATTTCTCGTCCTCGAGAAATGGTACGCGAAACTCCACGATCAACGAATATCTGACTCCTTGGAGTGCTTCTCCCAATCTATAACAGCAGTCGTCGTCTCCGAGTCGTCGCATATGCATCGTTTTCTCAAAAGTAATCAGATAGGAGGGAATACTAACGGTATAGTTTTGTCAACAAGGGGGGTTCAATGGTTTCGAAACAAATTCGAAAAGAATTGCACGCTTATGCCAATCCTGACAAGAATACTACTTTCCTCATGGTTTTTCTTCCTTAATTTGACTCTTCTCATCCTTTTAAGCCTAGGTGGGTTATTACAAACCTCAAAATCTCCGTTCACTCCCCAACTTTGACGAATCATATTCCTATACATCACATCCGTTCATGCTTATTCCTTCCTCAACCATTATAATTCTTTCCTTAATCAACATCTCACCGTCCACCTTATAACTTAGATATGTCTAGTCGATTGGCATACGGTGTCAGGGTCTAAGGTTTTCATGAAAGACTTTTTAGAGAAAACAAACGCATTGTCAAGGCAACTCAACAACACATAGGGTTTACATAAGAAGAAGTGGCAACAAGGAAAAGAGGGTTCTAGTCGCAAAACAAAGTCGCATGTCAATAGCTCAGAGGTCGTTACAAACAAAAGGGAATTTTCCACAAAAGGGGTTTTAATAATCAACAGGGGTCCAGATCGCAAATAAATAAGTCTACGTATGATTCTGATTACCGTTTCTCGTACCATCGTAGACAAATCCGTGACACGTTCCGAGAATAGAGAGATAGAACGATAGAACGATAGAACGAACGTTAGAGGTGGTATGATAGAGATGCTCACGTGACATCGTACTCCTATTCTTACTCATCTTAAGTCTAACACTAACACACAGACAGACACACCTATGCAAGCATGTAAGCCCATGCATCATGCTACTTTGGATAACCATTGCTCTGATACCATTCTGTAACACCCCGATTTCGGCAACTTGAAAACACTTATCTCTTTAACAAAATACAGTAAAAATTTGGGAATTTTTTTTTAAAAGGTGACATGGGCATGAGAACCTTTGTTGTTCAAAAACATTTCATTAACTATAATGAAATAAAATAACGTTCTCATGTCACACATCACAAGTCAAGTTCCAAACCGATATGTTACTTAACATCGCGCTTTGTAACTTAGCTTCATTACTCTCATTTGAGAAAACCTTTTTCAAATCTTATTTTGTAAAAACTTTTTCCTTAAAAACCATACTCAATAAAATACGGGGTTCAGAATGATACGACAACGTAACCAAGTAGTTGCAAGGGATACAATACTCGAAGGGATTACCTACTGCTAGTCTCGACGTCTAATCTTTCTCGCGGAAGTCCACCGCAGAAACCTCGTACCGACTTTGCTACAGGATCGACCATCTACCCGTTGCAACATCGGTGTAACCCGACACGACAACATGGTAGGAGAGATGGTCAGTATTCCAGAAGTACATTCATGACAAGATAGTAAAACACTAACTAGAGGCATATAATAAAAACATAAGATCTAAAATTCTCATGCAACTACAATACTCATGCTATGCAAGTATATTCATGTAAACACATAGGAACACTTACGAATAAAACATATCAAAACCAACCATACATATATCATAACTCAACACAATACACATCAATGCACTTGGCATCACAAGCCTTCAAACTTTCACTTCTCATCGGCATCTTTCTCACTCTTTCCAACAATTACTGATATTTTCTTTATTTGAATCTTTCTCAATTCTTCATAATTTCTTTATGATTTCGTTATTATATTAAGTTTTATCAAACGGTTCGCTCAATGATGAGGGGGAAACATCATTGAACTCGCACACACGTCTACATCTCCTCGGTCATCCACCCAACCTAGTCGGAAGCTAACAGGAGTACAGGACCTTTACCACGCGGGCACGACAGCTGTCACACAAACAAATGGTCCCAGACCAGGAGGACTCAACCTCAATTCAATTCAATTCACATAATCAAAGGCACACTCTCAGCGGCAATCATAAATGCCCCATTCCAATCCCTCTCACTGTTCTCGAATTGCCATAGGGGGCGACAGTACTAATTCTAGTTGATCGTGCAGAACTTACCACGGCATAGGACCGATCTGCCCGTACCACATATGGAATTCATTCCGCCTAGAATAGCACTCAAGGCTTCTTGACGTATCACCGTCTTTACCCTCCCCTATTGCAATCACAACCCGAAGATCCGCAGATACTCCGGGGTATCTTCCTCTCCAGTACTTCGATACGACACTCATACCTCACCGCATACATAAATGTCTTTTAATTCTTTTAAAGTTTTAATGTTTTAATTATCGGCTTAATCCTAACAGTCGGCTCGTCCTTGGTGCAACCCTTCAACGAAGCCCGACCACTAAACGCAACTATTTCCCCCTAAATTCTCAATGGCCTCAGGCCTCAATCACTTTCATCTCATCATCATGATACACTCTTTCTCATCTCATCTCATATCACAATTCACATAAACTCATGCTCAGCGTAATTCTCATCAACATCACCATCATCTTTCCTCGTCTTTCTCAAATATCTTTTCGCCAAAACTTCTTCGAAAACATGATTTCACAAAAACTTTTACTTTTCAAAACATTTTCTGAAACCTCATTTCATAAATCCTTTCCCGAAACTTTTCCAAAAATAACGTTTCCAAACACTTTCACAAAAATATTATTTTCACAAAAGCTTTTCAAAAATCTCTTTTCAAAACCTTTTTCAAAAATCACATTTTTGGGTGAGTGTTAATGGAGGAGCAAGCTCAACTCAACACTAAGCTTCTTCCCAAAAACGTGTACGAGGAATCACATCTCCATTCAAACCACATCTCACTCTCATAACAGCATTTCTCCTCTCCAATCACAACTCTTTGTACTCCATTACTTATACAACCTTTATTATCATTCTTCTTTCTTTCAATCACGTTTTCTTTCGAATCTCAACTCTTTATATCTTTTACAATTCTTTCATCTTAATCTTTTCTCATACTTCCCAAGTCTTACTCTTTCTCATTACCACATATAATTACATTCCACTTTTACAATTCCTTCGTCTCATAACTCATTTCTTTTCATGATTCTCATCATTACGCACAACTTTTCCAAACAGACAGAATATACTCCACAGAATAATTCACAGAGAAATTCAATACGTAATAAAATCAACAATGCATCATATTTAAACAAATAAGTAAACATCTAGCACATATATGCATGACGTATGATAATGCAGAATATAACATATTAGACTCGTTGTACTCAGTTTAGATCTGAGTCTACGCGTCACGATGACCTAGGCCTACTGCATCTCTCACCTCACACTCCAGCATCTGAAATCGTTGCGAGTCCTTCCCCATAAGTCGACCGTTCCGCTTCTTGGCTTATACGTACCTCGTACTACATAGACGATACTAACGTTATAATTCTATCTTAAACAATCGTCCTATTAAGATCAAAACGCGTTTTCGAAAACTCTTTTATCTCTCGTCGGAAAATCGTAAATCGTTAAAATTTTTCAATTCAATTCTTTCTTAACTTAATTACCACTTAAAACATAAACTTCAAACCAACCAAATAAATTTTAGGATTGAAAAACAATTTGAATAAAATCTGGACAGCAATTATGCAAGTCCATAAATAAATCATTTTCAGAAAATCCAAAAACACCGTAAAATCATTCTTTAGTTCATATAATACTTTGTTATAAAATAAACACTTAAATGATTTATTTTTCAAACTTAACATTGTGAAATGAATTAAGGGCAGCAACCATTAAGTCCAAAGTTATTCAATTAGATCAAGTTAAACTATTTCAAATCCAATTATTTTCAAACCAATTACAAAATCAAACACTTAACCTACACATTCATTCATGCATAACCTAATCACACCATCGAACAATCACTCATTCAATTATTTAAAAGCATCATGATTATCAAACAAGGCAGCCAAGGTCATATCATAAAGCATAGAATCTACATTCATCAAAACCTTCAAATAAAGTCTTAGTGTGATTACAAATAAAACACAAAAGGTAAAATCCAAAACTAAATCAAACAAATTCATTTCATCTTCAAGATTTCCAGGAAATCCACATACATGCCAAAGTTCATCATATAAAAATTTCAAGTCATTTAAACAATCCTAAGCTAGGTTTCAAATCAAATTTCACATTAAAGACAAAACGGTACTGTTGCTGGACTGAGACAAAAACGTCATGAATAAAAATAGTTCTTCAACTTCAATTTGCATAAAAATTGGTATAACTCTTCCTTATACAGTCAAGACTATCTCATAAAATTTTCAGATTATTTGGAGTTGTGAAAGCCATATTTTTCTAATTAAATTTGCCACTAAGTCCAGAAAATCTGAACCAAGTGGTTCACTGTTTTGCCTTTACCAAAAATATCAAATCATCTCCAAATATCTTCAAATTTTACAGAGAACATCTAGAGATGTCCAGGAAGCTACCATAAAAATTTCAAGCAATTTCAAGCAGCACAAGTTTGAAAATTATATTTCTCTTTAAACTGAAAAACTTATTTTCTCAAAATCGTTTTCATAAAGTTTGTTCTTATAAAAATGGAAAATCAATCCCAAAAATCATTTAAAAATTCAGAGAAGTTCATTTTATCATACTTAAGACAGGGACGAAATTTCAGAATTTTTGAATATACATACACATCATTTATCAAAGTGAGCACACACAAAATCACAATTTTCAGCATAACATTTTATTTAACAACTTTGTACCTTCATTTCTTTTCATGAAAATTAAAAATACCCTCATACATACAATCAACACCAAAATCAATCCATCAATTATATTTCCTTTGAAAACTAAATTAACTTTTCATGAAAACAATTTATCTTAATTTAAATGAAACATGCATCATCATCAAAAAATAAAAACCAAGCCTCTTAAATTAAAAATCAAGAATCAAACTAAACTAACCTAGATCCTAACATGCTCATACTTAAAATTTATAGATCTAAAAGGGAAACATACATGCATCCACATTTAAGAGCCAAAATCAAGATTTCAAGAGAAAAATCAAAACAAACCTTAAAACTCATTCTTTTTCACTAGATCAACACATGCATGTACTCAAAAAAATACTAGATCTAGCTTAAAAACAAACATGCATCAAGGAACCACTTTGAAAATCAATTTCATTTTCCAAACTCATGAACAAAACCGAAATTCATCAAAGAAAACAAAGATCTTTTAAACAAAATAGTTATAAAGATTGATTCACCTTTAATTCTTCTTGCATGTTCATTTTTCATTTTAAAACTTTAATCTTTGTTCATTAGCCTTGGAAAAACATAGATCAACAACAAAAATCAACATGCATGAACCAACTTTATACAAATCAACATATTTACAACAAAAACACATAGAACCGAAAATAAAAAAGATGAAGAAGAAAGAACATCAAACATAAAGATTAACATATTACAATTTATTTTAAGTCCTTAAAGTCCATGATCAAGCAAGATCAACACATAACATCAACATGCAAGGAGAAATAAGAAATGGATCTATAACAAAAGAGAAAAGCTAGACTATTACAAAAAAAAAAGTCTTCTTCTTGTTCTTCAAGTTCCTACCATGAAAAGAGGTTGGTCTACTAGTCTCCTAGTGTTTGAATCTTGAAGAAAAAAAAGGTTTGATCAAGCTAGAGTCTCCTTCTTCCTCACGGTTCTCTCTCTCTCTTTTTTTTTTGTATATGTCTCAAGAGCTAATGTTGCTCTTGGGACTAAGTGTTTGGTGTTGGTGGAAGGGTTAAGAAATGAAAGGGTGAATGAAAGGAACAAAGGAGAGAAAGAAATGGGAGAGAGAATGGAACTAGTGGATTGAATGGGTGAAACACAATCCCCTTCTTGGCTCTCAATTTTTTTGTTCGACCACATGCACCAAGGAAGGAGTATTTGGTCAACACCAAGACACCTACTTGGTCCCCAAGTCTTGTTTTATTTTCTTTTTTTTATTTTTTTCTTTTTTTCTATAGGCTTAGTCACACACACACACACAAGTGTCACACATACACACTTACACCTACACCATGCACATATGTGTCACTCACACACACACACACATGCCTTCTACATGCACACACACATGTCTTATTTATTTATTTTAATTTCTTAATTAAATTCATTAATTTACAAAAATCAAGCCATTAACTCTAAGATCACAATTATACATACACACATACGTAGCACATACACACATAAATACATATATACTCATACACATACATACACACATTCCTCAATCAATCACACACTTAGTCACCAAATAATAATCAAGCACACACATTAACAATTAAACACAATTTCTTTTAAATAATAAACTGTACTTATTGGTTGCACTTATAGCTCTTATTTCATTTCCTAAAATCATACTTTAATATATTAAATAAAATCCCAAAAGGAAAAATTCATTAAAAATCAAAAACCATTTTTCATGATTTATTCTTTGAAAATTCGTCCTTTTTCACACTGAAAAACAATTTTCGCAAACCAACCCAGAAAATTATGAAAGATACATTTTTGAAAACTACATTTCGATACGATCGTTTTGATATAAAGATCATAAAAATCGGAGTTACGTTTAAAAAGTTATGAATTTCTGAAGTTGATACTTCTAAGAAAGTCCATAAAAATTCATTTTCAAAACAAATTACCAACAATAAAAATCATTTTTCATTAAAAATCATTTTTACCAACTTCATAAAAATATTCATTTATCAAATCTCCGTAAAATTAACATTTTACTTCGAAATCGAATAAAATATTCATTGAAAATCTTTTGTAAAACGATTTCTCAAAACTTTTCTTTAATAAATTTTTATTCGTCCTAGTCGAAAAAACGCGGGATGTTACAATTGTTATAATATGATGTGTTTTTTTAATATTTTAAAGAGACTAATTAATGTTGATTTTACTTCCTTCGTTTCATATATATATATATATATGGGGTTTGCTAATTTATGTAAAGTGATTTTTCAGTTGATACATTTTAGCATATGTACCAGTTTTTAGTAGACAAAAAAACCCTCATACTTTAAGAAGACATAGTTTTTAACACAAGGGTATTTTAATAATTTTTATTTTTAAATTTTAAAAAAAATCAAAAATCCCCCCAAACCCTTACTCTCACCTCTCTCTCTTCCCTCATTTTTCTAAACACTTTCTCTCTCAACCAACCACCGCTGCTCACAACTAACCACCGCCACCAATCCCACCGGCGACGACATCACTGCTCCAGCGCGTTCCACCATCACCGGGGGTCGAGGATAGGTGTGGGTCACAGGTTCGGCTGGGGTCACGGTTACGATTGAGGGTGGCCTCCTCATCTCAGTGGTGGGTTGTTGTCAGGGTGGTGGTTGTTGTTGGGTTGGTTGTTGCGATGGCTTGCGGATTTCGTGACTGGGTGGGTTGATTGTAGGTCGTGCCGGGGGAAGGGGAAGAGCCGTGGTAGGGATTCGGGACTGGGTTGCGGCTGCGGCTGCTGTGCCGGCGTTGCTGATGGTGGTTGCGGGTGGCGGAGATCGCGTCTGTTGGGGCTGGGGCTGGGCGATGGCGAAGATCGCGTCTAGTTGGGGCTGGGAGATGACGGAGAACGTGTCTGCGGGGGCGGTGGTGATGGGAGGAGATGAGGGGTTGGGTGATGGGGTTGGGAGCTGGGCGTTTTTTTTATTATTTTGAAAAATGAAATTATTAAAATACCCTCATTCTTAACACTCAGTCCTTTTAATATTGAGGGTATTTTTGTTTACTAAAGTTTGGTACATAACGCTAAAGTGCTCCAACTAAAAAACCACTTTACGCTTGTTAGGAAACCCCTATATATTTATATATATATATATATATATATATATATATATTAGGCTTATTTATGTATTTGATCCCTAAAGTTCAGCGTGTTTTGGTTTTAATCCCTAAAAGTTATTTTGATCAGGACTAATCCTTAATTTTTCAAAAAATTTTGTTTTGGTCCTCTCTATTATGAAAAATCCGTTATTTGTTGGTGTGGCTAGCGGAACATTACATCAGTGGCCACGTGGTCCAAGGTGACGCCAAATAGGTGATACGACAGAGATGATACAGATCCACAGATACAAAATAGTCCGATACGCAAAATGGTCCCATACACAAAATTTTGCATTCATGGGTCTAAATCATCCATGTCACACCGCCTATTTAGCGCTATCTCACACCACGTGGCTGCTGGTGTGGGTTTTATTTAACCACGTTAGCAAATAACTGATTTTTTCTTACAGAGGAGACCAAAACCAAAATGTTTGAAAAATTAAGGAGTAGTCCCGGTCAAAATAACTTTTAGAGATTAAACCGAAACACGCTGATCTTTTAGGGACCAAAAACATAAATAAGCCTATATATTATATTGTTTTAAAGTTATGCACAAGTTTTAAGAAGTAGTTAAATAATGTATGAATTTGGAATATTTTGGTCAAAATATCCCTATGTAATCATTATTGAAGAGAGAGAAAGATATAATAGGTGAAAAAGATGTTGCGATAAATAAGGATATAGTTGAGAAAAAACAATATTGATTGATGCATTGGATTTGAAAAGTACAATAATAAGAAATAAGCTAAACTGTTTATTTGGATCATTACCTTATTTTTCGCTATCAAATTGGACCTTATGTTTTTTTAGTATCATATTGGTGATCACTTGCATTTCTTTTTGCTATCAAATTGGTTCTTGAGTTATTGTTCATCCTATGTGTCAACATCATATTGGTCCCCATTAGCATCGTTGGAGAGAGAAATGACATTTGTGCATATCATATTGGTCCATGTTGGATGACCACTAACTCTGGAACCGAATTCATAATGAAAATAAACATGAGGAACTAAATATTATGATACCAAAATATTTGAAAGACCGATTTGATAGCGAAAAATAATATAAGGGACGAAATGAGTAATTTAACCTATAAAATAAAAGAGAAAAGTTATATGAAACGGAGGGAGTAATTATTTTAACACTTTTACTCACCTTAATAAATTTCATTAGCAAGACCCTTTTAAAAAAAAGTAATAAATATGTTACTTCCTCCGGCCATACTTATAAGCTACATTTTATAAGATTTTCTTGTTTTTAAATATAAGTTTTTTTACAATATTTAGACAACATTAAGTAATATATAGGAGTAGCTCGAATTCGACCGAGTTGTCTGAATTCTCATCTCTATCGTCATGTGAGGGGTGCTGGGTTTGGAACATCCCATGGCATAGACAATTCTTTGATTGAAACTAGAGCAGAACCGTGTGTTTATTGACATGTTGAGGGATGTAGTCTAGTGCAATCTTGTTCTGTCGTAGGATTACTGGTCTTAGTCAATCCGGCTAAGAATTCGGCAATCCCACTCTTGATATCAGACATGAAGTGAGCACCTTGAACACCAAGATACCCACACTCTTGTCGTTCTACTTTGGAGTGGTGTGTGTGTTTGTGTGAGATGAGATAGATCATACCTGCTTGCCTTATCAGGTATTATATAAGCATACCAGCATAAATGGTGATGATTGCTGCCTTCATGAGGTAGGTGAGGTTCCTTCTAAACGGCCCAAGTGTAATGGCGGGTATTAAATCAGGTAGAATCCTATTCTTGTGAGGATAACGAAATTCCTTGGATTCCCTAATACACGTGTCTGACTTGGCGGATTCCTACCGGTATAACGGTAGGCAGTATGACGTTAAATATCCACAACCCATACCGGTATCCGGTATCAGCTTTATTGGGCCTCTTAAGGTCTCATACCGATATTTGAATCCGTCATCATATGGCCTCTTAGGACCTCATACCAGTATCCGGAATCCGGCTTCATTGGGCCTCTTATGGCCTCGTACCGGTATCCGGAATCCGGCTTCATTGGGCCTCTTATGGCCTCATACCGGTATCTGAATCCGGCTTCATTGGGCCTCTTATGACCTCATACCGGTATCTGAATCCGACATCATAGGGCCTCTTAGAACCTCATACCGATATCTGAATCCGGCATCATAGGGCCTCTTAGGACCTCATACCTGTATTCGAATCCGGCATACCGGTTCCGTTTATGTGGTCCATAACAGTAGCCCCCTAAGTCATGGTTTATGAATATGATCCATGAGTTTCAAGTGACTTCATCAATTCAATCCAGATGCATTTATCAAACCGAATTACCGACTTCGAGATGATGGTTTTAACTGATCATCACTTGCTCCCCAATTCAAAAGTCTCAAGGGCTCAGTCTTTGAGGAAAAGAATCCCTACTTCCAGTCTGACATCTCCAGTCTGATGCAAGTCAGTCTTCCCTATAGCTGTTTTTGCTTCCATTTCCCGAGTTGGTCATTCTGGTATCCTAACCTCGGGACTCTGGATTTGTATATCTAAAATTTTGAATTTTATACCTTTCCAAGACTTCACATTCCCCAAGGGCCCAACTTTCTAGACAGAGATTCTTATTCATTGGTCCATCCTAATCTGACACAAATCAGACTTTCCCATGACCATCCTCTTGTCTTATTCCTGTTCCCCAGGGAATCACCTGCTCCTAGAAATTTATTGGAATCCGAGCTCCCATCTTTACTGTACCCAAGCCAACCACGAGTTCGGATTTCCCAGTTTGGTTTCTGAAGGGGTGCAGTAACTAATCTTCAGTTTCTTTGGGAAGAGGAGGAGGGGTGACTCTTTACTGCAACGATCATGGCCTTTCACTGCAACCATAATGACTTATCACTTCCCAACTGACATGATTTTTGACTATCAATCAGTATGACCTTTGAGATAGCATTCATTTATTACAAACTCCTCTCCTCATGCTCCTTCTGAAAACTGAATTCCTCCTATAAATACAGGAAAGCCTTTCAATGAAAAACCCACTTGCACATCTTCTGCACTACTAAACAAATTTGCTCCTCTCTTTTTGTATTCTTCCTTCTTCCATTATCTCCATATCCTTCAGGTATACAACTTCTTATCCTTTGCTTTTTCCTTTTATCATGAACTCATTTCCTTCCAACAAGTTCTCATGCTCCTCTTCTTCCAATTCGTCAAAGCCCTTTTCCACTAACCTTGGGAATTCTTCTAACCAACCCAGTGGCCTTCAAAACTCTTCTTTTTCCGAACATGAAAAGGAAGCTTTAGACAAACTAGTGAAGAAATGGATCATCAGGGACATGTTTAGTGAAGTTACCAGCATTCCTCCTAAATTTTCTTTCCACACTTCCTCCCAGGAATCCATCATGGGGAAAAATAGGTCTGAAACAAATCCTGAGGAATTCATCCTTCCTTCCGATATTACTGAATATGAGAGTGTAGACCTTGATAACTTAGGCAGACCCTCCATATTTGTAGATGTCCAAATACTACAGGAATACCATAACAAAGCTGACCTTGTAACACCGGGGCTTACCCCAAACTTTTATGCCTTAGAGGCTCCCTCTTCTCAAAACCGAATTTGCTCTGTAGGAAGCCCTCTTGAGAATTTCTTCTTCATGTATGCGGTTCTTTTTGAAACTTGTGGAGTTCGTATCCCCTTCACCGACTTCGAATGCAGGGTTCTTAAACACCCAGAACTCGCTCCAACACAACTTCATCCTAATGGCTGGTGTTATTTGAGGGCATTTCAACTTTTCTGCCAACATTTCAATCTAGCTTGTACACTCCCAGTATAATTCACCTTCTTCGGACCGTTTGCCTCAAGTAAAGTCAAAGGGAAATGGTCCTGGGTTACACTGAAGTCCCGCCTTAACTGGAAAGTTTTTGAAACCTATTCGGAGACATGGAAAGGATTCAAGAATGAATACTTCAAGATAGTAGGAGCCCCACATTCTTGGCCTTTCTTATTTGACCATGGAGGAAATCCACACTTCCCTCTCTTTTGGTTTGACAAAAACTCACTGATTCCGCCCCGTTCTTTCCTTACCCCCAATAATGTTCTTACTGACACCGAGCGGTCGACCATAACATTTTTCTTTGCTTGGTATGAACGCTTTGGATACATTAATACCAGGAAGATAGTGAATGTTGAACCGGATTCCCTGCTTTCGGAATTCGGTAGGATACCTAACGCATGTCATTTACTTGCTTTTGCCACCTTTGGAATTATTAATGCTTTTGTATTGTTTTAATGCAGAAAAAATGGCGAGCCCTCAAGACCTTGCCGCTCTTGCTGCTGCTATCGAGAATGCCCCAAGGAAGCCTCCCAAACGAAGCAAGAGAAGTGCTAACCGTCCCCCTCCGGCTACCGTAGTCCTGGACAATCCTGAAGCAGCTGCCAGGAAGAGGAAAAATCAAGAACCTCTCCAATCCGGCTCTCCAACTGGATCTCACTTTGATGCTAGACAGGGATATTCTGGTTTCACTTCCTCGGTGTGGGAAGAACACCTGAGCGAGAGCTTTGGCCGCATCCTGTTGACTGATTCTGACTCTCATCGTTTCCAATGAATGACACGCCGGGAATTTGTTAACTTGATGAAGTCTTTAAAGAAACACCAACTTCATGTTGCCTCCACTCTCCAGTTCTTAGAGGATAATGCTGAAAAGGTCTTCTTTGTTGGGAAAGAGGTTGTGGACTTGGCTGCTTATGTTAAGAAAGAGGTTGAGATGGCTGAACAGCTTGCCTCCCAAGCAGCCGAATTGAGGAAGACCAAGCAAGCCCTTTCCCAAGCTGAGGAAGAATTTGAAAAAAGGATGAATGACAAACTGAAAGAAGTGAATGACGCCAATGATGCTGCCTTAAACACGCTGAGGGATGCACTCAATGAGGCTGAAAGTCAAAGGGATATGTACAAGGAAAAGTGGATTGGATTTGTCCAGCCTTCCTTTATGAATGCGGTGGAGCAAACCAACTTCCTTAACAACAATTTTTCTGCCAAGGGTATGCATTTTTTGCACAAAGTTGAAGATGGAGCGCTTTATAGCCACCTTCAAGATGGAACCAGAGTGCTTGTCAACTTAGATGATGAGAACTGCCCTGACCCTTTGGCCGTCGAAGATGATGAAGAAATTGAGGATGATGGTGCTGCTGCTTAGTCTTTTAGTTTAATCTTGTTTATTTCAAGTCTTTCTATTTTCAATCTTGTACTGTTGGCTTTTCCCTAGTTTGCACCTTGTTTTTGACTTTTCTTAATTGTAATCTGTTTTCTGAATTTCTGTTTTTCCTTAGTTGCACTTGTATTCTGACTTTTCCGTTCAATGAATTCGGCTTAGTATCTTTTTATTTTTCCTTTGTGTATCCATCTTCTTTATTGATCCATGGAAGTCCTATTCTAGCCAGCGAATGGCTTTCCATTTAACTTATTAGTTTTCTGAAACTAACAGGGATCATTGTAAGAACATGGGCGATGTTCATTTCAGCATAAGAACATCTCCTTACCCATTTCACTTCTTATCTGGTGGCTAGTCAGACAAGCGGCGTATCAAGTATTGGATACTAGGATTTTCACTTGAGTTCTACCAGCTTCATGGTATTATTATCTGAATTCATGATGCCGGCCTGAGACGCCTCTTTGGTTTTTAAGAAAACAAACTTTATTATCAAGTGTATAATTCCTGGTACCAAATTTTTTATACCGGATACCGAATTCCTGATACCGGACTCCTGAAAAAACAAACTTTACTATCAAGCATAGGATTCCTGATACCGACTTCGCTATTTCGGATACCGGATACCGAATTCTTGATAGTTTTTTTTTAGTGAAATTCCTGATACCAGACTCCTGATATCGGATTCCTAATTCGTGAGTCTTTGAATGAAGGGAATCAGTTTGAGCTGACCATCTCATAGGGTAACTATACTCAATCTTGTAACTTATGGAATTTTTATAATTCTCATTAATAAAACAGAAAACCAAGTACAGTCATAACTTAAACCAAATAGAGGCCTATGGGTGATCCTCTCTTTAAAGCAGAAATAAACTAGACACATAACAATGGTCTGTAAGACCTTCTTGGAAAACAAACAACTCTAAGAAAGCTTGAACAAAGAACAAAATTCAACTATAATATATGCAAAGCTTAGCTGCATTCCACGGATTCTTGATGCCTTTGCCAGTAAGTGTTTCCAAAAAGTATGCTCCTTTTCCAGTTTTGGATCGAACTCGATACGACCCTTCCCAATTGGCTGCCAACTTCCCATGCGCCGGCTCATTATCGTGTACATAAGCCCTTCTTAACACCAAGTAACCTTCGTTGAAGGCCCTAGAAATCACCCTTAAATTACATTGCTTTGCTGACTGCTGCTGGATTGTGGCCATACGAACAGTCGCCATCTTCCTGGATTCTTGCAGGAAGTCCAAACTTTCTCTTATAAGTCACACATTAGCTTCTGGATCAAAATACCTCGACCTCATGTTAGTGGATCCTATTTCTAGTGGAATCATGGCCTCACTCCCATATGTGAGCTTAAATGGAGTCTCTCGAGTAGTTGAGTGTGGAGTGGTTCTGTAGGACCAAAGGACAATACCTATGCAATCAACCCATTTACCTTTGCTATCTTCCAGCTTCCTTTTCAAACCTCTCAGGATACATCTGTTGGCTGCCTCGGCTTGCCCATTAGTTTGCGGGTGTTCGACGGAAGATAGACGCTGCTTTATCCCTAATTTTTGGAGGAAGTCTTTGAAAGCCCTGCTAGTAAATTGGGTGCCATTGTCAGCTATCAATACGGCAAGAACTCCAAACCGCAATATCACTTGATTACTGAAGAACTTCAGGATCTGTGTAGAAGTAGTAACAGCAACTGATTTAGCTTAGATCCATTTTGTAAAATAATCAACCGCCACCACCAGATGGGTGACCTGTCCAACCGCCTGCGGAAACGGTCCTAGTAGATCCATCCCCCACTGAAAGAAAGGCCATGGAGCTGATATGGAATGGAGTTCCTCTGGTGGCGCCAAGTGAACATCAACATGTTTTTGACAACGATAACATTTCTTCACATGATTCATGGATTCCAATTGAATACTGGGCTAGTAGAATCCAGCTCTCAATATCTTCCTTGCCAAACTTCTTCCTTCCAAATGGTGACTGCATCTCCCTTCATGCACCTCTTTCAGGGCCAATTCAGCTTCCCGCTCAGTCAGACATCGAAGTAGGGGTGATGAGAACCCTCTTCGATAGAGCAACCCATCCTGTATGACAAAGTGAGGAGCCATTTTTCTTACCTTTCTTGCCGAGTCATCTTCACCTGGAAGGACTCCGTGAAGTAGGAATGCCAGAATAGGAGAAGCCCATGAATCTTCATCCTCCACTGCCAATGTTGCATTGGGGTGAGAGATAGCTTGTTGAATCACAGACCTGTGATTCCCTGGTTTCTTGGTGCTAGCCAATTTGGACAAGACATCAGCTCTTGAATTCTGATCTCTCAGAATGTGTTGAAAATCTACGCTGTCAAACATTTCTGCAAACTTCTTACATTTAGAGAGATACTTTTGAAGCAAATGCTCCTTAGCTTGGAAGTCTCCTCTAATTTGGGAAACCACCAGCTGCGAATCACTGTACAGTAGGATTGAGTGCGCTCCAAGATCCTTGGCCATTGTCATACCAGCAAGACAGGCATCATACTCAGCTTGATTGTTAGAAGTTGGAAAAACAAACCTTAATGAGTATTCAATGGAAACCCCTTGAGCATTTTCCAATATTATGCCAGCTCCTCCACTTGTCTGATTGGATGAACCGTCAACGAATAGGGTCCAGACTTCAGAATCCCCTTTTGGTGCCAATTCCACAATGAAGTCTACCAAAATATGAGACTTGATAGTTGTTCTTGAATCATAGCTGATCCCATATTCGGACAATTCCACTGACCAAGCGATCATACGACCTGCTAAGTCGGGTTTTTGTAATACCTGCTGAATGGGCTGATCCGTTCTGACCACGACTGAATGGCATTGGAAATATTGTCTCAAACGCCTTGCCGTGACTACCAGTGTGAACGCCATTTTTTCAATTTTCTGATACCTTTTTTTCTGCTTCTTGCAACACTTTGGTGACAAAGTACACCGGCTTCTGTCCCTCCTCCGAATCCCTAACCAAGGCAGCACTCACCGCTTCATCATTAACCGCCAGATATAAATACAGAGTCTCACCTGGCTCAGGCTTGCTCAAGATCGAAGGATGGGAGAGGTAACACTTGAATTCCTGAAAAGCTTCTTCACATTCATCCGTCCATCTGAACTCCTGGTCTTTTTTAAGCAATTGGAATAGTGGAAGGAATTTGTAAGCAGACTTTTACAAAAACCTTGTTAAGGCCGCTATGCGTCCAGTCAGCTGTGGAACTTCCTTCACGGAATTCGGGCTCCTCATCTGCGTGATTGCATCACACTTTTCAAGGTTAGCCTCTACTCCTCTGCTAGTAAGCATAAAACCTAGGAATTTTCCTACTATGACACCAAAGGCACACTTCAGTGGATTTAAACGCATATTATGCTGACGTACCTTATTGAGGACAGCCTCTAAATCCTAATTATGGCTCTTTTTCTCTGTTGACTTGACAATCATATCATCGACATAAACCTCCAAAGTTGATCCAATCAGCTCCCCAAAGATTTTATCCATCATCCTCTGGTATGTTGCACTTGCATTTTTCAAACCAAACAGCATTATTGTGTAACAGTATGCTGCTCTATCAGTCATAAAAGCGGTTTTTTCTTGATCATCACTGAACATGGGAATTTGATTGTAACCATAATAAGCGTCCATGAATGAAAGCAGCTGGTAACCAGCAGAATTATCAACCAGCTTGTCTATGTTGGGAAGAGGGTAGGTGTCTTTGGGACACGCTTTGTTTAAATCCGTATAGTCCACGCACATACGCCATTTACCATTAGATTTTTTGACCAAAACTACATTAGAGAGCCACATAGTATAAGGAACTTCTCTGATGAAACCAGCTTGTAAGAGGTCCTCCACATTCGCAGCGATCACCTTTTGTCGTTCATCGCCCATCTTTCTTCTCCTTTGGGATACTGGCTTGAACTTTGGATCAACTGACGGACGATGACAAATAAATTCTGGATCTATTCCTGGCATATCAGTCGCTGTCCAAGCGAATAAATCCTTATTCTCCTTTAACAATGCAACCAGCCTAATCTTTTCTTCACTTGGTAAGTCTTTTCCAACTCGAGTCCACTGTTCCGGTTCAATCTGGATTTTTTCTAATTCCCCTTCAGGCTTGGGCCGCTCCTCTTTGATATCATCCCTCATGTCTAACTCTACCATCATGACCCTAGAAGACGAGGCGGATCCCTTGACCTGCTTTGCTTGTACCTGCTTCTTGGCATTTTCTTTTGTCGCTTTTAGACTGGCTATGTAGCAGGTTTTTGCCTGCATCTCGTCTGCACGTGTTGTAACAATTGATCCTTTCTCACCGGGGAACTTCATGGCCATATGCAAGGGAGAAGCAACTGCTTGGAATGCCTTCAAAGTAGGCCGACCTAGGATCGCATTGTAAGCAGAGGGGCAGTCCACCACCAAGAAACGTACTTTTTCGGTTCGACAGTGAGGGGGTGCGCCTAATGTCAGCCTGATATCAATGTAACCTCTGGGTCTGATAGTATCACCGGTGAACCCAATTAGTTCCTTCTGACATGGATGCAGATCTCCTGGCTTCAACTTCAGACGATCGAACAATTCGGTGAACATGATATCTGATGAGCTACCTTGGTCCACCATCATGCGGCAAACACGGAACCTGTCAATAATTCCTGACACCACTAACGGATCATTGTGATGAGGAATCACTCCCTCTAAGTCGGCTTCAGTAAACATGATGGGAGGGTGTGCATCCTTCTGCCTGTTTGATACTGAAACCGCCATCGTTGCTAGCTTCAATTGTTTTTTCTGAGATGTTACAGATTCTCCTTCGACCGTTAAACCGCCAGCTATAGTGCTAATTACCTCAAGATCTTCATTACGTGTTTTACCAGCGTCTTCCCTTTTTACCGGAGAGTTCCTGGTTGGGGCACGTCTAGGGGTTCTACTCCTCCTTGGAGGTGTTCGGGATCTCCTCCTAGGCGGACTCCTTGTTCCTCTTCTTATTGGACTTCTGGCCCTTCTTGTGGGGGTAAGCTCATTGGGACCTCCTCTGAAGGATCGTGTGTAACGATTCAACCTTCCTCTTCTTACTAGGGTTTCCACAGCATCTTTGAGTTGAACACACTCATCATCAGTGTGCCCATAGCTGCCATGCCAACTACACCTTTTATGCTGATTCTCCTTTGTCGGAGCTCTCCTTGATGGTGGTGGTCGGTCTACTTCCATCAATTCTGCATTCATAATCTCACGAAGGATTTGTGATCTAGAAGCATTTAAAGGAGTATAATGGTCATATTTATCTTCGGGCTTCTTAGCCCCCGAATCATGCCTGTTACTCCTGTCTCCTTCTCGCTGTCCTTTCCCTGCCCCCTTGTTGAAAAAAGCATATTTCTTCTTCCCAGAAGCTTCAGTGGCAAAATTATCCTGTGCTTTCTGATATTCCTCCAAGTTGATGTATTTTTCAGCTCTTTCCATGACTTCATCCATGGTTTTGATTTTGTGCATCACCAAGTGGTCCGTAAAATCCCCTGGTCTTAAAGCGCGCATCAAGAGATGCAGGGCTACTGAGGCCTCTATGTCACTAATTGAAAGATACTCAGTGTTGAAACGAGTGAGGAAATCTCTCAATGACTCCCCTTTTTCCTGCTTAATTTGGGATAAGTGGTGCTCGGACTTTGGCTGCGCCTTACTCGTCGTGAAGTGTCCCAGGAATTTGGCGGCCAAATCCTTTCATCCAGTTATTGAATCAGGCTCCAATTTGGAATACCAGCGTAAAGCCGTTTTTTTTCAGAGTTAGGGGGAATGTGCGACATTTGTACGCATCCTTGGCCCCTTGACACGACATTGCAACCAGAAAACTGTCAATATGTTCCTGTGGATCTGAGTTCCCAAAGTATGGATCTACATTGGCCGGAGCTTTGAGATTTTCAAGCATGGAGAAAGCCATTATGCTTTCAGAAAATGGGTGGTCCTTTTCTTCAGGTTCTCCTACTAACTCCACCTCATTCCCTTTGCCAATACCTGATTGGGATGTTCCTTTCCTCAATTCTTTCAGCAACTTGTCCTGCTCATCTAATCGCCTACGCAGACGAGCCAATTTTGACTCAAGGTTTGCCTTCCTCTGTGAGCATCCACCAGATGACCCTTTGCTCTCATGACGGGAATGCGAAGGGCTTCCTCCTTTAGTGGGGGGCCTCTGTCGTGATTTCTCCTGTTCATGATGAGAAGGCCCCTCTTATTTCGAACGCTCGTATTCTGCCCGTCTTCTTCCTTCGTTCAACCATTCCCTGAGGTCCTTCCGACGAGAAGGTGCTTGTTCTCCACTTGGGTTGTTTCTCAATTCCACCACGCTGTGGTGACTGGGTTCAGCGCGTTCTCCTTGTGACTGGTTTGCCATGGACTTCTTCAAATGGTGGTGGGAATAGGTTTCTCACTCCCACTGTGGTCGCCAATGTTCTGTCGTAGGATTACTGGTCTTAATCAATCCGGCTAAGAATTCGGCAATCCCACTCTTGATATCAGACGTGAAGTGAGCACCTTGAACACCAAGATACCCACACTCTTGTCGTTCTACTTTGGAGTGGTGTGTGTGTTTGTGTGAGATGAGATAGATCATACCTGCTTGCCTTATCAGGTATTATATAAGCATACCAGCATAAATGGTGATGATTGCTGCCTTCATGAGGCAGGTGAGGTTCCTTCTAAACGGCCCAAGTGTAATGGCGAGTATTAAATCAGGTAAAATCCTATGCTTGTGAGGATAAAGGAATTCCTTGGATTCCCTAATACACGTGTCTGACTTGACGGATTCCTACCGGTATAACGGTACGCAGTATGACATTAAATATCCACAACCCATACCGGTATCCGGCATCATAGGGCCTCTTAGGACCTCATACCAGTATCCGGAATCCGGCTTCATTGGGCCTCTTATGGCCTCGTACCGGTAACCGGAATCCGACTTCATTGGGCCTCTTATGACCTCATACCGGTATCTGAATCCGGCTTCATTGGTCTTATGGCCTCATACCGGTATCTGAATCCGGCATCATAGGGCCTCTTAGGACCTCATACCGGTATTCGAATCCGGCATACCGGTTCCGTTTATGTGGTCCATAACAAATCTCAATTGGATAAATTGGTGGGTGTGGTCCTTTGACAGCGATGAAATTTTTTCAATTGGTCTGCTTATGGGTTTATTAAATCAAAGCTTCAAGATGCCCATGAAAATCTGATGTTGGTGATATGAATGCCTTCTAAAGCTATCCTTTTGGAACGAGAGCCTTCCTTTGACAAATTTTACGTGACAATGTTCCTATATATTTGTGCCAACCTAGCTACTCGTAACTTTCAAGTGGAGTTGTTCTGCCTAATAATGTGTCAAGATGATGCATGAGGAATCGATCTCTAATCTGTTTTTTGCTTTGCAATGTTGATTATGGAGGAATTTGTATGACTGGTTATGTTTCTATGATACGGTACGGAGGAATGGATAACTAAACTTTCACCTTAGTCCCTCATTTTGTAAGGTTTTTCACTTTAGTCCCTGACTTTTTAATAATTTCTCTTTAGTCTCTCGCTTTGAAAAAAATTACTCACGTTAGTCCCTGACAATTTTCTCTGTTCATAAACGTTAACGTCTTACACAGGTAGTCATTAAATAACATATACACACGTGGTCGTTAACATCTTACACATGATACTAAATTCAAAAGACGAAAATTGGAGGAAAAAGAGGCTTAGGCAATAAGGCCTATGAAGAGGCAGATGCAAAAGCTAAGGCAGCTGCAAAAAATACAGCAGCTGATGAATCTGTAGCAACAACACAACAACTATGCGTCGTATAAGTTATTTAACATCACGTGTGTAAGATGTTAAGGTTTATGAATGAAGAAATTTGTCAGAGACTAAAATGAGTAGCTTTTTTCAAAGTGAGGAACTAAAGTGGAATTATTGAAAAATCAAGGACTAAAATGAAAGTTCCTTACAAAGTGAGAGACAAAAATGACAGTTTAGTGAATAGAAATACTATTAGTTTAGAGATGAATTGGTTGATGTTATGAGGCTTATTGATTTTATTAAAGTTAGAAGAGGAAAAAGAGGCTAAGTTAATAAGGCCTATGAAGAGGCGACTGCAGAAGCTAAGGCAGCTGCTGAAACTCTGACAGCTGCAAAAAAATACAGCAGTTGATGAATTTGTGGTAGCAGCACAATAACTAGACATCGTATAAGTTATTTAACGGCCACGCGTGTAAGATGTTAAGGTCTATGAACGAAGAAAGTTGTAAGAGACTAACACGAGTAGCTCTTTTCAAAGTGAGGGGCTAAAGAGGAATTATTGAAAAATCAAGGACTAAAATGAAATCTCCTTACAAAGTGAGGGACTAAAGTGACAGTTTAGTCAATGGAAATACTATTAGTTTAGAGATGAATTGGTTTAACTTGTTTAGCATGATAAAAGTTCTTTTGCTAATTGGTGCATGAACCCAATTAATTGTATTATGTTTGAGAGTTAATCAGGTTATAAGGATTTGAGCACTTGGGTGCTCCAATTAATACAAATTGCATATAAATAAAAAATTATGACACATTTTTTATTTGTTCACCTCTCAATTTATTAAGACTAAAAAAAAATATAAAATATAATAAATTTGAAAAAAGCATAATTTATTATTGGCTTATTTAACATTTTAGTCCCTAAACTTAGGTGCTCTTTTGAAATTGGTCCTTAAACTTCTTTTTTTTTATGTTTTGGGTCCCTAAACTTTGTTTAAATTTTGGAAATGGTCCTTTCGTCATTTAAGTGATGATATAGTCGACGATATGTCACGTCACCTACACAATATTGACTAGTGACATGTTATGTAGAGCCACGAGACACTACATGATTTTTTTTATTAAAAAAATAATTTCTTTTAAAATTTATTAAACGATTGGATTTTCTTTAAAAAAAATACAATTTTTAATTATTTTTAATAAATTTGAAATTTTTTTAATTTAAAAAATTCACGTGGCATCATCTAGCATGTTATCTATCGATGTGGCGAAGGTGACATGGCTTGTATAAGTATTGTAGGTCACATGTATAATGACGTGATAATCCGAACCCGAAGGAGCAAATGTGTTTGATGATTGGGTTTTGGTCCTTTTACTCTTGTGAGTCTAGATTATACACATCATAATGGCACGCAATACTTATGCATGTGTATGTGTGTATGTGTATGTAGAATGAGTATGTAAGTATCTGATGTGGTGATTAAAACCAAATATTCAAAACAATTAAAAATAAGTCAATCAAAAAACTTCTACACACCAAAACACCGCAAACTTTTAGGGAGTAAAAACATGAATAAACTTTTTTTAATGAGCAAAATAGTACTCCTGTACAATTATTTGATTTTTGAGCTCATCCGCTTTAGATTTTCATAATAGAACTCTGCGACTCTGCATTTTGAATTTTTTGTTATAGCATCTCCTCTGCTATGGTATGAATACGAAAATTGTAAACATCTATTCTTAAGTGTGATTGGTTATCTGTTTTTTTCACTACAAGAAAAACCCTTTATCGCAACGACAAAAGTTGTTGCAAAAAATATACCCTTAATGGCAATTCATTCTTTGCTGATGGGTTTAATTATACCCTTTTTTAATTATTTTTTTATTTTTTATTTTGTAAAATTATTTAATCTTATTGGCAACGATAATGTCGTTGCAGAAAACATGTGTTTTGCAAAGACTTTAAAATGTCGTTGCAGAAAACAGGTGTTTTGCAACGATTTAAAAAGTCGTTGCAAAACACCTGTTTTCTGCAACGACATTTTTAAGTTGTTGCAAAACACCTTTTTTCTGCAACGACATTTTTAAGTCGTTGCAAAACACCTTTTTTTAGCAACGACTATTTTTAGTCGTTGCAAAAGGTTGTTGCAATAAATGGTTTTTTTTGTAGTGTCTCTCTCAATCTGTCAACATATTCTTTCACTACGTGATTGGTTACTTGCCCATTCATTACAATTCGTGTCCAACGTGTTTCGTACCAAATAGCACATCTCATTCATTATTGGGCACTCCAATTCCATTACACGTAGCATACATTTTAATTATTAAGCACATCGGCTCATCTTTTATCTTATCAAGAACAGGAGTAATGATTAACAGACCTATATATGAAGACTTACATACAAACTTATATACAGATTTTGACTTTTATTATTTTTTAAATTAAAAAATAAAATAAAAGAACATAAAATATAAATTTGTCGGTAAGTTTTTAGGTAGGTTTCTTAATATTTTTTTAAGAAAATTGCTCTTCATTTCATTAATTGAGAACATTAAATTTGAACGACTATGCATTTTCATTATAAAGAGAGCATTGGCTCTCCTTTTCATTTTTGAGCTCATCTGCTCTGCATGTTTTTAGCGGGACAAAGATCTGTTGTCCTTCCAAAGTCTGTACTCATTACACAAATTTTAGAAAACTGAAAAATAACTTCTTCATTATGATGACATTTTTGTAATATTTGATGAAGTTTGATTGGTTAGAAAGAGGGAGACAGAAAGTTTTGGGACAGAGGATCCTCATCCTTTTTAGCGCGACGCCTTCAAATATTAATTTTTTATCTAACGAGGAAATTTCGTTGCATATTTTATTTTAGTCACGGCCGAAAAAGTTTCCCACATGTCCATATAAAGACGGGCGAATGTGCACCCATTTTGATTTTTGACCGGAGATTTTTAAAATAAATACATAAATAATAAAATGTATACTTTTCGATGCACATGCACATAATTAAATATATATATATATATATATATATATATATATTTACCTCTGACTTTTTTTAAAAAGAAGAACTTGTTTTCAAGTAGTAGGGCCCAAATTCACTAGCAAAATGAAACGAAAAAGGAAAAAAAATTGAGCAACGGTGACTTTTGTTCGCGCAACAACCCTTAAATCCTTCCACTTCAGTATTGACACATGGATTAGAAAAAGGATTTTTGAACAAACCTTTAGTTTGATTCTTCCATTTTAAAAAGGGATTATTACAGTAGCATACAAAATCTTCATTTGATCCCATTATCTTTTTGTCTTAAGTTTGAATTTCCGTTATTGCAATAATAGTTTTTATTAATTAATTTGGGAAAATGTTAATAAGTGTCCTAAAATCTCTTATTAAATAGTCAAAAATAGTAAAAAGCTACTAAAAAAATGTAGTTTTGATATTTTCGAGAAAAAAAAATAAATAAGAATTTTTGATATTTTTCTAATACAGAAACCTTAACGAATGTCCTTAGCAATATCCTTAATTTTCTGCTGATTATTGTTGTAGTTGAAAGATGGTGGGCATATTTACTTAGTAATACTCCTTCCCTAAGATTGATGAGGTCATTCCCTCATTTGTGGAGAAGAGGAAAAATAGTATAACAAACAAACAGAAAAATAGAAAAGAAAATAAAAGAAAGGTGAAGAGAATTTCATGTTGTTACAATGCTCGAAAACAATGGTAGAAAGAGAAATATAATTAGTAATTATTTTTAGTATAAATGGGCACCTAAATTTCTCATTTTGCAACACATCTCTCTCATGAAATAAACTTCTTATGTTTGAGAAAGTGAGAGAGAGAAGAGAGAACCTCTTGAGAGAAAAAACCAAGAGAGAGAGAGTTAACCCACCTTACTATTGTATTTTTTTTTTGTCAATTCTCATAGCGAAATAAAATAGAAACTTTTTTTGCCCATTTTATTTACACAAGGCTGGGAAAAGTTAGATCCTGGGAGTATCATAATTATTTATTCATTATTTATTTTTTGTCACCTTTCCCAACAAGTAGCATCAGAGCTTCGGCTCAAAACTATTTTTTGTGTAAATTAAAATGGAGGAGTCGTCCTCATCAGCAACAATGCTTAAATTGACCGCATCCAATTACTCCATTTGGAAGCCAAGAATGGAGGACATCCTTTATTGCAAGGATTTGTATGAGCCCCTTCGATTGGAAGGACAAAAACCAGAAGGGAAGTCAGATAGTGCATGGAGTATTCTTAATAGAAAACTGTCGGACAAATCCTACAATGGGTGGATCAAAGTGTTTTTCACCACGTTGCGCAAGAAATAGATGCATATGAACTAAGGACAAAATTGTTGTCCATGTACGAGCGGAAGACCGCTCAAAATAAAGCATCGGTTATTTGACGGTTAGTTAACCTAAAGTACAAAGATGGTCGAAGTATTTCCGAGCATCTTAGCAACTTCCAAGGTTTGATTAACTTGTTGACGAATATGAATATGAGCTGGATGATGAGTTACGAGCATTATTATTACTCAGCTCCTTGCCAGATAGCTGGGATACACTAGTAGTATCTTTAAGCAATTCAGCTCCTCAAGGCGTTCTTACATTGGACATAGTTAAAGATAGCATGTTCAATGAAGAAGCAAGAAGAAAAGAACAAGGTGTAACAGCTGAGTCAGAAGCCCTCGTCTCAGAGTATCGTGGAAGGAGTAGCAACAGAAAATTCCAGAGGCAAGACAAGTCAAGGGGCAAGTCAAGAGATGGCTCAAGAGGGAGTTTCAAAGCAAGAAAAGACCTGGAGTGTTACCATTGTGGCAAGATAGGCCACATGAAGAGAGAGTGCAGGTTCTTTAAACGGGAGCAAGATAAAGGTAATAATGAAAGAAGGGATGCTAGGCACACAACCGCAACTACCTCTGGTGGAGATGAGGTGATTATTTTATGCTGTGATGGCTTCGTTAATTTCTCCTCTCAAGATACATGTTGGATAGTAGATTCTGGTGCATCATTTCATGTCACCTCACGAAGGGACTTCTTTACATCTTACACCAATGGAGATTTTGGCAATGTAAGGATGGGAAATGATAAATTGTCCAAGATCGTGGGAAGATGAGATATTTCCCTTGAAACCAATACAGGCTGTAACTTGGTTCTCAAGGATGTGAGACGTGTTCCTGACATGCGTCTCAATTTAATCTCCACTGGATTACTTGATGATGAAGGATACACCAATGTCTTTGCTGAAGGGAAATGAAAACTCAGCAAGAACTCGCTTATCATAGCACGAGGGAAGAAGGAGAACACCCTATACATGACAATTCAAAAGTCATTAATGGGTATGTGAATGCGCTTGCGGAAGACTCGATCGAGCTATGGCACAAACGGCTCGGTCACATGAGTGAGAAAGGCCTGCAAACTCTAGAAAAAAGAAAGGCACTGACAGGAATGAAGCAAGGCGTATCTCTAAAACCATGCATGCACTGTTTGGCTGGAAAGCAGCATAGAACTTCATTTCAAAATGGTCGGGTACAAAGAAAACCCAATGTACTAGATATGGTATACTCTGATGTTTGTGGCCCTATGACAGTTAATACTCTTGGTGGTGCAAGATATTTTGTTACCTTCATTGATAATCATTCCAGGAAGGTATGGACATATGCACTTAAAACAAAAGATCAAGTCTATGAATTTTTCAAGAAATTCCATGCCAGCGTTGAACGAGAGACGGGTAAAAGCTTGAAGTGTATTTGCATCGATAACGGGGGAGAATATATGGGGATGTTTAGAAGCTATTGTAGAAGTAGTGGAGTCAGGCATGAACGATATGTTCCAAAGACACCTCAGCATAATGGCATAGCTGAGAGAATGAACAGAACAATTGTTGAAAGAATAAGAACAATGTTGTCTCATGCTAAGTTACCCAAAATTTTTTGGGGTGAAGCCCTGATGACTGCGGTTTATCTAATCAATCTTTCTCCTTCAACACCTTTGAATGGTGATGTTCCGAACAAATTCTGGTCCGAAAAAGATGTTTCCTACAATCATTTGAAAGTTTTTGGTTGTAGAGCTTTTGTTCATATTCCTAAACATGAAAGATCCAAGCTCGATGTGAAGTCGAAAGAATGTATCTTCGTGGGATATGGTAATGAAGAATTCGGTTATAGGTTATGGGATCCTGTAGCTAAGAAGATTATCAGAAGTAGAGATGTTGTCTTCTTTGAAGATCAAAACATTGAAGACATTCAAAGAGGTGATAAGCCTAGCCATCAAAAAGAATATCCAACGAACTTAGATCCAGTTCCTTCTCCATTGGAGGATAATGATGAGTGAGATGAACCAAATGGAACTAATGATCTTGTTATAAATGAATCAGTTGATGTTGACACAGGTGATAATGTAATTGATGAGAGGCTAGAGGCACAAGCAAATGAAGAGCCAACGGTCGAATTCCAACCAAGAAGGTCGACAAGGGAGCAAAGGCCTTCCACTAGGTATCCTACAAATGATTAAATTCTCCTAACAGATAGGGGAGAACTAGAATGTTATGAAGAAGAGTTGACTCATGATCAACAAGAAAGCTATGCATGAAGAGATGCAATCTCTACATGAGAACCACACATATGATTTGGTAGAGTTACCAAAAGGTAGAAATGCACTCAAGAATAAATGGGTTTACCGATTCAAGACGGAAGAAAACAACTCAAAGCCCAGATTTAAGGCGAGGCTAGTTGCGAAAGGTTTTAATCAGAAGAAAGGAATTGACTTTGAAGAGATTTTCTCACCCGTAGTGAAGATGTCATCCATACGAGTAGTACTCGGTTTGGCTACTAGCTTGGATCTCAAGATCGAACAACTAGATGTGAAAAAGATGTTTCCTACAATCATTTTGGTTGCGCCCTTCTCCGCTCTTACTCCCTTTTCGTAGTTCTCTGATCCAGTCCGTGTATTTGGCATGCTTAATGGATTTGGGCCTGGCTATATTTTGGGCCTTATAATTGGGTTGTCATATTTTTTGGGGTATCAACAATAGCCCCCTTTGCAAAGAAAAGGGTAGGAACTTCCCTTTTTGATGCAAATCCTATTCTGTCTCTCTTTCTCTTTTCTCTTCTTCTCGTTACTCTCCACGTGTGTACAGGGGGAGAAGTCATTGTCCAACAGTCCATAAGGCTTCACTCTTTCCCACGTTCCCAACTTCTTTTCAAACTGCTTCAAAATAAACCCTTCAGTTACTTCCACTCACCTCCACTCATTCTCTTTCTCCCTTAGTTCTGATAACCACATAACTCCCCATTCTTCTTCTTTCTCTCTCACCGAAAACTCACTCCCTCTTTTCTCCTTCGTTTTCTGCCTCCAATTCATCTTCTCACACAATGACAAGATCTGCAGCCCCTTCTGGTTCTGGAGAAGAAAGGTCTTCTTCTTTTGATGAGGGAAGCCAAATGCAAGAGGAAGCCACCGAAGAGCATGTTCCTCAATCCCTTTCATTCTAATTTCTGGACGCTCTCCCTCTGCCACGTTCTGATTCAGTGGAGCCAGGGCATCGCCGTTGGGCACCTGGGGCGCGTGCCAAGCTCCCTTTCCCACAGCCCCAGAGTCCGGCGGCCTCTTCTCGGGTCAGTCATCTAAGGCTCTGGTGGTCCCGGAGAGTGCGGCACGCCTATGTTCCAAGCCCTCTTATTCCAAAGAACATTGCAAATTGGGTTCCTTTCTCCTACGCTCTCGCCTTTCTTGCTCGGAGTTCCCCTGGGTTGACCTTCGCTTTCATGTCAGAGTCACTTCTACTGGTGGATGGGCAGAATGGGTGGATTACGTTTTCCAACGGGATCCTCCCTTTGTGGAGATTTTGAAACAGGTGGGAATTGTCGATGCTGTGAAGGCGTCTCCTCGCTTGGGCATGAACAAGAGGGTAAAGGACCTGCACATGCTGGTTCAACGCTGGTGCTCAGCGACCCATACATTCCTTACTTCTTGGGGGGAATTTACCCCAACATTAGAGGATGTGGTTGTTCTGTTGAAATTGCCTTCGTTCGGGGACAGTGATCTTGATCTTTCCAATGTGGATGAGAGCATTATTGGGTTGGCCAAAAAGCTCAAAAATGCCTCTGTTGCTAGCGCCAAGTATTCCAAGGATTTTCTCCAGCAAAGGCGCGTTTCTTATGCTGATGGGTCCTCCTCAAGGAGGGTGCGGGGTACAGGGAACCTTGTTCCTCAAGACCAGAAAGTGAGTCAAAGGTCCTCTCTCAAGTATACTTTTGCGAATTGGGTACGCTACTTCTTCGGTGACTTCTTTGATGACAAGTTTGTGAACAGTCCAGTCACTGACCAGCGCCTCAAGAGAGCCGCCTTCATTGCTTTTTGGCTTAGTAGATATGTGTTTCCTGGACCTCCTTGGGAATCAGTGAGTTCTTCCATTTTCATCTTTGCGTGTATGCTTGCCGAAGGTATCCATCTGCCTCTTTCTTCACTTTATTTGGGTGGTCTTTATGCTCGCCTTGACCAGATATCAGAACAGATGAAGAATTCTTTTGGTCGCTTTCCTGTCAATTGCTATGCTGATTTGTCTTTTCTTCCATGCTTTTTATTTGAACGCTTTCCCTCGTATGGCCCGGTCAGATTTCTTCCTGAGATTGCTTCTGACGCCAATGCTGACGTCTTGCAACCATGTTCGTGGTGCTGGTATTTGGGGAAGCCGAGGCGTCACCTTGCACAGATCATTGATCACGAGAAGAGCTTTGTTTTCAGGCCCTATCTAGGTGACTTCCTTCTTGGTGGAGAGAAGCTGCATCCTTTGTATCAGGAGGATGCCTTGAGTCTCCAGAATGATCTTGCTGCGAGGACTGAGGGTATATTTGATTTGTGGAAACTAATCTTGACTGGGCGCTTCCTACCGGGTTTTGCAACTATGGATAACAAGAGTGCGCATGGCGGGGCTCTTTGGCCCTTTGTCTACAGGCCAGATCGTGATGCCAGGCAGTTCGGGCGTGACCAGCCCCCTTGCCTTCTTTTCTTGGACTCTGCTGATGTGGAAACTTCTTTCCGGTCCGCACTCTTCGGCTCGATGCCTTCTTCTGTTCCGATAGTTCACATCCCTTCTCTTCATGCCGGCGGGGTTCTGCGTACTTGGTTGACCTCTCACAGCGACATACTTCAGCATTTGCAAAGCTTCGAGAGCACCCCGAGCACCGTCACCATTCCTCTGGTCCCCATAGTTCACAATGATCCTTACTATTCTACCTCCACAAAGAAGACTGTTAGCAAAGGTACGCTCTGCTCTTGTTATATGCAGCTCATCTCATCTGCTTCTTTTCTCTTGCTTTTCTGTGTTTTTAATTATTATCCGTGTTTCTTGTTGTGTTTCTTTTGTAGTTGAAAAGGAACCTCCAGCACCCCGCAAGCGCAAGGCTCCCGCGACTCCTTCTTCTAGTGCTTCTGCCCCAAAGAAAGGTAACACCAAACTTCCTTCTTCCAGTCCCCCTACCTCTAAATCTCCCTCACAAGCCAAAGGGAAAGCTGCTGCCACTTCTTCGAGAGGCAAAAGCTCTACTCCTGCTCCTTCTGCTCCTTCACGGCGTTCTAACCGTCTCCGCGCCCAGGCTGTTCCTTCTACTCCTTCTTCTCTTGTCCACATAAACTTAGGCGGAGATGAAGGGGCCACTTCTGGGGCTTCCATTCGAGCCTTCTATTCTTCCTCTTCCGACAAAGGCGATACCACCGAAAGCTCTAAGACTTCCACTTCTGAAGGCGACGATGCTCAAAGCAATGGATCTCCGAACATCGCCGTCCCATTCTCCACACAGGGTTCGCTTACTTGTTTCTAAACAATTCTCTTTGGCCTCTTGCTTCTTTCTTCTCCTTTTACCTTTTACCCACAACTCCCTTTCACATGTTCATTTTTCTTTACTGACTTTATTTCCTTTGATGAGTTTGTTGCTCACCATTTGCTTGACTGCTCTTCTTTTGTAGGTTCATCTAAGGCATGTAGTAAGCCTTCCCCCGCGCTTTCTTCCTGAGCTTCCCAGAATGCTCAAGCTCCTTCAGGGTCTCCTTCCATTCCTTCCTTGCTGCCCAAGAGGCCCCTTCACTTTCTTTCAAAGCTGTTGCTGCTTAAGGGGGGCCACTCCCATTGGTTTTGCCACCTACCTCCCATTTGGTAGGGTGAGCAGTCCCTTGAATGTGCAGCCGCTTATGACCATTCCAGCTTCCGACTCTCCAATAAATGTGGATCCTGTTTCAGTGGAGGAGAGCGATCCTTCGATTGATCCAGTGCCTTCCGCTCCTGAGGACGCTTCTGCTGAGCCCCCGGTTTTGGATAAAGGGCGGGTCGATGCTGTTGACCCTATTATCGAAGGTGCTGCTGATCCTGATGTTGAAATGGTCACCGAAGATAAGGCTGGCTCCACCACTCCCAAAGGTGAGGATCCTGTGGCCGATGATGCTGTTATGCAAGATGCTGCTCCCACTATTGAAGTAGCTGCTGATATTGTTGCTGAGAAGAGTGTTGCTCCTACTACGGAACCTCCTGCGGAAGACGAAGGGATTTCAAGTTCTAACTCCATGGGAACGCCTTCAGAGAAAGGTCGAAAGGAGACCGTTGTCGAGACTCCCTCTTCATGTAAGCGATGCTTCTCCTCATATATTTTTTATCGACACACATTTTTTGTTTCTTATTGCTTTATCTGGTTTATGCTTGTGTGTTTTGTAGCCTTCTTGTATGTTCGTTCTCCTGATGCTGCGGATGAGGCTAATATGGCGCTTATCAATTCCTTCATGGAAGCACATCCCGGATTGCAGCCACCTAGTGATTTGCTTCCGCGCATCTTCAAGGAGAATGGCACACAGACTCTGTTGAAGCTGGTCAAGTTCATTTCTTCTTGTAATGTCGACGCCTTAGCATGGGATGACAAGGCTCTGTTGCTGGATTGCTTGCGCTCCTTGGAACTTCTCCATTACTCTGGCCCTTGGTTGGACACTGCCATTGCAGTGATAGAGCGGCAACGTCCTCCCTTTGATATGCATGTGGTTGAGGAATAGGAGAAATCTTTACTGGAAAGGTGTGCCTCAGTTACAACTCTTGTGGAGGAGCTTTCCTCTAAATTGGCGGGCGCCAATTTTGAAATGTCTGGCATTAATGGTGAGCTTGACAAGATTGCTGCCAACAAGAAGGCTTATGAGGATGCCTGCAAGTCTGTCTCTTTGAGCACTCTTTTTTAGGACGTTATTTTATGCTTAGGGCGTGCTTTATCATGTTGCTTCGATGTTATTCCCTTCCCTTTTGAGCTTCTATAAGGCTGAACTTTGAATTTGCTTTGCTGCTTCTTTGGCTCTGCGCCTTTGTGCTTTTAGGACTCCTTTATATGCTGAACGTGTTTGCTTAATTTCATTTTGGCCAATGTACGCCCTTTGTTGAAAATTTGCTGTTTGTTGCATGTTGGCTCTTTTCTGTTTCTGTGCGCCCTTCGTCCTTCTGGTTGTTGGACTTGCAATTTTCTTTTTTTTTGTGGCAATTCTATGCACAAGTTATTTTCAGTAGTGGCCCCTCATGTCATCGGTGCCAAAGATTCATCTTCAGATGTGGCAATTTTATGCACAAGTTATTTTCAGTAGTGGCCCCTCATGTCATCGGTGCCAAAGATTCATCTTCAGATGTGGCAATTTTATGCACAAGTTATTTTCAGTAGTGGCCCCTCATGTCATCGGTGCCAAAGATTCATCTTCAGAGTGCACTTTGGGCACGTTTTCATTCATGATATCAGAACTAACAAAGGGTGCGCTTTAGGCATGTCCTCCTTTGTTAGCCAACCTCTTTTTCCTGCAGATTTTCCGCCCGCGTTTAAAGACTAGCGCCCTTGTCTCCAGGGACCTTTTCTAGCCTCGCGATGTGGCGTACTTCGCCCGCGTTTGATCCCGGAAATTTGTTTTCAGAGAGGTCTATCCGGGTGCCGCGATAAGGCGCTTTGTGCCTGCGGTACGATCCAACTACCCTCAGTTTTTATTGTTACAGTTTTCCTATAAAGTATCTTCAGGCGTTGGATCTCGCGATTGGATTTTAGGCTCTTTCGTTTGAGAGCGCTCTTCTACAGATTCCATGTTTCTTCAGGGGAGCACCCTCATCTCCCCTGTCATATATTTCTTTTCTTCTTTTCTCTTTTTCTCTTTTTTTTTCTTCTTTTTTTTTTGTAAGACAAAGCTCTTCAGTGTTTAAAGCAAGATATTCTGAGAGACCCTTTTGGTCATGAAAAAGGAGTTCAAAACATTTTCATTAACTTTGTAGGATGAAATACATGTTTCTTTTCCAAAAGAAGGTCACAAAAGAAAATCAGAATAATGTTTTTCTTTTCCCAACAAACTAAGCATAATACTTCTTAATATATTTGAAATTTAAAGGTCCTACTTTTCTTTGGGTATTTGGGTCAAGCAAAAGACAATACCCATTAGGATCCGCTTCCTGCACAATGTATGGCCCCTCCCATTTGGGCGTCCACTTGCTGGTGTGAACATTTCGCATGACCGCATCTGTCGCCTTTAGAGCAAGCTCGCCCTCAGCAAGCATCTGTGGCCTCACCATCTTTTCGTACGATAGCATGACACGCCTTTGGTGCTTGATTAGTTCCTCGTGCGCTTTGTCCCTAGCGCCTTCTAACGCTATCAACCTGCTTTCTTCTCCTTCTTCATTCTGTGCTATAGTTCTGGCAGAGGGAACCATTATTTATGTAGGCAGTGTCGCTTCCGCTCCATAACGCTATCAACCTGCTTGCTTACCACATGAACGGTGTGTGCTTGGAAGTAGTGGCGATACTTTTGGAAGCATACACCAAAGCCAAACACTGCTTTTCCTGGGCGGAGTATCTGGTTTTTGCTCCTTTTAACATCCTACTCCAGTAGGCGATAGGATGCTCTGCACCCTCAATTTCTTGCGCAAAGAGTCCGCTCACTGCTGTTTGAGTCACAACCATGTATACTCTGAGTGGCACTCCCTTTTGCGGTGGTATCATCACTAGAGGGGATGCCAAGGCTTTCTTGATTTTGTCAAAGGCGTCCTACTACGCCTTTTCCCATTTGAAGGAATCTTTGCCCTTAAGAAGCCCCCTCATGGGTCCCATCTAGCATTGGCAATTAGGGCCAACAGGCGGGCATGGGCCGGGCGGGCATTGGCCCGCAAATTTTGCGGGCGGGCATGGGCGGCCCGTTTTTGATTTAGGGTAGAAAATCCATGCCCTGCCCGCCCACGACTTTTGCAGGCGGGCATGCGGGCCGCCCATATTTCTTTTTCAGAATTAAAAAAATGAAAAAATTAATAAAAGGCAGTGAAATCCAGCAGTCAAGCAGGCAGCAACGACCAGTCCACGAACCCCAGCGAACCACCACCACCAACCAAGACCGGTGAACCACGACCACCAGCAACCAGCAGCGAACCACGAACTCCAGCAACAACCACGAACCACGGACTCCAGCAGCAACCGAACCGCCATGAGCAGCATCGAAGCAGCGACGAACCGGGAACTCGACCATCATCGAAGGAACGAAGTAGCAGCGAACCCGGAGCAAGACCAGTAGCGAACCATGGAAGTAGTGAACCGGATAGGGAGTAGCAGAGAACAGAGAAGCAACGAAGCATCGCCAATAACCCTAGCAGAAACAGCTTCTCAAATTGCAGAGAGAGAAAGAGGAAGAGTGAAAATTGGCAAAAATAACGTACCAGCTGCTAAGATTGGGGTTGGGTAACATAATTTCATTGTTTGGGCTGGTTCCTTATTGGGCCACTAAATTCTGGTTTTTTTTTTCATGGCTTGCGGGCGGCCCGCGGGCAGCCCTAAAATGCCCGCAAATTTAACGGGCGGGCAGGCCCGACCCTAATTGAAAAATGGGCGTAAAATCTAAGCCCTGCCCGCATTTTTTGCGGGCGGGCCCGCGGGCCTCGGCCCTAATTGCCAATGCTAGTCCCATCGATTCTCCCAAGGCTGGTATGAATCTGCGGATGTATCCAAGCTTGCCCATCATCTGTTGTAACTCTTTCTTGGTACGGGGCACCCTCATTTCCCTTACCACTTTCACTTTCCTTGCATCAGCTGAGACGCCTTCTTTGTGGACCTTGAAACCCAGGAAGTCTCCAGAGGAAACTCCGAATTTGCATTTAAGAGGGTTCATCCTTAACTTGTATCTTTTGCACCTGATGAAGACAGCTTTCAAATGTTCCAAGTGTTGCTCTTTCTTTCTTGAATTGACTACTATGTCATCAACGTAATCCTCCACCTTATCATGCATCATGTCATGAAAGATTGTTGTCATTGCTCTCTGATATGTTGCTCCGGCGTTCTTGAGCCCAAATGGCATAACCACATAGAAGAAGTTACCCACTGGTGTTCTGAAGGCGGTCTTTTCTTCATCCCCTTCTGCCATTCTTATCTGGTTGTAACCACTGAACCCGTCCATGAAAGAAAAGCGCTCATGCTTTGCCGTTGCATCCACCATACTATCGATGTGCGGTAATGGGAAGTCATCTTTGGGGCACGCTCTGTTTAGGTCCCTGAAATCCACACAACACCTAATCTGTCCATTCTTTTTCTTCACAGGGACTATGTTGGCCAACCAAGACGGGTGTTGTATGGGCTTGATGAAACATGCCCTCAACAACTTCTCAACTTCGTCTTTGATCGCCTTTTCAATTTCTGGACTGAACTTCCTAGGCGGCTACTTTACTGGCATGGCATCAGACATCACTGCCAAGTTGTGTGTCACTAGTCTGGGGCTGAGTCCCGGCATTTCTTCATATCCCCAGGCGAATACTTCTCGAAACTCCTTCAATAAGGCGATCAATTCTGCTTTTTCTGACTGAGCGAGCGAAGAGGCGATGAAGACTGGTCTGTGCTCGCCTTCTTCACCCACGTTGACTTCCTCTAGCTGTTCTGGACCATTGGCTTCATTCCCTTGTTCCTGAGCATGCATAAGCTCCTCCTGCGAAGCGAACTTTGCTTCCCCTCTTATGACGCTCATGAGGGTGGGGCTAGCTAAGTCCCTTAGTTTGGGCTTGGCTGGCCCCGCGAGTTCCTAGAGGATAGCCCATCTAGACCCTCCATGAGGAAGGTGCTGCTTCTGTAACTTGAGCTTGGTCCTTGATCCTAACCCTTGCGCGCCTTCTGGCTGACGAAGTCTCTTGAACACTGATACCCTCTTTCCAGGTTCTTCTGCTTTCTCTTTCCCTTTGATCTGCACTTTTGACTCTTTCCTTACCCCAGTAACCCCTGGAGGAACCATTTCATCAAATGCTGATGCATCAATCAGGTGTAGCTCTGATGCCTTGAAGGGCGCCTTTGTTGCTGGAATCTCAATGTCCGGCCCCTTGTACATGGACTTCACACACTAATGTAAGGTGGAAGGAATACACCTATGCAAGTGAATCTAGGGGTGGCCTAGCAAGATGTGGTAACTGGGGTCCCCATCCACAATGTGGAAGGTATTTAGTGTCTTGATAGGCCCCACCTCAAGGTTGATGACGACGCACACTCTTGCCTTGACTAAGCCCCCTTTGAAGGTGCTCAGCGCAGTCTCTGTTTTCTTGAGCCTTTCCTTGGGTATCCCCAGCTTTGCAAAGATGTAGGTGGGAATGATGTTTACTCCTGAACCATTGTCTATGAGGGCACGCCTTACACGTACGCCTTCGATCACGGCCTCCACGTACAACGGCCTGTCGTGACAAAATCCCGGGTGTGACTGTTGTGGCTCTTTGAACATTACTGCCGAGGCGTGCGCCTTGGCCACCCTGGTCGCTGGTGCATATACAGCGCTGGTATTACTGCCCTTTCTTACTATTACATCTTCCAGTGCGTGCGCTGCTTCATCTCTCACATCCATTCATAATCTTAACTGATCAAATAGAGCTCGGAACCCCCTGGTCTTTATGAGTTCCCTTCTCAGTTCTTCCTCTACTACCTCCTCTTCTTCAATTTCTTCCAAGAGGTCATCCCCACTAGACAGAACGACATTCACATCTTGCCTAGGCAAAGGACGAACGCCCAGGCTCTCTTCTGCGTCGCCTTCTGGCAGTAAAACCTTTCCAGCTGCCAATTGTTTCTGAAAGACCCCTCTGATGACGTAGCAATCCATGGTGTTGTGACTCTTCTGCCTATGCAATATACAGAACTCAGGGTCTTCATATTCCTGACGAGTTAAGGGACGCTTTTCCGCTCTCTCAGTGAGGATGCCTTCCTTTAGCCACTCTTCTACCAACTTATAAGTGAGCTCTCTGGAGATTGGGAGTTTTGGTGGGGGTTCCCTCTTCTCATAGATTTTTGGAGGCGGCATGGCCCTATAACTCTTTTTCCTCCTGTCGTCCACGGCGTTTACGTCGAAAGCGGCCTGTTCCTTAGTTCTCTTTCCTTGCTTTCTCATCGCCTCTGAGACATCAAGCGCCCTTCCCAGCAGCTCAGAAAAAGTAGTGATCTTGTTGAGCGCCAGGAATATCTGTGTGTTAGAATTGGCAACCGTCACCCAAGAGGGGGGGTGAATTGGGAGTTAACGAAAACAATGGAAAATATTCGATTTAAATCGTTTTCAATAAAATAGATAAATTTTGCAGCGGAAAACTCTTAAAAACGATGAAAATGATTATGCAAGCGGAAGCAAACAATAATAACAACGATTAATATTACGCGCGAAGATAAACAATAATATAACAACGAAAAGTCTAACGCGCGTTGATTAATTTAAAATAATTAAATTAATAATAATCGATACGTTGTAATAAGAATAAATATAACACTTACGCACATGCAACAATAACGAAAATAAAGAGATGAGGGATAGAAGAGATTGCACCAGAGATTTTATCCTGGTTCGGCAACGCAGCCTACTCCAGTCCCCAAGCGACCCGCTTGAGCTTTTCACTAATATTCCAAAGACGCCCCAGCGTCCCCGAATACAACCAGAGCGCCCCGCAAGCTACTAGGAACCTCCTTTCACTAGGGACCTCAACAACAACCAGATAGCCTAGCTACTAGGTGCCCCACCGTTCGTCTAGCACTACCCAATACACAAGGGTTCCTCACCCTAAACACCACGAACGCAGCACGTCCGCACTAGGAGATTCACTCCCCAGTCTCTAAGGTTTACACACCCCTTTACAACACTGGTTACGGATGTGAATGATTGGGTACAACTACTATGATGCACTCTTGATAGTGCGGATACAACAATTTGGCTTTCTAACAAAACTGTGTTCTATATAACAATGATACAACAATTAAGCTCTAATGGCTATGGTAATGGTTTCACTATAGCATAGGCCAACTCTAGGAGAATTTGGAGAAGAAGAAGAATAGAACGTGAAAAGCGTTTTTCTCAAAAGTATTATCAGGAGCGTTCTTGCAAAAAAAGAGAAAAGCTTTCTATTTAAAAAGATTTGAAAATATTTGAATTTTGAATTTGAAATCGGAATCAAATCAAAAATGATTTTGGAAATAAATCAAATTCAAAATCAAATCAAAAACAAATCAGGAAATATATAAAGATTGATTTTCTGAAATCAAATAAATAAAATAATATTTTTGAAATCAAAATCACATCAAATAAATTTAAAGAATAAAATAAAAGATTTGAATCTTAAACCAAAAAGTAATATTTTCAAAAATAAAATCAAATTCGAATTTTGAAAATAAATCAGAATCAATTAAGTAAAAACAAATATGGAAATAAATCAAAATGATTCTGACACGTTTTTCAATAAAACTTGAAGTAATCGATTACTTGAGGGAGGTAATCGATTATCCCTTTAAAAATAAAACTTTGAAATTCATTTTAAAAACCAGTAATCGATTATCACATGCATGTAATCGATTACTTCACTCCTGTTTAATGTATGATGCAACTCCTATAATCGATTACCACTATTCTAATAATCGATTACAGAACCTCTGATAATTGTATGATGCAACATCATGTAATTGATTACTACAAAGCAATAATCGATTACTTTGTCTCAGGAAAAATATATGATGCAACAATTTTAATCGATTACTTGAGCCAGGTAATCGATTACTCTCATAAGAAAGTAATTGATTAGCAAAGATCACTTAATCGATTACAAGCTCTCTGATTTTTCTATGATGCAACAAAGTTAATCGATTAACTCAAGCAAGTAATCGATTACTCCTTCTTGCTTACATACAAATATTCAGAGTTTTGTAACATCAGTTATTTTCACCAAAACTAAGATATAAAAAACTGATATTCAAAAAAAATCTTTTTCTTCTCCTTTATTATGAAAAATATATTTATAAAAACTTATATTGGCCTTTTAACATAATATAAACCTTGACTTCATTACCTTACATAATGTCCTAAGGGAAAAGGCTAACAGGTCTTCTATTTGCTTGAGCCTTCAACTTCATTTGCTTGATTCTTCAACTTGAAACTTGGATTTGAAGGTTGAAGAGCTTGTGATTGCACTTGATATGAATTTCAGAATCTTGAGTTTGTTATCATTAAAACCATATAGTGATTGCACTCGAAGTCCTTGGGAAAGCTTGACTTCCAACACTCCCCCTTTTTGATGATGACAAACCTGTATTCTGAATGATCTGCATCACAAGTGTTATACAAGCAAATGTGTATATATAATAAACACATCCTTATTCCTAGAACACAAGGAATACAAAAAGGATACTCTCCCGGCCCCCTGTATAGATGCATTTGATATAACAGTTAAACGCTTTGCATCCTTGCATCATTGCATTAGATATAACAGTTAAACGCTTCACATCCTTGCATCATTCAGAATTCTTCTCCCCCTTTTGTCAACAGCAAAAAGTGGCTTCAGAATTGTTATGATTGAATTTTTCTTCTCCCGATGAGTAAGCTTGACTTCTAACTTTTATTTCCATCGGAGTTATTACAAGATCCCTTTTGTTTTGTCAACGACATTTGGTTCTCTTCCCCTTTTGTCTTCATTTCGCCCATGTCTTTTGTCAAATATGTGAGACCCGCAATTTTTCCCAATTTATTTTAATATTTTATTTTATTTAAGTCACATTTATTTTAAGAATAGTTTAATGATAATTGTCTTTGGTTGATTTATTTTATATATATGCAGCGATACTAAATATATATATATAATAATTATAATTTTGTGTATTTTATTTTAAGTGTGAAATTTCATTTCTAGATATTTAATATATATTTTAATTATATTGAAATAATTTTTACTAAGGTTTTGGCTGAAAAATGAATTTTTGGGTTATAGAGTTAGAACTTCAAAAATTCATATCTTTTTAATCGTACGCCGAAAAATTACAAATGATATGTCAAAACGATCGTATCGAAATTTAGATTATGAAAATGTAAAGCTTTGATTTTTATTTTAGAGTTTTCGAAATTTTATCACTGCTACAATACTAAACGAATTTTTGAGTTCTAAGTATGAATGTATGGTTTAATGCATTAAATAACCTTTTGACTCAAGTATATTTTATTTTGAAAATGAAAATACATTTCTGAAGTTGTATATTGTACTACCATTTAAATAAAGTGTATTTTCGTATTTTTCTTAGTTTAAATTATTTGAAAGCTTAGGAAGTGTATGTTTGAAGGAAATGATCTTAGGACTTCAAAAATTCATAACTTTCAAACCGTAAGTCCAAAAATTATAAACTTTATATGAAAACGATCGTATTAAAATGTAGTATCTTAATATGTAAAAACAAAATTTTTATTTTAATATTTACGAAAAAGTACAGTACAGTAGGTAGAAAATCGAATTTTGATAATTTTAATTAAGAAAAATTATTTTGAGACATAAAATAATTTAATGAACCATAAAATATTTTTATTGGTATATTTAAATATTTATCTTAGTAATGTTTGGCTGCACATTCCATATTTAAATATTTTCTTAATTGTTTTCTAATTTATTTAAAATGATAGTTTAATATGATTGGTTGATAGTGTAGGCACCTCCAAAAGGAACCAATGGAAAATTTTCTCTTCTTTTTTTATGTATATGTGCCGTCCAAAATAGGGTAGAGAGAGAGGAGAATAATTCTGAAAACTTGTGAGAATAAACCATGAATTAAAAGAATGTAGGAATCAACAAAATCCCAATTAATGCAAAGTGTGTTCCAATGTGCATGAATTAATTTTGCTGACTCATGGTGAGTAAGGGGGCCGAATTTTACCTCTGAAAATTGAGGGAAAATGCATCTTCAACACCTATAAATAGATGGTCTTAGTTCCCACATTTTTCACACACAATCCTTGATAGTTTTACAAGAGAAAAAAAATAAAATTCTAAGAAAGAATAGAGAGAGAGAGAGAGGGACGAATTGTCTTAGGAAGGAGGGAGGAATTGCTTTGTCACTTGAAGTTTTCTTAAGCTTAAGGAGTAGAGGTAACCCAAAATCACTTATTTATTTAATCTCTTTTTAAGTTGTTTTGTTGTTATTATTGAATAAAAACTTCTAAATTCTTCTATAGTTAAGTTCTAAATTTTCCTTTTCATTTTAAAGTTATTGTTGAATATGTGATATTGTTCTTGAGTCATATGAATTAAGGATGAGAAAAGGGACACAAAAAGGGTGTTTAAAGGGATTTATCTCCCCTTTTCTTTAATTCTTAGGATGACTAAAATTTTTTGATGAGTATAACTAATTAAAATTCTGGGTTTATGTTATTTCTTAGACTAAATGAATTATAGAGAATTTTGCATAATTGAATAAGTTTTATTCTCTGTCTTTTAAAGTGTTTTTGTTCTTTGTATTAAGGAATAAATAAGTACATAGCAATGGAAAAATAATATAAATTATGGTATATATATATATATATGGACCGTGACATATATTAAGAAGTTGAGGATTGATTTTTGTATTTTTGATATATGAATTGTATTGTTGTTTAATAAAATAAAAGGGAATGGAAATAAATAAAAGAATTAAAATGGATTTTTATTTTATTTTATTCTAGACAGTGTGAAAATATAATTATATTGTATGGTAATTGTTGTTATTTCATGTGTATTTGAGTTATAGTTAGATCTCTAAAAAGAATGAAAACAAATAAGTATTTTCCTTAAAGTAAAAATGAAATTAAAATGATTTGTGAAGAAGGGAACTAAAAATAATTTTTGGGAAATAAAATAATTCTGGAAAATTTTTGGTGTTCTTAAAGTGTATGAAATTGTATTTTATAGAAATTTTGTTTAATTGTTATTGTTTGATTGTATGCTATTTCCTTTCTGTTTGGATTTAAGTTAAATAAGAACAATGAATTAGGATAATAAACAAAAATGAAATTTTCTGGAAATATAAAAATATAAGTAGGCCGTGAGGCCTATGGTCCTTTTTAGAATAATTTTTGTAATTTGTTTGTTATTTGATGTGTAGTTAAATTATAGTTTATTGTTTAAAAGGAATGGAAACAAATGGTAGTTGTTATAATTTATAAGAGCATGTATGTTTAAGTGATTATATGAGTATGTGGTTGATGTGTTTATGGACATTAGTTGCTGGAAAAAGTGAATTATTTTCTAAAAGAAATCTATTTTATATTTGTTTAATAATTTAAAAACTATTATTTTTAGTATATAAAGTGATGTAACTATATAGATGTTTTAAGAATTAAAAAATGCTTTTCCTAATTTTCTAGTACTGGTCGAAATTTTAGAGGAAGAAATTAAGTTAATTGAAATTTTTCTAATTGATTTGATAATTGTTTTTAGTATGTCTATGGAATGAATTACATGTTTTTATGGAAAAGATTAATTCTGAAAATTTAATTTTAATTCTGAAAATTTAATTTTTTATTCTGGAAAATTAATTAGTCAAGATCCCAAATGATTATTTTTAAGGGTGTTAGTGATACTTTGTTTGTATGTGCAAATATAATGTAGAAACAAATAGAAATGAGTATTTTTGATTGATTAAAGTAATTTAAATAAAAATATTAAGTTGCTGTCCAGAATTTAGAATGTATGAAAAAGTAATGTTTTATTAGAAATAATAGTGTTTTAAAGTCTTTGGCATAAGTAGGAATTGTGTATAATTGTTTTGGATTGTTTTACTTGAACTTCTTGAATTAATGCAACTTTTCAGTGGCTGTACAACAGATGCAATCATTTTATTTAGTTTAATTTTAGTCATTTTATTATAGTATAAGTTGTAATAAGATTTTAGGAAGAAACGACATGTGTTTTCGATTTTCTGTCTGAGAGAAAGTGAATTTTTAAGTTTAGGTATGCATGCTGTCCAAAAACTAGAAGAATGTGAAATATGTGGTATTTATGTTATGACTTGTGTTTGAATGATCAAATATGTGCAATTCATGTAATCTTGAAGTATAAGTGTTTAGGATTTAAAAGTGGATTTTTAAAAGTAATTTTAGAATAATTATAAGTAAGGTTGTATATGTGTTTGAATGAAATGTTGTTTGTGCTTGTATAAAATAATTGAAGGATGTTTTTGAAAAAGAAATATTGAATTGATATTGAGTTTAAAGTCTTTTTTTAAAAAAAGGATTTTAGAAATGATTTATTTTCTAAGTATTTACATGTTTCCAAAATTTCAAGGCTTTGAGAAATTAATGTTTTCAAAGATTATATTTGGTTGATTTCTTTTAAGTTAGTATGAATATTTATAAAAGTTATTTTGTAAAAATGATTGGTTTAAAAGGTTTGCAATTGGGAACGAATAGCGAGACCGAAAGTCAAGCCCACGATAGTTCTTCGCATCAAGGTGAGAGAGTAGCAACCTTTAGACACAATGGCACCATGGTAATCGTTAGAACGATTTCGACCATCTCAAAAGTCGGAATCCGGGTTACAAGTCAATATACGAGACGACGATTGAGTGTAGGATGTGTTTAGTCGTCCTTCGTTGAGACAGTGACTCTATTTTATTATTTGATATATTGCGATTATATTATATTATGCTTGCATGAGTATATGAGAAATGTTGTTAAATGATTTTGAGAATGTTGAAGGTTATGTTGTAAATGTTCTGAAAGAAACGTATGATCTAGAAAAGTTGGAGTTACTGAGAAATGATAGTTATGGGAATATGAAAGAACCCTTTGAGCAAGTTGTAATACGCTTGAAAGAAGTATGAAATGATTAAGTTTTGATAATATGCGAAAATGATGTATATGTACAGTGATGGTGCATCGTGGCACAATAACTTGTAATTATTTCCCCTTTGAGTGACTAATCACGTGAATAAGTGTGCCGTGATTACGTCTTGTGGATTCCACTGTACGATGATGAAGTTTTGCTGTGGTCCCTTAGAGGTCGAGACCCGTTAGAAGCGCGGCTTAGAATGGGTAGACCAAACGTAGAATTAAGAAAGATTCTAAAAGACTTTAAAAAGACTTAAAAGACTTTAGGACCCAATCCTTTCTAATTACGTGAGAGTGAAGTAGTGGAGAGGAAAGATACCGTATACTTGGAGGTCGGGCATTCCGCCAAGTGGTGATTGCGATAGGGGAGGGCAATGATGGTGATTCGTCAAAAAGCCTAAGAGCGCTTCCCTAGGTAGAACGATGCTACACTGATCAAGGGCACCTGCTGGTCGTTGGTCGTAGCGAGGACTACAACGCGAACTAGGGATAGAGTTGTCGCCCCCTTGAGCAAATCATGGATGGTGAAGAGGGAATCCGAATGGGACTAGAAGCCATCGTTTTTATGAACTTATGATTTGATATTCGATTTTATTTTGCTGGCCAACTGGCGTGGTTTCAGCTGGTACGTACCCTTTGGCTTCGATGTCAGCATGGTTAGGACTCCTGTGCATCCCATCTGCTTTCCGAACTAGGACAAGGTTGGATATTGAAAGAGGAGATGTAGCGTGTGTGCTATTATGACTTTAAAACCGATAGCCTTCTTCCCTAATAATTTGTTGATGAATAAAAGACTTGTGGAAAATTATAGATGGAATTCTTGAGTAATGGCAATCATAACAATGATGTAAGAGACAAGGATATATGGATATTATGTTTGTGTTAGTTCTAATGCGACCCATGGAGTAAGCCCATGCCGTCAACGCTTTGCCCGTCTGGTCGCTAACTCTCTATATTCTTCTGTATGTTTTTGTCTCTGTTTATGGTAAATAAATTAGATGGCGGACCGAGTAATTCAGGTGGAAATGTCTCCTTTAATGGGGGGACAATGGCATAGGACTGCAAATGGTTGGATCTGGGAGGGACCAACAAGACTCACCATTACCGATAGAGATCATGTATTACGAGGAGTAGCCACAGATCGTGAGGAAGTGCGATATCGTCTGAAGGATCTTATGCCGGATGGACCTCGAGCTTTTCATGATGCTCCACCCTGCTAATCACAATGATGATGAAGAAGAGGACCCGGAAGAAGACCCTGAAGAGGAGGAAGATCCAGAAGAGGACTTAGAAATAGAAGAAGATCCGGAGGAGGACCCTGACGAGGATGCGCATCATGGCGAGTAGTTTAGTTCTTAGTAGTATTGATCTCTGTTTGTTTTGAGTCTTGGATAACGGACCCTTTGATTATCATTATGTAACCCCAATGGAAGTTTTTATCTTTTCGCTATTTGGTATTTTGGATAGTGGCTGTGAAGCCTAAACAATTTCTATGATGTTTATTTTGGAATTAATATAATGATGATTTTATTCCGCATTTTTAAATATGGAGTTCTGGAATGAAAATGTATCGTGGCACTTCACTTTGGAAAATAGAATAGAGTTTGAAAGACGAAGGAAAACCTTTTTATGAAACCAAGTTATTGATAGAAATTAAGAAGCTAAGTTAGTTATGTAACCTTTTCAAAAAAGCTAAGTTGAAAAATATTTTTGGAAAACTAAGTTTATATGCAAACTCACCTTTTAATGATATCATGTAATAAATGTTTATAAAAAAATGGCGCAAATTTTTAGTGAAAATTCTATTTCCAATTTGGGGTGTTACAAAATATCTCTCCCCTTTTGATCAATTTAAACAAAATGCTAAACTCCCCCTGAAACACTGGGTAGAAGCATTAATAATAACAAGGAGATTTGTTTCATACTTCTACTCCCCCTATTTGACATCAGCTCTGATACCAATTGTTAGAAATGGCAGCCGTCACCCAAGAGGGGGGGTGAATTGGGAGTTAACGAAAACACTGGAAAATATTCGATTTAAATCGTTTTCAATAAAATAGATAAACTTTGCAGGGGAAAACTCTTAAAAACGATGAAAACGATTATGCAAGCGGAAACAAACAATAATAACAACGATTAATATTACGTGCGAAGATAAACAATAATATAACAACGAAAAGTCTAACGCGCGTTGATTAATTTAAAATAATTAAATTAATAATAATCGATACGTTGTAATAAGAATAAATATAACACTTACGCACATGCAACAATAACGAAAATAAAGAGATGAGGAATAAAAGAGATTGCACCGGAGATTTTATCCTGGTTCGGCAACGCAGCCTACTCCAGTCCCCAAGCGATCCGCTTGAGCTTTTCACTAATATTCCAAAGACGCTCCCACGTCCCTGAATACAACCAGAGCGCCCCGCAAGCTACTAGGAACCTCCTTTCGCTAGGGACCTCAACAACAACCAGATAGCCTAACTACTAGGTGCCCCACCGTTCGTCTAGCACTACCCAATACACAAGGGTTCCTCACCCTAAACACCACGAACGCAGCACGTCCGCACTAGGAGATTCACTCCCCAGTCTCTAAGGTTTACACACCCCTTTACAACACTGGTTACGGATGTGAATGATTGGGTACAACCACTATGATGCACTCTTGATAGTGCGGATACAACAATTTGGCTTTCTAACAAAATTGTGTTCTATATAACAATGATACAACAATTAAGCTCTAATGGCTATGGTAATGGTTTCACTATAGCATAGGCTAACTCTAGGAGAATTTGGAGAAGAAGAAGAATAGAACGTGAAAAGCGTTTTTCTCAAAAGTATTATCAGGAGCGTTCTTGCAAAAAAAGAGAAAAGCTTTCTATTTAAAAAGATTTGAAAATATTTGAATTTTGAATTTGAAATCGGAATCAAATCAAAAATGATTTTGGAAATAAATCAAATTCAAAATCAAATCAAAAACAAATTAGGAAATATATAAAGATTGATTTTCTGAAATCAAATAAATAAAATAATATTTTGAAATCAAAATCAAATCAAATAAATTTAAAGAATAAAATAAAAGATTTGAATCTTAAACCAAAAAGGAATATTTTCAAAAATAAAATCAAATTCGAATTTTTAAAATAAATCAGAATCAATTAAGTAAAAACAAATCTGGAAATAAATCAAAATGATTCTGACACGTTTTTCAATAAAACTTGAGGTAATCGATTACTTGAGGGAGGTAATCGATTATCCATTTAAAAATAGAAACTTTGAAATTCATTTTAAAAACCAGTAATCGATTATCACATGCATGTAATCGATTACTTCACTTCTGTTTAATGTATGATGCAACTCCTATAATCGATTACAGAACCTCTGATAATTGTATGATGCAACATCATGTAATCGATTACTACAAAGCAATAATCGATTACTTTGTCTCAGGAAAAATATATGATGCAACAATTTTAATCGATTACTTGAGCCAGGTAATCGATTACTCTCATAAGAAAGTAATTGATTAGTAAAGATCACTTAATCGATTACAAGCTCTCTGATTTTTCGATGATGCAACAAAGTTAATCGATTAACTCAAGCAAGTAATCGATTACTCCTTCTTGCATACATACAAATATTCAGAGTTTTGTAACATCAGTTATTTTCACCAAAACTAAGATATAAAAAACTGATTTTCACAAAACTTCTTTTTCTTCTCCTTTATTATGAAAAATATATTTATAAAAACTTATATTGGACTTTTAACATAATATAAACCTTGACTTCATTACCTTACATAATGTCCTAAGGGAAAAGGCTAACAGGTCTTCTATTTGCTTGAGCCTTCAACTTCATTTGCTTGATTCTTCAACTTGAAGCTTGGACTTGAAGGTTGAAGAGCTTGTGATTGCACTTGATATGAACTTGAGAATCTTGAGTTTGTTATCATCAAAACCATATAGTGATTGCACTTGAAGTCCTTGGGAAAGCTTGACTTCCAACACTGTGATCCATCTTCGATGCTTTTGATGCACACATAAACCAGGTCCGCCTCGGGGAGGGTCTCCTTACAGTGGAGCGCTCTGTCTCTGTACCGTTTGATGAAAGGTACTAGGCCTTCTCCCACCCGCTATCTGACACACCCAAGGTCCATGATGTGAATGGCGCCTTCTTCCTCCAGAAATTTGTTGCAAAATTCTACGGTCATTTCCTCCCAGGTGTGAATGGAAGCTGGACGTAGCTTAGAATACCAAGTAAAGGCGCGTCTAGTGAGAGATTTTGAAAACTCTCTGTCTTAAACAGTGGTCTGCACTATGTATTCCCAGGTCGTCCACATAAGTCATTAGGTGCTATTGTGCGCTTCCGGCTCCATCAAACTTTCGGAAAGCAGGGGGTGTATATCCTGGGGGATAACGATAGGCAGCTACGTCAATAGTAAAATGAGGGTTCAAGTGTATTACCAGATTGTTTCCTTCCTTGTGCGCCTGGAGGATGCGCTTTAGTTCTGCTTGCGTTACGGTGGCGTCCTCGCAGCCTTGTCCCCCATGTGCTTCATACTGAAACTCGCTTTCCAGCCTCGTCCTCGTTTTCGCCAATTCTGCTTCCCTGCGCACCTCCTCTTCTTCCCTCAGTTTTGCATTCAAGGCTCGTTCTCCTCTTTCGCTTTTGTGGACTGTGCCTTGTATTCTGCCACCATGTCAGCTAGTGCGCTCTGGTTGGCCATCAGGGAGTTGAGGATTGTAGCTGATATCACCACCTGAGTGTTTTGATCCCCTTCCACGCGAGGAATCTTGATATGGCTCAACCTCTCTCTTTCGCTGCTGGGATCTTCTTCAGGGCGCTCTTGGTCATCATCTGGAGTGTCAGATGGAGAGTTGGCGTTGTCGCTCCCCTGGTTGGCCAGGCTGAAGTTCAGTCTCCTGACACCCACAGTAACTCCTGGGTTCACCAGCGTAGAGATTGAGGTCTGAGTTGGAGGGGTCGCCTTTGTTGTAGCAGCCCCGATAAACACCTTCTGGACGTTGCTATTTCCATTTCCTTCACTACTAGAAGCCATAACTTCCCCAGTGAAGGCGCCAAATTGTTTCAGATCTTTTTATTGCAAAAGATGTAATTATACAGAGATTAATGGGTTCGTAAACTTAATGAAATTATGGCCTCGAAGGCGTACGAGTACTACAGGTATTACAAGTGAAGGAACACCACTACTTATTATTTTAGCTATGGTAGGGTGCGCCTTTGGTGGTAGGGACGCCTTCTGCAGTAGAGATCAGGGCTGATACTTGTAGAAGGTTGGCTATGGTGGTGAACCACATCACTGGCGCAGTAGTAACAGTGGTGGAGTTTCTTTATAGTGGTGGTGGAGGGGGTGAGCGCTTTTGCTGGTCACTTCACTCTTCTCACGTTTCTCACTCTTGTTTTTCTCCAGTGTTCTTTCTCTGAAGCTCAGAGAGGAGAACCATGTGTTTGTATGTTGTTTCAATGTGTTTTTGTTGTGTTTTTTTTTTCCGTTGTTGTTGTCCCTCTTCTGGCTGATGGTGACATCTTTATATAGTGCTCCTTTTATCCACTGGTCATTGCCTTTTCCCTATTATCCATTGGTCCACGCAACTTTTCCTTCTTTGTTGCTGCCCTCTTCCTTCTTTATCAGGTGCCTGTTTGTCCTTTTGCCATTCCAAGCTTTGCATTAATGGTTGGGGAAGGAAGGCATACAAGGCATGCCATTTCCGTCTCTCTCTTGGGAAGGGCCTAGGTGAGGTGAGCAAAGATTCCCTTCTAGCTTCCTGTGCAAGATGCACGTGTTATGGGGAATTGGGGTGGCTCTTTGTTTGCTTGTGTGCTCTCTGGGAGTGGGGTGCGCCTTCGTGTACAAATGCATACCCTAGGTGCGCCCTTCTCCGCTGTTACTCCCTTTTCATAGTTCTCTAATCCAGTCCGTGTATTTGGCATGCTTAATGGATTTGGGCCTGGCTATATTTTGGGCCTTATAATTGGGTTGTCATATTTTTTGGGGTATCAACAGAGATCTTGAAGAAGAAATTTACATGGAACAACCAGAAGGTTTCAAAGTCAAAGGGAAAGAAGATTTGGTATGTCGTTTGAAGAAGAGCTTGTACGGACTTAAGCAAGCACCTCGACAATGGTATAAGAAGTTTGATTCATTCATGATTGATCATGGATATCGGAGGAGTACTTCAGACCATTGTGTATTTGTGAAAATATTTGATGATGGTGAATTCATCATACTTCTTCTCTATGTCGATGACATGTTGATCATAGGACAAAATAGTGACAAGATTGGCAAGCTGAACAAAGAGTTGAGCAAGTATTTTGCAATGAAAGACTTAGGACCTGCCAAAAAAATCCTCGGTATGGATATATCTCGTGATAGGAAAAATCGAAAGTTGAGATTATCACAAGAAAGTTATATTGAGAAGGTGCTAAAGCGGTTTAACTTGGATAAAGCAAAACCAGTTTCCACTCCATTTCCTAATCATTTCAAGCTTGGTTCAAAGCAGATTCCTACAAGTATGAAAGAAAAAGAAGACATGGCTATGGTGCCATATTCCTCAATTGTCGGTAGTCTGATGTATGCAATGATTTGCACAAGGCCAGACATAGCACACGCAGTTAGAGTTGTAAGCAGATTCCTGTCCAAGCCAGGTCGAGAGCATTGGAACGCGGTGAAATGGATTCTCAGGTATCTCCGAGGAAACTCCAAAATGAGCTTATGCTTTGGGGGTGGAAAACCTGAATTGATTGGCTACAGAGATGCAGACATGGCAGGAGATCCTGATTCCAGAAAATCTACTTCAGGATACCTGATTACTTTTTCAGGGGTAGCAGTTTCATGGCAATCAAAGTTACAGAAATGTGTTGCTCTATCAACTACAGAGGCAAAGTTTAAAGCAAGCTACTGAAGAATGCAAAGAAATGCTATGGATGAAGCAATTCTTAAAAGAATTAGGTCAAAAGCAACACAAATACATTTTGCATTGTGATTGTCAAAGCGCGATCCACTTGAGCAAGAATCCAAGTTTCCACTCGAGGTCAAAGCACATTGACGTACGATATCATTGGATACGTTATGTGTTGGAGTCTAAGCAATTACAACTTGATAAAATCCATACTGATGACAATAGCTCAGATATGATGACTAAGTCTTTACCAAAGGACAAATACGAGTTTTGCAGAGAAGCGGCTAGACTACTGGAGCTCTCCACCTAATTCGGGAGGGGAGATTGATGAGGTCATTCCCTCATTTGTGGAGAAGAGGAAAAATAGTATAACAAACAAACAGAAAAATAGAAAAGAAAATAAAAGAAAGGTGAAGAGAATTTCATGTTGTTACAATGCTCGAAAACAATGGTGGAAAGAGAAATATAGTTAGTAATATTTTTTTTAGTATAAATGGGCACCTAAATTTCTCATTTTGCAACACATCTCTCTCATGAAACAAACTTCTTATGTTTGAGAAAGTGAGAGAGAAGAGAGAACCTCTTGAGAGAAAAAACCAAGAGACAGAGTTAACCTACCTTAATTTGGTGAGATTATTACTATTGTATTTTTTTTGTCAATTCTCATAGTGAAATACAATAGAAACTTTTTTGCCCATTTTATTTACACAAGGCTGGGAAAAGTTAGATTCTGGGAGTATCATAATTATTTATTTTTTGTCACCTTTCCCAACAAAGATAATAAAAATAAAAAATATTAAAAAATTTAGTTCAAAAGTTTTACCATTTTTTTTAGAACTGAAGAGTCCGAGAGTATAAAAAAATAGAAATTAGTATGGCAGATATATACATTCCAAACTCTCCTTTCACTGATACTTGAAAGAAAAATATTAGTGTTTTTTTTATATTATTATTATTTTGACTCCTCCAATGTAATGAGTATATACAAAATAATATTGATCTTTGTTCTTGTTCTTGAAACTCTAATCTAAAATAAGTTATTAAATTTTGGGATAGTTTCACAAAATTTTTTATCAGTAAAATAAAATATTTTATTAAAATAATAGATGAATACGAGGGGTGACCAACAACCAGTGCAGTAAGTTACTCCCTCTATTCTACATTTTTTGCAGTTTTAATTTTTTTAGTTTATATTTTTTTTTGTAGTTTTAGCTTTTTAAGATATTATTAATATTTTTTCTCAATTTTAAGATTCATTCAATCATTTCTATTATTTCTCATTAATTCTATTATTCTTCTCTCTCATCTCTAAACTATTATATATTAATTAAAAATCCTAATTTTTTTTCTCTCCCCTCCTCCTTCCTCTACTCCTCTTGTTTTCATTTGCTATTTCTCGGTAGGGGAGAGAGATCTGTCCCTCCCCTTCCTTTGGGAAAGGGTGTGAGTTTATTTTCCTCCCAGTTTTTCTGGGTTTTGTCTTGCCTTTGTGCAACTTGGGTTTTGTCTTGCCTTTGTGCAACTTGTTTTTGTTTTGTGTGTTTGAAGTGGAGGGATACCTCTAGATAGTTTCAACTTTCCAGATCTGATGGTTATCCTCTTGGCTCCAATAATTGGAAGGCTACTCGTCGTCAAGACAGATCTCTCTTTGCTGACTGTTGATTTGGCTACCGTCCAACGACTTTCTCGTTTTAGATCTGAGATTCCTTGTCGCCGAACTGATCTTAGTCACAGCATCAATGACATTGTTATCTTGGTATTAAAGGCTATTGAATCTCCTGTTAGAGTCGGGTTTTGGCAGTTGCTGATGATCCATCACATGGAAGAGTATGTTGTTGCAATATATTTTGTTTTCCCTTTAATTATTATTAGTGTGAAATTTCTTGTATTGTTTTTGATCTATGAATAAAATGCACATTTTCCCTTAAAAAAAATATATTAATTAAAAGATAGACGTTCTAGTAAAAATAAAATACTTTATAACATTTTGCATTTTATTCCCAATTAATAAAATAGAAATATTATTATTGAATCAATTTTCTAATTGTGCTCAGGCTTATATAAGTGTTGGTATGCATTTAGGATATATTAATATCTAAATAAATGGTCAATTTAGCTAGCAGAGCTTGCTGAAGCAAAATGTATCCAGTATCAAACTCTGAAATCAGAGACTTGCGTAAGTGAGCATGATCTGAACCGGCTCCGGAGGAGAATATTAACTGATTAACTACATGATTATCGTGTATATTTTTGAGAAAATTACATTTCATTAACTGATTAATTGGTTATCGCCCTACTCTGTATCCAGAATTCTCCGCAACTGATAATTTAAAAAGGAAACATGTCAAAGTTTGACTATGAATGAATAGAAGTAGCATTGGGAACATCCTAGCCAAATTTTTTTATTAAAAAATCGTTTTTTCTGACCTATCTCGATCTTCAACAATTTTTTCTTTTCCTAATTTATTGGTTAATTGTTTTTTCTTTCTATCTCACTTTTTCACAATTTTTCATACACATATTTTAATTGTTTTTTTTTTGTTAGAAATAGGAAGATATGAATTAATCAGTTATGGAGAATTATGGATACAGTGCAGGGCGATAACTGGTTAATCAGTTAACACACTGTAATTTTGTCCAAAAATACACACAATAAGTTTACCAAAAAAAAACAAAAATACACACAATAATCATGCAGTTAACCGGTTAATTTTCCCCTCCAAAGTCAGTTCAGGTTGTGTATAAGTACCTAAGGCTCGAATTTAGGGACTCCATATACATTTTCATACACTTTCCAAGGCTCACATAATCAAAATCCTTCCAAAACCCCTCAAACTCAACCAAAAGCAATTCTAAAACCTTGTTTATGTGAGGACCGGCTACCAAGGAAGACTAGAAGCTAGGATTAAGGCTCAACCACTTCTCTCTCATTAAGGTAAAGGACGAGTCATTATTTATAGTTTAGGGTAGTACTTGAATAGGATTTCTAAGAAACAAATAAATTAATGGTTGAATAAGTGAATAAGTAAGTCTCTAAACCTGAAATGAATATTTTTTTGGTTTGCACCCTGGTATTCGATCAACTGGGCCGACTAATCCAGTTTGAGGGGAGTTTTAGGGTTAAGGTTTTATTCCTCTCCCAACGTTGTTGCGGGGGATCGAATCATGATTCGCCGTACCAAGTGCAGCCCCTGACATCACTGCACCAACAGCTCGTTGATAAACCTGAAATGAATATGAGAATTGATTGATTAATATATAAGAACTTGGTTATGGCAAAAAGAATACTAAACTAAAATGAATAAGTAATAGTTTTGTCAGAATTTGACATATAACTTGATTATGAATTGATTATGATGATTACTTGAGTTAGATTGGAACTTGTGAACATCCAATTTTGTTCGGGATTCAAATTGAAATTATAAAAAGAAAAAAAGAGAAAGAAAAGATTCATTCCTTTTTCTACAAAACAAGAACCCTAGTCCCAAAGCTCTACAAAAATCCTCCCTCAATCTTCTAAAATTTGATTCAATCTTCAACCAAATAAATTTTCCAACTCCAAATTTAAATTGATTCTATTTTCTTCCCCAAATCACACTTTTTTTTTTCTCTCTCTCTCTCTAAACTGAAAATGATACCCCCAAATCACTAATTGATTTGTTATTCTTAAATCAAATCCGCGGTTTTACTCTGTAGCTTTTTATATTTTTCAAAAAGGAAATAATCGATTACTTTGGTTTTCTAATCGATTACCTTCCTGACAGGAGGTTGATAATCGATTACCTCATTTTAATAATCGATTACTTTCTTAAAAAGTTGATTTCACTGTTTTCACAGAAAAAGGATAATCGATTACCTCTGAAAAGTAATCGATTACTTTTAAGTATTTTTGAAATCCGTGTCAGAATCAATTTGAATTGTTTCCAGATTTGTTTTTACTTAATTGATTCTGATTTATTTTCAAAATTCGAATTCTGATTGATGTTTTTCGAAAATATTCCTTTTTAGTTTGAAAATCAATCTTAATATATTTCCGGATTTGATTTTAATTTGATTCTTATTCTGAATTTGATTTATTTCCAACATCGTTTTTGATTTGATTCTGATTTTATTTTCAAATTCAAAATTCAAATATTCTAATCAAATCTTTTCAAATAGAATATATGAAATATTTCAAGATTTTTTTTATTTGATTTCTATTCTTAATTCAAATCTTTTGAAATAAAATCAAATTCTTATTTAAAGGTTTTTTCTCTCTTCTATCTTAATACTTTTGATCATATTATGAAAATCTATCTTTTGAGAAAAACGTTTTATGTTCTGCTTCTTATTCTTCTCCAACTCTAAGTCTTAGCCTATGCTATAGTGAAACTATTACTTTGTCATTAGAACTTAATTGTTGTATCCGTGTTATTTAGAACACAGTATTGTTAGAAGCTTCATTGTTGTATCTGCACTACATAGAGTGCACTATAGTTCTTGTACCAATATCTCATAACTGTTGTTGTAAAGGGGTGTGTGACCCTTAGCTTTTAGGGAGTGGTTCCCTAATTCGGACGTGTGGCACGTTCGTGTTTTGTAGGGTGAGGAACCCTTGTTGTATTCTGGGGTAGTGGCTAGACGAACGGTGGGGCACCAAGTAGATAGACTACCTTAGTGTGAGGGTGTGGCTTCTTCTGGTTGTAATTGGTATGCGAGGCGTCTTTGATTATAATTGATAAAATCTCAAGTGGATCGCTTGGGGACTGGACGTAGGTATTTCGTTGGAAAGGCTGAACCAGTATAAAATATCTGGTGCAAGTTTCTCTATCCCTTATCTCTTTTACTTACTGTCGCACATATTATTATTATTGTGTTAATTATATCTTCTCCGCAATGTAAATATTATATATATTAATTTAATTATTTTAAGTTAATCAACGCGCGTTAGACTTTTCGTTGTTATAGTGTTTCTTATCTTTGCGCGTAATATTAATCGTTGTTATTGATTGCTTCCGCATAATCGTTTTCATTGTTTTAAGAGTTTTCGGCTGCAAATCATAAATGTTTTATTGAAAATGATTTAATTCGAACGTTTACCAATGGTTTTATAAAAAACCTAATTCACCCCACTTCTTGGGTGACGGCTGCCAATCCTAACAACTTCCATTGAAACTCAGCCCACCATAGATCTTTCTCTCGATTCCCTCTCTTAGTCACATCCAATCGCTCATATGATGCTTACATGTAGATTTGGAGTGTTAGCATCCCTACATTTGAAGCTTTGACTCAATTTTGAGTTTTTATAATTCCGGGTGGAAGCATCATATGGTTTCAAGGTAATTATAACATCCCTAATTTAATCCCAAGTCTAATTAGAATAATTCCAAGTCAAACTAATGGAAATGACTAGGGTAAAGAAGGTTAAAGTGATCTAATCATGGCCAAAGTGCATGTATGAGTAAAGAGGAATGCCTTAGAATTAGAAACCACAAAAAAAATGAAAATTTAGTGATGTAATCGATTACCTTGGGGTGGTAATCGATTACAATCATTCTGTGAGAAGCCCTAAAGGAAGTAATCGATTACCTTGGGGAATGTAATCGATTATCAGGCTTCTGTGACAAAGCAATTAGTTAAAGAATTAGGGTGGTAATCGATTACCTGTCGAAAAACTTAGAAAAAAATAAGTGACTTGGAGGCCACTCCTATAAGGCTTCTCCAAGAAGCCACTAATCAACAACCACACACTCCAAGCTTCCTTAGGAAGCCATTCCCTCACCACCACATATTCCTTCCCATACAAACCCTTCTCTTCTCATAAAACAAAACAAGAGCAACATCATAACAAAAACAAACACTTCATCTTCTTCATTCATCATTCATCACTTTCTCTCTCAAGAATAAAGCATCATCATCATCATCTCACATAAACCCTATACTCCAAGAACACCCACCATCACCAACACTTATCATCATCGAAAACACTCATCTTCATGGAGATCATCAAGCCCTAAACACTTTAACCAAGCTCAAGAACCTCATCAAGAGCATCAACCTCACACCCAATACCACCCAACCCCACGCCACTCTCACCATCCCTTCCCTTGAGCTTTCTCTCAACATAACCATGGAGTCTCAAGCTTTAAGGGGTTCAAGGGCAAGGAATAAGAAGCTAGGTTTTGGGGGATTTGCAAACTAAGTGTGGAGGATGCAAGATCAAAGGAAGAACAACCTAGGATTTGAGGTTCTACCTCTCTCCCATCAAGGTAAGAAGGTGGTGTTACCTTGACTTAGGAAATAGGTTCTCTTTAGTTATAGTGATGGCTAGAGGTAGATGGATAAATAAAATATAAAACCTTAGGGTAGTTGATGATAATAGGATTTGAAGAAAGTAAATAAAGAAAAGAAACTTGTTTGCATACTTGTAGAAATATATAATTATGATAGATATGAAATATGGGACCATAGGGATATTTGGGAAGTAGAGAAGGAAAGGAAAAACATTAGTTAAAGACTTGGTAAAATGTAGATTAAAGGTAACAATTGAATTAATTAAGAGTGTTAATAAATGGATAAAGGAATTATGCTATTAATGTGAGATGGACCCACCTAATTGGGTGTGTGAATCTAGGATTTATGATGTGTGTATATACAAGACTTTAATACATGTGAATGTAAGTGTATAAATGGACCCTCCATGAAGGAGCGTGTGTATAAATGGACCCTCCATAAAAGAGCGTGTATAAATGGACCATCCATAAAGGAGCGTGTATATAAATGGACCCTCCGTAAAGGAGCGTGTATAAATGGACCCTTCATAAAGGAGTGTGTATATAAATGGACCCTCCATAATGGAGCGTGTAATGTGTTAATAGGACCCTCCAATATGGAGTGTGCACTAATTGTAAATAGGACCCGTCTTTATGGCGTGCGTAGTGAATAATGATAGGACCCACCCTTAGGGTGTGCGTAAATTGAGAATAGGACCCGCCTTATAGGTGAGAAGTAATTATAATAGGACCCGCCAAGAGGTGAGTGAAGGATAAGATAGAATGAAAAGGGTAGAAAGGCTTATGAAAGTTAAGATAGTGAAAGATGAGGAAGATTAAAAATGAATAAAAAGGAATAGAAGACATCATACTAATTGGGCAATAAGTCGTAGTGTAGTACCTTAGTTTATTTCTATGCTTTTGTAGAATATATTATTCTAAGTTCTGTGTAATGCTACCCTTCTTGCTATTTTTATTACAGGTGCAGAAGGAGCTTACACGAGTTATGGCCGAGCAGGAGTACACTCCACATCGTGGAGTGTAATTAGTTAGCTGGGGGACCATATGTCATTCTAGGGTTTTATTTTTGAACACTTGACATATATGTAATATGTATTACCTTTTGGGAGAAGAATGTAACTAATACCTTTTGATATTTTTGGCCCTGCTGGCTTCCCGATGATTTTATAAAAGTGATCACACAGGTTTAGAGGGAAAACTAATATTTTGGGAATGTCCCTAAAACAAAGTAAACTCCGTCCGATTTTACGAAGATTTTCATAAGTAATTAATGTAACCAAGATTTTTAATGAGTAACTAAGAGTATTTAAAAGAAGTTTTTAAGTAACCAATTTCTAGTCAGGGTCATTAGTGTATTAATTTAAGATAGGGTGTTACAGTTTGATATCAGAGCAGTTTTTCCTCAACCTTTGGAGTGTGGACTCGCAACTCCTTTGGATTACTCACCAAGCGAGTAACCATTGTGTATATTATAGCATCTAAGTTAGGTGAATCAAATATACATGCATATAGATATCTATTTATATATATGTGTTAATTTGCTTTCTTCTCCAGGACTAAGTAGTGTGACTTGGAAGCGTAGTGACAACGATAAGCCATAGAGAACTAGTTTAAACTTATTTAAATTCTATGATGGTGTTGTCGTTTAATACAGTGTAAGGATAGGATTGGTCATCCTTACTCTTGCAACTGTTAAGTGATGATGTCATCAGCAAACCTGACAATGATGTTGCTATTGATAAATGTGAGATTGAGATTGACCACCTCGATCTTTGCACTTATTAATGGTCTATGTCATTGAAATCTTCGAAGTAAAACAGAAAACCAACCCGACATAGAATTTCCAAAAAAGTAGCACCTTTAGAAGAAAGGAAAGCTTGGGCAAGAACAAGAAGTAGTGGTCCCAACATAAGCATGAAAGTGCCAAAGAGTGAGGACTTAGAAACATCCTAAGTGGGGGAGTGGAACCGAAAAGAGGTAAGAATCTTAGCCAAAAGCCTTGCCAAGGGGATGATTCTCCCTGAAAGGGACTGAACGAAATTTCGGGGACGAAATTCCAGTAAGTGGGGGAGAATTGTAACATCCCTAATTTAATCCCAATCCTAGTTAGGTTAGAGTGATCTAATCATGGCCAAAGTGCATGTAGGAGTAAAGAGGAATGCCTTAGAGTTAGAAACCACCAAAATATGAAAATTTAGTGATGTAATCGATTACCTTGAGGTGGTAATCGATTACAATCATTCTATGAGAAGCCCTAAATTTGACTTAAGGTAAGTAATTGATTAACTTGGGGAAGGTAATCGATTATCAGGCTTCTGTGAGAAAGCAATTAGTTGAAGAGTTAGGATGGTAATCAATTACTGCCTCAGATAATCGATTACCAGTCGAAAAACTTAGAAAAAAATAAGTGACTTGGAGGCCACTCCTATAAGGTTTCTACAAGAAGCCACTAATCAACCACCACACACTCCAAGCTTCCTTAGGAAGCCATTCCCTCACCACCACATATTCCTTCTCATACAAACCCTTCTCTTCTCATAAAACAAAACAAGAGCAACATCATAACAACAACAAACACTTCATCTTCTTCATTCATCATTCATCACTTTCTCTCTCAAGAATAAAGCATCATCGTCATCATCTCACATAAACCCTATACTCCAAGAACATCCACCATCACCAACAGTTATCATAATCGAAAACACTCATCTTCATGGAGATCATCAAGCCCTAAACACTTTAACCAAGCTCAAGAACCTCATCAAGAGAATCAACCTCACACCCAACACTACCCAACCCCACGCCACTCTCACCATCCCTTCCCTTGAGCTTTCTCTCAACATAACCATGGAAAATAATTGTTAAATATACATCTCCTTGAACCAAAATAATTGTTAAATAAAATTACATTGAAAATTTTACTTATTCTACAATGACACTGGGCACTAAAACTAGAAGAGCATTACAATGCAAACAATCTCCTTTAAACTTAATGTAGACTCCTTAAAAATAATTTACACAAGAAAGCTAATATTATAAACTTGTCTTCTTCCTGGCGCTTCCCAAAATCTCAATCTGACAACATCAAACCCGAATAGTGAGATAAAAATCTCAGTAACACTATTTAGCTTGAAAGTATTTTTGAACTATGATATTGTCAGCCGTCACATGTACGGAAAATCTCCATAAAAAATAATGAGGGAAATAACATTTAATAATATAACTCATGTCTAGTATCATACTATTATCAATCATATGAACAAAAATATGACTATCTAATACAATCAATACAGAACAATCACTAATTGCATCTATGACCTTTTGGCCTCGAATTCCAACCATTAACTTTAACTTTTTATCTTGCACACAGCACGCCTGCTGGAGGTGCCCACCCCTCGCCCGGTGCCCTGGGTTTGGATGACTTACACCCGCGTCCGGCTCTGTCCTCTGAATTATTTGTTGGAGTTCGTTTGCCTGTGCCCAGGCCAAACAATAATGAGTCAAAAGACTCCTCCAAAATAACATTATAACTATATATATTCATATTTGGTGCACCGAACATTCCCAACCAATGACTTGTCTCTTGCACACAGCTGCTGGAGGTGCCTACCCCTCGCCAGGTGCCCCGGGTTCAGATGACTTACACTCGCGTCCGAATCAGTCCTAATATATCATATGGTTGATATGCGTGATCAAACAATGGATTCAAAAAAATCCTTTCAACAATATATACATTAAATTAAAAACTTTCTCAATATATAATTACAAGTTTTCCATAATAATAAACAGATCAATCAAATTAATTTTAAATAAAAGAATGATATAGAAAGGGAACTACATGCACTAATCTTTAATAAATAATTAACCAATCAAAACTCTACTAAGTCATTATATATTGCCAGCATGAGCAAGAGACATACTGCACCCATGGTACTCAAGAATTCTTATAACAAGTGATCAAGACACTGTATGCCAAGTATATATGATAATAGCGATACTATAATGACAATAATAAAAAAAAACAACTAACAACAATACATAATACAGAGTATCAACCCATAGAGTATCAATGCACATACAGAGTATCAACGCATTGTGTGTGTATATGCATAAATGTTCATTCTTTTCAAATATCGTTAATTTCCCTTTGTTACTATTTTATGGAGGGTTAAATTGGGTTACACTGTTACCTTAATGGGGATTCTCTCTTCTTCTTTTTCTTCTTCTTTCTCTTGTACGTTTTCTCTCTCTGGTTCTTCTAACGGAGACTAGGTTATGTTTTTAGGAGAATGAAACTAACCTATCTTATCTTAATTTTTTATTTATTTTAAATCAATAATTCTAACTTATCCTTTTAGTCACAAATATTATCAAAAACTAATATTGATAAAGATAAAATAGAATAATTTAAATAAAATAATATCTAATACTATCTTATCTTATATTAATAATAATAATAATAATGATAATAATGATGATGATGATGATGGTAATGATTCTATCAAGTACCCTTATTCAACAATGTATTACTATAAAATCTATATGCCTATTTTATTATCATTATAATATAATATAAAGGTCTAAGTTCTTTAATAATTTAATATTACAAAAAAAATAACTACAAGAATAAAATTATAACACATGAATTTTGGGATGTTAGAAAACCCGTGTAACATAACAATTCTATATATGTTCGATTAATATAATTCCCTCCTCTAAGGTAACTTCCACTCCCAAACGCCCTCCCTCCACAGTCCACACTCTCATCTCACTCACCTTAGCCACTCTGACTTTCAATATCGATATTGGATTCACAAATAAGGTTTTAATACTTTCAGAACCTATCCTAACCTTATCCCAAAATCTAGTTTCCTTACCTGGCCCTTTTTAATCCCTCTCACGCCAATTAGCTCTTACACCTCTCCCCTGCACACGTATGTAGGCGTATTGACGTAGCTAACCAACATACCAACAAGTCTCCACGCCAATCTTTCTGCAAAATGCTCTTCTATTGTTGTTAATATTTGTTGTAATCTCCTTGTTATTATTGTTGTTATCTCTTTGATATTTTACTCCTTATTTCTCTAATATGTAGGATAATATATAGTTCTATATATTGTAAGCTGTACACACTATGATCGTTAATAATAAAACACGCGTCCATTACATTATATGGTATCAGAAAAGTCCGTGCTTAAAGGCTTCATGATCCATCCCCAATGGCTCTCTCTACTTCTACCACATTCCTTGTTGAATTTAACACTTCCTGTTCCCTGCCCATCAAATTGGCCTCCTCTAATTTTCCTACTTGGTTCAAACAAATCACCAACCTTCTTATTGCCAATGATGTGCTTAGTTATGTCTATGGAACCTTTCCTTGTCCTGTGGCAACACTTGGTAAAGGAGAGGACATCACTACTATATAAGTTGTAGTTTAATTTATTCGTTACAACTTATATAAAAAACCTAATTCACCCCACTTCTTGGGTGACGGCTGCCAATCCTAACAACTTCCATTGAAACTCAGCCCACCATAGATCTTTCTCTCGATTCCCTCTCTTAGTCACATCCAATCGCTCATATGATGCTTACATGTAGATTTGGAGTGTTAGCATCCCTACATTTGAAGCTTTGACTCAATTTTGAGTTTTTATAATTCCGGGTGGAAGCATCATATGGTTTCAAGGTAATTATAACATCCCTAATTTAATCCCAAGTCTAATTAGAATAATTCCAAGTCAAACTAATGGAAATGACTAGGGTAAAGAAGGTTAAAGTGATCTAATCATGGCCAAAGTGCATGTATGAGTAAAGAGGAATGCCTTAGAATTAGAAACCACAAAAAAAATGAAAATTTAGTGATGTAATCGATTACCTTGGGGTGGTAATCGATTACAATCATTCTGTGAGAAGCCCTAAAGGAAGTAATCATTCTGTGAGGACTTAGAAACATCCTAAGTGGGGGAGTGGAACCGAAAAGAGGTAAGAATCTTAGCCAAAAGCCTTGCCAAGGGGATGATTCTCCCTGAAAGGGACTGAACGAAATTTCGGGGACGAAATTCCAGTAAGTGGGGGAGAATTGTAACATCCCTAATTTAATCACAATCCTAGTTAGGTTAGAGTGATCTAATCATGGCCAAAGTGCATGTAGGAGTAAAGAGGAATGCCTTAGAGTTAGAAACCACCAAAATATGAAAATTTAGTGATGTAATCGATTACCTTGAGGTGGTAATCGATTACAATCATTCTATGAGAAGCCCTAAATTTGACTTAAGGTAAGTAATTGATTAACTTGGGGAAGGTAATCGATTATCAGGCTTCTGTGAGAAAGCAATTAGTTGAAGAGTTAGGATGGTAATCAATTACTGCCTCAGATAATCGATTACCAGTCGAAAAACTTAGAAAAAAATAAGTGACTTGGAGGCCACTCCTATAAGGTTTCTACAAGAAGCCACTAATCAACCACCACACACTCCAAGCTTCCTTAGGAAGCCATTCCCTCACCACCACATATTCCTTCTCATACAAACCCTTCTCTTCTCATAAAACAAAACAAGAGCAACATCATAACAACAACAAACACTTCATCTTCTTCATTCATCATTCATCACTTTCTCTCTCAAGAATAAAGCATCATCGTCATCATCTCACATAAACCCTATACTCCAAGAACATCCACCATCACCAACAGTTATCATAATCGAAAACACTCATCTTCATGGAGATCATCAAGCCCTAAACACTTTAACCAAGCTCAAGAACCTCATCAAGAGAATCAACCTCACACCCAACACTACCCAACCCCACGCCACTCTCACCATCCCTTCCCTTGAGCTTTCTCTCAACATAACCATGGAAAATAATTGTTAAATATACATCTCCTTGAACCAAAATAATTGTTAAATAAAATTACATTGAAAATTTTACTTATTCTACAATGACACTGGGCACTAAAACTAGAAGAGCATTACAATGCAAACAATCTCCTTTAAACTTAATGTAGACTCCTTAAAAATAATTTACACAAGAAAGCTAATATTATAAACTTGTCTTCTTCCTGGCGCTTCCCAAAATCTCAATCTGACAACATCAAACCCGAATAGTGAGATAAAAATCTCAGTAACACTATTTAGCTTGAAAGTATTTTTGAACTATGATATTGTCAGCCGTCACATGTACGGAAAATCTCCATAAAAAATAATGAGGGAAATAACATTTAATAATATAACTCATGTCTAGTATCATACTATTATCAATCATATGAACAAAAATATGACTATCTAATACAATCAATACAGAACAATCACTAATTGCATCTATGACCTTTTGGCCTCGAATTCCAACCATTAACTTTAACTTTTTATCTTGCACACAGCACGCCTGCTGGAGGTGCCCACCCCTCGCCCGGTGCCCTGGGTTTGGATGACTTACACCCGCGTCCGGCTCTGTCCTCTGAATTATTTGTTGGAGTTCGTTTGCCTGTGCCCAGGCCAAACAATAATGAGTCAAAAGACTCCTCCAAAATAACATTATAACTATATATATTCATATTTGGTGCATCGAACATTCCCAACCAATGACTTGTCTCTTGCACACAGCTGCTGGAGGTGCCTACCCCTCGCCAGGTGCCCCGGGTTCAGATGACTTACACTCGCGTCCGAATCAGTCCTAATATATCATATGGTTGATATGCGTGATCAAACAATGGATTCAAAAAAATCCTTTCAACAATATATACATTAAATTAAAAACTTTCTCAATATATAATTACAAGTTTTCCATAATAATAAACAGATCAATCAAATTAATTTTAAATAAAAGAATGATATAGAAAGGGAACTACATGCACTAATCTTTAATAAATAATTAACCAATCAAAACTCTACTAAGTCATTATATATTGCCAGCATGAGCAAGAGACATACTGCACCCATGGTACTCAAGAATTCTTATAACAAGTGATCAAGACACTGTATGCCAAGTATATATGATAATAGCGATACTATAATGACAATAATAAAAAAAAACAACTAACAACAATACATAATACAGAGTATCAACCCATAGAGTATCAATGCACATACAGAGTATCAACGCATTGTGTGTGTATATGCATAAATGTTCATTCTTTTCAAATATCGTTAATTTCCCTTTGTTACTATTTTATGGAGGGTTAAATTGGGTTACAGTGTTACTTTAATGGGGATTCTCTCTTCTTCTTTTTCTTCTTCTTTCTCTTGTACGTTTTCTCTCTCTGGTTCTTCTAACGGAGACTAGGTTATGTTTTTAGGAGAATGAAACTAACCTATCTTATCTTAATTTTTTATTTATTTTAAATCAATAATTCTAACTTATCCTTTTAGTCACAACTATTATCAAAAACTAATATTGATAAAGATAAAATAGAATAATTTAAATAAAATAATATCTAATACTATCTTATCTTATATTAATAATAATAATAATAATGATAATGATGATGATGATGATGGTAATGATTCTATCAAGTACCCTTATTCAACAATGCATTACTATAAAATCTATATGCCTATTTTATTATCATTATAATATAATATAAAGGTCTAAGTTCTTTAATAATTTAATATTAGAAAAAAAATAACTACAAGAATAAAATTATAACACATGAATTTTGGGATGTTAGAAAACCCGTGTAACATAACAATTCTATATATGTTCGATTAATATAATTCCCTCCTCTAAGGTAACTTCCACTCCCAAACGCCCTCCCTCCACAGTCCACACTCTCATCTCACTCACCTTAGCCACTCTGACTTTCAATATCGATATTGGATTCACAAATAAGGTTTTAATACTTTCAGAACCTATCCTAACCTTATCCCAAAATCTAGTTTCCTTACCTGGCCCTTTTTAATCCCTCTCACGCCAATTAGCTCTTACACCTCTCCCCTGCACACGTATGTAGGCGTATTGACGTAGCTAACCAACATACCAACAAGTCTCCACGCCAATCTTTCTGCAAAATGCTCTTCTATTGTTGTTAATATTTGTTGTAATCTCCTTGTTATTATTGTTGTTATCTCTTTGATATTTTACTCCTTATTTCTCTAATATGTAGGATAATATATAGTTCTATATATTGTAAGCTGTACACACTATGATCGTTAATAATAAAACACGCGTCCATTACATTATATGGTATCAGAAAAGTCCGTGCTTAAAGGCTTCATGATCCATCCCCAATGGCTCTCTCTACTTCTACCACATTCCTTGTTGAATTTAACACTTCCTGTTCCCTGCCCATCAAATTGGCCTCCTCTAATTTTCCTACTTGGTTCAAACAAATCACCAACCTTCTTATTGCCAATGATGGGGAGAGAAAAGAATACCTTATGGCGAGGAACATGACCTGTTTCCTATAAATAGGTAAAAGCCCTAACTATTATTCATTGGCTTCCATCAAGCTAACGGGCCTTCAGAAACAATCCCTTCTTATCTAAATATGATTTAGCCCATTAATATTTAATCATTTATTTACTAAACACACGTCAATACATGTCACATGCACATCACATAAGACATACTAAGATATTAAAATCTTACATTCTCCCAATTGGCTCATGTGACATAATTCAACATTATGGTCTAATAAAAAAATAATTAAACAAACAATTAATGCGCATTTATATAGCTAAATCATTTTATACTTAGATACTCTATTAATCATGATTATAGATAGGAACTAATTCGGGTCATGGCGGTTGTACATCATTTGTTCGACATAATTCCTTCCATGTACCACAAAATAGTCTTTTCCTTAACACGATCTATAATTGGGAAATATATAATTGGTTCATAATGTCTTTATTCAAGACAATACCTGTTTACATTACTCTAATACAATAATGCATGCCGTTCTAGATAACAGGTAATCAGAAACTTATCAAACATATCATAAATGAGCTCAGCGTGTCAATTACATCATATATAAGGATGTCAACATCAAATTCAATTTTACTTAACAACAATAATGCCTATACTTTCAATATGTTCAATAAATGTTTAGGCAATAACCCTTCTTTCAAGGGATTAACAATCATAAGATTGGTGCTAATATGCTCTATTGACAATTTTTGTTTCTGATCTCATTCTTTAGAGACAAAGTACTTCATTCACATACTTTTAGCACCTTTATAGTATTTGTCATTGTTGCAAAACACCACAGTACGTTTTCAGCGGCTAAGCAATATTGTCGACAGTTCTAAGCCCCGAAATAAAATTTTGCAGTCAATTAGTTTGAATTGTAACCTCAAAACTTGTTGCAAATTCAACATTCTGATCACCTCAATGTGATCATTCATTACAGAAGTAAGCATGCATTTATTCGTTCCATGCTAATACCTCAAGACTTTATGAGTATAGTTAATACTTCCTTAACGTAAATTTTATTCATTCTAAATCATTCTAGTATATACTTTAATGATATATGCTTTCTGAGATAAGCCTAACAATTCATGTGACATATTCTAGAATATTCATTTTCTAATCACATGGCTCGACTCACCTATATCTTTCATTCAAAGTTACTAGAAAAAACTTCTTAGTCTAGTGTAAAAGACCAAGATAATAAGTTGCAAGCAAGATATAATAACATACAGAATCAACATAATAAACTCACTTCCACTGACCTTCAGATACTTACACAAGTTAATTGTGTTTCCTTAAATCTAAAAAGAACAATAGTATCATTGACTATCTTTCAGTTACTATTGGTGGGATGTATGTTTAAATTTGTATATTAATTTCCTCAAATTTGCATATTATGTGTTCATTCTTTTCAATTGAGAACCACATTAGTGGGTCATCCACATAAACATCCCCCTCTAAAATTCATAAAGGTTGTTTTCACATTCTTCTACTGCAGTTCCAAATCATTACGAACTACATATACCATGATGATAATATTGAATAAATTCTTTCAGGTAATTGGTCAAAATACCTCATTAATGGTCAATGACAACTTTGCAAGGGAAATGATTGACAACAAATTTGGCCTTGTAACGTTCAAGGTTGTCACGAGAATTATATTTGGTCCAAAAGACTCACTTACCCCCCAACTCTCGTGTAACCTTTAGGCAATTCTACAAGGTGTCACATATAAAAATATTTATCAATATCATCACAACTTACGGCTTGTAAAACAACACATCGTTATGATTAATGACTAAGTCAAATTTATATTCATGTAGATAAACCACTTAAAACATTAGAAATAGCAATTTCTTTTCCTTTTTTCTTTAATACTATTTCTCATGGTTCTTCTACAATAAAATCATTGTAAATAGTGAATTCATTTCGTACTTTATTGTTATACGATTCAACAATAAAAGAAACTATTGTTGAGGTAGAAGAACAAATTACAAATTCCAGGAACTTGTACCCTAACTTCGTTAATTTCCACGTTATGTGGAACTATACTCCCACTAATTTCACAATTCTCAGTAAACATGTCATTCACAATTTTAATGGTTCTTATACTATGGTTAGAACAATAAGGTCTGTACCTTTTGATTTATATGGATAATCAATGAAATACACACTGATGTTTTATATCATTTTCTTTTCTGGCGGATTGCAATCCTTGTTTCTGCCGACAACCTTAAACATGCAGGTGCCTTAAATTTGGTGTAACACCCCGTAATATAATGAATAATAAACAATAAACGTTTGAAAAATGGAACATAGGACTTTAAATTTCCTTTTATAAATCAGAGTTCACAAATAGCGTTGGGGGCTTTCAATTACAATATAATAAAATACACTTAAGTTCCTTTCTTTCGACTGATCCGCTGAGCACTCTAATCTCCAAGCTCCTTGCTCAAGTACCTAAAATGTTAACCACATAAGGGTGAGACCTTTTCACAACACAGTGAATCATAAGATAGTAAATAGCTCATAATAGAAACTCAAGCATAATAATCAAATCAAGCAATGAACTAACAAAATGCATCACATTCACGTATTATCCATATGCCTTTCTAATCCTTTCATTCTTTCCTTATCTTTCGCTCACCTTTCGGTGGGTCCTATTACCATTATCCACACACCACTAGGGCGGGTCCTATTTACATTTACACACTCCATATTGGAGGGTCCATAACATACATAATCACGCTCCCTTAGGGAGGGTCCATTTATATACACGCTCCGCTATGGAGGGTCCATTTATATATTTTCACGCTCCACTTAGGGAGGGTCCATTTATATACACGCTCCGTTATGGAGGGTCCATTTATATACACGCTCCGTTATGGAGGGTCCATTTATATATTTTCACGCTCCACTTAGGGAGGATCATTATCTATACTCCTTTCGGAGGGTCAATATCCATATTTCCACTCCGCTATGGAGGATCATTATTCATTCATACATATTTCCACTTCCGTTGGAAGGGTCGTTCCTACTCATTCACATATCCGCACTCCCTATGGGAGGGTCATTCACACATACACAATCATAATCCATAAATTCATCCTCTTTCATTTTTCACACACATAATTCCACTTATCATCATCACCATTAAATTCTCAGTTATTTCATTTATCCCTTAACTTATACATCTATCATCATTTTACACCATATAACATATATCACATCATGTATATTTCCAATTATCACACACCCTAAACAAACTGTAACATCCCAAATTTAATTCCAAGTATAAATATTGAGTTAATAGGTTTAGAGCGTAGAAAATGGGTAGATTAATGGCTTAAAGAATTTTGGGAGATAGGTGTGTAGTAATTATATGTACTAGGGGTTGTATAGAAGGCATTCGTAGCATTGGGCAAAACTATCTAAGCGAAATCGGGGGTTAAATCGGCGTTTTAGATGTTAGAAATCAACCGAAAAGAGAAAATTCGGAATTTATTATAGGATGCTAAGGAATTAAATTCCACCGTTGGATATGAAGTTTAAGGGGTTAAGAAGCTTGTCTAAAAATTTGGACCCGATCCGACGGTTAACGAAGAAGTTATGGCGCATCGAAGTTCGGAATCACTGGTGCCCACCCAGGCGCACCAGCCTGCGCCCAGGCGTGTGCACAATTCATTTGTGCACCAGACAGTGACTTTTTCGCCCAGGCACGCCCTCCATGCGCCCAGGCGCGCCCCGTGCGCACCAGATAGGAGAAATGACGCACCCGACCGCACCAGAAGCACCAGCACGCGCACCAGACCGCACCAGAAGCACCAGCACGCGCGCCAGTCAGCACCAGCAGCACCAATTGGTGCGTGGCCGCGCTCAGGCGCGCCAGAACCGCGCTCAGGCGCGCGGCGCAGACTAGATCAGATCTGGTGCGTCCATTCCAAAACTTGGGGCCAAAGTTTGATTTTCAGCCACACGATGGTGCTGGCTTTATGGAAACCAAATAAGGCATCAATGGCATATCATTCCCTCACACTCCAACACCAACATCATCCCATCATCCTCACCATTTTCTCTCAAGCTTAAGAACAATTTCATCATCCTCTTCTCACACACACTTGATCTTTGGGCAAATCAAACCCAAAATCATCAAACCCACCAAGCAAGCTTCATGGAAATGGGTTGAAAACTTCCTCCCTCTCCTCCTTCTACCTCACGAATTGCCTCTCTCTTCTCCCTCTTGGATTTTCAAACTCAACATAAATTGGGTAAGTGAAATCCTATATCAAGTTATGAATCCTTTCCAATTCTTTTTGGCTCATGAAAGTTGTATTTAATCTCCTCTAGGGCTCAAGCTTTTCTCAAGTTTCAATCTAAGGAATCATCATATAGGACCTCTCTCTCTCTCTCTCTCCTCAAGGAAATCTTATATTTATTTGGTTTTGAGGTAAGAGGGGAAGTGTTACCTTTACTTAGAGGGTATTTTTTAGCTTGTATATAGGGGGAATTAAGGGTAGGTAATCAAATAGAAAGATGAACCTTAGGGAAATTGACTAGAATAGGATTTATGAAAGGTTAATGGATATGATTATAATTGTGTATGTTTGTAATTGTCTAGATTTAAGTATTTGTGGGTTTAATAATGAGACTGAGCTATAGATTTAGAGATGAGATAGACAATTGGATTTAATGATGATGGTGGTAGAATATAGCATGGCTTGAAGGTTAATAATGGATATAGTGATTAGAAAGTTGATTATGTTATTAATTTTAGTAGTTAGAATGGAATTGTAATGAACATGAATGATGATGAAGAGTAAAATGCAGTTAACGGAAATAAGAAGGAAATTAGATGAATGGTAAAGAAATCAAGGAAAGGGATCAATGGTTAGAGAAGAAGGTAAGTAAATGGTATGAATAATTGATTATGATATTGAGTATCGACTATGGACCCTCCAAAATGGAGAGGATACATTCATGACCCTCCCTATGCGGAGCGGGAAATTATATTATCATGACCCTCCCTATGCGGAGCGGGAAATTATATAATCATGACCCTCCATAAAGGAGCGGAATTTATACATCATCATGACCCACCATAAAAGGAGTGGATATTACCATGACCCTCCATAAAGGAGTGGATATCTTCATGACCCTCCATAAGGGAGTGGATATTATCAGGACCCTCCATAAGGGAGTGGACATTATCATGACCCTCCATAAGGGAGTGCATATTATCAGGACCCTCCATAAGGGAGTGGATAGTATCATGACCCTTCACTTGCACCGTAAGTGAAGTGAGAACAGAACCCTCCGCTTACTCTCTAAGCAGGAGTGAGAATGGTATATATATATTATCATGACCCTCCATAAGGGAGTGGATATTATCAGGACCCTCCGTAAGGGAGTGGATATATTCATGACCCTTCACTTGCATCGTAAGTGAAGTGAGAACAGGACCCTCCGCTTACTCTCTAAGCAGGAGTGAGAATTGTATGTACAGTATCATGACCCTCCGTAAGGAGTGGATAATATCAGGACCCTCCATAGAGGAGTGGAATATTATAGAATTGTATGTGCAGTATCATGACCCTCCATAAGGAGTGGATAATATAAGGAACCACCATAAATGAGTGGAATATTATGTAAACAGGACCCTCCAATAAGGAGTGAGTAATAGATGGGAATAAAATGGTAAAGTAGTAAATGAATGGCATTAGGACCAGCCCTTAGGGTGTGCATAAATGAATGATAATAGGACCCACCGATAGGTGAGTGCAAAATATGATAGAATGGAAATAAAAGGGTAATGAGATAATGAAATAGAATAGGACCCGCCTTAGAGTGTGAGTAAATGTTTGGTATTAGGACCCGCCGAATGGTGAGTGTAAAATATAATAGAAGGAAATGATAGAATCAAGAAAGGTTAAGGAAATAGTAAAAAGGAATAAGAAATGAATATGGACAACAAGAGGGAATTAATGAAGCAAGGGAAATTGAAATAGAAAATATAATTCAAGTGATAACGGGTAGTAATCTCTTAGTTGTTCTCTATGTCATTTTAGAATGTATTTTCTAAGTTCTGTGTAATGCTACCCTTCTTGATATATTTTTACAGGTGAAGAAGGAGCTTACACGAGCATGGCTGGGCAGGATTACACTCCACCTCGTGGAATGTTGCTTAGTTAGTTGAGTGACCCTTTGTGGGTCAATAGTCTCAGTTTTGGGTATTTGCAATGTATATATTTTGGAAACCAAACGAAGTTAAGAGTTGTAATTGTTTTCTAAAATAATGTAACTGAACTAAATTGTATTTTGGCCCTGCCGGCCCACTGTTAATGAAAATGAAGTTTTATGCAGGTTAATCAGGAAAAGTAAATTTTGGGAATGTCCCTAAAACAAAGGAAACTCCGTCCGATTTTACGGAGATTTTTATAAAAAGTAATTATACCTAAGTGTTTTTCCTAATCAACTAATAGTATTAAAAGAAAATTTTAAATCCTCAATTAATTAAGGGTAAAAGTAACGAGGGTGTTACACAAACAATTATAATACACTTAACATTGAAGCATTCATATATTACCCTTACAATTAGTTAGCCATTTTCACCATCTAATATCTAGCATTAAACAAAATATCACACATTTAGCACTTAGTACAATTATACCCATTTAGCATACAGCTTACACAGCATTTTCTTGACAAACAACAGATATCGCAAATCAGTCGACATACTCAGGTATGTCTCAGAGTACTTTAATATAAGTCAGCTCCTTAGGGTTCTTCACTTCCTACATTAACAAATACATAAGGGGTTTAAGCATAACTATATCAATCAATTATTAAATTAACCCAAAAATACCATCATCAATTCTAAACCAACTCTAAACAGGTGCTATTTTGTTACCCACAACCCGATTCAACCATTAAACCCAAATTCTATTATAAACTCTAACTATCAATAACTCAAAGTGTGAAAAAGAGACTCCCCTTACCTGGAAATCCTAGCAATAACGACTGAGCCACGTTTACATCCGCGACTTGCTCCAGGGTCAAGGTCAATAGCGTGTTGGATCTAAATAGAGACATATGATAAAACTAATTATAACATTAAAATATATATATCAAATAAATTCATTTTTGTCAAAATAATAAATATATATCATTATACAATAAAAATATATCACTTTTCCCTAAAATATCTCTTTATTTAAAAATATAGGGATAATAAAAATATTGACGGATCGTCAAATAAATTAAGTAGATGGATAGAGAGAATTGAGGAGGTTATATACCTAAGAAAAATTTGAAATTAAACGGTCGGATCTTGAGTAATATGAGGGAGAAGTTGGAAAGGAAACAAAGTTTCCATCTCTGTCGCGAACTCCTTCTTTCTTTTATGTTTTCTTTCTGTATGTTGCTCACCCACGATCTCTTTCTTTGCCTTTCACTTTCTTTTTCTTCATGAGGAGGTTATATATATTTTTTTTCTTTTATTTGGGGTGGGTTACGTGGTACCGGGCTAGATTTAGGATATTATATATATTTTGTTTAGTACTCATTTCTCAGTCAATGTGTGTAAGTATTTTGGATTATAATTAAAAGTTTGACAATTTCAAAAATAAAATACATTTAAGTAAAATAATATTGTATTTTTAATTACTCAAAACTAATTAGAAAATAATAAAGTTATTGGTCCATCCGGATAGCTATTGGGTAAGAAAAAGTATAAAAATTCAAAAGTAAATATATTTTCTCAATCCCGATATTAAACTTGATGAAAAATAATATTTATAATTTTGAAATAGCAAATTATTATATATAACTTATACCTGTAATTTATTAAACCAGTCCAGAAGATAAAAATAAAACAGCCTCCGAACACTATGAAATTTTACAGGGAAACTCAAAATATTAAGTTAGACATATTTTTCTGAAGAAACTATTTATAAAAATGCCTCTAAGGCTTGCCACTTGAGATCCCTGTCAAAATGTTAATTAAACTAAATAAAAGTACTACTTTAAATTTGGAAAACGTACGATAACAAATTTATACTTATTTTGACTAGAAAACATATTTCAAATATAATGATGAAATCAGAATTTTATTCCGAGACTCAAATCTTGAAAACATCATATTAAGTCATTTAATTATTTTACTAAAAGTATTAAAAAGAGCGGGATGTTACATTGGGTATCCTATAAACACAGTTCAAAATTGTCTTTGGCACTGTCTTACTAGGAACCCTGTTCAATAGACAAATGGTAGTTTCAAGACATACATTCACAAATGCGGGTAAAGACTAAATATCATACTCCTAACCATATTCATTACTGTTTTGTTATGCCTTATATACACCATTTCGTAACTAGCATACACACAAATTACTCAATTTCTGAGGAGTTTAACGAACAATCACAGATGTTGCCCATTTTAATTAATTCTTTCATGTTAGTCATCATCTCTATTGTAATTGATAACATTCATCTATATGTACTTAACTTTCTACTTTATTCAAGTAAATTTTCAAGACATAATTATAACATGAATAGTTATCAATAAAGATGATCACATACATTTTCCTTTCTAAAAAGAAAGTTAACATCAGAGGTCCACAAGTTTTGAAGAACACATTTTCAAGAAGCTGGATCCTTCTTGTGGCTCCTTTCTTTGTGTCTTTGGTTTTTCTTTCCTTTAATACAATCTGCACAAATAATTAGGCCAATAAAATCCAAGTATGGAAAGATTTTTGTTCCTTATAAAGCTTTTCATTCTTTCCTTGGATTTCTGACCCAAACACTTATGCCACAAATTAGCAAAATATCATTAAAAATTCATCGAAAATCAATTTATATAATTATCACAAAGATACAAATACCAATGAGATAATTATACTTAAATAAATTGAAACAACCATAACCAAACATAGAAGAGTGTCTAGTAACATCAATCCTAGATAATGACCCAAAATCCTAGAAAAACTAAGTACCTAAAAGGTCTCCAGTGAGTCTAGGTGATGCCCAATGTCAAGGATTAAACATTAAATCCTAACAAGTTCTACTAGAACCTTCACTTTATTCCCACAAACACATACTTTACATGTGGGTTTATGGTATGGATTAAACAAAATTCATTATGCTAGAAACATGTTTCGATTAATCCAGGATCAATCCACCAAATTTTATGTGGATCTTTGATTAAGTTTGACTCAAACATACATAAGCTTTAAACTTATCTTTTATAGAATCAAGATTTTCATTTTATGCACTTCTTCTGAATTCAACATTTTTTGCACAAAATGACATTTATGATAATGAGGTTCTTTCATATGAATTTTCACATATGCCTCATTAATTCTAAGTGACCCTTAGCCCTTATCATGTTTCTTCACACATTTATTTTCAGCTCCTTAATATCTTTAAAGGTTGGATAAATAAATTTCTTATATTCTTAAGTCTTGTTTCCTCTTAAACTAAGATATTGTGCAATTTACTGCACAACCCATTATCTTTCAAGGCGTTATAGCTCATTCAAAAACAAGTAACACTCAATCGGTAATGAGCGAGGATAAACTATAATAAGAAGTTCTCACCCGCAACTATTTCTAAGGATTCAAACTTAAATCTTGCTGCAATAATTTTAATTTTAATTATATGATTCATAAATAGTACACAAATCACCAAACTTTATGGGGTTGGGGTACTCATTAATGTCCCAAAAAAAGACTCACAAAAAATTTGGCACTCTCTCACAAAATTCTTTTCATTTTTTTTAATTACTTTCAATTTTGGAGAGAATTATCTTAATTTTATCTGCAACACTTATCTTCATGAACATAACATAAGTGTTTGTCAAATCTTTCTAAAAAAATTACTCAGATTTTATAATAAACTTTATCTTTATTGTTGCTAACACCATTAATAGCAACAAACTTTTCTTTAACTGATAAGAAAGACTTGCAAACTCTAGTCAGAAAGTTGAACAAATAACACTGACACATACAAGTCATGAGAATGCAGAAAATTAAGAACATGTACTACATAAATGTTTTGAGACATAAGATACATATTACTTAAACAATTAATGTGCACTAACGCTCTCCTTTGGGTTGCACATTAGCACACGACATTCAAACATAATGATGCTAATAAAATTAATAATCAATAATTGGCAATGATATATGTACCAATTAGTATTATCTATTGTCTTTGGATATATAAATAAACCAATAGCACAAACATATTGCCTACAGTCATGTCCATTAATTATAAGAACAACTAATCAAACCTTTGGGCGATCCATAAATGCCTTATAACAATGAACTACAATATACCCATAGAACATCAAATCATTATGTCATTCATATAGCATCAAATCTATGAGTAATTGAAAAATCATTATATGATTTGAAATTAATTTACTTACTGATTTGACCACTTTGGTGATTAACAAAATCAACATACAATTAACTTCAAATCAAATTCATTATTATAATAAAATTATACAATCGAAATTAATATCTTTATGATTTGACAGCTTTAATGATGATCATCATACATTAATATCAAATCAAGCAATGCCAATTCAAAAAATTTCTTTTGTTAATAAAAAACTCAAATTAATCCCAAATATATATATATAAACGTAAATTGTCCATGACATACTGGACTTGTTATATATATTCATTATTATGCAAAAGGAATATATAATTATTCGTCATTCACTATAATATGCTTTTATACAGTAAAACGAATCATAAATAGTTATGAAAGCAATACCTAATGCTTCTCACATATATCAATTAATAGTTTTACCCTAATTAAAAAAAAAAACTTGATGAACTTTAAAAATATATAATTGAAACACTGGGTATACATTATACGCAATTGAAAAACAACTTTGATGGGTAAAACAAATCGATAAGCAATCAAATTTCAAATAATCCTAATATTTCATTTAACAATAATGCGGAAGCGTAAAAGTCTAAATTTCATAATAAGGATTCATATTGAAACAAAGCCCTAAATTTCATAATTAGGGTTCAAAGTTCCCAAATTTCATAATTTGTATTTATAAAAAAATTCATTCCCTAAACACCATAATTAGGATTCAATCCAAATCCTAAATCTTAATTGGAAAGTCATGAATTTCTTAACCTGGCTATGATACCACACATAAGTTGTAGTTTAATTTATTCGTTACAACTACAATAATAAGGATCTTGAAATTACATGACTTTCACACGTTATAGAGACAGAAGGAATACGATTACTAACCTCTATCCATTGTTAGAGTTGTTAGAGTTAGAAGGAAGAAAGTTCTCCAAATGTCCTTTGACCAAAAGCCACGAAACCCGGTTTCTATTCCTTTGCCTCCTATGCTATTTTTTTCTATGTCGTTTGTTTAGCCGTTTTGTGATGGGGAGAGAAAAGAATACCTTACGGCCAGGAACATGACCTGTTTCCTATAAATAGGTAAAAACCCTAACTATTATCCATTGGCTTCCATCAAGCCAACGGGCCTTCAGAAACAATCCCTTCTTATCTAAATATGATTTAGCCCATTAATATTTAATCATTTATTTACTAAACACACATGAATACATGTCACATGCACATCACATGAGACATACTAAGATATTAAAATCTTACATACTAATCCTGCTTACACTCACTGGATTCATCAGGATCATTATGTTTACCTAGCCCTCATGCTTCTCCTAGCCCTCATGCTACTCCTACTCCTATGCATATCTCTCTAATTTTTTACTTTTTGTGATTTATTATTATCATTGTGAGACAAAGGGAACAGAGCATTTTAGCTTTATGGTCTCGATGATTAACTTATGACTCCCTTGAAATTTATATGACTAAATTGTCACATTATTCCCTCAATTTATACTGGACACTCACTTTAGTCTTTGGAATTAACAAAATTGCTTTTAAGTCGCTGACTTTGTAAAAAGTCTTTCACATTAGTCCCTGGATTTAATATCTGTCAAGGGACATTAACGAAAGTACTACGTGGTAGTTAGAGCCTTTGAAATGACGTCATTTTTGTGGTTGAGGGAAATCATTAAATTAAATTCTTTAGGAGGATATCATATTCGCCTCTCTATTTACATTTAAGCTTGATATTAAACCAAATTAAAGGGTATCAACAAGTGAAGTGATGCAGCTAGATGTAGTCTTCAGAAGGCACAAGGATTAAGGCATAGGATTACTTTAATGTTATGGTCCAAAAGTTAGGTAGTCGTTGTTTGTGCATGTGATATGAGTTTTATCTGTAATCCATCAATACCAACATCCTAATGTACAGGGACCAGTCAAAATGCCATAAAGACATTGCTTGAGCTTTTCATGCCTCTTATAGCTAGAAAACTGATATTTCCTAAAAATACATGCAAGTGAACCTTTAATTATCATTCTTCCAACACGAAATTCACTAAAAAAAAACCCAATTTTAATCAATTATATCCTAACCTATCACTTGTTCTGCAATGCAACGTGCACATGGTGAAGAAAGCGAATGAAGATAAAAGTAGATATGACAACCATTTCGAGGGTGAAAACAGAGAGAAAGGGAAGCTAGGATTCGATGTTGGATTGCTCAGAATACAAACCTATATTAATGGACACTAGATCATGTTTTAAAAACTAGATCTTGTTATTTTTGACTTAGCTTATCCTTGATGGTTGTACTCTTGCTCCATTCTCGTCACAAAGAGAATAAGAGAGAAGAAGAAGAATGTAACACCCCGATTTAGAACTTGAATTACTCTTATTTTAAATAATATAGAAAAATATAGGTAAATTTTTTTATTTTTTTTCGTTGGTGACATGGATATTTACCGTTATTACAAAAAGGTTTTCAATTTAATCATTCAAATTAAAAGTAAAGTCAACATGCCACACGCCACCTGTCAAGTTCCAAACCGAAATGTTACCAACACCGCACTTTGGAACTCCCACTCCATCTTTATAAAACATCATTCATAAATAACAGTTTATAAATTCATAAAATCTCAAATAGTTCCGTCGGAGTTATATGTTTTCCAAAACTAGTTAAGAATCAAAACGTGTTACACAGTGGTATTTGCAATATCAACCTAGTGCACATAAGTGGGTTACAAAACCAAATAAAAACCACAACTAAGGACTAGGAACGTCCTCGACCAGCGACTCCGATTCAACTTTATGAGACTCCTCGATTCCACTACCTCATTTGATGTTCCTGTATCATCTAGTTCTTCGTCTTCTGACAATGAAGAATCCCCACACATCTCAGCAGTCGACGGACCACCTCAATAGCTCAATTCCCAATCCTCCCGCTGTATTTACCATTTATATACAAGCAAGGAAAAATAGCAGAATAGAGAGAGTAAGCATTCCAGACAAATAAGTGTCGACTATGTGAGATTACATTAGGAAATATGAACAAACACAACAAAGCAGCATATTAAATAAATTCATTTTACATATTCATTATCATCACCACTTGATTTATCACCATCTCGAATTTGTTCCTCATAACCATATCACCATCACAAAGCTATCATTTCCTTGGATATCCAGATACTAATTCCAAATCCCTTATATGCCATTATCCAATATTATTTCCGCGCCCAAACGCTCACCCATGCCATAACCATTTCACAACTTCTTTTCCCAACATTCAGTATCATAAACTTTATTATATTCTTAAACTTTTCTTATTAAGTTTTATTAATTCACATCAATCGACGACAAGGGAATAAGAGAGGGTCGTCAAGGAATTAGTTAGCACACATTACATCTCCTCCAATCCTCCCGAGCCTAAACGGAAGCAAATGAGACGTACAGGAACCTTAACCCACGCAGGTCGAACTTCCGAGAATCCATCATAATCATAAACATTGCATCAACATATCATTTCTCAATTTATCATAATATCATCGGGGCCCAATACCATTCGACAGCCCGCCTCGTTCAGGTTCCCTCTCACCATTTCGAAATTGATGAAGGGGGCGACAGTACTATTCTAGTCTGTAGTGTGGAACATGCTATGATCCCCTGGGTCTTAAGCCCCGATCACATATAGACTAGTTCCACCTAGAATAGCACTCTAGGTTTCTTGACGTATCACCGTCGTCACCCTCCCCTATCACAATCGCTCACCTGAGTATCCGCGGATAAACAGAGTATCTTTTCATGTTTTATTAAAGTTTTATAAACCCTAAAGTTTGGTCGATTCACTCTTGTTCATCCCTTTAGTGAAACTTGACCTCTAATCAAATTATTTACATTATTATCACAGGCAAGGGCTCGAAACCATGGCATAAAGCTCACATGGCAAGCACCATCCTCAACCTGGAAAGCACGTCACAACTACCGTGCACATCAGGGAGTTCAAACTTTTCTCATAACATCTTTCTTTTCCAAATCATTCTTAACTCTCACAATTGTAATCTCCCACAAAGTTTCATCATTTCCCATGGTTTATTTCTTTGATTACTTGCACATCACATTATCATTTTATTTATCACAGCAAATTCTAGTGAAGACGTAATAGACGTCTCTCAGCGTAAATAACTCTACTTTCATGATTAAATTTTAGCATGCATATATTAACAAATAATATCATCATGACATCATAGCATATATTTCACAACTTGACAAACAATTAATAACAAAAAGGGATCCAGCCCTTCGTATAAGTGACCATACACACGCAAACAAGTGCCACTATACGGCTGACTCTCCTAGCTTGATCCCCACGTTCTAACTCTCACCTAACGAAACTGATAGCCTTTGCGGTCCATCTGCTCAAAGCCATCGTTAATCTTGTCCTCTTCCATCCTTCCTTAAATTAGGAAACCACACAAATCAATACTACGTAATCAAACTATGTCACACCGATATATCATGCACTTAATTCTTTAAGATAGCTTTAACAAATAATATACTGTTAATTTACTTGCTTTTGGGAACGCTTTGAATAATTCTAAAACATTTGCGGGTTCACAAAGTCACTTAAAAACTCATTTTGCAAAACATCAAGAGCTGAATGCTTTACGCGCGTAATCCAAATTCAATTAAAACCAAACCAAAACAATTTAAGCCTTTACCGTTTCATTCTAAAATTCGTGGGCAAACCTTACGCTGACAAACTAAAGCATTACGCTGAATAACAATATTAATACGTTAAACTTCTTTTGTTACAAACACCAAATAACAATAGGTACGTTGCCAATATCCAAATAAAGTAAACAATATATTTTAATTACAATACTTATACTTAACGTAACGTAACGCTAAAATCATTTTAAAGAATTCGAAAACAACTTTACTATCACAAAAATTCGATCAAACCTTTTCTATGCATATCGCCTTAAAATCCTTAAGTGTTCAAACACCAAAAATCATTTTCAAACTCGTTATAGCTAAATAACAAAATCTGGACAGCATACACACCATAAAGAAATTAGTCTTTTAACTTCATCAAACTTACTCGAAGTCCTTTGAATAATTTTCACAAAACTTCAAGAGGTCTCATCACATGAAATTAATTATAGCTATTACCATGAACTTATACAAAAATCCAAACACTTTATACGCACTCATACACTTGTTACAAAACACTCTTACATTCAAAAATTCCAAACCAAACTTCATTTTGGTAATTCTTTCACCAAAACCCGAATATTAGCACATACACAAAATAAGTTCAAGTACCAATTCACTTAAACGAATCTCGGGACAACATTCAAGCATCTTACAAAATCGTTATTTTAAAAACAATCAAAGTTGTTCCAAACACAAACAAAGTACTTTCTTAAATTCCATTCACAATCACATAATTAGGAAATACACTCATTGAAGGCATCTTTATCCTAAACCAAAACTATTTTTAAACAACAAACCAAACCTTAATTATAAACAACCATGTCATTTGAAAACTTATGAGTTCTATACTTAGAGTCATTGCTTTAAGCTAATATTTATAAACATATAACTTCAGGACAGCATGTATCCTATTTGAAACATGTCCTTTTAAAATCATTTCGTGCTCGTCCGAAGGTATTCATTTTACAAATATGGCTTAAGGGTCAAACCTTATTGACAATAAAATTTAATCCTTGCAAAAAACTCTTTTCAAAAGTTAACTAAAACACAAACAAAAATCTCATTTAATTCATTTCAACTTAGCCAATTCGGCCACTTTTTCTTTTCATGGAAAAATTTCATTTTTCAAACACTTTAATTTACAAACCTTATTCGAATCGAAAAGAGAGCGTTAAAACTTAACGACAATTAAATTTCAAAAGAAAACCAAAGTCACATAATTTCAATTTAACAATCAACTCCTTAACATTTTCAAACCAATCAAGTCAAAAACAATTCAATTACGTTCCAAAACAAACACTAAACATGGCCCTTTAAAAATTCTTGCACAAATCGACATAACATTTAACGTCAAAATCAAAGCTTTGTCCTTAACGGAAAAATGGGGCTCACGGCCTCCTAGAGGTTTTTTAATCTAAAAATTGGTTTTTCCCCAACTCTTATTCACATGTAAAGTTCCTAATCAATATATGACATAAAATAACTTAGCAAATCATATCCTTATACAACACAAAACATAATCTGAAACTAAAACTTTTAATTTAACTAGTCCCTCTCAAGCTTAGGAACCAAAAATAACCGAGAGACATTAAAAAGCAAGTTAACCAAAACCAATCAAATGAAATGCGCAAAGGCACCGAAATCAAATGACAAGTTTACACCAAACATAACAATTCCTTATATTTTTATAACTTTGCCAAAAACTCAAACCAAACTTATCAATTGTCGCGTTTGCTAAATGAAACCAAAACACTTTTTTTACTTACTCAAATCCATTAGGCCATAACAAATAAAATAAGGTTCCATTAGGCAAATTTTCATTCTTACCAATATTGACAAAAATCTAACTTTAAAATAAACACTTAAACCAAATCCACTTAAATCATCAACATACATTTTGGTAAATCAATTTCTTTGGCTTCATACATAATCCAAATATTAACACACATAACATCTAACACTTTTTACTTTAATAAAACCAAATGTTCATGAAAAACCAAATAAAAACAATTGTTCCTTAATACCCGCAGGCCCGGCCCTGGGGGTGGGCATTGAGGGCGATCGCCCAGGGCCCAAAAATTTTAGGGGCCCCATAATTTTTTTTAATAGTACTTATACTTAAAAAAATTTAATAGTTGCATATTTTTTATCTTTCAATTATTAATAGTTTAGCATAATATTTTAATTTATTTTTTATTTGCTCACTTGACTTATAAATAGGTTAACTTATGAATTTTATTTTGAGTTAATAGTCACATAGGTCCCCGAAAGATACCTGTGGAATCAGTTAGGTCCCTGAAAATTTTGTGGAATCTCCTAAACCCCTCAAAGATCATTTTGGCGTCACATTAGTCCCTTCTTCCATTCAATTTCATCGACGTAATTCTACGTGGCACGTTAAATGCTTTGTCGGCCCCAATGCGATGTTGGAATGTTAAGAAGGTGCCACGATTGGGCCAACAAAGCATTTAATGTGTCACATAGGATTCCGTTAGGTTCCTTATGGGGGACTAATGTGATGCCAAATTGATCTTTGAGGGGTTTAAGAGATTCCACAAATCTTTCAAGGACCTAAGTGATTCCAAAATGATCTTTGGGGGGTTTAAGAGATTCCACTAATCTTTCAGGGACCTAACTGATTCCACAGGTATCTTTCGGGGACCTATGTGACTATTAACTCTTTTATTTTTATAACTTACTCCCTTTGTCCCTAAATATAACAATATTTTGAGAATTTTATTTTGTCCTTATTTATAAGACCTAAGACAAATTTTCAATGACAATTAGGTACTTTTTTCCACAAACACCCATATTTACTCAACAATTTTTAGATTCTCAATTATACTTATAAGGATAGTTTTGAAAAAAAAAAGATATCAAATGTTTGTTGAATCAAAGGTTTTGATGAAGACAAATGAACAAGCTCGTTGGTTTGATAATGACAAAATATCATGAGCTCAGTTCTCGGCCAAGGTTTTGATGAAGCCAGGTGAATCAGCTCGGTATGCTAAGCTCGGCCACTGACGGAAACAATTGAATCCGACCTGTATAATAAAGAATCTCGACGCGCTCTCTTTGTTTGGAAAGCTAAAGATCGGATGTGGTATCCGACCTGTATAATGAAGAAGCTCGGCGCCTCTCGACATCTTGTTTGGAAAGCTAAGGATCGGATTAATGAAGTCAGAGAAAATCAGCGTTAGCTCAGGCGTACTCGGAAGTGATCAATCCGAGCTATTGCTCAAAGCAAACTTAGTTGGTCAAGAAGCTAAATCAATCAAGTCCCCAAGCTCAAACTTTCATCAAGCTCGGCAACGCTGTGCGCTCAAAGCAGAAGAACCCAAGCTTGGTGACGATCTGAAGCTCGGTAAAGACCCTAAGTTCAAACTTTCGTCAAGCTCAGTGAAGATGTCAAGCTCAGTGACGATGTCAAGCTCGGTAACGATGTCAATCTTGGTGAATATGTCAAACTTGGTGAAGATGTCAAACTTGTGAAGATGTCAAGCTCGGCATCAGATCAACTCAGTTCAGAAGTTCCCAAGCTCGGCATCAGATCAGCTCAGCTCAGAAGTCCTCAAGCTCGGTATTAGATCAGCTAATCTCAGAAGTCCTCAAGCTCGGCTTAAGGAAGTCGGCCAGAAGATAAGCTCGGTCAGCTTAGATCAAGTCTTCACTCAAGTGCCCGAGATTGAAGAGGTCAAGCTCGAACTACTTGTCAAGCTCGGCAACACTGTTCATCTACTTCAACCTTCAGCAGTTCGACGCCTCATGCACCACTTCATTTATGATCTGACATTATAGTACTGTGCATAGCTGGCAATTTTGTTCTTATCTCAACAGCTCTCACCTGTCACAATCCTTAATATTTCAAAATTGCAAATTCAAATCAACATTGGAAGAGAGACAAATTCAGAATGTTACAAAGAAGTGGAAACAGGACAAATGTACCTCTGTACAGTGCAGAAATTGTTGAGTATATCCGTTGCAAAGGACAAGGCATGTTTCAAGATATTTTCCACTCTCTCTCTCCTAACTCTTGCATGCTAGCATCACTATAAAAGGCATGGTTTTCTTCTTCAGAGAAAAACAAGTGTGACAAGCAAGACACAAAACATCAGAGCAAAATTTCAAATCATTCTCTGATAAACACAAGAAGAAAAACGCAACAAAGAGGACGATAGAGTAAAAGTGAAACTGTCATATTTTTGCATCCAAGTCTCAAATCGTTCTCTGTACAAAAATCCTTTCTCAAACACTTAACCGAAAAATCTTTTGTTCGTCAAACCTTCAGAATCAAACACATTCGAGTTTCGGGTTAGAGCCATCTCATTCATTCAACTGTTCTTCAAGTCTTGAGGTGTTCTCAAGTAGTGAAAGTCTTGGAAGGTTTCCAAGCTCGTCTAAGAGGTTATTGGCGATTGAAGTCTTAGGAGGTTCCTGAGCAAAAATCCAAGGAGGTTCTTTGGTGAAAATTCTTGAAGGTTTCAAGGTGTCTTGAAGGTTTTAAGACTTGTTAAAGTCCGAGGACGTTCTTCGGCATCAGTATCATTTTAGGTAGAAGCCAAGAGTTTGGTACTCTCTTGGTGGGTTAATTGATCCCGTGTAATCTCTATCTATTTGATTTTATTAAAAGCTCCTTAAAGGTTTTAAGGGGGACTGGACGTAGCTCACCGTGGTTGTGAGTGAATCAATATAAAATCTCGGTGTCTCTTTACTTCTTTACTGCTTTCATATTTATTCCGAGCATTTAGTCGGCGAGTTTAACTCGTATTTTGTGCTCGGATAGTGCAAGCAAATTTCTGCTGCAAACCTGATCTTTGAGTGCAGCTCGGATAATCGGTGCTCGTCTAGAAAACCGATTGTCAGAATCTATTCGGCCCAAAGTCAGCATTTTTACTCTTAACAGCAAGCATTATCCGACCTATTTCAATAACATCGCGAAAAATTAGTATTATTGCTTCCGACTACTATTCACCCCCCTCTATTAGATTGTTAGGCCGATTGTTGGGTTTCCAACAATTGGTATCAGAGCTCGGTCGACAGATCGAGCTTAACAGCTTTCGCGAAAAAGATCCTAGGAAACCATGGGCTCTAACAACCCATTCGGAGGTGAAGGCTCTTCGATAAACAGACCACCACTATTTAATGGTGATGGTTATGCTTTTTGGAAAGCCCGAACGAAAATTTTTATAGAAGCCGTAGATATTGATGTTTGGGATGTGATTGAAAATGGCCCTATATTCCGAGAAGGAAAATCGGAGATGATGTTGTAGAAATCCCAAGGACGAGCTGGGATGATGATGATGATAAAGAAAAGTGTCTTACAATTTAAAAACTAAAAACATCATCACCTTGGCCTTGTCATACGATGAATTTTTCCGAGTATCTCTCACTGTAAAAATGCTAAGCAAATGTGGGATATTCTACAACTGACTCACGAAGGGACAAACGAAGTTAGACGAGCTCGGTTAAACACTCTTGTAAGGTCCTATATTTTAATATATGAAATAAAAGTATTTTATCGACATTAGTATCATTAAAATAGTTAATTTTCCCTATTTTAGCAAAAACACTCGAGTATTTTAGGAGAGACTCGAGTATTTTAAGTAGCTGTTTGGAAATTTGAATTTTTAAATAAACACTCGAGTATTTTTGAAAACACTTGAGTATTTCGTGCAGACCTGAAAGTGTATAAGTCGGTTTTCATTTAATTTTCGTACTAAAACGCGGTTTCTCGAATCTTCAAGCATAGAGCTGGACTTTACTTCGATTTGAAGCATTCCTAGGCTATAAATAAGTGCTTAGTTGAAGCATCCAACACCCTTAATCATCCAAAACCCGAATTTCAGTTTCAAACTTTCAGTTTTTCAGAGCACACTTTGATCTCTGATTTCTCCTTCGTTTATCAATCAAATCCTTCGAAACTAAAACACAAATCAAGGTTCTAATTCCAATTTTGAATTAGAATAAAGAATCACATCAAATAAGCCCCTGTAGTTCGAGTTCTAGATCATCAAAGTTTGAAGTCCAAAGCTGAGAAAACAGAGTAGTTTTCAGCATCAAGTATTCATCTTCATTGAATTCGTTTGGTAATTTCAGGGACCCTTTTTATGTCAAACTTGTTCCTGATTGGAGTTAGTATGTCCTAGTTTGTTAAACTAACTTGTTTCACTCTTTTTCATGCCAAATCCGTGGTGAAATCTGTGGCCAAAGACAGCCTGTTCAACCCTTTTTCACAAAGTCCAGAATTCGAATTTTGATCCAGCCAAGTTTCCCTGTTGTTTAAATATGTTGTTTAGCTTCTCTGAGGTAAGGGAGGAGTTATCTAATTGCTAGAATGAGCAATCTCAAGCTAGAAATGTAGGAACCTCACAAGGTTCATCAAGGGATGAAGTTGGAATTGGGAATATGACTTGGAGGTCATAAACCTGAGGTTTTCTGATTCAAACAAGTTCAATTGGATCTAATAATGCTTACTGGGTTAATTTTTGAAATTAAAATCAAGTGGAATTAAGTTTCATATCTTGAAATGATTATTTTCCAAGTTGGCATTGATTCTATGATTTGATGTTGATTTATGCTATTATGTACTTGTTTATGTGTTCTAACATGTTTACTATATGTGTTTATGCCTCTGTTTTGCATAAGAATGGAAATACAATGCAAGGAATTCGAATTGACATTGAAAAGTGCAGAAACTGGTGCTGTTGCAGTAAAAACACTCGAGTAAATTAAGGAGGACTCGAGTATTCTGGAAAAGTGGAAGAACACTCGAGTATTTCTTGAGGACTCGAGTATTTTCATATGAACACTCGAGTAGTCAAGAACTACTCGAGTAATTCAAAGAATTTTTCAGAAAATCTTTACTTTTCTATAATTTCATTAAAGATTAACTAGTCTAATCTCCTATATTACTAAATTCTAATTATTTCTCTTTATGCCTAAAAACCTAATCCCGTTGGTCGATTATTATCCTGAAAGAGTCCTACTGGAATTTCATTCAGTGGTCGATATATTCGGACAGGAGTCCCAACAAATAAATGTATAAGTTTATTTGATTCCCGTTGGTCGATTATTATCCTGAAAGAGTCCTACTGGAATTTCATTCAGTGGTCGATATATTCGGATAGGAGTCCCAACGGATAAATGTATAAGTTTATTTGATTCCCATTGGTCGATTTTTAATCCTGGATGAGTCCTACTGGAATTTTATTCAGTGGTTGATTAATTCGGACAGGATGTCCCAATGGAAGTGCGTACACCCATTTGGTTGATTTCTTTTCCCACGTCCCAGGGAAGTCTTTACCCACTTGGTTGATATTTTGGGAGTCCTAAATGGGGTCGTTGCATTAAGTAATAATAAAATGATTAACTCCTATTATATAAAACCATCACAAAATGGCTAGGCCGTTGATGGAATTTTCAGAAAAGCACTAGCACCAGTTAATGCTAAAAGAAAAGATGAAATTGAGATTGAGAAGGATTATGAACTTTGGGTCTCTATATTGGAGACATGATGTTCAAGGATGTGATTGAATAATAAAAAGAAAGAAGACGAAAAGTTTGTGTGACATTATCATGCATGGAGATGGAGTTGCTCCGATCTAGATTCGGAACATCGGTATAGGTTAAATCAGAATATCCCTAGCACAAGGATGCTAGGAAGACCGATTTCCCAATCGATCGTGAAGCTTGAATATGAATCGCTCCGGTTTGATGAAACATAGGATTGAGAATATCCCGAGATTGAGATACTCGGATGCCAAACCGCGTAGCATGAATGAGGAGTAGGCATGCATCACGACACTAATTTGAGATATTATAAAAGACAGTTTGAGCATATGCACATACATCTATTATTGCTATTTGATAATTTGTGCTTGTTATTTCTAGCCACTATTACGCTCATTTGTTATTGCTTTTAGCTTTGACTCACTCCCAGACCCTTGTGTAGGTGATGGCGAGAAACATGTTCTGCGTGGAGATGAGGCCGCTCCCTAATGGGGAGTGGAATTTTGAGGACCATAGGGCGACATATGAGGGGGATGTGGAAGTTATCTTCCGCCATCCCAATCCATATTCCCGTATGCGTCCGCTCAGATCGAGAATCCCGATGGTTTACATCATGCATATTCCGCCAAATTTTGTTATGCGAAATGGAACCCCTCAACCACCACCAAGACGCTTTCTGAGACGCACTATCCCACCAAGTCCAGCACTCTCCTCAGAAAGAATCATTTTGGAGGTTTCTGCTCGTCCTAGCCCTTCCCCTCGAGTTCGATCCCGAACTCCGATATACGTGCCTGATGATTTGCCACAAGAGGAGGAGGAAGAGGAGGAGGAGGATCCAATCGAGGATGAGGATCCGGTGGATAATGCGAATCAGATGGTGGACGACTTTATGGACAACTCAACCGGAAGTCAGTGGGGAACTGACGACTGAGTTAAGTTGTGGGGTGGAATATGAACGATATAATGCATCAGGTTTTCTCTTATCTATACTATTTTATATTTGGAGTCATGAACCATATGCTCTAGGTTATTATCGATTTTGTTGTAATATATGTAATATAATGTAATGGCCTAGAGTGTTAAGTCAAGTAATTATGTATTTTGAAAAATGTGGTATGTACCTTTTTTTTGTATGAATAAAATATGATGTTACATCACTCGTCTCATGACTCGATGTTTGTGTAATTCCGCAAGATTTGATAATGGATGATGATTCGACTTTTAGTTTCAAATAAAAAAAATGGTCGTATTTCCTGAATATAAATATTTTACTTTGGAATAAAAGTTGGGTCGTCACATTTAGTGGTATCAGAGCAATGGTTCGACTCTCGGCCTTGGAGTGTGGCCTTACACACTAACCATTGCATATCATGACATGATGTTTGTAGCATAAGACTAGAATTTGCAGAATCTAATTAAGTTTCCCCTTTGGATTCTGTAGGACTAGATGGCCGGAAGAAATAACGCGAACATTGCGGAGGCTTTGACCCGTATGGCTGCAATTCTAGAGAATATGCAGCACAACCGTCCTCCAAGCAATGGAACCCCAGCGGAGTTTCAAGGCTTAGATTCCTTTAGAAAGTGCAAACCCCCTAGCTTTTCGGGTGGTCGTCGTCCCGAACAAGCTCAGTTCTGGCTTGACGAGATGAATAAAATCTTTAGAACGTTGACTTTGTCGGAATCGCAAAAGGTTACGTTTGCTGCTTACGTGCTCACTGGTGAAGCTGCTACTTGGTGGAACCAAACTCGGCAATTCCTGGAGTTCGATCAAGTAGAGTTTACTTGGGAGATCTTCACAGAGAAGTTTCTCGAGAAGTATTTCCCGGATGACATCAGGCTGCAAAAGGAAATGAAATTCCTTGATCTAAAGCAAGGAAACCTGACGGTTGACCAGTATGCTGAGAAATTTGAAGAGCTGATGAAGTACTCGCCATACTTCCAGTATCACCCCGATGAACATTCCAAGTGTACGCGATTCGAGAACGGACTGAGACCCGACATCAAATTAGCTGTGAGTGTGCAAAGGATCCGACACTATCCAACGCTGGTTAGTACTTGCCGCATTTTCGAAAGGAATAGTGTCCAGAAGGACATTGGACAAGGAGGTTTTGGGCCACATCGCAATCAGCATAGGTATGGTAACAAGAACCGGAGAGGTCCTTATCCACAGAAAGGAAAAGGAAGTACATCATCTTCTGGAGCACCCAGTCTCCCAGCCCCTGGTGCAGTGTGCAACAAATGCCAAAGATCCCATCCTGGGAAGGAGTGATGGAGAGACAAGCCACCGGTTTGCTACAACTGTGGAAGGACTGGTCACATCGCTCGTCTCTGTCATCAACCCCAGCGTCAAGACAATCAAGGATCGGGAAACAAGCCTTGGGTTAATGGGACGGTTTTTACCATGTCCGGATCAGAGGCGGAGTAGGCAGACAATCTCGTGCAAGGTACCCATCTTCTCAATGGCATGCCTTGTCGCTTTTTATTCGATTCTGGTGCTACGCATTCTTTCATCCGAGGAATGCGTTAAGCGTTTGTGTTTACCCGTTTCGGAGACACCGTTTAGACTTAAGGTGTGTACTCCTTCGAATGTGCCGGTGTCTACGTCGAGAGCATGTTTTGGATGTTCCGTCAATATAGGAAGTTTGTCCTCTAGGGTAGATTTAATCTGTCTACCGTTATCCCAGCTCGATGTTATTTTGGGGAAGGATTGGTTATCAACTAACCAAGTGGTGATCGATTGCAAGACTCGAATGATTGTTTTCCCTGGTGAAAAGTCGCCTGAGGTGCAACCTGAAGGGTACGTTTGTGTGTTTTCTGCGGTAGTAAAAGAAAAGAAAGATGAGCCGAAGTTAGAGGAAATCCCGATTATTCGAGATTTTCCCGAGGTGTTCCCTGATGAAGTTCCCGGTTTGCCCCCGCATCGAGGGATAGAATTCAGTATCGATTTAGTTCCTGGTACTGGTCCTATTTCTATTGCTCCTTATTGTATGGCTCCAACCGAATTAGCAAAGTTGAAGAAGCAAATAGAAGATATGCTGTAGAAGCAATTCATCCGACCCAGTGTGTCACCATGGGGTGCACCTATTTTATTTGTCAAAAAGAAGGATGGATCCATGCGAATGTGTATAGACTATAGGCAGTTAAATAAGGTCACTATCAAGAATAAATACCCGTTGCCTAGAATAGATGACCTGATGGACCAAGTTAGAGGAGCTTCCGTGTTTTCGAAGATTGATTTGAGGTCAGGATATCATCAAATCAGAGTAAGAGAAGAAGATATTCCGAAGACAGCTTTTAGATCAAGGTATGGACACTACGAGTATGTGGTGATGCCTTTTGGTTTGACCAATGCTCCTGCCATATTCATGGATTACATGAATAGAGTGTTCCGACCTTATTTGGATTCCTTTGTGGTGGTGTTTATCGATGATATACTCATCTATTCAAAGACCCCGGAGGAACATGCCAGTCATTTGAATATCGTCTTGGAGACTTTGAAGGAAAAGAAATTATATGCCAAATTATCCAAGTGTGAATTTTGGCTTGAAAAAGTCAATTTCTTGGGGCATGTAATTTCAAGAGATGGTGTTGCTGTAGACCCAGCTAAAGTAGAAGCAGTGTTGAAATGGGAGAAGCCTAAGTCTGTTACTGAAATTAGAAGTTTTCTTGGTCTAGCCGGTTACTATCGAAAGTTCATTGAAGGATTTTCTAAGATGGATCTTCCTTTAATCCGCCTGACTAGGAAGGAGCAACCTTTTGTTTGGGATGAGAAGTGTGAAGTTAGTTTCCAAACTCTAAAGGACAGGTTAACATCGTCTCCAGTGTTAACTTTGCCCGATCCCCAGAAAAGTTTTGATATTTATTGTGATGCATCAAAACAAGGTTTGGGTTGTGTTCTGATGCAAGAAGGAAGAGTTATTGCTTATGTGTCGCGACAACTGAAAGTGCATGAGGAGAATTATCCTACCCATGATTTGGAATTAGCTGCTATTGTCTTTTCTTTGAAAATATGGAGACATTACCTATATGGTAATACGTTCCAAGTATTCAGTGACCATAAAAGTCTAAATTATCTTTTTGACCAAAAGGAACTGAATATGATGCAACGTAGGTGGATGGGATTCTTGAAGGATTATGACTTCGAATTACATTACCACCCCGGCAAAGCCAATACCGTAGCCGATGCGTTGAGTAGAAAGACTCTGCATATGAAATTAATGATGGTGAAAGAAGCTGAATTAATTGAAGAATTCCGAAACTTGAATTTGGCAATTCAGTTCAAACCAAATTGCATCAAGTTAGGAATATTGCAAATCACAAATGAGTTTGTGGGTCAAGTCCGAAGCTTACAACAAATGGATGAAGAGCTTCTAGAGAAGAAAAGACTAGGGATGGAAGGAGTGGAACCAGATTTCCAATTAGGATCTGATGGTATTTTGAGATTCAAGGATCGAATCTGCATCCCGACGAATCAAGAACTAAGGAGAGCTGTACTAGAAGAAGCCCACAAAAGCAAAATGAGCATGCATCCTAGAACTACGAAGATGTATCAAGACTTGAAGAAAATGTTTTGGTGGCCCGGATTGAAGAAAGATGTAGTGTCTTATGTTGCATCTTGCCTTGTTTTCCAAAAGGCGAAGATTGAACATAAGAAGCCTGGAGGAGAACTACAATCTTTAAGCATACCAGAATGGAAGTGGGATGGAATAACTATGGATTTTGTAAGCGCTTTTCCAAGAACAAGAGAAGGTTTCGACGCAATTTGGGTCGTGGTTGATCGCTTAACGAAATCAGCTCATTTCATTCCCATCAACATGCAATACCCGCTAGAGAAGCTTGCAAGATTGTACATCAAAGAGATTGTTAGATTGCATGGTATTCCCTCGAGTATCGTATCAGATCGTGATCCTCGTTTTGTGTCTCGTTTCTGGCAAAGTTTGCATCGAGCCTTAGGAACGCAGTTAAAGATGTGTTCGGCTTATCACCCACAAACGGATGGTCAATCGGAAAGGACGATTCAATCTTTAGAAGACCTGCTTCGAGCATGCGTTTTGGAATATCAAGAAGGTTGGAATCGTTTGTTACCGCTTGTGGAATTTACTTACAATAATAGTTATCACGCAAGTATCGATATGGCCCCATACGAAGCCCTCTATGGAAGGAAGTGTAGAACCCCACTATGTTGGTTCCAAGTGGGGGAGAATGCTCTTATCGGACCTGAGTTAGTTCAAGAAACGACCGAGAAGATCAAGGTTATCCAAGAGAAGATGAAGAGTGCACAAAGTCGTCAGAAGAGTTATGCCGACCAACGAAGATCCAAACTCGAATTTCAGGAGGGAGATCATGTATTTCTGCGAGTGGTACCGATGACTGGTATTGGGAGAGTAATGAAACCGAAGAAATTATCTCCAAAGTTTATAGGTCCATATCAGATCTTGAAACGAGTTGGTCCAATCGCGTATCAAATCGCCTTACCCCCGTTCTTGTCCAATCTGGACAATGTTTTCCACGTCTCTTAGTGTAAGTTCCATGATGAATGTTTTGATAATGACAAAGTGTTTTGAACAAGCTATCATGTGATGATCAAGTTCAAGTTCAACAAGCAACAACAAACATCAAGTGAAGAAGAGAGAACAAGCTCATGAAGACTTAGTTTGAGTGTAATTGTAATTGTTTTATCTTTTGTCTCTCAAGCTTCATAGGTTTTCATTTGGGTAGTTTGTTTAAATGGTAGTGAATCTCATTCATAAGTCATGATTTAATCATAATTTGAGTTTTTACTTAACCTAGAATCAATAGGTGGCTTAAAGGTTTTAAAGGAAAGGTTGGGTTTTGAGAAAACAAGTTTTAAACAAGTGCAGTATCAATCTACTCGAGTAAATCAAGATTTAATCGAGTAGTACTCGAGTATGCTGCAATTTACTCGAGTAAACACTGCTGAACTGATTTTTAAAATACGATTTTCACTTCTCAAAATCAGTTTTCAAGTGCCATAACTTTTGGGTATTCTATATAAACCTTTTCCTAACCTTTGTGATCATAACCCATCATTTTGATATTCATTTTACAAAGAATCAAGCCACTCTATTCTCTCTCAATTTCAAAGATCAAAGCTTTTCTATTTTCATATTATTTGATCAAGAACCTTTGAATCTCTTGTGTGATTTGTCATAACTATTGATTGAGATTCATTAGGATTGTTATGTGTATTCATTGAGTTGTAATCTTTGCAATAAGGCAAGCCACTACAACAAACAAGAAGCCTTGGTGTGTCGATTATCATCAAGCAACGTTCATTGAAGAAGAAGAAAGTCTTGGTTGTGAATCAAGCAAGTTGAAGCCTTGATGTGTAGATTATCATCAAGCAATTGAAGACTTGTTGTGTCGATTATCAGCAAGGGGTAGAGGTTAGATTAGAGAGAAGATCAATAAGATTACAAGGCAAGGGTGTCGGTTATCTCTTGTAGGCTAGCAAGAAGGAAGTCTTGTGAGGCAATCACTTGTAATTTGAGAACTCTAATTCCTCATAGTGAAGAATCTCTCTTGGTTGAAGAGGGGACTGGATGTAGCTTTCAAGCGGGTGAAAGTGAACCAGGATAAATCGCTGTGTCGTATCTCTAAACCCTTACTCTTTATATTCAAGTCATTTGATTGAGTTCTTGGTTGAAAACCTAGAAAGATTGATTTTCATAATTGATTGAATTGAATCTTTAATTGTTCAAATTGATAAAGGGAAAATCATTTTTATAACTAGGTTAATCAATAAGACTATAGGTGTTAATCATCTCCGTTGAATCTCTGATCTTTCATGTGAATTGATTGATTTTCGTATGCGAATGAAAACTTGATTTTTCTGGTTTCTGTCAGATATACTCGAGTAAATGAGTCTTTAATCCAGTACTACTCGAGTACTCTGAAATCTACTCGAGTAAACCTGAGAGTTTTTGGAAAAATATTTTGTTTTAATTGTTTCGATTTGTTTTGTTCGAAAATCTTTCAAGGTAGCTTAAACACCTATTCAACCCCCCTTCTAGGTGTATTCCTAGGGTTCCTTTGTCTCTCCAACCACCAATTGCGGTTTCCTCACTCAGCTTCGCAAGTTTATCCAAGATCCATCTTCGATCGTTCAGCTACAACAAGACGTGATACCGCTGAAAGAGAATCTCACGTTCGATGTTGGACCGGTGCGAGTAGAGGATAGACGAATCAAGAAATTGCGAGGGAAAGAGATTCCATTAGTTCGAGTCCTTTGGGGTCAGAATGGAGTATCTGACTCTACATGGGAATTAGAATCTAAGATGAGAGAAGAGTACCCGCAATTGTTTATTTAGCCGGAATTTCGGGGACGAAATTCTAGTAAGTGGGGGAGAATGTAAGGTCCTATATTTTAATATATGAAATAAAAGTATTTTATCGACATTAGTATCATTAAAATAGTTAATTTTCCCTATTTTAGCAAAAACACTTGAGTATTTTAGGAGAGACTCGAGTATTTTAAGTAGCTGTTTGGAAATTTGAATTTTTAAATAAACACTCGAGTATTTTTGAAAACACTCGAGTATTTCATGCAGACCTGAAAGTGTATAAGTCAGTTCTCATTTAATTTTCGTACCAAAACACGGTTTCTCGAATCTTCAAGCATAGAGCTGGACTTTACTTCGATTTGAAGCATTCCTAGGCTATAAATAAGTGCTTAGTTGAAGCATCCAACACCCTTAATAATCCAAAACCCGAATTTCAGTTTCAAACTTTCAGTTTTTCAGAGCACACTTTGATCTCTGATTTATCCTTCGTTTATCAATCAAATCCTTCGAAACTAAAACACAAATCAAGTTTCTAGTTCCAATTTTGAATTAGAATCAAGAATCACATAAAATAAGCCCCTGTAGTTCGAGTTCTAGATCATCAAAGTTTGAAGTCCAAAGCTGAGAAAACAGAGTAGTTTTCAGCATCAAGTATTCATCTTCATTGAATTCGTTTGGTAATTTCAGGGACCCTTTTTGTGTCAAACTTGTTCCTGATTGGAGTTAGTATGTCCTAGTTTGTTAAACTAACTTGTTTCACTCTTTTTCATGCCAAATCCGTGGTGAAATCTGTGGCCAAAGACAGCCTGTTCAACCCTTTTTCACAAAGTCCAGAATTCGAATTTTGATCCAGCCAAGTTTCCCTGTTGTTTAAATCTGTTGTTTAGCTTCTCTGAGGTAAGGGAGGAGTTATCTAATTGCTAGAATGAGCAATCTCAAGCTAGAAATGTAGGAACCTCACAAGGTTCATCAAGGGATGAAGTTGGAATTGGGAATATGACTTGGAGGTCATAAACCCGAGGTTTTCTGATTCAAACAAGTTCAATTGGATCTAATAATGCTTACTGGGTTAATTTTTGAAATTAAAATCAAGTGGAATTAAGTTTCATATCTTGAAATGATTATTTTCCAAGTTGGCATTGATTCTGTGATTTGATGTTGATTTATGCTATTATGTACTTGTTTATGTGTTCTAACATGTTTACTATATGTGTTTATGCCTCTGTTTTGCATAAGAATGGAAATACAATGCAAGGAATTCAAATTGACATTGAAAAGTGCAGAAACTGGTGCTGTTGCAGTAAAAACACTCGAGTAAATTAAGGAGGACTCGAGTATTCTGGAAAAGTGGAAGAACATTCGAGTATTTCTTGAGGACTCGAGTATTTTCATATGAACACTCGAGTAGTCAAGAACTACTCGAGTAATTCAAAGAATTTTTCAGAAAATCTTTACTTTTCTATAATTTCATTAAAGATTAACTCGTCTAATCTCCTATATTACTAAATTCTAATTATTTCTCTTTATGCCTAAAAACCTAATCTCGTTGGTCAATTATTATCCTGAAAGAGTCCTACTGGAATTTCATTCAGTGGTCGATATATTCGGACAGGAGTCCCAACGGATAAATGTATAAGTTTATTTGATTCCCATTGGTTGATTTTTAATCCTGGATGAGTCCTACTGGAATTTTATTCAGTGGTTGATTAATTCGGACAGGATGTCCAAATGGAAGTGCGTACAACCATTTGGTTGATTGTTTTTCCCATGTCCCAGTGGAACTCTTTACCCACTTGGTTGATATTTTGGGAGTCCTAAATGGGGTCGTTGCATTAAGTAATAATAAAATGATTAACTCCTATTATATAAAACCATCACAAAATGGCTAGGCCGTTGATGGAATTTTCAGAAAAGCACTAGCACCAGTTAATGCTAAAAGAAAAGATGGAATTGAGATTGAGAAGGATTATGAACTTTGGGTCTCTATATTGGAGACATGATGTTCAAGGATGTGATTGAATAATAAAAAGAAAGAAGACGAAAAGTTTGTGTGACATTATCATGCATGGAGATGGAGTTGCTCCGATCTAGATTCGGAACATCAGTATAGGTTAAATCAGAATATCCCTAGCACAAGGATGCTAGGAAGACCGATTTCCCAATCGACTGTGAAGCTTGAATATGAATCGCTCCGGTTTGATGAAACATAGGATTGAGAATATCCCGAGATTGAGATACTCGGATGCCAAACCGCGTAGCATGAATGGGGAGTAGGCATGCATCACGACACTAATTTGATATATTATAAAAGACAGTTTGAGCATATGCACATACATCTATTATTGCTATTTGATAATTTGTGCTTGTTATTTCTAGCCACTGTTACGCTCATTTGTTATTGCTTTTAGCTATGACTCACTCCCAGTCCCTTGTGTAGGTGATGGCGAGAAACATGTTCTGCGTGGAGATGAGGCCGCTCCCTAATGGGGAGTGGAATTTTGAGGACCATAGGGCAACATATGAGGGGGATGTGGAAGTTATCTTCCGCCATCCCAATCCATATTCCCGTATGCGTCCGCTCAGATCGAGAATCCCGATGGTTTACATCATGCATATTCCGCCAAATTTTGTTATGCGAAATGGAACCCCTCCACCACCACCAAGACGCTTTCTGAGACGCACTATCCCACCAAGTCCAGCACTCTCCTCAGAAAGAATCATTTTGGAGGTTCCTGCTCATCCTAGCCCTTCCCCTCGAGTTCGATCCCGAACTCCGATATACGTGCCTGATGATTTGGCACAAGAGGAGGAGGAAGAGGAGGAGGAGGATCCAATCGAGGATGAGGATCCGGTGGATAATGCGAATCAGATGGTGGACGACTTTATGGACAACTCAACCGGAAGTCAGTGGGGAACTGACGACTGAGTTAAGTTGTGGGGTGGAATATGAACGATATAATCCATCAGGTTTTCTCTTATCTATACTATTTTATATTTGGAGTCATGAACCATATGCTCTAGGTTATTATGGATTTTGTTGTAATATATGTAATATAATGTAATGGCCTAGAGTGTTAAGTCAAGTAATTATGTATTTTGAAAAATGTGGTATGTACCTTTTTTTTGTATGAATAAAATATGATGTTACATCACTCGTCTCATGACTCGATGTTTGTATAATTCCGAAAGATTTGATAATGGATGATGATTCGACTTTTAGTTTCAAAGAATAAAAAATGGTCGTATTTCCTGAATATAAATATTTTACTTTGGAATAAAAGTTGGGTCGTCACAACTCTTATGCATGAATATGAGTTATTTCGTATGCTGCCAAGTGAATCTATAAATGACATGCAGAAACGATTTACTCATATCATAAACCATCTTATTGCTCTCAGAAAAACTTTTCAAAATGCCGAGGTTATTAACAAAATGTTGAGATGTCTTAGCAGAGAATGGCAGCCATGTTAGATCCAGTGAGAATGTTTTGATAATGACAAAGGTTTTGAACAAGCTACAAGTGTTTGCGATCAAGCTCAAGTATGGAGAAGTTCATCAAACAACAACAAACAACAAATGATGAAGAGAGAGCAAGCTCATGAAGACTTAATTTGTGTTTAATTGTAATATCTTTAGTTTGAGTCTTTTATTTTGATGAGTTTGGGTAGAGTCATTAGAGGGTAGTGAATCTCTATCAAGTGCATGATTATATCATAATTTGAGTATTCACTTAACCTAAAATCAATAGGTGGCTTAAAGGTTTGAAAGGAAAGGTTTAGTTTTGAGAAAACAAGTTTTTATTTGAATTTAGTAGTGGCTAATCGATTAATGGGTTAGGTTAATCGATTAACACACATGTTACAGTGGTTAATCGATTAAGCCATGTGTTAATCGATTAACACCTGTAAAATTGGTTTTTAAAATACACTTTTAACTTCTCAAAATCAGTTTTTTAATATTTTTTCTAACTTTTGGGTATTCTATAAAAACCTTTTCCTAACCTTTGTGAATCATTAGATTGAACTAACATAATTTTCATATCAATTTTACAAAGATCAAGCCACACTATTCTCTCTCACTTTCATAGATCAAAGCTTTTAACTTTTACATTCTTTGATCAAGAATCTTTGAATCTCTCATGTTAATATTTTCATAGCCATTGAAAGAGATTCATAGGATTGTTATTGTTTTCAATTTGAGTTGTAATCATTGCAAGGAGGCAAACATTCTACAACACAAGGAAGCCTTGGTGGTTGTTCATCAAGCAAAAGAAGTCTTGGAAGTCTTGTTGTGTTAACAAGCAATTGGAAGCCTTGGTGTGAGGTATCATCAAGCATTTGGAAGTCTTGTTGGGTAGACAAGCAAATTGGAAGACTTGTTGTGGGGATATTAACAAGCAAGGGAAGAGGTTAGATTAGATTCAATAGGGTTGCAAGACAAGAGTGTGGTATCTCTTGGATGCTATCAAGAAGGGAGTCTTGAGAGGCATTTGCTTGTAATTTGAGAAATCTAATTCCTCATAGTGAAGAATCTCTCTTGGTTGAAGAGGGGACTGGATGTAGCTCTCAAGTGAATGAGAGTTAACCAGGATAAATCTCTGTGCAGTATCTCTATTCCCTTAACTCTTTACATTCAAGTCATTTCAATATTGTTCTTGGTTGAAAACCTAGAAAAGATTGATTTTTCATAAGTGATTGAATTGAATCTTAATTGTGCAAATTGATTTGGGGAAAATCATTTTCATAACCTAGGTAATCAATAAGAATATTGGTGTTAATCAATTCCACTTAATCTCTGATCTTACGTGTTAATTGATTGATTTTTGTATTCGATTGAAAAGTGATTTTTCAGTTTTAACAGTGATTAATCGATTAACTGAAGTTGTTAATCGATTAACCAAAAGCAAACTTTCAGGCACTAATCGATTAACTGAAGTATTAATCGATTAATCATTTGAAGCCTTTCAGGTGTTAATCGATTAATTGCAGGCTTAATCGATTAAGGGCTGAAGTTTTTGTAAAAATCATTCGTTTTTAATTGTTTCGATTCGTTTCTTTCGAAAATCTTTCAAGGTTTCTCTAACACCTAATCAACCCCCCCCCCCTTCTAGGTGTTCTCCTAGTGTCTCCTAGTTATTTCACCCACCGATTGTAGTTCTCACAAGCCAAAGGTCACTGCCATCATGGAATCAAAAGACTTAGACACTATGGACATCGCGACACTGTTCGAATAACTTTAGGAGCACGAGATGGAGCTCGGAAGATTAACCATGCATGAAGAATCCGACAAGAAAAAGAAAGGGATCTCACTCAAGGTCTCAACTAAGTCGACCAAAGTCTCCTCGGACAGCGATTCGAGTTCGGACATGGATGAGGAAACCCTCGGTCTTGTGGTCAAGAAGTTCGGAAAATTCTTCAAAAATAGAAGGAATTTTAAAAATCAAGGCACGAGCTCAAAAGACAAAGTCAAGTGTCATGAATGCGGTGAACCGGGACATAACAAACCGAACTGTCCCAGGTTGCAGAAGAGAAGCAGTGCCGAGAAGAAGAAAGGAAAGAACCCCAAACCGAAGAGAGCTTACATCGTCTGGGACGCACCTGAGTAGAATGAATCATCAGAGTCAAGCTCCTCGGACGATGAAGAAAAGGCGAACATGTGCTTAATGAGCAAATATGCCGATGAAGCCTCATCAAGCTCGGACCTCGGCTCCATTGAGAAAGGAAGTGAAAATTTGTGTTTAATGGAAAGACATCATTTCTCTTCGAGCTCGGAGTTCGGCTCAACTGAGCATGGAAGCAAGATCTTCTGCTTAAGGGGAAGACATGATGAAGAAGCCGCTCCTAGCTCGATGTTCGGCTCAGTTGTACATGAAAATGAGGTATACTCGGATATCGAATCTGATACTGAGTCCGAACTTGATAATTATGAGGAATTATATACTGCTTACACTGAATTGCAACCCGAGTTCGCTAAGAGCTATGCTAAGTTGAAAAGAAATTTTTTAAATCATAAAGAGCAAGTTCTCGAATTGGAAAAATGCATTGAAACTCTAAAGAGCAGCAATGATTCCTTAGAATCTACTATCACTTCTCTGAAAAATAAAAAATGTGAAAGTTGCATTAAGTACGTAAAAGAAATTCACAATTTAAAAACTACTAATACAACATTTTCAAAAAGTGATAGAATACTGGACCGACTACTTGTTCAACAGAGAAGCAATTCAAACAAAACTGGTATCGGTTACACACATGCCAAAAAGAAAACTTTTAGAAAACTCGGCTCGTTTTCAAATATTAAACATACTAAAAAGTCGACCTGTTCTTACTGTGGCATGCTCGGACATACGCCAAATGAATGTAAAATCAGGCGATATGGTGTGGTCGACGGCTCTTTTGTTTGGATTGTCAAGGGAGGAAATCCCCACACTAACCGACCGGGACCCAAAACTATTTGGGTACCCAAAATAAACAAGTAATATGTTTTGTAGGTGTGCTTCCGAACAAGGGAAACTCGATGGTATCTTGACAGTGGATGTTCGAAGCACATGACTAGAGATAAGCATGTTAGTTCCATGATGAACATGATGAATGTTTTGATAATGACAAAGTGTTTTTGAACAAGCTACATGTGTTGATCAAGTTTCAAGCTCAACAAGCAACAACAAACATCAAATGAAGAAGAGAGAAAGCAAGCTCATGAAGACCTAAGTTTGAGTGTATTTGTATTTCTTTTATCTTTTGCCTCTCAAGCTTCATAGGTTTTTTATTTGGGTAGATTATTATAGAGGGTAGTGAATCTCATTCATAAGTCATGATTTAATCATAATTTGAGTTTTCACTTAACCTAGAATCAATAGGTGGCTTAAAGGTTTTAAAGGAAAGGTTGGATTTTGAGAAAACAAGTTTTGAACATGTGCAGTACCAACTTAATCGATTAAGTGATTAACTTAATCGAGTACTACTCGAGTACACGACTTGCTTAATCGATTAAGTACTGCTGAACTGATTTTTAAAATACGTTTTTCACTTCTCAAAATCAGTTTTCAAGTGCTACAACTTTTGGGTATTCTATATAAACCTTTTCCTATTATTTGTGATCAATTAGAATCATTTTATACAAGTTTTACAAAGAATCAAGCCACTCTATTCTCTCTCATTTTCTAAAGATCAAAGTTCTCATATTTTTATATTCTTTGATCAAGAACCTTTGAATCTCTTATGGTGAATTGTCATAACTCTTGATTGAGATTCATAGGATTGTTTTGTGTTTTTTATTGTGTTGTAATCTTTGCAAGAAGGCAAGCCACTACAACAAACAAGAAGTCTTGGTGTGTCGATTTTATCATCAAGCAAGTGCATTCTTATTGAAGAAGAAGAAGAAGTCTTGGTTGTGAATCAAGCAAGTGAAGCCTTGGTGTGTGGTTTATCATCAAGCAATTGAAGACTTGTTGTGTCGATTATCAACAAGGGGTAGAGGTTAGATTAGAGAGAAGATCAATAGGATTACAAGGCAAGGGTGTCGGTTATCTCTTGTAAGCTAGCAAGAAGGAAGTCTTGTGAGGCAATCACTTGTAATTTGAGAACTCTAATTCCTCATAGTGAAGAATCTCTCTTGGTTGAAGAGGGGACTGGATGTAGCTTTCAAGTGGATGAAAGTGAACCAGGATAAATCACTGTGTCGTATCTCTAAACCCTTACTCTTTATATTCAAGTCATTTGATTGCGTTCTTGGTTGAAAACCTAGAAAGATTGATTTTCATAATTGATTGAATTGAATCTTTAATTGTTCAAATTGATAAAGGGAAAATCATTTTCATAACTAGGTTAATCAATAAGAATATAGGTGTTAATCATTTCTGCTGAATCTCTGATCTTGCATGTGAATTGATTGATTTTCGTATTCGAATGAAAAATTGATTTTTCTGTTTTCTGTCATATTTAATCGATTAAGTTCAAGTTTAATCGAGTACTACTCGAGTAAATTGCAGGTTAATCGATTAAGTGCTGTAGAATTTGCAAAAATCATTTGTTTTGATTGTTTTGATTTGTTTCGTTCGAAAATCTTTCAAGGTATCTTGTACACCTATTCAACCCCCCCTTCTAGGTGTATTCCTAGGGTTCCTTTGTCTCTCCAACCACCAATTGCGGTTTCTTCAATTGGTATCAGAGCTCGGTCGAAAGACACGAGCATAAGAGCTTTTTCGTAAAGATCCTTTAAGAAAATCGCAATGGGTTCCATGAATCCCTTTGGTGGTGAAGGTGCTTCAATAAGTCGTCCTCCATTGTTTGCCGGAGAAGGCTATGCATATTGGAAAGTTAGAATGAAAATCTTTATCCAAGCCATAGATAGTGAAATTTGGAAAGTAGTTGAAAAAGGTCCTCATATCCCCTCTAGTTTAGTTGAAGGTGTAGAACAATTGATCCCCGAAGATAAGTGGAAGGATGATGATAGAAAGAAAGTACAATATGATTATAAAGCAAAGAATATCATCACATCCGCTTTATCCTATGATGAGTTCTTTAGGGTTTCTCAATGTTCTAGTGCTAAGGAAATGTGGGACACTTTACAAGTGACTCATGAAGGAACTAGTGAGGTTAGGAGAGCTAGATTGAATGCTTTAATGCGTGAATATGAGTTATTTACTATGCTTCCAAATGAATCTATAAATGATATGCAAAAGCGTTTTACTCATATTATAAATCATTTACTTGCTCTTGGTAAAACTTTTCTACGAGGTGAACTTTCTAACAAAGTGTTGAGATGTTTAGACAGGAATTGGCAACCAAAAGTAACGGCTATTGTTGAATCTAAAAATTTGGATGCTATGGATCTAGCAACACTTTTCGGAAAGCTTCAAGAACATGAAATGGAGCTTGGACGATTAAGTATCAATGAAGAGTCGGATAAGAACAAAGAAAGAAAGGGACTTGCTCTTAGAGTCAAAAGTGCATATAAAAAGAAAGATAGTTCCAATGATGATGATAGTGAAGATTCCGATTCCGATGTTGATGAAAAAGACATGAAACTTTTGTTAAAAGAGTTTGACAAGTTTCTAAGGAGAAAAGGAAGGTTGAACAAGGACAAAAGTAAAGAGAAGGATTCCCCACACTACAAGACCAAAACTTCAAAAGAAGGTGTAGTTTTCCATGAATGTGGAAAGCCCGGTCATCTCAAGTACTCATGCTCTAGGTATCTCAAGAAAAAGGAGAAAGACAAGAAAAATTCTAAATCTAAAAGAGCATACATAGTTTGGGATAGTGATGAAGATAACAAGAAAAGCACATCGAGTAGTTCATCGGATGATGAAGAAGCCGCTTGTCTCAACTTGATAACTCTAGTAGATGATGAAGAACAAAGTTCAAATGATGAATCAAGTTATCAAAGCGAGGATAGCAATGTAAGTGAATCTAAATCCGAAATTTCTTCTAAATATGAATTGTTACATAATGCTTATGAAGAAATGTATGAACAACTTGAAAAACTAGCTTTGAAAAACATTGAAAGAAAGAAGCTCATTTTGAAACATCAAAAAGAGATTTTAGAACTTCAAAAACAAGTTGATGAGCTTAATCTTGAAAATGAAACTCTTGATCTTATCTATGCTAGTTCTTCTTGTGATTGTGCTAGTAGATTGAATATTGTGGTTGATTGTGAGAATTGCAAGTTGCTCAAGGATGAAAATGCTATTTTGAAAAATAAGCTTGCAAGTTTCACCATTTGTGATATTAGATTGCGCACATTGTTAAATTTTCAAAGAGAAAATTCAAACAAGTTTGGTTTGGGTTATACTAATGCTAAGAGTAAATCTCATAGAAATGTTGTTGATTTTTCTAAAGTTGATTTTTCAAATCCTCCAACATGTTTCTATTGTGGTACTCATGGACATACTTCAAATGTGTGTTATGTTAAAGTGCATGGTATACCTAAAGGAAATTTTGTTTGGATGAAAAAGGGTGAAAGTCCCTACACTAACAAAAATGGATCCAAAACCATTTGGATACCAAAAAGCAAAGCATGATTGTTTTGTAGGTTTGATTGAAGATGCAAATGAATGACACATGTCCTCAATTGGTCTCAACTATGAATGTCTATATTCACATTTTCAATTGGTATCACACTTGCATCTCAAGTGAATGTCCTACAAAGTGGTAATATTTGATATTGATATATTATCTTAATTGGTATCTTCTCAATTGATATTACTTTTCTAAATGTTTAGTTAATTCAATTTGTATCATTGAGAGATTATTAGTTGATTATCATGCTTTTGTGATTATTGATTCTTCTTTACAATTGATATCTTCTTTGTTAAGTGATATTATGATTTTTTTTTAGTTCTCAATTGGTATTATATTTCATTGTTATATTCTCTTACCAATTGATATCACATTTCAAAGTAAAGCTCTATTGTATTTGTTCAATTGGTATCAATGTTGTGAAGAAATGATCATTGATTTCTTACCTTGGCTTAGATGTTATATTTCAATTGGTATATATTACTTTTTGATAATGCCAAAGGGGGAGAAATATTATGTTTTGAATTGAATGAAATGTTTCTCAAAGGGGGAGAAATGGTATGTTTTGAAACATGGGAGAAATATGATATTATATTTGGAGAAAGGTTGTTTTGTTGTAGGTTGAGCTAAGTTGTTGAAGATAGGGGGAGAATCAAGCTTCTATCTCGAATCAAGCTTCTATCTCAATTGGATTCAAGTGTTAAAGCATTGATTGAGGGGGAGAAAGAGTCTTCTCAAGTGATCAAATGTTTCAAGCATCAACAACTTCAAGCGATTTCAAAACATGGGTTGTCATTTTCAAAAAGGGGGAGATTGTTAGTTCCATGATGAACATGATGAATGTTTTGATAATGACAAAGTGTTTTTGAACAAGCTACATGTGTTGATCAAGTTTCAAGCTCAACAAGCAACAACAAACATCAAATGAAGAAGAGAGAAAGCAAGCTCATGAAGACCTAAGTTTGAGTGTATTTGTATTTCTTTTATCTTTTGCCTCTCAAGCTTCATAGGTTTTTTATTTGGGTAGATTATTATAGAGGGTAGTGAATCTCATTCATAAGTCATGATTTAATCATAATTTGAGTTTTCACTTAACCTAGAATCAATAGGTGGCTTAAAGGTTTTAAAGGAAAGGTTGGATTTTGAGAAAACAAGTTTTGAACATGTGCAGTACCAACTTAATCGATTAAGTGATTAACTTAATCGAGTACTACTCGAGTACACGACTTGCTTAATCGATTAAGTACTGCTGAACTGATTTTTAAAATACGTTTTTCACTTCTCAAAATCAGTTTTCAAGTGCTACAACTTTTGGGTATTCTATATAAACCTTTTCCTATTATTTGTGATCAATTAGAATCATTTTATACAAGTTTTACAAAGAATCAAGCCACTCTATTCTCTCTCATTTTCTAAAGATCAAAGTTCTCATATTTTTATATTCTTTGATCAAGAACCTTTGAATCTCTTATGGTGAATTGTCATAACTCTTGATTGAGATTCATAGGATTGTTTTGTGTTTTCTATTGTGTTGTAATCTTTGCAAGAAGGCAAGCCACTACAACAAACAAGAAGTCTTGGTGTGTCGATTTTATCATCAAGCAAGTGCATTCTTATTGAAGAAGAAGAAGAAGTCTTGGTTGTGAATCAAGCAAGTGAAGCCTTGGTGTGTGGTTTATCATCAAGCAATTGAAGACTTGTTGTGTCGATTATCAACAAGGGGTAGAGGTTAGATTAGAGAGAAGATCAATAGGATTACAAGGCAAGGGTGTCAGTTATCTCTTGTAAGCTAGCAAGAAGGAAGTCTTGTGAGGCAATCACTTGTAATTTGAGAACTCTAATTCCTCATAGTGAAGAATCTCTCTTGGTTGAAGAGGGGACTGGATGTAGCTTTCAAGTGGATGAAAGTGAACCAGGATAAATCACTGTGTCGTATCTCTAAACCCTTACTCTTTATATTCAAGTCATTTGATTGCGTTCTTGGTTGAAAACCTAGAAAGATTGATTTTCATAATTGATTGAATTGAATCTTTAATTGTTCAAATTGATAAAGGGAAAATCATTTTCATAACTAGGTTAATCAATAAGAATATAGGTGTTAATCATTTCTGCTGAATCTCTGATCTTGCATGTGAATTGATTGATTTTCGTATTCGAATGAAAAATTGATTTTTCTGTTTTCTGTCATATTTAATCGATTAAGTTCAAGTTTAATCGAGTACTACTCGAGTAAATTGCAGGTTAATCGATTAAGTGCTGTAGAATTTGCAAAAATCATTTGTTTTGATTGTTTCGATTTGTTTCGTTCGAAAATCTTTCAAGGTATCTTGTACACCTATTCAACCCCCCCTTCTAGGTGTATTCCTAGGGTTCCTTTGTCTCTCCAACCACCAATTGCGGTTTCTTCAAAGCAGCACTTTATCGAGCTTACTCCAACCGAGAAAGGATATGTCACTTATGGAGACAACAACAAAGGTAAAATTTTGGGTGAAGGTAAAATCGGAAACTCTTCCGACTTGATTATCGAAAATGTTTTATACGTTCAAGGATTGGAACACAATCTCTTGAGCATTAGCCAACTTTGTGATATCGTTAATCATGTTGTTTTTACCTCCACTCACTGTCTAATTAAAAGTGACAAAGACAATTCAATCAAATTTGTGGGAAAAAGGTCGAACAACACATATTTGGTAGTAGATTTAAATGAAATTTCTTCTCTGGTTTCTACATGCCGAGAAAATGATACTTGGCTTTGGCATCGTCGGACTGCTCACATAAATGTAAATCAGTTAAAGAAACTTCAATCCAATGACCTAGTGGTCGGCCTACCAAAGATGAAATTTGATATAGAAGGTGTTTGCACTTCATGTAAAAAGTGTAAACAAACCAAAAATAAATTTTCATCTAAAACGATGGTGTCCACAACAAGGCCATTAGAAATGCTTCATATGGACTTGTTTGGACCATCGCAAGTTAAGAGCTTTGGTGGTAACTACTATGCCTTAGTGATTGTTGATGATTTTTCTCGATTTACTTGGACTTCATTTTTAGCAGCAAAAAGTGATACTTTTCAAAGCTTTAAAGAGCTAGTCAAACGAATTCAAAACCAAGTAAACCAAAAAGTAGTTGTTATCCGAACAGACCATGGCGGCGAGTTCGAGAATCACAAATTTGATAAGTTTTGTTCTAAGTTCGGCATAGAGCATCATTTTTCAGCTCCTCGGACTCCCGAGCAAAACAGAGTTGTGGAACGGAAAAACTGAGTACTTAAGGAACTTGCTCGGACAATGCTGAACGAATCTCAAGTTCCTCACTATTTTTGGGCGGATGTAGTCAACACTGCTTGTCATGTATTGAACCGAGTTCTTACTCGGCCCATCTTAAAGAAAACGCCCTATGAACTTTACAAGGGTAGAAAGCCGAACATATCATATTTTCATGCTTTTGGATACAAAGTTTTATTTTAAACAATGGAAAAGATCATCTTGGAAAATTTGATTCAAAAGTCGATGAAGGTATATTTTTAGGCTATTCTACTCGAAGTAAAGCTTACCGTGTGTTCAATAAACGAACTTCCACTATGGAAGAATCTATACATGTGGTATTTGAAGAGTCTCCGAAAGGAGATACTTTGAGTTGTGTAAAAAGTGCAGGAATCAAAGAAAACTCAATGGACGAGCAAATAGATGATGAACCGATCACAATTGAAAATGAAGCTTGACAAGACGACGCTGTAATAACTGATGTTGAAGCCCCAAGGGACGACCTCCCTCTTGCTTGGAAAACAAACAAAAATCATCCGATCGAGAATGTGCTCGGCGATATTTCAAAGGGAGTTCTACCTCGTCGGTCAATTCATAATTTTTGCAATTTCATCTCTTTTGTCTCTCAAATTGAACCTGATTCAGTTCAGAAAGTGATTGAGGATGAACATTGGGTCATTTCTATGCAAGACGAGCTGAACCAATTCATCAGAAATGATGTTTGGGAATTAGTTCCTCGGCCTGATGATCATTCTGTGATCGGCACAAAATGGATTTTCAGAAATAAAATGGATGAATCAGGGGTAATTATAAGAAACAAAGCGAGACTCGTTGTTCAAAGCTACAACCAAGAGGAAGGTATCAATTATGACGAGACCTTTGCTCCGGTTGCTCGACTTGAAGCAATCCGAATTCTTCTTGCTTTTGCATCTATCATGAAATTCACCCTGTATCAAATAGATGTCAAGAGTGCTTTCTTAAACGGATCAATAAATGAAGAAGTGTATGTGAAACAACCTCCTGGTTTTGAAAGCCATGAATTTCCGAATCATATTTACAAACTTAAAAAGGCTCTGTACAGTCTAAAACAAGCTCCGAGAGCTTGGTATGATCGGTTGAGTTCTTTTCTTTTAGAGCAAGGCTTCGAAAGAGGAAAGGTCGACACCACTTTATTCATTCTTAAATCTAAAAAGAACATTTTATTAGTACAAATTTATGTTGATGATATAATTTTCGGTGCTACTAATGTGTCTTTGTGTAAGAAATTCTCAGCACTAATGAAAGGTGAATTCGAGATGTCAATGATGGGAGAACTTACATTCTTCTTCGGTCTTCAAGTTAAGCAAACCGAAGGAGGCATCTTTGTGCATCAAGGAAAATACTGCAAAGAGCTCCTAAAGAAGTTCGGCATGGACAATTGCAAAAATGCAGCAACACCGATGAGTACCTCCAGCTATCTTGATCAGGATGAGGCAGGTAAATCGGTAGATGTAAGTAAGTATAGAGGCATGATAGGAAGTCTTCTCTATTTAACTGCATCTCGGCCCGATATAATGTTTAGCGTCTGCATGTGTGCTCGTTTTCAAGCTAATCCGAAGGACTCACATCTTTCAGCTATTAAATGAATATTTAAATATTTAAAAGGAACCGAGAACACTAGTTTGTTTTATCCGAGTGATACTAGTCTTAGTTTGTTCGGATATTCGGATTCTGATTTTGCAGGATGCAAGCTTGACCGAAAAAGCACTAGTGGAACTTGTCGTCTTTTGGGAAGTTCTCTAGTGATGTGGTTTTCTGTAACACCCACTAATTTTATTCTATAATTATGCATTGATAAATATTTTATATAATAATGCTAGGGAATATTATTATTGGGAGTTAAGAATATATTTTAGAACCTTTTAAGATGCTTAAAACTAAGTAGAATTGAAATAGTTGAGAAAGGAAATAAAAAGAATAATAGAAAACTGAAAAAACTTAAGGTTTTGCCCATGCATATCGATATCCAAGTGAGGATATCGATGCTGCATATCGATGTCCAGGGAAGGATATCGATATCCCCGACAGTTCTGCAACAAAATCCATGGCGGTTTCACACGAATTTGAATTTAAAATTTGTTTTTCCAGCTTTGCCAACTTGCCTCAGCTGTCTTAAGCTTTCCTAGGCATGAAGGAAGATAAACCTTGTCTATAAATAGAGGAGAAGTGGAGATTTCACAGGTTCACTCACTTTCCAACCCAGAATTCTCTGAAATTCCTCTATTTTCTGGAGGTTACTTTCACACATTCGTTCTTCTTCCTCAATTCGTCTTTTTCAGTGAAACCAAAACACAAATCAAGTTTTATTTCCACTCTTGAAATAGAACCAAATCCCATTTAAAACCATCCACTGTAGCTCGAGTTCTAAGTCTGCAAAGTTGCATACTCGAAACTGAAAACATAGCACAAACAGATCCTTCTACCTATCTATCTTGAATTGGTTGGGTAAGTACACTGAACCATTTCGTTTCCAACTTGTTTCTAATCAAAGTCTGCACTTCCTAGTTGCTAAACAATTTGTTCTTTCGAATTTTTGTGTTCTGTGCTTCAAGCACCAAGCAGCCAAAGTCAGCCTGTTGCATCAGTTTTCAGATTTTGAATTGGAACTCTTCAAGCTCAAAGTGGTTGCAGCACTTTTTCTCTTCAATCTATCATCTCTTTAGTTTCTATAAGGTATGGGATAAGTTATCTAATCGCTAGAATGATGAATATTAAGCTAAATCCTTAGGAACCAATTAAAGTTGGTTGGGCAAGGTAGTTTGAAATAGATTTCTGACTTGGAGGTCTTTTGTTGTTTAAAACTGGACTTAAATCATTTACTTACATCCTAGTAGAGCTTCCAGAATGATTAGTTTGAATTAAAACTAAGAGGATTAAAATTTGGTATATTAACTTGAATTTAAGCATAATTGAAAATTGATTGTTAAAGCTTGAGTAATTGAATTAAAGGAAGTTTGTGAGCAAGTATAAATCACCCTCTTAATCTCTGTAAAGAATTGGAATGGAGTAAGAATCATTAGATCAAGACTTGAACTCTTAAATGTCACTGTTTTATTGATGTTCTTCTGTGCATATCTATGTGCCTATCATCACATCGATATGCGACATCGATGTGGGCATGTGGACATCGATGTCCATCTGTACAGAATGATTAAAAATTCATTTTTTTACTCTTTATTATTTTTACAATTTTATTAAAGATTAACTCGTCTAAATTCCTAAATTACTAAATTCTAAATATTTTTCTTTATGCTTAAAACCTAATCCCGTTGGTTGATAACTATCCTGGAGATGTCCTACTGGAATTCTATTCAGTGGTTGATTATTTTCCTACAGGAGTCCCAACGGAAGTGCGTACACCCATTTGGTTGATATTATCCCTAACGTCCCAGTGAAAGTTTTATTCATTTGGTTGATATTTTCTAAGGGAGTCCCAATGGGGTCGTTGCAATAAATATCCGCCAATAGGAGGCTGTGCCCCGACGGATTATTGAATGATTATACTCTATTTCTAAAACCCTCGCGAAGTGGCTGATGGATTTTTCTATGAAAATAATTGTTGAAACTGAGTGTTGTAACTCATTTGTTTCCCTCTAAGTGTTTTGATGATGACACAACACAGTTTATATATGCTTGACAGGTTCAGGTACATTTGAAGTTTGCAAAGATGGTTTTCTATTTGAAGATCTAGCCTTAGGCTTAGAAATCTTTGTAAGGCAGTTAATAATCCTAAAGCACTTAGAATTATAACTTATGTGATGATGATTTTTGTTTTTCTTGAAAATCTTAGAAGAAGCTTTTTGTTTAAATCTTTTGCTCCAGGATTTTTATTTTGTGAAAAATGTTTTACGAAAACCTTTGGTTACAACCTTTTTCATGAAAATCTATTTTTATAAGGAGTAATCGATTAACCCTTCTGGTATAATAGATTACTTAATGCAACTTGTAACCAGAGAGAATGTAATGGATTATTTAGGATCTTGTAATGGATTACTTTCTTGAACTGGTCATTTGGGTGTAAGTAATCGATTACCAGAAACTAATAATCGATTATATTTCAATGCTGCAAATTTTGTGAAAAACCTGAGAGCATGTAATCGATTATCATGACCAAAGTAATCGATTATTTTATTCAAATTTTGAAAAAAGTGCTGAAATCAAACATGATGCCCAGAATGATTTGTTTCCTTTTCTGGATGATTCTGCTTTGATTGTTGGCTGCTTCTTCTTTCTCTTTAAAATGTCTTTCATTCTTTTTAAAAAAAAAGCTCTTCTTCTTCTCCTTCTCTATTCCTTTTTGAAATTCTTTTTGAGAAGAAAAGTTCATCATCATCATCATAGTGTTATAAGTTTTGAGTTTGCTTTAGAATATTATATTGTCATAGGACGTTATTGTTGTATCCGCTCTAATTAGAGAGCTTTATGTTAGTTGCACAAATCCTTTCGTGCAAAATCAAATCGTTGTAAGGGGTGTGACAACCTTAGTGTTTAAGGAGTGTTTCCCTTAGGATTGAACGTGTGTCGCGTTCATAGGGTGAGATAACCCTTGTGTATTGGGTAGCGCTATACGAACGGTGGGATTCCTAGTAGTTAGGCTATTTGTTTTCAAGGTCCCTTGCGAACGGTGGGATTCCTAGTAACTTGCGGGGCGCTCTGGATGTAATTGGGGATGCAGTTGCGTCTTGGCTTAGTGAAAAGCTCAAGCGAGTCGCTTGGGGACTGGAGTAGGCTGGGTTTGCCGAACTAGGATAAAATTCTCCGGTGTACATTTTTCTATCCCTTATCTTTTACTTTCTGCTTGTTTAAATTGTTTTAAAATTATTTTCGTGGATAAAAACTATTTTCAAGTTTTAATCTATATCACACGAAGATTGTGGTTTTTCTATGTAATGTTTTCTTAAATCAATCTCGTGTATATTATGGTTTTTAAATTCATAAGTGATATTATTTAAGTTGTTTACTTAAAAACGTTTTAAATCGTTCTTTAAGTCTTCCGCTCGTTTTAATCTCTGTTATTTTCTAAAAGAACGTTTTATTTCGATTAAATTCAAAGTTTTGTAAACACCCAATTCACCCCCCCTCTTGGGTGATTCTTGCCAATTACACCAATTATTCCAACAATTGGTATCAGAGCTTCGTGCTCTGGTAACAAGCTTAATCGCTTGAGTTAAAGATCCTTGGTTAATTGGCTTTTTGGGATATTTGTTTTTGATTTTAAAATGGAGGGTATTTCATTCGATGAAGCACATATTTTCAATGGAGAAAATTATTTATATTGGAGTGCTAGAATGAAATTTTATTTACAATCTATTAATTATCGTCTTTGGCTTTCTGTGCAAAATGGTTTTGATTTAAATCCAAAAAATGTTTTAAATGATTTTGATAAAAAATGTTTTGCCTTGAATATTCAAGCTATGCAGATTTTAAGGAATGCCTTAAACGATGATGCATATGCTAAAATCAAGGATTGTGTTAATGCTAAAAACATTTGGGATACCCTACACATTTGTTATGCTACTAATGATCTTTTGGAAAGTGTAAGTGTTCACAGATGTTGTCAAGAGACTCAGAAAGGGAAAAACTTGAAGGATGAATGGACTCTCTCTCATGACAAAGTTTTGAATGATGACACCCATAGCATGAGGAGTGGTTCGTCAGATGATAAAGATGATGATGATTTAGAAAAGCTATTTGAAACTTTCTTGGAATTATACGTGGAATCAAGTTCTTCAGATGAGGAGTCCGTAGACGACGAAACTGCATCACATACTCCTCACGAGGTAACTCTAATTGATTCTCATTTCCAAAACCCTCATAATACTCATAATATTTTGAGAGATGATTTGAAAAATAATAGCACCTTTACAAGAAATGAAAAATGCATTTTTATTGAAAAAATAGTTGAGGTTGCTTCTTGTGACTCTCATTGTATCTCAAAATCCCTTTGTTTAAACTCCTTTCTTGACAATTCTAATGAGAATATGGAAATTCAAAAGTCAAGCAAAGAGGTTAGCAAATGTGATTCTGAATACAAAGATCACAAGTTTGTGTTTTGCAAAAATAATTTTAGAAAACCCAAAACATCTCCCAAAATCATTATTTGTAATTATTGTGGTTGTTCGGGTCATATTTCTCATTTATGCATGTTTAAGAAAAATCAATATATGAGAAATAAAATGAAATGGATTCCAAAAGTTTCTAAGGAATCTAAATTTAACCCCCTGGACCCAAAATGAGATGGGTACCAAAAACTTCTCCTTGTATCAGGATGGAAGATCATATTATACCCAAGAAGAAACCAAGAACAATACAAAGAGAAAAACTCATCAGAAGGTCTTCTTGGATATCTGAAGACAGATGGAGTAACCAAAGAAGCATCACTCTATCAAGATCAACAACCTCAAATGCAAGAAATGGAAAATACAAATGGATGAGGAATCATAGAAGGAACGATTGGTCTAGAACTAAAAATCCATGGCACAAAATGGTTGATGGAAGAAATTATTGGCCAAAGTTAAAATCTTCATGGCATACAAAGTCTAAGGTAAACAAGTCATATACCTTTTATAATTATGATTATTCAAGAGCATACTTTGATTATTCCAAGTTATACTAATTTTTAGAAAATAAATCATGTGTTGCAAATTTGTATCATCACATGGTCATCATATCTTGGAAAATCAAAGAACTTCATAAAATGTCATTTAGTGCAAACTTGAGGTAATCAAGTTAGTATCAAATACATATTATGATTACTTTTGATGTAACTCGTAATTATAATAAGCATATGATTTGTTACATTTTTTTTCTTTCTTGATCTATTTCATTTAATTAAAACGCTCATATTGTTTATCAAGAAAAATTATCTAACTTAAGCATTGGAGGTAGCCAGATTTATTTGTTTTGTAGGAACCAGGTTTCTTAAAGGTAAGTTGACCACAAGCTGAACGTCACTAACGGATCCAGGTATCTGCAATCATGCATCATAAGTTATTGGAGTGTGTCAGTTAGAAAAAGAAAAATTCTGGAAGTTTGTGCAGAAGTAATCGATTACTCTGCAATAGTAATCGATTACCAAGTGGTTTTTGAATCAGTTATGAAGAAATAATGGATTAGAGGATCAGAATAATGGATTATATCTGCAGCATCATACAACTCAGCAGAGAAGAGATAATCGATTATGGGAGTCAGTATAATCGATTATACATGTTGCATCAGTTCTGACCAGAGGAGGGATAATCGATTAATTGCATGGACGTAATCGATTATATGCAAAAGTAATCGATTATATCATGGAAATAATCGATTATTTACTACAGTATCTGAAAAAAAGGAAAAAAAAAGGTGCAGATCGTGTGGGCCTTTTGACCCAAGTTTGACTAAGTATGGACCACAAATAGAATAACCCTAGCCACACACCTTCTTACACACATTCTCTCTCTTCCCATAAAAATATACGGCCTCCACCTCTCTCTCTCCCACGTTATTTCTTTTCTTCTTCTTCTTTTCATCTTCTTCTTCCTCCTTCCACCAAAACTCCATAACCACCCACAACCTTCACCAAACTTTCACCATACTTTCCCATATCATTTCCTTCTCTCATAAACCTTCATAGTTTCCACTTCTCTCACCTTAAAACCGTCCCATTCTCTCTCTTACCCACTCACACGTTTTTCACTCTTCACCACCATAACCACCATTAAACTTCAAGTCCTTGCTTCACATTCTCAAAACCTTACCCTACATGCTTGATTAAACTTGGTGTTCACAAGGTTTACATGCTTCATGGCACTTGGTCTTCAAGTTTTCAGATCCGGTTCTTCTTCTATGGTTCAAGCATGTTGATGTGTGAAAATGTTGGTTCACTGGTTTGAGCATCCGGTTCGCTGATCTGAAGTGTGTTTGATTCACTGGTCTGGTTCAGTTCTCCGGTTCGGTTTGGCTTGGTTCAGAATTTTGAGTTTTCCGGTTCAGATTGGATTCTGGTTCGCTGGTCTATTTTTTTGTCTTCTGGTTTGTTTTGGTTGGGTTCAGTGCTGTTAAGGGTTTCGGTTCAGTTGATAGCTTATCCGGTTCAGGTTCATAGTATTTTTGTTTGTCTTCTTCAGTATCATCATGTTCTTTATATTGATATGTTGTTAGTCTGCCATTGATGATATTGTGAAGTTGACACTGCTGAGTTAAGAATCTGCTAGTCTGGTTTATTATTCATATTTTTTGCTGCATTCTGGTTGGCATAGTCTGTTGATTTGGTTGATTCAGAATCCGGTTGTTCTTAATATCTGTGCTGTGACCATGTCTACCCGTCACTCGAAAAGGAGGGTAATTATTGAGGAATCAGATGAGGATGAGCCTTCACCTCCAGTTGTTCAGAGAAGGGCTCAACCTTCGTCTAGTTGGGTTCCTAGGACTTCAAGGACTAGACAAAGCGAGGCAGGTCCTTCAGCTCCACCTCCACCGGTTCATCAGCCTATTGCTTTGGAAAAGTTAAATCGCTGGTTTTCTAACCCTGCTCAGATAATGGAGTATGAAAAGTATTTTGCTGCTTGTTCAGTCATTTCACCGAGATTTTTAGATGCTGAGACTTTTGAAGGCGATGAATGTAATCTTCCTGCTGTTATGCTTTTGAAAGAAAAAGGTCTCTTTGAGTTCAGTACTATTGGAGGAGACTACTATGAAGACTTAGTCAGAGTTTTCTATTCAAATCTTGTATGGAATGCTGAGGAACAGACTCTTTATTCCGAGGTCAAAGGGAAAGGCATCAAGATTAGCTTGAATACTTGGATTAACATTACTCACCTGCCCATGGATGGTGTTACTTTCACTGGTTCGAGTTCTGAAAGTCTATGGGGTGATGAGTATGACAAGAAGGTTGCGAAAGAAGAGTTTATTGATGACCGCATCCCTGCTGGAAAAGTGATGACTTCTGGAAATCTGAAATTTGTGTATCGTGTTCTTCACTTCATCTTGACCCGTTGCTTGATTCCTAGGCAAGGAAACTACTTCAGGGTACTTGAGTCTGATTACATTATCTTTTGGGCGTGGTTTCATAATAAACCAATTAATTGGGGTTGGTTTATCTTGAATCACATGATTGAGACTGCTGCAAAAGTCCGACGTTCTATTAATGATGATATGAAGAATAAGACGTCAAAGCTTCCATATGCTACATTGATAACCAGAATTCTCAGACGATTCCGAGTTCCCGTGAATGGCGAGGCTAGAACTGCCCCAAATGCAGACATGGGCATGGACTCGAATTTCTTGGGAAATATGGGTTGGATCAACATGGAAGGTACTGGTTGGAGACCAAAGGCTCAAAGGCGTGAACGCAAGTCCAACCACAACTATGATCCGGATGAAGAAGATCAGCAGCAGCAGCCACAGTCTGATGGTGTACCGGCTCATGATTCTGATTACATCCCGCTACAAGCTCTCTATCCGCCCGATCACATTCAACCATACATGCAGTTGTTCATGGATGATGTACGTGGCTACATGAGGCATTCAGATGAGCATATGCATGCAGTATACACATCTCTTGCACAGCTCACCTCCGGCATGGAGCAGATGCACGTTGATATGGAAGCAGTGCAGCAGGAGATATATCATCTGAGGCATCAGAACCGTCCTCCGTTTCAGTGATCGTCAAGCTTGTAGCATCTCACTCTATCTCTCTTAGTTTATTTGGCTTATGTTATTTGGATATTTTATGCTTATGCTCGTAACCCCCTAGTACTGTTATTGATTATGTTTTATCTGTTCCTGGATTTAGTTTGGTTTTCTCTGACTTGTTTGGATTCAGTTTGTTGCTTATGACAATTATCCTTTTGGTGTGCTATTTATATTCATTGTCATATGCTATTTCTCGTGTGCCTCTTCACCTTTTTGATGATGTCAAAAGGGGGAGAAAAGGAGAAAAGGAGAAAAAGGAGAAAACAAGTTGATTGTGAAACAGGTTACAGGTCTATCAAGTTCATGATATTTCATGAATTCAGGGGGAGCTTAGTATGATGAGCTTATGAGAGCTTAGTATGATGAGCTTATGATGAGCTTGATTTATATTGTGGTGCTCTTATGCTTTTGAAGAGCCATATGTTTTGAATGTCTATATTCGTACTAACCTCTGTTTTGCAGGTAGTGTTTGTCATCATCAAAAAGGGGGAGTGTTGAAACTGAGTGTTGTAACTCATTTTTTTCCCTCTAAGTGTTTTGATGATGACACAACACAGTTTATATATGCTTGACAGGTTCAGGTACATTTGAAGTTTGCAAAGATGGTTTTCTATTTGAAGATCTAGCCTTAGGCTTAGAAATCTTTGTAAGGCAGTTAATAATCCTAAAGCACTTAGAATTATAACTTATGTGATGATGATTTTTGTTTTTCTTGAAAATCTTAGAAGAAGCTTTTTGTTTAAATCTTTTGCTCCAGGATTTTTATTTTGTGAAAAATGTTTTACGAAAACCTTTGGTTACAACCTTTTTCATGAAAATCTATTTTTATAAGGAGTAATCGATTAACCCTTCTGGTATAATCGATTACTTAATGCAACTTGTAACCAGAGAGAATGTAATGGATTATTTAGGATCTTGTAATGGATTACTTTCTTGAACTGGTCATTTGGGTGTAAGTAATCGATTACCAGAAACTAATAATCGATTATATTTCAATGCTGCAACTTTTGTGAAAAACCTGAGAGCATGTAATCGATTGTCATGACCAAAGTAATCGATTATTTTATTCAAATTTTGAAACACGTGCTGAAATCAAACATGATGCCCAGAATGATTTGTTTCCTTTTCTGGATGATTCTGCTTTGATTGTTGGCTGCTTCTTCTTTCTCTTTAAAATGTCTTTCATTCTTTTTGAAAAAAAAAGCTCTTCTTCTTCTCCTTCTCTATTCCTTTTTGAAATTATTTTTGAGAAGAAAAGTTCATCATCATCATCATCATAGTGTTATAAGTTTTGAGTTTGCTTTAGAATATTATATTGTCATAGGACGTTATTGTTGTATCCGCTCTAATTAGAGAGCTTTATGTTAGTTGCACAAATCCTTTCGTGCAAAATCAAATCGTTGTAAGGGGTGTGACAACCTTAGTGTTTAAGGAGTGTTTCCCTTAGGATTGAACGTGTGTCGCGTTCATAGGGTGAGATAACCCTTGTGTATTGGGTAGCGCTATACGAACGGTGGGATTCCTAGTAGTTAGGCTATTTGTTTTCGAGGTCCCTTGCGAACGGTGGGATTCCTAGTAGCTTGCGGGGCGCTCTGGATGTAATTGGGGACGCAGTTGCGTCTTGGCTTAGTGAAAAGCTCAAGCGAGTCGCTTAGGGACTGGAGTAGGCTGGGTTTGCCGAACCAGGATAAAATTCTCTGGTGTACATTTTTCTATCCCTTATCTTTTACTTTCTGCTTGTTTAAATTGTTTTAAAATTATTTTTGTGGATAAAAACTATTTTCAAGTTTTAATCTATATCACACGAAGATTGTGGTTTTTCTATGTAATGTTTTCTTAAATCAATCTCGTGTATATTATGGTTTTTAAATTCATAAGTGATATTATTTAAGTTGTTTACTTAAAAACTTTTTAAATCGTTCTTGAAGTCTTCCGCTCGTTTTAATCTCTGTTATTTTCTAAAAGAACGTTTTATTTCGATTAAAATTCAAAGTTTTGTAAACACCCAATTCACCCCCCCTCTTGGGTGATTCTTGCCAATTACACCAATTATTCCAACAATAATCAATACCAGTTAAAGAAAAAGTTATAAACGGATTAAACAAGGGAATGAGAGTTTTATGCCCTTGATGGAAAGATAACAAATCAATAAAGAGTATTGGTAACGAATTATGTTGATTGATCCAGTTTGTTGAAGCTTATCACGCTGTCAGTCGTGAAGGAAAGAATGATGAGAAATTATAATGAAGATTGTTAATGAAATTATGATTTGCATTCATGCATTGATTGCTCCAGATTGTGAGGTTTTATACTAGTTGCGTCTGGCGGAGGAAGCCTGTAATTCGCAGACATTCGAGTGGTCGAGCGGAGGAAGCTCACGAGGACCCCATGTCATGAACATTTGAGTGGTCGAGCGAAGGAATCTCACGAGGACCCCATGTTCTCTCCAAACTGTGATGCCCCGGGAAACTGTTGAGATTAGCATGCATCATGCCATTAATAGTACAATCTATTACTTGAATGAAAAGGGTTTGGCATGTGTATATGCATTATAAATTATTGCTACTTGAATACTTGTGTTTGTTGTTTTTAGCCTCTATTATTTATCATTTGTTTTAACGTGATTAGCTATGACTTACTCCCTACTTGCCCATGTAGGTAATGGAGCTTCCGTCTTTCAAGAGGGAGAATGATGCTGGAAAGGGATGCGATAATTCCCTTACCAATGGTGGAGTTTGAGAACCATGCTCTGGGTTGCAAATAGTATATTAAGTAGCTCAGAGTCTATGTTGGTTGTTTTATAGTTTGAACTTTTGTCATAAGTTGTAAACTCTCTATACTTTGGTATGAAACAATATGATATATGTAAGTTGCTTCCGCTTATGAAATGAAAAGTTATAAACTTATTTTGGCGAAAAATATTTCCTCTATTTTATTTATAAGTAATTAAGAGTTAGAAAGTTGGGTCGTTACACTTAGTGGTATCAGAGCCATGGTTCAAACTCTCGGCCTATGGAATATGGCCACACATGCTATAAGCTGTGATAACTCTGGATTGAGTTATGGGTAGATTTAGAATAGAGTTATTAGGGTATACTATTAACATTTCTTAATCATAAACATAACCATTATTTTGATAAATAGCGCAAGGTAGCAATGGCATTCAGGCACGCTCGCCAGACCGATGAATCCTTAGATCGCATAGCTGCTATTTTAGAGCACCTGACCAATAGACAGGCTACCAGTCCATCTGAATTCAAGGGATTGGCTGACTTTAGAAAGTGCGATCCCCCGAAGTTCTATGGTAGAGCTAATCCGGAGGAGGCGCAAATCTGGATTCAAGAGTTGGAGAAGATTTTCCAAACTATTCCCTGTGATGAGGAACAGAAGGTCACATATGCTGCATATGTTCTTGTGGGTCCAGCGGACAACTGGTGGAAGTACACAAAGCAAACTCTGGAGCACGAGAACAAGCAAATCACCTGGGAGATCTTCGTGGAAAAGTTCTATGAGAAGTTTTTCCCCGAGGATGTGAGAATCAAAAAGGAGATCGAATTTTTGGAGCTAAAGCAAGGGACTATGACTGTCGGGGAGTATGCTGCCAAATTTGAGGAGCTGATGAAGTATTCCCCATACTTCATGCTGCGTCCTGATGAGAATTCCAAGTGCGTTCGCTTTGAAAATGGTTTAAGGCCTGATATTGAACCATTCGTGAGCGGACAGTGCATTCGGCACTTTGCGACCCTAGTGCAACGCTGTCGGGTCACTGAAAACGATTTGAAGGCAAAGGTAGTATACGAGTAGCAGTAACGCAATCAACAGAATTATGGCCCTCATCGTAATCATGGGCGCCATGGCCAGAAAAGTCGCAACAAGGGTCCATATCACGTCAATGGACAGGGGAACAAAGGTGAAGGAGGACCCACCCATCTACCCAAGTGTGACAAGTGTCAGAGGCATCATGGAGGTATAACATGTTGGGCTGTTAATCCCCCCCAACTTGTTTTAATTGTGGGAAGAAGGGACACATCAACCAGAACTATCCCGAGGGAAGTGCTAACCAAGGAGGAACTGCACCCAAGCCTATGGCCCGTGCAAAGGTGTTCACCATGTCAAGAGCCGAAGCTGAGCAATCTGAGAACCTGATCCAAGGTAATTGTCTTCTGAATGGTAACCCATGTAGAGTCCTTATAGATTCTGGAGCCACCCACTCTTTTATTTCATATAATTGTGTCAACCGTTTAAAACTAAAAATCACCGATACACCATATAACCTCATAGTGTCCACACCAACTAATTTACCTATAACCACATCAAAAGCCTGTGTAGATTGTAAGATAACCATACTAGATACAAATACTATAGTCGACCTCATATGTTTACCTTTATCCCAGTTAGATATAATCTTAGGGATGGATTGGCTAACCAAGTCTCAAGTAACCATAGATTGTCATCGTAAGTCCATTCTGTTTCCGGAACTCGAAGTCCCCATGTCACCACCTGAAGGATACCTGTGTCTATTTTCTATATCAGTAGAAGAAACTCCTAAAATAGAACCCAAGGTCGAGAATATCCCCATAGTTTGCGAATATCCCGTGGTCTTTCCCGAAGAAGTGCCCGGTTTACCTCCTCCTCGTGAAATAGAGTTTAGTATAGACCTTATTCCTGGAACCGGTCCTATTTCGATTGCTCCTTTTCGGATGGCACCATCGGAGTTGGCAGAATTAAAGAAACAAGTGGAAGATCTGTTGGAGAAAAGGTTCATCAGACCGAGTGTATCGCCATGGGGTGCATCGGTGTTATTTGTAAAGAAGAAGGACGGAAGTATGCGCATGTGCATTGATTATCGGCAGTTGAACAAAGTGACCATCAAAAATAAGTACTTGTTGCCCCGAATTGATGATCTAATGGATCAAGTCCGTGGAGCTAAAGTGTTCTCTAAAATCGATCTGAGATCCGGTTATCATCAGATTCGAGTTAGAGAAGAAGATATTCCCAAGACGGCTTTCCGATCCCATTATGGTCATTATGAATATGTGGTGATGCCGTTTGGTCTAACCAATGCACCAGCTGTGTTCATGGATTACATGAATTGGGTCTTTCGACCATATCTGGATTCATTTGTGGTGGTATTCATAGATGACATCCTGATATACTTGAAAACCCAAGAGGAGCATGCCAAGCATCTTCAGTTGGTTCTAGAAACTTTGAAGGAGAAGAAGCTCTATGCAAAGTTGGCCAAGTGTGAATTTTGGCTAACAGAAGTGAAGTTCCTTGGCCATGTGATTTCGGAAGACGGAGTCGCGGTAGATACATCCAAGGTGGAAGCTGTACTCCAATGGGAAGCCCCAAGAACTGTCACTGAAGTGAGAAGTTTTCTTGGACTCGCAGGATACTATCGAAAATTCATTGAGAATTTTTCAAGGATTGCCTTGCCATTAACACGTTTGACAAGAAAAGAGCAACCTTTCGTTTGGAATGAAAAGTGCAAAGCAAGCTTTCAAGAGTTAAAGGACAAATTGACATCTTCACCGGTGTTAATCTTGCCCGATCCTCACAAAAGTTTCGATGTGTACTGCGATGCTTCCAAGCAAGGACTCGGATGTGTGTTGATGCAAGAAGGAAAGGTGGTAGCTTATGCATCAAGACAGTTGAAGGTCCATGAAGAGAATTACCCAACTCATTACCTGGAATTGGCAGCCATAGTATTTGCATTGAAGTTGTGGAGGCACTATCTTTATGGAACAACATTCCAGGTGTTCAGTGACCACAAAAGCCTTAGATACTTATTCAACCAAAATGAGCTAAATATGCGACAACGTAGATGGATGGAATTTCTGAAGGACTATGACTTTGAGCTTCACTATCATCCTGGTAAAGCCAACGTGGTGGCGGATGCTTTAAGCCGAAAGACGTTGCATATGAGTGCTTTGATGATCAAGGAAGTGGAGCTGATTGAGAAATTCCGAGACTTGAATCTGGCAATGGAAGTAAAACCATCCAGTATCAAGTTAGGAATGCTAAAGATAACCAATGAATTCCTGGAGCAGATAAAGGCAATGTAGCGAGAAGATGTAGAATTGCAAGAGAAGGTAAGGCTGAGTATGGAAGGGAAGGAACCCGATTTCCAAGTTGGTCCAGATGGAGTTTTGAGATTCAAAGACCGAGTGTGCATTCCTGCAAACCAAGAATTGCGAAGGACCATTTTGGACGAGGCTCACAAAAGCAAAATGAGTATTCATCCTGGAGCTACAAAGATGTACCAAGATATGAAGAAAATGTTCTGGTGGTCCGGATTGAAGAAAGATGTGGCTTATGTGACATCTTGCTTTGTTTGTCAAAAAGCAAAGATAGAACATAAGAGGCCTGGAGGCGAACTTCAACCATTGGATATTCCGGAATGGAAATGGGACGGCATTGCGATGGATTTCGTTTCCGGTTTTCCAAGAACACAAGGACGATATGAAGCTGTGTGGGTTATAGTGGATCGATTGACAAAATAGGCTCACTTTATTCCAATCAATATGAAATATTCATTGGAAAAGCTTACGCAACTTTATATCAAAGAGGTGGTGCGACTGCATGGAATTCCATCAAGCATAATCTCTGATCGTGATCCAAGGTTTTGTTCCCAATTCTGGCAGAGTCTACATCAAGCAATGGGGACCAAGTTGAGAATGAGTTCAGCCTATCATCCCCAAACCGACAGTCAATTTGAAAGGACAATCCAATCTCTTGAGGATCTGTTAAGGGCATGTGCTTTGGAGTATAGTGAAAGCTGGAGTCAATTATTGCCTCTAGTGGAATTCACTTACAACAATAGCTTCCATGCAAGCATTGGAATGGCACCTTTTGAAGCATTGTATGGGCGAAAGTGTAGAACTCCACTATGTTGGTTTCAAGTGGGGGAGAATACACTCATTGGTCCCGATGTCGTCCAAGAAACAACCGAAAGGATTAAGGTGATTCAAGAAAAGATGAAAGCTACCCAAAGTAGACAAAAGAGTTATGCGGATCGGAGAAGAACTAGATTGGAGTTTCAAGAAGGAGAGCATGTCTTTCTCCGTGTGGTCCCAACAACTGGAGTCGGACGTGTGATGAAACCAAAGAAGTTATCACCCAAGTTCATCGGTCCATACCAAATCCTGAGGCGCATTGGTCCTGTTGCCTACCAGATAGCCTTACCACCATTTCTATCCAACCTGCACAACGTGTTCCATGTGTCTCAACTAAGGAAGTTCGTGCCTGATCTTGCCTCAATTATTAGTATCAAACCCGATGAGATACCCTTACGAGAAAATCTGACATTCGAAACTGGTTCCATTAGGATAGAAGATAGGAAAAGTAAGCAGCTGCGAGGGAAGGAAATCCCTTTGGTAAAGGTTGTATGGGAACGTGGTGGTGTTAGCGGCATCACTTGGGAGTTAGAAAGTCAGATGAAAGAAGAATATCCATATCTGTTTGAGTAAGTTTTACTTTTTGAATCGAATTTCGGGGACAAAATTCCTTTTTAAGTGGGGGAGGTTGTAACACCCACTAATTTTATTCTATAATTATGCATTGATAAATATTTTATATAATAACGCTAGGGAATATTATTATTGGGAGTTAAGAATATATTTTAGAACCTTTTAAGATGCTTAAAGCTAAGTAGAATGGAAATAGTTGAGAAAGGAAATAAAAAGAATAATAGAAAACTGAAAAAACTTAAGGTTTTGCCCATGCATATCGATATCCAAGTGAGGATATCGATGCTGCATATCGATGTCCAGGGAAGGATATCGATATCCCCGACAGTTCTGCAACAAAATCCATGGCGGTTTCACACGAATTTGAATTTAAAATTCGTTTTTTCCAGCTTTGCCAACTTGCCTCAGCTGTCTTAAGCTTTCCTAGGCATGAAGGAAGTTAAACCTTGTCTATAAATAGAGGAGAAGTGGAGATTTCACAAGTTCACTCACTTTCCAACCCAGAATTCTCTGAAATTCCTCTGTTTTCTGGAGGTTACTTTCACACATTCGTTCTTCTTCCTCAATTCGTCTTTTTCGGTGAAACCAAAACACAAATAAAGTTCTATTTCCACTCTTGAAATAGAACCAAATCCCATTTAAAACCATCCACTGTAGCTCGAGTTCTAAGTCTGCAAAGTTGCATACTCGAAACTGAAAACAGAGCACAAACAGATCCTTCTACCTATCTTTCTTGAATTGGTTGGGTAAGTACACTGAACCATTTCGTTTCCAACTTGTTTCTAATCAAATTCTGCACTTCCTAGTTTCTAAACAATTTGTTCTTTCGAATTGTTGTGTTCTGTGCTTCAAGCACCAAGCAGCCAAAGTCAGCCTGTTGCATCAGTTTTCAGATTTTGAATTGGAACTCTTCAAGCTCAAAGTGGTTGCAGCACTTTTTCTCTTCAATCTATCATCTCTTTAGTTTCTCTAAGGTATGGGATAAGTTATCTAATCGCTAGAATGATGAATATTAAGGTAAATCCTTAGGAACCAATTAAAGTTGGTTGGGCAAGGTAGTTTCAAATAGATTTCTGACTTGGAGGTCTTTTGTTGTTTAAAACTGGACTTAAATCATTTACTTACATCCTAGTAGAGCTTCCAGAATGATTAGTTTGAATTTAAACTAAGAGGATTAAAATTTGGTATATTAACTTGAATTTAAGCATAATTGAAAATTGATTGTTAAAGCTTGAGTAATTGAATTAAAGGAAGTTTGTGAGCAAGTATAAATCACCCTCTTAATCTCTGTAAAGAATTGGAATGGAGTAAGAATCATTAGATCAAGACTTGAACTCTTTTAAATGTCACTGTTTTATTAATGTTCTTCTGTGCATATCGATGTGCCTATCATCACATCGATATGCGACATCGATGTGGGCATGTGGACATCGATGTCCATCTGTACAGAATGATTAAAAATTAATTTTTTTACTCTTTATTATTTCTACAATTTTATTAAAGATTAACTCGTCTAAATTCCTAAATTACTAAATTCTAAATATTTTTCTTTATGCTTAAAACCTAATCCCGTTGGTTGATAACTATCCTGGAGATGTCCTACTGGAATTCTATTCAGTGCTTGATTATTTTCCTACAGGAGTCCCAACGGAAGTGCGTACACCCATTTGGTTGATATTATCCCTAACGTCCCAGTGAAAGTTTTATTCACTTGGTTGATATTTTCTAAGGGAGTCCCAATGGGGTCGTTGCAATAAATATCCGCCAATAGGAGGCTGTGCCCCGACGGATTATTGAATGATTATACTCTATTTCTAAAACCCTCGCGAAGTGGCTGATGGATTTTTCTATGAAAATAATCAATACCAGTTAAAGAAAAAGTTATAAACGAATTAAACAAGGGAATGAGAGTTTTATGCCCTTGATGGAAAGATAACAAATCAATAAAGAGTATTGGTAACGAATTATGTTGATTGACCCAGTTTGTTGAAGCTTATCACGCTGTCAGTCGTGAAGGAAAGAATGATGAGAAATTATAATGAAGATTGTTAATGAAATTATGATTTGCATTCATGCATTGATTGCTCCAGTTTGTGAGGTTTTATACTAGTTGCGTCTGGCGGAGGAAGCTTGTAATTCGCAGACATTCGAGTGGTTGAGCGGAGGAAGCTCACGAGGACCCCATGTCATGAACATTTGAGTGGTCGAGCGGAGGAAGCTCACGAGGACCCCATGTTCTCTCCAAACTGTGATGCCCCAGGAAACTGTTGAGATCAGCATGCATCATGCCATTAATAGTACAATCTATTACTTGAATGAAAAGGGTTTGGCATGTGTATATGCATTATAAATTATTGCTACTTGAATACTTGTGGTTGTTGTTTTTAGCCTCTATTATTTATCATTCGTTTTAACGTGATTAGCTATGACTTACTCCCTACTTGCCCATGTAGGTAATGGAGCTTCCGTCTTTCAAGAGGGAGAATGATGCTGGCAAGGGATGCGATAATTCTCTTACCAATGGTGGAGTTTGAGAACCATGCTCTGGGTTGCAAATAGTATATTAAGTAGCTCAGAGTCTATGTTGGTTGTTTTATAGTTTGAACTTTTGTCATAAGTTGTAAACTCTCTATAATTTGGTATGAAACAATATGATATATGTAAGTTGCTTCCGCTTATGAAATGAAAAGTTATAAACTTATTTTGGCAAAAAAAAATTCTTTATTTTATTTATAAGTAATTAAGAGTTAGAAAGTTGGGTCGTTACATTTTCTAAAAAGCAAGCTTGTGTTGCTCTTTCCACCGCATAAGCAGAATATATTGCTGCTGGCAGCTGTTGTGCTCAAATCCTTTGGATGAAGCAACAACTGTCGGACTTCGGCTTGAAATTGGATCACATTCCTATCAAATGTGACAATACAAGTGCAATCAACCTAACTAAGAATCCTGTGTATCACTCTCGGACAAAATACATCGAAATAAGACACCATTTTCTGCGATATCACGTTCAAAAAGGTTATTGTGTTATTGAATTTGTAAGCATTGAGAACCAATTAGCTGACATTTTTACAAAACCCCTGCCGAGAGACACTCATTTTCATATCATAAGGGAACTAGGCATACTAGATGAATCTTGTATAAGCTAATGGTCGGTCAATGTCTTCAATCACCCAAATCCAACGTCTTATGTCAATGTATAACTGCTCGGATTTCTTTTATTCATTCAAATATTTGCTTTTTAATTTTCAAAATCTTGTCAAATTCTCCTCGTTACTCTTTCATTATATTTTCTGGGGGAGAAAGGTTGTATTTTCATACATATTATCTTTAGGGGGAGTAAGGTCAAAATTTCTTTTAAACAAGTGGTACCAAAATGATTCATTTTCAACAAGTATTTGCCTTTTCTAAAATTGGTATACTCCTAAAAGTTTTTTAACAAATTGGTATCTATTTGATAATATTTTCAACAAGTGGTATCTATTTTGACCACTCTCTGTTCTATACTCTTTTGGCAATGTGCTTAATTCTTTGGCTCCTTTTTTATCATGCCAAAAGGGGGAGAAAGTTAGTTGTTGTTTTTGTTGTTTCATATGTATGAAATCTAGGAGAAAGGAATGATGCTGATTAATAGGGAGAAAGGTAGTTGTCTAAAGATAAGTTCTTTAAATTTTTCGACCATGTATCAAGGGGGAGAAAGGAAAAAGCTAATACTCAGGGGGAGTGATCTTCAAGCATACGTTCAGGAGAACCGATCAAGATCATCACAAAATCAACAAGCATTTGTCATCATCAAAAAGGGGGAGATTGTTGAATCAAAGGTTTTGATGAAGACAAATGAACAAGCTCGTTGGTTTGATAATGACAAAATATCATGAGCTCGGTTCTCAGCCAAGGTTTTGATGAAGCCAAGTGAATCAGCTCGGTATGCTAAGCTCGGCCACTCACGAAAACAATTGAATCCGACCTTTATAATGAAGAAGCTCGGCGCGCTCTCGACATCTTGTTTGGAAAGCTAAGGATCGGATTAATGGAGTCAGAGAAAATCAGCGTTAGCTCAGGCGTACTCGGAAGTGATCAATTCGAGCTATTGCTCAAAGCAAACTTAGTTGGTCAAGAAGCTAAATCACTCAAGTCCCCAAGCTCGAACTTTCATCAAGCTCGACAACACTGTGTGCTCAAAGCAGAAGAACCCAAGCTCGGTGAAGATCTCAAGCTTGGTAAAGACCCTAAGTTCAAACTTTCGTCAAGCTCAGTGACGATGTCAAGCTCGGTGACGATGTCAAGCTCGGTGAAGATGTCAAACTTGGTGAAGATGTCAAACTTGTGAAGATGTCAATCTCGGCATCAGATTAGCTCAGTTCAGAAGTTCCCAAGCTCGGCATCAGATCAGCTCAGCTCAGAAGTCCTCAAGCTCGGCATTGGATCAGCTCATCTCAGAAGTCCTCAAGCTCGGCTTAAGGAAGTCGGCCAAAAGATAAGCTCAGTCAGCTCAGATCAAGTCTTCACTCAAGTGCTCGAGATTGAAGAGGTCAAGCTCGAACTACTTGTCAAGCTCGAACTACTTGTCAAGCTCGACAACACTGTTCATCTACTTCAACCTTCAGCAGTTCGACGCCGCATGCACCACTTCATTTTTGTACTGACATTATAGTATTGTGCATAGCTGGCAATTTTGTTCTTATCTCAACAACTCTCACCTGTCACCATCCTTAATATTTCAAAATTGCAAATTCAAATCAACATTGGAAGAGAGACAAATTCAGAATGTTACAGAGAAGTGGAAACAGGACAAACGTATCTCTGTACAGTGCAGAAATTGTCGAGTATATCCATTGCAAAGGACAAGGCATGTTTCAAGATATTTTCCACTCTCTCCTACCTCATGCATGTTGGCATCACTATAAAAGGCATGGTTTTCTTCTTCAGAGAAAAACAAGTGTGACAAGCAAGACACAGAACATCAGAGCAAAATTTCAAATCATTCTCTGATAAACACAAGAAGAAAAACGCAGCAAAGAGAACGATAGAGCAAAAGTGAAACTGTCATATTTTTGTATCCAAGTTTGAAATCGTTCTCTGTACAAAAATCCTTTCTCAAACACTTAACCGAAAACTCTTTTGTTCGTCAAACCTTCAGAATCAAACATATTCGAGTTTTGGGTTGGAGCCATCTCATTCATTCAACTGTTCTTCAAGTCTTGAGGTGTTCTCAAGCAGTGAAAGTCTTGGAAGGTTTCCAAGATCGTCTAAGAGGTTCTTGGCGATTGAAGTCTTAGAAGGTTCCTGAGCAAAAATTCAAGGAGGTTCTTTGGTGAAAATCCTTGAAGGTTTCAAGGTGTCTTGAAGGTTTCAAGACTTGTTAAAGTCTGAGGACGTTCTTCGGCATCTGTATCATTTTAGGTAGAAGCCAGGAGTTTGGTACTCTCTTGGTGGGTTAATTGATCCCGTGTAATCTCTATCTATTTGATTTTATTAAAAGCTCCTTAAAGGTTTTAAAGGGGATTGAACGTAGTTCACCGTGGTTGTGAGTGAACCAGTATAAAATCTTGGTGTCTCTTTACTTCTTTAATGCTTTCATATTTATTCCGAGCATTTAGTCGGCTAGTTTAACTCGTATTTTGTGATCGGATAATGCTAGAAAATTTCCGCTGCAAACCTGATCTTTGAGTGGTGCAGCTCGGATAATCGGTGCTCGGTATAGAAAATCGATTATCAGAATCTGCTCGGCCCAAAGTCAGCACTTTTACTCTTAACAGCAAGCATTATCCGACCTATTTCAATAACATCGCAAAAAATTAGTATTATTGCTTCCAACTACTATTCACCCCCCTAGTAGATTGTTAGGCCGATTGCTGAGTTTCCAACAATGTTCACATTTTCAATACAATTAACTAAATTAACCAACTTTAGTAATGAATGTGAATTCAACCAAAAGGATATTATATACAAAGACGGAAGAAGTAACATGAAAATGATTTTAATTACCTATTTAATTAATAAATTTTTTTATTTTATTTCAACTCTATTATATAATACCTATTTTTATTATTGATTGTTATCATTGTTTTAATTAATTAAATATATAAATATATAGTGTTTTAATTGATTTATTTTTAATAAATTTTGTTTAGTAGGGCTCCAAAAACAATTTCGCACTAGGGCCCAAGATAGGTTAGGACAGGGCCTGAATACTCGAAAAGCATACAAACAAAATCATTAACATGCAACACAAAATCAAAGTTCTAGCACACGTTCTTTTCAACAAAAACCAAGAATCAAAGCTTAAAACACATTTTAGAGTCCTTTCCCTTCTCTATGGCCAATGCGGCCAAAACTCCCTAAAGAGGGAAAAATCACTTTTAATTCAAAAACTCATTTTTAGCTAATAATAATTTCATGAAAATAATGGTTTATGTATACCCAGAACGGATGGAATGCCACATGCATGAGCACCATCAATTTATTTTCACAACAATATTAATTTTTTGGCTCGGGTACTTGTTCAAATCATACATGCAACAAAAGATCTCAACTTCTACTATTTATATTATGAACGTACAACATATATAGGGACTTGTCGTTTGTGAAAATCAAAGCTTTTTGGAAAAAATCCCATTTAAATTAAACAATTTTATACAACAATCATGCATATCTATATAACACATGCAAAACCAAAAACCCAAACTTTAATCATAATCTAATTTCAAACAATTAAAATAGGATAAAATAAATTAAAATAGATTAGAGATTATTACCCTCAAGGCAAAAGTTGATAAAAATGGGTTTCTTCCTCTTCTCCTCTTAGTCACGGGTTCCTCTTCTTCTTCCTATGGGGAGATTTGATTCCACTTGTTCTTGGCCAAAAGAATAACAACAATGAGGTGGGTAATGGTTTTATGAGATTAAAATGGAGAAAGAGGATGGGGTTTACTATTCTTTTGCTTATTCATGTGAGGAGAAGACAAAATAAAATCACCGTATGGGAAGAGATGGGACGTGTGTTTCGGACCGCTTTGTGCGATAAGTAAATAATCAGTGCAAAGATAATGGGTTCATAAGCTTAGTGAAGCATTTGGCTTTTATTACTTTGAAATGGGACTTGGGGTGAAAAATACAAGAGCGAGAGGTTCACACTTATGGTGTTTACGCAAAGTGAGGGAGTGTGCGCCTTCAGCTTTTCACACTCTCCTCTGTATTCTGAAACTCAAGCTTTTTTACAGAAGCTTCTATTCTCTCCTCTCTCTTACGCTCTCTTGGGATTTCAGTTGATTTTTGGAGTCTTAGTCTCCCCTTCCCTCGGTTCAGATTGCCCTGTACGTTGGAAGAGATCTCTCTCTTATAAGATCTCTCTTGCTCATTGGTCTTTCCCTTCTCTTCACTTGGTCCACCGGTCTGTCCTCTTTTTCCTTCTTTGCAGCTATTATCTTCAGAGACCGTTTTGTCTCCTTTACTTCTTTTAGCTTTGCCATTGATTGTTCACAGTGGGAGCTTTGCAAGGCTTCCCTTTTTCGTCTTTCCTCAAACGAGGGGCTGCATGACGTGAGTCAAGATGCTCTGGCTTCTCATGCACGTTCCTCATAGCCTGGGGAACCGGATTCTTTTGTTTGCACATGTACGCCTTCCCGGACCTTGTTTCCTGTTCGCTTTCACTTATCAAGACTTTTTCCTCAAGTTTCCGTGATACCTGAGGCGTTCTGGGGGAGCTCGTCGTGTCCATTGGCATCGGCACGCCTTACTCCACTTATTAGCTATGACGTCAGAATGTGACGCCTTGATGGCCGTCGCTTTGAGTGCGACGCCTCGGGTGGTTCCTGGTGTTCGTACGCCTTCTCTTGGTATTTTTATTTTGTTTGGTGATTTCGGGCCTCTTTATGTATTGGGCCTTGCGGTGTTGGGCTTCCAAATAGTTGGGTATCAATAATTGCCCCCTTTGCAGTGAAAAGGAAGGGATTTTCCTTTTTAGTGCAAACTTTGTTTTTGTTGCCCTGTCGCCTGTTCTTCTTTCCTTACTTGTTATTCCACGTGCCAGTTGAGGGGTACCTATCAACTTCTTCGCACATTCTCCCACTTCTTCTGCAGTTCAAAATTCCCTCCTCTCAACTCTTTGGTTCCTCTTTTTCCTCAACCACTCCCTTTCGTTCATTCCTTCAAAACTCCTTCTACTTCCTTGTTTCTTCTCAACTGCGAAGAACTTCTTCTAGAACTTCTTTCTTCGTTTAGATTCCTCTTCACTTTGAACCTCTTTCCTTGTCGCTGCCTCCTTTTCTCATGGGGAAGTCGAAATCTACTCCCGCTGTTGAAGTTGAGGATGATGTCTCTCTTGAGGAAACTGAGGAAGAAATTTCTCTCCCAAACCCCGTCACTTATTGCTTCATGAAGAGCCTTCCCTACCCTCGTTCTTACCCCATAAACCCTGGTCACCGCCGCTGGGCGACGGGGGTGAAGGCGACGCTTCCCTTTGGCCCATTTCCCGAGTCCGGCGACTTGCTCAATGGTCCCCCCCTCTAAAGCGATGGTGATTCCTGACGATGCCACCAAGCTTATCTCTTCTCCTTCCTACCACAAGGACCATCGTGAACTGGGTCCTTCGCTGCTCCGTTCTCGCCTTCGTCGTGCAGAGTTTCCTTGGGTTGACTTGAACTTCAATATTCGCATAGGCGGGACCACTGGTTGGCAGGATTGGATCGACCAGGTGTTTGCGAGTGACCCTCCCTTCGTGGAAGTTCTCAAGAAGGTTGGAATAGCGGAAGCGATCAAGGTGTCCCCTCGCATCGGCGCTAACCGTAAGCCAGATGATTTGTTCGCTTTGATCCAGCGCTGGTGTTCCTCGACACACACCTTTCTTACATCCTGGGGTGAGTTTACTCCAACGCTGGAGGACGTGGTTGTTCTACTGAAGCTTCCTTCTTTTGGGAGCGTTGATTTAAACATAACAAAAGTGGGTGAGAATCTCTCTGACTTGGCTCTGGAATTGAAGGCGGCTTCCATTGCTAGCGCCAAACATTCTCACGAGTTGCTCCAACAGAGGCGTGCCTCGCTTGCTGAGGGTTCTTCTTCCCAGAAGGTCAGAGGTACAGGGAATTTGGTTCCCAAGGAGCAGAAGGCAAGCCAGCGCTCTTCGCTCAAGTACACGTTTGCCAGCTGGGTCCGGTATTTTTACGGCGACCTTCATGATGGCAAGTTTTACCCTGGTCCTGTGAAGGATCAAAGGCTCCGCTGTGCTGCTTTCGTTGCTTTCTGGTTAAGCAGGTATGTATTTCCGGGTCCTCCATTGGAATCCGTTAGTCCTTGTGTCTTTCTGCTAGCTTGTCTTTTAGCTGAGGGAACACGCCTTCCCCTTTCTTCATTCTATTTGGGTGGCTTGTATGCTCGACTTGACCAAGTTTCTGAACAAATGCGGATTTCTCACGGTCGCTTTCCTGTCAATTCTTTCGTTGATTTGGCTTTTCTGCAATACTTTTTGTTTGAGCGATTTCCGGAGTATGGTCCGGTTAGACTGGCCCCTTCTGGTGACGCTACTGGCCTTGAGCCTCGTGCTTGGTGTTGGACCAAGGGCTATCCCAGGGAACCTTTGGTTGCTATTATTGACTTAGAGGAACAGTTTGTTTTTCGTCCTTACTTGGACCATATTTGGGAGGGGTGTGATCCCTTGCATCCCCTGTATATTGAGGAGCGTCTTACCTCCAGGAATAATGCTCAAAATTATACTGAGGGTATGTATGACTTGTGGAAGTTGATTCTGACTGCTCGTTGCCTTCCTGGTTTTGTCCCTTTGGATAACAAGAGCGCCAACGGGGGTGCTTTGTGGCCTTTTGCGTATCGCCCTGATCGGGTTGCGAGGCAGTTTGGGCGCGATCAACCTCCGTGTGTTCTTTTGATTGATCAAGTTTCCCTGCACGAAACCATTCCTGTTGTTCTTTTTTATGCTGATCCTGATGTCTCAAGTGCTCCTTTGGTTTACATCCCTCCTCTTCATGTCGGAGGCGTTCTTTGTAGTTGGGTGGCATCCCATAAGGATATTTTACAACATCTTCAGAGTTTCGAGTCTACTCCGAAGCGTACCATCCCTGCTCTTCTGTCCATTGTACACAATGACCCATACTACTCCACTTCTGTGAAGAAAGGAAAAGGTAGTTTCTTTACTAGTCTTGTTTGCTTTATCGATTACCGTTTCATCCGTTTAACCCTGCTTTCACACTTTGACTTGTTTGTTTCAGCTGAGGCGGTTTCTTCCGTGCGCAAGCGCAAGGCTACTGCATCCTCTCCTGCCGTTGTGGTATCAAAGCGAGGTAAGAAACAGGCTTCCTCTCCAGCTCCTTCTGCTCCTAAATCTTCTTCTCAAGGCGGAGGTAAGAGTGCTGCACCTTCTCAGAAAGGGAAGAAGGCTATCCCAGCCGTGCCTTCTCGACGGTCTTCTCGCTTGCAGCTTCACAATACTCCTCCTGCCCCTGTTTCTCCTTCCCGTGTTGATTTGGCTGAAGCTGAGAGCGACAATGAAGCTCAATCGGGTGACGCTCTCTTGGCTTATTATGACACTTCGAAAGGAGATGATGGTTCCTCCGAGGGTGAGAGCGACGCTGCTGACGAGGGACACCCCTTAGGTTCCGCCTCTTGCTTCCCATTTTCGCCGTGGCTCTTTTCTTTTCCTTTCGGCCTTTCTACCCTTTACTATAGCTGCATTTTTCGAGTTTTCAGTATTAATGCACATTTTCATTTTTCATTATTCTATTTGTTTGCTTTACTGTAGGTGGCTCTGGCGGATGTGGTTTGGCTTCGCCTTCGCCCCAGGCTTCTGAGAGCTTTCCGACTCCCCTTAGCGTCTCTGTTGGTTCTCCGACAATTCCACCTTTTGATCGCGTGGATGCCTCGAACTTTCGCTGCCAACCAACCACTAGTGGAGGCGCTGCACCCACCGGGTTTGCTACCCATGTGCCTTTTGGTCAGATCAGCAGTCCTTTGTGTGTACAACCCTTGTCAGCCGTTTCCGCTTTGGAGGCTGTTACTGTTGGTGTTTCTGTTCATTCTGGCGTTGCTTCCGAAACTGTTGGTAATGTTGGTTCTGGCCTGGAAATTGTTGCTGTCAGTGATTTTTCTTTGCCCCCTGCTGAGGTTTCGAAGAGCGTTCCTATTGTTTCCGAAGGCGTTCCTGTTGATGTTTCTTCGGATCATATTGCTACAAGTGCTGCTGCTGCTGCGAATGTTTTCGATATTGTCATAGGCGAAGGCATTCCTGTTGATGCAGTTTTTGACAGCTTGGATGTTGAGGTGGTAGACACCCCTGCCCCCAAGGAAAGCCAAGTTGATGCTGCTGCTGAAATACCATCTGAGGAGCATGTTGTTAATGAGGGTGACGTCGTTCCTTCCCCAAGCTTTGCTAATCAGGTTGAAATTTCGAAAGATACCGCGAATTCCTCCGGGGGGTGCCCCATTGGTGATATTCCCTCTGTTCGGCTTGCCCCTGTCAAGGTTGCCCAGGTCGCAGCGTCCCCAGCCTCCTCTTCGGTTTGTGAGTGTTCTTTTACTCATTCATCAAGTTGGGTTTCCTTCGCTATGTGTCTATGTTTTTATCGAGTCTGTGGATACTCCTGTTTTGCTCATTTATATCTGCTATGTTTGCCTCTTTTTTTTTTGTTGTGTTACAGCTGTATTTTCTGCTAAGTCGCACGGCTCTCTTGATGCGGAGGAGCAATCTATGATTGAGTCTTTCCTCCTTGCCCATCCTGATTTGGTGCCATCAAGTGCTTCATTCCCACGCTTTTTCAGAGAGTCTGCTGCACGTACCATGGTACAAATGCTGGGTTTGGTAAGCTCTGTTGACGTTGATGCACTGCCGTGGGAAGAAAAAGTTGAGCTCCTGGATTGCCTTCATTCTTTGAAGATTCAGCACTACTCCGGTGTTTGGCTTGATGAGGCGATTGCCAAATTGGAGAAGTTGCGCCCCCCTTTTGATGCGACTGGCTTGGCTGAGACCAAACGCACCTTGCAGGAGCGTCGTACTACCTTGGTCGTTCGTTCAAAGGAGCTTTCAGCCCAACTCGCGCAGGTGACCGCTGACTTGGAGAATGTTAACAAGGAGCTTAATGATTTAGTCGCCCAGGAGCGTTCCCATGAAGAAGCTTGTAGACTCATCAGCTTGAATGCCTTATTTAATGTTTGACAGTCGTTGCCATGTTATGATTTGCTGCTTTGGACTTGTGATTTGAGATTTATTTGTTGAACTTTGATGTTGTGGTTGTAACTGCTTGTAATGGCTTCTTTTGTGCGCTCTTCGAGCTTTAGGCTTTGCTTTAGGCGTTGGTCGACACTTTGACAACAGACATTTTAATTCTGTTTTGCTGTTTCGTTTGCTTTGTTCCCTGTATTTGTACACAGGTCTGATGCTTTTCACTCTTGTATGCTTTGTTGATTTCGTCGTTTTTCATTCTTGCAACTTGCATGATGTCTTTGTTTTATCTGGTACTGTTTGCATTTGTTATTCTTCCAGCACGCCTTCAATGTTTCGCACAATTTGGCAGCGTACACTCCTTCTTTTCCCTTGTCTTTGGAATAGTGGCCCCTCATGTTATTGGTGCCAAATTTTTTCTTCAAGGTGCACATTGGGCACATTTTTTTTTTGAACAGTGGCCCCTCATGTCATCGGTGCTAAAAATTTTCTTTTTCAAGGTGCACATTGGGCACATTTTTTTTTTTAACAGTGGCCCCTCGTGTCATCGGTGCCAATTTTTTTCAAGGTGCACATTGGGCACATTTTTTTTTGAACAGTGGCCCCTCATGTCATCGGTGCCAATTTTTTTCAAGGTGCACATTGGGCACATTTTTTTTGAACAGTGGCCCCTCATGTCATCGGTGCCAAAAATTTTTTTCAAGGTGCACATTGGGCACGCTTTGAAGATTTTGCCTCTTTGGGCTTTCTCTTTTTGAGCGTCACTTCGGACTTTTCAGTTTGCCACTTTTGGGCATCATGAACTAACGGACCACTTTGGATCTTACGTTAGCCAACCTCTTTTACAGATTTTTCCGCCCGCGTTTTAGACTAGCGCCCTTGTTTCCCGGGACCTTTTCTAGCCTCGCGATATGGCGTACTTCGCCCGCGTCTGTCCCAGAAATTTTTTCAGGAGGTCTATCTGGGTACCGCGATAAGGCGCTTGTGCCCGCGGTACGGCCCAACACTTTGTTTTCAGTTTTCCATGTGGGTTCATCTCTTTTTCCCCCTTCCTTCTCTTCTTTTTTTTTTAGTGTTGGACCTCGCGTTTGGCATTTTGGCTCTTTTCTTTGAGAGCGTCTTGTCATTTCATTGCTTATTTGTTTGAAGCGTATTTACTTCTAGCATGCATACTTTACATTAACATATTTTAAGGGGAGATAGTTCATGAGGGAACATCTTCAGATTTTCATTCATTAGTTAGGGCCATACAAAACGAATTACTTCCTAGATTTTAACAGAAAGTGAAGACTACTGCTCTTTCATTATATCATACAGTGAGCTAGGCATAATATTTCTTAACATACTTGAAATTTAAAGGCCCTATTTTCCTTTGAGTGTCTGGTTCAAGTAAGAAACAATACCCATTAGGATGTACTTCTTGCACGATGTAGGGTCCTTCCCATTTTGGCATCCATTTGCTCGTGTGCAGGTTCCTCATGACCGCGTCTGTCGCCTTCAGCACAAGCTCGCCTTCGGCAAACATCCTTGGCCTCACCATCTTCTCATATGACAACATTATGCGCCTTTGGTGTTTGAGCAATTCCTCGTGCGCTTTATCTTTGGCGCTTTCCAGGGACAATATCCGCTCTTCTGGCCCTCCTTCATTCTGGGCGATCATCCTTGCTGAGGGAACCGCCACTTCTGCTGGTAATGTAGCCTCCGCCCCATACACTAGGGAGAAAGGCGTCGCCTTTGTTGCACTGTGTTTGGTCACGCGATACGCCCAAAGAGCGAGTGGCAAGTATTCGCTCCAGGTCGTGGGTGCATCTTCCACCGTCTTGGCCAGGATTTTGATCAATGTTTTGTTTGTGGATTCAGCTTGGCCATTGGACTGCGGGTAGTATGGGGTGGATCTATGATGTGTGATCCCATATTCCTCCATTACTTGTTCCACCTTCTTGTTGATGAAGTGAGTGCCGTTGTCAGATACTATCCTCCTGGGTAGTCCAAAGCGACAAATGATGTGCTCTTTGATAAATTGTGCGGTGGCGTCAGCATCGCCTTTCTTGAATGCTGCCGCTTCGACCCACTTGGTGGAGTGTTCTGTTGCCCCCAGGATCCACCTCTTTCCTTTAGAAGACGGGTCAATTGGACCGATGAAGTCCATTGACCAAGTGTGGAAAGGGTAGGGCGAGCTGAGGCCTTTCATGGAGAGAGAGGGCGCATGGATTCTGTTATCGTGCTTTTGGCATTGTTCGCATTTTCGCACGAAATCGAGGGCGTCGCCTTTCATGTTCGGCCAATAATAGCCGATTTTCAACAGCTCGCTCCAGAGCGATCTACCCCCTTGGTGCCTTCCACAAGATCCCTCGTGGACCTCCTCCATGACTTTGTTTCTTTCTTCTCTCCCGATACATCTGAGGACCTCTCCGGCGAAGCTCCTTTTGAACAACTCGCCTTTCTCAATGAAGTAGTATTCTGACCTCTTTCTGATCCTCTCCGCCTCCATGTGATTTTCCGGTAAGGTACCGCTTTCCAAGTACGCCTGTATTGGCCTAGCCCAATCTTCATCCACTAGATGGACCTCCAACTCTTCCTTTACTTCCTGACATTGACTGCACGCCTTCTGAGATGCATCGCAACGCGCCTTCATGTCCGGCCAATATACTCCTAACCTTTGCATTCTCCTATATAGGCTAGGGCCAACCTGTCCGCATATGCTGTCATGGAGGCTTGACATCTTTCGTTCCCCTTCTTCCTCCGCGACGCATTTCATGAGCAACCCTTCTGCACTTCTCTTATACAATGCCCCCTTTAGAAGGCAGAAATCTCTGGATGCCTTTGTTAACGCTTTGTTGTGGAGCTCCCACATGATCGGGATCCTCCAATCTTTCCTTGCCTGATCTCCTTGCACATCCCTTTGGATCTTGGGTTGGTACGCCTTCCTGAAATGTACCAAGTGTTCGCCTTCTGCTATGCCTGCTTTGCTCCCCAGAGTTGCAAGGGCGTCAGCCTTCCTATTTTCGGCCCGTGGCACATGCTCGAGAGATTCTAACTTGAATTTCGCCAACGCTTGGTGTGCCTTTTCCCTGCATAACGCCAAAGACATTTCTTTCACTCCATATTCTCCTTTCAGCTGTTTTACTACTAGGTTGGAATCCCCTTTGACAATGAGCCTCTGGACCCCGATTTCTTCAGCCACATCGAGTCCCAGGAGAAGAGCTTCATACTCTGCTTCATTGTTAGTGCATTGGAACTCCAATTGGAAGGCGAATGCGAGCTCTTCTCCCCTTCCGTTTGTCAGAGTGACTCCCGCTCCACCCTTGGGTGCTGAGGGCGAACCGTCAAACATCAAAGTCCACACTTCGGGCTCCTCGCACGCGTTGACAGGCTCCATCACCTCTTCTTCTTGATTTGAGCAGATGGCCATCAGATCGGCTAAAGCCTGGCTTTTGAGCGCTGTGGGTGTCTTCAGGATTATTTCATATTCCGTTAACGTGAGCGCCCACTTGCTTATTCGTCCTGTCAGAACAGCGCCTTGTAACAAATACTTGATTCCTTCAGCCTTAGTCATCACATGAATGGTGTGTGCTTGAAAGTAGTGACGATATTTCTGGGCAGCATACGCCAGAGCGAGGCATTGTCTTTCTTGGTTGGAGTACCTAGACTCTACCTCCTTTAACATTCTGCTCCAGTAGGCCACGGGTCGTTCTGAACCTTCAACTTCTTGTGCAAGAAGTCCACTGATCGCCGTCTGGGTAGCGGCCAGGTATACTCTGAGTGGCACCCCCTTCGGAGGCGGAATCATCACTGGTGGCGTTGCCAAAGTCTTTTTCACATTATCAAAAGCGTCTTGATGTTCCTTTTCCCATTTGAAAATTTCCTTACCCTTGAGGAGCTTCCTCATGGGTCCTAACAACTCCCCCATGGCTGGTATGAATCTTCGGATGTAACCAAGTTTCCCCATCATTTGCTGCAGTTCTTTCTTGTTGCGGGGCGCCTTCATTTCTCTGACTGCTTTGACTTTCCTTCTATCTGCTGAGACGCCTTCCTTATGGACTCTGAACCCCAGGAATTCACCAGAAGAGACTCCGAATTTACACTTGAGAGGGTTCATTCTGAGTTTGTACTTCTTGCATCTAGAAAAGACAGCTCTTAGATGTGCCAAGTGTTGTTCCTTCTTCCTTGATTTGACTACTATGTCATCAACGTAGTCCTCTACTATGTCATGCATCATGTCGTGGAAGATTGCTGTCATTGCTCTTTGGTATGTTGCTTCGGCGTTCTTGAGACCGAACGGCATCACCAGATAATAAAAGTTTCCCACCGGAGTTCTGAAAGCAGTTTTCTCTTCGTCGCCCTCCGCCATTTTTATTTGATTGTAGCCGCTGAACCCGTCCATGAAGGAAAAGCGTTCGTGCATGGCAGTTGCATCCACCATGCAGTCTATGTGTGGCAGGGGGAAGTCATCCTTGGGGCACGCCCTGTTTAAATCTCTGAAATCCACGCAACATCTAATCTGGCCATTCTTTTTCTTCACGGGAACTATGTTGGCCAACCAAACGGGGTGTTGTATGGGCCTGATGAAATGTGCCTCCAACAATTTCTCTACTTCATCTTTAATTGCCTTTTCAATCTCAGGGCTGAACTTTCTGGGGTGTTGCTTCACGGGTACCGCATCAGCTTTGACGGCCAAGTTATGAGTGACCAGCTTCGGGCTGAGACCTGGCATTTCTTCGTAGCTCCAGGCAAATACTTCTCTGAACTCTCTCAGCAAGGCGACCAAGTCCGCCTTTTCAGACGGGGTGAGTGAAGAGGCAATGAAGAGAGGCTTGTGTTCGCCTTCTCCTCCTACATTGACTTCCTCCAAACCTTCTGGACCATTGGCTTCATTCCCATTTTGCTGGGCGTGCATAACCTCCTCCGTCGAAGCAAACCATGCTTCCCCTTTTATGACGCCCATGAGTGTGGGGCTAGCCAAGTCGCTAAGTTTCAGCTTGACTAGCCCCGCGAATTCCTAGAGGATGGCCCACCTGGCCCCTCCTCCAGGAAGGCGTTGCTTTTGCAGTTTGTATCTTGGCTTGGTTACTCGCTGATGTGTGTTTTCTTCTTCTTCTGGCAAGCGAAGTCTCTTGAATACCGACTGCCTCTTTTCTGGTTCCCTCACTTTCTCCTTTCCCTTGATTGGGATTTTGGGCTCTCTCCCAATCTTGTTGGTCCCAGGGGGAGCCAGCTCGTCAAACATCGTATCGTCAATTAAGTGTAACTCCGAGGCGTCGAACGACGCCTTTGTTGCTGGGATCTCAATATCCTGCCCTCTATACATCGATTTCACACATTGGTGTAACGTGGAAGGAACACACCCATGCAGATGAATCCATGGGCGCCCCAGCAAGATATGATAACTAGGCTCTCCATCAACGATGTGAAAAGTGTTCAGGGTTTTTATGGGCCCTACCTCCAAGTTGAGCACTACGCATGCCCTTGCTGTGACTGTTCCTCCGTTGAAGGTTCCCAGCGTTGCTTCCGCTTTCTTGAGCCTTTCTTTAGCAACTCCCAGCTTTACGAATATATGAGTTGGGATGATGTTTACTCCTGATCCGTTGTCTACGAGGGCGCGCCGGACATGTACGCCTTCGACGGTTGCCTCTATAAACAGCGGCCTGTTGTGACAAAAGCCTGGGTGTGCTCGCTGCGGCTCCCTGAACATTACTGCCGAGGCGTGCGCCCTTGCTACCCTGGTTGCTGGCGCGTAGGCGGTGCTGGTGTTCGCCCCTTTCCTGACTATCACGTCAGCTAGAGCGTGTGCCGCTTCTTCTCTGACATCAGCTCCCAGCCTCAGCTGGTCAAACAAAGCTCTGAACCCTCTAGTCTTCACAAGTCCCTTTCTCAGCTCATTTTCCACCAGCTCCTCTTCCTCAATCTCCTCCAGCAAGTTGTCGCCGTGGGAGAGGATGACATTCACATTGTGTCTAGGCAAAGGATGGTCGCTTAGGCTTTCTTCGCCTTCTCCTTCTGGCAACAATATCTTCCCAGCCGCGTATTGCTTCTGAAACACACCTCTGATGACATAGCAGTCCATGGTGCCATGACTCTTTTGTCTGTGTAGAATGCAATATTCTGGATTATCATACTCCTCACGCGTCAAAGGGGGTCTTGTCGCCCTTTTGGTGAGAATGCCTTCCTTCAACCACTCCTCCACCAACTGGTAGGTGAGTTCCTTGGAAATCGGGAGCTTTGGTGGGGGCTCCTTCCTTTCATAGCTCTTGGGAGGCAGCATGGTTCTGTAGCTTTTCCTCCTCTTGTCATCCACGGCGTTCACGTCAAAAGCGATCTGGTCTTTGGTTCTTTTTCCCTGTTTCTTCATGGCCTCGGTAACATCCATTGCTCTTCCGAGCAGCTCAGAGAAAGTAGTGATCTTGCTAAGTGCCAGCAATATTTGCAAGCCGTCTTCGATGCTTTTGATGCACCCATAGACCAGGTCTGCTTCGGGGAGAGTCTCTTTGCAGTGCAGCGCCCTGTCCCTGTACCTTTTGATGAAGGCGGTCAAGCTCTCCCCTACTCGTTGCCTTACACGACCAAGGTCCATGATATGGATAGCACCTTCCTCTTCCAGAAACTTGTTACAAAACTCTATAGTCATTTCCTCCCAAGTCCGGATTGACGCTGGGCGCAACTTGGAGTACCAAGTGAAAGCGCGCCCAACCAGGGACTTCGAGAACTCTCTCAGCCTTAAACAGTGGTCTGCACTGTATACCCCCAGATCATCCACGTACGTCATCAAATGTTCACGTGCGCTCCCGGTTCCATCAAACTTTCGGAACATTGGAGGCGCATACCCTTGCGGGTAGCGATAGGCAGCTACATCGGCGGTAAAAGGAGGGTTTAGATTTATTACCATATTTTGTCCTTCCTTGTGCGCCTGTAGGATGCGCTTCAGCTCCGCTTGCGTGACCAGAGCGTCCTCTGTGCTTTCTCTCCTTCCACTTGTCTCGTGCTGGAATTCCTCCTCTGATTTCGCTCTTGCCCTTGCTAGTTCTGCCTCTCTGCGCGCCTCTTCTTCTTCCCTTAGCCTCGCGCTCAAGGCTTCCCTTTCTTCCTTTGCTTTGGCGGACTGAGCTTTGTATTCAGCCACTATTTCAGACAGCGCGCCTTGGTTCGCTATCAGAGAGTTGAGTAGCACAGCGGATATTACAACTTGAGTGTTGGAATCGCCTTCTATATGGGGGATTTTGATGTGACTCGGCGTTTCTTTCTCGCCGCCGAGCTCTTCTTCTTGAGGCTCTTGGTCATCTTCTGGAACGTCGGAGGGAGAACGAGTGTTATCGCTTCCTGGGTTGGCTGGGCTGAAACTCAGCCTCCTTGAGCCTTGTCCCGTCCCACGACTTGCGTGACTGGTCGCCGGGTTCTGAACAGTGATCACCGGCGTCACCTTTGGGATGGTGTCTCCTGTAGGTGTTTGTTGCACGACATGAGCCCCTTTTCCTTCGTGATTGGAAGCCATAGCTTCCCCAGCGGAGTCGCCAATTGTTTCGGTCCGCTTTGTGCGATAAGTAAATAATCAGTGCAAAGATAATGGGTTCGTAAGCTTAGTGAAGCATTTGGCTTTTATTACTTTGAAATGGGACTTGGGGAGAAAAATACAAGAGCGAGAGGTTCACACTTATGGTGTTTACGCAAAGTGAGGGAGTGTGCGCCTTCGGATTTTCACACTCTCCTCTGTATTCTGAAACTCAAGCTTTTTACAGAAGCTTCTATTCTCTCCTCTCTCTTACGCTCTCTTGGGATTTCAGTTGATTTTTGGAGTCTTAGTCTCCCCTTCCCTCGGTTCAGATTGCCCTGTACGTTGGAAGAGATCTTTCTCTTATAAGATCTCTCTTGCTCATTGGTCTTTCCCTTCTCTTCACATGGTCCACCGGTCTGTCCTCTTTTTCCTTCTTTGCAGCTGTTATCTTCAGAGACCGTTTTGTCTCCTTTACTTCTTTTAGCTTTGCCATTGATTGTTCACAGTGGGAGCTTTGCAAGGCTTCCCTTTTTCGTCTTTCCTCAAACGAGGGGCTGCATGACGTGAGCCAAGATGCTCTGGCTTCTCATGCACGTTCCTCATAGCCTGGGGAACCGGATTCTTTTGTTTGCACATGTACGCCTTCCCGGACCCTGTTTCCTGTTCGCTTTCACTTATCAATACTTTTTCCTCAAGTTTCCGTGATACCTGAGGCGTTCTAGGGGAGCTCGTCGTGTCCATTGGCATCGGCACGCCTTACTCCACTTATTAGCTGTGACGTCAAAATGTGACGCCTTGATGGCTGTCGCTTTGAGTGCGACGCCTCGGGTGGTTCCTGGTGTTCGTACGCCTTCTCTTGGTATTTTTATTTTGTTTGGTGATTTCGGGCCTCTTTATGTATTGGGCCTTGCGGTGTTGGGATTCCAAATAGTGGGGTATCAACAACGTGTATAAGGAGGGAGTATGCTTTCTCGGATATGTGGTTTTATTGTTTCATAGAAGGGAGAAAATGAAAACCCATGGAAAGCCAAGGAGGGAGTGAGTCGTTGGTTCTTGGGGGAGGGAGTATATTGCTGTGTTTTGTTTCTTTTGGGGAGAAAGAAATGAACTTGAAACTTAATGAAGAAGGGAGCATGACACTACAAGAAAAATCTTGATTAGATATGGAATTTCCCATAGTTAATCCATAGCTAATTTGCACCTAAACTCTTTAGCTATGGAATAAGATATGAATTCGCTATAAAGTGCTCCATAGCCAATACCTCCTAGCTGATTGGCTACGTAAAATTTTGATATCTAATCTATAGCTAATTTAAAAATTTCCATAGCTAATCTACATCTAAATCCATAGCTATATATTACTACTAAAATTCATTGATTCCATAGCTAATTAGATGGAGAATTTTTCATAGCTATCTCCATAGCTAGATTTTGCAGCTATTCAATGGTTAATCCATATCCATTGCATATCTAATCTATAGCTATTGCATAGCTAATCTATATCTAATTTATGGCTCTAGCAATTCCATAGCTATTTAATAGCTAATACATACACAAATAATTTCACTAATCCACATATAGCATTTATATTATATATATATATATAATAGAAAAAAGCAATAATAAAAAGATGAAAAGGAACAACAAAGTATCATAGTTAAATTAATTTATATGATCGTTGTCTACTAAACAAATTATCAAGCTTCTAAAAACCTTCAACCAAACACAAACCAAATTTACTAATTCAAAACAAGTTTCATTGGTTCAATTGAACACAAAACAAATGTACTAATTCAAATTAAATTTAAATTCACTAGTTCAATCTATTACTAATAAAGCCAATCTTCATTGTCAGCATGTTCTTCCTCAACTGCTCCTTCACCTTCCCCAACATTTCTAGCTTGAGAGCCATGAATGTTGGATAAGATGGGGGCTTCAAGATGGACATCAATTGTGTTTGCAAAACACTAGTCAATTGTGTCTCAACAAAAGTACTTATCACTGCATTTGCTGCTTCCTTTATGTCTTCTTGAACCTTGTGAGAAGACCCCATAACATTTGCAGATGAAGAATGTATGGATCCATGAACACCAATACCTAAATTGCGAACCCTTGAGAATCGTCCTTTCTTGTTAGGACCTGACATTTCTGCCCAAACCTCCTTATTAACCACATGATGAGAAGAAGTTTCTTCTCCATATTTCTCTTGCATTTTAGCATCATATGAATCCTGAAACAACAATTAAAAGTATTTGTTCCAATCAGTGTTTCAGCACCAAGCATACATATACACTAATGTGCAATAGCTTAGATATATGTCATAGCTTAGATATATGCCAATGTTTTTTCTTTTCAAACTTGTTCAATAGTTTCTTTATCAAGGGTCAGACTTCAAACAGACTAGCAAGATATATGTCGTAGAGAGATTGTTTCATTCAAACAGAAGCATAATTAATTAATAACTAGTCTATGACATCTAGCAGAAATTGATCAGTATATGAAACTTGAGATTCCTGCATATTTGAAGTACTTAAAAAATGCACTTCTCTCTAACAGTTTGCATTCTGGAAAGTGGAAACTAAAACAACTAAAATAGCTGATTGGAATCCACATAAGGGCTAATCTAGACAATAATCCAGTTTCCAATAAACAATTAGGGGTTTTGCAGGCTACAGATTTCTCTTGTTAATGCAATGCAAGATGTATATTGACATGACTGATGTTCAGATTCACTTCTTAATTTCCAGAATAGTTCACTTCTCATGGCATAGGAATAACAACAATAGCACACTTAACATCAATTGAACTAAATTAAAATTCAAAATCACAAAGGCAGGCATAATTAAACAAAATAGCACACTTAAACAACACTAACAACAATAGCACACTCACATGGCTGTACTGCCACTATTGCTCGATTTCATTCACAAGCTTATGCTAGGAAAAAAAGCGAGGAAAGAGAACAAATAAATGATATACCTGAATGAATTATAATAATCTCACACAAAATCAGTAGCAATCGAAAGCCAAATTGAGAATGACAAACGAAGATCACTTAATCTGAATTCTAAGGCAAACGCTCCATCTCTCCAATGTCATGTTTCCAACTACATTAGACAAACAAAAAAGCAACCAATCATTCAAATTAAGAGAATAAAAGTAATGTAACAAAGAAGTACTAACAGAGAATAAAAGTAATGTAACAAAGAATAACAGTAAAGTAATGTAACAGAAAAGTAATGTAATGTTAAGAGTTACTTCACATGATATGAGCTAAGATAGTAGATTATGAAGTTATAGGTATTAATAAAATAAATAGATCTGCTTACTGCCTAACCAATTATATTGCCAGAATGCAATTAGCTGTTATGGCAAACCATTCAAATGAAAAGAAAATTTAAAAGTTTTTTGCATCAGAGTGTACAGATAACAAAAGTGGCTTACTTGAGCTTCAAAGTTTTGATCAAGAAGGATGTTCATTTCAAACTTCCAAATATGCAAGCATCAGTAATTCGACTTCATCCCCTGATACCAACTTCACTGGCCAAGAGCATGACAACAAGGTTCATTTTAGTTTCAAAAAGGTACCCCTCAATTCTTTATTTTCTGTTTTACACAGTTCAACATCATTCTTGGGCTTCTTGTTTATTGCTTAAACCAAGGGAACTGACAAGCAATACTTAAACCACAATCACTAGTTTATTGCTTCTCATTTTCACAAAACTAATCTGATTTTCATATACCTAACTGTTGATGTAATTTTTCAGATCAAGATACTACAACGCAACAGGGATGGTCATAAAAAACACTAGACAATTATGCCAAATGTTTTGCCCAGATTTACAAATAATTTCTTCAAACACATAAAGGGATAATAATAACATGGAACTACTCACAATTCAGTAAAATGCAAACAAAATGCAGCAATTCAGTAATATGATAAATGATAAAAAGGATATAACTACTCACAATTCTTCTAAAGTTGTCAAGTCAGATATAGTGGCAGGAATCGGGCCTTCCATCGATGTACCATATACAAATCTGATAAGCACCCATAACCATATCCACATATGGATTCCTAGTCTTCACGTCTTCATCATCATGGACACCACTATTCTCCCATCGATCCTCACCATGACTAGTCCAATTTACGTAAACCTCCATAAATCCAAAATTATATAAATGCAAGAAAATATCTGCAAGAAAACCAAAGTTCTTATAGCCAAATACTACATGATCTAACACTGTTTGTACATTTATATCTACAAAGTAAATAGTAATTAGTTAATACCACCATGTGTGAAGGAGTTGACAGATACAAAGAGAACAAAAAAAAAGTGCAAACCAAGACAAAATAACAAAATCATCATTTGACACAAGAAAAGTTGGTTGAGGCAAGTATATAGTCCTCTTAAAAGAAAAGAGCAGCCAGAAATTGTAAACTAGAACTAAACAATAATCAGTTGAAAGGGAGAAAGTTAAGGAGAAAGCATTTTACTTGGTGATAGTGTCTAGCCAAAAATTCACCCCCAACTCTCAGTGAACCAGTACCAGACAAGCATTGAACTGTAGTAACCCTGTTCTCTTGAATAGCAGGGCTATAACCAAAAAAACGTAAGCATATGAACAATTAGATACAAGCAATAAATCACAGACCGAACAAAACCAACTGCAGCAAAGAGAAAAAATAAAAGTAGTTAATTTCAGCAACATTGTGTTTCTATGTTCTATTATTATTAACCTGTCAGCACCTAAAAAGAGGCTAGCACTCAATTTATTAAAATCAGCAACCCCAACAATCGGAAGATAATTCTTGTTGCGCGACCTGAAAAATGACACAAAACAGAACAACGTGATCAGATCAGATCGAATATAATATAATAGTAATAATTTCATCCTCAAAGTAAATAGTAATTAGTTAATAGTCATTGCATTTTCTAAAGGATGAGTGCTTTTTTGTAAATAGATAACTAAATAAGAATGGAGGGAGTAAGTAACTTTATTAATCTGCGTATAAGTCTACTCCAAATACTTGTATTCAGGAATGCATTTAGTAGTAAAACCAGAAAACAAATGTTATTAGCAGTAGTGGGATATCCTCAATACTCCATAAATTGAATGCAACTTCTCAATAAGTACTGCAAAAGTAATAAGAGAAGGAAAAAAACTTCAAAATTAATAAATATACCAAGGGGAAAATATATACAAATAGAACAACCACAAGAACAGGCATATACCAGTTACTCTCAAATCATAAAAGGAGAATGAGAAATGGAAACCACTTATTCTCAAAACATACATTAGAATTAGAACTAACCATCAGTATTGTTAATAAACTCACTATAACACAAACCACTAAATAGTCACATGCACTTACAGTGGCAATTATCAAAATAGCGAGCTTCCTAGAATCAATCTAAAAAAATTAAGTTAAGGTATAATTAGGGATTTTCATAAAACTAATAGGGATTTTAATTAGGGATTATAATTAGGAGCAATAAACTCACAGAGTCAGCAGCAATAAACCTAGAAACAATCTAATTAGGGATTATTCTACTGAGGAAAGAGGACAAATGAATCGAAAACCTAATAATCTCACAATGAGGAAAGAGGACAAATGAATCGAAAACCTAATAATCTCACACTGAGGAAAGAGAATAAATGAATTGAAAAACTAATAATCTCACAGAAAAGAGAATCGAGGGAGAAAACCTAGAAAATCGAGATCGAAAATGGAAGGTGAAGCTCAACGAAGCACAAATCGAAGAACGAAGCTCGAATCGAAGATCGGCGAAGAGGAAGGTGAAGCTCGAATCGAAGATCGGCGAAGGTGAGATAGACGAAGGCGAGTAGAGAAGGCTGATCAAAGAGGCAGGTTTAGATCGGCGAAGCCATTCTCGAAGCCTTTCTCATGGATATTGCTTATTTCTCGAAACCTTTCTCGAAGAGGAAGAGGAAGGTTTTTTCATTTCTCATGTCTCAGTGAAGGATTTTTCATTTTTGGCTACTCAGATGTTAAGCACGTGTGACTTAGACTAAGAATGTAATAAGACTTATCAGTAAGTTAAGAATGTGCTTAGAATGTAATAAATGTTAAAACTAAAAAAAAAATTAATATTAGATATTGCTGCACATTTGCTAGGGAATTATGTTCCTAGTTAAAATTAACTTCAAAAAAAATTTTTTGCTGTGGAAAATTTCCTAGCAAATTAAAATAGCTATAAAAGTTTATATTGCTACAAATTTGTCATAGCTATTTAGTATCTATTTCGTAGTTATTTGTTTGGACAAATAATTTTTTTAAATCTTCTAAATTTAGCTTGGGAAATATATTTTGTAGCAAATTCCTAGTTAATTGGCTATATATTAGCTATGGAAAATTTCCATAGCAAAATTTCATAGCTAATCAAGAGTTTTCTTGCAGTGTGAGTCATGTAAAAGAAGGAGGAAGTATTTATTTATTTTTTTTAAGAAACACAAATGAGCAAAATAAATAAAAATTAAAATGATTGAATAAAGGTGAGAGGAGGGGACGGTCTTGGCTTAAAAAGATGGGGGTTTCATTTACTTTTAATTAAAATACCAATAGGATAGTTAGGGTGGTAATAATATGAGCATTGTGACAACTTGGGGGTTTATTTTTCAAAAGACTTTTCCTCTCCCTCACAAATTCCAAACCGTGGTAACATAACACATAGGGGTAAAAATGAAAATTTCTTTAAACTCTTACGGGGTGCATTAAAATCATGCTCTAATAAATTACAAAACACTATAACAATGTTATATATATTAAATCCCCAAAAATAATAGTCTTCTACAAACCATAAAAATTAAACCTTCACTTGTTATAAAAACAAACTCTATAGATTTATAAATATTCACTTTGACTGTCACATTATTTTATTTGATCCTCATATGAAAACGTAATGCCTTTGAAAATCATAATAACGAAATCAAATAAATCAATAAATTAGTAAATAAATAAATAAACCGAAATCCATTGCTAAAGCAAATAAAATCAACCTGTCAAATTCAAATCCCAAAAACTGAAATCCGACACATTAACGTTTTAGTAACTCCTCTTTACAGAAATAAATTACTTAAAAATATAATTTATTCAAATATGAAAAATTTGCGAGTATTACAAAGAAGATGATGATGATGATGAAGAAAGGGGAGGGTTTTAAATTGAGAAGTCTTTTGAATGGTGATTTTTTTTTATCAATCACAAATGCGACGTCATTTCAACGACTCTAACTATCACATGATATTTTTGTTAATGTCCCTTAACGAATGCTAGAACTAGAAATTAATGTGAAGAACTTTTCATAAAGTCAAGAACTTAAAAGCAATTTTATTAATTACGAGAAACTAAAATAAATGTCCAATATAAATCGAGGGACTAAGCGATAGTTTAGTCAACTTTTTTTTTGGAAAAACCACTAGATTGGTCCTGTAAGTTATTTTTTAGTTGCGATTTCGTCCCTTAGCTTTTTTTCGTTTCAAATAAGTCCTGAATTTGTCGCCATGTACCAAATCAGTTATTTCCGTTAATTTTTTTCCATTAAGTGACATGTGTCACTCAACTAATGGTGTCACGTATTAAAAAAATGGTTTAATGATTTTTTTAAAAAAATTTCTTGTGGTGACACGTGTCACTTAATGGAAAAAATTAATGGAAATGACTGATTTATTACACGATAACAACTTCAGGACTTATTTAAAACGAAAAAAATTAAGAAACGAAATCGCAACTAAAAAATAACTTATGGAACCAATTTAGGATTTTTGCCAATTTTTATCCACCAGCCATTTTACTCCACAATCCCTCGCGGGCTCCCGGTTCTCCACAAATATATAGAAGGAGGCAGATGCTAGTTTGCTCCGACCTAAATAAGTTTTTATTTAAAATGCTCCTCGTAAAAAACATGTTTTGTTAAAATGCTCCCCATTCTTGTTGTCGTTGGATCATGTTTAAAAAGAACGAACGGACTAAAATAATTCATGAATAACGGAAGCAAAGGTTAATGAACATATTTGCTAAATTGTCCCTGCACGTCCCACATGAGACGTATGTGCAACTTTTTACACACAACGTATGTCCCAGTGAGGACGTAGTGGTAATTATTTTTGTTGCCCACTCGAAAAATACCACTTATACGTGCAATTGAGAAATATTTTTGTTGCCCAGTTCAATTAAGAATTTTTTTAAAAAACAACTTACGTCTAAGAAGAGATGTACAGGGTTTTTTTTACACAAACCCATACGTCTCAAGTACGACGCACGAGTTAAATCTTTAAACCATGTACGACTCGATTGAGACGTATGCGTTAAATTTTAGGCTGTTTTTTCATAAAGGATAATAAATTATTTTAAAATACCACACCACATTATTGGTTTAATTTTTTTGAAACCACTTACGTAAACCATACGTCCCATGTAGGACATAGTGTTTAACTTTTAAAATACCAATTACGTCTTAATTGAGATGTAAATGATATTTTTTTAAGGTTGTTCATAACCTATTTTAATACGTCTGATGTAGGACGTAGTGTTTAATTTTTAAAATACCAATTACGTCTTAATTGAGACGTAAATGATATTTTTTAAGGTTGTTCATAACCTATTTTTTAACCTACATCTTAGATGAGACATAGGTTTTTTTTATCTCTTGACAAAAGAATCATCTTGGTTTGACAAATTAAGGGGGAGGAATTGCTACGAAAAATTTCTGTAGCAATTTCGTAGTAAATCAGCTACAGATTAACTAAGGAAACTAATTTTCGTAGCTATTTTTAGATTAAATTTCAAAAAATCCTTAAGCCTATGTCGAGACGTGCGACTCTTTATATAGTATCAAAAATAGCTATGAAAATTTGTTTCTCTAGTTAATCCGTAGCTGATTTGCTACGAAATTGCTACAGAAAGTTTCCGTAGCAATTCCGTAGCTGTTTCACATGGCCCATGTGAAATCAAAATAAGACGGATGCACATAATAATGAATTTTGCTCAAATTGCTTATACGTCTAACTTGAGACGTATGGTGTTATATAAATTTATTAACTCGTGTATGTGAATGAAAAAATATAAATTCTCAATACGTCATAGCTGAGACGTAGGTTGTGTATAATAAGTTGCATCTATGTCTTCTGTGGGACGTGTAGAGACAATTTGACAAATAGATCATAAATTTTGCTTCCATTAATCCTGAATTATTGTAGTTCGTTCATTCTTTTTAAACATGATCTAATAATGCAGACAAGGAGAATCATTTTAAGAAAACACGTTTTTCAAGAGGAGTATCGCATGCTCGACTTTGAGGGAGCAAATTAGAATAAGCCATAAAAGGAAGCATTGGTGCGAATTACGTAGCTAGGAAACTAAGGGGCAAAAAGGAAAAAAAAAAGTTGAAAGTGGAAACTCAAAATTTCATGTGAGATCATCAAGTTATCTCCACTCCACCACCACCACCAGTCACTGCTTTCAAAACAATCATCATCTTTATCTCTTGTTCCACAGTTCCCTTATAAACCAATCTAGTTGCTTTCAATATCATCCTTACTCTAAACAACTCTCATCAAAATAAAACCCACCTTTGCCATTGTTTCACTCCCTCAATGCAATGGAGGGCACTCTTTTCAACACCAGGCCTGTTTTCCCAGTCCCACCAAACAGACCAACACAACAACCTCAGCAACAACAACAACAACAACAACCTTTGAAATTCAAACCAACCCTTCTCCCACTCACTACTTACTCTCCGCCACCACCTCCTTCATTTCATTTAGATTCCCTTCTCCAACATCTCCAACACCTTTCTTCTTCTTCTTCATCTCCCATCACCACTCACAACAACCTCACACTTCATTCAAATAATAGAAAACAACCCATTTCAGGTTCTGGCTCCAGAATTGATGAGAATCAATTTTCTGATGAAAAGTTTGGATTTTTATCAGATAAGGGTAAGTTAATGCTCAATTCAATTGTTGGGTCACCTTTGCATAATTTGAATGATTTCTTTAACTCTGTGAAAGTTGAGCTTCTTGAAGTTGACTTTCCCAGTCTCTTGAAAGCTTTGGGGATTTCTGGGAACTGGGAAAGAGCACTTTTGTTGTTTGAATGGGTTTTGTTGAATTCTGGGTCTGAAAATTTGAGGGTGGAGAAGGAGGTTATTGAAATTATGGTTAGAATATTGGGTAAAGAATCGCAGCATTCAATTGCGTCCAAGCTGTTTGATTTAATTCCTGTTGAAGAGTACTCCCTTGATGTCAGGGCTTACACCACTATTCTTCATGCCCATGCTCGCAGTGGGAAGTATACGCGAGCTATACATGTATTTGAGAAGATGAAGGAGACCGGTCTTGATCCGACTTTGGTCACTTACAATGTTATGCTTGATGTTTATGGCAAAATGGGTCGTTCCTGGGATAAAATCTTGGAACTTTTGGATGAGATGAGAACTAAAGGGCTTGAGTTTGATGAGTTTACCTGCAGCACGGTGATATCTGCTTGCGGGAGAGAGGGTATGCTAGAAGAAGCAAGGGATTTTTTCGCTGAATTAAAATTGAATGGCTATAAACCCGGAACTGCTACATATAATTCTTTGCTGCAGGTTTTCGGAAAGGCTGGAGTTTACACAGAGGCCCAGAGCATCTTAAGGGAAATGGAGGATAATGATTGCCCGCCTGATTCTATTACATACAATGAGCTTGTGTCAGCATATGTAAGAGCCGGGTTTCATGATGAAGGGGCAGCTGTCATAGATACGATGACCAAGAAAGGAGTAATGCCAAATGCTGTTACGTATACTACTGTTATGAATGCCTATGGTAAGGCAGGAAAGGAGGACATGGCATTAAAGTTGTTCAGTCAGATGAAGGAGTTGGGTTGTGTTCCCAATGTATGTACATACAACTCTATCCTTGGAATGTTAGGCAAGAAGTTAAGATCCGACGACATGATTGAAATTTTATGTGACATGAAATTGAATGGATGTGCACCTAATCGTGTTACGTGGAACACCATGCTTGCTGTATGTGGTGAGAAGGGTAAGCAAAATTATGTCAAACGAGTTTTAAGGGAAATGAAAAACTGTGGATTTGAGCCTGACAAAGACACGTTCAATACATTAATTAGTGCATATGGTCGGTGTGGATCTGAAGTTGATGCTGCAAAAATGTATGGTGAAATGGTTAAAGCAGGCTTTACTCCATGTGCAACGACTTATAATTCTCTTCTGAATGCTCTTGCTAGGCGAGGTGATTGGAGAGCAGCAGAATCTGTCATTATGGAAATGAGAACCAAGGGCTTTAAGCCTAATGAAACAACATACTCGCTCTTGCTTCATTGTTATTCTAAGAATGGGAATGTCAAGGGGATAGAGAATGTTGAGAAAGAAATTTACGATGGTCATGTCTTTCCTAGTTGGATACTTTTTAAAACACTCGTCATTGCATACTTCAAGTGCAGACACCTTAAGGGAATGGAAAGGGCATTTCAGCAATTGCAAAAGAATGGATACAAACCTGATTTGGTTGTAATCAACTCCATGATTTCTATGTATGTTCGATACAAGATGCATGACAAGGCACATGGAATGCTACATTTTATTCATGAAAGTGGCCTGGAGCCAAATCTTGTCACCTATAATAGCTTGATGGATTTGTATGCTCGACAAGGTGAGTGCTGGAAAGCAGAAGAAATGCTCAAGGAAATTCAAAACACCGGTCAGAGGCCAGATGTTGTGTCTTATAATACTGTCATCAAGGGATTTTGCAGGCGAGGACTCATGCATGAAGCTATTAGAGTTCTCTCGGAGATGACCGCTAATGGAGTTCGACCATGCATCTTTACATACAACACTTTCTTAGCAGGCTATGCAGCACAAGGGTTGTTTAATGAAGCAAATGAAGTCATAACATACATGATTGAGCATAATATTGGGCCCAATGATCTAAGTTACAAGATTGTAGTTGATGGTTATTGTAAAGCAGGGAAATATACAGAAGCTATAGACTTCGTGTCTAAGATTAAGGAGATTGATAACTCTTTTGATGTTCAATCTGCTAAAAGGCTAGTTTCATGTATTAGGGAGGGTTTGTGATCGTCACTTTGTCAATTATCAATTATCCCTTTGGATTTCATTGTAAACTCATCAACTTCCTAAAATATATAAACTACATTCTGTCTTCTTGTGCCAACTTCTTTAATCTTTTAGGTTTTAGCCCTTTCTCTGTCCAAAGTTTTGCTATCCTTCAATTAAGTACAAGAAAACGCGCAACTTTCTAGCTCACAAGTGTTTGGGATTGAATAAATATTATTGGGCTTAATATGTTACTAAAATAAAAAGAAAGGGATCTAAGGTGAAGCCCAACATTAAGGCCCAATTGGCAATCAAGGCCCCATGTTACCGCAGATATCAGGACGTGGAAGCGTCCTCCCCCATAGCATCCCAGCAATGTCACCAATGGAGAAAACACGTTCCAACCAGAAAATACAACACATCTTGTTACAGTAACGTGTTTTCCCAAGGAGATGAAGACCAGAAGCTTCAACTACAAGCATGTACAGCCTTGAGCCAATCACCCCCATCAAGCATGTCATTCAAAACTACCATTTATGGAAAATATGTTATTCCTATCAGTAGCAAAAAAGGGATTCCTTGCAAGATGGGTTGACAGTGAAAAAGGAAGAATAACCAGTGGACAAAGAGGAGAAACAGTACAGTGATCATCAGTCCAAAAAGAGAGAGAACGTGAAGGCCAAGTTACAAATCCACTGTAAAAGGAGATCATGATACAAGGCAAAGGCATCAGCACAAAGCTAAGGCAACCCAACTTAGTGCAAAGCCAAGGCAATCAGAAACAAAGAGAGAGAACAAACCAAAGGAGAGAGGAAAACGCTGATACTGTAACACTGTAACGTAGCATTGAAGAAGAACGTGAGAGCGTCCTAGAAAAACATAACCACTGTACATGTTGTTATCTGATAACTGCACTTCCCTACCTCCTTCACACTCCTCTCCAGTATTCAATGAAGGAAAGCATCAGTTAGCAAAGTCCATACACACCAAGAAAGTCCGGAACAAGCTACAACGACCCAGCTTGAAGAGAAAGCATAAGAGAGAGCAAAAGGGGATAATCTTCACTGTTATTGTGTTCGGACTAATCCTCGTCGCCTTCGTGCAGGGGTGACGCTTAGGCAAGGATAGCCCGCTTCGGGAACTCCGCAGAGTGGCGTGGCTTGGAAGGCTTTTAGACGAAAAGTCTTCCCACAAGGCATGTCAAGCCTTGGAAAGGGAAGGCGTCCCTGTTTTCATGGAGAAACGAATATGGAAGGAACTAGCTTGTTAATGATGAGGACGCTCTCGAGTAACATGCCCATGCCCCCTGGCCAACCTGTCTGGATCTTCTAAGACATGCAGCAAAGGTAAGTCACAGCTCCATCATGAGCTGGGCGTCCTCATCATCACTTTCAAGGTTCCTTCCTCATCCAGTTCATCACCCCTCCCAAGGAACCAGGGACGCTTTCGTCTATTCACCGCTCCAAAGCGCCCTCCGGGGAGTTCTCAATATTTCCTTCATTTTTATTGTATTGAAGCCATTGATTTCACTAAGTTTACGAACCCATCCCTTTATTTTGCATTCCTGATATTTTCTTTGCAAAATATAAAATCCTGGCAGAAACAATTGGCGCCGTTGCCGGGGAAATCATGGCTTCAACTCTGAAAGGAGATACACCAGGAGATGCTTAGAGGGTGATTCTTGATGGCACAAGAATGACCATTGTAGGAAGTTCTGGAGCAACAGTATCACAAATCACTGATTTGGGAAGCGCTTCACAAATACCAATCTCAACAGTCTCCAACCCAAGAAGCGTTGCAGCAAGGAGGTTGTCTTTCAGCCACGAAAAGCGTCCTTTCCAAAAGCGTCCACATTCGCTTTTACTCAGCTCTCCAGAAAGCGCTCAGGCAACCGGAGGAGTGAAAATACGCTCTGGCTAAAGAAGGCGCTCCAGTACGGAAAGTAAAAACTTAGCAGCAAAAGCGCACCTAGGAAGTTCACATAGCAACACTGCTACCAGTTATCTGTGTTATAAGCTAAGTACATACAACTCTCAACTTAGTCCTATTTACTATCATGTCTATTATTTATATACTGGTATGCCTTCACATGTATTTGATTATGATAGATATATATGTCATGATGAAAGAAAATATGTACTATATCAGTTACTGTGTGTGCAGTTAAAAAATAATAATAAAAAATTTTACAGTATGTGTATGCTCATTATGTTGCTAGTTTTTGTTTGCATCCATGTCTAAATATGGCTTTGGTAGAGTCACTTTCTTATGATATCATGTTCTGCCTAGCTAATTTCATGTCTAATATTATCCTTATGGCAATGATTTATTTTTACCTTGACTGGATGACATGAAGTGATATGGAGATGATTTGAACTCTGTGTTTGTCATGGCAAGGAACTGTATATGTGTATTCCATTATGTAATGTACTGCGTGCAGTTAAAAAAAATAATAATAATAGTTACAGTACGTGCTTTTGTATGCATCCATGACAACTTTGGTTTGATAGCTCTAATGTGATATTATGATTTAATTTACAGCATTATACTGATATAGTTACCTTGTCCTAAATAACAACATTATCTAACATTGATATGAATAGTCTATCATGATAGTTATTGTTGTCATAATCTTGCTAACTGTTCTTTGCTCAACCACTGCATGATTTGAATAAACTATTTTTTCATGATTTCAACATGCGAACACAATGTTTCATGCTATAAGCTGCATAGACACTTAGAGAGCGTGCTTTTGAAAAAGTGTTATATGAAAGCATGATATGAACAATGTTACATACTGATACATGATTGATCTTGTAAATAATTCACTAAGAGCTGACTAACAAAACGGGCATGCATAGCATGAAAATATCCGAAAAGTGAGATTTGTTCATGTAGGAACAAGAAGTGACATCTTTCTAAGATTTGAGAAGTCCTTGGTACGCTCTCAGGCCATGATTTACGAAGTTTTGCTAAGACGCTCAATACCGTGAGAGGATCACTTCCTTTGCTATAGATGATAAGCACCTGATCTGCATAAAGCAGAAAAGCGCTATTTGTCTTGCCCAGTGAGAAGGCAATCACAAAGTTTTGTATTAAACAGCGAATAACAAAGCAATAGGTTTCAAGAGAAAGCAACCCAACACAAATAGAAAGATCAGTGACAATCAAGCAGACGAAATCAAGCAAAGAGAAAAGACGAAATCATACTAGAAGACGACGCCCTGCCCAGAACCATCCGTCTAAGGGTGTCCTCAATTCAGAACCAAGGGAGACACCCTGTCCAAAATCAGCAGTCTAAAGGCGTCCTCAGTTTAGTCCCAAGGGCGACTACTTGCCCACTATCATGCGGTCTGAAGGTGTCCCCCAGTTCAGTCTCGAAGGAAAAAGAAAGTGTGCAAGTCCAGGAGCGACTTTTGAAGGCGCACCCTTGTCAAAAGCGCCCCTGTTCAGTGTTCATATTCAACAGAATCAGTCAACCGAAGGCACACCCTTGTCAAAAGCGCCCCTGTTCAGTGTTCCTATTCAACAGAATCAACCAACCGAATGTGTAACTTCGTCAAAAGCGCCCCCTATTCAATTTCAAATACATCGTTCAGTCCAACCCAATCAATTAACTAAAGGCGCACCCATGCATAAGGCGCATCCCTATAGAAGGCGCATTGAAAAAAAAGAGGTGTGTTGAATCTAGGAATCCTGGAGAAAATGCAAAACAGAAAGACAAAAATTTGAGAGCAAATTACATCAGACGGTGAATCCGAACTAGAAAGAGGAAGGCTACCTCGAAGCAAATAATGAAAAGGCGAGCTTAAACACAAAGTCAAGAAGACGGAGCAGTATAGAAATCCAAGTGTTTGCAAACTGATAATGGCAAGAAAAGCAGCAAGAAGAAAGAAAAGTAGCACCCATGACAAGAAGTGCCAAAGACTTGCACAAGTGCTACCTGATAAAGCGCCCAGTTATTTGCGCTCTGAAAAAATTGCACCCTGATATGTGCACCCTGATTTGTGCACCCTGATATGTGCAAAGCGTCCAGTTATTTGCGCTCTGAAAACCGCACCCTGATATGTGCACCTTGTGCACCCTGATATGTGCGAAGCGCCCAGTTATTTGCGCTCTGAAAAAATTGCACCCTGATATGCGCAAGAGCGCCCTGATATGTGCAAAAAACTTAAGTTGCACCCTGATATGTGCGAAAGCACCCTGATATGTGCAACCTAAGTATAAATCAAGAAATTGCACCCTGATATGTGCGAAAGCACCCTGATATGTGCAACCTGAATATAAATCAAGAAATTGCACCCTGATATGTGCGAAAGCACCCTAATATGTGCAACCTAAATATAAATCAAGAAATTGCACCCTGATATGTGTCAAAGCACCCTGATATGTGCAATCTGAGTATAAATAAAAAACCGCACCCTGATATGTGCACCCTGTGCACCCTGATATGTGCGAAGCGCCCAGTTATTTGCGCTCTGAAAAAAAAAATTTGCACCCTGATATGTGCACCCTGATTTGTGCACCCTGATTTGTGCTCTGATAAGCGCCCTGATTTGCGCTCTGAAACTGCACCATGTTTTGTGCAACCCGAAAAGCGCCCTGAAAAGTGTACCCTGTTTTGTGCATCCTGATAAGCACCCTGATTTGTGCTCAGAAAAGCGTCCAGATTTGCGCTCTGTTTATGCCAAAAGCTGCACCTAGACTGAATATTGCAAATACTCAAGAGCAAAATGCCAAAGTATCAAAGAATTGCAAAACTCACAAGAAGTCAGCCTCCAGTAAAGGGAAAAAGTTACAGTCAGATTGACGGAGAAGCACATTCACTGTCATGCAAAAGAAAGCGAGTCTTACAAAGGGGCTAGAAAATATCCAGAAATACACAAGAACAACAAGCAACAAGCAAAACACTACAAGAATCACAAGTGTACAATTCAGAATGCAAAAGAAGAGAAGAAGGAAAAAGAAAAGGAAAAGAAGAAGAAAAAGAGAAAAGAGAAAAGAAGAGAAGCATTTAACAAAGAAGTACACAAGCAAGTAATCTTGAAGCTCCAAAGGAGATTCTATTCAAAGGAATCCCATTCAAAGAAGCAAGAAAACCATATAGCATGACAAAGACTTCAAGTCAAAAGAAGGTCATTCCTCAAAAAGTCAAGTTACAGCATGATAGAAGCAGAGAAGGCAAAGCCATTCCTCCAAAGGCTAAGTCAATATAGCAAATACAAGGGTCCTATAAATCCAGTAAAAGGAAAAGTGGAGCAACAAAATACAAAGGTTCCAGACTGATGAAGCAAAAGTAAAAAAGCAAAGTGTTTTAAACAGATGCAACAACTAAATCTTGAGCAGAGTGGCCAAAGAAGAAGCCTTGCAGTATAAGACTCTTGTTGAGCGTCCAGTTCAGCATCCACACTCGACAAATCAGTAGTGGCTTTGGACAAAGTGGCAGATATATCACTAATCAAGCATTCCAAATCAGCACGACGCTCCTGTGATGAGCAATCACCAAATCTTGATGAAGAAGGCGTCCTGTGATGAACAATCACCAAATCTTGAAGAAGGCGTCCTGTGATGAAGTTCTGCAGACATCCTCATAACCAGACGCATCAGATGACAAAGCAAAATAGCAAGAAGTACATCACAACCTGTACAGTATGAAAATGATCCAATTCAAGAGCATGATCTAGGTTCCCAAATGCAACGTGAAAATGTTCCAATTCAAGAGCGTGATCCAGATTCCCAAATGCAGAATTATCGAAGCAGCATGGTGCAAAGCATATATTTCAACATCAGAACAGTATCAAAATTGCATAAATGCATCACTGTACAGTATGAAGACAGTAAAGTGCAAAGTGCAGAAAAAGAAGTTCAAGTCAGTACTATCAAAGCAAGTAACCCAAATTTCCAAGAGTCAAGTATGCTAAAACGACACAAAGCTCAGCGACCACAAAGGCGCACAAGTTTTTAATAGAAGTATCAGTGCCTTTAGCAGTAGACATAACATGACAAAAGCAACAAGCGTAAGATCAACAGCAAAGTAATTCTTTCAAGCTCGGTCATGAGTACCACCCAAGGCGCGCTGCAAGACAAGAAAAGTTTCCTCTATGTTCTGTCACCGTCCGCCTTCATGCTAATTAAAGGGCTCTGGCTCTCTCTTCAAGCAACACAGATTATCAAGTCAGTAATCAGATCACAACTATACCTCCCAAGTTGGTCACTATATTCATTCAACACAGAAGGTGTTCAAACATAGCAAGAAAAGTACTGCAAAGATTTGAAGATTCAGAAGGCACAAAGTACAGATAGTTGAATTTGAGTATGGAACTCAAGCACAAAGAAACAGACAGCAAAGAAATTTCAGAAAACAAATCAAGAATTCAAAGTACAAAGAAGCAAAGTCCACCAAGTCATTGATCAGTATGCAAGGTAGCACAATCCAAAGGCAATGTTGCACATGCAATAGAAAGAAGAGCCCGCTTCCCTTACAAATTCACAAAAAGAAGATCAAATTGAATGAGAAGCAAGTGGAAAGACAAAATTCAGTTCACAAGGGGGCTGACCCCTCATATGTATATGCAGAAAGCAACCATGCACCACCAAGGGCGCCTTCATGGTGTCTGAGCTGACAAAAGTTCAATAGTGGTACGAAGCTTGAAGCGTCTCCAAAGTCCACATCTTGATGTGCAAATACCCACAAAAGAAAGAAATGCAAAAACAAAGCAAAGCAATAGCCCGGAGAATCTTAAAATGCACTCACTAAAGGCGACATGGCATGACAGTAGATGACGCTCAACAAAGGCCAAGAGGGTGAATCTATTCTGTAAGCATGGATCAATCTCCAAGAGGTACAACAAAAACGAAGGCGGCCCTAACAAAGGCGATCCCATCTAAGAAAAGAAGCTTACAAAATCACCAGCCAAGAAAGGCGTATTCAGTCGCCCTCAAGGGATCAAAGCACAATCAAATACTCACAAGCAATGAAACCTTCAAAAACAATCATAGTTTCTGACGCCTTTGAAGTAAAAACAAGCATGAAGAGCAAAGCATAAAGCTCACTGAACGAATGCTTCCAAGCAAAAAATTGCAATCACAATTAAAAGGCAAGACCAGTTCAAAAATCAAAGTGAATCCAGTCCGGTAGTCAGCAAGCGCAATCCAAGTGATACATGAGTACCAACGAGCTGGTAACAAGTTTTAATCACAAAAGCATTCACTCATGAGCACTCATGACATTCATTCATGCATGACATTCATTCACGCATAGCACTCGTGACATTCATTCATGCATGACATTCATGACATTCATTCACGCATAACACTCATGATATCATAAAAGCATACAAGAGCTCAAGTATCACGAGACAGAGCAAAACCAGGGGGCTTGCCCTTACAAAAGGAACTCTACTATCTTCGACTCATAAGCAGAATTCAAAACACCTTGGGAAGTTCCTGTTTGCTCTCAAAATGTATTCTGAAATATGAAAACACATTTATCTGCTAACGAGTTTTGTGCAGAATTAATAGTCACAGGAAATGCAGTTGTCAAAATCAACCCCAACAGGAAAGCAACAAGTACAATCACCTTCAAGAAGTTTTGCATCAAAGAGAAAAAACTTTTCTCTTTCATGCAAAAGGGGGCTATTGTTTGGGATTGAATAAATATTATTGGGCTTAATATGTTACTAAAATAAAAAGAAAGGGATCTAAGGTGAAGCCCAACATTAAGGCCCAATTGGCAATCAAGGCCCCATGTTACAGCAGATATCAGGACGTGGAAGCGTCCTCCCCCATAGCATCCCAGCAATGTCACCAATGGAGAAAACACGTTCCAACCAGAAAATACAACACATCTTGTTACAGTAACGTGTTTTCCCAAGGAGATGAAGACCAGAAGCTTCAACTACAAGCATGTACAGCCTTGAGCCAATCACCCCCATCAAGCATGTCATTCAAAACTACCATTTATGAAAAATATGCAATTCCTATCAGTAGCAAAAAAGGGATTCCTTGCAAGATGGGTTGACAGTAAAAAAGGAAGAATAACCACTGGACAAAGAGGAGAAACAGTACAGTGATCATCAGTCCAAAAAGAGAGAGAACGTGAAGGCCAAGTTACAAATCCACTATAAAAGGAGATCATGATACAAGGCAAAGGCATCAGCACAAAGCTAAGGCAACCCAACTTAGTGCAAAGCCAAGGCAATCAGAAACAAAGAGAGAGAGAACAAACCAAAGGAGAGAGGAAAACGTTGATACTGTAACACTGTAACGTAGCATTGAAGAAGAACGTGAGAGCGTCCTAGAAAAACATAACCACTGTACATGTTGTTATCTGATAACTGCACTTCCCTACCTCCTTCACACTCCTCTCCAGTATTCAATGAAGGAAAGCATCAGTTAGCAAAGTCCATACACACCAAGAAAGTCCGGAACAAGCTACAACGACCCAGCTTGAAGAGAAAGCATAAGAGAGAGCAAAAGGGGATAATCTTCACTGTTATTGTGTTCGGACTAATCCTCGTCGCCTTCGTGAAGGGGTGACGCTTAGGCAAGGATAGCCCGCTTCGGGAACTCCGCAGAGTGGCGTGGCTTGGAAGGCTTTTAGACGAAAAGTCTTCCCACAAGGCATGTCAAGCCTTGGAAAGGGAAGGCGTCCCTGTTTTCATGGAGAAACGAATCTGGAAGGAACTAGCTTGTTAATGATGAGGACGCTCTCGAGTAACATGCCCAGGCCCCCTGGCCAACCTGTCTGGATCTTCTAAGACATGCAGCAAAAGTAAGTCACAGCTCCATCATGTGCTGGGCGTCCTCATCATCACTTTCAAGGTTCCTTCCTCATCCAGTTCATCACCCCTCCCAAGGAACCAGGGACGCTTTCGTCTGTTCACCGCTCCAAAGCGCCCTCCGGGGAGTTCTCAATATTTCCTTCATTTTTATTGTATTGAAGCCATTGATTTCACTAAGTTTACGAACCCATCCCTTTATTTTGCATTCCTGTTATTTTCTTTGCAAAATATAAAATCCTGGCAGAAACAACAAGCAATGACATCCTACCTATATTTCTGTGTATGGGACCTAGAATCATTAAAGTCCACATGGCAGCTTAGTTACAAGCTAGTCTATCACAATTGATAGTTTTCAAAAATGTTACTATTAGCATACCCACAAGTGACACCAAGAACAAACACCTTTCTTGTTGAGAAAAAAAAAAAATTGGACCCGCAATTTTTTTTCTTATTACAACATTATAGCTTTTTTTTTTTTCCTCCAGTGAGTGACATTAGCATAATGAGTAATGACTATGTTAATTTAATTCTCGGTTAAACCAAAGTGCCTCAAATCAAATACTACTATTACTGTCAGTTTTGACAAGCTCACGAGTCTGCACAACACTGTTATTGTCATTGTTGAATTATCTCAAACGAAGCTACTTATTAGAAGAATAAAAAAAAACAAAGGAAAGGAAAGAAAAGAAAGTGCACAGCCTTATCCCTAATTCGTTTGGAAAGTCAAGAAAATGCACTTTGCCTGCTAAGTAGGCAGCACAGTGTAACATGTCTTGTAGCATCTCCATCGGTTTGCTTGGAAACGCCACAGCATACATTCATAAATAATTGGAAATAAAATTTATTAAGAAAGTTACTCCAATTAAATAAGATTAATTTTCTCAAATTCATAAAAAAAATATAATTACTTTGAGAAGATTGTATTGAGAATAAAACAAAAATTAAATGAAATTATTAATTTCTAAGAATATTTTAAGAATAATTATATCATAAATAAAAAGTTAATTAATTTTTTCTTATATACGAGATCAGTAAGTACATCTTGTTTTTCTTATATTATATATTATATTTTTTTTTGTCGAAACAAGGTGGTGTCTGGGCTTCACATTTTTTGTGGCCTAACTAATCGGATTCGCGAATTATGCAAGTCTTTGACTCAACGGCATGGATCCTCCTCAGGAATTGTTGTCAGAACTTGAGCCTTTGATCCTGAAGTCCTTAAGCGTCCAGCCAGTTTCCCCTAAGTCAATCCACTTGGGTTTATATTATATATTATATACTCCCTCTGGTTTTATATATAAGCTCCCTTTGAAGACTTTTCTTTGGTCCTTAATATAAGTCTTATTTTCAACTTTCAATGACATTAATTACTTCTTTTCCACAAACACCCCTATTTACTCAACACTTTTTAGATTCACAATAACAATCATAGGGGTATTTTTGAAAAAGTATATCAAATATTTATATTTCCAATACCACTAACAATATTAACTAAGTTTTTTAAAAGGTGTGAAAATTAGTCAAATGAACTTATAATAAGGAACGGATGGAGTATTACAAACGAGAGAATGTGCTTAAATTTTTCTTTTTCTTTTTACTTCATCAATTTTTTTATTGTATTTTTTTAACTAATTCAACAATCCAATTTTAGCATATTTATATGCTTTAACGATCCGAGATATCAAGCATATTTATATACTTACATATACCAATTCACAAATAAAATAACTTTTTCTTCACACCGGCACATGCTTTCTTTGCTAATGTTAGCTAAAAAATTACTCCCTCTGTCTCTTAATATAAGTTACTTTTACCTAATTCACGCATATTAAGAAAAGTGATTATTACTCTCAAATTTATCAAAAACTATGTTGTTATTCCAAAGTTACCCCTATTTAAAACTTTACAACTCTATTCATTTATCTCTTTATTGTAATTATTACCCTATCATCCTATGCAATTATGAGGGGTGTATTTGGAATAAACTCTTCAATATTACCTAGATATTCTAAAACGACTTATAAAAATGAACACCAATTTTACCAAAATGGTATCCTATAATAAGGGACGGAGGGAATATTCCTCTCCTATAGCTACAGTTTTTCTTGTCGGTCCTAGGGAAGGAAGAAAAGAAAAGGAGATGGGATAAAAGGGCGCGTTTCAAATTTAACTAAATAAATAAGCTAAGAGCGAGCATTTCTTTGATTCTTAGGTGATTCTCGTGGCATTTTTTTATATTATGTTACACTCCTTAATGCTTTAAGTAATGTGGGATAGGTTGTAGATGCTATTCAAAAACTATGATTGATTTTTTTTGTTTGCACCCTGGTATTCGGTCTATTGGGCCGACTAATACAGTTCGAGGGGGTCCATTATCCTTGACTTTTTCTTTTTGAACCCCCCTTGTTACTCCTTGGCCCCCATTCGGCATTTTGTTGACGAAATTGCCCTTATGTTATCGATTGAAACAAGGCGGAAGTTGCTTTCCGATTTTAAGTAGGCGGAAACAAATAGAATAATGGATCCGATTTCATAAAGGCAGAATAATTCCGCTTTCGTAAAGTCGGAATGTAATTTTGATTTTCCGCCTTTTTAGAAGCGGAAGAAGTTATAAAATTGTTAAATCCCCAAACTGCCCCTCCGTGAACCCGCCACTTCCCTTCCCTTTCAAAACCTGAAACGTCCCCCCATTAACTCCCTCTCTCTAAACATTTTGAACTCCCTCTCACTCCCATCATTCTCAATCTCGTCCCTCTCACTCAACTCCCGCTCAATCTCCTATGTCTTGCATTCTCCATTCTCGTTCTCCCTCCGTTATTGGCTTCCTCACTCGGTTTAGGCTTCTCACTCAGTGAAGACTTCCATTCTCGGTTTCTCACTCCATTTCTATATAAAGTAAGTGATTTCTCTTTTCATTCTCTCCCATGCTCCTTTATTGATAGTTGGTGTAGGGTTTGTTTTTGATATTATTGAATATTGGTGTGTGTTGTTGTTGCATGTTTGATGTTGTTGTAGTTGATTTGCTGTGACTGTATAGAACGTTCTGATTTGGTAAAGGCGGAAACCTTCCGATTAATGAAAGGCGGTATATTTTCGCCACTTTAAAGACGGAAGTAGTTCCGCTTATGTAAAGGCGGAAGTAGTTCCGCTTTTGTTTCGGCAGAATATTTACGATTTTCTAAAGCCGGAAGTTGTGCCGCCTTCGTAAAGGCGAAAGCTAGTATTAGGCAGTTTTATTATTATTATTATTATTATTATTATTATAATATTCTTGTAATTAATTAATATTCTTATTTTTATTATTATATTAGATTAGTAAGTTCAAAATTAAATAGATTTTGTTTTATAGTAATTTGTTTATTAAATATATAATTTTATTAATTTGTATATTTGAATCGTTAAATTTATAAATAACTTAATGATTAAATAGATTTACTATAAATAATTCATTTATATTAGTAGTATTTGTATTGTTATTATTAGTAATTAGTATTTAATTTTTAGTCATATTAATATTATTATTTTTATTTTTATCATTTATATTATTTGTATTGTTATTATTATTATTATTATATATGTTATTGTATTAGTTATTAGATTATTATTAAATGAATTGATTTAATTAGTATAATGCCTAATATTAGTAGTATATAATATATGTGTTTGTTATTAATTTATAATGTAGATTATTGCTATGAATAGGTTATTATATGTGTTTATTAGTAATTGATAATAAAATAGAATTTATTTTTATAGTAATTATATTTTATAATATTTAATTTGATTATTTTGTATAGTATAATCGTTTATATTGACATTATTTTGATAAATAATTTTGTAATTATTTTTCAGGTATTGTGAGGACGAAGAACATCATTAGGAGTGCACCACTGCATACAGTTCATCTCGCTAACGTTGGGATGCAGCCACTGGTTGCTACTCGCGCGGGGAGAGAGGTACTGACCGCTTCGCGTAGGAAGCGGAAGGCAACGGTGCTTGAGGCGTCATCGTCCCAGGCAGCAGTAGATCTACATTCAGCGCCACCACCGCCACCACCACAAGTACATGGTGTGCACCTCCACCATCAGCAGGCGAGCCTACACCACCACCACCACCACCACGATCCGATTACCAGTCTGCACCGCAGCCACCACCATCAGCAGAGCAGTGTATACCACTGCCACCACCAGTAGTAGACCAGTCCACACAACGATCAGCGCCACCACCAGCAGCAGTTGACCAGTCTGCACCACATCCACCACCAGTAGTAAACCAGTCCACACCACGATCACCGCCACCACCACCATCATCAGACCAGTCTGCACCACAACCGCCACCAGTAGCAGACCAGTCCACACCACGACCACCGCTACCACCACCCTCAACAGCGAGTCTACACCACCATCACCACCACCATCAGCAGAGCTATCTACACCACTGCCACCACCACCGCCACCATCACCAGCAGACTAGGGCACCGCACCAGTCGCAAAGCAGTGCACAACACCGCCACCACCAACAGAAGACCAGGCATCTAATTCCTCTTCTGACGATGATGCATTTGATTCATCTTCTGACGACTCATCGGAAGAAGTAGTTGTTGAGCTAGTTGTTGTGGCACCACCATTCGATTCTTCCTTTGATTTATCGGCGGAGACATCATCCGAGGAGTATGAACAGGAGGGTCAGGCCCAGCAGGAGGGTCAGGAGCAGCATGAGGAGGCCTAGTAGGAGGTCCAGGATCAGTAGGAGCAACAGTACCAGATACTTGACCCACAGGATGAGACGTTGTTGCAGTCGTATGCTTCTCATGTAGCCCGTGAGATTTGGCAAGGCAGAGTAAGTATTTAATATTAGCAACAATAATTTTTTTATTAATTATTTAATATTATAATTATATTTATATTTCCTGATTTCCTAATTATTTATTATGTTTGATTGTTGTTTTATTTTTCAGGAGTGTGGTGTTTTGGGCAGATGTACGTCACGACGATGGGTCATGCCTCTGCTTGTTGATCTGCCCCAGCAGGTTCGCGATATAGTGCAAGAGTCCGAACTAGCCTCGCTGGTGGGAGTATCATATGAGCAGGTGGACAAGCGTCTGCTGTCCTCATTTGCCGAGAGATGGTTCCCCGAGACTCACTCCTTCCACTTGCCGGTCGGAGAGGTGACAGTCACGTTAGATGACGTGTCATCGTTGTTGCACATACCAGTCACTGGGAGCTTCATTCGCTGGACCAAGTCTAGGAAGGAGGAAGGTGTCATTCTTATGAGGGATTTGCTAGGTGTTCCAGCGGCAGTGGCGGAGGCGGAGGTGCAGAAGACTCGTGGTGGAGCAGTACGATTCATCACCCTCTCAGATTGGTACGAGGACCACGTTGCAGAGCAGAGATGAGATTTCGCTGCTCGATGTTATCTGTTATACCTTATCGGCAGCACACTGCTCTTCTTAGATAAGGGCATGACCATCATCGGATGCTGGTACATCTTGGCGCTTGAGCATTTGGATACCATACACGAGTACGCATGGGGTGCGTGTGCTTTGGCCCACCTATACGATGAGCTGGATGACACATGCAAGAGTAGAGGGAGGCAGCTTGGTGGATACATGACGATGTCGCAGGTATATTTAAATAATATTGTTTTATTGTTGTTTGATTTTTTTAATTTAATTTACGTATGAGAATTCTGATGAAACCCTTTGTACTTAATAATTAAATACAGGCTTGGATAAAGGAGTATTTTCCTTTCATAGGATCTGCCATCCCACGAGAGGAGTACGACGAGCAGCTTTCCAGAGTTCTGAAGTGGGAGTTCAGGGTGGCATCGGGGAGCATGGATTTTCAGTACCGGTCGTACTTGGAGTCGCTTAGCATTGATGAGGTGAGGTAGCGACCGTACGATCCTGGTCACCGCCCGGCTCGCCCCTTTGCCGAGGTCAGCTTATTCTCAGGATTTCTGAGATTGGGAGAGTTGAAGGTGGCTTACCTACCAGAGCGTGTCCTACACCAGTTCGGATACGTCCAGACCATTCCCCCGGCACCACGTGATGCTCCTGGTTGGGAGGATGTCGAGATGGAGTTTGCACAGTGGACATTGCACGTGCTGGGGGATGAGCTTCGAGGCCGTAGGGTGAGGTTTGTCGGGGAGCACGCAGCTGACTACCTGGGTTGGGTTCAGCTATTCTGTCACCCGTATGTATTATCTACATCTGTCAGGGTAGAGGACCCCTTCAGTCGTATCCGGGATTTGGTACGACCCATGCAGCAGACTGGAGTTGTCGATCAGCATGCTATCCAGCAGGTCTTGGATATATGCGATAGGCATCAGGACGTTCATGTAGCGCGAGGAGAGGCTGTACCACATAGAGGAGCTGGCCGTAGGGGTGGTAGGGCTGAGCGCGGGGGTAGGGGCAGAGGCGAGCGTGGGGCGAGGGCTAGGGGTAGACAACATTAGATATGGATGATTACTATTTTGTATCCATCAGATTATTAGTATGTTATGATTTTATGCTTTCGACGTATTTTTGATTGATTAACTTAAAATCGTGAGTCGCGAGTAGACGTTTATAATGATTAACCAATAATGATTTTATGAGGTAATAATACAATTGTAAATAATATGGACGCTAATAAGACAATTTTATATTTTAAGACACTAATATAAGACAATTTTATATTTATAAAATAATTAATAATTATATAATTATTATTATATTAAGACACTAATATATAATTATTATTTTACGACATTATAACACACTAATATAATTATTATTATATTAAGACACTAATATATAATAATAATAATAATTAATAATTATATTATATTATATTATATTATATAATGATTATTAATTATAGTTATTATTATATTATATTAAGACACTAATATATAATAATAATAATAATAATTAATTACAACAATATTATATTATATAATTATTATTAATTATATTGAATATTATTAATTATATAATTATTATTATTATGAATTATATTATATTATTATTATTATTAATATTAATTATATAAAAGATACCTCCCGCCTTCCCTAAGGCGGCAGAAACTCCGCTTACCCTAAGGCGGTAAAACTTCCGCCTTCCCTAAGGAAGAAGTAACATATATCAATTATCAGTAGTTTTTAAAACTTGCAATCTGGCAACCTAAAATCTGTATTACACACCAGTGGCAACAACCAGCACATATGTAATTACAACAAATGTGATATTAATATATAATGATAACATTACAATAACAACAAATGGATTATTAACATATATTTAATTAATTCAAAAATATCATATATAATTACATAACTAATTACACATATAACAACTCATGGAGTAGTAAGATCAACCGCACCATCAAAATATGTTTTCGGAAGTAATGATTTGAAAGAATTCAATCGATCTCCGAGCTTATCCGTCCATTCACATGCAGTAGGCCAAAGGGATCGATACCAAGTTGAATATACTGGAAGCAACATACTGTTATCTCGCAATATAATATGCACCCAATGCTCATTATCGATGTTGCCAACGGCCCATACACGAGGAGTTGATGTGACACCCTTCCTTATATATCCAGTATAATATAGTAATTAAACTATGATAAAGGATAATACATATGGACTTGTAAGTATTAGAAAATGTAAAAGTAAAATTTTCTTTTAAAGCGGGTGCACAAACCAAAACTTGGAATACTTGGAGAAGAACTTCTAACTCATTTCAAACAGTTGTATCGAATTCGGCAATTTCTAAAACCTTTTCATGAATTGGGTAACATTCGTGTTTCGAAATCGTATTTATATAATAGAAAATAAATGAAGCTTCCCTTGCTTTGATTCGTGAAATTGATACCATGTAACCGAACTCGTTTAATGATTAAATCAGAGTGAGCGGATAATTATAGGACTATACAATTAAATAAAAGATAACATAGGTTTGATATATATGTATATAAGAAAAGAGTCATACGTACATAGTCCCAACATAAGTCTCCGAGATCCATATACAAGTCCATAAAGATCTATGCTCAAGATAAAACCATAACCCTAGAGTGCTCAAAAGTATATCTACAATATATACATAACCAAAATATGAACTCTAGAGGTGGTCACATAGATCTGGCAACATCAGCAGTAGTAGTAGTAGTAGCAGTCTCCAAGCAGCAAAAGAGTAACATCATCATCAGCAGCAGCAAAATCTCCTCCACAGCAACGCCACATCGGATCCTTAGATCCACATCATACACCATATGCACATACCTAGGGATCGTCATCCCTCCAGTCACTCCCAGTAGAATGCACGACAGGCTCGCCTCCGCTCTCGTCCTCCACTGGATCCTCCTCAATCTCATCCGAAGGAGAGTGTACCCTACCACTGGGTACAGGATCGGGAGATGGTGAGACCCTAGTTGGGCTCCTCGGATCATAAAGGGGAGTCTCCTCGCGGACGACTCTCGAAGAAAAAGGGTGTGAGCGGGTAGGTCGAAAACGAAAACTGTGATAAGAGCGAGCTGGTCGTGTGGGAGGTGGTCCATGGTATGTGTAAAACGGAGGTACGTGCATAGTGTATATGATGGGAATCCTAAATCTACGAGGACGAAATCGAATCAACGGGTTCGGATGGTAGAAGGTAATCTCTACCTCCCCCTCGAACACCGTGCGATGGTCCTCATAGATCCATATGCCACTAGGAAGTGGCTGGATCTCGATGCAAGCGATGTAACGAGACATCACCTACAAGGGCATAGGGGTAAGCATTTCTATACACATAATCAACAGAGTATAAATTTGTACAATATGAGTATGTAAATATGCAACAATGAACAACAATCGCATTGAGCACTTAGCAGTTATTGAATGCAGATAGGATGCTCATACTTGTTTCATTTATTACACTTAATTTAAATGAGTGACATGATGCATGAGTTTAGCTCTCAAGCCTATCTTCATCAAACTATATCACTCTCTGACGTCCATCCCTGACAACCCAGCACTTAACTGTGCGTTGTATTCCTAGGTATACAACAATTCGTACATTCACCTAGAATGTACACGACAAGCTTGGAATCCATGCCACCCGAGCATATCCCGTCATCCAAACGGACCGTCATCCAAACGGTATAACCATATCGGCATCCACTAAACCGACCACGTCAACAACGTGTCATCAAGCAAGCGTATTGGCACTCCCAGAGGCCCTCCACATGTTTACCAAAAACATGACATACGTCCTACCATCCAACTCCAGAATGAATGCATCACTTTCTAAGCTTAAAGGAAATTGATTAATACATTACTGGCCACCTAGGCACATTTTATCTTTAAAAAGAACCGTCACCAAACGGTACACTTATATCAATAAATCTCTTTTAAGTTCAGATCCTTTGGATTATTATAGTTAAATTCTTAACCAACTAAGTCAAAATTGAAAATGGTGTTTCTCATATTCTGGTAAATTACTCGAGTATAATTCAGCATACTCGAGTGTTTTTCAACTTTTCCAGATTACTCGAGTGTTCTTAGGGTTACTCGAGTGTTCATGACTTTCTGGGGATTTGGGTTTCAAATGCATTAAATTACTCGAGTAGTTCATGGGTTACTCGAGTGTTCATCATGATTTCCAGAATACTCGAGTCACCCCTGCATTACTCGAGTGGTTTGCCTTTACATGTCCCCAGGTCTTACTCGATACTCGAGTACTAGACACAATACTCGAGTGTTCTTGCTCAAATTACATTGTTTTATAAACATTTTACTCGAGTACCCTGTCCAATACTCGAGTGTTTCACAGCAGAACAGACTGAAATCTTAGTTTTAACACACCATTTTCAGTTCTACTCAATTCTAGTCCAATCCAGGGATCCACAAAGTTCATATATCATAAATAGAACATGTTACAACACTCATTTCATATCAAATTACAGATTTGACAGAGAATCAATCCTTAATGCATAAAATACACAATTTGACAACTCAACACCTCAAATTGCATAATAAGCACAATACCCATGAAATAGTGTTCATTTAAGTTCACATGCATGATTTAAAACTTGCTCAACACAGTTTTAGAGCATGACTTGGTCTCCAAACCAAAGTTCCTATTCAATCTAAGCCCTTAGAGCCTCTTGGTGGCTCTCTAATGCATTTAATAGAATTTAAACTCTATCTAGTGTACGAAATTACTTCCCCTTACCTCTCAGACGTGAATCAACAAAGGATTTGCAAGAAAAAGGCTCCTCAACACCCAGAACAGCTTCAAGCATCACATGCAGAGCAGTTTGAGTGCACCACCAAAATTGAATTGGTTCACACATGAAACAGAGATAAAAATTGGGGGTTTTAGTTTTCCTAGACTCTATGCAACATAAACTAACTAGAGAAATCGAATTTGGAACTCAAGGACTCGTGAGCTTACCAGAAATTAGAATCAAAGTAAGCTCCAGACAACAGCTCAATCGGGTACAGCTCCACTTCCAAGCCTTGAATCTTCCACCACACTCACTCAATCCTCACGATTTTGGTGTTTATACAAAGCTCGTGATGTGAGCTTTGTATTCGTGTATCACTCGAATTCTAACACTCAGGAATGAAGAGGAATCGAAGGAAACAAGTTCGAAACCCTAACTTCTCAACAACTTCGAATTTTGACCAAGAGCTTCAACAAATCGAGTTTGATTCACTTAAATAGACAAAGAGAAAGCTCATGCATGGCGACACGACACAGATGAAGTGTTGATGATGGAGTATTCATGTCAACGGAGGGGAATCGGTGGTGGTGACTCACCCAACGCACTAACTCGTGCAACTCTGTCCAGAATACTCGAGTATTTCAGAAAATACTCGAGTATTTTACCCAGTTTTTGAAAAATAATAATTTTATTTAATTTCCCTCCAAAACCTTTCCTATATTTACTTCTAGGTCCCAACCCAGGGACTAATATGCAAAAATATTATTTCATGCATTATTATATTTATTAAATACCTTCACATACATTTTCTAACTACATAAACACATATTTTAATCAAGGATTAATAGAGAAATCATTAATTATAATTAAATATTATAATTAAAATTTCATTAATCGGGGATTAAAATTTTGGGGTGTTACACTACTCCCCCACTTACAAGGAATTTCGTCCCCGAAATTCAACTCATACAAACAAATCAGGATAATCCTGACGCATCTTATTCTCTAATTCCCAAGATGCTTCCATCACATCGCCACAAACCCAGACGACTTTGACGAGACGAATATCCTTCCCTCTAAGCTGCTTGACTCTTCGATCTTCAATGCGAACAGGCATGGCTTTAAAGGTTAGGTTCTCATGAATTTCTAAGTCATCAGGTTGGATTCTAAGGACAATGGTGGGGTCATGGATATATCTCTTCAGTTGAGACACATGGAATACATTGTGAAGATTAGCTAACGATGGGGGCAGGGCTAATTGATAGGCTACCGGGCCGACTCTTTTGAGGATTTGATAGGGACCGATAAACTTAGGTGATAGTTTCTGAGTTTTCAGGGCTCTACTAACACCTTTGGTTGGTACTATTCTAATGAACACATGGTCTCCTTCATCAAATTCTAAGGGTTTCCTTCTTCTATCAGCATAGCTTTTCTGCCTGCTCTGAGCCGTCTTCATCTTCTCTTGTATCATCTTGATCTGTTCCGTGGTCTCTTGCACAAAGTCTGGTCCAACCAGAGAATTCTCCCCCACTTGAAACCAGCATAACGGTGTCTGACACTTTCTCCCATACAGCGCTTCAAATGGTGCCATTCCAATGCTCGTGTGATAACTGTTGTTGTAAGTAAATTCCACGAGCGACAACATCTGCTCCCAATTCCCTTGTCCTTCCAAAACACAAGCTCTTAAAATATCTTCCAATGACTGAATAGTCCTTTCCGTTTGACCATCAGTCTGAGGGTGATATGCAGAGCTCAACTTCAATCTTGAACCCAGAGCTCTATGCAGTTCTTGCCAAAATTTCGACGTAAACCTCGGGTCGCGATCTGACACGATACTTGATGGTATCCCATGCAGACGAACAACTTCCTTGATGTATAACTGAGTGAGCTTTTCCAAAGAGTAGCGCATATTCATGGGAATGAAATGCGCCGACTTGGTCAAACGATCCACGATCACCCAGATTGCATCATGACCAGTAGTTGTCCTTGGCAATCCCGACACAAAGTCCATCGAGATACTATCCCATTTCCACAACGGAATCTCCAAAGGAAGTAATTCTCCTCCTGGCCTTTGGTGTTCCACTTTTCCTTCTGACACACCAAGCAACAGGCCACATATTCAGCCACGTCCTTCTTCAAACCAGGCCACCAAAATATCTTCTTCAGGTCTTGATACATTTTGGTAGCTCCCGGATGCATACTCATCTTGCTTTTATGTGCTTCGTCCAGAATCATCCTTCTTACTTCAAGATCATCAGGCACACAAATCCTTGTTCTAAAACGAAGGATTCCATCCTTCCCTTCTTGGAACTCCAACTCTTTGCCTTCTTCCATCAGCGTCTTCTTTTCCATAAGTTTCTCATCCTTGTGCTGCAATTCCCGGATCCTTTGCAGAAACTCGTTAGCAATCTGCAGCATCCCCATCTTGATACTTGTCGGCTCTACTTGCATTGTCAGGCTCAGATCTCTAAATTCTTCTATCAGTGCAGCTTTCCTGACCATCATTGCACTGATATGCATTGCCTTTCGACTCAACGCATCAGCCACCACGTTTGCCTTCCCAGGATGGTAATGAAGTTCAAACTCGTAATCCTTCAAGAACTCCATCCATCGGCGTTGCCTCATATTCAACTCTTTCTGGTCAAATAGATACTTTAAACTCTTATGGTCACTAAACACCCGGAAAGTAGTGCCATAGAGATAGTGCCTCCAAATTTTTAACGCAAAGACAACGGCTGCCAACTCTAGGTCATGAGTTGGATAGTTCATTTCATGAACCTTTAGCTGTCTCGAGGCGTAGGCGACGACTTGCCCCTCCTGCATCAAAACACTTCCAAGACCTTGTTTCGATGCGTCACAATACACATCAAAACCCTTCTGTGTATCGGGCAGAACCAACACAGGAGATGATGTCAACCTTTCCTTCAACTCTCGGAAACTCCTTTCACACTTCTCATCCCATAGAAATGGTTGATCTTTCCGAGTCAACTTCGTCAAAGGTAATGCAACCTTCGAGAAGCCTTCTATAAATCTTCTATAATACCCAGCCAGACCAAGAAAACTTCTCACCTCCGTGACCGACTTCGGTTGCTCCCATTGCAAAACTGAACTAACTTTCTCCGAGTCGACCGCTATCCCCTTGTTCGAAATTACATGCCCCAAGAATTTAACCTCCTCCAGCTAGAACTCACATTTTGTAAGTTTGGCGTACAGCTGCTTCTCCTTTAGGATGCTCAACACTATCCTCAAATGTTCAGCATGCTCCTCCGGGCTCTTGGAATAGATAAGGATATCATCAATGAACACAACCACGAATGAATCTAAATAGGGTCTAAAGATTCCATTCATGTAGTCCATGAAGATAGCCGATGCGTTAGTCAATCCGAACGGCATCACAACATACTCATAATGTCCGTATCGGGATCGAAATGCGGTCTTAGATATATCTTCTTCTCTAATCCTGATCTGATGGTATCCCGATCTCAAATCAATTTTGGAAAATACTGAAGCCCCACGAACTTGATCCATAAGGTCATCTATCCTTGGCAACGGATACTTGTTCTTGATGGTGACCTTATTCAGCTGCCGGTAGTCGATGCACATCCTCATACTACCATCTTTCTTCTTGACGAACAAAACCGGAGCACCCCAAGGTGACACACTTGGTCGGATCATCTGCTTCTGCAGCAGCTCCTCAATCTGCTTCTTCATTTCATCCATTTTCGGTGGTGCCATTCTATAAGGAGCGATAGAAATGGGACCAGCTCCAGGAACTAGGTCAATACCAAATTCAATCTCCCTTCTTGGTGGAAAACCAGGGATCTCATCCGCAAATACCTCCGGGAAGTCTCTGACAACGGGGATCTCCTCTATCCTCGGACCATGTTCTTCTACTTCAGTGTTGAATAGGCACATGTAGCCATAGGGTTTTAGGTCTCTATAGGTCACTATCTTCTTATCACAATCGATGATCACTTGGTTTTGACTTAACCAATCCATCCCCAAGATCACGTCCAATTGTGCTAAAGGTAAGCAGATCAAATCTACTTTAGAGGTTTGTCCTAACACTTCTACACAACAGTTAAGACATGCTCTAGAAACAACTACAGGAGCATTGGTAGGGGTTTCTACTTTCAAAGCATAAGGTAATTCAGACACTGGTAAACTTAACCGATCTACACATTCATATGAAACAAATGAATGCGTTGCACCCGAATCAAACAAGACATGACAAAGCTGACCATTAAGCAAGTATTTACCTTGCACCAGATCAGAGGATTGGTTTGCTTCCACACCGCTAAGCGTGAAAACCCTTCCTTGAGCCATAGATCTATCAGCAGCTCCTCTTGAGTTAGCCTTGACCGGTTCCTTACAATCTCTCGCAAAGTGTCCCAACTTCCCACAGTTGAAACATCCACTGGTTCCCCAACAAACACGGCCATAATGATGGCGCTTGCACTTATCACAAAATGGAGCGTCGCTCCGAAAATTCTTTCCATCCGATCCACCAACTTTCCCCTTGCCTTTCCCTCGACGATCATACAGACCCTTACCTCGGTTGTTAAAACCTTTACGTCTCTGAGGTCCATAGTTCTGATTGTCCTTCTTTTCTGAGACTTGCACTTCTTCAGCTTTCTTGTCATCTTCATACATTCTACACATGTCCACCAGAGCAGGAAAGCTTTGGATCCGTTGGTAGCTGAAAATCGACTTCAACTTGGGCCTCAAGCCTCCTTCAAACTTTATGCACTTGCTCCTTTCATCAGGGTTGTTCTGATAGTATGGAGAGTACTTCATCAACTCCTCGAACTTGGCTGCGTACTCACCCACACTCATACTCCCTTGCTTCAGCTGTAAAAACTCCACCTCCTTCTTTCTCCTCAAATCTTCAGGGAAGTATTTATGAAGAAACTTCTCCATGAATACACCCCAATTCACATCCCTTCCCTCATATTGCAAAAGCTGAACCGTGTGATTCCACCAATTCTCAGCTTCATCTTCCAGCATGTAGGTTGCATATGCCACCTTTTGAGCTTCCGAACACTCCAAGGTTCTCAGAATCTTATCCATGGTATGAATCCACTTATTTGCTTCTTCCGGTTTAAATCCTCCTTCAAACTTAGGCGGGTTGCAACTTCTGAAATCAGCCAAACTCTTCGCCTCGGTGTTACCCACATTACACTGATGAGGCGGATTAACCGGTTGAGATGGTTGCTAAGATTGTCGCTGCATAGCCTCCAATACCGTGGTGATCCTTTCTAACATCACATTGGTGTGATTTTGGTTTCTAGTTTCCATAATAGACCTGCGCTATGGGCTTATGGTCACATATGTTGAACTAAAGAAACTTCGATTACACCACCTATACTAAGGCTATAGCTTAAAATTCTAAATTCACATTCAATTGCGTCTTGTGCTCAAAAGAGACAAGATACAAACAAGTCAATTGTATCTAAAGCTCAATAAACAAGATACTAACAGTCAAAGTAATGAACATGCCCTGGAGATACCTGCTTGATGTAGATGGCTACCTTTCTGAAACTACTTCCACTACTACAGGATCTGACTTTTGCTCTGATACCACTCAGTGTGACACCCTTCCTTATATATCCAGTATAATATAGTAATTAAACTATGATAAAGGATAATACATATGGAATACTTATAGTAATTACCCCCATTTCTGTCCAAAATCTGCACAATGTATTTGACGTCTCTCAGCTTCACAAGTTTGTCCAAGATCCGTCTTCGATCGTTCAGTTGCAACAAGATGTGATACCGTTGAAAGAGAATCTCACGTTCGATATCAGACCAATGCAAATAGAAGATCGACGAGTCAAGAAGCTGCGAGGAAAAGAGATTCCATTAGTACGAGTCCTTTGGAGTCAGAATGGAGTATCTGACTCGACGTGGGAATTAGAATCTAAGATGAGAGAAGAATATCCACATCTTTTTGTGTAAATCGGAATTTCGGGGACGAAATTCTGTTTAAGTGGTGGGGGAGGATGTAAGACCCTATATTTTGAATAAATAAATAAAAATTTAGTATTTAAAATAATAATGTTATTATATTGAATAAAATAATGAATTTTCTGAAATTAGGTTAAAATACTCGAGTATTTTGGGGAAGACTCGAGTATAATCACTAACTGTTAGAAAATTTGAATTTTAGTCGAACGACTCGAGTCTTTCATGGAAGACTCGAGTGTTCTTTGGTATTGCTGAAAAGGACTCGAGTCCTAGGATAAAGACTCGAGTAGTTCGAGCAGTATGGTTGAGTGTATAAGTCGGTTTTCATTTGATCTTCGCACCAAAACGCGTTTACTTGAGGTTCCAAGCACAGAGCTGGACCTTACTTCGAAGGAGGGTAATCTTAGGCTATAAATAAGTGAACAATGAAGCCCCAAACACATTCAAATCATTCCAAACCCGAAATTCTGTCCAAATTCCTCTGTTTTGTAGAGCTTACTTTAATCACTTCATTCTCTCTCAATTCTCATCCATTTCCTTCGAAACCAAAACACAAACTAAAGTTCTAATTCCTATCTTGAATTAGAACCAATAATCACTTCAAACCACCCTCTGTAGATCGAGTTCTAGTCAATCAAAGTTGAGCTTTCAAAGCTGCAAAAACAGAGCAAATTCAGCAATAAACAACCATCTTTCTTGAATCCGTTTGGTAAATCCAGGAACTCTTTCGATTCCGAACTTGTTTCTATTTAAAGTTGGCATTTCCTAGTTTCTAAAGCTAACTTGTTTCATTCATTTCATGTCTTATTCATTGTGGAATTGATGGCCAAAGTCAGCCAAGTGCAACAGTTTTGCACCGGTTCGTAATCAAGTTTTGATTCAACCCTTTTTATTTGCAACCAATCCTTTCTTTAGCTTCTTTGAGGTAAGGGAGGAGTTACCTAAATACTAGAATGAGTAATTTCAAGCTAGAAATGTAGGAACCATTAAAGGTTCAAAGAGGGATGCAACTTGAATTGGGATTCTGACTTGGAGGTCAGAGGCCCATAATTTTATGACTCAAACAAGTTTAAATGAAACTAATAAAGCTCACTATAATGTGTTTCGAAATTAAAATTAAGTGGAAATGAATTTCACATTTTAAAATGGATATTTTCAAGTTTGAATTCAATATGTGATTTGATGTTATTTGATGTTGTTTCAGTTGTGTTTAAGTGTTGTAACATGTTTGTTTTATGTGCCTAAGTTGCTGCTTTGCATAGGAATGGATAAATAAAGCAAGGAACTCGAATTGGTATTGAAAGTGCAGAAAACTGTTGCTGTTGCAGCAAAAAGACTCGAGTAGTTTAAGGAAGACTCGAGTATTCTGGAAACTGGAAGAGCACTCGAGTGGATCTTTAAAGACTCGAGTATTTTTGCATGAACAACTCAAGTAGTCAAGAACTACTCGAGTAGTCTGAACAATTTTTCAGAAAATATTTACTTTCTAAAATTTTATTATAATTAACTCGTTTAATACTATAATATCTAAATCCCGTTGGTTGATGGCTATCCTGGAGGTGTCCTACTGGAATTTTATTCAGTGGTTGATTATTTCCTTACAGGAGTCCCAACGGAAGTGTGTACAACCATTCGGTTGATATTATCCCTAGACGTCCCAGTGAAAGTTTTATTCACTTGGTTGATATTTTCTATGGGAGTGTCAACGGGGTCGTTGCAATAAATAACCGACAATAGGAGGCTATGCCCCGACGGATTATTAAATAAATGATTATACGCTATTCCTAAAACCATCACAAAGTGGCTGGGCCGCTGATGGATTTTTCTGAAACAGAAAATTTAAAGTAAGTAAACCCATCACAAAATGGCTATGCCTCTGGTGGTCTTTTTTTTTTTGGAAAGCACCAGCACCAGCTAAAAGAAAAGTTAGAGGAAATGAAATCATGAATTAATGAGATATCCGGCGTTGAATTACTAAGAATGTTGATGAGAATAATGAAAGCATAAAGATGAGATTTGTATATGGCATTATCATGCATGGTGAATGGAGTTTCTCCGATTTGATTAGGAACACTAGTTTAGGTTAGAAGAATATCCGTGGCACAGGATGCTACGATGACTGAGAATATCCATGGCACAGGATGCTATGAAGACTAGTTTCCAATCAATCGTGATGCTTGAATGGAATCGCCCCGGTTCGATGAAATATAGGTATGTGAATATCCCGAAAGGATGTCGAACCGAGAGGCATGAATGAGAAGTAGACATGCATCATACCATTAACAAAATACAACAAGAATGGAAAAAGTTTGAGCATATGAATTACCATTTTGTTGATATTTGTGAATATATGTGATTGTTATTTTTAGCCCTTGTTATGCTCATTTGTTATTGTGTTTAGCTATGACTCACTCCTAATCCCTTGTTGTAGGTCATGGCAAGGAATATGATGTGCGTGGAAATGAGAACGCTCCCTAATGGGGAGTGGAATTTTGAGGAGCACCGAGCCACGTACGAAGGGGACGTGGAAGTCACTTTCCGTCACCCAAACCCATGGTCCCGGATGCGTCCGCGTCGCACGAGGATCCCAATGATGTACATTATTCTCATTCCACCAAATTTTGTGTTTCGCCATGGAACACCACCACGACCACCAAGACGTTTTCCGAGATGCACCCTCCCACCAAGTCCATCACCCTATGAGGAAAGAATTATTTTAGAGGTTCCTACTTCCTCTCGTCCTTCCACTAGAGCCCGATCTCGGACTCCAGTTTATGTGCCATCTGATCCGGCACATGAGGAGGAGGAGGAGGATCCCATAGAGGATGAGGATCCGGTGGAGGACGCCGATCCGGTGGCAGATGATGAATTCATGGAAAACTCAACTGGAAGTCAGTGGGGAACTGACGACTAGGTTGAGTTCTTGATGATGAAATGTGGATAATGCTACTCATCAGGTTTCTCTTACTTATGCTATTTATGTTTTGAGTTTCGAACCAGTTGCTCTAGGTTGTTATAAGTTTTGTTGTATTATATGTAATATATTGTAATGGCCTAGAGTTTCTAAGTTAAGTATTTAACTTTATGTAACGTAGAATGTACTCTTTTGACCAATGAAATGAAGTTGAAAGTTCAATGTTTACCCTTCATGATATTTGTAGTTGTTTCCGCACGATTTGAAATGATGATGATTTGACTTATGAAAGAAAAAAAATGGTCGTATTTTCGAATATAAGTATTTTATTAAGAATAGAAAGTCGGGTCGTCACATTGGACGAGGAAGCTTTCAGACTCATGGTCAGAAAGTTCGGAAAATTCTTCAAGGGCAAACGGAATCTCAAAGGAAAGGAAATGGAGACCAAGGACATTCATCAACAAACCTCAACCTCAAAAGATCAAGCAAAATGCTATGAGTGTGGTGAACGAGGTCACATTCGGCCCAACTGTCCAAAACTACAGAAAAAGGGCATCACAGAAAAGAAGAAGGGAAATCGCAAACCGAAGATAGCATACTTTGTTTGGGACCCACTCGAAGCAAACGATTCATCAAGCTCAAGTTCTTCGGATGATGATGAGGAGGCTAACTTGTGCCTTATGGGAAGGCTTGCTAATCCAGCCACATCAAGCAGCACAGAAGCCGAGCATCAAGAAGCTGAATCATGCTCGGACTGTGAAGAGCAAGGACCGAGGTTCTTGTGCTTGATGGGAAGACACACCGAGGAAGCCTCAGCGAGCCGAACTCATTCCGAATTCAAACACACTGAGGTAACCTATGAAACTGATTCTGACTCAGAATCAGAATTTAATGACACTGATGAATTGTTCTTCCTATCTTGAAATGCAAACTGAATTCAAGAAGCTTGCTAAAAATTTCATTAAGTTGAAAAAGAATCTTTCAAACTAAAAAGAGCAAGTTCTTGAATTGGAAAAATCAATTGAAGAATTGAAAAGTAGAAACTATTCATTAGAAAATACTATCACTCACTTGAAAAGTGAAAATATGGATTGTTGCACTATATATGAAAAGGAAATTTCTGAACTGAAAAAAAGTGTAACAATCGAAAAGAGTGATGGTTTGTTCGACAAGCTACTTGCCAAACAAAGGAATTACTCAAACAAAGCGGGTCTCGGTTACACTAATGCCAAGAAGAAAACTGTAAGAAAGCTCGGCTCACTCTCAAATTTCAATAACTCAAAGAGGCCGATGTGTTCTTACGGTGGTCTTCATGGTCACGCGCCAAATGAGTTCCGAATTCGGCGTTACGGTGTAGCCAAGGGCACGTATGTTTGGGTAATCAAAAAGGAAAGTCCACATGCTAACCCCCAGGGACCCAAGACAGTTTGGGTACCCGCAACAAACAAGTGATATATTTGTGTTGCAGGTGTGCTTCCGAGCAAAGGAAAACCGGTGGTATCTCGATAGTGGATGCTCGAAGCACATGACCGGGGACGAGCAGCAATTCACCAAGCTCGTGCACAAGGAAAAAGGCTTTGTCACTTACGGTGATAACAACATAGGTAAAATTATGGGTGAAGGTAAAGTAGGTAATTCCTCCAACTTGATTATCGACAATGTTTTATTTGTAAAAGGGCTAGAGCATAATCTTTTAAGCATTAGCCAATTATGTGATGTCGACAATCATGTTGTTTTTACCTCCACTCGTTGCATTATTAAAAGTGACAAAGACAATTCTATCAAATTTGTAGGAAAACGTTTTAACAATACTTATTTGGTTGATTTGAATGAAATCACTTCTCTAGTAACCACTTGCTTGGTTAACAAAGAGAGTGACACTTGGTTGTGACATCGTAGGACAGCTCATATAATGTAAATCAATTAAAGAAAATTCAATCCAAGGATTTAGTTGTCGGCCTACCGAAGCTGAATTTTAACATAGAGGGTGTTTGCAATTCTTGTAAGAAGTGCAAACAAACCAAAAACAAATTTCCGAGCAAAACGATGGTGTCCACAACAAGGCCATTAGAATTACTTCATATGGACTTGTTCGGACCATCGCAAGTTAAGAGCTTTGGTGGCAACTTCTATGATTTAGTGATTGTTCATGATTTTTCAAGATTTACGTGGACTCTATTTTTATCTTCAAAGAGTGATACTTTTCAAAATTTTAAAGAGCTAGTCAAACGACTCCAAAACCGAGCAAACCAAAAAGTAGTTGTAATCCGAACAGACCACGGTGGCGAGTTCGAGAACTAAAAATTTGATAAGTTTTGCTTGAAGCTTGGCATAGAACATCAGTTTTCCGCTCCTCGAACACCCCAGCAGAACGAAGTCATTGAACGGAAAAATCGAGTTCTTGAGGAGCTTGCTCGGACCATGTTGGACGAGTACAAAATACCGCATTATTTCTGGGCAGATGCAGTGAGCACAACTTATTATGTAATGAATCGCATCTCGCTCAGACCATTTTCAAAGAAAACTCCTTAAGAACTTTACAAAGGAAGAAAACCAAACATATCCTATTTTCACGTTTTCGGATGCAAAGTTATTATTTTAAACAATGGCAAAGTGCATCTCGGCAAGTTTGATTCAAAAGCCGATGAAGGGATATTGTTGGGCTATTCTTCTCATAGTAAAGCTTATAGAGTTTTTAACAGAAGGACCTCCACTGTGGAAGAGTCTGTGCATGTGGTATTTGACGAGTCTCCTCGAAGAGACAATGTTAGTTGTGCAGATGCTGATGAAAATGCAGCAACCGAGCTCAATCCAAGCACAACGGATTTAGAAGAAGCTCGGAAAGATGATCCTGATGCAGCTGATGATGGAGCTCAGCAGGAGGATCTCACATCGAGAAGGAGCTCGGCCACACTAGTCTCGAGATCAGACAATCCAAGAACGAGCTCGAATGTCGGACAGACCGAGCTTCCTCCAGCATGGAAATCAAACAAAGACCATCCTATCGAGAACGTACTCGGCGACATATCTAAGGGAGTGTTAAATCGTCGGTCAGTTCTAAATTTTTGCAGCTATGTCTCCTTTGTTTCTCAAATTGAACCTGATTCTATTAATCAAGCCATCAAGGATGAACATTGGGCAATTGCAATGCAAGAGGAACTGAACCAATTCATCTGAAATGATGTTTAGGAATTGGTTCCTCGGCCCGATGATCATTCTGTGATCGGCACTAAATGGATTTATAGAAATAAAATGGATGAATTGGGATTAATTATCAGAAACAAAGAAAGACTTGTTGCTCAAGGCTACAACCAAGAGGAAGGTATCGATTATGACGAAACCTTTGCTCCGGTTGCTAGACTTGAAGCAATCTGAATTCTTCTTGCATTTGCATCAATTATGAGATTCACACTTTATCAAATGGATGTAAAGAGTGCTTTCTTAAACGGTTTTATAAATGAAGAAGTGTATGTCACGCAACCTCCTGGATTTGAAAGTCATGATTTTCCAAACCATGTGTACAAACTGAAAAAGGCTCTCTATGGTCTGAAACAAGCTCCTCGGGCTTGGTATGAGCGATTGAGTTCCTTTCTTTTAGAAAAAGGTTTTGAAAGAGGAAAGGTTGATACAACACTATTCATTCAAAAATTGGGCAAATACATTTTGTTAGTTCAAGTGTATGTTGATGATATAATTTTCGGTGCTACTAACATGGCTCTTTGCAAGAAGTTCTCTGATTTAATGCAAGGTGAATTCAAGATTTCCATGATGGATGAACTCACGTTCTTCCTAGGGCTGCAAGTTAAGCAAGCTTTCAGGGTTACTTTTGTGCATCAAGCTAAATATTGCAAAGAACTCCTGAAGAAATTTGGCATGGACAACTGCAAAAACGCAGCAACACCGATGAGCACTTCATGCTACCTTGATAAGGATGAATCAGGTAAACCCATAGAATTAAGTAAGTATAGAGGCATGATAGGAAGTTTGCTATACTTAACTGCTTCTCGGCCTGATATTATGTTTAGTGTTTGTTTGTGTGCTCGGTTTCAAGCCGATCCCAAAGAGTCTCATCTTTCTGCTGTAAAACGTATTTTTAAATATCTAAAGGGATCTGTGAACACTGGTTTATGGTATCCATCGGATGCCAATCTCAGTTTGGTTGGGTACTCGGACTCCGATTTTGCAGGATGCAAGCTTGACCGAAAAAGCACTAGTGGAACATGCCACTTGCTCGGCAGTTCCCTAGTGTCTTGGTTTTCTAAAAAGCAAGCTTGTGTTGCTGTTTCTACTGCCGAGGCCGAGTACATCGCAGCTGGTAGTTGTTGCGATCAAATCCTTTGGATGAAGCAGCAACTATTGGACTTCGGTTTGCACTTGGATCATATTCCTATCAAATGTGATAACACAAGTGCATTCAATCTAACCAAGAATCTAGTGTATCACTCTCGAACCAAACACATTGAAATAAGACATCAGTTTTTTGCGTGATAATGTTAAAAAGGGTGACTGTGAAATCGAATTTGTTTCAACCGAGCAGCAATTAGCCGACGTTTTTACAAAGCCACTGCCGAGAGAGACTCTCTATCGAATTCGACGAGAGCTCGGCATTCTGGATGAGTCCAGCATAGGCTAAGTGCGGTTCAGTATTTTTTTAAAAAAAATTTTATTCAGTCATCAACAAGTGTCTCATTTCAATGTCAATATGTTCGATCTTGTTCTTTACCATTTTAATTGTTATATTCAAACCTCTTCCTCGACTCTCTCATGTGTTAAATTCTAGTAGGGGGAGAAAGGGTGTTTTTCTTTTTCTATCCTCTCTTTTGGAAAAGTGCTTAAATTTTGGCTCCTTTTTTTATCATGCCAAAAGGGAGAGAAAGGGTGTTGTTTTTTGGCTATTTCAGATTGTTGGTGATGCTCAGATTTTTTTTCTCGAGCTCAGAAAAATGGGGAGAACGTGCAGAACAGCTTTATTATCGTCGATTTTCAGCCAGAGGGGGAGAATGTTCAGAACAGAGCAGAGTAGCTCGGTCCTCAGGTTCTTCAAGCTTTCAGAGCAACAAGTCAGGGGGAGTCTTTTGAGAGCAACAAGGCATAGCCACTCGACAACAAAACAGCTCAGCAATGTTGCTCGGCATCAATCAACCCAGTTAAGTTGCTCGGCCATCTCACCCTCAAAGCTCAAATGAAGTCAAGCTCGGCTTTACTGCTCATCATCTTCAACAAATCAACAGCACTCTTCGACTCCACTCAACTTCAACCTTCAACCTTTTAAAATTATTTTAAATGTTGGGTAGGTGTCTTAAGATTAAACTCACGTGCTTTTCTAAGTTTAAAATTCAAATTGAGTTTAACCAATGGTTAAAGCGGGATTGACTATTTATACTGTGATTTGATATAAATATTTCCGTTGGAACGGAAACAACCTACGTTTCTCGTAGGTCCTCCTTCTCTCTCTTTTCTCAGAGATTAGAGAGGGAGTATATAAGAGGTTCCTCTCCAACAGAAATATATACAACATAAGAGACACACAAAATTTGCAAGCTAAACTGAAATTTTCAATCTTCTCTTCCAAATCACAACGGTCTTTATTTTTCTGAAAAACAGAGAGTGAAAAACTTTCACACTTGAAACCTTGTTTCAATCCTCTCTTACATTCCCACTAAACTGTTTACTCACTTGAATTCTAAACTTTCAAAATCAAAATTAGTGAGTGTTTAGATTGGAGCCAACCTCATCTCATCTCTGTACTCTATTTTCGAAGTGGGTTCTTGTTGGTCAAGAAGCTTCAGTTGTGCAGTGCTGAACGTAGGCTTCAGCAGAATCAATATCATATTGGGGTAGTGTTCGTGAGTTTGGTACATTCTCATACGGGATAGGTTTATAGTGGGTCTATTGTAAATCCTGGGGTATAGCGTGGGCCGCTTGTAAAACCCGTGTATCCAATTTGATTTGATTAGTTGAAAATCTCTCTAAGGTTGTAGAGAGGATTGGACGTAGCTCTCAAGTGGGTGAGAGTGAACTAGTATAAAATCTATGATGTCTCTTTTATTTTCGTTCTTGCTGCATTTCTGTTCTTTAATTTTCTTATTCTGATTTGGTGCTGTTTTAAATTTCTACCGAGCAGTTGATTGGCTAATTCGTGCTCACTGCCTTAGGTTCTTGCTCGTCACTTTTTTAGTTGTAAAAACCGAGCTACTAGTGTGTAGCAGCTTGGTTAATAACTTAACCACTTCATTTATTGAATTGGTTAATCGATTAACCAGCGTCTGCTCGGCAGCAGCTCGACATTCCTATCAAACAGACGAACAAAAAGTCAAGTGTTTTTCAACGATTTCGAAAAATCAATATACTTGCTTCAATTTCCTATTCACCCCCCTCTACTCGATTGTTAGCCGTTTCCAACAATTTGTGTATTTTTTAGGAGATATATTTTGATACTTTAAGTTTTTTTTTTAAATTTAAAAAAGTATTAAATAAAATGGTAAAGTGTTTACAAATATAGTTAAAAAAATGAAGATGAAGAAAAAAATTACATTTTTATATGATTTTATTCCATTTATATACTCATGTAGACCTAGACCCCTCAAACTCCTCCACGAACGGAGCTTGCCCAAGCGACGGTCGTGACAAGAGACGCCACTTAAGCATCCTCCAACACTCACTACATTCGTCTCGTACGGTTCTCTACAAGAATTGGGTTTTAAGACACCCGGTTGGAGATGCTCTAAGTAGCTAACCACAACTCCCTCCCAAAATATTAATTAAAATTTGACAAAGTTAAAAAAAATAAATGAACATATTTTTAATGCATTGTCTCTTAAATCAACTCATTACTAAAGCAAATATTTAATACATGTTTCTTTAGTTAATCAATCTTAAAAATATAATATGCAATTTTAATTTTTTTTATATTCATTACTTCAACTTCAACACTATATTCATTACTTCAACTTCGACATTCAAAATCCGCCTCTTTGTTGTTGATATTTCAAGCTATTGGCTTGGTGGTTATTTCTTCGAGTTATTAGTCATTTTGGTTTCTGAGAGTGTCACCATCGGTCATTTTCGTCCCTCAAAGATCATAAATACACTTTTAGTCCCTGAGAGTGTCTAGTATCAATCATTTTAGTCCCTTCGTCAATTGGAATTAAGTAACGGAGTTAAATTTTTAAAATCATTCATTTTGATCCCTGAAACATGCATACATAATTCAATTTGGTCCTTTATAAATTGCTGATTAATTCAATTTAGTCACACATTTTTTTTAGAAAACAAACAACCCAACATTATGGGGCATAACACTAAAACCTGTAGGTATGTAGTATTCGAGGCAACACAAGTGATGGAGTGGTTATGTTTTTTTTTTTAAGGCTTGATGGCAGCAATGCAGTACATGATGTCTGGAATCCATCTATCATAGACTTTATGCATTTCATTTGTGGAAAAATTTCATCAGTTTGCCTCAAATACTACATATGTGCAGGTTTTTATGTTATGCCCCATAATGTTGGGTTGTTTGTTTTCTAAAAAAAATTAGGGACCAAATTGAATTAATCCACAATTTAAAAAGGACCAAGTTGAATTATGTATGCATGTTTCATGGACCAAAATGAACGATTTTAAAAATTTAACTCTGTTACTTAACCACAATAGACGGAGGGATTAAAGTGATTGATGTGAGACACTCTCAGAGACTAAATGTGTATTTATGATCTCTGAGAGACGAAGATGACTGATGACGACACTTTTAGGACCAAAATGACTAATAACTCTTATTTCTTCCTTATATTTTCTCTGTCCCAAAACGTTAGTTAACTAAAGTAATGAAGTAGGTGAAGTGCACTTTCTTTTCTAGAATTTTGGTTTATGCGCCAATGGTAGGTGGAGTGTCCATATTGACCACACCGTGGCAAGGGTGACGCAACTAGGTCAACGATGATGGCCCAAACGACGGGGGAAGGAGGTAGTGGGCACGACCGTGTTGGTGGTGCATAGATTGGAGGTCGCCAAGTTCACGAGCGTTTCAACGATGGGACCAATGGGTTGGGTTGCAAGGATGTGTGTTGGTGGTGATTATGCAACGACTCCGTCATCGAGATGGTGCTAGCTACATGGTGGTTTGACGGTAATGGTGGAAACACTTGGAGGGATGAGATAGTAAATGTTTTTTTTCAAAGAATGATGAAGTTGTCATTTGAACATTTATCCTCAACCGTTAATGATATTATCAATGAGTTTTCTTAACTTCAACTCTTAGGGTTGATACTAAAAGTCTAAAAGTTGAACTTCGGGTAAATTCATCCGAGGATTCTCATGCTGTATTGGTGTTGCTACGTCAGTTAAAGCTGAACTTTGGGGTTTGCTGCTGGGATTGAAGATGGCTAGAATGTTGAATATTCAGTCCCTACAGGTGGAGATGGATTCGCTCACTGTTGTATCGTTGATTAACTTGAATTGTGAGGCTACCCACCATTGTTATGCTCTGGTTCGGGAAGTAAAGAGTCTTCTGAGCTCTAATTGGAATGTCTCTCTTTATCATGTTTTTAGGGAGGCTAATAGATCTGCTGATTGCCTAGCTAGTTTGGGTCATTTAGGGAGCCTTGGGTGTATGTACTATGATGTAGCACCTATGGGTGTGCATGATATTATTTGCGAGGAGGCTTATGGTATTGTCTTCCCTAGGATGATTCGTTAATCTGTTTGTTTTTCTGGGCACTAGCCCCGTTTATTATAAAAAAAAAAGTCTAAAAGTTGTCATCTTTTATTGGGAAGTGTTGCATTTGATAGAATAAAAAGATTTTATATTTATTTTTCAAAAAAAGATATCTATTTTTAGAATCTTATCCTCGGCTCTAAGGACTAGGATTAAGAAAACCCTAAAATAAATCAACGATCTTTGGTCATATAAAATTTACTAGCTCTCACCCCGTGCAATGCACGGGTTATTGATAATTTAATTTTTTATATTAAATATTTTTAAGTAAAGATTGTTTTTATTTTTGTAGTGTCCGGAAACACTAAATGTCCTTAACCCTCTAAGTGCACAAGATTATGGAAACCAAGAGCCCAAGAGAGGATCAAGTATTAATGTATGACTTTATGGTGTTTCTGCAGTTCCAGTTGGGAAAAGCAGGATCTCCCTAGTCAACGTGTGTGCAGAGTGTCAACTTAGGGATGAGAGTACGTACCTGAAACCCTAGCTGTAATGAGCTATTTATAGGGTTTAGAGGAGGCTGATATGGGCCGTTTGGGCCCTGTATCAGAGTTGTACTGAACCAGGACTCTGTGAGATAATGTCGGATAATTATGCTCTTAGAATCTGGTTAGGGTCAATCGAAGATCTCATGTCTAGGCTGTTAGCGAGAATCTAGGAGAGATTTGCGGAAGGGATATGAAGCCTGAATGAGACTGAGTCTATCCACAAGCCGACGGTATGTCTCGGCCCTAGAGTCCCGAGCCCGATGGGTTGAGGACTGATTGTAAGGCTCGGCCCCATCAAGTCCGAGCCTAGTCCTTTAGTGTGCTCGGGGTCCTTGAGTCCGAGCGAGGGACGTTTAATGCTTAGCAACCCGAGGGAAGTGCCTTTAGAGAATCCCTTTGACAAGGCTTGAATTCGTGTCTGGTCGGCAGACCCTACAAGCCCCCCAGCTCGTAAGACTTTGGGAAGTCTGTGACGAGGTAGCAAGTGTTTAGGGTTGACCTTTCCGGATGTCTCGCAACGACTGTAATTATGCCGCCTGTTTCGAGGTGACGTTTTGGGTTCTCTAGGTACGGCGAGTTCCCTTGTAAGTTGTGCCAAATCATTTCAAATTTTGAAATTTGAAAAAGTGCCTTCTTGGTAACTGCCACGTCTCATCATGCGTGTGGTTGAGTGAGCTAAATGGGCTTTCGGCCCACACGTGCGTTGGAAGGAAACCGAAAGGTTTTGAAGGTTGAGGGTTATTCAACTTCTTCGTTCCCTCTTCCCACACTTCCTTCATTTCTGATTCTCAAAAAATCAAACACGCTCCCCTTGCTACTCCAAAAATACTCCATAAACTCTTTTTCTCACTCACTCCCTGCACCTTTTTTTTTTCTTCAGTTCTCCCACGATCACCCACTGCCATCAACTTTTTTCAGAGTTCAAACATCAAAAGCAGGTAACCTCTTCTTCTTCTTCTAACTTTAATAACTCATTTTCTGGTTCTGCTCTTTTTTCTATTTGTTGAAAGGCTTTCGCGTTTCTGGGTTTTGCAGGGATTTTGGGGTTTTTTGTTCTGGGTAGATAGTGTCGTGGGTTTTTTATTTCTGAATCATGAGTGGTTGGAGGGATTGGAAGAGGATTTATCACGAACTTTGTAGGAAAATAGGAGAGGAACCTTCTAGTGATAGTGATTCAGCTTTTTCTGGGAGTTCTGGGGATTCTGGGGATTCTGGAGAAGAGCCTGTTCCAATAGGAATTAGTTCTGATACTGATGACATAGAAGATCCTCTTTCCCCCCTTTGTGATCATGGATCCAACGAGTCATCCGAAGTAGGACCATTAACCGTAGAATTTCCTTCTGACTCCGCAGAGGAAAATAGATGGCTGTTGGCCTATAGGTTTGCCGAGCGTCGAGCCCAGATAAGGGTTAGCCCCGAGCGCCAAGTTGGGGAAAGGGAACCTTTTGGAACTTATATGAGAGAGGGGGAAAAAGGTCCAAGGCTCGGCCTTAGGTTTAGAGTTAAAACATCTGCCATTAAAAATACTAATGCCGAGCCTTTTACCTTTTCCTCAGATATGGTGGAGCGCAGGTGTGATTCGCATCCTGAAGAGTATCCTCTACCACCCAACCATGCGCAGTATGACGCAGTTTTTGATCGGGAGGTACTTGGGACAAGGCCTTCGCTGCTGATGGCCGACAGTCTAAATCACCTTCGTCCAATTTTAACGCCTCCGAGTGCGGACGGGAATGTCTCGGAATTCGTACTAAGGCACGTGAGCATTGACGACCGGATCTGCTTCGAAGTGCCGCAAAATCAACAACTCTTCTACTTCTACGAAGAAATAGTAACAAAGGTCGGGATCCGCATGCCCTTTTCGACTTTTGAAATAGAGGTACTCAACCACTTGGGTATAGCCCCGAGCCAGCTACACCCGAGCGGATGGGCATTTGTTCGAGCATTCCAACAGTTCTGCGACGCCGAAGGTTTAGTTGCAACACTTCGAGCTTTCTTTTGGCTATACGCCCCTCAAGTGAATAAGTTCGGCAACTCCAAAGGGCTTTGGGTGTCACTGAAAGCTCGGAAGGACCACGCACTTTTCGCTAAAGTCACCGATTCTCGGAAGTCCTTCAAGCCTCTCTTTTTTCGGTATGAGTACAATGGGGCTGGTGTGTGCTGGTTTATGGAGCAGGTTGAGGAAGAAGGGGAAATCAAGGTCATGCCCCGCTTCCCTCTGGGTTGGTCGAACGGTATTTATAACCGAGGGGCCTCCTTGTATCAATTTGACTATAAGGTCGATTTAACGAAGGCCGAGAAACGATTGTGTGACCGAGTTTGGGAGTACCTCAAGGCGAATGGTCAAATTGATACCAAAAAAATATTGCTGAAGAGGACACGGGCCGAAGTGAAGGCCGAGCTGGGTATATATATATATATATATATATATATATATTTTACTCGGTCTAAAGCATATTTCCTTGTTGCAGAAAAAATGGGGAAGAAAGCTTCCAAATCCAAGAAGAGTGCAGCTGCTTCGGCCAGGATGGCTCAACTAGCTGCTGTAAGAGGAGATTCAGGATTCTCGGCTAAAAGCCAAGCCTCCGAGCCAACTCCAATGGAAAGTCCCAAGGTTGCCTCACAAACTATCCTAGCCGAAGTTCCCCAGGCCGCCGAGAATGTTGAGCAAACCGTCCAGTCAGAGGCGCAACAAAGTGGTAAAAGTACTCCTGAGCGTCCTTCCAAAAGGGCTCGGGTGGAAAAAAGGAAAGGATTGGCTAGTGATTGGCTTCACCTGAGCAAGCCCCACAAGGGAATTCAATTTACCGAGGGTATGGACGACGCCGTCGCCAAAACTGTGTGGGGTAAGAAGAAGTTAGATTCCTTCACTACAGTTGTCTTTCCTCTTGAGGACGCTGAAGTGATAGGTGCCTGGACCCCAGGCACCTGGGAAAATAATTGCTCGGCCTTCGTGAGGAGCTTCCTACGAGGTGCAAGCATTCTCCATTACCTCAGTCAGCGTGGTGACGATATCTACGCTGGAGTGGCCCCAGAGGAGAAGAAGAAAAGATCAGAAGCTGATGATCGGGAGGATTACTTGCAGCTTCAAGTGGAAAGCTTTGGGAAAAAACTTCAAGCACTGGCGGCCGAGAATGAAAGACTGCAGAAGGGACTGCAGGAATCTGAAGGCGCCAAAGCTAAGGCCGAAGCTGATAAAGAAACATCCGAAAAGACTCGTCAAGAGGCTGAGGAAAAGTTGAGGCAATCTGAGGAAACCCTGAGAAAGGCTAAGGAGGATGTTGTTGTGGCTCAGGAGCAACTTGAGTATGCTATGGATGAGGTTACTGGGCTCCGAGCTTCTTTGGACAAGATGAGAGCGAAAGCTCTTAAACATAAGACGGCAGCCCAGGAGAATCTGTACAACTGGAGTCACGCAGTTGAAGATTCCTTCCTTAACACAGCCGAGCAACTTCGCATCCTGAACCCTAGCCTCGTGACAAAGGGCGCCGACCCCCTCTTCGCTGCCAAGAATGGTCAGATTGTGGGCGCGAATGTTTTCCCATTGACATGAGCCGCAATGATCTACCTGACCATTTTGCCGAGGAATCCGATGAATAGGAGGTCGAGGGTGCCGAAGGTGAGGAAGAGGAAGACGAGAAGTTCAACCCTGACAGCGTAGTACTGTCTGATATCGAGTAACTCGCTTTCTTTTTTGCTTTTGAATTTGCCCCGATAGATGGGTTTGAATCTCTTTGCTGTAACTGGTTCTGAACATTTATAATATTCGCTTTTATTTTATGCTTCTTTTTGTTCTTTTGTTAAGAATTCAAGTGTTAAGACCTCGAAACTCCAGCACTTTAGCCGAGGTGGGTTCCTCTATCCGCGATGTATAAATGATTTTTAAAACAAATCATGTTTGAATCGGGAATCTTTTTAAGGTACTTGACGAGTTATAAGCTCTTGTTTGAGCTGTTTATAATCGTTCGCGTCATAAATGGTGGCTAGTCGATTATGAGGAAAAGTACGTAAATACAAAGAATTCAATAACAGAACTTTTATTTATTCGAAGCAGTAAAAATACAATGGGCTCGGAGTTCCACCGAGTGTACACCATCATCAAAAATAAACAGTCTTAACAGAACAAAGGCAATAATAAAACAAAAACAATTGAAAACGAAATTGAAATAGATAGAAAGTTCTAACTGAAATATGCTCTAAGTTTTGCCACGTTCCACGTGTTGTTGATGAGGGCACCCGAGAGAGTTTCGAGCTTGTAGGCTCCCGTTCCCGTTTTGGAAGCTACTCGGTATGGACCTTCCCAATTCTGAGCCAGTTTCCCATCCTTTGCATTTTTGAGGCCGATATCGGCTCTTCGCAGGACGAAGTCACCTACCTCGAATTCTCTGGGCACTACTGAGCGATTATACCCTTTCGCTTGCATAAGCTTGGCATGTCTTTCCCGTTCGGCAGCTAAATCTCTGACTTCTTCCGACAGAACTAAGTCTTCACATAGTAAAGTGTTGTTGAGGGGGTTCGGCTGTTGTATGGCTCGGAAAGAAGGGATGATCCTTTCTATCGGGTTGACAGCGTCGCAACCATAAGTAAGACGATAAGGGGTTTCTCCCGTCGAAATTTGTACGGTGGTGCGGTACGACCAAAGCACTTCGTTCAAGTTTTCTAACCAATTTCCCTTTGCTCCGATTAGTCTCTTCTTGATCCCCTGAATGATACTTCGGTTCACTGACTCTACTTGTCCATTGGTCTGAGGGTGCTCGATCGAGGAAAAATAGTGTTCAATGTTCAAAGCGTTGACTAAGTCTTGGGATGCCTTCGCTGCGAATTGAGTTCCGTTGTCGGTTACCAAAACTTGTGGCACTCCAAACCGAGCTACAACCTGTCTCTCAAAGAACTTCTGCACCTTGGCCGACGAGATAGTTGCTAGGGGCTCGGCTTCAATCCACTTGGAAAAATAATCGATGGCCACTATCACCCATTTGAGTTGTCCTGGTGCGGTGGGGAACTGGCCAATCAAATCCATTCCCCATTGATAAAAGGGATAGGGAGATGAAAGTGAATGGAGTTCCTCGGCCGGCTTCTGGTAGATATCACTGTGAAACTGACATTTTTCACATCTTCTCACATGACTAATCGCATCCTGTTGTAGGGTCGGCCAGTAGTATCCTGCCCTTAGAATCTTTTTTGCCAGTGATTTCCCCCCAACATGATGACTTCTGACACCTCCATGGACTTCTTCCAGTGCCTGCTTTACTTCGGCGGGGTCTAAGCACCTGAGCATAGGGCCGCTGACCCCTCGGCGAAACAGAATTCCATTGATCATAGCAAATTGGGATGCCTTTCTGATAAGCTTTTTGGCCTCGACTGGATTCGTAGGCAGAATTCCTTGTTCCAAGTAGCTTATGATCGGAGAGGTCCAATTTGGATCCACCGAAATGGAGAGGACAACGCTAGGTCCATGCACCATTTCTTGGATCAACGTCTTGTTATTTCCAGGACCCTTTGTTGAAGCAAGTTTGGAAAGAATGTCCGCTCGACCATTGCTTTCTCTTGGGATGTGACAGAATTCAACCTTGGCAAACTCTGAAGACAGGAACTTTACCTTCTCCAAATATTTTTGTAGGATGGGTTCCTTGGCTTGATAATCACCTTTTACTTGTGATACCACCAACTGAGAATCGCTGAAAATCTTCACTTCTCGGGCCCCTACTTCTTTTGCCATCCTCAGACCAGCCATCACAGCTTCATATTCCGCCTGATTATTCGAAGTCGGAAATCCGAACTTTAAAGAATATTCCAAAGTGATTCCCTCGGAATTCTCCAAGATTATTCCAGCACCTGCCCCGAGCTTGTTGCTCGACCCATCGACATAAATGTTCCAGTCCAAGTTTGAGCTCGTCAATGGCTCAATGAACTCGGCGAGAAAGTCAGCTAAGACCTGGGATTTCATTGCCTTCCTTGGTTCGAAAGTGATGTCGAACTCGGAAAGTTCAATGGCCCAAGTCACCATTCTGCCTGCCAAGTCTGGTTTTTGGAGTATCTGACGGATCGGCTGAGTCGTTCTGACCTTGATGTGGTGGCTCTGGAAGTATTGACGCAATCTTCTGGCCGTGATAACCAAACAGAATGCCAACTTTTCTACCTTCTGATACCTCAGCTCTGGTCCCTGTAGTGCTCGGCTGACGAAATAAATCGGGGATTCCTTGCCTGACTCTTCCCGAACCAGAACCGAACTGGCCACTGAGTCACCCACTGATAAGTAAAGGAATAGAATTTATCCATTTACGGGCTAGACAAGATTGGAGGGGATGCCAAGTATTGCTTAAGGTCAGTGAAGGCCTCGTTCGGTGAGCATGAATCCGAGGAATGCCCCAGCAGGGACCCCAAACGTGCACTTTTCCGGATTCAACCTCATATCAAACCCTCGAATTCTGCCCAAGATGACCTTTAAATCCTTAGCATGATCTTCTTCCTTCAAGCTTTTTGCAATCATATCGTCAATGTATACCTCCATTTTGGGTCCAATCAGTGGGCCGAACACCTTGTTCATCATTCGTTGGTACGTTGCCCCAGCGTTCTTAAGCCCGAACGGCATGACATTGTAACAATATGTAGCATTTTCCGTGACGAACGAAGTCTTCACCTGATCCGGGGGGTACATAGGGATCTGATTGTACCCCGAATAAGCATCCATGAAGGATAGCCTTTGATACCCTACTGAGCTATCCACGAGTTTGTCTATGCAGGGAAGTGGATATTGATCCTTGGGGCAAACTTTGTTCAAGTCTGTGTAATCCACGCACATTCTCCATTTTCCGTTGGATTTTTTGACCAGTACGGGATTAGCCAACCAATCAGTATATACCACTTCCCTGATAAATCCTTCCTCAAGAAGCTCGGCTACCTTTTCTTTTGTTGCTTGAGCCTTCTCCATTCCGACCCGTCTTTTCTTCTGACACACCGTCTTGGCACCAGGATACACACTTAACTTGTGGCAGATAAAGTTCAAATCGATTCCTGGCATGTCTGCCGATGTCCAAGCAAACAAGTCTTTGTTTTCTACCAGCAACTCTGTTAGTTCTCTTTCAACTTCCTCACCAAGGCCAACACCAATTTTGACGCAACGAGGTGGATCAGTCCCCAAAATTATCTTCTTAAAGTCCCCCTAGGGAGTTGGCCTAGTTTCATCCTCCTCCCTTACGTCAAGATCCGCCAGATTAACACTTCCCTTGTTGAGAACTTCTTGCATAATCTTCTCATCATCATCTAGCTTCAGTTTGCCCAAGCTGATATTGTAACATTTCCGAGCCAACTCTTGTTCGGAACGTACCGTTACCACCCGATCATCAGATCCTGGAAACTTCATGGCTAGGTGAACGGTTGATACAACGGCACCAAATGACTGAAGAGCAGTACGACCAAGGATGGCGTTGTATGCCGACGGTGCTTGGACAACTAGCCACTTTACCATCTCGGTTCGAGCAGACGGTTGTCCCCCCATGGTCACTGGGAGATGAATGTGGCCTAAGGGAACAATGGAATGACCCGTAAAGCCAATCAAACTTCCCTCAAATGGTGTTAGGTCAGATCTTTTCAACTTCAAGGCCTCGAATAGATCCAAGAACATGATGTCTGTTGAACTCCCCTGATCGACGAGAATCCTTTTCACTTCGTAATTACCGAGTCTGGCTGTAACTACCATTGGATCATTGTGGTCCTGAATAATATCAGCAAAATCCTTGTCACTGAAGCTGATGACAATGTTTTTCTTTTTGGGCTTCTGGATTGGTCGGCTGGCCACTGAAAGGACCTTCCCCACATACTTCTTTCGATCTCCTTTTCTTTCCCCTCCACCTGCAAATCCTCCAGCTATGGTATTGATCAGGAAAGTCTCTCGACCCTTATCCTGCTCGGACAGTAGGATGGAGACTCCCCCTGCAGGTGGTGAAGGGCTTCTGTTTTTTTGTTTCTGCTCGGATCTAGGCGGGGAATGGCTTCTTCTCTTTGCACGCTTCCGCAGTGCTTCACCAATATATTGCTGAAGTTTTCCATCCCTTACCATTTCCTCAATCAGATCTTTCAGCTGGGTACACTGATCGGTGGTGTGCCCCCATCCACCATGATGATCGCAATACTTTGTCTTATCCTTTTGAGCAGTTCTTCTCAAAGCTGGAGGCCGAGTGATGTTACGCATCTCGGTATGCATAGTCTCACGAAGGATTTGACTCCTCGGGACTGTGAGCTGGGTATATTCATCATATTTGCCTTTTGGAGGCAGTTTTTCTCCTCTTTCTCTCTTGTCCTTCCTCCCCCTATCACGAAAACGATCACTTTGACGAGGATCGTTTTGACGAGGTCGTTGCTCCTGTCGTTCCTCTCTTCCCTGAGTTGCAGTACTAATTCTGTGGAATTCCTCCAGATTGACAAACTTCCTAGATCTTTCCCTCAGCTCGGCCATATCCTTTGGTGGTTCCCCAATCAAACAATCCTTGAAATCTCCATCCCGCAATCCTTGAGTTAGCAAGAGAACAGATACTCCAGATTGCAGTCCTGATATGCCACTGGCCTCCTGTTGATACCGAGCTAGGTAGTCGCGTAGAGACTCGTCAGGTCTCTGTGCGACTCCAGCTAATGAATGATCTGACTTCGGCTGTGACATACTGGTCGTGTATCAATTCAAGAATGCTCTCCTAAGCTCAGCCCAAGAATGAATCGAATTAGCTGGTAGGGAATTGAACCACCTCAAAGGTGCCGAGCCCAGGGTCATTGAGAAAGCTCGGCACTTCATGAAATCCCCACCTCCATAAAACATCATGGAAGACTCGTAGGCTGCAATGTGGTCCATCGGATCAGTTGTCCTAGTGTACCGAGGGATATTTTGATGGCCCACATAAGTCTGCGGGGTCTGAAATGCCATAATTTCAACCGTGAAAGGATGTCCAGGATGGGGCTCTCTAGTAACATGCTCAGGAACCACGTTCGGGTTGAGGGGTGGGGGTTGAGGAAGGTTGTTCGGGTTGCCGAGAGCCATGTGAGGCCCTTGCTCGGCTATTCTCGCCATGCTCTGTTGCTGTAGAGTGGCGATAGCTTGGTTCTGTTTCTCAATCAAGGAAGTCTGAGTTCTCAAGATTTCCATGATTGTCTCTTCTCTCCTTCGGGCCGAGGAAGTAGTCATATAAGATCTACCCTCTATTTCAGAACGTTGTCCACCTTGAAGCGTTCCAAAACGACCCCTAGTCAAATGAGGTATTTCCCTGTTGGATCTCACGGCTCGAGAGTGATCATGATGAGCGGAACGCTCAGCTCGCCGACCTCCACCCGTTCGTGATCCAGCAGGGGGCCTCCGAGATTGATGTGGTCCAGAGTCCGCAGTATCATGCCAATCTGAAACATGGCCATCTGGAACAGTGCGAGGATTGGATCGCCTTCCGCCGCCTTCCACGAGGGGAGGAACAGTGGCTTGAACCACCGGAGGAACTGGAGGAACATTAGCCTGAACCGGAGGAACTGGGGGAGCAACCATTTGATCCACCGGAGGAACTGGTGGAGTGCTAGCCCGATTACCTCCAGTAGGTCTTCCTGGGGCGATTCTGTCCCTAACGTTTCCTGCATTCTTAGGTGGCCTCTCACGAAGGCGACGGCGGAGATCCCCTTGTCCTTGGTTATCTTTGTCGTTTGCCATGAGTGCGGTGGAGGTGGGAATACTGGTTATTCGATCCCCACAGACGGCGCCAATGTAGTGTCCGGAAACACTAAATGTCCTTAACTCTCTAAGTGCACAAGATTATGGAAACCAAGAGCCCAAGAGAGGATCAAGTATTAATGTATGACTTTATGGTGTTTCTGCAGTTCCAGTTGGGAAAAGCAGGATCTCCCTAGTCAACGTATGTGCAGAGTGTCAACTTAGGGATGAGAGTGCGTACCTGAAACCCTAGCTGTAATGAGCTATTTATAGGGTTTAGAGGAGGCTGATATGGGTCGTTTGGGCCCTGTATCAGAGTTGTACTGAACCAGGACTCTGTGAGATAATGTCGGATAATTATGCTCTTAGAATCTGGTTAGGATCAATTGAAGATCTCATGTCTAGGCTATTAGCGAGAATCTAGGAGAGATTTGCGGAAGGGATATGAAGCCTGAATGAGACTGAGTCTATCCACAAGCCGACGGTATGTCTCGGCCCTAGAGTCCCGAGCCCGATGGGTTGAGGACCGATTGTAAGGCTCGGCCCCATCAAGTCCGAGCCTGGTCCTTTAGTGTGCTCGGGGTCCATGAGTCCGAGCGAGGGATGTTTCATGCTTAGCAACCCGAGGGAAGTGCCTTTAGAGAATCCCTTTGACAAGGCTTGAATTCGTGTCTGGTCGGCAGACCCTACCATTTTAAAGTAAAGATTATTGTTACACAACAATAAAAAAAATAATGCAAAAAGGCAGAGATTTAAATCAAACACTGCACATTAAAAAAAATAATTTAAATGAGTTTATTGAGAAATATTGTACTTTCTTGTATAAATAAAAAGTAACACTGATATTTTTCTTATTTATGTAATAGATAAATTAACATTTTTATATGATTATCAACTTTATTTTAAAGAATCAAAAGTAAATCATATTTAAATATTTGCATCTTTTTTGTTTGGTGGTATTATAAGTAAATTTAAGGATAAATTAGAATATTTCGTATTTCATAGGACATGAAGACGACATTGAACTTGTTATTCTTGACTATTTTGATTAATTAACACATTGCATTTTATAAGGAATATAATGACTGCTCTTTTTTTTATATTTTTAATATTATATTTGTCTAAGTATAGATGAGTATTAAATTAATGTATTTCTTATTTAGTTGATCGATGAAGTAACACTTTTTATATATCATTATTACGTTTATTATGATATTATGATTAATTGGGGTGGAATCAAAATTATTTTTTTTTTATTTTTGTTTGATGATATTATGAGTATATTTAAGGATAAATCAAAATATTTCCTATTTCATGGGACATGATAATTTAGTATTTTTTTAATATAAATTATCATCTTTTTAATATGATTATCACATTTATTATTATTATTATTATTCATATTTAAATATTTTGATATTTTTAATCGTTTATCTTATCTCAAATTAATCATAAGATTTAATCCTAAAAAATCTTTATCCTAATTGTTCTAATCATCTTGAATTATTTTTTTTCCAATTTTTGAAATGTATGTACCTTTGTTTTTAATCTGTTAAAGTTTTTTTGTAAAGATTATAACAACTAAAGTATTTATCCATTGCAAACTTTTTACAAAATGATAATCATTATATTTTATCATATATTCATATTATTTGTAATGTTTGAAAAATTCTATACTTTATTAGTATTTAATTTGTTTTACTTTTTTAAAAAATATTGGAATATTCTCAATTTCGATATTGCAATACTGATAAAATATTGTTTGGTTTAAAAATTGTCTCAGGTAAAATTAAAAAATGAGCTCATTATAATAAATAATATAAATTATGTAAAAAAAATTTTAATTTTTATAAGATAATCTACCTTTATTATATTTTTTATTATAATTATCATTTAAATTTTAAATATATATATTTTTTTCTAGTTTAGCTTTAGAGTTGACGTACTGTGCTATGATGTATACTCCAAACTCATTAACCTATAATATTTAACAATGTAACAATACTTACATTTTTCTTATATATTTAGATTATAAGTATACCTTATAAACAAATAAAAATTCAAACAAAAAGCAGCACATGCATCAATGTGGAATAAGGACTGAGATTACTACCCTAATCATGTTGACAATTTGGGGTTGGAACATACTTCTATGTGTTTATGCACCCCAATGTCACACTATCTTTATGACATTCAAATATAAATCCAAATATAAATCCAGAAACTTACTTGTATTTTGATCTATTACAATAAATAAAATTTATTTTGATACGTTACAATAAATAAAATAAAAAAATAATTATAAAAGAAACTGCAACTCCACGCTGAAAAATCCAAACCTCAAATGGGTTTATGTTTTGCCTCCAAAACGGGTTTGAAAATTCGGATCACGGAGAGATAGCTACCATATGATCTTGGTTGGGTCTGTCGAGGCTAAGCATAAAAATAGGAAGAGTTGGATGCGAGTGAGTGTGACAGTGTCAGAATGAGAAACAGTATTTACATATTATTATTATTATTATTATTATTATTATTATTATTATTATCATCATCATTATAAGTACTCTCTTAATACTACAAACACACAACAAAAATCAAATATAAAATAAGAAATAAATAATTAGGAACATAAAATACGAAATAATAAAATTAGAGAATTCTTGAAAATAACCCTGCAAGCTAGCCATCCTAATGCTCATGGGGGTCTGAACTTACCACTTATCCCTTACTTTATTAATACGCAATGGCTAGCTCCTTCACAAATAGTAGTACCACATTCATCAGTTTCCAATAAATGACTATGTAATACGCACTGATGCTTGAAATTAATTTATGTACAAACCCGAACCCATGGAGTTAGTATACACCCATGAATGTATCCTTGAAACATTATTATCACGAATCATTTTTATCCAAACGCATGGAGAATTAATTTGCAAAAGAATGAAGGTGAAATTATATTATATATAGTGATTTTTTTAAAATATTATTTTTTTAGGATAATGATTACTTCTTTTTTCAACAAACTAAGGATAATGATTTCACATACAAATCATGCTCAAGCATCATCTCTTCGTGTTTATCGATTTTTTTGAGGATAATATTTTTTTTTAACAAAATGAGGATAATGATTCAACATATTCCACATATAGATAATTTATTTGATTTTAAATATTAGAGGTGCCTACGAGCCAGCGAGAGATTAGTCACTGCGGTCGACGGTGGACACTCCAGTCATGAAAAAAAAAATATAAATTTTGAACAGATAATTTATTTATTTAAATTATAATTTCGATTAAAGACGATATATATTATCTACCCACAAATGCTCTGGTGCGAGTATTCCTTAAGCGAACAAACGTGGTGCCTCGAAAATTTCCCCGACAAACGTGGTTCCTCGAAAAGGGATGTTTTTATATAAGTATAATAGCTTTAAGTCATGTTTGTGATTTGGTACATCACTAAAAAGAGCATTGCGGTTATATAAAAACTCCAAATTTCTTCTTTTAATTTATTTAAGAGATTAATGGGCATGACAAGTTAAACATTGGTAAACCTTTTTCTATATTTTGGCAAGCAATTTTTTTAGTTGAGAGAAAGCACAATTTCGGAATTCAAAACCAAATGGGCAAACATTTCATGTTTCCTGGTTATATCATCAATAAAATTCCTCTCGACAGCATTTTAAATATTTTCTTTATTCTTATGTTTTCAGTATTGCTTCTTGTTATTTATTAACTTGTTTGAAATCTAATTTACCTGATTTTGGCTAGCAAGTTATCACGATTCATCTATCTTTTATTATATGATGAACTCGATTAAAGTTATTTTGTCAAATGAACAATTTAGATAAAAATTTGATCATCTATTTTAACCAATCACATACGTCAAATTATGTAAACTTTTTTTCTTCAACCAGACTATTTTCATTTGAGACGTAGAGATCATAGAAATGAGTTTAGTCTTTATCAACAAAGCATTTCTCATACATATGATATGAATATAAACTTGACATCATGGTTAAGAAATCTAGTTATCTATAAATTATATTAGACTTTGTTAGTGACATACCTTCTTTCAATCGATAACAAACTTTACTTTCTTATTTACTAGCGTGTCAACATGCACTTCCGTGCTTGTCGCCCCGCATTCTCATTGTTGTGTTTTTGTCGTAAAGAGTTGTTTATAGTAAACTGATATATTGAAAAATCGAGTCTACACTCCCGTGCCGGTCGCCCAACATTTCCATTGTTGTATGTGTTTTTGTCGTAAAGAGTTGTTTATATTAAACTGATATATTGAAAAATCAATCCTTATAGATGTTAAAAATGTTCAGTAATATGTAAAATGTTATTATTATCCTAAGAGATGGGGTTAAAAAAACCAATTATAACCAACAAAGTTATGATTATCTTATTAAAACTTATACTTTCTAGATTCTTATCCTTAACCTAAGAGATGAAGTTAAAAAAAAACAATTATAGCTGCAAAAATTATGGTTATCTTTATTTCTTTTTAAATAAATGTTTTCCAATTAAAGCTATCCTTTTTATATTCGGAATGACATTAAATAAACAATATATAATTACCAAAGTTAAGGTTATTTTTTTCCCAACTATATCTTTAATTTTTTAATACATATTTTTTTGATAACAACTATATCATTTTTTTTATCAAATTTACGATTATTTTTTTGGGTCAAAGTTATGGTTTTTTAAATAACGACCATATCTACACGTTTTTGATAACTATATCATTTTTTTTTATTAAATTTACGGTTATTTTTTTGTCATGGTTTTGGTTTTTTTAATAACAACCATATCTACATGATTTTTATACGTTCTTTTTATTAGAACAATTTAGAAAACTGTATCAATATTTATTTATGTTTTTTTGAACAACTAATATATATCATAGTTTGCTTTATTTTTTAATTAATTAATTAATTATAACCACCAGAGTTACGGTTATCTTATTAAAAATTATACTTTCTAGATTTTTATCCTCAACGGTAAGAGATAAGGTTAAATAAACCAATTATAACCACGTAATGGTTATCTTATTTAAACTTATAGTTTCTAATTCTTATCCTCAATTCTAAGAGATGTGGTTAAAAAAAACCAATTATAACCACCAAAGTTATGGTTATTTTTATTTTTATTTTTTAAAAAAATATTTCCCAATTAAACTTATCCTTTTTAGATTTGGGATGACGTTAAAAAAACCATATATAATTACCAAAGTTATGATTATTTTTTCCCAACTATATCTTTAATTTTTTAATACATATTTTTTTAATAGCAACTATATCATATTTTTTTTATCAACTTTATGGTTATTCTTTTTTTCAAAGTTTTTTTTAATAACAACCATATCTACACGTTTTTGATAACTATAGCAATTTTTTCTATCAAATTTACGGTTTTTTTTGTCATGGTTACGCTTTTTTTTAATAACAACCATATAAACACGTTTACACGTTTTTGATACGGTTTTTTTATTAGAACAATATAGAACAACGATATAAAGTATAGTCGTAGTAATTAACTAATAAACTGTGAAGAAGATCGTTTTCAATTTTTTTTAAAAAATTGTAGAAGATAATAATAAGAAAAAATATTAAAAAAATTTGAAAGGAATAAATCACTTTATTACAAAGAACATAAATGTGAGTAAAGAAAAAAGGAAATAAAAAAGTGTTAACAATGTAAAAAATAAAAATTTTAAAAATTGCATCATAATAATAAGAAATAAGTAAATTATTAAGAAAGAAGTAACAAAAAATGTAAAAAGTTATGAAAATTGAAACAAATAATAAAAAAGAAGTAATTCATCAAACAATTGTGCTAAATACACAATAAAAAAAAGAAAAAAGAAAGCGGGGCAAAAGGTTGGAGTGAATTAAGAAGAAGATTCTTACATCTCCATTTTTCTTTTTCTGTTCATCTCCATCATGCTATGGCTTGATTCCAATGTTTTTTCTGTTATCTTATCCTTGAAGATGACATGTTACAAATGTACTCCCTATAACACCCAAACAAACAAATATATAGCTTAATTACAAGTAATTAAGTTGATTTGAAATTAGGACTTGAAAATTTCGTTTAAAATCTTAATAACAATCCGACAGAGTCTCCACTGTTTATCGGACTTTCCCAAAAATTATATTTTATAAACCTGTCAATCAGTATAGTCCAAAAAAATATTTATAAACATACAAATTTGAATTTCGTGCCCTGGTAACCAAATAAAACATGCTCAAGGCTTTCATGGATGAAATATAATAAAACTAAAAGAAACTCAATTGTAATAAAATAAAACAACACTATCTCTTCTAATTAGCTTACACTCCATGGGGTGGGGTGTACTCCTGCTCGGCCAATAATAGTAGTGCAATCTCAAACACTCTATCTGGAAAAATGGTAAGGAGGTGAGCATTACAGATAAAATAGGAATATACCCATAAGTCAAACACATCTAGCACAAATATTGCATATATTCACAAAATCCAACCATAACATGCTAAATCGCAAAAAAAAAACCATTTTTAATCAAGTATTGATATCGATCTTTATCACATCTCTTTTGAACCTTGACATTATCACTGTTTTAGTACTACTTTCCTCCCTTTTAAATGTCTTATATGCATTCTTTAAATTTTTGAGAAACTATCCTCTTTGTGTACTAACCGATTCGCGTACTTTCGCAGTCGGCCGCAGGAGAATTAGTTTCTATTCCCCTTTCACGTACTAACTGATTCACGCACATTCGCAGTCGGCCCCGGTTCGCGTACAATTGTAGCCGGCCGCAAGGGGTTATTATATATTTATATTCTTTCAAATCATTTCACTTTTTCATTACATGTTTTATGTGAGTTTCCTCTTCGCGTACTAACCTATTCGCGCACATCGCAGTCGGCCCCGCCTCGTGTGGTGGACTCGGCCTAGCCGAGGTCCTCAGGACCCTCGCTTAAGGCCTCACGGCCCTATAGGAAGCCCTCTGTGCTCTTGGCCGAGCTCAAAGCTCAACGGCCGAACAGACACCGGATACGGGCCGACCTCATACTCCTACCAAGGTCCGACTTCCCTGTTCGACACCTCCCAGAGTCCGACACCTCCTACAGACCGACACATCCCAGATATTTCGATACCAAGGACAGGATGACGTGTCTCACCTTATCCACAAGGACAGCTCATCCACTCATGGCTCAGTACAGGCTGGCCCTACTTGGGCCTCAAGCAGGCCCATTAGGGCAACCAGCTCCCCCCTATAAGTAGCTCCGTACTACATGGGGCTCAGGTACGTCCTCTAACCCTAATTATCACCCTCACACACCAGTGATTAGGGTTACTCCTTGGCTCTCTCCTTAGCCACCTGAGGACTCCCATCAAACATCACACAGAAACCCTAGACAGAGGCTCCTTTGAAGGTCTTCTTCCCTAACCCTTGGAGGACCTCACCGTCTAGGACATCACATTGGCGCCGTCTGTGGGGAAGAGAAACTTCATCCCCACCTAAAAGATTCTACTATGTCTGAGACACAACCAGTTCAGAGGAGGGGGAGGGGGCGCCCAAGGAGGGTGCCGTCAACTGAGGACTTGCACTTGCACCTGGAAGCAAACAGAGCAGCAAGGTCCCCACAGCCACCCCCTCCACCACCTCCACCTCCTTCCCCGCCGCCACCCCCGCCCCCACCGCCACCTCCACCGCCAGAGTTCACGCACACCCACAGTGGACCTTACACCATCCACACCGGAGACACTACAAATCCAACTCCGCACCAGGGAGGAGGTCGGCGCGTGCAGCTACGCTCCGAGCTCGGAGAAACCAACACAGAACAGCACCGCCACCGTGGCGAACGTGCCCACTCTATCAGTACTACACATCGCTCTCACTCTCGTCAATCTTCACTCTCTCGAGATGCAGAGCTCTTGTCCTTGATGAGACAACAGATGAGGATCGTAGAACAGCAAGGTAAAGCCATTGCGGATCTTCAGCAAGTTACTATGCAACGTTTGGCTGAACGAGCCGTTGTTCAAGCTCCAGCCCAAAACGAACTTCCTCCTCCCCCACCTTTTCCACCAACACAACCCCCATTGACACCGCAAACCTTTACAACACCGCATACTGTCGTCACACAACTTACACAAACACCACCCCCTGACCAGCAACAACCTGATGATTCCCATCCTGGACACCCTTTTACACCAGCCGTCATGGCTTATGAACCACCACCTGGGTACCTTGGACCCAGCAACATTCCTAGATGTAATGGCCTCACAGATCCTCAAGAGCATATTCTTTCTTACGAGGGAGCTGTCAACTTCCATGGAGGAGGAGATCGGCTCAAGTGCCGAGCTTTCTCCATGACCCTCCAAGCCCCAGTCCTCCGATGGTACTCAACGTTACCCAAGAACTCTATCAACAACTGGACAGAAATGAAGCGAGTATTTCTCAACAGGTACACTGCTAGCTGTGTGCAACCCAGATCGGACCACACACTAGCAACAGTGACGCAAAAATCAGACGAATCTCTACGTGCTTATCTGCACAGATTTCACAATGAATCCAGCTCAGTTCCCAACTTGTCTCCCGAGGTGGCCGTCCTCCTTTTGACCCAGGGATTGACCGAAGGAGGGTTCAAAGACTCACTGATAGGAAAGCCACCGAGAGACATGGCCGAACTCAGGAAACGATCCAACAAATATATCAACCTTGAGGAATTCAACAAAGGTCTGGCAAGTAGGATGGAGAACGTTCAAGCCGCTTCACAGAATGCCCTTCCCCGAGGTCGCCCTCGCGGAAACAGGGATGATAGAGGAGGAAGAGCAGATCAAGGAGACCGAGGTCGCCCTCACGTCGGCCAGCAAGACGACCGCCGACGCCCTTACATCACTAAGTATGATTCTTACACCCCCCCTCACGGTTCCGAGGTCACAAGTCTGGAGGGAGACCATGCAAACCGAACTCAGGAGCGTACCTCGGCCACCTTTCCTCAGGAACCAAAATAACATCAGGGACAGATCTAAATACTGCAACTTCCACGATGGGTATGGCCACCATACCGATCAGTGCACCTGGCTTCGTGACGTTATCGAAGACATGGTGAGAAGGGGCAAGTTGCAAAAGTATGTGCGAGAAGCGGTAGAGAGGAGAGGCCGAAGAAGGTCTCGAAGCCCAGACAACGATAAAGGAAAAGCCAAAGCTGACCCGTCTCCGGAAAAGAAGGAAGAAGAACCACAGCGAGTGAACATGGTCGTAGTTCAAGACCTAGATAAGTCACCGGAAAATTTCCGAGTTGAAACCATCTCGGGAGGCTTTGCCGGTGGCGGAGAGAAGAGGGCAGAAAGGAAAAGGTACGTCAATCAGGTCTTGGCTGTTCACCACAAGCTCGTCTGCAAAAAACCATCTCGGAACATCCCCATCATTTTTTCTGACCAGGACATGGAAGACGTCATCCCGGATCACAATGACCCTATGGTGATCACGGCGTTGATCAGCAATTTTGAAGTCGCCCGAGTTTTCATTGATCAAGGAAGCTCGGCCGACATTCTCTTTCTTCATACATTTCAAGCACTGAAGCTGAGGTCAGCCGACCTCGTGCAATTTGAAGGCAATCTCATCAGCTTCACAGGTGAGGCAATTCGCCCCCTTGGAGCCATCCACCTCCCGGTGATCATAGGCAAGCAGCCTTCGGCCCGAACGGAGATCATCAAGTTTTTGGTTGTTGATTCTGAGTCCCCAGACAATGTGATACTAGGGCGAACCTGCCTGCAAGCTTTTGGGGCAGTGGTTTCAACGGTTCACTTAGCGATGAAATTTGTCGGTTCTGACGACAAGGTCGTCACAGTCAAGGCCGACCAAGTGAGAGCCCGGCTCTGCTACAACGCGAGCCTACAGGAAATAAAAAAGAAATAGAAAGAGCTCACCGATCAGACATTGGCCAAAGGGAGAGTTCTATTGGCTGATGTTCAGGTCAGACAAGATATTTTTAGGTCCTCCCCTCGAGAGGGATGGTCAGCAATCCCCCTCGATCCTTCTAGCCCTGGCAAGGCTATCAAAATAGGCACCAATCTCCCTCAAGAGATCCAAGATTCAATAAAGGAAAATCTCTCTTCCCTTCCAGCTCTCTCCAGCCCTCCACAAGGGGAGAATCTTTTCATTTATTTATCTCTTGGTGATCCCGCCCTCAGCTTGGTTGTGACCCGAGGTGAGGGCCGAGGGGAGTTCCCCATTCACTCCTTAAGCCGAGGTCCTGAGCTCTGGTGTTTCAGGACGAAAAACATTGCATTTTGTAAGGTTGCCAACAATTTCCAAGTATCGGCTGAGAACCGCGGCATCTCTCATCAGTCCTCCTCGGTCGAGCACTACCAGACCAATGCTGTCATCCCCCATCGAACGAGGGTTTCCTACCTTCCGAAGGAGGGACAGGCCCGAGGTCAAGAACAAGAATCTAATACTGGCCGATGCCCGAGGTCGAGAACCAAACTGTGCTCGGAGACCTCGCACTCCGAAGAGCAGATATGGGTCATGAGATTTGAAGGGACGTAAGATGTGCTCGGAATCAAGAAGGCCCCAACAGAGACGTTTTAAAAAAAACATACTCTGGGGCATACGAGCTAGAAACTATGGAAGGAACCGAGCTCAGGAATTCCCGAAACTTTGCAAAGCCGAGAACCTACTTCAGCTAGGTTTACCTCGGAAATCATCAGCAGTCACCAGCACCCCCAGCTAAAGTTTAGGTTTAATTTTAATTTCTGTCAATGTTTTTACATCTGCTTCCTCTAGTCATATTCTGTTTCATTGTGATATATTCACTCTTTCAATTCCTTGATGAAAAGCAATGTACTCACGTCTATGATTAATGAAAAGTACGAACTTGCTCATACTCAAGTGCCACAGTTTTATATACGTACGTACTAGCTTCTCATTTAGCACTAGCCACCTAAATGTTGCATGGCGCTATGTACAGCCAACGTCTACTAAATAAGATCGGCTCATATGCACAGTGTACAAGGGACACCCGATAAAGTACAGTTTGCTGTGAAATGTTTTCACATAGCTTCACTCAGCAACCTCTTTCACATCGGGGACGAGGGCACCCACCTCGGCTAAGGTGGGTAGACCCGAGATCCCTACCGTATGCTCTTATACACAGTACCTTTTTTCAGAGGAAAACTTATAAGATTACTGCACTTACTGAGTTGTCCGAGCTTAACATAATTAGTTACATTAAGTTGTATGCCGAATTTTTTAAGTCCAATCATATCCGAATACAACAAGTCAAAAAGGACTTGTATTCTCAATAACATTTTTACTTGGTTATTTAAACAAAACGCAACAAGCCTCAAAGACTTACTTTTTTTACATCGCGAATTCACTTGATAAACCGACATCGAGTCGCAGCTCAGATCCGAGGCACCCTTGGCAAACATGCAACGAGTTAATAAAATAAAACTCGCATTGAGCAACCAGTTTGCGTAACAACAACCTCGGACTCAGTATGCATGCAACAAGTTAAACAGAAGATAACTCGCATCTCTGAGGACGAGTTCGGATCCAAGGTCTAAAGAGTAAACATGCAACGAGTTACTAAACTCGCATTTGTGCAACAAGTCAAAGAAAGAACTTGCATAAAAGTGGCCTCAGATACCATGAGTATGCAACAAGTTAAAATACAAAACTTGCATAAAAATAACAACATGCAACAAGTTAAACTGACAAGAACTTGCATTGAAAGAAAATGTTGTACACAATCAGCAAACATGAAATACAAACCAACAGCGTCAAACATGTTACAAAAAACATAGACAAATCGCAAGCTGCCCAGCATAAGGGACTTATGCTGCTTCATCTTCGACATTGGAAAGGACAACTGAGCTCGGGTTGAACTCCTCATCCAATTTCTCCGCCAAGGGATTGGGAAGGTTCTCCTCAGGTTGGTCGAGGTCAACCTCGGCCCCATCCCTCTCCCAATCCACCATTTTCCCATTATGTACCCCGAATCCGGCACTTGCGTCGACGACTCGAATTCGGAGCCCTTGGTTCAAGTGGAGGATCTGCTCCACGGCACTGGCAAAGATTTTACCTCCCCCTTTCTCAAAGTCAAAGTCGGCCTCGGAAGCCGCAATCTTGTGCTTAAGTGCTTGAGCAGCCCTCTTTCTCAGCATCGATCTCACCTTTTCAACCTCGGCCAGGCCCTCCTGCCGACCATCCTCCTTGGCTGCCACCTTAGTTGCCTCCTCCGACTTCCGAGCTTCCTCCCTTATTTCGGCCACGGCCTCTTCATGTTTTTTCAGAAGTTCCTCCATCTGTTGGCGATGCTTCTCTTCCAGCTCGGCCAGTTTCTGATCAGCGGAATTTTTGCTATTCCTAAGATCAGCCACCTCGGCCGTCAGGTCGGATCGAGCCTTCTTCTTGGCTGGAGACACCCCCTCGGCCACATCATCAGAGATCTCAGCCAACACATTGAACATGGTTGTTGCCCTCTTCAGTTGACAAGCCATCTCCTCGGCCGTCTTTTTCCATTCTGCTCCCGACATCTTTATAAGAGCATCTTTGAGCGTAGGCTTGGCGATGGTGGTCGGCGGCCTCGGGAGCATATCAGTTCCCCTCCTCGGACCGCTCGATGAAGGCGGGGTATCCGCAGCAATGACCACCTCGGCACTCGGACTCGGAGATTGAGGAGGAGGTGGGGCAATAATCACCGCAAGAGGAGTAGGATGAAGAGGAGCCGAGTCCGTAGAGGTCTCAGCAGGCACTGTCTCAGCAGAAGGGTTCTCCGACCTCTTTCTCTTGCAGGCCTCCAATGCTGCTTTGAGCGCCTTGGACAACATGTCCGACCAGTGTTCGTCTGAAAGCAAAAACAAAAGAACAAAACAAAATCAGTAAGGAAGTTGAAAGAAAATATACAAGTGTAAGGGCAAAGTTAACTACCAATTCTGGTCAAAACTTCGTTGTCAGGACACCTCATGAATACTCCAATATCGAGCTGGAATTTCCGAGCCCGGTACTCAGTTTGGAAGTGGTGGGCCGTTACAGCCTCGTCGGCGTCAAGTATTGCGCCCGATCACCGCTGTGGCGTGCTGATATGACGATTGAAGAACTCCAGGGTCCACTCCAAAGGGAACCTCGGACCTGTCTCGGACCGAAACCAAGGAAGCCCTGTTCCAACATACTTGTACTTAAAAAACTTGGGTTTAAAATGTTTCCAAGAATCGGTGAACATGCCGAATAACCCACAGTGAGCTCGGGCCTTAGCCGATACCCAAAGGCGACCAGTGACCTCGTCTTTATTGCTGACGAACGGGTTGTACATCCACAGGAAGAGCCGAACTGTACAAACCAACCCCTTGGCTCAGCAGTACTTTTGAAAAGCTCGAAGGAAAGACCAAGTGTTAGGATGGAGCTGCGAGGGGGCTAATCCGAGCTCGTTCAAGACCCTCATCTCCAAATCAGTAAATAGCAAGGTCACGCCGAGGTTGTGTATTAGATCGGCATAAAAGAAGAAGGAATTATTATCAGTTCGGCTACATATCCTGTCATCGGCCGAACAGGGGAGTACTTCGTAAGAAGTCCCGGTGGTGTCCCCTAGGTAAGGCAGCACGGCTCTCTTCACCTCGGCAACCTGGTCCTCGGAGCAAAGGCTGGACTGGACTCCTTTGGGATCCACGTCGACCCACTCATACTGATCGGCATCGAAAGGCGCAGGGTAAAGTTCAGGACGACTGACGCACTTTCTGGGCGGCATGGTACCTGTGGAAGAACAGGGGAGCTCGGCGTTAGTCTTACGGGTTACAAAAAATAACCCCCCAGAAAACCCCCTCGAAGTTGTTCCGAGGGGCGAGCATCTCCCCTCTACCACAGGTACCCCCGGTTCATACATCCCCTCTTTCTCCATCCTCTCGAAGTCAACACGCTCCCTACCGTCGACAAACTCGGCCCAGGCATACTGTCGTATCCACTCCCTCTTCTCCTCCCAATCTCGAGGATAAATGACCTCAACGGGATCGACCTCCAGAACTCGTCTCTCATATTTCTTCCTATACTCCCTTTGGCGACGTTGCGCCTCGTCTACCTCCATGGAGGAACAGGACGAGGAGGAGGAGCCGTCCTCCTCCTCACTACTGCTAGATGACAGGGAGACTACCCCAGCCCATTTCCTAAACCATTCCCTACTCATACTTCCCCAATCCACTTTTCTGGTCTTCTGAAAAATAAAAACAAAAACACAAATCAAAAACCCTCCAAAAAACTCTAAAATTCCCCAAACCCAGAAACCTCAAAATCCCCTACGGAGTTCCCCAAAACCAAAACCGCAATACTCAGGAAGAAAACCCCAAAATCATGAATCCAGACACAAATACCAAAAATACCAATCCCTCCCTTATGAATCATGAAATAGTGAAGACAGAAGAGAAAGCAGAGAACAAAGTAGAGGAAATGAGAGAGCAACCAGTACCTTAGGAGTTGGAAATCGAAGGAGGAGAGTGAAGCTTGAAAAGTCGAAACGGAACCCACTGAGAGAGAAGAAGACAGTGAAGCGCTGAGAGGGAAAATGAAGTTGGATAATGGAAGAGGCAGGGAAGGAGTTTGAACTCGTGTTTTCGTGGAGAAGAGAAAGAGTTTCTGTTAGAAAGAGAGAAGGGAACAAGATCGAAGGAAGAGTGAATGATAGAGAGAGAAAGAGAAGCGGTTTTTGCGTGAAAGAGGGGGGAAGAGAAACCGTTTTCCCCCTCATTTTTGAAGTTTGGGTCTGGCCCAAAAAGCCCAACCCAACGTGCGACCACACACGCGGAGACACGTGGCGCATAATAGCTGGAATCACGGACCTCGAGCAACGACGCAGTAATGGCGACGCTTCGTTAGGCACGTTTCTTGACACGTGTCAGACCCGGAAAAAGCAAGCGTCACTTCGGAGCAGGAGAAATGACAGCTTTCAAACCTGCCCCGTCACAGCCAAAAGACGTCAGAAACAGCTGGATCCAACTCTCAACAACCCATCGTCCGAACTCCCTAGAACCTCGGAACAAGGCACTAATAGCCTTGACCGAGCTGGGGGGCTTATGTGGTGAACTCGGCTCTTATGTGGTGGACTCAGGAAAAGGACCTAAACCAAGACCTCGGAACAAGGCCCAAATAGCCTTGACCGAGTTGGGGGGCTTATGTGGTGGACTCGGCCTAGCCGAAGTCCTCAGGACCCTCGCTTAAGGCCTCACGGCCCTGTAGGAAGCCCTCTGTGCGCTTGGCCGAGCTCAAAGATCAACGGCCGAACAGACACCGGATACGGGCCGACCTCATACTCCTACCAAGGTCCGACTTCCCTGTCCGACACCTCCCAGAGTCCGACACCTCCTACAGACTGACACATCCCAGATATTCCGATTCCAAGGACAGGATGACGTGTCTCACCTTATCCACAAGGACAGCTCATCCACTCATGGCTCAATACAGGCTGGCCCTACTTGGGCCTCAAGCAGGCCCATTAGGGCAACCAGCTCCCCCCTATAAGTAGCTCCGTACTACATGGGGCTCAGGTACGTCCTCTAACCCTAATTATCACCCTCACACACCAGTGATTAGGGTTACTCCTTGGCTCTCTCCTTAGCCACCTGAGGACTCCCATCAAACATCACACAGAAACCCTAGACAGAGGCTCCTTTGAAGGTCTTCTTCCCTAACCCTTGGAGGACCTCACCGTCTAGGACATCACAGCTCGCGTACAATCGCAACTAGCCGCAGGACGATAATGTTTAGTCCCTTTCGCGTACTAACCGATTCGCGCACATCGCAGTCGGCCCCGGCTCGCATACAAATGCAACCGGCTACAAGGGATTAGTTTTTATTCTATTTCGCGTACTAACCGATTCGCGCACATCGCAGTCGGCCCCGGCTCGCGTACAATCGCTACCGGCCGCAAGAGAATAATATTTAATCTTTTTCGTGGACTATCCGATTCGCGCCACATCGCAGTCGGATTCCACACATTAGTATATTTTATTCTTTATTAAGTACTTCTCTCAATCCTGTTATTTATTCAATTATCTTTCTCTTTTATAATCAATTACTTATTAATTACATTCACATTTCTGTGCCATTTTTACAACAAACAACATATGCACATATTCACAAATGTACACCTAATCTCAAGTATTCGCAAATTCACAAGTATGCACATATTCACAAATATACCCTTAATCTCAAATATACACAAATTCACAAGTATGCACATATAACACATAATATCATCACCAGTAAATTCACATTCCAAAATATTTCATTAATTTACTGTCTTAATTTCTAAGTGCTAATTGTCAACTTAACAACTACCCTAATGTGCAAAATCCTAAAACTAACAACAACTCTTAGCAAGCACTATATACATACTAGAAACTCATCCCTAAAATAAGGTAATACTCACTCCTTACCTTGCCTTTCCAAAAACATGCTCCTTTTCGTACGATAGAGACCAAAAGTATCCGAGTCATTAACTTACGCGCAGCGACAGGTTCTAAAACTCCTTCGTCGTTTAACTATATATTATTAAATCAAATAATAATCAATTTAATGTGTCAAAACCGACTCAATTCGAAATCTAAATAATTAACATCTTTCAAAGTAAAGTATTTCGTAACTTTTCAAATCACGAAATCATTTGATTATGATTTATACATCAAAATAACATAGAATTTCAATTTAAGATTTTTGTCTTCTAAATATCATAGTATAGCTTTTTATGGAAAATACACCAACTTTCAAAACTATCATAATTATCAAAATAGATTGAGGCTAAGTAGCTTTACTAATGATTTCACAAAACATCAAATCCTAATTTTACTTGACGTTATAAATTCCGAATTGAAAGAGAGTGTTCTTTGTTTAAAAATAAGTCTACGTCACATCTCCAACATTCAAATGACTACACCCCCTTCAATTTGAAATTAAGGATCAAGGTTTTACTCTGAATTAATGCATGTCGAATATATCGAATTCCTAATTAATTAAAACATGGTTTCGTTCTACACTAGTACCACCCAATCAACTGCAACTGAATTAATTAGGAATTTGTCACATTTAACGAAATACTCTTAAAACTAAACGTTCGACATAACAATTAATTTTGCGTTAACACAAATCAAAGTAGCTAATTAAAAACCATTATCAATAACAATATAGTCAAAATGAATATAAACCTTAATACCCCATATTTTCTAAAACAACATAAACATTCAAAAACAACTTAACACTTTATAACTTAACACTTTATAATTATTACCGATAACACTAAAATTAGTATTAATATTAAAATTAAAACACAACATAGAGTGATTAAAAAGGTATTAGGGATATACCCTCAAATATGGTTTTGAAGCAATAGAGGCAAGGTAGGTTCATAGCTTCACAGTCCCGACATCCCCGACCGGCATCGGTGACGAGAACGACATGGATCTGAACCGGGGAGAGAGAGAACGAGCTTTGAGCTCCAAAGCTCCATCGACGACATCACCAAGCGCTACAACACCCTTGTGGTGGCGGATCCGTGCTGGAGGGAGTCAGGTCGCGAGACAAAAGAGGGAGTTCTCCACTTGAACTTCCATGGCGCCGGGTGAGATCCATGGCTCGCAATTCGCGAGCCTCCTTCAACAACAACGGCAGCGACGACGCGATTGGGAGAAGGAGAACGTGACGGCGGCGACGCTAGTTGGTGGCGGTGCGAGGAGAGCACCGGTGAGGGAGAGAGAGAGCGGCTAGGAGCAAGAGAGAGGTGCGAGGGAAGAGAGAGAGTTGAAGGTGAGAGGGAGATGGGGAGAGAAAACGGATTTGGAGGGGACGCCATGAACTTGAAGAAGGAGAAATTTTTGGTGAAGATGGCCATGGGAAGATTAGGGCCGGCGGGTAGAAGAAAGGAGGAAGAAAGGGTTCCCTACCTCACTGCACACACACACGTTTTCTTTCCCTTTTTTTTTTAAAAAACATATACTTTCATTCATTTATTTATTTATTTGCTCCCAAAAATATTAATATTAAAAATTTAGCATCATATAGCTTTATATAGGAAACTATAAAGTAAGAAGTTAGTTAGATACTAGGGAATAACAAAAATTTATTTAGTATTGTATCTTTGTAAAAATCAAAGTAAAGAATAGAAAGTATATTATTGGGTAATTTTTCTAAATGAATTTACTTTATAATATAATTAAATATACTTTCGTAGTTAACATAATGTATTTTGTAAAAATACCAAGCACTTAAATGATTTATTTCAAGAAACAATTAGTTGATTTAATAAAACTTATAATTATACTAGGGATTAAAATTAAGGATGTTACAATCCTTCCCCCAAAAAGAAATTTCGTCCTCGAAATTTGACTAGAAAAAAAACGGTGAGGTTAGTATTTTAAGAACCTTTGACCGTCATGCTAATAAACTTAAAACCAGCAATGCAAATAGCACGAGGGTCTTCTAAAATCATTCAATGTGACAGGACAAATAAAACCTTAATGGTTCTAAGAATTTAGCAGTAGCAAAAAGGATTTCATTAATTTGGTAAGTAAAAAGGTTCTCGAATTCAATCAAAGAGGAGAAACCACCTTTCATTACAATGCCAAATAAAGAAATCATCACTTGGTGGATAGAATAGCAACTACAGTTAAGTCAATTCCAAACAAAATCATCTCAATTCTCAAAATTGAAAAATAATGTTAACATTTAGCAGGTAATAGCTATTGAAAGGGTATTTTGACTCTCTCTCGTATATGTAAAATGAATTTGATTCTCAAAGAGACAACATAAATTATATTGCAAGTAGGAGCTTTAAAAACCCAACTAGTCTAAACAAAATCAACATTATGCATATGGTTTAATAAGTTTGTGTAACATGTTCAGCACCTAAAATAATGAAATATCTGAAAATCTTGCTAAGAACTATTTTTGTAAGGAAGACATAATTCAGTTACACCTTCGAATATGGTATTAATTTTGTAAGAACTTGAAACGGAAGAAGTGGCACATCTCTTTTCTACAAGAAATAGAACATGTAATAAAATCTATGCAAAAATTTAGATTTCAAAAGTAGGAATTAATAATCATGACTCAACCAATAGGGTGCCATTAACTTAAATGAACGTCAGTTTAAATTACCAGGAGAAAACTGAAACCTGAAAAGAATTAAAAATTCGTTAAGCTAGCGTTCAAAACATTTTCCCTGGCATGATAGTTTTGGGAAATTTCTTGAAGTAAACTAAGTAACATAATATGTTGGCAGTGGCCAATACTAATACAAAAGATTTATGAGTGATATACTAAGCAAGAAAAACAATTTGTTGAAACTTATTTAACAATTTCCGTTTTAAAAGGAGATAATCAATGGCTCAAATCCAAAATTCATCATTTTCAGATACATGCGCATGCAATCATGCAAAATCAGGGAACAACTTCATTTAAATTAAAAAGTCAACAAATCTAGCTTACATTTTACATAAACTCTAAAACAACAATTCATTAAATTAAGATCATAGAGACTGAATTAAAAAGGAAATCCAAAAGCAGGAGGAACTAACTATACAGAAGTGCAAGAGATAAATCTTTGACAAATAAAGCGAAGTATCATCTCATCCAACGTATTCTTCCAAGTGGATTGGAAGCAGGGTAGAAAATTTAGAGAACGTAAAAGCAACAAATCTTCAAAGTCCATAATCGAATAAAATTGTATTCAATGAAATCAAATATCTAACACTTCATCAAAGCAAAAACATAAACAGATGTTTTAGAAAAAGAAAAACATATGTATGAATCAGACTTTTGTAAGCCATATAATGTGCTTTATAAAAAAAATTCTTTAAGAAAGCAACATGAACTATTCAATGAGACCCTCATCTAAATAATATATCACTTATGAAGATCCCAAAAAAACTTGTTCGGCTAAGAATGAAAATTGTTCAAGTATTTAAGATGAAATTCATCTAAAGTAAAAATTCAGTGATCAAAGCTGACGAAATATTTGAAATGACTTTTGGTTATTTTCGCTGCGCACTTTGATTTGAGGGTACTTAGGATTCTATAGGATTTAACTATAACAGACTAATCTCCCTAGGTTTTCAGACTTCACTCAACTTTAGAGATATTCTGAAACTCGGGGACTTGATGATTTCACCTTCCAACAAATGTAGTCATCGAGATGGCCAATCTCAATTAGACATTACCTTGGTGGTAAGATCACTCCGTCCTACCTAAGTTTCAGACATAAATTTCGAAAACATATATTGTTGCATTGTCACATTTAAAAATTGGCGTACTACTTCGAAACTAAGGATCGTTCCTTCCCGTTGGGGTAGCAATTCCATGCTCTGGCCCGTTGAGGTTATTTCACTTTCCTTAATCTCGGATTTCATCCATTTTTTAAATGCAACAACATCCATTTTTCAAAAAATCAGGTTCTTTTGGGCAAAAACTCGAGACACATAAACAACATTGATTTAAGATTCAATCAAACACTATTTGCATCATTGCAAAACTTCAATATAAGGCTAGCAACCTGTTACTCTATTCATCTAACTTATATACTAAGCTATCTATCAGTTACTCGCTTGGTGAGTAACACAACAGGAGTTGTGAGTCCACACTCCAAGGTCGAGGAGAAACTGCTCTGATACCATAAATGTAACACCCAAACAAATATATAGATTAATTACAAGTAATAAAGTTGATTTGAAATTAGGACTTCAAAATTTCGTTTTAAATCTTAATAAAAATCCGACAGAGTCTCCTATGTTTATCGGACTTCCCCAAAATTATATTTTATAAACCTGTCAACCAGTACAGTCCAAAAAAATATTTATAAACATACAAATTTGAATTTCGTGCCTTGGTAACCAAATAAAACATGCACAAGGCTTTCATGGATGAAATATAATAAAACTAAAAGAAACTCAATTGTAATAAAATAAAACAACACTATCTCTTCTAATTAGCTTACACTCCACGAGGTGGAGTGTACTCCTGCTCGGCCAATAATAGTGCAAGCTCAAACTATGTACCTGGAAAAATGGTAAGGAGGTAAGCATTACACATAAAATAGGAATAACGGTTTCTGATATGACATAATACCCACTAAGTCAAACACATCTAGCACAAATATTGCATATATTCACAAAATTCAACCATAACATACTAAATCGCAAAAGAACCATTTTTAATCAAGTATTGATATCGATCTTTATCACATCTCTTTTCAACCTTGACATTATCACTGTTTTAGTACTACTTTCCTCCCTTTTAAATGTCTTATATGCATTCTTTAAGTTTTTGAGAAACTATCCTCTTCGCGTACTAACCGATTCGCGCACATCGCAGTCGGCCCCGATTCGCGTACTTTCGTAGTCGGCCGCAGGAGGATTAGTTTCTATTCCCCTTTCGCGTACTAACCGATTCGTGCACATTCGTAGTCGGCCCCGGTTCGCGTACAATCGCAGCCGGCCGCAAGGGGTTATTATATATTTATATTCTTTCAAATCATTTCACTTTTTCATTACATGTTTTATGTGAGCTTCCTCTTCGCGTACTAACCGATTCGCGCACATTGCAGTCGGCCCCGGCTCGCGTACAATCGCAACCGCCCGCAGGAAGATAATGTTTAGTCCCTTTTGCGTACTAACCGATTCGCGCACATCGCAGTCGGTCCCGGCTCGCGTACAATCGCAACCGGCCGCAAGGGATTAGTTTTTATTCTCTTTCGCATACTAACCGATTCGCGTACATAGCAGTCGGCCCCGGCTCGCGTACAATTGCAACCGACCGCAAGAGAATAATATTTAATCTTTTTCATGGACTATCCGATTCGCGCCACATCGCAGTCGGATTCCACACATTAGTATATTTTATTCTTTATTAAGTACTTCTCTCAATCCTGTTATTTATTCAATTATCTTTCTCTTTTCTAATCAATTACTTATTAATTACATTCACATTTCTGCGCCATTTTTACAACAAACAACATATGCACATATTCACAAATGTACACCTAATCTCAAGTATTCGCAAATTCACATGCACATATTCACAAATATACCCCTAATCTCAAATATACACAAATTCACAAGTATGCACATATAACACATAATATCATCACAAGTATAAAAAAATATCATCACAAGTAAATTCACATTCCAAAATATTTCATTAATTTACTGTCTTAATTTCTAAGTGCTAATTGTCAACTTAACAACTACCCTAATGTGCAAAATCCTAAAACTAACAACAACTCTTAGCAAGCACTATATACATACTTGAAACTCATCCCTAAATTAAGGTAATACTCACTCCTTACCTTGCCTTTCCAAAAACATGCTCCTTTTCGTACGATAGACACCAAAAGTATCTGAGTCCTTTACTTACGCACAGCGACAGGTTCTAAAGCTCCTTCGTCGTTTAACTATATATTATTAAATCAAATAATAATCAATTTAATGTGCCAAAACCGACTCAATTTGAAATCTAAATAATTAACATCTTTCAAAGTAAAGTATTTCGTAACTTTTCAAATCACGAAATCATTTGATTATGATTTATACATCAAAATAACATAGAATTTCAATTTAAGATTTTTGTCTTCTAAATATCATAGTATAGCTTTTTATGGAAAATACACCAACTTTCAAAACTATCATAATTATCAAAATAGATTGAGGCTAAGTAGCTTTACTAATGATTTCACAAAACATCAAATCCTAATTTTACTTGACGTTATAAATTCCGAATTGAAAGAGAGTGTTCTTTGTTTAAAAATAAGTCTACGTCACATCTCCAACATTCAAATGACTACACCCCCTTCAATTTGAAATTAAGGATCAAGGTTTTACTCTGAGTTAATGCATGTCGAATATATCGAATTCCTAATTAATTAAAGCATGGTTTCGTTCTACAACAGTACCACCCAACCAACTACAACTGAATTAATTAGGAATCCGTCACATTTAACCAAATACTCTTAAAACTAAACGTTCGACATAACAATTAATTTTGCGTTAACACAAATCAAAGTAGCTAATTAAAAACCATTATCAATAACAATATAGTTATAATGAATATAAACCTTAATACCCCATATTTTCTAAAACAAGATAAACATTCAAAAACAACTTAACACTTTATAACTTAACACTTTATAATTATTGCCGATAACACTAAAATTAGTATTAATATTAAAATTAAAACACAACATAGAGTAATTAAAAAGGTATTAGGGATATACCCTTAAATATGGTTTTGAAGCAATAGAGGCAAGGTCAGTTCACAGCTTCACAGTCCCGGCATCCCCGACCGGTATCGGTGACGAGAACGACATGGATCTGAACTGGGGAGAGAGAGAAAACGAGATTTGAGCTCCGAAGCTCCATCGACGACATCACCAAGCGCTACAACATCCCTGCGGCGGCGGATCCGTGCTGGAGGGAGGTGGGTCGCGAGACAAAAGAGGGAGTTCTCCACTTGAACTTCCATGGCGCAGGTGAGATCCATGGCTCGCGATTCGCGAGCCTCCTTCAAGAACAACGGCAGCGACGACGCGATTGGGAGAAGGAGAATGCGACGGTGGCGATGCTGGTTGGTGGCGGCGCGAGGAGAGCACCGGTGAGGAAGAGATAGAGCGGCTAGGAGCGAGAGAGAGGCGCGAGGGAAAAGAGAGAGAGAGAGAGAGAAAGAGAGTGTCGAAGGTGAGAGGGAGATGGGGAAAGAAAAAGGATTTGGAGGGGAAGCCATGAACTTGAAGAAGGAGAAATTTTTGGTGAAGATGGCCATGGGAAGATTAGGGCCGGCGGGTAGAAGAAAGGAGGAAGAAAGGGTTCCCTACCTCGGTGCGCACACACACGTTTTCTTTCCCTTTTTTTTAAACATATACTTTCATTCATTTATTTATTTATTTTCTCCCAAAAATCACTACTACAAAAAAGTCTTTTGAAGGAGGTTATTTAACATTAAAGAGGTCGGTTCCGAACCCCCCTTAAATCAATTGCCTTTAAAAGTACTATCTTAGTGAGGGCGGTTCGGAACCGCCCTCTTTTTCTTTCAAAGAGGACAGTTCGGAACCTCCCTCTTTTCACAATTTGGAACCGACCTCTCTTAACAGTTCGGAACCGTCCTCTATTTACAATTCGGAACCGCCCTTGCTTACTTTAAATAACCTCCTTCTTTACTTTTATTTTTAACCAAATTGTTTCTAAAATTCCACCCTTTTTTTTAATAGTCTAATTTATTTTTGGATTTTTTTCAATTATAGAAATAATGTCCAAGTTTTTAATTTCCATGTTTGCATTATTTTGCAATGACATAAATTAAATAATTGCAATAGCATACATAATCGTTCTAAAAAACCATATACCAAACATATTTAATCCAACAAAATGACTTCATTATAAAATTAAAGTGTTTCATGTAGTCCTGGATTGAAAAAATACCAGCATTAGAGTACTAAATTGAACAAAATACCAGCATTAGAGTACTGGTTTTTAGAGCATGAGTAGTGGACTACTTTAGAGTACTTGAGTAGACAATAAATTTTAGAGTTCTGGAGTAGTGGACAAAATACAAACATTAAAGTACTAGATGACAATACGAGAGTATGATGAAGGTTTGCATCACAAAATCACTAGCATAGCAAAACAAAAACTGATCTTTCACAAAACCCTTTAGTACTGTAGGCCACATGCTTAGAGTTCTTCAAGCAAATAAGAAGCCAATTCTTCTTTCACTTCATCAAGCATTTCACGACTGTATGATTTATGATTGCAGTCAGGGAAGTACTATAAAATGGAAAAAAAAGTATTGAATTAATGATAAAATATTATTATTCTTTGCAAATATTTAACAAATAAATCACAAACTAACCGTTGGAGGAATCTTGCTATCGCTAGAGTGGAACTGAACAATTTCCTTCATAAATCGCATCACATAGTATCCACAGTCAATGCCATTTGTTTGTTTAGGGACCTATAAAACGCATGCATGACAAGTACATTAATTAGTGAAGCTGTACATGGAAGACAAGAAACACCTAAAGACCTTAAAACAAGAGAAATAACCAATTCCATGACAACATAAACAAGAGAAATACAACAAGTTCCAGGACATCATAGACACCAAACCAGTTCCAGGCCAGGATCAGCATATTAAACACAAATATATACTAAAGTTAAATATACTAAATCGAAGACTTTAAAACACCCAAAGACACCAAACCAGAATAGTTATGGTTAGCAATGCTTGAATTCAGTATTTCTTTTTCCTTGTCTGATTTTCTGCAATGTAACAACTGTTTAGTAATGCCAATAATAACTAGTAGAAACATTTTTTTCTCTAATTTTATTGCTAAGTTATTACCAAAACTAAAAGCAGGGATCTTAAACAAGTTTCATCGTCAAAAGACTAATTGATGACATCAACTCTTTTGCGGAGGCAAAAATAAGCGAAAAAGCGGAAGCATAGAGCCATGGCTAGCAGGATCCACACTTCTCTTAAGCCTCCTTTCAAGTTTACAGTGTCAAATGAACTCTGTAGGGAAAGATTATCCATATGTGTGAGAGAAAGATTATGCTTTTTTCTGTATTTATAGAATAAAAATGATGTGGGAAAATTATAGCATGAAATACAACAATCCAGACAGCTTCTGAAGCTTTAGTTTTTTGAGATGCAGAATAACTTTTGGTTCCAACCTCAATTGCATCATGAAAATAAAAACTAAATTAAAACATTTTTAATCCAATGTAGTATTAAGGAGGTGCTGTTGGGGAATGTGTCTGTCTGTCTCTGTCTGAATTATGGGGAATGTGTCCTAAGGAGGTGGTGCTGTTGTGAAGGCCAAATCTATGTACCGCCCTTGAATTTAGGAACTAGTAAGTACGGTTATCGCAAATTATTGGTTATTGTTTGTTTGTTTGTTGGAATTGATTCAAGTAGTTTACTAAGTACCTGATGATCGCAATCAATCTAGGCAATTCCAATACAAAAAGGTACTTGTTTTAGTCATATTTATAGAGCATACTTATCCATGTCACACGGATCAAGAAAGATTATTAAGTTTCTTGAAACTTTAAAAAAATATTTTAACATTACAATCTTCCCTTCTTAACTTGTTTTAATATCCGAAAATCATGTCCCTCTAAAGCTTGTCTCCAAGAAGTATAAGATCCAAAAACATTATGACTTTTCTAACTTACCCATGGCATCAATTTAGAGGGCTCAGGATTCCACCCTGGATATGAGCCTTCATACTTTTGTACCTTCTCCTGTAAGTACTGAACATACTCAATCACCTGCAAAGAAACAAGATAAATAAAAAGGTTCAAAGATATATTCTCAACCAAGTTAAAGAAAGAAAAATATAATTATTTCTCACATTATATTTCAATATACATCTAATAAAAATGATGACGTGTCCCTCTTTTGATCACAATGAGGTATGAGATCCCTCAATATCTGGAATATGAAGGAAAGGGTCACCAATCATCATCTAGCTTAGTGACAAATTATAGAAACTTCAACCAAAAAATCTAAATTTCAAGATCTCAAGATTATATTGCAAACAAAAAAGGCCCAAAATCTCTGATAAGAAATTCTGTTCAGACTATGTATCAAAAGATTTAGATATAAAAAAGAAAAAAAGCAATTCAAGAACTTAACAACAAATTGATTTTCATGCTTTTATACTCTCACATCACATTATCCAAGTAACCTTCACAATGATTAACATGAAGAGTATCAACAACATGAAGAAATACCTAAGGCTAAGGTAAGGACAAGGTAAAAACTTCTTTATAGAAGTAGTTTCAACACAACCTCGTACAAATTCAACATATAGAAGTAGATTCAACACAACCTCGTACAGTTCAAAAGAAACGCAGAATAATTGGATCTAAGGCTAAGCTAAGAACAAGGTAAAAACTTTTTTATAAGAAATTAAAAAAAGGGTACCTTTGTTGGTGTTAGGGGTAGAGGAAGGGGCTTGTTTCTTAGAAGAACCGAATTCATCATCCTCGTACTCTTCCTCTTCCATGTTTCCTTTCCCTGCTCTCATGTTTCTACTCAAGAGGTATCACGCACCGCTTCTGAACCATAAAAAGATAATAACTTTGAATAAAGAGCGGATACCCAGATGCAAAAAAAAAAAAGTTCGATCAAATATAAAATACTGTCGAATCAGATCTGAATGTTTACTAAATTGTGCAGATTATTACTTACAGGAGTATGTTAATTAATTTCTAGAAGGCCAGAACTTGACAATTATCATATTCATTAACCTCCTACTCTATTTCAGTATGTTTACACCAATTAGTTTATGTTTTTATTGGCATTGTTAATACTCCTTATTGAAATGGTTTTTGCACTCAAGAGTGTTTATACCTGGAGATAGTAGCCACCTATAAGAAGGAATAACATTAGTATCAAAGAAGCAACCATCCCAGCTCTTTGAATACTCATAACTGTAGCTCCAAATAGTTCTCCTGCCGCCTAGTGACAACAATGATTCATCAAAACATTTTAACGTATGCTAACAATCTAAGGCTATTTTGAATATTGACATAACTTACTTAACTTTAAAAAATTACAGAGTAAATTGCAGTATTGATTTTTCCCTACTTTCATCGTGTCAAAAACCCAAAATCAAAATCCCTAAATAGAAACATGCACAAAATCAGTGTGAAAACCCCAAATCAGTAGAAAGTAGGGAAAAATCAAAAACCCTAAACCTCTCCTCTAAACCCAGAATCAAAAGGGGGAAAATCAAAAACCCTAAACCTCTCCTCTAAACCCAAATTCAAAATGAGGGCAAAACCAAAAACCCTAAACCTCTACTCTATTACCAGAATCAAAAGAATGGGAGAATCGAAAAAAAAACGAAAACTTAAACAGAGAATGAGAGAAATATGATATGCATGCTTGCTTAGAATGAGGTGAGCGTAGAACGGCAAGCCACGGTGGACGATGGTGGGTGAGAGGGCGACGATGGGTGCGAGGGTGACGGGCGACGGTGGGTGAGAGGGCGGCGGTGGGTGAGAGAGCAAGCGAGACGGCGGTGAGAGTGAGAGGGCGACGGTGTTTTGTGTTTTGTGTTTGGTGAGTGAGAGTGTTGGAGTGTGTTTTGTGTTTAAGTGTGTGGAGTGTATAGCTAAGAGTGTGTTGGTGGGAAATTGAAATGTTTCGTGCCTGTTTTTTTTGTGTTTCTTTTTTTTTTAATTTAAGGTTTAAGTAGGCGGTTCAACAACGGAACCCTCTTCAATACTGTTCTGAATTTTATTTGATTTTAATATTTTTTAAATAGACAAAACGAAGGTGGTTCCGTTATGCAACTGCCTTTAAAAGTTAGATTTTTAAGTCCGGTTAAGGAAAATAACCCTTCTCTTATAACTTTTAAACTAAAGAGGGCAGTTCCGTTAAGGAACCGCCCTCAAAATACCGCCTTCAATTACCTATTTTGTAGTAGTGAATATTAATATTAAAAATTTAGCATCATATAGCTTCATATAGGAAAACTATAAAGTAAGAAATTAGTTAGATACTAGGGAATAACAAATCAAAGTAAAGAGTAGAAAGTATATTATTGGGTAATTTTTCTAAATGAATTTACTTTATAATATAATTAAATATACTTTCGTAGTTAACATAATTTATTTTTTAAAAATACCAAACACTTAAATGATTTATTTCAAGAAAAAATTAGTTAATTTAATAAAACTTATGATTATACCAGGGATTAAAATTAAGGATGTTACACTCCCTGCACACAGAATATATATAAACAGTATGGTTAAAAACAAGATGATGATGATATATATATATATATATATATATATATATATACACACACACATATATAAACATAAATGAAACAACTCAGTGCAAAGAATGAAAGAAGGAAAGTGAAAAAAATAAGAAAAAATGAATTTTTTAGATATGAAAAGAAAATATGAAGTGAAAGAAGAAGAAAAAGAAGAATAGTAAAAGGAAGAGTTTACCTACGTGATCTATAAATAGATATAACGTTTTTATGCGGTTACATAAACTACACATCATCAAGAATGAGATAAGAAACTGCATAACTGCACGTCACAATTACCACATCACAATTGCACATAACAGTTACCACATCACAATTGTAACTGCACATCAGAGCAGTATCATCATGCATGACACAATTATTATGAGGGTATTTTAATTTGGGCATTATAAAATTACGTACATTTTAACTGTTTTTTAGTTAGATTAGTTAAAAAACAGTTTTTTTTATATAATAGTATAGATAATAAAAAGATCGATTAATATTAATATACCGACAATGTAAACATGTTTTATACACACATCCAATCATTATTTGCCACCTCAATTCTTTTGCTACATCAATTATTAATAAAGTTATCTATTATTAGAATTAAATGAAAATCCTAATTGCTATTTCCCTATGTTCTTCTTCACTGTTATCTCCTCATCCTCCCTCCTCTTCCTTCTATCCATTTTTGTAACATCCTGATTTTAATTCTAAGTTTAATTAAGTTAAACCTAAGTTGAAGCCCATGGAAACCCTAAGTTAAACCTAAGTTTTATTATACTTTATTTGCACTTAAACATTATTCATATTAAAATTCCTCATAACTATTCAATAATAAATTAAAACTAATATTAATTATAACTTTGTGAAATGTTTTATCAATACATTAAAACTAATATTAATTGCAACTTTATGAAATGTATTATCGATTTCGTATTTCTCCCGTGCATCGCACGGGGTTGGGTCTAGTGCTATTAAAGATTGGAGTGACTGAGAGAGTACATTATTCTTAGACAACTAATAAGAAAATTCCTTTATTAATGTCTGTCGATCCGCATTTTAATTGTTGTGTTTTTGTAATAAACAACTAATTATTGTGATTATTAAATAACAAATCATTTTCAATTTGATAGCATAAGCAACCAAATTGTGATTGCAATAAGAATCTAATATCACAATTAAAATTGTGATTAGTAAACTGAAATTTTTAATTATTATTTTTAATCACTCATACAAAATTAGTGAAAATCAAAAAAATAAAAAATAACCAAAGCATGTGCAAATTAATAAATAATAAGTAATTAAAAAATGAAATAAGTGAAGTGTGGGGTGCGAATGTTACTAACCTCTTTGAAAAAGAGAAAAGATGAAAAATAATTTGACAGTGGTAATTACGAAATGAACAAAAGAAATAGAAACTTAGAAAGAGAAAGGACGGAAGTTACTGTGACTGAGATGACAATGTTTTTTTTCTTATTCTTCTTTCTCTCTCTTTCTATTCCCTTTAGTTTTCTGCTCTGTTGGTTTTTATTTGTGTGTTGGATTTTTTCCTTTACTGTTTAATTGTTGCCAGTAACTTCCCTTTTCCTCACTTTATTTTAGTTTGTGGAACTACTTGAGCAGTTTTTTTTTTTTCAATTAGAGAGTATAATAGGAATCGACAAATTTATGTACAAATAGTTAAAAACCATGTTTTCTTTATATAATAGTATAGAACAAATCATTTTCAATTTGATAGCATAGGTAACCAAATTGTGATTGCAATAGGAATCTAATATCACAATTAAAATTGTGATTACTAAACTGAAATTTTTAATTATTATTTTTAATCACTCATACAAAATTAATGAAAATCAAAAAAATAAAAAATAACCGAAGCATGTGCAAATTAACAAATAATAAGTAATTAAAAAATGAAATAAGTGAAGCGTGGGGTGCGAATGTTACTAACCTCTTTGATAAAGAAAAAAAATGGAAAATAATTTGATAGTGGTCATTACGAAATGAACAAAAGAAATAGAAACTTAGAGCATCTGCAGCTTAAAAAGTCGTTCGTTCATTGCTCAATGAACGTCCTTTCACGTTCTTAATCGGTGGGGCATTTTGCACATTCGTCCCATTTTCAGAATTGTTACCTAACTAGATAACGTTCTTAAGGAGTTGCAGAGAGAGAAATATCAATAAAAAAACACATAATTTTTTTTTTCATTTCGAATTTAGTCAATTAAAAAATGTTCTATGTATTTTTCTTTTCTCAAATATATAACATTTTTTATTCGGATTTAATTTTTTTTTAATCTATGCTCTCTGACAGAGGCTAAATTTTTTTCTTGTTTTCAAATGTAGTTAATTCAAAAATAATCTATGTGTATTCTTTTTCACTGGCATGCACTAGTTTTTATGATTTGGATTAATTTTTTTTAATCTCTTTTCTAAAAAAACTATACTGAGTAAAAACTGTATTCAAAATTGACATATTCTAATAAATCTGTGTACGAATATGTGTAGAAAAATATTTTAAATAAATATTTTTGTTAGTTAATGGTGGTTATATTTATAATAAAATATTAGGACTGTGTGGTAGATAATGAGACTTATTTATGAACGAAAAGTAGGTTCATGGATGAAGTGAAAATGTGGTTGAAGTTCATAGTGGTTCTTAAAGTATGGAAAAAGTGAAGAATAATAAAATAATGTGTGAGATCCATTTATGAACGAATTTTACGTTCATGAGTGGAGATGTGCTTAGAAAGAGAAAGGACAGAAGTTACTGTGACTGAGATGACAATGTTTTTTTTCTTATTCTTCTTTCTCTCTCTTTCTATTCCCTTTAGTTTTATGCTCGGTTGGTTTTTATTTGTGTGTTGGTTTTTTCCTTTACTATTTAATTGTTGTTCCAGTTATTTTTCTCTGTCAGTAACTTCTCTTCCCCTCACTTTATTTTAGTTTGTGGAACTACTTGAACAATTTTTTTTTCAATCAGAGAGAGTATAAATTGACAAATTTATGTACAAATAGTTAAAAACCATATTTTCTTTATAGAATAGTATAAATAAAATTATAATTGATTGAAAAAATAATATGAATAGATATTTGAGAGTGTAAAATCCTAACGTCTAATTTTGATGAGTTTTTTTTTTTTGGTTTTCCATGTATTCATAGACTCTAGTATGATAACTAATCCTTAGAATATCCAGTGAGTTGCTTAGATGACACAGCTACACACGAAATGTGTCAATCTCAGTTGATAATTTTAATGAGTTAATTAATTACATATTTGGGTATTTTTAATACTAAAAAATACTCTCTCCGGTCTTTATTATAGATCACATTCTAGAAGGTTTTCTTGGTCCTAATTATAAATTACTTTATATTTCCAATGTATCATTTATTGCTTTATCTCTTTTTTGCCCTTATTAAATGCTTTGACTATCTATGTGTTTTCGTTGTTCATTAATGAGTATGAATTTTCCAAGAAAAGTTTAGAGGGTAAAATTGTAATGTTACAATATATTTTCATAAAATTTATAAAATTAACTACTTTCCTTGGTATGTGTAATTCGGTTAAGTATGCCCTATAATAAGGACCAGATGGAGTATTAATTAAGTATCATGTGACCTATACATAATAAGTTACTCCTTCTGTTCCACTTTATCTGTCACTTTAACCTTTTTAACTTGTTCGAAATTATTTGTCATTTTAGGAATTCGAGAGTGTATTAATTTATTTTTTTCAACTCTAACCTTGCATTTAATGTATTGAAATATGTGAAATGAGTGATAATTAATATACTTTGAAAGTAATATAATAAAGTTATTTAATAATTCTCTAAAAAATTGAAGCGTTAAATAACTTTCTTAATCCGCGTGAAACAAGGAATAACCATGCGCAAAAACGTAGTTGAAAAGATATTTGTACAAAGAAAGCAAAACAGGTGACTGGGTGAGTACCGACTTCCTCGGCCACATGTAAAAACAACAACACCTTCAATTCAATCTCCTATCTCTCTTTGTCTGGAACAAAAGAAAAGAAAAGAAAGAACCTCTTCCTACTGTTGTAGCTAAAATCCCTTCCCACCACTCATTTTTATGCTTCCCAATCTCCCCTCTCTCCTCTCTCCCAACCCGAAACTCAAACACCAACACACATAACACATCACACTCTCTTATTCTCATTCCGATTCCGATTCCGATTCTCTCTTCGTGCCTTCTCCTCATGGGTTGAATTGAACCCGTAACCACAACACCAGTTTCTAATTTTAACTATGCAGTGGGACAGCGACTCGGATCTCAGCGCCGACGAAGACGACACCGCATCGTTCGCCTTCAACAACCACGACGATGATGTTGTTGATGACGTGGATGGGCCTCTTCCTTATCCTTTCCCCCTCCAAACGGCGCCGTGTGGGTTCGTCGTTACCGACGCCATCGATCCGGATCACCCTATTATCTATGTCAATACTGTCTTCGAGATGCTCACTGGCTACCGTGCTGAGGAAGTCCTCGGTCGCAACTGGTCAGTTTTCGTCAATTTTTTCTTTTTCATTTTCTTGATTTTCGCAATTGTTTAATTCGCGGTGTTTGAATTGATTGAGCTTTGTTTTTGTTTTTATGTGAAATGGAAGCACGTCGTTTAGCGATTGAGGCGAAATTGTTAGATGTTAGGTTTAGGTTTAGGTTTGGGAGGTGTTTTGTATTGGTGAAAACCCTAGGCCCCTTTGTTAGTGTAATTGTATATGATAGGTTTACTCTTGATTGTTAGGAATGAATGGTATGTCAAACATGCTATTGAAGCTTGTGATTTGTGAATGCTGTATATCGCCCTTTTGAAGCTCGATTTTCGTGGTACCAAATGGAAAAGAGTGTGCGTTTTTTTTTTGTTTGGGGAATTACAGTGATGGAAATTATGGGAAGTGGCAGATGGAAATGGTTGACCCGTTCATCCAGTCCCCCTTCTTTTTGTTCCCTCACAACATGGGGTATGGATGGAAGTTCATGGTTTTAAACTGCGGTTCGGGTTAAGCAGGATTTAATGCGCTTGTGAAAAATGGTGGATAGAAGTGGACAATGTGGCTACAATTGCGGTTTTGGAGACTCCAAAATACATAATAATGCAGCTGCTGCAACTGCTGTTGCAGATCGCAATTTAGAACCATGGAAATGGAGAGAGTAAATTTATTTCATTCCATTCCACTCTTTTTTAGATACCCAATAACCCAAATGCAGCCTTAAGGTTTGGGTCAATTACACTCAGTACCCCTTTAGGGAAGGTAAATGTAGTGTAAGTGTGTAACATAAACCTCATGAGAGATTGGTGTAATATTTGAAACAAGAGTGGCCCCGAGTTTAATTAAAATATTAAACTAAACCCCAGTTGAGGTTAGTGTAATTTCCCCTTCTTTTTTCACTGTATATTGTGTCAAAAACAAACACTGCATAATCACTTAGGAACTCTCTGAGATGTACTTAATTCAGTAACTCTAGTGAGAATTTATATTGTTAAAGATATATGGAAATTTGACTTTTGCGTGCAAATTAATGAGAAAGTTAGTGTGTTGCACATGTTGTCATTCTTGTAATCCAGATAGCTTTTAGGAATGTTGTTTTGTCCTTGTATTGAGTGGTGTAAATCTTAATACTTTTTGGAGTAGCTGGTGGAGAACTGGAAATCTGAAGGCAGTTTATTACTTTTGTGGACAAGTTCTTAAATGCATCAAACTCAAACTAAGGCATGAATGAAATTTCAATCTCAACCATTAATTTAAATAAATTTTAATAAAATATTATTGTATAAAAGATGCAAATCAATGCTTGAGATTGAAATTGCATGCATGCCTTAATTTGAGTTTGATGCATTAAAGAATTTGTCCTTTTTGCGCAAGGGGTTTGGAAAAATGAACTTGATATGAACATGATAAGATACTAAACATGGTTCTTTTTCACCTTATTTAGTTAACTAGTTAATTATTAGAAGTTATTTTTACTCTCACTACTTTCTGGAACTCCACTGTCGAAGAACCATGAGTTATTTTTAGTGCTAATTAAGAGAGTGGACTTATTGCAAATATGGTCATTTCTAGAATCCAAATAACTTTCCAGAGTAAGGATTTATACTGAACTGAGTTTAAGTGCTGAAAGATTCTCATTATTCTTTGGTCCCCTGATTGAAGAGTGTTGGGAATCCAAAACTGTAGGCTGCTTCACGTAATAACAATTTCTGCATGCTGGAATGGTTGATGCATGAAGAAAACCCGATAAAGACATATCAATACACAATAATTCAGCATTGAGCCATATCAAATCAAATCAGGTGAAGATTCCCATGTGACTAACAACAAGGCATGCCATGGATGATTTTGGGTTGAGCTTATTTAGTGTCATCTGATGAATTATTCATTTAGATCACTTTATGTGTTGCCTTTTCTTTAGTGTATGGATCAGTTGTTTTGGGTTACTCCTTTAACAACGTGTTGACAGATCAAATTATTGGGTAAAAGTTCTAATATTCTATACAAAATAGAATAGTATGGAAAACAGTGTATGATTCTAGTATCAAAATTGTTCTAGATAAGATTATAAGAAACAAAATGAGCACATCTTCACACATCAGGATCAATATATTTTCCCCTCCAGATGCTGCACCTAATCAATGCTCTATTTTCTTTTCTTCCCGTTTAAAATGAAAACAGCTTTAAAGTTTAAAAGTAGCATATTATTTACTGCAAACATAGGTTGTACCTTAGAGGGAGACCAAGAAAAACTAAAGGCGAAACAATTAAGAAAGATATAGATATCAATGGTTTGTCAATGGACATGATCTATGATAGAGCATTATGGCACAGTTTGATCCATGTAGCCCACTCAACCTAGTGGGAATAATGCTTGGTTGTTTTGTTTCTGTATTTATTTTTTAAATTATAAATTATGAATTATCGTATTCCTTCATCTGACATACTCCAAAATGATTTCTGTACCTGAATCTGGTATGTATCCAGTACCGGTACTTATTTGATATGCATGGGTACTTTACCCAAGACTGACTTGATGAGGATGTGCTTGATATCGTGCAAATACAAGTAGTTAGTCTACTTGATATCTCTGTCAGACTCCTCATTTTTCTCTAATAAAATATATTATTTTTAGTTTTTACCAAATATTGTTACAGTTGTATGCTTTCCAAGTTTCCATGGTGTTTGTGGTATCCCAGTTTGTAATGAGCAGTGGTTGTAGTGTTCACACTTAAAAAATGTTATTAATGTTTCTCGAATGCCTGTGGCAGTTGAAGTCCTTTGACAATATTTTTTCATTCTTTTGTTGATTTAAACATTTTATCTCTATAAAATCTATAGTTTTTTTTTCAAAAGAAAAATGAAAAATTGTGATCGTTGGACGCAGTGCCTAAGTATACCTTTATGAATTTATGTTATCTCTCACCATGTGTCAGACACTTTACTTTTTGGCATGCCTAGTAGATATTTTGTTCAGGTTAAAGGTGAAAAATCTTGATTGGGCGTGAGATAAATGGTTGTAGTATGCATTTTATACATTAAAGACACTAAGCTTTCAATTTTCACTCTCCATTCCCTTCCATTACACTTCTTTTTATGTGTTACAAGTTTTTGTGGTTTGATGGATTATACGATGTTAATTTCTGGGACAAACGAAAGATTTCTTTTGTATGTTAAATGTAATATGTTTTCTGTTGCTATGATATTTTTTATCATTACTAGCGAGGAATTTTCCTGTCTTTATCTTCTTTTGTATGTCACACTTGAATGATGTATTTGTCTTTCACTCATCAGTAGTTTTTTATTTTTTAGAGATGCAGGAAGTGTGTGATTCGATAAGCTTCTTTGTTATTTTCACCGAGGTTATGTAGGAATCAAAGTGTTCATTTAGCCTTTATGGCTGTTTTTACGGCAGAGAATCCAGGGTGTTTTCTAGGTTCAGTGATGAATATAAAGCACTGAAAACTTGGTGGTTTGATAGCGGAGTGTTGGAATAGGAATAGTTTCTGTTAATGGGTTCATAGTATACACCAACTTATGGACTGTTTTGGTGAGAACAGTTATGGAAAATTATATTTATGATATGATGATAATTAAGATTAATTCCTGGAAGGGTGATTTTTATTTTTTATTTCTGAAGTTTTTGTAATGTTTAATGATGTAAGACTGAAAGAAGTCTTATTTAAATTTTGACTAGTAAAAAGAGATGTGGAATAGGTTTTGTGTTGTAATTCATATGTGGTTGTGTCAGTAGCTCCTTTAAGAAGCGCACAGAATGGTGACTTGAAATTTCTTTCATCTTAATGTATATTATGATGAGGATGCATGCTGAGATTTATATTGTTGGGTTTAGAAATAAATATAGATTCTTTACTGTAATTTTTTTTGCAGATTCTTTTTCTCTTTTATCTTTCTGCAAGTGTTGTTCGATTGTGTTTCATATAGACATATAAAGAAGGGCTAAATGTTTTGGCAGCTGGGATATAAAAAAATACTTCATACTTCATTAACTCCAGGCTTGTAGCTCATTGGGAATGAGGTGTATTAGTGTCTCATTTAGATAGACTTAGCTTACCAGCTTATAAGGCTTTTGTAATAGTTTGAAGTCAAGTTTTTCTAGAAGTAGAATGAGTAACCTGTGCACTACATTAGGGAAAGAAAAGAAGGCAGAAGAGCAGTCTATATTAGCAAATAAGCGATATGTGTTGGCCCTGCATGTTTCACACTTGAGTCTCTAAATTTTGGTGTTTCTAGATTGATGTGCTATGTTATATCTAATCATTGAAAAAATATATTGCAGCCGTTTCTTGCAGTGTCGAGGCCCATTTGCTAAGAGAAGGCATCCATTGGTGGACTCAACAGTAGTTTCTGAAATTAGAAGATGCCTCAAGGAAGGGGTTGAATTCCAAGGCGAGTTGCTGAACTTTAGGAAAGATGGATCTCCACTTATGAACAGATTGCGACTGACACCTATACATGGAGATGATGAGATCACTCATGTCATTGGAATCCAGTTCTTCACAGAGGCAAATATTGATCTTGGTCCTGTACTGGGTTCTTCAATTAAGGAATCTGCTAAATCATCAGATCGGTTTCGTTCTGTGCTTTCCTCCTTGAATCCTCTTCCAGTAGGAGATCGCAATGTGGGTCGTGGAGTTTGTGGAATATTTCAATTGAGTGATGAGGTACTGTCACTCAACATACTTGCTCGCTTAACTCCGAGAGATATTGCATCAGTTGGTTCGGTCTGTAGGCGATTGTGTGAGCTAACAAAAAATGAAGACCTTTGGAGAATGGTGTGCCAAAATGCATGGGGCAGTGAGACTACACGTGTTTTAGAGACAGTACCTGGTGCAAGGAGACTTGGATGGGTTCGGCTCGCAAGGGAACTGACCACTCTTGAAGCAGCAGCATGGAGCAAACTGACTGTTGGAGGTGCTGTAGAACCCTCACGCTGTAATTTTAGTGCTTGTGCTGTTGGCAATAGAGTTGTCCTATTTGGTGGTGAAGGGGTTAACATGCAACCTATGAATGACACTTTTGTATTGGATCTCAATTCTAGTAATCCCGAATGGCAACATGTCCAGGTGAGCTCTCCTCCTCCTGGTCGTTGGGGTCACACACTTTCATGTGTTAATGGTTCTCTTTTGGTTGTATTTGGAGGCTGTGGAACACAGGGCTTGCTCAATGATGTTTTTGTTCTAGACCTGGATGCAAAGCCTCCAACTTGGCGTGAAATTTCTGGATTGGCACCTCCACTTCCAAGATCATGGCATAGCTCCTGTACTCTTGATGGTACTAAGTTGATAGTTTCCGGTGGCTGTGCTGATTCTGGAGTACTCTTGAGTGATACTTTCCTCCTTGATTTGTCAATGGAGAAACCTATCTGGAGAGAGATACCAGTGACATGGACTCCACCTTCTCGTCTGGGCCACACGCTATCTGTTTATGGTGGTAGGAAAATACTGATGTTTGGTGGTCTGGCTAAGAGTGGACCTCTGCGTTTTCGTTCCAGTGATGTATTTACGATGGATTTAAGTGAGGAGGAACCATCCTGGAGATCTGTGACAGGTAGTGGAATGCCTGGTTCTGGAAATCCTGGGGGCATAGCTCCTCCTCCTAGACTTGATCATGTGGCTGTTAGTCTTCCAGGTGGGAGAATTCTGATATTTGGTGGGTCTGTTGCAGGCCTTCATTCTGCCTCCCAGCTTTACATCCTTGATCCAACTGATGAGAAGCCTACATGGAGAATCTTAAATGTACCTGGGTGCCCTCCGAGATTTGCTTGGGGACATAGTACATGTATTGTTGGAGGGACAAGAGCTATAGTATTGGGTGGTCAAACCGGGGAGGAATGGATGCTAGGTGAGCTCCATGAACTTTCCTTGGCAAGTTCTGTCACATAGATCCAGTGAATAAACTGCATGCTGTAGTGTAGGGATGCTTCAAGGCTCTGATTAATGTTGTAAAATCATGTTGAGCACTAGTTGGCGGCAAAAGGTTTGTGTTGGTCACTGGTTACGAGCATTGCTCTAGTCAGAACGTTTGTGTATTAAGTTGTTTTCACAATCGATTTTCTTTTATGGTTGGTTCTGGCTTGAGATGAACTACTCAATGAGTGGCACAATACCATGTTTGTTTTTGTGAGGTTGTGTGAAACTTTGCCCTTCAGTATGCACAATGAATTATTCTTCCCGAATAGATTATTAGTGTATGATAACAAGTAGGTAATGTATTAGGGTAGCTCCTCACTTTATTTTCCCGTATGTTGTTGTTCAACCTGTGTAATCTGAACCATGTCAAAGGATAGAAAACAGAAAAATGCATGTTCATAGTACCATAATTAGGTATATTCTATGTAATGGAAGGTTATACTTTTTTATGGTTTTGTACATGAGTCAGCGGACATGGTTTCTGCCAGCGCAAACAGGTGTAAAAGGTAGGGAACGCTGCTGATTGTACATATTTTCAAGAGTATTGTGATAATAAGGGGTAATGTTATTCGTACTCCGAATTGTGTATTTGTCCTCACTATTGACTGATCATAAATTTAGTTTTATATTTTATTATTACTAGATTATCTTTGGTGAATGAGAGACGTGAAGAGCCTCACCTGCATTTGTATCAGTTTTTATGTTAAGTTTGTTTTTAAGGTGAACATGGATATATCCACCTCTGAATTTATAAAATATAATAATGAGATCCCAATTCGCGAAATGTTCTTTGAGAGTGGATGCATCCTTATTTGATTATTTCAGACACATACTTAGTTTAGAAGAGTCATTTTTAGTGTAGGTGGATCTCTGTTTTTTTTTTTGGCCCCTTTTCCTTTCTTGTCCTTTTTCTTGGAGTGATTGTCATCAATTTCTAAATAAAATTTAGGTTGAATTAAGTTTTTGGTCCTTGTAAATATAGTCCATTTTGAGTCCAGATTTATGATCTACCACCAAGGTTTAGACATATTAGATAGCCTGGAGGATTGGCAACTTAATCGATGAAACTATGGAGGTGGATATGAAGAGAGATGTGCTTAAAAGTCAATTCCTCAAAGTAAGAGTAATGGTTGTTGATCTGAACAAGTCCCTTTTGCGATGTACGGTTTTGAAATTCAAGGAGTAAAACATCACTGTATTTCTAGTATGAGAGGCTCCAGAAATTTTGTTTTGTATGTAGAGTAGTAGTTCATCAGGTGAAGTAATGTGATGGAGTTAATTTGCATTCTAACCCATACGGCACGTGGCTTATAGCTACTCCAAATTTGCGTTCTAACTCTAGCTGATCCGCCATCAAGGCCAGGCTCTATGAATCAATGTAGACACCCTAAACCCACCAGAATAAGGACACCACTTGTTTTTTTAAGTTCCATTGAGAATGTTTTGATAATGACAAAATGTTTTGAACAAGCTACAAATGTGTTGATCAAGTTCAAGCTCAACAAGCAAACAACATTCAACAACATTCAACAAATGAAGAAGAGAGAACAAGCTTATGAAGACTTAGTTTGTATTTAATTGTAATATTTTTAGTTTGAGTCTTTTATTTTGATGAGTTTGGGTAAAGTATTTAGAGGGTAGTGAATCTCTATCAAAGTCATGATTATATCATAATTTGAGTTTTCACTTAACCTAAAATCAATAGGTGGCTTAAAGGTTTGAAAGAAAAGGTTTAGTTTTGAGAAAACAAGTTTTTAAGTGATTTGAACTATCTTAATCAATTAAGGCATGTTCTAATTGATTAACATATTCAAAGCTATAGTGCTTAATCGATTAAGCAACAGACTAATCGATTAAGACCTGTACAATTGGTTTTTATAATACGTTTTTCACTTCTCAAATCAGTTTTTAAGTTTCCTAACTTTTGGGTATTTCATATAAATCTTTTCCTAACCTTTGTGAATTATTAGAACAATTTTCATATCAAGTTTACAAAGATCAAACCACTCTATTCTCTCTCAATTTCACAAGATCAAAGCTTTAACTTTTACATTCTTTGATCAAGAATCTTGGAATCTCTTATGTGATATTGTCATAGCTATTGAAAGAGATTCATAGGATTGTTATATGGTTTTCATTTGAGTTGTAATCTTTTCAAGAGGCAAGCTATCTACAACAAACAAGAAGACTTGGTGTGTCAATTATCATCGAGCAAGTTCATTCAAATTGAAGAAGAAGTCTTGGTTGTGAATCAAGCAAAATGAAGTCTTGTTGTGAGGTATCAACGAGCAAAGTGGAAGACTTGTTGTGTGGAGTTATCAACAAGCAAATGGTAGAGGTTAGATTAGAGGGTCAATAGGATTGCAAAACAAGAGTGTGCTGTATCTCTTGGAGGAAGGGAGTCTTGAGAGGCATTTGTTTGTAATTTGAGAACTCTAATTCCTCATAGTGAAGAATCTCTCTTGGTTGAAGAGGGGACTGGATGTAGCTTTCAAGTGGATGAAAATGAACCAGGATAAATCACTGTGCAGTATCTCTAAACCCTTGACTCTTTACATTCTTGTCATTTCATATGTTCTTGGTTGAAAACCTAGAAAAGTTTGATTTTTCATAAGTGATTGAATTGAATCTTAATTGTGCAATTGATTTGGGGAAAATCATTTTCATAGCCTAGGTAATCAATAAGAACATTGGTGTGAATTGTTGGGCTTCTGGCAAGTGTACCAGATCGTACAAGTAATATAGACAATGAAGTCCGAGTATCGTACCCAAGGGAGTGACCGTTTAATTAATTTCACCTAATTAATATTACTTAGTGAACGAGACAAAGGATTTATGATTTTGTAAATAAAAACAAAAATTAAAATAAATGACTTTTTGACAAGGAGAAAGCGGGATGTAGTTTCGATGCAGGTTCCTAAATATTCTATAACAAATTAATTTATTTTCCTTGAATTCCGAATTGGTTTTGCAAAAGTAGAAAACGCCTAATGTCTTAGTACGTTTCCGTATTTTAGAGATTAATCTCCCAATGATGTCTCAAGGGAGCCTTAAAACCCCTAACCCTTTCATTAAGTTCAGTCAAAACCTCTTTTTATAAAATTACCCAATTCATAGAAAATATGTTTGTGCCTATGCAATTGAACTGTTTGATTATTAGGCTAAATCCAAAATTCATATGTCTATTCATAAAGGATTTCCAAAAGTCATGAAGCAGCTTCTTTCATGAGAAACAAATTAGAACATAATCAAACACAGAATTCAATAACGGAAAACAAGATTAATTTATTACTAGAAATATTGAAAAGGTTCCATTCATCTACTCCTACATCCCAAGGATGAAATTAGTTCATACTTACAAGAGAAAACACAATAAACATGATAAAAATAATTACCATGAATCCTTGAGCAAACTCCGTGTTCTTCACAAAAACCTCCAATCTTTGTTCCTTCTCCAAGTCTCGAATCCTAATCTACTATTATTCTATGGAGTCGTATGAGTGTCTCCCCTCTCCCTTCTGGAATGAATCCTAATCCTATTATTATATAGATAAAAACTAATCTAATTTTCAATCTAATATGATAAGATTTCTATTTGAATAAAACTAATCCTAAATCTGAATATAATATGATAAGATCCTATTAGAATAAACTAATATTTAAGAATCTTATCTACAAATAGAATTTATCATTAAAATCCTTCTAAAATCCCGTATTTGTGTCTGACAGAAACTTCGGCACTGATTTTGACCCCAAGATGGACGAATTTGAGAAAGGCTATTTCTGGAAAAGTTGTAGATCTTTTCCTTAGCTTTAAAATGATATATAGATCGCCTCATTTGGATAAGCGTAGCTCAAGTTATGATCAAAACAGAGAACAGTGTCACTTTCTCGCATTTTGCGCGCCCAGGCGTGAAAATCCTGCGCCTGGGCGTGAATCTGGCTGGAAAAATTAACCAAATGCACCACATTATTGCCCAGTTGACCCCAGCTCGCGCCTGGGCGCGTGGGACCCGCGCCTGGGCGCCACGGTCAACTTTTCTTCATTTTTTCCTCTTTTTCTTCCCAAATCAAGTACCAAACTCTCATTCTTCATTCCTTTGCAAAAATCATTGTTTTAAGAGCTTAAATACCTGAAAACAAACCAAACACATCAAAAGGTTCCAGAAATCTTATAAAAACAAAAATTCCATTGTTTTATTTCAATTTACTCAAAAAACAAGCCACTTACTATGTAAAAGGGAGGCAAAAAAGGTACAAAAACATCACATATTAGACCCCAATCATGAATCTTTTCCGCTGAATCTCTGATCATACGTGTTAATTGATTGATTTTCGTATTCAATTGAAAAGTGATTTTTCAGTTTTATGAAAGCTTAATCGACTAAGTGAAGCCCTAATCGATTAAGTGAAAGTAAACTTTCTGGTCTTAATCGATTAAGACACAGTTTAATCGATTAAGAGCTGAGCTTTTTGGAAAAATCATTCGTTTTGATTGTTTCGATTTGTTTCTTTCGAAAATCTTTCAAGGTTTCTTAAATACCTATTCAACCCCCCCTTCTAGGTGTTCTCCTAGGGTTCCTTAGTTGTTTCACCCACCAATTGCGGTTTTCTCAATTGGTATCAGAGCTCGGTCGAAAGACACGAGTATAAGAGCTTTTTCGTAAAGATCCTTTAAGAAAGCCGCAATGGGTTCTACGAATCCCTTTGGTGGTGAAGGTGCTTCGATAAGTCGTCCTCCACTATTTAATGGTGAGGGATACACTTATTGGAAAGTAAGAATGAAAATTTTTATCCAAGCAATAGATATTGATATTTGGAAAGCGATTGAAAAAGGTCCTCATAATCCCTCTAGTTTAGTTGATGGTGTAGCACAATTAACCCCCGAAGATAAGTGGAAAGATGATGATAGAAAGAAAGTTCAATTTGATTTTAAAGCAAAAAATATCATCACCTCAGCTTTATCTTATGATGAATTCTGTAGAGTTTCACAATGTACTAGTGCTAAGGAAATGTGGGACACTCTTCAAGTGACTCATGAAGGAACAAGTGAGGTTAGGAGAGCTAGGTTGAATGTTTTGATGCGTGAGTATGAATTATTTCAAATGCTTCCAAATGAATCTATTAATGATATGCAAAAACGTTTTACTCATATTATTAACCATTTACTTGCTCTTGGTAAGACTTTCTTACAAGGTGAACTTTCTAACAAAGTGTTGAGATGTTTGGATAGGAATTGGCAACCAAAAGTGACGGCTATTGTAGAATCTAAAAATTTGGATGCTATGGATCTCGCAACACTTTTCGGAAAGCTTCAAGAACATGAAATGGAGCTTGGACGTTTGAATATGCATGAAGAGTCGGATAAGAACGAAGGAAGAAAAGGAATTGCTCTTAAAGCTAATAGTTCATATAAAAAGAAAGAGAGTTCCGATGATGATGATAGTGAAGATTCCGATTCGGATGTTGATGAAAAAGAGATGAAACTTTTACTAAGGAAGTTTAACAGGTTTCTAAGGAGAAAAGGAAGGTTGAACAAAGACAAAGGTAAAGAGAAAAATTCCCCACACTACAAGACCAAGACAACAAAAGAAGGAGTAGTTTGCCATGAATGCGGAAAACCCGGTCATCTCAAGTACTCGTGCTCTAAATATCTCAAGAAGAAGGAGAAAGAAAAGAAAAATTCAAAACACAAAAGATCATACATAGTTTGGGATGATGAAGAAGAGAATAAAAACACATCAAGTAGTTCTTCGGATGATGATGAAGTCGCAACACTCAACTTGATAACTCTAGTAGATGAATAGGAAAGTTCAAATGATGAATCAAGTGAACAAAGCGAGGAAAGCGATGTAAGTCATACTAAATCCGAAATTTCTTCTAAATATGAAATGTTATATAATGCTTATGAAGAAATGCATGAACAATTTTAAAAACTAGCTTTGAAAAACATTGAAAGAAATAAGCTCATTTTGAAATATCAACAAGAGATTTTAGAACTTCAAAAACAAGTTGATGAGCTTAATCTTGAAAATGAAACCCTTGATCTTATATATGCTAGTTCTTCTTGTGATTGTGCTAGTAGATTGAATATTGTGGTTGATTGTGAGAATTGCAAGTTGCTTAAAGATGAAAATGTTAATTTGAAAAATAAGCTTGCAAGTTTCACAAGTGGTGATATTAGATTGCGCACATTGTTAAATTTTCAAAAAGGAAATTCAAACAAGTTTGTTTTGGGTTATACTAATGCCAAGAGTAACTCTCATAGAAATGATGTTGATTTTTCTAAAGTTGATTTTTCAAGTGCACCAACATGTTTCTATTGTGGTACTCATGAACATACTTCAAATGTGTGTTATATTAAAGTGCATGGTATACCTAAAGGAGATTTTGTTTGGGTTAAGAAGGATGAGAGTCCCTTAACTAACAAAAATGGATCCAAAACCATTTGGATACCAAAAGACAAAGCATGATTGTTTTGTAGGTATGATTGAAGAGAAAAAAGGGCTTACAAGTGTCATTCTTTGATTTGCATCTTCAAGTCTCAAGTGAAAGTCCTACAAATTGTTAACAATTGATATTGTTAGATATTGACAATTATAGTTCTCTCAATTGGTATTACTTTTCTAAAGTTCAATTGGTATCATTGAGTGATCATTAGATGATTATCATGCTATTGTTGTTATTGTGATATTTCTTTACAATTGATATCTTACTTTGTTAAGTGATATTATGACTTTTTAGTTTTCAATTGGTATCATATTTCATTGTCATATCTCTTGCCAATTGGTATCACATTTCAAAGTTTAGTACTTGTGTTTTTTTAATTGCTATCAATGTTGTGAAGAAATGATCATTGATTTCTCTTATTTTGGCTTAGCATTTTATATTTCAATTGGTATATATTACTTTTTGATAATGCCAAAAGGGGGAGAAATGGTTGTTTGGAGAAAGGGTTGTTTTGTTGTTTCCATATAGGTTGAGCAAAGTTGTTGAAGATAGGGGGAGAATCAAGCTTCTATCAATTGGATTTCAAATTTCAAAAGCATTTATTGAGGGGGAGCAAGAGTCTCACCAAGTAATCAAATGGTTCAAGCATCAACAACTTCAAAACATGTTTGTCATTTTCAAAAAGGGGGAGATTGTAAGTTCCATTGAGAATGTTTTGATAATGACAAAAAGTTTTGAACAAGCTACAAATGTGTTGATCAAGTTCAAGCTCAACAAGCAAACAACATTCAACAACATTCAACAAATGAAGAAGAGAGAACAAGCTCATGAAGACTTAGTTTGTGTTTAATTGTAATATTTTTAGTTTGAGTCTTTTATTTTGATGAGTTTGGGTAAAGTATTTAGAGGGTAGTGAATCTCTATCAAAGTCATGATTATATCATAATTTGAGTTTTCCCTTAACCTAAAATCAATAGGTGGCTTAAAGGTTTGAAAGAAAAGGTTTAGTTTTGAGAAAACAAGTTTTTAAGTGATTTGAACTATCTTAATCGATTAAGGCATGTTCTAATCGATTAACATATTCAAAGCTACAGTGCTTAATCGATTAAGCAACAGTCTAATCGATTAAGACCTGTACAATTGGTTTTTATAATACGTTTTTCACTTCTCAAATCAGTTTTTAAGTTTCCTAACTTTTGGGTATTTCATATAAATCTTTTCCTAACCTTTGTGAATTATTAGAACAATTTTCATATCAAGTTTACAAAGATCAAGCCACTCTATTCTCTCTCAATTTCACAAGATCAAAGCTTTAACTTTTACATTCTTTGATCAAGAATCTTGGAATCTCTTATGTGATATTGTCATAGCTATTGAAAGAGATTCATAGGATTGTTATATGGTTTTCATTTGAGTTGTAATCTTTTCAAGAGGCAAGCTATCTACAACAAACAAGAAGACTTGGTGTGTCAATTATCATTGAGCAAGTTCATTCAAATTGAAGAAGAAGTCTTGGTTGTGAATCAAGCAAAATGAAGTCTTGTTGTGAGGTATCAACGAGCAAAGTGGAAGACTTGTTGCGTGGAGTTATCAACAAGCAAATGGTAGAGGTTAGATTAGAGGGTCAATAGGATTGCAAAACAAGAGTGTGGTGTATCTCTTGGAGGCTATCAAGAAGGGAGTCTTGAGAGGCATTTGTTTGTAATTTGAGAACTCTAATTCCTCATAGTGAAGAATCTCTCTTGGTTGAAGAGGGGACTGGATGTAGCTTTCAAGTGGATGAAAGTGAACCAGGATAAATCACTGTGCAGTATCTCTAAACCCTTAACTCTTTACATTCTTGTCATTTCATATGTTCTTGGTTGAAAACCTAGAAAAGTTTGATTTTTCATAAGTGATTGAATAGAATCTTAATTGTGCAAATTGATTTGGGGAAAATCATTTTCATAACCTAGGTAATCAATAAGAACATTGGTGTGAATCTTTTCCGCTGAATCTCTGATCATACGTGTTAATTGATTGATTTTCGTATTCAATTGAAAAGTGATTTTTCAGTTTTATGAAAGCTTAATCGATTAAGTGATGCCCTAATCGATTAAGTGAAAGTAAACTTTCTGGTCTTAATCGATTAAGACACAGTTTAATCGATTAAGAGCTGAGCTTTTTGGAAAAATCATTCGTTTTGATTGTTTCGATTTGTTTCTTTCGAAAATCTTTCAAGGTTTCTTAAACACCTATTCAACCCCCCCTTCTAGGTGTTCTCCTAGGGCTCCTTAGTTGTTTCACCCACCAATTGCGGTTTCCTCAGTTTTTGTTGATCTAGGGACTCATAGTGTTTTAGTAAGAGGAGGGCTCATCTTGAGGCAAGGGAGTTATTGAGGAAGTGGTGGTGACTAGTGAGGAGATTCACTCTGATCCTAGGAAGGATATTGTAGAGGAAGTAAAACGTGTCATGGGTCATCTTTGTGCTGTTGGACTGGGAGTTTCCACAAGGAGAGTGGTGAGGGGTCTAAAATAGGAGAAATTATTACGTGGTCCAAGATTTCATGGCTTAGGTCTCAATCACCATCATTTATTATTTATTTTTAAAATCTTTTAAAATGATGAACGGTTGAGATGAGTCCGGACCATCATGGTTCATGACCAACTAATAATTTGTCCTAAAATAGATGCGATGTAGTCCCAGGAGGAGGGGAACAGGGATGGGGAAAAGATTAAGGATGATGGCCATGGGAAGGAAGTGGGTGCCCAAAGGTAGGATAACAAGGGTGACTTGAAGGCGGGCAACGTTAAGGTGAGTAAGTGGACAAGACAGAAAGTGGATGGCTAGAAGAAAAAGGCTCAGTATAAGTTTTTCGGATTTGTCGCGAGTTAAGGACATCTATTGTGCATGAAGAATCTTAAACGACCTATAGGGATTTACAAGAAGGTCAAGAGATGAGAGGCCAAGCTTAAACGACCTATAGTAAAAGACTTTAAGCTTGTAATAATTCGGAGGAGCACGGATATGGACCTTCCCCTTGGATAGGTTGCAAGACTGATTCCTGAAGTCAATCTCTAACAACTAAACAACTCAATCAAAGAAGATTAACATTAGATTATCAACAATTATAGAAGATCACCGCTTATCTAAATATCTAAATAAGATAAGATCATATAACACACTGATTTTTATGAAGGGAATAAAAGAATTTATTTAAAAATTATCGTAGCCGAAAAATAATGATCCCCTTTATTGAAAATGGTTTATAAAATTTTCCTTTAAAATACATAATCTCAGGGTTACAATGGAATCAAATAATAATAACATATCTTTAGCAGATATTTTCCTTTTTCAGCTTGAGCACCTGGCTTGACAGATTTCTTTCATGTGAAGCAGACTCATCAATACCCATACTTCAAAAACCTAACAAACAGTATGGGTTAGGGAGTAAGTCATTGTCATATCACATAATCATATTAGTAATCTAATGACTGGAAAGTTGACAATCACAAATATCATATTATAATGCTCATGATGCATGTGGCCACGTGTCTTATCACTCATTGTTATCTTATTATTTTATATGCAATGTGAAACTCTCTCTTTCTTCCACGAAAGGATTCACATGTACTGCTTTCACTTTTCATAAATATCTTGGTTGCACAAGGGCATCACGTATTCTTGGCTATGACGCCTACATATATAGTCCTTCATATCTGCACCAGGTCTCATCCCACAAGACACGTCATACCAGAATATAAACAACATTGATATACACTTATAGATAGCGTCCCACCGATAACATGCCTCTTCTCAAAGACACAGTATATCGAAATCTTTGGCTATACTGCTTACAAATAGCATCATACCAGCAAAAGATCCTTTCCCAAGGGACACGGTATATTGGGACTCTTGATCTTCTACTTACGAATCCCATCTGCAACAAGTCTTTTCCCGCAAGACAAGGTAAGATCGGGACTCTAGTAGTATATCGCTTACGAATAACGTCCTATTCACAACATGTCCTTTCCCAAGGGACACAATATATCGGGACACTCATCATTCTCATGTACATCCCTTACAACCATTCCACAATAAAATATTTGTACCATATGAATTCTTTTGTGCTTGGTACTCATACCAAGTCATGGATGCTCTTCTATCCTAGCTTTAACTTTATTATCACTTCTTCATTGCTTTCTCTTTATATCATTTTCATAATATAATTATATCCCGAGTAAGTTATAGCTAGTTTAGTTAGACATGAAATCCCAATAATCACATCATCTTTTCTAACATTGTTAAACTTTATTATTTTATTTTACCAATCCTCATACGTCATCTCTTACTTCCAATGAATCTATTTGATAATAAAAATGGCTAATCATTTATTACTCATTATTGTTAATCAGCTATTTGCCTTAATCCTTTGATGTTGTCCAAGAAATAATTTAAATATTATCCAATGTCAAGCTCGATAAGCGGTTAAGCTCGGGGTATAATCGTTTATGCTAACACCATATTTAAGAAATAACTTTGTTTCCTTTGGGATTTCACTCCTAACTTCATTCCTATCTTACTCAGACTTATTAATCTATCATTATACCAAATATTGACCGAGTTCTATGACTTATTGCAGATTCATGAGCAATTACAATTTAAAACACATACATTACATAGTAACAAAAATCACATACACTTCATATAAGCATACATAACTAATGGATTATTAACTTGTCTTTAGTTTGACATACAATTTCAACATCTAATGATTCAAAATTAATCATAGCATAATTAATGATAGCATGATTATGGATTATCTTGACTTCTAAGTGAAGTAATCTTGTCATGATTTGCAAAGCAATTTTCCACAAGTTCATGGTAGCTTGTACTACACGTAACAATCATCAATTACAATCCTAGTGATATGATTAACTTATCTCATACCTTATTTAGAACATCGAAAGGATAAGACTTCAAAACTAACATTGAAACAGGGCTGGAGCAGCATCAGATACAGTAGGACCAGAATGGTTTTTATGTAACTTTAATATGAAAATTCGTCAACGTTTTGAAATGCAAATACAAGGGATCAGTTAGGACTTATTGTATGCCATGAGAATTTGTTAAGGGAAACAAAATACAAGGATTTAGGCACGATTTACTTACCAAACGTCAGCTACAAACCTATGCAGACAACAAGGTTGCACTGAACAATTTTAGATTTCAGGACTAGTTTTTGTTTACTTTAACACACAATAACTTGATGATCTTTCAAGGAAAATCTATGAGGCCGGTTTAGTTTTGTTCTCTGCCAAGAGAACTTTGATAGTAGACAATAATCAGGGATTATCTCTCCTTGAGTTGGACACAAGAGATAGGCAATGTAGGGACAATGATAGGACTATTACAATTCTTGAACTGATTTTAACAAGGGATTTTGGGTCTTAAGCTCCGAGTATAACACAGGAGCAGAAACCACAAACACACTACAAGGACAACATCATAAGGCAATAACATCACAACATCTCCAACTCCAAAATCAACAAGACAACATCATGCTAGAATTTATGATAAAAAGGTATAATTTAACTTCCAATTTGAAATGAATTATATATAAATTTTGAGGTCTTTGTGTGTGATAACTAAAGAGAAGTTACCCATACGATTTGATATTGATTTTCTTCAGCAAGAGAGGCCAAGGAAGCTAAGGAAAGAAATTGAATATCAGAGTTTTGCTCTCCTATTTATAGAGAAGATGCCAAGAGGTGGAGATCACCTTAGCTTTCCAACACAGCAATTGAGGAAGTTGCTAACTCATCCCCTACCGTCTGGGGATGAGAAACGTGGCTTTTGGAAAAGTCTCTTTCAAAAAGTATTTTTTGGAAACTGCTTTTCATGTTATATTTTATTAAAATACTTTTGAAAACCTCTGGTTAAGTTTTCTGGTTTATGAAATTAAGTTGTTACAAATTTAACTCAGAATAATCAATTACTTGAAGTGGATAATCAATTATTTATGCAACATCTTACAAAAACCAGAGAGCTCGTAATCGAGTATTTGATCCTGGCTAATCGATTACTTTTTATGAAGAGTAATCAATTACTTGCTCCAGTAATCGATTAGAATTGTTGCATCATACAAACTTCAAAGGCCTTCAAATTGATTACTGTTTTTCAACGAATCAATTATTTTTGTACTGAGTAATCAATTACTTTGTTGCGTAATCGACTACTTTTTTGATAAAAAAAATCAAAAACGATTCTGAATCAATTTGATTGATTTTCTGATTTAATTCAGAACCCGTTTCGAATTTAAAATTAGTTTATCAGAATTATTTTCTCATTCATTCACTTTGAAAATATTAATCCTATCTTTTTGAAATCCTAGTTTTGAGAGAAACGCTTTTCATGTTTTCATCTTCTTCTTCTCCATTCTAATAATGTTGGCCTAAGATTGAGTAATTATATTACCTTGCCATTAGAGAGCTTTAAGTTGTAATATCTGCACTGCTTAGAGTGCTTCATTGTTAGTCTTATTCTCTTTATCAAAACCTTGGTTGTAAGAGTGTGTAACCCATAGCTTTTAGGGTGTGGCTTCCTAGGATTGAAGGTGTAGCACCTTCTGTGGTTTAGGGTGAGACACCCTTATATTGTTCTGGGGTAGTGGTCCTTTATGAATGGTGGGACACCTTGTAGTTACGCTACCTTAGAGCCTAGGAAGAGGCGTCCCTAGTGTGAGGGTGTGACATCCTCTGAGTGTTAGGGGTGAGGAACCCTTGTGCGTATTATGAGGTCCCTATCGAAAGGTCGAACCGAGTAGTGTTCGGGACGCTCTGGTAGGGGTGTAACGGTCTGGTCCGGTCCGGTCTTTCATGGACTTCAGGGACCGGACCGTTTAAATTAGTGTGGTCCGGTCCGGTTCGGTCCTGACGTTATTCATCTGTAAAGACCGGACGGGACCGGACCGTTCATGAACGGTCCGGTCCGGTCCGGTCTATTTAGACCACAATAATAAAAAAATAAAAAACCTGTTTTTTTCTTCTTCTTTCTTTTTCCCACAGGATAACCTGTTTCTTTTTTTTTTCCACTGGATATCCTGGACAGCATACAATAATTTAGGCTTTTAAGCATCAAACATAATATTTCCATCCTTTTTTCCCACTGGACAGCATACAATAATTTAGGTTGTGTGAGTTTTTTATTTTTATTTTTTTTATATATATATATATATTTCAGCTATCGGTCCGGTCCGGTCTTGGTGGTCCAAAAATTTTCCAGACCGCGGACCGGACCAATGGTAGATCGGTCCACATATTTTCAGACCGGACCAGACCGTGAGACCAGACCGGACCGTATTTTTCGGTCTGGTCCGGTCCGATCTGACCGGTCTCGCGGTCCGGGACCGGACCACTTACACCCCTACGCTCTGGTTGTAATTGGGACTTGAGTCCAATTGATTAATAACAACAACTACCGCGGCACGTTGTCAAGGGACTAGACATAGGCCTTTTCGAAACCCATCGGTTTGTGGGACCCATTCGGGAGGTTGAACCAATATAAAAATCTGGTTTGCAATCTCTCTTTCCCTTAATTATTTTACTATCATTGCACATATATTTATTGTTAGTATTATATTTTCCACAACGTAAACATTATTTTATTGATTTAATTATCGCGTAGCAACGTTTTTAGTATTATCCATTATTTTATATTTAAGGTTTGCGCATAATCGTTTTAACACTTGTTGAATTATTTGTCTTTACGCGCAACCGTGGTTATTTGAATTATTATTAACCGCTTCCTCAAAATCGTTTCAACGTTATAATTGTTTTTCGCTGCAAACTGTATTTAATTTATTGAAAACGATTTAATTCGAATATTTGACAATGTTTTTATAAACACCTAATCCACCCTCTCTTGGGTGATCGCTGCTAATTCCAACAGACATTTGTGTTAAGTTTCATAAAGAACAATGTGCTTCATTTTCTGACATCACTGCATTTAGAAGGTTACTTGGTAGATTGATCTACCTCACTCACACTATGCATGATATATGTTATGATGTAAATCTTCTTAGTCAGTTCATGAGTGCACCTACTCAGGCTCATTTCTTTGTTGCACAAAGGATTCTAAAGTATGTGAAGAAGGATTCGTTCTTTCAATTAGATTCTAAACTTTCCTGAAAGGTTATACAAATTTTGATTGGGCTACTTGTCCTGATACAAGAATATCTACAAATGGTTTATGTTTCTTCCTTGGTTCTACCCTTATTTCATGGAAGAGTAAGAAACAAAACACTGCTTTTAGACCTTCATCAGAAGTTGAATAATGGGCTTTTGCTCTTGGTGATTGTGAAGCTCAATGGTTAGTTTATTTGCTCAACGATCTCAGGTTATCTCAACCAGCACTATTGGTGATCTATTGTGATCACTCAACCATCCATATTGCCACAAATCTAGTATTTCATGAGAGAACTAAGCACAAATCAGCAGCAACAACAACACAATGAAACTGAAACTGAGAAGCTTGGGTTGCAAGCTACCACACATTTGAAGCAATGGTTTCAGTGATTATGTAACTAACTTAATATCCTAGTAGTTAGTTAGTTAGTTAGATTAGCTTAGTTTAGTTTAGCTGTCAACTTTTCAGTTTTACAATAAATAACTTAGGCTCCGTTTGGGGTGATTGTCAGTTTCTGGTTTTTGGTTTCGAAATTGTATTTTCAAAACAAAACCTGTTTGGCAAAATTTGAGCTGAAATGATATTTTACTCATTTTCAAAACAATTCCACCTTTATTTTCAAAACAACAAATAATGGTTTTATAGTTTCAGTTTTGAGTTGTAAATTTATACCACCTCATTTTTTGTGTCACTCAACCAACACCACTATCATCATCACTTCTCCCATTACAATAATCGCTGCAATCACTACCATGACTGTCACCCAATTAACACCATGGTAACTGCCAAAACCCCAACCACCACTGTGACCACCACAACCACCCTAACTACTACCGTCCCTCATGATAACCACCACCACGTTATAGCCACCCCCACCGCATCCCTACCTGCCACCATTGCTCCTCTTTGTACCACCATCATCACCACTCGGACCACCACCACCACCATAGTGATCACTCCAGCCACCATTACCTTCACATGACCACCACCACCATCGCGACCATCACTACCATCTCAATCACCACCATCCTTCAATGACACCACCATGGACACCACTGCCACCTCCATGTCCACCCCAACTATCACATTTCATCACCATCACCACCACCATCACATCCTCTCCCCCTGCCCCACCATTTCTCCCTCTACCAACACCACTAAAATTACCACCAATCATCGCTCAAACTACCACCACCTCCACCAAGAGTCCAAGACCACCATTAGCTATCTGGTCACCACCCACAAAGAGCACCATCATCACCACAACCACCACATAAGGCTACAACCACCATAACAATGGTCACCACCTCAAACTAATAATAATGACAACCACATGAAAAGTTGTTATTAAATAGTGGTGGTATGATACAAGATGGTGGTGTCTATGGTGGTACATAACATGGTAAGAGCACTATAAAAATTATAAAATTGAAAATAATTTTGAAAACTAAAATCAAAAAGATTTGAAACTGACATTTTAAAACTGGAAACTAGTTTTGGTTTTTTAAAATTTTACAACTCAAAATTAAAAACCACCTCAAACGGGGCCTTAGTTAACCTTGTAGTTAGTTGAGACAATTATTCTTGTTTCAATATAATCATCATTTCTTTTCTCTCTACAATTTCCTTAGCTTCCAAGCAAGTTGGAAGCCATTGTCACTCAATTGTGAATTGAATCAAGTTCTTTGCCATATGATTTCTAAGATAAAGTGAATTTCACTACTATACACCAAAATATATAGTTTTGGGTGTGTTAATAGTTCACGTTGGACTTTCGTTAACTGTGTTAAATGACATATGATCTTAGAGACTAACGTGAATAATGTTTGACATTTGCAGAGACCAAAAAGGATTTGTCGTAATTTAATTTCAGGAACCAAAGCGAAGGTTGGATACAATTTCAAGGACCAAAGTGACAGTTTAATCATACTTTTGAATTTGGTCAAACTCTAATAATATTGCCAATGTCCTTAAAGATTATTTTTCTATTTTGTTCTCTTGCAATAATACTCCCATAGATATTGATTATATTTGTTCTTTCTTAGACACAAGACTTTGTAACGATGATTTCTGTGTGTTAGACTGACAGTTCACCAGCGGAGAAATTCATAGTGCTATATTTTTCTAATGCATCTTTTAAAGGTACTATGGCCAAATGGACTTCATGCCCTCTTCTTCCAAAATAACTTCAATTGGTGTTGGTACTCCAAAAGTTTGACGACACCCATTTAGTTATTTTAACTTATATAACTTACATATGCATTAGAACAATGCGTCTTATGTATTTATTTAAGTTCATTGATTGACCCATTGATCTGATTATTTAGCAGTCCAATCATGTAACTGTATTTTGTCAATTCGTATCTTTGAGGCAAATGTTTTGTCCTTCCATGTATATTATTGTCTAAATTTTTTTATTTTTTTTAATTTATAGGTGAAGTTCTAGAGAAAGTGAAACGAGAGAAAAAGAAATCATCATTTCATTTGACAGAAATAAAAAGTGAGTTCATTATGCCAGCAGAAGGTCTTCTATATACAGCCTGAGCAAGAGAAAGCAATAACAAACCAACTAACTCTATTGTCAAAACCGTATGTCACACAAGTTACTTGCCATACAAACTAAACTAGGCTGTGTCTAATTTGCTCCTCCCAAAAAGTGGAGCATTTTATGCTCCCCTTAAAAAACAAGTTTTCTTAAAATGTTCCCCTTGTGAAAGCCGTTGGATCAATGCCAAAAAGTATCAATGGTTCAAATTAAATACAGGCAACCTGAAGTATAGATTATAGTATTTTAACTTCAAAAATTCATAACTTTCAAATCATAAGTCCGAAAATTATAAATTATATATCAAAATGATTGTATTGAAACGTAGTATATGAAAACTTAAAAATTTTATTTTTCTGGGTTAGTCTACGAATTTTTTTTTGGGGTATTTAAATAAACGAATTTCTTTCTCTGGTCCTATTTTTAATGACATTAATTACTTCTTTTTCACAAACACTCTTTTCTACTCAACACTTTTTAAATTTCCAATAATCATCAACGTAAAAAAACAATTTTTTTCGGATGAAAACAGGTTTTTTTCGATGTATTAGAAAAAAATAGTTTCAATTTAAAAAAAGTCACAATTAAAAAAATAGTTTCGGTAAAAAAAATATAATTATTGCAATAAAATTTAATTATTATTTTTTTATATGCACCATTACAAACTCTGCACTATTTATACTCCCATTAAAAATTATTGCGGTTCTTTTGAAAATGTATATCAAATTTTCAAATTTCCACTACCATTCAAAATTTTCAACATTCCTCGATGGAAGACTAAAACCGCAAAAAAAAATATGTTATAATTAAGATCGGGGAGTTGTGCAAAACATACTCCCTCCGGTCCCTATTAAAAGCACCATTTGACCAATTTCACTCATTTTAAGAAAGTTAATTAATATTGTTAGTGGTATTGGAAATGTAAATATTTGGTATACTTTTTCAAAAGTAATACCCCTATAATTATTATGGGAATCTAAAAAGTGTTGACTAGAAAAGGGTGTTTGTGAAAAAGAAGTAATTAATGTCATTGAAAATAGGACCAAAGAAAGAAATTCGTTTATTTAAACACCCAAAAAAAATTTTTGTAGACTAACCCAGAAAAATTAAATTTTTACGTTTTCAAATGTTATGTTTCAATACAATCGTTTTGATATAAAATTTATAATTTTCGGACTTATAATTTGAAAGTTATGAATTTTTGAAGTTAAAATACTATAACCTATATTTAAGGTTGCCTGTATTTAATTTGGACCGTTGATACTTTTTGGCATTGATCCAACGGTTTTCACAAGGGGAAGCATTTTAACGAAACTTGTTTTTTTCCAAGAGCATTTTAACAATAACTTGGGACGAAGTAAACTAGCATTACCCTACAAACTAACATAACTAACTTCTATAAATATAAATATGAATGACAATTAAAGGAAGCTGTTAATGAACAGAGTTAAAGCTAACTCTAATATCCCCCTCAAGTTGGATTGTGTAGGCTACAGAGTCCCAACTTGCATACAAATTAATGAAATGTTGTATGAAGGGGTTTGGAGAAAGAATAAGCCAATTGAGCCTCTGAGTAAGGGTGTAAGTGAATCAAAATCGACCTGTAAATCCGAACTAATCCAACCCATATTTGGTGGGTTGAGTTTTTAAAAACCAATCAACCCCAGCAAACCCGTTGACTCAAATTTATTTTATTTATTAATGCATATATGTTATGCTTAGGAATTAGCTACTGTACGCTAACAAAAAAACTAAGTTACTACTTAGTACTTATTCCTTAAACCCTCCACCTTGAAACAATTATTAGAAATGTGAACGACCTAAGTGACAACAATTCTTTTTTCATATCTTATAGGAGAATATACTGCTTTTGTTTATCATGTGTTTCAACAATTTAGTTCATGACTTGATACTAGAGAATTTTATCTTAATGCTTTTGGACAATTTGATTTTGGTTCGTGACTTAATACTAAATTGGGTAGTTGTGTTTTTTATGGATAATATTTTATTATTTATCTATGTATTTTTTCTGCATTTTTATTTTTTATCTATTTAGATTTTTTTATATTTTTTTTTTGAAATGAGAACAAATAGACCAAATCACCCGAATTTCTACAGGTTGGGTTGGTTCGATTTTGACACTCAAATATAGAGTAACCCAACTCAATCTATTTTGGTCGGGTCGGGTACTTAATCTTGTAAAAAACCAACCCAACTCAACCCAACTCGTTACACCCCTACCTGCGAGGAGATAGAAAGTAAATGAATCAACCCTTGCCGTATCTTCTCACGAGTAACATGACAATATATCTCTATCTGTTTAGTGTTCATGAAAAACTGGATTAAGAGCTAGATAGCTTGCAAACTTTTTATCACAGTAAACTGAAGCAGGATCAGGAAATGGAATTTGTAGATCTATCAGCAAATATTCCAGCCATGAATCTCATAGGAAAGATTGCTAGTGCTCTATATTCTGTTTTTGATTATGACATTGAGATAGTGTTTTGCTTATTTGTCTTCCATGAAAACTAGTGATGAACCTAGGAAGACACAATATCCTATAATGGGTTTTTTGGTCTCAGGACAGCAAGCCCAATCATAATCAGCAAAACCTAAGAGATTGAGATTGGAAGTTGAAGCAAAACATAAGCCTTGGGCAAGAGAGGATTTAAGATGTTAAAGCACTCTAATTGCAGCTTTGAAATGAGTATCTATAGGCTTGCTCATGTGCAAACTCAATTGCTGCACTACATAGGATATGTCAGGCCTAGAAATGGTCGGATACAAAAGCTTACTAACAAATCTTCTATAATTGGCAATCTTAGCAAAGGGAGTACCTTGATCACTTTGCAACTTCATTGAAGGTTCAAAAAGGTTTTTTTAAGCTTGGAAGCAAGATTCCAAGTGTCTGCCAGGAGCTCCAGTGTATATTTCCTTTGATTGAGATGAATGCTTGCCTTGGATCTTTCAATTTCCAATCCTAGAAAAAATCACAATGTGTCCAAGTCTTTAATCTTGAATTACTCATCCAAAAATAGTTTCACTTTGTTGATTCAGTCAAATTATTACCAGTTAAGATTATATCATCAAATATAAACCAATAATTCTGTGAAAGATGTGGTTGCAGATTTAAGGAACAATGCCTGATCTGCAACTGAATGTTTGTAACTAAGGGAAATCGGTGCATTGGACAGTTTAGTATGTCATTCTCTGCTTGGTTGCTTGAGACCATACAAAGACTTATGTTACTTGGAGACTTTGGAAGAGCGATGAGGAAGCAATCCAGGTGGAAGAATCATATAAATTTCTTCATGTAAAAAATCACCGTGGAGAAATGCATTATCGACATCTAAATTGCTCCAAGAACCAGTTTTGACGGGCGGCAGTTGCCAAGATGACCCTAGCAATGGTTATTTTGACTATAGGTGAAAATGTGTCAAAATAATCAATCCCTTCCATTTGTGTATAACCTTTAGCAACTTATTGAGCTTTATAACTCTACAACAGAGTCTTAACTTTAGACTCACCAGACTCTGACACATCAGTATTACATCATCATTCTACTATCAGATTCAACTTCAGACTTTTCATATCTTCCACCAAAGCAGAGTTTAACAACAGACTCACCAAACATGTATCAGCATTACATCATCATGTACTTTTACACACAATTTTATTTCAGTAATGCTTTTGTAATACAATTTTAATAATATTAATTACGTACAATTTATAAAAATAATCCTAAATAATATTTAAATATTAAAATTAAATAAAAGTTAACATTACAATAATTTACAATAAAAGTTAACGTTATGGAAAAAGATGCTGAAACCTGTGCTATATAGCCAGTTTTGAGACAGTGGACCGTTGCTTGAACTTGAAAAGACTATTAATTTCAAATTATTTATTTATTTATTTATTTATTTATTTGAATATAAAAATATGTATTTTTATTTATTTATTTATTTTTTCATAACAAGAAAATATATTTAAGAATAAAAGAAAAAAACATATATTTAAAAATATTATTTTATTTTTAAAAAATAATATTATTATCATTTATTTATTATTATTTGTTTATTAGAGTATTATAAAGTAAAAAGGAAGGAAAAGACAAAAAAACGGGTCCCACATAGTCTTAAGTTGAGTATGTTATTTTACAGACTCAATTTAAGACTCTCCACTAGATTTTGAAGATTAGCAAAGTCTTGAGAGAGTCTGAAAAAAAATTTGAACTTAAGACTCTCTACCAGACTCTCTCCAAACTCTGTTGTAGATGCCTTAAAGAGCCATCAGTCAAGTATTTAACATTATAAACCCATTTGCAGCCAATTAGAGTCTTATTTCTTAGCAAATCAACAAGAGAGCAAGTGTGATTATGTTCTAAGGCATGTATTTCAACTGCCATAACATCTTGCCAACATTGCAATTTACAAGCTTGGTTGTAGTAAGAAGGTTTTGGAATGACACTAACAACAAGATAGAAACCTTTATAGGAAGTGTTGCAATAAGAATAATCCAGAACAAAAGATAATGGATAAAGTATGTTTCCTGAAGATGAATTAGTACTAACAACATCAATTGCAGTGAAAATCCTTCAAGTGAGTTGGAGGCTTCTTTGGTCTCCAGAAAAATCTAACAGGAACAGGAAGATGAATAGGAGGAGGTGGAGGAGGAATAGATGAAGGAGAAGGTGCAAGTGAGTGAGGAGGAGAAATGTCAAGATTGAGAGGAGGAACAGGGACATGAGAAGTAGGGGTGAACAAGACCCGACCTAACCCACGGGTCCGACCATACCCGACGGGTACGGGTCGGGTTTGACCCGTCCAACACAACAATATAAGAGGACAAACCCATTTAAAAAAGGGACAAACCCGTCCAGAAACAGGATGGGTTTGGGTTTGCTGTCGGGTTACCCGACCCGTCCCTTCTTCGTTCAACTCTACAATTGTTTTCTTTATGATTGGTCTTGGTCGAAAGCTTTTATTCCTAAATAGAGTTTTACATTCGGGCTACTGACTCTCTATAATGTCAAGTAGAGAGTTACTCTAATATGATCATTTCTTGGATGACTAATACCCATAATAGTGAATGTTTATAATTTTCTGAATTTTTCTCTGCTAATTTTTAGTGCTACTCTTTGTTAAGTAGAGATTGAATGTGTTATAGTTGTTCAAATTATTTTTTGAACTATTTCTATTATGCCTTAAGCTTTTCATACGACCCGACGTGTTATTCTTACAAACATTATAAAAAATGAATAATTATAGTAATTTATCCTCAAAATCCTATTTAATTAATTATGTATGCTTCTTTAATTTTGTGTTGCATCTTAGTAATTGGGTATATTACAAAAGAATTCTTTTTTGAGGTTAGACAAACAAATATTAAAAACTTTGATCTTAGACGAATACATCTTGAACTTAACTCATACTCATTTTTCTTTTCACAAACTTTAGACGTAACGATAAAAAAATGAGAGAAACATTGTTTAAATTTATTTTTTATGCTATTCATCCTTGTTTTGGGTCAACCCAGACCTGTCCCTATTCGGTCCCATCCTAATTTGGACTCGTCCTTACCTTGTCTCGCTCTAATTAGGGACAGGTTCGGGTTCAAAAATTGACCCGAGCAACATTTAGGGACGAGCAAGGGACCCAACCTGTCCCATGCTCGACTCTAATTAGAAAGATCATCCAAGGGAAACACAAGAGCTTGTAAGACCAAAACAGAAGATTGATTAGACTGAGAAGATTGAAATGGGAAAGTGAACTCAAAGAATATTACATTTCTTGACATAGAAAACTGATGATAGTGAAGATTATAGAGAAGATAAGCTTTCATTTCTACCTTGTATACTAGGAAATCTGCTTTGTAAGCTCTCTGCTGAAACTTAGTCCTATGAGCCTGTAGCGAACTGCAATAGGCTAGACAACCAAAAACTCTAAACTCGTAAATAGTAGGTGGTTTACCAAGTAAAACTTCACAAGGGTATTTATTATGTAAGAGTGGACTGAGGAGTCTGTTAATAATATGTACTGCATGTAGTACAGAAAAAAATTCAATAATTACGTAGGAAGGTTTGACTAAAAGAAAAGTGCCCTAGCAACATTGAGAATATGTTAGTGTTTTCTCTCAACTACTCCATTTTGTTTAGGTGTTTCTACAAAAAAATCTTTGGTGTAGAATTCCTTTTGAAAAAAAGAAATCAGTCACAAGAAACTCAACTTCTTAGACACTTAAGTTTGGTTTCAAATTAATTCTCAATAAGAGAAACAAAATGCATAATATGATGTCTAGTTTTAGATTTGACTTTCATAGGCACGATCCATGTAAATTTGGAATAATCATTTACTAGAGTGAGAAAGTATTTATGGTCAAAAACTAAGGGTATAGAATAAGGACCCCAAATATTAGCATGCAAAATGTCAAACATTTTATTAGAAGTTATATCACTTGTATAAAATGGCACTTTTCTCTATTCGGAAAAATTATATATATATATATATATATATATCACAAGGATTATGGAAATTTGTACAAGTAGAAATGAAAGGAAACGATGCAAACAAAATTCTAAGTACGGAAGAAGAAACATGGCTTAGCCTTAAATGCCAAAGAGTATTATTTTCGCATGTAGCAACAATAATCTGATTAGCAGCCTGAGTTTCCTGGACTTGATTTATCACATACAATCCTTGGTGCAACGTATTTGAACCAATCATTTTCCTGGTGGAATTGAATTCTGCACAATATTACGATAGTTTTGATGAAAAGTTACATGACAATTCAGGGTTTCTTCAACTTATTTACTGAAACCAGATTGACATGAAATAGTGGAAGAAACAAAACATTGTGCAATTTCAAGGTTTTTGACAGAAAAAATGTCCAGAAATGGTAGTTATAACTTTATCACCATTAGGCCAGGAAATAATCATTTTAGGAATAGTTTTGTGATTAGTCATGAGAGACAAATCAAAAGTGATATGATATGTTGCTCCAGTGTCAATGAGCCATTAACATATGAAGATACTTGAATTTCCTTGAGTGTTGAAGCTAATTGCATTTGCAGTTGAGTTAACAACATAATTATTATCTACTTTTGATTTCTTTAACAAGGTCAATAAACCCTGAGTATGCTATGCAGTAAATTTCACAAACTCTTATGGAAAAACCTGAGAATTTGCAAGAACTTCTTCATAATCATCTTCCTGAGATTTAGTGCCAACATTATTGGCTTTAGCACCTTTGTTCTGATAATATTTGATATCTAGGTGAAAAACCATGTTTAAGGAAATAAGTCTTCATAGTATGGTTAGTTCTTTTACAATATGTACAAAATCTATTTGAATTATGGCCTCTTCCTGATCTTATTTGAGGTACCTCCTCTTCTTTGAGAATCATTATTGGTACTAGACCTATTGTTTTGGTTACTTGAACCATAATTTGTGTTTCCATTGTTTTTGGAATTCACAATCTAGGCATTAACTTCAGTGTTCAAATCAACAATTTCAGCAAAATTTAATTGTCTTTCTGGCTAAGCAAGCATAGATAATACTCTATTATTGCTAGGTAAGGGATCTATCAACATAATTTGAGATCTAACCTCAGCATATTGCTCATTTAGGCCTTTGAGAAACCTAATGACATAGCCTTGTTCTCTATATGTTCTAAACTCTTGAACAACATCACAAATGCACTGAATTGCACACCTACATTGCTTAATAGGTTATGTATTTTCTATCTCTTCACCAATTGTTTACAACTGAGTAAAAAATTCAGAAACAGAAAGGTCACCCTTATGCAGTTTAGCAATCCTGAAAACATCACCCTGTGAAAACCTATCATGAAGATCTTTCCAAACTACATTGGCTTGATCAATCCACAATATGGATGTCATAATAGATTCTTTAACCGAATGTTGAATCCATGATAAAATCATTGTTTAACATCTGAGCCATGCTTCATGAAGAGGATCATTAGAAGTTGGCTGTGACAGTGTGCCAATAACAAACTTGATCTTATTCTTCGATTGTATGGCTAATTTCATTGCAAGCATCCATGAGTGATAATTTTTGCCATTGAGAAGAGGCGTGACCATATTAAAAGCTGGATTTTCATTTGAATGCATGATTGTAGTTTAATATATGATGTTTTCCAATTGATTCTATACTCTCTTGCTTAGTTTTTGTTTGATTTCGCTAGCAAATTAGTAGTTTTAGGTTGTTTTTACACATGTTTTAGGTAATAAAGAGTGAATTCTAGTGATCAAGAGCAAAGGAAGTGAAGAGAAATAGATAGAAGATTGAATTTTCAGAATCCTTCATAAAGTAGAATTGATTTCTTCTCCAATTAGAGATAGAAGATTAAATCTGAAGACTCCTTCTTAGTTTAGTATTTATCTCTTTCCTAATTTTAGATAAAAGATAAATCTTATAGATTTAGGATTGATCTTTTCCTCAATTATTTATAGAACTGGAATGAGGATTGTTAATAAATAATATAGAAAGGGAGAAAATAGATCACAAAATCACAAAAGGAGAGACATATATAGATCTAGAGAAAAGGAGAAATTATAGAGAAGATCAACAATTCTGAAGAGAAGGTGACATTCTTGAAGGGATTACTCTTGGGTAACTTCTAATCCATGATTATAGAGTTTATCTATTCTTCTTCTCCTTCTTATTCTTTTGTAATGGATCACTAAATTTCTCATAGGAATGTGGTGGATGAGTATGGATATTGTTTAAATTCTTTTATTTGTGAATGAATTTCCAATTTTTAGTCAATTGTTTGATTGTTGTTTTTAATTTATTCATAGATTTGGCCACTTTATGATTTGGTGTTTAATTCTGCAATTGGAAGATTCGGGATTAAATAGACCTGCAATAAAACTTTATAATTTTGCTTTGAGTAGGAATACCTTGGTAAGGATTATATAACATAAAGATTTCAATGGTTTTCATAAAAAGGTTATAGATCTGAATTGAGTTTAAGGAATTAAGGATTTTTGGAAATATAATAAACAGTGAAAGACTTAGAGGAATCAAGGTTTCATTACATCCGGAATCGTTTTTGACTAAAAGGAATGGAATTCACAAATATATTGGTACAATAATCCTATATCTCAGAAACCATGTTCCTAGTTTTTTCAGCTTTCATCAACGTTTTATTTTTATTTTTATTCTTTTCTTTTCAATTTAATCTTTTTATTTCAATTTCACTAGTTTAATCACATTAAGGTGATATTTGCCACAACACTAATCCTCGTGGGAACGATACTTTACTTTCACTTTATTACTTGCGGGACCTGGTATACTTGTTGGTGTCCCAACAATGCAGAAAATAGGAATTTGAGGGATTCGTATTGAAATCTAAGTAGCCCTGGTTTGCCAAAGTTGAAGAGAAAAGATAATTTCACCAAAGCATACTCAAGTGAGAAGAATCAACAAATTGAGATCGCAATTGAGATTCTGTAGAAAACTGATGAACGAAAGAGAAAACGATGAAATCACAATCACAATTTCAACAATTTTAGAAAATGAAAAAGGATCGCAATTCGATTCCTTTAAGCTGAGAGAATAAGCTAGTGGAAGAAGAACAACGGTGAGAAAGATGAACCAGAGCTCTGATACCATCTCGAGAAAGTGAAACGAGAGAAAAAGAAATCATCATTTCATTTAGGGTTAATTATGTCACAAGTCCTTGAAGTTTTGGTTACTTTTGTCAGATATCCTTATTCTTATTTTCAATGTTTATGGCTTCAAACTTATCTCCATTTTGCTATTTGCCCTTAAGACGGATTCCGACCAGTTTTTGCAATGCTTACACCCTCAAACTTATCTTCGATTTGCTATGTGTCCCTGTGACGGATTTCGGCCAGTTTTTTTACACGTGGACCATCGTGGTCCCAGTCACCCCACCCCCCACAAGAACTCTTCATCTTCAACCTTCTCCAACCACCAGAGCTCTAACCATCATACTGTCTCCCTTAAATAAGCAAATGACCTCGCCACAGCGTTAAATGCGTGTGAAGCCTGTCGTTGCCCATCAACCATGTTACGATCGTACGATAATCCAATCTAACTATAAACAACACCCAAGTTGAATCGCACAGAAGCCTTATGAAGGTGAATGTTCTGCTGAGAGGACTTGTTCTTCGGTTTGAAGGCATCAAACTAGACAGAGGTTATAAAATTGACGTGGCTCGGGTTGGGTGAGATATGGAAGCAAGTTTCAACGAGGCAGAGGGATTTAAAATAGGATCGGAAGAGGTCGCGGCGGGAGGGGAGGGGAAGGAGGAATTGGGGTGGCGTTCGATGTCGGAGTTGAGCTGTATTAGATTTTGGAGATCGTCTTCGAGGTTTTGACAGTAGTGGTGATATGAAGCTGGGATCTAATGGGGTGGGGTATGGTGGCAGAAACAGTATTGTGGTTGGAGCTCTCATGGTTGGAGAAAGGTTAAAGATGAAGAACTCTGGTGGGGTGACTAAGACCATGGTGGCCAACGTGTGCAAAACCTGACCGAAATTCGTCACAGGGGCAAATAGCAAATCGGTGATAAGTTTGAGGGTATAAACATTGCAAAAAGTGGTTGGAGTCAATCATTGGGGAAAATAGCAAATTGGAAATAAGTTTGAGGGCATAAACATAAAAAAAAATAAATAAAGATATCTGGCAAAAATACCCCAAACTTTACGAAACTTATGACATAATTAACCCTTTCATTTAACATAATGAAAAAGTGAGTTCATTTCACTAACATGAGGGTCACACTAACATGAAGGTTTATGTATGAGCTAGAGAAAGCAATAACTAACTAACTCCATTGTTTATTTGTATAGCTGTCATAATTGCAAGTTACTTACCATACAAGCTAATTTAACCAACTTTTATAAATATCAATGACAGTTAAAGGAAGCTGTCACTAGATAGAGTTAAAACTAACTCTAATAGAAGTTTTTGATGGGGAGGAGAGGAAAAAATTATGCAATTGTCAAGGATTAAATCCAAATACTTATTCTTTATGTCATATAGCTTTATCAACCTCCAAACATAATTATATTTACCAAGTTAAAGAGAAAAAATATAAAGCTTTGATAGAATTCTACAATGCATATGCATATATCTAATTTATGGGATTATTTAACCTCATCCCTTAAAGCTGGGGTTAAGAAAATTCTTAATTTATTGCATACTCCCTCCGGCTCGAATTATAAGCAAATTCAACCACTTTTACGCTTATTAAGGAGGTTAGTTGATTGTATTTAATTTTCTCAAATTTATAAAAAATAGAGGTATTTTAGGAAAGTAGTATTGAGAATAAAACAAAAATTAATTAAGATTACAATTTTCTAGAGATGTTTCAGGAAAGTGACATTGGGAATGAAACAAAATTTAATAAAGTTAGTTGATTTTGCTTATATTTTAAATCAAGAGAATGATGTTTTTTTTTGCTTATAATTCGAGCAGGGAGTATTATTTTTCTCATTCACACACGAGCTAGCGTGCCCCTCTAGTTCGGACTTCTGAAGTTACTACTATGTGGCTTTTGTTTTCGTTGCTTCTTCATTATTGGAAATTTAAGCAATCCAAGATCTCAAACGATTTTAATCGGAGTTAACAAAGTCAATGACCAAGGGAATATCTCGGAAACACAGTAGCTAGTAGGTGAAGGTAAATGCTGCCAATTGTCAGCTACAATATTTTAGTTGGGATGCTGATAGGGTACCCTTCATTTAAAAAAAAATAAAAAATGATTATTCTTCAATTTGTTAGTCCCCTCATCTCTTTTTTATAGTCATAAAGTTCCATGTCAGTTGGCAAATTTTGATTATTCTAATTACTATGTCAAATTCTTTAATATGTCGCTAGCAAGTAGGATGATCATGAACGTCAATAATCTTGAATTTATTACTCCCTCCGTCCCAAAAAGTTAGTAATTTTTTGAAAATTCAACAAAAATAAGAAAACATGTTATTAATGCATTGTCCCCCCAAATCAACCAATTACCAAAGCAAGTATTGAATACATGCTTCCTCAATTAACCAATCATAGAATATACAATACAATTTCAATTTTTTTAATTCACTATTTTAACTTTGATTTGGGACAAAAAATTTCATGTTTTTTACTAACTTTATGGGAAGGAGGGAGTATTGCTTAATGACTAAATTCGTCCTTATAAATGTTATTCCCTCCGGTCTTGTTTATTAACAAAAATAACTACCGGTACATGTATTAAAAAAGTTAGTTGAGTGTATTTAATTTTTTCAAATTCATAGAAAAATTGACTATTTTAGAAAATTTGCATCGGGAATGAAACAAAAATTAAATGTTATAACCACTTTGCAGAGATATTTTAAGAATGGTTGTATTGAGAATAGAAAGTTGGTTAATTTTTGCTTATATTTAAAACAATTGATGTGATATTTTTTTTCTTATAAATGAGACGGGATGGAGTATCAATTTTGAGTTTTTTCCTTGTTTTTTCATCTCTGCTTTTATAAGTACTCCCTTCGTTCCTATTTAACTGACCGTTTTTGGAGAAGTTTTTTGTTTCTTTTATCTGTCTTTTTGATTATTTTAAGGTATAATAAATGCTACTTTCCATGTCTAAAGATAAGTAATGGTTATAGAAAGAGAAAGGGTATAGTGGGTAAAAATATAATTAATGTATTGAAAATCTAAATAATGATTGCATTTTTTAAAAGGTGTGTTTTGTTTGAAATAAGACAGATAAATAAGAACGGAGGGAGTAATTCGGATTTAAGTCTCACAAATTGACGTGGCTTAAAGAAGATTACTGATTCAGTTGCTGCCTCAACATTAGCCAAATCAACATTTATTGATGTGAGGGACTTAAATTACTCCCTATGGTCCTGTATATAGGACACCTTTTAGAAGAAATTTTTGGTCTTATATATAGGACACTTTATATTTCCTATGTATTATTAATTGTTTTTTCTCTTCTTTGCCCTTACTAAATACTTTGACTAATTATGTTTTTTTGTTATTCATTAATGAATGTGAACTTTCCAAGTAAAGTTGAGGGGGTAAAATTGTAATGTTACAATATATTCTCATAAAATTCACAAAATTAATCACTTTTCTTTGTCAAAGAAATACGGTTAAGTATGCCCTGTATATAAGACCGGAGGAAGTAAAATGATTTATAAAAGCAGGGAAAAGAATGCACGAAAGAAATTCAAAATTCACATCATCCAAAGAGATAATGAAATAATTAAGCCATTTATTAATTTAAACTGTCTTTTTTTTAGAAGTTTTTTGTTTTTTTTATTTGTCATTTTGATAATTTCAAGAGTATAATAAATGTTTTTGTCCATGTTTATTCCTATTTAACAGAGTATTGATTTTTGTAGGTAGTGGAAAAAAGTAATGATTACAAAGAGAAAAAGGATATAGTGGAAAAAAACATAATTAATGTATTGAAAATATAATTAATGATAACATTTTTTAAAGGGTAAGTTTTGTATGAAATAAGAGATAAATAGGAATGGAGAGTCAGTATTACATAGAACAAGCAAGGAGATCCTAGGCGGATGGTACAGGGAAAATTATCTAAAGAGAAAATGGTCTATTTGGTCCCCAAAAGATACATGTGGCATCCGTTTAGTCCCCGAAACATTTGTGGCATTCATTTAGTCCCTCAAAGTTCAGAATGGCATCGATTTAGTCCCTCTGTTAATAACTCTGTTAGTCAATATTTTTGACTGCCACGTGTCACATTCTAATTGGTTATCCCTGGTGAACATATTTAGACACGAACCACAGGATTATTCTCTCATAAAATCTCAACCGTTGCTTATATCTGACGGTCCAAATTTAAAAATGAAAAATAAAATAATAAAAATTCGGAAAAATATTAAAAAATTCAGAAAAGTTTTATAAAAATCTGTAAAATAATTTTTAAAAAAATACCGATTTTTTTTTTATATTTTAAAAGTTAATTAAAAATTTAGAAAATAAAAAAAAATCAGAAAATATTTAAAAAATCTGTAAAATAATTACGAAAATTATGAGAAAATTGTCTTTCCATTTTTTAAATATTTATAACATAATAAAAAATAATGATTTTAAAAAAGTCATAAAAATTTTAAAAAACATGTAAATATATTTTTTAAAAATTCTGAAAATTATTAGAAATAAATAAATATAATTTTAAAAAGATCGGTAAAATATTTTATAAAAAAAATCTGAAAATTTAATATTTCTTTTTAAATATTTTATAAACTAAATCTGCTTTTAAAAATTTTAAAATAGTTTAATGGTTTTAAAAAACTTTTCTTATTTTTTTAATTATTTTTCTGTATTTTTTATAATATTTTTATAATATTTTTTATTGGTTTTAAAAAACTTTTTTTTTACAAATATTCTATTACTTTTTATATTATAATAAAACAAAAAAAATTCAAATTCTTTACGATTTTTTTAAAAATATAGTTATGTATTTCTTATAATTTTCAGAATTTTTAAAAAATATATTTGCATAATTTAAAAAAAAATATTATGTTATAAATATTTAGAAAATGGAAAGGCAATTTTATCATAATTTTCGAAAATATTTTACATATTTTTTAAAAATTTTATTAATTTTTTATTATTTTATGAATTTTTTATTAACTTTTAAAATATAAAAAATAGGTATTTTTTCAAAAAATATTTTACAGATTTTTATAAAACTTTTCTGAATATTTTACAATTTTTTCATAATTTTCGTAATTATTTTACAGATTTTTTAAAATATTTTCTAAATTTTTTATTATTTTCTCAATTTTTTATTAAATTTTAAAATATAAAAAAATTGGTATTTTTTTAAAAAATATTTTACAGATTTTTATAAAACTTTTCTGAATTTTTAATATTTTTCTGAATTTTTATTATTTTTTAATAATATTAAATATAGTTTTATTATTTTATTTTTCATTTTTAAATTTGGACCGTCAGATATAAGCAACGGTTGAGATTTTATGAGGAAATAATCATGTGGTTCGTGTCTAAATATGTTCACCAGAGATAACCAATTAAAATGTGACACGTGGCAGTCAAAATATTGACTAACAGAATTATTAACGAAGGGACTAAATCGATGTCATTCTGAACTTTGAGGGACTAAATGAATGCCACAAATCTTTCGAGGACTAAACGGATGTCACATGTATCTTTTGGGGACCAAATAGACCATTTTCTCTTATCTAAAACGTAGTTATTTGTCGATATAGATGTTATTCATGTTTTGTGCTGGTCTTCTTGAAATTTAGCAAGTTGGCTTGCTCATCCAATAGAGTATATGATACGTATATTCATGGCTGTGGGATCCATGAAAGGGAAACTTTATCCCTTTCTCTCTTTTGGTGGCCATTCATTTCCAAGAGGAGGGGCTTCTCTCAATGCCCTACTATTGAAATTTCTCTCTTTCTGGTGGCCATTTATTTCCGGGAGAAGGGGCTTCTCTCATTGCCCAATTATTTATTAAAAATATTTAAAAACCTATAAAATGAGTCTACAAATCAACTTACATCATTAAAGGAGTGACATGTGTCACTTGTTTACCATTGAATCATTGATTGGTTAACAAATAACACATGTCACATTCTTATGGTGTAGGTTGATTTGTAGGTTCATTTTGTAGGTTTCTATATCATCACTCATTATTTATATAGAAAAATGATTAAGAGTATTTAAAGAGACCTACAAGCAAACCTACATATAAGATTGTGGCACTTGTATTTTATGTTCTTTTATATTATTTTTTTAAGGCTTATTTTGATTTTAGTCCCTATAAGTTATTTTGACCGCGACTAGTACTTAATTTTTCAAACATTTTGGTTTTTGTCCCATCCGTTAGGAAAAATCTGTTATTTGTTTGTGTGGTTAGCGGAACACACCACATAAGTAGTTCACGTGATGTGAGGTGACACCAAATAGGTGATATGACGTAGATAATACAGATCCAAGGATGCAAAATGGTCTGACACGCAAAATGGTCTCATACGCAAGATTTTGAGTTCATAGTTTGAACATCCATGTCTATTTGGCGCTACCTCACATCATGTGACTGCTAGTGTGAATTTTCATTAACCATGTCAACAAATAATTGATTTTTTCTAACGGAGATGACCAAAACCAAATTGTTTGAATAATAAGGATTAGCCCAGCTCAAAATAACTCATAGGGACTAAAACCAAAACATGCTTAACTTTTAATGACCAAAATCATGAAGAAGCAATTTTTTTAATTTCAAAAAATAATAAGTGTCAAAATCTTGTATGTATGTTTGCATGTAGGCCTCCATATGTAGTCTCTCTGTCATTGCTCAAATATGGGTTGAATGGTGCAACACGTTAACGCGTTTGCACATCGGAAGCTCTATCTATAAAGAGAACTTCCTCCGGTTCAAAATATAACTCCAAAGCATAGCAATATTTATATAGTAGAGCATTATATAAGTCTTTAGAAATTAATATTACTTCTGGTTATGAGCAAAAGATAGAGTGTGAGTAAATCCTAAAGAGTGTAGGGTGTGAGAATATACATCGGGCGAAAAATACACACCGGGAATTTTTTAGTATCATTTCTATTGCTCTTTAGTGCTATAATTTGTACAGTAAATTATAGTATTTGAACAGGAGGGGTCTTACCTCTTGTGTGATAAGATAAGAGTGTGGAAAGGGTATTGTAATTATTCTACATATAGTGAAATATTTTCGGAGTTTGGACCGTGATTTTTACTCTCATTATTTAAGGGTTTTCCACGTTAAAATATTGGTGTCACTTTTCTATTGCTTTGCTCAATTTATTTTCATTGCACCACTTTAATTTATACTGTGAATCGATCTCAAAGCCCAACAATAGCATCAGAGTAATTCCTAAGACTGTTGATGACATGTAATTATTAAATTGGCTACGCGGTTCCTTGGTTTGAAACTTATGATGCTGATATTAATATTAATTGTTTGTTTGTATATTTATTTATTTTTATTGTAATGACATGGGATTTTGGGTATAAATATAACTTCTTCACCTCATCCTTCACTTTGCCACTGTTTTATTTTGAACTATTATCTGCTGACTAATGTCAAGCGCTGGAAGCACAGAAGCTATTCTTGTTGTGGTCAGCCTTGGTATGATTTTAACCTATGAATACTTCACTTTCTGTTCTCTGTTAGTTTTTCATTGGTTTGGTCACAAGGTTTCTGACTGATTCCATTTATATTGCAGTTGTGATTGCTGTGAAGATAGGTATTTTGGTCTATGTATGTGGGAAAAGAGGCGGCAGTGAGTCAGTTATTCCAGACTCACAGTTTCTGACTCTAACTATGGACAAATTTCTGACTGATATGGAAAGGGAGAAGCCAATCAAGTTTACTGATCAGCAGCTAAGGATTGCAACTGATAACTACTCAAACTTGTTGGGCTCAGGAGGTTTCGGAGCAGTTTATAAAGGTGTGTTTAGTAATGGAACCATGGTAGCTGTGAAGGTTTTATATGGCAGTTCTGACAAGAGAATAGAGGAGCAGTTTAAGGCAGAAGTTGGTACAATTGGTAGAACTCATCATTTCAATCTGGTAAGGCTATATGGATTTTGCTTCGAACGAAACCTGAGAGCGCTGGTTTACGAGTACATGGCGAATGGCTCGCTTGACAGGTATCTGTTTCATCAAAACAAGACCTTAGGATTTGAAAAGCTTCATGAGATTGCAGTTGGCACTGCCAGAGGCATTGCATACCTGCATGAAGAGTGCCAACAGAGAATAATACACTATGATATAAAGCCAGGAAATATTCTCTTGGATAGGAACTTCAATCCTAAAGTTGCTGATTTCGGCTTGGCCAAGCTTATCAACCGAGAAAATACTCACATAACCATGACCGGAGGCAGAGGGACTCCGGGTTATGCTGCACCTGAGCTTTGGATGCCATTTCCTATCACTCACAAGTGTGATGTTTACAGCTTTGGCATACTGTTATTTGAAATCATAGGTAGGCGAAGGAACATTGACGCTAACCTTCCAGAAAGCCAAGAGTGGTTTCCAATTTCGGTTTGGAAAAGATTTGATGCTGGACAACTGGAGGAATTAATAGTAGCCTGTGGGATAGAGGAGAAAAATAAGGATGTAGCAGAAAGAATGGTGAAGGTAGCTCTGTCTTGTGTTCAGTATCGGCCAGAATTAAGGCCTATGATGAGTGTTGTGGTGAAAATGTTGGAAGGCTCAACAGAAATTCCAGATCCTTTGAACCCATTTCAGCACATGATGGATGGGAATTTCACAGATCATCCAGTTCAAATGTTACCGACATTTACTGATACAAGTATTTCTTCTGGCTCTTCTCTTATGGTAACCGATTCCAGCATTGTATGTGCTACTCCTATCATGACGAGGTTTGGGATTGAATTAGCCTCTAGCAATGGATGATGGAGAACATATGCTTACATGATGGAAGCTTTCCATAATAATAAGTTGTAACATATGCTCACATGATGGAAGCTTTCTCACATGCTTACATTTTTCACTGTGGTGTAGTCACCCTTGATCTTGTTCAACAAGTGCTGTAATAGGCTCTTAGGCATTGTATGAGTCCATCAATTGTATTTGGTTTGCACACCTTATCCTACAAGTTTCATACTAGAATAAGAAAAGAGAGATATTAAGTATGGGAAATTGTGCTCTTCTCCTTTCTTTTCTTAAGATGTAAGCTGTATGACTTGATGTACATTGTTTTTTTTCATAAACAATTGATGTACAATTTGAGTTGTAGAAATAATAATTCTCTTTTGATTTTTGCGTCAGTTGGTGTATTAGTTGTGGGCTAGGATAATTAGAGAAAGGCTTAATTATGTCACATGTCCCTGAAGTTTAGGGTATTTTTGCCAGACCCTTATACTTTTTTTTCAATGTATGAGTTCCTGTAGTTACTTGTGGATTTGTCATATACCCCTACTATCAATTCTGACCAATTTCGATGACATGTAACATCAGAAAAATTGGTCAGAATTGGTAGTAGGGGTATATGACAAACCCAGAAATAACTTCGGGGAGTCCGACATTGAAAAAAAAAAGAATAAGGGTATCTGACAAAAATACCCCAAACTTCAGAGACCTGAGACATAATTAAGCCTTAGAGAAATCAGGCATGTTGCTCATAAATAAGAGGAGGAATTGAGATGGTATTTTGGCATTAATAGAGAAATTCGGGACTTAAAGTCACAAGAGATACAAACACTTGAAATTTCGCATCATCTTACTAAAATTTGGGAGATTTTGCCTGTTTCTTGGAAATAAAATACTAGGGTTTTACCACTTAACTAAGCCTCGGAGATAACAGCAAATAAATTCAAGTTTCAAGAGAAGTCTACAATTTTCTTTAATTTTGTTTCGGATATGTCGCGAGCTAAGAACACCTTTACATGATAACCTTCAGAAGACCAACTGCGACTTATAGTAAGGACCTAAAGGCACAAGTCGAGCTCAAACGACCTACAACGAAAGACTTTAAGCACATGCCAACTCGGAGGAGCTCGAATATGGACCCATTTCGTGGTTAAGCCACAAGACTTATTCGTGAAATCAATCTCCAGCATATACGCAAGCAACTCAATCAGAAAAGATTATCTGTAGATTATCAACAATTATAGAAGATCATCGCTTATCTAAATAAGATAAGATCGCACAAAGAATATACTTAAAGATAAAATATTTATCAAGGAAATACATCAGGTTAAGCTGCCCATCCTAAGTCTATAAATACCAGTCTCAAGTAGGGGGTTGAACATACATATGATACACACTCAACTTATAGCAACATCAGAATTGTATTACGTAGAAAATATATTCAAATACTCCCTAGAGAGATATTTAGTAGTAAGAGAGCCAAACTCTTGTTGTCTTCAAGGTGGTGGTTGCATTCAACCCCACCACAGAGATTCAACGTCATCACGAAGGTCACTGCCCAACAATATTGAGAGTCTCAATGTGAGAATCCGAAACGGTGTGCCCAGTTAAGATTTCAAACGACCTTCCTAACAGTATGGGGCATATCACCAAATACTCTTAGAAATAGCTCGAAATCGTCTTTGTCTCCCTTATGCATTATTTCAACATGCTTGATAGAATTATGTAGGCTTGATCCCAAAACTTAATTCGAACGGGTAAATAGAAATAAGAGCTCACTCTTGTCAGACTGAAAATTCTTAACAAGGACCCCTATCTTATCTTAAAAGAATAAATTCATACCAACATTTCTCATTTTCTCTAATTAAAATTTTAATTCAATGATAGTATAATCTTAAAGAAGTACAGATTCTTGATCAAATATTAGTTTCATATAATATTATCAACTGCATTAAATACTTAATAGGAAAAGCTATGTCATCAATAGTTATAAGATTGTTTTCTATGGAGGATACCTATCATCACGATGGCAAGTTTATCTTCTTGACTACTTCATATCTGATTTATTTCTGCGAATCAATTTCCTCTCACACACATGAGCTAGCTAGTTTCTCTAATTTAAAAGTAGCTATGGTTTGTTTTCATTTTATTCTTGGAGTTATCAAAGGCTATGCCCAAGTGGGTAGCAAGCTAGGAAACAGAACAGATGAAGCTCAACTTCTCTTAGAGATAATGATGTTTTATAGAAAACAAAAATGTCCCGTATTTTATTCGTCACACATTGACATCTATGGCGTTCCTAGTAATGTGAATAGGATTTACTCTTGGATTGAAAGAGTCATTGTATTTCAAATTTGACAGGCAATTATATTTTAGGATGGTACTAGGAAAATGAAAAATCTAAAACTTAGTATATGTCGTTAGTGATTATATTTATGTGCTTGTTTCTTGTCTTGGAATTTTGAAAAGCTGACTTATTCAATCAACCATATTCTAGGCATCACCATCATTGTTTAGTCTTTACAGTTTTCACTAGGGATTACTACCTGTGAAAGATAGAATGACTCCACACTCCTCTATTGTTGGAAACTTGAGATCACACATGAATATATGAGTGCTTTTCACATTGGATTTTGCAAATAAATCCCACCACTTTACCTCTTCCTTCACTTTGTTTCCCACTATCACCATTCTATTTTTGAATTCTATCTACTGTTCGGTGACAAACATGGCCGAACTATCAAGTATCTTAGCCATCATATTTGGTAGGATCTGAACTTGTGATATTTTCCTGTTTTCTTCTTCTTGTCTGTGTGGTGTTTTGGTTGGTTATGTCACAAAACTTCTAACTGTTTACTAACATAACATGATGCAGTTGTGTTGCTTTGGGTGATGATTATCTGGGGTTTTAGTTGCTGCAGAACATCTCAGATTGATAAAAGTGAAGACTCACAATTTCCAACACTAGCCATGGATAAATTTCTGAATGATATGGAAAAACAGAAGCCTATCAGGTTTAATGATCTACAGCTAAGGATTGCAACAAAAAACTACTCTTGCATGTTGGGGTCAGGAGGTTTCGGATCAGTTTATAAAGCATTTTTCAAAAATGGAATAACAGCTGCTGTTAAGGTTCTAAATGGGAGTTCTGACAAGAGAATTGAGGAGCAGTTTATGGCAGAAGTGAGTACAATTGGTAGGACTCATCATTTCAATCTAGTTCAGCTGTATGGATTTTGCTTTGAAAAAGATTTGAGAGCGCTAGTTTATGAGTACATGGAGAATGGCTCGCTTGATGAGTATCTTTTTCACAAAAACAAGACCTTGATATTCGAAAAGCTTCATGATATTGCCGTTGGGACTGCGAAAGGCATTGCATACTTGCATGAAGAGTGCCAACAAAGAATAATCCATTACGACATAAAACCAGGAAATATTCTCCTGGACAGTAACTTTGATCCTAAAGTTGCCGATTTTGGTTTGGCCAAACTTCTCAACAGGGAAAATACTCATATAACCATGACTGGAGGTAGGGGCACTCCTGGTTATGCTGCACCTGAGCTTTGGATGCCGTTTCCTGTAACTTACAAGTGCGATGTTTACAGCTTTGGAATGATGTTATTCGAAATCATAGGCAGGAGAAGAAACCTTGACGTAAACCTTCCCGAAAGCCAGGAGTGGTTTCCAATGTGGGCATGGAAAAGATTTGATGCTGGACAACTCGTGGAGTTAATAATAGCATGTGGGATAGAAGAGAAAAATAAGGAGATAGCAGAAAGGATGTTTTTGGTAGCTCTGTTGTGTGTTCATTATAGGCCGGAATCAAGGCCTATAATGAGTGCCGTGGTGAAAATGTTGGAAGGTTCATCAGAAATTCCTAAACCTTTGAATCCTTTTCAGCAATTGATGGATGGAATTTTCCCAGGTCATCAAGTCCAAGCTTCAGAGACCAATACTAATACTAGTATTTGTTCTAGCTGTTCTGTGATGGGAATCGAATCTGGCATTGCATATGGTACTCATATTATGAGGAAGTACGAGGCTGAAATAGCCTCTAGAAATGGGTGATGTAGGACATATGCTACATGGAGGAAGATTTCCGTTTCTTAGATTAAAAGTTTCAAAATCTTTTCTTTCTACAAATTTGATTCTATGATGTTTATTTCATTTGGAAAATGTCAATATAATTGATGCTGCATGATATATATGAAGATATTTTAAATCTTGAAGCGGATATCTATAGTTATAGCTTACAATGAAGATCGAAAGCGACGGAAAGAGAGGTGTTCATGTGAAAAAAAGTGCTCTATGTTACATAGATCAACCAAAATTGTTTCCCTGTGTGTGTGGCAAAGATCATATGCACGCCTGACCAACTAGTATTCTAGAATAAGGAAATTTGTAAGAAGCATTCTGTGTGTGCAAAAGCTTTCAAATCCCTGAATTATGAGGTCAGAATGAAAGTGGCTAACTTATAGATATATTAAGACTTCATTTCTACCGGTAAAGAGTATATTTTACAAAGTTGAAGGCAGTTTGGCAATCATAAACCTGTCATTTTTTTTTTTCACTACCGCCTTGCCAAAACGATTAACTAGAATCACTCAATAAAAATTTCTGTTAAGTTACCAATATCATTCACACGATTGTTACAACAACCTTTTTTGCAGCACTTGATAATCCCACTTGTCCCTGACAACTCTGAAGTATCCATAGATTTGTCCTTGTAAGTAGCAGACTTCAAGGTGGCGATTCTGGCATCTTGTGTCACAAGTACAACAGACTCATTGCCACATTTTTCATCCTTAATCAGCACTTCTTTGTTAGGTTGGCAACAATCAGTGCTATTCTTTCTTTGGCATGAAGAGTCCTCGCATACTTTGACTTCATCAGAACAGAAATCATTGCAAGGCTTCACTGTATGAACTTCATGAATGAGCAAGTTCCCTTGGTGGTTTCGCTTGAGTAATCCCAACTTCCAAAGATCAAGAGCTTCATGTTTACTTGCATTTGTAGTTGCTCCATGATGAGAGTCATTTTTACAGCATTCTTTGCCACACTTTTCTGCAGTAAGAAGCCCAACTTGCTCATCACTCTTACTTTGTTCGTCAAGTAGAGTTATGCTCTTATCTTTTCCATATTTAGGCTTTCTATTTCTATAATCACTATCAGCTTTGGGTTTCTCTTGTAAAATTAACATGCTATTCAGAATCACAAGTAAACAAGTCCCAACATCGGTCAACACAGCAAGCCAAACAATTGGATACCCTGCAATTGCCAATGCTAGTATGGCTACCTTGGTGCTAATTGAAATTATGAGATTCTCAATGAGCTTTCTAGTAGTTTTTCTTGCTAGCATAATGGCTTCCGGTATTTTACAGATGTCGTTTGACATTAGAATTGCATTGCCTGTCTCAATTGCAAGAGCTGAACCAGATAATCCCATTGAGATACCAATGTCAGCAGTAGCTAATGCCGGAGCATCATTAAAGCCATCTCCAACCATGGCTGTTAGCCCATCTTTCTTGAAATTCTCAATAATTACAGCCTTTTCCTCAGGTAAAAGCTCTGCGTGAACAATATCTAGAGCATGGTTCAGCTGCAGAGAATAAGTTGGCAATTTTTTAAGCTCAAAGTTTTTAACATATGTCATTAGAAGCAGCATTAACGACCAACATTGAAGTGAGATAATCCTTTTTGTCAAGAAAAATAAAATATTTGTTAATAATGGAGTTTATAAAAATTCATTAGTCTCATACCATATTAAATAGAATTTAGATTATTGAAACCATACCTGACTCTCAACATACTTAGCAGCTTGAGTGCTATCTCCAGTCAGCATAACTGATCGCACACCTATCGACTTTAGCTCTTCTATTGCCTCCAAAGCACCTGATCTGCAAGCATCAGCTAGGCTGAAAACTCCAATCAGAGCTTGTCCACAGTATATATAACCGTTTCTTTCTTCTTGGACTTGAAACACTGGATCTGAGCATTCAATATGATTACAAGATAAGAATGAAAACAGCATAAGAAAGTCAACAAAAAAAAAAAAGATACTCTGATTAGAAAGGCTACAAGCCTACAAGAATTAATTTTTGAAACTAAGAGATTGTTTTATAATAACCTCTTTCACAACCAGCTCTGACACCAATCCTCCTATTGCCTATATAGATATCCTTCCCATCAATTTTACCATAAATTCCTTCCCCTGGAAAATTTTGAAAATTCTCCACATTTTCAGGGATTGGTTTGATAGAGTGCAACATTCCATATTCAATTAGTGCAGCTGCCATAGGATGACTAGATTTACTCTCAATACTTGATACCCTACAAAGTTTTCATTAACCAAATCGAATTAGCCTCAAGACCTATTAATCCAGATACAACATATATTAAAATGCTTAGTTTAATTAATAAAAGTTACCACTTACCAGTACAATAAGGTTTCAATGATAATATTATCTTCAATGGCACAAAAATCTGTTACAGTGAACTCTCCTCTCGTTATTGTGCCCGTTTTATCGAAAGCCACTGTCTTAATTCCGGAAAGTGTTTCAAGATAATCTCCACCCTTCAGTAGTAACCCATTTGTTGCAGCTTTTGTGAGAGCACAAAAGATTGCAACAGGTGTGGAGAGGATGAGAGCACAAGGGCATCCACTCAATAAAACCACAATTGCCAGATGAAACCAAGGCTTGATATCAGGAACTCTTAACGCAGCTGGAACCACAGCTATGCTAGCTGAAATCAACACAACCACTGCAATAGAACATAATCAGATCAAATGTCAGTTAATATTGTACTGTGATGAAGATTATGTTTGTACTTAATTCTTACCAGGAATATAGTACTTTGCAAAATTATCTATGACTGTTTGTGCTCGAGATTTTCTGCTATGAGCATCTTCAACAAGCTTTGACATTCTTGCCACCACCGTGTCCTTTGCCAACACGGTAGTTCTTACACTTATATATCCTGGAATGATATATATACCAAAAGCAACTAAGGAAATGTTTTGTTTTAAGAGGAAAAACAAAAATTAAGGGATCATAAAAAATATTTAGATATTTAACCATTCAGATTAATAGTTCCAGCCCAGACTCCTGAATCCAACTCTTTGGTGACAGGGAATGATTCTCCTGTTAACATCTTTTCATCAACTTCACACTTTCCTTCCACCACAACTCCATCAAGAGGAATAGCATCACCTGCCTTCACTGCAAGGATGGTGTTGATCTCAACATCATTGACATCAACACGTTCCCCTGTCTCAGCGACAACGGCCTTTTGAGGAGCCAAGCTTGTTAAAGAGGACATGGCAACCACTGCCTGTGATTGTAATAATAGAAAGTGTAGATGTAACACTCCAAAATTTTAATCCCCGATTAATGAAATGTTAATTATAATTAATGATTTCTATATTAATCCTTGATTAAAATGTGTATTCACGTAGCTAGTTTATGTGTGTGAAATTATTTAATAAATATTATAATGCATAAAATAAATGTTTTGCATATTAGTCCCTGGGTTGGGACCTAGAAGCAATTATAGGAAAGGTTTTGGAGGGAAAGTAAATAAAATAATTATTTTTCAAAAATGGGGCAAAATACTCGAGTATTTCTCGAAAAACTCGAGTATTCTGGACAGAGTTGCACGAGTTAGTGCGTTTGGTGAGTCACCACCACCGATTCCCCTTCGTTGACACGAAATCACCACCATGCCAACGCCATGGATGTCGTGTCGACCAGCATGAGCCCTCTCCCTTTCTATTTAAGCTCATCAACATCATTTGGCTGAGAATTTTGATCAATCTTGCAATAGTTGTTGAAGTTAGGGTTCCGAACTCGTTTTCTTCGATTCTCCTTCTCTGTTCAGATTCAAAACACAAACTATACACGAATACAAAGCTCACGTCTCGAGCTTTGTATAGAGAGTAAAATCGTGAGGATTGAGTGAGTGTGTTGGGAGAATTGAAGATTGGAAGTGAAGCTGTTTCTGGACAAGCCTTGGTCTGGAGCTTACTTTGGGTTCAATTTCTGGTAAGCTCATGAATTCCTGAGTCCCAAATTCGGTTTCCTTAGTTAGTTTATGTTGCATAGAGTTTAGAAAATCTAATTTCCCCAATTTTATTCTCTGTTTCATGTGTGAACCAATTCCATTTTGGTGATGCACTCAAACTGCTCTGCATGTGATGTTTGAAGTTGTTCTGGGAGTTGTGGAGCCTTTTCTTTGTCAATCCTTTGTTGATTCACATCTGAGAGGTAAGGGGGAAGTAATTTCTTACACTAGATAGAGTTTAAATTCCATTAATTGTGTTAGAGAGCCATCAAGAGACTCTAAGGGCTTAGTTTGAATAGGAACTTTGGTTTGGAGACCAATCCATGCTCTGTGTTGTGCAAGTTCTAAATCATGCATGCAAGCTTAAATGAATATTATTTCATGAGTATTGTGTTTATTTTGCAATTTGAGGTGTTGAATTGCTAAATTGTGTATTTTATGCATAAATGATTGATTCTCTGTCAAATTTGTTATTTGATATGAAATGAGTATGGTAACATGTTCAATATATGGTATATGAACTATTGTGATCATTGGTTTGGGTTAAAAATGTTTAGAAATTGAAATGGTATGTAAAAACCAAGTTTCAGTCTGTTCTGTCTGAAACTACTCGAGTATATGGCTTAACACTCGAGTATTTCGTGGTGCACCAGTGTGAAAATTGGCGCACCAATTTGAGAATCAGGCTTGGCACTCGAGTATTTCAGACGCAACAAGAGTAAAAATTGATGAACAACTCGAGTAATACATGAATTACTCGAGTATTCTGGGCAATGAACTACTCGAGTATCTCACGAATTACTCGAGTATATTTATGGAGATCTGAAAACTTAAGTCTCCAAAAAGACATGAACGACTCGAGTCTAATTATGAACCACTCGAGTAAAATCTGGAAACTGATGAATTACTCGAGTATTATGGAAAACACTCGAGTATTTTTAGTCGGATATTGAAAAATACCATTTTCAATTCTAAGCTATTTTGTAACACTTAAAGGACAATAAACCAAGTGATCCTGGACTTAAAGGAAATTGATTGACGTCATGATGTTTTATTTGAATGATGACACGTTGCTCGGGAGGCACGTAATGTATTAATAAAAGGACAAAACATCAATCAATTCCCCTTTAAGTAAAGTAATGCATTCATTCTGGAGTTTGGATGGTAGGACGTATATCATGTTTTTGGTAAACATGTGGAGGGTCTGTGGGAGTGCCAATACGCTTGCTTGATGATACGTCGTTGACGTGGTCGGCTGAGTGGATGCCGATATGGTTATACCGTTTGGATGACGGTCCGTTTGGATGACGGGATATGCTCGGGTGGCATGGATTCCAAGCTTGTCGTGTACATTCTAGGTGAATGTACGAATTGTTGTATACCTAGGAATACAACGCACTGTTGAGTGCTGGGTTGTCAGGGATGGACGTCAGAGAGTGACATAAAATGATGGAGATAGGCTTGAGAGCTAAATTCATGCATCATGCCAGTCATTTGCATTAATTGTGATAAATGAAACAAGTGTGAGCATCCTACTTGCATTCAATACTTGCTAAGTGCTAAATGTGATTGTTATTTATGATTGCATATTTACATATTCACATTGTACAATTTATTCTCTGTTGATTATGTGTATAGACATGCTTACCCCTATGCCCTTGTAGGTGATGTCTCGTTACATTGCTTGCATCGAGATCCGGCCACTTCCCAGTGGCACATGGATCTATGAGGACCATCGCGCGGTGTTCGAGGGAGAGGTAGAGATTACCTTCTACCACCCGAACCCGTTGATTCGATTCCGTCCTCGTAGATTTAGGATTCCCATCATATACACTATGCATGTACCCCCGTTTTACACTTACCATGGACCACCTCCCGCGCGACCAGCTCGCTCTTATCACAGTTACCGTTTTCGACCTACCCGCTCACACCCTTTTACCTCGAGAGTCGTCCGCGAGGAGACTCCCCCTTCTGATCCGAGGAGCCCAGTCAGGGTTTCACCATCACCTGACCCGGTACCCAGTGGTAGGGTACACTCTTCCTCGGATGAGATCGAGGAGGATCCGGTGGAGGACGAGAGTGGGAGCGAGCCTGTCGTGCATTCTACTGGGAGTGATTGGAGGGATGAGGATCCCTAGGTATGTGCATAGGGTATGTGATGAGGATCAGAGGATCCGATGTGTGGATGCTATGGAGGAGATCTTGCTGCTGCTGTGTTGATGATGATGCTACTACCTTACTACTTTTGCTTCTTGGAGACTACTGCTATCACTACTACTACATCTGATGATTCCAGATCTACGTGACCACCATTAGAGTTATATTTTGGTTATGTATATATGTTGTAGATATACTTTTGGAGTACTCTAGGGTTTGGTTACATTACTATGTAGATCTGCCTATGGACTTGCATTTCTGGATCTTGGAGACTTAATGATGGAACTATGTACTTATGACTCTTTTATATATAAAATCTATGTTTATATTTCCATCAATTGCATAGTCCGATAATTTTCCGCTTACTCTGATTTAATCTATTTAAGAGTTCGGCTGAGAAAAGTATTCGATGGTATCAGTATTATCAAATCAAGCAAGAGTAGCTTCGTTTACTTTTTATTAAACAAATTCGATTTCAAAAGACGAATGTTACCCAACTTTTGAAAAGGTTGTAGAAATCGCCGAATTCGAAACAACTGTTTGAAATGATTTAGTGTTTATTCTCCAAGAATTCCAAGTGTCGATTTGTGCACCCGCTTTTAAATGAAAAATTTTATTTTCATATTTTCTTAATACTCGCAAGTCCATATATCATCCAATATTATAGCTTAAGTACTATATTATATTTGGATAAGCAAGAAGAGTGTCACAGTAGACTTAGGAGTTAGGACTCAAAACTCAAATTTTAACATAAATCAGGTTTTAATTATAATTTGTTCTTCTTTTACTAGTCAAGAAGCTGGAGTACAATTAGAATGCACAATAAGGCACACATATTGGTACTTAAACAAAGTGTCAAGGAGAAAAGAGAAGGTGATGGTATCATACCTTGTGAGTTGCTCTTGTCTCAAGCCATTGAGCAATGGAAAATAGGAAAATGATGACTCCTGCCTCCCAAAAATCTTGTAAAACAGAAGTAGCACACACTGCAAGATATGAATAAAGAAACATAGCAAACATAACATTCAGTTCTCAGACGAAAACATGTTTTTCCAATCATCAGAATAAGCATTCTTTGTTCTATGGCAAGTAAACTACAGATTAGTAATTTCTGTTACAATGTAGTAAAATAAATAAATATATATATATATATATATATATATATACTTCCAATCAAATTTATGTACAAAATATTACGAGTAAATTGTCACTTTGATCCCTGAATTTACACAGCACTTTCACTTTAGTCCCCGAAATTAACAAAAATGCTCTTAACTCCCTGACTTTGTAAAAAGTCATTCACGTTAGTCCCAGCCCAAACGCCCGTCAACGGACGTTAATGAAGTGATGACGTGGTTGACTGGGGGCCTTAAACGACATCATTTTTGCTTCCTCGTGACACTTATAACGGAGTAAATTGTCCCGATAGTCCTATCGGCTGCATCAGTGTCATGTTTAGCTGCAATAGTCCCATGTTTTGAAGCTGAACACTTCAAAATATGCACATTTCAAAATATGGCACTGATGCAGCTAAACATATAAGACTGTTGCAACTGAACATGGCATTGGTGCAGCTGATGGGACTAATGTGACAGTTTACTCCGTTATAAGTGCATGGGACGCAAAAACGACATCGTTCAAGGCCCCCAATCAGCCATGTTATCACTCTGTCAACGTTCGTCGATGGGGTTAGGGGCAGGGATTAATGTGAATGACTTAAAAAGTCAGAGACCTAAAAGCAATTTTGCTAATTTCAGGGACTAAAGTAAAAGTGCTACTTAAATTCAGGGACCAAAGTGTTGTGTAAATATTACCTGCCAAAAGAACCAGAATGTTGATATTAAGAGTAAGAGCCCTAATGGAGGCTATGGCCCTCAAGAGAACTTTAGGAATTCCAATGGCTACAGAACCAAGAGCCAACCATCCCAGAGGGTGATATATAGACTTGAAGAAAGAAAGGGCCAGTAACAAACCACACACCAAAGTAGGTAAGTCTGGCCATTTATTTTCAATATTGGCCTCTCCCTGTCCCTGTGGTTTCAAACTTGCTTCAAGCTTCGCCGAGTTCAGTGCATCAGCTGACACAGTCAAATAGATTATGATTATGAAAACTCAGATTGTGCCTACTTGAAAAATAAAATTCTTTCTAGCATATTTTACTCCCTTTGGTCCTATATATAGGCATCTTTTAGAAGAAATCTACGTATAGGACACTTTATATTTCTTATCCATCATTAATTGTTTTTTCTCTTTTTTGCCCTTATTAAATGCTTTGGCCAACTATGTTTTTTTTACTCCCTCCGGTTCTTTTTATAGGGCATACTTAACCGAATTACACATACCAAGGAAAGTAGTTAATTTTATAAATTTTATGAGAATATATTATAACATTACAATTTTACCCTCTAAACTTTTCTTGGAAAATTCACACTCATTAATGAACAACAAAAACACATAGATAATCAAAGCATTTAATAAGGGCAAAAAAGAGAAAAAACAATAAATGATACATTGGAAATATAAAGTGACTTATAATTAGGACCAAGAAAATCTTCTAAAATGTGACCTATAATAAGGATTGGAGGGAGTATTCATTAATGAATGTGCACTTTCCAAGTAAAGTGGAGGGGTAAAATTGTAATGTTATGATATATTCTCATAAAATTCACAAAACTAACCACTTTTCTTGGTCCTGAAAATACGGTTAAGTATGCCCTGTATATAAGACCGGAGGGAGTACCATTTAGGGGCTAAAAAAACAGTTTATAAAATTCAGTGAAATTAATGGACCTTCAAGAATACTCCAATGGACCTTCAAAAATATGCCACTTAAAGAATAACCGATGAAAATTTTATTTGATATGTGTTTAAATAAAATTATTCATAATCAGCTGCTCTCTCCGATCTCTAATATAAGAAAATTTTGACATACTTTTCTTGGTTTCTGGTATAAAAAAAGTTAACTATCTTTTTTTTTTCCAATACAATCATTCATAAAATGTTTCTAGAAAACAATGATCTTATTTAATATTTGTTTCATTCACAATACAACTTTCCTAAAGTAGCAATATTTTTTATGATTTTGAGAAAATTAAATAGATTCAATTAATTTTCTTAATATGTTCGATTTCGACTATTTTTTTTTATACAGAGACCGGAGGGAATACTTAGTTATAGTTAACTGACTCAATTAGTTAAGGAACATGAATTGTGAATACTAGTAATCATGTTTAGTTTTGTAATTAGATAATTATATAAAATATTGAGTAAACTAAAAAAATTAGTTGACACTATCACATTTAATTCGTCTTTAAATTATTTTTTTTTTAATCTTAAATGAATGAGCATAAAAAAGTTAGTTTTTAAATTTCATTTAAAAAAAAAAAGCTTCGCTTATAATCATGTTTTTCTTTTCATTTATCAATTGGTTGACTGGATAAAAAATTAGTGTGAGAAATAATCTATTTCCTTTTTATGTTCTAAAATTTTAATTTTTATTTAATAATTAAATTACATAATGCATTTTGTATTATAACAACATTTAGTTTGAAATTTTCAAATTGAAATGCATACATTTTTATAAATTTAAGAAAAAAATATTGTTAGCTATTTTGACATTTTCAATTTTATTCTTTAAATGTAGAGTATATTTTCAGGCATACAAACCTTGTATTTGTACATATTTATTTATATATTTTTATGATTTTCAATTAATATTTTTTTTTTGTGTATAGCACAGTTTTCCTCCATTCAATAAAGATACACAATTATATATAAATATATGAATTAGATACTCCCTCCGGTTTCAATTATAAGTAACTAAAACCTTCTCATTAGTGATCTCAAATATAAGCAAAATTTAACTACCTTTTCTATCTCCAATACAATTATTCCTAAAATATCTCAATAAAGTGGTTGTATTATTTAATTTTGTTTCATTCTCAATACATGTTTTCTAAAGTAGTCTATTTTTTTATCATTTCAAGAAAATTAAATACACTCAACTAACTTCTTTAATAAGTGTGAAATTAGTTTTTTTGGCTTATAATTGAGACCGGAGGCAGTAGTAAATAATAACTAAGTGAGCCAATATTATTATTTTTATTTGAAATAGTTAATTTTATTTTAACTTGACATATGTAATTTTTAGTGACTTACATGTGCGTATTTTGACATATTTATAAATTCCTGATAATTATTTTGACATATTTATTAGTGTTTAAATTTTTTTTTCCAATTTGTTATATTTTTAAATTATAAAAATAAATCCAAACTCATTATCGGTACCATATTTAATTTTTTTAATTTCCTATATCTAATTTATTAATACAATTCACAAATTATTCATTGCATAAATTAATTTTTCTGCTAGAGATAAAATCAGAGTCAAGAAACCAACATGAGTTGGGACGAGTGCTAAGCGGCTCGGTCTCGCTTAAGCAAGGTCGCGGATTCGATTCCTTGTGGATGCTGAAAATTCATGTTGGGAGACTCACCTGCCATAACCAGACAGACGACTCGGGTCGGATCCGAACGTATCTAAGTAGTACTTGGGGAACCGTATAGGCAACAAAAACAATTAGAGTCAAGAAGCAACGTATCCCTATTTATATTCTATAATTGGAATATGTCGTTTCATCTATTATTATTTTAAAAGATATTAATATTTTAATTTATAATAATTGGTAATTAAGCTACCCAGTACTTTTTATTTTTTATTTATGACATTGATATCTTGAATTTTTCAAGTTGAAATACGTATACACAAATTTTTATAAATTCAATAAAAAAATATTGATGATAATTTTGATACGTTGATTACATGTTGAGTATATTTTATGTCCAACAAAACTTTTATAGGTATTTATTTTTTATGTCTTTGCTTCAATTTTTTTTTTACTTTTTTAATTATAACTTCATATATTTTGATTATTTTTTTTCAAAAAATTACACGATTAAAAGAAATGAAATTGAGTAACGCGTTTGGAACAAGAGTGTTTTCTGTAGCATTGAGTAGCGTGCGTGATTTTTTATTTTTAACATGAGATGGGAAAGCTGAAAAAGATTACAGATTATGTTATTATGTGTTACTTGCATTTATAGGGAAGTTACATTTTATTGTTTATTATATATTAAAAAATGCAAAAGAGTAATTTCTTCGTATGTAAATTAGACAGGACATTGCAACTACAACATTAAGTTGCAAGTTTTAATGCTGATTTCAAATGCAAATTACTTTTAATATACCAACAAACAATATAGATGTACAATATAGATGTAGTATACATATGAAACGATATAAGTGGTATACATATGAAACTATATAAAGAAATATACTCTAAATTTGAAATTTAGGCTTTATTTTTTTAATTGAAATAAAATTAATAGCCTTAGTAGTTTTCTCAATTGAATATCATATTTATAAAAATTGCATGTTAACCCAAATTAAATAGGCAGCTACATCATTGAGAATAAGAGAGTATATATATTATTGTTGGCTGCTCTCTGTTGAACTATTGTAGGAAAAAGAATTAAAAATATTGGGTGATAAATGGAGTAAGAATGAGAGCTTATAACAAATAGAGTGACTTTCACATATATGAGTTATGCTAAGCATCTGCTTTGCGTCTAAATTATGTTGTCCTTGCTGTCAAGCACATAATTACATGAGTTCATGATATACCTGGATCAATTTGAGTGGCTAATATGCCATATGGCTAGAGATGTTCATTGATTTTTGTATCTTGCATATGATTATTATTTTTTCATTATAACATATATGTAACTTCCTACCGATTGGTTTTTTTTTATTTAGAAGATAATATAGTCTCTGCATAAAAAAAATTAGAAAATAAAGCTAAATACACATGCTCATATTACGACCTTGGAGAAATTTTATAAGTTAGGTAGTGATTCTAATAATTTTTTAGAAGATGATGAGCTTTGAATTATTGAATGTGAAGATCTTGGTGATATTCTTTTTCTTTTATTATTATTATTATTATGTCCATGGTTATTAAGTTTTTTTTTTGGATATTATCCTTTTAGGTATACATGTAGTTATTCTAATTAGATTTAGTTATTTTTTCATCTTATTTGAAAATTGTTAAATATGTTTATCTTTGTTAATATTTTGTCATTTTTTCAATGCAGATCAAAATGTGTGTAACCAAGTGAATGTGATTTCTATCCTATGAAACATGTCATTAATATGTCCTATTTTGTTTGATGTCTACCCCATGATATATCAATGCAATTGAAATGTATAAATAAAGGGGATTGCTCACATGAGTAATGTGATTTTTTAGTTGGAACAAGTTAGTATAGTGTACCAGATTATTATAGACAACAATACCCTTATATGTTTTGTGGAACAAGTGTTAAAAATAAAGTATATTTTAATAATTTGGCTTTCTGAAATTAAAAAAAAAAACAAAAAATCCCCACCCCCAAACCTTTCTCCCTCGTCTGAATTCTCTATCATTTGAAGAAACCCTTTCTCTTCCCCCTCCCTCCCCCTTCTCTCTCTAGCTACCTTTATTTGCTTCTTTCTATCTTTGCTGTAACTAAGGCTCCACCGCTAACAACCATCACCACGATCGCCTCCCATCTATCCTACTCCTAGCGGCAACAATTTCTCAAAAGTTTACTCGCGAACCCACCCTCAAGCGAACCTAGCACAATTTCGCAACAATTTCTCATAATTTTTGTTATCAAATAAATTATGTGCAGACAAAATATAAGAAAATATAAGTTTTGGGATATGAAAGTGCTATAATAATATAAGGAAAAACATACATATACGAATCACCATTACTAATATATCTTAATTCCATAGAAATTGATGTTATAGCCAAGTTTAACACTAAATTTATGTGAGTTGTTTTCTAGTTGTCGTGGTCTATTAGGGGAATAATAATTTTGAATTGAGTGCTAAGGTCTTTTGCATGAACTACGGCAAGTATTGGAGTTTTGCCATAATACAACTAATGTATGTCATGCTTTAATTTGTCTTTTATCTAAATTTATGTTTTGTTAATAGATTTAAACAGTGTATTTGATTCTCTGTGCTGGTGGTGGGAGTGGGTTGGTGAGGAGTGGTGTTGGTTGTCGGTGGTGGAGCATTGGTGGCGGCAGAGTGAAAGAAAAAAAGAGAAAAAGTAGAGAGAGAGGGTTTTTCGAATGAGGGAGAATGGGGTTGGAAGGGTTTGGGTGGGAATTTTTTATTTTTGTTTTTTTTTTTTAATTTCAGAAAGTCAAATTATTAAAATATCCTTTGTTTTTGACCTTAGTTGAAGAAAATATATAAGGATATTTTTGTCCATAATAATCTGGTATACTATGCTAACTTGTTCCAACTAAAAAATCACATTACTCATGTTAGCAATCCCCATAAATAAAACAATTAATTCATGATTGCTTTATTGCTATATATATATATATATATATATATATATATATATATATATATATATTCAGTAGCTATTATGTTTCACTCAAGATTGATGAAGTTCAGACTTTTGTTTTTGTAATTGATTCCGGAGTAAATAAGATTGATTTGTTTACTGCAGATCCTAGTATTTGGTATTGATGCTTCTATTGTTAAATTTGTGTAAACTTCGTTATGTTATATTAGATAAATGATAAGATTTTAATTTGGGGAATCGTGGAAATATACATAATTTAACATTTATTTTTTGAGGTGGAGATGAACGTAAGTTTAAGATCAAAATTGAAAAAATAACTTCCTCCATCAAAGGTTAATGCTTATGACTATTCATTTTTGGATACATATAAATCATCTTTATAAAAAATTCATATTAACTTATCATTTAAAATGACATATTTTCAAAATCTATAATCAAATCAATGAAAAAAACAAAATTTAAACCCATGCATCGCACAGACAAATTTACTAGTTAAGCAAATAATTGATATGTTGTTAATTAATTAAGCAAATAATTAACTATGAAGATGCATGATGAAGTACTTAGAGCATACAATAGCCTGAACACCATATTCTCATGATGAATATAGTACATGGCAGAAAATCATTCAACTCCTTTTAGGAAATCATTTATTTTTTTTTCTTTTTTTTAGGAAATCATTTAGATAACAATAACAACAGCAATAATTATATTAATTTTAAAAGCTTATGGTAGCTACCTAGGCAACATAAAGATTATTTAGTCCATGAGTTATACTTTAAAGGCTTAATTATGGTTTTGGTCCCTATAAGTTGACCTCGTTTTGAATTTAGTCCTTAAATCTTTTTTTTACCTTGAACGGTCCTTAAATTTTTTTAAATTTTGTTTTTAGTCTAAATCTTTTTTTGACCTTGAATGGTCCTTAAATCTTTTTAAATTTTGTTTTTGGTCCTTCTGTTTGTCTTCTTCCGTCATCTGCTGACATGGCAAACGGTGTGCCGTGTCAGCCCTTACATTAACTGCCAACGATGCATCTGATGTGGACCTCCTACTCATGTGAGCAGGAACCGAACATTAACCGATTATGAACCGAGCATGACTTGCCAAACCGAGGGGAGATATCGACCGCGCACGAACCGAGCACGATGAACTGAGCACGAACCAAGCTATGCCGTTACCAATTGCATCGTACTCGGTCGATATCTCATGCACGGTTAATGCTCGGCTCATGCTCGGTTCATGCTCGGTTCCTGCTCACATGAGTGGGAGGTCCACATCAGATGCATCGTTGGCAGTCAATATAAGGGCTGACATGGCACACCGTTTGCCATGTCAGAAGATGACGGAAGAAGACAAACAGAAGGACTAAAAACAAAATTTAAAAAGATTTAAGGACCATTCAAGGTCAAAAAAAGATTTAAGGACTAAAAACAAAATTTAAAAAGATTTAAAGACCATTCAATATCAAAAAAGGATTTAAGGACTAAATTCAAAACGAGGTCAACTTATAGGGACCAAAACCATAAATAAGCCTACTTTAAAATATAGATATAGACTAATTAGTAATAACATACTCCACATGAATTCAAGTGACAAAGGAAGCTGTCAAATAAAGAACTCGTCAACTTCACTCTTGTCCGTAATCATTTTAGAAATTTAAATGAATCCACGATATAGCAATTGAAGATGCATATTTTTAGTTGCACCAAAGAATATTATTAGAAGAGAAAATTGTATAGAAGTATAGAACTGACCTATTTGTGAGTCAGAAATTAAGAGAACATCATGGGTCACAGTGACTGTTCTGGTGGGGACTATCACTGAGATACCTTCGACTCCATGAAGAGGCTTCAGAATTCTTTCAATCAGTTCCGCCTCTGAAGCACAACACAGTCCCAGCACTTCAAAGTTGCTTCTCTTCATAGTTTCAACCTTTTTTTTCCTCTACTGAAATGAATTGCAATAGGATATGAGTTACGTTGTTGCCTCCTTCTCCGGTTATCCAGGATATTACTGTTATATGATAATTATTTTACTTCTGACTTTTCAAAATGTGATAATGATATGTATCATGTTGACATTACGTTCTTATGTACTAGCTCCCTCTTGTCTATTTCATAATAAAGTAATCGAAATCAAATTTATTGCGAAAGCTGTTTCAATATATTTAATTTTTTTAAATTTACAAAAAATATAACTATTTTAGAAAAGTTGAATATGGAATGAAAAAAAAAATAAATGACTATTTCTAAAATTATTATAAGAATAATTGTATTGAAAATAGAAAGTTAATTAACTTTTTCTTATATTTAAGATCAAAATAAGTATGTTTCATATTTGCTATATTAGAAATTGGAGGAAGTATAACAATTACCTATTTTTTAAGCTTCGTTTTGTGTGTAAGACTTTTATTTTAATTTAAAAAGTCGCGAACAAAATATATAAGAGATAAATATAAGAAAACACTAATTTTTATAAGGAATAAAAATACATTTTTGGAAGAGGACTCACCTATATGTCAGTCATACCATAAGGATGGAGTCGCAGCAGTGTACAGGGCGGGAGACACCCCCTACTCTTATCCGACTCATAATTTTCTTCCTCATTCATATCTTTTAAGCTTGGTTTGTGGAACATGAAAAATAATAATTATTATACTCATAAATCTTTAATCGAGATAGATAAATAAAAATATTTTTTTAAATGGGATAAATAAATAAAAAAATACAAATATAATATTTTTTTTCCATTCAACAACATTCGTTTTTATTTATTTCTCCCATTTGAAAATAATTTTTTTTATTTAATTGCTTCAATTATATAATTTTCAAAGATTAAAAAAATAACATTTTTTCAATTATATAAAATTATATTTTCCCGGTTCTTATATGTATGTCACATCCTAGAAGAATTGTTTGTTTCTTTTTATATATGGATCACTTTATATTTTTTAAGAGGTATTTAAATTTTTTCCTAAATTAACACTATTAAATGAATATTATAACTAACTAATTTCAATTTTTCATAAAAAGAATAATAATGCAAGTAAAATGAGTACAAGTGTAAAATTGATTCCAAAATGAAATAGCTAAAAAACCAATGGAGGAGAAGGACCAAAACACAACCCCAACAAGTCTTTTTGGACTTAAGGTCGCTTTCAATTCCCCCAAAGGTTGAAGAGCCATCAGAAAGAGGAGCAGTTCACCAAGTTCATGGATGTCTTCAAGAAGCTCCACATCAACATCCCATTTGCTGAAGCCTTGAAGCAGATTCCATCCTATGCCAAATTCATGAAGGAGTTGCTGACAAAAAAATGAAATTCCAGAATGAGACAGTAACATTGACAGAGGAGTGTAGTGCAATCATCCAGAGGAAGCTTCCACCAAAGCTGAAAGACCCATGGAACTTCAACATACCATTCAACATTGGTGGTAAGTATATGGGTAAGGCACTCTGTGATTTAGGTGCTAGTGTGAATTTAATGCCTCTATCTATCTTTAATAAACTTGGAATTTGAGAAATGAAGCCCACTATGGCTACGCTTCAGTTGGCTGATAGATCAATTCTCCGCCCATTGAGTGTGGTGGAGAATATTTTGGTTAGAGTTAGTGATTTTATATTACTCGTGGACTTTATGATAATTGATACTGCTGAGAACCAACAGGTCCCTCTCATTTTTGGTAGGCCATTTTTGGCCATTGCTGGGGTAGTTATAGATGCTGCTAGGAGAGAAGTGATTCTTAGGGTGAATGGTGAACAATCCACAATGAAAATTTTTGAAAACCCACCGGTCACCTCGGATCTCTTTGCTCCGCTGATGTGCATTCAACACTCGAGTGGTGAGAGCGTTGGACAAAGCAAGAAAGGAAAAATTGCCACATTTTTTGGATCATTGAGATCTCCATGAGGGGGGGGGGTCCAACATCAAACTCGTGACGTTAAACAAGCGCTGCTTGGGAGGCAACCCAAGGGGATTTTCTTTTATTTGATTATTATTTGGATATATTATTGTTTTGTATTAAAAAAGTGTTAATGAGGTGCTTGTAGCAATATTTTTGATTTGCTTCCATGATTTGCAGGTTTGAACAAGTTTGGGGGGAGCATGCTAGGAATTGGATTATAGCCTCACAAGTATCCAGGAATCAGAGAAAAGGGAAGTCCCAACTCAAGTTCTATTTTAGTTTCTAGTTTTATTTCTGAATTATTTTAGTTTTAATTAGGCGAACTAGTTTGATTTTAATTAGGTGTGTGAATAAAACCTCAAGATAACCATCATGCTAAGTTTGGGAGAGGAATATGTTTGAGTTAGTTTGAATGGATTTCAGTTATCTCCCCTCCATTTTGTTATTTGTTATTCCAGGCAATTATATATATATATATATATTGTTATTTGTTGTTCCAGGCAATTATATATATATATATATATTGTTATTTGTTGTTCCAGGCAATTATATATATATATATATATATATATATATGTTTTATGGACTACCATGTGTTGATGATATAGATACTTAATTAGTAGAAGAGACTCATTTTTGTTGTACATAACTAGAACTGATAGGCTGAAATTTTTCAAAAATCTATTACTTAGGCAAATTTTTTTTTGGAATGACTTATCAGTGGATTGTTCCCCACCTTGTGAGTTTTGAGCCAAAACGATGTGGTCATCATTATGCCACCATATTTTTCTTGACTTGTGGAACATTTGTTCACTACGATTAGTCACACCAGGATTTGCCTTGGTTCTTGTCAAAATTGCTAAGTATCTCATGAATGCACAAAGATTATCTAGGCATTGGTTCACATAGCCCATTATTAGCCAAATCAATTGAACCTAAAAAAAAGTTTTGTCCTTTGCTAGCCAATTTGAGCCTAATGTTATATCCTTTTGTTTCATAGCTCTTGAAAGGCCTTATATTGTGAACAATTTGAGATGATGAGGTTTTGAAATATGAAAAGAAAAGAAAAAAATGGTTACAAAGTGCAAAGTCAAAGTTAAAGGCACTACCAAAAAAATGTGTGCCTTGTGCTTAAAGTGTAAAAGTGAATGGAAGTGAAAAGAAATCCTGAAAAAGAAAAGAAAAGAAAATAATGGGGATGACTGAAGGGTGATGTGTTGATGTGCCTCTGATTCTCTAATTGTTCATCCCATTCTATTCCTTTACCTGATAGTACAACTCAGAAAAAACCTTTTGATTTGTGCATGTGTGTGATCAGTGCGGTGGAGAGTTAGAACCTTGTCAAATCCATAGTAGGGCTGCTTTCATAAGTTGAACTGAGTGTAAACACAAGCCATACACAAAGAGATTTTGAGAGGATAGTGTGTTTAGTCTGCTGCTCAGTTCATTCCTTTTTGAAATTTGTCTATCTAATTGATTTTTATATGAATTGATATGTTTTTGATGTGAAGGTTTGTGCAATGGTTTGAGTCAATTTTCTCAATTTAGTAAATATATTCTAAAAATGCTTGGGTAATCCTATTGGTTTTCTCTTGTACTTTTTCCTGGGACATGCAAAATGTTAAGTTTGAGAGTGTGATTGGTGTCAATTATATGATGTTTTTCATAGGTTTTTATTCCTCTTTTAGCTTAGTTTATAGTGTGTTTCCTAAGTTTTTGTAGTTTTTAGGTAGCTTTCGTTCTTTTAGTTTATGAATAAAATACATTACTAATAATCCCTATTTGCCATGATTTTAGGTGTTTAAAAGTCAAAGTATGAAGATCAAGGTCGGAGAAGCACCAAAACTCGATTCGGAGGTCGAAACGGAGCGGAAAAAGGCGAAACGACCCGAGATGGACTAGGCTGGCGTGCTTAAGCACGGGTCAGGTGCGCTTAAGCGCACCAACCAGCACCGGAGCACAATTTTCATCACCAAACAGCAGCTTTTGCGCCTGGGCGCATGTCCCGTGCGCTTGGGCATGTGTTTGGTGAAAAACACGAAAATAACCCAAAACAAGTGGATTTTGGGCCTCCTTTGCTATATATAGATGCTTTGAGACCTAGGCAAAAAGGAGGCATGAAAATAGATTAAAAAAAAGGGAAATTAAAATCTTGGAGATCATCAAGGGGAAAGTCTTGACTTTCAAAGGAATGGATTCTAGCGAGAGAATTGGCCCTTTGCACATGGTGGTTCTCATGAGGTTCTTCTTTTATCTTTTCTTTTATGTTTTTGTAATGGATTTCTAAATTCCCAATAGGGATGTGGTGGATGTATTATGGATTTTGAATAACTTATTGATTGTGAGTGGATTCTCTTTTCTATATCAATTGTTTGATTGAGTTTTTCATTTATTCATAGAATTGATCTCCCTATGATTTGGAACTTAATCCTTTAATTGGAAAATTAGGGATTGAATTGACCTTTAATCAAACTTTGCAATTTATCAATTCATAGAAATACTTTTGAGAATTGCATAACATTGATAGTTCCAATGTTTTAATTGAATGGTTATCAACTAAGACTCACTTAAGGGATTAAGGGGTATAGTTTGTTAATAAACAGTAATTGTCTTGAGGAATCAAGTGTTTCTAATTCTGGAATTGTTGTTGATATAGGAAGAGATGAAATTCTTAATTATAGGGTTACAATCCAAATACTGAAACCATGTTCATAGCCTTTTACACTTTCATAGTTTTCTTTAAATTTCCCAACTTTCAAATCAAAACTTTCTTATTCCAATTTTCATTAAGTAATTATAATAAGATGAAAAATATTTGAAATAATCAATCCTCGTGGGTTCGATTCAATCCTCGTGGGTTCGATACTCTACTTTCATTATATTACTTGTACGACCTGATATACTTGTCGGTGTCCCAACAGATGTTGATTGAAACATGCATCATATTAATGTTATGTTAATACTTAATTATTTGTGTACACAAACTCTAAGCATTTTATTTATTTATTCATATAACTTCTTGACAATGACTCTCTCCTTGTCCCTTATTGTGTGGTAGGTAATGGCCAACAGATGTACAATGAGGGTAGAGATGAGGCCCCTCCCAAAAGGTGACTGGCCATTGAAAACACTACTGCCACAGTTGAGGGTGATGTTGACATAATTTTTCGGCATCCAAATCCTTGATTCCGTAGCAGGCCGCATATTACTTGCTTCCTAATGGTTTATACTTTTCATGCGTCACTACGTTTTATTTCCCGCCTGGTGTCACCACAACGTGTTATGAGAAGACCACCCACTCCGCATCCACATAGAAGGGTATCTCACCCTTCGTCTCCTACCGGGATTCCATCGTCTCCACCTCCCACTCGTGGCGTGCACTTTACTTCCCCTCTTTGCTTTCATTCCAGAGCATATGGGTCGAAAATGAGAATGTGGAACCGTGGGATGTCCTTGTGGTAAACGGAGATAGGGAGAGAGAGGACCTGGTAGAGTGATCTTTTGTTAATTAGTGGCGTGGCGGGAAGTGGCGGATGGTTGCGAGTGGCAGTTGGGCGATTTTGTGTGGACTAGTTGACTCTACTCTAGGGATATCCTCGAGTTTTTACTTGTATGATTGTATTATATGTACATATGTGCTTTCTTTTATTTTAGAACTAAAAATGAGGAAGCAAACCCCTTTCGCAATCTATGTAAAAGTATATATGTGAAATATATGTAGCAAGTTAGTAATGCAAATGGTTTATGCGATGTGTTTATCTGATGTTCTGTTTTATAGTGTTTAATGTTAGGAAAGAAAAAGAAAAAATTTATTATTCAATTAATCATAGGGTTAGTAAGTTGGGTCGTTACAATAAATCTCTCTACTGAAAATTTGAGGGAGATTAATGGAAGATCCTTCACGACCAAAAGGATTCATAGAGCTCATTGTGTATTACTCATAGGATCACACGAGTAAAGTTATTAAGCTCAAATCTATTTGAACTTTCTTATATACCAGTTGTTAGACAACAAGGACTCTAAGTTCACCTAGAGGGGGATGGAAAGGTATAGTGGAAAGTTTTCGCGATTTCTGATTTTGCAGAAAAATAACAAAATTAGTGTCAGTTAACTAATTACTTAACTTTTTGCAAGAATGACTTAACCGATTAACAGAGTAAAATTTACAATTCAAATAATTGATTGCTTAACCGGTTAACTGGACCAATTACCTGAGAGCAAAATTTTCAATAAAACTGTTTCTTGGTTAACAATCAATTCCAACCAATTAACCAATCAATTATATGAACTCTTAAGACATGCAATTATAATGCACTGAAACATAGATTCAAAGATTCAAATAATTTTAACACAATTCAAATAAAAATTTAAATGATCAATCAAAAGAGTAAAATAAGAGAAGGGATAGAAGACTAGACATAGCGATATATCCTGGTTCACTCTCCAATTACCGAGAGATATATCCAGACCTCCCATTCTGGCTTAAAAGATTTGTTTCACTATGCTTTTGAAAATTGTTCTTTATACAATCACGCTTCTAAGATTCTTCACTTAACAAGCTTTCCCACAAAGGATCCCTCCCCCTTGCTACTATACAAACTCGTACAATCTCTCAAAAGCTCTTGTGAAAATCATCATCACTAAGAAGATCCCTCACTTACTAGAATACTTTTGATTTGGAGACGCCTCACCTAAAGAATTGTGTTGCCTTTTTGTTACACCTAGTGTACAGTATACAACTTCAGATAATAACATTAATTTTTTAATCTCAAAAGATGAACAATGAACAGTTATGAATTTGAGATTAAGAATGGAAAAGAGAAGAAAAGAATGTTAAAGTTTATTTGATTCTTCTTGAAGACTTTGGCTTAAGAGTTTTTGTGTATTTGAAATAAGAAAACTGCTTATGAAATACCCTTTCATAATAGATATTTATATGTCAATTCAGTTAATGAGTTAGATTGTTAAGAAAACTAATTTTGGCCTTTAACTTTTAGGATAATCAGTTAACAAATCTTGTTAATCAGTTAACATGATCTTTGAAACACATTTCAAGCCAAAATTGGATGTGTTGAACGGTTACCGGTTTTGATAACTAGTTAACGGTTTTCAAAATTGATAGTAAACATATATTAAAATAGGTGAAGTTGAGGGGTATTTTTTACTTTCCCTCCATAGTAGTTTTTTCCTCCAAATTTTTTCTAATCCTAGCCATTCATTGCAAATAAATCACATCCGTTCATATCCCTCCTAAATTTCATTCTAATCCTAGCCATCCATTGCAAGTAAATCACATCCGTCCATATATTTTTAATCTTTTCATTTTCCTTTCATTTTATGACTGTTTACAATTGAAACAGTTAGTATTTTTCATTATTTCCTTTCAATGTGCGATGCAACAAATGCTATTCTGACCGCTTACAATTGATAGTCATGGAAAGCTTGAAAAATGACAAGGTTACATTAAGCATATGAACAGTTAGTATTTTTTTTTTAAAAATTGGTAGAAAGCCTTCCTTTCAATTAGTATTTTTTCCATTTTCTTTTGGTATTTTTAAGTGTTTGAATTTTGCTCAAACATTTCTTAATACAGAGACTTGAGACTTGATGGTGCACAAAAGAAGATCAAAGAATGTGAAGAAGTAAGTGAAATTCTTTTCAATATTGCGTTGATCTTTAACACAATATTTCTTTTTTTATAATATGTTGATCATGAAAGCCTTCCTTTCAATTTATCATTTAAATTTTTGTTTAAACATATTACCTTGATGATTTCAATGAAATTCACTTCTTTGGTGACCAAACTTACAAGGTAGTCCATCAGATTATTATGCAAATTTTTTATTTTATCAAAGCTACTATGTGCACCATCGTACATTTCCTGCCCCTCTAGGCCTCTACAATCTGCACATATATATATATATATATATATATAAATGCTTGGTCATTTTGTTTTCTATTTAAAGCTTATTTGTCACCGGCCTTTCGTCTTTCAATGGGATTTTTTTTTTAATTTTTGGTATCAAAATGCCACTTGCAAATAAAAAAACGTATAAAGAAGGAAACCTTGGTTGTTTGAGCATATGAACAGTTAGTATTTTTTTATTTTTTATTTTTTAAATTGGTGGAAAGCCTTCATTTCAACTGAAATTATTTCCTTATTAAGTATATTTTATTTCCTTATTTGTCATAAACATTAAGCATATGAACAGTTAGTATTATTATTTTTTAATTGGTAGCTAGAAAGCTTTTTCATTTTTTTTAGTATTTTTAAGTGTTTGAATTTTGCTCAAACATTTCTTAATACATGGACTTAAGACTTGATGGTGCACAAAAGAAGATCAAAGAATGTGAAGAAGTAAGATAAATTGTTTTCAATATTGCGTTGATTTTTAACACAATATTTCTTCTCAATATTTATTTTTTTATAATATGTTGATCATGAAAGCCTTCCTTCCAATTTATCATTTAAATTTTTGATTAAACATATTACCTTGATGATTTCAATTATTATTATTATTTTTTTGGGGTATCAAAATGCTTCAACTTGCCTCACAAAAATTGTTGTAAGTTGTAACTTGCAAGCTGTTGGCATTTTTACCCAATTCTGGATGCTGACACGAATCTTCTTTCTTGCTTTAAATTATTCCTTTAATGCCCAAATAACTGTAAATGTGTGTGTATAATAATATTTCTTTTCAATATTGTGTTGATCTTTAACACAATATTTCTTCTCAATATTTCTTTTTTTATAATATGTTGATCATGAAAGCCTTCCTTTCAATTTATCATTTCAATTTATTTAATCACATGTAAATAAAATTAATGTTTAATGTTTGAACAAATGGAAAGCCCTTCAAAAAAAATTGGAAAGGATAGCAAAATTTAAGACCCGTGCATTGCATGGGCAATTTTCCTAGTATTGACAAATTTAAAGCTCAATAAGTGGTTATGTGAATTGGGTAACCGGATAAAAAATCCTAAATTTAACAATCAATTAGGGAGTTACTATCATGCAATCCAAAATTGGATGGTTGCTATGCAACCTTTTCTTAAACCTAGTTAAAATTAGGTTTTTGCAATTTAGTTCAACATAAAAAGTAAATTAAAAATTTAGTCTTTTGTATCTATAGACAAATTATAACTTTTAATTTAAAAAAAATTAAAAGTAGTTAAAATTAGTCACTTGTGTAAAAAGGCTTAATGCAAGTGACTAAATTTAAAATCAAAAGTTATAATTTGTCTATAGGTACAATTAAAGGACTAAACTTTTAATTTACTTTTTATGTTGGACTAAATTGCAAAAAATTAATTTTAACTACTTCAAATAAAGACATGGCATAAGTGACAACTTCTTATTGGTTTATGATCCAATTTTGGATTGCATGATAGAAATACCCTTAATTTTAACAATTGTAACTTGACTTATACATTTACACAAAAGTTTTAAACCCAATGTTAAGCTAAATCATAATGTATGCATTTGTTTGAAAGTATTTAGAAAATTCTTATGCATCATTTTCAGTTTGGTTATGCAATGAATCAAATTAATATTCTTCATTAATTAATGAAATAAGATTCCCTATCCAACCTAAGACTCTACCCAAAGCCAGCATTTTGGAAATGGATTGCCTAACATCTTAACATCATCGAATCTTTGGCCATTGGATCAGTTTTTATGTTCATATAGTGTGTTAATTTAAAAATCCATTAGATGAATCCAATGACACAAACATTGACTGCACTGCATGCTTTTTTTGTGATGTTAGAGAATCTGAATCCGTTGCTCACTTACTCAATTGTAGAAGCCACACGACATCGTAACTATCCACCCTCTATGGCTTGAAAATGGCCCCTCATGGACCATTTGCAGTTTTTTTATCCAGTAACAAACGTTGAATTCTTATTTAAGTTGCTGTTTTATAAACCCCGTACCTCTCACAACAGGAAATAACCTATTTTTTTTTCTCAGCAATTCCTTTGCCATTCGACCTTAGGATTCTAAAAACAAATCCCTAGGAAGAGACAACCTTACGAACCCACCCCAATAGAACTTTGAGATTAGCAAAAACTTTTCCACAATCAAATGCACTTGTATAATTTGGGTATACTTTGCGTTTATCATGATGAAAATTTTGTGATAAGTACTGATAACTCAGTGTCAAGCATTTCGTCATAAGTGATTATTAAAAAAAAAAGAAGGGGGTCACAAATCAATTGGGATGGTCAAAAAAATTAATCAGCTTCGGTTTTTGAGCTTGTTCCCATTTATTCTCCGCTTGTACTTGAGTCATCTAAGAGCATCTTCAATGCTCAACTTCAATATTTTATGCTTATGCTAAGCATATGAGCTCACATAAAAACTAGCATTGCAGAAGAAGCATAAAGTATGCTAATAAAAACTCATATATCATCGGTACACGCATATATGCTTGGGCGAGAGCAAAACTCATTGATTGGTTGAAAAAAAAAATTGAATAAAGTATAATGATTGATATGTGGGTCTCCTCTTAACATATAATAAGGTGTATATTAGAATTAAATTGTTGAGTTAGCCAAGGTAGCATGCTAAAGAAATAATGACGTGAAACGTAAAAAAAAATAAAAAATAAAAAAAGAATTTTAAGCATACAAGATATATGCTTGGATTGAAGATGCTTTATTAGTTGCGGGACGAGGATCCTCTGTCCCAAACTTCCTGTCTCTGTGTCTCTCTGTCTCTAATTATGATAAATATTTCAGAAAGATTGATGAAATATAAGTAACTAAAGCAAGGTTTAAAGTTGTGGTGCATAGAAATTCTGATTGTAACTACAATTTAAGACTGTTGGTATGTAGAAGTAATATAACCACGGGAGCCCCTCTGATCTGCACCTTTAATATATGTAAGATATATATACATGTGGTTGAAAGCTGTATCTAACCCCTTTATCGATCTTATCCTATGTACTTCCAGTGGAATCAGGAAAAGACATTGAAAAGGAACTGTTATAATCATAATCCAGATCGTCAAATCCCCAGAACTCCTCCACTTGGTCGTCTTCCTCTGCCATTTTCCATTTCTCTTTATCTATCTCTCCCTCCTCCATTATCTCTAATACCTATCAATTAATAAAAGGTAATAAAATAAGAGAGCAATTAAAGTTCATCAGAATATAAACATTTGGTACTTGTACACTTAATTAATATTCTCAAATATAAGAAAAAAATATATTTGATTAGTGGTTTCAAATTTAAACTAAAATTAATAAAGTTTTTATTTTCAATATAATCATTTTTAAAATATTTCTAAAAAAATATTGTATTATTTAATTTTTATTTTATTTTCGATACAAATTTAATAAATTAATTATTTTTTATAAATTTTAAAAAATATTAAATATACTTAATTAATTTATTTGATAAGTGCGAAATTTTTTTTCTCGTTACCGACTAATGTTCAGTACAACTGAAACCACATGGTGGCAGTTGCTAACGATCAAGTAAAGAATACGGGCGGCTCCAACGCATGTTAATAGATAGCGTACGTCGGTGCATGAGAAAATTTTATTTTTGATTTTTATTTTTTTTAATACAGATTTATTTAGAATATTTTTTAACACAAGTTCGTATACAGATTTATTTAGAATATGTAAATTTTGAATACAGTTTTACTCAGTACAGTTTTTTAAGAATACAGAATAAAATAAAAAATAAATCGAAATTATAAAAATCAATTCATATCGGTAAAAAAAAAACGCATAGAATATTTTTTAATTAATTAAATTTTAAAAAATAAATAAAAAAATCCAAAAAAGAAGGCATGCACCGGTGCATGTTATCTGCCCAAAGAATACATTAATTAGTAATGACCTTTTGGTTGTCCCCTTAATATTTCTACAACTGTAAGTCTGTAACCCCTGCTGTATAATTTTTTTTTTTTTTTTTACATGGGAGGTCTGGGACTAGAACCCATGACCTGGGGAGGGGGAAATCCTAAGTGTCTCTGCAACCACCAACAGGACTGTCTTACGCGGACCCCTGTTGTATAATTTTAGGTTGTTTAGTAATAAGATCAGATATAAGATTACCCATAATATTTGTTTTCTTATTACATAATATTTTTTTTTTTTGGTGAACTTTGTCTTATTACATAATATTAAAGTTAGGTAAGACAGAACATCAACGGCATAATTCGTTTGCATGGGTCAAAATTAAAAAACGGAAAAAACAATTAGCTGCCAATAGCAATTGGAAAATTGGAATCAATCTGTTCTTGCATCACATATCGGACTGTTGAAAACGATGAGTGAACTCATCTACGTAAAACCATCATAATTAAATAAAATGACGTACAGCTGACAGAATGCTATAGACATTTTTTTTTAAAAGTGGAACTTTATCTGTGTTTGGTACCTCCACCGTATTATTTTCTTGATCTTTATTTATAATATCCTTTTATCAAATTTCACGTTTATTAAAAAATTAGTCAATTTAGTTAATGATATTAAAAATGTGAATATTTAATATGTATTTTCAAAATTACCATTATTGAAAATCTAAAAAGTATTAAATAAATAAGGATGTTTATGAAAAAAGTAATTAAATTAAATGTCATTAAAAATTGGTATAAAACCTTATAAATAAAAGCAAAATAAAAATGTCAAAATGATCTTATATTTGAGAAGGGCGGGAGTATATTGAGACAAATGTTGTGCTAAGGCCCTAAGCTAACGTTAATGTTTGACAAATGAGCTTATGTCCATAAGTTATGAGTATTTTTTTAGAAGTTTATTTATGATTTTGATCTTTAAAAATAACGATTGTTTTGAAATTTGTTCCTATTTTTTTTTAATATGTATATTCTTTATGCGTTTATTCCATTTTGATTTTCATCCTTGATGTTAAAGTGGGATAAAAACCCTCAAGAACATATGACATAAGGGATTAAAAAAAAAAAAACTTGGATTTAGAGAGAACAAAAGCGAAATTCACATTATAGAATTTTTGTTCGTTAAAAAAAAATCCATCTCATTTTCCATATCTGAACTTAAAATTTCATCACTAATACTCCATCATCATTATCAACTTGTCATTCATATTCATAACAGTAATTTGTGGTAGTAAAATTGTGCGTTTTGCGCTGGAGTTATGAAGACAGTGACAAACTCAATGATGGCATTCAAGATTTAGTCAGTGTGATTGTGATTTGATTCAATTATGCCTTCAAATCAGAAGAAGGAGATGAGAAAATTAAAGTGTGATGTATGTGGGGAAGAAGAAATGGATTTTGGCATGTGGTGATGGGGATATAAGTTTTTTTAAAAAGAATTTTTGTTTTAGTCTTTAAAAACATGATATTTTTATTTAAGTCCTTACGGATGTGGCATGCCATGTTAACATTTTCCATCAACTTTAACATCACTAACGAAAACCAAAACGAAATAAAAAGGGAGAAACTAAAAAATGGAGGAAGAGACCTCAACTGCCGAGATAGATTTGAACACAAGTGCTCGCCATTAATATTTCGTAGTTTTACTGATTAAACTTATTCTCAAGAACAATAAGTTATGAGATTATAATCTCGTATTTAATAAGCTATTCAAGGTAGTTTATATGAGCTTATAAGTTAATACTCCCTTCATTCCATAAATTATGATTTTTTGGAGATTTCACACAGAAATGAGTAAATGATGTAAGAATTTGATATAATTTGACCAAATTACCCCCATTTAATAGAAGGAGAGACAATAATAATAAATGTATGAATATTATATTGAAGAGAGATGAAGAAATGGGTGATAGAAAAGAGAGTGCAATAAATAAGGATATGTTTGGAAAAAGAAGTATAAATGAGTCTTGAATTTTTAAATGATCTTGACTTACGAGAGAAATTTTTTTTTTCCAGAAGATTATAACTAATGAGAGAGAAAGAGGGAGTAGCTTATTTCAACTTGCACCTATAAGCTAAATTATTAACTAATACTCCCTTTTTGTTTTTAAATATAAGTCTTTGGAGTGAACTTGCACTTATATCAAGGAAAGATGTATTTATGTTTTTAGTCTCTAAACTTAGGTGTTCTTTTGGAATTAGTTCTTAAACCTTTTTTTCAATGCTTTGGCCTTTGAGTCCCTAAATTTTGCTCAAATTTTGGAAATGGTCATTTCATCACTTAAGTGGTGATATGACCGAGGATATATCACGTCACTTTCGCCACATCGATAGGTAACGTGCCAGATGATGCCACGTGAATTTTTGAAATTAATAAAATTAAAATTTATTAAAAATAATTAAAATTGTTCTTTTTTTAAAAAAATCGAATCTTTTATTAAATTTGAAAATTAATTATTTTTTTAATAAAAAAATCATTTAGTGTCTCGTGGCTATACATAACACATCACTTGTCGATATTGTGAAAGTGACGTGAGATGTCGTCAGTTATATCATCACTTAAGTGATGAAAAGACCATTTCCAAAAATTAAACAAAGTTCAGGGACCCAAATCATCGAAAAAAAGTTTAAAGACCAATTCCAAAAGAACACAAAAGTTGAGGGACTAAAATGTTTAATAAGCCTTAAGGAAATTAATTAATATTATTAGTAATATTGAAATTGATAACATTTAATATATTACTTTTTAAAAATTATCCTTATAATAATCATTGAGACTCTACAAAATATTAAAAAAAAATAGGAGTATTTGTAAATAAAAAATAATTAATATCACTGGAAAATTTGATTAATGTTTATAAAAAACCAAAACATTGTCACTATATAGTGACGTATATTCGTGCCTTATATTTAGGACTAGATGGCGTATTATCAAAGAATTTTGATGTAATCAAATACTATGTTATTAGCTCTTAACTTTGGAACTAGAAGATTAACACAAATGGTAAGTGATTTATTTGGGAATCGACCCCTGGTTTTTGAGAACGTAAGATGTCTCGCTGAAAAACAATTCCCGAAATGGCTCGACAACGTTGAAAGAATTAATCACCTAGTTGCGTGAATAATGGATACTTTGGAAAAAAAAAAAGCTCTTAACTTTAAATTACGTATTTGATCCCTTACCTTATTTTTCAATTTCAAATTGGTCCCTTACGTTTTTTTGGTATCATATTGGTCCCTCATGTTTCTTTTGCTATCAAATTGATCTTTAAGTCACTATTTATCCTACGTGTTAGCATTTTATTGGTCTACATTTGTAATGTTGGATAGAGAAATGACAAGTATCACTATCTTATTAGTCCACATAACATGAATAGTGATTCAAAACCAAATTAACAGTGAAAAGAAACGTGAGAATCAATATAATAAAAAAAACGTAAAAGATCAATTTGAAATTGAAAAATAAGAAAATGGACCAAATACGGCAGACAGCTGAAGGCTACAATTGGATTAGTAAAGACGCCACCAATGCTCAAAGATAATATGACAATGAAAAGGCTCATGGAAGAAGTGAGATCATCTATAATAAAACAGATAATTAATTAACGCCCTCATTTGGCAATTTGCAATGAACCCATCTGTGGTGTAAAACTTTTGATCCCCAAAAATATGATTATGTCTAATTAGAAAATTATTTCCATGAATCCCATTCACCTTATTTAGTAGTAAGCTGCTATATAATGCAGATATATGCTGTCTTTTGCTTAGAAGTATTAAAACTTCAAAGTTTTGCTATATGGTTCGAGTACAAATAATATTATCATCTGCTATGGAACAATAGTCATTTAGAAGTCAATTATAAATTAATTTTGCCGTACCAATGGTATTATAAATTAATACCAGTGGACCAGTTGCAATCTGTTGGCTTCGATCTAAATACAAGACACTATTTAATAAACACAAAATAGTGTTTTCTATGCAATGCCGTGGTGGTTATACCAGTTATTATCCAAGTCTAATGACCAAAATAGATTTGAATAGTTTAGTAGAAAGAAGAATATGAATGGAAAGAAAAAGATAACATATAATTAGTTTTGCCCAAGTTATTCTATTTTAGTTGTAGACAAGAATGAGGGGAAAAAACATCTAAGATGTAGTAACTAGAATCTGCTAGTACTTGTCCGGTTAATGGGGTAGGGCTAAAACTAATAGATGATTATTTTTAGGCTTATTTAACATTTTAGTCCCTGAACTTAGGTGCTCTTTTGGAATTAGTCCTTAAACATTTTTTTTGATGTTTTAGGTCCCTAAACTTTGTTTAATTTTTGGAAATGGTCCTTTCGTCGCTTAAGTAGTGATATGATTGAGAATATGTCACGTCACATTTGCCTAATCGATAGGTAACGTCCTAGACGATGATACGTTCAAATTTATTAAAAATTGTATTTTTTTTAAAGAAAATCGAATCTTTTAATAAATTTTAAAATAAATTATTTTTTCAATAAAAAAATAATGTTGTGTCTTGTGGCTCTACATAACACGTCATTCGTCGATAATGAGAGAGTTAAGTGACATATCCGACTATATCATCACTTAAGTGACGAAAGGACCATTTCCAAAAATTAAACAAAGTTCAGGGATCTAAAGCAAAGAAAAAAAAGTTTAAGGACCAATTTCAAAAGAACATCTAAGTTTAGGGACTAAAATGTTAAATAAGCCTTTAATTAGCAAAATTTTTTTTGCTGGTGTTCGGAATTAAACCAAGGTACTCGTACTTTATATCATACAAATCTACCAATTGAGTTACTTACCAGATGATAAATTATTTGAAAAAAAAAAAAGTGTAATATTAAAAAGGTAAGTAGCAAATGTACTTGAACTACCTCATTCATGGTAGGTCGCCAAGTTGAAGATGGCCGGATGCACAAGGAGGCTGCAAAGGCAAGTCTTTTAAACTGTGATATATCATAAGCCCCTTCAAGCCTTGGATCTACCAGCTTTTCTATCTCCCCATTGTTCAATATTGGTTTAGCCTGATAAGACACAACGCATTGTTATTTATTCACACCAAAAATCTTTATATAAACTAACCCTTGTAAAAGTCACCACTAAATTTTGTTTAGTGTCTATGACCACGCCTTGTTATAGACATAACTATGAGACTAACTTTAAGATCAAAGTGATATAGTTAAGTAAAGTTTTACAAAAAATGGAATTGAATTCTAGGGAGATAGATAAAATTCATCTAGGAGTAAGGAGTAAGGGCATCCACTACTTTTAACACCACGGCAGTCTTGTAAGAATCAGGAATTAAGATTCTGTTGTGGTGGAAATTGAGTCTTATAGCAAAATGATGTCGTAGATGCCCTAAGGCAAACAAGTGAAAGAATAAAGTTTAGTGACCAAGTTGTAGCTACTATACCCAGCTGTGCAAGCTTTGGAAAGACCCATCTACTGGTTTCCTCCCAGAGATAACTTCTAATAAGAACACACCAAAGGCAAACACATCTGTCTTCTCATCCACAACTCCATGCAAATAGTACTCTGGTGCCAAGTGCCTACAAAAGATAAGACATTCCCATTTAACACAAATAGCTATTAAAGAGAATAATTATGAAAATTAAAGGGTACCCAAATGTTCCCTCTATTGGGGCTATTGAATGATGAGTCCACTGAGATGGAAGCCACTTTGCTAGTCCAAAATCAGATATCTACAACAATCAAATCATACAAAAGCAAACCCATCAAAATCACTGTGGTTTAAACTTTAAACATAGTTGCAATTAATATGTCTAAGTAGAGTACAGATTGAAGAACCTGTGGCTCAAAATCTGTAGTCAATAGAATGTTTGATGCCTTGATGTCTCTATGAATTATTCTCCTTTGGCAACCTTTGTGCAAATAGTGGAGGCCCCGTGCAGTCCCAAGAACTATCTTATGCCTTGTTTTCCAATCCAAAGGATTCAATTTCTCATCTACAAGGAAAACAGGATTCAAATACCATTAAGACCCACTTTTTTCTTAGGCAAAGTTGCAAACTAAACTAACATGACAAGTTTTGCATCCCAAATTTCAGTTATAAAAAGTACTATAAAATATTCCTTTTTTTTTCCTCATTTTTTTTAATGATGTTTAATTGTTGATTTACCATGAATAAGAGAAGCAACTGAACCAACTGTGGATAGCTCAAAAACAAGGTAAAGTCCATAGTCAATGCAACAGCCTAGAAGAGGTAACACATTGGAATGGCACACATGACCAATTGTACCAATCTCATTCAGAAACTCCTTCTCCTTCCTCTCATCATCCCTTGAAGTTTTTGTTAACCTCTTCACTGCAATTTCCTTACCATCATTCATTTTTCCCTTGTAAACCTCGGCATACCCTCCTTTTCCAACCAGATTTTCTGCAGAGAAAATGTAAACCTTCAATTCATAAGTCACAAAAAATAAACTTTGAATAAAAAAACAAATAAAATAAAAAAGGTATAAGAACCTGAGCTGAAGCCATTGGTTGCATCAAACAACTGTTCATAAGAGAAGCATTTCCATGAGGGTCTTGGAGGGTGTTGATCAAGTGGAAGGTTCACCAAGCTCTTAACATCTTCTTCACCAAAAAAGCTTCTTTTTCCAAAGAAGAAAAGCCTCTTGAAGCTGTTGATCCTAATATACTTCATTGTAATTGTGATAATAAAAAAACAGAGTACTCTGTTTTCATGCAGAGCATCAACACAACTCTCCAGAAGAGAAAAAAAAAATTAAATAATAACAAGGGAAAGAGAACAACAGTGTGTTGTTTGAGTCTTCTCTCTTTCCTCTGTGTCTCACAGAGGCAGAGACACACAAACACGAAAGACAAGACACGCAGATTTAAGAGGGAAGAGACAGAATCAAAAGGATGTTTGTAATTTTCTTAGTTTAAGGAAAAGTGTGAAGGAAGCTTGAAAATGAGTGTAAAGGATAGTTGCATGTGTACTTGGGTTTGTTAGATGAGATTAAATGCTTTGTCTCGTATAAACATAGGAATGCCAATGCCCGTTTTCGAGACATAAATAGCAACAAAAGGTGACAGAGCTAATGGATGAAAAGTAGAACAAGAGCAACAAATAATTGTACTGCTATCTTACAAGAAGAATAATTTTTAATGCTATTAACTTTTTTTCGGTGCGCCGGTAAGGGTAATAAGCAACTCAATGAAGGTACAAAATTCAGTTGGATTGAGATTTTTGAAGCATGATTAAATGTCTTATGGCAAATCGGTTATAGATATAATACACTAGTTGGTCTCTACTTTTTGAGAAGGAATTAGTTTTCGGGCATTTGACAGAAGGTGTTTTAAAAAAGAGAAAGTAAAAAGTAAAACCTTTTCTAAGCAAATTTGAAAATTTTTCTAAGAATACTGTATGGGAAATCCTTCTATACTTGAAAATTTGATATTAATGTATGCCAAAATCAAATACCAAAATCAAATATCTCTTTCATCTACCTTTTTTAGGCTCCAAAATTCAAATTCTAATTACAGTTCATAAACAGATAAACTACTGTTGGCAGCAAACTTAGAGTGAAACTATTAAAATATTGCTTTGTGCGGGCTCAAAACTAGAGTTCATTAGATATACATATTATTTTAGAGTTGCTTATATATTACTTTGTTTGGTTATTTATCAATTATCATGCACTAATGTGATTAATGTTATAACAATCCTTTCAAAAAAAAAATGTTATAACAAATTATTGATTATTAATAAATTGGTTTTCAAAATCTTCACGCATGAATCAAATGCTACAATTTGATGCTATAATCAAACAAAGATAATGATACAACAATTAATGGTGAAGAAACATAATAGTATCATTCTTATTATACATTTAAAAAAAAACCATACAAGCAAATTTTTTTTTAAAAAAATTACGCTCATTGTGTGGGCTTAAAACTAGTTTTTTTTTATAACATTGAAAATATAATATATATATTAACCCAACTGGATTGACCAAGTGGAAACTGGCTGGGCGCTTAAGGACTTCAGAGTCAAAAGCTCGAGTTCCAATGAGGCAAAAATTCCTGGGGAGAATACATATCGTTAAGTTAAAGACTCGCACAGTTTGCAGATCCGAGATGGATTAGTTGAACCACAAAAAATGTGAAGCCCAAACACCACCTGGTTTTGACAAAAAAAAAATTTTTTTTAGATAAAAAAGGTGAATCATGCCACATCATTCACCATTATGAATATCACTAATGTAAATATATTTCGTATATTCAACCTTTTAAAAAAATAAACCAAATAAAAAGTTTATTAATATTAGAATTTTAAAATAATAATAAATTTCAAAACATAAGAACATTCAACATGGACTTTCATAATATTATTAAAAATATATTTGTCTTCATACGTAATCAAACAATCATTCAACCATTCATATCTTATACGATTTCTATTCGTATCTTATTCCTGAATGATATTCATAATTGAAATAGAAATGTGTATGATAAAAAGTTTATAATAGTAATATGTATCAAGGGTCTTATTAAGGAGTATCCTTTGAATATTTGTTAGGAAAGACAAAACAAGTAAGCTAAATAAACATTGGAAAAACAAATTCAACATTTTTCACAGTATTATATTCATCACTTTTCAAAGCAAAATTATTTATTTTGATTGTTTAACACATGACATTAATTAGCATTATTCATTATTTAATTAAAAGAAACTATATAAAAAAAAAACCTAAAAATCTTAGTAGGAGCACGTACCCCTACTATGCACTACGTGTATCCGTCCCTTTATGTCGAGGGTTCGATTTAACATTCTCATCAAACCCTTTATTTTTATATGTATTATTATATTGTCAACAAAAAGCTGAGTGGTTTTTTTACATAAAATATATTTTGTTAGTTGTTCTGGTCCTGTTTCAGGCTAAGGACACTTGCCCTACGAAAGGACCCTAGAAGACCTATTATGACCTTTAGAAAGACAGTGACGAGATGGTTCAACCTCGGATCCTCCCTAATTGAGGATCTCAAGCTCCGAAGACCATTGAAGAGCTCGGATGAAGTCCTGATAATGAATAAGGCCACGAGACTTATTCGCAGAACACATTCTCCAGAAGATTAGAACACTTTATAAGGGATTAAAACCAGATTATCCCCAAACCATCAAGGCTAATAGAAGATCATCATTTATCTCTCTAAGAGATAAGATCACACGAAGATCCCTCTCAGATATAGAAGATTCTTCAAGAGAATACTTGAGACTAGAAAACCTCCCTGGTCCTATAAATATCAGTCCCATGCAAAGGGGCTAAGGCAACCAAGTATTCCCTCAATGCACAGAGAAACCATACAGACACATAGTGTGAATCCTCTGCCCTATACGCATTGTATAGCCACAGAGATACAACATTCCATCCTTGACAAAGAATGTCTCCACCACTCTCCCTGAGAGCAGTTCCAGAAGTAACAAGACCATTCTCTTGTTGCCTTACAAGAAGAAGGTGGCAGTTGTACTCGATCCCACCCCGAAGGTTCCATAACCCTTGAAGCTTGCTATCCTTCGTAACAGGCCTAATCCTTGAAGGAGAGTTTTGACCATACAAATCTTTCCAAGAGAAGGAGACATAACCCTTAACTACACTTAAGGGCAGGATCAGTCTCACTCACTATTTCAGCGTGACTGATAGAACTACCTAGTCTTGATCTCCAGAACTATAGTTCGAACAGATATATAGGACTGAGAGCATACTCTTGTCAGACTAAATATCCTACACAAGGATCATTGTCTTAAATAAGGGACGTCGGTCCGATTTGAACAGAACATCAGTAATGACATATTTATTTTATTATTTTATGTGTAATTTATGAGTATTAGTATCTCATGTGTATGATCTTTGTTTGACAAGGTGAAACTTTATAACACATATTCCTAATTTATATTGGGATATATCTAATAAAGTTTCTCGATAAAATTATTGTTTTTTTCAATAGCATGCCAGACTGCAAAATCTCAATGCGCATTAACTTCAATGGTAAACCGCGAGATTCTCAATTCTTTCATAGATTTGACAAGATAAGTCTCCCCAACTTATTTAAAAGATAAAATAAATTTTTCTAAGAATATTTTAATAATTATTAAAAGATTAATACTAACCATACTATACGACAGAGAATTTAGATTTTTATTTTAATTTCTCAAAGTTAATCCCAATAGTCTAATTTTGACTATCATTGTCTTGTCTTTGAAACACCTCATATGTCGAGTAAATCTCTTTAACACACGATAAATTTATTTTATTTTGTTCATTAATTAGTTTCTAATTGATCAAGTTTAAAACAAAATAAAATACAAGTGAGTAGAAAAGTAATGTACAAATAGAAAACAATAATGGAGAAATTTTGCATGACAACACCTAATTTCCATTAAGTGGCACCCATGCCTTAAATCAGACCACCAAGTGGCTGGTTTTCCTCGCATAAAACCCATTATTTTTTGCTTCTTGCTTCAGCATGTTGATTTCACTCCAACACTTCAAAACCAACATATTCCCTAGTTTTCTTTCTCTCTACCTGATCCATTCTTTTCCTTTTCTCTTCAAAATTTTCATCAAATTTTCCTGCTTAAAATATGTTGCATGCCATCATCTCTATCATATTTATCAAGTTCATGAAGCATTGGAGGCAATTGATGAAAGTTGGCATGGAGATTGAAGAACTAAGAGCTAAAATCTAACTAGAAATAAGACATCTAACACAACATTCATAAGAGTTCTTGTGACCTTAAAACCTTTTCTTGGAGTCAATAGCACACTTTGGTGCTTGGATATGCTATCTAAATTTTGTTGGTAGTGTCTAAACCTTTAATTATTTCTCAATTCCATTTTGATTTGAATTTTGAGTTCAAAGTACCTTCCATGCAAGTTTTTGTTTTCTCTTAAAATCCAATCTTCTAAGTTCTTGAGTTTCAATCCTCTATGTATGTATTTATAAACATGTTTAAGTTAAGAATCTTGAGCTAGAACTTGTTTAAGAGTTCATTTGGAACTAACTTTGGATTTTTTTAAGCTTCATTTGATATGTATCGTGTGTGAATTGATTTCTAAATGAGTACATGCAATATGTGCTATGATTAGTGTATATATGTTTGTATGGTTTTGCAATTCAAATGTTGTATATATGTTGTTGTATACTATGTTGTTAATGTTATTGTGGAAGTAATGGATCCATAAATGGTCACTTGAAAGATAAAACACATGCATAAAGAGTAAGCAAAGGCTATCCTACTCACCGAAGGAAGTTTTTCTCTACTCCTTTCACTTGTTAAATATTTTTAAAACTATTGTTTTTATGAAAGTTTTTCCAAAACGGGCATATTGAATAAAAAGAGGAAATACTACTTATAGATTTTTATTCATTTAGGACCAAAGAATTTAATGGGATCTTTTTGTCAAGAACTGCTTTTGAGACTTCAATTTCCTTGGGCAATTCTCCTAAAAGCTCGACATGAAAACCCTTCGGAAATAATATATGATAACTAAGACATTCAGAAAATAAGATTATATCTAATGTTAAAAAGGAAAGAAATTTCTCTCCTTTATTCATAAGACTTAATAAACAAATTTCTATTTCAAACCTCTTAGATAAGTGAAAAGATAGTTATCTAAGAGTAAACTTAAGACACTTAGGTTATATCTTTCGAGAAAAGCAAATGCACACTCATTCCTTTAGGACAATGTTGCATCTTCAATTGCCAAGTGACCAAAAAAAAACAAGCCAAGTGGGCTATTCAAACGTCTAGTGGGCAAATCAAAAGTGCCATGTGGGCCAACTATCATCAATGTGTAAAATGCTCTATGGAACCAATGTGCGACATGGATTTCAGAGATCGCATAAGCTCGTGTTAAAAATGTTAAAAGCTTGGGTATGAGTTTGGCGATTCGAGGTCTAAGTGAAATCTGAGTTGAATACCATAACACTACGTAAATTTTGAAATCACTCATTTGCATTCTGCTGGTATATATGTCTACATAATCCTGTAAAGCCTATAACGAGAAGATGTGTTATAATGCAGTGGTTCATTTCAAACCACTACGCAAACGTGGAGGAAGGTTATGGAGTTAAGGAAATATACAATGCTTCCATGAACTAGTAGGGAAGGCACTAAGGTAGTGATTCTCTAATAGATAACAGGATCATTGTTGGCGGGGATTAATCCTTTGATAGGTTGGAGTAGCTCCCTCTGACTAGGGAACTCCCCGCTTTACTACTATACCTTTATTGCTCTATAGATAGATATCTTGGTTAGTAGACATGCTATTGTGTATTCAATAGATGCAACCCGATATGCAATGTTTATCGTACTGTATTTGGGTGTATGTGGATGTTAGATTCATTAAAATGAGCATGTACTCCAATCACTTTCCATTTTGAAGTAGCAAAGTGTCGAGGCGCATAGAATTCTGCAAAGTGTTGAGATAAGCCCCATACATTGCTTGCAAAGATTAAAGAATAGTCGAGAACGATAAAACACCTTAATCATGCATCAATTGCACATGATTGTTATATTTATTCTTGAAGCTATACATGTACTTGATCTATGCTATATATATATGATGTTACATGTGAAATGCTTACAATTGTATGTTATATATTTGACAGGTACTAATGTTGACTTCACCTCATCCTCCTGTCATTATGGAGTTAAGGCCCGTTGGTCTAAAGAGGTGGACCTCCGTAAAGAATATCATTGGCCACGCTGCCCAAACTTCATAGAACCATCTTCCTCATACAGTGCATTATCCATGCTTTCCCTAGTCCGATCTCGACTCTATGATCGAGAGTCATATGCCTTTTATCACCCCCTTTACGATCGACTATTTTATCTTATTTCATGAGCATTCTCCCCGTACTGCAGATGATCCATCAGCGTTGAAGGTGGACATGAAGCTTGAGCCTTGCTATGGATGAGGTCTGCACCCCCTCACCTCCTTTTCCTAGGCCGTCCATATCTAGGCCACCTTTGTTAGTGTACTAATAACAACGTTGTAGTCAGAGATAGTTATCTTTCTTTAATTGGATAACGAGGTAGGAGTACCACGAGGTTGTCATGTTTTGCTGGAGATTCGCTTTATCATACATAGACCCACGAGACAACATCTTCCTTTGCATTAGCAGAGGGAGGCATCGCGTCTCCAATCGAGAGCAGCATTTGAAGAGTACTTCGACGAGCTACATTCTAAAGGTTGGACTACCCTTTCTACCTTCTGAGGATAAGGAGGGAGGTCCCAATATCAGTCGTGAGCTACTCATCATTAGTAGTAGTGATGGTGAATATAAGGAATCCCCGAGGTCTTGGTGAGTTCGTCATTAGTAGCAGTGGTGATGTGTACGAGGAAAATCGTCGAGAGTTTTCCGTGTAGTGTGTGCAATTGATCCCCATTTCTAATAAGTACAACCTTAATCTCTTTTTATAAAGTAATCATTGAATCTTATATTTTTTACTACAATCAAATTATATTTTGACAAGTTTATTTTATAAGAAATATGTTCATGTTTTTCGGTTAAACTAATTTGCTGACTTTATAGTGTGATTGAGGCACTACGTTTTTCTTTTAGTGTTACATTTTATCCTTGATGTGTAGATGTAAAAGTCTTTGTTAGTAGTGGTAAAACCCATTTCAATTATCTCTACATTTCGAAGGATATTAGTTTGCTAACAGCTGGTGGATACCCAAAGCGCGCACGCAAAAAAAAAAGGTTTTTGACTAAAGACTCATCACTTTGGTCATGTTGTACCAATTCAATCTCGGATCTTTTGTTTAATTACACCTTTAGTCCTTAAAGATTTTAGAGGTGGGTTACGTTAGTCCGATCCCTACATTAGCTACACCTATAATGAGTTCCATTTAAACTAACGAACGTGCCTAGGTGGATGTAACTGGTGGACGTGGCACCTAACATTCATCAATTTTAAAACCCTTATCAAAATGATGTCATTTTTTTTATTAAAAAATTAAAGTTATATTTCTAAGCAACTCAAAGCTCAATTTACCTTGTAATATATGAAGGATTATTGTATGGTCCATTGGTCCCGGACACATCCACACCGTTGGATGTATTATTAATTAATTAAAAATATAAATATTTAATGAAATCAACGGTTTGGATGTGGCCGGGACCAATGGTCCCGGACCATACAATAATTTCCCGTAATATAGGCCCTCATAGAATTTTTTCAGATTTGACTGCTTCGGTACCTCACACGTTGGAGGTAGAAACCTATGAACAGTGGCACCTCATGACTTGCCATGCTAGAAGAACACCCTAACCAAGAGACATAAAATATTTTGCATTTTGTTTTTACTAAAATCTATTATAATTGAATAAAGCATTCACATTTAAATACAAACATAAAAATGTTTCATCACTGCATGCTCTCAAATTATGTGACACCAAAATAAAATCAAATGAAATATAAATAACATCAAACTTCAAAACATATATATATATATATATATATATATATATATATATATACAATCATACACAAACTTAAATAAGGAAGCCTCAAATTTAAAAAAATCAACCAAACAAAATTATTTTTAGATGTAATAGGCATTGATGATGTAAAAAAAACATTTATATTGTCGTTGTATAACATTTTTTCTCTTATTTTAAATGCATTACTAGTTCAAAAGATTTTTTCAGTTATGTACACAGCTGACCAAACAACACCGATGAAAATGTCTAATAGCGTACAGTATATAGATCATGAAATAAATCCTCAAGCAAGTATTGGGTGGTGATAAGTAGAGGAAATAGGCCTTAGAATCTCATATTCCATTAAGAGTGACGACTACTGTGCGGGAGGTTGGATAATCTCTATGCTCGCAAAGCCATATCCCCTTTAAAACAAAATGGAAGAGCAAAAGATCGAATGGATCGGATTAGTTTTGTTAGTATAATATAATGGAAAATGCTAAGAAGTGCCTTAGGCACTTGTTAAGATACTAAAAGTGATTTATTGTTATAAAAAGATGTGATTTTTGGGATTTTCGAGAGAGTGATTAATGTTAAGTTATGATTGATTTACCATTCTTAGTAACCTTAAGAGTTTTTGCACATTGTGACGGTCTTATACTCTATGTTGTTCCAAGGGTAACTAGATCACACTCTTAGTAATCGTGGCATAATGAATCTTGAATTAATCATTACAAAGTGAAATAAATTTGTTACCTGCCATGTCCCCATGTTAAGCTTTCCATTTGATATTGGTATCCTAAAATGCAAGATATCAATAGATGAGAATATGTTGATCATATTCCTGCATAATGAATCATTATAAACCTAAAGTATCTCACATGAGTGCACAACCAAACATCGATGATTTAATATGTGCTGGCATGTCATCCGGGCCTGAAAGGAAAATTTCCAGCTGGCACGTCATCGAATATACCAAGACTATGCAGGCAAGAATGAGAACCCTGAACCATGTTGAAAACTAACAGCAACATAATGCTTAATATCTTATTACAATAGATGCAAACAAGCAACAATAAATATCTTAGAAGATAATCTTCTTCTAGATTTCTGCAAACTTCCTGCAATTAAAGAAAAATGTGCAATTGATAGGAAGAAGGAAACGTTTCTTCTGGATACAAGTACCATGTGATCTATCAAACAAAACCATGCACATTAACACACATTATTAAAGCTTGAAACCATATCTAATTGAGGTTACTAAAAGACTTTTCTTACAAAGTCCAAGTCCCCTATCATTTTAATTTTTGCTACCTCGCCAACTGAGATCACTATATATATATATATATGTGTGTGTGCGCGTGTGTGTGTGCGCGTGTGAGCGCGCAACATAAGAAAATCAGAATATATCAGAGAATGTTCATTGGCTTGGTCAATCATAAACTAACACTTACCCTCTAGAGTGTGCTTCCAAGGAGCAGATGGACCCTGCACAACATAAGTAAATTTCTTATCAAGTCCTTTAGTCATAATTGAGAACATTCTTATGCCGCTGCAATATTGCAATGATCAGAAAATAGACTAACCTCGGGAACAATTCTATTAAGGAATGTTTCTGTATCATCCCGAACATCATAGTCATAATTCTCATTGATGGTAAGTGAAGCACTTGTGTGATGCACTGCATTCTCCATTAGAAATTAAGCCAATGCATCCCAAATTGAACGTAAGACAGAAGAGTAACACAATTCACATAAATATATACTTACAAAAGAGATGAGCTAGGCCACATTGGAACCCATTCAAGTCTTGCTGAATTTCTTTCAGAATCTGAATCAAAGATTATTTGATTAAATAAAAAGTCAGAGCATTCATAAGATAACATAAGAATGTTCAAAATCCTGTTTACCAAAAAAAAAAAAAGAAAGAATGTTCAAAATCCTCTATTCACGCACAAGATAAAATCTATTACAATCTGTGCACAGTTAATAGCAGAGCTTTAATACAATTTGTGCAGGGGTACTTTTATATGAACAAACCTCGGGAGACAACTTTCGGACACAAAGTACTGATACTCTTACTCTGTAATATAAAACCAAAAGGTGCCTATGTAAGTTGTATAAAAACATTACTCTTTGTGCATAACATACGAAAATCACTAGGTATGAAACACCAATAATATTGTTCATTCAGAAGGGATTCTCGCTTTGGAACCTAATCATATCCCGAGAGATAGTTGCCTATTGATTGAGTGGTAGGATATCCTAGAAAACCAAAACCAAATGGAATTCAAATGCCATCGTCCAGCACTCTAGCTTATAATTAGCATCTGCGACAGAACAAAAAAGTGTACAATTTTGGGGTGTTGCAAAGGCCACTATGAGAATAAAACTCAGCCATGAGTTACAATCACGAATGATTTTTTTATGCTCCTTTTTTAGTTTTGTTTTGATCCTCCCTTTTCATAATATCATTGATTTAATAATTAAAAACTTTAATAATTTAGATTAAAAGTTAAAATAATAATAAATTATAATATTGATCTTAAGGTAAGTAAGAAATGATGACATTTTTCATTATTTTTTGAAAGATTATTAAAATCAATGATGTTATCAGGTTGTCACATGTAAACTTGGATATAAGGATAACAATGATAAAATAGGATGGGTGGTGTTGGACTATTTGAAAGGGTAAAAGTGCATGAAATTTCAGGTTAAAAACAAAGCTAAAAAATAATTTTCATAAACAAAAAATAGAAAAAATGCATAATATCATTTAAAAATGGGAGTATCAAAAGAATTTCCCTACAATCATCTTCATGTATTATTCGAGACTAATGTTATGAATGTGAACTGTATAAGCCTAACATTATGAAAAATTCCACAATTGTTCTCGAACAAAAAAAAGTGGCTAAACTACTCATTTGATCTCTTACCTTAGTTTTCAATTTCAAATTGGTCCCTTACGTTTTTTTGGTTTCATATTGGTCCCTTATGTTTCTTTTTGTTGTCAATTTGGTCCCAGAAACACTGTTCATCATAGCGACACAATATATATGTGGACCAATATGATATGGACACGTAGGATGAACAGTGATTCTGAGACCAAATTCACAGCGAAAAGAAACATAAGGGACCAATATGAAACAAAAAAAAGGTAAGAGACCAATTTGAAATTGAAAAATAAGGTAAGAGACCAAATGAGTAATTTAGCAAAAAAAAAGTTATTCATATCGATTTTTGTTATCTTATTCATCACTCTTTACGAAAAACTAACGTGAATAACTTAATTTTTAAGCTAAACTACGTATTTGGTTCCTTACTTTATTTTTTTAATATCAAATTGGTCCCCTTATGTTTTTTTTTTATTATATTGGTTCTCACGTTTCTTTTTGCTATCGAATTAGTTTATAAGTCTTTGTTTATCCTACGCGTCAACATTATATTGGTACACGTTTGCAGTGTTGGAAAGAAAAATTACATGTGTCCGTATCATATCGGTCCACATAGGATGAACAATGATTCAAGAATCAAATTGATAATGGAAAGAAACCTAAGTGACCAATATGATATAAAAAAGATGTAAAAGACCAATTTAACGATGAAAAATAAGATAAAAAATCAAATGAGTAGTTTAGTCTAATTTTTATTAATGTTGAAGATAATTAAGTAATTTTAAAAAGAAAAAAAATGATAGATGCATACAAAACTGAAAAGGAAAGTGATAGTTTACTTTTTAGATAAATGGTTATATGGTTTCACAGAGGAAAATTCATGAACATGATTGATATCAGCCGCACGAACCTTAGAAGTGATTAGATGGCAACCACGCTTCTGGGGAGGCAAATTTATTGTCTTCTGGGACCACTTCGGAATAGGAACCACCAAATTGGAACTGAAGTCGTTCAAGGTTGTTGAGTTCTTGTACTCTGACTTCACACGAACAGGAACCTTAGCTGTTAAACTAATTGAGGAGCAGAGTTGCATGGTTATACTAATTAAAGGGAAATTTAAGTGGTTCCAACGAGAGAACAAACGAATCTAAGGGTCGGGCATATATATACAACTATAGAGCTATGCAATCAAAAATTTATAGTATTAGTAATCTATACGATAGAGTGTATACCACAATCATTTGTTGTGGCTGTCTTTCCGAAGCAAACGGTGCAATCTTGACCGCACACACATGGGTAAAAGATTTGAAGGTTCGTTTCATAAAAAAAAAAATAAAAAAAGAAAATATTTGAAGGTTGAAACCAATTGTGGTGGTTCCTTGACACTAGCACGAATTATAAATAATAATTCATTAATTAGAATTATAAATTTCAATAATGTTACGTGGATATCTAAATTCAACATCAACATTTAATACCTACTGTATTTCTTTTAGAAAATAAAGAAGAGATAAAAAAGCATGTAAATTTGGGATAACTTTCCTTGATTTTTTTTAAAAAAAAAAATAGATGTTGAATGTTGATGTTAGATTTGGATGTTTATATAATATTATTGTATAAATTTAGAACTCTTATTATAATTATATGCATTTTAGAGAGACCACGTTTGTTGAAGTTTTCTTTGCATCAAAGCAATTGTAGTTAAATAATTAATCTCTAACTTGTCAACATGGCATAAAAATTTAATTCTTGCTTTTTTATTTGGCTATTACTTCAAAAATCCTTTAGTTTTAGAAGGGTTTGTTCCCTCACATACTTGTCCTAATTAAATAATGACAAGTGAATTTACTTGACATATCAATTGGCAAATCATTAGATGGGTAATTTCTATAAAGTTTGCAATTAAGTCCTTGAATCCTATTTGCAAAACTACGTTAATTAAGTAGATCAATTTGCATCGGGTTTTTATAGTGAATGTGTATTCTCCTTGTTCTCTTTCGGGAAAAGAAGCTCTTTGGGCTAATATTCTTTAGTTCAAAACTTCCCTCGGTAATGGTCTCTGGTGTGTCTTGGGGGGATTTTAATGATGTTTGTCGCCTAGATGAGAGAGTCGGTATTCGTGACTCTTCTGGTTCTTCGAAGATTGATGGGTTCAATCAGTTCATCTTCGATATGGGGTTTTCGGATCTTCCTCTTCTTGGTAAAAAGTTTACTTGGTTCTCATCATATGTTGTTTCTATGAGTAGACTCGATCGTTTTTTTGTCTCGGATGATTAACTTTTTTTTTTGGGGCCTTTGTGTAAGTGACTACAATCAGTGGGCGAAATAACTAGAGAACACCTAGAAGGGGGGATTGAATAGGTGTTAAAGAAACCTTGAAAGATTTTCAAATAAAACAAATCGAAACAATTAAAACGAATGATTTTTACAAAATCTGAAACAAATAATCGATAATGATAATGGATAATCGATTATCATCTGACAGCAACTTTTCAGATCATCGATTATGACAATGGATAATCAATTATTACTGCAGAAATCAGCAAATCACTTTTTCAATCGAAAACGAAATTCAATCAATTGACACATAAGATCAGAGATAGCACGAAATTTGAGAACAATATGAAATGACAAATATTAAAGAGTTAAGGGAAGACAAGCTTGCTCAGAGATTTATACTGGTTCACTCACAACCACCGTGAGCTACATCCAGTCCTCTCTTATCACAAGAGAGAGTTTCTTCAATAAGGAATTAGAATTCTCAAATTACAAGTAATCCGCCTCTCAAGACTCCGTTCTTGATAGTCTCCAAGAGATACCTCACTCTTGTCTTGCAATCCTATTGAACTTCTAATCTAACCTTCTTCCCTTGCTTGTTGATAACCCCACAACAAGGCTTCCACTTGCTTGTTGATTCCTCACAACAAGACTTCCAATTTGCTTGTTAACACAACAAGACTTCCAAGACAATTTGCTTGATGAACAACCACCAAGACTTTCAATTTGTTGTAGATAGCTTGCCTTCTTGCAATGATTACAACACAATTGAAAACACAATAACCTAATGAATCTCCTTCAAGAACTATGAACAATTAGTAATTGAGATTCAAAAGTTTCTTGATCAAAGAATATGAAAAGTAAGAACTTTGATCTTTGAGAAAGTGAGAAAGAAAGTTGAGAGAATAGTGTGGCTTTTGATCTTTCCTAGAAAATGATATGAAAATGAAATTTGTTCTTCACAAAGGTTGGGAAAAGGTTTATATAGAATACTCAAAAGTTAGGAAACTTAAAAACTGATTTTGAGAAGTGAAAAACGATTTTTTAAAAGCTTTCTGATAGTCATAATCGATTATTCACACATCATAATCGATTATGCCTTTGTTAACCTTGATAATCGATTATTTCAACCTCACAATCGATTAGGACTTGATCAGACTTCTCATAATCGATTATGACCTTCACATAATCGATTATGAAGTTCAAAACTTGATTAAAAACTTATTTTCTCAAAACTAAACCTTTTCTTTCAAACCTTTAAGCCACCTATTGATTTATGTTAAGTTAAATACTCAAATCATAATATGATCATGCACTTGATAGAGATTCACTACCCTCTAATAAACTTTACCCAAACTCATCAAACTCTAAGACTCAAAATAAAGATATTACAAACAATACACAAATTGAATCTTAATGAGCTTGCTCTCTCTTCATCATTGTTGTTTGTTGTGCTTTTGGTGAGCTTCTCCATGACTTGAGCTTGTTCAAAACATTGTCATTATCAAAACCATCAAAACCATGCATTTGCACAATAGATCTCGCAATCTCCACATGCACATGCACACTAGATCTATCAATCTCCCCCTTTTTGATTATGACAAACATGTTTTGAAGTTGTTTGAAGTTGTCGATTGTTGAAACATTTGATCACTTGGTGAGACTCTTGCTCCCCCTCAATAAATGCATTTGACATTTGAAATCCAATTGAGTTAAGCTTGATTCTCCCCCTATCCTCAACAACTTGCTCCTCCTATATGAAAACAACAAAACAACCTTTTCTCCCCCTTTTGGCATTATCAAAAAATAATATAACAATAAAATCTTAAGCCAAAATTAAAGAAATCAATAATCATTTCTCCACATAATTGATACCAATTAATCAATGAAATATACTTGAAATGTGATACCAATTGAAAAGAAATATAATGTTCGCTCTCTAGCAAGTGCACTAGAATTGCCAAGTTATAGTATAAAAGATTATCGTCTCCACAGGGATTTAATGACTAAGTACCAACAAATTATAGATTTAATTATCCAAACCGTTAAGTGTATCTCAAAAGTATATGCTAAATTGAAAGTGAATAATGAAAATATATTGAATTGAAATTTAATGGATGGAAGTTCTAAGGATTCGGTGTTGGCCACAATAAGTATGCAAATTAGCCATTATAATTCAATTCCTCTTGTTATGTTCTTATTCATTTGGAAGGTGAACAATCCCAATGTAGATATTAGCTTCTCTCAAAGTCAAATAACGTATTTAATATGTATAACTTCTACTCTCGTGATAATTATACATATTAAACCCATTAAGTTTCATGATTGTTCATTGGTTCCTCTTAAGAATTAGACTTACTTTCGTGATTTAATACCTTAAGTTCAAGTTATATAGATCGGACATTAAAGTTCTCCTTTCGGTACTTCCTTTAAAGTCTATTATCTTATAAAATTGTTGTCAATTCTTATAAGCATTAAGCATAACATAATTGAATCGTAAATGAATAAAGCTAGAATACTAATGAATAACATTGAAATAATAAAAGTCAGGAGGCCTACCATCAAATAATGGATTTTAACTTTAATTGTCCAATGAGACTTAACCTAGCATACCATTCCATTATTAATCAATTATTCATTTAGTATTTAGCCATAACAAGAGTATAAGAATCAAAATACGTTACTTACATTTTATTGGGTTAATACCGCATCCTTAGAATAAGGGAGTTTACTCAGCCATATATATATTGCAAGCCATAAAAATAAATATAAATATAAATAATGGAAAGGATAATATAAATTAGAACTGAATATATATATATATATATAACTTAACTTCTTGAATTATCTCTCTAAATTTTCTCTAAATGATATCCTCTCTTGATTTTGGCTTCCTCTTTTATTCTCCTTCAATCCCCCCGAATGATTTACAATGACCCTATTTATACAAAAAATATAAACTATTTATGATTCCTATATTTTTGTAGCATGTTAGTTTACAAACAAAACAAAAGGTTGTATTTGTTACTAAGTTAAACATTTGTTTTGAATGCCTTGAAACATGAAACAATTGCCTTTGAAACATGCAACACTTTCCGTAATATTCTCTTCTTTGTTTGTTTGTTCTTCTTTCCTCCGGTAACTTGTTTCTCTTTTTTTTTTTTGTAAAATAAATATTAAAATAATTTAATAAATTTATGAATATGTATAAATTATATGCATTTATCAAATATCTCAAAATTTATAAATTCTATGAAAAATAATTAGGAATAAAGGTCATATGAGATCAAATGCATATATATATAATCAAATTATGCCAAAATACATAGATATATTTGGCACTTATCAAATATCCCCATACTTAAACATTGCTTGTCCTCAAGCAATAACTCAATCGTTGAAAGAAACCAGACAAATCAAAGAAATTATTCAATTGGGATCTCAAACAAGTTTAGACCGAAATCAATTGATATTAACCTAAATGATAAAAATCAAGTGATAACCCAATTAGAATCTTTCGTCCTGTGAGTTCAAACGAGTTTTTGATAAAGGTTCACTCTTTTTTTTTAAATCTTCATGTGTATGAGGATAAAGAAACTTCGCTCAATTTCATTTAGGAAAGTGAATTACTATGAACTTAACCATAGATCTGTATCTCCACTGTTTATTTATATGCATGGAATGATCAAGAGGTCTTTTTCTTTGGTTGTAACGTGGCTAAGGGTTTGTGTGTAAAGGTGGGGTAAAAGAAAGAAATGATTTATTCAAATGGCTAATATTATTTATATTGAAGTAGTAATTTTTATGAAAAGCGTCGCTCAGGCCTTGGAGATTTTTACTAGCACTTTTTGGATTACTTTCAACTTTGTATTTTTACTTGGATTTTGGGTACTACCCTTTTTGTTCCATTCTCCCTTATTGTACAAATCATTATTATAAACATTTTTTTTCCAACCTTGATCCAATTTATGATCAATGTGTTTGTTTGACGACCTGTACAAGGGAACGGGACAATTATCCTCCTTTAAGAGAACTTCGATTCTTTTTTTTTTTTAAGAATATAAATTAATGTCGTTTCACAAGTTGCCCAAGTTAACACTTTTCAAAAAGATGCCACTTAATGATTTTAAATTGTAATCGGGTGACAAGAAAAGTATAATGTGTTTGGTCTCAATCACGGGCAACTATTGGATAAATGTGTTTAATTTTATGAAGGCTTATAATCCTAAGTGCCTCAATCACTTCATAACATGCATGCAAATTTTAATTCGCCTCAATAAGACCGCAGGTCATGCTCTAGAATGCACAATCTAAGTGAAAATCACTCAAATATCAAGGAAGAGGGGTTAAAAATTGATGATGTGTATACCCCTTTAAAGGCTCAAAACTCACATTTGTAGTCTCAAAGCAATGACACGAATGAAAACACATGATTTTGCTAATTCTTAGTTTTCAAATGATATTCTCAATCCAGTCTCAATTAATTGACAATTTTTTTTTAAATTAAGTTCCCAATGAAAAAAAAATAACTTCAAAAATCTGATTTTAATCAAATATAAAGTTATTACTTGAAACAAACAGTTTAAATTAATTAATAAAAAAATCTATTAAACAAAACATAATAAACCTATCCCCATACTTAAAGTGAAGCATTGTCCCCAATGCTTCCCCACACTTTAAGCAAAAATTAGGGCAGGATAAAAATTATTGGTAAGAAATGATTAGTTTGAATGAACTTCCCTAATGGTGAGCTGAGTCTCTTGCATGTGTTTGCAATGTAGAAGTGAATCAACCTCCAATGTTTGTGTATTTTGGCTAAGAGAACTAATGCGTTTTGCTTTTATTATTATATATTATTATATTGTGTACATTTTCTTACAATTGCCACAAATTCGAGAAGTCACATAAACCGACACATTATTAACTTAGATAAAATAGAATAAAATAGAATAAAAATTTTAGAGATGATGATGATGATGATGATAATAATAATAATAGTAATAATAATATAACTTTAGTTACCTCCTGAGAAGTGTTTTTCTATAGTCGTAAACTTGACATTACCTCTTTTCAATTAGGTGGATCAACAAGGGTTTGTGAAAACCCTTTCATTATTGGTTCTCCAGTGAAGTAGTGTTTCAATCTTTGCCCATTGACCTTGAATGTGCCACCATTTTCGCTCCACACCTCCATTGTTCAATATGGATATACTTTTGTGACTTTGAAAGGTCCCTACCACCTCGATCGAAGCTTACCAGGAAAGAGTTTGAGTCGAGAGTTGAATAGTAAAACAGAGTCACCTTCTTTGAACTCCCTTCGAATAATTCTTTTGTCATGCCAACGCTTTGTGTTTTCTTTGTAGGTTTTGGCATTCTCATATGCTTCAAGTCTTAATTCCTCTAGTTCATTGAGTTGAAGCTTCCTCTTCTCACTAGCTTTTGTCATGTCAAAATTGAGGAATTTTATCGCCCATAAAGCTTTATGTTCAAGCTCCACAGGAAGATGGCAAGGTTTTCCATAGATCAATCGGAATGGTGTCATCCCAATTGGAGTCTTATGAGATGTGCGGTATGCCTAAGAGCATCATCAAGTTTAAGAGACCAATCGCAACGAGCTTTGTTAACAGTTCTTTCCAGATTATGCTTGATCTCTCTATTCGAAACCTCAACTTGCCCACTTGTTTGAGGATGATAGGGAGTGGCCACCTTATGAGTTACCCCATATTTTGTTAGAAGATTCTCAAATTGCTTTTCAGTAAAATGAGATCATCCATCACTAATGACAGTTCGTGGTACTCCAAATCTAGGAAAAATTACTCTCTTAAACAATTTGATTACAACCTTTGAGTCATTTGTTGGGGATGCAATAGCTTCGACCCACTTTCAAACACAGTCAATAGCTACAAGGATGTACTTATTGTTGTTGGAAGAAGGGAAGGGGCCCATGAAGTCGATCCCCCAAACATCAAAGATCTCTACCTCCAAAATGTTGTTTAGAGGCATTTCGTTCCTTCTAGAAATGTTACCACTTCTTTGGCAAGAGTCGCATGAGAGCACAAAGGACCTTGAATCTTTGAATATTGTTGGCCAATAGAAACCAGACTGTAGGATCTTTGCAGCAGTTTTAGAGGAGCTGGCATGGCCACCATAAGAAGAAGCATGGCAATGAAAAAGGATGCTTTGGATTTCTTCTTTGGGAACGCATCTTCTATATATGCCATCGGCACATTTCCTCAAAAGGAGAGGTTCTTCCCAAATGTAGTGTTTAACATCTGAAAAGAACTTCTTCTTTTGTTGGTAATTGAGCTCAGGTGGTAATACTCCACAAGCAAGATAGTTAACAAAGTCAGCATACCATGGAGTGATTGCTTGTGAGAGAGCAAAGAGTTGTTCATCAGGAAAAAATTCATCAATGGGGACATCTTCTTCAATGTTTGGATTATAAGGAAGCCTTGAAAGGTGATCAGCAACAACGTTTTCTATTCCTTTCTTGTCTTTAATCTCCAAATCAAATTATTGGAGAAGTAGAATCCAGCGGATGAGGCGTGGCTTTGCATCTTTCTTTTGAAGTAGGTACTTGATGGCAGAGTGATCAGTATATACAATCACCTTTGAGCCCACCAAGTACGATCGGAATTTTACAAATGCAAAGACAATTGCCAACAGTTCTTTCTCGGTTGTTGCATAATTTTGTTGAGCTTCATCAAGTGTTTTGCTAGCATAGTATATAGCATGAAGTTTCTTGTCCTTTATTTGCCCTAGGAAAGCACCTACGGCATGGTCGCTAGCATCACACATAAGCTCGAAAGGTAAACTCCAATCAGGTGCTTGTATGATAGGAGCTGAAATCAAGGCTTTCTTCAACCTGAAAAATGCTTCTAGGCACTCTTGATCAAAGTCAAATGCAGCATCTTTCATTAAAAGATTAGGAAGAGGCTTAGTGATTTTTGAGAAATCTTTTATGAATCTTCGATAAAAACCAGCATGCCCCAAAAAGCTTCTCATTTCTTTAACATTTTTGGGTGGGGGCATTTTCTCAATTACCTCAATTTTGGCCTTATGTACTTCAATACCCTTTTCGGATATCAAGTGTCCCAAGACTATTCCCTTTTTAACCATGAAATGGCATTTTTCCCAATTTAAAACGAGATTCATGTCATGACATCTTGTAAGAACTTTAGATAGATTTTCCAAACAGTTATCAAAACTTGTGCCATATACAAAGAAGTCATCCATGAATACTTCCATTATGTTTTCAATTAAATCGAAAAAAATGGCAGTCATGCATCTTTGAAAAGTAGTCGGAGCATTACACAGACCAAATGGCATTCTCCTATAGGCAAAAGTGCCATAAGGACAGGTAAAAGTAGTATTTTCTTGGCCTTGCGGATGAATGGGTATTTGGTGAAAACCAGAATATCCATCCAAGTAGCAGAAGTGTGAATGCTTAGCTAATATTTCGAGCATTTGATCAATAAAAGGGAGAGGGAAGTGATCTTTCTTTGTGGCTTTGTTTAATTTTCTATAATCTATGCACATTCTCCATCCTGTTACTGTCCTAATAGGGATCAACTCATTATTTTCATTTGTTATTACAGTTATTCCCCCTTTATTTGGCACTACATGCACAGGACTTACCCATTCACTATCCGAAATGAGATAGATTACACCGACATCCAACAGTCTAAGGATTTCCTTTTTTACAACCTCCTTGATGTTGGGATTTAGGCGTCTTTGAGGTTCAATAGAAGGCTTACAACCTTCCTTCAAAAGTATCCTATGCATGCATAGCGATGGGTTTATACCTTTTATATCTTCCATTGTATATCCTATAATAGATCTATGTAATCTAAGTTCTTTTAATAATTTTTCAGTTTCATTTTCATTTAGATTTGCATTGATTATTACTGGATATGTAGAGTTAGGACCAAGAAATTCATACCTCAGTTGAGTGGGAAGAGGTTTATGTTCTACCTTTGGTGGTTTCTTTTCTTTCCATGCAAAACAGCTAGCTTCAGTATCTAGCTTTTCAATTTGAGTCTTTTTCAATGTTGGGGCCTCTTTAAGGAGTTTAGCATAGGAGCTTGTTTCTAAATCATTGTTGATATCATCATCAGTTTCACAAATCAAACACTGTTCCAATGGATCTTGGGAACGATATTTGAAGCTTTTATCTGTCACTACTCAGTGCAAGAGATCGATTCTACAACATGAATCTTCTATAGCAGGTTGTTTCACCATGTTGGAGATATCGAATTCCACTTTCTTATCACCAATGGTTAAAGAAAGATTTCCATTTTTCACATCTATTATTGCACCAGCAGTAGCTAAGAAAGGTCTCCCAAGAAGAATAGGGATAGAAGTATCCTCCTCCATCTCCAAGACCACAAAGTCAACAGGAATGAAAAAGTTTCCAACCTTAATTGGAACATCCTCCAAGATTCCCACAACATACTTCACAGATCGATCAGCTAGTTGAAGGGAAATTCTTGTAGGTTTTAATTCTCCAATATCAAGCTTCTTGCAGATAGAAAGAGGCATTAAGCTCACGCTTGCTCCCAGATCACACAAAGCTCTCTCAAAGGCCATGTTACCAATTAGACAAGGGATGTTGAAACTCCCAGGATCTTTCAATTTGGGAGGTAGCTTGTTTTGCAAAATGGCACTACATTCCTCAGCTAAAGCAACTGTTTCACATTCCTCTAGCTTTCTTTTATTTGAAATGATATCTTTTAAAAATTTAGCATATGAGGGCATTTGTAACAGTGCTTCAGTAAAATGAGTAGTAATGGAAAGTTTTTTCAAAATTTCCAAAAATTTCCCAAATTGTTTATCTAATTTGGCCTTGGCTAACCTTTGAGGGAACGAAATTGGAGGTTGGTAAGGAGCAAGTGTTACATTCGAAGTTTCCTTTTGTTTGTCCTTTCTTGCATTATCTTGCTTTGCTTCCTCTTCTTTGTTTTGTGGTTCATCAATCACCACCTTTGGTTCATCAGTTACCGCTTTTGGATCTTCCAATGCCTTACCACTCCTCAAAGTGATAGCATTGATATGTTCATTTGGATTAGTTTCAGGCTTTCCGGGTAGCATATCGGGAGCTCTAGATGATGATGCTGCTTGTTGAGCAATTTGATGTTCTAGCATTTTGTTGTGGGTTGCTAGATTATCAAATTTTGAAGATAGTTGTTTGATGGCATCATTAACACTTTCATTTTGTTTGACTTGGGTCATTATGAATGTCTCTAATAAGCTCTCCAAGTTTGATTTTTGAGGAGGAGGTGGATTGTTGTAATTCCTTGGTGGGAAACCGGGTGGTTGTTTTTGGAAAGAAGAGGGGTTTAGGACATTGTTGTTTCGGTAAGAAAGGTTGGGGTTGTTGTTGTTTCTTTGGTTGAAATTATTGATGTAGTCCATTTTTTCTATTGGTTGTTCTTGTATAGGATGCACAAGTGAACAGTCTTTAGCAGCATGGCCATTAGTTCCACAAATTTCACAATTTGAAGAACTAACGGCGTTGACAGGATTAGAGTTCATGAGTTCAATCTTCTTTGTGAGAAGATCGACCTTGCTTGCCAGCACTCCAAATGCATCTACTTTGGAAGCTAGATGAGTAAGAGCACTTACTTCAATCATTCCGGCGGATGATGAAGTTGATGTTGATGGTGATTTGTTGGTAGAACCTCTTGCAGATGAGTATCTTCTTCTATTCAAAGAGACTCTATCAAGCAGAGTTATGGCTTCTTTAGTATTCTTTTCCATGAAAGAACCATTAGCAATTGAGTCCAGGCTCATTTGAGCATCGGGAGTCAAACCATTGTAGAAGGTTTGAATACGAAGAGGTTTAGGAATGCCATGATGAGGGCATTTGAGCATTGGTTCTTTGAATCTCTCCCATGCTTCAAATATTGATTCACCTCCCCTTTGGATGAAGCTCATGAGCTGGCTTCGATATTCAACAGTTTTAACAGGAGGGAAGAAGTGATTAAGAAAGTGTTCAGCTAACTTGTCCCATGAATTGAAATAGTTGTGAGGGAAGGATCTCAGCCATCTTGCTGCATCATCTCTTAGAAAGAAATCAAACAGTCTTAGTCGAACAGCATCAGCGGAGACTCCATTCATTTTCACAGTATCGCAATACTTGAGAAAGTTGTCAATGTGGAGCTTTGGATCTTCAAGAGGTGATCCACCAAATTGGTTTTGTTGGATCGTATTGACTAGGCTCATCTTAAGTTCAAAGTTATTTGCTTCCACATTAGGTCTTGCCATTCTTGAATGCAAACCTTCCAAGGTAGAAGCACCATAGTCCTTCAAAGGCTTATCTTCCTCAGCCATTTCTTTGACTATAGTTTGTTGCAATTGATTTTGGAATTGTAGTTGTCTTTGCCTTCTTCTCCTTCTTAGAAGAGTTCTTTCAATTTCGGGATCGAATTGAACTAATGGTTCAATTCGATCTTGAGGCATGCAAGGTCGAAACCTACAAAATAAAAAAGAAAAAAGAAAAAGAAATTGATGGTTTGATCTAATTATCTATAATAACAGTCAATATTAATCAATTAAATCCCCGGCAACGGCGCCAAAAACTTGTTCGCTCTCTAGCAAGTGCACTAGAATTGCCAAGTTATAGTATAAAAGATTATCATCTCCACAGGGATTTAATGACTAAGTACCAACAAATTATAGATTTAATTATCCAAACCGTTAAGTGTATCTCAAAAGTATATGCTAAATTCAAAGTGAATAATGAAAATATATTGAATTGAAATTTAACATATGGAAGTTCTAAATATTCGGTGTGGTGTTGGCCACAATAAGTATGCAAATTAGCCATTATATTTCAATTCCTCTTGTTATGTTCTTATTCATTTAGAAGGTGAACAATCCAATGTAGATATTAGCTTATCTCGAAGTCAAATAACGTATTTAATATGTATAACTTCTACTCTCGTGATAATTATACATATTAAACCCATTAAGTTTCATAATTGTTCATTGGTTCCTCTTAAGAATTAGACCTACTTTCGTGATTTAATAGCTTAAGTTCAAGTTATATAGATCGGACATTAAAATTCTCCTTTCGGTACTTCCTTTAAAGTCCATTATCTTATAAAATTGTTGTCAATTTTTATAAGCATTAAGCATAATATAATTGAATCGTAAATGAATAAAGCTAGAATACTAATGAATAACATTGAAATAATAAAATTCAAGAGGCTCAGCCTACCATCAAAGAATGGATTTTAACTTTAATTGTCCAAGGAGGCTTAACCTAGCCTACCATTCCATTATTAATCAATTATTCATTTAGTATTTAGCCATAACAAGAGTATAAGAATCAAAATACGTTATTTACATTTTATTGGGTAAATACCGCATCCTTAGAATAAGGGAGTTTACTCAGCCATATATATATTGCAAGCCATAAAAATAAATATAAATATAAATAATGGAAAGGAGAATATAAATTAGAACAATATATATATATATATATATAACTTAACTTCTTGAATTATCTCTCTGAATTTTCTCTGAATGCTACCCTCTCTTGATTTTGGCTTCCTCTTTTATTCTCCTTTAATCCCCCGAATGATTTACAATGACCTTGTTTATACAAAAAATATAAACTATTTATGGTTCCTATATTTTTGTAGCATGTTAGTTTACAAACAAAACAAAAGGTTGTATTTGTTATTAAGTTAAGCATTTGAAACATGTAACAATTGCCTTTGAAACATGCAACACTTTCCGTAATATTCTCTTCTTTGTTTGTTTGTTCTCCTTTTCTCCGGTAACTTGTTTCTCTTTTTTTTTTCTGTAAAATAAATATTAAAATAATTTAATAAATTTATGAATATGTATAAATTATATGTATTTATCAAATATCTCAAAATTTATAAATTCTATGAAAAATAATTAGGAATAAAGGTCATATGAGATCAAATGCATATAAATATAATCAAATTATGCCAAAATACATAGATATATTTGGCACTTATCATATAACAACGAATTTGAAATCACAATATCACTTCACAAGGTATGGTATCAATTATAAAGAAATATCACAATAACCACAATAGCATGATAATCACATATTGAATACATGATGATACCAATTGTAAGAGAATATATCATGACAACACTTGTGAATTTTCAACACAAATTGTAAATACCAAATGTATATACTTATTATCACTTGTGAAAATCCACTTGATACCAAATGTGAGCTTTGTAGAAATAATACAAATTTTAGGAAATACTCTTTGAGACTTAAAGATGCAAATAATGATTCATACATGTAGATCTTTTGCTCTTCAATTGTACCTACAAAACAATCATGCTTTGCTTTTCGGTATGCAAATGGTCTTGGATCCATTTTAGTTAGTTAAGGGATTTCCACCCTTATTAACCCAAACAAAATTTCCTTTAGGTATACCATGCACTTTAATATAACACACATTTGAAGTATGTCCATGAGTACCACAATAGAAACATGTTGGTGTATTTGAAAAATCAACCTTAGAAAAATCAACAACATTTCTTTTTTTTTTTGGTTTACATGGGAGGTCTGGGACTAGAACCCATGACCTGGGGGAGGGGGAAATCCTAAGTGTCCCTGCAGCCACCAACTGGGCTGTCTTACGCGGACAATCAACAACATTTATATGAGACTTACTCTTAGCATTAGTATAACCCAAACCAAACTTGTTTGAATTTTCTCTTTGAAAATTTAACAAAGTGCACAATTTAATATCACCAATTGTGAAACTTGCAAGCTTATTTTTCAAAATATCATTTTCATCTTTAAGCAACTTGCAATTCTCACAATCAACCACAACATTCAATCTACTAGCACAATCACAAGAAGAACTAGCATATATGAGATCAAGAGTTTCATTTTGAAGATTAAGCTCATCAACTTGTTTTTGAAGTTCTCTAATCTCTTGTTGATGTTTCAAAATGAGCTTCTTCCTTTCTAAATTTTTCAAAGCTAGTTTCTTAAGTTATTCATGCATTTCTTTCATAAGCATTATATAAAATTTCATATTTGGAAGAAATTTCGGATTTAGTTTCACTTACATCGCTCTCCTCACTTTGTTCATTTGATTCATCATTTGAACTTTCTCCTTCATCTACTTGAACTAGCAAGTTAAGAGTAGCAATTCCTTCATCATCCGAAGAACTACTTGATGTGCTTTCCTTTTCTTCTTCATCCCAAACAATGTATGCCTTTTTGTGCATTGGATGTTTCTTCTCTTTCTCCATCTTTTTGAGATACTTTGAACATGTATACTTTATATGACCGGGTTTTCCGCATTCATGGAAAACCACTCCTTCTTTTGTTGTCTTGGTCTTGTAGTCTGGGGAATTTGTCTCTTTTCTTTAGTCTTTGTTCAACCTTCCTTTTCTCCTTAGAAGCTTGCTAAATTTTCTAAGTAGAAGTCTCATAGCCTCTTCATCAATGTCCAAATCGGAATCTTCATCATCGGAACTCTCTTCCTTTTTATATGAACTTTTAGTTTTAAGAGCAATTCCTTTTCTTTCTTTGTTCTTTTCCGACTCTTCATGCATATGCAAACGTTCAAGCTTCATTTCATGTTCTTGAAGCTTTCCGAAAAGTGTAGCTAAGTCCATGGTGTCCAAGTCCTTTGATTCTATAATTGCGGTAACCTTAGGTTGTCATTCCCTGCTTAGACATCTTAAAACTTTGTTAACAAGTTCACAATTCATGAAAGTTTTTCCAAGATCAATGAGATGATTAATAATATGAGTAAAACGTTTTTGCATATTACATATAGGTTCATTAGGCAACATACGAAACAATTCATATTCATGCATCAAAGAATTTAATCTAGCACGCCTAACTTCACTAGTGCCTTCATGTGTGACTGGCAAGGTGTCCCACATTTCTTTGGCATTATGACATTGGGAGACCCTAAAGAACTCATCATAAGATAGAGCCGAAGTGATGATTTTTTAGCTTTTAAATCATATTGAATTTTCTTTTTATCATCATTTGTCCACTTATCTTTGGGAATAAGTTGAGATATACCTTCTACTTGTTTTGAGGGAATGTGAGGACCATTCTAAATAGCTTCCCAAATATTCACATCTATTGCTTCAATAAAAATTCTCATTCTAACTTTCCAATAAGCATAACCCTCTCCACCAAACATAGGAGGGCGGTTTAGTGAAGCACCTTCATAACCAAAGGGATTCGAAGAACCCATTGTAGATTCCTCAAGGATCTTTACGAAAAAGCTCTATGCTCGTGTCTTTCGACCGAGCTCTGATACCAATTGTAAGTGACTACAATCGGTGGGTGAAATACCTAGAGAACTCTAGGAGAACACCTAGAAGGGGGGGTTGAATTGGTGTTAAAGAAACCTTGAAAGATTTTCGAATAAAACAAATCGAAACAATTAAAACGAATGATTTTTACAAAATCTGAAACAGATAATCGATTATGATAATGGATAATCGATTATCATCTGACAACAACTTTTCAGATAATCGATTATCACAATGGATAATCGATTATTTACTGCAGAAATCAGAAAATCACTTTTTCAATCGAAAACGAAAATCAATCAATTAACACATAAGATCAGATATAGCACGGAATTGATTAACACCAATATTGTTAATGATTACCTAGGTTATGAAAAAGGTTTTCCCAAATCAATTTGAACAATTAAACCCTAATTCAATCAATTATGGAAAATCAAACTTTTCTAGGTTTTCAATGAAGAACAATATGAAATGACAAATATCAAAGAGTTAAGGGAAGACAAGCTTGCTCAGAGATTTAGACTGGTTCACTCACAACCACCGTGAGCTACATCTAGTTCCCTCTTATCACAAGAGAGAGTTTCTTCAATAAGGAATTAGAATTCTCAAATTACAAGTAATCCGCCTCTCAAGACTCCCTTCTTGATAACCTCCAAGAGATACCTCACTCATGTCTTGCGGATTGAACTTCTAATCTAACCTTCTTCCCTTGCTTGTTGATAACCCCACAACAATGCTTCCACTTGCTTGTTGATTCCTCACAACAAGACTTCCAATTTGCTTGTTAACACAACAAGACTTCCAAGACAATTTGCTTGATGAACAACCACCAAGACTTTCAATTTGTTGTAGATAGCTTGCCTTCTTGCAATGATTACAACACAATTGAAAACACAATAACCTAATGAATCTCCTTCAAGAACTATGAACAATTAGTAATTGAGATTCAAAAGTTTCTTGATCAAAGAATATGAAAAGTAAGAACTTTGATCTTTGAGAAAGTGAGAGAGAAAGTTGAGAGAATAGTGTGGCTTTTGATATTTCCTAGAAAATGATATGAAAATGAAATTAGTTCTTCACAAAGGTTGGGAAAAGTTTTATATAGAATACCCAAAAGTTAGGAAACTTAAAAACTGATTTTGAGAAGTGAAAAACGATTTTTAAAAAGCTTTCTGCTAGTCATAATCGATTATTCACACATCATAATCGATTATGCCTTTGTTAACCTTGATAATCGATTATTTCAACCTCATAATCGATTAAGACCTGATCAGACTTCTCATAATCGATTATGACCTTCAGATAATCGATTATGAAGTTCAAAACTTGACTAAAAACTTGTTTTCTCAAAACTAAACCTTTTCTTTCAAACCTTTAAGCCACCTATTGATTTAGGTTAAGTGAAATACTCAAATCATAATATGATCATGCACTTGATAGAGATTCACCACCCTCTAATAAACTCTACCCAAATCATCAAACTCTAAGACTCAAAATAAAGAAATTACAAACAATACACAAATTGAATCTTAATGAGTTTGCTCTCTCTTCATCATTGTTGTTTGTTGTGCTTTTGGTGAGCTTCTCCATGACTTGAGCTTATTCAAAACATTGTCATTATCAAAACCATCAAAACCATGCATTTGCAAAATAGATCTCACAATCTCCACATGCACATGCACACTAGATATAACACTTTGAATCAGTGGGCACTTCCTAGAGACGTTTCTGACTATTATCCTTGTAGTGTCCTAGAACACTATGTTCTTAACCCTCTAAGTCCTCAAGATTATGGTAATCAGGAGTTCAAGAGAGGATCAAGTGTTTATGTGTGACCTTATGGTTTTTCTGCAGTTCCAGTTGGGAAAAGCAGGGTTTCCCCAATCAACAGGTGTGTGCAGAGTGTCAACTTAGGGATGAGAGTACGTACCTGAACCCTAGCTGTAGTTAGCTATTTATAGGGTTTGAGGAAGCTGATATGGGCCGTATGGGCCTTGTACCAGAGTTGAGCTGAACCAGGATTCTGTGAGATAATATCGGAGGTTTATGCTCTTAGAATCTGGATAGGATCAGCTTAACGATCCCATGTCTAGGCTGTTGCGAGATTCCAGGAGAGATTTGCGGAAGAGATAGAAAGCTGTGGTAACTGAATCTATCTACCAGCCGACGTTATATCTCGACCCTGGAGTCCCGAGCCGATGGGCTGAAGACCATTGGCGAGGCTCGGCCCCATCAAGTCCGAGCCTGGTCTTTTATTGTACTCGGAACCAGCGAGTCCGAGCGAGGGACGTTTGTGCTGAGTAAACCGAGGGAGGGGTCCTTGAAGAATCCTTATATAAGACTTAATCCTTATTCGGTCGGCAGACCCTACAAGCCCCCCAGCTCGTAAGACTTTATAAAGTCTGTGACGAGGTAGCATGTGTTTAGGGTTGGACCTTCTAGATGTCTTAGTTCGAATGTGTGACAGCTGTCCGAGGTGACATTTTGGTTTCTCTAGGTACGGCGCGTTCTCTTGTAAGTTGTGCCAAATCATTGCAATTTTTGAAATTTGAAAAAGCGTCCATTGAAACCGCCACGTCTCATTCAACGAGTGGTTGCATGGGTTGATGGGCTTTCGGCCCAAATGCGTGTCATGGAGGGAAACTGAAATGTTTTCTTCATTAGTTCGAACCCTCTTACTACCCCCACTCATTTTCCTTCTCACTCCAGGATCTTCTCAAATCATAATCCCCTCATTCCCTCTCCAATTTCCTTTCCACCGTCTCCGTCTCCCAATCCTCAGCACTCTCTCATCATCCTTTCCAACAACCAAAAGCAGGTAACTTCCTCTACTCTTCTTATTTCTATTTCTGCTATTTCCTCCTTTTGTGCGATTTCTGCTTCAGGGATTTTGGTTTTGGGGGTTTTGCAGGGGCTAGTACGAGCTGGGGGGCTTGTAGGGTCTGCCGACCCTACAATCCTGTTATTTTGAAGAGGGGGTTGATAATTGGGGGCCCAAACCGTTTTGTTTCTTCAATTATTGGCTTTCTGCTGATGGTTTTATTGAGTTAGTTGAATCGTTTTGGTCTTCTTCTTTGGTTAATGGGTGGAAGGGTTTCTGTATAAAGGAAAAGCTTTGTTTGCTCAAGATTGCTATAAAGGACTGGAATTTACATGTGTTATGTGATATTGATGTGAAGGCTTGGTCTCTTAAAAATGATATATCTCTCTTGGATAATAAAGCTGAATTGAGAGGCCTTGAAAATGAGGAGATTATTTAGAGGCGAGAGAAATTTGCAGCTTTGTCGAAGTGTTTGAAGGATAAAGAGAGTGTTCTCAAGCAGACCGGGTTCAGTGGCTTAAACATGGTGATGAAAATTTTAAATTTTTTCATGCTTCTATTAATTCTAGGAGAAGGAGGAATAATCTTTGTGCTCTTTGGGATGGTAATTCCTGGATTGAGGACACGGGCGCAATCAAGGCGTTTGTTTTGGCTTTTTTTAGGAGTATTTTGATGAACCTGTTAAGCAAAGGCCGAAGCTTGATGGTCTTTCTTTTACCACTCTTTCAGATGATGATAATCGTGGCTTGACTGAGCAATTTTCCTTGGAAGAGCTTGATGATGTTGTGGTTTGTTGTGATGGGGATAAAAGCCCTGGGCCACATGGTTTTAATTTTAACTTCATAAAAAAATTATGGTATCTTATTAAAGGTGAGGTTTGGGACTTGGTGAATGAATTCCACAACAATGCTAGGCTTCGTAAGGCATTATCCTCTTATTTTATGGCTCTGATTCCTAAAGTTTCTTCTCCCCATCAATTGAGTGAGTACCGTCCTATCTCTTTATTACGTAGTATGTATAAACTAATTGCAAAATTGTTGACGGCTCGTGTAATACCCGCAATTTTTCATATTTTAATAAATTGATTTTTGGATATTTATGATTGAGCATTTCTTTTCGAATTTATATAAATATATTATTTGATTTATATTTACACGTGTGAAGAGGTGGAATTTATTTTATTTTGTGTTTTGGAGAAATTTATTCTTTAAAGCTTTTAAAATTTAAACTCTTGAAAGTTATTTAAAGTGGCTCAAGTTCTTAAGGAGGGGCGACCAATGCATGTAGGGCACTCACTTCTTGAAAGTTCTTAAAGTGGCTCAAGTTCTTAGGATAGGGTAATTACTTTTTGTTGATGATTTAATGTCTTTAACTTTCAAGAAGTAAATAAAGGTGGTGCATTTATTTTGGTGTGTTATGATTTTGCGATTTATTGATTTAAAAGATTTATTCAACTTTGAAAATTCATAACTTTTGATCGATAAATCCAAACCAAACGAATTTATAGTCAAAACGATCGTATTGAAATGTAGAATTTATTTTTATAGAGTTTGGTATTTAAGTATGCATTCTCGAAATTTTCATATTTTTGGAAATTATAATGTTTTATTATTTAAGAAAATTGAAATATGATTTTCAAATGATATTCACTGTATTGGAAAAATATTATTTTCTATAGTATTAGTGTTACACGGTTTGGAGTATTTATTTTATGCATTTCAAATTTTAAATTGTTAGACATGTATTTATGAGTGCACAAGACCCTAGGGTATCCTAATTCAATGCAACATATCTCTAAAGTACCTTATTTCAGACCCACATTTAATTACCCTATCCTAAAGTAGATTTTCAGCCCAATGAGGGACCGAGCTTTTTATCCCTTCACACTCTCCCACTCTTATCTATTTTTAAAACCTCATTTTTAGTTGATGAACCCCATCCCCCATGGCCTTTATAAATACCCTTCACCCACCCCTTTCCCTCATTTTAGACTTAGAAAATTTGCAGAAGTGTTGACTAGAAGTCAAATTTCGACAAGTGGAAAGAATGTCGAATGCATAAGTGATGTCGACAGAAGTGTACTTAGCTTACATGCCTAAAAGTGACTTCAACGGATGTGCACGTGTATCAACAGGATGGAAAAGATCGACAATATAAGTGATGTCGACGAAAGAGTACTTAAGCGAACTGCTTAAAAGTGACTTCGAAGGACATGGACGTAAGTCGACAAATGGAGGCATCATAATGAGGACGGCGTCGAAAGAGTATTAACATGGAAACCGAGGAGGTTAGAGTAGTAATGATGATGCATTGGGAATAAGAGAACGGTCACATAACATTTAATGCACTTCCTTATAGCTATAAATACGTCACTTCCACCGTTCAAAGGGCCAAAAGTGTGTAAATGGCAGAAACGATAGACCAACCTTATGATTTCTGGAAAGAAGAGAAGCTATTCGAAGGAGTGAAGAAGAAGAGTCTCATAGAGATTAAACATGTGAGATTAAAGGGATTCGGAAGAGAGAGGAACAATTTCAAAATCTTTACTCCGAAGCCCCACCTTTCCTTGTTAATGGTGAAAGATTAAACACGTGAGATTACACAGGGGTCACCTCTTGTATTTCAAGATGAGATGAAAAGCCTAGATAAAGGGCACACTCCAACTGAAATACTAGTTTAGGTGGTATCTAGGAGTCTTCCGTAACTCAAAGTTGAAACATTTTCCCAGGAAAAGCTTTGAGTATCTTTCCATTTAAAGAGGGAAAGGAAAAGTCCTCTATGGATAATCCCTCAGGAGAGATTATAACATGATCACTGGCTAGGTTGATGGCCAAAATCATGGCTAAGTCAGCAATTATGTCATCAAAATCGACTAGGGGATTAATTCAATAGAGGCCGACACCTTGTCGAAAGGAGCTTGGTGTCAACAGGGATCCTAGAAGCCCAAAAGGCAGGGGGATGTTACTTCGACAAAGTTGGCAAAGGACTTGTGTAAAAATCCCAAAAGTTTCAAAGTTGCTTTATTTCAGTTGTGAGAAGATGCTTGTCGAAGAAGAATTATTGAAGACTACCGAAGACATGTGGCAAAAGGAGAACAAACGAAGAAACTGCATCGTGGGTAGTTATTTCGTGGGTAGTTGCTTAGTTAGGACGTGGCTGTTGCGGTTATGCAGAACGTGCCCATTAATGTAGTGTAAGGGTAGTTGATTTTTAGGACTATAAATAGGTAATTACTTGTTTGTAATCGGGGTTGGCACATTGGTAACCATCCTAACATCTCACCGCAAGCATATTAACGGAGAAAATACCATTGTAATAACCACTTTACATTTCCAGCACTTTACGACTTCAATGCAATCTTTTCGTTTTTCTTTACTTTTTCAGCACTTTTAAATTTTGCCTTTACGTTTCCAGCACCTCTAAATTCGCGCATTTTTACTGCTTTAACCTTTACGTTCCTGCACTTTACCGCTTTTTGATTTGGATCTGATATATAGTGTTTTTGAGCATTAATTAACTCCCTTTTACTATAGATTTGGCTTGTTTCTTGAGTAAATATTAGGTTTTTGTTATGTTTTTAGGAAAGTTAGGTAAATTAGAGTGCTTGAATGTTTTGATCCGTTTCACTCTTCAGGTTTTTCAAAAATTTTAGACAATTCTTTATAGAACAGTGATATATATATTCGAAAGCACTAGAATCAGCGATTCAAATAACGGTCCGCAAAACGGAATGCGGCCATTACGTAACGGTTGCGGAAGGCACCGTTACCGCATCACACCGCAATTGCGGTGTGATTCTACATCACAGAAAAAACGACAATGTTTTCCCATCCCATCCCCCGTTTTTCACATCAAATGACAGAAAAATTAAAAAAAATGGGTTTGCTTTTGTCAGAAAAGATTCTAAATCAGTGAAAGGAGAAGAATAAAAAAACAAAAACATAATATTCTCTCAATAATTCATTCACTCACTCATTGTTGTTGCCTCTTTGCTCTTGGTCTCTGGCTCTCTGTCTCTTTCCTAATTCCTTGCCCTACTCTGTTGTGCTTATCTCCTTTTCTTCATCTATCAATTTGAGTTGTGCGCCACCCCATCTAGATCTGGTCACCGCCATCTACCGCAGCTTCAATCGACAGTTTCAAAAGGTAAATTGCAAACCCATTTGTCTTTTGTTGTTAATATATGAGAGGGAGAGTAGAGGCGGTAGAGCATGTGGGTTGTGTGGTTAATATATGAGATGGGGTCAAACAAGAAAAAAAATTGAGAATGAAAGTGAAAATAAAAATTGTGATTTGTGAGACTTGAGTTTGAGTTTGAGTGCTTCGAAGAAGAAGAAGGGAACAGGTGAACAGCTATGGCTTTTGGCAAATCTTGTACTGTAATACACTAACACTACAGCTAGGCTTTTTTTTCTTATTAGATTAACGTGTGGACTGTGGACTTCAGCCCAAATCCAGGTTTTCTTTTTTTATATATATATATACTCCCTCCGTCCCTAATATAAGTATCATTTGACCAATTTCACTCCCTTTAAGAAAGTTAGTTAATATTGTTAGTGGTATTGAAAATGTAAATATTTGGTATACTTTTTCAAAAGTACCCCTATAGTTATTATTGGAAATCTAAAAAGTGTTGAGTAAATAGGGGTGTTTGTGGAAAAGAATTAATTAATGCTATTGGAAATTGGAAATGGGGCTTATATTAAGGACCAAAAAAAAGTCTTCAAAAGGTGCTTATATATAGAACCGGAGGGAGTAATAGCTTTTACACATTATAATGTTTAATGATAATTTATTTTTTAATCTTTTAATAGACAACTATTTTACAAAGCTATTGCTTGACAATCATGATAATCAATTTATGTATATAATACAGGTATTGTAAAATTTTCATAATGCCTCCAAGAGAAGTATTTCTAACCAAAGGGTTAGATGGTGCTCCGAGTAATGATATTGGATGGCATTTTGGAACTCCTATGCCTGAAAATAGAAACAACATTAGGTGCTTACTATGCCATAAGGTAATAACAGTTGGTATTACTAGATTGAAGCAACACATAGCACATTTTCAAGGACAAGTGACAACTTGTCCTAGAATTAGCACTTTGGTCAGAGAAAGCATGCTGAAACTCCTTCAAGATGCGAAAGAAAAAAAGCGTGACTCTAAAAAACGAAAAGAGAGTTTGAAGCACGATTACGAGGAGACAATGTTGATATGAAGAAGATCTTGATGCCCATATTGATGAACAAGTGAGGCAAGCTTCACAAGAAAGTCGTAGATCACATTATGAATGGGAACAAAGGCAACAATTCAGGAATCAAACAGGAGGATCTGCGAATATATATGATCAAGGTGGAAGCTCTCGTGCAAGTTTCAGTGAAGCTCCTAGGTCACGAGATATTGAATTTAATTTGAGGTCTACAAATGTTGATCTAGAGAGGAGTAGAAGCGCAAAGCAACCAAAAATAAAAGGTGACTTTATGAAAACAGCTAGATTGAAGCTTAGAGAAGCAGTTGGCAAGTTTCTAATTTATGAAAGATTTCCTATGAATTTGTCAAGGTCTCCCTGGTTTCACAATTTGATTGTTGCAGCTGCTGAGGTTGGCAAAAGAGTTAAGCTCCCAACTCCTTATGAGGTTTCAACTGTGTATCTGAAGAATGAGTATAATATCATTTGTGAATGGATAAAAACGTTGAAAGATACATGGAAGGAAACCGGAGTAACAATAATGTGCGATGGTTGGACAAATGGTATAAACCACAAGCACATTATGAATTTTCTTGTGTATTCCAGCAAGGGGACAATTTTCACAAATTCTATTGATGCATCTGAAGTTGATAGCAGAAATGCAGATTATTACTTTCAGTTATTGAATAAAATTGTTGACGAAGTAGGAGAGGAGTATGTCGTCCAAGTTGTTACAGATAATGAAGCAGAACTAAAAGCTGCTAGACAAAGGTTGATGGAAAAGAGGCCACATTTGTACTGGTCTGCATGTGCAGCTCACTGCTTAGATCTTTGCTTGGAGGATATAGGAAAGAAGAAAAATGTGAGAAAATCACTAGATGAAGCAAAGAGTGTGACATCCTTCATTTATAACCACATATGGACCGTAAACCTCATGAAAAAGTATACTAATGGTAGAGAAATTGTCTGTCCTGCCATCACTCGGTTCGCTACACAGGTCTTGCAACTTCGGGCAATTGTGAATCAAAAGCAAGGCTTGAAACAAATGTTCAACTCTGAAGAATTTAGAAGATCAAAATTTTATAGACAGAAGAATGGATCGACAATAAAAGCACAGAAGATTGTTTTGGATCATGATTTCTTGAATCGGTCTACTGACATATTAAAAGTATTTGAGCCCATAGTCAAAGTTTTGAGGTTGGTAGATGGTGACTCAAAGCCGACAATGGGTTTTATTTATGAAGCGATTGACCGAGCTAAACATTCAATTCAAAAAAATTGTCGTTACCATTCTTTTTACACTAGTATGATTGATGCACGTTGGAAATTCATGCATTCTAATCTTCACTCTGCAGGTACGTTCATTATATTTTTTTGCAAAATTATTTAAAGCACATATTCATCTTATGATTAATATTCTTATTTTAATCATGATAGGTTATTTTCTTAACCCGCAATTTCAATACGGAGTAGAACATGGAGTTGATGTATATAGAGAAACATTTGAAGGAACTAGTCAAGTCATTATGAGACTCGAAAGAAATATGGAAAACCAAATTTTAGCGTTGAATCAGGTTGATATTGAAAATTTATATTTTAAATGTTTAAATTATAATTTAACATCATAGCTTTACATGTTGACATTTTATATTATGTTGTGTAGTTGATGCTTTATAGAAATAAGATGGAGAGCTTTGGTACACCTCAAGCTCAAATAGGTTGGTCTAAAATGAACCCAGGTAAAATACTATTTCACATTTTTTTTTACACAATTGTATTTAAATTTCCCTTTTATTCATATATTAACTTGTTCATTTTGTTTGTTCATTTGAAAAGCTGAATGGTGGATGATATTTGGCTCAAGCGCTCCTCAACTAAAATGTATAGCAATTAAAGTTCTTAGCCAAACAACTTCAGCCACAAATTGTGAAAGGAACTGGAGCACATTCAGCTATATCCATACAAAAAAAAAAGGAATAGGCTCACTTTCAATAGGTTGAATAGACTCGTTTATACGCATTATAATATGAAGTTGAAAATGCGACATGAAATGAGAAGAAGTCAAGAAGAAATTGAATCAAGTTTCAATCCTATTAATCTTGACTACATATTTCAAGAAGAAGATATATTGTCTGAATGGATAGAAGAAAGGGAGAATCCTACATTGGATGGAGCCCAAAATGTAGAGTGGCTGCCTATAATTGATACTGATGATGAAAATGAAAATATAAATATGGGTGATGATGTTAGTTCCGGTGAAAATAGTGGTGGTTTAAGCCCACCAAGTGATGGCGGTGGCAATGATAGATGGTGGTAATGTAGAAGCTGAACAAAGTGAATATGAAAACGAGCAAAGTCAAAATGATCCATATCAGGAGATGGAGATGCCATACCACAGGCGTGATGAAAACTTGATTGTTGATTTCACAGCTATGCCAGATATGGTTCCTTCTGGTTCAATTGGTGGAAGTAGAAGAGGCGAGTCATCACAATCTAGAAGAGGAAAAAAGAAACAAAATGTTACATTAGAAGATTCTTCCTCTTCTAATCTTGCACAAAGTTTTAGTGACTTTAGCCTTTGACGATGAAACATCTCAAAGTAGTCAAGGGTATAATACAGTACATCCAGCATATTATCCACATGCTTATTTTACCCATAATCAATATGCAACTGGACAAGCTTCACCTCACCTCCCATCAACAACAGGTTATCAAGATCAACAATCAAGTGGTGGATTTTTTTATTACGTCTTTGGGCAAGGTGCTACACAAGGTCATAATCAGGAGGATAGTGGAGGTTATGATTTTCCTCGCCATTCTACCATGTGGTAAAAATTAAAATGTGAGTTTTTTTATATTTAATTTTATACTTTGCTCTTTTTTATTATTTTTGAAGTGACAAATTTTTTTTCATTATTTCAATTGAAAATATTTTATACTCTTATAATTTAAAAATACTAATTGTGACCTTTCATCTGGCTTTTTTTTTTTGTAGGAATATCATATCTCCTAAGTTTGGATCATAACTTTGCTTCTAAAATATTGGATGACAATAAGAATTGAAAGAAAAAATTATATTATTGTAAGTGTCATTCACTTTTGTGAGCGAAGTGAAATATTATAATATCTTATCGTATGTTATTTTGAATTTATATATTTATGTCTTTCTTACCTTTTTTTATAGAAAAATTATGGTTTTTTATTAATAAACAAATATTATTAATATAGCAATAATTATATTTTTTTTTGCTTATTGTGCGAATATATTTTAATTTCACACCGCAACGGCCGCAATTCGCATTACAGCGGGTGCAGTGACCGCAATCGCAATAAATGCAACGCGACTGTTATCGCGACCGCGACCGCAATTTAAAACACTGACCAGAATAAGTAACAAAATTAGGTAGAAAACACTAGAAAGTCTACCGACTTTACATATGGATTTTTGTAGAAAATTAGAATTGTATCACAATATTTAACACAAATTAAAAAACAATGCAAGAGCTATCAGTAACATATTAACAAGATGAATCATGTTGCTTGGAAAAAATAGTATGATATATATTCTGTAATCTGTACAAAGATCAATAGCAATATAACTTAAATTGTCTTAGCAGCCTCATCTCAATGCATATATATATATATATATCTCTCCGACGTATGGTATATAATAAAACAACTTCCGTGGCAGGTAAGAAGAACCTCTGAAAGAAAGGAACGAGGGTTACCCCGCTTGAAGATGTATTAGACTTGAGTCATTCTTCCCCCTAGTGGTTGCATAATCTGAATTTTTCTAATCACTGTGAAATGTTGGTATCAAAGAACAACAAGCTTTAGATGTCAAGTCCCAATAATTTTTGGGGTACGGTGCTATAAGGTTTCAATTGTAGTCTAGTTTGCACATATGCAAGAGCAGTCAGGTTCCTTTCTCACCAGCCTTTTGTCACGGTTGCTCATAAGTTTAATCATGGGTAACTTTTTCACAACTTGGCGCCAGATTTCATTAACTGTTCCATCTGGTTCACCATATTCAAAATATCGCTTCACCTGTAACCATGTAAATTTAAGTTACGTAGAAACAAACACAGGTATATAAGCCTTTGATTTAAGGGGATAATAACCCCAGGTTTATAAGTTTTTGATTCGAGAATTTAACTGAAGTGACTTATGCTTTATAAGTCTCGAATTTATGAATATTTTAACATAATTTTACATTTATCGATATGGATAAGTTAATTAATTAGTCTTATCAAATACTCCCTCCGGTCTTACAGGGCATACTTAACCGAATTACACATACCAAGGAAAGTGGTTGGTTTTATGAATTCTATGAGAATATATTGTAACATTACAATTTTACCCCCTTAACTTTTCTTGGAAAATTCGCACTCATTAATGAACAACAAAAAACACACAGATAGTCAAAGCATTTAATATGGGCAAAAAAGAGAAAAATCAATAAATGATGCATAGAAAATATAAAGTGACTTATAATTAGGACCAAGAAAACTTTCTAGAATGTGACCTATATATAGGACCGAAGGAGTACTTTCATTTTAATAAACTACTCTATATATTTCTTAATTTTTGGTTTTAAAGTCAATTTTTTTTATAACTTTGTGTTTTTATAATTTCAATGCATAATTTTTTTTTCCAATTTTAACCTTTCATTTAAACATTTTTTATTCATTTTTAATTATATTTTTATCCTTTCTGATTCTTAAACTACTATATATTAATTAAAGGATATATTTTCTCATAAAAATTAGATACTAGTACTATATTTTTTTTATAAGGATTAAATAGATATATTTTGAAAAAAAAAACAAATATAAAATTTACAATAATCAATACTTTTTTAATATATATGTACCATTTATAAAATACAAAAGTAAAAAAAATAAAATTGGAGAGAGTAGCTTATAACCTTTGATCTTGACCTTCTCAGCCTTTATCTAGTCATGCATAGTTTTTAATCTTTTAACCACCATTTTAGTCACTTGTTGAGCAATGAGCATCAACACCAAAAAGTAATAAATACGTGAATATCCGGATGTCAAATATCTGGTTTATTTTATTATTTTTAATATAAAATAAGTCTGGTTTTTATCTAGATATCAAATCTAAATATTTAGATAACATTATTATTATTATTATTACTCATAAAGTAAACATGTTTTCTTAATAAAATTTGGCCAATGTCAAAAATTAAGGATGAGTGAAGGTCAAAATTTTTTTCAGGAACCAAAATCAAAACATTTTCAACTTTCAGGGACTAAATACATAAATAAACCATAAAATTTATTGTTTGAAACTATGGACACAGAAACTTATGATGCAATCAATCTTTCTAATTCTTCCAATTAACTATGCCATACTTTCCATGAGCACTCACTTCTCGAACTTCTGCTCCCTTGCTTTCTTATTATTTGTTTTTTTTTTAGAGATTTTTTGTTTTTTTTATCTGTCCTTTTGAGAATTTGAAGAGTGTAATAAATGTTATTTTCTATATGTTTGTTCCTATTTAACATGTATTGGTTTATGTAAATAGTGAAAAAAAATTAATGATTACAAAGAAAGAAAAGGTACAGTGGAAAAAAAAACATAATTAATGTATTGATAATTTTAATAATGATTAGATTTTTTAAATGATGTGTTTTCTTTGAAATAGGACAGATAAATAAAAACGGAAGAGTAATTTTTGTTGCTTAGTTATTTCTTTAGTTGATCCATGTGAAAACTATATGTTAAGTAAATAAGATAACAATAGTTAGTGATAACACAAGCGGGTTTTTGAAACTAACCTCTTTCATTTCTTTTTGATATTCCAGTATCCGATCAGGGGTTATGGCTCTCAACTTCGACACCAAAAATCCTGGCTTTACAGCGGGCTCAGATTCTACAAAAATTGCGATCTTTCTATAGTCTATAACATCTTCAAATGGTAACTCAATATAATCACTAACAACTACTGGAACACAGAGGCTAACTATAGCATCAAAGAGTCGGCATGCCGAAGGAGTATCTCCAGCAGGATGTAGACAGAATTTTGATGTATGCATTCCATGAGAAGCTGCTCGTCTACTCTCTGTTGATTGTGTTCCATGTTTTATTATCACATCCTCTTCATTTTCGAGGATTTTAAAGAGTGTATCACGAATTTTCCCTCCCTGTTAAAAAGATGAGGAATTGAGGACTAAAACAACGCAAATTAACACGAAGGAAGATGTCCAGTAAAGTATGGTATCAACACAATATTCTATTCTTCAATTTTAAAAAAAGTCAATATTATTCTTGAAGTTGTGTACCCTCAGGTCCTATATATAAGCATTTTTTAAGACTTTTCTTTAGTCCTTAATATAACACATATTTCCAACTTTCAATGACATTAATTACTTCTTTTTCACTAACACCCCTATTTACTCAACATTTATTAGATTCCCAATAATAATCATACGTGTGTTTTTGAAAAAGTATACCAAATATTTACATTTCCAATACCAACTAAGTTTCTTAAAGGATGTGAAAATTAGTCAAATGGACTTATAATAAGGACCGAAGGGAGTATCACATATGATAGTGAATAAGCAGTACCAGTTGGAATGCGTTATTTTTTAAAAAACAAATGATTAAATTTCTAGGGTGATTTTTTATATGCTCCATTTTCATAATATTATTGATTTAATAAATAAAAATTTTAATAATTGAGATTAAAAGTTGTAATAATTATAAATTGTAACATTGAACTTAAGGTAAATAGGATGTTGGACAACATCTATTATGGTTTTTTAGAAGATTGTTAAGGTTAATAATGTTATTACATTGATAAAATGATTATTTTAAGTGAACCTGAATATGATAGAATATGACGACAATGATGACAAAGTAAAGTATATGATGTTGAATTATTTGCAATAAGATAAAAATGAGATAAAATTTGAAGTTAAAAACAATATTAAAAAAAATTCATGAAAAACATTTTAAAAAATATATGAATATCATTTTAAAAGAGAAGCATCAATTTTTTTTTCCATAAACAATTTTGCCAATTGATGAGAACCGATATCAGACATGGCATTTCCATAACTACTAGGGATGTAAGTGATTCGGTCTCAAATCGCAAGATCGCTTAGATCGAACTGGATCAGACCGAAAAATATATTTTGGTCTGGTCTCATGGTCCGATCCGATCTCAAAATTTTCAAATCATTATTGCTTTATGGTCCGGCTCATGGTCTCATTATTTTTGAAACCGTTAAAACCGGACCGGACTAGTTACTTAAAAATTATTAAAAAAAAAACACGTTACTACAACCTAATTGATCAATTATGTGCTAAATAGATTGGATCAAACGATTTATGAACAGTTCGATTCGGTACGATTTTTATACATTAAAAATATGTAAATCAAACTAAATTGAACTATGTTAATTTAATTGGTTCGGTCTTTAATATCATTAAAAACTGAACTAGATCAGGCCGTTATATCCCTAATAACTACATATCTCAATTTTTAAAATTGAATATTCATTTTTATAACTCAATTTTTTTTAAAATGTTTAATTTAAACAAACTGAGTTGTACCAAAAACCCATGCATCTATTTAAAAAAAAAAAAAAAAAGTAAAAAACATAAACCCACCTCTTTGCGAAACCGATTCCCCATGAAGAACAACAACGTGTTACGATTCTCCAACCCAACATCACCATCATAACTTCTAATCCGGTGCGAGTAAGGCACAACCACGTCCTTCACCAGCGACCCTTGATCCTCCTTCAATCTCCCAAAATCCGAAACCAGAAGCACACTATTCTTTACCCGATCCAACACCCGCCACATCGCGTTCGGATCCGAAGCAATTATCACGTGATCCCTCCCCTTGTTCCTCCTCCAATACTCCTGCCCCTCCAACCACTCCACCAGTGCCTCCTGATTCTCCGGGTCGCTGTAAAACAGCCCGGACCCGTCCTTGGGTCTGACCGTGTTCGCTGTCAGACTCAAGGACGAGAAGAAAGGCACGTAGAATAAGTCCGCCTCGTCCGGATCCATCACCCGGGTCACCGGCGACCCGATTCTTTCGGATTCGGGTCGGTCGAGGTCCTTGAAGAGGTACCACTCAGCCATGTGCTGGTGGCCCGGGTACTGGAGGGAAGAAATATCATCGTCGTCGGTGAACGGCCGGCCGCCGCGTGAGGCTGAGCGGGCGGCGATGACGCCGTACGTAAACCGCCGGGGGAGGTCGTGGAGGTAGACTTTCACGGCGGCGCCCGTGCCGGCATCGGAGGTGTTGCCGGTGGCGACATTGACGGCGGAGATATCCGTGGTGGAATTGATGAATAAGGCGGTGTCGGTGATGTCGGTAGTGTCAGCGATGGTCGCGGCGACGGTGGAGGAGCTGTTGGGGCGAAGGAAGACAGTGAAGAGAGCGTAGGTGGCGAGGATGGTGAAGAAGGTGGCAAGGATTTGGTTGAGGAGCCTGGCCCACGCGGGCTTGATTATGGGCTTTTGGACCTTGGGGTTGGGGTCCTCTTCCTGCATGGTTTTTATTTTGGGCTTCGGGGGAAGCTGCGGCGCACTTTGATAACGTGCGCGGGGAGGGTACGAGTTCGCTATGGTGTTCGGCTTGCTGTTGGACACTGCAAACTCTGAATTCTTTGTTGTGTTGGGTGATATGAAGAAGAAGGAGGAGCATGCAACCACCGAGATTCAGGTAGTTGAAAATGTGTTGGGTACATGTAATATATGGTGATATAGAAGAGGATGTTTAAAAATATTATTTTTCAATTCTTCGTTTTTTATATATGGAGAAAATATAAAAAAAGATATTGGGTGTTAATCATGTGTGCTTCTGTAATTTTCTTTCTCTTTCGTTCTTTTAATCTGTCTTGATTTATCCTTTTCTGTTGTTTAATTCATTTTGGTGGATGGAAATATTATTTTTGATGATGACAATGAAAGTAACAAAAAAAAAACATTTGAAAGTGACAATATCTAATGTGTAAAGGTAATTTTGCTTGGTTTGACAACTGGTTGGGTTTAGGACAAAACTTGGGACGATACCGATCTTGCACTCATTAAGAGTGGGTGGGATGAATTTGGGTGCGAGTTTAAGGAGAATGAGTATAAAAAAATGAAACCATAATCCATTCTCGTCGGATTCGGGAAACCTACGAGTAACTCATCAAATTATTTTTAATTAATTTTTTAAAGTATTTTTATTATATTAAACAAAGATTATATATGAAATATAGTATAATTCAAATAATATACAATAATAAGTTTAAAAAAAATAATATACAATAATAAATGATAATTTTAAAAATATATAAAGACTTAAGAATTAAATCATGGTTTTAGCCAAATATATTAATTTGACTTCACAATTTAACTATTATTATAATAAAAATTATTTAATTTTTATATCAGGGCGGGTTTCTGAGCAAGGGCGAGGTGGGCACTTCAATCCCAGACCCCCCCCCCCCCCCTCCCAATCTTTTTAAAGCTAGTTTTGGGTTTCTTCAAATTCAAACAGAGTGAATTTTCTCTATCAAAATCTAGTCGATTCAAACGAATATTCGTTGGAATGAGTTTAATTGTCATCCCTAAATTTTACTTTATAATTTCTTTATTCCGCGATTTTAGTTTTTTTTTTTAATTTTAAATTTGGACCTAATGAACAATAAAGAGTTGGTCTAATGTAAGGTTTTGCTTAATCTACAAAATCTATGTATCATATTAGGCTAAATGTTATATATTTAATTTTTGACAGCAAACTTAGTTCAGAAGGACAATCACATTTTCGAAAGGACTTAGTTTACCCTTATATGTGAAGGGATAACCTTGGTTAACACAAAAAGTGACCAACAATATTAGCATGCACTACATGACACATGTCATGCATTCTGAAGCCTAATTGAAATTTCAATTTTTTTTAAATGAAAAATAAACCATTACACATGAATGTTGTCATTTTTTTTTATGAACTGGGTATCCATCCGCGCAACTGGGTGACTAATCTCTCGTACCACAGTCGGGCCCTTTCGGGGGCGATGCTTCCAGTAAAGCTTGCTCCATTCACATGCGTCTCGGGTACGACTCGAACCCACAATCACATGCTTAAGAGACACAAGCCCCTTCCACTTGTGTCAGCCTCCACGGGTAGAATGTTGTCATTTTTATTGGATTGGTAATCAATCTGAATTCAATTACTTTTTTTTTTCCTTTCAAAATACCATTGACAAAATGAAATTATTTACTTTTTCAATATTTTCCAAAGTTGGTGCAAGCATTGTCATTTTTTCAAAAAAATTGTGATTTTGTCAACTTGTATTATATATCTAAATAGAGTAATTTAACTAAAATGACTTGTATTATAGATCTAAATAGAGTAAATTAATTAAAATGAGAAGCAGTTTTTCCAATTGTTGGATTAGAAGATCATTTCAAATCTCGATTTATGACTTTAATTTCCATCTTCATGTTAAAGAAGTTGTTTTATATCATACTTTTTCATATAGGAAATATCTTCAACTAATTTTGGATTAATTAGCATAGTAGTTTCATGATAATAATTTGAAATAATCACTTCACCGAGTACAAAATTGAAAATTTTCAAGTAAATAAATTTAAATAATAATAAGAAATGATTAATAAAAATAAAAATTAAAGGAGTACACAAGTATAAATATTTTAATCATACTCCATTCTTTCCACAAGTTAAGTTCATTAACCTATTTTACTATGTGTTACCAGTTATGTTCATTTAGAAACCTAATATTCATTTATATTTTTTTTATGCATACCTTTATTTATTACATTATCATTTTCACTACTCATTTCTTCATATCTTCAATATAATCTCCATACATTTATTATTACCATCTCTCATATTATTAAATGGGGTAATTTAGTCAAAATATATCAAATTCTTACATCATTTATTCAATTATAATATATTTATGAAAAAAAACACTCCTATAAATCTTCAATTATTCTCCCTATGCGTACGATCTTATTTATTAGACTTTTTTGGAGTTTTTATTTTGGTCATATTTATTACCCCATTTCAATTTTCAATAGCATTTAGTTACTTTTTTCCACAAATACCCCTATTAACTCTACACTTTTTAGAATTCCAATAATAAGGGGTAGTTTTGAAAAAGTATATCAAATTTTCACATTTCTTATACCACTAACAAATTTAATCATTTTCCTTAGTAAGAGTGAAAAACCTCAAAAGAATCAAATAAATAGCACGGAGAAAGCAATATTTATGTTTATGCTCTTTTGTCAATCTTTACCATTCTCCTTAATATCATTATGTGAAAATGGTCTACTTGGTCACCCAAAGATACACCTGACATCCATTTAGTCCCCGAAAAATTTTGGGAATCAATTTAGTCCCCAAAGATCAAAATGACATCTCGTTAGTCCCTCCATCCATAAATCCGTTACTCAACCTTTTTAGTGCCATGTGTCACATTCTCATTGGTTATTTCCGGTGCACATATTTAGACACGAACCACAAGATTATTCCCTCATAAAATCGCAACCGTTGCTTATATCTGACGGTCCAAATTTAAAAATGAAAAATAAAATAATAAAACTATATTTAATATTATTAAAAATTCGAAAAAATATTAAAAAAATTCAGAAAAATATTATTAAAAATATGGAAAAATATTTTTTAAAAAAATATGGAATTTTTTTTATATTTTAAAAATTAATAAAAAATTCTGAAAATAATAAAAAATTCAGAAAATTTTTTAAAAAAAATCTGTAAAATATTTTTAAAAAATACAGAAATTTATTTTATATTTTAAAATTAATAAAAAATTCGGAAAAAAAAATCAGAAAATTTTTAAAAAATCTGTAAAATATTTTTTAAAAAAATACTGAAATTATTTTTATATTTTAAAAATTAATAAAAAATTCAGAAACTAATAAAAAATTCATAAAATTTTTAAAAAATTAGTAAAATATTTTTTAAAAAAATACTGATTTTTTTATATTTAAAAAATTTATAAAAAATTCATAAAATAATAAAAAATTCAGAAAATTTTCAAAAAAATCTGTAAAATATTTTTTAAAAAAATACATAAATTTTTTTATATTTTAAAAATTAATACAAAATTAAGAAAATTTTTAACAATTGGTATCAGAGCTCGGTTTCCATCGTTTTTAACAATTGGTATCAGAGCTCGGTCGAAAGATCGAGCTTAACCGCTTTTCGAAAAAGATTCTAGGAAACCATGGGCTCTAACAATCCATTTGGAGGTGAAGGCTCTTCAATAAACAGACCACCACTATTCAATGGTGATGGTTATGCTTATTGGAAAGCTCGAATGAAAATTTTTATAGAAGCAATTGATATTGATGTTTGGGATGCGATTGAAAACGACCCTCATATTCCGAGAAGGAAAATCGGAGACGATGTTGTAGAAATCCCAAGGACAAGTTGGGATGATGATGATAAAAGAAAAGTGTCTTACGACTTAAAAGCTAAAAACATCATCACCTCGGCCCTGTCCTATGATGAATTTTTCCGAGTATCTCACTGTAAAAATGCTAAACAAATGTGGGATATTCTACAACTGACTCACGAAGGGACAAGTGAAGTTAGACGAGCTCGATTAAATACTTTGATGCATGAGTATGAGTTATTTCGTATGCTTCTGAGCGAATCTGTAAATGACATGCAGAAACGATTTACTCATATTATAAACCATCTTATTGCTCTCGGCAAAACCTTTCAAAATACCGAGGTTATTAACAAAGTTTTGAGATGTCTTAGCAGAGAATGGCAACCGAAGGTTACTGCCATCATGGAATCAAAAGATCTGGATTCTATGGACATAGAAACTTTGTTCGGCAAATTGCAGGAGCATGAGATGGAGCTCGGAAGACTAACCATGCATGAAGAATCTGACAAAAAGAAGAAAGGGATCTCACTCAAGGCCTCATCTAAGTCGACCAAAGTCTCCTCGGACAGCGACTCTAGCTCAGACATCAATGAAGAGACCCTCGGCCTCGTAGTCAGGAAGTTCGGAAAATTCTTCAAAAACAGAAGGAACTTTAAAAATCTTGGCACGAGCTCAAGAGACAAAGTCAAGTGCCATGAATGTGGTAAATCTGGACATATCAAGCCAAATTGTCCCAGGTTGCAGAAAAGAAGCAGTACCGAGAAGAAGAAAGACAAGAACCCCAAATCAAAGAGAGCTTACATCGTCTGGGATGCACCCGAGCAGAATGAATCATCAGTGTCAAGCTCCTCGGACGATGAAGAGACAGCTAATTTGTGCTTAATGGGTAGATGCACTGAGGAAGCCTCAACAAGCGCGAACCTCAGCACCACCGAAGATGAAATCTAACACTTGTGCTTAATGGGAAGACTTGGATCCTCAACCGAGCATGAAAGCAAGATTATGTGCTTAAGGGGAAGACATGACAAAGAAGCTTTACCAAGCTCGGCGTTCGGCTCAACTACACATGAAAATGAGGTATACTCGGATACCGAATCTAATACTGAGTCCGAACTTGATGATTATGAGGAATTATATACTGCCTACACTGAAATGCAATCCGAGTTCAAAAAACTTGCTAAGAGCTATGCTAAGTTGAAAAGAAATGTTTTAAATTATAAAGAGCAAGTTCACGAACTGGAAAAACGCATTGAAATTTTAATGTGCAGCAATGATTCCTTAGAATCCACTATCACTTCTCTGAAAGATAAAAAGTGTGAAGATTGCATTAAATATGAAAAAGAAATTAAAAATTTGAAAACCTCTTATGCAACTTTCTCACAAAGTGATAGGATGTTGGACTGATTACTTGTTCAACAGAGAAGCAGTTCGAACAAAACTGGTCTCGGCTATAAGCATGCCAAAAAGAAAAGTTTTTGTAAAATCGGCTCGTTCTCAAATTTTAAACATGCTAAAAAGCCGACGTGTTCTTACTATGGTTTGCTCGGACATACACCTAATGAATGCAAGATCCGACGCTATGGTGTAGCCGACGACTCTTTTGTTTGGATTGTTAAGGGAGTAAATCCCAGCACTAACCGACAGGGACCCAAAACTGTTTGGGTACCCAAGATGAACAAGTAACACATTTTGTAGGTGTGCTATCGAGCGAAGGAAACACGGTGGTATCTGGACAACAGATGCTCGAAGCACATGACTGGAGATAAGCAGCACTCCATCGAGCTTACTCTAACCGAGAAAGGATATGTCACTTATGGAGACAACAACAAAGGTAAAATTTTGGGTGAAGGTAAAATCGGAAATTCCTCCAACTTGATTATCGAAAATGTTTTATTCGTTCAAGGATTGGAACACAATCTTTTGAGCATAAGCCAACTTCTTGATATCGGTAATCATGTTGTTTTTACCTCCACTCACTGTCTAATTAAAAGTGACAAAGACAATTCAATCAAATTTGTGGGAAAAAGGTCAAACAACACTTATTTGGTAGATTTAAATGAAATTTCCTCTATGGTCTCTACATGCCGAGAGAATGACACTTGGTTATGACATCATCGGACTGCTCACATAAATGTAAATCAGTTAAAGAAACTTCAATCCAAAGACCTAGTGGTCGGACTGCCAAAGCTAAAATTTGATATAGAAGGTGTTTGCACTTCCTATAAGAAGTGTAAACAGACCAAAAATAAATTTTCATCCAAAAAGATGGTGTTCACAACAAGGCCATTAGAAATTCTTCATATGGACTTGTTCGGGCCATCTCAAGTAAAAAGCTTTGGGGGTAACTACTATGCCTTAGTGATTGTTGATGACTTCTCTCGATTTACTTGGACTTTATTTGTAACTGCAAAAAGTGAAACTTTTCAAAGTTTTAAAGAGCTAGTCAAACGAATTCAAAACCAAGTTAACCAAAAAGTTGTTGTTATCCGAACAGACCATGGCGGCGAGTTCAAAAATCATAAATTTGATAAGTTTTGTTCTAAGTTCGGCATTGAGCATCAATTTTCAGCTCCTCGGACTCCCGAGCAAAACGGGGTCATGGAACGGAAAAACCGAGTACTTGAGGAACTTGCTCGGACTATGCTGAATGAATCTCAAATTCCCCATTATTTCTGGGTAGACGCAGTCAACACTGCTTGTCATGTTTTGAACCGAGTTCTTACTCGACCAATCTTAAAGAAAACGCCCTATGAGCTTTACAAGGGTAGAAAGCCCAATATATCTTATTTTCATGCTTTTGGATGTAAAGTTTTTATTTTAAATAATGGAAAAGATTATCTTGGAAAATTTGATTCAAAAGCTGATGAAGGTATATTCCTGGGTTATTCTGCTCGAAGTAAGGCTTACCGAGTGTTCAATAAACGCACTTCCACCATGGAAGAATCTATACATGTGGTATTTGATGAGTCTCCAAGAGGGGACACCTTGAGTTGTGTAAAAAGTGCAGGAATCAAAGAAAACTCACAAGACGAGCAAAATGATGATGACCCAATCTTAATTGAAAAAGAAGCTCATCAAGACAACACCTCTAACAATGGGTATCATCAAGACGACGCTGAAATCGAAGCTTCACGGGACGACCTCCCTCCTGCTTGGAAAACAAACAAGAACCATCCGATCGAAAATGTGCTCGGAGATATATATAAGGGAGTTCTTACTCGTCGGTCAATTCAAAATTTTTGCAATTTCGTCTCTTTTGTTTCTCAGATTGAACCTGATTCTGTTAGTAAAGCGATTGAGGATGAACATTGGGTCATTGCTATGCAAGACGAGCTGAACCAGTTCATCAGAAATGATGTTTGGGAATTAGTTCCTCGGCCTGATGATCATTCTATAATCGGCACAAAATGGATTTTTAGAAACAAAATGGATGAATCAGGAGTAATTATAAGAAACAAAGCAAGATTAGTTGCTCAAGGCTACAACCAAGAGGAAGGTATCGATTATGACGAGACCTTTGCTCCGGTTGCTCGGCTTGAAGCAATCCGAATCTTACTTGCTTTTGCATCTATCATGAAATTCACCCTGTATCAAATGGATGTCAAAAGTGCTTTGTTAAAAGGATTTATAAATGAAGAAGTGTATGTGGAACAACCTCCTGGTTTTGAAAGTCATGAATTTCCCAATCACGTTTACAAACTTAAAAAGGCGCTGTACGGTCTGAAACAAGCTCCGAGAGCTTGGTATGATCGGCTGAGCTCGTTTCTTTTAGAACAAGGATTTGAAAGAGGGAAGGTTGACACTACCTTATTCATTTTAAAGGTGAATTCGAGATGTCAATGTTGACGACATAATCTTCGGTGCTACTAATGTGTCTTTGTGTAAGAAATTTTTAGCACTAATGAAAGGTGAATTCGAGATGTCAATGATGGGAGAACATACATTCTTCCTCAATCTTCAAATTAAGCAAGCCGACGGAGGCATCTTTGTACATCAAGGAAAATACTGTAAAGAGCTTCTGAGGAAATTCGGGATGGAAAATTGCAAGACTGCAGCAACACCGATGAGTACCTCCTGCTACCTCGACAAGGATGAATCAGGTAAATCCATAGATGTAAGTAAATATAGAGGCATGATAGGAAGTCTTCTGTATTTAACTGCATCTCGGCCTGATATTATGTTTAGCGTCTGTATGTGTGCACGGTTTCAAGCTAATCCGAAAGAATCTCATATTACTGCTGTTAAGAGAATTTTTAAGTATTTAAAGGGAACTGAGAACACTGGTATGTTTTATACAAGTGATACAAGTCTTAGTTTGGTTGGATATTCCGATTCGGATTTTGCGGGATGCAAGCTTGATCGAAAAATCACTAGTGGAACTTGTCATCTTCTGAGAAGTTCTCTAGTGTCTTGGTTTTCTAAAAAGCAAGCTTCTGTTGCTCTTTCCACCGCAGAAGCCGAATACATAGCTGCCGGTAGTTGTTGCGCTCAGCTTCTTTGGATGAAGCAACAACTGTCGGACTTCGGTCTAAATTTGGATCACATTCCTATCAAATGTGACAACACAAGTGCAATCAACATAACTAAGAATCCTGTGTATCACTTTCGGACAAAACACATTGAAATAAGACATCATTTTCTAAGAGATCATGTTCAAAAAGGTGATTGTGTTATTGAATTTGTGAGCACTGAAAATCAGTTAGCTGACATTTTTACAAAACCCTTGCCGAAAGACACTCATTTTCATATCGTAAGAGAGCTTGACATACTGGACGAATTCAGTACAAGCTAACTGATCGGTCAGTGTTTTTCAGTCACCAAAATTCATTGTCTTATGTCAATGTCAAACCACTCGGATTTTCTTTCCGTCTAAATTTTTTCAAAAGCTTGTACTTCTCCTCATTGTCCTTCATATTCTTTTCGGGGGAGAAAGGTTGTTTTCTCGGATAGCTTGGCCGCATATAAATTTGCCTATTCCCTCTCTGGAGAAAATTTGATTTTTTACATTACCTTCAGGGGGAGATTGTTGAATTTCTTTTAATTAATCCAACAATTAGTATCAGGCATATATATATTTCCAACTTTCAATTAACTATTTGTTATACTCCTTTGGCAAATGCGCTTAATTTTTCGGCTCCTTTTTTATCATGCCAAAAGGGGGAGAAAGGTAGTTGTTGTTTTTGTTGTTTTCATATGGAAGAAATGTATCAACAATTGGTATCAAGGACATTAATCTTTCAACAAAAGGGGGAGAAAGGGCATTAATCTTTCAACGATTGGTATCGAGGAAGCGAAAGAAACAGTGCTATGGGGAGAAAGATAGTTGTATGGCTCGGTTTCTGGAGACCTGATGTTCAGGGGGAGTATCTTCTCAATCTTGGAGACCTGATGTTCAGGGGGAGTAACTTCTCAATCTTACATTCAGAAAAACCGATCAAGATCTTCACACATTCGTACAAAATCAACAAGCATTTGTCATCATCAAAAAGGGGGAGATTGTTGAATCAAAGATTTTGATGATGACAATTGAATGACAAATGAACAAGTTCAGCGTGAAGTATCTCTGATCTCGGCCACCGACGGAAACAAATTGAATCCGACCAGAATAACAAAGAAGTCAAAATTCCGAAGACTCGCTCGGTGCTCTCGACATCTAGCTCGGAAGGATTAGTGGATTGGACCGTTGTAAATGAAGTCGGAGTTAATCATCTTAAGCTCAGACGTACTCGGAAGTGATCAATCCGAGCCATTGCTCAGAGTCTATCAGTCGGCCCGAGAGATCAGCTCAGCAAAGGGAAATCAGATAGTTGGCCGAGGGATCAGCTCAGCAAGGGAAAAATCGATTTTACCTCTCAAAGTTCCCATGCTCGAAAAGATGTCAAGCTGAAACAAGATGCCAAGCTCGAACTGTCGTCAGGCTCGGCAACACTGTTCATCATCTTCAACCTGCAGCAAGTACAACCCGCATGCACCACATTAATTATGTACCAGTATAGTACTGTGTGTGGCTGACAGTTTTTGTCCTCATCTCAACGGCGCCCAACTGTCATCAAGCTTCAAATTTCAAAATTAGAAAGGGACAGTTTTGGACTGGTCTGATAAAGAACAGACAAAGCAGAACTTGTAGAAAAATGACAGAAAATGTTCTGTTTATCCGTTGGAGCATCAAGGCATATTCCAAAATAATCTTTCCTTTCTTTCCTACCTCATACGTTGGTACCCCTCAATAAAATGAGAGTCTTAGCTTCTCCAAAATATAGAGAACAACACACACGAACTCATAGAGAAAGAAAAGAACAGAGAACAAAAGCCAAAAACTTTCATATTCATTCTCTGTTTTACAAGTGCTCAAACCGCAGAAAAGAGAACCTTGAAAGTGTGAGTGCAAATCTTTCATACTCATAAAACAAGCCTCAAATCGGTTCTCTACATTCTTCAAAGCCTTTCTCAAACACATAACCGAAAGCTCATCTGTTCATTAAACCTTCAGAATCCTATACAATTGAGTCTCGGGTTGGAGCCATCATCTTCTTACAACCATTTCTTCATGTCTTGAGTTTTTCTCTAGCAAGGCGAAAATATTGGAAGGTTTCCAAGTTTGTTCAAGAGGTTCTTGGCGATTGAAGTCTTAGGAGGTTCCTGAGCAAAAATCCAAGGAGGTTCTTTGGTGAAAATCCTTGAAGGTTTCAAGACTGTTAAAGTCCGACGTTGTGCTCGGCATTTTGTATCAGTAGGTAGAAGTCAAGAGTTTGGTACTCTCTTGGTGGGATTAATTCATCCCGTGTAATCTCTATCTATTTGATTTTATTAAAAGCTCCTTAAAGGTTTTAAGGGGGACTGGTCGTAGCTCACTGTGTTGGTGAGTGAACCAGGATAAATCTCGATGTCTCATTTTCTTTACTGCTTTCATTTTCTTTCTGAGCATTTGATAGAACTGCTATAACTCTAACTTGACGCTCGGACAGTGCTAGTAATTTTCTGCTGTAAACCTGATCCTTAGAGTCTGCAGCTCGGATAATCAGTGCTCGGTCTAGAAACTGGTTATCAAGAACTGCTCGGCTCAAAGTCGGGATTTTTACTCTGAACAGCTAGCTTTATCCGACCGATTTTAACACATCACGAAAAATTGGTATTATTGCTTTCAACTACTATTCACCCCCCTCTAGTAGATTGTTATGACCGTTCCCTTGGTTTCCATCGTTTTTAACAATCAGAATCTACCTGACTTAGATACATCACCAAGGCAAAACATATCAGAGACTAAAGAGAACGAATGGTCTTCATCATTGGATGTTGCTACAGGCGCCTCCCCTGGAGATGATACTTCCCTTAATTCCTTCTCCGTACGTAGATCCACCATCTAATCGGCCGACAAAGGACTGATATAAATATACAGTAGAGAAAATAGAGAGACATACAAAGCATCAAACACATCAAAATGTTAAATAGAGCATTAGATCGGATACGGGAAAATCAAGAAAGATAAATTCCAAAACTAACCCAAATCAACTAATTCTAATCCCAAAATTTGCAACTTTCTTAAACATATATCAAAGTTCATCATGTAAAAATTTCAAGTCATTTGCACATTCCAAACTTAGGTTTTTATTTCATTTTTGTACAAAAAATCATTACAGTCCTGCTGCTAGACTGAGAGCAAACACAATTATTACAACTAGTAAACCAACTCCGAAATTGTATGAAAGTTGTTACAAACCTTCCTCACACATCCACGATCACCTCATAAAAATTTCAGATTATTTGGAGTTGCCTAAGTCACGTTTTTCTAATTAAATTATTCTCTAACTCTGAAAAATCTGAACAGAGTTATTCATTGTTTTGCCATTGGTAAAAATACCAAACTAACTCCAAATCTTCTCAAATTTTACAAAGAGTCACTAGACATGTTCATAATACTACCATAAAAATTTCAAGCCATTCAGATTAGTTTAAGTTTGAAAAATCTGTTTTCATTTAACCCGAAAAACTTGTTTTTTTTTCGAAATTGTTTTCACAAGAATGACTCTTGTAAAATTAGTAAAACAATCCCAAAAATCATATAAAAATTCAGGGAACTTCACATCTAACTAAATGAAATAGTGACCAAGTTTAATAGGCATTGAACTTGGGGAAACAATTTTCAATCAGATATTTTGCCATTTAAAGCACAAGCTTTTCATAAACAGCCTTTGACAAACGAAATTCATTTAAAATATCAACACAAGTTTAAATCAACTCAAACTCTCCAGAACACATTCAAACAACATTAAGAACAACATATCAAATTTTTAGGGCAATCAAATTAGCAGAACTAACATTCATCAAAACCTCCTGCAAGTTAGAGTAATATGTTCAAAAATTCAGCATAGGATTAAATGGACATTTTCTTTATCATTCTTTTATAAACAGCCCCTATAGGACTCTAATCACACTCCAAACACACAATAACACATAACAAATTACTACATGCATCAAAGAACAATAAATCAACATATACCATTCAGTCGGTCTTATTTTACAACACCTAGCTCCTCAACTTAAAACTTCAACTTTTATCAATTAATCTTTTCATGAAACTCAAGACCTAACATGCAAGCACCAATAAGTAGAAAATCAACAATAAAAGCATATTTTTAACATGCATCCAGCCAACATATCATCAAACCAATCCGTTATTTTTATTTTCATATAGACCGAAATATATACACATAGAAGAAAAGAATGGATTTTTGCAAAATACTTCATTAGATCAACATGCAATAAGGACCAAACATAAAAATCAACTTTATTTCTCCTACTTCCTACTCATGGCCGAATCATATAGGGAGAGAAATTGAAACTTGTGCAAGATAAACCAACACATATCATATACTTTAAAACCAACAAAAAGCAAACCTTATTTCTTCACTTTTAACATAAAACAATTTACAAAACAAAACAAAATCATTAGAGTACAAAATAAATAGAAAACCGTATGGCCCTCTTTTGTTCATGTATGTTCATTTCAAACCTTTTAGCTTAAATCCTCCTACATTAGGGCTTAGAAATTAATGAAGAACATGAAAAACCAACATGCATCAAGAACAAAAATTATTTCCTTTATTTCTTTATCTTGGTCGAGATATATATATATATATATATAAATATATATATATGGGAAATTAAAATTTTTGCAATACAAACCAATACACTAATATTCAATCCAAGGTAAAAATCAAATCTTCAAAGTAAAACAAAATCATTTGGGGTTTAAATAAAAATAAAAACCGTATGGTCATATATATATATATATATATAGAGAGAGAGAGAGAGAACCGAAACATTCATACAAAAACACCAAGAGGATAAAAATCATATTTCATAGATCCATGTTTATTATCTTAAGATCTTTGCATGCATGCAAAGAAAAGGCTTAGATCATGAAGAAAACAACATGCATCGACAATGTCCCAATTTTTATTAAGTTCTTAAAGAAAAGCTTTAAACAAAACCAAGAATAAAAGAAGTACAATTACTAAGGAGAAGATTATCACCTAGTATAGTTGATTTGGAGGAGAGAAATTGCTCAAAATCACCCTCCTCTTCCCCAAGCTTCCCCACGGCCTCACCCTCACCCTCACCCTCCCTCTCTTCTCTCTATCTCTTATTTTCTCACTTGTGGAAAATGGCAAGAACAAGAGAGATACATGTGGGTGAGGGTGTATTTATAATAGGAGCCTAAAGTGGGGTGTAGGTGTTAAAATGTGGGGTGAAAAAATTCAAGAGTCTTTCTTATGACTCATACTCCCCCACGCTTTGGGCCTTAGGAAATAGGGTGAGGATTTTGCATTTCATGTGTATGTGTGATAATTAATTAAATGTAGGTAGGTTTTAGATAGGGTTATATTGGATAGAGTGAATAAATAAAGTGGAGACATGCATTGGTCCAAAATCTATTTAGGATAGGGTTATTAATGACATGTCTCCTATAGGGTACTTATAGGGTAGACTACCATTAAATAAGGTAGGTTGTATTTAATTAGGTTACCTAGGGTCTTGTGCACTAATAAATGGATGTCTAACAATTTCAAATTCAAAATGCATAAAATAAATATTCAAACCGTGTAACACTAACACAGTTGAAAATAGTATTTTTCCAATACAGTAAATAACATTTAAAATTATATTTCCAATTTCTTTAAAGAATTAAAACACGATAATCTCCCCAAAACAATGAAAATTTCGTGGACTGCCAAAATAATTTCCGAACTGTACAGATATAAATCATGCATTTTAATATGATCGTTTTGACTGTAAATTCGGCTGATTCCGATTTACCAGTCAAAATTTATGAATTTTCGAAATTAAATAATTATTAAAAATGAATCCCAAATAATTATTTTCACTCATAAATATAAATCAAATAATGTGACTATATTAATTTGAAAAGGACTACCCAATCAAAATTTCTCAAAAATCAATTTATTAAATATAAAAATTTGCGAGTATTACAGACATACTCTCTGGGGTATCATCTTGAAGTTCTTCTTTGCACTTGGTACAACACTTAGTTGGAGAAATTTCTTTCTCATGTTGTACATGCCTCTTCTGAGCTTAGTTTTGAAAAGTGCAATTATGTATATGAAGGTGAAACATTTTAAATATGGTATGAAAATTTTTGATGTAATGTTTGGAAAATATTAATGATTCCATACATTATTATTTTTCCATATATATTTTGTAAAAGTATAGTTTTGTGAAAAGAATGTGTTTATATGTGTGTGTGTGTGGGGGGGGGGGGGTCTCCTATAAAATGTTTATTTTGGTGATGTATCCAAAATTATTTTTCGCAGCTGAAATATCTATTCTAGAATGTTTTAATACATGGTATGAATCACCTTGGATATAAGTTGCATGCTTAAAGTGTTGCTTAAGTGCATGTGTATGATTTATTTTAAGAATTTTGGTTATTTGTATCATCTCATAGTTTCTCATAGCCATTATTGTTGGAGATGGTGAAGGAACCTATGAGTAATAATCAAATTTTTCTCAGTATTGTTTTTTGAAATATGATACAATATTTCGAGTTCGTTTGGGATATATTGCTTTTAGTCTCATGCTTATAGCGTATCATTTGAAAAATCATATTTTATGGAAATTTTGTATAGGATATCATTGCTTGTCTATATAAAATTTAAATTGTGATATTTTGTTGCATATGGACAATTTTAAGGCAATATCAATATATTTTATTTTAATTAAATAAAATAAATTTCCTGAGCATTGATTTATGGTTATATGATTTAGTAGTAGAGCTTAATTCAATAATTCTTATTATTGCTCGCTATTATTCATTTTATGAGTCTTTTGAAAAGTCTATACACATAGTTTTTGACGATATTCTACTATGTGAGCGTCTGAAATTATTGGCTCTACACAAGGAAGGATGACACATTCTTTAAGGTTAGTTGTTAACCTTTAGATTGATTTTCGGTATATAATTGCATAAGTGGAGTAATTCTAGTGTTAATATTATACTCCGCTTTTATGTTTATGTTTATTTAAATTGTGAAATTGTATATAAAATGGTGCTAATGTCCCATCATGTCTTGACATAAAATATTGGAACTTCTCAATTACTTAATTGAAGGTTGTGTTAGCAATCATTTTATTAATTAACCATTGTAATATTTTGTGATTGTGATCTCAATAATATTGAGAGTTAAAATAGATATGTATTTTGGTTTGCCACAATTTTGGTTAAATGATTGTATAGAGAGTTTCACTTTGGTTAAATGATTATTATGACACTCTTGACTTTTTCTATTATTTTGGTAGCTGTGATCTTACCTAGCGTGAGCACAGTTATGCAAAACTTGGTGAAATTTGAACTAAGGATATTCTTGTAATAATTCAAATGAATTTATATGTATGTATATTTGCATCAGTGATAATTATACCCTATCAGTGTATTATCTTTTTTTTGGTAAGGAAAAGAATTCATTACCACAAGCAAAATTCCATAGTAGTCCTTAGCCACCTTCTAAGAAGGGTTCTAAGGGGATATACTATGCTGGAAAAATACTTACAATCGGAAAGAAAAAACTTAAAGCTCAAGACTAATCCTACTGACAAGCACCTTATTGGACCAATTCGTATATCTAGGAAAACAAAGCAAAATCCTATTGGAGACCTCCTTCCTTATTGACTTAAAAACCAAATAAACAGTATGATTGCTATCTTTGAAGACTCTATCATTCCTTTCCTTCCAAATGTTATAAATCATGGCAGAAAATAACAGATAGACGCATTTCCTTCTAATTCTGTCCCTGAAAGCATAATGCTGCCACCTAGCACAATTCTGATATCTGATGGGCCAAGAGTCAATGGCAAACCAATTACAGCAAAGTTCCACAAGATCACTACTCCATCTACACTCAAAAAACAAATGGTCCCTGGATTCAGCAGATCTCATACAAAGGCAACAATGGTTTGGCACCAAGGAAAACAGCCTCATCCTGTCTAAAGTCATCAATCGATTCTGAACTGCTAACCAGCTGATAAAACAATGTTTAGGAATGTTAGCAGAATTCAACACAAACTGCCTCATAGGAAAAATAGGTTGCTGGCCCTGCAAAAACATATAGCCTGATTTAATTGAGTAAACACCATCATGAGAATGAAGTCACTGGTCTGAATTATAAGACAGTCTGAAACAGTCCCTAACCTTCAATATTTGTTTCCAATGCCAACTATCACCATTTGAAGCAACACTATCAGTGTATTATCATTAATGTAATTCTTTGTTGATATAATGTACTGTTTGTTGAAAGGTTATGTCAATTATAATTCGAAGTACCCTATCGGTATTAGAATTTTTTACTGTGACATAAAATTATGTGCATTATTTTTTATAATTTGAATATCTTTGATCAAATTATCATGATTTAACAATTCAGTTCTTTGAAATAATTTGTGGTCAAATAGTTATCTTGCATTGTTAAAACTTATCTGTGAACTTGAATGCATAAGTATTATTTTTGGTTCTGACCAATGGATTAGCAAGATATTTTTCTTTCTTTTCTTTCAAATTTCTGAAGATGTTTTATTGATGCATAGATTCTGTCATATTCTTTTTTAACATCCTTGATATTATTTTGTACAATTGTGATCTCACCTATTGTGGACATGATTGTGCAAAACATTGTTGAAATTATAATAGTAATTTTTTTTAAGAGTTTATATGATGCTTAAATATTTCATATATTTAAAAATATATTCTAGTTGTATTTGTAATGATTGTACCCTATCGGTGCGTTGTTATAGATGCAATCTTTTGACAATGTACTTATTCCTTTGACATAGTCAATAATGACTCAAATACTCTATTGCAAATACGTATTATATGTACATTGTAATCTTATATTTCTTATTTACTTCATTTTTGGAACCACTAAGTTGGATATTAATAAGTAAGAAATTTAAAGGTATGTTTGGCATAAAAATTCATTTATTTGATAGTCGAATGTGAATATTTGTTTCCATGCATATTAAATGATTTATGGTTAATTTTGGTGCCAATATTCATGTTTATAAGTTTGACTTTTGTCAAAATTCTAGATGAGACTGTTTTGAGGACTAAAGAGAATTTATGAATCCTTATTTGTGTATCACCCATACTTAGAATAAGTGCAATTTTGAAATCTAAGTGGGAGTAATCCAATAATCTTATTTTATATGTCGTTGACATATTTGTTACTAGATGTAGTGTTAAATTTTGGCATGAGATTTATTAAATTGTTAAATAGTCACTTTGACTTGAAAAAATCCAGGTGATGCTTTAGTTTCTCTATGCATACATGTTTATGACGGGTCACGTGACTTCGTTGGAATGCTCTCAAATAGTTTAACATGCACTATATATTACTCCTTAATGACGCATTGTTTAGAAACTTGTGACAAGTATTCTATTTTTTTATATTCTTTAAGAGAGATAAACCATAAAACATCACATAGAAATCAGCTTCCATTTTTATTTTGGTTCAAGTTTATGTTTGTCCTAATATTGCTTCTGCAATTCACTGTTATTAAGGGGTATACTTGAACATTTGAATCATTGACTTGTGGGAAATTTGATTTAGTCCAAGTCATTAGTTATTTTGACTCAAACAAAAGTTGTCAAAAAAAAATCCACTAAAAATTGTGTTGCGATAAGAGGAGCTTTTATGTTGTAAAAAATTTATTAATTAATTGTTAGTTCAACAAATGAATATAGATCTGATAAATTTAAATTGCAATAATTTAAAATATACTTGTCCCAATAATATATTACCAGAGAGTAGGATGGTTGAACTTCCTCAATGTAAATGGTGTAGTTACTGCATGCATGTTGTTTAATGCAGAGCAAATAAATTTTACCAAATGTTAACATTTTATTAGATTGAAAATCAGCTAATTATATTTAGCTGATACATTTAATATAAGTAAAATTTAAGAGTGACTTAGAAAGTGACTAAATAAATTACGAATATAGTAAATTTTTCCAGGTTCTGAAAGTTTGACACCAAGCTTGAAGTGCTCTCCACCAGATAAATTATGAGCCATGCAAAAGTGACGTCATTCATCGGAAAGATATCCTTCATTTCGGCATCTTTCTGCCTTCAAGAACTTGCATCAATAGGCTTCTCCACTTTCATCTATTACATAATAATATTTCCAATTTCTTGCAAATGCTTCGGCTACAAATTTATATGGTTAGACCTACAAATTTCGGTGAAAAATCATATCAAGTGTATATATAGAATATGTATTTGCCAGAAACTTTTGTTATAGTGAATAGTAAATATATATACCAAAATTCCCTTTCGGCATTGATAAGGGGTCAAAGTCTTTTCTGCCTCAAAATCAAAAGTTGGACCGTCGGCTAAAAGAGGAAATAAAAGTTAGAGAGCATGTTTAACTTGAGGAAATTTTAAAAGAATTAAAAATAGGGAATTTCATACATGGGTAACAATGCAGACATCTGCATTCAGGAAAATGTGTATGACGGATTTGCTGAGGATACCGCATTTCAATACCATGTGTCTTTGTTATTACTAAACGATATACATATGTTTCAGTAATATAGAAATTGAAAAGATTGAGACCTATTAATTCATAACTTCTTTTGTTTGAAATAACCCTTGGGACATTGACTTGAGATCTTGTCTTGTGACTAGAACTCTCCTGTATTGTTGGAAACTTTCTTGCGGAAACCCTGGAATTTTTGCCAAACTACTTTGACAAAACGTTTGAAAGAACCTTTTTCATAATATTTTCGCCTTTGCTAAGATACCTAACCCATTTGTTATGGACCTCGACAAATTCAAAGTCTTCTTTTAACCTCAGCCAACTATTTGTTCTCTCTTACAACTTCCTTGGAAACCTATACCCTTGGTATCCGGCATCCGTCATACAGGCATTCGTAGATTAAGCAGTAAATCGTGAAGTGTCTGGGAAAGTAAGGATTGATTGGTATGAATGAAGGAAGCATAAGATAGGAATTCCCTTTATCATAGGTAGATGATGAGTTGTACCCATTTGAGTGGAGATAAGGGTTGTGGAAGGCGGATTGGTCAAAATGTTGATCTATATGGTGTAAGACAAGGAGGAAATTGAGAAGGTATACGGGATCTAAGGTTATAAGTATCTAAATTTAAAAAGGGAGATTGGTTGAGTAAGGTAGAATAGGCGCTAATATGGTAAAATTGAATTGATGAACGGTGGAACTTGTGGTTAAAACTTTTAGGTGTAACCCAAAGCTAGGATAGGGAAGTCAGGACTTGACGTTTTAAAGAATAATAGGTCTCCGAACCGAAAGGGATGATGATGGAGCAGGACCCGTGCTAAGTAGAAAAGTTGGCAAAAGGTTTAGTACGCTTAAGTTGTGTGATCAAATATTGAAGGGCTGAGGGAGAAGTGGTGTGTATTCCTTGAGGATTAGCGGTAGTTAAGCAAAGGAGAAGAGGGGATCATGGTCTTAAAAGTTGGATAATGGCGAAGGTGTAAAACAATTAAGGTTTAGAAGGAAACTAGGTGATGAAGGATGAGAGTATTAGAGGTTGAACTGTGATCAAAAGAAGGTGTGTAGGGATAAGATTTATTTAAGTTGGGGAGCAAGTAGAGATATGGAACTTTAGGAATTAGTTTGACTGGGCTCGGACTGATAGGGAGGAATTAAAACCCCAAGATGTAGTAGAGTTTTAACCCAAGTGAGCCTAACCCTGTTGTGTTTGGATGTGCCCGGAAATCTTGGACCCCTGTACATTCTTTGCCTTTCCTTAAAATTTCATTGCTTGTACCCCATTCGTTTTGATGGCTAGAGAACCCTGAGGAATTACTTGCAGAAGTAGTCCGCTAGAATAACTCGTAAGAACAGCAGATGGACAGTGCACAACCACGGATGTTCGCGACGATTGCTGCAGTTAGAGAATAGAGGGATCAATCGATTAAGTTACGCGTCCATAGTCAGACTCGCTCTGTACAGCATTTCTCGAGGACGAGAAATATTTAAGTTGGGGAGAATGTAATACCCCGCATTTTTCCCGTACGTGCGTAAACGGAATCGTTAAAATAAATCTTGAGTTATATTTTCAAAAGGATTTTTCTAAAAGGATTATTTATGGTTTTATTCGAAAATGATTTCTCTATGAAAAGAACTTGTATGGATGAACCTTGAAAATGTAATTCTTTAGAACTTTCTGAATAATTTACAAACTGTATTTCTGAAAATTTTGGAAGATGAATTTTTATGAAATTATGATTTCTTTTCTATTAAGCGAATGACCTTATATAAATTATCTTTTGGAAATTTCCTAATTGTACGAGAAGCTTGATTTGCAAGATGGCTAATTATGTGCTTCATGAAGATGATTGTTTCATTTTGAAATAATTTAGGTTTTTCTAGGATAATGGTGTGTTCTTATAAGAGATTGAATCAATTACTATAATGTAGAATTAATTTGTGATGTGTGTTTATTGTGATATGTGTTTGCTTGATATTGCTTGAAAATAAACATGTGTGAATATGTGTGTTAATATGCTACGGCATGGGCATATAGGAGTATGTATGACTCTTAAACATATTTCATGATCATAGAAAGTAATAGCCTTAACATTTTAATTAACTAGGATTAGAAAATGCAAATGAAAAATGCATGAGGTAAGGACATGTGTGTGCGCTACGGTGAAGGCATGTGTGTGCAAAGGTGTGGGCGTGTATGTGTGCCACGGGGATGGAGGAGTGAGTAAGCAAGGAGGAGTTTGACTTAGGATAGAAAGAGAGGAGTGGAAGTGAGAATGCATGATGGGGTCTAGTCTAGCCTAAGCAACCTTTGTTCCCTTTGATCAAAACCTTGCCATGCAAAAATATTAGAAACCCAATTTTACCCTCCCACTTGATGCTTTGGCCGAACCTCAATCCAAGGGTAGAAGGGGCACATTCGGTGGCCTTAAGTCTATTTCACCTTAGTTCATTTCTCACATTTCATTCCCATTCCATTCACTCACCAATCCAAACACTTTCTAAGGGAACATCCAACCCTTAGAACAAGACAAGAAAGGAAGAAGAAGAAGGTGTAGCCGTAGGGAACCAAGAAGGAAGGAGAAGGGAATTAGACCAAGACCTTGAAGTCCCTTGAAGATCTAGCACCCTATGAGTTAGAGAACCAACTTCCATGGTAGGTTTCATGAAGATCAAGGAGAAAACCATGATAGTTTTATTTTCCTTTGGATTTGTAACTTTCTTTTCTTCTCTCTTGTATGTTTGTTTCGTGAGTGCAAGTGTGTTTTAGCCTTAACTATGGACTTTTTGAAATTGATTTGTAATATGTGAATTCATGAACTCTATGCCTCGGTTGTAACCCTTGTTAGTTGATCTTGATGCTTTTCTAAACCAAACTCTTAGAAGATCTAAATTGTTGCTTGAGATTTTCATGAGAATGAGGATTTGAAACTCCATGCATGTTGAACTTCTTCTTCTAAACCGTGATCAATGAGGTTTTTATGAAAGAAATTGCTAAATAAATTATGATCTAAGTTTGATTTGTGCAAAAGTGAAAATTCTAAGCCTTGCATGATGATTTTTCTTGCTTAAACCGTGATCCATGTACTTTTACATGACTATGTGATGAACCTCTACATGATCTAAATTCGGTTTGTAATGTAGTTAGGAATCTATGCTTTGCATGATCGAGTTCTTGTGTTCAATCCGTGACCTATGTGCATATATGTGAGGGTTTGCTAGACAATTTTATGATCTAGGTGCAATTTGTACTAAAGTAAGGTTTTCAAGTCTTACATGTTGATTTCTTGAACTAAATCCGTGACCTATGTGTATCTATATAAATGTTTGATCAACAATTTCAAGATCTAAAATCATTTGAGAAGAAAACAAGGATTTTTAGTTTTGCATGTTGATCTTGTAATGATTTTGGGTGATCTTTACATGAACATGTTTTCATCCATGTTTATTTTTTTTACAAGTTAGAACATTGAGGTTTACATGTCAATTTGCAAGAAAAGAAATTAAGTTTTCCTATGTGTATGTTACGGTCTAGGGTAAATAATTAGGATAGGAGTCTTTAAAATGACTTTTCTTTTATGAACATGAATGGATTTAAAGATTTGTTTTGTTCATGTTGCATAGGCATGAAGGCTATTCGGCCATGAGTGCTAAAAATGTCTTGATGCTTGATTATTGGGTGCATGTATGCATTAGAGGTAGATTTAATAATTTGAGTTCATGCATGTTGGTGTGACTAAATGGTAATGTGTTACCTACATGAATTGCTTTGATTAATTGTCTCTAATATGTCAAAAAGTAAACTAAAATACTTAAGTCATGTGTGATGCTATTCGGCCTTGAAGTAGGAAAATTAGGAAGATGTGTTTCATCATCATTTAGGTAGTATATAGGCTAAGATTAGCTTAATTTAGAGCATAAAGATGCATGTATGGAATAACCAAATTAGAGGAAAATAAAATAAATCTTTGACATGATTATAGTTTTAATTGTTGTTGAGAAAATGAAATTGAAATTGCTAAGTTCCCATATGATGCTCACGGTTTTAGTCTTAAAAGAAATGAAATAACTTCACTGTTTGATGCCTTAATTGTGTGTTGTGTTTTTACAAGATTTTACTTGAATAATTCGGGTAATGTATGTTAGGTGCTTAAAATGATTTTTCCTTTTTAAATGATTCATGAAAGTGATTATATTCTATATTTGTGCTCTTATATGCTTGGTGCAATGATGTGTCAATTCTTCTATTCTTTGCGGATTAGGAACTAGAAATAAATAAAATTGACTAAATTGATTTCCATTCTATGATTTTAAGATTTAGAAATGATTAGTAATTAGAAAATGTTAATTCGGTTTTTGCCTTGATATAAATGAGAAATTTAGTTGAACCATTTTCCTGTACATGCTTGAACGTGTGTGTTGATGTTGTGATTTAAATGGTTGTTTTCTTGAAACCTAAGAGTGTTTTACGGTAAGTGAATGATGAATGTTTTAAACTAAGAATTTAATGATGAAAGAAAATCTATTTCCAAAATGTTTTGAAAAGTTTTCTCAAGAAATTTTTACCGAATTTAAAGACCTTAAACAAAGATAAAAAGTTTTCAAAAGAGAAATCGTTTTCAAATTGAATTCAATAAATATATCGAAGACGTTTCTAACGCACGGGAAAAATGTCTTAGTTCGAGCGACGGACGCAACGGGGAGGAGACGAGGATAATAATCGGGAACCCTGGAGAGCTTTAGGACGCTCATCATTGAGGTGAGAGAGGGGCATACCCTTAAGACGCCGTGGTAATTAGGTAACATATTAAGACGTCCAATCATCTCAAAGATTGGACATCCAAACTCATTTAGCGTAGTGGTGTATGTGATAGCGCATGTTTGATTGATTTAGCTATCCACCCGAACGACTGAGATTGGATTATGATATGTTTTATAATTGTTCATGTGTGCTATTTAATTATTTATCTGAGAGATGTTTAATTGCTACATGATATGGTTGGAAACTGTGTGAGTAAATCAATAAAGACTAAATTTATAAGGAATTAATTAAAGAAAGAAAAGATGAACACGATGGATATGCAAGACATGATTAGTCGAGGAAGAATATAACGAGGAGGCGATGCCAAGATGACTATGAAAAGTGTAAGCGAGCGGAAGCGTGGTGATGAGGAGCGGAGCTAACAACGTGCGAGATCGAGCCGACAATAAAGTATGCTGACGATGCTGCTGTACTATGTGAGGAAAAGGCTGTGAGGGATGCTGTTGATCCACAGCTGATGGAGAGGACCCGATGATGTGCCGAGTCCCCAAATTGATCTGAGATTAGGTTGCTCATGCTGATGAGAACCAATGTGCTGTGATTTGAGAAAGAGAAAGAGCATGTGATGACGTCGTGATGAGTCACGTGAAAGTATATGAGCTTTAGGGGGATTAGATGCATCGGGTTTCATTGAAGGGATGCACCAAGGATGAACCGATCATTAGGACTAAGCCGTAATGAAACCCTTTAAAAGATTCTAAAAGACATTGATAAAAGCGGTGAGGTATGAGTGTTGTTTCGAAGTAGTGGAGAGGAAGGAACGATAGGTATCTGCGGATACTTAGGACGAGATTGCATTAGGGGAGGACGATGACGGTGATACGTCAAGAAGTCTAGAGTATGTTTCTAGGCGGAACGAACTCCACATGTGGTGCACTAACGTAGTGGGGACTGCGTCCAATACCGTGGTAAAGTTCCGCAGGCCTACTAGAAACATACTGTCGCCCCCTAGATTGCAAATCGAGAACAGTGAGAGGGACTGGAACGGGGCAATGTGTTTTGCCACTGCGAGACAGTGAGCCTTTTTGTGATATCACACGTGTTTGAGGCTTGGAGCCATTTGTTGAGACAGCTGTCATGCCCGCGTGGTAAAGGTCCTGTACTCCTGTTTGCTTTCGACTAGGTTGGCTGGTGTACCGAGGAGATGTAGACGAGTGTGAGCACAATGATGTCTCCCCCTCATCATTGATGCTAATCGAATTGATAAGACTTAATTAACCCAGATATTTCAAAGATAATGGTAGTAATAATAAAGATGCTATTGACGATTATGCTGGTCTTGAGTGATGGATATGTTCTAAGAAGGGAATTGAACATGAGTATTTGTGAAGTACTGGATGAGTCTGAGAATGAGGAAGGAGAGGGAAGTCTCATGGTGAAAAATGTGAAAATATTAATATGAATGATCAGATGTGGTTTACGCTTATATTACTTTGATAAGTATGTATGATGTTGATTATATTTGCTTGGTGGTTGACTTTGATGTTCATTTTGTCTTAATATTTACCTAACGTAATCCCACATAGTCGACATTGCCGTTTTGGGTTTGCTCACTCTCTCTTTCTCCTACAATTCTGTTATGTAATTGATGCGGATCCCAGATGATCAACCTTGTAAGATATCAGCTGAGCCCAGGGGAAAGGGGCACTCCACCAATGTAAGAAGGATTCCAGCATGGAACTAAGGCCGACACAGATAATTGTCTGAGTAATGAGGATGGGTGTCCGAACCCTGAGGATATTTTAACAGAGGAGGAAGACGAGCGACAGAACAGCATCAAAAGGAAAGCGCTAGTAGGATTCGATGACTAGAAGATAGGTAATTCCCTTTGAGTATTGTATTCCACTACAAGTTATTAGATACATGGTTCTAACCTGCTGTAACCCCAAACAAGCTTATGATGTTGATGTTTTGAAAACAAAATCAAATGGGCTGCCTCGTTCAAATGATGTTTTGAAAATGAGTTTCAAAGTGCGATGTCCCGTGACATCTCGGTTTGGAACTTGAAGAGTGACGTGCCTCTGAGAACGCAATATTTTATAACTCGGTTTAATGAAAACGTTCTCACGCGCGTGTAACTCTTGTTTTTTTTAAAAAAAAATGGCCCCAAATTTCCACTTAAATGTTTAGGATTTTCAAGTTGCCAAATCGGGGTGTTACAATTAATATATATGGCATGCTCCCATTAGAAAGCAACTTTGATTTAATATAATATTAAGGTTTAACACTGCAGCAATAGAATGTCTTGCAATGATATACATAAACATCCATACAAACATATAAAATAATATATGTTTCATTCAAAGTGGAGGAAACAAAAAAACCATCACTACAACAATTTTGACTTTAGGCAACACTGAAAATTTCAACGGTTGAAAAATCGTTGCTTATTCATGGAATAAGCAACGGTTTTTTGTGTGTTGCCAATTGATACAATAAGCAACGGTTTTTGTGCATATATGTTGAGAACACTTGATATACGGTTTTTTATCATTGATAGGAAAGACCACATGCTTTTAAACGTTGCCTGAAAGTTCATTACATAAACCGTTCCTGAAAATTGCCAAAAAAAATGGGAGGGCTTTTTTAGCGCCAAAGTTTTTTGATGAGGGCCCAATTGTAAAGTCCTCAGAAAACACAAATAACAAAATTAATTGTTCATCTTCCACCAAATCACAATCAGTACCTTCAGTATCAAAACCCCAACCATGCAGTACCACCGCTCCAACCCGAATAGGCGACCTTACTGAACCGTACCACCGCTCGACCTCCACCAGTCCCTTCATTCCGCTCCGCTGCTCGACCATCACTCCAGCCTCTGCTAACCTTCGCTCCAACCTCAGCCTCGTTTGACGATATTCGTTCTCCACCGGCGACCTACGACTCTACCTTCGACCTTCCGCCGGTGAGTATTTGCTTTTCAATCATGTTAAGCCATCTCTCATTCTCCTCTAATTTCATTATCCCTATTTTCTCTATTTTTTTAAAATTTTTTATTCGTTCAGTGTTTGATTAACAAATCATTAGTTACAATTTTTTTATTTTTAATTCGTTCAGTGTTCAGTGTTAACATATCTTTAGTGTTAAAGTTAATACTGCCGTGATTAGAGGCAAAGATAAGGGTGAGACTAGGGACAATGTTATGATAATTAGAGGCAAAGATAAGGGTGAGACTGGGGTTATTAAGCGTGTCATTCGCTCCCAGAATCGTGTTATTGTTGAGAGTAAAAATCTGGTAAAGAAACATATTAAACAAGGCCAAGGTCATGAAGGAGGGATCTTTACTGTGGAAGCCTCACTCCATGCACCCAATGTGCACGTTGTTGACCCTGTAACAGGGAAGCGTGTCAAGGTTGGAATTAAATATCTTGAAGATGGTACTAAAGTCAGAGTATCCAGAGGAATAGGTGCATCTGGGTCCATAATCCCTCGTCCCAAGATCTTAAAGACAAGAACTACCCCAAGACCTACGGTCCCTGGTCCCAAAGACACTCCAATGGATCTTGTTTTAGAGTGGACCTATGATGCTAAAACAGGAAGGGGGATGCCTGAACTTTGAAGATATTAGGTAGCTTGTTCCAATTAGGTAGTTGTTATTGCAATGAACAGGATATTGCATGAGTATGTCAGAGTTTCTTCTTCTTCTTCTTCTTCATGTTCTTCTTCTTTTTTTTTAATCTGGGATCTCATCATGGTTTCATGGTGATGATTGTTTTGTTAATTCTGCATAGCTCTTGCTGAGTTTTGGAGCTGCAGAGAACAGAATTTTGGCATCTTATGTACAATTTTGTTATGTCTTGTTAAGATGTTTCAATTTTTTGTTTTTCTGTTTTAAAAATTTTGGAATTTGGTTCACAACTTGAGATCCGATCATGGAAGTTAGGCTGTATTATTCATATGGAACTGGTTTTTGTTTAGTTTCAATTGAAAAAAAAATAATTTTTTTTGGTTTGTGTTGGACTTCTTTTTTTCTCCGTTGAATTGGGGTGTCTTCAGGTTCTTTGATTTGGCCTAAAATGTTTGAGTTCAAAGATCAGATGGGTTGTTTTTTGTTGATCTCGCACAATTAGCACAAAGCAACTTCATACAGCTTAAAACTGCTATTTCTAGCTATGATAGTGTTGAGTTCTAATGTTTTATGATCTTCACTTTGATGTGTGTTTTTCTTTTTTCTTTGAATTTTAATCATGATTTGAATATCATTCTTTTGTCTGTTTACATCTTTTAATCAGAATTTTTTCGCTTTTGTCTCTTACCTTTGATGAGGGGGCAGACTAATTAAAATTGAGTGGTTGTACCAAAAAAGCTCATATAGCTGGTATATATCAAATTAATTATAGTTTAATTAGGATATCAGTTCGATTTATTTCCATCCCAAATCGCACTTCATTGCTTCGAGGGATCAAGTCTATTGAAATTTCTGCTAGTCCAGGTAGAAACCACAACTTTATACCATGCAGTAGTATCTGGGGAGTGTTATGAATTTGTTGCCTGAAGATGCCTGATTCTCTTCTTGAGGAATTAGTCTTCTCTTGTGATGTAGTGTAGTCAATGAAATTCACTCAATAAACTGAGGTTCCTTAAAGAAAAGTTCATCACAAAATGAAAAATAAATGCATATTTGTATATGAACTAAGAAATGCTAAGAAAAAGTGTATTAATTACCACAGACATAATCTGTTCTGTCTGTATATTGACAAAAACAAGAGGAACACCAGAGGAAATTGCTGCACTAAACCCATCCATGCACCTAGCCGTGGTAGTATTGATGCTGTGGTCGCTAAGTAAGGGCATGAATAGGATGGAGCTGATTACTGGACAACATATATATCTGCACTAACAGATTTCTGCACTAAATATATATCTGCACTAACAGATATCTGAAAGGAAGTCTATGTTTGTCAAGAACAGTCTAAGCAAACAGAGACTCATATATTCATAAGCCAACTTGGCTACATTTTGTCTCCAAAAATAAATATTGAAGAGCTAAGATGAATGGAGGACATGGTTAACCATGCAGTTAGAGGGAAAATGGACTCCATTTTGTGTTCTTGTTAGTTGTTATGATCTCTATCTAGTTTCATATGGTAAAAATAGTTTTAATATTTGTTTTGATCTTATAACAGATTTAAATGGAGTACATGAATTCTAATGTTGTCTTATTTCTTTTTTCCTGATATGTACAGACTTTATTTATAAAGTTGTCTTGTTTCTTTTTTCCTTATTTGTCCAGACTTGATTTATAAACTTGATTTATAAAGTTATCTTGTTTCTTTTTTCCTTATATGTACAAACTTGTTTTTCTAATGTGTTCCTAGAAGTTAAGACGTGCATGAAATTTTATATGTTGTTTTTCTAACTGATAAATTGTTTCATATGTGGACTCACAACGTAGCAGAGGACCCTTGGCTGCCCAATCTCGCAAGCTTCCTTTTATATTGTTGTTTGTACAACGAGTTCATTCAAGGTATGTTGCTTTCATTATGTAAATGCACATTATGGTTTTCGATGTTGTGTTTGATTGAAAGTCCTTGAGATATTCAACTTACTCTTTGTATGTTTTTACTTCTAACTTTATAATAATGTGACAATATAAGGGAATAAACACACTTTGATAGGGTCTAATCTTAGGTTCTTTTTTGTTTTTTCTAAGTGCTTTACATTTATGTCATTTTCCTCGCAGGTGGAATTGTTCATTGTTGATATTGCTATTCTAGTAAATAAAGTTTAGGATGGTATAATCCTTGGAAGTAAATTAATTTATGAGATTTTAAATAATTGGTACACATAGTTTTTAATAATTTTTTTTTAAAAAAAAAAACCTACTGCTTAACATGTTCATAACTTTATTATTAGATTGAAAGTGATGGACAAAGAGTGGACTAAACTACCGAGGTTCAGTTCAGAGTATATCAATGGGGTAGAGTCTTTTTTAGATTTTGCATACACTAAAGGAAGGCCTCAAGGGGGTGAGATATTTTGTCCTTGTGCTAAGCGTAGAAATCGTTGTTGGGCAAAAAGGAATGTGATTTATGATCATTTAATAGGCACTGGATTTTTGAAAGGCTACGATGTTTGGGTGAACCATGGAGAGCAAGTAGCATTTACAAAGGGCCTTGATAGTGAGATGGAAGATCAAGAGGACACACTTGACGACATTGATGGATTATTGTATGACACATTTAGGGATGTGGTAGAAGCAGAGGATGTCAACGAGGGTCCTAATGAAGATGCAAAAAAATTCTATAATTTGGTTCAGGAGGCAAAACATGAATTATACCCAGGCTGCAAAAACTTCTCCACTTTGTCATTTACAATTCGAATGTACTTGTTAAAATGTCGCCATGGGTGGAGTAATGCGTCATTTAGTGCGCTTTTACAATTATTGAAAGAAGCCATGCCTGAGTTAAACATTCCCGAATCTTTTAACAAAACAAAGGCAATGATTAAAGACTTAGGCCTTGACTATGAAAAGATTCATGCTTGTCCAACTGATTGTATCTTATTTTGGGAAGAGCATGAGAAAGCTGATTCCTGCCCTGTTTGTGGGGCTTCACGGTGGAAGGAATTCCCTCAAGTAGATTGTGAGTTTGAGGAACCAAAAAAAGACGATAAAGTTCCTGAAAAAGTTTTGAGATACTTTCCATTGATTCCTAGACTTCAAAGGCTGTATATGTGCTCAAGGACAACGGAGTCAATGAGGTGGCATGAAGAAGAGTGTACAGAGGATGGGAAATTGAGGCATCCTGCTGATGGCCAAACATGGAAGGATTTTGACAGCCTTTATCTTGATTTTGCTTCTGACTGTCGAAATATAAGACTAGGCTTGACCAGCGATGGATTCAATCCATTTAGGACTATGAGTATATCTCATAGTACATGGCCTGTCATGTTGATGGCATACAATCTTCCACCGTGGTTGTGCATGAAGTCCAAATTTACTATGATGTCGTTGTTGATTCCAGGACCACAATCACCTGGAAATAACATCGACGTGTACCTTCAACCCTTGATCAAGGAGTTGAAACAGTTATGGGAACCGGGAGTAGAGACATATGATGCCTCTACAAATCAAACATTTCAAATGCGGGCAGCTTTGATGTGGACTATTAGTGACTACCCTGGGTATGCTATGCTGTCTGGTTGGAGTACCAAAGGGAAGTTTGCATGTGCATGTTGCAATCATGGCACTTCTTCGATTTATTTGAAACATAGTCATAAGACGTGCTATATGGATCATCGTGTCTTTTTGCCAATGGATCATCCTTGGAGATCTAACAAAAAATCATTCAATGGAAAACAAGAATTTGGAACTGCTCCACCTTTATTTATATTAGCTGTAGCTGGTTTATTCTGGTAGATAAGATCAATTGGGATAAGCTAAAAGAATGTGCATATTTTGTAATATTTGGTAGAAGGTTTCCGATTTCACTTTTGTTTCATGATTCACTTCCCATAAACTCATGTTTTTGCTTATTAGGATAAGCTGAAAGATTCACTTCAAAACTCAACCGAAGCTGTTGGACAAACTTTCAATCAATATTTGGCAAAGAAAAGCCAGGCAGGGTGCGTTGTTTTGGAAGAACTATCACACCAACAATGTTAAAAAAAATCAAGAAATTGCTGCTGTCAAGAAAGAATGTGCTGGGAAGATTAATAGCTTGTCTAAGAAGGTCGAAGGATTAGAAGCGCTCTTAAAATGTGTTGAAGCAAACAAACCCGGATTTGGATGATGAGGCTTTGAATAATATAATGGTTGGAGCGTTGGGTTGTGAAAACAGCGCGGCACATCCTTCTTCTACTTCAACCCATTTTCCAAATGAAGAGGTATAACCTATTATGTCTGTCTGTCTGTGCATATTTTGTAATGATATTTAGATTCTCTATTCTTAACATATATATTTCTTTTTCTATATTGCAGCAAAATTTGAATGTTGAGGAAGACCAAGCTGAAGATGAATAAGAACGATGTCATTGGCAATGCAAGAATATATATATATATATATGGATTAATTAAGCTGCTTTTTTATTTTTTGAAGTTTAGCAAAAATTTATGTTAATTAGCAAGTACTTAATTTAGTCTTGTATGTGCTCTTTGGATTATGGAGCAAAAATTTATGTTAATTAACAAGTACTTAATTTAGTCTTGTATGTACTCTTTGGATTATGGAGCAAAAATTTATGTTAATTAACAAGTACTTAATTTATGGTGATGATTATAATTTAATTTGATTATGTATGTATATTACTCCTCAATATAATTTTATTAAAAGTGTTGCATATAGAGTAAACCTAAAATAAGTGTTGCCTATGTGAAGTTGTCAGTAGTTGTATAATTGTTGCTGAAACATAATGCAACAGTTTTATCACTATTGCACGTGCTTAAAAGAAAAAAAAAACTGTTGCTGATTAAAAGGAAAAGGCAACGGTTTTATTAAAAAATCGTTGCATATGCTGAAGAAAAAACCGTTGCTGTTTATAGAGAAATCGTTGCATATTTTGCAAGAAGAAACCGTTGCTGTTTATTGAAAACCGTTGCGCATTATGGAACCAAAAAACCGTTGCTGTTTTTAGCAAAACCGTTGCATATTATGTACAAAAAAACCATTGCTGTTTATTGTAAAACCGTTGCGTATTATGTACCAAAAAACCGTTGCTGTTTACCAAGAAACCGTTGCGTATTATTTACCAAGAAACCATTGCTGTTTATGAGTCAAAGGGCAACGGTTTTCAGAGAAAATTGTTGCCAAATACAAAAAATCGTTGCCTTTGACAATAGGCAACGCTCACCTAGAGAACAGTTTGAAAATCGTTGGTTATACTTTCAGCAACGGTTTTTGTGCTTTAAGCAACGGTTTTTTGTCGTTGTATAAAATTAAAAATGTTGTAGTGCATGGTGCTAATTGACTTGTTCAAAAGTATTTGTAGAACTGATCTTTCTCCAAAATCACCTGATTGAAGCGGTATATAACTACAGGCTCCTGAAATATATATAAAAATATTAGACTGCAAATAATGAAAAAAAAAATTAGGTATACTATTAATGATTAAATTTTGATTGAATTATTTAATATGTACAAAAATTAAATAAACTTTCAAAACCCATCAAAATATTTACCTTGAAAATCTGCTAATTCTTGTCCTTTTCTAACTTGATGTCCACCATCCCTTTTGAAGAAGACATTTGTGGAGTTTGAAACTCAGAAAGACCCACAATGTCTTCTAGTTCCTGAGTGGATATAGTAATTGCCTTTCTTTTATAAGAATTGTCAGGTGTAATGAAATCATCAAACTCACCCTCTCTAACAGTTGTGTTACTTGCCTGGAATGGAAATGAAAATACATAAAAAAAAATGACGGACTTATATTTCTTTAATGCTAGAAAAGCCAAAATCAGTTTGTTATTTATATGTAACTCACACTTTGACTTTGAATTGGCAGAACATTGTTGTGGTCTTCTTATATTGGTGGAAAGAATTTATCAGAAGAACTTGCCTTGAATATTAGAGAAACAAACATGCACAAAAATTAGAATCAATTCACTTATTAAGAAATTATTCTCTGTATAAAACTTATCTTTACATTAAATTAACCTGCAGAGTAGAGTTGGTAGTTCGAAATTCTTTCAAATGTTCCTCCAAGGCAGAAATGTACAGAATTCCATAATTATCCTTGTTTAGTTCAATGTTGAATTTCTGATTCAATTCCACCAGAAAAACAAATTCCTTGTTGACCAATTCATATAGAACCTCATGAAACCCGAATTCATCCTCAGCCTTGAATAGTGAATAATGATTGTCAATAACTATTTTAATACTAAAATTCTGAAATTTTGTAATATAGTGTACAATACATAAGAAACAATGAAGTCATAAATAGTATACCTTGATTAATTCTTCTCGCAGTTGAATTGCAGTTTTGTTAAACAATCTAAAAGCTTCTTTGTCAAACAGAATAAATGAAGTCTCTCCAATACTGTCAGAAACACGCAATTGAATCTTAAACCTGATAATGTGGCAAATAGACTTGCAAAATCAGTTAAATTTAAGCTCAGCATAAATAACTCAATAATTGACGACAACTGAATTTATAGTTTTCACACCTTGGAATTGTCATTTTTGGGATATCATCACATTTAGGACACCAATGCAAGTCAGCTCCACTCTGGTGAATTGTTTTGATTTGCTTGTTACACTTGGAGCAAGAATTGTAGCACCAATTGTTGTCCTCAATTATTTCCTTCACAATTGCAAGAGTTGTGAACCTACCACACTGGAAGGGGAATCACATTAATAAAAGCATATACAACATTAATATCCATTATATATCACAAACTTATCAAAGTATGTTTGTTTACCACTTGAGATTCCTTAATTTCAATAATGCTTTTTCTAAGAGTAGGATCTGTCAAAGAAGCCCTACCACCTTTTGCTTGAGTTCCATCAGAGTATGCACTTTGAGATTGAGTTTGAGCTGGTACCATTTGAGTGGAACTATAATTATGGAAATAATAAGTTAAAAAAAAAAAGACATTGAGTTGTTAAATGTAACAATAGGCAAAAAAAAATTTAGTCCACATATACTGAATTTTATACTCAACAAATTATTAAATTTGGAAACATAACCTTCTTAATTTAAAATGGTATACTAACATATGCCGAAAAGTCTGCACTTCATCCAATGGAGGATTAACCATTACTTATGTAGCATCCCAGTAGGTGTTCAATGCAATGTTGTTTGATTAAAATTTGGTTCCCAAAATATTAGAAAATAATTTTTGATTAATAATTAAGGATGAAAATTAAGAGGGACTATTCAATAACTAAAACAGTTCAAGGATGGAACTTTGCAAATAAGTTTATTAGCTGTCTTACTGGTATACTTGTTTATTTTTGCAAGTTGCATGACAACCACTTTGGGATAATCAGGGGAGTTCAGTTCTTCCAGCATTTCAACAGCATGATATCGAAACAGACAAACAGGTAGTACATGGCCTCTAAAAGACAACAAAGTATTATATTGACATTTTCTTAATTTTGAAAAAGAAATGAATAGTAGCTAAAGCAGCGCTGAAATTTGGAAAATTTCTTGAAAAATAAATGTAATCATATAAAAGTTCTATTTAGGGTGTTTTACGCTTCATCAGAAAGAAGAAAATTAAGCCTCTGACCCACAACACCTTGACTCTAAAAGTTTTCAATTGAACCATGTTCAATGACCCCACCAATAGCATATGCATTAAACAAACATGGCAACTTGAGTTTCAGTATTAAATTTAGACATTTCCTTAGAAAATGACCATATTCCAATAAAAAGAATACAAATATTGAGTTATAATCATTAAGAATTGTTACCTATTAGATACTTTTCATTGTTGATCTCATTGAAAGACATGAAATCCCATCCCCATTGTGGAATATCATCAGCAGACGACAATTCAACTTTACTACCATAATTAATAAAGATATGAAAGGGATTCTTGCACACCAAATATTTGCCTTCACTTATAGCAATGTTGAACTTAGATATAGCTATATATTACACGTCCCTCCAGCAAAAATACGCTTTCTGTTTGTTCATTGAATCATTGGATTTAATTGTTGCTTGGATTTTATCACCCTATATACAAATTATAATTTAAATTATTAATACAAATTACATCATACGCAAATATATAGCATGTAATCAATCCCAAAAACTTACCTTTCTATCTATAATCAACATATTGATAGAAGTGGCATCACCATCTTTGCCAAATACTTTCCAAAGTCCAAGAATTCTAACCTCCAAAACACGCACCTCTCTTGGTATAGAAAGATTATCAATTGTGCATAGTTCAGGCTAGAAATCAAGATGAAAAAAAAAGATGAAAATATTTCAAATAATCCTTCAAACATTAAACTGATTAAATTGAGATCTCTATAACATTTAAGAGCAAAAACTTGTACACATCCCCATATTATCTGATTAAATAATGTAGATCAACTCAACATTACATTTTGATAAGTAAATTAACATCAAATAAATAGACTAAAATTGAATCCATATAACTTTGTAATAATTATACAACCTTAGCACCACATACAGTCAAGTAATACCATTTTAGATATATGAACTTTTGGATCAATAAAACTTGAACAACACTTGAGTTAATCTATAATATAACTTTCAAAACTAAATTATGCAATTGATTATAATGATTGTAAAAGAATTAAAGAGGTAATGTGTCACCAAGATTTAGCTATTACCTCTGTCATAATCTTCTTTCCTTCCTTAATCTCAATCTACAGAAAGAAAAAACCATTATGTTAATATTAGAATCTGGCATCAACCTATTTGTAATGTTTGTTATCTTATAACCCTAAGAATACCAATTACATTGACTAAATAGAATGTCGAAGAATAAAGAAAGATTTGTAAAACTGCTTGGTAGTAAATTTTATGATAATAATATAATATTATTATAAAAGTAAGTCTTACTCTTTTCTCAGACTGACTTTGTAGAGACCTGCTCTCGGACATTCTTCTTCTCTGGAATAATTCACCTTGAATGTAAAGAAAATGTTGGTATTTATAAAGTTGTTCACTTGAAATCACAAAACCACATGCAAAGATCAGAAAACGAAGTTGAATTTTAAATGATGAAAACACACTCTGCAATTTCTTTTTCACTTATAGCGAATTTCAACTTAGTCACTTGGTATGTGAGAGCAGACCAAAGATGTAAAAGAAGAAGATTGAAGGTATGGAAAAATAAAGAACTCACTCGGTTTTTCTTCATCCGCTTAAAAGACTAATGATGTAACTGATTTGATAGACCCTTTTTATGCATTAGTTCAACTCTGACCCCTTCCATAATAATTACACTGTGCGTGATTTGATGGGCCTCTAACGAAACCAAATAAATCCTAGTTACCAAATCTTTAAGTTGTAACAGAGTAATGTAAAGGGTTTGTCTTAAATTTCTTTCCCTTTCTCAGGCTTGTTACCTCAACTATCATTATTAGTTACACAGAAACCTTAATGTTGTTAAGCAATACAATATATCATCCTAATTTCATAAATAATATTTAAAAAAACTCATTAGTGTTTCAAAATTAAAATGATAAATTAAAATTTACAGATTGTATAAAAACTTGCAAAATAAATATTAAGTAAATAAATTTTGCTAACTGGCTTAATATATATATATATATATATCACCAAATTATAGCACTTCTCTAGGGTGATCAATAGCAATAATATATAATTTGTCCCTAAAGTAAACTTTTTAAAGATAATTTTAATTATACCTACTTATAAAATTTTTGATGAATCTATTATTTAATGCTTACTTGATAAAAGTGCTATCTATAGACAGATATATTCATAAGAAAATAATAAACTACATAATTAATTATATTGTATTAATCATGTTATTTAAAGTTTTAATAGTTTTCAATAATTAATAAATTACAAAAATATGTAATATATTTATAAACTTGTTCTTCATAACTTTAAATTAAAACATGAAGTAACCATTCACTAATTTATAATTTGATTTGACTAATCAGATGATTTAAATTATAGGACTTTGTATAACTTGCTAAAGTAAGAAATTATTTACCTTGTACTTAACAGAGTTGCAAATCTCACTATACTGTATTTTCTGGCCGACTCCACAAAAAATCCCTGATACAAAAATAACAGCATCAATCATGAAAGCAACCTCCCAATTCTACACTAACATAATACTTGTATTTATAATTAAAGTATTGCATCACAAAAAAGGAAATGTCTTCTAAATGGAACAAAACGACATTTGCAATTGTTGTACTTATAGAGACTGCATCATAAGTGATATGCAACTGTTCCTGTACCAAGAAATAGACACATAACGCAGTAATATATTTCAATAATCAATTTAACATACCAGTGCAATAATTGGTTATATTAACGTCATCTTTGTCACCACCACGAAAATTTAATGGATCAATATTCACTTTCCCACCATGCCTTTTCTCAAAAAGGGAACTTTCACCAATGCATTTTTCCATAGTTAAATCTTTCCCTGATTTAATAATAGCAATATGATACAACTATTCAAGTCACCAACAGACACACGAGTAAAATTAACTTCACAATTGTTATGATCACACACTTTGAAACTTTATAATGAGTTGTGGAGCTTAAACTGATTCTGAATTCATTAAATCAGAAAACAATTTAACCTTCCTTGACACTGGCAATGGTTGATTGTCATCAAATCTTGCATTTGTTTGACTGTCATCAAATCTTGAATTTGTTTCTGCCATTACCCATTTTCCATCTACAACATCTACTTTACAATTGGCCACACAACCTACATTACAAATACACTGGTTTGGAACACTACATGAATTAAAGTCAAATTGATTATCAGAAAACTGATCCATTACCTTCGGTTACAGAAAACTGATTAGATAAATCCCGTATTATCTTGTTCACGCTTTTATAAGTTAACTTCTTCTCATTCCCAAGAGGTCCTAATCTTGAAGTCCTACAATCAAAATTATTTGACATATCTCAGTTTAGCATTTGAACATGACTACATTTATTTGGAGTTTCTGCAACCTGAGTTACATCACTTGCAACGCCTATTGTTGACAACACCTTCTCAATTCGATATTGACTCCTCTCAATATATGACAATACATCACTTTTGGGATTAGTTGCATCAAAAACTTGAGAACAATGAACACTATTACTTAGATCCTTAACATGACAGTTTGCAAATTAAAGTCAAAACAAAATCATGAATCAATCATACAAAAACATTACAGGTCCTATCTCACCAATTTAAAAAAAACCCCATTTTTAAATTTTACCTTTTACTAAACTTCGATTACATGCTGTTGTGTCAGGAGATAGAGAATTTTCATCATTCTGGATAGATCTTGCATCTGTAATACTTTGCAATGTTCTTGAGTAATGATTCAGCTCTCCTAATGATATTACATCAAAGGCCATTTTGAACTTGAGTTTCAATATTACATTTATCTTACACAATGAATCACAAAAAATAAAAATCATCATTACCACTATATAATTACCTTGACAATATGAAAGTGGAATAAGGTTGGTAACATCCTCAAGAACAATGTTTGGCAGTTCACTAATTTCAAGTTTATCTGCACGTGAAGTTCTCCTATAACGAACCTTAGGTTGAGAATTTGTCCCTAAAAAAAGGGTCATTACTCAGATATATAATCTAATAATTTACCCCTCACGCTAAATTAATTCTACTACACGTTAACCATTTTAACTGATCCATTGTATTCACAAATAGACTCGACTTGACTATTGTTCTGGTTTTTACCATCACCTTCATCCAATTTATGCCTTTTCCACTTATTACCTTGACAATCTGAAAGTGGAATAACGTTGGTAACATCCTCAAGAACAATGTTTGGCAGTTCACTGATTTCAAGTTTATCTGCACGTGATGTTCTCCTATAACGAATTTTTCTCTATAACCAAAAAAACCATTACTCAGATTAATAATCTAATAATTTACCCCTCCCGCTAAATTAAATCTACTACACGTATTAACAATTTTAACTGAGCCTTTGTATTCACAAAGATACTCTACTTGACTATTATTCTGGTTTTTACCATCACCTTCATCCAATTTATGCCTTTTTCTTTTCGACGTTCCGGAAGAAACCCCACCTACTTCCCCTCTCATCAAGTGTCTACAATAGGAAGATGAAAGTAGAACATAATCACATGAAACAAATTAGAAACAGAAAAATAGGATATTAAACCACAATTATATAAAAGAAAATCATATTGAAGCTATTACACAGCACAACCAAGAACTCCGCATCAGATTAAAGAAAGAGTCTTACAAAATTAACTAGAAAAAAAATAATTAAGCATGACCTGCTGATGAAGTCGTCTCCTTCCATTAGCTCACAATCGAGCTCCAAAGTATTCTCAAAGAAGGATAAGATAGAGTTTCATATTCTCTCTCCTCTGTTCTGGTGGAAACTTCTCCAACACACCACTTTTGAAAACCACAAAGCCTTAATTAAGTAGTAAACACTGTTCATTTAACTTTTTTAACTTTTTAAATTTCGGATAGGACAAAAGGAAATGCACTGTAGAAAACTACAGTGCCAGCTCGAGACAATGTTCCTAAGAGCTTCGTTGAACAGTGTTTGGTGAGAATAAGACAACCGACTTTAAGACTCATTTCACTATTGCTTTCTACAGTAATTTTAAAAGTTGAGTTTCATTCTGCCTTTTAATAATCTAAAGAAGACCTAGGTGATGCTTTGTTTTTTTGGGAAAAGAGTATAGACACCCTTAAACTATTTGCCTTTTGCAAATAGCTACCACAAACTATTTTTTTTACACAATTACTCCTTAAACTTTAACATTTAGCAAAATTAATACTTTCGTTCACTTAAAATTAAAAATATAATCTTTTTTTACCGGAAGTTAAAAATATAATCTCAACTATTGAATCTTTATAATTTATTTTTTAATTTTAATAGTATTCGTTTAACATTCTTTTCAAAATTTGAGAAAATGTCGCGATATGCAAAAATTGATGCGGCACAAGTTGAGAAGAAAAAAACATTTTTCTTTTTTATTACAAAGAAGGTATTTTAGATAAGAATAAATGAATATTATAAAATAAAAAAATAAATTATAAAGATCTAGTGGTTGAGATTACAACAAATTGAATGATCAAGTGTTTTTACCGTTAAGTTTTAACTTTGAGTTAATGGAAGGATTAATTTTACCAAATGTTAAAGTTTAAGGAGTAATTGTGTAGAAAAAATAGGTTGTGGTGTCTATTTGCAAATGACAAATGGTTTAAGGGGTGTCTATACTTTTTTCCTTTTTTTTTAATATGCATCCATGTTTATTACAGGTCAAGTGGTATCCTTGGAATGTCTCAAATAGTTTAATATGCATTATCACTCCCCGTTGTCGCATTGACTTAAAAGGGTGATAAACTCTCCATTTTTTTATTTTAATTATATTTGAAGAAAGATTAAATTGAAAGTGTCCCATATTAATTTATTTTTGCTTCCGCTATTGGCAGCCAAATAATACTCAAGTTTGTGTTCAACCCAATATTGCATTTGCAATTATTGTTTAGGGTTTTACTTCGGTACCCTTTCAAAATAAAGGGTTTTGGTACCCTCTCATATTTATTCAATCAAATTATAATAACTTCAATATATACTATCATGTGAAAAAAGCGTATAAGTTTAATAAAATTTTGTAATCAAATTATGTTTGATCTTATTTGCAAGATTTTTTTAACTAAATCAGTTCACAATCACTCTCAAATCATGAACCTTAATATCAAGTTTTCATTCATCTTCGGGCTAGCAACATCAACATCATGTCGCTATTATCAATCTTCTTGCTAGATAACAATGAGAATAAGAACACTTCACTGTATTTTTTTATCAGCTTAAAAAATTGTATTACTGCAGTTGACACATAATCTTCAACACACAAAAATATATGTTCTCGTCTAAATTTAGCGCAGGTTTTTGAGCACCAAAAACATATAAAAGGTGGAGAACATCTTAACATATAATCTTCAGTCGTTATTGAGTGCCAAAAATATCTCGGTGCAAATTTCATTGACTTTATTGACATGGTAGTATATTGTACTTGTCATGATTTGATTGGAAAAATATGAGAGGGTACCAAAACCCTTTATTTTGAAAGGGTACCGAAGTAACACCCTATTGTTTAAGGGGTATACTTGAGTATTTGGTTTTGAATAATGACTTAAAATTAATTTGATAAAGTCATTAGTTATTTTTATTAGAACTGAAGGTAGTCCGAATGATTTAAAATAAAAAAAAATAATTGTATTTTTATAAAGATAAGCGTAACTTTTATTGTTAAATGTACACTTATAAGCTACCTTTTGTTATGAAATAAAGTATGTAACTCGCTATGGGGCTAAATGCTAAGTATGAGGTTAGAAATTTGATTTTGATAGCCACTTTGTGACATATTGGGACAATATTACTATTAAGCATGCTCTCAAAATAACAGGAATTTTGAATTATAATTTATAATACCTGTTTTGTATGTTTGAGAGAATTTTTAGAGCTTTGCAAACTCAAATTGATTAGTATTGTTCTACATAATGCTTGTTAGCATATCCACTAACCAAAGGCTTTTAAATGGGAGTTTCTCGTTTCAAAAATCTTATAACTCATATAAGCCTTGTGGTATTTTGGTTCAGTGGAAGTTTGAAAATTATATATTTTTATGAGATATGTATGACATGACGTCACTCTTATTATCATATCTCTTAGTAGCATCTTTAAGGTGCTTGGGTCATTTTAAGGGTAACGCATAATCTGACTTTATATATTTATATTTATCTGTATCCACATTTGTTATATGAAACATGAGCTTATTGACATGTATGATATTTTATCCCTATCGGATATAATTTTCTGCATGTAATGTGCGAAAGCTCTATGTTTCATTTGTTTTGTTATTATTATGTGCTTTGTCCATAGTTGATATTTTGGGTATAATAATTCTTTAGTTTATGATAATTGATCAATGTTATCCAAGAGGGAGATTGTTGGATTATTTTATGTGGATTAACATTAATCAATTATTTTGAAAATACACTTTAGAATTATTAATTATATCAATTATGAAATTACTATTTTAATATATGACACTTAATAATTAGTGGATATTATAACGGGTTTTTGATGTCGATAACTCGTAATGGGTTGGGTTGTTCATTTGTATGCCCGATGAGAGTCCCTGCTCTCAGCTGATAAGGCTAGAGTCTGTTTCCCATTAGACAGTCTCTTGGAATGCTGCTATATGTTCAGCTTTTATAAAGCAAAGGTTACTTAACCTTCCATGGTGGTTGATGGCTTATCAGAACGAGAGTAGTAACTCTCTCATCTCCTTTGCCTTTTCATCTTTTTATTTCCTTCATTCTTTAAAATGGAACAAAATCTTATCACTCAATCATGGAGGTAAGAATCAAATATGCAGTTATTGGTTATTGTTTTATATTTAGTGTTATATTAATCATATATATATGAAATCCGATGTTTTCTATCAATTAGTCCCTACAAAATTTTTTTTTGGGTTTTGGTCTTTACTTTTGCATTTCGTTTTGGTTTTGGTCCCTGGTGGTGGCAAAATATGGATGGAAAACACCATTTTCACATTTCATTTTGGTCCCTAGTTTTACATTCAGTTTTGGTTTTGGTCTCTATTTTTACATTCCATTTTAGTTTTAATCCTTACTTTAACCTTCTCTCTTAGTCTATGTCATTATTTTCCATCCATATTTGACACTAAGAACCAGAACCAAAACATAATTTAAAAATAGGAACCAAAACTCAATTTTTTTTATATACTAATTTCAAAAAGGTCGATATTTATAATGACCATTATGGTATATAAACCAAACATATATAAGAAAACAGCTTGTTATTCGGATAGCTTTCCGATAATTGGAGTCCCACATTTAGTGGAGCTTCAACATAAAAAGCCTTTATATACTTCAGCAATGTTGGGCTAACACTTTGGCAATGAGCGATGAGAGATTGGGCAGGTCCATTATTTGTTTTTCACATCAGATCCGTTTTCAAAGTTGTAGCACGCCGGTTTACCACGTCAGCATTTAACACCCCAATATGTAAGAATCAAAACCAAATTTTTAAAAAAAAAAAGTTTGTAGAAATCAAAACTTTTTTTTACTCAAAATAGAAGTGGTTAGTTGTTACTCTAAATATTAACTTCCTGAATGTACAAATAACATGTTTGTATTTTGTTTCAGGTGAACTATTATTCTCACCCTCACCCTAGCACTCTCACTAACCCTCCCTGCTCTTGTTTAGCTTCTTAACTTCCTCTTCTTTTCTTCCCTCCTTCTCCAGGCCACTACTTGTATAATTTTGTATGCTTCTATTTCATAATCTTCTTACTTTTCCTCTAGATCCACGTTTTATAGCAAGATATGGTGGAAATTAAAAAACTCTTCAACGAAATCCCCAATTTGAAAATTTCTGTTATAGAGTTTCCAAATTAGCTTCCACCTTCCTTTTATATTCTTTCTTTTCTCTTGCTTCATGCTTCTGCTTCTGACTTCATCCTCTTCTGTTCTCTTTATATAACAGTTCAATATCAAAGTATATATAATACATAAATTATGATACGCAGGTTGTTAAATTTCGATTGTAATATTAACAAAATTATGGATGGCCTATCATTAAAAATGCAGTGATATGGCTACAATTGCACTCGTAATACAGGTTTGAGCACTACCAAACTTTAACATTGCGGTTTTGGCTTAACATTCCTTTTTCTACCGATCTTTCTGGTTTTTTTTTCTTTTATCGTACTCTCTCCGTTTTTTATTATCTGTCATTTTTTGGAAGGTGTGTACTTTTCTTAATTTAAAAATTTAAGTAATAATTAAATTTTTTTTAAAAGGAGTGTAGTTTGAAATAGGATAAATAAATCCACTGCAAGTTTGCAAGTTACATAATACTTTCCTATTTGAGGCCCGGATGTGCCACACACTGACATTTTGTTGATCAATCTTTAATTTGTAACAGGCAAGCGTATGGAAAGATATCCTTTGCAGCCTTGAAAGTTGAAACATCAGGTTTGGAATACTAACTGATTATGGATAAATTTTTAAGGTGTGTATTACAAAGACTTTCTTTCTGTAAGTCAATGCCTCAATGGCCAAATTGTTTTAAAAAATTATTACTCCCTCTGTCCCTAATTATAAGGTCCTCTTGACATTTTTATTTTGTCCTTATTTATATGACCCTTTACCAATTTTCAATGAGCATTAATTATTTTTTTCCACAAATACCCCTATTTATTTAACACTTTTTAGATTCCCAATAATATTAATAGGGGTAATTTTGAAAATACATATCAAAAGTTCACATTTCAAATACAATTAACTAAATTACTCCACTTTCTTAATGGACGTGAAATCTTCCAAAAATGCCTCATAATTAAGGACGGAGGTAGTATAAAACAAAAAATTAAAAGAGTACATTATGCTTATGAAAGAGAATAGTAGCTAACTGTGTGCACACACGTAGACAGCCAGTTGTTGTAAATTAATCCTATGATTGTGTTGTAATGAGACACAAACATCAGGGACAGCCGCCCTCACAAATTGAGAAAAAGATGCCTCACCACACCAATTAAGTACTTCTCTTTAACACCACTCACTCTGATATCATTTTTTAACGTAAAATTATATCATTCCTCATGTAATTTTTAGTATTTTTCCATTGTTTTCGTATGTTATGTTTTTTTTTATAAACTCGATATTTAATTATATTTTTTTAAATATATTCTTATTTATTACATTTTTTTATCAGTTATTTTTTTATTTTTTTAATATAATATCCATACATTTATTATTATCCTCTCTCATATTATTAAATGAGGTTATTTAATCAAAATATACTAAATTCTTACATCATTTACTTATTTATTAATTATACAATAGTTTAAAGAACATAACTTCTTATGAGACGGATGAAAGTCTCGTTTTCTAAATATTAGCATTTGGAGACTTGTGTGGTCCATGACATACTCCCTCCGTTTCACTTTAAGTATCTTTTTAGACTTTTGCACATAGATTAAGAAAATGTTGATTATGATGATTATTGTAAGTTTTATGTATATTTTGTCAAAAATACCCCTATTTAATACTTTTATTTTGTCAATGCATCATTACTAGTATTACAAATTTCAAAACTAAAACAACATTAAATGTAAGGGTAAATAAGGAAAAACAGTATTAAATGTTACCTAGATTTTGTAGAAAGACACTTATTTTGAAACAAAATTTTGATGTTAAAAAGACACTTAAAGTGAAACGGAGGGAGTACTTCTTTTAACACTTTAGTATTCTAATGATAATTATAAGAATAATATTGAAAAAGATATATAAAATATTATCAATTTTTAATATTATTAACAAAATTAATTAACTTTTTTATTCTTTTGGTAAAAACATATACTCTCTCTTGTGCAATTTATAAGACCTTTTTCTGATTTTTCTCTTTCACCAAGGAAGGTAATTGAACTTGTTAGTGGCATTGGAAATGTAAAAATTTGATATACTTATTCAAAAATACTCTATAATTATTATTGGGACTCTAAAAAATGTAGAGTTGATAGGAGTGTTTGTGGAAGAAAGTAATTAAATGCTATAGAAAATTGGAATTGTGTCTTATAAATAGGATCAAAATAAAAACCCCAAAAGAATCTTATATATAGAATCAGAATGAGTATTTAAGAACGGAGGGAATATATCCAAGTTTACTATTTCTACAAATCTCAAAAATTTGGCTTAATTGTATATTTGGTCCTTTATATTATTTTTTAGATTCAGTTTGGTCCTTTATTTTTTTTTTTTGAAATTATTTAGTCCTTTATCTTTTCCCATATTTACACATATATCCTTCCGTTAGCATATGTTAATAATTAACGGAGACGCATATATACTCCTCGTCAATTGAACCCTAGCCACCTTCCCTCCCTTCGCTGCCTCCGTATTCTAGCTCGTGGTGTTGAAACCGCCACCGCGCGTTGTGTCAAACCGCCACGATGAAAACGCCATGGTTGCTCCTCATGGAGGAGGTTGCTGCCGATGGTGGTTGGTTGTATTTTCGCTGCATTTGGGGCAAGGTTACCAAGTCTCATGACTGGTGCCGACAGTATCACCGTCGCTGTCGTTATTGTTCCTTCCTCATCGTCGCCACCATGGTTATGCTGATGCTGTTTGTGGTTGGGGGCCAGCGCTGCTACATCCGGGACTGGTGCGACGGTGCGGTAGGGCTTTGCGGCTCAAACCCAGATCGTGTTCACGATCTTGCTCAACCTTCATCGCCCAAAACAAGAACCGGAAAAGCCTCGTTGTCAACGCCGTCGCGTCCCTCTAGTCACCAAACGCATTGCTCCTCCGCCGCCGATCTCACCATCGATGCCACCAGCCAATCAGACTGCTGCGGATACCGCCGATCTCTAGTTGACCTCGGTTCATCGCCATCAACGGGAAAGCCGCCGTCACATTGTGATGCTCCAATGATGGCAAGCCAACTCACGTGCGGCGCGAGCTCACGGTGGCGAGCAATCCCTGTTCTCCATCATTTTCCTCACGGTGGTGCTCCTTGTTTTTTCGTCGCAGCCACCGCCCTTCTCCCTATGGCTAGTTGGCTACCTCTTGAATCGCTCCACTGCCGCCACGCCGCTGTCTGCTTCTGCACCACCAGCTACGAAGGAACAATATAAGAACAGGGGAAGAAGAAGATGAACAATCACTTTTTCCGTTAAGTTTTTAACTGATATGGACGGAAGGATTTATGTGGATTATTTTAAAAAGATAAAGCATAAGTAAATTGCAAAAAAAAAAAAAAAAAGGACCAAAATGAATCTAATAAATAAAATAAATGACCAATTATGCAATTAAACCTAAAAATTTTGAACCACTATTTCCCATTTAATTATTCATGGCCACATATTTTTAGGTCACCTGAAAATTTAGGTGGATTAGATCGCACATATCAGGATAAAAGAAAACTTCCTCACGCCCGGCACCATGAATATTTATGGAAATATTTACTCCCTCCATCCCTTAATATAAGTTATTTTTACTTAATTCACGCAGATTAAGAATAGTAATTATTATTCTTAAATTTATAAAAAAAAAATATGTTGTCATTTCAAAGTTACCCCTATTTAAAAATTCACAACTCTATTCATTTCTCTCTCTAATATAATTATTATCCTATCACCTCTATATAATTATGAAAGGTGTATTTGGAATAAACTTTTTAATGTTACCTAGATATTCTAAAACGACTTATAAAAATGGACAAGAAATCTATCAAAATGATGCCCTATAATAAAGGACGGAGGGAGTACTTTACATAAATTTGGATCAATGGCATTAAAATAATAATAACTAAGCTTTTGTTTTACTAGAATAAGCATTAATTAGATAAAAAAATTAAAGTGGAAATTTCAGGTTTCTTTATTTTCAAAAACTATTAATAATTATAATTATGTAAATTAAAGTAATCCAAAGAAAAAAAGCAATTCATTTATACATTAGTGTTCAAATAAATTTAAATAGTTAAGGCAACAAAAGTAATTCAAAGAAAAAAATTCATAATGTTCAATCATACATACATACACACATATTTATATATATACGTTAATTTTTCATCGTTTTGCTTATAGTTTTTTTTTTAATTTTTTTTCTCCACCTCTGATAATTATAATAGCCTTCATTTAGTCTAATTTTAATTGGTAGTTAATTTTTTTTAAAGACTTAGAGACCAATTTGATAAAAAAAAAAAATGAAAGACCGATATGATACCAAAAAAATATAAGAGACTAATTTGAAATTAAAAAATTAAAGTAAGAGACCAAATACATAATTTAACCAATGAAATGTTAGCATATGTGAGTTTGAATATGGAAGGTTGCGTTCTCTCCCCTCCTCCGAAAAAAAAAAACAAAAAAACTATTTGCTTGAATATATATTTCCTTAATTACACATCAATAAAATTTGGGGCTAGCTATCCCATCCATTAGAGGTGCTTACAAATCAGCGAGATGATTAGCCATTGCGATCGACCGTGGATACTATAAAACTCATATTTTCTGCAAAGTTTGCGGGGACATTTCCCGTATCAAAGTAAAATAATAAACAAAATTGATTAGTGGAGTGCTTATAAAAAAAATGTAAGTGGAGTAAACAAAATTGAGCCATCCTTTTTTGTTGTTAAACATAGTATTTGCTTGACTTCTTTTGTGCTTCATGTCCGTCAACAAGTGAAATTAAATAGTCTATGCAAGTTTATTTTGCAGGAAAATGGAGAATGCAATTATTCCGAACTCAACAACACCATCATCACAAGCAAAGGTGGTCCAGATTGCTTCTGCTCAATTTGGAATTGAACTAACAACATCATCACCAGCTTCTGCCCAATTTAGACGCCCTTCCCTTGAACTAATAGAAGATACAAGTAGTCTCTCTCTCATATATATATATATATATATATATATATAATTTATAATTATTCTTCTCTAATCATTGCTCACAGCAGGATAGAGTTGCATAATCTTTTAAGAGAAAATAGATGGTACATTGATAGTGTAAAGTTTTTTTACATCATCAATGTATCATCCACAATTTATATGTTAATGATCGTTCACTTTAAAAAAAGTAATATAAATAAATGGTGGATGATGAACTGAATTTCAGTAGTATACACTCGTTGATATCTTTTTTTAATCAAGATTTTATATGGGGTTCTCCTCCTAAAAGTGTACTCCATCTTTTCCTAAATATAAGCAGTGTTTTTAGACTTTGTATCTCTTGGTTCTTTTTATAAGCATTTTATTCACTTTATTTTTAGTATTAATTAATTAATATTTTCCAAACATGTCTTCCATAATTTTTTTAGTCAATAAACATTTAATACAATACTTTAGTTCTCTCTTCGCTTACATAAAATTATATTCCCACTGTCCTTAAATATAAGATCATTTTGACACTTTTATTTTGTCCCTATTTATAAGACCCTATACCAATTTTCAATGACCATTAATTACTTTTTTTCCACAAACACCCCTATTTATTTAGCCCTTTTTAGATTCCCAATAATATTAATAGGGGTAATTTTAAAATACATATCAAAAGTTCACATTTCCAATACGCTTAACTAAATTAATCAACTTTCTTAATGACGTGAAATTTCCCAAATGGGTCCTATATTTAGGGACGGAGGGAGTACTTAATAGAAAGATGTGTCATTATAATTAAGAGAAAATATGAAAATATACCTCTAATTAATAACATGTTTAATATTATTACAGATTTTATCTAACTTAATTCACATGCGTAATCATCTCAAAGGTTTATATTAAGGAACGAAGTTAATAATATCTAGTCTGTTCACTGTCCACTCAAAAATCATTTGATAATATGGGCAAAATTCATCACTTAAAATTGTTTGACCTTTTTAGAGAGGATAGTGTATGGACTAGATATTACTCCCTCCGGTCCTATTTATAAGACATACTTAACCATATCACACGGACCAAGGAAGTTGGTTAGTTTCATGAATTCTATGAGAATATATTGTAACATTACAATATTATCCTCTCAACTTTTCTTGGAAAATTCACACTCATTAATGAACAACAAAAAACACATCATAGTCAAAGCATTTAATAAGGGCAAAAAAGAGAAAAAGCAATCAATGATGCATAGAAAATATAAAACGTCTTATAATTAGGACCAAAGAAACCTTCTAGAATATGTCCTATAATAAGGACCGGAGGGAGTACTACCTAAGTTCCTAAATATAATTAATGCTATAAATAAAGTGATAAAAATGTGATAGAAAAAAAATATCAAAATAAAGGCCAAAACTTTTGCTTATATTTAAAAGGACAGGGAGTATTAATAAATTTTTCAATTTATTTAATCCAATAATTCCAATGAGTCTATTCAATAAAGGTTGATAGAATTGTAGCTTAATCAAAAATAATAAGAGACACTTTGCATTAATAGAATAGTTTCATGTATGTTTGTGTTCCAAAATTTATACTCTTATTTGAATTTTATAACTCATATTATATTAATACGTTGCCTTACACGAATAATGGTGCTCTACAATTTTGACGCTATTCGGTTTAAGGAAATTTCCCCTCTGATTTCTTTAGGCCAATTCTTCAACAAATGTGTACCTCTTTATAAGATAGCAGCACTGAAAGGTGATTGGAATGCAGCTAAGTGTATGATAGATGCAGATAATAGGCTGTTGAAGGCTGCTATAACAAAGGGTTGGGGAACACTACTTCATGCTGTGGCAGGAACAAATCATGTTCACTTTGTTGAGGAGCTCATTAAATTACTAGACCCCTATGACCTGGAACTGCAAGATTTTAATGGGAACACTGCATTTTGCTATGCTGCTGCATCTGGAAACATACAAATTGCTGCTATGATGATCAATAAAAACGGATGTGTACCACATATTAGGGGTGGAGAAGGAATGACTCCTCTTTACATGGCCGCCTTGCAAGGAAGAAGTGACATGGCATGGTATCTATATAATCGGACAACGAACATATTTGAAGAAGAGGACTGGAATACATTGTTCTTCATTTGTCTCGAGAATGGTTTGTATGGTGAGTAAATTGCCTAGAATACCTCCTAAAGCAGTGAATCATTGGAACTAGAAGAATTTCATTGTAAAAATGTACAAATTATTTTGAGTAAACAGATATGAAATGATAAACTTGAAACACAAGCTAACCAAGTCAGAGTAATATAATAAGGTCTACTTACATTATTGAAAAAGGAAGGTTGACTGATAGTAGACAATTTTTGGTTTTGATTTAAGATAAATTAAGTCATATTTTCTTATGTTTGAGTGGCAAAAATTTGCACATTTGGATCTATTAGGTTAACTGCTTAGTTCATGGTTCTGTTAGGCTCAACAAAGTTTTGAACTTTTGTGTATGTTAACATCATTATGGTTGAGAAAAAAATTATATATTTGGTAGCATACACACCATTCGACTACATATTTTGTTGTCACTCAGCAGTATTTGCTGTCCAAGCAATATTGGAAAATCTTGCAGATTTAGCTTTGCAAATGTCACAAACAAAGCAAAGACTAGCATTCATCCGGAATGAGAACAATGAGACAGGCTTGCATCTACTGGCTCGAAAGTCTTCAGATTTTAATTGTCAACGCCGATGGTACCTTCAAAATGTCATAAGCTCTAGTAAGTCTTTACAATCATTGTTTTTAAGAAAACAAGTTCATGTTTGCACCTTATGTCTTGTGACACACTCAAGCCATTGACCTTTTGTAGTTTGCAAGTTCATATAAAAGATTTATTTTACCTAATGCTTTGAAGTAGTGACATGTACTAGAGTTTTGACATGCCGGTATACTTTGCCAGTCTATGTATTTTGTTTAGATTATTGTTTATATTTTAGATAATATAGGACATAAAACATTTTATCTAAGAAAAGTTTACTTTCATGGTCACTGTTTATCAGAACATCACACTAGTCAAATTATGTGTGACAGGTGAGAAACCAACTCCTATCCTCCAACTTGTTCAGCATCTTTGGAGCACACTTCTCGATTTACATTGCGCAGAAACAGAGATGAGGATATTGATAAGTTGGCCATCGCAAGTAATATTTGATGCTACAGAGGTTGGAAATTTTCACTTTGTGGCTGAGCTTATGAGGTCTTACCCTGATTTAATATGGGAAGTGGACCACAAAAATCGAAGCATAATTCACATTGCCGTTGTGCATCGCCATTCTAGCATCTTCACTCTTATACATGAGCTAAGCTTTATCAAAGATTTTATAGCAACTTTTGTGGATGAAGAAGAAAACAATATATTGCATTGTGCTGCAAAATTAGCACCTTCATATCGACTTAACTTAATTTCAGGAGCAGCACTTCAAATGACTCATGAATTACTATGGTTTGAGGTAATTTTTTCACAACTACACATTACCTATTTGTCACACATTCAACTGTTTCCTTTCTTTGTTCAATTTCAAAAAAATGGGTCTAATTGTTATAAAGCACACGATAATAACCTATCTTATTAACATAGTAACTACTTCCTTTAATATTTATTTTTGTGTGACTCATACATGAGTTCAGTTAGCTTTTATTCTAACCATCTTCCATATGAGTATTGCTTCTTGTATTTATCTGCAAAATGGTGATTTTTATTTAGTCTCACCTAATTTATGCACCATTTCATAAAGTGAAAGCCTTCATATACACATTACTACATTAATATCAGTATATCACGTGTTATATTTTGATATGGCAGGAGGTGAAGAAAATAATGTTGCAATCGCAAATTGAGAAGAAAAACTCAAACGGTAAAACTCCTTATGAATTATTCGCTCAGGAGCACAAAGAATTGCTGACAAAGGCAGAGTCATGGACAAAAACCACAGCTAATAATTGTATTCTTGTATCAACAGTCATAGCGGCGGGAGTTTTTGTCGCTACATTTAACATACCTGGTGGTAGCAATAAAAACACAGGAACTCCTAACTATTTGCAGAAATCAGCATTCCTGATATTTGCAATGTCTAATGCAACTTCATTGATATCATCTTCAGCCTCAATACTAATTTTCTTGTCTATTCTTATCTCAAGTTACGCGGAGGATAACTACTTCAAGTCACTACCTTTCAAGTTACTATTTGGACTAATAGCACAGTTCATCTCCATCACAAGCATGATGATAGCATTTAGTGCTTCATTTTTCATAACATATTACCATGGTTTGATGTGGATTCCAAGTTTTATTTCAGTGCTTGCATTTCTACCAGTAACCTTATTTGCCTTTCTTTTATTTCCACTTTGGTCAGATATTATCTACTCATCTTACTTTTGTTTGTCTCTATTTCGGCCAAGTAAACATATGCTTTACTAGAGCAAAAGAGGCAATGTAAATGACAGATCTATATAGCCTACCCCTTGTAGTTGTACAGTGTACGAATTCTTCTCTTGTTGTAAGGATTACAAAATTCCTTTTTAAATTTGGTGTTGTTACTACTTTGTTTACTCGCTCTGTCGTCCCTTAATATAAAGTCACTTTTACCTAATTCACGCAGATTAAGAGAAGTAATTATTACTCTCAAATTTATCAAAAAAAAATATGTTATCGTTTCAAAGTTACCATTATTTAAAATTTCATAACTCTATTCATTTATCTCTCCAATGTAATTATTATCCTATCAATCCTATGTAATTATGAGGGGTGTATTTGTAATAAACTCTGCTACTTAAATATTCTAAAATGACTTATAAAAAGGGACAAAAAAATCTATCAAAATTGTGCCCTAATAATTAAGGGACAGAGAGACAGAGAGAGTAAAATGTATCCTTTAATTTAGAATTTGTCTGTGCCAACATTCTTATTCTATTGATGATTATTCAATTCAATTGAAACTACTGAATCTTAATCAAACTATGAAGTGAACCTCTTAGCTCCGCGCTAGTGGAGATGATAATAATAGCGATTAACTTAGAATAATTAAGTCTAACTCTCTTCCAAAAGTTAGCTCATAGGAAGATTGTCCAACTTACTATAAATGGCTCTTTATTCATATTATTGAGCAACATGGGACTTCATACTTTGGATCCAGATCTTTTGTTCCAAATCATGTCTCCAACCCTGTTTCGAACCAATCACATCTCATTATGGAAAATAACTTCCTAACTGTTATGGCATTTTTGTAATATTTAATGAAATGTGATTGGTTGGAAACAGGGTTGGGACATGTTTTGAGACAAAGGATCCTGATCCACGTACTTTAACTCACCCCCTCACACCAAGAAATGCTTTGATACCATGTTATAATAATTGGGCATCATTGTTACATGTGCCAGAATCAATCCCTCGCCACGATGTTGTGTTGTGGCTTGTTATTCTAGGTCATTTGCCTACTTGTGGTACGCTTTGGTTTTCTTGAGGGATGGTGTTTGTGTTTTGTGTGATGCTAATCAAGAGTTTCATGCCCATTTATTCTTTGATTGCTTGTCTGCTAGAGCTTGCATAACTATTCTTGCTAGAGAAGTGTGTTATTCTTAGCAGTATCGTGATTGATCTCATGACATTGCTTGGGTCGCTAATCGTTGGCGCAGTAATCATGTTCAATAAGTTTTATCGTTTCGTTTGTTGTTTGCTTCTATTGTTTGTTGACTTATTATGCAAATTAATGAAGTATATTAGTATAATAAATAAATAAACTAGAAGAAGATAGCACAATGAGAAATATCTAGGATACTATAGATACTAAGCTAAGTGAGAAACATCTAGATAATTTTTAGGCTTAATTATATCACAAGTTCCTGAAGTTTGAGATATTTTTGTCAGATACCTTTATTCTTATATTTTCAATGTTTGGCTTCCCGAAGTTATTTCTGAATTTGTCATATACCCCTACTACTAATTCGAGCCAATTTTGCTGACATGTAATACCAGAATCTTGGTCAAACTCAGGAACTTGTGACATAATTAAGCCTAATTTTTAATATAAAAATTTTTATAACCGCCTTGCTATGGTGGTAGAGCTCGGCCTATAAACAGGCTATTCAGCATTCATTTGTGTAATGAGAAGTGCCAAGAACTATATGCACCATATATCAATTATATTCCATGCCTCACTCCTGCTTCCTTCTTTTAGTTTAATTTTTTTTATCTTTAATATTAAAAGCTCCTCTTTATTTTAAATATTAACAATGGTATCAGAGTTACCTCCGGTTATATATTGGGCGTAGAGATAATATCAAAACTATTTTTCAACTATTCCAAAAATTCAACTATCCACTCCAAACCACTTTTACATTTTCTTAAGTCATGACCACTACTATTCAACCACAATCTATCCTCATTTCAATTTTCTTTGGAAAAAATTATGATTTTTAGAACACTAAAGTGACAACCTTCTTCCGGTCCCAAGATTTATGGGATATTGTTGAAGAAGGTTATACTATTCCAGAGTATACTTCAGCTCTTATTGCAGCTCAAAAGAAAGAGTTGAAGGAAAATGAGAAAAAAGATGCAAAAACATTATTTATTTTGCAACAAGCCTTGGCGGAGCCTATCTTTCCAAAGATAATGGGAGCTATAAGTGCTAAGGAAGCGTAGATTACACTAAAGGAGGAGTTCCGTGGCAGTGATAAGGTACGCACCATTAAACTTCAAACTCTAAGGCGAGAGTTTGAATTAATTAAAATGAAAGAGTTTGAGACCATCAAAGACTATTACTCTAAAATAAAAGAAATAATCAATCAAATGAAAGCCTATGTAAAAAATATTCTTGACAAGAGAATTTTCGAAAAAATTTTAATTTCTATTCCCCAAAGGTATGATTCAATCGTCACTACGATTAAACAAACCAAAGATCTTTCTATCCTATTGGTAACAGAACTAATGGGCTCTCTAGAAGCTTATGAGCAAAGATTGAGTAGGCATGATGAAGAATCATTAGAAAATGCCTTTCAATCAAAGCTCAAATTACGGTTGTAATATCCGCAATTTTTCATATTTTAATAAATTGATTTTTCTGGATTTATGATTGTGCATTTCGTTTTGAATTTATATAGATATATTATTTGATTTATATTTATGAGTGAAAATAATTATTTGGAAATATAGAATTTATTTTATAGTAATAAATTATTTTATTTTGTGTTTTGGAGGAATTATTCTTTAAAGCTTTTGGAATTTTAATTCTTGTAAGAGGGTGACCAATGCATGTAGGGCACCCTAACCAACTCATTTAATGTTAAATTAACTCTTTTGTCTTTAAAGTAATGTTTTTGATTTTCCCATGAAAACAAAAGTGGTGCATTTATAATAGATTTTGGTGAATTATTATTTTGTGATTTATTGATTTACTTAATTTTGAAAATTCATAACTTTACGAATTTACAGTCAAAACGACCGTATTGAAATGAAGAAATTATTTTGTACAGTTTGGAGTTTATTTGTACTGTCTACAAAATTTTATTATTTTGGGAAAACTAAAATGTTTTGTATTTAAGAAAATTGAAATGTGATTTTCAAACGTTATTTATTGTATTGGAAAAATTTTATTTTCCCTACATGTGTATATATATCCACGGTTTGAGTAGGAAGGGAAGAATAAAGTTTTAGCTTCTCATGCAAGCTCCTTTCAAACATCAAGCTTCTTAAACAGGCTTTTTTTAAATTCAAAGCTTCTCATGTAAGCTTCTTTCAAAATTCAAATTTCAAATTCAAGAAAGTGAAATGATTAAATTGTCTTCCCAAGAAAAGTGTTATTTAATTAGGCTAATCTTAACTTTGATTTATTATTTTGATAATTCCATAACTTTGTCATTCATAAATTGAAATAAATAATTTTATAGTCTATGAGATCCTTTTTAAAGTGTATAATTTATTTTTGCAAGTATGAGTTATGTAATTTATAAAGTTGTGAACTTTTTGTTTTTGATTTTACAAAAAAAAATCATATTAATTTATTTAATGAATTATCCCAAGGTTTTGATTTTTGTACTTCCTTTAAAGTTGAGAGGAAAAATTTAATTTCTCTCCCTATAGTATGCCACGGCCCAAGTGTGTAGGAGGGAGTAAAATTTCCAAGCTTCTTGAACAAGTTAAGGCTAACCACTTTTTTTCAAATTCAAAAAGTGCAATCATTATTTGTCTTACCAAAAAGCTACTTTCTCTAATTTATACCACAAATTTAAGAAATTGCAACTATGAAATTGATTTTGGTTTTTTTTTTTTTAAAAAAACCCCATTTTTAAAGCTTCCACCCCAAGCCTTTGGTTTTCTATAAATACCCTTCCTTATTCCACCATACCACCCATACACACACTCACTTCTTGCACTTAAGAAAAAAAATTAGAGATAGAGCTAGAGAGAGTGAGAGGGTCATGAGCAAGAGGAAGAAAGGAGGAGGAACTTTTGATTTTTTTCAACACCCAATCAACTCCTACTTTGTATTCTTCTTCTTCCTTAGTCTTCTATTTTATTTATTAGTTGATTTTAAATAAAGTTTTCTTGAAAATTTGATGTTTGATTTGTTAGTGTTTATGCATGTTGATTTTTGTTCATGATTTATTAGTCTCTAATGCCTACATGCCTAGATCCATGTTTGTTTTGAAGATTAAAGATTTCATGATTGATTTATTTTATTTTAAGCCCATTTATTTGTTATTCTCGGTATATATATATATATATATATATATATATAATTATTATGAATGTATTGATGTATTTTTCTTCATTTCTTCGGTATATGTATATATATGTGTGTATAAATATTTTTGTGAGTTAATAATTTTTTGTGTGTTTTTCGGTTTATATATATATATATATATATATATATATATATATTAGATTGGTTTTGTGTTTTTTAGTACATGATGTATGTATCTTGATGAGATTTGTTTGATTTGAGTATTTAAAATTTTTGTGACATTATTTATTTATTTTTTTGTTTGTCTCTGTATATATGTGTGTGTGTCCATATGGTTTTCATTCCTATTTCTACCCAAATGATTTCATTTTACTTTGATGATTTGATTTTTGATCTTGGAATGAATATTAATGTATTGGTTTGTGTTGCAAAAATTTTTAATTTCCCTTAAATGAGTTTCGGCCAAGATAAAGAAATAAAGGAAATGATTTTTGTTCTTGATGCATGTCAATGATATGTTCTTTTTGAGGATTAAGAATTTATTTGATGCATGTATAAAATAATTTTGGGATTTTATGGTAATATTATTTGAAAATAATGAGTTTTTAGTATTAAAAGTATTTTTTCCCCCATTTTCATATACTTGGACCGAATGGGTTCATGAAAAACAAACATTTGGACTTTGATTTTTAAAAGTAGATTTGTGTTAATATTATAAATGATAAAGTGAATTTTTGAGCAAAGAAAATATTTCATTTGAAAGAAGGACCAGATTATGTGTAAGTATGTATGTGTTAGAGAAACTAATTTTCTTTTATGAATATTGTGATTTAATATGTGATATTGTGAGTCTAGAACATGATTAAGAGTAGGTAGTGGCTGTTTGTTGAAGATTAGTGAAGCATATTTTTATATGCATTTATGCTGAATTTCAAGAATGTATTGTTTTACATGTACGATGGTTTTAATAAATTGTATTTTTGCTCATTAGATTTCCCTAGAAATTTAATATGTTTTTCTTGATACTAATTGAATGTGTTCTGGAAAGTTTGAAATGGTTTGGACATGTTTTGATATGTTAAATGAATTTTGGTTTGATAAAGATCGTTTTTGAAAACTTGTGTTTTGGTTGCAAGAGATTTGAACAAAAGAGACTTTCACAGGTTCGATGCTTTTGAAACTCAGCCTCTGTTTTTATAATGTCAATTTAAGTGCCTTTGAATTTTTTCATGATTTTTGGAATTGATTTACTAATTTATAAGAGTTGTCTTTGTGAAAACGATTTCGTAAAAATAAGTTTTTCGGGTAAAACGAGAACAGAGTTTTCAAACTTAGACTACTATAAATGGCTTGAAATTTTTATGGTAGTATCCGGAACATGTCGTGTGATTCTCTGTAAAATTTGAGGTGATTTGGAGTTGGTTTGATATTTTTAACAAATTCAAACAGTGAGAAACTCAATTATGTTTTTACATAATTTGAGGGAATTTTAATTAGAAAAACATGACTTAGGCAACTTCAAATAATCTGAAATTTTTATGAGGTGATCTTGGACGTGTGTGAAAAGTTTATACCAAATTTCATACAATTCGGAGTTGGTTTGCTATTTTTAATAATTGTGTTTTAGCATTAGGTCAGCAGCAGGACTGACTGAATTTTAATGCCGAATTTGAATAAAAATCTAAGTTCGGAGTGTCCGAATGACTTGAAATTTTTATATGTTTAACTTGGATATATATGTATTAGTGTTATGCAAATTTTGGGATTTAAAAGAATTGATTAGATAAAGTTTTGGATTTTATCTTTCGTGTTTCTCACGTATCCAACTAAACACCCTTTTGACACCTTTTGATAAAAATGAATCTTCTGTTGGAAACCAACAAGCGGGCTAAGCAAATACTAGAGGGGGGGGGGTGAATAGTATTTTGAAGCACTAATACCAAATATTTCGATTGATAATTGAAGAATGGAGCTAAGACTGAATTTTTTGGAATCAGACACAAAAGACTCGAGTCTTTTGTGAAATACTCGAGTTTTTCAGTGATGAACAACTCGAGTCTTTTCTGAAATACTCGAGTTTTTCCTATCAGATAGCAGAAAAACCAGAAACGAAAATTCAGCAATTTAACTCAAATCAATTCAATAATAAACAGGAACTTATCCAACAGAATAGCAAGCAATCTAAATAACTTTTAAACACAAAGATTCCTTGAACTTGCTACCTAATTGTATAAATCCTAATTGATTGAAATGACTTAAGTCTATTGAGCTAGAAAGTAGATTAAAAGCAATAAACCAACACTCAAGCAATTTTATCCTGGTTCACTCCAACAATGAGCTACATCCAGTCCTCCTAATCACTTAGGAGTTTCTACTAATAATCAAATTGTTAGAAATTATAAAGGATTGCTTGAGAATGGCCTCACTCAACCTAACCCTTTCAAGAGTGTACCAAACTCTTGATTTCTACCCCAATTTGATTCCGGTGATTGAAGAACTCTTCACAAAGCTTCCTTGAACTCCCTTCAAGAAACTCCACCGGGCTAGGAACCTCCTAGTCTTGTGCTTGAGAACCTCTCAAGACTTCCAACACCCTAAGCCACTTAGGGTTTGCTTGGGAACAATCCAAGACTTTGAATAATCAAGCTTTTTGTATGTGTATTACTAATCTCACAATGGATTAGCACAAATAAGCACAGCTCAATGTAAGAATTGAGGCCTAAAAACTCAACTTGGAATAAAATGACAATATGAGTGAGAAGTTGAGCTTTTTGGGAATTAACACTTGAGAAGAGGAAATTAAGAAAGCTTGAATCAATGATGTGTTGTTGTCTTGTTTGTTCTTGCACAAATTCAAAGAGAAATTTTACAATAAGGTTCTGAATTCTCTCTTGGGGTTGGATGAGACTCAAATGCCCTCAATTGGGTTTTTGAGTTTCTCCAACGTTCATTTTTGCTGACTGGACAAAAATACTCGAGTCTTTTGGTAAATACTCGAGTCTTTTTGGTCGGTCACGAGTGAATTGGTGCACGAACAAGACTAACGGTCATAATTGCTGACCTGGCACAAATACTCGAGTTTTTCTATAAATACTCGAGTATATACTCGAGTCTTTATCAAAATACTCGAGTATTTTGATCAGATATGGGAAAAATTATTTTTCAATTTTATTTTTCCTCTCAAGTATTAATTTTTGGTCAATCTCAACTTAATAAACATATAAAAATTTATTCCTAGAAGAGACTAACTATTTCTACCCACTCTCAACCACTCTCAACATAAATTAGAAATTTACAATTAATATTTGATTGAGAATGATTGGGCACTTGTCTTCTTTTCTTGACTTCTTGTTGATGTTGATGTTGCAATATATTCAAGGCATGATTTGTTAATTATTTTGTCATCATCAAAACATAATCCACATAATTAGGAGCATTGAATTCACAATCTCCCCCTTTTTGGTGATGACAAAATAATTAACACTTGATCCATTTGTTAAGCTTGATCCACTTGGAGATGCAACTCCCCCTCACTATATGATACTTTTCACCTATCTAAAAATTCAGCTTGAGCAAGATGTTATGACAATTTAATTTTAGCACCAAGCCTATGGTATTAGAGAATTTAACAATTATCAGAGTATATACCATAATTAGAGATTTTAGGTGCAACAATATCAAGACAAGACAAGTGTAATATCTCTCCCCCTTTTTGTCATACGCCAAAAAGATGTAACAATTTAGAAAAAGATCAAGGGAGGAGAGGTGCATAATCGGAAAACCCCATAACCAACTATGCAAATAAAACGGAGATAAAATAACGATAAAGAGCTCCCCCTGAAGCTTTGCACAAACATCATAATGAAGACCAAATTCATTAACATAAAAACATCATAAAAGGTCCAAATCAAAGGTGCAATAATAAACCCAAAGTCTCAAAACACCAAGTTCTCAAAATACAGAAAATGTAACAAAGACCAATATGATAAAAACAGAATGAAAACTAAGATAAAATCCAAAGGTCAACATCATCAAAACATCGAAGGAGCTGGAGCATCTGGAGGAGAATAAAACCGAGAGAAGAGTTTAGAGGATGAAAAACTAGTAAGATTTGACAAAACTTTGAGGAAAATCTGAGTTTTGAGGAGAGAGATATGAGAAAACCGAGAGAGAAGAGGGTCGCAAAAAAAACTTGAGTCTGAGAGTATATATAAACAGTTCAAAATACTCGAATATATTCATAAATACTAGAGTTGTTCTTTAGGATATACTCGAGTTTTTGAAAATATATTCGAGTCGGTCGTGACTCAGCCCAGATTTCCCCAGAAAAGTCGAGTAAAAATTGAAAAACTCGAGTTTGGTCCAAAAGTTCAAATTTCAGGAAAACGCAAAATACTCGAGTTTTTGGAAAATACTCGAGTTTGGTCTGAAAGTTCAAAAATTGGGGTTTTCGAAAGACTCGAGTGTTTTGAAAAACACTCGAGTATTCTAATAAAGACTCGAGTGTTTTGAGAAACACTCGAGTATTTTTATCAGACCCTGATTAAAAACTTTTTCAATTTAAAACTGATTTAATTTTGAATTAAAATACTCGAGTGTTTTTGGAAAAACTCGAGTATTTTGACAGAACAGAAAGTAAAAACTCAGTTTTAAAAGACCAAACACAAATCAAACACAAATGCTTCACTACCAACTTTTGATTTCTCTCTCTCTTTTTCTTCTTTTGAAAAGTCAATGCCATCTTCACTAGCATCACATAAAACACTATCTTCTTTTGAAGACTCATTAAAAACCATATGAATTGATTCCTCAATAGTTAAAGTTCTTTTATTGAAAATTCTATAAGCTTTACTATGAGAAGAATAGCCTAAAAATATGCCTTCATCGGATTTGGAATCAAACTTGTCAAGGTGTTCTTTTCCATTATTTAAAACAAAAACTTGGCATCCGAAGACATGAAAATGAGATATATTTGGCTTTCTTCCCTTGTAAAGTTCATAGGGGGTTTTATCCAAAGAGGGCCTTATCAAAATACGATTTAAAACATAACAAGCCGTATTGACGGCATCGGCCCAAAAATATTGAGGTACTTGAGAATCATTTAACATGGTTCTAGCAAGTTCCTCTAGCACCCTATTTTTCCGCTCTACCACTCCGTTTTGTTCCGGAGTCCTTGGTGCGGAGAATTGATGCTCAATACCATTTTTAGCACAAAATCTATCAAATTTGTGGTTTTCGAATTCACCACCATGATCGGTACGAATAATAATTACTTTTTGATTCACTTGGTTTTGCAAAAGTTTGACATGATGTTTAAAATATTTGTAGGTCTCACTCTTAGTAGTTAAAAATAAAGTCCAAGTAAACCTAGAGAAGTCATCAACAATCACCAATGCATAATAGTTGCCACCAAAGCTTTTTATTTGTGATGGTCCAAACAAGTCCATATGAAGCATTTCTAATGGCCTTGATGTGGACATAACCATTTTTGATCCAAAGGTGTTTTTAGTTTGTTTACATTTCTTGCAAGGGGAACAAACACCTTCAATAGAAAAATTTAGCTTTGGTAAACCAACTACTAGATCTTTAGATTGAATTTTCTTCAATTGGTTTACATTTATATGAGCGGTCCTACGATGCCATAACCAAGTGTCATTTTCTTTGCTCACTAAACAAGTAGAGACCAAAGAAGTGACTTTGTTCAAATCAACTAAGTAAGTATTATTTGACCTTCTACCAACAAATTTGATTGATTCATCTTTGTCACTTTTAATGAGGCAATGGGTAGAGGTAAAAACTACATGATTACCAATATCACATAATTGGCTTATGCTCAAGAGATTATGTTCTAATCCTTGAACATAGAGCACATTATCAATAATCAAGTTTGAAGAGTTTCCGATTTTACCAATACCAAGGATTTTGCCTTTGTTGTTGTCCCCATAAGTGACATAACCCTTTTCCTTTGGAGTAAGCTCAATGAAGTGCCGCTTATCTCCCGTCATGTGCTTCGAACATCCACTATCAAGATACCACAATTGTTTTCCCGTTCGAAGACACACCTACAAAATGAAATCACTTTTTCACTTTGGGTACCCAAACAATGTTGGGTCCCTTAGGGTTAGTGTTGGGACTTTCTCCCTTCTTAATCCACATATAAGTGCCCTTTTTCATTTCAAACTTCTTAATGTGGCACTCAATGTTGATATGTCCAACTTTTCCACAATAAGTACAAGTTGGTCTCTTTGATGAATTTTTCTTAGAAAATGTTCCAACCACCTTGTACTTTTTGTCCTTTTTATGAACATATCCTAAACCGGTTTTGTTGTGATTATGTCTTTGAGAGTTCAACAACCGGTTGAGGTTTCTATCACTATGTGAGATTGTGAGTTTGTTTTTCAACTCTTTCACTTCTTTTTCAAGATCATCACATCTCTCACATGAAGTGATAATTTCCTCATGATTTGCACAATCACTTTGATGACTAGAATTAATAAGTTCCAAGGATTCATTTTGAAGTTTCAACTCATTTATAGATTTTTGCAATTCATCAATTTCATGTTGAAACTCCAAAATTTTCTTTCCTTTTTCCTTATTAATTTTAGCAAGCCTTTTAAATTGAATTAACATTTCATTGTAAGCTTCTTGCAAATCATCATATGAAATGGAGTTTGAAGATGAACAAGAAGAGCTAGAGGTTACCTCATCATCACTTTCACTCATGCCATGATTAGCTCTTGATGAGGACTCATGATTGTTCTTGGCCATGAGACAAAGGTTTGCATTTTCATCACCGGAGTTACTTGAAGATGATTCATTGCTCTTCTCCGGTGCATCCCAAACAATGTATGCACGCTTCCCTTTGGTCTCTTGGGTCTTCTTGTCATTCTTCTTCAAGAATGTGGCACATTCCATTCTTATGTGACCAACCCCTCCACATTCATGACACTTAACTCCATCATTGGTACTCTTTTCTCTTTGTTTGGAGTCTTTGGTTCTCTTGAAATTGGATGAAGATCCACCTTTCTTCCCTTTGAAGAATTTGTTGAATCTTTTCACAAACATCCCAAATTCTTCTTGATTTGGTTCACCATCGGAATCTCCACTTGTAGAGCATTCTTCAACTTCTTTTGTAGCTTTGGTTGAAGCTTTGAGTGCTATGCTCTTTTTCTTTTTGTCCGATTCCTCATGCATCCCAAGTCTTGTAAGCTCCATCTCATGCTCTTGGAGTTTGCCAAACAAAGTGGCTAAGTCCATGCTATTTATGTCTCTTGATTCCTTGATGGCGGTTACCTTGGGTTGCCAACTCCTATCAAGACATCTTAGAATTTTGTTAGTAGTTTCACCATTGCGAAATACTTTTCCCAAGGAAATCAAATGATTAACAATGTGAGAGAATCGCTTTTGCAAGTCACTAATGGTTTCATTTGGCAACATGTGGAACAATTCATATTCGTGAGTTAGAGAATTCAATCTTGCATCTCTAACCTCACTTGTTCCCTCATGTGTGACTTGCAAAGTATCCCACATTTCTTTTGTCGATTTACATTGGGAAACTCTATAAAATTCATCATGGGATAGAGCCGAAAAGATGATGTTTTTAGCTTTTAAATCAAATGAGACTTTTCTCTTTTCATCATCATTCCAACTACTCCTTGGAATTTCAACAATTTCATCATTTATTTTCTTTTTGGGAATGAAAGGACCATTTTCAATTGCATCCCAAATATCCATATCAATTGCTTCAATAAAAACTTTCATGCGAGTTTTCCAATAAACATATCCTTCACCATTAAATAGTGGAGGACGGTTTATTGAAGCTCCTTCTCTACCAAAGTTCTTGCTAGAGCCCATTAAGTTTCCAAAAGGATCTTTTTCGAAAAAGTTGTTACACTCGATCTTTCGACCGAGCTCTGATACCACTTGTTGGAAACCAACAAGCGGGCTAAGCAAATACTAGAGGGGGGGTGAATAGTATTTTGAAACACTAATACCAAATATTTCGATTGATAATTGAAGAATGGAGCTAAGACTGAATTTTCTGGAATCAGACACAAAAGACTCGAGTCTTTTGTGAAATACTCGAGTTTTTCAGTGATGAACAACTCGAGTCTTTTCTGAAATACTCGAGTTTTTCCTATCAGATAGCAGAAAAACCAGAAACGAAAATTCAGCAATTTAACTCAAATCAATTCAATAATAAACAGGAACTTATCCAACAGAATAGCAAGCAATCTAAATAACTTTTAAACACAAAGATTCCTTGAACTTGCTACCTAATTGTATAAATCCTAATTGATTGAAATGACTTAAGTCTATTGAGCTAGAAAGTAGATTAAAAGCAATAAACCAACACTCAAGCAATTTTATCCTGGTTCACTCCAACAATGAGCTACATCCAGTCCTCCTAATCACTTAGGAGTTTCTACTAATAATCAAATTGTTAGAAATTACAAAGGATTGCTTGAGAATGGCCTCACTCAACCTAACCCTTTCAAGAGTGTACCAAACTCTTGATTTCTACCCCAATTTGATTCCGGTGATTGAAGAACTCTTCACAAAGCTTCCTTGAACTCCCTTCAAGAAACTCCACCGGGCTAGGAACCTCCTAGTCTTGTGCTTGAGAACCTCTCAAGACTTCCAACACCCTAAGCCACTTAGGGTTTGCTTGGGAACAATCCAAGACTTTGAATAATCAAGCTTTTTGTATGTGTATTACTAATCTCACAATGGATTAGCACAAATAAGCACAGCTCAATGTAAGAATTGAGGCCTAAAAACTCAACTTGGAATAAAATGACAATATGAGTGAGAAGTTGAGCTTTTTGGGAATTAACACTTGAGAAGAGGAAATTAAGAAAGCTTGAATCAATGATGTGTTGTTGTCTTGTTTGTTCTTGCACAAATTCAAAGAGAAATTTTACAATAAGGTTCTGAATTCTCTCTTGGGGTTGGATGAGACTCAAATGCCCTCAATTGGGTTTTTGAGTTTCTCCAACGTTCATTTTTGCTGACTGGACAAAAATACTCGAGTCTTTTGGTAAATACTCGAGTCTTTTTGGTCGGTCACGAGTGAATTGGTGCACGAACAAGACTAACGGTCATAATTGCTGACCTGGCACAAATACTCGAGTTTTTCTATAAATACTCGAGTATATACTCGAGTCTTTATCAAAATACTCGAGTATTTTGATCAGATATGGGAAAAATTATTTTTCAATTTTATTTTTCCTCTCAAGTATTAATTTTTGGTCAATCTCAACTTAATAAACATATAAAAATTTATTCCTAGAAGAGACTAACTATTTCTACCCACTCTCAACCACTCTCAACATAAATTAGAAATTTACAATTAATATTTGATTGAGAATGATTGGGCACTTGTCTTCTTTTCTTGACTTCTTGTTGATGTTGATGTTGCAATATCTTCAAGGCATGATTTGTTAATTATTTTGTCATCATCAAAACATAATCCACATAATTAGGAGCATTGAATTCACATCTTCATGCTTTTCTATGACTTGGCTGAACTTGTGTATTAACTGTTATGTTTTGAAATAATTAAATAAGTATTGTTTGAAGTCATGTTTAGGTTACATGAGAATAAAATTTGCAAGTTAGAGGCTTGTTGTTGTGTTTCGGTTTAGGCCTTAAGTTTAGGATTGAGTTGGAATGCTCTAAATGCTATGTGTTAATAAATTTATTTTGTGATTTATGCTAATTGAATATGTGTTTATTGGCCTTGGATTGTTTGTGAGCTTAAGGAAGTGAAGTAAAATGAATTGTTTGATTAGTTAAGTATGGTGTTTAACTATATGATAAGTTTTTGAAAGTTAATTATTTTTGGAATGGTTTATTTAATTGAAAAATGTTTGAGTGATTAGTTTCTGCACTATTTTATTTGATGGTGTTATGATTGTAAAATAAATTGTTTTGAGTGTTTGTCATATAATAAAGTATTATATGAACTAAAGTATGATTTTACGGTGTTTTCGGATTTTGTTAAAAAGTGATTTTGGAACTTATTCCTTTGTTGTCTCGAATCTATATGAATTGTATTTTAAGTCTAAAAATGTTTTCAAATGATTTAGAGTTTGAGTTTTAATAGTACTTTATTTAAGAAAAGATGGGAAGGAAAAGTAAAGTTTTTCGGTGTTTTCGGGCGTTAGGAAGCTGCTGTCCAGCAAGGACCAGCCACCGAACCAATTAGATAAATTATTTTCTTGATTTATTTACGATGGTTTAAAGTATTTAAAATGTAGCAAAAAGTTGGATTTGATTTGAGAAAGTAATGACGTCTTACGATTACCCGACAGGAAATAAAGCGAGCTTTCAAAAGATTTTTTAATACGCGTGTTTAATGATTAGATAGACTTGTAATGACTGTGTGTATTGATTAAGGCAAGGGATATGCAAGTCGGGACTTTGGGACTGCTGTCAGTCAAACGAACCCGTGACGATTTCTGAATAGTATTGGTGGACTCCAGGTGAGAGAGGGGCTCCCTAAGACACTGTGATATTTACGTAAAATGTTAAGATGTTCCTGGCCATCTCAAAAGCTGGAACGAGGGGTCTGTAAGTCAGTCTTATAGTGGCAACTGTTTGCATATGTATGGCCACCTATACGCAGGACAAAGACATCCCTTTTCTATTGTAATATTATGACATGATGCTATTGATGTGATTATGCCATGATGATATGATCTGCTTATTTATTTATGCCATGATGAATATATATATATATATATATATGATGATGTAAATGTTTGTATGTTTTAAATTTATGTCGAAAATTAAGTGAGGCAATGAAAATTATGAAAATGATAACGACGCTAATGAGAATAATGCGATCACGCCGAACTCAAGTAATGAAAAGGGAAAGATTCCTAATAATGACATGACGCGTATATGATAAACGGATAGAAGGCGCAAGGAAATAAATGATAAAATGAATATGATTGGCACCCAGTGGATATGTACATTCTATGCGATGGAAGGCGGAAGTACCCCCCGATAAGTATCGCTCGTGTGACATGCTTTCCAGGCTGAGGAGCTCCCAGATGTGTTCAGTTGCTATGACGGTTACGAAATGATGAGAAAGCGTTAATGTGAAAGATTGGATTAGAGGTTGAGGATCACTGAAGGGATGAACAAGGGTGACTCGTCCGAACCTAGGATTAATAAAATACTAATAAGACATTAAAAGACATTATATAACGCGGTGAGTTGAGTGTGAAGTAGTGGAGAGGAAGATACCCTGTTATCTGCGGATATCCAGGTGAGCGATTGTGATAGGGAAGGGTGATGACGGTGAAACGTCAAGTAACCTAGAGTGCTTTTCTAGGCAGAACTAGACTATAAGTGATCGGGGATTGATGCCCAAGGGATCGTAGCGCGTTCTGCACTCGAGACTAGAAAAGTGATGTCACCCCCTTGATCAATTTTGGAATGGTGAGAGGGAACCTGAACGAGGCGGCCAATCGATTGGATGTTGGGCCCTTGCTGTATCGCGTAAAATCTTAATTGTCATGATGACCGGCCCGTATGGTTGTGGCCTTGACACACACACACACACACAAACACATATATATATATATATACATATTGTTGGATTTTCTCTGTTGTTCGACCTGCGTGGGTTAAGGTTCCTGTACGTCTCGTTTGCTTCCGTTTAGGCTCAGGAGGATTGGAGGAGATGTATGTGTGCTAACTAATGTTGGAAACCAACAAGCGGGCTAAGCAAATACTAGAGGGGGGGTGAATAGTATTTTGAAGCACTAATACCAAATATTTCGATTGATAATTGAAGAATGGAGCTAAGACTGAATTTTCTGGAATCAGACACAAAAGACTCGAGTCTTTTGTGAAATACTCGAGTTTTTCAGTGATGAACAACTCGAGTCTTTTCTGAAATACTCGAGTTTTTCCTATCAGATAGCAGAAAAACCATAAACGAAAATTCAGCAATTTAACTCAAATCAATTCAATAATAAACAGGAACTTATCCAACAGAATAGCAAGCAATCTAAATAGCTTTTAAACACAAAGATTCCTTGAACTTGCTACCTAATTGTATAAATCCTAATTGATTGAAATGACTTAAGTCTATTGAGCTAGAAAGTAGATTAAAAGCAATAAACCAACACTCAAGCAATTTTATCCTGGTTCACTCCAACAATGAGCTACATCCAGTCCTCCTAATCACTTAGGAGTTTCTACTAATAATCAAATTGTTAGAAATTACAAAGGATTGCTTGAGAATGGCCTCACTCAACCTAACCCTTTCAAGAGTGTACCAAACTCTTGATTTCTACCCCAATTTGATTCCGGTGATTGAAGAACTCTTCACAAAGCTTCCTTGAACTCCCTTCAAGAAACTCCACCGGGCTAGGAACTTCCTAGTCTTGTGCTTGAGAACCTCTCAAGACTTCCAACACCCTAAGCCACTTAGGGTTTGCTTGGGAACAATCCAAGACTTTGAATAATCAAGCTTTTTGTATGTGTATTACTAATCTCACAATGGATTAGCACAAATAAGCACAGCTCAATATAAGAATTGAGGCCTAAAAACTCAACTTGGAATAAAATGACAATATGAGTGAGAAGTTGAGCTTTTTGGGAATTAACACTTGAGAAGAGGAAATTAAGAAAGCTTGAATCAATGATGTGTTGTTGTCTTGTTTGTTCTTGCACAAATTCAAAGAGAAATTTTACAATAAGGTTCTAAATTCTCTCTTGGGGTTGGATGAGACTCAAATGCCCTCAATTGAGTTTTTGAGTCTCTCCAACGTTCATTTTTGCTGACTGGACAAAAATACTCGAGTCTTTTGGTAAATACTCGAGTCTTTTTGGTCGGTCACGAGTGAATTGGTGCACGAACAAGACTAACGGTCATAATTGCTGACCTGGCACAAATACTCGAGTTTTTCTATAAATACTCGAGTATATACTCGAGTCTTTATCAAAATACTCGAGTATTTTGATCAGATATGGGAAAAATTATTTTTCAATTTTATTTTTCCTCTCAAGTATTAATTTTTGGTCAATCTCAACTTAATAAACATATAAAAATTTATTCCTAAAAGAGACTAACTATTTCTACCCACTCTCAACCACTCTCAACATAAATTAGAAATTTACAATTAATATTTGATTGAGAATGATTGGGCACTTGTCTTCTTTTCTTGACTTCTTGTTGATGTTGATGTTGCAATATCTTCAAGGCATGATTTGTTAATTATTTTGTCATCATCAAAACATAATCCACATAATTAGGAGCATTGAATTCACAATCTCCCCCTTTTTGGTGATGACAAAATAATTAACACTTGATCCATTTGTTAAGCTTGATCCACTTGGAGATGCAACTCCCCCTCACTATATGATACTTTTCACCTATCTAAAAATTCAGCTTGAGCAAGATGTTATGACAATTTAATTTTAGCACCAAGCCTATGGTATTAGAGAATTTAACAATTATCAGAGTATATACCATAATTAGAGATTTTAGGTGCAACAATATCAAGACAAGACAAGTGTAATATCTCTCCCCCTTTTTGTCATACGCCAAAAAGATGTAACAATTTAGAAAAAGATCAAGGGAGGAGAGGTGCATAATCGGAAAACCCCATAACCAACTATGCAAATAAAACGGAGATATAATAACGATAAAGAGCTCCCCCTGAATCTTTGCACAAACATCATAATGAAGACCAAATTCATTAACATAAAAACATCATAAAAGGTCCAAATCAAAGGTGCAATAATAAACCCAAAGTCTCAAAACACCAAGTTCTCAAAATACAGAAAATGTAACAAAGACCAACATGATAAAAACAGAATGAAAACTAAGATAGAATCCAAAGGTCAACATCATCAAAACATCGAAGGAGCTGGAGCATCTGGAGGAGGATAAAACCGAGAGAAGAGTTTAGAGGATGAAAAACTAGTAAGATTTGACAAAACTTTGAGGAAAATCTGAGTTTTGAGGAGAGAGATATGAGAAAACCGAGAGAGAAGAGGGTCGCAAAAAACTTGAGTCTGAGAGTATATATAAACAGTTCAAAATACTCGAATATATTCATAAATACTAGAGTTGTTCTTTAGGATATACTCGAGTTTTTGAAAATATATTCGAGTCGGTCGTGACTCAGCCCAGATTTCCCCAGAAAAGTCGAGTAAAAATTGAAAAACTCGAGTTTGGTCCGAAAGTTCAAATTTCAGGAAAACGCAAAATACTCGAGTTTTTGGAAAATACTCGAGTTTGGTCTGAAAGTTCAAATTTCAGGAAAACGCAAAATACTCGAGTTTTTGGAAAATACTCGAGTTTGGTCTGAAAGTTCAAAAATTGGGGGTTTCGAAAGACTCGAGTGTTTTGAAAAACACTCGAGTATTTTAATAAAGACTCGAGTGTTTTGATAAACACTCGAGTATTTTTATTAGACCCTGATTAAAAACTTTTTCAATTTAAAACTGATTTAATTTTGAATTAAAATACTCGAGTGTTTTTGGAAAAACTCGAGTATTTTTACAGAACAGAGAGTAAAAACTCAGTTTTAAAAGACCAAACACAAATCAAACACAAATGCTTCACTACCAACTTGGAATACAGTACAGAATCACACACAATTAACATATACAATTTCAAATATCATCAAGGACAATTTAACTAAGAATCAATAACACATTAGAGTAAGACTAATATGGTGATTTTCCAAAAATGACACACAATGCAATTAGCCTATATTAGCTTCATCTAAAATACCAAGTTCTCTCTTAATATGATAAAAGGTGTCCCTTGGTAGAGGTTTTGTAAAAATGTCGGCTAATTGATTTGTGGTACTAACAAATTCAATTGTGCAATCACCCTTTTGTACATGATCTCTTAAAAAATGATGTCTTATTTCAATGTGTTTAGTTCTTGAGTGATACACCGGATTCTTAGTCAAATTGATTGCACTCGTGTTATCGCATCTAATCGGAATATTTTCAAGTTTCAAACCAAAATCCGATAATTGTTGTTTCATCCATAACAGTTGAGCACAACAACTACCGGCTGCGATATATTCCGCTTCGGCGGTAGAAAGAGCGACACAAGCTTGCTTTTTAGAAAACCATGACACAAATGAACTTCCCAAGAAATGGCAAGTACCACTGGTGCTTTTGCGATCAAGCTTGCATCCGGCGAAGTCGGAATCCGAGTAACCAACTAGACTAAGATTGGCATCAGCAGGATACCATAAACCAGTGTTAATTGTTCCTTTTAGATACTTAAATATATGTTTAACTGCGGATAGGTGAGATTCTTTAGGATTAGCTTGAAATCTAGCACACATGCATACACTAAACATAATATCCGGTCTAGATGCAGTGAGATATAGGAGACTACCTATCATACCCCTATACTTACTAACATCAACCGGTGTACCTTGTTCATCCTTGTCTAGGTAGCATGATGTGCTCATTGGAGTGTAGGCTTCCTTGCACTTGTCCAATCCGAATTTTTCAAGGAGCTCTTTGCAATATTTCCCTTGATGCACAAATATCCCCTCCTTGACTTGCTTTATTTGTAAGCCTAGGAAGAACTTGAGTTCTCCCATCATTGACATTTCAAATTCCTTTTTCATCAAATTTGAAAACTTTCTACAAAGAGACACGTTAGTAGCACCGAAAATGATATCATCAACATAGATTTGTACTAACAAAATGTCATCCTTGGTTTTATAAATAAATAATGTATTATCAACCTTCCCTCTTTGAAACTTGTTTTCTAATAGAAAGGAACTCAATCGATCATACCAAGCTCTAGGAGCTTGTTTCAATCCATAGAGTGCCTTTTTCAATTTATAAACATGGTTTGGAAATTCACTATTTTCAAAACCGGGGGGTTGTTTGACATACACTTCTTCATTTATAAACCCATTCAAGAAAGCACTTTTAACATCCATTTGATATAAAGTGAATTTCATGATTGAAGCATAAGCAAGTAAAATTCGGATTGCTTCAAGACGTGCAACCGGAGCAAAGGTCTCATCATAATCGATACCTTCCTCTTGGTTGTACCCTTGAGCTACTAGTCTAGCTTTGTTTCTTATAATCAACCCGGATTCATCAAGTTTGTTTCTATAAATCCATTTAGTACCAATTATGGTATGATCATCGGGTTTAGGGACTAGATCCCAAACTTCATTTCTTTCAAATTGGTTTAATTCTTCTTGCATAGCAAGAACCCAATGATCATCCTCAATGGCCTTTTTAATTGAATCGGGTTCAATTTGAGAAACAAATGAGACATAGTGGCAAATGTTTTGAATAGACCTACGAGTAAGTACTCCCTTTGACATATCTCCTATGACTTTGTCTATAGGATGAACCTTGACCGATTTCCAAGTTGGAGGAAGTTCTTCCCTTACTTCTCCTTCATCAACTTTTGAATTCTCTCTCTCTTTTTCTTCTTTTGAAAAGACAATGCCATCTTCACTAGCATCACATAAAACACTATCTTCTTTTGAAGACTCATTAAAAACCACATGAATTGATTCCTCAATAGTTAAAGTTCTTTTATTGAAAATTCTATAAGCTTTACTATGAGAAGAATAGCCTAAAAATATGCCTTCATCGGATTTGGAATCAAACTTGCCAATGTGTTCTTTTCCATTATTTAAAACAAAAACTTGGCATCCGAAGACATGAAAATGAGATATATTTGGCTTTCTTCCCTTGTAAAGTTCATAGGGGGTTTTATCCAAAGAGGGCCTTATCAAAATACGATTTAAAACATAACAAGCCGTATTGACGGCATCGGCCCAAAAATATTGAGGTACTTGAGAATCATTTAACATGGTTCTAGCAAGTTCCTCTAGCACCCTATTTTTCCGCTCTACCACTCCGTTTTGTTCCGGAGTCCTTGGTGCGGAGAATTGATGCTCAATACCATTTTTAGCACAAAATCTATCAAATTTGTGGTTTTCGAATTCACCACCATGATCGGTTCGAATATTAATTACTTTTTGATTTACTTGGTTTTGCAAAAGTTTGACATGATGTTTAAAAGATTTGTAGGTCTCACTCTTAGTAGTTAAAAATAAAGTCCAAGTAAACCTAGAGAAGTCATCAACAATCACCAATGCATAATAGTTGCCAGCAAAGCTTTTTATTTGTGATGGTCCAAACAAGTCCATATGAAGCATTTCTAATGGCCTTGATGTGGACATAACCATTTTTGATCCAAAGGTGTTTTTAGTTTGTTTACATTTCTTGCAAGGGGAACAAACACCTTCAATAGAAAAATTTAGCTTTGGTAAACCAACTACTAGATCTTTAGATTGAATTTTCTTCAATTGGTTTACATTTATATGAGCGGTCCTACGATGCCATAACCAAGTGTCATTTTCTTTGCTCACTAAACAAGTAGAGACCAAAGAAGTGACTTTGTTCAAATCAACTAAGTAAGTATTATTTGACCTTCTACCAACAAATTTGATTGATTCATCTTTGTCACTTTTAATGAGGCAATGGGTAGAGGTAAAAACTACATGATTGCCAATATCACATAATTGGCTTATGCTCAAGAGATTATGTTCTAATCCTTGAACATAGAGCACATTATCAATAATCAAGTTTGAAGAGTTTCCGATTTTACCAATACCAAGGATTTTGCCTTTGTTGTTGTCCCCATAAGTGACATAACCCTTTTCCTTTGGAGTAAGCTCAATGAAGTGCCGCTTATCTCCCGTCATGTGCTTCGAACATCCACTATCAAGATACCACAATTGTTTTCCCGTTCGAAGACACACCTACAAAATGAAATCACTTTTTCACTTTGGGTACCCAAACAATGTTGGGTCCCTTAGGATTAGTGTTGGGACTTTCTCCCTTCTTAATCCACATATAAGTGCCCTTATTCATTTCAAACTTCTTAATATGGCACTCAATGTTGATATGTCCAACTTTTCCACAATAAGTACAAGTTGGTCTCTTTGATGAGTTTTTCTTAGAAAATGTTCCAACCACCTTGTACTTTTTGTCCTTTTTATGAACATATCCTAAACCGGTTTTGTTGTGATTATGTCTTTGAGAGTTCAACAACCGGTTGAGGTTTCTATCACTATGTGAGATTGTGAGTTTGTTTTTCAACTCTTTCACTTCTTTTTCAAGATCATCACATCTCTCACATGAAGTGATAATTTCCTCATGATTTGCACAATCACTTTGATGACTAGAATTAATAAGTTCCAAGGATTCATTTTGAAGTTTCAACTCATTTATAGATTTTTGCAATTCATCAATTTCATGTTGAAACTCCAAAATTTTCTTTCCTTTTTCCTTATTAATTTTAGCAAGCCTTTTAAATTGAATTAACATTTCATTGTAGGCTTCTTGCAAATCATCATATGAAATGGAGTTTGAAGAGGAACAAGAAGAACTAGAGGTTACCTCATCATCACTTTCACTCATGCCATGATTAGCTCTTGATGAGGACTCATGATTGTTCTTGGCCATGAGACAAAGGTTTGCATTTTCATCACCGGAACTACTTGAAGATGATTCATTGCTCTTCTCCGGTGCATCCCAAACAATGTATGCACGCTTCCCTTTGGTCTCTTGGGTCTTCTTGTCATTCTTCTTCAAGAATGTGGCACATTCCATTCTTATGTGACCAACCCCTCCACATTCATGACACTTAACTCCATCATTGGTACTCTTTTCTCTTTGTTTGGAGTCTTTGGTTCTCTTGAAATTGGATGAAGATCCACCTTTCTTCCCTTTGAAGAATTTGTTGAATCTTTTCACAAACATCCCAAATTCTTCTTGATTTGGTTCACCATCGGAATCTCCACTTGTAGAGCATTCTTCAACTTCTTTTGTAGCTTTGGTTGAAGCTTTGAGTGCTATGCTCTTTTTCTTTTTGTCCGATTCCTCATGCATCCCAAGTCTTGTAAGCTCCATCTCATGCTCTTGGAGTTTGCCAAACAAAGTGGCTAAGTCCATGCTATTTATGTCTCTTGATTCCTTGATGGCGGTTACCTTGGGTTGCCAACTCCTATCAAGACATCTTAGAATTTTGTTAGTAGTTTCACCATTGCGAAATACTTTTCCCAAGGAAATCAAATGATTAACAATGTGAGAGAATCGCTTTTGCAAGTCACTAATGGTTTCATTTGGCAACATGTGGAACAATTCATATTCGTGAGTTAGAGAATTCAATCTTGCATCTCTAACCTCACTTGTTCCCTCATGTGTGACTTGCAAAGTATCCCACATTTCTTTTGTCGATTTACATTGGGAAACTCTATAAAATTCATCATGGGATAGAGCCGAAAAGATGATGTTTTTAGCTTTTAAATCAAATGAGACTTTTCTCTTTTCATCATCATTCCAACTACTCCTTGGAATTTCAACAATTTCATCATTTATTTTCTTTTTGGGAATGAAATGACCATTTTCAATTGCATCCCAAATATCCATATCAATTGCTTCAATAAAAACTTTCATGCGAGTTTTCCAATAAACATATCCTTCACCATTAAATAGTGGAGGACGGTTTATTGAAGCTCCTTCTCCACCAAAGTTATTGCTAGAGCCCATTAAGTTTCCAAAAGGATCTTTTTCGAAAAAGTTGTTACACTCGATCTTTCGACCGAGCTCTGATACCACTTGTTGGAAAACAACAAGCGGGCTAAGCAAATACTAGAGGGGGGGTGAATAGTATTTTGAAGCACTAATACCAAATATTTCGATTGATAATTGAAGAATGGAGCTAAGACTGAATTTTCTGGAATCAGACACAAAAGACTCGAGTCTTTTGTGAAATACTCGAGTTTTTCAGTGATGAACAACTCGAGTCTTTTCTGAAATACTCGAGTTTTTCCTATCAGATAGCAGAAAAACCAGAAACGAAAATTCAGCAATTTAACTCAAATCAATTCAATAATAAACAGGAACTTATCCAACAGAATAGCAAGCAATCTAAATAGCTTTTAAACACAAAGATTCCTTGAACTTGCTACCTAATTGTATAAATCCTAATTGATTGAAATGACTTAAGTCTATTGAGCTAGAAAGTAGATTAAAAGCAATAAACCAACACTCAAGCAATTTTATCCTGGTTCACTCCAACAATGAGCTACATCCAGTCCTCCTAATCACTTAGGAGTTTCTACTAATAATCAAATTGTTAGAAATTACAAAGGATTGCTTGAGAATGGCCTCACTCAACCTAACCCTTTCAAGAGTGTACCAAACTCTTGATTTCTACCCCAATTTGATTCCGGTGATTGAAGAACTCTTCACAAAGCTTCCTTGAACTCCCTTCAAGAAACTCCACCGGGCTAGGAACTTCCTAGTCTTGTGCTTGAGAACCTCTCAAGACTTCCAACACCCTAAGCCACTTAGGGTTTGCTTGGGAACAATCCAAGACTTTGAATAATCAAGCTTTTTGTATGTGTATTACTAATCTCACAATGGATTAGCACAAATAAGCACAGCTCAATATAAGAATTGAGGCCTAAAAACTCAACTTGGAATAAAATGACAATATGAGTGAGAAGTTGAGCTTTTTGGGAATTAACACTTGAGAAGAGGAAATTAAGAAAGCTTGAATCAATGATGTGTTGTTGTCTTGTTTGTTCTTGCACAAATTCAAAGAGAAATTTTACAATAAGGTTCTAAATTCTCTCTTGGGGTTGGATGAGACTCAAATGCCCTCAATTGAGTTTTTGAGTCTCTCCAACGTTCATTTTTGCTGACTGGACAAAAATACTCGAGTCTTTTGGTAAATACTCGAGTCTTTTTGGTCGGTCACGAGTGAATTGGTGCACGAACAAGACTAACGGTCATAATTGCTGACCTGGCACAAATACTCGAGTTTTTCTATAAATACTCGAGTATATACTCGAGTCTTTATCAAAATACTCGAGTATTTTGATCAGATATGGGAAAAATTATTTTTCAATTTTATTTTTCCTCTCAAGTATTAATTTTTGGTCAATCTCAACTTAATAAACATATAAAAATTTATTCCTAGAAGAGACTAACTATTTCTACCCACTCTCAACCACTCTCAACATAAATTAGAAATTTACAATTAATATTTGATTGAGAATGATTGGGCACTTGTCTTCTTTTCTTGACTTCTTGTTGATGTTGATGTTGCAATATCTTCAAGGCATGATTTGTTAATTATTTTGTCATCATCAAAACATAATCCACATAATTAGGAGCATTGAATTCACAACTAATTCCACGATGACACTTCCCTGTCCCCTGTCATCGATGAATGCGATTCAATAAAACTTAATAAAGAAATGTTAAGAATATTAAAAAGATTTGTAAGATATAAGCTTGAGGACAAAAGTATATCGGCTAAGAGAATGGAATGGCCAAGTGAAAGAAATGTTATGGATAGAGTTAAAGACGAGATGTTGGACGGCAATAAGGTTGCGAAATAATGTTGAGGAATAAATTAAGGAGGAAAATCAATAATGTTAATAAGGATACCATGAGGATCAGATTTATACATAAGTGATAATGATGATGAGGTGAATTATGTTGTGTGTTTGATTTATCACTATGTTATTATTGTTTGTTTGTCTTGATATTTTGCCTACTGTAATTCCACCCCGTCGACGATGATTCGTTCGGGTTGCTCACTCTCTGTCTTCTCTTTTTCCCTGTGGACTTTGGCGATGATGTCCACAGTGACCAGAGTGAGTAGATTCCTTATGCCGACTCTGCAAGTGGTGGCTCACGAAGAAAAGCTCGAGGAGGAGCCTCGAATGAGAAGGAAGATAAGCATTGACCGAGGAATTCATGCCGATGTCGAGGGGTAAACACAATCAAAAGAAGATCGGTAGAGTAGGACGCCTAATCCATGTTGCCTAAGTGTGTAAGGTACCTCCTTGAGTTTACTAAGATAATATTGCTCTACCACGATGTAACTTGCTTTATTCTACGGCCTGTTTTGAGAAACTAATAACCCTGATAAATTTAATATGTTCACCTATGGTATTTATGAACCGTTGTTTATCTTGGTGAATAAAATATTCTATAACAATGAAGGGAAAGAGTTACAAAGAACTATGTTGGTAACATCTCGGTTTGGAACTTGAGGGATGACGTGTGACATGATAGATAAGTTTTTGTAATGAAAATATTGAAATCAAATTGTTTTGTGAAATAGCTTCATGTCCATGTCATCAATGTTATGTAAAAAAATAAAAAAAAATTTCCACATTTTTTACTAAATAAAAATATTTTCAAATTAATAAATCGGGATGTTACAACGGTCTCAAAATAAAGGATATGAAAGAAAAAATAATAATGGTGCGGAAAATTCTAGAAACAAGGAGATTTCTAAAGACTTCTCTAGAAATAATCAAAACAAATATCCTCCTTGTGGCATCTTCAAGAAGCCAGGCCATTCAGAAAAATATTGTTGGTATCGAAAAAAGCAACAATGGCAACATTGCAAAAAATATGGGCACTTGGAGCAAAACTGTCGCAATAAAGATAACCATCAGGCCAATTTCACCGAAGAATGTGAACGTGAACAACAACTATTCTACGCCAACCAAGTCCCAAGACGTGAAAAAGAAGAAAATTGGTACTTGGATAGTGGTTGCAGTAACCACATAGCAAAGGATGGGAGCATTTTCAAAGATATTGATAAGTCTGTCAGAGTACAAGTTCGATTGGGCAATGGCACCGCGGTGGAGTCCAAAGGCAAGGGCACTGTCATGGTGGAGACACAGTCAGGTACGCGACTTATCAAGGATGTATTACTAGTTCCCACCCTTAAAGAAAATCTCTTGAGTATTGGCCAAATGATGGAGAAGGGCTACTCTCTCCACTTTGAGGGAGATACATGTAAAATATATGACAACAATAGAAAGCTTGACATAGCCCAAGTAAAAATGGAGAAAAGAAATAGAAGTTTTCCAATAACTTGGAAATATGCTACTAATATTGCCATGAAGGTGCAAGTTGATGATTCATGGCTTTGGCATCGAAGATTTGGCCATCTCAATTTTCATGCTTTGAAGCTTTTATATAAGAAGCACGTGATGAGAGACCTTCCATCCATAGAAGAGATCGAAGGAGCATGTGAAGGGTGTCTATTTGGGAAGCAACACAAACTACCTTTTCCACCAAGCAAAGAATGGAGAGCAAAACGCTCGTTGGAGCTTATACACACCGATGTCTGTGGACCAATGAGGACACCATCATTAACCAATAATAGGTACTTCATCCTTTTCATTGATGATTTCTCTAGAATGACATGGGTCTACTTTATTAAAGAAAAGTCAGAAGTATTTGGAGTATTCAAGAAGTTTAAGTCCCTTGTGGAGAAGCAAACTGGGAAGCATATAAAAGTACTCAGAAGTGATCGTGGCAAAGAGTACAACTCCCATGAGTTTGATAAATTCTGCGAGAATGAAGGCATTGAGCGTCAACTAGCAGTAGCATATACTCCGGAACAAAATGGAGTATCTGAAAGGAAGAACCGGACAGTAATGGAGATGGCTCGATCAATGCTTAAAGAGAAAAGATTGCTAAACACTTTTTTGGACTGAAGCAATCTACACTACAGTCTACATAATGAATAGATGCCCAACAAAGGCTGTTCAAGATAAAACTCCAATAGAAGCTTGGAGCGGCAGAAAACCATCTGCAAAACATCTAAAGATTTTTGGATCTGTTTGCTACGTCCATGTCCCAGAACAAAAAAGACACAAGCTTGAAGATAAGACGATAAGAGGCATATTTTTGGGATATAGCACACAGTTCAAAGGCTATCGCGCTTACAACTTGGAAATAAAGAAACTCATCATCAGCCGAGATGTGGAAGTTGATGAAGGTGCTACTTGGAATTGGGATGAACAAAAAGTTGAAAGACGCAGTACCTCTGTGCCAACACAACAACAACAAGTAAGCGAAGAAATAGAAGAAGCTGAAGAAGGTCCAGGACGCCCACTGCACTCCCACAAGAACAAAGTTCGCCAGAATCTACTCCAAGACGAGTAAGATCCTTGGTAGATATCTATGAGACATGCAACATTGCCCTAGTTGAACCCGGAAGCTTTGAAGAAGCCTCAAAGAAGAAGTATGGGTCAAGGCAATGGAAGAAGAAATAAGAATGATCGAAAAAGACAACACATGGGAGCTAGTAGATTGCCCGAAAGACAAAGACATCATCGGAGTTAAATGGGTCTACAAAACAAAGCTCAATCCCGATGACACTATATAAAAACATAAGGCAAGGCTAGTCGCTAAGGGCTACTCACAGCAACCTGGAATCGACTACGATGAGACATTTGCCTCAGTTGCTCGCTTGGATACGATATGAGCACTGATAGCTCTTGCAGAACAAAGAGGATGGAGCATTTACCAGCTAGATGTCAAATCTGCCTTCCTCAACGGAGTTCTACAAGAAGAAATCTATGTAGAGCAACCGCAAGGGTTCATCAGTAAAGGGAAAGAAGATAAAGTGTTACAACTAAAAAAGGCTCTATATGGCTTAAAGCAAGCTCCCCGAACTTGGTATAGTAGAATCGATCAATACTTTACCAACAAAGGATTCAGGAGGAGCAAGAGTGAGCCTACATTGTACATCAAGACCCAAGGTCAGTATGACACTCTCATTGTCTCCTTATACGTCGATGATCTTATTTGCACAGGAAACAACATGAATATGATAGACGAGTTCAAGCGAGACATGATGAAGACATTCGAGATGGTTGGCCATGGCTTAATGCACTACTTCCTCGGTATTGAAGTAAATCAAAGAAAAGAAGGCATATTTATCTGTCAAAGGAAATATATAGAAGAACTACTCAAGAAGTTCAAGATGCGAGAATGCAAACCAGTTGCTACTCCGCTCGTGACTAATGAAAAGTTACAAAAAGATGATGGATCGCCAAAGGCAGACGCATCACTTTACACGAGTCTGATCGGGAGTCTTCTATATTTAACATGTACACGACCAGACATCATGTATGCAACAAGTCTTCTATCAAGGTTCAAGCAAAGCCCAAGTCAAATTCATTTTGGAGTTGGAAAAAGAATCCTTAGATACTTGCAAGGCACGAAGGAGTTTGGTAAATGGTACACAACCAACACCAACTCGAAGTTGATTGCCTACACCGACAATGATTGGGCAGGTTCCATAGATGATATGAAAAATACATCAGGCCATGCCTTCTCACTCGGTTCGACGAGTAATCTCTTGGGCTTCTAAGAAGCAAGCAATCGTCGCACAATCAACTGCTGAAGCAGAGTATGTAGCAGCTGCAGAGACTACAAACCAAGCTATATGGCTTCGACGAATACTGACCGATATGGGAAATCAACAGAAGGAGCCGACAACTATTTACTGCGACAACAAATCATCAATAACAATATCGAAGAATCCAGTCCATCACAACAGGACAAAGCATATAGCAATTAAATATCACGTCATCAGAGAAGCAAGCTAGAACAAAGAAATAAAGCTCGAATATTGCCAAACTGAAGAGCAAGTTGCAGACATATTTACTAAGGTATTACCAAGACCGAAGTTCGAGCAGCTAAGATCGATGCTTGAAGTTGCAAAAATTTGCATCAAGGAGGAATGTTGACTTATGATGCAAATTAATGAAGTATATTAATATAATAAATAAATAAACTAGAAGCAACTAGAAGAAGATAACACAATGAGAAATATCTAGAATACTATAGATACTAAGCTATGTGAGAAACATCTAGATAATCTTTAATATAAAAAATTTTAGAACTGCCTTACTATGGCGGTAGAGCTCTGCCTATAAATAGGCTATTGAGCATTCATTTGTGTAATGAGAAGTGCCAAGAACTATATGCACCATATATCAGTTATATTCCACGCGTCACTACTGCTTCCTTCTTTTAGTTTAATTTTTTGATTTTTAATACTAAAAGCTCCTCTTTATTTTAAATACTAACAGTTTACTTGCTTTGGCAAGAAAGAAACTTCTGTTTATTTAAAAAACCAACAAAGAGATGCATCTATGATAGCTAACATTGCTCCGAAAAAACGTTTAGACTAAAAATCTTGTCTTCTGATGAACCATGTCCTTTTCATGCTTATGCAATTAGACACTTATGGAGAATTGTTTGGAATGTTTAGTGTTTTAATTTATCTTAGTGTGTGGTAAGTTTTTCTTGTGTTTTTTCGGTGCTACCTGTTTTTTTTTAAGGGAAATATGTATTTTATTCATAGATTAGAAATCGTAGAAGTAATGACAAACATGATAATTACAAATACAAGATATTTCACACTAATAATAGTTAAAGGGAGAGGAAAATACACTGCAATAACAGACTCTTCCATGTGGACATGGATCCTCAACAACTGTCAAAACCGGACTAACAGGATATTCAATAGCTTTTAATTCCAAGATAAAACAATCTCATTGATGTTGGGACTAAGCTCAGTTCGGCAACAAGGAATCTCAGATCTAAAACGAGGGAGTCGTTGGACGGTAGCCAAATCAACAGTCGGCAAATGGAGATCTGTCTCGACGAGTAGCCTTCCAATTATCAGAGCAAAGAGGATGATTATCAAATCTGGAAAGTAGAAACTATCCAGAGGCATCCCTCCACTAGAAACACACAGAACAAAACAACTTGCACAAAGGCAGGACGAAACCCAGATAAACTGGCGGAAACAAACCCACACACTTTCCCAAAGGAAGGGGAGGGACAGATCTCCCTTCCCCTACAGAGAACCAGCATATGAAAACAAGCAAAAGCAACCAACGTGGGGTTGATCAAGTGGTAACTCACTTAGTCCCTTAACCAACTGGTCTCAAGTTCGAGCTTAGATGAATCTAATATTTTTTATTTCAGCTTAGGTGCTACCTGTTAGTAGCTAGGTGAATATAATATTTTTGGTTCCATGATGCTTTTTCTTCACTCTTTATATTAATGAAATTGATTTATCCCACAAAATTGCTATCCTAATTTATCGTTACATGTATGCCTTATCCTAAACTAGAGCCGGCAAAAAAACACTGGGCCTGCTCGAATAAGCCCGATTTTAAAGCGGACTTAGACTCTTAAAACGTAGTCCGAATAAATTCCGGACTGTTTTAGCCTGGATTTTAAATCCCAAACCCGTCAAACATCCAGATGGCCTGCTTAAAAAAAGCCTGATTTAGTGTAAAAAGATAACCCGCTCCCGGGTTTAATAAGATAGTTTTTTGCCCGAATTTTATCCGGACTTTTTTAGCTGGGCCCGATCTTGACCCGAGCCCGAAGCGGGCCGGCCCGAATTTCCACCTCTATCCTAAACATTATGTGTGACTAAATAACTCATTAAATATTTGAAACTTTGAAGTATGTAGATACTTATGTTCCCACATCCTAATCCGATCTTACAGTCACAAAGTTTTTTTAAAAAAAAAATCACTAAAAACTTAAAGGCTAAACTACGTATTTGGTTTCTTACCTTATTTTTTAATTTTAAATTGATCCTTTACGTTTTTTTGGTATCATATTGATCCCTTACGTTTCTTTTCACTGTCAATATCGTTCTCGAATTACTGTTCATGCAATGTGGACCAATAAGATACGCAAATATGTCATTTCTCTATCTAATATTACAAATGTAGATCAATATGATGTTGACACGTAGGATTAACAATGACTTGGGACCAATTTGATAGCAAAAAAAAAATATGATGAACCAATATGATACCAAAAAAACGTAAAAGACTAATTTGAAATTGAAAAATAAGATAAGAACTAAATAAGTAATTTAGCCAAATTTAAAATATCACCGCATTACATCAAAGTGACAAAATGTAAAGATGCATAATAATTCAAATCCGTGATAACTTGATAAAAAAAATTTTCGACAAATATTTAACATTATCACCATCGTTTTAAGACAACTTGATAAAATTAAGTATCACCTATTAGTAACTTTGAGATAAATGATTATATTGTCATTATTTAAAAGCCAAATTGAAACTTGAAAAACAGATTAAGGAAATTTTTAAAAATAAATATGGTTTGGTCTTGTAAGTTATAATAACAAGGCTTACATAAGAATCTCGAAAGAGAGGCTTTCTCTTTTCTATAGATTTCTTAGTTTTTCTGCTCTTTTATCTGTTTTTTTTTCTTGCTTTGTAAAAGAGAAATAGCGGTCTCCACTTCATCTGGAGAGGGTGTGGTTTTCAGCCCCAGCTTTTTTGGTTTCACTTTTGTCTTTGTGCAAGTTTTGTTATATAAATAAGTGTTATTCTTCAGTTGTTTTGGGTGTTTTATTTTGGAGAGTTTTGTGCTTTGTGTTAGCTTACAAATCTGATGGTCATACTCCTTTTTCAAATAATTGGAAGAATGATAGCAGAAACAGTTCTTGCCTAGCATATTTTTGATTTGACTTTTGTCCAGCGGCTCCATCCGTACAAATTTGAGATTCCTTGTCGCCGAAATGTGCTCACTTCCAGCATTGATGAGATTGTTATCTTGGAGATAAAGGCTGTTGAATCTCATGTTAGAGACCGATCTTGGAAGAGGTTGATGACACATGCCCAGAGGGAAGATGCTGTTGGTGCAGAGTACCTTGTTTTTCTTAACGTTATTTGTATGGAAACTATATATTTTGTTTGGTTAACGTTGATTTTGCTTGTACCATCTTCTTCTATTAAATGAATTGTATATTTTCCTTTCAAAAATAAAATAATAAGGCTTACATATGATTTTAGTCCCTACAAATATTCTTAATTTTGAAATTTATCTTACATTTCTTTTTTCATACATTTTCAAGTAGTTTAGGTTTAGATCCTCATTGCAAACTATGAATATAAAATGTTAACGTGATCCAACGAAATATGGACCAAAATTTACACATTTTAATATTATGGGGAAAAAACCTTCGAATGATAAAAAATATAGGAATTAAAATCAAAACTATATTTATAATATCTTAAACCATAGTTGAAAATAAAAATTAAAACTAAAACGACTTGAAAATATAAGAATTAAATAAAAAAAATGAATTCTACCAAAAAAAAATGAAAGGTCAAATTCTAAAATCATGAACATTGGTAAAAACTAAAATTATAATTAAGTCTAATAATAATATTTCCTGAAAAAAAAGTAATAATTAAAAGAGTTGCACAAACTGTTTTCTCTTTTTTTTTTTTTTTTTTTTTTTGGTTGCCCACCCGGTTCCTTAAGTACTACCTAGGTACATCCGGATCCGACCCGGGTCGCGTGCCTGGCTATGGCAGGTGAGTCTCCCAACATGAATTTTCTGCATTCACAAGGACTCGAACTCGAGACCTTGCTTAAGCGAGACCGAGCCGCTTACCACTCGTCCCAACTCATGTTGGTCACAAACTGTTTTCTCTAATAACAATAACAACAATAATAATTCTTTTTTTTTTTATAAATACAACAATAATAATTCTTTCAAAAAAAATTAAAAAAAAAAGTATTATGATATTTGAGAAAGAAAACAACAGAGCATAAGAGCAGGGTAAAATAAATTTAAAAAAAAAACAATGATAAAGAGACCCACGAAAAAAGACCTACTTATGAACCTACATATTAACAACTTGACATTTGTCATTTAAATCTTTTTATTTAATTTATTTTTTAACTTAAAAATACCAAGTGTCTTATGGGTCTCTAAATTATTTTTCTCGGAAAAAAAACATTGAAGGAAGCAATCTACGAGAAACAAGTGAAGCATTGAGTATTGGGAGCGAGAAGCCCCGTCATCAGGTTCGCCACAGCGCCCTAGACCCCACCTCCGACCGCCGTCCAGCCCACGTGCGTCCTCAGTATTAGGTAACGCTCTGTTATTGCATATCCCACACTCATGGGTTTTCCTTCAAACTCTCACAAATAATAATTCCATAACCCTTTTGATGTTTGATGTAGCCGATCAAGGTAGCTATGGAATGTGTGGTTCAGGGAATTATTGAGACCCAGGTTAGTTCATATTTTCTACAAAATATTAATTTAGCTTAACCTTCTTGCTGTTGTGGGTCTCTTATAAAATTTCAATCTTTGGATCCTGAATCATTTTTTCTCTAACAAAGTGCAAAGAAGAAAGCTTCAATGTGCATGAAACAAACAAATTTGTAATTAGGAAATGATCACAAGAAAAAATGATTCAATAAGACTTGATATGATTCAAGTCACAATTGATGGGCTTTGAGACCGATTCACAGTGTAAATTAAAGCAGCGCAGCGAAAGAAATGGGAAAAGTGTTCCCTTTGGTGAACCCCACAACAATTTCTCCAATAGTTACCAGATTCTCTCTTTTTCCCTGCATTCCGTATATCGAATTAATTCACCGCACTGCGGACTGGGTACCGGGTTCTTCTATCAGAAGGTCTCATGAAGTAATGAAAAAATTGACAGACCGCTTACCCAAGTGAAATGGGTAACCCCTACTTGTACCGTGTATTTGATAACAATGTTTCTCCTTGTTGGAACAATGTATTGTACCTTTCTCATATATAACCTGATCCTGTATGTTATGAAACTGTTTAGTGTTTTGTTAGACTGTAACCGCTGTCTAGGAGATTGAGTATGCAAGATTGCGTATTATACCGTGTTTGGTTTTGTTTGGAATCTTCGCCTGCAAGAAGACAGTTTCTGTTTGATTCCAATCATTGATTGCATATCGCTTAATCCAGTTATGTACTCATCTGAACTAAGTATTTATTTGAGTGAACATACTAGAACTTAACTATTTGTTGAAGATAAAAAATAAAGTAAACATTTCTTTTCAGCTCAGTATATCTGTAATCCATAAATTGTGTTTTATATTTTATCTTCAAGATGTTTTATCTTAAACTTACCTTCATGGGGTCTGACCAAACAAACTTGATAATTGATATTTTCTTTTCTTTTGCAGCATGTTGAGGCCCTTGAGATTCTTCTTCAAGGACTATGTGGTGTTCAGAGAGAACGATTGAGGACCCATGAAATATGCCTCAAAAGTGGTCCAAATCTTGGTGTGTTTTCTTTCAATATTTTTCTCTGTTGTGACCATCCTTTTGTTTTTGTGAGTGGGTTTACGTGTGTTATGAAATAAATTTATAGCTAAGAAAGAAGGAAAGAATATAATTCTCTGAGAAAAGACAAACACAAAATTGCTCACTGTTGGTTGCAGAGAAACAAAAAGCACAAAGGCTCCATTCCCACTGAATCTCTATGAAAGCAAGCTCCTAAGAGTGGTCATGAGATGAATGTCATTGAAAAGAGAGATAAATGATTCTACAGTGACAAAGATGAACACTTGCTTTTAAAGATACACAAGCACCATCCGCCATCCAAATCCACCAAAGCAGACGAGTATATCTCCAAAGAACATTGCCCAATTTATTCCTTCCTAACCTCCAAAGGCAGTATTGGAAATTTTATGTGGAATACTCAGTGATTTTTTTGGAAGCCTCAGAAAAAGTAGCCTAGATGTGATTGACAGCAGGCCACTGTAAAGATTAGACGAGTTGACATTTTCTGTTTTTTGGCACATAATGTGTAATCTTTATTGAGTGCTTGCCTCAGTGTGCAACAATATTTTCATTTAAGCATATGTAACTCTCTGGACTCCCAAGCCGGGAAAGCACGCAATAAGTCCAAAGCTTCCGGCCGGGCAGAAAGCAAAGGCCTGAATTCCCAACAATTCCAGCTGCATTCGGGCCCAGCAACTCCCAGCCGGACAAAAAGCAAGGCTCAGGCGCAGGAATCCCGGGCGGCAATCCCCAAAAAAGCAGGAAGTTCAAGGCATAGCGACTAGCATTTAAACAGCATGATTCATATTACTTTTTTTTAACTATGAATATGATTGTACTCAATGTATTGGCTTTAACAGATTTACTTGCCATGGTTACTTGTTTTACGCTTTCTATTCGTTGACTTGCTAATGTGATACCCTTTCTGTTAGTTTAAAGTTGATTTGTAATTATACAGAAATTCATGGTTATCCTAGTTGTAGGTTTACTCTGGATTTGCTTTTTCATGTTAATATGATTTTATGGTTTTCTTTGTAGGCACTGTAGCATCAGAGATTAGAATCTTATGTAACCTCGAACAGGCTGAGCCCTCGTGGTAAACTATGCAACTCTACTGTTGTCCACTTTTTAGATCTTTTTCATATATCCATATATACTTTTATTACATGCTTGATGACTTGTTCAGGACTGTTAGACATATAGGGGGTGCAATGAGGGGTGCAGGCGCTGAGCAAATTTCTTGTCTGGTTAGGACAATGGTGGAATCCAAAGCAAGTAAGAATGTCCTTCGTATGTTTTATACACTTGGCTACAAGTTAGACCATGAGCTGTTGAGGGTGGGGTTTTCCTTCCATTTCTACCGGGGTGCACAAATCACTGTAACAGTGTCATCAATCAATAAAATGCTGAAGCTTCATGCAACTGATGAGGCTGTGCCAGTAACACCTGGTATACAGCTAGTTGAAGTAACAGCACCTGCAACTGCTGAAACCTATACTGAAGTTGCTTCTGCTATGTCATCCTTTTGTGAATACCTTGCACCGTAAGCATCTTTTACTATGTTCTCAAATCTCAACTACTCACATATCTACACTTTCTGTAAATGTTTACTCTCCTGGTGGTTGAAGCTGGCAACCAGCTGGTTACACTCTTTCCATTTATTTGTGATTGACCGGTAATGTTTTTTAAATTTTATTTCACATTTATATTGCATAGTAATGACTGTCTAACTTCTCATCCTACTGTTAGAATTAATAATTGTGTGCATCAATTTATGTGTACACGAAACTCTTTAATTGTGGGAAGGACATCAATACATCATGCTTTGATTTATTGCTTTGTATTACTGACACATCCAACTATTTTGGTGTCAATTTCTCAGGCTTCTCCATCTGTCCAAACCAGGCATTTCAACTGGAGTTGTTCCTACGGCTGCTGCAGCTGCTGCATCTCTTATTCAAGAAACCGATGAATTCAGAGAGAAGAGTTGAGAGAAAACTTAGCATTGTTTCTATTCACTTAGCATTGCTTCTATAATGAATTTTGTAGATTGTAGCAGAGGAATGAAAATATAAGAAAACCTTATATTTTTCATCTAGTGCATGTCTACTACAGTATAACTAAAGTATCACCACCTTATGTACAAACAATACTGTAATCTAGATAAATAACTGAGTGATTGCAACTTCCTCTAGAACATTTACTGTTAAAATATAGGCGCTCCATAACATTCCAATGCAAATTGTCAACAAATGTGAGGCTATTAACAAGTTCAGGTAGCTAGAGTTTATACAATTCACTTATCCATAATTACCACACGCTAGCGAAAATTTTAGATTCTTTGAAGAAAGGGCAATTTTAGCTCCTAGTTTAGACGATGTTGAGAGAGTCAATGAGTTGGTTTTGTCCTTGTTTCCATGCCAAAAAAAATATTTAAGCAGTGACGGTTGTTGCAAAGATGGTTTAGAAAATTATATTTCATTAACAGTGGTTTACAAATTACACTTGAATTCCAAAACGACATCAAAGTTTTTGGCTTTCGAAATCATAAGCTCGTCTTATAAGCTATAGTTCCTCGTATGCTTCTGGGAAATATGTACCTAACAAATGGTTTGTGCAATGACAGAAGATTAATTGTTTCATATAAAAGATAAAGTGTTCTAGGAGCTAATGGAAACATGGTTTTGATACCTAGAATAACATTTATTCCTGCTGACTTTGTCATGGCTTTCAAATCTAAAACTTTAAAATTTTTGATTAATGTGTAGAGTCAAAAGTAATTGGGAATTGATTCCCCCAATTGGTTTTTCACCACTTCCTAATTTTTTTATACCTAAAATGCCCTTGAGTAAAAAAAATTATTCTTCTACACCCACTCGGTCTCACTTCCTCACTCACACTTCCTACTCACTCAAACTTCCCACCCACTCATACTTCCATATACACTCACTCGCACTAGCATCCCATATGTTTAAATCCACATTTCGTTGTATAACACTCCTTACTATCCCTTTAATATATTACTGTTATTTATCCTATTAGTCAATTCGTGTGGTTATAAAAATCTGAAATTTTTAAAAATTTTACTTAATTGTTGACAACACCTTCAAAACATAGTAATATTTTTATTTATTATTACCAAAAGTAATATTTTACATCATATTTCCAAAACATTTTACTCTAGGCTTATTATATAATATCCATTCATAATTTCCAAAGCATTCATATGTGTACTAATATTTACCCAGCCCAAAGTCAATGGTTACAATCCAAAATACTTAGTCCATATTGAACTAATCTCATACTCCTTTAGTAGTAGGAGTATGAATCTCCTCGGCCTCTGGAAATGAGAATGCAACTATCGGTACCTTGAAAAAGGGAAAACAAGGGAGTGAGAGATTTGCTTGTATATTAAGTATTAGCATTTGAACAAATAAAAGAATACAATAATAAGTAACAAGGCAAGGCATCACAATCCATCAATCATAGCTATGTATTCGTCATATGCCTATGATGCATGTTTTCAGAAAGTCATAGACCAATGTTGTTGGAGATAGTTTGTCAAACTATGAGCAAATGTGTGTTTTAGTGAACAAAACACATCTCTTGAAGAACTCTATTAGATGTGTGTTTTAGTGAACAAACACATCCCTTGAAGAACTCTATTATAAATAGAGATTCATCATTCTTTGTAAACAACTTCTTCTTCTTCAAAAATAACATTCAGATTTTTTCTTGAAAGTGAGGTTATTGGAATTGCTGACCAATAATCTCTAAGTGCTTGGATAAATCCTAGAGTCGATTTGCCATAACTCTGCAGCAACTAGTGGGGGCGAATAACGACTTAAGGACAGTGTTGGAGAACACGTTTCAAGTGCAATCAATCTTATTATTATTATTATTATTATTATTATTATTATTATTATTATTATTATTATTATTATTATTATTATTATCTACTCAAAATTTTTCTATCATTCTTAAGTCGTTATTTAGAGTTTGAGAATAGTGTAAAATAATAATAATTTGGCACTTGTGTTATTCATCATTCAAAATCCACTGCCCAGTATACTCTTTATTCATTTTCAACGTGGTGGTGGATTATACACATAATTCTATTCTAATTCACAAGAATCATGTTGCCATAGTACTATTCAATCACTTGCGGTATTGCATGATTAAGTTCATACATATATATATATATATATATATATATATATAGCATTGCTTTGATTACACCCGTCCAACAGTACTATTTTTTTTTTTAAAAAAAAACTGCCACTGTATGGTTATTCTCAAGCGGTGCAACTTCTCACCAAACCTTGTGATAGTGCTATTTAAGTTGTTCAGCCTTATTCACATCTAGTCTCCAATTTTTTTTTTTTTTTTTTGCGTCAAGTCTTGGAGTTTCTTCTGCAAATCCACTTCCACATACAATTGTTAAATAAAAAAATGGAGTCTTCTCAAGAATCTACATTCAAAGTGATGAATCAAGACTTCGTCAAATTAAATAGATTTGATGGAATGAATTTCAATCGATGGAAAGACAAGATGATGTTCCTATTGACTGCTATGAACATATCATATGTTCTTGATACCCAATTGTCTACAATACCGGAACCAAAAGAAAGTGAAGCCGATGAAGTGAAAGAAAAATTGAAAGAGCAACACAAGAAGAGGGCTGAAGATGAACTTCTATGCAGAGGATATATTATGAACACCCTATCTGATCGCTTGGCAGACTTGTATCATTCAATATCATCTCCAAAGGAAATATGGAATGCATCGAAATTAAAGTACAATTCAGAAAAACAAGGCACAGATAAGTTTTTAATTATGCAGTACTTTGAATTTCACATGTCTGATAGTGCATCAATTATGGATCAAGTGCATGATTTGCAAGTTTTAGTTTCAAAACTAAAGGACTTAAAAATTGAAATCCCTGAATCATTTCAAGTGGGAGCAATTATTTCTAAATTACCTTCAAACTGGAATGATTATAGAAAGAAATTATTGCACACATCTGAAAGCTTTACTGTAGATCAAATTCTGAAACATTTGAGAATAGAAGAAGAAACTCGGAATTTGCAAAAGAAAAGATCAGAATTTGTTTCTAAAGTAAACTTTGTAGATAGCGGTGTAGGCACTTCTAGTGGTAACAAGAGGAAGAAACCCGAATCTAGTCAGAATTCAGAAAATCCGAAAAAGAAATCATGTTGAATTTGTGGCAAGCCTGGACATCTGAAACGAGATTGCAGAAATAGAAAGAAGCAAAAAAATGTGAAGACAAATTCTGCAAATATGATTGAAGATGAAATGGAAAGCATTGTTGCCATGGTTTCAAATTTGCAAATTAGCATGACATCTGAATTAAATATGGCAGCGGCAACCAAATCTTATGATTGGTGGTATGACTCTGGTGCAACAATCCATGTGTGTCATGACAAAAGCCAATTCAAGACCTATGAAATTGCTGAGGAGGGACAAGAAGTTCTTATCGGCAATGGCAACACAACAAAGGTTCTTGGGAAAGGAAGTGTGGAAATGCAATTCACTTCTGGAAAGAAATTGGTGTTGATAAATGTATTTCATGTTCCTGACATTAGGAAGAATTTAGTTTCTACAAGTCCATTATGTAAGAAAGGATTAAAGGTTGTATTAGAATCTGACAAGGTTGTAATCTCCAAGAATGGAGTGTTTGTAGGAAAAGGGTACTCTTGTGATGGGATGTTCAAATTAAGTATTAATAAAAATAATTCTGTTTCTGTTTACATGATTGAGCATTCATTATCTTTATGGCATAATAGATTAGCACATTGCAATTATAAATATGTAAAATATATGTCACGGCGTAATTTGATTTCTTGCAAGGATAACATTAGTGATAAATGTGATATATGCATTCAAGCTAAAATGACAAGGAAGCCTTTTCCGTCTATGGAAAGGTCCTCTGATATTTTAGAATTGGTTCATACTGATATTTGTGAATTAAACGGAATCTTGACAAGAGGAGGAAATAGATATTTTATCACTTTTATTGATGATCATTCTAGATACACCTATGTGTATTTAATGAAATCAAAGGATCAAGCTTTTGAAATGTTTAAGTGTTATAAATCAGAAGTTGGAAATCAAAAAGAAAAAAAAAATTAAAGTCCTTAGAAGTGATAGAGGAGGGGAATATCTTTCTTCTGATTTTTCAAGTTATTGTGAAGAGCATGGAATAGTACATCAAACTACTGCACCCTATACTCCACAACAAAACGGGATTGCTGAAAGAAAGAATAGAACATTGGTAGATATGGTGAATGCAATGATTTTAAATTCCAAATTACATATGAACTTGTGGGGAGAAGCCTTACTTACTGCATGTTATGTACACAATAGAATTCCTTCTATAAAGTTAAAGACTTCTCCATATGAATTTTGGAAAGGGAGAAAACCTGTTTTAGATTATCTTCGAGTTTGGGGATGTCAAGCCTTTTATAGAGTTCCGGATCCAAAAAGAAGCAAATTAGGACCACGTGCCTTGAAAGGAATTTTTATAGGATATGCACAAAATTCAAAATCCTATAGAATTTTAGATTTAGAATCTAATGTCATTGTAGAGTCAAGAGATGTTGAGTTCTTAGAAAACAAGTTTATAAATGATTCTTCAAGACCTGAACCTGAAAAGGTCAATGTTGTTGTAAGTCAAAGTGATTCTGGATCAATTTTTCACGAAAGAGTGGAAGATACCCCAAGCGAACCTAGAAGATCTCAAAGAACTAGAAAAGAAAAGTCTTTAGGTTCTGATTTTATTTAATCAGAAGCACATGTTTTCTTGGTAGAAGAAAGTAGGATTCATATCACACGTGAGATACCTATCTTATTTCATATACAAGAAGAAGATCCAAGAACTTATAGTGAGGCTATGACATCTAGAGATGTTGCTTTCTGGAGGGAAGCTATAAATGATGAGATGGATTCCATTATGTCTAACAACACATGGGAGTTAGTTGATTTACCTCCAGGATCTAAACCTATAGGTTGTAAGTGGGTATTTAGAAGAAAATACAACACTAACGGATTTTTACAAACCTTTAAAGCAAGGCTTGTGGCAAAAGGAAGGTGTAGATTATTTTGACACATATGCACCTGTAGCAAGGCTAACATCTATTAGAGTATTGCTTGCATTAGCATCTATATACAATTTCTATGTGCATCAAATGGATGTTAAGACTACATTTTTAAATGGTGAGCTTGACGAGGAAGTGTATATGGAGCAACCTGAAGGATTCGTTTTGCCTGGAAATGAGAATAAGGTATGTAAACTTGTAAAATCTTTGTATGGTTTGAAACAAGCACCAAAGCAATGGCATGAGAAATTTGACTCTGTAATTTTGTCTCGTGGTTTTAATCATAATGATGCAGACAAGTGTATTTATTCTAAGTTCACGGAAGATTACTGTGTTATTATTTGCTTATATGTGGATGACATGTTAATAATTGGGACAAATATGATTGGTGTGAATGAAACTAAAAAGTATTTATCTTCAAAATTTAAGATGAAAGACCTTGGAGAGGTAGATACTATTTTAGGTATTAAAGTGAGCAAGCATAGTGGGGGTTTTGTTTTGAATCAAACACATTATGTGGAGAAAATTTTAAACAAGTTCAAACACTTGGAAATTAAGGAAGCAAACACTCCCTATGATGGTTCGCACATTTTAAAAGAAAATTCTGGAAGGGCAGTTGCACAAATTGAGTATGCTAGTGTGATTGGTAGTCTAATGTATGCTATGCATTGTACTAGACCAGATATTTCTTTTGCAGTTTGTAAACTTTCAAGGTACATAGTTAATCCAGGAACTGAACATTGGAAGGCAATTGGAAGAGTTCTAGGATACCTTAAGAAAACCATACATTATGGACTCTTCTATGATAAATTTCCAGCAGTGTTGGAAGGATATATCGATGCTAGTTGGGTAACTAGTGCAAGTGACAGTAAGTCTACGTCTGGATGGATTTTTACCCTTGGTGGGGGAGCTGTTTCTTGGGCATCAAAGAAACAGACTTGTATAACTCATTCTACTATGGAATCTGAGTTTGTTGCATTAGCAGGGACATGTAAAGAGGCAGAATGGCTGAGGGATTTGTTACTAGAAATAGAGTTGTGGCCACAACCAATGTCAGCCATATCTTTACACTGTGATAGTGAAGCTACTATGTCTAGGGCATTTAATAAAGTATATAATGGAAAGTCTAGACATATTAGTTTGAGACATGAATATGTCAGGCAATTGATTTGTGATGGTATAGTTACAATTCAATATGTTAAGTCAAGTAATAACTTGGCTGATCCTTTTACCAAAGGTCTTTCCAAGGAATTGGTGTGGAAAACATCAATGGGAATGGGATTGAAACCCTTGAATAAAAGTCACCAATAATAGAAACCCAACTCTTCTCTAGAAGACCTCTAATTCAAAAGTTCAATGGGTAACAACAAGTTATTGATAAGTGATTTTGGCACTAGAGAAATTTACAATTCCAAGTCTAGTGTGAAATACTTTAAGTATGAGGAGGGTGAGTATTAAACTCTTAATGAAGTTAAGTGAAGGCTAAGACCTTAAATGAACTTCACCTATATGAACATAAGTGAGTGGTGCCGCTTCTACTATGCAAAAGTTTTGGGTTAACTTTTGGAAATGTTCATGAATACTAGGTGGTAGGACATGGCCATTTACGTGCTGAATATTTTTCTGTGAATTAATCTTGAAGCATTATAGAATTATGTGGGTGATATTTCCGGTTGTAACGGAGAATGATTATGGTTAAAAGCATCTAACTACCATTAATTATGTCATAACTTTGAAGTCTTTATCCTATGGGAAGGTTAAAAGCACGTCGCTACCTTTTCTTATGCATAATACTATATGGTTATGAGAAGTTGGATAGTTTTACAAACTAAGTGGGGGATTGTTGGAGATAGTTTGTCAAACTATGAGCAAATGTGTGTTTTAGTGAACAAAACACATCTCTTGAAGAACTCTATTAGATGTGTGTTTTACTGAACAAACACATCCCTTGAAGAACTCTATTATAAATAGAGATTCATCATTCCTTGTAAACAACTTCTTCTTCTTCAAAAATAACATTCAGATTTTTTCTTGAAAGTGAGGTTATTGGAATTGTTGACCAATAATCTCTAGGTGCTTGGATAAATCCTAGAGTCGATTTGCCATAACTCTGCAGCAACTAGTGGGGGCAAATAACGACTTAAGGACAGTGTTGGAGAACACGTTTCAAGTGCAATCAATATTATTATTATTATTATTATTATTATTATTATTATTATTATTATTATTATTCTCTACTCAATTTTTCTATCAAATGTATGCATCTATATGAATGCATGCTCGTCTTACTAGAATATCCAATCACTGGATCCCATTTCCATCTGAATCCATTCTCTGGATTCTATTCTGTTCCAAATCACATATCTAGATTCTTTTCTCTGGTATCCAATCATTAGATTTCTCTTTTTCATTTCATTCTCCAATTTAAATTCTCATTCATTTCTCATCCATATCCTCACATGCCTCTCCATGTCCCTCCACTTAGGGTAAGACGAAATTGAGAGTAAGCGTCTCGCAACCAATGTTTTCCTCAGTACTTGATCACTATCATATTCAAGTACAACTCAGAATACACTCCCAAGTTGGGCTCTAGGTGAGATCACACTCAACCAGTTATGAAGTGCCTAGGTATTGACACTCAATTTTGTCCCCCCAAACAAAATAAAATAAAAAAATAAAAATGTTTTTAAGAAAAAGGATGAAAAATAAAAAATAAAAAAAGATTTTGAAAATGTGTTTTTTTTGTAAATAATAAAAAAAACGAAAAGTAAATTTTTTTAGAAAAAGATAAGATAAAAATGTTTTTTTTTTTAAAAGATTTAGTTAATTTTTGTGAGGATAAAGATAAATTTTTTTTAAAAGGATTTGTTTTATTTATAAAAAGATTATCATCAAATTGTTTTTATTTTAAAAAATTGAGAGTTGATCTTTAACCAAATTTGAAAGATTTGATTGAGAAATAAATCAGAGAATATTTCACTGGGCTTTCAAAGCCTGCTGAAAAAATCGTAATTTTCTTAACTTAACTTTTCTTATAAATAGATCTCTCTTTCTCACTTTAAAACTTTAAAAAGACACAATTTCACCAACGGGGTTTGATTTAGTTGCTGTAAGACCCCAACTGAAATTTGGGGAATGGGATATAGGTGCTAGTAACCCCGTATTCAATTCCCACTAAAAACATCTCGCTGAGAGAGCCAGCCACAGCTCGCTCCGGATTAGTCTCAAGGGCTCCCTGGTATTAAAGGTACTCTTGGAGATACTGGTGGTTTCGCAAGGAATACGAAAAAAAAAGACACAATTTCACGAACACAATTCTTTAGAGGCAATCTTCTTTAAAAATTTATAGCCAAATCTTAAAAAAAAAAATGCTCCATCGCTTTCCGTGCCCAGTATTTCTTCCGCGACCAGTCTGATACCTATTTCTCGGCTTTCGTGCCAAATACTCACCCCTTCTAGTTTCCTACGGGGTCTTTTCTAGTACAGGTTTGTTTTCATTTTTGTCTTGAAGTTTTTTTTTTACTCCTTCCATCCATAAATATAAGATTATTTTGACAGTTTTATCCCTTAATTATAAGACCTGTTATCAATTTTCAATGATCATTAATTACCTTTTTTTTCACAAACATCCCTATTTATTTAACATTTTTTTAGATTTCCAATAATATTAATAGAGATAATTTTGAAAATACATATCAAAAGTTTATTAACTAAATTATTTCATTTTCTTAATTATTTCACTTTCTTAATGGACGTGAAATCTTTCAAATGAGTCTTAAATTTAGGGACGGAGGGATTAATAAATAATAATAGATAATCAAATATTAATAAAACAAAATGTAGTCTTTTATCTTTCAATTATTGAGATTTTAATTATTAATTTTTATGAATCTTTTTTATTGTTGAATAATAAATATTTTTGCATCAAAGTACATATTTAATATTTTAAATTCTAGTTTTGTCCTTTAATCAAGGTATTTGTGTTTTAGGATATATTATGAATTTAATTGTTAAATTTAAATTAAATAAATTGGGATCATAAATTTTAATAATTAAATCTCACTTTTTTAAAAAAGGATTGGATATGCTTTGGCAAGCCGATTTTTATCACCCATTTAGTGGAGGAATCTCTCGAGCTTTCCTCTTTGTATTCAAAAACATGTATATAGTAAATAATTTTTTATTTGATCTTGTGCATATTTCCTCCCCGCATCAAACATTTTTTTATAAACAAAATATAAAAATATTTAAAATAAAATTAAAACTACGTAACTTTGATTCCTCATTTTATGAGGGTACGTAGAACCAAGTGCAACCTTGTTAGGCACAATAATAAAAAACAAATAATTTTGGCAAATCAGTTATGCAGGTCTTTTAATTGAAATAAATCAAATGTACCATTTTCGAATGAGCGAACGAGGTGCTAATACCTTCCCCGGCTCGTAACCGACTCCCGAACTCTCCCCGCTTTGGAAACAAAATGCGGTGGCGACTCCATATCGGGTCAATCGACCCCTACCCATAAGCGAGGCCCGAGGGCATTACGGGACCCCGGCCGCGACACTAGGTGTTCTGTCGTAGGATTACAGTTCTTAGACAATTCGGCTAAGAGTTCGGCAATCCTACTTTTGATGTCAGACGTGAAGTGAGCACCTTGAATACCAAGATACACACTCTCTTGTCGTTCTTAGTTTGGGGGGTGGTGTGTGTGTTTGTGTGAGATAAGTTAGTCCATACCTGTTAGCTTACCAGGTACTATATACACATACCAGCATAAACCGTATTGATGGCCGCTTTCATGTGGCGGGTAAGATTCGCTCTAAACGGCTCTAGCGTAATGGCGGGTATTAAGATGAGTGGAATCCTATGCTGATGAGGATAACGGAATTCCCCAGATTCCTTAATGCACATGTCCGAATTCATACCGGTATAACGGTACTTGATGACGCTTGATGTCTTAACACTTATACCGGTATTCGGTATTAGAATCCTGCCATCATTGGGCCTTTCGTGGCCTCAAACCGGTATCAGGATCCAGCTTCGTTGGGCCTCTTGTGGCCTCATACTGGTATCCGGATCCTGTATTACCAGCCTCTTAAGACCTCAAACCGGTATCAAGGGCCAGATTCGTTGGGCCTCTTGTGGCCTCATACCGGTATCCGGATCCGGACTCACTGGACCTCTTGTGGCCTCAAACGGTATCTGAATCTGGCATACCGGCCCTGACTATCCGGTCCATAACAGTAGCCCCCCAAGTCATGGTTCATGCAATGTGCCATGAATTCTAGAGTTGCTCCATTGATCCTGATATCGGTTCACAAACGTATCGGTCTGACCGGATTGCTGACTGCCGGTTTCCACTGAGACTTCATCAGTGATTTCTCCATTCGGAAGCTTCAGGGGTCCGGTCTCAAGGATTCCGGATTCCCACTTTCACCTAACTGCGTCTGCCTCCGATTTCCGAGATGGTGACCTCAGCGTCTAATCTCAGGAATCTGAACATGCATATTTGAATTCAAATTTGAACTTAGCATCTCTCCAAGACTTCACGGCTCCCAAGAATTAGATTTCCAATACATAAGCTCATGTTTCAAGACTTAGCTTTATTTTGACATAAGTCAGAATTCTTCATAATGTTCACCTTTATGTCTTGTCTGAGCTGCTTAGTAATCAACTTTCCCTTAGAGATTTGTTGGAAACCGAACCATTTCTTGTACTGTACACAGGCTAGCCACAAATTCGGATTTACTTTTCCAACTGAGTTTCTGAAAAGGTGTAATAACCGATCTTCAGTTTCCTTGGGAAGATGAAAAGGGGTGATGCTTTATTGCAGCTATGACCTTTCACTTCAACTGATATGTCTCTTCCCTTCAAGCATCATGGCTTATCATTCCCCAACTGACATGACTTCTGAGTGGTCACTTACTTAATGCAAGCACCCTTCTACCTACCTCCTCATGAAATCCGAACTCCCCTTATAAATAGAGAGAGGCCTTTAGTGGTAAGACTCACTTCTCCATCTCTTCTCTGCTGCATACGAATTCTTCTCTTCTCTTCCTCTTCCTTCCTCCATTCTCAAGTACATATCTTCTTATCCCTTACTTTTTCTTTATCATGGACTCACTTCCTTCCAACAAACCCCCATGCTCTTCTTCTTCCAATTCGTCGAAGCCCTTTTCTGCCTTCCCTTGCAATTCTGTTAGCCAACCCAGTGGCCTTTAAAACTCTTCTTTTTCTGAGCATGAAAAGGAGGCTTTAGACGAACTAGTGAAGAAATGGATCATTAGGGATATGTTTAGTGAAGTCTCCAGCATTCCTTCTAAGTCTTCTTTCTACACTTCCTCTCAGGAACCCAATATGGAGAAAAAGAGGTCTGAAACGAATCCTGAGGAATTCATCCTCCCAACTGACACTACTGGTTATGAGGAAGTAGACCTTGATGCCTTAGGCAGACCCTCCATATTTGTAGATGTGCAACGTCTACAAGAGTACCACAACAGTGCTGAACTCGCCAGACCGGGAGTTATTCCAAACTTTTATGCTTTAGAGGCCCCTTCTTCTCAAAATCGAATTTGCTCTGTAGGCAGCCCTCTCGAAAATTTCTTCTTTATGTACGTAGTCCTTTTCGAGACTTGTGGAGTCCGAATTCCATTTACTGACTTCGAATGCAGGGTTCTTAGCCACTTAGAGCTTGCTCCAACACAACTCCATCCTAACGGTTGGTGCTATCTGAGAGCTTTGCAACTTTTTTGCAATCATTTCAATTTAGCTTGTACTCTCCCAGTATTTTTCACCTTCTTTGGACCGTTTGCTCAAGTAAAGTTAAGGAGAAATGGTCTTGGGTTACCTTGAAGTCCCGTCTCAACTGGAAAGTTTTTGAAACTTACTCAGAGACATGGAAAGGTTTCAAAAGTGAATACTTTAAGATAGTAGGAGCCCCACATTCCTGGCCTTTCTTTTTTGATCATGGGGGACATCCATACTTCCCACTCTTCTGGTCTGATAAAAACTCGCGAATTCCGGCCCGTTCTTTCCTTACCCCCAACAACGTTCTTACCGAAGTTGAGCGATCAACCATAACATTTTTCTTTGCTTGGTATGAATGCCTTGGGTACATCAGTACCAGGAAGATAATTGATGCGGAACCGGATTCCTTGCGTTCGGAATTCGGTAGGATACATGACGTGTATTGTTTACTTGCTTTCGTAGCCTTTAGAATTATTAATGCTTTTGTATTGTTTTTATGCAGAAAAAATGGCGAGCCCCCAAGACCTTGCTACTCTCGCTGCTGCTATTGGAAATGCACCAAGGAAGCCTCCTAAGCGTAGCAAGACAAACACCAACCGTCCCCCTCCGGTTGCCATAGTCCTTGACAGTCCTGAAGGTGCTGCTCGAAAGAGGAAAAATCAGGAACCTTTCCAATCCGGCTCCCCCACTGGATCTCATTTTGATGCTGGACAAGGATCTTCTGGTTTCGCTTCCTCAGTGTGGGAGGAAAATCTGAGTGAACATTTTGGATGTATGCTGGTGACTGATGCTAATTCCCATCGTTTCCAAGGAATGACACGCCATTAATTTGTTAACTTGATGAAGTCCTTAAAGAAACACCAACTCCGTGCTGCCTCCACACTCCAGTTCTTAGAGGATAATGCTGAAAAGGTTTTGTTCGTTGGGCAAGAGGCCGTGGACTTGGCTGCCTACGTTAAGAAAGAGGCTGAAATGGCTGAACAAATTGCCTCCCTAGCGGCCGAATTGAGGAAGACCAAGCAAGCACTCTCCCAGGCTGAAGAAGAATTCACAAAGAGGATGAATGACAAACTAAAAGAAGTGAATGACGCCAATGATGCTGCTTTGAACACTGACACGCCCTCTTTCTTTAGTTACAAAATATAGCCTCTATTGGTAATTGTATAATAAATACATGGACTTGCGTTCGATGGAGAAGTAATGAAAACTCTTTATTTTCCATACATACGATAAAAATAGATTGTGATAGCATAAGTTGGGTTTTCCTTTTTCAATTATTAAAACTTCCCAGCTCGCCCTTGGAGTATTTCTCGTTAGAATCAAACCACCTGATTATCAGAGTAAGTAGAATTTGAATAAAATAATGACCTTGATTTGACAATCCACGTTCCATGTCATTTATATAAAGATATATATGTATATATATATAACCATATGATCACATAAAGGTACCAACATACGTCAAGGTCAAAGTAGGGGTAGCAGAAGTTTACAAAATACAAGTCCAAGAAAATGAAACCAAAAGAAAAGACCACCTCACTGATATCTCTCAAAATATATACAATATATGTATAGAGCAAAATATATAATCCCAGCAGTGGTCCGATGATCCTCCTCCATAGCATAAGTCTCCAGAATCTCCAGCAGCTGCTCCACATGTCCCACATCCTAACCATCTATACTATGCATCACCCGGTGAATCCCCAACTCCCCACTGACTCCCAGTGGAGTGCTCGACTGGATCGCCCTCACTCTCAGCCTCCTCAGGGTCCTCCTCAGCCTCGTCCGACTGAGTGGGTGCCCTACCACTAGGCACTGGGTCAGCCGAAGGAGTCCCATGAACCGGACTCATCGGACTAGGTATAGGAGTCTCCTCACGGATCACTCGGGAAGCAGAGGGGTGAGATCTAGTAGCAGCTCTAAAACGAAAGGAATGAAATCGACGAGCTGGTCGAGTCGGGGGTGGTCCATGATAAGTATAAAAAGGGGGTACATGCAAGGTATAGATAATGGGGATGCGGAACCTATGAGGACGGACACGAGCCAAAGGGTTAGGGTGATATAGAGTCACCTCTACCTCACCCTCAAACGTGGCTCTATGGTCCTCGTAGTACCACACTCCACTAGGGAGTGGGCGCAACTCGATGCAAGCTAGATAGCGAGCCATCACCTACAATGGGCATAAGGGGTAAGAAATATAACTCACATAATCGAATAAGAATAAATAGAGGAATTAACATTCACAAGTACCAAATAGCCAGATGCATAAACAAATGAGCAAGCATGGTTCATTTATAATCCCATTATTTGTGTGTCATGATGCATGCTTCCCATTTCCATTGCTTATTGAACGTTCAATCCGATAATTCGTATACATGACCAACATGTATTGTGAAACTGCTCGGATAGTGTGCACACAACGTCACCAAGACGTAACAGCATTCCCCATTGCTGCCCACATTACCAAAATGTGTCATCGAGCCAGTTACCACCGAATTAATTATCCATCTCCTTTCTCCATGTATGAATGCACATAAATTAATCCATTAAGATTAACCAATAATCTTATTATGTGCAACCAATAATATTTCATCAGTGTATTTTAATGTTGTTCTTAATCATCCCATTCTTTTTATTGGAACATGATACTTTCCCCATAAGCATAGTTGACTCAATTGGAAATACTTTAGGTATGTTAAAAAGAAAAATTATTTTTCTGTCCCTGGACAAAAGACTCGAGTGAAATTTCCTGGACTCGAGTGAATCATACTTTTTCAAAAGTACTCGAATGATTCATGAATACTCGAGTGTTCTTCGTTTTCCAGAAATTCATTTTCAGGTTTTTATCAAAATACTCGAGTGTTTTTCATGGTTACTCGAGTGTTCCTCAGATTTATCAAAATACTCGAGTGTTCTTCATGAGTACTCGAGTGTTCTTCATTTTCCAGAAATCCATATTCCAAATTTGGTCGAAACACTCGAGTATCAACCCCAATACTCGAGTGTTTTCAGACAGATAACACTGTAATTTGCCTTTTAACATACCATTTCCAATTCCGATCAATTCCAGTTAAAACCAAAGGTCAACAGAGCTTACATTATGCATATAAAACATGTTCCAATACAGAATTAACAACATATTAGACTGAATCACACCATAGCATCAATTATGCATAAAATCCACTTTTCCAACAACTCAACATACCAAATCCAATTTCAGGCACATTTAGTAAGAAAACAACTTTGGTACAGCTTGCATGAGACATAATAAACTTGTCCAAACCAGCATTTGAACCCAGAGAGGCCTCCAAGCCTTAAACCTATTTCCAACTATGCCCATAGAGTCTTTTGTTGACTCTCAACCTAAATTCACATGATTTAAACTTATTCTGGTGAATTAATAGCTTCACCCTTACCTCTAGGCCGTGAATTAACACAAGGATTGCAGAGAAATTGGCTGGAGTGCTTTATCCCACAAAACCTTTTGCATGCAGCCACATTCGAACGGGGTACCAAAACCAAAGGATTTGACATGCAAAATCAGTTTAATGATTGGGGAATTCGATTAGAAACTATTCTCTGCAACAAGGACTAGAGATAGAAAGGAATTTGAGATTCAGAGGGCTCATAAACTTACCAAAATCCAAGCTCCAAGTAGGCTTCCAGACCTCAGGAACTTGGTTTGTCAGCAACAATCCCTCTTCTTTCGATTCTCGATTCTCCTTCCACACAGCACCTCGACTCACGAATCTTATATCTTTGTAAAGCTCGAAACGTGAGCTTCACAACGGTGTATCACACTCAATCTAACTCTCAGCAACGTTCGAGTAATCAAAGCACGAAATTGGAAACCCTAAGTTGAAGTTTCAGAGCAAATCAACCAAAATGGTTGATCTTCGTCCACCATTGATCCTTTATACATGAATTAAGCCTTCATGCATGTCAACACGAAGATTAGTAACGTGTCCTGGATGTGTTTTTGTGTCAACGAAAGGGATCGTCGAGTGTTGAATCATCAAACGCACTCACGAGTTCTCCACTGACTCGAATACTCGAGTGTTTCCAGGAATACTCGAGTATTTTTGCCAATTTTTCAAAAATATTTATTTTAATGCCCTTCCCTCCAAGACCTTCCTAATATTGCTTCTAGGTCCTCCTTCAGGGATTAATATGTAAAAACTTTATTTTTATATATGATATTTTTAGCAAAATATTTTTCCACCTCATATGGGTACCAACACTAACACATAATTAATCTAAATTAATTATGAAGTAAATAATTATGATTAAAGAAAAATAATTATGAAATATCCTTTCATAATCAAAATTTTCATTACATCAGGGGATAAAAATTTGGGGTGTTACAAACACGCTGAGAGATGCACTCAATGAGGCTGAACAACAAAGGGACATGTACAAAGAGAAATGGATTGGATCAGTCCAGTCTTCTTTCATGAATGCTGTGGAACAAGCCAACTTCCTCAACAACAATTTTTCTGCCAAGGGCATGCACTTTTTACACAAGGTCGAAGACGAAGCGCTTTACAACTACCTCAGAGATGGAAGTAGGGTGCTTGTCAACTTGGATGATGAGGACTGCCCCAACCCCTTAGCCCCTGTGGATGACGAGGAGACTGAAGATGAGGGTGATGGAGGACATGAGGATGATGGAGATGCTGCTGCTTAGCTTTCTAGTTTAATCTGGTTTATTTCATGTTTTTCTGTTGCGTTGCTGTTTTTTATCTTTCTTAGTTATAATCTGTATTTTGATTTCTGCTTTCCCTTGGTTGTATTTCGTTTCTGACTTTCCTTAGCTGTAATCCGAATTGCACTTGTATTCAGACTTTTTAATCAATGTATTTGGTTTAGTATCTGTGTTATATTTCCTTTGTGTATCCATCTTCTTTATTGATCCATGGAAGTCCTATTCTAACCAGCGAATGGTTTTCCATTTAACTTATTAGCTTTCTGAAACTAATAGGGATCATTGCATGTACATGGGCGGTGTTCATTTTAACATAAGAACATCTCCTTACCCATTTCACTTCTTATCTGATGGCTAGTCAGATAAGTGGTGTATCAAGTATTGGATACTTAGGATTTTTCTTGAGTTTTTCTAAGTGTAAGATTCCTGATACCGAATAATGATACTGAATTCGGATACCGGATTGTTGATTCCAATTCACTCAGTATTCGAATGATTTCTAAAATACTAATTTAAACACTAAGTATCAGATTTCTAGTACTGGATCCTGATACCGGATTCCGGGTACAGAATCCGGATACCAGATTCCTAGTACTTCAAAACATGTTATTAGGCTGAGGATTCCTGATATCGGATTCCATAACCGAATTCGTGAATCCGAATGCTTGATACTGATTCCTGATACCAGATTTTTTTTGAACTCCTGATATCGGTTTCCTGACATCGGATTCATGATACCGGATTCTTAACATCGGGTCCGCAAATTCTAATCCTTGCATTTGAATGAAATAAACCACCTCATTGGGGTATTGTATTCAACCCTGTAACTTATGGAATTTTCATAATTCTCATTAGCAAAATATAAAGGGAAGTACAGTCATAATTTAAACCAAATAGGGGTCCATGGGTAACCTCCTTTTTTTAAAACAGAAACAAACTGGATACATGACAATGGTCTATAAGACCTTCTTGGAAAATAAACAAACTTTATGAAAGCATAAACAAAGAACAAAATTCAACTGTAATAGAAGTGAAGCTTAGCTGCATTCTGTTGGGATTCTGGCAAGTGTACCAGATCGTACAAGTAATATAGACAATGAAGTCTGAGTATCGTACCCAAGGGAGTGACCGTTTAATTAATTTCACCTAATTAATATTACTTAGTGAACAAGACAAAGGATTTATGATTTTTTAAATGAAAACAGAAATTAAAAAAAATGACTTTTTGACAAGGGGAAAGGCCGGACGTAGTTTCGATGCAGGTTCCTAAAACGTTTAACAACGAATTAATTTGTTTTCCTAAATTTTGAATTTGTTTTGCAAACATAGGAAACGCCTAATGTCTTAGAACGTTTCCGTATTTTAGAGATTAATCTCCCAATGATGTCTCAAGAGAGCCTTAAAATCTAACCCTTAATTAAGTTCAATCAAAACTTGTAAACATTATTCAATTCATAAGAAATATGTCTATCCTTATGCAATTGAACTATTTGATTATTGGGCATAATCCTAAATTAATATGTCTATTAAATTAGGATTCCTAAGTCATGAACTGCGCACATTCACGAACAACAATAAAAATATAATCAAACACAAAATTTATAATGGAAAAACAAAATCAATTCATTGCATAAACATTAACAAGGTTCCATATTCATCTACTCCTACATCCCAAGGATGGAATTAGTTCATACTTACAAGAGAAAACACAATAACCATGATAAAAATAATTACCATGAATCCTTGAGCTAACTCCGTGTTCTTCACAAAAACCTTCAATCCTTATTCCTTCTCCAAGTCTCAAATCCTAATCTACTATTATTCTATGGAGTTGTATGAGTGTCTCCCTACATGGAATGAATCCTAATCATATTATTATATAATAAAAACTAACCTCATTTTCAATCTAATGTGATAAGCTTTTTATTTTAATAAAACTAATCCTAAATCTGAATATAATATGATAAGATCCTATTAGAATAAACTAATCTTTAAGAATCTTATCTACAAATAGAATTTACCATGTATTTGTGTCTGCAGCAACTTCGGAACTGATTTTGACTCCCAAGATGGACTAATTTGAGCAAGGCTATTTCTGGCAAAGTTGTAGATCTTTTCCTTAGCTTTAAAATGATATATAGATCGCCTCATTTGGATAAGCGTAGCTCAAGTTATGATCAAAACAGCGAACAGTGTCACTTTCTCGCATTTTTCGCGCCCAGGCGTGAAAATCCTGCGCCTGGGCGTGAATCTGGCTGGAAAAATCAACCAAATGCACCACATTATTGGCCAGTTGACCCCAGCTCGCGCCTGGGCGCGTGGGACCCGCGCCTGGGCGCCACGGTCAACTTTTCTTCATTTTTTCCCTCTTTTTCTTCCCAAATCAAGTACCAAACTCTCATTCTTCATTCCTTTGCAAAAATCATTGTTTTAAGAGTTTAAATACCTGAAAACAAACCAAATACATCAAAAGGTTCCAAAAATCTTATAAAGACAAAATTCCATTGTTTTATTCCAATTTACTCAAGAAACAAGCCACTTACTATGTAAAAGGGAGGCAAAAAAGGTACAAAAACATCACATATTAGACCCCAATTACATTCCACGGGTTCTTGATGCCCCTGCCAGTAAGTGTTTCCAGGTAATATGCCCCTTTTCCAGTTTTTGACCCGACTCGATATGGTCCTTCCCAATTGGCTGCCAACTTCCCATGCGTAGGTTCATTACCGTGTATATCGGCCCTTCTCAGCACTAAGTCACCTTCATTGAAGGTTCTGGAAACCACCTTTAAATTGTACTGCTTGGCCGACTGCTGCTGGATTGTTGCCATGCGGACAGTTGCCATCTCCCTGGATTCTTGCAAGAGATCCAAGTTTTCTCTGATGAGTTGTACATTAGCCTCTGGATTAAAGTACCTTGACCTCATATTAGTGGATCCAACTTCCAGTGGAATCAACGCTTCACCTCCATATGTAAGCTTGAATGGTGTCTCTCCAGTGGTAGAGTGGGGAGTGGTTCTGTAGGACCAAAGGACAACATCTATACAATCTACCCACTTACCTTTGCTATCTTCCATATTTCTCTTCAGCCCTCTTAGTATACATTTGTTGGCTGCTTCGGCTTGCCCGTTAGTTTGCGGGTGCTCCACAAAGGACAGACGTTGTTTAATTCCTAACTTCTGGAGAAATTCTTTGAAAGCTTTGCTAGTAAACTGAGTGCCATTGTCTGTGACTAATACAGCTGGAACTCCGAAGTGGGATATGACTTGGTTACTGAAAAATTTCACGATTTGAGTAGAAGTAGTAACAGCGACTGCTTTAGCTTCGATCCACTTGGTGAAATAGTCAACTGCCACCACTAGATGGGTCACTTGTCCTGCTGCTTGCGGAAATGGTCCCAACAAGTCCATCCCCCACTGAAAGAATGGCCATGGGGCAGATATGGAATGGAGTTCTTCTGGTGGTGCCAAGTGAACATCAGCGTGCTTCTGACAGCGATCACACTTCTTCACGTGTCTCATGGAATCTAACTGTATGCTGGGCCAGTATAATCCTGCTCTCAGTATCTTCCTCGCCAGACTTCTTCCTCCTAAATGGTGACTGCATCTCCCTTCGTGCACTTCTTCCAGGGCCAATTCGGATTCCCTTTCAGTCAGACATCTGAGTAGAGGTGAAGAAAACCCTCTCCGATAGAGCAGTCCATCTTGTATTGTTAGATCCAGTAAGAATGTTTTGATAATGACAAAAGGTTTTGAACAAGCTACAAATGTTATTGATCAAGCTCAAGTATGAAGAAGTTCATCAATCAACAACAAAAAACAAATGATGAAGAGAGAGCAAGCTCATGAAGATTCAATTTGTGTATAATTGTAATATCTTTAGTTTGAGTCTTTTATTTTGATGACTTTGGGTAGAGTCTTTAGAGGGTAGTGAATCTCTATCAAGTGCATGATTACATTATAATTTGAGTATTCACTTAACCTAAAATCAATAGGTGGCTTAAAGGTTTGAAAGGAAAGGTTTAGTTTTGAGAAAACAAGTTTTTTAATTGAATTTATCAGTGGCTAATCGATTAATGGTCAGGTTAATCGATTAACACACACATGTTATAGTGGTTAATCGATTAAGCCATGTGTTAATCGATTAACACCTGTAAAACTGGTTTTTAAAATACGTTTTTAACTTCTCAAAATGGTTTTTTTAAGTTTCCTAACTTTTGGGTATTCTATATAAACTTTTTCTTAACCTTTGGGAATCATTAGATTGAACTAACATCATTTTCATATTAAATTTTACAAAGATCAAAGCCACACTATTCTCTCTCACTTTCATAGATCAAACCTTAATCTTTTACATTCTTTGATCAAGAATCTTTGAATCTCTTATGTTGATATTGTCATAGCTATTGAAAGAGATTCATAGGATTGTTATTGTTTTCATTTGAGTTGTAATCTTTGCAAGAGGCAAGCTATCTACAACAAAGAAGAAGTCTTGGTGTGTCGATTAACATCAAGCAAATCAATCAAATTGAAGAAGAAGTCTTGGTGTGTCATCAAGCAAAGTGAAGTCTTGTTGTGAGGTATCAACGAGCAACGTGGAAGACTTGTTGTGGGGTTATCAACAAGCAAGGGAAGAGGTTAGATTAGATTCAATAGGGTTGCAAGACAAGAGTGTGGTATCTCTTGGAGGCTATCAAGAAGGGAGTCTTGAGAGGCATTTACTTGTATTTGAGAACTCTAATTCCTCATAGTGAAGAATCTCTCTTGGTTGAAGAGGGACTGGATATAGCTCTCAAGTGGATGAGAGTGAACCAGGATAAATCACTGTGCAGTATCTCTATACCCTTAACTCTTTACATTCTTGTCATTTCATATGTTCTTGGTTGAAAACCTAGAAAAGATTGATTTTTCATAAGTGATTGAATTGAATCTTAATTGTGCAAATTGATTTGGGAAAATCATTTTCATAACCTAGGTAATCAATAAGAATATTGGTGTTAATCTTTTCCGCTAAATCTCTGATCATACGTGTTAATTGATTGATTTTCGTATTCGATTGAAAAGTGATTTTTCAGTTTTTAACAGTGCTTAATCGATTAACTGAAGCTTTAATCGATTAACCATTTGAAGACTTTCTGGTCTTAATCGATTAGTTGCAGGCTTAATCGATTAAGGGCTCAAGTTTTTGTAAAAATCATTTGTTTTAATTGTTTCGATTTGTTTCTTTCGAAAATCTTTCAAGGTTTCTTAAACACTTATTCAACCCCCCCTTCTAGGTGTTCTCCTAGGGTTCCTTAGTTATTTCACCCACCAATTGTTGTTTTCTCAATTAGTATCAGAGCTCGGTCGAAAGACACGAGCATAAGAGCTTTTTCGTAAAGATCCTTTAAGAAACCGCAATGGGTTCTATGAATCCCTTTGGTGGTGAAGGTGCTTCGATAAGTCGTCCTCCACTATTTAATGGTGAGGGATACGCTTATTGGAAAGTAAGAATGAAAATTTTTATCCAAGCAATAGATATTGATATTTGGAAAGCGATTGAAAAAGGTCCTCATAATCCCTCTAGTTTAGTTGATGGTGTAGCACAATTAACCCCCGAAGATAAGTGGAAAGATGATGATAGAAAGAAAGTTCAATTTGATTTTAAAGAAAAAAATATCATCACCTCCACCTTATCTTGTGACGAATTCTTTAGAGTTTCTCAATGTGCTAGTGCTAAGGAAATGTGGGACACTCTTCAAGTGACTCATGAAGGAACTAGTGAGGTTAGACGTGCTAGGCTAAATGTTTTGATGCGTGAGTATGAATTGTTTCAAATGCTTCCAAATGAATCTATTAATGATATGCAAAAACATTTTACTCACATTATTAATCATTTACTTGCTCTTGGTAAGAATTTTCTACAAGGTGAACTTTCTAACAAAGTGTTGAGATGTTTGGATAGGCATTGGCAACCAAAAGTGACAGCTATTGTAGAATCTAAGAATTTGGATGCTATGGATCTTGCAACACTTTTCGGAAAGCTTCAAGAACATGAAATGGAGCTTGGACGATTGAATATGCATGAAGAGTCGGATAAGAACAAAGGAAGAAAAGGAATTGCTCTTAAAGCCATTAATTCATATAAAAAGAAAGAGAGTTCTGATGATGATGATAGTGAAGATTCCGATTCGGATGTTGATGAAAAAGAGATGAAACTTCTACTAAGAAAGTTTAACAAGCTTCTAAGGAGAAAAGGAAGGTTGAACAAAGACAAAGGTAAAGAGAAGAATTCCCCACACTACAAGACCAAGACAACAAAAGAAGGAGTGGTTTGCCATGAATGTGGAAAACCCGATCATCTCAAGTACTCATGCTCTAAGTATCTTAAGAAGAAGGAGAAAGAAAAGAAAAATTCAAAACACAAAAGGGCATATATCGTTTGGGATGATGAAGAAGAAAAGAAAAGCACATCAAGTAGTTCTTCGGATGATGAAGAAGTCGCTACACTCAACTTGATAACTCTAGTAGATGAAGAAGAAAGTTCAAATGATGAATCAAGTGAACAAAGCGAGGAAAGCGATGTAAGTAATACTAAATCCGAAATTTCTTCTAAATATGAAATGTTATATAATGCTTATGAAGAAATGCATGAACAATTTAAGAAACTAGCTTTGAAAAACATTGAAAGAAAGAAGCTCATTTTGAAACATCAACAAGAGATTTTAGAACTTCAAAAACAAGTTGATGAGCTTAATCTTGAAAATGAAACTCTTGATCTCATTTATGATAGTTCTTCTTGTGATTGTGCTAGTAGATTGAAAATTGTGGTTGATTGTGAGAATTGCAAGTTGCTTAAAGATGAAAATGCAATTTTGAAAAATAAGCTTGCAAGTTTCACAAGTGGTGATATTAAATTGCTCACATTGTTAAATTTTCAAAAAGGAAATTCAAACAAGTTTGGTTTGGGTTATACTAATGCGAAGAGTAAGCTCATAGAAATTTTGTTGATTTTTCTGATGTTGATTTTTCAAATGCACCAACATGTTTCTATTGTGGTACTCATGGACATACTTCAAATGTGTGTTATATTAAAGTGCATGGTATACCTAAAGGAAACTTTGTTTGGGTTAAGAAGGGTGAAAGTCCCTTAACTAACAAAAATGGATCCAAAACTATTTGGATACCAAAGAGCAAAGCATGATTATTTTGTAGGTATGATTGAAGAGCAAAAGGGCTTACAAGTTTTATTCATTCATTTGCTTCTTCAAATCTCAAGTAAAAGTTCTACAAATTGGTAAAATTGATATTGTTGGACATTTACAATTGATATTACTTCTACAAAGTTCAATTGATATCATTGTGTGATTATTATATGATTATCATGCTATTGTGATTTATTGTGATATTTCTTTACTATTGATATCTTACTTTGTTAAGTGATATGATGACTTTTAGTTACAATTGATATCATATTTCATTGTCATATTTCTTTCCAATTGTTATCACATTTCAAAGTATAGTTCTTTAGTTTTACATTTTGTATCATTGATTAATTGGTATCAATGTTGTGAAGAAATGAATGTTGATTTCTATTATTTTGGCTTAAGATTTTATTGTCATATTACTTTTTGATAATGCCAAAAGGGGGAGAAAGGGTTGTTTTGTTGTTTTTATATAGGTTGAGCAAAGTTGTTGAAGATAGGGGGAGAATCAAGCTTCTATCAATTGGATTTCAAAATATCAAAAGCATTTATTGAGGGGGAGCAAGAGTCTCACCAAGTGATCAAATGGTTCAAGTATCAACAACTTCAAACAACTTCAAAACATGTTTGTCATTTTCAAAAAGGGGGAGATTGTTAGATCCAGTAAGAATGTTTTGATATTGACAAAAGGTTTTGAACAAGCTACAAATGTTATTGATCAAGCTCAAGTATGAAGAAGTTCATCAATCAACAACAAACAACAAATGATGAAGAGAGAGCAAGCTCATGAAGATTCAATTTGTGTATAATTGTAATATATTTAGTTTGAGTCTTTTATTTTGATGAGTTTGGGTAGAGTCTTTAGAGGGTAGTGAATCTCTATCAAGTGCAAGATTACATTATAATTTGAGTATTCACTTAACCTAAAATCAATAGGTGGCTTAAAGGTTTGAAAGGAAAGGTTTAGTTTTGAGAAAACAAGTTTTTTAATTGAATTTATCAGTGGCTAATCGATTAATGGTCAGGTTAATCGATTAACACACACATGTTACATTGGTTAATCGATTAAGCCATGTGTTAATCGATTAACACCTGTAAAACTGGTTTTTAAAATACGTTTTTAACTTCTCAAAATGGTTTTTTTAAGTTTCCTAACTTTTGGGTATTCTATATAAACTTTTTCTTAACCTTTGGGAATCATTAGATTGAACTAACATCATTTTCATATTCAATTTTACAAAGATCAAAGCCACACTATTCTCTCTCACTTTCATAGATCAAAGCTTAATCTTTTACATTCTTTGATCAAGAATCTTTGAATCTCTTATGTTGATATTGTCATAGCTATTGAAAGAGATTCATAGGATTGTTATTGTTTTCATTTGAGTTGTAATCTTTGCAAGAGGCAAGCTATCTACAACAAAGAAGAAGTCTTGGTGTGTCGATTATCATCAAGCAAATCAATCAAATTGAAGAAGAAGTCTCGGTGTGTCATCAAGCAAAGTGAAGTCTTGTTGTGAGGTATCAACGAGCAACGTGGAAGACTTGTTGTGGAGTTATCAACAAGCAAGGGAAGAGGTTAGATTAGATTCAATAGGGTTGCAAAACAAGAGTGTGGTATCTCTTGGAGGCTATCAAGAAGGGAGTCTTGAGAGGCATTTACTTGTAATTTGAGAACTCTAATTCCTCATAGTGAAGAATCTCTCTTGGTTGAAGAGGGACTGGATGTAGCTCTCAAGTGGATGAGAGTGAACCAGGATAAATCACTGTGCAGTATCTCTATACCCTTAACTCTTTACATTCTTGTCATTTCATATATTCTTGGTTGAAAACCTAGAAAAGATTGATTTTTCATAAGTGATTGAATTGAATCTTAATTGTGCAAATTGATTTGGGAAAATCATTTTCATAACCTAGGTAATCAATAAGAATATTGGTGTTAATCTTTTCCACTGAATCTCTGATCATACGTGTTAATTGATTGATTTTCGTATTCGATTGAAAAGTGATTTTTCAGTTTTTAATAGTGCTTAATCGATTAACTAAAGCTTTAATCGATTAACCATTTGAAGACTTTCTGGTCTTAATCGATTAGTTGCAGGCTTAATCGATTAAGGGCTCAAGTTTTTGTAAAAATCATTTGTTTTAATTGTTTCGATTTGTTTCTTTCGAAAATCTTTCAAGGTTTCTTAAACACCTATTCAACCCCCCCTTCTAGGTGTTCTCCTAGGGTTCCTTAGTTATTTCACCCACCAATTGTGGTTTTCTCATGTATGACAAAGTATGGAGCCATCTTTCTTATTTTTCTTGCGGCATCGTCTTCACTCGGAAGGATTCCATGAAGCAGAAACGCTAGGATAGGGGAAGCCCATGACTCTTCATCCTCCACTGCTAATGTCGCACTGGGGTGAGAGATGGCTTGTTGAATCACAGACCTGTGATTTCCTGGTTTCTTGGTACTAGCCAGCTTGGATAGGACATCAGCTCTGGAATTCTGATCTCTCGGAATGTGCTGAAAGTCCACGCTGTCAAACCTTCCTGCCAACTCCTTGCCCTTGGTGAGGTACTTCTGAAGTAAAGGCTCCTTGGCTTGGAAATCTCCTTTAATTTGAGAAATTACCAACTGCGAATCGCTGTAAAGCAGGATTGAGTGCGCTCCCAAATCCTTGGCCATCGTCATCTCAGCAAGGCAGGCTTCATACTCAGCTTGGTTGTTAGAAGTAGGAAAATCGAACCTTAACGAATATTCAATAGATACTTCTTGAGCGTTTTCCAATATCACACCAGCACCTCCGCCCGTCTGATTGGATGAACCGTCAACAAACAGGGTCCAGACTTCAGAGTCCTTCTTTGGTGCCAATTCTACGACGAAGTCTGCCAAAACCTGAGATTTGATTGTGTGACATTCCGTATTTTTCCCGACTAAGATAAATAAGTTTTCATTAAAGAAGAATTTTGAGATATTGTTTTACAAATGATTTTCGGTGAGTATTTTATTCGATTACGTAATTAATTTTCGATTTTACGGAATTTTGGTAAACAAAGATTTTTATAGAATTTAAGCAAATGATTTTATTGAGTTTGGAGTAATTTTATTATTTGTGATTTCATTTAAGAAATGAATCTCTTTGTGCATTTTTATAAATTTAACCTAATTGATTTGAAAATTGATTTAAAAGAGTTTTGATTTCATGATGGGTTTTTATGCTTTGAAATTTAATGTACTTGTGTGTGATTTTATGTGCTTGATTTTCTAAGGTTTTCAATGAATCATATTGCTTGAGGTTTTTATTGAGATTTTGTCTTCTTAATTGATTTATATGATTTTATGGTTTTAAGAAGGAAAATTATTTTCACTCCAAGCTTTAAAGAAATCAAAGTCCAATTATCTTGATCTAGAATCATTTCTCAAAACCCTAATTGGTATCCTAATCTTCGATTAAACCTTAATCAAGTTCCTAATCCTTGATTAAGAACTTAATCACTCTCTTAAACCCTAAACCATCAAGGTTAGTGAACTAATCTAGAATTAGTTTTCCCTAAACCTATGTTAGTATGGATTAAGTTTTTGATTAGTACCTTAATCCTTGATTAAGCCCTAATCTCTAAGGATTAGTGGACTAAACCTAAATTAGTTTTCCTAATCCTACCCTAATCACGATTAGACCCTAATTAGTGCCTTAAACCTAAACTAATTAACCTAACCTACCCCTAAATCACCCTAAGGCCGAAATGCACAAGTGCATTACTTGGCCACCAAGTTTGCTTTACTTGGTCTCCAAGTCCCTTAACTTAGTCACCAAGTTGCTTGGCCTAATAGTCAAACCTATGACATCATCAATGTGACCTAAGCATGACCTAAGCAAGGAAAAAGAAAAGAAATAGAAAAAAAAGGAGGAGCCGTGGGGAGGAGGAAATATAACCCAAGCCCACACAAAACTATGTATACCAACACAAACACACACACTTCATGTAGTTTCCATCTCTTCACTTCCATTTCTTTCTCATTCCAAACCAAACACAACACAAAGAGCAACATCTTAGTGAGAGATAGGGAGTGGCCGAATTAAGAGAGGAGAGGAGAAGAAGAACCAAAACCTAAAACACTTCACAATCTAAGCAAGATCAAGCCAAGCTAGTGAAGAAGAGAAGGAGAAACCATGGACTTAGGAAAGGGAGTGAGTGAACCGTGAGAGTGGAAGAGAAAAACCAAAGAACAACCCAAGATTTGGACTTGATTTTGAAAACTTGATTAAGTAAGCATTTTATTTCATGATCTAAAAAGTTTTAAACCTATCTTCTTTGATTCTTTTTCGTTTTTCATGTTTTCCTTCTAAAACTTTGATTTTTTGGTTTGAAAGTGTTGATGCATGTTGGTTTTCAAGTTAGATCTAGTGATTTCCTTTACATGCATGTTGATTTCTAAAGTTTGATTTTAAAGTTTTGCTAAGAAAGTATTTTCTTTCATGATCTTGAGTTTTTCCTTGATTTCTTAAAGTGTTTTTGAAAAGAACTTGATTTTAAGTTTTCATAAAAGGATTTTCTAAAGATCTAGAGTTTTTACTAACATGCATGTTGATTTCAAAGCTTGATTTTAAAGTTTTTGTTAAGAAAGTGTTTTCTCTCATGATCTTAAGTTTTCTTCTTGATTCTTAAAAGTGTTTTTGAAAAAGAACTTGATTTGAAGTTTTCATGAATAATTTTTCAAAGATCTAATGTTTTTTCTTGCATGCATGTTAAGATCTATGCTTGAACTATGATGTGTTTGATGCTTGAGTTTTTAATGTAAAGATCTTTGAAATGATTGAACTTTTCTTGATGATTTTCCTTTATGTTGGTCACGGATTGATGTTTTTGTGAGTGAAAGTTTGATTTCCTTTTTGTTAGATATCTTGCATGTAAAGATCTTGGCTTGAAAATAAGAGATTGATTATGTTTGAAAACTTGGTGTTCAATTCGGTTTTTAAAAGATTTTATTTTCTTGTTTGATTCGGTTTTGTAACTATTTTGTATGAAGGATTTTTGATCCATGTTGATGCATCTATGATTTTAATGACATGCAAGTATAAATCAAAGTTTAGATCATGAAAATGTTTTGGTTGAACAATTTGATTAAGTGCTGAAATTTTTATTTATAAGTGATTTTCTTGTAAGAAACTTTGAGAAACAATAGTTATACTAATTGGATTGCCTTGAAATTTTAATATGTGGCCCTTGATTCTATTTAAATGAGTTCTGGAAAATTTGAAGGGATTTGGAATTATTTTGGTAATTTAAATGAATTTTGGTTGTTCGGTGTTAATTATGGAAGTCTAAGGTTTTTAGTGAAAAAGGTTTGGGTAAGTAGTACTTGTACATGTTTGATGATTCAGAAACTTGGACACTGTTTTAAGTAGGTTAGATTGATTGTCCCTGAATTTTTATAAGATTTTTAGAATTGGTTTGTTAATTGAAATGGGGTCATTTTGGTGAAAACGATTTCGGAAAAAGTAAGTTTTCAAGGAAAAACCTAAATCGAGTTTTCTGTCCTAAACTACTCTAAATTGCTTGAAATTTTTATGGTAGATCCTTAAACATGTCTTGTGACTCTCTGTAAAATTTGAGGTGATTTGGAGTTGGTTTGATATTTTTACCAACTGAGAAACAGTGAACCATTTGGTTCAGATTTTCCAGACTTAGTGACAAGTCTAATTGGAAAAGTATGACTTGCACAACTCCAAATAATCTAAATTTTTTTTGAGATGTCTTGACTATATGAGGAAGGTTTATACCAATTTTCATGCAATTCAGAGTTGAAGCACTATTTTTAATCATGGCATTTTGGCCTCAGGCCAGCAACAGTTCTATCTTGCTTTTCATATGAAATCTGATTTGAAATCTAACTTAAGATTGTTCAAATGACTTGAAAATTTTATGTGATAAACTTTGATATATGTGTGTATGTTCTGGAAATTTTTAGGATTAAACAAATTGATTTGGTATAGTTTTAGATTTTATCTTTTGTGCTTTCCCGTAATTGAACAAAAGCTTTATTTAAATGTTTTCGACAAATACTGTAACACCCTAATAATTATATAGTTTAATTACTATAATTAAGTTGATTTTTAATTTGGACTTGAAAATTTCTTTTTAAATCTTAATGAAAATCCGACAGAGTTTCCTCTATTTATCGGACTTCCCAAAAATTTAGAGTTTTCACCTATCAAACCAGTACAATCCAAAAAAAACATTTCAACACTTCTCTATATATTAATTAACTTTACAAGCCCCAATAATGACATATAACAAACTCGGGCTTACAACAATTAGATTATTTCAAAGACCCAAAATAGATTAATTATAGTAAAATGACCATAATACACTCTAAACTAAATTACACTTCACGTGTGGAGTGCACTCCTGCTCGGCCAGAAATGTGTTTGCTCAAACTTTGAACATGTAAAAATGGTTGCAAGGGTGAGCTTTACACATGAAATAGAGAAATAGTTTCTAAATAGGCATAATAACCTACCAAGTCAAACACAGTTAAACACTTAGCACATATGATTCCACTCAAACATTCCATATCATGCTCATGCACATTCAACATTCACATTTTTAGTCCCATTACAAATCAATTATACTTTAGTCTTTTCATCATTCATTTTTCCATTGCAATTCAATTTAACTTTAATCTTTTCATCATTCATTCTCTTCTTTCTTTTACTCTTTTCTCTTATTTGTACCACTAGGAATTGGTTGCTCCTGCTAGGACTAATACATAATCTTATACTCATATTTATCACCTTCCTTTGCATATTCAATTCACATACATTAGACTTTTTCACATTTTCCAGTTTATTAGTTTTCGTTGAATTGATCGATTGGGAGCATTGACTCCTAACGGGGCATTTTCACCTAATGGGGCGTTTTAGCCTGATGGGGCGTTTGGCCCTAATGGGGCGTTTGTACACCTAGCAGGAACACCTAGTGTCCCAATGTCCCCAATGATCAATTCAACCATTCAGTCCTTTCTTAATTCGTTAAAAATCATTCTTTTTCACATGTCCTTAGGTTTCATTCAATCACATATCAAAACAGCATAACTATCACAATACATAACAATCCAATTAGTCATTCAAGCATTTATAATATACCTACTTATCATAATTATACAACAACAAACCATCACAACAATTAACAAATATCCACATTTTCACATGTATTGCAATTAGTCAATCAAACATTTGAAATGTTCATAGTTATCCACATCACACCATAACACATAATTCATTGTACATATCCTCTTGCAATTCAATTTCCCCTTTTTATCTTTAATTAACATATCTTTTTATCATTCAACACATCATCATCTACAATCAATTTAAGTAGATTCCCAACATATTCATATTTACATTTTACACTTAAAACACCTAATTCAAATCACAATATTCAATTAGATTTTCTTGTTAATTTTTATCCTTTACTTTTAGTTTCGATTAATTACCCTGAGATTCAATCGCAAACATACCCATATATTCTTAGCAGGTATTATAACTAAACAGAAAATACTCTCTAGAGCAAGGTAAAACACCCCTTACCTTGCGTTTCCAAAGACATGCTCCTATTTGTGAGACACTGTCCAAAAGTATCCTAACCCATTGCTTACACGTGGCGACAAGTTCTCAAGCTCCTTCGTCCTCTAATCATATTATATACAATAAAGAATAATCAATATAATGCGCCAAAGCCTACTCATAGACGATAGATAAACAACCACACAAACGCTTTTATTTACTAAACCAACATCGGCATTGGACTTGTGGTTTGATTCAATACGTTATAAAAATATATTTTTCCTTACACGTGAAGTAGATTAACAAAAGGGGGTCCTTTGATGTTCTCAAAACAGATTTTAATATCAGTTAGCAAGCTAATCTCAAGGTGGAAACACGTCAAAATCATATGTAAAACAAATACTTTCAAGCTTTACGTGATAGGAGTTTATATCTGGAAATCAAAACAAACTTCTTTGAAATCACCAAACTGATAAATATCAACATATCATATTTTGACAGATTATCAAATCAAAAGATTGTTTGAATGTAATTCATAAACCCAAGTCAAATGGAAATTAAACTTAAAATCATTGTGTCTCGATAAAATAGTACGATTCTTTATTAAAAAGACCTTAACTTTCAGAACTTGTATATTCTTTCAAAACAAACCAAAATCACGTAACTTTGATAATAACTCACAAAATCAAATGTTAATTTTACTTGACACTATTAATTCCGAATTAAAAGGAAATGCTTCGATCCAAAATAAGTTCAAATTACATTTCTAACGTTCAGGCAATCATACTTCCTTTCAATTCAAAATCGAAGTTAAAACCTTTAACCCGAATCAACGTATGTCGAACATATATCGAATTCCTATTTAATTGGTGTATTGTTAGTTCAGGGACAATCCAGCCCAACTAACCTACAACTCAATTACTTAGGAACCCGACGCATTTAACAAAAACACTTTTAAAACTAATTGTTCGACATAATCATCAACCCGGTATTTACCACAAGTCAAAGCAACTAACTGAGTTATTATCAACAACAATGTATTAATTTTAAATACAAAATCATAATACCATCAACTTTCCCAAAACAATAATAAGGTTTTCAAAACACTAACTTTCCAAAACAATTTAACACTAAATAATTTCTACCAATATTATTATTAATATTATTATTATTATTATTTTTAAAATACAACATAAAATAGTTAAAAGGGTATTAGGGATTTACCCTTAAGATCGGATTTTTGAAGCAGCAAGGACTAAGACCGGTTCGGTCGATCTCAACCCGAACGGTTCACGGCACAGCAGCAAGCAAAGAGCACCGCCACGAGCTTTGATCCCGGTGACCGGTGACGGTGGCGTGAGTGTTGATGACGGCTCCCTTAAAGGATTGCGATCTGGAAATGGATTGGGAGAGAGCACCGGAGAGGCGGCGGCGGTTTGGCACAGTGGTGGCTGTCGCCGGCGCAAAGAGGAGGCGAAGGCTGTGACTAGTTCGTTGCAAGTACATCTCGTCTCCCCCAGCCGTGGCGGCATCAACGACGGCACAAGGAAGGACGATTCACGAGCTCTGTCCATGGGGTGATGAATCGCGAGGAAGAAGAGACCAAGAACGGCGCTGGTTGGTTCGACGATGGCGTCCAGCAGCGGCGGCTACAGAGGCAGCGCAAGGAGCTACGATTCTCGAGGAAGAAAGGACCGAGGGCGGCGATTCGGTCATGGGTGGCGGTACTAGCGAATCCGTGACTGGAGAGAGGCGAGTCGCGATTCGCGACTCTCTAGGCTGGCAGCGACGCTATTGAAGCAGAGACAAGGGAGAGAGAAAACATGGAGCTTTAAAGAGAAGGGAACAAAAGAAGAAGAAAGGGACCAAGGTGATAGGGGCGGTGGCCAGCAGGTAGGGAGGCGGTTGAAGAGAGGAACAAGGAAGAGAGAGAATGGCAAAGGTTGAAGACAATGAGGGGAGGGGGGCGGCGGCTGGACTAGAAGAAAGAAGAAGATAGGGTTTCATGCCCTTCCAACACAGCACATTTTCTTAACCTTTTTCTTCTTTTTTAAATACATAAGTAGATATAAATATACTAATATAAATACAAATTGTTTTTAAATCCAAAATACTAATAGTAAGATTTAAACATATACTTACATTTATTTATTTATGCAATCAAGTCTAAATAAATACCACTAATATAATTTTAAACAAGGATTAATAATATAGGGAAATTACAAAGTTAGTAATTTGAAATATTAAAACAAACTATTTATTTAATAATAGATCAAAAGCAAGGTGGAGTATGTGGTGTAAAGAATATATATTTTTCAAACAAGGTATTTACTTTAATTGAACCTACTTTAAAGTATATATATATATAATAATTCAATAAAAATTAATATAAGGTACTTGAGGGAAACAACCAACACTTTAATAATTATATATAAGAATTACCCATTTAATTTGAAAAAAAATCAGAATTTATAATACCAAAGAAAATCATGATGTTACAATCCTTCCCCCCAAAAAGAAATTTCGTCCTCGAAATTTGATTAGTGAAAATCATAAAGTTAGGATTTGAGAATCCTTAATTATCATTCCAATCAACTTAGATAAACCCAATTAAAACACACTACAAATAGCACGAGAGTCTTCAAAAATCATTTATTTAACAAGAGAAATAAAACCATAGTGGTAATACAACGTAACTGTAGCAAAAGAATTTCGATAACTAGCTAAGTAAAAAGATTCTCAAATTCAATCAAAAAGGAATTCATCTTTCATAACAGTGCCCAATAATGAAATCATCGCTTGATGTACCAAATAGCAACTACAGTTGAGTCAGCTCCAAACAAACCATTTAAGTTCTCAAAACTGAAAAAGAATTTTAACATTTAGAAGGTGATAACTATTGGGAGGATATGTTGACTCTTTGTCATAAATGTAAAACAAATTCAAATCTCAAAGAGGCAACATAAAATATAATGCAAAGTAGGAGCTTAAAAAAAAACCCAACTGGTCTAAACAAAGTCAGCATTATGCATATGTTTTGAGTTCATATAACATGCTCAGCACCTAAAACGATAAAATATTTGAAAATCTTGCTGAGAATTATTATTATTTTTTTAAACATAATTCACTTATCCATTCGAATGCGGCATTAAGTTTGTAAGAGCGTAAAATAGAAAGAGTGACACATCTCTTTTCTATAAGAATTAAAACATGTAATAAGATCCAGGCAGAAATCAAGATCCCAAGAATGGAAGTTAATAATCATGACTCAACCAATAGGGTGTCATAATCATTGACTTAAATGAATGTCAGTTTAAATACAAGGAGAAAACTGAAACCTGAAAAGAATCAAATTCGTCAAGCTAGCGTTCAAAAACATTTATCCTTGCATAACAGTTTTGGGAAACTTCATGTAATAAACTAAAAACTAAGATAATAGGTTAGCATTGGCAAATATTAATATAAGAAATTCATGAGAAATATGTTAAGCAAGGAACGCTATTGGTTGAAACTCATTGAACAATTTTTGCTCAAAAAGACAAAACAAATGGTTCAAAATCCAAGATTCTTCATTTTTAAATACATGTGCATGCAGTCATGCATAATCAGGAAATAAATTTATTTAAATCAAAAGTCAACAATCTAACTTGCATTTTACATAGACTCTGAAACAGAAATCCATAAAATTAAGTTCATAAAGGCTAAATCAAAGAAGAATCCAAAAGCAAGAGAAACTAACTATACAAAAATGTAAGAGATAAGTCATTGACAAACAAAGCAAATCATCATCTCAACAAACATATTCTTTCAAGTGGATTGGAAACAAGGTAGTAAATTAGGGAACGTAAAAGCAGCAGAATCCTCAAAGTCCATAATCAAATAAAATATTGCGAATTTCCAAGTTTAGGTAAGGTTATGAGTAATAAATCAAGCTCGTATGAGAATAGAAACGTAAAGAAATAATTTTGAATTGAGAGCCATCAAAATAGAATTTTCAACAAAGTAATCGATTACTTGGAAGGGAGTAATCGATTACTTGCTCCCTGGAAAAATCACACACAAAGGTTGCAGCAAAAGTAACCGATTACATTGGTAGCATAATCGATTACTTTGAGTTTTTGGTAAAGTAACCGATTATTTTTGGAGGTGATAATCGATTACCTGTCCTCTGAAAATTGTACTATAGTTGTTGCATCAAGGAGGTAACCGATTACTTCAAGCCAGTAATCGATTACCCTTCTTGTCTAGGTAGTAAATCACTTTTGAAGATTTCAAAAAAAAAAGTTTGTTTGGCTAAAAAGAAAAATTATCCAAGGATTTAAGAGGAAATTCCTCTAAGATAGAATCCAGTGGCCAAGGCTTACAAAATATTTGGAATGATTTCTGGTTATTTTCGCTGCGTACTCTGATTTTAGAGCACTTGGAAACAACAGGGTCTAACTACTACGGATCTCTTATCATAGCTTACCAGTTACATCTTACATCACCAATTTTCAATTGGTAACCTTAAACCCAGAGACTTCGATGATATCACTCTCCAATAAATGAAAACATTGGGGTGATCAAGCCCAACCTTACATTCTATTGGTGGTCAACATCATTTCTATATTAACTGAGCTTAACTGTCCTACGGTAGACAACTTGTCATTCCTCTCAAGAAAAGTTACACGACTTAGTTCAAGGTTTAGATGTATGAAAATTTCACTTAAACCATTTTGTGCGAATTGTCACATTTGGAATCGTGCACTATCTTCCAAGTGTGATAATACATACAAAAAGGGAAATCGGATTTTAACACTTTATAGAGTTTGAAACAAAACCCAAGAAATCAACTATGAATTAGGAGATATTAATCTAAGTCAACTAAATCCTAATTCCTATTCTAACTAACTTAGATAACTAACTATCTACTGGTTACTCGCTTAATGAGTAACACAACAGGAGTAATGAGTTACTCCAAGGCTGAGGAAAACTGCTCTGATACCAAAATGTAACACCCTAATAATTATATAGTTTAATTACTAATAATTAAGTTGATTTTTAATTTGGACTTGAAAATTTCTTTTTAAATCTTAATGAAAATCCGACAGAGTTTCCTCTGTTTATCGGACTTCCCAAAAATTTAGAGTTTTCACCTGTCAAACCAGTACAATCCAACAAAAAACATTTCAACACTTCTCTATATATTAATTAACTTTACAAGCCCTAATAACGACATATAACAAACTCGGGCTTACAACAATTAGATTATTTCAAAGACCCAAAATAGATTAATTATAGTAAAATGACCATAATACACTCTAAACTAAATTACACTCCACGGTGTGGAGTGCACTCCTGCTCGGCCAGAAATGTGTTTGCTCAAACTTTGAACCTGTAAAAATGGTTGCAAGGGTGAGCTTTACACATGAAATAGAGAAATAGTTTCTAAATAGGCATAATAACCTACCAAGTCAAACACAGTTAAACACTTAGCACATATGATTCCACTCAAACATTCCATATCATGCTCATGCACATTCAACATTCACATTTTTAATCCCATTACAAATAAATTATACTTTAGTCTTTTCATCATTCATTTTTCCATTGCAATTCAATTTAACTTTAATCTTTTCATCATTCATTCTCTTCTTTCTTTTACTCTTTTCTCTTATTTGTACCACTAGGAATTGGTTGCTCCTGCTAGGGCGTTTGTACACCCATTAGGGACTTATACACCCATCAGGACTTTCACCCACTAGGCCTCACCCGTTAGGACTAATACATAATCTTATACTCATATTTATCACCTTCCTTTGCATATTCAATTCACATACATTAGACTTTTTCACATTTTCCAGTTTATTAGTTTTCGTTGAATTGATCGATTGTGAGCATTGACTCCTAACGGGGCATTTTCACCTAATGGGTGTTTTAGCCTGATGGGGCGTTTGGCCCTAATGGGGCGTTTGTACACCTAGCAGGAACACCTAGTGTCCCAATGTCCCCAATGATCAATTCAACCATTCAGTCCTTTCTTAATTCGTTAAAAATCATTCTTTTTCACATGTCCTTAGGTTTCATTCAATCACATATCAAAACAGCATAACTATCACAATACATAACAATCCAATTAGTCATTCAAGAATTTATAATATACCTACTTATCATAATTATACAACAACAAACCATCACAACAATTAACAAATATCCACATTTTCACATGTATTGCAATTAGTCAATCAAACATTTGAAATGTTCATAGTTATCCACATCACACCATAACACATAATTCATTGTACATATCCTCTTGCAATTCAATTTCCCCTTTTTATCTTTAATTAGCATATCTTTTTATCATTCAACACATCATCATCTACAATCAATTTAAGTAGATTCCCAACATATTCATATTTACATTTTACACTTAAAACAACAATTTCAAATCACAATATTCAATTAGATTTTCTTGTTAATTTTTATCCTTTACTTTTAGTTTCGATTAATTACCCTGAGATTCAATCGCAAACATACCCATATATTCTTAGCAGGTATTATAACTAACCAGAAAATACTCTCTAGAGCAAGGTAAAACACCCCTTACCTTGCGTTTCCAAAGACATGCTCCTATTTGTGAGACACTGTCCAAAAGTATCCTAACCCATTGCTTACACGTGGCGACAAGTTCTCAAGCTCCTTCGTCGTCTAATCATATTATATACAATAAAGAATAATCAATATAATGCGCCAAAGCCTACTCATAGACGATAGATAAACAACCACACAAACGCTTTTATTTACTAAACCAACATCGGCATTGGACTTGTGGTTTGATTCAATACGTTATAAAAATATATTTTTCCTTACACGTGAAGTAGATTAACAAAAGGGGGTCCTTTGATGTTCTCAAAACAGATTTTAATATCAATTAGCAAGCTAATCTCAAGGTGGAAACACGTCAAAATCATATGTAAAACAAATACTTTCAAGCTTTACGTGATAGGGAGTTTATATCTGGAAATCAAAACAAACTTCTTCGAAATCACCAAACTGATAAATACCAACATATCATATTTTGACAGATTATCAAATCAAAGGATTGTTTGAACGTAATTCATAAACCCAAGTCAAATGGAAATTAAACTTAAAATCATTGCGTCTCGATAAAATAGTACGATTCTTTATTAAAAAGACCTTAACTTTCAGAACTTGTATATTCTTTCAAAACAAACCAAAATCACCTAACTTTGATAATAACTCACAAAATCAAATGTTAATTTTACTTGACACTATTAATTCCAAATTAAAAGGAAATGCCTCGATCCAAAATAAGTTCAAATTACATTTATAACGTTCAGGCAATCATACTTCCTTTCAATTCAAAATCGAAGTTAAAACCTTTAACCCGAATCAACGTATGTCGAACATATATCGAATTCCTATTTAATTGGTGTATTGTTATTTCAGGGACAATCCAGCCCAACTAACCTACAACTCAATTACTTAGGAACCGGACGCATTTAACAAAAACACTTTTAAAACTAATTGTTCGACATAATCATCAACCCGGTATTTACCACAAGTCAAAGCAACTAACTGAGTTATTATCAACAACAATGTATTAATTTTAAATACAAAATCATAATACCATCAAATTTCCCAAAACAATAATAAGGTTTTCAAAACACTAACCTTCCAAAACAATTTAACACTAAATAATTTCTACCAATATTATTATTAATATTATTATTATTATTATTTTTAAAATACAACATAAAATAGTTAAAAGGGTATTAGGGATTTACCCTCAAGATCGGATTTTTGAAGCAGCAAGGACTAAGACCGGTTCGGTCGATCTCAACCCGAACGGTTCACGGCACAGCAGCAAGCAAAGAGCACCGCCACGAGCTTCGATCCCGGTGACCGGTGACGGTGGTGTGAGTGTTGATGACGGCTCCCTTAAAGGATTGCGATCTGGAAATGGATTGGGAAAGAGCACCGGAGAGGCGGCGGCGGTTTGGCACAGTGGTGGCTGTCGCCGGCGCAAAGAGGAGGCGAAGGCTGTGACTAGTTCGCTGCAAGTACATCTCGTCTCCCCCAGCCGTGGCGGCATCAACGGCGGCACAAGGAAGGACGATTCACAAGCTCTGTCCATGGGGTGATGAATCGCGAGGAAGAAGAGACCAAGAACGGTGCTGGTTTGTTCGACGACGGCGTCCAGCAGCGGCGGCTACAGAGGCAGCGCAAGGAGCTACGATTCTCGAGGAAGAAAGGACCGAGGGCGGCGATTCGGTCATGGGTGGCGGTACTAGCGAATCCGTGACTGGAGAGAGGCGAGTCGCGATACGCTACTCCCTAGGCTGGCAGCGATGCTATTGAAGCAGAGACAAGGGAGAGAGAAAACATGGAGCTTTAAAGAGAAGGGAACAAAAGAAGAAGGAAGGGACCAAGGTGATAGGGGCGGTGGCCAGCAGGTAAGGAGGCAGTTGAAGAGAGAGGAACAAGGAAGAGAGAGAATGGCAAAGGTTGAAGACAATGAGGGGAGGGGGCGGCGGCTGGACTAGAAGAAAGAAGAAGATAGGGTTTCATGCCCTTCCAACACAACACATTTTCTTAACCTTTTTCTTTTTTTTTTAAATACACAAGTAGATATAAATATACTAATATAAATACAAATTGTTTTTAAACCCACTATACTAATAGTAAGATTTAAACATATACATACATTTATTTATTTATTTATGCAATCAAGTCTAAATAAATACCACTAATACAATTTTAAACAAGGATTAATAATATAGGGAAATTACAAAGTTAGTAATTTGAAATATTAAAACAAACTATTTATTTAATAATACATCAAAAGCAAGGTGAAGTATGTGGTGTAAAGAATATATATTTTTCAAACAAGGTATTTACTTTAATTGAACCTACTTTAAAGTATATATATAAAATAATTCAATAAAAATTAATATAAGGTACTTGAGGGAAACAACCAACACTTTAATAATTATATAAAATAATTACCCATTTAATTTGAAAAAAACTCAGAATTTATAATACCAAAGAAAATCAGGATGTTACAAATACGAATTTTTGTACCTTATTTTGTGACTTGGCTGGATTTGCATGATTATCATAGTGTCTTGAAATAATTGAATGAGCGATTGCTTGATGGTATGTTTAGACTATCCATGAATGAGTTTGCAAAGTTAATTATTTACGGTGTTTCGGTCTAGGTTATTAGTTTGGAATTATGATTTGAGAATGTGCTATGTGCTATGTGCCAAATGTTTTGTTTTAAGTGGTGTATGTTAATTGAACTACTTTGTTTAAGTGTTATGAAATTGTTTGTTTGATAAAAGAAGTGAAGGAAAATGAGTTATTTAATAAGTTACGATGTTGATTGATTTATGAAAAGAATTTGGTTATTTGAAAAGGTATTGGGTTTATTGATTGCTGCCCTATTTGATTTCATGGTGTTATATTTTAAAATAAATCATTTCAAATGTTCATTTTAACATGGAGTTTTTAAGAGATTAAAGAACGATTTTTCGGTGTTTTCAAATCTTGGTTGTGGCTGTCCGGAATGGACCAACAACCAATTCATTTGTTTAAAGTGTTTTCATGAGTTTGATTTGGTTTGTATGTGTTTATAAGTTTAACTACTTTAGTTGATTGTGTAAAACCCCTAATTTTCGTCTCCCAAATAACCGAGAAATTAATTATAACAATTAATTTATAATTGATTTATATTAGTTTTAAAGGTTTTAGTTTTTGTACATTATGTGTTTTCATATATAAAAATATGAGATATATTTTTATATGGTTATTTTGTACAAAAATGTGAACATTGCAATTTAGTCCTTGGGTTGGGACCTAATTGCAATATTAAAAAGGTTTTTGAAGAAAGAGTAATTAAATTATTAATTTTTGAATTTTATCAGCCTGTAACCGGTTAGAAGGGCTTTGTAACCGGTTACACGATGAACTCAGAAAACTGGGTTAGTGCGTTTGATGAGTAATCACGCGTTTTAATCCAAAATTCGCCATGAATCCAGTCCAAACCAAGTGGGAAACACGCGTCAGCTTGCATGAACACCAATTTGTTCTATATAAAGCTCAATCACGATTGAATCAAGGTTGATTTTGCCTTAGTGTTGAAGAAATGCTCTGTTTAGGGTTTTCAAGTTCGTCTCCTCGATTCTCCTTCGTTTCTGAGAGTTAGAACATGAGTGATACACGGTTACAAAGCTCACATCAAGGGCTTTGTATTGATATAAAGTTTGTGAGTTGAGAGTCCCTGAATCAAGAGAATGAAGCTTGCAAAGTAAGGGTGTTGGTGCTGTCAAACCTCAGCTTCTGGTTTTTGGAGCTGACTTTGAGGCTCGATTTTGGTAAGAAAACAAACCCTTTTGGTCTCAAATCTCTTTGATTCTCTAGTGCATGTTACCTATATTGAGTCCTAATTGGTTTCCCCAATTTCTTTCGCCAACTGCCATGTCAAATCTTCTAGTTTTTGGACCCTGTCAAACCTGTTGTGGACTGAAAATGGAGATTGTGGATTCTGGGGAGATCTGGCAAATTTCAGTGATTAGATTCATCAAGCACGAACCTAAGGTAAGGGGGAAGCTTACTATTTGCTAGAATGAGAATAAATTGTGGTAGAATATAGGATGAGTCACCAAGAGACTCAAAGGGCATAAGTTGAAATGGTTAAATGGCATGGAGGCCAATTTGAGCTCAATTATTGTTTTGAGCAATGTTATCTGGATGCATGCAAGCTATGTTGATGTTGATTTCATGACTTAATTGAATATTATGTGAATTGATGCATTAAGTTGTGAAATATGTGCAATTATGTGCAATTGGTGTATCCAAATTGAATGCATGCAAGATAGATATGTTTCTGTGTTTAAACACACTTATTTAAGGTATATGTACTCTGTTAAAGGTTGAAATTTGGTTAGATTTGAGTAGTAAAGAGAATGGTTTGTTAAAACTCATGTTTTAGTGTCAGACTGCATAATCTAACCGGTTACTCGATATTCGTAACCGGTTAGACACTGTTAAAATGCAAAAGAAAATAAGTATACAAAATCAACATTGTGGTCTTATAAATCCTACTCAAATCTAGGCCTTAATTTCATGGAAAACAATCTGAAAATAAGTTGATTTCACTGTTATAGTTCAGATTGCAGTTAAAGAGTTAATACCTTAAGGTAATGAGATAGTTTCAAGAGGAAATTATGCTCATTGGACAATGAAAGGTGATTTAGACTTTTGAATGATATAAACAGTGGGTTTGAGGTATAAACATTGTTAAACTGGTTTATGGATTGGGTAGGGAATTTAAGAAAAAGGGTTTTCTGAATTACAATGGTAAACAATTCAAGTCTGTAATTCTAACCGGTTAGCCTGGAACTGTAACCGGTTAGTACCTGAATCTGAAAAATAAAAAGTTAAGTTTTTGAATACCATTGACTTTGTTTTACTCAATCTAAGTTTAAGGGCATGTTTTGGGATAATTCAAAGGAAAATTTTGTGTCAAAGACTATACCTCAAAGAAATCATTCAAAAGAGAAATTGGAATATTTCTAAATCACAGTAATTAATGGAAAGACCAACCTTAGTAATTATGTATGCAAGGCATGCATAGAGAAAGGTAATGAAATAGGTTGGCAAGGATAGTTTGTGATGTTCGGGTACTTGACCCCGTACTCTAGGAGTACTAAACTAATGCAACCAACTTGATGACACATTCTGGGAATGTGGCCATTGTCTGGGACATGGTTTCTTGGACACGTTCTGGGAACGTGGTGCACACTCTGGGAGTGGTGCTTGATTTTATTCCAAGTATGGTTTGCGATACGTTCTGGGAACGTATGTGAGTGTTCTGGGAACACGTTGGTATAAAAATAGAATTAAAGATAAAACCAACCTTGATGATTGTGCATTCATATAGAATGGAAGTTTGGTTGGTAGGAACGATTATCATATTCTGGGAATATGAGGAGGGTACTCCGGGAGTACCAAATTATAACCTACTTGATGACACATTATAGATATGTGGCCAGTGTCTGGGACCTGGTTTTATATGTTCTGGGAACGTATGTTAGTGTTCTGGGAACACATTGATATGCAACCTACTTGATGACACATTATAGATATGTGGCCAGTGTCCGGGACTTGGTTTTTATGCGTTCTGGGAACGTATGCGTTCTGGGAACGTGGTGCACACTCTGGGAGTGGTGCTTATTATTCCAAGTATGGTTTGCTACACGTTCTGGGAACGTGGTGCACACTCTGGGAGTGATGCGTATTATCCAAGTATGGTTCGGCATTACGTTCTGGGAACGAATGTCGGTGTTCCGGGAACACAAGGGTGTATTGGATGGACGTCCAAGATGGACTTTTAGAGGCCTCAGTTGTGGAAGGAAATCATGCATCATGCCACCTGCATTGAAAGAATTGTTATGATTAACCGGGTGTGCTCATATGATTATGCATCATGATTTGCTACATGTTAACTTGTGGATGTTAGTTTTATTCTCATTTGATTATGCGAATATGTGTAGCTAACCCCCATGCCCTTATTAGGTGTTGATCGTGCATCTAGCTTGCACAAGAATCAGTAAAGGGAGATGTCCCTTAGGTGCACGCAGAGTATAGAAAGTGTGGATTGGGAACCCGTTGTGCAGATATCGAGGATCCGACCAGAAGGATGTTTGGACAAAGGACCAGTGACCAGCTCTATGACATTTCTATTTTTAATAGAACTTATATGATACATATTTTGGAAAAAAGTATCATAGGAGGAATTCAGTTTCATAATTATACTTATTTGGTATTAATGGACTTGTTACACTTGATATATTTTGGGGGTACAATATGATGATTTTAATATGTTTCCGCAAACTCTGATTTTGTTAGTCAACCTCATTACTAATCAAGTGTTTGTGAAAAAGAATTTTCAAGGGAAGGGAAAATTATTATTTTCAGACCTTTTTCCAACGATAACAAGTCCAAGTTTTCATAAACTTCTTACTTTTCTTATAAAGTAAGATGATATACAAGGAGTGTTACACTTTTATGGTATCAGAGCAATGGTCCTGACTCTTGGTCCTTGGGTGTGTGGTCCAATACGCTGGTCATCGATATCTGCAATGTTTCCTGGGAAGTATGCTTTCATATACTTCCAAGCTAGAGCTAAGGTTATGGGTAATGGCTCTAGATAAATAGCTCATGCTGCTATTAAGAAGTGTTCTATGAAGTCTAAGTAGAAGTATGATAGTCGTATGCTTCTCTTTAGACATGTTGTAAACCCAAAACCACAGTGTTGGTTTATTATGTTTTCATAGAACCAGTGATGAGGAAATTTTAAGGAGTTGTAGTTGAGTCCTCGACTCTGAGGAGGAGTGTTTACCCTCACTCGTGTTAAAGTTAATCAACTTTTTAGACCGAGTGTAGGGCAGTGATCTTCTTAAAGATCAACCTTGTTGAGTTTGTTAAACTCTAAAGCTATCATTTCTTTTGTTCCTTTCGGATAAGGGTAGTGATCGAAGTTGCTCAATGTCTTACCCAATCTGTCATCTCAAGTGGAGACTCCTACAAATCTTCTTGTAGTCATTTCCATGGTACGTCTGGATCATTCTATTAGACTTTGTCTATGTACCTGTGTCATGAGTACATTTGATCTTAAGCACGGTTTGGGAGCCGAGGGATCAAGTGATCATGATTAATGACGATAGAACAACCCTGTATTGGGATTCCCATGTTTCGAATCGGGAATCCAATGAACCCATATGTTGCTTCTGGGAAGCAATATTAAAAGAAAAAGGGGGTTAAAGAAATCCTGGTTGTAGGAAATGATGCCAGGTTTACCTTTGGGTAAAGAGATAGAGTTTGGAATTAAGTCAATTCTTGAAACTGATTCTATCTCTACTACCTTTCTAATATGGTACCATCGGGAATGGTCAAATGGGAGAAACACGTAGAAAAGTGCAAGGTTGATTGGAGGTGGGATTAACCCCAAATCAGGATTCGGGACAGGGATACACTTAAGACTGCATTTTTGATCTCGATACGGACATTATGAGTGGGAAGTAATGCCGTTCGGATTGACTAATGCACTTGTTCTTTTATGGATTATAAGAACGAGACCTTTAGATTACACTGGGATTCATTTGTGGTTTATCCTGAGAATCCGGAGGAGCATGAGGAACATCTCGGGTTTGTGTTGAGAATCCTGCAAGGGGAATAGTTGTGTGTTAAGCTCGCCAAAGATGAGTTTTGGTTGAGTGAAGTTACGTTCGCAGGGCATGTGATCTTTAAAGAAGAAAATGCGATGGATCCAGCAAGGGTAAGTTTAGGGTTGAAATAGGAACAGCCTAAGACTGTGACTGAGGTGAGAAGTTTCTTAGGGCTGGCTAGATATTATCACCGGAATGTTGAGGGATTTTCTAAGATCGCATGGCCTCTGACCAAGTTGACTTGGAAAAGATCAACTGATGGTATTAAATGATAGGGTGTTGTTTAATTATGGTGGGGTGGTGATGGATTATACCCCAACATAATATGATTAGTCCAAGAGGAATTATGGAAAATGTGAGTAGATTATGATTTAAATCATTTCAGTGATGGATTCAGTTGGAATCAGGGTATTAGATTATGATTAAATCCTATTTTGAGTTGGATTGGATGATGTAAAGAAAATGGTTTTGAAATTCTTTGGTTTTACTTCTAAAACTATACTTCATAACCGGTTAGAGTTTCTTGTAACCGGTTAGAAGCTGAAAGTTTAAAATAAAAATTTAAGTCCTTTGTGAAAGAACTTTTGGTATTAGTAGACATCTTCCTCCAATCCAAACTCAATGTCAATTACCTAATTAAAGTTTAAGGAAGGATTTAATGTGATGAAATAACTTAATGTCTTGATTCATCATTGAAATTGATTTAAGAGGATTGAATTATAATACTTATGGATTAATCGAGAGTTGAAATTAAGGAGCCACTCCAATTGGAGAAGGTAGAGGATTTAGCTGGATGATGCAAAGGAAACAATAGGTGTTAAGATGAGAAGGTTGTGATTTATGAACAAGTTTGGAGTTCGAAAGTATGGATGACAATAAGAAGAGGAAGAGTTGAATGTAAAATAAAAGCGATGGATGGAGTTTCTTAAAGATTATGGCTTTGAGCTCCATTATCATCCTGGTTTAGCAAACGTAGTTGCAGACGATTTGAGCTGAAAGGCTATTCGTGTGAGCTCAAAGATGGTCAAGGGGGCTATTCTGATCGAGGAGTTCAGAGGAATAAGTCTAGCAATGCAAGAGGAACCCTCTAGTATTAGATTGGGAATGTTTCCAATCACCAACGAATTCTTGAATCAGATTCGTGAATTTCAACCAGGAAATAAGGAGCTGAAAGGGATGAATGAGATTGAATCTTTAGAATTAAAGTATGTGATTATGGATATTAGAAAGTATATTATGGAGGAAAGGGATTTATGAAGTATTGTTTAGAACAACCTAGATGATAAATCCAAAGGCACGAATTTCGAGAGTAGATTACGTGCGAATCCAAGTTAGCTATCAACTATCAAGGAATAAGGAATTTCTCGATGTTGGTAAGCATGTATGAGGACTATGTGTAAGTACATGAATTTCGTGCGAGAAATGTTTGAGTTCAGAATAAAAGAAAGAATGATGAAATACGGGCCTTACTGGAGAAAGAGGAAAAGTAAATGGGAGAATATCAACCACGGAAATATCAAGGTTAAGGAGTCCTCGATTGAAGAAAAGTGACTAAGGAGGAAATAGGGAAGGGAACATTTGTCCATCTCGAGGTGAAAACTGTGAGGCACATCACTTGGAGTTTAGTTGTGATGTACCTAAGGGAATGGTAAATTCCGATTGTAGGAAGCTGGAGTATTATTCGCTGAATCGTCTTGAAAGAAAAGGTGAGAAAGTGTTGGACAGCAAGCGAATCCAGCACGAGAAGAATTCACCAGCTGAGATGAGAGTTGAGTGTAATCCTGATGTATATAACCCAAGCCTATCTCTTCCTCTGATCGGAATTAACGTAGTTAAATGTTTTCGATTACGTTAAATCGTTTGAGAATATCAATATCCTGTTGGAAGTCCAACTTCAATCTTTCTGTGATCAAAACCTTTATCACAATTGGATGTGATAAATCACTGTGGACACTACAGAAATAGAAAGATCAGTTATGGCTAGAGAGATTAACAACCACCGGGATAGGACAAATCTTTGTCTCCCCAATGGAAATGTCTCTAGAATTTGACTATCTAACTAAGTCTGATAGTGATAATTACCCTATCTTTAAGTTCATCTAACTTAAAGACCTGTCGTATGGTCTTTCTTGCGAAAGATTACATCTGAAAGGGATGATTTTGTTATTAATGGTTTAAATATTAGGACTGATCACCCTAACGTCTCAAATTATTAAGGAATAAAATCATACAAATGTTTCTTTGATCGTGCTCGAGAGATCAGAGTGCGCAGCCCAAAAAGTTTTTCCAAAAGGTTTATTGAAAAGTGTATTATTTGAAGAAAGTTTATGTGAAATATATTGGTCAAAGGAATATTTCTTTTAAAAGAAATTCATTCACATAAGAATTTTATACGAAAAATCCTTGTGGTTTAGTTTGGAAAGTTTTTCCTGAAGGGTATTATTTGAAATGTTTCAAAGTACAAGGATTATATCGGAACTCTTTTAAGTGGGGGAGGACCCTAAAGAACGAACTTTTGGGAACAAGATGAAGTTTCTAGTATAAAAAATATTTTGGAAAAGTGAGAAATTTCAGAAGATGAATTTCGGGGACGAAATTTCTTTTAAGTGGGGGAGTAATGTAACACCCCTAATTTTCGTCTCCCAAATAACCGAGAAATTAATTATAACAATTAATTTATAATTGATTTATATTAGTTTTAAAGGTTTTAGTTTTTGTACATTATGTGTTTTCATATATAAAAATATGAGAAATATTTTTATATGGCTATTTTGTACAAAAATGTGAATATTGCAATTTAGTCCTTGGGTTGGGACCTAATTGCAATATTAAAAAGGTTTTTGAAGAAAGAGTAATTAAATTATTAATTTTTGAATTTTATCAGCCTGTAACCGGTTAGAAGGGCTTTGTAACCGGTTACACGATGAACTCAGAAAACTGGGTTAGTGCGTTTGATGAGTAATCACGCGTTTTAATCCAAAATTCGCCACGAATCCAGTCCAAACCAAGTGGGAAACACGCGTCAGCTTGCATGAACACCAATTTTTTCTATATAAAGCTCAATCACGATTGAATCAAGGTTGATTTTGCCTTAGTGTTGAAGAAATGCTCTGTTTAGGGTTTTCAAGTTCGTCTCCTCGATTCTCCTTCGTTTCTGAGAGTTAGAACATGAGTGATACACGGTTACAAAGCTCACATCAAAGGCTTTGTATTGATATAAAGTTTGTGAGTTGAGAGTCCCTGAATCAAGAGAACCAAGCTTGCAAAGTAAGGGTGTTGGTGCTGTCAAACCTCAGCTTCTAGTTTCTGGAGCTGACTTTGAGGCTCGATTTTGGTAAGAAAACAAACCCTTTTGGTCTCAAATCTCTTTGATTCTCTAGTGCATGTTACCTATATTGAGTCCTAATTGGTTTCCCCAATTTCTTTGGCCAACTGCCATGTCAAATCTTCTAGTTTTTGGACCCTGTCAAACCTGTTGTGGACTGAAAATGGAGATTGTGGATTCTGGGGAGATCTGGCAAATTTCAGTGATTAGATTCATCAAGCACGAACCTAAGGTAAGGGGGAAGCTTACTATTTTCTAGAATGAGAATAAATTGTGGTAGAATATAGGATGAGTCACCAAGAGACTCAAAGGGCATAAGTTGAAATGGTTAAATGGCTTGGAGGCCAATTTGAGCTCAATTGTTGTTTTGAGCAATGTTATCTGGATGCATGCAAGCTATGTTGATGTTGATTTCATGACTTAATTGAATATTATGTGAATTGATGCATTAAGTTGTGAAATATGTGCAATTATGTGCAATTGGTGTATCCAAATTGAATGCATGCAAGATAGATATGTTTCTGTGTTTAAACACACTTATTTAAGGTATATGTACTCTGTTAAAGGTTGAAATTTGGTTAGATTTGAGTAGTAAAGAGAATGGTTTGTTAAAACTCATGTTTTAGTGTCAGACTGCATAATCTAACCGGTTACTCGATATTCGTAACCGGTTAGACACTGTTAAAATGCAAAAGAAAATAAGTTTACAAAATCAACATTGTGGTCTTATAAATCCTACTCAAATCTAGGCCTTAATTTCATGGAAAACAATCTGAAAATAAGTTGATTTCACTGTTATAGTTCAGATTGCAGTTAAAGAGTTAATACCTTAAGGTAATGAGATAGTTTCAAGAGGAAATTATGCTCATTGGACAATGAAAGGTGATTTAGACTTTTGAATGATATAAACAGTGGGTTTGAGGTATAAACATTGTTAAACTGGTTTATGGATTGGGTAGGGAATTTAAGAAAAAGGGTTTTCTGAATTACAATGGTAAACAATTCAGGTCTGTAATTCTAACCGGTTAGCCTGGAACTGTAACCGGTTAGTACCTGAATCTGAAAAATAAAAAGTTAAGTTTTTGAATACCATTGACTTTGTTTTACTCAATCTAAGTTTAAGGGCATGTTTTGGGATAATTCAAAGGAAAATTTTGTGTCAAAGACTATACCTCAAAGAAATCATTCAAAAGAGAAATTGGAATATTTCTAAATCACAGTAATTAATGGAAAGACCAACCTTAGTAATTATGTATGCAAGGCATGCATAGAGAAAGGTAATGAAATAGGTTGGCAAGGATAGTTTGTGATGTTCGGGTACTTGACCCCGTACTCTAGGAGTACTAAACTAATGCAACCAACTTGATGACACATTCTGGGAATGTGGCCATTGTCTGGGACATGGTTTCTTGGACACGTTCTGGGAACGTGGTGCACACTCTGGGAGTGGTGCTTGATTTTATTCCAAGTATGGTTTGCGATACGTTCTGGGAACGTATGTGAGTGTTCTGGGAACACGTTGGTATAAAAATAGAATTAAAGATAAAACCAACCTTGATGATTGTGCATTCATATAGAATGGAAGTTTGGTTGGTAGGAACGATTATCATATTCTGGGAATATGAGGAGGGTACTCCGGGAGTACCAAATTATAACCTACTTGATGACACATTATAGATATGTGGCCAGTGTCTGGGACCTGGTTTTATATGTTCTGGGAACGTATGTTAGTGTTCTGGGAACACATTGATATGCAACCTACTTGATGACACATTATAGATATGTGGCCAGTGTCCGGGACTTGGTTTTTATGCGTTCTGGGAGTACCAAGTTTCCAACGATAACAAGTCCAAGTTTTCATAAACTTCTTACTTTTCTTATAAAGTAAGATGATATACAAGGAGTGTTACAGATTGAGAAATTGTTGGTCAAGGTGTTTATTCAATTGTTTTCAAGATACTTAGCTTGTTTTTGGATTTAAATTGGTTTTGAACAATGGAAAATGAATTTGGGACTTAGCATAGGATGCTGTCCAGAATTTTTATAAGTTGTATTTCTTATTTAAAGATGTTTTCAAAGTGATTTGAAGTTGGGTTTTGATGAGTACTTGATATAAGGTAAAGTTGGTTTTAAAAATGCGATTTTACAATGTTTTCGGATTTTCTAAAAGAGTGGTTTATGGGCTAGCATCTTTGCTGTCTAGTTTTTATTTAAATTGTATTTCAATCCTGAAAATGTGTTTGATTGGTTTTAAAGTTTAAGTTTTAAATGGTACATGATTTAAGAAAAGTTGGATTTCAAAAAGTAACATTTTCAATGTTTTCGGGATCGAGCGAGCGGCTGTCCAAGACGGACCAGCAACCGATCCATTTGTTTAAAAATGATTTCATTGATTTCTTATAATGATTTCAAAGTGTTTAAAGTATATTGAAAGTTGGATTTTGATTTTGAGAAAGTCTTGACGTTTTACGATTTTCTGACAAGAAGTGAAAGGAGTTTTCGAAAAATACGTTTTGACTCTGAGTATGACAATTAGTTAGATAGACTAGTAACGTTAGTGTCTCCTATCTAGTACAAGGTGCGTATAAGTCAGGAAGTTGGAGCAGCTGACAGTTGGGAGGACCCGCAACGATTTCGGACGAGGTATTTGTTGGAGTCGAGGTGAGAGAGAAGCTTCCCTAAGACACCGTGGTATTTAGGTGAAGTATTAGGACACTCCGTACTCTCTCAAAGTCGGAGTAAAGGTCTATCGTAGCTAGTAGTATACCCAATAAATTGTGTGCCTTGTTTGTATCGCGGTATACGAAGACTCAGACCTATACCATCACATTGTATGAATTGATTGATATGTTTGTTATGTTGAGATATATTGTTGTTAATGTTGTCATTGCATGAGCATAATGCATCATCTTGCAATATAATATAAGAATAGTAAAGACATTAGAAACTATAAGAAATTCCCCAAAGTTTAGAACGGAACTCTAATGGACTACGCACGCTATGGAACCGGATGATGCTGATGCGCCGAGTACGTGGATCGAGCTGACGATATGACGATGACGATGATGCTTTGACGTGGACGCAATGATTGCGGAATTCTACAGAGATAGTTCCATATGGTCGTAGCCATATGTTGAGATAGTTTCCATATGGTCATAGCCATATGTTGAGAGTGAGTTAAGTATGTCGGAGCCTATCTATCCAAGATTGATGGATATCCCGCATATAGTCGTAGCTATATGCCAGAGGTGATTCTGAGTGGGTCGGAGCCCGTCAAAATGATGATTGATATTCCGCATATAGTCGGAGTTATATGCCGAGGTTGGTTCTGAATGGGTCGTACCCCGTCAGATCGGTTATGGATATCCCGCATATGGTCGGAGCCGTATGCCGAGAATGAATCAGGATGGGTCGGAGCCCGTCAAACGTATTAGTCGAGTCCCACAGAAGCATTCCGCATATAGTCGGAGCTGTATGACGGAGATGACTTAGGATGGGTCGACGTTAGATCAAACAAGTATAACCTCACGACATAGAACCCTAACCCGAAGTAGTAGAGAGGGAGATACACCTGAATTACCCTTGTGGTGTTCAGTTGGATGATTAAGATAGGGGAAGGCAATGACGGTGATTCGTCAAGAAGCCTTGAGAAGTCTGTCTAGGTGGGAAAAACCATAGGGGCCCTAGCTGATTTCAGTCGGAGCTGGTCACTCAGTGGTGTGGACGAAGTACCACATGATCACTAGACAGAGGACTGACACCACCTTGACTAAATCTTGATCAGTGAGAGGGATGCTCGAACACAACCGGATGGGTTTATTTTATTTCATTTCCCGGGACATTATATGAATGCATTCACTTTGCCATCTAGTAAAAGTCGGTGTGGTTAGAGATCCTGTACTCCTGATTGCTTCCGAACTAGGTGGTTGGATTCCGAGGAGATGTAGACCCAAAACCATAAAGCCTGAACTTTCAACATTATGGACTCGAGAAATATGGATAAAGAGACTTTGATGAGACGATCTGATTAAGAGGTTCCCTTAAGTGAAAGGCTCGCAAGAGGTAATCGAGAATAGCGCGTCGCGAAGAGATTAACGATAAGGATAGACAAAAAGTAAGCTTACATTAATAAATGATTAATTAATGATAATCATGATTACGAATGTGATAATGCAAATATGTTATCTTGTTGTGTTGTATTTATATTGCATTGTTGTGCTGTGAATATGTTATGTTGTATGCTTGTATTGTCTTGATATTTTGCCTATCTTAAACCCACACCGTTGACGATGCGTCGTTCGGAATGCTTGCTCTCTCTGTCTTTCCCGCTCCCTGTGGACTTCTGTAATGATGTCCACAGGCGACAGAGTAAGTCGATTACATTGGGAGTCGGCGCTTCAAGTGATGACCTACGAAGACAAGACCGAGATGGAGTCTCGAAGGAGAAGAAGGTCAAGCTCGGCTCGAGGACGCGATGGTTGATGATTCGACCCTTCTGAGGAGCATTGCGTTGGACGGAGGTCTACAGTCATAGTATCTATGTTCAAGTATTGTACTCCCTTACCAGGTACTTAGACATCATTAGCTGCATCCACATGTGCACCCGAAAGATGTTTTATAAAACTGGATAATCAATATTAAGTTTTTTGGTTAACATAAAAGATGGGCTTTTAAATGTGATTTGTGAAAGTAAGTTTCAAAGTGCGATGTTCCGTAACATCTCGGTTTGGAACTTGAAGTATGACATGAGATATGAGAATCAATTTTCTGTGGCAAAATATTTTGATAAAAGATTTTGGAACTTGGACATTCTCATGTCCATGTTAGGTCATTAAAAAAAAAAATTGGCCCAAATTTTCACTATATTGAATTAAAGAAATTATATTTTCAAGTTGTCAAATCGGGGTGTTACATTTGTGGTATCAGAGCAATGGTTGTCCTAAGTAGCCTGATATATGGGCTTACATGCTTTGTTGTGTGCAGTTGTTTGCGTGTTAGTGTTAGGATTACGATGAGTGAGGATAGGAGTACGAAGTTGTGTGAACGCTTGTTCCGTCTCTATCGTTCTGTCTCTATCGTTCTATCTCTATCGTTCTACCTCTCTATCTCTGGAGTGCGTCGGGAATTTGTCTACGATGCGTACCAAGAACCGAGACTAGCGTCCTCGTGAGACCTTGTTCAGTGTGACCTGAACCTTCTCTTATTTGATTGAAGCCCTCTTTGCTGAGAACCCTTTTTGTTGCAATAACTTTTGAAAATCCTGACCTGAACCCTTGTTGTTAAAGCTTCTTTCGATACGAACCCATTTCTTGTGATTATGACCAACATCCTTAACAACCTGGCATATCTTTCGAAATTGACCATGTTCTGTCAAAGCGATTTGACAAGACTGTGATTGCTGATGAACCCAAAGTTTCATCTCCTGAACTTTGACAAAACGATTTTCTTCTTCAGAACCTTTGTGACAATCTTAGACCCTGACATCTTATGCCAATCAATTAGATATTTCCGAGTATAAGGTGGACGGTGAGATGTTGCTAGGAAAGAGTTATGATGGTTGAGGGATAAGTAAACATGAACAAAGGTGATGTATTAGGAACAAAGTAAGGTAAGAGTACCCCTTAGAGCCATAAGTATGATGGTGGAATATACAAAAGAATTAAAACTAGGAAGTCTGATAGCAGCCTACCCAAGGAAATGGTATGGATAGTGTTAAGACGGTAGATAACTAAGACCAGTCTGAAAGATTTAGAGTTAGAAAATCTCTAGTTGGAGTAGGTGAACGATTGGAGTGGATGTGAACTTAGGATAGGACCATGAGATTGAATAAATGGGGTGGTAAAATTAACGGATGGAACCCTTAAGTGATGACCAAAATTAGGTTGAATGACAAAGATTTGACGTTCTAATAGACGTAGGTGACCATAAGCTGTAGAATTAAGGGTGTCATTAGGCGTTAAGATCGTTACTCTGAAGGATAAATCCTTGAGTTGGAGAGATTTTGATGGTTTAGAACCCGGAGATGAGCCATAAAGGGTGGAAAAAGGTTTAGAAGGCATAAGTTATTTAGGATGAGGAGTAAGATGATGTATATTTCCTTAAAAAAATTTAGTGGTTGATAGGGAAAAGGAAGGAATAATAGTTACCCTAGTAATTCGATGAGGGAGAAGATTTGGTTTAGTTAGTAGAATTTAGGGTGATACTCTGATAGGCTTGAACAAAGTGATGGGAAATTTTGTAAGATAAACTGGAATTGGTGAATGTTGGGAATTTTTATGGTTTAGTCCCCGTCAAACGCTATTGGATAGTTATGGTGTATAGGAATATGATTCATCAAAGTTGGGGAGTAAACGGAGAATTTCGAGGTTTGTAATAACCCGCCTATGATTAAGTGGATGAGAAGAGTCAAGTTAAGGGAGAAAGACCATGAGAATAGTAGTACCCTCGTAGGGATTGGCATGAGCATGTTATTCTTTCTAAATGTTATTTTAAACCCTTGAACCCTTAAACTTTTGTTGACAAAACTAAACCGTTAATATTCCATTGTATCTGATGATGGAATAGCCCGAAAGATTACTTTTGAAGGTAATCAATTTTACTTACCCTCAAGAACCTCCAGAGAAGGATACGTAATTGGCAACTCGAGGACGACGACTATTGTTAAAGGCTAAAAGAATCGCTTACGGAAACCCGACATCCGTTGATCGTGGAATCTCGCGCAGCATTTCTCGAGGACGAGAAATCTTCAAGTTGGGGAGAGTGTGACATTCCGTATTTTTCCCGACTAAGATAAATAAGTTTTCATTAAAGAAGAATTTTGAGATATTGTTTTGCAAATGATTTTCGATGAGTATTTTATTCGATTACGTAATCAATTTTCGATTTTACAGAATTTTGGTAAACAAAGATTTTTATAGAGTTTAAGCAAATGATTTTATTGAGTTTGGAGTAATTTTATTATTTGTGATTTCATTTAAGAAATGAATCTCTTTGTGCATTTTTATAAATTTAACCTAATTGATTTGAAAATTGATTTAAAAGAGTTTTGATTTCGTGATGGGTTTTTATGCTTTGAAATTTAATTTACTTGTGTGTGATTTTGTGTGCTTGATTTTCTAAGGTTTTCAATGAATCATATTGCTTGAGGTTTTTATTGAGATTTTGTCTTCTTAATTGATTTATATGATTTTATGGTTTTAAGAAGGAAAATTATTTTCACTCCAAGCTTCAAAGAAATCAAAGTCCAATTATCTTGATCTAGAATCATTTCTCAAAACCCTAATTGGTATCCTAATCTTCGATTAAACCTTAATCAAGTTCCTAATCCTTGATTAAGAACTTAATCACTCTCTTAAACCCTAAACCATCAAGGTTAGTGAACTAATCTAGAATTAGTTTTCCCTAAACCTATGTTAGTATGGATTAAGTTTTTGATTAGTACCTTAATCCTTGATTAGGCCCTAATCTCTAAGGATTAGTGGACTAAACCTAAATTAGTTTTCCTAATCCTACCCTAATCACGATTAGACCCTAATTAGTGCCTTAAACCTAAACTAATTAACCTAACCTACCCCTAAATCACCCTAAGGCCGAAATGCACAAGTGCATTACTTGGCCACCAAGTTTGCTTTACTTGGTCTCCAAGTCCCTTAACTTAGTCACCAAGTTGCTTGGCCTAATAGTCAAACCTATGACATCATCAATGTGACCTAAGCATGACCTAAGCAAGGAAAAAGAAAAGAAATAGAAAAAAAAGGAGGAGCCGTGGGGAGGAGGAAATATAATCCAATCCCACACAAAACTAAGTATACCAACACAAACACACACACTTCATGTAGTTTCCATCTCTTCACTTCCATTTCTTTCTCATTCCAAACCAAACACAACACAAAGAGCAACATCTTAGTGAGAGAGAGGGAGTGGCCGAATTAAGAGAGGAGAGGAGAAGAAGAACCAAAACCTAAAACACTTCACAATCTAAGCAAGATCAAGCCAAGCTAGTGAAGAAGAGAAGGAGAAACCATGGACTTAGGAAAGGAAGTGAGTGAACCATGGAGAGTGGAAGAGAAAAACCAAAGAACAACCCAAGATTTGGACTTGATTTTGAAGACTTGATTAAGTAAGCATTTTATTTCATGATCTAAAAAGTTTTAAACCTATCTTCTTTGATTCTTTTTCATTTTTCATGTTTTTCTTCTAAAACTTTGATTTTTTGGTTTGAAAGTGTTGATGCATGTTGGTTTTCAAGTTAGATCTAGTGATTTCCTTTACATGCATGTTGATTTCTAAAGTTTGATTTTAAAGTTTTGCTAAGAAAGTATTTTCTTTCATGATCTTGAGTTTTTCCTTGATTTCTTAAAGTGTTTTTGAAAAGAACTTGATTTTATGTTTTCATAAAAGGATTTTCTAAAAGATCTAGAGTTTTTACTAACATGCATGTTGATTTCAAAGCTTGATCTTAAAGTTTTTGTTAAGAAAGTGTTTTCTCTCATGATCTTAAGTTTTCTTCTTGATTCTTAAAAGTGTTTTTGAAAAAGAACTTGATTTGAAGTTTTCATGAATAATTTTTCAAAGATCTAATGTTTTTTCTTGCATGCATGTTATAATCTATGCTTGAACTATGATGTGTTTGATGTTTGAGTTTTTAATGTAAAGATCTTTGAAATGATTGAACTTTTCTTGATGATTTTCCTTCATGTTGGTCACGGTTTGATGTTGTTGTGAGTGAAAGTTTGATTTCCTTTTTGTTAGATATCTTGCATGTAAAGATCTTGGCTTGAAAATAAGAGATTGATTATGTTTGAAAACTTGGTGTTCAATTTGGTTTTTAAAAGATTTTATTTTCTTGTTTGATTCGGTTTTGTAACTATTTTGTATGAAGGATTGTTGATCCATGTTGATGCATCTATGATTTTAATGACATGCAAGTATAAATCAAAGTTTAGATCATGAAAATGTTTTGGTTGAACAATTTGATTAAGTGCTGAAATTATGATTTATAAGTGATTTTCTTGTAAGAAACTTTGAGAAACGATAGTTATACTAATTGGATTGCCTTGAAATTTTAATATGTGGCCCTTGATTCTATTTAAATGAGTTCTGGAAAATTTGAAGGGATTTGGAATTGTTATGGTAATTTAAATGAATTTTGGTTGTTCGGTGTTAATTATGGAAGTCTAAGGTTTTTAGTGAAAAAGATTTGGGTAAGTAGTACTTGTACATGTTTGATGATTCAGAAACTTGGACACTGTTTTAAGTAGGTTATATTGATTGTCCCTGAATTTTTATAAGATTTTTAGAATTGGTTTGTTAATTGAAATGGGGTCATTTTGGTGAAAACGATTTCGAAAAAAGTAAGTTTTCAAGGAAAAACCTAAACCGAGTTTTCTGTCCTAAACTACTCTAAATTTCTTGAAATTTTTATGGTAGCTCCTTAAACATTTCTTGTGACTCTCTGTAAAATTTGAGGTAATTTGGAGTTGGTTTGATATTTTTACCAATTGAGAAACAGTGAACCATTTGGTTCAGATTTTCCAGACTTAGTGACAAGTCTAATTGGAAAAGTATGACTTGCACAACTCCAAATAATCTGAAATTTTTATGAGATGGTCTTGACTGTATGAATAAGCTTTATACCAATTTTCATGCAATTCGGAGTTGAAGCACTATTTTTAATCATGGCATTTTGGCCTCAGGCCAGCAACAGTTCTATCTTGCTTTTCATACGAAATCTGATTTGAAATCTAACTTAAGATTGTTCAAATGACTTGAAAATTTTATGTGATGAACTTTGATATATGTGTGTATGTTCTGGAAATTTTTAGGATTAAAAAAATTGATTTGGTATAGTTTTAGATTTTATCTTTTGTGCTTTCCTGTAATCGAACAAAAGCTTTATTTAAATGTTTTCGACAAATACGAATTTTTGTACCTTATTTTGTGACTTGGCTGGATTTTCATGATTATCATAGTGTCTTGAAATAATTGAATGAGCGATTGCTTGATGGTATGTTTAGACTATGCATGAATGAGTTTGCAAAGTTAATTGTTTACGGTGTTTCGGTCTAGGTTATTAGTTTGGAATTATGATTTGAGAATGTGCTATGTGCTATGTGCCAAATGTTTTGTTTTAAGTGGTGTATGTTAATTGAACTACTTTGTTTAAGTGTTTTGGAATTGTTTGTTTGATAAAAGAAGTGAAGGAAAATGAGTTATTTAATAAGTTACGATGTTGATTGATTTTTGAAAAGAATTTGGTTATTTGAAAAGGTATTGGGTTTATTGATTGATGCCCTATTTGATTTCATGGTGTTATATTTGAAAATAAATCATTTCAAATGTTCATTTTAACATGGAGTTTTTAAGAGATTAAAGAACGATTTTTCGGTGTTTTCAAATCTTGGTTGTGGCTGTCCGGAATGGACCAACAACCAATTCATTTGTTTAAAGTGTTTTCATGAGTATGATTTGGTTTGTATGTGTTTATAAGTTTAACTACTTTAGTTGATTGAGAAATTGTTGGTCAATGTGTTTATTCAATTGTTTTCAAGATACTTAGCTTGTTTTTGGATTTAAATTGGTTTTGAACAATGGAAAATGAATTTGGGACTTAGCATATGATGCTGTCCAGAATTTTTATAAGTTGTATTTCTTATTTAAAGATGTTTTCAAAGTGATTTGAAGTTGGGTTTTGATGAGTACTTGATATAAGGTAAAGTTGGTTTGAAAAATGCGATTTTACAATGTTTTCGGATTTTCTAAAAGAGTGGTTTATGGGCTAGCATCTTTGCTGTCCAGTTTTTATTTAAATTGTTTTTCAATCCTGAAAATGTGTTTGATTGGTTTTAAAGTTTAAGTTTTAAATGGTACGTGATTTAAGAAAAGTTGGATTTCAAAAAGTAACATTTTCAATGTTTTCAGGATCGAGCGAGCGGCTGTCCAAGACGGACCAGCAACCGATCCATTTGTTTAAAAATGATTTCATTGATTTCTTATAATGATTTCAAAGTGTTTAAACTATATTGAAAGTTGGATTTTGATTTTGAGAAAGTCTTGACGTTTTACGATTTTCCGACAAGAAGTGAAAGGAGTTTTCGAAAAATACGTTTTGACTCTGAGTATGACAATTAGTTAGATAGACTAGTAACGTTAGTGTCTCCTATCTAGTACAAGGTGCATATAAGTCAGGAAGTTGGAGCAGCTGACAGTTGGGAGGACCCGCAACGATTTCGGACGAGGTATTTGTTGGAGTCGAGGTGAGAGAGAAGCTTCCCTAAGACACCGTGGTATTTAGGTGAAGTATTAGGACACTCCGTACTCTCTCAAAGTCGGAGTAAAGGTCTATCGTAGCTAGTAGTATACCCGATAAATTGTGTGCCTTTTTTGTATCGCGGTATACGAAGACTCAGACCTATACCATCACATGGTATGAATTGATTGATATGTTTGTTATGTTGAGATATATTGTTGTTTATGTTGTCATTGCATGAGCATAATGCATCATCTCGCAATATAATATAAGAATAGTAAAGACATTAGAAACTATAAGAAATTCCCCAAAGTTTAGAACGGAACTCTAATGGACTACGCACGCTATGGAACCGGAAGATGCTGATGCGCCGAGTACGTGGATCGAGCTGACGATATGACGATGACGACGATGCTTTGACGTGGACGCAATGATTGCGGAATTCTACAGAGATAGTTCCATATGGTCGTAGCCATATGTTGAGATAGTTTCCATATGGTCGTAGCCATATGTTGAGAGTGAGTTAAGATAGGTCGGAGCCTATCTATCCAAGATTGATGGATATCCCGCATATAGTCGTAGCTATATGCCAGAGGTGATTCTGAGTGGGTCGGAGCCCATCAGAATGATGATTGATATTCCGCATATAGTCGGAGCTATATGCCGAGGTTGGTTCTGAATGGGTCGTAGCCCGTCAGAATGATTATGGATATCCCGCATATGGTCAGAGCCGTATGCCGAGAATGAATCAGGATGGCTCGGAGCCCGTCAAACGTATTAGTCGAGTCCCACAGAAGCATTTCGCATATGCTCGGAGCTGTATGACGGAGATGACTTAGGATGGGTCGACGTTAGATCAAACAAGTGTAACCTCATGACATACACGACATAGAACCCTAACCCGAAGTAGTGGAGAGGGAGATACACCTGAATTACCCTTGTGGTGTTCAGTTGGATGATTAAGATAGGGGAAGGCAATGACGATGATTCGTCAAGAAGCCTTGAGAAGTCTGTCTAGGTGGGAAAAACCATAGGGGCCCTGGCTGATTTCAGTCGGAGCTGGTCACTCAGTGGCGTGGACGAAGTACCACATGATCACTAGACAGAGGACTGACACCCCCTTGACTAAATCTTGATCAGTGAGAGGGATGCTCGAACACGACCGGATGGGTTTATTTTATTTCATTTCTCGGGACATTATATGAATGCATTCACTTTGCCATCCAGTAAAAGTCGGTGTGGTTAGAGATCCTGTACTCCTGATTGCTTCCGAACTAGGTGGTTGGATTCCGAGGAGATGTAGACCCAAAACCATAAAGCCTGAACTTTCAACATTATGGACTCGAGAAATATGGATAAAGAGACTTTGATGAGACGATCTGATTAAGAGGTTCCCTTAAGTGAAAGGCTCGCAAGAGGTAATCGAGAATAGCGCGTCGCGAAGATATTAACGATAAGCATAGACAAAAAGTAAGCTTACGTTAATAAATGATTAATTAATGATAATCATGTCGTCGACATAGACTTCCAATGTTGGTCCAATCAATTCTCTAAAGATTTTGTCCATCATCCTCTGGTATGTGGCACCTGCATTTTTCAGACCAAACGGCATTACTGTGTAACAGTATGCTGCTTTATCAGTCATAAAAGCGGTTTTTTCCTGATCGTCACTAAACATGGGAATTTGATTGTAACCAGAGTAAGCATCCATGAAAGAAAGTAACTGATACCCAGTAGAATTATCAACCAGTTTGTCAATATTGGGAAGAGGATAAGTGTCTTTGGGATACGCTTTGTTTAAATCCATGTAGTCCACGCACATACGCCATTTGCCATTGGATTTTTTGACCAGAACTACACTGGAGAGCCAGGTAGTGTAAGGGACTTCCCTGATGAATCCAGCTTGTAAGAGTTCCTCCACATTTGCAGCGATCACCTTCTGCCGTTCATTGCCCATCTTCCTTCTTCTTTGTGATACTGGCTTGAATTTGGGATCAACTGATAGGCGGTGACAGATAAAATCTGGATCTATCCCTGGCATATCGGCTGCTGTCCATGCAAATAAATCCTTGTTCTCTTTCAGCAGTGCAACCAACCTGACCTTTTCTTCGCTTAACAAGTCTTTCCCAACTTGAGTCCACTGTTCCGGTGTATCTCCGATTTGAACTTTTTCCAACTCCCCTTCAGGCTTGGGTCGCTCCTCTTTGATATCGTCCCTCATGTCCAAGTCTACCATCATGACCCTGGAGGATAAGGCAGATCCCTTGGTCTGTTTCGCTAGTACCTGCTTCTTGGCGTTCTCTTTTGTTGCTTTCAGACTAGCTATGTAACAGGTCTTGGCTTGCATCTGGTCTACCCGTATTGTAACAACTAACCCTTTCTCATCTGGGAATTTCATAGCCATGTGCAAGGGAGAGGCCACCGCCTGGAATGCCTTCAAAGTGGGCCGACCCAAGATTGCATTGTAAGCGGAGGGGCAATCCACCACCAAGAAGCGTACCTTTTTAGTACGACATTGAGGGGGTGTGCCTAAAGTCAGCCTGATATCAATGTATCCTCTGGGTTTGATAGTGTCACCTGTAAACCCAATTAACTCCTTCTGGCAGGGATGTAAATCTGCTGACTTCAACTTCAGGTGGTCAAACAGTTCCGTGAACATGATATTTGACGAGCTACCTTGGTCTACCATCATGCGGCAAACACGGAACCTGTCAATAATTCCAGTTACCACTAATGGATCGTTGTGGTTGGGAATCACTCCTTCCAAATCGGCTTCGGTAAACGTGATCGGAGGGTGTACTTCTTTCTGCCTGTTTGATACAGAAACCGCCATTGTTGCTAACTTCAATTGTTTTTTCTGGGACGTTATGGATTCCCCTTCCACCGTCAAACCACCAGCAATAGTGCTAATTACCTCAAGATCCTCGTTGTTGCTTTTACCGGCATCTTCTTTTTTCATTGGAGAATTCCTAGTTGCAGTACGCCTAGGAGTTCTGCTCCTCCTTGGGGGGCGTTCGGGATCTCCTTCTAGGTGGGCTTCTTGTTCTCCTTCTGACCGGACTCCTGACCCTTTTTCTGGGGGTACGCTCATTGGGACCTCCTCTAAAGGATCGAGTGTAACGGTTCAGTCTTCCTCTTCTTACCAGAGTTTCCACAGCGTCCTTGAGTTGAACACATTCGTCATCGGTGTGTCCATAACTGCCATGCCAACTACACCTTTTGTGCTGGTTCTCCTTCATTGGAGGTCTCCTCAACGAGGGTGGACGATCCACTTCCATCAGTTCTGCATTCATAATCTCACGCAGGATTTGTGATCTAGAAGTGTTTAAAGGCGTATAATGGTCATATTTACCTTCGGGCTTTTTAGCCCCCAAATCATGTCTGTTGTTCTTGTCTCCTTCTCGCTGACCTTTCCCTGACCCCTTGTTGAAGAAAGCCTCTTTATTTTTTCCAGATGCCTCACCAGCAAAATTATCTTGTTCTTTCTGATATTCCTCCAAGTTGATATATTTTTCAGCTCTTTCCATGACTTCATCCATGGTTTTGATTTTGTGCATCACCAAGTGGTCTGTGAAATCCCCTGGTCTTAATGCGCGCATCAAGAGATGCAAGGCTACTGAGGCCTCTATGTCACTGATTGAAAGGTATTCAGTATTGAAATGAGTGAGGAAGTCTCTCAATGATTCCCCTTTTTCCTGCTTAATTTGAGATAAATGGTGTTCAGACTTTGATTGTGCTTTACTTGTTGTGAAGTGTCCCAGGAATTTGGCAGCTAAGTCCTTCCACCCTGTTATCGAGTCAGGTTCCAATTTGGAATACCAACGCAAAGCTGCTTTTTTCAGAGTCAGGGGGAAAGTGCGACATTTGTACGCGTCCTTTGCCCCTTACATGACAATGCAACCAGAAAGCTGTCAATATGCTCCTGTGGATCTGAATTCCCGAAATATGGATCTACTTTGGCTGGAGCTTTGAGGTTTTCAGGCATGGGGAAAGCCATTATGCTTTCAGAAAACGGGTGGTCTTTTTCTTCAGGTTCTCCAACCAGTTCCACCTCATTTCCTTTGCCAACGCCCGACTGGGATGTTCCTTTCCTCAATTCCTTCAGCAACTTGTCCTATTCATCCAGCCGCTTGCGCAGATGAGCCAATTCTGTCTCCATGCTTGCTTTCCTCTGTGAGCCTCCGCCAGATGACCCCTTACTCTCATGTCGGGAATGCGAAGGGCTTCCTCCTCTAGTGGGGGGCCTCTGTCACGATTTTTCCTGTTCATGATGAGAAGGTTCCTCTTGTCTCGAACGTTCTTGTTCCGCCCTTCTCCTTCCTTCGCTTAACCGTTCCCTGAGGTCCTTCTAACGAGAAGGCGCTTGTTCTCCACTTGGGCTTTTCCTCACTTCCAGCACACTGTGGTGGCTGGGTTCAACACGTTCTCCCTGTGACTGATTCGCCATGGGCTTTTTCAGAAGGTGGTGGGAATAAGTTTCTCGCTCCCACTGTGGTCGCCAATGTTCTGTCGTAGGATTACAGTTCTTAGACAATTCGGCTAAGAGTTCGGCAATCCTACTTTTAATGTCAGACGTGAAGTGAGCACCTTGAATACCAAGATACACACTCTCCTGTCGTTCTTAGTTTGGGGGGTGGTGTGTGTGTTTGTGTGAGATAAGTTAGTCCATACCTGTTAGCTTACCAGGTACTATATACACATACCAGCATAAACCGTATTGATGGCCGCTTTCATGTGGCGGGTAAGATTCGCTCTAAACGGCTCTGGCGTAATGACGGGTATTAAGATGAGTGGAATCCTATGCTGATGAGGATAACGGAATTCCCCAGATTCCTTAATGCACATGTCCGAATTCATACCGGTATAACTGTACTTGATGACGCTTGATGTCTTAACACTTATACCGGTATTCGGTATTAGAATCCTGCCATCATTGGGCCTTTCGTGGCCTCAAACCGGTATCAGGATCCAGCTTCGTTGGGCCTCTTATGGCCTCATACCGGTATCCGAATCCTGTATTACCAGCCTCTTAAGACCTCAAACCGGTATCAGGGGCCAGCTTCGTTGGGCCTCTTGTGGCCTCATACCGGTATCCGGATCCGGACTCACTGGACCTCTTGTGGCCTCAAACGGTATCTGAATCCAGCATACCGACCCTGACTATCCGGTCCATAACACTAGGCAACCGATAGAATTATTGTGGCTACTGTAGAATCAATCACCAACATGGGTATCTAAACCGGTTCTCTAGTGAATCAAGGTTCCACCCACTAACAGTTCCCGCAGTTGTTTCATTAGCACAATCTACGTGCCCTATCAGTCTCGAATTTTGATTCCAAGAACCGTCACATCATATTTTTTCCATACCCTTTCCTTCCTCCCTTATATCATCATATATGATGCATAATGTGACTTACTCTTGTATGGACTTGGACCATTTTCTTTTTCACATTGTCGATTACCATTAGCATACTTTCAGTAGGCAACCATTGATTTCCTTTCTTTAATTCATTTATGTCCAAGTTCAATTAAGAGTATTTGATCCTTGCATAACACATTCATAAGTCCTATGGTCATTGGAATTGAATAAGTGCTTGGAGTATCTTGGCTTTTGGTTTCATAACCTTATTGCTGTCAAATTCTCATTTTTATGCAGGCTTAACCGATTTACCAATTGGCTTAACCGGTTAACTCTGGATAAAACCAATGTTGGTATGCATATGCATAATTTATACAGATTAACCGATTAACAAAATGGTTTAACAGATTATCTTGTACAAATCTGCACTGTTTCATTGAAATTTACACACGTTAACTAGTTACCTTTCTCAGTTAATCGATTAACGAGACAAAGTATAGGTATTTACTCAACTTCAATCCTATGATTCCATTACTAATCCACTTCCAATGACCTTGGACCATACCATGCTCATCTCAATTTCATAATTCCATGTATTTCAACTGATTTCATAATCATCCATGTTAAATTTAAATGCATCTCAGGTGTAACATCACATACAAGACATAATGTCAATTTCATAGCACATTATTATATCGTTATGGAATTCACATCCTTCATAGTCTCCATTTCATATGCATACAATCACCATCCATATTCATACAATTACATTAGCTTGTACCAAGTTTATGTCTAATTCCTTTTTATAGTTCACATATTCCTTTGTTTTTTTGTTGATCATAATACCACAAATAATGCATTTATTACTCAATTCAATTTTCTTGTTTATTCTTAGATTTAGTAACTAGATAGTTTGGTAGACACACTTAGTTAATTTTGCTCATCATTAACCTATTCAAATACTAAACTTATTTTATAAGTAACGACTCCTATCTTACCTTAAAGGAAGAGGAGTGGTTGAACTTGATTATAATCTTCCTCCTAATCCTTGAGTTCAGTATTCCTCAGCTTCTAGTTCCACTTTATCTGTCACTTTAGCATTTTAACTTATTCCAAATTATTTGTCGCTTTAGGAATTTGAGGGTATATTAATTGATTTTTTCCAACTTTAACTCTTGCATTTAATATGTTGAAATATGTGAAATGAGTGATAATTAATATAATTTAAGGATATTATAGTAACGTTCTAATAATTCTCTTGAAAATTGAAGCATTAAATGACTTTGTTAATCCGGGTGAAATTTCTAAAGTGACAGTTAAATTGGAACGGATGGAGTATTTCAACACATTAAATGCAAGGTTAAAGTTGAAAAAAATCAATTAATATACCTTCGAATTCCTAAAGGGACAAATAATATGGAACAAGTTAAAAAGGCTAAAAGGACAAATAAAATGAAACAGAGGAAGTAATTGCTAACATCTCTTAGATTTTTTTTTTCAAGGTTGCTCATGGCGAGTCAAGAGGATAACTTCATTTGCATTGAAGATAGGGTTTTGTTAAGTCACTTATTATCTATAAAAAAAATAATCATAAATTCATATTTATTTTATGAAGATAAAAAATCAACTTTTTATCGGTTTTTAATTATACTTGATTTCCTAATAAATGTTTTTCGGATATTTATTGGTATTTGTTTTATTGATATTTTCAATGATTCCAATTACTATGATTAGTTTTTCAAGTTCTAAACGTAAGATCCTTTGAATAATTTATTTTTTATTGTCCTTAATTTAAGCCATTACTAGTAATATTACTTGTGCGATGCAGGAGAGAGTTGTGTGATGGGTAATTATTATATATTCCATACTTGTTTGAAATATAAGCAAAAACAAACATATTTAATTTGGTTTAAAATATAAGTAAAATTAACTAGTTTTCTTAAATTTTGTTTTATTTTCAATGCTACTTTCCTAAAACATCTCTAGAAAATTGTTATTATCTTATTTAATTTTTGTTTCATTCTCAATGTTACTTTCCTAACATATATCTATTTTTTTATATAAATTTGAGAAATATAAATACAATAACTTAAACTTCCTTAGCAAGTATGAAATTAGTTTTTATTACTTGTAATTTAAACAAAAGGGAATAAATTGATTCCAGATGTAGTTTCAATATTACAAAAAAGAATAAAAACAAATATTTGGATGCAACACATCAAAAATCATTTTTTTTTTCCCATCCTGTTTCCCAAGTATAATCTAGATACATCTAGATCTGACCCGGGTCGCGTGCCTGGTTATGGCTGGTGAGTCTCCCAACATGAATTTTCTACATCCACAAGGAATTGAATCCGAAATCTTGCTTAAGCGAGACCGAACCCCTTATAACTCATCCTAATCCATGTTGGTTCAAAAATCACTTTTTAGAAGACTATAATTTTTGATGAAATTACATTTCTAAAGATTCTAACATTATTAATGCTAATCCGCATCCAGGATGTGCAAAGGCTTTTTACAACATCTTAAACATAAACGCCGTAAAATATGTTGCCAAAACAACTTTATAATGTAATGCAACTAAAACTTTTCGAAGAATCAACCTATTTTTAAACAAACATTATTCACAAATCTAAAAAATGAGCAATATTATCCCTATAAAAATTTCATAACAGCATATGAATTGCATCAACAAAACCAATCAAACAACTATCATTCGCCAATTAAAAAATAAGTAGCTAAAATTATCTCATTAAACATGTCAACCCTATGATCGTGTGATGGGGCGATTATCATATTAATAGTTTAGAGATTTATTTCATAAACTTCATTCCATGTTATAAAATCAAAATAAAAAAAATAAAGAGTGAAGTACTACTTTGATCCCTCGTGATTTTTAGATGGGACATTTTAGTCTCTCAGAATATGGAAATTCACTTTTAATTCCTGAAGATTTTTTTTATGGCACATTTTAAGCCCCTCAAGAGGAGTTGGCGGAATGGATGAAGGGACTTAAGTGTCCCATAAAAATATCTTCAAGGACTAAAAGTGAATTTTCACATTTTAAGGGACTAAAGTGTCCCATCCAAAAAACATGAGGGACCAAAGTGCAGTGGTACTTCACTCAAAAATAAATATTTAGATACAATTTCTTCCCACAATTGTCACGGTTAATGTAAGACTTGAGCTGACGAGGGTGAGAAGTGATCGTCGGTGTAAGAGGCAAAAACAAGGAGCGGCTCCTGATAGGCTTCTAAGGGAGGGATATATGAATGAATCGACACATCGAAATATGAGAGGGTGATCCTTAGACTGTGTAGGAATGAGACTAAATAGTACAAGAAGTCTTAAATGAATTGATTGGTGCTATCCATATCAACAAGATGCAACTTCTTTTCGGTAGCTAATCACTAAAGAACTTCATAGTTAAGCGTGTTTGACTTGAAGTAATTATGGGATGAGTGACCTCATAAGAAGTTTGACCCAAAAGCGTGCGAGTGGGGACAAAACACGGTGAAAAGACCCGTGTTGATATGTGGAACAGTCGCAATTCATTTGCTTGCAAGTAACTTTACCTTTAGAAAAAAAAATTTGTTGCTATAGATTAAAACTAACATTCTTGAAAAACATAATTATTAATTAAACTTTTTTTTTTTTTTGTAAGTTCCGACCCCGTAAACGAATTGAAACTAAGATCTTCCATTAATTCAACCTATGATTAAGTAGTCATTATTAACGAAGTAAAAAATGATTAACATTATCTCTCCAAAAAACCAATCTTTCAGTGAATTACACCCTCAACGTTTATGCAACTAAAATTTTCTAGCAATTTTATCTGAACATAAAAACAAAATTTAAACACTTATCACATGCCAATCTTAAAATAATGACAAAATTTCTATCTGAACATTTACAACTATCATTAGTATTTCTTAAATGAATTAAGAACATATTTGATAATCTCGTTACAGTATTTGTTTTTATTTTTATAGAGAATCATTACTCTATTTACCAATTTGATTATATTACGTATATTTAATTACTAGTTTTATACACACACACACACATATATATATATATATATATATATATATATATATATATTTTCTTTTTATAATTTTGAAATAAAGAACAAAAAAATGCGCAAAGATTTTGTCTTTTTTCTCCCGGTTCTAAATGTAAACTTCTTTAAAATATTTTTTTTTATAATTTATGTAAATTTCTATTCTAATTTTTAATAGCATTAAATTTTTCATTTTCACAAATGTTCATATTTATTCAATACGATTTAATTTCTAAATAATAATTATATGAGTTATTTGAAAAAGTATTCTAAATTTTATCACATTTAATACCTTTAATAACACCATTAACTTTTTTTTTTTTACAATTTTTGTAAAAATTTTCCAAATGAGCTCATATATATTACTAACGTGGAAGTGAGTATTAAGTTAATGATCTTCCCATTCTCATTTTCCTTTCTCCCTAGATTTAAATAAATGATTTTTTTCAACAAAATAAGTTGGCCCAATGATAGTTAGCTAAATGCTAAAGGAACTCAAGATCCTAAATACAGTTTAAGACTTGATTCTTAATGAGGCAAGAATTTTTGGGATGATCACTGCGAGAATTTTCTCGGACAGCTACGGAATATTTTTCTAGCAATTTCACAGCAAATCAGCTATAGAATAGATACAAAATGAATTTCTGTAGTTAGTTTTCAATACTATAAAATACACTTATCATATGAAAAACAACTATGAAACAACTACGCTTTAGCTAGGGAATATTGGTAACAATATAAAATTCCGTAGCAGATTAATTTGCTAGGCAATATTCCGTAGCTGATGAATTTTTTGGCCCAATCTGCGAAATTTTTACGCTCCCGCTACTCCTTCCTTTGCTCCCGCCGCTACTCTTTCCTTTTCCTTTTCTCCTTCTCTTTACTCTCTCTTTTCCCTTTCCCTTTCTCTGTTCCCTCCGTCTCCCTCCTTACCACCTTTGCCTCCTTCACCTCGCCACCGCCTCTCTCCTTTCTCCTTCCACACTCTCATTTCACTCTCTTCTCTTCTCATTCATGAAATCCCTAAATCCTTAACTTCACGACCACCTCATTTCACCACCGAATCCCTCCTTCACCACCATCTCCCTCCTTCACGGCCTCTCCCTCACCGCCGTCAGCTTCCTCCGCTCCTCTCTCCTCCGCCCTTTCTTTCCTCCGCCCTTTCTTTCCTCCACCCACGTAGACCATCTTTCTCTGCTTCGATCCTCCGTTCTCTGTCAAGCCTTCGAACCCTAAGACCACCACTTCCTCCGTTCTCACCGTTTCAACACTCATCGTTTCAACACTTCCTCTGTCTTCGATTGCTCATCGTTTCTCTCTCTAAGGTAATTAATTTTTTCCTCCTTCTCTCTAAGACTACATCCTTTTTTTCATTTTCTTTTTTCATAATCGCTTGCTTGATTTATTTATTTATTTTATTTTTGTATTTTGTTTGCATGCAACTTAGGTTTTTTTACTCTGAACTTATGTTTATTTTTTTTCGTTTTTTTATTAATCGTTGACTGTGGCATTTACTAATTTCATTCCCTTTTGTTGTATTTTGCTTTAGATTGTCTTTGATTGCTTAGATTTTGATTGCATGCAACTTAGGTTTTTTATTCTGAACATCCTTGAATAATGTACCATGATGAATATTATAGTTAGAACAAGGAAGGGTCACAAACAATAATATTCTTCTATAAGTACATACGGAACAAAGTACCATGATATAGTTGGAGAAAAAAAAGTGAGTTGTAAGAAAGTTAAACATAGAGAGAGCTAACAAAGTGGCATCAGTACCCAGTAAGGACAAGCTTCTTGTCTTGTTGACTTTGCAAGACATCAGCAACAATGATTCGGTAACATACAAAATAACAAAGTCCAAATTGAATAACCAATGAGATTTAGTAACATACAAAAATAAAAAGAATAGAAAAATTAAAATTAAAAAATAAACTATGAGGATGAGTTAGGTACCAGTTCTCATAGTTTATTTTTTAATTTTAATTTGATTAAATTATCTGAACACTGTAGGCTAACTATAAGGTTCTCGTAGCTTATCTGCTAATACCTCAGGGTGAATATATCCACTAAGAGGATATAATCTCAGCACTGCTCCCTATAGCAGTCACAACCAAAACATCCTTAGTGTCTCTGAGGATAGCGTAATCGAACAAATCAACCATTCTAATAGTAGGTTGCTGGATAGGTTTTTTTTATATTCTTGATTATAAGTAGGATGCTAGGTTCCTTTTATATTTGTGTGTTAATTTCCTTACAAATGTTGCAGGAATGAATCTGTTAGTGTTTTTATATGTTTGGTAAATTGGTTTTCAAATGGAAGCTAAGTGGCTGCAGGAATTGTTTTATACTACACACTTTGGATCTATATTTAGAAATTGTGTGTTCCTTCTAACCATAGAAAGCTAAAAGCTAGTTGTTCTGCAAAAATCCAAAAAATAACAAATAAATGAAAGAATACAAGCAAGCAAGCTAGCTATATATATATAGGGTTTCTTAAGTTGAAACAAGATAAGTGAGCCAGATTGATGAACTTAACTAGCTAGTATTAATTAAGCTAATAACCTTCCTTACATTGTCTCAGAGAATCTATTATCCATAATTATTATGTACTCAGTGAATTTGAGTGAAACTTTTATATATATCTGAGTAAAGCTTGGGATATATACTTTGGTTCTAGCATACTTTTCATGATAATTTGCTCTGCTTCTTGTTGTTTGTATCCACTACTGTACTTCTATATATTCACTTTAATTAATTTGGTAAGTATACAGGTTCCTTATATGAAAAGGGATTGATTGAAACACATCATGACTGGTTAGCACAGCACAATCTTAATCTCTTTTTTGGTCTGTGTTTTTCAATTGTTTGAATCGTTTAATTCTTTTCCAGGTGTGAAGCAATGTCTACCTATCCTAGAACTTATGATCTAATTCATGCAGATTTAGTGTTCAGCCTTTAAAGTGGCAGGTAATATATTGGTTTACTAGTTTTATTTAGAAATATTTAATCGTGAGCTGTTGTAATTGCATAGGAATTTTTTGCTTCCTTGTAAAATGAATGGTTTCCCTTTATTTTTTAATATTTCCTTAATCATGGTAAAAAAAAAAATGCATGTATGTTATGTTATACTAGTAGTTAGATTCTTTATAGAACACCAACATGGTTCTTATCTTTTGTTTTGGGTATGTTCTGGCAACTTTTTCTTTATGAAATATTAACTATAAATGCCTTGAATGATGGGACTCAAAGAAACACGAGCAAGTGAATTTTGGAAAAATAAAGTCTAACACTGATGTATTAGACAAGTTTCTATCAAAAACTGGAATACACGCTTTAATCCTAAGGTATACTAGTTTAATATTCTGCAGGTTCTGATAATCTCGTATAAGTATGTGTTACTAACCAATTTCTGATGTTGATCCTTTGGTGCAGATTTCTGACAGCAAACCGAAGTTCATACATCTGTCATTCGCTTTTGGAGAGGGATGTACATGAATTCTCCTAGAAGTAAGTTGTTCAAATGTTGAATCACTAGGTTCATTCTTATAGTCTTGCTCTTTTGTTTTCACATATGGATTGTTTGGTCCAAACCAGCAATTGATGATTTGAAGCATGTGACACATCTTCTTGCTGTTATACAGTGTACAACTTGCGGACGTATGATGAATTAGTTTAGACACATAAAATAAATTCAATATATCACTTAAGGTAAAAAACCATAAATAAATAAATAAATGATTTTTCGATTCCAACCAAGTACTATCTGTATTTTCAATAAGACTCTATCAAATACATTGTAAAACTTGCGGACGTCTGATGAATTAGTTTAGACACATAAAATAAATTCAGTATATCACTTAAGGTAAAAAACCAAAAATAAATAAATAAATGATTTTTCGATTCCAACCAAGTACTATCTGTATTTTCAATAAGACTCTATCAAATACATTCCCTTTTATTTATCTTTTTCATTTAATTCACTTAAATCATACATGCTCTTCAAGTTTGCACCTATAAGAGCATCCACATCGGGAGTTCTTTACCCTGTTCTTTCTAACGAAAGCACGTTCGTCACCCGGTTCACGGTTGGACGCGTGCTTACCGATGTGCTTAGACAAGGCAGTGTGCTTGTAGAAGCGAGCGTGCTTCAAGGGTTAAATGGGACCCTTTTGCACGGAGAAGATAACGCAGAGGAGAAAGGATTTCTACTTAAATTAAAAAAAAAATAGATATGAAATTAAAAAAACAATTCTAGAAAAATAATCAATTGAGACGTAGAGTGTTTTTTAAAAAATAACCCATACGTCCATACGTCCTCGTTGGGACGTAGGGTGTTTTTTAAAAAAATAAAACATACGTCCTAGCTGAGACGTAGGAGATTGTTTTCTGTTTCATCATTGCTACGTTCAAGTCTGAGTTCCCAGTTACCAAACTATTTCACCCCAAACCAGACTGTAGTTCTTTATTATTTCGTCTTTTTTTGACATGGACATATCAGTCTTCACTCTTTTATTAATTACAGTAATTAATGGAATTCCCAAAAAGTCTTGATTATCTCATGAAATTCTAAAAATTTTGAAATTATAACAAAAAAATTAAAAATTGAACAATGCAAAATCTCATGATTATCTCGAATTTCAAATTTCAGTTACAGTATAACAAGAACTTCTGATAAATTAGTCTCTTTTTCACATTTAAGTTTTTATAAATATAGTTAAAATATACGGAGTATGTAGACATAAATAGTCAAAACATTTTTAATTATATTTATATTAAGAGTGTGGGGTAGGTTGTGGGACTCATTTAAGAATAAAAAATAGGTAAGGTGCTTAACCATTGAGAATAAGTAAAATACTAATAAAATATTAGTAGGACCCACTTAAAAATCCAAATGTGGGTTTAGGAATGTAGATGCTCTAACGACTTCCTTTTGATTCTTACAAATAAATTAAATTAACAACAACTATTTGAAAAATAATTAGAGATAAAAAATGTGTTCAGATAGGCCCAAAAAGTTAGAAATCGGTATATCTCCCTTGCGTACATTGATTAATTCATAAGAAATTACATAAAACGAAAAAGATTTTTATTAGATTAATACTAATATTGAATATCAGGAAAAAAAAAACTAATTTTAGTGATGGAAAACTATCAGGTACGTTTTTTTTTTTTAATCATTAAAAAACAATTCGTTGGCCCAAAATCCTACCACTTAATTCTATTTCCTAACCCCTAAAACAATATAAGCAGCCTCAGCTGTAGCAGCACATATCCCCTTTATCTTCTACATATCCTAAAATTCATAACCAAGTGGAATGAATGACATGTTTTTCTAAAGCTTTTACCTTTTTTTCTCTTCCCCGTCACAATTTCATCATCTCTTTTGTCATTCATCTACTACTTCCGTCCCTAATTATAAGACCCTCAAAACTACCCCTATTAATATTATTGGAAATCTAAAAAGTGTTAAATAAACAGGGGTGTTTGTGAAAAAAAATAATTAATGCTAATTGAAAATTGGTAAAGGGCCTTATAAATAGAGACAAAATAAAAGTGTTAAGAGGACCTTATAATTAGGGACAGAGGGAGTATCATTTAACTATCACATTTTTGGGTGTCAATTGAAATAATTTTTTCATTTTATATAAGCTGCATCATTAGATCCCATTATGGAATGCAATCTAGGGAGTTCTAGATTTTTTTCCCTAGCTTTATGGTTTTCCAAGTTGTATTTTCTTCAATCTAAGAACAATAGGCAAAGGAAAAAAAAATAAAATCCCACCTTTCACATTCATACATCCTCAGGCACCAAACCCTTCCCTCTCTTTCATCACCAACACAAAGCAGCCAACGCCACAATTTCAAACTCCAACAATCACATTTTCATCGCCACAGGACTACCACCAGCCGCCTTCCAATATTACTACCGTTGGTCCACCACCAATGGCTTTACCTGCGTTGGATCTGGAACTGCTGTTGCTTCAGACCACAAAGGCAAATCGATAGAAGCCACCACCAACACCTATTTCCAAATCCTTTTTCTTCAAATCCTCCCTAATTTCGTTTTTCCCATCTAAATTGTACTCTTATCTATAGTTGAAGTATTAGCAACATTTCATGGGAAATGATGAAAATTAAACTAGTTTTATTTGTTCCAAAAAATTTATTAAAACATTTCTACAATGATAACCATGTTGAGAATTGTATCAAAAGTCTCAGTTTGTATCTTTCTAGACTATATCAGAACCTAGGGAAATAATGACCGTGTTGAGAAGTTTTTTTTTTTTTTTTTTGCAATCAAATAAATTTATTAAAAATAGAGTACAAGTTGTACCCAAAAAGCAAACATAAAGAGTTCATAAAGTTGCCTATTTCATACACAGTACAGGGAACCGAATCCAATATGAGAAACAATAACTAAAGTTTTTAGATTTAGTTCTAGTCCAAGTCTAAGAATGAAGTTGAATATTATCAAGAACTTGGTCTTGATCGAATTCCTCCCTGTTAAACAAAAGGTTGTTTCTTGCTCTCCATAGAGTCCACATAGCCGCAAACAAGATAGCTTTCCATGGTTCATGTTAAAGCCTCAAGTCTCTTCCAAGACCAATATGGTAGTGAAAGTGCTCTCTGCATTTTGAAGGAAGAGAGACAGATACTCCAATCCACTTATATAATGAACACCATAGTCTATATGAGACCTGACATGTAATGAAAAGATGATCCAAGTTTTCCTTCTGATTATTGCAAAGAACACAATTATAATTGTTATTAGGTAAGGTGATACCCCTGTTTCGCAAGAAGATTCTTGTTTGTATTTTGTTTAACATCGCCTTCCATATACAAGCTGAAACCTTTAAAGGGACAATTTTGCTCCAGAAGCATTTGAAGAAAGAGTCCTCCATTTGGTTGTTGCAGGAATGAATAATCTTGTATGGTGATCTAATAGTGTACTCTCCAGAAGAATCATGACGCCATACCCAGGAATCATTGGAGTCTTCCTTTGGGTGGATAAATTGAATTTTTGAGAGATGTTGCTCCTGTATTTGATTTTCCCATTCAAAAAGTTGTCTTCTCCAATTGAAGTTCCAATTCCAAACTTCATTCTCCCAGTATCCCATTTGCTAAACAGTTGCAAATTTGTCTAGTGCCACAGATGCAAGTCTTGGGTAATCTGCAATAAAAGGACTTTCGCTAGACCAAGTGTCAAACCAGAAAGCAATATGAGAACCATTTCCTAAGTTTCTTTTGATGCCATTGCTGAACCAGTCCGAGTTATTTCCTCCTAGCAATATAGATCCTATATCTCTCCACCAGATGGAACCATTTTTGAATGTGTTGCTATTTGTAAAAGGGTTTCCGTCAATGTTATATCTAGCAATTAATAATTTACACCAAAGGCATTCAGGATTTGTTAAGAATCTCCAAGCCCATTTCCCTAAAAGTGCTTTGTTAAAATTAAAAAGATCTTTAATTCCTAAGCCTCCACATGATTTAGGTCTACATACAGAATTCCAATTTACTAGGGCCATTTTCCTATTCTCACTATTTCCTCCCCACAAAAAACGACGTTGAATTGACACAATTTTTTTACCAACACAAACAGGTATTTTAACGAAAGAGAGGAAAAACAAGGTTAGAGATGATAGTACCGAGTTTATGAGGCAAATTCGTCCTCCAAGAGAGAGATTTTTCCGTTTCCATAGAGAAAGCCTATCTCGCATTCTGCTGATAATCGGCGTCCAGGTAGAGGATCTTCTTGGGTTAGCACCAATTGGAATTCCAAGATAATTAATTGGAAGAGTGGACAGCTTGCAATTTAACGTTTCAGCAAAGAAGTGACTGGAGGATAGTGGTATTTTAATCCCCACTAAACTGCTTTTGTAAAAGTTAATTTTGAGTCCAGATACCATTTCAAAGCAGCGCAAGACACTTTTGATGCACAAAATATTATTATATGAAGCTTCCCCCAATAGCAGTGTATCATCGGCAAATTGCAGATGAGAGATTTGAATGTCTCCAGAGTCTATCTTAAAGGGTTTAAACAACCCTTTATCCACAGCACTACACATTAGCTTGCTTAAACCTTCAGCAACAATTAAGAAAAGGAAGGGGGCAAGTGGGTCACCTTGCCTTACTCCTCTTTTAATTTTGAATTCTTCTGTCGGGCTTCCATTTACTAAGACAGAAATTCTAGCCGATTTCAAACACAATTTAATCCAAGATCTCCATTTATGATGAAATCCCATTTTCTGCATGAGATAATCCAAAAAATCCTAATTTATAGAATCAAAGGCTTTTTCAAAATCAACTTTAAACAAGAAACAGGGAGCGTCTTTTCTCTTAGCATAATCAATCACCTCATTTGAAATAAGTACTCCATCCAACATATTCCTTCCTCCCAAAAAAGCAGATTGGTTTTCTGAGATAACAGAGCTTATAACTGACTTCAACCTTGCTGCCAGAATTTTAGAAATGATTTTATATGCACACCCTATCAGAGAAATTGGTCTGTAGCTTCCATGATTTTGAGGACTATCACATTTAGGTACCAAAACAATGAAAGAAGAATTGATACCTTTTGGTAGCTTCCCATAAGTGAAGAATTCTTTGACGAAACATCATATTTCTGGTTTTAGTGTCTCCCAGAAGTGCTTGATAAATCTGAAATTGAATCCATCCGGACCCGGACTCCTATTACCTTCGCAATCTCAAACCGCTCTTTTTGTTTCCTCTTCACTGATTTCAGCAGTTAAAGCCTCATTTTCCACATCAGATAAGGTCTTGAAGATTATCCCATCAAGGCGAGGCCTCTTCCAAGATTTTTCTTTGTACCTGCCTTCAAAGTAGTTCTTTGCTTCTCTTTTAACTATTTCAGGACTGGATGACCAAACACCGTCTACCATAAGGCCAGGAATTGAGTTTGATCTCCTCTTGTTGTTGACACAAGCATGAAAGTATTTTGTATTTGAGTCCCCGTCTTGAATCCACCGCACTCTTGCCTTTTGATGAAGAATAGAATCTTGTATTTTGGATAGTTTCCAAAATTCAGCATTGAGGCACTTTTGTTGCTCTAATTCTTCACAGGTCAAATGCTCCTTTTCATCCAGCAGGTTTACCTGATCAACAATATTCTTGATATTTTTTTCAACCATCCGAATTCTTCATTATTGCATCTCCTAATCTCAGATTTTAGCCTTTTCAATTTTTCTTTGAAAACATATGCACCCCATCCATGAACAACTTGCTCACTCCAATTCTTTTCCACTAATTTCTGAAAATTAGGCTCTAGTAACCAGCAATTCAGCACACGAAAAGGTTTCGGCCCCTAGTTAATATCTTCACCCTTTAATACAATTGCACAATGATTAGAAAAATCTCGCTTTAGAGCATGTTGAGACCAGGTATTCCATTGCAGAAGCCAATCTTCTGAAAGAAAAAATCTGTCCAGCCTACTCTTTGCAACACCTCTTCCTTTGAACCAAGTATATTTTTTCCCAATTAGAGGAAGGTCCCAGATATTCAGATCATCAATAAAGTTTTTGAATTCTGCAATTTCAGATAAGCTGGATCTGGATTCGGCTGCTTCACTTACCCTTTCTCTTACACTTCTGACAGAGTTGAAGTCTCCAGCAAGACACCATAGACTTCCACCAAGGCTTCTCTTCAGATGCTTGATCTCCTCCCAAAAATGCCATTTATCAGAACTGCCGCAAGGTGAATAAACATTTACAATTGAGCATTGACTGTTATAGCCTTCCCAAAACCCTTTGACACATAAAAAACCATATCCTTCCACGCATATCTCCTTCTTAAAAGCACTCCTTTTCCACATTGAGAGCAATCCCCCTGATCTTCCTTTAACAGCTTTAAATGCCCAATCAAAATCATCATGTGATCCCCAAATTAAATCGCAAGTCAATTGGTTAATCTCCGTCAGTTTAGTCTCCTGTATACAGATGAAGTCTAATTTTTGTGTTCTAATCAAATTTCTGAGGGCCTTCTTTTTTAGCCTGCCCCCAAGACCTCTAATGTTATATGAAGCTATCCTCATTTTGAAGAAGATAAATTCCTTCTTGCTTTCTCATAACCTCTTTCTCTCCTCTGCAGATTATCCCTCTTCTCTAGCTCAACCAATTTTTGGATAATTTCCTCTTCATTTCCATCATAGGAAACTCCTAATTCCTTAGCTGTTTCCCACATAAGGTAGACTTCCTTTTCCTGAATACTGTGAAGAATGATGTTGTTCCTATTCATAATATCCGTGTCGGAGATTGATTGCTGGGAATGAGCAAAGATCTCTTGATTTCTTTTTGGTTGCCTTTGAGTGTGAATTTTGCCTCCTTTTTTCCACGTCTTCATAATTTTAATTTTGGCTAAAGGACCCAAAGCCTCCATCCGTTGAGTCTGCTTCCTTCGTTTTCCATTTTTCCGCCTAGTTGTTGCCTGCGTGTCGTTACTGCTTCGATCTTCATTCACTATTTCTTCAGTGTTTTGGTCCTGTTTCGCCAACTCCAAGTTAGAAGAAGATGGAGATTGGGATTTAATGAGATGATCGTCAGAGCTATTGACTTCTTCTGATTGTGAAACTCCTTGTTGAAGCTGATTTGGTTGAGATTCGGGTATGGTTTGGGGATATGAGAGTGACAGCGGAGGATTAGGGATTTGAGAGGATGAAACTGGTTGCAGAGATTCAGAAACATGAGAATGGGTCGGATCATCAACCCGTTTTTGCGAGACCCTGTCTGTATGACAATCCTGCTTGGGCCCAAAAGAGTGATTCCTCTTTTCTTCTCCTTCATTATTCGAAGTGTTGGATTGGGCTGCCTCATTCGAAAAGCCCAAAGAGAAAGCATGACTTAATTCTTTATGGTCCAAAATCAAATTTTGTTTTGTATTCAAACCCTCCTTGGAAGTATCAGTAGCTGCCACATAATAACTGTCTTCAATGATTGGCGATTTGACTTCCTCATCCACTGAAGTTTCCCAATCAACATCTAGCTGGTTCAACCTTTCATCTTCCTGAGAATTTGAAATCCATTCATCGAAATATTCCGATTCCACCTTGTCTGAGGAACTATCCTCTTCCAATTTCTCAGAGGAATGTATCATATGATGAGCTTGAGATTTTCACTTGTTACTATAGTAATCATCCACTTCACCCCATGTTTCTTCCACCATTCTAATGTCAAAGATGTCATCATCAATTTTAATCCTCTTACACAGATTTAAAGCTTCAAGAGATGAAGTTCGAATAAGCAGCCTGGCGTAGTCTAGTTTCTTCTTTTTACTAGTGAATTCATCGGAGCTAATGTAAACACCAATTGGACTAATGATGGTTTTAAAAAAAGAATCAGTCCAAGCATGTAAAGGAATTCCTCCACATCTAATCCAAACAATCCTGTGTGCCGCCACCTCGTTTGGATGCCATTGTGAAATACTCTCGAACCGCTTAGCTAAGAAATCAGCCATTTCATTTACAAGATTTTGCATGTCCTCATCATCATCCAGAGGTTTTAGGAGAACTTTGTTATCTCCCAGATAGATCGGCTCAATTGTAGATAGTCCATCCAATTGAGAGGATTCATACAGGGACAAGATTTTACCAGCATGATGAAGTCTCCCAACATAGCAATTCTAGATTCATTCTCTGTCTTCTTCAGTAGTAGAATAAATGGGCCCTTTCCAACAACAAATGTCATCCTGATGTAAAAGTTTAGAGTTTTTTCCTTCCTCTGCAAGTTGATGCCTAGTTTTTGGTTGGTTGGTATTATTGAGGACATTTTGTCCTTTGACTATCTGTGCATAAGTCGCCCTTCCTGTGTCAACTTTATGGTACCTTCTTTTGTCTTTTTCCTGAACACCTTCTTCCTTTATAAATCGCTGATGGGAAGGTCGGTTCAAATTCCCATTGTGGCGAATATCTGCTCTGGAGTACTTTGAAATGTTTTCCTTCAATCTTTTTCCACCTATGCGGATGCTGTTAAGATTGCCTTCCAGTCCTTTAATATTTTGAACTCTAGCAAAGCGTATGAAGCCAAATCGTAACCCACTCCTATTTTTCGTTTTTGGAATGAATACATCTCTTACACTCCCCCAGCGTTGAAATATCTTCCATAAGTCTTCTATCTTGTAGCTATCTGGGAAATTTGAAAAGTAGAAAGTGATGGTGCCATCAAATCCTCTACCTGCTAACTGAGTAGCCTCCTGCTTAATAGGTTCTCTATGGCTAACGGTTTGTCTCCCTATTGGTGGTCGAAAGGAAGGAAGAGGTGGGGGTGGAAAGGAGTAAAGGTATGGGTGTGGTTGGGGTTGGTAAAAGGGTAGGTGATTTGGTTGATCAGGGTGGGGAGGATGGTGGTTTAGGTGACTACGGGGCAGTTGAGGGGAAGGGTAGGCATGGGAAAGAGGGTAGAAGCGGTTGTAGGTACTGACTCTTGGGTTCCTCACGTTGGTTTCTCTCATGGTTTTTTCCTGTTGCTACTAATCGCATACTAATTTTATGACCGTGTTGAGAAGTGTATGAATGCATATTTACAATGCATTTTTAAAGAATCAACCAAAAACATCAAAACGATTTGATATGCATATTAAACCGTGTGATAATTTTTATTTTCAATTTTTCCAGTGTTTCATGTGCAACATGGTACTGTATGAAGAAAATAGACAAGGTTAATTAGTACTTAAAGTTCACTAATTACTAAATTAAGAAACTAATTCAAATTATTGATTGATTAGAAGTTGCCACTTGGCAAAACTTTTCTCAAAATGTCCTTCAAATGTTATATATTAAGATAAGATTCCATGTAAGAGAGATATACATAAACAAATGTAGCTACCTCTTTGTGAATCAAACATCTTTCAATTTCATTCCTCTTCACAGTCATAATTTCATCATCTTTTTTGCCATTCATCTATCATTTCACTATCACATTTTTGGATGTCAATCGATTTTTTTTCATTTTAAATAAGCTGCATCTTGAGATGCCATTATGGAACACAATTTAGGGATTTTTAGAATTTTTCCCCTAGCTTTGTGGTTTTCCAAGACATGTATACTTGCCGAATAGCCAACATTACCCAAATGAGTTGGGAGCTCCATATATGATTCACTAAATGCATGTGTATACCAAGAAGTTCTCAACAAATCACTACAGTTCGGTCTAAACATAATGAATGATTTATCAAAATTTATTAACTGATTAGCAACCATACAATATTGCTCAATGATGTGGACTATAAAATTAGCATCTTGACCAGAAGCTCTACAGAAATTCGATTGTCATCATTCGCAAAAAAAAAAACAGGTGGGAGATGAAGGAATATAGCAAGAGACCTTAGCAATATTAATTAGACTCTGTTTCTCGGGTTTGATATCTTGATGTAGTCTGAAATGTCCAAATTATTTACTATTCATGATAACCGAGAATGAAATTGATAAAATACAGGACATTATTAACTAAACCAACCTTAGCTGGAAATCTGTTCTTTCGGAGATCAACCTCCAAAAAATCACCACTCCTTCCTATTATATGGCTTGCTTATTTCCAATTTTATTATATGCCTTGCCCAAATTTAATTTAATTTCCATCAACCATCGATTGTCTGATTTCATATTCTTCACCATGTGAATCAACTAATAAGCAATAAGAATATTATTTGTGATTTGTCGCTCCTAAACAAAAGCACTTTTAAAAATAATCTTATGTAGGATATTGCGTAAACTTAATGTGCAGAACTAAGACATAGAATTAGGGTCATTTTTAAAAAAACTAAGATCGATGCAACATAATCGGTAATGCTTATAGGAAATTTTTATAGCGTTAAAGATGATTATATTTTTATTGACTAATAATGTTTTTTTTATTAGCAAAAGGAAGTGAGAAAAAAAACAATAGGAAGGTTCGGGTTTAACCATGGATGGTGACTTTGTGTTCTCAGCAACTGATCAATTGATGGGTGACCCCCCTATGCTCCTTCAGGTGATCAAAGTATGGGGAAAAATGGATTTGTTCAACCAGGTATTTCCTTTCGTGACAAAACCATGGGTGGCAAACCTCCACCGCCCAAGATGGAGGAGGTTGACTTGGTGAAGGAAAATTTGATGACAATTGTTCCAGAAGGAGGGAATAGACTAAAACCGAGAGTGTACTTAGATGACTCGGTTTTTGAAAAGATGCGTCTTCCATGGGGGGATGCTCTTGTGGTGAAACTTCTTGGAAAGACTTTGGGGTTTCTGACTATGAGGGATAGATTAAGGCAGGTTTGGAAGTTGAATAGTGGGTTTGACCTTATGGATGTGGGCAATGGCTTCTTTGTTGTCAAGTTTGAGGAAGAGGCAGCACGGGAGAAGGTCATGACGGGAGGACCATGGATGATTTTTGATCACTGTCTTTCGGTGCAACGTTGGGAACCCGACTTTGTCTCACCCTCCACACAGGTTAATCGCACTCTTGTGTGGATCAGGTTTCCGGGGTTGAATTTGATGTTCTTTGACAAAAGTTTTTTACTGGGTTTGGCCTCAGCAGTGGGGGTTCCTCATCGTGTTGATTTACCTACTGTTAACGTAGCTAGGGGTAAATTTGCAAGAGTTTGTGTGGAAATTGATTTGACTATCCCAGTGGTATGGAAGGTATGGTTTAGAGATCATTGGTATAAGGTTGAATATGAAGGGCTTCATTTAATATGTGCTTCCTGTGGTTGCTATGGACACTTAAGTAGGAACTGCATAATCAAACCTCCCATAATTCCTACTATTCAGTCTCCGGTGTCTTCCCAGGGGGGACTTGCGACGGTGGTCCAGGAGGTTAGTGGTGAAGCTAACGTCGTGACTCCGGCAGAATCACAATCCCTACGCGAGATTCCTGTAACTGACAAGATTCGGGAGTGCGTGAATGGTGGGAAAAATGAGGAAACAGCGGATGATGAGGCGTTGCATGGTGATTGGCTTGTGGTAAGGAGGAGGAAAAAGTGGGGAAGTGATAAATCAAAAGAGATTCGGGTGGAGAAAAACAAGGAGATTCCGACTCAATCACGTTCTAATGATGAAAGCAATAATTTAATTAAGGAGGGTCAGAAGGATAGTATGGGGAGTCCGCATTTATTGGCGTATCCGTCCTCAGGTGGTACCTCACGTGGAAAACATTATGTTAATAATAAAAAGCGGGCCCGCAAAGATGTGCAACCTGGTACACGTGCAAAAGAGCTTGGAAAGCATAACTCCACTCTAGGTAAAACTCCTATGTTGCATGGGGGTGGTCACGTGCGACTCAATAATGACTCGAATTCACACCGAGTTAACTCGACTCAGCCAAGTTTGAAGGGTAAGCCACAGGTTTCGGTTCTGGGTTCTCAGAAGGATACTATTAAGGAGGTTCCTAACAAGGGGTTCGATCTTGGAACTGGAATTAATATATCCCCGGATTTGCTCCGTGGCATGGGAAGCCATTCTAAAAAGGGGGTTGGTGGCAAAGGTAAACCCCCGGACTCATCTTCCACGCAAGTTGGTTTTTCTGCTTCGAAGCATGGTGATGGCTCTAAGGCGGTAGTCAAGGTTTCAACTGAGGTTGAGAATGTGGGAGAGACGGTTTCAGGCATGCTTATGGACTCTGGGCAGTAACTTCGGCCTTTATTCTCCATCCTTTTTCCATCATTTTTTAATGATTGAGTTTACAGATTTTAAGGTTCTTTCGTGGTATATTCGTGGTGCTGCTAATAGGGTTGGAAAGCGTCAGGCTCGTAGTTTGGTGCGAAGTTTCCATCCTGATGTTATAATTTTAGTGGAAACTCATATCCAATTCGTTAGTGCCAGTCGCTTTTGGAGTTCTTTGGGTTATCATCCTAGTGCCATCATGGAAGCTCAAGGCCACTCAGGAGGTATCTGGGTCCTATCAAATGTGCAACCTAGTATTAGTATCAGTGTTGTGGATGTTTTTCACCAATGTGTTACGGTCAGTATTTCTTCCCAGGGTCGTTCTTGGTTATGTAGTGCGATCTATGGGAGTCCCACTCCTTCAGTTCATAGTCTTCTTTGGTCTCATCTTGTGGCCCATCGGGCTTCTTTCATTCTTCCGTGGATGCTCATTGGGGATTTTAATGAAGTCTTGCTTCCGTCTGAGGTGCAAGGGGGTCGTTTCTTAAGAAATAGAGCTGAGACCTTTCATGCAATCATGGATGACTATCGGCTGTTAGATATTGGAGCTGTGGGGTCCAGGTTTACATGGGTTCGAAAGGAAGGAGACACTCGTTTGATCATGAAGCGTTTGGATAGGGCTTTGTGTGATATTGATTGGCGGCATGCTTTCCCGGAGGCCTATGTTGAGAATCTTTGTCGAATTCATTCGGATCATTCTCCTCTCCTTTTGCGTTGTACTGGTTTTATTCCTAAGCATGATGCCAGGCCGTTTCGGTTTCAAGCTGCATGGACGCTTCATGGTGACTTTGCTGGAATTGTCAAGGATGCGTGGACTGGGGGTGAGGGTATGGTTCAGCAGTGCCTTGATAATGTTAAAGAGGATGCGCTTCGTTTCAACCAGCACGTGTTTGGTAATATTTTCAGGGAGAAGCGGAGTATTGAAGCCAGGCTTGTGGGTGTTCAGCGGTCCCTTGAAATTCAAAGATCGAGTGATTTGGAGATGTTGGAACGAACTCTTTAGAGAGATCATGCTAACCTCTTGGCCCGTGAGGAAATGCTTTGGTATCAGAAATCTCGTGAGAATTGGGTTAAGTACGGTGACAGGAACACGAAGTTCTTCCACACTCAAACCATTGTCAGGAGAAGGCGTAATAAAATTGAAGGGTTATTTTTGGGGAATGGGTCGTGGTGTGTTGATGCTTCAATCCTTAAAACTGAAGCTAACAGGTACTACGAGTCGTTATTTGCCAGTCCCATTGATGCCTCGCCTGAGACCTTGCGGTATGTGCTGTTCCTCAACTTAGTAATGAAGGTTGTGAGTCTCTGCTGAAACCGGTTTCTCTTGAAGAAGTCCGTAGTGCTGTCATGTCGATGAAATCTTATAAAGCACCTGGGTCGGACGGGTTCCAAGCCATTTTCTTTAAAACTTACTGGGATATTGTTGGTGGTGATGTTTGGAAAATGGTAGCTGATGCTTTCTCTTCTGGCTCCTTGGACCCTAGATTATGTGAAACTTTATTGGTGTTAATTCCGAAAGTGCAGCAGCCGGTTGAGTTCAAGCAGTTCCGCCCAATTGGTTTGTGTAATGTGATCTTTAAGATCATAACCAAGGTTATTGTTAATCGATTGCGACCTTATATGGCTGATCTGGTTGGTCCACTCCAAAGCAGTTTTATTCCTGGGAGGGGTACGACAGACAATGCTATAATTGCGCAGGAGATTCTTAGTTTCATGAAAAAGTCCAAAAGTAAGATTGGTCCGGTGGCTTTTAAAATAGATATGGAGAAAGCTTACGATCGAGTTAATTGGGACTTCCTTCGTTATACTCTTCAGGACTTTGGTCTTCCTTCCTCCTTTGTCTCTCTAGTTATGCAATGTGTCTGTTTCTCTACGCTCTCAGTTTTATGGAATGGGGAGAGGCTGGAAAGTTTTGCTCCTTCTAGAGGTTTACGTCAAGGTGATCCTATGTCCCCATACTTATTTGTTCTTTGTATGGAGAAGTTATCCGCTCTTATTAATTTGAAGGTGATGGGGAAGAATTGGTGTCCCGTTAGTGTCTCTCGCGGGGGTCCGGAGATAAGTCATTTTCTCTTCGCAGATGATGTCTTCTTGTTCTGTAAAGCCAAGAATGCCCAATGTCGTTTGGTGGTTGATGTTCTTAGAGAATTTTGTGAAGCGTCGGGCATGAAGGTGAATTATGATAAATCTAAGGCTTTTGCTTCAGCAAGGGTGCCTACCAGTGTGATTAACCATTTCAGGTCAGCAACGAATATCTCTTTCTGCCAGGATTTAGGGACTTATTTGGGGTTCCCTTTAGTTTCTGGTAGAGCTTCTAGAAGTCAGTTCCTGCCGCTAGTTGACAAGTTGAGAACTCGTCTTGCGTCTTGGAAGAGGAATTTACTCAACAGGGCGGGAAAGGTTTGTCTTACTAAATTTGTTCTCGCATCCATCCCTACTTATACTATGCAAACCCTTTGGTTACCTCAAAGTGTTTGTGATGATATTGATCGGGTCTCTAGGAATTTTATTTGGGGTAAAGAAGGTGCGACTAGGAGTTTGAATCTTGTTAGTTGGAATAAGGTGACTCGGCCTCGCATGCATGGTGGGCTTGGTGTCAGAGATACTCGCATGGCTAATACTTCATTGTTGGGTAAATTGGCTTGGAAGTTGTTAGCTGATTGTTCTTCGCTCTGGACTCAGTTGCTGGACCATAAATATCTGCACGGAAGGAACTTGCTTTTCATGGAAAATAATCAGCAAATGTCTTATGTGATGAGAGGTATTTTTCGTGCTGCTAGGGAGCTCAAGGATGGTTTTCAATTCAGGTTTGGTGATGGAAGTACATCTTTTTGGTTTGGTAGTTGGTCTCATGAAGGCCCTCTGTGTGAAAGAGTCCCTTATGTGCATATAACAGACACTGATAAAACTATCCGTGACGTGTGGGATGGTGATTCGTGGCATTGGCAGAGCTTGTATACTCCTATTTCGGTCGAACTGACACACTCTCTGGACCAGATTCGGATTCTCGGTTTTGGGGAGGTTGCTGATGTGTGGTGTTGGTCTTTTAAAGATGATGGTGTTTACACAGCAGCTAGTGGATACAAGTGGCTTAGTCAAAGATTGGGGGGTTTTGATTCGGAGGTCTCTTGGTCTTGGCTGTGGAAGCTTCATTGTCCTGAAAAAATCAAGCTCATGCTTTGGTTGCTTCTGCATAATGCCTTACCAACGAATGCTCTTCATTTTCGTCGTGGTTTGGCCACCTCCTCCATCTGTAATCGTTGTGGTGACAGTAACGAGACCGGATTGCATGCTGTCAGGGATTGCGGTTGGAGCAGGAATTTGTGGATTAGCTTTGGTTTCACCAATCCCGTGTTCTTCTCTCATGATGTAGGTCACTGGGTTAAGGAGGCCGTTAAGGGGGAGATGAGTATAAAGTTCCTAGCTATTGTGTGGTGGGCTTGGAGGTGGAGAAACTCTGAGGTGATTGGTGGTGATGTGTGGCACATGGAGCAGGTGTGTTTCAGGATCAAAGGTTTGTTGGAGGATATGCGGTCAAGCTTTATGGATGTTTCTCATGGCAGCCGTTTGATCAGACAAGTTTCTTGGATCAAACCCCCTCTGCATCATGTTAAGATTAACACCGATGGGAGTTATAAAGTTGGTGAGCTCATGGTTGGCTTTGGAGGATTAATTCGGGACCATGCGGGTGTGTGGCTTTCGAGTTTTTCAGGTGGTTTTCATTCTTCCAGTGTGTTGGTTGCGGAATTGCTTGGTATCAAGAATGGGTTGTTGCTTGCTTGGGAGATGGGATTTCATGTGATTCAGTGTGAAACGGATTCACTGGAAGCTTACCGCCTCATCTCTACAACGTCTCTTCCAGGGTGGCATATGTTTGGCTCTCTGGTTTGGCAAATTCAGTCCTTGTTGCGAAGGAATTGGGATGTTAGCTTCTCTCATGTGCTGCGGGAAGCTAATGCTTGTGCGGATGTGTTGGCAACACTAGTACAAAATACATTTTTCAGACTGCCTTATTAAGACCGGTTCCGCACGGAACCGGTCTGGAAGTTAACATTAGTTTAAACCAGGCTGGTTCAATTAAGTGACCAGTCTGAAAATATTTTAATTGAAACCGGTTCAGATGCGGAACCATGCGGAACCGGTCTGGAAATTGGTATTGTTTCATTCTAGAGTGGTTAATTTTGGCAACCAGTCTGAAAAATAAATCAATTGAATGCCCCGTGCGATGCACGGGCAAGGATTCTACTTTTTTAATGAAAAAAAAAAACCCGCGTTATTTTTTCACTCTCCCTCCATCTCCCTCCAAGCACATACTTCTCACTCCAAAGTCCAAACACCTTGCCCTCACTCCACCGTACCTCCACCGTGCTTCCACCTTGCTTCCGCCCCTTCTCATTCTCTTTCACTCTCCCTCACCCTCTGCTCCGTTTCATCACTCTCTCCCGCCTTCTCTTTCCCTCTCTCCCTCTGCCAAAGCTCCTTCACAGCACCGCCGTCGCACCTCCGCCGTCAACCCCCATAAGTCCTTCATCTAATTTCGTCAACATTCAGCTCTGATTTGGCCATTTAGGGTAGGTTTTTATTTTTTGTTTTTTTACTTTTTATTATATATATATATATATATATGATTTACTATTCCTTTTTGCTTTATTTTGGTTTAGATTGCTTATATTGTCTTTGCATGCAACTTAGGGTTTCTTTTTTTTTTTCTCACAGCTCAGTACTCCATCGTCCTCTTCTTTCAACCCTCAGCACTTCTTCCGCAGGTACTGTATGAGTTTTTGTTTCTTATTTTTATTGTATGTGTTCCGTTTATGTTTAACTAAGAAGATAAAAATATGTAATTTGATTCAGTTAAAGATGTTCTCTAGATGCAAGAGCACTCTACTATGCTTCATGTGATGTCAAAAAGTACATATTGCATTATATTTAAGACTAGTAGAGTAGTAGTTGTAGCAGCAGTTTTATTTATTTGAAACTGTCATTTACATGACACTAATTCATTGACAAATGTGATGATCTCATTTATGTAATAACCATAAGGATTTATTTAGAATATATACCCATCGGCGATCTCGGTTATTCTGTTCTGGCCAATCCTCAAGTTCTTCAGTCACTTGTAGTGCAAACATGTATCCTCTGCAGCCTCCTTCCAAGCTGCTTAGGTCCTGGCTGCTTTTGCTTCTGAACTCCCATATTCCTAATGGAGTTTCCTGAAAGTAAAAGTCAACCAGTTAGCTAATGAAAATTTCCACATTTTAACAACAATACTGATCACCTAGATTTTCTTCATCTTCTATCAGTTCCTTTCACCTCATAACCAGTTTGAAAAAGAGATGCTGGTGGTGAGCAGTTAATGTTGATATTACAACATGTTTCTTACTTTTATAATGTTTATGATTTTAGTTGTTAGTTTAATTCGCTTTAGGTGTTAGTTTAATTGTTGTCCTATCTTTGCTGGTGTTAACAAAGAGTGTAATTAGGGGGACCTACATTCTTTTACTTGTTTGGTGTTCAACTAGGTGAATGGAATTAAAGTTCATATAAATTTAATTTCTATGCTACTAAAGATGTTTCCATTCAATTTAGTGAATTCACTGAATTGGTAAATTGTTTGTATATGAGTACATGATAATGTTAAATTATTTAAGTTTAGATAAAATTTTGTTTAAAAGGGTAAAGAAGTTAGATAGATAGAAAAGTTTAAATGCATCAGTTAAGTAGCTTTATGACTTAAGTAGCCAATTTACTGAATTTCACTTAAGTAGCTTTATCAGTTACTTCTGGTAACATCAAATGCATGCATAAATCACAAGAAAGAATTGGATGCTTTAATTTATCATTGAAGCTTATCTGATTGGAAGGACCTTTGATTTCTCATGGTGCACTTTCTTTTTCTAGCTCTAATACTTTTATTTTGCTGTCACAACCTGCATGGAACAATGATGTTTTATTATTTTTTTTATAAATGATTTGCCATTAATGTGTCACTAATTTCATTCCTTTTTGCTTTATTTTGGTTTAGATTGCTTGGATTATCCTTGCATGCAACTAAGGAGCAGCTCCAGACAAAGAAGCTAAGGTGAATTCTCTTTCTCTCTTTTAAGTCATCGTTGCTTTTCTCTTTCTTTTTCCTTCGAATTCATATGGCCAAAGTTGAGTTTAGATTTTCCCATGCCTTTTCTTTGATGCTCAACAATTCTGAGCTTTTTATTCTGGGTTTAGGGATTGTTAAAAAGCTGACACAAATATCAACTTCCACTTAGATTTAAGAGTTTAATTTGTTTATATCTTTGATTTCATATGTTTTCTAGATAGCTATATATATATATATATATATATATATTATCTACTGTTTAGTAGTAGTATAAGCATATGATGAAGATGTTATTAACCAGAAGTACTAAAGTAGAGTCAAACCAGATTAAAAATAAGATTAGATGATAGGCATTGGTGTTCTAATCATTTTTTCGCTTTATCGTTGACAGAATGTTCTAATCATATTACTATGCAAATTGCAGACTTAAACAACCAAAATAAAAATGATTAGAACACCAATGCCTATCATCACCTGATTTGAGAAGATTAGATTAGATAAGAACAACATAAATTCCATTTTAAGAGCATATAAAGGAGTGGTTTCTGATTATTAGTATGAGTTGGTGGTTTCTGTTGGTGTATAGTGATTATTAGTATGCGTTGGTGTATAGTGAATGGCACTGAGATTTAAGAGCATATAAAGGAGTGGTTGTTCATTCAAGTTTTGGTTTTATGTGCTAGCTGCCAGTAGTGCCAGCAAATATGTTACCTAGAATTTCGTTACTTGCACGCACATAATAAGTCATTTTGTTTGCTTTTGGAATTGCTGAAGAAAGCATGTTTGAACCTCGAACAGAAATCCCTCTGTTCATTTAATATACACACGGTCTTTAGTTCCTTAATTTAGTGACAGAATCTGACACAAACAACTATTTGTTAAGGAGAGAGAATTTGGACTCATTATCTTCCATCACCACTCGAAGTTGATCAAAGGAGCTTATCAAGATTCTTAATGCTAGATTTTATTGCCTTTAATCCTAACCTCTAATTTGAGTTATGGACAAAATTCTAATTAGACGATGTCTTTGTCAAATTGTAAAGTTTGTTTGCAGAATAGCCCTGCCCCTCCCCTTTAGTAAAACATGATACTATTTACATGGATATACTTAAACAAAAATCAGATGCTATTACTTACTTTAAACAATTTCTCACGTATGTGCAAGTTCAGTTTCAATCTACTGTTAAATCTATTCAAACAGAATGGGGAAGCGAGTTTAGGTCTTTTACTCTTTTACTTCAGAGTTTAGGGATTAGACAGAGTTATATGCCCTCAGACTCATCATCAAAATGGAGTGGTTGAGAGGAAGCATAGGCATATTGTTGAGATGGGTTTAACCTTACTTGCTCAAGCTTCTCTTCCCACTAAGTATTGGGATCATGCCTTTCTCTGTGCTCTTTACTTGATCAGTAGGTTATCCAGCCACTCTATTCAAGATCAAATACATTATTTTCTTCTTCATAACTCCTATCCTGATTTTGGTTTTCTCAAGGTATTTGGCTGTTCTTGTTATCCATGTCTAAGACCCTATGTCAAAAAAAACTCCAACCTAGACCCGAGGAATGTACTTTTCTAGGATATTCATATACACATAAGGGTTATAAATGTCTCTCTCCATCAGGGAGAATTTTATCTCCAAAGATGAGATTTTTAATGAACAAAATTTCCTTATAAACATCTTCAGCACTCTGCCTCATTGAGTTCCTCTTCCTCTTCTTCTCACTCTGCTCCTTGTCTTACTGGTCTTACTCCAGTTTCTTCTAATTCTTCCCTCTCCTCTGTCTCTGCATCTTTACCATCTACTACTTGACCTACTATATCCCTTTCCAACCCTTCTCCTATTCCCTCATCTGATTCTGTCCCTGATCCAACACCTGCTCAGCATTGTAATACTCACCCTATTATCATTAAATCTAAATCTAGTGCATTAAGACAACAACCTTTTGCTTCACTTGCATTGGCTGAAACTAAAAATGCAAAGTTAGCACTTACTATTCTTACACGGAAAGAGGCTATGGATCAGGAATTTCAAGCTGTCATGAAAAATAGGGTGAGTAATAATCTCATGAAAAATTAGCTCTTACTATCCACATACTTAGTGTTGGGCCACAACCTAGTAATAATCCCCTGCCAAGAACTCTTGCTACACTCATTTTGGATAAAATCCAGTTTTGATATCATTGCAAAGAAGGGCCCAGTGTTTCTCAAGGAACCTGATTGCCCTTATGAAGCCAGAGGCAAAAACAGCCCCTACCCTCATAACCTCTTTGTTTTGACAAAGACCACAAAGCAATTGGGAATACATGCTTTGGTAGGAGTCAGGACAGAGGACAGTCTCATTTGGGCTTGTGTAGTTTGTGTGTGGGTCATAGGGTCTGTCTCTAAAATAGGAACTTTTGTAGTAGCTGGTCAGAACTGGCCTTGCCACTATACCTCCAGGTGTTTTGGCCTCAGATTTTATGAACATTAGGTGCATTAATACTCTATTCAATGAAACACAACCCAATATGATTAAAAAAAAGATCATTTCTAATTCCAAATCTTCCTTGCTGATATCTACAAATTTCTTTTCTTTGCACACTCCGTGGCCAAAGCAGCCATTCGTAGTTATTTTGGAGTAGTGGAGTATAGCTTAGTTTTCTTTCTCTTACTTTGCTGGTCTGATTTTCTGGTCTGATAGCTCGAAAATGCTCTAAGTAGAGACATGACTGGATTGATTTTCTGGTCTGATTTTCTGATCATTTTCTGGTCTGATAGCCCGAAAATGCTCTAACTATAGACATGGCTGGTCTGATTTTCTGGTTGCAGAAGTTGTTATTTTCTGCTTCTGTTCTGTTGTTTTCTGCTGCCCTTTTTGCTGCTGAACTATCATTTTTCTGCTGCTGTGTTCTTTTTTGCTTCTGTTCTGTTGTTTTTTGTTGTATCCTCTTTAATTTTACCTTTCTCTAATCATAATCCGTCAAACATCTCCGTAGATTAATATGGATCGAAAATGGATGAAAGCTCGTCGTTTATCATCCGAATATGAGGAAGGAGTGAAAGCATTTGTTAACTTTGCAGTTAACAATGCAAAAGACCGCAATAGAATCTTATGTCCTTGTCTACAATGTTGCCACGCAAGTTTTGTCACTGAAGCTGACTTGCAAGGTTATCTAATGTCTTATGGAATTGATCAAAGTTATACATGTTGGGTGAAACATGGTGAGACTAGATCGGATTCCACTCATCGAAGTTATGCCTCAAATGTCACCGATACAGTTATGCACGATGAGGGTGATCGGTTGGAAGACATTGTAAATGCGGTTGAAGAGGATCTCCGAGATCATCCTGAAATGTTCGATAGGCTGCAAAGTGATGCAGATACACCATTGTATGATGGTAGTGAGTTCACAAGATTGGGAGCGGTGATAATGTTGTACAAGTTGAAAGCAGCCAATGGATGGACTGATAAGAGCTTAACTGATCTACTTGCGTTATTGAACCAAATGCTACCAAAGGGTAATGTGCTTCCGAGTCGAACATATGATGCCAAACGAATGTTATCCAGTGTTGGCATGAGCTATGAGAGGATACATGCTTGTCCAAATGATTGCATCTTATATCGCAATGAATATGAAGATTTAGACGTTTGTCCTAAATGTAATGCATCGCGATATAAGAAGCAGCCAGCAACTCTAGAGAAGATGGCATCGACTCCTGCGAAGGTGGCATGGTACTTTCCCATAATTCCAAGATTTAAGCGCATGTATCGCAATGTAGAAGATGCAAAGCACCTGACATGGCACGCTGATGAAAGGATTAAAGATGGCAAGTTGCGTCATCCTGCAGATTCTCCACAATGGGCAAAGTTTGATGATGAATACCCTGACTTTGCTCATGAAAAAAGAAACCTACGCCTTGTAATGTCTACCGATGGAATGAATCCCCATGGCATTCAAAGTAATTCTCATAGTTCATGGCCGGTGATTTTGATGATTTATAACCTTTCTCCTTGGCTATATATGAAGCGCAAGTACATGATGATGTCAATGTTAATTTCTGGGCCTAGGCAACCAGGAAACGATATTGACGTATACCTCGCTCCACTAATTGAAGATTTGAAGCTAATGTGGGACACAGGTGTAGAGGTGTATGATGGTCTAAGGGAAGAAAATTTTTGTTTGAGGGCCATGCTATTTGGAACCATTAATGATTTTCCGGCATATGGTAATCTGTCAGGGTACAGTGTCAAAGGACGGTATGCATGCCCTATATGCGGAGAAGATACAGATAGTATATGGTTAGAGCATTTTAGAAAGCATGCCTACCTTGGCCATCGGAGATTTTTGCCTAAAAAACATCGTTACCGAGGGTGGAGAAAAGCATTTAATGGCAACACAGAAGAACATGGTGCTCCTCCATTGTTGAGTGGAAAGAAGGTGTTTAAACAACTAAATGACCTGAAATTCGAGAAAGATTCTGTTGGTGAAGTTGACACAAAAGGATGGAAAAAGATTTCAATTATGTGGAAATTATTGCCATATTGGGAGTCCTTGCTTGTGAGGAATTTTCTGGATATGATGCATATTCAAAAAAATGTTTTTGATAGTCTACATGGTACATTAGCCAATGTGGCAGGAAAAACAAAGGATAACCTCAATGCGCGTAAGGACATGGTTAGTATGGGAATAAGAAAAGAATTGGCACCGATCGTGAAGGGAAAACGTACGTATTTACCTCCAACGTCTTTTACTCTGTCAAGGAAAGAGAAAAAAGTTTATTTTAAGTCTCTTGGTCGGGTTAAGGTTCCATCGCAGTACTCTTCAAACATCCAAAACCTTGTATCAATGAAGGACCTAAAGTTAAAGGGTATGAAGACTCATGATTGTCATGTCCTCATGGGGCATATGCTACCAATAGCTATACGCTCTATTTTACCCAAAAAGGTTCGGATGACCATTACTAAATTGTGCTTTTTCTTCAAGGCTCTTTGTAGCAAGGTGATAGACCCCGCAAAGTTGCCAGCGTTACAAAACCAAATTGTTATCATTTTGTGTGAACTTGAGATGTATTTCCCTCCATCCTTTTTTGATATAATGGTTCATCTAACTGTTCACTTGGTTAGAGAGACCAAGTTGTGTGGGCCAGCTTACATGCGATGGATGTATCCGGTTGAACGCTTTATGAAGATATTAAAGGGGTATGTGAAAAACAGAAGTCGACCCGAGGGTTGCATGGTTGAAAGGTACATAGATGAAGAAGCTGTTGAGTTCTGCTCTGAGTTCGTAAGCAATACTAATTTCATAGGGCTTCCAAAGTCTCGCCATAGGGGAAGAGAAGAATGGAAAGGGACCAGTGGAAAGAAAGTAGTGAGCATGACATTATCAGAGAAGGAGCAAGCACACTTGTATGTTCTACACAACACTGACTAGTTTGATCCATATGTTGAAAGACACAAGAACATGTTGCATGGCCTTTACCCAAATAAGAGTGAAAAATGGATACAAGAGGAGCATAATCGGACTTTTACAAGCTGGATAAGAGGCACAGTTATAAAAGACTTATCCGAAGATCCAAGTTCAGTTTCAGATAGAGTAAATTGGTTGTCAAAAGGTCCTAACACCCATGCCATTTCTTACACCGGATATGATATCAATGAATTCACATTCTATACAAAAGAGCATGACAATAGGAGTACCGTGCAAAATAGTGGCGTGACCCTTGTGGCTCAATCTTTGCATATCTCAGATGCCAAAGATAGAAACCCCATATATAAGAATATGTCATACTTTGGGGTCATTGAACGCATATGGGAGTTAGATTACACGAAGTTTCGTGTTCCCGTGTTTGGATGTAAGTGGGTTGGTAGCAAGAATGACATTCAGACTGATGAGTTAGGGTTCATTAAGGTGGATCTTAATAGGATAGGGCACAAATATGAACCTTTCATTTTAGCATCTCAAGCTCAACAAGTATTCTTTGTCACCGATCCTGCTAGTGTCAAGTGGTCCATTGTTCTTTTGTCCAACAAAGTTGATGTTGATGACTATTATGAAGATGATCCTTTTTTTGGGGTTTCACGATCACTTGACACTGATTCAACTGAAGATAGCAATACATACATGAGAGATGATCATAATGAGGGAGTTTGGATTTGGGAAAACCCAAAGAGAAAAAAGAGAAAAATATCCTACTATGTGTATGATTTTCTTATCATTTTTTAAATTGTAATATTGTTTGTAATACCCTTTTTTTTATTATGCATTATAGTGTTTTAATTTATTACAATTGTTTGTTGATGTAGATAAATGGCTCCAAAAAAGAATGACGACTCTATTCCCAAGGAAACAAGGAAGAGAGGGGACCGTGGTAGGACAATCATGAAATCTGTCATTCAAGAACGAAGTAGACGTAATGCACTTTTAGAGGTAATATTCACACCTACTAATCACTATTGATTTATTGCCAATTTATATTTGTTTGCCTCTTTTTTTTACTGCTATTTTGATACCTGTATATGTTGTATTTGAGTTGCACGTTTCAAATGAACATTGCAAGTATCAATACTCGTTCATTGCTGTATATTTGATGACTATCATTTTGAACTTTGCAGGTTGAGTGGAATCGTAAGGGACAACCAATTAATCACAACGCATCAAGGTTTACTAGTTACATTGGTTTAGTTACCAGACGAGAAGCATCAATTCTCGTTCCAGATTGGAAGGACCCCTATCATGATGAGGCCAAAGAAGAAATTTGGCAAGATATATTGGTATCATAATTATTTATGACATATTTCTTATATATTTATAATTTAAGCTTCCTTACTTGGTTTATAATTATTAATGTACAATGATGCTTGGCAGAATACATGGAATGTCAATGAGTGTCATAAGTCTTTTGTGTTGTCTAAGGCGGGGACTGCACTCAATAGACACATACATAACTTATCCATTCATCTTCAAAATGGTCGTGTGGAGCAACCACCAAAGAAGTATGTTGATATAATCTCCAAAGAGGATTGGCTTGAATTTGTGAAACATTGTAATGATCCTGCTTTCTTGGTAAGATTAATAAATCATCCTTCTTTGTTGGTAAGATTAATAAATGTTGTTTGTATCATTTAAATGTTGTTTTAATCATTCCTCTTTCTTGATTTACATGTGGCTGCTTAGGAAATTAGCGCGGCAAATAAAGTAAGAAGTTCAAGGGCCGGCGAGTGACCATCACGAATAGGGCGTAAGGGATATGCAAAATTGGAGCAAGAAATTGTATGTTCGAATCGTTAATGATATTAATGTATCAATTAGTTATAACTTTTTTGATTAATTATCTTACTAATTGTATCAATGACTAATTGTATATAGCTTTATGAGACACAATCAGAAGAACTGTCACTGCCTCGCCATCGTTTGTTTAGGACAGCGCGGTTGGACAAAAATGGGCGCACGAACAATCCCAAGGCTCTTCAGATCATAAGAGATATTGTGAGTATATTAATGTCATCATTTTATAGGGTTTTTATATCTCTTTTTTTTAAGGTTATATGTTGTCCAGAACCTAATCATTACTTTAATGCAACAATGAGATATTAATATAGCAGTTTGAACATTTACCAGGATGAATTTGAACAAAGTGGTATTGTAGTAGACAATACCACTTCTGAAGACTTACTTTCACAAGTATTAAAGAAATCGGATCATCCTGGTCGGGTGGTTGGTGTGGGAGCAGGGGTCACAAAAACTGAATATTTTCGACCTAAAAAAAAAACAAAAAAAATTTGTGGATGTTGATCAATACAATAAGACCATGGAACAGTTGCGTACCCTCGCGGCTGAAGTTGAAGAATTGAAGAAGGAAAAGAATGATAAAGGAAAAGAGAAGATGGAGAATTCATCAGATTTACCCACTCCAAATAGCATCAAAGATAGCTGCACACCTGCTATCAATCTTCTCAAGGTATGATGCAAACCATGGGTACTAATTTAAAATTTGATTCAGTTCTGTAGTTTGTGCTTTAGGGACTAATAACCCTATGATTCTTAATTTTTTGAGTTCTATAGTTGTTATTTTCTCTAATTTAGAATTGTGTAGTTGTTATTTTCTTATTCTCAAAAATCAATGCAGAGTTTAGTCAAATTTCCATTTCCCTGAGAAAGTAAGAACAGAATCTCAGAGTACCATTTTAAAGTACCTCACGTGAAGTGAGATTGTTAAACTTGTGGTCAAGTTTTTTCAAGTTTCTAAATTCAGCCAAGCATGACACATGGGCAATTTCAAACTCAGAACAAAAAATAGGGAAAGAAAAACAATTTTTTACTTTAAGTATAAATCAAAGTGGAAGCAAATACAATTTAATAAGTATGGTGCAATTGATCAGCATATTTTAAAGAAAAGAAAATGTTTGGCTGAACAAAATCTGCACAAGTAATATGGCGAAAAAAATGTAACAGTTATGCAAGGCTTTTAACTTTTCTAGATATTCTTTTTTTCTAATCAGCATGTGGATTGACATTATCAAATACACTAAAGAACTTTATCAAACTCAAATGGAAAAGAGTAAGAATCTACCTTCATTTCTGGAAGAAGACCTGGAATCTTGATTGTATTGAATTTTTGGAGATTCTAAAGGTATAGAAGCTACAACCGGTGGTCGCACAATAACAAGTTACAGTTTTTTTCTGTTTTATGCAATGGGAGTTCCCCTCCTCTTCTAAACTACTCTGCAGAAAGCTTTGCTAATTTATAGAAATTTGATTCTGGTTATGTCTTGACATGTCTGTTTTCTTTGGCTGATGAATAACAATGTATTGAGGCTTTGTTATATTGAGGCTTTGTCTGGTTATGTCTTTACATGTCTGTTTTCTTTGGCTCATGAATAACAATGTATTTCTTTATAGGGCATCAACCCATGTGTTCTTTTAGACAAACATGGGTGTGCAGTTGCCAAAGGTTATATGTATAACCTTGAGGGTGACATGTTGCATGGTAAAGAGCTCCCTCAACACCATTTGAGGGTCTCAATCAATTTTCCTATTGATGAGAATGCACCTTTGCCCATTGAGAATGAAATGGACAATCTTTTCACTGTGGGAGTTGTTGTTAAAGCTTTTGTTGCATGGCACCTCTATTTGCATTTATACAAGGTATTGATCCTAACAATATGTTGTCTAGTTTGCTACTTATTATTGTCCTTATTTTGTTTTTGCCATTACTTATAATTTTCTCTTTGTGTTTACTGTATGTTAAGGCTTTTGTATGAAAGGTTGGTGGTTCCCTTTGCTCTCACAGAGAGGTTCTCATTCCTGTCCCCTCATTTAACCCTTCTACCATCGGCCAAAGATTATATAGTAAGCGTGTTAAAAAAAACATAAGAATGATAAAGGCAAATGCTTTTTGGCCCCATATAATTTGGGGTAAGTAATTTGCATTGTCAATATTTGTTTACTGTGCTTATTAATTTAATTTGTACCAATTAGTACTAATTTGGTGTTGCTCAATTTTTAATTAAATTAGTTTCCATTGGGTGTTGGTTGTCATTGATGTCACGGGGAGGACTATATACTACTTAGATTCATTGGCTCGTTCAAGAGCTGAATCACATAGGACTATGATGGAACTCTTTAATTCGTAAGTACATGGGCTTTTTTTACTACACATTTATTTGTTTGTGCGAAAGTGCATGTGATTATCCTCACATATTGACTGCTGATTTATTTTTTTAGATCTATCATAGCTTATCGTGGAACCAATGGGGACACCTACGCAAAAAAAGAGTTAAATGCACCCTTCAAATGGATCAACATTAAGGTATATACAAAAGAACTTGAGTTTTGCTCTTTTGTCAATTTGATCTGTATCTATTTATATCTCATTTTTGGGAATCAATATATGTGCTTTATTTGTAGTAGTGATAGTAGGTCCCTTTAAAGTTAACAATCATGTTTGGATTATGTGAAATTGTTACAACGGATAAAAAAATTTGACAAAACTATCATTGTGAAATTGTTTCTCTCTATAGCTTTACTCTATATCTTCATATTTCATATTTCATTTTGTTTGGGAGAGAATGCCCTTGCTGAGAATGTGATCATTGAACCTTACACCTTTTACTTGGATTGGGAGAGAATGCCCTTGCTGAGAATGTGATGTTGAGTATTCAGATTCTTTTGATTGGGCTGTAGCTGGAGACATATTACATTTTTGCGTACTCGGAGTTGAACAATCTGAGTTTTCCGCCAGTGGCGATATGGGGGATACTTTTCTCACAATTTGTGCTTTGTTCTTTTTGTTGATCAGAGAAGTTAACCAACACTCCAGGCGCAGTCTGCATTTGCCTGTTAGTATACCTGCACGAAACATTGGAAGTTCATTTCAATGATAGCGATATAGAATTTCTACAGGACACTCTACTTCTTGATTTAGATTAGAGACTTGCTTGATATTTCCACCACCTGTCACATTGTCACATCATATAACTTTGGACCTACAAAATTTTTATGTGTATGCACTTATAGTAGTAGTATAAAAATACATACCTTATCTTACATCTAAATACTTTTTACCAAATGATTATATTGCTGATGAAACTTGATTGTTACTTTTCCTAAATGGTTTGTTACTTGGTTTTATTGGTATTCACCTCATCTCATTGGTTTGTTTCCTATATTTGTGTTTTACAGGTTCCCAGGCAAACAAATGGTATTGACTGCGGCTATTTTGTGATGAAATTTATGAAGGACATTGTGTTGCATCACGAGGATAATAAGATTCCTCAAATGGTTTGTAACTCAATTGGTTATATTATTATTATTCAACTACATTGTTTATATTAACATTGAAATTGGTCATATTATTACTTGGTTGCAGTATTATGATCATGGTGGCTGCAACTCTAGCAATGATTCTTTTAGCCTCAAAGAACTAAATGATCTCAAAGAAGAATTTGCTTCGTATTTCTTAGGATTATTTTCTATCTTGTCCTAGCTAGGTATATATTATTGCTCAAGACTTTTCCCATTTCTATAATTTCTAACTGTCATTTGGTATGACAAAGCATTTAATTTGTTACATCAGTCATCCATTATTTTTTTTTGCAGGTATCACTATCTTTCGCTGTGCACATGTGATGTGGAAAATGATGATGCAAGCTTTATCTTTTTTTTGGTGAACGATGCAAGCTTTATTTAGATATATATTATGGGATTATTATTATCATGCCCCTATTTTGTTGACATTATGGCCTAGTAATTCAAGATTTAGCTTCCAACAATACAATATATAGGCTGTACATATATTATAAACAATTAATTAGTATATGCATGTTTCATTTCTGTTAATTGCCTCTTTGTTTCATATCGGTGCATATCTTAATACTTGCCAAGATGCGTGCAGTTCAAAAAATAATTCAAATTCAGATTAGTTCAAAATAATAATTCAAATCGATTCAACAATTAATTCGGAATTTGTAGTTAAAAATAATGATTTAAAAGAATTATTCAGACCGGTTGAAAATTATTATTCAGACCGGTTCAAAATTATTATTCAGAACGGTTCATAGTATTATTCAGACCGGTTCAAAATTATTATTCAGACCGGTTCATAGTATTATTCAGATCGGTTCAAATTATTATTCAGACCGGTTCAATGAATTATTCAGACCGGTTCATGGTATTATTCAGACCGGTTCAAAATTATTATTCAGACCGGTTCAAAAATATTATTCAGACCGGTTCAAAAATATTATTCAGACCGGTTCATAGTATTATTCAGACCAGTTCAGAATTATTATTCAGACCGGTTCAATGAATTATTCAGACCGGTTCAAAATTATTATTCAGACCGGTTCAAAATTATTATTCAGACTGGTTCGAAATTTTAAATCAGAGCGGTTATTAACCAATCTCGTTAATATAAAAAAGACCGGTCAATAACTGGTCTCATTTAACATGCATTTTTAGCAACAGGGGCTTTAAGACCGGTTCGGAACCGGTCTGAAAAATGTATTTTGTACTAGTGCAAAGATGGGGGTTGCTGGGGGCTCTTCTCTCTTGATTCATGATTGTACTCCTGCTGCGATCAGTTTGGCTCTTGCTAGAGACTGTACTGGACATATCTTTGTTAGGAGTTAGTTTTCTTTTATGTTTCCATAGCACCAAAAAAAAAAAGGAAGTGAGAAAATGTTAACATTAGGATATTATGCAATTAATATAAAAACGGTTTTACTTGTTTTAAGTCATGTGATGAAGCTAAGTTTTACTTGGTAAACTAAAAAACACATCATTTTTAAAAAAATAGACTGTATATCCTTTTAATCATTATCCTTTCTTAATTACTATTATCTTAAACAAATATTTTAAGATATATTGATGTGAACGTCCCTTAATGTCGGCTTTAAACACCTCAAAATGCGCTTCAACATAATCCTTTCTCCTCTTACTAATCCGATTATCTGTAAGTCTCGGACTAGACTTAAAAAAAGATAAAAGTTAAAATGTGCTTCTAAATTTTCTCCTTATATATACTTGCATGTCCTTTTTATTTCTCATAGGGGACATGCAGTGAGACAACCTTAAAGAAGGGGAGGAAGCAGTTGTAACTTATACGCACGTATATACTTCTTTATCTTCTTCCTATTGCTTGTCTTTGTCTCTCTTAATTTGATAAACAAAAACCAAAAATGTATATTGTAAAGTTGTTTTCTCAGTCCAAAACTAGGAGATTCCATGCCATAGCCTTACTTTTATTCTCTTTAGCATTGCAAGAAACTACTTGCTTCAAGGAACATATTCAGACGTCTCATTTCAGGAAAAAACTTGAGGAAAAAGTAGCCACTGCACTTTCCAAACCACTCTCACTCGCATCACCATCTTCAGGATTAGAAAGGGTACGTAGGTGACAATATTTCATTTCATATTTATTTTTTTTTAAAAAAAAGTTCTAGCATTTCTCTGAAACTTAAAGAAAATAATAATAAGTCTCATTTTTTCTATTTTGAATATGTGAATTAGAATACGAGAGTGTTCTATCCAACTGCATATGGTGCAGACCCTACGGGGGCACGTGACAGCAGTGATGCCATTCTTAAAGCTATAGGAGATGCTTTTAAGATAGGGAGTGGGTTTGAATTGCTGCCAGGAATTAAAGACCTTGGAGGTGTTGTGATTGATCTGCAAGGTGGAAGCTACAAAATCAGCAAACCCATCACTTTCCCTTCATGTGGCGGTAACGTTGTGGTTGGCATCTTTTTCTCTCCTCCCATTGTTTTGAACTTTTGATCAAGAGTTTATTTTTTTTATAAGCAAATTATATTAAAAAGATGAGTACTAAGGATACTTAACCCTTTTACATGATGGACATTACATAATATATTGAATACAAGTTCACCGCCTCATATGCCAATCATTCAATGAGATATTAAAAGTAGAGTAGTGGTGTACTGGTGTCACATGTACATCCAAAATGCACATGTGCTTGTCTTACATGCAGAAATTAAGCAGGTGTGCATACAGATATAAGCAGATGTGCATCCAAATATCAATTCTGGATGTACATGTAACATTAGTGTTAAAAGTGTTATAAGATGTTTTAATTAAGACTAATGTTATTTGTACTCTCTCCATTTCTACTTATTTGACTTTTGGGAAGAGAAAATTTTGTTTCAATTTAGTTGGTCTTTGGAAATTCAATGTGATATTAATAATTGATTTTTCGTTGTTAATCTTGTAGGAAATATTTGAAAATTGTTAAATAAATAATTAATGGTTAAATAAATAATTAATGATGTAGCATAATGTTATTTATTTGTTAAAACATAATGTCAATTTTATTTGTTCAAACATGTAAGGGTTGTCAAATTTTATTACTCCATCCGTTTCATGTATAATGTTGTTTTAACATTTGTATTATATTTCATAAGTCTCGTTCTTTTATAAATCCAATACATAATTAATACTATTTTTCCAAACAAGCTCATATTTATTACATTCTCTTTTTCACTTCTAATACCTTTCTCTCTTCAATAATGATTATATATGGGCATTATAGTCAAAATACAACAAATTCTTACATCATTTAACCATTTCTTAAAACCCCTGCATAATCTTAAAACACACTACATATAAAACAGAGGGAGTATTTAAACAATGAAACTCTTAATGCTTCGTAAAGTTAACTTTTTTAATAGAAAAAATTAAAAAATTGACTAAATTAAAAGCGCTAAGCACTAAAAAATTAAAAAAATCAATAAAACTTTCTTTTAAACTTTGAAATGAAGTCACTTTTATACAAAAATATTTTGAGAAAAAAAAAGATTTTGTTTGAAACCATATTGAAAAGTTAAGGGTAGAAAATCTATTATCTATTATTTAACCAATTAAATTGTATATATTTAGTAAAATTAGTTTTTTAATTTTTTGATAAGTGTAAAATAAATTGGAATGACATCTTGGAAGCTGAGAAAATAAATGAATGCAATTTTATCTCTACATACAAAAAGAAGAATATTCTTATTAAAGAAATAAAGAAATGATTTATAATTATTATTATTAATTATTCCCTCCATCCCTAACTATAAGACTCTTTTGACATTTTTATTTTGTCTCTATTTATAAGACCCCATACCAATTTTCAATGATCATTAATTTTTTTTTCCACAAACACCCTTATTTACTTAACACTTTTTAGATTCCCAATAATTAATAGGGGTAATTTTGAAAATACACATCAAAAAGTTCACATTCTCAATACAATTATAATCAACTTTCTTAATGGACGTGAAATCTCCCAAAGAGATCTTATAATTAGGAACGGAGAAAGTATAATCTAAAATATAGTCAATAATTAAAAGTAAATGAGATGATTATGATTTATATATTGGCCACGCTAAATTTAATGAAATTGTTAGTTAGTCATCGACCATGTAATCTGGAACTCATCTCAATCTTTCACATTTATTTTTTTAATTAAAAAACTCAAAAAGTAAATAACAAAAAGGAATCACCTTAAAAAGTTTCATAAATTTTTCTTAGATAAATGTATTATTTATAAAAAAAAAAATGACAACTATGGACATCTCCAAATTTTCCTTTATAAATGCAGCAGTTCTATTCTTAATCTTCTTGTACTTAAACTTGTACATGAATTGTTGATTAGGTAAAAGGAGGAACCTTGAGAGCCATAGATCCATTTCCTGGTGATCGTCATCTTGTGGAGTTAGCAACCACCAATCAACATGGCTGCAACAACAAAGGAATAAACTATGAAGACATAACATTTCAAGACATCCTTTTCGATTCTAGCTATAGGGGTGGAGGAATTTCCATTATTGATTCTGCTAGAATCAGAATTAACAATTGCTTCTTCCTCCATTTCACCACCCAAGGAATTCTAGTCAAACGAGGCCATGAGACCTTCATATCAAACTCTTTCCTTGGGCAACACTCAACAGTTGGAGGCGACATAGGGGAGCGACAATTCGGAGGCACTGCCATTGATCTTTCTAGCAATGATAATACAATCACAGATGTTGCAATTTTTTCTGCTGCTATTGGGGTTTCTCTAAAGGGTCAAGCTAACATGATCACCGGGGTGCATTGTTATAACAAAGCCACGGGTTTTGGTGGAATAGGCATTTGGGTTCAGTTACCAGGATTATCACAAACTCGAATTGATAATTGTTACATGGACTATAATGGAATAGTCTTAGAAGATCCGGTTCAAGTACATATCACTAATGGATTTTTCTTAGGGGATGGTAATATTATTTTGAAGTCAATTAAAGGTCGAATTTCCGGTTTAACTATAGTTGACAATACGTTCAGTGGGAACCCTAATGCTAAGGTTCCAATTGTAGCTATAAATGGGAAATTTAGTAACATTGATCAAGTGGTGATTGATAGGAACAATGTCAATGGCATGAGTTTGAAATCAACGGTTGGGAAGTTAAGTGTGGCTGGAAATGGCTCAAAATGGGTGGCTGATTTTTCAAAGACTTTGGTATTCCCTAATAGGATTAATCATTTTCAATATTCCATTTTCTCACAAGGGCAACCCAAATTTTTTGCACATTCAGTGACCAGTGTGTCAAATAATATTGTAGTGGTGGAAAGTGAGAAACCAACTAAAGGGGTAGTTTCCTTCTTTGTTGAACAATGAGTTATTATGTACATATTGTGGGGGCTTCTCAGTTATTTTACTTAGTTTGTAAAAAATTGACTAATAGAAAGAATAAAAGAAAAGGCTCCATGTGATGATTTTCAATATGTTTAATCAATGTCATTCATATGTGAATAATGTTAAACATTTTCTTTTATTTTCCCCGTATATAAACATGTTAAACATTGATTTTCAATATGTTTAATCAATGTCATTCATATGTACATAATGTTAAACATTTTCTTATGTGTGAATTTGGGTTCCCCGTATAAATGTTTAATCAATGTCATTCATATGTGAATAATGTGAATAATGTTAAACATTTTCTTTTATTTTCAATATGTTTAATCGATGTCATCCATATGTGAATAATATTTAATCAATGTCATACATATGTGAATAATGTTTACAAATCCTAGTTAATACAATGCGCACTAAGTTCAGTGGAACCCCTTTAATAGATACAATCAATTAATTAACATATGCAAAGAAAATTCAAGCTTCATTTAATAGGAAAATATTAATTTTAATTTGAAAAGGTGATATATTTTGGATATTATATATATATATATAGATTTCAAATAAATATTGAAAATACTTATGTTTTAAACTATCAAAGTACGTATAACATTTATGTTAGAGAAAACTGTTAATATACTATTTCTAATAAAAAGGTTTTGATAAAATAATATGTTATAAAGTAGGTAAAAGGGGTCATAATTAAAGAAAAGATAAGAAAGAAATAGGAAGAAAAAAAATGAAGAATAAGAGGGAGCTAAAATAGAAGAGCATAGTCTCGCAATCTTCAACAAGCAAGTTAGGGGTAATGCTAAAAACGTTAATGTATAAAAACTTCAAGAATGTTGGGTATTTTAAAATTGTTGCCATTATTTTAATTTTTTTTATAAACAATTGTTGCTATTATTTTATTTTTACATATTTTCCTACGGTGATTGCATTGGGGTCGTCTCGACACATGTGTTAATATGTGATTGTACAATGTCCCCATTTTTAGAGGCCTTTTTTTGTAAATATTTTATACACTACTGAAAAAAAAAACTTTTAAACTCGATTGTTTTTGATTTTTAAACAAGGTTGCAGCGATGATGTGAAAAACGATGATGTTGAAAATTACACTTTTAAACTCGGTTGTACAAACAGAGTTAAAAATATTAAATTTTTAAACTTGTGGCTTATATTTACCGAGTTAAAAGAGTTTTTTAAACTCGGTTCTTTTAGTCAATCGAGTTAAAAAGTGTGCATTTTTAAACTCTGTTGCAAAAAAGACAAAAGCTGTTGCAAAAAAGCCTTTATTGCAACGACTTTGGTCGTTGCTGGTAAAGCCGTTGCAAAAGGGTATAGCAACGACTTTCTTCGTTGTTATAAAAGAACGGCTTTCAGCAACGACCGTCGTTGCAAAAGAGATGTCGTTGCTAAACAAGGCTGGTAGAGCTGCGTATATGTAATCTATTTCGCAACGACATTGTCGTTGCAAAACACCTTTTAACTTCTGCAACGACATTGTCGTTGCAAAACACATTTTGCTTTTGAAACAAAAAATTATCGTTGCAATAGCCTTTTTTTAATTAAAAAAAATATTTGACCAAATAAATCTTTTATGCTTTAAATTCTGAAGTATTTTTAATGGGGTTAAATAACTATTAAATTTATAACACATACATTAAACAAAAAACTTGTTCAATTATTGTAAATTGTGTATTACTAGACACAAAATAAGAACATATACAAAATAAGAACATTTATGGATAGTCTTTAATTGAAAGAGTATCCAAACTAATACAAAATTAAGTATCCAAACTAATACAAAAATTTAAGTCTTTTTTAACTCGATAGTGTCATCTTCAAGGAAGAAATTAAAGACACCACTATGCTATATCAAAACCTATGTCTTGAAGTCCGCCCAGTTGGTGGCTGCATGGACACTTAGGATTTCCCCCTCCCCAGGTCATGGGTTCTAATCCCAGACCTCCCATGTAAACCAAAAAAAAAAAAAACCTATGTCTTGAAAGAGGCCATTTTCGTTCCTAATGGTTTCAGCTATCAATTAAAGTGTCTTCCTCTTCACCTAATTATGAGGCTATCCTCCACCTCATCAACACTTCTAAGAAAGACAGTCCAGCACAAACTCCTCAATCACATTATGATATATAGAAGACAAAGTAGAACGAACATGTTGTGAAAAATCCAATGACAGTTCCTGAAAAAAATGTTATAAAATATTCAAATTATGCTAGAGGAAATTAACAAGTTTAGACATCTCTACTAAAAATTAGTGCCTCCCTGAAAATAAACTAAGAAATGCCATTTCTATTATTAATGAACAATAGAACTAAATACACTAAGTCACTACCAGAATCTCATCAAGTATTGCATCTTCTTGCAGAATCTAGACAAAGTGCAATTGATTAAAAGAGGAACAACTACAAAGTAAAGGGAATAAAAGAGAATAATGTAAAAGAAAAGGGAATAAAAGAGGAACAACTACAGAGATAACTTGACAAAGAAAATTAATGTAATTGATTATATTTTTTAATACTGACTTCATTATTAGATTTTATTTAGCAATAATGAACAAGTTAATTTCATTGCAGCTTTGTATAACAGTTCATTTCCTTCTGACATTCCAAAAAGAATAATATAGTGCTCAAGCAAAGAAGGTATGTTTGGAAACCACAGCAATTTGGAAGTAACTACCCTATACCCAAGCCAACTGTGCATGTTATAATCTAGCAACTATAGCGTATAATGCTGCAAATCCAACTAGTTTAACATTTTAAGACCACTCACAAGTAACAGGTAGGAAAAGTTTTTAAAAAAAAAACTTTCTCGGCACATGTTGGCTACTAATATCTAAACAGAATTTTGTCTAATTTCAACAACTTTCTGCATGAAGTGATAAGCATTACTTCTGATTGCTTTTCTAAATTTCTATGATAATTTAAAAAACTGAATAGATAGGGAAGACACACTGATGTAGACGGATAATACAATGATTTTATATTTATGGGTTTTTACATGTTATAGCTGTTTTGAGAGGGATAGCAAATGCAAAGAGATAAACTCACCTTGCCATTCTAGGGGGCAAATCTTAAGTTAACAGCTTTCCAGTCAGACAATTCCTCGGTATTGCCATCTGCAGCTTCATCAATTGCTGATAAAGCTTTCTTAAATTTCTCAAGTTTTGCAAGAACCTGAAGAGAGATACACAAAGAACAAGGTTACTAATGAATACTGATTAAACCATCACTTTTATCCCCCAAAATAAACAGTCATAAAATGATTGGAACAAAATTTTAATTCTATGATGGGAAAACTTCCCCTATGCAACACTGCTCTTGTTTGTGAAGAATATTTTACAAGAAAATTACTCCCCAGCAGTAAAATACAACAACTATGCTGGCCTTCTCCCTTAAACACACAGTAATATGCCCTACTCTCAAAAATGGGAAATGCCATGGAGCATAGATTTGACACATCAACAAAAGTTCAATTATCAATCATTTCTTCATTTTATCTATGGGAAATGCATTTATAGGAAGCAACATAATATGCATAACTTAACTGGAATGACCAAGAGAAAATAATCAGATCCCATTGTGATTCTATGGAAATCAATATTCTAATTTCCTATTGAGTTACTTGTTACAAAAAGCTGCTGCAAAGCCAAGTCAAGATTTGCATAAGCAACAAAAATGGATGCTGCAAAGACATCAATCTTCACACATCAATAAAATCAGCTTCATCAAATTCAAAACCAATCTACAATAGAGACTAATTATATAACTACTGGAAATTAAGTGAATAAAACACTTAGAATATGGTTTCACTTAGAATAAAACTAACTAACCTCTGTACCTTCTCTTTTTCGCAGCATAATTTAGAACAATCAAAGAGTTTAAAACAAATTATCTTAACAAATTCAAAACAAGTTTATCTCTCTATTGATTCAAAAAATATGCAAAAAAAAAAAAAAGAAGATTCTGCTAACTGATATGATATAAAATTTAAAAAAGTATAGCAACATCTAACTGATCCTTATAATCAAGGATAATTGTGACCTTGTCTATGAATATTAAAGTACCCTTGATCTTAGGCATTCTTGATGCCAACTCATCATGCATCATGTGTACTAAAATCAAGGCTCCTATTCTTTAGGACATATGAAATATTACCTTCTTTCTAGTTGTGAGTTAACATAAAAACAAGTAAGCTTCCTGTACTTGTACTGAACAAGCACACATGGCCCTATTGTGGAATCTAAATTTTAGCATTAGTGTTTAAGCTAATATAATTGCGGATGTTTTAGAAGCTGAGTACGAATTACAAGCTGCATAATCAAGAAGAGAAAAAGTGGGGGTTTGGTCAAAAGACATAGTGGCAGAGCCATGAATTACCAGTACCCCCTTGGATCAATGTTTAATAAAGTAGGCCATAATCAAGAAATAAGAGAAAGCTATGAGAACATCTACCCTAAAGAGTCAAAATCTTCTAGCAGAGCCATCCATGTGACACAAGTCTGTTACAATCATTGACCTTGTGCTTCTCCCCTCCTCACCTCAATCTATATAGATTATGCTAAAGCACAAAATCATACTTCAAAGTTCAGACAAAACAAATGATATCTCTATAGACTCTTTGAGATTCTGCTAAAGCACAGAATCATACTTTAGATTTCAGACAAAACAAATGATATCTCTATAGATTCTGCTAAAGCACAGAATCATACTTCAAGATATAACTACAAAAACTTACTGCAACTTGCTTAATTTTCAAGATATAACTACAACTTAGTTTCAGTAATTAACAACATAAACCTGTACATAAACCTGTACATAAGCCTGAGGAATTCACTTTATGACCATGACTTCTCTTTCTTCCCTCTTTTTATTATATTTTATAAGAACAGCGAGTATAAGTTATACTCCCACCATAAAATACATGTACAAAACAAGAGTTCAAAACCAAGCAGCCAAATCAACAAACCAAATAACAGAACAAGCAGGGGATACTAGCTAATACAATCCCACAAAAGCACAAACCAAACCAGTAACTGAATAGCTAGACTATTTAATTTTGATACTGCAGAAAGCTCCATCTAGCAAAGAAAGGCACTGAAATTCAGACTAAAATAAAAGACTGTCTTTAAACCATTTAAATTCATAGACTATTTAAATTAAAGACTGAACAAAATGGAAATTGTGTTCTGACCCAACAAAGCTCAAAATTTTTACAACTTCCAAACTGAACATTCAGTTTCTAGTTGTGCTATGACATATCTCTCTATTTAACAGTAACTAGTGGTATTTATCAGTTTTTCACAATTTCACCTGTTCTATTTTACATATGGAAAATATTTGAACAGCTTAAAATGATGATGTGGCAAATGTTCAATCAAAAGCAAGTCATATCCTTGTCCTACCAAATAATTAAAAAAGCAATTTTGCACTGCGTACCGTACCTTATAACCTAGAACAATAATTGTAATCACAAAGTTAACAATCAACATAACACAAAACAATGACAAGCCATTCTTTCTCACAATCGAATTATCTGGTTTTATCGATTATTCAAGAGATGGAAAAGTGCAAGGCTATAAGAATCATATAAAATATTGCGGAAGACTATAAGACCAACTGAATCCCCATCTTAAATTTAAGAGGATCTGTCTCTTTTATTTACAGTTCTGCATATGTTCTATCAGAATCATATCAATCTTTGCTTACTGAAGTTATGATCTAGAGTACAAGACTATAAGAATCATATAAAATATAATATACCTGCATAATCATAAGACTATATCAAACAGAATATAAAAAAGAAAGAGAGGTTGTTTGTAAGCAAACCTAATTTCATGTCCATCTTCTTCTCTGCCAGCGCAATTGCCGCAGTTACAATGCTTACAAGTGTTGAATAAAAAATCTAGTAATGAAGAATTAAAAAGCAACAAACCTAGAGTGTTTATTAAACAATTAATAATATTAAATATGAAAAAAAGGGGCATAAGCAATTGAAGCAAAAGGAGCAAGCAATAAGTTATCCTCCTCTGTGGAATTCATTCATAAATTGAAAAGAAAAAAATCATAAAGAAGAAAAGTAACATATATGCCAAGTCAACAGAACAAATCGGTACCTCTTCAACAAGGGAACCTACACATTAGTTGAAGAAGGGACGACGGTGGCAGTGTAGCCTACAATCCATCAAAATCTGTTTTTAAATCTTCAAAAAGGAACTTGAGGCCTAGTAAACAAATTGATCATGACCATACATCCCTTGTCAAACTAACTCATTTCTTTGTAACATGATAAGCAGTCAATTTTATTTTTTTATTTCCAGTCATAACCTACACTTTCTACTAAAACAAGCCTATTTCTAATCCTAGCATGCATAATCTGAAAGCATTTTCGTGTTGCAGGATGTAAACTGAGTACTTAGCTAACTTCTTCACATGTCTGCATTTCAAGTATAACAAAAAAAAAAAAAGAAAGAAAACAATCATAAGCCAAACCATTGATATGTTTAGGTATTACACAAACAAATACAAGTTCAAATCCTATGCATACATAGGAACATAAATATGAAAAAGGGTGACAGACCAAGTATAAGCTACAGTACATTTCTAGAAGACATTAAACATATTCAAAGGATACAAGAAAAAAAGCAAGTATTAAAAGCACAGGTTAAACACATAATATCATATAATTAACAACAGAGACATTTAGCTCACCTAGTTTGATTACAGAACTCTCCACAGTAGTAAACAGATCTCTTCTTTTGCTCAACTGTGACGACTCATCCTCAGTATCATTAATGTCAATGGGATGTAATATTGTGGAAATCAGCAGTGCAAATCGCCAAAAATCTTTAAGCTCTCTTAAGAGAAACCCTAAATAAAATATGAAGCGTAGGCATATCAGATAAAATTCATAATGTACAATAGTTTAGGAGTAAGAGAAAAGGATTAATAAGGGCACGAAGAATCAAATTCATAATGTACAACTGTGTAGGCTTGGAGAGTGGTGGTGTAGGGTTTGAACGGTAACGATGTAGGCCTGGGCGGTGGCGGTGAAGCAATAGCGGTGGCTAGGTGGATTTCGCATGAGGCAGAGAAGGAAGAGAACCAAAGCTTGTGTGAGACAGAGAATGAAGAGAAGGAGGTTGCGATTCAGGTGGTCGGTAGCGGTGGTGGCCGTTAGCTGCAGCGGTGATGGTTTCTCACTTGATAGTCACCCTTGAATCGCACCCTTGCTGCTTTGCTGCCACCGAGAATCGCACCGAAGGCCACCGTTATTGCTCGAACCACCGTGAGCATCTCCCTTCGTCACTTTCTCCAAATAAGATCTATTACCAAACCCTAGTCCCAAATTGAAGTTGAACGCAAATTCAAAACAAATTGAATCATGAGCAAACACAATTTGAAATAGAAATTATGAACCCAATTTAGTTAGCAAACCATAACCCTCAAATGAAACCAAACAAAGTTAAATGGAAATGAAGGGATAGAGATGAGTTATCTCTCCTTAGAGAGAGAAAACCGAAGAGATTAAGAGGTAGAGGGTCGGTGTTGACTGGTGAGGCTGAGCGATGAGGCTTGGAACAAAGAGGAGAAGAAGAACTGAAATGAAGGGAGGGAGAGGGTTCATTAAAAAATGAAGAAGAATAGAGAGAGGTAGAGAGATAACGCGTGAGAAACGAGAAACGGAGGAGAACAGTGAATGAGTGAGTGAAGGAAGGGTTTAGGGAGTGAGTGAGTTTTAGAAGCTTCTGGGTTAAAAAGTGTTTTGAAGTAAAAAAAATATTTAATTATTTTATTTTTTATTAAAAATATTATTTAATCTTTTTGGCAACGATAATGTCGTTGCAGAAAACAGGTGTTTTGCAACGATTAAAAAAACGACATTTTTAAGTCGTTGCAAAACACCTATTTTTAGCTAAGTCGTTGCAAAATGTCGTTGCAATAAAGGGTTTTTTTTGTAGTGGTTGTTTATTGCAACTGAGTTAAAAAGTATTTTTAAACTCGATTGTAAAATACAATTGAGTTAAAAAAGTCTTACATTTAAACTCGGTTACTTTTTACAACCGAGTTAAAAAGTCTTTTTTTTATTATTTTAATTCCTATCTAGTTCAAGTAACTACTATAAGAAATATGAGCCAGCTCCTCTAAATTGGTTGCAGGCTCTATACATGCAAAGAAATACACCAAAATGAAGTTATATTTTAAACTACCACCAGCCATTACAACATTTTTTTCAAGTGAAGAACCTAAAACAATATCTTTCACTTCAACCTTTGTATCTAAACTACTATAATCACATAAAAATATAGGATATAAATAGGTAACTTTTGTGAGGAAGTTAATATTAATATTATGAAAGAGCACATGTCAACAAAGAAAAAATACGCAGCCTACATTATAACTTCAAGAGCCTTGTAGGCTTTTTGCTCTAGATTATGAATCCTTATGTGCATCACTTGTAGGCTACAACGAAATCCTTACCCCAATGATTCTTTTTTGCACCAGAAATCCATGCCCCCTCAGAAGCCTAACAAGAACGATGGTGGTGAACGGATTTGTCTTTAACGAGTTCCGAGCGAGAAGCATTGGTGCCAATCAATGTTTTGTTTTCTAAAAGACTTCTCAAGCGAAGTAATCAAACGATTAGGTTGAGTTTTATCTCATGTTGATGATGAACGACGACGACTAACGCTAACAACAAAATTAACACGAAATGAACGAAGTGAGAAGGATGAAAATCACGACTGACAAAATGAAGAAGAAAACGAGCGAAAAATAAAACACGAACTTTGGTAGAGAGAAAATACGAACCTCGTTGGGTTCTGAACCAGAGGGAACATCGAACCAAAGGGATGCAACGAAGAAGAACCTTGTGGCGAACGAAGAAGAAGAAGAACAACAACAGATGGACGGAGAAGAAGAACGAAGATGCAGCGGGCAGTGGTTTGTGGCGGCGGAATGAGAGGAGCGACGGAGAAGAAGAACGAAGAAGATGTTGTTGCTCGGTGAGAAGGCCAGGGTTCGAAGAAAGCATGGAGAACGTTTGTGAGTAAAGAGAGCACTGTTCGTGAGTTTTGAATTTTAGGGAATGACTTTTTAACTCGAATAGCCGAGTTTAAAGGTTTTTTTTTAAATTTCTTTTTAAAAAAATCGGTCAACTAAAATGACCGAGTTAAAAAGTACTTTCTAACTCGTTTGTAAAAGAGCCGAGTTTAAAAGTCTTTTTCTATTTTTTTTTAAATCTAGAAATTATTTTTTAACTCGGTCCTTTTAACAACCGAGTTAAAAAAATACTTTCTAACTTGGTTAAAATTACAACCGAGTTTAAAAGTAGAATTTTATTTACAAAATTGCCACCGCGTTTTTTTAAACTCGGTTTTACAGTGACCGAGTTTAAAACTCCGATTTTAAAAGTCTTTTTTCTAGTAGTGATACTATGTTAGGGTATATTTTTAAATATTAAAAGTTTATTACTAATTATTATTAATATATTTAAAAATTAAAAATAGTTAAAATCACAATCTTATATATGCAACATTAGGGTTCAATTAACTTTGGGATTCGTATTGAAAATAAGAAAAACAAATTTTCTTTCTGCATGTCATAGTGAAACTAAAGGAACAAGGGAGAAAAATCACACGCGATCTGGAAGTAAATTTCATCTTCGTTTTATAAAAGAAAAATAATCTCATTATTAGTGTCATTAAGCTTCTTCTTTGGCTCTTTCAGTTCTTTTCACTCCCTGTTAACACGAACGACTTTTCTATTCTTTTTCACCCTCACCCTCATCCCAAACTATAGTCACCTCACATTATATATCACTGCCACTCCCCAGTTCCCACGACCCCACTATCGTCATCGGTTGCTGGATAACAGATTTTTTTTAACAAGAACAAAAATTTATTCCAATAAAATGAATCTACATAAGCATCATTGTACATAAGAGCCACACCTTCTATGAAGGATTTGAACATAGGTACACAATCATGTGCCCAATACAGACCAAAATCAACAAACAGCAAAACGATAAAGTCTACTTCAGGAGAAAGTGAAGCAACGGTTACATCACCAACCCTACAACTACCAAAGATATTAGCTCAACCTACGTAAGAATTACCATGATGATCTCTACCTCCTTTAAAACCTTGATAGGAAAACCTCATAGGGAAAAATCCTAATCATGGGAAAAGTCACCATAATTATGTTGGTAGTTTCTTTTGGTCCCTCTATTATTAGATTCTCATAGGTTTTGGTTCCTCCACTGTCATGGGTTTTGAATTCATCCTCTTACATAATGAAAGTTGTCTTTTTATCCTTGAGAATTAATGCAAGAATATCATCCTTAATTGGTCATAGAATGCAATACATACATCACGTTTTCAGTGTTTCTCATCAAAATTTAACAGGATGGATAAAACCAAAACGTTATGTAAATGCAAGGACCAAAACGAATTTTTTTTCGGGGATCATCAATTTCAAAAGTGTCAATATTTATTGGGATCATTTTGGTATTTAAGCCTTGTATAAAACGATGATTTAGTGACTTTATTCTATGTTTCATTTCCTTACTGTAACTTAAAACATATTAAAAAATAACATAGAAAAACTATAAATTCTAGTACATAATAATCGCAATTACACAAGATATCTTATGCACAAGTAAATACACCAATAATCTAAAGGATCAAAATCTATACAACATGTTGAAGAGGTGTGGCTTATCAAGCGCAAGACTTGGTTTTGCAATTTATGCAATTTATGGATACAAGTTTAAATCTTACCTCAACTACATTGAGGTTGTTATTTCAATGAAATGGTTTACATTCCTTTATGGTATAGACGGAGTTGTCCATTTGAGTGATCTTTGTGTTGCAATAAAGGTGAAATTTTCACGGTCAACAAAAAAAAATTGATACAACATAAACCAATAATGTATAGGAATCTACATAGTATAAAAGAAGATTTTACTGATTAATAATATTTTTTTTAAGGAACTGAGAAAAGATACAAGAAAGCTTTATAATTTAGATAATATTCGATTAATTTTACCATGGTTTTACTTAGATTAAGTAATTCAAAGTCTTTTATACATATATATATAAGAGCAAATTAAAGCTTTTCAATAAATTAAAAATACTAACTTCTAATTTATCAAGGGTTTAAAAAAAAGCATTATCCTTTTCAATTTTTTAATCAATATTTAAAAAAAAACATTTTAAGGGTTCTTTTCCGGTATTAATTAATGTCAACTGAGTATAATACTCATTTCTGAAATGGTCGGTTGTTGATTGTCATGGTTAATGGATGGACAAGATGTAAAGTTAAGGGAAAATATTAGTGTAGAATGCATACATCGAATTTTTTGACAGGTTTGATTCAAACTTTTTTGTTTTGTTTTGTTTTGGGCTTGTTTGTAACCTATATTTCTCTTTGGCCTAGTGACTGATTTTTTGGTCCCCATTTCAAATTTCCATGAACCAAAATATTCTTAAGAGTGTTAACATTTCCGGTTTTATGAAATCGGAAAAGTCTTTTCATTTTTATTGAACCGGAAGCAATTTAAACATTATTCCAATTTTGCTAAACCGAAAATTGGATTCCAACTTTGTAGTACGAAAATATATAATGATTTCCGGTACTACAAAACCGGAAAAATATAATGATTCCGACTCAGAGCCGTTAGATGAGATTGTTGATAAAACTTTATCTTTGGAGCAATCCACACCAACCATTGGGAGCACGCCACGTCTGCCACCCACTTTATCTTCAACTGACACAAATTCAAAGACTCATTCAGTAAGTCTTGATGCTATTCCATTCCACGAGGAAGCATGTGCTGGCAAGATTCCCTCCTTAATTGTTGATGACCAACATGCAACGACAACAATTCATTGTTGATGACCCATAGATAGTTTCGTCTCTACAGAGACGGAATTTATTAAATTTTTCGGTTCCACAAAGCCGGAAACCATATTCCGTTTTAGCAAAATCGAAAATATGAAATAAATTGCTTCCGGTTCAACAAAACCGAAAAGACTTTTTGGGTTTCATAGAATCGAAAATGTTAACACGCTTAAGGGTATTTTGGTCCATAAAAATTTAAAATGGGGACCAAAAAATCAGTCATGGGGACCGAAAAGTAATTTCCTATTTCTTTTCCCTAACAGCCCGTATTTTTCCTTCTAGATATGATCTATTTGTTTTTGTTCCTTGTTTTAATTTCTTTTTGAACATCCATACATACATACACACGCATATATATGTGTATATATATATATATATATATATATATTTCTTCTAGGCATTCAACTTCCTAATAAATGAAAGGGGATATACTATTGATATTTGTGTTTTTAAACGATCAACTTCCCTGCTAAGGAGGTAATTGATACCAGTATCATTTTGAACGAAGAACAAATTCCTTGTCAAGGGGATGCCAATAATACTTGTATACATGAAAGAAACACTTCCTATGCTACCCATAGTGTCATTGACACTGTTGGGTCATTGGCAAGTGCACCGGGTCACACAAATAATATAGTGATAAATAGAGTATCGTTCTCACGATGATTAGTGTTATGACAAATATCACTTTAATATGGTTAAACCAATGAAATTAAAAAGATTTATTTAAAAGGAAAAGAATATAAAGTTCGAAAATTGAAATAAAACTATGAAAATGGAAAAAGCTAGGAACATGGTTTCCAAAAAAAGGATTATTGTGCCAATGTATTTGTGAATTCCATTCCTTTTAGTCAAAACGATTCCGGATATAGTGAAACCTTGATTCCTCAAGCCTTTCAGTGTTTATTATATTTCTAAAAGTCCTTAATTCCTTAAGCTAAATTTAGATCTATAACCTTTTTATGAAAAACTGTCGGAATATTTATGTTATATAATCTTTACAAAGGTATTTCTACTCTCTTGCAAAATTACAAAGTTTGATTATAGGTCTATTTAATCCCCAATCTTCCAATTGCTGAATTAAACACCAAATCATAAAGTGGTCAATTCTATGAATACATTAAAAACAACAATCAAACAATTGACTAAAAATTGGAATTTCATTCACAAATAAAAGAATTTAAACAATATCCATACTCATCCACCACATTCCTATGAGAAAACTAGTAATCCATTAAAAAGAATTAGAAGAAGAAAAATAATCGATGAACTGCATAGTCAAAGATTAGAAGTTACCCAAGAGCAATCCCTCCAAGAATGTCACCTTCTCTTCGGTATTGTTGATCTTCTCTACACTTTCTTTTAAGCTCTGGATCTCTATATGTCTCTCCTTTTTCTGATTTTCTATTCTATATTTCTCATTGACAAATAATCCTCATTTTAGTTCTATAAATAATTGAAGAGAAGATTAATCCTAAATCCAAAAGGACTTTTGAGATTTAATCTTTTATCTCCAAAAGGAGTTATCAGATTTATCTTTCATCTATAATTGAGGAAGAGATAAGTCCTAAACTAAGAAGGAATCTTCAAATTTAATCTTTTATCTTTAATTGGAGAAGAAATCAATTCTAAATCAGAAATGATTCTGAAGTTTTAGGGCCTGTTTGAATACTTGTTTTGAGAACAATTTTTTGTTCTTAAAACAAAAAAACAAAAAAATCTGTTTGGTATACTTGTTTTGTACAAAATAGTTCTGGAAACAATATCTGGTTTTTTGTTTTAAAAACAAAAAAAGGAGAACATGTCAACATTGTTTTGCTTCTTAGAAAAACACGGAGAACAACAAATTTTAATGGCAATTTTGTAATTAAAAGAAAAACACATCTCACCTGAATTAATACACATCATGCTCATGCTCTCTTCATACAATCACACTTCACGCTACATTCAAGTTAATGGCAGGATTTTTTTTAATTTTAATTTATACATTAAATACGTCTTTTTTAGCATTTTTTTAAATATTTACATAATTCCTTTTTTATGTGTGCCTATTGAACTATTATTATTATTTTTATTATTACTCTTGTTGTTATTATTATTATTATTATTATTATTATTATTATTATTATTATTATTATTATTATTATTAACTAAGTGCATTTCCTCATCCTATTGTCAAAAATTAATTTTTGGCTTAAATACAAAATGGTCCCTATAAATATTGACCTTTTTAAAATTGGTCCCTGTAAAAAAAAAGTTTTGGTTTTGATCCCTGCATTTAAATAACGTTTTGGTTTTAGTCCCGGCGTTTACAAATCATACACCAAATTAAAACTTTCCTTGATTCGTTCTCTGTGATCCATGTCTCAAAACCTTACAAATCATACACCAAATTAAAGCTTGTTCAACCTTCTTCAATTTGGTACCAAGTTTGCTCGATTTGGTGGAGTGTAGAGAAAGATATAATCTTGCAAAGTTTGGTGTTTAAAGCTGAAATCTGAATTTTAGATTCGTGAAGCTCTCTTTCTTTGATTCGTGTGGTAAGCTCGAGCATCCTTTGAGCTTCAAACTTGTTTTATTTTCAAGATTACATATCCTAGTTTTGATTCTAACCCTTGATCACGAATTTTTATGCCTGATTCTCAGTGGTCAACACTGATTTTGTGTAACACCCCTAATTTTCGTCTCCCGAACAATAGGAAATTAATAATAAAAAAGTTTTATTATTAATTTATAGAATTTTTTCAAGTTTATGTTTTGTATTTAATTAGCCTTAAATATAAAAATAAGTGGAAATATTTTTATATGGCAAATAAATGCAAAATATAAGAAAATTGCATTTTGGTCCCTGGATGAGGACTAAAAGGCAATATTAGAATAGTTCTTGGAGGGAAAGATTTAAAAATATTAATTTTTAAATTTTGAACTGATCTAACCGGTTAGTAATGCCCTGTAACCGGTTAGACGATGAACTCAGAAACTGGTTTAGTGGAATTTGATGAGTAATCGCTTGAATTACCCAAAATTCGCCACGATTACTGCACAAGATTAGTGGTAATACACGCGTCAACATGCATGCCCTTTCAATTTGTCTATAAAAGGCTGAATTTCTAATGAATTAAGGGTTGTTCATCTGAATTGTTGGTGGAAAGGCTGATTTAGGGTTTTAGATTCGCGGAGGCAAATTCTCTTTCGTTCTTGAGTGTTGAGAGACGAGTGATACACAAACACGAAGCTTACATCCAGAGCTTCGTGTTGATACCAAATTTGTGAGTTAAGAGTGAGTGTGGAAAGAGGAATCAAGCTTGGAAGCCAAGAGATTGAGTCTGAGCTCTGTGCTGTTCTGATTCTGGAAGCTGATTTCCAGACTCGATTTTGGTAAGCTTAGTTAACCTTTAAGTCTCAAACTTCTTTGATTCTCTAGTGCATGTACCCTACTTTGAATTCTGATCATTTTCCCTAATTTCTTTGGCCAATTTCTATGTCAAATTTGGTGGTTTCTGGACCCTGTTGCTGGAAACCGAATCTGAGAGCAGACTTGGGGAAATTGTGGGAATCTGTGGATTTTCTTCAAATCCAGTGATAACCTTCATCAAGATCGTCTTAGAGGTATGGGAGAAGTCTACACTATACTAGATTTAGACTAAAAATCGAATGATTTAGGATTTGAGTTCACAAAACTCAAAAGGGCATTATGTGTTTTTAAGCACAATGGCTTGGAGGCCAAAAACTTGCTCACTGTGGTTTTGAGCAACTTTAATTTGATGCATGCAAGCTATATAAATGCTGAATTCTGTGTTTGAGTGCTTAATCTAAGTTTTGTTGTGTTAAATTGTGTTTATGTGAACTTTCATGCAATTTGATACAATAAACTTGATGCATGCAATATGAATGTGTTTCTGGGTGTAAACATGTTTATTTTAAGGCATATGAACTTTGTGCATAATGAAATTTAGGATTATGAGAGCTGCCACTCGTTCCCATCCTTCATCCCATAGAGTTGTCACTGAGGAGACTCCTTCTCCTGGTCCGACTGAGTATGATAGGACTGCTTCTGCGGATCCTAGACCCAGTGGTGGGGTCTCTACACCGTCGGGCGAGGTCGAGGAGGACCCCGTGGAGGATGAGAGCGAGGAGGAGGTGCATGTTGAGCTGACTGTTTCTGCTAGAGGTGGACCCGCTGGTTCATAGGAGCCTGCATAGCATAGGTGTTTTGGATCCTAGATCCTAGAGATAGAGCTGTGGAGGATCTGAGGAGCTGCTGAGGACATGGAAGACTTGCTCTGGGACTTCTGCTTTTGGACTTTGTTATATATTGTATATATTGAGAGGTCTTAGAGTGAGCTTTTATTTTAGTGCAGCTGGTCTGTATATGTCTTATCAAAACTTGCTATCTCGACTTTTATTCACTTGCTACTGTACTGATGGGGTTTTATTTGATGGTATGATCTATATATATATATATATATATATATATATATATATATATGATGTTTATTTTCCTCAGCAGTGCCCCATAAGTACTATTTTTCTTCCGCGAACTCTGATTTCAGTTTATAAAGAATTCGGCGAAACGTATACATTTTATATATGCAAATCCCACTCGAGAGGCAAATAGTGTATTCAACTGATAAATACTAGTAATATTTTTCTTAATCAAGAAAATGCGTTCTCGAGAGTTTTTCTCAATTTAAGATAGTACTATGCCGAATTCATGTAACGGTTTATGTCGAAAAGAGGTTTTTGATTAAGCAAGTAATAATATTAAAAAAGGAAAAATTTTCTAGTCCTAATTTTGATAGCAAGTAGTAAACTATTTGGAAATATTAATTATTTTCAAGTCAAAAAGAGAGCGTCACATTTTGTACCCTTGCTGAACTGAAAACATAGACTTTGAGGTTGAAACCAAAAACTTGGGATTTCCCCAACAAACTCGTTTCTTTCCACTCCAAATCAATCCAAACACTCGTTTCTAACGTGATTGATAGTCAATATTTATACACTTTTTTATACACTAGCCGGTGTATAAAATGGGTTCATTGGGTTCTTTATAATTCAACAAAAATATAAATATGCTTGAGGGAAGATTGTGCAAAAAGTGAGATGCGATTAAAAACGACGAACCAACATAAAATAAGGAGAGAGAAGATTGTCGAAAATATGTGAGATGAGAAGAGGCAAAACGTTTTTTCAATAAGAAAGTATGGTACTATTTTTATGTGAGAGAAAATTAATCAATGAAAAAGTACCTTTGATTTGCTTTGGTCTAATTCATTTTATATTTTTAAAATATATCTAAGTTATTTTTAGATAATCAAAGCAATTATAAAAATGATTTGAAAAGGAAAAAGTAATTTACAATTTAAACAAGTTCTATACTATTTTTTTCTTTCAAAAGGACGATTCCAAAACAAATTTATCAAACAGTTTTCTTGTTTTTTTGTTATGAAGAATAGTTCTTGAGAACTGTTTTATAAAATAGTTTCCAAAGCAAAAATATCAAAACACAATCAAACAGGCTCTTAATCTTTTATTTTTTTCTGATCACGCCACGCGCTTGGGCGCACGACCTTCTCGCTTGAGCGCATATTCCAGGCGCAGTTGGGCGGGGTGCTTTCGCTTGGCCGTGCCATCTGATGAAGTTTTTCTATTTTTTATTGATTTATGCATTAATTTATCACGCCTAGGCACATGGACCTCACGCTTGAGCGTGCCAGAACTGCACTTTTTGTCTTTTTCTTCATCTTCTTGATTTTTCATTGCTTTTCTACACTTCCTTTGCTCTTATCACTAGAATTGACTCTTTTATTCACCTAAAAACATGTGGAAAAAACACCTAAACTAGTGATGAGTAATGGAATTAAAACTGAAAGTAAAACAACCTAGAAACTACTAACTTACTAGGAAAATCAAGCAAAAACCAAGGTAAAAGGGTATAGAATCAATTGGAAAACATCATATATTATTAGGGCCGAGAATAAGAATGCAAAATGGATATCTCTTGTGGGAAACTTAATGTTAAGTCTTTTTATTCTTTCTATATGTCTCTTCCCAATATAAGTTATCTAATTTTTGGGTTCATATCCTTAGCCCTTAAGATTGAGATTGCTGAGATGGTAGGAACAGGTTCAATGTTCTTAGCTTTAAGACCCGAGGTTAAGAAAATCCATATTTAAATGTCCAATAAAAAAATTCTTAAATATTTACCAAACTTTAATATTAATAAAATTATTAATATATAATAAATAAATTATATACTTTTCATTTAATTTAATATTTAGTCTAATTTTCATTTAAATTAATAACACATATATATTTCATTTCTAAACGTGTAACTTTTCAATATATCAAATATATATTTAAATTATAAACCTTAAACGTGTAACTTTTCAATAAATGAAAGGGGATACTATTAATATGTGTTCTTAAGTGAGCAACTTCTCAACTAATGGGATAATTGATACTTGTATCATTGAAGGAGCAAATTCCTTGTCAAAGAGGGCATCAATAACATTTGTATCCTTGAACGAAACAACTCTTGTACCACCCGGAGTTGTCATTGACACTAATGTCCTAGAATAGTAAGAAAATTTAAAATATATATTTTTAGAAATTAAATATATGTTGGGTGGCTGTGCATAGTCTTCTCTCTATCATGACCAACTCATGGTTGTTGTTGTTCTTTTCTATTTTAATTCAATGGCTTTTGTTACATTTTTATTTTCAACCTCAGATGCATGAATGGTAACAAATCATTCTTCTCTCCTATATAAGGAGTCACACTTTCCATTGTAACTCCTCCCCATTCCATTTTTCTCTTATGCAATAATAATTTAGAAAGTTCAATATATTATCACTTTGCCAACTTTTCTTCTATTTAACTTCTCTTTAATTCTCCAGTTGATTTGATCATGTGCTTCTGCTTAATGCATATACCTTAACAAGTGGTATCTAGAGCGCTTACTCAATTAAGAATTTAAAATGTCAACTGTTACCAAATTTGACATCCGAGAAGTTTGATGGCAAAATAAGCTCTTCCATTTGGCGTGTCCAAATGAAGATCGTTCTTACTCAAAACGGATTAAAGAAAGCTTTAGATGGGAAGTCAAAGAAACTGAATTCTATGACTGATGAGCAATGGGACGAATTGGACGAAAAGGCGCTTTCAGCAATGAAACTTAGCTTATCCTAGGAGGTTCTCTGTGAGGTAGCAAATGAAACTACCGCCGCGGGATTATGATTAAAGTTAGAAACTTTATTTATGACCAAAAGCCTCGCAAATAAGTTTCGTCTCAAGGAGCGCTTATACATAATCTGCATGGCTGTAGGTACATCTATTCAATCTTATCTTGATGAGTTCAATTCCGTTATCATGGATTTGGAAAACATGGATATTAAAATTGACGATGAAGATAAAGTTGTTTTATTGGTTGTCTCTATGCCTTTCATCTATAAACACTTCAAAGAAATAATGTTGTATGGTAACAATGATGCATTATCCTGTGAAGATGTTAAATCTAATTTATTGTCCAAAGAAAAATTTAATTTAGAAGTCCATTCCGAGGACAAGGGTGAAGGTATGAATGTCAGATGCAGAACTCAAGAAAGATGGAATACCAGTAATAGAAGGTTCAGGTCTAAATCTAAGGGCCACAAATCCAGCAACTTCTGTCGCTATTGCAAGAAACCAGGGCATGTTATTTCTAACTGTTATATCTTAAAGAAGAAACAAGAAAAGGAAGGAAAGAGAAAGTCTCTTCAATCCGCTGAAGCCGCAAATGTAGAAAATGATTCTGACAGTGATATTTTGTTATCCGTTGTTGCTTCTGATAAAAGGAGCAAAACCGAATGGATTCTTGATTCTGGGTGTACCTTTCATATGTGTCCTTATAGGGACTTGTTTTCCAGTTTTGAACCTATTGATAGTGGTGTTGTCTTGATGGGCAATGATGCTCAGTGCAAGGTTTCTAGAATAGGTACTATTCAAATCAAAACCCATGATGGTATTGTTATGACTTTGACTAAAGTTCGCTATATTTCTAACTTGAAACGGAACTCAATTTCTTTAGGCACCCTTGAGTCTCTTGGTTGCAAGTACTTAGTTGAAGGTGGAATCCTAAAGGTTTCAAAAGGTACCCTTCTCTTGATTAAAGCTAATCGAATTGGTAGCTTATATGTCTTGCAAGGCTCAGTTATAACAGGTTTAACAGCGGTATCCTCTTACATGACCAATAATGATGACACAAAATTATGGCACATGCGCTTGGGCCATATGAGGGAAAACGCTTGCACCTTTTAAGCAAGTTAGGTCATCTTGGAAAACATGTTGCCGGAAAGCTAGAGTTCTGCGAAGCATTGTGTTTAGGGAAACAGAAAAGAGCCACTTTCTCTACTGCGACTCATCGCACAAAAGGTATTCTTGATTATATTCACTCTGATCTTTGGGGTCCTTCTAAAGTACCCTCTCATGGAAGACACCGCCATATGATGACTTTTATTGACGATTTTTCTCGTAAGGTATGGGTTTATTTTCTGAGATATAAAAATGAGACTTTTCCCACTTTTAAGAAGCGTAAAACTCTCGTTGAAACGCAGACGGGAAAGAAGGTCAAGAAGTTCAGAACAGACAATGGTCTTGTGTTTTGTGAAGGAGACTTTAATGGTTTCTGTGCACATCATGATATTTCTAGACATAAAACCTTTCCACGTACGTGATAAGTGCTCAATTAGTGTGATATTCTATTGGTTTTACTCCTCAAAAGCTTGGATTATTGCTTAACATTGTCAAGAATCCTATCCAAATTTGTTCCTTAAGCAAACATTTAAAATAAATAAAAATAAATAATTTTATTAGTCATAATTTGGTGTGTATCATATACACTCCATTCATGCTTAATTGTAGGCTTTAGAATGATATGTGTATTGTTGGGCCTAATTGGATAGTTGTAAATTATTGTTCTCTAATTTGTGCTTTGTGACATATCTCGGTTTTCAGGGTATAACTTGAGCTAGGATTATTCCAATGAGACAAACTTGGTGTCATTGGAAAGCTAAGAGAAAGCCCTACAACTTTGCTGAACGGGCCGTTGTCAAATTCTGACGTTTAAATGGTCAAACATTGGATGCAAAGTCATGCCATGCTAGCTGTCCATGATCTTTGATATATCAACGGTGTTTTGGCCATAACTTTCTCTAACGAACTTCAGTTGCGTCAATATTGGTGTCTCTACAAAGCTGATTGAAAAAGCTACACTTTTGTCATAAATAGGCATTTCCAAATTTGGTGATCTAAAGGGTCGAAAATCGGTGCCAAGTTGCTGGACCCAACATGTCTCCACCTCACAAAGTCAATCCGAGTTAGTTTGCATTAAATGGCAACTTTCTCTATAAATACCCCATTAAACAAGCATGTAAAGAGACACAACACATACATACTCTTTGAAGAGGCTGAATCCATGCCAAAACTTCTCCTCTCTTTCTTAACTTTGTTCTCAAATTCTAAGCATCTTTCTTAGATTGAGAAATTATTTTGAGTGTTTTGTGAGTCATACACTTGGGTGCAACTCTTGAAAGTGAGAGCTTTCTTGATTAGAATCTTTGAGGGAATATTGAAGTCTTGTAATTGAAGCTTTAAGATTCACATTCTTCTAAGTTTCTCCTAAACTCTCCTTATTCAATCTTTCTTTGAAAATGTCTATCATTTGTGTTGAAGCTATGGATGAGTAAACTTCTTATTCTAAGGATGAGGTTATTAACCCAATAAAATGTGAATAATGTTATATTGATTCATGAACTCTTGTTATAGAAAATATTGAATGAACCCTTGAGAAATTAATGAATGGAAAGCATAGTCTAACTTAACAAATTAATTAACAAGTTTGTGGATGGTTCTTATGCCTCCAAACTTCTAACTATTTACTTTATGTAATTTACTTTTATGTCATTTACATTATTACTCCTAACTCTTAACCTTCTAACTTTCTAACTTTTACTTTCCTGTCATTTAAATTTCTGCTTCTAACTCCTAACTCATTCAATATAAAACCTTATTCATTTACGTTTCAACTATATTATGCTTAATGCTTATAAGAATTGACAACAATTTTATAAGATAATAGACTTTAAAGGAAGTACCGAAAGGATAACTTTAATGTCCGATCTATATAACTTGAACTTAAGGTATTAATTCACGAAAGTAGGTCTAATCCTTAAGAGGAACCAATGAACAATCATGAAACTTAATGGGTTTAATATGTATAATTATCACGAGAGTAGAAGTTATACATATTAAATACTTTATTTGACTTCGAGAGAAGCTAATATCTACATTGGGATTGTTCACCTTCTAAATGAATAAGAACATAACAAGAGGAATTGAATTATAATGACTAATTTGCATACTTATTGTGGCCAACACCGAATCCTTAATTAGAACTTCCATCCATTAAATTTCAATTCAATATATTTTCATTATTCACTTTCAATTTAGCATATACTTTTGAGATACACTTAACGGTTTGGATAATTAAATCTATAATTTGTTGGTACTTAGTCATTAAATCCATGTGGAGACGATAATCTTTTATACTATAACTTGGCAATTCTAGTGCACTTGCTAGAGAGCGAACAAGTTTTTGGCGCCGTTGCCGGGGATTTAATTGATTAATATTGACTGTTATTATAGATAATTAGATCAAACCACCATTTTCTTTTTCTTTTTTCTTTTTTATTTGTAGGTTTCGACCTTGCATGCCCCGAGATCGAATTGAACCATTAGTTCAATTCGATCCCGAAATTGAAAGAACTCTTCTAAGAAGGAGAAGAAGGCAAAGACAACTACAATTCCAAAATCGATTGCAACAAACTATAGTCAAAGAAATGGCTGAGGAAGATAAGCCTTTGAAGGACTATGGTGCTCCTACCTTGGAAGGTCTGCATTCAAGCATTGCAAGACCTAATGTGGAAGCAAATAACTTCGAACTTAAGATGAGCCTAGTCAATACGATCCAACAAAACCAATTTGGTGGATCACCTCTTAAAGATCCAAAGCTCCACATTGACAACTTTCTCAAGTATTGCGATACTGTGAAAATGAATGGAGTCTCCACTGATGCTGTTCGACTAAGACTGTTTGATTTCTCTCTAAGAGATGATTCAACAAGATGGCTGAGATCCTTCCCTCACAACTATTTCAATTCATGGGACAAGTTAGCTGAACACTTTCTTAATCATTTCTTCCCTCCTGTTAAAACTGCTGAATATCGAAGCCAACTCATGAGCTTCATCCAAAGGGGAGGTGAATCAATATTTGAAGCATGGGAGAGATTCAAAGAACCAATGCTCAAATGCCCTCATCATGGCATTCCTAAACCTCTTCTTATTCAAACCTTCTACAATGGTTTGACTCCCAATGCTCAAATGAGCCTGGACTCAATTGCTAATGGTTCTTTCATGGAAAAGAATGCTGAAGAAGCCATAACTCTACTTGATAGAGTCTCTTTGAATAGAAGAAGATACTCATCTGCAAGAGGTTCTACCAACAAATCACCATCAACATCAACTTCATCATCCGCCGGAATATGATTGAAGTAAGTGCTCTTACTCATCTAGCTTCCAAAGTAGATGCACTTGGAGTGCTTGCAAGCAAGGTCGATCTTCTCACAAAGAAGATTGAACTCATGAACTCTAATCGTGTCAACGATGTTAGTTCTTCAAATTGTGAAATTTGTGGAACTAATGGCCATGCTGCTAAAGACTGTTCACTTGTGAAACCTATACAAGAACAACCAATAGAAACAGTGGACTACATCAATAATTTCAACCAAAGAAACAACAACAACCCCAACCTTTCTTACTGAAACAACAATGTCCTAAACCCCTCTTCTTTCCAAAAACAACCACCCGGTTTTCCACCAAGGAATTACAACAATCCACCCCCTCCTCAAAAATCAAACATGGAGAGCTTATTAGAGACATTCATAATGACCCAAGTCAAACAAAATGAAAGTGTTAATGATGCCATCAAACAACTATCTTCAAAATTTGATAATCTAGCAACCCACAACAAAATGCTAGAACATCAAATTGCTCAACAAGCAGCATCATCATCTAGAGCTCCCGGTATGCTACCCGGAAAGCCCGAAACTAATCCAAATGAACATATCAATGCTGTCACTTTGAGGAGTGGTAAGGCATTGGAAGATCCAAAGGCGGTAACTGATGAACCAAATGTGGTGATTGATGAACCACAAAACAAAGAAGAGGAAGCAAAGCAAGACAATGCAAGCAAGGACAAACACAAGGAAACATCGAATGTACCACTTGCTCCATACCAACCTCCAATTTCGTTCCCTCAAAGGTTAGCCAAGGCCAAATTAGATAAACAATTTGGGAAATTTTTGGAAATTTTTAAAAAACTTTCCATTACTATTCCTTTTACTGAAGCACTGTTAGAAATGTCGTCATATGCTAAATTTTTAAAAAATATCATTTCAAATAAAAGAAAGTTTGAGGAATGTGAAACAGTTGCTTTAACTAAGGAATGTAGTGCCATCTTGCAAAACAAGCTACCTCCCAAATTGAAAGATCCTGGGAGTTTCAACATCCCTTGTCTAATTGGTAACATGGCCTTTGAGAAAGCTTTGTGTGATCTGGGAGCAAGCATGAGCTTAATGCCTCTTTTCTATCTGCAAGAAGCTTGATATTGGAGAATTAAAACCTACAAGAATTTCCCTTCAACTAGCTGATCGATCTGTGAAGTATGCTGTGAGAATCTTGGAGGATGTTCCAATTAAGGTTGGAAACTTTTTCATTCCTGTTGATTTTGTGGTCTTGGAGATGGAGGAGAATACTTCTATCCCTATTCTTCTTGGAAGACCTTTCTTAGCTATTGCTGGTGCAATAATAGATGTGAAAAATGGAAAGCTTTCTTTAACCATTGGTGATGAGAAAGTGGAATTCGATATCTCCAACATGGTGAAACAACCTTCCATAGAAGATTCATGTTGTAGAATAGATCTCTTGCACCAAGTAGTGACAGATAAAAGCTTCAAATATCGTTCCCAAGATCCATTGGAACAATGTTTGATTTGTGAAACTGATGATGATATCAACAATGATGGGGAAACAAGCTCCTATGCTAAACTCTTTGAAGAGGCCCCAACATTGAAAAAGACTCAAATTGAAAAGCTAGATACTGAAGCTAGCTGTTCTGCATGGGAAGAAAAGAAAGCACCAAAGGTAGAACTTAAACCTCTTCCCACTCAACTGAGGTATGAATTTCTTGGTCCTAACTCTATATATCCAGTAATAATCACAATGCAAATCTAAGTGAAAATGAAACTGAAAAATTATTAAAAGAACTTAGATTACATAGATCTGTTATAGGATATATAATGGAAGATATAAAAGGTATAAACCCATCGCTATGCATGCATCATATACTTTTGGAGGAAGGTTGTAAGCCTTCTATTGAACCTCAAAGACGCCTAAATCCTAACATGAAGGAGGTTGTAGAAAAGGAAATCCTTAAACTGTTGGATGCCGGTGTAATCTATCCCATTTCGGATAGTGAATGGGTAAGTCCTATGCATGTAGTGCCAAAGAAAGGGGGAATGACTGTAATAACAAATGAAAATAATGAGTTGATCCCCACTAGGACAGTAACAGGATGAAGAATGTGCATATATTATAGAAAATTAAATAAAGCAACAAGAAAAGATCATTTTCCACTTCCTTTTATTGACCAAATGCTTGAAAGGTTGGCAAAGCATTCACACTTCTGCTACTTGGATGGCTATTCTGGTTTCCATCAAATACCCATTCATCAGAAAGACCAAGAGAAAACAACTTTTACTCGTCCTTATGGCACTTTTGCCTATAGGAGAATGCCTTTTGGTATGTGTAATGCTCCAGCCACTTTTCAAAGATGCATGACAGCCATTTTTTCCGATTTTATTGAAAATATAATGGAAGTATTCATGGATGACTTCTCGGTTTATGGCACTAGTTTTAATAACTGTTTGGAAAATCTTTCTAAAGTGCTCACTAGATGTCATGACATGAATCTTGTATTTAATTGGGAAAAATTCCATTTCATGGTTAAAGAGGGAATAGTCTTGGGACACTTGATATCTGAAAAGGGTATTGAAGTAGATAAAGCCAAAATTGAGGTAATTGAGAAACTGCCCCCACCCACAAATGTTAAAGAAATAAGAAGCTTTTTGGGGCATGCTGGTTTTTATCGAAGATTCATAAAAGATTTCTCAAAAATTACTAAGCCTCTTACTAATCTTTTAATGAAAGATGCTACATTTGACTTTGATCAAGAGTGCCTAGAAGCATTTTTTTGGTTGAAGAAAGCCTTGATTTCAGCTCCTATCATACAAGCACCTGATTGGCGTTTACCTTTCGAGCTTATGTGTGATGCTAGCGACTATGCCGTAGGTGCTGTCCTAGGGTAAAGAAAGGACAAGAAACTTCATGCTATATACTATGCTAGCAAAACACTTGATGAAGCTCAAAAAAATTATGCAACAACCGAGAAAGAGCTGCTGGCAATTGTCTTTGCATTTGAAAAATTCTGATCGTACTTGGTGGGCTCAAAGGCGATTGTATATACTAATCACTCTACCATCAAGTATCTACTTCAAAAGAAAGATGCAAAGCCACGCCTCATCCGCTAGATTCTACTTCTCCAAGAATTTGATTTGGAGATTAAAGACAAGAAAGGAGTAGAAAATGTTGTTGCTAATCACCTTTCAAGGCTTCCTTATAATCCAAACATTGAAGAAGATGTCCCCATTAATGACTCTTTTCCTGATGAAAAACTCTTTGCTCTCTCACAAGAAATCACTCCATGGTATGCTGACTTTGTTAACTATCTTGCTTGTGGAGTATTACCACATGAGCTCAATTACCAACAAAAGAAGAAGTTCTTTTCAGATGTTAAACACTACATTTGGGAAGAACCTCTCCTTTTCAAGAAATGTGCCAATGGCTTATATAGAAGATGCGTTCCCGAAGAAGAAATCCAAAGCATCCTTTTTCATTTCCATGCTTCTTCTTATGGTGGCCATGCCAGCTCCTCTAAAACTACTGCAAAGATCCTACAGTCTGGTTTCTTTTGGCCAACAATATTCAAAGATTCAAGGTCTTTCGTGCTCTCATGCGACTCTTGCCAAAGAAGTGGTAACATTTCTAGAAGGAACGAAATGCCTCTAAACAACATTTTGGAGGTAGAGATCTTTGATGTTTGGGGGATCGATTTCATGGGCCCCTTCCCTTCTTCCAACAACAATAAGTACATCCTTGTAGCTGTTGACTATGTTTCAAAGTGGGTCGAAGCTAGTGCATCCCCAACAAATGACTCCAAGGTTGTAATCAAATTGTTCAAGAGAGTATTTTTTCCTAGATTTGGAGTACCACGAACTGTCATTAGTGATGGAGGATCTCATTTTACTGAAAAGCAATTTGAGAATCTTCTAACAAAATATGGGGTAACTCATAACGTGGCCACTCCCTATCATCCTCAAACAAGCGGTCAAGTGGAGATTTCCAACCGTGAAATAAAAAGCATCTTGGGAGAACAGTTGCCAAATCCCGCAAGGGATTGGGGTTCAAAGCTAGATGATTCACTATGGGCGTACCGCACTGCCTACAAAACTCCGATTGGAATGTCACCCTTTCTTTTGATATATGGGAAGCTCTGTCATCTTCCCGTGGAATTGGAACACAAAGCTTTATGGGATATTAAGTTTCTAAACTTTGATATCCAAGAAGCTAGAAACAAAAGGAAGTTACAACTGCTTGAATTGGAAGAGATTCGACTCGATGCTTATGAAAATGCAAGAATTTATAAAGAAAACACAAAAAAATGGCATGACAAAAACATCATACGTCGTCAATTTAAAGAAGGTGACCATGTGCTGCTCTTCAATTCTCGATTAAAGCTATTTCCTGGAAAACTAAGGTCAAGATGGAGCGGCCCATTCCAAGTCAAAAAGGTATACCCTTATGGAGTAGTTGAAATCTGGAGCGAGAAAAGTGGAGTTTTTAAAGTAAATGGTCGACGGTTAAAACACTACCACATTGGTGAGCAGATCATGCAAGGAACAACACAACACCTTGCAAACCCTCCTGTTGCCTAAAAAGAGGTAATGTCAAGCTTACGACGTTAACTAAGCACTTCTTGGGAGGTAACCCATGGATTTTTAAATTTGTGTTACTTTTGTTATTTTATTCGTGAAAAATTGTGACAAGTTGTTTTTACTATATTTTTATGAGATTTTTATTATTTGTGATGATTGATTTTTAGTCGAGTCGGCTTTAGTGCCTTTCCGAGTTTTCCCGACCTTTTGTAGGAAGATGTAAATAGCGTCGGTCGAACAAAAATATTTTTTTTAGTGTGAAAAATTTAATTTGCATTTTTATTTTAACTAAAAAATTTTTAAAAATAATAATAATTTTTTTTGTTGTGCTTTTGCTTCTTAAGTTTTCATTCTCTTTACAATTATTATGATATTCTGATTTGTCAAGAGGAGTGCCTGCTGCACTTTGGAATTTTCTAGATGACAGGTACAAGACAAGTTTTGACGAGCCAAAGTTCATAAGGATATCATGATTCATGAAAGGGAAGTATCAATTTTCATGTTGATATTTTCATGTGGTTATTTTCATTGTGGCTCATTTTTAGATTTTTAATTTTACTATATAAGTGTTTGCTTGAGGACAAGCAAAAATTTAAGTTTGGGGGAGAGTACCATTAGTTTTCAAATAATTTTTCACATAATTTTTCACTTATTCACTTCCAACTTGAGTTTTAAATTGACCTTAGGCATTACAAATAAATTCTTCTTAAATAAACCTCACTATTTGAAATTGTAAAAACTTGAATAAAAAGAATCAATTTGAATGTTTTTGTTTTTCAACCAATTCAAAATGGCTAAAATAAATTTTTTGACTCTTGTTAGTAATTTGAACAATTTTTGAATAAAATGGTCAATAAAAATACCCCACCATGTGAGATTTGAGCCTTAAATGAAAGTGGTCACCTTATACCACTACAATTTCTAGTTTCATCTGGGATTTTTCTCAATGAGTTTTGGGTATTCTAGAACTTGTCTAAATTCTTTTGAAAATTGTTAATAAAAATTCGAAAGCATGTGTGAAAATGATGAGGCAGTTGTTTCAAAAAGTCAAATGATACTAAATCAAATTTTGTTTACCCTTTGCAAACCCTTTTGAGCCAAACACAAATCAATTCTTTCATAAGCCCACTTTAACCAAAATTGTGAAAAATGATCTCAAGTGAGCAATTAGGATTAAGAAAAATGAAGGATGTTGCAAATGAAGAAAAGTATCAAAGGAAGCAAAAGTGTAGAAGCAAATAAGGAAAAGAAACAAATTAAAAGGAAACTCCTTGTCAAGAAGGCATCAAGTGAGAAAATTGTGAAAAATGATCTCAAGTGAGCAAATTCCTTGTCAAGAGGGCATCAATAACATTTGTATCCTTGAACGAAACAACTCTTGTACCACCCGGAGTTGTCATTGACAAAATGTCCTAGAATAGTAAGACAATTAAAATATATATTTTTAGAAATGAAATATATGTTGGGTGGCTCTGCATAGTTTTCTCTCTATCATTACCAACTCATGGTTGTTGTTGTTTTTTTCTATTTTAATTCAATGGCTCTTGTTACATTTTTATTTTCAACCTCATATGCACGAATGGTAACAAACCATTCTTCTCTCCTATATAAGGAGTCACACTTTCCATTGTAACTCATTCCCATTCCATTTTTCTCATATGCAATAATAATTTAGAAAGTTCAATATATTATCACTTTGCCAACTTTTCTTCTATTTAACTTCTCTTTAATTCTCCAATTGATTTGATCATGTGCTTCCGCTTAATGCATATACCTTAACAAGTGGTATCTAGAGCGCTTACTCAATTGAGAATTTAAAATGTCAATTGCTACCAAAATTGACATCCATAAGTTTGATGGCAAAATTACCTTTTCCATTTGGCGTGTCCAAATGAAGACCGTTCTTACTCAGAACGGGTTAAAGAAAGCTTTAGATGGGAAGTCAAAGAAACCGAATTCTATGACTGATGAGCAATGGGACGAATTGGACGAAAAGGCGCTTTCATCAATGAAACTTAGCTTATCCTAGGAGGTTCTATGTGAGGTAGCAAATGAAACTACCGCCGCGGGATTATGGTTAAAGTTAGAAACCTTATTTATGACCAAAAGCCTCGCAAATAAGCTTCGTCTCAAGGAGCGCTTATACACAATCCGCATGGCTGTAGGTACATCTATTCAATCTCATCTTGATGAGTTCAATTCCGTTATCATGGATTTGGAAAACATGGATATTAAAATTGACGATGAAGATAAAGTTGTTTTATTGGTTGTCTCTTTGCCTTCCATCTATAAACACTTCAAAGAAATAATGTTGTATGGTAACAATGATGCACTATCCTGTGAAGATGTTAAATCTAATTTATTGTCTAAAGAAAAATTTGATTTAGAAGTTCATTTCGAGGACAAGGGTGAAGGTTTATATGAAAGAGGCAGAACTCAAGAAAGATGGAATACCAGTAATAGAAGGTTCAGGTCTAAATCTAAAGGCCACAAGTCCAGCAACTTCTGTCGCTATTGCAAAAAACCAAGGCATGCTATTTGTAACTGTTATATCTTAAAGAAGAAATAAGAAAAGGAAGGAAAGGGAAAGTCTCTTCAATCCGCTGAAGCCGCAAATGTTGAAAATGATTCTGACAGTGATATTTTGTTATCTGTTGTTGCTTCTGATAAAAGGAGCAAAACCGAATGGATTCTTGATTCTGGGTGTACCTTTCATATGTGTCCTTATAGGGACGTGTTTTTATAGTTTTGAACCTATTAATAGTGGTGTTGTCTTGATGGGCAATGATGCTCGGTGCAAGGTTGCTAGAATAGGTACTATTCAAATCAAAACCCATGATGGTATTGTTAGGACTTTGACTAAAGTTCGCTATATTTCTAACTTGAAATGGAACTCAATTCCTTTAAGCACCCTTGAGTCTCTTGGGTGCAAGTACTCAGCTGAAGGTGGAATCCTAAAGGTTTCAAAAGGTACCCTTCTCTTGATGAAAGCTAATGGAATTGGTAGCTTATATGTCTTGCAAGGCTCAGTTGTAACAGGTTTAATAGTGGTATCCTCTTCCATGACCAATAATGATGACACAAAATTATGGCACATGCGCTTGGGCCATATGAGGGAAAAGGCTTGCTCCTTTTAAGCAAGTTAGGTCATCTTGGAAAACATGTTGCCGAAAAGCTAAAGTTCTGCGAAGCATTGTGTTTAGGGAAACAGAAAAGAGCCACTTTCTCTACTGCGACTCATCGCACAAAAGGTATTCTTGATTATATTCACTCTAATCTTTGGGGTCCTTCTAAAGTACCCTCTCATGGAGGACACCGCTATATGATGACTTTTATTGACGATTTTTCTCGTAAGGTATGAGTTTATTTTTTGAGATATAAAAATGACACTTTTCCCACTTTTAAGAAGTGGAAAACTCTCGTTGAAACCCTGACGGGAAAGAAGGTCAAGAAGTTCAGAACAGACAATGGTCTTGAGTTTTGTGAAGGAGACTCTAATGGTTTTTTGTGCACATCATGGTATTTCTAGACATAAAACCATTCCACGTACGTTATAAGTGCTCAATTAGTGTGATACTCTATTGGTTTTACTCCTCAAAAGCTTGGATTATTGCTTAACATTGTCAAGAATCCTATCCAAATTTGTTCCTTAAGCAAATATTTAAAATAAAATAAAAATAAATAATTTTATTAGTCATAATTTTGTGTGTATCATATACACTCCATTCATGCTTAATTGTAGGCTTTAGAATGATATGTGTGTTGTTGGGCCTAATTGGATAGTTGTAATTTATTGTTCTCTAATTTGTGCTTTGTGACATATCTCGGTTTTCAGGGTATAACTTGAGCTAGGATTATTCAAATGAGACAAACTTGGTGTCATTCGAAAGCTAAGAGAAATCCCTACAACTTTGCTGAGGGGCCGTTGTCAAATTCTGACGTTTAAATGGTCAAAAATTGGATGCAAAGTCATGCCATGCTAGCTGTCCATGATCTTTGATATATCAACGGTGTTTTGGCCATAACTTTCTCTACTTAACTTCAGTTGCGTCAATCTTGGTGTTTCTACAAAGCTGATTGAAAAAGCTACACTTTTGTCAGAAATAGGCATTTCCAAATTTGGTGACCTAAAGGGTCGAAAATCGGTGCCAAGTTGCTAGACCCAACATGTCTCCACCTCACAAAGTCAATCCGAGTTAGTTTGCATTCAATGGCAACTTTCTATATAAATACCCCATTAAACAAGCATGTAAAGAGACACAACACATACATACACTTTTGAAGAGGCTGAATCCATGCCTAAAATTCTCCTCACTTTCATAACTTTCTTCTCAAATTCTAAGCATCTTTCTTAGATTGAGAAATTATTTTGAGTGTTTTGTGAGTCATACACTTGAGTGCAACTCTTGAAAGTGAGAGCTTTCTTGATTTGAATCTTTGAGTGAAGATTGAAGTCTTGTAATTGAAGCTTGAAGATTCACATTCTTCTAAATTTCTCCTAAACTCTCCTTAATCAATCTTTCTTTGAAAATGTCTATCATTTGTGTTGAAGCTATGGGTGAGTAAACTTCTTATTCTAAGGATGAGGTTACTAACCCAATAAAATGTGAATAATGTTATATTGATTCATGAACTCTTGTTATAGAAAATATTGAATTAACCCTTGAGAAATTAATGAATGGAAAGCATAGTCTAACTTAACAAATTAATTAACAAGTTTGTGGATGGTTCTTATGCCTCCAAACTTCTAACTATTTACTTTATGTCATTTACTTTTATGTCATTTACATTATTACTCCTAACTCCTAATCTTCTAACTTTCTAACTTTTACTTTCCTGTCATTTAAATTTCTGCTTCTAACTCTCTAACTCCTAACTCATTCAATATAAAACCTTATTCATTTATGTTTCAACCATATTATGCTTAATGCTTATAAGAATTGACAACAATTTTATAAGATAATAGACTTTAAAGGAAGTACCGAAAGGAGAACTTTAATGTCCGATCTATATAACTTGAACTTAAGGTATTAAATCACGAAAGTAGGTCTAATCCTTAAGAGGAACCAATGAACAATCATGAAACTTAATGGGTTTAATATGTATAATTATCACGAGAGTAGAAGTTACACATATTAAATACGTTATTTGACTTCGAGAGAAGCTAATATCTACATTGGGATTGTTCACCTTCTAACTGAATAAGATCATAACAAGAGGAATTGAATTATAATGACTAATTTGCATACTTATTGTGGCCAACACCGAATCCTTAGAACTTCCATCCATTAAATTTCAATTCAATATATTTTCATTATTCACTTTCAATTTAGCATATACTTTTGAGATACACTTAACGGTTTGGATAATTAAATCTATAATTTGTTGGTGCTTAGTCATTAAATCTCTGTGGAGACGATAATCTTTTATACTATAACTTGGCAATTCTAGTGCACTTGCTAGAGAGCAAAGAGTACGCCCCAACAGAATGGTGTTGCAGAGAGAATGAATAGAACCATACTTGAAAAGCTCGTTGTATGCTTTCAAATGCAGGGTTATGGCATCGACGTGATTTATGGGTCGAGGCAGCATCTACTGCATGTTACTTGATCAACCGTTCTCCACATTTTGCACTTGATTTCAAAATGCCAGAAGAAATATGGTCAGGTAATCCTATTGACTATTCTAATCTAAGAATTTTCGGGTGCCCTGCATATGCACATGTCAATGATGGCAAATTATGTCCAAGAGTTGTGAAATGCATTTTTCTTGGCTATGCATCCGAGTCTAAAGGATATCGTTTATGGTGTTCTGATTTAAAATCAAGAAAATTAATTCTTAGCAGAGATGTGACCTTTAACTAGTATGTATTATTATCTTCTAGAAAACACTCTTATGTGTCTTCTTCTACTAGTACAATTAATTTGCAGGGTACTAGCGAGAAGGTTTTGTTGGAAGTGAAGTCTACCACTACAACCCCTAATTCTTAGCAGAGATGATGATCATGAACATGAGGTCAGTACCACTTCTCCTATTCAGCCACAAGAAGATGATTATGTTCTTGCCCGAGATAGACCTAGAAGACATATCAAAATGCCAGCTAGATACACTAATAGCAATAATTTAATTGCTTATGCATTGTCTGTTGCACAAGAGGTCAATGATGTTGTTGAGCCTACCAGCTATACTGAAGCTGTGTCCTGTGCTGATTCCTCAAAGTGGCTAGTGGCTATGAATGAAGAAATCGAGAGTCTCCATAAGAACAATACATGGAATTTGTCAGAGCTTCCACAAGGAAAACGACCTTTAAGGTCTATAAGAAGAAAGAAGGCATTCCCGGAGTAGAAGACCCTAGATGCAAAGCACGACTTGTTGTCAAAGGCTTTAATCAAAAAGAAGGTATTGACTTTAATGAGATTTTCTCACCAGTTGTTCGTCATACCTCTATTCGTGTTCTGCTTGCTTTTGTTACGTTGTTCTGTTTGATTTGGAATTAGAGCAACTTGATGTGAAGACAACTTTTCTACACGGAGAGCTGGAAGAAGAAATTTATATGGATCAGCCTGTGGGATTTGTTGTTCCTGGTAAGGAGCATCTTGTCTACTGCCTAAAGAAATCTTTGTATGGCCTTAAGCAAGCTCCGAGGCAATGGTATAAAAGGTTCGATTCTTTTATGATTGGGCAAGGTTATTCTAGAAGTCAATACGACGATTGTGTTTATTTCAAAAAGTTTCCTGGTAGATCTTTTGTATACTTGTTACTTTATATTGATGATATGCTGATAACATCACGGGCCAAATCTTTAATTAGTTCGAGATGAAAGAAATAGGTGCAACTAAGAAGATTCTTGGTATCGAGATTCGAACGGATCGTCAAGCTGGTAAATTATTCTTATCTCAACATAAATACATTGAGAGAGTGCTTGATAGGTTTAATATGAGTGGTTGTAAACATGTTTCTACTCCACTAGCTGTACATTTCAAATTATATTCAGACCTTTTCTCAGAGACAGAGGAAGAGGTGGAGCATATGTCTCACGTTCATTATGCTAGCGCAATTGGCAGTCTTATGTATGTTATGGTATGCACTAGACCCGATTTAGCCTATGCTGTGAGCATGGTGAGTCGATACATACATAATCCTGGAAAGGACCATTGGAATGTTGTCAAATGGATTTTTCGACACCTAAAAGGTTCTTCCGATATCAGTTTGGTGTTTGACAGAAGCAAGGCTATTATTGATGACATTGTAGGTTTTGTTGATTCATACTACGGTGGTGATCTTGATCGAAGAAGATCACTTTCTGGATATATATTTAATCTCTGTAATTGTGCTATCAGTTGGAAGGCTACACTTCAATCTATTACTGCATTATCTACCACTGAAGCAGAGTATATGTCAGCAATAGAGGGTGTGAAGGAAGCTATTTGGCTTCGAGGTTTGGTCAACGAACTTGGTCTAGCACAAGAAACTTTAATTGTGTTTTGTGATAGCCAGAGTGCTATTCACTTGACCAAGAATAATCGTTATCACGACAAGACCAAACACATTGATGCAAAACATCATTTTATCAGAGATATTGTTGCACGTGGTGAAGTTGTGGTGAAAAAGATTCACACATCAGAGAATCCAGCAGATATGCTTACTAATGCACTTCCAAATGCTAAGTTCCAACATTGCTTAGAAATTGTTGGTCTTTACAGCAGTGTCGAATTTGAGCCAAGGTGGAGATTGTTGGGTGGCTCTGCATAGTATTCTCTCTACCATGACCAACTCATGGTTGTTGCTGTTCTTTTTTATTTTAATTCAATGGCTCTTGTTACATTTTTATTTTCAACCTCATATGCATGAATGGTAACAAACCATTCTTCTCTCCTATATAAGGAGTCACACTTTCCATTGTAACTCATTCTCATTCCATTTTTCTCATATGCAATAATTATTTAGAAAGTTCAATATATTATCACTTTGCCAACTTTTATTCTATTTAACTTCTCTTTAATTCTCCAATTGATTTGATCATGTGCTTCCACTTAGTGTATATACCTTAACAATATATATAATGAAATTTTTTTTAGAGTGAAGTACCACTTTGGTCCCTCATGTTTTTTAGATGGGACACTTTAGCCCCTCAAAATGTGCAAATTCACTATTAGTCCCTGAAGATTTTTTTATGGGATACTTATGTTCCTCCATCCACTCTGCCAACTGCCTCAATTGCGGACTTAAGTGTCCCATAAAAAAATCTTGAGGGACTTAAGTGTCCCATAAAAAATCCTCATTGACTAAAGTGAATTTCCACATTTTGAGGGACTAAAATGTCCTATCTAAAAAACATGAGAGACCAAAGTGGTACTTCACTCTAAAAAAAAATTGCATTATATATATATATATATTTCATTTCTAAAAATACATTTTAATTGCCTTACTATTCTAGGACATTAGTGTCAATGACAACTCCGAGTGGTACAAGAGTTGTTTCGTTCAAGGATACAAATGTTATTGGTGCCCTCTTGACAAGGAATTTGCTCGTTCAATGATACAAGTATCAATTGCCTATCAATTTACCCAATAGTAGATAAGTTGCTTATTTAAGAACACATATGTTAATAGTATCCCCTTTCATTTGTTGAAAAGTTACACATTTAAGGACACAAGTGTCAATGACACCAGTAGTAAATAAATAAATATATAAATATTATATTATATATGTATATATATGTGTGTGTGTGTGTATATATGTGTATGTATGTATGTAAAAATAAATTAAAACAAGGGCAAATTAGAACAAGCACTAGTACAAAATATATTTTTCAGACCGCTTCATTAAGACCGGTTTGAAAGTTGGAATTAGTTTAAACCAGACTGGTTCATTTAAATGACCAGTCTGAAAATATATTAATTGAAACTGGTTCCGATGCGGAACCGGTCTGGAAGTTGGCATTGGTTCATACTAGAGTGGTTCATTTTGACAACCAGTCTAAAAAATAGTTAATTAAAAAAAGGCGTATATTTTGGTGAAACCCTATTCTTCTCTGCTTTATCTTCTCTGCTTTGCCACTGCCCCCATCCTCATCTCCATGTTCCCCTTCTTCTTTATTTTGTTCCACCATCCCCCTCTCTTTCGGATTCTCTCTCTCCTTGGTCCCTATCACTTTCTCTCTCTCCCTAGCTTTCGCACCGCCACCTAATCGGAGCCTCTACACCGTCGCGCGAACAACACGGGATCGCGGAGAATACCACCACGCCTTCGCCTCCTTCATGTGTTGTGTGCCCTTGAGGTGGATTCGAATCAAACCGTGAGCCTCACCGTCCCTGACTTGCTCCGCCATCGCTGTTGGGGACCTCGCAAATTGCGAGCCAGCCTTCGCCGCCTCCTCCTTGCGTCGGTGACACTGGTTCGAAACCCTGTCACTGCTCTCAATGGCCACAAAAAGCTACCGCAAAGCTTCCTCTCACCTGAATCATTACTGCAGCTCATGTTACATGCAAAGTAAAGCTCAGAAATATGTCTATTATTTAATACTGTTTGTTTATATTTATTTTAAGCATTTTCTTGACTAGTAAATGATATTTAGGTTCCACATTGTTTTGTCTTATACTTAGCATCTCTGTTTCTTCCAGGAACCTTTGCGGGGATCAATATCAAGTCAACTGAGGACTTCAGTTCAGAATTTGAGTATTGGAAATGAAATTTTAGAACAAGCTGTACAACTTGTCACCAATGATAATCTTGATCTTGGTTGTGCAGTCATTGAAAAAGCTGCTACTGATAAGGTCAGCACTAGCTCTGTTTAATTTTTTTTATAGTGGTTATAGTTAATTGCAGTTGTGCTGGGAGTGATGAAAATGTTGTTTCTCTTGTATTTTCTTTACAAATATAACACTTGATTATAGAGGTATTGATACCATGCTCTAGATAATGTTTTTGTGGTTGTTTTGATGACTGAAGTTCATCAGAATAGTATGTGTTAACCTTACATTTTTGGTGACCTATGTAATTATTTTTGGCTAATTCTATTCTTTCTTGTTTGTGATTATTGGATTGTTGTGTGAAATATTTTGTACATCATATTTATCTGTGATGAAACAAAAGGAATTTAGTAAAAAGTACTTATGTAGTTTACTTTTTAGCAATGGATTGAAAAGTACTATTTATTTTAAATTAGGAATAAACAATATGTACAATTTCCCTTGGTATTGTGTTGATGATGGCCTTTTAATGTACTGTTTCCTATTGAGGACTACTAAGATCTAGGGATGACAATTGGACCCGGATCCACGGTACTCGCAACGGGTCCGGATTCGGGTCCAAAAAAGAGACTCGTGGGTCCAAAGAATGGACCCGTCTGGGTACCCGCTTTGAATGGGTCTGGATCCGGGTCTGAGATATCCAGACCCGTGGGTACCCGGACCCGTCCATATTTACATATACGCACTATTTATATATATATATAACTTTAGTATGTTTGTGTTTGACAAAGAGACTTTCTTTGATGTCTGCGAGTAATTAATGGTGGTAAGGATTAATATAAAGTAGAGTGTGTAATGATGTATTAAGGATCCCTCGGTTTATAAAAAAAATAGAAATTAATTTAAAAAATAATTTTTTCTTTAAAAAAATTGCTAATGGGTACTCGCATAATCCGTCTGGGTACCCGAAGACCCGCCTACCCATTATGCAACGGGTACCCGCGTGGGTCCGGATAGGTCCGGGTCTAGTAATTTATGAACGGGTCCGGGTCTGGGTAATGGACCCATTTCCATCCCTACTAAGATCACTTAAATACATTACTGAAAGAACCAAAGGACATAGGTTTAGTTCTGTAATCCTGATACTATTTGTCATATTTGCATGACCTCATTTTATGTTTTGTTTTTGTGTAGGCAATAAACACAATCGGCACAGAGATTGGTCAACAATTTCTTTGAGAAAGAAGCATCGAGAAGGTACGGGTTCTACATTTTTTGACGCAAACTTGCATACACAAGGTTCTATGGGTGGTGTGCCAGATTACCTTCGCCCCAGACCTGGTCAGTTGTCCCTCTCACAACAGCGCGTCTATGAGGTATTAAATTGGATTAATTTAAATATTTGGTGGTATTTTATCACTTTGAAGGACATTACACATATTTTATAAGGACTTTGTTCGACTTCCCTGGCAAAATCAGTCTGGCCAGAGCTCAAATTCTATGTCTGTTGGAGTTTCTGGTCAGTCTGGTGCTGGTACCCGTGGTTCTGTAAGCACAGGATATGAAGGGGTCTCTCGACAATTAGATGATATGACAGAATCTCACTTAGCTTCACAGTTTAGGTACCTGTTTTGTATGCACTTTGTCAAACTCTTTCATTACAAGGATATAACAAAATCTAATTTGGCTTCTCATATTCACTGTCAAACTCTTTGAAATTCTATAATTCTAACATTGTTCATAATATGTGCGTACCTCAGTGCTTCCTCAGTTCACATTAGAGTAGCTGACAGTTTTTCCCAGCTTAGCTTGGAGAAAGAGTCGGTTGCCTCATTCCCTTCAGCTGCTTCGACCCCCGAGTTGCATGCAGTTGATTCTTCTGATGTTGTGAAGGTAACAATTTTATATGAACTTTGTAACTGCATATGCTTTTAATGTGTTGCAATTGGTGTCTAAATTTGAGTTTGAAATGTTTCCAGGAATTTGTAGCTTCTTTACAGCCACTAGTTTCGTCAAGTGCCATGGAACGCTTTGAAAGTAGCTTCTTGGAATCATCTCTCACTACAAGGGAATGATTCTTCAAATACCAAATTGTTGCTCAGAAGGTTGCTGATCGTTTTAGCTTCTTTTTATTGCTGACTTAAAACTTTTCATGTGCAAATGTCAAAAGTAGTATTTGAAACAGGGGCAGTTGTGCCATAAATTGTTGGATTTTTTCTTTTGTTTAAAGTTTGTTTCAGATGTTTATTGAGACCTTTTGTGCCATTGGTTTCAGTTGGAAGCTTTAATTAACAACGATTTCAGGGAAGCAGAAATACAAGTATATGTTGTTTATGGTTCATGTAATTTTCTACATTACTTATATTATTTTAACGATATGTCTATTGTGAATATGGTGCTACTACTTTTGTTTTCTCATTCCTTCCCTGGTAATTTCATTTTTAATATGTTTAGGTTGTCATTTCTGAGGTTCCTGAGATCATACTCTGATGTGTTAGTCGAGATGAGGCTGCATTAGTTGTGGCTCAAAAGGTTTGCCCTGTCATACACTAATTGTCTCCCTTATGTGTTCGGATACTCCACTTGAATTGTTACCCAATTATTTTCTATTATGAAAACTAACCTTTTTTTTAATCATGTTAACAGTTTTTCAAAGGTTTGTATGATAATGCATCAAACAGTATTCATGTCGGTGTTCATCTTGGGATCATCATTGCAATTCATGATGTTTGCAAGCTTAAATTCTAATAGCATTAAATTCATTGTTAGTAAACACTGGAACAGAATGGCCACTAGCTGTAACAAAACGTTGTGGGGTGATGTGTGATGGATCTTGAGCAAGATATTCAAAAGAATGTGTTAGTAATACCTGTTATACTCAATTGTATTGGTTATACGAATTATTTGAGTTTGAGCTGTTTAACCTTTGGTGATTGAGATGTTTGTTGTTTTGGTTACGTGTTCAAATTCTGTTTGTTTGCACTTTTCATTCTCCCTACCAGCACATAATATTGTTCTCTTTAATTTGATAGATATTTCTTTTTCTATATATATATATATAATTATGCATTGCTTCTTGCCAAGAATTTAAATTCCTACGAGCATGCCTAGATGGGGATTACTATAAATATGGCAAGCATTACTAAATAGGTTCACAGTAATAAACGAATTATTCAGAGCGGTTCAATAGAATTTTTTAGAGCGGTTCAAAAGAATTATTCTTAAAAAAAGTATTTCCGACCGGTTCAAAAGAATTATTCAGAGCAGTTCAAAAAATATTTCAAACAGGTTCAATAGAATTATTCAGAGCGGTTCAAAAATTATTTCGGACTGGTTCAGAAATTTATTCAGAGCGGTTCATTTTCATGTTTCAAAGCGGTTAATAACCAGTCTCGTTAATGTAAATCAGACCGATTCATAAATACTCTCGTTTAACATGGTATTTTTTACAACAGGCTCTTTTAGACCTGTTTGGAACCGCTCTGAAACATGGTTCGGAACCGCTCTGAAAAAACTTATCTGTAGTAGTGAGATAGATCATATCCTAGTATCCGGAAGGGAAAATATGTGTCGTTAGAGAAAAGAAATACAGTTGTTATAAACAAGCCTAAGAGCATCTCCAACCCAGGGTTCTTGACCCTGGGTTTCTGTGAGGAACCATGAAGAACGAACCAAGGGGGATGGTGGAGGCTGACATGGCATTCCTTGGCATGCACCGAGCTTTCACCAAGGAATGGTGCCTTGAAGGCAGCTGTGAGCTAGCCACCGTACGACTACACAGAAATAATAATAATAATAAAAATTCTTTTCTTCTTCCTCGGTTCTTCACAGTGGAGAAGGAAAAAAAATTACATAATAAAATTTCAGACCAGAGCAGAGAAGGTAAACAACAATGAATCATATTATTACAAAATTGAAAATTAAAAGGAGAAAGGGGGAAAATCAAAACCCCAGAATCCCAAATCTTGTTGCCAAGACGAAATTGATGCTGGGAGGCCAAAATCAGTCACATGCAAACCATTTAGAGTATGAAATTGAGGTGTTTGATGTCCAAAATCGAGCCAAAATTAAAACTCTTGTTTGATGTTGATGGATCGAGTTTTTGATGAGGGATTGGGTTGGGTGACTGGAACCGTGAGTGAGATGAGAAGAAGGAGAATAAAACGTTGAAGAAGGATAAAGTGAAGGACTTTTAGAACCAGGAGGACTAGAGAGGGAGAGAGTGGATAGAGTGAAAAAGGAGAAGGGAGAAGAAGAGAGGAGAACGTTGGAGAATGGGAGAGAAGAGAACGTGAAATTAGGGAGTAGTTTTTTACTTTTAGTTTTAATAATAATAATAATAATAAATAAAAAAACCATGAGGGATTAGTCTCAACTTCCCTCTAGTTTTTTTTTGGAAACTACGTCCCTCTTGTTCCAATTCAATAATAATAATTATTATAATATTGTTTTATTTTAATTAATTTATTATTTAGTAATATTTTTATGTATTTTATTATTTATATATATTTTTTTTATGTATTTTTAGTAATTTTGTATATTTTTTAAATTATTGTTGTTGAATTATTTGTATTAATTGAATAATAATTTAATTTTTATTATAATATGTAATATTTTAAAAATATGTAAAAAGTAATGTGTGGTATGGTGTGGGGCTCATTCAAGAATCATTGTTGGGTTTTTGGGGTTGAAGCAAAATTTTGTTAGAGTTGTTTAGAATATGGAAAAGTCTGAGATAATATAAAAAAATGATGTGAGACCACCTAGGAATCAAAATTGATTATTGGTATTGGAGATGCTCTAACACAAAACAAACAAAAAACCAAAATCTAGTTAAAGTCAGATTCCAACGCCTCAAAATGCGCTCCAACGGAATCCTTTATCCTCTTTGTAATCTATGAGTCTCTGGTTTGCCTTAAAAAAGATAAAAGTCAAAATGTGCTTCAAAACTTTACCCTTATATATATTATCTACCGTCTCAATTATAAGCAAAAAAGAAAAACATCCTACTAATGGTTTTGAATATAAGCAAAATTTAACTAACTTTCTATTCCCAATACAATCATTCCTTAAACATATCTATAAAACTTAAATATATCTATAAAGTGGTTGAATCATTTAATTTTTGTTTAATTCCTGATGTAAGTTTATTAAAGTAGTATATTTTTTTTATGAATTTCATAAAATTAAATGTACATAACTAACTTTTCTTAATACTTGTGAAGTTAATTATTTTTGCTTATAATTGAGATAAGAGGGATTATGTCCGCATCCTTTTAAAGATTCACATGGAACATATACAGTGAGACTACTTTAAGGGGTAGGAAGCAATTGTAACTTTTATCTATTTCTTTAAAGATCTTCCTCCCATTGCCTTTGTCTATCTGAATTTTCAAAACCACCAAAAAGTATATACTGAATTTGTAGTCATTGTCAAAAACTATGAGATTCCATTCCTTAGCCTTTCTCATATTATCATTAGCACTACAAGAAACTACTTGCTTCAAGGAACATATTCATGATCAGGTGTCTCATTTCAGGAACAAAATTGAGGAAAAAGTAGCCACTGCCCTCTCCTAACCACTCTCACTAGCATCATCATCTCCAGAATCAGAAAGGGTACGTACGTAACGTAGGTGACATTATTTCATTATTTCATATATATTTTTTTGGGTCTCTATTTTAAATGTTCTAGCATTTCTACTAAGAAAATAATAAGTCTCGTTCTTTGCATTGTTTTGGTTTTGAATATGTGAATTAGAGTGTCAGGGTGTTGTATCAACACAAAAAGAAGAAGAATGTTAGGGTGTTGTACTACAACTCTGTTACATAAACATTTGTATTTGACATGTACGAGACACTTGCCTTTTTTGGCAAAAACTGGTGGGTCATGCAGTTTCTCTTTCTTACAGGACCCACCAGTTTTTACCCAAAAAGGCAAGTGTCACCCCCAAATGTGAAATAAGGATGTCATTTAAACATTTTTCGTTGTACTAACCCTGCTAAGTACGGTGCAGACGTTACAGGGGCACTTGACAGTAGTGATGCCATTCAGAAAGCTGTAAGAGATGCTTTTTCAGTGCAGAGTGGGTTAGAGATGCCACCAGGAATTAGAGAAGGTGTTGTGATTGATCTGCAAGGAGGAATCTATCAGCAAACCCATCACCTCTGAAGCATGGGTACTCATAAACTGGTGACGTACCCGTACCCGGTACACCTTGGGTACCGGTACATGTACCATACTCCTGGGTACTTGTAACTAGTATGTTAAGGTATATTTTAAGTGTGGATCTTACCAATAATGTAATTTTTGCCTTATAATATATTTTTTAATGTTATAATCAATCTTTCGGACTTATATCTTAACTTATTTTGAGCATCAACCTATAATTTTACGATACTCATATGCTATTTCAATGCTAAAATCGTTTATTTTCACCTTACTTATATATATTTATTTATAAAACTAGAATTATATTGTCGTACCCGTACCCTAGTTTTTTAGAAAATGTCATACCCCGTACCCGGTACTGTACCCATATCCGGTACCGTACCCATATTGGTGCAACATAGCCCATCACTCTCCCTTCATGTGGTGGCAATGTTGTGGTTAGCCTCTTTTTCTCTCCTCATATGGCTTTAATTAAGAGTAGTTTTATTTGTACGACAAGAAATTGATAACTATGGACATTTCACAATTTTGCTTATGAAAAAATTTAAGCTAAAATTTTCGCCTACGTGTATCAGCAAATATATAAAAGTTTATGAAGCTTTTATGAAAAAATTAAAAGTGACAACAATGGACATTTACAAATTCTTCTTTGCAATAATTAAATGCATATGTCCAATACTTGATCTTCTTTCACTTAAACTTATCAAAAATGTTATTTGAACATAAAAAATTGACATCAAGATTAGACATCTACTATTTTAGGAAAAGAAATAAGAAAATGACAAAAGTAATGCATTGGATTTATCACAACTTTTTTCCTATATTGGTAAGTGTCTCATTTTGATGTCAAAATTTGATGTTGATATAACATTGCTGTAAACTTATACATGCATTTGATTAGGTAAAAGGAGGAACCTTGAGAGCTTCTGATTAATTTTTTGGTGATCGCCATCTTGTAGAGTTAATAGCATCCACATCCACCAGTCAAAATGGATGCAATACAATACCAATTAACTATGAAGATATAACATTCCATGACATCCTCTTCGATTCTAGCTACAGGGGTGGCAGGATTTCCATTGTTTATTCTGCTAGGATAAGGATCAACGACTGCTTCTTCCTCCATTTCACAACCGAAGGAATTCTAGTCCAACGTGGCCATGAGACCTTCATATCAAATTGCTTCCTTGGGCAACACTCAATAGTTGGCGGTGACAAAGGGGAGAAGCAATTCTCAGGCACTGCAATTGATCTTTCTAGCAATGACAATATAATCACCGATGTTGCAATTTTTTCTGTTGCTATTGGGATTGTTCTAAAGGGCCAAGCTAACATGATCACTGGGGTGCATTGTTATAACAAAGCCACAGGTTTTGGTGGCATAGGCATTTTGGTTCAGTTACCAGGACAATCACAAACTCGAATTGACAATTGTTACTTGGACTATAATGGTATAGTCTTGGAAGATCCAAATCAAGTTCATGTCACTAATGGATTTTTCTTAGGGGATGGTAATATTGTATTGAAGTCAATTAAAGGATAAATATCTGGATTATCTATAGTTGATAACATGTTCAGTGGGAACCCCAATGCTAAGGTTCCAATTGTAGCTCTAAATGGCCAATTAAATAACTAACATTGATCAAGTGGTGATTGATAGGAACAATGTTAATGACATGAGTTTGAGATCAACAGTTGGGAAGTTAACTGTGGCTGGAAATGGTCCAAAGTGGGTGGGTGGCTGATTTTTCAAAGACTTTGGTATTCCCTAATATGATTAATCATTTTCTATATTCAATTTACTCACAAGAGCAGCCCATGTTTTTTGCACATTCAATAACTAATGTGTCAAATAATGTTGTAGTTGTGGAAAGTGAGAAACCAGTTAAAGGGGTTGTTTCATTCCTTGTTGAACAATGAGCTAATGTGCATGTGGGCTTCTCAGCTATTTCACCCTGATGTATTAAATTGTGACTTATAGAGTAAATTAAAAATAGTTTTTATGTGATTTTTATTATATTTAATCAGTGACATTAAGCTATGAGTAACTTTAAAAGCTTTTCTTTTGTTTTTTCGTGATCCATGTTGATACAATGTGGACTACTATTGACCAAATAATACATGCAACATCCTACCAACCATGCTACTTCTTAATGGTTAGCTACTATGATTAACATCTTAACTTATATTACCGCACGAGTTTGGAAGTGCTTTGTTTTTACAAAGGCCTATAAAGATCATTACTACCCAGGGGATGAATTAAGGTTTCAAGGAGACGTTAGTGGAAACATAAACAATGACTCTAAAAGGTTTCTTTGGACAAAAGCATGTGATCAAGCTATGTTCTTCATGAATGAATAAGGCAACTAAAATAACGAAATCTTTTGGACATCGAGAACAATATTTCCTTAGCAAGGGTCATTTGGAATCAATAAATACACTAAGAAAATACAAACGTATATTCATTCAATTAACAACGTGTACAACATTTACAATATATAAGAAGTTGTTGTAACTATGTACCGGAAGAATAAGGATAAAGATAAGAAATGGATAATAAGAAATATTAACAAGATAATATCAAATATTAACATAAGTAGAAGAGAGAAAGTAGAATGGTTTGCACTGAGCATTATCTTGAAGACTTGACAAGGTTGTTACGTGAGGGATTAATGGTGTGCTTTCATGGGTGGATGGGATGGGAGATGTGGAGAGGTGTGACGCATAGTGGGAGGGAATTGGAGATTCAGATAGGGTTTTGGAATGGGAGGGGGGTGAAGCACGAGTTGAGGAGGGACAAAATGTTTGAGAGATCAGGTTTGAGAATGAGGAGGTTAGTTGTACCGTGTGGAGTGGGAGAATATAGGGTATCCAAGGGTGATGTCTTTGGGTTTGTTGGGCCAAACTGAGTGAGAAATGGAGAGGGGTTTTGGAATTCCCACCTTGCTTTATCCACATACCCCAAATTTAATATAAAATTATATTTTTTCCCTTCTTCAATTTGAAAGAAAAACCCCACAATTTTTCTTCTCAACCGTTTCATATTCCCCCTTTCTCACACGTTTCTTCTTCTCCTTCCAAGGTTTCTTCTTATCACAAAAAACGCAGACCCATCGCCCTCATCTTCTACGGTTTCTTCTTGTCACAAAACAGACCCATCACCACTCCACACCTTCTTCCCTCTTCTCTTTGTTAGGGTATGTTTCATTCCCTTTTCTTTTTTAATTTATTTCGGTTCTAGGGTTCCTTTTCCTTTAGGGTTTCTTTATGTTGATTTTACTGGTTTGTGTAGGTTAGGTTACACTTTTATGGTTTTTTATGCATGTTAGTATAGCCTAGGAAAGTAGTATTAGGTTTTTTGTTGGATTGTTTGGGGTTTTAAAATTCTGGAATCGTATGGTGTTTTCCGACACACCAGTTTCGGAAAATGAAATTTTCGACTCGTGGGTCTTGGAATTTTTCATTTCCGACACTGGTACATCGGAATTTTGTTTCTGTGTGTGTGTGTGTTTTTTTTTTGTATTTATGTATTTTAATAAATGTGGCAAAACAACATACAGGATGTGGCAAAAATAACAGTTCTCAACAGGATGTGGCAAAAAATCTAGTACATCACACCTATTCTTTTTCTGCAAAATAACATACAGGATGTGGCAAAAAGTCTATTTCTGGTTTGGCTTCTCAACAGTTCTCTCTCAGGATGGTCAAACTCATTTCCAACATCATATAAAGATGATACAGGGCAGATCTATTCACCAATATTGGTCCACAAGTTGGCTTTCTGTTTTATGGAATATCTGGTGGCTCAGGAGCATAAGGAGAGAATCTTAGGTAGAAAATTCTCAATGAAAATGAATTGATATTCAAATATAATATATATGTCCCCCTTACATTACATGCATGCATGTATTTATAACAAAAAAACATGCTAAAAATGAATTTAACAAATTTAACAAAATGACTTGTAAAAGGTAGCATGACTTGTAGATATTGACGTGAGTTGTAACGGATTGTTATAATAAGCATGTATGTTGTGTTGTTTGCTAATTCTGGTTCATTCAATACATGCATGCATGTATTTATAACAAAGAAACATGCTAAAAATGAATTTAACAAATTTAACAAAATGACTTGTAAAAGGTAGCATGACTTGTAGATATTGACGTGAGTTGTAACAGATTGTTATAATAAGCATGTATGTTGTGTTTTTGCTAATTCTGGTTCATTCTCTCCGGGTTGGAGAAGACTCGTCCTCGAGGCTAATTATCTTCTTCTCCGACATAAGGTGAAAGATCTGCAACGTTGAATGTAGCTGATACTCCGTATGAATTCGGTAGCTCGATTTTATAGGCGTTGTCGTTGATCTTTTGAATGATTTTAAATGGTCCGTCGGCTCTTGGAGATAACTTGGCATTGGGCTGCTTCGGAAATCTTTCTTTTCAGAGGTGTATCCATACCAAGTCTCCTTCGTTGAAACTTTGTGGCTTTCGATGCTTGTCTCGTTGAACTTTATATTTTGAATTCTGCTTCTCAATCCTAGCTCAAACTTGCTCATGAAGTTTCTTAATCTCCTTGGCTCTTTGTTTAGTATCGACACTAAATTGGTTCTTGGTTGAATAAGGCGCCATGTCCAAAGGACTAAGAGGTCGAATGCCGTATGCTACTTCAAATGGACATTTCCCGGTAGCTTGGTTAGTTGAGTTATTGTAGGCGAACTCGACTTGGGCAATGACGAGGTCCCATTGGCGAATATTCTCACCAACAAAACTTCGCAATAGATTGCCTAATATTCTATTGACTGCTTCTGTTTGTCCATCCGTTTGAGGATGACTGGCGCTACTAAATTGCAATTCAGTACCCATTTTCTTCCACAAGATTCTCCAAAAGTGGCTTAAGAATTTGACGTCTCGATCGGAAGTGATGGTTTTTGGAATCCCTTGGAGTCGAACAATTTCTCAAAAGTATAAGTCAGCAATGTGAACAGCATCATTAGTTTTCTAACAGGGAACAAAATGAGCCATCTTTGAGAATCGATCGACAACCACCATAATAGAATCCTTTTGCCTTTGGGTTCTTGGTAATCCAAGAACAAAGTCCATACTAACATCTTCCCATGGGGCAGCTGGTACCGGTAAAGGCATGTGCAGTCCGGTTTTTTGACTTTTGGATTTGGCTAGGTGACAAGTTCGGCAGCGTTGAATATGTCGGATAACATCGCGCTCCATCTTAGGCCAGTAAAAGTTCTCTTTAACTAGTGAAACGGTCTTATCTCCGCCGAAATGTCCGGCTAATCCGCCATTGTGGGCTTCCCAAATGATGGATTCCCTTAAGGAACAACGTGGAACGCATAACATATTGTCTTTGAATAAGAAATTTTGGTGACGACGGTACCTTTGATAAGGTTGACCTTCAGTAGACTTCCAAACATCTTTAAAATCTGGGTCATCTTGGTATAGTTCAAAGAGGGTTTTGAAGCCGACGACCTTCGTCTGCAATGTTGATAGTAAGATTTGACGTCGGCTGAGTGCATCCGCAACAGTATTCCGTCGTCCTGCCTTGTGTTTGATCAAAATAGAATACGCCTGTAAGAACTCAATCCATGAAGCATGCCTGCGACTAATCTTTTGTTGAGAACTAAGATGCTTGAGGGCTTCATGATCGGAATAGAGAATAAATTCCTTAGGAAGCAGGTAATGACTCCAGTGTTGTAGTGCGCGTACGATTGTATAGAATTCTTTGTCGTACGTGGAATACTTTAGCTTGACATCATTGAGCTTTTCACTAAAGAAAGCTTTAGGACGACCTTCTTGGCTTAGAACTGCACCAATACCAATGTTAGAGGCATCACAATTAACTTCAAATACCTGGTCAAAATTTGGAAGTGGTAACACAGGGGTCTTGGTTAGGTGTTCCTTCAATTGGTCAAAACTTGTTTGAGCTGATTCTGACCATTGAAATTTGTCTCCCTTGATGCAGTCAGTGAGGGGAGCTGCTATGGTGCTGAAGTTTTTGATGAATCTGCGGTAAAAGGACGCTAATCCATGAAAACTTCTGACATCGTGAACAGATTAGGGAATGGGCCAGTTTTGGATTGCCTCAACCTTGCTTGGATCTACCTTGATACCTTCAGCAGTAACAATGTATCCCAGAAAAATCACTTCTTCAGTTAAGAAGGAGCATTTTTCCAAGTTGGCATAGAGTTTCTGTTCTTGAAGAACCTCTAAGACCTTTCTGATATGCTGTAGGTGCTCTTCTCTATTCTTGCTATAGATCAGAATATCGTCGAAATAGACAACTACAAATTTGTCAATAAAAGGTCGAAGTACCTGATTCATAAGACGCATGAAGGTGCTTGGAGCATTGGAGAGTCCGAAGGGCATAACTGTCCATTCGTATAATCCGTCTCGAGTTTTAAAGGCAGTTTTCCATTCATCTTCTGGACGAATTCGGATCTGATTATACCCGCTCCGAAGATCAATCTTTGAGAAGGTGGTAGCACCATGTAACTGGTCTAGCATGTCGTCGAGTCTTGGTATCGGAAATCGATGCTTTATAGTGATCTTGTTGACGGCCCGACTATCCATGCACATCCGCCATGTTCCATCTTTTTGAGGAACTAATATCACAGGAACCACACAGGGACTCACACTTTCTTGAATTAGTCCTTTTTTCAGTAAGCCTTCAACCTGTCTTCGTACCTCTGCATGTTCTTGTGGGTTCATTCGATAGGCAGATTTATTAGGAATCACAACACCTGGAACAAAGTCTATCGCGTGTTGTATGTCACGCATAGGCGGTAACCCGGAGGAATCTCTGGTGGGGCAACACTTGGAAATTTCGATAGAAGATCAGTTATCTCTGGTGGCAGGCTTGTCTCGCCATTTTGCTCAACCAATAACAAGAATCCTAGATGATTGACCTCATCTTTTGATATCTTGATATGGTTCTTGGTAACGAGTGATACTATCAGAGTTGCCTCCTTTGTTCTAGGGTTGGCCTCGCTTGGTGGTAGTGGAGTTAATTTAACCTTAACTCTATCCTTAGTGAAGGAGTAGGTGTTACCATACCCATCATATTGGACTTGTCGGTCATATTGCCATGGTCTTCCTAGGAGGAGGTGGCAGGCGTCCATTGGAATGACATCACACCAAACTTAATCCTTGTATCTTTGCCCTATTGAAAATGAAACAAGGCAACGTTTGGAGACCTTGACTTCATTTCCTTTATTTAACCACTGCAGTTTATAAGGATGTGGATGAGTCTGGGTTGGAAACTTTAGCTTGTCCACCATGTAGTTGGACACTACATTCTCACAACTTCCACTATCTATGATGACATCACAGACTTTGCCTTGAACTGTGCATCGAGTGTGAAAAATGTTGTGTCTCAACCAAGGTTCTTCTTTTATCGTTGTTGTGTGTAAACTTCGCCTTACCACGAGTAATTCTCCGTGATCTGCAGGCGTGCTTTCTTCATCGTACACAACAGATGCAACTTCTTCTTCAGGTTCTTCGTCAGAGAGCTCATATGCTTCTCCTTCGAGAATGGTGACGACCCTACGGTTCGGGCAGTCTGATGCAATGTGTCCGAAACCTTTGCATTTGAAACATTGAAGGTTTGTTTTGGATTTTGAAGGGCCTGGAGGGGTGTCTTTGGTGGGCTTGGTGACTTGGGTTTTATTAGGTGAATAAGGATGAGAGGATTATGTTTGGGGTTTGTTTGTGATGGATGGTTGTATAGTTTGTGTCCTCTGGTGTAGAAAGGGTTTCTAGAAGAAGAGGATTGTAGTTTCTTGGAGAGTTGTTTTTCAATTCGAATAGATAGACGAATTACGTAATCTAAAGTCCAATATTGTTGTAGTTGGACCAGATGGGCAACTTCTACATTTAGTCCTCCAAGATATCGGGCTATGGTTTGTTCGTCCTTTTCTTGAATGTCACATTTCATCATGAGCTTCTCAAATTCCCTGGTATATTCTTCCACCGATAGAGACTTTTGTCGCAAGTTGTGTAATTGAATGAAATTATCTTGATAATAATGGTTGGGTAAGAACTTGCGTGTTAGTTCACGACGCATCTTATCCCACGATTTTATTTTACTTTTTCCTTCTCGTTCATGCTTCTTTTTAAGATTCTCCCACCATATGGAAGCGTGTTTTTTGAGCTTTACTGCGACAATTTTTACTTTTTGAGTATCAGGGACTTCTTTTAACTCGAACACTCGTTCAATGGTTTGTAGCCAGTCAACAAACTCTTCAGGTTGAAGTTGACCTTCAAAATCTGGGATATCCACTCTAATGTTATCGTTCCAAATTCGTTGTCGTTGTGGTTGACGACTAGCACTAGTAGATGAATCACTGTCATCGGATTCTCCATCCAATCGTCTTGCTTGTTCCTCCAATTGTGTTTGTTGCATGTCTACTGTGGTTTGAAGTTGTTGAATTAATCTTCTTAGTTCTTCTACTTCGTTTCCAGAAACATTTCGTTTAGGAGACATTTTGATTTGTGGGTAAAATAGTAATTTGGGGAGTTTATGGGTATTTTGGTAATTTTATGGGTCAGGGGTATTTTGGTAATTTTTGGGAAGTAGGGGTATTATAGTCATTTTAGGTGAGTCAAGGGTATTTTGGTAATTTTGGGGTGTGGGGGTATTTTGGTAATTTTTTGTGGGACAAGGGTATTTTGGTAATTTGGAGAACGAAAGGGGTATTTTGGTAAATTTGGTGGTCTAGGGGCAAAAGTGTAATTGAATTTTTTTTTGAAATGGTCAGGGGTGAAAATGTAATTTTGATGGGAGTGGCAATTTTGCAATTATGGTAAACAGAAAGGGCAACATAGTAAATTAAGGATAATGGCAATTTTTGTAATTATGTGTTAATGGCAATTTTGTGAAATTTTAAGAAGTGAATGGCAGAATGGTAATTACGATATCATCTTCAACCTCCAGATTCAGCAGGCTGATGTTGCAGGAGGGTGGCGCGTGGTTTTCCGGCGGGGGTGCGTTCGGGCACCTGCGGCGGCTTACTGCGACACAACTTTGTAACCCAAGGTTTTGGGACCTTCCGAACACTTCTACAAGGTCGGTTTTTGAAGAAAAAGCTCCGAAAGTGTGTTTTCGAAGGAAGCCCGAATTGGCTCCGGTGGTGAAACTCACAAACAGCTTTCTAACAAACCCTATGGCGTAGGAAGCTAATGGGAACCTTGCTCTGATTACCAATATGGCTCAGGAGCATACGGAGAGAATCTTAGGTAGAAAATTCTCAATGAAAATGAATTGATATTCAAATATAATATATATGTCCCCCTTACATTACATGCATGCATGTATTTATAACAAAGAAACATGCTAAAAATGAATTTAACAAATTTAACAAAATGACTTGTAAAAGGTGGCATGACTTGTAGATATTGACGTGATTGTAATAGATTGTTATAATAAGCATGTATGTTGTGTTGTTTGCTAATTCTGGTGGTTCATCTGGTCTTGGAGAAATAAAAATCAGTTTGATAATATACTCTGTCTTGATTTTATATATTGCCTATAGTATGTTTTTTGGACTCTGTAAGGGGCGCCTCCAAGCCAATCCCCGTTTTTAGCAGTAATTTGTAGCATTTATAATGTGGTTTGGTGATGGTTTTAGGGAGTAAGTCATTATCTTGGTGCAAGAGGTCTTTCTTGGTTTTTCTCTGTATTTGTAATGTAACCGTGTTGGATTGTAATGTAACACGTGTCTCGGAAAATAAAAGAATTTTCCAACAGGTACCTCTCATAGAAGGTGCCAGTATGTCTTGAAATATGGCAAAGTTTTTCCGAGTTGTACCTGTTAGAAAATTCTTCAATTTTTCGAGAGGTACCTGTTGGACAATTCTTCAATTTTTCGAAAGTTACATGTCGGAAAAATATTCCGAAAGTCCCGAGTCGGAAATTTAATAAAGGGTAAAAATGAAATTTTACTGTTTAAGTGGGGTGTGAGGATAATAGTTGGGGTGGGAATTCCATTACTCAATGGAGAGAGGATCTGTTGGGCTTAGGGAGGATTGGAGTTTATTAGTAGGAGTTTTGATTTTTGGCCTCCAAAAGTGAGATTTTGGCCCCCATTTCAATTTTCCATGGACAAGAATATTCTTTTGTGTGTTATTTTTTTCATCCCTAGATAGACGAAAAATTTCCATCTATCCCGTGATGGAAAATATTCATCTACCGAGAAACGAAAAAATTTCATCTCTCGGGAGACGAAAAATTTTCATCTACCAAGAGACGGAAAAATTCCATCTCTCTAGAGACGGAAGAAGTTACAGGTAATCCTAATTTACTTTGTGCCTTTACTTTGTGCTACATAATTTAACCGGCAAAGCATTACCAACTGTTCTTTTGGCCCTTATCAGTATCTACATAACAAAGTCTTTTTTTTTAGGCCTATGTTTTTATAATCGACTTTTGTATAATTGATATAATTTTGTAAGATGATATTAAATAATGTTGCAAAATATAAACTAGATATGTCGCAAGGTCTTAGTAAAATCTAAAAAAAAAATATTGAAGAAGAACCACCACTGCTTTGTTACATTTTTATACTTTCATTTATCCATTTCGCATATTATTATTATTAATTATTAATTAATTAATTTAGCTAAGTGATAAGGGTGGAGATGACATGAGAACCACCACTGGTTTGTTGGGATTTATGTCACTTTGTTGCGTGGATGTGATGTGGAATCAGGATTGCTTAAATTAGTGATTTGATTAAGGTTGCTTCTTCTGTCTCTCGAGAGATGGAATTTTTCCATCTCTAGGTAGATGGAAATTTTCCATCACGGGATATATGAAAATTTTTTCGTCTCGTTATTGACGGAAAAAGTAACACACAAAAGAGTATTTTTGTCCACGAAAAATTGAAATGGGGGCCAAAATCTCACTTTTGGGGGCCAAAAATCAAAACTCTATTAGTGGAACGCACATGAGGTTGGGTCATTAAAATAGGGAAAAATTTGCTCAACAAACTGGACATGGCTAGAAGTTTGTAGTTTGTGTTTTTAGATTATAGCACAGATAGCCACTTTGGTTGGACTATAACCAAGAAAGACACATGGTTGAGACTTCAGGAGAAGTTTGTTGTTAGTTTAGGGTACCAGCCAAGGAAAGCAGAGACAACCAAATGGACGAAGTTTGTTATAATTGGGAACACATTTATTTAAAGAGAATTTGAAGAGGGGTTTTCATGGAAAGACTAGGAGTATGCATGCAATTGATGAGATAGGCAACAATTTATAGAACATGACACCAGAGCGGAAGAGGTAAGGAGGCATGATGAAAAAGACATTTTGCAGTTTCAACAAGATGACGATCTGGTGTTTACATTCAAATAAACCATTATGTTCAGGAGTATGTGGTGGAGTGGTGAGATGTGAAATACCATGACTTTGAAGAAAAACTCGCAATTTAATAAATTCACCACCATTATCAGAATAAAAAGTTTTGATTTTTGAATTTAATTGATTTTTAACTAGAGATTTAAAGATGGAAAAGATGGTTGAAATATCTGATTTAAATTTCATTTGATAGAGCCACACATACCTAGAAAATAAATTAATGAACACAGCATAGTAAAAGAGGCCATTTATTGATGACATAGACGAACCCCATACATTGAAATATTTAATTTCAAAAGGATTATTTATGGATAAACTAGATCTAGAAATTGGCAATTTGTGACTTTTATTTTGAAAATAATCCAAACAATGACTGTGCTAAGTAGGAAAAAAAATATAAGTTTATTTGTTTTGAGAGTGCGAGGAAGAATACGGGAGATTGGGTGTCCAAGGCAATGATGCCAGTGATTAATGGATGGTTCAGTGTTGCTGTGACGTGTAACACCCCAATTTATTGAAATGTAATTAAAAGTACCTTTATAAAAATATGGCTAAATTACGTATTTGGTCTTTTACCTTAATTTTCAATTTCAAATTGGTCCCTTATGTTTTTTTGGTATCATATTGGTCCCTCATGTTTCTATTTGTTATTAAATTGATCCCTAAGTCACTGTTCATCATATGTGTCAACATCATATTGGTCCACATTTGCAATGTTGAAAAGAGAAATGACACGTGTGTGTATCTTATTGGTCCACATAGTATGAACAGTGATTCAAGGACCAAATTGATAGTGAAAAAAGACGTGAGGGACCAATATGATATAAAAAAACGTAAGGGACCAATTTGAAATTGAAAAATAAGGTAATGAACCAAATACGTAGTTTAGCCTAAAAATATCAAAGGCAGCAGATAGATTTTTTTACTTTTATTGATTTCTCAAAAGAGATTTTATACAAAATAGTTAAAATATTGAGGGTTGCATCTATACCAAGTACAGTTTTTGTGTACAGTTCTTTCTTTCCCTTCTCTGTTGGAATGTCCTTTGACTTTGATACGTGAATTATACCTAAAATGTTAGGAAATACCGGGAGTAAGCCATCATCTTATAGACTAAGATTAGTATATATGATAACGAAGCATTCATTTAATTTTCTAACTTTTAATTATGTTTAATTTCATTATGGATTGCTTCTCCATTACATAACATTTTCATAAGTCCTAGGATCATTGGAAATCAGATTAGTATTTGTCATGAATTGCTTTGATTGTTGCTGTCATTTTGCCTAGATTATATAGAGTTAATGGGTTAAGCTATTGACTTAACAGGTTATCCCTGTGTTTTATTAGTGTTCATTGTGCAACATTTAGTTCGTTGACTGTTTAGTCCTATGATGTAACCGGTTAACAAGGCAATCATTGAGCAATCTTTAATTTAAACTTTATGATTTAGTCACTATTCCATTTTCAACAACCTTGGACAATATCATACTCATATCAACTTTCAATTTCCATGCATTTTATACCAATTCATGATCACTTATGTGAATCCCAAGTGTGTCTCAATCATAACATCACGCTCAAGTCATAATATCAATTTCATAACACATAATTCATTTCGCTCATTTCATTCATTCATAATCCGCCGCCTAATAATTCATACTCATTTCATTACATATATTTCATTCATTTTAGTATTAGATTGATTCATGTTCGATATTTATTCATCACCATACAACATACATAATGTGGTTAGCATATGATGGTTTTCAAGCAATAAAATGCATTATGTATTCAATAGAACTCGATCTTCTATAAGTTTAGTCATCATCATAATTCTTCATACTAGCTTTAGGTGAGTTTACTCGTATTAGATCATTCTCAATTCACATATTCCTTTATTAATTATCATGGTAGTTAGATTCAACTTCGAAGTATTATTCCATTTTCCATACAAGCATTACAACATACAATAACCACATAATCATATTAGTTTATACCAATTTCTTATTCGATTCCTTTTTATTAATTAGTTCAGGACTTAGCTAATCTTTGTTAATAACTTGATTGCTTATACTCTTCATCATCTAATTTAAACATTAACTTATTCTATAAGCAATGAATTCTACCTTACCTTATACAAAAGAAGCTTTGTCTTGAATTGTTTCTTAAGCTCCTAGGTATGATTCCTTTGCTTCACTAATTCCTTTCTAATTGCTCCTTGCCACTGATTTGGTTGTTGTTCCAAAGGTATTTGCTCAAGGTTTTTGGTTGTGAGTGCTTAGGAATGGTTTTGGGGAATAATTGAAGGTGTGAATTGTGTTTCAAGTGTTGTATGTGCCCCCATTTGAATCCTAAGGGGTATTTATAGGCTTCCACAACCGACTTTGGGGGAACTATCCAAGATTTTTCTCTTAACTACCTTCAATTTGTAAGGTTTTCTGGAAAATTCTGTAGATTCAACCAGTTAAATAACCGGTTATCGTGTTTTATTTTTAGGGCAATTTACATTGTCGTAACCAGTTACAATGACAACTTAATCGATTACGATGAGAGCTTAACCAGTTACGATGACAGCTTAACCAGTTACAGACTTGTCCTGTACCTAAAATCTTCCATATTTCACTAGATAACCGATTATCCACCTCATATAACCACTTATTTAAGTTTTTAGCATAAAAGTCACATGCCTAAATATATTTTTACTATTTTTAATTATTTTAATTTACTCCCTTAACATCTAAGGAATCCTAATTATCATATTTTATTACTCAAATCATTTTCTTAATATATAAGTAACCAAGATTATTATTATTATTTCTTAATACCATATTCATTCATTTTACATTCTTATTCTTATTTTTTTCTAATTTATTTGAAATACTAAATGACTTCTAGAAAATTCCTCACCATTTATATTTTAGTTTTTTTTATATAGAAATTTTGGGCTGTTACGTGATGGTCTTGGGAGGTGGGTGATGAGGCCTCAACTTGTACATATTGCCTTCATTCTTTTCGCGCAGCAGGATCACCCCTGTTTTCAGAACCTTGACCTCAAAATGCCAAGAAAATAATTCAATGGAGACATCATTAGATTGACATAATTGAGAAACAGAAATAAGGTTTCGAGTTATATTAGGCTCATGCAAAATATTGGAAAGTTGAGGAGGGTGAGAGTTGGTTGATATATGGGTAGAACCAAAATGAGTTATTGGAAGATTCTTACCATTAGCAACAACCAACTGATCAGTGCCACGATAGTCATTAGTGACAGAGAGATTGCCAAGATCATTGGTGACATGGTGAGAGGTACCAGAATCAAGCAGCCAAGAAGGTTCTCTATTTTCAATTAGAGTAGCAAGGTGTGCTATGTGCCTGGGATGATTGTGTAACGTCTCGAATTTTGGCCTTTAGTAAAATTATAATAATTAAAATAATAATAATATTTTACTTATTATATTTTATCAAGCTTAATTTCTGGATTTAGAAGATATATTTAAAGTTGAATTTGGGTACTTTTTTATTTATCAATAGATGTTTGTAGGGATCGGTAACTTTGTTATTTTTAACTCGTTTTGGATAAAAAAAAATATACAATATTATTGCATGTAAATGTAGGTTATTATTAGAGTCATCAAATTTTTATTTGGAGTCTAAAACACATACACACATTAATCCACAAAAGGGAACAAAACATAAAATAATATTTTTTTCCTAATTAACTACCCTAAGCCCAGCTCAACCCGATAAAAGAAAAAAAAAGAAAGAGAAACGACCCAAAGAAAATAAAAGAGACGAAACAACAAAGAGGAGGAGGAGACGGAAATTGAAAGAACAGAGGAGGAGATGAAAAGAAAATAAAGAAGAATAGGGAAGAAGCAGCGTGGAAGAGAAAGGGGAAAAAAGAGAAAATAGAAAGCTTTTGGAAAAAAAATCATCATCACAAGCAAGCTTTTGGACTTAGGAATTGGGAATTCTCTTCTCCTTTACTTAACCAAGGTAAAGGGGGGGTATCCCTTATATTTGGGAATTAGGTTTTTAATAGAGTATAGGTATGGTTAAAGTTAGGGTAGTGTTAGATTAATAACCCGTAGGGTAATTGTTATTGAGATAAATTGATTGTTTGGTTAATTTCTGTTGAGTATTCAAGTGTGAGGTAATGAAGTCCCACATTGGCTCTGATACCACTTGCTGGACCTTCAACCGGGGAGGTTCCAACCACCGGGGAGTCACATTGCTCCAGGGTCTTGGGAATAGTGAGCAACCGCTTATAAGCTAGACACCACATCCTGAACCAAAACCTTAAGGCAATGGTTCTATGGGTCTTGCCACTTATAAACCTTCTCAACCATCCCATCCTATCAAATGTGGGACTTCATTACCTCACACTTGAATACTCAACAATTTCTTTGATGAATCTGAATTGGGTATGTTATTTGTTATTTCTTTGATGAATATGAATTGGGTTTGGTTAATTTCTTTGATCAATATGAATTGGGTATGTTATTTGTTATTTCTTTGATGAATATGAATTGGGTATGTTATTTGTTATTTCTTTGATGTATATGAATTGGGTATGTTATTTGTTATTTTCTTTGATGAATATGAACTGGGTAGTTTATTGATTATAGTTTATTGATTATTTTTATTGATTATTGGTTAATTGATTATTTGGTTAATTTTTGGTGAACTTAAAGTTTGTTATGAATTGATTAATTGTATCGATTATTTTTATTGATTATTGACTGATATCTGGTTGGTATTTAATTATGGTGTAAAAATTTGACTGCTGCATGTTAGTGTGAATCAAATATGTTTGAATTAAACTGGACTGGATTGTCATTGGGATAAATGAATTAAACAAAAGGCAACAACTATTGATCGTGTGTCGGGTATTCGTAGCCATTAGGTGCCCTGTTAGGACAGAGTCTATTTTAAGGAATAGACTCGAATTCCCAATAGGTGAAGTCCTCACTCAGGTAAGTAAATCCCATAGATCCAAAGTCTCGTTAGGTGTTTGGAACTCACGCAAGATCAATAGCTACCTGGTAAATCGATAAAATAAATAATGAAACATGTAAGGAAGCACTAAAGAAAAGAACAAAGAAAAGAACAAAGAAAAGGCCCTAACGAGCTAATGGTCTATGCGGTAAGAAAATCCTGGGTGAAGGTAAGAAATCCTATTAGGTGAAGACACAATCCTAACAGGTGCATACAAAAATACCTAATGGTACTTTATAAGAAAAGACACGAAAGAAAAGAAAAGAAGAAAGGAAAGAGGAAAGATGAGAAAAACTAAGAAAGCTGAAAAAGAAAGTTAAGAAAATAATTTTGAAGGAAATGCCACATATTGTGATTGTGAATGATGCATGTCTATGGTGTGAAATACTTGAATATGATTATGATTGTGCATGACTTGATTGTATGTATGCCTATTAAAAATGTAGTTCCTGAGTATTTGGTATACTCACCCTTTAGCATTTTTTACAGGTACCGAATTAGATGTGGTGCCGGCCGAGCAGGAAAGCTCTCCCCCACGGGGAGAGTAGTTGTGATGATCTTTTTGGGTTAAAAAAACTTGGAATCATCTAGAGTCGGTTTAAAGACTTATGACTATGTTTATTTTCCTAGCTTGTTACGTAACTATGGGTATTTGATGATAGACGTATGTTTTGGAATTAAAACGGTAACCAGAACTATACAAATAGACTAAGGTGGCACGTTTTGATTATATGTCTATTTAGACCTAGGAAAAGTCATTATTATTATTATTATTATTATTATTATTATTATTATTATTATTATTATTATTATTATTATCCTGGCTGCCTGGATTATTTAGTTGTTATTTGCAGGTATTAGGAAAGTGTGGAAAGTCCCCAAAACAGAGGAAACTCTGTCGGATTTCCCAAAACTCTAAATGAATTAAAATCAGTCTTGAACATAATTAAGTAAAGAAATTTAAAAAAAAAAGATGTCATGTGCATTCTATTTTTCGGAAAAGTAAATAAAAAGATAATTAATTTATTATATATAAAAAAGTTAAATTTGTTAGCGCTATAACTCTGATATTCAAATTAAATTTTGAAACTAACTTAGTAAAAAGATATAATTTAATGAAATAGATAGTAAATAAAATAGAGTGTCACATTTATGGTATCAGAGCAGTTGTCCTCGACCAAGGAGTTTCGAATGACTCCTTTGGTTTCTCGCCAAGCGAGAAACCCTTAAGTGTCAGTTTATAGTTATTATTTCTAGGATAACTGTAGGCCGGATTGTTTAATTATCTTATATAATGACTAAATGTTTATTCATGATGACTCGTCGACAAAATGACAACGACCGTCTTGCTGCGATCCTCGAGAATCTGGTTCAAGCAAACCAGAATCAAGGAGCACAGATTGCTGCTGCTGTTGCAGCTGCCGTGGCAGCTATACACCCCCAGGCGCCGGCCCCAACTGAAGTGGATTGGTTAGCTAGATTCAGAAAGAATGACCCACCGAAGTTCGAGGGGGGTCATAACCCTGATGGAGCACAGAAATGGCTCCAGGAAGTGGAGAAAATCTTCCGCTCTTTACAACCGCCACATGGGGATCGGGTCCGTTTAGCAGAGTTCATGTTAGCAGGCAAAGCTGAATATTGGTGGGAACAACAACGTCAGGGATTCGAAGCCTGAAACGAGGATGTGGACTGGGGAATGTTCAGAACTCACTTCCTGGGGGAGTATTTTCCCGAGGATGTGCGACGAGAGAAGGAGATTGCATCCCTTCAATTGGCACAAGGAAACCTCAGCGTCGGGGAGTATGCGGCGCAGTTCGAGGACTTGATCCGATACTCGGACAGTTACCGAGACGCTGATGAGAGAACCAAATGCATCAAGTTTGAGTCCGGCCTCCGTCCAGAGATTAAGATGATGTTTGAGTATCAGAATATAGCAAACTTGGCACAATTGGTGAATATGTCAGGTACCTTTGAGAAGAGTCTGAAGCATAAGCTTGCTAATGATAAGAGCAAGGCAGTGCAGAGATCAGGGGGTCCTAGCAAGGGCAAGGAGACACAGACTAGATTAAGTCCTTACTCAAGTGGTAACAAAAGGATGATTACTCCTTCCAAGGTCAGATCGACAGGCAACATATCAGGTCTCATCTCTCAATGCCAGCATTCTGGCAGGAGGCATTCCGGGGAGTGTTGGTTCAAGGATCAGGATAGGAAACCAAATGCTTGCTTCTCTTGCAGACAGACTGGACATTTCTTCTACCAGTGCCCTCAGAGGAATGTGAAGAAGGAAGTGAATACTGCTAGAGCACAACCGGCCAAGGGAAAGCAGCCAGTTCATAAGGGCAAAGTTTACTCTATGGATGGCGAAGAGGTTGAGGAAGCAGATGAGCTCATTCGAGGTACAGGCACTTTAAATAATGTTCATTGTCAGATCTTATTTGATTGTGGGGAAACCCACTCGTTTATCTCCTTAGCTTGTATGAAAAGGATAGGGTTGGCACCGGTGGAGATGACGTACAAACTTGCGGTATCGATGCCAACAAGCACTTCAGTGACCACATCTCTAGTGTGTACGGATTGCTCCTTGAAAATACTTGGGCGAGAGTTTGTCATTAACCTAATATTCTTGCCACTGAAAGGATTGGATGTTATCCTCGGCATGGATTGGATGGCGAGCAATAGGGTTATAATTGACTGTCATAAAAAGGCAGTTATATTTCACACCCCGAACCTAGCAGCCATGGAGATTGAGACAGAGCAGGAAGTGAAAAACATTCTGGTGGTTCAGGAATTCCTTGAAGTGTTCCCTAATGATATTCCTGGATTACCGCCACATCGGGAAGTAGAATTCGACATTGATTTGGTTCCCGGTGCAGGACCAATATCCATTGCTCCTTATCGAATGACGACAACAGAATTAGCTGAACTGAAGAAGCAGCTAGAAGAGTTACTTGAGAAAAAGTTCATTCGGCCGAGTGTGTCACCATGGGGAGCGCCAGTGTTATTTGTGAAAAAGAAGGACGGGAGTTTTCGTATGTGCATTGACTACAGGCAGTTGAATGGAGTGACGATCAAGAACAAATATCCGCTTCCTAGAATCGACGATTTATTGGATCAATTGAGGGGAGCCTCAGTATTCTCTAAGATCGACCTCCGATCCGGCTATCACCAGATCCGCCTCCGAGAGGCCGACATTCCCAAGACAGCATTCCGCACCCGTTATGGGCATTTTGAGTATGTTGTTATGCCCTTCGGCCTAACGAATGCACCTGCAATATTCATGGATTACATGAATCGCATTTTCCGAACTTATTTGGATTCATTCGTCGTGGTTTTCATTGACGACATTCTAATCTATTCCAAGAGCCCCAATGAGCACGTCGAGCATTTGAAAACGGTGTTGCAGATTCTCAAAGAAAAGCAGCTTTATGTCAAACTTTCAAAGTGCAGTTTCTGTTTGAGTGAAGTTTATTTCTTGGGCTATGTAATTTCTGAACAAGGAGTGGTCGTTGACCATTCTAAGGTGGAAGCAGTGCTTAAGTGGGAGAGACCCACAACGGTGACCGAAATCCGCAGTTTCTTAGGCAGGGCGGGTTACTATCGGCGATTCATAGAAGGATTCTCCAAGTTAGCACTTCCACTAACTAAGCTGACTAGAAAGGATGCACCCTATCAGTGGACACCCCAGTGTGAGCAAAGTTTCGAGGAATTGAAGAAGAGACTGACTAGCTCACCTGTTCTGATTTTGCCGGATCCGACTCAGTCTTTCGACGTGATTGTGATGCTTCGAAACAAGGACTAGGTTGTGTCTTAATGCAACAAGGGAAAGTTGTGGCCTATGCGTCTAGACAACTCCGGCAACACGAACAAAACTATCCTACACGTGATCTCGAACTAGCAGCTGTAGTATTTGCACTGAAGATCTGGAGGCATTATCTATACGGCACTCAATTCGAGGTTTTCAGCGATCATAAGAGCCTTAAATATCTCTTTGATCAGAAAGAGCTGAACATGAGGCAACGAAGGTGGATGGAGTTTTTGAAGGACTATAACTTCCATCTTCAATATCATCCACGCAAGGCTAATGTAGTGGCCGATGCTCTAAGTCGTAAGACTTTGCATGTGAGCAATCTAATGGTCAAGGAGATGCAACTGATGCAAGAGTTTAGCAATCTCAACTTGGGTGTTCAAATGTAAGAAAACAGCGTTGTCCTGGAAATGTTGCAAGTGACGAATGAGTTCGTCGGATTGATTAAGGAAAGACAAGCAGACAACGACGAGTTGCAAAAGAACTTGGAAAGAATGACTGATGAAGTAGAGCCTGAATTCAAGAAAGCCGCTGATGGCATTATTTGCTTCAGAAATCGGGTGTGCATTCCTATGGACTTCGAAGTAAGGAGAATGGTCCTAGAAGAAGCCCACAAAACTAAGCTAAGTCTCCATCCAGGTAAACCATATAAATTATACGTCAATTAATCCAATAAATACTCCTATACACAATTATCGAAATTTAACCAATAAGTCAACCAATCTATACAGGTACAACTAAGATGTACCAGGATTTGAAAAGACTGTTTTGGTGGCCCGGATTGAAAAAGGACGTAGCCGACTACGTATCTCGGTGCTTAGTTTGTTAAAAGGCTAAGATCGAGCACCAGAAGCCGGGAGGTTTGTTGAGATCTTTGGAGATACCGGAATGGAAATGGGACAGCATATCTATGGATTTCATTTCCGGTTTACCAAGAACCGCTACAGGTTGTGAAGCTATATGGGTTGTAGTAGATCGACTCACGAAGTGTGCTCATTTTATTCCTATGAACATGAAGTACAGCATGGAGAAGCTGACACAGCTATACATCCGTGACATAGTCAGATTACATGAAATTCCTACCAGTATTGTATCTGACTGTGATCCAAGGTTCCTATCCCGATTTTGGCAGAGTCTCCAACAGGCCCTAGGTTCTAAGTTGAGATTTAGTACAGCCTATCACCCTCAGACAGATGGGCAGACAGAGCGTACTATCCAATCTTTGGAAGATCTGTTGAGGACGTCTGTACTTGAGCAAGCAGGTAGTTGGGAGCAACTCTTACCACTAATTGAATTTACCTACAACAACAGCTTCCATTCTAGCATCGGGATGACACCGTTTGAGGCACTCTATGGTAGAAAATGCCGAACTCCACTCTGTTGGTTTCAGATGGGTGAGAATATGTTACTTGGTCCTGATATTGTTCGAGATACCACAGAGAAGATCACTATGATTAAGAACAAAATGAGAGCCTCACAAGATCGCCAGAAAAGCTATGCAGATAAACGTAGGAGACCCTTGGAGTTTGATGAGGGTGCTCATGTTTTCCTAAGTGTAACACCTACCAAGGGCATTGGTCGGGCACTCAAGTCAAGAAAATTGACTCCCAGATTTATTGGTCTTTACCAGATATTGGAGAAAGTTGGACCACTAGACTACCGCATTGCACTACCTCCGCATTTGGCGAATCTTCATGACGTATTCCACGTTTCTCAGCTTCGGAAATACGTTCATGACCCCTCACATGTGATTGAATTGGATGATGTGCCAGTGAAGGAGAATCTGACGTTTGAGGTGCAACCTGTCCGAATTGAAGATCGTCAGATTAAACAGCTTAGGGGCAAGGGAATTCCATTGGTGAAGGTAATATGGCATAGAAATAATGTGGAGGAGGCGACATGGGAACTGGAAGACAAGATGAGGGAGTCGCATCCACAGTTGTTCAGTACCGACTGAATTTCGAGGACGAAATTCTGGTAAGTGGGAGAGAATTGTAACATCCCGAATTTTGACATTTAGTAAAATTATAATAATTAAAATAATAATAATATTTTACTTATTATATTTTATCAAGCTTAATTTCAGGATTTAGAATATGTATTTAAAGTTGAATTTGGGTACCTTTTTATTTATCAATAGATGTTTGTAGGGATCGGTAACTTTGTTATTTTTAACTCGTTTTGGATTAAAAAAAGTATACAATATTATTCCATGTAAATGTAGGTTATTATTAGAGTCATCAAATTTTTATTTAGAGTCTAAAACACATACACACATTAATCCACAAAAGGGAACAAAACATAAAATAATATTTTTTTTCCTAATTAACTACCCTAAGCCGAGCTCAACCCGGTAAAAGAGAAAAAAAGATAGAGAAACGATCAAAGGAAAATAAGAGACGAAACAACAAAGAGGAGGAGGAGACGGAAATTGAAAGAACAGAGGAGGAGATGAAAAGAAAATAAAGAAGAATAGGGAAGAAGCAGCGTGGAAGAGAAAGGGAAAAAAAAAGAGAAAATAGAAAGCTTTTGGAAAAAAAATCATCATCACAAGCAAGCTTTTGGACTTAGGAATTGGGAATTCTCTTCTCCTCTACTTAATCAAGGTAAGGGGGGGGGGGGGGGTATGCCTTATATTTGGGAATTAGGTTTTTAATAGAGTATAGGTATGGTTAAGGTTAGGGTAGTGTTAGATTAATAACCCGTAGGGTAATTGTTATTGAGATAAATTGATTGTTTGGTTAATTTCTTTGATGAATATGAATTGAGTATGTTATTTGATATTTTTTGATGAATATGAATTGGGTATGTTATTTGTTAATTTCTTTGATGAATATGAATTGGGTATGTTATTTGTTATTTTCTTTGATGAATATGAACTGGGTAGTTTATTGATTATTTTTATTGATTATAGTTTATTGATTATTTTTATTGATTATTTGTTAATTGATTATTTGGTTAATTTTTGGTGAACTTAAAGTTTGTTATGAGTTGATTAATTGTATCGATTATTTTTATTGATTATTGGCTGATATCTGGTTGGTATTTAATTATGGAGTAAAAATTTGACTACTGCATGTTAGTGTGAATCAAATATGTTTGAATTAAACTGGACTGGATTGTCATTGAGATATATGAATTAAACAAAAGACAATAGTTATTGATCGCGTGTCGGGTATCCGTACCCATTAGGTGCCATGTGAGGACAGAGTCTATTTCTTAGGTAAACTCCCAATAGGTGAAGTCCTCACTCAGGTAAGTAAATCCCATAGATCCAAAGTCTCGTTAGGTGTTTGAAACCCGCGCGAGATCAATAGCTGCCTGGTAAATCGATAAAATATATAATGAAACATGTAAGGAAGCACGAAAGAAAAGAACAAAGAAAAGGCCCTATAACGAGCTAATGGTCTATGTGGTAAGAAAATCCTGGGTGAAGGTAAGAAATCCTATTGGGTGAAGACACCATCCTAACAGGTGCATAAAAAATTACCTAATGGTACTTTATAAGAAAAGACACGAAAGAAAAGAAAAGAAGAAAGGAAAGAGGAAAGATGAGAAAAACTAAGAAAGCTGAAAAAGAAAGTTAAGAAAATAATTTTGAAGGAAATGTCACATATTATGATTGTGAATGATGCATGTCTATGGTGTGAAATACTTGAATATGATTATGATTGTGCATGACTTGATTGTATGTATGTCAATTAAAAATGTAGTTCCTGAGTATTTGGTATACTCACCCTTTAGCATTTTTTAGAGGTATCGAGTTAGATGTGGTGCCGGCCGAGCAGGAAAGCTCTCTCCCACGGGGAGAGTAGTTGTTATGATCTTTTTGGGTTAAAAAAAACTTGGAATCATCTAGAGTCAGTTTAAAGACTTATGACTATGTTTATTTTCCTAGCTTGTTACGTAACTATGAGTATTTTATGATAGACGTTTGTTTTGGAATTAAAACGATAACCATAACTAGACAAACATACTAAGGTGGCACGTTTTGATTATATGTCTATTTAGACCTAGGAAAAGTCATTACTATTATTATTATTATTATTATCCTGGCTGCCTGGATTATTTAGTTGTTATTTGCAGGTGTTAGGAAAGTGTGGAAACTCCCGAAAATAGAGGAAACTCTGTCGGATTTCTCAAAACTCTAAATGAATTAAAATCAGTCTTGAACATAATTAAGTAAAGAAATTTAAAAAAAAAAAGATGTCATGTGCACTCTATTTTTCGGAAAAGTAAATAAAAAGATAATTAATTTATAATATATAAAAAAGTTAAATTTGTTAGCACTATAACTCTGATATTCAAATTAAATTTTGAAACCAACTTAGTAAAAAAATATAATTTAATGAAATAGATAGCAAATAAAATAGGGTGTCACAGATTGGACAGATACCCATGAAGTTGTTAACACGTTTTACTAGTGTGTCCACGACGGTCATAATACTGGAAAACAAGAATGGAGTTGTGAGAAGGGCCTCGTCGTGGAAAGGACAATGAATTGGTCAGGGGAGCAGAACGATGAGCAATAGAGGCGTGAAGAGGGAAACACTTGCTACGGGAGGAAGCAGAACCACACCAATGAGCATAGTTGGTCATGAGAGGAAGTGATTACTGCTGGCGATCATCATGTTGGAGGAATATTTCAAAGTCCACTAGTTTGTCAAAGAGTTCATCAAAGGATAATGGAGAGTCACAAGCAAGAATGGAAGCATTAACTCATGAAAGGAAGGTCCAAGACCATTCAGAGTTTCAATTACCATATCAAGATCATCAACTGGATGACCGATGAGAGATAGTTCATCAACAATAAAGCGAATAGGACGCAGGTACTCACTGACATTGGAGGTACCCTTGGTTATGGAGGCAAGACGCTCCTTCAGATACATAACTCATGTTCGAGTACGATTGGCATAGGACTTGTTCAACCACGCCCAAGCATCGGCGAATGATGTTGCGGAAGACATGACTATTTGAGCATTGGAATCGCAGGCGCCCAAGAATGCAAGGTAAACATAATGGTCCGGACGAATCCAATGAGTGTAAGCAGGATTAGCAGTGATGTCCTCTCCAGTAATGAGAGTGGCCGAAGGGCAAGGAATGGTGTCATTGACATAACCGATCACATCATTGGTAATGAGGAGATTGGTGGTTTGTTTGAACCAGATTGGATAATTGGATGAGGTCAATAAAAATTATGCAAATAGATGATAACCGATGGATTGATAATATATAAGAATTTACACCGTAATAATGCATTAATGTTCACTCATTAAACTCATAATCAATGAGTACGTAGTGATATTTTTATACTCTTTTATGCTCCCTTTTATATTTTCTCTTTTTTTTTTTTTTGAGAAAATGGTCTATTTGGTCCCCAAAAGATACATGTGGCATCCGTTTAGTCCTCGAAAGATTTGTGGCATTCATTTAGTCCCTCAAATTTCAGAATGGCATCGATTTAGTCCCTCCGTTAATAACTCTGTTAGTCCATATTTTGACTGCCACATGTCACATTCTAATTGGTTATCCCTGGTGAACATATTTAGACACGAACCACAGGATTATTCCCTCATAAAATCTCAACCGTTGCTTATATCTGACAGTCCAAATTTAAAAATGAAAAATAAAATAATGAAAATTTGGAAAAATATTAAAAAATTCAGAAAAAAATTATAAAAATCTGTAAAATATTTTTTTAAAAAATACCGATTTTTTTATATTTTAAAAGTTAATTAAAAATTCAAAAAATAAAAATAAAAATCAGAAAATATTTTTAAAATCTGTAAAATAATTACGAAAATTATGAAAAATTGTCTTTCCTTTTTTTAAATATTTATAACATAATAAAAAATAATGATTTAAAAAAGTCATAAAAATTTTAAAAAACATGTAAATATATTTTTTAAAAATTCTAAAAATTATTAGAAATAAATAAATATAATTTTAAAAAAATCGGTAAAAAATTTTATAAAAAAAATCTGAAAATTTAATATTTCTTTTTAAATATTTTATAAACTAAATCTCCTTTTAAAAATTTTAAAATAGTTTAATGGTTTTATAAAACTTTTCTTATTTTTTAATTATTTTTCTGTATTTTTTATAATATTTTTATAATATTTTTTATTGGTTTTAAAAAACTTTTCTTTTTTTTTACAAATATTCTATTAATTTTTATATTATAATAAAACAAAAAAAAATTCAAATTCTTTACAATTTTTTTAAAAATATAGTTATGTATTTCTTATAATTTTAAGAATTTTTAAAAAATATATTTGCATAATTTTAAAAAAAAAATTATTATGTTATAAATATTTAGAAAAAGGAAAGGCAATTTTTTCATAATTTTCGAAAATATTTTACAGATTTTTAAAAAAATTTCTTAATTTTTTATTATTTTATGAATTTTTTATTAACTTTTAAAATATAATAAAATAGGTATTTTTTCAAAAAATATTTCACAGATTTTTATAAAACTTTTATGAATATTTTACAATTTTTTCATAATTTTCATAATTATTTTACAGATTTTTTAAAATATTTTCTAAATTTTTTATTATTTTCTGAATTTTTTATTTACTATTAAAATATAAAAAAATTGGTATTTTTTTAAAAAAATATTTTACAGATTTTTATAAAACTTTTCTGAATTTTTAATATTTTTCTGAATGTTTATTATTTTTTAATAATATTAAATATAGTTTTATTATTTTATTTTTCATTTTTAAATTTGGACCGTCAGATATAAGCAACGGTTGAGATTTTATGAGGGAATAATCATGTGGTTCGTGTCTAAATATGTTCACCAGAGATAACCAATTAAAATGTGACACGTGACAGTTAAAATATTGACTAACAGAATTATTAACGGAGGGACTAAATCGATGTCATTATGAATTTTGAGGGACTAAATGAATGCCACAAATCTTTCGGGGACTAAACGGATGCCACATGTATCTTTTGAGGATCAAATAGACCATTTTCTCTTTTTTTTTTCTATTCATCTTTTCTTTTTTCATCACAAATCACTTCTCTTTCATCTCGTTATATCTTTTTCTGCTATCTTTATACCATTTATATTTAAAAATATGATGCAGGAGAAACATTTTCTTAATTAATCTCATAAACTAGTTATAAAATAGTAATCTTTTTGTAAACCATGCGGTGGCTTTATCTCTTCCATGTTTCTTAACCAAATACAAATATATGTAAATAAATATAAGGGTTAATTATGGGCATAACTTTTGAACTTCAGGGCGACTTTCCGAAGTTACTTTTGAGTTTGTCATATATTAATTTTATCAATTTCGACCATATTTTGCTGACATGTCACACCGGAATCTTAGTTAAACATAGGAGGTTAGCCATATGATGCTATATGGACAAAGACGATTGCTCTCTTCAATCTTTTTCTTTTTTTAACTAAAAATATAAAAAATATTTTTTTAGTTTTTAATTTAAAAAAAAAAGATATTCGCCCACGTGGCATCATGTGACACCATGTGGCTAACATCCTATATCTAACTAGGAGTGTGGTGTGATATGTCATAAAAATTTGGCCGAAATTGATAAAAAGGGTATATGGCAAACTCATAAATAATTTCGAGAATTCGGACATTAAAAAAAAATAAAAGTTTGTAACAAAACAACCCTAAAATTTAAAAAAGCGAAAATATAATTAAGCCTAAATATAACATCTATATCAAATATTATATTTTTTTGGGAGGGACAAAATGTAATCACCTAAATTTAAATTTGGATCTTGCATTTTATGTTCTTCAATTTTATGATCACTTGAAAAAACAAAAATTTTTACTCCATCTAGTTTAAAATATAAGAAAAAAATTATTTCATACTTACGAAAGTTGTTAGTTGATTGAATTTAATTTTTCCAAAAATTTTAAAAAAACAAAGGTATTGTAGAAAAACAGTATTAGGAATGAAATAAAAATTAAATAAGACTTTTCAAGGTTGTTTTAAAAAAATAACATCGAAAAATTTTTATTTAAGAAAACTAATTAAATTTTTCTTATGTTAAAAAATTTTATTTTTTTCTTATATTTCAAACCGAGTACTTGATATGCATGTGATGGAACACTATTTTGCATCATACATGAGAAGAAAAAAAGATAAATTTACTTTTTATTATTTTAGTCCTCTTCGAGTACAATGTATAAATCATAGTTACATTATACATGGTATTGGTTTCGATATACGATACGTGATTTGTATTAGTTTATTATATATATATATATATTATAAAACTTTCTTTATAACAAATCAGTTACATGATATATAATTTCGATATGTAGTATATAAATTAAATGACTGATCCATGCAACTATGGTATAATTTATTATTGTTATTATCTTCTGCAGTAAAGTATTCCATGTATTCAAGTAACATTACTCGCATTCCAAAAAAAATGTCATAATTCAATAAATAAATAATCCACTCATTGTCACTAGTGGGCTTGCTTTTCTCTGTGTTAGTACGGTTTAACTTTTCCTTTTTTTGTTTTGTTAATGCAATTATTGCGTAGACGTAGTACTAGTTTAATAATTTATAATTGACTTGACTTGGCCTAGCAAAGAGTGACTTGTTTACTTTGTTGTGCTTCACTTATTCTCCTCACAAGAGTCTTTGTTTGCTTAGACTGTTCTTGACAAACCATAGATTTCCTTTCATATATCTGTTAGTGCAGATATATAAATATTTAGCAATTTGGAAGCAAAACTAATTGATCTGAGAAAACATACATGAAAATCTTCTGAACTTTCCCCTTGAGGTAATGAAATCTTGTTACTCCCGTAAATATTTTACTCTAACTTTTTGTTCTTTCTCTTCTTCCTCTCGTTTTTCTCCCTTTATTTTGAAATTGTTCTTGATGTAAATATAATTTTGTAGGACATGGATAACAGAGCTTTGTGCTTTTAAATACTTGCTATTTAGTTAAAAACATTCTCTAGCATTCTAAAGAGTGTTTAGTTTCAGAGCATTTTCTGATTTGAATACTTAAAGGGTGCTGCTTCTACTTAGCTCTCCTTTCTTCTCATTTGCAACTGTATCCTGCAGTGTCTTTCTGTCTTGCAGACAGGAAATAGATATTTAATTATTGTTAGTGTTACTCTTGTTGGTATATGAGACAGGATATTCCATGTGGATAGGTCACAAGTAATTGCAAAAAATTGAAATCTTATGTATTTCTTTCATTTCCTTTTTTGTTAAATTATTCTTTCATTTTCTTTTATCGACCAGATAGTACTGAATAATGATTGTTCTGTATACTCACGTGGCAGCAGCAGGACAAGGTGCGCAAACATTGGCTGTGAAGTGAAATGACGTAAGTGTGTATAAGTATTACTCCCTTCTGTCCTTGATAAAAACGCTTGTTATAAATTTCTTTTTGCGAGAAAGAAAGGGTAGTTATAATAAGGATTCGAGATAGTACTAAATTACTTTCTCCGACTCTATGTATAGGACCCTTCGAGAGATTTTATGTCTGTTAAGAATGTTAATTAATTTAGTTAATTGTATTGAAAATGTAAATTTTTTATATATATTTTTAAAATTATCCTTACTAATATTATTGAGAATCTAACAAGTGTTAAATAAATAGGGTGTTTGTGAAAAAAATTAATTAATGATCATTGAAAATTGATATAGAATCTTCTAAATAGGAATAAAATAAAAGTGTCAAAATGGTCTTATATTTAGCAACAAATGTAATATAATTTTTGTTATTAGTGTGTATATATTTTACTTCAACTCTTGCAACATTCTGCATAACACTGTGTTATGGCGTGGATCTTGGAGGACTTTATTTGTAGCCTTTAATACAAGCCCAACTTAAGTTTGATGGCTGCTACTGAGGAAGAAGCCACTAATAATAGTTCAGAAGTAATTAACATATGAAAAGTATTGTTCTGAACCTTACAAAATGGCCAAGTATGATTGCATAAATGTTAAAAAGAAAAAAATTGACAAGAAGATTTTCATCTTATCTATATTAAAGTACTTGACTGATTACTGAAAGATAATCTGCATTTTCTTTACAGTGAAATGGCAATAGCACACTCAACATCTTTCCGACAGCATTTTCAGAGGGTTACTTCAGCTCATTTTAGGAGGCCTCTCCTACATTTAGTGTCCACTAGTAAGCTTTTTGTCCCTTATTAAAATCCTCTTATTCCACAAATTATTGTAAAAGACAAAAACAAAAAGTGTTATAGTGGTTGGATTATGTGAGATTAACTAAAAAAAGCATGAACTGACACTTGAATTAAAGCACACTAGCATTACTAAAATTAATATGTCATTCTCAAACAAAACCAAACTATTAATCTGAGCAATATTTAGCTTAAGTACAAAAAATGATAAGTAGATAATCACAGAAGACAGTAGGAGATCTTAAATAATACATTTCTTTACGGTTTACACTGCAGTGACAATATAACGGTTCTTTACACTGTTAACACATCATTCATCATTGATGTATTATTATTAAACACTGACTCTTAACTAAAAATAAAACACATGAATGGTGAATGATCAACTGACAATGTAAAAAATATTACACCATGAGTGCACTTCCATTAATCTCATTCTAAAATTCATAGGATTTTATTAAATGCATTTACCCTAAAATGATTTCCTAAAATTGTTTCAGAAGAAGCTAGACACAGATACCTCACTCAATGTGTACCACTTCACAAAGCAGCATTGAAAGGTGACTGGAAAGAAGCTAGAAAAATCTTGGAACAAGATTGGACACTGCTACATGCTGCCATAACAAAAGGGTGGGAAACAGTTCTCCATATAGCAGCAGGAACAAATCATGTTCACTTTATGGAGGAATTGGTAAGACTTATGCAACATGATGATTTGGAATTGCAAGACATCAAGGGGAACACAGCGTTCTGCTTTGCTGCAGCAGTTGGAAATGTGCAAATTGCTGAAATAATGCGAAAAAGGAATGATTCTTTACCAACCATCAGGGGTGGAGAAGGTGTGACTCCTCTTCACTTGGCACTTTTGCAAGGAAGAAGTGAAATGGCACGATACTTGTTTCCGAAATGTAAAGAAATACTTGAAGAAGTCGATTGGGAGATATTGTTTCTCATTTCTATAAACTCTGAACTCTATGGTAAGCATTTGAAATTATGGTCGTTAAATTCTCGTGTTAATCTTGAACTCTTACAAATTTAGTTTTCAGACCACAAAATCGAGCTCACACTCATAAACTTTTTTTTTTTAAACTCGTACGAGTTTATGTAAACTCTAATAAAATCGGTAAACTCTCGAGTTACGAGTCTATATTTCAATTCCATATTAGTTTTGTCTCAAAAAGTTTTTTTTTTAATTATTGTATGATATTGAGGTTCAATTACACATATCTTTATTTTGTATTATTGTTATATCCAATTGCAAAATAAAATAAATGATTGACTAAAAATCATACTCCCTCCGTCTCACAAGGATGGTAAAAAATATCTAAATTTTTTGTCCCAAATTATAGTTAAAATAATTTTAAAAAAGTTTAGAAATTTTGAATTGTGATTGGTTGATTCATGCAAAATGTATTAAATTAGTTGTTTGATAATTGGTTGATGTGTAAGACAAACCATTAAATGCATGTTTTCTTAATTTTTTGATTTTTGAATTTTTTAACAATCCTTGTGGGACAGAGGGAGTATAACAATTTGGTCAAATATTCCCTCTGTCCCTAAATATTGGACATCTTTGGAAGATTTCACGTCCATTAAGAAAGTGAAATAATTTAGTTAATTGTATTGTAAATGTGAACTTTTGATATGTATTTTCAAAATTACCCCAGTTAATATTTTTGAGAATCTAAAAAGTGGTAAATAAATAGGGGTGTTTGTGGGAAAAAAAAGTAATTAATGATCATTGAAAATTGGTAAAAGGTCTTATAAATAAAGACAAAATAAAAGTGTCAAAATGGTCTTATATTTAGAGACAGAGGGAGTATTAAGTTATAATTATATTTAATATTTTTATTTATTTTATTATAATATTTGAATGTTTAGAAATATCTTTGAATAAAACTTTAAGTATGTGTATATCCTAAAATATTTTATTAGTTAACGGTTGTAAGATTTGTAAAAACTTATGTATTTACAGGTGAAGTTTCCCTAAGTTGTTCAAGTTTACTTGAATTTTCGAATTTTACCACCATGCTTAGAGCCTTGAAGCATTATTTGAGGTAGAAAAATCAAATCATGTCTACACTACACATGTTGGTGAGTAGAGGCAAGAAATAATCCAAGTTCTAATCTATATAAGTTGGGATATGTTGTAGATTTAGCATTGGAAATGCTCAATGAAAAACAAACGATAGCTTTTGCTCGGAATGCTGATACAAGTGAGACAGGTTTGCATGTCTTGGCTCGGAAGAAGCCTTCAGTTTGTGGTTGCCAAAGTCCACGATATGGAAAACACCTCCTGCACTTCTGTAAGTGGATATAATCATTTCATTTGGAAAAATCATGACTTCATATCTTATAGAGAACCAATTAATTATTATATTGTTGTTTGGTTTTTGGTCGAGTTTATTCAGTGTTTTTTTTTGTTATACTCGAGTTTTTTTTTTTGTTATCAAAAGATTAGAATGGTTTAATTTGAATATTAATTTTTTCCTTGTTTTATAGAGATGTGTGAAACTTGTAAAATAACTTCTCATTAAAAAAAAATAAAAAAGCAGAATTGAGTTTATACAATATCTTGACAACCAAGCAAACGGTTGGTGAACTCTAATCGAATAACAGCTAACTATAACTAATGTTTATATATTAAACTAAACAGCCTAACTAACTTAAGAACTAACTAACCAAAGTAATTAAGTATAAGTTACTGTTCCGTTGTTTATGGTGGGAGGTTGACTCGAAGGTTGACTGGAAGGTTGTCCGGTCGGTAGACTGGGAGGTTGTCTCCTTGGCTGGTCCAGCTAATTGTTAAGTCTCTGAGGTAGGGTGGATTGACTTGCTGACGTGGATGTTTTGGCTGGGGAGGTTGACCGGTCCGAGCGAGCAGAAGCGAACCGGGTCAGTTGATCCGGTCTTGATGAAACATCACGACGCGGGTCGTGGGTTGTTGTAGCCGACGGGGGTGGCCCCGGTCCTACGTACCCCTAGTGAAAAGAGGATCAAGCCACACGTAGTTCTTGAGAATAGAGGGAGAGAAGTGGGAGAGGGGCGAATCAGGTCGGCCCGGAAGGAGGAGTGAGGGGGAGAGGTTGTCTCTGGCCCCCCCTTGCACCATTCAGGTGAGGGGTATTTATAGTGGAAAATGGGTTGTGATGGCCATCAGGGGTCATGTCGTCGATTAGACGTCGTCGCCCTTGTCAGTCGGCTGAGTCAGTTAGAGCCAGAGGTTTGGAAGTGACACTTGATGTGACTCACTGCGACCGGGTGGTCGTGGAGCAAGTAAGGAAGGACCGTGTTTTGGAACGGACCTACCGCGACGGTTGGGACCGGTCCGGTCGTGGGGACCTCAATAGGTCTTCGATGTATGCTCGAGGAAGTTCAAGAGAAACCTTCCTTTATGGGCCGGTCCGGTTGAGAGGTCGAAAGGGGGGACCTTCCTTTGGCCGGTCCTAGCTGGGATGTCGTGGGACCGGTCCTCGTTAGGAGGTTGGGAGGTCATGGGAGACCTTCCCTCAACCGGTCCTTGTTGGGAGGTCGTGGGACCGGTCCTCGTTAGGAGGTTGGGAGGTCATGGGAGACCTTCCCTCAACCGGTCCTCGTTGGGAGGTCGTGGGACCGGTCCTCGTTAGGAGGTTGGGAGGTCATGGGAGACCTTCCCTCAACCGGTCCTTGTTGGGAGGTCGTGGGACCGGTCCTCGTTAGGAGGTTGGGAGGTCATGGGAGACCTTCCCTCAACCGGTCCTCGTTGGGAGGTCGTGGGACCGGTCCTCGTCAGGAAGTTGGGAGGTCGTGGGACCGGTCCTCGTTAGGAGGTTGGGAGGTCATGGGAGACCTTCCCTCAACCAGTACTTGTTGGGAGGTTGTGGGACCGGTCCTCGTTAGGAGGTTGGGAGGTCATGGGAGACCTTCCCTCAACCGGTCCTTGTTGGGAGGTCGTGGGACCGGTCCTCGTCAGGAAGTTGGGAGGTCGTGGGACCGGTCCTCGTTAGGAGGTTGGGAGGTCATGGGAGACCTTCCCTCAACCGGTCCTTGTTGGAAGGTTGTGGGACCGGTCCTCGTTAGGAGGTTGGGAGGTCATGGGAGACATTCCCTCAACCGGTCCTTGTTGGAAGGTCGTGGGACCGGTCCTCGTTAGGAGGTTGGGAGGTTGTGGGACCGGTCCTCGTTAGGATGTTGGGAGGTCATGGGAGACCTTCCCTCAACCAGTACTTGTTGGGAGGTTGTGGGACCGGTCCTCGTTAGGAGGTTGGGAGGTCATGGGAGACCTTCCCTCAACCGGTCCTTGTTGGGAGGTCGTGGGACCGGTCCTCGTTAGGAGGTTGGGAGGTCATGGGAGGACCTTCCATTTTAAGGTTCCTCAGAACAGTTGCCCCCAGACTGGTAGGTCGGTCGGTGTCCGAGCGAGTTGCCGGTCTAAGTCCACGACCTTCCAAGTACACGACCTTCCAACTATTTTAGGAATGTATTTTTCGGACACTAAGGAAAACGTCATTAGCCGGCCTGGTCCGGTCGGACACTAGGGAAACGCCACGACCCGACCCGGTCCGGTTGGACACTACGGGGGGATGCCACGTGTGCGTGATTTGACTTAGGTACCTCCATAACAGTTGCCCTCCAGACGGGAAGCCGTTCATGTGGTGAAGCAGGTTGCCTGTCTTACTGATGTGGTTAAAGCTTGGGTGCCGCATGAAATCGGTACCGTTCCGCGTGGAATTAGTGGCGGGTCAATCACTTCGTCCAGGTCGGGTTCTCCTTGACCGGTCCGGGTGTGGAGCCTTTACTCGGCTTCTCCCCTCTCGGGGTTGAGAAGGCCGAGCTAGCTGGCGCCCCTTTAGGGAGCTTGAGCTAGACCGGGTAAGTTATGCTTGATTGAGATGCTGGTACGTGTGGACAAAGGGCCGGGTCTGTGTGAGCGGAGGGAAGCCACTCTTTTTATAGCCTAGTCCGCACCTGCTTCCGTGTAGGGAAGGCGTGTCCGTGTGAGGTCTAAGAGACCGGTCCGAGCGAACGGGTGAACGCCTCGGTTGGGTCCATGTCAACGTGCGACGTAGGGCATGGTTACCAGTAGGTCCCATAGGGGATTTTCCCATATACCTCCCAGGACGGGAGGCCGGTTGCGCAGTCAGTCCGGGCTCACGGTCTTGCTTATTGAGACGCGGGGTAGGAATTTGTAAACTTGTGGCCTGTTCGATATTTGCGATCAGCCTGCTGGTCTAACTATTTGTAAACTTGTGGATATTTTCGTTTTCACATGATTGGATAAAATTTGGTTTTGGCTTGACAGAAGTGAGGTTCTGCTCCTACGTATCCCTTATGAGGTGGGAATCAAAGCCACGTAGTTCTATTTTAAACGTAAGGAACACTCAACTCATGGTTAGTCCCGTTACTATAAGATGGGGGAGCTCAAGGTAAAATGGTGGTGGGGGAGCTCTCTTTCGGGTTTGTATTTATTCGCATTGATGGCAATGCCTTCTTTAAGTAATGTGGATATTATCTCACCCTGGTACCAGGTGGGAGAGTGATTTTGCTTGAAATTTTTCACTCGGCCCGGTACTAAGTAAGGAGTACTCTCATAAAAATTCGGTACATGTTGGTGATGATTTTTTTTTTACTCTGCCCTGTACTAGGTGGTGTGGACCGGTAATCGGTGGTGAAACCTGAGAGATATTCTATTTTTCACCCGGCCCGGTATCCGGTGGTGAATTCTTTTAGACGATTTTTCACTCGGCCCGGTACCCGGTGGTGAAATTCATTTGGGCGATTTTTCACTCGGCCCGGTACTCGGCGGTGAAATCTCGTGAAAAATTCTATTTTGCACTCGGCCCGGTATCCGGTGGTGAAATTCATTTGGACGATTTTTCACTCGGCCCGGTATCCGGTGGTGAAATTCATTTGGACGATTTTTCACTTAGCCCGGTATCCGGTGGTGAAATTTCGTGAAAAATTCTACTTTTCACTCGGCCCGATATCCGGTGGTGAAATTCATTTGGACGATTTTTCACTCGGCCCGACACTCGGCAGTGAAATCTCGTTGAAAAATTCTGATTTTCACTCGGCCCGGTACCCGGCGGTGATTCATTTGGACAAGATGAATTTCACTCGGCCCGACACTCGGCAGTGAAATCTCATTGAAAAATTCTGATTTTCACTCAGCCCGGTACCCGGCGGTGATTCATTTGGACAAGATGAATTTCACTCTGCCCGGTACCCAGCGGTTAAATCTCTTGTAAAAATTCTATTTTTCACTCTGCCCGATACCGGGTGGTGATTCATTTGGACAAGAATTTTCACTCCGCCCGGTACCCGGTGGTGAAATCTCTTGTAAAAATTTATTTTTTCACTCTGCTCGGTACCGGATGGTGATTCATTTGGACAAGAATTTTCACTCCGCCCGGTACCCGGTGGTGAAATCTTTTGTAAAAATTCTATTTTTCACTCTGCCCGGTACCGGGTGGTGATTCATTTGGACAAGAATTTTCACTTGGTCCAGTACTGGGTGGTGAAATTCATGTGGAAAAGTTTTCACTCGGCCGGTGCTCGATGGTGATTCATTTGGACATGAATTTTCACTCGGCCCGGTACTCGGCGGTGAAATCTCGTGAAAAATTCTATTTTTCTCTCTCTCTTTTTTTTTGGGACCTTTGCCTCCTTGTACTTAATAGCTTCTTCTCGTAATACACAACTTTTAGATTTTTCAGCCGGAAAAAATCTTTAAGTACCTCAACTCTTCCCTTTTATGGGTGGGGGTTGTGCGTTTGCGTTTCATTTATGGCCCTTCCTTACCTTTTAAGAAGGTTGGAGGTTTAGCCACGCTCATTTGACCGGTGGCTAGTCGGGCGACGGGAACGCCTGTTTGAGAGGGTCGCACGATGATGATAAATCTTTCTATCTCTTTGACATTATGCCAGGAGAGGTGGTCAACCTTCCAGCATTTTACACTGATGGTCGACCTTTTTAATTTAAGTCTTGCAATGGAGTCACATTGAGCATAGGTGGAGTCTTGCATCAGGAACCGAACGATAATGGTTCATTGCCTTATGGAATTATTGTGCGAAATAATGAAGTTACATTGAGTGGGTCACCCGGCTATGATAAGAGGGGTCGACCTCTACAGGTGGTTCACCCGAACATAAAATGGAGGAGGCACCCGACCATGATAAGGGGGGTTGACCTCTATGATTTGAATAGGAGGTCGCCCGACCATGATATCGGGGGTCAAGCTATACGTCGTGGACGGGTGGTTCACCCAGATATAAAATGGAGGAGGTCACCCGACCATGATAAGGGGGGTTGACCTCCACGGGTGGTTCACCCGGACATAACATGGAGGAGGTCACCCGGCCATGATATGAGGGGGTCCACCTCTATGATTTGAATAGGAGGTCGCCCGGCCATGATATGGGGGGTCGAGCTCTACGTCGTGGACGAGTGGTTCACCCGGATATAAAATGGAGGAGGTCACCCGGCCATGATAAGGGGGGTTGACCTCCACGGGTGGTTCACCCGGACATAACATGGAGGAGGTCACCCGGCCATGATATGAGGGGGTCCACCTCTATGATTTGAATAGGCGGTTGCCCGACCACGATATGGGGGGTCGAGCTCTACGTCGTGAACGGGTGGTTACCCATAGAGGGTCTACGTGTCGTCTCGGAAGTGGTGTCTTCGTTTCGGGATTGTGGATTCTTCTTCGCTAGAATCTGGTTAATATAGGTAGGTAAGACCACGGTGGGCGTCAATGTTCCGTTGTTTATGGTGGGAGGTTGACTCGAAGGTTGACTGGAAGGTTGTCCGGTCGGTAGACTGGGAGGTTGTCTCCTTGGCTGGTCCAGTTAATTGTTAAGTCTCTGAGGTAGGGTGGATTGACTTGCTGACGTGGATGCTTTGGCTGAGGAGGTTGACCGGTCCGAGCGAGCAGAAGCGAACCGGGTCAGTTGATCCGGTCTTGATGAAACATCACGACGCGGGTCGTGGGTTGTTGTAGCCGACGGGGGTGGCCCCGGTCCTACGTACCCCTAGTGAAAAGAGAATCAAGTCACACGTAGTTCTTGAGAATAGAGGGAGAGAAGTAGGAGAGGGGCGAATCAGGTCGGCCCGGAAGGAGGAGTGAGGGGGAGAGGTTGTCTCTGGCCCCCCCTTGCACCATTCAGGTGAGGGGTATTTATAGTGGAAAATGGGTTGTGATGGCCATCAGGGGTCATGTCGTCGATTAGACGTCGTCGCCCTTGTCAGTCGGCGGAGTCAGTTAGAACCAGAGGTTTGGAAGTGACACTTGATGTGACTCACTGCGACCGGGTGGTCGTGGAGCAAGTAAGGAAGGACCGTGTTTTGGACCGGACCTACCGCGACGGTTGGGACCGGTCCGGTCGTGGGGACCTCAATAGGTCTTCGATGTATGCTCGAGGAAGGTCAAGAGAAACCTTCCTTTATGGGCCGGTCCGGTTGAGAGGTCGAAAGGGAGGACCTTCCTTTGGCCGGTCCTAGCTGGGATGTCGTGGGACCGGTCCTCGTTAGGAGGTTGGGAGGTCATTGGAGACCTTCCCTCAACCGGTCCTTGTTGGGAGGTCGTGGGACCGGTCCTCGTTAGGAGGTTGGGAGGTCATGGGAGACCTTCCCTCAACCAGTACTTGTTGGGAGGTTGTGGGACCGGTCCTCGTTAGGAGGTTGGGAGGTCATGGGAGACCTTCCCTCAACCGGTCCTTGTTGGGAGGTCGTGGGATCGGTCCTCGTCAGGAAGTTGGGAGGTCGTGGGACCGGTCCTCATTAGGAGGTTGGGAGGTCATGTGAGACCTTCCCTCAACCGGTCCTTGTTGGAAGGTTGTGGGACCGGTCCTCGTTAGGAGGTTGGGAGGTCATGAGAGACCTTCCCTCAACCGGTCCTTGTTGGAAGGTCGTGGGACCGGTCCTCGTTAGGAGGTTGGGAGGTTGTGGGACCGGTCCTCGTTAGGATGTTGAGAGGTCATGGGAGACCTTCCCTCAACCAGTACTTGTTGGGAGGTTGTGGGACCGGTCCTCGTTAGGAGGTTGGGAGGTCATGGGAGACCTTTCCTCAACCGGTCCTTGTTGGGAGGTCGTGGGACCGGTCCTCGTTAGGAGGTTGGGAGATCATGGGAGGACCTTCCATTTTAAGGTTCCTCAGAACAGTTACAAATGTGTTATGAGTTCAATATGTTCATTTTCCTTCGTTATATACACATTTTGACAAATAATTATAAGGTGTCCATTTTTAAGATGTTTTTTATTTTTTTATAAAATGATGAAAATAACAAAATTTTGTTTTCACTATTACGTTTACAAAATCTTAATACATGTGAGAAAAATTTATTGATTACTTAATACATCTGAAAATGATTTCTGTTTTAATATTTTTATTTTATTAATAATTACTAAATAAAACATCACTTTATTTTCATTTTATTTTTTTTATATTTATTTGGTTGAGTTGAAATTATTTTTTTAGCTTATTTTTCAAAATTAATCTAAGTTAATATGTTTGTTTGCAATACATATTAGTATAATCTTAGCTTATATTCTTGAAAAAATAATCAAAATCTATAATAAGTTCCCTAACAGTTGTTGAAAATTATTTTTTTAGACCCATGTAATTTTCTTATTCTACCCTTATCATTCCATCACATTAACTACCCACTTGTCATATCATACATTTTTTTTGTAATTTACTCAGTAAAAAATAATCTTCTTTACATTATTTAAACAAAACAGATTAGCTTAATTTCATTCTTCAGCTAGATACTCAAACATAAACAGATTATAATTTGTTTTTACCAAATTATAATCACATAAAAATAATCATAATCTCATTTTTAGAGATTATACCAAACTCGCACTTAACTTGTTAGATAATATTGTGTGTAAGGTACGAAGAATGCTCCACTCCTCAAACTAATAAAACGTATGTGGAATATATTTCTTATGGAGCTGGATGACGCTGCGCTGATGGATGCCATAAGAGAACCTTCTCAAGTAATATTTATTGCTGCAGAAGTTGGAAATTTTGAGTTTCTATCCGTTGTTTTGAGCACTTATCCAGATTTGATATGGGAATTGGATACCATGGGTCGAAGTATATTTCACACTGCTATCTTGCATCGTCATGCTAGCATCTTCAATTTAATACATGAAATAGGTCCAATCAAAGAGTTCATAGTAACTTTTGAAGATGATGAGAACAACAATTTGTTGCATTGTGCCGCAAGATTAGCTCCTCCAAATCGACTTAATATTGTTTCTGGGGCAGCTCTTCAAATGATGCTCGAGTTGTCATGGTTTGAGGTATATAGTCTACATATACTCTCCATATATACTCCTCCTTTCATTCTTCATACTACATACTTTAATTTGTTCATATTTAACCATTTGTATTATGTTTCATACGTCTTGTTCTTTTATAAACTCAATACATAAGTAATGTTATTTTTCCAAACACACCCCTATTTATTACACTCTCTTTTCACTCTCAATACCTTTCTCTCTCTTCAATAATGATTATACAGGGATATTATACTCAAAATACAACAAATCCTTACATCATTTAATCATTTCTTAAAACTCGTGCATAACCTTTAAAACACACTGCATATAAAACGGAGAGAGTACTTAAATTGTGTTTTTGCACACACTTGCATATATAATATTTTATAGAGTTAATAGTCACATAGCTTCCCGAAAGATACCCATGGAATCACTTTGGTTCCTGAAAGATTTGTGAAATCTCTTAAACTTCCTAAAGATCAATTTAGCGTCACGTTAGTCCCCCCATCCAATTTCGTCATGAGGGACCTGACGAAATCCTACGTGGTACGTTAAATGCTTTGTTGGCCCAATGCCATGTTTGAAAGTTAAGAAGGTGTCACGTTTGGGCCAACAAAACATTTAACGCGCCACGTAGGATTCCATTAGGTGTCTCATGGTGGACCAACGTGATACCAAATTGATCTGTGGGGTGTTTAAAAGATTACACAAATCTTTCAGGGACTTAACTGATACCAAAATGATATTTGGGGGCTAAACTACTCATTTGGTCTCTTACCATATTTTTTATTTCAATTTGGTCTCTTACCTTGATTTGGTGTCAATTTGGTCCCTTACATTTCAAATCGTTAATACTATTATTAGTCTCAACCGTTAATTTTCTTTGTTGATTTGAAAACGTCTTCCTTCTACTCAATACTAGTGAATAACTAAGCTCAAACTCACGTTTTTGTCTCTTCAGTTTGTGCCCTAACTGAACAAACGTTTCACTCGAAAAGGCTGTGAATAAATTTCTAAAACACTCTCCCTCCTTCCCTTGAGAACAAGGTGAAAGGTAGGCTCCAAAACGACAACGTTTTGGGTCTCAAATTATGTGGACACAGAGAGGGACACGTATTCACAGCCACGTGTATAATTAATGGCCACGTAGGATTAAAATTGACAACGTTAATAGCAACTGACGGTTGGGACTAATGGTGTTAATGATTTGAAACACAAGGGACCAAATTGACACAAAATAAAGGTAAGGGACCAAATTGAAATAAAAATGTAAGGTAAGGGACCAAATGAGTAGTTTAGCCGATATTTGGGATTTAAGAGATTCCACAAATCTTTTAGGGACCTAACTGATTCCAAATGTATCTTTCGGGGACCTATTTAACTATTAACTCTATTTTATATGAAGACAATTTTCGTTAATAATTTATACGTTGAACATCTTTATTTCAAAAACATCAATACTTATGTGCGGAAAGTTGCATTGAACTACTCCATCCGATTCGAATTATAAGCAAAAAAAAAACATACTATTCTTGGTTTAAAATATAAGCAAAACTAACTAACTTTATTAAATCTTGTTTCATTCCCAATGCCACTTTCCTAAAACATCTCTAGAAAATTGTAATCTTAATTAATTTTTGTTTCATTCCCAATACTACTTTCCAAAAATACCTCTATTTTTTATAAATATGAGAAAATTAAATACAATCAACTAACCTCCTTAATAAGCGTAAAAGTGGTTAGAATTGCTTATAATTCGAGTGGGAGGGAGTAATTGACAAGTCGTGTATCAAAATAATTTCAATTTGATTTGATTGTCTCATTTATACATACTTTCATCTTGTTAATTATTGATAGGGATATTATATACACTATGCATTATTATTTTTATTTTTTTATTTTTTTATTAAGACACTGATAATTACCATCTGTTTTACTCATTTTTTATGCATAGATTCATAAGATAAGCAATTACAAATACATAACATTATATATATTATTGCTGATGTGGCAGGAGGTGAAGAAGATAATGATACCATTATCTATAGATGAGAAAAATTCTGAAGGCATCACTCCTCGCCAACTATTCACTAAGGAGCATAAAGAATTAGTCAAAGAAGGACAGTCATGGATGGAGCGAACAGCAAACTCTTGTATGATTGTTTCCACACTCATTGCTACTGGTGTGTTTTCTGCTGCCTTTAGTTTACCTGGTGGTAACAATGACAACACAGGAAGTCCCAATTATATGGAAAAACCAGCATTCCTAGTATTTGCACTAGCAGATGCTGTAGCATTGATCTCATCTTCCACATCAATCCTAATTTTCTTGTCCATTCTTATCTCACGATATGCAGAGGATGATTTTCTCAAGTCACTGCCATTGAAGTTAATATCAGGACTAGTAGCACTATTTATCTCAATAATAAGCATGATGGTAGCTTTTAGCAGTGCCTTCTTCATAACATATTACCATGGTTTGAAGTGGGTTCCTAACTTCATTTCTGCTCTTGCATTTGTACCAATACCTTTATTTATATTTCTGCAGTTCCCTCTCTGGACTGATATAGCCTATTCGGCCTACATTTGTAGTTCTTTGTTTAGACCAAGTAAACGTATGATTCACTAGAAAGACCAAACTTGTGCAGAATAATTAATTTCAATTTCCAAAGTATGTGTGTTCTCTTCAAGTTATGGTTTCTCCGAATTGTAATTTCATTTATAATAGTAACCATTAAAGGTATATGCATCATGCGGAAGCACATGATCAAATTAATTCGAGAATTAAAAATAGAGTGAAGTACCACTTTGATCCCTCATGTTTTTTAGATGGAATACTTTAGTCCTTCAAAATGTGGAAATTCACTTTTAGTCCCTCAAGATTTTTTTATGTGACACTTAAATCCCTCCGTCCACTCCGTCAACTACCTCAATTGTGGTCTTAAGTTTTCCATAAAAAAAATTTTCAAGGACGAAAAGTGAATTTCTACATTTTGAGGGACTAAAGTGCCCTATCTAAAAAACATGAGAATCAAAGTGATCCTTCACTCTTAAAAAAATGAATAAAATAAAATGGGCAAAATGAATATATTATATAAAAGAAGGAATAATGTAATGAACTTGAAGATATAAAAACTATAATCAAGTCTCCTTACACAGGAGACAGAAATGGTTTATAACCATTCAATGTATACGTGTGGTTGAAAATAGAGTTACAATAACCATAGAAAAAGAATGGTTAGAAAGAATTTGTAACAATGATCGTAGAAATATTTGGCTAAAGAATAAAAAGTCACCTATCAGTCTACACCTTGGTTTGAATTCGACAAGTTGCTAATTGTCAAATAAAATTCCAAAGGACGCTAAACTTCCATAGAGACCAATAAGTTCTAAGCAAAATTATAGCTTAATTTTTGGAATTGCCTTAGTAAGCATATATGTTGGATTCTCATATGTGTGAATCTTTTGCATCACAGCTTCACCAACAATGACAATATCTTTAATAAAATGATGTTTCAAATCAAAGTGTTTGGTCTTGTCGTGATAACGACTATTCGATTTTGATCAAATAAATAGCACTATGACTATCAAAAGATATAATAAGAACTTCTTGCCTTAGACCAAGTTCATTGACCAAACCTCGAAGCCAAATAGTCTTATTCACACCTTCTGTTGCTGACATATATTCTGCTTCAATTGTACACAATAATGCAACAGTAGATTGAAGTGTAACTTTCCCACTGATAGTACAATTACAAAGGTTAAATATATAACAAGAAAAAGATCTTCTTCGATTAAGATCACCACCATGTTGGAAGTAATGACATTCTCAAGAAAAAATCTTTATCCCACATATTTTATTCCTAGTTGTTGCACGTTTAATGGATCGTTAATGAGTCATTATTCGGCTGTTTCAATATGGTCTTTATTCATGATTATTATGTTTAATAGTTTGAAATAATGATGTATTAATCTGGCCGTTATTTGAAATAATGCCGTATTTATTTGGCCGTTATTTGAAATAATGTCCTATTAATTTGGTCATTATTGTCCTTAATGACAAAAAACTGTTTGTTGCTCATATTTTGGTCATAAAGACTTATGCCTTGGGCTATATAAGGATCTTTGCTAAGACCAAGTTGTTTTAAAAAAAAACGTAGAACTCAAGCACATTTCTTAGCCTTCTATTTTTTCTTCCTTTCTCTAAGTTAAGCAACCTAACTTTGTGAGAATCCAAGTTTCTTTTTTTAGATAAGACAAATTTTATTAAAATGAAAAGGGAAAACCAGGAGTATAAGGAATACGCCTAGCCCCAGAAAGAAACAACATACACAGAAAATCAACAATACATGAATAATCCTCACTAACCCACATTGTTAACTCATATACAAAGAATTAAACAACTACCCCATCCCACTACAAAATCATGACCAACCAGCATAATTACACATACACTAGACTACGAGCAATAAGATAGAAGACTTTAGTATGGATTTCAGATCTACTCAAAAGAGACATACATCCCTTGTTTAATTTTCCTTTAATCCACATTCAAGTTCTATTCTTTATTTTATCCAGCAGCTCGATCATAGAGTAATCATTGTTGCTAAAAACCTTGTTATTCCTCCATTCCCAAATGAGCCAAATACATGTAATCCATATTAGTGAGCAAAAACGTTGTAACCTCCTCTAATGGATCAACTACATATGTTGTTGGAAATAAGTCAATCCATAATTGGGAAGCACAGAAGCAAAACCGAACCAATTATAAATCACTTGCCACACCTTGTATGCCCATTTGCACTCGAAAAAAGTGATTTGTATCATTTGATCATTACACAACACACATTTCCACTATTACAACTATAAAGGTATTCCATGACAAATAAGGCTCATCTCATAAGGAACTTTATCAATAGCCACCCTCCAACTAAAAACAGTAGCTTTCAAGGGAGCCTTCGACTTCAAAAGAAACTTTGTAATATTTGTCATTTTCAGGAACATGCTTATTAAATAATTATTTCATAAAATACATTCCTCCAGAGTCTGCCTTCCACTACCAGCAAACTTCCTTGACATAGTACAAAACATAATTTCCGACTACACACAACATTTGATCAAATAAATCCTTCTCCCATTCAAAAAAATTCCTTCGCCATTTAAAATCCCAAACCCACACACCATTAATCCACCTTCCTATATTTTAACCACAATACTCTTATCTTCACTTAAGGAAAATAACCTAGGAAACGTTAACATCAAAGCTAAGGTTCGTTCCCTACCTAACTATCTACCCAGAATCTAGTAGCACCCCATCCCCACATTCCTAATCAAATTCAATTCAAGTAGAGCCATCTCTCGTCAGGCCCCAACCTTTTTTCAAGATCAACGATATCCCTTCACCATAAGGAAACATTCCTCCCTCCCATATTTTCCAACCCCTCCCATGAAACTAGCTAACAATCCCATATTTAGCTTCAAGAACCCTTACCCAAAGTTTATTATTGTCAGCAAGCATACGCCATCTCCATTTACCTAAAAGAGCCAAATTAAAAGACCCCAGATTGACTCCCAATCCCCTTTACTTCTTTCTATGCACACATTATCCCAGCTAACCCAAACAATTTTATTTTTTTACACACACCCTCCCCATAAAAATTTAAATTATAAACTAATTAATTTACTTACCACCTTGTAGAAGGAAAACAGGTAAACAAACAGCGAATTGAGAACTGAATTCAACAAACAACTATCCCACCAAAGGACAAATATCTACTACTTGACGAAGACAGCCTAGTATTCACCAATTCAATTAAACGATTCCAATGAGCCCTTTTCCTATAGTTAACACCAATAGGAAGGAACACCAACAACCACTGACCCACTTTGCAATTCAAGTAATTAGGCAGAGACATCAATCTAGTAGGGTCCACATTGACCGCCAGAAATATGCTTTTGTTGAAGTTAAAAGTCAATCCAGAACATAACTCGAACATTCTAAGAATACATTTTAAAGTAACAAATTATCAGAAGAGTTGTCCCCAACAATAACAGCACCATCGACATGTTAAAGCAAGCTAATCCCCACATCACCATTATCGACCATGTACTGTTTGAACCTCCTAATCTCTACTGCTGTACGTATCAAATATCAAACCATTGACACCTTCGACAACAATAAGGAAAAGAAAAGGTGTCAGAGGGTCCCCTTCCCTAAGACCTTCCTCCAAGTGAAACTCGGATGTAGGACTACCATTGACCAAGACAGACATTGAGGCCGTGGATATACATTCTTGATCCATGAACACCATTTTTCTCAAAAACCCCATACGACACATTATATCTAGAAGGAACGTCCATGAAACAAAATCATTAGCCTTTTCAAAATCGATTTTAAAAGGCATACAATCTCTGTTTCTTTTTTTAGCTTCATCAATAATCTCATTAATAATCACCACACCATCAAAAATATTTCTATATTTTAAGAAAGCAGACTGGTTATCAGAAATCACCTTACCAACAACCAATTTCAATCTGTTTGCCAAGATCTTTGATTTTATAAATAGCCCCAATCAGAGAAATTGGTCTATAATCATTAATAGAAATCGGACTGAGCTTCTTAGGAATAAGACAAACAAACGAAGGGTTACTTCCTTTAACGATTCTGCCAAACCTGTGAAACTCTCTCACAGTTCCAACCTATGAATCCAAGTTCCTTGCCTTAAGTTCACAAGTTAGGGAACTGCTGTGCTAACCTTACGAGCAAGAACTGGTTGATATTATTGCACCACAACTATCCGGAAATCTTGTTTTTACGGAAATAGTATTTTCCACGACACAACCATCTTCAACTCTCTTTTTCCAGCAATTTAAAAACAAGATTAAAGTTGATGCGATGGCTCTCCTTTTCAACAAAGCCACACTGTCTGGCATCACCAAAAACAATTCGCTTGTTGGAGCTAACTACAAGCGATAGGCTCAAAAGCTCACTATATTCTTTGCACAATATGAGGGTGATTTTGTCTTAACCACACTAACCCAAGATGAATGTATTTGTGGTGGTCTTGAAGAGGAGACATAGCTTAAAAATTCCAAAACAAAAAGCTTTGGTGTTTCCTAAAGATAATTTTTCTCTCTTTTAATTTAATTTGGTATATTTTATATTTATCAAAGACTCCTTTTTATATTATATATGACTCTCTGTTTCACTCACTATTTTGTTATATTTAGAAACACATTGCAGTATTTTACAATCCTACTGTGGTCGAATGGTTGGAATAACGAGCTAATACAAGATTTTAAGAAGTTTACAAATAGTGTTTATAAGCCTCTAGATTATTGATAAGTTAACAAGCCCTTATATTATTTTTGTCATTTGATGATTATTCTCTTGTCACTTTTTGCTATTTGGTAATGACGTTTGGTGAGATATATGTTTCTTCTTGTTAAGTACTATCACATCGATTAATGTCTTTTATGTGTAAAATTGACATAATTGAAATGTGAAATTATGGATGAGGAATATCTATTTGTTACTTGACCGAAAATTTTATGAAACTGTTACGTTGATGGTTGCAATGATCATTGTGTCAAATTTGGATAGTAAAGAATCCATGAAAATCAACTTTGCAATTCTTAGAATGCCCGGTAAAAGAATGCATATTGACAAAGGGAAGTTTCTCTTAAGCTAATATATTATGGCAAAAGTTTTTATTTAAATGATATGCTGATTTGCCTTTTAAATATATGCTTTTGAAATTTTATAATTAACCAGTTAATTGGTCGAGGTGCAGTTGTGGCATATTTAAGTGACGCATGATATCATAATGCTTATATTGAATCTTCTTTGAATAGCGTAACAAAGTTATTATGTTTATTATGTTATCAATATTCCTTCCATTGAGTGAGAGTGTTTATTTAACATGATCCAAGGTGAGAAAGTTTTTCTTTTGCTATACTCGGTCTTGTGACTTACAACGCTTGAATGTCTTGTCAATAAGAAAAGATGTAAGTTCAAAAACTTTTGAACAATAATTTGAAGATAAGCTTACGATGTTATTAACCAAATGTTGGTGGACAAAATTTTTTGTTTTTTGAAAATTGTAATCATTTGGTTTGATAACATCATTTCTTTGGCACCCTTTTGTATTTGAAGTTTACACTTTTAGAAGTGTATTTTTGGTCTAGAAATAGAAATGCCACTTTATTTGAGAAGTGAATAATGTAGGATCTGAATTGTGGTTGGGCAAATTCAAGTCAAGGATGCGTTGATACAATGAGGATTACACATGGTGGTTTATCCTCAGGGCATTACCGCGATGTCATGGAGAAGGGTGAGTTCATGCTAGCGGTTCCATAATTGCACATGGGCATTGGTTAACATGGATGCAATGTGTGTAACACGTGCACGAGCATTGGTTATTGATACAAAGTGTGACACGGGCATTTGTTGACATTAATGCAAGGTGTGTGGTGAGTGATGTCGGTTGCTGAGGAACTTCTAGAGATGACGATCATGGAGGCTGCACCATAAACTTTTTCAGCATGGTTTCGACATGTGCGGCATGATGGCGGGTATACTCTATATGGTGGAGTATGATAGTTCTTTTGAACTATGATTGTCAGTTTAGACAATAATGATAGTCGGTTTAGGCAATGAAGGTAGAAATACGTATATTTCAATCAAGGTAGAGTTTGTTGGGTTTTTGCTTAAAATATTATATTTTAGCGAGTCCCACATGGTCTGGATCGAAATGAAAGAAAGAGGCCAAAACTATATATTGGGCTCATGTTCCTTGTTTTAATTTGCAATTGACCCGGTTAGAAACTAACATTTTAAACTTGTATCTAACTTTGTTTTCTCTTCTTATACTTAGAGATTATTGTGAGATTTAGTTAATTTAGATATGCAAGGCTTTAGTGAGTGTATTGAGTTCAATGTGAGAGTAGTCTATGTGTTATAAAAATGTTCACATAGTATTATTTTTTGGTTGCCTTTAGGCAATAACCATGGTTATTTTCTCCAATTTTAGAATTTTTTCCACATTAAATCCTTGTGTGATAATTGTTATATTTTCCTATTTTATTTCTCTATTCCTCACCAAATTATAAGAAAAGGTATTTTTTCCCAACAACCTAACCATCATGCTCCACATGAAATAGGATCCTCGAAGCCAAATCCATCATAAGCTAAAGCCAATGAAAGTAGGGAGTAAGCCTATAAAACCGTCTATAAATAGAGAAATAGGATGTAAATAATGATGCATGTGCAACCAAGTTCATTTATACAATTATTATTCTTAGTCGCCCAAGAATGCATATGATTAGCATTGGGCATCTCTATTCATCAAAATCAAATATCAATATCCTAGGTTAAGCATGCAGTTGGGACCACATACATGTCCCGTTACCAAATGTGTCTTAATAATTGCACATATATCATGGTTCTCTTACGGATACACTACACAGGAACTACATACATGTCCTGTCATTACAAAGTATATTCCCTCTCTACTCCTCTAAATCCAATCACACAATGTGTTATTACTGTTATCTTGTACAATCAATTCTTTACAAATTCTTCTTAGGTTTCCCAGATATTGGTTAAAGTTTTCTCTCAAAACCATGTTATCAACTTCCTATATTTTCAGTAATTTTCATATATTCATAAAATTATTTCAAGGTTCACTTTATCTGATATTCAACCTTATTATCAATATAGTTTACAACATGTACGGCCTTATCATCAAACAAATTCAATACGTAAAAATAAGAAGCATATCAACCATAGATTGATTAGATTCAAAACAATTCCAAGGTCTTGTATGGGAAGTAAATATTCCATCTCTGGGCTAAGAACTATGCTTAAGTTGGGCTTAGCTATGATAATTTTCAAAGAATAGAATTGAAGTTATAATTAAGGCTTAGGCAAAACTACTAAATTGACCTTTTTAGTTATTTTTAGGTTACAAATTGGTCCATTAAGTTATCTAATATTTTGGTCATTGAACTTAATTAAGTGCTCTTTTGGAATTGGTACTTAAACTTTTTGTTGGGTTTGACCTCAAAATCTCGAGCCGGGGGGGGGGGGGAAATCGAGTTTTATTAAATGATTGCGAAAACCCTTATAAATTAAAAAATGTTTTGCATTGGAGAGATTAGACGTTTGAGAAAGAGAGCCAAAACGATTGATAGAAAATATAGAGTAGCGCGGAAACGTAAAATAAATGAAATATGCGGAAAGTAAAGAGATAGGGATAGAAAAACTTGCACCAGGAAATTTTATACTGGTTCAGCCTTCCCGTCGAAAGGCCTAGTCCAGTCCCCAAGCGACCGCTTGAGAGTTCTATAATCAACAATTGAACCGCACCCAATTACACCCAAGAGCACCCCGCACACTAGTAGGAACCTCCGTTTGCTAGGGGCCTCAAGATCACACAGCAGGGTTCCTCGCCCTACAACGTATCACACGTCCACTAAGGGATTCTCTCCCTAACCACTAAGGTTTCAATACAAGAATATGATAGTGATTACAATAGTATTGTGTGTTCTCAAAAACACGGATACAACAATATGCTCTTCTATGATAATGAAGTTTTTCTTGAGAAGTTAAAGGGGCCAACAAGGTTTGTTCTTCAAAATAGAATGAACGTGAAAACCAGAAGTTGTAGAAGAAGAAGTGAACGTGAGTTTCAGAAAAGAATGAATGAATATTAGAGTTGTAATTGTTGGAGTGAAGTTTTCTGAAATACTTTTATAATTCAAAAAGATTCAAAATTAGTAAAACAAAATAAAAATAAATAAAATAAGATTTTGAAATAAGTTTTAAAATCAAAACTAAATCAAAACGATTTACGAAATAAAATAAAGATTTGATTCTTAAAACGAAAAAAGAAATAATTCAAATTTAAAATCATTTTCGAATTTTATAAAATCAATCAAAATCTTATATATAAAAACAAATCAGAAAATAATCAAAATGATTCTGACACGTTTTTCAATAAAAACTGAAGTAATCGATTACTTTCTGAAGGTAATCGATTATTCCTTCAAAAATAGAAACTTTTAAATTCATTTGAAAAACAAGTAATCAATTAGACCAATAATAGTTAATCGATTACATCACCCCTGTTCAATATATGATGCAACTCATTTAATCGATTTACTACTCATCAAATAATCAATTACTGAGCCTCTGTTAATTATGTGATGCAACATCTGTAATCGATTACCACACAACATGTAATCGATTACTGTGCCTCTGGAAAATATATGATGCAACAATTCTAATCGATTACTTGAGCCAGGTAATCGATTACTCTCATAAGAAATTAATGGATTAGCAAAGTTCACTTAATCGATTACAAGCTCTCTGATTTTTGTATGATGCAACAAAGTTAATCGATTAACTCAAGCAAGTAATCGATTACTCATTCTTGCATACATAAAAATATTCAGAGTTTTGTAACATCAGGTATTTTCACCAAAACTAAGATATAAAAACAACTTTTCATGAAAACACATTTTCTTCTCCTTTTTAAGAAAAACTCATTGGCCTTTTAAACTCTTTAAGAACAAGAACTTCATTACCTTACACATGTCCTAAGGGAAAAAGGCTTCTAGGCTATATCTTGCTTGAGTCTTCAATCTTGAAACTTGAAGATACTTGTGAGCTTGAATCTTGAGTTGGTTTGTTATCATCAAAACCTTAGCTTGATATTTGCTTGAAGTTCATAAGAGAGTTTGAAGCATGTCTTCCAACACTAGTTTGACTTCCAACACTCCCCCTTTTTGATGATGACAAACAACTATTCTGATCTGTAGTTGACTATCTGCATCACAAGTGTTATACAAGCAAAATATATATATAATTGAAATTTTAACCTTCCCTAGAACAATTACAAAAGAATATACAATATCATCTCATGGTATCTCCCCCTGAGAAGATGCAATCTCTTCCTGTATAAATGCATAATATAGATGCATAAACATCAAATAATCTCAATATAATCATCAGAATATCTCTCCCCCTTTGTAATCATCAAAAAGCATGTGCTAACTCCCCCTGAAACACTGAGTAAACACATCAATAATAACAAGAGAGATAATAATCACATACTCAAAACAGGTGAGAGGCAGAAGTTAAACCAATTTCTCTACGAATGAAAAAGAAATTTTCTTTTGGAAGCGGTTTGTAAAGATATCAGCTAACTACCGCGAAGTATCAACATACTCAATAATACAATCACCCTTTTGAATATGATCACGTATAAAATGGTGACGAATCTCAATATGCTTAGTGCGAGAGTGTTGCACAGGGTTTTTGGTAATACTTTGTGTTGGAAACCAACAAGCGGGCAAAATAACCTTCTAGAGGGGGGGTGAATAGAAGAGTTAAGCTACGATATCCGATTTTTGCAAAGTAATCAAAAACAGTTCAAATATGTCCAAAATGCACTAACTTACTCGATTATCCTGCAATTTAATCGAGTACACCTGAATGATTGATTTTACTTAATCGAGTACTACTCGATTAAACTCTGTAGAACACAGAAAATTCAGAATTCAATTCTAAACAATTCTTCACCGAAATTCAATGAACCAAGAATTAAAACGCAGAGAATCAATTACCAATCAATTAACACATATGAAAAGATTAGATAATTGAAAAACCCAATTCTAATCCTAAATTGCTTTTAATTTCTTGATTGATTTTAGAAACGAAAATATGAAAAAGCTCAAAACAAAGAACACAGTGATTTTAGCCTGGTTCACTCATAAACGATGAGCTACATCCAGTCCACCCCTTCTGACTTGGGTGATTTGCTACACTATGAACAAAAGAATCAGTTTACAAGAATAGTTAAGATCCTCTCCTCTCACGATCCTAACCCTTTATTGTATGAGGTACCACTTCATACAATTCTACCCCAATTCTTGTGAGTCGATCCTCTTTGTTCCTTCGTTGATTGAATCCTTCGTGCTCAATCCTTTGAGCTTCGAGCAATTCCAATCCAATTGCTAAGAGTAATGCTCCAACCCTTCTTCAATTTTCTTCAATAGAAAACTTGTCTTGTTGAATCTTTAGGTGTGTAACCTTGTTGTTACAAATTGATCCAACCACAAAAGAATGTTCACAAACTATGAATCTTCAATATGGATTGAAAAGAATGAATTGTATTTTCAAATTGAGATTCACATGAACATTGATAGAGATGACGTAAGAAAGAATATTTGCTCAAGAATGTTGAAAGAATGTGTGAAAAATGATGTATGAAAATCAAGGTTCGTAACCTTTGAAAAATAGAAAATGAAAGTCTTTTAAAGTTCAGTTATAACAGTACTTAATCGATTAAACGAAGCCATAATCGAGTACTACTCGATTAACCTGTTTACTTAATCGATTAAACACTGCTAAAAACCTTTTCTATTAATTTTCATTTTTCACCAATTTATTTAGAAAAAGTCTTGAGCCATTTTTCTCTATCAATGCAATCTCAATTCTAAACATTATTAATTCTTTAGTTCCAATTGAGATTACTATCCTAATTCTACCACCCACTCTCATATAAAATAATAAAAACAATTATAATACATATACAAGAATGAATAATAGAATTGTCCTTTGTGACTTGTTGTTGTAGGTAATTCCACATTATGTTGTCTTCATCAAAACACTCAATTGAATGCTAATGCCTTGCCTTGCATCTTCAATCTCCCCCTTTTTGATGAATGACAAACACGATCCAATATCTCCATACTCCCCCTAAATGTATGCACACTTAGGAAAAGTGATATTAACCTACAAAAACAACAATCCAACCTTTCTCCCCCTTTTGGCATTAATCAAAAAAATAATAAAACATCTTGCCAAAGGTGAGAAAAGAAATCCACATTCCAAACTATGAAAAATATATGTAAGAGCAATAATGAACGCACAAGCACATAATCAAACCATAATATCATAAAACCACAACGTGCCGTAGCATCCATACACATAAGTTCATAACCCAAACATAAACCATAAAACCACATAGTCTGAAACATAACACCAAGTCCACATGTCGGACTTTAAAACGAACCAATAAACCAAACCAGAAAACATGAAACATAACCCAATATCCAGAGACATAAACACTATAAATGGAAAAACTAGATAAAACTAGACATTGCACCAAGATAACATCAATGCAAAATGCAGCAAAACATAAAATGAAATGCATGTAATCACTGAGGTGGTGGTGGTTGTGGAAACATCCGCCCAAGAGCACCGAAAAACCTATCCTCCATCGCCTGCTGACGAGTCGCAAGAGTCTCAAAGCCACTGCGAATCATCTCACTTTGACGCTCCTCAATTGCATATTGCCTTTGCTCCACTTGCGCAAAGTGACCACCAATTTCTTCTGAAAGGCTATCATGAAGCGCCTGAAAATCAAAACCAGCATAAGGCGGAGGTCGCTCTTGATCACCAACATTCATAAAATCTTCAACATTGAAAGTTGGCTCCGGTGGCGGATTAGATGGCCCAGCACCCATTTGCCTTGCCATTTCCTCTTCAAGCTCATTTTGCTTCTTCAACCGCTCAATGTCACTTTTCCACATCCAATTCTTAGTAGTGGGATACTCATCCATCCCTAAACCATGTAACAACGCAGAATTGATGCAATTTTGGTCAGTGATTGATTGGGTTTCTTCGTCATCGGCTATCTCCACACCATAATGTATCAAAAGCTTTGTAACTATCATAGGATAAGGCAAAGTAGCAGAACCAATAGACCCAGCAGCAATTAGCATCCGATCAAGTACAACCTTAGACCAGTTGATAGGAATATGCTCCCTCAACGCATAAAACAGTCGCACCTCATCATTAGATGCTTGAGCATAATTTTGACTTGATTTAGGCATCAAAATATATGAAATAACATAGAGTAACAGCTTGCTGTCCGGAGTCATATGTCCAGCATGCTTAGTCCCTTTTGTCCAAGAGAAACCTTCTCTCATAGTAGAGGCAAAAACAGATGCAACATCACATTCATTTAAAATCTCACTATTAGGATCATTGAAGAATGTCCCTTCCAAACTTAAACCAAACAATTCATTCAAGTCCTTTGATGTAATTCTCAGCAATGTACCCTTAACTACCGACTTGTACTTGTTATCCTCAAATTTAAGATTTGCATAAAATTTACGAACTAATCTAGGATAAATGTCACAATGAAAACCTAGAAATTTCTGCAATCCTTGCTCAACAAAAAGAGAAGAACATGCAAACCTTTGATTCAAGAGCCATTTCACATTCATAAACCGAATGTGACCAAATTCCCTTCGCAAGAACCCGGCTTCCCGCTGCTTGCGCATTTCCGTGGAGTAGTATTGAGAGTCCAAATCCAAATTCACACGCTGCTTCTTGCGGTGGCCAGTGGAAGTTGATGGAGGGGCCATAGTGCTCTTAGGGTTTGAGGAATTGGGGGTTTTGGAAATTTAGAGAAATAATGTGAAATTGATGATGAAAGTGATGTATAATGAAGATATGATGAAGAATATGGAAGGAATTTGAAAGAAATCAAGTAGAAAGTGATGAATGATGATGAAACGTGTTGAGAACGAAGAGAACTTCGTGTTTTTGAGAGAGAAAGTGAAGAACGAATGCTAAAAAAACTGATTTTATGATTCTGTGCAGACATGATCTACTCGATTAAGTAATCGCGTAATCGAGTATTACTCGAGTAAACTGCCACTTAATTGAGTAAGACAAGTGTAAAAATGACACTTAATCGATTAACCTGCAACTTAATCGAGTATTCCAGAAAGATTATTTTTTTATACTCGATTAAGGCACAACTTAATCGATTAAAGTCTGATAAAATGCAGTTTTCAAAACAATTTTTAATGCACAGCTCATGGAAATCAAATGCACAAACCATATGCACATTTTAAGTGAGACACAAACACATTTAGCACATTGTCAATTAAGCAAATAAGCAACCAAGCACAACACCAAAGCATATACCAACAAAATCACAAAAGAAAACACACATAACCAAAGTTAATAGAATCATGATTTTTAATTTTCAAAAACAAAACAACTCTAAACAAATCACTTAGAGATAGGCATGGACTATGAGATTGGTTTGAAAAAAAAATGTCAAACACAACTAACCAATGGTTGATTCATCCAAAATTCCTAGCTCCCTTCTAATATGATAAAAGGTATCTCTAGGAAGAGGTTTTGTAAAAATATCGGCTAGTTGATTTGAAGTTGAAACAAACTCAATCACACAATCACCTTTTTGAATATGATCTCTAATAAAATGATGCCTTATTTCTATGTGTTTTGTTCGAGAATGAAGTACCGGATTTTTAGTTAGGTTAATAGCGGAGGTGTTATCACAACGAATAGGTATTTTTGATAAACAAACACCAAAATCAAGCAATTGTTGTTTCATCCATAAAACTTGAGCACAACAACTACCCGCCACTATGTATTCGGCTTCCGCGGTCGACAAAGCAACGCAATTTTGCTTTTTGGAAAACCAAGAGACAAGTGAGTTACCTATCAAGTGACAAGTACCACTTGTACTTTTTCTATCAACTTTGCAATCGGCGAAATCGGAGTCCGAATACCCTATTAGATTTAAAAAAGCATCTCGTGGATACCACAAGCCGGTATTCATTGTTCCTTTTAAATACTTCATGATTCGTTTAACCGAAGTTAGATGCGATTCTTTAGGATTAGATTGATAACGTGCACACATACAAACGCTAAACATAATGTCAGGACGCGACGCAGTCAAGTATAAAAGACTACCAATCATTCCTCTATACTTGGTTACCTCTATTGGTTTGCCGCTTTCGTCCTTGTCCATATGACACGTGTTGCTCATCGGTGTTGACGCGTGCTTACATAAATCCATCCCGAAACGCTTCAAAAGCTCCTTGCAATACTTTGTTTGATGGATATAGATTCCGGCATCCATTTGCTTAATTTGAAGGCCAAGAAAGAATGTCAACTCGCCCATCATCGACATCTCGAATTCGCTCTGCATCAAATCTGAAAACTTCTTGCAAAGCTTATCGTTAGTAGCACCAAATATTATATCATCTACATAAATCTGAACCAAGAGGATGTCATTTACGGATTTTTCAATGAAAAGGGTATTATCAACCGCGCCTCTTTTAAATCCTTTATTTAATAGAAATGTACTCAAACGGTCATACCAAGCTCTAGGAGCTTGCTTAAGACCATAAAGAGCCTTCGTTAATTTGAAAACATAGTTAGGAAATTCATGATTTTCAAAACCCGGCGGTTGAGATACATACACCTCCTCTTGAATAAAGCCGTTAAGAAAAGCACTCTTAACATCCATTTGGTATAACTTGAAATTCATAATAGATGCATATGCTAACAAAAGTCGAATAGCTTCTAAACGAGCTACAGGGGCATAAGTCTCGTCATAATCGATTCCCTCTTCTTGACTATAACCTTGAGCAACTAACCTAGCTTTATTTCTCACAATAAAACCCATCTCATCTAACTTATTGCGATAAACCCACCTAGTTCCTATTATGGGCCTATCGTCGGGTCTAGGGACAAGTTCCCAAACCCTATTTCTTTCAAATTGATTAAGCTCTTCTTGCATGGCCATGACCCAATGTTCGTCTTGTATGGCCTCATTTATATTTTTGGGTTCTATTTGAGACACAAAAGCTACAAAGTGACAAATATTACGAAGTGAGCTTCGGGTTACCACGCCCTTAGCTACATCACCTATCACATTCTTCAAAGGATGATTTCGGTTAGTTTTCCATGCCGGTGGAAGTCCCTCATATGCTTGTTCATGTCCATCTCCATGAATTTGAATGTCCATCTCCTTTTCTTTCTCATTTTCATCACGTGGCACTTCTTCATAAATGTCAATACCTGAAATATCAAGAGTACCCTTCTCTCCTTCCGGAGATTCATCAAATACAACATTTATTGATTCCTCGATAGTTAAAGTTCGTTTATTTGAACACTCTAAATGCTTTACTATGACTCGAATAACCTAGAAATATCCCATCATCCGCTTTTGGATCGAATTTTCCCAAAGCATGTTTTCCATTATTCAAAATAAAACATTTACATCCAAAAACATGAAAATAAGATATATTAGGTTTTCGGCCTTTGAAAAGCTCATAGGGGGTTTTCTTAAGAGAGGGCCTAATCATAATTCTATTCAACACATGGCAAGCGGTGTTCACCGCATCGGCCCAAAAGTATTTAGGAATTTTACTATCACTCAACATAGTCCTTGCTAATTCTTCTAACACTCTATTCTTCCGCTCAACAACTCCGTTTTGTTGAGGAGTTCTAGGAGCAGAAAATTGATGTTCAACACCAAACTTTTCACAAAATCTATCAAATGCATGATTTTCAAATTCTCCACCGTGATCGGTACGAATAGCAACTATACTATGATTGACTTTGTTTTGAACTTGTTTGGCAAAAGTTTTAAAACATGTAAAAGCTTGATCTTTTGTTGGCAAAAACAAAGTCCATGTAAAACGTGAGTAGTCATCCACAATTACAAGTCCATAGTAATTACCGCCAAAGCTCATTGTTTGTGAAGGACCAAATAAATCCATATGTATGAGTTCTAGAACCCTTGAAGAAGAAATTACTTTCTTTGATGGAAAAGTTGTTTTAGTTTGTTTGCATTTCTTGCAAGGGGCACAAACTCCATCTATTTTAAAATTGAGCTTTGGAAGGCCAATTACCAAGTCCTTGGATAAAACTTTATTTAATTGACCCAAGTGGATATGAGCTACTCTTCTATGCCATAGCGAAACATCATTATCTTTATTTAGAAAACATTTTGAAAACAAAGATGTAATATCATTCAAGTCAATCAAGTAAGTGTTATTCACCCGATTCCCAACAAACTTAATGGATTGATCACTGTCACTTCTAATAATGCAATGGTTAGAGGTAAAACTAACACTATTTCCAATATCACACAATTGACTAATGCTAAGTAAATTATGTTCTAAACCATCAACAAACAAAACATTGTCAATTATAACATTGGATGAGTTTCCGATTTTACCTATACCAAGTATTTTTCCACGATTGTTATCACCATATGTGACGTGACCTTTATCTCTTGGTGAAAACTCGATGAAATGTCTCTTGTCTCCCGTCATGTGCCTTGAACAACCGCTGTCCAAATACCAACGATCATCTCTCGTTCGAAGGCACACCTACAAAAACAAATTATATGGAAGACTTAGGTACCCAAACAATTTTGGGTCCTTGGGGGTTAATATCCGGTTTCTCTCCCTTAACAATCCAAATAAATTCCTTATTGGGTATACCAAACTTTTTGATTTTGCAAATGTTTGAAGTATGACCAAAGATACCACAATAGAAACAAGTAGGTTTTCTAGAAAAATTAACCTTTGAAAAACTTCCAACTTGTCTATAAGATTTCTTCTTTGGTTTAGTATATCCCAAACCGGTTCTATTTGTATTGTCTCTTTGTCTAGAGAGCAAATCATTCAAATCTCTTTTTCCTTTTGTAAAGGTAGCAAGTTTTTCTTTCAAATCATGTAATTCATTTTCATAAATCTTGCACCTTTCACAATCGGAAATCACAACATTAGATACACAATGATCACATGATGCATTAGAGTAAATGAGTTCTAAAGTCTCATTTTGAAGTACAAGCTCATCAATATGTTTTTGCATTTCCAAAATCTTTTCATTGTATTTCAAAATGGCTTTCTTAGCCTCTATGTTGATTTTAGCTAATTTTTTAAGTTCGGCATGCATATCAACATAGGCATTATAAAGTGCATCATATGAAGGGGAAGAGCAAGATTCACTATCGGAATCCATATCAGAGTTAGTTTTAGAATGTACCTCCTTTGAGCTTGAAAGCTCAAGAGACGTGTCACTAGTGGAAGCTTCAATGTCATCATTAGCCATTAAACACAAGTTAGCCGATTCTTCATCTTCCGAAGTGCTAGAATTTGTATCATCTTCGGGTTCGTCCCAAACAATGTAGGCCTTCTTAGCCTTGTGATTGTTGGACCTCTTCTTATCACTATCGGACTTTTTAGGCTTTTGAGGACAATGATATTTGATGTGACCCGCTTTCCCACATGTATGACATATTATCTTGTCTCTAGGGGTTTTTGACCTTTGTGGAGTTTCCTTGCTTTCCTTTGAATTGAATCTCCTTGTGTTTCCTTTCTTCTTGAAGAATTTTCTGAATTTCTTCACAACGAATGCAAGTGACTCGTCATCTAAGTCGGAATCCGTGTCTTCATCCAAGGAAGAATCATTTAGAGTATCAACATTTTTTGACGATGCTTTCAATGCAATACCCTTTTTCTTCCTATCGGATTCCTCATTTGAAATTAGGCGACCGAGCTCCATCTCATGCTCTTGCAACTTACCAAACAAAGTAGCGAGATCCATAGTATCCAAGTTCTTTGATTCAATAATCGCCGTGACCTTGGGTTGCCAATTTCTATCCAAACACCTCAAAACTTTGTTAGTGAGTTCTCCCGGTAAGAAAGCCTTACCAAGAGCAAGCAAGTGGTTAATAATATGAGTAAATCTCTTTTGCAAATCAATAATACTTTCATTAGGCAATATTTGAAATAACTCATATTCACACATCAAGACATTTAATCTAGCTCTCCTAACTTCACTAGTTCCCTCGTGAGTCACTTGTAAAGTGTCCCACATTTACTTTGCACTAGAGCATTGGGATATCCTAAAGAACTCATCATATGACAAAGCAGACGTAATGATATTCTTAGCCTTGTAATCTAATTGGATCTTTTTCTTATCATCATCCGTCCACTTATCCTCAGGGATTAATTGTGCAGCACCTTCAACTATGGTGGAGGGAATGTGTGGACCCTTTTCGATAGCTTTCCAAATCTCGTTATCGATAGCTTGGATAAAAATTTTCATTCTTACTTTCCAGTAAGCATATCCCTCACCGCTAAATAGTGGGGGACGGTTTATTGCAGCACCTTCTCCTCCAAAAGGATTTAGAGAACCCATGGTTTCCAATGGATCTTTTCGAAAAAGTTTTTAAACTCGGTTTATTCGACCGAGCTCTGATACCACTTGTTGGAAACCAACAAGCGGGCAAAATAACCTTCTAGAGGGGGGGGGGGTGAATAGAAGAGTTAAGCTACGATATCCGATTTTTGCAAAGTAATCAAAAACAGTTCAAATATGTCCAAAATGCACTAACTTACTCGATTATCCTGCAATTTAATCGAGTACACCTGAATGATTGATTTTACTTAATCGAGTACTACTCGATTAAACTCTGTAGAACACAGAAAATTCAGAATTCAATTCTAAACAATTCTTCACCGAAATTCAATGAACCAAGAATTAAAACGCAGAGAATCAATTACCAATCAATTAACACATATGAAAAGATTAGATAATTGAAAAACCCAATTCTAATCCTAAATTGCTTTTAATTTCTTGATTGATTTTAGAAACGAAAATATGAAAAAGCTCAAAACAAAGAACACAGTGATTTTAGCCTGGTTCACTCATAAACGATGAGCTACATCCAGTCCACCCCTTCTGACTTGGGTGATTTGCTACACTATGAACAAAAGAATCAGTTTACAAGAATAGTTAAGATCCTCTCCTCTCACGATCCTAACCCTTTATTGTATGAGGTACCACTTCATACAATTCTACCCCAATTCTTGTGAGTCGATCCTCTTTGTTCCTTCGTTGATTGAATCCTTCGTGCTCAATCCTTTGAGCTTCGAGCAATTCCAATCCAATTGCTAAGAGTAATGCTCCAACCCTTCTTCAATTTTCTTCAATAGAAAACTTGTCTTGTTGAATCTTGAGGTGTGTAACCTTGTTGTTACAAATTGATCCAACCACAAAAGAATGTTCACAAACTATGAATCTTCAATATGGATTGAAAAGAATGAATTGTATTTTCAAATTGAGATTCACATGAACATTGATAGAGATGACGTAAGAAAGAATATTTGCTCAAGAATGTTGAAAGAATGTGTGAAAAATGATGTATGAAAATCAAGGTTCGTAACCTTTGAAAAATAGAAAATGAAAGTCTTTTAAAGTTCAGTTATAACAGTACTTAATCGATTAAACGAAGCCATAATCGAGTACTACTCGATTAACCTGTTTACTTAATCGATTAAACACTGCTAAAAACCTTTTCTATTAATTTTCATTTTTCACCAATTTATTTAGAAAAAGTCTTGAGCCATTTTTCTCTATCATTGCAATCTCAATTCTAAACATAATTAATTCTTTAGTTCCAATTGAGATTACTATCCTAATTCTACCACCCACTCTCATATAAAATAATAAAAACAATTATAATACATATACAAGAATGAATAATAGAATTGTCCTTTGTGACTTGTTGTTGTAGGTAATTCCACATTATGTTGTCTTCATCAAAACACTCAATTGAATGCTAATGCCTTGCCTTGCATCTTCAATCTCCCCCTTTTTGATGAATGACAAACACGATCCAATATCTCCATACTCCCCCTAAATGTATGCACACTTAGGAAAAGTGATATTAACCTACAAAAACAACAATCCAACCTTTCTCCCCCTTTTGGCATTAATCAAAAAAATAATAAAACATCTTGCCAAAGGTGAGAAAAGAAATCCACATTCCAAACTATGAAAAATATATGTAAGAGCAATAATGAACGCACAAGCACATAATCAAACCATAATATCATAAAACCACAACGTGCCGTAGCATCCATACACATAAGTTCATAACCCAAACATAAACCATAAAACCACATAGTCTGAAACATAACACCAAGTCCACATGTCGGACTTTAAAACGAACCAATAAACCAAACCAGAAAACATGAAACATAACCCAATATCCAGAGACATAAACACTATAAATGGAAAAACTAGATAAAACTAGACATTGCACCAAGATAACATCAATGCAAAATGCAGCAAAACATAAAATGAAATGCATGTAATCACTGAGGTGGTGGTGGTTGTGGAAACATCCGCCCAAGAGCACCGAAAAACCTATCCTCCATCGCCTGCTGACGAGTCGCAAGAGTCTCAAAGCCACTGCGAATCATCTCACTTTGACGCTCCTCAATTGCATATTGCCTTTGCTCCACTTGCGCAAAGTGACCACCAATTTCTTCTGAAAGGCTATCACGAAGCGCCTGAAAATCAAAACCAGCATAAGGCGGAGGTCGCTCTTGATCACCAACATTCATAAAATCTTCAACATTGAAAGTTGGCTCCGGTGGCGGATTAGATGGCCCAGCACCCATTTGCCTTTCCATTTCCTCTTCAAGCTCATTTTGCTTCTTCAACCGCTCAATGTCACTTTTCCACATCCAATTCTTAGTAGTGGGATACTCATCCATCCCTAAACCATGTAACAACGCAGAATTGATGCAATTTTGGTCAGTGATTGATTGGGTTTCTTCGTCATCGGCTATCTCCACACCATAATGTATCAAAAGCTTTGTAACTATCATAGGATAAGGCAAAGTAGCAGAACCAATAGACCCAGCAGCAATTAGCATCCGATCAAGTACAACCTTAGACCAGTTGATAGGAATATGCTCCCTCAACGCATAAAACAGTCGCACCTCATCATTAGATGCTTGAGCATAATTTTGACTTGATTTAGGCATCAAAATATATGAAATAACATAGAGTAACAGCTTGCTGTCCGGAGTCATATGTCCAGCATGCTTAGTAGCACCGAAAATAATATCATCTACATAAATCTGAACTAAAAGAATGTCCTTTCCTTTCTTTTTGATAAAAAGTGTGTTATCAACCTTCCCTCTTTCAAAATTATTTTTAAGAAAATTTGCTAAGACGGTCATACCACGCTCTAGGAGCTTGCTTGAGACCGTACAAAGCCTTTTTCAATTTAAAAACATAATCCGGGTGTTCATAATTTTCAAAGCCAGGAGTTTGACACGCATATACTTCTTCATTAATAAAACCATTCAGAAAGGCACTCTTTACGTCAATTTGATATAATTTGAAATCTAAAATGCATGCAAAAGCTAATAGCAGTCTAATGGCTTCCAACCTAGCAACAGGGGCAAATGTTTCTTCATAATCTATCCCCTCTTCCTGGTTGTAACCTTGTGCAACTAACCTAGCTTTGTTTCGAACAATTAAACCAGCCTCATCAAGTTTATTTTTATAAATCCACTTAGTTCCAATAATCGGATGAGACTCAGGCCTAGGAACAAGTTCCCAAACCAAATTTCTTTTGAACTGGTTTAATTCTTCTTGCATAGCCAGTAGCCAATGTTCATCAAGCGTATCCTCGGAAATATTCTTTGGCTTCACTTGAGAAACAAATGCGAAGTAGTTACACAGATTGCTAATAGAATTGCGAGTACTTACACCTTTTGTGATGTCACCTATGATTTGGTCAATTGGATGGTGCCTTGATGTTCTCCATTCCTTAGGAAAATCATATTTGAGTTCCATGGATTGTTCATGATTTTTCTCCTCAACTAATTCAACTGATTTTTCATTGCATTCGGAATGATCCTTTCCTTTAGCATTTGGCTCCTCATCCTCATCAATGTATAAATCTCCAAGAATACCTGAAATGTCATTAACAGATACCTTTCCCAACTTTCTGGGATCGGATTCATCAAATGATACATGAATAGATTCTTCAATAGTATTACGAGATTTATTGTAAATCATATATGCTTTGCTCGAAACAGAATATCCAAGGAATATGCCCTCATCAGCTCTAGCCTCAAAACTTCCTAGATTGTTTCTACCATTATTATGCACAAAACATTTACAGCCAAAGACAAGAAGAGGGGAAATATTTGGTTTTCTCCCCTTGTACAGCTCATAGGGGGTTTTCTTTAAAATAGGTCGTATCAAAACACGGTTCATAACATAACAAGCTGTACTCACTGCATCGGCCCAAAAATATGCAGGCAAATTCATGTCATTAAGCATTGTTCTTGAAAGCTCTTTTAATGAACGATTTTTCCTCTCCACAACCCCGTTTTGCTCCGGAGTTCTTGGAGCTGAAAAATAATGCTTAATTCCATGTTTTTCGCAAAATTTTTCGAAAAATTGATTTTCAAATTCTTCACCATGATCAGTCTTAATGGATGCAATGCTCATATGCATTTGGTTTTGAACAATCTTAGCTAGCTTTTTAAATTCATGGAATGCATCATTTTTATGAGTAATAAATAATGTCCATGTATACCTAGAATAGTCATCCACAATAGCCACACAATAATAGTTGCCACCAAAGCTTTTTGTTTGACAAGGTCCAAAAAGATCCATATGTAAAAGTTCCAAGGGCCTTTGAGATAAAAGAAGATTTTTAGAAGGAAAAGATGCCCTTGTGAGTTTTGATTTTGAACAAGGATCACATTTTTCAGAAATAGAAAAATTTTGCTTTGGTAAACCAACTACTAAGTTTTTATAAGAAATTTTATTTAAATGATTCATGTGGATGTGACCTATTCTACGATGCCATAGCCAAGATTCATCCTCTTTAGATAATAAACATTTAGCATCATTTGAGGGTATTGAGTTAAAATCAATAATATATACATTGTTTATCCTGCGAGCAATTAGCTTAATAAGATTATAAACTTTACCCTCGATAATACATCTATCAGAATAAAAAATAACCCTATTGCCCTTATCACACAACTGACTAATACTTAGCAAGTTATGTTTTAGGCCCTCAACATGTAAGACATTTTCTATGCAAGGGTTCGGAGGTGTACCAATTTTACCGACTCCAAGAATTTTTCCTTGGTTGTTATCTCCGAAAGTCACATGTCCTTGGTCCTTTGGAATGAGATGCGAGAATTTAGATTTGTCTCCAGTCATATGTTTTGAGCATCCGCTGTCCAAGTACCACCACGATTTCCTTTCTTCCGGAGTAACCTTTCGTAAATTTTGCTAGAGTTTCTTTTAAATCTTCTACTACTTTAACCAAGTCCTTACAAAACTCATTTCCGTGTGCCATCAAGCATATGTTGGTTGTCTCCTCTTGTTCATCTGACTCCTCGTCTGAACTTCCCTCCCTGTCTAGCCATGCCAGGTATGCTTGCTTCCCTTTCCTTGGATTGGAGGTGCTTCTTTCTGAATTTTCTTTCTTTTTCAACTGGTAGCAGTCTGCTCTGATGTGACCAGGCTTGCCACACTCATGACATGTAATGGATGATCCTCCACTTTTGTTGTTGTCCTTTCTGTTTTGGGAGTTGAAGTTGCTTTTCTTCCTCAGAAACTTCCCAAACTTTTTGACCAGAAGACCCATGTGTTCATCTTTGATAAGCTCTTTGTCTGAGTCACTTTCTGTTGCTGGTGCTTCAGCCTTGAATGCCAGACTTTTGACTTTCTTTCTCTCCTCTTCGTGTTCAGCCAATCTTTTTAGTTCGCTTTTATGCTCTTGTAATTTTCCGAAGAGAGTTGCCAGCGTCATAGTTGAAAGGTTTCTTGATTCAGCAATCGCCGTCACTTTGGGTTGTCATTCTCTTCCCAAACACCTTAGAACTTTGTTGATGAGATCCTCATCGGTGAATTTCTTCCCCAATGTTGTTAACTGATTGACAATCATCGTTAAACATTTTTGGATCTATTGAATTGTTTCCCCATCCTTCATTCTGAATAACTCATATTCACCAGTCAGCGTGTTGATTCTCGACCTCTTTACTTCAATCGTACCTTCATGTGTGACTTCTAATGTATCCCACATTTGTTGTGCAGTCTCACACGTAGATATCCTCAAAAACTCATCATAGCTCAAAGCAGATGTTATACTATTTTTTGCTTTGAAATCGTACTAGACTCTACGTTCCTCCTCCTCCGTCCACTCAGCCATAGGCTTTTCGACGATGTTACCATTAACCACATAGGTAGGAACATAGGGAGCATTTACGACCACATCCCAAACTTTTAATCCAACTCCTAGAATAAAAATTTTCATACGGGCTTTCCAATACGCGTACCCTACCCCATCAATCATGGGAGGATGGTTAATAGAACTCCCTTCACCACCAAACAGAGAGTTTGAAGCCATACTCTTGAGACGGTTAAGTCTTAACACAAGAGACTAGCTCTGATGCCAATTGTTGGGTTTGGCCTCAAAATCTCGAGAGGGGGGGTGAATCGAGTTTTATTAAATTATTGCGAAAACCCTTGTAAATTAAAAATGTTTTGCGTTGGAGAGATTAGACGTTTGAGAAGTAGAGCGAAAACGATTGATAGAAAATATAGAGTAGCGCGGAAACGTAAAATAAATGAAATATGCGGAAAGTAAAGAGATAGGGATAGAAAAGCTTGCACCAGGAAATTTTATACTGGTTCAGCCTTCCCGTCGAAAGGCCTAGTCCAGTCCCCAAGCGACCCGCTTGAGAGTTCTATAATCAGCAATTGAGCCGCACCCAATTACACCCAAGAGCACCCCGCACACTACTAGGAACCTCTGTTCGCTAGGGGCCTCAAGATCACACAGCAGGGTTCCTCGCCCTACGACGTATCACACGTCCACTAAGGGATTCTCTCCCTAACCACTAAGGTTTCAATACAAGAATATGATAGTGATTACAATAGTATTGTGTAATCTCAAAAACACGGATACAACAATATGCTCTTCTATGATAATGAAATTTTTCTTGAGAAGTTAAAGGGCCAACAAGGTTTGTTCTTCAAAATAGAATGAACGTGAAAACCAGAAGTTATAGAAGAAGAAGTGAATGTGAGTTTCAGAAAAGAATGAATGAATATCAGAGTTGTAATTGTTGGAGTGGGGCATCTTGTTTGCCACTGCGAGGCAGTGTGTCATGTTATTGTGAATTGGTATTATTGAGGCTGAGCCTCCTGGTCTGGGACCATTTGTGTTGAGACAGCTGTCGTGCCCGCACGGTAAAGGTCTTGTACTCCTGTTTGCTTCCGACTAGGTGGTTGGTTGGCCGAGGAGATGTAGGCCTGAGATATGAGTGCTAACTACGAAAGAAACGCGTACTTCGATGATTCTTCAACTCCCCTGATCATCGATGGTTGTAATTCAATAAAATATTATAAGAAAAGAGTTACATAAGTGAAAATCAAAAAGTGTGGGAAATGAGAAAGAGCTTGAGTATGGGAATGTAGAGAAGATGGTGAGATCCATGAAAGAGATTGGAAACAAGAGTGGAAAAGTATGAAGGAAGTAATGATAAGATGAAACGAATATGGTTTGGGAATAATGATAATAGTATGCTTGTCGTTATCTTGAGTGTATGTTGTGTGTTATTTGTGTGTATGTCCTATTATTTTGCCTACCGTAATTCCACACCGTCGACGCTACGCGTCCGGATCGCTTACTCTCTCCGGTTCGTTGGCACATCGGTGTCGCTGGTATCCCAACGGGCAGATGGATCTCCACATGGAAGTCGGTATCCGGTCTCAGGAGGGTCGCGGATGGAAAGCCATATCTCGTGGATGGGTTTGGACGGGACACACGCAAGTGGTGGTCGATGACCCGGAACACAAGTTGAGCGGCACTACAGCAAGTTCATGTTTGGGAAGTATGTCCTATGTGGAGTACAGTTCACGGTCGCCGCCTCGGAGCCAGAGAACAGAGAACCCCGTGAGACTATTCGGAGTAGAGCTTAAGCCATGTTCGGAAGGAGAGCCCAAGAAGGTAGCAGTTGCATCGTCGTCTGGCGTGAAGATACTCATGAGGAGGATGAAGATACCCCCGATCTTCTTTGATATGAGAAAGAAGCCAATAGTAGAATTAGAATAAGGTGTTTGTATTCAGGATTACCTAAGTCATGGACCATTACTGTACTTCAACCATTTTGGGTATGCCCGACTTTTTATAATGCTACTTTTTATGAAGAATGTTTAAAGTTCTTTTAAGGGAGTGAATGAAATGATTCAAGATAAAATTAAACTGTTTTCTTAACGAGACGTTTTCGGAAACTAAGATGAAAGAGTCTTGGTCCCAAGTAACAACTCGGTTTTCGAAGGAGTGTGTTGAAGGAACCGAATCAGGCTTTCAAAAAAAAAAATTGGCCTCGTTTTTGCAATATTAATAAATGAAAGGCAATTGTTTTGGTTTTCGAAAATCGGGTTGTTACAGAATGGTATCAGAGCTTATGGTAATCCTTAGTAGCCTTAAGCATGGGCCTCATGCTTTTCTTGTGTGGTTCCGTATGTTTGTTAGTATTCAAGTAGGAATATGAGAATAAGCTTTTGTCTCCTAGGTCATGGACTAGTTTGTAGCTTAGCATCGACCGTATTAGCTTGAGAAACCTTTTGGACCTATAAGAGCAGACCATGAACAGACCCTGAGGTTAAGACCCAATATCCCTAATGTTTCATTAGTAATTATTAGACTTCGTTTGGATTAACCTTAGTATATTGTCATACAGGGATAGTTATCCTTAACTCCTATGTTTGTTGAATTGCTTCAACAAAACGTTCTTACTATCCGAATCCGAACCCTTTCTTCATGAACCCCTATCATATGGTAGCCTTACCGATTCCATTTAGAACTCTTTTTAGTCCAAATTGCGGAGTTGGAAGTGCCCTACCTACCCCAAATAACCTAGATTCGGATAATTGCGGGAGAAAAGGTAGTTTAAGCCAAGTAAGGACATAGGACCCTGCGAAATAGTTATAAGTTGAATCCAAGTTGGGGAGTCACAAGGAGGGAAGGAAGCATATGTTATCAGTCATTAGAGGAAATTTTGAGTGAAGCCTAGATAGTAATAGCATTCCCTTTTAGCTAGAGAGAGATAGACGAGAGCCCTAGGATTAGAAGGAGAGTTGTAGAAGAAACGGAGTAGGTAGAAAGTAGCGGATATTTAAGGATTTTAGGCAAAATCCTTGCTTTTGGAAGTGTATGAATGTTTGTTTGGTTGATTTTCCCCTGAGTCCAACCATAGGTATGGATTTTCTGTGACGACAACCGGTTAAGGGAAGCGGCCTCTTCTTCGGTTAGTCCGTTGGACTTAACCCGACTCGACACGCAAATGACGGTACGAGTGGAATCCCTCCATCTGGAAGCGGTTAAAGAGGAACATCCGAGCGACATGAGGACACTGTTGCCCTGCTGCCCAATCTACAATGTATTTCTCGGGGATGAGAAATCCTTAAGCTGGGGAGAATGTAACACCCCGCAAATTCCTCATATTAATTTAAGACACTAAAGAAATTTATTTTTTTGAGAAAAGCATTTTGAAAAGAATATCTTAAATAATTTTCTAAAATTCGAGTTTTCAAAGAGAATGAAGGATTTTAAAGAAATGATTTCCTAAAGGTAATGTCCAAAGTTTAGAAATTGGGTTTGAATACTTGTGATTTATATATATATGCGATTTTGGTGTGTATGTTTAGGATTAGCACAATAATTAATTAAAAGAGACATGAATGTTCATACTTATGAGTAATATATGATGCATGAATATATATGAATGTATGCCATACGTGTGTGAGTGTATGAATGTGTAATGCATATTTGTGTAATGTATATTTGTGTGATGCATGAATGTGTGTCGTGTAAACATGATGACATCAAAGGTTAGTTGTGTGTATGACTATGTGTGTGAATGTGTGTATGCCTATGTATATGTTAAGTATGCATGCTATGTGTTGATAAAAATAAAGATTATGTGTGCATGTGTGTGAATGGTTCGGCCAAGAGGAATTGATTTCCTTAGGAATTAAGAAATTGAAATTCAAAATAGAAAATGGAAGGAGGAGTAGAGTGAATGACTCATGAAGCCTAGGGAGGAACTGGGAGGGATTAGTCATGAACCTAGGAAGGATTTTCCTTCCTCCATGTCTCCAACGAAGTGACCCCCCATTCAACAATTGGGTTGGTCCAAATTGCCCTTCCTTTCCCCATTGAACCGGGGCTAAAGTAGGAAATTTCCATCCCTTTTCAATTGTCCTAAAAACCGTGTATATGTGTGTGTGACTTGGTCCACTTCCTTCATTCATTTTATTTTCTCCACACAAACTCAAACACAATCTCTCTCAAGAGCACCATCAAGCTCTTGAGACTTGTAGAGAGAAAGAGAGCAAAAACAGTGAGGAGGAGAGGAAGAAAGTGGAAACCCAAAGCTCTTAGCCCAAACTTCTTTTATTTCTTTCTCCACCACCTTAGCCTTCAAAGATCAAGAAGAAAACCCTATTAAACCTAGGAGAAGAGGGAGGCCGAGGCAACCCAAGAGGAGGAGGAGGAGAAGAGATTTGAAGATTTAAGTTAGGGATTAAGGTAGATAGAGTTTTGATTAAGTAATTTTCATGTTGTAAAGGACTTTAATGGACTTTGATTTTAATTTTGTGATGCATGTAATTTCTTTGAATGATCTTGAAGTCTGAGTGTTTTGCATGTCATTTTTATGCTTTGATCTTGAATGTTGAGGTTGAAAAAGTTTTGATCTCTTAGTTGTAATTCTTCTTCAACACGGTTTGGTCTAAAGTGGTGTTTAAATTTCTATTTTTGCTTTGATCTTCACATACATGTTGATTTAGGGGCCTTACAACCCTTGTTTTCTTTTGCATGTTTCCCTATGTGTTGATCTTGAAATTTTTATGAATAAATGAACTCATGAATAACCAAATCAGGAACAAATTGATTCTGTCATAAGTAGAAGTAATAGGTCTTATTGTTCTACTTTGATCTAAGTGCTTTTATGCTACTTTTATGCCTAGAAAAAAAATTTAACTTCTAATTTGTTTCTTATGGTTTGTTTGAAGAGTGGAGTTTAAGTCTATGATTTAGCTTTGATTTTTCCTTTTACATGTCTTGATCTAGGATCGATTTTGAGAAAACATGAAACTTGAATTTTGTATGGTTAAATTGGGTATGAAAAGTCTTGATTTCTTGTATACATGCTACGGTTTTCAAGAAGAAATAACTCTAACAAGCTTTAAAAGTGATTTTTAGTGTAAAAAGAATTTGAACCAAGATTTTGTGTGTGTAATGATGGTTCGGTTGATGCTTGGAAAAGTGAGATGATGTTCTTATGTCTTACATGACATGATCCATGAGTTTTAGACATTTGCATGCAGGAATAAAATTATAAGATTTTGTTCTCTTGCATGACATCATTCGGCCAAGACTAGGGAGAGTAGGAAATCATGCTTTTCTTGCATACATGTTAAAAAGTGTCTCATCTAGAGATTTGTAGGTGCATTCATGTGTTTTCCTAAAAGGATAAAGATCTTAACATGTTTCTTGATTTTAATGTGTTGAGAAATTAACTTTTAGTTTGCTAAATCTTCTTGTGCAACTCACGGTTTCTATAAAGAAAAATAAAGAAAACAAGATTCTTGCTTTGGTTCATGCTCTTTGTACATACCATGATGACATACGGTCTATAGGTGTTAGTAAACCTAGGATCTCTTTTTCAATGAAATGATTTAAAAAGAGATAAACATATTTTAAGGAATTATGCTAAGATAAATTGTTTGAACTTGTGTTGTGGATATGTGTTTTCTATTCGGTTCTTTACTTAGAGATAAGAGGGGATAAACAAATGAATCAAATTAATTGAGTGCCGTGTTTGAATGAATATACATGTGTGTGTGTACCTATGTGTTTCGTTTAGGAATAAAAGAAACTAGACTCTAAATGCCTAAGATAAAATAAAGTAATTTATGTGGTTTAATTTGTGATGTTTTCTTTGCTCTCATTCGGTCGTGTAGCTTAATTAGATTTAGGAAGTTTAATTGCAAGAAATGAAATATGCATGATGATTTTGAGTAGGATCCGAATTGTTTAAAGTAAGGAAAATTAATATTAATGTGCTTGGTTTGAAATTGATTCCAAGTGGTTCATGAATACTTGCATGACTATGTGTTTTATGTTGATGGATTATGTGTGAGATGCATAATTATTCTAATGTTAATTAAAATATGTGCTTGACATTAATGTGGTTTGACTTGTTCAGAATTATACTAGGGTTGCATGATTAATTATGTTTGGCAAATAATTGAATGAGTGAACGATTTTGAAATAAGTTGATTTTAAGAAAATTGGATTTGATTTACTTGAGACTTATAACTTATGTCATGGCTGTCCAAAGTTGGCTTGATGATAAAAACTTAGGTTTTTTAAAGTATTAATTTTAAGTTAAAAAGTTATTTAAGGTAAACCATGTTTTACTATATTTTCAGAGTTTTAATAAAGTAATTTTTCTAAAACCATTTGTTGTCCAGGATTACTTGGACGTGCTTTTATGTCTAAAAATATTTTCGTATGATCAAAAACCGAGTTTTCAAATAATAGTTGGTTTGGTTATAATTTCAAAGCTTTCCAACAAAGAAAGGATAAGAAAGAAATTAAGAAAAGATTTTCTCAAATGAGTTAATAACGAGAAGTGTTTTATTTAATATGAGGAAGGATAAAGAAAGGAGGTTGGGGCAGCTGGCAGCGCAGGGATTCAAGGAGAGCACACATTCAATTACTGGACCCCATGTGAGAGAGAAGCCTTCCTAAGACACTGTGGTAGCTAGGTGATCTATTAGGACGTTCCGCATCATCTCAAAGATCGGAACGAAGTGGTTGGAGTCAGTAGTATAAGTGGCAATTGTTTGCCCTGTGTGGCCACTTATATGAAGGTGACAAAGACCACTATGCTATTGTGTGATGTTGTGTGTGGATAGTATGCCATGTATCTATTTATTTACTTATTTATTTTTTTATCCATTTATAGTGATGCTTATTGTATGATGAACGGCTGTTGGACATGGTTATGTCCTTAATAAGAAACTGGGAATGAAATTGGAAATGATGGAATAACAAGAAAAGAATGGTAAGGAACGATAAGAGGTTGAGTGGGAAAAGAGAACTAAGAGTTGTCGGGAACGGGAATTGAAAATGAGATTGAGAATGAGCCAGAGCTGGGGAGAGTGACTGTGAATTGTTGTGATGAGAAATGAACTGAGTAGAGCTGTGCTCCTCTGTTTGGTTTTAGTCTGGGAGTTAGTGTTGAGTTGAGCTTGCTCCTCCACTAACGCTCAGCAAAGAAAATGTGTTTTGAAAAAGGGTTTTGGAAAATGGATTTTTCAAAAAGGAATTGTGAAAGGAAATTTTTATACAAGTCGGGAAGAAGGAACATTTTCAAAAAGGTTTTCGAAAAGGAATTTTGGGAAGAAGCTTGTGAAACAACATTTTCAAAGGGTTTCTTTTACTTTATGAAATGACCTCTTTTTGAAAAGGTTTTATGAAAGGATATTTCCGAAGCAATATTTTTGAGAAATGTTCTACAAGATTATTTCCTTGAAAAGAACTTGTGAAAATAGTACCTTGGTAAACATTGGTGGAAATTAAGTTTTGCAAAGGTTTTGGAAAAGAATGTTTGTGGACGGTTGGAGAAATGATGATGATGTGTCCGGAAAAAGGGTGTATGAGAAGTGAGACATAGAGACAAGGAAGTAGCCCTAGCTCTGTGCTATATGCATGTTGATGAGAAAGACTGTACAAAGTTAGTGGTCGGGACTCATTGAAGGGATGCACGAAGGGTGAGCCGACTATTAGGATAATTAAATAGATAAAAGATTTTAAAAGACATTAACAGCGAACACGGTGAGTTATGAGAGTTAACCCGAAGTAGTGGAGAGGAAGGAACGATAAATATCTGCGGATACTTAGGACGAGATTGCATTAGGGGAGGACGATGACGGTGAAACGTCAAGAAGTCTAGAGTGTTGTTGTAGACAGAACGAACTCCATAAGTGGTGCACTAACGTGGTGGGGACTGGGTCTAATACCGTGGTAAGTTCTGTGCGCGCACTACAATACTGTCGCCCCCTAGATTGCAAATAGAGAACAGTGAGAGGGACTGGAGTGGGGCATCTTGTTTGCCACTGCGAGGCAGTGTGTCATGTTATTGTGAATTGATATTATTGAGGCTGAGCCTCCTGGTCTGGGACCATTTGTGTTGAGACAGCTGTCGTGCCCGCACGGTAAAGGTCTTGTACTCCTGTTTGCTTCCGACTAGGTGGTTGGTTGGCCGAGGAGATGTAGGCCTGAGATATGAGTGCTAACTACGAAAGAAACGCATACTTCGATGATTCTTCAACTCCCCTGATCATCGATGGTTGTAATTCAATAAAATATTATAAGAAAAGAGTTATATAAGTGAAAATCGAAAAGTGTGGGAAATGAGAAAGAGCTTGAGTATGGGAATGTAGAGAAGATGGTGAGATCCATGAAAGAGATTGGAAACAAGAGTGGAAAAGTATGAAGGAAGTAATGATAAGATGAAACGAATATGGTTTGGGAATAATGATAATAGTATGCTTGTCGTTATCTTGAGTGTATGTTGTGTGTTATTTGTGTGTATGTCCTATTATTTCGCCTACCGTAATTCCACACCGTCGACGCTACGCGTCCGAATCGCTTACTCTCTCCTGTTTGTTGGCACATCGGTGTCGCTGGTATCTCAACGGCAGATGGATCTCCACATGGAAGTCGGTATCCGGTCTCAGGAGGGTCGCGGATGGAAAGCCATATCTCGTGGATGGGTTTGGACGGGACACACGCAAGTGGTGGTCGATGACCCGGAACACAAGTTGAGCGGCACTACAGCAAGTTCGTGTTTGGGAAGTATGTCCTATGTGGAGTACAGTTCACGGTCGCCTCCTCGGAGCCAGAGAACAGAGAACCCCGTGAGACTATTCGGAGTAGAGCTTAAGCCATGTTCGGAAGGAGAGCCCAAGAAGGTAGCAGTTGCATCGTCGTCTGGCGTGAAGATACTGATGATGAGGAGGAAGATAGGCTCGATCTTCTTTGATAGGAGAAAGAAGCCAATAGTAGAATTAGAATAAGGTGTTTGTATTCAGGATTACCTAAGTCATGGACCATTACTGTACTTCAACCATTTTGGGTATGCCCGACTTTTTATAATGCTACTTTTTATGAAGAATGTTTAAAGTTCTTTTAAGGGAGTGAATGAAATGATTCAAGATAAAATTAAACTGTTTTCTTAACGAGACGTTTTCGGAAACTAAGATGAAAGAATCTTGGTCCCAAGTAACAACTCGGTTTTCGAAGGAGTGTGTTGAAGGAACCGAATCAGGCTTTCAAAAAAAAAAAAATTTGGCCTCGTTTTTGCAATATTAATAAATGAAAGGCAATTGTTTTGGTTTTTGAAAATCGGGCTGTTACAATTACCAACTTTCATTTGCTGCAAAAAAGTCTCATGGCCTGAGGTAAGTTGTAGCTTTTCTCTCTCAATTTAGTTTGGTTTTTTAGTAAAGTTATATTAAGAGATACAAGCAGGGGTAATTATAGTTTGTTCTGCGTTGAAAATTACATTTGCTAATGTTGCTCTATATAAAGTTACATTTGCTGGATTTGTTGCAATGTTGCTCTATATAATTTTGCTGATGTTTCTTTTAATCCTTGAAAAGATTACTTATGTGTGTGCTGTTATTAACTATAATTGGAGGATTCACTTATAACTTGAATTAGTATATGGTTATGACTTATGAGTATTAATTCTGGCTTTCATCTTTTACTCATTTTTCTTAAACTTTAACTAGGACTACAATCTCTTGCCATTCATACACACAGTTACGGATGCCACCAGTGTAGCAACAGTAAGTTTGAAAAATACTACCTATGCTGAAGACTATAGTAATCTGTGATTGATTATCGAGATTGCTCTGAGCTTGAAGAAACCAATTTCTCTGATACATCAGTGGTTGAAGGTACACAATTGTGCTTACTTTTACTATGGTCTTTACTTATTATTTCACTTGAGACATGGTGGGATTATCACGGTTTTCATTTTGAAAAGATTTCAGATGCAATAGTGTACTTTTTGTATTAATTATGAGATGCTGAGATATGTGCTACTTTTTTGTGGGGAAGCTCCATCTTCTATTACCGTACCCTTTAATTTTTTTTTGCAGTGTTTTCCCTGTGATAAATGATAAGTGGATGTTGTGTAAATTTTGTGGTAATTGTGGCATTGAGGCAGGAACTGTATAAAGACTTGATTCAGTTGAAATTTGTTTCTTTGCATCTCTAGTGTGTGTAATAAATTATATAGAATAATTGATCCAGGAATGAATGTGATGGTTATAAGCTATAGAGAAGTTTGACTACTAAAGAGTGAAAATACATTGGATGACTCATAACAGATATTAGCAACTGTAGCTAGTGGATCTCAGGTACAACAAATTAGCTAATTATAAATTGCCTAAATTATTATGTGACTGTTGTTACTATATGGTCATGAGACATGAGTTCAATCCTAACTACTATTTTGTAGTAACTGCCCCCATTTTTTATTTATCTTAGTCAAATGTAAAAAAATAGCCTTATGCATTGTCCACACTTCAGGATTCTAGTTGAGTATATGTTATAAGTCAGATTCTAGTTGGGAGTCCTATTGACTAGGTCCAAGCTATTTTGCTGAGATGGTACATGCTTATCGTACTAAAGCATATACTTGACAAGATTTTTATCCCTATACTTGCTTAGGAATCATGTGAATTATGCTAATTAATAAAACCTTAGTATGCATAGTTTCAGTCTGAACAGAGGCTACACAATTTCAAACTGCAATAACAAAATTATGAAATGAAAGACTGAACTAGATTATGTTATTAGTTTAATTTGTTGTTGCATCAATTATTATCAAATAGTTATAAAGTACTTATTATTTTTTTTGAAGTCTTGATAGAATCCACTCTACTAATAAATAGTTGATGGTGTTTGGTATTTCCTATATGATGTTTATAGATGAGTAACAATGAAGCGCCGAAAGAAAAGGCTTGTTGGGATTCTAAAGCCACTGAATGCTTCATTGCAACATGTTTGGAACAAGTTTCACAGGGGGAACGCCTTGGTAGTAGCTTTACTAAGAAGGGGTGGAAAGGTATAGTTTCCAAGTTTAATGAGTTGACTGGAAGGAAATATGACAAGGCAAAGTTGAAAAATAGGTATGATAACTTGAAAAAAGATTGGCGAGTATGGTATAATTTATTTGATAAAAAACTGGCTTAGGATGTGATAGTGTGAGGAATACCGTTACTGCACCAGATGAGTGGTGGGAGAGCAAGCAACTAGTAAGTGACTAACAACTAGTAAGTGACTAACAAAATGTACATTTTTTAAAACACTTTATGTTTATATTTGGTGCTTTTATCTTACCCTGATTAGTTGTAAACATGCAGGAAAACCCTCAATATGGAAAATTTAGGAACAAGGGACTTCTGTTTGCTAGAGAATTGACTGAACTTTTCAAGGGTGTAGTGGCCACAGGAGAGTTTGTTTGGGCACCCTCATGTGGGATATTGCCTAATGGGCATGGAGGTGGTGACAATGATGGATATCGCCCATGGCTAGATAGTATGAAGGAAACCTCAGGTGATAGTGAAGATGCTAGTGTAGGAGCAACAAATGAGTTTGTCATTATTCACATAAATGCTTCTCAAGGAACTGTTAGCCAAGGAGTTGGTAGCCAAAAGAGTGGAGATAAAAGAAAGAGAATTAGTCCTGCTGAAAAGAAAATAAAGAAAAAAACCACTGCCTCCTCAAAGATAGCAGAGGCTGTTAGTGTCATAGCCGAGATATGTAGGTCACGCAATGATGTTGTAACTAGTGCATCAATTGGAGAAGTGATGGTTGAGCTTCAATACTTGGATGAGGTTTCAAATGATCTTGATTTGCATACCAAGTGTTTTCAACTTATGATGTTTAAGCCAACTAAGGAGATGTTTGTTGCTTTGCGAGGTTTTGAGGAGAAAAGGTTGCATTGGCTGAGGCATGCAGCAAATAACCCGTTTTCATTCATGTAGGCTAAGTTGTATGTGTACTAGGAATTGGACTACTAGCAAGTGGAATATAAGGTGTTTTGTCATGTTTTATGTATCACAAGTTGGATGTAGGCTAGTTGTTTGAAAATAGTGTTTTCTATGTTTTTATGTTTGAAATCATGTTTTCCTAAAAGTATGGATGCCGTTCTATTTTTTTTTTCTATTTTCTTTGAATGTTATTCTCTTTTTCTTGTTGTTGTTATTCTATTTTTTTTTGTTTAATTGTATGATGATGTTTGGATCTTTCTATTTCTTTAGTATAAAATTTAATGATTTGGTAGCATGTTAGCAAAATAGCATGACATAGTTAGATACAATATTGAAATTTTTAAAGGGCTTTCTTTGCTTGAAGTTATCCTTCAAATATATTAGGCCACAAGATCCTAAGTTTCGTGATACTCATAGAAAAATTAAAAATGATAAGCGATACTGGCCATTTTTTAAAAATGCCATAGGAACAATTGATGGTACTCATGTCCCATGTGTAGTTACCCCTTCTAAACAAGGAAGATTCATTGGGAGAAAGAGATATCCAACACAAAATATAATGGTTGTATGTGATTGGAACATGTGTTTCACTTTTGTATTGCCTAGGTGGGAAGGTACTGCACATGATGCTCGTGTGTTTGAACATGCTCTCACGAATACTAACATGAACTTTCCACATGCCCCGCCAGGTTTGCACTTTCTGTAAATATAGCTGATTTACTTTTTTGTTTAAATTTTTCCTTAAATTTTTTAATTTTCTTTTTTTTTTCTCTTATTTTTAGATAAATATTACTTGGTAGATGCTGGTTATCCAACACTGACGGGGTTTCTTGGTCCCTATAGATGTGAGCGCTATCATCTTCCTGATTTTAGACGTAAATCTGGATTTGCAAACCATAATGAAGTATTCAACTTTTACCACTCAAGTTTAAGGTGCACAATAGAAAGAACTTTTGGCGTATGGAAAAACAGGTTTGCAATTTTGCGACGCATGCCTAAGTACAAATTTGAAACACAAGTTCAAATAGTCTGTGCAACAATGGCTTTACACAACTTTATTAGAAGAAATGCTGATAATGATATAAATTTTAATCGTTATGAAGATGAAGACATAAATCTTGAATTGGAAGATGAAGATGAAGATGAAGATGATAATGGTGATGATGAGATTAACTTGGACTCATCCCAAGCTGAGATGAATAATACCCAAGATTCAATTCGAGATGAAATCATACAATAATACAAGTTGATTAACAAGTAGTTATATTTTAAAATTGTAATACGCTATTAATTATTTACTCTTATTTGGTTGCAGTATGTGTAATTGCTATTATGATGCTAGTTACTACGAATTTTGTGTAACTGCTATTTGAAAGTTAATTAATATATTTTGTTTTATGTCAATATGTGATTGCTATTATTTATTTTATAAAAGATTCTACATAAATATAAACCTATTTTGGTAATTGCACATCTAGAATCAATTTTGATCAAAATTTTCCAAACAACCATATTTTACTAAAATCACTTTACTGGTAAAGATATCCAAACATAAATCACTTAACCACAAACTCAATTATAACCAAAATCAATTCTACAGAATCAATTACATTCAAAATCAATTTTGCAAACGTTCATCCAAACATACACTTAGTTTCTAAGCTTTATAATTGATTATCAAGATGTGTATTACTCCTTCGTTAAAAAAAGTGTATTACTCCATATAATCAATAATTCTGGGAAGAATCTTATTAGTAATTGTTTATCCAAGCTTAAAATCTCAAATTTTCTGTTTTTATCTCGATAATAGATTACTAAGCCCAATAATCGATTATAAGGGTTATATATTTCAGTTTTCTAACTCGTTTTGGTGTTCAATTGTTGCACTCCAACTTCCACCTCAGTGATAATCTCTTCACGGAAATGCACACTATCCACAATTTGTGTTGAAGATCCTCAAGGAATAAATTTAGCCACATTTTAAGAGTCTTCGCAATGCCATTTAATCATAATTGATTACTGTTATGGACCGAATATATAGAACCGGTATACCGGATACGGGTATGAGGCCTAAGAGGCCCAAACTGTGTCATACTGGTAAGAGGTTGTCCAATCCGCTCATACTGGTATACGAGTAAGAGGCCTTAGTGGCCCAAATGTATTGATACCGGTATATCGGTAAAAGGGCTAGTTGGTCCACTTACATTGTTGGGGATCGTATGCTTGAGGCCGGAATGTCGGATACCGGTATGACGCCTGAGTGGCCCAATCCATTGATATCGGCATACCGGTAAGAGGCCCTATTGGCCCACTTACGCTGATACCAGCATACCATCATACATGTATCCTTCTCCAACTATCTGATTCCCACTATTATACCATTATACATGCTAGACATCGGCTGCACGTGTGAAGGAATCTGAGGAAATCCGTTATCCCATTTGCGCATTGGATCCTACACGTTATGATACCCGCCATAATATTCTACCATTTACAGGAATTTCACCTGCTTCATGATGGCAGCAATCAACACAAATAAAGCGGGTATGCCTATACGAGTCTCGTAAGGCAAGCAGGTATGCATCTGACTAAGCTCACACATACACACACAACACCAAAGGAGAACGACCAGAGTGTGGGTATCTTGGTATTCAAGGTGTCCACTTCAAGTCTGACATCAAAAAGTAGGATTGCCTGATACTTGGCCGGATAGTCTAAGTCTGGTAATTCTACGAGAGAACATTGGCGACCACAGTGGGAACATTGCGTGATACATGTCCCTTTGCTTCTCGGATTCATTGAGGGCATCCCTTAATGTGTTTAAAGCAGCTTCATTGGCATCGTTCACCTCTTTCAGTCTCTCCTCCATCCTTTTGGCAAATTCTTCCTCAGCTTGAGAAAGGGCTTGCTTAGTTTTCCTCAATTCGGACGCTTGGGAAGCAAGCTGTTCAGCCATCTTAGCCTCTTTCTTCACATAGGCGGCCAAGTCAACTGCTTCTTGCCCAACAAACAGAACTTTTTCAGCATTGTCTTCCAAAAACTAGAGGGTAGAGGCAGCACGAAGTTGATGCTTCTTCAGCGACTTCATCAGATTGACAAATTCCCGACAAGTCATCCCCTGGAATCGGTGAGAATTAGTCTCAGTCAGGATCATGCGGCCAAAATTGTCACTCAGGTTTTCCTCCCAGACTGAGGAAGAGAAGCCGCTAACACCAGCAGATGCTTGACCAGCATCAAAGTGAAACCCCATAACTGGGGAACAAGATTGTGAATCTCCTTGATTTTTGAGATTTCCTCTTCCTAGCTGCAGCTTCAGGACTGTCAAGGACCACAGTGGTAGGAGGAGGGCGGGATGCTGTTGTCTTGCTTCTTTTAACAGGTATCCTGTAACACCCCAAAATTTAATCCTCGATTATAAAATATAATTATATGTGATCACGTTAATTATTATAAAAATTATAATGTGATTATAATATAATTATGATGATTAGTATATATTTATGTTTTAAAAATAAATTAAGAAATAATTAAAGGAAATTATTTTATTAAAGTAACTATTTCTTTTTGTGAAAATAAAAGAAGAATTTAAAAGATATTAAGAAAAGAAAAGAAATAAAATATAACATCTTTAGATTTTTCCAGTTTTGTGTCTCACTAACTGGTTAGTGATATGAGTAACCGGTTAGTGCTCTCGGCAGAACAAAAGTTGAGACTGTTCTGGACACGAAATGAAAAGAAGAACACGTTTTTGGCCCTCAAATCAGCCACCTTGGCCTGAGACACGTCCAATCTCTGCCTAGAACGAGTGGTGGTGAGTGTTGGTGATTTAAACTCATCCCAAACCACTCAATTTCATTCTCAACACTCTATATACTCAAATTCTAAACCCCTCACTTGTGTTGATTCGTTCTTGTTCTCTGAAGCATCAACACACACAAACTTTATATCAAACTGAAGCTCTCTTGACCCTCTTGAATTTGAAACAAAACCCACTTGATTTGGTGAACCACAGAGAAAGTTACTAGCTCTGCAACTTGACTCTGTTGGTGCTGGAAAACAGAGCAAGATCAGTTTCTTGAAGCTCTCTTTCTCTAATTCGTTTGGTAAGCTCAGGGTATCTTAGAGTTTCAAATTTGTTTTAATCCCAAGTTCGTGTATCCTAGTTTGAATTCCAACCTTTATCCACGAGTTTATCTAACTTATTCAAGTTGAAAAATTCTGATCTTTGTACCCTGTTGAAACTGAAAACAGAGTTGCAACTGAGGTGTATTTTGTCTCAAAAACGTGTTAAGCTTTTCTCTTGATTTCCAATCAGTCTCTACAGTTACAATAGGTAAGGGAGAAGATATTCATTTGCTAGAATGACTATTAAATGATTTGGAAAGTAAAAGAGCTTTACAAGCTCAAGGGCCATAGGTTTTGAATTGGGACTTTGGCTTGGAGGCCAAAATAGGATATAAAACTCATTCAAGCATGTCATATTAACTGAACACGAGCTAAAGGAACTATAAATTTGATTTGAGAAGCTCTGAAATTGATTTTGACATATTAAGTGCCAAATATGTGATTATATGCATACTTGATGATTTATATATGAATCTCATGAAATTGATGTGTATAATTGATTTGAACATGTTTAAATATGCTCAAGAATGTTCTGTAAGTGATTGATAAGGATTGAAAGTGAAAGGCTTTGAATTGATGTATAAAAAGGCCAATTTTGTCACTGATGCTGCAGTGACTAACCGGTTACTGCAACTACTAACCGGTTAGTTACTGTAAAATTGGAAAAGAGGGAAATTTGAATGTGACCAACCGGTTACATGATTTTCTAACCGGTTACATGATTTTCTAACCGGTTAGACACTGTACAGAACCTAAAAAATTTATTTTTCTTTAACTCAATATTTCACTAAAATTTTAATAAATTCTTTTAAGATAAAAATTTATTTTTTACTATTAAAAAGAATATTTTGGGGCTATTTCCTTTTTACATCAATTCAATACCAACTAAATAAATTAAAGTCAATCCTAATATTTTAATTGTGATTGAAATCATGCATGGTGTTAAGGAGTTAAGATAAGATAATAGGAAAAGACGCATTCGATTTAATTAAATCGGTATGAGAATACGCGGAGATTAGGTTTATGACGGTGATACGTCAAATAACCGTGGGAATTAATTATAGGTAAAATAGTCCTATGATGAGTGGGTTCTGCAGACTCGACTAGGGATAATTTTACAATGTCTATAATTTTATTCTATCGATCTCTCGGAGTATTTCGTGATTGCGGAGGACGGTCTTTAGTATAATTTACCCAAGATTTGTAATTATATACTTGGTGGAAAGACGTTTGCTTCCAATTGCTTTTCCTATTTAGTGTGAATCGTTGGTACGTTGTCGTCAAACGTACGTGGAGTGTTTGAGCGTTTTCGTTAAAATGTAAAATTTGATCGTTTGAACGTTTTCGATAAAACGTAAATTTAATCGTTGAGGACGTTATCGATAAACGTGAAATTACCAAGTGCATGATATTCGTAAAATATCACAGAGGAGATTGCATCAAGTAATTGCATCACATTGCATTGCACATGCATTAGAAACATACATTATTGTATGATATTTATTTATTTTAGTAATTATTAACTTGACTATTTGAGTTTGTTTAATTGCCTATGTGAATTTAATTTCTACTTGACTAATTGTGATTGTCTATTCCTAGTTCATTTAATTATTCATTTGTACGTGAATGACACCGTCTTACTCCCTATGCCCTATTTGCTTGTTAGGTGATGTCTCGATTTCTGGCGTGCCTGGAGATGCGTCCCGTGAGAGGGACATGGGAGTATGAGGAGCGTAGAGCCAGGTTCGAGGGGGAGGTGGAGCCGATATTTCGCCACCCGAACCCCTTGGCCTATATGTGTCCTCGTCGGTTCTGCATACCTATGATATATGCTCAGCATATACCTCCTGCTTTTACTTATAGACATGGTACTCCACTGCCCCAGCCTGCACGTCGTCGTTCTCATTTTCGTTTCAGACCAGCTGCTCCCGCTCGTACTCCTCCGGAGAGAGCTGCACCTGAGGATCCTTCCCATCCGGGTCCATCTCGGACTGTGAGATTTGCACCATCACCGGAACGTGTGCCTTCGGTGGTTCAGGTGGGCTTTGAGGAGGAGGATCCCGAGGAGGGCGAGAGTGAGCCAGCTAGGGACGACGCTGTACAGACTGGAGGGGAGAGTGACCAGGTCGTTCCATCGACTGGGAGCCGGTGGATGGTGGATGAGATGTGAGGCTATATGTTAGGTATTTATCATTAGTATGTAGACTGACTGTTGGTATATTTTGAGTTTAGTGGACTGCTCTGGGTTACACCTTATTATATATATGTATATGTGAACTAACTGAGATTAGATATCTCAGAGTTATGATGCGATATCTTTTGACCAAAACAATGTAAAATGATGTAAATTAAAGCAAACTTTTTATATGAAAGATAATGATGCAATTTTATGAAAGTATCCGGTTTAAATTATTTCTTATTTTTATGTACCATCATAAAAACATCAATATCATTTCCTTAAAATACATTAATAATATGCATTTATCATAACATAATTTCCGTGACGACTCCGGTCGTTACATATCCTTGGAGCATTTCCAAGTGCAGCTGCAAGATCTTGAGGGCTGGCCATTTTATCTGCATAAAAACAGTGCAAAGCATTAATAATTCCAAAAGCAAATGAAAAACAAGTTAATGATATGCATGAGGTATCCTACCAAAAATAGAACGTATGGAATCCGGATCAGCATCCACTAACACCCTGGTATTGATGTACCCAAAACGTTCATACCAGGCAAAGAAAAACGCTATGGTGGACCTCTCCGTATCAGTTAGGATATTGTTAGGAGTAAGGAAAGAGCGGGCTAGAATCATTGAGTTTTTGGAAGACCAGAAGAATGGGAAATACGGACTTCCCCCATGGTCAAAGAAGAAAGGCCATGAATTCGGACCCCCGTTATCTTGAAGTATTCATTCTTGAATCTCTTCCATGTGTCTGAGTAAGTTTCAAAAATCTTCCAGTTAAGACGTGACTTCAATGTAAACCAGGACCATTTCCCCTTGACCTTACTTGAGGCAAATGGTCCAAAGAAAGTAAAAACACCGGGAGTGTGCAAGGTAGATTGAAGTGGTTGCAGAAAAGTTGAACTGCTCTCAAGTTGCATCAGCAGTTCGGATGGAGTTGGGATGGAGAAAGCTCTAGGTGGGTAAGGACTCTACATTCGAAATCAGTAAAAGGAATACGAACTCCACAATTCTCGAAAAGAACCACATACATAAAGAAGAAATTTTCAATAGGGCTTCCTACAGTGCAAATTCTGTTTTGGGAAGAAGGAGCCTCTGGGAGTGAGCCCTTGGACTACAAGGTTAGATTTGTTATGATACTCTTGTAACAGTTGGACATCTACAAAAAAGGAGGGTCTGCCTAAAGCATCAAGGTCTATAGTCTCGTAGCCTGTACAATCAGAGGGAAGGATGAATTCCTCTGGGTTGTTTTGAGATCTCTTTTTCCCCATGGAGGATTCCTAAGAGGAAGTGTTGAAAGAAAATTTAGGAGGAATGCTGTTGACTTCACTGAACATGTCCCTAATGATCCATTTCTTCACTAGTTCGTCTAAAGCTTCCTTTTCATGTTCAGAAAAAGAAGAGTTTTGAAGGCCACTGGGTTGGTTAATAGAATTCCCAATATTAGTGGAAAAGGGCTTAGACGAATTGGAAGAAGAAGAGCATGAGAGTGTGTTGGCAGGAAACGATTTCATGATAAAAGCAAAAACAAAAGGTAAGTATGTACCTGAAGAAGATGAAGATGCTGGCAGAAGGAAGGAAGCAAGAAGGGTATAAACTCGTATGGAAATGCAGAGGGAATGGTAGAATGAATTTTACACTAAGGACTCCTCTTTATTTATTGTGAGAATTCGGTTTCAGTAGGGGGCAGATGAAAGAGTGCTTGCATTAAATAGCAGCCTACTCAACAGTCATATTAGTTGGGATAGAGAAGTGATGAGTCATGATGGTTGACAACACCTCCCCATCCTTCCAAAAAACTGAGCTCCAATCAATTTGTCTCCTCAGACTCCCCAGAAACTGAACTTCACAGAAGATTGAACCTGCCTTTTCCTTGGATGCCGTGGAAGTAGGAGTTCAGATTCCAAGTTTTCTTGGGAACAAACAAATTTCTGAAGAACAGAGACAAGACAAGTGGATGGCCATTTGGAAGATGGATGGCAGGGAATCTCTTTCTCGAATACTGAGCCCTTAGGACTAATAAGCCCTAGAAAGAATTGAAATTCAAAGATTTAGCTTCAGTTTTGGAAAAGACGGAATCAACATCACGAAGTCATGGTATCGGTAAATCCAGCACACTTTGGCAATAGAAGCTTTAGAATGGAAGACTTAATGAAGCCACTTAGAACTCATGGTTCATATTCATGAACCCTGACTTAGGGGGCTACTGTTATGGACCAAATATATAGAACCAGTATACCGGATACGGGTATGAGGCCTAAGAGGCCCAAACTATGTCATACCGGTAAGAGGTTGTTCAATCCTCTCATACCGGTATATGAGTAAGAGGCCTTAGTGGCCAAAATGTACTGATACCGGTATATCGGTAAAAGGGCTAATTGGTCCACTTACATTGTTGGGGATCGTATGCTTGAGGCCGGATACCAGTATGAGGCCTGAGTGGCCCAATCCATTGATACCGGCATACCGGTAAGAGGCCCCAGTGGCCCACTTGCGCTGATACCAGCATACCATCATACATGTATCCTTCTCCAACGATCTGATTCCCACTATTATACCATTATACATGCCAGACATCGGCTGCACATATGAAGGAATCCGAGGAAATTCGTTATCCCCTTTGCGCATTGGATCCTACACGTTATGATACCCGCCATAATATTCTACCGTTTACAAGAATTTCACCTGCTTCATGATGCAGCAATCAACACCAATAAAGCGGGTATGCCTATATAATTCTTGTAAGGCAAGCAGGTATGCATCTGACTAAGCTCACACATACACACACAACACCAAAGGAGAACGACCAGAATGTGGGTATCTTGGTATTCAAGGTGCCCACTTCAAGTCTGACATCAAAAAGTAGGATTGCCTGGTACTTGGCCGGATAGTCTAAGTCTGGTAATTCTACGAAAGAACAATTACCAAAGAAGATTATGATAAAATTCAACAAAAAAAGATTATGATTAGACTTACATTGAAAATTTTGATGGACAGTCGCATGCTGAAATCTTTATCTCTACTCCATGTTCATCAAAAGGATTCCCCCAATAATTCAAGTAAAAGGTGAACCAATAAAACCACCATCAAGTAAAGAACACCAAAGAATGACATTTGAGTCGGAATGGTACTCCTTCGTGTTATATTCCTACAGCAAAAGATAAGGTCGTCACATTAAAATTAAATTAATCTCTCGTTAAGAACTAATCACCTCACAAGTTTTGACCAGTATTATTGATTATTGATAGCATTTTCGAATACTTATCTATTTTTGGCTACATAACAAGTGCATCAAGTGCACTTGTTAGCATTTGCCTTATTGATATAAGCCCAAAGGTCCATCATTCTTATATGCAGAGGAATACCATGTACGAAATAATGGATGTTTTTAACTTGTTGGACTCGGAGATGCATGAGATGAGAAGAACATGAAAGAACCAAAACCTTATGAAAATTTGTTTCACTTGGATTTTTTGTTTCTTTGGTAATCAAAGGGTCGAAACCCAAAGAGGAAAAGATTACATAGGAATTAAACTCGGAGTAGCAACTCCTTACATCAGATCGAATCAGATAATCAAAGCTTGAGAATCCTGCCGCGGAGCATGATCGTAAATAAGAAAGTTGGTGTCAAGCACATAACCCAAATTAACCAAAATATTTGCATACTAATTGACTTCTCGGCACATATATATATTGAAAATGTTTCACTAACATTAGTATGCAACATCATACGGTACACGGTATTAAATATATTGATATTAAAAGACCAAAAGGCCCTTCAAAATGTTAAAGGGTTCCCTCTTATTTTCTTTCTTAATTTTGGTTCCCTTACACGGTTCCTCTTCTTTTCTCAACTTTCCCTCTCTCTCACTCTCAAACTTGGTCCTCTCTCTCAACCTTCTTGCTTGAAAACTTAGTTCCTCTCTCTCACTCTCTTTGTTGCTCCCTCTCCATAACCATCGTGTTGGAAACCAACAAGCGGGCTTAGCAATTACTAGAGGGGGGTGAATAGTAATATGAAGGCAACAGTGACTAATTTTCGGATGAAATTAAGGAATAATTGATTTAGTGCTGATTTTTCTGAAACAGAGCAAAAACACTCGAGTCTTCTGAAATATACTCGAGTGAAATGGCAAGAACACTCGAGTCTTCTGAAGAACACTCGAGTGAATCGTGCAGAGGTGCTGAAAACAGTTTCTGAGAAATTGGCACTTTAAATCAATGAAAATAAAACCAGTCCAGAGCAGATAAATAACAGAGTAGTAAGCAATTAAATAAAGCTATAACAACTTAAAAACAACTTAATTGCTGCAGAATTACTACTCAAATTAAAAAGCCCTTTTTGAGAAAACTTAGGTTTGGTTTTTGCTTGAAAGAAAAGAAAGCAATAAAAAGAGGACACCACCAATTTTGTACTGGTTCACTCCCTATAAAGAGAACTAATCCAGTCCCCCTAAGAACCTTAGGAGTGTCTACTAAAATCAAATTGTTAGAAATATTACAAGGGATTATTGAGATGCCTCACTCAACCTAACCCTTCTAAGAGTGTACCAAACTCTTGAATTTCTACCCCAATTTGAATTTGGTGATGAAGACTCCTTCTTCTTAAGCTCCTTGAAACCTTCAAGAGTTCCACCAAGCTATAAACCTCTTAGACTTTTTCTTGAGAACCTCTCAAGTCTTGAATGAACCTAAGACCCACTTAGGTACACTTGGTTACCAACCAAGATTTTGGAACAAGCTATATGAGTGTATGTGGAGAAATACAGCAAATGATTTCTTCAACAATTAAGCACAATCTCTAACTCTTAAGACAAAGCAATAACTATGAATGAGAGGTTGAGTTAGAGAGAATTTCCACTTGAGAGAGACAAAGAGCAAAAAGAATGTTTAGCTTGTGTCTTGTTGGTTCTAGTTGTCTAGTACAAAGGCAATAAGAATAGAATATATGGAAGAGGGAATGAGAGAGTGAAACAAAGTTAAAATCCCATTCTTGTCCTCTTCCAACGGTTAAAAAATTTGCTGACAGGACCAAAATACTCGAGTCTTTTTGGCTCTACTCGAGTCTTTTGCCCATCTTCTAATAGTGATGCCCTTGTACTTGAACCAACGGTTATATCTCTGATTTTAAGCAAAATACTCGAGTCTTTTTCAGATCACTCGAGTCTTTTGACTAGAGTTACTCGAGTCTTTTACAGATCACTCGAGTCTTTTGCCCAGAGATGGTAAAAATTAAGTTTTTCTAAAATTATTTTCAATTCTCTTCTCAAGTATTGATCTTATGTAATCCCAACCTTTTCAAGCATTTTTATTATTTATCATAGGTTGAGATTAACTCCTAAACTACCCACTCTCAATATGAAAATAAAAATTACAATTAATACAATATGAGAATGACTAGCTAGAGGTACACTTGATCTTCTTTACTTGATGAGCTTGAATTCTTCTTTTAAATCCATGATCTAATTATATTGTCATCATCAAAACTATAACCACCTCATTGGAGACTGGATTCTACAATCTCCCCCTTTTTGATGATGACAAAAATAATTAAACCGTTCCAGCACTTTTGAGAGCTCCCCCTCAATATAGGAACCTATAAACCTGTCAATCCAGAGAATTCCAAGCACAACATAATATCATAATAACCATAACCAAGTGCACAAAATATATTTGGTATCAGAGCGAGAGCATATATTATCAGAGAGCATATATTATCAGAGTAAAAAACAAATGTGCTCTTCTCGTTCCTCTTTTCTCCCCCTTTTTGTCATAATCAAAAAGTATCATTTGGAAACGGCGGAGGAGAGAAGAAGGATACCAATAAAGAAACTCCCCCTGAATAGAAGCAAGATATTAAACATGACTATTGGAGTATATAAAGCATGTTTAAACCAAAATAAATCGGTGCATAAAATAACAATAAAACGTAGCCAAAGTTTGAAACCAATATTCAACACACAAATACATAGAAACACCCACACCAGGGGTCAAATAAAACAACTAACTCCCAAAATAAAACATAGTGAAAATTTGAAAATCCATAAAACATGAAAAAAACTGAAATGTAGTGCAAAGTCCTCAGTCCTCAAAACATGTCTGGTTCAGGAGGATCATCAGAAGGCGGGGGATAAAAGCGACTGAAAGCAGCCATCATATCATCAAATCTAGCATTCATCTGAGACGAATGCTGATCCAAATGGGAATAGATCATAGCTGACTGTACGCCCATCTGTGTCTCAATCCGGCCAAAACTATCCTGCTGCTCGTACACTCGATGCTCAAGACTATTCAAGCGACTATCAAAATGATCAAGTCAAGCATCAAAGTGAATCCGATATTCCTGGAAGGCAGGATTGCTGAAATCAATATGATCTGCAGGATCATCCTCAGTAGCACCACCACCGGCAGCCTGATCAAACTCAGCATGCTCCTGAGCCAACTGCTTAGCATCCAAACCTTGCTGAGCTGTTGCGTGCTCGGCTGCCCCCTGAGCTTCCATAGCTCGCACCTCATCCTTCCAATAATATCGACCACCATGTAGCTGCATACCCATCTGCCTAAGCAACCTATCAGTAATCATATGCAACTCCTCCTGAGGATCAAAGAACTCCTCATCTAGTGGAATGGGCACATTGAAGTGCTGGAGGAGTCTACCGATATGCATCGGATAAGGCAATTTTTGGGAAGATTTGGAGCTTCCGGCCTTCGCCATCCGAGAAAGTATGATAGTGGCCCAGTTGAGTAAGTTATCATTCAGAATGGCATCCATGATTTTGAGCTCTAATTGGGTAGGCTTGGAGTAATTGGGAGAGGTCTGGGGTACTAATTGGTGAGACACTATATAATGAAGTATTCGGTTGGGTGCAGTCATGGTAACGGCTTTCTTCTCATTTCCAGTGTATCTACGATCAGGGCGAAGCAAACGTCTAAAAATTGCATCAGTGTCAGTAGTATATGTGTTCGTCCCCGATCGTGATAAACCGAAAACGGTCTCTAGGTCTCTAGGGCGAATCTGAAATTGGACACCTTCTACACAGGATTCATACCTAGAGTTATCAACATACCTAATATTTGCATAGAATTGTCGGACTAGCCTAATGTATACTGGACCATGAAATTCTATGAAAGGCATGAGTTTTTGATCTTTAATCTTTTGAACAAAGAGAAAACCATTACCCTGAAGAAAACTCTCTGAAGTCCAACTCTGAACACCATAAGTGTGAGACACAAATAGAGCTTCCCTCCGAGCACACTCTTCTGCAGAAAAGAAATCATCCTCCTCCGATGATGATGAAGAAGGTGGAGGAGTGGGAGCCTTCCTTTGCTTCCTCGGGCGTTTTGGGACTCTAGAAGATGAAGGCATTTGCAAAATTGGAGAAAAAATTGAAGATTTTTGGGGTTTTGGGAGTTAGGGTTTGAAAAGGGGATTTGGGATTAAAGGGTGAAAAAGTGTGATTTGATGTGAAATAATGGTTAAACAATGATTAGAAAGTGATATAGAGATGAAATATATCAAAAATTTGTGATGCAAAACGATTTTTGAAGAGAGAGAGTGAGAGAACTCGAGTGAGAGGAAGGAGGGTTCGTGAAAAATGCAGGTGAAAAACGTTGCTGCTGCATAAAAACTTCTCGGTTTACTCGAGTGTTTTGGAAAACACTCGAGTGTTCTAAGTAAAATAACTCGAGTCTTGAGGAAAGGACTCGAGAATTTTGCCTACTCCGAGAGTTCAATTCTCAGGTACTGAAATTGACTCGAGTGGTCTAAAAACCACTCGAGTGTTTTGATTTACCTGAAACCATGCAAATTTGAAAACTCAAATCACTCGAATAAAATTGAAAGGACTCGAGTAAGTTTAAAACCACTCGAGTAAATTTGAAAAGACTCGAGTGAATTCGTCAGACATGCTCAAAAACTTTTTCCAATTAACGCTGATTTAAATTTGAATTAAAAGACTCGAGTGAAATAGAAAGTACTCGAGTGTTTTTAGTAGAAGGTCAGTTTTGAACACATTTGGAACACTTTTGCATAAAATTAACACACTTAACACCAACACAAACTTGGAATAAAATCACTCACAATCAAAATCATATATTTCACAACATCTCAAAGTTCAATTGTTCATCAAGCATCAATGCACATTTAATTAGACACACTTGGTGATTTTTCAACAAAACACAAATCAATTAGCTAATGCTTGACTCATCTAAAATTCCAAGTTCCCTTCTTATGTGATAGAAGGTATCTCTTGGAAAAGGTTTTGTAAAAATATCGGCTAATTGACTTGACGTGCTAACAAATTCAATAGTACAATCACCTTTTTGCACATGGTCTCTAAGAAAATGGTGTCTAATTTCAATATGCTTGGTCCTTGAATGATAAACCGGATTCTTAGTTAAGTTTATGGCACTCGTATTATCGCATTTAATGGGAACACTTTCTAATTTTAAACCAAAATCCGATAGTTGTTGTTTCATCCATAATACTTGAGCACAACAACTTCCGGCGGCGATATATTCCGCTTCGGCGGTTGAAAGAGCAACACAAGCTTGCTTTTTAGAAAACCATGACACTAATGAACTTCCCAATAAATGGCAAGTACCACTAGTGCTTTTACGATCAAGCTTGCATCCCGCAAAGTCGGAATCTGAGTAACCAACTAAACTAGGATTTGCATCACAAGGATACCATAATCCGGTATTTATTGTTCCTTTAAGATATTTAAATATATGCTTAACCGCGGATAGGTGTGATTCTTTATAATTAGCTTGAAATCGAGCACACATACATACACTAAACATAATATCCGGTCTAGATGCAGTGAGATATAGGAGACTACCTATCATGCCCCTATATTTACTAACATCAACTGGGGTACCTTGTTCATCCTTGTCTAGGTAGCATGATGTGCTCATTGGAGTGTAGGCTTCTTTGCATTTGTCCAATCCGAACTTTTCAAGGAGCTCTTTGCAATATTTCCCTTGATGTACAAATGTCCCCTCCTTGACTTGCTTTATTTGTAAGCCTAGGAAGAACTTGAGCTCTCCCATCATTGACATTTCAAATTCCTTTTTCATCAAATTAGAAAACTTTCTACAAAGAGACACGTTAGTAGCACCGAATATGATATCATCAACATAGATTTGTACTAACAATATGTCATCTTTGGTTTTATAAATAAATAGTGTATTATCAACCTTCCCTCTTTGAAACTCATTTTCTAATAGAAAGGAACTCAATCGATCATACCAAGCTCTAGGAGCTTGTTTCAATCCATAGAGTGCCTTTTTCAATTTATAAACGTGGTTTGGAAATTCACTATTTTCAAAACCGGGGGGTTGTTTGACATACACTTCTTCATTTATAAATCCATTCAAGAAAGCACTTTTAACATCCATTTGATATAAAGTGAATTTCATGATTGATGCAAAAGCAAGTAAAATTCGGATAGCTTCAAGACGTGCAACCGGAGCAAAGGTCTCATCATAATCAATACCTTCCTCTTGGTTGTACCCTTGAGCTACTAGTCTAGCTTTGTTTCTTATAATCAACCCGGATTCATCAAGTTTGTTTCTATAAATCCATTTAGTGCCAATTATGGTATGATCATTGGGTTTAGGGACTAGATCCCAAACTTCATTTCTTGCAAATTGGTTCAATTCTTCTTGCATAGCAAGAACCCAATGTTCATCCTCAATGGCCTTTTTAATTGAATCGGGTTCAATTTGAGAAACAAATGAGACATAGTTGCAAATGTTTTGAATAGACCTACGAGTTAGTACTCCCTTTGACATATCTCCTATGACATTGTCTATAGGGTGAGCCTTGACCGATTTCCAAGTTGGAGGAAGTTCGTGTTTAACGTAACTTCACCTTCATCACTCTTTGATTTCTCTCTCTCTCTTTTTCTTCATTTGAAAAATCAATGCCATCTTCACTAGCATCACATAAAACACTATCTTCTTTCGAAGACTCATTAAAAACAACATGAATGGATTCTTCAATAGTCAAAGTTCTTTTGTTGTAAATTCTATAAGCTTTACTATGAGAAGAATAGCCTAAAAATATGCCTTCATCGGATTTTGAATCAAACTTGCCAAGGTTTTCTTTTCCATTGTTTAAAACAAAAACTTTGCATCCGAAGACATGAAAATGAGATATGTTTGGCTTTCTTCCCTTGTAAATTTCATAGGGGGTTTTATCCAAAGAGGGCCTTATCAAAATTCGATTTAACACATAGCAAGCCGTATTGACGGCATCGGCCCAAAAATATTGAGGTACTTGATAATCATTTAACATGGTTCTTGCAAGTTCCTCTAGCACCCTATTTTTCCGCTCTACCACTCCATTTTGTTCCGGAGTTCTTGGTGCGGAGAATTGGTGCTCAATACCATTTTTAGCACAAAACCTATCAAATTTGTGGTTTTCAAATTCACCACCATGATCGGTACGAATAATAATTACTTTTTGATTTACTTGGTTTTGCAAAAGTTTAATATGATGTTTAAAAGATTTGTAGGTCTCACTCTTTGTAGTTAAGAATAGAGTCCAAGTAAACCTAGAGAAGTCATCAACAATCACCAATGCATAATAGTTGCCACCAAAGCTTTTTACTTGTGATAGTCCAAACAAGTCCATATGAAGCATTTCTAATGGCCTTGATGTGGACATCACCATTTTTGATCCAAAGGTGTTTTTAGTTTGTTTACATTTCTTGCATGGAGAACAAACACCTTCAATAGAAAAATTTAGCTTTGGTAAACCAACTACTAGATCTTTAGATTGAATTTTCTTCAATTGGTTTACATTTATGTGAGCGGTCCTATGATGCCATAACCAAGTGTCACTTTCTTTGCTCACTAAACAAGTAGAGACCAAAGAAGTAACTTTGTTCAAATCAACTAAGTAAGTATTATTTGACCTTTTACCAACAAATTTGATGGATTCATCTTTGTCACTTTTAATGAGGCAATGAGTAGAGGTAAATAATACATGATTACCAATATCACATAATTGGCATATGCTCAAGAGATTGTGTTCCAACCCTTGAACATAGAGCACATTATCAATAATCAAGTTTGAAGAGTTTCCGATTTTACCAATACCAAGGATTTTGCCTTTGTTGTTGTCCCCATAAGTGACATAACCCTTTTCCTTTGGAGTAAGCTCAATGAAATGCCGCTTATCTCCCGTCATATGCCTTGAACATCCACTATCTAGATACCACAATTCCTTTCCCATTCGAAGGCACACCTACAAGATGAAATCACTTGTTCATTTTGGGTACCCAAACTATGTTGGGTCCCTTAGGGTTAGTGTTGGGACTTTCTCCCTTCTTAATCCACATATAAGTGCCCTTTTTCATTTCAAATTTCTTAATATGGCACTCAATGTTGATATGTCCAACTTTTCCACAATAAGTACAAGTTGGCTTCTTTGATGAATTTTTCTTAGAGAATGATCCAACCACCTTGTACTTCTTGTTCTTTTTATGAACATATCATAAACCGGTTTTGTTATGATTATGTCTTTGAGAGTTCAATAACCGGTTGAGGTTTCTATCACTATGTGAGATTGTGAGTTTGTTTTTCAAATCTTTCACTTCTTTTTCAAGTTCACCACATTTCTCACATGGAGTGATAGGTTCCTCATGATTTGCACAATCACTTTGATGACTAGAATTAATAAGTTCTAAGGATTCATTTTGAAGTTTCAACTCATTTATATATTTTTGCAATTCATCAATTTCTTATTGAAACTCCAAGATTTTCTTTCCTTTTTCCTTATTAATTTTAGCAAGCCTTCTAAATTGAATTAACATTTCATTGTAGGCTTCTTGAAAATCATCATAAGAAATGGAGTTTGAAGAAGAACAAGAAGAACTGGAAGTTACCTCATCATCACTTTCACTCATGTCATGTTTAGCTCTTGATGAGGACTCATTGTTGTTCTTGGCCATGAGACAAAGGTTTGCATTTTCATCACCGGAGCTACTTGAGGATGATTCATTACTCTTCTCCGGAGCATCCCAAACAATGTATGCTCTCTTCCCCTTGGTCTCTTGGGTCTTCTTATCATTCTTCTTCAAGAATGTGGCATATTCCATTTTAATGTGGCCAATCCCACCACATTCATGACACTTCACTCCATCATTGGAACTCTTGTCTCTTTGTTTGGAGTCTTTGGTTCTTTTCATCTTTGATGGGAAACTACTCTTCCTTCCCTTGAAGAATTTGTTGAATTTTTTTACAAACATCCCAAACTCTTCTTGATTGGGCACACTATCGGAATCCTCACTTGTAGAGCATTCTTCAACTTCTTTTATGACTTTGGTTGAAGCTTTGAGAGATATGCCCTTTTTCTTCTTGTCGAACTCCTCATGAGTGTTGAGTCTTGATAGTTCCATTTCATGTTCTTGAAGTTTTCCAAACAAAGTGGCCAACTCCATTTTGTCTAAATCTTTGGATTCTACGATGGCCGTTACTTTGGGTTGCCATCTCCTATCAAGACATCTCAAAACTTTGTTAGTAGTTTCACCATCATGGAATGTTTTTCCTAAAGCAATCAAATGATTAATTATGTGAGTGAATCTCTTTTGCAAGTCATTGATGGACTCATTTGGAAGCATGCGAAATAATTCATATTCATGAGTTAAAGTGTTTAATCTTGCACGTCTTACTTCGCTTGTTCCCTCATGAGTAACTTGCAAAATATCCCACATTTCCTTAGAAGATTTACATTGAGAGACCCGGAAAAATTCATCATGAGACAAAGCGGAAGTGAAGATGTTTTTGCCTTTTAGATCATATGAAACTCTTTTCTTGTCATCATCACTCCAACTAGCTCTGGAATGATTACGGTTTCATCATTTATCAATCTCTTGGGAATGTGAGGTCCATTCTCAATAGCATCCCAAATATCCATATCAATTGCCTCAATAAAAATTTTCATTTTGACTTTCCAATAAGCATACCCTTCACCATTGAATAGTGGAGGGCGGTTTATTGAAGAGCCTTCTCCTCCAAAGGGATTGCTTGAGCCCATAGTTTCCAAATAGGATCTTTTTCGAAAAAGTTGTTACACTCGATCTTTCGACCGAGCTCTGATACCACTTGTTGGAAACCAACAAGCGGGCTTAGCAATTACTAGAGGAGGGGTGAATAGTAATATGAAGGCAACAGTGACTAATTTTCGGATGAAATTAAGGAACAATTGATTTAGTGCAGATTTTTCTAAAACAGAGCAAAAACACTCGAGTCTTCTGAAATATACTCGAGTGAAATGGCAAGAACACTCGAGTCTTCTGAAGAACACTCGAGTGAATCGTGCAGAGGTGCTGAAAACAGTTTCTGAGAAATTGGCACTTTAAATCAATGAAAATAAAACCAGCCCAGAGCAGATAAATAACATAGTAGTAAGCAATTAAATAAAGCTATAACAACTTAATTGCTGTGGAATTACTACTAAAATTAAAAAGCCCTTTTTGAGAAAACTTAGGTTTGGTTTTTGCTTGAAAGAAAAGAAATCAATAAAAAGAGGACACCACCAATTTTATACTGGTTCACTCCCTATAAAGAGAACTAATCCAGTCCCCCTAAGAACCTTAGGAGTGTCTACTAAAATCAAATTGTTAGAAATATTACAAGGGATTATTGAGATGCCTCACTCAACCTAACCCTTCCAAGAGTGTACCAAACTCTTGAATTTCTACCCCAATTTGAATTTGGTGATGAAGACTCCTTCTTCTTAAGCTCCTTGAAACCTTCAAGAGTTCCACCAAGCGAAGAACCTCTTAGACTTTTTCTTGAGAACCTCTCAAGTCTTGAATGAACCTAAGACCCACTTAGGTACACTTGGTTACCAACCAAGATTTTGGAACAAGCTATATGAGTGTATGTGGAGAAATACAACAAATGATTTCTTCAACAATTAAGCACAATCTCTAACTCTTAAGACAAAGCAATAACTATGAATGAGAGGTTGAGTTAGAGAGAATTTCCACTTGAGAGAGACAAAGAGCAAAAAGAATGTTTAGCTTGTGTCTTGTTGGTTCTAGTTGTCTAGTACAAAGGCAATAAGAATAGAATATATGGAAGAGGGAATGAGAGAGTGAAACAAAGTTAAAATCCCATTCTTCTCCTCTTCCAACGGTTAAAAAATTTGCTGACAGGACCAAAATACTCGAGTCTTTTTGGCTTTACTTGAGTCTTTTGCCCATCTTCTAATAGTGATGCCCTTGTACTTGAACCAACGGTTATATCTCTGATTTTAAGCAAAATACTCGAGTCTTTTGACCAGAGTTACTCGAGTCTTTTACAGATCACTCGAGTCTTTTGCCCAGAGATGGTAAAAATTAAGTTTTTCTAAGATTATTTTCAATTCTCTTCTCAAGTATTGATCTTATGTAATCCCAACCTTTCCAAGCATATTTATTATTTATCCTAGGTTGAGATTAACTTTTAAACTACCCACTCTCAATATGAAAATAAAAATTACAATTAATACAATATGAGAATGACTAGCTAGAGGTACACTTGATCTTCTTGACTTGATGAGCTTGAATTCTTCTTTTAAATCCATGATTTAATTATATTGTCATCATCAAAACTATAACCACCTCATTGGAGACTTGATTCTACACATCGTTCTTCTCTCTCTCGCCCATTTGATTCGTCGTTCCTCTCTCTTCCATTCGGTTCGCCTTTCGTCTCTCTCTCTTATCTGGTTCGATGGTTACTCTCTCACTGGTGTTGAAAGTCGGTGGTTGATACTTCATTCGATGAGTTTTTTCTTCCTTTGCTCTAATGTAGTAGTGAATTTTATTATTGGTCCATATTTGGGTGTGAAATCCCTAATTTTTGTAACAAAATTAATTTGGGTTTGTGATAAGAAAGAAAAAATTGGAAACCAATAATGCTCTTATCTCTCTTGCTCGTGTGTTTTCTTGTATGAATTGAGACTCATTTTCTAAATTTCTAATTAGTTTCTCTCATTACTTGTTTGTCATTCTCATATATGTTTAACTCTGTGTTACTTTGTGTAATTTACACTCTTCAGGGTAACAATTATTGGTCCATATTTGGGTGTGAAATCCCTAATTTGGTTTAAAATTTTTTTATCAATTTGGTGTTGTCAAGCATATTTAAATGCTTATTTTAGATTAAAATGCTTATTTTTGCAAAAATGTACAAAAGGTTTTGCTTCAGGACCCAATATAGGGAAGAGTTTTCTCAGTATAATGGAGGCTTTGTGAATTGTGAGTGTGAATTGTGGTAATTTTAGTAAAACAAGGTTCTCATGTTTGTTAGTATATGTTACTTGTACATCTAAAAATTACATCTAGAATGACCACTTCCATTAACATCTAAAAATTTAAAATTAACAAGGTTCTCATGTTTGTTAGTATATGTTAATTTCTAGATGTACAAATAACATATAGTTATATCGTTTTATTAAAAAGAGGAAAAAAAAAGTTAAGTAAGGAATATGCCTTATAACTCAGATTCTCTCCAACAGAATAAATAACCCTTCCCATCCTTTAACTCTTTTCATAGGAACAGAACACACAACATTCCCATTCACTGGATTAGCTTAGCTGCACATTTTCTTTGCTCTCCTTTCTCCTTCACGCCTATACATACATAGGTATTATGTAATGCAATGCATAATGTTTTAATTTGATATATGTAATGCAAATGAATGTTTAATTGTGTTGGTAACTTCTGATGTTTGTTAGTAATTATGGATAAAATGTTGGTAACTTTCGTGTGATTTTGCTGGTAACTTATGATATGTGCTGGTAATTAATCTAATATGTTACCTTTTCATATTTGTTGGTAACTGTGGAGAAAATGTTGGAAACTTGTGTGTGCTTTGTTGGTAACTTCTGATATGTGTTGGTAACTTGTGTGAAATGACGTCTAAAAGGAAACAACTTATAATGTCTCCCAATGACGATGATGAAAAAATATCAAAGATCAGAGTAGAATGGTAAGTTATGTAATGAGTTTATTGTTTGTTACTTGTCAATATTTTTCTTTAACTAATGTTAATTAATGGATTATATATAACCAATTTGCAGCCGGCTTTTGGGACAAGGTGCTCCCCAAAGTGTAACCAATTTCAATACAATACCTCTATCCTATTTTATTTCCCTTAAAAGTGTAAGTCTTGTCCCTCTCTCTCTCAAACTCCCACCCCTCACTCTTTCAATTGTGTTACTCTCTCTCTTACTCGTGTTGTTTTCTCTCTCTCTCTCTCGCTTGTTCCTCTCCTGCTCTTGGTGGTGGCGACTCTCTCCCTCGTTCCTCTCCTTCTTGTTCCTCTCCTCTACTCACTCGTGTTCCTCTTTGAATTTGGTGGTGACTCTCTCTCACGCTACTCACTTGGTTCCTCTCTCTTCTCCTTGCTTTCTTCTTTTCTCTTCATTTGGGGAGTTCTCCCCTTCCTCTGCTGTTATGAACTAGGGATTCCTATTATTTGTGTTTCTAAGCAAAGGAATTTAGGTATTAATATGATATGATAAGAGTTTGAAATCCCTAATTTTTGTTGCAAATAAAATTAGGGTTTGTATTATCTAATGTGTAATATTTATATGATGTTTATTTGTTTTGAGTCCAATGATAGTGTAAACTTTGGAGAAAATGGTCTATTTAGTCCCTCAAAGATACACTGGGAATAAGCTTAGTCCCCTAAAGACTTTGGGCATCAATTTAGTCCCTCAAAGATCAAAATGAGCATCACGTTAATCCCACCATTAAAAAATCCGTTAATATTATTAAAAAAATAATAAAAAATTCCAAAAATAATTATAAATTAAAAAATTTAAAAATCTGTAAAATATTATAAAAAAATTATTAAAAAAGTGTTTTTTTTAAAAAAATATTTATAAAATAATAAAAAATTCATAAATATATTTTAAAAAAGCGGTAAAATATTTTTTAAAAAAATTTGAAAATTTATTTTTTTCGTTTTTAAATATTCTAAAAAGTAATAGAAAATTCGTAAAAAATAATAAAAAATTCCGAAAATAATAAAAAATTCAGAAAATAAAAAAAATTTAAAAAAAAATTTAAAAAAAAATTTAAAATATGTAAAATATTTTAGAAAATTATGAAAAAAGTGTCTTTATTTTTTTTAAATATTTACAAAATAATAAAAAATTCATAAATATATTTTGAAAAAATTTGAAAATTTTATTTTTTCGTTTTTTAATATTCTAAAAAGTAATAGAAAATTCTTAAAAGTAATAAAAAATTCGGAAAGCTGTAAAATAGTATTAAAAATTCGGAAAAATAATTAAAAAATAATAAAAGTTTAATATTTAATTTAATATTTTACAGTAATTTTTCTATATTTTTTAATTTTCTAAAAATTATGATTTTTTTTTTTAAATTCTTAAACGGTAATGTTCTAACCCATATAACCCTTGTGCAAAAGCAGATTTAGTTTATAAAATTTTTAAAAAAATATATAATTCAGATTTTTTTAAAAAATATTTTACCTATTTTTTAAAAATATATTGATGAAATTTTTATTATTTTCAGAATTTTTTAAAAAATATTTTGCATGTTTTTTAAAATGTCTGACTTTTTTATTTTCATAATTTTTAAATATTTTATAAATATTTAAAAAAAAAAAGAAATGCACTTTTTTCGTAATTTTTTTTAAAATTTTCAGAATTTTTTATTAATTTTTAACATATAAAAAAAATTCAGTATTTTTTAAAAATATTTTATAGATTTTTATAAAATTTTCGGAATTTTTTTATTATTTTTGGAAATTTTTCAATATTTTTTAATAATATTAAGGATTTATTAACGGTGGGACTAACGTGATGTCCATTTTGATCTTTGGGAGACTATATTGATGCCCACATACAATCTTTCGGGGACTAAGCTGATGTCTGATGTATCTTTGGGGGACCAAATAGACCATTTTCTCTAAACTTTGTGATTTATCATGCAATGTATAATTTATTTGGTTGGTAAAATCTGTATAAATGTTGGTAATTTATTTGGATTCGGTTGGTAACATATTTGTTGTGTTGCTAACTTTAATTTTTTTCATATGTACAGGAAGGCATAGTTCTCATTTTTTTTTTGTTGATCCATCCACAAGACAGTCTTGAAGAAGGCACATGAAGACTAATTTGTGACACTCTTTTATTTTGGGATATGATTTTTTATTTTTGGGTGACATTTTTTTTGGATAACCTTACAAGGTTGTTACTTTTTTTTTTGATGACCTTACAAGTTTATTATTTGTTTTGGTTGCCACAACTTATAAATGTTATTTTTGGGTTGCCACATGTTGGCATTTTTTTATTACTTTTGATATAAAAATACATACCACAATGTAAATAAATTGGTTAGAGACAGGTGCATGATGACTTGTTCAAAGTGGCCAACACATGATATATGCAAGGATATTTTGTTATCAATCTCTTCATGTCTTTTGACATTATATTTCCTTAAGTTATCAACATCTCATACATGTTATCAATATCCTATACATGTGTTACAAACAGTTTTGACAAAATTACCAACATCATAAAATTTGTGAACACAATTTTCCTGTAGTTACCAACACATCATACAGGTTACCAACATCCTACACAGGTGTTACAAACAGTTGTAACAAAATTGCCAACATCAGGAAACATATGAACACAATTTCCCCACAGTTACCAACACCTCATACAGGTTACCAACAACCTACACAAGGGTTACAAATAGTTTTGACAAAGTTATCAACGTCGTAAAACCTGTGAACACAATTTCCCTATAATTACAAACATCTCGTAAAAGTTACCAACAAACTACACCATTTATCAACATCACACACAAGTTACCAACAACCTACACAGGTGTTACAAACAGTTTTGACAAAATTTCCAACATCATGGAACCTGTAAAATTGTATTTGCCTGTAATTACCAACACCACACAAAAGTTACCAACAACCTACATAGTTGTTACAAACAGTTTTGGCAAAATTACCAACATTAGGGAACCTGTAAAATTGTATTTGCCTGTAATTACCAACACCACACACAAGTTACCAACAATCTACACAAGTGTTAACAGTTTTGACAAAATTACCATCAGGGAATCTGTAAAATTGTATTCGCCTGTAATTACCAACACCACATTCAAGTTACCAACACCCTACCACATGAGTTACAAACAGTTTTGAGCAGTGAACAAAAAATGACAATAAGGTCTCATACTAACAAGATTATTCGATTATATACAATAATACAAAACGTTTAGTCTGACCTAATACAAAATCATTCTTCTAAAACAAAACTTCTAATACAAAACTTCTAACGACATTGGATTACTCTCCCTCGGAACTCATATGCTTAGATAGGAATAAAGAATAAATCCTAGCTAACAACACAAGAACTTGAATAACTTTTAACAACAGAAAGTATGCATCAAAATTCATTAACTATGAAGCTCTTCATTCTTGTCTTGACTAATAATTCTCCTCTGAAGCATCAAATCCATGCTCCATAAGTATCCTTGCCTAAGAAAATAGTCCATGAAACATTAATCCATTCATATACTAAAGGTGTAAACTCTAAAATAGTCAGTTAACTCTAAAACTTGAAACGAAATGATTATTAGAAAGTGAATAGAATGAGATCATATGCTTGCCTAAAAGACAAATTATATCATGCTATTTAACAGCACATATTTTTGTAATAAGACGTCCAAAAGTCAATTTGCACAGAGGAAAAGAAACACCTAAATAACAAAACTATAATGAGCCTAATGAGCATTATGCTAAATCAGAGAATTTTTAAAATGTGAAAACACCTTAACCCCAATTTTTTTTTGTTATGATAAACTACCCTAATTTTATTTGTGGCAAAAATTAGTGATTTCATACTCCATTGATTCCCAAATACCTCAGCTTAGACACACCAACAATAATAGCATTCACTAGTTCATAAGAGCAAAGGAAGAGAACTCACCGAATGCAGAACGACCGACCGACATAGAGAGAGAAACGAACCAAGAGCCACCAAGAGAGATAGAGAGACAAGGGAACCACAGAGAGAGAGGAACCGTCGACCACCGAACTAAGGACCGAGTAAGAGAGAGAGCATGAACCCCCGATGAACCACTAGCACAAAGGAAAGAGGAACCGTGAGAAGGGAACGAGCAAGAGAGAAAGATGCAGGATTAGAGAGGAGGAAACCGACGGAGGTGGGATTGAGAGAGAAACCGCGAGAGAGAAGAGACCACGAACCACCCTCGACGATGAGAGAGAAATCACGAGAGAGAAGTTGGAGAAGAGAGGAATCAAGAGAGAGAGAAACAAAAGCTTTGGCAAAAAGAGAAAGGGGAAGCTATTAATTCTTTTATCAATTTTTTAATGAATTTTTTATTTTATAAAAAATTGGAATACATCCTTGCATATGGTGTGGCTACAGATGTTAGTTTTAGATGTTAGAATAACATAATTGTGTATATATATATATATATATATATATATATATATATATATATATGAGCAATCCTCACATGTCAATTTTCATAAAGCAATTTCCTCTATATTAAATTTTTATTGGAAAATTGTGATACATATATTTTTGTTGGAGAAAAGATTAAGAGTGTACTTAAAGAATAGGGTTTTACTTCGCTACCCTTTTAAAATAAAGGATTTTGGTACCCTCTCATATTTATCCAATCAAATTATGACAACTGCAATATACTACCATGTGAAAAAAGTGTATAAGTTTAATAAAATTTTGCAATCATATCCATGTGATCTTATTTGCAAGATTTTTTAACTAAATCAATTCACAACCACTCCCAAATCATGAACCTTAATATCAAGTTTTTATTCATCTTGAGCCAGAAATCTTAGCATTATGCCACTGATATCAATTTTCTTGCTAGATAATGATGAAAAAAGAACACTTCACTGTATTTTTATTTTTTTGATTAGCTTAAAAAATTGTATTGCCGTGGTTGAGATATAATCTTCAGCACAAAAGAACATATGTTTTCGTCTAAATTTACGTAGATTTTTGAGCACCAAAAATATATAAAAAGTGGAGAACATGTTAACATATAATTTTCAATCTTTATTGAGTTCCAAGAATATCTCGGTATTTTTTGACATGGTAATATATTGTACTTGTCATGATTTGATTGGAAAAATATGAAAGGTTAACAAAACCCTTTATTTTGAAAGGGTACCAAAATAAAACCCTAAAGAATAACACCAGAAAGCATGTTAGTCTTTCAAAATTAAAGGAAAAAGTTTAGCATGACAATGTCACTATTAACATGTATAAAACATTAGTCGATGATCAAGTTTCAGTTTCGAAATTCATCTGCCACTAATTACGATGTTTCCTCAAGTAGAGAGAAGGTAGAAGAGTTTTAAATTTTATAAGTAATGCTATTTGTATTTTTATATCCTACATCTAAATTTTACTCTTTTTTTTTTGGGTAAAGAGTGTGAGAGTAATAACGAAAAAGAAAAATGTGGGATGCTCCTGTAACACCTACACTTTACTACCCTTAAATATTCATTATTGAAAATAGTGAATTTGAAATTTCCGTTTTAATTATTAAAAATCTCCCGTCAAACGGACGGAGTTTCCTCTATTTTTCTGATTTTCCCAAAAATAATATTTTTCCTGCAACCTGATAAACACATACATTTTTAATAACCAAAAATCAACAAGGCTATCAACAACACATAATCATAAATCAGTGCTACATCGCACACCACATAGCATCAGAACTAAAATAAATTAATTACAACCGAATAATCTATAATTCCCTCTACCTAACTTACACTCCACGGAGTGGAGTGTGCACCTGCTCGGCCAATAATAGTGCAAGCTCAATCTCGGTACCTGTGGGAAAAATGGTAAGGAGGTGAGCATTACACATAAAGTAAGAATAGCAGTTTCTGATATGACATAATAACCAACTAAGCCAAACACACATAATTCACATAATCATCTATTCAACCATATCATGCTCACATGCATATCAGAAACAGGTTATCAGTTCTCTCATTCTATTCACTTAACACTTTACTTATTTTCATAATTCTTTCCTCTCTTATTCTCATGTTTTATCACATCTTTCATATATATTTTTTTAGATTATTGTAAGCTTTTCATCTTTACGTACGGTCCGATTCGCGCCACATCGCAGTCGGCCGCACGTATTAGTGTTTTTTATTTATTTGTGCACACGGTCCGATTCGCGCCACATCGCACTTATCTAATTTAATTTTTAACAAAACTCATATTATTCCTATCATAATTATTATTATTGCTTAAAAGAGAAACCAACACTCAAAATAAAATCTCATACCAAAGCATATAGTTCAAATAGAGTCATTACTTTAAATGAATTTACTTTAAGGTATATAAATAAAAAGTCAAATAGAAATAAGATGAGGTACTTTATGAAAATACCAACACTTTAATAATTATATATAAGAATTAATCATTTAATTGATAAAACTCGAAATTTATAATACAAAAGAAAATCAGAATGTTACAATCCTTCCCCCCAAAAAGAAATTTCGTCCTCGAAATTTGATTAGCGTAAATCGTAAAGTTAGGATTTAAGAATCTTTGTTCATCATTCCAATCAAATTAGACAAACACAAACAAAAACAAACACTACATATAGCACAAGGGTCTTCTAAAATCATTTAACAGGAGAAATAAAACCTTAGTGGTAATAAAAATGTAACTGTAGCAAAAACAATTTCAATGACTGGTTAAGAAAAAGGTTCTCAAATTCAATCATTGAGGAAACCATTTTTCATGACAATGCCAAATAAAGAAATCATCACTTGGTGGACAAAACGACAACTACCGTTAAGTCGGTTTCAAGCAAAATCATTTAAGTTCTCAAAAATGAAAAAGAATTTTAACATTTAGCAGGTGATAGCTATTGGGAGGTTATGTTGACTCTTTGTCCTAAATTCTAAAACGATTTCAAATCTCAAAGAGGCAACATAAAATTTAATACAAAGGAGGAGCTTTAAAAACCCAACTGGTCTAAGCAAAATCAGCATTATGCATATGGTTTGAGTTCGTGTAACATGTTCAGCACCTAAAATAATAAAATATCTGAAAATCTTGCTAAGAACTATTTTTGTAAGAAAGACATAATTCAGTTACACCTTCGAATATGGTATTGATTTTGTAAGAACTTGAAATAGGAAGAGTGACACATCTCTTTTCTACAAGAAATAGAACATGTAATAAAATCTATGCAGAAATTTAGATTCCAAAAGTAGGAATTAATAATCATGACTCAATCAATAGGGTGTCATTAACTTAAATGAGCATCAGTTTAAATTATAAGGAGAAAAGCTAAAGCCTGAAAAGAATTAAAAATTCGTTAAGCTAGTGTTCAAAAACATTTTCCCTGGCCTGTTAGTTTTTTTTTTTGGGAGGCTTCTTGGAATAAGCTAAGTAACAAAATAGGATGACATTGGCGAATACTAATACAAAAGACTTATGAATAATGTGTTAGGAAAGAAAAGCTGCTTGTTGAAACTTATTTAACAATTTTCGTTCAAAAGGACATAACCAATGGCTCAAAATCCAATATTCATCAGTTTCAAATACATGTGCATGCAGTCATGTGAAATCAGGAAACAAATTTATTTAAACTAAAAAGTCAACAAATCTAGCTTGCATTTTACATAAACTCTAAAACAAAAATCCATAAACTTAAGATCATAGAGACTAAATCAAAAAGGAAATCCAAAAGCAAGAGGAACTAACTATATAGCAGTGTAAGAGATAAGTCATTGACAAATAGAGCGAATTATCATCTCAACAAACGTATTCTTTCAAGTGGATTGGAAGTAGGATAGTAGATTAGAGGACGTAAAATCAACGAATCTTCAAAGTCCATAATCGAATAAAATTATATTCAATACAATCAAATAGCTGACACTTCGTCAAGGCAAAAACATAAACAAGTGTTTTGGAAAAAGAAAAACAAATGTATAAATTAGGCTTTCGTAAATCATATACTGTACTTTATAAAGAATTTCCTTATGAGACCCTCATTGGGGGAAAGGATCACTTATGAAGATTTAAGAAAAAAAACTTGTTCGGCTAAGAAGACAATTATTCAAGCATTTAAGAGGAAATTCATCTAAAATAAAATCCAGTGGTCAAAGCTTATAAAATATTTGGAATGATTTCCGGGTATTTCCGCTGTGCACTCTGGTTTGAGGGTACTTTGGATTCTATAGAATTTAACTATAACAGACTATTCTCCCTAGGTTTTCAGACTTCACTCAACTTTAGAGATATTCTGAAACTCGGGGACTTAATGATTTCACCTTCCAACAAATGTAGTCCTCAAGATGGCCAGTCTCGATTATACATTACCTTGGTGGTAAGATCACTCCGTCCTACCTAAGTTTCAGACATGATTTTCAAAAACATATATTGTTGCATTGTCACATTTAAAAATTGGCATACTTACTTCGAAACTAAGGATCGTTCCTTCTCGTTGGGGTAGCAATTCCATGCTCTGGTCCGTTGGGGTTCTTTCACTTTCCTTAATCTCGGATTTCATCCATTTTTTAAATGCGACAACGTCCATTTTCCAAGAAATCGGGTTCTTTCGGGAAAAAACTCGAGACACATAAACCAGAATTAATTAAGATTTCAATCAGACACTATAGTATCATTACATAATTCTAACATAAATTTAGCAACTTGTTACTCTATTCATCTAACCTAAATATATTTAGCTATCTATTAGTTACTCGCTTGGTGAGTAATACAACAGGAGTAACTTACAACTCCAAGGACGAGGAGAAACTACTCTGATTCCATAAATGTAACACATACACTTTACTACCCTTAAATACCCATTACTGAAAATAGTAAATTTAAAATTTCCGTTTTAATTATTAAAAATCTCCCGTCAAACGAACGGAGTTTCTTCTATTTTTCTGACTTTCCCAAAAATAATATTTTTCCTGCAACCTGATAAACACATACATTTTTAATAACCAGAAACCAACAAGGCTATCAACAACACATAATCATAAATCAGTGCTACATCGCACACCACATAGCATCAGAACTAAAATAAATTAATTACAACCGAATAATCTATAATTCCCTCTAACTAACTTACACTCCACGGAGTAGAGTACGCACCTACTCGGCCAATAATAGTGCAAGCTCAATCTCGGTACCTATGAAAAAATGGTAAGGAGGTGAGCATTACACATAAAGTAGGAATAGCATTTTCTGATATGACATAATAACCGACTAAGCCAAACACACATAATTCACATAATCATCTATTCACCTATATCATGCTCACATGCATATCAGAAACAGGTTATCAGTTCTCTCATTCTATTCACTTAACACTTTACTTATTTTCATAAGTCTTTCCTCTCTTATTCTCATGTTTTATCATATCTTTCATATATTTTTTTTTGTAGATTATTTAAGCTTTTCATCTTTACGTACGGTTCGATTCGCGCCACATCGCAGTCAGTCGCACGTATTAGTGTTTTTTTATTTTTTTGTGCACACGGTCCGATTCGTGCCACATCGCAGTCGGTGGCCCGTACGATATATCCGATTCGCGCCACATCGCAATCAGAGCATACGATCCGATTCGCGCCACATCGCAGTCGGACACCGATTCGCGTACTATCGCAGTCGGCCGCAAGGGAGCATCGGGTAATCCTTTAACGCGGACTCATCCGATTCACGCACAATCGCAGTCGGATACCGATTCGCGCACAATCGCAGTCGGCCGCAAGAGATTAGCACATAGTCTTTTCGTGGACTATCCGATTCGCGCCACATCGCAGTCGGATTCCACACACACACATATATATATTACTCTGGTTGTGGACTATCCGATTCACGCCACGTGGCAGTCGGATTCCACACATTATTATATCTTGTTCTTTATTAAGTACTTCTCTCAATAATTTTATTTGTACCGTTATTCCTTATTCAATTAACTTTCTCTTTTCTAATTAATTATTTATTATTTACCTTCAAATTTTTGCGCATTCTCAACAACAAACAACATATGCACATATTCACAAATGTACCCCTAATCTCAAGTATACACAAATTTACAAGTATGCACATATTCACAAATATACCTCTAATCTCAAATATACACAAATTCACAAGTATGCCCATATAACACATAATATCATCACCAGTAAATTCACATTCCAAAGTATTTCATTAATTTATTATCTTAATTTCTAAGCGCTAATTGTCAGCTTTAACAACTACCCTAATGTGCAAAATCCTAAAACTGGCAACAAACTTTTAGCAAGCACAATATACATACTAGAAACTTACCCCTAAGATAAGGTAATACTCACTCCTTACCTGGCCTTTCCCAAAAACATACTCCTTTTTGCATGATAGTGTCCTGAAGTATCCAAGTCCATTTCTTACGCGTGGTGACAGGTTCTAAAGCTCATTAATCGTCAACTCGGGTCATACAATTAAATAATAATCAATATAATGCGTTTTACAAAAAAGGGACTTTAACTTGAAAATCGAGACAAGTTAATTTCGAAAACATTTAATTATTCATAAATCAAAGTCAAATAGAAATTTAAACTTAAAACCATTGTTCCCTCAATAAAACAGTACAATCTTTTTGTTGGAATTACGCGAAATTTTAAAAGTAACATATTCGTCGAAATTCATTAAAGTTGATTAGTTTTAACTTCAATCCATAAAATCAAATGTCATTACTTGACACTATTAATTCCAAACTAAAAGGAAGTGTTCTCGGTTTAAAAATAAGTCCAAATTACAATTATAACTTCCAAATAATTACACTCCCCTTCAATTTGAGATTAATGATCAACGTTTTGATTCGATTAACGGTATGTCGAATATATCAGGTTCCTAATTAACTGGTGCATTGTTCAGCCTAGGGACAAGTCCACCAAGCTAAACGACAGCTCACTTACTTAGGAACCCAACACATTTAACTAAAATACTCTTAAAATAATTCATTTGACATAACGTTTAATTCAATGTTATTACGAATTAAAGTGACCAATTAAAATCATAATCAATAACAATATAATTAAAAATCAATATAAACTATATTACAAGTTTAACTTCCAAATCAGTTTAATACTAAATAATTATTAACCATACTAGTATAATTAGTATTATTATTAAAACACAACATAGAGTAATTAAAAAGGTATTAGAGATATACCCTCAAATATGGTGTTGAAGCAAATAAAGACAAGGTCGGTTCACAGCTTCACAACCCCGGCATCCCCGACCGGCGTTGGTGACAAGAACGGCATGGATCTAAACCGGGGAGAGAGAGAGAGAGAGAGAACGAGCTTTGAGCTCCAAGCTCCGACTACGACATCACCAAACGCCACAACACCCAGGCGGCGGCGGCGGATCTGCAGCATCTAGAGGGAGGAGGAACGCGCGAGACAAAAGAGGGAGTTCTCCACTTGGACTTTCATGGCACCGGTGAGATCCGTGGTTCGCGATTCGCGAGCCTCCTTCAACAACAACGGTAGCAGCGGCGCGATTGGAGGAGGGAGAACGCGCATGGGGGCGGCGCTGGTTCGTGGCAGCGAGCGAGAATGAGAGGGAAAGCTTGAGTGGAGAGAGAGAAGGGTACTGCTATGGCGGCGGCGCTGGCGGCGGCTCATCAGTGAGAAGGAGAAGTGGCGGAGGAGGGAGAGAGAATACGAGGGAGGGAGATAAATTGAGGGGGAGTGTGGCGGCCCCTTGGCCAAAAGAAGGAGGAAAAAACAAATGTAGGGTTTCCTATTCTCTTAGTTTACCATTATAACCCAACTTATCTAACTTAATTTTTAACAAAACCCATATTATTTCTATCATAATTATTATTATTGCTTAAAAGAGAAACCAACACTCAAAATAAAATCTCATACCAACACATATAGTTCAAATAAAGTCATTACTTTAAATGAATTTACTTTAAGGTATATAAATAAAATAGTCAAATAGAAATAAGATGCGGAACTTTATGAAAATACCAACACTTTAATAATTATATATAAGAATTAATTATTTAATTGATAAAACTCGAAATTTATAATACAAAAGAAAATCAAGATGTTACACTCCCTTCTTTATCAAAAAAGTTGGAGAAGTTGGAATGTTGTATGTAGAAATTAGAAGTACAAATAATATTATTGTTTGTTTTGTATAAGCTTGTTTGCAAAGTAAGAAGGTAGGAGAATTGCATAACATGTTTTATTTACAAGGGAAGGTAGCTGTCACTCTATGTTTTATTTACAATAATTGGTTATAAAAATATTTTTTATCTAATTTTTGACTCAAATAATATTTTTCGAACCAATCTTAATAAGTGATATATGAAATGCAATTCCAAGTTGAAATCCACATCTCATAACATGTGTTGAAATATATTAAAAAAATTGTGTATTTCATGTATTGGAATGTCATAGTTTTTTTTTCCTCCTTTTTTTAGGAGGACATGGAAAGAGAAATTAAATTTATCAACAAATCACAAAATAGTGATGTTCATGATCAAACCCTGGATTTCCAATTCTCAAACATTTAAACTTAGTACATGATTATATAAACTACATCTACTTATTAAATTGTCATAATTTTAGTTTTTTTTGTAAAACTTACTCGTATTAAAATTATGTATCCTAATATGTGTCTTCAAGTACACATTAATTAGTGGAGACTAGCATAAATAAACGGGATCTGTGTCTCTTAAATATTTCGGTTACGGATTCGATTCCTAATTCATGCGAATGGAGTGAGTTTTGCTGAAAGCGCAATCCCCAAAAAGACTCAATCAATCTGTGAACAAAATAGTCACCCAATTCAATAAGTGTATACTGCGTGGATTAAAAAAAAATCACACATTAAAAAACTTCTTTGAATATTAATACCCTCCCGAATTAGGTCGTGTTGAACCAATACTTTAAATTGACGACGAAGAACATTACACTTTCCGGTCAATCAAGGTGTGAAAGGCGTGCACCTGAAAGAGATAAATAGTGGACGAGATTTAAAGGAAGAATTCAGAGTTAAACTACTCAGCTCTAGATACATGAAAAATATCACTCAATGACTGTGTATTAACAATGTAAAACTTTTATTATTTTTATTTGAAAATCAATAATTTATTTTTAATTCAAAAGTCAATAATTGCTAACACATTAGTAATAAATAATATATTACAATGTAAGTACGTTAACTATTTTCTCAAACTATAAATATTTTTGAAAAAATAATTAAATATTACATTATTAAAAATTGAAATAAAGTGTAAGAGCAAAATAAAGATTTCTAAAAGTTTTATACTTCTTCCAATCTTTATTATAAATCACTTTTTAGAAGATTTTTTTCCTAATTATAAGTCATTTTATATTTTTTTATGCATCATTTATAACTTTTTCTCATTTTTGCTTTTATTAATTGTTTTGATTATTTATGTATTTTTTATTCATGAAATGAATGTGAATTTTTCAAAAAAATTAAAAGAGTGAAATTATAATACTACAATATATTTTAATAAAATACATAAAATTAGCTATTTTTCTTAATATCTTTAAAACAAATACTAACAAGTGCTTTTAGTGCACTTGTTAACAAACCAACCATAGTAAAAGTTTATTAAAACTTACAATTTTTTTTTTATTTTTGAGAAATGAAATAATATGTAGTTATGCACTTATAATTATTATTTTTTTTTTTGGTTTACATGGGAGGTCTGGGATTAGAACCCATGACCTGGGGAGGGGGAAATCCTAAATGTCCCTGCAGCCACCAATTGGGCTGTCTTACGTGGACTTATAATTATTTTTTTAGTAACCTTAATAAGTGCCCTTAATCCTTATCAAATTTGGTTAAATATGGATGGAAAGGGAGTATGAAGTTTCGAAATATATGTCTTTTTCCGATTCATTTTTCCACTTAGACTCTCCGTTGACGACCCCGGTCTCCATTGACTTTGCAATTACAAAGGCAGCATTGCATTTGCTAAGTAATACTTTGTCCCTGCTTCTACCCTCCTTGCTTTTGTATTGGTGGAGGTAATATATTATATATGCTACTTCTTCATCTTCTAGTTCTTCAAATTTCCTTATTTTCCTTCCACGCCTTTTCTGAATTGTGGCTTTTGGTTTAACTTGATTTTTTTTTTCAACTTATTTTTCTGTCATTTTCCTTCTTTATTTATGATAATTCTGTCACTCATAATCTAGAACTCAACCATTTCGGCAAACTGAAACTTTTCTCAAGCTTTAATCTGAATTTTTTCTTATTTCTTATAGTCGGTCATCTTTGTGCAGCCAAGAGGTGGAGGCCAAGTTCTCGTTCAAACTTTAAATTTCAGGTATGCGTATTAACTTTTTCTTTATTGGTTGAAATTTCGGCCGAACGTTATAGCTAACAATTAACAAAATGTAGTTGTACATGTACAACAATAAAGTAATAAACCAAAACATTACGGTTAAAAAGGAAAATAAAAAGTTAGTAAAACTTAATAATTGTTTATTACTATGTTCTATCAAATATTTTCTTAATTAGTTGATACAAATATGATTATTTTTAGTATAAAATATCTTTATTTTTATTTAAAGTATAGATCCATGTTCACTTAGCTATATCTAATAATAATTAGTAAATCATTACTTAATAACTTGCCTTTTGATGAAGTAATTGTTGAGATATCTTATAATTGGGTGCGTAGCACCAATAGATTACTAAATAAAGTAATCTATTTTAGGGTTTAAAAACTAGCAAAAAATTTTATCCCAAATTAAAGTTTAAATAATAATTAATAAAAAATTTAAATTTTAAATTTTAATTAATTGATTAATTGATTAATATAAAATAAATCAAATACATTAAATTAGGTGTTTGATAATTGATTTATGTATAAGACAAACCATTAATACATATTTTTATAACTTTTTTTTACCATTCTTATATATAAAACACGGAGGGAGTAAAACAAAACATTATGGTTAAAAAGGAAACTAAATAGTAAACCAGTTTTGCTTATACACTTGCGGTTGAAAAAGTGCACAGGGCTTAGCTTTTTTAATCTATTATTGGGGTAAAATTTGAACTTCTTTGCAAATACTCGGTCTCTATATATGAGTAGTTAGATTAGATTTTCAAGTAGATTAAAGAAAATTAGTTAATATTGTTAGTGATATTGAAAATTATAATATTTGATATACTTTTTTTAAAATTATCCTTATAATTATCATTAAAATTCTAAAAATTGTTGACTAAATGTAAAGGTGTTTAGGGACAATAAGTGATAATTAATATTATTAAAAATTGAGATAAGAGTTACCAACAAAGCCTAGCACAGTTGGTAGATAGTTGGGTTTTTTAAGCATGATGTCAGGGGTTAATTTGATCCCTGCCACGGGCATGGAAAAGACTTTGTTGGTAGAGGCAAAATCCACTTCGGTGATCTCTACGCCTCGGAGGAGATTAGTCTTCGACTGTCGGCTGAGGGATACCCTCATACCCTTGGTGTAAAAAAAAAAAATTGAGATAAGAGTTTATATGCAATGACAAGAAAAACTCTCTGTTGCTTATACGTAGAGAAAGAGACAGAGGAGTAATATACTACAGTGGGTTATAAGATTTTAGTAGTATAAATTTATAAATTTTACTCTATTATCCCTGTTTGCACCACTCTTTTACCTCTGTGTTAGTTAATCCCATCTGTACAGCTCTCCTCCTTCCTCTTATACCTTGATTTTGAAGGCACACTCCTATGGCTTGATTGTGCATATCCCCATCATCTTCTGTACTCAACAGCCCACCTCGTTCAATCCATATGATATTGTCTCAATCTGTAGCATAATTCCTTATTAAATCTAAATCCTCACATCTCTAACATTCACACCTTGTTACAAACCCATCACAAGAATACTTTATCAATGTTTTGTTTTTATTCTTTGACCAGTATTATAGGTGTCCCCAAGATTTCCAAGAGCACTTCTAATACTAAGGTTGTGCATGAGGTCGTGTTCCTATACATCTTCCAACTGGGTTTGTTAATCAGAAATCGAACCTGAAACTTCTAAATCTTAGACCTCATTCCTAAATTTTCAAGTTGATAGGATTTCATTACTTGAGCCAACCCGATTGGTTACTTTATCAATGCATTAACTCGCAGGCATTGATGAAAAAATTTATCGAAATCTACTATAGACCTTGGTCATAGTAATTGGACCGCTAGAATAAAGTAAAACAAGTTACAAGTAACAATTTTTAGACATTAACCAGATTTAATCTAATCTCAACGATCGGCATGTCAAGTATATAGATGCACTCGAGTGTAGGGCAGAATTTTACGTAGAAACTATTGATTGACGGTGGGTGGTGGGCATATGTATGTCCATGAAAGTAGTAGTCATCAGTCCTATGTTGCGCAAGTGGTTCTTTTTACTCTTCCATGGTTCGTTGTCAATATCAATTATGATTGTTATTGTAATCATATGTATGGTCCCCATTCTATTTTACGAGTAATTTTTTTTGAAGATAAATTTACCGTCATTTATTTTGGTCTTCTCCATTCTTTTCTTTTCTCACAGTCCTCTCGTTAATTAATCCATAATTTCATATATGTACTTCGAGTTATCATTTTTGAAGAACACCCTTCCGTCTTTAATATAAGAAAAAAAAAATATATATTTATCTTGGTTTCAAATAAAAAAAATTAATTAACTTTTTTTCTAAACACAAGTATTTCTAAAATATATCTAAAAAGTAGTGATTTCATTTAATTTTTGTTTCATTTAATATGTAATTTTTTTAAACTAACTATATTTTTCTATGAATTTAAGAAAATTAAATACACTCAATTAACTTTATTAATATTTATGATTTTGGTTACTTTTTCTTATGATAAAGACGAGAGGAAGTTATTATATATCTCCATATTTAACTCAGTTCAAATACTTGTGCATGAGAAGAAATAAAAAAAAAAATTTTTGCATCGTAAAATTGAATAATTAATACTTATGTGACTATAAATTTAATTTTATAATAATACATTTTTCTTCTTTTCAATTTCTTATCCCCAATATTAAGAAATAAGGTTAAGTAGAACCAATGTATTAACGATGTGTTGTTTCAACGTATGAAGGATTTTTTCTTAACCTCAGTCTTTAGGGTTGAAAATAAAAAGCTAAAAATGGTAAAAAAAAAAATTCAGAAAACTAAGTCCACTATCACTTAATTATTAAATATTTATTTTTTCTATACAAAAACACTTCTTTATTTTCTTATCCTCAAATATAAAGGCTGAAGTTAAGAAAATCATTTTATTATTATTATTATTATTATTATTATTATTATTATTATTATTATTATTATTATTATTATTATTATTATTATTGAGAAGTAGATAGGTCGAATAATACTTTTTTAGGTCTTAAATACAAGAAAAACAAACATCATATTAGTAGTCTTAAATATAAGTAAAAAATTAACTAATTTTTTATGAGTAATATGTCAAATTGGTCCCCACTTTGTGGCTGGGCACGGGTCAAATTAGTCTCTTATATTATTGAAATTTCAAATTAGTCTCCGAGATAAGAACACATCGGTCTAATTAGTCTCTGGCGTTAATGGTCCTTAAAGTCAGAGACTAATTTGATTGGTTTCGACAATCTCAGATACTAATTTGACCGATATTCAACATTGTTTCTTTTTTTTTTATCGTTTTGGCCCTTATGTTAATTGGTCCAAGTTAAGAATCACTGATAGTCATTATCATCAGGGGCTAATATGACTAACGTGTTACTAGCTATCTCACAAACCAATTTGAAATTTTGAAAATCTCATGGACTAAATTGATCGGTGCCTACAAAGTCAAGGACCTATCTAACATATTACTAAATTTTTTATTCTTAATACAATTATACCTAAAATATTCATATAAAATGATTGTATCATTTAGTTTTTGTTTCATTCCCAATACTAGTTTTTTAAAGTATTCTTTTTTTTTAAGAATTTGAGAAAACTAAATATATTCAACTAAATTTTTTAACAAGTATGAAGTTAATTTTTTTATTTATATTTGTGATCGAGGAAATAGATTTATTTATTTCATTACCAGCAATTAAGTAATAACGCATTGACACATAATTAGTTGCGTGCATGAGCAATCAATAGGACATATACTTAATTTATAAAAAAAAATAAAAAAAAAATAGGACATATACTTATATGATAATGTACAACTGATGACATTATTAATAAAGATTAGAAACAAGATCATTTAAGAACGAGACCATTTAAATGGAATTATATTGACTAAAAAAAGTTGGGAGAAAAATATATTTGAGCCAATAAATTTTTTTGTTATTTTAATTTTTAATGCACTTCATATAAATTGTTCGTTAGGATTTTTCTAATCAATATATTTTACATAGGATAAACAAACTTGAAAAATAAGTTTAGGGAAATGTTACCTTTAATGGATTAATAAATAATATTTTAGTTTTTGAATACAAGTATTTTTTAATGATAGTTTATCTTATGTACGTGGTGTATAAGTTAACAAAATCTGAATTGTTACTTTCCCGGTTTCATATATAGTGTATATTGAAATTATGCATAGATTTTCAAAAATAGTGAAATAATGTAAGAATTTGGGATATTTTGACTATAATATTTTTATATAATTATTATTAAAAAAAGATAAAAATATTAGAAATGAAAAGGAGATTGTGATAAATAAAGATATAGTAAAAAAAATATAATAATTATGTCTTGGGTTTGTAAAAATAATACATATGAAACTAGAAGGAAAAACTCTAATATAACATAGGGAGTATTACAAAATGTAAATGCTTATTTTCAATTATTTATGTGGAATTAAGATTTTTCTTTTAAAAATTATTTGTTCAATAATTACTCCATCCATTTCACTTTATCTTACACTTTAGTCTAAATTCTTATTTGCAATAACTTTTATCACAATTTTCCACCGTTTTTAATTATCTCTTATTTTTTTGGAAATTTTATTTGTTTTTATTTATTTGTTTCATATAAAAGTTAAAAAGTGAAATAAATGTTATTTTTCATATTTATCATTTAATAAGATATTGATTTACGTAAATAGTTTAAAAATGTTTATTATAGAAAGAAAAAGGGTATGCTAAGAAAAAACATAATTAATTTATTCAAAATCAAAATTCTCATTGCATTTTTTTAAAAAGTATATTTTTTTAATGGCACATATTAATTGAAAAAGAGGAAGTAGTTGTTTTGTGAAAGATTATCCCTTAACCTTTCTTTTTCTTTGTGTTAAATTAGTAGGGGTGTAAGTGGTTCAGTCTCAGATCGCGAGATCACTGGATTAAACCGAATCGGATCGAAAATTTTGTACCCCGATCTAGTCTCGTGGTCAGGTCCGATTTCAAAATTTCCAAACCGCTACTTTATGGTCCGGTTCATGGTCTCATAATTTTTCAGGTCATGAGGACCAAACTGAATCGATTACTTTAAAAATTAAAAAAACAAAACATGGTTTCAGTTTCCTAAGGCCCCTAAACTACTACTCTCTTAATAACTTTCTAAACCTAGCCTAGCTGCCGCACTTCTCACTCTCTGTTCTCTTATCCCTCACTCATTCTCTCATTTTAGCGAGTAGCCAAGTACTTGTCGCCGCTCACCGTTGCTCACCCTCTCCCCCTTGCCGCTAGCTGCCACTTTCACTCTCTCTCACCCTCGTCCAGTCGTCGTCGCTCTCATCAGTCGTCGCTCTCGCCAGCTGCTTGCCGCCTCCAGCCTTCTCTCGCTCTGGTAAATAGATTAGTTATTTTTGCCCTTGATTAGTTGATTTTACCCTTGATTTTCATTAGGTTTTGCCCGTGATTTTTAGTAATGGTATGGATATTCCCCTTCAGTAGAAATTTCTGTCAAAAATGGTAAAATGAGATGAAATCCGGTGAACTTGTGCGGCTTCTTTCGTATTATCTGGTAATTTTCCATTCTGGATGTATTGGATTATTGGAGTTTGCCAAGTGCTGCCTCCTTCTTCGATTAGCATAACAAATCCGGGAACATCTTGTGTTTCTTGTGCTACAGTTCGGCATGAGCTCGGGTTTTTCGAACTAACAAGCTTAACCAATATGTCTGCCCTTTTGTTCTTCTATCTTGGGATGTGTTCAAGATGAACTTTCTGGAAGTGGTTAACATGATTCGTCTTACATTCATGATACTTCTGTAATATGGGCTCTTTCACTTGGCAATCTCCTAGATTTTGGCTTGTGACTAATTGAGAGTCACTCCCGAGGGTTACTTCAGTTGTGCCCAGATCCTTTGCTAACAGAAAACCTGCAATACATGCTCCGTACTCTGCTTGATTGTAGGAAACTGGGAATTTGAAGGTTAAGGATTGTTCGTGGACTATCCCTTCACCATTTTCTAAGATGATGCCTACTCCACCACCTTTCTTATTTGCTGATCCATCATGTAGATGATCTAGTTGGTTTTGGATTCCACTTCTTGTTCGGGGGTCGGCTTAGCTATGAAATCGGCCAATGCTTGAAATTTAATGGTTGTGCAAGGTTCAAAGCACAATTTGAATTTTGACAACTCTACTTCCCATTTCATCATTCTTCTTACTAACTCTGGCTTGTGAAAAATATGCTTAATTGGTTGATTAGTGCGGACTGCGACCCAATGACTTTGGAAATATTGTCGTAGTTTTCGGGTTGTTATTACTAGTGCCAAACCTAACTTCCCATTCTTTTGATAGTTCTTATCTGCTCCTTGGAGAACTTTACTCACGAAGTAAATATTTCTTAACTCCCTACCAGTTTCCCAAACTAAGACGAAACTCAAAATTGTATCAGTTATTTCTAAGTATAGGTATAATACTTCACCTGGCTCTATCTGGTAAGGATGGGAGGAGAGGTGAGTTGTACTTTGAACTGTTGAAATGCCTTCTCACAATCTGTGGTCAATTGGAAATCTTTTGTCTTCTTTAGAGCTTTGTAAAGTTGACTGGATTTTTCGGCAGAGGCCAGTAGAAAACGGGTTAAAGCCGCTATTCTTCCAATCATATGTTGAACTTCTTTAATTGTTGATGGACTTTTCATATCAAAGACTACTTTGCATTTGTTAGGATTGGATTTTAGCCTCTCCTTGTGAGTATGTAACCCAAGAACTTTCTCGCTTGAGCCCCAAAGGTACACTTTGTCGGGTTCAATCGTAACTTGTGTTGTCGGAGTTTTATAAAAACTTGTTTCAGATCTTTTATGTGATCTCTTTTTTTGCATAGTCAATCATGTCATCTATGTATACTTCCAGGACTTTTCCAATCAAATCTTCAAAAACTTTATTCATCATTCCCTGGTATGTTGTTCCGGCATTATTTAACTCAAATGGCATCTCATTATAACAAATAATCACATCCTCTATGACAAATGTGGTCATCTCTTGATCTGGGCCCCATAGTGGTATTTGGTTGTACCCATAATAGATGTCAAGGAAGGATAGAAGGTGGTATCCAGAAGAGTTATCAACTAGTTTATCAATGTTTGGAAGAGGATATGGGTCTTTTGGGCACACCTTGTTAAGATCAGTATAGTCTACACACATTCTCCACTTTCCATTACTTTTCTTGACGAGGACAATATTTCCTAGCCACTAGGAATAACAGATCTCTCGAATGAAACCTACATTGAGTAAATCTTTTACCTGAGCTTTGATGACTTCTTGCCTTTTGGTCCAACTTTCCTTCGCTTTGAGCTACAGGTTTGTGCTTAAATCACAAGCTAAGCGGTGACATGCGAAATTCGGATCTACTCTGGGTAGATTGGCAGCTGTCCGACTGAAGAGATCTTTGTTCATAAGTAAGCAAGATATTAATGTGGTATTGATTTCAGGTGCCAGATCGAAACTTATGCTCATCGTGTTGGTCGAGGATGGTCCAATTTGCATCTCCTTGACCTCGCCTTCGATTTGTGGCCTAACTTATTCAAAAGCTTTATGAGATGCTGAGGGGTATTGAATCAGGGTTTTTAACTACATACATGATCGTGTCTAATACTGGCTTTTCTTTGTTTGGGTAATTGTTGCTTTCTTCGACTTGATTTGTTAGCTCCTGATCTCCATGGACTTCATGCACTTTTCCTTGATGCCGGAATTTCATGTAGAGGTATGCGGTTGCGATAATCGCCCTCATCTTAACAAGTGTTGTTCTTCCTAGGATCACGTTGTACGGAGTCACACATTTTGCAACAAGGAATTGGATTTCGTTGGAGCACCACTTCGCCTGGCAATATATTGTTGTTAATAGTGTGATGTATCCTAACGATCTGTATGATCTTGTTGCAAACCCTACAAGGTCTTGGTAGGTATGTGTCAGGATTGAATCCTATAAGGCCATCTTCAGGAAGGTCTAGTAGGGGAGAATATTGACAAAGCTTCCTGGGTTTATTAGGACTTTCCTAATTATCCAGTTAATGATCTTCATTGTGATCATCAAGGGTTCATTGTGTGGATGGATGACACCTATAGTGTCTTTGCTACTGATTTCTATGAAGGGTGTACTTGCACTTCCCTGTCGAGTTTCTTTGGGGAATTCTACGAACTTGGCCATCATATACCTCGTCTGATCTTCGAACGTCATCCTTCCTCCTGATATTGCTCGTGACATCGTATTGATTATGTCGATCTTTTGTTTGGCCATTACGGATGGTGTTTTCGTTGTTGGTGTGGGGTAGTAGTTTATGGTTTTCCACAAACGCCGCTAATGTTCTTTTCCAGATCAAATAGAGATCCTTGTTAAGGATAAGGGTTCTTGTTAAGGATATTTAGTCTGGCAAGAGTGCGCTCTTGGTCCTACATACTCGTTCGAACTAAGGTTATGGGGATCAAGACTACGTAGTTCTGTTAGACACGTTGAGGGGATCCAGACTATGTAGTTCTATCAAGCATGTTGAAAAAGTACATCAATGGACAATAAAAGTGATTCGCACTGTCCCAAAGAGTATTTAACGATATGCCCGCTACTTTTAGGGAGGTTGTTTGTAGTTTAGGATCTCATGTATAAATGAGGTGGCACACTGCTTTGGTTCCCGAGGTTAAGACTCTCAGTTTTGTTGGGTAGTGAGTTTCACGGGGTTATTGAACCTTCGTGGTGGGGTTGAACTCAACTTCCACCGTGTTGAAACAACAAGAGTTTGTCTCTCTCATTACTGAATATCTCTCTCTAGGCAGTATTGATGATGCTCTCAAAGATTATGTAATTGTGTATACTGATGAGTATCGATCGATCACAATGATGTCGGTATTGTAGTTGTGTTTGAATTTAGATTGAGATGCTTCAGCCCCCCTGCTTGAGGCTAGTATTTATAGAGTCAGGATGACTCCTTGATGTGATGTACTCTTTTGATAAATCTTCTATCTCCGATAGTAATCTTTGTGTTATCTTATCTCCAACGAGATAATCATTGATCTTCTATAGTTGCTGATAATCCTTTAGTAATCTGCCATCAATCTCCGATAAATGAGTATTTTATTTTTTGGAGATTTAATTTACTTCAGGAATAAGTCTCGTGACTTATATGCAAATCAGGTCTATTTCTGAGCTTCTTTGAGTTGATTTGAGCTTAACATCCTTCAATATAGGTCATTTAAGCTCGGTTTGTATTATTGGGCCCTTACTACATGTCGCAATAGGTCTTCTGAAAGTCACCATGTCAGGTAAGTGTTCTTAACTCGTGACAAATAAAAAAAAATATATTATTTCACATTAATATCAAGGACAAATAACATAAACGAATAATAAATGCTTTTTAAAAAAATACAAATAATTTATAAATAGGAGATGAGAATACTACTAAATCATAAGTTATAAATAGTACAAAAGGAAACGTGATAGTGTTGTCATAATCATACCATGCATGATGACCCAATCATAGTAAAGCAAGTTGAACTTTTTCTTGGATTCAAGAATCTCCCTCATATATATATATATATATATTTAAAAGTCATATAGGTCCCCGAAAGATACCAGTGGAATCAGTTAGGTCCCTGAAATATTTGTAGAATCTCTTAAACCCCAAAGATCATTTTGGAATCAGTTAGGTCCCTGAAATATTTGTGGAATCTCTTAAATCCCCCAAAGATCAATTTGGCATCACGTTAGTCCCCTCATGAGGGACTTAACATAATCCTACGTGGCACGTTAAATGCATTGTTAGCTCAAACGTGACACCTTCTTAATATTCCAACATGGCATTGGGGCCAACAAAGTATTTAACGTGCCACGTAGGATTCGTTAGGTCCCTCCTGACGAAATTGGATGGGGGGGACTAACGTGACGCCAAATTGATCTTTGGCAAGTTTAAGAGATTTTACAAATCTTTAAGGGACCTAACTGATTCCACGAGTATCTTTCGGGAACCTATGTAACTATTAACTATATATATATATATATATATATATTCAATGTTTGTAGTTTTCTAAAAATTACTCCATCCATTTTATAAATAGTGTATTTTTAAGGTTATATACCAGTTTTAAAAAATTACTAAATGATATAAGAATTTGAGGTATTTGAATTATAATGTTTATTTATAATCATTATTGAAGAGAGAGAAATATATTGAAAATGAAAAAGAGTGTGTGATAAATAGGGTTGTATTACATTAGGAAAAAGATATAGCATTAATTATGTATTCGGTTTTGTAAAAGAATAATACATATGAAACACGAGACAAAAACTTTATGAACACTACGTATAAAATAGAGGGAGTAATTCATTAGTTGGTAGTTTATTCATGCTGGCCGGATAACTTGACCAATGAAATGAAGAAGGAAATCGGCTCCTCATATGTGTGCATATACTAAATTTGTACTCCCTTCGGCTCGAATTATAAGCAAATTTAACCATTTTGATGTTTATTAAGAAGGTTAGTTGATTGTATTTAATTTTATCAAATTTATAAAAAAATAGAGATATGTTAGAAAAGTAGTATTGAGAATGAAACAAAAATTAAATAATATAACAATTTTCTAGAAATGTTTTAAAAAACTGACATTGAGAATGAAACAAAATTTAATAAAGTTAGTTAATTTTACTTATATTTTAAACCAAGAAAAATATGTTTTTTTTTTAATTATAATTCGAATCAAAGAGAATACACCATATGCAAATTTAATTTTTTGTTCTTAATCGGGAGATGGCAGACAGTATGGACTCTAACCCCCCAGAACTTCAGCACGCAGTACATATTGTGGATTCAACAAATATGGAACGGCAGCAATACAATATGCCTAACCTTGATTTTATGGATGATACAAGTACTCTCCTGATCTCTCTCAAGCTTCCACTTATTTTGAGAATTGGTCTTACAATAACATTTAGTATAAAGTTAGGAGATTAATGGGTATGCAATGATCATGTAAAGTTTTTTATACCATCAGTTCAATATTCATCATTTATTTGTATTACTTTTATTTAAAAATTGACAATCATAAACACATGAATGGTGGATAATGCACTAATAATGTAAAAAACCTTTACACGGTTAGTGCACTATCTATTTTCTCTAAAGTTAAATAATTTCATTTCATTTATTTTTTTTTCTGCAAATGAATTTAATAATATTAATTTGGCAAAATTACTCTTTTGAACTTTTTATTAATTGTCTATTTCATATTGGTTGCACAACTTTTTTTTTTTTTAAATTGGATTCAAATCTCTTAACATCGTTGCCCTAAAGTTAAATTTTTCCTAACACTATCAAAAGTTAGTATCAAATTGGTGCTTTAAATTTTTAGTTATTACCAAATTGGTCTACCAACTATTTTAATTAGTATTTAAATTGATCCTCAATTTTATTATACTGACATTCTAATTACATCTAAAATAGAGAAGAGAGATGTTTCGGTCTTATCACGAGTCAGAGTTACCTATCCCACATAATAGCCCTTAAACGTAACGATCTAGGAATCCTTCAGATCGAAGAACTAGAGCTAGCCGAGCTCCTCCGACCTTCAACATTGGGTCAGAAGCCAATGTTAGCTCGCCTGAGCTCATACAAAGGTGTGGCCAGCACGGGATCAATAATATTTAATTATGAAACAAATCTCCTTCAGATAATATTAGTGGGCTTTATGAAGATAATTGAAGTATTTATCCCAATAATCCATAGATATTGGAAAAATACGTTATTTGTCCTATATTAGAGAGAAAATCATTCCTCAATAGTAGGTCTGCTCAAAGGAGATAAGATAAAGGGAGATTATTCTCACACATGAAAGATTTATCAAGGAAAATACAATATCCCATGAAGACTCTATATATACCAGCCTCCATCAGAGAATCAAATGAACACACCAAACACAACTCCATTAGTACACAAGTACCATCATGCTCATACACATAAAGTATACTCAATATACACTATACTCCCTAGAGAGATAATCTTAGCAAAGAGAATACCCAACTCCTACCATCCTCGCGATGGTAGTTGATCACAACCCCACCACGAAGACTTTACAACATTATCAAGGCAACCACAAACTGTACTACGATTAACCCGAATTGCTCATACAAATGTCACAAGACCGCTAAACGACCTTCCTAAGAGAAAGAGCTTATCACTGAACTCTCTCAGGAATAGCTCGTACCCCGCCTACACCTCTCTCAAGCACAATACTAACATGCCCAAATTCACCATTTTTCTGCAAGGTATCCCAATATCTTAACAGAAATAGGGAGATCTGAAGAGAAGCCCTCCAAAGGAATCTTATAAACCCCTAAGGAGCTTTACGTAAATGAATATATAAAGGCTCCTAGGATCACAAATTCCATGTTCCCCAAAGAAATACGTCAACCTTGATTCACTTATATAATTGGGATACGTAAGACCACGATCACCCGTGTCAAGCCCACTCTCATAAATACCCCTCCAATTTTCCAACCAGAACATTGGTGTCGTATGTGAGAATAGTAAATTACTAACCCCACCAACAACTTTTACCATAACAATGAATATAAAGAACTTCAACAAGAAGTACAACAAACTCCAACAAGAAGCCCATAATGTTCTTAAGATCAAACATCAAGATATTCAAAGTCTAAAGATCAAATCTCCTCACCACGAACAAATAAATCACGATGAAATTCATACCCAAATTATTTATTTGTTCATTGTTATAATAATTATTATCTCTCAGAAGTATCATCCATAATTGCTCACATATGTTATGTTCCCGAATAAATCATTATTGTTCACTTTTACGGTTGTGATCTTTATTGTTGTCTACATGAGTTGATCATCAAATAAATCTAATTTGAATCCACATTTCTTTAATTGAAATATTCACCGCTGATATTTTGTGTTGAATACAATCATATAAATCAATGATTATTTCCAACTTTTATCGAGTGAATATCTGGACATACATACATGCTGTGATAAAACATATCATGAGATTATGGAAAGAAATTGCATCTAGACATGAAAATATTCTGATAATTTCTCTTTGCTCTTATTGATTGAAAAATTTAGAACTTGAATTCACAAGTCGAGACCTTCGTCCCTGTCACGAAGTCAACCCCATCTCCTTTACTTTGATCAAACGTGTCATGGCTTTCCAAGCAACACCAGGAGTGCTAGTGCTACCACCGTGACGTTACTATCACGCAAAAGATGAGGAAGGAAATCTTGAACCAAGATTAGATCAACTAAGACGAGGAACCAAGATCCTCCGAACTAATTAGTGTGCGACAGCGAGGTTGGAGATGAAATCTCTGCCAATGGCACATTTACCCTATTGCGGGGCTGTCATTGCTCCAACCATATGTCAGAAGCTTATATGTCGCCACCATCATGAGAGTATTGGCTCGAGCTTCCTCTTTCAACGACTAAGAAACGTCAAACGTTTCTCCTCCTTGAACCCAAAACTAGAAGCTTGATAGTTGGTTACCATCTCAGCTAGCGTTAGGGGTGCAAGTGGTCTGGTCTGGGACCGCGAGACCGATCGGACCGGACCGAAAAATGCGATCCAAGATAGTCTCGCGGTCCAGTCCGGTCTCAAAACATGTGGACTGATCTATAATGGTCCGGTCCATGATCCAGCCAATTTTCAGACCGAACCGGACCGATGGTTCAAATATTTTAAAAAAAAAAACACATACACAGTGAAGCAAATGGCAAATGCTTCATAGTTCAAGTTTCCAACCCTAATTGAGTAACTGTAAACACACACCCTCACATAACACAGCCACACCCTCACATAACACAGCCGCCGGTTCTCTCTCTCTCTCCCTCCGATCTCTCTCCCCTCCGGTTCTCTCGCCCTCCATTCTACCCTCCCTCGCAGATTCTCTCTCCGATCTCGCTACCTTCGTTCTCCCTCTCCCTCCGTGCCTCCGGTTTCGCGTGCCTCTCTCCCTCCGTTCTCCTTCTCCCTCGTGCCTCCGGTTTCGCGTGCCTCTCTCCCTCCGTTCTCCCTCTCCCTCGTGCCTCCGGTTTCGCGTGCCTTCGTTCTCCCTCCGCCTGTCAACCACCGCCCTCCGATCGCTGGAGAAGCTGTCGAAGCCTCCGTCGCTGGAGAAGTCATCGATGTTGTCTCGCTGCCGCCGCAGATCGCAGCTCTCCCTCACTCCGCCGTCTCTCTTCCTCCTTTGTGCATTCAACCTTTTCAAAGCAAATTATCATGATAGGGGGCATCTTACTAGTATGCCATTAATTGTAACCTTGAGGCACTTATACATCAACAATTTGACTTCAAAACAAGATTAAGAATTCTAATTGGCATGTTTGGCATTAGGAATACCATCTCAATTCTTCTATAGGATCTACGTAAGGGTGTAAGCGGTTCTGTATCAGACCAGACAAAAAAAAATACAATCTGGTCTGGTCTTGTGATTTGCATTACAAGAAAAATGCAAATTAGCAACGGAAAAATCTCTTGCCAATCCCTCGCAAATCCGAATTAGCGACGGATTTGCGAGCAATGCGTCTGTTGCGTCACGTTCATCGCTAATTGGCGAGAGAATATTTCCCTCACAAATCCCTCGCTAAAATCATGCATTTTCCCTCGCAAATCCCTCGCAAGAGTCGTTCAAGGAATTGGTCAAATTTATCATATGTCCGTCGCTAATTAGTGACGAAGAGTTTCTCACAAATTCGTCGCTGGTTACTTTAATTTGCGAGAGCTTAATCCCTCGTAAATCTCTAGCAATTGATTTTTTAGAAAATTAGTTTAATTTTGTCATCAAGCCGTCGCAAATTAGCGATCAATAATTCCTCGCAAATTCATCGCCAGCGAATTTTATTTGCGAGGGTTTATCCCTCGCAAATCTCTCGCACATTTTCATCCCTCGCTAATTGGTGACAAGAGGGCCCCCTGCCCGCTACAAAAAAGGGACATTTTGCAACGGTTTTTGGATTGTTTTTGCGTCACTAATATTTTGTTAAAATGATTGCGACAGTTAAAACTGCCGTTAAACCATATAATGAATTTAAAAAAAATTGCCGCAAAACGTCCTTCTACCCCTATATCTGTCTTTCTTGCTATGTTTTCTCAAATTATATTAGCATATAGACAAACGTTCATTCATAATAATTAAAAATCTAATGCAATATGAGAACTAAAACAAAATGTTAAATAATGTTTTCATCTTTTGTAACTTCCCTATACAAAGTTGATACATACTAGTCAAAATCTACTATGAAAAATGAAAAGCATGTTAAGTTGACCCAACAAAGTCTAAACCCTATTACAATTTGATGGGCAAATGAATTTCGAAATAAGATTTCCAATTGCTTTGTGTAGCACTTATAATATCTACCGACAAATTTTTCGTTTGTTGGGCTTCAAGTGTTTTGTTATCCATGCCCTGAAATTAGTATAATATACATCAGGACCAAACTAAAAATAATAAATTATTCCAAAATTAGTTTGACAAATCATACTAATATGCTATTCAAATCCCTAATTCATAAGTATCCATAATCAGAATTTACCATTTGATCAAAGGCCTCCTGAAAAGCATTATGTGTGACATGTTTCTTACTAAGTTTGTTCTGCTTGGGAATTAGTTCAATTCTTCCTCTCATTTGTGTGTGCCTGAACACAATATTTAATTGAGGCATGTCAGTTGAAAACATACATATCAAAGCTGTTGGAATTAAAACATATAGGAACAGAAACTTACTCCACGCACCAAAGATGACTCAGAATGACAACAATCAATTGCAGAGTCATATAGAAAATTATCAATCTCCAAAGAAGTGTTGTAAAATTGTTTGTTACTACTTCTGGCCCTAGTTTCTTTTTTGCTTTAGAGCTATATAGCACCAAGCAGCAGTGGTCAAAATAAAATTCAAATAACAAAAACATAATTGGACACTAATTGTAGAAACTGAAATGCATAGATAACAAAAACATGCAAAAATTGAAACATGTGGACTGATCCAAGATAGTCTCACGGTCCAGTCCGGTCTCAAAACATGTGGACTGATCTATAATGGTCCGGTCCATGATCCAGCCAATTTTCAGACCGAACCGGACCGATGGTTCAAATATTAAAAAAAAAAAAACACATACACAGTGAAGCAAATGGCAAATGCTTCATAATTCAAGTTTCCAACCCTAATTGAGTAACTGTAAACACACACCCTCACATAACACAGCCACACCCTCACATAACACAGCCGCCGATTCTCTCTCTCTCCCTCCGATCTCTCTCCCCTCAGGTTCTCTCGCCCTCCATTCTACCCTCCCTCGCAGATTCTCTCTCCGATCTCGCTACCTTCGTTCTCCCTCTCCCTCCGTGCCTCCGGTTTCGCGTGCCTCTCTCCCTCCGTTCTCCTTCTCCCTCGTGCCTCCGGTTTCGCGTACCTCCGGTTTCGCATGCCTCTCTCCCTCCGTTCTCCCTCTCCCTCGTGCCTCCGGTTTCGCGTGCCTTCGTTCTCCCTCTGCCTGTCAACCACCGCCCTCCGATCGCTGGAGAAGCTGTCGAAGCCTCCGTCGCTGGAGAAGTCATCGATGTTGTCTCGCTGCCGCCGCAGATCGCAGCTCTCCCTCACTCCGCCGTCTCTCTTCCTCCCCCTCGCTCCGCCGTCCCAGATCTGTGCGTAGTGTTGTGTTATTTCTCATATCTGTGCGTGCGTGTTGTGTTATTTCCTCTTCCTTTACCTTTTCACAATCAAGTTCTGAGGACATTGCTAGATTCAATGGATTGCTACCTTTTTTTCTCTATTTTTTCTGAAATTTTTTACAGTTTCTTTTAGTGGTTGGTAGGAAGTGGTAAACTATTTGTTATTTTCCTACTTTGATAATAGTCTAGACCGGACCAGACTGACTATGTTCGATCCGGTCCGGTCCGGTCTTTGGGTGTGGATGATGTCTGGACCGGACCAGACCAGACTGCCTAACTTTAATTGATCCGGTCTGTGATATCCGTGAAAGACCGGACCAGACCGGACAGTTACACCCCTAGCTACCGTGGCATCACGCTCATACTAGGTTCTAGCCTATTTTGGACCATAGGGTGAAAAAAATTTTGGAACCCATATTCATAAAAAATTATTAAAAATAATTCATTTAAAACAGAAATATTTATATATTTCATCAATTAAAACAACAATAAAAATAGGTATTATTAAAATAGAGCTGAAATAAAATAAAAAAAATTAATATAGGTAATAAAAACCCTTTTTTATGTTACTCCTTTCGTCCTTATATATAAGACCATTTTGGTTGAATTCACGTCCATTTAGATAAAGTTGGTTAATTTAGTTAATTGCATTGTAAATGTGAACATTTGGTATGATTTTTTTTCTTTTCAAAACTACCCTTATTATAAACATTATTGAGAATTTAAAAAGTGTTGAGTAAATAAGGATGTTTGTGAAAAAAAGTACTTGATTGTCATTGACAATTGGTATAAGATCTTATAAATAGGAACAAAATAAAATTCTCAAAATGTTGTTATATTTAGGGATTGGGGGAGTCAGTTATAAAAATAAAGTTAATTAGTTCACCTATTTATAAGTCAAGCGAACAAATGGAAAAAAACAAATTAAGATATTATGCTGAAAATCATTAATAATTGAAAATACAAAAAAAAAACATGTAACTATTACGTTTTTAAAGAAATAAATAAATAAAAGTACCATTATAAAAAATTATGGGCCCCTAAAATTTTTGGGCCCAGGGTGATCGCCCTCAAGGCCTTGCCCAAGGCCGGCCCTAGTCACACTCACCGTTGTCGCCCTACAATTTTCTGCATATTGCATGAGCAAGCCACCTTAGGGTTTTTGAGAAAAAGAGGAACCACAGATTGAAAGCAAGCCCAATGGTCCCCAAAACCCTAATGAGACACGATGCCTGATCTCCCTTAAAAAAAATGGGATAATACAGCTAACTTGTGACGAGCTCTTGCACATGTGGCAAGGACCCTAATCATCCGAAAATTATTAGTTAGACCTGAATCATGTGGTTTAGAATTCATCTCAATCATTTACATTTTATTTTTTTAATTAGTTAAAAAATTCAAAAAATAAATAACAGATTGTGGTGATTATTCTAGATCATGTGGTCCCGAACCATCTAATAATGGCTTCTTATCGGCAGGCCAATAGCGCTAATTTGCTAAGCAAAGGCCATATCATTTTAATATAGTTGCTTGGAATGCCAATTCTCGGCTACCTATTAATTAAGAGCAAAGAAAAAAGTAGAGAAAGCCTAAAGATAAAAGGAAAGTTAAATTGTGAAGGCAAAGATCCAAAAAGCTTTGATAAAGACAAAGAGCTTCTCCCATCGAAAATCAATCTCAAAGGAGGTAGGAAGATTTCCATCAGGCCAGCAATGCTTAGTTCACTAGTTGAGATTAACTATTGTTAATATAAAAATCTTGATGGCAATGACAAAATGCTCAATTCCCAATAAGGGCGATAACATTATCGCTTATCTTTTCTCATGCCTCTAAATTAAAAGCACATGTGATATATTTCCTATATCTAATAAACTTTGATTGTTGTTTAATTTTTTAAAAATCAAAATAATTATTAAATGAAAATGTAAACAAAGTTTCATTTTTGACTAATTAAAAGGTCTGGTACATGGAGTGTTACTTGTTGTGATACAACAAATATGCTCAAATATGCTCAGATTCTTTTTTTTAATAGCAAACAAAACAGATAACATTAAATTAAAAAAAACATAAGGGATACTCTCATCCCTAATATATAATATTTTTCAGGTGAGGCAATGGACAATTTCCTCGAACTATGTGTACCACTTCACAAGCTTGCCTTAAAAGGCAATTGGCTAGCAGCAAAGCATGTATTAGATCAAGATACAAGGCTAAGGAATGCTGCCATAGCACACGGGTGTCCTACAATACTGCATATTGCAGCAGGTGCAAACCAATATAAATTTGTAGAAGAGCTTCTACGATTCATGGACAAAGACCAAGATTATAGTGACTTGGAATTGCGAGATAGCAAAGGCAACACAGCATTCGCCTTTGCTGTTGCGGCTGGAAACATGCGAATCGTTGACTTAATGTTACAAAGAAATCCAAATTTACCAACAATCAGAGGCGGGGACGGAGTTACCCCTCTTCAGTTTGCTGCTTTGCAAGGAAAATGTAAGATGGCATTGTATCTGTATGACATGACCAAACATGTATTCGAAATTGAAGATTGGGACCTATTGTTCTTCACATGTATCAACACCGGAAATTACGGTACGTATATTAGTTGGTTTTGGATAATCATGTCATTTGTAGTCCTGCACTAAAATAAAAAAAATAAAAGAGATAAAGTGAATGAGTAATTATTACTTTTATTTTGCGCAAGATTTTGAATTCACAAATTTAGTTATGTGTTTGTTGAAAATGTTTATGGTATATATTTTCTGTTATTACATTTGCTTAAGTGGTACTCCTTCCGTTTCATTAAATTTGGCTTTTTAGGTTTGGACACACAGATTAAGAAAGTATTAATTATTGTAAGTATTATTTATAGTTTGTCCAAAATGCCTCTATTTAATCCTTATTAAAAGATGTAGTAGTATTTAATTTTTATTAGTAAGTGTGTCCATTGATTAATGTACAGTATTTTAGAGATGAAAGAGATAATAAAAGTAGAATTAATGATGAATAAGAGAAATGATTTAATGAAATGTTAAAATTGAAAAATCAAGATATGTCTTTTGTATTGAAAATGTAAAAGAGCAAACAATATAAAACAAGAAAAAAAGGTCTAAAAATACAAACATAATAATGTAATGGAGGGAGTATTGATTGAATTAAAATGTACACGCGTAAAATTTTTGGGGAAACTAGATATAATCAAATACTAGAAATTATAAAGATATGACGTGATATACGCATAACTAATGAGTGTGTGTGAGATCAACTACGCTGATTAAGATATTACCCATATTATTTTGTAGCCTTGGCTTTAAAAATGGTTGAAGAGAGAGAAGTGCTTGCTTTTTCACGTGATGGGAACGGAGAGCCAGGTAACACAGGTTTGCATCTATTAGCTCAAAAGCCTTTGGATTGTTGTTGTCAAAATCTTGAACATGGAACTCCGATCAAGATCAACCCAGGTAAATCCTTATACATTTACAATCTATTATTAGGCACACTAAGATAGACCCTAAGATTGGATTTTTATTTATGTACGAACCTCATATATATATATATATATATTTCCATGTTAATTTAATCCAAAGGAAAGAAAAATTTCTTGCATTAATTTTGATCTTTTACATTTAAGATATATCTTTCATTAAGTTGCCAAATTTTGTGTTCTAGGCATGAAGCAACATGTAGTTCTTCAACTGGTTAAGTTCCTCTGGGAGACGATTCTTCGCATAAAACACTCAAAGCAAGAGATAAGAGATATCATAAGTCAACCTTCTCAACTATTATTTGATGCTGCAAAAGTTGGCAATTTTGGGTTCTTGTCAGAGCTTATCAGTGCTTATCCTAGCTTGATATGGGAAACGGACAATAATAATCAAACTATAATTCACATAGCTGTTCTATATCGCCATGCTAGTATCTTCAATCTCGTACATGAAATAGGGACTCAAAAAGATATTATAGTGACATATAAAGAAAATACTGAAAAAAACACTCTACTGCATTTGGCTGCAAAATTAGCACCACCAAGTCAACTTGAATTAGTTTCTGGAGCAGCATTCCAAATGAGCCATGAGATATCCTGGTTTGAGGTATAACCCTTTTATTTTCATGTATTTGCATCAATCATGCTACTTGTATGCATCCACATAGCACCATATTCCAATCCTATATGTATACTTTGAAAATTATTTTACTATCATACATTCATGCCAAATATGGGGAATTAATGATTATAAGCTCCCCTACATCTAAAATAACATGAAATACTTTATAATAAATATGAAATGTGACAACTATTAAAAAAAAGTAGAGGTATTTTTCAATTACTATACATATACATGCTGTAATTCCTCTAACATGAGGAATTCACTTTAAAATTAAAAAAAAAGTAAATATTTATAGATATTAATGAAAAAATTAAAGGGAAAGGTAGGAATGCAAAACAAAAAAAACTTTACAATTTGTTATATGTATTTATATATAAACTTTATGTATCATTATATTATCCTAGTAATATTATATTATATGCACTTAACAAATCAACTTAAAAATCCTTTTAACCATACATATAAGTAACATTTGTTATAGGGTGATATTTGTCTCATCAATGATTGGTCCTCAAGTGACTCATGCCAACATAATGTGGTTAGGAGGATAGTTAGGTTGATTTGTTTAGAAGATATATCATTTTTAATGATATTAATAATTGCTTTTCAAACTGTGAAGGCACTTATACCTTGTTTAACAAATCAACTTAAAAATCCTCAACCATACATATAAGTAACATCTGTCTTAGGGAGATATTTGTCTCATAATTGGTTGGTCATCAAGTGACTCAATTCAACATTATGTGGTCGGAAGGATAGTTAGATTGTTTTGTTAGGAGGATATATCATTCTTAATTTCTAATAGTATTAATGATTCCTTTTCAAACTTTGATGGCAGTTATACTCATTTAACAAATGAATAACTTAATATGACAGGAGGTAAGCAAGATCATGCAACCATCATACAGAAATATGAGAAATTCTAAAGACTTAACTGCTCGTGAATTATTCACAAGGGAGCATGCAAAGTTAAAGAGCAAAGGCGAGTCTTGGACGAAAGGAACTGCTGAGTCTTGCATGCTTATCTCAACTGTCATTGCAACTGGGGTATTCTCTGCTGCAATTCAATTACCAGGGGGTAACAATGATAAAGGATCGCCAAATTACTTGGACAAAATAGCATTCCTAGTGTTTGCTATATCAGATGCAATTGCATTCATCTCATCTGCAACCTCAATTTCAATTTTCTTGTCTATTCTTGTCTCTCGTTTCGCGGAGTATGATTTCCACAAGTCCTTACCCTTGAAGTTGATAATTGGTTTGATCATGCTATTCATATCCATAACAAGCATGATGGTTGCATTCAGCAGTATCTTCTTCATAACCTACTACCATGGTTTGAAGTGGGTTCCCAGTTTTGTTTCAATATTCGCATGTCTGCCAATATTTTTATTTATATTTCTTCAATATCCACTATGGTCAGCTATCATATACTCAACCTACTATTGCAGGACTCTATTTAAGCCAAGAATAAAAATGCTTTACGTGTTAGAGAAGTAGATTCGATGTAATGTTGGATAAAATTCTGATCAATTGAAGTGGTAAAAATTGTAATATTGGATTTGAAAATCTCATTTAACTCGACGCCTACTTTGTTTTGTAACAGCATGTTACTTTCTTTAAAAAAAAAATTGTTTAATTTTCATTTTTTTAAATATGATGAAGTCATGAAACAAATAAGGAAACACAAGGAGAGAGGTTAAAGTTTAGATCTTAAAAAACATTCAACAAAAGAAACAAATAAAATACTAACTCTTATCCCTTGCAATGCACGGGTTGTTGATATTAAATTTTTTTATATTAAATATTTTAAATTAAAGATTATTATTATTTTCATTATAAAGTAAAGATTATTATTAAACAATAACAAAAATAATTATAAAAAAGGATTATTCAATATACTTTATTATGATAAATAAAAAATTATTATTATTATTTTGATTTTTTTTGTTTGATGGTATTATGAGAATAATTAATGTAAATCATAATATCCCTTATTTCATTGGAAGATAATGACAGTTCGTTTTTTAATATTATATCTTTTTTATGTATAGATCAATATTAAATTAATGTATTCCTTATTTAGTTGATCGATAATTAGCATGTTTTATTAATTATAGTGAAATCATAATTAAACTTTTTTATTTTTATCCTGTGTAATGCACGAATTATTAATATTTAAATATTTTAAAGTAAAGATTATTATTAAACAACAATAAAAATGAGCTTGTTAAAAAATTTTGTACTTCCTTATATAAATAAAAAATAACATTTTTTTATCTGAGATTTTCCTTATTTATTCAATAGATAAATTAACATTTTTTACATGATTATTAACTTTATTATGATGAATCAAAAATAAATCAGAATTAGATATTCCTTATTTATTTAATAGATAAATTAATATTTTTATATGATTATCAACTTTATTATGATAATTAAAAACAAATCAGAATTAAATATTTTGATCTTTTTTGTTTAATGATATTATGAGAAAATTTAAGGATAAATTCGAATATCCACTATTTCATAGAACATGAAGAACATTGAAATTTTTATTTTTGACTATCTTGGTTAACACATTGCACTTTATTATGAATATAATGTTGGCTTTTTTTTTATATATTTAATATTATATTTGTCTATGTATAGATGAGTATTAAATTAATATACTCCTTATTTAATTGATCAATTAATTAACACGTTTTATCATGATATTATGATTAATTATTAGAGTGAAATGAAAATTAAACTTTTTTATATTTTTTGTTTGATGGTATTATGAGTAGATTTAAAGATAAATCAAAATATTTTCTATTGCATAAGACATGATAATTTAGCATATTTTAAATATAATTATCACATCTGATATGAAAAATTATATATAATTAAACCAAAATTATACATTCTGATTTTTTTATTGGATAATATTATAAGATATTTCTAATATTTATTTGTTGGATAAATTAATATTTTTTACCATTATTATTTTTTAATATAATTATCACATTTATTATTATTATTATTATTATTATTATTATTATTATTCATATTTAAATATTTTGATTTTTTTCATCGTTTATCTTATCTCATGACAAAAACGGAAAAAAAATCATAAATAAATCGAAAAACATTGTTTCTTCAATTAGCCAAAAGACTCACCAAAATTATTTCTCACCGGAATACGACCAGAGTATTTCTTCTTAATCCTAGAAGCCTTAGCCCTTCTCTTCTTTGAAAAGAGAAAAAGATCAATTATTTGCATATCCTTTCAACAAATAATAATCAAAGTAAGTATGTATAACAACTTACCAATTTTATTTTTTTTTAAAAAAACAACTTACCAAGGTCATGCTCTTGTTTGAAGTAACTCGTTGATGTCATTCTTCATGAAATTAGCATTAAGCAAAAGTCAATTAAAAGTATAACAAAATATGCATCATCTAATAAGTAATTCATCAAACACTTAAAAATCAAAATTAAGAGCTCTAAGTAGAGGAATAAACAAAAGTCAGTTAAAAGTATAACAAAATATGTATCATCTAATAAGTAATTCATCAAACACTCAAAAATCAAAATTAAGAGCTTTAAGTAGAGGAATGAGGGGAAAAATAAAAATAAAAGAAAGAATTTGGAGAAGAGAATTCTTAATTAGAATTAGATAGAACTTTAAAAATTGAATGGGAGAGCCTATTATATATATATATATATATATATATATATATAGTTATTTTTTTAATATTTTTTAAATATTTTTGTTGAGGATAATGATTTGTTCAACAAATTGAGGATAATGATTTCACATACAGATAATAATTATATAAATTTAAATAATTAATTTTATTTGAAATTGTAATTTTGGTTAGAGATAATGTTATTTACCTTCAAACATATAATGATTAAATAAATTTAAATAATTTATTTAATTTTAAATTGTAATTTTGATTAGAGATAATTATTATCTACCTACAAATTTTCTGGTGCGAGGAAAGCTTCACGGAACAAACGTGATGCCTCGAAAATTTCTCCGGCAAACGTGGTGCCTCGAAAAGGGATCCTTTTATATATAGATAGTAGATTTTATAAGTAATTTCAGCAAAGCAAAGATTATACAGTCCTTATCACAAAGCTCAGATTATTTTTCACTATGATCAAGGGTATTTGCAATATTCTTTTCATACCTAGCCTATACAAGCCCAACATAAAGTATTGTTTTCACACGTAGCTCATCCAAGCTCAAACACTTGCTATTATTTTCACACCTATCGTTCTTCACTATTTTGTGGGGTTTCAACTTTCAATCTGTTTGGAATCATCTTTATCACAATGTTTACATCATTATGCTTAAATAGAGAATCCCATAGATTGTATTCTTCCTTTTCTCAAATATAATGGCAAAATCCCTTTCTTCTTTCGGCCTTTCTAACATATTTTTGGCTGACCGGGGTATGAGTTCAAATAGAAAATCTAAAATCATCTTAGGATGCATACTATTTGAGTTGAGGCTCTACAGAGGAGGTTTATTGTTGATTACTCTAAATGATTAGAATGGTTATCATGGAACATCTATATGTTTATGAATGACCATTATAAGACCTTTTTGTGTAGATAACTGTTTTGGACAGGAAAAAAGAAAATACATTATATTGGGTCTCAGCCCATTAAGAAGCTAAAATATCAGAACTGATGACAAGCCCAATGAACAGAGGAGGTAACGAGTTGAGGAACTAGATCAGAAGGAATCCTCCTCTTGCAACCAAACCAGAATGAAGGGCGTCCCCTGCCTCCAGCACCCTTTTCCAACAAGGAAGCAGAACGAAGGAGCAGAGGCCCCCAACATTGAGCCTCGTGCCAGTCACTCAAAGTCACCATATATGGAAGCTTCATCATTTCACTCAAGGCCAAATAAAGAAAGATGCTAATCTCTTTGTTTAAGAGAAGCTAATGATACGAACCAATGGGCAATACATGAGCAGTGCAATAACCAGGAGGTTAAGGGATGGAAAAACTTGGAGATTAAGCTAAGGATGAAGTATAAAAAGGGGTTAAGGCAAGAAGGAGAGGACAAGGACAACAGAATTAAGAAAAGCAATAGAAAAACATACACAACGACTCCAGAGAAGAGAGAAGGTTGAGGGAGATAAAAGAAAGGCATCCCCTTGTTTTCCCTTCCTTTTCTTGCTAAGTTATACCCCCTCTATGTAAAGATCCCACCCTTGTACAAATATTGACAAAAGTAATCAAAAGAGGCCATCTACTTCACAAAGTTTACGAACCCAAATTGTATTTTTGCATTCTATCGTTCCTTTGCAAAAATATAATTTTTCTTGGCAGAAACAGTTGGCGCCGTTGCCGGGGAAGTAATGGCTTCTACACTTGACAACTTGGAGGACGTTCAGAGGACGAAGCAAGAAAGCGATGGTGTGAGGACCGCTATGGGAGGAGGCAACGAAGTGCTGCGTAGCACAGCGGCAAGAAGACTGATTTTCAGCCCTGAGAACGATCAGGAAGAGCCGGTCTCAAACGTCCCAAGGGAGGAGTTGGTGCAAACAGAGAAAGACTCCTCAGGAAAAGGCGTGCAGGTAGCCCTGGAGGCCACTGTCCTCAACAACATCATAGCTAATCAAAATGCCTTGGCAGAACTGATAGCAAGTTACAAGAGCCAAAATGCCAAGGCAAAAGAAGAAGCTGAAGCACTAAAAATCAAAACAAGACTGGAAGAAGAAGCCAGGAAAGAAGAGGAGGACGCCTGGGAAAAGGCGCAGGCGGAGCTGGACACCCATGACGCGGAAGGCATGAAGGACGCCTTAGTGACACAAGCAGAACTGAAACGAATGTTGCAGGCACACAGAGAGGGAGGCGCCCCAGTAGTTGATCTGGACCCACCTTTCATGGCGGAGATAGTCACGTATCGATACCCCCGTGGGTACACGACACCTACATTCCGAAAGTTCGATGGAAGTGGGAGTGCAAGGGAGCATCTGATGACGTACGTGGATGACTTGGGAATTCACAGCTTAGACCTACGTTTGAGGGTAAGAGAATTCTCAAAGTCCCTCACAGGGCGCGCTTTTACTTGGTATTCCAAACTACGTCCGGCGTCCATTAGGAGTTGGGAACAAATGGCTACAAAATTTTGTAATAAGTTCCTTGAAGAAGAAGCCGCCATTCATGTGATGGACCTGGGGAGAGTCAGACAAAGAATGGGAGAAGGACTGGTACAGTTCATAAAGAGGTACCGGGACAAAGCACTCAGTTGTAGAGAGATGCTCCCCGAGGCATACTTGGTGTATGGGTGCATTAAGAGTGTAGAGGATGGGTCACAAATATTTCTGGCTTTAAGCAAGATTACTACCTTTGCCGAACTACTAGCTAGGGCACTGGACGTGACGGAAGCTATGCGAAAACAAGGGAAGAGGACCAGAGAGCAAACTGCCTTTGATGTCAATGCAGTAGATGACAAGAGAGGAAGAAATTACAGAACCGCCCAGTGGAACTATGAGAAGCGAGATCCCCCACCAACATTGCCCATTCCAAGGGAGCTTACGTACCAACTGGTAGAGGAATGGCTAAAGGAGGGCGTGCTAAAAGCAAGAACTGAAAGGCGCCCCTTGACGCAGCAAGAATATGACAACCCAGCTTTCTGCATACTCCATCGACATAGGGGACATAGCACCATGGAATGTTATGTGATTAGGGGAATATTCCAGAAACAACTCGCAGCAGGAAAGGTGCTGCTACCAGAGCAAGGGGCAGAAGAGGGTGTGGGGACACAGCCTCTACCAAGACACCAAGTAAATGTCATCCTATCAGGGGAAGGAAACCTGTTGGAAGAACTTGAGGAAGATGAGGTGCTGGAAAACGAGCTGAGGAGGGGCCTAACAAAGACCAGAGGTTTCAGAGCATTGTTTGACCAGCTAGGACTCGATACCAATGTAAGGGCAGAAGCGGCACAAGCTTTGGCAGATGTCATTGTAAGGAGGGGCGGAAATACCAGTGCAGCACACGCCCCACTCTCGAGGGTAGCAAGGGCACATGCTTCGGCCATTATGTTCAGAGAACCTCAGCTACAATACCCTGGATACTGTCATAATAGGCCGCTGTTTGTAGAGGCAGTAATCGAAGGCGTCAAAGTCAGGCGTGCTCTAGTAGATAATGGTTCAAGAGTCAACATCGTCCCAACACACATCTTTGCAAAACTGGGGATTCCCAGTTCAAGGTGGAAAAAGGCTGAGACAGTATTAAGTACCTTCAATGGAGATACAGTGGAAACAAGAGCGTGTGTTGTGATCAATTTGGAAGTAGGGCCCATCAAAACACTCAACACATTTCACATTGTTGATGGCAACCCAAGCTACCATATCCTTCTGGAACGCCCTTGGATCCATTTGCACCAGTGTGTTCCCTCCACATTGCATCAGTGCGTCAAATCTTCTTACAAGGGACGTGACATTGAGATCCCAGCCACAAAATCACCCTTTGAGGCATCCGAGATGCATCTGATAGACGCCTCAGTCTTTGATGAGTTGGCCTCACCAGGGACAGGCAGGATTGAAAGGGAGGCACCTTTCAGTCTTAAAGGAAAGGAAAAAGTAGCACCTGCAAGGGAGTCCGTCTTCAAAAGGCTACGCCTTCCAGGAGAGGACGCGTCAGGCCTAGGTACAGCAGCAAAGACGAAATTCAAACTTCAAAAGCAACGCCTCCCTCAGGGAGGAACACGGTGGGCCATCTTATAGGGACTCGCGGGGCCGGCCAAGCCGAGCCTCAAAGACTTGGCCAGCCCCACCCTCTTGCAAGCATTAAAGGGAAGAGCTGTGACCAAGGAAGAAGTTATGATAGCACAAGAAGAAGAGCCAACCAAAAAGGAAGTAGAGGAAGTCAACATAGGAGGTGAAGAACACAAGCCACTGTATATATCGGCGTCCCTGACTGATAAAGAGAAAGAAGACTTAATAGCCTTACTCACAAAGTACAAAGAGGTGTTTGCATGGACTTACGAGGAGATGCCTGGCCTCATCCCCAAGTTAGTGACACACAACTTGGCAGTAAAGGAGTCCGCAACCCCAGTCAAACAGCCAGCCAGGAAATTCGACCCGGAAATAGAGAAGGCCATCAAAAAGGAAGTGGAAAAATTGCTCAAAGCCCAGTTCATAAAGCCTATACAGCATCCTACGTGGTTGGCCAACATTGTCCCAGTAAAAAAGAAGAATGGGCAGATACGATGCTGTGTGGATTTCAGGGATCTAAACAAGGCGTGCCCCAAGGATGATTTCCCGCTACCAAACATAGACAGCATGGTGGACGCTACTGCAATGCATGAGCGGTTCTCCTTCATGGACTGTTTCAGTGGCTACAATCAAATCAGGATGGCGCCGGGGGATGAAGAAAAAACCGCCTTTAGGACACCAGTGGGAAACTTCTTTTACACAGTGATGCCATTCGGCCTCAAAAACGCTGGTGCTACCTATCAACGGGCAATGACGGCAATTTTTCATGACATGATGCATGAGGTCGTGGAAGATTATGTAGATGACTTGGTGGTGAAGTCCAAGAAGAAGGAACAGCACCTAGAACATTTGGAGGCAGTCTTTGTAAGATGCAAAAAATATAAGCTTAGAATGAATCCCCTGAAATGCAAATTTGGGATGTCATCTGGAGAATTCCTCGGGTTCAGGGTGCATAAGGAGGGAATCTCAGCAGAGGAGGGAAAGGTGCAAGTGATATAGGATATGAAGGCGCCCTCAAGTCAGAAAGAGCTTCAGCAGATGTTGGGTAAGTTGGGATACATTAGGCGATTCATCCCTGCCTTGGGAGAATTACTGAGTCCAATGAGGAAGCTTTTGAAAGGCAAGGGAACGTTTAAATGGGAAGAAAAGCACCAGGAAGCGTTCAGCAGAATCAAGATGGCGCTTACATCCCCTCCAGTCATGATTCCTCCCCACAAAGGCGTACCCATCAGAGTTTATCTGGCCGCGACGGCGTCTGCCATCAGTGGACTCCTTGCACAAGAAATAGAAGGCGTGGAGCGCCCGATCGCTTACTGGAGTCGAATGCTCAAGGACACGGAAGCCAGATATTCTCTTCAAGAAAGACAGTGCTTGGCCTTGGTGTATGCGTCCCAAAAGTACCGGCATTACTTCCAGGCCCACTCTGTTCACATGATGACCAGATCACAAGAGATCAAGCACTTGTTACAGGGATCAGATCTCACAGGAAGGACTAGCAAATGGACTTTTGCCCTAACCAGTTATGATATCACTTTGGTAACACCCACAGCTTTGAGGAGCCAAGCATTGGCTGATCTGGTAATAATATGTGGTGTCGATGAAGGGAAGGAGCCCATGGAAGGAGTCTGCCTGGCAAATGACGAAGAAGTGTGGACGCTCATGTTTGACGGGTCCCCTTCTTGTCCAAAAGGGGGGGCTGGGGTGACATTGTCCAATGCGAAAGGAGAAGAGTTATCTTTTGCATTCCAACTCGAGTTTCCTTGCACAAACAACGAGGCGGAATATCAGGCTCTCTTGCTAGGACTTGGGATGGCGGAAGAATTGGGGATCAAAAGAATAATTGTCAAAGGGGATTCCAACTTGGTGATCAGGCAACTAAGAGGAGAATATGGAGTAAAAGAGTTCTCACTGGCTCTCTGTAGGGAAAGGGTGTTGCGGTTGTTGGAGAAATTCAGGACAGACGCTCTAGAACATGTGCCTAGATCTGAAAACAGAAAAGCAGACACTCTCGCCACATTGGGAAGTAAGACCGTGACAGAAAAGGAGGAGCATTGGATACACCTGAGAAAGGTACATCACCCCCAAATCTGGACAGAGACGCCTAAGGAAGAAATAAAAGATGATTGGAGAGCCTCAGTCAAGAAAGAACTTGAAGGCAGGGGGCTGACAAAGGCTTTTAGAGATTATTTCCTGGTCAAGGGAAGCTTATATAGGAAGAATGGAGATGGCTTGCTTATGAAAGGCGTCACAGAAGAGGAAGGGCTAAGGAAAGCGACACGGATGCACGACAGCATTTGTGGGCAAGAGGGTCCCAGACTGTATAGACAAATGCAAAGGATGGGAGTGTTTTGGCCCACCATGAAAGCGCAATGTGAATCCCTTCAGAGAAATTGTCCAAGGTGTCAGGACAGCGAGGATGGGAATGAGGTTAACACTATCAGTGAAAGTTGGACCAGACCCATCAAGGAATATTTGGAATATGGGATTTTGCCAGGAGACAATGATGAGGCAGAAAGAATAAAAAGAAAGGCTGACCGCTATTTTTGAGAAGAAGGAGAGCTCTTCAAGAAAAGTTTTACTGGAGATGTCATGAGGTGCTTGGAAAAGGAAGAACAAGAGAAGGTAATGGAAGAAGTACACAGGGGCGTTTGTGGTAGACACCAAGGAGGAAGGGCCCTCCATCTGGAACTCATAAAGGTTGGGTACTATTGGCCGACAATCAGGGAAGACGCTGTGAATTTTGTGAAAAAATGTGAACAATGTCAGAAGCACGACAACAAGGTGCACGCACCCTCCAGCAACATGAGGAGTCTGAGTTCACCATATCCCTTTCACACCTGGTGTATGGACTTCATTGGTCCCATCGATCCGGTGTCCAAGGGGAGGAGATGGATACTGGCAGCAACTAAGCATTCAACTAAATGGGTGGAAGAAATGGCATGTAAGAAAGCAGATGCAGACACTACTGTTCAGTTCATCAGAGACAATATCATTTGCCGTTTTGGATTGCCCAAAAAAATAGTATCAGATAATGGCACCCATTTTATCAATAAGAAGGTGGAAGGAATCTTGGAAGAGTACGGCATTATACATCACAAATCAACACCGTACTATCCACAATCAAACGGCCAGGCTGAATCCACAAATAGGACGCTGATCAAGATCCTGGCCAGAACAGTAGAGGACGTGCCACAGGAATGGAGCGAGTACCTGCCTCTGGCATTATGGGCTTATCGTGTTACAAGACATGGAACTACCAGGGCGTCCCCATTTTCTCTGGTGTACGGTGCAGAAGCTACCTTGCCAGCAGAAGTAATGATACCCTCAGCCCGCATGATAGCACAGAATGAGGAAGACACCTTAGAAAGAGCAGAAGCAGTGGAAGGTCTGAGAACTAAGGCACAAGAGGAGCTCATCCGACACCAAAGAAGGGTCATGTTGACATATGAAAAGATGGTACGACCCAGAATGTTTGTGGAAGGAGAGATGGTCCTGAAAGCAACGGACGCTGTTATGAGGAACATGCATACTAGCAAATGGACGCTTAACTGGGAAGGCCCATACATAGTGCAAGAACCACACCCCAGTGGCTACTGCTTCCTCCTGGAACCATATTTACAAAAAAGGATAGGTCCTCTCAACTTCAAGTACATCAAAAAGTATTATGCTTAGAGAAGTCTTGTATTATCAGTAGCATAAATAAACCTCTCTTTTGACTCTCTTTATTTTACTTCAAAAAAAAAGAGAGAGAAACAAGGACTAGAAAAGTTCCCACAAAGGGCGCTAGTCATAAAATTAAAGCTAGAAAAGTTCCCACAAAGGGCGCTAGCTACAAAGGGCTAGAAAAGTTCCCACAAAGGGCGCTAGCTACAAGGACTAGAAAAGTTCCCACAAAGGGCGCTAGTCACAAGAATAAAGCTAGAAAAGTTCCCACAAAGGGCGCTAGCTACAAGGACTAGAAAAGTTCCCACAAAGGGCGCTAGTCACAAGAATAAAGTTAGAAAAGTTCCCACAAAGGGCGCTAGCTACAAGGACTAGAAAAGTTCCCACAAAGGACGCTAGTCACAAGAATAAAGCTAGAAAAGTTCCCACAAAGGGCGCTAGCTATGAAGACTAGAAAAGTTCCCACAAAGGGCGCTAGTCACATAAAAGAAAAGGAGAAAAATGGGGGCTCTTTCCAAAGATGCTAGCAACAAAGGCTTGAGAAAAATTCCCAAATGGGATGCTGGCCGTCAAAAGCAGTAAAGAAACAACAAAAAAAAAGGAAGAGAAGAAGAAAAAGAGAAAAGGAAGAGAAGAAGAAAAAGAGAAAAGGAAGAGAAGAATAAAAAGAGAAAAGGAAGAGAAGAAGAAAAAGAGAAAAAGGAAGAGCTGAAGATGATCAATTCCGTTCAAGAGCAATGACAAAAGCAAAACATGATTGAAACCTTTGAAGGAGATTCTATTCAAAGGAATGTGCAAAAGGAGGAGATTCTATTCAAAGGAATGTGCAAAAGAGGAGACTCTATTCAAAGGAAAGCATAAAAGCTGGAATGATGATTGCGGAAAGATGCAAAATAGAAGAGATGCAAACACAAGACATACAAAATAAAGCTTCCATACAAAGATTACCAAATCAAACCACCATATGAAGAGTCACTGGTTGCTAAAGTACAGCACCATCCTAATTACCAAACACAAAAGGTATTATCACCATCCTAATTACCAAACACAAACAGTGCAATCCCAATATCACCTAAATTATCAAATACAAAATACCATCATTCTAGCCACCAAATGTCATATCCTCCTACGTACCAAAATACAAAGCCAAAACATGGCAATATCCTACAAATGCCAAACCAAATAGTCATCAAACAAAGCCACAATCCAGAATAAAGAGCTAAGTACGAAAGAAAGCATTCAAGCTTGAAGCCTTGCAAGTCTCATCATAAGCTTGGCGTTGGGCCAAAATCAAAGCAGATTCCACCTCCAAACTAGTCAAGTCAGCAGTCGCTTTTGCCACACTTACGGCCAAATTCTCAAGAGTGTTTAGCAAAGAGGCACGACGAACAGAAATATCTTTCTCTTGATCAGCCAAGTTGTCAAAATCGAAGGATAGGCGCTGCCTCTCCATTTGCCCAATCACCCCCTCAAGCCAAGGACCAGAATATTGATGAAGACGAAGTGCATGAAGATAATCCAGCAAAGGGGCCTTCTGCTCCCAAGAAAGTGCATTAACGTCATGTTCAGCAGAGAATTTCAAAATACGCAGCATGGTGTGCAAACCAATTTCTTTGAAAACATGGGGAAGTTCCTTATTTGGAAGAATCAGATCAGGATGGGCATGGAAGAAAGAATGCAGCAAGGTCATGTCTTCATTACTAATAGGATCCAAAAAACGCAAAACTGAAAGCGTCAAAAAAAAAAGAAAGAAAGTGTCAATAACTACAATATACAAGATAAGGGGATGATTATGGTAGCAAATAAAAGAAAGAAAAGACATACCTGAAGGAGCATGATCAGAAGAAGGAACACGAACAATAGGAGGAGCCACAGTGGCACCAGTCAAAGGAGCATCTTGCACTTCAGGAACAGTAACATGAATTGGTCCACCTGGAACCTTCTGTGAATCATCAAGGTCAACAGAAGAAGCCACATTGACAGTATCAGTTGGTTGAATGGGATCAGCAGGGATGCTAGGATCTGGGATAACAGTGTCCTCATGGGCAGTAGGGCCGGCACCAGAATTGACCTCTGAAGGGAAAGCGCCTGTTGTAGGTGAAAGAGTCAAAGGAGTATCATCAAAGCAAACTCCTTGGTCTATGTCCATGGGGTCAGGAGCTGCAATGGTGGCCAAAGGTTCAATACGCAAAGGGGAGCCTGTGTCGCCACTAGGAGGACCAGTCACAGTTCCAAAAGGGACGCTATCACCAGCATCAGTGGAAGGAGGAATGGTGTGCTTACTCTGAGTCTTTGAAGATGGGGTAGGAACACGAGCAGCCTTGGGTTTGTCAACCGAAGTAGAACGCTTGAGCTTGGGAGCATCCGCTGCAAATACAAAGGCAAAGCCACCAGCGCATAAGATGCATGTTAGCAGCAGATACGACAATAAGAAAAAAAGAGAGAATAAATGAAGAAAGGAATAAGCCAAGAAGGTGGTGTGGCTAGCTGTCCAGGGATGGAACAAAGAATACGGCTCTTTGAAAGGAAAATGGGCAGGACCATCAGACACTCACCCCTGGGGGCCTTACCACTACTCCTTGTGTTTGGAGAATCGGCACAAGGAGACGGGGATGGATGATCTTTAGGAGGAGAAGTCTCAGCACTTTGCATAGAAGGGTCATCACTGGAATAAAAGGAGGCCAGGGACTCTCCAACAGCATCACCACCATCACCTTCCTCATCAGCCAAATCAACATATTCTAGAGCAGAAGGAGCAGGTGAAGTGGGAGAAGCAGCACGAGCACGGAGTCGAGAGGAACGGCGAGAAGGGGCTACGGAAGCAGAAGTTGCAGCACCCTTCTTAATTTTGGGAGGAAGGCTAGATGCCCTCTTCTTTGCAGGTGGATTAGGGTCAGGAGGTAAAGTACCAGAAGAAGAGGCCTTCTTCTTACCTTGTTTGGATGCTGAAGCAGAAGGAGAAGCCATGGGTGTCTTGCGTTCACGAAATGATGGGGTGGCTTCCACTGGATATAAAAGAAAAGAAAAGGGAAGGAAGAAAGAGGCATGAAAAGTAGGAATCATATGTTGAAAGATACAGAAATGTTAAGCGAGAAAATCATGATGAAAGAAAATGCAGCAAGAAAAACGTACCTTTCTTGAAAGAAGTAACGTAGTAGGGGTCCATGAATGACACTGGCACATGAGCAGAAGTGATGAGGCTGGGAGTGGCTTCAAAACTACGAAGGTGTTGGAGAATATCACAATGGAGTTTCAGCCAGCTTTATAACACACCACCAGAATGATTCCTAGGTATGTAATGAGGCAATGGTTCAGCCGAATCAGTTTGGTCTTTAAAGATCACAGCATCAAGGGTCACTTCGAAATCAGAAGGCATAATGTGGAGAACACAAGGGGGCTGATCCCACCCAAACTGGCGTGCCACTCGATCTGGTCTATAAGTGAAGGGCCAGAGGGCGCCTCCATGAGCACTCTTATTGTCAGTTGGTACAAAACCAGGAAGGAACCGAGGGGACAGAATCAAGTTCCAAAGGCTGGAGACACCTTCCTTCTTGTTCTCAACATCATTGCAAGAAGCGAACTTACGCATATCCTCAGTATACAGGTCGTGAAGCTGTTCACCAGGGAAACTCAGGATAAAAGGACGGAAACAGAAGCTCTTTTCATCATCAATAACATGAACTAAAGGGCGCCTTGGCCTCCCAACGGACCAGAACCAAGAACGAGGTTCAACAGGGTCAGCACCCTCAGCATTAGTGGTGGAATCTTGGGGAACAGGCTTTTCAGGGCCATACCCAGGAAAACGTTCAAAGAGGAAGCCTTGGAGGAAAGACAAATCTAAGTAGCAGTTAATGGAGAAACGACCAAATGAAATACTCATCTGTTCAGCAATCTGATCTAATCTAGCATAAAGTTCACCCAAGTACAAAGAAGATAGAGGAAGCCTAATACCATCAGCAAGCATGCCGGCAAAAATAAAGACTGAAGGGCTTACCGATTCCCAAGGGGGCCCAAGAAAGACATATCTGCTCAGCCAAAAGGTGGCAAAAGCGACACGCCGAAGACGCTGATCGGTTACAGGGCCAGCTATGAATTCACCATCATGAGTGTCCCCAAAGAAGTAGCTAATCCAATTGGCAAATGTGTGCTTCAGGGACACCTTCTTACTGACTCTTTGATTTCGAGGGATGAGATTACCAGTACCCCTAACCTTTTTGGAACCACATGATTCCCTCCTTTGCTGAAGAAGCCCACGAGAATACTTGGCACTGTCAATGATTGCCATTTTCAATTCCTTGGCCGTGTCATAGAATCTTTCCTCAATGTCAGAGAAAGAAAGATCATTGTCACCAAAGGAAGGAAGTTTCAAGAGAACAACAACGTCTTCCAATGTGGGGGTAAATTCACCCCAAGAGGTAACAAAAGTATGGGTAGCAGAACACCATCTCTGTATCAGCACATGCAAATCAGCGACCCTTTTGTTCTCTCCTAAGCCAGGGGACGCTTTTATTGCTTCAGCAATGCCTGTACGTTCCATAACAGCAACGAAGTCAGGATTAGTTTCAAATATTGAATCTACCCAGTCCTGCCAACCACCAGTTGCAGTTATCCTGGTATGAAAATTTGGCTCTGCCCAAGGAAATTCAGCACAAAGCAGTCGGGATCGGAGCAGAGAAGGACCAAGCAGCAAGTTATCAGGAAGAAGAGAGGGTTCAGTCTTCAGGTAAGCATTGGAGTCTTGGACCACAGTGGCCCCGGAAGGTGAACTAGAAAGGAGTCCTCCTGACTTAGGGGGACTCGGGAAAGGGGGAGCCAAGCGAGGAGTCTCCATCCATCTCCGATACCCCTGTTCAACTGGGTTCGAACAAGGGGGAGGAAGCTCAGCGAAGAAGGCAAAAGAAATGGGCTGGGGGCTGCCGACGTCTCCGGCGATCAACTCCTCCTCAGATACATTGGAACCGGATTCCTCATCAGAACCAGAGGCGGTATGAGATTTCACCATGGCAGTAGAAGTTGAAGAAGGGAACAGGAAGGGATTTCTGCAAGAAAGAGAAGGGGGAAAATCACGAAGGATGAGAGGAGGAGGAAATTTGAAATGAGAATGAGGTTGCATAATGGGTAGTAACTGTTTTAAGTTAGTGGAAGCACGGTTATCGAACCCTGGCCACGTTCTGCTATTTGAGAGGACGTGGGTGATGGCTAGGAGTAGGTTTTGTATTTGAAATCACTAGGGTATCCTTTCAAATACAAAGGGGGCTATTGTTTTGGACAGGAAAAAAGAAAATACATTATATTGGGCCTCAGCCCATTAAGAAGCTAAAATATCAGAACTGATGACAAGCCCAATGAACAGAGGAGGTAACGAGTTGAGGAACAAGATCAGAATGAATCCTCCCCTTGCAACCAAACCAGAATGAAGGGCGTCCCCTGCCTCCAGCACCTTTTTCCAACAAGGAAGCAGAACGAAGGAGCAGAGGCCCCCAACATTGAGCCTCGTGCCAGTCACTCAAAGTCACCATATATGGAAGCTTCATCATTTCACTCAAGGCCAAATAAAGAAAGATGTTAATCTCTTTGTTTAAGAGAAGCTAATGATACGAACCAGTGGGCAATACATGAGCAGTGCAATAACCAGGAGGTTAAGGGATAGAAAAACTTGGAGATTAAGCTAAGGATGAAGTATAAAAAGGGGTTAAGGCAAGAAGGAGAGGACAAGGACAGCAGAATTAAGAAAAGCAATAGAAAAACATACACAACGACTCCAGAGAAGAGAGAAGGTTGAGGGAGATAAAAGAAAGGCGTCCCCTTGTTTTCCCTTCCTTTTCTTGCTAAGTTATACCCCCTCTATGTAAAGATCCCACCCTTGTACAAATATTGACAAAAGTAATCAAAAGAGGTCATCTACTTCACAAAGTTTACGAACCCAAATTGTATTTTTGCATTCTATCGTTCCTTTGCAAAAATATAATTTTTCTTGGCAGAAACAATAACTATTCTACAAGTGTCACATTGGTGGCAATGATTTTAAAATTCACTTTACAGATGGAAGCATAGGCAGAGTTACTTAGTTTTCTCATTTATCCCAAGTACCAAGAATCAAATTCGTTGTCGGCGTACTGGGTTTGTCATGAGAAAAATGATTTAGAGACCTACAAACCTACAAACTTGAATATAAAATTATGACATTTGTTATTTTCAAGTTAAAAAAATTAGATAAAAGAATTTAAGTGACAAATATCAAGATCCTAATGTATAAGCTTATGAGTAAGTCTTAGGTCTCTCAATCATTAGTCTTGTCATAAAGAGATAGAGTTTTGTAAAAGGAACATAAAAAATGGTGAACTCCAAAAAAATTGTGTGGCCATGGCCAAACCCATACCACGTACCAAACAGGGCCGACCCTAGAGATAGGCCCAAGAAGTGATCGCCTAGGGTCCAGGGTACAAAGGGACTATTCATGATGGTCCTATTCCAGAGACGGTTTCTCTTCGCCTCTTCACGACGAGCTTGTGAGAGCCTTGAGATTCCAAAATAGCTTTGGTACACCAACAGTATGAGTTTTGGCTTAATCGATTGACGGAAGATGTCGTTTAAGTGACGAGATCATCGTTGTTCATCAGTGCCCGATGCTTGTCAATATTTAACGTCTTGAGGAAGCAGGTCGTAGTGGCCCGTGTCGGCATGGATCTTGTAAACTTTGATCGAAGCACCGTCGTAGTAGTTGTTATTCCAATTGGTGTCCAATCTGGTCTAGGATTGTTCACGATTCTTTGCCTAAATTAATGATCTTTCTCTTTACTAGAGACAAGAAGAACAGAGATCAATTAGGAGTTCGTAATACTATCATCCCCAAGTCGTATGTCCTCATGAGGATTTGTTCTTGATATGACATAACAATAAATGCAAATTGCGAATTCAATACGCATAAATAGGTTTTGGCTAAAAACACCAAATATATTTGGTGTTTAAATACACCATGGGTTAATTTAATGATTGAGTTTACTTGTAACCCGTTGGGTAAGTAACATGTATCAACTTAATGAATTTCTAAATATAAACTTCATTAATGAACTTATATATTGTTTGCATTTAAAGATTTTTTTTATTAATAAGTAATAAACAAAATTATCTATATATATATATATATTTTAATTATCATCTATGCTATAAGTTTTTAAAATGATTTATTTTTTAAAAAAAAATTATAAAATCTAATTTCACTAAATTATATCAGAAATATTAATTTATGAAAGTGTAAATCAATTAATTTTTTTTATTGAAGTATCTCTAACATAGGGAATGTAAATCAATTAACTGGGATTATCCTGATATTTGAGGGTGTAAATTAAATAATTTACCAATACCAAGGTTATTTTGTCATCGTGTGTCGTATGATTTATTTTTTTATTTTCAATGTATTGGATTATTAAACCTATACAAAAAAGTAATTTTAAAATATGTTCTTGAAAAAATAATCAAAATTTGATATCTACTTCATAGGTTCTATGGATTATTTTTTATAAGATTATTTTTTGAGATATGTGTAATTTTTTTATTCTACCCTTATCACTCGAATAACAATAATTAACTTCATACCCGTTTTTTAATTTACTCGTAAAAATAATCTTCTTTACACTATCTAAATAAAATAGATTAGCTTAAATTCATTTTCAGCTAACATATCTAAATATAAACAAATTATAATTTTAACATGTTATAAGCTTAATAGATTATAGTTACAAATAATGAAAATAATCATAATATAATTTTTTCAGCTATATCAAACACACACTTAAATGACGATCCATGTATAATTCACATGACAGATTAATTTAATAGACTATGACTCCTAATGGGAACTTATGTGAAGACTCAACATTTCAAAATTAGGCATGCCAATGGGTAAGGTTTGGGGCGGGTTTTGCCAATACCAACGTCGCGCCCATTAAGAGCAGGGCTGATTTGGGTGCGGATTTAAGTAGAGCCGGTATGAAAAGGTGAAACCCAAACACATCCCATCGAGTTCGGGGAAACCCGCTGATAATCCATCCAATTATTTTTTAAAATTATATTTTATTGTATTAAACAAAAATCATAAATTACAATTCAAATAAAATATAATAATAAACGTCAAATTTTAAAAATATCTCAAATATTGTGAATTAAATCATGGTTTTTGAAAAATATGTTAGTTTGACTTCACCATTTAACCATTATTATAATAAAAATTATTTGATTTTTATTTTAGTGTGGGTTTGGGAGCGGAGGCGGGGCAAGCACTTACAATCCCAAACTCACTCCCCCATCTTTTTAAAGCAAATTTTAGTTTCGAGTTTCTCCAAACCCAGTTAGAGCAGGTTTCACCCATCAAATTTGGATCGATTTCGAACGGGTACCATGGATGTGGGTTTTATTGTCATCCATATCCAAAATCATAATTGTTAGAAGTGATCGTCAATCTACATCATATAATTTTCAATGCATTATATATAATTTTATTATTTAACTTTAATATTTGAATATAAATATTTATGAATAATGTTATTAATAGGTAAATATATTTCTACAAAAGACATAAAGGTATTTTTTTTAAAAGAAAATGTTACAATGTGTTGATTTGTTCCAACTGAAAAATCACTTTTCTCATATTACATTTTTTAATTATCTATGATATAAGTTTTTTTTATAATTATTTATTTTTATAAAATCATAAATTTTTATAATTAACATATTTATTTATACAAATTATATAAGGGCATTTTTGTCTATAGTAATATGTTATACTATGTTAATTTGTTCAAACTGAAAAATCACCTTCTGCATATTTCGTTTTTAATTATCTATGCTATAAGTGTTTTTAATAATTATTTATTTTTAAAAAATTATAAATTTTTATAATTACATATTTGTACAAAACATATAAGGGTATTTTTGTGTACAATAATATGTTATATTATATTAATTTGTTCCAACTGAAAAATTATCTTTCTTATATTATACTATTTTTTTAATTATCTATGTTATTTGTTTTTTTTATAATTATTTATTTTTAAAAAATAATAAATTTTTATAATTAATATATTTCTACAAAACACATAAGGGTATTTTTTTTACAATAATATGTAATACTATGTTAATTTGTATCAACTGAAAAATCATCTTTCTCATATTATATTTTTTAATTATTTATGTTATAAGTTTTTTTATAATTAATTATTTTTAAAAAAAATTATAAATCCCAATTTCATTAAATTAACGTGTATTTAAATAAAAAAATCAGTAAAAAAATTATTATTTTTTAAATTTATGATGTAAGTAAAAAAAATAATTTAACAATTAAAAAAAGTAAAAGCTTCTAAAATCTTTAAAGATTACAATAATGAATAATGAATCATCATTTCAAAAAAAAATATAAAAGATTACAATAATAAATGATGTATAACGTAACCTGTTATACCTGTTATGACAGGTAAATAAGGATTGTGCGTGTATCCACCAAAACAAAATCCGGTGTAACTTAGCCTTCACCGCATAAGTAATCAACATCATTTTTCATTTTTGACATATTTAACATAAATCAGATTCAGATATGTAAACATGTAAAGAATAATTTAAATAAGGGCATTACTTCCATGCAATTAAAATTGGGATGGTAGCACAACAATCCACTAATATACCAATGGCAGGGTGACAAGTCATTTAATGAGACATGCATGTCATCATCTAGTGGTCAAAATTAAAGGACTTATCACCTAGCCATTAGTTTTATTAGTGGATTGTTGTGCTACCATCTCAATTTTGATTGCATGATAAAAATATTCTTTAAATAATTGTGGTTCATAGGCAAACAGTTATTGTTATGATTATAATGATCAACAAATAATAAGTTAGATGACCATTTCTTATTTTATACATGATGAGGAGCTTTGATCCTTGATGTGTGATCTAGAGAATGTCATGGTGCTCCTCGTTGGAGTTGTTTGTTGTGCTTTGTGTCGGAGTTCTTCTTATTCGTCATTATGGTAGAAGTTGTTGGTGGGATTTAGTAATTTACCTCCCCACAGACGATGTCAATGTTCTATCCAAATTAGACAGATGTCCCTGTTAAGGATGAGGGTCTTTGTGAATGACTTTTAGTTTGACAAGAGTGAACTCTCGGTCCTACGTACCCATTCGAATTAGGTTATGGGGATCAAGACTATTTAGTTCTATCAAGCACGTTGAAATAGTGCATGAGGGGAGAACAAGACTAATTCGAATTTTTCCTAAGAGTAATTAGCGATATGGCCCCTACTCTTAGAGAAGTCGTTTGTGGTATAAGATCTCCTTCGTGGATGAAGTGGTTTGCCGCTTAGGATCCTAGAGTTAAGACTCCAGTACTGCTAGGCAATGAGCTTCAAGTGATTGATGAACCTTCAAGGTGGGTTTGGATACAACCGCCACCGTGTAGGACAACAAGAGTTTGACTACCTTACAGTTGAATCTCTCTCTGATCGAGGAGTGTTGCCGATGCTCTCTAGGAGTATGTATGGTGTTTATAATGATGAGTATTGGATCTTGTGTATGATTATGAGTGATTCTGGTTTTGTAATGTCTTCGTCCTTTGATGGAGGTTGGTATTTATAGAGTTCTCATGGGATGTTGTATTGTCCTTGATCAATCTTCTATTTCTGAGGATAATCTTCCTTTATTTTATGTCCTTGGGTAGATTAGATTATTAAGATAGATAATCTTATAGGATAAATAATGTATCTTCCCATTATCCTCCAGATTATTGGGATAAATCCACCATGTATCTTTATAAAATCCATCATTATCTGTAGGAGATTGATTTAGTAATTAAATGTCATTGTCAGCGTGCTGACCAGGCCTTTGTCCGGGCTCGATGGACCTATTGTTGGCTTGTTATCCAATGTTGTAGGTCGGAGGAGCTTGACTGTAATTCTTCTGAAAGGTTCCTACCTCCTCGATCGCGGAAGGGCTATTATGTGGGACAGGTAACCCTAACTCGTGATAGGATCAAAATAGGTTGAAAAAGTCATACCGATCTAAGTTAATTCAACTTTAGAAAAAAGTGATGTCTCAATGGCCATGTCATCACAACTTTGTGCATTCAACCTTTTCAAAGCAAATTATCATGATAGGGGGCATCTTACTAGTATGCCATTAATTGTAACCTTGAGGCACTTATACATCAACAATTTGACTTCAAAACAAGATTAAGAATTCTAATTGGCATGTTTGGCGTTAGGAATACCATCTCAATTCTTCTATAGGATCTACGTAAGGGTGTAAGCGGTTCTGTATCAGACCAGACAAAAAAAATGCAATCTGGTCTGGTCTTGTGATTTGCATTACAAGAAAAATGCAAATTAGCAACGGAAAAATCTCTTGCCAATCCCTCGCAAATCCGAATTAGCGACGGATTTGCGAGCAATGCGTCTGTTGCGTCACGTTCATCGCTAATTGGCGAGAGAATATTTCCCTCACAAATCCCTCGCTAAAATCATGCTTTGCGAGGGAATTTTCCCTCGCAAATCCCTCGCAAGAGTCGTTCAAGGAATTGGTCAAATTTATCATATGTCCGTCGCTAATTAGCGACGAAGAGTTTCTCACAAATTCGTCGCTGGTTACTTTAATTTGCGAGAGCTTAATCCCTCGTAAATCTCTAGCAATTGATTTTTTAGAAAATTGGTTTAATTTTGTCATCAAGCCGTCGCAAATTAGCGATCAATAATTCCTCGCAAATTCATCGCCAGCGAATTTTATTTGCGAGGGTTTATCCCTCGCAAATCTCTCGCACATTTTCATCCCTCGCTAATTGGTGACAAGAGGTCCCCCTTCCCACTACAAAAAAGGGACATTTTGCAACGGTTTTTGGATTGTTTTTGCGTCACTAATATTTTGTTAAAATGATTGCGACAGTTAAAACTGCCGTTAAACCATATAATGAATTTAAAAAAAAATTGCCGCAAAACGTCCTTCTACCCCTATATTTGTCTTTCTTGCTATGTTTTCTCAAATTATATTAGCATATAGACAAACGTTCATTCATAAGAATTAAAAATCTAATGCAATATGAGAACTAAAACAAAATGTTAAATAATGTTTTCATCTTTTGTAACTTCCCTATACAAAGTTGATACATACTAGTCAAAATCTACTATGAAAAATGAAAAGCATGTTAAGTTGACCCAACAAAGTCTAAACCCTATTACAATTTGATGGGCAAATGAATTTCGAAATAAGATTTCCAATTGCTTTGTGTAGCACTTATAATATCTACCGACAAATTTTTGGTTTGTTGGGCTTCAAGTGTTTTGTTATCCATGCCCTGAAATTAGTATAATATACATCAGGACCAAACTAAAAATAATAAATTATTCCAAAATTAGTTTGACAAATCATACTAATATGCTATTCAAATCCCTAATTCATAAGTATCCATAATCAGAATTCACCATTTGATCAAAGGCCTCCTGAAAAGCATTATGTGTGACATGTTTCTTACTAAGTTTGTTCTGCTTGGGAATTAGTTCAATTCTTCCTCTCATTTGTGTGTGCCTGAACACAATATTTAATTGAGGCATGTCAGTTGAAAACATACATATCAAAGCTGTTGGAATTAAAACATATAGGAACAGAAACTTACTCCGCGCACCAAAGATGACTCAGAATGACAACAATCAATTGCAGAGTCATATAGAAAATTATCAATCTCCAAAGAAGTGTTGTAAAATTGTTTGTTACTACTTCTGGCCCTAGTTTCTTTTTTGCTTTAGAGCTATATAGCACCAAGCAGCAGTGGTCAAAATAAAATTCAAATAACAAAAACATAATTGGACACTAATTGTAGAAACTGAAATGCATAGATAACAAAAACATGCAAAAATTGAAACATGTGGACTGATCCAAGATAGTCTCACGGTCCAGTCCGGTCTCAAAACATGTGGACTGATCTATAATGGTCCGGTCCATGATCCAGCCAATTTTCAGACCGAACCGGACCGATGGTTCAAATATTAAAAAAAAAAAACACATACACAGTGAAGCAAATGGCAAATGCTTCATAATTCAAGTTTCCAACCCTAATTGAGTAACTGTAAACACACACCCTCACATAACACAGCCACACCCTCACATAACACAGCCGCCGGTTCTCTCTCTCTCCCTCCGATCTCTCTCCCCTCAGGTTCTCTCGCCCTCCATTCTACCCTCCCTCGCAGATTCTCTCTCCGATCTCGCTACCTTCGTTCTCCCTCTCCCTCCGTGCCTCCGGTTTCGCGTGCCTCTCTCCCTCCGTTCTCCTTCTCCCTCGTGCCTCCGGTTTCGCGTACCTCCGGTTTCGCATGCCTCTCTCCCTCCGTTCTCCCTCTCCCTCGTGCCTCCGGTTTCGCGTGCCTTCGTTCTCCCTCCGCCTGTCAACCACCGCCCTCCGATCGCTGGAGAAGCTGTCGAAGCCTCCGTCGCTGGAGAAGTCATCGATGCTGTCTCGCTGCCGCCGCAGATCGCAGCTCTCCCTCACTCCGCCGTCTCTCTTCCTCCCCCTCGCTCCGCCGTCCCAGATCTGTGCGTAGTGTTGTGTTATTTCTCATATCTGTGCGTGCGTGTTGTGTTATTTCCTCTTCCTTTACCTTTTCACAATCAAGTTCTGAGGACATTGCTAGATTCAATGGATTGCTACCTTTTTTTCTCTATTTTTTCTGAAATTTTTTACAGTTTCTTTTAGTGGTTGGTAGGAAGTGGTAAACTATTTGTTATTTTCCTACTTTCATAATAGTCTAGACCGGACCAGACTGACTATGTTCGATCCGGTCCGGTCCGGTCTTTGGGTGTGGATGATGTCTGGACCGGACCAGACCAGACTGCCTAACTTTAATTGATCCAGTCTGTGATATCCATGAAAGACCGAACCAGACCGGACAGTTACACCCCTAGCTACCGTGGCATCACGCTCATACTAGGTTCTAGCCTATTTTGGACCATAGGGTGAAAAAATTTTGGAACCCATATTCATAAAAAATTATTAAAAATAATTCATTTAAAACAGAAATATTTATATATTTCATCAATTAAAACAACAATAAAAATAGGTATTATTAAAATAGAGCTGAAATAAAATAAAAAAAATTAACATAGGTAATAAAAACCCTTTTTTATGTTACTCCTTTCGTCCTTATATATAAGACCATTTTGGTTGAATTCACGTCCATTTAGATAAAGTTGGTTAATTTAGTTAATTGCATTGTAAATGTGAACATTTGGTATGATTTTTTTTCTTTTCAAAACTACCCTTATTATAAACATTATTGAGAATTTAAAAAGTGTTGAGTAAATAAGGATGTTTGTGAAAAAAGTACTTGATTGTCATTGACAATTGGTATAAGATCTTATAAATAGGAACAAAATAAAATTCTCAAAATGTTGTTATATTTAGGGATTGGGGGAGTCAGTTATAAAAATAAAGTTAATTAGTTCACCTATTTATAAGTCAAGCGAACAAATGGAAAAAAACAAATTAAGATATTATGCTGAAAATCATTAATAATTGAAAATACAAAAAAAAAACATGTAACTATTACGTTTTTAAAGAAATAAATAAATAAAAGTACCATTATAAAAAATTATGGGCCCCTAAAATTTTTGGACCCAGGGTGATCGCCCTCAAGGCCTTGCCCAAGGCCGGCCCTAGTCACACTCACCGTTGTCGCCCTACAATTTTCTGCATATTGCATGAGCAAGCCACCTTAGGGTTTTTGAGAAAAAGAGGAACCACAGATTGAAAGCAAGCCCAATGGTCCCCAAAACCCTAATGAGACACGATGCCTGATCTCCCTTAAAAAAATGGGATAATACAGCTAACTTGTGACGAGCTCTTGCACATGTGGCAAGGACCCTAATCATCCGAAAATTATTAGTTAGACCTGAATCATGTGGTTTAGAATTCATCTCAATCATTTACATTTTATTTTTTTAATTAGTTAAAAAATTCAAAAAATAAATAACAGATTGTGGTGATTATTCTAGACCATGTGGTCCCGAACCATCTAATAATGGCTTCTTATCGGCAGGCCAATAGCGCTAATTTGCTAAGCAAAGGCCATATCATTTTAATATAGTTGCTTGGAATGCCAATTCTCGGCTACCTATTAATTAAGAGCAAAGAAAAAAGTAGAGAAAGCCTAAAGATAAAAGGAAAGTTAAATTGTGAAGGCAAAGATCCAAAAAGCTTTGATAAAGACAAAGAGCTTCTCCCATCGAAAATCAATCTCAAAGGAGGTAGGAAGATTTCCATCAGGCCAGCAATGCTTAGTTCACTAGTTGAGGTTAACTATTGTTAATATAAAAATCTTGATGGCAATGACAAAATGCTCAATTCCCAATAAGGGCGATAACATTATCGCTTATCTTTTCTCATGCCTCTAAATTAAAAGCACATGTGATATATTTCCTATATCTAATAAACTTTGATTGTTGTTTAATTTTTTAAAAATCAAAATAATTATTAAATGAAAATGTAAACAAAGTTTCATTTTTGAAAAAAAAAAGATTAAATTAAGTTTAAAAAAAAAGGTAGAGTTAAAATGAAAATTAAGTTTCATTTCTTCAATATTATTTAAATGGAAAATGCGCAATGCACGTAGTATGGCTCAAGTCTTCACTAACTTATTAGCCAAAATGTGTTGTCCCTTATCACTTTTTTTTCATTGAAAAAAATTAAATTTTAATTAAAAATATATACTAACTTTATATTTTTTTCTGACTAATTAAAAGGTCTGGTACATGGAGTGCTACTTGTTGTGAGACAACAAATATGCTCAGATTCTTTTTTTTTAATAGCAAACAAAACAGATAACATTAAATTAAAAAAAACATAAGGGATACTCTCATCCCTAATATATAATATTTTTCAGGTGAGGCAATGGACAATTTCCTCGAACTATGTGTACCACTTCACAAGCTTGCCTTAAAAGGCAATTGGCTAGCAGCAAAGCATGTATTAGATCAAGATACAAGGCTAAGGAATGCTGCCATAGCACACGGGTGTCCTACAATACTGCATATTGCAGCAGGTGCAAACCAATATAAATTTGTAGAAGAGCTTCTACGATTCATGGACAAAGACCAAGATTATAGTGACTTGGAATTGCGAGATAGCAAAGGCAACACAGCATTCGCCTTTGCTGTTGCGGCTGGAAACATGCGAATCGTTGACTTAATGTTACAAAGAAATCCAAATTTACCAACAATCAGAGGCGGGGACGGAGTTACCCCTCTTCAGTTTGCTGCTTTGCAAGGAAAATGTAAGATGGCATTGTATCTGTATGACATGACCAAACATGTATTCGAAATTGAAGATTGGGACCTATTGTTCTTCACATGTATCAACACCGGAAATTACGGTACGTATATTAGTTGGTTTTGGATAATCATGTCATTTGTAGTCCTGCACTAAAATAAAAAAAATAAAAGAGATAAAGTGAATGAGTAATTATTACTTTTATTTTGCGCAAGATTTTGAATTCACAAATTTAGTTATGTGTTTCTTGAAAATGTTTATGGTATATATTTTCTGTTATTACATTTGCTTAAGTGGTACTCCTTCCGTTTCATTAAATTTGGCTTTTTAGGTTTGGACACACAGATTAAGAAAGTATTAATTATTGTAAGTATTATTTATAGTTTGTTCAAAATGCCTCTATTTAATCCTTATTAAAAGATGTAGTAGTATTTAATTTTTATTAGTAAGTGTGTCCATTGATTAATGTACAGTATTTTAGAGATGAAAGAGATAATAAAAGTAGAATTAATGATGAATAAGAGAAATGATTTAATGAAATGTTAAAATTGAAAAATCAAGATATGTCTTTTGTATTGAAAATGTAAAAGATCAAACAATATAAAATAAGAAAAAAAGTCTAAAAATACAAACATAATAATGTAATGGAGGGAGTATTGATTGAATTAAAATGTACACGCGTAAAATTTTTGGGGAAACTAGATATAATCAAATACTAGAAATTATAAAGATATGACGTGATATACGCATAACTAATGAGTGTGTGTGAGATCAACTACGCTGATTAAGATATTACCCATATTATTTTGTAGCCTTGGCTTTAAAAATGGTTGAAGAGAGAGAAGTGCTTGCTTTTTCACGTGATGGGAACGGAGAGCCAGGTAACACAGGTTTGCATCTATTAGCTCAAAAGCCTTTGGATTGTTGTTGTCAAAATCTTGAACATGGAACTCCGATCAAGATCAACCCAGGTAAATCCTTATACATTTACAATCTATTATTAGGCACACTAAGATAGACCCTAAGATTGGATTTTTATTTATGTACGAACCTCATATATATATATATATATATATATATATATATATATATATATATATATATATATATATTCCATGTTAATTTAATCCAAAGGAAAGAAAAATTTCTTGCATTAATTTTGATCTTTTACATTTAAGATATATCTTTCATTAAGTTGCCAAATTTTGTGTTCTAGGCATGAAGCAACATGTAGTTCTTCAACTGGTTAAGTTCCTCTGGGAGACGATTCTTCGCATAAAACACTCAAAGCAAGAGATAAGAGATATCATAAGTCAACCTTCTCAACTATTATTTATGCTGCAAAAGTTGGCAATTTTGGGTTCTTGTCAGAGCTTATCAGTGCTTATCCTAGCTTGATATGGGAAACGGACAATAATAATCAAACTATAATTCACATAGCTGTTCTATATCGCCATGCTAGTATCTTCAATCTCGTACATGAAATAGGGACTCAAAAAGATATTATAGTGACATATAAAGAAAATACTGAAAAAAACACTCTACTGCATTTGGCTGCAAAATTAGCACCACCAAGTCAACTTGAATTAGTTTCTGGAGCAGCATTCCAAATGAGCCATGAGATATCCTGGTTTGAGGTATAACCCTTTTATTTTCATGTATTTGCATCAATCATGCTACTTGTATGCATCCACATAGCACCATATTCCAATCCTATATGTATACTTTGAAAATTATTTTACTATCATACATTCATGCCAAATATGGGGAATTAATGATTATAAGCTCCCCTACATCTAAAATAACATGAAATACTTTATAATAAATATGAAATGTGGCAACTATTAAAAAAAAGTAGAGGTATTTTTCAATTACTATACATATACATGCTGTAATTCCTCTAACATGAGGAATTCACTTTAAAATTAAAAAAAAAGTAAATATTTATAGATATTAATGAAAAAATTAAAGGGAAAGGTAGGAATGCAAAACAAAAAAAACTTTACAATTTGTTATATGTATTTATATATAAACTTTATGTATCATTATATTATCCTAGTAATATTATATTATATGCACTTAACAAATCAACTTAAAAATCCTTTTAACCATACATATAAGTAACATTTGTTATAGGGTGATATTTGTCTCATCAATGATTGGTCCTCAAGTGACTCATGCCAACATAATGTGGTTAGGAGGATAGTTAGGTTGATTTGTTTAGAAAATATATCATTTTTAATGATATTAATAATTGCTTTTCAAACTGTGAGGGCACTTATACCTTGTTTAATAAATCAACTTAAAAATCCTCAACCATACATATAAGTAACATCTGTCTTAGGGAGATATTTGTCTCGTAATTGGTTGGTCATCAAGTGACTCAATTCAACATTATGTGGTCGGAAGGATAGTTAGATTGTTTTGTTAGGAGGAAATATCATTCTTAATTTCTAATAGTATTAATGATTCCTTTTCAAACTTTGATGGCAGTTATACTCATTTAACAAATGAATAACTTAATATGACAGGAGGTAAGCAAGATCATGCAACCATCATACAGAAATATGAGAAATTCTAAAGACTTAACTGCTCGTGAATTATTCACAAGGGAGCATGCAAAGTTAAAGAGCAAAGGCGAGTCTTGGACGAAAGGAACTGCTGAGTCTTGCATGCTTATCTCAACTGTCATTGCAACTGGGGTATTCTCTGCTGCAATTCAATTACCAGGGGGTAACAATGATAAAGGATCGCCAAATTACTTGGACAAAATAGCATTCCTAGTGTTTGCTATATCAGATGCAATTGCATTCATCTCATCTGCAACCTCAATTTCAATTTTCTTGTCTATTCTTGTCTCTCGTTTCGCGGAGTATGATTTCCACAAGTCCTTACCCTTGAAGTTGATAATTGGTTTGATCATGCTATTCATATCCATAACAAGCATGATGGTTGCATTCAGCAGTATCTTCTTCATAACCTACTACCATGGTTTGAAGTGGGTTCCCAGTTTTGTTTCAATATTCGCATGTCTGCCAATATTTTTATTTATATTTCTTCAATATCCACTATGGTCAGCTATCATATACTCAACCTACTATTGCAGGACTCTATTTAAGCCAAGAATAAAAATGCTTTACGTGTTAGAGAAGTAGATTCGATGTAATGTTGGATAAAATTCTGATCAATTGAAGTGGTAAAAATTGTAATATTGGATTTGAAAATCTCATTTAACTCGACGCCTACTTTGTTTTGTAACAGCATGTTACTTTCTTTAAAAAAAAAATTGTTTAATTTTCATTTTTTTAAATATGATGAAGTCATGAAACAAATAAGGAAACACAAGGAGAGAGGTTAAAGTTTAGATCTTAAAAAACATTCAACAAAAGAAACAAATAAAATACTAGCTCTTATCCCTTGCAATGCACGGGTTGTTGATATTAAATTTTTTTATATTAAATATTTTAAATTAAAGATTATTATTATTTTCATTATAAAGTAAAGATTATTATTAAACAATAACAAAAATAATTATAAAAAAGGATTATTCAATATACTTTATTATGATAAATAAAAAATTATTATTATTATTTTGATTTTTTTTGTTTGATGGTATTATGAGAATAATTAATGTAAATCATAATATCCCTTATTTCATTGGAAGATAATGACAGTTCGTTTTTTAATATTATATCTTTTTTATGTATAGATCAATATTAAATTAATGTATTCCTTATTTAGTTGATCGATAATTAGCATGTTTTATTAATTATAGTGAAATCATAATTAAACTTTTTTATTTTTATCCTGTGTAATGCACGAATTATTAATATTTAAATATTTTAAAGTAAAGATTATTATTAAACAACAATAAAAATGAGCTTGTTAAAAAATTTTGTACTTCCTTATATAAATAAAAAATAACATTTTTTTATCTGAGATTTTCCTTATTTATTCAATAGATAAATTAACATTTTTTACATGATTATTAACTTTATTATGATGAATCAAAAATAAATCAGAATTAGATATTCCTTATTTATTTAATAGATAAATTAATATTTTTATATGATTATCAACTTTATTATGATAATTAAAAACAAATCAGAATTAAATATTTTGATCTTTTTTGTTTAATGATATTATGAGAAAATTTAAGGATAAATTGGAATATCCACTATTTCATAGAACATGAAGAATATTGAAATTTTTATTTTTGACTATCTTGGTTAACACATTGCACTTTATTATGAATATAATGTTGGCTTTTTTTTTATATATTTAATATTATATTTGTCTATGTATAGATGAGTATTAAATTAATGTACTCCTTATTTAATTGATCAATTAATTAACACGTTTTATCATGATATTATGATTAATTATTAGAGTGAAATGAAAATTAAACTTTTTTATATTTTTTGTTTGATGGTATTATGAGTAGATTTAAAGATAAATCAAAATATTTTCTATTGCATAAGACATGATAATTTAGCATATTTTAAATATAATTATCACATCTGATATGAAAAATTATATATAATTAAACCAAAATTATACATTCTGATTTTTTTATTGGATAATATTATAAGATATTTCTAATATTTATTTGTTGGATAAATTAATATTTTTTACCATTATTATTTTTTAATATAATTATCACATTTATTATTATTATTATTATTATTATTATTCATATTTAAATATTTTGATTTTTTTCATCGTTTATCATATCCATAACAAGCATGATGGTTGCATTCAGCAGTATCTTCTTCATAACCTACTACCATGGTTTGAAGTGGGTTCCCAGTTTTGTTTCAATATTCGCATGTCTGCCAATATTTTTATTTATATTTCTTCAATATCCACTATGGTCAGCTATCATATACTCAACCTACTATTGCAGGACTCTATTTAAGCCAAGAATAAAAATGCTTTACGTGTTAGAGAAGTAGATTCGATGTAATGTTGGATAAAATTCTGATCAATTGAAGTGGTAAAAATTGTAATATTGGATTTGAAAATCTCATTTAACTCGACGCCTACTTTGTTTTGTAACAGCATGTTACTTTCTTTAAAAAAAATTGTTTAATTTTCATTTTGTTAAATATGATGAAGTCATGAAACAAATAAGGAAACACAAGGAGAGAGGTTAAAGTTTAGATCTTAAAAAACATTCAACAAAAGAAACAAATAAAATATTTCATAAGTAATTTCAGCAAAGCCAAGATTATACAGTCCTTATCACAAAGCTCAGATTATTTTTCACTATGATCAAGGGTATTTGCAATATTCTTTTCATACCTGGCCTATACAAGCCCAACATAGAGTATTGTTTTCACACCTAGCTCATCCAAGCTCAAACACTTGCTATTATTTTCACACCTATCGTTCTTCACTATTTTGTGTGGTTTCAATCTGTTTGGAATCATCTTTATCACAATGTTTACATCATTATGCTTAAATAGAGAATCCCATAGATTGTATTCTTCCTTTTCTCAAATATAATGGCAAAATCCCTTTCTTCTTTCGGCCTTTCTAACATATTTTTGGCTGACCGGGGTATGAGTTCAAATAGAAAATCTAAAATCATCTTAGGATGCATACTATTTGAGTTGAGGCTCTACAGAGGAGGTTTATTGTTGATTACTCTAAATGATTAGAATGGTTATCATGGAACATCTATATGTTTATGAATGACCATTATAAGACCTTTTTGTGTAGATAACTATTCTACAAGTGTCACATTGGTGGCAATGATTTTAAAATTCACTTTACAGATGGAAGCATAGGCAGAGTTACTTAGTTTTCTCATTTATCCCAAGTACCAAGAATCAAATTCGTTGTCGGCGTACTGGGTTTGTCATGAGAAAAATGATTTAAAGACCTACAAACCTACAAACTTGCATATAAAATTATGACATTTGTTATTTTCAAGTTAAAAAAAATTAGATAAAAGAACTTAAGTGACAAATATCAAGATCCTAATGTATAAGCTTATGAGTAAGTCTTAGGTCTCTCAATCATTAGTCTTGTCATAAAGAGATAGAGTTTTGTAAAAGGAACATAAAAAATGGTGAACTCCAAAAAAATTGTGTGGCCATGGCCAAACCCATACCACGTACCAGACAGGGCCGACCCTAGAGATAGGCCCAAGAAGTGATCGCCTAGGGTCCAGGGTACAAAGGGACTATTCATGATGGTCCTACTGCAGAGACGGTTTCTCTTCGCCTCTTCACGACGAGCTTGTGAGAGCCTTGAGATTCCAAAATAGCTTTGGTACACCAATAGTATGAGTTTTGGCTTAATCGATTGACGGAAGATGTCGTTTAAGTGACGAGATCGTCGTTGTTCATCAGTGCCCGATGCTTGTCAATATTTAACGTCTTGAGGAAGCAGGTCGTAGTGACCCATGTCGGCATGGATCTTGTAAACTTTGATCGAAGCACCGTCGTAATAGTTGTTATTCCAATTGGTGTCCAATCTGGTCTAGGATTGTTCACGATTCTTTGCCTGAATTAATGATCTTTCTCTTTACTAGAGACAAGAAGAACAGAGATCAATTAGGAGTTCGTAATACTATCATCCCCAAGTCGTATGTCCTCATGAGGATTTGTTCTTGATATGACATAACAATAAATGCAAATTGCGAATTCAATACGCATAAATAGGTTTTGGCTAAAAAAACACCAAATATATTTGGTGTTTAAATACACCATGGGTTAATTTAATGATTGAGTTTACTTGTAACCCGTTGGGTAAATAACATGTATCAACTTAATGAATTTCTAAATATAAACCTCATTAATGAACTTATATATTGTTTGCATTTAAAGATTTTTTTATTAATAAGTAATAAACAAAATTATCTATATATATATATATATATTTTAATTATCATGTATGCTATAAGTTTTTAAAATGATTTATTTTTTAAAAAAATTATAAATTCTAATTTCACTAAATTATATCAGAAATATTAATTTATGAAAGTGTAAATCAATTAATTTTTTCATTGAAGTATCTCTAACATAGGGAATGTAAATCAATTGACTGGGATTATCCTGATATTTGAGGGTGTAAATTAAATAATTTACCAATACCAAGGTTATTTTGTCATCGTGTGTCGTATGATTTATTTTTTATTTTCAATGTATTGGATTATTAAACCAATACAAAAAAGTAATTTTAGAATATGTTCTTGAAAAAATAATCAAAATTCGACATCTACTTCATAGGTTCTATTGATTATTTTTTATAAGATTATTTTTTGAGATATGTGTAATTTTTTTATTCTACCCTTATCACTCGAATAACAATAATTAACTTCATACCCGTTTTTTAATTTACTCGTAAAAATAATCTTCTTTACACTATCTAAATAAAATAGATTAGCTTAAATTCATTTTCAGCTAACATATCTAAATATAAACAAATTATAATTTTAACATGTTATAAGCTTAATAGATTATAGTTACAAATAATGAAAATAATCATAATATAATTTTTTCAGCTATATCAAACACACACTTAAATGACGATCCATGTATAATTCACATGAAAGATTAATTTAATAGACTATGACTCCTAATGTGAACTTATGTGAAGACTCAACATTTCAAAATTAGGCATGCCAATGGGTAAGGTTTGGGGCGGGTTTTGCCAATACCAACGTCGCGCCCATTAAGAGCAGGGCTGATTTGGGTGCGGATTTAAGTAGAGCGGGTATGAAAAGGTGAAACCCAAACACATCCCATCGAGTTCGGGGAAACCCGCTGATAATCCATCCAATTATTTTTTAAAATTATATTTTATTGTATTAAAAAAAATCATAAATTACAATTCAAATAAAATATAATAATAAACGTCAAATTTTAAAAATATCTCAAATATTGTGAATTAAATCATGGTTTTTGAAAAATATGTTAGTTTGACTTCACCATTTAACCATTATTATAATAAAAATTATTTGATTTTTATTTTAGTGTGGGTTTGGGAGCGGAGGCGGGGCAAGCACTTACAATCCCAAACTCGCTCCCCCATCTTTTTAAAGCAAATTTTAGTTTCGAGTTTCTCCAAACCCAGTTAAAGCAGGTTTCACCCATCAAATTTGGATCGATTTCGAACGGGTACCATGGATGTGGGTTTTATTGTCATCCATATCCAAAATCATAATTGTTAGAAGTGATCGTCAATCTACATCATATAATTTTCAATGCATTATATATAATTTTCTTATTTAACTTTAATATTTGAATATAAATATTTATGAATAATGTTATTAATAGGTAAATATATTTCTACAAAAGACATAAAGGTATTTTTTTTAAAAAAAAAATGTTACAATGTGTTGTTTTGTTCCAACTGAAAAATCACTTTTCTCATATTACATTTTTTAATTATCTATGATATAAGTTTTTTTTTATAATTATTTATTTTTATAAAATCATAAATTTTTATAATTAACATATTTATACAAATTATATAAGGGCATTTTTGTCTATAGTAATATGTTATACTATGTTAATTTGTTCAAACTGAAAAATCACCTTCTGCATATTTCGTTTTTAATTATCTATGCTATAAGTGTTTTTAATAATTATTTATTTTTAAAAAATTATAAATTTTATAATTACATATTTGTACAAAACATATAAGGGTATTTTTGTGTACAATAATATGTTATATTATGTTAATTTGTTCCAACTGAAAAATTATCTTTCTTATATTATACTATTTTTTAATTATCTATGTTATTTGTTTTTTTATATAATTATTTATTTTTAAAAAATCATAAATTTTTATAATTAATATATTTCTACAAAAACACATAAGGGTATTTTTTTTTACAATAATATGTAATACTATGTTAATTTGTATCAACTGAAAAATCATCTTTCTCATATTATATTTTTTAATTATTTATGTTATAAGTTTTTTTATAATTAATTATTTTTTAAAAAAATTATAAATCCCAATTTCATTAAATTAATGTGTATTTAAATAAAAAAATCAGTAAAAAAATTATTATTTTTTAAATTTATGATGTACGTAAAAAAAATAATTTAACAATTAAAAAAAAGTAAAAGCTTCTAAAATCTTTAAAGATTACAATAATGAATAATGAATCATCATTTCAAAAAAAAATATAAAAGATTACAATATTAAATGATGTATAACGTAACCTGTTATACCTATTATGACAGGTAAATAAGGATTGTGCGTGTATCCACCAAAACAAAATCCGGTGTAACTTAGCCTTCACCGCATAAGTAATCAACATCATTTTTCATTTTTGACATATTTAACATAAATCAGATTCAGATATGTAAACATGTAAAGAATAATTTAAATAAGGGCATTACTTCCATGCAATTAAAATTGGGATGGTAGCACAACAATCCACTAATATACCAATGGCAGGGTGACAAATCATTTAATGAGACATGCATGTCATCATCTAGTGGTCAAAATTAAAGGACTTATCACCTATCCATTAGTTTTATTAGTGGATTGTTGTGCTACCATCTCAATTTTGATTGCATGATAAAAATATTCTTTAAATAATTGTGGTTCATAGGCAAACAGTTATTGTTATGATTATAATGATCAACAAATAATAAGTTAGATGACCATTTCTTATTTTATACATGATGAGGAGCTTTGATCCTTGATGTGTGATCTAGAGAATGTCATGGTGCTCCTCGTTGGAGTTGTTTGTTGTGCTTTGTGTCGGAGTTCTTCTTATTCGTCATTATGGTAGAAGTTGTTGGTGGGATTTAGTAATTTACCTCCCCACAGACGATGTTAATGTTCTATCCAAATTAGACAGATGCCCCTGTTAAGGATGAGGGTCTTTGTGAATGACTTTTAGTTTGACAAGAGTGAACTCTCGGTCCTACGTACCCATTCGAATTTGGTTATGGGGATCAAGACTATTTAGTTCTATCAAGCACGTTGAAATAGTGCATGAGGGGAGAACAAGACTAATTCGAATTTTCCCTAAGAGTAATTAGCGATATGGCCCCTACTCTTAGAGAAGTTGTTTGTGGTATAAGATCTCCTTCGTTGATGAAGTGGTTTGCCGCTTAGGATCCTAGAGTTAAGACTCCAGTACTGCTTGGCAATGAGCTTCAAGTGATTGATGAACCTTCAAGGTGGGTTTGGATACAACCGCCACCGTGTAGGACAACAAGAGTTTGACTACCTTACAGTTGAATCTCTCTCTGATCGAGGAGTGTTGCCGATGCTCTCTAGGAGTATGTATGGTGTTTATAATGATGAGTATTGGATCTTGTGTATGATTATGAGTGATTCTGGTTTTGTAATGTCTTCGTCCTTTGATGGAGGTTGGTATTTATAGAGTTCTCATGGGATGTTGTATTGTCCTTGATCAATCTTCTATTTCTGAGGATAATCTTCCTTTATTTTATGTCCTTGGGTAGATTAGATTATTACGATAGATAATCTTATAGGATAAATAATGTATCTTCCCATTATCCTCCAGATTATTGGGATAAATCCACCATGTATCTTTATAAAATCCATCATTATATGTAGGAGATTGATTTAGTAATTAAATGTCATTGTCAGCGTGCTGACCAGGCCTTTGTCCGGGCTCGATGGACCTATTGTTGGCTTGTTATCCAATGTTGTAGGTCGGAGGAGCTTGACTGTAATCCTTCTGAAAGGTTCCTACCTCCTCGATCACGGAAGGGCTATTATGTGGGACAGGTAACCCTAACTCGTGACAGGACCAAAATAGGTTGAAAAAGTCATACCGATCTAAGTTAATTCAACTTTAGAAAAAAGTGATGTCTCAATGGCCATGTCATAACAACTTCGTGCATTCAACCTTTTCAAAGCAAATTATCATGATAGGGGGCATCTTACTAGTATGCCATTAATTGTAACCTTGAGGCACTTATACATCAACAATTTGACTTCAAACCAAGATTAAGAATTCTAATTGGCATGTTTGGCGTTAGGAATACCATCTCAATTCTTCTATAGGATCTACGTAAGGGTGTAAGCGGTTCTATATCAGACCAGACAAAAAAGATGCAATCTGGTCTAGTCTTGTGATTTGCATTACAAGAAAAATGCAAATTAGCAACGGAAAAATCTCTTGCCAATCCCTCGCAAATCCGAATTAGCGACGGATTTGCGAGCAATGCGTCTGTTGCGTCACGTTCATCGCTAATTGGCGAGAGAATATTTCCCTCGCAAATCCCTCGCAAGAGTCGTTCAAGGAATTGGTCAAATTTATCATATGTCCGTCGCTAATTAGCGACGAAGAGTTTCTCACAAATTCATCGCTGGTTACTTTAATTTGCGAGAGCTTAATCCCTCGTAAATCTCTAGCAATTGATTTTTTAGAAAATTGGTTTAATTTTCTCATCAAGCCGTCGCAAATTAGCGATCAATAATTCCTCGCAAATTCATCGCCAGCGAATTTTATTTGCGAGGGTTTATCCCTCGCAAATCTCTCGCACATTTTCATCCCTCGCTAATTGGTGACAAGAGGTCCCCCTGCCCACTACAAAAAAGGGACATTTTGCAACAGTTTTTGGATTGTTTTTGCGTCACTAATATTTTGTTAAAATGATTGCGACAGTTAAAACTGCCGCTAAACCATATAATGAATTTAAAAAAAATTGCCGCAAAACGTCCTTCTACCCGTATATCTGTCTTTCTTGCTATGTTTTCTCAAATTATATTAGCATATAGACAAACGTTCATTCATAAGAATTAAAAATCTAATGCAATATGAGAACTAAAACAAAATGTTAAATAATGTTTTCATCTTTTGTAACTTCCCTATACAAAGTTGATACATACTTGTCAAAATCTACTATGAAAAATGAAAAGCATGTTAAGTTGACCCAACAAAGTCTAACCCTATTACAATTTGATGGGCAATTGAATTTCGAAATAAGATTTCCAATTGCTTTGTGCAGCACTTATAATATCTACCGACAAATTTTTGGTTTGTTGGGCTTCAAGTGTTTTGTTATCCATGCCCTGAAATTAGTATAATATACATCAGGACCAAACTAAAAATAATAAATTATTCCAAAATTAGTTTGACAAATCATACTAATATGCTATTCAATTCCCTAATTCATAAGTATCCATAATCAGAATTTACCATTTGATCAAAGGCCTCCTGAAAAGCATTATGTGTGACATGTTTCTTACTAAGTTTGTTCTGCTTGGGAATTAGTTCAATTCTTCCTCTCATTTGTGTGTGCCTGATCACAATATTTAATTGAGGCATGTCAGTTGAAAACATACATATCAAAGCTGTTGGAATTAAAACATATAGGAACATAAACTTACTCCGCGCACCAAAGATGACTCAGAATGACAACAATCAATTGCAGAGTCATATAGAAAATTATCAATCTCCAAAGAAGTGTTGTAAAATTGTTTGTTACTACTTCTGGCCCTAGTTTCTTTTTTGCTTTAGAGCTATATAGCACCAAGCAGCAGTGGTCAAAATAACATTAAAATAACAAAAACATAATTGGACACTAATTGTAGAAACTGAAATGCATAGATAACAAAAACATGCAAAAATTGAAACGCATAGTTCAGCGAGAAGATCAACAAGTTTGGCTTTGGCAAGGGGTTTAAGGAGCAGGCAAAGCTCTTCCTTGGAAGTGAAAGCATATTCACCATTATGGAACTAGTATAGCTGTCTCTTAAAATCTTCAAAATCCTCCCCAAGTATCCATTATATATGAATACAATCTAATAAAAAAAATCACTTTCATTCATTCCCTCTTTCATGTATTGAGAGATTTAGAGCATCCGAATCAATCCATATTAGAAAGGGTTCGATTCCATCACAAACAGGCACAAAGTAAACATCGGTTCAACCATTCCAAGTCCAAATTAGATTAAGAAAAACCAAGAAGATCGTAAAGGACTGAAGAACATAACTCACAGGAAATGGAATCAGGTTAGCAAAAATCTAAGGAAAACGGATATGAGACAATAAGATACGCTAATCACGAACAAGTTAAAAGTTCATAAAATAACGGAAAGATAAATGATATATCGGGAAAATATCTGTTACAATACATGTCAGTGAATAACAACCAAATTGATCCACTTTAAAAATTGACAAAGAACCTAATTACAATTGTTTGATCCATTCAATTGAATTACAGACATAGAAAAATCAGTTTATTTTCTGTTTCAATTTTGCATCTTTGCTTCATATAAACACCCAAATTAATCAATGCAGAAACAAATTTTATTAACAAATACTATTTTATAAATTAGATTATGGTTATAACAACATATAGGCCAAAATTAAAAAGGCAATGTTTCGAAGGAGAATGAAAATGTTCCTGTAAGTTTTGCTATAATCAGCAGAGACAAACATTGGTATTCATTGACATTTGTTCAATTGTGAACTGATTATATATACTCTTCAAGTAAATCTAACTATCTTGATACTTCTCTTAAGAGGAACACAAACGTACTCGTTTTGAAGTACATTAATCAAGGATATATAAAAAATCGGAATCATTCATACACTCTTATCAGTTCCTATCAGAGATTATGCCACTACTTCTAGTTCTAATTTCTTTTTTGCTCTAGAGCTATATAGCACCAAGCAGCAGTGGTCAAAATAAAATTCAAATAACAAAAACATAATAAGACACTAATTATAGACACTAAAATGCATAAATAACAAAACCAAACACAGTTTAACACAATGGTCAATAACATTCCAAAACAAATAATCACTGTATGATTATTACCAATATTATTATGATTAGCATTATCATCATCAACAAGGAACAACACAAAGTGATTAAGGAGGTGGGTTTAACCTTAAATTCTAATTTTGAAGTAGTGGATAGGAAAAGACCGGTTCAATTCAGACCTGGTTCAAGGCAAAATCAGTGATAAATTGAAAAACTATTTTTACATAACTAATATTATTTATTAAATCTCAAGTTTAAATATTTGTTTTGCAACAATGATAAATTAGTGATAAATTGAAGGTGCAAATGATGAGATAACACACCTCAAATAAATACAACTTTAGTGATAAATTAAGCTCCCTCCTTCCTCTGAATACAAGAGATCGAGTAATATGTCAGATTAGTCCCTGACTTTATAAGCGTAGGTCAAGTTAGTCCCTGACTTTATCGAAATAGCAATTTAGTCCCTGAGATAGGAGAACGCGATCAAGTTAGTCCCTGCCGTCATTATCGCAGGGATGTATTTGCTTTAAAATGGGATAAAGATAGGGACGTATGTGAATTAAAATGGAATCTCAGGGACTAAATTGTTATTTTGATAAAGTCCAGGACTAACTTGATCGATGCTTACAAAGTCAAGGACTAATCTGACATATTACTCACAAGAGATCTGTTAAGAGCACAAAAAGATTAGACTCATACACTTCATACCTCAAATGATAATATAACCGCAACCTAAAAAAATTATGCTTTGATATATTGATATAGTAAGATATGTGTCCTTATCTATTGCAATGCCATCAAATTCCAAAGTAGCATCCAAAACACCAAATAACAGTATAAGAAATAGCAGCCAACCATAACCAAAGAGAGTTAATAACTTATTTTTTATCAAATAGGTGTGTAAGACTCAACACTCAAAAACCATTGCTACAATAAACCATTGCACATAAACCAGAAAAAACCAAAAACCAGAAAAACTAGAAAAATAGAAAACCATTAACTCATTGCTATAATGAAAAGTTAAGGGATTTATAAATTTAAAACCAGAATAAAAAGGAGGGCAAAATAGAAAACCCTAAACCTCTCCTCTAAACCAAAATCAAAAAGAGAGCAAAATTGAAAACCCTAAACCTCTCCTCTAAACCCAGAATTGAAAGGAGGGCATAATAAAAAAACCATAAACACAAAATCGAAACTTAACAGAGAATGAGAGAGAAAAATGAAAATAAAGAGTGCGATTTCATGCTGAGAGCGGTGGATGACGATGCCAAGCGACGGCGGATGACGATGTGAAGCGGCGACGGATGACGATGCTAAACGGTGGTGGAAGACGAGTGTGATAAGCAGGTGTATGTATTCACCAACTAAAAGGAATGGATAATAAGAAAAGCTACTAGAGACCAAAGAGCTTGACGTGAAGCGCTTACCTCAATCATTCCACTTCTAACAGAAGATATGGAAACATCGATGAGGAAGAAATATACTGGCATAGGAGGCCGCACCATATATTCAGCTGGGGCAACAAAACCACAGTACCCTTTGTAAGCTCAGGTCGTTGATTCAAATCAACCATTCTGCCAGTGGCATCTAATTGTGCATAATATTCACCAGGAACTGTACATATTACTCAACATATTAGCATCTTAAGAAATATAATACTAAACCCCGTACATTTGCAAGTTACATTTAAGGCAAGCAACTTTCATCACAGAATAGAAGTTCTCAATTACGCATGCAGGTTATGAGTCTAGACTAGTGGCTTCTCATTGTGGCGTACTTACAAGTCCATTTATCGTGATAGTAAAAACCACAACTCTATATTTGGCACAAATATGCCGAATTAGCAAAGTCTCAGAGCAAGTTTGGCCACCATGATACTGTTAAGCTGAAATAGTGAAGGAAGGAGAGAACGATAGGCAAGAGAGAAAACAGAAGAAAATAATTAAACAAAGCACTTCATTCTTACTCCTAGCAACCAAGCTGCAATCAGATATAGGCAAAAGATCCCTAATTACACCAAGAGATACGTATGGGCCAGGCCCAAAATACTAACTTAAATAAAAATATAACAACTGCATTATATCTTTAATGAATAAAGTCCTTGAGTCATTTGGGCTTAGATCTGCACCGAATCCTTGGCCCAACATTGCCCTCCTCTTCAAGTGGACACTTATCCTCAAGGGTATCAGCAGAAGCTTGTGGAACATTGGATTCCTTTTGACCACAAGTACCAAGGGACAGTTGTTTGGTACCACGTGAAGGGTCAGAAACCTTATCACTTTGGCATGTGGGAAGCTGAACACCTTTAGAGTCTTTCAAAGACTTGGAACTCAACACAATCTCTCTCTCTTCTTCAAAAAACTCTATTTCTTCTTTCAAATACTTAGAACTCAGCACATTCTCTCTTTCTTCTTCATGAAACTTCTTTCCTTCTCTCACAACCGAACTGGGTGGCTGCTCCTTAGGCCTTACCACACTCGAAGCATGCACCCCCTATGCCAGCGAAACTGATGCTGCGGAGTCATGGAGAGTGGACGGCGGTGGTGGAGACACGAGGAGCGCAGCATCCTCATGAAGGGACTCGACATCGTCGCGGGTTGCAGCTGTCACGGAAGAGGCCGCCGGTGAGGAAGTAATGGACGGGCAGCGGAGTATGTTCTCTGGAAGGGTCTCCATGGAAACGGCGGAGAAGACTCACGTGAAAGACATCGTGGATCCGAAAGGAGGGAGGCAGATCCAGATGGTAAGCGACCTTACCGATGCGGCTCATCACCTTATATGGCCCATAGTACCGGCGGGCTAGCTTCGGGAACGGTCGGCGATGAAGAGACTGCTGACAGTGTGGCTATAGCTTCAATAGGACCCAGTCACCAACCTCAAAGGTAAGATCTTTACGATTTGAGTCTGCCTGAGCTTTCATCCGTTGCTTAGATCTGATGAAATGGAACTATAGATCTTGTATTAGTTGTTGTCTCTATTTTAAAGTTGTTTCTAATGATGGTATATCTGTACACTGTACTGCCTGAAACGAAGTCCTTGAGGGAGGGAGGAGGACGTCCATAAAGAGCCTGGAAAGGGGACATGTGAATGGTAGAATGGTGGGATGTATTGTACCAGTACTCAGCAAGATGTAGAAAACGATACCAAGTGCGTGGGTTCTCACTTGCAAAGCACCGCTGGTATGTTTCCAAACACCGATTAACTACTTATGTCTGACCATCAGTTTCCGGATGGTACGCTGAACTATATTTCAATGCTGTACCTTGCAGACGAAAGAGTTCTCTCCAAAAGTGACTAAGAAAGATCTTATCACGGTCAGACACAATAGATTTAGGGATCCCATGTAACCGGACTATGTCTGTAACGGAACGAGCTGCTACTTGCTCTGTTGAAAACTTGGAAGGAAGGGAAACAAAGTGGGCATACTTGGACAGACGATCAACAATCACCCAAATCACCGTGTGTCCATGAGAAGAAGGTAATGCAACAATAAAATCCATGGATAAATCTTCCCAAACTCTAGCTGGTGTAGGTAGTGGTTGTAGTAGCCCTTGATATTTTTGTGGCATGTATTTGTGTGTTTGGCAGGTTTGGCACGACTGTATATGCTGTTTTGTTTGAGTATACAACCCTGGCCAATAACACCAAGAAGCCAGACGAGCCAAAGTTGGTTTAAGACCGGAGTGACCAGAGTGTGGAGAGGCATGAAACTCTGAAAGAATGGACTGTCGGAGGCCCGACAAATCAGGTATAAACAGTCGATCTTTATAATATAACAACCCTTTGGACAAATGAAACAAATGCTCATCCTTTTCTTTGGTTTCAATGCTGTGAATGAGAGCCTTCCCTTATGCGGAGAGATAAGATGATGAAAGTTGTGTAAGAATCTCTGGAACCGGAGAAGAGATGGCAGCCAACAAAGGAATCTCCTCGGAATGGCATCGTGAGAGAGAATCAGCGACACAGTTAGTCTTCCATGTTCTGTAAATAATTTCATAACTGTACCCTATCAATTTGGATGCCCATTTCTGTTGCTCTGGTGTATGGAGAGTTTGTGTCATTAGATGTTTTAGGCTTTGTTGATCTGTCTTTATTTTGAAATGCCTCCCCACTAAGTACTGTCTCCACATTTTCATAGATTCAGTAACAGCAAACATTTCCCTCACATATGCGGATGCAGCTTGCATACGTGATGACAACTTCTTACTGAAATAGGCCACAGGATGCCCATCTTGAGACAAAACTGCCCCAATGGAGACCCCCGAAGCGTCAGTTTCAACCTCGAAGATCTTGCTGAAATCAGGCAGTCGTAACACTGAAGTCCCTATCATTGATTTTTTTTAAATTTGTAAAGGCCAAATGTGCCTCCTCTGTCCATGTAAAAGTTTTATTTTTCAGTAAGTCGGTGAGGGGAGCGGCTAGGGTGGCGTAGTGCTTCACAAACTTGCGATAAAAACCGATAAGGCCCAAAAAACTACGAAGTTGAGTGAGGGAACGGGGAACGGGCCACTCCTGCATAGCTTTAATCTTTTCTGGATCAGGACAAACAACACCTGCTGATATAATGTGACCTAGGTAGCTAATAGACTCAACACCAAAAACACATTTGGAAAACTTAACGTAAAACTGGTTAGTGTCTAACAAGGATAACACAATATGCAGGTGCTTTAAATGCTCATCTAGGCAGGAACTATAAATTAAAATATCGTCAAAAAATACTAAAACAAACCGACGAAGGTATGGACGAAGCAAATCATTCATAGCAGCCTGAAATGAGGAAGGGGCATTTGTGAGGCCGAAAGGCATCACAAGAAACTCATAATGCCCATCCAAAGTGCGAAAAGCAGTTTTATGTGTGTCATGGGGGTCAACACGAATTTGATGATAACCTGCACGCAAGTCAATTTTAGAAAAAAAATAGTAGCACCATGTAACTCATCTAATAATTCGTCGATTGTAGGCATCGGAAATCGATCTTTGACTGTGATAGCATTTAATGCGCGATAATCCACGCAAAACCGCCAACTTCCATCTTTTTTTTTAACTAATAAAACTAGTGAAGAAAAAGGACTAGTACTAGGTTTAATAATTCCTTCTCTAATCATCTCTTGCACTAAAGTGGTAATAGTTTCTTTTTGGGAATGAGGGTAACGATATGGTCTAGAGTTCACAGGGGAGGAATGAGGTAGTAAGGGAATTTTGTGGTCATGGGAACGAATAGGGGGAAGGCTGGTGGGCCGCTTAAAAACATTAGGAAATTGGTCTAAGAGTGTAGTGATGGTTGGGGAAATTGGGCTAGTGGGACTAGGTGTTTGAATTGATAGTTGGGCTGGTGGGAGAAAGGTGATAGTATGCAGTGAAGCCACTGCATCAGTGTGTAATAGGCGAGAGAGGTGATGGAAAGTGGATGGGGTTAATGGTGGTTGATTACTGCCATTTAAGGTGATTGTAGAGTCTCCAATATTAAATTGCATCGAGGGCACAGAGAAATCAGAGATAATGGGCCCAAGAGTGCGTAGCCATTCAATACCCAAAACAACATCTGCACCTTTAATGGGAAGTAGGTAAAAGGGAATATGGAAAGTGTGATTTTGTAGCACAATCGGGGTGTTATCACAACGCCCACTGCAATAAATATGAGCACCATTTCCCACCATGATAGAGAATTGGGGAGTAGTTGTTATTGGTAGCTGTAGAAAGTTTGCAATTCGTGGTTGGAGCACATTATGCGAGCTGCCAGTGTCAATTAAAATGGTGACCGCAAACCCAAAAATAGTACCATTAAACTTTAGTGTCCTGGGGAAAAATTCCCTTCTAAAGCTTGGTCTGAAAGCTGAAAATGCATTGGGTCCTCCAGTTGGTGGGCTTGTGGGGGTGTGCTGTCAATTTCAGCATACTCTTTAGGTTCAAGGGAAATGAGTTCATCTTGGTTAAGGGTAGAAGAAGGCAATTCATCACATAGAAGTAGTAAAAACTGTTTGGGTTTGCACTTGTGACCACCACAAATTTCTCATAACAATTGTAGCATAGTCCTTGGGTACGCCGTTCTTGAATTTGGGCGGCTGTCAATTTGCGAATGGGTAGTATGTTACGGGGTGGTAAAGTGGGTTGTTGGGTTGGTGGTAGTGGAAATTGGGTAGGTGGTGGTGGTGGGGGTGGAAAACGAGTAAGGCGAGGTCGAGAGTCTTGTATTTTGGCTTCAACTAATTTAGCTAAACCAATGGCCTGGGCTAAAGTATTGGGTTTGTTAATAGTAAGTTCTCTTCAGATTTCAGCTTTAAGACCAGAGAGAAAGCAATTAAGAAAATTAGAGTAGAAAGTCCAGTCACCCGATTAGATAACCGCTCAAAGGCTGCTTGATAGTCAGTCACCGTGCCCACTTGGCGAAGCTTAAATAATTCGGCTTGATGATTCTCATAAGTGGATGGCCCAAATCTATGTTCGAGTGCTACAGTAAAACTAGCCCAATCAGATAACTGATTTGTTTGAAACATCCATTAATACCAACTTAGAGCATCCCCTTTCATATAAAAAGCAGCCATATTAAGACGTTGATCCAATGGAATTTGATAGAACTGAAAATATTGCTCCGCTTGAAAAATCCAATCAAGAGGCTCACTGCCATCAAATGGTAAAAGCTGTAATTTGGGTGGGCGTATGGGTAGTGTGTGTCTGGGGGTATGTTGTGAAAATGTTGGGGTAGGATAAGGGAGAGAAAAGGAATTAGGGGTAAAGGTAGGTGTAGAAAATAGATTATGTGGGAATTGCGGTTGGGTGTAGTTATTAGGTGGTATTGTAGTGGTGAAGGGCAAAACAGTAGTGGTAGAATTAGTAGGGTTAGGGTTAGGAGAGAAAGGGGGAAAAAGTGTAGGAGATGGGGTAGATAAAATTAGGACATGGCGTAGAGGTGGTTGGGATGTAGAAACAAATGGAATATTTGAAAAGGAAGGGTGGTTACCTGCTGAAATTACAGCATTAGGAGGGGTGGTTGTACCATCGGTGACACCAACCATGGCCATATGAGTTTGTAAGTGTAAGGAAGCAATTTGGTCCATGTAGTGTTGAACGGCGAGATGACGGGTGTCCACGGTGCGTTGAAGGCGTGCGTAACGGCTATCCTGCAGGTGTTGTTGATTCTCTAATTGAGATTGGATGACCCCAAGCTGTGCTGCCAATTGCTCTACGGTATTATTAGGTGGCTGGGTTGGCTGGACGGGAATATCAGGTGGTTGAGTAGGCTGGACAATCGATTCAGGTGGTTGGGGAGGGGTAGGTTGAGACATGAAAGCACCAAATATGTTAGGCTGAAATAGTGAAGGAAGGAGAGAACGATAGGCAAGAGAGAAAACAGAAGAAAATAATTAAACAAAGCACTTCATTCCTACTCCTAGCAGCCAAGCTGCAATCAGATATAGGCAAAAGATCCCTAATTACACCAAGAGATACGTATGGGCCAGACCCAAAATACTAACTTAAAGAAAAATATAACAACTGCATTCTATCTTTAATGAATAAAGTCCTTGAGCCATTTGGGCTTAGATCTGCACCGAATCCTTGGCCCAACATTTACTTTGACACTACAATTCACCTTAAAAAGGTATCAAGGAAAGAATATGCATGATTTTATCAAGTGCTACTCTGGGAAGTAGTTCAATAAAATGGAAATAATACAACATTAATGAATTCTCAGAACCTAACCAAGCATGTTATTTCAAAAATGTGGTAGGCTAGTCACTTTCAAATAACATTTTCATATCTCTTCAGTAGAGATTAATTACATCCATTTTCCCCTTTTTTTGGAAAAACATTTATCACTTTTAAAATTGAAAAAATATGGAAGTAAAAAATACCATCGTTAAGCAAGGCACAGATGTTGCAGCGGAACTTTCTTCCGCCTTCTGTAAATGTCACATATGGATTCACATATGTGCGACATCTCCTACACAGTACATCAGTGTTGCAGCGGAACTTTCTTCCGCCTTCTGTTTTGAATAAATCAGCCACTGTTTTGATTTTCATTAGCGACGGCTTCTGGCTGAGAGAGCGGCGTCGACGACGTGTTCTGGTTGAGGGAGCGGCAACGGCGACGGCGACGGGTTTGTGGGTCGTGAGAAGAGACCATGAGTCGAGTTGAGATGAGGAGACGCAGTAAAAGAGAGGCGGCGGTGGCGGCTGTCTCTACTCTCTAGGGTTTGTGCCTCACTGCCTCATCTGAGTCTCTGAGAGAATGAGAGCTGAGAATGAACCCTAAAATGTGAAAACACAACTAAGTAAGGAAACTGAAAACACAACAACTGAAAACGTTGTGTTTCATGTGTGTTGGCAAGGTTCGGTTCGGTTTGGACTGGTTCGGTTTTTCAACTGAAACCGAAAACCAAACCAAACCGATCGATTTTTAGAAAATGAGTCCAAAACCAGTTAACGCGTTTTCTTTCGTTTTTCGGTTTTTTGGACCAGTTTGCGGTTTTTAATTGGACTGGTTCTGTTATGAACACCCCTGTAGAGACTAATATGTTAGCTTGAAACTAAAGGGTTCACGCGGGTTTCTCTTTTGGGTTTTCTTAGAGCCGGCAAAATGGCCCGGCCCAAATAAGCCCGCACTAAATCTGGGCTTAGGTAACAAAATTTGAGCCCGAATTATTCCCGGGCCATTTTAGCCCGGCCCGAACCCGAAGCGGACCGGCCCGAAACCCGTCCGGGTAGCCCGAAGTAAAAAAAAGGAAATTCATACTAATGCCAATCATCATGGTACACTCTCTTTTTTTCCGTTCTTTCCTTCATTCTTATTTATTTATTTATCCATGCATGCCCTGTTTAATTTGTTTCATCACTCTAAATTGTAATTGTAATTTCACCTCCTTGACAAGTGTGAACTCGTTTATATATATATGCAACAACAATGAATTCCATCACAGATCATCATAACTAATTTTAGTATTATTACCATTCATCATATCTTAATTTTTTTACCAATTTGCCTTTTTTACCATTTAATCTACTCGTAGTAATCTACAATGCTTCCCTTCCATAAGTGAAAAAACTCCATGTTTTTCCCTTGATTTTGTCTTGTAGTGATTGATGCAGCATCTGGTTGACTGTAATACACACTTTACTTACACATGCATAGCATCAAAAATTGCAAACTAAAACTCTACTATCTAAAACGTTTAATGGTGATGCATTGCCCATGTATTAAATGTTTTGGAAAAAGCTACTCCAATGTAGAGCGAGACACTCTGAGGGAATATCTGCTTGTAGATCATTTTGTGAGGTGAGATCTTAATGCAATCAAAGATGGATACACTCTCACTTTTCCACTTTGCACTCAAGCTCATTTTGGACTAGCTTTATCCAAAATTATGTACTATCTCAATCTAATTTTGCATCATTAAGCATATTTGACTCTTATAATAACTACTTGAAAACTACAAAAATCATGCATATAGTAGTAATCTTGACTGTAAGATTTTTTTTGTTTAAAAAATTTTAAAAAAATTAAAAAAAAGTTGTCGGGCGGCCCGAGCCTGACCCGCTATCTGCATAGGGCGGGCTTACGCATGAATTTAGAGGCCCGAATTTTAGCCTGGCTTTTTTAGCCCGGCCCGATCACGGCCCGAGCCCGAAGCGGGCCGGCCCGAGCCCGGTCGGGTAGCCCGAATTGCCAGCTCTAGGTTTTCTATGCTTTTTTGGTGTTGGTGCCAAAGAAATATTTTGATTTCTTTTTATTTTTATTTTTTTAGACAAATATTTATTTATTAATTTTTAATTTTTTTAGACAAATATTTTTACTTTTCATTTTTGTACTTGGTATTAAAAAAAGAGAAGGTTTAGTCCGCGTAAGACAGCCCAGTTGGTGGCTGCAGGGACACTTAGGATTTCCCTCTCCCCAGGTCATGGGTTCTAGTCCCAGACCTCCCATGTAAACCAGAAAAAAAAAGAGAAGGTTTAGGATAAATACTTAAATAATTCAGGTCCAAGCACTTTAATTAATTGATTGAAGAAAAAATAGTCAATCCTATAAATTATTAAATATATTTTTTTAAAAAAATTTAGATATTGAAATTTTATGTCCCCCAACAATTTTTCATTATTTTATTTAACTTATGCTCTTTAACTCGTACACACGATATGAACAACTACACTAGTTAAATAATAAATGAGGATAGTTTAACAAACAAACTCTCTTCAATAATACTTTGGATTTTGTCTAATTTTAACATTTTTTAAATAAAATATACAGAGGAGATACTTAACATAAACCGCCTTTGAAAATTAGATTTTTAAGACTGATTAGGCTAAACAACCCCTCTCTTAAAACATTTTAACTAACGAAACCACCCTTAAAATAAATACTGGCCTTAAATAACAATTTTCTAGTAGTGACATCAAAGTATATAAAATAAGAAAGGGATTAAAGTCAAAACCATCACTTCCCTTTATTTCTGCTAATGACATCAAAGTATAGAAAATAAGAAAGGGATTACAGAAAAAACCATCACTTTTCTTTGTTTCGGCTATTGGCACCATGCATCTTCATTAAAACAAGCTCCTTTGGTGAACTTACACATGATTAGGGTTTCCTTTTGCTCCTCTGCCTCTTTCTTTTTTGTCTCTCTCTGTTTTTGCATTTATACTCAATTCTTAGTGTCTCGAGTTTTTCATTTCTGCTCTCAAATTATCTCGTATATATATATATATACTGGTTGAACCGGAACCATTTTTACCAGTTAATCTGGATCAACTCGTTTTAGGTTACTACTTCCTACTTGTTTTGGATTCAACCAGGTTTGTTATTATGGCAGTGGTCAGAACGGAGGACAAGGTTTTGGTGGTTAACGAAGTTGCATTAGTCGTCGGGTCATGATGAACAGTTGACATAGTGGTGGATGTTGGGGACAAAATGGTTAGGGTAGGGTTTTGGTTAAAGTTATTCCCAATGGTGACAGTGGTTAGGGTTTAATTTGTGGAAGTAATCATGTTATTATGGATTTAATTTGGGCAGAGATATTATACTTATGTTTTAGGGTTCAAATGTGTGTGTATATATATATATATGTACACACACCTAGAAACAACAAATATTAAAAAAAATAATATTTATTTCATTAAAATGCATACCTAGCGACGGATTTGAGAGGAAAATATTCTATCACAAACGATTTGATAGCATAAGTGAATTTGTGGTTACGGATTTGTGAGAGAAACATGCCCTCGCCAACTTTATTGTCTTATAAATGTATTCGTAGCGACGGCTTTGCGAGGAAACTATTCCCTCCCCAACAATTTGACTACATAAAGGAATTTGTGGCGACGGATTTGCGAGAGAAAGATGTCCTCGCAAACTTTATTTCATTAAAATGCATACCTAGCGACGAATTTGCGAGGAAAATATTCTCTCACAAACGATTTGATAAAATAAAGGAAATTGTGGCGACGAATTTGCAAGAGAAACATGCCCTCGCAAAATTTATCGTTTTATAAATGTATTCGTAGCGATAGCTTTGCGAGGAACGATTTGATAGCATAAAGGAATTTGTCGTGACGGATTTGCAAGAGAAACAGGCCCTCACAAACTTTATTGTTTTACAAATATATTCGTAGCGACGGATTTGAGAGGAAACTATTCTCTCGCCAACAATTTGAGTACGTAAAGGAATTTGTGACTACGGATTTGTGAGAGAAAGATGCCCTCGCAAACTTTATTTCATTAAAATGCATACCTAGCGACGGATTGGCGAGGAAAATATTCTCTCGCAAACGATTTGATAGCATAAAGGAATTTGTGGCGACGGATTTGCGAGAGAAATATGCTCTCGCAAACTTCATTGTTTTAAAAATGTATTCATGGCGACGGTTTTGGGAGGAAACTATTCCCTCGCCAACAATTTGGAAGTTTAAAGGAATCCGTGGCGACCGGCTTGCGACGGAAACATGCCCTCGCAAATTACCTAGCGACGGATTTGCAAGGAAAATGTCCCTCGCCAAAATTGCTTAAAATAATCTCTCGCTAATTTGTCGCAAATCCGTTGCAAATGTTGTTTAAAGGAATTCGTGGCGACCGGCTTGCAACGGAAACATGCCATCGCAAACTACCTAGCAATGCTTTGCCAGGAAAATGTCCCTCGCCAAAATTGCTTAAAATAATCTCTCGCTAATTTCTCGCAAACCCGTCGCAAATCCGTCGCAAAATGATTATTATTTTCACGTTCTCAGACGTTCATCTCTTTGCGAGGGAATTCGCGTTTACTCGCTAAACCCTCGCTTGTCCCTCGCTAATTAGCGACCGATTAGCGACGGAAAGTTGCCCTCGCTAAAATCCCTCGCTATTTTTCGTTTTTCTTGTAGTGTTGGCCCAGTGTCAAAACTTTCGTACCGTTACCTTATGGTTCGGTGCATGGTCTCATAATTTTTAAGACCATGCAAACCAGACCAGACCGGTTACTCCAATTTTTTTATTTTTTAAATTTTATTTAAGTATTGCCTATTTGCCTCACCAGTCACTCCACTCAGTAAAAACACTGCCAAAATAATCTATTACCTAATCCATCTCAGTTCTCACTTTCTCATCCCTCTAACCCTCATTGCTCACTTGCTCAGTGCTCACATTCTAATTTCTATACCTAACCGTCTCATTTAAGTAACTACCCGGGGAAAAAAACCTAGCAATTTTCTATTTTTATTTACTGTAAAATTCATTTACAAAGAAAATTTATATTTTTATCTCTTGATGTTAATTTAAATATTTGATATTGTTATTTGGATTGATGTTATTTTCGATATCTTGAATTTTAATTAAAAAATGTTTTTGGAGCAGACCGAACTATTTATATTTAGTCCGGTTCGATTCGATCTTTATATATAAAATACATCAAAATCGAACTAAACAAAACCATGTTAATTTGATTGGTCCGATCTCTAATATTCGTCAAAGATTGGATCAGACCGCACATTTACACCCCTAGATCTATGTCTCATCAAGTCATCGACATGAAGCCTTAGTCTATCACTATTTTTATCATGATGACACTAACAACTTGCATCGATGGCATAAGAGCAATATGCGAGCATCCTCAACCTACATTCAGATGTTTGATGTTGACCAACTAACCATACTTCTAAAGAAGGTGGAAGTATCTTCAAATAATTAAATTCTTATGACTCCATTGTGGCTTCCATCTGAGAGCATGAACGCCAAATTACATTCTAGCTTGAAGATATTAACGACATGTCCACCACTGGTCTCGGTCTTGCAAATTACTAATGATAACACAACCACCAGGAGCAATATCAAAGAAGATAAATCCTTAACGTAACTACATAAGGAACGAAGGTAGAAACTTCTAGGCATATCCCAACCTGGGGTTAATGAAGCTGCATTTGTTGAAGTATTGCATGACAATTGTTTGAATAATAATTAAATCTGGTTATGAGGCTGTATTTGTTATGAAGCTAAAACTGTAATTTTTTTCTTAATTATGTCACAAGTTCTTGAAGTTTGGGGTACTATTGTCGGATACTTTTATTCTTTTTTTTTCAATGTTTGAATGTCTGACTCCCTGAAGTTACTTCTGGGTTTGTCATATACCCCTACTACCAATTCTGGCCAATTTTGCTGACATGTAACATTGGAATCCTGATCAAACGCAAGAGGTTAAACACCTGGTAGCTCGTGGCCGAAGATCCTTTAAAAACTTAATATTTTTATATTGTAAGTTAAATTTAAAAAAATAAAAAAAGAATTGAAGAGAGAGGTCGTCCTCGCTCATATGATATCACGCGGCACTGCATAACCAACCTCCTGCGTTTGACTAGGATTCTGATGTTACATGTCATCAAAATTAGTCAGAATTGGTAGTAGGGGTATATGACAAACCCATAAGTAACTTTAAGGAGTTAAACATTGAAAAAAAAAATATAAGGGTATCTGGCAAAAGTACCCCAAACTTCAGGAACTTGTGACATAATTAAGCTTAATTTTTTTAAGTATTGAAGTACGCACTACACTTGTTAAGAGGTTGTATTATTTTATAGAGTTGTTTTAAGAAAGTAATATCGGAATGAAACAAATATTAAGAAAGTTTGTTAAGTTTTTCTTATATTTAAATCGAGAGAAGTACTTTTTTTTTATATATTACAAACCGAAAAGAGTGCATAAAGTTATATTAAAAAATTAAATTTAAATAAAGATTGAACACATCATTTTAACTTTTATTTCTAAACAAATTAAAAATAAATAAATTAAAAAAAAACTTACATTTTTCTGCTTGTTTATCCAATGTATCCAATAAGTTGTTGGTGTAGTGGTGTCAGGGGCTGCACTTGGTAGGGCGAATCATGGTTCGATCTCCCGCAACAACGTTGGGAGAGGAATAAAACCTTAATCCCGGGATCCCCTCGAACTGGATTAGTCGGCTCAGTGGGCCAGATACTAGGGTGCAAACAAAAAAAAAATGTATCCGGTGCATAAGTTAAAAAAACCATTAATACTCCATCCGTTCCAATTTAACTGTCACTTCAGAAATTTCACACGGATTAAGAAAGTCATTTAATGCTTCAATTTTTAAGAGAATTATTATATAATTTATATTGTTAATAAATGCTGAATAAACTTGTGACTTTTCCCGCCCAATGGCCTTCAGCAACTTACCCCAACTCTCAACTTAACATATTAAATAACAATATTTAATTAATACCTACTATAGTGCCAAAAGGTCGACAAACTTAAACAAGAAGGGGAATAAAAAATTATGTGCATTCCACGAGAAGCTTACACAATAAGCTTTACTCTCTGAAGTAGACTAACATTTGTTCAGGCTTCTTGGAGAAGCTTACGGTGCCTTTGCTCTCTCTTTCTCTCTTTCCCTCTCCTCTGCTCTCCCTTTCGCTTCTCTCTTTCTCCCTCTCTATCTCAGCACCACACCGCTCTCTCTCTCTCTTTCACTCTCATCAACACACGGGCGCCGAAAATTGCGACAGCCACCACCACCATCCGTCTCTCTCTTTCTCTTTCAATCACCAAAAATCTTTTTTTTTCTCGGTATTTTTGGGGTTTTATTTGAAGTCTTAACTTGAATTTTATTTATTCACTCTTTATCTTGTAGCCATTCAAGTACACAGTGACCAAGCTCGAGACGAGGGAACAAGAGAAATGGATTCAAACCGACAAGGCCAAGATCATAGAGAGAAGCTTCGTTGGTGTCACTCTTCATGGTAAGAAAACGTTTCTGTTTTTTGATACCCTGTTTAGATGTTGTTCTTATTTTACTGGTTTTTAGTATTTGATGCTTGTGGGTTGAGTAGTTTTGATTTGGGTGTGCTTGGTTTATGTTAAGTTTGAGATACTTGTGGGGGTTGATTTTTTTATTTGAGAGTGCTTGGTTGCAAATGTGTTGGTCTAGACTCTAGAGGCTATTACTCCAGTTCTTGACAAATTTAGTTTCCGAGAAACAAATGGAAGTTAAAAAGTGTATCTTCAAAAAATTACGAGATATTATGACTACTCCAAATTCAAGGAGGTGAATGGGAAGGGAAGATGGGTGTCTAACTTCCAAAAAATTACCTTAGTCTTGAGAAGGAGGTGAAGCCACTGAATGAGGTGTCATGCTATGACGGTGGCCACGATTTGTTGTGGTCACGCTGAGCCTACAAGAGTACTAATTTAGCAGAAGGTGACACAATCAACCTTTTTGTTTTTCTCACAAAAAAGTATAAGAAAAGAAAAGAGCTAATAAACTTTTTTTTCCTTTTTGTTATTATGCTCATATTTTTGTTGTGGCCACCGCTACCAGCCGCTCAGATTGCCATGGCAAATCACACCTCTACCATCGCTGAATGTTGAAGATCAATACCGAGAAGATAACATTTGGGTATGATTTCTTTCCAAAAAGTATATTCTTTTATGCTCCATCCATGTTGCATTGACTCATTTTTGTTGAAAATTAATGGATTGTAATTTGTATGCATTGTTGTTGTTGTTGTTGATTTTTGTCCATACATTATGAGAAGGAGCAAGGGTTGTGGCGCCTCGAAAGGAGGAAGACCCTAATTTACATGATGATTGGGTCAGTGCTGTTGATGGTTCTTCTTCTCGGTAAGCCTGTAAATATGTTATATTTGATGGAACATTTCACAAAGATGTACATGTATTGATTCTTTCTTTCAATAGTGGTCCAAATTTGAGCTTTCTATTATTGATGTTAGCAACTTCCAATATTTGTATGCGGAACTCCTTTTACTGAACCTTTAGTTTCTGAAAGATTTAGTGAGTAGAGGTTGAATTTATGTTACTGTGGTTGGTTTTTATTTGCTTCCCTGAATTGTTGATCATTTTGGTGATGTCAAGAGTGATTGGTGCAGAACTTTGAATCTTTTAAACATAGGTATTGATCACATCATAATTATTAGGTGTCTTTTTCGTAATTTTGTTTGCAATGTGTTGCTGTCTGTAGTCATAGGATAATACCTAACCTTGCTCTTGAATAGGCTGTTTGCATGTATGGCCATTGGACGAAGGAGCATTTTTTGTAGCCTTTTTGTTTGTTTAACCCTTGACATTGCTTTGGTTTCACTGGTTAAATTAGCTAGTTTTTGGTTCTGTTTTACCAAGTTAATTGTTGTTTTGTCCAGTATGTCCTCCACTAAGATTTTTACATTGACAGTCTTCTATTTCTGCAGGTTCTTTTTGACTGGATGTTATGATGGTTCAGGAAGGTAATAGTCTTGCACAGTTTTGTTTTCCTATAATTATAGGCATATTTTATGATTGCATGGCATTATCACTTGATCTACATTGTTAATAAATGGTGAATAATTTTGAGGACTTTTCCCTCCCATTTTGAAGGAAAGCATGGCCCTAAGAATCTGGAATAAATTGGAAATGTGATAACCAGTTTGGATGTCGGAGACTCTATTGTTGTTGCCAAATCTTTTTCCCACGTGCTTAACTTGGCCAACTTAGCAGAAGAGGTCCAGATTTCTCGCCGCCGAAGGAACAAGGTTAAGAAAGGAAATTTCGCTGACGAGACCAATGCAACTTCAGAATTAGACATTGAAGAAACTCTCAAGAGACTTGTGTTTGATTTGAAGAAGTCTCCTCAGGAAGTTTTTGATGCTCTGAAAAACCCGACTGTTGAGAAAGTCAAGGTTCTTTTTTTGATGTGTTTTTTGAAGAAGTCTTGTAGTTTTCCAACTTCCTTATTTTGATGTGTTTTTTGAGCTGTTATTTTTCCTTTTTAATTTTTTTGGTTATGTATTCTATACTCTATTGAGTAGTGTGGAGTTAGTTATTTTTTTTGTTATATATATATATATATATATATATATATATATATATATATATATATGGCATGTTAAGAATGAAATTTTGTAATGTGATGTCAGAGGTGAATTTTTATTTTTTTTACTTTATATGTTGATGATTTAGAACATGTTGATCTTATTATATTGGTTAGGCCATTGGTTCACTACTATGTATCAGTTTATTTATGTGTGCAATGCTTATTTCGCAGGTTTTGTTGTAGTTGAAATAAGTATAACTATATTGTTATCACTTTTCGGATATTTTTTGTTGTTTTTCCTTCAGCTGTTTATACTTCAGGTCCTGTAATGACCAAATTCAATATTGTGGCGGACTCGGCTAGGCCGAACTCCCCATAACCCTCGCCAAAGATCTAAGGACCCTTCAGGAAGCTTTCTGAGTGCTTGGCCGAGCTCAAAGCTCAACGGCCGAACAGACGCCAGATATAGGCCGACCTCGTGCCCCAACTCAGGTCTGACGTCCAAGTCCGACACCTTCCCAAGTCCGACACCAAGGACATGATGACGTCTTCCTTTCTTATCCACAAGGACAACTCATCCAATCCTTATCTACAAGGACAGCTCATCCACTCATAGCTCATTACAGGCTGGCCCTACTTGGGCTCCAAACAAGCCCATTAGGGCAACCAGCTCTCCCCTATAAGTAGCTCCGTACTACATGGGGCTCAGGTACGTCCTCTAACCCTAATTATCACCCTCACACACCAGTGATTAGGGTTGCTTCTTGGCTCTCCCCTTAGCCACCAGAGGACTCCCACCGAACATCACACAGAAACCCTAGACTGAGGCTCCTTTGAAGGTCTTCTTCCCTAACCCTTGGAGGACCTCGCCGTCTAGGACATCACATTGGCGCCGTCTGTGGGGAAGATAAACTTCATTCCCAGAAACACTACCATGTCAGAAGCACAACCAGATCAGAAGAGGAGGAGGGAGCACCCAGGGAGAATCCCGTCAACTGAGGACCTGCGATCACACCTTGAGGCTAACAGGGCAGCAAGGTCTCCACCATCCCACCCTCCTCACCCACCGTTGTAATACCCCGATTTTTGTTTCGCAAATAAATAAAAAGGAATATTTAAATAAAACTAATTATATGGAATTAGTTAGTTTTGTTTATTAATTTATGGTTATATTAAAAGAATTATCCAAGGAAAAATAAGAGAAAATAATTGGGTTTTAAAAATAAAGTTTTTTGCAGTTTAGTCCTTGGAAAGGACCTAAGAGGCAATATTGGAAAGATATTTGGAGGGAAAGTGAATAAAATAATAATTTTTGAAAATCTGGGCGTGTTAATCGATTAACACGATCTATTAATCGATTAACGGTGTGCAAAAGCTGAAGATAGTGCGTTTAATGACTCAACAAGCTGGGTAATTCAAAATTTAACACATAGCACCGACTAGATTAGTGGTTAACACGTGTTAGCATGCATGGAGAGTGATTTAGGCTATAAATTCACGAATTTAGTTGATGGAATGAGTGAAAATTAAGAAAAAAGAAGGGAAACTCTGTCAAAATCAGTTTTGAACACCCTCTGTTCATAGCCTTCATTCTTCACCCTCCCTTAAACACTTTTGATGAGCTTTACATCTTATTAAAGCTTGTCACGAGACCTTCAAAACCGTACCAAGATTGTGCATTTTGGTGGCTTGAGCAGGGAGAACGAATTAGTTAAAGTTAGGACCAAGAAACTGAAGTTGCAGTTTCAGTTGCGAGGAGCTGAGTTTGAGACTTCGATTTAGGTATGTATAGGACTCCAAATTGTGTCATTTTAGTTTCTAATTAAATTTGGCAATGTCTAGTTTCTATATTGACCAAGTTTACTCATTTTCATGCACGTTTGGTTTGTCAAATCATCACCCGAACTTGCTCTGCTGAACCTATCTTGAAACCGAAAACAGAGCATTTGTGGCTTGGTGATTTTGTGAGTTTCTTTGCTGCCTTTGCATCCAAAAAGCTTCATTGAGGTAAGGGAGAAGCTTTACTAATGCTAGAATAGATTGTGGTATTGATTTGATTATAGGTTGAACCACCATGAGGTTCATAGGGCACTAAGTTAGGGGACAATGGCTTGGAGGCCAATTTGAACAAAAACCCGAATTGGAACATGTTAGATGTTGATATCTAAAGCTAAATGAACCTTCAATTTGATCCGAAACTGAGTGGTTAATGATTTGGTATATTGAGTTGTGTTTTAGGTTAAAATTGGGGGAAAATGTGATGATTCTGTGATTATGTTGCTAATTCCTGGAATTGATGCTATGAACAAATTTAATATACTGTATTTAAGTTGTTTTGAAGGTTGGTTTTGGTTAAAATTGGATTGGCATGAGTTTGACACATAAAAACCAGTGCAGCAGTGTTTTTCTGCATAATTTAATCGATTAACACGACCTGTTAATCGATTAACGCGTGAAAATTCTGATCAGTATGAAATGTACCTCGATTAGCACGATCTGTTAATCGATTAACACGTTAAAATTCTGAACAGTTTGAAATGTACAAAGGAATACTCGATTAACCGGTTCTGTTACTCGATTATTGACTGAGTTTTTGCAACAATGATCAGAATTTAATGATTTAATTAATTATTAAAGTGTGAGAACCAATTAAAGGTTGAAATGGATCTGGTTTGAAGTAAGTATAATGGGAAATAAAGTTTAACTATGCCAAGTTCGAACCTCAAACAACTTAAATGACACTGGATATTATTAAATTGGTGAAACCATGCATAGCATCTGCATTATCTGGATTCCCACTTGAGTGGAGACACGTCCGAGAGGCGTGGGCATATCCCTTTCGGTTGAACTCGAGGGACATGAGTGTCTGCTCCAAAGGGTTCACGGGGGAGTGTCGGTGACCGGGGTTGCACCTTCTGTTTCCGGAAATACACACGTGCGTGTGGGCATGTCATTTGATGCCGGACTCGATGAGGCGTAGTCCTACGGGATACGTCGGCAACATTTCTAAGAGCTCTAGAGGTGTTGATTTATTTACGGGCCGAGTTCGATGAGATGCTCAGTATGGGTATCGGGCATGTTTGTCTTAAAGGTGCCACGGAAACCTATTTGTTGTAGTTGGCCAACAATCATGCATTTATAAGATGAGTTACGTCATGTCTGCATATGCTATTAATTCATGATTATGTCCCGGTGTTGAGGTGTAACATGTGTAATTAATTATTAATGATTATTGTTAAATAAAGTATCAACTATTTAAATGTTACCCTGTCTATTTGATTATGTGTTAGTATTTGCTGACTCCCTATGCCCTTGCAGGTGATGGCACGTTACCTGACATACGTGGAGTTACGCCCACTCCGTAGAGCAGTGTGGGACTACGAGGAGCACAGAGCGGTGTTCGAGAGCAAGGTTGACGTGATCTTTCGTCACCCTAACCCTCTTACACGAGTGCGACCTCGTAGACTTCGCATCCCCATGATCTACATACTGCACATTCCCCCGGCTTACACTTATCATTTTGGTTCTCCACCCCCACATCATGGTCGTCGTTTTTATAACTTACGTGTCAGACGCCCTGCTACCCGTTCACGTCCTTCTACTTCTGATGAGGCTACTGCTACGGCCCCTCCCCGTCCTGGTCCGACCACCAGGGTACGTTTTGCACCCTCACCTGAGCCAGTGCGTCGCACTGCTATCCCTGTGGTGTCGGATGAGGAGGAGGAGGAGGACCCGGTAGAGGACGTAGATGGGCCAGCTGCTGACAGTCAGTGATGTGGTTTCTTCTTATTAGTATGTGCAGTATGGGGACCATGGTAGGATGCAGTGTTTAGCTTTTGGAAGACCAGGGATCAGACATCAGCGTGGGTGGATCATAGCTCAGCTCTCGAAGACTTTTTTATTTTGATTTGTGTTATATTGTATATAGTTTTGAGAGGGTCTATGAGAGTTGTTATTTTATATCTGCTGATCTGTATCCTTATATCTGCTACCTCGACTTTTATTACTGTTATCTTGGGTACTTGGGTTTTATATATATATATATATATATATATATATATATATATATATATATATGGGCTATGATTGCGTGATTATCATGATCCTGAAGATTATTTCAATTGCAACCACATCAATAGTTTTGCAAACCGTTTCCGCTGAATTTACAAAACAGGTACTCAACCATCTATTTTCAGAATAAATATATTTTCAAATCAAAGTTTTTGATGTGAAACTTGGTATATGAAAGGAAAAAGTTTTTCCACCAAAGGTACTATACGAATAACAATCATTCTATAAACATACTTTATTTAATAGAGCTATACCTTGAGAGTGTCACATGTTTTGTTATTAAATATCAAGTCATCACATTTGTTGGTATCGGAGCTGTGATCCTGCGAACTGATGTTGATCTGTGATCTCCAAAAGTTAATATTTGTTTTAGATGCTTGCCTTAGCATCTATTTTGGTTAGTTTTAGAATTGAAAAGAGGTGTGATACGCATACTTCTTGTTAGGATGTTAGCCTGATGTAGAATCTTTAGTGCAGGTTTAAGATGTCTGCTAGAAACAATAACAATCATATGGCCGAGGCCATAGAAAGGTTGACTGATGTGTTAGTGGGTATGCGTCAGCAACAAACTAATCCGCCCCCTCAGCCTATGCAAGTGGAAAACCAGGAGTCAAAGACTTTCTCAGAATTTCGACGCTTTAAGCCTTCAAAGTTTGAAGGAGGTCATAAACCGGAGGAAGCGAATCGTTGGATTCAGGAGTTGAACAAGATCTTTCGTACTATGGAATGCACCGATGCTCAAAAGGTGAAATTCACAGTTTTCATGTTATGTGGTGAAGCTGAGAATTGGTGGCATCATACCATGCAACTTCTGAATTATGAAGGAAGGTTGATTACTTGGGATGTGTTTGTTGAGAAATTTCTCAATAAATACTTTCCTGAGGATCAAAGAAGAAAGAAGGAGTTGGAATTTATGCAACTAAGACAAGGAGACATGAGTGTAGGGGAATACGCGGCAAAGTTCGAGGAGCTTATCAAGTATTCTCCATACTACCAACTCAACCCGAACGAGAGGTCCAAATGTATCAAGTTTGAGAATGGGCTCAAGCTGGAGATAAAGTCTGCTTTTGGGTATCAGAAGGTGAGAAGCTTTCCTGCTTTAGTGGAAATGTGCCGAGTTTATGAAGATGATAAGAAAGAGGAAGAGGCACAAAGGAGGAGTCAATCGGGGTTTGGACCTATCAGGAAGAAAAATTTCAACAATCGGAATAAGGGTCCTTATCCTCAGAAAGGAAAGGGAAAGGAAGTGAATGGTGGTAAGGGTACTCCTCAAGCAAGCAATCGCAAGTGCGAGAAGTGTAATCGTGTCCATTTCGGAACCAACTGTTATGCTGTTCAACATGGTCTTTGCTTCAATTGTGGAAAGAAAGGGCACTATTCTCGTGAATGCAAAGAGCCAATAAAGAAGGAGGAAACAAGCAAACCCACTATTGCTGGAAAAGTGTTTGTTTTAAGTGGAACTGAACCAACCCCATCACCTGGTCTGATCCAAGGTATCTATTTTCTTAATGACCAACCTTGTGTTGTTATGTTTGATTCCGGAGCCACACACTCTTTTGTGTCCTATAAGTGTGTAAATCGTTTAAGGTTAGTAGTATCTGAGTCACCCTATCATCTACAGCTTGAAACTCCCACCAACAACCCTTGTGTTGTTTCTAAGATTTGCAAAGATTTTAAGATAATGGTCCTAAACCATATATCCTCAGTAGATTTGATCTGTTTACCCATGCTTAAAATAGACGTGATTCTAGGAATGGACTGGTTAAACCGAAGTCAAGTCATCTTAGACTGTGATGAAAAGACGATCCAGTTCCGAAACCATAAATCCTTAAGTTTTGAATCGAAGGGGTATGTTTGTCTATTCTCCTTAACTGTGGAAGAGAAGAAGGAAGTGACGATTGAGGATATTCCGGTGATTAGAGACTTCCCGGAAGTGTTTCCAGAAGAAATTCCAGGATTACCGCCAAAGCGCGAGATTGAGTTTGGAATCGATCTCGTACCTGGAACCGGACCTATCTCTATTGTCCCGTATAGAATGGCACCACCGGAGATGACCGAGATGAAGAAACAGATTGAAGAATTGCTGCAAAAGCAAATGATAAGGCCAAGTGTTTCGCCCTGGGGAGCTCCGTTGTTGTTTGTCAAGAAGAAGGACGGTAGCATGAGGATGTGTGTAGACTATCATTAGCTAAATAAGGTCACGATCAAGAACAAGTATCCTTTGCGAAGGATTGATGATCTTATGGATCAAGTTCGAGGAGCTTCAGTGTTTTCTAAGATCGATCTAAGGTCGGGATATCATCAGATTCGAATTCGAGATGAAGACATTCCGAAGACAGCTTTCCGATCAAGATATGGTCATTATGAGTATGTGGTTATGCCGTTTGGGCTAACCAATGCTCCTGCTATCTTCATGGATTACATGAACAGAATCTTCAGACCTTATCTGGATTCGTTCGTGGTGGTGTTCATCGATGATATTCTCATCTATTCTAAGAGTCCAGAGGAGCATGCTGAACATCTCAAGATCGTGTTGGGAATCTTGAAAGAGAAGCAGTTGTATGCCAAACTTGCTAAGTGTGAGTTTTGGTTGGACAAGGTGAACTTTCTGGGACATGTTATCACCAAGGAAGGCATTGCTGTGGATCCAGCTAAAGTTGGAGCTGTGCTGAAGTGGGAACAACCTAAGACGGCGACTGAAGTTCGTAGTTTCTTGGGTTTAGCTGGATACTATCGGAGGTTTATTGAAGGTTTTTCGAAGATTGCCTTACCGTTAACTAAGTTGACTCGTAAAGATCAACCTTTCTTGTGGGATTTTAAGTGTGAGGAAAGTTTTCAGTCGCTAAAGGAGAAGTTGACATCCTCACCGGTGTTGGTGTTGCCTGACCCACATAGAAGCTTCGATGTTTATTGTGATGATTCGAGGCAAGGACTTGGATGTGTTTTGATGCAAGATAGAAAAGTGGTAGCATACGCATCTAGGCAGTTAAAGGTGCATGAGGCCAATTATCTGATGCATGATTTAGAGCTCGCTGCTATTGTCTTCGCTCTGAAGATTTGGAGACACTATCTCTATGGCACTACATTCAAGGTATATAGTGACCATAAGAGCTTGAAGTATCTATTTGACCAAAAAGAGTTGAACATGAGGCAAAGGCGTTGGATGGAGTTTATTAAAGACTATGATTTCGAGCTCCAATACCATCCCGGTAAAGCAAATGTAGTAGCTGATGCTTTAAGCCGGAAGACTCTTCATATGAGCTCAATGATGATTAGGGAATTCTCTTTAATTGAGAAGTTTCGTGATCTAAGTATTATAATGCAAGTGGATCGAGAATGCATTATGCTTGGTAAATTGCAAATTACCAATGAATTCCTGATTCAAGTTCGGGAATCTCAGCAGGTAGATGAAGAACTTCAAGAAAAGAGAAGGTTAATGTTGGAAGGAAAGGAACCAAACTTCCAAGTGGGAAGTGATGGAATTCTCCGATTCAAAGATCGGATCTGTATTCCAAAAGATCAGGAGATAAGAAGACTGATCTTAGACGAAGCACATAAAAGTCGGATGAGTATCCATCCGAGATCAACCAAAATGTACCAAGATTTGAAGAAGATGTTTTGGTGGTCTGGGTTAAAGAAAGATGTTGCTTCGTATGTCGCTTTTTGTTTGATTTGTCAGAAGGCGAAAGCTGAGCATAAGAAACCAAGCGGAGAACTTCAACCATTGGATGTTCCTGTGTGGAAATGGGATAGCATATCAATGGACTTCGTGTCGGGATTACCAAGGACCGTTGGAGGGCATGATGCAATTTGGGTAATTGTTGATAGATTGACCAAGTCGGCACATTTCATTCCCGTTAATATGCATTATCACATGAATAAGTTTGCTGAGTTGTACATCAAGGAAGTTGTTCGTCTGCATGGTATACCTTCAAGTATTGTTTCGGATCGAGATCCGAGATTTACTTCGAAGTTTTGGAAGGGTTTGCAGCAGTCTCTGGGATCAAAGTTGAGAATGAGTTCTGCTTATCACCCCCAGACTGATGGTCAGTCAGAAAGGACCATCCCGTCTCTTGAGGATTTGATAAGAGCATGTGTGTTAGAAAGTCAGGAAGGTTGGGATAAACTCTTGCCGCTCATAGAGTTTACCTACAACAACAGTCATCACTCTAGTATTGGGATGGCACCGTTCAAGGCGCTGTATGGAAGGAAGTGCCAAACTCCCCTATGTTGGTTCCAAGTGGGGGAGCAAACGATTATTGGACCTGAGCTTGTTCAAGAAACAACTGAGAAGATTCAGATGATCAGGGAAAAGATGAAGACAGCGCAAAGCCGACATAAAAGTTATGCGGATAAAAGGAGAAGGCCCTTGGAGTTTGCAGAGGGCGATCATGTTTTTATTCGCGTAAGACCGACAACTGGTGTTGGGAGAGCTTTGAAGACAAAGAAGTTGTCACCAAAGTTTATTGGTCCTTATCTGATACTCAAGCGGGTCGGTCCAGTTGCGTATCAGCTCGCTTTGCCCCCGTCTTTGTCTAATCTTCATAATGTGTTTCATGTATCGCAATTACGGAAATTCGTGCCGGATCCCGATGCTGTAATTGAAGTTCAACCTGATGATGTGGCTTTGAGAGAGAATCTCACTTTTGAGACAATTCCCGTTCGAATAGAAGATCAAAGAATGAAGCAGTTGCGGGGAAAAGAGATTCCATTAGTCAAAGTTATTTGGGAAAATGCGGATGTATCTGAAGCGACTTGGGAATTAGAAGATAAAATGAGAAAGGATTATCCTGAGTTGTTTATATGAACGGAATTTCGAGGACGAAATTCTTGTAAGTGGGGGAGAAATGTAATACCCCGATTTTTGTTTCCTAAATAAATAAAAAGGAATATTTAAATAAAACTAATTATATGGAATTAGTTAGTTTTGTTTATTAATTTATGGTTATATTAAAAGAATTATCTAAGGAAAAATAAGAGAAAATAATTGGGTTTTAAAAATAAAGATTTTTGCAGTTTAGTCCTTGGAAAGGACCTAAGAGGCAATATTGGAAAGATATTTGGAGGGAAAGTGAATAAAATAATAATTTTTGAAAATCTGGGCGTGTTAATCGATTAACACGATTTGTTAATCGATTAACGGTGGTGCAGAAGCTGAAGATAGTGCGTTTAATGACTCAACAAGCTGGGTAATTCAAAATTTAACACATAGCACCGACTAGATTAGTGGTTAACACGTGTTAGCATGCATGGAGAGTGATTTAGGCTATAAATTCACGAATTTAGTTGATGGAATGAGTGAAAATTAAGAAAAAAGAAGGGAAACTCTGTCAAAATCAGTTTTGAACACCCTCTGTTCATAGCCTTCATTCTTCACCCTCCCTTAAACACTTTTGATGAGCTTTACATCTTATTAAAGCTTGTCACGAGACCTTCAAAACCGTACCAAGATTGTGCATTTTGGTGGCTTGAGCAGGGAGAACGACTTAGTTAAAGTTAGGACCAAGAAACTGAAGTTGCAGTTTCAGTTGCGAGGAGCTGAGTTTGAGACTTCGATTTAGGTATGTATAGGACTCCAAATCGTGTCAATTTAGTTTCTGATTAAAGTTGGCAATGTCTAGTTTCTATATTGACCAAGTTTACTCATTTTCATGCACGTTTGGTTTGTCAAATCATCACCCGAACTTGCTCTGCTGAAGCTGTCTTGAAACCGAAAACAGAGCATTTGTGGCTTGGTGATTTTGTGAGTTTCTTTGCTGCCTTTGCATCCAAAAAGCTTCATTGCAGTAAGGGAGAAGCTTTACTAATGCTAGAATAGATTGTGGTATTGATTTGATTATAGGTTGAACCACCATGAGGTTCATAGGGCACTAGGTTAGGGGACAATGGCATGGAGGCCAATTAGACCAAAAACCCGAATTGGAACATGTTAGATGTTGATATCTAAAGCTAAATGAACCTTCAATTTGATCTGAAACTGAGTGGTTAATGATTTGGTATATTGAGTTGTGTTTTAGGTTAAAATTGGGGGAAAATGTGATGATTTTGTGATTATGTTGCTAATTCCTGGAATTGATGCTATGAACAAATTTAATATACTGTATTTAAGTTGTTTTGAAGGTTGGTTTTGGTTAAAATTGGATTGGCATGAGTTTGACACATAAAAACCAGTTCAGCAGTGTTTTTCTGCATAATTTAATCGATTAACACGACCTGTTAATCGATTAACGCGTGAAAATTCTGATCAGTATGAAATGTACAAAAGGGTTACTCGATTAGCACGATCTGTTAATCGATTAACACGTTAAAATTCTGAACAGTTTGAAATGTACAAAGGAATACTCGATTAACCAGTTCTGTTACTCGATTATTGACTGAGTTTTTGCAACAATGATCAGAATTTAATGATTTAATTAATTATTAAAGTGTGAGAACCAATTAAAGGTTGAAATGGATCTGGTTTGAAGTAAGTATAATGGGAAATAAAGTTTAACTATGCCAAGTCCGAACCTCAAACAACTTAAATGACACTGGATATTATTAAATTGGTGAAACCATGCATAGCATCTGCATTATCTGGATTCCCACTTGAGTGGAGACACGTCCGAGAGGCGTGGGCATATCCCTTTCGGTTGAACTCGAGGGACATGAGTGTCTGCTCCAAAGGGTTCACGGGGGAGTGTCGGTGACCGGGGTTGCACCTTCTGTTTCCGGAAATACACACGTGCGTGTGGGCATGTCATTTGATGCCGGACTCGATGAGGCGTAGTCCTACGGGATACGTCGGCAACATTTCTAAGAGCTCTAGAGGTGTTTATTTATTTACGGGCCGAGTTCGATGAGATGCTCAGTATGGGTATCGGGCATGTTTGTCTTAAAGGTGCCACGGAAACCTATTTGTTGTAGTTGGCCAACAATCATGCATTTATAAGATGAGTTACGTCATGTCTGCATATGCTATTAATTCATGATTATGTCCTAGTGTTGAGGTGTAACATGTGTAATTAATTATTAATGATTATTGTTAAATAAAGTATCAACTATTTAAATGTTACCCTGTCTATTTGATTATGTGTTAGTATTTGCTGACTCCCTATGCCCTTGCAGGTGATGGCACGTTACCTGACATACGTGGAGTTACGCCTACTCCGTAGAGGAGTGTGGGACTACGAGGAGCACAGAGCGGTGTTGGAGGGCGAGGTTGACGTGATCTTTCGTCACCCTAACCCTCTTACACGAGTGCGACCTCGTAGACTTCGCATCCCCATGATCTACATACTGCACATTCCCCCGGCTTACACTTATCGTTTTGGTTCTCCACCCCCACATCATGGTCGTCGTTTTTATAACTTACGTGTCAGACGCCCTGCTACCCGTTCACGTCCTTCTACTTCTGATGAGGCTACTGCTACGGCCACTCCCCGTCCTGGTCCGACCACCAGGGTACGTTTTGCACCCTCACCTGAGCCAGTGCGTCGCACTGCTATCCCTGTGGTGTCGGATGAGGAGGAGGAGGAGGACCCGGTAGAGGACGTAGATGGGCCAGCTGCTGACAGTCAGTGATGTGGTTTCTTCTTATTAGTATGTGCAGTATGGGGACCATGGTAGGATGCAGTGTTTAGCTTTTGGAAGACCAGGGATCAGACATCAGCGTGGGTGGATCATAGCTCAGCTCTCGAAGACTCTTTTATTTTGATTTGTGTTATATTGTATATAGTTTTGAGAGGGTCTATGAGAGATGTTATTTTATATCTGCTGATCTGTATCCTTATATCTGCTACCTCGACTTTTATTACTGTTATCTTGGGTACTTGGGTTTTATATATATATATATATATATATATATATATATATATATATGGGCTATGATTGCATGATTATCATGATCCTCAAGATTATTTCAATTGCAACCACATCAATAGTTTTGCAAATCGTTTCCGCTGAATTTACAAAACAGGTACTCAACCATCTATTTTCAGAATAAATATATTTTCAAATCAAAGTTTTTGATGTGAAACTTGGTATATGAAAGGAAAAAGTTTTTCCACCAAAGGTACTGTACGAATAACAATCATTCTATAAACATACTTTATTTAATAGAGCTATACCTTGAGAGTGTCACATGTTTTGTTATTAAATATCAAGTCGTCACAACCGTCACTGTCGTCGCGTCAGAGATCGCCCGCGCGGCATCCCGCCGAACGAGCCACCTTTCAAGCCTCAGCCCCCGATGGGTCCCAACAACAACCGAGAAATTTTATTTTACAAGATCTGTTTAAGACACCGGAAAATATCCGGGTGGAAACTATCTCTGGAGGTTTCGCCGGTGGCGGCGAGAAGAAGTCGGAAAGGAAAAAGTACGTTCAGCAAGTATTAGCTGCTCGCCACAAGCCTATTGGTAAAAAACCATCTCGGAACATCCCAATCAGTTTTTCTGATCAGGATCTAAGAGATATCATCCCGGATCACAATGACCCAATGGTGGCCGCGGCGATGATCGGCAACTTCGAAATCGCCCGAGTTCTCGTCGACCAAGGGAGCTCGACCAACATTATTTTCCTCCACACATTTCAAGCACTGAAACTAAGGTCCGCCGACCTCGTACATTTTGAAGGGCATCTTATCAGCTTCACGGGCGAGGCAATATGCCCCCTTGGAGCCATCCTCCTCCCGGTGACCTTGGGCAAACTGCCTTCGGCCCGAACGGAGATTATCAAGTTTTTAGTGGTTGATTCTGAATCCCCATACAATGTGATACTGGGACGAACCTGCCTGCAAGCCTTCGGGGCAGTGGTCTCAACAGTTCACTTAGCAATGAAATTTGTCGGTTCTGATGACAACCTTGTCACCGTCAAAGCCGACCAGCTCAAAGCCCGACTCTGCTATAACGCGAGTCTATGGGAAACTAGGAAAAAGCAAGAAGAACTCTCTGGTCCAACATTAGCCAAAGGGAAGGTCCTTTTGGCCGAATTGGATGTCCGGGCCGAACAAGATGATCTCAGACCTTCTCCTCAAGGAGAGTGGTTGGGAGTTCAAATCGACCCCTCTAACCCCGACAGAACTGTCAAAGTGGGTGCCGACCTCCCTAAGGAGATCCAGGATGAGATCATCGCACTGTTGCGAGCTAATTTGGATCTGTTTGCTTGGACCTCGGCCGATATGCCGGGGATCGACCCGAACTTTATCTGCCACAAGCTCAGTGTGGATCCAAAGGCAAGACTGGTAGCACAAAAGATGAGACGAGTGGGGACAGAGAAAGCAAAAGTTATTCAGGAAAAGGTTTCCGAGCTGCTGGAGCAGGATTCATTAGAGAAGTACCATACGCCGAATGGGTGGCAAATACTGTGCTGGTCAAAAAGGCAAACGACAGTTGGAGGATGTGTGTAGATTACACCGACCTCAACAAGGCATGCCCAAAGGATCAGTATCCACTACCGATTATTGACCAACTCGTCGATAATTCGGCAGGATACCAGTTATTATCATTCACTAACGCTTTCTCGGGATACAACCAGATCCCTATGTATCCGTCGGATCAGGATAAGACCACGTTTACAATCGGAAAGGCAACCTACTACTATACGGTCATGCCCTTCGGCTTGAAGAACGCTGGGGCAACCTACCAAAGAATGATGAACAAAGTTTTCGATGGAATCATTGGAACCACCATGGAGGTCTATATTGACGATATGATCACAAAAAGCAAGAAAAAGGAGGATCATGTCCGAGATCTCACCATGGTTCTGGAAAGGGTGAGAGCTCATAAGATGAGGCTGAACCCGGAAAAGTGCACCTTTGGAGTCCCAGCAGGGGCCTTCCTCGGATTCATGCTTTCAGAAAGAGGAATTGAAGCAAATCCCGACAAGTGCTGAGCTATATTAGAGATGAAGAGCCCCGCCGATCTCAGAGGAGTGCAGCAGTTGACAGGCAGGATGGCGGCATTTTCGAGGTTCCTCCCTCAGGCCGCAAAAAAGGCCTTACCCTGGTATAAACTCCTGAAAAAAGATACAAATTTTCATTGGGATCAAGATTGTGAAACTTCCTTCCTGGCACTTAAGGAATATCTCTCTTCCCCGCCAGTCCTCTCTAGCCCTCTCCAGGGAGAGAGTCTTTTTATTTACCTTTCTGTTGGCGATTCCGCACTCAGCTCGGTGTTGGTCCGAGAGGAAGGCCGAACCGAGTTCCCTTTTTATTTCATAAGCCGAGCTCTGCAAGGTTCCAAGCTCAGGTATTCCAAAATTGAGAAATTTGCATTTTGTTTAATACTTGCTGCACGGCGGCTGCGACAATACTTTCAGAGTCACCCTATTGTCGTAAGAACCGCCCAGCCTATTAAACAAGTTCTTTAGAAGCCCGACCTCGCTGGGAGAATGATGGCATGGGCAATCGAACTGTCCGAGTTCGACATCTCCTACGAACCGAGGAAGGCAATCAAATCACAAGCATTGGCCGACTTTGTATCCGAGTTCACAGAGCCCCACCAAAGCTCTAGCTCGGACACATGGGTGATATATATGGATGGGTCGAGCAATCAAAAGGGGGCAGGAGCCGGGGTTATTCTGGAGAATGCGGAAGGGCTCAGCATCGAATACTCCTTGAAATTCGAGTTCCTAACCTCGAATAATCAGGCCGAGTATGAAGCGGTCATCGCCGGCCTCCACATGGCCAAAGAACTTGGTGCGTCCGAAGTCCAGATTTTAAGCGACTCTCAGTTGGTGGTTTCCCAAGTCACCGGAGATTACCAAGCTAAAGAGCCTATTTTGCAAAGATACCTTGACAAAGTCAAGGCCCTGGCCCGTGATTTTTCAAAATTTTCGATCACCCACATCCCCCGCTGTTCCAATTCCCGAGCCGACGTGCTTTCCAAGCTGGCGAGCACAAAAGGCAGAGGGAACAATAAAAGCCTCATTCAAGAGCAAATCTCGACCCCAAGCGTAGTAATGGCTATTTCAGTATCGTCTTATTGGATGCACCCAATAAAGGCATATCTCGAACACGGTATACTCCCTGTCGATCAAAAGGAAGCAAAGAAACTTAAGAGAAAGGCAGCTGAGTATGTCCTTATGGATGGAATCCTTTACAGAAGAGGAATGTCTTCCCCACTCCTCCGATGTCTCACCTCCAACGAAGCTCAAGTGACGTTGGACGAGGTTCACGGAGGAATCGGGAGTCACCACGTCGGAGGAAAATCCTTGGCAAGGAAGATACTAAGGGCTGGATATTTCTGGCCGACCTTAGTTATGGATTCCATTGACCATGTTCGACGATGTCCTCAATGCCAATTCTTCAGCGATGTTTATTAGAAACCCTCCGAGGAGCTCCACTCTCTAGCTTCCCCCTGGCCTTTCAGCATGTGGGGAATGGACATTGTGGGACAGTTCCCAACGGCTCCAGACCAGTTAAAATTCATCGTGGTAGCAATAGACTACTTCACCAAATGGATCGAAGCTGAGCCCCTAGCAACCATCACTTCGGGAAGGATCCAAAATTTTTTTATGAAACAAGTCATCTTCCGTTTTGGCCTTCCACTCACATTAATCACCGACAATGGTAGTCAGTTCGCTGCCAACAACTTCCAGATATTAGCTGAGAATCTCGGGATCTCTCATCGGTTTTCTTCGGTAGAGCACCCCCAGACTAATGGCCAAGCCGAGGCCGCCAATCGAGCTATCGTTGACGGCCTCAAGAAGAGAATTACCCAGGCCAAAGGAGCATGGGCCGATTTTCTACCCGAGGTCCTCTGGTCAATCAAGACCACGGTTCAGTCCTCAATCGAAGAGACCCCCTTCAGACTCACCTATGGTTGTGATGCGGTCATCCCCATCGAACGAAGGATTCATACCTTCCGAATGCGGGACAGACCCGAGGAAGAAAACGGAAATTTGATCAAAGAAAGCTTGATGCTGGACGAAGAGATCCGGGACGCCGCCTCTACTCGGGAAAAGAAAGCAAAAGAAAGGCAAGCCAAGCAGTATAACAAAACGGTACAACCCAGGTCTTTTGAGGTCGGAGATCTCGTTCTCAGGAGAGCTGACATCGGTCTTAAAAACCGAAGAGATGGGAAATTTGCTCAAAATTGGGAAGGCCCCTACATAGTCATTTCAAAAACACAGTCTGGGGCATATAGACTGGAGACTCTTGAAGGAGCCGAACTCAAAAATTCTTGGAACGTTGCTAAACTGAGAACCTACTTCAGCTAGGTTTACCTCAGATGTTATCAGCCGACCCAGCTAAAAGTTTAAGTTCTATCTTCATTTCTATTAACATTTTACACTTACTTCCCCTAGTCATGCTCTTATTTTCCACTTTGGGATATACCCACCTTTTTAATTCATAGGCAATGTACTCATATTTATAATTAATAAAAAAAAGTAAAAACTTGGCCATTACTCAAGTGCTACAGCTTTATATACGTACGTACTAGCTTCTCATTTAGCACTAGCCACCTAAATGTTGCATGGCGCTATGCACAGCCAACATCTTGTAAAGGAGATCGGCTCATATGCACAGTGTACAAGGGACACCCGATAAAGAACAGACTGTTGTGAAATGTTTCCACATAACTTCACTCAGCATTCTCTTTTACATCGGGGACGAGGACATAGTACGTATGCAACAAGTTAGAGTAAAAACTTGCATAAATATAACAGCAAAGAACTTGCACAAAAATAAAATGTTGTACACAATAAGCAAAGCAAAATACAATCCAACATTGTCAAACATGTTACAAAAAACATTGACAAATCGCAAGCTGCCCAGCATAAGGGACTTAAGCTGCTTCATCTTCAACATCGGACAGGACAACCGAGCTTGGGTTGAACTCCTCATCCGGTTTCTCCACCAAAGGATTGGGCAGATTCTCCTCGGGCTGGTCAAGGTCAACCTCGAGCCCATCCCTGTCGTAATCGACCATCTTCCCCTCCTTCACCCCGAACCCAGCAGAGGCGCCGACATACCGAATTCGGAGCCCTTGGTTCAGGTGGAGAATCTGCTCCACCGCACTGGTAAAAATTTTACTTGCAGCCTTCTCAAGGTTGAAATCCGATTCATATGCGGCTACCTTGTGTTTCAAAGCTTGAGCGGCTCTTCTCTTCAGCAATGTCCTCGCCTTCTCCACCTCGGCCAGGCCTTCCTGCCGACCAGCCTCCTTAGCATCCGCCTTCGCTTGGGCCAGGGCCTCCTCTTGACTTTTCCGAAGCTCCTCCATCTGCTGACGATGCTTCTCTTCTAACTCGGCCAACTTTTGCTCGACGGAGTTTTTACTATTCCTCAGCTCCGCCACCTCAGCCGCCATATCGGATCGGGCCCTCTTCCTGGCTGGCGACACGCCTTCCGCAACGTCATCAGCAACATCGGCCAACACATTGAAAATATTTGTTGATCTTTTCAAGTGATAGGCCAACCCTTCGGCCATCTTCTTCCACTCGGCTCCCGACATCTTTACAAGTGCCTCTTTGACTGAGGCCCTAGTAGTGGGGGTCGCCGGCCTTGGGGTACCGGCAGCATTGATGAGCTCGGTACTTGGAGACGGAGAGTGAGGAGGAGGTGGGGCAATGATCGCTGCAGGTGGAGTAGAGTGTGGAAGAGCGGAGTCGGTCGACGTGGTATCAGCGGTCATGGCCTCATTGGAAGTACTCTCCGACTTCTTTCTTTTGCGGCTCAACGCGGCCTTCAATGCCTTAGACGACATGGCTGACCAATATTCCTCTGCAAACGAAAGGATAAAGAAAAATAAGTAAGAGAATTAAAAGAAAATTATAAGAGTATAAGAGCAAGGTTAGCTACCAATTTTGGCTAAGACTTCGTTGTCAGAGCACTTCATGAAAACTCCAACATCAAGTTGGAATTTCTGAGCCTGATATTCATTTTGGAAATGGTGGACTGTGGCGGCCTCGTCGGTATCAAGAGTCGCGCCCGACCACCTTTGTGGCGTGCCGAGGTGGCGATCGAAGAACTCCGGGGTCCACTCCAAGGGAAACCTCGGACCCGTCTCGTCCCGGAACCAAGGTCAACCAGTGCCCACGAACTTGTACTTGAAAAATCTGGGCTTAAAATGCTTCCAAGATTCCGTAAACATTCCGAACAAACCACAACGAGCTCGGGCTTTGGCCGATACCCAAAGTCGACCAGTAACCCCGTCTTTGTTACTGACGAACGGGTTGTACATCCACAGAAAGAGCCGAACTGTGCATACCAACCCTTTGGCCCCGCAATACTTTTGAAACGCCCTCAGAAACGACCAGGTGTTGGGATGAAGTTGCGAAGGGGCCAGTCAGAGCTCTTTCAGAACTCTCATCTCTAGGTCGGTGAACGGCAAGGCCACGCCGAGGTTGTGGATTAAATCGGCATAAAAAAAGAAGGAGTTGTCATCAGTTCTAGTGCATATTCTGTCATTCGCCGAACAAGGGAGAACTTCATAAGAAGTACCAGCGGCATCTCCCGAACAGGGTAGTACAACTCTCTTCACTCCGGTGAGCTTATCCTCAGAGTCTAAGCTAGATTGCACTCCCTTCGGTTCCACGTCGATCCACTAATATTGATCGGCATCGGAGGGTGCAGGATAAAGGTCAGGTCGGCTTACGCACTTTCGTGGCGGCATGGTACCTGTGGAAGAATAGGGGAGCTCGGCGTTAGTCTTACGGGTTACAAAAATATAACCCCCCAGAAAACCCCCTCGAAGTTGTTCCGAGAGGCGAGCATCTCCCCCCTACCACAGACACCCCCCGTCCATACGTCATCTCTCTCTCCATCCTCTCGACAAAACTCGGCCCAGGCGTATTGCCGAACCCACTCTCTCTTCTCCTCCTAATCCCGAGGACGGACGACCTCAACGGGATCGATATCCAGGTTTTGTCTCTCACACTTACGCCTATACTCCCTATGGCGATGAAGCGCCTCGTCCACCTCCGTGGAGGAGCAGGACGAGAAAGAAGGATCGTCCTCCTCCTCGTTACTGCTCGAAGACAGGGAGACTACCCCTACCCACTTCCTAAACCATTCCCTACGCATATCTCCCCAATCCACCTCTTCGAATTCTCTGAAAAATAAAAACAAAAAACAAGTATCCAACACCCTCCAGAAACCCAAAAGCACCCCAAAACCAAAAACACCAGGAACTCCAATATCAATCCCCAAAATCACAAAACCAAAACCCAGAAAGAGCACCCTATTCCATAAAAGTAAGAACGAAGTTTCCAACTCCTCTCAAGTAAACCGCAAAACCATAAGAAAAGAAGAAAAGGGAAGAGGGAGAGAAATAGGGAGAAGAACAATACCTTAAGAATATAAGCTGGGTGGAAAGGATTCGCAGACCAAGCAAATTCGCGAAGGAAGAAGGTGATGACGGGCAAGGAAGGCGACAGGAGTTTGATGGTGCAAGAAGAAAAGAGGAGTGTGTTCTGAGAAAGTGGGAAGTTTTGCGTATGGAAGAAGGAGGGATTGACAGGGAAAGAATGAGAAGCGGTTTTGTGTGAGAGAGGGGGAAGAGAAACCGTTCTCCCCCTCAGTTTTGAAGTTTGGGCCTGGCCCGAAAAGCCCAACCCAACATGCAGCCACACATATGGAGGCACGTGGCGCAGAATAGCCGGAAGCACGAACCTCGAGCAACGTCGCAGTAATGGCGACGCTTCGTTAGGTGTAATTTCTGACACGTGTCAGACCTGGAGAATGCAAGCGTCACTTCGGAGCAGGTGAAAGGACAGCTATCAGACCTACTCGGTCATAATGAAAAGACGTCAGAGACAGCTGGATCCAACTTTTCGACGACCCAACGTCCGAACTCCTTAGAACCTTGGAGCAAGGCTCAAATAGCCTCGACCGAGCTGGGGGGGCTTATGTGGTGAACTCGGCCTCGATATGGTGGACTTGGGAAAGGGACCTGAAACGAGACCTCGGAACAAGGCTCAGTTGACCTTGACCGAGCTGGGGGGCTTATGTGGTGGACTCGGCTAGGCCGAACTCCCCATAACCCTCGCCAAAGATCTGAGGACCCTTCAGGAAGCCTTCTGAGTGCATCCAATCCTTATCTACAAGGACAGCTCATCCACTCATAGCTCATTAGAGGCTGGCCCTACTTGGGCCCCAAACAAGCCCATTAGGGCAACCAGCTCTCCCCTATAAGTAGCTCCGTACTACATGGGGCTCAAGTACGTCCTCTAACCCTAATTATCACCCTCACACACCAGTGATTAGGGTTGCTTCTTGGCTCTCCCCTTAGCCACCAGAGGACTCCCACCGAACATCACACAGAAACCCAAGACTGAGGCTTCTTTGAAGGTCTTCTTCCCTAACCCTTGGAGGACCTCGCCGTCTAGGACATCACAAATATAGCCTTAAGAGACATCAGGATATAGAGGGAAGTCCTTCGTACACAGGTAAAATAGTGAGGTGCAAATGCTTTTTAGTCTTTTTGTAGTTGCTACTTACTCCTTAATAGTTAACATCCATTTTCTTTTTAATCATAAAAATGTTCAGAAGAGAGAAAAAGGAAAAAGTGTTCTAATCAATAATTAAGGTGAAGTGCCTCAAAGCATAAAACCTCGAAGCTGAATGCTATCACTACCTGTAGCAATTAGCTATTTGGAAAATCGTCTTGGGTTTTCTGTTGTAGAGTAATGGAGAGTATTATTTGTGGAGAGTAATGGAAAATAAATTAGTATTTTTGTCTCATTATATTAACTATTTTGACCTGTGGCTAAGCTTAACTTGCTAGAATTTAGAATAAAGAGAGAATGTAAAAAGAGAGAATTCAAATTTGTAGGATAGGCAAATGTCATCTACTCTAATTTTATTTTATTTTATTTTATTCGATCTCGGTAAGATATTCCATGTTAGACTTGATTTATTTTGTATTTTTTATGAATACGGTTTGAACAATTAATAATAATCAAGTAGCATACCTCTATCTTTGCTGATATACAACCTGTCAGACTATGCACAATGGAATTTCAACGACTACCATACAGATTGATGAAGATTACAGTGCAAAGCTCTAAGGATATGGTTGTGCAGGAAATATTTGTGTGAAGAATATTTCAGACATTTCTTCTGTAAGTTCTTTCACTAAAGAAGTGCTCTGTGTTTTTTCTCAGCAATCTTAGCCATTTGTTATTGAATGATTTTTTCCATTGGTATTTGCAGCTATTTCTTGAGAAAATTTAATAAGGGCAAAAAAAGCAATGGACGAGAATTAGCCATATATGAGAAGGGGTTTTGGTTTTCTCAACCCCTAATATCGTGTCAAGGTTAATTTTAATTTGAGTATATATATATATATATATGGGATATTTACTTTTTAATAATGAGGACTACTTGGTTAATATTTTGATTCATGTCACGTAATATAGATTGTAGATAGTGCATACTCATAGTCAAATACTGATTTTAGTTTTTTAAAGCTCTCACCTAAATACTGTTGCTGTTGCATTGCTATGCTGCTGCTGAGATGGATAAGTTTTAACAGCATGTCCAAAAACTGAGAGGATATTATGTACCTCCAGCACAAGTCTTATGCTCATTTACAATTGAAGCATGATGCATGCGAATTTTGCAGGTTTGATTAGGCAACAGAAAAAGAGACATCTAAAGGAGCTTTACAGGGAAATTAAGATGTGTGAGAGGGCTTTGGTTTCAGCCCATCTAATGGTTACTACATGAGGAGATTCCCAACAGGTTCTAATTTAGTTCAAAGTCATTTTGCTTTTCGCTTGTGTTTAGCCTCTTTTGCTGACCTCTTGTGCTATTTTTCTCTCTAATCATTATTCAAATTAATCAGTTAATGTGTTGTTCAATAGTATTCGCTACAACCCTTTAATTGGTAAGAATTAATAAGGAGTGCTGAAATTTTCCTATAACTACGTTAACTATGTATTAAAGAGACCCTACACATGAGATCATTTGCGGCGAAGGAGTTTCGAAGCCCAGCAGCCATTTGATTTATGCTTATGAGTGGACTGGTATATATATTTAATATCTTATATTACAATACGAATGCTATATTTAATATCCCCTTGGTTTGCTTCTTGATAAGGCACAATTTAGTGAGAATTGTATGGTACATACAGTGCAAGAGCTATATGGCTCAAATAATAATGTTAGGAATCTGCTTTAGGCATTAGCTATTTTACTCACTAACTATTTAAATGTCAGCGACCCCTTTAATTAGTTTTGCAGTTTTGGTGTAAAAGTTTTATAAGATGCACAATATTTGTTATTATTGGTTTTTTGCCATTAAGATCAACATCAACATCAACACCTGGATGTGGATCAAGGGGATGAATGCTATGATTGTTATTAGCTTAAGGCATTAAATTTTTCATTAAAGTTTAATTTTCCACTTGCAATATGGATTAAAGGAGAATTATCAAGTTTCCTCATGCTCATACTCATGATCTGTAGTGTTTAGCTCTCTTGGATTGAAGGAGAATTATCAAGATTGAGATGCAAAAAACTTTGATTGAGTTTCTTGATATGTAGTGTTTAGGCTTTGTGAAGATAACAAATGAAACTTAGATTTTGATGCCTGTGGCTGTGGGCTAGCCTTTTATCAATGTTTCCTTTATGATAAGCACAAGTTTTAGATTTTGTCAAACTGAATGCTTTATTTTTACAAAGATGTTGTGTATTTATTTGATGAGATTTCCTAAAATGATTTTAATGTGAATAGAATGGGAGCTAATTTTGATATTAGCTTGAGTAAAATTATCATTTAGATTAAAGGTGCAAACTAAAGTACCATAACCAATACAATTAGCTTCGCATCATTAAATTAATTGTGTTTCTTTTCTATGCAGATTACAGAAGCTATGATCATAAGATAAAGCAAGTATTCATGCTCTATAAAAACAAGGGCTGCTGGTTTCAAATCAGTCCACAAATCACAACTTTCAAATCAGGGTATGTATTTGAATAAACACAACTTTGTTTACAGTCTGCTGGTTTTTTATGTGATCCTATCTTGTGCATGTAGGCACATATTAGGTTGTGTGTCTCAAGCAACATTGTGCTACTTAGATATTAGAAATATTTTCTTTGTAAAATTGTGCATGTATTTAATATTTAATACCCCAATGAAGTGGAGTGCCCAATGGTAACTGTTTAGGCATGCTAAATGTAACATCCCGACTTTCTAATCTTGATTTATTTAGGGAGTTACTATCATGCAATCCAAAATTGGATGGTTGCTATGCAACCTTTTCTTAAATCTAGTTAAAATTAGGTTTTTGCAATTTAGTCCAACATAAAAAGTAAATTAAAAATTTAGTTCTTTGTACCTATAGACAAATTATAACTTTTAATTTAAAAAAAAAATTAAAAGTAGTTAAAATTAGTCACTTGTGTAAAAAGGCTTATTGCAAGTGACTAAATTTAAAATTAAAAGTTATAATTTGTCTATAGGTACAAAGGACTAAGTTTTTAATTTACTTTTTATGTTAGACTAAATTGCAAAAAACTAATTTTAACTATTTCAAATAATGACATGACATAGGTGTCAACTTCTTATTGGTTTAAGAAAAGGTTGCATAGCAACCATCCAATTTTGGATTGCATGATAGAAATACCCATTTATTTATTATAGAGAATAATTTTTCGCAAATAATTTCAAAACTTTATTATTCAATTGCGGAAGCAAAACAACAGAACTTGTCCAATAACAAGACACAATAGTTCAAACTAATTTATTTAATAGCAATTAGACTCTGAGCTACTTAAGACACTAATCGTAACCCAGAGCATGGTTCTTCAAACTCCATCCTTTGGAAAGGGAATCCCAAATCCCTTGCCAACGCTACTCTTCCCTTTGGAAGAGAGGACATTTGTCACCTACAAGGACAACAAGGGAGTAAGTCATAGTTAATCACGTTAAAACGAATAATAAATAACAGAGGCTAAAAACAACAAACACAAGTATTCAAGTAGTAACAATTTACAAATGCATATACACATGTCAAACCCTTTTTATCCATGCAATTGATCTTTATTGTTAATGGCATGATGCATGCTGACCTCAACAAATTCCCGGGGCATCACAGTTTGGAGGTGGTAGGACTTACGAGCTTCGCTCTGCACTCATGACTTACGAGCTTTGCTCTGCATAGGACTTACGGGCTTAGCCCTGCACTCACGACTTACGGGTTCCCATCTCCCGGCGTTGTAGGACTCACAGGCTTAGCCTTGCACTCACGACTTACAGGCTTCATCCGCCCAGCGTTAATAGTATGAAAGGGAAAACCCTCGCAAACTGGAGCAATCAATGCATGTATGCATACATAATTTATTACCAATCCTTCTTATCACATTCATTATCATTTCCATCAATGACATGATCCATCATCTATCTTTTCATTCATTAATCTCATCCTTAACAATTCCTTTCATCTTTCTTTTAGCTGGTGCTGTTGTTTTCATAGAAAAATCCATCAACCACTTTGTGATGGTTTTAGAATTAGTGGTTAATCATTATTTAATAATCCGTCGGGGCCTAGCCTCCTATTGGCGGATATGTATTGCAACGACCCCATTGGGACTCCCTTCGAAAATATCAACCAAGTGAATAAAATTTTCACTGGGACGTTAGGGATAATATCAACCAAATGGGTGTACGCACTTCCATTGGGACGTCCTGTCCGAATATATCAACCACTGAATAAAATTCCAGTGGGACTCATTCAGGATTAAAAATCCACCAATGGGAATCAAATAAACTTATACATTTATCCATTGGGACTCCTGTCCGAATATATCAACCACTGAATAAAATTCCAGTAGGACTCTTTCAGGATAATAATCGACCAATGGAAAAACATATAAGAATTAGGTATTTAATATTCTTGAGAAAAGTAAGTATTTTCTTCAGTTTTGGTCAAAAATACTTGAGTGTTTTATAAAAGACTCGAGTGTTCTTCATTTTTTTTCCAGAATACTTGAAGTCTTTGAAGAAAGACTCGAGTTGTTCTTCATTTACCCAGAATACTCGAGTGTTTCTCAAAGGACTCGAGTGTTTTTACTGAAACAGTACCAGTTTCTGCGTTTTAAGTTCCAATTCAAATTCTATGCGTTGTTTTTCCATTCTTATGCAAAACAGAGGCATAAACACATATAATGAACAGGTTAGAACACGCAAACAAGTACGTAATAACATAAATCAACATCCAATCACAGAATCAATACTACTTGGAAAATAACCATTTCAAGATATGACTTTGATTTCTACTTGATTTTAAGTTCAAAAATCAATCCAGTGAGCTTCCTTAGGTTCAATTAAAGTTGTTTGAATACAAAAACTATGGGTTTCTGGCCTCCAAGTCAGATTCCCATTTCTAACTTATATTGCCCATGAACCTCAAATGGTTCCTGTGAATTTAGCTTATTGTTTATCATTCTAGCGATTAGATAACTTCTCCCATACCTTAGAGAAGCTAAAGAAACAGTTGATTGAGAGGGAAACGATCAGGATCAAACTTTGAGTTCCAACACTCAAGTTCAGCACTTTGAACAGTGAACTTTGGCGACCAATTTCACCACGAATAAGGCATGAAAAAGAACGAAATAAGTTACCTTAAGAAACTAGGGAATGCTAACTTTAATCAGAAACGAATTTGGGATCAATAGGGTTCCTGGATCTACCAAACCAATTCGAGGAAAAGGGGTGTTTGCCACTGATTTCTGCTCTGTTTTTCAGCTTTAGAACACCTAACTTTGAAGATTTAGAACTTGAACTACAAGGACTCGTTTTCGATGGGACTTGGTTCTATCTCAAGATTGGAAATAGAATTTTGATTGTGTTTTGGTTTCACTGGATTTGGTTGAGTGAAGAGAGAGAATCGAAGGCACCAAGAGAGCACCAGGAAATAGAGGAAATGTGAATATAAATTCGGGTTAGGAGGATTTGCATGAGTTTGAGGCTTCCCCAATCACCTATTTATAGTCTAAGATTACCCTCCTATGAAGTAAGGTCCAGCTCTGTGCTTGGAACCAAGAGAAAACGCGTTTTGGTGCGAGTTTTGAATCAAAACCGACTTATAGACTCAGCACCACTGCTCGAACTACTCGAGTCTTTTTCCCTTTACTCGAGTCTTTTTCAGCATTTCAAAGAACACTCGAGTCTTCTATGAAAGACTTGAGTCTTTCGACTCATAATTCAAATTTTTCAAACAACTAAGGAGTATACTCGAGTCCCTCCCAAAACACTCGAGTATTTTATCCTAATTTCAGAAAATTCATTATTTTATTCAATATAATAACATTATTATTTTAAATACTAAATTTTTATTTAGTTATGAAAATATAGGGCCTTACACTGAAGGTATTGAAGACAAGGCTAAAGTTCAACTTAACATATTAAAACATATTAAATGACAATATTTAATACCCCAATGTAGTGGAGTGCCCAATGGCAACAGTTTAGGCATGCTGAAGGTATTGAAGATAGGGCTGAAGTTCACCTCAACTATATGGGGAATTCAAGGTTTGAATACATCTGAATGAATCTTGATAAGCAAGAAGAGGAGAAATGAACTTCAAAATTCAAATGGAATGGAGGCACATGAAATAATAGAACTAGGCTATGTTGGGTCTTGTGGATCTTCCTATCATATATTATTTAAGTATGTGTAGTTGGTGTAACTTGACAACTACGAATTGAGTATTTGTATTTTGTATTTCACTGCCACTTTTTTTTATTACAAGGTTTTTTTTTTATTACAAGGAGGTACATGGGATTAGAACCCAGGATCTGTGGGCCTAAAAACTAAATGTTCCGCAGCTAACCAAATGTTATCCACTGCCACTATACTAATGTATGGAAGTATGATGTAAAATTAGCCACTATTACGTGTTATTCAGTTATGTCCCTATTAACATCATTTAAGTTTTATAAATTTGCTTCAACATTTGACTAAATGGTATTTAAGTGGAGTTAATAACAAAAAGGAAACAGTTAATTGATTTCTACTATTTATTTGATGTGCTTGTATACTCCAAAAGCCATAAATCATGAACTCTTCTCAACAATTTGGTAGAAGAAATGTTAATAAACAAAAAAAATCAATTGAAGATACCAAGTAACTACTTTAATAAACAAATAAAATACCAATATCAATATACCAAGCAACTACTTTAATAAACAAAAAAAATTATAAAACTAATTGTAGATTTCAAACAAATTATCAACGCACAATACTACTTTACAATTTTTTATACCCCATAAATTTTTTATTCTTAATTTTAACAATTGCAATTTCTTTTTTTTTCCTGTTACTCTTCATACAAATACTACAATATAAATTTGTCATAAAGATAATTTTAATAATATTCATTTTTTCCACCAATTTTACAAATTATTTCTTTTAAAACCCAATTTTTGCTAACAATATTTTTACACGTGTTTTTTATTAGATCTTATTATTATTATTTTTTTTTTGGTTATGACCCTCTCTTAAAAAGTGTTCTATACACCAACATGGATTGAGACGAGTGGTAAGCGGCTCAGTCTCGCTTAAGCAAGGTCTCGAGTTCGAGTCCTTGTGAATGCAGAAAATTCATGTTGGGAGACTCACCTGTCATAGTCAGGCACGCGACCCGGGTCGGATCCGGATGTACCTAGGTAGTACTTAGGGAACCGGGTGGGCAACCAAAAAAAAAAAGTGTTCTATACTTCATACCACCGTTTGTGATGCAATTTGGTGATAACAAAAAATGTTTGGTCCCTCCTAAACAAAATAACGTGACGCTAAATTGATCTTTGGGGAGTTTAAGAGATTCCTCAAATCTTTCAGGGATCTAACTGATTTCACATGTATCTTTTAGGGACTTATGTGACTATTAACTCTATTTTGTTTTGTTTCTTGCATAATTTTGTGTTGCATATTTTCGCGATATGCACTATTATTGTTATTTTTTTTTACTAACAATTTTTATATATTATTTCTTTATCAACAATTTTTACTAACAACATTTTTACACATTATTTTTTTATACCTTATTATTACACACTTTTCGTTATGACCCGTCCAGAGGACGGGTTTACTTATTATTACATTCTTACTATTTTTTTTACACATTATTTTTTTATATCTTATTATTACATTCTTTTCGTTATAACCCGTCCTTGAGGACGGGTCTACTTATTAGTTTTACTATAATATCCTCAAAGTACATTAATTATTACTCATTTCACATATTTTAACACATTAGATGTAAGGTTAAAGTTAAAAAAAATTAATTAATACACTCTCGAATTTTTAAAGCGATAAATAATTTGGAACAAGTTAAAAAGTACATATAAAATGGAATAGAGGGAGTAATTAATAAGACAAACTCTAGGGAGTTTCCACCTAATTGGTGGTGAATTTCAAAAACATTTCCTTTCCGTTTCATTCTTATTTTCTAATTGTACGTATTGGGCTTACAAAACGGTGAAACTGGAAATATATGGCGTGTGAGATGAGAGGTTGATTGAGGAACAAGTATAATATGAGGGGCGTTATAGCATGGTGCCGAAAGTCAAGGTACCATGTGTGAGGTCTTGACTTACCTTTGATCGCAGGTTTCATATGGCCAAGGATCCACATGCAATTAAATATAATGGTATCTAAATATTTTATATGTAAATATTTTAATATCCGTTTTTAAAATTAGTTATTTTTATTGGAAATGTGATCTTTAGATGTGTATTTTCAAAATTACCCCTATTAATAAAAAAGTAATTAATGATCATTGAAAATTGGTACTCCCTCCAGCTCGAATTATAAGCAAATCCAACAACTTTTTCGCTTATTAAGGAGGTTAATTGATTGTATTTAATTTTCTCAAATTTATAAAAAAATAGAGGTATTTTAGGAAAATAGTATTAGGAATGAAACAAAAATTAATTAAGATTACAATTTTCTAGAGATATTTTAGGAAAGTAGCATTGAGAATAAAACAAAATTTAATAAAGTTAGTTAATTTTGCTTATATTTTAAACCAAGAGTAGTATGTTTTTTTTTCTTATAATTCGAACCGGGGGGAGTATATAGGGATAAAATAAAAGTGTTAAAAGGGTCTTATAATTAGGGAGGGAGAGAGTAATTAGCATTAACATAAAGGTGAAAACATGCATTACTAATCATTTTTATAATTTAACAACTGTATTATTATAATTATAATTTAACCACTGTATTACTAATCATTTTTATAATTTTCAGTAAAATCATTACTCTGTTTATAATTATTATAAGGCTTATTTAAGTTTTTAATTCCTGAACTTAGGTGCTCATTTGGAATTGATCCTTAAACTTTTTTTTCGATGCTTTGAGTCCCAAAACTTTTCTCAAATTTTAGAAATGACCCTTTCATCACTTAAGTGGTGATATAATCGAGGATATGTCACGTCACCTTTGACACATCGGTAGGTAATGTGCCACGTGATTTTTTTAAATTTAAAAAAAAAGTCAAATTTATTAAAAATAATTAAAAATTGTATTTTTTAAAGAAAATCAAATCTTTTGATAAATTTTAAAAGAAATTATTTTTTTAATAAAAAAACTCATGTAGTGTCTCGTGGCTCTACATAACACGTCACTCGTGGATATTATGAAAGTGACGTGACATATCGTAAGCTATATCATCACTTAAGCGACGAAAGGACCATTTCCAAAAATTAAACAAAGTTCAGGGATCGAAAGTATCAGAAAAAAAGTTCAAGGACTAATTTCAAAAGAATACCTAAGTTCAGAGACTAAAATGTTAATTAAGCCTTATTATAATTATAATTATATTCCATTTATTAAAACTAGTTTAAAAAAGTTTTAAAAAAAACTATGCCCAACGTCCAAATAACTAGTACCGATGACACACAGACCCAAGTAAAAAGAAAACGAAAACTACTTCTGAAAACGAAAACGACATACCCAACTCAAAGGAAAACGAAAATGGCATACATACCCAAATAACGGGACGGAAAATAAATAAGGCAAACTCCCAGTTCATGCCACCCATGAGCAGCGGTTTAAAGTTCAGTGAATACAAAATCTCACCCCATAAATTAATGCTCCAACATTTCAACGGCTTGGATTAACGACCTCACACATGGTGCCTTAACTTTGAGCACCATGCTATAACTTGCCATAATATGAAGGAGAGAAACCGTCAATGGTTTGAAACTTTGAAATCAATGGCTGGAGTATGGAGAAACTGCATGGTTATGTTCCTCCACCCATTTTTAATGAACGTAACTGCAGGAACATTACCATCCGCGCTTTGCACACGCTACCGAATGGCAAATTCAAAGCACAACAAAACGGTGTCGTTTTTATAAATCATAAAATATTTTGTTGGTGAAATAATGACTTACTAGTTTATTATGATAAAGTTTAGTTAACTTAAAATTACAAGCGTATGAAGCCCAACACAGTTGGTAGATAGCTGAGTTTCTTAAGTATGATGTCAGGGGTTCGATCCCTGCCGTGGGCATGGAAAAGACTTTGTTGATAGAGGCAAAACTCACTTCGGTACTCTTTACGCCTCGGAAGGGATTAGTCTTCGGCTGTCGGCTGGGGGATACCCTTGGTGTACACCAAAAAAAAAAATTACAAGCGTATGATACTAGTTGCCTTATTATTGCATAGTAGTAACTATAATAGTAGTATCATTATTCTAACTTGAAAAATGATATTTTCAAAGGTGTAAGTGGGTCAAAATCGCCCCTCAAATCCGAGAAACTCAATCTATATTTGGTGGGTTGGGTCGGTTTTTTTTTCCAGCTATCCAATCGGGTATGGGTTGGGTCATGAGTTTTCTTTTTTAAAAACCAATAATCAACTCAACCCAACCCGCTAACCCAAATTATATTAATATTTATTTATTTATTAATACTTATTATGCTTAGATTTTATCTACTGTACGCTAAAAAAAACTAAGTTATTATTTAGTACTTTCCTTAAACATTCCACCTTGAAATAATTATACAAAATATGAAAGTTGTAAGTGCCAACAATTCATTTTTCATATCTTGGAGACGGATGTATTGCTCTTATTTATTTCATGACTTGATATTGGATAATTTTATCTTATTGTTTTTGGACAATTTAATTTTGGTTCATGGCTTAATGCTAAATTGTGTAGTTGTGTTGTTTATGGATAATTTTTAATTACCTATTTATGTGATTTTTGTTGTATTTTTAATTTTAGTTTTCTACCTATTTAGATTTTTTTTTTATTTTTTTGGAAATGAGAACAAATAAACCCAATCATCCGACCCAACCCAACCCAAATTTCTACAAGTTGGGTTGGATTGGTTTTGACACTCAAATATAGAGTAACCCAACCTAACTCAATCCAATCTATTTTGGTTGAGTCGGGTACTTTAACCTCCTCAAAATTCAAAAACCAACCTAACCCGACCCATCATACCCCTAGATCCCTAAATATAAGCATTAGAGAGTATAAGGACTTTGTACCTTTTTATAAGCACTTAGTCCAATTTCTAATGACATTAATTACTTTTTTTTTTTCACAAACGCCCTTATTTACTCACCATTAATCTCAATAATAATTATAGCCGTAATTATGAAAAAAATATACAACTACCAAGTTTCATCAATTTCAATGTCACTAACTACATTAACTAACTTCATTAATCCACGTAAAAGATCATCCCAAATGCTTATATTTAGGGATAGAGAAGTATATATTAACATGAAAATTAATTAGCCTACCCATCAACCTATATTTAAAAAAAAAAAAAAAGTGATGTATGCCACAAGTGGTACTTTACTTTCTAATGATTACTCCCTTCATTCCTTAATCTTTGGTTTTCAAGAATGGTGCACACATATTAAAATTAAAAGTGTTGATTATTGTAAGTTTTATATATTTTTTGTCTAAAATATTTCTATTTAATTTTTATTGAAAATTGTCGTAGCATTTAATTTTTATTAGGAAGTGTGTTCATTAATATAATAAATTTACAATAGTTTAACAATAAAAGAGAATATAGAAGTAAAATTATGCGAGGAGTTGATGAAATGATTGAACGAAAGGTAAAACTGGAAAAAAAATGATTATGCACTAAAATTGGTAAAAAAAAGTTATGATTTTTTTTAAAAAAAAAACATAAAAGCACAAAATTAAAGATTAAAAAAAAGGGTGATCAAATAACATATATGGTTTTTTTATTTTATACTAATTTGTAAGCCAACTTTATAGGTCAATAAATTAGTCATTTAAAAAAAATTTGCAAAAAGTGCAAATAAATTAGATTTACGAGCTTCATTTTGGAGGTTCAACATGGTCAAAGCACTCCTCATAATTACATACTCTCTCCGTTTTTAATATAAGAAAAAAGACATATTTATTTTGGTCTCAAAAAAATATTTTTTCAATAAAGTATTTGTTTTATTTAATTTTAATTTAATTCTCAATACAACTTTTTTAAAATAACTCTATTTTTTATGAATTTTAAAAAAAATTAAATGCACTCAACTAAGGTGCTTAATATGTGTAAAATTAGTTTTTTTTTAATAGAGATCAGAGGGAGTAAAAGTTTACATAAAATAATCCCCATCCAGTCCTATATGTAAAACTCTTTTACAGCTTTTATTTTGATCCTATTTATAAGACTCTTTTACAATTTTTAATAACATTTAATTGCTTCTTTCCACAAAATTAAAACTCGTATTTACTCAACACATTTTAGAGTCACAATAATAATTATAGAGGTAATTTTGAAAAGGTATATCAAATTTTTATATTCCTAATATCATTAGCAAATTTACCTACCTTCCTTGACGAAAAATAAAAAAAATCTTATAAATAGAACCGGAGAAAGTATTTACTGCATATTGTTATCTATCAAAAATACTTTTACAATGATGGTAGAATTCAAACATGTGACCAACATTCGTTTAGCAATTATTTTAAACTTGGAAAGAAAGGGTTTATTAAATTCGTTAATATCTTGCGGATATTAAATATATTCCCCCATTTCGAATTATAAGGAAAAAAAATTAATTTCATTTTTATTAAGAATAGTAGTTGATTATATTTATTTTTTTTCAAATTTATAAAAATTAGAGGTATTTTAGAAAAATATCATTAAGAACGAAACAAAAATTAAATAAGATAATAATTTTCTTGGGATGTTTTAAGAAATTAGTATTGGGAATAAAACAAAATTTAAAAACAGTTAATTAGTTTCTTATATTTTAAACCAAGATAAATATGTTTTGAAATAATAATAACAATATATAAAAAATTATAACAAATAGATATTATTAATATTTTTGAAATATAATTAATAATACTCTTAAATATATAAATATATATATATATATATATATCGTATATTATTCTTCAATATATTGTTTTATTATGAAAAAATAAATGGATATATGAAAAAAATATGGATATATAAAAAAAAAATTTAAAACAATGGATACGTATGTAACAAATCATAGAGTTTTTGAAATTATTTTTGCAAATCATTTTTTTCTTATAAAAATGGCTATGGCACATTTTTAAACACAAAATTGAATATTTTTATTTTTAAATATTATTTGAATACAAATATAGTGTTTTAGAAATTTATAAATATTATGTGATAAATAAATATTTGAGATTATTTATAGAAATAATAGATAATTAACATTATAGAAGTTACATTTCAAAAACATTATTAAAATGAAATTGAGCTTAAAAGTACGTGGTAATGTAATGCTGATACATAAGTCTGGTGAGTCTTAATTACTGTATTGAAAGATATGAAAAGTCAGAAGTTGAATTTTATAGCAAAATAATAATGTAATCATATGATAATGCGTCAGAGTCTAATGAGTTTGATGTTAAGACTCTTTTGTGGATGTCGTAAAGAAGTGTATTAGTATATAAATTAAAGGCTTATTTGTACTTTTTTATCTCTTTTTTTTTTTATGATTGTGCAATTTTAATTATTTTTTTCTTGATGGCTTATTAAAATAAATGTCTTGCTTATCAGTGCTGGTACTTAAAGATATTTGTTATTAAGAAAATACACTAAAATTTTTTTTTATTAAGAATTTTAGTTAAAAACTAGTTCTTGAAGTCAGAAATGCATAATTTTCAAGATAAAATTATATTTTTTAACTCTTTAAAAAATACTTGAAAAATATTGCCTTCCTCCAATAAGTTATGTTTATTTCGCAATTTTATTTTGTCTCATAATTTATGTACTTTTAGAAATTCAATACTCATTTATAATTCTTTTTCCAAGCATACGTACATTTATTTATTACATTCTATTTTTTTACCATCCATTTTTTTCCATCTTTTTTCAATATAATCTCCATACATTTATTATTACTCACTCTTCTATTATTAAATAGGGGTAAGTTAGTCAAAATATACCAAATTTTTATTTCATTTACTCATTTCTTAATTTATATGCAATGACTAAAATAACATAATAATTTATCTAATAATTTATCGAACAAAATCAGTAGTTGTTAGCATTTTTAAAAAATCTATTTTTTTTTATGAGTTATATATAGTGCTCCAAATTTCCATTGTGTATGTTATTATTAGTCCTCCATCCATTTTAATTATCGATAAGGTTAGATGTCTCACACTTTATCTCATTTTACGAGTTAAAAACGATTAATATATTTTTATGGTGAAAACTTAAAAAAAAATGAAAAAAAAAACAGACAGAGGATGGAACATCAAACCCAACCTTGTCAAGAGGAGTATACTTCACCTGTTTAACTAAATGATGTGCTGTCAAATTATCTATTTTATTGACAAAGGAGAAACGAAAAACTAAAAAATAACCAACTCAGGACGATTGAGTTTGTAATTGTTCCTAGCTCAGATAAACCATGCATGTTTATTTTTTTTGGTGAACTTTTTTTTTTTTTTTTTGTGAACAAACCATGCATGTTTAGAACTATTAAAATATTTCAATCAAACTCTACGATAATTTTTGGTCCAACATTTTGCATGCGCTCAATGAGTCACTGCATTCCGTAAAGTAATGCATGGATTAGTGTTAGTGCTTTATTGCTTGTGGATTGATGATTATTGGTCATTTGAGTTAGAATACTGTTATACGAGTTCTGTAGTATTTTAGTTTTAACTTTGATTATAAAATAAAGGGGAAATTGCATTCACCTCCCTTGAGGTTTGCACTAATGACGTAGACATTCTTTCTAATTTGGAAAATGACATTCATCTCCCCTCCTTGGTAATCAGCATTGCACTTACACCTCCTCCTTATAATAAATGATTAATTTATTAACAAATGTGTTATGCTTAGGATTGAAAGAATATTTATATCCTCAAAGGACTCAGGGGATGCCTTAGACAATTTTCAAGTGTATTTGATGCATTTTTTCTTTATAATAATAAAACGATAATTTATTTTTTTTACAAAAAAAAATTATTTTTACATGAAAATATAATAATTTTTTATGATATATTTATTTTACTAAAATACATTCTTGCCTAAAAATTTATTCAAATGATTTTAGAATAATGGAAAAGACATAACATCATTGTTGAAATACAAACTGTATATAAAAATTAAATCTTATATATTCATATCCATATATCGTAGAAACAATAATAAAATTAAAACATATTATATTCATAATGAACTTATATCTACTATAGTTTGTGATTAACCATGAAAGTGTTAAAAAAGAATATTGTTTATAATAAGCATGTTAGCTCCACAAATCCCTAGTGTATATGCACTCTAAATCCCACCACTTGACACAATTTTTGGTTGCCTCAAATAGACTCACAGAAGTGACTTGGTTGGTCATTACATTTTCATGTAAAAAATTTAATTTTATCATATTACTGTAAAAAATGCACCAAATACATTTAAAATTTGTATAAAATATTTTTGAGGGTATAAATGTCTTTTTTAATCCTAAGTATAACATTTCGTTGATAACCTAACCATTTATTACAAAGAGGGGGTGTGAGTGCAATTCTGATTGCTAAGAAGGGGAGGTGAGTGTCATTTTCCAAACTAGAGGGGGTGTTTGTGTCATTAGTGCAAACCTTAGGTGAGGTGAGTGCAATTTGCCTAAAATAAATCTTTTTTTTTATAAGAAAAAATAATTTATTAAAACACCAGGAAGTATAAGAAATACTTCTTGAAAAAACAAAACCAAAATCTGTACATAAAGTTCAAAACAACAAAATGCCTCAACGGCTGTAAACCCACAAACTATGCACCGGGTTTAACATCCATTCATACAAAGACATCCTCCCATTCTTAATCCTACCTTTTAACCAAAACCAAGACCTGACTTGAATTTTATCCACTATGTCTTGCCACCTATAATCTTCATTTCTAAATACCTTATCATTCCTCCATTCCCAAATTAGCCAAATACCAGTTAACCAAACCAAAGACCAACAGTTCCTTGTCTTTCTATCATGTATCATGTTTAAATGATGACTATAATGCAGCATAGCATCATTATGAAGGATTGATAGAAAGCCAAACCATTTATAAATCCCTTGCCAAACCCTGTAGGAGCATTTACATTCAAAAAACAGATGAGCGGTCGTCTCTTTCTCCTCTCTACATAAAGCGCAAATCATCTCATCATCTCTTAGTAGAATTCCACGTCGGCTAAGATTGGCCTTTGTCGGAACCTTGTTAATAATGACCCTCCATCCAAATGCAATTATCTTCAAAGGTGCCACTGCCTTCCACAATATCTTAAAAAGAGAATCTGCTTCTGGAACCTATCTATTGTGTATAACATCATAAGCAGATTTGACAGAATACACACCATCTTTCTCTGCTTGCCACCACCAAGAATCCTGCTTATCCTGTTGCAAAACAAAATTTCCAACTACACGCAGCAAATCATTAAATAATGCATTCTCCCAAACAAAAAACCTCCTCCTCCACTGTAAATCCCAAACCAAAACACCATTAACCCACCTCCCAGCATCAAACACAGTACCACTTTTACTATAACATAAAGAATACAATCTAGGAAATCTAACCCTCAAAGACTCATTTCCCACCCAGACATCTCTCCAAAAACTAGTCTCCTTTCCGTCCCCAACTTTCTTTACTATCCTCCTTGATAACCACCTACGTTCAAAAATCAACCCTTTTTCAAGATCAACAATATCCCTCCACCAAAGAGACCATTTTCTAGAATATGGAACCTCCTCTACCTGACCAAAAACCAACCCACCCTGACCATATTTAGCTTCTAAAACCCTCACCCATAACCTATCCCTCTCCATCATGATACGCCACCTCCACATTCCTAACAAAGCCAAATTAAAAGACCCCAAGTGTCTAACCCCCAGACCACCCTTATCCCTCTCTTTACATACCAAGTCCCAACTAACCCAAGGAATTTTCTTTTTAATCCCACACCCACCCCAAAGAAATTGACGTTGAATTTTAATTAAAGTGCTTACCACCTTTTTCGGAGCCTTGTAGAATGAAAGAAGATAAACAGGCAGTGCATTCAGGACAGAGTTCAGCAAAATCACTCTCCCTCCAAATGACAGGTATCTACTGCTCCAAGACGACAACCTCTTCTTCGTCAATTCCACAAGCCTTTTCCAGAAAACAACCCTCCTATGATTAATTCCAATAGGAATACCAAGAAAATTCAACGGCCACTGACCAACTGGACATTTCAAATAACTCACCATCATGTACAACCTGCCAGGATCTATATTTACTGCCAACAGCTGACTCTTGTGAAAATTGACTTTCAAACCGGAACATAATTCAAACATTCTCAGAATGCACTTAACAGTGACCAAGTTTTCAGCCGACCCTTCACCCAAAATTACAGCATCATCTGCATATTGAAGGAGACTCATCCCCACCTCCCCCCTCCCCACCTCATACCGCCTGAATCTCCCAATCTCCACCGCTCTTTTCATCAACCCATTTAAACTTTCAGCAACAATCAAGAACAGAAAAGGGGACAAAGGATCCCCTTGCCTCAATCCTCGTTCCAACTTAAACTCATCAGTAGGACTACCATTGACCAGAATAGACATAGAAGCAGAGGATACACACTCCTTTATCCAACTACACCATTTTTCACAGAATCCCATCCTACACAACATGTCCAACAAAAATTCCCAAGAAACCGAATCATAGGCCTTCTGAAAGTCAATTTTAAAAATCATACACTCCTTACTCCTCCTTTTTGCCTCATCAATAATTTCATTAATAATAACAACCCCATCCAAAATATTTCTATCTTTTAAAAATGCAGATTGATTCTCAGAAATAACTTTGCCCACTACCAACTTCATTCTATTAGCAAGGAGTTTAGAAATAATTTTATACAAAGCACCAATCAAAGAAATTGGCCTATACTCATCAATAGAAACAGGATTCAACTTCTTAGGAATGAGACAAACAAACGAAGGATTACCTCCTCTGACAAATTTACCAAACCTGTGAAACTCCTGAACAGTGTTAATGATGTCCCTCTTCAGCAGATACCAAAACTCCTTAATAAACCTGAAATTAAACCCATCCGGACCCGGACTTTTAGAACTTCCACAATCCCACACCGCCATCTTAATCTCCTCTTCAGAAAAAACAGCAGTTAGCATCTCATTATCCAAGGCCTCCAACCTACGAAACACAATTCCCTCTAGCCTCGGCCGCCGCCAATGATGTTCAGCAAACTTCTGCTTAAAGTACCTCATTATACCCTCCTTCGTTTCTGTAACACCTGTTAGAATATGGCCATCCACCTTCATTCCATGAATTCTTGACAAATTACGCTTTATACGTAGTAAGGAGTGAAAATAACTGGAATTGGAATCCCCTTCCCGGAGCCATTTAACCCTCACCTGCTGAAAAACCAAATTATCTTTCATATGAATAGCCCTCTAAAATTCAGCCCATGCATCAGATCGCTGAATAATATCCTCCTGATTTAATTGTATATCCTCCCCCTTAAAATCTATCTCTTTCACCTTCTCCCGAGCATCCTCAATCTTTCTATCAATAGACCCAAAATTGACTCTATTCCACGTCCTCAAGCCATCCCTCAACTTTTTAAGCTTCTCCTTGAGCACAAACATACTCCATCCTTCAACATGAATACTTTCCCATAATTCTTCTACAACCTTATGAAAATCCTTGTCTAAGAACCAAGCGTCCAGAACACAGAACGGTTTTGGTCCCCAATCCAATGACGCACATTCCAGGAGTACCGGACAATGATCTGATATAGACCTTTCCAACCCTCTCTGAACCAATCCCGGCCATCTCTCCATCCAAGCCTCCGATACTAAAAACATGTCCAACCGACTCATAGCACTACCATTTTTAGCGTACCAAGTGAATTTACGCCCGACCATTGGCAAATCAATCAACTCCATAGAGGACAAGAATTGATTAAAATCACCAATTTCTCTACTTCGACCCACTAAGCTCCTTCCTTTTCTCTCCTAACTGTCCAGAACTGCATTAAAATCACCCACCACACACCAAAAAGAACAAGAAAACATTGATTTCCATTGAATAAGCGTACTCCAAAGAACTGCTCTATCCGCATCATTACATGGACCATACACATTCACAATACAGCACGATTCTGCAACGCTATCCCCCCAAACACCCTCGACTATAATAAAACCAACCCCAACCTCATACCTCTCCACTGTGAAGCACGACCTCCTCCATATACTCAGTAATCCACCAGAATTACCATCAGCCGGAAAAGCAATGAAATCAAAATCATCACCATCATACCAAATTCTTCTACAAACCTCTCTGTCCACTGAAGCCACTTTTGTCTCCTGCAAACACACAAACTCAGCAGCAACTGACCGAGCCAATTTACAAATCTCCTTCCCCTTTGCTCTCCCTCCTAACCCCCGTATATTCAAAGAAAGCATCTTCATTTCAAATTCCCTGAATCCCCAACCACACAATCAAAATCACCTTCACCAGACACACCATGTTCATCTTCAGCTACAATCCCCAGAGCATTCATCTCTAATAATGTTAATTTACGGATAATAGACTCATCCCCATCAACACTGAGAACTCCCAACTCTTTGCCCATTTCCCATAATCTTCTAGCATCTTCAGCAGGGTTACCACATTCTAATACAATCTCTAATTCACGTTCTTTATCAGAAAAATTAATATTACCAAAAACCACTTTACCTTCACATTCCAACAGCTCCTGGTTGACTAGTGGTTCGACACCACCCCCATATTCCCCTTGCTGCTTACTCGCCTTCTTCTTCCTAAAATAGGACGGCAACAAACTCTTCTTCTTTCTACCCTTATTTTTTCCTTCTTTATTCTTCTTTTTTTTCTTGATTCTGGACAGAGCCTTCTCACCACCATCATGAACATCATCTCCACCAGCAGCACAGGCAGCCACGGCCACCGGCTCATCTCCGTCAGCAGCACCGGCAACCACGTCCACCGGCTCCGCGTCAATACCCAGCCACGCGTCCTCAGCAGCACGTGACCGAACTGCAACTTCTGCATCAACACCGCCCAACAAGTTCACCGGCGCCGCATAGATTCCCAACCACGCGTCCTCATCATCACAGGTCAGGGATGCCACATTTTTGAGCAATTTATCACTTTCCAGACACGCTTCCACCCTGAAAGGAATATCATAACCCTTGTCTACATTTTGAAACACAACAATTTCTTTTCCTTCAACTCCCGAATCTACCCCTATAAACAACTGTTCAATCTGGTTATTGATATCAGACCACATTTGAGAGCCCACTAATAAGTCAATTTCTTGTAATTGGGCCTCTCCCAAGCCCAAAGTGTCCTCCTTGTTTCTTTCTAAAATAGAAACCACCCCCACTCCTCAATTCCAGACCCCTGCATAACCACCTCCCTTATCACAGCATCCTCTCCATCCTCAACAACCTCCACTTTCATAGGAACCGATTCCTCCTTAATCTGACAATTTGAATTTGAAAAATTAACACCCTCCTCATCGCCGGCCACCATCTCTCCAGCAAACCAACCACGGACGTCATGTTCCTCCATCCATCTTTCTTCATACCCAAACCATGAAACTGTTTCTGAATCCACAACATCATCATTATGGAAAGAATAACACTCACCATACTCTTCACACAACCTTACGTCAAAATTCTCCCCTTCTACTATAATTGTTACCACAGTATCAATAGCGCACACTGAGGATGTAGAAATCAAGACCCTCCCTTTATCCATTCGAGACCTATTCTTAGTACCCTCATCAATTATTAACACTGATCCCACCTCTGCAGCCAATTGCATAAACGTTTCTTCACACCACACCACTGCAGGAACACCATCACAATGTAACCAACATAATCTTTCCTTAACTCTTATACTCCGGGACCATGGCACAAGCTCCTCAAAAAACCCATCAAACCACTTGGCATCCTGTTCTAAAACCGACATGATTTCATTAGTATTTTTAGGAACCAACAACATTAACAAGCCTCCCATAGGTATCACATTAATGGTAGAAAAACCAGCTTGTGACACTTTGTACTGTAAGGTCTCCAAATCCTCCACCCGCTTAACCTTACCAACGAAACAATTTTTCAACCAAGCCACGGTCTCTTCACACACCTTGAGTTCCATTCCCCTCTTACGCACCTCAGGCTCCTTAACAACATAAACTGGACCCAATTCCTGCTTCATTGACTGAACCCCAGAAGAAGAAACCGTGGCATTAATCTTCCTTTCTAGTCTCGGCCAATCCTTATTGGAGTTTGAAATCACCTTACTATCAACCGGTGCAGACTTCCCATAAACATTCTTTTCTCTATTAAACCTTGGAATATTAGCTTTCAACTTAAACGTACCAAACCAAGTTGCATCTAGCTTCTTAACCAGACTCTGAGCATCCTGGACATTAGCAAACCTAACAAAGCCAAACCTCTCACCAGCCTTATTCCTCCTTGGCGATATGAACACATCGACAACCCTGCCCCATTTCTGAAATACTTTCCACAGATCGATGTAACCCACATCCGCCGGAAAATTGGAAAAGAAAAAAGAAGACGACCCTGCCAAGTGACCATACCCAGAAAACCTGTCATTACCTACCTGTGTTGAACCTCTGACCCTTTGACGATCACTGCCTGCCCATCTTCCTTCTTTCCATGCCCGTTGTTGGTGATGCACTCTTGCCCACACTCTTCCTAAGACCTCACGCTCTCTCATGTTGATTTTCTCATTGCAAATTACTTTTCTTTACTTGAAAATTACCAAAACATTAATTGTTAGAATTTGGATGACTACACTGCCGAGGAAATCAAGATCATATCCTCCCTAAAAATTACTTTAGGGGTCACTCCTCCCCTCCCCATCAAGCCCAGCCCTGGGGTGGGCATTGAGGGCAATCGCCCAGGGCCCAAAAATTTTAGGGGTCCCATAATTTTTTTAATAGTACTTATACTTAAAAAAAAATTAATAGTTGCATATTTTTTATCTTTCAATTATTAATAGTTTAGTATAATATTTTAATTTACTTTTTTTTATTTGCTCACTTGACTTATAAATAGGTTAACTTATGAACTTTATTTTTATAACTTAACCCCTTTGTCCCTAAATATAGCATCATTTTGAGAATTTTATTTTGTCCTTATTTATAAGACCTAATACAAATTTTCAATGACAATTAGGTACTTTTTTCCACAAACACCTATATTTACTCAACAATTTTTAGATTTTCAATAATACTTATAAGGATAGTTTTGAAAAAAAAACATATCAAATATTCACATTTTCAATACAATTAACTAAATTAACCAACTTTACTAATGAACGTGAATTCAACCAAAAGGATATTATATACAAAGATGGAAGAAGTAACATGAAAACGATTTTAATTACCTATTTAATTAAAAAAAAATTATTTTATTTCAACTTTATTTTATATAATACCTATTTTTATTATTGATTGTTATCATTATTTTAATTAATTAAATATATAAATATATAGTGTTTTAATTGATTTATTTTTAATAAACTTTTTTTAGTAGGGCCCAAAAAAAATTTCGCTCTAGGGCCCAAAATAGGTTAGGACCGAAGCTGCTCCCATGCGATGCAAAAGAATGCCAAGAAAAAAAAATAATGTTATGTTCACTGCATCCTTACAAGTTATGTTAAACTCAGTTCTTAAAATTGATAAGAATTAGTTAAAATATTATAAATATTTTTTTAAAATTATCTTCACTGTTTTTCATAATATTAAATGCAACATTTTGTTATGCAAAATTACTTCCTAAAAATTTTAAATTTACCTACGAGAATATCATTTTGCTTCTTAAAGTAACCTTAGCTTTGAATAAAAGAAATTATTTGGCTTAAATCCTTTTTTTGTTTATTATTTTATTTTTTAAATTTTAATTTGATCTTTTATTTTTAAAAAGAGATGATTTAATTTTACATATTTCTAACATTTATCAATTTCACCGTTCCATCATAATTGTGTAAGATTTTCTCTAGAATATATTAATTTTAATTTGCTGCGTATTCTTAAATATAAAAGACAAAATTAAAACTTAAAAATAAAATTAAAAATAAAAAAAATAACTAATTATTAGAAATCTAACAGCCTTAACACAATGCACAAGTAGATATAAATTTCTCACTACAATCCTTTTTCTTAAAGACTTTTTGATCTTTTAGAATTTTGGATTAGTCAATTTTTTTTAGTTTATTTCTATTCATTAGTTATAGCGTTAATTTTAATTTTATTTTCTCCTTTAACTCCATCGTCATGAATATATGTATTTTTTTAGGGAAAAACACAAAAAAAATATTTTAATTTATGATTTCTTGCATAATATTTCGTTCGTCCCATAAATTCTTTAGTTTTAGTTATTTCGCTTTATATCATATGTTATGTATTTTTAGAAATCCAATATTCGTTTATACGGATTGAAATATTTTTTTCAGACATACTCTTATTTATCAGATTCTTCTTTTCACCACTCATTTCTCTATCTCTTTTTAATACAGTCTTCATACATTTATTACTATGGGTGTTCGCTGTCTAGTTCGATTCGGTTCAGTTTTAAGGCAAAAAGTCATCAGATCCGATCATTAAATATACATGCGGTTCGGTTCGGTCCAATCACACAATTAAATTCAATCAAGTCCGATCCAAAATAAAACATATGATAACGGTTTGGTTCGGTCCGGTTTTAATTTAATTAAAACTTTTATATAATTTTATAAAAATTAATTATTTTGTCATAAATATATATTTTTTTGCTACAAGTAATAAACATATATGCATGAAAGCAACTATCTTTGTTGTTAACATTTCTAATTAGCACAATCTGATATAACATTGTACATATGTGTCGTGTGTGCGTAAGTATTAAGTCTAAACTAGTGTATTTTCGTGTTTATATTTATAATTAGCGGTCCAATTAGGTCCGAATCGGTTTTTAGAACTAAAACCAAAAACCAATCGGTTTTTAAATAATCAATCCAAAAACATCCAAACAAATTCTTTTTTTATCTGTTTGCGGTTTTTTTTATCGGTTTGGATCTAAACATCCCTATTTATTACTACTATCTGTCTAATTATTAAATACGAGTAATTTAGTCCAAATATATCAAATTCTTATATCATTTACTCATTTTTAATTTATATGTAATAGCTAAAAATACATAACTTATGAGACGGATAGAGAGTGAAAGATATGGAATGGATGAAGGGAGTAATAGATTTATTAAACAACATCTTTTCTTCTGCGAACTTATTTTGATCGAGAAAATCATGTGTTTTTTTTCTCTATTATCGTAAAGAACTACTTCCATTCCATATTTTTTGGTTTTTAGGTATGAACACATATATTAAAAAAAGTTGATTATTGTAAGTTTTATATATGTTTTGTTTAAAATGTTTGTAGTGTCCTTGAACACTATGTCCTTAACCCTCTAAGTGCTCAAGATTATGGAACCTAGAGCTCTAGAGAGGATCGAGTATTAATATGTGACTTTGTGGTGTTTCTGCAGTTCCAGTTGGGAAAAGCAGGGTCTCCCCAGTCAACAAGTGTGTGCAGTGTCAACTTAGGGATGAGAGTACGTACCTGAAACCCTAGCTGTAGTGAGCTATTTATAGGGTTTGGAAGAGGCTGATATGGGCCGTTTGGGCCCTGTATCAGGGTTGAGCTGAACCAGGATTCTGTGAGTTAATATCGGAGAATTATGCTCTTAGAATCTGGATAGGATCAGCTGAAGATCTCATGTCTAGGCTGTTGCGAGAATCTAGGAGAGGTTTGCGGAAGGGATAAGAAGCCTCGGTGGGCTTGAGCTTATCCGCTAGCCGGCGGTATATCTCGGCCTATAATCTCAAGCCTGATGGATTGAGGACCGATACTGAGGCTCGGTTCCATCAAGTCCGAGTCTGGTCCTTTGGAGATGCTCGGAGTCCATGAGTCCGAGCGAGGGACGTTCGTATTCAGTCAACCGAGGAAAGTGCCCTTAGAGGACCCTACTGACAAGGCTTAAATCTGTATCAGGTCGGCAGACCCTACAATGTTCCTATATAATTCTTATCGAAAATTGTAATAGTATTTAATTTTTATTATTAGGAAGTGTATCTATTAATTAATATATAATAGTTTAAGGATGAAAAAGAAGATAAAAATGAAATTAATTAAAAGTAAAAGAAATGATTGAATGAAGAATCGAAATTGAAAAAAAATATATATAATTATGCATTAAAATTATAAAAGAATAAAAGTTATGGAAATGAAAAAAAAAAAAACTAAAGACAAAAATATATAGAATGGATGGAGACTAATAAAATAAGAAATTATATTTTTTAGATTAGATTTATACTTAGGTGTGCATAGACATAATACATTTTCCTTGCCGCACACATTTTAAGACAATTCTCGCGGGTTGACATATTAGAAGTGCCTCCCTTGTGATGTGTCATACGCGTCAGCGACACGCCGACACCCAGTCATTTTGTTTTCTCAAACTAAGCAATTTCCTAAACTCATTTACCTGCCACGTTGGCAATGCAACCGCGGAATGCTTGCACCTGAAGCTTTCTCTATTCATACTCATGCAATTACTTTGTAAATTCCACAACTAGATAGGCACATATGTATGTGTTTCTCAATACCTATATATACATCTCCCAAAATCATTCTAGTTTCATCAAATTAAAGACACAACTTCAATAGTTATATTTTTTCAAGCTTTTGTACACATCCAGGAATCATTTCCACAATTTTTAAAACTCGATACGCCGTTGCTCATTACAAATTGACAACCCATTTAACACCATGAGTGAAAGCATAAGCATTGAAAAAGTTCTTTGCCCTACTACAAGGCCACCTCCTACCGGCAACAACTCCAACTCTTCATCCTCTAGGGTTCAGCTGCCAACTATGAAGAAGGTCTTTTCAAGGAAAGGTTGATTTTTAATTGAGATTTAACATAATTATATTTGATACGTACATTTTCTTTCAAAAATAGCACTCATCACCTCTCTCATGTGAGTGGAGCTTTCGAAACAAGCGGTGTATCAAGTGTTATTATGTTAAATCTCAGAACAAGTTGGTATAATATTCCATTAAATTATTTCATATATTCATTCATTTATCATTGGTTATGTAATTTATCTGTTGCATTTGTTACAGTACTATTTATATTTATTATCTTTTGTGGTTGTTGTTAAATGTGAGGTGTCATGAGTAAATATGCTAAACCTAGCTCAAAGAAACTCAGTGTAATGAATTTGTTATTTATTTATCTTTAGTTATTCAATTCATTTGGTAAAAAAAATTAACAAAATAAAATTTATATTATTATCATGCTCTTTTTGTCAGAAGAAACTTGGCATGATTCATTGGACAAAACAATTTATAGATTTTACAAAAGGTTTACCATGGTCGCCCATGGCGATATTTGTCATTACCAAATTTCTTAAGTTGTTGAAAGAGCACTTATTACAATAACGAAATTGTCACTACTGGTCGTCACCAGGAGTACATTGCTAAAAGATTTGCGAGTAGGCATCATCAACCATGTTATAAATATATTATTGGTTAAGAAATAAAAAATAAATAAATAAATACTTGTATTGGAACGTAAAGCTAAGTATTTTTCGATCTAATAAGCGGAACAATTTTCTATACTAAATAATCATGATTTTAATATCAAATTAGTTTATATAAATATTACTAACTTTTTAGAATTTAGTCTCTAAATTTTAGTTTTCAAATTTTGGTTCTTGTTTTTTTTTTTTTTGTTCTTTTTAGTTTTTTGGTCTTCAGGGTTAACCATAAATGAAAAATGCTAACCTCGCTTAAAGGGATAGTAACCAACACCAAAATGGAATAAGAAAAGAATTCAAAACCTCCAAATAGCGACAAAGCCCAAATGAAATGGAAAATAAAAACCAAAAACCAAAAAAATAAAATATATAAACTAACTTCAAAATATCATTATTTATAGAAACCAATTTGATATTTAAATCGATAATTATTTTTAGAGTAATGGTAAGAATTCTCCTCTCAAGTATAGTCATAACCAGAATTGCCATCACTCTCGTTGCTCTTGCAGTACAGTTGTCGCTGTTATTATTGATGTGGTAATAATAATGCATAAATTGTTGTTGTTCGTATGAAAAAAAAATAAAAAATAAAAAATTTTCCTTCCTATTGCAAATGTTTTTGTAGCGAGATTAGTTTAACATGGCGGAAACAAGTCACTACAACAAATTCTTTGATTAGCTACGGAAAATGTCATAGTTAATCAACGTCTGATACTCCTAATATACTCCCTTAAAATACTCGAAGAGATAAAATAAACAACGGGTTGAAAAAGGCATGCAGATCTAAGTTAATTCAACTTTAGAAAACAACTCCGTGCATTGGGCATCTTACTAATATTCCATAAATTGTAATCCGGAGGCACTCGTACATCAACACGTTGCATCTTACTAATATTCCATAACGCATGTCTGGCGTTAGGAATACCATCCCATTTCTTCGTAAGGATCTACGTCTCATCAAATCATCGACATGAAACCTCAATCTGCCACTATTTTTATCATGATGACACTAACAAATTGCATCAATAGCATAAGAGCAATGTGTGAACATCCTTGATGACCTACATTCAGATGTTTGATATTGACCAACTAAACATATTTCTAAAGAAGGTGGAAGTATCTTCAAAGAAATTCTTTTGACTCCATTATGGCTTCAATTCCATCTGAGAACATGAACGTCGTCAAATTACATTCTAGCTTGAAGATATTGACGACATGTCCACCATTAGTCTCGGTCTCGCAAATTACTAAAAATGTCAACCACAAGGAGCAATAGCAGAGAAAATAAATCCTTAACGTAGCTCCCTAAGGGATGAAGGTAAAAACCTCTAAACATAACCCAACCTGGGGTAAAGAGGCTGCATTTGTTGAAGTAAGTACGAAAATTGTTTGAATAATTACGTAGGGTAGTTATTATGAGACTACGACATTTGTTATATATGAAGCTAAAAGTGTAATTTTTTTAAGTATTCAAGTATGCACAATGTAACATCCCGAATTCTAATTCCAAGAGTAATTAGAATTATAATAAGACTTGGAAGTAATAATTATGCTAAAGAGGATTTAAGATGATGGATTAGGAGTTCTTTGAGTGTCATAAAAGAGTTAAGAAACATAGGTGTCGGATAGAAAATTTAAAGAAGACCAAATGGGTGTTAAAGACAGTGTTTTCGGTGTTAGAAACACCCTGTAGTAAGAAATTAAAAATAAAAGATTTACCTCTCAAGACGTAAATTCCACCGTTGGATACGAAGATTAGGGTGTGGAGAAGCTTGCTTTCAAATTTGAGCAAGATCCGACGAATGACGAAGAAGTTATGACATTTTGAAGTGCCAAAAAAATGAAAGTTTGTTGGACTACTCGAGTAGTTCAAGCACTAATCGAGTAGTCCATGCCAACAGCAAGCCAGGAAAGTGAAAATTCCTGAACTACTCGAGTAGTGCAATGACTACTCGAGTAGTACGACCTGACAGTTAAAAAAATAAAAGACGAAGGGAGCTTCATTTGCTCCATTCCTTCTTCCCCAAAGCAAAACCCTAAGCTCCCAAATCAAAATCCCAAGTTCCATAGCTCATGATCCAAGGTCTTGGTTCATCATCCAATCTTTTCCTCACCATCTCCATCATCCTTACCTCCATAAGCACCATTATCATACAAGCTTTCTCTCTCTAATTCATCATCTATGGAGTTTCTCTCTCTCCTCACTTCAAGCAAGCTTTGGGTAAGCTTTGAACAAGTTTCTTCCTTTCCTTTCCTCTCTTCTCACGAGTTCATCACTATCATCGCTAATCCTTGTTATTTCTTTGGTTTAAATAAGGTTTCAACGATTTTCTCTCTAGATTTTCTCTCTCTTTCCAAGAGAAAGAAGAGGATTCGTCCACTCTCTCTTATTGTGCTCCTAGCAGCTCTCTCCTTCATCGTCATACTCGGCTCCCTCGGTCCTAATTCTAAATCTTGTTAAGGCTAGGGTTTGGTATTTTCTCTCTCTACACTCGGTTGAGGTAAGGAGTGAGTGTTACCTTACTTTAGGAATCGGTTTCTAGTATGTATATAGTGCTTGCTAAGAGTTTGTTGTTAGTCTTAGGATTTTTTACCTTAGGGTAGTTGATAATGTTAATAATTTGAACTTATGAAGTTACATGAAAATTTGGGAAATAATCTGTAATGTGAAGGTATTGGTTGTGATGTTATGGGTTATATGTGCTTATATTTGTTAAGTGATATGGACTCTGTTAGAATGTGAAGGTAAATGATATATAATTAAGGAGAAAAGCGTAAATAACTGAATAAATAAATAGATTGAGAGAATTATTTAATGAAGAATAAGATATATTTTTGTGTGGAATCCGACTGCGATGTGGCGCGAATCGGATAGTCCACAACCAGAGTACTATACATATTTATGTGTGGAATCCGACTGCGATGTAGCGCGAATCGGATAGTCCACGAAAAAGATAATGTATTATTCTCTTGCGGCCGGTTGCGAGTGTACGCGAACTGGGGCCGACTGCGATGTGCGCGAATCGGTTAGTACGTGAAAGGGCAATTGAAACTAATCCTCCTGCAGCCGGTTGCGAGTGTACGCGAGCCGGGGCCGACTGCGATATGCGCGAATCGGTTAGTACGCGAAGAGGAATAGTTTCACAAGATAATTAATGAGAATGAAAAGACACTCAAAAGAAAGTAAAATGTTTATAAAAGACAGCTTAAAGTGAGGTTGAAATGATATGTTAAGTAAGGTGTTAGTTTATTGAATGAAAATGGTTTTATTTGCAAGTGGAAATGATATGGCTTAGTTATATTAATGTATGCATTACTTGGAATAGATGTGTTTGGGTTAGTTGGGTATTATTTCATATCAGAAACTGTTATTCCTATTTTATGTGTAATGCTCACCTCCTTACCATTTTTTCACAGGTACTGAGTCGAAGCTTACACCTGATACGGCCGAGCAGGACTACTCTCCCTTACAGGGAGAGTAGGTTGTTTAGGTTTAGGGCTTGATTCTGTCCTGGGCCAATGGACTTGATCTGATTTATTTTTTGTTATGGATCATGTATATATATATATATATATATATTGTTTGGGCCCAGGACACATTCTTTTGGGAAAGTATATTTTCCGCAACTTGTTCATACAGGCTGCCTTACTCTGATATTCACATACGGATGCTATGATGGTGCGCACGATGTTGCACCGATATATGTTATATGTTGTAGTTATGCCCTGCCGGCACTCTAGGTGCACGTATCTTTCTTTTTCTCTCTTTTTTTTTGAACAATGACCCCTCATGTCATTGGTGCCAAGATTTTTTTTTCAGGGTGCACGTTGGGCACGCTCTGCAGATTTTGCCGCTTTGGGCCTTTTCCTTCAGTTTTCACTTTGGACTTTTCAGTTTGCCGCCTTTGGGCTTCATTTGCCGCCTTTTCAGCAACCTCACAAAAACCAAATAATTAATGCTGGTGCTCTTCATGGCCAAACATAGCGGTAAATTAAGAAGCTTACAAAATCTCGAGACAAAAACAAGGAAGGCGTATCCATCAAGGAATGGAAGGAATAATCAGATAATCACAAGCAATGAAGTCTTCAGAAGCAATTATACTTTCCGACGCCTTTCAAGTAAAGCGGAATCAGAGGCAAGTATCAGAAGCGAATCCAGTCTAGCAGTCTTCAAGCGCAATCCAAGTGATACATGAGTACCAATAAGCTGAGCTGAAAATCACAAGAAATGAAGTTGTCAAAATCAACCTCAACACAAAAGCAAGAAGTAGAGCCACCTTCAAGAAGTTTTGCATCAAAGAGAAAAATTTTCTCTTTCATGCAAGGGGGCTATTGTTGATACCCAAAAAATAAAAAACCACAAAATAAGGCCCAATCCTTACCAAAAGCCCAATGCACCACACAAAGAGCCAAACCCAACAAAAAACCATTATTTATTTGAAGAAGGCCCAGCCCTAAGCGCCCTCCATGAGGGGTGACGCTTAGGTCGGTGACGCTCAGGCCGGTAACGCCCAGGCAGTAGCACCCAGGACATGCCGCCTAGACCCATGGAGTCATGTCCATTAAGGTCCAGCAAAGGAGGCAACTAAAAACATGGATAAAATGCACTCTAGAGCGCACCTTTTCAGAAACACGTCTCGGAGAGCGCACCTGGACAACAAAGGGTAGCCAGAGAAGAAGGGAATACGGTCAACCTCCTCTGCTCTCCCACAACTTGCACAACAAGCTTTCAAGAAGGGAATCTTTGCACACATCACTCTTTCATTCCCAAGAAGTGCTGAATATGGTATGACTTGCACTACTTTCCTTATGTGCAATTACTACCAAATGTTGCCAAATATGGAGAAGGAAACAAAGCCTCCTGATAAAGAGAAATACCCATCAGATAAAGTAAAAAAGTGCTATTGTCCAGCAAGTAAAAGGGAGATAAGCAATAACCATTGGTCCAAAGCTACACTATAAATAGAGGCCACCCTCTTCACTGCATATCAGAACTCGGGAAGCCAAAAACACAACAAACACTCATAGTTCTTCTCTCTGAAACTTAGAGAAAGAACACCAAAATAACATCAACAAGGAATCACTACTACAGAATTGTTAAAAAGTAGCCAAATATTAATCCCGGTTCCGTTCCGGAACTGGGATTAATAGACAAATGATAATTAAAAAATAAAAAAAATATACTTTAATATAAGAAAAATATCATGAATTTATTGATCCCGGTTATAAAAAACACGGAACCGGGATCAATATTATAACATAAATAATTTTTTATTTTTTTAAATATTAAAAATCACACAAACCTCATTTATCCCGTTGTTTTACTTCAACCGGGACGAATAATAAAAACACGGAACCAATATCAATGTTTATAAAATAAAAACAACATCATCTCCTCTCTGCTTCTTCTTCTCCCTCCCTCGCGCCGCCTCCCGGTTCTTAACTTCTTTCCCTTCCGGTTCTATGGCCACCACCACCCAACAAACTTGCATCGTCTCTCTCTCTCTCTCTCTCTCTCTCTCTCGTCTTCTCTCCCTTCCTCCCTCTCGGTTCCTTGTCGCGAATCGCGACCCACAAACCCCTGCTGCCGCTGAACCTAGCCACCAACGCTCAGGACCGAACCGTCATCTCTTGTTCTCTCCCTCAATCGCGATTCAAATCGCAAACCTTAGAGGAAGCCGCCGTCAACACCTATGCCACCGTCATCAGGGTCGAAGCTCGAGGTTTTGTTATTCATTTCCTGTTGTGCCATACGGTTTTGTTCTTAGTAATATGTGATTTAGTTATTTTTGTGGGCTTATTTTGAAAGTGAAATAGAACTTTGAAGTTGATCTGATTAGCACATACACTAAAATCATTCTGTAATAAAATCATTACTAATACTAAGCAGAGATTATACCTTTCTATTCAATACATTTTTTTCCTGGGTATGGAGTATTCTAAACGGAGGTAAAGTGCTTTGTTGTAGTTTTGAGTTTATGTGCTTTAAATTTGTTAGTGTTTGCTACATGACTTAAGGGTGGGAGTTGAGCCCTAGTGTTCATCAGTATACAGTATTAAAAGGGGCTGAGAAGAGCAAAGAAAGGAGGGAGAAATGTGGAAGCTATTTATTAGCATTATCATTTTCTCAAATGGATTGGTTGCTACAGTCGATGAAGCCAAAGCTTAAATCTTGTGTCCCTGCTACTTTTCTAAAAACAGATGATTTTTATTGAGATGAAATAGTGTTAACCTACATTCTCAATTTCCATTATAAGTGCCAGGAATCTTAGGCCAAAACACTACTGTTCTTTTCTGTGTTCACTTAGCCAAAAAATGTCTTCTATCAATATCTTTTATACCAAATATATATCTGAGTGTTTGGGATTCAAGTATTGAATTTTGACTCACTCATTTTGTAACACCCCACAAATTCCTCGTATTAATTTAAAATACTAAAGAGATTTATTTTTGAGAAAAGTGTTTTGAAAGAGTATTTTCTTAAAGGATTTTCCTAATTCACGTTTTAAAAGTGATGAGTGATTTTAAAGAAAGGATTTTCATGAACAAAATATTAAGAGTTTAGAAAATGAGTTTTTGGAAAAATTTATGTACTTGATATTTTTATATATTTAAAGGAATTGTGACTTTTATGTGTGAGTCATTTTATGTGAAAATATTTTTTTCTATGCCTGAGTATGTATGCATGCACGGTTTGGTTATGTATGTGTATGTATTTGTAATATTGCTACGTGTATGAATATGTTTATGATTAAATAAAAGTTTAATTAGTGGGAAAAATATGATAATGCATGTATATGTGTATGCTTAGGATATGGAATTAAATTAGTAAAAGAAGATAGTAATGCATGAGTGTATGTATGTATATGTGTATGGCGTGTGTATGTATGTAGATGCAAGCTTAGGATTTTTCTAAGTGTTGGACAAGGAATCAAATAGACTAAGTTCTAACCATGACCAAACTAGATGAGTAGAAAACCCTAACTAGAAGCTAAAGAGTAATTAAGCCTAAAGAAACATAGCTCCTTGATTCACTCCTTATAGTCCCCTTAAATTTGATAACCTCCACCCATGCAAAATTTTGAAAGGCCAAAACTACCCCTCCCAATTGTGCATGGATCGAATTTTATGAGGGCCAAAAGAGGGAATCATGAGTTTGCTTATAAATAGATTAAGCCTTAGTTATTTCCTTCATTTCATTCCCATTCTACACTTTCCACTTCCAAAACCAAACACAACTTCTAAGAGTTCCCTTTTAGCTCATAGAAGAGAAAGAGAGAGTGAGAGAAAAAGAAAGAGGGCCGTGAGGAAAGAGGAAGAAGAAGGAGAAACCAAGCCAAAAACCCAAGTTCTTCCTTGAAGATCCAAGGCCTTAGAAGCTAGAAGATCAACCCTTTCTTGGTGGGTAGTTCGAATAAGCATAAAGAAGTTGTAATAGTGTAGATTTTCTTTTGATTTTGTAATTTTTCTTTCTTTTCTTCTTTGCATGTTCTATTTATGTTTGATCATGAACTTCTAAGAAACTTGTAAATCTCTAATCAACGGACTTCATAACTCAAATAAGTTTTTCATTAAAGATCTTAAAGTTTTCCAACATAAATCTTGAAGATCTAAACATTTTTCAACTTAAATCTTCTAGATCTAAAGGTTTGTTGAGATTTTTGTGGAGTTAAAGTAAAGCCTCTTTGCATGTTTAAATTTCTTGCTTAAAACCGTGATTTGTGAAGTATTTATGAGTTTATTTGATAAATGAGTGAATGATCTAAACTTACTTGACAATAATGTGGGATCTTTGGTGTTGCTTGTTAGTTGATGATGATTTTGGTTGTCTTGAGTACATGCATGTGTTGATTGCACTTTGATCTTGAATTTTTGAGAATAAATAAATAGAACCTAAGTTACGTAATTCGGCTATGATCTAAAGATTAAGTATTGATGCTTTTTGATTTGCTCTAAGTAATTGCATGTTAAGTTTATGTTTAGAAAAGTTAATTTGAGTTGTTGAAATGTTTGATTTTAATTTAGTTTTGATAAAGCTTTGATTTTTGGGTTTTGACCTTTAAAATCTTTAAATCTTCGTCTTGATCTTTGAAAAAGTTTTGATCTTGTGTTGATCTATGGACAAGTCTTGAGTTTAATACATGCATGTTGTTTTTGAACCAAAAGATTTAATCTCTCTTCATTTCATGCCACAGTTTTGACTTCTTCTTACTCAAAGTGATTTTCATCTTTGATTTGTGCTACTATGTTTGATTTCATGACTTGATTTGCAAGATCTAGGTGCATGCATGTTATTTTTAAGCGAAAAAGATTTGATCTTTCTTAGAGCTCATTACGGTTTTTCAAAGAGTCAAAGAAACAAGCTTTTGGAAATTTATTTCTAACTTGGTTCATGTTCTTGCATGATAAAGATTTGAAATAAAACTTAATCTATGATGATGTGCATTCGGTCTAAGCCTAGGATTAGGAAATCATGTTTTGTTTCCATAAAAAGGGACACATGAATGTTAATTTCTTTTGACTTAAGAATCTTGTGTTTTTGCATGTTGAAAAATGAACCTAAAACCATTGCCTTTGTTATAATGAGATTCGGCCTAGGTTGATAAGTAGACTAGGATTCTTTTTCTCATGAATTGACTTAGAGTAATGAATAAGTCTTGAAAAATATTGTTAAACTAATGTGTTTAAAATTGCGTTGTGAATATTTAATTTTATTCGGTTTTAATCAAAGATAAGGGAAATAAATAAATTAAATGATTTTGGAAAAGTATTGTGAGTATGTGTATTCGGTTAAGAGTAAAAGGAAGACTAAATAATTTTGTTTCATGAAAAAGAAAGTGGAATTTAAGTATTTGAAATAAACCAAGTTGATCTATGTGTTTTAAATTGTGATTCTTAATTTGTTTTCCTTGATTGCATTCGGTCATGTAGTATAGGTGAGTCTAGGAAATTTAGTTGCATGAAAATAATTTCACATGATGATATTTGAAAGGAATCCACTTGTTCAAAGTAAATGGTTTATATCTTGATTTAATACATGTATGCCTAAGTGTTTTGTGTTATGAACCATTTGTGAGTTGTATAATTGCCTTGATGGTGATTTAATTGGTTACATGCTTGGTGAAGTGTTGCTTGTTGTTTATGTGTTAATTTATGTTTGAAAAATATGTGAATGAGTAGTTGGTTTTGAAATTAATTGATTTTAAGAAAATTCCATTCTGATTTATTTGAGATTTTTAAATTGTGTTTATGGCTGTCCAAGATTTATTTTATGACAAAAACTTGAATTTTAAAGTGTCAATTTTGAGTTAAAGAAGTATTTGAAACAAAAAAGTGTTTTTACGATGTTTTCGGGTTTTCTTAAAGCAAATTTTGTGAAACAACCCTTGCTGTCCAGAATTGTTTGGACTTATTACTTAAATCTAAAAGTGTGTTCATGTGATTTAAAATATGGTTTTCAAGTGGTATTTGATTTAAGAAAAACCCGGATTAAAAATGGTGAATTTTTCGGTGTTTTCAAAACGTAATTAAGGTGCTGTCCAAAACGGACCAGCAACCAAACTAAATAGTTTAAATAACTTTACATGGTGTTTTCAAATGATTTTTGAAAGTACTTAAGGTATTATAAAATATTAGAGTTGCCTGAAAGAAAACAATTATGTTTTAAGTCTTCCGATGAGGAATGAAAGGTGTCTAAGTTCCGGAAAATATTTTCTTAATACAAGTTAATAACATAAGCGTATTTTATTTAGTACAAGGAATTTTAAGGACGAGGGATTGGGGCAGCCGGCAGCAAGAAGGATTCGAGAAGACGGTACGCCTTAAGTAGCTGGACCTCAGGTGAGAGAGAAGCTTTCCTAAGACACCGTGGTAGTTAGGTGATATATTAGGACGTTCCGTATCATCTCAAAGATCGGAACTAAGTGGTTCTGAGTCAGTAGTATAAGTGGCAATTGTTTGTGTTGTGTGGCCACTTATACGAAGGTGACAAAGGCCACATTATTGTTGTTGTGTGATGATTGTGTGATTGATAATATGCTTTTACATTTTTATTTAATTATACCTGATGATATTCATTGCTATTGATTAAGATGAATAATATGTTGGTGGACGTCTGTTACGTCCTGAATAAGAAAATGAAAATGAAATGATTAAGTTGTGGAATTAAAAAGATACAAAGGAAAAAGGAATAATGATGGGAAATGAGATATGAGCTGGAAAAGAAAGAAAGAGTTGATATTGGGGAAGAGTTGATGAAAATAATGAGGATGAGCCAGAGCTGGGAAGAGTGATGATTGAGTACTGGAATAAGGTGTGATATGAGCGGATCTGGGCTCCTTTGTTTTTGATTTTGTTTTCGGGAAAGAGACTAGTGTTGAGTTGAGCTTGCTCCTCCATTAGCACTCAGCCCAAAAATGCGATTTTCGAAAAAGGTTTTTGAAAAGAGGATTTTAAAAGGTTTGTGGAAAGAAATGTTTTGAAAAGGTTTGTGAAAGGGGATTTTTAAAAAGGATTTCGTGAAAAGAAATTTTTGAAAAGAAGTTTTGAGGAGAATAGTAAACAAAATGTTTTCAGAAAAGTTTTGAAATATAATTTGTGAAAGGTTTTTAAAAGGAGATTTTTAGAAACTTTGTGAAAAGAGATTTTTAAGAAAGTTTTTGAAATAGGGTTTTTGGGGAAGTTTTTGAAATGACATTTTGAGAAGGTCTTCTTTTGTAAGGATATTTCTGAAAATCTTTTTGAAATAATATTTTTGGGAAAGTTTACAAGGGATATTTTGAGAAAATTTTATGAAATGAGAAAACAATATTTTGTGAAAGTCTGTGAAAGGAGATTTTGTGAAATGATATTTTCGAAAAGATTGTTTTGAGAAAAGATTATGAAATAAGACTTTGAGAGAAAGATTGAGAAGTGAGATGCGAGTTCGTTGATGTGATCCCAGCTCTGTGCTATGTGAGAAATGATGAGAGAAAGATTGTGCCAAGTTAGTGGTCGGGACTCATTGAAGGGTTGCACGAAGGATGGGCAGACCTTAGGATAATTAAAAAGATAAAAGACTTAAAAAGATATACGCGGTGAGGTATGAGAGTACGAAGTAGTGGAGAGGAAGGAACCATGGGTATCTGCGGATACTCAGGAGGAGATTGCATTAGGAGAGGACAATGACGGTGAAACGTCAAGAAGTCTAGAGTATGTTTCTAGGCAGAACGAACTCTACATGTGGCATACGAACGTGGTAGGGACTGGGTCCAATGCCGTGGTAAGTTCTGCGGGCCCACTAGAAACATACTGTCGCCCCCTAGATTGCAAATCTAGAATAGTGAGAGGGACTGGAGTGGGGCATCTTGTTTGCCACTGTGAGTTGAGACAATGCCTTGATTATATATGAATTGAATTGATATGATATGATTTGAGGCTGTAGTCCTCCTGGTCTGGGACCAATTGTTGTGAGACAACTGTCGTGCCCGCACGGTAAAGGTCCTGTACTCCTGTTTGCTTCCGACTAGGTTGGGTGGATGACCGAGGAGATGTAGACGTGAGTGATAGCCGAGATCGAAATGAATACTTTGAGGATATTTTAACACTCCCCAATCACCAGAAGTTATGAATTGATAAGACTGGAGGAAAAGAAAATATAGTGATGAAATGGAAATGAATGAGAAAAGGAAAGAATGTTCATAAGATGCAAAAGTAAGAAGGAAATGAAAGAGGATAACAATAATGCTAATAATGTAAGATAATAATGATAATGATGTCAATAATATGTTTGGTTGTTGTGTGCTTGTATATTGTATTGTGTGTTTGTTTGGTCCTGGTATCTTGCCTATCGTAATCCCACACCGTCGACGATGCGTCGTTCGGATCGCTTACTCTCTCCTGTTCGTTGGCATATCGGTGCTGCTGGTATCTCAACGGGCAGATGGAGTATTTCACGGAGGTCACCACATGGAGTAAGTATGGAAGAGGATGGAAGCGCACCCACGGTGGTTAGGTATGGACCGGCTACACCCAAATCGTGATTCCCGATCCGGAGCATCAACTGAGTGGAGCAAATCTTGAACCACACTTGGGACAAGTTACCTTACGAGGCCATAGGAACTTCAAAGAAAAGATTCAGTATGAGACTCAGAGGAACTCTACCATTCTCAATGGAGCGGAGTCGGAACCCACTAGCAATGAGGAAACAATAGCAAGGAGGGCATCATCTACGAGAGCAAGGGGAGGACGCAAGAAGAAGGAGGACCTTCACCCAATAGTCTTTAATAGGATAGTTTAAGAATAATGTGGTTAGTCTAGATTTTGGTGATTGTTTTGATTTAAGGATTACCGAAGCCGTGAGCCATTTATGTAATCGAGCTAAGTTTTTAATTTGACATGTGGAGCCTATCTTTATGCAAAGTTAATTCATGCAAAGTTTTTGAGAACTGTCAAGATGATTTCGAACCAAGTTCTTTTATGAAAATGAATGCTTATGAAAAGAAAGGTGTTAGTAACAACTCGGTTTTCGGAAAAAGGGAATTGAAGAATATAAAGAGATCTTCCATAATATTTTCGAACACTCCAACAATGTTTTACAAAAAAAAAAAATTGGCCTCATTTTTGTAACTTAATTGGACAAAAGATGGTTATTTTTGAGTTACGAAAATCGGGTTGTGTTACACATTTTTCTTTTTTTATAAAAATAAATAGACTTTAGACTGTGTTACTTTTATCCCTTTGGTTCATTTATCACTGTTTTTTTTTTGCAAATGTCTATGCATCTCCACCATTAGCTAGTACTCTTAACACTGTTAGTCCTTGGTAGTTTCTGTCTGTGCCCCTTCCTGTTAGTCCTTCCTGATCTGGGAGCACACTGGGTAAGGAGTGGACTGTTCCCTTTTAGAGGCTTTCCCCATGACTATAAGGCTATAACCTTTGCCTTGCATAACTACTTCTGGTGAGTTTTCATGTAAGTCCTTTCAGTTTCTAACTTCTTCTCCTTTCCTTCTTGACAAACCCATTTGGAATTCTACACCCTTTATAGTAAAGTATTTTGTTTGAACAGTGGTACTTAACAAGATGTTGCCAATGCCTCATTTGCATATTGACAGGCTATGTTTGCACTGTCATTTTTCCTGATATTTGGAAGAAAGAAGGATGTTAAATTTTGTGGTAGTGTGCTGTTTGCATTCCCATTTGCTTGGAGCAAAATTCTTGCATCTTTAAGGGTTAGGTTTATGGCTTCTCTTTGGTGTTCAGCTCATGATTGTTTGAAGGGAGCTGCTCTTTCTGAGATGTAGAGATCTTTTTTCTCATTTACCTTTACCCCCAAAATAAATTTCTTTTTCTTTAAACAAAAATTTGAAATGATATTTATGCATCCAATTCCTATTTGTTGTGTTAAAAGGAAGGGGGGGGGGGGGGATAAGCTTTCTGCAGTAGGTTGCTGTCTAGTGGTAGTGGAGAACTAGAATGTAGATTTTCAGCAAACTTGTTATTTTGCTTAATATCTTTTGGACTTGCTGGTATGTTTGTTATCATATATCTAATCTCTTCAACATATTTCATACTTTTATATTGTGTTAAAAATCACTACCTTTGTGCTTAGATAACCTCAACTGCCGGTGGTGGTACCTTGACTCTCGAATTTGGAGTTATAAGTCGTTTGACAAATGATCCTAGTAAGCTTACCATTTTTCTCAGATCAAGTTTTCTATTCTTTACTCTCTTAGGGTTGCAGGGAGGTGATCTTTTTACTTACAGTCCTTTCTATGTGAATTTTGACATGTAGTTTTTGAACATGTCACAAAGAATGCAGTGCTTGGACTTTGGGCCCGTCGTTCAAAGCTTAATCTGGTTGGTGCTCATATTAATGTTTTTACAGGTGAATGGACTCAAAAGGTACAGAACCCATTACATTGTTGGAAGTTACATTGAAAACAGTTTTATGGAATATATATATATATATATATATATATGAATATATCTATATATTATACATGACATTATATATTTATGGCATTATTTCATCTTTTTTAGAAAACAAATTTTTTAAAATATTGGAGCTATGAAATATTTAGCAGTGTGAAGCTCTACTTTCTTTACCAATTATAGTATGCCTTTTATTCTTTTCCTGTTTTATCTACTTGTATATTACCTTGTAATACACGCGTACATGTCCCATATACTGTACTTCATTCTCTCTCTCTCTCTCTCTCTCTCTCTCTCTCTCTCTCGTCTTTTATATTGCACCAGCAGCAATTACAATTATCTCTTTGCCATTTTGCAGGATGCTAGGATAGGAAATAGTATTGAATCTTTCTACGAGTATCTATTGAAGGTTAGTAACGAATTGATATGGTGATGCCTCTGAAGCAATTTGTCCTGAATTGTTAATTTCCATGACTATGTAAAAGAACCACTGTTCTTTATGATTGACTATCTAGGTTCAATTTGATAAACTGAAATGCACCACTACCAATGGAGAGATTGAGCAAAACTAAGGTGGAGCCAAAATAACCTATTTTATAATATATATATATATATATATATATATATATATATATTAGCATTAGAACATAAGAACACGGTTGGTGTGGTGTACCCCTTAACAAATCCAGCTTTACCTGCATGTGAAGTATTTCCGGATTCAATGCTCTATTTTTCTTTTTGTTAATATTTATTCTTTGCTTTCTGCCATTGTTAGCTTACCAGCGAGAATTAGTTCTTTGTGGCTTTGTGCATTCAATTTGTGATTAATGTCATTTAGAAATTGATTGATCTTCATACGGAATATAGTGTGGGACAAGAAGAATAAAATGTTGCCAAAGATTGTGTTTATTGGTTTCTTAAAATTAGAGCTTGAACTTCTAAGATTGTGTTTTGATAACAACATGCCATTAAAAAAATGTAAGAACAAGTTGTGAAAGATTAAAAAAGTTTCAAGCATGGTTATCAGATTTTGGCCCCTTCTATAATTATGTTGATTATGGATGCAGAAATACTTGTTTCTTTTCAGCAAACCACCAATATGTCATGTTTCCATCAGCTCAAGCAACATTATGTTAGATGAGAACTTCACAGCTAAAGTTAGGAAATAGTTCCCTTTCGCACCGTAAAAATTTACCTTTTTTATTCCCTAAATATTTGATTCTTAAATAGGTTGCATGAGTATGATGTTGTAGTACCTATAAATTAAATTAGCCATAGATTAGTATTTTTAAAGTGATATCTGGGGTAGCAAGACAAAGAACTTCTAATCTAGTTTAGGAGTTAGAATGAGGACTAGAACCTATTGAATCTAGTTATAGTTATAGTTGCAGTTGGAGTTTGGACTTCAGATTTTGATTCTTTTACCACTTAATGCTCTTTTGTTAAAACATTGGTTCATTCTTCATCAGGAAACGACATTGTTTGTGGGATTGCTAAATCATGGTGTCTTGCTTGTGGGATATGTTGCAGAAGGCTTCATTATTCTTAGTACAACTATTGGATTATCATGACTCCAGATTACCACCAATGTTGTTGATGTGGTTAGTGTGTTGGTAGGAGTTTTGATGATGTAAATTTTAAGATTTTAGTGTAAGTAGAAAACTAAAATCTTTTGCCATTTGTAAAAGTGAAATGATAGAACAATTGCAAATTTAGTGATGCCGAGATATTGGTATTTTTTAAATTTTTTTTTCCAATTTTCATGTTTTTCTATCTTTTATATATATATATATATATATATATATATATATATATATATATTTCTTGTTACTGAATGCCATTATGCTCTTTTAATAATAAAACTTATTTGTTGATAAAATAAATAAAAGACATCAAGAACTTGTTGAAATATATAGATTAAGGAAAAAATTATAAAAATTAATAGTGATGAATGTCATTATGCTCTTTTAATAATAAAACTTATTTGTTGATAAAATAAATAAATAAATAAAAGACTTCAAGAACTTGTTGAAATATATAGATTAAGGAAAAAATTATAAAAATTAATAGTGATTATAAGAATTATTGATCCCGGTTCTTTATAAAAAACTTTACAGTGATCATAAGAATTATTGATCCCGGTTCCTTATAAAAAACTTAATAGTGATCATAAGAATTATTGATCCCGGTTCCTTTAAAAATTTCATCAGTGATTATTCAGTATTATTTATCTCGGTTCCTTGTTTCTCTTTAGATCCCGGTTCCGTTTTTTCCAAAACAACTGGGATCAAAAGTGATATTCTTGTTATACCAGTGGATACAATCCCGGTGCAGAACCGGGATAAATATAGGTGCAGAACCGGGATTAATTGACATATCTATTGTAGTGAATATGGAGAGAAGAAGAGCTGAAGAAGGAGAAGCTGCAACCAGAGGGCACTCCATCAACTCCACAAGCTCACAAGAGCAATAAGCCAACATAGAGGAACACAAGTTCTTCATTGTACCAAGAAAAGAGAGGAGAAACGAAGCAGAGAAGCATTCTTCAACACCTTGCTTCCTCACAAGAGCGACACACGAGAGCGCACATCCTTCTGCCCAACAGCAACGCCCACTCTACTCCACCTTTTCATCTCCAACTTAGTGTACAGAAGCAACACGAACAACAATAGTGAAGAGAACAGAGTCTGCAGAAACTCTCAAGAAGAAAAGGAGAATAAAGTGTGAGGGTCCTAGAGTGACCTCCGAAAGCGCACGTCCCTGTCCAGAACACAATACCACCTCACTTCTCATTTATGCAAGAGCGACAAGAACCACAACAGTAAAGAGTAAAGAGTCAATAACACATCAGTAAAGAAACCAAGGAGAAAGGGAGTCACTATCCCTCAGAAGTCGAAGGCGCACGACCAAAGGCGCTCCGGAGGCACACGACGAAAGCGCACACCAAAGGCGCACCCCTGCCAAAGGCGCACCCCTGAAGGCGCCCCCTGTTCAGTTTCAACGGAATCAGTCAACTAAAGGCGCACCTCTGCCAAAGGCGCACCCCTGCCGAAGGCGCCCCCTGTTCAGTTTCAATGGAATCAGTCAACTAAAGGCGTACCCCTGTCGAAGGTGCCCCCTGTTCAGTTTCAAAGGTCATGGACGCTCTCATCCAATCAGTCAACCGAAGGCGCCCCTGTCAGTGCTAAGCAATCAGAGCAAAAGAGGGATAATCTTTACTGTTATTATGTTTGGATTAATCCTAGTCGCCTTCGTGCAGGGGTGACGTTTAGGCAAGGATAGCCCGCTTCGGGAACTCCGCAGAGCGGCGTGGCTTGGATGGCTTTTGGACGAGAAGTCTTCCCACAAGGCGTATCAAGCCTTAGAAAGGGAAGGCGCCCCTATTTTCATGGAAAACTGAATTTGGAGGGACCAAGCTTGTTAATGATGAGGACGCTCTCGAGTAGCGCGCCCAGGCCCCCTGGCCATCCTGTCCAAACCTGTTAAGACATGCACCAAAGGTAAGTCACATCCCATCATGATCTGGGCGTCCTCATCATCACTTTCAAAGTTCCTTCCTCAGCCAGTTCATCACCCCTCCCAAGGAACCAGGGCCGCTCTCGTCTGTTCACCGCTCCAAAGCGCCCTCCGAGGAGTTCTCAATGTTCCTTCATTTTTATTGTATTTTAGCCATAATTTCAAAAAGTATTACGAACCTATAGTCTCATCCTAATCACTGTAATTATTGTTTCCATAAAAAGATCTGAAACAGCAATAAACTAAGCCTAATGCACTTACTCTATATTTTTACAACTCAACCTGTCCATTCATTACAATTTACATATTCAATTACTTTCCTTATCTTTTCTCTTACATTCAATTATTTGTCAATTTACCACTTTTATCATTTATTCATTTTTCCCATTAGGACTTTCGCACTTGTCAGGCATTTCACACCCGATGTATAGGAAGTTTCACCCATTAGGAAATTTCTACCCAACAAGAATTTATCCACCCAATAGGAATTTCCACCCATTAGGATTCTCACCTGTTAGGATTTCCAAATATTTATTACTCCCTTTATATTCATGTTTTTTTTATTCTATTCTCTTTTTATTTTTCGTCTTAGCCAACTTTACTCATTTTAATTGCGCATAATGATCCGTGGGTACACCCTTCCCCTAACGGGCTTTTCCACCTAATGGGAATTTCCACCTGAAGGGCATTTCTACCTGAAGGGCCTTTCCACCTAATGGGACTTTCCACCTAGAGGGCATTTCAACCTAACAGTGCATTTCGCCTAATGGGACGGTGTAGCCCATACGGATCATTAATCAGCACATTAGTTATTACGGCCCTCAATGGCCACATTCATTTTCTATACAGTCACAAATTAAACTTACACAAACATCAATACAATCACATTATCATTCACATTACCAATTTAGCCTCTTAAATTTATATTTCTTTCTTTGTCCACGATTATCAATTTAACCCTATATTATTCTCAACCATCATTTATCACACACTCAAACATAATCAAGTCATCCCCTTAGTTTATAATACCCATTAACCTTATATGCACTATGTTCATTTCAAATCCTAACCCCTCACATATATCAACACCCCATTATCTATCAAATATTTCCAATCCACATATCAAATACTCATAACTTTACACATACATAGTTAAGTTCATTTCCTTTAGTTTATATTTAACTTATTATCAATATCAACTACCCTATGGTTTATTATCATAACTTTTATCTGCATATCCTCCTCTAATCCTAGCCACCACTATAATCACCCTAGAACCCATCCCCTAAATAAGGGTAATACCCCCTCCTTACCTCAAATTGGAGAGAGAGAGCAACCCAAACCCTAGCTTGGCCTCCTTGTGTTTCTAGCTACTAAACCTTAGTCCTTAGCAGTTCCAGTGGTTTGAGCCCTTATTTTGGATGGAGAGTGAGAAGGGGGAAGACTACTTGGTTCTCTTGTTCTTGAGTTAGAGGTATGTGTATGTGTGAGTCTCTATAGGTATAAAGCTTGAAAAAACCCAAGGGATTAAGGAGGGAGAGAGACGTGAGAGGGAGGGAGTGATGATGAGTGATTTTGTGTTTGCTTTATTGCTTAGGAAGTGAAGTTGATGATGGATATGAGATTCTTGATAATGGGTGTTCTTAATTTTTGTTAGGGTTTGTGATGATGATATTATTTGCTCTTGAACTCAAAGGGAGAAAATGAAGAGGATGATGAATGAAGAAGATGAAATGTTGTTGTTGTGTCTTGCATTTTCTTTTCTTTTCTTTTTATTTCTCAAGAAGCAAAGGAATATGTGGCTATAATTTAGTGGCTTCTTGGGGAAGCCACAAATGAGTGGTCCTCAAGCTATTATTTTTTTTCATGTCTGACCATGAGGTAATCAATTACCTTCATAAGTAATCGATTATCTCATGAATTTCGTGCTTATTTTTACATTCCAGAATGAAGGTAATCGATTACCTTCAAAAGTAATCGATTACTTCACCTGATTTTCATCCCTTGCACTTCAAAAATGTCATATCTTCTTCGTTAACCGTCGGATCTTGCTCAAATTTGAAAGCAAGCCTTCTAAGACCCTTATCTTCACATCCAACGATGGAATTTGTGTTCTAAGTTGTAAATATTTTATTTATAATTTCCTAATATAGGATGTTTATAACGCCGAAAACATCCTTTCTTACGCTCTTCTGTTCATCTTTAAGTCTCCTATCCGATGTCGTTGCTTCTTAACTTCTTTATGGAACTCAAAAGAATCCTAAGTACATCACCTTAAACCTCCTTTAGCATAATTATCATTTTCTAATCTTATTATTATTCTAATTATTCGTGGGATTAAAATTCGGGATGTTACAATTATTATTAGTCCTTCATCCATTTTAATTATGGCCAGAAGGTTAGATATCTCATCACATTTTATATCATTTCATGATTTAAAAACGATTCATATTTTTTTATGGGAAAAACATTTATCAAAGCTGCTACAATGAATCTTAAAAAAAAAAATAGAAAAAACACTTATCAAACCCATCCCCTTGTCAAGAGGAGTATGCTTCACCCTTTTTTTTTTACACCAACCGATACCCGGATTTGGTTTACCCAGAATCCGACTTATCCGGTCCGATCCAACTGAGTTCGCACTAAGCGGTAGAGGTCTCCCAGCGGGAGTTGTTTCATACCCAAGACTCAAACTCAAGACCAATTGATTAAGTGATCAAGTGAGCTACCACTTGACCAACCCCACATCGGTTGCTTCACCTCTTTATTAACAAAGGAGAAACGAAAAACTAAAAAATAACCATGTTTAGAACTATTAAAATATTTCAATCAGACTCTAGGACGATAATTTTGGTCCAACCTTTTGCATAATTTTATTTTAATTTATGATTTCTTGCATAATATTCTCTCTCCCCATAAATTATGTATTTTAAGTTATTTTACATTGTCTCATATGTTATGTATTTTTATATATCCAATAATTATTTATATGGGATGGAGTATTTTTTTTTCCAGACATACCCTTATTTATTACATTTTTTTTATAACTCATTTCTTTTTTTTTTTTTTTGGTTTGCACCCTGGTATCCGACCCACTAGGCCGACTAATCCAGTTCGAGGGGGGTCCCGGGGTTAAGGTTTTATTCCTCTCCCAACGTTGTTGCGGAGGATCGAACCGTGGTTCGCCCTACCAAGTACAGCCCCTGGCACCACTGCACCAACAGTTCGTTGATTATAACTCATTTCTTTATATCTCTTTAATATAATTTTCGTACATTTATTACTACTCTCTCCAATTATTAAACTAGAATATTTTAATCAAAATATACCAAATTTTAACATCATTTACTTTTTTTCCTTCTGCTAACTTATTTTTATTCACAGAATATTGTGCTTTTTTTTCCTCTATTATCTTAAAAAAAAACTACTTCCTCCATTTCATATTTTTGGGTCTTTAGGTTTGCATACATATATTATGTAAATGTTGATTATGATGGTAAGTTTTATATAAGTTTTGTTTAAAATGTTCATATTTAATTTTTATTGAAAATTATAATAGTATTTAATTTTTATTAGGAAATGTATCTGTTAATTAATGTATAATACTAACTCCATCCCTAAATATAAGACCCTTTTGACACTTTATTTTGTCCCTATTTATAAGACTCTTTATCGATTTTAAATGATTATTAATTAATTTTTTCCACAAACACCCCTATTTATTTAACACTTTTTAAATTCCCAATAATATTAATAGGGATAATTTTGAAAATACATGCATATCAAAAGTTCACATTTTCAATACAATTAATTAAATTATTCAACTTTCTTAATGGACGTGAAATCTCCCAAAAGGATCCTATATTTAGAGACGAAGGGTGTTGTTCAAAAATAAGAGAAAAAATAAAAACGAGGAATAAAAGAAATGAATGAATGAAGGATCAAAATTGAAAAAAAAAATATAATTATGCATTGAAATTATAAAAGAATTTAAAGTGATTGAATGGAAAAAAAAAAAAACTTAAACAACACAATACTCCATATAGAATGGATGGAGCAATTAATAAAATAAGAAATTATATTTTTGAGATTAGATTTATAGGTGTTTATAGACATAATACATTTTCCTTGCCGCACAAACATTTTAAGACAATTCTCGCGGGTTGACATATTAGAAGTGCCTCCCTTGTGATGTGTCAAACGCGGCAACGACAACCATTTTAAGATAAGTCATTTTGTTTTCTTAAACTAAGCAATTTCCTAAACTCATTTACCTGCCACGTTCGCAATGCAACCGCGGAATGCTTGCACCTGAAGCTTTCTCTATTCATACTCATGCAATTACTTTGTAAATTCCACAACTAGATAGGCACATATGTATGTGTTTCTCTAAACCTATATATACGTCTACAAAAATCATTCTAATTTCATCAAATCAAATACACAACTTCAATAGTTATATTTTTTCAAGCTTTTGTACACATCCAACCATTTCCACAATTTTTAAAACTCGATACGCCATTGTTCATTACAAATTGACAATCATTTTAACACCATGAGTGAAAGCATAAGCATTCAAAAGGTTCTTTGCCCTACGACAAGGCCACCTCCTACCGGCAACAACTCCAACTCTTCATCCTCTAGGGCTCTGCTGCCAACTATGAAGAAGGTCTTTTCAAGGAAAGGTTGATTTTTAATTGAGATTTAACATAATTATATTTGATACGTACATTTTCTTTTAAAAATAGCACTCATCACCTCTCTCATGTGAATGGTGCTTTTGAAACAAACGGTGTATCAAGTGTTATTATGTTAAATCTAAGAAGAAGTTGGTATAATATTCCATTAAATTATTTCATATATTCATTCATTTATTCATCATTGGTTATGTAATTTATTTCTTGAATTTATTACAGTACTATTTATGTTTATATTTATTATCTTTTGTGGTTGTTGTAAAATGTGAGGTGTCATGAGTGAATATATGCTAAACCTAGCTCAAAGAAACTCAGTATAATAATGAATTTGTTATTTATTTATTTATTTATCTTTAGTTATTCAATTCATTTGGTAAAAAAATAAAAAATTAACAAAGTAAAATTTATATTATTATCATGCTCTTTCGGTCAGAAGAAACTTGGCATGATTCAAGTATAGTTTTTTTTTTTATTATTGGACAATTTATAGATTTTACAAATTAAAAGGTTTACCATGGTCGTCTATGGCGATATTTGTCATGACCAAATTTCTTAAGTTGTTGAAAAAGCACTTATTACAATAACGAAAACGTCACTATTGGTCGTCGCCATGAGTGCATTGCTAAAAGATTTGCGAGTAGCTATAACACTGTTATAAATATGATTGTTTATTTATTGGTTAAGAAATAAAGCTAAAGCTAAGTATTTTTCAGAATAAAAAAAAATCCAAAACCTCCAAATAGTGACAAATCCCAAATAAAATGAAAAATAAAAACCAAAAAATAAAATATATAAACTAACTTCAAAATATCATTATTTATAGAAATCAATTTAATATTTAAATCGATAATTATTTTTAGAGTAATGGTTAGAATTTTCCTCTCAAGTATAGTCATAACCAGAATTGCCGTCACTGTCGTTGCTTTTGCAGTACAGTTGTCGCTGTTATTATCGATGTGGTAATAATGCATAAATTGTTGGTGTTCGTATGAAAAAAAAAAACAAAAAATTTGCCCTTCCTATTGCAAATGTTTCTGTAGCGAGATTAGTTTAACATGGCGGAAACAAGTCACTGCAACAAATTCTTTGATTAGTTACGAAAACGTCACTACTGGTCGTCGCCATGAGTGCATTGCTAAAAGATTTGCGAGTAGACAATACTTGTATTGGAATCTAAAGCTAAGTATTTTTCGATGTAATAAGCGGAACAATTTTCTATACTAAATAATCATGATTTGAATATCAAATTTTTTTTGGTAAAAGAAAATCTTATTACCACAGAGCAAAATAAAAACATCACAAGGCACCACTTAAGCATCATGTCACCTTCTAGGAAGGGTTCACAATGACAAAAGTAGCCCTACTTCATAATTTCCTGCCACCTTCTATGAAGGGTTCAGGCAAACTATGAAGTAAAAAATTAAAGTTCATTACATATCCTCTGTACCAAGTTATTATTGTTCCAGTCCCTAAAAGAATCCAAATAACTATGTATCCTAAGAGCTAAGTCCCTCTTAACTATCCTGAAAATGGTGCCAATTGACCGTTTGGTGTCCTGAAAAGTTCTTAAATTTCTTTCAAGCCAAATCTGATAGCACACCGCCGCCCATAAAGCAATTACAATCCTCCTTCGAAACTTGTCCCTGAACCCATGCGCCAGCCATCTCTGCCACTGATTCATTTTGTGAGGGTAAGAATCTAACTCAATCCATTCACAGCTTCTCTTCATAATTTCTCTTGCCCACATGCATTCAAAAAACAAATGCTTATGAGTTTCATTCGCAGCTACACAAAGGCAGCAGTGATTTGGAACTCCAAGCCAGCTCATGCGATCCTTAGTATCCAGCCTTCCATGAATGATTAGCCAGAGATTGAATCTGTGCTTCGGCTGAGTAAGAGGGTTCCAGACGATTTTGTGCATTGGGAATCGTTGATGCGCACCAGCCAGGAAATTATAGCCCGACTTGATGCTGTACTTACCAGTCTTGTCTGCAATCCAGGTATTTCCTTGAAATCCAGCTTTAAGCTTGTCCCTGACATTAAGAATCTTTTTCCAGTGCCAATTGTGATGTTGTAAAGCTGTGCAATCCCAAAAATTTTGTTCCTTTATGTAAATCGTATGAACCCATTTAACCCAAAGATTCTGTTGATCACTCACAATCCACCACACTTGCTTACCCATAGCTGCATAGTTCCATAGCTCAGTATTCCTTATGTTTAAACCCCCATGAATTCGAGGTCTGCATACTACATCCCAAGCAACCTTAGCTCTGTACTTGCCCTGATCATCTTTGCCCCACAAGAACCCTCTACAAAGCTTGTCAACCTCTCTAATAACTGACTTAGGAAGAATAAAGCATGATGCCCGGTGAACATGTAGATTAGTTAGCACATAATTAACTAAACACAGTCTACCTTGATAAGATAGATTTCTAGTCTTCCAAGTTAAAAGTCTAGCTGTAACTTTCTGAATCAGATAGTTGCATGAGTTCTTGTTCCATTTCCTAGCCATGAGAGGAATACCACGATACCTACAAGGAAAGGATCCAGCTTGAAATCTTGTAATTAGCAAAAGGTCCTATCGTACATTCCTTTCTATACCAGCCATAAATAGAGAGGATTTGAGTTGATTAGCTTCTAGGCCAGACCATTGAGAGAATTGTTTGAAAGCATTCCAGATGATAGAAACACTAGCAGGATGAGCTTTTGAAAACACCATTAAATCATCAGCAAAAGCAATGCTTACCAAACCAAGAGCTTTGCACTGAGGATGAAATCTGAAATTCCTAGCCTTAGATGCAGTCTAAAATTGTCTAGTAAGCGTTTTCATAGCTAGGACAAAAATCAGGGGGGACAAGGGGTCTCCTTGTCTGATACCCCTTGTACCCTGGAATTTCTCACCCTTAACACCATTAATAACAATGCTATATGATGCTGACCTGATACACACCATTATCCAGTAAATGAACTTAGGTGGAAATCTCATAGCCTCTAGAATCTGTTCTATAAAATGCCATTCAATAGAATCATAGGCTTTCCTCAGATCTATTTTCATCATGCACCTTGGTGAAATGTTCCTTCTCTGGTAAAGCTTAATCAAATCCTGAGTGATTAGAATGTTATGCATAATACTCCTGTTTTTCACAAACGCACTCTGATTATCTTGGACTAGATGAGGCAGCACCTTGCTTAATCTGCTGCAAATTAGCTTAGTAATGCATTTATAGATTGTATTGCAGCATGCAATGGGTCTAAATTCACTCACATTACTTGGGTAATCCACTTTAGGGATCATTACCAATAAAGTATGATTCACTTCCTTTAGAAGTTTCCCTGTTTGAAAAAACTGTTGGACTGCTTCAACACAGTCAGAGCCAACAATTTCCCAAGCTGATTTGAAAAACCCAGAACCATATCCATCTGGGCCTGGAGCCTTGTCCTGGTGGATTGAGAACATAGCTTCCTTAACTTCCTGATCAGTGAAAGGCATGATGAGAGATAACTGCTGATCAGAGGATAAGACATTACCCTCCTTAAATATGTCCTTATTTACTATGTTGCTACTGTTTCTGGCCCTGAATAGCTCCTGATAATAATTTAGAAATGCTTGAGCTATCTGCTGCTGATCTATGATAACTCCTTGAGCAGTTTGAAGCCTCAAAATTCTGTTCCTATATTGTCTTTGCTTGATTGAGTTATGGAACACCCTTGTATTTTCATCCCCATACCTTAGCCAATTTATCTTAACCTTCTGTCTAAGGAACATATAAGCTGCTTCTTTCACTTCCATGTATTGTCTAGTGAGCTCTTTCTCTTTATGCTGAAGAGTAATGTCCTCTGGCTTAAATTTTAATTCAGATTGCACAGCATCCAAGTCATCTCTAATCTGAATTTCTTTTTTGTCAACATGACCAAAAGCTGCCTTATTAAGATCCCTGAGAGGCTGTCTTAATTCCTTGAGCTTCATACAAACTTGAAACATTTTGTGACCCTGCACTGATCTATCCCAAACTCGAGACACTAGATGCATAAAATCACTGTGTCTAGACCACATATTGAAAAATTTGAAACTCACCCTTTTTTTCATCTGCTGCAGATCCCAATCAATAAGAATAGGACAATGGTCTGAAACACCAGGATTGAGAAAATTGGTAAAAGCTGAAGGCCATTCAGAGCACCAAAGATCATTAACTAGGCATCTATCTAACTTGCACCTCACCATATCTCTGCCAGTCTGCTTATTAGACCAAGTTAGATAATGACCAATATATCTCATATCAATCAAGTCACAGGCTCTAACACATTCCTTAAACTCAGTCATGCTTCTATAGTCCACATTATTCCCACCAACTTTTTCATTTTCATTTAGATAATAGTTGAAATCCCCTATCATAGTCCAGGGTCTATCAATAAAATTTTGCACACCACCAAGGATCTGCCAAAGTTCTTGTCTTTCAATCATATCATTTGATGCATAAACAAAAGTTATGTAACAAGTCTGCATAGTTTGCTTCATAGTAACTAAGCAATGCATGTATTGTTGGGATCTTGCTATGAGCTGAACCTCAAAACTATCTTGCTTCCAAATTAACCAGATTCTGCCAATCTCACACACATCCAGGTTGTCTAGAGAGCCCCAGCCAGGAGCCACCTTATTCCTAACTTGCTGAAAACATCTAGTTCTCAGTTTATTCTCTAGAATACCAAGTAAGCCTATACTATTATATCTACATAAATCTTGAATAGAATCTTGTTTAAGAGGGCTATTCATCCCTCTTATATTCCATGCAGCAATCTTATCCATCATGTCCTTGCTTTGAGGTAGACCCTCTTAGCAAAACTGTGTTCATATTCTGTGCCTTACTCCTTGTTTGTACTGGTATCCACCCTTCATCATTTCCTTCAGCAAGTACCTCTGCCTGATCACTTCCCTTATCACTTCCTGTATTTCTCTCTTTGTCCTTATCAATGGCAGCTTCCAATACCTTTTCAGCTTCTTCCCTTGCATGATCAATGTTCTCATGAGGAATAGTTCCATTTGCAATAGCTTCAATTCCTTAGTCTGAACAGCACTGACCACCTCATCAATGTCCTTCTGTGTTGCCTTATTCTTCTGCACCCACTGCTGCTTAACTCCTTTTCTGCACATCTTAAAATCATGGCCATATGTTGAGCATTTAGCACATAGGACTGGCTTCCATTCATATATAACCTTCTGGCTAATAACAATACCTTTTTCATCCTCAAAGTAAACTTCATCAGGTAATACTTTAGGATTAACTTCTACTAGAACTCTTGCATAATTAATTCTATTCCTCTCCTTTGTGACTTGGTCCACCATGATTGGTGTACCAATCAAACTAGAGATCTTCCCCAGTGCCACAGCTCCCCAGTATTTCAGATTTAGGTTTGGCAACTGCGCCCACACAGACACTCTATCCAGAAACTCTCTGGTCATAGGTTTCCCTGTCCAAGGAGTAATTATTATAGGTTTTCTATCAAAATGAAACAGGCCTATATCTAGCACAGCATTCATTCCATCACTGCTATTGAATCTGACAATGAAAGTGCCATCAGAGTTCATCAATACCTTGTCTACTCCATGTTCACCCCATACTTTCCTAATGTAACCATTCAGGACAGGGAATGGGGGTTTGGCTCCTAACACATAGCAAACCAAAGCATTCTTCCAGGAGGTCAACTCATTCTCTACATCATTGCTCTGTATTTTACCTACAGCCACACATTCCTTCAGTTCAGGTTTATAGAATTGTAATTTCTCACCTGCATTCCTCAGTTTGCTAATATCAAATTTCTCCCAGACATTTGGCTGCTTATGATTGTCTGTCTCCTGATCAGTTGTCACTACACTATTATTAGGATTCGCAGACCTATCACTCTGTGGTGCTGAGTCCTTGTCCACGTTTGTAAGATCCTTATTCCCTGCTGATGTCGCCTTTTCCTTGATCTTTGCTCTCAGGATATCAATCTTTTGCACCCATAATTCTGCTTGCTTGGGGCTTAAGTTTTCTATATCTTCCAGGTCCTCCTCATCAAGTTGTGAGAAATCGATCTTCGATGGAGAAACAGAAAGGTTGTCGTTCATTGATGGAGAAACAGAAAGGCTATCGTTCTTGCACGTAGATGAAGGTGTTTTAGGGGGCCTCCCTCTCTTTTTGCCCATGACGGCAGAAGGCGGCGGCAGTACCTAGGGTACCGTCGCGAGAGAGAGAGAGCTAATGAAATGGGTGATGAATATCAAATTGGTTTATATAAATATTAACCTTTTAGAATTTAGTCTCTAAATTTTATTTTTTAGATTTCGGTTCTTGCTTTTTCATTCCTTTTTAGTTTTTTGGTCTTCACGATCAATAAATAAAAAATGTTAACGAGACTTAAAGAGATAGGAACCAACACCAAAACGGAATAAAAAAACAGAAACCAAGATCTTCAAATAATGACAAAACCAAAATTAGAGGGAAAAACAAAAACCAAAAACTATATATATATATATATATAAACTAACTTCAAGATATCATTATTTATAGAAACCAATTTGATATATAAACCGATAATTATTTTTAGAGTAATGGTTAACATTTTCCTCTTAAGTATAGTCATAACCAGAATTGCCACCACTCTCGTTGCTTTTGCAGTATAGTTGTTGCTGTTATCATCGATTTGGTAATAATGCATAAATTGTTTGTGTTTGTAAGAAAAAAAATTTGTCCTTCCTAATGCAAATGTTTTTGTAGCGAGATTATTAGTTTAACATGGCGGAAACAAGTCACTACAACAAATTCTCTGATTAGCTACGGAAAATGTCATAGTTAATCCATATCTAATTTGCAGTCAAACACTTTAGCTGAAATAAGATGTAAATTCGCTACAAAATGCTTCATAGCTTATAACTCTTAGCTGATTAGCTACAAAATAATTTAGTAGCTAATCCATAACGAGTTTTAAAAGTTATGTAGCTAATGTATATCTAAATTCATAATGCTATAAATTTCCAATAAAATTCATTGATTTCATAGCTAAGTGGTCGGGAAACCTTTCATAGCTATTTCCATAGTAATTCAATAGCAAAATTTTGTAGTTATTCCGTAGCCAATCCATATCTATTGTATAACTTGAAGGCTTATTAAGTTTTTAGTCCTTGAACTTAGGTGCAATTTTGGAATTGGTCCTTAAACTCTTTTTTCGATGCTTTGAGTCTCTAAACTTTGCTCGAATTTTGGAAATGGTCCTTTCATCACTTTTTTTTTTGAACAGCAAACCAAGAAAAATATTATTAATAAAAATCAACAAAGCATCATAAAGTCATAGAGGCCCCACCATGTATGAAGGGTTTGCCAAAATGACATACAATTATATGCTCCAAGTTGATTACCACCAATTGTACATGAGAGTTTTTCACATCATTGTGAAAGAAATACAATGCCTACCACTATTACATTATGCCCCAAAACACCTACCCAGAAAAAGCAAATTACATGACCCCTCTATCACATCCCTCTTGCTAGGATCCCTACCTCCTTAAAAATCTTGCAAAGAAAAAAACCAATGGGAAAATTTAAAGCAAGGGAAAAAGAGCATAGCAGAACCTATCAAGGAAATATGTCACGTCACCTTTGCATCATCGATAGGTAACGTGCCAGATAATGTCGCGTAAATATTTTAAATTAAAAAAATTCAAATATATTAAAAATAATTAAAAATGGTATTTTTAAAAGAAAATCGAATTTTTAAATAAATTTTAAAAGAAATTATTTTTTTAACAAAAAAATCATGTACTGTCCTATGACTCTACATAACACGTCACTCGTCGATACTGTGAAAGTGACATGACATGTCGTCGGCTATATCATCACTTAAGTGACGAAATGATTATTTTCAAAAATTAAACAAAGTTCAGGGACTCAAAACATCGAAAAAAAAGTTTAAGGACCAATTCCAAAAGAGCACCTAAGTTCAAGGACTAAAATGTTAAATAAGTCTAACTAGAAATCATTTCTAATGTCCCAGTCATCCAAATTTTGCCTCATAGGAAAAGAACCAAGTCCAACAACCATGAATCCAAGAACCACACTCCTTATTGATATATCAACAGTTGGGTGTTTTTTAAGAGACACGCCATAAAGCCTCGGGTATAAATCCTTTAAAGATAAATTGCCACACCAAGTATCATTCCAAATGAGAGTTGATTGCAATTGTTCACTTGTTTGGAAATGCTCTGATTGAACCAATCCCCATTATTGACAAAGACACCCCATATTACACATGTCCCGCCACCAAAAAGAACATTTTGAAGCATAAGCTCCACACGAAGTTATTAGATAAGCTACATCAAAGAAATCATACATGACTCTCCAGCCCTAAATAGCTAACAAGGCAAGGTTATAAGTATTAATGTTTTTAATACGCCACCCCCTCATTTTTTCTTTACAAACCAAATCCCAATTAACCTATACAATCTTTTGTTAATCAGCACAATCACCTCACAAAAAAATTCCTTTGAGTTTTTACTAAAACTCTTACACTATCTATGGTATTCTAAAGTGAGAAAGAGATAATAAACGAGGAGGAGACTATTCAAGACAGAATTAATAAATGTAATTCTACCACTCAAGACAAGTGTTTACATTTCCAACCAGCAAGCCTTCTATTCCTAGCATCAAGAACAGACTGGGAACAACTAACTTTTCAACGATTATCATCACCAATAGGAAAGCTTTTCATTCGTGGATGTGATTGATGTTCATGGATGTGTTGGGTGAATGTGATGATTTGAAGGTTTAGTGGTATGGTTGAAACAGAGAAAATAGATGATTGATTAGGATGAGAAATGTTTGTTTGGAGATGAAAAATGGTGAAATGGTTTTGGCTAGAAAAAACAATTCGATTTAGAGATGGAACAAAATCCGTCTCTAAATCAGAAAAAATTTGTCTCCAAATAAGAAAATCCACTGAATTAGAGACGGAAAGCAATAAGTGAAAATGGGATCACAAAAAAATCAGCAACCAGATAGTATTGCGTCTCTGATTAGATACGGACAATTCCGTCTTTATAAATTATTATTCTGTTGCTACATAGGTAATGGATTCTGTCTCTGATCGGAGACGGAAAATTTTCAAAAAATGAATTCCGTCTCTGATCAGCGGAAAATTTTCAAAAAATTTGTCTCTACACCAGAAACTCTGTAGAGGCATAAAATTTCGTCTCTATACTAGAAAAATCCGTCTCTGTTAAAGACGGAAAATTGAAAATAAAAACCGTCTCTAATAAGCAAGAATCACAACTCTCCCACCTGTATCAAAATCCGTCTCTAAACCATAAAAATCCGTCTCTACAATTTATATATATTTTTTTTTAATATTCTGGCACTTTACCCTTTTACAAACTTATTCAAATACAAAATCAAATTTTAGCACAATCCAAAACAAAAAAACATATATATTACTAAGTGCAAAATAAGAAATCACGATACAAAAAATATTCAGCACCAGAATCCAAAACAAAACAACAATACCAGTGTAGAATAATCCAAAAACAAATTACATACTAAAGTCATTTTTCTAAAAGATAAAATAACAAACTACATCAGTCATCTTTATCCATTTGATCTTCACCAATATCACCCTCCTCCAATGCTGTCAAATTATTAAAAGTCATCATCCTCTGAAACATTTGCTCTCGATTTCTGTACAAGATAGCTTGAAACAATCTCCTGCAAAGCAAATTAAAAGAGAAAAGATAGACAGTGTAGCACCATGAAAGGAGAAAATATGTCATAAACTAAGAAAGTCGAAGATGTAACAATGCATTAAATATATCTAGATCATGGAAAAAGCTATACATAGCCGGTTAACATAGCAATTCCTAGGTATTATAATAGGTGGAAGAATCACAAATGCTCCTAGAGAAACTTCATTTGGGTAAGCTTGTCTCCAGATATTTATCTTAATATGTCAGATTGGTCTCTGACTTTATAGGCATCGGTCAATTTCGTCCCTGAAATTATCGAAATTACAAATCAGACCCTGAGATAGCAAGACGTAAGTTAAGTTAGACCTTAACGTTAGTGGTCCTTAACAGTCAACCCGCGTTGACTAATGGGTGGACAAAACGACATCGTTTTGGCCGTTTTTTCTTTTTTAAAATCCTAATATCAGGGATCAATTTGAATCATTTCATCCAACAACTATAATCTCACTTCCCTTCATCCAATAGTAAAAACTTTGTCTTCAACCTCTAATATCATAAACCAATCAGACCTCCTTTTTTTTTTTCAATGCATATCATGCTCATAAAATGTCAATACCAATTCAAAACCATTTTAAATTCCATTAGAAGTACCGTACATCACACATACATACGATTTGATTCTCATTGTAGTATATTCTATCTATACATAATATGAAAATATTTAAACATTCATATACCTCCACAACCAATTTCAAATGAATTAGTTGCATAACTCACATTCAGAAAAAAAAAAATTTCGGCAATGATCTCCAAATGTATGTCAATTCATATATACATGTTTTCTTTGGAAATAACCATTGCCTTTGCTCTCCTTATCAAAATGGCGTTAATATAAAAACGAAATTACAGGTTGACGAGATGAAGTTTATGATGTTGGAAAAAAAAAAAGAGAGAGAGGTCATATTAGAAGTTGAAGACAAAGTTTTTACCGTTGAATGAAGAAAGACGATATTATAGCCGTTGAATGAAATGATTCAAATTGGTCCCTAAAATTAGGATTTTTTATTTTAAACAAAAGGCCAAAACGACGTCATTTTGGCCACCCATTAGTTAACGTGGGTTGACCGTTAAGGACCACTAACAGCAAGGACTAACTTGACTCACGTCTTTCTATCTAGGGACTAATTTGTAATTTCGATAATCTCATGGACGAAATTGACCGGTGCCTACAAAGTCAGAGACCAATCTGACATGTTACTCTTTATGAAATGGTTAAGAACTTTGCACTCTCTTTTAAGTTTTTATCAAGTGGAATGCTAAAATCACCATCATCCCTTTGTCCAACCAAATTTGCAAGTTGCTCAGGGATCGTGGTTTGAGAGAGCTGCCATCACTTTCATAACCTAGAAGCCAGAAATGTTCCCATAATTGTTGTCCATTTCCCAAAGCTAGAGAAAGATAAAGAACCAAATCCAAGAAAGAGGGTTATACGGCGAGACTCTATAGTATCTATTCAATTTATGAAGAACTAAATTCATCTCATAAAGCGTTGACACAACATGGATATCAAGAGTTGGTATATTAAAATAGAGATAAAGGCATGGGAGAAGTTCAGAAGTTAGATAATGTAAGTTGGGGGAGAAACAAGCATATTGTCATACCAAAAATATATAGGCTCTCCTTTTCACTCAAAACTTTAACTTCTATGCCAGCTATTTTCCTAACCATACTACAACTAGTCTACTACTACTACTAAACATATGTTACCATGAATGACTAGTAGCCATGACTGCAATAACACGTTGGAAAATCATGCATATACCATTGAATGAAATCAAGACACATAGTACAAGGACAAAGTTTGAAACAAAACAAACTTGGATAGCAAAACAGCAAAACACAGGAGCAGAAAAAATAGGACAGCAGCAGAAACAGAAGTAGAACACAACAAAACAACAGCAGAAAAAATAGGACAGGAGCAAAAACAGTAGCAGAAAACCAAATCTCTAATCTCTAATAAGAGCAAAATCAAACTAAACTTGGTTTCCTCTCAACTTTTGTAAAATAGTGCTTAGTTTGAAAATCACCAGGATACTAATACTGTCAAATTGCCCAGTAATGCATATAGAAATATGAAAGTTCGGGATAGAAAAGAAAACCGTCTCTAAGATATGAAGAAGAATATCACATTGCGCAAGCAAAATCAGAATTACAGTCCCTTCCAAAATATGGTAAAATTGATTTCCTTAACCCAAAAAACAGCTTCACAAGTTTGCCATTTAACAAACATCACTGTAAAATAAAAAATGCATGCTAATGCTCCCTGCAAGACATAAAGCAGCCAATGTGACCACCCAAACTAATGTGGAAAACATGTGCCTTTTACACAGACAGGTGAAAAGAGAGATACTATACTAAGAAGTAATTGGATAATATAGCAGGACCAAATCAAGATATAGCAAAAAATATTGTGTTTTTTGTGTGAGGCGTATCAAAATAATCAAGACGTAGATACACAAAATGCACATAAGTTTCTTTGATTAATTACTCACTACAACAGCAATTCACAACTTACATAAATTATGTCAAGGGCATATGCAAGGCTATCATATAGTGCTAACAGAATATAAGCAAATTTTAATTTTGTAGTTCTATGACATAAAAAAAAAAAAAAAAAAAAAAAAAAAAAAGCCAAATCACACATATATCAGTCATTGGTTTGGGCATTTTGTCAATTTATAATGTCTACCACTTTTCATACATTCAGCAGCTGATGATTATCAATATTACTCCACAATCACATTTAAGCTATATGTCATTGAATAGTTCGATGAAATGTTAGAAGCATGCATATACAACTCATAACAACCATGCACCATAGTCATCTTCTATCATATTTAAAACAGTATCCCTTCCCTCTACGTCTGCAACATTATCACAGAATATGATTAAAAACTAAAAAACTAAAGTAACACTTCTAACTCAGATGTACTCCCTCCGATCCTATATGTAACACCCTTATTTGTAGTTCTATGGAATTAAAAAAATAAAAAATAAAAAAAGCCAAATTACATATATCAGTCACTAGTTTGGGCATTTTGTCAAGTACTTTAGATTCATTCAAATTAAGTCTTAATTAGAGGAAAATAGCAACATATATCAGTCACCATGTCATAGCAATTTCAGATCAGAACAACTGAGGAGTAACAGATTATGGAACTACAAGTCAGCAACCCCAGAAAGAGAGTGAATAATCAATTTTTGTATCCCTAAAAGACGAATTATGATGAAACCAAAACAAAAAAAAAAAAAAAAGGGAGGAATTTTGGAACCTAAATACAGCAATTGAACCCAATCTTGAAACCCAAAACACAAAATATGTAACCTATAGTGAAAGGAAATCGAAGGAGAGGAATGGAAGTAGCATACCTCTCCACAGGGATAAGGAGGTTGGAAGGTTCTGTTTGGCGCTTCTGAACAGGGAAGGTTCGAAGGGAAGGATGACGTCCCTGCTGCCGCCGTCCACGAGGTTGCTGCCACCGTCCACGACGTTGCTGCCGCCGTCGAGTTTTGGGGTGTGGTGGCTGCGATTGGTTTGGAATGTGGACTTGTGGCTGTGACGAAAGTGGATTGGGGAGAAATAAACTATTTTCACTGCCCCTCGCGCTGTTTTTATTTTCACCGAAACGACAACGTTACGGTTTATAAAAAATAAAATATCCGACACGGAAAATCCGTCTCTAAGTTTTTTTCTTTTTTATTTGAAATGTTTGAGACGGAAGATTCGGTATTTACCTTCTATTTTTTGAGACATCTCTATTTCTGTCGCTAATAATTAGTGTGACACTCTAGCAACCGAAATAGACAAGGGTAAGCAAAACCCGACCCATCCCATGAATCGGTCTCGTCCCAATGACTTCGGATCAAGTCTGACCCGCACAATTGCCACAAAAGGGTCAAATAAGGACAAAAAATGACATACCCGATAAAAGAGGTGACGGGTTCGGGTATATCCTCGGGTTACCCAACCCGTCCTCCTATATATATAAAGATTATATTTTTCTTCACTAATTTGCTTTTGTCCCAAATTTTATGTCATAAAAATAATAATTGAAATGAACACAAATTCAATTATTAAATATCCTTACATTTCTTTATTATATATAATTATTAATATGATATGAGTATCTTGTCTAAAATATTTGTACTAGTGATATATTAAAACTCTATTGATGTATGTGCTAAATCAAGTGTCATAGGTACTTATTAGTGGAGTATTCATCTTTGTCTCTTTGAATTACAAAATCTTTGGACGTTTTCACTTTTTAAGATATGCAGAATAATTAAATCATGTAGAGTGAGCTTAATGACAAGACAATCTAGTTAGCTATGATTATGCAGTCACTTTGGATTTAAATTTTATATATCATTTTAACTTTAACAATCTTAAAAATAAAATAAACTTTGTGACGAATGACTTATTGTATCATATCAAATTTTGACATTTTTACTTCAAGAATAAATCCATATTTTTACCAAATAATAAATTTCATATATTTTTGTTTGGCCCGTCCCTGTCTTGACCCGTCTCAATTTGGACCAGCCCCTATCACATGCGCCTTCCTAATTAGGAACGAGTTTGAGTTCAAAAATTGACCCAATCAACATTTAGGAACGGGTTGGTGAGGGACAAACTTAACCCGTCCCATGCTCACCCCTAAAAATAGAACGATTTCAGAGACGAAAAGTTTTGTCTCTAATACTGTATGTCTTGATCCGTCTCCGTTAAAAAGTTTAACATGAATTTTGTTTTTAATTGTATAAACCCGTCTCAAAATCTGTCTCTGACAGAGACTATTTCCGTCTCTAAAAACCGTCTCTAAATTAGATTTTTTTAGAGTAATGATGTTTTTACCGGAAAAGATGAAGGATTTATCAAAGAAGATGAGAGAGAAAAAAATAATAGTTTAATCAATTTAAAAAAAAAATAACAATAAGACTAACAATGTAAATAGAAGTAAATTGGCTTAATTATGTCACAAGTCCTTAAAGTTTGAGGTACTTTTGTCAGATACCCTTATTCTTATTTTTTTAATTTATGACTCCCCGAAGTTACTTTTGGGTTTGTCATATGCCCTTACTATCAATTCTGACCAATTTTGCTAACATATAACATCAGAATCCTGGTCAGACGCAGGAGGTAGGTCATGTGGTGCCACGTGATGTCACATAGGTGAAAACGACCTCTCTCTTCATCAATCCTTTTTTTTTCCTTTTTTATTTAACTAAAAATATAAAAATATTAAGTTTTTTAGTTTTTTAATTTAAATAAAAAAATGATCTTCGCCCACGAGGCACCACGTGCCTAAACTCCTGCGTCTGGTCAGGATTTCGATATTACATGTAAGCAAAATTGGCCAGAATTGGTAGTAGGAGTATATGACAAACCCATAATTAACTTCGGGGAGTCAGACATTAAAAAATTAGAATAAGGGTATCTGACAAAAGTATCCCAAACTTCAGGGACTTGGACATAATTGAGGGACCACTTTTTTAAAAAAAAAATCTTGAAAAACAACTTTAAAACAATAAAAAACTTAAGTGATGAAACTAGTAGTTTAACTAAAACTTTTTTTTATTATCGTGGGACAGTATGAATACATTAAGTAGTAAAAGAGTTGGAGAGAGGAAATGAGAATAGAATACTTGAATTCTAGTGATGAGTTATATATAAAGGTAAAGGATAATGACATTTAGCTAGTTAATTAATCACCGTTTCAATGTTTGGATTTTGAGAAGTGAAGAACGAGTAAACTTTTATTAATAGTTCTGCATGTCACGGATCATTTATACTTCACTTTAATTCCAACAAATTACAAGAAATCTAAAGAAATACAAAGTACGTACTTGTTACATACTACATAACTCTATATATATATAGAGAGAGAGAGAGAGAGACAGACAGACAGACAGAGAGAGAGAGATCTAAAGGCTCTGATGATTTGAAGCAAACAAACGGGAAACCTAAGTACAAGAATGCCAAACAAACAAATTAATTAAAGAATCATGTGTCTAGGGTAAACTATAGCTTGAAACATGCTTTCGTGCGTTCCCCTTCAGTATCAATGCTTGCATTCTTCTTCCTAAACCTGCTAAAACAAAATAGGCAATACACTCAATTAATTTTTATGAACCAATTTACATAGCCGATGACATTTTCTTTATTTATTTAAGAAAAAATTCCAAAGGGTGTCCCTGATTATTATACATACAATTACCTTTTATGGAATCATCTATTCTTGGGATAAAATATCCCCTTTGTAGTTGGTGCCTTCGTACCCCCAGAGCTTGAGGAAGTTGAGCTACTCCCTTGTGGCGGAGTCTTAGTAGGACAAAGAGCCTTTTGAATGTTGGCGTTGTTGCTAGAACTCATTCTGATATCAATTTATCAATTAATTTTGGCAAAACGCTAAAATTTTGGCTAACTAATAAGGAACTACTGGTTTTTGGATTCTGCTTTTCAATACTCATAGATATATATATATTTATAATGAAACCTTAAAACTAGAGACACCAACAATTGTCAACATTCAAAGGAGGAACTTACCAAGTAATTTTATAGTAATTAACAAGGAAACTACATTTCCATTACCAGATATTGTGGAAAAAAAAAAGACCAAAATAAATTTGACCATGCAAGATATCTACACCCGAGTTATTAAAACCTATACTATTTGATTTGATAGTAGACTAGGTCTCGTTGTGTTCATATCCCTTCTTTCGAATGTGTATTGTGTATTTCACTTAATTTTCGTGGAAATATGTCGTTGGCAAACGTATCCTCACGCGGCTTTGTTTTGTAATAGTAGGGCCGTTGTAATATGTTTGAAAGCTGTCAACGATTTCAAAGTTTGGTTATTAATTCACTTCGAGAAAAAAAAAAGGTTAGGTAGTTCTTTACAAACTCTTTTTGGGAAGAATTCAGTTAAATTACTTTCCTTTCCTTGATATATGAATTGAAAAAATTTGAATGAAGACATGTGGAGATTCATATTATCTTTTGGCTAAGGCTAAAAAATCAAATATGATAAAAAGTTATGGAAAATTGTACATTTTGGGTTGTCCACAAAAGAAATAATAACTTGAATTCATGAATTTTTTTCACTCTAGTAACCTTAACAATAAGTGTCTTAACAAGACCTTTATCTTATATGCTACTCCCTCCATCTCAAATGTTAGTAAACGTTTGAAAAGTCAACCAAAATAAGATAATATACTTTTAATATATTGTCTTTCAAATCAACCAGTTCTCAAAACAGATATTTAATGGATGTTTCCTTAATTAACTAATAATAAAATATTATATTCAATTGCAATTTCTTTTATTAACTACTTTAACTTTAATTTGCGACAAATTTTTTTATGATTTTTACTAACATTTCGGGAGAGAATAAGTAGTATAGTTTACCCTGTGCAAAACGTACATGGGTTAAAATAATAATTAAAATTTAAAACAATATCCTTCGTCCCATTATTTTGCTAAAAAAATACAAAAAATTTTGTCCCAAATTAAAGTAAAAAATAATAAATCAAATATCTTAAAAATGTTATATTATGTTTATGATTAAGTAATTAATGAAAAACACACAAAATTATTAGGAAAGAAGATGTGCAATTCACTAATAATGAAAGAGAACAATGATGCAAATATGCACCGTTTCTATTTGTAATTAATGAGTTGCATTAATTTTTTATTTTTTTTACTTTTCAATTTTTTACTAGGATACTGGGAAAGAAGGAATATCAAATAAAGAATATAAAAGAAAATTCGTGACAAAATAATATATATATATATATATATATATATATATAAAGGAGTGATCCGTTTACACCATGTTAAATCACACAAACTCTTACACTATTCATAACTCATACACCAAGTCAAATTTAATCGAATTAACCGTTGGATTGAAAGTTTCTCTCCTATAGATCATCTTTGTCAAATTTCACAAAAATCCAAAATCATTTAGTACTTCAATTCATAGTTGTCAAATTCGAGAGTGTACGTAGATAGGTAAACTCGAGTCGTAAACTCGTTTCGCAAACTCGTACGAGTTTACCTAAAAAAAATTACATCTATATTGTAATAACCTGTGACCTATTAATAATCAATATTCATAATTTCAAACTTAACGTAATAACAAAATATGGTAAGATATTATTCGTTGATACTAATAAGTAATATAAGTTAATTTATCCATCAATATTCAAACTTCAAATTCAAAACATAATAAGATAACATATCCGGTGTAATTTTAATTTCAAACTAACATAATAATGCTTCGCAAAATTTTTTTTAATGAAAATTAATTATCAATTTATAAGTAAGTGCTCTTTAGTCAAAGTAAAACTTAAATATATTGACAAAGTAAATGAGTTCTAATTTAAGGACAATATTAAAAAAGTAACACTAAAAATTGAAAAGCGGAGAATGCATTTTAGCTTAAAAGTTAAAACTTAAAATGATTTCTATAAAGCTACTCATCTTTTCATAAAGGTCATAGCTCATAATCAAGCATTCATCAGATTATCATACCAACTTAACGAAGAAGAAAACAGGAAAAACGAAAATAAAGGAATAAAGGGAGAAAGTCAGTAAATAATTACCAAATAAAGGAGAAAGTTAGAAAGGCGTGGGGCATGGGATGTGGGTTGGGCGGGCGTAGAGGAAGAATGGAAGATTGAAGAAGTTTTTGAATGAGAAGGAGAAGATAAAACTATCTAAAGGTTTTTTTTACCCCAAAAGCGTAATAAATATGATAAAAATGACCTAGAAGATTTTTATTGGAAAAAAAATGAAAAACGATGTCGGATTGGACGTTTAGGGCTCAAGAATGCTAACTCGCTAACTCGGCCATAAACTCGCGAGTTTACAAGAGTCTACCAGTATCCACCCGAGTCTACCCGAGTCACTTCACTCCGAGTTTCCATTAGTTTCAACTCGTTTTCCATAGGTAGATTCGTAGATTCGTAAGTTTCTAAGTATTAACACTAGTTTTTGACAACCGACTTCATTTATATATGTCAAAATTAACGAAATATGTCTTATATATATATACATATATGAAAATAGAGTTATTTGAATATATATATTCAATGATGTTTAAATTTTATCAAATTTGACACAAATGATCTAGACGACATATATTATTAATCAACGGATGGATGAATGAAATTCACATTATATAAAAAATTATGAACTTTGTAAGAATTAATATAATTTAATTTTGTGTAAATAGATCTCTCCTCATTCATTCATTCATTCATCCACACACACACACATCATTCATTCACACACACACGCGCGCCCACACACACACACATATAAATCCAAGCATATGACTGAAGACATATCTAAATTTTCATACATCATTCCCAAGGACTAAAGGCACATGACCTTCAGAGACAACAATAAGGGCAGAATTCTCGACATTGGTAAAATAGGTACTCCTCCTAACCCTTGCATTGAAAATGTGTTGCATGTAGAAGGCCTAAAACACAACTTGCTAAGTATTAGTCAATTGTGTGATGAGGGCAATAAGGTCATCTTTTATTCTAATTGTTGTATTATAGAGGGTAAAGATGATAACCTAATTAAGCTCGTTGCTCGCATGGTAAATAATATCTACTTATTTGATCTTAATACGGTTCCCTCAAATGATGCATAATGTTTGATAAGTAGAGAGGATGAGTCTTGTCTATGGCATCGTAAGATAGCTCATATCCACATTATCTTTTAGGGATCTAGTAATTGGTTTACCAAAGCAAAAATTTATTGTTTCTGAAAATGTGATCCATGCCAAAAGTCAAAGTTGACAAGGGTACTTTTTCCTCCAAAAGATTTAATTTCAACTCAAAGACCCTTGCAACTTTTACACATGGATCTATTTGGACCCAATCAAGTTAAAAACTTTGGTGGCAATTATTATGCCCTTGTGATTGTGGATGACTATTCTAGGTATACATGAACTTTATTCATTACTCACAAAAATGATGTCTTTCATGAATTTAAGAAGCTAGAAAAGATTGTCCAAAATCAAATGAATTTGAAAATTATCTTTCTGAAAAAGTTTTGCGAAAAACATGGCATTATGCATTATTTTTCAGCTCCAAATACTCCGGAACAAAATGGGATAGTAGAGAGGAAAAATCAATCTTTAAAAGAACTTTCAAGAACTATGCTTAATGACATGAGATTACCTTCTTATTTTTGGGCAGATGCTATTAATACTGCTATTATGTTATGAATCGTGTTTTAACTAGACATATTTTAAAGAAAACCCCCTATGAGTTATTCAAGGGGAGAAAACCAAATTTACCCCATCTTCATGTCTTCAGACATAAATGTTTTGTGCATAATAATAGGAAGGATAATCTAAGTTTTGATGCTAGAGCTAAATGAGGATATAGTTTTTAGATATTTTGCCACGAGCAAAGCTTATGAGGGTATATCGTCTATGTACTTTATTTATTTGATGGCATCGTTTATTTTAATTATTTGATAATATGTTGCATGATTATAGTTATTAAAATGTTGTCACATCGTTTACTTCAGTGATTTTTTTTTGGTGCTATTTTATTACTATTCCTAGACATCAAATGGACTTTATTCATTAGATGTTTATTTCCCCCTATTTTTTTGTTTGGTTCCTTTCTTTGGTTATTTTGTTAGATATTTATCTAAATGTGAGCCTACATATATCATTAATCGTGTATTATGTGCTATCATAAAGATTTAGCCTTATTAAAGAGATCTTTTAAGGCTTACTATATTGGGATTCAGGATATCTCATTTGGTATGGATTTAATAATGTATAGATACCCAACTCTTATTTCTATATTGTTGATGGGCCGAAATAGAAATAAGAAAATTCAATAGTCGTAACCCTTCGTGAAAGGCTATGAGCTTATTATAAATAGGTTATGGTCTCCAAGTCATTTGTATCCAATTCCCTTCTCTAACATTCCATCATTAAAAAAGGCTTAGGAGCAATAATTGTGCATTCATGACTTGGAACGAAGACCAAAGAACCTTCATGTTCATCATGGGCATGGGTTTATATACAAGATAAGGACAAGTTCTTACGTTCATCATATTCTTCATGCACTACAAGAAATTCGCTCATTACCAAGGGTCGTATCCCTCGGTAACAGTCAAAAATCCGTCTGTAAGCACAAGTTACCGAAGGGCTACCGAGGGATTCGGGACCCTCGATAAAACAGGCCGTGGTAAATATTACCGAGGGCATTTGCTGTCGGTAACTTACAGACACCTTTACCGAGAGCATCTGCCGTCGGTATGTTACAGATGTCTTTACCGAGGGCATATATGCTCTTGGTAAATTTTTGAATTACCGAGGGCAGTACCCCTCGCTAAATTCAACTCTGTTACCAAGGGTAAAGACCCTCGGTAATTTTCTAGGCATTACAGACGCCTAGAGCCTTCTGTAAATTATTATTTATTACCGAGGGTTGCGGCCCTCGGTAATGTTCTTATCACTACAGACGCCAATGCCCTCGGCAATATATTATCTGTTACCGAAAGTCTATGCCTTCGGTAATTTTAATTTTTTTTAAATATTTTTGTTTTTTCTTATATGTAATTTAATTTTAATAACTTTTCATAAACAATCTTATTTATTATTATTACATGATCCAAAAACAAAATAATCTACTTAATATATTTGCTAATAAAAGAATAATAATATCGAAGTAATTATAATAAAAGTTTAAAGATGAAATCTCCAAATGGTACAAAGCAACCAAATACAAATATCCCCAAGTTAGCATACGTAAATATTCCAAAGTTTACAAACCTAACAAAATATTGTAAAAAGTTAACAAGCCTAATATAATCAAAAGTGATTATACATAAACCATATTATTTTTAATCATTATAACCATCATAACCATCATCATCTGAGCTCAAGTTCTGATCATACTCACGAGGGTTAGGTGCAGGCGAGCGAGGCAAAATATTTTGCACAACCAACTGTTCAAGACTAGCCAACCTCTCTTTCAATGATTGATTTTCCAACTTCATTTCATGCATTTCCGTTTCAAGATGTCGCTGCTTGGAAGTAGATGTTGACGCCTGTGTAAAGGGTTTTTGCCCACATAAAACATAAGATACAACAGTTCCAGTCCCATATACCTTCCCTTTTTTCTTCCCACCAGTTGCCTCCAACCAACATCGAGATGTCAATTCATCAAAATTATTAGAGGCGGAACTCTCTGCTGATTGAGACAAAGCCTGCTCAAGTCTCAATGTATAATCCTCCTATACAATTCAAAAATTGAGACACATGTCAAATCTATAACAGAGACTTTTATACCTCCTCTATTAGGATGGTTCCTATCATACATCCAACCACGAGTTGGGTGATAAGAGTCCATTGATCTTCTGCATTACGAGATATGACAAAATTTAATAATGATAAAAAGCCCAATAAACCACTAAAGGTTAAAAATCAATTAATCTCTCCAATGTTGCACAATATCAACATAATCAATTTGCTTAACATTACTTAAGTTGGTTCTCTACTTTCTTGGAGTATTTATTCTACTACTAAAGTTGGTTACAGACTTTCAGCACACACACACACACACACACATATATATATAGAGAGAGAGGGGTTTAAAAAATCTTTGTAATACTTCATCAATATTAAGTACGCTTACTTTATGATTTTTTTTTTGATAAGAAAAAAATTATTCCAATTATAAACAGAAGAGTAGAAAATTTATTCCAAACACAAAACATCAATCCATAACCCAATAAACCACTGACCAGAACAGTAGAAATTTGACGTATCATTTATTTTTGCTTTTTCAAAAGGTTCAATAAAACATTTAAAAAAATAACACATGTATGGTTTTAGAAGTATTGAAATTAAAGAAGGTGAAAGAAAGAGTAATTACAAATTAAAAGAAACGCTTACAAACTCTACTCCTTGCAAGTGGTATTAGGATGCGAAAGGAATTGCTGGGCATGCAGCGGCATCAGAGGGAGAATGGAAGTGGGAGAGCGGCGTCTCCGTAAGTGCTGGGGGAGCGAGCCGTCGTCATGGCTGTTGGGGCCGCCATCGTCGTGGCTGTTGGGTTGCTTATTGTGGGTGCAGAGGGTTCATAGAAGCAGCAGCGTGAGAGGGAGAGTGGAAGTGGGAGTGAATGGTGTGAGGGTAAGTGTGAAATGGTAAAAAATAAAAAAGATTACCGAGGGTCTTACAGAGGGCATAGTAACCGAGGGTCAAGATCCCTCTGTAATACCGAGGGCCTTTTAACATTACCGAGGGATTATGTAAATCTATTACCGAGGGCATAATTCCCTCGGTATTACCGACAGATAAAGCCCCATTTTCGACGGATTGTCCCTCTGTAACTTTTATTTATTAAAATTTAATATTTATTTATTTCTTTTTATATTTTCGAGGGAATTTCCGACGGATTAGCCCTCGGTAATTTTTTGTGTTGGCGGGAAAGTTTTTAATGTTATCGAGGGCTAAATTTCTCGGTAATTTTATTTTTACCGACGGACACGGGGGCCCTCGGTAACAGGCGTCTGTAATTCTGTTTATTCTTGTAGTGATGAATATATACAAGTACGCTTCCGCTCTATTCATTCTTGATGATTTGACACAGGGACGGAGGCATGTATTCTCAAGTGGGGGCACGTGCCCCCACTAAGTTTTTTGCCAAAAATTTTTTTTATATGCATATATTTGTTTTTTTATTTATTTTTATTATATTATTAAGGCCCAATGCCCCCAGCCCATTCAAAATTAGAAAGTTGTATACTGAGTCTTCACAATTCCAGCCGCTGCAACTGCCCTACTGCTGCAAAGTTTGCTGCTGCGTGCTGCCTTACTTCATTGAGTACATACTGTGCCTTTTTGTCACTTTGTTGGTCTGCTCACAGCCCCCACACAATTCTTATTTTCCTTGATTGTTTACTCTTTCTTTCACACAAAAAGGCAAAAGTAATACTGGTAAGTATGTTTTTTGCAGAGATGTATTATATTTTAATCTTTTTCAATTAAAAAATTAAAGGTTAGACTGACAAACTTTTTAAATTAATCTTTTGCAGAGAAGTCGGACGCATTATTTTTCAATTGAAAAAATCAAAGGCTTCACTACTGCACTACCTAGTACTGGACTACTGGTATGTGTTATTTCTTTTTTATTTATTTCTTACTTTTCAAGTTTTACCGTGTTTTCTTTTTTTTTTATTTGTAATGATAATTTTTTTTAGCTTTTGATTTTTTAATTTGTTTATGTAAATGTCATTGTTAATTGTGATTGTTTATTTATTAATTTTATTTTTAGGATTTTAGCAAAGGAAAACTTTTGACTTTTTAATTTGTTTATGTAAATATCATTATCAATTGTGATTTTTCTTGTATTAATTTTACTTTTAGGCTTTTAGCAATGGAAAAATATTTCAAAAGAAAATCAACAATAGAGCAACCTTGCCCTCAACAAGCACCTAATAAAGGACCTATTGAAAGTAGAAATAGAGAATTGGGTCCACCCATAAAAAAGAGATTTCTTGAATTTGATCCGGAAAAGCTTCCTAACGATCCTGGTTTAAGGCCGAGTATCTCAGATTATCATCCAAGTGACAGAAATGATATTAGGAGATATTATTTGCAAAAGGGTCCTTGTCAACCAAAGGAGGTTAATTTTCCACAAACAAAATTTGGGAATCATCTTCGTAGATTTAATCCAGAATGGTATTTAAAGTATAGTAATTGGTTGGAATACAGTCAAAATAAGGATGCGGCATTTTGTTTATGTTGTTATCTTATGAGATCTGATGTTGATCAGCATAAAGGTTGCGGCGATACGTTTATGACAGAAGGTTTTAGAAATTGGAAAAAACTTGAAAGGTTTGAAATACATGTTGGAGGTCCAAATAGCTATCATAATCAAGCTTGGAAAGATTGTGAAGCCCTAATGAAGCAAAAACAACATATTGATGTTGCTATATGTAAACAATCTTGTCAAAGTAGAGAAGAATATCGAATTCATTTGACTGCAATAGTTGATTGTATTCGATTTTTGTTGCGCCAAGGATTAGCTTTTCGTGGTAATGATGAGTCAGAGTCATCAAGTAATAAGGGGAATTTTCTTGAACTTTTGGATTTTCTTGATAATCACAATGAAGATATTCATAGAGTTTTGAAGAATGCACGTGGAAATCTGAAATTAACATCTCCTACAATACAAAAAGATATTGTTGCAGCCGCTGCTATTGAGACTACTAAAGTCATACTTGATGATCTTGGAGATAATTTATTTGCTATTTTGATTGACGAAGCTCGAGATATCTCAACTAAAGAACAAATGGTTGTGGCTTTGCGTTATGTGAATAAGAAAGGACAGGTTATGGAACGTCTTCTTGGTCTTGTTCATGTTTCTAACACTAATGCTTCATCGTTAAAATCAGCTTTAGAGTCATTATTTGCAAAGTATGGGTTAAGCTTGTCAAGGCTGCGAGGGCAAGGATATGATGGAGCAAGTAATATGCAAGGTGAATTTAATGGTCTCAAAAGTTTGATATTGAAAGAAAATTGTTCTGCATTCTATATTCATTGTTTTGCTCATCAACTCCAATTAGCTCTTGTAGCGGTTGCAAAAAAACATTCCGAAATCGCATCCTTTTTTGTTATAATTGCTAATCTATCTAATGTGACCGGAGCTTCATGTAAGCGAAGAGATATGATTCGTGAAAGTCAAATTGCTAAAGTGCAGGAAGCATTGCAAAACGGAGAAATCTTTACTGGGCGTGGCTTGAATCAAGAAACTACAATTAAGAGGGCAGGAGATACAAGGTGGAGTTCACATTACGGTACGTTACTTAATATAGTTTCTCTGTTCTCTTCTATGGTTGATGTGCTTGGATTTATTGAAGAAGATGCCACAGACTCAGATCAAAAGGGTGTAGCATGTAATTTGTTGAAATCTGTGCATTCTTTTGAGTTTGTTTTCACATTGCACTTGATGAAAAATATTTTGGGGATTACTCATGAGTTATCTCAAGCATTACAAAGAAGTGACCAAGATATTGTAAATGCCATGAAATTAGTCACGGTGTCAAAACAAAGGTTGCAATCTATGAGGGATGATGGCTTTCATTCTCTAACCAGTGAGGTCTCATCATTTTGTGAAAAACATAATGTTGTAATTCCAAATATGAATGACAATTTTCAAACATATGGAAAGTCAAGGCGCAGAATGGAGAAAGTTTCTAATTTAGATCATTTTGAAGCTGAGATATTTTATCAAGTGATTGATCGACAACTTCAAGAGTTGAATAATCGTTTTTCAGAAGCAAATACTGAGTTGCTTCTTTGTGTAGCATGCTTAAATCCCAGAGATTCATTTTCTGCATTTAATAAGGAGAAGTTAATCCGGATGGCTGAATTTTATCCTTCTGATTTCTCTCTTGTGGATCATTCAGCACTAGATAATCAGCTTGAAAATTACATTACAGATGTATGTTCCGACAGTGCATTTTTAGGATTGGGAGGAATAACTGATCTTTCTATAAAGCTAGTGGAGACCAGGAAGCATATTGTATATCCTTTGGTATATTTGCTTTTGGAGTTAGCTTTGATACTACCAGTAGCAACTGCAACTGTTGAAAGAGCTTTTTCAGCCATGAATATCATCAAGAATCGAATGCGAAATCGTATGGGAGATGAATGGTTGAATGATTGTTTGATTACCTATGTAGAGAAAGATATTTTTGATAGTATTGAAAATGAGAAAATCATTCAATATTTCCAAAACATGAGAAAGCGTAGGGAGCAATTATAAAATTCGTGCAAAATATTTCTATGTATTGAAATGTCATAATATCATAAGACTTACATTAATAATTAATATATTTCTCTTTGACGTATTATTTTTTTGTTTTAAATTTTTTTTATATAAAGGTCGCCCCCATTAAGTAAAATTCCTGGATCCGTCACTGATTTGACATGAATGTGTTTTGGTTAGATAATATATTTTATTTCTTTAGTATATCCCATCAATTTTCCAACAAGTGTTTTCATGTTGAATCATTGAGAATAGTTATCAATTTCATTTTCATATATCAATAAGTGTTTCAATGTTCAAATACAAGTGTGTTCAAGTTTTGTTTATTGAATATTGAAGGATGGAACATGGATTTGATATTCTGGTGGGCATTGACATATTTTCCTTTAAGGATATTTTGTTGATGTATTTTCCCATTAAGTTACAGATATATTTCGTTGATATAACTTGATTTATCATAGTCTTGTTCTAGCCATATGCTATTTTAACTTTGATACATAAAGGCTTTTGTGTATCACTATTAAACTTACAGTACAGTGCATAGCCCCTCAAATGTAGAACTTGCGAAAACGAAGTTTTAATATTGTTTAGTAATTTTTAGACGTCAAATTGTAACTGTTCGTGATGTGGTGCAACGGTCGAGCATCAAATCATGCAATGTTTTGGTTAGGGGTTGTACACCTCTGTTTTTTTTTAAAGGCTAAATAATTTAAGTAATTTTCTTGACCCAAAGTTGCATTTGTACATGAGTTGGTTCAAAACCCAGTGGCAACGTTTTGTTTTTTAATTTTAATGAGTTTTCCGCACTGTTTATAGCGCGGATCGGATTTGAAGCTGTCTTTGTGCTGCATAGTGGCTTTTAGCAGCGGATTTGAAATTGTTGCGACAGATGTTTTTGAGGGCAATAATTATTTTCTTTCTTCATGGTCTTTAGCGGCGGTTGTGAACTGTCACAAATTTTATTAATCTTTTAGCAACGAATTTGAATCGACTACGAAAGATGACAACTATAGTTTGCAAATTTTTATTTTTTTAAGCAGTAGTTTGAATCGTCGCAATTTTCATTAAATTTTATTTGTACTTATAGTGATAGTTTTTTGAACCGCTCAACAGATTTTGAGAAATCATATCACTTATGGCAACTTTTCGATCGCGACTAAAGTGTTCCCGTAATTATTTATTTATTTATTTATTTTTTAATTAAAGGGGAACAAAATAAATTCAAATTTTGGTGTCTTTATGAATTAATGTCTAATATTATAAATTATTTAACTAAAGCATCATGTTGCCAAAGTAACCTCTCATGTGTAGATTAATTGATTTGGAATATCAAGACAATAATATGTTTGTAATTTATGCGGATAATGATCGCACCAAAGGAAGATTACTATTTGGCCAAAATTTCAAACATGCATGTGGTAATAAATATGTAATAATTATAAGGTTTTCCATGTGAACAATAAGTCTATCCAAAGAAAGTGTTATTGTTTGACAGGATTAATTATTAATATTTGATTATTACACTGAGTGTATTATTTACGAGTTAATATTTCTATCCAAAGACGGAAACGACATCGTCGCCGGCGAACAACACGATCCCCCGACCACCACAAAGACGTCGTCATCTTCTTCTCTCCAAAAACTGATTCTCTCTCCAGCAGCAACATCATCGTAAAACACCGACCCTCCACCGGCGACCTCCGTGCTTCAACGAGCAACAACTAAGCCGCCCCCAATCATGCTGCCGTCAGTCGCCGCGAACTCCGCCTTGGACATCTCTGTCACGGCCACGAACTCTGCAAAGGGAACCATCCCTTCCCCCACGAGATCTGTAACACCCTTATCTTTTATAAAGGGAATAAAATGATTTATTGAAGACTGTTACAGAGGAACAATAAAAATTCCCTTTATACAAGATTAGTGAAAAAAAATTTCTTTAAAGTATATCATTTCGGTGTTACGATGGATCAAGTCCAGTCAATTATTAATTGAACATCTTCCTTTTTCCTCCTGAGTCTCTGGCTTGACAGGCGAACTGACTCTGGCTGCTACTTTTACCTATCTCAAGTGTTTGGATGGATTTGGAGTGGAAAGAAACGAGATTTTTGGGAAAAAACTCAAAAACCAACACTTGGAAAGCACCCACACGGATCCAAGGAATAAGGCTACACGAATATGAATTTTGCAGATTTCAAACTCAAACACCCAACATTGCAGGGCTGTAACTTCCTCTACTCTCCATCAAATCACACAAACTTGGTACCAAATTAAAGAGGGTTGAACGATCTTTAATTTGGTATATGATTTGTAAGGTTTTGAGACTTGTAACTGGGAGAATGGATCAGAGAAAGTTCACACCATAAAACACGATTTTCAGAGAAGTTTGAGTTTGTTGATGAGTATGGAGGGAGTATAACACTTGAATACTTAAAATAACCCCTCCTCGAATGTCATTATCAATCTAGCACAGTGCTAGGTTGATATTTTACACGAATTTGTGGTTAAAATTGTGTAAACCCTCAGCCAAACGTGTTAAACCGCCATACTGTTGGCTCATCGGAGTCATGGTAATCGATTACCACGATCTGGTAATCGATTACCAGACTTAAATTTGGTCAAATTATGAAAGTTTAACTAGGTAATCGATTACTGGATCTGGTAATCGATTACCTAGGCTTTTTGGTCTTCAAATACAATTTCCACCGTTGGATTTGAAGATAAGAGGTTTGGGAAGCTTGTCTCCAAATTTGAGCACGATCCAACGGTTAACAAATGAGATATCACACGATCATTGGGTGATGTTTTCACTAAAATTCACTTTGAGGATTATTTACAAAATATTCACATAATACTTGCTTGATATTCACTTGGTATCAACTTAATATCTCTTTAATATCTATTTTATATCTACTTCATATCTACTTAATATATTTCATTTATGATTTCGAGGATAATTCCGGTGGGTGTTACAACTCTCCCCCACTATTAGGAATTTCGTCCCCGAAATTCATTTTCTAATCAAATTGATTTTCTAAAACATTTGGTAAAAATAAGAATTTGATTTCTTGGAAATAACTAAGGTCTCTCCCCCACTTAAAAGAATTTTGCTAAACTTCTTCAAAATTCTTTCATTAGGGAAATATAGATAAGTTTTAGACAAAACGTTTCAAAATGACGTTTTCGCTGCGCACTCTTATTTACCTGGCACGATCAATGGGGAATCGATGTGACTTTTCTTCTTCAGAGTTATAAACATCAGGATAGTCAGTCCTAATATTTATACTATTAATAACAAAATCATTCTTGCCTAATATAATATTTCACGAGAAAGATTATACGACGTATCTTTAAGTTAGATGAACTTAAAGACAAGAACGTCCGCCAGTAGATTTCGTTAAAAATTTTGACAAATACTTAAAAGACATCATTATCATAAAACATATTTTATTGATTCCTCCCCCACTTAGAACAAAGTTGGGTTCCGATAGATAACGGGTGGGTTACATACATACCAAGAGGAGTTCGATTACTAAGCTATATACTTCCAACTTATGGTAGGTTATCTATAATAAGGTCCATTCTCTAAGGAAGTTTAACACTCCAAAAGGCATCACTAGTTACTAGGCAATTTTGTCTCAACATACTAAATGGCTATCTATTCGTTTGGGTTGGAACTTCTAGGTTCGATTTTCGCTATTGGATTTTCTGATTGATTGCCCTTTTCTTCATTTTATGCTCATCTTGTGTATTCTTCCTCTTGTTTGAATATTCCCTGGCATAGTGTTCTAGTTGTTCTTAACCTTGTTAGGGCACTTACTAGTATAGTGTCCATGTTGTTGACAAGTGTTGCAGATGACTTTCTTAATCCAACTACCTTGCTTCTTGTGGGGATGCTTATCCTCCATACATCGCATAGAATTTATTGAGAGGTTACCGACTTTCTTTTTCTTTTCTTCAACCCTTCTCTTGTGACATGGTTCCTATCGGCGTAAAGGACTTTGTCCTCGATCATGTTGTCGTTTAACATCTTGCTCAGTTTGGAGATTTTGTTCATAAACTATCTTCGCCTTCATATCTTGGCCTCTTCGTAAATCCTACACATGTTGACCAATTTAGGGAAACTACTGATCTCTTGGCATCTAATTGCAAGCTTTAGATCCGATCGTAAACCATTTTCAAACATTATACACTTCGATCTTTCATCCAGATTACGTTGATAACAGGCTAAATACTTATTCAGTTCTTCAAACTTTGCAGCATACTCACCAACACTCATGCCTTCTGGCTTTAGCTCCAAAAATTCTATTTCCTTCCTTTCCTTTAGATACTTCGGGAAATATCTTTCAAAATAAAATTTCCTTCAAAGTATCCCAAGTGACTATCCTTTGTTCTGCTTCCAGTAGTTGTTTGACATGATTCCACCAATCTTCGGCTTCTCCTATTAACATAAATGTGGCCAGTGGTACCCTTCGATCATCTGTACATTGCATTACTTGAAAAATCTTCTCTATCTCTCGTATCCATCCTTGAGCGTCCTCTGGTTTATATCCTCCGGAGAATCTGGGTGGATTAAATTTCCTAGATTTGGACCATCCACGTTCCTCTGCTAATTCTTGACTCCGGGATTGAGCTAGGTGGTGCAGAACAGTCGTAAATTCCTCTAGGAGTTCATTGGTTCGTCTAGTTGTCATTGTTCTTCCTAGGATAGTTTTCTTAAATCATCCATCTTAAGTAGGGGCTTCAGCTCTACTAGGTTATCCTATTACATTGGTGGGAAATTCGTTAAACATTATCGGGGAAATTTGGTTCGTAAACCAAATCCGTTGGAAAATCAATATAGAGAGAAAGTTCAATAAAAATCAAAAACATTGTAAGCTAAAGTAGGTTTATAAACTACTTTAATGGTTTTTTAAATGAACTCATGTATATCCATCCCAAAAATCTTTTGAAATGTTTACAAGTAATAAGAAAGATTTAAAGATTTTCTCACTTCAGGTTTAAAATTTAGGATGTCTCCAAATAGAAATAATTTAAGAATATTTCTCTTTGATATGTGATGAGAAAATATTTTTCAAAAAGATTCTTCTAAAAAGCTTAATTTCAAAAGATTGGGAAATTTTTTATTATATTGATATTATGGAACACTTAGAAATTCTTAGTCCCAACAATTATTATGAAATCTTAGGTTTTAAAACGTCTAAAGGTTTTATCTCAGAAGGCAAAATTCTATTATTATAAAATTTCTTACTTCAAAACCAAGAGATTTTCAAAATATACGAGTTAATCGAAAAGGGTGAGAAGATTAGGGATTCGTCGGTTAGGGGTACCGAACTATTCGGAGGATATAAGAAATTCTCCATCGTTGCTAGAAAGGTTTCCTTACTTAGGAACGGGAAAACTTTGAGCAAAATCACGTGAGAGTATTGTAAGAACTATAATCGGTGGGTGAAATAACTAGAGAGCACTAGGAGAACACCTAGAAGAGGGGGTTGAATAGGAGTTAAAGATTTTCACAAAATATTCAGCTCTTAATCGATTAAGCAAAGCTGATAATCGATTATCCTTTGAAAAACTTGAGTTAATCGATTAATCTGACTAGTTAATCGATTAATGCCTGACAGTTGATTTTTGGTTAATCGATTAACACCTTTTCTTAATCGATTAATCATTGTTAAAACTGAAAAAATCACTTTTCTATCAAATACGAAAATCAATCAATTAACACGGAATCTCAGAGATACAGCGGAATTGATTAACACCAATATTGTTAATGAATACCTAGGTTATGAAAATGGTTTTCCCCAAATCAATTTGAACAATTAAACACTAATTCAATCAATTATGAAAAATCAAACTTTTCTAGGTTTTCAATCAAGAACATTATGAAATGACAACAACTAAAGAGTTAAGGAAAGAGAAGCTTGCTCATAGATTTATACTGGTTCACTCACAACCACCGAGAGCTACATCCAGTCCCCTCTTATCACAAGAGAGAGTTTCTTCACTAAGGAATTAGAATTCTCAAATTACAAGTAATCTGCCTCTCAAGACTCCCTTCTTGGTAGCCTCCAAGAGATACCTCACTCTTGTCTTGCAATCCTATTGAACTTCTAATCTAACCTTCTTACCTTGCTTGTTGATAACCCCACAACAAGGCTTCCACTTGCTTGTTGATTCCTCACAACAAGACTTCCAATTTGCTTGTTAACACAACAAGACTTCTAAGACAATTTGCTCGATGAACAACCACCAAAACTTTTCCTTTGTTGTAGATAGCTTGTCTTCTTGCAAAGATTACAACTCAATAGAAAACACAAACAATCCTATGAATCTCTTTCAAGAACTACGAAAATATCAACACAAGAGATTCAAAGATTCTTGATCAAAGATGTAAACTTTGATCTTTCAGAAAAGTGAGAGAGAAAGTTGAGAGAATAGTGTGGCTTTTGATCTTTCTAAAATGATATGAAAATGAAGTTAGTTATTCACAATGAATGGAAAAAGGTTTATATAGAATACCCAAAAGTTAGGAAACTTAAAAACTGATATTGAGAAGTGAAAAACGATTTTTAAAAAGCTGTTCAGCAGGTGTTAATCAATTAGCACCTCAGGTTAATCGATTAACCCATGTTAAAATCTTGTTAATCGATTAAGCCTTCCTGTTAATCGATTAAGCACTGTAAAAATCAATTAAAAACTTGTTTTCTCAAAACTAAACCTTTTCTTTCTAACTTAAAGCCACCTATTGATATTAGGATAAGTGAAATACTCAAATCATAATATGATCATGCACTTGATAGAGATTCACTACCCTCTAATAAACTCTACCCAAACTCATCAAACTCTAAGACTCAAAATAAAGATATTACAAACAATACACATATTGAATCTTAATGAGCTTGCTCTCTCTTCATCTGTTTTTTGTTGTGCTTTTGATGAGCTTCTCCATGACTTGAACTTGATCAAAACATTTGTCATTATCAAAACCATGCACTTGCATAATAGATCTCACAATCTCCACATGCACATGCCTTCTAGATCTAACAAGTATTATTGAGAAGGTATTCCCGACACCCAAGTTTCCAGGTATAAGAAATTCCATTTCCCAACAATACTGAGGGATGATTCATAAACATGGTTTGCTTGGATTATATTTTACCAAATCAAGAAATCAAGGATTATGTCAATAAAAGAGGTTAAAAAATGAGATATCTATTATTGGATGCTTCTACTGCGTACCCTGATGAGGCTTTGGATATTTATGATCATTCCTCCCAAGAGTTGTAAATATTAGGGTGGCCAATCCTAACATTGCATACCATTGGTAGAGAAACCATATCAATCCAATTGAAGTTTATAATCCACCACAAGGAATATTATAAAATGTACCTTTAGATTAAAGGAATCTAATGATAAAGATTATTTGTCATCATCAGATTCAACTTAGTTAGTTAAGTACTAGAAATTTTTCATTTCTGTTGGGGTGGCATTCATTTGCCCTAGCCCGTTGGTTATCATTCTCTCTAGACTTAACTAATTTCTTTTCCTCTGATCATAACAAAGGTAGCTGAGTTTGACTTCGACCTAACTGGATCAAAGCTTAACAATAGTACTCAATATGTTTGATTTAGACGATTTCTAAAATCAAACAAGATTCTAACACTTCTAATGTTTTCTAACTAACTCAATGATAGCATGGCAGAGACTGACAACAGAGGTGATGAAGCCATACTCTCAGGCCGAAAGGAAGGAACTACTCTAATACCATAATGTAACACCCTTATCTTTTATAAAGGAAATAAAATGATTTATTAAAGACTGTTGTAGAGGAACAGTAAAAATTCCCTTTATACAAGATTAGTGATTAAAATTTTTCTTTAATGTATATCATTTCGGTGTTACGATGGATCAAGTCCAGTCAATGATTAATTGAGCATCTTCCTTTTTCCTCCTGAGTCTTTGGCTTGACAGACGAACTGACTCTGGCTGCTACTTTTACCTACCTCAAGTGTTTGGATGGATTTGGAGTGGAAAGAAACGAGATTGCTGGGAAAAAGTTCAAAAACCAACACTTGGAAAGCACCCACATGGATCCAAGGAATAAGGCTACACGAATCTGAATTCTGCAGATTTCAGACTCAAACACCCAACTTTGGAGGGTTGTAACTTCCTCTACACTCCATCAAATCACACAAACTTGGTACCAAATTGAAGAGGGTTGAATGATCTTTAATTTGGTATATGATTTGTAAGGTTTTGAGACTTGTAACTGGGAGAACGAATCAGAGAAAGTTCACACCAGAAATCATGATTTTCAGAGAAGTTTGAGTTTGTTGATGAGTATGGAGGGATTATAACACTTGAATACTTAAAATAACCCCTCCCCAAATGTCATTATCAATCTAGCACAGTGCTAGGTTGATATTTTACACGAATTTCTGGTTAAAATTGTGTAAATCCTCAGCCAAACGTGTTAAACTGCCATACGGTTGGCTCATCAGAGTCGTGGTAATCGATTACCACGATCTGGTAATCGATTACCAGACTTAAATTTGGTCAAATTTTGAAAGTTTGACCAGGTAATCGATTACTGGCTTTGGTAATCGATTGGATTACTGGCTTTGGTAATCGATTACCTAGGCTGGCACGTTCTTTGGGTGATGTTTTCACTAAAATTTACTTTGAGGATTATTTACAAAATATTCACATAATACTTGCTTGATATTCACTTAGTATCAAATTAATATCTATTTAATATCTATTTTATTTCTACTTCATATCTACTTAATATATTTCATTTATGATTTCGAGGATAATTCCGGTGGGTGTTATAAGATCCACGAGGGAAAACTCCTTTGCCACCAAGAACCACCTCAGAGTTTGGGATTTTTGTTAAGAGCCCATCTTTGAAAGAAAGAAATAGAGCAAGGTAAGTTCACAGCTTTTGTGAATAAATCAAAAGATTTAGAGAAAAGCAAAGTGGGAGACACTGATTTTAGATCTGCAAATATTTTTGGGGAAGAGATTGGAAGAGGAATAGCTCATTCTGCAATAATACACATTGAAGCTGTTGTTGCCTTCAAAAGTGAACAATTCTTATGCTTATTTTCTTCTATGTGGGCCCCATTAGCACCAACAAGGGCTGCATATGAATTGTCTTCTAGGTGGGCCCTATTAGCACCAACAAGGGCTACGTATGAATCGTCTTCTACGTGGTCATGGCAACAAATTAAATATTTAATGCCTTCCCTGCTGATCTTCAAAACAAGAACATTTTTTTTGGTAAATAAAAAATTTATTACCAACGAACAAAATTCAAAGACACCATACAACCAAATCCCTAAACCAAATGCCACCTTCTAGGAAGGGTTCATTTGACCTAAGGATTCCCAAAGTCCAATACAAAGAAAAACTAAACCAAACAAAATGGTCTAAAGCTCACTAATAATTCTATGAACAAGCACCCTATTAGACCAAGCTTTGAAATTTGGTGCGCAAAGTGAAGTCCGACGCGCCACTTCTCTCTTGATCAAAGCCACAACCTTGCTAGCACAATGAGCTGAATTCTGGAAAATGCGTCTATTGCGTTCCATCCAGATATGATACACACAAGCAGCCATTATTTTCGCCTCACCTTATCATGAAAACCATGTTTAAGCCACCTGCACCAGTTTTCGAATTTTGAATGTCATCGGTCCAAACAACACCAAGTACACATGTCTTCAAGGATTCCCTTACTCCACACACAGTCAAAGAAAAGATGGTCCCTCGTTTCTAATGCATTTCCACAAAAAATGCAGCCAGGCTGAATTTGCAAAAAGAGAGCCAACGTGTCTTTTGTTTTGAGCCTATCATGAATCGCAAGCCACAAGATGAACGTATGTTTCGGGATTGAGGCTGAATTCCACACAACCTTATGCATCTCAAAGGAAACTTGAGGCCCAAGCAATGAACAATAGCCATCTTTAATAGTATAGACAAGAACATTTTACCAGATGCATTTCACAGGTTATTTTGGAATGATATAATTATTGGGTCATTTGGTGAAAATAAAAGATTGATGGGCCTATTTAACGAAACTGAAGTTGATCCAATTTTAGTTTGGTCTGATATAATTATTTCTCAGTCTATAGAGAATTTCAACCTTGAGGACAAGGTTGATTTTCAAGGGGTTGACAATGATAGGAAGTTGAATCAAATAATTATATTAAAAATGATAGTTAGGTCCATTGTGAAAAAGGGAATAGGATAGTTATAATTAAATAATTAAGTAAATAAATAGTTTATTGAATATTTATAATAATTCTAGAATGTTCTGAGGGTGTAAGATCACGCCACTTGTACGAATGATCTTAATAGTTAATTAGGGTTTATTTTCTATATATGGGGTTGTACTCTTTGTTATGGGCATCAATGAAAAATGAAAGAATTATCTTAGTATCCATTTGTTATTCTTTATTTCTTTTTTTTTGTTACTCTATCTTAGGGTACGTGCTTCTAGAATCCTAACAAATGATAGGAAGTTGAATCAAATAATTATATTAAAAATGATAGTTAGGTCCATTGTGAAAAAGGGAATAGGATAGCTATAATTAAATAATTAAGTAAATAAATAGTTTATTGAATATTTATAATAATTTTAGAATATTCTTATGGTGTAAGATCACGCCACTTGTATGGATTACCTTAATAGTTAATTAGGGTTTATTTTCTATATAGGGGGTTGTACTTTTTTTTATGGGCATCAATGAAAAATGAAAGAATTATCTTAGTATCCATTTGTTATTCTTTATTTCTTATTTTTTGGTTACTCTATCTTAGGGTGCTTCTAGCATCCTAACAGATAATATGTTGATGGTGTCAAAAAATTTTACACTATCAGTGTATACATTATTTTCTCAAACATTTATTATATAATTATTTAAAAAATAAGCAACATGTGCATTGCGTCCATTATCACGTTAGGCTACTTCATCACCAGTTGACAGCGGGAATCAGAACCAAAACGAAAAAGGAAAAGAAGGGATCAAAATTTTAAAAAAATAATTATAAGAACTAATTTCAAAGAAGTTAACATTTATAGGGATCAATTTGGTATTTAAGCACCAACTGAGGTTGGCACAGTTGATGCGGGTCTGTGTCACTTAAGCAAGTGGTAGAGGGTTCGATCCTTAACTCTTGCGAATATAAAGAATTTCAATTGTGAGCGAAGGTCACTCCCAAGCGAAGGTCACTCCCAAATGGGCCAAACCGTATCCGAATATTTAGTCATCGTGTGCTCGTGTCGATGGATACTAAATTTGGCATTTAAGCCTAATTATTTTTGATCGAGAGGAGAAAATGAGAAAATTATGCAATTGTCAAAAATCGAACTCAGATACTCGCATTTTATGTTTCACAACCCTATCAACTGAGCTACATACCTCAAAATTTATCTCAGAGCATGCACCTAATTAAGTAATCCTAGTTATAATTTTTTTTTATTGATCGTTACAATATTTTTTTTTTAATTATTAAATGACAATACATAATATCTTATATAGCTATAGCTTGTTTTGTTGTTGGTTAAGCACATACCTGGTCAATTTACCTTTTAAAAAATTGTTGCAATTTTTGTGAACGTGATTGTAAGTCATAATATGTAAGAAAAAGGAAATAGAGAGGCTGAGCATGAATTAAGGGGGTGATATCTAGTAGCTTGAATTCTAAACTACCAAAAGAAGCATTTTCAAACCGTTGAATTTCTCTCCTTTCACAACCAATGTTGATGCTTTCATAAAAACAAAAAAAAAATGTTCTTTGTTCTATCAGGTTTTCTCAACCATTCTAACAACCTTAAATCTTGCATGGTGATTCATGCTTCGTTGAATTACCTCCTACAATAACAAAATAATAACAAAATACAAGTGCGTGCATGCATGCAATAATTCCATCCAACAACTGGTTAAAAATATTAATTAATGTGAAGGAAAACACCATAGAACAAAGATGAGAAGTTCGTCACCACCAAAATCATCCTCATCCGGTGGTAGCCGACCGCCGCAAGCCGTGAAGTTTACGCGTCGAACATCGAGCGGCAGGGTTGTGAGCCTATCAAGAGATGATGACATAGACATGTCAGGTGAATTTGCAGGCCAAAATGACTACATCAATTACACGGTTATGATGCCACTTACACCTGACAACCAACCTGGCACCTCAGATACCAAGCCAGATGGTGCACCCGCATCATATGGCTCATCAAGGTTTGCCAATCAATCTCAACAAGGGAGTGATGGCATTGGAGGTGGGGGTTCTAAATTGGAAAGAAGGATGTCTATCTTGAATTCAACAAATAATAAGTCTATGTTGTTGAGGAGCCAAACTCAAGATTTTGATCATAACCGTTGGTTGTTTGAGACAAAAGGGACTTATGGTATTGGTAATGCATTCTGGCAAGATGACAGTGCTTTAGGGGAAGATATGAGCATGTCTGATTTTATGGACAAACCATGGAAACCACTAACTAGGAAAGTTAATGTTCCAGGTTCTATACTTAGCCCTTACAGGTATGTACCCTATACCCTTTTTCTTAGCCAAGATTTTAAATTGCAATTGCAATCGCGATCATGATCATGATCGCTATTGAGGTTACGTTGTGTTTACTCAAATTCTGGGCTATTGCGGGTAAATGCAATTATTGCTATCGTGATATAATATGAAATTAGTTACTACTGCAAAGCAATATTTCGATTAAAATTAAAAACATTATATTTATAAGGGTGAACCTCGCGAAATGCTAAGGTTGATGCTTTGTATTTTAAACTTGTTTGAATGAGCTCATTATTTTTTTATTAACATGAACATTGAATAGTGAAAAAACAAAGCTTTCTTTGACTTGGTAAATTAAATGATTGCAAGTATGGTTATGAATAATTGTGTTGTCTAAATGTTGCATTGCAGTTGCTAGCTGCTACAATGCAATTCAGGATATAACAAGTTTTTCTGTATTAACTAGTAAACAATTCTTCTTCAGGTTCTTGGTGTTCATCCGTATGATAATTCTAGCCTTTTTCTTAGCATGGCGAATTCAGAACCCAAACTATGATGCAATGTGGTTATGGGGAATATCAATTGTGTGTGAAATTTGGTTTGCTTTCTCTTGGCTTCTTGATGTGCTTCCAAAACTTAACCCCATAAACCGAAGTACAGACCTTTCGGCGTTACATGACAAGTTTGATCAACCATCTGAGTCCAACCCGACCGGTCGTTCAGACTTACCTGGCGTTGATGTTTTTATCTCCACTGCTGACCCTGAGAAGGAACCACCTCTTGTCACTGCCAATACCATCCTTTCAGTTCTTAGTGCAGACTATCCAGTTGAAAAGTCTGCATGCTATATTTCAGATGATGGTGGTGCCATACTCACATTTGAAGCCATGGCTGAAGCTGTCAAGTTCGCAGAGGTTCGTTTATACTCCCTGTTGTCCTTATTATAGGATATACTTAACTGAATTACACATGGAAAATAGTTAGTTTTATAAATTTTGATGAGAATATATTGTAATATTAGGACTTTAATTTTTCAAATTTTTTTGGAAAATTCACTCTCATCACTAAACAATAAAAAACATATAAATAATTAAAACGTTTAATTAATAAGAAAAAAATAATAAATGATGCATAGGAAATATAAAATGACTTATAATTAGTACCAAAAATACCTTATAAAATGTGACCCGTAATAACGATAGGAAGAAATAATCTTTGACAAGGACCTAAGTAAAGAAGGACAAAACAAATAGATTTAATGTGTACAGTGAATACTACCTTGGCAACACTTTTATTGTTAATGGCCAGGATTTTAAATTACAGTCATGCATGTGATTAAGTCTAATTTACTGCTTTTGTTGACTGCAACGATAGCTAAAACCACAGCATCGTGGTTTAATTTCTTGATTATTATGTAATCACAGGATTGGGTACCTTTTTGTCGAAAACACAATATTGAGCCTAGGAACCCTGATGCTTACTTCAGCATAAAAAAGGACCCCACAAAGAATAAGAAACGCCCTGATTTTGTGAAGGATCGCAGATGGATCAAGAGAGAGTATGATGAATTTAAGGTCAGAATCAATGGACTTCCTGATGTAATACGTAAACGGTGTAAGATGTACAACAGAAAGGAAAAGCAGCTACTTAAGGAGAAAAATGGAGGGGTGTTACCACCAGATCAAAAAGGTAATGTCACTAATGACTTATGATGCAAATTTAGAAATTATATTAGCATAATAATTAATAAATAAACCAGAAGTAACTAGAAGATAGAATAGTGAGAAACATCTAGAATATAATAGATATTAAGCTATGTGGAGAAGCATCTAGACAATTTTTAATTTAAAAATTTTAGAACCGCCATAGGCGGTAGAGCTCTGCCTATAAATAGGTTATTAAGCATTCACTTGTGTATGGTGAAGTGCCAAGCAATATATATTATACAGAAGCTATATTATTATTCCAAGTCTCACCGCTTTTTTCTTTTAGCTTCATTTTTTATCTTTAATACTAAAAGCTCCTTTTTATTTTAAATACTAACAATGACATTAGAGCTACGTTCGATCATATATTGAGCGTAAAGATAATACCCAAACTATTTTTCAACTATTACAAAAAAATTTAACTATCCATTTCAAACCATTTTTATATCCAGTTAAGTTATGACCACTACTTTTCCTACTAAAATCTATCCTCATTCCAATATTTTCTGGAGAAAATTATATTTTTGGAGCACTAGAATGACAACCTTAGCTTATTTCAATCCCAAAATTTATGGGATATTGTTGAAGAAGGATATACTATCCCAGAGGATGCTTCAGCTCTTACTGCGTCTCATAAGAAAGAGTTGAAGGAAAATGAGAAAAAAGATGCAAAAGCATTATTTATTTTACAACAGGTTTTGGCGAAGACTATTTTTCAAAGAATAATGGGAGCTACAAGGTGCTAAAGAAGCGTGGACAACACTAAAGGAGGAGTTCCATGGCAGCGACAAGGTACGCGCCATTGAACTTCAAACTCTAAGCGCGAGTTTGAATTAATTGAAATGAAAGAGTCTGAGACCATCAAAGACTATTACTCTAAAATAAAAGAAATAGTCAATCAAATGAAAGCCTATGGGGAAAATATTTTTGACAAAAGAATTGTCGAGAAAATTTTAATTTCTATTCCCCAAAGGTATGATTCAATCGTCACTACGATTGAACAAACCAAAGATCTGTCTACCCTATCTATGGGAGAACTAATGGGCTCTCTAGAAGCTTATGAGCAAAGATTGAGTAGGCATGATGAATGATCATTAAAAAATGTCTTTCAATCAAAGGTCAAATTACAGTCTCAGAATAAAGAATATGAAAGAAAAAATAATAATTATGTGGAAAATTCTAGAAACAAGAATATTTCTAGAAACTCCTCTAGAAACAATCAAAGCAAACATCATCCTTGTGGCATCTACAAGAAGTCAAGCCATTCAGAAAAATATTGTTGGTATCGAAAAATGCAACAATGCCAATACTGCAAAAAATATGGGCACTTGGAGCAAAACTGTCGCAATAAAAATAACCATCAAGCCAATTTCACCGAAGAGTGTGAATGAGAACAACAACTGTTCTATGCCAACCAAGTCCCAAGCCGTGAGAAAGAAGAAAATTGGTACTTGGATAGTGGTTGTAGTAACCACTTGGCAAAGGATGGGAACATTTTCAGAGATATTGATAAGTCCGTTAGAGTACAAGTTCGTTTAGGTAATGGCACCGTGGTGGAGTCCAAAGGCAAGGGCACTGTAAGTCATGGTTGAGACACAGTCAGGTACACGACTTATCAAGGACGTGTTACTAGTTCCCAACCTTAAAGAAAATCTTTTAAGTATTGGCCAAATGATGAAGAAGGGTTACTCTCTCCATTATTTTGAGGGAGATACATGTAAAATATATGACAACAATAGAAAGCTTGACGTAGCCCAGGTGAAAATGGAAAAAAGAAATAGAAGTTTTCCAATAACTTGGAAATATGATACGAATATTTCCATGAAGGTGCAAGTTGATGATTCATGGCTTTGGCATCGAAGATTTGACCATCTCAATATTCATGCCTTGAAGCTTTTATATCGAAAGAACATGATGAGAGACCTTCCTTGCATAGAAGAGATCATAGAAGAGATCGAAGGAGAATGTGAAGGATGTCTATTTGGGAAACAACACAGACTACCTTTTCCACCAAGCAAAGCATGGAGAGCAAAACGCTTTTGGAGCTTATACACACCGATGTCTGTGGACCAATAAGGACGCCATCACTAACCAACAACAGGTACTTCATCCTTTTCATTGATGATTTCTCTAGAATGACATGGATTTATTTTATTAAAGAAAAACCAGAAGTATTTGGAGTATTCAAGAAGTTCAAGGCCCTTGTCGAGAAGCAAACCGGGAAGCATATAAAAGTACTCAAAAGCAATCGTGGCAAAGAGTACAACTTCCGAGAGTTTGATAAATTCTGCGAGGATGAAGGCATTAAGTGTCAACTATCCGTAGCATATACTCTAGAAAAAAATGGGTATCTGAAAGGAAGAACCAGACAGTAATGGAGATGGCTCGATCGATGCTCAAAGAGAAAGGATTGCCAAATACTTTTTGGGCTGAAGCAGTCTACACTCCAGTCTATATAATAAATAGATGCCCAACAAAAGCAGTTCGAGATAAAACTCCTATCGAAGCTTGGAGTGGTAGAAAACCATCGGCAAAACATCTAAAGGTGTTTGGATATATCTGCTATGTCCATGTCCCATAACAAAAGAGACACAAGCTCGAAGTTAAGACAATACGAGGCATATTTTTGGGATTCAGTACTCAATCCAAAGGCTACCGAGTTTACAACTTGGAAACAGAGAAACTCATCATGAGCCGAGATGTTGAAGTTGATGAAGGTGCTACTTGGAATTGGGATGAACAAAAAGTTGAAAGACGTAGACAACCACAATTAAGAGAAGAAATAGAAGAAGCTGAAGAAGATCCAGGTACGCCCATGCACTCCCACAAGAACAATTTTCACCGGAATTTACTCCAAGACGAGTAAGATCTTTAGCTTGGTAGACATCTATGAGACATGCAACTTGGCCATAGTTGAACCGGGAAGCTTTGAAGAAGCCTCAGAGCAAGAAGTATGGGTCAAGGCAATGGATCGAAAGAAGAAAAAAAACAACATGAGGGAGCTAGTAGATTGCCCGAAAGACAAAGACATCATCGGAGTTAAATGGCTCTACAAAACAAAGCTCAACCCCGATGCCACTATACATAAACATAAGGCAAGACCAGTCGCTAAGGGCTACTCACAATAACCTGGAATTGACTACAATGAGACATTTGCCCCAGTTGCTCGCTTGGATACGACCTTGGCTTAATGAACTACTTCCTCGGCATTGAGGTAAGTCAAAGAAAAGAAGGCATATTTATCTCACAGAAGAAATATATAGAAGAACTACTCAAGAAGTTCAAGATGCGTGAAAGCAAACCAGTTGCTACTCCGCTCGTGACTAATGAAAAGTTACAAAAGGACGACGGTTCTCCAAAGGCAGATGCATCACTCTATAGAAGTTTGATCGGAAGCCTTCTATATCTCACTCCTACACGACCAGACATCATGTACGCAACAAGTCTTTTATCAAGGTTCATACAAAGCCCAAGTCAAATTCACTTTGGATTTGGCAAAAGAATTATAAGATATCTGCAAGGAATGAAGGAGTTTGACATATGGTATACAACCAACACCAACTCAAAGTTGATTGGCTACACCGACAGAGATTGGGCAGGTTCCATAGATGATATGAAAAGTCCATCAGGCTCTTCCTTCTCACTCAGTTCGGGAGTAATCTCTTGGGCATCCAAGAAGCAAGCAACCGTCGCACAATCAACAGTTGAAGCACATTATGTAGCAGCTGCAGAAACAACAAACCAAACTATATGGCTTCGACGAATACTTGGTGATATGAGAGTTCAACAGAGCGATCTGACTACGATCTACTGTGACAACAAATCAGCAATAGCAATAGCAAAGAATCCAGTCCATCACAACAAGACAAAGCATATGACTATTAAATATCATGTTATTAGAGAAGTCGTCGAGAGAAAATAAATAAAACTCGAATATTGCCAAACTGAAGAACAAGTTGCTGACATTTTTACTAAGGCACTACCAAGAACAAAGTTCGAGCAATTACGATCGATGCTTGAGTTGCACAAAATTACATCAAGGAGGAGTGATGACTTATGATGCAAATTTAGAAATTATATTAGTATAATAATTAATTTACTAATATAATTAATAAATAAACCAGAAGTAACTAGAAGAAGATAGAATAGTGAGAAACATCTAGAATACTATAGATATTAAGCCATGTGGTGAAACATCTAGACAATTTTTAATTTAAAAATTTAGAATCGCCGTGATATGGCGGTAGAGCTCTGACTGTAAGGCTTAATTATGTCACAAGTCCCTAAAGGTTGTGGTACTTTTGTCAAATACCTTTATTGTTTTTTTTCAATGTTTGACTCCCCGAAGTTACTTCTGAGTTTGTCATATACCCCTACTATTAATTCTCGCCAATTTTACTGACATGTAACATCGGAATCCTGGCCAGATGCAGGAGGTTGGTCATGTGGTGCCGCGTGATGTCATATGGGCGAAGACGACCTCTCTCTTCAATCTTTTTTTTCCTTTTTTTTATTTAACTAAAAATATAAAAATATTAAGTTTTTTAGGTTTTTAATTTAAAGAAAAAAGATCTTTGCCTACGGGGCAGCACGTGTCTAACTTCCTGCATCAGACCAGAATTCCGATGTTACGTACATGTTAGCAAAATTGGCCAAAATTGATAGTAGGGATATATGACAAATCCAGAAGTAACTTCGAAAAGTTAGACATTGAAAAACTAAGTATAAAAATATCTGGAAAAAGTACTCCCAAATTTCAGGGAGTTGTGACATAATTAAGCCCCGAATATAAATAGGCTATTAAGCATTCACTTGTGTATGGTGAAGTGCCAAGAACTATATATTATAAAGAAGCTCTGTTATTATTCCACGCTTCACTGCTTCCTTCTTTTAGCTTCATTTTTTATCTTTAATACTAAAAACTCCTCTTTATCTTAAATACTAACAGTCATTAAAGCTACATGGATGGCTGATGGCACTCATTGGCCAGGGACATGGCTCAATCCTACAGCTGATCACACTAAGGGTGACCATGCTGGAATCTTGCAGGTACTTTCTACTTTCTCCTTCCTTTTTTTTTTTTGGTGAACTTCTCCCTTCCTTCATGAATTTTGTATAAAGTTTGATCCTCCATAATAGAATAATGGTAAGAAAATTTTGTGCGAATCTAATGCATCCTGTATCACATTATTAAAGAATCATACAATTATAGCTAGCTATTAGTTGATTATGATAATTAAAATTAATTAAGAATGTGATTTGCCTAAAGCATACATGTTTTTGGAATAATTTCTCATATTGTTAAGCATATATCCGCTCATAACTACTCAAATATCATCATTTAATTAAAGTATGTCACACCCTAATTCTATATCATTTTTGGGGCATAATCACAATCTAATTTTATCACCTACATACACTTATTTATAGTGGGCTATGCCTTTTTTTTTTTTCTCACTCACACTCTGATATTGACACTTTAGATAGTGATGTGACTAAAAAGGATGTGTATCGACTCGTGTTTATGTATATTTCACCCTTTGACTAAAGCCAATCACACCATGATCCACATCATTTTTTTTTTCATAATCACTTTCTGATTTATCACCTCATCTTTTCCAAACCAATCTTAAGGTACCTAAGATAGTGAGCAGTAAGGTGATTCTAAAGGATGTATATCAAACATTTCCAAACCAAAGTCTATGTTTGTTAATTTACAGGTAATGAGTAAGGTCCCAGAGCATGATCCAGTAATGGGTTATGCGGATGAGAAAAGACTAGACTTCACGGGCGTAGACATCAGGATTCCAATGTTTGCATATGTCTCTAGGGAGAAGCGACCAGGGTATGATCACAACAAGAAAGCAGGTGCCATGAACGCCATGGTTCGAGCCTCTGCAATATTGTCAAATGGCCCCTTTATACTTAATTTGGATTGTGATCACTACATCTACAACTCCCTTGCTATAAAGGAGGGAATGTGCTTCATGATGGACCGTGGTGGCGATCGCATATGTTACATACAATTTCCACAAAGATTTGAAGGGATTGACCCATCAGATCGATATGCAAATCACAACACAGTCTTCTTTGATGGTAAAATTCAAGTTTTCAGGCTTCACCTACATTTTATATACATAGTTAGCCTTATTAATTTCAAATAAAAAACAATTGTTGCTAGTATGTCACTTTAGCTACATGCCTCATCATTGTTTCATGTCTCAATACAAATGCATAGCCATGACTCACATAATTAAAGTGACAGATAACATAGTAATAATGGTTTTGCTAATTTTCATTAAAAACAACTTAATTTTAAGCATGATGGAAATATGCTAATTTTTTTTTAGGCTTAATTATGTCACAAATCCCTAAAGTTTGGGGTATTTTTGTCAGATACCCTTATTCTTATTTTTTCAATGTCTGACTCCCCGAAGTTACTTCTGGGTTTGTCATATACCCCTACTACCAATTTTGACCAATTTTGCGAACATGTAACATCGAAATACTGGTCAGACGCAGGAGGCTGGGCATGTGGTGTCCCGTGTGCGAAGATTCGTTTTTTCTTTAAATTAAAAAACTAAAAAACTTAATATTTTTATATTTTTAGTTAAATAAAAAAAAAGGATTGAAGATAGAGGTTGTTTTCGCCTATATGACATCACCTGGCACCACATGACCAACCTCCAGCGTCTAACCAAGATTCCGATGTTACATGTCAGCAAAATAGGTCAGAATTGATAGGAGGGGTATATGACAAACTCAAAAGTAACTTCGGGAAGTCAGACATTGAAAAAATAAGAATAAGGGTATTTGACAAAAATACCACAAACTTCAGGACCTGTGACATAATTAAGCATTTTTTTTTTTATTTTGGAACATCTAAAATATCTCTGCATAGATTTTTAGGCACTGTTGATATCTATCTCTCTATAACAAAGTATAATTGATTAGGGAATATGCGAGCACTGGATGGTCTCCAAGGGCCAATGTATGTGGGGACAGGATGCATGTTTAGGAGGTATGCACTTTACGGGTTTGAACCACCAAGATTCATTGAGCACGAAGGCATGTTTGGACGACTGAAAACCAAGGTGAACCGTAATGCCATGCAACAAAGAATGAGTATGGACGATGACAAGCGACCTCTTACAGCTGATGCTGAAGCGGGTTTCCCACAGAAGTTTGGAAGCTCAACCATATTTCAAGATACTATAGCTGTAGCTGAGTACCAAGCAAGGCCACTTGCTGATCACAAATCTGTGAAGAATGGCAGGCCACCAGGAGCATTACTCGTGCCTCGTCCACCATTGGATGCTCCTACTGTGGCTGAGGCAATTGCTGTTATCTCGTGCTGGTAATTTTCGTATTAGTTATACTATTTCACACCGCAAATTATTTTACACCAATTTTAGTTGACTGAGTGTGTTAGTAATAGATTATCAATATTAATAGTTGATTGTTAGCATCATTAACAATATAACACATTAATCAAATACTTGTAAATGAGAGAATCTTCCTCTTCGGACATTGGGGAGAAAGACTCCTAACATAATTCACATTTCACATTATACTTTCATCTTGTGTTACATTAACCTTAATGGCTTGTTTTAGACATTGCTAACATCAAACAACAACTACATAACTATCCTAATTAACTATCAACTAATAATATTTCGTATTGCTTCTATAAAATGTGAAAATAGTGTCAACGACTATGCACTAGCATCATTTTCCATTTCATCCTTATCTCCGTCTCAGTATTTATTTCATCCAGATCAAAGTTACATAAGTAAGAAAAATTAGCCATGATTTTGAATAATTCTACTAAAATCAAGAATTGTTGTTTAATAAGATAAACTGGTAAGATCATTCATCCATCAGAGTCTCAATAACAATAAGTATGCATAGTGTGAAAATTTCCAAGACCTAGTATTTTCCTTTCATCAAGCATTTCTATATTTTTCTGACATTAAAAAAAATAAAACTATGATGCATTATCATTTTGATGTATAATTGCAGGTATGAGGACAAGACAGAATGGGGGGATAGGGTAGGTTGGATTTATGGGTCAGTGACTGAGGATGTGGTGACAGGTTATAGGATGCACAACCGTGGTTGGAGGTCCGTATATTGTGTCACAAAAAGAGATGCTTTCCGTGGCTCAGCACCTATAAATCTTACTGATCGCTTACATCAGGTGTTGAGATGGGCCACAGGTTCTGTAGAGATTTTCTTCTCAAAAAACAATGCGATCTTTGCGACCAGACGTATCAAGTTCGCGCAGCGAGTTTCGTACCTCAATGTTGGCATCTATCCTTTCACTTCAATTTTTTTGGTCGTATATTGCTTTCTACCTGCACTGTCCCTTTTCTCAGGACAATTCATAGTCCAAGGCCTAAACCCTGCCTTCCTCACATACCTTTTGCTCATTACTGTCTGCCTTACTCTGATCTCCATTCTTGAAGTAAAGTGGTCAGGCATCGCGCTCGAGGAATTTTGGCGTAATGAGCAATTTTGGGTCATTGGTGGCTCTAGTGCTCACCTTGTTGCTGTTATACAAGGATTACTAAAGGTCATAGCAGGCATTGAGATTTCATTTAAGTTAACTACTAAGTCATCAGCTGAAGATGAGGAAGATGTCTATGCTGAACTATACCTTGTGAAATGGACAAGTCTTTTCATCATGCCACTAACAATTATCATAGTCAATCTTGTTGCTGTGATCATGGGGTGCTTAAGGACAGTGTACAGTGTGATACCACAGTGGAATAAGCTGCTGGGAAGTTTGTTCTTTAGCTTTTGGGTGTTGTCTCATATGTACCCTTTTGCTAAAGGGTTGATGGGTAGGAGAGGAAGGGTGCCCACAATTATTTATGTTTGGTCAGGATTGCTTTCAATTACAATTGCATTGCTTTGGATTTCAATTGATCCTCCAAGTGATCAAGTTGGATCAGAATCAGGAGGAGGTATTGAGATATGAGATAATGGCAAAGAAAAGTACATGCATATATGAGAATACAACAAACACACTTAGATGGAAATTTTCATGGTGAGAAAAGGAAACATAAATAAGGGATATATGGATTCTTTTCTTCATTTTTATTAGATATAAAGAAGGAAAAAGTTGGCACCTATAAAAGTGAGAAATGTAATTTAGTGACGAAGGTTTATTCGTTTATTTGAGATGGTCTTATGTAATTGTTCATGTTCTATGGAAATACATTTACATATCATATTTACCATGCTTTACATTTTTTCCCAATAATAAACAAATATGTAAACATTGTTAGCTTGTATTTGTGATAATTTTAATAAACGAATTATGAAACAATCCAAATTAATGCTAATATCAATAATAAGATATTAATTAAAGTTTATGGACTTTTGGTTATAATAAGGGGTTTAAACGGTTCTGTATCAAAGCATGAGATCATTGAGATTGAATCGAATCGGACTTAAAAATGTGGTCCGGTCTAATCTCATTGTTATGTTCGATTTCAATTTTTCAAGGTTTTAATTTTTTAACCCCTTTTGATTTTTGACCTCCCTTTTTTTATTTATACCCAAAATATCCCCTGTTAAAAAAAAAGAAAAAACATCTTCTTCTCCTTCTCTTTCTCCTCCTTCTTTTTTTTCTTTTCATCCTTCTCCTTCTCTTCTTCTCCCCTAAACTTCTCTTCTATTTTTTCATCTTTCTTCTTCCTCCTGCTTTTCCACTAACCATTTTTAAACTATAAACACATAAATTATTTATTTTTTAAAATTCATTTGTCTCACTTCATTTTAATCTTTTTGTTTGGTCTAAAACATGTCATATGCCCTTGTTGAAGCGTATTAAACTTATCAATACATTTCGACAAAGATGTATGTATATATATATATATATATATATATATATATATATAATAAAATGACCCATATGCCTTTGGAAAAGTGTATAGAATTTTTTGCCCGGTATGTCAGGCCTAAGTGTCCCGGCATACTGAGTGTTGTTGTTGTTGTTTTTTTTTTTTTTTTTTTAAAGTTATTAAGTACGCCCCTGCTAGGGGGTACAACTCAAAATGCAATGTTGCGGTATGACGGTGCACTCACTTAACAAAACCTATTCTCTTTGTTTAAGTGAAAGCTACACTCATGCGTTTATACACACATGTTTATCGGCGTAGTTACTTTTCACGTTGGACCTTGTTGTCATGATAAATCATTCCTTTTCATTGTGGATAAGTCTATGGGTGATTTTGATCCTTCCACGTACAAGCAATAGGACCACTCACTGTATTAGTCCCTTTCCATGCTTTAAGATTTCATTAATGAAGTGGATAGTTTTGGATAATATACACCCCAAATCTCTTTTAGTCCACAAGAAAGAAACAAGGCTGGAACATTGCATTCATCAAATCAAAGAGAAGATCAAAGAACACTGTGGGACATTGCATTTTGAGTTGTACGCCCTATCCGGCGAGTACTTAATAAATTCAAGGCCTTTAATCCTTGAAGTTAGGTGTTTTTTTGGAATTGGTTTTTAAATTTTTTTTGATACTTTGGATCCTGAACTTTGTTTAATTTTTGGAGATGATATTTTCGTCACTTAAGTGATGATATAGCCGACCATATGTCACGTCACTTTCCCAATATTGATGAGTGACGTTTTATGTTGAGCCACGGGACACTACATGATTTTTTTTAATTAAAAAAATAATTTCTTTTAAAATTTATTAAAAAATTCGATTTTCTTTAAGAAATACAATTTTTAATTATTTTAATAAATTTGAATTTTTTATTAGAAAATTCACGTAGTATCATCTGACACGTTACCTATCGATGTGACGAAAGTGACATGACATATCCTCGGTCATATCACCACTTAAGTGATGAAAGGATCATTTCCAAAATTTAAACAAAGTTTAAGAACTCAAAGTATCGAAAAAAAATTTAAGGACTGTTTCAGACCGCTTTGTGCGATAATGATTGTTTAATTAAAAGAGATAATGGGTTCATAAAATTTGTGAAGCTTTAGGCTTTCATTATATCAAGACGAGGTACAGAGGGGTTAATACAAGGAAATGACTCCCATTTTCATGATATTTTTACAAAGAGAGGAGTATGCGCTTTGGCTTTACACTCCTTTTATATTCGAGTTTCAGAAGGGGAGCTTCTTTTCCTCTTTGTTGTACGCCCTCCGCGTTGCAACCGTTATTGGTTGTGGCATTTTCGGGTATTCTGACCCCCTCGTCTTGGCTCCTAGGATGGTTGCTGGAGGTGCACGCCTTCTGGCTTTTCCTCCCTTTCTGTTCCTCCTTTGTTGTTTATTCTGCCTCTTGCTTCTTCATGGCACTTCTCCCTTTTTCAGGGGGAGGAGCTTTGTGTCTTTTTATATACTGTGTGTATTGTATCGCAGCTATGGCTGCTTCAAGGTATTATTCCTCTGGCTCTTTGGCCTTTCTTGGCCTTTTGGGGAGGGTGCCCTTTGGGGACTTGGCTAACCTTTTTCCCCTTTCTTTTCCTCCCGGGGCCTTCCGTTCCTTTCTTTTCCTCCCGGGGCCTTCCGTCCCTTTCTCTTTGTTCCTTTCTCTTATTTATAGTGGTGCTTTGGACCAGTGGTCTCTGTTCGCTTCCCTTCGTCCGCTGGTTAGTGACCGCTTGTATCATGTGTCCAGAGCATCTTTTCAGTGGCTTTGTCTTCTTTACCATTCCTGGCTTCGACCTTTGATGATTACGGAGAAGGAGAGGACTCCAAGTCTTACTCCCCTTAGCTTTGTCTTGGGTGAATAAAAGATTCTCTCTTGACTTCCTCTGTGAGCCGCTAGGGCTTTGGATAGCTATGCCGCCCTTGACTGGTCATGAGTGCGCCTTCCATTGGCTCCCACTCCCGGATCGCCTTTACTTACTACAATGTTCTCTTCGGATTTTCGTGGCATCTGGGACGCTTTGAGATAGCACATGGCGCTCATCGTTATCAGCATGCCTTGCTCTTTGTTCTGAACGTCTTATCGAGATTGGTCGCCTTGGTGACCGTCGCCTTGGGCGTGTATCGCCTTGGGCAATTCCTGGGGTTGGTGCGCCTTTCTCAGTATCTTTATCTTTGTTTGACAACTTTTGGGCCCTTACATGATTTGGGCCTTGTAATTTGGGCCATCAAATATTGAGGTATCAACAATTGCCCCCTTTGCAGTGAGAGGGGAGGAATTTCATTCTCAGTGCAAATCCTATTTTTGTGTATTCTCGCTTGTTTCTTCTTTTCTTGATTCCCCATTCTTTGTGCTCCGCCTTCTTGTTATTTCTTTCGGCGCCGCTTTCGATTTCTGGGGAAGGCGTGCATAAGGAGACGCCTCTGCATCGTGAGTGTCCTTCGTATTTCTTCTGGCTTACTGATTGCTTGGCAGTTTCCGCTTTGAATTTCGTCGTTCAGTGGGGTCTTGTCAACGGGTCCTCACTGGTAAGTCTTTTGGTTTTCTTCCCTCCATTCTTCTGTTGCGCTCCACGTGTCGTTAGGGGGAGGAGGCAAATATCCCTCAGCTTTTGCACGTTTCCCCACGTTCCCTCCTTCACTCATATTTTCAAAACTTCCTCAGACCTTTCAGTTTTCTTTTTCACTTTCGTTTCGTTCTCTTTCTTCTTTGTTTCCGAAACTCCTTTCTTCCAGAAAAGAACTCCCCGTTACTCCTTTGTTTTCCGCTTTCTCGTTCTCTTGTATTTGCTGTTACCATGTCAAAGTCAAAGGTTGTTGCTTCTCCCGTGGTTGAAAGCGCTTCCTCGAGTTCTGAGGGGGAGATTCAACTTCCGTGCCCCATCTCTTACTGCTTCATGCAAGAGCTTCCCTGCCCTCGCTCTTACCCTGTTGAATCGGGGTACCGCCGCTGGGCTACAGAGGTGAAGGCGGACTCGCCTTCTGGTCCTGATTCGGGCGATTTTATTGCTGGCTCGTCTTCCAAGGCCATGGTGGTTTCCGAGGAAGACACCGAACTCATCTCTTTTCCTTCTTACAGCAAGGACCACTGCGCCCTGGGCCCCTCATTGCTCTGTTCCTGCCTTCGCCGTTCGGAGTTCCCCTGGGTAGATGTGAACTTCAATGTTCGCGTGGGGGGTACTGCTGGATGGCAAGAGTGGGTTGATCATATTTTTGCTACTGATGCCGCTTTCGTGGCTGTTCTGGAGAAGGTAGGGATTGCTGCCGCCGTCAAGGCGTCGCCTCGGCTTGGTGCCAACCGCAGGCCTAGTGATTTACTGATGTTGATGCAGCGCTGGTGTTCTTCCACCCACACCTTTTTGACATCGTGGGGAGAGTTTACCCCAACACTTGAAGACGTGATTATACTTCTTGGTCTTCCCGCTTTTGGAGATGCAGACCTTGATGTGGAGAATGTTGACGAGCATTTTTCTGAATTGTCGATGCAACTGAAAGCCGCTTCGGCTCTAAGCGCCAAGTATTCTCGGGACCTCTTCAAACGAAGGCGCGCCTCATATGCAAAGGGCTCCTCCTCTCAATGGGTGAGAGGTACTGGGAACTTGGTTCCTAAGAGTCGAAGGGCAAGTCAACGCTCTTCTGTCAAGTACACCTTTGCTTGCTGGATTCGCTATTTCTTTGGCGATTTTCATGATGGTAAATTCCAACCCGGACCTGTCACCGATTCACGCCTCTGCCGTGCCGCCTTCGTTGCTTTTTGGCTCAGCAGATATGTGTTTCCTGGACCTCCATGGGAGTCTGTAAGCCCATGCGTCTTTCTTTTCGCTTGTCTCCTGGCGGAAGGTACACGCCTTCCTCTTGCTTCATTTTACCTAGGCGGCTTGTACGCTCGCCTAGATCAGGTATCAGTTCAGATGCGCATTTCTCACGAGCGCTTTCCGATTAATTCTTATATTGACTTGACGTTTCTTCAGTATTTTTTGTTTGAGCGTTTTCCCGCTTATGGCCCCACCAAACTTCCCCTTTCTACTGGTGCTGCTGGCTTGGACCCTCGTTCGTGGTGTTGGACGAGAGGGTCCCCAAGAGAACCCCTTATTTCTCTCATGGAAAAGGTCCTCGTTCGTGGTGTTGGACGAATTCTTGTTTCGCCCTTACTCGGACCTCCCACATCTTCTTTATGATGAAGAGACCTTTTCCACAAGAAACAATGCTGCCACCCCTTTCGAAGGGGCCTTTGATTTATGGAAGCTGATTCTCTCTATTCGCTATTTGCCTGGTTTTGTTCCCTTGGATAGCAGGAGTGCTCACGGTGGAGCCCTTTGGCCCTGTGTGTACCATCCCGATCGGGTGGCCAGGTAGTTTGGGCGTGATCAAGCCCCCTGTGTTCTCAACATTGAGCAGGCCCCGGCAGAAGACTTGGTTAAAGCACTTCTCTTTGATGCAGCTCCTGGAATTCCTGATTTTGCTCCTGTTTATGTTTCTCCCTCCCGTATTGGAGGCGTTTTGAGTTCTTGGCTCGTTTCTCATGAAGACATTCTGCAACACCTTCGGGATTTTGAAGCCTCGTCCTCGCGTCCCATTCCTTCCTTGCTGCCTATAGTGCACAACGACCCTTATTTTTGCACTTCTATGAAGAAAGCTACTGGTAAGCATCTTGGCCATTTCTTGTTTTTGTCGCTTTTCTTTTTCTTGCTTTTCACTCAACTTGTACTTGGTTCTGTTTTCAGCTGAAGGAGTTTCGCCTAGCCGCAGAGTCGCTGCGTCTCCTTCCGTTGCCCCCAGGCGAAGCAAAAGGAAAGCTTATTCCATTTCCAGATCTTCTGCAAGGGGCGGTAGTAGTAGTGCCGCCAATTCTAGCAAAAGGAGGAAGGCAGCTGCGGCCGTTCCTACTCGTCGATCTAGTCGCCTTCGCACCTCCGGCATCCGAATTGCTCCTTCTTCCCCAGTCCATGTGGACTTGGTTCAAGATGATACTGCCGAAACTAATTCTGGCGATTCTTTCTTGTCTTGTGGTGTTTCCGCTGAAAGCGGTGGAGCTGGGGATCATTTTCCAGGTTCCATTTCTTGCTCTCTTATTTTCTTCTAGTATTTTCAGTTTGTTTTGCTTGGACAGTTTTCATAACGTCACTGATTCTCTTTTCTCTTTTCCTTTTGAGCGCAGGTGGTGCTGATGGTCATTCATCGGCGTCGCCTTCATCCCAGTTTCCTGAGAACGCTCCTGCTGTTTCGCTTGCTTCTGATCATGAAGATTTTATGAACCTCTTTTGTCAACCTTCAGCTGGCGGGGGTGTTGCCTCTTCTGATTCTGCTGCCAGTGATGACTTCAACTTAACATCTCCTGTTGGCACTCCAAGGAGTGTTCCTGTTTCTGCCAAGGGTGTGCCTTCGAAGGCCCCTTCAGGTATTGCTGCTGCTGATATTATCTATGAACTTGTTTCTGATATTCCAAGGTCTGAAAACATGCTTGGTGAGGTAGGTGCTGAAGTTGATGCCCCTGCCCCCTCAAAGAGTCAAGCCGCTGCAAACCTGGCTTCTTTAGCTGATATGGGGAAGGCTCCTGCTGCGAGGGCAAGTCACGCCTCCGCCTCTCCAGGCTCTTCTTTAGTTCATAAGTATTTCTTTTCTTGAGCTGGAATTTTTCTTTTCTTTCTGAATTCTGGTCTCATTATTTCTACATGTGCTGCTATGTGTTCTTGCAGCTTCACTTCCTGCAGATGATCAAGCTTTGATCGATTCGTTCATGCGTGCTCACGCTTTCTTGATTCCTCCTTCAGCTTCACTTCCTCGCCTTTTTCGGGAGTCCGGTTCTCAAACTTTGTTGCGGATGTTGCATTTAGTCCGCTCAGTTGACGTGGATGACTTGCCGTGGGAGGAGAAGGTTGAGATCTTGGATTGCTTGTACACGCTTCAGTTTCAACATTACTCTGGTCCCTGGCTTGAAAATGCCATTGCTGGTTTTGAAAGCTTGCGCCCTTCATTTGATGACGCCGAGTTGGCCGACGCTGAGCGTGCTTTGCAAGAGCGTCGTGCTCCTTTGGTGTCTCGTATCAAGGAGCTTTCTTCTCAGCTTGACCAAGCAACTGCTGAATTGGAGGCTCTTGATCAGAAAATCAAGGATTTGGCTGACAAAAAGTATTCTTATGAGGAGGTCTGCAGGGTCACGTCCTTGAATTCTCTTTTCTTTATGTAGGCATTGTTTTGCCACCTTATGCTGTTGCTTTGACATTCCTCTTTTCGGATTATGGCTTTTGGTTGTGCTCTTTCATTTGGTTCATGACTTGTATAACTTTGCTCGAACTTAGCTTCTGTTGCTTTATTGACTTTGAACTTGATGCCTTTCGTATGTACTTCTCAAGCTTGGATTTTGTTCTGTATGCTTGATAATGCTGTTATGTTGAAAATGCATATCTTGTCTTTACTCTTTATCATCATTTTTGTCGTTGTTGTTGTTGTTTGCCTTGTGCTTGAGATTTTCACTTGAATTTTACGCCTTTGTTCTTGCGCGCTTTTATCGGCTTCGTCGTTTTAGCGATTGTGGCTTGGACTTCATAGCTTTGTAATTGCTCGCCACTACACTTGCGTTTGTTTCACTTTTCAGGTGACTTTTCTTCAAGTGTTCTAATAGAGCGCGAATCTTCTTTTTCTTTTTCTTCTTCCTTTTTTTTTGTATTGGCGCCCAAGGAAGGTTTCCTTCCTCCCATCTCCACTTTTTTTTTGGAGCGCGCTCCGGGCGCTTCAGACTCGCTTGCAAGTTCCAATGGCCCCTCATGTCATTGGTACCAAGATTGTTGTTGAGGTGCACGTTGGGCACGTTTCACAGATGTTGTCGCTTTGGACCCTTCCTTTGTTTGTTACCTTGGATTTTCTGCTTGCCTCCTTGGGCTTCTCAATTGCCGCTTTTTGGGGCTTTCTTTTTGAGTTGCCGCGTCGGGGCTTTTTTTTTTCAGTTGCCACATTGGGGCTTTTTTTTTCAGTTGCCACATTGGGGCTTTGTAAACTAACGGATCGTTTTGGATCTTGCGTTAGCCAACCTCTTTTACAGATTTTTCCGCCCGCGTTTAAGACTAGCGCCCTTGTTTCCCGGGACCTTTTCTAGTCTCGCGATATGACGTACTTCGCCCGCGTCTGTCCCAGAAATTTTTCAGGAGGTCTATCTGGGTACCGCGATAAGGCGCTTGTGCCCACGGTACGGTTCAACACTATTCTTTTTCTTTTTCTTTTTCTTCTTCTCTTCCTTTTTCTTTTTTTTTTGAAGTGTTGAACCTCGCGTTCTGGCATTATTGACCCTGTTTGAGGGTGTTTTTCTACAGCGATACCTCATGTCATCAGTATCGTTTGAGCTCTTTCCGGGGACACCTCATGTCATCAGCGTCGCTTCCAGCTTTAGCATTGGTGCCTCTTGTCATAGGCACTTCCTTGCTTCTGATTGATTGCTTAATTCTGATTGCTTGTGCTTCGTAACACTTCTTGTCACGGGTGCTACTTTTCTTTCAGTTCTTCTTACAATCATCAGTGTGCAAACACTTGGATTTTCTGATTGACTTTGTGCTTTATGCTTGCTTTCGCATGCTCCGCTTTGGCGTACGTTTAGGTTCACATGCTTTGCTTCAGAGGCTTGCTACAGACTTCTTTTGTTTTGGGATGCCTTGGCCTGGTTGTGTTGTGTTTGAAGCCATTTTGGGTCAGTCACTTGTACGCTTTCTAGCTCGATTCTATCTTGCACCTTGTTCTTGCATCTGATTCAGTGCTTCAGTGTTTAAGTATGCCTTTGAGTAACATACTTTTCAGGATCTTGTACTCGCATTGGTCATCACGAGGCTTGCATTTGCTTTCATGTTGCATGTATGCCTTTTCATGGACGCCTTGCGGTTGTACGCCTTGGAGGTGTACGTCTTTGCGATTGTATGCCTTTTGCGTTCTGTTACATCCTTTTTTACTTTTCATCTTGTCTCGCTGTTGCGCTCAGATATCCGCATCGACCTTCTTTTAACTTTCTGGCTTGTGACCTTTTGCGCGCTTTTGCTTTGAAGTTGCCTTGGTCTTTTCGGTTTGAATTCTTTGTCGGCCTTTGATCACAGCTTCTGATGCGTCTTCGCTCTTTGGTTTTGGTTTGTCATTAGCGACTTTCCGCTCGCATTTGTTATCGTCTTCTCAGTTTTTGCTTCGTATGAGGCTTTTTGATTCAGCTTTGCTTTTTCGCCTTCCTTCTTGTCAATTGGTTTATGCCAGATGCATGATTGTCTCTACTTGCAAGGCCAACATGTGCGCCCCGCCACCATGGCTCTATGTTCGCCTTCCGGTTCTGGATTTCATGCACCTTACTTATTTGCTCAGGGCTCGCCCACTTCTTGTGAACTCTTTTCACTGCTTAGTTTATACTGCTCTTTTCTGCTTGCGCATTGCGTCTCTTTTCGGCGCTTTTGCTTTCGTTTCACCGCTTGCTTTCTTTACTTTTGACTGCCTCGCTTTCATCGGGCGAGGTGCGGAGTAATTTTTTTTTTTGAAAGCGCACTGAAGGCTTCCTGGATTTTAAAGAGTGATTCCCTCTACACAAACAACTTTCATTTTCCGGATACTTTCATGCTATGCATGTCCGTTTTATTAGTTGCATCTAGCGAATCATGTATACAATCAACCATGCATCGCTATGTAACATTATCCAGGTCATGCTTTTATGCAACGCTTTCCTAGAGCATGCTTTTTCATCATTCCAATCATATGACTTGTAACTTTAGATTTTTAAAATGATGATGGAAACAGTTTCTTTTCATCATGCCATGGCTGGCCAGGAAAAAATTGGCAAGAATGACTAGTATGACATTAATTTTAGTTCTTCAGCAAACACTTAAATGCATAGATTCGTCTAGCCATTGTTTTCTCTAGTCAAACATTCGATACATATCAGAGCGACGGCATTTATGATTGTTATCATGCACATGTCATTTTTAACCATGACATACTCAGATTTGGACTATATCGTAACGTTATTCTAGTCAAAATGAAATTAAATTTTCGCTATCAGGATGATCTTAGACATAAAGCTGACGGCGTAAAACATGATATCATGCGAAAGCATCACTACCGAGAGCATATCAAGACATAGATGCACAAAGCAAGCATGTTGTAACTACATACAACGACTTATACGCAAGTAGGTACAATACATCTTTCATTTTGTCATGATTCGCATCTACCAAATTCATGGAACGACTTAACAGAATACGAATAAATTAGACCGAGTCGAGATTTGCGTGTACTTAGCTGATGGTGTAGACGATATGAGGCGTCTTCTACGTGGACTTGTTGGCTGTGCCTTTGCTCCTGCGCCTCCACTTTCTGCGACCTGGCGCCTTCGTCAGTGAGGGCGTGCTTCATGCGACGCCTTCGTTGATAAGGGCGCATCTCTACCCCTCTCAGTCGCACGACCGCGTTTGAGCAGAGCGAAAGTCATCGCCTTGCGAGGTGTCGCCTTCGTGGGCAGTCGGGCTCGCAAGGATCCACGCCATCTTTGGACGAGTCTCGCCGCCTTCTTGCATTAGGGCGAAATCGGTCATCTTTCGTGATTATACCCCTTCGGGTGAATTGCTTCTCTGGAGCGTGTCTTTCGGAAAGCTCGCCTTTCAGTGACGGGCCGCCTTCCGAAGAAATCGCCTCTGGGCTGAAAGAGCACTTTGTTGCTGCAACGCTTCTTCAGTTGGAGGCCAAATGCTCTCGGAAGCTGTCTCCTGAGCAGTGCTCCTAGGAACATTTTCTTCAAGGTTGGAAGCCATAGCTTCCCCAGCGGAGTCGCCAATTGTTTCGGACCGCTTTGTGCGATAATGATTGTTTAATTAAAAGAGATAATGGGTTCGTAAACTTTGTGAAGCTTTAGGCTTTCATTATATCAAGATGAGGTACAGAGGGGTTAATACAAGGAAATGGCTCCCATTTTCATGATATTTTTACAAAGAGAGGAGTATGCGCTTTGGCTTTACACTCCTTTTATATTCGAGTTTCAGAAGGGGAGCTTCTTTTCCTCTTTGTTGTACGCCCTCCGCGTTGAAACCGTTATTGGTTGTGGCATTTTCGGGTATTCTGACCCCCTCGTCTTGGCTCCTAGGATGGTTGCTGGAGGTGCACGCCTTCTGGCTTTTCCTCCCTTTCTGTTCCTCCTTTGTTGTTTATTCTGCCTCTTGCTTCTTCATGGCACTTCTCCCTTTTTCAGGGGGAGGAGCTTTGTGTCTTTTTATTACTGTGTGTATTGTATCGCAGCTATGGCTGCTTCAAGGTATTATTCCTCTGGCTCTTTGGCCTTTCTTGGCCTTTTGGGGAGGGTGCCCTTTGGGGACTTGGCTAACCTTTTTCCCCTTTCTTTTCCTCCCGGGGCCTTCCGTTCCTTTCTTTTCCTCCCGGGGCCTTCCGTCCCTTTCTCTTTGTTCCTTTCTCTTATTTATAGTGGTGCTTTGGACCAGTGGTCTCTGTTCGCTTCCCTTCGTCCGCTGGTTAGTGATCGCTTGTATCATGTGTCCAGAGCATCTTTTCAGTGGCTTTGTCTTCTTTACCATTCCTGGCTTCGGCCTTTGATGATTACGGAGAAGGAGAGGACTCCAAGTCTTACTCCCCTTAGCTTTGTCTTGGGTGAATAAAAGATTCTCTCTTGACTTCCTCTGTGAGCCGCTAGGGCTTTGGATAGCTATGCCGCCCTTGACTGGTCATGAGTGCGCCTTCCATTGGCTCCCACTCCCGGATCGCCTTTACTTACTACAATGTTCTCTTCGGGTTTTCGTGGCATCTGGGACGCTTTGAGATAGCACATGGCGCTCATCGTTATCAGCATGCCTTGCTCTTTGTTCTGAACGTCTTATCGAGATTGGTCGCCTTGGTGACCGTCGCCTTGGGCGTGTATCGCCTTGGGCAATTCCTGGGGTTGGTGCGCCTTTCTCAGTATCTTTATCTTTGTTTGACAACTTTTGGGCCCTTACATGATTTGGGCCTTGTAATTTGGGCCATCAAATATTGAGGTATCAACAAGGACCAATTCCAAAATAGTACCTAAATTCAGAAACTAAAAACTTAAATAAGCCTAAATTTAAAAGAAAAACCAACGCGTACCGAGTAAAAAAAACAACCGCTTTAATTTTTCAAGGATGTATGGTTCATTTTTTTTTATATAGGCCCCTATCAAAGCATATTAGTAAATTTAGTATTCTTCGACACATATAACATGTTTTAGACCAAAATTTAAAAAAAAATGAAGTGAAACAAATGGATGTTATGAAAAATAGATAATTTATGTGGATATGATTTAAAAGTAAGGACACTTATTAGAAAGGGGTGTTGCTTTAGGGCTCTTATTTAGGACACTTGTTAAGGAATATAAAATGGGTAAACAAGTATTTGAAAACTAAATTCAATACTCCCTCCGTTCCTATATATAAGCTCATTTTCAAGACTTTTTTTTGTCCTTAATATAAGCCTCATTTTTAATTTCCAATGGCATTAATTACTTTTTTTTTCACAAACACCCTTATTTACTTAACACTTTTTACATTCCCTATAATAATTATACGGATACTTTTGAAAATAATACCAAATATTTACATTTTCAATGTCACTAACTAACTTTCTTAAAGGGAATGAAATTAGTCAAAAAGTGCTTATATTAGGGACCGGAGAGAGTAGTTTTCAATATCCTAAATTTATCATTTCCAATGAAAAATAATCACTTTTGGTTGCTAAAACAATGCCCTAAGAGCATTGCTTAGCATTTTCCTAAAAGTAATGGCATGGGGGAGAAGAAGGAGGAGGAGAAGAAGAAGAAGGAGAATGAAGATTTTTTTTTTTTTAAATAGGGGGTATTTTGCATAAATTGAAAAAGGGGAGGTCAAAAATCATAAAGGGGTTTAAAAATTAAAGAGAAAATAGTTTGTACACTGACAATGTAAAGGTTTTTTACACTGTCAGCACATCATCCACCATCCAAAGGTGTATGGTTATTGATTTCTAAATAAAAGTAATGCAAATAAACGGTGGATGATGTACCGATAGTGTAAAAAATCTTTACACTGTTAGTGGACACATATTAAACTCAAAATTAAAACCCTTTTTCATACCATTATATTACTTTATGGTCTAGTCTACAATCTCAATTTTTGATATCATCTAGACCGGATTAGACTGGTTGTTATTTTTTTCCAAGTGTTGTACGTTAAAGATGTTGTTTTCAATTTTAATTTTATTTTCTAGTCAAATAGCACTGGAAAAATAAATGAAAAGAAAAACACGTTCGGTTTTGGTTTGTCACTAGTAAAAATATTTGTTTAGAAAAAGGAAACATTTCAGTACAACATTTATCCAAAATTCTTATAGAAAAATAGAAGCAAATATTTTTATATTGCCATTCTGATTCAAATTTCCCAAATTCAATATCTATGAATTTCAATATTTTTAAAGTGGCATACTGTTTTTGATATTTATGAATTTTTGTAAATCAAAAAATATATTTTTAAATTTAAGTGACTGTCATAGATGGACAATTGAATCAAATTGAACTAGATCATTTATGGACAATTTGATCCGGTTCAATCTTTGTATAGGAAGAACAACTAAATCAAACTACTCTTATTTGATTAATTTGGTCCTTGATATCAATAAAAATCGAATCGAGTCAAAGCGTTACACCCTAATTTTATATATTATTCTTCAACCTATTAAATGTATAGGGGACTAATCTCAGTGTAGTTCGAGTTGATGTTCTCACTAAGAAGGATATAGAGTGGCAAAAGGGTTAGATGAGAAATTCACACATTATCCTTAAGGTATCCACAATGCTAATTTGATTTGGTCCATTACATAGTCTGATCCTACTGGTTATCATTGTGGCACAAAGTCTTACTTAGATTCCAGTATCAAAATCTCTTAATTAACATATTCATCTACGAGACTATGGCAGACCCAACCTACCAGGTTATTCACTCTTTTTGCGTCACTTTATATTTCCAAATAGGCTTAAATACCAAAATTATCTCAATAAATATTGACCATTTTGAAATTGGTCTCTATAAAAAAAAAGTTATGGTTTTGGTCCCAGCATTTACATAACGTTTTAGTTTTGGTTCTTAAATTTTCAAAATGTTTTGGTTTTGGTCCCTCGTGTTAAATGTGGATGGAAAACGCCGAAAACGTAATGTATTACATTCTACATTCTATGATCAATTAGAAATGGTATTCTTGCATTAATTCTCAAGGGTAAAAAAAACAACTATTACATAAAAGAATCAATTCAAAAACCATGACAGTTGAGGGACCAAAACCTATGAAATTTAATAACAAAGGGATCAAAACCTATCAAATATAATAATATAGGGACCAAAACAAACTATCAATATAATTATAGGGACCAAAATTTTACAAGAGGGACCAAAACCAAAACGTTTTGTAAATACATGGACCAAAACCAAAATTCATTTTTTACGGGGACCAATTTCAAAAATGTCAACATTTACAAGGACCATTTTGATATTTAACCTTCCAAATAATAATAAACATCACATTCTCCCCTCCCCTTAAAAAAAATTACTATAAAAAAATAAGGTTTAATTATGTCACAAGTATCTGAAGTTTGGGGTATTTTTTTCAGACACCTTTATACTTTTTTTTCAATGTTTGACTGCCGGAAGTTACGTCTGGGTTTGTCATATACCCCTACTATCAATTCTGATCAATTTTGATGACATATAATATCAGAATCCTAGTCAGACGCAGGAGGTTAGTCTTGTGGTGCCACGTGATGTTGTCACACGGGCGAAGACGACCTCTCTCTTCAATTCTTTTTTTTCTTTTTTTATTTAACTAGAAATATAAAAATATTAAGTTTTTTTGTTTTTTAAATTTTTTTTTAAAAAATATTTTCGCCCATAGGGCACCAAGTGTTTAACCTTTCGCGTCTGATCAAGATTCCGATGTTACATGTCAGCAAAATGGATCAGAACTGGTAGTAAGAGTATATGATAAACCCAAAAGGAACTTCAGGGAGTAAAAAAAATAAGGTATATGACAAAAATACCCAAAACTTCAGAGACTTGTGACATAATTAAGCCAAAAAATAATAATCATATTCCAATTTTTTTTTTTCTTAATATTCATGGAAACCATCCCACAGAATGAATGGCGCTTTCTTCTTCCCTTGTAAGACTTTCGTGATTAGAATTTATTTTTTTTTATGTGAACACGATTAGAATCTTTTAGTTGGGACTATATATAATGTTAAGTTTTAATGTGATTTGATGTTTTGATGACAACAAATCAATTTTTAAGAAAGAAAACAAGTTTATGCATTCATTTAGGATAATTACATATGAGGTATTGTATCCTAAAAGTCAATCTATTTATGAAATCATGAATTATGGATAAGAGATTGTTAAAATACTTTTATAAACTATTAATCCACCAATTGTGAATGCGACAAGTGTTTTTTATTAATATCTTGGTTGTCTAGAATAAGAAAATAATTTTTAATAAAAATGAGCATGAAGTAATTGATTATTTTGGGAGTGAATCGATTACATTGTTGCATTATTCAAATTTTCAAAAATTATTGAATCGATTAATTTCGATAGTGTAAAGTAACCGATTAATCTAAGAATATAATGATTGCTTTGTTGTATTATACAAATATCTAAAGAGATTTGAATTGATTACTATTTGGAATTAATTCATTACTTTTATTAAAAGTAATCAATTTCTTTTGGCTTGAATCGATTCATATTTTGAAAAATAAGAAAAATGACTCTAGATCAATTGTATTAATTGCATGGATTGTTTCTTGATATGAGGTGCTCGAAATTCTGAATAAAATCGACTGAGATTGTCTTTTCAAAACAACTCATCATTCATTCTCATCTTTTCAATCCTAGTTTTTTGAAATTTTGAAAAACAAGAGAGCACCTTCATCTTTATCACTACTCTTCTTCTCCATTGTTATGATTAATTCTCAAAAGCTTGGGTTCTATGTGACATAGTTGTCATTAGCACTTCCATTTGTATATTCGCACTATGAGAGTGCTACATATTGAGAGTTATTATATTATTTTGTTTTAACCATTGTTATAAAGATGTGGTATCCTTTGGTTTTATGGAGAGGCATATATACTAGAAAAAGAAGTCATGGCACCTTCCTTGTAATAGAGCGATACATCATATGGTGATCAGTGGAGGCTGGTACAAGTGGAAGGAGTTTGTGTCCCTTAAGCATGTGGTCGCGGGTTCGAGTCGTTTCCGAGGCGCATGTGAATGGAGCAAGCCTTACTGGGAGCATTGCCCCCGAAAGGGCCCGACCGTGGTGCGAGGGATTAGTTACCCAGTTGCGCGGGTGGATACCCTGATTCATCCAAAAAAAGTACTTGATGTCCCTTGTGAAATGTTGAATCCTAGTAGGGCACTCTCAGATTGTGTTGGGGTTTACAACTTCAATTCATATTAATACAACAAATCTGAAGCACATTGCCGATAGCCTGAACGTAAACCTCATCAGGGAAGTCGAACCAGGATAAAAATCTGGTTTGCGCTTTTCTCTATTCCTTATCTATTTATTTATCGTTGCGATTATTTTTTATTGTTATCATCATCGCTTCCGCAATGTTACCATTTATCTTTATTTATATATTCATTTAATCACACATTTACATTTTTATACTTATTCATTAAATTGTTTCCACTCGTAATAGTTTTCATAGTCATATGTCTTTTTCGCTGCACATATTGTTAAAAATATTTAAAAATAATTTATTTTCTTTGATGGCTGCCAACTCCAACATATATATAAAAAAATATTGTTCCACACTCGTTCTCTTTTGTCAATGATTAATAATAATAATAATAATAATAATAATAATAATAATAATAATAATAATATGTTTAAGATTTTATATCTTTCCTATGTTAATTTTATGTTTTTTGCTTTATTTATAAGCAATAAAATTAAAAAAAGTTTAATATATCCTTGATATAATAAAGTTCCATCCTTGATATCATCAACCTAACTCAATTTTCCGTTAACAATTACAAGAATATCAATTTAGTTATTACACCCTCCATCCCATAAGTTATGTTATATAGATTTTTTTATTTTGTCCTATAAGTTACTTTCTTTTATAAACCCGATACTTATTTATACTTCTTTTTCCAAGTTTACCCTTATTTATTGCATTATCTTTTTCACCACTTATTTCTCTATCTTTTTTCAATATAATCTTTATACATTTATTATTACCCTCTCTCCTATTATTAATTAAGGATAATTTAGTCAAAATATATCAAATCATTACATCATTTACTCATTTCTTAATCTACGTGCAAGTCCCTAAAAGAACTTAACGTATGGGACGGAGGAAGTAACATTACAAAGCACTCCTTTCGTCCATATATAAAAAAACATTTTTGTTAGATTTAAGGTTCATTAATAAAGTTGGTTCGTTTAGTTAATAATATTAGACATGTGAACATTTTATATGTATTTTCAAAACTATCCCTATTAATATTATTGAGAATTTAAAAAGTGTTAAGTAAATAGGAGTCATTGTGAAAAGAAGTAATTAATTATCATTGAAAATTAATATAGGATCTTATTATAAATAAAAGACAAAATAAAAATCTAAAAAAAAAGTCTTATATTTAAAGACAAATGAAATATTAATTTATAGTTAAATTTTTTTATAGAAAAAATATTTCCATTTCATAATGCTCCATACAAGAAAGTAGTCAAAAGAAATCCTAATTTTTTTCTCTCCTATCCTCCTTCTTATGCTCCTGCATGTTTTCATCTTCTGTTTCTCGGTAGGGGTAGGGGAGGGAGAGGGAGATATGTCCCTCCCCTTCCTTTGGGAAAGGGTGTGAGTTTATTTTTCCCTAGTTTTTCTGGGTTTTGTCTTGCCTTTGTGTAAGTTGTTTTTGTTTTGTGTGTTTTCAATGGAGGGATGCCTCTGGATAGTTTCTACTTTCCAGATCTGATGGTTATCCTCTTTTTTCCAATAATTGGAAGGCTACTCGTCGAGATGGATCTCTCTTTGCCGACTGTTGATTTGGCTACCGTCCAACGACTCTCTCGTTTTAGATCCGAGATTCATTGTCGTCGAACTGAGTTTAGTCCTAGCATTAATGAGATTGTTATCTTGGTATTAAAGGCTATTGAATCTCCTATTAGAGTCGGGTTTTGACAGTTGCTGATGATCTATGTCCACATGGAAGAGTCTGTTGTTGCAGTGTATTTTGCTTTCCCTTTAATTATTATTAGTGTGAAATTTCGTGTACTGTTTCTGATCTATGAATAAAATACACATTTTTTCTTCAAAAAAAAAAGAAGTAGTCATTCTAAAAAAAATAGGTATTATTAGGCTTTGTTTGGTTGCACGAAAAAAATTGGAAGAGAGAAACAGGGAAGAGAGATTATGGTGAGAAATGGGTAGATTTTGTGGTTGTTTGGTATGAAAGAAAATGTGAAAAAATTGGGAAGAGAGAAAAGTTAAGTTTTCTTTTCTTTAGTTTGGTTGGAGAGAAAAGAGGGAAGAGAGAAAACAACAAATTTGTCAAAAGACAACTAAACCCTTGTTTTACAAAATAGAAATAAATATTTTTTTTTCTTTTTTACATGTATGTATATTTAACATAGCCAAAGAATTTTTTTACTTTAATTTTTTATTACATGTTAAAATTCTGAGTCCAAAATATTTTAAAAAAAAAACTTTATTTTTTTCCAATTGAAATTTAAAAAAAAAACAACCAAGTAAAGTGAATAAATGAAGGGCAAATAGGTAACTTTACATGTCAAAACTCATTTTCTTCCCATTCTCTCTTCTATGGGAGAGAAATTTTTTTAGTGGGACCCACCTCATTTTCTCTCCCCCCTCATTTTCTCTCATGTACCAAACAAGGTGAGAGAAAAGTTTGTTTTCTCCTTGTTTTCTCTCCCCCCAATTTCTCCTCCCTCAAAATCATTCCAACCAAACAAAGCCTAAAAGTCGCAAATAAACTATGTTGAATCAAAGATTTTGATGATGACAAACGAACAAGTTCAGCGTGAAGTATCTCTGATCTCGGCCACCGACGGAAACAATTGAATTCGATCAGAATAACGAAGAAGTCAAAATTCCAAAGACGCGCTCGGTGCTCTCAGCATCTAGCTCGGAAGGTTTAATGGATCGGACCGTTGTGAATGAAATCGGAGTTAAACATCTTAAGCTCAGAAGTACTCGGAAGTGATCAATCCGAGCCATCGCTCAGAGTCTATCAGTCGGCCCGAGAGATCAGCTCAGCAAGGGAAAAATTGATTTTACCTCTCAAAGTTCCCATGCTCGAAAAGATGTCAAGCTAAGACAAGATGTCAAGCTCGAACTGTCGTCAAGCTCGGCGACACTGTTCACCATCTTCAACCTTCAACAAGTACATCGCCGCATGCACCTCATTAATTATGTACCGGTATAGTACTGTGCGTGGCTGATAGTTTTTGTCCTCATCTCAACGGCGCCCAACTGTCATCAAGCTTCAAATTTCAAAATTGGAAAAGGACAGATTTGGACTGCTCTGAAAAAGCAAAGACAAACCAGAACTTGCAGAAAAATGGCAGAAAATGTTCAGGCATATTCGTTGGAGCATCAAGGCATATTCCAAATTCATCTTTCCTCTCTTTCCTACCCATGTGTGGCTGGATCATTATAAAAGGAGAGCCTTAGCTTCTCCAAAACAAGGAGAGAGACATAGAGAAAGAAAAGAACAGAGAACAGTGCCAAAACTTTCATATTCATTCTCTGTGAAACAAGTGCCAAAAACGCAGAAGAGAACTTCAAGAGTTTGAAGTGCAAATCGTTCATACTCATAAATCAAATCTCATAGTCGTTCTCTACATACTCAACCATTTCTCAAACACTTAACCGAAAACTCATTTGTTCATTAAACCTTCAACATCATGCACACTTTAGTTTCGGGTTGGAGCCTTCATCATCTTCATTCAACCATTTCCTCAAGTCTTGAGTTGTTCTCAAGCACGGTGAAAATCTTGGAAGGTTTCCAAGTTCGTTCAAGAGGTTCTTGGCGATTGAATTCTTAAGAGGTTCCTGAGCAAAAATCCAAGGAGGTTCTTTGGTGAAAATCCTTGAAGGTTTCAAGGTGTCTTGAAGGTTTCAAGACTGTGAAAGTCCGACGTGTGCTCGACATTTTGTATCAGTAGGTAGAAGCCAAGAGTTTGGTACTCTCTTGGTGGGTTTAAATTGATCCGTGTAATCTCTATCTATTTGATTTTATTAAAAGCTCCTTAAAAGGTTTTAAGGGGGACTGGACGTAGCTCACCGTGTTGGTGAGTGAACCAGGATAAATCTCGGTGTCTTATTTGCTTTACTGCTTTCATTGATATTCTGTGTATTTAACCGACCCTATTTAACTTTAACTTAAACGCTCGGATAGTGCTAGTAATTTTCCACTGCAAACCTGATCCTTTGAATGTGCAGCTCGGATAATCAGTGCTTAGTCTAGAAACTGGTTATCAAGAGCTGCCCGGCTCAAAAGTCAGTATTTTTACTCTGAACAACTAGTTTTATCTGACCGATTTCAATACATCACAAAAAAATTGGTATTATTGCTTCCAACTACTATTCACCCCCCTCTAGTAGATTGTTAAGACCGTTCCCTCGATTTCCAACGCGTATACGTAATTTCCAACACACTACACCCTCCGATTTATAATATAAGCAAAAATAACTAAAATCACATTTATTAAAAAAGTTAAATGATTGTATTTAATTTTCACAAATTTATCAAAAGTAGGGATATTTTAGTTAAATAGTATTGGAAATGAAACAAAAATTAAATGAGATAAAAAAAATTTATGTACATTTTAGGAAAGTGAGATTAGGAATGAAACAAAATTTAAAAAGATTAGTTACTTTTGTTTATATTTTAAACCCAAGAAATGTGTTTTTTTATGGTTATATTTCAAGGGAAATGCTAACAAGTGGCCGAAGCATCCAAATGTAGTTAAATGATATTGGAAAATGTATATTTTTAGATTATCAAAGAGATGAAATATGATATCTTTATCATTAAATTTCCCTTTCTAGTAATATTAATAAATGCCCTTGTTAACAAGACCAGGAAGTAAAATAAAAGTACTTAAGGTTTGATGTCCTCTCATTTTATAATTTTTTTTTATAATCAACGTGGCACAAACCCAGAAAAGAAATTATAGAATCATGCGAGGGAAAGCAATCTCATAAGCGTCCTCACAAATAAGAGAGAACAAAGGAGTAGGATATCATGAACAACAGTAACACAAGTAGAGCCCATATGACCAGCATTAGCTAAAAAATCGACACAGCGGTTAACTTCTCTATACACATGATGTATACTATAATTGGAAATTTTGCTCCAACAAACTCTTTATTTCACGAACAATTGCAAAGCAATGATGATTTGACTTGCAAACCCCTTTAACCATGTTCACCGTAATCGAAGAATCCATGTCAATTTCCAAACAACGAAGGCCCAAAGCATTGGCTTGTATCTAACCCAAGAGGAGGCCCCAACATTCAGCAAGAAGGGAAGAGTAGGTGCCTAAAAACAATGAAAGCCCAACACAAATTTTCCAGAAGAGTCACAAATTAATCCCCTACAAGTCGTTGTTTTACTTTCCTGTCTGAATGAGCCATCAACGTTTAGCTTGAAGAACCCGTCAATAGGAGCTACCCAAGAGATAAACTATTCCTGCTTGAGAGAGCCTGTAAGCATTGGACACAAGAGGCTATCAATAATGTTGTTGGAGAAACAAATTACTCGTGAGTAGCATTGGCAAAACGGGTCTTGGCCCGCGGGTCCCATTTCGGGAAGGGCACAAGTTTTGGCAAAAATAATTAAATCATGTCCGCCTGCCTTGCCCGTTAATTTTCGCGGGCGGCCTGCCGGGCTTGAATATTAAAAAGAAAAAAGAAAACCACCTTAGTGTCACGCACGGTTTGCGGGGCCGCCCGCACTTTTTTTTAATTGTACTAAAACAAAGAAGCAAATATTAATTAATTTTTTTTTAAAACACGGGCCGTCCTACCTGCACTTAGGGGGGTAGGGCTTGAAAATTAGGCCCTAAATATTTTTACGGGCGGGCATCCGCATTTTTTGCGGGCCGAGTGCGGGCTCGGACCATGCCCGCCCCCCCACCCGTTTTGCCAATGCTACTCGTGAAGGGAAGGAGGAGTTGAGAGTATTGGCATTATTAAACACCAATTCAATCCTTTCCTTCCACAGGGACCAATACATCACTCCAAAGAACACTTGCCAATCAAGATCAATGCAACCCATGTCTTTATTTGATAAGTTGGAAGACATCCACTCGTTGATGCTTTTCGGAAAATATGGAGGATATACAATAGAAAAATACATAAATTAAAAACATGATCTTATGCGTGTCAAAGACATTGTCCTTAAGAATCTATTCGCGCACCGCGACGATTCCCCAGGATTCAGCAGACCCTTCTGACATAAGTCAGGTAACAGAACTAGCAGTGTATTATTTAATGATGTAACCTAGGATGAAAAATTATTAAAAGAATAAAAAAAAAGTGTAATTTTGTTTCTGGTATATTTAGAAAAGGAACAAGGATGATATTAGAGGATGTGTTGTTGTAACAAAAAGTCCTTCTTCCTGCCATGGCATTGATTATATATATAGAAAGAAGGCACTCTTTCACCTTGTAGTAGCACATTCATTACACACAAGGAACCCTTTCACTATGCAACAATGCAACATAACTGTATAGGCACTGATTCAGGAATTAAAACCAACTTACTTGAAATGTTGCACTCTTTCATAATTCAAAATATTTAAAATAATAAATTAACATCAATAAATATTTTTGAAATAAAATAATAATAATAATAAATAATAAATTTTACAACAATCCCCCACTATTTCAAAAATATTTGAAAAATAAATTGAGAAAATTCTTGGGTTAACATCACGGGTGTAGTGCATCGTACCTGGTGCCTTCTGGCTTCTGGGCTATGAACCAAGCCTAGACCGATAGAATTTGACATACAGTGCATTGGTGGGGCTGGGCTCTATGAACCAATGACACACTGATGTATGCAGGGATCCTACCAGTCACACTACAACCCACAATTCGTGTTGTTATCGCCGATTTGCACTATTACAGCCATGCGCGTGCCTGGGTGTTCATGAGTGCTCTAGAAATTGTGCCAGCAATTTCATAGGAGCGGCTTCACTCCACACTCTTATAGGTGATTCATCAAGTGTATGTTGCACTTCATACACATCCCTAAAGGATATGAATTTCATTAATAGTTTTTAAACTCATCCTCTCTTGAATGCAGGATAGCACAACACTACACCATAGGAAAGGAAAAATAATAATAGTGCTAACATTATTAACAAGTGACTTGTTATTACTCATATGAACCTTCTTCATGGGATCTCCAATCACAAAGGTTTGATTCCTATCACCGCTAATATCATGTTGCCTTAAACATGTTTGATTCCCCTCGATGTTTCTTGTATCTCAACCTTTTTAAAGGTCTAATAAGGGGATTGGCCAAAATCACTTCTGATCTCACATAAGTAATGTACACATTTGGTACAAATATAATATTTATTAGCATGCATAACCAAATTATACCCTAATAGGATATCCCCACATTTTTCATTGAAAGACTCATTCCTTACCATGACTATTATTTATTATCTCAAATAATTTCAACACCATAAAGGTGAACACATGACCACTTATGGCCTCATCTGAATTTTAAATTCAGGCATCTTTCTATAAAATATCATAATTCATCCCCTATCTGATTTAGGAGGCAACATTTTATTTATTCAAATAAACCAAATAGCCCCAAAGTCTATCACCAATTTTCATATCGAAATGACCACACACATTTGGTCTCATCTGAATCCAAAATTCAGGCTTCAATATATAAAATATCGTAGTTCATCTCCCAAAAATTGTAGGAGGAAAATCTCAAAATTTTCATCTTATTGTTTCATGTTGCATATAACACGAGTATGACAAATGACCACAACAATAATATCATATCCTTAGACCAACTTATCTTTTAGACTAGGAGGGTTGTCATTCATCTTTCACACATATGCATTATCACATGAATTATACTCACAAAGATTATATTTGCAACCCCCACAATTCAATTATATTTTCATACAAATTATCATAAACTCATATAGGAGAAGACATGAATAATACTTCAATTCTCACAATTTAAATATATGTCAAAACAATTTTAAATGATATAATCATGAATCAAATATATAACCAAATGCCACCAAGAAGGTACAAAGGGAAAACGTACCGCTCTTGTGGACTTGAGTGAAAAGCAGTCTTACTTGAAATTATAGAACACCATGAAATTTGAGTTTATTCGTCATGCTTGCATCCTCCATCAAAATATCATTGTCACAAATATTGGTCTATCCCTCTATGGCCTCACAACCAGATGAACAATTATCACAAATGTCTTTTGTATATTCTTCATAGCAAATAGATTCTTAAGATTGTTGTAAAAATATGGAGAATATACAATAGAAAAATACATAAATTACGAACATGATCTGTTGCGTGTCAAAAACACTGTTCTTAAGAATCTATTTGCGTGCCGCGACGATTTCAGCAGACCCTTCTTACATAAGTCAGGTAACAGAACTAGCTGTGTATTGTTTAATGATGTAACCTAGGATGAAAAATTATTAAAAGAATAAACATCAAAAGTGTAATTTTGTTTCTGGTGTATTTAGAAAAGGAAGAAGGATGATATTAGAGTGGAAATTGCTTTTTGGCCCCCTTGTTCGACTTTTTGCCCCATTTCAAATTTCCGTGGACCAAAATACCCTTAAGGATGTTAACATTTCCGGTTTTATGAAGCTGAAAAAGTCATTCCGGTTTTGCTGAACCGAAATCACTATTCCGATACTCCTGAACCAGAAATTGCCGGAAAGGTGATAAGAGGATGTAGACTCGTGGCTTGAAGTTCTTTTAGTGACTCGATCTATGCTATATTTTATGCAGACTGACATTGAGCCGGGTACTGGACAGTGATTCCGCTCCTTGAAAGCTGTCGAGAGATATTTAACTGGAGAAAATGCATGTACACCTGCTACAACCAAGGTGCCAAAACTAAGCAAACAGGTAATTGAGTTTGAGAATTAATCATGTGGTGGCATCAACAAATTTCTGCATGGTTTGTCACTGTCTCCTTTTTTGCTTCTTTTTTTTTTCAATTGGTGGTGAAATCTGGAATTGGGAAGCAAGGTGCTTCTGGTGTTAAAAGTGCCTCAAAACTGTTGAGAAGCGCTCTTCAGTATCCAAACCACCGGCAAAAGTAAAATGGGTTCTCTATGGTACCGGGGGTGGCTGGAACCCTTTCCTGGATTATTTTTAACTTTTCTAGTTTTTTAGTACCATAAATCATTATATATTTCCGGTACTACATAAAGTCGGAAGCCAATTTCTGGTTCAGCAGTACCGGAATAGTGATTCCGGTTCAGAAAAACCGAAATGACTTTTCCGGCTTCATAGAACCGGAAATGTTAACACCCTTAAGGGTATTTTGGTCCACAGAAATTTGAAATGGGGGCCAAAAAGTCGAACAAGGGGGCCAAAAAGCAATTTCCATTAGAGTTGATGTGTTGTTGTAACAAAAAGTCCTTCTTCCTGTGGTGGCATTGATTATATATATAGAAAGAAGGCACCCTTTCACTATGCAGTAACATATCCGTTACACACAAGGCACACTTTCACTATGCAACATAACTGTATAGGCATTGATTCAGGAATTAAAACCAACTTACTTGAAATGTTGCACTCTTTCATAATTCAAAAATATTTAAAATAATAAATTAACATCAATAAATATTTTTGAAATAAAAATAATAATAAATAATAAATTTTACAACAGATGTTCATGTTACATAAACTATTCCAAACACTTTGGTTAACAATCTGCATCCAAGTCCTCCTAATCTAATCACAGTCACGCAACAAATGAAGGATGGTTTCCGGGTTACGAGAACACCGAGGGCAAGCATCAGATGCTGCCATACCCCAATGACAGCGTTCAACAATAGTTAAAAGTCTACCATGACAAACTTTCCACATGAAGCACCTACTCCTTTGAGGTCCAGGCCAACTTCAAGTAAGACCTCTCATTTTCAAGTGTTTAAACTTTGTACATGACGAAGAGTACACCATAACCAATTATTAATGATTAAACTGTCACCTTAGTCCCTCACTTTGTAAGGTGTAACACCTTACATTAACTACCCTTAATTCCCTATTTAGGAAAATAGAGGATTTAAAATTTCCTTTTTAACATATTAAAATCTCTCGTCAAACGGACGGAGTTTCCTTTATTTGTCAGACTTTCCAAAAATTAGTTTTTCTTCAACACGTGATAAACAAATTCATTTCAATAACCAGAATGCCAGCAGGACATATCAACAACATGCATCACAGATTAGTGCAACATCATGAACACATCATAGCATCAGGATATAAACATCAGAGTACGCAACACTATAAACAAGTTTGTAAACGGTATTTTCCAAAAATACTCCTTTCCCCAAAGGAGTTGTCCTGGGCCCACCCAAAAGATATCCTTACATATTTACATAATCAAAACGAATCACATCATCATATCAAGGCCTAGGACATTTCCATGTCCTACTATATAAACCCTACTCTCCCTGTAAGGGAGAGTACTCTTGCTCGGCCGGACTATGTGCTAGCTCGGGCTCAGTACCTGTGGAAAAATGGTAAGGAGGTGAGCATTACACATAAAGTAGGAATAACAGTTTCTGATATGACATAATAACTGACTAAGCCAAACACTCATAGTTCACATAATCATCTAGTCATTCATATCATGCTCACAGACACATCAGAAACAGAATGTCAGTTTTCTCATCCTATTCACTTTCACACTTATTTATTCTCATAATATTTCTTCTATCTTATTTCTCACCTTTTCGTTCTCTTTCCCTCATCCTCATGCTTTATCATATCTTATTAACCTTTTCTTTATTATTGTCTTTCATATTATCTTTCTTTCTTTTGATCACATCTTTCATATTCTTTAGGATATTGTAAGTATTCATCTTTACGTACGGTCCGATTCGCGCCACATCGCAGTCGTCCGCACGATGTAAGTGTGTATTATTTATTTGTGCGCACGGTCCGATTCGCATCACATCGCAGTTGGCCGGCGTACGATCCGATTCGCGTCACATCGCAGTCGGAGCGTACGATCCGATTCGCGCCACATCGCAGTCGGTCGCACAAGTTTAATGTATATTTTCATTATCGCGCCTGGTCGATTCGCGGCTTATCGCAGTCGACCTCGCATTATTATATTTTTATTATTATCGCACCTGGTCGATTCGCGGCTTATCGCAGTCGACCTCGCATTATTATATTTTTATTGTTATCGTGTCTGGTCGATTCGCGACTTATCGCAGTCGACCTCGCATTATTATATTTTTATTGTTATCGCGCTTGGTCGATTCGCGGCTTATCGCAGTCGACCTCGTATTATTATGTTTTTATTTTTATCGGGCCTGGTCGATTCGAGGCTTATCGCAGTCGACCTCGCATTATTATGTTTTTATTATACATTAACTCGTATTTCTCTCTTAATCTATCACTTTCCTTTTCAATTGTTCACTCATCACTTCCATGATCTTTATACTTCCACTTTTCTCTTCCCCATGTAATTATTTCTTTCACCTATCCATTTTCACCTATCAATTACTAACTCTTTTATATTTACACTTCCTTAGTCCCTAATCAATTTATTATTCTCAATTAACATTCAATCACTTCACAACAATAAACACATATATCACATGTAATCATCACATATAAGTTCACAACCATCATTATTTCCTTGGTTCTTAGCTCTAGTTATATATTCTATCAACTACCCTAATGTGTAAAATCCTAAACTAACAACTAATTCTTAGCAAGCATTATATACATACTAGAAACTTATCCCTAAAATAAGGTAATACTCACTCCTTACCTCAAAAGCAATGAGAGATAAGGAAACTTCACAAACCTTAGCCTTTAAGCTTTACCCTTGCTCCTCAGAGTATCACCCCCTTAGAGCCTCAAACCAACAAATACCAAGTGTGTGTGAACACTAGCCAATGGAAAGTGAGGAGAAGGATGAAGGCTTGACCTTAAGGGATCTCCATGTGTGATGTTGTTCGGACTTCAAGGGAGGAGAAGGGAGAGAGGCTTGATTCTACTTGTTCTTGAGAAGGCATGTGAAGCTCTCCATGGCTATGGAGTTGAAAACTTCAAGAGAAATAGAGAGAGGGGAACGAATTTGAGAGGGAGAGAGAAGGGTGATCTTGCACTTATTTTCATGCTTAGGGTTTGAAGATGATTAAGATGATGATATTCTTGATGATTATAGTGCTTGATTTTCTAGGGTTTGTTAATTGATGATGATGATGCTTGTTCTTGGACCATGAGAGCAAAAGGAAGAAGATGATGAATGAATGAATGAAGATATTTTGTTGTTGCCTTGTGTTTCTCTTTTCTTTGCAAAAAAGAAATGAATTTGTGGTCACAAATTAATGGCTTCTTAGAGAAGCCACCTTTGTGTGGTCTCCAAGTTATTATTTTTTTTCATGTCTGACCATGAGGTAATCGATTACCTTCATAAGTAATTGATTATCTCATGAATTTCGTGCTTATTTTTCCATTCCATAGAGTAGGTAATCGATTACCTTGTCGATTACCTTCAAAAGTAATCGATTACCTTGCTAGATTTTCATCCCTGACATTTCAAAAATGTCATATCTCTTTCATTAACCGTTGGATCTTACTCAAATTTGGAGGTAAGCTCCCTAAGACCATTATCTTCACATCCAACGGTGGAATTTGTGTTTAGATTTTTAAATATTTTACTTTGAAATTCCAAATATAGGGTGTTTCTAACACCGAAAACACCATTTTTAACTCTCGTTTGGTCTTCTTTAAATTTCCTATCCGATGCCAATGCTTCTTAACTCCTTTATGGAACCTAAGGAGTCCTAATTCCATCACTTCAAACCTCCTTTAGCATAATTATCCTTTGAAAGTGATGAGTGAAATGTTGTTGGTGTGTTTTGCTTTGTTCTTGTTTATTTGAACATGTGTTTGAAATATGTGGCTCACATGGAAAGCTTCCTTGAGAAGCTTGGAGAATGAGTGGTGGAGAAGAGAAGCTTCCTCAAGAAGCTTTGACTTTTTGGCTTTTGATCAACCTATTTTTTTTATAAGAGCACGTGTGGTAATCGATTATCACCCTAGGTAATCGATTATCTTCTCAAAAATCAAATTTAGGGCTTTTCACAGGAGCATGGTAATCGATTATCTCCCCAAGGTAATTGATTACCTTGCTAAATTTTCAAATTTTGATTGTTTCTAACTCTAAGGCATTCTCGTTAACTCCTACATGCATTTTGGCCATGATTATATGATTTTGCCCTAGCTTACTCTTACGATTTTCATTAGCTTGACTTAGATTTATTCTAATTAAGCTTGGAATTAAAATCCGGGATGTTACATAAGGAGCTTTCATTTTAGTCCCTGATTTTTCAATAATTCCTCATTTCCTCTTTAGTCCCTCACTTTGAAAAAAGCTACTCACGTTAGTCGTTGACAACTTTCTCCATTCATAGACCTTAACATCTTACACAGGTGGTCGTTAAATAACTTATATGACGTTTAGTTGTTGTGCTGATGTCACAGATTCATCAGCTGCCGTATTTTTTGCAGTTGTCAGAGCTTCAACAGCCACCTTATCTACAATTGCCTTAGCTTCTGCAGCTGCCTCTTCAGTGGCCTTACTGCCTTAGCTTTTTCTTCCTCCAATTTTTGTCTTTTGAATTTAGCATCATGTGTAAGATGTTAACGGCCACGTGTGTATATAATTTCACAGCTACGTATGTAAGACGTTAACGTTTATGAACAGAGAAAATTGGGGACTAACGTGAGTGACTTTTTTCAAAATGAGGGATTAAAGATGAATTATTGAAAAGTCAGGGACTAAAGTGAAAAACCTTACAAATTGAGGAACTAAAGTGACAGTTTAGTCAATTACTCCATCTGTTCCAATTTAACTGTCACTTTAGAAATTTCTCACGGATTAAGATAGTCATTTAATGCTTTAATTTTCAAAAGAATTATTAGATAATTTTACTATTATATCCTCAAAGTACATTAATTATCACCCATTTCACATGTTTCAACACATTACATGCAAGTTTAAAGTTGGAAAAAATCAATTAATACACCATCGAATTCCTACAGCGACAAATAATTTGGGACAAGTTAAAAAGACTAAAGTGACAAATATAAAGTGGAAGGGAGGGAGTATTAATCAATTTTGTGCCTTTGATAATTTTATAAAGGATTTTTCAAATTCACGCATGTCTTGAAATACGTGATATTAAAGTAAGTACTCCCTCCCGTCTTATTTATAAGACCCTTTTGGGGGTTTTCACTCCCACCAAGGAGAGTGGATAAATTGTTAGTGACATTGAAAATGTAAAAATTTGATATACTTTTTAAAAACTACCCCTATAATTATTATTGGAACTCTAAAAAATATTGACTTTATAGGGGTGTTAGTGGAAAGAAGTAATTAAATGCTATTGAAAATTGAAAAAGGGTCTTATAAATGTGATCAAAATAAAAACCCCAAAAGGGTCTTATAAATAGGACCGGAGAAAGTAATTTTCATGAGAAAACTCAAATTATCAATTTCAATGTATTAAACAAACCACTTTTTATCATCTAAAATTTTTTTAACACGTGCTATAAAATACTTCTTTTAACCCTATATATAAGATTTTTTAGGAAAAAATTGATCTTATTTGCAAGACTTTATTTCAATTTTCAATAATATTTAATTATTTCTTTTCAAGAACATCCTTATTAAGTCAACAAAATTTTTTTTATAAGCAAAGTATTTTTGATTTTTTTTACGGGGATAGGGGAAGGGGATTTAAATCTATCATATAGTTGCACCCAGAATTGAACCCGAGACTTCCAACTCTCAATCCTTAAGACTTGATACATAACCATGTGGGCTACACCCACTTGTTAACACTTTCTAGAATATCCCAATAACAATTTTTAGGGTAGTTTTGAAAAAGTATATTAAATATTTAGATTCCCAATGCCACTAATAACCTTAATCCACTTTCTTGGTGGACATAAATTACAAAAAAAAAATATTACATATAGGGCAAGAGGGAATATACAATTAAAAAAACCTTTTTATAAATTATTTTCATTTTAGTAGGGGTAAATTGTTTTATTAATTTTTACAATAATAGCATTAAATTTTGGAATTTCTTAATCGGAAGAGAGGATTGCAGCTTGTGGCGGTTTGATACGGGACTAGTCTGGGGCATTTCTGCGTGGTTTTGGTTGCAACGTGGGTGTTTCTTCTGCAGTGAAAGCAGAACTATGGGGTCTCTTTTGGGGTCTAAAGATGGCGCAAGATTTAGTTATTCAAGAGCTGATTGTAGAAATGGATTCTTTAACAGCAATTGCACTTGTCAATAAAGGCGGTTCAGATACCCATCATTACTTTGGTATTATTCGCAGGATAAGGCTGGTTTTGGATGGGAATTGGCGTGTGACCATAAAGCATATTTATCGTGAGGCTAATCGTTGCGCTGACGCTCTTGCTAATGCTTCCCATGGGGGATTTTAATGTTTCTTTTATTACTGTTGTTCCTTCTTTTTTAGGAAGAGTGATTATGGAGGATGCTTATGGTGTAATGTTTCCTAGTATGGTTGTCTAGGTTGTTGCTTTTTTGGGCTTAGCCCCGTTGATAATAAAAAAAAACATGATACGACAATCGATCTATGATATTTTGTTAATGTTAAATTTGATGAGCCAATAGGATATGATAGGCTTGCTATCTTGTTTTCTATTTATATCTTGTTTACCTGCTAGTGTATTTTCTATCTTATGGTTGAAAGTTGAAACTGTGTTAAAAATGAAAATGATAGGATATTGCAGTGTTCCAGCCTTCCAGGTTATAACCTCGCTCACACATAAGCATTATTGTAACAATCATAATCATACTACCATCGTCATAAACACCTCATCGATATCATTGTTATCTGGTGTGCACCAAACACTGGACAAGATTAGAGTTATCTTACTCATATCCTTTATTGGTCGTATAATTTTTCGATCTTGTCCTAACAACCAAATGAGTCCACAAAGTATACTATTGCATTTAAAAATTAAAAATTTAAAATAATAAATTTAGCTTTTTTATACTCTTTCTGTCCCATCATAGTATAAGAAATTTTTTTAAAAAAAAATTGTCCCTGTTTATAAAATCTTATTCCACTTTCCAATAGCATTTATTTACTTCTTTCAATAAACAATCATATTTAATTGACAATTTTTAGATTTCCAATAATAATTATATATATAGCTTGAAAAAAATATATCAATGTTCACCTCTACAATATTACTAACACTACTAACTACATTTTTTCATGGACATGAAATCTATCAAAATGGTCTTATGTTAAGAGAACAGAGAGTATATATATAGTGTGTTTTATGGCTATTTGCGAGTTTTAAAAAAATTTTAAATAATATAAGAATTTTCGGTGTATTATGACTATAATATTTCAATATAATCACTATTAATGAAAGAGAATGATATTAATAAAGGTAAAAAAAAATTGTGAAAAATAAGAGCATGTAACACTCCTTGAATATCATCTTACTTTATAAGAAAAGTAAGAAGTTAATGAAAACTTAGACTTGTTATCGTTGGAAAAAGATCTGAAAATAATAATTTTCCCTTCCCTTGAAAATTCCTTTTCACAAACACTTGATTAGTAATGAGGTTGACTAACAAAATCAGAGTTTGCGGAAACATAGTAAAATCATCATATTATACCCCCAAAATATATCAAGTGTAACAAGTCCATTTATACCAAATAAGTATAATTATCAAACTAAAGTCCTCTTATGATACCTTTTTCCAAAATATGTATCATATAAATTCTATTAAAAATAGAAATGTTATAGAGCTGGTCACTGGTCCTTTGTCCAAACATTCATCTGGCTGGATCCTCGATATCTGCACAACGGGTTCACAACCCACATTATGCACCTAAGGAACATCTCCCCTTACTGATTCTTGTGCAAGCTAGATGCACGATCAACATCTAATAAGGGCATGGGGGTTAGCTATACATATTCGCATAATCAAATGAGAATAAAACTAACATCCACAAGTCAACATGTAGCAAATCATTATGCATAATCATATGAGCACACCCGGTTAATCATAATAATTCTTTCAATGCAGGTGGCATGATGCATGATTTTCTTCCACAACTGAGGCCTCTAAAAGTTCATCTTGGACGTCCATCCAATACACCCTTGTGTTCCCGGAACACCGACATTCGTTCCCAGAACGTAATGCCGAACCATACTTGGATAATACGCATCACTCCCAGAGTGTGCACCACGTTCCCAGAACGTGTAGCAAACCATACTTGGAATAATAAGCACCACTCCCAGAGTGTGCACCACATTCCCAGAACGCATAACAACCAGGTCCCGGACACTGGTCACATATCTATAATGTGTCATCAAGTAGGTTGCATATCAATGTGTTCCCAGAACACTAACATACGTTCCCAGAACGTATAAAACCAGGTCCCAACACTGGCCACATATCTATAATGTGTCATCAAGTAGGTTATAATTTGGTACTCCCGGAGTACCCTCCTCATATTCCCAGAATATGATAAACGTTCCTACCAACCAAACTTCCATTCTATATGGATGCACAATCATCAAGGTTGGTTTTATCTTTAATTCTATTATTATACCGATGTGTTCCCAGAACACTAACATACGTTCCCAGAACGTATCGCAAACCATACTTGGAATATAATCAAGCACCACTCCCAGAGTGTGCATCACGTTCCCAGAACGTGTCCAAGAAACCATGTCCCAGACAATGGCCACATTCCCAGAATGTGTCATCAAGTAGGTTGCATCAGTTTAGTACTCCTAGAGTACAGGGTCACGTACCCCGAACATCACAAACCATCCTTGCCAACCTATTTCATTACCTTTCTCTATGCATGCATTGCATACATAATTACTAAGGTTGGTCTTTCCATTAATTCCATTATTATGACTTAGAAAACACAACTTCTGAATGATATCTTGAGGTATGGCTTTACTCATAAAATTCACCTTTGAATTTAAATTTAACATATGCTCATAGACCTGGATTGAGAGAATGTAATCTTTGGTATCAAAAATCCTTACTCAAAAACTTAACTTTTATTTTTAAGTTTCAGGTACTAACCGGTTACAAAACCATTGATTTTCAAAGAATCTTTCCTTGATTTCTCTACTCAATCCAATAACAAGGTCTTAGCATAACAGAATACCTCAAGTCCAACCATAATATCATTCAAAAGATCTAAGTCATAATCCAATTTCATTTATGCATAATTTCCTCTTGAAATTGTCTCATTACACTAAGGTATTAACTCTTTAATTTCAATCTGAGCCATAACAGTATAATCCACTTCATTTCAGATTGTTTCCAATGAAATTAAGGCCTAGATTTGAGTAGCATCAATAAGACCACAAGACTGATTTCAAAAACTTATTTTCTTTTACAATTTTACAGTGTCTAACCGGTTACAATTATCGAGTAACCGGTTAGATTGTGCAGTCAGCACACTGAATATGAGGTTTTGCAAACCATTCTTTTCATTACTCAAATCTAATCAATTTCAACATTCAAAAGAGTTCATATACCTTAAGTAAACATGTTTAATCACAGAAACACATTCACCTTGCATGCATTCAATTTAGATACTCAAATTGCACATAATTGCACATATTTCACAACTTAATGCATCAATTCACGTAATATCCAATTAAGTCATGAAATCAACATCAACATAGCTTGCATGCATCCAGATAACATTGCTCAAAACATCAATTGAGCTCAAATTGGCCTCCAAGCCATTTAACCATTTCAACTTATGCCCTTTGAGTCTCTTGGTGACTCATCCTATATTTACCACAATTTATTCTCATTCTAGCAAATAGTAAGCTTCCCCCTTACCTTATTTTCGTGCTTGATCCAAAACATTGCAGAGAGAAAGGCTCCAACATAGATCTCCATTGAATCCACTATATGCAGATAGAGTTGGACAGGGTACCAAAACCAGGGAAATTGACATGCAAAACCCAATTAAGAATTGGGGAAAATAGTCAAATTGAGTTCTCTGCAACATGCACTAGAGGTAGGAATAGATTTGAAACCAAAAGGGTTTGTGTGCTTACCAAAATCGAGCTTCAAAGTCAGCTCCAGAAATCAGAAGCTGAGGTTTGACAGCATCAACACCTCAACTTGGCAAGCTTCGTTCTCTTGATTCGGGGACTCTCAACTCACAATCTTTATATCAATACAAAGCCCTTGATGTGAGCTTTGTAACAGTGTATCACTCATGTTCTAACTCTCAGAAACGAAGGAGAATTTCAGAGACGAACTTACAAACCCTAAACAGAGCTTCAACCCTAAATTCAGAGAACCAACCCCAAATCCTTCAGCAATCCAGCCTTTTATAGACGAATTGGAGTAACATGCAAGGCGACACGTCTATCTCCACTCAAGGAAGGAAGGAATCGTGGCAATTTCTGGGTTAAAACGCGTGATTACTCATCAAACGCACTAACCCAGTTTTCTGAGTTCATCGTGCAACCGGTTACATACTGATAAAATTCAAAAATTAATAATTTAGTTACTCTTTCTTCAAAAACCTTTTTAATATTGCAATTAGGTCCCAACCCAAAGGCTAATTTACAATATTCACATTTTTGTACAAAATAACCATATAAAAATATATCTCATATTTTTATATCAAAACACATAATGTACAAAAACTAAAACCTTCAAAACTAATATAAATCAATTATAAAATAATTGTTATAATCAATTTCTTGGTTATTTGGGAGACGAAAATTAGGGGTGTTACAGAGCACGCATAGTTGTGAAAATACAATATTAATTATGCATTGAGTTTCTTATCAACATATATTAAAATTGGAGAAGTAGAAGGGTAAAAAAAGATTTCCCTCCTTAAACACCCATTTTCCCTCCTAATGGTGTATTTCTCTCATAAATCCATCATTAAGTGTGTGTTTTGTATCTTTTAATCTTAGCCGTCTATCATATTTTATTAGATTAAATCATAACCGTCTGTTTTGTATCTTTTAATCTTAGTCGTCCATCATATTTTATTAGATTAAATCATAACCGCCTATCATGTTTTCTTAGAAACATAATATTCATAATTAATAATTGTCATCATCAACATAATCATCAACATATTATAAAATAGGAGAAGTTGAGGGTTAATCTTACTTTCCCTCCAAATGATATTTTTTTCCTCCTAATTTCTTTTCTAATTGCAACCATGCATTGCAAGTAAATCACACCCGTCCATATCATTTCTAATCTTTTCATTTCTCTCTCTCTATATATATTATTGTATTCTTCACTACATATTTATAATAAATGCGATCAATCAATATTAAGGGTAAAAAATGTTAAATTTAAATAAAAAACTATTTTAAAAAAAAGATACTTTATATATAATGCATTACATAATATCATTAGACGAAACTAATAAAAATGATAGAAAAATATAAATTAAACAAAATAATAAAAGAAAAGTTTAATAAAAATATATACATCTGAAATATTTTAGCAAGAAAGTATCAACACATGTGAAATTTCAACTAAAAAGTTTTATTCAAAATATTAACATAAAAAATTAACATGTTAATTATTCATCTTTATCTATCTATCTATATCTATAATTTTTTCGTTAATGAATCTATATTTATAGTTTTTGTTTAATTTGCATGAGCTCATTTCAATTTATAATAAAACTTAATTATTACCACATTCCAAAATTTGCTTATAAAAAAAATTTTAATAAATATTTTGCTATATATTATTGTATTCTTTACTACACATTTATAAAAAATGCTATAAATCAATATTAAGGGTAAATTTTTATTTTTGTGTGTATTCCTTGCGGAACCACCGGTATCTCAAGAGCACCCTTAATATCGGGGAGTCCTTGAGACTAATCCGGAGCGAGCTGTGTGACTGGATGTTTTTAGTGGGAATCGAACACGGGGCTACTAACACCCGTGTCCCATTCCCAAGATTTCAGTTGAGGTCTTACACCAACTGAACCAAACCCCGTTAGTTAAGGGTAAAAAAATATTAAATCTAAATAATTTTTTTTTAAAAAAATAATATTTTTTTTTTATATATATATATATATATATATCTAATGCACTACAAAATATCATTAAACAAGACTAATAAAAATATAAAAAAATATAGGTAAAAAATAGTAAAAAAAAAGTCTAATAAAAATATATATATCCAAAATATTTAGCAAAAAATTGTCAATGTGTGTGAAATTTCAACTAAAAAGTTTCATTCAAAATATTAAAGTAAAAAATTATCATTTAATCCATATATATTTATCCATCTGTATCTATAGTTTTATTTTTCCAATTTGCATAAACTCATTTCAATTTCTAATAAAACTTAATTACCTTTTCCAAAAAACGCTTATAAAAAAAACTTCTTTTAAAAAATATTTCAATTAAGTCAGCACCTTTTAAAATGTCAATAATATCTTTAGAGGTAGTTTCAAATAAATATATTAAATTTGTACAATTTCAATGTTACTAACAAAATTAACCTACCTTCATGATGGATGTAAATTTCTCATAAAGATTTTAGATTTAGGATTGAGGGAATACTCTCGGCCTTCGTCCCATTTAACGATTGAGGAAATACTCCCGACCACAGGGATGGTAGAAAATCACAAAAATAAGAAATATTAAGGAGACAAACATTTAATGAAGGTGACTGCCTTCAAAATTAAATGCTTGAGGCAACTAAAGGTAACGTGTTCTCGCCGGTGATGTAAGGATAAAGATCTTTTTCTCTTTTAAGTATTTTGCTTCTCATATATAAGTTTGTTCATGGTTCTTTCCAAATAGATGTTCTTAAGTCGTGTCTAAACTTTAGAAGTTGGAAGTACAATTGGTTTTTGTTTTGTTTATTTACATTTTTAATTTTCAATTCAACATGTTTTTATTGGTTATTACAAATATATTTTTTCACTTCAACATGTGTCAAATAACTATGATTTTTCCTTGATAATGATAAGTGTGTGACAAAAGACATATTTAAATATTTACATTTTGCTTAATATATAGATAGAAGTTTGTGTATTATATATTATACTAATTTTATATTATATAATTGTCCCACCAAAAAAACAAGAAAAAAAATAATAACAGTATTTTTAAAGTATACATGATTGTTTCACATATTATAAATATTTTTCAAAATTTTTATCGCATTTTATCTAATTATAAGTATTGTATTCCGATTTGATTACATAAATTTGTCTGATCATAAAAAAATAAATTTCAATGTAAATTTGTAATAATTAAGAAAAATACCATATAAAATATAATTCCAAAAAATGATAGATTTATTGTCCGTTAAAAAAATTCACATGTAAATAAAATTAATATTTAATGTTTTAACAAATGGAAAGCCCTCAAAAAAAAAATAAAGGATAGCAAAATTTAAGACATGTGCATCGCACGAGCAATTTTCCTAGTAAAATAACAATACACGGAAAAATTCTATGAACATTTATAGCATAGTTGTGAAAATTTGGTCCTATTTGTAAGGTTATAGTCCAATTTTAAATAACATTTAATTACTTCTTTCCGAAAACATTATTATTAACTCAACACTTTTTATAATAATTCTAATAACAATTACCATTTGTTCCTATTTATCGATCATTTTTCAAACAAAACCTACCATTTAAGAAATACAATGATTGTTTATATTTTGAATATATTAACTGTGTTTTTTTAAGTATGCCCTTTCTCTTTTTATAATTATTAATTTTTATCCACTACTTACGTAAACACATACTTATTTAATAAGAGTAAACATGAAAAATGACATTTATTACACTCTTAAAATCCTCAAAAAGGAATATAAAAAGAAACAAAAAATTTATTCAAAAAATGACATATAATAATAACAAGGAATGAAGGAAGTATACGATAGTTGTGAATAAGTATATTAAATGTTTATATTTCCAATACCACTAACAACATTAATTTACTTTCTTGATAGACGTAAATTTTTCCCAAAGGATCTTACCTATAAGACAAAAGATAGTTACTTCATCTATTCCTTAACTTTTGGCTTTTAAATAAAGGATGAAGCAAACATATTAAGAAAGTATGGATTATGATAAATTTTGTATGTATTTTGTCCAAAATACCCCAGTTTTATCCTTATTAAAAATTGTAGTAGTAATACTTAATTTTTAAGGTTGTGTTAGGCCACTTTTTAAGAAATACAAACAATGTAATCTATTATTGGAAAATTAAGTCCAACAGTTTTTGATATACAAAACACATCATTTTTCTTTGCAAAACTATCTCTTTTGTCCGATTAAACAATGTCTTATGTCTTAAGGGTACTTGTTAATATTTCCCTAATTTTTATTATAAAGTGTATCCATATTAATTAATTATACTAATAGTTTAAGAATAAAAAAGATGATAAAAGTAAAATTAATAAGATGCAAAAGAAATGATCACACATGAGGTTAAAATTGAAAAAGAAAATTGATTAAGTATTGAAATTAAAAAAAAATAAATTATAGAATATAATGAAAAAATGGCTTAAATCAAAAAGTTATTCGCTCCGTTTCTATTTATCTACATTATTTCAAATAAAATAATTCATCCGTCCCATAAGTTATGTTCATTTAGGTTTTTTATTTTATCTCATAAGATACGTTCTTTTAGAAACCCGATACTTGTCCATACTTCTTTTTTCAAGTATACCTTTCTTTATTATATTATCTTTTTCACCACCTATTTCTTCATCTTTCTTCAATATAATCGTCATACATTTATTATTACTCTTTGTCCTATTATTAATTGAGGGTAATTTAGTCAAAATATACCAAATTCTTACATCATTTACTCAAAATATACCAAATTCTTACATCATTTACTCATTTCTTCATCTATGTGCAAGATGCTAAAAGAGCTTAATTTATAGGACGGAGGTAGGGATGAGCAAAATACCCATGCCCGCGGGTACCCGCAAAAATACCTGCAACAAGTACCCTGTAACACCCTATTTATAATTACCCTTAATTATCTCATAAGAAAATAATGACTTAAAAATTTCTTTTTAGAAACTCATTAACTTCTAAAAATCTCTGTCAAAATGGACAGAGTTTCCTTTGTTTTATGGACATTCCAAAAATTTAGTTTTTCTGTAACCTGTATAAATCAAAATATTCATTTCATCCAAAAGCCAACAGGGCTATGCATATACAGTGTGCATTAAAATGCAACCACATCAGAGTTTTGTCGCATCGAAAACTTGTAAAATAACTACAAGTTTTGGACTCAAAATAAGTTCCCAAAAAATAATACTTCCTAATCCATAGGAAGTGGTCCTGACTCACCCAAAAATGACAATTTACAATTCATATACCAAATATCAACATTATATACCAAACCCAAATTAGCCAGGACAACCAAAAGTCCTAAACCACCCCTAACTACTCTCCTTGTGAGGGAGAGTGCACCTGCTCGGCGGGGGTTGTGCAAACTCAATCTCAGTACCTGTGTAAAAATAGTAAGGAGGTCAACATTACACATGAAGTAGAAAGCAATTTCTAACTAGACATAATAACACACTAAGTCAAACATAACAAACACATAGCACATATATTTTCATTTAACATTCAAATCATGTTTATGCTCATTCAAATGTTTTCATTAGTTCCTTTTTTCTTATTTCCATTCCTTTACTTTTCTCTTATCCATTCTTTTCATATTTTCATATTTTCATATTTGCACCACTAGGACTTGAATGCACCTGCTAGGGCGTTTGGTACACCCATTAGTTACTTTGCACCCATCAGGACTTTGGCACCCATTAGGCTTCACCCGTTAGGACCATGTTTATTACTTTGTCTATTCTTATCATATTCTTTTTCATAATCCACTTTATTTTCTTTAGTTCCTTTTTCCTCATTCAAATCTCTTTTTATTTGGCAGCGAATTGATCCATTGGGTACACCGACGCCTAATGGGGCGTTTGGACCTAATGGAGCGTTTAGCCCGATGGAGCATTTTGCCCTAATGGGGCGTTTGGAACACCTAGCAGGGCACCTAGTGTGCCAGTGTTCCCCAACGATCAATTCGACTGCTTTCTCTTTAATTTAGTTCGTTGTTCGTTCATTTGTTGGTTTTATCATTCGTCACTCAACCCATATTTATCACACAATCATTACGATTTACATATTCAATTTCTTAAGCTCATGCTTTCATTCCCAGTTCATTTTATTTATCATTTATTAATTTTACACTACCACATATACTACTCTAATCATTCAAGCATACATAACAATTATCGCACATAATCATTCTCAAGCATCAAGTAGAGGTCATATTCTTCATTTAAACATTCATAACCACAATTAACACTTAGCATATACATTCTAGCACAATTATCAATTAGGATTCATTTCATTTATTTACATAATCACCATATTATCATCATTTACTAACCTATGGTTAATATCCCTAAACTAAGCACACATTTTTAGCCATCACCATGAACTAACTAGAAACTATTTTCTAAGTCAAGGTAATACCCACTCCTTACCTCAACCTTGTAGAGGGAGGAGGAAAATACCAAACCCTAACTCTTTTGAACCATAATAGATTAGCCACCAAATGTGTAGTGAGAGGGAGGAAGAGAGCTTGATCCCCAATCCTTGAATGTAGAGAGAGAAAACTTCAAGCTATGAGGAGAGAGAAAATAACCCATGGAGTAAAAGAGATATAAATAGTTAGAGATGGGGGGTGATAAATTCGTGTAACACGAAGGAGGATAGGAGAAAAGCTTGAATCAACTTACTTTGAGCTTGGCAATGGAAGAATTGAAGAATGGGTGTTGAAACCCTTGAACCCTAACTCCTTGCCATGGTTGAAGACAGGGAAAATGAGAGATTAATGGAGGTTCTAGTGTTTATGTGTGATGGAAATCAAATTTGTGATGATGATTTGTTGGATTTTTAGGTGAATTTTTGGAGTGGAAAAATCTAGGGTTTGAAAGGGAAAAATCGCCCAAGAGAGAAAGGAAGGAAGAGTGGTGCGGTTTTGGGGGTGAAATGGCTGCACCAGTCTTAAAATTTGGTGTGCGCCTGGGCGTGGGTTTCTAGCGCGTCGTTTCCTGATCTGATGCGCCTGACGCATGCCTGGGCATGTTGTGTGGTGCGCCTGGGCGCATAACAACCTATGAGCACCAGCCATTTTAGGGCTGGCGCGCCTGGGCGTGCACCGGTGCGCCTGGGCATGGCTTGAGGAACTTTCACTCAATTTGATATATCTTTTTCGTTAACCGTTGGATCTTGCTCAAATTTTGAGGCAAGCTTCTCAAGACACTTATCTTCACATCCAATGGTGGAATTTACGTTTAAAGTTGTAGATATTTTATTTCTAATTTCTTAATACAGAGTGTTTTCTAACACCGAAAACATCGTTTTTAACACTTGTTTGGTCTTCATTAATTTTTCTACTTGATACCTATGCTTCTTAACCATTTCATGGTACTCAAAGGAAATCTAATCTATCACCCTAAATTCTTTTATGCATTTATTTTAACCTATTCTTATGCTTTTATAAGTATAATTTGCTTATAATTAAAATCAGGATGTTACATACCCGCACTATTCCCTTGGAGGTGATGATGGGTATTATGATACCCGCCCAGCAGCTACCCATATATATATAATAATATTTTACGAATAAATATTATATATATATATTATTGTTTTTTTATTACTTTGAGAACATATAAATTTTCTTTTATTTATACTCCCTCCGTCCCATAAGTTTTGTTCATATAGGTTTTTCATTTTGTCCAAAAGTTATGTTCTTTAAGAAACTCAATACTTATTTATATATACTTCTTTTTATAAGTATACCCCTATTTATTATATTATCTTTTTCACCACTCATCTCTCTATCTCTCTTCAATATAATATTCATACATTTATTATACTCTCTATTCTATTATTAAATGGGGGTATTTTAGTTTAAACACATTTAATTCTTGTATCATTTACTCATTTCTTAATCTATGTAAAACCTTTAAAACAACTTAACTTATGGGACGGAGAGAGTATCTTATAATGAATTTTAAAGATGAAATTATAATGATAAACATTTAACATATGTATGCAATTATTCATCTTATAATTATTTTTATGTATAATGATTATTACAAAATATATAATTATATGATAAAAATTTAAAACCCGCAAATACGCGCCGATACCGATTACTCGCACAAATACCCGCCGGTATGGGAATGGGTACGCACTACCCGCGCCCGGGGGTACCCATGCCCATCCCTAGACGGAGGGAGTACATCCTTTAAGAAATGTAATCATTGCTTATATTTTCAAAACACTAATTATATAATTTTTTTCCACTGTACCTTTCTCTCTCTATAATTATTAATTTTTCTTACATATTCACATGAACTAAAACCTATTGAATAAGGGTAAACATGGAAGATAATATTTACTATACTCTTGAAATCAATGTTATTAAAACTGTATCGATGATCAAATCGGTCGGAGCACAGTAAAATAATAATTAAATTGCATGAATGTATACCGGTTAACTCGGACATAATATATATTTCTCTATAAAAATTTCTGCAATTTTTTTAAAAAACATATTCAAATTTAAAATCGATAATTTATAGTTGTCTACTTCAAATTCTTAAAAGCAAGCATCCATAAAAATCACATTCAACGACTTTACAAGTTTATAGTTTAAACTTTAAACTTCAAAATTATAAAATCAAACTTAAAACAGTTATCGCACTTACAAAAAATATTAAGTTTCTTTTATTTTAAAAAGTTAAAAAAAACAAAAACGACGTCATTTTAGGATTTTATGTTAAAAAAAAAGAACTCGTCCGATTCTCAAAATTTCGGCCAGTTTAGCAATTTATTGAAATTTTGGCCAATTTTCACTGATTTTATCCGGTTTGATACATATTCGGTTGGATAGACTATCGCATCAATTAAGGGTTTGATTCACCAGTTTTTTGGTTGAACCGATCGGTATTGTACTATATTTATAACATTGCTTGGAATATTCTACTCCCTCCGTCTCTGAATATAAGACCCTCTTAACATTTATATTTTGTCCTTATTTATAAGACTCTATATCAATTTTCAATGAGCATTAATTACTTTTTTCCACAAGCACCCTTATTTATTTAATACTTTTTAGATTCTCAACAATTTTAATAGGGGTAATTTTGAAAATTCATATCAAAAGTTCACATTTCCAATACAATTAATAAATTAATCAACTTTTTTAATAGACGTGAAATCTTCCAAAAGAATCCTATAATAAGGGACGAAGGGAGTAATATTTTAAAAGACATATAAAAAAATAATTTGTAAAAAATGATAGATAATAAGAAAGGTAAGGTTTTGTTGTTAAAGACAAAATTAATTGTGTTGATCTCAACACCTCGGAAGGATTAGTCTTCGACTGTATTTTGAGTAAAAAAATAAATAAATAAAATTGTAAAGAGCACATTTTACAGAGTTGAGGTCAAGGGAACCTCGAAAATTTTGATGGTTGCATATAGAATTCCTCATTTCATCGAAGGCATCAAATGAATACTTGTTGAACGTTGTTAATCTCATAGAATTGGTTACCAGCAGCAACAGGTTTGACCATAACTCAAAGAACCACCACCCTAAATCCAACTACACATCATTATCTTGTTCCCTATACTGCTCAATTCCTTACCAATCCCCTTTCTACCTTGATCCTACTTTTAAGGTTTATTCCTCAATCTCATTCCATTTCCTTATTCTGCTTTTCAATTTTTAATTGTGTTTTTCATAAGATCTGAACCCTATGGTTCATGGGTCTTGATTAAAATGTTGAACTTTATTGCACCATAGACGCTATTTGATAAAATTGACAACAAAAAAGTTATTTTTTTTTTTCATTTCTTTATTACAAGTAAATTGTTTCTGGAACTCAAATTTCAATGACACATATATTGAAATTCGTTGCATGTATTGCCTTCTATATCCTTTATCGGGTTTTATGGAAGCTATTTGATGAAATGACAAAAAAAAAAAAAGAAAAATTTTTTTTGGATTATTTCTCATTGTCTTTATTATCTAAGTAAATTAATTGCTGGAACTCATGTCACCTTCTTGGATTTTGGACACTGGAAGCTGTTTTAGAGATTTCAATTAGATGTTAGTATTGATTAAGTATGATATACTTGGTTTTGATGTTAAATATGTTTGGACTATGTACTGATGATGTTGTGGGCTCATTAATTTGGATGAAGGTTCTTGCTTTGGTATGAGAGTGACATTAGCTTATCTTTTTTTTCTGGTTGGTTCATGTTTAGCTGGAAGATTGAGGATTTTATTTTAGTATTCTCCTCATGTGTGTGATGAGATAGCTTCTTTGCCTACTTTATCATATTAAACACCACTGTATGTTTATGCAGATCCTTTGATTTGTGCAACTTAAGAGGAATTCTGTAATACCCCCCACTAGTTGTAATTTACCAATTTTTCTCTTACAATATATCTCATTTCTCATGAAAAAAATCTACTTAATGAATTCTTTTTGGTATAGAATCACAAACTTGTCCTGTAGTAATTAGCAACAATTTTTTTTTCTGAATATCAGAACCTTCTGGCTACTATTCCATTTGGATACTGAGATTTCTGATTTTTTAACGGATCCAATAAAAAAAATGTTTTTTCAGTAACTCAAGTGAAAATTGGTCAATTTTCAACATCAAAAGTCTACATTAACTCGCCTTTCACTTTGAGAGGTATCTGGAATAAGTGAAAGCACTGCACTGATGAATAGCACCGGGAAACTCCAATCTTCAAGTTCTGAATTGGATCTTGATCGACCCAATCTTGAAGATTACCTCCCTACGGGAGCTACCATTCAACAAGAGCCTCACGGCAAGCTTCGCCTGTATGCCTTCTCTTTTTCAATGTCTTCCTTGCGCTGTTATTTTTATGTTGAGAATAAGTTGGCAGTGAAAAAGAAACAATATTTTATTCACTTGATCTTTTTTGAAAATGAAGATTTAGTTGTCATTTTAAAAATTGTTTTCTTCTGTCTTCTGGAAACCTTTTTCAGGCATGATTTGCTCGACATTTCTCCTACTCTGTCGGAGGCGGCAGGTGCTATCGTGGATGTATGATTTTTCCGTTATCTATTATTTGCCGCTTTCCTGTTTTTGTGGTTTTGATTTATCAACAATTATCTTTAAGTGAATCGATTGGATGAAATTATTATAGAGGGAACTTAGCATCTATTATCTAACATCAAACTTAATGAGTTCGCCATCTTTTAAACGGAACACTGTCCTGCTACCACAAATTTCCTTATCACTTTCTGTTTGGTACTTTGGTTTTCGTCTTTATCTCAGGATGCATATGAAATTTGCTAGAGATACTGTCTTTTTTTGGTATTTTTTAAAACTCCTTTTTGCTTCTGGGTTTTGGTGATTTGCTTACTTGTTCAGAATGCTTTATGTTGGATAGGACTCATTCACAAGATGCTTCAAGTCAAATCCTCCAGAGCCATGGAACTGGAATGTTTATTTGTTTCCTTTGTGGTGTTTTGGAGTTGTAGTTCGATATTTGATTCTATTCCCTGCAAGGTTTGCGTATTCCTTTTACATATTTACTTAAATAATGTTAGGGACGATACGGTAACTAAGAAATCTGCCTATTCACTATTGTAATGTCTGCCTGGCAAATTTTAGATGCTATTATTTTTCTTATGCACTTAGTCACTGAGATAAACAGTATATTAGGAGAATATAATTATTAAGATGTGTTTAAACTTCAACTTTCATTACATCTAATTCGATTTTAGTATTTGGCCTATTTGTCTCTATTTGCTGCTTTTGATGTTAATTGGCTTCTTTGCTGTCATCTTTTCTGGCCATGTGATACCATCCTAATTGACCGTGCAGGGTTCTAGTGTTAACAATAGGATGGATGATATTTCTTCCATCCTTCATGGCAGTGCACTTCCTATTGAAGGGGCATGATAAGTTGAGGAGAAATATTGAGGTGCATATACAACTTTCCATTTTAACTTTTTCAGCATAGATTTCTTTTTCTCTTTTCTCATGCCCTACCAAAACTGCAGCTAATGACCTTTCTACCAGCATGAAATATCAAAGATCTGTTTGAAGTTTAACTGTTTGATTCAGAGTATCTTGAAACAATAAATTACTGGTTCACCATTGTCGTAGTCGTACTGATGGATTATACTACAGTAATTTGTATGGTATGCTAATAATGTATCTTAAAATAACTTGAACGTATCCTGATTATTTACTTCAGGTTATGTAAAATTGGTATCCCCTAGTGTAGTTTTTTTGGTATCTCCTACCTGAAGGGGTACTGTAGAGTGTGAGCCTCAACACAACGGTAAGGATGTTGCCTTGTAACCTTTAAGGTTATGGGTTCAAATTCTGGAAACAATCTTACCGCTTGAAGGGGTAAGGCTACAAACTAATAACCTCCCCAAACCTCACCATGCAGGAGCTTCGTGCATCGGGCCTCCATTTTTTTTTTACTGTGATGTGTTTTAGCCTCGGATGGATTGAAGCATCTATTGCCTGGCTTCAATTCATTTTGCCTCACCTGGTGGGAAAACATGGATTTTGCCGTATCTTTTCATTTGCATTTGTTTTCACCATCAAAGCTGAATCATTTTCTCTTGAAAGCTGAATATTAAAATACAAAAAATAGTCAGGCTCATTGGGAAACGACAAGATTTTTGAATGACTGCATTTAAAGTTCAAGTGATTAAATAGACTAATCGAACAGTCAGTAGGTGTTGAATAATGAAAACCACTCCTGGATAAGTTGTCATTTTTATTATAGAATTTGCATGGAACTAATTTTGGTCATATCCATTGGTGGACATAATTTAGATTTGTCCTTTGTGTATTGATTAACTTGATTGATGGAAGCTGTATGCAGTGGAGAGCATAGGTGCGAGATAATATTTCCTCTCGGTTTGTCATGGCATTAGTCTCTTTTGTGGGTCCTCATTATTTTCACACTATCCTAAGCTTTAATTTATTAGCTTCGATGGTTGATTCTGCAAATGTGATATTGTCTTGAACTGTTCCTGGTTAGGTTCTTTTGTTGGTTTCGTCTTTGCGCCATTTTATCAAAGAAAAAGAAAATATCTCTGTTTACCCCGTTCACATTGACCTTTGGTTTATGAAATTAATTCTCTTGTAAATTGCTCATTTCCTTCAGAGGACTTTGGTGGAGATGATATGCAGTTTCTTTGTTGCATCTTGGACTGGGGTTGTGAAGTACCATGGACCAAGGCCTAGTAGGCGACCAAAACAGGTTTGTCTAACATTTATTGACATTTGCCATATTTATGCGTTCAATCAAGTCTGCAAGAGTAAATGTTGTCTTTTTACTAATCTAATTTTTCCCTTCATTTGTTGATCAGGTTTTCGTGGCCAACCATACTTCCATGATTGATTTCATTGTCTTAGAACAGATGACTGCATTTGCTGTTATTATGCAGAAGCATCCTGGATGGGTTGGTAAGCGCATAGGGCTATCATGTGTGTTTGAATACTAAACAATACACAGAACTTATCTCGATTCATCAATAAGTTTAATTTCTAAGCATTGGCGTGCTGGTGTTTGAATGATTGCACAAAGGTTTTAACTTCTAAGAGAATGGATAGTTCACACAGTATAAAAATGAAAAAGCTTAGGCTGCCCTTTGTTCTTAGGCACACTGCAGTGTATCATTTGCTGTTGGAAGAGTAGAGAATGTGATGAACAACTAGGGATGATTAAAAGAAACATGTAACATGAATCTTGAATCTATATTGTATGTATCTTGAGAAGAATTTATTTATGCATTTTATTCCAATAAATAGCTTCTGTGCAGGGTTGTTGCAGAGCACCATTTTGGAGAGTGTCGGATGTATCTGGTTCAATCGCACAGAAGTTAAGGATAGAGAAATCGTGGCAAGGAAGTAAGTATAACTGAAGATGTTACAAAATGTTTCTCCGATCTTTTTCTTTTTTGCTCACATGATTTTTTATGTTTTAGATTGAGGGACCATGTTCAGGGAGTTGACAACAACCCTCTTCTCATATTTCCTGAAGGAACATGTGTAAATAATCACTATACTGTCATGTTCAAGAAGGTATGCTAAACATTTGCAAATGCAGTAAATGTGGAGTTCTGCTGTCTTGACTTCTGTAAAATAGAGTATCTTTTTGTTATCTTATTTGTCCTCATTGACTTCTATTATTGTTCCTGCTCAGGAAACTTTTATTGAAGCCTTCTATTTTTTCTTAATGATGTTTAGGGTGCTTTTGAACTTGGCTGCACAGTTTGCCCAATTGCAATCAAGTACAACAAAATTTTTGTTGATGCTTTTTGGAATAGTCGAAAGTAAGATGATGTTTCACTCATGATAATTATTTATACAAAGCTCATTGTTTTGTTGCAGTAATAATGGTTCTGATTTCATGCATTTTGCAGGCAATCATTCACTAAGCATCTGTTGCAGCTAATGACATCTTGGGCAGTTGTTTGTGATGTTTGGTACTTGGAGCCACAAAATCTGAATCCAGGAGAAACACCGATTGAGTTTGCAGAAAGGTAAATAATCCTATCTTGATTGTTCCCAGTAGTAAGCTCAGTTGGTAGACCTGCGAGACATGGAATGTTGGAACTAGGGTTCAAATCCTGGTGTCAGCGTTAAATATTTGCCTATGAATAAAAAATAAATTCCTATTTAGGTTATATGGAGAGAGGCCTATGGCTTCCTCTCGGTGTTGAAATTTGTGTCTTTGTTATTTTAAATGATGCAGGGTGAGAGACATAATATCACTTCGTGCTGGCCTTAAGAAAGTTCCTTGGGATGGATATCTAAAGTATTCTCGTCCTAGCCCAAAGCACAGGGAAAGAAAGTGAGTTTGATTTCCTTATTTTTCTAGATGTCATCTATGTGGTTGTATTTTTAGTTATTTTGTTTTGTCGTATAGACGTATAGTTAATGGACTCTATAGATACTATATCCATATACACATTTTTTGCTTATGATTGAAGCATTATGTCACTCATTTGTTTTGGAGAACAACTGCTTCAGCCTTTCTATTTTTCTCAAAATATAGTCAGTATTTAATAATATTTTAAAATTTCTACATTACAAATAGGATTTGTTACGTAGTAGGGTAAGATTTGAAAATTGCTCATCTTGTAGCTGATTCCGTTTGGTTATTTGCATATACCAGTGATGCTATATATTTTTTTTATTAGAATTAAATGAGCTATGTTAATTTGTTGGTTATCATATATTTGTAGGCAGCAGAATTTTGCCGAGTCAGTGCTGCGGCGCTTGGAGGAAAAATGACGTGCTCCTCTTGTATATTATTCTTAGTTTTGCCACTCTTCAACCCTTCCTCCTTTTTTTAATTTCATGCTGCTATTTAATATTTGCATTCATGTTTTTTCAGATACACATGCATCAGTAGTAGAGTAGTTGCCTCAAGTTTTTGCATGGATGGTTTCTGTCTTGGGCATGCCAAGGAAGCTAGATCTTGAAAAGGATGAAAAAACTTGGTTGTTTTCCGAGGGTATACCAAGCGCATTTTAGCCAATTGCGTAGCAATAAATAGCTAAGATGATCATGTATCCAATAACAGAGACATGGTTGAGTCATAAATTTTTCTCCAAAACAGCCGTTTTAGCTATCTTAATACTCTTTTTTTCCTCAAGCCAGCCATGTGAATCAAAGCAATTTTATTTATTTATTTATTTTTTATAAAGTCTAAACCAAGATTTAGTTGTCAATGCAAATTTTTAAAACGTGGATCGAGCTCAAATCGTGGATGACAGGATAGAGATTGGGATGACAGATAGCGGTGGTTTTGTGTGGGTGCGACAGGAGCTGCTGTTGGTCCTTGGGTTGTTGGTGGTGATGAGGTTGGTTCTCGTGGGGCTTGTCCACAGAAGTCAGGGGTCGTCGTCAATGATGTGTTTTGCTCGACGGCAATGGTTGCATGTAGAGACTAGGCAGCCAAGATATTTGCAGTGTGAGGTGGGGAGAGGTGATTATATGTCTTAGCGGTGTTTATAAGGCAAGATGATGGAGTTCGACTCGGGTGGTGGTTCGCTTTCTTTGCTTCACTTATTAAGGACATTAAACACATTTCTCAAAATGTGAAGGTTACTGGGATGCATGGCTTTAGAAGCCAATAAAGTTGCTGATTCTCTGGCTAAGCATGGTCATGCTTTAAATGTTGGGTGTTACTACCATGCAATCAAAAATTGAATAGTTGCTATGCAACCCATTGTTAAACGAATAAAACATTGTCATCTAAGACATGTATGTCACATCATTACTTAAATTAGTCAAAATTAAGTTTTGCAATTTAGTCCAATATAAAAACTAGATTATTGTAATTTAGTCCTTTTGTACTTTTAGACAAATTATAAATTTTAATTTTTTTTATATAAAAAAAAATTCTTAAATCCAGAACTCATCTTCATTTCTCAAAGGACTAAAATTTTAATTTACTATTTAAGTTGGACCAATTTGCAAAAAATTAAATTTGACTACTTCAAATGATGACATGGCACAGATAAATTAAATGACAACTTTCTATTGGTTTAAGAGAAGGTTGCATGACAATACTCCAATTTTGGATTGTATATTATGTTGGAAAAAATAGATTAAACAGAAAGCTGCGTCGTGGAAAACCACTGCCCTGAAAGCGAAATTCCGGCACGACCGAGGTGCAATCGATTAAAGCCGTTCGCTTCCCAAGGTTAACACAACAACTCCCAACTCGAGCACTCGTGATGGGAGTTTGGAACAGTAGACTACAATTGCCCAGAGTTAGAGAAGAAGAGGTTTTGTTTTTAATAAGCTTCATCTAACTCTTTGATCAGAAGATGAAATAAATAAACTGAGCAATTTTAACGTTAAAGAGAAGTGGTGGAGAAAAACGATCAGGAATATGCCTTCAGAGCATTTCTCCATTGTATACCAGGTCAATAACAATTTTTATTTTTTTTATTTTCATATTAAAAAGATATTCCTTTACAATAACAATTAAAGATAAAACCAAATTTTTCATAAAAGGATTTAAAAAGGTGGAGACCGAGTCCAACCCATGTACTCTTTTAAACCCACATAAAAAAAGGACTTATTATAAATCATAAACTCATGAAAACTTTGTTACTTACCTATCATATAGTCATATTTCTAACAATCCCCCACATATGACTATATGTTTTAAAAATACATTTTTCTGGGCAAAGGAAGAAACTAAGTTACTTAAACATTAATATCTTTCGATTGAATTAATGCATAGTGAAATGAGGCAACAACAAAGCTAATGAAAGTGAAATAAATCTTGAACTTTCAAAAACTCTCAAGTTGAGACCCCCACAACACATATTAATTTCTTAATGTCTGCTATTCCGCGATACAATCAAAGTGCTATTGAAGGCCCTGCGCGAAAGAAAATTCCATATTCTTTCATAGAAGGCGGCCCACCTTCACACTCATATAAACAATAACTTTATCAAGTCTATAACAACAATAGACCACTCAACAAATAGAGCTATAAAGTTATTAAGTCTTTTAGACTTACATCACAATCTTCCATCAAGTCCTTTTAAGGACCACCCAACACCTAGGGCTATGGATTTTAAGCACTACCACATATACATACTGTTCCATCAAGTCCTTTTAAGGAACACCCAACACCTAGGGCTATGGATTTTAAGCACTACCACATTGTTGATACCTCAATATTTGGTAGCCCAAATCATAAGGCCCAAATCACATAAGGGCCCAGGAGTTGTCAAACAAAAAACAAAGTATTAAAGACGCTGAGAAAGGCGCGCCAACCCCAGGAATTGCCCAAGGCGACACACGCCCAAGGCGACGATCACCAAGGCGACCATTCTCGATAAGACATCCAGAGCAAAGAGCGAAGCATGTTGACGGCAAGGAATGCCATGTGCTATCTCAAGGCGCCCCAGATGCCACGAAAAACCGAAGAGAATATCGTAATAAGTAGAGGCGATCCGGGAGTAAGAACCCGTGGAAGGCGCACTCATGACCAGCCGAAGGCGTCATAGCTATCCGAAGCTCTAGCGGCTTGCAGAGGAAGTCAAGAGAGAATCTTTTATCTATCCAAGGCAAAGCTAAGGGGAGTAAGACTTGGAGTCCTCTCCTTCCCCGTAATCATCAAATACCAAATCCAAGAATGACAAAGAAGACAAAACCACTGGAAAGATGCTCTGGACACATGATGCAGGCCGTCATTAACCAACGGACGAAGGGAAGCGAACAGAGACCACTGGTCCAAGACACCACTATAAATAAAAGAAAGAAAAGAAAAGGAAAGCAAGGACTCCGGGAGGGGGAGAAAGAGCCTCAGGGGGAAGAAACTCCCTAGAAGAGAACGGCGTCCCCCTAAGAGGTAAAAAGGCACCGGAGAAAAGGGGGACACGACACAATATACACAATGTAAGAAAACACAGAGAAGCAGAGCCCCAAGAGCCACCCCCTCCCAAAGGCCGAGAAACGCCAGAAGGCAAGAGGAGCAATACCTCAAAGCAACCATAGTTGCAACACAGTACACACAATATGCACAAAAGACTCAAAAGCTCCTCCCTCTGAGAAATGGAGAATTGCCATGAAGAAGCAAGAGGCAGAATAAACAACAAAGGAGGAACAGAAAAGGAGGAAAAGCCAGAAGGCGTGCGGCTCCAGCAATCATCCTAGGAGCCAGGACGAGGAGGTCAGAATACCCGAAATGCCACAACCAACGACGACTACAACACGGAGGGCGTACAACAAAGAGGAAAGGAAGCTCCCTTTCTGAAACTACAATAACGTAAAAGGAGTGTAAAGCCAAAGCGCACACTCCTTTCTCTGTAAAAGAAACCACAAAAGTGGGAGCCATTTCCTTGCATAAACCCCTCTGTACCTCGTCTTGACATAATGAAAGCCTAAAGCTTCACGAAGTTTACGAACCCATTATCTCTTTTAAATAAATCATCATTATCGCACAAAGTGGTCAGAAACAATTGGCGACTCCACTGGGGAAGCTACGACTTCCAACCTTGAAGAAAATGCTCCTAGAGGCACCGGTCAGGAGACAGCTCCCGAGAGCGTTCGCTGCTACCAACAACCTCCAACTGAAGAGACGTTGCGGCGACGAGGTACTCCTTCAGACCGAAGGCGACCTTCACGAAGGGTGGTCTACCATCGAAAGGCGAGTTCACTAGAAGGTGCTCCTCAGAGAATGGTCCCCCAGAAGGCGTGATCACAAAAGGAGACCAGGCTTGTCCCGATACAAACTTCCCAGAGGGTGACGAGGCTCGTCCAAAGGCGGCATAGACCCTCGCGAACTGGATTGTCCGGAAAGGCAGCGCTTTAGGGGCGACGGCATTTGCTCCGCTTGGCCTCTTGGAAAACGGTTACGGGGCTAAAGAGGCGAAAACGCACCCTTGTCGACGAAGGCGCCGCACGAAGCACGCTCCCGTTGACGAGGGCGCGGGATTACAAAAGGGGAAGCGCAGGAGCAAAGGCGCAACTAACAAGTCCACATAGAAGGACGTTTCATGTCATCTGCATCATAAGCTAAGTATACACGAATCCTGACTCAGCCTTATTCATCATGTGTGCTTTGATAAACATGAATTTGGTAGATGTGAATCATGACAAAATGAAAAATATGTTATGCCTAATCGTATATAGGTTGCTCTACGTAGCTATAACATGTTTGTTCTGTGCATCTATGTCTTGATACGTTTTCAGTAGTGTCGCTTTCGCATGATATCATGTTTACGCCGCTAAGTTTCATGACTAAAATCGTCCCGATAACAAAAATTTAATACCATTTTGACTAAAGTGACATGTTTTCGATATAGTCCGAACCTAATTATATCACGGCTGAAAATGACATGTGCATGATAACAATCATAAATGCCGTCGCTCTGATATGTGTCGAATGTTTGACTAGAGAGAAAGCAATAACTAGACGAATCTGTGCATCTGAGTGTTTGCTGTAGAACTGAATTTAGTATGCCATACCAGTTATTCTTGTCAATTTTTCCTGGATCAACCGTGGCATAATAAAAGAAACTGTTCCCATAAAAAAAACATCTAGAATTGTAAATTATATGTTTGAAATGTTGAAAGATACGCTCTGGGAAAGCGTTGCATAAAAACATGACCTGGGTAATGTTACATAGCGATGCATAACTGACTTTATACATGATTTACTGGATGCAACTAATAAAACGGACATGCATAGCATGAATACGTCCGGAAAATAAAAGTTGTTTATGTAGGAACAAGAATGAATCACTCTTTGAAATTCGAGAAGCCTTTAGCGCGCTTTCAAAAAGAAAACTCCCCGCATCTTGCACAATGAAAGCAAGGCGGTCGGGAATGAAATATCAGAAAACAAATGACGGAACAAAAGCCAAAAGCGTCGAGAAAAGAGACGCAATACAGAAAGGGGCAGTAAAAACCAAGCAATGGAGAAGATTCCACAGGAGAAGGTGAACACAAGGCCACCGTAACAAGACGCACAATAAACGCACATCCGGCGCAAACTAACTAATGAGAAGAGGCGGAAAAGCAAGTGTGAATCCTAAAGCCTCATAAGAAGCTATGAAGGCGAAACCCAAGGCGCGCAAAAGAAAAACAAACAGCGCTGAATCTAGAAATCCCGAAGTAAACCGAAAACGGGACGTTGCTAGTGCCAACCTCAAAGAAAAAGAGGATTTAAAAGCAAGCCACGTTAAAGGCCGTGATCAAAGCTAACAATGAATTCAAGCCGGAAAGACCAAGGCAACTTCAGAGCAAAAGTGTGCAAAAGAGCGCAAGCCAAGGAATCGAAAGAAAATCAACACGGACATCCTGAGCGCAACGCCAAGACAAGATGAAAAGCAAAAAAAAAAAAAAAAAGAGGGTAAAAAAAAAAGGAAGAAAAAGACATAACAAGGCTCAAAAGGCGTACAATTGCAAAGGCGTACAATCGTAAAGGCATGCAACTACAAGGCGCACATGAAAAGGCGTACATGCAATATGAGGCACGAAATTATATACAAGAGCGAGATGCAAGATGGAGACAAGCCAAAGGGCGCCTAGACGGTCGACTCAAGGCTGCCACAAACATAACATAACCAAGGCGAGCTCAGTTTGCTTGGTGTTTCGACAAAGTTAAAACGAAGAATTCGCTCCAGCCTACTCTCATAAGCAAGCAGAAGTATCCTAACGCAAATGAAAATAATAGCAAAGCCCTGGAGCAAGACGCATCTGAGCTCATTCATGCATCAAAACGGAGGCAAGCGTGAGTCAAAATGATATGGAACTCCAAGTGCCTACAAACCAATGATGTCAAAAAAAAAAAAGCAACGCCCATGACAAGAGGTGTTACGAAGCACAAGCAACCAGAAATGAGTAATCAATCAGAAGCAAGAAAGTGCCTATGACAAGAGGCACCAATGATAAAAGCTCGAAGCGACGCCGATGACATGAGGTGTCCCCAGAAAGAGCACAAACGATGCTGATGACATGAGGTATCGCTGTAGAAAACACCCTCAAACAGGGTCAATAATACCAGAACGCGAGGTTCAACACTTCAAAAAAAAAAGGAAAAAAGAAAAAGAAGAGAAAAAGAAAAAGAAAAAGAATAGTGTTGAACCGTACCGCGGGCACAAGCGCCTTATCGCGGTACCCAGATAGACCTGAAAAATTTCTGGGACAGACGCGGGCGAAGTACACCATATCGCGAGACTAGAAAAGGTCCCGGGAAACAAGGGCGCTAGTCTTAAACGCGGGCGGAAAAATCTGTAAAAGAGGTTGGCTAACGCAAGATCCAAAGTGATCCGTTAGTTTGAAAAGCCCCAATGTGGCAACTGAAAAAAAAAGCCCCAATGTGGCAACTGAAAAAAAAAAGCCCCAATGTGGCAACTGAAAAAAAAAGAGAAGCCCCAATGTGGCAACTGAAAAAAAAAAAGCCCCAATGTGGCAACTGAAAAAAAAAAAGAGAAGCCCCAATGTGGCAACTGAAAAAAAAAGAAGCCCAAATGTGGCAACTGGAAAGGAAAAAGAGAAAGAAAAAGAAGAAGAAGCCCCGATGCGGCAAAAGCGGCAATCGAAGAGCCCAAGGCGGCAAGCAGAAAATCCAAAGCAGCAAACAAAAGAAAGGGTCCAAAGCGACAACATCTGTGAAAGTGCCCAACGTGCACCTCAACAACAATCCTGGCACCAAAGACATGAGGGGCCATTGAAATCTGCGAGAAAGGTTTGAAGCGCCCGGAGCGCGCTCCAAAATTTAAAAAGTGGAGAGGGGGAAGGAGGAAACCTTCCTTGGCCGCCAATACAAAAAAAAAGAGAAGAAGAAAAAAGAAGAGAAAAAGAAAAAGGAAAAGAAGAGCTGAGCTCTATCAGAACACCCAAAGAACTAAGAAGTGCAACAAATGCTAGCACAACCGCAAACAATTACAAAGCTATGAAATTCAAGCTAACTGCTAAAGCAGCAAAGCTAACAAAAGCGCGCAAGAACAAAGGTGTAAAGTGCAAGTGCAAATCTCAAGCGCAAAAGCAAACAACAACAACAACGAAATGACGACGAAGAGCAAAAACAAGAAATGCATTCTCAACGTAACAACATTGGCAAACATACAAAAGCAGAATCCAAACTACGAAAAGCATCACGAATCCCAAGATACAAATTCAAGGTCAATAAAGCAATAAAAGTCAAGTTCGAGCAAAGTTACGCAAGTCATAAACCGAACGAAAGATCGTAACCCGAAACCATAGTTCGAAAATGAAATGTCAAAGCAACGGCATAAAGTGGCAAAACAACGCCTACATAAAGAACAGAGAATTCAAAGAAGTAACCCTGCAGACTTCCTCATAAGAATACTTTTTGTCAGCCAAATCCCTGATTTCCTGATCAAGAGCCTCCAGTTCAGCGGTTGCTTGGTCAAGCTGAGAAGAAAGCTCCTTGACACGAGACACCAAGGGAGCGCGGCGCTCTTGCAAAGCACGCTCAGCGTCGGCCAACTCGGCATCATCAAACGGAGGGCGCAAGCTTTCAAAACCAACAATGGCATTTTCAAGCCAGGGACCAGAGTAATGTTGAAACTGAAGTGTGTATAAGCAATCCAAGATCTCAGCCTTCTCCTCCCATGGCAAGTCATCCACATCAACTGAGCGGACTAAACGCAACATCCGCAACAGAGTTTGAGAACCGGACTCCCGGAAAAGGCGAGGAAGTGAAGCTGAAGGAGGAATCAAGAAAGCATTGGCCCTCAAGAATGAACCGATTAAAGCTTGATCATCTTCAGCTGCAAAAGCACATAGCAGCACATGTAGAAATGATAAGACAGGAATTCAGAAAGAAAAGAAAAATCCCAGCTCAAGAAAGAAAATACTTACGAACTAAAGAAGAGCCTGGGGAGGCGGAGGCGTGACTCGCCCTCACAGTAGGAGCCTTCCCCTTATCAGCTAAAGAAACCAAGTGTGCAGCGACTTGACTCTCTGAGGGGGCAGGAGCATCAACTGCAGCACCTACCTCACCAAGCACGTTTTCAGGTCTTGGAACATCAGAAACAAGTTCATAGATAATATCAGCAGCAGCAATACCTGAAGGGGCCTTCAAAGGCGCACCCTTGGGAGAAACAGGAACACTCTTTGGAGTGCCAATTGGAGACGTTAAGTCGAAACCGCCACTAGAAACAGAATCAGAAAGGGCAGCACCCCCACCAGCTGAAGGTTGACAAAAGAGATTCATAAAATCTTCATGATCAGAAGCAAGCGAAACAGCAGGAGCGTCCTCAGGAGACTGGGACGAAAGCGACGCTGATGAATGACCATCAGCACCGCCTGCACTCAAAAAGAAAAGAAAAGGGAATCAGTGACGCTATGGAACTATCCAAGCAAAGCAAACTGAAAAGTTAGAAGAAAATAAAAGAGCAAGAAACGGAACCTGGAAAATGATCCCCAGCTCCACCGCTTTCGGCGGAAACATCACAAGACAAGAAAGAATCATCAGAATTAGCTTCAGCAGGGTCATCTTCAACCAAGTCCACATGGATTGGGGAAGAAGGAGCAATACGAATGCCGGAAGAACGAAGGCGGCTAGACCGACGAGTAGGAACGGCTGCAGTTGCCTTCCTCCTTTTGCTAGAATCAACGGCGCTACTACTACCGCCTCGAACAGAAGACTTGGAAACAGAAGAGGCTTTCCTTTTGCTTCTCCTGGGGGCAACGGAAGGAGACGCAGCAACTCTGCGGCTAGGCGAAACCCCCTCAGCTGAAAACAGAACCAAGTACAAGTTGAGTGTAAAGCAAGAAAAGAAAAAGCAACGAAAATGAAAAATGGCCAAGATGCATACCAGTAGCTTTCTTCATGGAAGTGCAAAAATAAGGATCGCTGTACACTATAGGCAGCAAGGAAGGGATGAGATGCGAAGGAGAAGCTTCGAAATCCCGAAGGTGTCGCAAAATGTCTTCATGGGAAACGAGCCAAGAACTCAAAATGCCTCCGACACGAGAGGGAGAAACATAAACGGGAGCAAAATCAGGAACTCCAGGAGCCGCATCAAAGAGAAGCGCTTTGAAAAAATCTTCTGCCGGGGCCTGCTCAATGTTGAGAACACAGGGGGCTTGATCACGCCCAAATTGCCTGGCCACCCGATCAGGACGGTATACACAGGGCCAAAGGGCTCCACCATGAGCACTCCTGCTGTCCAGAGGAACAAAACCGGGCAAGCAGCGAGAAGAGAAAATCATCTTCCATAAATCAAAGGCCCCTTCGAAAGGGGTGGCAGCATTGTTTCTTGTGGGAAAAGTATCTTCATCATAAAGGAGATGCGGGAGGTCCGAATAAGGACGGAACAAGAATTGGTCTTCTGAATCAATGAGAGAAATGAGGGGTTCTCTTGGAGATCCTCTCGTCCAACACCATGAACGAGGGTCCAAGCCAGCAGCACCAGTGGAAAGAGGAAGTTTGACAAGGCCATATGCAGGAAAACGCTCAAACAGAAAATACTGGAGAAATGTCAAGTCGATATAAGAATTGATTGGAAAGCGCCCATGAGATATGCGCATCTGAACTGATACCTGATCTAGGCGAGCGTACAAGCCGCCCAGGTAAAATGAAGCGAGAGGAAGGCGTGTACCTTCCGCCAAGAGACAAGCAAAAAGAAAGACACATGGGCTTACAGACTCCCATGGAGGTCCAGGAAACACATAGTGGCTAAGCCAGAAGGCGATAAAAGCAGCACGGCAGAGGCATGCATCAGTGACAGGTCCGGATTGGAATTTACCATCATGGAAATCGCCGAAGAAATAGCGAATCCAGCAAGCAAAGGTATACTTAACAGAGGAACGTTGACTTGCTCTTCGACTCTTAGGAACCAAGTTCCCAGTGCCCCTCACTCGTTGATAAGAGAAGCCCTTAGCATATGAGGCGCGCCTTCGCTTGAAGAGGTCCCGAGAATACTTGGCGCTCAGAGCCGAAGTGGCTTTCAGTTGCATCGACAACTCAGAAAATTGCTCATCAACATTCTCCACATCAAGGTCTGCATCTCCAAAAGCGGGAAGACCAAGAAGTATGATCACATCTTCAAGTGTTGGGGTAAACTCTCCCCATGACGTCAGAAAGGTGTGGGTGGAGGAACACCAGCGCTGCACCAACATCAACAGATCACTGGGTTTGCGGTTGGCACCGAGTCTAGGCGACGCCTTGATGGCAGCAGCAATCTCCGCCTTCTCCAAAACAGCCACGAAAGCGGCATCAGTAGCAAAAACGTGGTCGACCCACTCTTGCCATCCAGCGGTGCCTCCCACGCGAACATTGAAGTTCACATCCACCCATGGGAACTCCAAGCGGCGAAGGCAGGAACGGAGTAATGAGGATCCCAGAGTGCAATGGTACTTACTGTAAGAGGGAGAAGAAATGAGTTCGGCGTCCTCCTCAGAAACCACCGTGGCTTTGGAAGACGAGCCAGCAGTAAAATCGCCCGAATCGGGACCAGAGGGCGAGTCCGCCTTCACCTCCGTGGCCCAGCGACGGTACCCCGGTTCAACAGGGTAAGAGCGGGGGCAAGGAAGCTCTCGCATGAAGCAGTAAGAGATGGGGCCTGGAAGCTGAATCTCTTCCTCAGAACTCGAGGAAGCACTTCCGACCGCAGGGGTAGCAATAGCTTTTGACTTCGACATAATAATGGCAAACGCAAGAGATGAACAGGGAAACAAGAAAGCAGAGAAGTAACGGAGGAAAGTTTTTCTTAGAAGTTTCAGACAACAAAGACACGAAGAAGAAAGAGAACGAGTGGAAGTAAAGGAGAAAACTGAAAAGTTTTAAGGGAGTTTCGAAAGAAGGAGTGAAAAGGGGGGACGTGGGAAAACGTGCAAGCTAAAGGATATTTGCCTCTTCCCCCTAACGACACGTGGAGTGCAGCAGAAGAATGGAGGGAAGAAAAAACCAATAGACTCACAGTGAGGGCCCGTTGACAAGACCCCACTGGGTTTCGAAATTCAAAGCAGAAGCTGCCAAGCAGTGAGCGAAGCCGGAGAAACGCAAAGGGTACCCGCGATAAAGAGGCGTCCCTTGGTGTACGCCTTCCCAGAAATCGAGGGCGACACTGAAAGAAGCGACAAGAGGCGAAAGAACAAAGAATGAAGAGTCAAGAAAAGAGGAAACAAGCAAAAAGCACAAAAATAGGATTTGCACTGAGAATGAAATTCTTCCCCTCTCACTGCAAAGGGGGCAATTGTTGATACCTCAATATTTGGTAGCCCAAATCATAAGGCCCAAATCACATAAGGGCCCAGGAGTTGTCAAACAAAAAACAAAGTATTAAAGACGCTGAGAAAGGCGCGCCAACCCCAGGAATTGCCCAAGGCGACACACGCCCAAGGCGACGATCACCAAGGCGACCATTCTCGATAAGACATCCAGAGCAAAGAGCGAAGCATGTTGACGACAAGGAATGCCATGTGTTATCTCAAGGCGCCCCAGATGCCACGGAAAACCGAAGAGAATATCGTAATAAGTAGAGGCGATCCGGGAGTAAGAACCCGTGGAAGGCGCACTCATGACCAGCCGAAGGCGTCATAGCTATCCGAAGCTCTAGCGGCTTGCAGAGGAAGTCAAGAGAGAATCTTTTATCTATCCAAGGCAAAGCTAAGGGGAGTAAGACTTGGAGTCCTCTCCTTCCCCGTAATCATCAAATACCAAAGCCAAGAATGGCAAAGAAGACAAAACCACTGGAAAGATGCTCTGGACACATGATGCAGGCGATCATTAACCAACGGACGAAGGGAAGCGAACAGAGACCACTGGTCCAGGACACCACTATAAATAAAAGAAAGAAAAGAAAAGGAAAGCAAGGACTCCGGGAGGGGGAGAAAGAGCCTCAGGGGGAAGAAACTCCCTAGAAGAGAACGGCGTCCCCCTAAGAGGTAAAAAGGCACCGGAGAAAAGGGGGAAACGACACAATATACACAATGTAAGAAAACACAGAGAAGCAGAGCCCCAAGAGCCACCCCCTCCCAAAGGCCGAGAAACGCCAGAAGGCAAGAGGAGCAATACCTCAAAGCAACCATAGTTGCAACACAGTACACACAATATGCACAAAAGACTCAAAAGCTCCTCCCTCTGAGAAATGGAGAATTGCCATGAAGAAGCAAGAGGCAGAATAAACAACAAAGGAGGAACAGAAAAGGAGGAAAAGCCAGAAGGCGTGCGGCTCCAGCAATCATCCTAGGAGCCAGGACGAGGAGGTCAGAATACCCGAAATGCCACAACCAACGACGGCTACAACACGGAGGGCGTACAACAAAGAGGAAAGGAAGCTCCCCTTCTGAAAGTACAATAACGTAAAAGGAGTGTAAAGCCAAAGCGCACACTCCTTTCTCTGTAAAAGAAACCACAAAAGTGGGAGCCATTTCCTTGCATAAACCCCTCCGTACCTCGTCTTGACATAATGAAAGCCTAAAGCTTCACGAAGTTTACGAACCCATTATCTCTTTTAATTAAATCATCATTATCGCACAAAGCGGTCAGAAACACACATAAACAGGGATGGATTGTAGTGCAACACATAATATTCAAGCCAAAAGCTTAAGTCCCATCCCTTTAGAAGTCTTTTGAATGATTTTCCTTGTCAATCCCTTTGTCAAAGGATCTGCTAGGTTTCTTTCTGATCTCACAAATTCCACAGATATTACTCCATTCTTCAAAAGTTGTTTAACTGCACCATGTCTTATGCGAATATGTCTTCTCTTGCTATTATATGCATAATTTTTGGCAACTCCAATAGCAGCTTGTGAATCACAGTGCAAGGATATTGGTACAGACGACCCCCACAATGGAATATCATTTAACAAGTGTTTCATCCATTCAGCTTCTTGACCTGCTAGCTCAAGAGCAATGAATTCAGCTTCCATGGTGGAGCGAGCAATGCAATTTTGTTTGGAAGATTTTCATGAAACAGCTCCTCCACCTAGAGTGAACACATATCCACTAGTAGAACTCACTTCATCATTATCTGTTACCCAGTTTGCATCACAATAACCTTCTAAAACAGCAGGAAACTTGTTAAAATGTAAACATAAATTTATAGTTCTCGTATTTTAACAACCGACGAAGTGCATTCCAGTGTTCATTACTAGGATTATGATGCGTGTATCTACTTAGCCTACTGACAGCATAAGCAATATCAGGCCATGTGTAGTTCATGAGATACATAACACTTCCTATAATCTTAGCATATTCAGCTTGTGAAACACTATCACCATTATTCTTTTTAAGACTCGTGCTAGGGTCATAAGGAGTTCTTACAGGCATTTCATCAGAACAATCAAATTTCTTAAGTATCTTTTCAATGTAATGTGATTGACACAATGAAAAACCATTTTCCGTTTTTCTAATTTTAACACCAAGTATAACATCTGCCTCACCTAAATCCTTCATGTCAAAGTGAGTAGACAAAAACAATTTGGTGTCATTTATTACGTCCAAGTTAGAGCCAAAAATGAGCATGTCATCAACATACAAACATATAATCACACAATCACAACCAAACAATTTTGAGTAAACACATGAATTAGAGACATTCGCAACATATCCATTGTTTACTAAAGTACGATCAAATTTTTCATACCATTGTTTGGGTGCCTGTTTGAGACCGTAGAGAGATTTTCTGAGCTTGCATACCTTGTTCTCTTGTCCAGCAACGACAAATCCCTCTGGTTGCTCCATGTAAATTTCTTCTTCCAGGTCTCCATTGAGGAAAGCTGTCTTTACATCCATCTGATAAATTATTAAACCTCGAATAGCTGAAAGAGCAATCAAAGATCTAACGGTAGCAATTTTAGTCACAGGAGAATATGTATCAAAATAATCAATGCCTTTCTTTTGAGTGTATCCCACTACCACTAGTCTAGCCTTGAATTTTTCTAAAGACCCATCTGGTCTAAATTTCTTTTTAAATATCCATTTACACTTAATAGGTTTACTACCTATAGGTAAATCAACCAAATCCCAAGTGTGATTCATCAAAATAGAGTCTAATTCACTTTTAATTGCTTCTTTCCAAAAACTAGACTCGATAGAGGTTAAAGCCTCTTTATAGGATTTAGGATCATCATCAATCAAAAATACAGAAACAAATTGTTCACTGATTTTATCATATTTTTCAATAACAAAAGCAGTTATAAAATCAGGCCCAAAGCTATTCTCAGTTCTCTTCCTCTTACTCCTTCTAGGTTCATTCACATGTTCACTAGAGATAGATTCATTCATCAAATCAGTTTTTGAAGGAGTAACATTTTCAATTACAGTTTTAGTAAGAGGAAACACATGTTCAAAAAATTCAACATCTCTAGATTCACAAATAGAATTATCATTCAAACACATGAATATGTATGCAGCTCTGTTCTGAGCATAGCCAATAAAATCACAATCAAAGGTCTTAGGCCCAATATTAGATTTTCTATATTCTGGATATGCAACTTTAGCCAAACAACCCCAAACCTTTAAATAATTTAAATTAGGTGCAAAACCTTTCCACAACTCATAAGGAGTTTTATCTAGTTTCTTATGAGGAACTTTGTTTAGAATATAACATGCAGACAAAACAGCTTCACCCACATGTTATCAGACATACCAGAACTTAATAACATAGCATTTATCATTTCTTTTAGTGTCCTATTTTTTCGTTCAGCTATGCCATTTTGTTGAGGTGTATAGGGAGCAGTGGTTTCAAGTATAATACCATTTTCATCACAAAATTCTTTTAGGAAATTTGTGCTATATTCACCACCTCTATCAGACCTAAGTCTTTTAATCTTTTTATCCAATTGATTTTCTACTTCAACTTTATATTTTAAAAACATTTGAGTAGCCTCATCTTTTGACTTTAACAAATATATTTTAGTATATCTCGAAAAGTCATCAACAAAAGTTATATAATATTTTTTACCACCTTTACTCATTGTGTTTTTAAAATCAACCAAGTCAGAATGTATCAATTCAAGCAATTCAGTGCTTCTAGATATGACATGATTGAAAGGTTTCTTTGCAAATTTTGCTTCAACGCAAACAATACATTTAGAACATTCGTTTTCATTAGACGCATTTATAAGATGCATATTTTTCAATCTTTTGATTGAACCAAAATTCACATGTCCCAATCTACCATGCCACAAATTAACAGATTCAGCAATATAAGCATAACCAGAAATGTTTCCATTAGCAATAACATGAATAGTGTTCAAAACAAACAGCCCATCATACAAATATCCCTTGCCCACAAAGTCCCCATTTTTTTGTTAAAATCATTTTATCACCCTCAAACACAAGTTTCAGACCAGCCTTATTGAGTAAACTACCAGAAACTAGGTTCCTATGAAGGGAGGGGACATACAACACATCATTTAGAGCTAAAGTTTTCCCAGAGGTGAGGTGAGTTTCAGGAGTATTTTTCCTTTACCAAGAACCATTAGCAGTGGCTGAATTGCCCATGAAGACATGTTCACCGTCTGCCACATCATAGAATTCCTGAAAGAGATCCTTGTTGGAGCAAAAATGTCTGGTGGCACCTGTGTCTAGTAGCCAATCAACTTTGTTTTCCACCATATTTGCTTCTACCACCACAGCAGCAATTATCTCTTCTTTCTCAGCAACATTGACATGTGAAGCATAATTATTGTTAGGCTTATTGGCAGGTTTCTTATTCTTCCTGTCCCAGCACTGGTACGACTTGTGCCCTGGTTTTCCACATTCAAAGCAGAGCAGCACTTTGTCTTTTTGATTCCTTCCATTATTGCCTTTGGAATTTTTCTGGTATCTGCTCTTCTTGAATTTCTTTCCATTTGCTTTGTACCTGTCTTTAAAAGAACTAGAAGATTCAACCAAGTTAGCCTTAACAGAAATTGAAGAAACAGAATTTTTCTTATCTTTCAAACGATTAGCCTCCTCTGTTTTCATGTGACTTATCAGCTCCTGCAGTGGCAGGTCCTTCTTTTTGTGTTTCAGATGGTTCCGATAATCGCTCCATGAGGGTGGAAATTTTTCCAACAGAACATTAGCCTGTAGGACATCACACATCTTCATGCCTTCTCTGAGCATATCCGTAACCAGGTTCTCATACTCGTGAATCTGCTCATGCTCCATGATAGGCTTGTCATCAACCATCTGGAACTCCATCCATTTCCCTACCACATACTTTTTTCTGCAAGCATCATCAGCACCGTACCTTGATTCCAAGGTATCCAAGATTTCCTTCGCATATTTCTGTTCAACAAAAATATCAAAAAGAGCATTTGTCATGTGGTTGAGAAGATGACCTCGGACAACTTTATTATCCTTCATGTATTTCGCCTTTGCCTCTTCATCAACTTTCTTCGTTTGGTACGTCGAGGGCGTTGCAGGAATCAACGGTTGATTATCAGGAACAGGTGTGAACAAAACGTAATCAACCTCAAGCTGTTCAAAGAAGATTAAAAGTTTCTGGGACCAACGCCTGTAGTTGATACCATCCAAAGGTTCGAGCTTAGAGAGATCATGCAGTGATTTGGGAACAGAAGCAGCAACCATTGTTGATGGGGGAGAAAATAATTTTCGCTTTCAGATTGTTGGAAAAAATAGATTAAACAGAAAGCTGCGTCGTAGAAAACCACTGCCCTGAAAGCGAAATTCCGACACGACCGAGGTGCAATCGATTAAAGTCGTTCGCTTCCCAAGGTTAACATAGCAACTCCCAACTCGTGCACTCGTGATGAGAGTTTGGAACAGCAGACTACAATTGCCCAGAGTTAGAGAAGAAGAAGAGGTTTTGTTTTTAATAAGCTTCATCCAACTCTCTGATCAGAAGAAGAAATAAATAAACTGACCAATTTTAACGTTAAAGAGAAGTGGTGGAGAAAAACAAGGCATGATCAGGAATATGCTTTCAGAACATTTCTCCACTGTATACCAGGTCAATAACAATTTTTATTTTTTTTTATTTTCATATTAAAAAGATATTCCTTTACAATAACAATTAAAGATAAAACCAAATTTTTCATAAAAGGATTTAAAAAGGTGGAGACCCAGTCCAACCCATGTACTCTTTTAAACCCACATAAAAAAAGAGGACTTATTATAAATCATAAACTGATGAAAACTTTGTTACTTACCTACCATATAGTCATATTTCCAACATATTAGAAATCTCCTTAAATGTTTTTATGAAAATTTTTTCTTTTGTTCTTTCGCTTATTAGTTTGTACTGGTACTCATGTAATTTCCCTTTCGGTTTGGGCTCTAAGCCTGTTTTTTCCATAAATAAGAAAAAAATTAATTTTTTGACCTCTTATTTATTTTGTTGATCCTCTTTACACATACACTGAGATAGTGTATGTGTAATTCTTGGTCCAATACACTCACGTATTTTATTGCCCGAAAGTTGGATAGGATGGCCTTTATGTAAAGATTATATAACCACCAATTTTTACGAAATACAAGATGCTCATTAAATGATAAAAATAAGGAACCTAGTGTAAAAAATTACACATACACTAATTCCAGCATATGCATAAAGGGGGTCAACGAGTAAATGGGGAAGGGTTAAAAAATGAACTCCAAAAAAATAGGGCAAGATGGTGGGACTGAACTAGGGAGCTGCTGGATTTGGATTTAGGTGGTGAAGTGACATAGAGCATGTCCCGTTGTGGTGCGGCCCGCTTTTTTGTCTCACTTCCAACCATGCAGCAAGAAGAGATGTAGGCGGGGTTCCAGTGGCATGTGTTATCTAAGGTAGTTGTGTGGTGTTGTTTCGGTTGTGGTGGCTTGGTGGTAGCATTGGCAATTAGGGCCAATGGACGGGCATGGGCCGGGCCATTGCGGGCTTTGCATTTTTGCGGGCGGACATGGGCAGCCCTAATTGAGTTTAGGGCAAAAAATCTAGGCTCTGCCCGCCCATGTTTTTTGCGGGCGGGCATGCGGGCCGCCCAATTTTTTTGGCTCTTTAAAAAAAAAACTAAAAAAACCTGCTGCTTGCAAAATTAGAATTAAGGGGCCATTTCCAAAATAATAATCACTCAATCAGCTTACAATAAATCAGAGATTAAAGTAAACTAAATTGCAAAATAAAATACAAAAAAACTCAATCGATACCGCTCCTCCTTGTTTTGGTTCTCATCACCGCAGCAACAGGAATCAGCGACCTAGAGCCAAGCGCAGCAGCGGAGCAGCACAGCGAACCAAGAGCAGCAGGCCAGCAACGACCGCCAACCACGACCAAGAGCAGCGAACCCCCAGCCGGCAGCCACGAGCCCACGACGAGCGAACCCCAGCGCCAACAACGAAGGAACTGCAACGAAGAAACGAAGCAGCAGCAGCGGAAGCCGAGGACAACGACAACCGTAGCAGAGCAGCGGCGCGAGTGAGGACGTGATTTTGATGTTGAGAAGGAAAGAGAGAGTGAACGTGAAGGACTGAAGCCGCTGCTGCCTGCTATGCTCTCTTCTCTAGTCTCTCACTCTCTTGTTGAGAGTTAGAATGAAGTGAATAACCCTAGTTTGGTATGAGAATTTATTTGATTTGGGCTGGGCCAACGAAAGCAGCATTTTTTAACTTGCCCGCGGGCGGCCCTAAAATGCCCGCAAAATTAACGGGCGTGCATGCCCTGCCCGCATTCAAAAATGGGCTACAAATCTATGCCCTACCCGCATTTTTTGCAGGCGGGCCGGGCTGGCCCGCGGGCTTGGGCCCTAATTGCCTATGCTACTTGGTGGGTATGGTGGGCTTGGATCACTGTTTGGCATTCAAGAGGGTGTTGGCTTTATGCGATATGCTGACAGAGCCTGCTGATGAAGACATGGTGGTTGGGCAAAAGGTGGATATTCATTATTGTTATTATTATTATTATTATTATTAATAATAATAAGAATGAGGTGTTGTCTTCAATGCTTGACATAATTTTGTTACCAGCCATGTGCCAAGTTCAATTCAAAAGGGTTTGGGAAAGCTATAATAGTCTAATTATTTGATAATAATAAAAAAGTAGTCTAATTATTTGTTTTTGTTTTTTTCTTCTTATTTATTTTTCTCAATATTTTTTTACCCTTACCAATCTCCTTCTCAAACCACTAGTGAAGTTTAGTGCAATTGGCAATTGGGGTTGTCATTTAAGGCCCGGGTGATTTTTAGTTTTTAGTTTTAAAATTTTAAAAAACCAAAACTAGTTTCCAGTTTTATAATGTCAGTTTCAATTTCTTTTTTGATTTTCAGTTTTCAAAATTATTTCCAAACTTATAATTTTTATAGCGCTCCTGCCATATAATGCACCATCATAGACACCACTGTCTCATATACTACCACCATTATTTAATGACAACTTCCATGTAATTGTTGTCATTATTAGTCGGAGGTGGTGTTCGTTGTTATAGTGGTCGTTATGGTGATGATGGTGCCCTTTGTGGGATGGACCAGAGAGATAATGGTGGTCTTGGACTCTTGGTGGTAACAGTTGTAGTTTGAGTGATGATTGGTGGTAATTTTTGTGGTATTGGTAGAGGGAGAGAATGTAGTAGTGGTGATGGTGATGAAATGTTATAGATGGGGTGGACATGGAGGTGATGGTAGTGTCATTGAGGGATGGTGGTGGTTGAGGTGGTAGTGATAGTCGCGATGATGGTAGTGATCATGCGAGGGTAATGGTGGTAGTCCGAGTGGTAATGATGATGGTACAAGTAGCATGTGAGGATGTGGTGACGATTGGGGTGGCTATAACGTGGTGGTGGTTATCATTAGGACGGTAGTAGTTAGAGTGGTTGTGGTGATCACGAATTCACGGTAGTGGTTGAGGTTTAGGCGGTCAAAATGGTGTTAGTTGGGTAGCCGTCACGGTGATAGCAGTGATCGCAACGGTTATGATAGTGGGAGGAGTGATGATGGTAGTGATGGTGATTGAGTGACACAAAAGACGAAGTGATATAAGTTTGCAACTCAAAACTGAAATTATGAAACTATTATTTGTTGTTTTGAAAATAGATGTGAAATTGTATGTTTTGAAAATAAGTAAAAAACTATTTCAGCTCAAATTTTGTCGAACCGATTTTGTTTTGAAAATACAATTTCGAAACCAAAAACCAGAAACTGACAATTACCTTAAACAGAGCTTAAATAAGTGGTTAGGGGTTCAATTTCTAACTCTTATGAATGCAAGAGGTCTTGCTGAGAGGGTCAGCTAATACTTGAAACAATTAGTCATCCTAATCGTATGGGTAGATACTTTGAAAAACAAAAAGGAATCTCCACCCTTGACCTTCCTCACCTCAGCCGCAATCTGCTTTCATATTCTCGGGTGATCACCGATGGTGATTGCTGGACCACCCCTTCAAACATTCTTCCTCATCTGTCATCACATGCCATAACATCCTTGCCATCACCTTAAAAAATGTAGATATGAAGGACATTAAAAAATTTGCAGATGCACTTTCCTTCACCGTTTTTTGTCATGGACCCATCGTCATTGTTCGAACCTCGTTGTTGTTGCCTTGTGCATACCAGCCTCTCTTGTTTCCTTTGATATCAAATGCCAAGGTCTCCTCCCTATCTTAGCTCGATTTCTTGTTGCGGTTGCATCCCCACACTGTGTAGCACACTGCTGCCCCCTACTTGGTAGTTCTAAAACCGCACAACCATATGGGTGACACATAATTGCATGATAATCGTTTGATACATGTTTCATTTGTCTAATTTTCTTCCTTGTCTTTGCAATTTAATTTCCGTCTCAATTTTCCTTTGATCCATGGGTATGCGCGCGTCTTGGTCGGCGATGATGAGGCGAAGCGGAAAAGGTTGCTATAGATGGTTGCAATAGATTCGTTGATGGAGTTCAAATTTCTTTTTGGGGTGGCAGAGGTGGTCGCCAGAGAAAGGATGGTGTTAAAGAGACAAAAGTAGTAAAATGCTCTTAGAAAGTGTAGCTTTCAATGTTTCTCAGCAAAACATAAATAACGATTTGTGATGTTTTGTTTTTTTTTTTTTTTTAATTATTGTGGGAACCTTAGGCACTTGTTAATAAGACCCTTCAAGTTTTCTATCAACCATTAAAAAAAAGGTTTAATTTGTCCCTCACCTCTTTTCCATTTATTGAGGTCATCAATTCTAGTTCGGCCACAAGGAATTCACCTATTATTATCTTATTTTGAGTTGGAGTTCTCAACCTCAGACTCCATTTTAATTGCCAAAAGACTGAAATATCACTCCCCCTATTTTTTCCTCCAACCCCCAAACTCCCACAACACAGGGTCAGGTTTAATACCCCCTAGTTTTATTGCTGAACTCTTTCAACATTAGTTTTCAATAAATTATTTATGATTCAAAAAAAAAAAGAATGTTAATTGAGGTATATAATTTTTTAAAATTTATAAAAAATAGAACTATTTTAAAAAAAATTGTATAGAGAATGAAATAAAAATTAAATGAAACAATTATTTTATAAAAATATTTTAGGAATAATTATATTGAAAATAAAAAATTATTTAACTTTTTCTTATATTTGAGACCAAAATAAATACTACATATGTCCCTAAATATAAGACACTTTTGACATTTTTATTTTGTCCATATTTATAAGACCTTATACCAATTTCATTAACAATTAATTAATTTTTTCCATAAACATTCCTATTTATTTAATAAATTTTAAATTTTCAACACTATTAATGGTGGTAGTTTTGAAAATACATATCAAATGTTCATATTTTCAATATCATTAACTAAATTAACCAACTTTCTTAATGGACGTAAAATATACCAAAAAAGTCTTTTATATATATAAGGATGAAGGAAGCTTTTTTTTTCATATTAGAAACCAGAAAGTAACTTACTTGATTAAATTACAGTATTTTCTCCGTTCCTATATATATATATAGATCCTCATCATAATTTTAAGTTTACTAAGGAAAATAAATTTGGAATTGGAATCGAAAAATTTTAGCTTATTGTTCCAAAAATACCATTTATACTAATTATGCATTGAAATAATTTTTGCATTCAAATTGGTAGTTTCAATTTATATCTTTGCACTAAAAATTAGAGAACTACAATTAAATACTAAGGATAATTTTAAAAAAAAATTATAAAAAAATCTTATATTTAGTACCAAAATTATTTTACCGAAAAAAAAAGTTCTATATGCAAGGACGGAATGAGTAATACATAAAATTATAATATGAGTATATGGTTTCAATTCCAAAAGTACCTTCCTTATCGTAACATACTAGGTAAGTATACTTACATGTTTTGTAACGATCCAAATTTATTTTCATTTCTAATTTTTTTATCGAAAATACGGATTAATTTTTTGCTTATATGAAAATAAACTTAAGCCATCACTAATTCTAATCATCACATCATAACATCAGACACATAGAGATTGGAACTAATTTATTACATCACATACATTATTATCAAAAGGTTTTAAAGACATTTCACATTAGTAGCAGCAGAAGCGTAGCCATTATCACATCAAAAGATAGACTCCGAGTTAACATATATACAATATTTCACAATCAAAAGACATAACTCAGAGTCTTGGTTCCAAACTCCAAAATGTCAGTAGATATATAAACATCCATCCTAGTCAGAGAAAAGGCGAATGATAAGGACTACGGGGACACAAGTCATGAGGGAGCGCATATGAGGGAGAGGGTTCAGACGGCGGATCGTAATCTCCACCATCCCTTCCAGAATCAAGTTAGTTCCCCTCCGATGTCATTCCCCTCGGGAATGAACCTCATCTCTATGCAGAAGAGATTCCTCGCCATGACCTAACAAACAAAAGGGCAGGGGAGTAAGTCATAGCCGAAGCACATAATCAAATAATAATTTGTTGGTACTAGAAATAACAAACACAAAGAATCAAGTAGTCAAAGAATAATGCATACATAAGTGCACACCCAATTTATCTCACAATTCTCTTGTAATTAAGTGGCATGATGCATGTATTCTAATCTCAATCTCCTCGATTGGATCCAATCTCATTCTCATATCTGTAACAGCCCGATTTTCGTAAACCAATTTAATTTAACTTTTACTTAATAAAGTGGCAAAAATGAGGCCAATTTTTTTTTTTTTTGTAAAACATTGTTAAGGTATTGAAAACATTATTGAAAATCTCTTTACATTCTTCAATTTACTTTTTCCGATAACCGAGTTGTTACTAAAACCTTTCTTTTCATAAAACATTCGTTTTCATAAAAGAAATTGATTCAACAATAGCTTGACAATTTTCAAAACTTTACATAAGTTCATCTTGCAAAAGATATACTCCACAAGTCAATTTAAAAATTTAGCTTGATTACATCAATGGTTCATGGCTCGGTAATCCTTAACTCAAAACATTCACAACAATCCTAAACTAATGACACCAACCTAAGTCTCTTCTATCGAAAACAATTGGGTGTAGCTCCTTCTTCTTCTCGCGTTCTTTCTTCCTTCCCGACGAAGGTGCCCTCTCGGTCACTGCTTTCCCTTTGTCATTGGGATTCGACTCTCCTCCATTTAGAAGGTTGGAGTCCCTCTGGGTCTCGTACTACTTCTTCTCTTCGTAGCTCTTGTATCCTCGTACGGTGACTTGCCCCAAGTGCGGCCCCAAATCAGCTCCGTTCAATTGATGCTCCGAGTCTGGGATCACGATCTCAGTGTAGCCGGTCCATACCCAACCATAGGGTGTATGCTTCCAACCACTCCCATGCCGGCTCCAAGTAGCGATCTCCATACGATACTCCATCTGCCCGTTGAAATACCAGTCGCACCGATATGCCAACGAACAGGAGAGAGTAAGCGATCCGGACGACGTAGCGCCGACGGTGTGGAATTACGGTAGGCGAGATATCAAGACAATACAAACAGTACACACAGCACACACACAACATAACATTCAAGCATACTATCAATCTTATTCTCCTTCCTTCTTTGTCTTCCAATCTTATTATTATTATTATTCATTGCCATCTCGGCCAACTCATTCCTCACTATTCATTCTTTCTTTCTTATTCAAGTCTTTCCACACTTTCCTTTTTCAATCTTCTTTCTCATTATTCACATCTCTTACACTTTTACTTCTCTTAATTATAAATCTTTTCTTATTGTGTCTTATTGAGTTATAACCATCGATGATCGGGGGTTAAAGTATCATCGAGGTGCGTGTTTCCTTCGCAGTTAGCACTCACGCCTCAGGTCTACATCTCCTCGGGTATCCACCCAACCTAGTCGGAAGCAAACAGGAGTATAGGACCTTTACCGTGCGGGCACGACAGCTGTCTCACAACAATTGGTCCCAGACCAGGAGGACTCAGCCTCAAATCATATCATATCAATTCATATATATATATATATATATATATATATATATATATACAAGGCACACTGTCTCATAGTGGCAATCAAGATGCCCCACTCCAGTCCCTCTCACTGTTCAAGATTTGCAATCTAGGGGGCGTCAGTACAATTCTAGTGTGCACGCAGAACTTGCCACGACATTGGACCCAGTCCCTACCACGTTCGTATACCACATGTGGAGTTCGTTCTGCCTAGAAAGTACTCAAGACTTCTTGACGTTTCACCGTCATCGTCCTCCCCTAATGCAATCTCCTCCTAAGTATCCGTAGATACTTATGGTTCCTTCCTCTCCACTACTTCGGGTTAACTCTCACACCTCACCGCGTTCGCGCTATTAATGTCTTTTATCTTGTTAATTAATCCTAATGATCGGCTCACCCTTCGTACATCCCTTCAATGAGTCCCGACCGCTATCTTTGCGTCACTTTTCTTTTCATAACATAGCACAGAGCGGGATCACATTCAAAGCTTGTATCTCATCACAAAAACTTTTCTCAAAAATCCCTTTTTGTAACTTCTCACAAGAATCTCATTTCACAAACTTTTTTCAAACTTTTCATTTAGTAAAACCTTTTTTAAAAAATTTCAATTCACATATCCTTTTCTAAAAATCCCTTTTCGAAAATCTTTTTCAAAGACTCACTTCACAATTTCTTTTCAAAAATTTGTTTTGGAAAATTTTTCTCATTTTGGGAACCCCTTTCAAAATTTCATTTTCGTAAATTCTTTTACAAAAAATCTCTTTTTTTTTTGGGAACCCTTTTCAAAATTTCATTTGGTAAACTCTTTTTCAAAAATTTCCTCTTCATAAACCCTTTTCTAAAAATTTCCTTTCATAAATCTTTGTCAAAAATATCATTTTCGTAAAACCTTTTTTGCAAATTTCATTTCAAAAGTTTTTCTCAAAAACTTTTCTTTTCTTGAGAACTAATGGAGGAGCAAGCTCAACTCAACACCAGCCTCAGTCCAAGAAAACAATAACGAGAATCAAGCTTTACTCTCAATACATTTCACTTTCCATACTCCATCAACATCCCTTCCTCGCTCTGGCTCATTCACATCGTATCAAACCATCTTCTCCAACCTCATCTCTTTTTCCCAATCAATTCTTATATCACTTATCATTATTCTTTCTTCTTTGAATCTTTTACCCTCATCTACTTTTTCATTTCATTTTTATTATCAGGACGTAACAAACGTCCCTCAGCATACTACCCACATTAATTACAATTCAAATATCATCATGCATAATTAAGGAGTAAATAAAGCATACTATATAACATTACACAATCATCACACACAATATTGTGGTCTTCGTCCTCTTCGTATAAGTGGCCACACAATTCAAACAATTGCCACTATACTACTGACTCAGTACCACGAAGTTCCGATCTTTGAGCTGATACGGAACGTCCTAATATCACCTAGCTACCACGGTGTCTTAGGAAAGCTTCTCTCTCACCTGAGGTCCAACAAGTAAATGCGTACCGTCTCCTCGGATCCTTTTGCTGCCGGCCGCCCCAAGTCCCTCGTCTTTAAGGTTATTACTCGTACTAAATAAAATACGCTTACATTATTAATGTATAATAAGAAAATCTTTTCGTATCTCAAGACACTTTTCGTTACTCGTCGGAAGACTTAAAACACCATTGTTTGATCAAAACAACTTCCCTATTTTCTAGCGCTTTAAATATTTTAAAACCATTTGAAAAACATTTAGTAAGATAATTTAAATCATTTGGTTGGGTTGCTGGTCCGTCTTGGACAGCACCTCAATTACATTCGAAAACACCGAAAAATTCACCGTTTTTAATCCGGGTTTTTCTTAAGTCAATTATCACTTGAAAACTTTACTTTAAATCACTTTGAACACATTTTCAAAGTTAAGAAACAAGTTTAAATAATTCTGGACAGCCAAGAATTATTTTACAAAATCATTTTGATAAAATCCCGAAAACATCGTAAAAACGCTTTTTATTTCAAATGCTTCTTTGACTCAAAATTAACACTCTAAAACTCAAACTTTTATCATAAAACAAACTTTGGACAACCATAAACACGGCTTAAAAATCTCAAATAAATCAAAATGGAATTTTCTAAAAATCCAAATTATTTTAAAACCAATTATACACTCAAATATTTTTCAAACATAAACTAGCACACAACCACAACAACACTCACATAAATTAAGTCATACAAGTAATCAATCAATTATTTAAAAATCAAACATTTATTCACTCAATTATTTTCTACACATTTTCATTTTCATAAAACAAAAACACTTAGTCATGCACATACTTCACCAACCGAATGCACACACATACTTTCAATTATGCATAAAACTTTTTCTAAAACTTTTTAGTTCATTTATTTCTCTTAGCTTTAATTAAAAACCAAATAGAAGTTAAATATTCACAACATAATTTCAAACACATCAATATTTCACAAAACACACCTATGGTTTTCATGTCACTTCATTGAAAAGGAGTCCTAGTCTAGCTAGCATGTAGGCCGAATCCTACTTTGACAAAACAAGGTTTTTGGTTCACTTTTCCACATGCACAAACACAAGATTCTCAAATCAAAAGAAATCAACATGCATGAGCCTTTCTTCATAGAAACAAAACATGATTTCCTAGTTCTAGACTTAGACCAAATGCACATAGAACACAAATCATTTTTCAAAAGTTTTTCTCCCTTGATTCTTTGTCAAACCGAAATGATCTCTAAGAAAGATCAAATCCTTTTTCACTTAAAAAATAACATGCATGCACCTAAGTATCACGGATCAAGTCATGAAATCAATTATAATGGCACAAATCAAAGATGAAAATCATTTTGAAGAGAAGGGACCAAAACCGAGACATGCATGGATGGAAGATTAAATCTTTTTGTTTAAAAACCATTCGTATGACTCAAGATCAAAACTTTTTCAAAGATCAAGACATAGATTGAGTCTTTTAGAGATCAAAACCCAAAAATCAAAGTTTTATCAAACCAAATCGAAATAAAACATTCCAACAATTTAAATTAGCTTTTCTAAACATAAGACTAACATGCAATCACTTAGGTCAAATTAAAAAGCATTAAGATCTATGGATCTAGTCAAGGCCGAATCACTTGGCTCTTGATCTAGGGTTTTATAAGTTTATTTATTCTTAAAATTTCAAGATCAAGGTTCAATTAGCACATGCATGAACTCAAATCATCACAATCAACATGCAACACCCAAAATTTTAACTTTATTACCAACCAAGTTTAAATCACTTATTTATTTATCAAGCAAACTCTTAAATACCATTTTAAGTCACGGTTTAAGAAAGAAAAATTGACATGCAAAGAAAAGAAAGAAAGATCACAAAATAAAAAGGAAAAATCTAAACTATTACAATTTCCTCTTGTCCATTCGAAATACCCACCAAACTTAAGGTTGATCTCCTAACTTCTTAGGTCTTGGTTCTTCAAAGAGAGTTCTATGGTTTTTGGCTTGGTTTCTCCTCTTCTCTCTTCTTCTCACTCACGGCCCTCTCTCTTTCTTTGTGTGTGTGTGTTGAGAGCTTAATTTTTGCTCTCAACAAATGTGTTTGGAAAGAAAATGGAAATGAAGGAAGTGAAATGGAAATGAAAGAAAAATGAATGGGAGTGAACTATGGGTGGCGGCTTATATAGACAAAGCAAAGACATGAGATTTTCCTCTTTTATCCTCAAAAGAATTCGGTCAAGGTGTAGAGGGAAGAGGTAATCTCGGCAACTTAAAGATTTGCATGGGTGGAGGTTAGCATTTCTAAGGGAACAATGAGGAGTAAATTAAGGAACCATGTCACCCTAGGTTTAGTTGCTCTTTGGACTTCTAGTTAGGGTTTTCTACCTACTTGGTTTGGTTATGGTTTGCACTTAGTTCATGTGGTTAATTGTCTAACACTTAGAGAAATTAATCCTAGGCTTTTCCCCCACATACATACACACGTCCCACACACACACACACACACACACACACATATATATATATATATCAAATCAATACATATACTCATATATTCATGCATCATCACCTTCTAAGCATACACATACATACCAAAACCGTATGCACCTACACACATGCATTTTATTTTCATACCTCACACACGAAATACTCATACACACATACATAGAAAAATAAATTTTTCTCCTCATAGAATGACTCATACATAAAAATCACTATTTCTTCAAGACATAAAAATATAAACTTTTTCAAGACTCAATTTCTAAATTCTTAACATCATCTTATGAAAATCATCCCTTTAAAATCACTTATCACTTTGAAATCATAAAATAAGGAATTTGTTCGAGAAAATATTCTTTTAAAACACCTTTTCAAAAATATAATTCTTTTTAATATTTTAAATTAATACGTGGAATTTGCGGGGTGTTACAATATACAACCCTTCGTGTGAATTCAATTCGTCTGAATTCAACTATCTCTAATCAAGGAAAGCAACTGGGAGTAAACGTCTTTCATCCACGACAGATCACACAACTCATCTATGCGTACCCTTCTCTCTAGGGTTCGATCATTGACAAAGGACCGCCCTCCGCAGTCATGATATGTACCTAGAGGCCGATAGGATATATTATGGTTATGCAAAACTATCCCGGGAAAAGTCTGCAGAACCCCCCCCCCCCCAATCATAGGATTGTTTTACCCATAATAATCCCCATTGGTTAATGACGAATCACCATCGAACCTAAGTGTTAGATCTAATGTGCATGTGCATGTGGAGATTGTTAGATCTATTATACAAGTACAGGGTTTTGATAATGACAATGTTTTGAACATGCTCAAGTATTGGAGAAGCTCACCAAAGAACAAAAAGAAACTATGATGAAGAGAGAGAAAGCTCAAGGACTTCAATATACATATTGTTTGTAATATCTTTATTTTGAGTCTTAGAGTTATGGGTAGAGTTATTAGAGGGTAGTGAATCTCTATCAAGTGCATGATCATATTATATCTTGAGTATTTCACTTAACCTAAATCAATAGGTGGCTTAAACATTTTTAAGAAAAGGATTAATTTTGAGAAAAAAAGTTTTTAATTGATTTTTACAGTGTTTAATCGATTAACAAGGTTGATTAATCGATTAACAGGAATTTGCATCAGGTCTTAATCGATTACCATAAGTGATTAATTGATTAACATAAAATCAACAGTGGTTAATCGATTAGCTCTGTGTCTTAATCGATTAACACGAACAGTTATGTGTTTCAAATCAGTTTTTCACTTCTCAAAATCAGTTTTAATGTTTTCTAAACTTTTGGGTATTCTATATAAACCTTTTCCTAATTTATTGTGATAAAACAACTTCATTTTCATATCATTTTAGAAAGATCAAAGCCACACTATTCTCTCAACATTCTCTCTCACTTTTACAAAGATCAAAGTTCTTATTTTTATATCTTTGATCAAGAAGCTTTTGAATCTCAAGTTTAATTGTTCATATTTCTTGAAGGAGATTCAATTAGGATTTTGTTTTTCATTGAGTTGTAATCATTGCAAGAGGCAAACTATCTACAACAAGAAGAAGTCTTGGTGGTGTTCATCAAGCAAATTGAAGTGGAAGCCTTGGTGGTGTTCATCAAGCATTTGGAAGTCTTGTTGTGTTAACAAGCAAGTGGAAGCCTTGTTGTGGGGTATCAACAAGCAAGAGAAGAGATTAGATTAGAAGTTCAATAGGATCGCAAGACAAGAGAAGGGTTATCTCTTGGAGGCTATCAAGAAGGGTGTCTTGAGAGGCGGATTACTTGTAATTTGAGAATTCTAATTCCTTAGTGAAATCTCTCTTGTGAAGAGGGGATGGGATGTAGCTCTCAGTGGAGGAGAGTGAACCAATATAAAATCTCTGTGCAGTATCTCTATTCCTTAATCTTTTAATTTCTGCATATTTGAATTGTTCTTAATTGAAAACCTAGAAAAGATTGATTTTATAATAATTGAATGATATAGGTTTTAATAGTTCAAATTGATTTGGGGAAAATCTTTTTCATAACCTAGGTAATCATTAACAATCTTGGTGTTAATCAATTCCGCGCTATCTCTGATATTCTATATTAATTGATTGATTTTCGTTTTTGTTTGAAAAGTGATTTTCAGTATTCTACAGTGATTAATCGATTAACAGGGTGTGCTAATCGATTAACCAAAATCAGCTGTTAGGCATTAATCGATTAACCTGAAGCATTAATCAATTAACAGCTACATATTTTGTGAAAATCATTCGTTTTAATTGTTTCGATTTGTTTTATTCGAAAATATTTCAAGGTTTCTTTAACACCTATTCAACCCCCCATTTTAGGTGCTCTCCTAGTACGTGTGTTTTCTAGTTAGTTCATCCACCGATTGTAGTCCATTACAATTGGTATCAGATCCCGGTTGAAAGACACGAGCATAAAGCTTTTTCGTAAAGATCCTTGAGGAAAATACAATGGGTTCTACGAATCCCTTTGGTGGTGAAGGTGCTTCAATAAATCGCCCTCCTATGTTTGGGGGAGAGGGTTATGCTTATTGGAAAGTTAGAATGAAAATCTTTATTGAAGTAATAGAAGTGAATATTTGGGAAGCTATTGAGAATGATCCTCACATTCCCTCAAAACAAGTAGAAGGTGAATCTCAACTCATTCCTAAAGATAAGTGGACCGATGATGATAAAAAGAAAATTCAATATGATTTAAAAGCTAAAAACATAATCTCTTCGCCGCTATCTTATGATGAGTTTTTTAGGGTCTCCCAATGTCATAATGCCAAAGAAATGTGGGACACCTTGCAAGTCACACATGAAGGCACTAGTGAAGTTAGGCGTTCTAGATTAAATTCTTTAATGCATGAATATGAATTGTTTCGTATGTTGCCCAATGAATCTATATGTGATATGCAAAAACGTTTTACTCAAATTATTAATCATCTCATTGCTCATGGAAAAACTTTTCTGAATAGTGAAGTTATTAACAGAGTGTTAAGATGTCTAAGCAGGGAATGACAACCTAAGGTTACCGCAATTATAGAATCAAAGGACTTGGACACCATGGACTTAGCAACACTTTTCAGAAAGCTTCAAGAACATGACATGGAGCTTGGACGTTTGAGTATGCATGAAGAGTCGGATAAGAACAAAGGAAGAAAAGGAATCGCTAGCTCTTAAAGCTAAAAGTTCATATAAAAGAGAAGAGAGCCGATAGTGAAGATTCCGACTCGGACATTGATGAAGAGACTATGCAACTCCTATTAAGAAATTTAGTAAGCATCTAAGGAGAAAAGGAAGGTTGAGCAAAGATAAGAGGAAAAAGACAAAATTCCCCACACTACAAGACCAAGTCAACAAAAGAAGGAGTAGTTTGCCATGAATGTGGAAAAATCGGTCATCTATGTTGGAAGTCAAGCTAGTGATGAAAGACTTGCTTCAAACTCTCTTATGGACTTCAAGCAGATATAAAGCCAAGGTTTTGATAATAACAACCAACTCAAGATTCAAGCTCACAAGTATCTTCAAGATTCAAGATTGAAGACTCAAGCAAGATATAGCCTAGAAGCCTTTTCCCATAGGACATGTGTAAGGTAATGAAGTTCTTGTTATTAAAGAGTTTAAAAGGCCAATGAGTTTTTCATTTAAAAAGGAGAAGAAAATGTGTTTTCATGAAAAGTTGTTTTTATATCTTAGTTTTTGTGAAAATACCTGATGTTACAAAACTCTGAATATTTTTATGTATGCAAGAGAGAGTAATCGATTACTTGCTTGAGTTAATCGATTAACTTTATTGCATCATAGAAAAATCAGAGAGGTTGTAATCGATTAAGTGAACTTTGCTAATCCATTACTTTCTTATGAGAGTAATCGATTACCTGGCTCAAGTAATCGATTAGAATTGTTGCATCATATATTTTTCAGAGGCACAGTAATCGATTACATGCTGTGTAGTAATCGATTACATATGTTGCATCACATAATGAACAGAGACTCAGTAATCGATTATTTGATGAGTAGTAATCGATTAAATGAGTTGCATCATATATTGAACAGGGGTGATGTAATCGATTAACCACTATTGGACTAATCGATTACTTGTTTTTCAAAAGTATTTAAGAATTTCTATTTTTGCAAGAATAATCGATTACCTTCGGAAAGTAATCGATTACTTCAGCTTTTATTGAAAAACGTGTCAGAATCATTTTGATTATTTCCTGATTTGTTTTTATATATAAGATTCTGATTTATTTTATAAAATTCGAAAATGATTTTAAATTTGAATTATTTCCTTTTTCGTTTTAAGAATCAAATCTTTATTTTATTTCGTAAATCGTTTTGATTTAGTTTTGATTTTAAAACTTATTTCAAAATCTTATTTTATTTTGTTTTGATTTTGTTTTACTAATTTTGAACCTTTTTGAATTATAAAAGTATTTCAAAAAATTCACTCCAACATGACACAACATTAGAACTCTGATATTCATTCATTCTTTTTCTGAAATTCACGTTCTTCTTCTTCTCCAACTTTTCTCTGATCATAACGATAAATCTTTTTGAAGAACTCTAAGAAACCTTGTTGGCCATTTAACTTATCAAGAAGAACTTCATTATCATAGAAGAGCATATTTTTGTATATATCCGTGTTTTGAGAACACACAAAGCTATTGTAATCTCTATCACATTTTTGTATTTGAAACCTTAGTGGTTAGGGAGAGAATCCCTTAGTGGACGTGTGATACATCGTAGGGCGAGGAACCCTACTGTGTGATCTTGAGGCCCCTAGCGAACGGAGGTTCCTAGTAGTGTGCGGGGTGCTCTTGGGTGTAATAGGGTGCGGCTCTATTGCTGATTATAGAACTCTCAAGCGGGTCGCTTGGGGATTGGACTAGGCCTTTCGACGGGAAGGCTGAACCAGTATAAAATTCCTGGTGCAAGCTTTTCTATCCATATCTCTTTACTTTCTGCATATTTCATTTATTTTACGTTTCCGTGCTACTCTATATTTTATATCAATCGTTTTCGCTCTCCTTCTCAAACGTCTAATCTCTCCAACGCGAAACATTTTTTTAAATTGTAAGGGTTTTCACAATAAATTAATAAAACTCGATTCACCCCCCCCCCCTCTCGATATTTTGAGGCCAAACCCAACAATTGGCATCAGAGCTAGTCTCTTGTGTTAAGACTTAACCGTCTCAAGAGTATGGCTTCAAACTCTCTGTTTGGTGGTGAAGGGAGTTCTATTAACCGTCCTCCCATGTTTGATGGGGTAGGATACGCGTATTGGAAAGCCCGTATGAAAATTTTTATTCAAGGAGTTGGATTAAAGGTTTGGGATGCCGTTGTAAATGGTCCCTATGTTCCTACCTATGTGGTTAATGGTAACACCGTCGAAAAGCCTATGGCTAAGTGGACGGAGGAGGAGGAACGTAGAGTCCTGTACGACTTGAAAGCGAAAAATATTATAACATCTGCTTTGAGCTATGATGAGTTTTTCAGGATATCTACATGTGAGACTGCGCAACAAATATGGGATACATTAGAAGTCACACATGAAGGTACGACTGAAGTGAAAAGGTCGAGAATCAACACGCTGACTGGTGAATATGAGTTATTCAGAATGAAGGATGGAGAAACTATTCAAGAGATCCAAAAATGCTTCACGATGATTGTCAATCAGCTAACAACATTGGGGAAGAAATTCACCAATTAGGATCTCATCAACAAGGTTCTAAGGTGTTTGGGAAGAGAATGTCATCCCAAAGTGACAGCAATCGCTGAATCAAGAAACCTTTCGACTATGACGCTGGCAACTCTCTTCGAAAAATTACAAGAGCATGAAAGCGAACTGAAAAGATTGGCTCAACACGAAGAGGAGAGCAAGAAAGTCAAAAGTCTGGCATTCAAGGCTGAAGCACCAGCAATTGAAAGTGACTCGGGTAAAGAACTGATCAACGATGAACACATGGGTCTCCTGGTCAAAAAGTTTGGGAAGTTTCTGAGGAAGAAAAGCAACTTCAACTCCCATAAAAGAAAGGACAACAACAAAGGTGGAGGATCATCCATTACATGTCATGAGTGTGGCAAGCCTGGTCACATCAGAGCTGACTACTATCAGCTGAAGAAGAAAGAAAATTCAGAAAGAAGCGCCTCCAATCCAAGGAAAGGGAAGCAAGCATACCTGGCATGGCTAGACAACGAGGGAAGTTCTGATGAAGATTCAGACGAACAAGAGGAGACTGCCAACATATGCTTGATGGCACATGGAGATGAGGTAACTTCTATTCTAGAACATTCTTATGATGAATTACAAGAGGCTTTTGAAGAATTGCATGAGAAATCAATGAGGTTATCCTTATTGATTTCTTTAGAAAAGAAAAATTCAGCTTCTCTTTTAGAAAAGAATAAAGATCTTATTAAAGAAAATTAATTTTTGAAAAATCAAAATAAGGAGCTGAATTTGACTTTGAAAAATTCTTCAAACACCTCTAGTAATGAAGTTAAATTTAAAGATAGTTCTTCTTCTTGTAAGTTTTGCAAGGACCTGGTTAATGAAGTAGAAGATTTAAAACAAACACTTGCAAAATTTATGAAAGGTAGAAATACTGTAAATTTAATGCTAGGGAGACAAAAGTGTTTCTTTAATAGAGCCGGGCTAGGTTATCAACCCTGTAGGAACCAAAAGAAATTAAGTACCATTTTTGTCCCTGCTAGCAATCATAAGAAATCATTAATTATATGTCATATTTGTGGTAAAAAGGGCCATGGTGCACATGAGTGCGTACACCGAAAAGTGAAGTTCGTTAAACCGAACAATGAAACCAAAAGGTGGCACAATTGGAACTATGGGTATGCTAACGCTCAAGGACCCAAAAAGGTATGGGTACCTAAAAAGAAACCTTGAATCTTATGCTTGTAGGTTACTCAGGAAGAAAGGAAATCGTGGTGGTACTTGGACAGCGGATGCTCAAAACATATGACGGGAGACAAATCTAAATTCTCGCATCTAGTTCCAAAGGACCAAGGACATGTGACTTTCGGAGATAACAATCAAGGAAAGATTCTTGGAGTTGGTAAAATTGGTACTCCTCCTAACCCTTGCATAGAAAATGTCTTACATGTTGAGGGCCTGAAACATAACTTGCTAAGTATTAGTCGGTTGTGCGATAAGGGCAATAGGGTTATTTTTTATTCTGATAGATGTATTATCGAGGGTAAAATTGATAATCTTATTAAGCTAATTGCTCGCAGGATAAACAATGTATATGTTATTGATTTTAACTCAATACCCTCAAATGATGCTAAATGTTTATTATCTAAAGAGGATGAATCTTGGCTATGGCATCGTAGAATAGGTCACATCCACATGAACCATTTGAATAAAATTTCTTCTAAAAACTTAGTAGTTGGTTTACCAAAGCAAAATTTTTCTATTTCTGAAAAATGTGATCCTTGTTCAAAATCAAAACTCACAAGGGCATCTTTTCCTTCTAAAAATCTTGTTTTATCTCAAAGGCCCTTGGAACTTTTACATATGGATCTTTTTGGACCTTGTCAAACAAAAAAGCTTTGGTGGTAACTATTATTGTCTGGTTATTGTGGATGACTATTCTAGGTATACATGGACATTATTTATTACTCATAAAAATGATGCATTCAATGAATTTAAAAAGCTAGCTAAGATTGTTCAAAACCAAATGCATATGAGCATTGCATCCATTAAGACTGATCATGGTGGAGAATTTGAAAATCAATTTTATGAAAAATTTTGCAAAAAACATGGAATTAAGCATTATTTTTCAGCTCCAAGAACTCCTGAGCAAAACGGGGTTGTGGAGAGGAAAAATCGTTCATTAAAAGAGCTTTCAAGAACAATGCTTGATGACATGAATTTGCCTGCATATTTTTGGGTCGATGCAGTGAGTACAGCTTGTTATGTTATGAATCGTGTTTTCATACTGCCTATTTTAAAGAAAACCCCCTATGAGCTGTACAAGGGGAGAAAACCAAATATTTCCCATCTTCGTGTCTTTGGTTGTAAATGTTTTGTGCATAATAATGGTAGAGACAATCTAGGAAGTTTTGAGGCTAGAGCTGATGAGGGCATATTCTTTGGATATTCTGTTTCGAGCAAAGCATATAGGATTTACAATAAATCTCGTAATACTATAGATAATCTATTCATGTATCATTTGATGAATCCGATCCCAGAAAGTTGGGAAAGGTATCTGTTAATGACATTTCAGGTATCCTTGGAGATTTATACATTGATGAGGATGAGGAGCCTAATGATAAAGGAAAGGATCATTCCGAATGCAATGAAAAATCAGTTGAATCAGTTGAAGAGAAAAATCAAGAACAATCAATGGAACTCAATTCTGATTTGCCTAAGAAATGGAGAACATCGAGGCATCATCCAATTGACCAAATCATAGGTGACATCACAAAAGGTGTAAGTACTCGCAATTCTATTAGCAATATGTGTAACTACTTTGCATTTGTTTCTCAAGTGGAGCCAAAGAATATTTCTGAGGCTACGCTTGATGAACATTGGCTGCTGGCTATGCAAGAAGAATTAAACCAGTTCAAAAGAAATCAGGTTTGGGAAATTGTTCCTAGGCCTGAGTCTCATCCGATTATTGGAACTAAGTGGATTTATAAAAATAAACTCGATGAGGCTGGTTTAATTGTTCGAAACAAAGCTAGGTTAGTTACACAAGGTTACAACCAGGAAGAGGGGATAAATTATGAGGAAACATTTGCCCCTGTTGCTAGGTTGGAAGCCATTAAACTGCTATTAGCTTTTGCATGCATTTTAGATTTCAAATTATATCAAATGGACGTAAAGAGTGCCTTTCTGAATGGTTTTATTAATGAAGAAGTATATGTGTGTCAACCTCCTGACTTTGAAAATTATGAACACCCGGATTATGTTTTTAAATTGAAAAAGGCTTTGTACGGACTCAAACAAGCTCCTAGAGCGTGGTATGACCGTCTTAGCAAATTTTTACTTGAAAATAATTTTGAAAGAGGGAAGGTTGATAACACACTTTTATCAAAAATAAAGGAAAGGACATTCTTTTAGTTCAGATTTATGTAGATGATATTATTTTCGGTGCTACTAATGAAACCCTTTGCAAGGATTTTTCAAGTATGATGCAGGAAGAGTTCGAAATGTCTATGATGGGCGAGCTGAACTTCTTTCTAGGATTGCAAATCAAGCAAGCAAAGGATGGGATTTTCATTAGCCAAACTAAATACTGCAAGGAATTATTGAAAAGATTCGGCATGGATAAGGCCAAGGCAGTATCAACACCAATAAACACATCTTGCTATCTAGATAAAGATGAAGGAGGTAAATCCGTGGAAACCACTAAATATCGAGGTATAATTGGATCCCTTCTCTATTTAACGGCAAGTAGGCCGGATATTTTAGTGTATGTTTATGTGCACATTTTCAAGCGAATCCAAAAGAAACGCACATGGTTGCTGCCAAACGTATTATGAAATATCTTTCTGGCACAACTGACATGGGTTTATGGTACCCCAAAGGTTCCACTTGTAACCTTGTTGGGTATTCTGATTCTGATTTTGCTGGGTGCAAAGTAGATAGGAAAAGCACGAGCGGCACTTGTCACCTCCTAGGTAATTCATTAGTGTCTTGGGCTAGCAAGAAACAGTCGAGTGTAGCCCTATCCACAGCTGAGGCTGAATATGTCGCTGCGGGTAGCTGTTGTGCACAAATCTTATGGTTAAAACAACAACTCGTAGACTTTGGTGTAAGTCTAGATCACATTCCCATCAAATGTGATAACACTAGTGCAATTAGTATTACCAAAAACCCTGTGCAACATTCTCGCACTAAGCATATTGAGATTCGTCACCATTTTATACGTGATATATTCAAAAGGGTGATTGTATTATTGAGTATGTTGATACTTCGCGGCAGTTAGCTGATATCTTTACGAAACCGCTTCCAAAAGAAAATTTCTTTTGCATTCGTAGAGAAATTGGTTTAACTTCTGCCTCTCACCTATTTTGAGTATGTGATTATTATATCTCTTGTTATTATTGATGTGTTTACTCAGTGTTTCAGGGGGAGTTAGCACATGCTTTTTGATGATTACAAAGGGGGAGAGATATTCTGATGAGCATATTGAAATTATTTGAGATTATTTGATGTTTATGCATCAATACAGGGGGTGATTGCATCTTCTCAGGAGGAGATACCATGAGATGATTTTGTATATCTTTTGTAATTGTTCTAGGGAAGGTTAAAATTTCAATTATATACATATTTTGCTTGTATAACACTTGTGATGCAGATAGTCAACTACATATCAGAATAGTTGTTTGTCATCATCAAAAAGGGGGAGTGTTGGAAGTCAAGTTAGTGTTGGAAGACTTGCTTCAAACTCTCTTATGGACTTCAAGCAGATATCACGCCAAGGTTTTGATGATAACAACCAACTCAAGATTCAAGCTCACAAGTATCTTCAAGATTCAAGATTGAAGACTCAAGCAAGATATAGCCTAGAAGCCTTTTCCCATAGGACATGTGTACGGTAATGAAGTTCTTGTTACTAAAGAGTTTAAAAGGCCAATGAGCTTTTCATTTAAAAAGGAGAAGAAAATGTGTTTTCATGAAAAGTTGTTTTTATATCTTAGTTTTTGTGAAAATACCTGATGTTACAAAACTCTGAATATTTTTATGTATGCAAGAGAGAGTAATCGATTACTTGCTTGAGTTAATCGATTAACTTTGTTGCATCATAGAAAAATTAGAGAGGTTGTAATCGATTAAGTGAACTTTGCTAATCCATTACTTTCTTATGAGAGTAATCGATTACCTGGCTCAAGTAATCGATTAGAATTGTTGCATCATATATTTTTCAGAGGCACAATAATCGATTATCTGTTGTGTAGTAATCGATTACATATGTTGCATCACATAATGAACAGAGACTCGGCAATCGATTATTTGATGAGTAGTAATCGATTAAATGAGTTGCATCATATATTGAACATGGGTGATGTAATCGATTAACCACTATTGGACTAATCGATTACTTGTTTTTCAAAAGTATTTAAGAATTTCTATTTTTGAAGGAATAATCGATTACCTTCATAAAGTAATCGATTACTTCAACTTTTATTGAAAAACGTGTCAGAATCATTTTGATTATTTCCTGATTTGTTTTTATATATAAGATTCTGATTTATTTTATAAAATTCGAAAATGATTTTAAATTTGAATTATTTCCTTTTTCGTTTTAAGAATCAAATCTTTATTTTATTTTGTAAATCGTTTTGATTTAGTTTTGATTTTAAAACTTATTTCAAAATCTTATTTTATTTTGTTTTGATTTTGTTTTACTAATTTTGAACCTTTTTGAATTATAAAAGTATTTCAAAAAATTCACTCCAACATGACACAACATTAGAACTCTGATATTCATTCATTCTTTTTCTGAAATTCACGTTCTTCTTCTTCTCCAACTTTTCTCTGATCATAACGATAAATCTTTTTGAAGAACTCTAAGAAACCTTGTTGGCCATTTAACTTATCAAGAAGAACTTCATATCATAGAAGAGCATATTTTTGTATATATCCGTGTTTTGAGAACACACAAAGCTATTGTAATCTCTATCACATTTTTGTATTTGAAACCTTAGTGGTTAGGGAGAGAATCCCTTAGTGGACGTGTGATACATCGTAGGGCGAGGAACCCTACTGTGTGATCTTGAGGCCCCTAGCGAACGGAGGTTCCTAGTAGTGTGCGGGGTGCTCTTGGGTGTAATAGGGTGCGGCTCTATTGCTGATTATAGAACTCTCAAGCGGGTCGCTTGGGGACTAGACTAGGCCTTTCGACGGGAAGGCTGAACCAGTATAAAATTCCTGGCGCAAGCTTTTCTATCCCTATCTCTTTACTTTCTGCATATTTCATTTATTTTACGTTTTCGTGCTACTCTATATTTTATATCAATCGTTTTCGCTCTCCTTCTCAAACGTCTAATCTCTCCAACGCGAAACAATTTTTTAAATTGTAAGGGTTTTCACAATAAATTAATAAAACTCGATTCACCCCCCTCTCGAGATTTTGAGGCCAAACCCAACAATCTCAAATACTCGTGTTCAAAGTATCTCAAAAAGATTGAGAAAGAGAAGAAACATCCAAAGCACAAAAAGACATACATTGTATGGGATGAAAAAGAAAAAGAAATCACATCAAGTAGTTCTACGGATGATGAAGAAGTCGTTGTACTTAGCTTACTAGTTCAAGTAGATGAAGAAGAAAGCTCAAGTAATGAATCAAATGAACAAAGCGAGGAATTCCACTTCCTTTGCCGCGTACTCACCCACACTCATGTTACCTTGCTTCAACTGCAAGAATTCCACTTCCTTTTTCCTCCTTAGATCCTTAGAAAAATATTTCTGAAGAAATTTTTCCATGTATATTCCCCAGCTTATCTCCCTTCCTTCATATTGCAAAAGCTGCATGGTGTGATTCCACCAATTCTCCGCTTCATCCTCCAACATGTAGGTTGCATACGCCACCTTCTGAACATCAGAACACTCCAAAGTCCTCAAAATCTTGTCCATAGTATGAATCCATTTGTTGGCTTCCTCCGGTTTAAATCCTCCTTCAAACTATGGCGGATTGCAGCTCCTAAAATCAGCCAGAGTCTTCGCCTCAACGTTACCCACATTACACTGATGAGGTGGATTTGCCGGTTGAGAGGGTTGCTGAGACTGCCTTTGCATCGCTTCCAGTACCGTGGTGATTCGCTCCACCATCGCATTGGTGTGATTTTGGTTTCTAGTTGCCATATTAGACCTGAGCTATGGGCTTATGGTCACATATGTTGAACTAGAGAAACTTCTATTACACCACCTATACTACGGCTCTATCCTAAACTTATTGAATCTACAATCCATTGCGTCTTGTACTCAAAAGAGACAAGATACAAACAAATCAGGGGTAACACAAAGTTCAATAAGTAATTTAATAATATTCAAAGTACTAAATACTTTGGAGATACCTGCTTGATGTTGATGGCTACCTTTCTGGAACCACTTCTACTACTACTACAGGATCTGACTTTTGCTCTGATACCACTGAGTGTGACACCCTTCGTAGTTACCCAAATATAAACTAATAAATAAGCTTTTATATCATATTGGGTAATATATATGGACTTGCGAGTGTTAAGAAAATATGGTAAATAAAATTTTCTTTTAAAGCGGGTGCACGAATCGTCACTTGAAAGTCTTGGAGAACAAAGTCTATATTATCTCAAAATCATTGTATCAAGTTCGGCGATTTCTAAAACCTTTTCGCAAATAGAGTAACATTCGATCTTTTAGAAAATATCTATGTATCAAGTAGCTTAAGCTACCCTTGCTTTGTACGATAGAACTGATACCATTTATAGCCGAGCTCTTAAACAGATTAAATCAGAGTAAGCGGAAAGTGTTGGACTATGCAATAGTTTGAACATAAGATTTACATTTATATATATATATATATAGATAATAAAAGTGATAAGTACATAGTCCATCATCATGTCTCCAAGTTTCAGAATATACAAGTCCATAGTAGATCTACATAGTCGTGTAACCCCAACCCTAGAGTACTACAAAAGTATATCTACAATGTATACATAACCAAAATACAACTCCAGGGATAGTCACGTAGATCCATCAGCATCAGATGCAGTAGTAGTAGCAGTAGTAGTCTCCCAAAGGTAAAGTGAGTAAGGTAGTAGCATCATCATCACAGCAGCAGCAAATCTCCTCCACAGCCTCCACACATCGGATCCTCCGACCCACATCATACACCATATGCATGTACCTAGGGATCATCGTCCCTCCAGTCACTCCCAGTAGAATGCACGACAGGCTCGCTCCCACTCTCGTCCTCCACCGGATCCTCCTCGATCTCATCCGAGGGAGAGTGTACCCTACCACTGGGTACCGGGTCAGGTGATGGTGAAACCCTGACTGGGCTCCTCGGATCAGATAGGGGAGTCTCCTCGCGGACGACTCTCGAAGTAAAAGGGTGAGAGCGGGTAGGTCGAAAACGAAAACTATGATAAGAGCGAGCTGGTCGCGTGGGAGGTGGTCCATGGTAAGTGTAAAACGGGGGTACATGCATAGTGTATATGATGGGAATCCTAAACCTACGAGGACGAAATCGCATCAGCGGGTTCGGGTGGTAGAAGGTAATCTCTACCTCCCCCTCGAACACTGCGCGATGGTCCTCATAGATCCATATGCCACTAGGAAGTGGCCGGATCTCGATGCAAGCAATGTAGCGAGACATCACCTACAAGGGCATAGGGGTAAGCAATTCTATACACATAATCAATAGAGAATAAATTATGCAACATAAATATGTAACATGCATCAATTAATATCAATCACACTTAACACTTAGCAAGTAGGTTATGCACATAGGATGTTCACACTTAATTCAGTCATAACAGTTTATTTGAATGAACGGCATGATGCATGACTTTAGCTCTCAAGCCTATCTCCATCATAATACTATGTCACTCTCTGACGTCCATCCCTGACAACCCAGCACTCAACAGTGTGTTGTATTCCTAGGTATACAACCATTCGTACATTCACCTAGAATGTACACGACAAGCTTGGTATCCATGCCACCCGAGCATATCCCGTCATCCAAACGGATCGTCATCCAAACGATATATCCATATCGGCATCCACTAAGCCGACCACGTCAACGACGTGTCATCAAGCAAGCGTACTGGCACTCCCAGAGGCCCTCCACATGTTTAACAAACATGAAATACGTCCTACCATCCAAACTCTAGGATGAATGCAATTTATCTTTTAGACTTAAGGGAAGTTGATTAATACTTTACAGGCCACCTAGGCTTATTTTCTTTATCAAAAAGGACCGTCACCAAACGATCTTTTTGTATTAATCAATTTCTTTAAGTCTTAATCCCTTGGACTATTCTCAATAATTCATTAATTATTTGACTTAGAATTGAAAATGGTGTTTTCAGGTTCTGAACAATTTACTCGAGTAAACTTCAGGACACTCGAGTGTTACTCAACTTTTCCAGATTACTCGAGTGCTCTTAAGACTACTCGAGTGTTCATGACTTTCTGAGGATTTGGGTTTTCAATTCAACAATTTACTCGGGTAGTTCATGGGTTACTCGAGTGTTCTTGAACATTTCCAGAATACTCGAGTGACCTTGACTGACTCGAGTGTTTGGCCTATAATGATCCTCAGGTCATGCTCGATACTCGAGTACCAGACAGACTACTCGAGTGTTCTTCCTTAATTTACATGGTTTTGAACACGATTTACTCGAGTACTCTGCCTTTTACTCGAGTGTTTCGCAGCAGACAGCACTGAAAACTGGTTTTATCATGACATTTTCATTTCTATTCAAATTTAATCCATTCCAGGTATCCACAGAGTTCACATAACATTATTTAGACATGTTACAACACTTATTACAAGTCAAAACACAGATTTGACAGAGAAATCAATAATCATGCATCAAAACACATTTTCACAACTTAACATGTCAATTCTCATAAAAAGCACATTACACATAAAACCAAGTGCATTTTAGTTCACATACATGTTATCAAACTTGCTCATCACAGATTTAGAGCATGGATTGGTCTCCAAACCAAAGTTCCTATTCAATCTAAGCCCTTAGAGCCTCTTGGTGGCTCTCTAACACAATTAATGGAATTTAAACTCTATCTAGTGAATATAATTACTTCCCCTTACCTCTCAGACGTGAATCAACAGAAAGGAATCCAAGAAAAGTGCTCCAACCCCAGAAATCACTTTGAGCTTCACATGCATGAAAGTTTTGAGTGCACCATCAAAACCGAATTGGTTCACCCATGAAACAGAGATAAGAATTGGGGAAAATTAGATTTCTAAACTCTATACAACATGTTCTAACTAAAGGAATTGAGTTTGAGACTCAAGAATTCGTGAGCTTACCAGAATCAGTGATCAAAGTAAGCTCCAGACCAAGGTTCAACAGAAACAGCTTCTACTTCAAATCTTCAATTCTCCCAGCATGCACACTCAATCCTCACAATATTACTCTCTATACAAAGCTCAAGATGTGAGCTTTGTATTCGTGTTTGGTTTGTGTTTCAAATCGACACAAAGAAGGAGAATCGAAGAGTATAAACTCGGAACCCTAATTTCATCAACCAAGCCACTTTGATCCAAAATTCTCAGCTAAAGGTCGAAGATGAGCTTAAATAGGAAGTGAGGACACTCATGCAGGTCGACACGAAGGCATTGAGCTGTTGATGGCGGAGTATTCGTGTCAACGGAGGGGAATCGTTGGCTGTGACTCACCAAACGCACTAACTCGTGCAGTTTGACCCAGAATACTCGAGTATTCCAGAAAATACTCGAGTGTTTTACCCTGTTTTTGAAAAATAATTATTTTATTTACTTTCCCTCCAAAATCTTTCCTATAATTGCTTCTAGGTCCCAACCCATGGACTAATATGCAAAACTCTTATTTTATGCATTTAAATTATTTATTAAATAATTTCCACACATCAACTAGTCACATGAACACATATTTTAATCAAGGATTAATATAGAAACTATTAATTATAATTAAATTATAATTAACATTTCATTAATCGGGGATTAAAATTTTGGGGTGTTACACCAACAAGTTCTAGAAAAAATTAAAAAATATGTGTCAAAATTTACCAAAATTAATAATTCCATTAAATGATAATATAAATTGGATTATTTATACTGATGCATCTGACAATTATTGGGGTGCAACATTATATCATGAAAATGAAAAAGGAGAAGAAGTAATAACAAGATATGCAAGTGGAAAATGTAATGACAGTCAAAGCAAATACCATTCTAATTGAAAAGAATTTTTAGCAATAGTTAAGGCAGTAGAAAAATTTGAATTATTCATAGTAAATAATAAGTTTACAATAAGGACTAATAATACCCAAGTAAAACATTCGTTAGATAAAGGAATAAATATTAATAAACTAAGTAATAAAATGGTAATTAAATGGCCAATGGATATGTCATATTATGATTATAATATAGAACACATTAAAGGAAAAAATAATCTAATTGCTGATTTTTTGAGCACTTGGTATGATCACTATAACTATTACAATAACTTCTAGATTCCATAACCGACCATATGTAGAAAGAATAGTAACCATTTTTCATTCAATAGTAGATTTCATAGAATATCATTTTAATATTAGAATAGATTTCACTATAATAATAAACCATATTTTTGATTGATAATAATGGAAAATCAAGAACTAGATTTTGACAATACCAGTAGGATGTTATATGTGTTAGATGAAGTAAAGAAACTAACTAAAGAAAAAATGCCACACATAATTAGATTCATTAAAAGTGAAAAAGAAAGATTACATAATAGAATAGAGAAACAAATAATTAATACTGAAAGAGATAATGACAAGATAAGATTAGTTTTTATTATAAAAATTGAGGAACTAATTAAAGAGCTTGAATTAGATCCTTATGATAAAATAGAACCTTCTGAGATTATTATGTTATAATGACTAATTGATTATTGTAGCAGATGGAGCAAAACTCTCCGAGTAATGCAGAATCCAGTAATATGTCGAAAGACATACCAACTAGACTAATGATCAATTAATACTGCAAATAAGTATGTTGAAGATGAGTATGAATATTCTACAAGGACAAGTAAATTCTACTCTCAGTAATATAAACATGGCGATTAATGGGCTATGTAGTCAAGTTGAAGAAATAAAAAATAGAGTAATTGAACTAGAAAAGGTTCAGAAAAATAAGTCCATTATCCAGACCAATAAACACATAATTAAAGGAGCTCATGAGACTATATCCCAGGAAACTACTAAGCCAAATAACCAGATTACTCCCTTCACAAAGATAGTAAAGTCACAACAAAAAGACAAGTCCAAGTTTAGTAGCTCATCTGGATCAGCCAATAACTAAAAAAGCAACAATAATAAATCACCTTTTAACCTGGTTGACCATTATAATTTTCTCAGGCTTTTAACACAAAGACTGAATCAATTAGCTTTGACCTCTACAACAGTAAGATACATATCTCATTATGCTTTCAATAAGGCAGTTGTAATGTCAGGTACTAATCTAGAATTAGTAAAAACCTTGTATATGTATGGATTAATTCATTGCCTTTATCCTTCCCCAAATCTACAAGAATTATCCCAACTACCAAAAATGATCCAAGAAGCTGCCACACTATTCTTCCATAGTAACCCAGTATAAGGTGTATAATAGATTTTATTCCACAATAGCTGAAATAACTCCTGATAAGTTTTATCCTCCAATAAATTCTAGAAGAAGACTTCCAGTCCAAGATTGGTACTAAAAGAGTCCAAGAGACGAACATTATTTTCCAAGAAATGAATAGAACAAAGTCCAGTGATGAAGCCCAATGGACCTACTTTGCAGGCCCAACTACATGTATATACTCAGTAAGTAAAAATGGAAGAAACAAAAGACTATTCAACCATTTTTATGAAAGAATAAAGAATAATGATATGGATAGCGATGACATGACGAAGAGAAAGATATGTCAAGTATTATCACAGTGGGACCCATCCCACAGGTGTCTTTATTGTGACGACAGAGAAAAAGAAGAACATGATTCTGAGTCACCTACTATAAATAGTAATGTTTTGTAAATATCTCTAAGCAAATTGTAATGAAGTCAAAAGGTAACTAGAGTTCGTAGAGTAAAAGTAACTCTGGTTTAGTAAAAGTAATTCTGGTTGAGTAAAGAAATCCTAGTTATGTAACCAGAGTTAGGAATGCCTAGCTCTATAAATACCAATATGCATAAGTAATTCATCATCGAATTCACAAGCAATATAAGTTTCTCCCTCTATATTCTCTCGTACAATTTTCTTTAGTATTAAGAAAACAATAAACACTTGAAATACATATATTTCAAGAAGAAAGAATATAGTCTTACATAGCTGATTAACCACTGTCTCCCAAGAAGTTAAAGCTCAATAAGGTATGGCCAACTAAACTTATTTTAGAGGATGAGGCTAGTATTATCTTTAACTAAAAGTTATGATTATGTGAAAGAAATTTATTGAATATGGTTATGGATAATTTAGCAAAATTAGTTACGCCTCCGGTAGGAAACGAAGGAAAGTTGTGCTACAGTAAAATGAAGGGGGAAGGTCTGAGCACTATTATGAAAGGTTGCTCTATAAAAGTCTCTTTGCATGAAAGATGGTAAAGATCCTTCGATCACCCGGTTTGCATGTGGTCATCCCCAACTTTGCTTAATTGTTTATGCCTATATTCAATCTATTATCTTTAATGGTATCAGAGCTTGAGGTTTAAAGATAATATGATGAAATGATAGAAGATAAAAATGAAATAGAAGATTCAGAGATGAAAATATATAAATTACAAATATTAGGGACTTAGATAAAAATGAAATAGAAGATTTAGAGATGGAAATATATAAATTACAAATATGAGATGGAAATATATAAATTACAAATATTAGGGACCTTAGCATTATATTATTTAATTACAAATATGACTGAATTTCAGCATCATATTATCTTTAATGGTATCATAGCTTAAGGTTTAAAGATAATATGATGTTAAAGTCCCTAAAAATTTTCTTTTCCAAAAAATAATGCAAGATATTAGAAAATTTGAACCTAAAATATATAGTTTAGAAGATAAGAAATTGCCAATTAATTCTTATATAGAAGATGAAACAGAATATTGTATGTTTACACCATTTATATTAGGAGGATATGGAGATAATACATTTAATCAAGTATATTGGACTAATATGTTTTTAATGAAGCAATTAGGTAGTTACATAAATCCAAATATTTATGAAGACGGTAGAACATTAGATGAGGCTATTAAAGGATTACCAAAAACTATAAAAGCAATAATAGATAATAAAGAGGATTCAATAAAGAAACATGATAGGTTGATAGAATTATCAAAGCCTATAGAATAAAAATTATATGATATAAAATTAGAACTTAAGAAAGTAATTAAAGAATTAGAGATTATAAAATCTAATACTAAGATAATAATGAAAACATTAGGAATACAACCACAACTAGAGCCAATCCCAGATGTACCACAAATTAATATGATGAGAATATTAGAAAAAGAATATGGATCATGTACTACTGAAGCACAAATAAATAAGCAAACAATAGACGAAAATATGAGACTAACTAGGATAATAACAGAGCAAGTAAAAATAGGACAAGAGGTAATGAACCAGAATTTATGGACAATAATGGAGGAAATAAAGAAAATAGAATTTAAAAATGAGGGAATAAAGGAACATAAGAATAAAGAAATAATAGAATCAGAAATAAATGCAAAAGAAATTAATAATATATCAGAACTAGCATGCTAAATAGAAAAGGTTACTGACCAAATATTAGAAATATTAAAACCGATAAAAAAGGAAGATAAACAATTAGTTATAGAACAAATAAATACTGTGGATATATTAAATTACGAGGAAATAGAAAGAAAAATGGGTGAAGAAGAGGAAATGAATTATGAACAAATAAAACAAGAATTAGAAAATATAGGATTAAGATCATTAGAAAAACAGATGGAACAAATTAATATGAATAATATAATACCCTCGAAGAAAGTCAAAATTCAAGAGTAACACATGACATAAGAACTTCTATTAATAGAATGCAGAAAGAGAAGAAATAGCATAAAGAGAAAAGTTACCACATAAAGAAGCAATGAAATAAGATGACCAAATATTTGAGATGACATATAAAACTCCAAAAGAAAATAATTTTACACCAACACCACTATAACAATATGAAACTAGATCAATACCTAATTCAGGAATATGGTTAGACTTAGACTGTAACTTAGATAATGAAAAAAAGAATAGAGGAATGAGCTAAATCTCAATTAATTGTATTAGTAGGAAGAAATATAGATACACAGACAGCAAGTTTAATAATAGAAGCAAGTTTTATAGGAATAGTGCAAAATTGGTGGAGAAATAGACCAACCGAATTTAGAGATCAAGTAAGAAAAGTTCAAGGGCATACAACTAGAAAAGAATATTTTCTCATATTAGTTAGACAATATGAACAAATATTAAGAAATGAGTTTGTAGGAAAAAGTACTGCAATAAATGAAAAAACAAAATCAGCAAGAGCAATAACAGGATTACACCAAATAGAAATATGTTCATTAGATCCCAAATATTTAAATCCTTATTTATGAATATAAAAAGTTATATTATGAGGCAGGATTAGAAAATTATGAACAACAAAAATTCTACTTAGAATTAGTTTATAGGAAATTGCCAACATGAATATCAGAAACTATAATAGAGGAATATAACAATGCATTTAAGGAACAAGAAAATATAATTCAATATCTCGATACAATGGGAAGAAGAGAAGATTATTTAAGACATTATTTATCAGAAAAATGTAAACAAGCATGGAGAAATATGAAATATTATAAGACTAATAAAATGATACTGTATCATAAATTTTTAGGGAATTTAGCATCATATTATCTTTAAACCTCAAGCTCTAATTTAATTGGCCATTATATTATTCCATCACCCGGTTTGCATGTGTTTCATTTAATGTAGAACTTCGTATGTTAAATGATTTAGCTTATAAAAAATAAGAAACAAATAATATATGAAATAATTTATCTAAAAAATTATGCAGCAAATAATATATGAAATAATTTATTTTATTTTTAAATAATATTTTTTGATACAAAACCATAAATTTTTGAAAAAATTATGCCTGGTACAGTATACACAACATGAAGGTGAATGATACTAACATTGTCCCCATTTTATTTTGACATCATCAATTTTTAAACACCAAAAATGTATGATTCCCTATACAATTACTTAACGGTGATGTATTTTTTATCATAGTTTACTCTTAGAAGAAAGATACTCTCGCACCTTATTTTAAGATATAAAAGGTGCGAATGTGACAAGAGTTCAAGACTAGACATTTATAACTTCACATTCATAAAGAAGTGTTGTCTTATGCTGAAAATTGATATTATCAACATGTTTAAGGATTTTCATGTAAGAGAGAGCTTCCCTAAATGTACTAATGCATCTTACATAACACTAATCACAAAGAAAGCAACTCGAAAGGGCTCGGAGAATATAGGGCCTAAACAAGATAATGGTGAAACTTTTCGAAAAATCAATCAACTTTCGTTGGGTTTAGATTTATCTTGAATGGCCGACACGACTGAGCCAACACAAATAAGATAGAAAAAACATATGGCCTAGACAACAAATCTAGAGCTTGAATTATACCCGTGCTTTTTTGGCATGGTTATGACCTAAATCCGAACCGAGTAGAACCGAGCACGATTAAGTAGCACAGATTGCCACGTCTAGGTAAGCAGAATTGACAAAAAAAATCCAACATGACCGAGCTGACACGACCTAACCGACTCGAATAAGCAAGCAAAAACATAGGGCTTGGACAACAAATCTGGAGCCCAAATTATACCTATGCTTTTTGGACACGACAAGGTCATGGCCCGAACTCGAACCAGGCCACCCCAAACACAACCGGGTAGCACGAGTTGTCACCTTTATTACTAATGAAATAATTGCCCAAGTGAAATTTAGAAAGGAACTGTGTGCAATCTTCAAGATTGATTTTGGAAAGGCGTATGACTCTATTAGTTGGACCTTGCTAGACTAAATAATGGGAAGATTGGGGTTCTGCGCAAAAGAGAGAGGGTGGATTAGAAGCTGCATGAAGTCAGTTTTAGTTTTATTAAATGACAGTCTCAGAAGAGAGTTCTACATGGAAAAGGGGCTAAGAAAAGGAGACCCCACATCCCTGTTTTTGTTTTTAATAGCCACAAAAGGTTTAAGCAGCTTGGTGCAAAGAGTAGTGGAAAAAAAAATACCTTCAAAGGGTTCAAAGTGAAGATAACTGTTTCTCACTTATAATAAGCCGATGATACCTTATTGGTAAGTGAAAATAGAAGCAACAAGTGATGGCGTCGAAATGCCTTTCGAGATGGTTCAAATTAGTATCAAGGTTGAAAATAAATTATCATAAAAGTAGCTTAATTGGTATTATTGTAGAACAATTAACAAGATTTGTTGGGTATGGTGGAAGTGCTAAACTGAAAAATTGGTAAAGTTCCTTTCAATTATCTAGGAGTCCCCTAATCTGAGAAAGATCTCCACTTGAATTTAGTCATTGAAAAAAAAAAGAATAAACTCTCAAGTTGGAAACAAAAAGATCTCCACTTTGATGGTCGTATGATACTCCTTAAACCATTACTCTCTTCCTTTCCTATTTAGTACTTTTTCTCTTTTTACTAAACCCCAAAGTCTATGCTTAACCTTACAAACAAAATCCAAAAAAGTTTGCTTTGGGGTGGGGATGAAGAAACAAAAGAAAATTCACAAGTAAAGTGGTCGAACGCTTATAAATCTAAAGAGGAGGGGATTAGGCTTAAAAACTTAAATTCATTCAATTTATTATTGTTAGAGAAATGAAGATGGAGAGCATCAAAAGAGAGATGCTTTCTGGTGTAGAGTTTTGCAATCAAAACATGGGATATGAGTGGAAAGAAATATAAAATGTGGAGAGAATATAATGATTATCATAATTGCTTGAGTAAGTTTTTCCCTTGGCCTCAATGGTATTTATATACATATGCAAATAAATACAACTATTGATTACAAGGAAATTAAGATAGCTAATTCCTAGATTCATGAAAGACATTCTACGTACATTTTTTTTAACATAAAAGAAAACATAATTATTAAATAAACAAAGCACAAGGGGTACTCCCATCCTCAAAAGTTTACAACTGATTCAAACAATCTAAAGAATTTAAAATCCAATTTCCATATGAGTAGACCAAATCCTTGTCATGTGCTTTGAAGAGGGTCCAAAATTGAACATTTATTTGCTCTCAAACATCCTGTACTCCATTCTCTATGTACATGAATCTACTAATACTCCACCCAGCTCGAATTATAAGCAAAACTAACTAATTTTACGCTTATTAAGGAGGTTAGTTGATTGTATTTAATTCTCTCAAATTTATAAAGAATAGAGGTATTTTGGAAAAATTGTATTGAGAATGAAATAAAAATTAAATAAGATAATAATTTTCTAGGGATATTTTCGGAAAGTGGCAATGGGAATGAAATAAAATTTAAGAAAATTGGTTAGTTTTGCTTATATTTTAAACCAAGAGAAATGTGATTTTTTTTCTTATATTTCAAGCCGAAGGGAGTACATGAACTGAATTAAAGCTTTTCTAATTATTTTCAAAAGGTTCATTATTTCCAACACTCCTAGTTTTCATTAATGATAATGGAGTAACTATAAATAACATGCTCTAATCGTTTCTTAACCTAAACAACAAATTCCAATACAAGTAAACAAGCAGTACTCTCTTCGTCCAAGAAGTTATATATGTTCATTTAGTCATTTTATTTTGTTTAAAAAGTTATATACTTTCAAAAACTCAATACTTATATATATATTCTCTCCGTCCCTAATTATAAGTTCATCTTAAGCATTTTTACGTCCACCAATGTTGTTGAATTCTATATTAAAATTCCTAAATACTCCATTATCTATACCTAATGCAGTGAATCAATTTCCAAGTCATTTACAACATTAAACAAGCTCCATTAAACAAACTCCATTTCATATTCTAATACAATTTTATTTATTTCTTCTCACAAAAACTTAGACCACAATGATTAGATGTAAGGGTAATTTTGGAAAAAATTACAAGAGGGTCTTATATTTAGGACCAAACTTTTTTACCCAAAGGGGCCTTATAATTAGGGACGGAAGGAGTATATTTCTTTTTCTAATCATAACCTTATTTATTACATTATCTTTATCACCACCCTTTTCTTCATATATCTTTAATATAATCTTCATTTATTTATTATTACTCTCTCTCTCCTATTACTAAATGGGGTAATTTAGTCAAAATATAACGAATTCTTACATCATTTATTTATCTCTTAATCCACGTGCAATGAATAAAAAACATAACTTCTACTCTCTCTATTTCATATGTAGTGTTCATAGAGTTTTTGTCTCATGTTTCATATGTATTGTTCTTTTACACAATCTAATAGATAATTAATGTTATTTTTTCCAACATACCCCTATTTATTACACTCTCTTTTTCACTTCCAATATCTTTCTCTCTCCTCAATAATAATTATATAAGGGCATTATAATCGAAATAGACCAAATTGTTACATCAATTAACAATTTCTTAAAACCTGTACATAACCTTAAAACAAGAGAGTAGAACCGAGCGAGTACTAAATAAGAGGAAAAACAAGTTTCAAAATTTACTCCAAGCCAGCAAAGTGAGACTCTTTACACTGTAGTCAGCAATACTCCAAACCAGACTATAATCAAATCCAACAATAAGACTTACAACAAATAGAACATTATTCTTTAAAAAAATTTTTAGAGAAGCAAAGTCCCATCAAAGATAATAGGCGAATAGCACATGCATGCTTGGAGGATGCTTCACAACAGACTACCAATCAAAATGAACCCGAGAAAGCTATGCTTAATATGTAATGAATCTAAGAGGGCAATATGGGAAAAGTAATACAACTAAGTGCCATGTGGCTCGTGGGGGAGGAATTATTGTATGGTCTGGGACCAATAGTCCAGGCCACATCCACACCGTTGGATGTATTATTAATTAATTAAAAATATAAATATTTAATGAAATCAACGGTGTGGATGTGGCCGGGACCATTGGTCATGGACCATACAATAATTTGGGGTGGAGGTGAAAGAATGAGATTAAAAGGCAATATTGATAAAGCATTGGGTGCGAAGAATTATGACCAAATTTGAACTTTCTATTTTTCTCTCTTGGCTTTTTTTCTTCTCCGTCTCATTGTTGTAATGCTCTTCTGCCTCATACATTCCCTTCCACTTTTGTTTACTTTTTTTAGTCTGAATTAAGTTTCATTGCCTTCTTATTTCTATAGCTTCTTCTTGTTATTATTCTTTTCATTTTATCAGTACTTTATTGTAACTATTGTAACTGACTTGAGTGCGTGTATTATTATTATTATCTCAGATCTAAAATTGTTCATCGGTGTGAATGAATCTGAGTCACATAATTCGTTCATATCACTAACGAATTGCGAATTGGTTCATCAGTACCAATTTGTGGTTCTTTTGCGAATTGGTACGGTTCTGTTCTTGCTTTAATACCAGAAAAGCAGCAACCTAGCGAACCGGGTTTTCAATAGATTAAAAAACAAGAAAGGAAGAAAGGAGGAGATGAGAAGAAGGAAGAAAGAAGAAGGAAGAAAGGAGAAGATTTTGGGTGGACCTTGAAGTGTGAAGAGTGGAGTAATGTGTTTGGTGGTTATGGAAAGGTGAATATGAAAAGTTAAAGTGATAAGAGTGTCAATAAATATACTTTAACGTTTCATTTTTTTCCAAAGGATTATTGATGAGAGTGTCAAATTCTATGGGCTAGAATGTTGCTGGGTTGTTGAAATAATAAAGGCTAAAATGCATTTTTGGTCTCTTAAGTTTATCGTTTGTGCAAAATTAGCCTCTTTACTTTTTTTTAGCTAAAACAATCCCTTATGTTTATTTTTTGTGCAGATTCTGTCCCTCTGTCATTTTTTCGTTAAAAAACTAACGGCATTATCCCATATGGCAGCACCTACCAACCATATGCTGACACGTGACATTTTACATAAAAATAAAGTTAAAATTCAAATATTAAATTAATAAAATTAAATTAAAATTACATAAGAAAAATAAATTAACTTAGAATAAATAAAAAATCCAAAAACAAAATGTATTAACTAAAATAAATAAAATTTTGAACAAAAATTTAAAAATTAAAATTAAAATTCTAAAAAATATCAAAATATGCTACGTCGACTCTACAAAAACTGCGTCACCAAAATATTCTAGACTCAGTTATGCAGCAGTGAATTTTAATTTTTTAAATTTATTTATTTTTCCTTAATTTTATTTATTTTTAGTTAATTTCAGATGTTTCTATTTTATTTATTTTTAGTTATTTATGTTTTTTAGGAATTTTAATTTTATTTTTATAAATTTAGTAATTTGAATTTTTTTAATTTATATATTTTCCAAATTTTTATTTAATTTTGATTAATATAATATTTAATTAATAATTACTCTCTCCGACTCGAATTATAAGCAAATTCAATCACTTTTACGCTTATTAAGGAGGTTACTTGATTGTATTTAATTTTATCAAATTTATAAAAAAAAAATAGAGGTATTTTAGGAATGTAGTATTGAGAATGAAAAAAATTAATTAAGATTACAATTTTCAGATATGTTTTAGGAAAGTGACATTGGGAATGAAACAAAATTTAATATAGTTAGTTAATTTTGCTTATATTTTAAATCAAGAGAAGTATGTTTTTTGTTGCTTATAATTCGAGTCGGAGGGAGTAGGTAATTAAAATGTTACATGTTAGCACATGGTTGGTGGATGCTACCACATGGGATAACGCCGTTAGTTTTTTAATGGAAAGATGACAGAGGGATGAAATCTGCACAAAAAACATTTGGTCCTTCCGACAAATTTTTCGTCTCCGGTCATCTTCTCCAGCGAAACTTCATTTTTTATGGCCAATATCTTTTATCTCTAAGATTGATTGTCCGATTTGAACATTTATTAGAGGAGAATGAGTGAAGAAAAAGAAAAAAAGCAAAGCTTCATCGCCGGAAAGAATGGTGTTGGCCGGAAATCCCAGCGGAGAAGATGATCGAAGACGGAAAAATTAACGGAATGACCAACGTAACCATGTTAACGGAAGTAAACTTGAGGCAGGGCCGGCCCTGATGGAGGGCGGCAAGGGCGGCCGCCCTGAGCCCAAAAAATTTAGGGGCTCATAATTTTTTTTAATGGTACATTTATTTTTGAAAAAAAATTAATAATTGCAAGTTCTTTTTATCTTTTAACTATCAATGATTTTTAGCATAATATTTTAATTTGTTTTTTTCATTTGCTCACTTAATTTAAAAATATATGAAGTAATGAACTTTACTTTTGTAATCCAACATGAAAAAGGTATTTTATTACCTCTTTACTAAATAACTTTTTATATTATTTCAAATCTTATTTTTTAATAATTAATTCTACTATTGATTGTTGTCATTGTTTTAATTTATTATTCGCATATAAACTAAATTTTTAATTGATTTGCTTTTAATATTTTTTTTTTAATTAGGGGCCCCAAATTTTTTTTCGCCCTAGGGCCCAAATTAGGTTAGGACCGGGCCTGACTTGAGGGATCACTTTCAAACAAGTAAATAACTTAGGGGAGCAATATAGTTGTTTTGCCAAATATAAATATATTGGTGGAGAAAAATAATAAATAGCAGTGCTGTATAAAAAAAAAAAATCATCTACGAAATTTCACAAATTATACGTAAGCCAACGAAAAACTAACATGACCTTAAATTTAGGAGCTGAAAAGTCAAAATAAAACAAAAAGCATTGTTCGTGCATTTGTACGAGAACTGTTTCTTTTTTTTGTTTTTTTGGTTTACAAAAGAGGTTCGAGACTAGAACTCATGACTTGGAGGAGGAAAAAATCCTAAGTGTCCCTGCAGCTACCAACTGGGCTGTCTTACGCGGACTGTACGAGAACTGTTTCGTAGTAAACAACATTTCTCAAAAATAAAATAGCCGGTCTATCTTGTATCTTCTGCGCTTCTTATTAATGAGAGGAAAAAAAATATTAAAAAAGTTCCTCCCTTTTTTTTATGTAATTTTAATTTGAAAAAGTATTGGGAACATATCAATAAGGGTATTGCTAACAAGGTTTTTAGTAGTGGAAAAACAATCATAAATCCACATTTTTTCATATATCGAAGATACAAAAAATCACATTTTCCCATAAGTTTTTACTAAATTTGGCATTTGCCTGTAAATAATTATAGTAAAACTATCACTAACCAAACACTTCCCGATTAAGTATACTCCAACATACTCCATATTTAAGAAAGTGACTTACCGCATACCCGTGCCATGTACTTTAGCGTATTGCGAATTATGTGACTCTCGATTAAATTATGTCCATCGATAAATTTGATTAATTAACCTCGTTACATAATACTAACAGATACAGTAATAACATGTGTTTTCTTTGATGACAAAGTGGAGATAGCTGACCATTTTTTCTTCACCTGAAATTTTGTATACAACATTTGGCAAAAATAATGGCACGCTCCAATGGGAAACGACTCTGTGTTACCCTATGATGGATAACAACACTACATACATTTTGCAGGAACATTAAAGCCCAATAGAGGAGCAAACTTGCAAATGATATGGTCCATTTATGTGGTCTACATGGAATTGAGTAATAGATTACAAATCCCATTAGTATCCCAAACCTCTTTTTCAAAAGTGTAATTACCATAATGCCTTAATTAAAGAAAACGTAGAATACAAACCCCTTTTTTTATCCTCAAACCCCAAAACCCTTTTTCTATCCATAAACCCCAAACCCCTTTTTCATATATCCTATTATAGAAACTTCATCCTCCTTATTCTCTCCAAAAAAAAAACCTCCAATGCAGTGATGGAGTTTGTCTTCCTTAACCTTAAATGTTGATGATAGTCATTTAGTAGCAGTGGTTTAGAATTGAAGAACTTGCATGTGGATTGCACCATGATGTACTGGAGTATATTTAGAATGCTTCTAATTCCACTGTTCCCTAGAGTTTCTTGTATTTTACTAAAGCATAAAGGCTGTGTGTTCTTGCCTGTTAGACATGATCATATGGCTAGATTCATCTTCTATTTATTAATGAACGACAGACCTTTTCTTGCTAATGGCTAATTCGTCAACTGTACTAGCTTTTACTACATCATTTCGGATCTTTATAATTGATCGAGAAAATATATATTAGAATTCTAAACCACTGCTACTAAATGATTATCATCAACATTTAAGGAAGACAAACTCCATCACTGCATTGGAGGTTTTTTTTTTTGAGAGAATAAGGAGGATGAAGTTTCTATGATAGGATATATGAAAAAGGGGTTTGGGGTTTATGGATAGAAAAAGGGTTTTGGGGTTTGGGGATAAAAAAAGGGGTTTGTATTCTACCTATTTTTTAATTAAGGCATTATGGTAATTACACTTTTAAAAAAGGGGTTTGGGGATACTAATGGGGGTTTGTAATCTATTACTCTATGGAATTTTAGAAATGCAGTCATTGTCGGGTCCGGTCCTGACATATTATAGGTTCGAAGCGAATTTTTTTTTTGGACCCTTAAATTTTCAGATGAATTTTTTTTCTATTTATAAGTTATTTTATTTGTATTTTTTATGAGACACTTATTATATTGGTTTTTTTTAATCATATTTGTTTTCTATTCATTAATGTGAAATAATATATTTGTGAAATTTTCAATATAAATTAAGATATAAAATTGTAATTGTTTTGGACCGCTTTGTGCGATAATGGTTGTTTAAATAAAAGAGATAATGGGTTCGTAATCTTGATGAAGTTTTAGGCTTTTATTATATTGAGACGAGGTACAGAGGGGTTAATACAAGGAAATGGCTCTCACATTTGTGGTATTTTTACAGAGGAAGGAGTGTGCGCTTTGGCTTTACACTCCTTTTATGTTGCTAAATCTTGAGTTTCAGAAGGGGAGCTTCCTTTCCTTTTCGTTGTACGCCCTCCGTGTGACAATCGTTACTGATTGCAGCGCTTTGGGTATTCTGACCCCCTCGTCTTGGTTTTTACAGTGGTTGTTGGAGATGCACGCTTTTCAGCTTTTCCTCCTTTTCTGTTCCTCCTTCGTTGTTCGTTCCGTCTCTTGCTTCTTCATGGCACCCCTTTTTAGAGGGTGCTTCCAGGGGAGGAGTGATGTTTCTTGTGTTTGCTGGGCGATCTTCCTCCTTCCAGTTTCTCTTCTTTTCTCATACTTCCTCTAAGTTCCAGAGGAAGGAACTTTGTGTTTTCTTTTGTGTATCTTGTGTATATTGTATTGTCATTATTATTGCTCTGAGGTATTGTTCCTCTTTCCTTCCGGTATCTCTCGGCCTCTTGGGTCCTCTCTTTCGACCTTCTACCCCCGGGGTCGCCTCTTCCCCTCCGGGGCCTTTTTGGGCTCCCCCTTTTTCCTTTTTCTTCCTCTTATTTATAGTGGTGCTTTGGACCAGTGGTCATTGCTCGCTCTTCTTTGTCTGTTGGTTAATGACCCTTTGTATCATGTGTTCAGAGCATCTTTTCAGTAGCTTTGTCTTCTTTACCATTCTTGGCTTTGGCATTTGATGATTACAAAGAGGGAGAGGACTCCAAGTCTTACTCCCCTCAGCTTTGCCTCGGATGACTAAAAGATCCCTCCTGGCTTCCTCCGCAAGCCGTTAGAGCTTTTGGATAGCTACGTCGCCTCTGGTTGGTCATGTGTGCACCTTCCGTGGGCTTCTACTTCCGGCTCGCCTTCGGTCATCGCGATGCTCTCCCCGAGTTTCTGGGGCACCTGAGACGCTTTGAGGCGACACATGGCGTTCACCGCCACCAGTACGCTTTACTCTTTCTTCTGGGTACCTTATCAGGACGTGTCGCCTTGGTGGCCGTCGTCGTGGGGCGTGTGTCGCTTTGTACAATTCCTAGAGTTGGCGCGCTTTCCTCGGTATCTTTATTGCTTTATTTTTTGTTTGACAATTCCTGGGCCCTCATATGATTTGGGCCTTGTAATTTGGGCTACCAAATATTGAGGTATCAACAATTGCCCCCTTTGCAGTGAGAGGGGAAGAATTTCCTTCTCAGTGCAAATCCTATTTTTGTGTTTTCTTTGCTTGTGTCTTCTTTTCTTGACTTCGTATTCCCCGTTCTTCACCTTTTGTTATTTCTCCCGGTATTGCTTTCGTTTTTCTGGGGAAGGCGTACAGAAGGTGACGCCTCCGCATCGCGGGTGCCTGTTTTGCTCCCCCTCTAGTTTATTGGTTACTTGGAAGTTTCTGTCTTAAATTCTGACATCCAGTGGGGTCTTGTCAACGGGCCCTCCACTGGTGAGTCTTTTGGTTTTCTTCCCTCCTATTCTTCTGCTGCGTTCCACGTGTCGTTAGGGGGAGAAGGCAAATATCCTTCAGCTTTGGCACTTGCACGTTTCCCCACGTTCCCTCCTTTACTCACACTTTCAAAACTTCTTCAGACCTTTCAGTTTTCTTTTTACTTCCACTCGTTCTCTTTCTCCTTCGTGTCTTGAAACTTCTTTCTCTGAAAAAACTTCCCCTGTTACTTCTTTGTTCTCTGCTTTCTTGTTCTCTTCTGTTTGCCCTTCTCTTTCGTTTACTATCGTCATGTCGAAATCGAAGGCCATTGCCCCTTCTGCGGTTGAAAGCGCTTCCTCGAGCTCCGAGGAGGAGATTCAACTTCCAGGCCCCATCTCCTATTGCTTCATGCAAGAGCTTCCTTGCCCCCGCTCTTACCCTGTTGAACCAGGATACCGCCGCTGGGCCTCGGAGGTGAAGGCGGACTCGCCCTCTGGTCCCGACTCGGGCGATTTTGTTGTTGGCTCGTCTTCCCAGGCCATGGTGGTTTCCGAGGAGGACGCCGAACTCATCTCTTCTCCCTCCTACGATAAGGGCCACTGCGCATTGGGCTCTTCGTTGCTCAGTTCCTGTCTCCACCGTTCGGAGTTCCCTTGGGTAGATGTGAACTTTAATGTTCGAGTGGGAGGTACCAATGGCTGGCAAGAATGGGTCGATCACGTTTTTGCCACCGATGCCGCTTTTGTGGCCATTCTGGAGAAGGTAGGGATTGCTGCCGCCGTCAAGGCGTCGCCTCGGCTTGGTGCTAACCGCAAGCCTAGTGATTTGCTGATGCTGGTGCAGCGCTGGTGTTCTTCCACCCATACCTTATTGACATCGTGGGGGGAGTTCACTCCAACGCTTGAAGATGTGATTGTGGACTTCCCTCTTTTGGAGATGCAGACCTTGATGTGGAGAACGTTGATGAACGTTTTTCTGAGTTGTCAATGCAGCTGAAAGCCGCTTCGGCTCTAAGCGCCAAGTATTCTCGGGACCTCTTCAGGCGAAGGCGTGCCTCGTATGCAAAGGGCTCTTCTTCCCAGCGGGTGAGAGGTACTGGGAACTTAGTTCCTAGGAGCCGAAGGGTGAATCAACGTTCCTCCGTTAAGTACACCTTTGCTAGTTGGATTCGTTATTTCTTTGGTGATTTTCATGATGGTAAATTCCAATCCGGGCCTGTCACAGATTCGCGCCTCTGCCGCGCCGCCTTTATTGCTTTCTGGCTTAGTAGGTACGTGTTTCCGGGACCTCCATGGGAGTCTGTAAGCCCATGCGTCTTTCTCTTTGCTTGTCTCTTGGAGGAAGGTACACGCCTTCCCCTTGCTTCATTTTACTTAGGCGGTTTGTACGCCCGCCTAGACCAGGTATCAGTACAGATGCGCATTTCTCATGGGCGCTTTGCAATCAACTCTTATGTCGACTTGACTTTTCTTCAGTATTTTTTGTTTGAACGTTTTCCTGATTATGGCCCCGCCAAACTTCCCCTTTCCACTGGTGCTGCTGGTTTGGATCCTCGTTCCTGGTGTTGGACGAGAGGATCTCCAAGAGAACCCCTAATTTCTCTCATTGATTCAGAGGACAAGTTCTTGTTTCGCCCTTACTCGGACCTCCCGCATCCTCTTTATGACGAAGAGGCTTCTACCACAAGAAACAATGCTGCCACCCCCTTTGAGGGGGTTTATGATCTATGGAGATTGATTTTATCAGTTCGCCGCTTGCCTGGTTTTGTCCCTTTGGACAGCAGGAGTGCTCACGGCGGGGCCCTTTGGCCTTGTGTTTACCGCCTTGATCGAGTGGCCAGACAGTTTGGGCACGATCAAGCCCCTTGCGTTCTTGACATTGAGCAGGCCCAGGTGGAAGACTTGGTCAAAGCACTTCTCTTCGGTGCAGCCCCCGGAATTTCTGATATTGCTCCTGCTTATATTTCTTCCTCCCGCATTGGAGGTGTTTTACGTTCTTGGCTCACTTCTCATGAGGACATCCTGCAACATCTTCGAGATTTTGAAGCTTCTTCTTTGCATCCTGTTCCTTCCTTGCTGCCTATAGTTCACAACGACCCTTATTTTTGCACTTCTATGAGGAAAGCCGCTGGTAAGCATCTTGACCATTTTTCGTTTTTGTTGCTTTTCTTTTTCTTGCTTTGCATTTAACTTTGCTTGTTTTTATTTTCAGCTGAGGGAGCTTCGCCCGGTCGTAGGGTTGTTGTGTCTCCTTCTGTTGCCCCCAGACGAAGCAAAAGGAAGACTACCTCACAAGGTCCCTCTGCTTCTAGATCTCTTGCTCAAGGCGGTAGTAGCAGCGCCGCCGCATCTCGTAAGAAGAGGAAGGCAGCTGCGGCTGTTCCTACTCGTCGGTCCAGCCGTTTGCGCTCTTCCGGTATCCGCATTGCTCCCTCTTCCCCAGTCCATGTAGACTTGGTCCAAGATGAACTTGATGAAACCAATTCGGGTGACTCTTTCTTATCTCATGACGCTCCTGGTGGCGCTGGGGATCACTCTTCAGGTTTCATTTCTTGTTCTTTTACTTTCTTCTAGTCTTTTCACTTTGTTTTGCTTGGACAGTTTTCATAACATCACTGATTCTCTTTTCTCTTTTCTTTTCTCTTTTTCTTTTGAGTGCAGGTGGTGCTGATGGTCATTCATCGGCGTCGCCTTCATCCCAGTTTCCTGAGAACGCTCCTACTGTTTCACTTGCTTCCGATCATGAAGATTTTATGGACCTCTTTTATCAGCCTTCAGCTGGTGGGGGTATTGCCCCTTCTGATTCCGCTGCCAGTGATGATTTCGATTCTTTAATGTCTCCTGTTGGCACTCCAAGGAGTGTCCCTGTCTCTCCCAAGGGTGTGCCTTTGAAGGCCCCTTCAGGTATTGCTGCTGTAGACATCATTTATGAGCTTGTTTCTGATGTTCCAAGATCTGAGAACTTGTTCGGTGAGGCAGGTGCTGAAGTTGATGTCCCTGCCCCTTCAGAGAGCCAAATTGCTACTGCTGCTGAGGCCCCAACCGGAGAGCGCCTTGCCCCTAGAAGCAGCGCAGATGTTGTTTCTTTGGCTGATAAGGGTAAGGCTCCTGCTGTGAGGGCAAGTCACGCCTCCGCTTCTCCAAGGTCTTCTTTAGTTTGTAAGTATTTCTTTCTTCGCCTGACTCAAGTGGGGTTTATCTCTTTTTGTGTTCTTGTCTCATTATTTCTGCATATGTTGCCATGTGCTTTTGCAGCTTCATTTTCTGTAGATGATCAGGCCTTGATTGATTCGTTCTTGCGTGCTCATACTTCCTTGATTCCCCCTTCAGCTTCGCTTCCTCGCCTTTTCCGGGAGTCCGGTTCTCAAACTCTGTTGCGGATGTTGCATTTGGTCCGCTCAGTTGACATAGATGACTTGCCATGGGAGGAAAAGGCTGAGATCTTGGATTGCTTGTACACGCTTCAGTTCCAACATTATTCTGGTCCTTGGCTCGAGAATGCCATTGCTGGCTTCGAAAGTTTGCGCCCTCCATTTGATGACGCTGAATTGGCTGATGCTGAGCATGCTCTGCAAGAGCGCCGTGCTCCTTTGGTGTCTCGCATCAAAGAGCTTTCTTCCCAGCTCGACCAAGCAACCACTGAATTGGAGGCTCTTGATCAGGAAATTAGTGATTTGGCCAACACAAAGTATTCTTATGAGGAAGTTTGCAGGGTCACTTCTTTGAATTCTCTCTTCTTCATGTAGGCATTGTTTTGCCATTTGTGCTGTTACTTTGACATTCTGCTTTCCGGATTATGGTTTTTGGTTGTCGCTTGTTCCATGATTCGTATGACTTTGTTCGAACTTAACTTCTGTTGCTTTATTGCCTTTGGATTTGTACCTTGGGATTTATGATGCCTTTCGTATGTGTTTCTCAAGTTTGGATTCTACTTTGTACGTTTGCTGCTACTTTGAAAGTGTTTATGCATGCTTTGTCTTTGTCTTTTCATCATTTTTTTTGTTGTTGTTGTTGTTATTCGCCTTGCGCCTGAGGTTTGCATTTGGATTTTACACTTTTGTTCTCGTGCGCTTTGCTGACTTCGTCGCTTTGGCAGTTGTAGCTTGAACTTCGTCTTATGAATGTAATTTCTTGCCACTTCGTCGCTTTGGCAGTTATAGCTTGAACTTCGTCTTATGAATGTAATTGCTTGCCACTGCACTCGTGTTTGTTGCACTTCTTAGTTTTGGTGCCTCTTCTTCAAGTATTCTGATAGCGCACAGCTCTTCTTTTCTTTTTCTTTTCTTTTCTTCGTTCCGTTTTTTTTTTACAACAGGGGCCCTTATGTCATTGATGCCCAAGGAAGGCTTCCTTCCTCCCCTCTCCACTTTTTTTTTTTGGAGCGCGCTCAGGGCGCTTCAAACTTGCTTGCAGATTTTGATGGCCCCTCATGTCATTGGTGCCAAGATTTTTCTCAAGGTGCACGTTGGGCATGCTCCACAGATTTTGTCGCTTTGGACCCTTTCTTTCAATTGCATTTTGGACTTTCCAGTTTGCCGCCTTGGGCTCTTCAGTTGCCGCTTTTGGGCTTTCCTTCTTCTTTTTTGTTTCAGTTGCCACTTTGGGGTTTTGCCGCTTTGGGGCTTTCTTTTCTTTTTTTTTAGTTGCCACTTTGGGGCTTTGCCGCTTTGGGGCTTTTTTTTTCAGTTGCCACTTTGGGGCCTTCTTCTTTTTTTTTCAGTTGCCACTTTGGGGCTTTCTTTTCTTTTTTTTTTAGTTGCCACTTTGGGGCTTTGCCGCTTTGGGGCTTTTTTTTTTTCAGTTGCCACTTTGGGGCTTTGCCGCTTTGGGGCTTTTTTTCTTTTTTTCAGTTGCCACTTTGGGGCTTTGCCGCTTTGGGGCTTTGTAAACTAACGGATCGCCTTGGATCTTGCGTTAGCCAACCTCTTTTACAGATTTTTCCGCCCGCGTTTAAGACTAGCGCCCTTGTTTCCCGGGACCTTTTCTAGCCTCGCTATATGGCGTACTTCGCCCGCGTCTGTCCCGGAGATTTTTCAGGAGGTCTATCCGGGTACCGCGATAAGGCGCTTGTGCCCGCGGTGCGGTTCAACACTATTCTTTTTCTTTTTCTTTTTCTTCTTCTCTTCCTTTTCTCTTTTTCTTTGATATTTCTCTTTTTTTTGAAGTGTTGAACCTCGCGTTCTGGCATTATTGACCCTGTTTGAGGGTGTTTGTTACAGTGATACCTCATGTCATCAGTATCATTTGAGCTCTTTTCGGGGACACCTCATGTCATCAGTGTCGCTTCGAGCCTTAGCATTGGTATTTCTCATCACAGGCATTTCCCTGCTTCTGATTGATTGTTTTAATTCTGTCTGCTTGCGCTTTGCAGCACCTCTCGTCACTGGTACTACTTTTCTTTCTGCTTTTCTTGGTATCATCAGTTTGTAAGCACTTGGATTTCTATATCATTCTGACTTCTGGCCTTTGCACCCACGTTTGCCTCTGCTTTGATGCATGGACTTCTTCGTCAGGGTGCTTTGGTTTGCTTGCGAGAGTAGACCGAAATGATGTCAGGACTTTATCTTAGCAGTTGCTGAATCATCGGTTAAATTGAACCCGCCTTGATCATGTTATGTTTGAGGCCATTTTGGGTCAATCACTTGTACGCTTTCTAGCTTGATTTTGTCTTTCACCTTGCTTTTGCATATGATTTTATGCTTCAGTGTTCAAGTATGCCTTTGAGTAATATACTCTCCGGATCTTGTACTTGTGCTGGTCATTACGAAGCTTGCATTTGTCTCCACGTAGCATGTACGCCTTTTAATGTGCGCCTTGCAGTTGCACGTCTCGTGATTGTGGTTACTGTCGCCTTTAGGGTTCGCTTTCGACTTCTGGCTGGCTGGTTTCTTGGCAATATCTTCTTTGCACGCTTTGGCTTCGAAGTCGCCTTCGCCTTTCTGGTTTGAATTCACCGTCAATTTTTTTTTCTTTCAGCTTTTGATACACTTGCTTTTAGAGACCCTCTCTTTTTGACACCGGCACCATTCTGTTTTCGGCTTACTTCAGGGTTTCTGGATCCATCATTGTTTATTTTCTTTTGACGTGCCTCAGATCTCGTCTTTGCAGCTTCACTTGAGGCTTTCTGATTTAACTTTGCTTTTCTCGCCTTTGCTTGTCAGTTAGCTTGTATCAAATGCACATTCGCATGCGTCTCACCATCGGGACTCCACGTTCGCCTTCTGGCTTTGGATTTCATGCATCTCACTATCTTTTCTACTCGTGCGTTGCGTTTCTTTTCTTGGTACTTTGCTTTTGTTTCACCATTTGCCTTCTGATACTTTACTTCTGATCGCCTCGCCTACATTGGGCGAGATGCAAAATGTTTTTTTTTTTTTTGCTGAAAGCGCACCAAAGGACTTCTCAGATTTTAGAAAGTGGTTAGTTCTGTTTCTACATAAACAACTTTCATTTTCCGGATATTTTCATGCTATGCATGTCCGTTTTATTAGTTGCATCTAGTAAATCATGTATAAAATCAATCATGCATCATCATGTAACATTATCGAGGTCATGTTTTCTTGCAACGCTTTCCTAAAGCATGCTTTCTCAACATTTAAATCATATAATTTATAACTTTAGATGTTGTCTCCGCATGATGAAAGCAGTTTCTCTGCATCATGCCATGGCTAAGCCAGGAAAAAAAATGACAAGAATGACTAGTATGATATACTAATTTCAGTTCTACAGCAAGCATTCAAATGTATAGAGTTATCTAATTATCACTTTTCTAATCAAATATTCGATGCACATCAGAGCGACAACATTCATGGTTGTGATCATACATATGCTTTTCTCAGTCATGGTAAACTAAATGAAGTTAAATCATTGCTATCAGGATAACCTTAGACATGAAACCAACTACGTAGAGCATGATATCATGTGAAAGCGATACTACCGAAAGCATATTAAGACATAGATGTACAAAGTAAGCATGTTGTAGCTACCTAGAGCAACCCATATGCGGTTGGGCACAATATATCTTTCATTTTGTCATGATTCGCACCTACCAAATTCATGGAAAGACTTACTGGCATACGAATGATAAATTAAACTAAGTCAAGGACTGCGTGTACTTAGCTCATAGTGCAGATAACATGGGGCGTTGTTCCGCGTGAACTCGTTGGCCGCCCCTCCACTTCTGAGCTTCTCCTTTCTGCCACCTGGCGCCTTCGTCAGCGGGGGCATACTTCGTGTGACGCCTTCGTTAGTAGGGGTGCATTTTCACCCTTTTAGTTGTGCGAATGCTCTCTAGGAGGCTAAGCAGGGCAAATGTCGTCGCCCTTCGAAGCGTCGCCTTCCTGGTCAGCCGGTTCGTAAAGATCCATGCCACCTTTGGACGAGTCTCGTCGCCTTTTAGAAAGCTTGTATCAGGGCGAAACTGGTCGCCTTTCGTGATCACGCCTTTTAGGGAGATCGCTTCTCTGAGGAGCGTCTTCTGGGGAGCTCGCCTTTCGGTGACAGGCCACCTTTTGAAGAGATCGCCTTTGGCCTGAAAGAGCATTTCGGCGCTGCGATGCTTCTTCAGTTGGAGGCTGTTGGTGACAGCGAGCGCCCTCGGGGACTGTCTCCTGAGTAGTGCTTCTAGAAGCATTTTCTTCAAGGTTGGAAGCCGTAGCTTCCCCAGTGGAGTCGCCAATTGTTTCGGACCGCTTTGTGCGATAATGGTTGTTTAAATAAAAGAGATAATGGGTTCGTAATCTTGATGAAGCTTTAGGCTTTTATTATATTGAGACGAGGTACAAAGGGGTTAATACAAGGAAATGGCTCCCAAATTTGTGGTATTTTTACAGAGGAAGGAGTGTGCGCTTTGGCTTTACACTCCTTTTATGTTGCTAAATCTTGAGTTTCAGAAGGGGAGCTTCCTTTCCTTTTCGTTGTACGCCCTCCGTGTGACAATCGTTACTGATTGCAGCGCTTTGGGTATTCTGACCCCCTCGTCTTGGTTTTTACAGTGGTTGTTGGAGATGCACGCTTTTCAGCTTTTCCTCCTTTTGTGTTCCTCCTTCGTTGTTTGTTCCGTCTCTTGCTTCTTCATGGCACCCCTTTTTAGAGGGTGCTTTCAGGGGAGGAGTGATGTTTCTTGTGTTTGCTGGGCGATCTTCCTCCTTCCAGTTTCTCTTCTTTTCTCATACTTCCTCTAAGTTCCAGAGGAAGGAACTTTGTGTTTTCTTTTGTGTATCTTGTGTATATTGTATTATCATTATTATTGCTCTGAGGTATTGTTCCTCTTTCCTTACGGTATCTCTCGGCCTCTTGGGTCCTCTCTTTCGACCTTCTACCCCCGGGGTCGCCTCTTCCCCTCCGGGGCCTTTTTGGGCTCCCCCTTTTTCCTTTTTCTTCCTCTTATTTATAGTGGTGCTTTGGACCAGTGGTCATTGCTCGCTCTTCTTTGTCTGTTGGTTAATGACCCTTTGTATCATGTGTTCAGAGCATCTTTTCAGTAGCTTTGTCTTCTTTACCATTCTTGGCTTTGGCATTTGATGATTACAAAGAGGGAGAGGACTCCAAGTCTTACTCCCCTCAGCTTTGCCTCGGATGACTAAAAGATCCCTCCTGGCTTCCTCCGCAAGCCGTTAGAGCTTTTGGACAGCTATGTCGCCTCTGGTTGGTCATGTGTGCGCCTTCCGTGGGCTTCTACTTCCGGCTCGCCTTCGCTCATCGCGATGCTCTCCCCGAGTTTCTGTGGCACCTGAGACGCTTTGAGGCGACACATGGCGTTCACCGCCACCAGTACGCTTTATTTCTTCTGGGTACCTTATCAGGACGTGTCGCCTTGGTGGCCGTCGCCGTGGGGCGTGTGTCGCTTTGTACAATTCCTAGAGTTGGCGCGCTTTCCTCAGTATCTTTATTGCTTTATTTTTTGTTTGACAATTCCTGGGCCCTCATATGATTTGGGCCTTGTAATTTGGGCTACCAAATATTGAGGTATCAACAGTAATGTTTAAGTATTTTTTAAAATTTAAGAAATATAACTATTCTCATTGATCTTTATAATATAGTTAAGTATGACTCATAATAAAAATGAAAGAAAAAAATTAAAAAGTGCATTCAATTTGAACAAAATAAAAAGGAGAACATATAATAAATAAGTAAAAAAAGAATGTGAAATAATATATCTGTGAAATTTTCAATATAAATTAAGATATAAAATTGTAATGTTTAAGTATTTTTTAAAATTTAAGAAATTAAATATAACTATTCTCATTGATCTTTATAATGTAGTTAAGTATGACTCATAATAAAAATGAAAGAAAAAAATTAAAAAGTGCATTCAATTTGAACAAAATAAAAAGGAGAACATATAATAAATAAGTAAAAAAAGAAAAGGTAGTGTTAGGAGTAGGATTCGACCTCTAGTTACCAAGGGAATTATATGTCTCGCTCTGAAAAGTACTAATTTTAATGCTTTTAACGTTATATATATATATATATATATATATATATATATATATATATATATATATAGGGACCTTAAAAATCATGGGCCCAGGGCGGTCGCCCTTGTTGCCTTGCCCCTGGGCCGGACCTAGAAATAGTGCTATGTAGACATGATATTCGTCCTTAACTTTGTGTGCACTATACTGATTAATAATTTAATTCTTAAGATTTTTGAAATTTTAAATTGGTTCATGAGATAAGAAAATGTAAGTTATATTAATTCCTCATGTTAATGGTCATCAATGGTCTTTAATGTGAACTAACGAAATGGCCAATATGATGTCGCGATGACCAAAACGAAAAGATTGTTGACTTTCGATCAAATTAGTCTTTGAGATTGTGGGTGCTGGTCAAATTAGTCATTGATTTTGATGACCACCAACGATAGGGACTAACGCAACTTATGTTTTGCTATTTTCGGATTATTTTAAAATTTTTATAATTTAAAGGACCAATTTGACAAATACTTACATATTTAAAGACTAATATAATCATTTACTCGTTTTCTAATTTTACTAAGATACAAACTGGATGTTCGATGTTCTATGCTATGAAAGATATATTTTCTTATGTGTAATTTGACACACGATGAGCACCACTAGTACTTTATTTTAATAAAAGTGTTTTGCTAATAAAAAAAATGTTGTAGGATGTATATGGAGAAAAGACAAGAAGAGAATAAAGAAAAGTGATTGACGATGTGCTGTAAAAAAAAATGAGATAAAAAAAGATAAGATGCAAATAAAAATGTAAGAGAAAAAAATGGTAAAAATATAAAGGTGGTTTACTTTTTACATTTGGTTTTATCTTCAAATTATTATCCAAGTGGTGGGTTTTATCGGTTAAGGGAGCCGTTGTGTTTTAAAAATTTCAGCTTCATTTGTTTTTTCTTGGCTGATGCTGAAGTGTTGGTGGTGTTTTTAAGCAATCTTTTTACTTTTATTTCTTTTGAAACTTTCAGCTTTTTTCTGGTTCCCACTTCATAGGGTCAATCTCTAGCTTTTTTGTTTTATATTTAATCACTTCCCTTAAAAAAAACAACTACTCTGATTGTTTCGTTGCGTATAAATAACATAATAGGAGAATATCACGGTTTCAGAAGCATGACAACTTCATTACTCTCTAGGTCCCTAAATATATCAGTAACTTTTGATATTTTTATTTTGTCTTTATTTATAATATCTTTTGTCAAATTTTAATGATCATTGTTACTTTTTTTCCACAAATATCCCTTTTTATTTAACATTTTTTAGATTCCTAATGATATTAATAAGGGTAATTTTACATATCAAAAGTTCTCGTTTCCAATACAATTAACTATATATTATTTCACATTTCTAATGGACTTAAAATTTCCCGTAGGGATCTTATATTTTGGGATGGAGGGAATATTTAATAAATGTGGGCAAAAAAGTGATTATCAAAAAATTGAAGATCTCCCATTATCATGCTGAAGCTGAACTATTAAAGTTCATTTATTATTGTTCGTTTCATAATAAAAATATTATGAAAACTAAAAAGGGTCCAAACACAAGTAGCTCCATCAATTCTTATTTCTCACTACTCCATTTTTTCTCTTCTTGCTCAAGAAGGTCTTCCAACACTTTGTTATCCAAATACTCAAACTCAATAACTTCCCTATGTTGTGAAGGGGAAGAAGAACTTCCAACAATGCCAGTAGTAGAAGAGGAAGCAGATGATGATGATATAAAAGGAAGATGAGAATCATATTCATGAGGGAAATTGAGAACTGCAAGAGCACCCCTTAAAGCAATGGCAGCACGATCATAAGCTCTAGCTGCTTCTTTAGCTGTATCAAATGTCCCTAACCACTTTCTTCCCCCTGGCTTTGTATGATCCCTTATCTCTGCCCCATACTTCCCCCATGGCCTTACCCTCACACCACGGTACCTCACTTCTTCCCCTTCCCCTTTTTCCTTTTTATCCTTCTCCATTTAGTTAACAAATTAAACTTCAATTAATATAGTGAAAAGTATAGGAGAATGTAAGTCGAACTTATTTGCTTAGAAAAACTTAGTATGCATGCATGGTCTCTCTTTTTAACAAGTTTTTATTTTGTTTGCTGTTTTTCATGCAACATATTCTTATATCTCTCTGTGTGTATATATAGGTAGGTGTGTGACTGTGTGGGACTGTATGTGTGAAAGCTGTTTAAGGTTGATCCTAAGTTTGTCAATGGAAGGATGCCTATTGGCTTCATTCTTAGAAGCTTTAATTTAGCTTGCGAGGACGTGTATAAATTTGATTCTACAACTAGCAGGCTGTAATCAACTGGAACAAAATGATATGGACAGGGTAATATGCGGGTATGTTAGTTACATGAATTTTGGTCCATTGGTTTAATTTTGAATTTTACTATGTTGTTTTGATTTTCATCTAAATGTTAATTTTGGATTAAAAATAGTGATGAGGCATAATGGAAGCTACGTCAATTGTAACATATTAACGACACGAAGCTAGTAAGCTACAAGGATTTATATAAAAAATACTTAATTTTGATGAAAAAAACATAATTGCCTTTTTTGAGGGATTAAAATATAAAGCAATCTAATTTTGATGGACTAAAAATAAATTTTTTTGGGGAATAAAAGCGAAAATAACTAACTTTGAGGGGCCCAAAAAAAATGAGGAGACAAAAAAATCTCATCCCCTTTCACTTCTATTCTCGTTGATGCAACATTTTCCTTCTTAATTAACAAGGTAATTTAATAGTTTCAGTTTTTTACATGGAGGTCTAAGTAACAAGCATGATACTCATCTGGTTGTAGACCTAATTTGAGATTCATAGTGGTTAATGAATGATGAACACATTATTGATGTAACAAAATCGTGTGTTGGTGCAACTGTTATTATATATGAGATGATGATGGTTCTGCCATTTTATGTTTGATGACGTTATAATTTGTGATGGTTTCGTTAAGTGATAAATATTGTAATACGAGTATTTAGGTGGGTGTACAAGTAAAAAAGTGTTGAAGGAGAAAGAATGAGGAAAATGGTATATATTTTGGGAGTTACTAACATGCAACCTAAAATTGGATGGTTGCAATGCAACCTTTTAGTAAACTAATAAAAAGTTGACACCTAAGACATGTGTGCCATGTTTTGAAGTAGTAATTTATAATTTTTACAATTTAGTCCAACATAAAAAATAAATTAATTTAATTTAGTCATTTGTTCCTATTAGTAAATTATAACATAGATTAAAACAGGTGATTATAATAACATGTGTTAAATTAATTTGCTAATAGGTACAAAGGACTAAATTAAATTAATTTTCTTTTTATGTTGGACTAAATTGTAAAAATTATAAATCATTACTTCAAGGAATGACATGACACACATGTCTTAGGTGTCAATTTCTTATTAGTTTATTAAAAGGTTGCATAGCAACCATCAAATTTTAGGTTGTATGTTAGAAATTTCCATATATTTTTATTGGCAAAACCAATGTTATGATTTTTTAAGTTATTTTTTGTTTTTCAGTTTCGTCCTTTAATTTTTTTTTCTTTCTATTTTGTTCTAAAAGTAGTTTTTTGTTCCAAATGTATCCTAAAATTTTTTTTATTGTAAATTTTTTGAAAAAGTGATGAATGCATTATATAAATCTTTTCATTCTGAATTTAATGATATCATAATTATGAGTTTTGGTTGAAAATTGAGAGAGTTACGAGGAAACAAAAACTTGTAGGAAAAAATTGTAAGAAAAAAGTTAAAGGATTAAACTAAAAAACGAAAATAACTTAAAGGACCAAAACAGGATGAGTTTTGTCTTTTTTATTTTAATAAAAGAATAAAATTTGCTTTTCGTGCAACACAATTATTGGTTTTTTATTTTATTCAATATAAAAAATTTGGGCATTACTTCACTATAATAAAATTTGAATAATAGGACAATGACATGCTAATAAACCCTACTAAAAATCAATGACCGGATGACAAGTCATCTAATGAGATCATGTTGTTAGTTTATAGTGGTCGAAATTGAATGACTTGTCACCCAATCATTGGTTTTATTAATGAATTATTTTGCTACCATCCTAATTTTGATTATATGATAAAAATATTCTTAAAATTTTGCTTTTAATATCCAAAATTAAGATTTCTTATTTTAGTATGTAAACCATGTGATGTTGACGTGTCACATTTGATATCGTCTTTGGCATTTTTATCCAAAATTAATTTTAAAAAACAAAACGACATAAAAATTGTAAAAATCAAAACCAAATAAAAAAAAATTAACTAACAAATTTTCGAATCACATTAGTTAAATTTAAGTATACGACAGAGTATATGGAATGTAATTTTAGCAAGAGGTACGTGGGCCTTACTCGGGAGGTGAAGGTTGGAGAGCATGTCTTAGCACAAGTCCCGAAGTTTAAGTATCTTGGTTCTATCTTACAGCAGGATGCAGAAATAGAAGGGGATGTAAATCATAGGATTCAAGCAGGGTGGATGAAATGGAGGCGTGCCTCGGGCGTGTTATGTGATAAGAAGGTACCATTTAAACTTAAAGAAGGTTCTACCGCACTGCTGTAAGACCGACGATGTTATATGGGACAGAGTGTTGGGCGGCAAAGGGCACACAAGAGAATAAACTTCATGTTGCAGAGATGAGGATGTTGCGGTGGATGAGTGGGCATACCAGACAAGATCGGATTAGAAATGAGTATATTCGAGAAAAAGTTGGGGTTGCTCCTATTGTTGAAAAAATGGTTGAATCTCGTCTTAGGTGGTTTGGGCATGTGTGGAGGAGACCGGTGGAAGCCCCGGTTAGGAGGGTAGACCAAATGGAGGGTACTACAAGGGCTAGAGGAAGAGGAAGACCTAGAAAAACTATAGGCGAAACAATTGAGAAGGATATGACAATCAATGCCTTATCAAAAGACATGATTTATGATAGGCCTTTATGGCGTCGTTTGATCCATGTAGCCGATCTCACCTAGTGAGACAAAAGCTTAGTTGTTGTTGTTGTATTAGTTGAATTTAACATTAGTTGAACATTCAGAGAAATAGAGCCGTTTTGGTATTAGGTGCGCTGGCAGGGAGATAGCCGCCACATGCAAACAAGTTCTTTTTTTTTTTTTTAGGGAACCAAACAAGTTCTTTTTATAGTACACGATATTTGACACATTCCACTATTACAGTGACGTTTGAATTTTTATCATGAGACTAGACCCTTTTTTATTATTATTAAATTATTAAATAATAGTAATAATAATAATAATAATTTTCTTAACCTCAACTTTAAATGTCGAAGATAAGAGAGTGAAAAAATTGTTTATTTATAGAAAATTAAATATTTATTAATTCAAGTGATAATAAACTTGATTTTTCTAGATTTTTTTTACTATTTTTAGCTTCTTATCTTCAATATTAAAGACTAAGGTTAAAGAAACGCTAATCAATTACTCCCTCCGTCCCAATATCTTGGTAAAAGTCAAACAAGTCAATGAAAATAAGAGAGTATCTATTTAATATAATGCATGATTCATTCATTAATTACAAATTGATATTATACAAATTTCCATATTATTACAATTAATACATATTACAGTATTGTCTCCAAAAAAAATCTTTAAATATGTTTTCTTTACTTACTTATCAATCATTGATACAATATACAATTTTTAAGATTTTTCATTTATTTTTTTACTTTAATATGGGACAAATTTTTTACCATTTTTTTACCAAAATAATGGGACGGAGGGAGTGTGTATATATATATATATATATATATATATATATATATTTTAAAAAGAGGATACCTGCAATTCAAAAATTGCTGAGAAAATTCAGAAAATTCATGTTGGGAGACTCACCTGCCATAGCCAGGCACGCGACCTGGGTCGGATCCGGATGTACCTAGGTAGTACTTAAGGAATCGGGTGGGCAACCAAAAAAAAAAATTGCTGAGGTGGCGCTACCATAGAATTTTGGCAATTTTATATTTTAAAAATAATTGGAAATTCAACAAATAATTCCTATGATTTTTTTTGTTTTTAAAATTTAAAATCACTTGATAAGATCAATTTAAAATCAATTTAAAATTAATTCAAAATTCAAATAAGATACGTTACTCGTGCATGAGATCAATTTAAACTGTTAAATAAGGCATCTTCTTTCTCTCCAATTTTGAAAACCAATTTGATAAGATCAATTTAAACTGTGCATGAGATAGAATCAATTTAAACAGTGCAACTAACTTGATAAAATCAATTAAAACTTCGCAACTAACTTGATAAGATCAATTTAAAATCAATTTAAAATTAATTCAAAATTCAAATAAGATACTTTACTCGTGCATGAGATCAATTTAAACTGTTAAATAAGACATCTTCTTACTCCTATCATGGTGGTCCCTCATTTTTTAAACTGTACACGAAATAAAATCAATTTAAACTTTTCAATCAACTTGATAAGATCAATTTAAATAGTAGATCATACGAGTTCAATTTATTGTTATTCAAATAAGGCTTATTCTTGCTCTCCAATTATATATAATTTTTCAACTCAAAGTTGAATCAAAACTACATCCAATATTAAAAATGGTAGATCAACATATGATCAAAGATATCAACACAGCAAATGTCAAGACTTCATGGGAAATCAGGGTTCGAATAATAAGACTCTGGAAATCAACATTTAGTAGAAATGAAAGTCAAAAATCTATTCTAGACATGGTTCTTCTTTATGAAGAGGTATTTTTTTTTTGTTTCATTTTCTTTTATTATAATTATTAATGTTTCAAAATGCAATAATGAACAATACTACCACATTATTATTTTTTTTTCGTTTCATTTTCTTTTTACAATTTTCTTTTTTACATTACAGTCTCAGCAGATAGGAGTCACCATAAAATCTGAAGACCTATCTAATTTTGAGCATCTTTTAGAAGAAGGAAAAGTATATGATTTACATAAATTCGCTGGGAGGTATCCCACGTTGCACCAACGCGTGCGGTACAATTTTTTTTTTTTATAGAATGTGAGAACTTCTTTATCTTATTTCAATTATATTCTCATATTTTTTTTACCCCTACCACTACTTAGATTTATTCTAAAATTTATTCTTTTAATTATCAGGCTTTTGATTAAAGATAACTCTGATAGAATTCAGATTTCACAAATCGTTCCTGAGACATCATCGTATTCAGTGGAAGATGATTTTCTCAATAAAAATGTTTTCAAGACAATAGGTCCGCCCGGGTTCGGGCCATAACGGGCCTGGGCTAAATAGCCCGGGTACAAAGTAAGTACACAATCATGAAACCCAAACCCGCACTATACCGGGCTGCGGGCTTGTGCGGGCCGGCCCGCATAATTTTTTCCCAATTTTTTTTTTTAATTTTACAGCCAAAAAAAAAACTAATACCTGTTTTGCACAAAAAAAAAACTCATTTTTTTTTCGAAAAGCCAAAACATTTAGCATTACGTGGACAGGAACAAATTAAAAATAGTTAAAATAGTTAAAAAACCTTTTTTTTTAATAGAAGTAATAGATTAAGGATCTTCGAAATAAAAAAGTTAAAAAAGAAAAAAGAAGGCTTGGTATTGTGAAGATCCATTAAGGAGGAGAATTATTAGAACTAGTTGTCCTACTGCTTAAGTTTTTATGTGAACATGTTTGAATCATGTGCTAAAACAATTATACAAGTTTATATGAATAATAATATTTTTTGACGAGTTGATGTTAAAATTTTATTTGGGGACATCCGGACATATATGATAGAATATTGGACATTAGACATCAACCACATATATATCATATTCGAAGCAAATGAAATCCAAACGTTGTAGTTTAAAATTGTTGCTTCTAATATCCAAAATAAAATGCCCAAAGCCAATTGTACTTGTATTAAACAAATACTCCAAGTTCACAGCATGCAAAATTCTCATACCATACTCCAAATTCACAGCACTCTTGTCGTCTTGGATTAGGTGCTTTTTTTATTTTATTTTAATACCGGTGCTTTGTACTGTGGCCTGCTGCTGCTTTAGATTTTAGAGTTAACTTAATTAGGTGTGTTTTTTTTTTTAATTATAATACCGGGCTGAAACCCAGACGGGTAAACCCGGCCCGGACCCGGTTTTTTTTAAGGCCCGGCCGGTCCGGGCTAATACACCCGGGTTACTTTTATGTGTCAAATTATGACACTCAAGCCCGCACTTATCCCGAGTTTTTTGGCCCGGCCCGCATCGGCCCGACCCATTTTGACAGCTCTAGGTGATATAAAAGAATCAATTGAGGTATTATTTTATTTAATTCTATGAATTTGAATTTGTCTAAAGTTTAAAATTAAAAAAAAAACATTCAAACCCATAAAACTAACTTATTTTATTTCTTAGGATGGGGTGTTTGTCACCGTAAGAACTATAAGAGACATTCAATCTCCTCTTAACTGGTGGTACAAAGGTTGCAAAAATTGTCAGACGGGTTTGGTTGAGCAACCAACAAGCTTTTTCTGTAATAAATGTGAGAACTATCCAATGTCCTTTATCCCTAGGTACATGAGCATATTCTTTTTTCTTAATTTTTTTTTAAAAAAATTATAAAAAAAAACTAATATGTGTTATTTTTTTCATATTGAAAAAAAATATAACATAAAGCTAATGGTCGGGGACGACACGGATTATGCCAAATTTTTTATTAAAAAATTAATTCAAAATTCAAATAAAATACATTACTAGTGCATGAGATCAATTTAAACCCTTAAATAAGGCATCTTCTTACTCTCCATTTTTGAAAACCAACTTGATAAGATCAATTTAAACTGTGCATAAGATACTATCAATTTAAACTGTGCAGCTAACTTGATAAGATCAATTTAAAATCAATTTAAACTGTGTAACTAACTTGATAAGATGAATTTAAAATCAATTTAAAATTAATTCAAAATTCAAATAAGATATTTTACCCGTGCATGAGATCAATTTAAACTGTTAAATAAGGCATCTTCTTACTCCTAACACGGTGGTCCCTCATTTTTAAAACTGTACACGAAATAAAATTGTGGTGGACTCGACCTATGTGGTGGACTTGGGAAAAGGACCTGAACCAAGACCTCGGAACAAGGCTTGATTGGCCTTGACCGAGCTGGAGGGCTTATGTGGTGGACTTGGCCGAGCTCAAAGCTCAACGGTCCGACCTCATCCTCCTACCAAGGTCCGACCTCCTTGTATGCTTGGCCGAGCTCAAAGCTCAACGGCCGACCAGACATCAGGCACAGGCCGACCTCATCTTCCTATCAAGGTCCGACCTCCTTGTCCGACACCACCCAAGATCCGACCTCCTTGTCCGACACCACCCAGAGTCCGACATAGTCCAACACCGAGACAAGGACAGCTCATCCAACCTTATCCACAAGGACAGCTCATCCAACCTTATCCACAAGGACAGCTTATCCACTCATAGCTCAGTACAGGCTGGCCCTATTTGGGCTTCAAGCAAGCCCATTAGGGCAACCAGCTCCCCCCTATAAGTAGCTCCGTACTACATGGGGCTAAGGTATGTCTCTCTAAATCTAAGAACTACGTGTGGCTTGATTCACCTCTCATGGGATACGTAGGACCGGGGTCATCCTCGTCAGCTACAACAACCCCCAAACACCTCATGTGGTGCCTTCGACCTTGGACATCACATTGGCGCCGTCTGTGGGAAACGGTAAACTCCGATTCCCATCCAAAAAAAAAAAGGAAGCAACAATGCGTTGCTGCTGCTCCTCACAACCATGAGTGGCGGTGCGGTGGCTGTCTTTTGCGATCGGTGTTGCTCAAGGCTGGAGACCGACACCGGTGCTCAACTTAAACATCGACACCGACAACGATGACGGTACTGGCACATCAACCACGAGCCAGTTCCAAGGGTGTCTATCTCGTTTCATGCGGGACTACCATTTTTCAAGGTCCCTTCTTCTTCTTCTCTGATCCTCAAACAACCATGGTCAGAGTCATGAACGGTCTCTGCCATCGAGACCCGTGCAACCAGGAAGAGGAAAAGGAAATAGCGACTCGCTCCTGCTCCACGACTGTCGAGTACTCGAGTTTGTCGCTGCCAACTCCGTAAGGAACCGCCGCCGTCACCAACCACCTTGAGTTCTCTCTCTCTCATCTCCGCCGTCGCGAGGAGCGAAACAACCAAATCACGAACCATCGGTGCCCAGAAACCAACCACCGCGTCGCTTCCCTCTCACCCTCTGCGATCGAGATAGCCGCCGAGCTCCGCTGCCTTGATGCGGGAAAAGGAAACGGGGAAGACGAAGAGAGAAGAAAGGAAGGAACTCGACCACTGCCGCCGGCAACCTCGGAGGCCTCCGAACTAGCGAGCCACTGGTGACTCCCGTTCACCCTCGCACCTATGTCACCGGCGCTGCTTGAGTGCGGCACAGTTCGGCGCCGCCGCTGCACATAGCAGCCCCTATCGATGCAGATTGCAGAACCAAGAGGGAACCTAGGGTTCCCAAAGCAAAAGCGGGCCAACTAGCCCAATTCGCCCAAACAAAAAAAAAAGGGGGCCAGCAGGCCCAAATTAAAAAAAAAAGGGAAATGAGCATCTAGAAGCACCAATTATCAAGAGCATGAAGGCTAAGACCTAACGGGCCAATAAGCCCAGGTAAAAAAAATCAAAAAAAAAAAGAAATAAGGAGGAGAGGATTGGGCTATCAACATACCATGGGCCCAACAACTCAATACTCATTCCTATATCAGGGTAGTGTTTTATATCAAGTCTTGCAAATTATTTTTAAACGTCATTATTTTGATGCATGATTCGCATTGGTCAAAAATATATCTTCGCCTGTTAATGTCATCAAATATTATTTACGACAATCAAGTTCCCTGCTTCGAGCTTGTGTTCCGAGCATAGTGAAGCTCGTGTTCGGCTCCCCGTTTCGGATACATGTGCCGATCCTGCTCGATCTTCGGCAGTGTCATCCCTCTTTATATCTCGTACATTTGGAATATCGGAAACCATTCACTACTCTTCTCTCCTCGGATTTACATGATTTCGGAGATCATAATCCGAGTGTATTCTTCTCTCCTCGGATTTACATGATTTCGCAAATCATAATCCGAGTTCACTCTTCTCTCCTCGGATTTTCAAGGTAATTTCGGAAGACTCGCACAGTGTTTCACACTCGAGCCGATCTCTTATTCCGAGTGTATTCTTCTCTCCTCGGATTTACATGATTTCGCAAATCATAATCCGAGTTCACTCTTCTCTCCTCGGATTTTCAAGGTAATTTCGGAAGACTCGCACAGTGTTTCACACTCGAGCCGATCTCTTAATCAGAGTATGGCGACTATTCTGCTAGTTTCTCTCGCTCGACATCACACTAAGGAAAACGGAGGTCGGACCTCAAAGCTCGACAAACCCCATTCGAAAAGGACGGACTTCATACTCCTAATCCGACATACTTCAATACTTCAACCCGACATCCCTCTCCTCACCTGAATCAGGGAAGAAATCCTAGTTCCCGTATTATTTTCTTATCTCATCGCCTTTCTATGTGTTTGCTTTGCATGCTTCTTGATATTGGTTTACCTGGTGCACTATTTCTGACATATGCTTTTAATCCTTGCTTCTTTATAGTTTCTCTACTTATTGCTTATTATTTGGTATTCTCCGTGTTGTTACATAACGTACTGCTAACCAAATCTTCTTGCTGTTAAATGTCCTTAAATCTCTGCCTCCCCTGTTGTGATAGTATGATAATAATTGTTGTACATTGCCTCTCCGGTTGTCGTGTTTCATGTTTTAATGCTTTCATCTGGTTTGTTGACACGTTTATAAATGTCTTCTGTTATGGAGTGTGATATACTTGAAATCATGCATCTTTCCGTGGGCAATACTATCTTGTTGAACAATATCTTAAATTTCAGTATTTGCCGCTTTCATATCTGTTGCGTATGACCTGCTCGAATCATCTTGCTCTTATGTCGGTGTTTTATTCTCGCCTGCCAACAGTTTTCATTGTTGTTATTTAATTATCACGAACTATCATAAGGTGTCAAAACTAATGTCGATCACTGATTATTATTATTTTACATGTAATTTAAGATTCAGGAGAATGATGGTCAAAAAAAGGAGAGGTGTTACGGTTATCTCTATTTTGAACGAAGCCATCTTACGATCTCTATTCTCATCTCGGCTTGGATCTTCTTAGGAAGAACTGCTATGTTTGCCTCTTTATCTCATTGGCCCCACTTTTCATCTCGGCTTGGATCTTCTTTGGTTTTCGCAGGACCACCACGGCTTCTCGAAGGTGAACAATTCCAAAGGCATATATTATTTCTTAGTTCATGTTTATTTCTGAGCTCGGAGATTCTCTATTTCAAATTGCGCGGTTTATCGAAAAGGGAGGCCGAGCTACTATTATTCTCTTTATTTCACGTTTATATCTCACCTGTCGAGCTGTTATTATTCTCTCTAATTCATGTTTCTATCTGATCTGCCGAGCTACTATTATTCTCTTTAATTCATGCTCCTACCGAGCTGTTATCATCTCGACCCTACCTTTGTGGTAGAACGGTCAATTCATGCTCCTACCGAGCTGTTATCATCTCGACCCTACCTTTGTGGTAGAACGGTCAATTCATGCTCCTACCGAGCTGTTATCATCTCGACCCTACCTTTGCGGTAGAACGGTCAATTCATGTTTCTACCGAGCTGCTATCATCTCGCCCTACCTTTGTGGTAGAACGGTCCCCCCGTTACCGCACTTACATGCATTCACGCATACAAGTCGGTACTAGTGCTACAGACAGTGCGTAGGTACAAATCCTCTCATTTAGCATTAGCCACCTAAATGTTGCACGGCGCTTATATACAGTGAACATCATCTGAGATCGGCTTATGAGCTCAGGGTACAAGGGACACCCGGTAAAGTACAGCTTGCTGTGAAATGTTTTCACATAACTTCACTCAGCAACCTCTTTTACACTGGGGCCGAGGATGGCATCCGAGTTCCCTACCGCATTCACTTATATACAGTACCTTTTTTCAGAGGAAAACTTATAAGTTACTGCACTGGTCAGGGGGAGTCGTCCGAAGTCAAAGGTTTAGACAACCACATCCTATGTGCAACAACCTGCGTTGGAAGTTCACTATCCTCGGTGAATGGTGCAGGATCCGAGCTCTCCTTACCGCATGCAGAGCACAACCCTCATCGGGTCTAAAATAACGATCAAAAATCTCTTCCTCCTTCTCGGCAAGGGGGGGCAGGCAGGTTGTCAGCCGATCTATCAACCTCAGCATTTTAATCCACCAGCACGCCGTCTTCAACCCTGAACACCTTGAGGCGAAGGTCGGGGTTGAGGATATTAATCTGACTCACAGCATTCCCGAAGGTGTCAAAGATGTCGTCTACCGTCTTCTCTAGGTCAGAGAGGCATTCCCGGCCAATATTTTATGGACTGCACTTTCTTCACCTCTGCATTCCTCTCCGCCTTCTGCTTTGATAGAGGTCCCCCGTGAGCCTTGACAAGCTCGTCGGTTCGCCTACAGCTTGGCGTTTCCTAGGCTCTTTTGCACAGACACCACGACCTTGCTCGGCGATTCCTTGCTTTGCATGCTTTCCCCTGGCGCTGTCGTTCTCGAATCAAAGGTTTTGAAAAGTAAAGGGGAGAGACACTCCCGACAACTCGTGAGATTTTGTCCGACTTCTCGAATTCCGAGGAACTCAACAGTTGCGGTTAATTAACAGCATGGATGAAGAAATTAACGCTACTTCTCTCCCATCGCCAAAGAATCTGTTCATATGAATACACTCATAACTTCATCACCCTCATCTTGGAGCATCCCCAAATCCATTCTGGAACACCGAGCTGGTGGCAGATCCCCCCCGCAGGACCTCGGTTAGAGATGTACCTCACCGAGCTTGCACTCGGTTCGAGATGAGCCTCACCGAGCTTGCACTCGGTTCGAGATATTCCTCATCGAGCTTGCACTCGGTTCGAGATGAGCCTCACCGAGCTTGCACTCGGTTCGAGATGTTCCTCACCGAGCTTGCACTCGGTTCGAGATATTCCTCATCGAGCTTGTACTCGGTTCGAGATGAGCCTCACCGAGCTTGGACTCGGTTCGATATGTACCTCATTGAGCTTGCACTCGGTTCGAGATGAGCCTCACCGAGCTTGCACTCGGTTCGAGATGAGCCTCACCGAGCTTGTACTCGGTTCGAGATGTACCTCACCGAGCTTGTACTCGGTTCGAGATGAGCCTCACCAAGCTTGTACTCGGTTCGAGATGAGCCTCACCGAGCTTCTGGCAGATCCCCCCGCAGGAACTCGGTTCGAGATCGGGGTACTCTTTCAGTTTTATCATCCGAGCACAAAAGATCACTATCAACCATCCGCAACACTCTTCCGAGCGGAAGGCCACGCCTGCAAGCATGTTTCTACCTCACCACCAACTCAGCACTGATCAGACGGACGCAGAAAGGACCTCAACTCGGCACAGAGTCTCTACGACTCTTCCCGAGCTGGGGGGCTTACGTGGCGGATCGATTTCTCCTAACCCGCCTTGTTATCCTTTGCTAGCCTTGAGCACATGATTATGGACTAGTACTCAAACCCTTCCTAGAAGGTGGGGGGTACTTAGTGCTATGATGTTTAGTGCTATGCTTTCTTTCTCCTAACTTGGCTCGAGACTCACAAAGTCTCGCCGAGCTGGGACCTCGAGCAACGTCGCAATGATGGCGACGCTTCGTGGGACGTAATTTCTGACATGTGTCAGATGAAGAATAGGCAAACGTCACGTCTGAGCAGGTGAAAGGACAGTTTTCAATCCTAATCCGTCATAATGAAAGGACGTCAGAGACAGCTGGATCCAGTTCTCGGCAGCTCATCATCCGAACTCCCTAGAACCTCGGAACAAGGCTTGATTGGCCTTGACCGAGCTGGGGGGCTTATGTGGTGGACTCGACCTATGTGGTGGACTTGGGAAAAGGACCTGAACCAAGACCTCGGAACAAGGCTTGATTGGTCTTGACCGAGCTGGAGGGCTTATGTGGTGGACTTGGCCGAGCTCAAAGCTCAACGGTCCGACCTCATCCTCCTACCAAGGTCCAACCTCCCTGTATGCTTGGCCGAGCTCAAAGCTCAACGGCCGACCAGACATCAGGCACAGGCCGACCTCATCTTCCTATCAAGGTCCGACCTCCTTGTCCGACACCACCCAAGATCCGACCTCCTTGTCCGACACCACCCAGAGTCCGACATAGTCCGACACCGAGACAAGGACAGCTCATCCAACCTTATCCACAAGGACATCTCATCCAACCTTATCCACAAGGACAGCTTATCCACTCATAGCTCAGTACAGGCTAGCCCTACTTGGGCTTCAAGCAAGCCCATTAGGGCAACCAGCTCCCCCTATAAGTAGCTCCGTACTACATGGGGCTAAGGTATGTCTCTCTAAACCTAAGAACTATGTGTGGCTTGATTCCCCTCTCATGGGATACGTAGGACCGGGGTCACCCTCGTCAGCTACAACAACCCCCAAACACCTCATGTGGTGCCTTCGACCTTGGACATCACAAAAATCAATTTAAACTTTTCAACCAACTTGATAAGATCAATTTAAATAGTAGATCACACGAGTTCAATTTATTGTTATTCAAATAAAAAGAGAATACCTTCAAGACAATAATTGATGAGGTGTCACTTCCTCATAATTTTGCCCAATTTTGTATTAAAAATTTAATTCAAAATTCAAATAAAATACGTTACCCGTGTGTAACACCCTAACTATTTTACCCTTAGATACCCTTATTCTGAAATTAGTAATTTAAAATTTTCTTTTAAACTTAATCCACTTATAAAAATCTCCCGTCAAACGGACGGAGTTTCCTTTGTTTTCATAGCTTTCCCCAAAATCAATTTAACCTGTCACCTGTTAAAGCCAAAATATTCATTTCATTCAATAAGCCAGCAGGGCCAAAACATATCATAAACAGTGTGCAGGGACGGCATTACATCAGTTCTAGAAAATATATACAAGTTGTGGAACATTTAAGTTTTTCACAAAACACCCAACTAGCATTTTTTACATCAACCACATATTTCATTTTTCCCAAAATAAAACCCTTGACCGACATTCGGTCCCCCTACTAAACTTCACATTCCACGAAGTGGAATGTAGTCCTGCTCGGCCATGTCCTGTGTCTGCTCCTCCCCAACATCTACAAAATATAGCAAGAAGGGTAACATTACACAGAACTTAGGAAAGTACATTCTAAGTAGACATAGAAAGTAACCAAGCACACTATTATACCTTGCTACCTTAACATTTATGTTACCAATCATTTCCTATTAGGTTACTAAATGATTTCCTACTTATTAGAATTATTCACACCCTAAAGACAAGCCATATTTTATTTCATTGATCTCCCCCACTGTTTTCATTCATCATTTATTACTCACTCCATATTAGAGGGTCTTGATTCTGAAAATGTAATTCTCACTCCAGCTTAAAGAGTAAGCGGAGGGTCTTGTTCTCGCTTCACTTACGGAGCAAGTGAAGGATCATGATACTATATATATTCCACTCCTTTATGGAGGGTCCTGATAATATCCACTCCTTTATGGAGGGTCCTGATAATATCCACTCCTTCAAGGAGGGTCCTGCTATTATTCATATACCATTCTCACTCCTACTTAGAGAGTAAGTGGAGGGTCTTGTTCTCGCTTCACTTACGGAGCAAGTGAAGGGTCATGATACTATATATATTCCACTCCTTTATGGAGGGTCCTGATAATATCCACTCCTTTATGGAGGGTCCTGATAATATCCACTCCTTTATGGAGGGTCCTGATAATATCCACTCCTTCAAGGAGGGTCCTGCTATTATTCATATACCATTCTCACTCCTACTTCGAAAGTAAGTGGAGGGTCTTGTTCTCGCTTCACTTACGGAGCAAGTGAAGGGTCATGATACTATATATATTCCACTCCTTTATGGAGGGTCCTGATAATATCCACTCCTTTATGGAGGGTCGTGAATATACATATTAGTTAATCATTCACTATTTTCAAATAGTCCATCTATTTTCTTTGTTTTTCCCCTATTTGTTATGCTTTCACAACCTATAATAATTTCAAGTCACAAGTAAATTCTCTATTTCTATTGATCATTAACCATTTCCTATGACACAATATGCTAAACAAAAATTCATTCTTCTAACCTAGGGTTTACCTAGGGTTTTATTCTAGTCCAATCCCTAAACCTAGTTCTCACTATATACTATCTAGATTATACCTCCTAAATAGAGGTAATACTTCCCTTCTTACCTCAAAACCAATAAATATAAGAGTTCCTTGCTTTAGGATGGGACCTAGGCTTGAGATCACCCCACTTTTGAAGAATGATGGTGAGAGGAAGTAGAAACTTTGATCTCCTTGAGTCCTTGAGGTGAGAGAGAGGTCCTATATGGTGATTCCTTAGCTTGAAAATTGAGAAGTTGATGGTGGCATGGAAGAATGAGGCTCACGAATTTAGGGAAGAAGGAGAAGGAGGTTGGTAATTATTTTCTTGTTTAGTTTTGGGTGGAGGTGATGAGAAGAGGGATGGTTGATCTTGATTCTTGAGGGTTGGTGCTTGATGATGATGGTGTGTTCATGGGAATAGAAAGGAAGAGATGAAGGAGATGAGAGAAGGAGGTGAATAGAGGTGTTGAGGTGTGTGTGTTATGTTGTTGTTGTTGTCGTAAATTTGCTCCATGCCAAGAGGGAGCAAATCGTGTGGTGGGGGCTGGCCAGCTTGGTGCCCAAGTTTAAATCTGGTGGCTGGGAGTGCACCAGCTGGTCGCGCGCGCCTGGGCGAGGGCAGCGCGCGCCTGGGCAGGATTCTGGCACCAGCACCAGAGCAGGTGCGGTCAGGAGAAGGTGGCGCGCGTCTGGTGCGTCTGCTGGGGACCTGATGCGTGCAGGGCGCGCTTGGGCGGGAGTAGCGCGCGCCTGGGCGGACTATCAACACTAGTTTTCAAGCTGGTGCGTTGGCGCTGCACCAGGTGCCTGGTTGGAGGGAAAATGGCGCACCATTTCAAGTCTGGTGCGTGGAAGGCGCGCCTGGGCGCATGAGGGGCGCGCCCGGGCGAAAATCTCTCTGAGTTGGTGCACCATATGCACCCTGGTGCGCCTGGGCGTGCACCGGTGCGCCTGGGCGTGCACCGGAATTTCCAACTTCGATTAGCCGTAACTTTTTCGTTAACCGTCGGATCGGGCCCAAAGTTTTAGACAAGCTTCTTAATCCCTTAAACTTCATATCCAACGGTGGAATTTAATTTCTTGGCATCCTATAATAAATTTCCAATTTTCTCTCATCGGACGATTTCCAATACTTAAAACGCCGATTTAACCCCCGATTCTGCTTAGATAATTTTACCCATTGCTACAAATGTCTCCTACACAACCCCTAGTACTTAAAATGACTGCTCACCTTGCTCACAAAATTCTTTAAGCAATTAATCTACCCATTTTCTACACTCTAAACCTATTAACTCAATATTTATACTTGAGATTAAATTTTGGGATGTTACAATTCTCCCCCACTTATTGGAATTTCGTCCCCGAAATTCCGTTCAATTCCTTTAAAGGAGAATCATCCCAATTGTAAGGTCCTTTGGCTGCGCTACTATTTCATCTTGGTTTCATTCCCCCACTTAGATTCTGCGTACCACTGGGGTTTCGCACTAAAAAAAGAGTCAAATTTCCGATGCTAAGCTCGTTTGGTACAATCTTGGATATGAGATTCGGCAATGACATCAACTACTGGTAGGCGGATAAATCAAAATGATCAGTTTCAATCTTCCATCTACTAATAGTGATCCCCTTGTTGGGCTTACTGATAATATCATTACTTAATGTATGCAAAATTAGGGTGATCAATTCTAATCTTACTTAGTATTAAATAACAACATTATCACTGGACTTGATTAGTTTGCAATAGAATTCTACAACTTGACATCCTCTTCTAATTGTTTCCACCATGCTACCAAGAAGTCTAGATTGGGTGAATGTTTTAAAGATTCCTAGGATGGTTCTATTTTAAAGAACTTGGTATTTCCAAATAACTTCTAAGGAAGAAGAATCATTTATGTGGCATCGAAACTAATTAAGATACTGCACGGACATTACTAAATAATCTATACATGTAACTATATCAGCTAGGTTAACCTCCTCCCCGTCCATAGTGTACAGCTTTCCCTTCAAAGCAGGTTGGCTCTTTCCTGCTTGCTGCACCTTTGTAGCATTGACTTCTTTCTTCGGAACCCTAGTGGGACAAGTTGAAGCAAAATGTCCTGGTTCCCTGCACAGAAAACAAGTAAAATTCCCCCTGGATTGATTCCGATACCAGCATTCTCCCTCGTGCTTCTTTCCACAATGTGGACAACTTGGATAAGTCCCCATAGCATTCCCATTCTTACCCTTAACTCCCGGAGCTGCTGGAGCCACATTGTGTTGGGCATAAGGTTTTGATTCCAGAACTAGTCCCTTTCCCCGGATCGGACCCCCAACTTTCTGTACCTTTTTGTTTCTTTTCTCCTCCGCCCTTTGCTTCCTACTCTTTTCATAAGTACTGGTCATATTAACCAGTTGGGACAGATTTGCGATGTTTTGATACTCAAATGCCATCTTAATCTCCGAACGAAGCCCTGTCTCGAATTTGATGCATTTAGTCCTTTCATCGGCGTCTCTGTAGCTTCCGGCATATCAGATCAGATCTTCAAACTTAGCAGCATACTCTCTGACGCTCATGTCCCCTTGCACTAGCTGCAGAAAGACGATCTCCTTTTCTCTGCGGACATCCTCAGGAAAATACTTTTCCAGAAATCGGATCTTAAAAAGATCCCAAGTAATTGCCTGATATCCTGCTTCTAAACCCCTTCGCATCTGATCCCACCAGTGCTCCGCTTACCCCGTTAACATATATTGTGCCAGTACAATTCTTTGCTCATCCGGTGGTGCCATAGAGCGAAAAATCTTCTCGATCCCCTGAAGCCAGAGTTGTGCTCCATCAGGATTGAATCCTCCTTCAAACTTTTGAGGCTCGTTCTTTCTGAATCGGGCCATCCAATCGATCGCGGCCGGAGCGGGTTGTTGAAGGTTCACTGCTGTTGCTGCTGCTGCTGCTATATTCTCCGCTTGATTGTGATGCACCTGAGCGATATTCGCCGCGTGAGCCTGTTGCATTTGAGCCATAGCCGTTGCCTGAGCTTGTTTCTTTTGGACCATACTCTCCAGGATAGCAGCTATTCTGTCATTTTCTGCACGCCTTCCAGCCATTCTGACTAAATCCTGAACGGAACAACCAGTTAATGCTTATACAACTACATAACTACCTAACCATTCTAGCATTATAACTTAAACATTTGACGCTATACCGATTACTCGCTTGGTGAGTAACCACTGGAGTAAGTTGCAACTCCAAGGCCGAGGATTAAACTGCTCTGATACCAAATTGTAACACCCTAACTATTTTACCCTTAGATACCCTTATTCTGAAATTAGTAATTTAAAATTTTCTTTTAAACTTAATCCACTTATAAAAATCTCCCGTCAAACGGACGGAGTTTCCTTTGTTTTCATAGCTTTCCCCAAAATCAATTTAACCTGTCACCTGTTAAAGCCAAAATATTCATTTCATTCAATAAGCCAGCAGGGCCAAAACATAACATAAACAGTGTGCAGGGACGGCATTACATAACTTCTAGAAAATATATACAAGTTGTGGAACATTTAAGTTTTTCACAAAAACACCCAACTAGCATTTGTTACATCAACCACATATTTCATTTTTCCCAAAATAAAACCCTTGACCGACATTCGGTCCCCCTACTAAACTTCACATTCCACGAAGTGGAATGTAGTCCTGCTCGGCCATGTCCTGTGCCTGCTCCTCCCCAGCATCTGCAAAATATAGCAAGAAGGGTAGCATTACACAGAACTTAGGAAAGTACATTCTAAGTAGACATAGAAAGTAACCAAGCACACTATTATACCTTGCTACCTTAACATTTATGTTACCAATCATTTCCTATTAGGTTACTAAATGATTTCCTACTTATTAGAATTATTCACACCCTAAAGACAAGCCATATTTTATTTCATTGATCTCCCCCACTGTTTTCATTCATCATTTATTACTCACTCCATATTAGAGGGTCTTGATTCTGAAAATGTAATTCTCACTCCAGCTTAAAGAGTAAGCGGAGGGTCTTGTTCTCGCTTCACTTACGGAGCAAGTGAAGGGTCATGATACTATATATATTCCACTCCTTTATGGAGGGTCCTGATAATATCCACTCCTTTATGGAGGGTCCTGATAATACCCACTCCTTCAAGGAGGGTCCTGCTACTATTCATATACCATTCTCACTCCTACTTAGAAAGTAAGTGGAGGGTCTTGTTCTCGCTTCACTTACGGAGCAAGTGAAGGGTCATGATACTATATATATATTCCACTCCTTTATGGAGGGTCCTGATAATATCCACTCCTTTATGGAGGGTCCTGATAATATCCACTCCTTCAAGGAGGGTCCTGCTATTATTCATATACCATTCTCACTCCTACTTAGAAAGTAAGTGGAGGGTCTTGTTCTCGCTTCACTTACGGAGCAAGTGAAGGGTCATGATACTATATATATTCCACTCCTTTATGGAGGGTCCTGATAATATCCACTCCTTTATGGAGGGTCGTGAATATACATATTAGTTAATCATTCACTATTATCACATAGTCCATCTATTTTCTTTGTTTTCCCCCTATTTGTTATGCATTCACAACCTATAATAATTTCAAGTCACAAGTAAATTCTCTATTTCTATTTATCATTAATCATTTCCTATGACACAATATGCTAAACAAAAATTCATTCTTCTAACCTAGGGTTTACCTAGGGTTTTATTCTAGTCCAATCCCTAAACCTAGTTCTCACTATATACTATCTAGACTATACCTCCTAAATAGAGGTAATATTTCCCTTCTTACCTCAAAACCAATAAATATAAGAGTTCCTTGCTTTAGGATGGGACCTAGGCTTGAGATCACCCCACTTTTGAAGAATGATGGTGAGAGGAAGTAGAAACTTTGATCTCCTTGAGTCCTTGAGGTGAGAGAGAGAGGTCCTATATGGTGATTCCTTAGCTTGAAAATTGAGAAGTTGATGGTGGCATTGAAGAATGAGGCTCACGAATTTAGGGAAGAAGGAGAAGGAGGTTGGTAATTATTTTCTTGTTTAGTTTTGGGTGGAGGTTATGAGAAGAGGGATGGTTGATCTTGATTCTTGAGGGTTGGTGCTTGATGATGATGGTGTGTTCATGGGAATAGAAAGGAAGAGATGAAGGAGATGAGAGAAGGAGGTGAATAGAGGTGTTGAGGTGTGTGTGTATTATGTTGTTGTTGTTGTTGTAAATTTTCTCCATGCCAAGAGGGAGCAAATCGTGTGGTGGGGGCTGGCCAGCTTGGTGCCCAAGTTTAAATCTGGTGGCTGGGAGTGCACCAGCTGGTCGCGCGCGCCTGGGCGAGGGCAGCGCGCGCCTGGGCGGGATTCTGGCACCAGCACCAGAGCTGGTGCGGTCAGGAGAAGGTGGCGCGCGTCTGGTGCGTCTGCTGGGGACCTGATGCGTGCAGGGCGCGCTTGGGCGGGAGTAGCGCGCGCCTGGGCGGACGATCAGCACCAGTTTTCAAGCTGGTGCGTTGGCGTTGCACCAGGTGCCTGGTTGGAGGGAAAATGGCGCACCATTTCAAGTCTGGTGCTTGGAAGGCGCGCCTGGGCGCATGAGGGGCGCGCCCGGGCGAAAATCTCTCTGAGTTGGTGCACCAGAGGCACCCTGGTGCGCCTGGGCGTGCACCGATGCGCCTGGGCGTGCACTGGAATTTCCCAACTTCGATTAGCCGTAACTTTTTCGTTAACCGTCGGATCGGGCCCAAATTTTTAGACAAGCTTCTTAATCCCTTAAACTTCTTATCCGACGGTGGAATTTAATTTCTTGGCATCCTATAATAAATTTCCAATTTTCTCTCATCGGACGATTTCCAATACTTAAAATGCCGATTTAACCCCCGATTCCGCTTAGATAATTTTACCCATTGCTACAAATGTCTCCTACACAACCCCTAGTACTTAAAATGACTGCTCACCTTGCTCACAAAATTCTTTAAGCAATTAATCTACCCATTTTCTACACTCTAAACCTATTAACTCAATATTTATACTTGGGATTAAATTTTGGGATGTTACACCGTGCATGAGATCAATTTAAACTGTTAAATCAGGCATCTTCTTACTCTCCAATTTTGAAAACCAGCTTGATAAGATCAATTTAAACTGTGCATGAGATAGAATCAATTTAAACTGTGCAACTAACTTGATAAGATCAATTTAAAATCAATTTAAAAGAACAGCAACTAATTTGATAAGATCAATTTAAAATCAATTTAAAATTATTTCAAAATTCAAATAAAATACGTTATGCGTGCATGAAATCAATTTAAACTGTTAAATAAGGCATCTTCTTACTCTCCAATTTTGAAAACCAACTTGATAAGATCAATTTAAATTGTGCATGATATTGAATCAATTTAAACTGTGCAACTAACTTGATAAGATCAATTTAAAATCAATTTAAAAAAAAAACAACTAAATTGAAAAGATCAATTTAAAATCAATTTAAAATTAATTCAAAATTCATATAAGATATGTTACCCGTGCATGAGATCAATTTAAACTGTTAAATAAGGCATCTTCTTACTCATATCACGGTGGTCCCTCATTTTTTAAACTGTACACGAAATAAAATAAATTTAAACTTTTCAATCAACATGATAAGATCAATTTAAATAGTAGATCACACGAGTTCAATTTATTGTTTTTCAAATAAAAAGAGAATACCTTAAGGCAATAATTGATGAGGTGTCACTTCCTCATAATTTTGGCCAATTTTTTATTAAAAAATTAATTCAAAATTCAAATAAAATACGTTACCCGTGCATGAGATTAATTTAAACTGTTAAATAAGGAATCTTCTTACTCTCCAATTTTGAAAACCAACTTGATAAGATCAATTTAAACTGTGCATGAGATAGAATCAATTTAAACTGTGCAACTAACTTGATAAGATCAATTTAAAATTAATTCAAAATTCAAATAAGATACGTTACCCGTGCATGAGATCAATTTAAACAGTTAAATAAGGCATATTCTTACTCCTACCACGGTGGTCCCTCATTTTTTAAACTTTACACGAAATAAAATCAATTTAAACTTTACAACTAACTTGATAAGATCAATTTAAATAGTAGATCACACGAGTTCAATTTATTGTTATTCAAATAAAAAGATAATACCTTCGAGGCAATAATTGATGAGGTGTCACTTCCTCATAATTTTGCCCAATTTTGTGTTAAAAAATTAATTCAAAATTCAAATAAAATACGTTACCCGTGCATGAGATCAATTTAAACTGTTAAATAAGGCATCTTCTTACTCTCCAATTTCGAAAATCAACTTGATAAGATCAATTTAAACTGTGCATGAGATAGAATCAATTTAAACTGTGCAACTAACTAGATAAGATCAATTTAAAATCAATTTAAAAGAACAACAACTAACTTGATAAGATCAATTTAAAATCAATTCAAAATTCAAATAAAATACGTTACGCGTGCATGAGATCAATTTAAACTGTTAAATAATGCATCTTCTTACTCTCCAATTTTGAAAACCAACTTGATAAGATCAATTTAAACTATGCATGAGAAAGAATCAATTTAAACTGTGCAACTAACTTGATAAAATCAATTTAAAATTAATTCAAAATTCAAATAAGATACGTTACCCGTGCATGAGATCAATTTAAACGGTTAAATAAGACATCTTCTTACTCATATCACGGTGGTCCCTAATTTTTTAAACTGTACACGAAATAAAATCAATTTAAACTTTTCAACCAACTTGATAAGATCAATTTAAATAGTAGATCACACGAGTTCAATTTATTGTTATTCAAATAAAAAGAGAATATTTTCAAGACAATAATTGATGAGGTGTCACTTCCTCATAATTTTGCCCAATTTTGTATTAAAAATTTAATTCAAAATTCAAATAAAATACGTTACCCGTGAATGAGATCAATTTAAACTGTTAAATCAGGCATCTTCTTACTCTCCAATTTTGAAAACCAGCTTGATAAAATCAATTTAAACTGTGCATGAGATAGAATCAATTTAAATTGTACAACTTGTAACACCCCTAATTTTCGTCTCCCAAATAACCAAGAAATTATTTTATAATTAATTTTGAAGGTTTTTGTACATTATGTACTTTTATATATAAAAATATGAGATATATTTTTATATGGTTATTTTGTACAAAAATGTGAATATTGTAATTTAGTCCTTGGATTGAGACCTAATTGCAATATTAAAAAGGATTTTGAAGAAAGAGTAATTAAATTATTAATTTTTGAATTTTATCAGTATGTAACCGGTCAGAAGGGCTCTGTAACCGGTTACACGATGAACTCAGAAACTGGGAATAGTGCGTTTGATGAGTAATCAAGCCAAAACACAAAAATTTGCCACGAATTCATCCTAATCGTAGTGGGAGCTACGTGTCATGATGCATGTTAGCCTGATTGCTCTATAAATAGCCCAATTGATCGAGATTTTTGGCTCATTTGTTGATCTGAAGTGCTGATGCTCTGTTTAGGGTTCGTGAATTCGTCTCTGAAATTCTCCTTCGTTTCTGAGAGTTAGAACATGAGTGATACACTGTTACAAAGCTCAAATCAAGGGCTTTGTATTGATATAAAGTTGGTGAGTTGAGAGTCCCTGAATCAAGAGAACGAAGCTTGCAAAGTAAGGGTGTTGGAGCTGTCAACACTGATTCTGAGTTTCTGGAGCTTGCTTTGGACTTCGATTTGGGTAAGCACATGCACTTTTTGAGTCTCAAATCTGTTCAAATCTTTAGTGCATGTTGCATAAAGTGAGTATTGATGGTTTTCCCCAATTTGTTTGTCCAATTCATGTGTCAAATCTTGTAGTTTTTGGACCCTGTCAAACCTATTGTTGGCTGAAAATGGAGATTGTGGACTCTGGGGAGATCTTGCAAATTCCAGTGATTAAATTCATCAATCACAATTTAGAGGTAAGGGGGAAGCTTAATATTTGCTAGAATGAGAATAAATTGTGGTAGAACATAGAATGAGTCACCAAGAGACTCAAAGGGCATAAGTTAAAATGGTTAAGTGGCTTGGAGACCAATCTGAGCTCAATTATTGTTATGAGCAATATTATCTGGATGCATGCAAGCTATATTGATGTTGGATTCATGACTTATTTGGATATTATGTGAATTGATGCATTAAGTTGTGAAATATGTGCAATTATGTGCAATTTGAGTATCTAAATTGAATGCATGCAAAATAGATATGTTTCTGTGGCTGAACATACTAGTATTAAGGTATGTGAACTCTTTTGATTATTGAAATTGGTTAGATTTGAGTATTGAAAAGAATGGTATGCAAAACCTCATTTTTCAATGTACAGACTGCATAATCTAACCGGTTAGTCGAAATTTGTAACCGGTTAGATACTGTCAATTTTCAAAGAAAATGAATTTCTGAAATTGACCAAGTTTCCATACCATTTGTACTCAAGTTTAATCTATAATTTCATACAAAGACCAATCTAAAACTATGTGATTGAGCACTGTTTGGTTTAGATTGGAAGTGATGAGTTAATACCTTAATATCAAATGATAATTTCAAGAGGAAATTATACATAAATGAAATTGAAATATGACTTAGATCTTTTGAATGATATTATGTGTTGAACTTGAGGTATTCTGTTATGCTAAGACCTTGTTATTGGATTGAGTAGATGATTCAAGAAAAGATTCTTTGAAAATCAGTGGTTTTGTATTCAGGTCTGTAATTCTAACCGGTTAGGTGATGCTGTAACCGGTTAGTACCTGAAACTTAAAAATAAAAGTTAAGTTTTTGGAGTAAGGATTGTTAATACCAATTATCATATTCTCTCAATCCAGGTCTATGAGCATATGTTAAATTTAAATTCAAAGGTGAATTTTATGAGTAAAGCAATACCTCAAGATATCATTCAGAAGTTGTGTTTTTCTAAGTCATAATAATGGAATTAATGGAAAGACCAACCTTAGTAATTATGTATGCAATGCACACTAGTACTGATCGGTCATTTCAGACCGGTTCCGCACCCCATTTCAGACCGGTTCCGAACCAGTCTTAAAAGTGGCGGTCTTATTGCTATGCCTTTAAATGAGACTGGTTCCGAACCGGTCTCGTTCCTAACTAAAGAGACTGGTTCCGAACCAGTCTGAAAATAAAAAAATAACCAGTCTCTATTAAAAGATGAACCGGTCTCATTGAGTATTTTGAACCGGTCTCATTTAAACTAAGAACCAGTCTGATTGAGTGATTTGAACCGGTCTGAAAACAAAAAAATAACCAATCTCATTGAGTATTTTGAACCGGTCTCAATTTTTTTTATTGCTTTTTGAACCGGTCTCATTGAGCGTTTTGAACCAGTCTCATTAAAATCTCAACCAGGTCTCAATTAAATTTTTAACCAGTCTCGTTTGATGTTTTCAACCGGTCTCAATTAAAAAAACACATAAATATATAATAAAACTAATAAATAATAATTATCTAGACATAACTAGATTCTAAAATTATATTATAAAAACCACGTTATATGCATATCTAGTACAAGTTTGATCAACACAAGTATATAACACTATGCTTAGTGAAACTAACATAAACTACACAAAAGTCTTATATCTAGAGCGATAAGCTACAAATTATCCCTTCCTGAATCAAAAATGCATCCTTCTATCTTCTCCAGCCATCACATCCCGCCTTCCCCGGTCCATATGGTATCAAACTCCTCAAGGTCATATGAGTCAACTCCCTCCCTAATAACAGACACAGGTAATCTATTAGCTACCACCAACAAATGTTGTTTGAATGGCTGCTCTTCTGCAAAAGCTCTTGAAGCATCCGAAACCTCTTCCTCATTAAAAACTTGTTCCCCCTTTTCATTCTCATTTATGCATGAATCACTACACAATTGTTCTGGCTCTTTGTTTCCCTCTTCTGCTGGTTGAACATACCTACTGGATTTCCTTAGCTCTCTTTCCCTCAAAAGCCTTTCCAATATAGACCTTGGTGTTAGAGGAGTGCGGTTGTAAGTGTTCCCTGATATACCCTTGGCCTGAAAATTACACATTTTCTACTACTCATTCAAAATGTAAAGTACTCATCATAGTCTCAAACAATTTATAATGCTGAATCAAATACTCAAGTCTGAAACAAAAATAAAAGAATAGTTGCACACTCTATTTCATTTTGTTATATTTTATTTTCCAAATATTGGTCACACTGTTTATCAAATGGGAAAATTGCTACTCAAAACAACCAATATGCGTGTTTATTTTAGTGTCAATGGCCATGGTTGAATATATTAAGAGGTTGAAATAACCTTGTAATTAGACATTGCAAGAAACCTGGGTGATCATATGGCTATTGGTTACAAACCAAGCATCTAAACTAAATATGATGCAAAAAATGCAACTCTTACTACTATAGTATATAGCTGGACAAGGGTGTCAAAATTTTGTTACTTGAACTGAATATTCTGAATATTCTGAATATTGATTTCAATTAGTAGATTTTGAATTTACCTTCAATGTCAGGTGTTCAAGTCTTGGATTCGCCATTATAAGGGATTGAGTGCAACCAAAATAGGCCCAGCTTTACTCTACATTCAGAAAGCACAAGCAACATGAGAGAATGAAGATGATCACCCGCGTAAAAGAAAAGGCCAGAGCATAATACTTACATAAATCATCACCTTAGAATATCTAAGCTTAAGATTGTGAAGAATTGATGCTCTTATTGAATCCAAGAGCACCAAACCACACATGAAAACACTACCTGAAGTTGAACCAATGGTCTTTTCCACATTTGGTAAACTTGATTCCGTGCGCACACCTTCTCCACCAACAGCAGGTCCCCATGAAAAAGGACCAGCACTTAAATCAATAAATGCCCATCTGCTACAGAACATGAATAAATGTCAACAAAAAGAAAGAAAGATACGTGTATGCCTTAAAATTTAACATGGCATGAGCGAATTTAACCTGTCCTTTCCAATCCAAGTGTCTGTGAGACATTCTTCTTGAAGCCAACTAAAGTCCCCAGACTTCTATACTCTTTCCAAAAGGAGCTTCATGTCTTGATCCATCCCTTTCAGTAACTTGAAATACATGGAAAACGAAAAATGTTCAGGAAAGAAAAGTGCGTTGAAAATCCTGTAATCAAGAAAATATCTTTTATCTAGAAACTTGCCAAATCAGTATATGTACCTGTAAAGCTTTGACCTCAATGATATCACCTCTGTCTCTCCCTTGATTCGGCCTTCCAAAATTATCTAGCGCATCAAGCCAAATATTATACCACTCCACCTGATTTTATAATTGTAAAAATAGCAAACATCTCATAAAAATTTACACATCCTATGTCATGACATCAAGAAAAGCAACCAGACCAAAATATAAATGCTGCAAGTTCTCTGTGGCTTCTCCCAAGACCTTCTTTTTTAGAACAGAAAGAAATACTATATCTTGACAAAGGAACAAAGAAGAGTACAAGTTGTTGGCAGCAAAGGTACCATCCAAAGTAGATAAGGTGAAAAGAGGAAACAATTAAACATAAAGAATCAAGAATGCAGAAACTCTATTACTAGCACTCCCCCTCTGATGTGCCTTTGTCCTTATATAGTAAGAATTTACTTGGAATACTGTCAATGTTTATAGGAAGATGAACAACGACATCCCGATGACTATTTGAAGGAGCACTCAGAAATTAATTACAAAGTTAATTATCTTGGGAAATATCCTAGCCTGGAAATAACAACAGGCAAGTTTTTTTTTTTCCGATTTGGCACTGCTACATGACAGTTTTTTTCTGTTAGTAACCGACTTGGGTCCCAATCCCCTTTATCTCGCCCTTACCTATTCTGTTGTTGACTTATTTTTGCTAGCATGAGTATAAATAGCAACTTGGATCCCAATAGCAACTTGATTGTTTTCTCTAAATCTAATCTAACAGTGCCCCATGAAACAAAAGATCCATGAATCTAATTTCACAATGTAACTCAAATGATTTTCGGAACAATAATACAAGGGCATGAGTTTACCATGAATCCACTTGAAACCAAAGCTGCATCATACAAAAGATCAATAGCAAAAGCAAAATAATAGAAGGAAAAAACAAAAAGCAACTGGTTTGAGCATTTTATCAAACAGGTGAAAGACACATATGAGTTTGGCAAAACATAGACGAATTGAAAGAAAGATGAAGAGTCCTGACCTGACAGCAAGCACCAAAATGACACTGCTGGTGCTGAAATTGCAGACAAGAATGGAACCGGTTCGATCTAACACTGCTGCTGCTGTGGTTCGAGAAAAAAGAAGAAGGCTGCTGCTGGTTCGAGAAAACCGGTTCGATCTGGTTCGGTCCTGGAAGAAGAAGGCTGGCGCTGGATCTGGTTCGGTTCGATCTGCTGCTGCTGCTGGACGGTGACGGTGGCGCAGTTGCGGATGTGGAGGAGGCGCGGCGGGTTGCTGCTGCTGCTACGTGGTTGCGGTTGTTCTACGGTGACGGTGGCGCGGCCGCAGAGTGGAGGAGGGTACGTGGTGGCGCGGCCGCGGAGCGGAGGAGGGAAATTGGTGGCTCATAGACTAAGAAGAAGGGAATTAGGTTTTGGCTGGAAGAAGAAGGGAATTAGACGAAGAAGAAGTGTGCGCGTATTATCAATTAATTTTTTAGACTAGTTGTATAATTGAACCACTCTTATTTGAACTTAATACCAATTCCAGACCGGTTCAGCACGGAACCGGTCTTAATAAAAAGTCTAAAGAGACTGGTTCATTAAGAAACCAGTCTGATTTGTACTACAAAAGACCCAAAAAGAGACTGGTTCCAAGTCTTATTTAATATATTTTCAGACTGGTTATACAAAGTAACCAGTCTAGTTTTAACAAATGTCCATTAAGAAACTGGTTCTGCACGGAACCGGTCTGTTTCAACTTGTCTAAAATGTGTTTTTTGTACTAGTGGCATGCATAGAGAAAGGTAATGAAATAGGTTGGCGAGGATTGTTTGTCATGTTCTGGGAACATGACCCTGTACTCTGGAAGTACCAAACTGTTGCAACCTACTTGATGACACATTCTGGGAATGTGGCCAGTGTCTGGGACCAGGTTATATACGTTCTGGGAACGTGATGCACACTCTGGGAATGATGCTTGATTATATTCCAAGTATGGTTTGCGATACGTTCTGGGAACGTATGTAGTGTTCTGGGAACACGTTGGCATAATATAATAGAATTAAAGATAAAACCAACCTTGATGATTGTGCACTCATATAGAATGGAAGTTTGGTTGGTAGGAACGTTTATCATATTCTGGGAATATGAGGAGGGTACTCCAGGAGTACCATATTTGTAACCTACTTGATGACACATTCTGGGAATGTGGCCAGTGTCCGGGACCTGGTTATATACGTTCTGGGAACGTATGTTAGTGTTCTGGGAACACATTGATATGCAACCTACTTGATAACACATTCTGGGAATGTGGCCAGTGTCCGGGACCTGGTTTTTATGTGTTCTGGGAACGTATGCGTTCCGGGAACGTGATGCACACTCTGGGAGTGATGCTTATTATTCCATGTATGTTTTGCTACACGTTCTGGGAACGTGATGCACACTCTGGGAGTGATGCTTATTTATCCAAGTATGATTTGAACTTATTACTTGTGAGGCAAACTCTGATTTTAATAACAAGTCCAAGTATTCATAAACTTATTACTTTTCTTATAAAGTAAGATGATATACAAGGAGTGTTACACAACTAACTTGATAAGATCAATTTAAAAGAACAACAACTAACTTGATAAGATCAATTTAAAATCAATTTAAAATTAATTCAAAATTCAAATAAAATATGTTACGCGTGCATGAGATCAATTTAAACTGTTAAATAAGACATCTTCTTACTCTCCAATTTTGAAAACCAACTTGATAAGATCAATTTAAATTGTGCATGAGATAGAATCAATTTAAACCGTGCAACTAACTTGATAAGATCAATTTAAAATCAATTTAAAAAAACAACAACTAACTTGAAAAGATCAATTTAAAATTAATTCAAAATTCATATAAGATACGTTACCCGTGCATGAGATCAATTTAAACTGTTAAATAAGGCATCTTCTTACTCCTACCACGGTGGTCCCTCATTTTTTAAACTGTACACGAAATAAAATAAATTTAAACTTTTCAATCAACTTGATAAGATCAATTTAAATAGTAGATCACACAAGTTCAATTTATTGTTATTCAAATAAGGCTTCTTCTTGCTCTCCAATTATAAATAATATTTTCCAACTTAAAGTTGAATCAAAACTACATCCAATATTAAAAATGGCAGATCAACATATGATCAAAGATATTAACACAGCAAATGCCAAAACTTCATGGAAAATCAGGGTTCGAATAATAAGACTCTGAAAATCTACATTTACTAGAAATGGAAGTCAAAAATCTATTCTAGACATGGTTCTGCTTGCTATCTGTTAAATTTCAGTTAACCAGAATTTCGAATTTACAATATTACCCAAAAAAAAAAAATTCTAATCAGCTAATAAGAATGATTCAAAAAAAAAGTTTTAGAATTTCAGTTATAAATAATATGATAAACTAATACTGAATCCTATAAATAAGGGATAATTTGATACAAAAATGAACAATAATAACTGATAAATATATAGATTCTAAGTCTTCTAACCAATCGACTTAGTCACCAGCTTAACAATCACAAAATTCAAATTTCAAATAAAAGTAATATTCTTACATGATACTGTTTCAAATCTCAAATATGATAAACTAATACTGATTCCTATAAATAAGGGATAATATGATACTAAAATGAACAATACTAGCTGATAAACAATAAAGATTCTAAGAAAATTCCACGTCCTACAACTGACCTCATCCACTATACCGTAAATGATGTTCTTATCACATTAAGGAAATGAGGAAAAGTCCTTTTCTCTCTTTACTTTTTTTAATCTTTTTTTTAAAAATAAAAACTATTCATTGGTCATTTCTGATTTTATACACCAGACAAGAAATTTGACCTATGCCCTTGAAGAAAAGTTGCATAAATCCAAAAGATAATCAAATCTCAAATATGATAAACTAATACTGATTCCTATAAAGAAGGGATAATATGATACTAAAATAAACAAAACTAGCTAATAAACAAAAAAGAATATTTTCTATATATGAAATATTAAGATTCTAATCAGCTTAATAGAATGATTCAAATTTGAAGTTTAAAATTTCAGTTATAAATAATTGAAGCCATTAAACAAAAAACAATCAGTCGTACCATACAGTCCTTTTCTTAAAAACAACAAACTGTTCTCTAATTTCAGCTTATATGCTATTAAAAAGGTGATCAATACTTATAGTGATTTGCTATTCAGTACATGCCATGGAGAATTAAAAAGGTGATCAATACTTGACTGCATCTAATCTGATAGTGACTTGCTATTCAGTACATGCCATGGAGAATAGACAAATTTGGGACCAGAAAACAGCTTCAGAAGTTGATGCTCTTATTCTTGGAGATATAGATGGATCGCTTGCTGATAGAGACATTCTCCTAGAAACACAATCAAAACGACTTCAAAGGATAAATGTCAACCACCCTTCATACCTTGGTCTATAATATCCATTACTTTTTCCATATGGAGAAGATGGATTTAGGCCAAATATTTCACCATCTGATTTATCAAGCCAAACTAAAAGAAGGAGTTCCGATCATGTTACTGAGGAATGTGGACCAATCAAATGATCTATGTAATGGAACTAGGCTTCAAATAAGAAAAATGGGAAATCATGTGCTTCAATGTCTCATCTTAACTGAAAATAGAGGCGGTGAATTAGTACTTATACCTAGAATGACGATAGTTCCAAACAATGAAACACTTCCAATTAAGTTTCAAAGAAGACAGTTTCTGGTAGTTCTATCATTCGCTATAACAATTAACAAGTCCCAAGGCCAAACGCTGTCTATAGTTGGTTTGTATCTATCGAAACCAGTTTTCACTCATGGACAATTATATGTGGCACTATCAAGGGTCAGGAGTAAAACAGGTTTGAGAATACTCTTAGAAAATCAAGAAGAACTCGAGGAAAACTGCACTATCAATGTAGTTTACCGAGAAATTTTTGCAAATGTAAATCCGATTGATTCAATTTAATTATTAACAATTCTCATAAATAAAATTATGCAATTCAGTTTAAAAAATATTTATTTAATTTTTATTTTCAAATAATTATCATTTATAACAACATTTTGCAATTTAATATTTTGGTTCATTGATGCACGGTAATAATATTGTATTCCCACTTTATTTATAAGGAATCAATCATTTCGAAACGTGCTTTTGAACCTACTTTCAAATACTATCATGCATTCATAGGAATCAATCTTTGGATTTTGACCTTGGACAATACTTATGAATAGCATTGGCAATTAGGGTTTGAACCCGCCCGAAAAAATGTGGGCAAGGCTTATTTTTTTGCCTAATTTTCAATTAGGGCCGGACAGGGTTGCCCGTAAAAATTATGGACAAGGACTCCACCGGCTTCATCTCCGTGATGGAGCTCTGGCACATTCTCACCAGCATCGGAGAGAAGCTCGAGCCCGCTGAGTTCGATGAGTGGATCGGGGAAGTCGATGTTGGCTCTGATGGCAAGATCCATTACGAGGATTTCATCGCCCGAATGGTCGCTAAGTAAATTAATAAGATCCGTTGCGTTATTGAATCGGTTTATATGTGTTCTTTCTGGTATTGCTGCTTCTGTTTAATATTTGTAATGTTTGGTTTTTTTTCGCCTTTTGTGTGTGCCTGTCTTTCATTTGGTAAGATCAGATGCTGTCTTTTTTTTAGTTTTATTGTTTTTCATTTATACTTTTCCACTGCTCCTTCCTGCCAAATATTATTCAGCTTTAAAAGTTGAGTCATATTACAGGCTCCTATTTATTTATTTAGTAATGTCATAGCCAAACTTGTTGCTCTTGGGTATTGTATCTAGGAACTGCAAATTATGCTTACCATTGTGGGTTATCTATTGAATTGGTTTTCATCATGATGGGAAGCCTCTGTTGCAATACTTAGTGGAAGTATGTTATCTTTTAGAGGCTCAAACATTGTGTTAGGATGTACGGTTTATGCTTTCACTTATATTTTTGCCTCACATCACTACCTTGGGTTGTAGAATGTTCTTATTGAATAATTAGTTTTAGTCTTTGGATTAGTCATGAGGATTTATTGTAAAGCACTTATACTGAGTGATAAGGATTGGTCATGGAACAATTTGAACATAAATACTTCCAAGCTCAAGAGTATTACATACTACTACCGTATGTGCCACAGGCTGGAATTGTCAAACATTTGGTCATTCGATTGATTAGCTTGCTAATCCTTCTGGGAAATAATTGTTCTCCCTAAATTGGTAGTTGAATTCAATGAAAGCCATGTTGTGGTTCCAGCTAGATAAATATTTGGTGATAAAATTAGTTGAGAAATTTGAATTCCATATTGTATTGTTTTGCTTTCACGGTTAATGACATTTTTTGTTACTCAATTTATTCTTACCTTTTATTCTCTCTTTCCTATGCTGTTTGTTTTGTTTGGAGAAATTGTGTTGGCTCAGAAGGTCATGTATGAGAAATTTGGGAATGATTTTCTTGTTCATTTTGTTTCAAAAGGATTTTCTGTTGCACATTGCCCCCCAGATCTGGCAGAGCAATATAGTCAAAAGCTGCAGGTATTCAATTTTTCTGGAGCTGAAATATTACTATAAATTTCTAGTCCTTCTGGTTAAATTTTATTTATTCTTTTTGTCCTACCTATGTAAACTTGTCATGTTTTTCTTTCCTGCGAGTTCTTCTCTGCTTAAGCTATACTTATAAAAATATCTCGTCTAATATTTGCTTTGCTTCACTTTCTGCAGGGCAGTGATATCAAGGCACTAAAATCTTTCTCTATCAGTCACTTGTAGAAAATTTGAGAATGCAGCAGAATGGAAGCCTCGTTTTCAGATAACATACTTATAAAAGGGAAAAGTTATGAGTTTTATTCCAATCTGGCTTTCTTTTTGGGCCATGTCCAAGATTGCAGTTAAGTTATCAGTCTAAAAAAGGTAACTATGACTATTTGTGATGATTTCAATTTATTTTTTAAAAGGAAATTGCACTTGGTACTCACAAGGTTTGTCACGATGAAGCGCACAACCCGTGTCTGATTTGAGAAATAACACTCACCTTCCATTTTTGCATTCCACATTGCACTCACACCTCCTCAACCTAATGTCCAATAAAATGAGTATAATGTGTTGCACACTGCATGATATTTGAGTACAACACAGAATGCAAGATAGGGAGAGGGCGGTGTAATTTCTGAAATTAACGTGGTGCAAATGTTGTTGTGATAAACTTCGGGGTACTAAGTGTAATTTTCCCTATATTTTGATTCCCTTAATTGTGCGGTGACAAGATGTTGTTGGTGAATATTGCAGGGTGGGTTGTGTATATAATTGTTGCGGACGAGCTCTATTTGTATTCTCCTGCCCTAAGTTTTGACCAGTTAGTTCTTCTGGAACCTGCCCAATCAGTAAAGTGGTGCAGGTCTTGCATTCAAGTTTCTGAGCATTGGTCATGGAACAATTTGAACACACTATGTTCCTTAGGTAAAAGACTAGAGTTCCAGTCTTGTAAGTAGAAGCATAGGCGTTGAGAGACCTTTGCCCCCTTAAATGGGTCTTCTTAGCCCAACTCATATTAATTAAAATACAACATAATTTCCGGATACTGTGGGTGAAAGTATAAAAAAATAACTAGCAATGTTGTTCTATGGAGTTGGAAAATGAAAATTTGTTTATTATTATTACTATTATTATTATTATTATCATTCTGGTTCAAGCTAAGTTATATGGTATGTGGGTTTTCAGGTATGAGTAGTTTAAGCAAGAAGGGAAGCTCTTGGAGGTAGTATTTTCGTGCCATTTTTTGTGGATTCCTATTCTAAATAATGTTTTATTGTTGAAAATTCGGAAATGAGCATTAACTTGTTGCTACTGTATAGGGGAGAGATTTGGATTTTGCTTATGATAGCATATCAGCCTTCTGTGATAGGAGAGATGATCAGGAAGTTGTTTTTGGTGCTGAGGAAGGATTAAAGGATATAATATACAGAAGTACTCTCTATTATTTTCAGCCTTATTATTACTGTGTGTTAAGTAGGATGTTAATGGAAAGTTGCTTCTAAATCCTATAGTAATTTGAAAAGGACCACAATGGACATACAAAATGGCAATATCTATGAATATTCGTATATAGTTGTTATTTTATGTAGATGTAACTTGGATTTGTCATTATTGGTAAATCCTGAAAAATGCAGATCTATATATCACTCTGAAAATATTATGAATGTATCGACTTCAATGCTGATAAAAAGTAAATTTGATTAGTTCCCCTTATCTATCGCGTTGGAGTTTTAACTCTGGGTTTTCCGTTAGAAAATAACGTAGTAGTCTTTTTTTGTCAATTTGGCTGTGGCTTGAACTTGAAAGAAACTTCAAATCTATGTATCAGGTGATTATTGATTAGGTAATGGAAGATTTTAGATGAGGTGATTTTTGTAGTATGAGCATGACAGGTGAAAGCCTGCCCATAGTTGCTTCTCAAAGTTCAAGTGTTCAACATTTTTGGTAAAGCACTGTCTGAGTTGAAAATCTATTCTAGGACTTTATTTTTTACTCATCCTTTTCTAAATAGTATATATGGATATGGTTGGTCTCAAATAGAATTAATGTTCAAAGTTTTTCTCTCTGCATGTGATTGGCTTTTTCTTTTCGTGAATCATAAGTTGGAAATATTATAACAGTATAAATTTAGTGCTATGTTTCCCTTATGAATTCCTGTTTTTCTTCAGGGCGGCAACTCTGGCATATAAAGCTGAAGCTTCAGACTTGCAAAGACAGCTAAGGCATCTACAATCTCAGTTGGATATGTTATCAAGCCAGGCATCAACTTTGACACAAGGGAGGTGAGCACGGGTTGGTGCAACATCTATTGTAAATGGACACCTCACAATGATAGATGATAGTTTCTCAGTGAGAAATTTACAGGTGCTTAACTGAAGTCTTAGGTCATTAACAATGTATTTGGGCGATTCCGTGCTCAAAATTTATGCTTTTGATACTCTACATTATCCATGTTGATGAATGATTTAACAATGATCGATCTTGTTTAGCCTTTTGTATGTATGAAGCCATTTGTTTTGGTTTGGGAGTTATCTATCTTAAATGTGTATTGACATTTATGTTTCTAATGTATATAATTATGGCATTTATTTGTTGAAAAAAAAAAACGTTGACAATTTATTTAAATATATGGATATAGATAATATTATAAATTAATATATATATATATATACTAAAGATCCCGGTTCATTTTAAAAAACTCAACAGTGATCATATACACTAAACATCCCAGTTCATTATTAAAAATCAACAGTGATCATATATGCTATTGATCCCGGTTCCTTGTTTTTTTATTGATCCCGGTTCCGTGTTTTTGTAAAACAACTGAGATCATAAGAATCAGACTTGTTATACCAGGGGATACAATCCCAGTTCGGAACCGGGATCAATAGGCATGCGGAACCGGGATCTTTTAGCTATTCTGTTGTAGTGGCTTTTTTGGGCGGGCAAAAGGTGGTCCGTCGGCATTTTTTTTTATTTCTTGATTTAAGACTTTGTTATTATTTTTTAAGACTTTATTATCCAATTGCTTAATGTGTATGAACTTTTGAAACTTTATTAAAACATGGACTTTTATATTTTAATGAACTTTTTAGACATTTGTAAGAGTCAATATTATGGGGGACCCCAATTTTTATTTTTTCATGCTATTTTTCATGTTGTTTTCCTTTTTTTTTAATTTGAAAAAAAAATGGGCGGCCCACTTGTCCGCCCTAAAAAAAAGGTGGGCAGGCAGGGCATAGATTTGCCACCCTAAAATCAAAACGGGACGCCTATTGGCCCTAATTGCCAATGCTACTTATGAATCCACTAGGATTTTATATACTCCATCTGATCATTCATATATATATATATATATATATATATATATATATATATATATATACACACACACACATATATATGAGACGCTTTTTAGGTTTTTATTTTGATCTTATTTATAAAGCTCTATTTCAATTTTTAATAAGGTTTAAATAATTTTTTTTTTATTAATTCTCATATTAACTCAACATTTTTTAGAGTCTCGATAATAATGTCGCTAAATGTAAAATGTATTATTTGGTAACATTTTAAAAAGTTGTTAAATATATTTTTAGTTACATTGTATAAGGGGCTATGAAATGTAATTTTGGTAACACTTTAATACGGTTACGAAATATATTTTTGATAACATTATAAAAAAAATGTCACTAAATTAAATTTTGGTAACATTTTAAAAAGGTTGTTCAATGTATTTTTTAAAACATTAGAGAAAATGTTAGCAAATGTAATTTTGGTAATAACCTTTTAAAAGTCTTACTAGTTTCACTACCGTTATAAAAGGAATTCCCAATAATTAAATGAAAATAGATATAAAAAAAATTGTTGTTGGTAGAAAACTACAATATAAGAAGTCCAAACGCTATCAAATTTGGGAAGATAACAATTATATATATAAAAAAAATATTCTGAACTTAATCAAGATAAAATGACTAACAAAAAGTTATTTGTCGTATATAAGATATTATTGTTGGGTTTTCCTTGAAATATTATCTTTTAGCAAGTTCCACAATTGTTAGGAAAAAATACCTTTCCCCATATAACCTTGCTAGAATAAAGAAATAAAATAGAAAAACATAAGAACCACCCCACAAGGATTTAACGTGGAAAAAAACCACGGTTGTTGCCTAAAGACAAAAAAAAATAATACTATGTGAACATTTTTACAACACATACACTACTCTTCTTCCCTCTCCAAAGCATTCCAATCTCCAAAGCATTCCGGTATCTAAATTACATCTCATGATACTCTCTAAGTATAAGAATAAGAATAATTTGATACAAACTTAAAATGTTTCTAACTGGGCAAGTTAAAACAAGGAACTTGAGCACGATATATAATCTTGGTCTCCTTCCTTCATTCTAATCCCAAACAACGTGGGAGTTGCTAAAATAAAATATTTCAAGTAAAACTCAACAAACTTCACCTTGATTGAAATATACACATTTCTATTTTCATTGTCTAAACCGACAATCATAGTTCAAAAGAACTATCATACTCCATCATAAAGAGTATACCCACTAATCCGCCATCATGCTGCACAGGTCGAAACCATGCTGAAAAGTTTATGATGCAACCTTTATGATCGTCATCTCCTGAAGTTCCTCATCAACCGACATCGTCCACCACACACCTTACATTAATGTCAACCAATGCCCGTTTCACACCTTGCATTAACAACCAATGCCCTTGTCACATCCTTGCATCCATGTCAACCGATGCCCCTGTGAAATTATGGAACCGCTAGCATGCCCTCATCCTTTCTCTATGACATCGCGATAATGCTATGAGGATAAACCACCTTGCGTAATCCTGATTGTATCAATACTTCCTTGACTTGATTTTGCCACAAGCCAAAATTCATCATTCTACCAAATTTCTCTATGTCAAACTTCATGTCACTCGAAAAACTTGACAACAAACCAAAGCTCTAATACAAATTGTTGGGAAAAAAAAACCTTTCCTCATACAACCTTGCCAAAAATAGAGAAAAAAATAGGAAAACATAACAACCACCACCCAAGAATTTAACATGGAAAAAATTCAAAATCGCATGCAGAAAACAACTATGGTCGTTGCCTAAAGATAGCCAGAAAATAATAGTATGTGAAAATTTTTACAACCACTACTGTCAGGACCTGCAACCTGGGAAGCCCCAACCATTGGAGAGTCACATTGCTCCAAGGTCATGGGAAGTGTGAGGAGCCATCAATAAGTGATACGCTACATCTTGAACCAAAACTTGAAAACAATGATTCTATGGGTCTTACCACTTATAAACCCTTTTAGTCATCGCATCCTATCCAATGTTGAACTTCAACTCACACTTGAATACCCGACAGATATCACCTAAGAGAATCGAATAACAAATACTAGATCCTTACAAAAGGAAATAAAATTAAGTTTTTTTTATCATAACTATTATATAGATCCGGAAACAGGAACGTGAAATTGCAATGTTGTTGAAATAAAATATAGTCAAAACAAAAAGAAGTAAAAGTAGATTTTGCAATGTTGTTGAAGGTTGATTGCTTCTCCATTTTATTCCTTTCAGAGCTCCTCTCTTCCCTTATCAGGTCCTGCGAAAAAGAAATATAAACTGTCAAAAAGTAATTATCTTGTATAACTAGGACTAAGATTTTAGCCTCGTTTTAATTTGCTCCTCCTTAAGTTTTTTTAAAATGCTCCCCCTATATTAAAATCAATAATCGGTAACCCGTGATTTTCCACCGGTAAATAAAATTATATGTCTTAGTTGAGACTTAAAGCTTTAGTTGCAACTTGGTCCAATTTAATACCATATGTTTCAATTAAGACGTGTGAATTAATTTTTTTAAACACACTACGCTTCACCTGAGACGTAGGGGTAATTTTTTAAAGACCATACGTCGAAGCTAAGACATATGTGCATTTTTATTTGAAACACACTACGTCCTAGCATGGACGTAGGTATTAAATTTTTTTAAAAGCACCTTACATCTCATCTAAGACATATGGGTCAATATTTTTTTATTTTTTAATGCAGATATATTCATAATATATTTTAATACAGATTTCTAATACATATTTATTAAAAAAATTTAACCCCTACGTCTACGTCTTAGTTAAGACGTAAGGCTTTTTTAAAAGAATGGATAAATTTAAATTTAACCCCTACGTCTCAGCTAAGACGTAGGGGTGAAAAATTTTAAAAACACAGAGCTACAAAATTGCTACAATTCCGTAGCAAATCAGCTACAGATTAACTAGGGAAACAAATTTTCGTAACTATTTTTGATACTACATAGTCTCAATATAGACGTAAGGCTTTTTTGGAAACTTAGACGTAAGGCTTTTTATGGAAACTTAAACTAAAAATAGCAACGGAAATTAGTTTGCTACAGAAAATTGTCCTCCCTAAATTTGCCAGCTCGAGATGAAAAAAAAACCTACGTCTTATCTAAGATGTAGGTTAAAAAATATATTATGAACAACCTTAAAAAATATGATTTACGTCTCAATTAATACGTAATTGGCATTTTAAAAATTAAATACTACGTCCTACATGGTACGTATTAAAATAGGTTATGAACAACCTTAAAAAATATAATTTACGTCTCAATTAAGACGTAATTGGTATTTTAAAAATTAAACACTACATAGGTATTAAATTTTTTTTTAAAAGCATCCTACGTCTCATTTAAGATGTATGGGTCAATATTTTTTTTAATGCAAATTTACTCATAATATTTTTTAATATAGATTTCTATTACATATTTATTAAAAAAATTTAACCCCTACATCTTGGTTAGATGTAAGGCTTTTTTAAAAGAATGAATTAAATTTGAATTTAACCCCTACGTCTCAGCTAGGACGTAGGGGTGAAAAATTTTAAAAAACACCTTACGTCTCAGCTCAGATGTAAGGATGAAAATTTTTAACATTTCTACGCCCAAACAGAGACGTAGATAATAAATATATAAAAAAAACTCAAAGACGTAGGCATGAAAGAACTCAGAGAGACAATGAATACAAAACCTATGTCTTGTTTGTGACATCTTGTTTGTATATTGAATTTGAAGTTTTTACGTCTTCTCAGAGGCCAGTACGTCTTCTCAAAGGCCAGTACATCTTGTTTGTGACGTAGTGTTAAAGTTCAAATTTTTAGCCCTTACGTCTCAACCAAGACGTAGCTTTTGTATATAATTTTAACACCTACGTCTAAGTGTTGAGTAGAAAAGGGTGTTTGTGAAAAATAAGTAATGAATGTCATTGAAAATAGGACTAGAGAAAAAGTTCGTTTATTTAAATACCCAAAAAAGAATTTCGTAAACTAACCCAAAAAAATAAAATTTTTACGTTTACAAATGCTACGTTTCAATACGATCGTTTTGATATAAAATTTATTATAAAAAAAAAGGTTTGACTGAGTTGACTTTTCTCTCTTCTCTCTCACGGTTGTAACCTGCTGGTTACCGCCGCCGCCGCCACAATATGGCTAGGAAGAGGGGAAGGCCTCCAAAAACCCCTGTTTCTAAGACCAAAGAAGACGATCGCTCTGCTAGCAAGTTTTTACAGGATGTCCCTGTGGTTGATGCCTATCAATTGGATGTTGATGATCTCGCTGAGATTGAAAACTTGACGCCCAAGCAAGCCTTGGCATGGATGGAGAAACTTGATGTTTTACGTTCGAAGATCAAAGCGAAGGCTGTTGTGAGTCTTGACAATGTTATTACTCCAGAGAAGAGTGCGAATCCTAGCCCTGCCTCATCAGAAAGGGTTTTGGAAACTCCAAGTTCTGGTGCCAATGAGAAGACTGTGCTCCAAGAGGAAAATGTGGTTTCTATAGAGATTGAAGGTATGGCTGGTAATCAGGGTGAAACCAGTAATCCTAATGCCAATCATGTTACATCTGATAAGGTTTATCCAAAACCAGTTAATGTGTGGGAGAAGTTTGACATCTCCAAGTTGAGGAATACGGGGGAAAAGCTGCAATTTTTTCAGCCTGAACTGAAAGAAGGAGTAGCAATTGGTAAGATTGACTTGGCAGATATTGAAAGTGAAGTGGCATATTGGTAGAATGCCTTGGTCTGTTATGTCCTCGGAGTCAAGCCTCCTTTTCCTGTTTTGAATGGTTTTATTAAAAAGATCTGGGGTCAGTATGGAGTTGAGAAAGTACTGATGAATTCTGATGGTACTTTTATAGTAAGATTTAATTCTTTGGAGGCACGCAACACTGTTATGGAAATAGGGCTCTATCATTTTGATAAGAAGCCAATTATTATTGCACCTTGGACTGGTAAGCCACTTTCTAGGAACTTTCTTGACCGTATTTCTGTCTGGATCCAATTGCCTGATTTAAATCTTAAGTTCTGGAGTGCTTCTGCTCTTGGTAAGATAGTCAGTCTCATTGGTACACCAATCATGGTTGATCAGGTTACCAAGGAGAGAAATAGGATAAACTATGCACGAATCCTAGTTGAGGTTAATCCAAAAATCCTCCCTGATGAGATTTATTTTGAGGATGAAAAGGGTGTGCTCATAAACCAGAAAGTGGTGCATGAGTGGAAACCTGTTTTATGTGCTAAATGCTCTCAGTATGGACATGATTCAAAGATGTGCAAAAAGGGTGTAAAGCAGCAGTGGGTTGTAAAAAATAGACCTTCTCATAAGGACATTGATAAGGTGGTTGATGCTTTAAAAACACAAGTTTCCATTGAGAATGAGACAATTCCTCCTGGGAATGTTGAAAGTGCAAAGGAGGCTGCTCAAACAGTGCTCTCAGCTGCTGTTGCAGGTAATGACCAGTCTGATAAGGGTAAAGCAATAGCTGCTGAAGAAGAAGGAAAGTGGATTACTGTTCATTCAAGGAGCAAATCCAAAAAGGGTAATGTGCTGCTAAGAGGAGACTCCTCTAAGCCTGCATCTAATGGATAAAATTGCAGCTTGGAACATCAGAGGATTGAATAATCCTCAAAAACAACAAGAAATTGTTGAGTTGTACAAAAATTATAGAATTGGTTTGTTAGGTATTTTGGAGAATAAGTTGAGAGATTCAGCTTTTCAACAAGTCAGAAATAAGATAGCTCCTGGATGGGGGTCTGCTGATAATCTTGATGTGTGCACTATTGGTCGAATTTGGGTGATTTGGAGGAAGGATTGTTTTCAGGTCAATCTTCTTGGCAGATCTACTCAACATATGCATTTCTTTGTTACCATGAAGCAAAACCAGAGGAGTTTTTATGTCACATATGTTTATGCCTCTAATGACAGTGTGGACAGAAGAGAATTATGGAGTGTCTTGAAGGACTTGAGTCTTACCAATGATAAACCCTGGGTCCTGCTTGGGGATTTTAATACCTTTATAAATCAGAATGAAAAATTAGGAGGTCTTCCTCCTTATCCTAATCAGATGTATGACTTCAGAGATTGTGTCAATACCTGTGACCTGATGGATATGAGGTACAGTGGCCATTTCTTTACTTGGTGTAATAATCAAATTGGTGACAGTAGAGTGTATTGCAAATTGGATAGGGTGCTAATCAATAATTTGTGGTGCTCTGATTGGCCTTTAACCTCTACTGATTTTGTTAACTCTGGTCTATCTGATCATTCTCCAATGATAATAGATTGGGGTCAGGCTCAGGAGAGGAAAGGTTCTGGTTTCAAATATTTCAATATGTGGAGTAGCCATCAGGATTTTGAGGAGATTGTGAAGTCTGTTTGGGATCAGGAAATAGAGGGTAGTTCTATGTTTCAAGTCTGTAGGAAATTGAAGATGCTTCAGAAACCTTTCTCTGATCTTAACAGAAACCAGTTTGCTCATATTGATAAAAAGGAGTGTGAGCTTAGAGAGGAATTAGCAAGACTTCAAGATGCTCTTTGCCAGTTCCCTGGAGATGTTAGCCTTCAAATGGCTGAGAAGGATGTTTCTAAGCAATACCAGACTGTTAAAAGGAATGCTCTTGCATTCTTGAGACAGAACGCAAAGCTTACCTGGTTAAGAGATGGTGATGAGAATTCTAGCCTTTTTGATAATTCTATTAGGCAAAGGCAGTATCAGAATAGAGTTTTGAGGCTGTTGGATAGTCATGATCATATTATCACAGGCCAGACTGAAATTGAATGTGCTTTTCAGGAGTTCTATCAGAATTTATTCACACAAAGGGCTCAAAGATCTCCTATCAATACTGTCATCATGCAAGAAGGGAATGTTTTATCAATAGAGCAGCAGATTGGTCTTATTCAACCTTTTTCTGATGCTGAAATTAAGAGAGCCATGTTTGCCATTCATCAAGATAGAGCTCCTGGTCCAGATGGTTTTGGTTCAGGTTTCTTTATGCAGACTTGGAATGAGGTAGGCAGAGATTGTTGTAATGCCATTAAGCACTTTTTTCAAACTGGTCATTTACTTAGAGAAATCAATGCTACTAATCTGGTTTTGATTCCAAAAATTGATTCTCCTAAGTATGTGCATGAGTTCAGACCAATAGCTTGTTGCAATACCTTATACAAATGCATATCTAAGCTTCTCTGTGATAGATTGAGTATGGTTCTGCCTCATATTGTGCAAGACAATCAGGGTGCCTTTGTTAAGGATAGGAGTATCCTTCAAAACATTCTGCTTACTCAGGAGTTGATTAGGCTATATGGCAGAAGGAGAATTTCTCCTAGATGCATGATGAAGATAGATCTTAAAAAAGCATATGACACTCTTGATTGGGATTTCATTACTGAAATGTTGTATGCTTTCAGATTTCCTGCAAAGTTCATTAATTGGGTTCATGCTTGTATATCTACTGTTTCCTATTGTATTGTTGTGAATGGCATTAGGGGTAAATCTTTCAAGGGTAGCAGGGGAATCAAGCAAGGAGACCCTATCTCCCTTTGATTTTTGTCCTTGCAATGGAGATTCTGACCAGGAATTTGCAAGCTGCTGCTAAACACAGGAACTTCATATTTCATCCTCGGTGTAAGGAGCTGAGAATTGTTAATGTGGCTTTTGCTGATGACTTGATGGTGTTCAGTAAAGCTCATCCTGCTTCTGTCAGGATAATTTGGAATGCTTTCAAAGAGTTTTCTAATTGGTCTGGCCTTGAGGCAAATCAAGCAAAATCTTCAATCTACATGGCTGGTATTAATCAGATAGTGCAACAGGAATTGCTCAATATTACTGGTTTCAGTATTGGGACTTTTCCTTGTAAGTATCTAGGTGTGCCTTTGCAGACTAAGAAATGGAATGCTACAACCTGCATGAATTTGGTTCAGAAGGTAACTGCCAGGATTCATTCTTGGAAGTCTAGGAATTTATCCTATCAGGGTAGGGTATGCCTGATTAATTCAGTGCTCCTTAATCTGCATGTGTATTGGGCATCAATTTTTATTCTTCCAAATTCTGTGCTCAAGGATGTGGAGAGAGTTTGTAGAGCTTTTCTATGGGGCAGAAATGATCAAGGTAACTATGCTGCAAATGTGGCTTGGGATAAGGTTTGCAGGCCTAAGAAGCAGGGTGGTTTGAATGTGAAAAACACCATCTTATGGAATGCTGCTACTCTTGGAAAGCAAGATTGGGCTATTGCTCAGAAGAAGGATGGCTTATGGATAAGGTGGATTCATAGCACTTATATCAAGGATCAAGATTTCTGGTCTTGTACTGCTTTACAGGGTCATAATTGGCATTGGAAGCATTTACTAAAGATCAGAGACAGGCTAAGGTATGGTTTTGCAGGGAATGAGTGGAGGCTTAATGTTGATGGTAGATATACTGTTTCCTCTGGATATTCCTTTCTATCTGGTTATATTATCAGGAACCCTTCACCCTATGCAGATTTGTTTGGAACAGATTGAGTGTTCCAAGGCACAGGTTTATTGTGTGGCTTGCTGTACAAGGTAAGCTCTTGACTTTGGATAGATTGAACTGGCTAGTTTTTCCCAATCATTGTTGCATCTTCTTTGCTAATCAAGAAACTAGGAATCATCTCTTCTTTGAATGTTCATGGTCAAAGGAGTTGCTATCTTTGTGTGCTAACTGGTTGGGAATTGACTCTTTCCCAATCAGGTTTGCTAATTGGTTTCGTTGGATAACTTATGCTTTTAATGATAAGAGAAGAAGAAGCTGTGTGTATGCTCTATGGTCTGCAGTAGTTTATCAGATATGGCATGAAAGGAATCGTCGAACTTTCCATGACTCCATGCGGTCTGCCAATAGTGTCTTTAAGATTATTAAGCAGGAGATAGCTTGTAGGATTGATTTTTGTTTCCCTTCTTTTCGTTTATGGCCGAATAGAGCCCTTATTGATAGAATTTGTATTGAACTTTAAGCTTTGGCCTTTCTATTTACTTGAACCCTTCATAGAAGGTGGTAAGTATTAGATTGGTTGCCCTTAATTCTAGCCTTGAACCCTTCCTAGAAGGTGGCAAGGGTTGAATTATGGGTGTGTTTTGTTTTCTTTTGCATAGTGGTAAAAAGATTATTCTTTCTACCAAAAAAAAAACATTCTTGGGTTTTCATAGTTTCTTCATTGGTCCTTGTGTTTTCCTAACTAAGAAATGCACCAAACAATGAATTGAAGACTAAGGTGAAGGAAAAAAAATATAACTGTAATTGCTGAAATGACTAATGCGGAACTGGAATTAAATATCTACAGTAGTACTATGTGAACAAGCTAAGGCAGGAATATGTCTAGGGATGGCAACGGGGCGGGGAATAGGCGGGAAGTACTTTCTCATTCCCCATTCTCGGATTTCATTTCCTTCCCATCTTCATCCCCAAACCCCATCCTGGGGAGAGATGGTTCCTCATCCCCATTCCCCACCACCCCACGGATCCCCACGGATATCCCACGGGGAACCTAAACATATGCGAAATATTTAAAAAGTTTCATAGCTTTAATTTGATCTGATAAAAAATTAACCATGCTGAATACCGTAGAAAAAATAATCATTAAAATTCAGAAAATTCAATAAAAAAATATGATAAAACTAAACAAATGTATTAAATGATAGCTTTGTCATCCACATACACAAAACATTTAAGGAATCCAAAAGTGTCATCAAAATTGAGATTAAAGCAAAATTACAAACTGAAATAATATTTCAATAAAAAAACTTTAAATTCGTAGTTGATTTTTGCTTTCAACAATGTGGCTGAGGTTTTCATTAGACGGATTGTTGCTTTAAATTCGTAGAACTGTAGTCTGTAAAACAGTAGAAGAGAGAAGAAGAGAGTGGAGAAAGTATAGAACAAAGAAGAAGGAAAAGAAGTAGGATAATATATAAGACATCTAATTTGTCGATTTCTAATTTTCTATTCTAACTTTTTAATTCAGCAGTCTAATGTATTTTTTTAAATTATTATTATTATTATTATTATTATAGATTTGAAATTACAAAAACACCTAATATTAAATCTATATACAAATAAATTTATAAAGACATATGTATAAATATTCGGGGACAGGGTCCCAGCGGGGACGGGGGAACAAATCCCATTCCCCGCCTCGAAATTATCCCGGGGAGAATTTCTCCCCATCCCCATCCCCACGGGAAAAAATCCCCGCTCGTGGAGCCCCAAACGGGGCAGTCCCCGCGAGGATCCCCGTTCGCGGTATAAAATTGCCATCCCTAAACATGTCTATGTATGCCATTAGATCTTGGAGCAGGAGTAACATTCACACATTAGATGTTGATCGTTTGAGCATTCCATAATTTTTTAGCATTAATTTAGACTTAATATAAGTTCCCTTATGCCAAAAATGAACCAGGGAATTTGAAATTCCAACCTATTACAATAACTTGGGTTTTTATTTTTTCTTTTTTTTTTACACCAAGGGTATCCCTCAGCCGACAGCCGAAGACTAATCCCCTCCGAGGCGTAAAGATCACCGAAGTGGGTTTTGCCTCTACCAATAAAGTCTTTTTCATGCCCACGGCAGGGATCAAACCCCTGACATCATGTTTAAGGAACCCAGCTATTTACCAACTGTGCTGGGATAACTTGGGTTTTTATTCTTTGATGTTGAAGTTGCACAAAAAATTAAGTCAATTTTAATTTTTAAGCTTCCAAACTAAGACTTTTGGAAAGTATTTAAAGATATCACAATCACATAATAATATCAATAGTAATGAAAATTAGGCTAGTTTCAGCTACTTACGTTGGTTAGTACTGTACGTTCTATTGGAGCAAAGGAGAACAACTTCTTAAGAAATTCTAGCAATGTTCTGTCCGTATCAAACAGACGTCCCTTGTTAAGGGCAAGTGTCATTGTGAAGGATATTTAGTCTGATAAGAGTGAACTCTCGATCCTACGTACCCGTTTGAACCAGGTTCTGGGGATCAAGACTATGTAGTTCTATCAGGCACGTATAAATAGTGCATCAGGTGAAGAACGAGACGGATCAGTGCCATCCCTGAGAGTGGTAAGAGATATGCCCCCTACTCTTAGGGAGGCATGTGTGATCAAGGAACTCCTTCAAATATGGAATGGCTCACTACTTGAGGGCAATGAGCTTCAGGTGGTTGATGAACCTTCGTGGTGGGGTTGGATGCAACTGCCACCTTCTCTAGGCTGCAAGAGTTTGGCTCTCTTACTGCTGAACTGCTCTCTGACGAGGATTGATAATGCTCTCTGGGAGTAAGTGTATGCTGTGTATTTCTTGAGTTATACGTTGTGTATAGTGATGAATTATTGGATGCCCCATCCCCTTGTATGAGGCTGGTATTATAGGACAAGGATGGTTTTTCTAGTATGATGTATTCTCCTGATAAATAATTTATATCAAAGAGTAATCTTTGTATGATTTTATCTCCAAAGAGACAAACGATAAATCATTGCTCCATCCCCTTGTATGAGGCTGGTATTATAGGACAAGGATGGTTTACTAGTTTGATGTATTCTCTTGATAAATACTTTATATCAGAGAGTAATCTTTGTATGATTTTATCTCCAAAAAGACAAACGATAAATCATTTGTAAACGCTGATTATCTGATAGTAATTTGTCATTAATCTTCTATAATGAGTTGCTTATCTTCTAGAGATTTACTTCACGAATATGTCTCACGACTTATCTGTGGATCAGTGCTTCTTCCGAGCTCCTCCAAACTACGTACTCAGGACACGAGGTCTTATGTCGTAAATCATTTAAGCTCGGTTTACTTCGTTTGGATCCCACTACAAGTCGTAGTAGATCTTCCATAGGTCATCTTGTAGGATGGGTGTGATGCTCAGTTATGCATCTACTGTGTCTTTAATATAGGCTACATTTCATAGAAGTTAGAACACCTTGCGAAATATGTAAACAATCTGCACCATTGGAAAAGGTGTGCACATTAAATGACTTAATCACATCCCAAGTCCATATGTAGTGTGTTTTAAAGTTATGGTTAAATGATGTAAGAATCTTATGTATTTTGACTATAAAGTTCCTATATGATCATTATTGAAGAGTGAGAAAAATGTTAGAGTGAAAAAGAAAGTGTAATAAATAAGAGTGTATTGGAAAAAATAGCATTAATTATGTATTGGGTTTTGTAAAAAAACAATACATATGAAACATAAAACAAAAACTTATGAACACTACATATGGAACGAAGGGAGTACTATTTAGGCAGCATTCATTTAAAAATACTTCATCGAGTCCTTATTATAGGTCATTTTCTAAAGATTTTTTTTGTCCTAATTATAAGTCACTTTATATTGCCTATGCATCATTTGTTGTTTTTTCTTTTTTACCCTTATTAAATGATTGATTATTTGTGTTTTTTTTTTGTTCACTAATGAATGAATTTTTCAAAAAAAGTTAAGAGGGTAAAGTTATAATATTACAGTATATTCTCATGAAATTCATAAAACCAACTACTTTTCTTGATATGCGTAATTCAGTTAAGTATACCATGTAATATGGACAAGGGGAATATATATATATATAGTCAATGCAGCATTAAGTGGAACAACTTACTGTTAGAAGAAAGAGTTGGTCAACCTAGTGATACATTTTGAATATCCAACCAACACATATTGCCCAAGGTCATTCTTCTGAAGTCATTTCCTTGGGATGGTAAAAATTGATTATATACATAATAGTACTGTAATCCCACAAGATGAAGTTCATCTGCAACACTATGCTCAACAGTGAACAAAATGATGGCATTCACAAATGATACATTTTACTGATATGGAGACAGAGAAAGGGTGCAGGGGCTATACATAGAAAACCTGACCAACATTTAATAGACTCTCGTGAGGTACATTGAAGATAACACTATTCTCCCTACATATCTTCCTAAGAAATGCATATATGTAATCAACAGCTATTTTCTTGTAGAATCTTGATTCCCTACTTGCCCTCACAACCGTATTTCCTAGTATGTGAACCACCCCGGCATCCCTGCAGGTGTTCAAATATTCGAGTTCGTCGACCTCATTATGGCAACTTGCACGGCCTGATGACATGAAGGCGTTATTCAGAGGCGATGGAGATCTAAATGATACTATTGAATCGACAGATGTCATCGTTAAATCCATATTCGGCGAAGCTGTGTTTCCATTGTTGTTCAAAGTGCCATCTCCTGGCTGTGCTGTCGGCTGTTGATATAAACTGTATTCATCTGAATCTGAACATCCTTCCATCATAGACTCAAGCCGAACAAACATGAAAAGGTTATGGAAGAGTTTTTTCTCAAAATCGTCGTCTTTCTTATGCAGGTCTTTATAGCCATATCGTGCCACGCACCGAAACATGTGGAATTCCTTCGGTCCAATCCGCTTGACAAGGAATCGCTCGTCTTCTGGGACAGTGTAGACAGGAAGATATTTTACACATACAAAAACAACAACAGAATGGATGGCTGGTAGGTTGGTGATGAAATGAGAAAAGATGTGGGGGACTCCACTTGCAAGCTCTGTGTAGACTAGTCCAATTCCCGGGACACGGACAAGTCCTAAACTTGGGCCAAGCCCAAGAATCCATGCCATGGAGACCTTGCTATGCATTTCGAACTTGTAGCGTTTCACTGTACCATAATGCCATACATACATAACAATAAGAAATGCTGCAGCAATTACAAGAGGAGCCCATCCACCTTGATCAATTTTGAAGAGTACAGAGGAGAAGTATGTGCATTCAACAATCAATGATAAGCCAGTGAAAACGAAGACAAGAATCCAATGGCAGCGCCACACTAATATCATGATTAAAATCATAAGCAATGTTGTAACCAGAAAGACCGTCACAACTGCAGTACCTGGTAAGACAATGACAATTATACAATTAAGTGCACACTTAAAGTAAAGGCTGCAATTGACTAAAACAAAGGTACAGCAGTAAACAAGTCAATGAGTGCAATGAAGTTCCCTAAAGTGCATATTGTATTCTCTTGTGAAAGATAAGATGCATATGTAATACTTCTTAG